>CM077304.1:166371421-176371421 GCA_039655065.1 Glossophaga mutica | reverse complement strand
GCTTTTCTGTCTCTAAGATGGTCATGGATATAACATTGTTAAGACATGAGTAATTAAAATAGTTTGGAATAATAGTTTTCAATTTGCTAACCTTTGCTAACCTCCATTATGCCCACAGACAGGCGCACACATGCACACAGGCGCACACTGTTACATGTGTATCACACATCTTGCACATCTCACACACATCATGCATCTCACAGGTTCCTTCTAACAGCCCTCGAAGAGAAGCAGAGCACAAGTCATTATTTTAAAAATTAAGGACCATGAAAATTTTATGTACATGCCTGAGAGTTTAATTTTTATATATTAACTTGAGAATAAGTAAACAAAAATGAGCCAATGTTCAAAGAGGAGTTTCTTATGTTTGGAGATTAGTAGAAGATTTTGTTAATTCACAGCAAAGACCTAAACCCATTTTTGATCTTTCATTCCATGCTATTCCTTATACCATGCTATAATGCTTTCCTAATTTAAAACATTTTGGAAAGTTTGGGTAATTTTAGTTCATTTCACAGAAGAAAATATGCATGTATTAACATACCCCACCTCTCTCAGCACAAGGGCTGACGATGCACTCTGTGGCCTCTCTACATGGGCTGACTGCCTAACAGGGCTGTAAATGAGGTTCAATTTGGTTAACGTGGGCCACTGGTCAGGACAACCTGCTCTGCTCGGTTAGGCGAGGGCCGCCCAGCATGGCTGGCTAGAGGGCCAGAGAGAGGTTGTGATTCATTTCTTCCCCGGACACCCACCTGGCTGGCCTGGTGCAAGGAGTGTGTGACCAGGGGAAAGTGAGAGGCTGCAGGCACCCTGACTATGAGGTGAAGCTCAGGAGTAATAGTGAGAAGAGGGGTGAGAGTAGCAGCTGCTGAAGTTGATATTTATATAATGACTGTGTTCAAGGCGGGAAGTGAAACAGATTCTGCTGAGGCACTTTCCTTCCCTGACCCCGATGCCCACCAGAATCTCCAAAGAGGTGACATGGGGAGAGCCTCAGCAGGTTATACCCAACCACACGCAGAGATGCGCCAGGCTCCAGGCTGTCATTGGGACGTCGGAACCAAGGCTCTGCCTGCTGGGTCCCACGGCCCCATCCTCTCAGTGTTCTCAGCCTCAGCCCCTCTTTCTCTTCACCTTTTTCTCATGAGGAGGGAGAGCAGTACTTACCCCTGCAACTCTGCAGGAACGCTGAGGATGCAGATTATGTCTCAAACACACAGGACCAATCATGCATTGCTGTGGAATTAGCATTAAGCTCTTTATTACATTTCTATGACCATTTCCAACGCCATCTCCTGTGGTTTCTGTGGACAGTGGTTCCCTGACTTTTCTACCTGTCTGAAGCAAACTTTCTACCTCGCTCTGCTCCCATCCTTTCAAGCATCAATACCTTTTCAGACTGTCTCAGGCTTCAGAGCAAATATCCCGATCAGGGTCCACCTTCCATCTTTCTTAAGCCCCGACTTAGAAATTCTATTCTTAAACCTTTCTAAAAAAAGATATTTTAGTATAGGTAGTGTACCATCTAGACAGGCCTTCACAGCCTGCTTCCCACCTTAGTACCGAGGACTAATTGAATCATGAAGTGTTCACAGCCAGAAAGGACCTTAAAAATTATCTAGTCCCTTGGTTCCCAATGAGTGAGACAGCAGCCACGAGGAGCTTGTTAGCACTGCAGAATCCAAGGCTGCATTCCAGACTCACAAAATCAGAATCTGCATTTTTAGCAAGATTACTAGATAATTCACACCATGTTACACTATGAGAAGCCCTTGAACCAAAGGTGCTCATTAGCAGGTGAAGGAAATAAAGACTCGAAAAGGAAGTTATATCTGCCCAAGGGCACAAAGTAAGAGAAGGCCACCAGGATGGACTTAGACTAATTCAAGTCCTTTTCTTCTGCTCCATGTCTAAATGAAGAGGCAGTTTCAGTGCCAGCACTATGAAATGAGCAGGACAATCCTTTCCCCCTTTTTCCTTTTTCTCTAAATTTCATTTATGAGTGTTTTTGCAATTTACGTGACTAACAGAAAACCAATACAAATGATTTTCCACCATCTCCTTGGAGCTCTTGTCTGATCTAAGTTGCCATTCTAGTTGCTGAGTTCCACAGAATCTAGAGTGCTTAGTTTAAAATGTCCAATTCACCTAGAGTTTTTTTTGGAAGGGCAGCTTCTGAGTGGTGGCAAGAGAAGGGAGATGTGCTCTCAGATGTTTCACTACCTCAGGCTTGCCCCCCAAGAGCCTTGCCAGGAAGAACTATGAATGGTAGTGTATTTTAGAATCACAAAATGACAAAACTGGAGAAGACATTAGAGATCATCTTATCTAACCTCTTTAAGTCTCAGATGGGGATGCTGAGCAATGGAGAGAAATGACTTGCTTGGGTTTATCCACCAAATTTGTAACATATTTGAGGCAAAAGATTGTGTCTCTTGCTGCTCCAGTCAGGGCTCTTTACAGTGGACTCCTATCTGCTCCTCAGCCAAGTGCAATGTACACACTAAATAAACAAATCACCTCAGTCAGATGGCACTTACCCCAGAATCCTGGAGTAAGTCATGAGTAGAATTGTGGAGCTCTTGTCCAGAAGGCACATCCCATCATTGCAAATGGCCGCTGTAAGCTGTCAATGGGTTTTCCATCCCCATGAAGGGCTACCTGGGAAGTATAAGCTACTAAATCTCACTGCCATGTCTGGAAGTCATAATAAGGAGTGGGATCATAGAAATGTAACAAACATAACTTAGTACTGTTAAAAAAGGAAGACTTTAATAAGCCAATATTCTCTAGGAGGCCAGGGCTAGGGTCTAAGTGGGGGACTATTGAAACAACACTTTCAATTTTTCATACATTTAAGATTTATGTGACTGGAGTTTTACATCAAAGAGAAACTTGAATCTAAAACTGCTTGGCACAGTGCTAGGCCATCTTTCACCAGGATTGTGGAAATAATATGGTAATATTTTTTGCAATCTTCCCAAAAAGAGAATATTAACAAAGAGATAGCCAGAAATCAGAAAGCACCATGATTTTAATAAAAAGACATGGAAGAAATATGAAGTTGTAAAACCTCCACTTTTGCAAATATCACTGAACATCTCTACTTATTATGGTGTCTCATTTTAAAACTACCTGAATAGTTCCATCACTAATATTTCATCAGATGCTCAAGGTGCCCTGTGAGGTAAGCAGAGTCAGGCCTATTGTTCCTGTTTGAGATGAGGGACCTAGGTTTTGGGAGCAGAATGCCTTTCCAAAGTTTGTATCACTTGAATCTCAGTTGGACTGCAAATCCAATGCTCTTCCCATAACACAATGTTGGTTCTAGGTAAAAAAAAAAAAAAAAAAATACCACAACAAATAACAACTTCTATCTTTCCTCCTCTGTAGAAGTTATAGTGAATCTGGACAACTCTGACATAGGGAAGAACAAAAGCAATTGTAGAGAACCTGTTGTGTGTGAGTAGGAGCTCTATTAGATACTGTAGACCAGAAGTTGAATTAGAAGCTAAAGACCAGGAGGTGTGATAGATGGTACATATGTTGTCTTGCTGCATTATGACAATTACTGTCTTAGTGCATGTTATCTTTCCTTTTTTCATACTAGGTGACTGAGCAAGGTTAAGCAGCTTGCTCATGATCACAAAGCTACAAATTGATGGAGCTAGGATCTGAATCTTTAGTCTACTTGGGTTCAAAGCCTGTGTTTCTAGGTCAATTATTTCTATTACCTCAATGTTATGGCTGAGGAAATGGAATTAGAGATGTTAATGAGCCAAAATTGTAGAGCCAATAAATCACAGAGCAAGGATTCCAACTGGAGTCCCTTGATTTTAAGTCTCAGGAGAATGGGGGAGAAAGTGGAACAACTGAGCTTCAGTTGGGCAAATATAAAGCAGTACTGTTGATAAAATGTACTCCATCTCTATTTATACAACGATGGACTAATGTAGCATGCAGCCCAAGAAATGCATTTAAATTTATTTCATTTCACTTCCATAATCAAGTACTGAATACCAGGTACCATGCAGGCCACTTGCGTGGATCTTCTCTTTTCTGAGTGTCTTAGTGACTTTTTGGAATATTGTTTTCCCCATTTTATAAAGGGAAATGAGTGATTTGTCCAAGGTGACCCAGCTAATAGTGGCCGGGCAGAAACTGCGATCAGCTCTGACAAATCTGAACTCCGGTAGTAGCTACTCATGGGAACATTGGGTTTCATCAGAAGAGTATGGACACCAAATAGAAAAGCATTACCCTACATTCAAATGGAAGCCATATGTAGGATTGGGGAAAATGTAGCAGTTCTACTCATGGACCTTCAAGAAAAATTCAGAGGTTCTGGGGAGGTAGGAAAATGACAGAGAACTATTCAAATCACCAATGCGATGGAGCTGATTGGTGTAAAGATAGACTTAACGAAATTAGATTTCCTCAAACCAAAAAGGGAAGACTGAGAGGGGATACAACAATGTTCACTAAAATGGAGCAACGTACTTAATCAGCAAATCTCAGAAAAACAAAACTATACCAAATCACTTTACCCCAAAGTCTGCAAGAGTTAAATTTAGAGCTAATGAAAGGGAGTACTACTTTACATAGTACATAGCAAACTTACTAAGCCTAAGAGATAGTAACTGGCTGGGACTGCAGGTGCACAAATGGGTTTAAAAGGCCATTATTTAAATGTCATACTAAAAAATTCCATATGGGTTTCTTAAGGACATATGAGACCTTAAAGATCCCCTGGCCTAACCTACTACCTCATGAGTGCCCACATGCTTACCTCCAAAGGCAAGGAGCTCACGTTCTCCTAAGACAGATCATTCCAACTGTTGATACCTCTGCATGTCAAAAAGATTTTTCTTAGGTTTAAACAAAACTTATTTCCATTTAGTACATCAATTGTGGCTCTATGTCTGCCTTTGAAAGTCCACACAACAAATCTGAAGGCTTCCTTTCTACAATCCAACAGATGTTTAAATACAGCTCTTACTCCTATTGGCTGAAGTCAATGTCATGAACAGAGTTGTATTTAGTTAGCAATCACTTAGGCAAACTTTCAAAATTCTAAAAGAAGAGTATAGTGTGGCATTTCCAGCTTTGAGATGGCTAAAGAGACAAGTATTGGACTGAAATCAGGAGACCTAAGTTTTATCAGGTTCTATGAATTTTTATCCCAAGTCCACAGTATCTACTCTTAATCAGCAGATGGTTACTAGAGGGCAGGGACCTCACATTTCTGGACTAGTTTTTGAGGTGTTATTTTTACACATCCCTTGCACCTTAAACTTCAGAAATATTTTTCAATTGCTTTTTGGATATCTTTGTTTTCATGTTAAGCAGGCATTTATACTCAGTTTGTCCAATACCAAATTCACCTCCCATCCTCCCACACACTACTTTTTGTTTGATTTGATACACACATATTGCAAAATTATTATCAACATAGCATAAACTAATACCTGTATCATGTTGCATAATTACTACTTCTTTTTTGTGATAAGAACATTTAAGATCTATGCTCTTAGCAACTTTCAAGTATATAATACAGTATTACTTACTATAACTACTCTGTTTTACATGAGATCCTCAGAACTTACAACTAGGAGTCTGTCCTCTTTGACCAAGCTTTCCCGTCCTCTCACCCCTAGGCCATTGTAACCACATTCTGGTCTCTGCTTTTATGAGTTTAGCTTTGAAAAATTCTACGTAAAAGTGAGATGATACAGTATTTGTCTTTCTGTATCAGACTTACTTTGCTTAGCATGATTCCCTCAAGGCCCATCCATGTTGTCACAAATGGCATAATTTCTTTCTTTCTAGTGACTGAAAAATATACCATTGTGTGTCTGTGCATGTTGAGAATACACACACACACACCATCTACATCTTCTTTATCTGTGCTTCCATGTCTTGGTTATTGTGAATAATAAACCACATTTTTCTTAACTGTAAGATAAACAGGTTGAACAAAATAGTGTTTATTCTCCCTCTTGTCCTCGATTTTCTGGCCTGGACTTAGTTCACCAGCAGTGGTTCTGAGACCCAAATCCACTTCTAAAACTCCCTTCAATATACCTTCACTGGAAGGGAGTTTTACTGGTCCCTTAAGATAAACCAAAACAACTGGGTGGAAATTCCATTGACCATGATTATTGGTCATTTACTCCTCTACTCCCATTCCTTGTGAAAGCAGTTCATCTAAGGATAGAGAAGATTTCATCAGATTCTTGTTCATTTTCAGCTAAGCTGCTTACTAATAGCCAGAGAAAAGTTAATAAGTAGAGAGCAAGCAACTAACAAAAAGAACAGTTAGAAATTTAGTTTCAGATCTTGACACTGATACAAGGACCATTCAATAGAATACTTTAGGGCTAATGACCTGACCTTGTCCCTACATGAATGGGAGTCACAAGAGCAAAGGAATTTTCTGTCTGTGAAAACCTGGTGAGGACAGACAAAACATAAGAGATTCCCCAAGCAACTGTGCTGAAGAAGGTCACATTAGCCAAAGGGTCAGTGCCTTTAGGTGTCCAGAGATCCCAAGGTCTCTCAGTTGGTGAATGGCACAACTAAAACTAGAACAGCTCCCCCAGCACCCAGTGCTGCAAGGCTTCTTACTTTAATTTATTAAGCAGCTACCGCATGCCAAGCACTGTGCTAAACTCATTAACACATGTTATCACCTTTAATTCCTATTATAATATAAACTCTGAGGGTCCAGGGATATTAGCCCTCTTGTTTATGATTTTAACTCAGTCTCAACAACATCACCTTGGCACCTAGTAGGGGCTCAATAAATATATGTTAAATGATTTTAAATAAATAGATTAATAAATTACTAATGTTATCAATGTTAATAAGTTGTTACTATCCCCATTTAATTTTAAATAGCAGTTATTAGTCAGGTTCTGTTTTTCTATATTTTTAAATTATATTTTATTATTTATGCTATTATAATTTTTCCTCCTTTGCCTCCCTCTACCTAGCCCCACTCCCCACTCTCACAGTCAATCCCCACACCATTGTCCATGTCCATGGGTCATGCATATATGTTCTTTGGCTATTCTATTCCCTGTGGTGTACTTTCCATTCCCATGCTTACCCTTAACTACCAATTTGTACTTCTTAATCCTTTCACCTTTTTCACCCATCCACCTGACTCCCCCTCTCATCTGGCACCCAACACAATGTTTTCTGTATCTATGATTTTGTTTCTGTTCTGCTTGTTTGTTTAGTTTTTATATGTGTTTATCGCCACTTTATTGTTCGTATTTTTTTATCTTCTTCTTAAGTAAGACTCTCTAAAATTATTATCCTTACTTTAAAGATGAGGAAATTGAGGCTGAGAGAGATAACCTGACTTGACAAAAATTAAAGCATGTTAGGAAACAGCAGAGCTGGGGTTTGAGGCCAGGTTGTCTGCTGTCAAGGTTAGTACTTGCTCTTCTCAGCAGAGCAGCTGCCTCTCAGCTTAATTACCTTGAAACCTAAAATAAAATTGGGTTTAATCTATTTGAAACAGAAAGTAGAATTTGTTAAACAAGTATAAATTTCTTATTGCTCATCTTTTTACCATTCAAAATCTTCTGATGTAATTGGTGACTAAATTTTCTGCCCACAAAAGCACCGTTGAAGAGATTTAAAAGGATTCCACTAAACTTAAACACAAACAAAAACAGCTTGCAAATTCCATGGAGATTGTGAATATTTTCTTATGGAGGACATATTCCACCCAAACTCCTTGTGGCCCTGAGACAATGGTGGCTTGGAACATGAGTGGAAGCTGACCTGCAGAAGCTGACAGTTGGTTGGAAGCAAGTGCCAGTGTGTTGTGGAGAGCCCAGAGCTCCCCATCCCCAAAACATTTTCCTTGTCTGTTCCTCTTCTCCAACCCAATCTTGCAAGGGGACAGGATGCGGGTTCTAGCCAACATCCCGACAATCACTAACTAGGGAACTGTGGATAAGCATATTACAGCTCTTGACTTCAGTTACCACATGTGTGAAATAAAGGAGTTAGCCAAAATGGCACCAGGGCCCTTTTCCTCTCTGACAATCTCTGCCGTTATATTATTCCCTCTTCGCGTCCGCCCAGCCCCAGTGTGGGCTGGGGAGCCCAGAGCGGCTTCGGGGACTCCCCACCATTGCGGCTGCAGGAGCCTCTCTCTGCAGCTGCACAGCCACAGCTGCCTCCCCGGCACTGCTGACCACTCCTATTTACCTATGCAGATGAGGCTATGAATAAACAAGATTTGCAAAGAGTGAAAAGGTCCTCCTGCATGTTCTTTTCAGCCTTTCACTTTTCCCATAAGCCAAGAGCAGGCAAGATGTAGCTTTCTTTCCAATTCTTTCTCCCATAGGGCTCAGTCCTGCATTTCTTGTGCACAGGTAGGACCAGATTTGGATAAGGAAAAATTACTTTTTGTTTATCAGTAGTGATTTCTATTTTATAGTTTTATTTAGCCTTGTTATTCATCTACCTCCATACCTACCTGCACAGAGACACAGGCAAAAACAGTGTGGGCTTTTTTAGTCATTCTAAGGCGTAAACACTGGTCGGTCAATATCCATTTGTTTTGGGAGGGAGAAAAGGGCCAGTACTGTTGTCTGACTGTGCATTACAGTCATAGTCAGCACTGCTCTGACCCAGACAGGTTTGCCTTCCTTGGACAAGCTCCTGACTTAACTCATACCGTGACGTCTCCACACAGACAAGTTCTGGAGACCAGTAGAAATCTGGCCCATTCTTGAAGCCTCTGCTTCTCAGATATGTTCTCCCTATGTCTTTCCTCATCTTTGTCCCGGCCTCCCCCTTTCCTTACTTAAAATTACTTGTTGCCTCTCCCATTGATCCATGGCATCCATTACATTCTTACATACATGTACACATTTGATGGTATGCCTTGTCTCATTGATTTGGAACCAAGTCATCTTTTTCCAAATAGAGCAAACCCTTTGGGAGCAATGACTGTGTCTTGCCCATGTTAATATTCCTTATGGGCCTGCCCCAAGGTAAATACTAAATGTGGATGAATTCAATAATTCTTGATGCTCATGATTATGTCAGGCACTCTTTCTTATGGTTGGTTTCCACTGTGGGGAAGACATAGGGGGCCACTTAAGGGTTAAGTGGAAGCCTTATGATTCATCTGGTCCCACCCGAAGATGGCACTTCCACCTTCTGTTGACAGTTCTTGTTACCAGGCTTCAAACAAACACTGTCTTTTCCCTCTTGCCTACCTTCTTGGTCCCCTGGGTTGCACCCCAGCGCCAGGCTCTTTTCTTTTTGATCCACCTTCCTTTGAATGTATTTATTTGCATTTCTGTCCAAACGTGCCTCAAAATGACATTGTAAGTTTAATTTTGGTTTTACGGTTAACTTTATTTGAAGCTCAAACGTGTGCACTCTTCTGTCTCCAGTCCCAACAAGCACTCATTCACTTATGTTTTTACTAACTCATCAAATCACTAAACAGCAACCCAGACACAGAGAGGTTCAAACTTGAAAGCGATCCCTTTCCTGACTACAAGGTGATCCCAGTCTAGTAGGGGAGCTAATACATGCACAGACATCATTATAATACCAGGGAGATGGCAATAAAAGCCCTAGAGAGGAGACAGAACCATTAGGTATTACACATACTCAAAGGTATGCTCAGTCGCCCTGTAGAGTGGAGAGGCAGGGCCAGGAAAAACATCAGAGGGGAGGTGGCATCGAAGTGGACCTCCAAGAGTGAAGCTGGATTTGCACTCGCAAGGAGAGCTGGGCGGAAGGAAAAAAACTCTAGCAAAGCCCAGAAATGGAAAAGTACAGGACCAGGAAGAGTGACTAGTTCACCCGGGCTGCAGGACTGCATGCTCAGACAAAGCACTGAGGAATATGGCTCAATAAGTAGGTTGGGATCCATGTGGGGGTGGACGGGAGGAGGAGGGGCTGGAGTAGCGAGACCAGTTGAGAGGCATTTGAAACCGTCCAGGTGAGAAATGAGAGGATGGTGGCAGTGAAAATGGAGGGAAGGAATGGGTGTGAGAAATGTTTCAACAGAGATGCTGAAATTCCTTCAAATCTCCTTGACTAATTCTCCTCAATAACTCATACAATAATTTTCACTGCAGGCATCATACTACCTTCCCCGCCCCCTCTTTGGAAGCTTATCTTTTTATCTTCCAGGTGCATGACTTTCTGCCCAATTACTTGTCTTCAACCCATCAGAGCAGTTCAACCGTGCAGTTCAAAAGTCTCACTGTCACACTTGGCCTAAGTTGCTCCCTAGTGCTGTCTCTGTCCTCAGCAATCTTCATTTGCGTACTCGGAGAACAACAGCTCTAAATCTCCTGCGCCCTCAAAACAAGGTTCATTTAGAACATAAAACCTGGACAAGGACATTAGCACAGGACATGGAAAGAAATGGCAGAGCAGGCAGAGCAGCCTTCACTGGACTTCATCTCGTGTATGCACCCTTGACTCAGCTCCACCTCATCCCTCTCTTACTGCAAAGTTAAGCAAAGATTAAGATGACATAGACTGGGTGGGTGGGGGGTGGGAGAGATGAGGAGATACCAGGAGGGGCTCATTTTGGCCCAGGGGACCAACCCAGCAATATAACCACCACAGCCCTGGGAGTCACTGGCAGAGAGAATCAGAAATGGGATTGCAAAGGCACAGCTTTGCCTCTAATGAGCAAAGTGACCTTGGGCTTCTTTCTCTCTCTGAGCTTCAGTTTTGAGGACTATAAAATAAGGATTATGACATCTACCTTACCTGCCTCCGTTGAGCTGGTTGTAAAACTAGAATAAGGTAAGTATGTACCTACTTTGAATATGTAAAACACTATTTCATAAGCCTATTCTCAGTCAGCTCAGACCCCACTTCTTAGGACAGGTAGACATGCAGAGAAGAAAGAGAAATGTAGATGCCTAAAGAACAGAGGCTGTGGGGTCCCTGTTTTCCACAGCAGATCTAAGGTGATCTGTGGTACGAAGCTTCTAGTCCAGGTTCCTCATCTGACAGATGAGGAAACTGAGGTACAATAGGAGGCAATGAATGGTCTAAGGTCACAAGGTGAGTTCAGAGGAAAAACCCAGATCCTGAGGATCTTAGGCCCGTTTTTTTCCCCACCCTGTATTTCTGGCTCTCCAAACTGAACCCCCAGTGGAGAGCACTGGTCCAGAGGCTGTACTTTCTTACATGCTAAAATATTGGTGAAGAGTTAGATTATTGGAATAAGGAAGAACTTAGTATAGGCTGGATCAGATCCCCTTTTTTTAAACATTGTGTTTAGAATCCTAGATAAACATTTGCTAAGATCCAGAGCATTCACATCCTGAAAAAAAAAAAAAAAAAAGACTCAGTTCCAAATTTGGGATTGCCTATCAAACTTCTGTTTTCTTCCTCAAGCATTAGTGGGCAACAGAACAGGAGAAAAAAGGAAGACTTTTCCTACTAGCTGGGGCTTTGAGGTTATTTACCAATGCTCCATGAAATATTTTACACATACCACACCTTATTTCATCTTCCTAACAACTCTAATGGTAAATAATCTCAGTATCCTCATTTTCAGGTAAAAAAACAACAACAACAACTCCAAGACTCAGATAACTCAAGTATCTTAAGTCACAAGTTCATGTCAGGTTTGTGCCTGAAACTTCTGTAAACCACAGGGAGACTTTCATTAAGGAGCTGCAGCTCCTGCTCCAAATCTTTTCAACACGGCCCCTACAAAGAATCAGAATTGTCTAATAGCACGCTCCTTTCACCCAGGAAAGTCTATGAAATACAGACTCTCTTTCTGCTTTATCCACTAGTTCATATGCCTTCTGGTTCATTCATTATTACACAAGCATTTTCTGAGGTTAGCATTGTGCTGGGGCCAATGGCTAAACACACCCCTGTGGTAAAGATTTTGAAGGCTGGTAAAGGCATGAGGTGGTGGGAGACATATTGTGTGTCTCCCTTCTTTCATCAAAGAAGGACAGTCATGTTACCAGAGAGAGCCACGGATATGTATCTGGGGGTATGGAGGTGGCAGAATGAAGAAGGGAACATGTCCATACGACTAGAGGGGCAGTGAGTTCAGGGTGGATGGTCTGAGCTGAGGGTAGGATGCAGGATAAGAAAAGACTAGAATTCAGGCCAGAAAGTCTGGGGCTGATGTTAGAAGGTCTCTGAGGCCATGCTAAGGTGCTCGTTTCTTCCCAGAGTGCCAGTGCCAGATCAGTCCAGATGTAGGCGGTGCCCTTGTGTGGCTTCTTAGAGTCTTAGTTTCCCCTTCTGTACAATGGAAGCCATGAATGTTACCTATTAGAGTCCTGTGCGAGGGTGGGGCAGGGGGAAGCAATAGCAGAATGCGGTGAGCTCCTTCAGGGTAGAATGTGAAGGGAATGCAAATCACAGATATTTATAGTTGCAACAAAGTGAGACTGAAAAGACATTGCTGCTGGCCGCCAAGCACTCCCTCTGGAAATCCTGAAAACCTGCTGCCGTGGGGCTGTGCCCAGATCCCAGCTGGAAGCGGACTTATCTCTTCACAGCTCCTGCCAGGCTGTTCTTTATACAATAAACGCTAAGCACCCAGCATAATTCCACCTACAAAGAAGAAACCTCCGCACACTTCTGCCCTGCCCTTTCAAACAACCAAGCTGAGTCTTAAATTCCCAGGTCATGACAAGCTTCTTTTTTGTCATCAGTGCCTCACCATATAGCCTTGTCAAGTCTAGACCCTCTGAGAGGGCTTGAAAATCAATCCAATGTCCCACTGGTCCTTAACACGGCCCCTCATTTATGGAGCCTTCATCATTCTAGCCTTGTGCTAGGCATCAAAAAGCTAAAGGGAAAAGCAGAGGCATGGGGGCCCTGGCCCCTGAAGGAGTGACAGGGAGCAGGGTCCTAATAGTAGCAGAATTTTTTTTCTACCAGTGGATTTGAAAGACTGCTTTGATTTCAATCTTTTAAAAATTTTTTTTTACTGCAAATGGAACCCTTTTTTCAAATGTTATGTCTTATGGGACCCCGTATGGACATCACTATTAGTGACCCCTTGGGTACTTCAGAGGGATTCTAGATCAATGTTAATTGAACTTTATTGTGCATACTGGATCTGGTTAAAATTCGGATTCTGTTTTATTAGAGGTCTGGGGTGAGGCTTAAAATGCCGCATTTCTGACAATCTTCTGGTTGATATAGATGCTGGCAATCCATGGACCACACTAAGTAGAAAGGGTCTAGAGCTCTAAGGACGACTATTTGAAAACCATTGATTCTTAGGATAGAGAAACTATGAGCCTCACCACTCCCTATCCCCAGAGATGTTAAACCAAGGCTTGTGGGTTAGATTCTCCTCTTTTGAACTGAAGTCAGCTTCTACTATCAACTCCACACCAAGATCCTAGGATTACCTCATTTTTCCTTTCCCCTAGCTATAGCTGTCTATTATCTCTACAAGGTAGTCTGGGGAAATTCCTAAAAGGCTTAGTCCTGATGAAGAGTTTAAGGCCTAGCCTTCACTCTAGCAGAAAAGCATAAGAGGTTCAGGAAAATTCTCTCCACCCTCATGTGCCACCCAAACACACGAGAGAGACGGACACAGACAGAGAAATAAAGCCTATGTTCCCACTGGCTCTTGAAAAGGATGGCCTTTTGACAGCATCTTTTCCCTGCCCTCTCCTAACCCCAGATGACGAAGGATGGAAGTCATTTTCCTCACACACACTCCCTGTCCGTCAGAATCCCCTACTTCAGGACTGAGATGCTCCCACTGAGGTCAAAGGTATTTTTAGCTATGCTCATGTGGCCCATGCGTGGCCAAGCCTCCCTGGACATTAATCTTGGATTCTGCAAATGCCAGGTCTTCTAATCCAGGAGGTACAGAAGTGACAGGGAAATCTGAGTGCAATGGAAAATGTAGCACATGGCCTATTGAGGATTTTGTCCAATTTCCTTGTATGATTAAAAATAACAACAGTTAACATCTAATGCTCAGAAATGCTCAGAAAATGCTTCATCATTTACAGAGTACTTCTGCTGACATTGCCTCATTTGATCTTCTCAAGAGGCTCATGAGAAAGGCCAGGCAAAAAATATTCTTATTTCCATTTAATGGAAGGGCCAGGTAGATTGGTAAGATGACAGAGCTAGTAAGTGTCAAACCTGGGTCTTTGGTCCCCAGGTTCAAACTCTGTGCCCTCCACCATACCTACATGCAATCCCAGCTTTTTGTTTCTTTCTCAAGCTTGGTTTTATTTTTTTGGCTAAACATCGCAAGAATCAATATCATCAGATCTTAATGTTAAAAGCCTGGGATTATAGATGCCTTTAAGAAGTGGAAGAATATAGACAAGGCAGCACAGATCAGTCATGGTCATGGGAGAAGGCAGAGAACACACTCAAAAGAGAGTGGCCAAAGGGAGATTAATTAAAGAATAATTTATTTACAAAGGCATGGGCAAGGTTAAGAAAAACCAAGAGATGGTGATGTACCTTAAGGCTAACAACAGCTGGGAACTGTTACCAGTCCTTAGCAAGAAAGGGCAAAGGGAGAGGCAGACACCAGAAGTTACTGACTATAAGCTAGTAGAGGGCTAGTTGGAATTGTGCTCTTTGACAGAGGCATGCGGCCATTGTCAACCTACAGCCATCAAAGAGGGGACTAGGGGAAGAAATATCCTCATTTCTCCCTTCTCCCACTGTCCAATCACCTATTAGTGCTGGACTGAATCTAACCAGAAGCCAGAGGGCAGGGAACCTACTAGTCTCCATTAAGGTTAACTTCCTGGAGACATGAGAAGAGAAGGAGGGAAGGTGAATGTTCAAACAGAACACCCAGCACATAGTTGTTGGTTGCTACCATAGCCAAGAAATTGGTGGAGTGGGACATGGCATTGAGTCTAAGGGGCTGGAATTTGAGTGGGAAGTGGTAGCTTTGTCCTCCCAGAATGTAGTCACCCTAGAATCCAGCTGCATCACCCTGGGAGCCAATTTGGTCCTAGGTCTCAGAG
Source organism: Glossophaga mutica (assembly GCA_039655065.1). Taxonomy (NCBI): domain Eukaryota; kingdom Metazoa; phylum Chordata; class Mammalia; order Chiroptera; family Phyllostomidae; genus Glossophaga; species Glossophaga mutica. The sequence goes on along the minus strand of CM077304.1, from coordinate 176,356,416 downwards.
GAGAACAAGGAAAAACAGACCAAAGGTGACTGGGCTAATCATACAGGCAAAGTGCGCCATCCTGGGGCATGGGTTTAAATCCCAGTTCTTCCATGTTGCTGCGTGTGACCCTGGACAATTCATTTCATCTGAGTCTCTGTATCTTTGTGAAAAAAATATAATAATAATCCCTGTACTGCCTGGCTCGAGACGGGCAGCACGAACACACTGAAGAGCCACATAAGAATGCCACGTCAGGAAGCCATGTAAGAATACTATGGATTCCAAATGGGCTGGACCACCAACATCTCATTTGCTGTCTGTAAAACACAGCTCCTAATACCTATATTTCAGGGAGGTTAAATCAAAGAAGCCCTGGAATCATCTCGTCAACCTTCTCGTATAAAAAGAAGAAACTGGGAAAAAGGTCCCATAGTTAATGGCCAAGCTGGGGCCGCACAGGTCTTCTCTCACAGTCCCATGGTGCCCCTCTTACCTGCCTTTGCACATGACAGTCAAATGAGAGAGAAGACAACCACCATTGTATTGGTGGTTATTGTGATTATAATTAATAAAAAATTTTCCCTGCAAACCTATCATAGGCCTGAAAAGTCCCGTATTAACTATGACTTCAAGGGCATGGTAAAGTGTGAATATTTTACCAGAGCCAAGAACATAAATATCCAAGAGCTCTCCAGCAAGTGTGTGTGTTCATCAGAGTAGCTGAGAATTATAGACAATAGTATAAATGGAGTCAGTTAAAAGTGGAGCTGGAGCTGCCAAGCCAGAGGAACTGCTTTGCATGTTTTATGCCTCAAATCTTTGGAATGTTAAAACAGGGCCTGAGCAACCTTAAGCCTTACAAAAGAATTGTTTGGATAGATAATAAAAAACAGTCATTGTGACTACTGGACTGAAAATTTAAAACAGTGTTCAGAATTAACGTCACTATGTTATGTTATCTGCACCAATAGAAATGACTTCCTTCTATTGATGTAATTGTTCCCCATTCCCTTCTCCTAAATACCCATTGCCTTTGTCTCTTAATTGGAACATTATTTGGGCTTCTGCTTGAATTAATGATTCCCCAGTAGCTATTGTTATTGATCTCAAATAAATGCTTGTTTACCTCTGACTTTAAAAGGCCTTTTTGTTTTTATGTTAACAGGATAAATGTCACTTAGCAGAGGACAGGATCCTGAGGTCACAGGACACAGGACAGGTAAGTTGTCATAGACAGTGGGTGGCAGAAAAGACCAAAGCTTGATATGCTCCTTATGAAGAAAGAAAAGCTTGGGCAAGGACATGCAAGGCTGGGGGCCTGGTCCCAACCCTACACGGATACAGGATGAATTGGATACAGGAGGAAAGCCAGCCGAAGGAGGCTGATGGGCTTGCCAAGGCCTCCCTGAGAGCTGGTGGAATCAGGCTCTCTGTTCTCAAGGCCCTTCTTTAGCAGCCAGACCCTATGGGACAGACTTTAGCAGACACTTCCATATGCAGACTTCTCAATGAAGAGTTTGTTACAAGGAGATCACATGTCACATTGCAGCTTTGAACCTCAAAGCAAAAATCTTAACCTTTAAAAGCTGAAAATCTCTAGCTTTCAGCCTGTCTGGACCAGCTAACTCTCCATTGAGATAATTCTGTTCTGCTTTGCTCATATGTCCCACTACTTCGACTGCACCAGTTTTGTTAGTTTCTCCATGCATTTATTCAACAAACATTCACTGAGTATCAACTATATGTCAGGTACAATGCTTATCACCAGGTACATAGAAATGAATTTCCAGAGGAGTTGGATGGAAGCTACTTCACTGAAAACAAATGTGTTAGCAAAGACTGGCTCAATCCAGAGCCCAATGCTGAGCAAAGCCATTTAATGCTCCTGGAAGGGCCGTTTTCACCACAAATATCCTAAATAAAATTGTACATAGTACATCCAGAGAACCCAACACTCTTTCTCTAAAGACCCGGATGGAACTGGAGAGCATTATGCTAAGTGAAATAAGCCAGGCAGTGAAAGACAAATACCATATGATCTCACCTATAAGTGGAACCTAATCAACAAAACAAACAAGGAAGCAAAATATATCCAGGGACATTGAAATAGAGAACAAACTGACAGTAACCAGAGGGGAGTGGGGAGGGAATAACAAGGGGAAAGAAGAGGAAGGGTCATTAAAAAACATGTATAAATGACCCATGGATAAAGCCAAAGGGGGGTAGGATTGAGGGTGGGAGATGGGGGTGAATGGTGTGAGGGAAAGTGGTGGTAAGAAAATAGAAACAACTGTATTTGAACAACAATAAAAAATGATTAAAAATCCCAATACGAGAACACATTTTAAAAAAGACACAGATAGTATAACGTGTATCTCAGAACATCGGAGGCAGTTAGGCAACATGGGAACCATCCCAGTCTATTGCTTCGTGTATGACCTCAGGAAAGTTTCTTTTACCTCTCTGAGCCTTCTTTTCTTCCTCTGGGTAACAGCAATAATTATAGTGCCTCCCTCTTGGAAACACCACAAGAATAATATACATACATACACGTCAAGGTCTGAGAAAAATTTCCAGCAGGCCAAGTCCTCAACAAATAGTCTCTGCTATTGTAGGTAAACTGAGACCAAGGTGGGATGTGATTTATCTAATGCCTCTTAGTTAGGGGCAGATCCAGGGTGGGAACTTAAATGTCTCAGTACCAGGTCAATGTTCTTTCCATGCAACCTACTACCTGCCCACTGGGGAATCCACAATGTGATTTTAGCCATATCCCATTTGAATGTTTAAACAAACTAGGAAATTTGAGATTGCACTACCATACACAGCCTTTCTCATTTGGGCCACTAGAAGGGTTATATTTCTTCTACTCAAGTAACCCCATTGCCAACAACCAATCATCTTCCTCACCCTCCTTTCTAAGGAAACTGAAGCCTCTGGCCTACCTCCATGGCCAACACTCAAGGCCAAGTATTTCCTCCCACCCTTATCTTGCTGAATCACTGTACCCCTGCAGCCCAAATCTTTACAGTTACTTCCTCATCTCATTTCTTTGCTTAGATTGAGCACTATTTTCACAATGCCATTGCCTAGAGGTTTGCAAACAGGTGCAGAATCTGTGGCTCCCCAATGTGAAGAGATGGGGCTCCCCAGTGGGTCAGCACACCCACCCAATTCACAGCTGGGGTGGTGGCAAGCCAATGCCAGAGCTCAGTGAAATTAACAGACACTGGGTATTTGTGTCACATCAGAGCATATTTAACAGCCCACTGATTACTCACAGCCTAAGCCCTACCCACTTACTGATTCCACTGAATCACAAAGTGTTAGAGCTTGGTGCAACTTTAGAAATGATTTGCTCTGATAGCTCTCTCTCTCTCTCTCTCCCTCTGTCCCTCCCTCCCTCCCTCCATCCCTCCCTCCCTCCCTCTGTCCCTCCCTCCCTCCCTCTTTCTCTTTCTTTTGTAGGAACACTCTATTCTAGAATCTTGAGTAAAGAGCCACAGAGTATAGGGGTTCAGAGTTTGGAATCTTTAGCCAAACTGCCTGGGCTCAGTCCTGTTTCTATGGATCACTGTGAGCCTTGTCCAACTTACTTTAAGTCACTGTGCCTGAGTTTTCTCATCAGCAAAATGAGGTAAAGATACTTATGAGGATTGTTCTGAGAATTGAATAAGTTTTAATATCTTACAAAGTGCTTAAAATAGTACCTGGCATATAACAAGCACTATGTGTTTAAAATAAACAAAGCAAGACAGGAGACTGTGTGAGTCTCAGTAGTTACATGCCTATTTTGGGCCATCACAGATTGGATTAAATGGTCTCTAGGGGCTTTCCCCTCCCACTATCATGGTGATGGCACTCCTTGCTGGGAAAGTTAGGTCTGGAAATGCCACCCTGGGCTGCTCTCTGAGAAGTCAAAACAGCTCTTTGAAAGTAGCAAGAAGAGCTTGATCACAGCGATTAAACTGACCTGAGGCAAAAACCTCTGCAACCCTCACGTATGCCTTGGTCTTAGTCAAAGCTATTGCAAGAGGCTCTCAGGAGCTTGGAATTGGAGAGTGTACCCACTGGCAGTGTCCTTGCAGCTTCTGTCAGACATCACTTCGCTGAGGAGTCGCTGGGCACTTCTCCACTCATGCTCCCTCTCGGCCTCCCACCTCCTGTTTGATCTCTTGAAGGTGGCTGAGGACTCAGAGAATCCTGTCTTTCATTCCACCCAAGTATTTTCCTTCAAACCCTGGTTTCATTAAAAGAACTCTGATTCATTTGGTTCTGCTGCTTCAGGGAGAAGAGAGTGATGGAGAACGAGGACAAACTGGATGTGTACAAAGAGATGCAATTAAAGAAATGCACTCTTTGCTGAAGATGAGCAAAGTGCCAGCTACCTCACTGGTGCCAGACATAAGACTTGAGCAACAGGAAAGCTTTCCAGACATCCATGGAACCAGAGTGCAGGCTGTCTTTCCACACCTCATTCTGTTTGCTATGCCTTTGATGCTGAGAGCAGGGATGGGCAGGACACCTGTTCAGACTCAGGTTGCTCCTCTCCTTCCCTCTGACATTGTAACTCAAGCCCTCATCACTCTCATCTTCTACTCCAGTCTCTCGGTCCACCCCCTTGCCTTCAATCCTCCATGAAGCCCATGTGCACTTGCTGCTAGATTACCACTCCAAGAGCCAGCTTCTCATTGTGCCATTGTCCTGCTCCAACACTCTCAGTCTCTTTGCAGCCTCTAGGACAAAGTCAAACTCTTCACTTGTCCTCAAGTTGCACCGGTCTTATTGCCCATAGCTCCCATACTCAATCAAAATTAGGCTCTGCTTTTCCACCCCCAACTGTTGTTCTTTGTCCTCCACTAAGAATACCTGACCTCCATGGAAACTGTGGGCTCTAATAATTTACCAGCTGGGTAACCTTGGTAAAGTGACTTAACCTCTCTGAGCTTCAGGTTCTTCATCTAATGATGATAAGAGAGAAGGACTTTACAGAAGAGAAACTAGGATAATAAACAAGGGCTTAAGCACATTATCATGCACATAGTAAGTGCTCAATAAAAGATGACTATAATAATAATGATAATGCTGATGATTATTCTCTCTCAAATCATTCCTTCCACACAGCTCTATTTCTCCTTCTGTTGAAGTCTTCCTGCGCTTGTAGCCACTCCCATATTCTACATGTTGTTATAGTGATTTTCCCAGTTATCTTTGTCTTCCTCTCTGGAAGCAGGGACTATGACAGGTCCACTTGTGGCTCCTTTGTCTCATCTAAAAATTGACCCTGGCATTTAGTAGGTGCTCAGTAAAGGTTTCTTTCATTGGGGCCAAAGAAAGTAGGTGGCGGTCCTGAGCTACTCAGGAGTAATGGATCCCTCTTCAAAAATGAGACAGAACTGCTCACTGCAGACCCTGCGTGCACAGACACACAGCATGGCCTGGGCAGCCAGAGGAACCAACTGGTCAGCTCTGTGAACTTTATCTTCATGTTCCAACAGCCTACTTCCCAAAGTCTGGACCAGGGCTATTCTCAGTCACCAGAGAGAATGGGGCAGAGGAGAACTGAGTGCAAGAAAGTGCTGCATTTATACCCATCACTGAGAATCTGCTTGGGAAATGGGAAAAGGGAAGGGAAAAGATCCTATTTTCCGAAACTTGGGAAAGAAAAATAGGAGTGGCAGTGGAATGATCTGTGCCTTATTCTCTCTCAGACTCAGAGGGAAGATGCTGCCCTATATATGGAATTGAGTAAGGACATTCCCATCCCACTTACGTGGAACTCCACAGCTGGATGAGGGTGAACTCGTCCCTCATCCAGCTGTGGCTGGATGAGGGGCCCAGTTCTCTGACTTATCTGAACCACACGCCTTGGTTGGCAGGCACACAGTTGTCTCTGCCCCAAACTGACCTCCTTTGAAATTCCCCATGTTGCTCTCATGGCCAGAGCTAAAGTCTGGTCACAGGACTCAGACGCTCTAGGTTGTAGGTCAGTTTACTCACAGTAGCTGTCCTCTCTGAATTCCAACCTGAAAAGATCAACTGGCCTGTCCCATACCTCCCAGGAGTCTAGATCTGAAGGGAGGTCCAGGGATCATGCAGTCTAGTCTAACTCAGTATCAGAGGCAGGGTCACATGACTAGAAAGTAATAGAGCCAGGCTTAGCTCTCAGTCCAGTACACTCTCCATGGCCCCAAAATGCCCCCACTGGCTATTTAGTCCAAGGACACAACCCATGAAGAAAGAAGGTTGTGAAATGCTTCTACTAGAAGCCTAGTGTTGGCTGCAAGCCCAGATGATTCTCTCCCAACCCTTCTAATCTAGTATCAGTTCAGCAATTTTCAGCCCACTTGTTCATATTAACCCTTCTTGTCCAAGATGCCAAGCCTGGCTTCCAATGAGCAGCCCCTGAGAACAGCTGAGCTGACTTCTGCTTGTACCTTCCTGACACCTCCACTGGCAAGACCTTGCTGTTGAGCAATCACCTTGTGCAAACTGACTCTTCCTTGCCCTTCACAATTACTCAGCAACTCTGCAAAACAGTATCTCAACTGTTTATTTTTATTTCAAGCTCGCAATTGAAAAGCTAGCTTTGTGTTTTTTCTTTCCCTTGAGGAACTTACGAGGACCTGAGGGATTTCTTTGACTTTGACTACTAGCTTAATATGCCTCCATCTTCTGCTAGCCCCCAGTCTGTGCCAGGTGGCACAGCAGGTGCCAGAAAGGAACCAAGATATCTCCCCAGAGGGAAGATGCACCCAAATGGAGACTTACCATTCACTCCATCTTCCCCTTCCCCATCTCTCCATCCCCAGGGCCACCAACCAACACACACTTCCATGGAATCCTGCCAGCCTGGGCCATTATCTCCCATGTTTGCTCTGCAGTTTTATAGTTTACAAAGCATTTTAACCTCACTGCATGTGATGTCCAAGACCTCCCTGAAGGATAGGCAGAGCAGGTGTTCACATTAAAGAGGAGATAATTATATATATTTATTCATATATCTGGGACTGATCTGACCAAGTTTGTATAGTTAGAAAAGAGAGTCAATCTCTGACTCCAAATCCAGTGTTCCTTGTGATCTTCCTTCTTTCACCTCCTTTCCTTATTATCCATCTAGCATACCCAGTGAAATGGAACTTTCTAGAATACCCTTTTTTGAGATTATTTGCATTTACAAAGTTTCAGAGACTCTCAAATGCCTGCAAGAGAAATTTCCAATGATTCAGCCGGTCTTTGAAGAACCTTTTCAGTGTGACTCCAAAGTGTCTCCCCAAAATTATTTCCATGGCTTCAGTCTGGTGGGTCTATGTGAATTTCCTGCAATTTTCTACACACTTTTAAAACTTTGTACCTTTATCCTGTTGCTTACCTAGACATCCCCACACTTCAACCCTGATTTACCCTTCAAGATGCTACTTTGAAGGCTACCTCCTATTAGAAGTCTCCCGTAGACACCTTCAGCTCCCAGTGAAGTCTTTCCTGTGAAATTCCACAGCCTGTATTAACCACACTGCTCTCTGGGCCTAGAGAGCAAACCTGCATCTGTAGGAACTGAAGGTAGACTCTACCTGCTATCTTTTACCTCAGCCCAGGGCTGGGTTTGCATGTCAGAAAAGGGTCATCACATGAATCTATTGCTGTTTCTCTACAATCTTATTAGGTTCAAGAACAGTGTGGGGTAGGATTTGACTTCTCATGACCAGCCAAGAAGCAGTTGAAAAATGTTGGATCAAAAATGAAAAACGTCCATTCTACCACTAAACTATTAAATGTGCCCTCTTTTGTCAAAGGAGGAGGAAAATAGGGAGGAGGAGGAAGGGATGGAGAAGGATGACTCCACTCCAAAGGGAAGGGTCCTGATTCCCATTTCAGGGTCCTGTAATGAACGTGCAGCACTGGGAGTAGAGTACCAGCACTCTGGGTCACTAGTGGTGGTGTCCCTGTGCCATTTCACATTGGAGACTCAGTTTTCCCCACTGGCAAATGCGTGATTGCCCTTTCTCAGTCTCCCTCACTGGATAATAGATGGAAATGTGCTCTGTAAGTGTAAATGCTGAACCTATATGAGGGATAGTTAATCTCCAAAGCCCAGGCCACCCACTCCTTTCTACTCCTGCCTATGTCTTTCCTCTGCTAAAATCCATGAGACCATCTGGATCCATAGAGGAGCGAATGCTCCCTTTTGCACTAATGCTGTTGACTGATGGCCCTTTGATGCTGGAAATGTCCCACGGTCCTTGAGCTATTATTAGGGATGGTTAAGTTGGCAGAGGGAGGCTATAAACAGTCGGCATGGCCATCACTAGTCTTTTGGTTTCCCATTTTGGGAACCAGTTTAAAAAAAAATTCTTTTAAAGAGATTGTAGTTCTGAAGTTCTTCACAACACACTAAAAGGAAAGAGAATTGTGCTTTGCAATACTAGAGGATTTGTCTCGCATGAGTTTCCTAAGCCCCAGCCCTTAACACTGGAACATTGGTTCCAAACTGCTACTTGAGCCTTGAAGTACAGCCAGGTTGGGTGGACTTGTGAGTGCCTCTACTGTTGGTTTGTCTGATCCTTAATGCCCTTAATGCCCTGCCCTGAGACAAATGTCCAAATAGGTCAGAATCTGAGGGAACAGCAAAGGAGTTAGGGAGGGAGGACTTTGGGGCTGAAGGACTCCAGGTTTCTTGCTCCTGAATCCATGTCTGCCTCTGAGCTACCCATGAACATTTCTACCTTCTACATCAAGTCCCCATGGCCCGGCAGGCTGCAGAGAACCATCGTCCTTACCTAACCCGCTCTCAACACACATTTGCAACCTCTCTTCATTTACCACCCCCATCTCCTAAAGCAGACAAGATATTTTAAAACCCTTGTTTTGATCTTCTTTGCATATCAGTTACACTATTTCTGAGCATGTTTATTTTTATTTTTTTTTTTTTCCGGTGGTGAGGACGTTGCTTTGAGCCCTCTGCTCGCACGTTTCCACTTCCTCTCACTTTCCTGAGCACTGCTGTGGCCTTCAGGCATGTGGCTCAGGCTAGGCTGGATGGTTCTCATGGGTCTGTGGCCTTTGATAGAGCCAGGAGAGGTAGGTTCTCCTACCACTGGGTCTCCATTGCTTCTGACATCTGCAGAAGCGAGATGAAATTTCAGTTATGTTTTTTCTGCCTCATCTCCTAAAGAAGTAGTTCTGACTACCAGTTGGGAGGTAAGGGAGTGGGGAGGGAGGCTCTAGACTGGACATGAGAGAGACCAAAGTTTTACTTCCAACTTTGACACTGACCTTGAGAAGTTCCTCTATACTCCTTGGTATGGACTTAAAATTTCTAAAGCTCTTTCTGACTCTGACTTTCTAGGATTCTAACCAACATAGGGACAAACTGCTCTATGATAAAATAACTTCTTTATTGAGGATCAGCTTAGGGTCAGTTACTGAGATGGATGTGTTGGAGATGTAGGGATGACTGAGGTACCCTGCTGGCAAGGAGTGATGACTTAGATTGTGGGATAAAGCATCCCTTCAAGGTAGAATCTTGTGAAATGTGTGTGGTATGACTTGTGAAAAGTCCCAGCTAAACCCTGCTAGTGATTCATGGCATATGTCTAAGCCCACATGCTTCCCAACATTTTTCATACCATGGCATACTTAGAAAGTGATATTATTTGTACGGCACACTGGGCAAATGAACAAGGCTGCTCTTGCCTTGTGGCAACCAGCCTATTAATTCTTGCAGTACTGGGTCTTTCCTTGCCCTCCAAGGGCTAGGGAAACAATATTTGGGCCAGCTGGGGTCCAGGTTTGGGAAGTTTTGGTTGAAATGTTTAAGACAACTTCTTTAACCAGAAAAACAGTGGTGTTCTGGCCTGTTTAAAAAAGAAAACCCCACAACATTCTAGAAAGGACAGGACAGGTAAAAAGTTGGGTTTTAAAACCAGAGCAAATAAATTCAGATAGAGAATCCACCATTTGCCTGCTCTGTGTCCTCAGGAAATATCAAAGTTCAGTTTATTCTGCCTTGAAAATGGAAATAATATTCTCAACCTCCATAGAACTAAAGAAGATAAGATACCTCAGCACATTCTAAGGATTCAAAGAATGTTAGCTATTATTATTATGGCTAACGTGAAACAGGAAATTACAGGTCATCTGGTCCAACCCTCTCATGTGAGAGAAGAAAAAATTTTGACTTCATCATACTCATACAGCTACTTAGTAATTGAGCTGGGACTAGAACTCAAGTCCTCTAATTTCAACCCCGTGTTTTTACGTAATAAATGGAATAATACACCATTCTATATATTTTAAAAAATCCTCAGTATTTAGGGTAGGTCATTCTTCCCTGATGAACTTTTAAAGTGGTTTACCAGTTACCCTGTGTTAGGCATGGGCATGAATGAGATAATCTCCTGAAGGTGATCCTTATACTCCAAGTAGGTAGCCAAGGGCCAACTTTTTTGGCTTCAGAAGGTAAAGGAATGAGCACAGTGGCTACACATTTGGCATCCCAGATGCCAAGGCACCATATCATCAATCCAGAACTCCCATTTTACATGTGAACATACTGAATCTTTGGTTTACTCAGAGCCACACATCATGGTCAACAGCAGAACGAGAACTAGAACTTGAATCTCAGACTTGCTAATGGTGTTCTTTCCAGATGTCTGCAGACATTGACCATAACACATGAGCCTATAAACATGCTGACTTGCCCTACAAAGTCAATTATTCATTTAAATGTGTTTTCTTCCTATTGTTCTTCCTACCAGCCACAAAGGATAAGGCAACTTATTGGAAATACAGTAACAAATACTAAAGTATGCATAAAAAGAAACTCTAATATCTTGAAGTACGCTGTAGGATATTCAGGTCCATGCTTTCCAATGTGGTAGCCACTAGGCTTAAATTTAAATTAACTATAATTATATATAATAAAAAATTGAGTTTCTCAGTTTTGCTAGCCACATTTTAAGTGCTCAGTAGCCACACGTGGTTAGTGGCTACTTATTCGATATGGCAGATACTGAATATTTTTATGATTGTAGAAATTTCTATTAGATAAGCCATCTAGACAGGTAACTATAGTGCCACATATTTTCAGCAATTCACTCAAAATATTGGCTCTGAGCTTTGCTTTAGTAAAGGAAAAAAGAAAAAGAAAAATGGGACAAAAGTAAAGAAAAAGCCAAAGCAAAGCCAATTATGTCATTATCAGTTCCTCAAGGGAAGCAAAGCTTTTCTAGCACTTAGACAAAAGAAATTCTCATTTGGGGCTTTATAGAAAGCATTACTGAGTGACATGGCAAATCATGTCCTGAGAAACCACAAGAGACAATGTAGTCACCAATTTCAATGTCCACTTTTAAATTGACTCACTGTAAAAGTTGAGGGTATAATTCACCAAAATTAACCCAAGGAAAAACACTTGTCTGAGAGGGGTGGGGTGGAGGTGCAACACTTATTTACTTGATCCCAGAGAAGAACATTGGCCAGTTGAATTTGTTCTAAGGCAGTGACATTTTTCCTGAGGCCTCTATGACAAGGTGAAGCAGCCATTGGGGATCTGGAAGAAGAACATCCAAACAGAAAGAAAAGCAAGTGCAAAGTTCCTCAGATTGGAAAATATTGGCAAATTTGAGAGAGAAAAAAGGCCAGTAAACGTTGTAAATGAGTCTGAGAGTGGAAGGAGATGATGCTGGACAGGTAGTCAGGGGCCAAGCCCTGTAGAGTTTTACAGTTCATGGTAAGAGGGTTTAGCAGAGAGGCGACATTATGATTTATGATTTTAGAAGCATCACTCTGGCCACTGCATGAAAAGCTGACTATGGGGGCAAAAGTCTGAACAGAAAGAATATGATGATAGTTGAAATAAGGCACTCAGCAGGGGAGATAATGAAAAATAGTCTAAATTGACATATATTCAAACATATGGTTTGAAGAAAAAAAAAAACAGAATGACTGTGAATAACTACAAACAAATACCTACAAGGCTCAGTACCACTTATTGTGACAGGAGAGAATTGAGGAGGAGAAACTGGGGGTAGAAGAGGGCTAAACGAATTGTTTGGTTTGGGTCAAAGTTTGTGTGAAACGCCTTTTTGATATTTCACACACAATTAGAGTTATCAACCCAAGAGCTCAAGGGAGAAGTCAGATGGAGGTAGATACTTGGGGTTATCTGCATAGAGATGGTATAATAAAGCCATGAGACTCAATGAGTTCATCTAGGAGGAGGGTAAAAAGAATAAAGGCAAGAACCTCCAGAATATGATATAGAGGAGAAAGAGTCAGACAAGAAGACAGGAAGGCAAGCGCAAACCAGGTGAGTGTGGAATCACAGAAGGCTGGAGAAGAAAACACTCAAAAAAGTAAAATTAAACATGGTTTAATTCTAGTGAACAGTCCATTAGCTGAGTAACTTTTGGCTTTGGAAGCATATTGATCGGTAGTGAGTTCGTAAAGGGCTATTTAAGTGGAGTGATAGGATCCAAAGAAAAGTGGAGCAGAGCTGAGGGACCAGAGTTGATCGGAGTTGAAGAAATGGAGGGCAGAAATGCACATCCTACTTTTGCAGAATTTTTGAAGGCATCAAAGAAAGGGGTGGCAACTGGAGGGACATACAGGATGAAGGGAGAGTTGTTTTTTACTGGTTGTTGTAAAGGCGTATTTGGATGCTGAGAGGATGAATGTAACAGAACAAGGGAAAATGATGCTGCAGGAGAGAAGTAAGTGAAAAGAGGGATTCCAAAGGACAATGGAACGGTCAGCCTTAGAAACCATGACACCACCTCCACTGTAACAGGAGGGAGGTGGCATAGGTGGGTACAGATGCAGGGAAGTAAAGGAGCTGCTGCTGGAAAGATGAAATTATTCTCCTCTGAAAGTTAGAAAGGGAGGTTATCATCCTGAGTGATAGAAGAGTATAAAGCATGGTGGGGCTTAAGAAGAGACGTGAAAATGTGAAAGATCCACAGACTGAAAAATCAAATTTTCTAAGAAGCATTACAGGGCCCTCTGGCAGGGTCCATTTGAGGGCTGTGGTCATAAATTTAAAGTGAGCTGGTCAGCATGGTCTGCAATGTCTTTAACAGCATTCTGCTGCTCAGGTGCAAACAATGGAGGTAAGAGAGGATCGTTACCCTTCATCAGGATCAGGGATTTTCACAATAACGGGAAAGCAAGGGAATTTGGGGTGTTGGGAAAGAATGGTTGTGGTACAGAGCAGAGGGAGTGAGGGTCAGAACAGGGCTTAAGGCTAGTCAGCAGCAGCTCAGAGGATTCCACGTGTCTCCAAACTGTCCACCTGGACCATCAGTATGCCAAGAGTTTTTTTCTTTCCCCTGAAAAGGGAACTTGTTACTGACTTCTCTTGGTTTTTGCCACATAGAGACTTCACCCTTCAGGTTATGCAACCAATTTGAAACTGTTGGGCACCAAAATGGTGGAAGAGCCACTCCTGAGCACAGATGGAGACATTTTTCCTAGTAACAAACACTCTGCAGCCAAGTCACACCACATTGTTTCAACCTAGGAGACAGGGTGGCTGGCAGGAAAACACACCAGACCTGCAGAGAGAAGACGTGGGTTTTGGTCAGTGTCTGTTGCGCTTACCAGGTATGACAGTTCCCTCACACCCTGAGCTTCTGTTTCTTTTCATCATAACTCGGGCCCTGCCTAAATGACAACTTGTTACATAGACCTGGTGAGACAGTAAATGTAAAACCATCTCAAGTGTAAGGAATGCCACAGATGTGAGAAATTACCTTGTTATTATGACTCTGTAAGTTGGTCTGCATATATAGGTCACCATGGCTTATAAGAAATTTGCCTTAAACTTGGAAACCAATGACATGCTTAAAAGGAAAGGCAAGTGCATTTCAAAACAGAAGTAATGGGAAACAACTTTCTCTTTTTTTGTGCAACATCCTATGAACTCGTGGCTCTCACAGCCCAGGATATTGCTGCACTTGGCAGCCCACTGTGTTTTGAACAGTGCAGGACTAATCCCTGAGTCACTCTATTGTCCTGACTTAGTAACTTTACCTTTGAATACCTCAGTCATCTTCTCTGTACAGTGGGGAGGATTGCACCACGTCCTATTCAACTAACAGAGGCATCAGGAAGATTACATTTTTTGAAAAGGAAAATACTCTTGGTTACTATGAGAAGAGGCTGGCATAAATGTGAAGTGTCACTATTATTAAGTGCGAGGCGATGGTTCCCACCCCCACCACATCCCAGGGCTACAATGTGAACTGTGTGACAGGCTATTTTTAAATCCTCATTTCTGGTAGCATATGGCCCTGCACAACGCCAAAAAGAGAAAACTGACCTGCTTCCATTTGTTTGCTTGTTTGTTTTGATCTGATGGAGCATTTTTTGTGTGCTGTTAAAGATCGTCCTTTCTACCCTAAACTTATAAAGTGAGTGCTAAAGTTTTTCTGCAACACAGCCTGAAACAGACCATAGCACTACAACTTGCTTAGGCAACGATAAAAGACTATCCTACAGCAATGGTGTGTTTATACAAATCTCCTCAATTCTGAATCAGTTAAGAAGTTTCAGGGGGTTCCTGATTGTGTATTATTATTATTATTATTATTAGTTTTGTTTTCTTTCTATTAATATCATCTACTATGGATGGATGAAGTGAAATGCTTAAAATTCAGACTGAATCCTTTTCCTGCTTCAAATATATAGTATATCCATCACAAACCTTATTTTTGCTGTCCCTTTAGCTGACCTGACTTCACCTACTCTGCCTGGCCATATGACAAGACTGTTCTAAATCTAGTCAAAATTCCCACTCACTGGATTTGACTTCTGACACCAAATCCCTGGAAAGATATCCAGCTAATCAGTTCAAAAAAGAAGGAGATGAAAATACCTATTTCATGGGTTAATGGGACCTGAGTTTTGTCCAAGGGCAAAAAAAAAAAAAAAATTCCTGGTTGAAGTAAAGAAGTGTAAAGATCCCCACAAGTCTTTTCTCTTCTTTCCTTTTCTCTTCTTTCCTTTTCTTTTCTTTTCTTTTCTTTCCTTTCCTTTTTTTCTGTAAGGTCCAGAATTGAACTCTCTTGTCTTTGGGTCAAGTGATAAATGAAAATAGAAGTGATGAGTTTTTTTGTTCTTTACTTCATGTAAAAGGGAATTTATAAATGAGGGTGCTAAGAAAAACTCAGGAAGACAAGGATGCATCTTCAATTAAATGGCAGAATAATGAAGATATGAGAGGAATTTCACATATTCTCTATGATTCTTGGGGGCAATCAGGAAAATTTACAAAAACTCAAAATAAAAAATTGTGATGCTACCAACATACATAACCAAGGGAAAGTCTTCCTTAGGAGGCAGTGAACTCCCATTAAAGAGATTCACTAAAGAGATTCAAGATGAAGAAGGATAAGCACTTGCTGGAAATATTGGAGCAAAAATTCTGAAATTGGCCACCCATGTGACCAGGTATCCTTGATGGTTTTGTCTAACTCTGAAAATCCCTCATTTTATGGGTCAGCCAGCAATTTGAATCCCTTTTTGATTAAAAAATAGACACTGTGAGATAAATTTGGATTTTTAAGAATCCTCTAATGTTCATAGGAAAATGATCCTAATTTTTTGTCTCTTCTTGCCCAATGTAAATTAAATTTCAAAGTTCAGACACCAAGAGTGAAGGAAGGGTTAGTAAGACTTGTCCACCCCCTACAAACGGAACTATCTTCCACACACACATATTTCTTTCCTTTACCATTTCCACTGGTCTGGTCCAGGACCACATCACTCCCAGCCTGGACTCTTGCAGCAGCCCTCTTTCCTCCTGTATCCCCCCACAAATCTATCCTGTCCATGAGTCCTTCAAATCATTTCTTTGTATCATTGGTCTAAAAAGTGCTCTGTTGTTCCCTTTCCTATAATTCTCCTCAAATTCTTAAATTTAACTCCAAGTAGATTGATCTACTATGAAAAGCATCCACTAGTTGACTCAGTTGTGCCACATCCATAAAGACCTTCTCTATCTTCTCCGTCTACTTCATCACCAACTCAACGCTTACCAGCTCCAGGAGGCATTCCTAACTTCTTCAGCTTGTTTATGATCTCCTCCTTCTCTACACTACTAGAAGTCTCAGTCTTTAGCCATCATTTAAGTAGTAAACACAGCCTTGAGCTGTTACATATCTATTTCATTAAGGTGTGCCCTGGTTTCCCAACACAGGGCTGTAAGTTTCTGGAGGGTAGAGACCAACTTTGACGTTTCTTTTGTAATCTTCCTAGTGCCTAGCACACTTTTGGACACAGAGTAGTAGCAACAATCCTTCACACTCACGGAAAGCTTTAGAAGTTTAGAGTTTAAGCAGCACTTCATGTTTAATTCATTTGATGCTCACAACAACCAGGTGAGGTCTGCAAAGCAGAAAATGAATCATATCTTACAGGTGAGAAAACTGAGATTCAGAAAGCTTGTTATGCCTGCAAGTACAACAGGTTTTCTAGTCCAGTGCTCTCCTAAAATAACTATTAAATGAGTAAATAAATGAACAGATCTTGTAGTTTAAAATTTATGGGTAGCCAAAGGGAAGTGACCATCTATTTGCCACTTTGTCATTCTGTTGGTGTAGGGTGACCTCCAAAGTAGGCCGAAGAATCCACATGTTATGGACAGACTCGATTAAGAAACAAATTGCCCAGGCTTTGACTTTGGTTGTGTTCTGCTAATGAGAAGAGAGTCCAGTGAAAACCACAAGTGCTTTGGTATGTGCTCATATGGGAGACTAGATGGAAACCAGCAACCTCAGGCATGGCTCTGGGCAACCTCTTAGCCAGTCCACCTTGAGGTTTTCAGGACTCTGTCACCAAGGCAGATAGAAGGGACATGTCCTGAAGAGTCTTAGACACCAGATAGTACTCAGTGCCTGTCACTTCTTTAACTACTAGACTCACCCAGTCACATTTAAATAAATTTCTTTTTTTTTTTTTTTTGGCATTTCATTGTTTTATTTAAATTACATCACTTTTTTTCCAGTATTTTTTAATCGTTGATATTGTACAGTTTTCTATCTTTTACTCCCACCCCAGCCCACCACCCCAGCCCTCCCCACCTTCCTCCCATTTCCACCCCCCATAGTTTTTGTCCATGAGTCCTTTATACTTGTTGCTCTAAACCGTTCCCCTTTTCCCCTGAAATTCCCTCCCCTCCCCCTCTGGACACTGTCAGACTGAATTTGAGAACATTTAAATAAATTTCAAAGGTCTACATAAATGTGCTCCTGTTCCTCCAGAAATTACCTCTGAATCTTCTACTAAAAAGTCTGTGGGCTTCTTTCAGCCAAGTTCTTTCCCCACTCTTTTCTTTGACAAGGAAAGCAGCTTTGGTGCTCAGATCTCACAGGTGTTTGATGGCACGTGTACTCCGACAAATGCTTATTTTATATGTTCAGCCGAGTTAGCTACCATACATAGCCTTTGAGGCATCATGTTATTAATCATAAAACTGTCCTTGAAAATTAGAAGCCTGATATTTCACAGCATCTATGTTTTATTTCTTTTTCCTTCTCTCTCTCTCTCTCTCTCTCTCTCTCTCTCTCTCTCTCTCTCTCTTTCTTTCTTTTCTGTTTTCTGTGGTCTCTCCATACCCTGTGTCATGGAGAGAGGAGGCAGGAGAAGTCAGGAGACAGGTGCTTAAATCCCGACTCTGCCCCAAGCTGCCTGCAGGGCTCTGGATAAGTAAGTCCCTTCTGTGTGCTCAGACTTCGGCTGCTCTTTTGTACAGTGAAGAGGTGAGGGCAGCAATTGCTGGTCTCTGTACATTCTGAAACCTACAGAGAGGACATAGTGGTGGGAAAAAAAGCAATTTTGGTCAAGTCGCAACACGTGTTTGCTTTTCCTCACCCAGAACGTGCTTTACAAAACTGGATTTGCTTCCTTTTTTACTGGCTCGGTCTCTAATCAGGAGCATGGGCAGCAGGCTGCCTGCACCAGCGTGGGAAGGGTGAGCGCGCAGGTACGGATGCGGGGTGGGTGTGTTGATGGGTAAAGGAGGTACTGACGCCACTGATTACTTCGACTTCACCACACTTCTTATTTCTGTGATTATATTGTAGTACAATTAAACGACCTCCAGAGTATTGAAAACCTACAAGAGAACTACTAAGAAATTTCCAGTCCCATGAGTTTTCCTCAAAAGGCATTCAGAAACTTTAAATAGGTAATTTAGATTATTTGGGGGAATAAAAGAAGTTTTATATCAGGAAAAATATACGTCACCTTAATATTCTTTTCCCACAAAATTTGCAACGAGCCCATGGAGAAGCATACTGTGGGTCTTCCCATGCATTAATGTGTGTACCCCCAAAAGTTTACACACGTTAAGTTCACGTGATTTTTGAAACATCCTTCTGAAAGAAAGTATTTGTCTCTGTCTCCATTTTAAAGGTGAGGAACTGAGGCTCTAACAGGTCTAGCAATGTGTTAGTGTTTTCAAATCATGGGTGCCAAATTTGCAAGTTAACCCAGATCCCTTGCCTTCTGGCCTGGAACTCTCTGTGCCTCTGTGCTCTGAGGCATTCTTTCACACTGACCCTCAGAGAGCTCTCCTTGGCTTCAAGCAGAGAGGTGAAAAATTACCTACAGGACCGGATGGGGATTAGTCTTTGTTTTCTAAAGGACTGATATAGACTCACGGGCCACCAGAGCAGCAAAGTCTCCCCAACCCCAGATATCACCTAAGCCTTTTCCTTCGGCTGCGTACCTCTCCGGGATTCTGGGACTCTGTGATAAGTTGGCAGCAAAATCACCACTGAAATTTTTTAATTCCCATCTTACATTTTTCAAGAGATTCGGTATTAGAAACCAAAGTGATTCAGCAGACCAAGTACTAAATAGAAGATCCAGAGTTACATTTTTAGGCCACTGACTAATCCTGCTGGCCAGGGTTGGACAGAGTTAACTTTTACCTCTCTTTCTTCAACAACTTCATTAACCAACCTACCAATGTCATATCGAGGGGCCAAGGCAGTAAGAAATGTGACTGCCCATGAGTCATTAAGTCTTGACCTTTGGCATGTTTTGAAAATGTGCTGTGAAATGCTTACAATCAATAATTTCATCGCCGGCAGTAGAAAAGCTGGGAGTTGTGCAAGAGGGGAAGCTGGGCATTAATGCAGGTCACTCAGGGGGCTCCAAATTCCTGCTGAGGGCAAGACTTGCAGCAGGACCCAAAGGCACAACATCCCCATTCAAGTTTTTTAAGGAATCAAAGAGAGGACCAAGGACAGAGGGGCAGTGAAAATAGACTCCTTTCCATGCAGGGGATCAATGAAGTGGGGCTAATGTTAGTCCCAAGTTAACATAGCTGACCACCCTAGATTCCTGCTAGGCATTCCTTCTCTATGCCCCACAGGGAAGCCTGAGCTGCAAGCATTGCAGTGTCCTAAGAATGGGAGGGGGCCTGGTACAAGGGTAAGGCACACAGACGAGGAGGTAGAACACCCAGTCCAAGCCCCTGTCTGCCACTTGCTAGGCCTATGACCCTGGGAGTGGCCACATCACTTCTCAGATCTCTACCAAGAGGAGAAGGGAACTATGCCACAGTCCACACATAGCTCAAAGTGATGAGGGATGTGAAAACACTTTGCAAACTACACAAATATGAGAAACTATAAGTAGAAACCCATCCATCTGATTTTGCAAGCTCAGATGAAAAGAGTCTTTTATTTAAGGAATGGCATGACCCCATGAATGGGGTATGACTTGTGGTTAGGAGCAAAATCAACACTGAAGATGATCCCATGCCGATGACAGAGAACTTCTGAACCCTTAGTTTGTGCCAGTCACTGTTAGTTGTAAGCAGTAGTGTGCTGGTTCCTTGGGATAAAAAAACAAAAAACAAAAAATAAACTTCCCCAGAACTGTAGCACTTGCTGATTTCCATGTAAATTCTTGCACCATGGCTGATTTTAAGCTACCAACGTGACATCACTAAACCAGAAAGTGAGGGAAAGATGCCCACAAATGGCTCTCACTAGTGGATGCCAGCTCTAGCACTCCATGTACTAGGAAATGCTGCTGAAGGTTTAGGGTGGTTAATGAACTTCAGATGCCTTCTTCACACATGGGACTCAAGCTTTAACATGTAGCCACTGTGTCTGTTCCTCCAATAATTCTGAAATGGGAACTTATTTTTATTTAAATTTGTACTTAGCATTTTTATAGCAAATTATAATTGCAAATGTCTTTATGGACATGGTTGAGCCCTAAAATATAGATTTATCATTCTTAGTAATGTAACTTTTCTTTAGTTTTCAAATCTGATGACACCAGAGATGAGCAGGCAAGGTGGAATGGAAAACAGCATGAAAACGGAGTCAGAAAACTGGGGATCAAGGGCCAGCAATCCCATCCAAGTCTCAGTTTCTGCATCTATAAAATGAGAACAGCACTGGTGTGCGTGCCTTGAAAGGCTATTGTGAGATCAAAGGAAATAATCCAAGTGCAAGAGTTTGGAGAACAGCAAAATCTTATTTGACTTTGATTGGTTATTATTTCCTTCCAAAATTGATTACTGGATATTATTTATAATACTTATCAAGTCTATGCAGCGCTGGCCAAGCCCTACACCGCAGCTCCCATCCTCTCTCTGGAGTGCAAGTAGAGCTGCACTCAGCTGGGGCCTGTGTGATAGGAACAGCATGATCTCCAGGGCCTATGGGGCAACTTGACCCCATTAAACTGGGCCCAGGGGCATTGGAAATTGCTTGTGCCCACAAACTTTCACCCATGTGGTCCACAGAGCTTAAAAACAAGATCAAGCCTAAGTTCTGTCTATTTAGAGCTATATAACAGTACCACTGAGGAGCTAGGCAAGGGAGCCTGTTTGAAAAAATGTCCCTAGCCAAAATTTGGGGTCATCTCAGAGGCAGAGGTCTGTCAAGAGTTACCCGGGGACTGTTCATTTTAAACACAAGTGCCCCAGTTTATTCAGATATACTTGGCAAATACTTTTTATCATGGGAAACTTGAAAGGGATTCTTCATCAATGCTATGCCAGGTCCTTGATAAAACAATACTAATTGAGAGAAACCCTAGGTGCACAGGGAAACATCCTTATAATATGCTTCCTGAGGAGGGCTTTTTCCTTTCTTTAATGTGATGCTATTGCCTCTACCCACCTACCCACACACAGCATGGTGAAGGTATATAGATTTGCCTGGTTAGGCAAAAAGAAAGTCAGCCACTGAGGTTTTATAAAGAACAAAACCATTCAGGGACTACCAGTCAAGATGGAGGTGTAGGTAGACACGCTTCTCCTCCTCTAGGAACCCCAGAGAGAATTACAGCTATATCTCACAACAAATAACAATCAGAACTGTCAGAAAATTGAGCTGCATAGAAGTCCAACCACCAAGGATTTAAAGAAGCCACATCATCCAGACCGGCAGGAGAGGCAGGGTTGCGGAGACGCAGGGTTGCGGAGACAGGAAGAGAGGCACTGAGACACAGTGTGGTGGTGTGGTGTGGAGAGGCCCTAGTGGTGGCAATGGAGCAGGTGGTCCCACACTCAGGTGTGGTAGAAAATATCATGAGAGTTACCTTGGGAGCGAGTGATCCCATATCACACAGCTGAGGATTCCAGCGCTGGGAAGATAGATCCGCATAACTTCTTTCTGTTAAAACCAGTGGGGATTGGGGTGGCAGAAGAAACTGCCAGATTTTCAAGAGTGCACTTAAAGGGCCCACACAAACTTGGAACGTACACAAACCCACCTAGTCTGGGATTCACCACAAGGGCAACAGCTGGAAGGGTGCCAGTCATGTACAGGGAGTAGGTGAAGTGACTAGAAATGGGGTGAGTGCTGGGCAAACCTCTGGAAGCCAGGCAGTGGCACTATCCTCTCTCCGAGCCCTCCCCCCACACAGAGCCACAAAGTGGTGAAGGTGGTTGCCCCTCCCTGGTGATTACCTAAGGCTCTGCCCCACACAATTTACAGGTGTCTTTTCTAAGATAGGGTGTCAAAGCAGCTCTATCTAACACACAGAAACAAACACAGGGAGGCTGCTGAAGTGAGGAGACAAAGAAATATGGTCCAAATGAAAGAACAGAACAAAACTCCAGAAAAAGAACTGAACAAAATGGAGGTAACCAAACTATCACGTTCAGAGTTTAAAACACTGGTGATCAGTATGCTCAAAAAAATTCACTGACTATGGCAAAAACATAAGGAAAGAAATGAAAGTTACATAAGTGAAATAAAGAAAAATCTACAGGGAACCAACCGTGGAGAGGATGAAGCCAAGAATCAAATCAATGATAGGGAACACAAGGAATGAAAAAGCATTCAATCAGAGAAGCAGGAAGAAAAAAGAATTTAACAAAAAATGAGGCAAGGCCTAGGAACCTCCGGGACAACTTTAAAGGTCCCAGCATCCGAATCATAGGAGGGCCAGAAGGAGAAGGGGAAGAGCGACAAATTGAAAACTTATTTGAAAAAATAATGAAACTTCCCTTGTCTGGTGAAGGAAATAAACACACAAGTTCAGGAAGCTCAGAGAGCCTCAAAGAAGTTGAATCCAAGAAGGAACACAATGATACACATCATAATTAAGTTCCCAAGATTAAAGATAAGGAGAGAATCTTAAAAGCAGCAAGAGAAAAGAAGAGAGTTACCTACAAAGGAGTTCCCATGCGGCTATCAGCTGATTTCTCAAAAGAAACTTTGCAGGCAAGAAGGGGCTGGAAAGAAGTATTCATAGTCATGAAAGGCAGGGAACTACCTCCAAGGTTACTTTACCCAGCAAAGCTATCATTTAGAATGAAATTCAGATAAAGTGCTTCCCAGACAAGGTAAAGCTAAAAGAGTTCATCATCACCAAGCCATTATTACATGAAATGTTAGAGGGACTTACTTATGAAAAGAAGATCAAAACTATGAACATCAAAAGGGCAACAAATCCACAACTATCAACAACTGAATCTGAAAAAAACAAATTAAGCAAACAAGCAGAACGGGATCAGAGTCATAGATATGGAGATCATTTAGAGGTTTATCAGCCAGAAGTGGAAAGGGGGAGAATGGGGGAAAAGGTGCAGAGATTAAGAAGCATAATTGGTAGGTACGAAACAGACAGGGAGATGTCAAGAATAGTGTAAGAAATGGAGAAGCCAAAGAACTTATATGCACAACCCATGGACATGAATTAAGGAGGGGTATTGCTGGAGGGAAGCAGGGTACCAAGTGGAGGGGGACAAAGGGAGGAAAAAGGAACAACTGTAATAACATAATCAATAAAACATATTTTTTTAAAAACCATTCACTGTCTGCTACCAGGAGCTCCCAATAGCTAGGAGAGAATGACAATTTCAGAGAGGTTTATCTAAAGCACACTCTATCCACCCACTCCTCCAGATATCTTAAAGGGGAAGTTCATTCAATTACTATCCCACTAGTCAGCACATCCTACTTTCAACCTCACTGGGCTGTATAAACAGTATTCTGTCTTTTCATCCACTCACTTAATCAACAAATACTTATCAGACTCCAACTATGTCAGGCACATGTATAGAGTTGGATATCTAGAATGAGTAAGATTCCATTTCTGTTTCTAAAGAGTTAATATTCTTGGAGAATTCAGAAAGTAAGCAAACAGTTATAGCACCATGTAATAAGTATAACTGAGACATAACCAGGTGCCAAGGGACACAGGAGAGGAGAACCTAACTCTGTTGAGTTTAAAAGAAGCTGATAAAAACTTCCCAGAACGAAGGGCCCAAGTTTTCAAGGGAGGAGGGATGTTTAGGCAGAAGGAATAGCCTGTGCAAAGCATAGGCATGTGTGCTTGTGTTAGGAAATCTGTAAGAGGTGCAGCAGCAGACAGGGCTAGAAAATAAACAGTGGCAGGTGAAACCCCTCACTTGCCAGGTCAGGAGTTTAGATTTCACCATGAAGGTGAGGAGTAGCCTTTGGAAGTTTTTCCAGAAAGAATACGTTTGCTTTTTTTTTTTTTTTTTTTCAGATCAGAGAGGCATTGAGAAGACAAATTGAGAAGCCATTGCAATAGCCCAGGTTGGGGATGGTGAAGCCTTGACCTAAGGTAGTGGTGATAGAAGAGGAGAGGACAAAGCGGGTTAAACAAAAGCAAGGAGACAGAGTCTTCCGAATTGATTGTGTGTGGAATGGAAGTTAGGGGAGGAGTCATCCAAAAACCTGAGAGTTTTCTGGAGGCTTGTCTATGTGGTGCTTTAACTGAGATAATGAACACAGGGGGATGAAGTAATTTGAGAAAGAAGTTATCGAGTTCAGTTTGGAATCTGTTCAGTTTGAAGTGAGTCTGGAATATCTGGATGATGAAATGTAGTCAGTAGTTAGAATAGGCCTGGAATTCAAAAGGGGGAACAAGATGGAAATACTAGAAATTCCCTGCATTAAACATAAAACTTGCTAAAGAC
Organism: Glossophaga mutica; assembly: GCA_039655065.1. Classification (NCBI taxonomy): domain Eukaryota; kingdom Metazoa; phylum Chordata; class Mammalia; order Chiroptera; family Phyllostomidae; genus Glossophaga; species Glossophaga mutica. Next base: position 176,332,010 of record CM077304.1, on the reverse strand, counting down.
ATATACATTACCTTTGAGATTACTCAGTATTAAATTCCTTTTTAAAATTTGTACCAGAAAAAAGAAATTTAAACAATCAGGACACTCCCTTCAATCAGAAAAAAATAAATATATAAGTCACCATATTTACTTTTTTGCCCTGCCTGCCAGGAAGCTCAGAATTATGTTTAATGCTCAATTACAATAACTATACTAAACCTTTTAACTAAAATTTTGCTTTCTCATGATTTTAATGACTTTAATGGTTGATTTATAATTTAACTTCCTCAGTGTATGTCCCATATTATAAGCTGCTGCTACTTCTCTTTGGAAATAAAAAGTATATGTTTTTCACTTGACATTATTAACTTAAGATTGGGCCCTAACCACTTAAACATTTAGGCTCCTAAATAGGCGTTTTTCTTTACAATCTATGAGAATAATTATTTTTCTCCAGGTACAAAAGAAAAAAAACAAAACAAAACAAAAATCCCTCTTTGGAAAGAGAATTTATCCTCAGGGATCAGTTAGAGCCTAGGAGGCTAGAAGCTTACAGATTGCTATGGAAGGCTAGAGCCATTGACTCAAAAAGAGCATCCGAAAGGCATAAGGGACGCAATCTGAGCAGATGAGTCCAACCCAGCCCCCCTCCTGCTTCACAGCCAAGGAAAATGCTTCACTCACAAGATGAGGCAGGGCCCCAACATAAATAGCATCGTAGAGGGTTTGGGTAAATTCCTTTCAGGTTATTAAGGGATACCTTTAACCTCTGAGGGAAAAGAATATGTCATAATAATAGCATTGTTATAATTCTGAAAGCCCTTACATCATTATCCAACTTAATCCTCATCAGTGTTCTGACATGTAGGTGGGGCAGGAACTGTGGTTATTCACTCTTTACAGCTCAGTGTTCTCTTGCATAATGTTTCTGGGAGCCACTTTTAGGAAAAGAACACCATGCTGGGCTTTCTTCCCTCCACTTAGACCATTCATTGCTAAGGAAGTGTGAAAATAAGAGTAAGAATGAGACTGCCTGATTTTCACCAGCACTTTCAGTTTCCAGAGCACTGACTTGTCCATCACAATATGTGACCCTCACAAGCACTCCCTGAGGCAAGCTGAGGAGGATTTATCGTCTTCATATCACAGATACAGAAACCGATTCTCAGAGAGGTGCACTAGTAAGGTGTGCTCCCTCTTAGCGGGATTTTAAAGAATTAAAGGGAGGGCATTAGGACCCTGTCCCCCTCACTCTCACACACACACACACACACACACACACACACACACACACACACACACAGAGAGTATGCCCTGCAGCTTGGGCTCCTCTAAGCGTTCAGAGGGTGGCCCTGTTTCAGGCTTCAACAACTTATTTACTGGCATAGTGAGATGCTAATGATAGAAACCACCGTGTGGACAGTTGTAACTAATCTGACTTCCCTCTTTACTAATGAATGCAGCCACTTGGTCCCACAAAATTAGTAATGGTTTAGGAGCCCATCTTTCCTTACAGAATTCACCTGCCTCTGGTGTTACAAGATAATAGGCCTCAGAGCAGCCGGTCAATACCACAGCAATCTAAACAATTTTCAAAGGCATCAATGAAATTTAGAAGAGTGGAGAATAAGTAGTTCTCACTAAGCTCAGATCTTAGCCATGTGGCCTTGTGCAAGTCACTTCACCTCTCTGAGTCTTAGTCCAATCTGCGAAACAGGTCATCAGTAACCTCTGCTGTTCCTCAGCTTGCAAGCTGGTTATGGAGATCACAGTTGTGCATTACTAGTATCTTGTAAATGAGGTCTCAGAATATGAGGGGTACTCAGTTCTATCCATGCAAGAAATTGCAAACTTGTAACTCAAGGGGCAGAGATAGGGCAGAGGAAAAGCACAGGTCCCAGGGGGCAGGTGTCACTGGGCACAACATGGGCAGGACATCTCACATCAGTGAGAGGGGAGAGGCTGGGTGACACACACAGCTACCCAAGGATGTCCCTCCCAACCCACCCAGGTTGACAAAAAGCATCAGAAAATACAGTCAGAAATTCCTTCCAAAGAATCAGTTAAGTCAACAATTTTATTCCCTAGGGAAAATAAAATTTGTACACTTCTCATAATCAATGAATTCCATAAACCTCTTGAAACTTTAGTCAGTGAATTTGAAAATGCTAAATAATACATTTTTAAAGATGACTAACTAGAGGTGGGAAGGAAACTCTAGGCCCTTTAATATGTGTAAATGAAAACATCACCTTGGTTTTTAAAAAGTTATGAGGAACTCTCAGCTCTTCAGTAGGAGACCATAATTTAAAACTCATAGACAATAGGGCCAGCCAGAAAACCTCTTAGAGGCCATTTTTCTCATGTATCTTCTGACCACCCATTTTACAGAAAAGGAAACTAAAGACTCATAGAGACGTGACCTGCTTCTAGTCATACCAGAAGTCAGGCTCAGGTGAAAGCATGAGCTGTGTCCCTCGCTGCATTTAATCCAGCATACATTTACTGAGCACCTGCTAAATTCTTGCTGGGGAAACAAAGGTGAATAGGCCAGAGAATCCATCTTCAGGAAATTCAGGGCCTCTTGGGGGAGATAAAAATGTAAGCAGATGGTTCTGGTGTATCCAGTGGTGTGTTCAGTATGAACAATGATAGAAAGTGCTACGGGGCCATGCAGGATTCAGAGCGGTGAGTTCTTCCTGGCTTCAATTTTAATGTATTGGGCAGACACAGTAGTAAAGCATTCCAGGCAAAGGGAATAGAGTGAGCTAAAGCAATGGGATGTACGCTGGTGCCACACACAAATAGTTTGAAATGGCTGAATGGTTTATAGAAGTGCTTCAGCACAATCGTGGGAGTTGTTAACAGGCCTCAGCTGCCATTCTCCACCTCATTTAGCATGCTCACTGGGGCTGTGGCCTGTGTCCACCTAAAGGGCCAGTACAACACCTGCCCAAGCGCCGATGCATTGTGGAGCTTAATGAATTCTCTTTGAAGAGAAGAAGATTGTGAGGGAGAAAAGAATTTGCCATTCGAGTAATTCAGCTGGAACAGAAGGTGTGTCCTGCCTCCTCAGGCGCAGCTCTGGGTGGTCAACCAGACATCCAGGGTCAGCTCCCCTGGGGCCACTGTGTTCCACTTGAGAACATTAAGTCTTTTTTCAGCAAGTAGTTCCTAAGCCATGACACTTCTGACTCACCCCTTTCCTTTGTAGTTTTACCAACATAATTGATCCCAGAGCTCGGTTTCCACCATACCTGTGGGTTTCTTAGGGAGTAATGGTAGATTCAGGCTCCTCGGGAGCATCCACGTGGCTGGCCCTCTGGGGACTAACTCGGAGGGAAATGGAAGAGGCAGACATAAATAGTCCCGAGTTGTACAGTCATCCTTCTGGGTGCTCTGAGCTTCCTGTCCTGAGCTAAGGTTTTCTCTTGGGGTTAGCCGAGGCACTGAGAGGTAAACAAAGCTTTAAAGTGACTCTCCCCATTGGAAACCTAAAATCATTTCCAAGACACCTTTTTTCCCCTACTTCTGATGAATGTGTCCCCACTTTCCCAGCACTGCACCCTTGAGAAGACTCTCTAAGGTATGTATAAGGAGAGGAGAGACCACTTGAGTATGAAATTGCTTTCAGGTGTCTTTCCACATATGTTGTGTCTACAAAATGTCAAAACGGCCAGGCAAATCATGCCAGGATTCATCATGGCAAAGAGGAACCAGTCACCCCTGATATTCAGCACGGAGCAGCCCAAACAACCCTTAATGACTAAAGTTTTTTTCCACTTACACCTGGTTCTTTTGCTTTCACCACACAATTGTACTAGCAACTGAGATCCTTGAGTAAGCAAAATAGGTCCTTCACAGATTCTCTTGTAAGAACACATTCCTCAGCCTACTACAGATAGAGTCAGGGAACGTTCATTCACATTGGCTTTTCAAAATATATCTTCAAGCCCTTTTCACCATGTAGTTGCTATGATCTGAAAATTGAGTGTGTGCAAAAGCTGGCAGTCAGTGGCTTACAAGTGAGTGAGAGCAAAGCAGTGAACAAAGTCAAAAGCGAATCACAGAGGCATTTGCAAGTTATGTAACTGACAAAGGATTAATGCCCAGAATAAGGGGTGGGGGGTGTCCTACACCTCCACAATAAGAAAAAGCAGTAGAAACAAATTGGCAGACTATATGAGCATGCCAATCACAGAAAAAGAAATGACCATATCAAAGAAATGAGCATATAGAAAGATGCTCAACTTCACTAACAATCAAAGAGATGCAAATTTTAAAATTAAGATATGCATTGTACACCTATCAGATTGGCCAAAATTTTTAGTCTGATAATACAAAATGTTTATGTGAAGATACAGAGCAACAGCAAGGTACAAACACATTGATGGTAGGACTGCAAATGGATTCAACCTCTTTGGAGAAAAATTTGGCAGTACCTACCAAATTTGAGTTACATATATCTTAAATTGCAGCAATTCCACTCACAGGTATACAACTAAGAGAAATCCTTGCATATGTACACAAACAGCTTTACACAAGAAAATTCACTGCATCCTTGTCTATAAGAAGAAAAAGAAATTTAAAAGCCGAGTGGTAGGAAAATCCTTGATAAATTCTGGCATCTTTACTAAAAAGGATATAATGTACAAGTTAAAGTGAATGAATGCAAACTAATGTACCAAGAACATTACATCTAAAACAGTAATACTGATGAAAAAAGTAATTTGCAGAATAAATCAGCATCACCCATGCAAATTTTAGAAACATGAAACAACATTATATATTGTTCTGGACACATAACGAAATACGGACAGGACAGAGGCGTACCATGGGGTGGTAGCTGTTCTGGGGACAAAGGAAAAGGGCTGAGAAGAGGGAGCTACAAAGGGACTCCGCTGTTTTTGGTAATGGGTGTTTCTTTAACAATCTGAGCACTAAAATGAAATGTTAACATTCTTAAAAGTCAGAGTGGAGGGAATATGAATGTGAAGGTCAGGATAGGTTAGGTTTTTCTATAGTAACAAAATCCCCAAATCTCAGTGATTTTGAACAACAAAGGTTTATTTTTGGTTCAAGCATGGTGGGTCAGTGGAGGGGCTCTGTTTCGTTCTGTCACTCAGAGACCAAGGCTGACGCAGCAGCCACCGCCTCCATGATGTTGGTCGTACCAGAGGCAAAGAAAAAGGAATTACATGCTCCAGCCTAGAAGTGACACAGTCACCTCCTCTCGGGGGCTAAGAAGTATATTCTTACCAAAGTCCAGAAGTGGGAAGAATTGGAAATATTTGGCTAATAGCAAGGAAGTTTAACACAACAGTTGTTCATTATAGTCCCCCCAGTGTTTTTTCATGTTTGAATTATGTTTCGTAATTTACAAAACAGAAAAAAAAGGATCTCATTTGTGACTACAGTTGTGTGGTTTGGGAATCAGGCGGCTTGGGCTTCCATCTGAAGAACAGCAGGTGGAAAAGGCAAGGTGGGCTGGCAGAGGTGGTCAGCCCCATAAGTCTTTTCCCGGACCCATCACCATCATTGCACCTCCGCCGCCAATGCTGCAATCATCCCTTCTTTGGAACTGGACCTCCGAGTAAATGACTTCGAGCAAGTTGAACTTCCCTGCTGTTCTTTCTTTCCAGAAGTTAAATAGTCAATGGAAAGCTTGACACAAAGAGATGTGGTACATAGAGCTTGGATTAGACTGAGCTAAGTCCAGGTCTGCCACTCACATTTCCTGTCACCGTGGGCAAGTTAGCATACTTCCAGGGTCTATTTTCCTCATCTATGAAATGGGCATAACAATAACACATCTCTGAATAGTTGTGACAAATAAATGAAGTATGTAAAGTGCTTTGTAACTGTAACATGCTGTACAGACGTTCACTATTATTAATGACCTAAATTTTGCTGCAAGGGAAGCCTCAGGGCAAATTTACATTTCTGGCCAATAATAACTCATACAACTTCCCTCCACAGAGCCACCTGGTTGACAGAATGGGCCCAGGCTTCATCCTGTGGGCCCACCACTTGATGAATCTATTGATTTCCTCTTGTGAAAGTGAGTCTGGGAGCACGAATTGAGCATTACCACAGATTCCCAGGTGTGTGGCCAGGATGGGGAGACACTCTGGGCCCAGATGGAAACCTGGATCCCTGGGACTCATCACACATTCGGTCTGGATGAGTATGGGAGGGAGAGAATAGCTCTTCCAGTCCCCTGTCTTCCAAATGAAGAACCCAAGACCAGGAAAGGCAAAAAGGATGGCCTTTCTGCAAGGGCCATGGAGAAGGAATGAGGAGACCTGGTACTCACCCTGGGGTCTTCTATTTACCTGTTCACTCAGAGTAACCAGGGCAAGCCCCTTACCACCAAATTCCTCAGTGTCCTCATGTGCAAAGGGAAGGGCTTGTATCTGGTTATTTCTAATGCTTGTTGTTGTAAGAATACCCAATGCTATTAAGTATGAAATTCAGTAGATTCCTCCTAAACATTTGCTTTCTGGTCCACATGATTGACTTTGCAGATTTGAGTCTCAGGAGTTACCTCCTTGTCTCCTACACACACTGACTGCCACCTGTTTGCCTTCCTCTCTGTCTTGCCAAAAGACTGTTTGGGGGTCCTGCCTTTTCCTGTTAGCCCTTGGTGCCCTAATGCTCTGGACTCTTTCCTTACCTGATCCTTACAACTATCCTTACCCGCCATTATTACCCACTCTGGGGATAGGGCAGCAGAGAACACAGGACATAACTTAGGCGACAGCTCACAGGCACCTGAGGCTGGCCCCACAAGTCACTAACAGAGGGCGCTTTGCACAACAGCGTTGCTGCCGTAATACTTCCCCAGAGATCACAGGAAGCTGCACAGCCAGATGCAAGGGTAAGTCTGACCCACTGGCCCCAGGTGCATCCTGCTGCGGAGGAAGTAAAATCCACTGGAGGGTATCTCACACCACATTACCTGGGGCCATGTCCCTGAGGCTATTACAGGCTTCTCCCCATAGTTGCTAAGTCATTCCACCAGCAATTTCCAGGACCAGAAAAAAGGCCAATGTCTAGTAACAAGAGGTGGCCATTACACCTGCAAGGTACTTCACCTGTGTTGCACTTCACAGGCTACAAAGCACTTTCATAACCATTTAGCTCATTTGATTTTTATGAAGAACTGAGAGTTGGCCAGTGAAAGGATTATTCTCTCATGTTCTAAATGAGAGAATATCTCATGTTCACGTAAGGCCCAGAAAGGCTGAAGGACTTACAGTCAGATCTTCTGACTCTAATTCTGGTTCTTTCTCCACAGTACAGTTAAAGAATTATGATCTTATTATAAAATTATGTTAATGACCAAGCCAGAGGGACAGTATTGAAATCGTTTTCAAATATAAAAGCCCTTCTCATCAGCTCACTGCTGCCCTTCAATAAACACTTTAAGATGAGAAACCATTTCTGAAACCAAAACAGCATTTACATTGTGGTTTGTATTGTATCTGGTTTCTAGAATCCAGGTCTTTAGTATCTTCTTGCCCCTTGTCCAGTTTCACCCTCTAACTAGATTTTTTTCTTAAAAAATTTGAGTCAGCACAACTGAGGAAAGGAAGATGCAAAGCAAATGCTCACATGAACTCCACTTGTTGCGCCAGTCATTTGTGCACACATATGTGTGTGTGTCTGTGCAGACTCAGAATATCAAAGACATGTGGAAGGCTGGTGATAACTGAAACTCCCTCCCCACTGTTTAAAATCCTCAGTGAGTCCTGGTTGCTCAAGAGTGGTCCACAGACCAGCAGCACCAGTGTCATCTGGGAGTTTATTAGAAAGGTAGAATTTCAAGTTCCTACCCCAGACATACTGCATCAGAAATTGAAGTTAATAAGCTCCCCAGAATCCTGCTCATCAATTTTGAGAAACACTGATGTAAAGACTATGACCCAGATTCCAGACCCTGGTAGTAAAGTCCTTATGCTAGCTACCTGAAAACAACACTCACCAGTCCCCGCATCCTGACACTTCCACTCTAACCTTCGCTTCTGCATTTGATCTCTTCCTCTGTTTTTTTCTTGAACCAAATCCCTCCCATTACTCAAAATTTGGCTCAGAATTTACATCCTCCAAGAAGCCAAACCAGATCTTTGTGCCAAGGAGTGATCTTTCCTTCCTCTAAATCCTAGTGCCACAGGCCTTGCATTTTTTACCTTGGATTATAATTTATATGAACATGATTTACCTCCCTCCATAAATTATGAGTTTTTCAAGGTCAAGGTCTAGGTCTGATTCATTTCTATATTCCCCAAAGTCACACAATACTTTGCAAAATTCCTACCACAAACTGGTTTCTCAATACATTCACCTTTAATGTTTCTTTCTGTTGCTAATTGAGATATACAGAGAGATTAAGAAATTCAAATTATTGTTGTTATTTTAGATAACCATTACTATATAAGATTATGATCTAGACTTGGAAATGTTTACCTAAAATATTCAGTAACTGTTATCAAGCATATTTACAGGCACCCTCCTCACACACATACAGGAATACACTCTTTATTCTTTTCATTTGTTCTTCATTGTTAGAGGAGCAATTGGCCAGAATTTATTGAAAACAGAGGGGAAATGACTGCTATACACATGATCTGCCAATTCTAGCCTAATTTAGAATCTTACCGAGAACAAAGTACTTGATCCTATTACAGAACGGAACATAGAACCCAGGTCTCAAAGCCTCTATCAGGACCTGCATTTGGAGCAAGCAAAGTTCCTCTGGCCCTTGTTCAGTTGCTTAATGGAGAAGAATCCAAAGACAGAATGCCACTGGTGTTCTTCCAATTTTAGAGTCATCTGATTAGAATTACAGTAAATGCATAGCTCAGTTTGCATTGTCCTGAGGTGAACCGCAAACCAAGCTGCTTTGGTTGGAGCATCTGAGGGTACTGAACTCTGAAAGTCCACTGCCTCATCACAGTGGGGCATGCATGCAAGAGCTAACCTGGAAAAAGGACAGGCACAAGTCAGGACACTCCATTTCTGAGGACACTGGAACTCTGGAGGTTAGAGCTAGATGTATAACTTCATTAATGTTTGTAAATAAATCTCAAATAGCACCCACTCTGACATTAAGCCAACCCAGACCTTTGGAAAAAAGGTTGGTCTTTGGGGATAATTTTAGAATTAATTATTCTAGCTTATTTCCAGCCTGGCAGTGCTGAGCTTTGAGAGATGGTCTACAAAGCACAAGTTTTTATTAATCATAGGATGGTGTTTTGGTCCATGGCTAAATGGGTTTTCTTGCCCTGTTTGGCTGTAGAAGAACAAGGCAAAAATTCCATGGAGGAATCACAAACCCAACCATTTCCTACCACCTATTCCACTCACAGCATGAGGCTGGGGAACAGTTAGCATATTGGGCAAACCTGTTCTGTTACTGTTGTTTCTAATTTAGCTACCCGACTGTTAAGCATCACTGCTTCAACCTGGCCTAGAAGGGGGGACAATGGCGGGCACCACACTTTGAAGCCACCGAGTCAAAGTGCTATTGGATGAAACTGTGCTCTACTGGACCATGACATGGGTTTTCAAAGGGACAGAGAATGACAGACATGTAAACCGTGACCAAAACTGTCTCACCAGAGTGGTAACCTTCATAATGGAGCAAAAAGAAGCACCACCATATGATGGGAAGCTGTCCAAGTCCTCCAAATAGCCAGCGCAAATCACGGACTAGAGGACACTTTGGAGTTTAGCTATGCAGCCTCTATTTCCTCATCTACAAAATCAAATTGGCATGTGCATAATGAGAGACCTACACAATTACACATCCCTCCCCCCCTTTTTTTAAGGTAGCAGTTGAGTTCTAGTGCTGAAACTTGCTAGCTGGGTGAACTTCTGAGCCTCTTGTTCCTCATCGAGGCTTACCCACCTCCCAGGGTTATTGTGAGCATCCAAAGAAAGATATGAGTTGGGAGTTGCTCAGATCAAATTGGGAGAATAAAATCTCCTTGTTTTATTTTTTAAGATTTTATTTATTTATTTTTTAGAGCGGGGAAAAGAAGGAAAAGAAAGGGAGAGAAACCTCAATGGGTGGTTGCCTCTTACACGCCCCCAGCTGGGGACCTGGCCCACAACCCACACATGTGCCCCAGATTGAGAATCGAACCAACAGCCCTCTGGTTTGCAGGCCATCACTCAATCCACTGAGCCACACTAGCCAGGGCTACTTTCTTATTTTTTAAAAGTCCTTAGTGTAGGGGAGATAAAAAAGCTTGACAATAAGAGGGTTTTTTAAATGATATTAAGGCTTTTGTCACTTTCTTTTTATGGTCTGCACCTTCCCCAGGAATAAAAAATGTACCAAAATCAGGAGATATATAGGAATCAAATGATAGAATATAAATTTATGTATGCATGTATATATGTATAGACACATATATAATTCTAAATGTGTTTTTTTTAGGTTATTAAGTTTAACAAGCAAACTGTTAACTTTCTGAGAAGTTCATTCTCACTTAGGAGCCAGGAAGGAGAGCACTGAATAGTTGGGGTGAGGGGAAAAGCTTTAATTCTGGTTGTTTGGAGCAAACCACAGTGCCCACCCCTACTCCAGCTATTTCTGATCATGCCATCCATCACCTTTCCCTTGGCCTGCTCTGATTGATCACCTCGCTGCCTGTTTTATAAATCAAATTTAATTTGGCATCATTTCAGACTCACTGGGCCCTCATCAACAGGATATCTTGAAATTATGTAGACGCCATCAGTGCAATGCCAGTACTGAAGGTGTTGTGGAGAAAACTTATTTGCAGCTTGGGATTAGGTCATCAGACAGCATCAAGAAAGAGTGCCCTTCTAGACAAAAAGCATAGGCAAACAGTGGTCCCAAACCAGGTTAAATACGACCCAGTATCTTACTGTGAGGGCTTCATATCCTAGAAACACAGCATGTCAGGGGCTACAGACTCAGAAATCCCGGACTGACTACCTTGTTTTGGAGATGGGGAAACAGGGCCTCAGCTTGAGGAAGTGACTGTGTCCAAGGTCACACAACCAATATGTGTCAGAACTGAGGCTAGAGGCCAAATGCCCACTGGCATTTTGAGGACTGTCACAGCCCTTCAAGCTCTCAGGAATGGGAACATATTGAATAACATGCACTCATTGTGTGATTTGTCTCTGAAGGTTGCAGAGTCCAAGCATTCTTAGGCTCCTGTACAACAAACCGGAAAACTCTGCCAGGGCTTCAGCTCTTAGAAAGTCGTAGTTCAGTGCTATAAAAATCTGGATTGTACTTCCAGCTCAGGCACAAATTCTTGTGTCTCATGTGCTTCAACTCCAAAATGAAGCCCCTTCATAGCCCACAAAGGGAAAAGAGTGCTAGAAATTATGGAAAACAAGAGAAGCTTTCTCTTTGCAGGAGCATCCTGAGAAGCACAGTGGAGGTATTAGTACCCTGCATGTCTTCAAAGCCCTCCTCTTCACTTAGAGATAGGTAAATATGGAAGCGAAAACCACACCTGTCTACTAGAGGCTGATGAGAGTAAGTCATGGGCTGTGCATACATGTGTATTTAATTGACAGCCTGAAGCTCTTTTCTGACTTTTTGCATCAACTCCAAAGTGTTCACCTTTGAGCAAATGTCTATAGACTCCTGTATTTTGTCATTTCTTATTAGTATCAGTATTCTGAAAGGTACATAGATGTGTTCTATTCCATTCTACAGATGAACACACTGAGACACAAAGGTCCTGTTACTACAGAGCAAAACCCAGGAGTGGAAGTCACTGAAAGATCCAAGACCAGGACTCAGCTGCTGTTTCCCAGGATGCATACAAGGGCATGGTTTCAGTCACCCAACAAAGTGCAGTGAGCTTCCAGTCCATCCTGTAAGGTTGCTGCTGTTGTTTGCTAGAATGCTTGTCATTATCACCTCTCTCCTGTTTGTTAATGACATCCTTCTGGGATGACATTTTTTGCCCCCTATCTTTACCGCTCCCTCAACACACACACATTCATGCATGTGAACAATCTAATTACTCCTATTCATCTTTTTTCATTTTTTTCAGATTCAGCTTAAGCGTTATTTCTTCAAAGAGGCCCTTCTTTACCACAACCATCCCCCAAAACATGTACCCCTATTCCATGGTCTCTCACACCATCTTCCTTTTCTTTGTAACATTCTCCAAGTTTGCAAATATCCATTCAATTGTGACCATCTGATAAATGCTGCTTCTTTTTACTCCATTGAATCCCCAACTCTCTAGCCCAGAATCTGGTACCAAGGAAGCAATGAAGGGAGTATATGCAATTAAGAGCTGATGGGTCTGCAGGAGAACACACAAAGGTTCTCAAATTTCTTGTCGGTAGGTCTTTTAAAAGCTTATCTCCACAACTCAACAACTACCCACCTAAACTACTTTCAACACCTGTGTTTCACTTAAGTCCTCAGTGCCTTGTGCTTACAGTTCCTACAGCCCTGGCTACCTTTCCCCAGGTTCTTTGTCTAGGAAAGCCTCAACCTACAGTGAGTGTCAGTCTAAAAGTACTCTGAGAAATCTTCCCTTCCCCTCTGTTACCCCCACATCCTCTGGGCAGTGTTACCACATGCTAGGACAGAGACCCTGGGTCATCTCTCCCCATATTCCAGGGTCAGGCTCAGCTCACAGATGGTGTTCAGATAATATTGAGTGAATGAACCAAAGAACCAAAGGTTTCCAACATGAAATGTTGACCTCTCCAGAGCAGGACACCTCTGTTAAGTACTTCTGGTACAGTGTTTTGCATGTAGTAGATACTCAACCATGAGTTGACTGAATGGTGTCCTTCCCCAGAGATGATGTAGGGTGACAGAGCAATATAGTGGAAATAGTGTGAGCTTTGAAATCATTCAGACATATCTGCTATGTGACCTCCAGTAAATTGGCTTAAGCTCATGAGCTTCATGTTCCATCTGACAATAATGCCACTGCCCCAAGGCCATTGTGATGGGGAGTAAATGTCAACACATATGGCTTTTGTCTGGCACTCTGGACATGTTCCATGCATGTCAGCACCTTTTCTCTCCCTTCCTTTCAGGAGTCACGGAGATTGGCTCACCTCACTCCTCCACCCCCTAGGAAGCAAACAATGGTAGAAGGATTGGAACCCAGAGTCTGGGCCCCTTCCCCTTGTTTCCAGCTGGCCAGCAGATGGTAATACCTGTGCCCAGTGGCTTCTGCCCAAAGCCTTGCCATTCCGATGAAGGGGAGGTGGCAGGAATAGACTCAAAAGATGACTCAGCTACAATGACTAAGGTGAGGAGGTGGTGGTGGGAAGAGCTTGGGGGTTGGAGAGGAAATGAGTGAACACTGTGTCTGATGAAGGATGGCTCCAAGATAAAAGGCTTTGGCCTTGGCTGGTTCCTAGCCCTGACGTGGTGCAGACTAGCAGGGGCCTCTACCTTGCTTCATGGTGAATCCTCTGCTAGCCATGGGGGGCCTTTCAGAGTAATTGCTGGCCATCCTTCTGCCTTCTGCAGGCTTTCAGCCCAAGTACTAAAACATTTGAATACCACGACGGATGAGCTTGTTTTAAAGTGTCCCACATCACTGAAATCTTTGTGCATGGGTTCTAACCCTGACAGCCACCTGTTTTTCAACCTTTGCCTCTCTCCTGGGTTCCAGACTATCTTCCCCACCGACACCAATCCTTAACACTGCACATGCAGTAAGTTTAAAACTGAATACATAGTGCCCTCCCCACCTGCCTCCCTCAGCTCCTGTTTTGGTTGACTGTACTACCATCTACTCACTCAACCGAGGCCCTGAAACATTAGGGCCCCTGCTTCAAGTATAGTCCCCATCACGCCAATGTCCATGTCAATTCTAGTTCCTGAATTTCTCACATTTATTTCCTCCTCTCCTCCACTGCAGCTGACTCTGACCAGCCCTCATCATTGTTCACTATGACTTTCTGGCATCTTCTAATTGGTATCCCTGCCTCTAGTCTCTCTCCAGTGCATTTTCCAGTCCACTGTCCACAGAATGATATATTCAAATCTCATTTCTAATTTTGTTATCACCTTGCTTAACATCCTTCAATGCTTTCCCAGTTCCTCCAGGAAATAGTCCAGACCCCTTCATGATCCAGCACCTGGTCACTTTTAACCCTACCCCACAAACTCATACGTACAGAGACACACCCTGGATTTCAGTGAGCCCTCACACTTTTCACTTCTGGGTCTGTGAACATGTTTTGCCTTCATACAGGTAAGTACTTCTATGACTTTGTAAAAATTGTTTATCTTCCTAGATTCAGCTCAAACATCATCTCTGATGTGTGGCCCTCGAGACACCCAGAAATGCATTGGCAGCTCTTTCTCTGAGTTCTCTCAAAACATGGTCTCTCTTATTAAGCACCCATTGGCATTGTGACTTCTCGCTTATAGATGTCTCTCTTCACTAGACTGGGACACCCTTGAAAATAAGTCCTTCCACAGAATGCCCACTCAACAAACGTGTTTTGAATAAATGAAGTATCAAAGACAGGGGTAGAGTGGTATTTTGTCCCTGATCTGCAGTGTTTTCATCTGTAAAAAGGTATCCGACCCAGGTACATTACAGCTCTACCAGCCTCAGATTTTATACTACATTATCTTTCAAATACATAGCTCACACTCCTGGCCCACTAATTAGCAAGAGATATTGCTGACTTATTTTTCCCAAGGAAAGAGCTGGATGGTAGGTTCACCCACACTGCAGAATGGCTGGTCTGAATAGCTCCAATTAAAGTTGCAGAACTGCTCCAAAATGGTGTTCTACACAGGGATCTAGAAACCCAGGATCCATGCCATGGCAGGCCAGGACTCTGGCCATGTCCCCAGAACAGTCATGGATATTGTCCACCCACATGGATACTTATTGGTGAGCACTCACACAGACATTGTCCCAGTCCCCAGGCAGGCAAAGAGGGTGACACATATGTGCAAAGGAAGCCACCCACGCAGTCTCACCTCCCCCGTGTCACTGTCTCCATGATCCCCACACCTCCCAGTATCACCCACACACTCACACACCCATAGGGTGCTGGGTTGTTGGTCTGCAAAGCTGGAGTTTTATGCAGCAGACCACAGCATCTTTCGGCAGTGGAGACAGGTGCACCTGTATGTGGATGGCTGTCCTCCTCCACCCTTCAACGTCATCCTGCCTCTCACCAAACAGCTTCTGCCAGCATGAGCAGACCTGAATTCACCTTCCTGCTCTCTCTGGGAAGATTATTTGATCTCCATGAGCCTCAGTTTTTTCATTTACTAAATAAGACCAGTGGCCTTGCTTACTTTCTTTACCAAGATGCAATGAACTAATAATGCATGTGAATGTGCCTCGTAAACACAGGCACAGTACAGACGTGTAGGATTCACACAAGTGATAATATTGGTAGACACTAGATTCTGTCCCTAAGAAAAAGAGACAGAATATATTTTCAAATATAAAGGGACAACTCAAATCCATATATTTAGAGTACATAGTATTCTGGGCCAGACACAGTGCGACCTTATCCATAACTATTTCATAGCCAAATTCAGTAATGAGGTAGCTTAATATTTATATGTCTGAAATCAAATGTTTCATGTTTTGAGGTTTTAATATATATGCATAGTTATGCATTTTATATAGTACATGAGAATAAAAGCAGTATTTGCAGATGCGCAGATGTGTGTGTATGTGTGTTCATGTTTAGGGTAAAAAGTATAATGAAAAAAAGCGTGAGTTTTGGAATAAGACATACATGGATTCGAATCTGGACTGACTTACTAGCTTTGTGACTTGGGACAAGTTTTGAATTTACCGAAGCCTCAGTTTCCCCATATTAAAAAGGAAAATAATAAAAACTCCTAGGTCTGTAGTGAAAATTAAATAAAATGATGGACACAAAACATCGAAGTCTCTAGCCCAGAGAGGGCTCAATAGATGTCACTGCTTCCATTCTGTGTTCTAACTTCCACTCGCATGCTGTGGGACTCAGGGCAAGTCACTGAGCCCCCTGCATTCATTTTCTCAACTATTGAATGAAAGGGATGGACTTGATAATTCCATGGGTTCCTTCCAGCTTCATGCTTGGGTCATGTATGGAATATCTATTTTATGCATGTAAGGGGGTTTAAATAATGAGCGCAGCCAGGGGGAAGCCCCTTTAGCCTGGTGTTTGTTCCATTTCCAAAGCGTTTCCTTTCCCTGAACGTGCCATTTGTTGGCTCTCATATTTTCAATACAGGGCCCATTGATGGCTATGAAAAGGATTGTCCAGTGCAGCTGCGGGTCCACTTGAGCCCTCCAAGCAAGCGCTCTCAAGCCCACTCTGTCTTTGAGCTCTGTGTTTTCAGAGCCTGTTGTGGCAGCGATGTCTGGAATCCTCAACACCTGCATGTCAGCTTCCTGGGCATTTCCACTCCCCTCCCCCGGCCTCCACCCTCATCTCCTACTTGCATCTGAAATGCAGCTGCTGGGGCCCTACAGGGGGGAGCCAAATGGACAGGACTTCTCCTTGTTTGGCCTCCCTCCCCTGAGTCTAACCCAATGTGAAGCGCCTCTGTGCAAGCTCTTTTGTTGCCGCGTCATTATGTTTAAATGAGCCTCATCTGCAGGAGAATTTTTTTAATATAATAAAATAAAGCCACCACAAAAGACCAAAGCAGATGACATCTGTTCTTTTGATGAAAGCTTTTTTTGTCCTGAATTAGACTAAAAAAAGAGAAAAAAAGGGAAAAAGAGTGGGGCTGGGCCTCATTCGTACCATTCCTCCCCCCCAAAAAAACAAAACAAAATTAGTGTGTGCTGGGGGCAAAAGGGTGGAGAATGGATGTCAAGAACCAGAGAAGAGGAAAAAATAAAAAGAGCCCTTCCCACTTCTCCAGCAGTTTTGCCATCAGCCAATACCAAGAATATACAGACGCCATTATTCAAGCGCCACTTGTTTTAAAATAATGTTCAAATCTTTATTCTCTGTGCTCCACTTATGTACAAAGTACAGGGATGGACAAAAGTAGTTTACAGTTGTTTGTATGGAAAGTAATACAGTAAGTAATAAATAACAATATAAGAATAAACTCTGTTTCACACACTCATAGCTGTAAACTTACTTTTGCCCACCCTATATATTTAACCGTTATCGTGGGCTTCTCTAGTAATCTCTGTTCATCCAATACCACAGGTGTGTCTGATGCAGGTGGCACCTGGAATATAATTTGAGAAACAATGATCTACATGCAGATAGCACCCAAATCTTGATCTCCATCTTAGCTCTTGTCTACAAACTAAATCCCCCAACCTAGCTCACACATGGAATTCACCCCTTCTCTGCCAACACTTGCTACTTGCTCTGAATTAACTCCTCACTGAACTTCACTCAGAGCTGAATCCCTGGATATCATCCTTGACATCTTCATGTCTTTGAGATCCCCACTTCCAACCCATTGAGAAGTCCTGTTAATGTTTCCCCTAAACATCTCTTGATCCTTCCTCTTCTTTCCTTCTCCATCATCACTGCTTGGGTCCAGGCCACCTTCAACTCTTGCTGGATATGTGTCTAGACACTCCTCACTCAGCAGCCAGCATTGCTGGTCATGATCACTCTGAGCAAAACACTTTATGATTTTAGAATACATAAATCCCTTAGCTGGGCTTCCCAGAGTGTTCATGAGCTGACCTTGGCTGCTTCTCTCACTAATCCACACCTACAACCCTCTGCTCCAGCCCAGACAAACTTCCTGAAGTCCTCTACCTTGTCTCATGCTCCTTGCCCTGGGGCCTTTGCGTATGCTTGTTTCTCTACCCCGGAGCTCTTCTGACTCCCTGCATGTGGATTTCCTCTATTCACACCTCGGGTCTCAATTTAAATGGCACTCCTCCAGCAAGCCTTCCCTGACCACAGCTGCCCCTACCCCCACCACCCCCATGACCAATCTAGGGTAGGTGTCCCTGCTATGTGTTCTCAGGGTACTTGCTCAATTTATTGATGTTACTTACTTAATGCTCTGCCAGCTCTGTCTAAAGTCAGCAGCAATAGAGTGGGCGTATCTCTTGTTTGCTCTAATATTACCATGACATGAGTTCTTTAACTCATAAACCTCAATGCTTCTGTTCCTTTGCTGAAAAGACCACTTTCAGCAAAAGGCAAAAAAAAAATTATGTATTTTTGGAATTCTTCCTTTGAGAACACAGACGTATTTGAAATAACACTGTAAATCCATACTAGGAAAGCTGTCCACAGCTTCAATTTTATTTCCAGGCCCCAGTTCCATACAACCAAACTTTGGTACAAGTTTTAAAGATGAAATTTCTTCACGTATAAGATTAACATGATAAAGAGAGTTTTGTATCTCCCTCTTAAAACACCTGAGACCATTCCCCGCTGAAATGTTTCTCCTTCACCTTCTTCATAGTCCCCGATGTTTGCTAGGCTCCTTGGACAGCACAGGACTTGGTAGTATGGGGAGCCAGTGTAAGGAAGGGAGCCAAGTAGCTTTGATTGGTGACCAAACACCGGGTACTCTTCAATGCCTTACACAATTTCTCTTAATAACTCTGTGAGGCAGATGATGTTTTTCTCCACTCACCAATATGAAACTGCGGCACGTACAACCAAAGTACCTAGTGGTGGTCACAAATGCTGTAAATGGCAGAGCTGGCATATGAACTCAGATCTATCAACTCAAACTGCCCAACTCGTCGATTCCAGGCTGGCACATTTCAAGGAGTAGAAATCCCAGAAGAGGAGTCTGGCCAAGAGCCTGAAGTGCTCTCCCAGACTGACGACCTTAGCAGAATCACGCAGGGCAGACACAGGGGGAAAAGACAACAGAGCCCAAACCAGTTCTATTAGAAGGCACACAGCCTGGGAGAGAAACAGCTGGAAACCCCTTCCAAACATTGCCAGCCTAGTCGTGTCTTCCAGACAGGCATCATATTAGCCAAGGTGGATCCATGATCCTCCATAAGCATTTTTCCAAATCCCCCATTTACTTGTCTTTGGGGGCAGGCAGGAGTCAAGGACACCACTTGTTTTATGGAAATTGATTATTTTAAAAAATAAAAATAAACAAACCCCCTCCCTGATCTAGAACTCAACGATTTTTCTCTAAGCCAACATAATAAGCTTGGGGTTTTATTTTGAAGGTGGGATTTGCCAGTAGTTGGGCAGCATCTTCTCTGTTCCTCTTCTGATTATCTCACATTCTTTCTAGGATTTTCTCCCATGAGAAGTGGAAATGGAGCGTGCTTGCAAAATCAGATGGTGGTGTAGTTCTACTGGAGACTGCTTTGTTCACTAAATTAATAGTTGTGAATGAGAGCGGGTGACTGAATTTGCTTACCATTTAAACCCCTCCCCATGCTGCGATTCTAGAGGCTGAGCTGAGATGAAAAATTCCATGTGAGGTTAGTGTTCCTAACCGATTGATTTTCTATACTCAACCCACTTTCCCACTCTCTTGACAAACAGGTGAACCAACTATAATGACACTGTTCTCCCACCCTGGGCTAAAGGAATCACATGGTTTCTGGAGTGGCCGCAAAAGAACAGGAAGAATTGAAAGTGATAGATTAATGATCAGTTGAGCATAGAGTACTGGACATTGTAAAAATGCTACTACACATGTGATTTAATTTAGTTTTAAATCCTGGCAGGTTGATATTTTGAAACTGCATTTTATAGACAAATTGAAGTTCAGAACTATTCCCTGGCTTTCCTGAAGACAAGCAGCTCCTTTTTATTCTCTTTAATCTCACCTTCTCTCAAGTTCCTATATCCACCTTGGAGGATGTTTAGGGGCTAGAAAGAAACCCCAGCCGTGGGTTTCTGCAGGAACACACTGGAGACACTCTAGAGTCCAGCATCTCAAGACTGGGAGGGACGAAGAGAAGGGGAGGTCAAACAGAGAGTAGAGGGGCTGGCCCTGGGGCCTTCTGAGAAGGGATTGGGAGACCAGTGGCATGTTGCATGCCGTGTCTTCTCCAGCAGTTGTTTTTTTTTTTTTTTTTTTTGAGCATCTCTTTCAAAGTCTCCGCGGTTAATGAGACAACAAACTCCTAGAGAACACGTGAGTGGTGAGAAGTGAGTCTTGAATAGTTGACATACTTGCTCCCTCTGATTCACCTGGCTTATTAAGGCAGAGACAATGACTGAAGGGGCTTATGGAAAGGAGATGAGGCAATGGTGTGGTTACTCATGCCTGGTATGGGTTGCAGAATCAGGGCTGTGTCTAATCCTTGCTACAAGAGCTGGTGAACTTTGAATGGTGGAAGAAAACAAAAAATAAAACTCTTGCTCCCATATTTCTTCCATGTCCAACCAATAGCCTCACATCTGTAAGTTCAGTGTAAAACAATTGTGAAAATAAATTCCATAGCTAGCTGTAAATAAAGATGACTACCGCCATTTTTCGGCTAAGGAATTTTAAATATTGTGAAAGTTAATAGGTTGCCCATTCTTTCTTTCAATAATTATTAATTAGACTCCACTATATGCCCAGAACTAGATACAGTGGCAAACAAAGCAGACATAAAGCATACAGGCTAGTGAGAAAACAGACATTAAATAAAAATTGTGTATAGCAGTAAATATAAAGTTATAAGTTATGATACAACAGAGAGGAAAATCATAGGGAAGTATGAGGAAACATAACTGGAGTGCCATAATTTATATTGGTACGGCAGAGAAGTCCTGTCTGAAAGAGATGACATTATGCTGTCAGCCAGGAAAGGAGCAGAGGGTCAAGCAGGCAGCAGAAATAGCCTGTGCAAAGGCCCTGAGGCAGGAAAGCGAGTGGCCAATGTAGCAAGGAGGGCAGGGTAAAAAGAAGTTCAAAGGGCATGGCAACGCAGCATATTATGTAGGGTTTTCTAAACCGTAGCAAGAACTTTGAATTTTATTCTAAGTGCTAAGTGCAATGGGAAGCCATTGTAGGGTTTTAAATATGGAAGACATGTGATCTGATTAACATTGAAAAAAAATTACCCCACTTATTATGAAAAGTGAATTGGATAAGATTGGGAAACTATTGCTTAAGTCCCTCTGAAAATTGGTGAATAGAGCTCAAAAAAACCTAAGTTCTAATCTTTGCCTCAAACCACAAAGTCTTTTTTTAAAAAAACATTATTTATGATTTATAAACTAAAAATGCATGTTTTTTATGAAACAGAATCATACGTTTTCAGATTTCTTATCCACTAAAGTTGCCTAAAGTCCTAGGGGGCAGCTTCAAAGAAATGCATTGTTTAGCTGGCTTCCCTGACCTTTTCCTACTTTCCAGGTTTTCCAAGAACAGTAGTTGAGAAGGGTAGTCATAACTGAGGAAGAAATATATAGGCCATTTGCATCTGATTCTCCTACCCAGCCTCAGCCTCATTACATAGCAGCAGCAACAAATGTCAATGGCAGGAAGTACACAACAAGAAAAATTAACCACATTTTTTTTCATCCAAACTTACACACACAGTGTCACACATACATACAGTTGGTTTGAAGTGGGTTGAGAGGAGGTAGCCAGCCTTCTCACATTTCAAACCAATAGAATCTCATGGCAGTCATCAAAACAACAGGCTTTCAGTCAGTTGACCTTTCGTGTTGGAGGGTTTTGTGGGGAGAGGAGAGAGGAAGGAGACTGAAAACTTGGGCTGTGTATCATTTGTCATTTTAATAGTTGCACACTGAATCAGTCTTATGCCACAGACATATTCATGTAATTAGGATACAATCCATGGGTCATTCAGGCATATGAAGTATTCTTGCTTAATTGCAAAATTAACAATGAAATAAGATAAATAATGACCAAACTGGTACTCGTGGATTTCCACCCCCACCCTCTTCCCAATTCATTTTTCCCATCTAAAGTTGTTTTTGACACTTAGAAGGAAAGCTCTGGGCTAAGGCGACAGTACGTGGGACAGCAGCATTCAGCTCTCAAGGCATTTGTTAAGGGAGGTCTTACTCCCTCAGAACAGGAACTGCTGGT
Source organism: Glossophaga mutica (assembly GCA_039655065.1). Classification (NCBI taxonomy): domain Eukaryota; kingdom Metazoa; phylum Chordata; class Mammalia; order Chiroptera; family Phyllostomidae; genus Glossophaga; species Glossophaga mutica. The sequence goes on along the minus strand of CM077304.1, from coordinate 176,310,055 downwards.
AGACCCATCTCAAAAGGAGTTCCGTGAGTCCCTCAGCCTCAGAAGAATTCATAACCAGATACACGGCATTGCAGGAAGGCATCCATAGCCCCAGAAAACCCACTTGGAAATCTGAAGGCTGGGATCCTGGTTTCCATTTTCACTACACCACTCTCTGCCTGCCACCTTGTTTCTCTTTAAGACTAGCCCAATTTTCAGCTCCTATGCAACTTTTAGTCAAATATCTAGTATACTCACGCACCAAGTTAAGTGGCGAAAATACAAAAACAAAGACCTGATTCTGGATCTCAACAAGCTTCCCCTCCAGTTGGTCACTGTGTTCTCTTCCCTCTATGACTCCATGAGTAACACCTGGCTATGGTGTAGTGCCCACTGACATGCTGTAGCAAAGGCCTGCAAGGCACTGGGTAGATATAGAAAAGGAAATTAATCAGCGAACATGTCTAGAGTAGGTATGATTTGAGTTGACCTTAAACTGAGTTAGGGGGAATTGGTCATTAGGAGCAGGGAAGGAAAGGCATTTCCCAGCACAGGGAACAGCATGAGTCAAGGCAGGGAAGCTTGGATGCACCTGAGGTATGTGGTCATTACTGTGGTGTGGCAAGAAACAGCCAGGTGATTTTTCCATCTTGGGAGAAAGTGTTAGTGGCCAAACATATACTCCAAATCTAGGAGAGTTAAGCACTTATCCCATAGATTATAGAGGAAGGAATTCTGGATTGGAATTAAGGAGACCCATTGTTCCCTTGTCTAACAGACTGTGTCCCCTCGGGCTGGTTATTTCGCCTGCATTTGCCTCTTTGCTTACTTGCAAAACGGGAATAAAGATCCTTTTCCCATTTACTTCACAAGGTGATTTTGAATGTGAAGTGGGAAAATATACATGAAAGTTTAACTTCAAAGTTTCCAATATTTTTTTTGACAAGAGTGTAAAGCACTGATGGCAAATTGAAAGAGTTAGTACTATTTTAAGTGGGCAATATCGTGACATATTCAGGGCCCAGCAAGCCATCCAGTGGCTGACATATTGGGAGAATGACTAAGACCAGCTTAGAAAGACCCTCACATGTGTGTAAATTTTATATTTCATTCAATTTAAAAGCTTGTGTTTATCCATTATTTTATTCATTTAACAGGTAAGTAAACCTGGCTCATACCCTTGACCAGTGTGGCTCAGTTGGTTGGGCATCATTCCATATACTGAAAGGTTGCTGGTTTGTTTCCTGGTTGGGGCACGTGCCTGGGTTATGGGTTCCACCCCTGGTTGGCCACATACTTCCCGGTCCCAGAGCATAAGAGAGGCAACCAGTCGGCATTTCCCTTGCTGTCTTTCCCCATGCCTTCCTCTCTCTCTAAAAATGAATAAATAAAATCTTTTTTAAGAAACTGGTTTATAAAGAACATTCAAAGTAAAGAGTAAAACCAAGCATCTGAACTGCTTATTCTATGGCCTTGCAAATGACCCCATCATGCTACCAGCAAGTTTACTGTCTGAGAATTTCTGAAGGTCATCGGTCAAATGAAGAACAGGTGTGATTTGATGCAAACAATAGGAATTTGAAATAGCCTCTGAGATCTCTTTCAGGGATCTTAACTCTTCAGTACGTGGTGCCGCAACCAGACCCCAATCCTTAGAACCCTTTCTGAGTTCTGAGATGCTGGAGTCTGGGCAATTCTGTGTGTGGATCAAAGAGAGTGGTATTAGATTATGGAAGTGAATGCAGTCTACACACTCCCTAGAGACTTAAGTGAGATAAGACAGGGACATTTCTAGAAGAGCTTTCCACTGGAACTCCAAACAATTTGGAGAAAACCAAGGAGCGAGAGAAGCAAAGCTGTCACTATGCTGAAGGGAAGATTTAACAATATGTGACAAGTAGGGTACAGATGATGAAAATAAAAAAACACAGAAGCAGTTTACTCGCCTACTGCACCTTTCTTCTGAGGGGCTCAAACCATTTTAGACATAGATGTCTATTCTCATCATTGGCAAGTGACTTTATCTTCCAGAAACGTAAACCTTGCCCTTCCCTTGTTTTTAAGGGACATTGAGTAGATCAAGTGAAAAGCCCTTTGAAAACTGCCATGTCTACAATGATCATTGCTTAGAGACAGAGGTAAAAGAGGCCTTGACATTTGCTCCATTCATCTCAGATGGAGATGATAGCTCTGTGTTCTCCTGTTACATGGAGAAGAAAGTACAGGTCCACACTGCAAGCCCAGAGACCCAGGCAGAGGTGCAGCCACTCTGCTGTGTGTCCTCGAGCAAACTAATCTGCATTTCTGGCTTTGCATTTTTTTCATCATTATCCACAGAAGGTAGACATGACCTCTAATATCCCTCCCAAAAGCTCTAATACTTAGCAAAACTAGGATTCCTTTGATTGTGCTTAATTACCAAGAACCAGGGACCGTGAAGAGGAAGATCGTAGCCGGAGCCTCTGCTTCTTCATTTCAAGAATGAGGATAATAGCTGAGTTTCAAGGGTGGCTGGGAAGATTAGATATAATATATTGCAAAGCTGCTAGCACAGTGCCTGACATCTAGGAGGCACCCCATAAATGGAGGTTTTTAGACAAAAACCTGGAGATGTCCAGTCTAAGCCTCTGCCAGCTTGTTCTTTTGTCTTCGCAGTCCCAGGCGCCTTTGTGGCTTGAGCACATTACCCCTGACTTACTACCGGCCACTGTCAGCTGGAAGTCTGGACACTGGAATAATGTTTTAGACTCTTCTCTTTCATCCAGAGGCCACAGGGAAAGTCTATGAAGTTTTCTGTTTTGTTTGGCTAGAACCTTGTGCCCAGTTAACTTCAGGTGTCTGTGAAAGCCCAAGGGAGGACTTTACAAAGACTAACCATTTCCTACTCAGTCTCCACACCCTGCAATGGCAGGAGGTTGTGCAGGGGGCTGGGAGCCTGAAGCAGGGGTTGCAATTCCCTTCTGTGTCTACTTTGGCAACTTACAATCCTCCCAGGGTGATGAGCACTTGAGAAGTATAGGTCTTCATCGCCACAATGACGTTTACAGCACTGTGCAGACTGGAAGCTCTAGATATATGTCTCAGTCTTTCAGAGTCTCCACCCTGGACAGAACCTGAAAAAAAAAGTCAGAAAATGCCACTTGCTTTTTCCTATTTAATGAGGTCAAACATTCTTAAGGAATGAAAAGCACAGCTCCAGCCTAGTTTTTAATTAGCTTCAGGAACGCTTGTTTCAAACTAGCCTCATTCCCAAAGCTATTTTCTCTGTGCTCTGAATGAAATGGAAATTCAATTGTATTTGCCTTCTCGAGTCATTAATAATATGGCCCCCTCCCAAGGTCGAATGGGGAAGGACACTCAGGAGCCAGACAGACACTGTACTCTTGGACCCCAGAAGAACATCAGAACCTAAAAAAGGGCAGTTGAAAGAATGCTAGTTCAACCGAACTTGATGTTGTTTTTCAGTAACCCACTGTGTGAACTTGCACTGCTTTCTCCACATGTACAATGGAAAAAATAAGGACTTTAGAGCCAAGCAGACTCAGGGTGAAATCCTGACTTCTTCTCCCAGTGGCTATGCAAGTTAACTGAGTACTCACATCTTCTGTCCCCTCTTTTGTGCTACAGATATTGCTGCCCCCTTGTAGGATAACTGGAGGAATCAAATGAGCAATTTTGAGTAAAGCATGCTGCCCTGAACATCACGGCTTTCCAAAAACACTGTGCTTTCTCTTTCTTCTCATCTATACAGAAGAGTTAATCACTCCCACATTGCCTGTTTCACTGGGATGAAGTCATGACCAAAAGGGATTATCTGTATTTAGAGTCTAGGAATCTGGGTTTTGTAGTTGGAGGTCAGGGTTCAAATCCCAGTCCCGCTCTCCCCAGCCTGGGCCACCTTGGGTAAATTCCAGAGCCTCACAGTTTCCTCGATGGAAAGTGGGAAGATTCTCAGTAGTCCTTCCATAGGATTACTTCGAGGACTAAATGAGATAGTGTACGAAAGCCTTTACCTATAGCTGGCACATGGTAAGTACACAATAAATATTACATAATAATGGCAGCAGCAGCATCTGAAAGTGTGCTGGAGCATTTAAAAATCCTCTAAGATGTCTATCTTAAATTCTTTTTGGAAGGAATGTGCCAATGTTACCAGTGTTTCTGTAAATATAAGAGGCCATTATTTATGTAGGAGAACACTACTGGGTATTTTGCAGGAAGAGGGAGAGAACAATGTTGAGGAAGGAAAAAAATTATGATGGGCTTCAAAGAGCAAAGAGGAGAAAATAATTTCTCACCTAGCACCATAGAAGCAGCCTCGTACATTAGTTCAGAGCTGCGAGAATGCAAAAGTTATATCAATAGAGTTTTCTCTGCAGAACGCATAAGGGAAAGTAATGGAGAAGAAAGGGGGAAAAACCTCATTCTGTTGCCTCTAAAATTAATCATAAGGCTGTATTTATCCAATAGAATCTCACTAAACACCCAACCCAGGGGAGACAACAGGGCCACAGAAGGTCAGGCTCTGCCCTCGGGGAATTTGCGATCTAGTGAGGACCTCACACCAAGCGCATAAATAACTAATTCAAGATAGAAAGTAAAGTGTCATGAATCATCATCATGCTTACTAGAGGTCATTTTTATGGAGTTCCCCTTATTTAGTATACCATCCTTTTTTCAAAAAGATTTTTGCATGATTTATCACATAAAAGAAGATATACACTGAGGTATAAAAAGATAGAACCAGAAATTTACACTTAAGCAAGAGAAATAGCAAAAGCTAATATAATTGTTGGGTTAAGCATTGGATTCATCTTGATGCTTCCTGGAAGTCTGGGCGAAATGAGAAACACATTATTATAATTTAATATTTCTTAAATGCTGACACTCTTAAGTCATACACAGAAACCTAGGCAAGGCCTGATTCCATAATCTTGCATTTTCTGTTCAATTGAAAAATCTAAAAGGCATGAAGATCTGTGGAATTTTGAGATATTCAGGTAGGTGATAACCGTTATCAGCATTTAAGACCATTATTTTGAGGGAAAAATTTTGTATGATTATTAAACAATTTTTATGTTCTTTTAAAATTTGTGTTGAGACTTGCGGGGGGCCCTGTCCTGGGCACCAGATGTGGTGAGGGGGGCTCTGCCCACAGAGCCCCATCCCTCCATCACGGATGAAAATAAAACTACCAAGACATGATCTGCTTGGGGAGGAAAGGTGGTCAAACTCTCAGAGAATGACCCAGAGCCCCTTCCTCACTAGGCTTTTATTGGATTCAAATACACAGGAATACAGGTTTAACATTTCAAAGAAATCTGAGGGCTTAATCTGAGTCAGTGTCTGTCAGGAAAGGGGGTTGCAAAACTTTGGGAGACATACTCATTTCCTCCTCGGATCCTTATCATTTAAATGAGTGCACTCTTAGCAAAGCAGGTTTCACAGGACTTTATGAATTCTTTCTTATGCCCAATCACCCAGGGAACCATTCTGGCTGGCACAGGGCTGCACCGCTCACCATCATAGTTTCAGGCTTTAAGCCGATTAGGCTCAGGAAGCAGAAGACATCTCCCAGACAGAAATGGGGACTCAGGCTATGTTAGAATAGCCAGGGGGGCGAGGGTCCATCACCCCCTCTTTGCTGCAGCCCCTGAGTTCTTCCATGAGGGCCTCCCAAGTGGTCGTGTCTGGCTTAGGTTGCCCCTCTTATGAGGAGTCTTACCCATCATTGACTAACCAACTAAGCATTGGGGCCAGAGAAGGATGAGGCAGAAGTGGCGCTCCTGCTAGGGAGATAAGCTTTGTCTCCTGAGTAGCTCACATCCTCTTGACAGAACAGACCCAGATGAAGCGGGTCCCTAGGCTCTTACACAGCCCACCATGGGGTGAGGGTTACAACCCCTGAAACCAGGCTGAACGGTCCGCAACAGAGACTGCTTCTTGGCCAGAAGTTATGCAGAATGCAAGCTGTTTTACTTCTTGTAAGAAAGATATAGATACTTTAAAAGGCTGTGCGATCTTCGTATCATGATGTTAACCCTGCTAATTTCATTTACAATGGATTTCATTGCTCCAAAGCTTAATTGCTGTTGTTCTCAAGTCATCCCTACTTAGACAGGTAGGTGGGAGGGAGTAGAATTAGCCAATTGTACAGAAAAATCAAAGACACTTGCTTGCAAGGGCACCTACTTCTGAGAATTACCATGAATTTTGCTTGCCACTGACTAAGAAAGGAAGGAAGGAAGTGACATCTTTGAGATCCTGGGCTTGCGCTGCGGTGAAGGGGACCAGCTGTTATTCTTTTTCTGGCTGATTTTTGGCTTGTTGTGATGTCTTTTATAAATCTGGGAGAACTTGAACTTTAAAACCTGTTTTTAAAGACCATGTTTTTGTCTTCTTTTTCAGTGTAATCCTTAAAAAGGGTCATGAGCTTTTTTTAATGAGGAAGCGTTAAAACAAAACAATACAAAAAAGCAACAAAGAAGGGAAATAGGTGCCGAATGGAGAGAAATGAAGAGAATATCTGGAGGGAGAGGAAGGAACCCAGAGAATCAGAAGCAATGTCATCTGACCACTTCTGTACATAGACCTTGCCCAACCTTCAGTCAGTTGAGGGAGAGCCCTGGTCAGGGTCAGGGCTGGACAGAGAGCCTGCTAACACGTGCCAGCCAATGCCATCCACATCTGTTTGATTTGGCACTGTGCACTGACCAGCTGCTGGCACAGAATCAGAAGGGGCAGGTGGGTGTGTTAGGGAAGGGGGAAGTAAGGGGAGAGGGGATTATGTGCAGTTGTTCCAGAAAGGGGAAAGGGGAGGGGAACAGGAGGAATGAGGCTGAGAGAGACCGGAGGACAGGCTGGGGCAGGAAGCCCACAGCTGTGATGGTGGCCATTGGTGCTAATCACCCTTTGCAGCAGGTGAAGGCACTGAGTCAGAGAGCAGAGGCTCTGGGGATGTGGCTTTAGCAGAAATTCAGGCACTGGGCCAGGTTTAGGCAAAGTGTCAGGAGTGCTTTTCACTCTCCCCTTTGACCCATTCATTATCTCACTTAAGGTGAACTTTCCAGACCTCCAAGCTAGTCACTATGTTGTGTCCCTCTTTTTCCTACAAGAGTAAACCTTTTGTTTCCTACCTCAAACAGTGTTTTTGTTTTTTCCTTTCTAATCTCAGCTCACAAAGACTTAACTTTCTGTGAGCTATTAAGATCCTTCCAACTATCTAGAGAGAAACCTGGAAAGAAGAAGCCCTCTTGCTTAACAAAGGCCGGTGGAAGCATAAACAGTGTTCCTGGAGTCACCTGGCTCAGCCAATGGAGGAACAATTTGGGCAAATACTGACTCTTCCACCTCAGCACCTTTTGCTCAGCTAAAATTTGCTCTGACCCAAAATTTTAGTCCTGGGCCAAAGGTTGAATTGGTGAGTGGTATACTCGCCAGCGGAGAGCCAGATTATGATGTAATCTCAATGTGATATCTTCCAGAAGCACTGGTTCTTTGTTCACCATTTGTTCAACGCCATGTGCCAGAAACCACACTGGTTCTCTACAGGCAGCTCACCAGTGTGGGCAAGCCCTTTCTGGGTCTCACTCCAGTGTCTGTTACCTGAAGGGGAACTGAGTAACTTCTGCAGTGTTGAAAATCTCACACGTTCACCACTGTTTTTGCTTGTGAAAAAGTCACTGCTGGCATCACAGATGAGAAAATAGACAGGACACCACAATGCAGTCAAGACTGATTACTGGGTCTGCTCACTGGAACAGCAAGGTCTGTTTATTTCCAGGACACTCTCGGTAACCAGAGGATCAAAATAACAGGATACGGAATGACCAATAGTCAATCTAAAAGATCTAAAAGAAAGAGCATTTTAGATAGTTTGCTCTAAAAACATAAGTTTCAACTCTGAAGAGTGTCTGAGGTTCAAATCTCCCTTCTGACATTTATTAGCAAGGTGGCATTTCCTCTCTGTGACTTAAAATAAGAAGAATAATAGAACATACCTCATAAGATGGTTGTTGAAAATTAGACTCCATAGACTGTATTACAATTTGAAGTACTATAGATGCCATATTGCTATCAAAGAGATATGCATCGTCACCCTCCATAGGGTCCTTCCTCGGAAGTTCAGAAAAGGACTTGGTACCCTCACTGGTCGACATGCAGAGAGTTCCCAATTTAATGTTCAGCTCCACTCCAGGACTGAGGGCCTTTACTGTGACCCACCATCAAATCCATCCTTTCTGACCTTGCACACTAAGTCCAGTTACTCATCTTGTCCCTGACACTGAACTCCTGGTTTCATAATCTACTGTTGCGCTCATTCCTACAAGGCTTTCAGCCCTCCCAGGAATTAGAGTTGGCCACCAGCAGCTACATAGACTATCTGGCATGTCCAGGAACAGGACTTTCTCTCCTAGCCTCCCTCTGGTGTAGTTGAAACAGATTCCAGATTTGAATACTCAGTCCACCACTGCTTTCATGGCCAGCCACTTATCCCTCTGGGCTCCCATTTCCTCATCTGTAAAATAGGAATACAAATCCCCTGGCAGAGATGCTATGAGAATGAGTAACAAATCAGACAGTTTGACACGTAGTATTGCTCACTGAACAGTAGCTCTTTTTCTTTGTACAATCATCTATTATGGCTGGCTCGATGCTGATTTTCACCTGGCCTGTTACCTCCTGCTTGCCCTCCTGTGCTGCTGTCACTGCTCACACTGACACCTACCTAATGGACTCGTCTGGTCTCTGAGTTCCAATTCTGCCTACTTCTTGGGGGAAGTTCTGCTGTGTCTGTTCCGACTGCTGGCTGGTGGTATGCTGGAGCAGCTCCTAATAGCTCAGACAGGCTGACCCTTGGCATCTCTTCCACCTCCACACTCAGTGACCATCATGTTGGTAGCTTGAAATGGGTCACAGGGAGACAATTTACATCACAGAAATGAGCAAACCCTACAAGAGGGCTCTTTCCCCTGGAAAGTTGCTTGTTAAACATTTACAGGCATACCAGTGCAGACCATCCATTCTTTCTATAACTTCTCTGGGCTTGATCATCTGCCTGGAACACTCAAGTGTAGCCCTTTAAAGGGAAGACCTCAGAAGTTTTCTTATGTACACAGACTAGCTTTGCATTTCAGTGAGAAGGCAGCTAAATCCATGCCAAAGTCTACAGAACAACTCTCAGCTCAGGAATGGAAACATGACACCAGGAAACAAAACAGTCTAATGAATATACATTAACCTCAGGATTAACCCCACCACTAATGAGATCTGCTCAGCCCAGCCAAAACCTTTTCTTCCTGCCTGGCTCACTTCTGGTGATGCAGGCTCCTGGGTTTGAGGCCTTCCCTTGAGCTCTCCGATGGAAGTCTTCCAGGCCCTAAATGACTATGCCCTTCACACCCCTCCTGCTTCTGGCTTGGAAACACTGTGGTCCAGTAGCAAAGAGAGTGTGGGAGAAGATGACTCCTTTACAGGTGAAAAAGGAAGCTTTGCCTTTCTTTATGTTTTGTGCAGGTTCTAAACCACACAAGTTTGCTAAGGTATATGCATTTTGAGGGCTCAAATTCTGTTCCAGTCTGTGTACCTCAGAGGCCTGAGCAAGTGGCCTGCCCCTCAGTGATGTTACATTCAGATTAGCTGTAACTAGGACCACATTTGAAGTTTGTAATGTTGACTTAGTGCTGAGCCACACATAGCTTTCCATACCCTTGAAGAAAGAATCATCAAGTAGCTGAACAGGTAGGTGAGCCTGTGTATGGTTGAATGAAGGAAGATATATTTTTTCTTATAAGGAGATGTGTTCTCACTGATTTTAGAGGACGAGTCACCATTTGTTATAGTGGAATCCTATCTATAGGTTTTGCCCATCGTGTGTTCCCTTTTAGCAGTATTTTGTTCCTGCCTGTATTTGAAATAACTCCCACAGCCAAACGGGAAGACAGCCCAACCTTTAGCCCACTAAACTTACATCCTCTTTTCTCCCCAAGGATCAGTAAATTCTATTCCTTTTCCTCTCGTCACCATCTAGACTACCTACAGAATGTAATACATTTCTCACTACCCCACTTCCTTCCATATACCCACCTTTTGACTTGCTGCTTCTAAAATAAACAGGCCACATTTTTCATTTTGACACCTTTAAGGTAGTCTTCACAGGGATATCAACAAAGGGACAAATGCAGGGAAGGGGCTAAAGTTCCAGAATTCTCCTCTATATTCTCCTTACCCAGGTCTCTGGTGTGGCCACACTAATATGTAAAATGTGAGCCCACCATTCTAATAACCCTTCTCTATCTCCTTATTCTCTCCTCTTGCCCCCAAGTCAACAATTCCTGACATCCGACCAATACTACTACTATCCTTCTAGCCATGGTAGATGTTATGACCTTAATGAGAAATTTTGCCACTTACAAATCACTTTCTGCCCATCACTTTGGTGAGCCTCAGATCCTTCTGTGACTTCCTTGTTGGTGTGACTGCCAACATCTTACTGGGCCAATGAGACAGTGCCAACACAGTAGCTGGGAGACACCTGATTGGAGCCCCCTGCATCTCTCTTCACCCCACCCGCATTTCCTTACCAAGGAAATATAGTGATCAGGCACTACATTTGTTTTTCAAGGAAAGGATCTTAAATTGTATTTCAGCTCCATTCTATGAGGATCATCCACACACACTTTCTATTTTCCACCTCACTCATGACCAGACCCCTCCTTTTATTTTGGCATAGTAAATTCAGAGCACCTCAGACTGGACATCTAGATGACATCTTGCTGTACTTCCAAAATCTAGGTTTGAGTTGGATCTAGATCAACCTGAAAAATGGTCATTATTCCCCTGCAGGCTTTTATTTCTTGCTTTATCTTTCCACATTTCCTGTTCATACCTTCCTCCAAAATTATCTAATGCACAAGTACTCCAAACCACCCAACTTAAGACTCCTTTGATTTCTCTTCTTGCTTTCTAGTTCAAGTTAACTCAGGAGCATTTAGGATCTTCAGATACAGATTACATACTCTCTACTTCATGTAGTAATAACACCAAATTTATTTTAAAATATTTATCAGTTTAAACTTTTCACTAACTCTTACTCACCTCTATAATTAATTAGATGGCTCTTCTCTCTATTTAAGTCAGGTATCTCCAATATCTTTAGCATGTTGACATCAGATTGTAAAATGGAGAGGACCAGGGAGCTGCTCAGTGCCAAACTTAAGAGGTCGTCTTATTAATCAGTTGGAGAGAAGATTAATTTATTCACTCAACATACACTTATTAATCACTTAACCTGAACTCCTATAACACTCAAGACCTAGTAGTATGTATTTGTTATGAGCATATTATCCACACCTTCCAATTAGACTCTGAGGCTCTTCTGAAGTGTCTGGTCTCAGCTTGCCATTGCCTATCTTTTGACATTCAGCAATTCACTTCACTTCTCTAGGCCTCAGTTTCCCCATTGTGGGAGGTGAGTTACATAGAGCATTTGAAATCCACTGATTCTCCTTCTTCCCATTTAATTCAGTAAATATGGGTTAAGTAACAACATAAGAGCTACTAGGTGAGCTCTAAAAAGTAGGAATTAAGTGCTATTTAAGAGAACTCAGCTAATTGTTGAAGCTGGGAGATGAGTACATAGAAGTTTATCATACAACTCTTGTCTACTTTTGTGCATGTTTGAAAATGCTCCTACTAAAAAGAATAAAAATAAATGGAAGGAATTTGGACTACATAGAGCAGGTAGCAGCTGAGCAGAACTGAAGCATGGGTAGGATTTCAATGAGCCGACACTGGGTCAGGGGCCATTCCAGGCAGAGCACGTCATGAGCCAAGGCACAGTGACTGGAAAATACAAGGTGTTCGCAAAGAACTGGGCGTAGTCATGTGTGGCTGCAGCACAGGGTGCAAGATGGGAGCGCTGGGAAATGAGCTGGAAAGGTATCATGGGGTCACAGCTGAAGGGCCTAGAAAGGCACAGTGAGGAGCCTGTGCCTAATTCAGTTCCAAGGAAAAGTGACCTCATTGGTTAAGCCCACACTGGCTCTACCCCTTCTCAGTCAGTCTGGGCGCAGGCCCGGGAGAAGAGCACGTGGCAGAAACTGGCGGAGGAGCATGCTGGCAGCACCCCCCAGCTTGTTTCTTCACCAGGAAACAAGGTTTCCTGTAACTCAGACCCATGAATCAGCATTTCCTCTGTCAATAATACACAGCAAGAAATGCAACAGCACAGGGCTTGGGGGAAATGGAAGAAAGAGAGGAATATTCCGTGACACGGCTGGGCTCTGCTCTCCTTTTCCCTCATGAAACACTCCTGATAAGCTCCCAAATAACACTCAGGTTTCAAAAGGTAAGTTTCTCAGAGAACCTCACAGTGTCTCGTGAAGATTAAGTCCTACGGAATACTCTGGTCATATTAAGTGTTTCTATCACCATTCAGATAAGTAAGATCACTTTCTGCATTCCTTCATTACGTGATAACTAAACATTAATATAACAGTGCTTTAACCTTGCAGAGGTTTGAGTGTATGTGTGACTTGCTTTTAGTTTTTACACATCCCTGTCCGATATTTATTAGATTCTCATGATAATCCTGTGAGGTACACAGGAAATATTACACCTATTTCACAAGTGCTGCTACCAAGGCAGGGAGATGAAATGCTTCTTCTCTGTTAGATCTGCTGTGGAGAAGCAGAGCGACCCCCCACTCTGCAGGTGCCAGTCCAAGGTTCACTTCAAGGTCACCGGCTTTTAATAAATAAAAAGCAAACAAAGAAATAAATATTGCTATATTTATTTTAGTATACTTAATAACTATTAAATTAATAGTATATTTAATTTAAAATATAAAAAGTATGTATCATATATACATATGTCCTACTTATGTATATCAGAAAGACTTTCATTTACTCCCTCATTCCATTCATTCATTTATTAAATATTTATTGAGTGCTTACTCTGTGCCAGGCTCTGTTCTAAACACTTTTAATAGTGAACAAAACAGACAAAGAGCCCTGCCTTCAGACCGGCTACATTTTCATTGCAGAACTCAGTACATGAGGCAAAAGTAGAACACAGCAAGTGTTAGAGTTACATGGTTACATGTGCTTAGAAGAACAGAGAAAACAGAAGAGTGTAAGAAGTGTTGGAGGGTGGGGAGGGTGATACAATTTACGTAGAGTGTTCAGCAACAATCTCCCTGAAAATGTGAAGTTTAAGCCAAGACCTGAAGAAGTAGGCAAGCAAGCCACGTGGATATATGGGGTGGGGAGAGTCAGCAAAAGAAGCAGCAAATCCTGAAGCTGTGAGGTAGTGTTTTCCTGTATGGAAGGAAACACTTCCTTTCTGCAAGGAAGAGTACAGTGGCTGGACTGGAGGGGAAAAGTGGGGAAAGAGGAAAAAGTAGGGGGTAGAGGTTGGGGATAGATCATGTAGAGCACTATGAAGACTTGGAATTGTCTTAAGAGAATCTGCTCTAATTTACTCAAAATCAGAACCAAACCAAACAAACAAACAAACAAAGGCAAAACCAAAATAAAACAAGACAAAGGGGTAAAATTTAAAATAAAACAAAATAACAATGGAAGCGTGAAAAGGGAGGTAAGGTTGGTAACCCTCCTCCCGCATCTGGAATCCGGATCCAGAACCCAAACACTCAAGCCAGCCACCCTGGCTGCTTTCTGAGAGAGCCTCGGAGCAGCCAAGTCAGGCAGAGGGGCCACTTAGGACCACAAGCCTGGGCCTAGGCCCCAGACATCAGCTAGGTTCCTGTGAGTTAGGCCACTGGGATCTGTCAGGCCTCCTCCTGTTTAGGCTGCAGAGTGAAGGCAGAACAAAACTTCCAGAGCCCTCTCCCCCCAAGCTTTCCCAGGCACAGAATATCCACGCTATCAGCTTAGCCCTACAAAAGTTCCTTCCCTAACTCAGGAGTCTGTAATACACTTGTTTTGACACTGACTCATCCCACAGGGTGAAGGGTGCATGTTGGCATGGAAATGATGTGAAGGAGAGTGAACAGAATAACCTCACATTCATTCCAGAAGTCATGTTCCTTCATTTTTGTTCTTTCTCTTCGTTAAGCTTGTGGGTTTAATGAGTAAGCTCATATTCAATTTATGCCCATACTGCCTCCACTACAACTTCCCCACTGCCTTGGAGAGTGTTAGAGAATATCTTTGTGTGTTTTCTCCAAACATGGACACTGGGACCAATGAGAGGTAGTTCAGCCCTTCAAAGCCTTTAGTGGCTGTCTCTTTGATTTGCCTCCAGAAGTCACTGACTTAGATCAGAGCAGGACATACTCCAAGTCAAGAGTGCACGCGAGGTGGAGAAGTCCCTCACCACTTTTTTCATCAAGTAAGCAAGCAAACAAGAAAGATACTCCATCACTCAGCAACATATGAAAAACCAGACAATAGTCAAACCAGACAATATGATCAGGAGTTGGGAAAAAAGCAGCTAAAAGTAGCTCTTCATGTTGTTTCTCTCACCCCCGAAGAAGCTTGTATAGCTTCCTCCACCACCTTGCCCCAAAACTGCCCCTACCACCATCGCCATTCTAGTTTGAGTCTCCTCTGCACTATTTTTAATTAAACTTTTTATGTTGAGGTACTTGTAGATTTATATGTAGTTGTAAGAAATAATACAGAGAAAGACTGTGTACCCTTCATCCAACGTTAACATCTTGTAAAATGATAGTACAATATATAATCAATACATTAATATTAATACAGTCAAGATAGAGAGTATTTCCATCATCCCAAGTGTCTCTCATGCTACCCTTTTATAGCCAGACCTACTTCTCTCTCACTCCCATCTCCTCCCTAATCCCTGGCAACCATCATTTTGTTCTCCATTTCTAAAATCTTGTCAATTCAAGAATGTATTATACTTTACATTATAATAGTGAATAATATTATAATAACCATTTATGGTGCCAGACAGGTACTAGAATTATCAGGCATATCACTTCCTAAGTTATATAAGTGTCTAACCACTAGGCTGCACACCTGAGACTAATATTAAATAATATTGCATGTCAACTGTAGTGGAAAAAAAATTTAAATGTAATGTAAATGGAATCATATTGTATGTAATCTTTTGTATTTGACTTTTCATATCAGGGCAACTGCTATTAGGAGATTCGCCCAGGTCTTTTAGGTTTGTCAAGTTAGGGTTTTTTTTTATTACCGAGTAATATTCTATATATAAATGTACCACAGTTTATTCACCCACCGAAAAGACATTTGAGTTGTCTCTAGTTTGAGACTGTTGTGAATGAGTTTGCTATAAGCAATGTATATAGGATTTTACGTGAACATAGATCTTCATTTCTTTGGGAATAAATGCTCACATGTGCAATTACTCGGATGTATGGCATCACATCTTTACTTTTTCTTTTAAAGACACTGCTAAAATATTTTCTAGAGAGACTCTGTATATCATTTTACATTCCCACCCGTTGGTGATGTATGAGTGTATTCATTTGTCTGCATACTTGCTAGCACTTGGTGTTGTCACTACTTTTTTGTCATTTTAGCCACTCTGATAGATGTATAGTTATAACTAACGTGTTTTTAATTTACATTTTCCTGATCACTAGTTACGTTAACTATCTCTCTGTGTGTTTACTTGCCATCTGTCCATACGCTTTGGTAGGATGTATCTTCACATCTTTTGTTGATTTCAAATTGAATTGTTGTTTTTTGACTGTCAAGTTTTGAGAATCTTGTGTGTATTCCATATGTTAATTATCAGACAGGTGATTTGCTATTTTCTTCCCTGTCAGTAGGTGGTCTTTTCATCCTGTTAGCTGGGCCTTTTGTGGAGCCAATTTTAAAAACTGCAGTGAAGTCTTATTTGTCAATTTTCTCCTTTGTGGATTATACTTTTTGTGTCAAGTCTAAAAACTCCACCTAGTTTGAGATCCTGGAGAGTTGTTTTTTCCTAAAAATTGTAGAGTTTTTATGTTTTACTTTTAGGTCCATTATCTATTTTGAGTTAATTTTTATGTAAAGTGTGAGACTTAGGCTAAGGTTTGTTCCTTTATTTGTTTCTGTCTACGGATGTCCAATTATTCCAGCACAATTTGTTGAAAAGGCTATACTTCCTCCACTGAATTGCTTTTGCATCTTTTTCAAAAACAGATGGGCATATTTGTGTGAGCCCAATTCTGAGCTCTCTGTTCTGTTTTATTGATCTGTGTGTGTACCTCTCTGCACATACCACACAGTCTTGCTTACCATAGCTGTATGATATGTCTTCGAATCAGTTGGATAGGCTCCTCTTAGCTTTATTCTTCTTTGTCAAAATTGTTTTAGCTATTCAAGTTCCTTTGGCCTTCCATGCATATTTTAGGATAATCTTGTTGATGCCTACCAAAAATCTTACTGTGATTTTGAGAGGAATTGTGATAAATCTGTATATCAGTTTGGGGAAAATTGACAGCTTTTCTAATGTGGTAGACAGAATAATGGACCTCAGAGATTTCTGCATCTTACTTCCTGGAAACTGTGAAAATGTTACTTTATATGACAAAGGTTGACTTTACCAATGTGATGAAGGCAAAGACCCGAAGAGGGGAAGGTTCATATGAATTATGTAGGTGGACCCGATGTCATGACAAGGTCTTTATCCAAAGGAGGTAGGAGGGTGAGAGGCAGAGGAAGGAACGCGCGGCTGTGCAAGCAGAGGTCAGACAGTGACTAAAAGGGACTGTGCTGCTGACTTTGAAATGGAGAAGGGGCCGTAAATCAAGAAACGCATGCAGCCTCTGGACGCTGAAAAGTCTAGGAAGTACTGGGTTGGCCAAAAAGTCCACTTAGTTTTTTTCTGTAAAATGAAAGACACATTTTTCATTTTCACCAAAAACTTTTTCGATTTTGATATTTTGAATATGTTGGCTCTCTCCCACATGGTATAACATTGACTATTTTCAATTAATGTCTCGATTTAATCGCTATAAACTTCAACTGGTATAACCAACTGTGGAGCGTCATCCAGCAGAAAATCTCCAGTACAAAACTTTGCAAACCAGTTTTGACATGTTCAATCAGTCATAGCACCTTCTCCATACACTGCACAAATCTCTTTTTGTGTTTCAGTTGCATTTTTACCTTTCTTGAAATAATAAAGCATAATATGCTGAAAATGTTGCATATTTTCTTCCATCTTCAATATTAAAATGGCTCTACAAAAATTAACCGATTTTGATAAGTTTTATTAAATGCACACTGATATGACAGCTGTCACAATATAATCTAACTAAATCGTTTCAAATGACGTTAAAGACAACTAAGTGATATTATAGCCATCTTTCAGGGAAATGAACTTTTGGGCCAACCCAATAGATTTTCCCCTCAGAGTCTCCAGAAAGAACAAGCCCTTAGAACACTTGGATTTTAGCCTCTTAAAATTCCATATTAGGCTTTAAAAATACAGTACTATAAAAAATAATTTTCATTAGTTTAAGCCACTAAGTCTGTGTAATTTTTAATAGTAGAAACGAGAAACTAATACAAGTATGTTGAGTCTTTATATCAATGAACAGAAATGGTATGTACCCTCCATTTATTTAGTTCTCCTTCAATTTCTTTCTTTAGCATTTTACACTTTTTAGTGCACAAGACTTGAACATGTTTTTGTTACATTTACATTTAAGCATTTACATTTTTGAGCAATAGGTGATTTTTGTTAAATTTCAATGTCTATGTGTTTATCGATAGTATGTAAAAATACAGTAAATTTTTGCGTGTTTATTTTGTATTCTACAACAGTGCTGAACTCACTTATTAGTGCTAAGAGTTTTTTAATTACTTTCTTTTAAAATTTTTATTTATTGATTTTCAGGAGAGAGAGAGACATTGATTTCTTATTCCACTTATTTATGCATTCATTGGTTGCTTCTTGTATGTGCCCTAACCAGGGATTGAACCCACAACCTTGGTGTGTGGGGATGATGCTCTAACCAAATGAGCTACCTGGCCAGGGCAGAGGGTTTTTCTTTATTTGTCTGTTTGATTTTTTAAAAAATTTCTTGTAATTTTCTATGTAAATAACCATTATTTATAAATAAGGACAATTTTATTTCTTGATTTTTATGTCTTAATTTCTTGATTTTTATTCTTTCTATTTCCTTTTCTTGACTTATTGTATTGACTAGAAGTCCCAACAAATAATAATAAAAGACTTGAGCATAAACATACTTGCCTCATTCTTGATCTAACGGGGAAAGGATCTAGTCTTTCACCACCAGGTATAATAGGAGCTATAGGGTTTGTGGATACTCATTACCAAGATGAAGACATTTTTCTGTTATCCTAGATTTCTGACCACTTTCATTATGATTGAGTGTTGAATTTTTTCAAGTGCTTTTTCTGCATTGACTGATATGTTATGTAGTGTTTCTTCTTCAGACATTGAATATAGTGAATTAACATTAATTAATTTTTTAATATTGAACCAGCCTTCATCTCTGTAATAAATCCTTCTTGGCCATGGTGCATAATTCTTTTCATAATTACTGAATTCTATTTTATATTTTGTTCCATTTTATTTTTAAAAAAGATTTTGCTTCTACATTCATGGGAGATGTTCGTCTAGTTCATAGTGTTCCCTATTTGTACTTTGTCTAGTTTCATTATCAGGAAAATACTATCTTCATAAAATGAAGTGCATATTGTTCCCTCTTCTACTTTCTAGATGCGTAAAATTGGTGTTAACTCTTCCTTAAATGTTTAAAAGTTTTCTTCAGTGAAACCATCTGGGACTGAAGATTTTCTTTCTAAAATTTTTAAGAATTGTGAATTCAATTTTCTTAGTAATTTTAGGGTCATTTAAATTATCTATTTCATATTGGGTAAATTGTGGTCATTTTTTAAGGAGTTGGTTTATTTCATTCAGGTTGTCAATTTTTTGTGCGTAGAGTTTTCACATTGGCCTGGTATTGAAGGTCTTCTCTGACTCTAACCTACCTCTTCAATCTTTTTCTTCTCCCTTCTGCAGGCTCAGTGTAGCTCAGTGAATCGGGGTCTCAGTGAACTGGATTCCTCTCTGGGATTCTTCACATACTCAGTGCTTTCTCACTGCCTCACCTTGCTGTTTTCATGCTCTACACCTGAATACCCCAAAGTTTCAAAAATGTTTTATTTTCCATTCAAGGGCCACTCCAAAACTGCAAGCTATCTTTCCCATTCCCCTTTGAACTCCTCTGGCCTACATTTTCTGTGGCAGTTCTGTTGTGTGGACTGGATACTGCCTTGTGTAGAGGGTATTTGTGGGCATGAACTTATGGCCCAACTACACGGTAAACTTTTTGAGGGATTAGACCCTGTATGATTTCTTTTCAGCTTCCTTTCTAGACCCTGGCCCAGGGTATGGCACAAAATACATGCACAAAGGACAGCTGAAGAACTAACTCACAGGGTTCCTCGTGTAGTATTCCATCCAAGACGTCCCTTGACCTCCTATCTTCCGGTATTTAGGAAGCTATTTTTTCAAGACCTGCTCTTGAAACAGAAATTGACTTGGCCTCTGAAGACAGCTGCTTCCTTGAGTAGTTGGAGGAAAAGAGTCACTTTAGCACCAAGCCAGATCTCAAGGGAAAAACATCCTGTGGCTTTCAGAGCCGTAAAGATTGTCTCACAAAGCCACAGGTTCATTATGAAGAGATGGGACACAGCCAGGGTTCCGGAAATTTACAGAAAGAACACCTTCTCACCTTCTCCTGCCATCTAAATTAGTCATTCAAATTCTCTTTAGCAGTACCATCCAAAATGGAAATATATTAAGGAAACAGGATGCAAAAGTGATTTCCATCTATTTCAAGCTCAACAGGCATCTGCATCCAACAATATCTTTGAGGTTGACTTTGAGGGCCAGGCTGGAAATAAATAGTGTCCAGGGAATCCTCCTACTATCTCAAAATACTAGAAGGTGAAGTGGCTAGAGAGGGAGGCAGAGATGAAGATGAAACAAACTGGGGGGAAGGAGAATCATTCTCTACCCTTGTGATTGTCAACAGCCACCTTTTGGTGATACAATTGTTTCCCTCCTAGTCTGAGCCTCTTTGCCTCCAACCATATGTGCTGCTGTATCCTTTTATATAGCCTCCCAGCCTGTGTGTTTCCCTGCACTAATCCATTTTAAACCCAAGCACTCAATGGTCTCCCTAAAATGTAACTCTGATCATACTATCTGTATTTGCAAAGAAACCTTTATACATTCCCCATCGCACAGGAATAATGTTGACATGCCTTCAGCAGGCATACAGGACCTCTACATTTTATAACTTCACCTCCCACCATCCCAGTTAGACACTAAGCTGGCAAAACCAGAACAGAAAGAATATAGAATCTAGAGTTAAATCTGAGTTCAAATTTAGCTCACTAGTAATAGTTTCACAATCTTGGGTAACTCATCTAATCTTGATGAGCTTGAGTTTTTTACCAAAAATATTGTTTAAAGAATAATAATAATAATTACCTTATAGGCAAGAAGGGGCTGGAGAGAAGTATTCCAAGTCATGAAAGGCAAGGACCTACATCAAGATTGCTCTATCTAGCAAGCTTTCATTTAGAATGGAAGGGCAGGTAGAGTGCTTCTCAGATTAGGTCAAGTTAAAGGAGTTCATCATCACCAAGCCCTTATTATATGAAATGTTAAAGGGACTTATCTAAGAAAAAGAAGATAAAAAACATGTACAGTAAAATGACAGCAAACACAATTATTAACAACCACACCTGAAACAAAAACAAAAACAAACTAAGCAAACAACTAGAACAGGAACAGAACCACAGAAATGGAGATCATATGGAGGGTTATCAACAGGGGAGTGGGAGGAGCAGAGACGGGGAAAACATACAGAGAATAAGTAGCACAAATGCTAGGTAGAAAATAGACAGGGGGAGGGTAAGAATAGTATGGGAAATGTAGAAGCCAAGAACTTATAAGTATGACACATGAACATGAACTAAATAAAGGAAGGGAATGTGGGTGGGAGAGGGTGTGCAGGGTGGAGGGGAGTGAAGGGGGGAAAATGGGACAACTGTAATAGCATAATCAATAAAATATATTTAAAAAATAATAATAACTCAAGTGTTTTGTGAAAAATAAATGAGGTTGTGAGTGTAAAATGCACAGCACATAATAGGTGCTCAGTAAATGAGAGCTGTTCTTTCTAGGCTGAAGCACACTGAGCAACTTCCACATTCCTGAAACACTCCTGAGTCTTTTCTCAGACCTGACAGCCTTGGTAAAATTATCAAATACCCTTGCACAAGGAGAAGGAACTAACCAATGAAGTGGAGGGGTAAGGGAGCATTCACATAAGTTAAGATAGCCCTTGTTAGAAAGACAACAGTGAACGGTGCTCTGAGAGAGGTTGTGTGAAGTACTGGTGAGACAGCACGTCCAGAAATTCAGAATGGCTGGGCAGGATCCAACAGTTTCAGCATCTGATTTTCTTCCCTGAACATCAGAACAGGCCCAGGCCTACTTCCCCATAGTTGATAAGGATACCTCTTCTATCTTCATGTAGATGGATTATCTCTGTTTCTTTGGTAGAGACTTACTCGAATGCTATGTCCAACTCAGAGGAGAGGCTGGTGGTAGGCAACTCACCCTGGGGTTTAAATCTGAAGTCTATTTACTGTGGCTTATATACCTATCATACCCAGTATGTATGTGTGTTATTATAAGAGGCTCAAGAAAATAGTGTCAAGAGACCCACTTCATAAGTATGCTTATTATTATCTCCGCTGCTCAAGCCACACAAAATAAATGTCTGGCATTTCCAGAAATTGCTATTGATTCAACAGCAGATTTTACAAGGCCAATCAATAACAGTTTCCTCCATACCCTCTAACCCCAGCGTATATTTATTTGTGATCAAGCTTTCTGTTCCTCCTGTGCTTTCTAGTGCTTGTAATTGGTCCAGAATAAATGGATGATTTCATCTTTTTCCAGGAAAACAAAAAGAGGAGATAAAGAACTCTGCTATTAAAAGTATCTCCGCCATCCCCTAGCCAGAAACAAAGCTGTATCCATATATGTGTATGTGTGGGAGAGATATAGAGAGAAAGCCTACGTTCAAGCCTGCCTGCCATGATGAGACCCTCAGCACATAAACCACAATTTGGGGCCTCTTTTCCCTATACCTAAATCATGCTGTAGTAGGAGATTATGGACCCAGGAAGGCACGTAGACCCTTCTAGCCATGATGCCTTTATATCTTACAGTGTTGCCAGAAAAATAACAGAGGCTCAGAGCAAGCTAGCACTTCAAAATTCATTAGCCCCGCCTCCTCTTCCTACAGATTAAAGCACAAAGGCTCAAAAAAGAGGAGTGGGTCTAAATTCAGGTCTCTTGCTTCAAAATGTGACCTTATTTGGAGACAGGATCTTTTCAGAGGTCATGAAGTTAAAACGAGAGCATTGGAGTGGCCCTTAACCCAATACAACTGGTGCCCTCATAGAAAGGGGGAAGTCTGGACACTGAGAAAGACATACAAACGAGCAGAACTCCATGTGACGATGAACAGAGAGCTCAGGGAGATGCTTCTTCAAGCCAAGGAACACCAAAGACTACCAGCAAATCACCAGAAGCTAGGACAGAGGCATGCAACCAACTCTTCTCCATAGCCCTCAAAAGGAACACTTTAATCTTGGATTGCTAGCCTCCAGAACTGTGAGACAATAAGGTTTTGCTGTTTAAGCTACCCAGTTTGTGGTGCTTTGTTATGACAGCCCTAGTAAACTAATATACTCCTCTTGTTCAACAGTGAGTTTATAGCAGGCTCAGCACCAAGGTATCCAGAGCTTCCAAGTCAGACAAATGTTAGAACTATACTAGAGGCTCAGAAACCATCTTTGATAATCCTACTCCAAATAAATACAGCATCAGGAGAGAGGGTATGCACGCACATGGGGAATACCTATCCCCAATATTTTGACAAGATAAACCTTTTTTGCAACTGTGAAGGAAGTAAAACAACTGCTAAAACTGCATGAAATCAGTTGTTCGTGTGGTAAGGCATCAGTCATGTACAGTTTGTTCTATGATGGAACAAATTTCACATATTTTTCAAAGTAGAATATAAAAGTAAGGAAAACCCATCAATACCCTTGCCAAAGATTATACTACATGTTCCCAAGACATATTTCACTTATTTCCTCCTAGGGACACAGGAATACTGTATTTCCCACCCTCTTTGCAACTAAAATGGACCATGTTACTAGTTCTGAACAATGGACAATACGTAGAAGCGACTTCAGTAGATGCATAGAAAAGTGTATGCGAGTCTTTCATATTCTCTTTCCTTCCAATAGACTCTAGAAGTCATATATTGAGATTGAGATGGTGCATAATTAAAGTAGACAATCCTTAAGTCACTGATGGAAAGGGAGCTGCCTTGGAGAACTATCTGGCCCTCAGCGAAGTTTCTATGAGGCAGAAATAGATGCTTTTGAGAGAGTTAGGGAAAATCATCTAACCCAAGGGTCCCTAGCTTTCCCCCTCCCCAACCGTGGATGCAGTTCACATTACCACCTGAGCTCCACCTCCTGTTCCCCCCTCTCTCACTGCCCTACCCACCCCAGTCTGGAACACTTGTCTTCCATGAAACCAGTCCCTGATGCCAAAACATTAGGGACTGCTGATTATGTGACACTTTAGCTTAACTCGACTGGTGATGGTCCTCACCCTTGCAATTTGTTTTTGACTAATATACTTCCAAAATAATAAGCTTGGAATGTCTCGGTTTCTTGTTGCTTGGTAAACAGTCATTGGCAGAGCAGCCCACCCCAACTATACCCCTGTGATCCTCTCTGACAGCCCAGACCCTGGGCCCCACATTAAGCAAACACCTCTTCAACGTTCTTGACCACTCTTCCACTGACTGGGGTGGACCCTTAAAGGAAAAAGAGGCCTTTTCTGCTTGAAAAGGCAGCCATTCTTGGCACAACTCTGATTGTTAGAAATTTATTCCTTATTATATTTATAATCCGATTCTCTGTTTCTTCACCCATTGACCTCAGTTCTACTGTCCAGTGTTCTGGGATAACAAAGGACAGGTCCATACTTCTCCCATACTGCTCTCCCCCAGGCTGATGTTTTAATCAAAGATTTCTTTCCAGAAGCCTTGTTAATCAAGCTATCAATAATAAGTCAAATCCCTGGAGAATGTAGGCCAATACATTGTCCCTATTCTTTTTGTTGTGTTTGGATTTTATCATATCAAAAAATATTTCAAATAAATGGAATTCCACCTGGGGCCCAACATTCTTTCAGTTAAAGAAAGATTTGCATCATAGCAATATTTGTTTTATTAGGATTTAACCTATCCGTTGCTCTGCTGAGTGCCTGTGTAGGAATGTGGGAAATAGCTTTCTCTCACAATAAGCTAGAAAAAAATGTCAGTAAAATGCAGGCAAACAGATTATGATTGCATCGACAGCTCTTTTCATAAGCTAATGGGCTGTCTAACCTATTCATGATTGCTGTCCCCCATAGGGTCTTGTAAGCGCATTGCCAAGAAGTTTGTTGAATTTGGCAAATTGATACCCTGGGCTTGTTTGACTTCCCATTTCTATGGATGATCATTAGGTATTTCACAATATATGAATGTGCTCAGAACGCTTAATGGGGCATTAGTTAGGTAAATAAGTGATTCAGTTTCCCTTTTCCTTAACAATTGATTCTTTTCCTGTTTTAAGCAGAAAAATTTAAATGTGTACATACATGTGAGGTATCTCAGTCCTGTAATTTATGCTTGATCATCAGGACTCCTATAGGAGAGCTAGCATACAATTTTATTCAAAGGACTAAAGTAATCAAATCAATATGAGGGCTAAAAAAACATAAAAAGTGGAAACTTACTAGTAAACAAAATCTTTTTTTAAATTACATTTCAAGTTAGAATATCTAATATTGGCAGGGCTTGGGGAAACACTTTTATGTACTCCTAGGGGAGCATAAATTGAGACAATCTATCTGAAAGACAAGTTGGCAAATATATCAAAAGCCTTTAAAGTGTGTGTACCCTTCGACCCAGACCCAATGACTTCACTCCTAAAAATTTATTCCAAGGAGATAACACTGGGTGTGTGTAAAGATTTACTTACAAAAATGCTTATTACAACATTATTTACAATAGCAGCAATTGAGAAAAAACAAATAGCCAGCAAAAAGAAATTGCCTTTTTTTAAAAAAATGATACATTCATTTATTCAATACACAAGGCCTTAACAATTATTTTACAGAAGAATTAGTAACACAAAAGTATTCAAAATATAATCTTAACATTTTTAAAAAGCAAGTTTCAAATCAAGTCACTATTTTTAAGATGCCAGTTTTGCAAACACTTATATAAACAAACATTTTGTTATAAAGATATAACAAAATTTAACATCTCTGAAGGCTGAGATTGTGGGTGCTTTTTATTTTTTTTCTTCATTTCTCCTGAATTTTTCTAAATGTTTAGCAATGAACACATAATATATTTGGTGAACAAAAATGTTACAATAAAATTGGATTTTATAGGTAAAATATTTTAATTTTTTAAGATGCTGCTGTTACTAGAAAATCGAGTGTATCTTTCCTACTGGCTTATTTCACAATGCTAAGTGAAATTTTCATTGGTATTTTAACTAGTTCAAAATCAAATATTTTCCATCTTTTAAAGCAAGATTGAAAACCAATGGACAATTCCACATTTAACCAAGATACTGAACTCAATTACATTTGAATTCTAGAGATTTGTAAAATTTGTAAAGCTGGGAATAGAAAATTAGTGTCATCAGTCAAGAGCTATTAGATGTGGAGTCAGAACACCTGATCAAGTTCTTGCTATGACTTTAGCTGGTGACCTTGAGCAAGTCCCTCAATCCTTCTCCATGGGACTCTCAGACTGGGAATATATATATATAAATATATATATATAAATATATATATATAAATATATATATATATATATATAGATTGGTATTTTTAAAATAAAGGATATGAAAGGTCAATTTATTTAAAATACCATCAAGGCATACCTTTAGCCATCTCTCGCCTAGAATTCATGACTAACAACCAATCATGGTTGGAATGACACGAAAGAAGGTACTGATTTTCTTTTCTTTTTTCTTTTTTTTTTTTTTTGTTTCATGTGCGTATGATAACATGTCCAGGCATGCACAAAGTGCATAAGTCATAAATATAGAGCTTAAATTATTGCAGAATGAGCCTCTGGACAGCTCCACGCAAGCGAAGAAATAGAACATGGCCAGCCCCCCAGAAGGCCTGCGCATGCCCCTTCCCAGTCCCACACGCTTCCCTTCCCCGCAAAGCCTCGGCTTTCCTGTCATCTTTGTTATCATTTCTTTCATTTGCTGTAGAGTTTTACCACTTAAGCATGCATCTCTGAGCCATATAGTTTTCTTTAGTTTATATTTGAATGTTATGTAAATAGAATCATGGAAAACATTGCAATAATAGATGTAAAAAATTGGAAAGTGTAATGTGTACATCAGTGAATGGCAATATTATCAGTAATCCTGTTATGTTGGGACATAGACCATCCAAAGCAGGTGGCTGGTCTCACAGTTTTGGCGGTGAGTCATCCCCCATCAGGTCTAGACCTCCTCACCCTTCCAGATGGTCAGCACAGCCTCACATTCGGGGGCCCATTCAGAGCTCTATTTTTGTGACTTCTTATGCCACCTGGATGGAAAAGTACTCACCTGAGGTTGGAGGGGTCTGTAAATACCTGCTTTGTTCATAAATTAGTAGGCTTCCCTCTGTTGAGTGAGTTCCCTAGCTATTATCAAGGCTCTAAGGTCACATCTGGTTAATCGTTGGCTAGAAATCAATACACAGAGAGTGATGGTTTATGATAAGGCCTTATAATAAACAAGTTCAAGTCCAAGAAACTGGCTGTCTTTTTCTCTTAGATGCTGAAAAGAAGGTGCTGATCCCCAGTCCTGTTGAAAAAAAAGCATAACTCCACTCATATTGCTATCTAAATCAATAATTATTTAATATATTTTTATGTCATCTTCCTTTCTTTGGCAAATTCATTGTGTCCTTAGGCTTAGCCGTTCAAATGCCTCCTAGCCTTTTCTAAAATCCCAAGGAAATGCATGAACTTACTGGTGTTACAGTAAGACCTCAGGGTTACAGCTACCCTCTGTCCCAGTTCTGGAACCATTCCGACACTCTTTGATGTTAGCGGCTACCTTGTGAACTGATCCATGGGGCTTCCAGTGCCTGAGGCTCAGTATTACCGTGGGTTTCCCAGCTGGCATTTGGCCAGTGTTCACCATTTCTCCTGTGCAACCACCCATCCATGTGTACATGAGCACATGCAAGTGTGAATGGGTGGGTATGTTCAAGCGTGTGTAGGCATACTATCTGCTCATTCCACAAGCAGCCAGCATTACCATGGACTGTAGCAAGAGCAGTAAGAATGCCTTTCATGTCATGAGTGTTGGGTGAATAAATGAACAAATGAGCAATGCTCACCCTGGCTTCCTACACCAACATTCCTCCTCTTCTCACAGTGAGACCACTTGAATTTCACCTTCAGGCTCAACACTGTGTCATTCCAAAGATCAAGTTAAGACTTTGTCAAGTAGAAGTTCAAGGACCTTAGTCCAAATTCTCAAAAGACTTGGAATTAATGTACCTAGCCCATCTTCTCACAGAGATGCTGTGTCCACATTTGGATCTCACCTTGTTTTTCTCCCACACATCCCTGTGTGCACTTCAATATTAGTATCTGGAGCACTTGCTACCCATCTCAGGACCCTAAATAACCACCTCCACTCCCACTAGAGACTGGATGTCCCCCTCATAAATCCCAGTAACTAGGACCTTGCTCTCTGACCTTTTACGATGCTAAGATGCTGGTGCGTGTGGAATAGCTCATCACTAGCTAATTTTCTGCCAGAACCTCCACCTCTCCCTGGTAACTCTTTAATCCTGAACAGTAGCCACTTCTCACCACACTCTCCAGATGCCATATCTATCTACTGCCATTCCTCCCCCACTGGCAGTTGGGTCTGCCCCCAGCTCACCATGATGGGCATCCTTAATCTTCAGTTTCGATCTTGATCTGCTCTGTTCATTGCCTGCTGAAAGGCCTTTTCCATTTTAAAATCAAAGATAACCACAAATTTTAAAAATATGGCACTTTCAAAGTAAACAAATAAGCAAAAAGAAATCAATCGTAATGCAACCATAGAAGTTTATTAAAAACTTAGTGCAAATGAAGATATATACCATGTTCATGTATTAGAAGACTCAATATAGTTAAGATGTCAATTCTTTATGAATTTACATAGAGGAATAATAAAATTCCAGTCAAAATCCCATCAAGGGTTTTTTTGATAGCTATAAAGAAGCTGATTCTGACATTTACATGGAAAGATAAAGAAATTGCAATAAGCAAAACGAACTTTAAAAAGGAGAATAAAGTTGAAGGATTTAGCCTTATCCTTCCAGATTTTCAGACCATAAAGTATTCAGTGTAGTGTTGGCAAAAGACTCGACACAGAGACCATTGGAACAGAATAGAGTCTATAGGTAGACTCACACATCTATGGACAATTGATATTTTTATAGAAACTCAAATGTAATTAATTTATTTTCAAAAAATTATGTTGAAACCATTGAATATCTATATGTAAATATATGGACAACTTCAACCTAAGCCATACACATTATAGAAAACAATGTATTTAAAATGAACCACAGATATAGATATAAAATGCAAAGCTATACAATTTTTAGAAGTGAAACAGGGAAATATTTTCGTAACCTAGGTTTCAGCAAAGAGTTATCAGTCATGACACTAAAAACACCATCCATAAAAGACTGAAAACTTTTCTCTATGAAAGATACTATTAAGAGAATGAAAAGATAAGGTAAAGACTTGGAGAATATTGTTTTAAATCACATATCTGACAAAGGGCTTATATTTAAAATATATAAGGAACTTTCAAAACTCACCCATAAGAAAACACACATTCTAGTTTTTCAAAATGAACTAGAGACTTGAATAGACACCTCATCATCATAGAGGGTATATAAAGGATAATAAGCAGATAA
This sequence comes from Glossophaga mutica, assembly GCA_039655065.1. Lineage (NCBI taxonomy): Eukaryota > Metazoa > Chordata > Mammalia > Chiroptera > Phyllostomidae > Glossophaga > Glossophaga mutica. The sequence continues at coordinate 176,280,985 of CM077304.1, read as the reverse complement.
AGAAATGTTCAACATCATCAGTTATTAGGAAATAAAAGTGAAAGCCAGAATGAGATACCACTACTATGTACGTATTACAACAGCTAAGATAGAAAGAATGCAACCTGCCAATACCAAGTGATAGCAAGAATGCAGCACTCTGCATTGCTGATCAGAAAGTGCGATTTCAAAACACTCCATAAAATGGTTTATTAGGTTCTCATAAAGTAAAATATACACTTACCACATGAGCCAGTGAAACATAGGATTACAGGAAAACCTGTACACAAATATTTATAGCAGCTCCATTCATTGGACCACCCCCCACCCCCAACAGGGAAGCAGCCCAATATTCTTCAATGGGGGAATAATAAACAACTGTGGTACAGCCATACAATAGAATACTATTCAGTGATAAAAAGGGTACTATTTGTGCCCTATCTTGGAGGCATTACATTGAGTGAAGGAAGTCAGATTTTAAATTATTGTGCATACTATATTATCTCATTGATATGATATTCTGGGAAAGGCCAAATCGTGGCAGCAGAGAATACAGCTGATTGCCAGAAATTCGGATTTAACTACAAACAGCAGCACAAGGGTTGTTCCTTCAGAAGTGACAGAACAGTCTGTCCTGATTGTTGTAGTGGTCACACAAACTTACATGTAGTTAGAACTCGTAGGACTGCACTTTACAGTGTGTCTATTTAAAAACTAAAATAAAAAAGTCTTAGCACAACTCCACCTGAGACTTTTTTCTATACACTTGTACTAAATAATGCTGTATAACTCAATTTAATTTTTAAATGTTTTCACTATAATTAAATACGTATCCTCACATCATTGTTTAATGGTTGGGTTGCATCCCACTGAATGGACAGAATGCAAATTAGACAAGCAACCCCATGTTCTTGGAAATTTGGATTATTTCTGACTTTTCGACATCAGAAACTATGCTGTAATAATCATTCTTAGAGCTAAATATTTGCACATATCCTTACTTATACTTTGGATCGGTTTTTAGAAGAGGATTTGCTGGATCAACGTATGAACTTTTTAAAGGTCTTTGACCTGTTGGTCCAAGATCCTCCAGAAGAGTGGTTGCCAGACGTCCCGTACCCACAGCGGCAATGAGGGTTCTTGTTTCTCAAAGTGTTTCCATGTGACTTTGCTCACAGTCTGCTACTACATTATGTGTAGTTAAAACTTCTTCACAGTCTTCCCACACATGTCATATTCATCTGTGAACAACACAAGAGTCCACAGAGCCCAGTACATTGCTTGGCATAAAGAAGTCCCCATTTAATGTTTGTACCTGTTCGTTGGCCAGAATAAATGAATAAATTAATGACCCATTTTCTTCTTTGGCAATAATTTTTCCTATTGATTGGCATACACTTTGTAGTTACTTCATGAAGCAATCACTAATTCAGCACATAAACAAGTGGTCTTAAACATTTTTTAATCAAGCCTTACCAGCAAGAAATATTGAGTATTGTTCCTGATAAATTTATTTATATTTCATATGTGCATACTCTTATGAATCTGCACATTAAAGAATAATAAAGTTCTTTGTCAGTTGGGGTTAGAAATAAGTGTAAATGAAATTCTAATACTTTCTTCTCACTCCCCAAAAGATTGTTCTTTACACACCCAGGCTGCACACAGTTTGCAGATCACAGCTGAAAGGGACCTGGGCACCCAGAGCTCCTTGCTGGACACCATGAGGAACACAGCGATGGATAACAGTTCTCCCCTCGAATTGCACATTCAGTTCCAGAACAAATGCCATGAGAACTTCACAGATATCAGAGGGTCTTTTAAAAGCAGAGGTGGAGAGAGATTTCTTTGTCCTGGGGAAGAAAACAGAGCCTTCAGGGAAGAGGGAACCCTGGAAGCCAGGTCATGGACTCTAAGGCTTTTGTGTTCTATACCCCGAGGAGGTTTCTGCTGGCCCATGATCTACTTAAGCCTCAGCATCGTTACAGGATGGCAGGGTGGGGGAGGGCTGCTGAATGGGGAAGAGTCTGTACACCTGCCATGTATGGCTGTTGGTGGGTTTTTCTTTGTGCCTCTTTTTTTTCCTGTTTGTTTAATGTTTATTTTTTCCTCCTGCCTTCAGAACACAGTGACACACATAGCAGTTCAGTCAAGGGGCAATGCCAGAGGAGTGTGGCGAGAAAGAGCCCCTGGGCAGAGATGGCTAAGCTTTGGCAGGCTAATGTTTGATGCTGTTTCATTGTCTTCTTATTTTCAAATATAGGGACCACACCTACCAGAGCAGGAACAAAGACAGGTGACCTCTCAGGACTTTTTCCACTTCACTAACTCAGAGATGCCCAGGAGTAATTTTTTAAAAATGTATGTCAACATTAGATGCATAGGACTCCTTGAGTGTTTCTAAACGGTCACACGAACCCTGTCACTGCTCTGCTTGACAGTTTCAATGAGTTTCTCCTGTCTACACAATAAAATCTCAAATTCTCTATGATGGCATTGGAGACACTTCACATTCCGGCCTCCCCCTGGGCAGCTGCTACTTTCCTCCTGTCTCCTACCAGACAGGCCAAATCGCATGCTCTCCCCTGCTTACACTGGCTTTAGCCCCTGTGACAGCTCAACCAATTCGCTCTCATCCAGCCCCGTCCAAGTTCCACTCACCTTCCTGTCCCAGTTCAGAAGTCACTATCTCTGGGAGGTGTCCCCACTCCCATCTGCCACCTTCCCTGGCAGAATCAAGGTCATTGTCCTTTGAGATTTTATTAGCATTCATTTTATTGCTGACACACTTTCTTCAATCAGCCTTGAAATGCAGCCAGCTGTGTCTTTTCCTGTTCCTGCCTCTTACTTAAGACCAAAAGCTCTCTGAGGGTAGGGTAAAATGTTGATTTTTTTTTTTCAGCTACACAGGATTTCACATGAATGAAAAGGCAGGACTGATACCTTCCCTTGGTAAACTGAGGTAATTCTCACCTCATCAACAATGCTGTTTAAATTTTTCTCTATTCCAGAGATTTCCTTCAAGCTGGAAGAAGAACAGGATTAGGTAGAATAAGAAGGCTTCCATGTTTGTTTTGATTTCTTATATTTGACAAGCCTGTAGGACTTTCAAGTGACCACGTCTGGGAGGTGTTCTGGATCTGAGAAAAGGTAACAATTGAGCAAGTACTCATCGGCATTCAGATGATAGTGAAAATGCTGAGTCTATGAGATTTCCCAGACAAGGTATAAAGTGAGACGAGAAGTGTGCTGAAGACGGAAACTTCAAGAATATCCATATTTATAGGCAGGGAAAAAGTGCCCATGAAGGAGAGCAAGAAGCTATAATCAAAAAGGAAACCAGGGATTTGAAAGTTTCACAGAGGAAGGAGGCAGGAAACCAGAACACTATGTAAGTCCCATAAAGTGAGGACTAAGAGGTCTGACCTGTGTGGTTCAGTGGGTTGGGTGTGGTCCCATAAAGCGAAGGGTCTCTGATTCAATGCCCAGTCAGGGGCTGCAGGCCAAGTGCCTGGTTAGGGGCCTGTGAGAGGCACCCAATTGATGTTTCTAGCATCAATGTTTCTCTCTCTTTCTCCCTCCCTTTCCTTCTCTCCAAACAAAAATAAATAAAATTTTTTTAAAAAGTAAGGACTAAAAACTGTCCACATACTTCATAATTAGAAAGTCTTTCATGATCTTAATGAAAGCAGTTTCCATTTTGGTTAAGTTATGAGCTGGTGTTAAACAGAGTACAAGCCTTTCTAAAGCTTGAATGTTAGAAGCAGAGAGATTGGGCAGTAGCATGGGGGCATAGGGCCCGTGGGGTAGGTTTGCTTTGTTCTCTGTTATTACGAAAGAAATTTGATCATGTTCATGAGGTAAAGAAAAGAAATCAATAGAGAAAAGTGTAAAAGATATAAGAGAAAGAGAGACTCTAGCAACACATGAGGATTACACAGCATGATCAATTGGGATTTATTCCAGGCTTGGAAGTTTGGTTTAACATATAGAAATCAAAGCACCATATTAATAAACTAAAGAAAAATATGAAAAAATTCAATATACACAGAAAAAGCATTTGACAAAATCTAACACCATTTCATCATGACAACAACAACAACAACAACAACAACAAAACCCACACTCAACAAACTAAAAATAAAAGGAATATTCTCAACCTCATAAAGGATGTCTATGGAAACCCACAGCTAGCATTTTACCTAATGGTCAAAGACAGAAAGCTTCCTCCCTAAGATGAGGAATGAGATAAGAGTGTCCACCAACCATTTTTATTCAGTGTTATACTAGAAGTTTTAGCCAGGACAGTCATGCAAGAAAAAGATATAAAACATGTTTACAGTGAAGAAGAAGCTGTAATACCACCTCTACTCAGAGGTGATACGATCTTGTAAATGGAAACTCCTAAGTAATCCATAAAAACTATTGTTAGAACTAACAAAAAGTTCAGCAAAATTGCAGTATAAAAAATCAATATGCAAAAATCAATGATCTCTTTTATACACCAATAGCAAAAAATCTAAAAATGAAATTAAGAAAATAATTCCATTTACTACAATAGTCAAAAGAATGAAATATTTAGGCATAAATTTAACAAAAGAAGTAAAGACTCGTTCTGTTTATTAAAAACTACAAAACATTGTTAAAAGAAATTATGTCAAGGAACATGTATAAAGAACACATGGACAAAGCCAAAGGGGGGTAGGATCAAGGGTGGGAGGTGGGGGTGGGGGTGGGGGCCAGTGGTGGGGGAAAATGGAGACAACTGTACTTGAACAACAATAAAAAAATCTAAATAAATGGAAGGATGCCCCATGTTCATGGATCAAAAGACTGAACATTAAGATGGTGATACTCTCCAAACTGACTACAGTTTCAGTGCAACCCTGACCAAAAATTTCAGCTATGTTCTTTACAGAAATTAGCCGCTGATCCTAATGTTCATACAGAAATGTAAAAGACCCAGGATAACCAAAACAACCTTAAAAAAGAACAAAATTGGAGAGCTCACATGTCCTGATTTCAAAACTCACTTTAAGGCTACAGTAACTAAGATAGTGTGCAATGACATAAACTAGACATGTACATCAATGGAATAAAGTTGAGAATGCAGAAATAATGAGAATCGCAACCAGGACAGATTGCTAATGAGTGAGAGGTTTCTTTTGTGATGATGACAGTAGTCTAAAATTAGACAGTGGTGATTAATGCAAAGTTTATCAGTATATTAAAAACAAAAATTTTATACTTTAAAGGGGGAATCTTCACAGTATGAAAATTATATCTTAATGAAAGTGTTATTCAAAGAGGCAGGGGACAAACTGATGGAAAGCAGGCCTGGAGGATGTAAGAAAGGTCTCAGTCACTAGAAGACCTAACTTGGAATGGCTCGGAGACTGAGAGAAGGCAGAAAGAATGGGTGTGCAGTTAGGTTTGCAGATGGCATGGAGGGGAAATTGAAGCGACTCAATTTTGTAGAAACTGGAAGTGATATTGACTGCTGGAAGCAAGGACTCAGGAACTGGTAGGAAACTTAGGAAAAGATAATACAATTAGATGAAGCCCCTGAGGAAAAAGGAGAGAGGAAGCTGCCTAAGAATAAAGAAAAGAAGTAAGTTGGTATTTGCTAAGGCTTTCTCTGCATTCAGCCACGGCTTGTTCTGTTTTTCCCTTCAGCACCTCCGTAGTCTCCACAGGAGGCCTCAGAAGACAGAGCTGTCCATAAACTGTTCACACAGGCATATCTGTTGGGTACCGGAGGGCTGTACATGACCTGTTTTTCAACATCACTGGCCAAAGTGCAGCAAGGTCAAGTACTGCAAATATTTGTGATTAGGAGGAATCTTTCCCCCCAAACTTGCCATGAGATAGTTCTGCAGAGTATAAATATTGGATCAGGGTGATTAATGGCAGCTGGAAATTCAAACACAGGCAATGCAGCCCAGTGTCCTCTGTGGTCCCAGCCGGTGGGGGTGGGGGGCGTGCAGGAGGGAATCATGTCTCCATCCCAACAACGTGTAAGAGAGCTTCTCCCATACCTGAGGCCAGGTGGGTGAGCAGAGCAAATTCTGCCCTGGTGTCCTTTCTAGCTTACCTCTGGATAAGCAGAAAGCTTGGCTTCAGCCACCTGTACAACCCAGACTACTCCCCAACACCAGCTGATGAGACAGATAATGCAATATAAAGAAACACTCAGAACTGTTTTTTAAGCCTGTTTAAGAACACTCCAAATGTCTCCAGAAAAAGCGGCTGATTACATAGTGTAGCAAATTGAACAATGGCAACTCAAATGTATCAAGTCCTAATGCCTGGAATTTATTAATGTTTTCTCTTTTGGGGAAAAGAAAAAGTCTTTGCTGATGTAATTAAATTAAGCACATTGCAATGAGGAGATTACTCTGGATTTTCCAAGAGGACCCAAATGCCACCCGTATAAGAGAAAGGCAAAGGAAGATAATGGAGACACACAGGAGAAAGGCTATAGGAAGACTGGGCAGAGAGAGATGTGACCGTGAAGTTGAAGCCTGCCGGCAACCGGCCATCAGAAGCTGGAACAAACAAGGAACAGATTCTCCCTTAGGGCCTCCAGAAGGAACATGGCCCAGCCAGGATCTTCAGTAGAGAATATAGCCTCAGACCTGCGAGAGGATGTATTTCTGTTGTTTTAAGCCACCCAGCTTGCGGTAATTTGTTCAGGCAGCCATAGGGAACTAATACACCTGGCAACAATGTGCTCTTTGCTCTCCTCAGTCCCAACAGTGCCCATTCGACTGTGACCGTGAAAGCTTGCGGGAGTCGATGGGTCTGTCACCTCAGTTCATCTGCCTCCTTTCAGGACATGTTTCAACCTCTCTTCTAGCAATTGCTACCCCCACCCTCACCCTAGGTACCAGGAAAAAAATAGTTAATTGGTTCTTCTTGCAACTCTTGGTGGAAACTTATATTAAAATGTAAAGAAATAAAATAAAAATTAAAACTGCCCAAATTTGAGCCAGAACAGGTAGACTGAGCCATGATCTATGACCTTCGGTGTAGCTTTGGCCCTGGCAGTTCATTTTCCCTCCAGTTTACTCAACTGAAACATGGCAGTAATAATACCTATCCCCATAAAATGACTTTCCATGAAAATCTATCAAATAAGTTAACGCCTGTGTCTTCACCTGGATTGTCTAGAAAAAGAACACGTGAAGTAAACCTTACGTAAAGCTTACATACAGATGTTTTCTTGGGTGACTGTAATCCCAGGGTAGCAAGAGTGAGGGGGACAGCGAAAGGAGGCAGAAAGTGGGGGGAGTCCAAAAAGTGAGCACCATGCTGGCCACAGCATTGTCAGAAAATACAGCCAATGCTCTGCTTTGTGGGATGCTGCTAGACAGGCCTGGTGGACTGTGTTCATTGGTGGCTTGGAGAGGAGACAAAGGAAGAGTGAAAGCCTAACAGCTCACTTCCCCTCCACGTCCAGTCTTTCAGTGGTCCAACTTCACCCCTTGGGGAATGAACTTCCCTGAACTTTCAGGTGGTAACACCCTGTTCCTCCGGGTACCTCCTGGGGTTCCAAGATCTGACTCATCATTCATCATCTGAATCTAGAAACAAGGAGAGGAGACCAGCTTGCATGGTCTTGTCTCGTTGGTCCTAGATGCTGGAGCTGCCACAGTGCGGCTCCCGTGCAATGAGTGTGGCGGAGGCCGTGCCCAAGCCAAACCCTGGCATGAGGGGGGTTGGTGGTATCTGAAAAAGCTGTTGGTGGTAAGAGAGTCAAGGGCTCCCCGTTGAGCATGTTGAGGACCCAAGGGGAGAGGCGGGGCCAAGCCAGTGGAGCAGCACATAAACAGGGTCCAGTGCTTCACGTGAAACAGACTTGGAAAATGTTAGTGCTATACAAACACAACTTTAACTATTTTTATTGCCTTTCTTTAATTTTAACCACTGTTGTCCTGAGTAGTTTTAAAGGAATGACCCACAATTCTTTGAAATACACCAACATGTCATTTATTTGAACATGGCTAGTCTCAACTTCATGTACAGGAAACAAATCTAATAAAAGGCTTTGATGAGAAAGTGGTTCTCGCCTAGGCAATATGGCAACTGATTGTGGAGTATACAGCCAATCACAGTTTTATACATGTGGTCCTGAGGTGCCCTGGGAAAGAGACTCCGAGATAGGACTTTGTGAGCAGGGGCTTTATTGGGAACGTGAAGGAAGCAGGATCACACGGCAGGCGAGGCTGGTCCTGAGCAGACATGGCCCTTCAGAGCTGTCCTCAACGGAAGCAGGGTCAGGCCTTGGGTGGCGCACAGTCTAGACATTGAAGGGGAACCGTCCCTAGGATGGGGGTGTTACCTTGAGTAAGGCAGATCCCTTTAGCCTAGGACAATTCCTGGGAAGAGACTCGCCGGGATCCCTGTGGCACTGCGGGGCAAAGACAAGCGTCTCAGTTCTGAGGGGGTCAGGAAGATGCAAAACAGCATCCATGACAAATTTATTTCTGGAGAGAAGGGGAGACAAAGAACGTTGGTCTTTTCTCTCATCTTGGGTTTCTCTTCCGGAGAGATGCTTTTGGGGAGGAAAACCATGTCCACCTTCTTCATAACTGAGGGGACTTTGCCCCCCTTCCCAGTTTCCATTTCCCATTTCAAGGTGTGAATTGGACACTCCACCCCATCTCCAGCCCCAGGACCCCCATCGAGGAGGAGCAAGAGCCACTCTGGTAATGGAAGACAGCCTCTGGACCACGTGCTGCCCCAGAGTTCCCTGAGGGTAGGCTCTCACCGCTGCTGCTTGTGGGCCCCAGCGCCAACGATTGGTCCTTGCTCTCCCCTCACCTCTTGCCTCCTTGCTGCAAGTGTCTTTTGGAAGAGGGCCTTGCCCTCCAGCTGTCCCTCATCCAGCTCCTCTATCTGGCTGAGCGGGTAAGTCAGGGGGCCTGTGTACCTGGGATTACAGAGATAGAGTTGCAGGCCCCACAGAGGCCTCACCTCCAAGGTGCCTTCTCCAGCAGTTGACCAGAAGCATATGAGGGATTACCAAGCAGCTGATAAAACTTCATTTTATTCTTCATCTGACTAGTGACCTTATGTGCCTATTTTCTATAGTTTTTATTTATTTAACAAATATTTATGGAGCATATATTATATGCCAGGCCCTGTGCAAAGTACTGGGAAAGTGGAGTAAAAAGAATAGATAAGATACTTCCTTCTCTGTACATTTTCCCAGGCACAGAGAATACATAAACCAGCAAACCAGTAGACCATGCCAGGTCTTGAACAGTTCTTCGAAGGGGCTGAAATGAGGAGAGACGGTGCAGGGCGCGGAGGAGCAGGGTGTCTCGGGGACAGCTCGGCGAGGTGGTTCCCTGCGGAGGAGCCATCTGAGCTAAGACGCTAGGATCTATAAAGAGCCAGACATGTCAAGATGTGGGGGAAGTGTTTCTGGCAGCCAGCGCAAACACCCCGAGGTGGGAAGGAGCTTGGCAGGTTTGAGAAACAGAAAGGTCCGTGAACGAGAGGAAGACAGGGGCAGGACGTGAGTGCAGAAGGAAGGCAGTGGCGGGATCCCGGAGCGCCTGATAACAGACCCCGTCATCGCGTTTCCTAACGTACGCCCTGCACACCGCCCCTGCGTGTGCAAATATTTGGGGTGTTGTGTGTGCCAGTATTTTTATTGGAATAATTGCCAATTTATTTTGGAGTATATTAGGAAAATATAATTAGCACATTAAAATGATGACTTCCCAGATATTATTTATTCAGTTGAAACTACATTAAAAAGTGAATCAATTTAAAGGAAATTTTAAGTACAGGTGTTACACAGACAGAGCCAAAATCTCAAAAGTGGTGTTTACAGAACTGAAGTTTAGGAAAACACTGCTTACCAGTTAGAAAGAGCGGGGGTGGGGGGGGGAAGGGGGGGACCAGCCTCATCCTCTGCCGCATCCTCCACACTGGCAGCTCAGAAGTGAGAGATGGAAGAGTCCTCTGGTGCCGCAGAGATGGCCTGCTGCCCTCCAGCTGTCCCCGCTGCGTGGTGTCTCCAAAGGCCAGCAGCCCAGCGAGGGACCGTATTTCCCAGTCCACAGCAGTGTGGAATGAGACCGCACCTCTGCCTCTCACCAGTGGACTGAGAGTGGAGGATGCGCGTCTCCTCTGGGCAGAGCCCTCTGTCTCCTCCGCCCTCTCTGCTCCGTTGGCCGGCAGGGTGGAGAGGGCCCCACTCCTAGGGGATGGTAGAGATCCAAGTTAGGAGGAACCTGGGACTGGTTATGCTCCTATAAGGAATAAATTAACTTCCTTTGTTAATTCCACTGGCATTTCTGGCTTGTTTGTTGCAAAAGTTAGTCAACCTGTATCTGATATCTTTGCATTTTGGAGGCACCATATCCTGAGAATATGGCAACTATATGACATAGAGACGTAATAACCTGCAGAACTGAGAGAATTTGAATGGGAGCTGAATGTATGACCTTACCTCAAACATTCAGGAAGACTGTCTTGCCAGAGAGGGATTTGATATGTTCTGAGGGGACCGATCATCGAGAGTTACAAGAAGGCAGTTTTGTTTTTCTCCATTACAGTTTACATTCAAAATTATTTTGTATTAGTTTCAACATATTAGCTAGACAATCATATTCTTTACAAAGTGTTCCCCGCAATAGTTTCATTACCCACCTGGCACCATACATAGTTATTACAGTATTATTGACTGTATTCCCTATCCTGTACTTTACATCCCCATGACTATTTTGTAACTGCCAGTTTGTACTTCTTAATCTTTTTTCACCCAGCCCCTCAACCTCCTCCACTCTGGCAACCATAAGTCTATTTTCTATGTCTATGGGTCTGTTCCTATTTTGTTTGTTCATTTATTTTGTTCACTAGATTCCACATAGAAGTAAAATGATACAGTATTTGTTTTTCTCTGACTGACTTATTTCCCTTAGCACTATACCCTCTAGGTCCCTCTGTCTTGTCTGAAAGAAGACAGTTTCCATCTCTATCTGGAAGACAGTTGTGATGGCAACAGGGCAAGCTGCCCTGCACAGTGGAACACGAAGTATATGAAGTGTTCACACGAAGGCTGGGAGACTCATGGAGAGGAAAGACACAGGGGGGATTATGCATTGGCTGGAGGGTGACCCTCCCTCTCCCTGAAATTCTGAGTCTCTGTCATCTCCTATGGCTTGGGAGGGGGAAACAGGAGGAGAGGGGAAGAGGGTTTGATGGGGAAGCCCACTCGAACCACTTTTTTTGAAAGCTGCCTGTAAAAGTCGCTCTGTTTTGGAGGCAGCATTAGGCAGTGTTACGGCAGGAGAGCAGGCTTTCTCTGCACAGTGCAATGTTCAGCTAGTTGAGGCAGATCGAAGGGCAGAGTTGAGGCAAAAGAAGGGTGGCCACAGCAGAAGAGAAAGCTTTAGCTGGCTAGGGATTTAAGAAACTGTGATTCTGTGCTGACTTTGCCACCAATTCCCAATCTTGGGCACTGAGTGCCTTGCACTTCTCTGGGCCACACAGTCGAGCAGGCGGTCCTAGACATCCCTCTACTGCTGACACTTGCAGGAGACAGAAGTAGGAGTCATCCTTTCTCCCTTCCTTCTCCCTTCTCTTCCTCCAGTCGGACTCTAGCCTTTGGAGTTTAACTTCCTCATACCCCTAGACCCCAACCTCTGCTTTCCAGCTTCAGGATCAACTTTGGTATGGTCCCCAGCCTCTCTCCCAGTCTCCTTTCTCCACATTCCTCCCTGTCCTACCCTTCCTCAGTTGTCCCAGTGCTCCACCAACAACAGAGTTGATCACATTGTACTTCTGCTTACCACCCTGTATGGCTCCCCACTGCCTTCTAGAAAATATCCAGACTTCACACTCAAAAAATAGGCCCGCGGGAAATGAGACTCCATTTTCAACTCTTCCCTAGCTCTCTTTCCCCAGACATCCCACATCCCATCATACCAAATTGCTTGCCATTCCACTAATACAGCCTGAAGTGTTACACAGCTGTGCTTGGGCACACGCCGGTCCTGCTGCTTCGAATGCTGTTTCCCACCTTGTGTGCTTGGCGGTAGTGGGGAGGGGCCCCTCCCGCCTAGTCTGAGCAATAAGGGAAAGCATCATTTGTAGGAATTTTAAATTAGTAATAAAACTATTATGTAGCTTTCTTTTTATTGCCACTTTGCTCTGGCAATTCTAAACATTGACAATAATAAACACTTCTTCCCACTCAGGCATAGCACTTTGAACATCACACTGTCTTGCAGCACCACTGGAACACAGAGCCTCCATTATCCTAAAAACCTAGCCTAAGTGCCACTTCACTGGTCAAGGTCTTCCTTGACCCTCCACCCCAGCCCTTCACTCTCCATCGCAGAAGTAATGCTTCTCTGCTCCGGACAGCTTATTGTCCTGCTTTTCACTTTGCTTTCAGTACGTTTCCCTTCTGTTTACAAATCTGTCCCAGAGGACGTTGAATTCCTTAAAGTCAGGGGCTATGATATATCCGTATATCCCCAAAGCTTAGCACAGTGCCTGGGATACCGCAGGGGTTCAGAAAAGGGGTACCAGGTAAACGAATGAGCACAGTTTGGACTCTACTGGACACTGATTTAGGCATGTTGGGTCTCCAAGTCACAGCCCAGTTAAAAGCTTCAGTTTGCGTGGACAATGTTGCTGTGGGTCAAGTCTCAGTGTTCCGACTCAGCTCCTTGCCAGGACACGACAGGAAGGTGTTGGGTGATATTGAATGATTCACTGTCCCAGCTGCTGAACAGAATTACCGAGGGGCTCCCTTTGCTCAGTGAGGCATGGTGGGAGCCCAGGGGTTCCAACCAGGTCAAGAGCCAAAGCTGTTTTCCGGGTGACTGTTTCCCTCACGCCTGGGGACAGACGAAATTAAAAGTCAGGCTTCTCCACTAACCCAGAAGAGAAAGGTTCAAAAGGAAACAGTGGGTGCCTCCCTCCCCTCACTGAATCTCACCCCCTTTCTGCCCTCGGGATCCCAGAAGGCCTACCTGGGAAGAACTTGGGATAAAATCTGGGACAATCGCCTCACCTCACAGAGTGGGGCGCTGGGGTCCAGGGAGAGGCATAAACTACTCCAGGCCACAGAGCTCGGAAGTGACAGAAGTGAGAACTAGGTCTGCACATTCTTCTGTGTGCACTGAGGGAACATCGTGACCGGCAACCAGGAAAGAAGGAGCAGAGCAGAGGGCCAGAGAGTAAGTTCACACCTGGTTTTTGTTGTTGGTTTAGTTTTCCTTTTTAAAAAATTAAAGTGAAAGTCACGTCACAAAACATGAACCATTTTAAAGGGAAAGCCAAGCCAAGCCTGCCCAGTCTGTGATGGGATTCCTCCTTGAGACCCTCCATCTTCGGTGCAGTTAACAAACTCGCTACAGCCTGGGTGCAAGCGAGCTCTTGTGAGGCCCAGAGCAGGAGTTGAGTTTTGCGCCTGGAGTTGATGTGGGCCAGAACCGGGCAGCACTCTCAGGTGGAAGGGCACGAAGGCTGAGCGAGGCATGATGACACGCACATTCATGGAAACTGGGCTGTGGATTCAAGGCTCTCAGGAGGCTTGACAATGGGGTTTGGATCAACTTTAATCAGATCCCCAAGGGCCTCAACTGACATCTGTGTTGCACATAACTGGACATCGGCCGCAAGGTCTGTGTCCTTGGGCAGTGTCACTGATGAGGGTCAGCATCCTCGCTGCAAGAGTACAATGACTTGAACCCCTGCACCCCATGCAGCCCTCGCCCCTGCAGCCACACTACAAGAACTGGGATTTCAACACTGGTTCGCCGTGGCTCCTTTTAACTGTGAGTTCAGAGGCTTTTATATGGCAGCTGTACATGAACAACCTTTGCATGTAAGGAAGACACCTAGAATGGCATCCGTGTATATTCTGCTGTCAAAAGTAGAAAACTTGTACAGTAACACATCTCCCTCAGGGCCTAGTAAACCTCTGTTCTTCTGTTCAGTTGCCAGGTGACATGCTATTAACAGACTTAGAGCACCAAGCCAGTAAGATCAGTGTAAGGCTCAGAGCTCTGCCTGACACACTTAGCTTTGTACCAGAGGGAATGTTGCTCTTTATAAGGGGTTCTGCACCCTTTGGCCAAATGATCTCCCTTCTTAAATTTCATCCTAAGGAAATCAACAAAATGGCAAAGCTAAATATCCAAAGATGTTCTTTACAAAATTACCCAGTAACACTAAGCAGCTGGAGACAAAGAAAATTGCAACAATAGGTTGCAATTGTCTTGTGAATCACCACAATGGTGTTCCTGCAGCTATAAAACAAAGATTGGAGCAATATGGCAAGTGCTTATAATAAAGTGAAAACTGTGAATTGCATTTGCAACAAGAGTGCAGCTGCGTAGAAATGTGAATTGTACATGAACAAGAAGATTAAAAGGAACTACAAAAAATAAAAATTGTTGCAAAAAATAAGAGCACCACAGGTAACTTTTTCTTTAATGTTACCTTTCATATCATCTTCTTAGCATTTCAATAGGTTCAAACCTGTATTCTTATCTAGCTGTTTATCTACATCTGTTTTCCCCACCCAGTTAGATTTCATACATCTGTCACTACTAAGATATTTATAGTTCTGTTTGTGCTGACTTGTTCCTACCTCACTTGCTGTGTAGATCCTTCTGTAAGTAAAACTCACATGATTCTGGGCAAGAAGTAGCTCGAAGTTCCAGACTGCTGTTATGTGGGGGATGTTTAATGACACTGCACTGGAAGTATCACTGTGCTTGCAAATGGAGGATCCATTTTCAGTTTGAACTCTGATCAGGAAGAGACTCTTCCCACCAAAAGGCTTTAAAACCATTCCCAGCAATCAGCATGCAGAGACCAGAGCTGCCAGGACTGATGAATCCTGATCTTCACTGAGAAAATGCAGCTACAGCAACCTCGGTGAACAAGACAGTGCTTCAGCCCCATCAGTGAGCTGCAGGGTTGGTGGAGCCGCCAGCCCCAGGGTGAGCAAGCACAGAATAAGATTTCTCTGTGATCAATAGATAGAGGTCTAGAAAAAGCGGTGGGCCCGGAGAAAAGAATGCTGGCCCACAGGGACTCTTCCCCTATCCCTACCTACCTGCATGCCAGATCCCCCCAGAGCCTTCCTAATTTGGTACTAGGACTCACAGTCAAGTCTCTGTACGATTCATTTTCTATAAGACCATGCTGGGGATAATCTCATTCTAAAGAGTGTGCTCAGGCATCCTCAGCACATCATCACAAAGGACCAGGTTAGAGGACATAAGGGAGGACTCCCTATATACCTGGATCAGGTGAAAGCTACCTGACATTAAAATCAGCCTTCAGCATCCTGAGATGGCAAATTTGGGAGAGCAGCTGGCCTCGAGAGTTTTGTTTGAACATATTTGCATCTTTCTGAATGAGCTATATCTACTAGATGAGGAAAGCCTTTAGTATTATTGTCATAAAAACATCACAGAGGAGAAGGATCCATGAGAAAATGGTAGCGCAGGCTGCTTTGTGGGAGGACAACAGGATAAATGAGGAAAGAGGAAGAGGAAGACTTACTGCACTCCCTTTCTACTTTTCTATTTTCTGAACCACTCATTGCCAAACCAAGTAAGTGGGTGAATAATGACTGCACAGTTACGTAAAATTAAATAAAATGAAAATCTACAGGGATTCACTAATGAAATTTCCCTGAATTGGAGACTGAGGCTGGCAGACAATTGAGATGGTACTAAAAATTAAGGGGCCCCCAAAAGACTCCCGCTTTAAATAGGCCCCCAGCCATTGTGAATTTGCTATTTGAAGTTCATGCCTTAGAGTGAAGATAATGTCTCACAATAAAAAGGCTTACACATGCCTTAAAAGGAAATGTTACAGAACAGACCGGGGCGGGGGGTGGGGGCGGTGCAAATGACATACTATTGCCAAATGGACCCACCCTTGTGCTCTGGGGGTCCTGACCCTGTACTAGGTTCGCCTTGCCCGCTGCCAGGGAAAGACGTCTCTCAATGCCAGAGATTGGTGAAAAGAGAAGGGATTATTTATTTAAAGAGTTACACAAACTTAAGAGTAATGACTTAATGTCTTCACTGAGATCCCAAAGTCCTTTAGAATACCCACAAATGCAGTCCTTCCCCCTCTGCCCGGTCTGGGGTACCGTATCTCAGAGAAAGAAATAGAAGTCCATGGTTCTTCTCTGCCCAAGCCACATGGTCCCAAAAAGACCCTGAATGGCTGCCCTGCCTGGGTTTAAATCCCAGCGCCAATCTTCCTCTGCCGCACCATTTCTGACTCCTCCCACAATTGGCCACAGCTGCCAGCATTCCTGTATTTTTCCAGCTTTACTGGGCTGCCATAGTAAGTCTGGGCAGATGTGGCCCTGTGGCATGGAGCCAATCATTTCCAAGCTCTTACGCAGGCTCTGTAACCAGGGAGAGTTGTATCCCAGTTACATCATGGGTTGAAGTCACTCCCATCCCCCTGGCTCAAAGCACAGCCACAGCTATTTAACATATCTATGAAACCAGTTAAAGGTTATAGATAATGTTAAATGATTGCTCTAGGGGTTATCTGCAAAACTGTTGCTATGCAGAACAACTCTCAATAGCCCTGCTTCATGCATCCCATCCCCCAGCTCAGACTTGTGGGGGTGAGGACATCATATATATATATATATATATATATATATATATATATATATATATGTATGTATGTATGTGTGTGTGTATATATATGTGTGTGTGTGTGTGTATGTATATATTTTTTTAATATTTCCTAGACACTGAGTTCTGGACCCCATTACAAATCCCTATTTGGGGCCCCCTTTGGCTGCACCCTGTTATAGAAAGACATTCATTTTTATCTAATACAAATCCAAGATGAATCCTACCTAGTGGAGGGACAAGGGAGCAACCAGTTCCTCCATGACTGGCATTGTATGAGTATTTGTGTGGCTCGGAGGGTCGGAATCTGCACTGTGGAGGAAGAAAAGGTTGGTGGGAAGCAAGATTTATTAACGAGATTCACAGCATCAGCTCCTCAGGTTCAGCCCTCAGAGCCATGAGGTGGGAACTAGGTATGAGGATCCGGATCAGGTCCTTCAGGATCTTGCTGCAGAGCCAACCACGCTGGGCAGTGGACCAAGTTTAGTCTGACTGACCGGAAACGGGGTCAGAACCTCATTGCTATGCTGGGGAATGCCTTAGGTGTTCTGTTGCCCTCCCGGCTCTCTGCGAAGGCCCCACGATGCTGGTGGGATGGTACCTTGATGGGGGCAGGCCTGGAAAAAAAGGTGAAGGAAGCAATAGAGGGGGAAAACGAGGAGGCCACAGGTCTGTTATCAGTGCGGGACGGCACAGGCATGAGGACAGTGGCTGCCTAGCAAAGAACAGGCTCCCTGAGCCGATATGGCATCCTGTGTCTTTGCCTTTTCACCCCAGGTTCTTCTGAGGGTTAAGTTTCTTAACCCCATCTGCGCAGAATGAATCCTGTACAAAAAGCCTCGAGGGGAAAAGAGAAATTAACCAAAGCGGTTCCTCCTGATCTTTTCCTAAGGGAAATGTCCCTGATCATTCAAAAAGCCTCTCCAAGACCCAGTGGCAGGTGAGGTCGAGGTGGCCAAGTGGAGAGCTAGGACTGCAGACCCCGAGGAGGGGTAATAGGGCCCGCCAGAGCTGCTTGGGGAAGGAGCACTTCCCTGAGGTTGCTGAACTGGAAAAAAAGATACCTCTCCCTTTAATTCTTCCTACACCTGCTACCAGATCACTCTGCCTACATCACAGCACTGGGCACCTCTGTGGGACATTCAAAAACTTGCAGTGGCTCTGGCTATCTTTTACTTCCCTCTGGCATTCAGCGCCTCCAACATCTGGTGCCAACTCGTTTCTAACCACAGCTCTTGTCTCCTCTGCTGCCCGTACATAGCTATGCCATGAGACCAAGCCAGCCCCAAGCTTTTCCACCCCTGTTCACGCCAGCCCCTCTCCTGGAAACCGTTTCCCCACTTTCCAAGCTCTCCAAATGTTGTTTTTGACCTCTTGGCTTTTCTTCACTCCAATGTCATCAATACCTTGACTTGTCCATGGCTCTGAACACCTACCTGAGAGGAATTTTTCATCTTATCTTTAAAGACACTTCCTCTGTGTTTTGAGGGGGAGGGCTTATAACTTTCTCCTTAACATTTTGTTCATTGTGTGCTAGTCATAACTCTGGAAGGTATCCTCAGAGTAGCTCATCACGGTTGATACGCAGGGAGTCATCTGTGGATACTGGAGGGACTGACTTGAGGGATGGAGTTCATGGTCACTGGGAGAGCACAGGCTAGCTGATGTCTGCCAAATTTGCTTTAGGTGGAGAGCTGGGCTGGCTGACCTGTTTTCTTGTAGCTCCAGGGTTTTATGCGTCTACGAGTCTATGAATAGGCAAAGCAGAAGGCCACACTAAGCATCTTTTCTGCTCCTACCCCCAATATCAGGTTCAGGGAGATCCCTAGGGGACTGAAGCTTTAAATCACCCTCGTGGCACGCTGTGGAAAGGCACTCCTTCCAGGCGCTGACTAATGCTGTCCGGCCTTTCCCAGGGAGCACTGTCTGTTGCCCTCTGGGCAGTCTGTGTTTTTCCTCTGCACCCTCCCGAGTCTCTCAGTTTCTCTGGCCTGCCTGGCACAGGTAAGGAGTCTGAAGACAATCCTCCTTCTCCTGGGAGTGCTCCAGTGGCTCACATCCTCCCTGAACACCAGCACCAGGCTTCATCCCTCCCTCTCTGTCTCAGGTCCTGCCTGTCTGCAGCAGACAGGGCCCAGGCTAAGAGTTCTGTGGTCACAAGGAGAAGACAACAAGGGTGCAGGGTAGGAAAGGAGGGCAAAAAGGGGTCCCTTTACTCATGCACCCTTCAGCAAAAATAGAGAATTTGACTTGAGCCTGTTTTCTGAGTAATTCGGCATGAGACAGCAATGAGGCCTGGGATCTTGCCAAATCTTTGTTTTGTTTTGTGTTTTCCTTTTCCTCCAATCATCCCAAGCCATCGGGGAGTGGGAGGGCATCCAGGGGGTGGGGGCTGCATGCACATTAGGGCTGAGAGGGAGTGCTGAGCCTGCAGAAGTGGCCCATTGAGAGCTCCTGCTCACAGCGGAGGGGCGGGGGGCACCCAGCCTACCACCACAAGGGCAGCTCTGTCCTGTGGGCACAGGGCTCTGTCCCAGCCCCACTGGCTGGGAGAGAACAACATTTCCTTATAAGGCCCCGACCGCCTTGCCAAGGCTGGACGCTCTGACAGACTGTAGCTTTCCATTCTCCTAGCCCAGCTCCAGTGCAGGCCTTGAATGTAGGCCCTTGTTGTCAGGCCCCTCCTCTCTTCCACAGCCCCCACCCCACCCACTTCCATTCCCTGCCAGAGCCAGCCCCACTGAGCAGGATAAACAGGCCAAAGGCCTCTCCCATGCAGGGCCTGCCTCAGCTCAAGCCTGCTGGAGGCAGCACAGGGTAGCAGAAAGAGCAACAGGACACAAGGTTCAGCAGCCCTGCAGTTGCCTTACCTGTGCGTGAGGCTTCAGCGAAGTTCCCAAAGTTCCCGACTTCTGTGAGTCTGTTTCCTCACCTAGAAAACAGAGACCTAATTGCCATGGGATCTAAATGCTTTGCATTGCATTCAAAGCCCTTGCCAGTCAGGCTCCCTTCACAGATTCACTTTCATTTGCTACCCCACAGTCAGGTTCCCCAAACCCTTCCGCTCTCTCCCACGAGGGGTGGGCACCATGTCTCTTTCTCAGGCTGCCAGGGCTTTGTGTATATGGAATGACCCCAGCAAATGCCCAGAGTACTCAACTTGCAGGACCCCACCCCAAATATGCCTTCTTCCTTCCCCGGGAAAAATAAATCCCCTTCTCTTCTCTCCTCATTATTTGTATGCACATCTCGTAGAAGCTTTCTGTTTTGCAATTGCGGTGATTTGTTTACAAGCCTTTTCCTTTATCAGATAATGAGTGATCTTCTTGAGGATCAAATGCTCTCTTCCTTTTTATATTCCTGAGCTCTACCACAGAAGCTGCATGCAATCAGAGCTTCATGAAAGATCATGGTGTAAACGCCTGAATATACAGTGTTGGGCAAGCTCAAAAGAGACAACTGATGTGCCAACACTTTGTAAACTATAAAGTGCTGTGCCCATGTGAAGGGGAACAACCATATCAGGCTGCCCTGATTCCACCCCCAATTCTACCCTTTGTTATGCTATCACACTCCTTTTTCTGTCTGCTAACTTCAGCATCCTGGATTCCAGGCTGACTGCAACCCCTCATTTATCTATCACCTTAACATTGGTCACATCTAATGCCTTAACATCTATCGCTAAGATAATACTGGTCTTTTTTTTTTTCCTAATCCCTTGCCATTTTCACCCAGCCCTCCAGTCTCCCTCCCCTCTGACAGCTGTCAGTCTGCTCTCTGTATCTATTGAGTCTGTTTCTATTTGGTTTATTCATTTATTTTGTTTATCAGATTCCACAAACAAGTGAAATCATATGGTACTTGTTTTTTGCTGTCTGGCTTATTTCACTTAACATAATACTCTCCAGGTCTATCCATGCTGCCACAAAAGGTAAGTTTTCCTTCTATTTTTTATGGCCGAGTAACATTCCATTGTGTAAATGTACCACAGCTGGTTTATCCACTCATCTACTGATGGGCACTTGGGCTGCTTCCAAATCTTGGCTATTGTGAATGCTGCAATGAACATAGGGGTACATACATTCTTTCAAATTAGTGTTTTGGGTTTATTCAAATATATTCCCAGAAGTAAAATCACTGGATCATAAGGCAGTTCTATTTTTAATTTTTTGAGGTGACTCCACACTGCTTTCTACAATGGCTGTATTAATCTGCCTTCCCACCAACAGTGCCTGAGGGTTCCCTTTTCTCCATATTTGTGATAATACTTGTTTGTGGATTTACTGATGATAGCCGTTCTAACAGGTGTGAGGTGATCTTTCACTGTGGTTAACTTGCACTTCTCTGTTGACTAGTGACTGAACATCTTTTCCTACGTTGGCCATCTGTGTGTCCTTTTTGGAGAAGTGTCTACTGAGGTCCTTTGTCCATTTTTTGTATTGTTGATACTGTTAGAGATGTCCCCCATTTTCCCTTCCTTTGCCCACCTCCACCCAGCCCCTCCCCACTCCTTTGCTCATTTTTTAATTGGATTGCTTGTTTTTTTGGTGTTGAGCTTTGTAAATTCTTTATGAATTTTGGGTATTAATCCCTTATCAGATGTGCCATTGACAAATATGTTCTCCCGTTTACTGCCTGGCCTTTTCACTTTGTTGATGGTGTCCTTTGCTATGCAAATACCGTTTAGTTCAACGTGGTCCCATTTGTTTATTTTGTTTCCCTTGCTTGAGGAAATGTATCAGAAAAAAATATTGTTATGAGAAATGTCCAAGATTTTACTGTGTTCCTTCTAAGATTTTTATGGTTTTGAGTTTAAAATTTAAGTCTTTAATCCATTTTGAGCTTATTCTTGTGTGGTGTAAGAAAGTGGTCATGTCATTTGTTTTGCATGTATATTTCCAATTTTTCCAACACCATTTATTGAATAGACTATCTTTATCCCACTGTATGTTCTTGCTTCCTTTGTCAAATATTAATTGATCATAGAGGTGTGAATTTATTAGGGGGCTCTCTGTTCTGTTCTATTGATCTATATGTCCATTTTTATGCCAGTTTCATGCTGTTTTGATTACTATGGCCATGTAGTATAGAATAATATCAGGTAGCATGATTCCTCCAACTTTGTCCTTCTTTCTTAAGATTGCTGTGAATATCTGGACTATTTTGTGGTTTCATATAAATTTTTGAAATATTTGACCAGTTCTGTGAAATACTCCATTGGTATTTTGATGGGAATTTCATTGAATTTATAGATTGCTTTGTTAGCATGAACATTTTAATGATGTTAATTCTTCCTGTCCATGAACACAGCGTATGCTTCCACTTATTTGTATCTTTGTCAATTTCTTTCTTCAGTATCTTATAATTTTCTGAATACAGGTACTTTACATCCTTGGTTAAATTGATTCCTAGGTATTTTTTTAATGCAATTGTAAATGGGATTATTTTCTTAGTTTCACTTTCTGATAGTTCATTATTAATATATACAAATGCAACTGATTTCTGGATATTTATTTTGAATCTTGCTACTTTACTGAACTCATTTATCAGTTCTAGTGTTGGTTTCTTTTGGTGGAATCTTTAGGGTTCTCTATATACATTCTCATGCCATCTACAGATAATAACAGCTTTACTTCTTTCTTTCCAATTTAGATGCCTTTTATTTCTTTTTCTTGTCTGATTGCAATAGCTAGGAATTCTAGTACTATGTTGAATAAGAATGGTGAGAGCAGACATCTCTGTCTTGTTCCCAGTTGTAAGGGAAATGCCTGTAGTTTTTGCCTATTGGCATGATATTGGCTGTGGGTTTGTCATATATGGGCTTTATTACATTCAGTTATGTTTCCTGTATTCCCACCTTGCTAAAAGTTTTTGCCATAAATGGGTGCTGGATTTTATCAAATGGTTTTTTTCTCTATTGATATGATCACATGTGATTTTTATTTTTTGTTTGGTTACGTGATACATCACATTTATTGATTTGCATATATTGTATTAGCCTTGTATCCATGTAATAAATCCCACTGGATCATGGTATATGATCTTTTTAATATATTACTGGATCTGGTTTGC
The DNA here is from genome assembly GCA_039655065.1 of Glossophaga mutica. Lineage (NCBI taxonomy): Eukaryota > Metazoa > Chordata > Mammalia > Chiroptera > Phyllostomidae > Glossophaga > Glossophaga mutica. The sequence continues at coordinate 176,258,282 of CM077304.1, read as the reverse complement.
TAATATTTTGTTGAGGGTTTTAGTATCTATGTTCATCAGGGATTTTGTAATTTTCTTTCTTTGTAGTGTCTTTATCTGGTTTTGAAATTAGGATAACACTGGCCCTGTAAAACAATCTTGGGAGTCTTTTCTCCTCTTGAATTTTTTGGAATAGTTTGAGAATAGTAGGTGTTAGTTCTTTGAATGTTTGGTAAAATTCACATGTGAAGCCATCTGGTCCAGGACCTTTGTTTCTTAAAAGTTTTTTTTTTTTTTTTTAATTACAGCTTCAATTTTATTAGTTGTAATCTGTCTATTCAGATTTTCTGATTCTTCTTCATTTCATTTTGGAAGATTGTATGCTTCTAGGAATTTACCCATTTCATCCAGATTGTCTAATTTGTTGTCATATATTTATCTGTAATGTTCTCTTATAATTCCTTGTGTTTCTGTGGTATTGGTTGTCACTTCTCCTCTTTCATTCTGATTTTGTTTATTTGGGTTCTCTCTCTTTTTTTCTTAATGAGTCTAGCTAAAGTTGTCAGTCTTGTTTCTTTCCAAAGAACCAACTCTTGGTTTTATTGATATTGTGTATTTTTTACACTCTAATTTGCTTATTTCTGCTCTGATCTGTATTATTTCCTTTCTTCTACTCACTTTGAGCTTTGTTTGTTGTTCTTTTTCTAGTTCCTTTAAGCATAAAATTAAAAACTCATAAACAGAAACAAGTGTATGGTGATTTCCAGAGGGAAACGGGAGTGAAGAGAGGTAAGGAAGGTAAAGTGGAGATAAATGATGATGGAAGGAGACTTGACTTGATTTGGAGAATATACAATACAATACATAGAGGATGTATTATAGAATTGTACACCTGAAACCTATACAATTTTATTAACCAATGTCACCCCAATAAATTCAATAAAAATTTTTAAGTGCAACTCTTTTAATACCAACAATGTTCAAACCTCTCACTTAAAAAAAGAGTGGAAAAGTATGGCAATATTTAATTAATATACATGCAATTTTTTAAGATTTTGTGACATTTGTGATTTTATGAGCTTTTTAAATTTTGTTATATTCTCTAAATAAATGTCCATGTTCCTATCTTAAGAAAAAAAATTGCTTGCCCTTAGAATGCCAGTGATGGGGGCTTAAAGGGTCTTTGAAAATTATTTAGTTATTTCCACGCTGATCTCTTCTATGCACATGTCACATGGCCATACAAGTGGATTGAATGGATGGGCTCTGAGTCCTTATCCTCACCTTTTCAACCATTTAAACATTCTAGGTTCCCACAACAGTTTTAGAAAAAGCTCTCCAGTAGATTTAGAAATTAGAAGCATGTTGATTAATCCAGTCTCAACATCTAATAGTTGAAGAAACTGAGCTCCCTAAAAAAAAAATGTTGGTTTCTTAACATCACATGAGTTATGCACAAAATCAGGGCCATGCCTGAGGTCCCTGACCCTTGACCATTAAAGCCCTAGCACCCTCTGAGTTGCCTACTGAGGGCAGAGTGATGATGGATGTACCTGCTTGTGTTATTAAGCTGACTTTTTGTGGGCCTGAGACATGTCAAGTTCCAAATAAAGAATTTCAGTCTCTGTCAGAACAAATGTTTCTGAAAAAAGGATTCTGCAAATTACCGGGTCAGTGATTTGCAAGCACAGCATAGTTAGGAACTGTTGTGAAACTCTATTCCTCATGATCCTAGCAACAATTATAAAGAGAAAAACCTTATTCAGGAATGAAATACACTGTTCTCTCTCCACATACTCATTTCCTGAGAAATGACAGTTGTAGAACAGAGCTCGTGGTTGACCATGTACCAGGTTCTAACACTATCTGCCATAGATCCAAACTGAGGATATAAAATAGGTCTTTCTTGGGCTCCATCCAAGAGGATTTAGTTACTTAAATACCAAAAAGACCTATGATAATCCTGTTTCTCCTAAAACATGCATAAGAGCAGACCCTGCAGGAAGCTTAGATAACAAATAGAAGGAATACTGGGCCAGGGGACCTGAGATCAAGCCTTGCTCCTTACTCTGACACGTAACTGTGAAACCAAAAGTAAGTAAACTGCCTTTGTAGGTCTTGGTTTTCTCTGCTACAAAATGGGAAAAACAGCGCCTCCAAGATTATTTCCAAAGGCAGTTAAGAATTAGATCAATGGAGATTATCGCTATGAAAGTGATTTGTAAGTGAGAAAAATTTATTTGAATAAGAGCTAATTATTAATAAGCAAAGGTTCTTCCACTGGAGTTGTTCTTCTAGGTACAGAAGAGCAAAAAAGCTTTATTTTCCAGGATCCTATAACGCCACTCCTTCCACTAGCTACTTTATGGCCACTGGAAGTCACACTATTGCTGACCACATTCCATGAAATCAAAGGAGGGATGGGGCTGTTCTTGCTAAGGAATTGTTTCATGAAGCTGGACAACAGACAAAGGGAGCCATTCTCTCTCACCCTGTATTCCCCTTCCCTCTCTTCCTAGGTAGAAGGAGAAGGTGTTTGCCAAGTCCAGGCTCTGGACAAACTCTGGGTGAATTGGGAAGTCGTTTCTCTTCTCTGAGCCTCTTTTTCCCAGTATGTGAAATGAATAGGTCGAATAGAATGATATTTAAGTTTAGGGGCAACAATTTAATTTACCTCCAAAAAAACTTTTGAAAGTGAAAAAATATATTATTAATAATTGCACCAGAATGACCATGGTCCATAAGACTGTCCCAGGCAAACTGAATTATGAATATTTTATTAAGCCCTGTTTTGACTTACACTATTAGTAGGAAAAGAAAACGACATCCTGACAAAATTTAAATTTCCTCCCTCAGTGTTATCTTGGCCACACTGAATTTGTTCCTGGTTCTACAGGTTATTATTATATTATTTTCATTCACCAAGGGCAAACTCAGTATTAAGTCAAGTACAGAGGTTGGCAACAGTAGGTTTACAGTTGTTTGCATGGAAAAAACATGTACATTGTGATTATTACAGTAGCTTTATTAACTTAAAAGAATGTGGCAATGTAACTGTAAACCTACTTTTGCCAAACTCTTGTATATAAAGAGCCTGTATATCATAAAACATTTGTACATCCTTTATCTCCATGCAACATCTCTGTGAAATGAGCATGCAAAACTGTTAATTCCATTTTAGAGACTTTTTTTAAAGACCTAGAAAAGTCAAAGACTTAGCCAAGGTCCTGGAGCAAAGGGAATCAACGCCATGTCTTAGAGCTTAGCCTTGTGTTTATTTCATTGGGCCACATTAGTAAGGATGCACTTTGCAATCACAGACTGGTTTTAGGCCAGCCGCCTTCCATCAAAAAAGTTCCTTCTCTACTCATAACAATGATATTCAAAGCATAGAAATTTTTTTAGACCCACTAAAGCTTGAGGTTATTAACCAGCATCTTTAAAATCAATGGGAGAACCAAATCCCAGAGAGAATGCGTTTTCCACGATTATTCATTAAGACCCACATCAAGTAGAATTTAGATATCCAACCTCCTCCTTTAATACTCTTTCAATATTAACTAAACATAAATATACATGACATATCCCTTCACCATCTTTCAAAGAATCATATTTTTGATTTTCTATTGTTGAGGAGTCTCAGGATATTACTTCCTTTCTTTAATTTGGGGAAGTGAAGATTGAGAATACTTGAGTCTAAGGCATTGTAATGGCCACTCTTATCTCTCTGCCCTGCACTTCCAGTGAAGATTAAATTAAACTCAGTTTCTTCATGAATGAAGTTTCCATAATTCAAAATGCCTACCAGAGTCCTGAGGACAAAACCAAAGGGAGAGTGTCATGTAGGAATGAGCACTTGGACAATGAATGGGAAGCCTTAGGTCTAAGTTCAGGGTCTGCTACTCCTTTGCAGCACTACCTTGACCTAGTTATTTCCTCAATCTGGACCTCAGTTTCTTTATAAAACAAAAGAGTTGGATTAGGTCCTGTCTAAACATTTTTCTAGCTCTACCAAGCTATGAGCATCCAAATTGTAAGTATAGGTATTTTTTAGCGGAGGGCTCATCAAATTCTTTTCTGTTCAATTTTCTCACAGGAGTCACTGCCCAGGAGAGGTTTTATAATCACATCTTGCTGATGGGTATTTCCTATCCCTTTGCCCTTGTCATCTTTCCCTACTGCTGATTAGCACAAGTAACTACTTGTGCTAGCCACAAGAAGCAAGGGGCTAGTCCCTCGAGAGTACACACCAGGGTGTTAAGTTAAATTAGAGGCATTAGCCAAGTTGCCTAATTGACTGATCCCTCATAACTTAATACAGTTCTGGCAAACATTGCTCAAAGCCTAATCAGTTATTTCTTAATTTATTGCCTGTGCTAAGATCATCATTGCATATATTTCTCTAAGGAACTGTAACTACAAGACAAAACAACAACTCCGTGATATTCATTGATGTCACCGTTTGAGCCCAAATGGCCATGAAGATGGAGGAAAAGACACACATAGCACTGACTTGTTTCTAATACCGAGGACCAACAACACAAGTATGATTCTGAGCTGAACATTCAGGCCCTGGCTACCCATTCTGTCAGTCTTCCTTTTAAGTGGGAGGTGAAGCTGATTGGAGTCAACTTCTGTGTTTCTACTTTCCCACACCCTCTCTCTTTCTTTTCATACAGAAAGTTCTTATTCAGTGGAAAACCCATCCCATGTATTATGCATGAGACAACTCTTCCCACATAGCCCAAGAGGCAAAACTGTGCCTTGGGCCTGGTCCCTGTATGAAGATGAAGGCCACAATGAAGGTGAATATGAGACCAAAGCAAGTCAATCCAATTCTTCACCATGACTTTTCTGCTTTCAGAAAAGATCATTATTTTTCCCCATTGCATTTATTTATTTGATTCAATGCAAGTCTTTTAGATGACTATCCTGCCCAAATACAGCAAAAACTGGAGAAAAGGAAACCTGTATTTTCTGATCACCTGGATAAAGCCAAGCTTAAAACGAGGCTACAGTTCAGCTTTTCTATTACTGAGCTAATATATCCCCTCTTTGGTATAGGTTATTTTGGGTTAGTTTTTTTTGTAATTTGCAAGCTAAAAGAATCCTGGCTCTTTTTAGCTTCTTATTAAATTCCCCTTAGAGTCTTTGGATATCAGAGCTGAAAGAACTTTTAATGTGTCTGAGTCCATTGTATACCTATAGAGACTGAGAAGTTCTGTCAAGGTTACCCAAAGAAGTTACAGGACTGGAAGCCAGATTTCTAAATTAGTTTGAAATGTCCCTCAGAGGTCATTTAATCCAGGGCTCGGGGGGATTCTAATAATAACTCTACAGTGTAAAACACAGAAAAAAGTCTCAACTTTGAGCATCATTCTTTCTAAGAGCCTTATGGGTGCCACAGCCCCAAGCCTCCCCAAAGAGTTGTGTTCATGCATTTGTTCCATCTGTTTATTTCGGTGGCATTTTTATTGTTATTACAATTCCAGAATAAAATACCTGGCTTCAAATCCCATCCACTGCATACTTGCAAACTGTGTGAAATTGGACAGGTTAGTTATACGATTGTGCATCAGTTTCTTCATCAATGAAATGGAGGTGGTAAAAATAGTGTTCACTTCATAGAACTATTGTAAGTATCGACAAACTCCATGTATTTAGCCCAACGGCAGGCATGGAGCACTCAGTTATTTTGACTATTACTTCTAGTTTATGATTTTTGAAACAACACTGAGAGACAAGACAGCTTATAGATAAGAGAGCCAAGGATCAAAGAAGATAAAGGATGTGCCTAGGGTAACATGGTAGTTAGTGGAAGAACTAAAAGCAAGTCCCAACTCAAATGATTATTACTATAAACTGTGTTTCATAAACCAGGTGACTATTTCAGGTTATCTTCACTCATTCACAGATTCACTGACTCCACCATTATTGTGCATACTCATTAATTCAGTGAATGTTTCCTGGGAACCATAGGGCCTTTTAAGCTGTAGGGTCTATCATTTAAATATCTGGGTTCTAGTCCCAATTCTTTACCACTTCACTACTGAGGATGAGGCCAAGGTCTGTTTCTTCACCAGACTGGGCAAAATATCTCTAAGGTTTCTTCCATAGCAAGCTCCTACTTGCCGTCTTTAGTGGTGCATTCATAGAGGATAGAAAGATGCAGTTTCGGCACTTCCCTCGAGAAGCCTGTAACCAAGCTGGCAAAACAAATACACCTGTGATGGCTTTGCTCCACCATGCTAGAGTACAGCGTATGCCACTTCAACAATGTTTCTCAACCAAATAAATGTGATATGGCTCCCACATGCCAGGGATGACAGGAAAGTTGACTTCTGGCGTATTCTGAGAGCCCTCTCCCCACCCCCAGATGAATGATCAGGTACAAGAGCTTCATGTTGAGTTGCACACTGGTGGCCCGTGGGCCCAATGAAACTTTGTGAAAGTGCTTTGTTTGGCCCACGGTGCTGTTTCAAAAACTTTAACTCAACCTTCAACAGCTGGGAAGTTTCTCATTAAAACCCAGATTCCTGGCTTCTCTTGAAAAAGCGTAAGATCTAGCAATACTGGGCTGGAATTTTATAATGACAACTGACATCTTAGAACTTGACTCTTTTAGGGGGGATGCAGGTTTTTCTAATTAGAGGTGAACATTTGGCTTCATCTTGACACAGACTGTATAAATTTGAGGGGAATGTGCATCATGGTTTTTTTATCATGCAAATTCCAAACTGTTTATGAGAGAGGGTGAGAAGGAAGCTGAATGCTTTGTAATAACCTGAATATATATTATACATATTAGATTAAGAAATGTAAGTTTCTGGATTTAATTATGTATTAATTATTAATTTTAGCCTAGCCAGGGCCCAGCATCCTTTGATATTTTATTGTTTCTGGACCTAAACAAATCACTTTTAAATGTTATCTTCATTTCCCCAAAGGGCATTTGAGTTGGAGGCTCAGGGTCTTACCATGATGCACTGGTAACCTGACTCTCTGAAGAAAGAAGTCTTGATTTGCACAGTTTGCCAAATTCCAGGTGGAAGTACCCCAACCGTAGCTAAATGCAAGGATGATTGAATGACTCATGACATTTCTGAAATTTTAGCAATTGGCTCTTGTGAGCCAGTACAAGTAGACTTAACACATCAGTTCTATCTAATTCCAGTACGTGGGGATATCAAAATTTTACTACTTTCCTCTCACTTTGAACTCTATGGAGAAGACAGAATAAATATAAAATAAAGGCCATGCCTCCTTTCAGGGGCATTTTGGTCTAGGTCAGGAGATAAAGCTAACACCTTTGAAATAACCACAGGACCTTTCAAGAAGAATCAGTACCTTATTCAAAACCTCTGATTAAATGTTCAATAAGACTATCAAATTCACTATATCCAAAATAGGTTTCCTGGATTTCCTCCCAAAACTGTATTTCATTTTCCCTATCTTCTCATCTCAGTAAATAACATTTTACCCTGTTCTCATGCTAAAAGATAAGAAGTCACCCTGATTCCTTCCTATTTCTCAACCCCCTTATTTAATCCAGAAACAAGTCTTGTGTATCCACCTTCAAAATTTATCTTAAACCATCTACATTCCCGCATCCCTCTGCAATAACCCTAACCCAGCCCCCTTTTTACCCTCTCCCCCTCCAGGTCTCTAAATTCTCTCAGCACTTCCTCACCATCAGTCTCTACCAGTTATTTCTTCTCTCTATCGCTAAACACTTGCCGTGATTAGCATCTTGTCACTCTTCAGATACTTGCTGGAATGCCACCTCCTTACAGAAATCGTCTCTACTTATACTGTCTAAAGTAGCTCTCCCTACCTGACTCATAATTCCCTACTCCATCAACCCACCAACTATCACATACATTGTTTACTTGTTTATGGCTTGTCCCTCTCCCACAAACAAAATGTAAATTCTATGAGAGTGGGACCTTTTTGTGCCTTGTTTTTGCTATATGTCTGCAGCCTAACACAGTGCTTAACATATAGTAAACATTCAATAAATATTTGTTAAGTGAATGAATGAATGAATGAGCAAATGATAAAGATAAGATGAAGAGATTTGACATTTCAAAGTTCTTTTTTGGCTCTAACATTTTAGGAGCCTGCAGCGTTAATGGTGTCTTTTTACACCTTCTGATGTGGCTCCAACTCTTAAAGTAGAGTAGAACTCAATGGGGAGGCAGATAAATGAAGGCACCAACAGGCAGCAGTAGTCAGGGGTGACTCTCTGGAAGAAGTAGAAATATACTGTGCTTCTCAGGACTTTATAATTACGTACACAAGAGATATTTGTCACCTTATAAAAAGTTTCACCCTAATCTTCACTCAGTTACCAACTCCTCTACTTCATTTCAAATGTGATTGTGTTTATGAAAATTTAATGAGCGCACTTTTCAGGAACATCTAGCTTGTAAACTGCTGTGTCCTTAACTGCGTGTGTATGCACATGTGAGCACACACATGCACCCAGTTTAATTTTTTTAAAGGTTTTATTTTTTAAAGGTTTTATTTATTTATTTTCAGAGAGAGGGGAAGGGGGGAGAAAGAGGAGGAGAAACATCAATGTGTGGTCGCCTCTCGTGCACCCCTAACTGGGGACCTGGCCTGCAACCCAGGCATGTGCCCTGACTGGGAACCGAACTGGTGACTCTTTGGTTCACAGGCCGGCACTCAATTCACTGAGTCACACCAGCCAGGGCTAATTTGACACAATAAAGAACATGCAGAATTTGACCAGAGGCCCATAGACTTGACCCCCTTGACTGGCTTGATATCTGAAGGAAGGATCTGTTCCACACCTCAGAAAAGACCCACTTAGGACAGGAAGTGAGTCATCTGTGTTCCACAGAGGACCTATCACAGGTTGGACTATACTAAATGTGAAACAGATTATACTGGAACGAAATCATGACATATTTGTTCCCTCCCACACTGTGGGACATTTCATAACCCTTGGTACTTTACCCTGAAACTTTCAGAGCTGAAGAGGTCTTCAGAAATCACCTGTATGACCCTCTTGTTCTATGGAGGGGGAAACTGAGGCCCAGAAAAGGGTGGTGCTTTGTTCAAGTTCACGCAGCATATTTAGAACAAAGCCAGCATCAGCTCCCTGTCTTGAAGCCCAGTCACATGTTCTATAGAAACATATACTATGTACGAGCTGAGTTTTTTAAGAGAAAACCTATTTTATTCTTTTGTTTAATCTTTATGATAACTTGATGAACTATTTATTGACTTTTTATAATTGAATAACATTTTAGTAACTAACCTCTAGTTATAGTGGGGTCCTAAGACACCCCAAAGGAATCCGGTTTAAAATGCTGAAAGAAGTCTTCACACAATGAAACGTAAGACAATACACACCAATTTATAGAGAGGTAAATGTTATTTTAACTCTAAGTAAAGAGCTTTGTAATTTTAAAACCAACAAAAAGAACTGATTCTTCTCATTTTAATTGTGGTAGGTAAGATTTAGAGATCATCTCTTGTGGGTTTCAGCAACTCAGGTTGGTTTGAGATGTGAAAGCCATAGAAGGACGCATGCCAATCACTCAACCGTTTCATGCAAAGGACTGGAGACCGGAGAGAGGCTATTAACTTTAAAAAAACAGAGAGAGGAATTTACGTGAGATGTTTCACCTATCAAGTGATCAGTTAAGTTTAGAGAGTAACAGTTTCAAGACATACACATTTAAACATCATGGTGCCTGGCAGGCAAACAGGATTCATTTGTTTGATTTCTTAACATCTAGTCTGAAAAGATGACACCAGGCCTTCTCAAATTGCAGAAAGCATTAGAAACAAAACCTCACTCTTTGTAACTCTATTCAACCTCCCGAATCTGACTTTCTCTACAGGCACCACCTCGTACGGGGTGTCACAGAGAGAGCCCTTCTGCACCGTCGATCACGACCCGGCTTTAGCACCTCAGAACAGTGCTTGGCAAACTTGCACGCAGTGTGTAGGAATCACCTAATTTGAGAAAGGAATCATACTTTCTCAAATTACAGACTCGAAGGCCACTTTCAGAGCATCTGAGAATCAGTATTTTAACCAGCAATCCTGGTTGGTCCTGATGGTGGAACGAACATACCAAAACCCTGACAGCTGTAGACGAAGTTCTCTTTTCTCTGAGCCTCTGTTTTCCCATGTGTGGAATGAAGACATTTGACAAGGATCATCTCTGGGACCTCTTCCTGATTCAGACAATGGAGAATTTATCATTTTGGTACAGCTCGGGTCCCTGCCTTGCTCTGGGTTACCTTGATAGCCCAAACAAGCCATGGGCTTACAGAAACAGTTAACTGAAATACAAGAACTCATTCACACAGAGCTCAATGTGAACCGTGAAGGGTCCAGGGGGTCCCAGACAGTGCCCCTCCACATCCACAGTGTGCTCTCCTCTTCACACTTGCTTTCCTCTTCACAACTGCAGGTCGTTCCATGGTGCTGCCTTAATCCACTGTCTGTCCCTGGACAGGAAGGCCAAGGAAGTACCTGTTCGTGCCTCAGATCTAGAGCCCATTACTTGTAGCCCCTTAAGCCCACTAGACAAGATGATGCTCTAGATTACTCAAATTGATTGCCACAGAAAAAGCAAAACCTAAAAAGAGAGTAAGTTCCTTAAAGATAAGGGATGCTAGGCAGAGAGATGTTCTTTGTTCTCTCTTAAACATAGTCTAATAATTACATAAAGTAATTACAAACCTTTTCTTTAACATCTGTAAACCCTCAACATTGGAGAACCAACTGCTGAAGGATGACCCAAGAAAGAGCTTGATCCCAGCCTGTGGTTCCCCTGGGCAATGGATTTTCTGGTTCCTTCCAATGCCCTGAAGCTATGACTTGTCCTGGCCCTGGCTTCTCCTAACTATAATTATGATTTCTTCCCCATTGGGTTCAGGTGTGCTCACCAGGCCCACCCTCCCTAAAGTCAACAGACTTCCTCAATAGCCTAGTTATTCCACATCTTGACTCCAGACCTTTTCTCTGAAGGCCTCTGGAGTCTTGCATTTTAAGCTTCAGTGAGTTACTCAACTTCGTTTCTCATTCTCCCTCCAGTAATTGTATCCCCATACCCTTGCAGGTATAGATTGTAAAGCTGTTGACCAGGCACAACATACATGGCAGAAAAAGAGGTCCCATGGGCAGGGGAACAAAGGTCGTCAAAGGCTCTTAATTTCCTCATTTTTCAAGACAGAGTTGGGCCACTGGTGTGCCCAGAGGCTGAGAGCCACTTGGGGTGTAGGGCAGTGATGATCCCTGGCTGAAAGAGCACATTCAAGCTTATTCAGTTCCCATTGGCTGAGAGCATGCACTAGCCCTCCAATCCCAAGTGGAAATAATTATGATTTGATATGTATGAAATGATAATTTTAAGGAAAAATTTTTATAGAAATTAGGATTAAAATGAAAATATCTTATGATCTCACCTGTAAGTGGAATCTAATCAACAAAACAAACAGACGAGCAAAAGAGAACCAGAAACATGGAAATAAAGAACAAACTGACAGTAACCAGAGGGGAAGGGGGAGGGGTATAACGGGGGAAAGAAGGGGAAGGGGCAAGTCAAGGAACATGTGTAAAGGACCTATGGACAAAGACGACAGGGGAGAGGATCGACTGTGGAAGGTGGGTAGGGAAGGGGAGAATAATGGGGGAAAATGGGGATAATTGTAACTGAAAAACTATAAAAAAATTAAATAAAATGAATCAGCACTATTAAATGGAGTACACTAGAAATTAATTTCCCTTTCTATTCTTTATGAGGCAGAAAGCTCTGGTCACCAAGAGATATCCAGTGTTCCAAAATGAACTGACATAATTTCAGACAAAGGCAAAAAAAACCCTTGACATATTCATTAGCTTCTGTGGCTTTAATATTAGTAAATGGGCCGTTTCTGTGAGGCTTTTTGAAACACTGTAAAATTTTGAAGATGCACTTGGTTGGTGTTCTCCTAAGCATCAGTTTTCCCTCTTCTGTTCACAGCTCTGCTCACTTGTCTTCTAGGTGTACCCTTCCCCAGTTCCAGGGATGGGCTTGGACCAAAGTCAGTCAGAGTCCACTTCCCCTTCGGCGCCAAGCGTTGTTAGCCCAGCACTCTTCCGAAAATGTTGTGGGGTAAATGAGGTTTCATTTTCCCTGGGATTGCTAGCACACATGTTGCTACTACACGGGGCATACCTGAGCACAGAACCAACATGGAAAGGAGAAAAGGTGAGAGAGAGCAGAAGCTAACAACAGCTCAGGTGCCTTGGCTGTCAAGCCAGAAACCAGCTCCACCCAGAAATACCCCTTTTCTCGCTTTAGTCAATTTGAATTGGGCTTTTGTCTCTTGCAACCAAAAATTCTATCTACTCCACTCTTACCCTCATTGCTACCTAAACAGATCTCTGGCTCCAGGGAGATTATAGCTAAGCCCCAAGGAGATCATAGAAATGTATGCGTTGCATCTGTATCATCCAAATCCATATCTAACTCAAATCTCAGTTCCAAATTCCTCAAGTTACTCATTCATGTTTATTGAGCACCTACTACATACAAAACTCTCCCCGGATCTATGAAAAGCCAAGTGGTTTTGCTGGCATCCACCACTGTCACAGACTGGTAATGCAGGAGGAGGGGGGAGAGATGGAATCTTCTGAGAAAACTTGATAAAAGAGAAAGTTTCGTAAAAGAAAGTTCCTGGAGATGGTCCTTGAAGGGACTGAGTCATAGTTGATCTGGACTAGAACTCATGTTCTGCCTCCTGGTTCAATATTCTGCTTAAACCCAACAGGGGTCAGTGCTGATGCAGGGTCAGACCTGGAGGAGTAGGGTTGCTGCTGTCAGTGCCTGAGGCCCTGCTAGTAGAAAGGTGTGGCCTCATGTGGAGACGGGGCCTGTGCCAGCCAGAGATCCATTGGGAGAATCATAAGACAAGGACCGCATGCTTATAAATTCAATTCCGAGTATCCTCAGAAATCGCAAAACAGTTGGAGATCGTAGATGTCAAAGTGAGCTGGCACCTTAGGAATTAATCAGCCTGCTTGTTTGAAAGGTAAGAGCCTAAAAAACTGAACACATGAAGGACTTGTCCAAGATCACACCTGCAGAGTCATTCCTGGGACTCAGGACTCCAGGACTCTGACCAGCTGAGAGGAAATATCATCATTACGTCCATCCTACCCCACAAGAGTGAGAGGAAGAGTCTGCCACTGTACTGTGATAGATGCTGTCCTTTATATCTGACAGCTTCTTGTGCCTTGCCTTGCTTCGGCGCATCCCTTGATTTTAACTTAGACTGAGCCTCTCCTGGAGCTGAGTCATGTAGGCCTGGAGGGTTTTCACTGGTTTTTTATCCAATGCCCAGTGTTTTATTGGATTTTTAGTCAATAACTGTAAAATCCCCAGAGGAAGCCCTTGCTGGGGATGCACTCTTCCTTGAGCTCCAGGTGAGCTCCTAGTGGAATGTGGATGCCTTATATGATGGCAGTTTGGAGAAGTGGTTCCATTTCTCGCCAGACCACTCCTCCAGAGTTTCTGTAACATAATAAATGAAAGAAATAATTATTCTAAATGAATGGGAAGGCAGGGTGTATGCTGAAGCAAAGGCTTTTTTCCAAACCACAGGAAGGGTCCTAGGGTAGGTAAAGAGGGAGCTGCTTTCTTTTCTAAGAAGTTTTGCTTTCCCTGGTCATTTTACCATTCACACCCATTTTCATTTGACTCTTGCAAAAACCATGTGAAGAAAATGAAAACAGTGTTATATTATCCCCATTTCTCAGGTGAAGTAACAGACTCGCAGAGGGAAAGCAACCTGTCCCGTTACCCGTCTCAGAAGTGGCAGAACTGGGGTAGTCAGAACCCAGCCTGTTCCACTGGGGGTCAGCACTCATTTTACAGTATCTGAGGGGTCTCTCTTGTCCACACCCAGTTCTGAATCACTGCTAGGGATTACAGAGGATGAGAAGCCAGGGTTCTTTGCAAGAATGACAAGGGAGCTGAAGCAGGAGGTTTCTTTGTCCTGTCTGATAAGCCATGCTTGGCACTCATAGCAAAGCTACTCCTTTTTTAAATCCCTGGTATCAGTAAAAGACCTGACCAAAGAAAATATTATAGAATGGAAATTAACAACAGACATTGGAGAATGAACAAATGAATGAATGAATGAATTTGCTCACACATTAGTTTACTACACAAACATTGATTGTTTCAGCTGAACATTGAAGATGGACCTGAGACCATGTCTAAGATCTGGTCTCTGTCCCAGAGGAGCACATACTCTAATAGAGGAAGAAACAGACACTCTGACAAATAAATGACTATATACCACGACAGAAGCCCAGATGCAGCTAGATAGAGGCGCTCTGGAAGCCCAGAGCAGGAGGATGTGACTAAGTGTCCTTTCCGTGTGATCAGACTCACAAACCTCTGTCATCATGAACTTCCCTTGGACAGCAGGAACCCGTATGACTCATCTTTCCCTTCCTATCAGACACTGCACTGGGAACATCAGAAATCACCTGTTTGTGCTTGCTGAGTAAATTCTCCTCAAGGAGTTGTGAACAATTCCGCAGCGTCCAGTTACCTGGGCTATGTGAGGGAGTCTGCAAAGCCCTCAAGCTACCCGTGCTAGGACAAGGACCCGAGGCATCGTGGCCTTCCCTGGGATGTGTGCTCTGTATCATCTGGTCCCACTCTCACCTGCCACAGTTATCTTAAAAGGTGAAGTAAGATCAGGCACAGCGAGCATCACAGTCCTGGTAGCCCCACTCATCCATCAGGGCTAGAACACTTACTTGCCTTTGAACAAGGGAGATAAAAGAATAAATAACGCCTGACACAGCCTTATCACCTGATAATACAACCTCTGGTTTTCCATTAAAATAACTGAGACCTATAGTCCTGTACTTTGGCTGATAAAGAGATCACAGGAAACAAAGCTATTAATTCTTATCTCTGCCATGCAATAGCACATTTGAGTAAATACATTATGCCCAAGGGGGAAAAATACTTTTTCTGATGGTGAAAGTTGGATACAATTTTTTTCTCCTCCAACCTTTCATTTCTCACACCTTATTTACCCTAACCTCTAGGAATTTTCAATCTGAGATGTATTAAACCCAGTGGATCTGGCTATGTGATCACTATTACATAATGTTATAAATCTCTCTCATTCCCCTTACCCTTTCCCGTCCTTGGAGGACTTGGTACAAATGTTTAGAATACAATTGAAAGAACTTGAGCCAGTTCATTGCTTCCTAGTCCTTACTAATTTCTCCTTTAAAATGAGGAGTTAGACAGTTGTCTTTCATAATCACTTCCATCTTTAATACTCAGGATCCCATGACCACATGGGACACAGAACAGGGACACCCTTAGGATGGGTGTGGTGCAGGGATGGGAGGTGTGATGGATGTTCTGCCTTCACACTCCATTCTTCTCTGCCCTCTGGAATACTTGGGAAGAAGAGTGGGCCACTAAGTGGTGATACTCTTCCTAAGAAGGAGCTGTCTAGTGGTCACTGCGAGAGCCTACGGGCAAACCCAGGATCATTTCCAAACTCACCTCAGGCCTCACCTCTGGAGGAATGTGATTGTGTATTGTAAATGTGAGTCCACTTGCTTTGAATAAAGCCTTCTCAGAATTGGTTTCCTTGTCATAGATGCCCTAGCTATTTCTAATAAATAATAAAATAAACTGGAGAAGGCTTATAGTAAAAATGCCGGATAGCTAAATACACAGACCTGCTGCTGTATGAAAGGAAGGAGACAATCATGCCAGGAATCTCAGATACAAGTTCTACTAAATATAAGAATAAAACAGCACCAAGCCTCCTCACTGCCAAAGTTAAAATAGCAAAGTGATGCGTTACCTGCTTTTTAGTATGTGATCAGAAGTACAAATACCTATTCTTCAGAGGAGACAATCTTCTACTTGACAGAAAATTTGAAGAGGTTTTATCACCTGCACCCTTATATGGGACACATTAAGTAACACAAGGAACCAGATCTTCAACAGTGGTTTTGCAGGCAATACAGAATCATTCTTCCTAAAACTGTTTATTATATTGACATCTGATAAAATCTGAGAACACAATATTTTTAAAAGGTTGTGAAGTTATTGCTACAAGAACCTAACCTAATAATATCTAAGCGACCAAAACTGATATAAAACTATAACTCAGAAAAAATCAAAGAGATGAACCATTCAGACCAACACTTTTCAGACTTCTCCACCTAGTATTCTGATGGCTCCCAATGGCAGAGAAAAGTGAGAGTCTACTCTGTGGGATTTGGAGGTACAGGATTAATCATGCCCTCCTCCACTTCTGGGTTGAGGTAAAATTTATTTGTCTAATTCGTTCCATTTTACTTCACTATTTAATAATACATTCATGCTTATTTTAATATAAAAGTAATTTCCCCCAAATCTTTGCTAAAGTTGGTATCACTATGCCTGTGAATATTCCCTGCTATTATCAAGTACCCCAAATGTTTGGAAGATCATGACTGGCTTATATTGTCTCTTATTTGCTCTTTTTAACAAACTGATGAAGCAGGTGTTACCCATTTTCATGAATAGGAAAGTGAAAAACAGGGAGATTCTGTCATTTTCCCAGCAGCACATGGCATCAGAATACGTAATACTTGAA
The DNA here is from genome assembly GCA_039655065.1 of Glossophaga mutica. Lineage (NCBI taxonomy): Eukaryota > Metazoa > Chordata > Mammalia > Chiroptera > Phyllostomidae > Glossophaga > Glossophaga mutica. The sequence continues at coordinate 176,241,669 of CM077304.1, read as the reverse complement.
TAAAAGCCTAATCTCCTGACTACAAGGCCAGTTCTTTTTTCTTGCTTCCATATGTTAATTGTGCCATTTAGGAAATAGTCAAGGAGTGGACTGGATGGTCCAGCTAAGGTTCCTGATGTTACATTACTGAAGCACAATACACACTGAGCCTATAAGGCCACAGCACCAAGCTTCCAATGTCCCGAAATACTTCACTCTGGCAATGATGAATGTCTCCTAATGGAGTGCCAGATTGTTCCAGAGAATGAGTCACCCTATGACCAAATTTTTCTCTATAACCAGTTTACGGGTCATCAACTTTGTAAGCCTGGAGCAGGAGAGGAGTCTTTTCTCCCAGGTCTCCCCAGCAGGTGTCTCTAACCCTTCCAACAGTGATGGCAAATTGACCCTTCCCCATGAGGCAGGTCACCAATCCTGAAAGCTGCATGATGCAGTGAGGGGGCTGGAAGGCCAAAAGTCTGGAGACCTGAGTCCTGCTCCTGACTCTGCCACCAGAGGCTTGTGGGAAAAACCACTTAACCCATTGGTGCCGGGTGTGCCAGGGAGTGATAATTAGAAACAATGAGATAATGTCTGGGAAGCCCTTTGAGCTCCTCAGAAGCCAGAGACTACATAAACATAAGGTGTTATTACTTCCAAGCCCACATCAGCCAAGGATATCACAGGTAAGCTTCGGCAGGATCCTCCCTGCACATGGAAGGACTGGCCAGTCTCTCATCATCTCATCCTGTTGAAATTCTCGAGCCTTGGAGGATGCTGGAAGAGTTGGCTATCTGGTTAAAGATGAAGGGTGCTGTTGAAGTGAAGACTTCAAGTCATAGACCCTCCCAGCTGAAAAGGATATTAGCAATTTAGCCCACACTCTCCATTTAGAGAAAGAGAAGCTGAGTCCAGAAAGTATTGTACATAACTCACATTCCTGCTAGACATTAGATAATCAATAGACACTGGGGACAAGGTGATATGAGCATTATTGCAAAGCACGATCAGTACTGTGACAAAGACTGAGCTGAAGTCCTGCAGCTACATGTCCTTGGGTAAATCATTTTAACTTTGAGGCTCAGAAAAATGGAGACAAGAGCAATGACATCACTCTCTAATATTTTTATTATGTTTGACAGCTCCCTAATAATTTTAGAATCACTGGCTGATTTAATCCTTATAAGAAAGCACAGAAAGAAGCGTACGATGTTCTTTCCTCCATACAGAGGGGGAACCTGAGGCTTTGGGAGATGCAGTCCCACTCACTTAGCCCTGACCTGACTCTCCGATGGGGCTTCTGGAAAAGCAGCAGCAAAGTAACTGGGTTCTAGGCCCCAGTGTCCTGCCCCTCTGCAGGTGAACACCAGTGACCTGTATGTTCTTTCTCGTATTAGGGTTCTATTGATCTGCAGATTTGTCGAAGCATTGAAGGCTACCTGGTGCTAAGGAGACTTTAGATAAGTATTTGTTATGACCAGAAAACTGTGCAAGGAGTCAGCAATTTCCCCTCTAAACTCAGCTACCAATTAAATATTTCTTAACTTAAATGATTTACTGTGGTTTAGTAAGAACCCCATGCTATTTTATATTGGAATGCTATAAATTATACAAGTAGAATGTAAATATATTTTTACTGCAAAAATTTCAAGTATCTAAAAACAAGTACCCACTGGATCCCTCCTGATCCCAATTCCTACTCCCTGCTAACTCTCAGCCCTGCTCTTCCTTGTCCACACCCTGTTCCCACCGTTAGCACTTAACAGTATCATGTTAACCCTTTACTCTATGCAACTAATTATATGTGCGTAAAGAAATGCCTTGATTTGTTCTGTAGTCTGTGTCTTATATAAATGGCTAATGTTGTATATATTGTTTTGCAATTTTCTTTAATTTAACACATGGTGCAGATCTAGCCACGTTAGTTGCTCTGGATGTACTGTTTTCTCTGTATTTTATCACATCACTACACCATGGTTAAGCCATGCCCCTGCAGATGGACCTTCAGTGGTCTCTACTTTTTCTCTATTACAAACAATGCAGCAATGAACAGTTTTGTTTGTGTCACCTTACACACACACACACACACACATGCACACACACACACAGGGGCACAATGCTGTATACGTGTATACTGCATTCTAAAAGATAACAGCCAGATTTGACCCCAAAGGTATCATATTGATTTTCATTCCAGCCAACAGTTTATGAAAGGGCTTCTTTCTTACACTGGTGCTAAAACTTGATGTCCCCAATCCTTTCAATTGTTTTTGCCAATTTGATAATAAAATTAATATGCATTGTTGATGTTAATTCGCATTTCAAATATATGTCCCTTTAAATGGGAAATGATAACAAGTGCTAACACTTAAGATGGGTTAAACTTCTTCCAAGAAAACATGACAAATTGAGAGACAACGGTCTCTGGGGTCAGAGGACCTGGTCTGGCACCTTAGACCCACCTGCTGATTGGCTTCTGGAAAGTTGCTCCACCTCTCTGAGCCTCACTTTCCTTTCTGTGCAATGGGGAGAGGCAGTGGTTTGCCTTTGTCCAGGTTATGAAGTAGTTGTTATAAAAGTGCTCCTTATGCTGGAATATGTTTAGTCAGACTCTCTTAGCAATCTGAAAGATTAGGCTTTGAGTTTTTCTTTACTTGTGTGTTGGTTGGTTTTGGTTTTGATTCATTTGCTTGTCTCATTTTTTATGTAATAAAAACATGAACAGAACAAGACCTGGGTTGGTTGATCAACAGGAGGGGGTTATGTTACCTAAGCCCTGGACCTCAACTTCACTCAGGGAAATGCTATTGAATCTTCTGAGTTAACTTCTACTGATACAACTGCACTATTTGCTAGAGAGCAAAGCAAGCCCTAATTTGAGGAGATGGAAAATCTGATAAATCTAAGAAACCACTAAATTTAATGTCGGCCATGAAAACACTGTTGGGGCACAGAGGACACTTTTCACTTTGCGGCAAATGAGCTTATTTCCATTGGGGCTTATTTTTCACAGAGTCTGAGTGGGCCCCATTCCCAGCCCCGGGGTAGAGCATGTGGCCCAGGCCTATGTCAGTTAGCACGTTGCAGACCCCAGCCCCAGTGACTGGCGTGCAGCAGGGCACATGGTACAGGAAACCTGATCAGAGTGCCCCTTAAATTTTTTGCAGAGAAAACTGGTCCAAACAGGATCATAGCACATGATCCTGAAAGGATTCAGCTCTGGATACTTCAGACAGACTTCTTGAGGGAAAAGAGAGCCTCACAATGGAGGCACAACATAAAGGAAGAGGACCTACAAGACAGAGAGACCAAAACCAGATCACAAGAATACTGCCAAACCAGATGTCCTCCTGGAAGTCTGTTACACAAGCTGGAAATTTTCTCCCCCACACAGAAACATTGCGGGGGGGTGGGGAGGCAGGGTTTGCTGAATTTGCTGTTCTCTCCTTTGTGATAACTGGCACCCATGGAACCTCACACTCATGTTCATGCTCCGTGTTCCTTTCAGGCATGGAAGGCAGAGTGGTGTCACGGCTGGAGCCCAGGCCTGGAAAACAGGAGAGCTAGGTTTACCACTGGCTTTGCTTTTGGAGCCTCACTTTCTATAGCTGTAAAATGAGAGAGCTGGACAAATAAGCTCGGGACACCTTCTTGCTCTGACACTATGAATGCGTTAACCTGAAATTCTTTGCACACCTGTGGCCATGGAAAGCTGAGATTGCTGGATACTGACTCTTTGAAGCATTTCATTCATTGTGTTAAAGGAGGGTTTAAGTGGCCACCAATGGAGGTGACCTGAAGAACATAAAACAATTAGGTTCTCTGTATGTCCACCAAAATTGGCTCTAGAAGAGGGTCAGGCTTTGCAAAAACACAGAACATTCTTCCCTCTGAGCTCCTTGGGAAAGCTCTCAGCACCATGGAGGGTGCCTCTCTCCTTATTCATGTCTTGCCAGTGGGAACAGCCAAGAAGGAGAAGAGGTCACATGGCCAGGCCTGCTGTTGGCACAGGATGTTCTATGCAGCCAATGGCTGGGCAAGGAAGAGGATTGCCTGATCTCCTACTGAGGCTTCTGATGAAAAGTTGGCCCAAGAGTTGCCAAAACATATTCTGCAATAAATAGTCTGTGTAGAGGTTCCTAAAAAACAGGTTTCAGATGCAACAATCAATTATTGACTGTCTCTTTTATATGAAGCCTTATGCTAAGAATTTCCATGCACATTGTGTTTTAAACCTCACAACAACCCAGTTGCATCCTAATATCACTTCCAGTTGATAGTTATAGAAACTGAGACTCAAAGAGGTGAACTTGAAGTAACATGCCCAGGGTCCCACAGCAAGAGAACCTGATTTCACTGACTGAGGACAAGATAAGGTTATTCGCAGCTGCTTTTTCCTTACTTTCTCCCACCCTCCACTGTGCTGTGCACAGGATCACAAACACACAGGTCAGAAGCATGTGTTTTAGTCACTGCTTTTCTCACAGCTGTTTTTGTAAACACTCTGGGATTTTATGTCACTTCCTTTAACTGGGACTGCAAGTTCTTCATCAGGGCCTGTGTGATCCTGTTCTGTGGCTTGCATAGTCCTTGTACAAAATAAGAATGTGAGCCCTGGATGGTGCGACTCAGTGGATTAAGTGCTGACCTGCGAACCAAAGGTTCGCTAGTTCGATTCCCAGCCAGAGCACAAGCCTGGGTTGCGAGCCAGGTCCCCACTAGGACTCTCCCTCTCTTGATGTTTCTCTCCCTCTCTTTCTCCCTCCTTTCCCTTTCTATAAATAAATAAATAAATAAATAAATAAATAAATAAAGTTAAAAAATAGGAATGTGAGAAGCAGTCCTTCTCACTGGCCAATCATTGACCCCAGAGGAGAAATGAATTCAGCCAAGGATCACAAACAGTATGCATCTAGGGACAAGGCGGGTAGTGGAAACCCAAGAAATTCCAAGCCAGATATAAGACAATAAGGAACAAAATGCACAGGACCTGCCTAAGGCCTTCAGGTCCAAAAGTTTCAGAAAGAATGCACAGCCAAAAAAATCCCATGCAGACGGGGCCCCAGAGCCAACAGTCGGCAGCCCCTAATATGACTCCACCCATGGAGTCATATTCAGCATGGCATGGAATTGGTGAGCATTCTGCCCACACTGTAACTCAAGTCTTCTAGGATGGAGACCATGGTTGAGCAGTTATACACATCCTTCTCATTTAACACAGCGCATGGTAGACAGTGAAGAGTTACTAAGTATTTGATAAATAAATTTTCTTTAAAAATTAAATTAATGTTTACTTAACCATAATAAATCTTACTAAGTCAACACTCTGTACAAGAAGCTATTGACTCAGTTTCTAGTGTTCTAGGAGCCAGAATGTGGATTACAGTGTTTGTGGGGGGCACCACCTGTACCAAGTATCTATATGCACCAAAATACCTAGAAAAGCCCTCTAGGAAAAGAAAATGATTCACTGAGTGACTCCCCCATACTTTTGAAGGAGATACTTTGCATATCATGATTCTGTAACTATCCTATCAATCATGCATTCAACAACAGACCATAGTTGTGAGTAAAACAGCCATAGTGCCTTTCCTCATGGCTCTTACATTCTTGTAATCATCTAATCACATAAATAGGTGTAAAGTCATAATGCGACAAGTGCTCAGAAGTCTACAGTGCCTTCAGAAGCCCGGCCTGGGAGGATCATGACCTGGCTGATACATGGCCTTGCTAAAGAGGAAAGAAGCAGCATGTGCTGAGGCCCCATGGAAGAAGTGAGACAAAGAAAAGGGCATGTCAGGTTGGAGTGGCCGAGTAGAGGAAGGATCATGTGGTTAAGAGGTTGAAAGAGATTGGGTCATTATAGGCTTATAGGCCATGGTAAGAATTTTTATCTTTGTCCTACAAGCAATGTGAGTTATTTACTCTGCTAGTTTAAAAATGTACATATTGGGTGATGCCACAACGTTCCATTCCCTAACCTGTATTCTCTGTACAGGCTGTTTATTATCCATTTCTCTCCATGGGTCTGTGGCGAGGCATAAGAGTTTTAAACTTTTCTGAATAGGAAGAGTTATTTTATTCTTCAAGTCTGAGTGGAAAATGAGATTTATTTTTCCAGTATCCCGTGACATCGCCACATAACACCATCAGACACCCTTATAGCAGCAGGAGCTCAGAGCCCTAGTGTCAGTTTCTTTGTGTCAATGTCACGTTTGCCAGCAGTCTCTTATCTTTTATGCAGACCACATTTTTACTAATATTCATAGCCGCTTTATTTGTAATAACTGAAAACAACTCAAAGGTCAGTCCATTAGTCCATAAACGATATATAGCACATCCATACTATATAAAAGACTACCCATTAACGAAAAGAAATGAGCACACAGCAACACAGATGAAACTCAGTTTCACTGAGTGAAAGAAGCCAGGCAATAAAAAGTACATACTGTAAGATTCCACTTACATAAATTTCCAGAAAATGCAAACTAATCTCTAATGAAAGTCAGGAGATCAGTGGTTACCTGGGGATGGGGCGGGTGGGAAGGAGCAAGTGGGAGAGATTACAAAAGGGGCACCAGGAAATTTTGCAGGAAGGGGGGAGTGTGATTCATTGTGCAGACTAATTTTAACCTGAAAAAATATAATAGACCTACCACTTAATACTAGTTAAATTTCTGTACATCATTTACCTTAACACCCAAAAAACTGAAATATTTAGGTCTAAATTTCAAAAAGTGTATTTGATTTCTATTTGAGGAAAACCACAGAATTCTGATGAGAGAAACAAAAGAAGATCTAAATAAACAGAGATATTTCATGTACACGAACTGGAAAACTCAGTACTGTCAAGATATCAGTTCTTCCCAACTTGATCTATCAAGTCAATGCAATCTCAAGTAAGGGATTATTCCTCTCAGCAAGTTACTTCATGGATATCAACAAAGTGATTCTAAAGTTTGTATGGGAAGGCAAAAGACCCACGATAACCAACACAATATTAAAGCAGAACCAAGTTGGAAGACTGACACTACCCAGCTGTAAGACGTACTGTGAACTTACATTAATCAAGATAGTGTGGCACTGGCAAAAGAAAAGACCAAGAGAATAGAAGAGAAAGTCCAGAAATAGATTCATACAAACAGAGTCAACTGATCTTTAACAAAGGAGCAAAGACAATTCAACGGAGGAAGGATAGACTTCAACAAAAGGTGCTGGTGCAACTGAACAGTCACATGCAAAAACGTGAATCTAGATACAGAATTTATATCTTTCACAAAAATTAACTCAGAATGGACTATAGGTCTAAATATAACTGAAAACTACTAAAAGATAACACAGGAGAAAATCTTTGTGACCTTGGGTTTGGCGATGACTGAAAACAGCAAAAAGCACAATCCATGAAAGAAAAAAATTGGTAAGTGAGACGTCATTAAAATTAAAAACTTCTACTTCTACTTTGTGAAGAACACTGTTAAGAAAATAAAAAGATAAGCCACACAATGTGAGAAAATATGTGCAAAATATATATCTGATGAAGGACACTTATCCAAAACATATAAAGAACTCTTAAAACTCAGCAATTAGAACAATAGAAAAATAAAATTTAAAATGGGAAAAAGATCTGAACAAACACCTCATCAGCAAAGCTATATATGTGGCAAATAGGCACATGAAAAGGTGCTCAACAACATACGTCAATAGAGAATTTCAAATTTTAAAAAATACACCTATTAGAATGGCCAAAATCCAGAACATTGAGAACACCAAATGCTGAGGAAGATGTAGAGCCAGAGGAACCACAAAAGTCACTGTGGAGGGACTGCAGAATGGTGCAGCCACTGTGGGAGAGAGTGTGACAATCTCCGGCAAAAACAGACAAGGTTTTACCACACAATCAAGCAATCACATCTCACGATATTTCCTCAGAGGAGGGGAACACATGCCCACACAAACGTCTGTATGTGGATGTTTATTGCAACCTTTTCATAACTGCTAAAACTTGGAAGCAACCAAACTGTCTCCTTCCACAGGAGAATGGATAAACAAACCATGGTATATCCATACAATGAAATATTTTTTAGTAATAAAAGGTCATGAGCTATCAAGCCATGAAAAATACAGAGGAACCTTAAATGTGTATTGCTAAGTGAAAGAAGTCAGTCTGAAAAGGCTGCACATTACATGATTCCAACTCTATGACATTTGGGAAAAGGCAAAACTATAGGGACAACAAAAAGGTCAGTGGTTCATGGCAAGGAAAACAGGGATCAAATGGTGAGTGCAGGGGATTTTAGGACAGTGAAACTGTGCTATATGATACTATAATGACGGATAGATGTCATTATATATTTGTCAAAACCCATAAAATGTACAACACAAAGAGTAAACCCTAATGTAAACTATAGACTTTAGTTAATAACAATGTATCAGTATTGGCTCATTAACTATAATAAATATACCACATTAATGCAAGAAGTTAATAATAGGGAAACTTGGCAGGGAGAGGCAAAGGGGTGTGTGGGAATTTGCTGTACTTTCCCTTCAACTTCCCTGTAAACCTAAAACTGCTCAGAAAATAATGTACACAAATAAAAAATTTCTAATGACTGATAAACTATATGACAAAGACACCATGGTTTTAGAAGCATGGTTTTTAAAAATGATATTGTATTAATCACAACAGTGCCCACACACACTTAAGAAATGCAAGTACATATGAGTAAAACATGCCTGTACTTTCCACTCTCTAGACAATCTTGAGCACACGTATGGATTCCGAAATTCTCTTGTAGTAACTCCCTAGGCTTAGAAGAATCCAGATTTGGGGAACCATTGCTGAGGGTTTCATAGACATTTCTTGATGAATGAATGATATATGTTACCTTAGAAGATGAGGAGAAATCTCACTGCAGGTCAGTGTTGTTGATGTTAGATCTCAACTCTGGGAGACTGGAACACTTTTCTCATCGCATAGAAGAGAAGATTAAATAATAGATTGTGTGTAAAAACATCTAGCACGGTGCCTAGCACATTGCAGTTGCTCAGTAAATAGTAACCAAATCGGAATCCAGTGTTATAAAGGAGATCACTCATCAAGTGCTGGATTGGATTGGCTGACATCCGATGTCTTTTCCACTTGGATTTGTGACTCAGGCCCCACCTCATCATTCATGTTATGGGACCTCATTTCTGTGCCAGCCCCAAAGTCTTGTCATTATAAGACTGGGAATGGAAACAGCTACAAACAACAATAGGAAAGATCTTGGGGTGACACCCTGTCTGAACCACTCATACCTCATTTGCCTTCATACCTCATTTTGGCAGGTGCACCTAAAATATGAGATCTGGTGTCTGAGAGGTTCGGTATAGCTCAGGGTTAAAAAAGAAGCTAAAAGTTGTCCTGTCTCTCCATAGTAATATAGTAGCAGAAAAATTATTAAAAGACTCTCAATGTTCTGGAGGAATAAATATGCAATTTACAATGGACAACAAAGCTTTCACTGCCTTTATTTAATCACAGTATTTATTCATTCAGTTCCAACTGTGTGCAAGGCACTGAGGATATTGGATATTGGATGTTGGCTATTGGATATTGAGCTATCTAGCTGTAGCCTATGATAAAAATGCCCTTTCCATGTTGTTCCTTACAACATTGAGTGCAAAGGTATCCAACCATTCCCACCCTGCTCCACTGCTGGTCCTGGAGCTCTGCTATCCACCTTTGTGGGGCAAATCACCAACCCTAACTCTGTAACAGTAAAAGGCCAGGAAACAGTGTCATGAGAAAAATCAAAGAAACTGGGGAGTTTTAACTGGCGAAGAAGGAATCCAGGAGCTCCCTGATCCTTGATTTCACATATCTGAAGGACCACTATAGGGGAGGAAGTTTTTTGTGTTTTTATTTTGTTTTGTTTTGCTTTGCTTTTTGGTATGAAGCCAGGAACCAGAATCGTAAACCAGTTCTAAAAATGATAGGTAGACTTATGTCATCTCAACTAGAGGAAGGACTTTTTACCAGTAAGAAGCTTCCAAGTATGAAATAGAACCCATAGATAGGCAGCCCGCTCCCCACTACTGGAGGTGTTCAGAGGCCAGATGATCAAGAGACAGAGCATTTGTAGAGGAGATTCTTTCAGCAAACTTGGAGCAGTGGGAGCTTATATCAATGACTTCACTTCTCATTCCAAATCTGTTTCTATGAGCGTTGGCTGTACCCATTGATTTCTGTATTACAGATCATATAATTCTCTGTCTCACTTCTGTGTACTTACACATCCTTTAGAGTTCTCAAAATGTTTTGAATTACATGACCTCATTGACTCCTTGGGACAAATTTTTAAGAATATTAATAAAAAATTATTATCATTTTATAGTTGAGGAATTTGAAGAAAGGAAAGACTGAAAGAAAATGAAATCCAATGATAAAATCAAAGGAAGGTCTCAGACTTTAGTGGGTTCTCCCCACTATGAAATCACAAGCCAAGAACATTCATCTCATTTTCAGAATGAAGAGGTGAAGAGTATCAGATGCCAAACAAGGGAGATTTGTTTTCTTAGGGGCTAAAAAGCTGTCACTATTATCCAAGACTGGGCATGACATTTTCTCCATGGATCAAAAAGCAGAAAACACTGAGTAGTAACTTACTAAGTTAGCAAACTTACTGGTACTGAGTCAACTTCTCACTCATAGCATACTGCCTGCTCTGACCAAGGGTAAAGGAGCAAGACCTTTGCCATAAGAGTGGTTAAAAAAAAGACAAGAAAAGGTGGTGGTCTAGGGATCATGTTGAACAGAGAAAGTCCCAGAGGGTGACCAGGAAATTAAGAACCATTCATTACTTCCTGTAAGAATGTTTTGCATCTGGAAGTGCAGTACGGCAACACCCCCACCCAAGGAGGGTACCGATAGAACAAAGAAAGAACTCCCAAAGGCTGATGAAGGGATTAATTCCTGTATAATAATTATGCTGTGGTCTTCTCCAAAGTCTTTCATCTGCAGATCTCAGAAAGTTTTGCAAATAACAATTAAATGTTGCAACATCCCTTTGAAGCAAGTATGATTACGTCCATTTCCCAAGTGAGAAAACTTAGAGTCTAAAGGACTTGCCTAGGGCTCCCCACCAAGATTCTAGAAGGCCAAGCATTTCAAACTTCAGCTGTGCAGAGCTCTGGACCTCACAGGGAGAGTGTGACTGGGACGATCTGACAATGCTGTTCCCAGGCTCTGAGAAGGAAAGAGTCCTGAATATGTATGCCCCACACTGGTCCACATGCTCTGTAAGAACCTCGGAGGGCTTAAGGGACTGCATCCGAGAACCAGAGGACTTAGAGACAGACTGCAGGAGTCATTCCTCAGCCTTCCGATGAGATGTCATTTCTCCTCTTCAAAGCTGTGGCGGACCATTGTTGTTACTTGCTTTGTGGTCTACCTCTGGTTATAATTCCTTATGTTGGCGTCTAGTTTTCTCTTAAGACTTCAGATAAGGATGGCTTACATTATCCCTTATGCTGGGTATGTAGTACAAGGTCACATGTAAATACATTTTAATTGTATTTGAAGTGGGGTTGGTGGAAAAAAGTTGAAGTGACAGACAACTTCTACAAGGTTTTGCAAGAACAAAATTGATAATATTTGTCCTCTCAGAGAAAACAAGTCCTGCCTACAATCTACATTTTCATATGGATAAAGGCATTTCAGGGTTTGCGTGACTACCACAATCTCTACTTTTTAACCTAGGAACCAATGTTCAGTTGGGATAGTCACTCTGGCTAAAACTCAGTAAAGGAGCTTCATGGAAAGCCATGTGTGTGCCAAGAATATTTGGTAATAACCAACCTTTACTGAATATCAAGTCTTTACAAATTTCACAAAACATTTTAATAAGCACTTTCAAAGTTGTGCCTATTGAGATAGCATGAGGTGGACAATAGGGATTTTTCTGGTGAACTTTATCATTTTATTAATAAATTCCATTGTGGTTAAGTGACCTGCTCTAGTTCACACGATGATTAAGTAACAGAGCTATGACAGAAACCCAGAAACCCGGAGAGAAAGAAGAATGGCCACTCTTCATATGCCACAACTTCCTTTCCCTCTCCAGCCTTCCCAAACTGGACTTGAATTGGTACTTTCTTCTTTGCTTTCAACTTATGTCCCAGCAGGGCCCAGGCTAAACCACTTTGGGTCCTTTTGAGCCCCACTCATCACCCTGTGGGCAGCAGTGTCTGTCCAACTGGAATCCAGAGCTCACCTGAATGTGATTTGACTTTCAAGAAAGGGTTGAGTAGCAGGTATAATTTTGCAAATTTAGAAACCCACTTCCAAAATGATGTAAAAGAAGATAGTCTCTCTAAGAGCTGTCAATTGAAACTAATTCATTTGCACATTTTGGTGCATTGTCCAAGCCCACGATGGAAAGATGGGAGACTTTATACTTGCAGCGCCACCAAGCAACTGTGGGGTTTTGTTTTCATTCCACAGATATTTTATTGGCACCTACTATATCCTGAATATTGTGCGAGGTGCTAGGAACATAGCAATGAAAAAGATTTGTTCTTTGCTCTCCAGCAGCTAATAGTGTTTTAGACAAGACAGACAAACAAGCAGATAACAAACTGCAATGTAATACGTGCTTTACAAAGATGTTACACTGTAGTCTTTGCATAGGAGAAAACTAAGTGCGGGACTCTTCTGAGCACAGGGCACTGTGGGACTGCACAGTGTGCACACGCGTGAAGCCAGTGCTGCCAACTGAGATCCTCTGGGTTTCACAGAAGCACAAACACAAGTGGTGACAACAAATGGGTGCACACATGGAGACTCTCAGAAACTCCAGGCAGGAGAAACCATGACAGAAGAGAAGAGTAGAGCCAAGCGGTCAGTGGCCACTGCAGGAGGAAGGACTAGGGACAAAGACAAGCTGAAGCATAAGAATCAGGGTAACTTGAGGAGCAGTAATGAGCCTCCACAGATGAGGGCATGACCAGAAGTCATGATGGCTGTTTCTAGAATGGCAACAAACTTTTCCTACCAGCCTGAGGGCCGGCCTCATGGCCACAAAGAGGCTTGACTCAATTTCTGCATTCCATTCAATTCCCATAACCTTAGGTAAACAGCATTTCTCTAACTCTTGCAAACTGGACAAAACTAATCCAAAAATACAGAAGTGTTTTACATACTTATAAAACATCATGCTTTATGCAAGGGAGACTTGCAGCTGAAAGATTCCACCAGCAGCCAAAACAAAGACCAAATTAGTACTGCAGGTGGGTGAGGATGTAAGCATAGGCTACTTTTCATAATGTCTGCACCTTTCAGAGACTCCCCCAATAAGACGACAATCACTGTGCCTGCAAACCCCTGCCAACATCTCAGATGCTGTTGCTGCTAAAACAAGAAGCATGGTCTACCTGATAACTGCATGAAAATAACTCAAGGGTTAGGCAACCCCCTTTTGTTATTCCACAAAGAGCTTCCTATGCTAAGCCTTCTGGCCAATCAACACATTAACATACCATCAATAATTACTAATTAAACATCAGCAGCTTTCTCCCCTTTAATAACCCTAATATTCTAGCTATCTATGAAGATAATTAACCTTGTTAAAGAAAAGTGCCCTAGGAAGCTTTCCTCAACACAATAGACAATTACCTTTCTTAATCACCTTTTTCTTTTATTCTAGTGTCAGTGTTCAGGTTAGTCCTCCTGACAGGACAGTGATGGCTGCTCCCTATGATGTTCTCCCCATCCTAACTCTCTTATAATAGTCGTTAGCATCCCCCTTAACATGCTTCCAGGAAGTTGCTTTATTCTTGGTTTCTTATTGGCAGCCAGTTCCAGAGATGTTGCAGGTAGGAAACTGTTCACACGCCCATAAGTCAGATCAGATGTGGCTCCCCAGTATCCTGATGAGCAAAGAAGAAGAATGACCTGGCCAAAGTCTTGGAGCAAGATGAACTCCCTCTCTTTAGCATCTGACCTACTCAACTACACTCCAAACACAGTATGACTTTGTTCAGTAATTTCCTTCATGACACATTTGCTCAGTGCCCATGTCTGCTGGTCCTTTGCTAAACCCCAGGCAGTCAGACATGAAGAAGAAAGAAAACCGCAGCAAGTTTACCTCTCAGGGCCGACTAAGCTTACCATGCTGCTGAAAGTGATTATTTTTGTCAATTTGCCTGGGAAATATCTAGTAGACACTTGTGTCGGGCCCTTTAAGGACTGCTGAAATCCCACCTCTTCCACGAGCACCCTTCCTACCGCCACCAGGGGAGTGAAGCTGTCCTTCAGCGAAGAGGCTCTGCTGCTACAAGAGCCTATCAGCACTCTGCCTGCCATCAGAATTACTCGTGTGCTGTAAGAACACTTCTTACCTGACTCTGTGTCCCCTGAAACAGTACCAGGTGGTACATAATGGTGGCACTGGTGGTAGACACTTAATCAGTGGTCGCTGAATTAATTATATTCAATATGTATGAGGCACCTAATAGTGAGAGGTGGGATTACTATTACACATGATCATTCTGTAGCCAAATGATGAGAATGACTGAAAACACAGCCAAGGTAATTTTTTCTAAGAACTCTCAGTATCTATGCACCTCCCAGGACAAGCTAGATGGTCCCTCCTTGTTCTCCTGCTCCCTTCTAAGCAAATTAATGCTCTTCCTTTCATGTTTGGATAATCTCACCAAGAACTGTCATATCTATCCTGTTCTCTAAGCTCATCAGTAAGCCAGCAAGACATGCACAGAAAAGATGCTTATCCAAATTTCCCCAAGGTTACACAGAGGACTTGACAGATCCAGATCTGAGAGTTTTAAGGGCTCCATTCTTGGTTTGGAGTTCTTGCATTTGAACTGTTACAATTGTAATAATTATAGAAAGCCAAAAGTTAACAGAACTGCGGTTAAAGACAGGCTTGTTTTTAACCTTAAGTATTTTTGAGGGGTAACTGCCCCAATGCAGTTGATTTGTGTAAATCTAAACTGGGCTGTATATTTGTTAATAGTCTGTAATAAACAGACACAGTGGCAGCACCATGCAAAGAACACAGGTGAGGAAGGATTTAAGGAGGTTCATTTGCATCCAGTTATCAAAATAAAATGAAACGTACCCCATGGGAGAAATCAGAACTTTTGAACAGATATTTCACAGGCCAGTGATTCTTAATAATTCTAGAGACCCCAATGCCTGTCTGTACCTGCGACTGTTCTTCACACATATATATTTAGTTGGAGAGGATGCTGATGGACAAATAAAGGCAAATTGTAACTGACACATGATATCAGTTGAGGTTTATGTTCCAACAGCTTGAGGACATTTTGTGGCCAAGTTTCTTTTGTTGATCATGTCAAGGCTTCAATCTATTTCAGTTTAGAGGAACTTTGTTGCTCAGTTTTATAATATGCAAATATAATTAGAACTGGACATGCAAACAGATAAGCTATTAAATTTTATATGAAATTAGTAAATATTATTTATATCTGTTACAATAATCTGAAACCAAGTAGATACTGGAGCAATCTTTTGGTCAGCATTTAATTTTTTCTTTCCCACAAGAACGTGTTGAAAGGGAGGTGTATACATCACTACATGTGTTTTATGGTCCCATTTTGCTTTCATTTCCTGTCTAATTTAGAGGACTATTATCCCCAGTGGGAATTGATAAGGCAGTGGTAGGCTAGAATAAATGCGTTCACCATATGTCTGTTGGGAGAAGAAGACCTTTTCCCTGGAATCTTTCCATTTTGAAGGTTTTTTCAGTGTAGGGAGCTACAAAGGTGGAATACCCCTGACTTCTCTGCACCCCTGCCCGAGTAGAGAGAACCAAAGTGATTTCTCCAGCGGGCCATTTTGGAAGTGAAGCTGTGCCCTGGGCACTTGCCCACTTTCTCTCCTTTTCAGCCTGCCCTCAGAAAATATATGTTCTCGGTTACACTTGTCCCAGTGTAAATGTAACAATCAAGGCCTTGGACACATGGAAGGCCGCTAATGGTCCAGCACCTCTGGTGGCAGGATGAGTAAGTCAACATAAGCCTGGGTTTGGTCTTCGGAAGCTGGATGTCCATTTGCCTAGAGACATAAGCGACACAACCACGGAACACAGCAGGTGGGAGCAGCTGGTTTCCTCATCAGACCTGAGCTCCTCAAGATGCTGGCATCACTCTGGATCCTCCAGCACCTATCACCAGGCCTGTCACATAGCAGGCACTCACTGTACATTTAGGGAATTAAAGGAAAAGTCAGGATAAGAACTTAGATGTCTTGAGTTTCAATCTCTTACACCATGCTGTTGCTGTGGTCACCGAGATACAGACTCTGGCCTGTCAAACACCATATTCATGCCACCTGTGACACATCCCCACATGCAAGACTTCTGGCCCATCTCGCCCTCTAGTAGAATCCAAAAAGGCTAAGTGGGACTGTCTTTCCCACAGAACTTCTCCCCAGCAGGGGATCTTGCATTTATCATACCTTCCCTTTTTCCTCTTTCATCACTTTCCATTGAGGTAGCAACCCTCAAGCTATTTCTCTTTTGCTTCTGCAAACACAGCCTCTCCAGCCCATTCTTGCTGTCTCTTCTCCAGCTCTCTCCCATTTACTACAGGAAGATCTCTCTTCTTCCTTCTTTCTCCTTCATCAGCTCTGGCATGAGGACCAAATCACTATCTCAGACTGACAGCCCTGAGTGTAGTACTAATGATACCCCCAGTGAAAGACATTACAAAGAACCTGTTTCATCAGCCCCTTGAAGTCCCTGAAAATGTTTGTAAGTTACCTTGAGAAATTACTCAAAAGTCCCTATCGATACCTTCATCTTCTGTTTTCTTTGAGAACCCACATGCCACCTAAAAACTTAAACAAAAATACCACCTTATATTTTAAATTACTCGAGTATGTTTTACTATTTTGAACATAAATACACTATGCTTCAATTATACTACAGGGCCCAGGGACTTTAGAGATGTGGGCTGGGACTGCACTGGCTATTTCAAGCATAAGCCAATATGCTTGCCCTGAGCCCCAAAGACTAACTCACAGGTAAGTGGTTCACACTTTGTGCTCCTCAGGGAATTCCCCCAGGAGCTCTGGGATGGAGTTGAACATGGAAATAATTGTGTAGGCTATTCATTTGAAACAGTGTTGAACCACTTTTCAAAGAAAAAAATGGTGATTCATTAAATTCAAACAAACAAATTTTTACCAGGGCACAAAGGAGTATATGTCCCCGAGGACGGTTGGGTTGGTGCTTGAAACACTGTGTTTCCCTCTCATCTGGAGTTTCGCAGTCTTCCTGTTTGACTTGGGGCCCAGGGCACATCTGCCAGGCCCTCTGCATGTCTCTTCTCCCATCTCCCTAGGCTGGGGAGCAGCACAGTAAACCTGCTTCGTAGTGGTTGTGCACGATGAGTCCCTTTGTTGTCACGCCTGTCATGCAACATGCAACAGGGTTCAGGACCCACTATGGGTGACAGAACAGTGCTTATTAGGAAAACTTACAAAGTCAAGGTCATCAGTAGAAGGCACATGGAACAATCTCTCACCTTTAAATGCATCCTAGATCTGACATAGTTGCCTGTTTCCTTTTAAAGGTTACACTTGAGAACATACAGGAGGGTGGGGGCCAGCAAAGGGGGGCACTGTGGATTGCACAGTTGCCAGGCTGTCTGGGTTTTATATGCCACTGAGTTTTGACGTTTGCCCATGAAAACTAAGTATCTAACATGCCTGCAAACCCTAGGGATCATAGGAAGTTGGGTGCAGCAGCAGACCCTCCTACAGGAGAGAGGGAACTTACTGCCAGGTCCCATCGGAAGCTGAATTTGGGTGCAGCTCCTCCTGCTGGGAGAAGTGGGAGCCTCTGGTCCCAAAGAATTCATTGTCTGGACAATTAATCCTAGAAGGGATTCCCAGGGACATTTTTAGGCAATCCTGTTTGTTACACCAGAGTGGGACACTGAATGTAGTCAAAAATCTGTCTGCAGATAAATCTTATTGTGTGCCAGGTCCTGTGATTGCTCTGTTTTCAAAGTCACCTTTGAAAGTCTTCATGTCCATACCTTCCCTTCCATCTTCCTGGCCATTCCCCACTGGCCTCCCTCATATGTTCACGATCTCTTGTTTGGCCTATTGCAATCTCTCCTAACTCTTCTTCCTGCCTCCAATCTCTCCTAACACAGCCTATCTTACATACCATAGCAAGCTTAATACTCCTAAACTGCAACCCCGACCTCATTGCTCGTATCAGTCAGGCTAGGTGAGGCTATTCTGCAGCAACAGACAAACCCAACATTCCTGTGACTAAACAGCAAAGACTTATCTCTCACTCTCGTTGCTTGTGCATCCTGGGCGGCTGAGGATTCAGCCCTACATCATTATTTTCTCCACTCTGCGACCCAGGCTGATGAACTGTCCATAATGAGAAACATTGCTGAAGCTGTAGAAGAAAGGAGATCCTAGATGGTCTTGCTGATAATTAAATGCTTGCCTGGAGGTAGCAAAAACTCAGAGCTCATTAGGCAGAACTGACCCCATGACCCCACCCACAGGTGGCCAAGATGTACAATCCCGAAAGAGTGGACCCAGAAAGAGTGAACAGCATTAATGACTATTATGTTACTATTTTACTTAAAAAGGAAGCAAGCAAGTAAACACTCTGATACCTTCCCACGTTTTTCAGAATAAAGTAAAAACGTCTTAGGGTGCCCAAACTTTTGGCGTCTCTGGGTCACACTGGAAAAAGAATCGTCTGAGGCCACACACTAAGTACAAAAACACTAATGAAAACTGATGAGCAAAGAAAATGTTTTAAGTAAATTTACGATTTTGTGTTGGGTCGCATTCATAGCCATCCTGGGCTTGCAGGCCACAGGTTGGACACCCCTGTAACATCTAACCTCAAGTTACTAAACCAGCAATATCTTCCACTTTCTACATCACATTTCAAAAAGAATAAACTAGTTCCACTTAACTATACAAATAACCCCCACGCATCGCTGCCCCACACTACACCGTTGGCCCTGCTATTTTTCTCATCAAGAAGCAGCCATTTCCCCAGGTCAAATTCACACGCCATCTCTTCCTCTCAGCCTCCTGCAACTCTTCAAGCCAGAAACAACGGCTTCTCTACACGATATCTTTATAAGGGTCCAATCGTGCTTCTTTATGGTACTTAACACAATTTCTCTTCTTTTATAATGAAAAATTTTTATAATTTAGTCATAAGGCTAAAAGAGACTTCAGAGATCATTTAGTTCTTAAATCTTCCACACACCATTGCCAAATCTTCCATCATCTGTTTAAAAATCTACAATTTCGGGGAACTCGCTACCTCCCAGGTAACTCATTCTATCCACCCCCAAACTTGAACATCTCTGATTATTTTAAAAATGACAACAAGAACACATTTTAAAGCACTTCATCATATGAAGTTAGTACCTACATGCCTCATTTCCAAACAAGGAAACCAAGGCGTGATAAGAGAATAGGAAACTTTTTCTTAAGGAGCAAGGAAAGTTCCCATTTAATGCATCTCACTGTGCTGCTCAGAGGCTTCCCAGCTTCCGGACTGTGATGTGAATAATCTCCTAAGAGACTGGGAAGGGTGGAAAGACACCAAGGCAACCACCCTGCATTGTTTACCCGAGGACTCCGGGGTGCCTTCTGCACAGCTGTGCCCAGTGGAAGTGTTTAGACAGAAGGCTGTGTGGTCCTGGACTGATGCGGCTGCACCGCGGCTCACAGCCAGGCTGTCAACCTGGACTGCTGGGACCATACAACATGACCTCGGTGGCCAGAGCAGGGCAGCAGAGGAAGCCTGCAAACGACCCTCCAAGGGACTATGAGGACAAAAGCCTCCCTAGCATTCGAAATGACCTGACTGACTTCTGACAGCAAAAAATACCTTCTCTGTCCAGAAAGCCTTCTTAGAATTTTACAGTACCTTCTTCAGTTGTCCTATGGAAAACATACCTTTTGAAAAACACAGTTCTTGAAAAGATCACAGATGTCAGACTCACTGCCACTTACTCACTGTGTGGCCCTAAATAACTCACTTTACTTTCATGAGTCCTGTCTTTAATACAAGCAAATAATACTTTCTCAGATTATAATAAGAATCAAATGACAATTCAAAGTGTCTTCCATGGCCTGGCTCAATAATCATAGTTTTTTCTAGTCTTGCTTTAGACTAGAGCAACTGGGCTCCTGACTAGCAGGACCTTGCATTATTGAGGACCTAGGCTTGCCCTTCTCCAGGTGTTCTCTTTTCCACTGGGTGAGGAGTCCACCAAACACATTCGGCTTCTAGATCACCTGCCCTAAACCCAGAACTCTGGCATCCCCTGCTCACATGGCTCTAAGCCCACTGCTAGGACCTCGCTTCCCCAGGTCTGTCCCATGCAGGACTAAACGTGATTCTAGCGTGTGTGTCCCTAAGCCAAGGGCCAGCTGTGTACAGTGTGCAGGGATGCGGTTGGGTGGGGATTGGGTTGTGGATGGATCTTTGTCATGAGCCTGGAGCCCGTGTGGCTGTGTGTTAGGCACTTAAAAAGACATTAGCAAGCAGGAATGGGAAAAGAAAAAGGCAAGCTACAAGCCAGTGGCATCATTTGTACACTCACTTTGGACTTGACAAATATTAGGGGCAGATATTGTTCCCTCGCTCTTCCTTACTTCTAATTCTAATCTAATCTAATCTTATCTAATGCACAGTTCTAAAGCTACAGTAGTTCTTTTGTATGGCTGAATAATACTCCACTGTAGGGGTATACTACAATTTGTGTATTTATTTATCTTTTGATGGACATTTCGTGTTTCTGCCCTTTGACTGCTGTGAACAATGCAGCTATGAACATTCACACACAATCATCTGTTTGAGTCCCCGTAGTCAATTCTCGTGGGTATATACATATGAGTGGAATTAATGGATTATATGAATTCCATGTTTAACTCTTTTTTACAGCAACATTTTACATTTCCACCAGCTACATACAAGGATCCGTTTCTCCACATCCTTGCCAACATTTGTTATTTTCCATTTTTTAAAATTATAGCCATTCTGGTGGATAGGAGGTAGAATTACCTTGCAGTCTGGATTTGCATTTCCCTATTGACTAATAATATTGAACAACTTCTCTTGTGCTTATTGGTTATTTGTATCTTGTTTGAAGTGGGGTCAGGGATAACTTCTAATAAGGTAGCTAATATTCCAGGGATAATGAAAGAGAAACAAACTGAGAGCAGCTCAAAATTACTAACTCCAAGGGTACTTCTGGGGTCCTCCTAGCTTACTCCTGGTTGCCTCCTTGAAGACAGTGTGTCAAGCCCCACTCCAGCAGAATCACTCAGGAACTTCATGCCTTCAGATTAGGGCCCAGAAAACACCACCCACTGAACACTCCTCCCTAACTCAGTCCTTCCCCCACACACATAGACACACCCCATTCTCATTTTCAGCCCCAGGATTACATAGCAGCATCTGAGACTGGATTCTGCTTGTGGAGCAGCCCCAGCTCTCAGTATGTGTTCTGGACCAGGGCCCCAACAAAACTGTGCCATAGGATGCACACTTCGTACTCCCCCAAAGGCTGAATACCCAGCATCAGGGAAGCAGGGGGCAGCCACATCCCATCCAGGTGAGCTGCTCCAGGCTCAGCCCTGCTCTTTTGAACCTATCCACACAAATCACTTCCCATGCAATGAAAGGAGCCATAGTGAGAAAATAGCCAACACCCCTCCTCTGTCCATTTACCGTATGGGGAAACTGAGGCTCAGAGAGTGAAGCACTTACCCAAGGTCTCAGCCCAGTACAGGTCTAGAACTTGGGTCCTCAACTTCTGAGACTTTCTTCCTCAAGCATGATATGATAGAACAAATGTTTACACACTCCTCTGCCACACCTCCAAGCCAGGCCAGGATCTGAGTCAAGGTCAGTTTATTCTGTGCCTTAATTTTCTTCCTGCAAAATGAGACTGCAGAATCATAATAACTGTTCTTCTTTTCACCCAAGAAGAACTAATATAGAATAAAGTGTGTGTGTGTGTGTGTGCACGCTTTGTGCTCACTGGAAGGCAATAGCTATATAAATATATGTGTATGTTTGTACTTACACTTTTTTTCATCATGACCTAGTTGAGGTGGAGAACCATTTTGGGACTAGGTGAAAATGGCACACACTAATTCTACCTGTTTCTTCCTGCGTGGTCCGGTCTAATGTTCCCACGTAAAACGAGTCCCTTTAACTCTAAAAAAGGAATGGATTCTGTTCTGTCAGGAGCACTCAGATCACACTAGGTATGAGCCCACAGCTGCAGGTCTACACTTGGGACTGGGGTTATGTCAGAGAAATGACAGCTGGGGGCAGAGCAACCTGGTGTCCCGCCAAGTGCCCCAGACAGGCACCCAGAGACCAGGGCTCAAGGACAGATGGGCCCCCGAACAGCTGGGGTGGAACTTTGCATAAGTTACTCACCTGCTCAGGACCTCAGTTTTTCCGTCATCAGAATGAAGGTGTTAGACTGGACTAGCTGATTCAATTTTTTTAAATAGCAAAAACGCTTTCTAAAGATGAAATCTCGTGCAGACCTCTAGTGTAGAAAAAGAGATAAAAATGGAACTACTCTGACTGAAGGGACCCTCCCCCATCGCCACCTTGGAACTATTTGCTCTGCTTTCAGCTCACTGGAGTGAAACTCTTCCAACTAAAACACTGTACGGTTCTATGTCATGAGAGTAACAAGTTAGGTCCAGAAAAACACCCAGGTAGGCTAAGTAGGGTAGTGGGATGACAAGGACAGGGTCCTGGAGAGATGGGAGAGGGTGGGTGGAGGGAGTGGGGAAAGTTTTGACCCTCACCGAGTTCTTAGATGAGAGCCTGCTTTTCCACACCAGATTCCCTGAGGAAACTGAGGCCAGACTGGTAAGATACAAACTTTGTGACTTTTTGACCCAGGAAGTTTTGAAAATCATAATAAGGAAATGATTATAGAGTGCTTCCAGCTCTTCAGAGACGAGCTGTGTTTAAATGCAAGGTATTATTACCTCCGTGGAGCTCTCTTTTGATTACCGCTGTGCTTATAAATGTGGGCAGACCACTTTCATATTTCAAAACTCAGGTGTTTAAAAAAATATTCACATGTACAATACCTAGCTCTTCCCCTTATAAGCTAATTCTCAGCTTCCTTATGAGAATTATGTCACTGAATAATTCAAATGTTCAAAAAAATATTTTGCTAGCTCCATCAGCTAAATTACGGTCCCCTATTAAAGACATCTAGCCCTTCCGGCTCACTCTCCTCCCAGTATTTGAAGGACTGTTAAATTAACAATGAAAACAATATTATATTGGGGATATTAAATGTCAGTACCAAATACCATTGTACAGAGGAAGTCATCAATAACAGACACTGAAGATTCAGCTTAGCCCTAGGATATTTGATTCCTTGATACGGAGTCTCCTGCCGAATCTCAAAAGTCAACCCCCTCCAAACTTCAGCATGTTCTTTCAGAACTGAGGGGCTTGAACATGCAGCTTGTACTGGAAGAACAGAGGACTCAAAGTCGAAAGGTGTGGTTCAAGTCCTACTTTCACTGTGCATGGACTGCTTGACCTTGGCAAATCCTTTCACTGATCCTTGGTTTTCTCCTCTGTAAACTGGGTGGCCTCCCCGGCCTGCCTGGTTCCCAAGGCTTCTCCAAGGATCAGAATGAAGTGATGCCGAAGCCCTGCCTGACCAGAGCGGGTGGAGAAGGCTGGAGTCAAACCCAACAGACCTTGGTTTCAGTCCCGGTCCTGCTACTTCCTAGCTGTGTGACCAGAAACAAATTGCTTCTCTGCTCTGAACCTCCTGCTCCTCATCAGAGAAAGGAAATGGTTAATAGTATTTTTCTCATAGGGTTGTTTTGAGGATTTAAAGCCCAAAGCCTGGCCCTTAGTAAAGGCTCAATCAATGTTGGCACTTGAAGCAGTAACGCTCCATGTACCCAGGGGGTCCTGTTGTTTCTCCCTAGTTCTGCTTTCAGTGCACAACAGACCTAAAGATAACCACACCCGTATTGTCTCTCAACCACCTGGGTGCTTTTACTCGAGCTAGAAGAAAAAGGAAACACATTGTGGCCCAGAATGGGACTCCAGAGAAATCCAAAACGAGCTGTGGTCTAAAAGCGACTTCTCTCCAAGCCTATTTTTAACCAGCTGTGAACTTCTCCAATACGCGAAGAGTGATGCTGGGCTCTCTGAATAGCTCCTCTGACGAGCTGCTGCCCACTTCTGTTACTATGTGAATTTATGGAGTTCTGGTCTCACACTTCATTAAAGAAATATACGGTGGTGCTGAGACAGGCGGGGCCAACACCTATAACTCTTGTCCCCGTCTCCCAGTTATAAATCTCACTGCTTCATTCACCAAAGAGGAGCAACTGAAGAGATGTTATCACCTGCTCCTTTGTGGTGGGCTCTTGTTTTAAGGTGTTTGCAACAGACAACTTTATTACAATCTCACCAGACAGAAGGCCCAGCCCAAAGCACACTCCCAGCTTGGTTAGGAATGCTTTCAGCAACAGAAAACAGAACACATAAGTACAATGACTAAACAAACAAGTTTATTTTTCCGCACTTAAAACACACAGAGATACACTGTTGCTGGCATTTGTTTAGAGGCTCCATGAAAAGTCACTGCATTTCCATTAAGTTAAAATTATCTGGGCTTTTCCCTCATGGTTACATTCTGACTACTGAAGCTACAGCCACCATCCATACAATCCAGTGAAAAAAATGAGGAAAGGAAAATATTGGCATTTATGTGGGGGAGTCAAAATATTTGTGGGATTCCTGCAGCCATTTTATCCTTTTACCTTATTGGCTACAACTGGGTCAAATGGCCACCCTTGTTTGAAAGGTGATGAGAAATAAAAGGGTTGGAGATGAAAGTTGAACCAATGAAGAGTATTTGCCTCAGTTCTCGTCCTGCCCCAGCCCTGCAGTATGAAGAAACAAAAGTGAATGACTGAATAATGGCCACAGAAAGAAAGGAGTAAATGGTTGACACAAAGACCTACTTTTAGACTGACACGGCTCACCTGCCATTTTTTCTAATTCCCTATCCAGGTGTCACACATTCCCATCCCCTTGCTAGCCTCCCAACGAGTCCGTAGTACCATTTTCCCTCTTATATTTAGTTTCCTGCTCTGGTCTATTTTAGTGATGACTACTTATGCCCCTTAGTGGCAAAGTAGGTGTTGTATTAGCCACTATCACAGTGCCTGCAATGTATTAGCTAATCTAAAAACAACTATTGCTATTTTGTTGAATATGCTCTCATGAAAAATTCTACCACACATGTATGTAAAGTCTTTCAAATCTCTCTGTTGGGTTGGTCTATCTAAAGAAATAGAACCAAGTTGTTTAGGTGACATAGTCAATTAAACTGAGCATGTAATTGTGCGATTTCCCTTGTAAATCAAAGAATTCACAGAAATTATTTTTATTCTGTTAGTCTAAAATACTGCGTATTAAATTGCAGCATTAAATCTGTTCCTTCTTGTGAAGACTTTGACCTAAACTCTGAATGATGTAAAAAAAACCAGAGAAGTGTGTTAAAAACAAAAATGCCTAAGAAGAACACTACGGGTAGGGTGTTGTAGAAAGTAGGGCACCCAATAATGGAGCAAAGGGTGCCTACACCGGCTATTGACTGAGCCCCCTGCTTGCCCTGGCAGGGCCCCTGATGCCTTCTCAATTTCACACTGACTCTATCCCTCACCCCCACTTGAGTAAGTATCTTCACCATGTTGGGTTTTGGAAGGTAAGTAGGGTTTGGACACACACGTGTGTGATAAGAACACCTTGAGAAAGGGCGGGACAACAGGAAAGCACAGAATCAGAGTGGGTATCTGGGATTAGAGTACATGGGATTAGATGGCATGCTGAAGGAAGAGATAATGCTGGGGAATTGGGTAGGGGTCGGATCATAACTAACGAGGGCCTTCGATTTGCAGCTACAGGTTCCAGGTACAATAGGAAGCCATTTGTGTCTGTGCATGCGTGTGTGCAGAAACACATACACCAGACTATGGCTTTATAGATTTTCATCTGGTAATAGTTGTGTGTTCGAAATGAAGAGCTAAAGATATCAAAACTAAGGCGATCATTTGAAAGCTTACTGCAGCCCTGAGCAGTGTGGCTCAATTGGTTGGGCAACATCCTACAAGGCAAAAGGTCTCCGGTTCAATTCCCAGTTAGGGCACATGCCTGGGTGGTCAGCCCAGTCCCCGGTCAGGGTGTGTGCAAGAGACAACCAATTGCTATTTCTCTCACACATTGATGTTTCTCTCCCTCTTGTTCTCCCTCCCTTCCACTCTCTCTAAGAATAAATAAATAAAATCTTCAAAAAATGTTTATTGCAATAACTGAGGCAAGGGAGGAAGCAGGTCTGAATTAAGGCAGCGGTAGCTCGAGTGTGCGTGGAGGGAACGCTGTGATGGTGAAGTGAGGCGTGTAACTGGTCACTCCGCCAAGCGTGCAAACCAAACCAGCTGCAGAGCTAGTCAAGGAGAGGAGAATTCAGAAGGAGAGGTTAAAGAGAGATATAACAAACCTCAGTTATGACTTTAAGACCATCTTGAAGAAGATCTGACTGAACTTTTATCTTCCCTCATAAAAACAAAAAAGTGAGGACATCTTGTTGCTACAAACACTATTCCCTACTGAAGCAGGGGAACTGAGTACAATCAGCAGAATCAACAGTTATGCAGGGGCCATATAATAGACGTCTAATATAGTCCATTGCTTGTACAGGGCAGATCCTCTTGAACACACATGTTTCTCATCTCAGTTTTGTGGGGATTCTGGCGAACTGTATAGGTACAAATGGACAATCTCTTGTTTGCACCGAACACTGCTTATCTCCTATCAGAGGGCTTTCTTATTAACATTGCTGTAGGACCAAGTCAGTATTCTGAAATATGCATGCAAAAACTAGAAGCAAGGGAATTTAACACCCTGTGGAGTAAACTGTAACCAATGTGAAACATAAGCCAGAAGATAAACTCCTCCTTTTTTCTCCCCCCACAAAGGGATATTCTCGAAGTCTGCTCAGAAGTGTGGCCCCACTTATTCAGTAATCAGTATCAGTTTGTGATGACCACCAGCTCAGTAACCATTTTGGTATGGCCTGGAATGTTAGTGCAATAGTTAGAACTCTAGCCACTATATTGGGCCATGAGTACGGAGTCCATGCTCCAGGAATAGTAGAGAGGCAAGACCGAAGATGAAGGGCACCAGACGTCAAGAGCAAGTCTTTGTCCAGTGAGAGCAGCCTGCATTCCAGCTCACATGATTTTATTTGCCTCTCTGCAGGGGCTGGCTCCAGGTTTCATAGCTTCGTACAAGAAGCCTGCATATCAGAAATGACTGCAGACTTGTGCTCCGACTGCAAGTCTTTGCAAATGTGTGTCTTGTCTCAGAATAGATTTTTTTTTTAAAGAACCTACACTGGGACTCTTTCTCTTACTGCATCTCCTAATGAGGAGAAAGCATTCCAGGTGTGGAATGTGTCCATAGCAGGACAGAGGGTTCCTGGCAGATTCTTCTGATCGTCCTGGGTTTTCGTTGGAGCACTTCTCTAGCAACCTTTGCTGAAGGAGTGGCACGCCTGTGTGATGTGTGTACCTCTCCCTGGCCCAAGGCCCCTGTCGAGTCTCTTCTCTAGGATGGACACTGGTATGTTGAGGCAGAGATTTCTGCTTCTGCGGCTTCATCATATTCCCATGAAAAGGGAGATGATTCTTTTGTGAATTTGGCATAGTGTACTCATTTGTCCTGGCCAGATTCTAAGTCACAGTTTTAAAAACTAGATGTCTCCTCCCCTTGCCCATCTGCTTGCCAATGACTCAAAAGAGTAAGGTCCAGCGTGCCAAAAAGTTCATGGTGTGACCAGTGCTTCTAGAACAAGTACTCACAATTCTTCCTGGCATGCTTTGAACTGCCTTTCAGTGCAGTGTTACTCCCTGGGTGGAAGGAGGAGGATGAGTTTCAGATCAATGCACCAATAGCCAAGCAACCCCAAATTGTGTTCTTTCAACCGTAGGAAGTAGAAAGAATATTACAATGAACACAATGTATTTTGTCCAAACAACTGAGTAAATTCTCACTCACCCACTTTGGGGAAGATCAGTCACAATGTTTTCTCCCAAATCAATTTCTTTCAGACCCCCAGCCAGTTCCACCCCTGCTTCACTAGATGTTTATGTATTTGGATCTGGGATTATCCATTATTTGTTGTTACTTATTATAGTGTGGCCACCCTCCCTCTGCCCTCTCTCTGTGTGTGGAATGGTGAATTCACTGCGATACTATTTCTACCTCTGTTTCCCACACCCCCACAGCATCTGCTCCAGGGCTCTGGGCTGCCACTGTGACCCAGCCTGATGCCCGAATCAGGGAGGAGAGCCTTGAACTCTCTGTGATGCTAATATGGACAAAGCACTTCCTATTCCCTCTATAAGGTAGGTCACCTGCCTGTCACCTTCTTTGCTTTCCGTTCCTCCTCAGAGCAGCAGGAAAGAGAGAGGCCAGTGGCCCTGCTCAGCTAGATTTAGCTAAAAAGATCAGAAATGCCTTTGCAGGCTTAGCAGAGGGAAAAAGGAAGGCAAGCTCCTTTCTTTGGAAGGATCCTAACAGGAAATGCAGCCTGACATGGGAGTGTGGAGTAGTAATAAAAAGAGATAAAAGGTCAGATGGATCAGTCAGTTCTTCAACGACACTCTTCAACTTCAGACACTCTTCAACTTCAGACCTTTTTCCCTCTGGTGGCACCTTAGCAGCTGTCTTTTTTTTTTCTCCCCTTCATTTCTCTTCCTTCTTTTCCTGAAACACGTCTTAGAAAGAGAAAGAATCTCTAATGAGGCAAGACATTAGCCCCTAGCACCTAACTTTAGCAGGAGCAGTTGAACTCATCCAGGTTAGTCAGTGAATACCACCTGCAGGGCCCATCTGCTCACCTTTTTTTTAAATGTTTGGCCTTTGCTTTGAAACTGTTTGTTTGGTTTTTTTAAAAAATATTACCAAGCATTCTCTTTATCAAAAGTGCTCTCTCTGGCAGAGGTAAGAGGTAGGGCTTTCTAAATATTCCTTGGCTCTGGACTCAAAAAGAAAATGATGTTTCATAAGTTACAGCATACTGTTCTCCCTTCCCTAGCGTCTCATTGTGTTTCACTTCCTGATGCGGATGCGTCCAAGGGCCTGGAGGGTAGAGGTACAGAGAGGAATTAGACACAATCCAGTACTTTAATGGTTTAGTCTAGGGGGCGCGGAGAAAGGCACACACACAAATAACTGAACACAGGTAGAAATGAATGCTGTGGCCCCTTGTCAGGGGCAGGGACAGAAGAGGAAGGGGAGGAAGGCATTCCTATTAGAATCACCTCAGGAGCCTTTTAAAAATACGTTGCATTTCCCCCCACTTGAACTTCGAACTCAGAATAATTTGGGTTAGTTCTTTGTTGGGGATAATTACAACTCCTTTGTCCACTTCAACAGAATGTTTTATGCTTCGGAAGGAATCCAGACTGGAGGGGATGAGCTTCTGCCCGGACTGAGACAGAGGCAATCAAGATAGAGAGTGATAAGCTCTAAAATAAACTAATGAGCAAAACAGAAGCAGAGACATGGAAACAGGGAACAAACTAACAGCTGCCAGAGGAAAGGGGGCTGGGGGAATGGTGGAAAGAAGGGGAAGGGATTAGTCAAAGTACATCTACAAATGACCCTTGGACATGAACAACGCCGTGGCAATGGACTGAGGGAGCGGGGGGCGGGGAGAGATGGGCAGGATAGAGGAGGGCAGAAGGGAGAAACTTGGGACAGCTGTAATAGAATACACAAGAGTTTTCTTTTCTTTTCTTTTTTTTTTTTTAAGGCAGCTAAGTGGAGAGAAATGCTGAGTCTGTGGTGGGCTAAAAAGTAAGGGCTAGAAGACACGTAAATGGCACACTGAGCACTGTGTGCTTTTTCCCTGTACACCAAAGGCAGGTTTTGACGGTAGAACTCAGACTCTTACACACCTGTTTTAGAGAGAGAGGAAAACCACCATTGTTGTGCCAGAGTCTCCTAGTTGCCTCCCAGCATCCAGTGCCTCCTATTTAGTAACCGCCCTGGTTTGTGACTAGGCAGCAAATCAGTCAGCTGAATCCCCCAGCCTCTCCTGCAGTGTGGTGTGCTCATATGACTACGTCCCAGTCAGTGAGAAGTCAGCAGATGTATGTGTGACTTCCAGAAACTCTCCTTGGAGGGAACACTTGTCTTCTTTTCATCCTTGCTCCTACTCAGAATGGTTGGAGCTCCTGCAGCAGCCATCACTGACCTTGAGGCGTCCTTGTAACGGAAAGTTACACAGTAGAGCAACATGAAAGAAGGGGGCCTATGTCTCTGATGCATGGGACTGGAACCCTCTATCTCAGGCTGCCTACCTCAAATCTTGTTTAGGTGATTGCATTAGTTTCTAATTGCTGCTTTAACAAATTACCACAAACTTAATGGCTTAAAACAATACAATTTTTTTTAAAAAATCTTACAGTTCTAAAGATCAGATTTCTGACAGGGATCTCACTGGTCTAAGATCAAAGTGTCAGCAGCATGGATTCCTTTCTGGGGGTTTAGGGGAGAATGTGTGTTCTTGTCTTTTCCAGTTTCTGGAAGCTGCTCACATTCCTTGGATCGTGGCCCTCTTCTTCTGTCTTCAAATCCAGCAAAGTCGGCCCGATCTTTCTCATGCTGCCATCACTCTGGTTCTCTCTTCAGATTCCCTCTTCCGCTTTTAAGGGTCCTTGAGATTACATTGGGCCCACCTACATAACATAGGATTATCTCCATATTTTAAGGTCAGTTCATTAGCAAGCTTAATTCCACCTGCCTCCTTAATTCCCCTTTTCCATGCAATTGAAAACATTCCCAGCTTCAGGAATGAATTAGAACATGGACATCATTGTGAGACCATTATTCTGCTTTGCCTCAGTGGTAGAAAAATAAACTCCAATCCTGTCCAAATCATTGTTCTTCAGGTCTTTGTTGGCCACAGCTGAGCCTAATGCATTCCTGTGACAGACACTTACTAGATACCTACTCTGCACATGGCAGTGCCGTGCCTGGGATGCCAGGTGCGCTCTGTCATCCCTGGATGATGCTGATGCTCATAATCCTCCAGAGGCTGTGAGGCCCAGCTTGCAACAGCACCTGACCCCAGAAGCAACCACACGTCCACACATCACTCACTGCCATGGAAGCAAAAGAGGGTGTTCATGTATGAGCTGACCACAACTCCTGTAGACTTTGTCTCAGCACAGAGAAAGGAAATGAGGCCCAGAGCCAGGGAGGGACTTGCCCAAATTCCCACAGCAAGTTTCACAGCATTGCCAGGACTAGAACCCAGGTCTCTGAGCACCATTCCTGCATCACACCTTTTCCATAAGTCACTCTGGATTTTTTAAGGAAGAATGTATTGAATATACTCCCATAGTTCTACAGTCACAGGTACCCAGCTCACAAAGCTTAGCACAAGCCAAAGACCATGTTTACCTCTATCGGAACAATTGTGGTGATACCAAATGTTTACCACATTCAGCTAGACTGTCTGTGTTCTATTTCTGGGATGAGCATGGGAAGTCCTCTGGTGTGCAGATTATCCACTTCCTGCTGCTCATACCCTCATGCTCCATTTCTCATGTCTGTTAAATGGGGAACTATTAGGATTTAAGAGGACTTACTAGGTAACTTGGACGAAGGACAAAGTTAGGGGCTCAGTTGTGGGAGGTTACACATTTCAGTACCATCTCTGATTTTGTCCCTATCACTCTGGGTATCAGTATTCCCATCTTAAAGAATGGGGAGACAGCAAATGAGCTTCAAAATAATTGTAAGGAGCAGCTAATAAAACTCATTGTAAAGCACACTAACACCACACACAATGTCACCTAACTGCTAGTAATAAAACATTGAGCAACTAGAAATCTAGCACACCCCTTTGGCTCTGAGTCCAGTAAAAATGAGGGGATGCAAAGATGCATCCAGTAAAACCGGGCCAGGATGCAGAGCCGGGAGGGGCCTGCCAGCCCATCTAGCACTGAGGTGTGCCTGAGAGTGAAGGGCAGGAAAGACCTTCACAGAGCTATTTGCTGAAACCCTTTGCTCATCTGTGTTCTAAGGATCTGATTTCCCAAGCTCTCTTTGGTAACTGTTTCTGGGTTACACACCCTAAGTAGTTGGAAAGACCTCCCTTATGCAATTTAAGTGTGCTTGCTTTGGCTTTGTCTTCAATGGGAATGGAAAAAAGCTATTCATACACACCCCCACACCCACCCTTACAGTAATATCCTTTTTGATGCCTGGTGACCCATATTGAGATAGCTCTTCCGTAGCATTTCCCAATACTCATTGCACATAAATGTAGTAGGGTTTTGGTTGGCTTTAAAAAAAAATCCAGGAGTTTTTACACTGAGTTAAAAATGCTATTGTCTGAGAATTTTAGAGCTGGGTGGACTCTTAGAGATAACTTCTTCCAAACATCTAGATTTTGTACACTGGAAGACTGAAGCTCTGAGTACATGATCTTGCTTAAGGTTATACAGGTCTAGGGTTGAGACAAAGAATTGTAAACAAGGTCTAAAGAATTTTGATAATAATGAATCACTAAATAATATTTAACTTATGTAGCCCTGGCTGTTGTGGCTCAGTGGATTGAGTGCTACCCTACAAACCAAAGGGTCACCAGTTTGATTCCCAGTCACGGCACATGCCTGGATTGTGGGCTGGGTCCCCGGTGGGGGGTAAGTGAAACACCACACATTGATGTTTCTCTCCCCTCTTTCTCTCTCCTTTCCCCCCCTCTAAAAATAAATAAATAAAATATTAAAAAATATTTCACTTATGCTAATTTCTAATTTTTGCATTCTTCACACAACACCTCCTGATATTTGTATGGTACTCTGATATTCATTTTGAGCGTAAGCAGTCATTCCCGCATCTAGTATAACAGTTGTTTACTCTTCTTCTGTCAGAGAACTCATTTTCCCTCAATTAGGCATAATCCTGCACATTCACGTCAACTTCTCTAATTTAAAGGGTCACACTGAATTTCAATTCTAATTCACTCGACTTTACCTAACATTTATGGAACAGTTTTTACAAGCCAGGCACTGTCACATAGTACCTTGTTGGATCCTCAAAACAGTCTTATCCTGAGAATAATACTATCCATCTCTTAGAAAGGAAGTGAAAATGAGGCACAGAAAGGTTAAGCAGCAGATCCAAGATTGTCCGTCTGCTGATACCTACGTTTCCTGGTTTGTGCTCACAACATCATATACATTTCTTCTAACAGTAATTCAGGGAATGATGCTATCTTCCTTAACCCCCGCCATGGATGCAAACATTAAGTAGCACTATTCGCTAAGGCTTATCCATGGAGAATTTTATATACCAGTCAAGTTAAAGGTGAACGATAAACTCAACACTCCCCAAAATGTAGGTCAATGAGAAGTGAGTATGAGCTTTCCTTCCAACATGCAGTCGGAGAAATGTAGCCGAGGCAGAAAGGGAAGAGGGCAGGCAGCAGAGCAAGACTGGAGCCTGAATGAAGGAGTGGTTGTTTCTAAGGAGGGGAATGGGGATCAGGAAAAGTGTGGTGGAGAAGGGTTCAAGCTTCCACGAATGGGAGGACTCGGGAAGAAGTTGGGGGAGCAGTGGTTGAACCGGAAGTTAAGAGAGGGGCCCCAACACAAGGAAGGATTTGGGGGAAAAGGTAAAATGAAGAATGCCTGAAACAGCTGGGGATAATTAGATGGAAAACCCCCCACCGGATAATTCTGGGGTTCCATTTGTCTGAAGGATAAACAAATCAAAGGCTAGAAAGACCTGTTCTGTAATGCTAAGGTCACAAAGCTGATAATGGTGTCAGAGAACCAGGACCATGGCCAAGAAAGATTCACGTCTCTTTGAACACTTAGGTCTGCTCACTGATCGCATGCGTTTCTCTTGGAGTGCTGAGAGACGGATCAGGAAAATAATCTGGTAGAGGCCAGGGGACCCCCAGGCCAAGGAGCCGGGTTGTAAAATAATCACATATACTGACATTTTTGTGGTCTTGTTACAGTTTCAATTACATACATATGACCTTCTTTAATTTCCATGGAAGGCCTTGCCATAGACCGTTCTATCACTGCTCTTAGAATGAGGAGAGCAGCTCTACACGCAGGTCTGTGCAAGCCTGGGGTCTACCTGCGGTGTAACCTGAAGCACCTCCCTTTGACCCCATCTCCTGGCTTCTGCTCTACTGCTCCTCGAAATCCCCAGCCTGGGCCTCCCACAGTGATGCCAGGCACTGCAGCATTGCCACAGTTTTCTGAGGAAGAAGCTAAGACAGCAAAGTCAGTTGATTGGGCCTCAGGTCACAGAGTTTGTTTGTGACAAGGCCAGATTACCTCTGGATATGTGGCCACAGAATCTTTAGTTTTAAAAATCACCTTTAGCTCACTCCAGGTCATTCATCTAGCTAGACCTAGAGATATAAATTGACTTCTCCAAATGCCCAAACTGCAATCACTGAGTCCCCAATCTATCACTCAGAGCACTATAGAATTCTTACTATTAATAACAAGACAAAGAATGAAAACCAAGATCCATTTTTAAGTTATCAGCAATTTCCATGTGCTTCTGTACTCCAAACATGCAGAACACACATTGGCTGGATTTTAAAATATTGACATCATCTCCCCAAGCATCACATTAATGGTTCTTTGCCCCTCAAAAGAATATTGGGTAAAATTCTCTAATAAGAACCATTAGGAAAGTCAAATACAATGAAAATAACTTAGAAAACAAAATAAAAGCTGAAAATTTGACCTTCCTTGTCCCTGTCTTCAGATCTCCCAGGCTTCTGTGTTTTAGCGATGTGGCCTACCTCCATGCCCTAAAAACACCCAGACTTTCCTATTTGCAATCCTTTATTCATGTAATTATCTCAGTCTAGAATGCCCCCTTTCCCTCATTCTCAATCTGTCAAAGTCTACTCATTGTTTAAAGGCCAGTTCAATGTCACATGGTATGAAGCCTTTCCTAATCCTCCCAACTGGAATAAATCCTTTCTTTCTTCAGCTCTTATTTCACTAAGCCTATAGAGTGGATTTTTTAAAAATTATATATCTCCTATTCTAAATTGTGACTTCTTGAGGACCCAAAGCAAGTGGGATTCGTGTGGGCTGGGTGCACAGGCTCCCAGGGTGCATTTGACATATGTTTATTGAGTGAATAAAATTAACATCAAATGCAATTTCCCCTTTTCCCTTTTCTTATCAGACATTCAAAGATATTCAACATCTTGAGTGTCTTCCTGCTTACAATCTGTACCTCCTTTTCTACAAATATTTCATAAGGGGTAAGCAAGCTGCTACTGTTATGAAACATTTGCCAGGAATTGCTAGAAATAGTGCACAATTCATCAGTTCCATTAAATCATAAGGCTTTCTTTCTTTCTTTCTTTCTTTCTTTCTTTCTTTCTTTCTCTCTTTCATTAAAATTCAGTATAATTCTTTTCTCTCCCTGTTAAGCACTAAGGAGAGCACTCACAATTCTGAAACTACTAAATATCAGAATCAGAGATATTCTAGTAATCTAACTTCTCTTCTCATATTGAGCATCAGGGAAATTAAGCCTCACAAAATGTAAGTTACTGGCTCACAGTTAAATAGCAAGTTTCTAGTAGGCCGAGACACGGTCTAGATCTTCTATCGTCTAGACAATACTCTTTCAAATTCTGGAAATGTGTTATATGGTTTAATTTCTAAAATGTTTATTGACCCCACTCCCTACTCCTAGCCGTGAGTTCCATTTCTTCCTTTGAGAAGAGGGAGTCCACCTTTCTGGTGCCACCTCTGTGAAGTGTGATAGTCCCAAGCAGGGCTGCCCAGGCCTAACCTCCTGCTCTCCAACTGCTCTTTGTAATAGCCTTGTCCGGATCAGATGCCCTCCCTTCTTGTTGTTGTTGTTTTTTTTAATATATTTTATTGATTATGCTATTACAGTTGTCCCATTTCTCCCCCATCATTCCCCTCCACCCTGCACACTCCCTCCCACCCACATCCTTCCCTTTAGTTCATGTCCATGTGCCATAAGTTCTTTAGCTTCTACATTTCCCACACTATTCTTGCCCTGCCCCTGTCTATTTTCTACCACCATCTATGCTACTTATTCTCTGTACCTTTTTCCCCTCTCCTCCTCCCACTCGTCCTCTCTTCTCATTGTCCTGTCACCCACACACGCACCTCACTCCAGTCTCCAGTCCTCTGCTTTGCTCTTCTGTTACCAGGGAAGCCCTCTCACTGTGCTTTCAATCGAGCAACTCATTCATTCCTCACAACAGACTTATGCAGTTTACAGAAGCCTTATCCT
This sequence comes from Glossophaga mutica, assembly GCA_039655065.1. Classification (NCBI taxonomy): domain Eukaryota; kingdom Metazoa; phylum Chordata; class Mammalia; order Chiroptera; family Phyllostomidae; genus Glossophaga; species Glossophaga mutica. The sequence continues at coordinate 176,205,247 of CM077304.1, read as the reverse complement.
TACGTGCATTACAGAGAGCTCAAATCATTTACCCAAGGCCACACACCTTCTAAATGGTAGACCTGGAGACTCTAGGTTATAAAGAGTAGAAACAGGAGAGGAGCCCAGGTCTTCCATCCCAAGGGGGCTCCTCCTCTTTCTCATTTATTCCATTCTCTCAGGAGATGACATGACTGGTTTATAAACGCTTCTTTCTTCAGCATATTTGGGGAAACCTGTTTTTACCCTAAGGAGTCATTTCCTAGAATAATTAGATGGGTCATTTCCTAGAGCAATTAAGTAAGAGTGTTGGGTCTTCTGGTTTAGGAATTTTTTCAAGCCAAAAATGGCACACATAGGCATGATTAGAAAGGGGAAAAAAATCCTGTTAATGGGATATTCGCATTTCCTCACTAGAAAAATTCACCTTTAAGTAGAGTACTCAATGGAAAATTCCAGTGGAGAAAGGAAAATTTCTCAAAGAGCAGTGAACAATTGCAAAGAGGAATTTTGAAACAGACAGGACAGGCATTTGTTAACCTCTGGTATTTGTTGCTACAATTGCTAGGCCTTGCAGAGATAATAACTTCAGAACAAATGAGTGTGTTTGTCAGACCTAAGAGGGATTTTGCACTGGCCTTGGATATGGACTTTCATAAAGAAACGTGCCTGCGTTGTATTCTCTAGAGTTGTGATCTTGGATGGGCACAGAGGCTGGAAGGCGGCATAGAGCATCCACACAATAGAGACACACAGTCCATACTCCCTCTTAGAGTGAAGACAGTCATTGTTCAATTGATAAACACCTGCAGCCTGGGAGAAAGAAAAGGAGAAAGGGAGGGAAGGAGGAAGGGAGGGAGAGAGGAGAAAATTGTCAAATGCTATTTCTCTATTTACTCCATTGAATAATTCTCAACTATTATAAGGATAAATTCTATTCTATTCTAAATTCTATTTTCCACCCATAATAGTAACTCTGGTCTCCAACACCCAAAGAAAGTTAACCATGGAAAGATTAGTGTGTAGAATTAGTATGTAGCCTGTTTATTTGAAAACCTCAGAGATGTGGCAACTTATAAAACACTTACATTTGTCTGCGTGCTTAGAGAACTCTGCCCGGAGCCAGGGTAGTGTTGCGCACCATCCCAAGGCTCAGCGAGGAGTGAAGTAGCACTGTGCACAGCAGGGCTGGCCTGCTGTGAGCTCAGCTCTAGACACTCTCCACCCCGTGGCAGAAGGCACTGTCTCTGGTGAGACAGACAGAAAAAACAGATCCTTAGTAAAAACCAGGAGGTGAGATATGTGACCAACAAGAACACCACGTTGAGAGGCAAGGGACTGCCACAACCATGTCTTAACTTACCTTGTGGCAATCACTCCCCTTCCCGGATATCAGGAAAATAAAGGGGCATGGCCAGAGGGTTCCTAAGATTCTCTTGCAACCCTAATATTTAATGGTGTTTGTGATTCAAGCCACATACTTCACTTTCTGTTTTCCTACCTATACGGTGACCAGGTTGGACCATGGCCTTCTAGGTGCCCTCTAGCTCTGAGACTGACTAAATCAGGGTCACTAAACAGATGGTTGCCCAAAGCATAAGGAAAATCAGGCTGCTCCCAGTGTTTTGCTCAGCCTAAGGCATGAGGTTTGCAAATACAGGTGAGAGGGCAAAGGGGGAGGCTCTGGGCCAGTTGGGCACACAGTGGGAGCTTCCAGGTCTGAGGTCACCATTCTCCCTCACAACCCTGCCTCCAGATAGGCTATTCTTGTAACCCTAATCATCAGAAGATTGGATGGTCTTGGGTTTTACAACAAACCTAAGTCCCTTTCAGAACCTCTGAAATCACCAAGTCTGAAGCTCTTGCCTGAGCATTCCTGATAAATAGTTTTCCAGTCTCTACCTGAAGATTTCTTGTTGTATCTTAGAGAGCTTTGACTATAAGAAATATTTTGGGTCAAACTGTGGGTCAAGGTCTGTCTCTCGGTAACTTCTATGACTGGCCAGGCCTGCTCTCTGAGACCTCCTATGCCATGTATGTCCTCTTTCCCTACGGAAACCCACCAGATTTTGGAGACAACAGGCAAGGACTTAAGTCTTCCCAGGATAAGGTTCTCTGTTTCTTCTGATGAGAATGGTTTTCAGCTATCTTACTCTCCTGGTCTGTAAATTCTTCCAATTGTCAAGCATGACACGGGACTTGGGGGGATAAAAGACCTAGGTTTGAGCTGTTCACCCACCAATGGGCCATATTTCATTGACACAGCTGGATTAGAATTTTTATTTAGAGTAAATAAATGTCGGACACAGAAAGCTTGTAAATGATGAAGTGCTACATAAAAAATTACTGCTGCTACTAGATACTACTACTAAAATAAAATAATTGCTACTATTAAATCCAGGACATAACCCAGTTGTCTTCTGAGACTACTAACTAGAAAAGGGGGGGTCTCCTCCCCTGCTCTGGATCTTGCGTTTGTTCACATTCAGCCTAACACCTCCTGAAACTATGGCACGCTGTCTCAGAGTTAGTTCATCCTGAGCTTACGGACACATAAATACTGCAGATCTGTTACACACACTGTTGTCAGCTTAGGTTTTTCCAGTTCTCGTTACTGTAAAGTTGAGGAATTTACATTTGCCTCTGACATTTCATCTTGTTTGCTCACCTTTTACAGAGGCATTTGCACTATGATTCAGCCATCAAAAACAGTGCTTTCCAACCCTGGATTCATGTGAGAATCATCATGGAAATTTTTTAGCATTAATATCTCTCCTGAACCAAGATTTTGACTCATTTGTTCTAGGGAGGACCTGGGAAGCTGAATCTAAAGTCGGCATCTTAAGTGGCTGTCTGTCAGCATATCAGGACTCATCAGCCTACATTCTGCAATCCGGGCTCTCATTCACTCTCCCCTGCTCCGTTTCACTGCGTACTTGATAAACCTGAGTTTCCGAGGGAACTGCCTGAAGGTTAAGAAGGTATCTACCAGAGAGGGCAGACAGTAACTCTCCCATAACTTTTGCATTCTGTTAATGTTAACTAACTTTCTCATTCTATAAAATGTTACAGATACAGCAAGAAAGAGGTGAGCAGAGCACATGAGTTATCAGATGCATAGAAACCTTGAAACATCCTCCTTCCTCATCATGCAAGAACCTGCCTGTCTATGTTAATGGTGTGCAGTCTGGCCAAAGAGAGTGTCCAATCTAAGAGTCCAGAGAAGTTGACTGTCTCCTTGGTTCATCTCTATCTTATTTTCACATTGAAGTTCTCAGTCTGAGTAACAGTTAAAAGGCCCACTTGCTACTCCAATGCCCATGACAGGCATAGCTGATCAATCATAGTCCTCTTCCTGGCAAAGCCTAGAGGTAGCCTCCAAATTCTTCTCAAACTAGAGCTCAGTTCATCTACTACCAGTCTTATAGGCATGTAAAGTGAAAACTATTCACAACCCCCCAATTGAGCTGACACTTTCTCCCTTCATTTTATAGGGAAGCCCTAGAGAGATTAATTTACTTGCCAAGTTCACACACCTTCTCTAAAATGATCTGGGAGAATTCTACCTGGACTACAAGGAACCCTATGTCTTCTTTATTCATTCAGCATGCACATACTGAGAATCCTCTATATGCTACGCAAGCATTGTTGGGGGGGAAATAAAAGGAACAGGAATAGGATATAGTCCTTTTCTCATGTCTGAAGTCCAGTATGATAAGACCTACCTAGAAATAATGACCTCAGGGAGGCAGGGACAGATGCCAAAGAAGTGCTAGAAGAAAGAATCACATGATCATTGCTCTAAGAAAGAGAGTTCTTCTCATCCTTTCCTTAAAATAAGCATACTAAGCCCTGGCTGGTGTGCCTCAGTGGATTGAGTATCAGCCTGCGAACCAAAGGGTTGCTGGTTCAATTCCCAGTCAGGGCACATGCCTGGGTTGCAGGCGGTTACCCAGTTTGGGGTGTGTGAGAGGCAACCATACATGTATGTTTCTCTCCCTCTCTTTTTCCCTCCCTTCCCCTTTCTCTAAAAATAAATAAATAAAAATCTAAAAAAAGTAAAAAATACACGAATTTATCATAATAAGAAAACATGCTACATAAAACTCATGCCTGTGTCTATGTGATCCTTTCAAATCTGCAAGGTAGGGACTCTGTCATATTTATTATCTCCATAACATTCAGCATATCATGTATACCCAGAATTTCAACTCTGCCCTCAGTCTAAATCTTACTACACTTAGGTTCTGGGCGTATGAGAGCACAATTGTGTTTCTAAAGACCTTTTAAAATGGCTCAGCTCTATGACTACTGGATTTCTTCATACTGTTCTGTGTTACAAGGCTTTTCGCCACATTACTAAACCTGTGGTCTACTTCTTATATGCCTGTTAGACAACAGCCTCCTTGTTACAGAAACCCAGAGGTCATTGCTCTGGCCTGTCCAAGCCCTCAGAGCCCCACTCCAAGCCCCCAGTTCACTGTTCTCAGAACCAGGCATCACTGAAAACAAGAGGCCATTTTGTTTTTGAGGTCAGAGCTCAAAATCTTCCTTATTGCTGTGGGTGAGATGATATTCTGTTCTCCTTCCTCCATTTAAGTATAAAACATGCCCTAAAGTATGTGCTAATTAATACATCTGTTTGTCTTACAGAGCAGTTGACAAGCATCTATTTAAACTGTGATTCACATTTTTCCTTTCATCCTGTCTACAGATTTTTGTGCATGAGTCAAACGAGGAGCCTGATTGCATTACTATTTTAAAGAGCCAATTTAAAAGTTCATTAAGCGATACTGGTGTGTTTTGGTGCAGGTAACGGAAAGGTTGTATGTGGCATTAATAAGCTGAAAAGTACAACTGGATTTGGAGGCCAAATTCATTTCTTTGCCTTTCCAAAATAGTCTCCTGGAGGAGAACTATGTGTCTCTATGGAGACAGGTGGTGGGCATTTCATCTGTGCAAGGCACAAACAGGGCACAAAAAAGTGAGCCATATACATGTATGTGTTCAGAGAGTTCAGTGACAAAGACTCTATGGTTAATTCTTTAGAAGAAGGACCGACTTATAAATTCACTAAGTCTGAACCACATGACTTAAAGTTAGCCAATCACCTACTTTCACCCAGGATTTTGAATCTTTAGTGAATGAGGAGCAGATGGAGGATATCAGGCAGATGAGAGCACCTACACATGGACCAGACTGTTCTGACATATGACCTTGATTGTACAGCCTGAGTATTGCCCAGGCTCGTTCTTTTAGCCTCCCACTTATTTTGTGATCCTCAATATCACTTCAATATCGTACCTTTTCACATGAGATAACCACGGTTTGTTTTTGTTACTTGCAGCCAACAATCTTAATTAGCTCTGAGGATCTTAATTAATTCTTTTTTTAGGAAGCTTGATATAAGTGAATGATATAGAATGACATCCTTTACTCATTTACAGAGAGACTGATATCATGGCGTATCTTTCCAACCAATAGCTGCACAGGAAGGGGTCCGGCTGCCACATTTAACACAATGTTTCCAATTGCTGGAAACAAGGAGGGAGTAACCATTTGTCAGGGACAAATGGCTTGAAGGATTCTTGGACTTTGCAGGGGAATGGACTAGAACCCCGTCAACAGGTTTAATGGAAATGCTTTCCAAGTGCTAGAGACCTACGGTTTCGTCCAGCCATGCCTGTCAGCTGTCTGTGACCCACTGAAGGGTCCCAGGCTGGAAAACTAAGGACTCAGGCTGAGCACCAGCAGGAAGGGCTGAGGTTAGCAGCTTTCTTTGATCTCCTTAAGACTCAGTTAAACCTAGATGGATCTAGGTTTGTTTGTGAGTGGCAGTGAGCCCCATTCTCAGTGATGAGTGGGTAATCTCCCCAGAGCTGTTTTTGTCTAATTCTAGGTGCTTTCCAGTTGTTTCTTTGCACACTTCCAGTAATGTGTTTTCACTCTATGAAAAGCAAAATCTGATTCAGTTCCTGGGGTTTGAATCTTGAATCAGATAATCCACAAGGTAGCTAACTCATATGGGAACTAGACTAGCCCAAGATGATCTATGAAACAGAAAGAAGGTCCAAAAGGCACATTTTCATACCCAACTCTAAGGGACTGGAGTCTCAAATCAGTAAATTAAGTTACATGATCATGCACAGACCATCTTATTAGGTTCCTTGGCCCTCTGTCAGCCCGAGTGCCTCCTTCTAGCCCTGAGAAACTGGAGATCTGAAGGAGTCGTGTCTTGCCAATAGTTGGGTCCACGCTAGAACAGCATCTCCTGACATTTAATATTGTGCTTTTCCCAGCTGTCTTCCACCACGTTCCCTGTCACCTCCAGTTCTACCTGTCAGGCTGCTACCTTCTCAGCACAGGATGAGTGGGGCTCTGCTTGCACCCCCTGGGAGAGGTGTCTGTGAGGTTCCTGTGTGGAGGAAGCTCTCACTGCTGTCCCTGCTTATGCCCAAAACACCCTGGGAATAAATAAAGGTCTCCACTGTAACACCTTCTACTGGTACCAAATGAGCACGTGAAAAAAAAGTTTAAAATTAAAACTTAAAGGTAGAGATTCTCTGCTGTTGAAAGAAATTCCTTAACACCTATTACTCAGGTAATAATTTCTTTGACTGATTCCATGGAAATGTTTTAGAGCCAGCAATAGGACCTAAGAAAGCAAATAGTCAAAATCCCTTTATTTACAAGTGGGCAAACAGAGTGGAGAAAGGCACTTGGTCAGCCCAGCAGGCTTTCTGCTGACTTAGAACAGTTTTCCCTTCCAGGGGGGCTTCCTGAGGTGGTGAGGGTTAGTGCGTCTGACACAGATTAAGTGGCTAAAAGATTACTAATGTGTCTTTCTTTTGAACTCCAGTAAAGGAATCAAGTTCCTCTCACCAAAGCCTTTCTGTGGGGCTGCTGGGATGAAAGGTTGGGGCTTCAGAGCCAGCTTATTCCTTTTAGCATTGTCACTTTGGACAAGTTAACCTCTCAGAGCTTCCATTTGCCTGTCTGCAAAATAGACAGAGTAAAACTCACTGTGTCTGTGGTTGTTGGAAGACAAAAGGCACTAACTTTTCCAAAGCCCAGGGCCTGGCGGAGGCTTCAGGAAGGATCAGTACAAGTTTCCTTCTTTTCTGTCCCTTCCCCCCTCACTTCTTCCTACACTGGCAGGCCTGAGAAAAGTGAAATAGACAAAACCCTGAGGAGGCTTTTCCTCCTGTAAGAGGCTATCTTCCCACCACAGAAGGCATTGGGCCAGGAATATTTGAGCCCCCCTGCACACGCTGTCATAAATATTTTTGGGAAAGCAGTATGCCCGTCTGAAGGGCTGGTGAACGTCGGGTGCCAGGCAACCTGGTCAGAACAAATGTTCTTTATGTTCTAAAAGAGGCCCAAATAACGTGTTCCTCAATGTTTAGAGAAAGAGATGCAACGAGCCTCTATTGAGGGACAAGATTTCTCAGAGTCGATAATGTGGTAATCCTCATTACTTAAGAGCAAGGACGGGAGCTCTCATAAACTTCTTCATAGGAATTGTAGATGTCAGGTTACCCAGCCTCTGAACTAGCCCTGGAGTCCCATGCGCACCCATTCGAGACAACTTAGGGTGCAGTAATACCAATTATATGGTAGCTATTAAGTTGTTTTTTGTTCAAGCACTTTTTAAAAATGTAAACTACAACCTACCTCTTGCTACTCCCAACTTTTGATTGTACTTCTATACCCCTGGGGTCACAAGGGCAAGTTGGTTCCTCTTCTGTGGGTTGCTGAAGGAAGAATGCCATCACTTTTCTAACATCAGGGGAAAGGGTTTCTACAGAATGTTAAAACATAGGCTATTCCACTCTCTAAAAATTAATCATGAGCTTGGTTTATGGTGACCACAACAGTGGGCAATTATATATACTACACAGTGTATAATTTTCCTGTTTGTTGAGCTTTGAGCTCGATAGAGTTACCAGTTCCCAAACGTTGTTGGCAAGGGTGCAGGATCTGGATTTAGAATCAGCACTGTTGTGTGAGAGGCTTGCCCAGTCTGAATGATCTCAAGCAAGTATCTGAGCTCAGGGCCCTCATCAGTGGAAGATGGAGATTACCGTACAATGGAGCTGCCGAGTCTGTGGTGGAGAAGCCCGGTTCATGTGGGTTGGAGAAGGGGGTGCTGCTTAAAAACTTACTCTAGTTTCTGTGTGTGAATGAGCAGTTTGAGCTATGAGAGTGTCATTTGTAGCCACTGAACCCTTTCTTCAAATGATATCTTAATATTTAAAAATCGATAACAGGGAAAGTTGGGGTGACAGCCCCCAGGTCATTTCTAACTCTGTGATGCCAAGTTTGAAACCCCCTGAATTTATGACCCTGGTCAGCTCTAACAACTTTTTGTTCCAAATCATGAGAAATAGTATGGTTGAAAGTATTTGGTAACCTATCAACTGGACTCTAAGTGTAAAGATGATTATGAATCATTTTGAAAAGCCAATTCTTTGTCAATCCTAAGTATGTACTTACCCTGGCACCCCCCCACACACACACACACAAAACAAAACAAAAACACTAAAAAACGAGCCCCTACAGTGAAAACTCTGTCCCTTGGAACCACCTGTTACATATTTATTTTTCTCTGTAATGAGCATGTGCTTATTTTCTTATAATGGCCACTTCGATTTCAGGCCCCTTTTAAAAGACCTAGGAGGCTTGTCAAAAGTCTAGATATCTTCACTGAACTAAAGAACAGATTTTTCTTTCAGTGATGTGTGTAGCAGTTAGTCTTTCCTGTGAAACTAACCAGTCCATGATTTAGTGGCCTAAAATAGTCATTTGTTAGCTCACAATTTTTGTGGTCAGTAATTTGGGCTGGGCTCAGCGGGGTGGTCATTTCGATGAACTTGCCTTGGTACACTCATGCAGCTGGAGACAATTGGTGGGTCGGCGTGGGGCTGATTAATGCTGGCTATTTATTAGCCAGGCTGTGTGTCTGCAGCGTCTAGCAGGCTAGCTTAGGCTTTTTGCACATGCAGTTGAGTTGTAAACCCAGAAAGAGAGGGTAAGAGCTGATGCTGCACATCTTGAAGCCTAGGCTCAGAAGTTGCAAAATATTATTTGTTCTGTATTCTTTTATTGGTCAAAGTCGCAAGGCTAGCCTAGATTCAGAGGATGGATAAGCAGACTCTAACTCTCTGTGGGAGGAAGTGCAAAGGTGTGTGTGCATACAGGGATAGTTAAGATTATTGTGGCCACTTTGCAAACATGCTACAATGCTAACCAATCCCAGTTTTTGCTTAAAGATAGTTCATTTGGATTTCTTATGCCCTGATATTTAAACAAGGTATGGTATATGAAAAATGCAGTTTGGGAATCAAAATATATACATGTTGTAGGGAAAGTGACAGTCACCAGAGGGGAGAGGGGAGGGAATTTCAGAGGAAAAGGGGAAGGGTTTAGAGCAACAAGTATAAAGGACACATGGACAAAAACTAGGGGGGGTGGAAATGGGGGAGAGGTGGGGAGGGCTGGGATGGTGGGCTGGGGGGGGGGTAAAAGACAGAAAACTATACAAGATCAATAATTAAAATAAAATTTTTTAAAAAGGGAAAAAGTGAAGATTAATCTGAGCCATACAGTTGTCTGTATTACTGTAAAACTTAATCTCCTGCCCACAGCTTCCTCATGTCTGGCCTGTGCACTCACTTGCCTTACTCATCTGAGGCATCTGTTAGGATTCCAGTTTGTCTCATGTCGCTGGGAAATGACCCGTGAAAGTTCCTGTGGGACTCTCAACCCATGACAAAGCTGGGCCGTGAAGCCTTCAGAAATGCCCTGTGCTTGTCGCCAGCTGACAACAATGACATGGTCCGTGAGTGAACTTTGCCCCAGAGAGAAGAAAGTGGTCAATTGCTGTAAAAACATAAAAACGAAATAATGCATGTACTATCGATAGTACGTATGATTTGTGGAGACCACAGAGAGCTCTGATTTATTAAACTAAATCAATTAGTTCCCCTAAGTCCCCTGAGAAATATGGGATAGAATATGCACGTGGTTGTGCTTCACACCAACAGGATTACGTGTATATGGTTTTATACAAGGCAGTTCCTGGGCAGAGAGTACCAGAAGGGACCATAACAACTGACTCACATGGCACATACTGAGTGCCAGGCACTCTTAGTACTTACGAAGGTTGACTCATGTAAGCTCAAAGTAAGCCTAGGAGACAGGTACCATTCTATCCCCATTTATTCATTAAGTTTACAGTGGTTGAGTAACTCACCAGAGGCCTAACTTGAAAGTGGCCGAGCTGGAAAGTGAACCTGGCCAGTCTGACGTGGGAGCACCTGGGCCCTTAACGACTATGTCCTACTATGTCTCAAAGGACATGTGACGTATGCATACCGTTCCTGCCCTTCACACAGATGTCCCTGGCTCCACATATGCACCATGAGGCTTTTTAAAATTACAGATTCAATGGGTCTAGGGTGGTTATTCTTATAGTAGTATAGAATACAAAATATGGATGGCAAGAAAAAAATATAATGAAAAATTTTAAAAATATAATAAAAATAAAAATATAATAGATGGTGTATAGAAAAAGTCTGATGCATACTCAAAGAAAGATATTTCTGGCTGGAGAGGGAGAGATCTAGAAAGGCTTTATAGAGAAAAAAATTTGACTAGAACTTGGGTCATCGAGATGATATTTGGATATATTGCGTGACCGCTTATGATTGAAGAGCAAAATAGAAAGCCTCCCTCCCTACCTATGCAGTCGGCCCTGAAGCCTATTGGATTCTGCTCCGGTTGGCAGCAGCAAAGCAGGCCTCTCTTGATTCCTCTTAACTACAACACATGTGAAATCCAATTCCTCAATCATTGGTATGATACTGGGGGATAACATGTTGTGCATATATGTGGAGACCACCTGTGAATATAAAATTGAAGGTAAATGTTACTTCTTTGGGTTATGGTAGATGATGTGTTACATATTATCCCCAGTTTACGAGGTGTAACAGTGTACATTAGAGATTATCAAATAAAATTCCATCCAATGTATTAAAATGTGGTTATTTAGTTGGACTTGGAGATACACATTGTGAAGAAAATGGTGCTTGCCTAACTGGGAACTGGTGTGCGAAAAATGTCATTGTTGATTGTTTGTCATGACGGCAGGCTTCTTCGGAGGCTGCTTTGCCGAGTCACAGGGCCCAGGCACTAGCAGCTAGGAGAAAGGTTAACTGGGGACAGCTTGCGGAAGGCATGCCTTCCCTTGAGAAAGCAAACCCTCAGGGGGAAGGAAGCCTTTGGCTTTAGATTCCTCTAGAAAGGAAAAAAAAACCCCAAAAAACCTCTAGAAAGGAAAAAAAAAACCCAAAAAACAATAATACTGCAGCAGAGACTAGGTGAGATGAGAATTAAGAGTGCATCATTGCTTTGGCTGATGTGGCTCAGTGGCTTGAGCACCAGCCTGCGAACCAAAGGGTTGCTGGTTCGATTTCCAGTCAGGGCACATGCCTGGGGTTGTGGGCCAGGCCCCCAGTAGGGTGGTGCATAAGAGGCAACCACATATTGATACTTCTCACCCTCTCTTCTCTCTCCCTTCCCCTCTCTCTAAAATTAAATAAGTGAAATCTTTTAAAAAATGAACACATCAGATTGAGCATTAGGTAAATACTAAGCATTATTAATATTTATGATATTTTGGCATTATGATATTCTAGGGCACAGCAACTGAAGTCCCTAAATCCCAATCATTTTAGGATTACAGAAGGCTAGATTTGGAAGGGGTTTTGGAGAGCTCTCAATCCAATTCATTTCTTCTGCTTTAGAGCAAACAGTTCCCCTGGAGCCCAGGAAGCAAGTGGCCCACAGTAAGATAGTAAGTTATTCTAAATAAAGATACAACATGCTCTTTTGGTGTTAAAAAAAATCTCACACATGAGCATTTTCTATTTGTCAAGCCTAAAAAGCTATTGATAGTTAAACTGGGTTACTCTGTTAACCAAATTCAAAGCAACGCTAAACAGCCTGTAAAAGATCAGAGAAGAAATGGTATGATGTTTCCACGACCTCTTCTATCTGCTTCAAATCTTGGGGCAAATTATTAATCATTTACTTAACCTATTGATGCTCACACTAATCAGGGCATTAGAATGTTACTGCTACTATTACTACTAACAATATAATGACAGGAGATTATAAAGTGTGTTAAAAACTTGAAGGGATATCTAGAGAGTTGAAAGAGGTTTAGAAAACCAATGGTTCTCTCAGGGAAGTCTTCGTGGAGAAAGTATCTCCTGATCTGGTTTTGAAGGACTATTAAGCCTATAGCCACAGGGATTCCTGGTAGGCTGGGAGAGGTGGAGTTTTTAGTAAGCAAAGACACTCAAAGTAGAAAAGCACGAGGTGGGTTTGTTAGAACACAGAGTGTAGGCAGGGGAACAGCGAGGGATAATGCTGGAAAGGAAGGCGTAGGGAAAATATCACATACAAATCATGATTTGCTTTCCTGTCTGAATATCTTCATGATGAAAGAAAATATTTTGTTCAAGTTTATTTTTTATAAATCTATGCTTATCAGCTCATTCAAGAAAACTTAATAGGAAGACTTAAAAAGAAATAAATTTTATAATGTCATTATGTGCTCTTCCAATATTGTTAACAGACATAGCTGTTTAGATTTTTTTACAAAATTGTTCTAATCACACTTAATTAGTTATCTCAATAATGTGAAGCCTCACGTGAGGAGTCAGTCCTTCAAGAGAAATTTCTCATGGCCAAGTATAGGGTCAGTCTCATAAGAGAAAAAGCCACAGTGAAAGGAGTAAAAGGGGAACTTTGATCAAGATGCTGCTGGGAGAGGGCACCGACCTCTGTGCTCTCACAGAGGCAGGGCCCACGTGATCAGTCCTGGTGACACTGACCAGGAGCCCGGGGCTCTGTTGACAGTTCACAGAGCAGTTTGTCAATCATTCAAGCCATCTTTCCACTTTCCTTAGTTCTTGTATTGGTTCTGTTTTCAGTCTGTAGGGCATGTATCAAATCAGTGTTTTTCAGATGAAAACATGCACAGGAATTACCTGGAAGTCTGGATAAAGTGTGGATTCTGATTAGTAGGTCAAGGGTGGGCTGGAGATTCTGCATTTGTAACAAACCACTAAATGAAGAAGATGCTGCCATTCCACAGAACACACTTTGAGAAGCAAGGTCTAAATATTTTCTTTTTCATACTTCGGATATCTTCTTGTTGCTTTCACACAAGTAAAATAAATTCACTTGGTCAAAACCCTTCTCCCACATATCTTTGTAAATATTGTTTTATTTACATTTGTCATTTTTTTTTGGTGGCAGAAAAAACTGAGGCCAATGTGATTTTTATTCCTTACTAGGTAGACTCTTCTTTCATGTGGATGTGTAAAGGATTTGTTGCTGCGTTTTAGTCCTGAGCTTGAAAAATTACCCCCTGATTTGTGTAAGTATGAATCTCTTGTCTCTGACTTTGCCTTAAATGCAATGGACCTTTTGGTTGAAATGCTCAGGTAAACTATTTGTAGCTCAGGAAAATTTCCTCTAATTATGCCCTCACTCATCGTCTCTGACCAATGATAGTTTCTACCTGAGGTCCTACTTCTTCCCTAAGGGACTTCAATAATTCTCAGGTTGAATCTCTGATCCCTGTCTTTCATAGATAATTTTCTTTTTTTATTTTAATCTCGTTAGGCTTTTCTCTGTAATCTAGAAGAGATTAAAGTTTATCCTTTGTATCATAGACTGAATTTTTCCAGGTCACTTCTGTTTTCAGTTCTTGCCCCCAATATGGATATTAATTCTGCTACTGCACTTTTTAAGTTTCCTAAAATATTTTTCCACTTTTCCTATTTAGTTATTCTGTTATCTTTTCATATCGGACTCTCTCTTTATGACTTATGTTCTTGGTTCAAAAGGCATTGCCCTGAAACTTTTAGAGAATGCCGAAAACTTCTTTATCTTTTTCTTCTGTGTCCTCAAATGAATCATAGCCAGAAGGTTGTTCTTCCTTTGTCTTTCTAGGACAATGTTCTCATCTCCTTTGTTTTGTAGTGTCCTGAACATTTGTCATTCCTCTTGCATCTCAGCATCTGAATCTCCTCCTTCTTCCTTCCTATGTTTGAAGAATCTCCCATGTTATGAAGCAAAGCTTGTCTTTCATATAAAAGCTGAAAGTGACAGAGACTCAATCTCTCCATCCCCCTTACCATTAAGACACACGAGACTAGGCCCTGGCAGTCCGACGCATTTGCTCCAGGCATTGACTACACAGGTGGTTCAAGGAAGCAGAGCAAACTGGCCGATGCTGGTTCCAGGAGGCAGCATGGTGGCAGTTCTAAAGCCAGTACCTAGTGTTGGGGATGCCAGTGGTACAGGCCACTGCTAGCACTGGCAGTGTCACCACAAGACAGATTAAATAGTTTTTGAACCTGCTCTTTAGTCTGAAAGTAGACTTTAGAAGCTCCTCAACATCTGTTCAATAAACTGAATCTTTGGTTTACATTGTCAGAGTCTAATTTACTTCTTACAGCTAAGAATGTTGTATGATACAACCAGTATATTTTAAATAGCTCCCTGTGGTCTTAATGTCTACATATCATTTTTCAAATGAGTGGTCATCTGTTATTCTTTATGGTAGACCCTTGATTCTATTCTGTCTTCCTGGGTCCTGGTCAAACCCATTCCCAGAAGAGAGCTGTATGTCATACTCCATTTTTGGCCTAATTTCTGGTATCTTCAGGCTTTCATTCTGCACAGGTCTGTTGGTTGGGGTCAGGATATCCTAGCTCTGAAAAAAGTAGAAATAGAGATCTGATGGGAAAAGGGATAGCTACGCAGTACTCTGTAAGGTACAAACCTTGCCCAGAAGCTATTTCCTCACATATTAAATTAGAGGATGGGATTCAGTAATTTCTAAAGGCACATACTTGTATATGTATTCATGCTGACCCACAGGTTATGAGGCAGGCTTGGAGGGACCAGAGACAGGAAGTGAACTTGCACACTCCCAGTTCTACTGCTTAGAACAACCATCCTGAGCACAGTTCTGGGCAGCCCATCCCTTGCTCAAAATTCCTATATAGACTTTGGATGAAGTCATTGATGTCTAGGATAGATTGCCTACTGCTCTGCTACATCCTTTTGCTTTTCCCTGTTCTTTTCTCTGAATTATGTTCCCTCCCTACGAGGTCCAGATTTTGCAAGCTCTATTGCCTCTTCCCTTATAAGCTCATCTTTCCTTATTCTCCTCACATTCTGTTCTCAAGCCATAATGAACTATTTTTAATTCCCTGATCCTACCATGATCTCACAATTCTCAGTCTTCGCTTGTGCTGGATCCTTTCCCTGGAGCACTCCTCCTTGCCCTGCATTTCTTCACTTAACTGATGTCTACTCTTCTCTCAGATCTCATCTTATCTATTGTTTCTCTCAGCAAATCTTCCTCATCTTTTTCCTCCCCAAGACCTGCATGCCCCTCCAATGCTCTCCCTTGACTGTAACCCCAACTAGCCTCTAACTACCCCCTCAGCTATGTCTTTTTCTCTGTTGTATCCCTAATATTTAGTCAAGTGCCTGCCTCATAGTAGGTACTTGAAAATATTTATCAAAGAATACAAGAATAGTTAAATGTGATTTTTCCCCAATCCTGAACATGAATGGCACCTTAAACTACAGCAACTTTCAACTTTGTGTAAAGTATTTATATTCATATTATTAGACTTTGTTACATGACTGGTTTGAGTAAATGTCACGCTCAGAGGCTTCCACATTAATAAGTACTCAAGATGTCCTGTGCTATACAGCAAACAGAACAAATCAATTGTCCCAATTGGGCTGCTTTGGAGTGTACAAGGTAGTGCAATTAATAATTACCTTGAGACAGCAGGCCTAAGTTAGGATGGTCCTGGACAAGTGGGACATACAAGCACACTCTTTCCCTCATAACACCCCGTTGCCAGATCATTAATGGTTGTCTTGTAGACTTTGATTTAAGATAGGAGGTGGTGGGTCAGGGCAAGCTTCTGGTTGTTACACCCACTTTCTAGCAGGACACACTGAGCGTGAAGGATTATCATCTCATAGTCAAACAGTAAGCGGTGAATTGGTGACAGGGACAGAAAAACTGCCCAGAAGTTTTGATCCTCATTATTCTTTACCCCAATGAATGCTACTTGCCTTTTGATTAAGTGGGGCACATGGAATGAGAGACATTGCCATTTAGATGATTTTCGTAATATAATAATTAGTCATGATAAAATAGAAGGCAACAAAATCAAATGTTTCTTCTTCCTACTCCTGCCATGGTGATCAAGCATAATCCTTTAATTGTAATCAGAGGTAGGAATAAAAATGACAGAATCATGTGCTTTAAAGAATTAGATTGGAAATTTAGCCATCATCCCAATGCAGCATCACTTTTTTCTTTAAAGAAAAACACTTAGAAAATTTAGACATCAGTTGAGTAACGAACTATTTAAGAGCGTAATCCTCGAAAGTCCTCTTGTCCACTCTCTATTTGGACAAATCAAGGCTGCGTGTGTGTGTGTGTATACATATAAACATTTGTGTCAGTTTGTAGGTTAGTACTTCCACTGTTATCAGTATTGACAAATTAAGGGCCAGACAGACAATGAGAGAACACACTGGAAGCTAACTTTGACAGCTGTGCTGGAAAGGTTGAGAGGAGATAGGAAAGGCAGTGTTAGAATTATAAACTCCAATAACAATAGTTCCATAGTGTTTACAGTTTGCAATGTGCTTTACGCTCATCATTTTATTAGGTCCATACCATAAAGATACAGAGGACAGTGAATCCCCATCTATTAGAAGAATGACTGAATGACCAAGGCCCTGGCAGAGGAAAGGACTTGCTCAGGGTCATACCTTTATTGGCAGAGTCAGTACAAGGCCCCAAATCTTTTGACCCCTAGCTTAAGCATCCCCCCCGTACTTTATCTGTACATTGTATTGGGGACCTAAAGAAATGTGACCTGTCCTACTCGGAATTTGCAAATGCCACCAAAGCCATTCTCACTGCTTTTACTTCTGCTCAGGATATCGTGAAGGGTTCTGGTTCTTTCCTTGCCTGTCTATTATATTATGTGTCATAGACACAGAGAAAACTTATAATAAACTAGCCTGCTAAAAAGAAGCTAAATATTTAACCAGAGGCTTCTCTATGCCCTGCATGTATCTGAGCATCAAGTTACACAGCTGCATCCACATGGGGGATCTGGAACTAAAAGGGATCAGAATTTTAGGTGAGATATTAAGGTTGTGTGGTGCTGCGTAAGTCAGCTTGACAGATGAAATAATACCATGTGCCTGATTGGGACTCTGTAAGGTTCAAATGGGGGGTGGAAACACTAGCCCTTTTGGTTTAAAAAATCATTTTAGGAATGTAAGCATGAAATACTGACCTACTGTTCTCCATGTACATCTATTCTTATTTAAGTTTTTTTTTTGTTTGTTTGTTTTTGTAGAATTGTGCTAATATCATGTGTTCAAAATGCACTTGAGTTTTCCTGGTGACCAGTGGAGCCTCATTTAATGTTAGTGAATGAAATCAAAGCATATAGTGACATTTTCGCATGAAATTATCTTTGAAAAATACCTAGGAAGGTGTCACGTGGGAGCCCAGCACAGCCCATTTTTCCTCCAGCTTGGGACTAATTGATGTTTATTGCTTGAACATCAAGAGAAGCAGCTATCTTTTAGCTGGGGGCCATGCCAAAGAAAGAAAGTGGGTATCTTTAACTGGCAGAATCAGTGCGGTGAGAGAACACACTGCAGACAGCGGGCAGAGACTGGGAGACCCGCTGCAGGACAGCAGGCTCGCACCTGCCACGTCCTCCTCTTGAGAGCCCTGGTGAAGAGGAGCACTGGCGGCAGTTACGTGGTCACCTCTCTCTTCTCTGCACTCATTCGGAATTTGTGAAGGTTAAAGGCACCAAATGATGGGACTGCATTTTATTATTTTTTTTAATTTTTATTTTAATTGT
The DNA here is from genome assembly GCA_039655065.1 of Glossophaga mutica. Taxonomy (NCBI): domain Eukaryota; kingdom Metazoa; phylum Chordata; class Mammalia; order Chiroptera; family Phyllostomidae; genus Glossophaga; species Glossophaga mutica. Next base: position 176,187,260 of record CM077304.1, on the reverse strand, counting down.
TGATCTTATACAGTTTTTTGTCTTTTATTCTCACCCCAACCCACCACCCCATCCCTCCCCACCTCCCTCCCATTTCCACCCCCCCATAGTTTTTGTCCATGTGTCCTTTATACTTGTTCCTGTAAACCCTTCCCCTTTTCCCCTGAAATTCCCTCCCCTCTCCCCTCTGGTGACTTGGGACTGCATTTTAATGAGACCTTAGCCTCAGAGGGGACAACCGGAAAGAACGTTTAGGGCAATATTGTCCAGACTTGCCAACGGATTGAAGAGAGGAGTTGGTGAGAGAGGGAGGTCAAGAATGGGTTGTGATCAGGAAGCTGGTGGAAACAGGAAGGTGTGGAGAATGGAGGATGGGGGCATGTTTAATTTGGAGTCATGCTGAGTGTTAGGGCTCTCACATAGAGGCTGGATAACCTACAGAGGATACTAATTTCAAGTCACAACTCAAAAGCAAGAAGTAAAGATTTAAAAATTGTCTATAATTGGGAACTTCCAGTTAATACTAAATTTAATCTGCAAAGTAGGAGAAACCTAATCTCCTTCAACTTGACATCTGCCTTGTCGTTTCATCAGGAATGCATTCACATAGAATGTCTTAAGTTAAAAGAGTAAGTAAAGGGCCACAGGTTAAAAATATGTGTAAAAATCCCATTAAATATTTTAAACTATATCCTACCATAAACTGTCTAGCCCCAAAGTTGAAATAATCCAAGCATTCATTAACTGATGAATGGATAAACAGTAAATGGTATATCCATGCCATGGAATATTATTTGGCCATAAAAAGAATAAAATATTAATACATACTGTAGCATGGATGAACCCTGAAAACATTATGCAAAGTGAAAGAAGCCAGATACAAAAGTTTACACATGGTAGGATTCCATTTACATGTAATGTCCAGAATATGCAGATCATAGAGACAGAAAGTTAATTAGTAGTTTTTTGGAGCTGCAGCTAGGAACGGGGAATGACTAAATGTAAAAGAATGTAAGATTTCTTTTTGGGATCATGGAACATTTCTAATATCAGAATGCCATGATGGCTATACAGTTTTATAAATTTATTAAAAATCACATATATGTTTAAAATCAATAAATTTTATGGCATATAAATTATATTTTAATTAAATTCAAAATACATATCATGGAACCCTTTTATGCACCTAAAACTATAGTTGGAAGTACGGGGTGGGATAAAAGTAGTATTACAGTTGTTTGTATGGAAAAGAATATAATAATCAATAAATAATAATACAAAAATAACCTTTGTGTTTCATGTGCTCACAACTGTAAACCTACATTTGCCCCACCTGTATAAATCTAATCAATTCTTTATAGTTAGGCAGAGATGCTCTCCCTTTCCCTGATATCTGCTGTCATTCTCCAGGAGCGAATGAGGCTGTGCATTGCAGCCAGAAACGAGGCAAAGCACATCCTAAAGCCTTTCCCCAGATGCTGAGATCACTGAGAACCAGCAGATCTTCTTCAGTAGTCACACAACTCTCTGCACAGCTTCCTAGAGGAGCCAGTGAGGCCGCCATGGCCCAGGCAGACATGGATCCCTTGCACGTCATCCTTTACCTGCTGTTGTGTGAAGACAAAAACTGAGTCCCAGATTTGTGTTTGCCTGTCAGGCTTCGGAGTGTGTCTCCAGGCTCATCACGGCCCGTTCCATCAGCGTCTAAGGAGCCTTGCAGCTGAAGTAGTCGGTCTAGCCTAGCCCGGGGTCCCTTGGGAGGCCTCGGTCAAGCTATCTCACCAACTCTTTCCCTAGGAGTTAGTTTGATATTGTTAAAAAACAAAAATTTAAGCAAGTAAATATAAAGATCTAATTAGCTTTATTAAACGATTCATGAACCAGGCAGCATCCCATCTACTAAGTAGACGGGAGCTGTAACATACTATACAAAATGGAAGGTTGTTTTGGGCAGGAGGAAGGTGGGGACAAGGAGGTTAAAGGAGTGGATTATTTCAGACAAGGCCACCTTCTCCTCGAGGAAGAGAGGAGGTCTTATCAGGCAGATTACCTCACTAATGTAGATAAGGAAATTTCAGACTGAGTGGTTTAAAATTCCACTCCTGAGAGAGACTGAAACTGAAATTAAGTTAGGAATTAAGTATCAGTGAGGCTTACCACAAGTGACTACATCTAGGGACTGTTGCTTCTTTTTAACAACGTATTGCACAGTTGAACCTTAAACAACACGGGTTTGAACTGTGTGGGTCCAGTTATACAGGGATTGTTTTCAATAAGTCAGTACAGTACTATAAAAATATTTTCTCTTTTTTATAATTTTCTTTAATAATATTTTACCTCTAGCTTACTTTTTGTAACAATATAGTATATAATGCATACAACAAACAACATATGTACTAATTGACTCTTTATGTTATTGGTAACGGTTCCCGTAGGCTATTAGTAAAGTTTGTGGGCAATCAAAAGTCATACATGGGTTTCCCACCATGCAAGAGTCAGCACCTCTAACCCCTGTGTTGTTCAAATGTCAACCGTACTATCTTCCTGTTAGCATGCAGGATAGGCACTGGGCCTGCTTTTCTCAACACTGTATTCCAAGCTGTAATACAGTTAATAGGTGCATTGTAGATACTTGTTGTTAGAATAAAAAGGTGGTATAAAATTGTTTCCTCTTGTGTTTGAGCCTCTCTGAAACTTTTCTTTTAACTTTTTTTAAAAAAGATTTTACTTATTTATTTTTAGACAGAGGGGAAGGGCAGGAGAAAGAGAGGGAGAGAAACATCGCTGTGTGGTTGCTTCTCACATGCATTCTACTTGGGACCTGGCCTGCAACACAGGCATGTGCCCTGACTGGGAATCAAACCAGTGAGCATTTGGTTTGCAGGCCAGCACTCAATCCACTGAGCCACACCAGCCGGGGCAGGAAACTTTTCATTTCTTGTGAACCCAAGAAAGGTTAAAGCTCCGTCCATCATTTTTGGTGCTGAAGATTGGCCCCCAGTTGGACTGGACTTCCTGAACTCTGAAGGTTCATTGGCTATTTCATGTTCTGGGCTTACTTGAGGTCAAAACTCAGCAGATTTGTACAGGTGGCTGAGCTCGGATAGGCCTAAATATATTCAGACAGTCTGATTCTGTGATGTGGCAAAATGCAAAGAGTGATTTACTGTAGAGCCACTGGTTGAAAACTGGGTTTGAAAACTGTAAAATTGTGCAGAAACCCAAAAGTAGGTACAAGTCATCATTTCTTCACATTGGTTTGAGTTCTCTGAACCGATAAAGTAGTTTGTGACACCATTTTTCCCTCAAGAAAAAAAACTCAATACTCAAAAAAGGAGAACATATTCATTTGGGAAGTGTGAAGATGTATTTTTTTACATTGAGATCTTCCTTTTCCCATGGTACAATGAGGTGTACAGAACAGAGAGTAAACAAACCTTTTGTAAACTGCTTATCTTTAATGAGGCATTTACTGAAAATTTACCACTACTGTTTACCATATCAAGTTCTCATTTCTTTACAAAAGGCTGATGCTTACAAAAGGTCATGTTTGCATCACACGCTAGTACAATAGTCTTGGGAAGAAAAATAAGTTCAGCTATAGAGCTGGGTATATCAAATATTAGAACTGCCACTTGTGCTTAGTTCTTCCTGGAAAAAATGACCTTGGGTATTTTTAAAAGTAATTTAATTAAAGCTGCAAAACAACCAGTATTTTAATTCTGTATTTACTCATAAAAGCAGAATTATATCCTTAATTCATACTATATAAATGTGAGAAGGCCTAGACCAGAACATAATGTGGCATGCTGACATTTGGGAAGACGAGGGTGGTCAACAGGTTGAAAGTAGCATCAAATCGAAGAGCTGGGAGAGTGCTGGAGAACATCAGACCTAAAGACCTAATTGAATAGGTAAAAAAACTGAGACCAGAGAGGAGGTGACTTGCCACGCAGTCACACAGCAGTTTTAGGTGAAGGAAAGGATTACAAACCTTCCTCTGCTTTGCCTCCTCATACCAGTCCTGGTTCTAATACCAAATGGTTGGGCTCCTCTGACTCTTCTTCCCTCTTCCCACTGGACTACTTACATCCAGGACTCATCTCTTGAAGAAGTTACGTGATTTTATTTAAATACCCAGGCTCTATACCTTGTGCATCTTCTTCTGCCTTCAGTGCAAAGAAGGAGAAGAAGTAGTGGTAGAATTGAAGAAGAAGGAGGAGGAGGAGGAGGGGAAGAAAAAGGAGGAGGAAGAGGAAGAGGAGGAAGAAGAAGAAAAAGAAAAAGGAGAAGGGGAACCAGTTGGATGTCTACAATGATTAAGGCAAACACTGTGTTAAGACCTTGGAGATGAATCAGATTCTCAGTTCAGTAGCAGAAAAAGACAAGATGACCAATGGCACTATTCAGAGTCATATGGATTAAGGTGAGAAGAGTAATAGGAGCACTCTGTAGGGGTAATGTGTCCACTGGAGGTGGTGGTAGGGGCTGGAAGGCCCTGCAAAGGAGGCAACATTTAAGGGGAATCAGAAGAGCTTAGGTAAGAGTTGCTAGGTGGAAGGCGAAGGAAGAGAGTTCCTGGAAGAAAAGAACCTGTGTAAAGGCAAATAAGCATGAACAGGTGAGATGTGTTTGGGAAACCACTAGAACTTCAATTGGCTGGAGGATGAGTGCAAGTGAAGGACCAGCAGAAATGTCTGAAAAGGTGTGCAAACCACAATAAGGAGCTTGGCCTGATGGGTGTGAGGCTGTGGAGAGGCAACATCAGTTTGGTGTTTATCTTCCATGCCCCTCCTGTCCTTATTATTTCTCTGGTGGCCTCTTCATATTTTTTCCTCTTGGTCGGCTGTTGGAGTTTATGAGTTCTGCACATGGGAGCATTCCAACTGAGACCAGGTGGTCACTCAGCAGCGAGAGAGCCAAGTGCCAGGCTGCCTGGGTTCAGGGGGAATCTCAGCTTACCCACGCAATGGCTGTCTTAAGAGCAAGCTACTTAACCTGTCTGGGCTTTACTTTACTCATGGGCAAAACAGAGAAAATGACAATACCATCCTCAGAAGGGCTTTGTGAGGGTTCAATGAAAAGTATATGAAGAATCATTAGAATACAGCCCAGCATATCATAAGCACAAAGAAAAGACTGACATGAGATATATGGTTCTGGGCAGGGAACCATAATGGATACAAGGAAATGGCGGGACCACAGCCAGGTCTTCCTCCAAGTTCTGTGTGCCATAACTGGACCAATCAGATGCTTCTGTGGGACACCAGGGTGCAATCCTTGGATCACACGACCTCTGCCCCGCCTGAAATTCTGTGCTTCTTGTAGTCTCTAAATTTATAAATCCATATTTCTCTAGCACCAAGTCTGCAAATTTATACACCCTTCTCCTCCTTCCCAACCCCCTGCACACAGCAGGTTTTAATAGGGATGTCCAGAAAAGTGAGAATACAAAAGAAACCAGATCAGCAAATGACAATGAGGCCTTTGATTTGAGTTTGCACTGATGACAACACTGCATGCAGTTTGCCAAGCATCCAATTTACTTTACGTCTTATACTCCTGGTGAGTGCCCCATGAGTTGAAATCATCTTTTGTGATTAACTTTATATAATGCTTATGCTAACCTGAGCAATTCATAAATGTTTTAGGAGAAACAGTGATCTTCCCCAACACAGCCATATAACAGTTTCAACATAATTAGTAGTATTTCTGAATCCAACACAGTGCTCTTATAATGCGTATGATGGAGGAAATGAATGATTCTAATTATACCTTATTAAATCTTATTAATCCTCATTAGAACCCCATTATTCTTTATAAGTGGGTTAACGGGAGAAAGAAAATGAAATGCTGGTCAAGTCCTTTTATATCTGATGAGGATTGGGTGAATCCATTCTTACTTTGTGTGATATCAGGTGTTTTTTATATTAAACAGTAGCCCTCAGAACATGGGTTTGCTGAAACGTTGAAGGTAGAGTAAATGAATTGTGTTGGAATAGGATCTGATATTTTTAAAGCCCCGCAACAAAAATCTCTTTTATGAGTTCATTTTTTTCCTATTTCACATTGTTAGTTGGAAAGAGAAAAATATTTCTTTATTGCATGGAATAGGTACTCTCGATCGTATTTCTCTGCTACTTTCTTCATGTTCTTCTATGTGTAAATGAGAATTTGAAAGGAAGAGGGATTAAGCAATTTGAATACAGAAATTTAAAGACCTCGTTTAAGGAAGGTGTTAAATAAATGTTAAGTGCAATAATATGTTTCCACATTTACTTCTTTAATTCTTGGTCAAAATATCCTACCAAATCACAGAAGAACTAAGCTTTGGAAGTTTCATGAATAGGTAACTCACATACTCTCAACATACATGAATGGGAATTACCGTGTTTTGCCATGTATTATGTACTTTTTTCCCCCCAAATCTTTTGAGGGTAAAACAAGGATGCACATTATACATGGGTAGTACTAATTCCATATCTATACAAATGTTTTTAATTCTTTTATTTATGGTTATGCATTCAAAGTGTAACTGTAGAAAACAATAAGGATATCAGCATGCAAAATAATACCCTGGAATATGATAATCGGTTTTATACATAAATAAAAAGTTGAATTAAGAATTAAAAAATATTGTTTTCCTGATAGTTTGGGCCAGAAACGTGGGTGTGCATTATAGATGGCAAAATACAATGAGTCCTGCTGGAGCTCAGGGCCTCCTGGTTGGGTGGAAACTTCACAGGATTAGTCAGGTGACTTGGGTGTGTGGAAGTGAGTTCACATGTTTTTGTGTTGGGTGAGTCACTTTACCTTTTTTCTCAAATGCGATTTCTCAGATGCAGAAGAGGGACTATACTTTGTCCAGTCTAACACCGAGAATGCGCTTTGATGATGTGCTGAAGTGAGGGATTATTATTGTAGATTATCAGTAGAATAGAAACACGAGGATACAAAGTCCCCACCCCTGGAACAACTTCCAAGCAATGGCTGCTGCATATTATATTGCCTCGACATAGTAAATGGTGGTGGTTTTCATGATTGCTCACATTCACAAATGGCAGAGGAAAAAATCCAACTCTAACTTTCCAAGAATGGGCTTGCCTTTATTCAAACCAGTTCACCCAGTTCGCTGATTTCTTTTTGCAGCTATAAGCACAGAATAAGGTTTCTGGACTTCAGGACCCCGCTGTGAAATAAACGTTAAACTCTAGGGGTTCCTTTATTTGGGGACAGGTTAGAGGAAGTAACCCTCAAGCAATCAAGGAGTTTGCTATTCAGGGTTGTCAATCAGACCTTCCAGGAACTGACTCTCTTCACTGGGAGGTCTGGGTCGCCTTGGCCTGCTGACATCTAAACTGGTTCACTGCTCTGGAAGAAGTCAGGGCCTTGTCTGGCCAGGGGAACTCGGATTGGGAATCTGAGCACCCAGGTCCAACGCGCTGGTCCGTGTCGTGTACGACCCCGTACAAGTCATTTCTCTTCGAGACCTTCACTTTTCTCATGTGTGAAGTGGGCGGGTGGGAAGTTGGTCTTTGCCAGCTCCGAAACCCAGTACGTTTGGAGTCCTGCTGGGAATACAGAGAGAAGCTCAGGAGCGAGTTTTTTCCAGGACAGTATCTCTGCTGCTCAGACATAGAGACCTAACTTGGCGCCTTTAAGAGCAGATGCAGGTACTCCCATTTCTTAAACAGCCCCTCGACTCCACCGCTTCTTCCTCCTACGTCTCCTTCCTCTTCCTTCAGTGCAGGCAAAGCCTCCACACCTCCCTTTTTCTCTTCCTCTTTTGAAAGCTCCTTGCATCCCTGCGTCCCCTTCTCTTCTTCGTAGGAAATAAAATGTCCGCTGTGCGCCCACCTTTTCGCAAAGCCACTGCCCGCCGCAGGCGCCCCCTCCCCCACCAGGCCAGCGTTGCACGGCGGCTCCGCGGGCACCCGCCTTCCCATACCTTACATGGACAAATGCGTGCAGGCAAAGTCAGGAATTCAGGCCCCTGACGTCAGCCTCCAGCTCTCAGGGCACCGCACGGGAGACCGAGGGGAGGGGGTGGGGACGGTGGGGAGGAAGGAGGGGGAAAGGCACCAACCAACAGCCGCTCCAGCCTTGCCGAAGTTTCACTTTTTGTCTGTGGGTTCGCTCCCGGGCCCCGCGCGAGCTTTCCCGGGATAAGTAGCTTTAGCGAGCAGGGGGACAACCGGGTGCTGCAAGGTAAGGGCTGGTCGCACGGCCCGGCACGGGGCACGGTGCGGGGCGCGGGGCCGGGCCTGTCCGGGGCTGGGGACAATGGGAGGGGGAGTGCCCGGGCACCTCCTCCTACGCTTTTGCCTCCGCCTCCAGCCGTTGCCGCTGCTGCTGCTACCCCGGCTGCCTCTTCCCAGAGGTATTGTTGCAAATCCTCCTTCCTTCCCCCCACCCTCCGCCCGCGGGTGCTTAGGTAACCCCCAGCCTCCCCGGGCGCGAGCACCTCTGGGGTGGCAGGAGCGCGAGCGCAGGGTGTGGAGTGCGCGCCCTGCCCGAGCCCAACGGCCCGCGGTGCGGAAGTGCCGGCCGCGGCGCAACAGCAGGGTGAACGCCTTGGAAGGGAGACCCCGAGTTTTTCGGGAAGCTCAGACCGCGGGCTGGGCGGGGTTGGAGCCCTTCCCTGCGTGCCCCCTGCCTGGGCTTTTCTGGGTCCCCCCAGGGGGCGGGGCCACGCCCAGCTGCTTAGAGCTTTCGCGGAATCCCAGTTGTCACTGTGGAAAGGGCCTAGGAACCCAGTCATCCAAGCCCCCCACTTTACCCCATTTTACAGTTGGGACAACTGAGGTCCAGAGAGAAGGAAGGTTTCCCTGGAAGTCAGTCTAGCAGCAATTAAAATAAATGGCTCCCGATTTCTGATTTCCTTTCTCCAAGTATTTCTCCAGCGCCCACTGTGTGCCAGGCCCTGTGCTGGGTTGTGGGTTCAGACAGGCAGGTGAGGCCTCCTTCCTGCCCTGAGGGAGCACTCAGACCACCTTGGAGCCAAACCTGACCCAAGATAGAAAGTGCTGGGTGCTGAGGAAAAGGCATGGATAACGTTTTGATGGGCTCAGGAAAAGAGTTTGATTTCCTGGTCTCTGGACAGGGAACTGAGATGGGGGCAGGGTCCACCCTTGATCAGAGCTTTTTGAAGGATGGGAGTTTTCTGAAGCCAGCTAGGGACATTGAGGGAAGCCCTCTGTGCAGGGGTGGGGGCAGTTGAGGGGGTGGGGTGGGACTATAGACCAGAGAATACTAAATAAAATGTGGAGAGTGGAGATGAAACTGTAAGTGTTAATGTGTTGGGGGCTAGGGGTTGGAGGGAGGGCGTATATGAGATGAGATAATCAGTGGAATGTTCCTAGGTACACTGACAGAGCAGTGTCTTTGGAACTTTTCGGTGCAAGAGGAACCAGAAAGATCTTTCTGGCTTCCCTGCCCTTCCCAGGGATCCACTCAGCCCTCAACACACAATGCAAACATTTAGGATCATCTCTGAGTTCCTTTCCTAATACAGGACTCATTTTTTCCCCAATTAGCTTTCTCTTTCCACCTCCACCCCCTTTTCTAAATCGCCTGCCTCCCAATAAAACTTATTCTCACTAAGGTGTTAGTGACTTAATGGCTTACCTCTCCCAGATCTTGTGCTTTTTAAGAAAACCTTTAAGTGGAGGGAAGGAAAGCAACTAACTCACAACCCCCCACCCCCACCCCTGCTGCCCCCCAATCTTCACACTCCCTCCCTCTTACAGACAGGGAAACAAAAATAAAGGCCCAGGGAAGGTGGGTGCTACAGTGAATACTGGTGGATGGTAGGGAGCCTGAATTTCCAATAGGGTTCACTCTACCCCATGACCAGCATTTCTTCTCCAGCGTTCCTGCCAGCACTGGGGACTGTTAAAAGGATGAGTGTATGTTTTGCATTTAATCTTTGCAAAACAGTCCCTTAACTCCATCCTCAGGCCTTTACCTTCTGGAATGTAGACTCTAGATGGGAGATAAGTAGTTGGGGCTAGCTGTCTGAATGGTAGGGTGCAGACCTGGACCTTTGGATCAGGCAGTTCCCTCCCTGATCAAGGTCCTGCTCCCTATAAGCACCTGGCTAGCCTAGAACTGGCTTCGGGATGGGTCGATGCAGGAGAAGCTGAGCTGGTTAATATGGCTAGGACTGATAAGAGACCCCTGGGGTGACATTCTGGTGGAGAGGTCATTGGTCTGGGAGAGGGAGGCAGTTTCAGCCAGTGGTTGGTGGGGAAAAAAGGCTTGATTATGAAGGGTCTTAAAAATGCCAGGCTTGGGAGTTTGTATATGACTTGAAGTCTTCATCTGAGTGTGTTGAGCAGACTGGGACATGATTGAGAAGGGAGAGGCTGGCATTGGGAAGCCTTCTGCTGCTCATTTCTAGTGAGAGGCAATGATTTGGCATATAAATACTATCGTTGGGTGTTCACTCATTTACTTGACATGTATGACTACCGATTATGTGCCATTGGCAAATATGAAGATTTTACAGTATGTTCCTGTGTTTTGGAGACAAATAAGTTTATTTCATCAGTTCTAAGACACACTTTTTCAAGTTTAATATCACTGAAATTGGGCTGTCCAATGATCACAGATGTGTCATAGTTGAGCAATTTTTCATTCTAAGTTGATCTTACAGTCAATGGTTTAAATTTGATAAAATTTGTTAATCATACCCTGTATGAATGTACAATGCTTTTCACTTTAGAAAACACTTTCTCATCATATTTTCCATCTGAATCTCAAAAATCCCCTGAGAATTGGGCCTTGTGATACTTTTATCTCCATTGTAACTCTTGCCCAAGGTCACTCAGCTAATTAGAAATGTGCTCAAAATTACAACCCAGAACTTTGACTGTTGGTGTTAATATGTGACTTTATCCTGGTCTGGAACTTGCATGGGTTAATGGGGAACCAGGCAAGAGTCAGACTGGATTTGGTTTCAGAACTATGGTCTAAGATGCTGGAAGGATGATGGGTTTTTGGCCAAGGGCGGAGTAACTCACAGGGACTGGGAAGCCCCCTTAGCCCAGAACTTTGCTGCATTTAATGGAAAATGGACAGGGGTATTAAAGATGCCAGGTGATACGGTAAATCCAGAGGATGGAACACATGGCTATTTTTACACAGAAAGAAGAGCAGTGTAGGAAGCACGTGAGTTCTGGAGCCCACCTACTGTGAACCAAGAACTGGCTGGTCCTGGGGTACAAACATGAGGACAGGGTCCCTTTCCTTGAGGAGTGCGAGTCTGTATGCGTGCGCACGTTGTTCTCAGGGTATGTTTTGGCTGCTCTGCCCTGAGCAGGGTTGATTTCAGGGAAGCCAGCGCAGAGAGAGTGGTGTCGGGAGAGACTCTGGGCTAAGCAGGAGTTGCCCAAGTGGAAGAAGGATAAGCAAGAATCAATCAGTGAGGCAAATGGAGACATAGGGAACATTTGAACGTTTATTCTGTGTTTTGAGTGGGTAGCATGAAAGGTGCTGTGGGAACTGAAGAAAGGGGAGGACTTTTATTTTTTGCTAAGTAGATTTAAATTTATCTTGTAGGCTACAGGGGCCCTTAAATGGCTCTCTAGAGATTCACAGAACAAGCCTGGGCAGGAGCTCTGAAACCATCTCTGGGAATAGGTATTTGGATAGTAATGCAGGAAGCATAGTAACACACTTAAGTAATTGGTTGAATGAACCTGAGACTTTGACCTCAGCGGGTAATTAGGAGTCTTAGCTCTGTGTGTGCATTGGTGGGTGGGGACTTTTCTTGGAACAGGGCTTGGAAAGCTGTGCCTTGCTGGAAGAAACCGAGGTGAGGAAGGGGAGGTAAAGTTGTGCTGTATGCAGGAAGTTCCTATTTGTCTGGCTGGAAATCCAGGGCTTGAAGCTTGAAGGTGTGTATGAAATAGAATGCGAGTATGTTCTGGGTTCTGGCTCTAGGTTGCCTGGAGGCTTGGCGGAAATGGCCAGCGTGTCCCTAATATAGGTCACAGGAAGGAGACAGCTGTATCCTTGAGCCTCATCTCTTCTGACTTTCCACAAATAGGGTGAGTGGGTGGCCAGAGGGTTAATGGGATTCATGCTTGGCAGCAGCTGAGCCACAGAACTGAGGCTAGAAAATGTTAATATTCCTAGTGTTCTTTCTTAATCATAATAGTAATAATAATATAACTTTGAAATTTTTTTGAGTGCTCGACACGTGCTTAGGTAGTTCTCATTCCGGTTTATTAAAGTCAGTTTTGTGATTATTGGTTTAATTTTGCAGATGAGATGATGAGTTTGGTTAAATAGTTCTACCACTCTACTAAGTGACACAGCCCAGTTTCCAACCTTTGCCTGATCGATGGCATTGTTACCACTTTTATGTGCCCACAGAATGAAACGTTCACATCAACGCTGATGTCAGTGTCCTTCCTTGGCACTTAATTCAGGGTATGTTCGTTGGGCCTGGCAGGAGCATGGCTAAGGGTCTGCGTTGGTGAGAACTCTCCTCGGCTCCACCCCAGGCCCTCTCTCAAGGTACTACTATTATCCCCTCTACCCTTTGGGTGTTTTCTGTCCCCAAAGCTAACTGGAGAAGCCGGAGGCCCTTTGGCAAACCATCTGTGCTATCCCCACCCCCCATATTACCCCTTTCCAGTCCTCTGTAGTGATGAGGATTTCCCCCAGTTTTGTTGAGATATAATTGACATACATCGCTGCATAAGTTTAGGGTACAGCGGAACGGTTTGATTTACATATATCATGAAATGATTACCACTGTAAGTTTAGTGAACATTCATTGTTTCATATACAGAATAAATAAAAAGCAAAAAAAGAACAAAATTTTCTCTGTGATGAGAATTCAGGAGTTGCTCTGACTTCTGTATGTGCCGTAAAGAATGGTAACTGTAGGCACCATGCTGTACATTACATCCCTAGTACTTAGGTGGTGAGGGTTTGGTGGAGGGCCTTGGCCTTAGTCATTGCCCTTGCTATATGGTTCCTGCGAAAATGCTAGATGACCTCTGGAGTTGAGCCAAATCGTTGTTATTGGAGCCTGCCCTCCACGGACACGGACACGCAGACTCCTTCCGGGAAGGCGTACAGGCTCAGGACTCAGGAGCTTCCTGTGGCCTACCTGCCTCAGGTGGGTCATTTGCATTTTGATGACTCACTGATGCAGGCATTTTCTTGGGAGACATCTCAGGAATGGCATCCAGCAAAGTAAATAAGACCTTGGTTTTCTCATCTTCGAATCCCTATCATCTGGGGTACCCTGAAGATGTTCAGTAACTTTTTATGAAATGAATGAATTGAAACAATATAAGGACAAATCACCACTTGACCACCCTAAAAGACAGGGGACCCAGAAAAACTTGGCTTTTATTTATAAAAAATTGTGTATTTATTCTTACATGTGTAAACGTCAGTCACCTTTAAAGTACTCAGCGTTTGATGCAACGCACCTATCGAGACTTTTTTTCACTGCTCGAAACAGTTCTGAACTTGTTGATTTTGATGCCTTTTAGAGCATCTGCCGTGTTTTTGTTTCCCCTGCTCTATATCAGCAAAACTTTTCCCTTTGAGGACTTTTTTCATCTGGGGAAATAAACAAAAAAAAAGTCACTCTGAGAGAGATTGGGTGAATAGAGAGGTGGGGTGTGGGGATCATAGTGTTTTTGTTCAGAAACTGCTGGACACTCAGCATGGTGTGGGCAGGCGCACTGGTAAATTGCCAATCATGAAATGGGGAAATGCGTTGAAAGAATGTTAGAAAAAATTCGCTGAAGTTGAATGCAGCCTCTCACAACAATGTCAGCTGGTATACCGATATGGATGGGTTCCTAGAACCCTTACCTAGCAGGGGAAGTCTGTACTACAAGGGGCCTGCCCTCCAGAAGACAATTCTGGTTTTTTGGGTCCCCCCTCATATATTTGCTTCTCTTTGTCTCCCCTGCACTTTAAAATAAGCTTCAGGAGGGTTGCAAGGGTACCTTTGTTAATGGTCATGTTCCCAGTGCCCAGAGGGAGTGCCTGGCACATGGTAGGCGCTCTGGATGAGGAACCGGATGAAGGTCACTGCCACTACAGATGACAGTGTTGGCAGAAAAGGGACTCTCTTCAGTGGTCCAGAATTGGGGCCTGTGGGCCCAGGACTCCACAGAGAGTAACTTACGTGTAGCTGCCACAGAAGGCATTGGACAGTCCTACCGCCAGGGTTAAGCTAACCCTTCTGAGAGTAATCGCCATTGAATCCGCTCTTTCACTTTTCTGTCACATGGGGCGTTCTGTTGTCTTTGAACGTTCTTTCTGTTTTTTTTATCCATGCCTTTGCCTGTGCTGTGTTCTCTGCCTGGAGTTCCTGGCCTGTCCACTGTCTCTGCCTGCTGTAAGCCTGTGATCCTTTAAGTTCAAAGCCCAAACTTATTTTGTTCCATGAAGGCATTTCCGGATTCCTTGTCCCTTACTAGCCTACATGTGACATGTAGCTCAACCTCTTCTCCACCTGTCCCCTGCTTCAGGGGCTTTGCTTAGAAGAATTTGGGAGGAGATACTAACTTAGAGATTATTACTAGGTTTGAACTTCGTGCTTTGCACTTTGAAAACAAAGTGATTGAAATGGTTCAGTTTGAATTTGAATGTGGTTTGTGGATTTTTTACTGCCATTTATGCCTGTGTCTTGTTTGCAAGAACCAAGCTTCCAACTCCTCGATATCTCCCAGCTTCCTTGCCTGTGACAGCCCCCCTGCCCCCGCATTCCCTCTTGTAGTTTGCTCAGCACATGTGTACTGAGTGATTACTGTACACCAGACAGAAATGCTAGATACTGGCTTATGAAGGCATGGGTCTGTTTTCAAGGATTTTGATTCTAGTATAGGACAGAGATTAGAATAGAACATGGTAAGGCCTTGTTAGAGTGATAAACAAAGGGCTAATGGGAACACTAAGAATGGAATGACAAGCACCTGGAAGAACAGACGAATACTCCTGGAAAAGTTTGGCTTGGGCTTTGAAGCGAGAGGAGGGCTTCGTATGGTGGATGGGGTGGAAGAACTTTCCATGCATAGAGACCTTGATATGTATGCATAAGCCTGAGGCCAAGGGTGCTTGCAGAATAGAAGGATGTGCTTGTTGATCACTGTGAAAGATGGCCCTGAGGGTTAGATGGTAAAGGCTGCTAGGAGAGCTAAGGATGAGGGCAGCCTTTTGGGGAGAGGAGGAGGGCTACTGTGACTTTCCCAGCAAAGGAGGGCCTTGTTGCATCTGTGCTTCAGAGAGCTCTGGTGGCAGAATGACTAGGTCAGAACCACAGGCAGGGTCCTGCTTAGGAGTCTGCTGAAAGTTCCAGGACAGGAGATCATGGACTGGGCCAGCACAGCAGAGAGGGAAAGGTGGGTTTCAGAAGCTGTTTCCTGTTAGGCAGCTTAGTTCTTATTCTTGTCCTAATTATTTGCTGGCTTATCAGCCTTGGCTGGAAAACTGTTTTATGTGACCAAAGCTTGTAGGCAGTAGGAGAACCAGCAAGCTGGCAGCCAGTTAGAAGTGCGGGCTGGGGCCTTGGTGGCCGGAGCGACCTGCTTCCTCGTTGTGCTGGAGAGGAAACGAAGCCCCCCTGCAAAAGGGCAGACTTGCTCTGTCACACCCTTGTCAGCTGAACTGGGATTGGGCTGTGGCCAGCTCTCCTTCAAAGGTGTTTTTGATTCTGTTTCTATTGAGCCTGGCCTAACACATTCCTTCTCCACCCGCCCCACCCCCAGGGGCTTTGCTTAAGAGAATTTGGGAGGGAACATAACTTAGAGATCATTGTTACTAGGCTTGAACCTTGTACTTTGCACTTGGAGAACAAAGTGATTAAGATGGTTCAGTTTGAGTTTGTGTGTGGTTTGTGTATTTATTTCTTTTACTGGCATTTATGCCTATGGCTTGTTTGCAGGAACCATGCTTCTGACTCTTTGGTATCTCCCAGGTTTCTTACTTGTGACAACCCCTCCCCCACCCAGGCACTCCCCCTTTATTTTGACTTATTTTTGCTTGCCTGGAGGTTTTCAGGCTGCCAGTATTTGATCTGCTCCTCCTGTTTTGTTTTTTTCCTTCCCTCTTAAACCTGCCAATCACAACCCATCTCACCGAACCCATTAGTATTTCATAGCCTTCATAGCACTTTTGACGTGGCAAATACATTTTATAACCGTTTTTATGATTCAGCTTCCACCTGCAATCCAAGAGATGGGTCAGCAGGATCCGTCTTGTCTGTCAGAGTGTGGGCAAGAATCCAGGGGTGAAGGACCTTTCCCACATAGTGCTTGGCTTTGAGCAGCCCAGTGAGCATCAGATCCTGTCCCAAAAGCTCCTGTCCTGCTCCTTAACTTCTTTAAGTGAGCATGAGAAATTGATGGGGAAGTCCTCAGCAAACCCTAAACATAGGCAAGAAACCATTGTTACTATTTCACTGTGTGCTGATTAGTAGCATCAGCTCCCTGTGTCTGTGACTTTGGAAGACAACTGAGAATAAGTTTGAGGACTGCAGATCCCCGAGGGTAGGGGCTTTGCCATGCCATCATTTTGGCAGTACCATCTCCAGTGGTTTGGGGTACGGGAAAAACAAAGACCTGTTTTTAAGTCACATACTAGCCCTTTGATCTTAAGGAAATTTCAGAATATTCAGGCCTCAGTTACCTTCAAATAAAGATCATGTGATATATCATAGAGCATTTGTGAAAACCAGAGAAATAGGCCTATGGCAGTGCTTTATAAAAAGGTAATGTAGTGTTCCAGGTACCAATTCCTGGTGCCTAGCCTGGCCTGGCACATGGGTGACACCTTACCCTTCTGGTGGTTATTGTGGGATTTAGTCCAGACAGGACCAAGTTCAAATCCCAGCTGTGCTCCCTGGGTTAGTCACAGGTACGATTTGGTTTATCAACACAGTAATTTTTAGACATCTTACTAATGGGCCACCACGCTTGAGAGCAGTGTGCTCTGCAAAGTGAGGTGAGTGCTACTGACGTCATAGGCATTTCTTGTCACCAGTGAATGGATGTGCAGCATCCCTTCCTCCACTGTGACCATCTGATGATGCCCTTGGATTTTGTTTGTGTTGTGTTTTTCAGTCTTGCAGGGTTTGCTTCTACTGGAGCAATTGCTTGTGTTGTGGCCTCAAATCAAAGCGAGCCCCATGTACTTCCAGTGGAAAATGGATGCTGAGGGGCGGTGTCAGGCCTTCTTGAAAAACTCGTGTGGGCGCCTAAGCAAGGATCAGGACAGGGCAGGGCTATTTTGGTGACCTTCAAGAAATGTGCTTTGTCCTTCCTCCTCCCTAGGGGCACCTTTTCTGCCATAGCCATTGTTGACATTCCTTAGTCACTCAGGCCATCGACCTGTAGTTCAGCTGCCAATTGACAGAGGGCTTCAGGAGGCAGAGAACCTTCCCCATTAAGAGAAGATGGCTGTGGGCAAATGTCATGTGATTTCCATGGCATTTTAAGGAGGCCACATTGTAGATGTTAGGAGATTCCTGTCCTCAATATTAGCCTGTGTTTCCTTGTCTGTAAAAATGGCTCTAGCAAAAGTACTTGTGTAAGAGGTAGAGAGGCTGTTCTTTCTGGTTTTTCCAGGACAGCCCTGGTCTATGCCTGTGTCCTGGTATAGTATTAATAGTGTCCCCTTTTACTCTCAGAGATGTTCTGATTTGGAGGATAAATGGTGTGGTCACCCTATGTGTAGGTGAGTACTGAGTGAGGTAGTGTAAGTAATATACATAAGGCCAGGCCTAAGGTAAGGACTCAACACCCATATACTCTGTTAGAGGAGATGTTAGGTGCTCAAGAAGTGTTTGTTCAGTGAACTGCATTCATAAAGGTAAACTCTGAGCATGTTTGAAGGGGGTTGTAGATTGTAGGCATTTAGAGTTTGTTAGATTTGATTAAAGCGTGTTAATGCCTGTTTAAAATATAAGAAAGTGCCGTGAGAGTGGTGTAAATGAAGGACTCATGGAGTGGGCGAGTCCATTCCATGTGCAGAAGCTTGTTGAAAATGTTGGGCCTTGGGTTAGGCATTGAAGGACAGGAAAGCTTAGTTGGAGATGCGCTGGGGCAGCTAAAATTGCCCTGGCTACTAAGAGTTCAGAAATAAGATAGCATCTCTGTCCATGCGTGTACTTTAGCAGGGTTTTTGAATTTATTATGTTATATCCAGTGGCCCATCTTGCTAAAGATCTCTAACTGAAGTGTGATAGCCCAATATGGTACTAAATTCTGTGCCAAGAGGTCACAGAATATGTGACCCCTTCTTAATGAATTTCTACTGAATATGGTTTTTGTTTAGTTCCCAGGAAGAAGGAAAAAAAAACATTTACATGGCACCTGGAGCCCTGTCTTGTTTGGTATGAAAAGAGATCATTTTTAGGAACTGCAGAAGGGAGTTGCCACCCCGAGGGTAGGGTTTACACTGAGTCATGGGAAAGGCAAACTCTGCTGTGACCTAGAGGGCAAGCAGCACCTTTTCTTAGAACGAGGTGAAAGTTAGGTCAGCTTTCCAGTAGTCTGGTTGTTTCCAACCTCAAAATCTTTCTTCTTGGCCACAGCCTAACAACTTTACTTGAGAATAGGGTTCCGGTAATGGTAGCGGTACAGAACCCTAAAGATACATTTGTCCATCTATTTGACACAATCTTGTGTTTATTTGTACAACACTGTGTGCCATGGGTACTTGTGAATGACCGAACTGTAAATCTAGTTTGGGTTTAGGAGATGTGATCCCTACCTCAGGGAGGTCATTTAAATCACCCCAGTATGTAAAACTATGTGCAAAAGTATCTGGTGGCTTTAATTGAATAGTAACTAACTCTAGAGACCTGGGAGAAACTTCACATATGAAAACACTGTTATTTGATTGGGACTTGAAGGATGAGTGGGAATTTGTTTGGTGGGCCAGAGGAGGAAGAGGTAGTTAAGTGAGGGAAATACCATGGACAGAGACACAGAGGTGAGAAAGCACACAGTGCCCTGGAAAGTGGGAGTCAATGGGGGTGGCTGCCTAGCAGAGAGGCCTTGGAGATGAGGGCGGGGCTCAGAATGACAAAGGTGTCAATCGCTCCATTGAGAAGTTGAGACTGCACTATGAAAAAAGCATCAAGTAGGGAAGTGGGGTGATCAGATCTGTGCTTTAGGAAAATAACTGGTTATAATATGCTGGATGGATTGGAGGGGAGGGTACTGGAGATGGTGAGATGTGCTGTAACTCAGGCAAGAGATAAAGCAAAGCTGAATTAGAGTTGAGGACATGGATGTGAGGGACCGTTCAGAGGTAGAGTAGAGGCCACCCATTCTCATTGAAGCAGGAGTAACCCCAGACTCTGAACAGGTGACACATGCACAGTCCCAGCCCTGGTGCCAGCAGCACCCCGTGGTGGTGATCCCACCCTCTTCAGAAGGGCGTCTTTAGATCCCAGGGTCTTTAGAAGGGTGACAGAGCTCACGGCTGTGAGTTAGCGATCTGTCTAGGAGACTCTCTCTCTCCATCCAGTTTTCTCTTCCAAGAATTCCATGAAACCTCTCGATTCTTAATGGGATTAGCTCTTTTCAGAGTTATGAAATCTCTAATCACTGGAGATCTCTAAGCTGTGTCAGGCTGAAATGCTACAGTGAAAACTCAGGTATCAGTTAAAGACTTGATCTAGAATGTCTTTGAGGTCTATCGATCCTGATTTTTTTCCCTCCCTTTCTTTCCTCCCTCCCTTCCTTCCTTCTTTGGAAAAGATACTTATACCAGTCCTACCTGGAGGTCCTGTACCCATTTGGCTTGTCAGGATCATTTTAGCAAAAATGGGACAAACAGGCAGAGAGTGTTAAAAATGGATGACTAGGCACTAAGAATGGTGGGCTACTGTTTCTGTGGAACAGTGAGGAACCAGTGTTTTGGTGTCAGTAGGTTAGCACCCACTTACCTGGGAGATGCTGTGGCCTAGGCCCGCTTGCGTGAATCTTACCGCAGTGGAATCCAGCAATGTAGTCATGTCACTTTCTTCCCGTTGCCATTTTTATAGTGGTTTATGAATCATGTGTTTTCCTACAGACTACAGGTAAATCCTCACAATAGTCCTGTGAGTACTTATTATTACTGTCCAAGTTTTACCGGTCAGGAATGTGAGACTGAGAAAGGTTAAGTGACTTGCCCAGGGCTTACGCTAATGAGATGTTGACCCAGGACTTCAATTTCAATTTTCTATCAGCACAGTTGCAGACACCTCCTGTTGCCAGCCTGGAATGATGCCCAAGACAGGCTGTAGGACCCACATTTAATATGAGGGTCCACACCGAACAAAGGCGTACAGCCACATCTTTCCCCTTGTATTTTACTGTAAAGCATGACAAATCGTCGACCTTAAATAAATCTTTACCGTCTGACTAAATAAGTTGTAAGTTCTTTCAAAGGAGAAAGTACAGGACAAAAATACTACATATTCTCATTACTGTTCATACCAGGTGCCATCTGTCCCCCAGAAAGACCGCACTGATCTGCAGTCATTCACCAGTGTGTCTGTCTCCTTTTCTCTGTATCTTCACCAGGACTTCAGTTCATGACTTGCCGTTGTCTGTGCTAAATTAATATTCTATTAGGAATGATATTCTATTATTGTTTCAAAGTGTGTTCTTTCAATTACTGAAAAAATGTCTCAGGAAGGGGCTTAGGTGTGTTTCTCCTGTGTGAGTTGTCAGGTGGCAGCACTTAGTAATGGTCTGGACTGGAGAAGCTTGCTATGAAAGGATTGAAAATGTTTAGTGTTTTGAGTTACCTAAACTTTATTTATGTATTAATTTGTTCATTCAGTCAGTGTTTATTGAGCACCTATTATGTGTGCCAGGCACTTATTGAGCACCTATTATGCGTGCCAGGCACAATTCCAGGGGCTATACATACCACAAAATAAATAAATGAATAAAGTCAGTGATTTTCAGTTCAACCTTCTCATTTAACATGGTGGTAGCTGAGACCTGGAAAAGTTAGGTTAGTTACCTAGGGTCATACGGCTTGTTTTGTAGCACAGACAACCATTTATTTGAACAGTAACTGTGAGTGATAATGTTTAGTATCAGTAGCTTTTTAAATCATGGAAACATCCTGAAAAGTTCTGAATAGTGATGTGCAAACAACATCTCCACCCCATATCTATATTGAGAAAGCAGAGTCCTGATTTTTGGTTTAGAAAATGTGATTACCTGGTTCTTCAGCCTCATATAGAACTCCTTCCTATACCTGTCTACCTCTTACATTTATTCATTCTTAAATAATTACCCTTATTTTTAAAACAGAGCTAGAAAACAAAATAATCCTGATCCAAACAGTTTGGACCAACTGGGAACTTTCTTGGACACATTTTTGGTAAATGGGAAGAACAGATGACACATTTCTCTATCAAATAAAATAGTCAATTTAGATTTAATAAGGCAGTTATCTTCAGGTAATAAAAATTCAACTAACTTGCCATAACTATCTTGTTTAAAGTCAATTATGAGCCTCATATTCCTCACTTGCTGGGTAGAATTTAATAGAACTTCAGTTAAGCATTTATTGCTTATCTAATTCAAAATTAAGTTAATCACCACAGTTGGTAACAACCACTGAGTATTTAATTAACATTCAGCAAACTATCTTATTAAATCTAAATAGGATACAGACATGTTTTGTTTGTCACCATCAGTTTGCAATCCACGTTTCCCCATGTCCCACCCAAAGGGCCTTTGGTTTTACCTTGGCTTTCTCTTCTGATTTGTCATCTTCATTTTCTTCTGGTTGTCACCCAACTTGGGTGAAAGAGTTGAAGAGGCAGGACCTCATAGTGTTGTGGGAACTTCTGGCTTTGGGCACAGCTGAGAAACTTCTGTTCCATTCGATTCCATTCCATTCTTCAAGAATTATTGAACCCATTTGTTGTGGAAGACATTCTTTTAAACACTTAGGAACATGTAGAGAAGGTCATACTGACATACTTAGCTTTTCTTTCTCATCTTAAGATATTAGAGGATTGGATTTAGTTCATTCATTTAACATATATTCATTGGCGTAAAGTTTGTAAGCTACTTTGCTGGGTGTCCTTGCTCTTATGGAAGATGTGTGGTCTAGTGTGAGAAGTGCAGTAGTAGAGATATTGGATAAGGTGCTGCTGCAGGAACATTGAAGTTCCTTAAATGTTGTGATTCTTAAGACAGTGTTTCCCAAAGTGTTAAGGGTTTTCTGTGGCAAAAAGTTCCTATAGCCAAGTAAGTTTGGAAAAGTTCAAGTTAAACAAAATTAAATGGGTGTGTTTATCATTGGACTTCTCTGACTCTTTAGTAAACTAATGCACATTATGGCCTTCTAAGAGGTTTATTTCCCAAGTTATTTGATCACTGACTTCCATTCCCCCCAGGACATTGATTGGGCTTAGTGTTCCAGTGTACTTTGGGAAAAGCTTCTGTGAGCCATGGATCCTGGCTACCAGCATCTCAGCCGAGGAGGGGTATTCAGGCGTGCACCTCACCAACTATTGCAGGGTTGGAGGTTCTAATTTGTCTGAAAGGAGAGCAAGTGAAATGAGTGATTGCAGCCATAGGGACTTCTGGCTGGGGTGGAGGGTGTAAAATCAGAGCAGGCTTTCCACATGAGAGCTGGGCTTGTGAGAGGGAGAGCATGGATGTGAGGACAGAGGCCTGGAGGATTGCCACAGAGTCACTGGGAACAGGACCACTGTGAAATTCTGACATGACTGATTTGGTTGAGACACCCTAATACATGGATACGACGTAGACCAATGTTCCCTATAGCCTCAATCTGGGGCGGAAGAGGCGAGCAGGCTTTTTGGTGAAGAACTCTGCCTTTGGCCTTGTTCCAACTGAGTGACTGCCCATCTGCAGAAACCGTCACTTCTGTAGGCATTCTGATACTGGGGCAGAGCCTCTGCCTTGTGAACCAGTTTCTTATGAGTGAGTCTTGGTTTCTTGGTGAAGAGCTTGACTCTAGCGGGTCTGCTTTTACTTACTCCATGACATACCATTTTTCACCACCTTTTCTTCCTCCCAACTGCCCATATTCTGATAAATCATTCTCATCCATCTGTATCATGCTTTTCATCTAAGGAGTGCTACTCTTTTACATTCTTCCTGAGAAGTCATTTACTTTATTTAAAAGAGTGCTACGGATTTTCTGCTCCCTAGTAGTCATTAGCGGACGGAACATACTAGGTGAAATGGAGGATAATTTTCAGGTCTGGTCCACCATATCATAGGAGATTTGATCTCAGGCTGTGTTCTTTCAGTATTCACCTTGTTACACATACCAGTGCAGAACAGAGCACAGGCAAGGAATGGGGAGATCTGTGTTCTGTTTTGGACACGAGTCTTCCCCTGTCTGAGCCCAAGTCTGTGAAATGTTAGGTGTAGGCTAGGTGTACTCTTAGAGACCTTTCAACTAAAAATGTGGAGTGTTAACAGTTGCTAAGTCAACCTAAGCTGACGTTAATCTGGACTGTTTGATCAGACACATATCTTTGAGTCCGACAACATGAGGAAGTGTGCAGTGAGCAAGCTCCCTGTCCATGTATAGTAGGCACTCAATGGAAACTGGTTCTTCTACCCCCAGCCTCCTTTTGGACTCATTTTCTTTATATCGTTTGTTGTTTTTTAGTCACTTTACCATCTGCTCTGCTACTCAAGCTTATCTCTTTGCCCACACTCTTCCCATTCCCCAGCTGGATATGGATAGCTCCCTTGCTTCCTATCTCTTGAGGATTCCTTGTTTTTCTTTTTTTTTTTTCCCGGGCTCTGACTATGCAGGGTGTCTGCTCCAGAACCTCCTAAGACAAATGACTACAATGGTGGGGAAGGCCGGGGAGTGGCAGTCCTGCTTAGCTGCACATCTTTCCATTGGATAGTCTGCTTTTCCGAATCATTTCTCTATTGAATAAACATTGTTCAATGGGTGAGCGCAAGTCTTGCCCCTCAGGACCCCACGCTGGTGGTGAGATGCTCTCTGACTTCTCTTTGACACTGGTGGGAAGCTCAGTCAGTGAGGAACAGTATACATTGGAGACAAGGATTTTTGCCTTCCACAACTGAGCAAAGAACTGCTAGATTCTCCGCATGGATTCTTGAGCATCTAGGAAATTAGTCACCTGGAAAGCTTAAGCCAGTTTTGAAGATGTTTTGGCAGCCTGCATGTTTTCTTCTCACCATATACCTGGACAGACAATTCAGGGGTGAAGATGCCAGTGGGCGGCCTGGCAGGTGGCAGACTGGAGGGCATATCGTGGGCTGGTGGTACAAATCACTAAGAATGGTGTGGCAGAGAGCACAGGACACCGCACAGCCTGGAGATCCTGTTTACGAGCAGAGAGGCCATCGGTAGCGGCGGTGAGGGTTGGTTCCACTCCAGTGAAGATTTTCAAAAGTTAGGAATTTACCTTGAAAGCTCTTTTGCTGCTTCTTTGCATTAAATGTCACACTCACCTTTCAACTTTTGTGATTAATCCTTTGGGTTTTCCCAGTTATGTGTATACCTACTTGAAAAATCCAGAAATGTTTTGAAAGCCTAGATGTAACGTGTAGGCTGTGGAGCTAGATTGCATCCTGGCTTTACCACTTAACCCCAACTTGTTACTCAGTCTCTTTGGGCTCCTGCTGCCTCATACCTAAAATGGAAATAACAAAATTACCCATCTCCTTGTGAGGATTAAATGAGTTTATACATATCAAGCCTGGCACATGGTAAGCTCCATTCCATGTTAGCTACTGTTATCACGTGCTATCCTTATGAAGTCAGAAAATTGTGATTTGAAAAATTTTTGTCATCTTTTGGAAGAAACTTTGAACTTTGGAATACTTTAAGGTTTACAGGAGTGTTGTGAAGATTGTGCAGAGAATTTTCATACACCTCTCACACAGTTTCCCTCATTTTTGACATCTTACGTTACCATGATGCATTTGTGAAAACTAAGAAACTGACATTGGTACATTGCTGTCAACTACACTCCAGGCTCTGTTTGGGTTTAATCAGTCTTTCCATTAACGTGCTCTTTTTTTTTTTCCAGGATCTAGTCCAGGGTTCCACACTGGTCCTCTGATTGACTGATTTTTAGTCAGTGTGAAATTTGGCAGTCGCTCTCCCCTTCCCTGGACCCCTGCCCCAAAGCTGGTTTGTTTCCTCCCCACTGTGTCTCTCTAGTACTCTATGTTTTACTAGCACTTACCACCATTGCAGTTCTATAGCCTGTCTCCCTTGCAGGAGCAGGAGCTCCATGTACTCAGGGACCATGCATGCTTGTTCTCATTGCGTCCTCACCCCCAGGACAGCAGTGTGCTGGTATGGAGTAGGTGTTCTATAAATACGCGTTAAATGAGAATAATATTTAGTTGTCATATCTCTGTGACTGCAAAACTTGCATTAAAAAAACAGCTGGGAAGGATTCTTTATAGAGAAGCCTGCTACAATCCATCTATAATGTTGAAGGAGTAAATGACGTGGCTATGGATGAGGTGGGACAGGATGGGACCCACTTTTCTTGCATGCCCCTGCTTTTTCTGTTTTTGGAAGGGGCTCTGGTAAAGTGGGGCTTAAGGATCACCACACTCCACGCTCTTTGTATTCCAGGGAGGGGACTGAGGCCCCCAAATGGGGAGTGACAATTTGGGGTGAAACTGGAAGGCCACAGGAAGAAAAAAAAAAGAAAGGATGGTGGAAGTTCCCTGCTCCTGTCCCTGTTGTTGAGTGGGTGCCTGAGGGACAGTCAGTGGCTCTGAGGAGCTGTGTTGGGATTCATGCTCTTCTGCTATACTCCTTATCAGTTTTCCTTATCTCTAAAGTGGGGTCAGTGGTCAGCAATACCTCACAGTGCTTGATGCTCACGAAGCACCAGTTTCACTTTGTAAAAGTTAAGTGAGCCAAGGCGCTTACTTTTAGCATGGCGTGAGTGCTCAGTAAACGTTTCCTGAAAGAAGCCTTGAGTATTAGGAAACTTTATTTCTAGAGCACTAGGACAAATGGATGCACAGCTGTGAACAGTCATTTATAAGGAAACCTGTGACACCCAGGAAGGGAGCCAGTGTCCGATAGGCAGGATACATTGCCCGTTCTCACTCTCGGAGGCTTTATCACACAATACCACGTTATGTTGCAGTCTGACTTTCACACAGATTGGATCCCTAAACTTCTTACTGGAATTAAAAATACACACTCGTGGGCAGTATGTGTCTTATAAATTACAGAAAACAGTAGTGTGAAGCCGTGGCATAGTAAGTACAGTTAAGCCTGTGGCAGGCACTGATACCAGGAGGGAGACGGGGATGAGGCAGCTGGGGAGGCGCAGGAGCTGGGGAGCCGGCTGGGGCCAGCAGGTGCTCAGTGCCGGCAGGGACGGATGGAGCCCCTCCCTCTGCATTTGGGAGGAAGAAGCTGAGGGCAGTAAAGGTAGTGGCAGGACCCCAGAGAAATAAATCCTCTGTGCATTCTTATTTTTTTTCTTTTAAAGACTTTATTTTTTAAGATCAATTTTCAGTTCACAGCAAAATTGAGAGACAGGTATAGAGATTTCTTGTATCCTTCCTGTCCCTACACGTGCATGGCCTTCTTCATTATCAACATCCCCTACCAGAGTGGAGCATTTGCCACGATTATTATCACCTGAAGCCCACAGTTGACATTAGGGCTCACGTTCAGTGCGGTGCAGTCTATGGGTTTGGATGCGTGTGTAATGGCATGTTTATTGTTGTGTCATACAGAGTGTGTCCACTGCCCTCAAAATCTGCCCTCTGTCATCCAGCTGTTCCTCCTTCCCTCCTGCACCCCAGCCCCTGGCGAGCACGGATCTGCTCAGTGTCTCTGCGGCTGTCCTTTTTATCTCGCCATCCAGGGGACCAGCGGACTTTTGGAACCTCATTTTCCTTGTCTTCCCTCATTCTTGCCTTTGTCACATTTCCTCACTCTGGGTTGCCATTCCCTGCTGCCATTACCTGTTTGAATCCAAATTGATTTTCAGGGTCCCGCACCTCCTCCATGAAGCTGACCTTGATTTCCACACTTTTCCCCTAAACAGGAAATGATTCTGCTTGCAATGTCCCATGGCCCTTTCTGTGTACTGCTTGCCTGGTGTTGAGCACTTTCCACACCTTCTGTGATAGTTTTCCATGTGCCTGTCTCATTTTGGGCTTTTCCTTTCTTTAAGACACTCCTTCCCACCTGGAATCTGGCCAGTGCAGCAGGAACACTTGTTGAATGGGTGGACATTTGCGTGGATGAGTGGGTGGGTGGGCGGGCAGGTTTGACATCGCCTGCACTACATTCTACCTTAGTTCTTTCAGAATAGCATTTTAGCTTGTTCATCTCTACACACCCTAGTACCAGCACTGAGAAGGTGCCCTCTCATTCATTCATTCCCTTATTCATTCATTCATTCATTCATTCACTTACTTGATCATTTGTATTCTGCAATGGACTTTCAGGAAGTATTTCAGGATTGCAGCAATGAACAGTGTATTGGTTGATAGTCTGCACAGAGAAAGTAGTATTCTTTGGGATGTGTTTTCATACTAAGGTTTATCTGGATTTTTTTTTTCTTTTGACATATAAGGACTAAGGACAGAATGATTTGTTTCATCTACGCGTGTCATTGGAGTACAAAGCAAATGTTCTCTCGTTCTTTCAGCTGGTTTGTACCAAAGAGATTGCTGGGCTTAGAAAGGTACCGTCTCAGATTATATGGCAGTTCCTTATTGACTTGCCTCCAGGATAAACCTCCCTTGCAGTTTCTTAAAAAAGATGGTGCCAGGATAACGCAGTGCTCCTCATGTGGCTTCCTTGCTAGTGTCTTTACTTTTATTTTTTAACGTAGTGACAGAATGCATTCTGCTGAGGTGGTAAATGGATAAAAGAAGCTCAGTAGGGTAACTGTTTGTTTCTTGGGGCCTTCTGTATTAATCACAGGAGGAAGTTCAGACATGGCCAGGTCAGAGAGCCGGCTGACTTAACTCATGCTAGATCAAAATCAAAGTGGCAGAACTGGGAGGAGTTTGATGACCCTACATTGAGGAAACTTGAGGTTCTCAGAAGGCTAGAGCTGGGGGATCATAGAGATCGTCTGCTCTAGTGGTTCTCAAACTGGAAGGAGCATCAGAGTCATTCTGGAGGGTTTTCTGGGCTCCAACCCAGAGATTCTGATGCAGTTGGTCATGAACTTGAATTTTTGACAAGCTCATGGGTGGTACCAATGCTGATGAGAACTACTGACCTAGTCCAACTGCTGGTTTGCTTGCTTTTTATAGATGGGGAAAGGAGATCAGAGATAGGTGGGAAGGGCTTGCCCGGAGTCACACAGCTGTCAGGAGCAAAGCTAGAGGCCAAGCTGGTATTCTGACTTGCAGCCTGTCCTTTGCTGTCACTGGAAACTGTCTAAGAACAATATTACTTTCAGTTCTACTGCAGAGTGATAGCTAGCATTCACCAGCTTTGGAAAAACAAACAAACAAACAAACAAACAAACTTATTTTCCAGCACCTTCCATTTGGTTGTCTTCAACTACATTTTCTCGTTCAGTTGACTCATAGTTTTGACCTTTGACCACTGCTGTGCACTAGGAATTGCATTTGAACTGGAGGAGATGTAGCACTGTGCTAGTCTGAAAGCATGGGCTCCAGCTAGTCAGACCTTGCATAAGTTGCTCTTCCATTTTTCTCACCTGAAAATGAGTACAGTGACACTTCCTAAGGCTGTGTGTGTAAAGTGCTGAGAATGTACCTGGCCCTCAGTGCACACTTTGTGATCGTCGGCTCTTGTTGCAATCATTATTTCTAAAGAGAATAAATAAGATGTGGTCCCACCTTCTCATGTGTAGGTGGCTTCCTGAGTGCTGCAACAGAGAGAAACTGGGAATTAGTGGAACAAACACATGCCTTGGGATTAGGAGAGATGGGTTCAAGTCCCAGCTCTGCCACTTATTAGCTGTGCTGTCTTGGGCAAGTCACCTGACCTCTCTGAGCTGTAATTTGAAACAGGTCAATTAAGTGTAGTCATAGAAGACCACAATGAATAAATGGAAGGATGGAAATTGGGAAAAGGTACAAACCTGTTTACTAGGTACAAGTGTGGGGTTGACGGGGCGTGGATCTGAGGAGGAGACCAGCAGAAGGAGCTGTGTGGCCCAAGGCTTGATGTTGGAACGGGTAGCAGACCTGGGGGTGATCCAGTGATGGTTGGATAGGTCAGCTAGCCCAGAGAGGGGTTTGCTTGCAGTGCAGGAGAGACGTCCTCACTCCGATGTGATGGTCTCTACCAGTGTAGAGCCTCCAGGACTGGGAGGGCGGACCAGTTGTAGTGAGGTGGGTGCTAGCATTGGAGCTGGCTAGGGAGTCTGGCCAGGGTGATGGCATCTGTTTTGGACTGGAGCCTTGAGCCACAATTATGGTTCTGCACTCTGGACCATCATAGGAGTCTGAAAGATAGTGATGTGTTGAAAACCCAGGATTATCCTGGGCACCTTGCTTACTGGGTTTATTCAGCAGCAAAGAAATTAGATTAGAAAAGACTGGATATGGTTGCTCTATTTTTCTTGATTGGTTCGGGAGCTAGAGAGACCCGGCTAGAAGTTGGGGTGGTCCTGGAGAAGATGGAGATAAGCTCTTGTATAAGCCTCAGTTTCCTCATGTGTACAATGGGAATGCTGATGTTATCTATTAAGGATTCAACTACCAGTACACCTTGCTGGTTGCTGGGAAGGCACTTTCTGGTTACCAAATACCAGAGAAGGGCATGGAGTTCGTATTACAGGGAAGCATCAAACAGCTGGAGAAGAACAGGAGAGAGGTGGAGCCCACCAGAGCCAGGAAAGTCATCTGGGGAGAACTGCGATGGCTGCTGCCTGAGGAGGGTCAGGGATGCTGGCAGGATGGGACTATGTGACAAGTGCATAGAGCATAAGAGTTCCTGAAAATGTTGCTGAGCTGGGGTCAATTCGGTATGCAGCCTTTTGCTTTCATGTCCTTTTGGCACGGCTGAACCTGCAGTTCACAAGTGTGTGAAAAGTGAGGCTTTGTGGTTTCGCTTGGACAGGGGTGTCAGGGTGGTGGGTGGAGCTCCCAGGGTGTCCACGCTCTCTCCTCGCTTCCTAGCCTGCACGTGTGTAGGGGGACTCATGGATTCAGCTCATTTCACAGATGGGGAGAATGAAGCACATTGAGAAGTCTGTCCCCAGTGAGTGCGCCACAGCCCCTTCCCTTCAGCTCCTTCTCCCCTCTCTTTGGCATTCCTAGCTCCCTTGCTCATGCCCTACCCATTAGGCTGATCATGCATGTTGTGCCTTTTCCACACACTTTCATTGGTCTCTTTTCTCTGTTGCTCAGGGTCTACTCTGAGCACCTTGCTGGTTACTGGCTACTGTTTGCTTTTCCAAGGTTCCAGAATCTCCCTTTCTTCGGATCATAACTCAAGACGATATAGTGTCATTCTGACCTTTGTCTTCTGCCCACTGCATCCAGCTGCTCTTCTTTGGCTGGAATTAAACCTCCTGTAATCACTTCACCTCTCTGGTTCCCTGAACTGTGGGTCACACTGTTGGTCAGTCAGTGAGAGTTTATTAGACAGTTTGCCTTTTGCTAAAAGAGTCATAATTGACTTATGCATCATGAAGGACATTTATTGTTTCCATGTTCATTGCTTGTCATTCCAGGGACCAGGGGATAGAGGCTGAATGAGGTGCTGTGTCTGTATCTAGGAGGTTGTGGTCTGCACAGGAAACAGACATGCAAACCAAATCAGGCAGTGCGTGAAGTGTTGTTATACATGTGTGTATGCACAGTACGCAGAGGAAATGTCCCACTGGCAGGGCTGCAGCTTGGTGGCCCTGTGGACATTCAGGCATGTTTGGCCACTGAGAAAGAAACAGAGTCATTTTGAAAGCCTTGGTGCGGGTCCTACATAGCTTTAGGTCTCCCCATTCCCTGTTAATCGTGGAAGCGTGCTGACCCCATGCCCTTGACTTTGCCACCACTGAAGCCTGTGCTGAGTCTTCCATGGCAGCCTCCCTTTAGGTTGCTTCTATCTTCAGAGTGGGGCTTCCCTCTCTGGCTTATGTGTGCATCTCTGACAGGCAGTCCTGCATCGTTGCACTGAGATATCCTCCCAGGGCCCTGCCTCGGCTCTCCAGCTCATTTCCTGTTTCAGCTCTGGTACTGCTGGGTGCTTGGAGGGCTGTCCCTGCTGGTTTCTCTCTCCCTTGGTTTCTCCTGAGATTCCAGAGCCCCTGCTCTTCTGTAGTGCCTGTATCTGGGACACACTTGTTTGCCCAGTGCATTGTTCAGCACTTAGAGGTTCCTCTCTCGCTCTCATACTTCCATGTAAAGTCCTCTTGAGCAGGCCTGAGTGTATGCTGCCAGCAACATTCCTCTGACTTACAGGAACCCCATTTCTCATCCTGCCAGGAATCTGGTGAGAAGGGGACTTCAGCACAGCCTCTCTGCAGCCTCTTCTGTCCTCCAGGATCATGACCCCCAGCTGCAGAAGTAGCTGTCCTGGCCCTGTCTTACCTCATCCTCTTTGTCCCTCACATGTGAGGCCTTCTTCCTTTTCCTCCTCTTCTTCCTCTTCTGTTCAGCCTCCATTGGGCCAACAATGGCCCTTTCAGTCCTTGCTCTCCTTTGTTTGGCTCGTGCCTGATGATCAGGAGTAACTTATGAAGCAAGTAAAGGATTGGTTGTGTCTAGTTTTAGGAGGAGGTCAGAATGGCCTTCCAGCAATGACCGAGTCAATAAAAATGTGTTGGTTTCATTTCCCAATTAATTTTATTTCTAGGTACAAAAATAGGTACAACCCCATTAAGAGAAAATTAAAGAGAACCAATTCGTGCTTGGAACTGAGTGGAAGACAATTCCTTATCCGTTCTCTTGCTCTGCATGGGCATCTATGGCAATCCCTGACTCCAGGAAAAGTATCCCTCCGCCAGCATCCCAGCCGGCCTCCTGCCTTCTCACTCACCAGCTCCCGCGGCCTGTGGGAAAAATCCTTTCCTGTGAGCACCTCCCTCCTGACATCATCTGACCTTGCCTCAGTTTCAGGACTGTCTCCTGCCATCGCACTGCATTCTTCAGCTACCCTGAGTGTGTGTGTTACTGGTCACACCATCTTGCACGCCTGTGACTCTTAGCACGTGCTTTCCTGTTGGCCAGAGGGCCCTTTGTTTCTCTCTGGCTAAAGACTGCTTATTCCTCAAAATGCCGCACAGGTTTCTCTTCCTTTTGAACTTCCTCTCAATCCCTTGGGAAGAATTGAAAGCAAAAACAAACCCAAATTTTATTACAGTATGTGTGGTATTGTTTGGAGAGTAGTACATGCTCATAATAAAGTATTTCAAATATACAGAACCAAAATAAAGAAGGAAATGAGAATCACTCAAATCTACTATTTAGATACAAACACCATTTATAGTTTTAATATTCTTGAGTAGTTCCTTTCATCACTTTTGGGTACATTTACATTTTACTGATTTGATGGCTTACAGTATATGCAGTTTTTTGTTTGTTGCCATTTCACCAAACAGCAGAACATGAGCACTTTCTCATGGCATTAGGAATTCTTCATACATGTACTTTTTGATGACTGTATATTATTCCATCTTAAGAATATACCATGATATTTAATCATTTTTTTTCAGTAGCTGGCATTTGAGCTTCTAATTTTTCACCATTGTAAATTGCACTGTGATGAACTTTCTTTTTAGTAGATTCTTTATCTGCATTTCGGATTATTTTCTAAGATTATTTGGAATTGCTCAAAGGGCAAGAACTTTTTTGCAACCTTGATTTATAAATAACTTATGGTCACTTAAGAAAATTAGGAATATATAGA
Organism: Glossophaga mutica; assembly: GCA_039655065.1. Classification (NCBI taxonomy): domain Eukaryota; kingdom Metazoa; phylum Chordata; class Mammalia; order Chiroptera; family Phyllostomidae; genus Glossophaga; species Glossophaga mutica. The sequence goes on along the minus strand of CM077304.1, from coordinate 176,154,431 downwards.
AAAGCACAGAGAAAAAAATAAAAACCACTTGTAGCCGCTTGGGATAACCAACATGAAATTTGGTGTATAATTATATCTGTGTTTCTCTCTCTTTTTCTAGCCCAGGGATCAGCAAACACTTTTTGTAAAGGGCCAGCTCGTAACTTTGGCTTTCCAGGTCTCGTACAATTTCTATCATATGTTGTTGTTGTTGTTCTAACTTAAAAATATTTAAACTACCCTGGGTAGTGTGTCATACAAATACAGCTTGGTGACCTGGTTATAGCCTCCAAGGAAGACTATGCCATACATACTATTTTGTAATTTTGCTCCTCTGCAAGGTAGCTACCTCCCCGTTGTTCCTCATGTTTTTCTGTTTCATGCTGTCCAAATATTATAAATGGCTTTTTGCTAGAATGCTCGTGGAAACTTAGCTGTGCCTCTGATACAGAATTTAAAGCATGTTTTATTGTGACTGTATCCTGAGGTGTCTCTTTTTTGTGTCTTACTCATTTCTGTCTTTCTAGCCCCAGCATAGTGCCAAGTGGCACACACTAGATGCCCTGCATACATGTGCAAATTTACCCTTCGCTGTGACTGTGCTCAGAACATTTCTATGCAGGTCTGTTTCTTGGGCCAGTTGCATCAGTATCACATGGGACCTTTTAAAAATGAATAATCTTAGCCCCACCCCAGAATCTACATTAAACACATCCCTCAAGTGATGTGTATACACAGTAAGTTTTGGGGAGCATTATTCTAGAACTCAGCTCTGCTCTTTTGGGCATGTATGTATTTACAGGCATCCTCTCCCCGTTCTTCCCGTTGGTGGGAACCTCCCGGTAATGGACCTTGGGTATTTTAAATGCAGGAATGGGTCTGGTAGGCCAACACAGTTTCCCGTGTGGCACCAGCTGCCACCTTGCGCAGTGGAGCCCACGCGGCTCCCATTGCTTTGGGCCGGGGGTGGATGTGATGGCAGAAAAAGCAAACATTTATTTTGTGTCTGTCGTGTGCCAGTTTCTAAGGTGAGGCATGATGGCTGCAGCTGAAGGGGGCACAGGGATCTTTAAGACTGATCGATGACTCTTAACTTTCAGAACTAACCAGAGAATTTAAAAAAATATATACATACTTCCCTCCCTAGTTCTCATTCGAATCTCTGAGAGATAGGCCTGGGTACAAGTAATTAGAACAAAGTTGCCTAAGTGTTTCTGTCAGGCATCTGCAGTTATTTAAAGATCCAGCAGTCCAGGCCAACATCCAGCTGTAGAGATGAAGAAAGCGAGGCTGAAAGAGGTCACTCAGCCTCCCAAGGTCACAAAAATTTTAGTGCACAGGCAGGACTGGATCCCAGGCCTTTTGCCTGAGGATACACTTTCTCAGCATCCTGAGCTGCTTGCAACCTTCAGTGACGGGTAGGAAGTGGAAGTGGGCAGAGGTTGTCCCCTTGTCCTTGGTGCTCAAGACAGGTGCATCACAATGCGGCAAGTGACTTGGAAGCCTGGCTGTGAAGAACACACACTGAGTCACACACTCTTTCATTCTTTCCTTTTCCATCTTTGTCCTGCTGCCTGTTGTCTGTTTCTGGGGCTGTGATGGTAGAGGCTTGAGCGATGTTGACAGCTCCCAGCAATTGAGGCAACTGCTGTGGCATCTGGTGTCCTCTGTTACCTTTGCAGAGTTGTGGACAGCACCCTTCCAGGCAGTAGCCCAAGAATCTGCATTTCTCTGTTTTTGCACTGTCCCCTTAGTGCCAGGGTTTTGGATGGGAAGCCTGGTGAGCCCTTGCTTCCAGTCATGCCAACCAGTAGCAAATGGAACAGGGTGTTGGCTAAGGCTTTGCAAACTCCCTGTGGATGGGTGTGCAGACATCCTGGAGAGTCCAGGCGTGTGATCAGCACTCTGGTTATGTGGCAAACCGGAGTAGGAGACAGGAATAGAACTAATTACCATGATAGCTGCCATTTATTGTGTGCTCAAAGTGCCAAACACTCTGCCTGGGTTATGTTTCTGTTCCTCCTCTAACAGCCATGAGAGCCTTGAGGAGGTTCAATGCCTTTCCCTGATGGCAGGCTGTATGTGAACCCAGGTCTGTGTGATTTTAAAGATGAGATCTTAGCGATCATGCTGCACTGCTTTCCCCACTGGCCCTGTACTCATCCTCTTTCCCCTGCTGCTCATAGGGATTTAACCAAGAACACCGTGGAGATAAGTCAAACTCAGTATTTAAGAGCATATGCGAAGAGATATCCAACAATTGGATAGACTGCATCAAGCGTGGGAGATTTCTGGTTGTTGCAGGTGTTCAAAGAGATTGTGTGCCTCTTGGTGGGAGATTCTTAGATGGGGATTTGACTGGCCAAGATGTGAATCTAACTGGAGGAACCATTCTCAAAACAATAAAAGGCATGTTAGGTGAAAATGTATAGATGGGGCACTGGTGAGGCACTGATTTTTCATTTTGTATGGCTACCTCCAGCCATGAGAACTGTGCTTCGATAGTTTCTGAAGGTCTGTGGTGTGCCATGACTCATGGCTCTGGAGGTGTTCTGGGTATGAGGACTAACCCAGAAGGAGCTCCTCATCCGACGGGGGTCGGAGGATATGTACCCATGAAAAAATAAACTCTCCAAGACTAGACAGTATAGGGGAAGTGATGAGACTGTGCCTTGGAAACTTAGAAGAAGGGGGTAGGTTCTATGAGCAGGAAGTTATGTTTTTGAAATACTGGACTTAAACTGGGCTTTGAAGGATGCATCGAGTCCTTCAGGTTGAGCCCGCCGAGCTGTGTGCTGGGAAGGCAGGTGGGACCCTAGAGTGCAGGACCTGGGATGATACAGAGTTGAAGAGTGAGTCTCTTGGGCTTCTTCTTAAAGTTAAGAGAGTGCTGTTAAACCATTTTTTTCTTGCAAGGTTGGGGGGAAAGCTAGCAGAGCTGACCTGTAAGGATGAGCAGGAATGAGCTGGAAGGTTGGGCAAGGGGTCTACCAGGAAGAGGAAGCTGAGTAGACATAGCGTGGATGAGATGTGGTTATTTCAGTGGGCTTGAGGTGTGGAAGGGTTGCCTGAATCTTTGCTGTCCTTGATCTTGATGAAGTGGGTGGACCTGGATTCAGAGCCTTGGTGTGTAGAGCCAGAAGGAGCTGGGAAATTCCCAGTTTGTTAGTTTCTGTTGCTCTGTCTGGTACCTTCTAGTAATTGGAAGCCCAGGAAGGGAGTGACTGGAAGCTCTTGGAAAAAGTTTTCTTTTATCTCTATCCTCCTCCCCACTCCTTCTGCATGAAATAGATTCCACTGTGTATTACTAACCTATCAGGTACTTTATCTTCCTCCCACCACTTGCAGCTGGTTGCGGTGCTGAGATAATTGGAGAGTTTGTTTTAGCGTTTTGTCAGAACAGTCGGGGAACGCTGGCTTATGGGCAATACACACTGCTGCTGCTGAGGAGCTTGGGAATCAGGGCTGCGTGGCCTGGTTTTGCTGTACTAACTCTTGTTTTTTTTTTTTTTTAAGTGTTTTATTTATTTATTTTTAAAGAGAGGGAGAAATATTATTAATATTAATATTATTTTCTATTAGTTTCAGGTGTACAGCATAGTGGTCAGACAATTTACACACTTTACAAAGTGTTTCCCATGATATTTCCAGTGTCTAACTGGCACTGTACAGAGTTATTCCAACATTACTGACTATACTCCCTGTGCTGTACTTCACACCCCCATGCCTATTTCCTTATGTTGTGTCAATTTGGACTTCTCAACCCCTTCACCTTTTTTACCCAGACTCCTAACCCTCGTCCCCTCTGGCAACCATCAGTCTGTTCTCTGTTTGTTTCTCTGTGAGTCTGTTTCTGTTTTGTTTGTTCATTTATTTTGATCATTAGAATCCACGTATAAGTGAAATCATATGGTATTTTTCTTTCTTTGAGTGACTTATTTCACTTAGCATAATATCTTCTAGGTCCATCCATGCTGTTGCAAATGGTATGATTTTGCCTGATGATCCGGTGATTCCACTTCTGGGCATATATTCGGAGAAACCCAAAACACTAATCTGAAAGAAAAATGCACCCCTACGTTTCCTGAAGCCTTATTTACAATCGCCAAGCTATGGAGGCAGCCCAAGGGCCCGTCCGTAGATGAGTGGGTAGAAACTCTGTGGTACATTTACACAATGCAATACTGCTGAGCCATAGGCGGAATAGTTTGAGGGCAACCTCCAGGTGTTACTCAGTTCTCTCTCCAGGCACTTAGCACAGCATAGTGCCTATGCCAACTAATTGCTCAATGCAATATTTGATGTATGAGTAAAGGACTTGTTTCATCCACCTTCACATACTCATCCCCAGTGTAAGTTACTTCTTACCTCCTGTGACAGTGTGAGGCTGTTAACAATGGGTGAGAGAATGCCTGGAAAGTACCCTTATATTCATAAGCTGGAAAGTTTTGAAGAATTCATGGAAAATTCTCATGGGAGTATCTGAATAGTCGGTAGCCAGGTGAACACTTGCCAGTGTGTTGCAGACTTACAAACATGGGCCAGGGCATGCAGTGCACAGCTGTCTTTAAGTAGCGAATCCCAGTACCAATCTTGGTTCAGACGTCATGACGTCCAAGCAGAGGGCCAAGGGCGTTCATGTGTCTTACAAGAAGGGTTGAGGCAAGAGAAAATGGTCAATGGATGTGACATAGGGAGATCAAAATTTTCAGGCTGTTTTTTTAGTTAAATTCCAGACTTTTTCTTTTTGTTTGTTTGTATGAAACAATAGCAAAGCAATGCTCCTAAATCATGGGGATACTTGTAATGGGGAAATTGGTTTATCTTGTAGCTGAGTTGGATCTCAGATCTTTTCCTCATGACAAGGTCATGGTTCACTCCTATTTGAAGCCTCCCCTCCCCTCCCCTCCCCTGGACCTCTTCCTCCTAAACAGGAAATTTGGTGTCACTCCTGTCAAGTTTACGGGGGTAGTGTTTGGTGGCTAAGCAGGGGAAAAAGCAGATGGACACAGAACGGCAGGAGGCAGACCTCCCCGCCAGTGTTTTGAGGTACGTGTCAGGCAGAGCTGCTGTCCTGTGCTGTCACCTATGAAACCTGGCTGCATTTGGCTGCATTTGGAGCGTCTCAGGTGGGTGGGTGCTGAGGTGTGAGACAAGGGCATGAAGCTTGGGTTCCTGACTTCCCAGGCTCCTGGTGATGGAGCTCAGAGCTGTGGGTTTTGTTGTGTCACGCTGTGTGATCTTAACAAAGCAAGGGCCTGTGGAGTGTGAAATTCAGGAGATAAGTGTCCTGTCAGGCCCGGGTTTTGAAAGGCCCTAAGTGCTGAGATGGTGTGACAGCTAAGTTGTCGGACATTCTGGGAGGGAGTCATTGGGCACAGACACAGGAGCACCGCGATGTTTGGAGATTCTGAAAATGGGAGCTCATGAGCATGCTGCGCTGAGCTCTGAGACACCTTTGTAGCTGGTCCCTGTTCAGCCAAGCTCCAGCCGAGACTGCAGAGATACCTTTTCCTCCTCTGTTGGCGGCACCTGGAGAAAAGGGTTGGGTTTTAGACCCTAAAAGGCCTGGCTTTGAGTTTGTGCTGATACTTTATGGCTCTGTGACCTTGGGAACATTATCTTCCTCCACTGAGCTCCTTCCTCTGTAAAATAGCGGGGGAATATTCTTACCCTGCAGGGTGGTTGCCAGGATTGGAGAGACTGTCTCCCAAGAGTCTATGCTGGCACAGAGGAGGCATCCCCGTGATGTCCATTTGTTCAGGTCGAGCTTCTACATGGTTTCTTGGGGCCCTCCCCAGGCACCCCAACAGGCAGCTGCCTCCTTCTTTCCTTCTTTCCTGATGCGGGTCATCCGCTACCTTGTGCTGGGGTCTATGACTTCTGTTCACGTCCACCTCACCTGTCAGCTTCCTGAGGGCAGGCTTCTGGTCTCATTCTGGCACTGAGCACAATGCCTGCCACATCGTGGGTGCCCAGTAAATGGGTTCTAGGTGACCAGGAAAAAAAATGAGAGAGAGAAGTGACTGGGCTGATGGCTGGCATTCCCCTGGCTTTAGAAACCAGAGAGGAGAATTAAAAATGGTTCAGGAATGGAGTGTCAGGCCTGCGGGCTCCTATTTCCTCATTCAGGGTGCAGGTTGGGATTGCCCGGAGCCACAGTTCCTTGAGACTTACCACCTCAGGCCTGAAACTGCCTCCTTTAATTACCTCCTTTCCAGGGAACAGGAGTCCTTGTTGTCTGCCCAGAAGCAGCTAATTATAGCTCCAGCCTCCTGCCGAGATGCGCTTCTAGGCCACAGACTGCCGCCTGAGCTGTCTGTTGATTTTAGGGTTTCCTCAGGGATTCTTTACATTTTCAGGTTTTCATTAGGGACTGCTTTTTATTTGGAAACCAGAGAAGAGAGTTGAGGGGCATAGAATGTTCAAGATTTTATAGGAAGATGTTAGGAGAGAGTTAAGCGCTTAGGGAGAAAAGCAGAAGAGGGAAGTTTTTCAAAGGGGGCAAAGTGACTTAAAAGAGGACCTCATTGTGCATTTAGTAATCTCCATAAGAGTGACATTTTGTGATGGTTTTCCCAAAAAAGCCCCTTCACATTTGACTTTTGTGACCTCTTGGTCATACTCTTTGCAGCTATTCCATTTTCCTTTGAAATATTATTTTCCTTTAAATTTTGAAGAATTTTAAAATAAATGCTCTTAATTAAAATAAAATCAAATAAGACAAAAAAAATTTATAAAATACCAAGAATTTCTTGTCCCATATCTCCCCACCCCAGTTCCGTTGTCGACGTGTAACTGGTTTTAACTTCTAATTCTTCTGCTGGTCATTGACCTATCTCTAATAACAGCCTTGTATCTTTAGTTTTTGAGTTATTACTTTTTTGTATGTTCATTAATTTTTATGATAGGCGAGGACTAACTTTTTATGCCCAGTGGTACTTCCCAACCCTTTTCTTAATTTTTGATTGATTTACCTCTCTTTTAGTTTCCTTTATAAATTAATATCATATGTATAAATGTGCTTTTTTTTGGTTACCTGAACTTTTGGCAGTACTTATCTGCTTACCTTTTTGTGAGAACATATGTCGGGGTTTCTCTCCACTTTTCCTCTCCAACTTCTACTCTTATAATTTGTCAGTTATGTTTATACACTTTGCATCTCAGTGCTTATAATGGATACATGTGTACAAGCAGCTGCATAAAGTTTTGTAATCATAACTAAGTCTTCTGCTGTGTCTGTGAGTTGATTTCAAAAGCTGAAAACAATCAACATTTACATTATGATTTCTAGGTAACTATTGCTCAATATTTATGTGCCGTGGTTTCATTTCCTTTTCTAAGGCTCTGAGGTCACCACCTTTAAGCTAACTTACAAGGGACTGAATTTTCCCTTAGCATCAAAATCTAACAGATCCTTCTAATTGTTCAAAATGATCACAGGTTTGTTTGTTTTATTCTGTAATGATCATGTGGCATATATATGTGTGTATATATACAAGTACACAACTCTATATATTTTGGAGTTTAAGGTTGTAATTTTTTTTTCTGGTTGAGAAAAGAAAATTAAGTGTTTTCTATGATATTCGTATCTTCTGTCTTCTAATTGCCCTCTTACCTGCTTATAGTCTATTCTGGCTTTCTTCTTGAAGATCCATTAACCTTTTCTTTTCTTTTGCACTGGTTTTAAATTTTGCTCATGATTTCTCATGCAGTCTTTTTTTTTTTTCTTGGAGTTTCTGATTGCCTTATTTTATTTTAACCATTATATCTTTATCATAGTTTCAGATATTTCCCTACTCTCGTGGAAGAATCCTGAGTCATGCCATTAGCTGTTGGTTTATCATCATTGTTCAAAAGAAGATATGTTATTAAGATATTGTCCACCAATGTTTTCTTATACATGTTCTTAGTCGGCAGTTTTTGTTTGCCCTTTTTTCTCCATTGAATATTCATACACATTTGCAAATTATTTATAATTCTCATATTTTTAATAGCCATTCTCATATTCCATTGTGTGGAATACTGTTTTTAAAATTCAGCCATCTACATGTTTTTGAATATGGATTGTTGCCAATGGTCCGCTCTTATAAATAACACCATTATGAGTATTTCAGTGCACAAGGCCTTTTTCATTAACGTATTGTATGAGCGCTTAGTAGAAAAAGAAAACTGGGAAACCTATGCTATCTTCTTTGAGGACATGTTTCACAGACTATGCTTGGATCACCTGGCATTTATTATTAATTTTTTTTTTTTTTTTTTTTTGTGGTGGGGAAGGAGCAATAGGAAACAGGAGAGAAGTACCATTTCTCAATCAGCACCTTGAATTTTCTAGCAGCTTTAGAAGTGATAGTGTGACTTACTGCATACCTGGTAGTGTCTAGAAATCTACTGAGTATCAGTCTCTTTAAATGAGTCCTCTGGGTTCAGCAAAGGCTCTGTGACTTAAGCTCACAATGTTCTTTATCACCCCAAAGTTTTAGGTAATTTTTTTTTTTGCCAAATATTTTCAACATGATTACGTCCAACTGGATTACCTCTCTTACTCACTGAAATCGTCTCTCAGGAACTGTTGGGAAAATCAGAATGATTCTAACATAATCAAGGAGGTACTCCCATTATGAATATTCTGTAAGATCTATAGCTGCTTCTACACACAGTTTATAAGGCAGGGATCTGAGGTGTTGCAGGATTATGAGAACAAAAGGACCACTGTGAAGGAATCCACAGTCAGGAAGCTTAAACTTCCATGTGATGAGAAGACTGTCCTCCTGTCACCCGGCAGCATCGCATTAGTATAAAACTCCATCCGTCTGGCAACATTTACTCTACGGAATTTACAAAGTGTGGGTGGCATTATTACAGAAATGGGACCCTTGTCTTTGCAAAGCTTTATTACAATTCACTGATGAACACTGATCAATGCTAAAGCGTATGTACTCAGATGCGCTATGGAAAAAGAAATCTGAACTTAATGAGTCACAGTCTAATTATTTTGGATAGTGGGTGATAATATTGTATTGGAGGAGATGAGGAGACACAGCATATTGCAACATGGGGAGGCTGTGGCCCAACAGCCCCATTTTTTTACTGTGAGCAAAAGGGGACCTGGAGAGGAGAAGGACTCTCTCAAGGTCATGTAAGTAGTTAGTGGCAGAACCAAGTATAGACCCCATATCTCCTCACTTCTAGTCCTTTGTTTTTTTCCTATTCCATCTCTTACACTTTGAAACATTTGCCATTTTATTTCTAAGTGTGTAAATTGTACTTCATTGAACTGGAAATTACAGAAATGTTCCATCATTTGGAATGATGCAGAATATCTAATAATGGAGAGAATACATTTGTCTGGAATGGAATCAGAAAGAATTTAAGCTCTGAGACGTTCAGAGACATTTCTGAGATGCGGGAAAGTGGTAGGCAAGCCAGGGCCTTTTCTTAGGATGTAATTGGAGCCATGCTGTTGTTTCGGATCTTTGGGGAATTTGGGAGTTTGTTTTTGGCTAGGACACTGCCAATCTCTAGATCACAGATTCTGTATCTATCAAATAAGAGAGCTGGGCTTGATGGCCTGAGCTTTGTAGACCATTCAGCCCTGAGCTTTGTGAGTTCATGATTTGGGGTTACGCCCCACGTTTAAGATGACTCGGGGGAGAAACAAACACACAACCTTGCTGAATCGCCACCAACATCACCTGCCTTGTTCTGGCTGGGAAGTAGGTCAAAGCTTGGCTGACATGAAAATGTGGTGGGCTTCAGCTGTGAGCTCTGCATAGGTCCCAGTTGTGGACACCTGTCTCAGAGGGCTTTGTGGGAGGGGTTAACACTCAGAGGTGGAGAAGGCATACTTGTGGTCCTGAGTGGCACAGGCGAGGAGGGGTGATTGGTAGGAGAAGCAGCCATTTGGGGGTGGGTGGCTAGTGAAAGAAGCACAGCTGGGGACTGGGAGAAAAAGGGAGAAGCAGGCATGTATTGACTGCTTATTTTGTATGAACTGTTGGTGAATATATATGTTTTTTAATTCCTCCGAAACACACTGAGAAGTAGGTGTCATTATTTGGATTTTAAGGATGAAGAGATTGAGGTGTTATTTGTCCATGGTTAGGCTGCTGGTAACGGAGGGTGGAGGCCATCAGTGTTGGGTCTGATACCAAATCCCCCTTTGTTTTCACAGTCAAGTGTGGGTGCTCTGTTCTGGGTGTTAGGGATGTAGTGGTGAAGGAGACAGGCTAAGTCAGGACATCATATTGCTTGCAGTCTCTGAAGCAAAACAGAACAAAGTACACAAAGCCATACTTTCAGAGGTGGAAAGTGCTACTCTGGAGAAGAGAGCAGCATGAGGGAATAGACTTCCGTGGTGCGTTCACGTCCTAGTCCCTTAGCTGGTGTGCAAAGGAGACGTGCTGACTCAGGATGGTGAACAGCTCTGGCTGGATTGCGGTGCCGCAGGTTAGAACTCGGCCTTGGTCATGATGGGAACCACCTGTGTTACTGAGAAGTCACCTCCCCGTCATTAACACTGAGGAAAGTGAACCCTGCCCTTCCTATTTCACTGGATGAGGAGGGAAAACGGAGTGAATAATTTTGATGTACGGCTGTTTTTAAAACCTCAGTAGGTTATAAAAATACAAGGAGTTTTTTTTTTTTAACAGCTTTGGTTAACTTTTAAAGGGATATCTCCTTATGTTTCTCTACTACCTTTTGTGTGCTTTGAAGAAATACGTTTCCATATTCCTAGGATGAGGTCAGAATGAGCCATGCCCCCGCCTCCCCACATTGGCCACACCCCTGTGCCAGTGTTAGGAGAATTTGGATTGAACTTGTCAGCATCAGAGGGCTGTTGGAGGTGAGGAGCCTCTATGTCCTGTCATCCGAAGGGCTGAGGATGGACTGGAGGGGAGCCGCTGAGGGCAGCGAGATGATTGGGTAGCCGGGGGAGGTGGGAATCAAACTGGGTTTGACTTCAGATTTGCATGCAGCGGGCCAGTTGTGTGTCAGGCCACGACGGAGAAGGGGGAAGCAAAGGAGACATTGTGAATCAATTCAGCTTTGGCCCTGGGTGGGGAGACCTGGATGCTGAGGAGCTGTGTTCTTCTGGCCCTCAAGAAGCATCTTACCCAGAGATGAGTATCTGTCCTGTTCCGAAAAGTATGTATATCAACATTTAGTTTAGTAGTTGAGTTGTCCATGCAGATGGAGATGATATTGAAATGTGTATAATACCTTGTACTGAAGGGGCACCGGACTTGCCAGGGAGAATCTTTTCATTGTTGGATTGTGGGGAGGTTCAGGGGGTCCTAAGGGAGGGATTGGTGGTGTGAGGACACTTGAGGGCCTTGGAAGAGAAGCTGCTTACCAAGAAGAATGGAGACATTGAAATATTTTAGCCATCCTTGTTGCTGTACCTCTGTGTACTGGTGAACATCAGCCTTGCATGTGGTTACGCATTTATCTTTCGGCGTTGTTAGTGTTATAACTGAGTACGCATGAGACACAGAGGTGGGAATGATCAGAAAGGCTTTGTGGGGTCAGTGATGCTTGAGTTGGGCTTTGTAGAACTTGCTAGGAAAAAGGGGGAACCTGGGTGAGAGCATCAGATTGTGAAAGAACACCAGACTTGACTGGATGGTTGAAGGGTTGGGGGTCAAGGGGTTTTGTGCTCAGGCGACTGTGAGCACAGCGGTACCATTGAAAGAGCAGGGAAGAAAGGAAGAGCCGCACGTCCATTTTATCCATCCCACGAGGCAAGAGGAAAGGTCCTGAGTAGGGGAAGCAGGCAATTGTTATTTTTCCTTTTATTTTAAATAATAACTGCCATGTGCCAGGTGTTAGGCAGTTTGTTAGTATTGTCTCTAATCTCCCAGTAACCCCACAAGGTAGAGATTTTTCTTCTTCTCTCATCTCACAGATGAAGAAATCGGAGTGTAGAATGTGACTTGCCCAGTGTCACACAATGGCGGGAGCAGGATTTGAACTCTCATTTGTCTGGCTGCACAGCCTGAACGTTCTGCTCCTCCACTCTGTCTCCTCTCCGTCTCTGTGTATTTGTAGTTACAGCCATGAGGGACAGGGTGCTTTTCTTGCCTAGAAGTGTAGCTTGTAATAAAAACTGGAGGCATCCATGGCCTCTTCTGCAAAATGGGGACTGGAGTCCTTGCTCCCAGTTTTGGCAGGACTCAGGTAGGCTTAGCTGCCTTCCAGGCCCCTCATCAAGACCATGCATGGGGAGATGGCCGCTTCGGTCTGTCGGCCCTGCTGTGCCTGCGCCTTCGACTCGACTTCACTCTTGTGGGACCATCTCCTGATGGTGACAGTGAGAATATGCTGACCACATGGATGCTGCATGTTTCTGGTCTCGTGGCAGGGCTTTCTCCGAGTAAATCAGTAACATGCCTCCCGGTTATGATTTGGCCTCTCCTGTAATTGACTTCAGGGAGAGCCTGTGTCAGTCCTGTCAGTCTGTGTGCCCATCATATTTCCTCCTAGACGTGAATGTTTGTGTTTTGGTGTTCTGCCCCCAACAATAATGCAGGGAAGACAAACAAAACTTGCTGAGTGGCAGCGGAGCGTGGTGGTCAAGAGCACAGACCTTGAGCCCGAATGCCTAGATTCAGTGCCCAGCTCTGCTGCTGTCTGGCTCTGTAACTCTTTGTGCCTCAGTTTCCTCATCTGTAACATGGCAATAATGATAATGGTACCTATTTCATAGGGGCTGTTGGGAAGGTTAAATAAAATTTTTTTTTTTTTAAAGGACATTATTGAATATTTTTAAGTACTCTTTTTTTTTTGCCTTTTAGATTTTATTTATTTATCTTTAGAGAGGAAGGGAAGGAGAGAGGGAGAGAAACATCAATGTGCGGTTGCCTCTTGTATGTCCCCTGCCGGGAACTGGCCTGGCAACCCAGGCATGTGCCCTGACTGGGAATTGAACCGCGATCCTTCGGTTCGCAGGCCCGCGCTCAATCCACTGAGCTACACCAGCCAGGGCAAGGTTAAATAAATTAATATTTGTAAAGTCCTTAGAGAATTTCCAGGTATATAACGAGTGCCCTAGGAGTGTTTGTAAAACTATAGCAGCAATTTTTTTTCCTCTGGCCCTGCCTTCCCCTGTGTTTAAGATAGCACATGCCACGATAGTTAGAGCATTCTGGTTTTTCTTCAAGACCTGGCCGGTGAGGGCACAAGGCTGACTTCCACCGTGTGTGGTTAGGCACTGAAGGGTGGCATGTTCGTGTGTGTGGTCTGGCGGAGACCCATTGTGATCCACGAGAATTTTACTTTGGTTGAGGAGAATGTGTGGCTGAGAAATACCAAAGGGGACAATAATTTGTCTTTTGCTGGTAGAACGGAGTTTGGATTAAAGAAAATTTGCAGCCGAGTTTATCTATTTTTAAATTTTTCCTGGCCTTGTAGTCTGTAGCCTGTGTGCCAGTGATTTTATCTGGTTGGGTGAGTCAGTGGGTACTTTTTAATTTGGGTTTTAAAAAAATCAGGGCTCACATAAACAGAAACAACCAAAGATTTGGATTCTGACCTACAGGGTTTAAGGCCACGGTGCCCCACTCACGTATTGCGTCCCTGTGTGCAAGGCCTCCCGCCCCCAATCTCTGAGCATCCACGGGCTCTTCCTGTGCTGTTTGTTTTTCCTGCTAAAATTAGGGTGCTGAATGGCCACAGGACCTCCTTTATCTCTGGGGTCTGTGAGTGGCCCTCCTTCTCAGTATGTTAGCTGCAGTTTTGAAAGAGGTTTTTTTTTGTTTTGTTTTGTTTTTGCTTTTAATCCTCATCCAAGAACATGCTTGTTGATTTTAGAGAGATGGGAAGGGAGGGAGAGTGGGAGGGAGAGAAACATCAACCTGAGAAACATCGATTGGTTGCCACGTGCATGTGCCCCGACTGGGGATTGAACCCGCAACGCAGGCATGTGCCCTGACTGGGAATCAAACCTGCAGCCTTTTGGTGTACAGGATGCTCCAGTTAACTGAGCCACACCAGCCAGGGCTGAGAGAGAGTTTTAAAAATCAGATCTGTTGATGGTGACTCTGGTCAGCAAAAGAAACACTGGTCATTTTTTTTCTTCTCTCCTCTTGGCAATGGTACCCCTACAGAGTCCTCATTTCAGCCTCACACCTTTCTAATCCCCCTAACATGTCTGTGTATCACGCCCAAAAAGTGGAATGAAACTAAATAGCCATTACCATTCAGCTCTTGCAAGTTGTGTGGAGTGGAGGAGATTTGGACGATTACATTTTAAGCGATGTCTGTTTGTACAGGACATTTTCTGGGGCCCATCTGGAGCAAGGCGTTTGAGTCTCAACTGTGCCCTCTCCCAGGCTTGCTCATGTCCTGCCCCAGCATTTTTTACTCTCTGCTTTGTAGGCAAGCTTTACCCAGTTCTGCAAACCTTGGAGTGTACTGACTCAGGGAAAACCTAATTGTTTTCCCTAGAAAAATCAGGGTGACCATATCTTCTGTGGTTTTTGAAGGGCGAAAGGAAGAATAGTGATTTGGAAATTAAAATACTGATGTTCACGTAGCCACACAGTTGTATTTGTTTGCGCATGTGTGCGTGCAGGCATAATTGAAGTTTATAATATTTTAAGCTCAAACAGTGTGTATTTATAATGAGGGAAACTTTTGGGTGTGATTCCTTACTTCCGTATAATACTTTGGTGCTTTCACTATTTTGTGTTTTACAATGAGTCTATGAGATGTATAGAGTTGGGGTTATATTTTTAAAGTAGGGAGAGGAGAGGCTCAGAGAAGTGAAGTGGCCTCCTTGAGATCCATGTGAGTGGTACGTAGGTCTTTTGACAAGTTTTTGATGGCCTTGTTTTGATCTAAGAAAATTAGAAAGACTGACAATGTAGTTTGTGATTCTGGAAGGAGTAAGCTTAGAAGGAATGGAGGTTATGCTATTTATATGAAGCCGTATCAGCGATTTTCAGCTCTGGTGTGCCGCGGCACACTGGTGTGTGCCACAAGAATTTTTTAAACATGCATACCTGACTGTTTAGTTGGAGACGCTGACCTCTTTTCCCTTAGATTGTCAAAAAAAAAAAAAAAAAAAAAGGCAATGATCAACACAATAACCATTCAGTGTGAATGAATCAAAGTCATACCTATTTATTTTTGTCAGTTCAGCAAAAATATATCTAGATTTTGGTGTGCTGCAGAATTTAAGTAATTAGTTTGTGTGTGCCTTGAAATGTGGAGGGTTGGAATTGCTGAGCGATACCAAGACTGCAGTGTGGATCTGACCCAAGATGGGAAAAATAAAGTATGGTTGATATAGGGAAGGAAGTCACGGAGTTCACTGATTCTCAGTGGAAGGGCGCTTCATCTGTCCATCCTTCCATCCATCATGTAACCATTCATTTCATCATGTTAAAAATTACATACAGTGTGCCAGCCTCATGCTGAGCCCTGTTCCACCCGAGTTAAATCAGAAAGACATGTGGCTGTTGAGGATGTAACACATAGCCAGTTCAAATTGGGATGTGCGGTGAGTATAAACTATTTATTACATTTCAAAGGCTCAGTAAAAACGTAATGTAAATTATATTAATAAATTTTACGTTCATTACTTACAAAGTGATCATATTTTAGATTTAGTGGGTTACAAAAGATATAAAAATTATTTTTTTCCTGTTCTTGTTTTTTAAAAATGTGGTGGCTAGAAAATGACACACTTGTGGCTTGAATGATAGTTCCATGGGGCTCACGCTCTGGAAGCTTGTTGTCTGGTAGAGGAAGCGCAGCAGGCCCTGGGGTGCGCTCCCTGACCGCAGGTCGTCCCTCTTCGTTCCTTCTCTGCCTTTATTAAAACCTGCGTAAAGTGACGATGATGGGTGGTCGTCACCAGTGTGCTCTGTTCTGTAGGACACGGGATGTAGAATGGGCCCTTCCCCTGGTCGGTACCATCATCCTCAGAGTGAAATAAGAAGGGAAATCTCAGGAGTCCATCTGGACTGGTGTCTGTCTTTGGTCCTGAGCTGGGCTGTGTGTCTCCGCAGACAGAGCCTGATGCCCTCGCACACAGCTGGCGTGGCAGCAGGCACCCTGTGCTACTCAGGAGCAGTGTTGGTGGAAAGGAAGGCAGAACGGTTTCTTGCATTTTCTTTTTAATGTCTCCTTCGGAGCTGCCTTTCTGGATAGCAGAGAGGTGACCTCAGCAGCCAGGCACAAGAAGGAGCAAACTGAGTCATCTCAGGCCCTAATGAGGTTCACGAGGGACCCTTCCTGGGACTGAGGGTCAGGTGAGGTTATGCTGTGCCCAGGGTGAGTTTTGCCTTGGGGCTCCAGCCGGCACTGGAGCAGCGCTGAGCTAATTTTACCCACAGGAGCTGACTACGCTGGAGGGTAGAGCTTATGACATTGGCCTTATCATCCTGTGTTGCCCAGAGAGCTCCCAAGGCACAGCCCCGTTATGTCTGGGCTGTTTTCCTCCTACAGTTTAATACATTTTTCCATTAGGTGTGCATATCAGCAAGCAGGAAGCTGAAGAGCAAAGAGCTCTGGATTTTGTGGAAGGAAGGCCATGGAGCTGGATTTGGAGCCTGCCTCCACCCCTTGCCTGCTAGCCGTCTGACCTTGGGCAAGTTACATAAACTCTCCGAGTCTCAGTTTCCTCATTTGTACAATAGGACATATACCTGTGTCCTAAGATCGTTTCTTGGTTACATGCGAGGTGACACTTAGAAAGCAATCGCTCTATGCTAGTCACTGCTATCGCTGCTTTATTCATAGTGATTCATCCAACCCTTTAAACACCCATGAAGAAGGTACTATTGCCAACCCTATTTTACAACAAGGGAGCAAGGACGGGAGCAGACAGTTCTGGAGGCTGATAACTCTGTGGGGCTGCACAGAGCAGATGGGCGAGGGGTGCAGCCGGCCTGCCTTGGAGGTGCTGAAGTATTCAGGGGCAAATCTGGAAAAGAAGGAGGTCAAGCCAAGAATTCTTAGGAAAGAGTTAGTACTTGTGCTATAACTGTGCTTCCTGTTAGATAAATTAGAGTTTACATTGACCATAAGCCAGTTTGTGTAGTTCTGTTTAGCTTATGGCCCCTGCCACTTATGTCCCTAAGGTCTGTTTGGCTCATTACAGTAAAGTGAGATGTTTTCTTTTCACAGGCAAGGGAGGGTCCCAGGTATAGACAGACATAGGTCTTATTCGAGCAGATCAAGCAGTAGAGGAATGGATGATCAGTTAATTGATCTATTGGTTTTTATTTTCCCTCTTGCATCTATCAGGCTTAAGTGCAGGAGAGACATTTTACACAATTTGATGGAAAGGGATTAATTCAGGGGAAAAGATGCTGGATCCTTTCCAAAATTGTTGGAAAGGATGGAGTAGACGGAGCCAGGAGACCGCATCTGGAACTACTGATGGAAGAGTTTATTCCCTAGCCACAACCCAGGGATAAAGAAGATAATATTAGGAAGCCGTTGCTGAACCTCTGGAGCCTTTTTCCACATCCTCAGGGTTGGTGGCAGCACATTTTATTGCCCCATGGAACGGCATTTCGACTCAGGATCCCACAATACTGCTGGCCAGTAGAAATAGCAACGGGGTGATTTAGCTCCATGTCCATCTTCTTAAGTCTAGCACAAGTAAATCTTATTGCTGTAACCTAATTTACCAGTTTCCAGGGAGTGTGGGAAATGTAGTTTTCAGCAGTCTGCTTCTGCAGGGCAGGAAGACTCTCCAGGGTGGGAAGGAGCTCTGACTGAGTCAGGGGAGAGGATATGTTGGCCACCAACACATTCATTTTAAAACACCCAGAGGTTATTATTCCAGAATATTTAATATGTACAATTAATTATAATACTATCATATAGTTAGGTATAATAGCCTACTTAATATTTGTTTATTTACATAAAATATATAACAGTAATATACTTGGTATACCCCAAATGCAGGCTGTTTGTCCAAGGTCAGTTTCTGAATTGGGTTTTTGTTTTGTTTTGTTTCGTTTTGACAACAGTGGTTGACTTGTAATTTTTTAGTTCGGTTTAATCTCCTCTGGGCAGTTGCGCCCAGGACAGCTGTCCCATTTACGTAATTTGCTCACAAACATTTCTTAAACACTTAGGATGAGTCCGGCCCCAGGCTAGATTTAGCACTTTGGGCAGAGGTCAGTCATTGGTTCTTCCGCTGGGAGCCCTCACTGGAGAGGAAATAAGTCAAGTTCATCATAAGAATAGTACAAGGAAGGTTGTGATCGTTGTCCTAGACAGCAAGCTAAGCAAATTCAGAGAAAGGAGATGATTTTGACTGGACTGAGAAACGAGGGAGTCTTCATGTTGAGTGACAGTGGTCAGGTGATTCTCTACTGGAGGCAGTACCATCTCTGTAAGGGGTATTTGCAAGGGTGGTGAGGTGTGTTGTCATTGTTGTTGTCATCTCAGTGCTGGAGGCCAGACCAGTCTGCCATGTAGTGCTCAGCACCAGAGATGCTAGTGTCCTGTAGTACACGAGACACTGCAGAAATAGCTGCCTTTTTTCAAAGAGCAGTCCTATTCTTATTGAGAACTACCATTGGCCTTGAAAGTTGTATAGGATATCTGTATTGGATCTCAGGGTAGGGAGGGGAAGTAGGTCGAGTAAGGGAATAATGGGAGTTAAGAGTTCTGTCTGAATAAGCAAAGAATGTATGCTGAGTGGCAGTGGAAGGGAGTGTACAGTGGGAATAGAAGGTTGAGTGTGCCTTATTCAGAAACATAAGCTATTAGATAAAGCCTGTGGACTTACTCTATTGCCACTGGGAAGCTACTGAAGATACTGGTGCAGGGTTCTTGAAAGCAGAAATCTAGCCTTATCTTCTCGCTGTGTATTGGTGGAAATCGGGATGCTTTCTGAATGACTGAATGCCCCTGAGAAGTTGTTCACAGGAGTTGGTACCTGCGTTTTGCTGGATCCGGGATCCTGTGGTCCTGGGATAACCTAGCAGTCAACATTTAGACTTCAGGAGAGTATCAGGAGGGGGATTGGCAGCCTGCTAGGCAGACCATGTCTCCACATCCAAATGAGAGCACTGTGGTCAGACAGCAGTCCTGTTTGCCTGCACTATAAAGAGAGAAGCTACTGTCTTAAGAATCTTGAAGAAAAGAGGGTTTCTTTCATTGCCCTCCCTCAAGGAGCCCACAGGCCACGAGGCATATCAGGTGCATTCTGTGCTGCCCGAGTTAATGCCCTTGCATCTTGAGCATGTTAAAAATTGCCAGTCAAACCAGTAATTTGCTGACAAGGTTCATGCCCTGTGACCATGACTGCAGTTGTTCTCGGAGAGTGGTTAGCTGGTCTGCGTGGTGACGCTATCACACAGCGTCCCCTGTGCTGTCCTGTAGCATAGTGGTGGCTTTTTGGCATTCGGGGTAGTCCCTCTTTCTTCTTACCAGATGGGCTTTGGAGGTCGGGAAGGAAAGCTTGGGGTGGAATTGACCAAACACATAGGAGTATGTAAGCGTTCATTACCTTGTTAGTTTCCTCTCTAATACTTCATTTCTGAAATCTTCCAGGAGAAGAGAGAAAGGGGTGTGTAGGTGTGTGGGATGACCTCAGGGCCCTCATTGTATGTCTCAGAGAAGGACAGTGACTTGCCCAGGGACATGCAGTGAGCTGGCCCTGAGGCCAGCACCTTCTGTGGCGGGGTGTTCGTGGCACTCTGTTGCTGAGGGACAGTGTAGTGTGCTCAGGTTCTGGAGCCAAAGGCCTGCACTTGGCTACTGGCTCAGCTTCTTACTGTATTCTGCAACCTCAGGTTTCCCATCAGTAGAATGGATGTCATGGCCATATGTGGCATTAAGCATTCGAAAAGGTGGGACACTAATTGTTGGGACCATCTTTAAAAAAGGATGGGGGCACTGAAGAAACTGCTGACTATCCCCCAGTCACAGAACCCTCCCAAGGGGTCCACTTCCCCACTGCCCAGTAGGGAGATTTGGAGCTCAGATTTGGAGGTGCAGCACTAGGGGGAAGTAGGATCAAATCTTGGAGTTTTGAGGAATTGCGGTTCACTCTTCCTTGGAGCCAGGACTCAGGTTGCCATATAATGGGAGATAAGGCTGGAAAGATGGGTTGGGCCCCCTCCTGGAGCCTCGGCAGGCTGGCCTGAGGGCAGTTGCACATGGTTTTCTGTGCAGTTCAGAGCACTGGTGAGGAGTCAGCTGGTGACGAACCAGGGCTTAACCTGGTAGCACCTTCAGGATGTTCAGGGAACTTGGGGCAAAAGTCAGGCGAGAGACAGGGAATCTTGCAGTTGGAGCAGGGGTCTTAAGATGTGGTGATTCCCAAGTTTTGGGCACTTTCTCAGTTATTTTTTGCAGTGGTTCAACTTTTTACTTGAGGTTGTAATAAAAACGTTGTTATTTTACATAGGGGTAGAGCTGTGAAGTTTTCAAGAGTTTTCACACCCATCAGTTCCTTAGTTCTGTTCAGCATTACGAGGAGGTAGAAGATGGGGTTCTTACCCCTATTTCCCAAAGAAGGAAATTGGGACTCAGAGAGCAGATGGGATTTCTCAGGCTACTCAGCTGGTCGATGTGGCAGCTAGGAGGTAGGAGGGATGCCACATCTAATGCTCCCTCCTGTGCCAATTATCTGGCTCAGTGGTTCTCTCAGACTCACTTTCCACCCTTGACTGTATTGGTTTACATCCTTGGAAGACTAAGATGGCCATGAATTTCAAAGGTCCCAGAGACAAGCTGTCAGTGCTCATCATTTTTCAAAGATGAGCACTAGGGAATTTAGGGCACAAAATGTGTTCCTCCTTTTGGCTCTTTATTGCTGCTGGGCTTTGTTCAGGTTGAAAATGTCCATGAGAACAAGGAAGGGAAGAAATGGGCCCCTGTCATTTATTTCGCATCTTCTTTGCCCTGGACACAGTGCTTCACGCTTCTCCATCTGCACGCTTTTGTAAATTTGTAGATGACGTGATCTTAACACAGTATCTACTGTAGCATTCTGCTAAGCAGCTCTTCTTATATCCATATTAAATTAGTTAATTCTCATAAACACCTAATCTGGTTGATAACAATATTATTCCCCAGTTCACAGGCGAGAAAAACTGAGGCTTAGCGAGGTTTAATGACTTACTTGGGAACACAGATCCTAAATAGACCATAATCCAGGTTTCCTAGTTTGGGAATTCTTTCTTCCCTGTTGTTGCACTACTTAGGGCCTGTGTCACTGGTAAAAATGCGGAACTGCTTATGAAGGAGGTGTGTCTCAGACCTTGGAGGTTATAGGAGTCAGAGCCAGAAGGTACTCTGAAGAGCCCAGGCGGCTGGTGGTTTTCAAGCTGGGCTCCCCTGAGCCTGAGAGACTGCAGGTGTGGGCTTGGGGTTGGGGTGGGTGGTAGGTGGGGGAATTGGAGGTGACAAATGGTGAGAGAAGGGAAGGAAAGGGAAGTTCTGGAGTCAGGCCGAGCTGTTCTGCTGTTACTGACTTTGCAAACTGAAAAGTGCTGTTGTTAGAGAAAGAAAAGTTTGAAATCCACTGTGCTACTCTAGTTAGCTTTTTACTAAGTCTGAGAGAAAAGGTGGCTAGGCAAAAGTCACCATTGCCAGGGGTTTTGGACCTTTTCCTCTTTTTCAAGGAGACATGCTTTCTGTCCACCTCACTCCGAGGCCTCTGGAGTACCTGGCTGCAAGTTCAAAGGTCGGGCAGCCTCTGAGAAGCTTCCGTCAGAAGCTTCCGGCTGTCCCACGTACACGATACTTGACCTGTGTCTTTCAGCTTGGCTGTGGACCTTGGGAACCTCACCGAGATTAGTTCCCTGGCCCAGCCTTCAAACGCATTGTCTCACTGAATACCTGTGACTGTTGAGTGTTCCCTGTGTACTCAGTGGGGAGAGCACAGGCAAGGTTCCTGACGTCAGGGGACTGGTGAGGAGACAGAAACAAGTAAGGACTTTTGTCAAGTATTTTTGGAGATAGTTATGTTTGTTATACATGATTATCATGTGTGATAGTTTCGCGAGGATGATTTCATCTCAAAGACATGGAATAGGGAGAGGCGAGGTGACGGTAGAGGTTAGACATTGGACAGAATTGTAAGGGGTTGCTTGCCCTGTGACTTTCCACTTACTATCTCTGGGATTGGCACAGCTTACTTATTCTTTAAGTCTTCCTTTCCTCATCTGTAATGTGGGAACGAGGCTGGCCAGCTCACTGGGTTGTTGATGGGATTAAATGGCATAATGTGTGCAAACTGCTGCCAGTACAATGCTCAGCACAGAGTAAACACTCATTAAATTATAGTTGTTATTGTTATTATTTGGCAGTGAGGAGCCAAAGAGATTATTTTATAAACTGATCAATGGTGTGATTAGAGCTTTGCTTCTCAGCAAAGCACTCTACTTTCACTACCTGGGTCTGCAACAATCTTGGTCTCTGGCTTCATTTCACTTTTCTAAGTTATTTCTGTTTGCTTCCATCCAACTGTCCACCTTTCCCACCAGTGCTCCCACACCTGTGTCATGAATTAATTTAGTGCTTTTCTCCAGCGTTAAGCACAAGGAAACCGATGATAAAATGCAAAGTGGCAAACAATCATCACTGAGCTGAGTGCTCCTCTGCCTTGGGAATGGATTTCTGGGGAAAATCCAGCCCCTCCATAATGACATTGATGACTTGGATCTTTGCAGAAATTGAAGAGAATCCTGATTACTATTGTGTTGGGAGAGGACTGAAGGAAGCCAGACTGGTTCTTCACTATCAGAGCTTCTTGGGGGCCCTCTGGCTCCCAGGTGACCTGCCGCAGGACCTCTGGTATGTAAATGGGCCTCTTTGTTGCCTTAAGATTTTGGCTCAAATCTTAAGAAATAGCCGGGAGGTTTTTAATGGATTGGAATTTCTGCCTTTTTGATATCTGCAACTTGAAATATCCTGTGCCCTTGATAATTCATGCTTGGGAGCTTCCTTAGTGCTCTCTGGTAAATAGCTTCTTACTGTTTGCGTGTTTCCCCACGGGCGTATTGCAGAGAGACTGGAGCCTGTGTTTCTAACAGCTTCTCTGAGGAAAACATTGCAGGTCACATTTCTGCAACTAAGACTCCGGGGCTGGGTGGGGGAGCATCTTCCAAACGTCCATCTCTATTATCTCCTTTTGGCCTGGCATTTGCTTGTGGCTGAAAAGGGAGAGTCTGCCTTGAGCATTCCTGTAGACAGATGTGACTTTGCAGTTAAAAATTCGACAGTCCCTGCCGCCCTTCAACTTCAAGAGTGAGTAGTATATAGAAATAACCCTGTAGAGCATCAGATTATTACTTTTCAATTCCCAGAGCCTTCATGTTTCCTTGTCTTGAGGATGACCTCACTGCTCTCTGAGTTTGTAATGGAATGCACAGTCATTTACAAGTAATCACACCATGATCCCCTACACGTTTGTACGCCTTCCTGGTCTTTCAGAGGGCTTTCACTCACATTATCTCATTTGATCCTCCTAACTGCTCTGAGAGGCAGACAGAGTGTCTCTTTTAATCTCTAATTTTCAGGTGTAGAAACCAAGGTTTGGAAAGTTAAACATTTGTTTGGAGGTCATACAGCTAGCAGAATTGTACCTGGAATCTTAAGCAGTCTAATTTCTGAACCAGTGTTCTTTTTACTACTTATTCTTGCTGTGACCTCGGGAGTATCCTTAACCTCTCTGAGCCACAGTATCCCTCTCACTAAGTTAGGTGCGAGGCTACCTCCAGGGGTAATTGCCACAGGGATTAAATGAGACTACCTGGGAAAGCATCCACCAACTGGTAAAGCTCCTCTCTAATGGGAGGCATCACTGTTACTTGTACCTTATGTCCAAATAGTGCCATCAGAACTGTGGCAGAAAAGAACATTTCCCACCTTTTTGTACAGATACCAAGGCTAGAATACCTGCGGTCCTGCCTACAGGCTGCTGACATCACTCGTGTTGGGAAGGCCCTTTCGTTCCATAGGCCTCTGTCTTCATGTGCCTTGGAACAGTCTTGTATATCCTGGAGACAGCTGTAGGTCTGACGGGACCGGGGAGCAGGAGCGGGGAGCTGGGGATGGGATGTGTGTGCCTGAGCTTTGTCCACAAAGGGTGGGGATGTGGCATGGTGATGAGGTAGAGGTAGGAGAGGAACTGGTCCGGAAGGCCTAATTCCTCCCACTTCTCAGTGACTGGGATTTCATAGGATACATTTTGTGAATCCGTAAGGCCAGAAGTATATATGCAGAACAGGATGCTTAGCGGTAACACTTATTGGAAAACTGAAAAAGGATGGATTTCAAGTTGGCAACAAATGCATTAGGAGCTAGCAATGTGATGCAGTCAGGAAACAGACAGAGTAACTGAGGGATGAGATCTTGGAGAGCTTCATAGGGAGCCAGATTTTGTTCCCATATAAGGAAGAACTTTCTGTTGGAAAGATGGAATTTGCAGCTTCAGGAGATGATCTTCACCTCACCGGAGACCTCCGGGCTGCCATGGAGGGATTCACTGACAGAAGGGTACGGACATGGGCTCAATGGCCTTTGTGGTTTTTCTCCTCTTGAAATCCATGATCCAGTGGTTCTTGGTGGTCAAGAGGGAGAGAGGCACACATACATTAAGGAATGAAGAGCCCCTTTGTGGATTTGAAAACTGATCTCTAAATGCTACTTGCAAAATGGAGGGTAGATAAAGACTATCATTCTGCTTTTCATAACTATCCCTGTAGTTCCCCACTTGGTCCTTGGTTTTCCAGAATTCCTAGGCCATCCATGGGCAGCTGCTTTTCTTGGAATATCGCTTGCATCTGCTAAAATGTACCTGTTGCAATATTGGAAGGGACTTTAAGCTCCTGACAAGATGACAGTCTGTAGCACCACTAACTCTGATGGCTGGTGTAGTCTTCCGAGTTACGTATGAGGACCCTCTCTTTACCCTCTTCAGGCCTGCCTCCGGGACCCCCTGGGATACTGCAGTGGTGAGAATTCTGTACTGAGCTCTGGTTCTGGCATGCAGGGGTAGGTTCTCTGATCCTATCTCCTTCTCTTATTTAATAGTCACTTATATTTGTGTCCATTGATGAAGCATGCCATAAATAAGCAGTGTTTGCAGTTTTTCAGGTACTTGTGACATGCTTGCAACAATGCGTAATCCTAATAAACGTGTCATGACTATTTGTCCAGAACAAGTGGGGGCTGCTTTTAGAGCAGCACATAGTTGGACAGTTGGGGGATAGCTACCCAATTTGTCGGTAAGACAGTGTAAGCTACGAGAGGAGACCTGACTCGTCCCACATTTTAAGGAGTGATTCATCTGGACTTAGAGCTTGGGTCCCCTTACTCCCTGGCCAGTGCTGTTTATTGCTGGAAGATTCTCTGTGGATGAGAATAAGCAACCTCCTGGTGTGGGCCCAAGGGCCAGGAAGTGGGTGATAATTCTAAACTGGCTCATCTGACCTATGAAAGCTTTTATAGCCAATAGTAGAACAAGCTCACACTAAGAAATAGAACCACGGGGAAGCCAAGATATGGCTTCCCTTCTCTGAGCCAACCCCTCTTTACCCATACCGCCATTTCCCCCAGCATTTCATCTCTCTCCTTTCTCCTTTTCTAAATTAGTCTGGAGTTATTTTAGACCAGATTCATTCCTGACTTACTTCACCGGTCCAATTTAGTCATTGAGCACTACTCAGGAACTTAAGATTGAAATTAATCTTACAAATTAAATTGGGCATTCCACCCTCCTATTCCCCCCACTCCCGCCCCCACCCAGCGTTCTCTGAGAGTCTGGTTTTATTCTGGGTCTTCCTGTCTGGTGTCTGTCCTATGAAGGACTCATGCAAAACTAAGTTTTTAGGAAGAATCTCCGCCCAAGGGAGTTGGGAATAGAGGTCCAAGAGTGGGGATTGTTTTAGGACTCATCTGTCATTGAAATAAGTGCACACCAGATTCTGGGTGACCTCTATAGGTGAATCCCTCCAAATAGCTCCCCTTACCCTGAATTAATAGGTTGACTTCATAAATGTAGTTACATTCTGGATGACCCCATTCCTAAGGTGAACTTACAGACTTTCAAACCAGTCCCTTCCTTGTTTGGGCGGGGCAGCCTGTGAAACAGTTCAGACTCCACTTCTTTGGGGGTTAATCATTTACTCCCTGTAAGGAATTCTGTCTTAAGTGGGGCATTTCTTCAAGTGCCAGAGGACAGAAGGGTGATTTTTCTGACATCCTCCAGCCTGCTTCCCCATATATGGCAATGTTTACCCACCACACTGATCTATTGGAAGAGAAGGAGGTGACTCAGGGTTTAGGAGAAGCAGGATTTGAATTCTTGTTTCCAGAAACAAAGTCGTGCCCCTCCCCCCTCTGCCTGCATCCCTCCCCTCCATTCCTTTGCCCCTAGTGCTGGAAGCTGAGGAGAGAATGTCTCAGTGCTCGTTCCCTCTGGCCTTGGGATCACCTCCTTGCAGTGGGACTCAGGGTGTGTGAGAGGGAGTGAGAGCCAGTGGAGGGCCAGCAGCTGCCTGTGGGGCCTGACGTTGCGTGAGTACCTCATTATTGCCAGAGCGAATGGCATTTCTGCTCCCAGACCCGGAGTTTGCAGCCCTGACAGCTGGCTAGCTCGCCGGTGATGGGGCTGGTTGCTGGGAGCACTGGTGCTTTAACTTGGGGTGTGGACAGCTGCTTTCCCAGGGGATTACTCCTCACAGTGGGATTTATAGCCAGGCTCTGTGAGGACACATTCTATTTGTGTGTAGAAAAATTAGAGAGATATTTTCTCCCACCTGAGGCCTAACTTGAACTGGGTGAAAAGATAATTTGCGAGTGTTGGCCGTCTGATTGTTAGGACTAAAGCAATAAGACAGAGGGATGTTTGGGGTTGCTTGGGCAGGGAGAGTTTTAGCTTGAAAGACAGAGCTATGGTTGGATTTAAGAGTATAGAATGTTGCTATGTAGCATTTGCATACCATCCACAATTTGGGAAAACACCTGGTAGGTGGGACATCTGTGTCTTTTTGATGGACTGTCGGAGGTGGAAGGACACTTAGACATTATTCAGTTGACCTGTCTCATTTTGCAGCATGACAGTGGGCAGTGGAGGCCCAGAGAGCCCAGCTAACCTGCCTTGCAGGTACATGGCTAATTAGGTGGGATTAGTACGCAGATCTCACTCTGTGTTCATTCTTACTTCCACTACAGAAAAGCTGTTCCTTCAGGCAAAGGCAGAAAACATGCCTGTTTTGCGGATGAGGACATTGGGACTCAGAGATGCCAGAGTTGCCCACATTTACTGATCTTGGTGAGAAATCGAGAACTAGAACCACATCCTCCCAGTTCAGACCTCTTTCAGTCATGTTACATGGGCTTAGCTGCCTGAATTTGTTTTTTAAAATTTTACTTTTCCCCCCTTCTTTCGTTTCTACTTATCTTTTCCTGTTTTTGACCATGTGAATGTTGTTTGAATGTGAGCTGCTACCTTCTGATCTGCTTTGCTGTCTGTCTTTTCCTTTCCTGAAAGGGGATGATAGCTGGTCCGAAAGGCAGGACTGAAGAGTGGAGCCCTGTGTTTCGGTTCTGCCCCAGGCAGTGGGGACTGTGAACGGGCCTTGAAAGAACTTGAGCAGGTCTGTTCATCTAAGCCTCTGCCGTTCTTCTTGAAGCTGTAAGAATTCTGGAGTATGTCTCCCTCCCATTCAGAGGTGAGCTCTGATTCTGAGCAGATTTTAAACACACGCACACATGTACACACGCACACATACTTCTTTTTTAGCCTTTTTGATGCAGTGCCAGCATCTGACAGAGACCAAGAGGGCACTACTCTAGTACAGTCCACCAGATGCCGTAATGAGTAACTCTTTGTGGTCAGTTCAGTTTGTGATCAACTTGGAGGATCACTTATTCCAATACAGGGAAGATGATGAGGCTGCATTTTGGCAAAGCACTTTGATGCCAGTGGCATTGGGTGGCAGACTTTAGAAGAGCAGGGAAAGTGCTCTGAGTCCTGTGTTTGTTCTGGTCATTGTTGAAGAGAAGGGATGCAGCTTTCTAAGCTGCTCTGAAGCCCTGGGGAGAGGTTGCATGCAACCTGTCTTCTCCTCCACCGGGCCTGTGGCTGGGTGGGGCTTGGAGGCCCTGCTCATGCGTGGGAGGAGGCTGCCTGGAAGTGTGAAGGCTTGGGATGTTTTTCTCCTGTGGTGCTGATGGACAGGGGCACTAAGAGTTTAGGGTTGGTGGTACCAGTGTGAACGATATTCCTTATAATAAGGAAAACTGATGTAAATTGATTACTTCCTGGTACCAAGCATGGTGCTAGGCACTAGACCTAAATCACAGAAGTCACTACTACAGCTACCCATAAGTACATACCATTTTTTAAAAATTTGATTTTTACTTTTGGTAAAATACACATCATGTAGCACTTACCATCTCAGTAGGGTGTACAGCTCAGTAGTGTTTAATACTGTCTCATGTACAGCCAATCTCCAGAATGCTTCTCATCTTGCAAAACTGAGACTCTGTACCCATTTAAGCATTAACTCCTCACTGTCTCCTTTCTGTGGCCCCTGACGTCCACTAGTCCACCTTCTCCCTCCCTGGGTTTGGCTACTCTGGGGATCTCCCGTAAGTGCGATCACACAGTGCTGGGCTTTCAGTGACTGGCTTGTTTCACTTAGAATAATGTCCTCAAGGTTCTTCCTGTTGTAGCCTGTGTCAGAATTCCCTTCCTTTTTAAGGAAGGATAATATTCTTTTGTATGTACGTGTATACCCCATTTTTTTACCCTTTTAGGTATTATTTTTTTAACCTCTATTTTATAAAGGAAGAACCTGAGGCTTTGAGGCTGTAAGTAAATTGCCCAAAGTCGCATCATCACTAGTGGAGCTGGGATTTGAACCCAGTAGTGTGACTTCAGAGTGCATGTGATCGAGAGTAAGCAGTCCTGGGTTGTCACTGACAAGAGTGTGAAAAATCAGTGCGTTTCTCAACTGGATAGTGGCACCTCTTTTCACAAGTTGCGGTGACATTTCAATAGCCAAGTGTTCTGAAGGAATGTCCGCAGGTATTTTCCTCTGTTTTGCTTTTACTTCTGGAATCTCAGGGCCAAATGTGAAGCCCGTTTCACATTTGGCTCCCATTTTTTGTAATCCTTTTCTTCATCTTATTTTTCCATCTTCCTCCCCAGTTTTTTTTTTTTTTTTTTTTTTTCACTTTAAAAAAAGGTCATGAACGATGTGCATCTTTCGTCAGGTACTTCAGATCCTTTCTGGAACAAGGCAGCATATATAAATCGGTGTCATGGTACCAGGTATTTTTGTTGTTATAGCTAAGCAACAGATGGTCTGGGACAGAGAGTGAAGATGTGAGTTTCTGACCTGGCTCTGCTGCTCAGTCAGTGTTTATTTAATTTTATTTATTTAAATTCTCACCTGATGACATTTTTCATTGCTTTTTAGAGAGAGGATGGAAGAGAGGAAGGGAGAGAGAGAAACATTGATGTAAGAAACACTGATGTAAGAAACATTGATTGCGCCCTGTGCGTGCCCAGACCTGGATGGTACGCGCCTGGACAGGGATCGAACCCTCAGTGTAGGCACGTGCCCTGACTGGGAATCAAACCTGCAATCTTGCGGCTATGGGACAATGCCCAACCAACTGGGCCACCCCAGCCAGGGCTCACTCAAGTGTTTAACTCTGGTGATGATGCATGCTCCTTTCTGAGTCTCGGTTTTCCTGCCTGGAAGATGGGGTTGTTGGTGATGGAGGCGAACACTTCTTTGCCGAATCCTATGCTAGGCACAATACATGATTTATCACTTTTAAATCTCCCAGCATTCCTACTAGCCAGGTGCTGTTATCCCCATTTCACCTGAGAAAAGCAAGGCCTAGAGAAGGGGGGAAACTTGCCCAAACTCTTACAGCTCCTGAGTACCAGCATTAGTGATCCATGTCCTACTCTGGAGCCCAGGGGATTAGCCATAGTTCTGGGCCACTTACTCTTCAGCAGTCTGTAAGGTTTCTTTCATCAAGGGCATGTATTTGTCTAATTTTATTAAATCTTTATTGGGTTCCCACTCATGTGCCTTGTACTGTTCTGGGCGCTGATCCAGCACTAGGTTTAGAGTGAAGAAAAAGACACAGGCAACAGTGATCCCTTGGTGCTTGCATTCTAGTCGGTGTATGTGGATGAGGCAGATATTTAATGAACACATAAACAGGAGAGAATGATTAAGTAACACTTTGGAGGATTCACTCTGACTGAGCGAATTCAGAGGAAGGACTCTGGGAGGTGATTGTTTAAGCTGAAATCTGAATGACAAGAAGCCAGTCATGTAAAAGTCAGGAGAAGAGCATTGCACACAGAGGGCATGGTCCATGCAAGGGCGTGGAGTGAGAATAGGTTTGTGTTTGGGGAACAGAAGGAGCCCAGTGTGCTGGAAGACCGTGGGCTCCAGGGGGCAGAGCCTGAGACAAGAGCGGGGAGGGCTGGGTGGTGTTCCTAAGCTAGAGTGGAGGTGGGGCCCTGAGTCTAAGTGTGATGGGAGGCATCTGAGTTATGTTTTACCAGCATTGTTCTGGCTTCTGTGGGTGGGGGGGATAGATTGCAAGGAGGGGAAAGAGTAGAAGCAAGAAGGTTAGAGGAGACTCTTGCAATCATCCAGGTGGGAGGTGATGGTTATTTTGATCAGGGCGGTACGAGTGGGGCCGGAGAGCAGCGGACGGGTTCATGACATGTATTGGAGGGGTTGTGTATGCTACCGAATGCCAAATGCAGTATCCTTCAGAGAGGTGTCAAGCTCAATGGGCAGGACTCTGTGGGAGACCCTGACACAGGTGAAAACATGTATAGAGGGTGGGTGGGGGCACAGATTGCAGCCGATTCGGACTAAGGAGTCTGTGTGCTCCCTCCTTTGATTTCTAACCTTGAGCTTCTGGCCAATGAAAGGAGGGCAGTGGCTTCCTGCCTCTGACTTCCTGGCTAAGAGCTGCTGGAATGCCCCCAAATAAGCCCTGTAGAACAAGCTGCTTCCTTTGCTTTCCCTGGGTATTTGTATAAAGCATTCTTTCCCACCAAGAATACAGAACATTCAGAATGATGTTGACTTTATGGGCCATATTTAACTTAGTGTTTTTCCTTGATGTGTTGTCTGTTCTTGTAGAGATTCTTGCCTCCGGTAAGCTCCCTGGTGAGGAGGCTTCATTTAACCATCCTGCCCTGTAAGGTGGGTCTGGAAGGTGTAGTGGGAGCCCAGAAAGAGCTGGGGCTTCAAAGCCTCACCTCCGCTGGATGACTCTGGTCCAGGGGCCCCTCCCAGCCCTCCTCTTTCATTTAGGTGTGAATTTACACTTGCTGGCCCTTGCCGGCTTCCTGCAATTCCTTTTAATGTGCTAGGCTTTCCAGTAAATGCTCCACCTTTCAGGGGATGAAATGGTTTCAGAGAAGTTAGGCGATTTAGTCCGTGTAAGGTGGTGCTCGAAGGTAACCTCACGCCCCTGGGGGTCTCATGATCTTGTACTACACTCGGCCCAAGCCTGGTGATGCTCAGAGATCAGAAATGAAATCATCTGAGATTCACTCCTGAGGCTTCTTTGCACATTCCTTTTCAAAAGTTTGCAGTCTACAGATACCAGTGTGTTTTCTTTAAGATTCTTTAATATCATCTCTTAAAAACAGCGTTTTATTTTTTGCTCATTTGATTTTCTCTAAAATTTTTCTTTCATTCATTTAGTCAACAAACATTTGTTGAGTTCTGACTGTATTCTAGGCATTGTGCTAGGTGCTGGGGATTGATTCAAAGATAATTTGGAGGCGTTTGGAAGGGGAGTGGATAATTACAGCACAGTGAGATAAGTGCTATAATAGAGGGATATATAAAGCGCTAGAAATAGCACTATGAACAACATCTACGAACAAATTGCCTTCTTTTTTCCTTTTGGATTATTCCCTGTTGTATATTGCCCAAAGTGGGATTACTGGGTCATTTAAAAGATGAAAACAATTTGGCACAAAAAGATGTAATGACTTGCCTGGGGAATACAGCTCAATTTTCAACAGGGGGAAAATTGTTGACAACTCTAGATTTAGCTACTTCACCAGGAGGATTAGGCAGTTTTTCTGCTACCCATATTAACGCGGTAGCTTTCAGGGGAGCGCCTATTCTACACACGTCAGCCTGCGTGTAGAAACACATATCCTTATATTTGATCTCACAAGTAAATTGTTAATTCCCACAAGGACCTAGCTATGTAAGTATGATTGTTTCCACTTTACAAATGAGGAAACTGTGCCTTTGTTAAAAGGAAATGGCTTGCTCAGGATTGAAGAGTTAATTTGTGGAGAATCTAAGAATCAAGTGCAGGTCTTTTGATACTGTGACTCTCATTCTGTTCTCTATGCTCTGGTCACCAACTAGGGGCACTTCTGCTCCAGCTAGGGCCTGGAATTCATTTAATGACCTATAGGGACTCTTCTCAAGAAGATCAGGATGTATGAACTAGGTATAGAAGTCCTAACTCCCAGAGTCATTACCAGAGAACAATATCCCTCTGTACTTTGACCTGAAAGGACCTGAAGCCTACTATTCTTGATTTTGGCCCAGGTTCTGAAAGGTCAATACATAGCCTTAGCATTGGAGCCTGGAATCCCAAGTGAAGCTGAAACCATGCCACAGTTCGGCTTGGAAATCTTCATTATTTTCCTAGTATACTCAGCTGTATGTCCCTGACTATAAGTTTATTTATTTTTTTTCATTTATAACATTTTTCTAGTATTTTTGGCATTAAATAAAAATCCTTCCCCTGGAACCCAGGGCCCATCATAACTAGATGGCAATCTGTGCCTGCTGTGAACTTCCTTGAAGTTCCTGCTCCTTTGTCCCTAAGTCAGCCCCATTCCCAGCCCTCCTCACAATACCCTGCATTTTCTCACCTTAGTGCTTTAGCTCATGCTCTTCCTTTAGCCTGAGAGGACCTATCCCATTGCATCTTCCTGCTGCCCTTATAAACCTCTGCACAGATGACACTTTCTGAAAGAAGTAGCCCTGATCATCTGCTCCCCACCACCCATGCGCCCCACCACTTACACTCCCCTACACTAGAAGTGATCTCTCCGTTCTCTCTTCTGCCAACTCACTTCACAGTGGGCTCTGAGGAAATGGAGAATCTATTGTGTTTATGAGCATAGGATCTGGATTCAAATTTTGGCTGTAATACTTCCTGGCTGTACGGTCTGTCAGGGTAGTTTACCTAATTGAACCCAAGTTTCCTTGTCTGTCAAATGGGTGTAAGTAATCACACCAAGTCACAGGGGTGTGGAGAGGATTTGTATTGTCACCTGCTCTTCTTCTAAGGCGCCTGCCATCTCCTACTACGTTAGTATCTTACCTCCTTCCAGACGGGAAGCTCCCTCAGGGCAGGAAGGGAGTCACATCTAGCCAGTGTCTTTGACATAGGGGACCTGTTACCAAGGCTCCTTTAAGGGAAGGGATTCCGTACAACTTAACTGGTGACATCAGGGCAGGCCCATTGCTAGTCGAAGGTTCCAGTCACACGGTGCCAGGCCTGGGTGGGAGCTCTGAGTTGTGGAGTGTTGGGCACACACAGTACGTGCTGGACAGGCCTCTGGCTCCTGCTTCTTCAGTGACGGGACAGAGGCTAGAGCCTGGGTGCAGCCTGTTCTTCCGATTTACCAAGTTGGGCCCTGCTGGAATTTCCCTGACGTGGAGTGGAAATCCTGCTTGGAACATGGCACCTAGTTTCTTTCCTGGGTTTCCCACAGGTGAGACCTCTAGACATGGAGTTGTGGGTTTGGGATAACTCTGAGAGCCCGCTACTCTTCTGACTTCTCTGTGGGGGGTACCCTTCAGAGGAAGCTGTCCTTTAGATACTCCAACCAATTACTATGCCTGAAACCTGACTGTGGAAAGGCAGTTCAGGTCTTACAAGGATAGTGCTGCCATTTCACTTTCTCTTGAGTCATTTCTCAAAGTGCACTACCCACAAGTCTCAGGATCCAAGCGTTTTAGCCTGGCGCACGGGGTCTCCACGTCCTGGCCGCAGCGTTCCTTTCCAGCCGCACATCCTACTGCATCCCCCCACGTGCTCTGCTGCTGGCCTCACTGCGTTAGTCACTTTCCCCCAGAATACCCTGAACTCATCCTTCTTAAGGCCCTAGCACATCGTGTTCCCTGGCCTATTTCCTCCCCCTCATACGTGGAATCCTCTTGGGTGTTCAGGCTCAGTTTAGAAGTCATCTGCAGGGCTCTTCCAGACCCTGGGAGCAACGTGGCATGCGTTTGTTGTGATTTGAACTCTTTCCTTTCTGTTTTGTGTATTCGAGCGTGTCTCCAGTGAGGTTATGAGCTCCGAGAGCTCAAGGCACATCTAAGTAAGTACCTACACCTGCTAGGTCCAGACACTATGCACTCCTAGGACAGGAGGTGCTAGCAAGTGTCTGTTTTGTGAACTTCTGAATACGGGGCGCATGACATCCTGTTAGCTAACAGTTGCATCTGAAGGGTGTTCAGAAGCTCACACTAGGGTTTTCAATGATTTGTTTGATCCTGAGCTCAGCCATTTGAATTCTTTCTTTGAATTGGTCTGATATCATCTCACTGGTAACTTTTCTCAAGTCTGTTTCCCATATACCCAGCAGATGTCTGCTTCGGGCCAGGACTCTGAGCTTATTTCTCTTAAGAACATAACAGGAAGGTGGAATTCAAGAAGTATCTATTTACTTCTAATGTGAACTTTTTTTTTTTTTTAAAGTTTGAACGTTCGGCCTTTATTTTTTTTTTTATCTCAAAGCCCCTTGAAATGTGAAAATAGCATTTAATGGATATATCTCTGCCTCTAGCAGAGTAGCTGTCCCCAGTATAGTTATAAGTGCAGGGTAATAAAACCCGTGTCTTGGAGTTTGATTTAGAAGACCAGGGTTCAAGTCCTAGCTTTACCAGTTCCTAGCCCTGAAACCTTGCCTAACCGCTGTGACCCTCAGTTTCCTTAATGGATAATTGGGAAATCTTTCCCGTAGGGTTAATGGAAAGGTTAAATGAGGTTTTGGACATTAAATTGGGATTTTTACTGCTGTGTGGTTCATATACTGGGTTTGAAGGCCATTTTTAAATAGGAGTTCCAAAAATGTTTGCCTTTGAAGGAAAATGCTTGGATGTTTTCAGTTTTCATGCACCTGGTTTATTTTGTTTTCTTGAATGACAAAATTAGTGAATTTATAGTCAGGGTACTTATAGCATATAACAGACTTAGGGAATATTCATGGCTTGTAAGACTCAGGTATAGTCCCTATAATTAGCTTTGAGGCATTATAGAAACCTAGGCAGTCAAGGGTGAACCTTAATTAATGCAGACTTCATGCTGGCTTTGTGCTGCGCATGCTGGACATGGAATCCCAGGGCATGATTATGTACTCCCCTGATGAGTAGGTGGGATTAGCCCCATCTTGCAGATAGGGAAACTTGAGCTCAGAGAGGGTAAATAACTTACACAAGTCCAATATCAAGCCATGAACTTCATCCTGTACCCACGGTGGCCTCCAGAAATCCTTTCTATTTATAGAAGTGACAAGACATTCCTTTACTTTGTTGATCCTTTATCCTCTGGTTCCGGGGTAGGCCCTCCTTCCAGGCTAGATAAGGCAGTGGGACTCAGCAGTCTTGAACTCTCAGAACTTGATTAATGAACCTAGATGACTGTCCGGACTTCTCTTGCCAAGAATCTGCTCATTTTAGACTTCTTTAACTGTACTCATTCATCAGCCTTTACTTTCTTTTTCTCCCTTTGGGAACCTATTTGCCTTTGCCCCATCTCTGCTTTTGAGGTCAGGAGTGTGTTTGAAGAAGACTTCCTATTTTCTTTTTAAAAATACGGGTGGAAGATTCATTGAGTATTTCCAACCATCTGCTCCATCCATGTGGTGGCGGGAAGAGGAGGCACAAGGCTGGGACTTCATGGTCTTGCCACTGACCAGTGAGAGGATGTGGTGTCAACCCTTCCTTTCCTCGTTGGGGTCTCAGCGTCTTTATCTGTGAAAAATGACAGCGCTATGAGATGACTCCTAAGATTTAAAAATTTTGCATGTTTTATGGTGTCAGAACCATCAATGTTGCTGAGGTGCATAATTATGCAGCTGTTTCTCTGATACTTTTCAATCTTTAGATTTAATCTATTCAACAATGTATAATTTTTTAAAGGGAAGCTTTTATAGACACTTCTGAAATATAAGAGTGGTAGGGGGGATAAATGGGTGTTAAAAAATAGAAAACAACCAATTAAATAGTATATAGCATTTAATTCTCCTTGGAAACTTACTGGGAAATTGAGGAGCACTTTAACAACTGGTAATTTAAATTGCATTTGAACTATGCTAATGGTTTGTTTGCATGGGAACTTCAATCATTTCACAGCGGTTCTTTAGCAAAGCTGCTGGTTCTCTTTATGGAAAAGGAGAAAAAATATTAAAAGAGAAGCTGACTGCGGAAAAGGGAGACCACTCTCCTTTGTTCTGGGAGGGAAGCTGGCAAGTGAGAGATTGCCGTAGAGCCAAGGTGGAGAGCCTTGCCCTTCACCAAATCCCTGGTGGCTGTTGGAGAAACTGTTCTGATTTGTATCTCTCTCTGCAAGGAGAAGCTCAGGTTCCTTGGGCCTTGAGGTAGGGGGCTGCCATTTGTTTTCTGTGTGATTGCACTATCCACAGATCCAATGCTGCGAATACCTTATTCCTCAGCAAATTTGAAATTTGAAATTATGCCTTTTTCTCATTTCAGTGGAATGGCTTTGAAAAATCTTTCTTAAAAAGATTTTATTTATTTATTTTTAGAGAGTGGGGAGAGGAGGGAGAAAGAGAGGGCGAGAACCATCAACATGAGAGAGAAACATCCATCTGTTGCTTCTTCCACAGGCCCCCAACCTGGGACCTGGCCTGCAACCCAGGCTTTTGCCCTGACCAGGAATCGAACCAGCAGCCTTTTGCTTTGCGGGATGATGCCCAACCAACTGAGCCACACTGGCCAGGGCAGCTTTGAGAATTCTAATGTCCTTGAAAACAACTAGGTTCCCAGGGAACCATGAATTCTCAGGGAACTCACTGCTTTGCTATGTTCATCTTGATCATGCTCCATTTTTCTAATGTAATTTCCTTTTGCTATCTGGGGGAACTCTGAGAACTTTGAAGCAAGTGTTCAGAGACCTGGGTGTGGAACTTGGTGTTGTGCTCCAAAGCTAATTGTGTGACCAAAGAAAAGTCTCTCTGCCCAATGAGTCCCCTTATTCACCACCATGAGTGGTGACAACTGGGTCCAGAGGAGCAAGCACTGGACTGGAGCTCTGGATGGCCTGCCACTCGTGGTGGGCTCCTGGAGTGGCCACCTCCCTCCTCTGGCCCTAGCTTTTCCTCCTGTCAATTGGAAGAGATGAGGTGGGTCATTTTTTAAGGTCCTTCCCAACTTTGATCTTATATGGGTATTTGAAGACTTAATGAGAAAATATACTTGAAGCAATTGTATGATTGATTTAATAATATTTAAAATGACAACAGTGAAAATAGGAGTAGTCATTTTTTCTCTTATGTGGATTTCTCCTGAATATAAAACAAGACACATTCACAACAGCCAGCTGCTTTGGCATCTGTGTATGTTGGAATATATATTGCATCATCTTTAGTAAATTAGTGATAGCTCTTAATTAAATGAAACCTGTAATGAGGACTTACTGGGAAGTGTCAAGATTGTCTAGCTCTCTGCTCTCATTGGCTCTTACTTTTCAGGCAAAGGAATCAAGGTTCAGAGGGCCTGCTAGTTCCTACAGTCAGAAATTTGTCTCTGAACTCATATTCTTTGTACCTTTTTATTGGTTTTCATTCAGATTTTGCTGTTAATTTTTTTCTTACCTAAAATGTATCTAACAGATCTACCTCTTTCACCTCTGATATTACCATGGAGCTGCCTCCCGGGAGAGCTGAGGATGCACACGGGTACTGGCATTCTCTTTCCCCACTGTTCTGAGACAAATTAGTGACAGAAATGTGCCAGGAGCTGACTGGGGGCTTAGGAGGAATAGAGGTGAGCCGCAAGATTTGTGGGCTTCAAGCTTGGCATCATTCTCAGTATGGTCTATTCAGTGAGTTCATAAACCTGGGGAGTTCTAGAGCTGGTAGGATCCTAGAGATTCATGAACAACCTCCTTCTTCCATTTCCCACACACAGGTTGGAGCACTGAGGCTTAGAAACGGAACTGAGGACGGAATCCACTCACCTAATTCTCGGTTTAGGGCTGTCTTCATTGTTCTGCTGGCCACTCGTTGGAGGGGAAGATACTGTTTCCTCAATTGGTGAGTCCTATGTGGAAAAGAAAGCATTTTTTTTATAGTCAACATTCATGTTTTAATGAGTCTTAAAAAACACTGGTTTTCAATGAAGGAAAGCATGGCACTAATAACAAGCTGGGACTGAGAAGTAGAGAGGGACCAAAATGTTCTTTCTTTCTTTCTTAAGTTAGTTTCCTTGGCAGTGGACGAAATATAATAATGCTAATAAAATGTGTGGCAAAGAAAAGGCAGGACTCAGCTCTCGGAAGTTGGCGTGAAAAGAGATTGGAAGAAAATTTGGAGTAATGATGATTTCCGGTTGCCAATAATTGTATTCCTTCCATCCTTCTCCTTTGGCATGGAGGGAAGTGTTCTTGAAATTGAAGACCAAAATGAAAATGTCAATGAACAGTCTCATGGACATTTGTGAGGAAAGAAAGTAATATTATTGAGTGGCTCTTGTTTACCCCATATAAGAGGCTTCTCTGATTTCATTTTATTTTCACAACAATCCCTTGAGGTAGGGGAGGGTAACTTTGCTTAGGCAAAGGGTTGAACTCGTGTCTTAAAGGGCCTGCTACAGCTTCACTGGGATCTGAATTTGAACCCTGTTGCACATTCAGAAAGGGGAATGGTGACCAGGTAAGGCAAGCTTCACCTTGTGTCTCGGAATTCGTCTGTGTTTAGAGGGTAGAACGGAGCATCATAGTCTAGAAAAGAGGGGTGGTAAAAAGAATCAATGGTGTGGGCTACCCTGGGCTGGGAGGAGACTTGAGGGAAATAGATGGAGGATTCTGGGAAAGACTCCTACTTAGAATTCTGGATCTGTGGCCTCCACCCTGAGGGCCAGTCTATCTGTGCCCAAAGCACTGGCTTTATACGGAATAAAATATATATCTTGGCCTGTTTATGATGCAGATTTCCAAAACAAAGCAGATGCTGTTGTGATTGATAAAACCCGATTTCATTTAAAAGTGTGGCTGAGCTTACAGTTACATTTTGTCACCCTTTCTTTCCTTCATCAACGCATCTTAAAAGAATATGGGCAGCCTGTTAAAATTTCAAATGCGGTCTCGAAAGCTTTGCCCTAGTCATACACTTAAAGCATCACATGTGCATCTTTGTTACCTGTACTACCACCTGAATTTTTTTCAGTGTTTGAAATTAAGTTGTGATGAATATAAAGGTTTACATTTAGGTTAAAAGAAAAAGCCTAGTGTGTAGTGTGTAGCACGGAAGAGAGTACCTACACAGGAGCGAGCTGGGATAGACGCGGGGCTCTTTGTTTTCTGTAACCCAATTAGGAGCCAACCGTGGATTTTGTCTACTGAAACATTTAGGCAGCCTCAGACACATTAAACGGAGATGTTACCGACAACAAAGTGGGTGGGGTACCCACTGGAAACCAGCGGGTCAGAGGTAATGTGGGCATCAGGCTCAGTTTGAGCATGGCTTGGCTGTGTCTCTCCTGGGCTCCTTGCCCTCCCACTTCTGTGTGGCGGCTTCATTGTTGGGGTGTCTCACTTTGTGGTCATGATGGCTGTTTGCTGCCACCTGGGCTATAGGCCTCTTCCTTGCCATTTGGGGAAAGAGAGTCCTGTTTGCCATATCCCCATAGACTCGGGTAACTGGGTACTTCTGTACCCATCAGTGAGGCTACAAGGAAGACACTGTGCTAACTTGTGTGTGTGAACTGGGGCTCTGCTGGATTTTGAAACCTCCCTACCCCCACTTCATGGCATCTACACAGTGGAGAAGTGGTGGTCCCTCAAAAGAATATCCGAGTACTGGGAGGATGGAGAGAGAACTAAAGCTAAAAGTTTTAGTGATGATAAACCTTTTAACCATCCTGTAAGAGCTCCCTTAACATGTCAGATTTTAGCCTTTACCTCATCCTCTAAAAGGGACTTGAGCCAACCGGACTGTCCATACAAGGATGCTAAGAGGACCGGAAACGATTTCCCACCAGGAGCTGTTACAGGAATGGGATCCTAGAGGAGATTGGAGGCAGGGTGCATGTTTTTATGGCCTTTGAGATGATAAAACCCAGTCAGAAGAGGGACAGCATCTCATGTTCATGAATGTTTCCCCTGAGTCTAGTAGAATCTCTGGCACGTGATAGGTGCACAGTGCATTTTCGTGGAGAAAAAGAAAAAATCCAAAGGTAGTACATGTCCCTTTCCCTGAGGATGTTCATTGGGCACTGGCCAGTTCTCTGTTGCAGCATTTTAGGAATTCTAGCACAGATGAGTGAAGAAATGACTGGACAGAGAAAGAGGCTTTTGGGACTGGTATGGCTTATGAAGTTTGTGAGTTCATATAAAGGCAGTGAGTATGGTGGGATGGGTATCAGAAGGTTTTATAGTTATTGCAATAGGCCTGCATCCCTAAAAGAACCAGATCCCTCGGCCTTCATTTCCCCAGTCATTGCCCTGTCTGCCTCTCATGTTGGTTTGGAGCCAATAGGTCGATAGATGACAACCTGTTCTGCAAACTGTGAAGGGTGGCCCATACATGGTAGGTTATTATAGTTGTTTCATTCTTTACTCTAAAGACTCAGCCTGAATATAGAGAAAATTATGATCACGTGTGCAGTCCTCAGTGCCCTGCCTGATGCAGGGCGCAGTGTACGTTATTTCTCCTAACTCTGCACCCTCATCACCCTCAGGATTTGGTGGGTGCTGATTTGTTCTCAGTCTGGGAAAGTATCTAGAAGGAATCTTGCTTAATGATGGTGATTGAAGTTGATGTGGAATAGAGTATTATTATTACTTTTCATATTCGTTTTTGCTCTAGACTAGTGATTTTCAACCTTTTTCATCTCATGGTACACATAAACTAACTACTAAAATTCTGTGGCACACCAAAAATATATTTTTTGCTGATCTGACAAAAAAATGTATGATTTTGATTCATTCACTCAGGATGGTTACCTTTCTGTTGGCTGTTGCCATTTGTTTTTTATTTGACAACCTAAGGGAAAAGAGGCCAGTGCTCCTGACTAAATAGTTAGATACTGCATGTTTTATAAATTCTTGCGGCACATCTGTGTCCTAGACAGAAGGAGGTGGAGAGAAGTGTCAGTGCTGGAGAAATCCCCTAGAAGCTGCAGTCTGGCCCGTTGGCTCTTGCTTTGTTTGATTAGCTAATCACACCTTTTGCTCCAGGCATGGCTGGCCCAGCGGGAGTTAGGAAGGAAATTATTTCCCTCTGTTGATACTAGTGT
This sequence comes from Glossophaga mutica, assembly GCA_039655065.1. Lineage (NCBI taxonomy): Eukaryota > Metazoa > Chordata > Mammalia > Chiroptera > Phyllostomidae > Glossophaga > Glossophaga mutica. The sequence goes on along the minus strand of CM077304.1, from coordinate 176,112,945 downwards.
ACAATTGTTGACGGTAGCCAAGGGCTTTCAGTTTTAATATTTCCTCTTTGGTTCTCAGAAGAATCAGTTATTAGTCTGCGCCGGAAGCAAAGCATGGGTCACTTCCACTTGACTTTCACAGGTGAATGTCTTGGCTCCCTACAATTACTTGGTCAGGTGGTTTTTGGGCATGTGTGACCATCTGCTTAGTCAGCTTTTGCTGCCTCTGTGTTATTGCTTCAAAAATTATAAAAGGACTTGCTGGGTCTGAGCAGGGACCCATCAGCCTCCTGAGGCTCTGTTGTTCTTCTACAACCTGGGGATGTCTTGCATGAGGTGTTTGCTCTCCGTGATAGTAAAAAAAAGAGCTGTCTCTCTCTTTCCCTCTCTTGTATTCTATCTCCTAATTCCACTTTCTTCTATTTCCTGACTTGAGCACAGTGGAGATACCTTGATCTTGGGGAGGGCCTGAGGAGGGCCTGGGGAGGGCCTGGGGAGGTCAGAGGAATTCTCAGGTTTTCCCTCGTTGGATTGCTGTGCAGTGGAAGGGGTCTGAGGCTGAATGGATGGGGAGCCTCTCAGTCCTTTGTAGATTGCTACATCTAAGCATCTAACCCTGTTTCACAGCAATGAGCTTGATATCTGCCCTGATCTCAGTATTTGTTTGGAAGTCAGTGAACTTCCAGATCTTTAGGTCACCACAATGAATTAGGCATAGTCCCTGACTTTGAGAAGCTTACAGTCTAGTTAGAGAGAAAGACATATACATGAAAATGAAGTATACCTTAGAAAAGTATTGTTTACAACGCACCTACATTAATCACCACAAATGTTTTAGGCCTCCCGTTAGGTGCTTGGGAAATCAAGTAAGTAATTTATAGCCTCATATCTCATGGGGCTTAGATGAAAGGTTGGAGAGTGGAAAGAATTGGGAACATCGGGAAAAGTTTCCAGGAGGCGATCTGATCTCACAACTTCTCAGTGAGCCTTGCAGTCTTGTGACACAAGCCTAGGGGGTTAGTAGGTTGGACCTCTGGCCAGAGTTTGGCTCACGAGGGCTGAGTAGTTTCTAAGGGTGGATTTAGCTGATAGCAGAATACAGCTGGGCATGTAAGGAGTCTGTCATCTTGCATGTTCAGTCCAGTCAATGTAACTGTAGTGGGAAGGGTCATGTTGGCTTTGAACTGTACTGGCATTTCCATGGTCATCTCCGTGTGGCCAGAGCATGCCTGAGTATATGTCACCAAACTAGAAGATGACTCTGCATTCTGGGGCACAGAGGTTCCTTTTGAGAGTTTCCGATAGTGAATCTTTCATTGACTACTCCCCAGGCCTCATGAAAAGGGGTGGAGTTGGTAGGGGCCATTAAAATGATCTCAGATTTAGATGCTATCTTCATTATCTGTTGCTGCATAACAAATTACCCTAAATTTAGCACCTTAAGACAAAAAACATTTATTATCTCACAGTTTCTGTGAGTCAGGAATAGGGAGCAGCTTAGACGTGTGCCTGAGGGTCTCTTTCGAGGTTGCAGTCTGGGTGTCTGCTGGACCTGCAATCTCCTTAGAAGGCTCTGTGAGGAAGGGAGCAGGGGGACTTATATCAAACTCACTCATAGGACTATGGGCAGGATTCAGTTCCTCACTGGTTGTTGGGCTTAGGGCCTCAGTTGCTGACTATTGGCTGAAGGCCACCTTCAGTTTCTTGCCATGTGGGCCTCTCCATAGGGCAGCTTACAACATGGCCCTGGCTTCCCTCAGAGTGGGGAGCGAGGGATGCAAGCCAAAGCCTTTTGCGACCTAATCCTGGAAGTGACACATTGTTCCCTCTGCCTCATTCTATTTGCTAGAAGCAAGTCTCTAAATCTAGCCCACACTCAGAGAGAGGGATTGCACAACAGCATGAAAGCCAGGAGTGGATTCGTACGGGGCCAGTTTAGGAGCTGCCTAGGTTACATGTCATGTGCTACGGTGTAGGAGTTACATGTGGCCACAGAATAAACTCAGAGCACTTCTGTGAATCAGTTTCACTTGAAGACTTTTGGGGGTTAAACTCCACTTAAAATCTCAATATAAACATTGATATATAATAGGATAGAGTACAAAATTGGCATGGTTTTTCCGAGGAAAAATACAAGTTTTCAATTAATGCTATGTTGCCACACCTCTGCATTTTTACTCCCTTTAATTTTGGGTGGCAATGTCTGAATGTTTTTACTTGAGCTTTTTACTGTTTAGGTGAGACCCCAAGACCCAGAGAGGGGACAGACTCTTCCAGGGCCACAGAGCGTTGGCAGCCATGGGAACGACCATCTAAGCCTCCCCTACTCCGGCTCCATGCTTTCCTCCTCCCTCTCCACACAGGCTGTGTGTTGTAATCAGCCCATACAACTTCTAGGCATGTTTTCTCTGCTTTCTGCGACCTCTCTTCTGGCCCAGACACTCACTGGAAAAAGTTAGGTCACACTTTGCAGTCTTGAGCCTTCATGTTGTCCCTTTAGGTAAATTTCAGGGTCCACATCTCCAGCTAGGTCTCATGTGTCCTGAAAAGTTGCATAAATCAGTCTTCCTTGGCTCAGACAGTGCGTCTCTGTAGTTATGAATAACATTTGTATTAAGAACAGTGAGCCAATACACAACATCACTGTGAGACTGACAGGATCAAACAGAAAACTTCAGCCAATACCTTCTGTCTGGCAGAAAGTTCTTTTCCAGAACATCCATCTCTTCCCCCGACCAAAACAGGCTTTTTATAAAACCAAGCTTGGCAGTGCATTTGATAGAAGATGACAGGTTCCCTTAGAGTCCACCTTAACATTCCTACCAAAAAAAAAAAAAAAAAAAAAAATCAATGGAAATGGAAGACTTAAAATAATGGTCAAACTCATTAGTAGCCCTACTGCCAAAATAAGGCAAACCAGCTTTGGTCATTGAGACGGTTGCTGGCCGGAATGTTACTGCTATTGCCCATTCATGGCCCCTCTCAACTCCCAATGTTTTTTATACTTTTCGTGCTTTCAAGGTGTTTCTTATTAATTATTTGTGTTTATGAGAAGTCCCTAGCAGGAAACAGTTTGTGTTGGGTGAAGGCAGCAAGGCACAGCAAAATTTGGATTAGGGAGACTATTGTGCATTAACTGCATAATTTTATTGAAGTCACTTTTTAAACTGGTTTTCATACCTGAAAAAAGTGGGACAAGTAGCAATTGCCTGACAGTTTCTTTTATGCTCACAAAGCAGTATGATGTTTATAAAGTTTCTGAGTTTGGTACTCAGCACACAGTCGGCGCCCATGGAACGTTAGTTTTTGATGTCCTTCGTGGTCTGCACCTGCTAAAAGTTACCCTCGGTCTGCCATCAGGCCAGTATCTCACAGCCCCTGCTTTGTACTGGCCCCTTGGCTTGCACCAGACCTGCAGTATTTGCATGTGTCACCCTGATCTCCTGTCTTCCTGAATAACAAAGAGCCTTAACTTTTGTAGTTTTACTTCCAACATGTGAATACAGACATCATAATATGCTCATGTTTTTTGGTATTTGAAAATACAGTAGTTCTGGGAACAAGATATTCATATACAATGTGGAAAGCCTCTTGGGGATCTCTACGTGAAAAGTCAGTGTTAGCTTTCACGACAAAGCTGTCTGTCTGGTCTGCCGGATGAGCCCCACCCAGCTGCCATGAGCCTCCTCCTCTTTTGTAAATGGAAGCTTCTCTGGGACCTGCGGGCACTGACCCTCTTTGACTCTTCTTTGGACTTCTTTAGAATGACATCACCTCACTCTCCTTCAGTGACAACTGGCTTGAGTTATATCAGTTATTTAAAATGATCTAATATTTTCCTCTTAAATCTAGGGTCCTGGCTCATTCTATGATTAAGCTAGTGATTTATTTATAATACGGTACAAGATGGCTGCAGCCACTCAATGATGTAATCTAAGAATGACATGAAAACAAAATAGGCTTTTACATAATGAAAGTGTTCCTGTAATACAGTTTTATAGCCAGACTTTTTTTCTCCATTGAGAATGGCGATATATTCTTTATTTTTCCTCCACTTTTCTTTTCCCATTTATGAGTCTTAAGGCCTTTACATCATTTAAAAAAATCAGCATTTGAAACACAACAAAGACTTGGGGTGACTTTTCTAGTCTTGTCTTGCTATCACCTTCATTCCCCCTTCCCCTGCCTTCGTCTGTGGCCTCTGTTATGGCTACTGCTCTGCTCAACGGCATACAGGGTCCTCGCAGCACACAGTGGTCCTCGCCATTCCCTCGCTTATACTGTTCCTTCTGCTGGAAATGCTCCCCTGATCCTGGGTTTCCTTCTGCTAAAGATAGGTACAGAGCACTCATTCCTACAGATAGCAAACTTCTTCTGGCCAGCCCCGATGCTCCTCTTCCTGCAAGCCTCTCCGAAGCTTCTGCCTCTACATAGAAACCCTTTATCCGTACTTCTTACAACTTAATACAATAGCAAGCTGCCCTTCCCCACTCCAAGAAATAGTCACAGAACATCAGCATTAGAAGAAAAGAAGTGACTTTGGAGAATAGAGGCAAGGGCCTTTGTAGGTCCGGTTTTGCTCCTAACCCTGACATGTGAGGAGGATATGACCCATCTTTGAGCTTCAGATTTCTTTATGTGAAGAATAAGTGGCTTGGATTTCATTTCATGTGGCCATACAGTGTATTGGTAGTGGCTCCTTGAGGGTCTGTGTTGAGAAGGATCCTGAAGCTGCCTCTTGACCGAGTAGGAGAGAGCCCATGGTCATTTAGCAATATCTGTAATGGCTGCAGGTGGGGAAGGGGAGGGAAAGGAGGGGCGAAGGCATACAAAAGGTCTCTTGGCTATTTTTGGATTAGATATTTAGTGATCATTTTTTGTTTTACTTTCTGGCATTCTTTGGTTTGCCAACTTGAACTTTCTTGCCCAAGGTCACGCAGCAGTAGTGACTGGAACCTATTCTCAGGTATAGAGATGGTTAAAAACTCCATATTCTAATCTCACATTTATCTTACAGGATGGCTGAGGAGTTGAGAAGCTGGGATAAACAGTACCAGAGGGATCATTGTTTTTTTGAATGAACAAGGCTCCCCAAATTCTGTGTTTTTGAGGTAGAGTGGGGTCAGGAGATGCCTTTCACCTCGTTGTCTTCTTTGGTTCCAAAGAGTTACAATGTTTGCACTGTTTTAATTTATGTCAAAGATGGCACTTTAAGGTCAAGGTCACAGTTACTTGACTTTGCCAGGGTTTTATTGGGTTAAGGCTCATGGAGTTAACCCATGAATCCTTTGGATTCTCTGTGCCCCACCCCCAACCCCAGACAAAGTGCTTAGTTCTCAGCAGAATGCTAAATTGCTTGGGCCATTTAAATTGCTAGGTCAGCTGAAAAAAAAAATCAAATAAATAAAAAATAAAGAGCCTGGAACAGCGGGAGAGACAGAGGAGAGAGAGGAAGAGGGTGGGTTGGGATGGCTGACAGCACTGGAACCCAGAGCCTCTGAGTGATAAAAACAGAAACTGGAAGTGGTTAGAGTGGAGAAGAGAGAAAGTGGAGGGAGACGGCCGGAGCAGGGCAGGACTCTGCCGTGGGAGGGGGCACAGACTCTGTCTTTGCAGGTATTTGCGTAGAGGCTGATGCTGATGGGTCCTTTGTAGAGGCAGTAAGAAGTTGGGCCACTTGTCCTTTAAGGTCATTCCTGTCTGGACAGTCTGGAATTTTCAGAAGGCACATTTTGTATGCATTTAAATAATTTCTTTTTTGAAATGAAGGCTTTGTGATGAAAGTGACTCTTCGTTTCTCCATGGTGTTGGCACACATAAATGCTGACTTATCTTGGGCAATCTTTTGTCCCATTTAGCATTATTGATGAAGGGAAGGAGGCTAGCTAAGGATGTCTTAGTAATTTTTTGTACTGAATATATTTTTGAGGATGATTTCCATGCTTTTTAAAAAGATACTTCCAGAGAATTCTGTTTTGTTGGTGTCTTTTTGTCCATCCCTTACCATTCTTCTGTCAACAGCTTGCTTTTTCGTACTATCACAGTGCTTTGGGTATACACCGGAGAGTGTTCACGTCACTGTGCTCTGCTATAGAGGCAGATTCTTAAGCTTCCTCTTCCACTAGGTTGTAGAAGCTTCGTAAGAGCATGAATCCTGTCTTATTTCATAAGAGGACCCTTAGTGCTTAGTGTAGTGATTTACAAATGATAATGATGACTCATTAACTTAACAACTGTTTATTGAGTAGCTACTCTGTGCTAGATACTCTTCCAGGCCCTGGGAATAGAACCATGAACAAAATTAAGTAAACCTATTTGACAGTTAACCTACAAACTAAGGAGCTAATATATAATTTAGATTGTAATCTATTTTCAGAAGAACCGTGAAGCAGATTAAGGGCACAGAGGGTAGGGAGGACACAGATTTAAATTCATTGGTCTGAGAAGGTTTTACTGGTAAGAGTGTACTCGAGGCAGTGAACTTGAGATAAGAGAGGGGTAAATGTTTTAGGCTGAGAGCAAGCTATTGCAAAGGCCCTGAGGCAGGGGCATGCTGGGTACCTTCCGGAAAAGTGAGGGGATGCTTTGGTTGGAGTGTAGTGACCAAGGTGAAGAGTTTAGGAGAGAAGGTTACCCATGCTCATGCAAATAGTTGGAGCAGCAAATGTTTGTTAAGCACACATTGAAGGTGCTCAGAAAAAAACATTGCCTTTGTGATTTAAAGAATTCCCAGAAATCTAACAAAGGGATGACATAAGGTATTTCTGGTTTTCAGCTTTAAGATACAGAGACAGTGGACAGGGAGCTGGGGCAGTAGTGGTGGGCAGCTCAGAACAGGTCCAGTTGTGGAGGGTACTGGTTCCCGTATGTGTAGCCTCCCTTGGCGGAGGACTCTCTGATTCTCTGCTCCTGAGATTCACACACCTGCAGGGAGGCTGGGGCCCTGCGTGCAGATGGGCAATTGCACGCCTAATCACCCATTCGGGCACCCACTTATTTGTTTTCCGCATGCAAATGTGGGTTTTTTGCAGATGGATTTAATATATTTGTTGCTTCCCCATTTTATTTAAAACAAAACACACGACCACGACCAAGCATGTCAGTTGAGGGCAACAAATAGAAACATGAGTATTTGCTGTTCTTGCTGATGACATGGCTGAAAGGGATCCTAGGCAAATCAGTTTTTTCTGTTGTCAGTTTTATTTCTACTTTATGTTAGCCCTCCTTAACATCTTAACGGTTTTAAAGAAGGATGCAGTATTACTTAATATTTCCCTAAATCATTTTCTCAATATTTCAGGCTCCATATTTTTACTGTGTGGTTTCCACTTTAACCTTTTTAGTTTCTGAACTTCTGGCCTATTGTAAAAACAAAAGCGGGGGGTGGCATCATGGAATCTCCAAAGACCATTGGCAGGTGGTGCCTGCAACTACTTTAGTCTGGAAATAAACAAATAAACAAACACAAATTAGAACCATTTGCTCCTATTAATGTGCTATTATTATTTATTGTACAAGATCATGCAAAAGGTCACTTCCATTTATCTGGGACCCTGTAGGTAAACAGCAGTACGAGATGAGGGCTTTGGGGACTGCTTGTTTTTTGATTTCTAATGAAATTTCAGAGCTCTAGAGTGGGGTGTCAGAATTGGCAGATACTTTGGCATTTATTCTGTGCCAAACACTATATTTTATAGTTAGGGAAATTGAGACCCAGAGATGTAAAAAACCTGGTTCAAGGTCTCAGAGCATATGAGGTAGCCATTGGACTTGAGCAACAGGGACCCTGGCAGATGACCTTCTGGGGCTGGGCTGATGCGGAGGCTGCTGGAATGCACAGAGGATCTCATTTCAAGGTGAGGTCTGCGTGTAAGTGGTGTCTGTGTATCTCATTTTTATCTCGTAAACTGATTCAAAAATCTTTTTGTGTCAAATCTCAAGCAGAGAAGCAGTGACAGGGAGTGTGGGTGGGTATTGCTTGCAGCTTGCCTTCCAAGGTGGTGGACTGGAAAGGGCAAGTGTGCATATTTGTGTGTGTGTGTGTGTGTGTGACAGAGAGAGAGAGAGAGAGAGAGAGAGAGAGAGAGAGAGAGCTAGAAAGAGAGGGAGAGACAGAGAGGGAGAGAGGGAGAGAGAGGGAGAGAGAAGATGAACAAACCAAGAGGGAGACAGGCAGACCACTTGGCAGCAGAAACTTCATAATTAGAGAATTTCTGAGCCAATAGGAAGTCTACAACTTACTGAATTGATTGCTTTACTTCGTAGAAAAATAAATTGATGTCCAGAGTGATTGAGAGCCTAGCCCCAAATCATTCAACTTTGAGTAGTTAGAATTTTAGGTCAGCAACATCCTTGGAAAGAAACATGTATTTGGAAAATACCAGTCATCACTATCAGTTGGTACGCACTGGTTAGCTGGCAGGGCTGCTCGGGGGAGAGGACATGTCTGCCTTCTTTGGAGTGCCTTCCTCAGCCTTGGGTTTGGCCGGAGGAGCATGGCAAGGGCTTTTCTGTCCTTGCAGACATGACAGACACGTCATCAGACATCAAATGAACACTTAGCCAGTAACCCCAATGGCTAGCTTACAAACGATCCTCTGAAAAGTTAGGTTTGGAGATCAAAGCCAGTTAAGTAACATTTTGTGTATCTTTTATGTATCCTTAAATGTAGGACCCTTTCACTTTTAAGTGTAAAATGTTAAGATGCTGGATGATGGGCTACGTAGACCAAGCCCAGGATGATATTTTTGGGGGTGACCTGAGAACAGGAAGGTTTGTATATACGAAAAGGGCAAACTTTCATGAGGATCATATTGGGAGAGGGTTACAGTTCTGGGTCATGGCCATAAGAATAACAAATGACCTTGGGACAGCCTAGCCTTGATTTCCGAGGCCTCTCAGAGCAGGAGTGCAAAGGGAGGAAAGGAGTATCGATATAGCATGAATTCGACCGGCTGTGCCAGCTCTCTGTGCAGGGGCCTCTCTGTAGATGGGTGCCCTGGAGTGCACACTGTCTGTTCCTCCTGCTGATGCTGCCAGGCTGGGTATAAGCGCCCCCCACAGGGTGCCTGACAATCCCAGACACCAGTGGCAGCCTCTGTGTCCCTGTCAGACACAGCCTGTGATGTGTCTCCAAACGAGTTCCCCATGTTTTCTCTTCCTTTCCTGGCACCTTCACCCACCCCCCCTCTGAAATAACAAACTCATCAAAATGCTCTGAAGGTTGATTTCTGTTGATTTTTTTTTTTGTATTTTGTAATGAATTTGTTTCCTGTTCATATAAGTAGTTAATTTACTTAAAAAAAGTACTATCCTTCTCCCCTTGGACCTCTAGCTTTCTAGTCTACACAATCTATTTTTGAAGAATCTTTAGGGAGTTATTGAATTTGTTGGAACTGCTACTGTTTCAGTAGCAGTTCATATGACAGAATCCCACATTTAACTTGCTTTCCTAGCAATTTATTTTTCCTTTAGCTTCAAGGAGTAGCAGTGGGGGATAAGGTATTCTGAAAAGAAGAAAAACGTGCCAAATGACTTGCTGATTTCCAGCTAGGCACATGGAAAAAAGGTTTTTATTTCAGTGACCTCTCTGCTCATTGGAAAACTCTGGGCTGGTAGATTTCATGGCCCTGGAACTGTGAGTGCTCTCGAGTTACCAGAGTGATGAAGGTAAATCGCAGGAAAGAGGATGCTCGCTTATTGGGCTCAGGGGTGTTACAGAGACATGCTGTCCTTTGGCATTAAGACACATCATTTCTTCCAGTTGGGTAATACTGTTCCAGAACAGCTCCCCCGATCCCCAAATACATGGTGCACATATGGAATGCAGAGCTTTCAGAGTTAGCCTTAACCTGGGTGAAGTTTTAACATGGCCAGTGGCCGACCTCAGGGATTCCGACTGGGTGTGTTTGGCACATTTCTTACTCAGAGACACTCCCTACCCCGTTTTTGGGGTGTCTCTATTCTCACATTTGGGCCTATGTGGTATTCTGAAAAATGACGCAAGAAATAAGAGGGCAGGAGAGCTGAGCTTTGACCCCAGCTCTGCAACAACCACCTGTGGAACTATTCACAAACATCTTAATTTATTCAACAAATATTTACATGAGCCCTTTTTACACATCAGGTCCCGGAGATACAAAAATGTATAAGACACCGTTCTTATCTTGGCCGATTACAGTGGGGGGTGGAAATCTGACTGCACAAATAGAATGCAAGTGACTTCTCTCTTGTGGTTCTTCCTTTGACATAGGTATGTGCGACTGGGCTAGAGCATCCCAGGGTCCCTCTATCATGATTCGCTCACTTGCTCAAAATTTGTTAAACATCCAATATAATCACTTATCTGACTGAACATTGACAAACATTTCCCTTTCTTCCAGCTTATAGGGGGTGATGTTGGAGATGAATGAGGCAATATCTACAAAATGCTTTAATAAGCAAGTTGGAGAAAGACGTGATATAAGTATGAGGCATTATTATTAACAGAAAAATGAAAACAAGGGCCGATGTTTTCAGAGAGAGAACAGATGGTTGCTTTGTTTAGAATTTGAGTATAAAGGAGAGAGAAAAAGAGATGCTTGCCATATTGTTTAGGCCCTGCATTTGAGTGACTTTAAAATGCCAAAACAATCTGGTTAGGAAAGTCCCATGGATTCAAAATAGCTCCTCCACTGATCAAACTATAATTAATACAACAAAAAAAATGGCAGTAAGAAAAATCCTAATAAGAAATGTTACAGTGACAACTGACACAACCTAACAAGAACCTCCATTTTTGCATCAGATTTAGAAACTTAATTTTTCCTGTCTTCAGGACGTATACCACACAGAGGAACGGATTAGTGGGAACTAATTTAAAACTGTGTTTTTTTCTGAAGTCATCCCTGTCCCCCAAGTTTCCTATGACTAATAAAGGAAATCTTAAGTATCCATAAGAAATTGGCAGTCCTTTCGCACCTTTGCTGTTGGATGCTGATAGGAAAATGGTGCGAGTGGAGAAGTTTAATTGGAGCACAGATATCGAAGGACCTGGGGTGCTAATGCAGAAGGCAGGATAAGGGAAGGACCTTTGACAGGCTTTCGAGAAAAGAGTTGTGAAATAGTTTCTATCTCTTTTCCTTTATTTCTCAATTGTTTCTTGTGATCTGTCTCTGCACTGCACAGTTAATTACTGTATCCTTTGGGCATGATCCTTCCCCTCTGGTTCCTGTCGCTCTGGAGTCGCTGAACATGTGGGCGATGAGAATGAGTCATATGCCACCAAGCTGACTCTCCACTCAGGTGCTGTCTAACTTGCGGTGTGACTGGGAGGGTGACCTCAGTCTCTCTGGGCCTCATTTGTTTTGTTTTTTCCATTGTGGAAAAAGGAGCTCAACCAGAATGTTCATTCTGGCACTAATCTGGCTTCAGGTCCACATCTTATATACAGCTATAGGAAGGCTGGTCATGGCTTTTCACTGGGGAGTGTTTAAAAACAAACATACCTTCTCAAAGACAAAAGTAACAGTAAGTCCACATTGCCGAGGCAGGAACCTCTTAACCATTCTCTCAGCCAGATGTTGAAACTGTCCCTTAGCCCCCTGGCAACCCCAGATGGCAGTGTGGCATAGCTGGCGGTGGCTCCTTCACAGCCGCACCGGCAGCAGGCTGAGACTGGGGAGATGCACCTCTAGGGTCTGGAGTTCTGGGTCCTAGTCCCACTTTCTGTTCCTCACCATGTGGGACCTTCTCAAAGGTTTCTCCAGATATGATTCTGTGAGATCTGGTTGGTCTGTGAGTCATCAAAGCAATGAGAAGACATTCTACTCTGTCCTCAAGGTCAAGTCTTTGCCTAGAATACTCCTAGGAGACCTCTCACAGTGTGCTACACATGTGTAGTCAACCAAGGGGGTCCGTATGTGACGGACAGGGAGGCATTTGGTTAGATGCCTAATTCCTTCTACCTTATATTTAAGTTAGCAGTATAATGATTAGTTGTAGAGGTGACCCTTTCCATGTCATTCCTGGCAACCCACCCCTTCTCTTGAAGCTGCAGGTGCACATACCTCTCCTTTGGCTTAACCATACTGCACAGCACCTGCAGGGTATTATGCTTGTCTCATGCCCTGGACTGTGGACACAACTGTGTCTACCCATTTCTAAAAGCCTCAGTATGTTCATCAGTAACTGATATATAGTAAATATTCAATAAATGTCAGTTGAATGAACACATGGTGGATGGATGGTTCTGTATTTCCTCACCAGGTCATGAGTTCCTTAACTTAAGGCATAGACCATGTCTAATGAGTTTCTTTCTTTCACCAAGCGTCCGGCCCAAGGCTTTGAATGCAGTGTGGAATCAACTGTTGTTTGTTGAATTGCTTTGAAGAGAAGTGGAGATGGATCAGGAGCAGAGGCAGCACATTTAAATATAAATCGTTCAGCTTGGTTGCATCAGCTGTCTTCGAAAAACCCAGCTGACAGAGGTCATAGAGCATTTGTGGGTCTGTGACCAAGCGCCATGGGGGTGTGTGGGTGATCGCTCCTCCTGAATGCCTCCTTGTCTGTCACATACAGACCCCTGCAGTTTGGTTGGCTGTGCTAGTGATTGTTTGTCTTTCATCCTTGGTCTGTTGCAAGTGTCATTTTCCCCCTATCCTTTGAGCTCCTCATTCAAGGCTGTGATTAGAGTCAACTATTGCCTAGTGCTGTCTCATTTGATTTTAAACAGTTTGTGGGCAGGGCTAGTGTTTTCTCAGAATTATTGTGTTCTACATGAGGGGTCCCCAACCCTGAACTGTGCCGCACAGCAGGAGATGTGCAGCGAGTAAGGGAGCTAAACTTCATCCCGCTCCCCTTTGCTCTCATTACCACCTGAACTCCAGCCCCCACCACCCCAGTCCATGGAAAACTTGTCTTCCATGAAACCAATCCCTGGTGCCAAAAAGGTTGGGACCACTCCTCTACCTGGATTCTGGAAGAGCTGTCTACAGAGAAAATGCTCCGTAAATATCTGTGGGCTTGAATTTCATTCCACTGCCTTATGTCTCCTGCTGCCTTTCACCTCTTCTTAGAGACTCGGCTTGTGTAATAATGCCACCTTTACAATGAAGACTGCAAAGTAAACTTAATAATCAAATTAAAAAAGTGTGTTTCCTTCTCTGAACTCCACATTTTGTGTGTGTGTATCAAAATAACTTTTTTGGGGGAGTGCCTGCTTTTTAAACAGTCATATAATGGTAAATATATCTTGCTACTTTTACTATTCTTCGTTGTTCATGAAAGCCTCTTAACATGAGGACTGTCTGGAAAAAGTCCAACCATTGTTAATAAAGCGAGAACGATTTGCATGACATCATTTGTATCTTCAAAGCCAAGGAGTGAGGACTGGAATGAGCATGCATGAACAATGAGGACTTCACTGTACTAGTCAGTGGGGGTGGTAGATGAAGTTGAGTGAGCATGTCACCTGTGTGGCTGCCACATTCAAAATGACTGAGCAGATAGAGCAATAAATCTGCATCAAATTTTGCATTAAGCTTTAACATTCCTCTGTGGAAACTATTTGGATGATTCAGAAGGCTGCAGCTATGGGCAACTGGTGATTGGCAGCTCCATCACAACAACATGCCTGCTCATGCATCGTATCTCGTGCAGAGTTTTTTGGTGAAACATCACATCACCAGGTGACTCAGACCCACTACAGCCCAGATTTGGTGTCCCGCGACTTCTGGCTTTTCCTAAAAACTAAAATGACCTTTGAAAGGGAAGAGATTTCAAACTCTTGATGAGTTTCAGGGAAATACAATGGGGCAGCTGATGGTAATTAGGAGAACTGTGTGAGGTCCCAAGTTTCCTGTTCTGGAGGGGACTGAGGCATATTGTCCTATGTATGATGTTTCTCATGTCTTCTTCAGTAAATGTCTCTATTTTTCACAGCACATAGATAGATACTTTCTGGACAGACCTTGTATGTTAGGAAAACAAAAAAATTACTGTTTATTGATTGTGATTGTTGAAATGTCTTCAAAGTTTTTCCATTGTAGTTTTTGGCTGATAGCAAAACAGTATGGCATGACAGGAGGATGGGCTACGTGCTTCTTAATTGTTTTGTCATCTTGAGCAAATTTCTTTGTCGCCCGTTATTTCATTATCTTCAAAATGAGATTACAGGACAAGGTGATCTCCACAACTCTTTCTTTTAATTATTAACATTAAATCCATGGTACCGGAGGGCTTCAGGAACAGGCACATATTTCTAAACATCTACTTCATTTTTCTGCCCTGTGAGTGGGAATGATGACCCATAAATCTCTATAATCATAAGCCTCAGTAACTTTCAGACCCCTCTAGGAAGCAGGCACCCTGCAATTCATTGCACTAATTTGTTTGTGATTAATATCCTCTGCCCCTACTCATTTCCCCAGCTCGGGTTTTGAAATTTTATTATAGGGAATTCTTTCTCTCTTGCACTAAATAGCTTGCTCAAAGTTCTTAAACCATTAAGTGTCTTAACAGTTTACTTACATCTAAGGCTTTTCTTGCATTTTTTACGGTCTCAGATGTGAGGTTATGGTGTCTCAGTCTCTTGTGCTAGGGATTAGTGGACCAACCCCTGGAGTGGGGACTCTGACTGTCTCAAGTCACCCAGATGAACTAGAATGGGAACCATATTCAGCCTATATTTGAAGTCCCAACAGGAAAGCTTCTGACCATCAGAAATCAAAGAGGCATGTCAGTGTGGACTGTCAAGACCTGAGTGTGGCTAAACTCAAATCGCTTGAACAAAAAGAGCCTCACTTGGTCTGCCTATGAAATGGGGTAATAACTTTTTTCTTCATGAAGGCTGTCCAGACGACCTCTGGAGGGTTCTTCCTACCCTGGGATGTATACATTTTAGAACAATTAAAACCTACAGCCAAGGCACTAATTGCCAGGTACTTTGGTGGGGAATAAAGTTTGAGGCTATTTTTAGAGCCTTAAACTATTTATAGACTAGTTGGTAAGAAAGAAATATTTTTGTAAAGCTAGGGAATAGTTTTATATGTTGCATAAAGAAGGTGATAAAAACTGATGTTCACATATGTAGAGTACTTAAAAAAATTTTTTATAGACTAGTGAAATTGGTTTGTCTTTTTTTTTGTTGTTGGTGTGAAAATTGAACCAGGGAGAAAAATAAAATGATGTTATCAGCATCAGTGTAAGGACACTGTAAAACAGCAGATGGCTGAGGCTTTTTCTAGAAATTAGGAAACTGCAAAGGAGTTTAGCATCTTCTAGTCTAGTGGTTCGCAATCTTGGCCACTTACTAAAATTCCTGGAGGAGCTTGGGAGATGTGCACTGTCCCGAAGAGGCTCACCTGAGTCACGATGTCTTTGGGTGAGGCCAGAGTTTGAGTTTTATTTTGAAGCTCCTGTAAGAACCACTAATCTATTCTGGCTCTTAGATCTGTGTCTTTGATGGAATCTTGGTTAACATTTTACTCCATGGGCTGCACTTCTGGACTGTTGTCTCCTTGATACCAGAGTGAAAACTGCTGGGCAACTAGCTAAGAATTTCACTCAGAAGGCAAGAATGTGCTGGAACCTCTACTGAAAGTGCTCCTGAGTTTAGTGGGGCCCATGCATGCAAAAAATGTTGTGTGAAGGAAGAGGAGTTAACGTTTTTACATTGGGACGTGCCTTCTTTTTATGCTTCTAGGAATGTTTAAAAATGGCAACAAGGAATATATTTCATTGCTTTAATTGTTCAAGGCCTTTTAAACCTATGTGCAATAAAATACCATTTAAGCTAACTGACCTTTATATTTTAATGCTTTTTGGAAGGGAACAATACCTAGCATTCAGCTGCTGTATAATTTTTTTTTTTTTTTTTTTTTTTTTTTTTTTTTTTTTTTTTTGGTCAGCAGAGCCTGTTTTGAAATCAGGACTGAGAGTTTTGCTGCCTCCCCAGATATTTTACCTGTTTCAGTTTAAACATCAAATTCCATTGGGCTGATGATTCTTGACCTCATAATGTCTAACTTTCATATCTTTTTTCTCCCCTCTCCAAACTTATCCAGAAAGGAAACTTCAGGGCCTGATTGATTCACAGATTCACCAGTCTTTCCCTCTGCGGGGAAGGTCAGGTGTGTGGTGGACGACAGCATACAAGGCCTGTCCATGTTCTGACAAAACGAACGCTGTCTGTCTCCTACCCCTCCATTTGGTGAAATGTAACCTCGAAGGCCACTGAAGATAGAGCTTTAAAAATTGATGCCTGCTATAACCTTGTTGGATATAGTTCATCATCCAGCTTTAAACGTGCTCTTTCTAGAAGGGAAATGGTACTCGGATTGCACATGTAGTGAACTGGAATTTCAGAGGCTTGAATTGACCAAGAGATCTTGTAACTGTAGCCCTGGTTACAGATCCACTGTGGTCTTGGACATTTTAGGTGTTGTTCATAGAATATTTCTTCATGTTAAGAAATTAAAATATACAAAATTCTTTGTGTAGCTATGAGATGTATGTACCCATAACGTTATAGGGAATGAAGTAGCTTGGTCTTAACTTAGCATTTTAAAACACTATTAAAATATAGAACTAACTCTTAGTTACTATGTTTTTTCTTCCTTTTTCTCATTTGTTCCTTTAATTCTTTTATTGTAAATGATTTCAAGCATAAAAATGTTGCAAGAATAAGAATAGTCCAAACAATATCCATATGCTTTTATTCAGGTTCACCTACTGCTAACATTTTATCTCATTAGTATTCTCCCCCTCCTTCTCTCTCTGAATATTATATATTTAATGTATATAATTTCAAATAAACACATGAAAACTATATGTAATTTTTTCTAAAGTTTTGAGAGTGAGTTGCATTCCAGTTTTCATACATATATTGAAATTTAACAATCTTTTCTTTTATTGGTTCGAGACTTTGGTCGTCATTGGAAGGCATTTCCCAACACCATGCTCGCTCTTGTCAGCTTCTGCTACCTGCATAGTTTCACTTATGTCTCTGAATTATTTGCAGTTTATTGTGTTTGCTGTGGTGAATAGATCTAATTGTATCTTTTTTCCAGTGGTTATATAGTGTGCCAACACCAAGTATATAGTACACAAATCTTCGTCTCAGTGGTTTGAGATTGTTGGTGACTTTTAAACCTATACCATAACTAGGTGTGTAGGCAAATGAATGGTGGTGAACAGTGGAACAGGGTGATTAGAGGAATATGAGATTCTGACTAGATAATGACTTAGAACAAATTAGAACCTAAATCTCCTAACTTTCAACTCAGAACTCTTTCCCTTTTACAAGTCAACCTCTCTGACCCATTTCTCCTGTCAAACTGATTAACGTGTTTAGCAGAAAAGGTGTTTAAAACAAAGAAAGGGTTTAGGCATTATCTGTGCTTTTCCTCTTCTTAGGGATGCCTGTAACCACTCCTTCACACTAAAACACATTACGAGAGCTTGGCTGCATACTTTTTTGTGAGCACCTGTGACTGTGTCTCTTGCCTCTAGCACCTGGTCACATGCTGATTACTCACCTGTGCCCTCTTCTGCCAAATGCCCTTGTTGCAGAGGTGCCTGTACTTGTAGCCCATTCCTGCACGGGGTGAGAAGGGGACTCCCAGGGTTTTTGGGTTGGGGGGTGGCTTTACAGGTCCATGACCCTCTGCCGAATGGGAAATATACCAAAGTCTCTTTCTCCTATGTTTTGGGGAATGAAAAAAATCAAATAAATAGGTTTTCATACCTGTAAGAATCAAGTTGGAAATTCTTATAGGAAGCATTATAAACTTTTCTCTCATTTTAAAAAAGAACTCAACCCCCATGACAATTTATTATGGATGGCACCGCCATTATTGTGCATTTTGCAAGCTGAGTTTTGCCAAATGTTAGTCTTATCTGATCTGTTGAAAGGTAGGTCTTCCATGAAAAGGGGAATTTTTGCGGTCAGACATGTTTGGGAAATGTCAGCTTAAGGAAATTTGGGCATGTTTCATTTCTGTGGGACTTCACAGCTCTTGGCATGAATTTGTCAAATGTACTTGATCAGGAACAAAAATCTGGCCTCCCCACCCCTGTCCTCATCAGTAGCTTTGGTACTTTGACCTGTGCCATCAGGTTTGTAGGGCTGTAGTCTTGTATCGCATAGGACCAGGATTCCACACCTGCTTTTGGTGTTACCATTTCCTCCTAAATTCTTCTAAAGTTAAGCTCTGTGAAGGCAAGGACTATGCCTGTTGTATTCATTGCTGTAGCACAGATACTACAGTGCCTGGCATACAGTAGGTGTTCATGAAGTATTTTTGAGCTGGAAGTTGTCAGCTCTCACTTAGCTTTTTGCAGTGTTTTTGGTTGGGTTCCCCTTACAAATGTATGCTTTTAGAAGCAGTATCTTCCTTTTCAGTCTAAGCAATCAGATAAACATGTTTGCCAAGAATTATGAATGTACCTTTCTGGCCTCTCCAGGGATGTGAGGCTTAACCATGAATCATGAACACATGACCCAATCATCGAGGCGTGTTGCCCAGGGACAGGCACATGGAGTTGTCCCTGGGAGAAGCAGCTAGTGCACAAGCCCTTGCCTGTACTCAGGAGGTCTGTCTGCCTTTCTCAGCTTAGGACTCTGGTGATGCTGGTGGAGATGCTGGTGGTTTTCTCTGTCCCACGCATCTTCTGTGTTGGAGTAGTTGTTCTGATCAGCAGCCACACTGATGGACTCCCACTGGAGCTGTTGTGAAGGGTGATGGCCTAGCTCCTGGAACTTGTCCAGTCCTCCCTGCCCACATCTCATCCTAACCGGGATCCCACAAAAGATCCCATATTTTAGGTTACTTAGTATTAACTATACATGGGGGCTTAGGTGCATGTGCATGCACGTGGATACACACATGTTCATGCACACACTTCCGAGTGAGGATAGGAACTCACACATCTAGCTTAGGAGCAATTTGGGAGCTCGGAATTCTGAGGCTATTAGTGTTCTTTATTTATTTCCAACATTTTATTGCTGCTTTTCTTGAATATACAAGTAATTAATTTTCATTGTAGAAAATTTGGAGAACACAAGAAAGTATCAGGAACAAAATCTAGGTTGTTTGTAATTCTATTAACCCAGAATATCGTATAATAAATAATGTTCCATAATGTGTGTGTGCATGCATATACTGCAGACTGCCATTGTTAAATACATCCTGTACTTTTGGCATTAAGTTAATATTCATAATTATATATCGCAATGCTCAACAGTTAACCTTTACTTAGTGCCTACAAGGCTAACCATTGTGCTATACAGTCAGTGATTGTATCTTAATTTGCCTTTGTACCTCCAGGATCTTGCTCAGGGCCCTCTGTACACAAGGTTTTTGCTCCACAAATGCCTGAGGAATTTAATGAGTAGACAATAAACTAGAATTGGATCTGCCCACCTGTTCTTAACAAGTTAAACTCTACAAGTGATGCATTCCAAATCTACAAAAGAAGGTGAGAGCCAGAGCAGCTGAAGCTGCCCTTATAAGGGCAGGAAGAGTTTTATAAGATTTTACTAGTTCAGTAGGTGTCACTTATGGTGATTTGGAAGTGTCTGCCAGTTATGAGACAGGGCCTCACTTTATTGGGTGGTCAGCACAGTTTTCATCTGGTCTTCCTCATTTTGGGACGGGAACCCCCCATCCCCTTATTTAAAATAGCAAATCGGGATTTTAGTGGTGGGATGAGAAGGGAATTGGCTTGCATTAGTGAGTTGCATAGGGTGGCCCAGGATCAACTCAATTCCACTTTCATACATGACTGGGAGCAAGAGCTTTGCGTTAATTGGCTTGCCAGTGTCTGTACTGTGTCTTGGATGCTGTGGACATGGAATTGGTTGTTAGAGGCATTTTATGGTGACACAATAATCAGAGCAGAGTCTACAGGATCTAAATGGGATTAGTTCCTGCTCCACAGACATCTTCCTCTTTGGGGGAACCACAGAAAATCATGCCCACCAGCCAGAGTGGGTGGATTTCCTTCAACACCTTTCCTCAGATGAAAGATGTGGAATGTGTAGCTGAATGATCAAAAATTGCCTAGGGCAACAGATACGGAAGGAGCGTGCCCTTCCTGCAGTGTAACCTCCCAACAGAACTCCTAACAGAAACTGATACCTATATGCTTAGAACCCTGAAGGCCTTGTCCTTCTCAGCCATACTCACCAGTCCCAGTACAGTGCCGGCCTCCTCTGTGTCATGAGGGGTAAATCCAGGTGAAACCTCCAGATCCTGACTCACTCTCACCTCGAAGTTGCTCAATGTTTGTGTGGCTTACTTATTATTCCTGTCATAGTTTCTTGGGAAAGTACTCTCTGTTGAGGGAGGTGTGGACACTCTCTTGGTTGCTTCAGCAAAGAGGTTATGAGCCATTTTGTAGGACAGCGGCTTTCTCTGGTTGGCTGAATGCATCCGCTGAGTGTGTGGATTCACACTGGGAAAGAAGCACAGAGTTATATGGAATGCCACATCCACAGCTGGGTCATGCCAGGTATTTTCGTTAGACATCTCATACACTCTTTCCATACCCCTTCAAAATGTAGATGCTCCTCATTTTACAGTTGAGCAAACTGAGGCTCAGGATGTTTATGTTACTCTCCCAGGTCACAGGGGTCATAGTCGCAGGACTCTGGAAGGCAGTGACATCTGTGGGTCCTGTACACTGTGCCGCCTGACACGAAATGACACGTCATTTTGGAGCATTACTCTCTTTTATCTTGTTCCTAGATTCTAGGCACACAGCCATCATGTGGGGTTTGACTGTCCTATTCTGTGAAGCCCTTCCTGACCGACCCCTCCGCAAACCCACAGGCCTCTGTGAGCACTGAAATGGTTAGCTGTGTACACATTTGTCTCCAGTGCTGGACTGTGAGTTCTTCCAGATGTCTCACTTAGTACAGTGTCTTATTCTGGAGGGCGTTGATACCGTGTATGAAGGTTTCTGTGTCTGCCCCACTTTGTGCATCCATGCTAAGGCACTGCAGAGCTAGAAGTGCCATCTTAGAATTAGGCAACTCAGTTACCTTTAAGATGCGCTGGCTTTGCCTTTTGCTGTAATATTTGTCCTATAGCTACTCTTTAGCTTAGATCTCTGCTGCAGCCATTGGAAGGGTAAGAGAGCCAGGTGCCTACTTTATTAATATTTTGGGCATCTCCAAGTTTGTGTAGGGAGTGATTGAGGGCATAATCAATGATGCTAACATCACATAAGTTACTGTCGTATCAGCATAAAACCATTAGTAGTATGAAAAGAACCCATGTATTTCAGGTTTGTTGTATATATCTAGATATTATTTTCCAGTTAATATCGGGAAAATTAAGTGAATTTCCAGATATTTACTTTAAAACATGGGTGAATCTTTTACATGTGACTTGTAGTGAAGACTTTGGAAAGTACTGTATACCCTGAGATTCTATAAATTAATTGAAATGTAAAGGTATATATTATAAGGGTAAAATGCAACACTATTTCTTGGTGATTGCGAAAGCTGTTTATGTTATGGGGTAAAGTGATTATTAAGTACATTTGAATAACTAAACGATCAGGGAAATACATTGATAGTTAATACTAGTATTAGGTTAGTTTAATCTTAGTAGAGCATATTAGCTAGGTAACTTTGGGGAGAACATCATATTTGTTTTTAGCTAACAAGTGTTTATAAAGATATAAATTGCAATAAAGGCATTATTATGAGATTAGGTTATATCATAATCCTAATTATTATAGGATAGGTCAGTGGATACATTTATAACCTTGACAAGAACAATCACTAAGAACAATTTTTAAGCTTCCATTATTTTATTTTACTCAAGGCTAAGATCTTTCCAGAAAACACCTGCTTAAGAATTTTTCACATTTTCGAAGATAGATTAAAAGAAGAATGCCATCTTTGTCCCCTCAGCATTTCATGATCAAGAAAACCTCCAAAACCCTGTACAGCAACATCAGTGATAAATTATCTTCAACACAGAGAAATTTCATATTTATTCTTGTGTCAAGGAAGTTCAGATGATGATGGCAATAGATTTCAGCCTCAGCTTTGGCTTAATATTGATTTTAACACTCAGCTATTTGGCATTTGGCCAAAAAGGGTAATGGGTACAAATCTGTCAGTGGATTTTGATGCGTTTTCACCAGGAGCCAACATGTAGATGTGTCAAGGTCAGACTGGAACAAGTCCCTCATATTTATCTACCATTAATTTGTTTACAAACGTTTTCCATCGTCACCATCCAGCAGTTCTCCCGTAATCTGAAAGACGTCAGCAAGAATTATGTTATTCAGCAGAGGGAGTACGTGCCTTAGAAAAGTGAAGGGCGTTCGTTGTCTGAAGTTACCAGGTAATGGTGGAGCCTGGGCATCTCACCCCATCTCCATCACTGGCTTTTCGGCCTAGGTCTAGAGCTATTCCTGGCACAGAGAGAGTGAGGCCTGTAATTTTCAGCCTGACTGTCACAGGAGAAGAATTGTTGGTAAACTCATTAATTAGGGCTGCGCTTATTATAGTTTTATTCTGACTGCTAATGCCTTCTGAGTTTAATTAAAATTGCTCATCTTCCTGAAGATGACCGTGCTCCTAGTGCACCATGCAGCCCCAGCCATCCCAGGTTTCCTTACCTGCACAGTGAGGATGATGGTCGTGCCGCCTCCAGAGCCCTTTTAGCTTTGCCATCCTGTCCTGTGATAAGGGCTGCAGAGAGGAAAGGCGAGGCCTAACGACTGTTGAAGCCAAAGCCAGTATATATTTGCAGAGAAGCATGACAGAGCGAAATAGCATTGACAACTTGGTTTGAACAGACCGGTTTTTAGTTGACATTGGAAGTGTAAATAATACTTCCTTTAGTTTATAAGATATGAAATTCATTGTCTATCACATGTATTTCTCATTTCTGTCTTCAGTTTGGAGTTTGGTCATGGAATGCAGTTATGGGGATTATTTCAGTTTGGTTTATTTGCTCAGTGATAATAATAATGTGTTCACTGTCATTTATTGAACATCTGGTATGTACCAGCTTATGTACACACATCATTCCTAATCTTAAGAGAAAAATAACATGCAAGCCATATATTCTAATTCCTACTTAGCAAACCAGGAAATTTAGGTTCAGAGAGATGAAAGGACTTGTTTTAGTTCACTCAGATATTGGCAGAGCCATCATTTGCCCAATTGCTCTACCCTACCCATACCCCCACTCTGCCATGGCATCAAAGGCTGGAAATTGGATGCTATGTTCTCCATTTTCCCCCTGTCTGACTGCAGTGGTGGGTAGAACCTCGCATGGGCCGGTGCTGGCTCCTACTCCCAAGGTGTTCTTGACTTGGGTTCTGATGCGGGGACACGCCTTCACTGATTATGCGATGCCAGTGACCCTCCCATGGCATCTGCTTACAACCCCATCAACCCCATAGAAAGAGCTTATCCTGAACTCTCCAACCAGAGGGAGAGAGGCCTTGAAAAGAAACCTGTTTGTGGTTAGGTGTTAGTGCGATGCTGGAGCTGTACAGCAAGTCAGTTCTTCTCATTTATTTGACATCTCACTTTCCATTGAGCATTTCATTCAATATGCCAGCAGTGACTCTACATTCTGGGTGCATGTTAAAGTCACCCAGGGAGCTTTTAAATAATAACTATGTCTGCCTGCTCCCTCTGGGCACATTCTCATTGGAATGGCCAGGGCATTGCCCTGGGTATTAGCATTTTCAAAAAATAAGTACTCTAGGGGACCCTACTGTCTAGCCAGGGATGAGAACCAGTGCTTCAGGGGGAGAAAAGCTCTCTCCTCCCTCTCTTGTTGATGTGGTATGCTTTTTTTTGGACTCCACTGAGCCCTCAATATTTTAACATCATCATTCCATGAAGGGTAGAGTTTGCTGGCCAGGAGCATTCATGCTCTTTGAGGCAGCTCAGGCTGTGGAGGTGCTGACTTTGGTGGCCCCAGAGAAGGGGAATGGGATACTTTGCATTAGGTCACTGGGAACAACTGAGAGACGGAGCCATGACCTTTGCCGTCCTGCCTCGGAATTCACTCTCCCCATCCCCACCCAGTTTTTAGCGGGGGGGTGTTCTTTAGTTGGGTGGGATATTCCTAATCCCTTTCCGTGGTTTTACTTCAGAACATTTTATGGCTTACTTACATTAGGATATTTGTTGGTAGCCTCTTACTTTTTGTTTTACTAATTTAAAATTTACAACTACCTATAAAAAAATGGCTTCCATGGAAATAATCATGACAGCACAGGGTTTGCATCCAGAGACGCTACTTCCTCTGGGGGAAATCCACTCCGGCTCCCGGCCTGGCGTTCAGCGTCTGTTCTCCATCTGATGCCAGTCTTTCTCTCCAGCATCAAGGCCACTCTTCTCTGTCCCTTGGTCTGCTTCAGCCAGCTAACCTGTGCGCTGGACCAAGACCCACCCCATTCCTGCCTTTGTTCTTGGTCTCATCCTGCTGAAACATGACCTCTGTCTTGCATTCCAGCAGCTAGAAATAACCTTTCCTTTCCTACCGCCCTACACTGCTTTGGATGGGAACACTTTTAAGACCTATCCCATTGTACCTTGAGCTGGAGCTGCTCTTATTTATGAGTATGTCTAAGTGCTCCCTTTCTGTTGGCTTCTGGAGTGTGGGGCAGCCTCTTAATTTGAGTGTCTCCTGCTGACCCAAGAATGTTGGAGACATTCCCTAACTGTTTTTTGAATAAGTGTGTTACTTTCGGTTCAACTCAGCAGTTGTTCACATTAAGGTCCTGAGATACTGGTAGCTCTGGTGAGCGCTGGGAGAGGTCTACCGTGATGGAGAGAAATCGGTGACCTACTTAGGGAAGATCCCCTGCGGGCTCACTGATGAGGAAGTCTCCTGGTTGAAATCTGTGACAGGCGAGCCTGGCTTCTTTATTCTGGTGGTTGTTTCCATGTCTTTTAAAATTATCCTCCCTTTTCTCCCCTTCTGAAATATAAAAACAATGCATTCTCGTGTAGAAAACCAAGGACATTTCAGAAGGCTAAAGAAGAAAATAAACAGGATCTCTAACACCTCCACTTATCCATCATTAATGAAACCTGCCCCATGTTAACAGTGCATGATCATGTAGGGTGTCCTGTGCTTGGAGAGAGGAGTTTACTTCTTTGTATTTTTAATAACTGGTAGCAAGGCCAGTATGTCCAGTGGGTGGGCTGTTTTTATTATTGTTGTTGTAATTAGCATCATCAATATCGTCACTGAAGCTAAACCAAAATAGACATTGTCACCATTGCTGTTGCCTCCAGAAGGACTTCATGGGATGCACTATGATTAAGCACTTTGTATTTACAAAGTGCTTGTAGTCTTTTTTTAGCAACTGCGCCTCAACAACAGCTGTGTGAGGGAAGAAGGCACATCGCAGATGCAGTCGGTGGAGCCAGTGCTGAAAAAGACAGCGTTTCTGGAGGATGGTAGTGGTGTTCTGGGTGGGGGCTGGGAGGGGCCCGGTGGGGCCCACGAGGGCTCCCAGGGCTCCTAGTCCTGTGGGAGGAGGCCCTGAGCCAGCGGCAGTCCCTTAGGTCTTAGCATCCATTGCCCTCACAGGACTTCTCCTCATGTAGCTGTGGATTTCAGCTAATGAAGAGAAAAGGAAGAGGTGATTTTAGAGATGGAGGGACCCCTCCCACAGTGTGTCCTTGGTGCACAGGATGTGGGGGGGGGGGCAGGCAGTGAGATCTGTGTTTAGAAAACATTGGGTTGAATGCATGGGGGTGGTGGGTGTGTTTTCAGTTTACTTTTTCTTCTTCTTTTAGGTTTTTTATCTTGTTGCCTCCTTTTTAAAATCGTATTATTATTTTAAAAACATTTTCCCAGCACTGAAGAGAATGTGAACACTTTAGAAAAGTGCTAAAAAGAGAATAAGAAATCTCTGCAAATCCGCTCCATGATAATTATTGGTAAAGTTGTGGAAAACACCTTGTGAAGTTCCCTCTCTCTCTGCGTGTACACACTGTATACATGTGTAAATGCATATGTGTGTGTGTGTGTGTGTGTAGATGCACGCACACGTACAACATTGACATGAATGACTGCATCTGCTGTTACACAAAAACTTGCAGGCTTTCCTATAATGTGGCTTTTCATTCAACAACCTGGCTTAAAAATTCATATTAATAAATATAGGTCTTTCAGATTCATAAAATGCAATTTTCTTCAAAAACTGGTGGTAAAACTAAAAATCTTCTTTGTAGATACATGTGTGTATGTAAACTTAGTGTGTGTTTGGGTGGATGGCTTCATGACTAAAAAAATAAATCCTTTAGACGTAATTAGATATTGTCTACATTTACTCCTGTAGTAGTTCCTAGCAAAGTTGTTTATACATTAGGAACTGTCGCATTTGGAATGGGGCAGACACTGGGTTAGGTGCTGGCATTTACAAGTGCACAAGATGCTGCTCCTGCCCTCTGGGACTCAGCCTGCTGGGAAGTGTGGGCTGAGGAAGCCGCTGGTGCTGTGGGGCTGCTCAGGAGTGCAGAGGCCCTGATGACAGTTCCCGTTCTGTTCATTGACGGTAATGAGAGAGCTCTCACATCGCAGGTGAGTTGCTTGACTCTCCTGGTATTTCCCACAAGCACGATTCTGAGTGTTATTAAAATTAATTAATAATAAAATTAATATAAAAATAGTGTTTCTTTTTTAATGGTAAAAGCAGTACGTACTTCTCATGTTATAAATTTAGAATGTACAGGAAAGTATGTAAAAAAGAAAATCATCTGTAACCCCACCCTGTACAGGTAACTACTGCAACATTTTATTTGTGGAGTCTGGCTCTTTGACTACAGGTATTTTATCTGAATTCTCCCCCCGAACCTGGTTCTCAATTCCACTTTATTTAACACTTTTAAAAGATTCAAGATCAAAAAAAAAAAAAAAAAATCCCCTCTCAACCAGAATGCACTTGCATCTCTTGCACACACAAACACGCACATAGGGGAACGATCACTCGAGTTGAGCACTAAGTTCTTATTTTACAGACAGAAAAACTGAGGCTTACAACTTGTCCAAGATCATGTAAAAGAAAAAGTGGCAATTAACACTCAAACCCAGGATCCTGAATCCTGGTTCATTGCTTTTAGTGCTCTGCAGTGAAACCTCCTTACTAGGTCATAGAAGCAGTGGTAGAGAGAGAAAAGGAAAAATACGTCAGTTCTAAGGAGTGCGTTTTTGCCCCTGTGTCCTTTAGCTGAGCTATTTTTGGGACGATTCAGTACATGTGCAGTGCCGCCTCTCAGAGCATTCCGGCCGGACTGAGAGGCCACCCATCGCCGCCTGCAGGCGTGCCGTCCCTCCGTGGCTGGCTCCATGGAATCCTCTGCCCGGAAACCAGACGGGAACAGATTATTCTAATATAAAAATCAAATTCAGGGTCTGAGTGTACAGAGAAAAAAATTGCTGTGCATCCTGTTGGACTACGCACATAACGATGAAACAGTGATTAATGAGTGTGTGACTGGTTGGGAGGGGACAGGGGGTGATGTTGCGGTTGATTCATCGGTTAGTCCCTGACCCATTCACAAGCTCTGATAAGTCTTATACACAGATGGAAACTATTCATTCTCCTTAAATAGGACCTTGTTATTCTAGCTCTCATAACCTTCAGTTTCTTTTTGCGTATAGAACAAAGCATGGACTGCTCAGTCTGGCATTGAAGGGCCTCTATGATCTGTCTCTCAGATACTGATATAATGTGGAGACGTAATCATGTTGTGGTTAAGGACAGACTCTGTGGCCAGGCTGCTCCACCACCAGCTAGCACTCTTACCTAGGCAGGTTACTGAATCTCTCCTGTGCTTCTGTTTCCTCATGTGTGAAATGGGAATAGGGTTGTTATGGGGATTCAGTGAATTAGGGTCTGTAAAGGTTTACCAGTGACTAGGTCGTAGTCCATTACTTAGGAAGAACTGTGAGGTTATTAAATGGATACCTTTCTAGCTCCTCGTCTGAGAGCATTTCCCTTTTGCACTGGACTTCTCGTCATTTCGGAAACAATTCCCTGACTTTCCTGCCTCTGTACAGCTGTGACACTCACCTTTAAAATGTTCACTGTCTCCTTTCTGCCCGTCCAAATCTTACTCATTCTTTTAAGGCTGGGCTCAAATGCATTTTCATCCATTTCTTTCTTTCTTCATTCACCCACTCGTTCATTCTTTAACAAATTTTTACAAATTTCTACTCATTCTTTTAAGGCTGGGCTCAAATGCATTTTCATCCATTTCTTTCTTTCTTCATTCACCCACTCGTTCATTCTTTAACAAATTTTTACAGAGGCGCCAGGTGCCAGCTGCATTATCTGGAAAGGCTTCCACAGTTTCCCGGGTTAGGGAACATCTACCGCTACCATGTGGGTGCTCTTGTGACATACTGTCACTGATCTCGCTCCCAGTTTCTGCTGCATTTGTTTGATCTCCTCTGCTAGAATATGAGCTCTTTGACAATAGGTGCTTATTACTAGGTGCTTAGTAAGCTTTATTTAAAATGAATAAATGAGTGAATGAAGAGTTAACCATTGTGGGTGTTCATTACTTTGAATGGAAAGAAGGAGTGGTTCTGAGGGCAAAGGACCACTTCCAAATCGAAGAAAGGCAAGAAGACCGAGATGAGAGGAGAGCTGTGGAAGTAGAGAGAAATAGGATGAGAGAATAGGTTATCCTCTGAACCATAAAGACTTTGCTCCGAGAAGTGGTTTTCCTTAAGTGGTATAAATTGTGAAGTGAGTTGGGTCTCGCTTTTCCTTTTCCTCTTTAGGAGGTTGGAGCTGATTTTTATTTTTTATTTTTAAATTATTTTATTGTTGTTCAATTACAGTTGTCTGCATTTCCCCCCTACCACTGCCCCCACCCCAGCCAAACCCACCTCCCTCCCCTGCTTCCTCCCTCCCCCTTGGTTTTGTCTGAGGTGGGGGAGGGAGGTGGGGTTTGGAGAAGAAAAGAGAAAATTGTTTTCTAAAGCTCTCTTTGCCAAATAACTCTCTGGAGAGACGTTTAGACAAAAAGCCTGCCAAGGCTCACCAGCAGCGCGCACGTTCTTCTGTCACTCCCCCAGCACTGTTCTCCCCTCCGAACGCTTCTGTCCACTTGTTTCTTCCTTTCTCTCTCTCTCCTTCCTTCCGCTTCCTCTCTCTTTCTTTCCTCATGTAAGTACTACAAATAAGAAGTTTTTGTGTTCTTTTGTGAAAAAAAAAATAACACAAAATACAAAGTATGCAGATGATTTCAACCTACAATTATTTGCCAGACTATAAAATGATGTGTTTGAGATTTTTTATGTGGTCACCTCATCTGTTTTCCCCTGGAAGCTTCCCTCTTGCCACCTCTCCTCATTTAGTCTCCCAACCTTTACCCACTTTGTGACTGAAAGTGGGAGCCAATTCCTGGCCTTTTTTCCCCCGAGGGTTTTTCAGCTGATTTTTTTTTTTTATGTTTCTTGAGTTTACTGCTGTGACAAGCACCGAGGCTCAATGATGGGTGTGCATTGACCGAGTGCTTAGTGTATGCAGGCCTTGCACCTCTTTGGGAGATGCCCAGAGAGAAAAAGGGAACTTCTGCCTGTGTGTGCGGTGTGTGTGCGCGTGCGCACACCTGTGTGTACACTGCAGGGGCAATGGGAGACTAGTTTCTAGGGCGAGAAGGCAGGCCAGGAAATAGGCAGAGATGCACCTGGAGGCCCACTGTAAAGTGATCAGTGCCAGAGTGGTGAGCACGCTGGAGGGCAAGGCGTTCTGTGTGCAGCTAGTGAGGAAGGCTTCATGGGATGGGTGGGTGGGTGGTGGTGGTGGCGTTCTAGGCTTTGAAATACAGCTAGGATTTTAATCAACAAGGGAGAGGAAGATGAGTCTTCAAGACCAAGGGAACAGCAGAGGCATGACAATGTGTGGCGAAGGTGGAGTGGCAGGCTGCGTTGGGAAGGTGAAGGGAGGCGAGGCATCTGTATCACATCAGAGGAGTGTGAAATGCCCCAAGTCACGTTCAGGACTTTCGGTCTGCAAGCCGTGGGGAGCTGTTATGGGTTTCAGAAACAGCTGTGATAAGATGACTCTGGTATGTGTGTGTGTGTTGTTTTGCTTTTACTTTTAATTTTCCTAGTCTTTTTAGGAACTGTTAGGCAACCTTAACTCTGGAAAATGCGTACTGCCTGTCTTTATATGTCTTTTCTTTTTGCTTCCGGCCTGGCTCTGTTCCTTCTCAGGCTTCTGATAATGAAGTGTGGCAGTGCCGGCTCCTTGGAGCTGATGTGAGGTCTCTGAGCAGCTCTTGGCCTGTTCTTCCCTGTTTTCCATCCTTCCCCCTTCTTTTCTCTTCCTCCTCCTCTTTCTCTCTTACCACCCCCAGCAGCAGCAGCAGCACTCCCCTCCCTAAAATAAATAAACCAGTCGCTCCAAAAGGTTCTAAGCACATTAGTCACATATCCCAGAAGTTTAATACAGAATTATTTTGACAGCGAG
Organism: Glossophaga mutica; assembly: GCA_039655065.1. NCBI lineage: Eukaryota > Metazoa > Chordata > Mammalia > Chiroptera > Phyllostomidae > Glossophaga > Glossophaga mutica. Next base: position 176,082,501 of record CM077304.1, on the reverse strand, counting down.
AACAAGAAGTGTTTTCTAGTTGAACGCACAGAACTTGCTTATTCCAACTGGGCTTTCTGCCGCACAGACAGATGATATGTTTTTTAGATGGATCGGCCATGCAGGAGCCTGCATCTCTTCTCTTGGAAACATGACAAACTGCTCACTACCAAAAGTGGTTGGGGAAAAGATGTGAAATGAGAGAGAGAGCGACAGAGAGAGAAAGAGAGACAGAGACAGACAGAGACAGACAGAGAGAGGTGAAATTGTGTCCTTATCTCGCACATAACTTTCTCACTAATAACTTCCATAAACCACTGAGAGATTTCTATGTGTTTATTTATTATTGGGCTGCCTCTGGAGCTGTGAAGTCCTTTTTTAAACCTGGGCTTATGTATGTTCTAAAAGATGAGGACAGATCGAGTTATTGCAATGCGGGTGGCTCTCCAAGCATTCCAGTTGAATTGCTCTTCCAGAAATATTTCTTGACTCACTTATTTGGCACTTTCTGCTGCTGTTACTAAGCAGATTGAAGAGTCCTCCTTGTGCATTCACCAGAATACTCGAGGGTTGATGTGGATCTCCTTGTCCCTATTTGGCATTGGAAAGAAGGGGGAATGAAAAGCTCAAGTCCATTGTTGCCAAAGAGGGGTTTTACCTGAGATGCCAGTGTGCCACCTCAGGAGTCAGAAAAAGAATGAGAGTGTGTGCTCTGCTCTTTCCAGCTTTGCCCTTCAGGCTTGTACCACCACATAGGAGATCCTCCCTCATGAGCAGTTCACCTGGATGTGAAGGCCAGAGATGAGCCTGGAGAGAAGCTAAAGCAGTCCCATACCTGGAACACCTGCTCCTTCTGTCTCCCATGATCCTTCACTTCTTGCTTCTCAAATCCTTCCAGAGATTTCCAGCCTTTTGAGGGCCTTAGCTGACCTCTCTAACTGCAGCATGTGCTCTCCGAGCTTTCTTAACCTTCACTGATTGCTCCTCATTAGCCCCCTCATTCCCAGGCCTTCCCCCAGGAGACCTCTATGCACTCCTGCCATTAGCTGGCTATATGACCTTTGATGGCAGACTCTTTGGGCCTTGGTGTTTTCAGATCTTTTTCCTTTGTGGAATCCTTTTATTTATTTATTTTTTAAGGTTTTATTACTTATTTTTAGAGAGAGGGGAAGGGAGAGGGAAAGAGAGGGAGAGAACATCAATGTGTGGTTGCCTCTCATGCACCCCCAGCTGGGGATCTGGTCCTCAACCCACGCCTGTGCCCTGACTGGGAATCAAACCAGTAACCCTTTGGTTTGTAGGCCTGTGCTCAATACACTGAGCCACACCAGCTAGGGCTCCTTTGTGGAATCCTTTTATAACCTCACGAAATGTGATGTGAAATCCCAATATGTAAAATAACCCAAGTGTAGTTATAGGGTGATGCTGTCATTAAATAGTGGAAGGTCCCATGGGCTTCCGTTCAGGACCCAGTTATCTTTCCAGGACTCTGGAACCCTCTTTGAAAACCACTGTACTGGAGGCCCTTCAAACACCTGGCAGCGCCGGTGACCGTGTTTCTGCCTTCGTTAAACCTTCTGCCTGTCTGTACATCTCTCAAGGTACAGTTGGGGAAAATAGGCCCAAGTGAGAGATATGACCCTGGCTGGTTTCTTCACAATGGCTTTGATATTGGCCTTGATGAAGGTCTAGCAGTTTGCTCACTTCAGGTGATTCCTCTTAGGGACCTTGTCAGCCCCCAGGCCCTCCCAGAGTCTGTACACCCCTCAGCCAGCACTTTGTTATTGCTCATTATACTGTTCTGAGTGGTACTCTCAGTAAATTCTTGCCACCATGGTTGGTGCTCTGGACCTATAGCCTCTGTCTCAGGAACATTTATGAGAAGAGTAACATGGCATTGAAGCTATTTTTAAGGAAACCTTATTTTTCCTGTAAAGTGCTGAGTTTGCTTTTTAAGTAAAGCAAGTAATAAAAGTAAAGCCTGGGTCATCTCTCATTCTTCCACTGATATGTACACAGCATCTCCATTCATATGACACTCCCCTGTTCCCAAAGAAAGTTCTGACCTTGATGATCATCATACATTTTCACATGGCAAGACAGTTTCTAAGGAGCTATTCCCAGCTAAGATCTCATTTGAGCCTCCCAACAACTCTGAGGCAAAGGAGACTCAGTGAGATTATACATGTAATTCACAGGTAGACTCACAGTTCACAGGTTGAGAAGAATTACGGGCATTGGAACCTTAGGCTCCCTGACTCATGCCATTGCACCAAACCCTCCATTCTCCTTGTGGCAGGAACCATGAATGAGGATGCTATTATTAAGTGCTTACTTATATGTCAAACACTGCTAGGTAGACACTTTATAAAAACCCAATTTAATCTTTTCAACTACAGCTACCCTTACAAGGTAGACGTGATTATGTCCAGTTTGCAGGCGGATCACTGGAGATAACAATAAGATGGATAACTTGCTCCGGTTCTACTTCACAGAATTGTTGAACCCTAAATTCCAACCAGGACGTTCTGCTTCTGGAGGCTTTTCAAGCACAGGATATTGTCTGTCCTCACCCCTCCCTAAAGAGAGGAGACAAAAACTCACTTTTGAAAATGACAAAGCCAGTGTGTGGGTGCCCGCATGCTATGTTGAGAGCAGCATACTGCTAAGGGTTAAACAGGTGGCTGTTTTCTTTCTCTGTTCTTGGAAGCCATAAGGTCTTTCTAAGCTCCTTCTACTTTCTTTTTTAGATTTTATGTGGTCCTTACTGAAACGATGAGTTCTCCAGCTTACTGAACTGTGTGCCATTGGGCAAGTCATTTCTATTCTTAGGTCCTCGGTTTTCCCCTCTGTCATTCTTCTACCCTATCCTTCTAAGTTGTGCCATTCTAGGGAATGTGTCTATTCAATTACTTTTCTATTGTTCTTTTTTAATGTGTTGTGTGGGGTTATAGATACTTAACTCTTGTTTTAAATGGGAATGGCAATCACAGGTTACCCCTGTTCTCAAAGAGATTTTGTGCTTCTGAAATGCAGTTTGCAAAAGTTTGAAAGTCAGACACCACATAAAGAGATAACTAAATTGTATCGTGGAAGTCGGATGCCTAGTATATGTTCTAATTGGCTAGCTGGTTGTGTCTCGCTTTTTTGGTGTCAATTTTGCCTCTGTAACTCTTATGTTAGAACAGCTCTCTTCCCCATCACCTCCCAACACATGTATGAGTGTATATTGCGTGCACATACAAATTCTTGAGAAAGAAAGCCTCCTACATTTGTTCAACTTATCACTTTCTCCACAGAATCTGGTTAGCATACCTTTGGGTGAGTGAAAGAGAAATTTTTTCTCTGTGCCAAGTTCAGGGTGTGAATCAATTCTGCCTGCCTTTTGCATTTCAGTAAATGTTTCCTAGATGGATTCATCGAATTTCCAGTAAAGACAAACAGCTCAGAAACCAGATTGCATTCATACCCCTGGCCTGAGTTCTGTGACCCAGACATTGGAGCTTAGTTCCATATATGGCAAAAAGAGAGACAAGGGGAGGGAGCTGAGGGAGAATACCAGACATAGAATACATTCCTGAGAAATGTGCATTCGTTACTGACAAAACAGAACTCTCATTGCTTTCCGTCTTCTGCAGAACATGAACTGTGAAGTTGTGAGAAGGAAGCCAGTGTTCCCAGCATCTGCTACAGAGAACAGTTTATTTTCTCTTTTCAATTGCATGTAGGTTTAATTTGCAGACAGTGTGCAAGTCAATGCTAGCATGGAAGGAAGACTAGGAGTCATATTCTTGGAGTCAGCATATGTGGGTTCTCAGCCCAATTCGACCACCATCCAGCTGTGAAACTCTCTTTCTGGACTTCGTTTTTCAGTGTCAAAGTGGCAGGGCCGGATTTGATGATCTCCAAGATCTCTACTATTTCTGTTTTCTTTGGTTCTAATTGTGCCTTAGATTTTCCAGTTCTTGTGGAATTCCCCGTAGAAAGTAGTTTCTAATTCTTTCAAATACTTTCCGTGGTTTGAACTTAAAAAGACAAAATAAAACCGTGGTCCTGAATTTTTCTTTGTGATTTCCTTAAATATGTTTTGGACACATTGTTAGCCTTCACTTGGCACATAGCTTTGTGCTCAGGGTGGAGATGAGTGCTTTTAACGCCTCTTCATGCTCTTCCCTCTCTGCTTGTCCCTTCTGTGGTTGGAGAATGAATGGGGCTGCGCCCAACAGAATTCTAGGAACAGGTGTGCACTTAGCAAAGGCAGCCTTATGATGGCCATGTTAATTGCCTGATTCTTTTAAAAATTCCACCTTCTCTGTAGGAGAAGTGGGATCAGCAGGAGGCAGATCCCACAGCTTCCTCACACCTTAAGAAATGGAACTAGGGATGTGAAACTGAAGTGTTGGCTTTCCAGTTGGTAATTGGATGAGTCACTTGCCTGTCACAGATATTAAGAAGGTTAAGAAGAAACTGAAATGCAAAATTCTGGCCCTAGAGGGGACTGCACTTATTTCTACTTTATGAGACCAGGCATGATGGTCCTCTCTGTATGGGTTCTGTAGTCTATTGCCAACAGACTGTAAGAGTCTTGTTGCAGAAGTTGGTAATTTTCTGCTCCTTTTAAAAGTTGACGCCTTTCTCTTTTCTAAAAGAATGGCTTTAGTTTCTTAGCTGAGAGAAAGGGGGTTTCTTTGTTCCTCGACAAAATATTCCAGCCCTTGGGTTTCAATGTCTTGATGGCAGCCTGTACCTGCCAGCAACTGAGCAACAGTGGAAAGTTATTGCACTACAGGAAGCCACTGTGGTTCTGTAGGTGCTCAGAGGAGTTCCCCTGCTTCCCTAGGAGGCTGAAGAACCAGGCATGCCTCTGCCCTGCTTGGCTGCAATGCCCCGTGCTGAGAGCTGGCTCCCACGTAGTCTCCAGATTCTGCGGGGAGGAGAAGGAAGCAGGCAAGTAGTAATAAAGCAGAGCCCGACTGCTTCAGAGAAAGAAGGAGCTGGAAGGTGAATGTTCTGATGGCAGCTGTGCCGTGAGCTTGCCCTGTGACAGTCAGGATGCTTCAAGTCTCTGTATCTTCCTTTCTCCATCTGGCAAGTGAAGTGGTAGTGGGCCTTGGAGGTGTCTTCTAGCTCTTAAAGCATGAATTCAGTGTATTTCCAGATTGTCTCCTCATGTCTCACCATGTCTCATATTTGGTATCCTCAGTAACAGTGAACTCGTTAACTTGAACATCCATATTCTCTCTAATATCAAATAGAACAAAACCAGGATGCCTCCTCCGTGAGCTCCTGCTCACCGTAATGTTACAACCAAATTTTTTAGAATAGCAGTCAACTGTTCCCTAGTCTAGTTCTCATGAGTGGCTGTAGTTTGGGGGAGTGGGGGTGCAGAAGCCTTGTGTTTCACGTGTGGCACTCATCTTGAGTGTGAACTTTGGTACAATGGAGGTAGATAGGTATGTTTCTACAAAGAGGAGACTGCACGTGAGGACTGGCAGTGTTGCTGGGTCAGGAGTACAAGTGAGAAGAAACGAATCGGGGTTTTGGGGTTTTGTGATAGACTCTACCAGTAGTTGAGGGGAGATTTAGGGAAACTGACACAATGTATCTTATGCTTTAGTAAAATGCATAGATTTTAATGGTTACAAATGCTTGGTGCTATTATGAGAAAACCGCAAGGAAGACCAGTCGTGTAAACAGTAATAAGTTATTGATGATGACTGATCCTTTGGGGAGTATGATTATATGATGTAGGTTTACACAGGGCTTTGCAGTGGGCTAACCCCTTTCACACCCATGGTGTCATCAGAACCTTACAGCAGGTCTGTAAAGGTGGTAGGTTATGGAATATTATCCTCATTTTACTAAAGAACAAAGCGATGCTCAAATTATGTGAAGAAGCTGCCCAGTGCCATGTGGTAAGGAGATGGCATAGAAAGACTTGTCTAGTGCTCTTATGGCCTCCCTGTATTTCCTGCCCTTTGAAGCTTTAGCCTAGCCAGCAAAACATGGTAGACACACAAATGTGCCCCCCACCTCTCCACCAGCAGATGTTATTTAATTAGTGAATCATGAGAGCCATAATATTCGGTGATTCAGTCCTGGTGATTAGTGGGGTGATGTGTCAGTCAGTTCACTTTCACAGCTGAATTATCAATGAGGGCACCATGATGGAGAACAGAATTGAGGATTTCTAGTTTCTGACTGTTCATTCTTGTATGTTTGTTTTCATTAATTTAAGGTAACAGAGAACTAATAATTATTGAACATGTAATATGTGCCAGGTTTTGTACTGGGTGCTGATCAATAGAAGTGAACCATAAATCAAGGGTTGTAAAGGACTTTAAAATTTATGTAGAATTCCCCATATTCCCTCTCATCCTTCAGTCATTTCTCTGATACTCTTGCCAGGTGGTAAGTCCAATGGTACTTGATTATTTTATGCAACATCTTATAGTAGAGGGTAGTTGCTTCCAAGGCTGTAATTTTTAATGTTTAGAGATACACATACAGATTAATTTTTACTTCCATCCATGGTTGTTTATGCATCCATTAAGTGTTTTTATGAAAACTAAACCCTTCTGTTGAATTTATATTTTCTTCTGAGAGTAAGTTTCTTGGGTTGTCTGTCTGCTCACCAGGTTCATTATTAACTCTCATTTGCACTAAAGTCTCTTCTTACTTGGTGTGGGATGGCCTCTCTTGATCCTGAAAATTGAAAGTTGGGGAAATAAGCCCATGTTGTATTTTTCCCTTTGATTCTATTTTGGGGACTAGAATTATATCTTTGTAATTGCTCAGATTTTGAGTCATGTAAGAACATGTTCCTGTACATAATACTTGGAACCGATTTATCCTTTCATGGAATCACAAAATCTTCAAGTTGGAAGGGATTGTAACAGTCTCTCAAATATCCTACGCTAAGATTTCCTTGAGGTCAACTGTGTCAGATTTATTTCTGTACCTCCTCTTGCTGCAACTCCAAACACCTCGCTCAATGCCAGGTGCCCTCGATAAATGAGTGTTGGATTCAATTGGATTTCTCATTTTTAGTGCTTTCTTTGCCCTTTACTCAATCCATCCAGTCACTGAGAGGAGATGTGTGGACCGGGTGAGTGTGATGAATATGTAGATCATGGGGTTTGCTGCCCTCCACTAAGGTTTTAGCTGTGTTTAGCTTTAAGAATGCTGAGTAACTAATAAAAAGCGATTCCAAAGCACTTTGCAGATGGAAACTGCTTCATGTGTCACAAGCAATAATGGTTTCTCAAGCTTAGGCACCACCAGAGAAAGAATTGCTGACCTTGCACCACGTAGAAACTTCTGGTAGACCTCACAGTGGAAGAATGAAATGGTTGACATTGACTCCCTTCATCATTTTGTAACTAGCACCTTCATCTTCAAGTCACTGTGCATTCCTCATTATGGACACATTTTGCTTTCTGAATTACCTAGGAATTAATCCTTCCAAATTTCACTAGGAGAGGGACTGAATGAACACCATGAAAATTGATAGGCAACTCTTCTAGGCAAGACTGTAACTCATTCCTTTTATTTGGTGCTTAAATCAGGTCCTTCTTGATCCTGGACTTTTCCTCAACTGCTATTTCTTTTAAAGAGTCTGTAGTCATCTCTATTTTAGTTCCAGAGCATGTGGTATTCTTAAGCTTTGGAAACTGGCTCTTTCTCCAAAGGAGACAGTAGAATGGCTAGGGCCCTTCTTGGCTTTGAACCATCAGTTTTAGAGTAAAACATCATTTGGCCTCTTAGACTGTATTTCCCCAGATACCCTCTGTTTTCACAGAAAAGCCCTGCCTTTCCTCTTGGGGTTTCATCCAAGGAATGGCTTGTCTTTGTTTTTCTTTTTTAGTCCTAGGTGTGGGTCAGTATGATTCAAATTTGGTGAGCATTTTTCTCCTATGAAAACTAGTTCCTTGTTTTGGGATGAAGATCTTGGAGCCACATTTAATACTCAATTCTAGATTTTAGTGGCTCAAATGCTAAGAGCTGACTTCTATAGTGATCAAGTGGTTGAATTTCTAAGTGCCATGGATTTCCACTCGAGACTGAGGTTTGCAGGTGACTGACCACTCCCGGGCTGTTGCCATCTACCCCTAAACTAGACATTTAGGAATAGGACCAGTGACGATTCTTCAGCAGAAGAACTTGTGGGATAGATCTTCAGTAGAACTTGTGGGATAGATCTTTTCTTTTCTGTCCCCATGCTTTAGGCCTCTAACTTCTTGGTTTACTTCTTGCTTTTTGTTTCTGTGCTTGGATTCCAGCCCCCAGCCTCTCTTTAGATCATGCATGGTTACCATGATAACTCACATTTATTGCACACATACTAAATGTCAGACACTGAGTAAATTACTTTCCATACCTCATTTCATTTAATCCTCAAAGCCAGCCTGTGCCGTACATCTGCATGTTATTCATCTAGTATGGCAAAGGAAACTGAAACTTAGGGAGATTTAAGGAACTCACCCAGCATCATGCAATAGTAATGTCAGAGTCAGGGTAGAAGCCGAATCTCTTTGACAGCAGTTTTGATTTCCAAATTTCCCTCCTCACCCCTGGTTTTTTCTCCTGTCCTCTTTTTTACCTTGCTGCGTCTTCGTCTGAGAACCAAGGATCATGCAGGTGGCTGGAAGGAGTGCTCTGTCCTTACCTCTTTCTCCTGTTGGCACCTGCAGCAAGAGCTTAAGTGTGTGCTATACTCTTCTGACCTCTCACCAGATTTTAAATTGGCTCTCAAGGCTGAATTCGCTGACAAGTACCTTTTAATGGGTTCATTGTATTTCATGGTTTACTTGGTTTATCACCAGCTAGGGACAGCTTGACATTTGCTTTTTTGTCTGTTGGATTTGGATCTCCTCTCAGTGTTTCTTCACACTTAGCAAAGACCTTATGACCATGTGAATTGACAACAAGTACGTTTCTGCAAGTTCATCCTAATACAAAATGTTACGGTAAGATCTAGAGCCGTACTTGAATTTGGGAGCAGTCTAAGAGGGGAGAGTGAGGCTTGGGGAGAGGTGTGGCCTTCACCTCTGCTGGTGGGTAATGGTGGGTACCGCATAGCTACTGAAATCATTGCACCCTCCAGGGGACTGCCTCGGCCTCGGGCACTTATATTATCGGTGCTTAGCATTTTTGTTTTACTTTACATTTGCAAAGTGCTTTCCAGTGATTTATTAGCTGTTCTTGTTTTAATAGGCCCTGGAGGTAAGTTGATATTCAGCCTTCTGAGAACATAAATGCATAGAGAAGGCTCATCTCATCAGATATTATTGGATCTGGGGTCAGGACTCTGAACTCCTGGGATAAGGCCATTTGGGGTCATTGCCTCGTGAGGATTAATAGGAGATCAAGTGGACTTAGCTTCAGCTTCCAGAGTCTGTAAGGCAGAGGTAGAATGATGGCAGCTATTTAAGGAAATTGCATAGAAGACATTATCAAAAGACCTGGATTCCATTTCTGACTCTGCATTTCACCAGGTGTATTAATCTTGAGCAAATGCTTTGCCTATCAGTGTCTTGGATTTACCTTCTGGTAAAACAAAGCTTCTCTCCCAAGTCTCTTTAGATCCAACATTTCGTTGCATATAATTCTTTGACTTTGGGCCCTTTCACTGGAAGGGGTAGCCAATGAATTATGGGACAGAGAACATAGATATGGGACTTCTAAACCATTAGGGGATATGTGTTAAAAAGATGCTCACCTTCCTTCTTCCAGGATCCAAGGACTGACTGAGGACGATATGCCTTCAGATTCATTTTAAAAGCACATAATCCTGTTCACTATAAAACTGAGAAAGTGAGTGGAGCTGCTAGAGAAAAGTCAGGTGGAAGCCAAGACCATCAATCCTGTATCTTATGGGTGTTGTAAGAAAGTAATTAGCAGGCTTGATTATCTCACTGGTTCAACACACGTTTTAGAGATGTGATGTAATGCGAGGAAACATTTAGTTGTCAGATTTTAGGGCTGTATCAAATTTATTCTTGCAGGAAAAGTCTAGTTGTCCTGGCAACCTGAAATTGATTTTCTTTTTGCTCTTGTCAGCTGAAACTGGTCCCCTTTGAATCATTCCTCTAATTTAATATAGAGAACTGTATGTCCCTACCTGGTGACCAAATCGTTCTTAATGACAGGTAACCCTTGCAAATGATTCCTCTTTCCTGCCTGAGCCAGAAGCTATAGTTTATTACTGCCTTCACCCTATGTTGTTTTCTTTGTGGTTATTTATTTGCCCATGGAGTCAGGTATACAAGTAAAGTGGCATTCACTTAATTAAGAATTTAATCAGGCCTGTAGTGCAATGACATCATTGGCAGCCAATCACGGCTTTTCACCTTCAGTTACCTCCTAGGCAGGCGTGGGATTAGAGTGGGCTCCAGGACAGGGAGGTCTTTTGCAGGGATACCTAGCATTTCTGTAAGCGGGGGATGGTGATGTAATGTCCCAGATGACAGAGAGGAAATGGAGCTGCGGAGCTGCGTGTCTGTTTTCTGCCTCTGTCGGTCATCTTTAACAAGGGAGGGGGAGGACCTTTAAATTAGGAAGGGTGGAATTGGCGTCATTGAGAAGAAATTGATGGACACAACAGATGAGGAGTTATGAGAGAGTAGACTAGTTAGCTCTGCTAAATGATTGCAAAGTTTGTGGGCCACACATACTGTACCTAAGGACGCAGAGGAGTACTTTCGATGGTGACCGTGGAACTGCTGCCAATAATTTTGAGGAAACCTGGAAATCAGCAGAAATGCCAGAAGTGAGAGATGAGGAAATAGATACCAGTTATCAAAAAACCAGGTATCCGGAGTCTAGAATCTGCTGACTTTTTTGTGATTCCTGGTATAATTCTAGACTGGATTGTAGGTGGTTTATGAGTCTTTGAAAGGAAGCTGTGTTCACCAGGAGCCAGAAAAGGGTCACTTAGCTATTTCCCTTTTTGTTTGCGTTAACCAGCTGGTGGCTTAGGGTGACATCAGGACACAGTGTAGACAGTGCAGGCTTTGGAGTTCGAAGGTCTGGGTTTAAATCCAGCTTCCCTTGCTTAGTAGACCCATGACCTTAGGCAAATTGCTTAATTTCTGTGACTCAGCTTCCTCTTCTATAATATGGGGTTAATTGTGAGATTGAAAAGGATGCTGTGAAGACTAAATGAAATAATGCATAGGAAGTGTTTAAAAGAACACCTTGCAAATATAAAGCATTCAATAAATGTTGCTATCAAAACTCTTAGGAAGACATTTGGATGTACTAAAGCATTTGAAAACTTGCACATGTTTATGGATAAGAGGGAGACATGTAAACTGGATTATGGAATAAGCAGTGGATGAATTTATGGGCCCAGGAATGAAATACACACTAATTAGTAATGTGGGTGGAGAAAGAGTCCCTCTCGATGGGAGAAACTCCAAAGTTATGTTGCAAGGGCGAGGATTCAGGAATAGGGAGAGTTTGTGGTCATTTCTGCAACTTACCAACCCCCCTGCTACTCCCCCATCCATTTTTCTCTCAAGAACTAATAATCATTAACAGTTTGTTATGTGTCTAGTTTTACCCCATACGTTTATGTTCAATATATTTATCTTTTTGGTTAATGAAAACTCAAAACTTATTTGCACAAAGTTTACATTCTTTGTTCGGAAAATACCAGGACTGTTAAAACGGAAGCAGTCACTTGAAACTGCAGACCATGTGTGGCTTGTATCTGACTGTCCTCGCATTCGTCGGCAGAGCGGTGCCTTTACTGGGTTCCCTTCTCGTCACTGTGGCCTTTGGGAGACATTTCTTTCTTGTTTCCTCTAACCTTCCCCTCCCCTCCCCTCCCCCTCCCCTCCCCCCCTTCCTTCTCACTGTCTACCTCCCTACATTTCTTCCTTTCTTTATTATTTTTTAAATCTCTTGTCCCTGGTTTAAAAAGGGTCCTAGTGACCGGGCATTTACAATGACATTATGGGCCCTTGGTGAAGCAGGCTTCGGCCACTTAGGTCTTGCTCTGAATTGTTAGGTTTTCACCAGTTTACTTTCTTGGTCTTCTGTTTCTTTGTCTTTAACACTGGACATCGTGATGCCATTGTCCAGCCTCCAGAGGTCACACTGGGTGGGGCCCGAGTGATACATATCTTCTGTAGCTCCCTGCCCTGTGTGCTGGGTGATAGGAAGTTGGCTTGCATACACATGCATGTTCCTTGGGCTTGTGGAGGAGTCTGTTTACTTTTGGTGGGATGCTGGGAGAGCAGTGAGCTCTGATCCTCTGTCAAGGGACTTGTGGTGTGTTTTCTTGGCCTCCTGGTATCACCGCTGTAAGCGATAACTTTGTTTGGGTCCCAGCATGATCTGACTTCAGGCCACCTTTCTGTCCGCTCCCTGACTGCTCCTGTGCACCGCATCCTCATACTCTTCATCCCGCGTGGAGAGTCATCCCGCATGGCCAGCTCTGGGAGGCAACATCCTTCCATACGCATCTCAAAGTCCACCTTCTCAGAAACATCAGCTCCCCCTTTGGAATCAGTCTCTCGCCTCCTACATTCCCTATTCCAGGGTTTGAATTTTCAGAAACTTGTTCACAGACCACCTTGTATTTTAAGGAGTGGTATCTGTTTCTGACCTCTGATCTCCAGAGAGCGGGCATCTTGAGCCTCTGGAGCCTAGCTCAGTGGCTGGCATTTGTAGGCACCCTGTGAGTGTGCGTTACATTGAATTACTCAGGAGGCCTGAGGGACTGGGAGGTTAACTAGAGTTAACCAAAGGAACTAGAAGGGCCCCTGGGAAGTGGCTTAGTAGTGTAAGGCTTTTATGAGCAGCTCTCTGCTTTCCCCTGGGCTCCTTAATCCTGTGTCTCTAGAGACAGAGGGAAAGGGGATGTCTGTGTACAGCGCTGGTGACATTCCTGGTGGGATTAGTTCAGCATGTACCATCTCTTCTAGCTCCCAAGTTCTCAGAGCACCCACCCTATTTCTCTCAGGAGAGCTTAGCTTTTGAAGCAGAGGAAGTGTTTTACACGATGACCTCTGAATATCTGACTCTGATTATTAACCTTCTTGCAGTTGTTCCTGTTGCAAGGAATGGGTACATGCCAAGGTACTGCATTTGTGAAAGCGAGTGAAATTCCAGCTCATTTTGTGACTCTGCCCTTCGGGAATAGTCCAGGGTCAGGCTGTGCTCCCATGTTGTGCTCGATAAATCCACTTTCCACCGTCATGGTGGGATCTTAACTCAATTGCTGCTTATGAAACACCTTCTCCTGACTTGCAGTTCAGCTTCTACATGCACAGCTGAATGTTGCTTCGAGTGACACATGCACAGACACGCCCTTTATGTTTGCCATGCCACAGAAGAGAATTTAAATGGAGAGGGCGTTCATTTTGCAAAGGGAAGAGAAAAAGAGCAAGCCCAGGACACCTGATTTTGGTCCTTAATCTGCCAGAGACATATTGGGTGACGTGGAGCCTCAGTTTCCAGATCCGTAACATGGGGATACTGATAATTATAAGGAAGGGCTGTAAGCTACCTGTATATAAATTCACTGAGGTTATTTAGGTAAAGCATGTGGCAGAACCCCTGATGCTTATCAACACTGGTATATCCCACTGATGTTGCAGAGATTTGGTTACGAGCCCAGTTCCAATAGCTGTTAGGAATGATTTAGATAACTTCAGTGAGCCTGAGTTATTAAACCTGAGTCGCAGTTTAAATGGATTTTATTGGGGATTAAATGTAGCCTGCACGCTAAGTTGTAAAGATTAGAGGATTCTTGTAATAGGCCTAGCACAGTGGTGATTCTGAGCATCTGGTCTAGGAACTGACACTCACCACTACCTGGCTTCTCTGGGGTGATGTGCCTCGGAGGTGCTGACTGAAGCTCCCGTCTATGACCACACTTTCTTCCTGTATCACGGCCACAAAACCTTTCTCTCTAGAAACCAGACCCGTAGGACAGACTTAGTTAAGGAGATGCTGCTTTTAGAAGGTACAGACGATTCATGGCATGCATGGAGAAGTGCAGCCAGCATTGTGAAAGGTGTTTTTACAGCTTTTGTGTGAAGAGCTATTGAAGAGTTGGCTGTGTTTTACCCAGGGAAAGATGGATTTGGGGTGGGAGGGAAAAGGTCATGGTTGGTGATGCAGAGATGAGGTCATGCCTGTCGTGGGTGGAGGGGAGCAGGCCTAACCCAGGACAGTGGCAGGTGAGGATACAGAAGTGGGTATGTCAGGAGGGCCTGAGCAGAGGGCGGGGATGGGAACTAGGAGGCCCCAGGCAGAGCCGGAGGGTTCTGGTTTGAGCACTGGGTGCAGAGGCTGGAGACACTACATGAATAACTAGGGTATAGCTTTGTTGGACTAGGGCAGTGCTTTGCAGGACAGGGAAGACAGAGGCTTTCTGTGGTCAGCATCCCACTCAGTAAAAGAAGGGATGATCCTAGGTGTGTATGTGCATGTGTGTATGAACATGCATTTAGTAACAGGGCCAAGGAAGTCGGGGACTTACCCAAGGCCGAAGAGCTAGGAAACGTCTTTCATTTGCTTGAAGTACTGAGTTTAGTAATGACTGTGAGTGACAGAAATGGGCAGGGGGAGCGTGCAAGGAAAGGACCTCGGCCCCATTTCCTGCTCCCTCCCAGGCAGGTAGTGAGTAGGAGTTTTAGGTTTCACTGTTTGATAGCATCACCTCCTCTGCTTTCCCAGAAATTATTCCTCGAAGTATGACTCGAATCGTTACTCTGTTGGGAGATGTCTCACTTCAGAGCTGACTTTCTGCTCTGGTTGTTTACTAAAGAAATGCAGGCACTGGCAATTCAGAGGTGGCCTAACACAGTGGAAAGAACAGGGCTTTTAGTGTTAGAGGACCTGATTTGAGTGTTGGCCCTGCCCTTAGAGACTTATGAGAATTGGGCAAGAGCATCTACTTAGTCCCTCCAATTTTGCTCCTGCAAATTGCGGGACAGTGATTCCTATGTGGTAAACTCGTGACAGTGTTTTGCAAATTGAGATGTTGGTCATAGTACAGTGATGATAAAGGGGTCTGGACTGGGTCGTTTCTGTGTGTGTGAAACAGTAGAAGGAGGTATGAGTCAGTCAGCACCTGAGGGTGGTGCAGATCTCTAATATCCTGGTAACACCAGCATCTGCTTTTGGTGCGGAGGGGTCTTGGAACATGTGGTTAGTGACTAGAATCTACTGATTGCTTGGTTCTCCCTGGTTCTTCGATGACTCCCAGTATCAGAGCTTGTAGGTCCTGTGTGATTTTGGGAAATCTCTGAACTTCTAGGCCTTCATTTTTTCATCTGCGAGTTGGGGATAATCATCAGCTCAGCTTTGCCTGCATTGTGAGGGTTGGCTGGGAGGAAGAGAGATGAAGATTTTTTGTAGTTTTGCTGAAACTTTTCTGTCTCTTCTCTCTTCTGCTAATGTCCAAGGGACTTCTTTGGTTCTGAAAAGATTGACTGGTACAGAGGAAGAAACAGGGGCTTATAGAGGAAAGTGACTTTCCAGGGCCCCAGAGTGAATTAGAGTTCTGGGATCCATGCCCAGTTTTGTCACAACATGTCAAATTCCACCATTCCTGATCATGCAAGACTGATTTGTCCATGCCTAAGACCTGCCCAGGGGCAGACAGAAACTTCTGGAAGGGCGTCAGGTCTTTGAAGTGTTGAAGGGGATAAGAGAAGGCTCTGGTGTGCCGGCGGCTGCTGCTGCTGCTGCGGGTGTTGAGATTCCTGTGCACTGCCTCTCATGTTCAGCAGTGACTAGTTTCTTGGGTATTTGGGTTTTGGGTGAGTCAACAGGCCCGTGACCCAGAGGACCTGTGGTGTGCTTGGCGGCAGGCTGGGATTAGTCAGCGGGCAAAACTGCTTGTCTTGACCCCAGAACCCATGTACTCTGGATGGAAGAGAAAGTCCTCTCTGATCCTCAGTTGCCCTACCTATGGCACCTTCTGAAGAACAGGATTTTTTTTCTCTTTCTACTTCATGGGGTTCATATGGAAATCAAAAGAGAGGGTTTTGTTGTTTGTTTGTTTTTTTGTTTTGGTAAATAATATTGCAGTCTTCAGATACCATTAGTTTCTGTTACTTAAAACAGGCAGCTGACTTTTCCTTTTTGCTCCCTCCCAGAGTAAATGTATTGACGCCAAAAAAGAAAGAAAGAAAGAAAGAAAGAAAACCAGTTAAATTCCTGAGGACAGTTGGTGAACAGTCCACTCTTTTCTGATTTGGTGCCTTTGAATTTTAGCCTGGACCATTTCAAATATATATTGGGGATGCATGGGAAGAAGGGGCCGTGTAAATAAAGCACAAGTTCCGGAATCTTAGGCTCCCACTGGACATATCTGCCCTGACTGATAATATTCAGTTCTTCACAGACACTGGGGTTTTGGCCCTGGTTTTTCATGCAACCTGTAGAGACTTGCTCCTCACAGAGACTTGATCACTGGGCTCTAGAAGGTCCTTATTTAGGAAGTGGAGGCTGATAAGGCCACACATTGAGGAAATGGCAAAAATCAAGACGGGAAGCCAGCTCTTTGCATGCTCAATTCCCCGCTCTTTCTGACACATCATCACTCTTTCCTCCTGTCAGGTGAAGAGAGAAGCCAGATGGTTTGACAAATGGTTCTTGTTGCTGTCAAATCTGCCTTCTCTTTCTGTTCAGACAGGCAGTTCTTACCTTCCCTTTTTGGGGAGATTAGGTGGGGTGGGCAGAGAGGGAGGGAGGTGAACGAAGGGAGAAAAATATTTTATTGCCTGATTCTTTATGTGGCAGAGACGACCAATAAGCTCTCATTTCTGTGTCAAGAAGCAAAGCTAAGTCAATGAACAATCGTCACCTTGAATTTAAAGCACGTAGAGGCCCAGAAATGGCAGGTTGCATTAAGAGACAACATTGATTTCATATATTCATCTTAAAAAAAACATGTTTAAGATGCCATATCCATAAATACTAATAAGGCTGTCTGATTCCAATTTTCAGGTGAGATTAGCATTTTATTGAGTATTTTATCTGTCAGATTCAATACTCAATGTACCATCCTCCCTGGCTTATTAGCATAATTGCTGTGCTTAAGCAACAATAAAAAATTCAGCAGTAAAATAGCAGTTAGTGCAGGCAATTTGTTATCAAAAGCTTTTACTTAAGGACAGCTCCATCCTGCATTTATTAGCAAGTTAGGGTTATAATTTATTTTTATTTGGAAAAACAAAAGAGGGCAAAATTTTGCTTTTTTTGTTTTGAAAATAATAGAGAAATTAAAAGGCACTGCCTTTCTGGAAAATTGTTCGCATCCCTTCTTTCTTTGCCGAAAGCAGCCTGTGATCAGAATAGATTCCACTTGGGAGGCACGTTGGCTCAGACAAAAGTTGCTCTCTGTGGCATTGGAATAAAAGGGTGGTAATGCCCATTTATGTTTGTACAGATGTTTCCAAAAACCCTTTCATGTCTCTTTCACTTAAGTCTCTCACTAGTCCTGTGAGAGCTCCATACTAAGAACAGAAGGCTGAGCTGATGTGACTTTTCCCAGGTGAGGCAGTTGAACAGCAGAGTGGAGCTGGGAGATCTAATCTTCCAGCCCCAAGGCCTGTGGCAATGTTGTGACCCTTCACACGGTCACCCCCAAATCCTGGGGTGGGTACTCTTTCTTCTGCCCTGTGGTGTATGGTTTTCACCCTAGCTCTTTCCTGTATACGAGGCCTGTCCGGAAAAAGTCCAGCCATTGTTAATATAACAAGAATGGTTTGCGTGACATCGATGTAACCTGGTAGCCAGGACAGTGGACTGGAATGCACATGTATGAACCATGACAACTTCACTATAGTAGACAGTGGGGGTTGTAGATGCCATTGAGTGAGCATGTGTACTGTGTGGCCATTGCATTCGAAATGACTGAGTGAGTAGAGCAACTGAATCTGTATCAAATTTTGCATTAAGCTTGAACATTCCTCTGTGGAAATTATTTGGATGATTCAGAAAGCCACAGCTATGGGCAACTGGTGATTGTCATGATCATCACGACTATACGCCTGCTCATACATCACATGTCGTGCAGAGGGTTTTTTTTGGCAAAACATCAAATTGCCCAGGTAACTCAGTCCCTCTACAGCCCAGATTTGGTGCCTTGCAACTTCTGGCTTTTCCCAAAAACTAAAATGACTTTTGAAAGGGAAGAGATTTCAGACCATCAGTGAGATTCAGGAAAATACGATGGGGTGAATTGGAGAACTGTGAGGTCCCAAGGTACCTACCTTAAAGGGGACTGAGGCATCATTGTCCTATGTACAGTGTTTCTTGTATCTTGTATCCACTTCAGTAAATGTCTCTGTTTTTCACGTTACATGGCTAGGTACCATGTGTGCACATGCACATGCACACACTTACATGTGTCTAGACTCCTAGACTCCTATTCCTGCCTTCCCCCATCCCCCGGAATTTAATGATGTACTCTTGCAGCCATTTTTCCTTAGATGTCCTAGTTGATGTAATTCTGCCGTAAGAATTTTTTCCTAATAGGAAATGTCCTCCATTTCTTGCACTTACAAATCTATTTATTTAAAAAAATTATTGTTATTCTATTACAGTTGTCCCAGATTTTTTCTCTCTCTCTTTATTGACTGACTCAGGAAAGCAGTTGTGATTACCATCTGTGAAGGACCTACTGCAAAATACATGATTTCGTGAATGAGGTGGCAGTCGTTAGATAAGACAGAGAGATTTAAAAATGTGGGAGGAAATTGGGAAACCACTTTCCTTCTTTTTTTTGAGAAATTATTAGAAATCAATAACATTAAACTGAAGCTTTTCAGTGTATATTAGACTTCAATTGTGGGTCATAATTTCCAAATTAAAGATAAAATTTGGTATGAAAATAGACAACTGAAGCTCCCAAACTTTCAGAGATGTTATCTTAGCACCTTAGAATTTTTTTCCCTTGGTAAATTCAGAAAAAAGATATATAATCATTGACTCTGAGCATCTCTGTTATGCAAGGTACTGTGCTGGCCACTGTGGCATTTACAGACTAGACAAACGGGGGGGAGACTCAAGACTTGATTAGAATGTTAGAGAGGGTGTTAACAACAAAGGAATATCATTTTTGCTTTCAAGCAGCTATTATTTGACAGAAACACTAGTAGTGATTTTCCTTAGATTGTGCCATTTAATCTAAATGCTTCTCTCAATTATTCATGGAACTAATTTTTATTGAGTACTTATTATGTGTGAGTCACTGTTAGTGTTTACATGTATCATCTTAGTTTTTATAAGATGAGATTGTGGCAGGTATGGGGATCACTGGTCTCCGTGGTTAGTGGGGGAAACTGAAGCATAGAAAGGGGGTAATGAACTTGCCCAAGTCTCACAGCTAGTAAGTGATGGAACCTCTCCAGTCTCCCTGTCTCCTGTTCTTTCCACTGCACTGCCAGGCAGAAAAATGAATTAATAGATGGCTAGGTAGATGGGCAACGCTAATGATGAGTAGAGGGCTGTGTAATTTCTTGATGTGAGAGTTGGTAGAAGTTTATGAAGAGCACTAAACTTAAAATTCAACAGCGGTTCAAATCCTAGTATGTTTCTTGGTGTTTGTAATACCTGGGTTAAATGATCTCCTATAATCTCAGTGACTTTCTTTGAATCAGGGTTAATAAAATCTCTCTCATTATAAGAATAGATTAGAAAATGTATGTGAGACTCTCCAAAGGTTCCTGGTTCACTGCCTGGTTCAGCCAGTGTCGGAAGTAACCCATGAACAGGCAGTTTTGTGTGCTGGGTAGAAACAGCCACCAAAGGCGGATTGCCAGGCTTTGAATCTGCTTCATCACATTATACTGTCTGACCCTGGGCAAACTTCACTTTTCGTGCTTTAATTTTCTGGTCTATAAAATGGGCTTACCACGAAGGGTCATGGCAAGGGTTAAATAAGTTAAAAGATAAGTGAAAAATAAGTTAAAGGTGTATGTAAAGCATGTTCAGCAGTGCCTGAAATAGCAGGCCCTATATACATGTTAGCTCTCATCGTTCTGTCGTGTTGCTACAATGATGAAGAACAACAGGTAGAATGCAAACAGGTTAGGACTCTGGACTGTTCATTCAGGGACAGTGAACCAGTATAGCCTGGGGCATAGGAGTTGCATTTGCATAACCATTAACAACCTTGGAAAAGTTCTCAGCTACATCCTTGGATCCTTGTTTACCTGCAGGTAATAGTTGAGAGAATAAACTTTGGAGGATGGGTGTGCCTAGGGAATGGAATGCACCTGCATCCTTGATAGCTCATTCATAGAGTTGCCAGGTAGCTGCCGAGGATGAGTTTGTTGGCCCGGCAGGGTGTAATTTTTTTCTGTGTCGATCACATTCTGTCTTCCCATAGTGCCCATGTACCAAGGTCCTGTCCTCAGAGCTGTCTCCCGTTTTCTTCCTCTCTAGAGGGCGAGTATATACGGGGGCCATCTCTGCCTGTGACTGTTTCTCCTGCACAGAAGGAAGTGGGTGGGAATTTTGGCATACCGCTATTTGAAAGGTGATATATGTATTTCATACATTTTCAAAAAACAAGAATACACTCAAAGACATTTAATTTTAAAGTTGTGCTGCTGAGGATAAGCTTTAAGATAGATTCTTCAGGGTCTTGGGCTTATTGTCCTAAACAGCAATTATCTTTACAGAGAGAGAGAGAGAGAGAGAGAGAGAGAGAGAGAGGGAGGGAGAGTGCGAGCGAAAGAAAGAGACAGAGAGAGAGAGAGAGTGTATGTGTGTGTGTGGTGTAGCTTCCTGGAATTGATTTTGGGGGTATTTCTTTGGCTTATTCAAAATAGAAACAGAAAGGCAAAAGTATTCGTTCATGTCATTTGAACATGTCTTTATAGGAAAGGACATTATGATAATACCTTACATTGTGTTTGGGGCTTTGTGGTTTTCAAAGCACTTCAATACACATTTTTTATGGTACCCCTATGAGGTAGACAAGGCAGAGCTTATCATTTCCCTTTTAAAGATAATATAACTGAGATGCAGAGAGATAGAGTGGGTTTTCTTAAAGCAGTGATGGGTGCAAACCCAGAACCTCTAATTCTGGGCTGCTTTCTGCTTCACCACCTGATTTGAGTGTAATGAGCTCATTCTTACCACATACTACCCAGGTTATATAGAGTTCTAATAAATCTAAAAAATCCTCACCTTTATTTTCCATTGGTTAAAAAATTAACTGTGATTTGATATTAACTTGTTTTTTCCCCAGTATAAACAGCAGTGAATGTCTAGGACTTTCTGTTAAACCAGTATATGTTTTTCAAAAGTCAAATGTCAAAGTATTTCCTGAAACTTGCTTTAATGAATAAGATAGGTGAACATAATATTCCTTTTTTGCATGAGGTCATTAGGAAACAGGATGTGTGAACTTGCTATAGAAATTTAAAGAGGAACACTTGCACTGATGTGCAGACTGGATGAGTATAATACAGAGGGTTTCGTGCTGGTGGAGATTTTCAGTGAAAGAAGTTCTCATGAGGTGCGTCAGTTGTTTTTGGTTTGCACGAAAAACTAATCTGTTCCATGAGTTGGATCCTAGGCGGGGTACACCCCCAAAACCAGAAGCATGAGTTTGACTTCTAGTTTTGATTTCAAGGTGCCCTTATCTGGAATCTCGGGTGTGTCCTCCAAATACAGAACAGAGGGATGGAAGACGCTTTTGAGCTTCTTATGACTAAGAGTCAACACTATGCTTGCTGGAGGTGGGAAGGACTGAGTTCTCTTTGGCAAATGTCTTTGAGTCCCTTAGAACACAGGGCACCAAATAAACCCAACGCTGTATTATTACCTTCGTGTATTGGAGTGTGGGTTAGAGCACATGCATTTTGGGAGCCTGTTTCTTTACTTCGCACCTCATGGTTTCTTAGGTGATGATTTTTGAGTGACTTGCCAGCTTCCTGCCAGTGTCTTGGAAAGCCTGCTTTAGAGGGATGCAGACAATGTTTCAGTTTGGACAGATGACCCCTTTGGCTTTCCATCTTTGGTGGCTTCTTTTTTGCTCAGCATCATCTGGTGATGTTAATGATGTGGGGACAGAAATGGGCCCTGATTTATACCTCAGATACAAATCAGCTTGTACCTTTTCAGGACGCAGATGGCCGTGAATTCTTTATCCCCATGAGTGTCCATGTCCCATCTATGTTTGTCATGTAAGAATTAGCACCCACTCTACAAACAAGGTGAGCAGTGCAATCATTAGCAGGACAAGTGAACTAGAACAAGCTGAAGAGTCTCTTCTCTGAGTTTCTCGCACATGTGTAATTCTGTTTAGTCTGGCATTGATGTGTCCTATGTGTGTTGGTTTGGGGTCTTCTGCTAAATTTTGCAATCCTGTAGGGCAGGTGTCGTATCTTACTCACTGCCATGTTGGTGCCTGGCATGTAGTAGATGATTGTTACTAAGAGCTGGATCATGGCTGGAAAAGGTGGTTTTCCTCGAGGGAGAGATGACCATGAAGGTTGCTCCTGTGGTACATTCTGAGCTGTGCTCGGCACCTTGGGGAAGTCAGAGATGCAGACACCCCGGCTCCTTCCTGAGGGAGCTGCAGTCTGGCTATGTCATGTCAGTGAGAGCACCTCGTAAACTGCGAAGCAGTGCACATGTGGGTCATCCCAATGAGATTTTACTTTGCAGTGGCTTCAACGACAGGCTCTGCTGCCTCCTCTCCCAATTCAGAATCCCCTACCATAGCCCCACTTCCTTCACATGTGTAAGGAGATAGTCACGAATGGACCATGGAGGGGATAAGCCCATTTTTTGTCAAGCTGAGTGCTAGGTAATTTGCTCTTCTTTGGAAGATGGGGGTCTATTTATTTTTTTAAAAGGTAGATTGCTGAATGGATAAGCAAAAGGTAACACACCCACCAAGAAGATTATTCAGCAAAAAAAGGAATAAAGTACTGATATATACTGCAACGTGAATGAATCTTGAATACATTATCTAAGTGAAAGAAGTCCATCAGAAAAGACAACATATTATATGATTCCATTTGTATGAAATGGCCAAAATAGGTGAACCCATAAAGTCTGTGGAGCTAGAAAGTACGATAGATGAGTAGTTGCTGGCAAAGTTGTGGTGGCGGATAGAGACTGGCTGCTTGTGGGAATGGTTTTCCTTTTGGAGCAGTGAAAACTTTCTTAAATTAGATTGCGGAAATGTTTGCACAGCCTTGTGAATATATTAAAACTAAATTGTAGACTTTATCTGGTTGAACTGCATGGTGTGTGATTTTATCTCAATAAAGTTAGTTAAGAAATAAGTAGATGCCTTTTAATCTACAAGCTCGGAGGGGTCAAATGCTGTATAGCATCAAGTTTTTAAACTCATCCAGCTTGTTTGGGGCCGAGAAATCGCGCACGCTTTACGCTGTCTGACCACGCCTAAGGAAGGACTGACCGTGCAGCCAGTGCTACTGTGCTTGGAATCTGTTCCCTCCCAACTCAATGCCCAATATTTCCCAGAGCTTTAAAATTTATACCTCCAGAAATGTTGATTAGTGAGATACTCAATAAGAAATAGCAGGGTACTGGCAGCCCTGATTGTATGAATAGGCGTTGGGGGTTGTGTTCCTGGTTTGCTTGTCAATACAAGAGAAATGTGTGATTATGTTGAATGATAGTTGATTTCTTTGTCTACCCATTTTAAAAATAAAGATATACGGCTGGAAGACAGGTGCCCTGGCAGGGAAGAAAGGGAGCCTGCAGCTTTGTTAGTGAACCCCAGAAAGGAAGAAGTTGCTATGTGGGAGTTGACCTTTGAGTCCTGGGTGATTTTAGGCCATGTTGATGAATTAGGAACCGTGGTTAGTGCTTCACAAAGGATTTCTCATTTACTCTTGTTTTGTGTTTGTCTGTACAGCTTTTTCCACTCCTCCTTCACGATCATTGTCCCGCCCTCTCTGACTAACTTACTATCTGGATGTGTATAGAGGCTGAAGGAACATTGTGCTTTCTAGCTTTGTATGTGAACTGTTCATACACAAACACTTCTCTTTGATTAAGTACCCAGTGAAACCAATTCACATGAACTCCAATTAAACTTTAATGAACAAGTGGGTGTATTAATATCAGCTGAGTAATGCAGGCAGCCCAGATTCCAGTAAGTGACTCACTTCTCTGAGCAGCTCATTCCCCATGCACGGTTAGAGTTACTAGAAAGCTTCCAGCTATATTTGAGTGGATCTGGTCTGGGCCTTGTAATTCTAGCAATCCTCAGGGCTTATTATTCATCTAGTGACAAAACCACCGTTTTCGGGATCTCTTGTTTTCAGAGCAGAGATTGGGAATGGGGAGACTTGTTCACATTGACTAATTAGGCCTCTCACAGAGCTGTGTCCATATGGAATTTTATTTACTCCATCTTCTTTTTTTTTAAGTGAGAATTTGCTTTCCCCTTAAATCCAGAGGCAGTGTAGGTGAAGATCAAGGCAGTGAAGGTAGAATCTCAGTTTTGAACTGAACTAGCTCTCCTGACCTTCATTTCCCATTCCCATCTGCTCTTCTGCCTCAGATCTACAGCATCCCCATAGTTGCAACAGAAAGAGCAAAATCTTCCTGGAATGGAGAGCCTTTCTGAAGACAGACCCTGTTCCTTCCAGAGAGCGATAACAGTATCTCCTTCCTAGGGAGGATTAAACAAGACAGTGAATATAATGCTCTTAGTTTCTTGCCTGGTGCATAGAAGTTCTCCGTCAATGTTAGTTAACTGGTGTCAATGGAGGAGGGTTGGGGAGGAGAGGATGGAGATGAATGGGGCTCAGTCCTCAACAACAGAGGAGCTTAGACTCTCCTAGATATTTGCCTTACACTTAAAATGTTTGTAATTGCAAAGTGATAGAGACCAAAAGCCTGGAAGGAGCTATGAGGATTTGGGGAATGTAGAGATAGATCCCTGTGATTAGAGGCATCTGAGAAGGCTGGGTGATTTTGGCTGGTGGGTCAGGGTAGGGTGAATGAGCTAAGGGTTTGTGAAGATAATCTGAGGATGAACAAAGGACCTGAGTGAAGGCAGAGGCCCACATGTACCCACGCACGAGGCAGGGCACATTCAGCGTGGTCAGAGTAGGCAATATGTCTGGGCTTGATGGACTAATTGAGACTGAACTTAACTTCCGTCTTGGCCCCCAAGCCACAATCTTAGCTCTGTTTGCTGTTCTGCTGTCCATTCTTTAGTACCCATCTAGAAATCAGTTGAAAATTTAACACTGTAGTCCAGTTAGTGGAAGTGAAGACTAGGCTGTAGGATGGACTTTAAATCTGCTAGCTCACTGGGCTTGCTAATGCAGCATTCCTGAATAATCAGTTACTCTCTCTCCGACAACTTCTGCTTGTGACTACTGCCCCACAGGAGCCTGGGCCTGTGAAACTCCTTACCTTGAACTGCAGGGCATGCGTGCTTTCAGCCGTCAGGTGAGTCCCAAGGCTGGGAGGAAGTGCAACTCAGTGCTGAGTTGCACAGGCCTAGTTCCTTCTCCAAAGTGCATAATTGGGTAGCTCACCTCCTCCTCTCCGCTGCCAAGGTGAGTGAAGGGAGAAGAGTAACATGAAAAGGCAGAAAGCCAGGTAGAAAGGATGTTTTCTGCCACCACTAGGAGCCTTGCCTCCATTTCTCATTCAGATCCTGATAGGGTTCCTTTTGGTGGGAAATGGGAGACTGCAAGGTAGGACAGGGCCATGCCGTGAAAATGAGGGACAGTTTGCCGAGTAGGGGATGAGGTAATTGAGGCTGGTTAATCTACTTAGGAAATGCACATTGAGAGACGCACTAAATAACCCAAACTGGAGTAAATAGGGCCTGTGTAATGCTGTCAAGGACTGTGGTGCAAGAATTGGCCTCCACTTCAGAAATAGCAACCACCCCTCAGTGCAAAACTTCAGACATCTCATGTGAATTGATCAGAACCTTTGCTTCCCTCCCAGACTTCTGTTTAGAGAATGCTATAGGATAAAGAAATTCACGGCGAAAGCCATAAATTCCACAGTGATAGTGGAGGTGGGAGAGTCCAGCCGAATAGATAAATTCCATTTTTGGGATTTTGGATAAATCAGAATTGATTCTTGCAAATCAGGAATTGAATAGACTGATGATGCATATTAGGAACTATATATTGCTTACAGAAAACAAAGGAATGCATATTAGATTTAAAAAATTTAAGTTGATAGTTTGTTTAGCAATTAAAGCTAGGTATTTCATTATTTAACAACTGCCTAGGATATTATTTCTTGTTACATACGCTGAAAAAAGTCTGTTATTTCCATTTTACGGAAGAAGAAACAACAGGCAAACTTAGAGATCATCGTCCAAGGACACTTGGACTAGGTTCATTAGCCAGCTGAAAACTTTATTTATAATGCGGGATTTCATTTTGAAGTGAAACTGTAGGATTTGTTTATAGGTTTTCACCAGACAACTGAATTGGACTTGATTTTGACCTTCAAAGGAATCAGGGAGGTGTAATTAGCTAAACTCTCTACCTGGTTTTGGCTGAGAGATTTGTCGTAGACATTTAGTAGCCATGATGGGCTATCCATCTTCTTCTTTGGGGCCTGTACCAAATTCCTTCCACTCCGGGGTTTCTCTAGAGCCTGTTTTTCTTTCAACAATATTGAAAGCAAGATGCAGAGGGTATGCTCATCTACTTTCACTTAGTGTCATCTTTTTCAAGGTAATAAACTGAATATATTGTGTAGGTTGATGAAGTGGCTTCCCTCAGGTGAATACTTTTTGCAAACTCATCTCTGCAAACCTATATCCTGGTGGAAATTCTGTTTGCCACATGCCAGGGCCCCTGAGTAGTTCCTTTTTTACTGGAGACCTTTCACAGATCACACTGCACTTCTCTTGGGACTAACCATTTTTTTTCCTGCCTTGGCGACTGTTCTTTGTTGCCCTGGTCATTCTCTGGCCTTTTGTTCCCGCTGTCTACCCTGAGCACATGTTACTTACTTCCTTTCTGATCCTCCTGGAGACTCCAGCCCAGTCAGCTCCTGGCTCTCCTTGTCTCTGACTTCCTTGAGTACCCATGTTGTTGATGGCTCCAGTCACCAGCAATTCTCACCTGCGTTTGTGGATCAGCTTCACTTGGGGAGGTTTCACCCAAATTCAGTTTTTTTTTACAGTGTTTTTTTATGTTGTTTAAGTACAGTTGTCTCCATATCCCCCCCCCCCCCCCAGCCATCCCCACTTCCCACCCTCCATCCTACCCACTTTGGCTTTGTCCATGTGTTCTTTATACATGTTCCTGACATCCTTTCCCTCTTTTCCCTCCCATTCAGATTTTTAGTCTGCATCCTAAATCTTTGGTTGTGGGCCCTGACATTTGCATCTTAAAAAACTTTGTAGGTAATTCTGATGGGCATGTACTGTTACCAGTTTACTTGTAGTGTGCCATGCTTCGAGTAAAGGCTTTTTAAAAAAGTTATTTAATCCATTGTTTCCTGGATGCAAAAGACACACTTAAGGCATGAAAAGAGAGCAAGTAGGTCTCAAAAAGGGTGTGGTCTCAGCTGGAGAGGAAGCTGGATGATGCTACAAGGGAGCAAAGGCTCAGCATTCGCACCACCTGCTTTTCTTATGCCTCAGGCCCATTCCTATGAGTGTTTATTCTGCCCAGCAATACTTTTATTGTTCCTGCATATATGTGCTATGGGTTCGGTTCTAGAAGTTTCCACAGGAGGGGGACTAAGGGCAGGAGCTCTTAGCTCAGCCCCACTAAAGGTTAGGCCTCTTCTCAGGTTCTGTCTTATTCTGTGGGTTGCAACCTTTCCGCAGAGACACGACTTCACATCTTGCCCCAGATCCTAAGCAGGTCCACCCTTTTCTGATTGAACCTTCCCTACCTCATTCACCTGTCTTGGACCTTTAGTAAAGAACCACATTGTGTCAGGTAACTTCCATAAAAGTTGCAGACCATACAGACTGTGGCAGGTTTGTTCGCTGGCAGAGGTGAAATGGAGGCCGATATTCCTACGGTCATCATTCTAACTCTCCCTGGGCTCTTTTGGGTGTGCCATGTGGAATCAGAGTTATTACTTTTCAGTCATATCTTTCGTATTTTAAAACTGCAGAATTGAACTTAGCACCTTGTCATGAGTAAAGTCTGATGGAAAAACCTGTCTGATGAACGGGGCAGGACGTGGCCGTGCGTGCGGTGAGTCATACCGAGACCGGCTCCCTGTGAGCTGCGGTCCTGCTTCCTGCTGACTCCAGACCGCCGTCCGCATTCTGCCGTCTTCAGCAGCTTTCGAATCTTTGTCTCTGATTTCCTTATCTAGGTCAGACTGTGTCTTTTTTTAAATCGTGCCTGGACATCCTCTTAATAGGGTGGACAGGTCCCGCTAGGATAATTGGCTTTATATGTTTATGAAAATAGCAACAGTAGGAGAGTTATTCTTGAACAGTCTTCCCCGCCCACCGTGGGCAAGGTGTTAAGGGGCCCAGATAGGCTTATATATGTGAGTTTTTTTTTTTTTCCCCAAGTGGGATGTTAGTACTTTGGGGTGGAAGGAAAGCAAAAGGGTTTTGGAACCTCTTTTAGGAAAAAGAAACTAAAAACAAAAACTCTTTTGCCGAGATAAATGAATGGACATTGTCAAGAAGGCAGTAGAGCTCCAGGAAACCTTGAGTCAGGGCTGCTGTGTCATATTTTACTGCATGAACCTGACTGCTTGGCTCTCTGTGGGGATCCTTGACCCTATCTCTCTGAGTTGTTGAATGGATCAGAGGAGTTACTGCATCTCATCTGATGAAAATACTCTGTAAATGGGGCGGGGGGGCGGGCTTCCTAGTTGTTATTTTAGCACAGGTGCTGGCCTTTTTCCTACAACAGAATAAACATTTCTTTTTCAGTGATAAAACTTATGGGTGCCTATTTTAGAAAGGTGAAATGCACAAAGATAAGAAGAAGCAGATTAAAACACCCGTACCCATTGTACAGAGATAACCGCTGTTGCAGTTTACAAACATAACCACTGTATTCTTTTTTTTTAAAGGGGAGAGCGTGGTCATGGTATATGTCTTTAGTTTACATGTTTTCTTTACATAGTATCATACTCTAACGATTTCCCCATGTTATTAAACATTATTTAAAAGTATATATTATAATCACTGCATAATATTGTGTTATGTGAGTGATATATTTGCGTGTATTGTGATACGTGTTGCCATTGTTTCCCTTATTAGTACTGCTTATACTAACAAGCAGAAGTCCAAGAAGAGGACTCGCTTCAACACAAAACAGGGGACTTGCAGTAGAGGAATTTGCCATTCTATTTCATTCGGAATGAAGATGTGTTGGACTGGAATTTCGATACTACTTTTAGTTAAGGTCTCAGTTCTAGGATAAAGTTAGTCCTATAGAATTGTTAATTTAGAGAAAATTCTGACTAAAAAATTAATATAATGTTAATTAGGGAAACACTGAAAAAAAGTATCATTGTTACTCTCATGAATGTACTGCATTAGATAAGGTACTGTATGCCTTCTGGAAGGCTTTTAATTGTCTCTTATCAGGAGGATGTGGTCAACTTGTTTTATTCAGAGAGTCTTTTCCATTGCTGAAGATGTACATAATAATGTAGTTACCACATATTTAGATGTGTTGACATAATGATGAAGAGAGACTTTTTTTTTTTTTTTTAATGGAGATTTAAGGAGCAGTAGGTTAGGGAGGGAATTGTGCTCATATTTCAGTCCTGAGATTGATCTTTTTATCATGGATTTATCTTTTTAGCTTCTCTTTATGTACTTCTGTGTCTGCTTAACATCTTATCGCCTGCATTTGCTTGAGTTCTGTCCCTCCATTTGTCTATACTCCAGCCCCTCTTGCTTTTTGCCCACCTCTCCAGTCACCTTTCTAGTTGTCTATCCTCTGCCCATCTCTCTGCATCTCACCTGTCATCCGTCTTCATCTACTCACCTGTCCATGTTTACTTGCGCAGTGAGTGAAGACTTTTTTAATGGGAGTGTATTGGTTTGCTTTTGACAGAGGTGATCACAGTGGCCAAGAGCACAGGAACCAGGAAGTGAAAATGACCAGCACTTGACCATTTTTGTTTCAATTTGAGATCAGATGGGATATGTAGAACCAACCTGACTATCCACCCTATGATGCTGTCCAGGATGTTCTTCATGTAATGCATTTGGGGGACTATTGTTTCAACTAATATTTTCTTAGAAATCAACTACCCAGAGATGGAATTAATAAGACCTATTATATACCTTCTGAGTAATAAATTGAGAAGGGAAATAACTTTTTCAGTTTGGACTTGTACACATGATATCTTTCTAAATGTATTGACTTAAAAGTCTACTGTCACATTTTCAGGGAGTTGAGCTGTATCACCCAGAGGTATTTTGAGGTGTGGGGACCTGTGTTGCACTTGTTATTGGATAAAATGGAAAGAAAAACACCAACTGTTACTGAAAACCTCTTTTGGTTCTGAGAAAGCTGCTTTGCAATTACCAATCTTATTTAATTCTTCCATCAGCCCTGTGATATATCTCATATTATTCCCTTTCTGCAGAGAAGAGGCAGAGGCACAGAGAAGCTAAATGGTTCGCCCATGTGCTGTGTGTGGTTAACAAGTGGCACAGCGTTTGTGGAATCACGACCTGTTTCACTGAAAACCGTTACTCTTTGCAGTAAACCATACTGATGCTGTGCAGAAGACTTGCAAAACCTTAACCGTATATCATTTCTACACTTTACATTTTATTTTTACTGAGCTTCTGAAAAGGATCCTGCAAGGAGCACAATTTTCGGTTCTTTTCTCGAAAGAGGAGAGGGTTTGCATGTGGATGTGATGAAGAAGACAGTTCTTAGGATATGGATATTTGTTTGAATCTATACACTTGACTTTGGTCTTCGACAGAATGAGGTATTCCTAATGTGCAGCTGTGTGTTTGTGTAGGACTTGAACTGAGTCTCATCAGTCAGCTTGATCCAAATGATGCACAGGTCCGCTCCACTAGATGTATCTTATGCAGCAAACAAACCAGTGAAATACAATAACAACTGTCTTCAAACTTTTGTAATCTCTGAAAGCCAGAAAAGACAGCTATTGCAATATGCTTTGCCAAGCCAGCTATTATGATCACAGATGAGCCTGCAATAGTAATGACTTTTGAACACACAGCAAATTCATTTAGTTCTTAACTTTTCCATACGTTTGAAAGTTTGCCACAGCATCCCTTTTTCTTATGCTACACTGTAGCATAGTTAGTGGATACAGTGGATACACTATACCCACTAATATTGTATCCTGGGTGAAAATTAGTTTTGGCATAATTAGATGCCAGAGATGGAGACTGGGTAAAAGAGACTCTACCATTGGTCCTGCCTTATGTGATCGTATTTTCACTTTCTGTCTTTATTTTATTCTTTGAGAATATATTAACTGCCTACTGTCTACCAGGCACTGTGGGAAGACTGTGTAAGAATAGGGGTCAGCAAACTTTTCTGTGAAGAGACAGATGGTAAATATTTTGCCTTTGGAGTCTGCATGGTCTCTGTTGTAGCCCTTCACCCTATGAGACAACGCAAAAGACTCAACTTTGACGTGGACAATATGTCACCAATTGATTGTGGCTATGTTTTAGTAAAATTATTTACAACAACATGCAGTGAGCCAGATTTGGTCTGTAAGCTCTGATTTGTCAACACCTGTGCTGGAACATCCATGAAAATAGTGAACTTAGTTTCCAGTGCCTACAGCAATGCCTGGAGTATGGTGGAGTCTCCATAGGTATTTGTTCAACGAATGAATTAATGAATCAGATTTCTTCTCCAATCTCTAAGATCTCATACATAGTTCAAGAGAGTAGATAAGAAATACAAAATATAATATGAGGGTGTGGGGGGCAGTGAAATCAGGTGGTATTTTAACGGGCTCCTGAAAGATGGGTAAGGTTATGTCACCAGCCAGAGATGAAAGACGCATAAGTCAGGCAGAAGACCCACACAAGAGAGATAAGGAGCAGGGTATTTGTGGCCAATGATGCACAGTCCACTTGTTCTGTAGTGGGATCTCCCTGACTTGTCTGATTATTGAAAACACTTGTAATTGATAATATAGGTTCCCAGCACCCTCCTTGGAATTTCTGGTTTGGAAAGGAAAGTTTGGCCAATACTAGTTTATAAAACAAAGATATGAAAAGAGTTGTAGTGGGAGAGGTCACTGGAAAAATATACTGGGATCATTTCTGACAGGAGATAAGTACTTACCAACAGAACCAGTATTGGCTATGGCACGGGAACCTAGAATTGCCCTGTGCATTCTTTGCCACAGAACAGGCAGGGAGCCCTGGCGGAAATCCACCTTGCTTACCAGCCTGCGTTCGATGTCCCCTGTAGGAGTACTGTAGCCTTTGTGATGAAATGGTGTATAATGTAGTCAGTTGTGTAAATTACGATGAAAATATCATACTGTGTGTAGCTACTAAATTTATTGATTTTGAATCTCTTGGTTGACAAACATCTAAGAGGGCAAATGGATTAAAATGACACAGAAGAAAACTTGCTTGCTCTTGGTGTAATTCAGTTCAGAAGAGAGCATTGTAGGTTTGTAGACTGACCACTGGGAGGGCCGTATGTCTCCTTTTTAATGATGGGGAAAACAAGTCTAAAATGTAGGCAGTGATTTGCTTAAGTTCTGTCACTAAATTATTGGCAGAACTATGAGTAACATGCAAATGTCAAGGTACTCAATTTAGTTTTTAGCTTTCATTTTATAGTGTCATGCTTCATTTATCCATAAATTTTCTAATTTACATAATTTCTTTCTTCCTCGAATCTCATAGTCTTTTATCCATACCTTTTCTATGCTGCTTATCATAAAGTTGTATCCTAGTGTCTTCTGGACCAGTACCCCACTGTTACCCCAGATAAAGGCTGAGCTGTTTCCCTGGAGGGCCTTAACGTATTTCCTGGCAGTTACCATGTTTTCAGCAACTAATTGTAGAGTTAAAATATCTCAAGCATCTTGTCCTTTCTCATGTGTTTTAACTCAGGTTTCTTTACAGTTATATTGTCAGAAAAGTCAAGCTCTTCCAGAATTGCTGAAAGAAGAGATGCTTTCTCTTAAGCTTCCTTGAATTAAAAAAAAAAAAAAAAAAAAAGTTGAATTCCCCATTGTGGCTGAGACCTTTCTTAACAGCTCTTTTTGATAGTTAAACATAAGCATCTTCAAAAAAGAAATGTCAGTAAATTATCAGAGAAAGAAATTGCATAGTTATTTCTGCAGATGTATTTTAATTGACCACTTAAAATAAAGATTATAGCAAAATCCTGAGAAATTTCATATATTGCACATTTCTCTCAACTGCCAGAACTTTTTTTGTTTGTCTCTTAGGAGGCTTAATTTTTATTTCTCCTGTGTATGGTTATATGTGTACATTTGTTCTTTTCAGTAGAGGGTGAGCATCTTGAATCAAAGCTTTAAAAAAATTAATTTCTGCACCTGCACAAAGCCCAGTGCTGTTGGCATTGATACTAAATATACATTTACGAAAATGGTTAATTTTACCTTCACTTATTTACTTAATTTACTCTTATTTTTCATCTCACTTTGTGCCATGTTTTGTGCTTAGCATTGGTGGTGAGACTGGATTTGGGTAGGCATAAGAATGAATAAAAAATAGTTCTTGCCGGGAATTCCACTTTAGTGGGGTTGTTGACATGTAACACCTAAAGATACTGTGAGAAATCTAAAGTAGATGCAAATGACCTGTATTAGAATCTGGAGGCTGGTTAATTCTGACAGGATGAACCAAGGGAGGCTCCAGCAAAGAGGCAGTATATGTGATGAACCTGAATGTGCACTGGAGTTCCATTTCAGTTATTGGTTTTGATCCTTGTCAACACAACACAACACAACACAACACAACACAACACAACACAACACAACACAACACCACGCACATACAAAGTAGTGTTTTCTTCTTTTCCCAACCTGTTTGACTACAGATTTAAAAGTAGAGCTATATTTTACATGGGACAAAAGAAAGAGGAGCAGGTTTCATTGGAATCTGCAAGTTTTTCAAAGTTTGAGAGACACAGCCACCAGACGTTACTGAGATGGTCTTTGTTATTAGTGGCGTGGATAACAGGTACATTGGCCAGAGAGAGATACACAGTAGGTCCTCACTTACTTATTGATAGGTTCTGTGATTTTAAGCAAAATGAGCTATAATGAAACCAATTTTATGATAGGCCATTTGATATAAACAAGAGTTAAACATCTCATAAATGTCATAAGAAAATGACCTTGAAGGAAAGAAATGGTGTTATTTGAGGACCTGTCCTCCCTGTACTGTTCTAAACTAATGGTGTCCTTTCCAAGAATTTTTCCATCTAGTTCTTTTCAATAGTTAAACTACACTAAATAGGTCCCTGGGTGGAAGGAGCGTAGGATGGTGGAAGAAGTTTCGACTTTGATGTCAGACAGCTCTTG
Source organism: Glossophaga mutica (assembly GCA_039655065.1). NCBI lineage: Eukaryota > Metazoa > Chordata > Mammalia > Chiroptera > Phyllostomidae > Glossophaga > Glossophaga mutica. Next base: position 176,048,052 of record CM077304.1, on the reverse strand, counting down.
TTCCATACCTAACTTCGCCATTTATTATTTATGTGACCCCAAACCATTGCTTATCCTTTTAAGGTTCAGTTTCCTCATCTTGAGAATGGTGATAATGGAAAGTACCTTGCAGAGTTGTGGGATTAAAGGAGCTAATGTTTGCCAAGCTCCTATTTCCATGCCTCAGGCATGATGTGTCATCCGTCTACAGGGCCATGCAAGTTATGTGCAAGAGGAAGCAGGTGACGTGTTAAGTTCTATGCTTTTGACACAGAAACACTGTGTTTGCTAAGTTAATACACAGAGGTATCCTTGACTTCCACAAAGAAATTCTTCAAGTCCTTTTTCTTGAAACACGAAGCCCATTTATCTAGCTTTCCTTTTCCCACTTTAGAGTCTTGGGTACAAGAAATAGTTTGTTTCCTCTTTACTGCAGGGACGGTAACAGGGCAGTTGTGCTGATGAAATGTGACTGGTCCTGGGCCAGGGTCTCAGCGCGGATTTTGGGGAGGGAGCTGCAAGGTGTGGTGCGGGACAGGGAAAGCTTCAGAGGGCTCTTTCTCTCTCTGAAAAAGGTGGCTGCTGCCTGCAGCCAATCAATTAGTGCCACATAGGAATGCTTTGTCAGATTTTCATGTTAAGTCTTAAGTTTTTAAAACCTTGGCTCATTAAAATATTTTAAAAATGCTTTTGTTTCATTATTAGTACCAGTGTCCTTATGTACTTCATTATGGAAGGAGAAAAATTCAACTTATGATCTCAGTAACATCAGCTTTGGCTCAGAGTAACGACAAAGCAATTAAAATTTTCACACCGTACGTGGACAACAGGACCCATCTAAGGACCAGATTGGCCTTCAGCTCTCTGGTTCATACCTCCTGTGCATATTTTTAACTGATAAAGCTAACAGAACGTGATGGCCGGCACTCACCAAGTCCTTTCCACATGCTAGGCACTCTGCTATGGATTTTACATATGTGATTTAACTCTTAGCAATAATCCAAAGAGCTACTCATTGCTATTATTCCATTTTACAGGGAAGGGCACTGAGGCTCAGAGAAATTAACTATCTTTCCTGAGATCACACAGATTATATGTAACAGGTGGGTTTCAAACCTAGGACTGTTCACTTTTAAAACCAAGCATTCCAGCAGTTCTCAACCCTAATGGTATGTTGGAAACACTGGAATACCCTTAAAAATACTGCTTCCCAAGTACAACTCTGAACTAAATAAATCAGAATATCTGGAATGGGAGCCAGGCATGAGTATTTTTTTTTTGGTAGCTCTGACTCAATGGTTAGAAGTAGAAGTAATACAGATAACAACCCCTCCCCCCACATCGAGCACTCCCTATTTCCTGTACCCTATTTTATTTTTTAAACATATTAATTGCTCTTTGAAAACTCTGTTCATTTACCTGTATGAGAATTTTCTGCCTTCACCACAGGTTTATATACTCCATGAGTGTAGGAATTTAGTCTTTTTGTTTTTTTTTTGTTTGTTTGTTTGTTTGTTTTTTTGTTCTTTTCTGTATTCCGACCACCTAGATTATTGTCTGACATGTATTTGCTCAGTAAATATTTATTTGAATGAATAATTGATCCTTCACTGCAGGGAACTCCCAGTCCAGTGAGGGAGACAGATAATACATATTTGGTCCTTTGAGATAAGCTGGTAACAGTGATGGTCAAGCTGACTTCATTAAAACTTAGAAGGCTGCTATTTATGTCTTAGGCATTAGGGGAAGTTGTCTTAACATGTATGGAATAGACTGTGGGATGTTTTTGGTCATCTGTAGCACTAGACTCAGACTGGGTCCATTCTGTGCTCTGGTGTGTGCGTGTGTGCGTGTGTGTGTGTGTGTGTAAATTGAGTAATAGGTGACACACTGATGTTACCTCTGTTTGAGCATAATTTTTGGTGCGACAGTTTGGGATTTTAAGCAGGGCATTCAGAGTTTTGTTATCCAAACATCAGACCATAGAACAAATTCAGGACTGATGGTAGAGGTTTCACCAGTCTCCAGGGAATTCAGATATTTTCTTCTATGCCTAGGAAAGCCAGCTTCTGTAGGTCTCTCTGCCCCTCCATGTGCAGCAGCATGTCTCAGCCTTTATTTATCAAAGACTTTTATGATGGATAATGTTCATATAACAACACGTTGTGGGCTGTGACCGAGGAAAAGCAGGCTGAGGTTAAGTGGAGTAACTGGAGACCCATAACTCTGCCTCTTGTTCTCCCACTTAAAGTAAATGAGAGTGTGAGTGACAATATCATAGGGATAACCTTGAAAGAGCGCTAGCCTCTAAATAACAAATCATTTGGAACTTTAGGACTGTAACAATGACGAGTAACAAATTGCTTGTGACAAATCTGACAATCGACGGACCCTGGTGGTTGTGAAAATGCTTAACCCCTGCTAGGCCCAGGTGCATTGAACAACCATTGGGGTGCATTGAACAATCAAAATGCACCCCAACAGGTACAAGTTGATGGGGAGCCTTGCTGGTGGAGCTGTAGGGTGTCATCATGAAACAGCTAAGAGCCCGTGGCATAGAAGATGAAGAAAAGCTCCGGGGCTCTCTCCTTAGGCAGAGCAGGGAATAAAAAAATGCCTTCTTCTACAATAATAAAATGTGGGTTGAGGACCTTTTCTTGCCACTTATTGCTGGTGGCTCCCAGGCAGTGCGTTTACCTTTTCTGAGCCTAAATTTCTGCTAATGCATGGTTGGGGAAGAATAATTTTGGCACCCTCTCTTACCAAGGTTTGATAGGTTGGCTAAGCACCTATGAAGTACTTTTCAAAATGAATCATCATCTCACATAAGGATTATGCTTGATTAAGGGAATGATAATAAGTGATGGATTTTCTCCCTGGTTTCTCTGTTCAAATTTAACCAAAAATGAAGGTTGAGAGGACATGGCGGGGAGGCGAGGGGAGATAAGCAAAGACTGAATTTGGCTTTCTTCTGTGCTCTCTAGAATAGTTATATCCTGTGGAGTCTAAAGATACAATTTGGGCAATCTGCTTCATGGTTGAGATTGTTGAACACAGTAAACTGGGTCTAAGTAGGCTCATACCTGCATGATATTCATGAAAAGTGCCGTGTTGGAGGGGGCCTGCTTGTTTTGAAGATGGGCTGATTTTGACAAAGGGAAAAAATTGGGATACGTTTACTGTAAATTGCAAGTAAGAAACAACAGAAAGTTGAATATTAGAAGAACTTAGCTATCGCAAAAACCACACACTTTCACATCAGTAAAACATGGAGTTCTGATCTGAATGAAATGTGAACCTCCTTACAGACCACAGAGTAAAAAAGGAGTACTTCTGTTTCATTATTAATACCATTGTCCTTATTGCTTTAAATGAGAATTGATAGCAACCATAATAGAATCTTTCTCAAAGACCAAACAGAAAGAAAGAAAAATAAAACAAACACACAAAAACCTCACCACTACCATCACCACTAACAAAGCCCACTGCTCTGAGGATGCATGGTCTCTTACTATCCATTGTTAAGTCATCAGGATGTAGACAAAGTGGCCCATATTTTTGTCTATCAGGATAGAATCTTCATTACATTTTTTTCTTTTTTCTCTCCGCTTCTGGAGGATTGACAAAGTTGTCCTTTTGTCATACTACAAGAAGGGTACTTTTGTCATCTGATGTGTGTGGGAACCTGAAACAATGAATCTGTGTGTACGAGGGCTGTTCTTGTTCACAAGGGGGCTGAAGTGCTTCAGAGTAAAAATGAAGCTCTCTGGAAGTAAAACAAGGTAGGCTTTAAAATAAGGGGCCATGCCCTGATTGGTGTAGCTCAGTTAGTTGGGTGTTGGCCCACAAAGCAAAAGGTTGCCAGTTCAGTTCCTGGTCAGGGAACATCCCTTTGTTGAGGGTTTGGTCCCTGGTTGGGAAGCTTACAAGTCTTTCTCACATTGATATTTTTCTCCCTGTCTTTCTCTCTCCCTTCCCCTCTCTCTGAAAAAAAATAAAATAAAATGAGGGTCCAGCGAAGTTGAGGGAAAGAAGCCCATTCCTTACCAATACAAGAGATGTTGTGGTCAGGTCTGTGGAGTGGAGGCAGTACACTTGCGTTTCCATCCCCTTGGCTGGCCAGTTAAATACAGCTGTCCTCTGCTCATTTCTCAGTGAAATGTGGGAGCTGAAATAGATGCTTTCCAGTTATCCTCCTAACTGGTGTTTAGAATTGGTAATTATTTATCCAACTTTTGCTTCATGGGGACTTAGGATGTTGTGGCAATGGTACAGGACATTGAAACCAGAGCAGTTGGGGGTGAGTGTTGGGTTCAGTGTATGTGGTTAAGCAGAACAGCACTATGATAATAAGTATAGTAATAGTAATAGTAATAATAATAATAATAATAAGAAGAAGAACTATTATTAGAAAGAGTCCTTATACTAGTGGGAACTGATGTCTACTGAAAATACAGGGGTGGGCAAAAGTAGGTTTGCAGTTGTCAGTATGCAAAATGCAGAGTTGATTCTGGTATTATTATTTATTAGTTATTATATTATTTCCCATACGAACAACTGTAAATCTACTTTTGCCTACTCCTGCATGTTCCTGGCCAGACCTGGGGCTAGGTGCTTTATATATGTTATCGTATTTAATTTCTGTGACAATCTGTTTAGGTGTAAATTTTAGCTTTCTGTTTCACAGCTATGGAAACTGAGACATTGCAAGAATAAAGAGCTTCCCAAAAGTCAAGGCTAGTAAGTAGCTGTGTTAGGCTTCAAACCCTGATGTCTGGGGCATTCTCAATCAGCTATGCCATAATAAATTGAAGAGCTGGAAAGCCGCAGACCATCTAGCAGTCTCCCTTCCCCTGCACTCGATGTTCTCATTGGTGCATTGTTGTCCAGCCTTTTGTTTAGCGAAAACTGAAGGTACTTAGAATAATCCACACAAAAAGATAGCACAAAATTAAAAAGTCACAAAAAGACATGTAAATGAAAAATAAATCTTTCTCTTATCAATGTCTTATCTCTTTACTTTTCACACTCAGAAGATATTAGTTTCTTATGTCCCCTTCTAGAAATAAACTGGGTATAAACAAGAGTATGTATACATTATATTCCTTTATGTCCCGGTGTACGTAAAATATTTACATAAGAGGTGGCATACTATACACAATATTTTGCATTTTGCTCCTCTCATATGAGTATATATCTAGATGATCATTTTTGTATCAGAATCGTACATGTAGTATCCAGTAGTTTTAGTTTTCACATCTGTTGTCACCAGTGACTTTGAACATCGTTTTAAATAGGCTACACTCGTTCGTATTTCCTTTCTGTGAACTGCCCTTTGCCTTTTCCCCCCTTTTGGATAATTGGACTTTTTCTTATTGTTTTGTTACAGTCAAACAAAGTAACCCTTAGTTTGTGATGTTTCGCATTTGTCTTTTAAACTTGCAGATTAAAGTAAAAAGAGTTTATATAATCAATTCAATATTTGGCTTTATGTTTTTTGGGGGGGTTTATGTAAAACTTAGAAATGCCTTCTCTATTTTGTAATTATTTAAAAACCTTCTATTCTCCAATTTTTCTTCTAATTATTTTATCTGGCTCATCTGTCTGTCTCTCTTTCTCTCTCTCTTCCCCCCTCCCTTTCTCAGCACTGATTCACTGAGATTCTATTTCGGCAAATGACGTGAGGTATGGTCTATTTTGATATTTTCCAGATCATCCTGTCCAAACACTATTGATTGACTAGTCCATCTTTTCCACACTGTTTTGAAAAGCCACCTTTATTATATATTAAAACCTTAATGCTTAACTACTTAATGATTTAATACTTAGGAATTTGCATCATTTTGGGGACCTTATGTTCCATTCACCTGACATTACATCTAACTAATTGTACGTGTGTGTGTTATTGATCTCAAGATTATTGATTTTCTACCCAGCTACTTTACTGGATTCTCTCATTATTTGAATAAGTTTAGGATCAATTTCTTTGAGCTTCTAGTTAAGTAATCGTTTCATCTGTAGCTATAATTTGCCCGATTCTTTCTAATTTTTATAACCCTTACAACTTTCCTTTAATTATATTTTGTTCTACCTCTAGAAGAGTAAATATTAAGTAGCAGTGTGAGGGTGAGTGCTCTTTTTTTCCTGATTTTAATGGGAATGCTATTAATTGTGATGTTGGGTTTTGGTTTGAGAAATATACAGTGTTAAAACTATCCATTCCTATTCTGAGACTGTTTTCTTATTTTTATTTTTTTAAATAGACACTGGTTGTTGAATCTTTAATACCTTTTTGGAAACTATGGAAATGATTATACCTTGTCTTTTTTTAAGAAAGTATCTTAGATTTTTTTCTTTTGTTCTACAAATTTGGTGAAATATATAACTACATTTTTCAAACAGGAAATCATCCTAGTGTTTCTGAAATGTTAGCCACTTGGTTATAGTTTTTGCATTAGATTTTAGTGTCATTGGAATCTAGAGGTCAGTCATTTATTCACAATTTTCTATCATTTTTCATAAGTGAGATTTTTTCAAAAATTGTGTGTGTGTGGATTAGTATTGTCAGGTTTCAGTATTAGTGTTTTGCTTGAATCATTAAAAAATAATTTGGAAGTGTTTCCTGTTAGAAATAGTTTGAATAGCATTTATATGATTTAGTCCTAAAAAATGTGAAAGAATTTTCCTATGAAACTACCTTGACCTGACGTGTTTTTTGGAGGGGTAGAGGTATGTGCTCTTTAACCACATATTATTTTTATTGTAATTGGATTAATTTGCTTTTATATCTCTTCTGTGGATACTTCTGTTAGTTGCATTTTAGGAAGGTCACTTATTTCAAATTGATTGGCAAGGAGTTGAATTCTTTGTAATTATTTTTGTGTCCTCTGTGTTTATGGTTATTTCCACATTATTATTGAGAGTTTTGTGCTTTATTACTGCCCCTCTTTCTGATTAGTTTAGCAAAAGACTTATTATTTATTAAAAAAGGAAAGGTTTATTACTTATATATTATCTTGCCGTTCTTTATTTTCTTTTTAAAACTCCAGTAATACATCCTTGTGTTTTGCCTAGGTTTATTTTGTTGTTTTTCTAATTGTTGGAATATGACTCTTAATTCACATTATTTTCATTTCTGCTTTTTATTAATATGAATAAGGTATAAATTTTCCTTTAAGAATCACTTTAGCTCTAGGCTACATATTTTGTGAAGTACTGATTTTGATTTAGTTGTTTGAGTATGTACAATTTTTAAAAATACCAAGACCTGATTTAATGTAAGCCTCATGGGGACAAGAACTTTGTTGTTTCATTTTAAGTTTACCGTAGTGCTTATCACATCATAGGTGCTTAGTAAATATTTTTATATGAATAAATAAATCCCTGTGAAGTGATTACGGGGTTTGTGGTGGGTTTTCTCCTGTTGCTGTGGTTCCCTTCTGTTAGTGTTTGGGCGTTCTCTCTGGGTGTCTACTAATGTGGAGGCATGAGAAAACACTGACATGCTTCACATCACGTTTGCAGACCATGTTATTAATAGGTTTATTTTAAAATTCTGCCAATACTATTTTCTCCAAGTCAAGTAAATTGGGAAAAGGATCTTTGTAAAAATCATCCGAGTAGAATCAGAACGTTAGAACTGATGGGTTAGCAGAGATTGTGTCCATGATTTCTGTGGACTCGGACGCTTGGTTCAAGCGAAATCGTGCAGAGTGGCTCCAGTCCAGAATGTAAAATCATAAAAACAGACCTGCTGTCATGGTGGGGGGTGGGGCGCAGAGCCAGGGGAAGCCCGAAACCCTGCTGCTGGCCTCCTTCCCTCCAGGCCTCCTCCCATATCTCATTTGAAAACCAATAGTTTTAGTTTAAAAACTCTCAATTTTTAAATGTGAATGAAAACAAAATGCAAAGTAGGCCAATGATTCATTTCAAGTTACTCAGCACATTAGAGACATAATGTGGGCCTGCAACTGTGGCCTTCTGTTTGCATCTAATGGCATTTCCAGGCTCCCAGAAAGCCTCCTGTACCTGGTTTCCATGCGCACTTTTTGGTGGACCTGATATTTGATATTTGATGACCTCCCTCTGCAGGCCCCACAATCCTGGCTGAGGCACACACTGCGTATTTGCTGATCCCTGAGGGGAAGGTTGCGATTCAGGCTCTCAGGTTTGCAGACTTAGTTCCTAGTCTCCTGATGAAATTGCTAATCTGGGTGCCAGTGGTGTTTCTGCTACACGGACACCTGCCCACACAGCATGATTAGAAATTATAATGATGACGACAATGAATCTTCCAGGACACCCACATGCTTTGCAAGATATTTCTGCTAATCGTCTCTACCAGAATCAGATGAATAACTTTTTTGTTATAGTTTTTTTAAGTCTCCTCTTTAAGTCCGCTAAAAAATGCTGGTCTTATTCTGGTGTAGGTTAAAGATTTGTCCTTGTCATTTCTGGTATGTAATTTTTTTTTTTTCCTGTGCAGGGATCCTAGAACCTTAAGTGCACAGGGTAATGGACGATGCTCTGGGCTAGCTATGAGATTTGGGTACAGGTTCCAGCAGTGCCAAAAGTTTCCTGTGAGCCCTTAGTAGAGGTTATTTCCCACCTCTGCAACTCTGCTTCCCCTTTGTTTAAGGGACATCAGATTCTGTTGTCTTTAGTTTACTAGTTTGGTGGTACTCAAATAAGGTAACGAGTAAGGAAATACTTCATTAACTCTCTACTATAAATTGAGAGGGTTATTACTGAAGTTATTTTTGCATTGTTGATATCATAGCCTATTGCAGTTCAACATGTTTAGTGTAGTAGTATAGTCAAACACTGTAGGTTTGTGAGCTGGGAAGGCAGATTGTTGTATTAATCAAACATTGGGGAGGGTCAGGACAGGGAGATGACCAAAATGATTCCTGAAATGTTGCAGGCATCATTTCCTTGACCTGGGGAAAAAAATGCTGCCACGAAGGGATGTCATACAGGAAGAAAAGAGAGGATCTCAGGATCTGGGAGTCTCATTCAGGAAGTAAAAATAAACATAGGCGAGAGAATAGGAGGCTGGAGTCAGGGCATGTGATAGTGGAGCAGTGATGGGGAGGCGACAAGAGGCAATTAGGAAAACGCCAGCCCTGGCTTTGGACCCTGCGTATCTGGAGTGTAGGAGGACAGGCAGACACAAATGGAGCGGCTGCAGGGAAAACAGCATCTTCAGAGAAGAGCCATCTCCAAGAAATCCCTCCCAATTCCCTTCAAATACCCTCCAAGGAGGGTGGGAGCGGTTCCAGAGCAAGCTCTTGAGGGCCAGGCAGAGCCTGGACTTCTTTGTCTCTGCATCCTGCTGTTTACATGGTACTTTGTTCTCAGTGCTTGTCTCTTCTTTTCTTTTTTAACATTGTTTTGGAACTCTTTTATTTGAAGGTTTGACTATCTGAAGGAATGTTTAGGAGGGGTTCTGACAGGAAAGAGCTGAGCTGGGTAACTCTGTTTCTCTTTTGGATTCAGTTTCCTCACCCAGAAAGTGTTGGGTGCTGTTCTATAACATTCACTACTGTTGTTGAAGGAAAAACATTCTTCTAAAACTATGATTTAAAAATGTACTCAGCAAATATGTCGATACTTTTGTTGCAGTGGAGAGGGTTCGAGAAGAAGTAAACTGTTTCCAAAAGTCCTTTTCCTTTAGCAGAGGGCTTCAGCTGGTGCATTGGCTCAGATAGTTTTAGCTTTTACACTTACCGGTCGATTGATTGATCCGTCCATCCATCCATCATCCATCCACCCACCTACCTACCTATGGAAAGTGATAGAACCTAATTTCTTTTATTTTTTAGTCTTTGATTGGTTTGGCAAATCAGGTAAACTGATTTGAAGGAAAATTGGCTTCTGAAAGAAAAATCTGAAAGAAAAGTAACATGGTTATTTCAAAAGGACTTTTTTCCAGGCTTGCTTACGTAGTTTCACAGACACGGGGCCTCACAGGTCTGGACGTACCGAATCTCTGAAAACCCTGCTAATGTGTCGGTGAAGCGTTTTTCCTTCCTGGCACAGATGGAGACAGACTTTTTGTCTCCTGGTAAAACGGAGCCAGTTTAATCTTTGAAACCTTCAAATTCGGTTTGGGAAGATGATTATCTATCTAATGTGAGCCCAACTGTAAAATAAACGTTTTCAATAATTAGCAAAAATGTAAGTTTTTCAATTACCGATTTATTTTTTTTGCCAAAATTGGCCTGCCTTCCTTCCTTCCTTCCTTCCTTCCTTCCTTTTTTAAAAAGTCTGCTCAATTCAGCTGATTTCTAGCTTCTGGTAAACCTTTTAACTAATCAAATGCATGGCAACACTTTTTAATTTATTGTAAGAACAACAAAAAGTGGGAAGTCAGTTTAACGTCTTTTCTCTAGTTCAGTGTTGTCAGCCCTTTTCCTAATGAGCATTGGTTTGGCTGGAAGCAGCCTGAGGGGGTTCGGTTCCCAGTCATCTTCACCTGTTGCCGCTGGTGAATTACAAAAAATGGAGAGTGTCTGTGTGCCTTTCTCCCAGCTTTCTCTTACGTTAATATTTATCAATGCTAAGAAATGCTCAACAGTGCAACATGATGAATTAAAATACACATTTTATTTGGGTTTCCTCAGTTTCTCCACTATGCCTTTTTTTCCATTCCGCAGTCCGGCTGGAGATACTACTCTGCGTCCGCTCATCATTTCTGCTTAGTCTCCCGCTGTCAGTGACTGTTCTCGGCCTCTCCTTGCTTTATGGTCCTGCCACTGTTTAAAAGTATCGAATTTTGCAGTCTATCTGTCATCTCTGAATCTGAATTTATCTGAGAGTTTCTCATGACTGGACTGGGGTTGCAGCTTTCGGGGAAGATCACTGCAGAGGTGAAGCCCTTCTCATGGCTTCATATCAGGGAGTACATGGTCACACTAAGACCTGTTACAGGGGCATTGACGTTGCTGCTGATCAGTTTGATTATGTTGTGTCTAAAGACCAGTTGTCTGGGACTATTAATGCTCCAACACCTTTGCAAATCAGTAGTGACAATTATGGAGCAAACTTCAAGCTGCCGGTCTCATGCTAATGGAAGGCCAGAGCTCCCGGAGCAGGTGGCTCCCGAAGCTCAGTTAGAAGATGTTCTCTGGACCTGCAGCCCACAGGGAGGCTTGCTACAATCTGCCCTCCAGTCCTAACCCTGGGTCTGCCGGACAGAAAGAGTTGAGTGACAGGCTAATTTTGTGTAATTTTACCCAGTGAAAACCCCAGGGATTGGGGCTCACCTTAGAAACCAAATGTCCAGTAGAAGCAAGAACACTAGGGCAAGTAGGAAGCAGTGAGAGATGGACCCTGCCCATCCTTCCAGATGACTCCAGGAGATAATGTTTCCTCTGGATTAATATGGCTTAATGAATGTCAGCTGTTTTCATCCCCACCTGTTTTGGAGGAAGTAGTGAGGGAGAATGATGGAGGGAGAGCTAGCTCTTTATTATTTGACAAGGAAACAGAATTTTCCATATCTATAGATCAATGCCAGAAGGTATGAAAAGGTGAAGAGTTTCTCACTGCTTTTTTTATTTTGGTAGCTTCATGCATTGATGCATTACACAGTTACTGAGTTTATACCTAACCCGTATTTTACTCAGAGGATGCACAAGGGGGGGTGGGGAAAAGAAGCATTGATGACTAGAACTGGAAAACAAACCTTGATTCAGGCCATAAGAGTTGAGGGAAGGAAGGGGCTCAGGTCCTGTATGTTTTTATATCAGTATCCCGACAGGCAGAGCGTCTAAGCTGCCGTTTGGTCAGTTGTAATCCTCGATCCTGTTTGGTTTTCCTGATCCTCAGTATGGGATGGGGCCATTTCCCACTCTAGCATTTGCCATCCCAGTGCCCTGCAGTCTCTTTGTCTTGAGCTATAGGGTTGAGAAAAATACCTGCGGGTGTTTGTTTATTTTGCTACCTATTATAAAGCTTGTCTTCTTTCTCCAGCAAATGTTTCGTTCTGTTCACTGACTGGGAGGCGAAGTGAGGAGTCTGGAGACATGCTGTCCAATATGGCAGCCACTCGCCACACGTGGCCACGGGGCGCTTGCAGTGCGGACAGTGTGACATGTTGGAAGGGTAGTACTTTGCATATATTTGTAAAATAAATTCCTTTTACTATTCTTTTTCAGTGTGGTGACTGTAATATTTAAACTTGCATATGTGGCTCATATTACATTTCTATGGGGCAGTGGTTAGCGCCTGGGAAGATTATAGAGCACATTAAATTGACCTTGTGTTTTCCTCTGAGTTCTAATAATGTTGGTATTAAGGGGAAAAGCTTCAACAGTCATAATTTTCATTAAAAAATGTCTGATTCAGAAGGATTGGCTCATTTTACATTATTGCTTGGACTGGGGAAGAATCTGACATTTGGTATTTTCATAATTGAGAACATAACTTGCTGACTTAAAAAAAAATCACAACATTTTGTGCTTGGCCTTAGGTACCAGACTCTGAGCTCTTTGAAAGTAGAGGTTGTGTCCTTTTCTCTTTCTACCATCCTTTTGCCCCAAACCACACACTAACCAGCACATAGAAGGTGGTTAACTGGCATTTGTTGAGAAACAAAATAACTTTAAAAGAAGAGGAAGCCTATGAAGCTACCCTATATTTATGGTTGGGAGAGAGAAATATCCACCTTTATAAGGCATCCTTTTTTCTTAAGTCAGCCACCAAAAGTGAAGAACATTGATCCAAGTGTTTATTTACTTTTTGATTTAATTACCATTCTCATCAGGTGTCCCTGTCAGCTCTGCTTATGATAAAGAATCTTTTCAAAATTCTTAACCTCACCACCCCTCTGGCTAAGGGGAGAGCAAAAAGGATGCTGTTGCTTACACATATTAATTCTCACCTTGTTTATAGATTACATTTATAAATCTGATGACTGGATTATTCTTACTTTTCCTCTTGTTTGATCCTTCCCAGCATCTGTCTGTACTATGGAGAGTATGGGAATCATAATGAAAAATGAGTTGAGACTTAGTTATATTGCCTTTTCATTTGGGTTTTTAATTTTATGTACTTCCTAATGAGCAAGAGCCTCTGTGAACACATGCCTTCCAGGCTCGCAGTCTTCTATTACTTCTAATCCCCTGATTCTGCCTTCCTTTTTCAGTGAAGGACTGGGGCTGGGTGAGGAAGCAGGCTTTGTGTGATGACATTATTTGCTCAGAGCCCTGTGCTGGGAAAAACAAGAGCCTTTATGATTCCGGGTTTAGACTATAACTAATCCTTGAATCCGGCTATGGTCAAGAACATGTTGCCTTGGTTAGAAGGAAGTCTTATAAAATCTATGATGGCTTTGTCATTTACTATTTCTAGAAAAGACCTCTTGCAGGATTATATATACCCATATTTCTAAGAAATATTTGAAGCTTTGATTCTTTCTGCAGAACAGAATAGAAGATCGCGGAAACTCTTGGAAGTAGGCAGCGGTAATAAGTGGAAAAAGGATTGGCCTTCGAGTCAGAAGACCTATGTTTACTTCTTGGCTCTCATATTTTCTAGCTGTTGGTTTCTTGTCAAGAAACGTATCATCTCTGAGCACTCATTGCTTTATTTTCCTGAACTTGCCAATGTCTACTTCACAGGGTTGTCATTTGTTAATGTAAATTGAATACCTATTTTAGAGACTGATACTTTGGCTTTATAAACACTGAATGAACAGGTTTTCTCACATGTCTTGTGATCTTGCTGGTTATAGACCAATAGCCATCTTCTGTCTTCATTTTGGAGGTGGAGGAGGAAGGCAATGGGGTGACTGTGTGGCAAAATCGAGCAGGGAAAATGTGGTAAGCAATTGCTTCTAAAAAGCTTAGGCTAAAAGCACTTGATGGATTTGTGCTGGCTTCCCGGTAGACTCATCTCTGTACTGCCCACATAGCACAATTAATAGTTATTACTCAAGAAGGAACAAATAAAAAAAAAAGAGAGCAGGCATAAAAACATCCTTTTATCTTTCTGATGATGGTCCTTTTTGTCAGGTCTGTGGAGCCATACCTGTGAATCATCCTGGGAAAACACAGTGTGGGTGACTAGAAGGAAGATCTTGTGGCTTATTTCTTACCCACTTCCTGTGCAGGGGAAATGTCTAAGCTCATCTTTCTTATCTACTGATGCCTTGTCAATATCCACTACCGTTCACCATGCATCTTCACAAATGAGGGCCTCTTTCTCACATCCTCACTTTAAATGTAGAAAGCCAGTTACTTTCTGGGCAGAAAAAGTTGTAAAAAACCAGCAGAATAAAGTTAAGAGGGTAAGCATGGGGCCATTGAAGAATGCTGGAGTAGACATGACTCTGAATGTGAGCATAGAAATACTCACTGTGTTTATTGCATGAGGATATGGAGTGAGGCGCAGTTCTGCTACAGACTGACCACATGACTTTGGGGACTTCACTCTTATGCTACTGGAGTCCATGGATCAAGTTTTGCCGCTTGCAGTCATAAAGCTTATTCAGACCCTAAGGGGACCCTGACTTTGAGGATGCATGTCCCATGTGGGCATCTAATTCTCCTGTAGATTTCACTTCTTGGGTGGGGTGGAGGTGAGGGTCATGCACTTGAGGGTCCGTTCCTGGGTTTGCATGGAGCTGAAGCAGGAGTATTTGGGTGAACTGTGTAAAAAATGTCTCTGAATAACAGTTTCATCATTGGGAGTTGTAGTCTGTGAAATAGCATAGAATTGTCGCCAGAGCTGTAGAGAGTGTGTGTTGTTATGTACCTGGTACACAATAAGCTCTTAATAAAGGATTGGCATTACTGTTGTTATTACCTACAACCACAGTACTTTTCCTTTGCCTTTTCTTGTAGGGATAGACTGTGACTACAGGAAACATTAATTTTGAAATGCTTTGCACTAGATAGAAACTATCTGTGTGATGAATAGTTACATAGCTATTTAATGACATCATGAATATCATTAAAGAAACTTTAAAATCAACTTTATTGTCTTCTTTTAAATTTTTACCAGTCGATTATTTGTCAAGTCTTGAATAGTTTCTACTTTGCTATATCTTTTAGATTTTTTCTACATTTTTTTTCTATTTCACCTATTATTACCCTAAGCCAACCTCTCATTGCCTCCTGCTCTACTAGTGTTTCTGCCTCCAGAACCTCCTAGAGCCTTGGTTCTCAAAGTGTGGTTCCCAGAGCAGAAGCTTCACCACCAAGTCTCACAGCTGGTTAGAAATGTAGGATCTCAAGGCCCACCCAGACTTGCTGAATCAGGGGGCGTGTTTCCTGCCGTGCTCTGGGCCTATGTGCGAGGCTCCCACCCTTGCTCACGGTCCATACTTGGCAGTGTGTGTGTGTGTGTGTGTGTGTGTGTGTGTGTGTGTGTTCTGTCTCCGGAGTACTTCCTGATTCTGATTGCCCTTTGCGAGGGGCAGTTGAAAGGGTAAGTGACGGGCCAGGGAAGAGCACTTAAGTAAGAGTAGAGTAACTCAGTACGAGTCACCTTCCATCACTTTGACTTGGCAATAGAGTATCTGAAATGATCTCTATGATGCTTTTCCTTGTGGCCCTTCTCCATAACACATTGAAAGATCTAAGTTTTTAATTGGATCATATCAAGTCCCCACCATAGAGGGGTTTCCATGGTATCTAGAAACTTTTGAAAGACCTTTTCATGGACTACAAGGCTCTTTCAGATGGGCCATGTCTTCTACTTTATCTCCCACCCTTAACCACTACTGGCTACAGACACACTGGTCTATCTTGTACTGTGTATAAGCCAAGTTTGTTTCCCCGACTTTCGTTTGATTCTGTATACAGCTGGCTTGGGGTCAACATCCAAGGCTCATTATATAATGGCATCTCAGAGGGATCCAGAAATGTCTAGCTACAGTAGCGCATCTCTTACCTCCCTATCACTTCTCCTCATTATCTTGTTTTATATTCTACAACATATGTATGGTTCTCTGAAAGAGAATAGTTAGTATGTCTTTGTTTTCTTTATGTACATTGCAAACGCTTTTGCTGAGAGCTATCTTAGGTATGACAATAATGATGAAGATTTGCTGGATGTCTACTCTATGCTAGGCACTGATATAGTAAACTAATGCATCAGTTCATTTGGATTATTTCATTCTCTTTAATGGTTTATTTATTTGTGTCTTTGTCTTCCTCTTGTCTTAGGATGTTAGCTTCCTAAAGGTGGGGACCAAGTCTTGTTGTTGGCTACTAGATCCCAGTGTGTAGAAAGTTGCCCAGCATAGGAGAAGTGCTTCCTCAGGAAGTGACTGTTTAGGGAATGAATGGATCCTAGAAGATTATCATTTGAGAACAGGTCTATGTGGAAGGAAAAAACAGTCTTTCTCATCCCCTATTCCAGATATGTTTGGGGAGAACACAACCTTATCTTTAGTCTAAGAAAGGGAGCAGGCTTTGGAATCTGATTAACAGTCTGCTATACAGACCTTGGGTGCAGATGCAGATCCTGATGGTCTGGGGCAGAGGTCCTTGAGTGGCACCTTAATGAGAACAAGGTCTGTCTAAAGTCTTCAGTTTGGCATTTGGTGTGTTTGAAAATACAAGGCCTCTGACTGGATGTTCTCTTGCGCACGTTGTCAGTGTGCGTATGTGAACCTGTTATTATTATGGACTTAACCAACAGTAACCATGGTGAGTAGACCTATCATACAGCATTTTTTTTGAGTCAGTTTAAAATGCTGACAATTAAATATACCGTACTCTTTTAAGTGATCCATCAGTCTCCCTTGTTGTCATGGTGACCGGAGTATATTTAGAAATGTGACAAGTACACTGAGTTCAATTGCACTTTTGCCAAAACATAGTTTTGCAGCTAAAATTGAATTTCCTGATTGAAGATCCAAGTGCCGCTAAGGGGGCATGATCATTGCTATACATTATTCTGGAAGCACAACTTACATCATTCTATTAAATCACCAGTAAAAGTCTCATCAGGATAGTGAGATATTGGCACTTGAAGTAGTTATACTTATAATTGACAAAATAATGTGAAATAAAGGTGGCAGGTTTTTTCTTTTAAAAATGAAATTGGGCCTTACCAATATAACTAGTTTGATGATTAATTCCTTTATATATTCATAAAGAAGTTGTAGGTAAGTGTGCATGGATCTGTTCCTCTAGATTATATTCTGCTAATCCAAAGAATTGATCAAGGACCTCGTCTCTCCTAATTGCAATCTATTCTTAACAGTATGAGGACCTTTTTGTGTGTGTGTAGGGGGTCTGACTTTGGATTAACAAGTATCCTTATTTTTCTCTACCCCCATTCCTTCCAGGTTTTAAGTGAAGGGGGATAAAGAGAGAAAATGAACAGGACTCTTGGCCCAAACAAAGGAAAAGTAAAAGTCTTCTCTCTTGTCTAATCAGGAAATTGGTTAGAATTTTCACTTTCTGTGGTCCTTTGTCCTGTCACCATAGTGCTGAGAATGATGTTGCCTCTGAACTGCTTGCTTATTTGACCACAGAAAGTTCAGGACCTTATGCAGTGGCTGGTTAAGACAGATTCTCTTCTCGTGAGGTGAGAAAGAAATACTCCTGGATACTTTTGCTTCTGTTTTCATGGAGCTGAGTGCTTTGGTATCTGGGATAGATTTAAAGCACTTGATAATATGGTTAAACTATTTATTTCATGTACATGGCAAACAATTATAAGAAGCATCCTAGTTATAGTAACAATGAGTATGATTTACTGAGTTTTTATTACTTGCTAGGCACTGTGTATATAGTAAGCTCTTTAATGGATCATTTCACTAGAGCTGCACACTAAACTTAGAAAGTAGGTCCTACTGGCATTCTCATTTTACATTGAAGAAACTGGGTTAGAAGATTTTGTATCTTTCCTAAGTATACCTTGAGTGATAGCAGAGTCTGGATTCTGTTCCAGGTGCCTTCAGAATCAGTGCCTGCCCCATGGAAGGCACATGATACTTGTTGACTAACTAATGGCCTACTCCGTGGTGGGGTCATAGAGATGTTTCAGTGTTTCCAAAGGCTCGCTGAAGTGGCAGCCACATAAAGCTGAACAGGTAGCAGGATCTGAAAGTAGAGCAGACCCTCTGTCTTTCCTAATGGTGTGGAATCACCAAAGGGCATTAGTGCCCAACAGGAAGGGAACATGCATAATCCCGTCCAGGCCAGTGTATCAGTCACAGGGGCTGTTAAACATGAATTTTTATTTATGTAAGTTGTAGTTAATGATATTTATTATGGTAGAAATTATAACAGAAATTTAAAAGATATTATTAAGTGCAAAATATATGTATAAAAATAGTACCTTTTCCAAAACAAACTGAAAAACATTATAGAGAAAAGTGGCAACTGGATTCTCATTTCTGCTTTGAATTAGTTGTGATATTTGTTTTGATTAAAGTTAGTGAAGAAAGAAGATCCAGAAAGGATTTCCAAAAAGGACTGGAAAAGGAAGGAAAAAGGACGTAATTGTGGGTTTTATTCTTTGATGCTACACCAAAAGTTAACAAGTGGTAGTTTTCTCAAGTTTGGTTAAAATGTGAAATTAGCAATCAATAAACATTTTATACGCTGCTGTATTAAGATCTAATGGCCTAATTATTACTTGGAATGGGTCTCCTCCTATGATGTTGTAACATCATGCATTGTCCATTTGGAAAACATTGAGTTATGCAGATCTTCCAAATGTTCCCATGGTTTATTCTACACCATAAAAAATCATATTTAGTGATACTATTACTAATTTCATCAAGGAAATATTTTAAATATTAGGAAGATGTCAAGTGTATAATAATAAATGCATGACTTATAAAATTTTAATTTTCACTTTAAAACTTGAACTTTATCATTGGCAACAAAAACTTGTTAGTTGTTTTCCTTTACATGATAGGCTCCCTTGCTTTATTTTTGAGAAAATACCCTGCAAAACCCAAGTCTGAATGACTGTGGTTTGCCCGTCATTCTTTCATATAAAAATGGTGTTCCATGCAAAGAGCTGGTAGTTCAGCTCTTAATTTAAACAATCTTCCAAGTGCATTTCTCTTGGAGACAACCGGGCAGTTTGGGATTCAGCAGAAGCGCTTTCTGCATATTTCCTATTTCATCACATGGAATATTGGAAAGATGTGTTCTCAGGGACTGAGATTTTATAAAATTAATATTTAATGCATGAAGAACAGTCTTAAATGAAACTAGCTTTTGCACCCACCTTTACTGTGGGTGCCTGGTGGTGAAAAGTTCAATGACACACCATTGCTACATTTTGATGCCGCTGTCTTGATCCATATTAAAACTCCATTTTTCCCCACTATTGCGTTTTTGCATCATTCTTGTAAATGTCAACACATTGAAACATGCTCATCACACATTTAGTAGTATTATGAACTTGCAGACCCTTGAAAAGTGTAGAGACCCCGCCCCCCTTTTCATTTTATAGAAGGGAAGAGCTGGAAGAGACCTATCCAAGACAGCAACACTAGTTAGTGGGGGCGCTCGGATGAGAATCCACTTGTTAGTGAGTTCCTCTTTTTGTTTTTTCCTTTTGATTTCCTGCTTTAAAGTAGATATTTCTGAACTTTTGTGTGTGTGTGTGTGTGTGTGTGAAAATTGAATGTATTTGGAAAGGCTTCCTATTTCTGGCATATTAAAGCCTTTGAATAGTTTCCTTACTCCACACTCACCATACCGCAACACTGCTCTCCCTTCTGTGTTTTAGTAATAACCAGTGCTGCCTCTTTAAACATAAAATGCTTTGTCTCAGCCAAAGCTGAGAAGTTGCAAGTGGAGTTGACTGCTTGTTCATTTTTTGGTTTACAATTCCAGCTTTGTGGTGAAAAAAAAAAAAAATAAAAGAGTTTGGGTTGAAGCAGCCTCTACCTTCTTCACCCAGATTAGTTAAAAAAAAGTCCCAGGAGGGCACACAACCATTACCTTATCTCACTGCACGTTACAGGACAACTAACCAACTGCCCTCTGACTCTCTATTACAGCTTCTCGCTCTCTTTTTCTTTCTTCCTTGTGGGAGGGAGAGAGATTGTCCAATTAAAAAATTGCTTTCAATTTTGCTTTTGTTTATATTAATATTTTAAGTGATCTGCTTTTTTCAATAAAAACTGGTCTGACTGTGGAATCATAATGAAGAATGCTGAGAAAGGCAGTAGAATCAGACCCAGATATTCCATTTTCTTTTTAATACCTATCACCTGTTTTAGAGGCCCTGGGCGGAACACAGGTAGGGGCTGACCTTAGCCTTCACCATCCAGGAAGCCCTAAGAGCCTGCACACCCAGTGTTTTAGAGTGAGTTTTGGGGCAGGGGCTGGGTCCGGAGAGAGGTTGCAGTGGGTAGAAATGAGTAAATTTGGCAAACTATGAAAGTAGGTTTGCAGGACCTAAAACACATTGTTTTCTTATTTTCAAATAAATTGGATGTTCTTTTGCAGCATCTCATTTGTTCTTACTTCTCATCCACCATTTGATTGCTTTCCCTCACCTGTGAGGTTTTTGTGTTAAACCCTGTTTTCTAACACTCTCCTGATTCTTTCTCCATGCCTGTCCTTGTCACCCAAAAGTGAGATATGACTTGACCTTTGGTTCTGCTGTGCATCAGCTCTTCCTCAAACCTAGGCCTTTGGTGACTTCCTTTTCTTTCTACAGAACTGGTGTTTCCTGCCTTTTGTTACCCTCAAACCATTTAATATTTTTTCTTTCTTCCTTAGACTTCTAGTGATGATTTTTCCTCACTGCTTATTAGGCCCACAAATTGCCCAGCAGCAGTTTTTGTTTTAGTTCTTCAAGATGTGTTTTCCGTGTCCTTGTTTAAGTTTCCGGAGCATGTGGACTGTCCTGTGCTTGGTGCATTGTAGGTGCTCCATGGATGTAGTGAATGAACGTTGTGCTTATCCAGGGTCTCTTTTTCAAAAGGCATTCTTGAAATTTTTGTCTTGAGATCTGAGATGTTCATCTCTCAGTATTGGACAGCTAAATCTCTGAAACTCACAACTAACTGCCTTGGTCCGTCTTTTAGTGTGGACTCCTTCCCCCTGCCAGGATGTCACACGTGCTTTGCTGACAGATGGCCATTTAGCCTCTACTTGAACACTTCCAATTCTTTGTGAGGCAATTTGTTCTGTTGCTGGGCAGCTTCTGGTTTAGAGATCTTCGTTACATTGCTCTGAAACTAGAGTTTCCATCATCTCAACCCTCATAGTTTAGATGGCATATTTTGCAAAAGTGTAACATGGCTTATTCGTGACACATCCTCATATAGTCGAAGATAGCTGTAATTCCCCCATTCACTTGCTCCTTCAGTGTTTTTCTCGCTGTCTACATCCCAAGACTTAAAAAGGTTTATGTGCTTATATTTTTATGTCTCCCCTATTTCCACATCATTCTCTAGATTGCCATCATGCCATCCAACTATAAGTCCTTATTCAAGACTGCTTTTTTTCTGTTAGATAGTGAGAACACTATGAGTTTGTGGGTCTTAAAGGTGTGATATAAATACTAGTAGCATAACTTATGAGGTGTGTGAACTCGATCAGATTACTTAATCTTTGTAAGCCTTGGTTTACTCAGATGCAAACTTAACATGGTTTTCTTGACAAGTTTATCTCTACATAAATTTTCTCAACTCCTGCCTACATTTTTACTCATGAGTTCAACCTTTGTTATTATTTCCGTGAAAAACATTTTTTTTTACCCTTAAATGGGTTTAGGATGGCTAGTCATTGCAGATTACTTAACTCCTCAATGATCCCTTCACTTGGTAGCTTTTAGAATTATTTAGTTGAACAGTATTTTTTAAAATTAAACATTCAGTTGATTTCAACCCAACTAACATTTTCCAAGCACTTCTTGTAGTGGGCAGTTAGCCATGAGCAGAGCAAGGAAAATGGGCCAGGTACAGACGGTCACCAGGGCAGAAACTCCCAGTGCCCAGCAATGGGCAAATCTGGGAAGATAAGGATCTTGCCCCTAGGGTAACGTCTCCCCCCTTAGCACATCTCCAGTCTTGTGAGTTATATTCCCTTAGAGGAGGAAGAACAACAGGGCCAGAGAATAGCGCTTAAGCATTAAGCTCAAGGACAATGAGGTTCTGACCTACGTCAAATACATCTCGGTCTCAGTTGTGTTTGAGCTCCAGGCCAAGAAAAGCAGCAAAAGCAGACAAGTCATGCCATGGTTGACATTAAGACCAGCTGCATTGAATAATGACTCCCTGCCCTGGGCCTTATGAATCAGTGGCGACCAGGGGCACACCTGGAAAGCTTATGAATATTCTATTGGGATTGACCCCTGAGAACACCAGATAAATACCCTCAAAGCAGAGGACCCCAAAACAGTGCTCCTTTCTCTCAGATTCTCTTTCTCTCTCCACCCCTCTCCCTCCCCATGATCTTCCCCTGTCTCCCTCCCTTTCTCCCTCCCTGTCTCCCTCCCTCATCCTCTCTCCTATTCTCCCTTGCCCTTCCTCCCCCTAACTCTGGAACACCCTCAAGCCTTTTTGCATCCCTTTCCCCCAGGCACATTTTCCTTGCCCCTTTCTTTCCCCTGAACGCCAAGGGCCCTTCCTTTGTTTATGTAACTTGTGTTCCTGAGCCCCTTTGTTGTATAGCTCACTTCTTCTACCTTTGTGACTTTCCAAATAAACTTTCTGTCATAATTTGAGTTTTGGTTCTGAATTCTTTCTTAGCCAGAACTCAAGTACCACAGTTGCTGAACCAAAGTATGGTCTGACTCCACCGGTCTAACATCTGGTGCTATTTTCATTTTGCTGCTGCTGACACATTGATCTAGATGCCATAGCAATTGCACAGAATGCTTTTTTTCATTTGTTCATGCATTCATTCAATTGACTTTTTCTTGAGCATCTACTAATGACCATATTCTCGATTGGGTGTTTGGATGTAAGCAACTGAGTTAGACAATCTTTCTCTCTTCAACATGCACAAACAAAAGTATAAGACAGTGTGGTAATTTTAGTGATTCAGATATGGAAACAGACATTGTGGTAGTCTTCAGAAAGACTGCTTCACCAAACCTTTTTAGATCAGGAAAACCTTCACAGCAGGGGAGATGCTTACTGTTCAAACAGGGTCTCAAGTCCACTAGAAAAATAAGACCCATACTAGGGTTAGGTTACATTTAGTTATAAACCCATTTTTGTGAAAACCAACCTCTAAGTTCCATGTGTTACCTTGAGCACATCCCCACATACCCCGCAGTTGCATGCATGCATTGTTTTTAATTTTTTCTGTTTCATTTAGGGGCCTTATATCCTCAGAATAACTGAAAACTAGGTACGAGGATGTTACAGACTCACTTTTGGGACATAATTACTGCTTGAACGCATACATCTGTATTTCCAAAGTAGAAACAATAATGTATATACATACAAATGATCTCTTGATGGTAGGAATACTACAGGGTCCTTTTTCATCCACCATTTTAGTTACTTCTTTAGTGTACTGACAGACATTAGCACAAGAATTAGCACTAAATAATTGTGTATGGAGGATTAGCAAAAATTTTTTTCTGTCTTTATTCCAAAGTAATCATGCTGCATTTTCTGATTTTATTTAGATTACAAGATTAGGTCTGTCCAAAAGCAGGTGTTGCGGAAAGAGTTTTTTTCCACTCTGTGGGTCACCTTTGTCACTTGTCAAATGAGAATATTGCTGCTACTACTAACAATAGCACCAATTTTACTCTACTGGATTGAGGTGAAGAGTAAAATCATTAATCCGTGTGAGAGCTTAATGTATACAACTGGTCACAATCGTAAATACCTAATGCACCTTTTGAGTGACCAGATTGTCAGCTACTTAAGCCCAGGTGAATTCAGCTTAATTAATTATTTTTTATGTGTTTCTCCAAACTTTCTGAGTTAGCTTCCTATTTCCTCTCTCCTGTTTATCCCAGAGTGATTGCTGGCAAGTGCTATATGTTCAATAAGCACTTGTTGATTTATTTTTTTAAAGTACTACTGATGTTTTTGCTTAGGATTCCTGAAACATCTTATTTAATTCCTAGATTATAAGTTCTTTTGATAGAACTCTTATAAATATCACATGAAGAAGTTGAACATTACTTTTAGGCCAAAGCAATTTACTTTTCAAAAATCTGATTAATTTCAACACAATCAGCCAGGATGTCAGAAGATCTCAGTGTCGCTGATAGATGCTGACAGGTGAGGAAATTAAAATCAGGGAGGGAAGCAATTAAATCCTGGCAAACATTACTTTAATGAGACAACCAAATCATTCACAAGCTATGGAATATGTTGTGTTCATGATAAGTGTCTTAGGGTGGCAGGTGAGAGTCATTTAAAAATGCTCTTCACAAAGGATTTGATGATGGCAATGAGGACCTTTCCATATCTGCCATCTAATGCATTTGGCATAATCTAACACTTCATATGCTTTTGGGACAGATGTCCTAATAATCATGCTTTAGATTATTATATTGTTTAATTTTTAAAAATCTCAGTGTAAGTAATCCTTTCCCTACCCCCTTTACCACCACATAAAACTTATCAAAATGAACAAAGTATAGACAAAATAATTCCTGGCTTTGTAAGAGTGGGTTAGAGACAATCATGGTCACAACCTGTGAAAAAAAGAAACAGAAAAATGCATATTTCATGCAAGTTTTGTTTCAAAAGATTTGGGAATTAAGAGGACTAAGAACCAGAACCCAGGTCCTCAATCCACATACAGGTGCTCTTTTCAAGACAACGCCCTCTATTGAGAAAGAACATTGGGGACCATGGGGCTGCAGAGCCACCCATTTGTGGGATTAATGGGAGTTTTAACAAGTTCGATCATACTTCTTAATAAGATATAGCACTTACATTAAGTATTAAGAGGCCCATTTGCATTGGTCTCAGCAAATCTAATGCCAGATGGTTGGAATTTTTGTTTATAATGTTAGAATCATCATCCTAGTGGAATATTGCTTAAAAATTAACCTAGGGTACAGTGATCGATTCAAGAGATACCATGGTTTGTCTAAAACTTGTCGAAACAGGACTTTCTGTGCTTTTCATTTCTCATGTCCTTCTATTTTCTGATTTTTTCCTTTATTCTCCATCATTTTTTCCACTCTCATTTTTTTCCTGATTTAATATTTTTCTCTTGTTTTCCCCAAAATGTAGTAGAAATTGTCTCTTATTCTATATTAGTACTAACTAAGTTTGGTAAGTCTTGCTTTTGCTTAGATTCTAATTAATAGGTTGAAGTTTTGTAAGTTAGAAGTTGATTGTACAGTGTGTTTTGTTTTTTTTTTTAAACTTTTGGTTGAAGTTGCTTCTGGAGATGAGAACATTTTTCCTGGGAGAGGATGGGATGGGTGGTTTGAGAAAGGGTGCAAACATGCCAGGTTCTGGTTGAGCAGTCGTAAAATACACAGAGGTAGCCGAGGATAACTGGCTTCATTACCAAGACGCTAGAGTGGGATTTGTCCATTGTCCCAGATGGCTTTCTGGGTCTAGTGGGGAACTCCATTCCATTAGGAAATACTCTGGAGTTCCTGAGGACACATGACATTAAAATTAAGTGAAGAGGGCTGGTGAGTTTAGCTGGAAGCCATCAGCTTTTCTACTGCATAAGATGAGAATTACTGATGAAGGCCCCTTCACAAAAATTGAATGGTGTCAACTTCTGTTGTTTCTGTGGCTAATGTTTTGAGGGCTTGCACAAGGATGTTGCATCTTTGAAACTTCACTGGGGAGAACTGAGAAAGTGTTTATGGTAAGCCTGCATCAAACGCTGCTTCTGCATCAGCCAGCTTAGTAATGTGTTACCTTCTGGTTAGATAGACCACAGATATGAAGTCTCTTTCTCCTTTCACTTGCCAATGAAGCAGTACTGAATATTAATGTTTTGGTGCCTAGACAATTGACTTTTGTATGGTATATACTCATTTTTCCTTTCCCTCCAAATAGAGCATTCTCAAATTGGGGGCAGCATTATGAGTAGGAGGGTCCTTGCTGGTTTTGGTGTCAGGGTACCAGGTTAAATTTTTATGTGTTTCATATTAACTTTGTGCACTTGGAAGTTTGTTTCCCTTATTGGTTAAATTGGGGCGAAAAGGTCTCATTGGGATTATAATGAGGATGATTTGACATAAAATGATCATGCAGTAGTTTTCCACAGTATAAAGTATAAAGCTAAAAGATGATTAATGTTTTAGTTTTGATGGCATATGACAAGAACTACTTACAGGGCATCCTATCAACCATGTTCTGTTCGTAATCTGATTTGAGTCTTCTATGAAAATGAGATATATGGCAGAAACTTCCCAAGGTCTTATACTTCTCAGTAAATCTATCTGTTTAAAACAAATGCTTTTGTTGCAGTCTTGTTGGAAGCACATCTTTCTGAACCTGAGGCACAATACAAGCACACACTTCAAAAGGACTTCAGATACACCTGGTCTTCTTAAAGCAGTAGCTCTTGCTTTGGGGAGGAAGTCATTTGATTTTTAATTTTGAGGCTTTGCCTTTTGGGACAAAAGTTCTTTGTGATGTGTTAGGTGAGACCATCTGAGACTGACATAGGCAAATATTGTTGTACTTTAAAACTAGAGACACAGAATACCCAGTCCAGAGATATTCTCTAGCATTGTATGCTTATAATATCATTTTTTGATCATATAAACATAGGATCATAGGAAGAAATATAGTTGGTTGTACCACCTGTGTCTACATCAATCAGTATGAAATAATGGAGGAAATTCTTACAAATAATGTTTATGTGAACTTTGGCTATGAAGTAGATGTTATGATCTTCATTTACATATAAGGAAATTGACATTCAGATAGTTTAAGTATCTTGCCTAAAGTTATCTGTAAGAGGAAGACAAGTCCAATCAGCTCTAAATCCTGTGTGTACCTATTTCCTCATGTCAGTCAATAGCTAGTTTTACTTCGTTATTCCTCCTTCCACCAACCCAAGTGGATCAAGTCAATGAGCTGTTTGTGTTTTCCCAACCTTAATGTCTTAGGAGAAACTGAGGTAAAAAGGAAAGACTTCTAGACCAGAGGGTCCCAGCTCATTGCCATGTGCTACACTGTGTGGTCTTGGCAAGTTAACTGCCTTTTCTGAACTTCAGCTTCCACATCTGTAAGATGAGGACAGTGATACCCATTTCACATGGTATTTGTGAAGGTCATTATGAGACAGATGTTTGTTCCCTTCTCATCGACTCTGTTCCTCTGTAAGTTTCTGTTTCTTTCCCTATGAAGTCAGTAAAATAATCTTTTCCTGCGTCTTCATTAGGTTGGGGTGGGGTGATATGAAATAATGAATGTGAAAAGGTTTTGCAAAATAAGAAACTACTATGTGGTTATGAGTTTATGATGATTTATAAATAAATACAGCTTAGTATCTAAGAGTAATCACTTTTACCTAATTTTCGTTTCCAGACACTACTGTTGCAGTTTGCTGAACCTTGTATCCTCTGACCACTCCCAGGGCTATTATCTGAGGTAAGAGAGGACTGTCTTCACACTTAGGAAATGTTAATAGGAATCTTAGCCAATAGTGTTTAAGGTTAATTTCATTCCCACCAGAAGAAACACAAAGGTCTTTCATGAGCACCAAACCTGAAAAATGGCCAAGAAAATGAATTCCCTTCCTTTTATGTTTTCTTGATTTAATTGTCTCTTTCAATTTTTAGCCCTTAAGGTTGAATACCAGAAGTTCAAAAACATAAGCTATGTGGCAGATTCAGGTTTAATAGGTATTTGTCTATCACATGCCATGTACTAGAATGTTCTTATTTATTGTCTGCTTGTATGCTCAGATAGCATGTGGCAGACAGCTTTCTCTCTAGTTCCCTGACGCCTTTCTGAGTGCGTTTTCCTCTGCACTGTGCTGCCAGTGTTTCCTGGCTCGGACTGAGCTGGGCTTTCCTAGTGAGATCCATCACCATCTCTTAGCTGCCCCGCCCCCCAAATCTGAAAAAACATAATCCAAGGCACCACCACCAACAAATTTCTAAGAGTAAGCAAATGAGTTAGAGACTTTTGAAACCCAGGGCCCCTACATACTATCCAGGGTGGGGAAGATTG
Organism: Glossophaga mutica; assembly: GCA_039655065.1. NCBI lineage: Eukaryota > Metazoa > Chordata > Mammalia > Chiroptera > Phyllostomidae > Glossophaga > Glossophaga mutica. The sequence continues at coordinate 176,020,001 of CM077304.1, read as the reverse complement.
GCCTTTCACAGAGGAATGCCCTCTTTTCAAGTTTGTCAAGAAAATGGAGGCAAAAAAAAAAAAATTGAAAAAAGCGGTAAACTTTACAAAATATGAGTTTTCTCCTACCGCTAACCAGCTGGTATCTGCATTTCCAGGTTTGCTCTGCTGTATTCTTTGTTATTGTTTAGAAGTCTTTGGTACAGGATTTGTAGAAAAGCATCTTTTTGGAATATTTGATACCAACATAAAAATACTGTAAACATTTGTTCTGCTGAATATTTTGATAATTCATTTGGTATGTTATTTTCATCATCTTGAGCTTATAAACATGACTTTAGTTACACAGACCTTGAAAAGAATTGAAGTTTGTTGGTACTGCCCTGTATTTGCAAGAGTTAATGATTTAGAATTAAGCGAAAATTATGCTGTTATGTTAATAATGGTTCTCAAAGCTGATATTCACTATATGCATTGACTAAAAAACATGTCATGTGCAAATGAGGTGGGTGATATATGGACAGCGAATCTCCTCCATAATTAGATTAGTTTTAGCAGCGTTTGTGTTGGTTAGATTTTATTCTCATGGCTACGAAAAGAGGTTACAAGAAATGTAGTGACTTAAAATATAGGAATGGATCCTGCCCATCATTTGGTCCCCATCGTGTCCATAAAGTGCCCTTGAAAAAAATCTTCCTCATGTATTTCATGCACTTTCATAGATAAATATATCAGAAAAGAATGTACTATAGACATGTAATATCAGTTTTTGATAGCTTTGTTAGGCAGAGAACTGACTTGTTCATTTAGAAATCATAATTATTATATTAACTTTTCTCCAAATGCTTAAATTATTATGCATTAATAGAATAAGCTTTGAAAAGTGGTTAACTGTGCTCCCTCCTTCCTTTGCACTGAAACCCATCTTGAAACTACAAAGAGAGGTTTAATCAAGGTTGGTAAAATTGTGAAAAATTGTTCATGAGAAAGAGGGGTTTTCTATCTATCTATCTATCTATCTATCATCTATCTCTATCATCTCTCTATTTCTATATGCCCTCTGTATTTTGGAGGTGGGGGCTGGTGGAGAGAAAAGGATAAAGACTTCTCAAATAACCTTTGGAAGGTGGAGAAGTAAATATTCTGGGGGCATGCTGCAGAATTTAAAATAATCTTGCGGTAATAATTGGTATCAGTGGCAGTAATGAAGAAAAATAACAGTTTAAATAAATAATTAGACTTCACAGTAGATGTGTCAACAGGCACCCACTTAATGAGTATAATCATTGTTTTTCTCTGCTCTTAACGTTGATCCACTGACTGTGGTGTGTTCTCTGTCCCATTTCCAAACCAAGTCTATTTAAAGCTGCACTTCATGGAATCTGAAACGGTATACCCTGTTTACTATTTAGAGCTGATACCCAATGTTCTTTAATAGGCAAGCTCTGTACTTGAACAGGAACAGGCTTCTGGCCTTCTGTAGACTGTTGATTATTCCTGTTTTCAACAGTGTGATTCATTAGCAGGGATGAATAATACCCAATTAATTCTCATGAACTTGTCTATATTGCTAGAGCGACTTGTTTATTACAAGTTGATGGAATAACCCTAGACTACCTTAAATCAAATTAATTAGTTATTGTTTTCTGAGGTGGAGGTAGAGGTAGTAGTTTTAAATTAAATTGTTATTATTATTATTTTAGCTATCTGGATAGGCTATCATTGTTTTACGGAATGAAGCAATATATTTTATGTTAGGGTATGTCGACCAGAAGTCATGAGAATCTAATTCTAATCCCATCTTGGGCTGTGTCACCTTGAGCAAGTCACTTACTGTCTCCAGGGTGCACTTCAGCATCTCACAACAGATGGAGTCATACCAGTCGATCACAGCATCGATCAACTACTTCTAGTCAAATGCGCTGTTATCTGCGATTTTCTTTCCACCCCTGTCCTTCCTCCCTCTTGCTGCCACTTGTCCAAAGTCACAGGAAAATCCTAGGACTCTACTAGAGAGCCAGTATGAAAACAGTTATTCTTGTATTTAGTTTTTGATTCTTTTATATACTAGAAGAGCAATTAGGGATTTGAATTATACACTATGATTGGGCATTTATGTTACAGCTGTTCACTATCTCCAGTGACATCTAGTTTCTGGTTAGAAAGGAAAAAAAATCTTTCTCCATGTTTCTCAATTCCATGATCTTGCCTTATTCTTAGAGAATCTGGTGAACTTATCTACTGGTAGCATCAATTTGTTCTTTGTTCTGTTGTTTGACTTTTCCAGGTTGAATCATTGAACTGTAAGAAGAGGTGAGAATATCAGAGCCACAGGGGACTTGAGGAATCAATCTAGCCCAATTCCGTCATTTCAGAGATAAAGATATTGGGGTCAGGGAGGGAATCCAATTTGTCTAAGGTATTAGTAGCAAATCCTGAACTAGAATTCTTTCTTCTGACTTTATAATTATATCTCTATTTTAGAAGAGAATCCTTTCTATAAACTGTTCTTTCACAATCGAATAAATAAAGGGCCATTGTCTTTTAGGCTAAACCAGTGTCAACGAAGGATGTGAGATGCCCTTAAAACATAAATGGATTCTAGGCATCTTCATTCATCCCTTGGGGACAGTGAAACAGAGGGTTCTGGCTGGCTTCTGCTCTCTGTGTTTACTAGGAGAATATGAATTCCCCTGCAGTCTCTTCTGTAAGAGATTATTTGACCCTGACATCACCCCTGTTCCCTCCACCCATTTTCCGGTCTTCTGCCCTTTTCTAATCCAATGAATGATAGGAAGCTGAGGATGAGCTCCTAGCTGGCTGTGTGCATAGTTGGGAACATCAATAAAGGGAAGACAGATGAAGGACTGATAAGCAAGAGGACAGGAAAATAAGAGCCAATCCATTGAAATCTAGTTCAAGGCCTGCTATTCCGAGTTGCTGTTAGCATCTCTCATTCTCTTGGACTTTTTTGCCTTGTTCTTATGGGGCTGGGCAGGGACTGAGAAGCAGCTGGAATGATCTTTGCCAAAACCAAACTCATGTTTTCATGACATTTCCAAGTCCAGACAAGAGAGTTGCAATCATCCATTAGTTAGAAGATAACTTAGAGGCCACTGGATGTAAAGACTAATCACAGTCTTCCTAATACTGAAATACAGAGCCTGGAAATCATTTTACTGAGTCTGAGGTTCAAATTCTGCCTCTAATTAACTTGCTATGATTTTGGTGAAGGGATGATCTTCCTTTGAACCTCAGTTTTTCCATGTATGAGATAGGAGAAAGAGGAGTGTGGGATAGCAGAGAGTAAAGGTTCTCCCAGCCCTTGTTTTCACGAGTCTCTGATTTGCCTAAGGTCCTATAGCAAGTTTGCAACTGAGCCTGGTCTTGATTTCAGACCCCCTTACTCTGGTTTGGAAGTTACCATTGTGATAACTTCCACTGCTCATACTTTCTAAATTGTGTGTGTGCTTGCAGCTCTCAGCCTTGTTTTATTAAATAAACTTTTTCTCTCTCAGTTGACTGGTCCCTTTCTGTCAGGGGACTTACCCAGTACTGTTGTTCTTAGTTTGCATGTGAGTGTGCACATGTGTGTGAATGTGTGTGCTTAGGAGTAGGGGAGAGGATTATGGAATATTTGGAGAATCAGATATGAATCTATGAAATAGTTAGAAAATGCACATATACATAGGACATTGTTTAAAATTTTAGTTTGGTAGTCCATTTGAAGGCCAGACATAGGTTCTAGATTAAGCCAAAGGTAATTTTAATATGGGAAATTGGAGGTGACATTTGGGGAGCATACATCTCCTGTTGCTGAGGGGGTTTTCCCACAGTTTACCTATTTTTCTACTCTTGGCATCCACCTTATTTATGAGCCTGACTCTGGGTTTTTATTTGTTTCAAACTCTTGAGTGATAGTTTAACATTGAAACTCCTATTCTGCTTGCTTGCTTGCTTCGTTCATTCATTCACTCACTCAAATTACTTGTAATGTGGATGTCAGCCATTTTAATATATTATTTCATTTATTCTCATGAAATAAAAGATTATTTTCCCCATTTTTCATATGTGGTAGTTGAGATCAGAGAGACTGAGTAATAAATAGCACAGCCTGGATTTAAATCTAGATCTGCTCCAAGATATCTGAGTATCTGCAGAGATAATATTGAATATGAAGAGGGACAATGAAACAATTCTACAAACCTTAGGAATCAATTATATGATAGTTAATTAATTAAATGGTTATCTGGCACCTTAAGGCAGAATAAGAACTGTTGGACAATTGGATAAAATGCATTATGAATGACTTACATTTTTCCTTTTTTAAAACGTTTCTGTCAAGTTAGTGGTCTCGGTTTCTTCATTTTTGTAAGTGAGATGAAGAGGAGACAGAGTGATTAGGGTCATAGTGCCCTGATCATACTGTGAGTTATCAAATGAATTGGAATTTTAATGCTTTGGGAAATCCATGTGTTGTTTTCTCTCTGTTTTGTTGAGCGTGGGATTTTTAACAGAGACAGACTTCTGACCATGCGTGGATCAGCACAAATGCAGATGTGAGCAGCTAGGACTTGGATTGTGCCAAGATGTAATGACTGCCACATGTGTGAAGCTGATGCTCAGAGCTTAATGACCCACTATGAGAATATGTGGGAACCATGAGAGTGAGGGCTGGTGTCAGAGATGGAAGAGGCCTGAGAGATGGTCAGGGGCTGCACCTTCACCTTATGGATGGGGACCCAGAGGCAGAACAAGAACCGGACTTCATTCCGGCACTCTACAGTAATACTTGCTTTTTAGACTGCCTTCCTTTGACTTATACTCACACGGACATGCAGCTGTACCTGCATTGGGAAAACATCGTATTAGCTGTGTGACCTTGCACGTGTTACTTGATTTCTTTGGGTCTCAGCTCTGTCGTCTGTAAAATGGAAATCATACTTGACTGTGGGACATTTGTGATGATAATCAAAATACCTTTGTGCTGTGCAATACTCAGAAGCATTACTGTCACTCTAATTAATGACCCTTGTCATAGCTCCATGAGATAGTCACAGCTGTTGTGTTCTTACAGATTCTGTTTCCTAACTTTGTCTTGATACTTTTTAGATCCTTGCCTCTCCACATTTGGTCTGAAGACCAGGAACTTCAGCATCACCTGGGAGCTTGTTAGAAATGCAGATCTCAGGCCCCAATCCAGATCTCCTGAATCTGGACCTGCATGTTAACGAGATCCCCAGGTAGTTTGTTTGCCCGTTAGCATCTGAGAAGAATTGTTTTAGGCCCCAGACCAATTTCAAGGCTATTGGCTATGGCCTGCTGACAATGACTGGCAGACTGCCAGCATTTTGGGCCTGCCTCACCCGCACTTTGAGATAGCCAGAGGAACCCCTGTGAAGTTGTTCCCTGGGCATTATGGGAGGCTGGCTGAAGGCATCCAGCAGGCTTTATCTTTTCAACGCCCTGCATTTCCTCAGAAGTACTATTCACCAGGGTCAAACTGGGATTGGATCCCAAGTCTTTCTGCTCCGAGTCCACGTTCTTTTTATTAAACCACGATGTCTCAGTCACGAGGAATGCTGGGCTGTGTGGATGATAACTCTTCATTCCCCACAGTGTGAATATTTCCACACTGGCTGTTTTACTCTGTTACTCAATTTCTAGAGGGAAAGAATTAAAAAAAAAAAATTAAAAAGCTTCAGTTGAAAGCCAGGATCCTGCGGCTTAATCAGTTATTTTCGTTTTTTAATGAGGGTGACTATTGTGAAATAAGTAATTATTAATTACTGAAAACTAATGAAATATTTTCGTTTCCTTGCTAAAAAGCATATGGAAGCTAAAAGAAAGCATATGGGTGTTTTTCGGGAAGCATATTGGTGAATGGACAAATTACAGTGGTGCCAATATGCCTTTGCTGTCTGGCTGGGGCCATCACTGCGTGCGCTGCCATCTGAGTCCTCATGGGTTGAAAGGGATTTTTTAAAATTCCCATCTGATGTGTGCCTTGGGTGGCCTCTGGAGTCACACAGCTCTGCCTCACAAATCTTTCTGCCATGGTTTCATTCCAACGGTACAGGCCTAGTGGGTCTGAGTATAAAGTCTTTGCTCGCTAAGTGGCTGCCACACTTTTCCTTTCTGGAGATCTCTCACCCTCTGTAATAGACTGAATGGGCCTGCCCAGCTGAGGGCTTCCTGTTGAGACTCTCCATCTGACCGGTTACTGTAGCTGGGAAAAGCAGCGTCCTAGTGGGCTGCAGAACTGGACCTCCTTGCTCCACTTGGGACTCTGTATGGGACAGTCATGGACTCTCTGCGCTGCACATTTCTTTCTTTTAAAATTGGGATGATAATAGCAGTGCTCCTCTCTTCACAGGTTTGGCTGTTTATTCGATTTGCAGCACATGCCCTTTGCTCCTTGTCTCCTTTCCTTTGTGTATCTTCTCTCTTGCTATACATGTAGTTGGTTTGATAAATAGTGTGATGGGTTTGGAGGTAGTTGAAACTAGTTTGGCTGCTCTGAGGACTGTGCATACCTTGGCTTGTGATGATCAGAGGCAGCATGCTGTTGGAGAAGGTACTTGGTTGGGTGTCAGAAAACTGAGGCTCCAGACCAAGCTGATTTAATAAGCGTTTACTTAGGACCTCCCAAGCTAGGTGGCTTGCTAACAAATTGAAGGAGGGAGCTGGCAGATATGCAAGGAGAGTTTGATTCAGGAGCAGCCAAAACTCAGTGTGATGTGTGAGCTGAGTAATTATACTTTGTGGGTGAGGGAATTGGGCAGGGACTCTTTCTACCTGGGAATATATTATCAAGCTGGGGACTGGAGTTGACTTTGAAACGTGATTACATAGACTTCGATGGGATATTTTAGGGACTTGAGCAGAAATCTCTGGTAGGCAAGAATGAGCTTGAGGCAAGACCCAGAAGCAGGTGCATACCAGTTACAACCAGACAGCTGGACATAGATGACAGAAATGTTTTATTTGAGAGAAATCACTTATTTTCTGGTAGGCCTCATTCTCTTTCTCTGGAAAACATGAGCTTCATACAGTTAGGTTCTCAAGAAGCCTTAAGAATCCAACTGGAATTCTACAAGATCTCCTACCCCACAGCCAGATAAGCCATTTAGATGCACCCTGGCAGCTGATGACAGCAGTGGCACAGGGCCCAGAACCCAGTGTCCTGTTCCCTAGCCCAGTGCTCTTCCCACTACCCCACACAGCATTAGGATGATGGCTGGCTGGGGTGACCATTATTATTACAGCCTTTAATGTATGGAATCAAATTTTAAAATGATCTAAGACATAGAACAAGTAAGACATTTAATCATCATAGATAGTGATGACCCTTCCACTGGAGAGGCTAGCTCTGATAAAATGTCACCTTTCTCCACTTTGCCTGTGTGGGCCTTGCCTTTCTGCCTGCAGGAGGGCACCTGTCCTTCCTCCTAAAGAAGTCTTCTCACTCTGCCCCTTGGCTCTGAAAGATAGTCTTAGAAATGCACTTTGTTTCATAATTAAACTTTATTTTGTATTGCCATCTTCCCAGTTCCGCTGTCACCCTCTCTCTCCCTGGCTCCCCTGCACACACATACTGTAAGGTTTCTGAATCCTAGCACTACTCTCCGCTTCTCTGAATTTTCTTCAGCTTCTGGCACGGTGCCCTAGGTAGACATCATGCTCAATAACAAAGCACATAACTGTGTTCTTCAATGGTTTTCTCCTCTCCTTGTTGCTTGTTTTTAAGATGGATATGAAACTTAGAAGCTTACAGACTTTCAGAACTTGAAAGGAACTTAAGAACTATCTGTCTAGCTGAGCTTCCTCCCAGGGAAGAAGGGATTTACCCTACTTTACCTGCCCAGTTAGCAGCAGGTCTGAGATGGGTGCCCCCATCTGACCAAGCAGTAGAGGAACGGTTGGGGCCCGGGCTCCTGCTCGCCACTCAGCAGGGCTTGACAGGGTTCGTCCTTCTGTGAAGACCACTGGGAATGAGGGATCTAAGGGTGGTGCATGTGGCTTTGCTGCTTTGTGAAACAGATGGAGACAAGCAGACGAGTACCGGGTATCTACAATGCGACAGGTGTTTTCACATAGATTAACTTGGGCAATTGTTGTAACACAGGACATGTAGCAGAAGCCCCTCCCTAAAAGCTCTGAAGAGTGCACTGTAGTGGCTGCCTGCTTACCTGCTAAAACATGGGCATAGGGCTCTGCAGAATGGCACACGCGATGATTCTAAGATTGCGAAGACCACTGAAAGCAAGCAGAGGTGGAGATAAAAATGGACATGGCAGGACGTTTGTTGACCCAGGTATAATAAGAGAGGACTCGGCTCTGACATTCTGTCCCCACACATCCAGCTGGGAGTTTTTGGAGAGCTGGGACTTGAGTGCCTCACACTTGAATGTAGTGATGGCTTGTACTTGCTCTTATTACATCTTACTCCCTCCTCCTCCTAGCTGCCAACCCCACTGAGTATATTTTCTTTCTCCTATTCATCTTTCTTCTCCTCCTCCTTCATTCTCCTGAGTTAACCTGGGTAGCCTAAGGGCCTGAAGGCTGTCTGATGGCAGAGGCCTCTGTACTGGACTGTGAAAATGCTGGCAGGGAAGGCGATACACAAATCTGTTAAATACACAGCAAAAATAGCTTATGATCTATGGGACTCAGTATTAAGCAAGATGATATTAACGAGGTTTGAGTGCTGTTCTGAAATGTGGCAGCTGCACACGCATATTGGCTGCTTTTCCTCCCTACCTCTGGCAGCTTGGAGCGGTGTTACCATGGCGCTCCCAGGCTCTGTTTAGATCAGCTATTTTCTGAAGGAGCCCCTGACCTTCCCCACAATAGAACCATTGAGGTGGTCATGTCAGTGCCTCTTGGGGAGCTGAGTGACCGGTGAGCCCCCAGTTGTCATTTGGAAATTGTTAGAAGTTGTAGTCAGGATAGAGATGCTGAATGTTAGGAGCAAGAAGTGCTTCTAAATATCCTCTACTCTTGTTTGATGGGTGAAACTACTGAAGTTCATGGAGTGGAAGTGACTTACTCAAGGTCACAGGGTGAAACAGGGACAAGGCTGGGATAGGAACTCAGGTCTCTTGATTCACAATCCTTTAATGTTAGAGCTCTGTCACACTCAGCGCTGCTTGAGCCATCTTTTCAGCCCAGAAGACTGTGGGTGGAGATGAGCCAGGCCTGGGGACCTCACTGTCCCTAGGAATGGGCATAGGAAGTAAGGAGAAGGAGAGGAGCTGGGAGCAGAGGAGGGAATGAGGAGTTGAGGGGAATGATTGTTAGTGTGGGTGTGATAGATGGTGCCCAGAGTAGATGCCCGAGGAGCCACTGACCAGTACCCATCTGCAGAGACCCTCTCCTACCAGATTCCACAGCTCGGTCCCTGGGAAGCAGATGCTTAGGGGGCAGGGGGAAACAACGTCGCGTTCTCTGTCACTGCCTTTTTTGACCTTAGGTAAGAGTTCACGTTAAACTACCGTAAAGCCATTGTCAGTGCCTCTTTTCTTTCCTTCTTCTTCTTCTTCTTTTTTTTTTTTTTTTTTTGGTGACTTTATAGTGTTAAATAGTCTTCAGGTAGTTCATATGTGAAACACTGTCTCCTCCCTGAGATCACAGGGTCCGAGGGCAGAAACTGTGACATGAGTGGACCTTTCTCCTTCCTTCACTTGCTGTCCACGTACCCCTCCCCGCCTTTAAACATGGCACCTGGCATAGTCTTACATCACATACGAGGATCATTGAGTAGGTTTTTTTATTGAGTTCTACTGACATAAATTCAAGTGATCTCTTTACATTTTTACTGACCGTAGAAGTCAGTGAATTATGATTTTGGGGAACAGTGTTCTCACCAATTTGGATTCCTTAAGATTTCTTGTGAATGCTTAGTTAATTTTCATAAAACTTAGTATGTTGTCTAGTGTTAGCCTCATTTTACAACAAAGAAACTAAAGTCATGTGAGCTGCTGAAATTCACTTCAAGGAATACATGGTGGGATTTACTTGCCTCTGGGTCTTCTGTCTTCAAGTGTTATGATGTTACTTTAACTCTTTCCCAGTACTTCTGGAAGCGATGTCGTTCTGTGGACAACGGTTTCAGCTTCTGTTAAGGAGGTTCCAGCCTTTTAAGGTTATAACCTTTCCCCTTCAGAGTTTGGAAAAATAATTATGAGGACTGAGGTTCAAACAGTGACTTATTATGACACTTTGGACAGCACTTTAGCTGATTTTTTTCAATAGGCCAAGGGAAAAAACAGTACTATATGCTTTAATTTGCTTATTTGCTATATCATTTAGTTGGAAATGGCCTTCAGAATAACTTTAAATAAATCTGGTTGCCTTCAGAATATGAGGAAAAAAGGTCTTCCGCCCTAAATGAATGGACTAATCTAGCTAAGAACAAAATGAGACCCCTGTTTTGATTGTAAAAGAAGCATGCAAGAATTTTTGAGTGCTGAAGCTAAAGTCTAGATTTTGGTTGATACTGATATTTTGTAGGGTTTTCCTCAATTTTTTCCATATTCATTAAATAATATCTATGATGCTTTTCTAATTTTTATATGATTTGGATAAGTTTGATAACATTTCTGCATCCTTTCTGAAAAACCATAAATGTGGAACAGTCTTTTTTTAAAAAAAATTACATGCTAAGGAAAAACATCATTACCTAATTTAAATTTTAGTAGAGAGGTAAAGCTTATTTGTAGTGAGTATAATATCTTGATATATATATAGATAGATCTTCTGTTTCTTTTTAGAATTTAATTTTCCAGGTGTTTAAGGAGGAGGATGAGTTGAATAATAATGATATAATGCCCAGAGAGAAAATGCGTAGTTCAAATATGCCGTGGATCTAGTTCGTGTGTGTGTATGTTTGTGTGTGTCTTTTGATAAAGTTGTCTATAGTTTGAAAGTACATAATAACCTGAGTTACTAAAAAAAATTGAAACAGACACTTGGATGTTCAGGGGGATGGATAATTTATCTTTTGTTTTAGAGTTGTAGATAAAATGAAAAGTTAGATAATGGTATTGCTTTGGTATCAGGTGGAGATCTAACACTGTGTTTATATACATTCTTTAAGAAGAAAGTTTGTCTTGGGAATCTGACTATTCTCTCAAGCTTTCTGAATTTCTTCAGACCCCTTTCATGCTCACACTTTGTTTAATTCAATTGAATCAGTTTACTCTGAACAATGATTCATGTTATTGAATCCTTGAATCATAGAGACATGTTATTTGTTATAAGCAATGCATATACACACTAAATAACGAAAAGGAAAAAAAAGAAAAAGAAAACTAAAAGCAGCACTTTGCACCTTTTTTACATGTTTGAAGCAGTCTGTCTTACTTTAGAATTGTATATGTGTGTCTCAGTTTCTCTAAGTAGGTTAGGAGCAGCCTGAAGACAAGAGAAATGTTTTATGTAAGTTTGTGACAGTGAATTTTGTGAACTCAGGTGTAGTAAATTAAAACAACTTTGGTGACATCTTTTGCTTGTAGTTGGCAGGCTTATTCAGAATCTTGTTAGAAGTCATCCTGTTACTTTTGAAATCCCTCTGCTTCGTAGACTTTCTGGGGAATGAGGAAAGGTCCATCTGCCTACTACAAGAGAAGTGAGTAGTTTAGGAGTGCAATGGCCTGTTTACATACTGGCCAAAACTGTCGCTGTTAAGTAAAAGTTCTGTATATTCTAAAATGTTACAGAGCTAGGAAAAATATACAGATGTAATATATGAGTGCATATATATGTACATATATATGATATGTTCCTTGTCATAATATTTTACCCGACGTGCTATTTACAGTAATGAATCAAAATGTCAGTTTTAAAAATACGAAGTGTCAAAGTGTTCCCACGTTGTAGGAAAGTTTGATGTGACAGTTTGTTAATCATATGACTATTATATCAAATGTGTCTCACAATGTTTTTTTGCTCAATGCTCTTTCTTGTAGGCTTCTCACACTTCTTTAGAGAATTTGTAGTTCCAGCTACTAACCCAAGGAACACATTTAGGTTACGTGTCTCCCACACCTTACATAAATGCTGCTGTGTTTTTCTGTTCTTAGAACTGAATGGATTTCACGTAGTTTTAGAGTGGTTTGATTTTGTGCCTGACACATTTATTATAGCAGCTAAAACAAATTTCTCCTGTGTAGCTTTGTTCCTTTCACTACAGAACCATCCCATGAAACTTCCACAGAAGGAGTGGGTGTTCGTGTTTCTCCAAGTTGGGTTTCCCTAGGTCTAATTTAGATGACCTGTTGCCCATGCCTTCACCTTGGGCACATTTCTGAATTTTGGTTAGCACATTGGTTCTACCAACTTCTTCATCTTACTAAAAGGGCAGAATTATAGAATACAAATATTTTATAACTTGGAAAAGGCAACATGGTTTCCTGCGGGAGAATATGGCCATGCAACTTACTGTCTCTGTGTCTATGGACAGCGCTTGATCTTCTGGCCTTAGTTTCCTCTGAAGAATTGTTAATGTTGAAATGAGATTAGATCAGTGGTTTTTAAACTTAGGTTCCAGGAGCCCCAGGGTTGCGGGTAAATGTATGATCTCAGATGATGGGCTGCAGAGTGGGCTGTGAGAACCCTGGGCTCTTCTACTGATAACTCCACTTTCAGATTTGATTTAATTTAGTTTTATGTACTATTTAATTTAAATACATGATTCGACAGCTTAAATGACCAACTTGCCTACCTATTGGCAGCCACTCTGCAAGATGATTTAGAGCCAGCATTCTCTGACTCTGAGGCTCATTTCCCGAGAGTTTCCAGTGGGCAACCATGGCAACAGATCTTGGCTAATCTGGCCTCAGGCTCCACCTGTGTGTTCGTGAGGTCTCCATGGAACTTCTTTCAGTGGCAGAGGATTGTGCAGACTGAGATCTGTGGGAAGGACCACTAACTGAGATCACATCCATATCTGATTTTAATCCTTACATCTTTTTAATCTTAATAAGCTTTCCAATTGAACAGATTTCAGGTCAGCAAAGACCATTGTTTAGAACAAGTATAGATGTAAGAAAGTATAGAAGCTTTGGCAGATAATTCATCTGCTTCTGGTTAAGGGTATGAATGCTACTCCTTATGCTAGAGAGTTTCAGCCAGTTTGGGGCAGAGGGTAGACACCCACCACTTGAAATTTTAATTAATCCAACACTTTCTCCTTCTCTCCATCTCAGACACACACAACCATCATCACCTTTATCCACTATGCAGGGCACAGCTTGGAGTGCATCCTCTGATTGGTTGGGTGGGAAAATAAAAACATTGTGAATCACGAATCCAGGTAGAGACTGTATGAATGGCAAATGATCAAGAAACATGAAAAGCCTTTAAGTTGGAATATAATAAATTGGAGAAAATGTTTCTAATAGAAAAAAAAGCATGTATTAAACACAGGAGAGAAGATGAATGACTATTTTGCTAGATTCAGAAGCATCATTTTCAAAGTTCCTCAGGAATTAAATTATGGGATTAGTTTGATTTAGCTCCTTTAATAGCTGAAATTCGGAAAGTAGAGAATAGTCAAGTCAACACTTTTGTGCATGACACTTTCTTGTAGGGAAACATCCCTCTGGTAATAAATCTCATAAAAACAATGTAAATCCAGAGGCAGCTGCTGAATGTCAAGGCCGAATATTCTTTTATTGAGACAACAGATCAGCCACTGGGGTGCACCTGTGTTTATTGGGGTGTGGGAGGAATGTCTCCAAATGCACATATAGGATAATTAGAAAAAAGTCCAGGAGTGATTTTTGCCTTATTTCCTGAAGAAATTGGTGACATGAGGCAAAATGTTTTAAACAAATGTTGAACTCTAGATGTACACTTTAAATCAAACTGGAAGCATTCTGTGTATAGTTTTGCTTGAAGTAGAATGGGATGATGGATTGTGGGGATGGAAAGTTGGACACAAGGACAGACCACAACAAAAAACACTTTGCTATCTTGTATGTTTAGTTATGTTACTTTTGCATGGACTTCCTTCTGCCTTCTTTTCCTCCGTGCTGGTGTGTAAGGCCCTTGAGTTCAGAACCTTGTCTGTCTTGTTTTTTGTTTCCCAGTTTCCCAGAGTCGCACCTGGCTTATTTATGATCTCAATAAATATTTACTGAATAGAAGACTTATATGGAAATACAGCATTATTGAGGGGATAGACATGGCATAAATCTGGAAAATTCTGACCTGACCACTTCTAAACTTCCTGGGACTTTCACTAAATGCTTATTGAATTAGTCATTATTCTGAGCATTTTGCATCATTAACTCACTCAGTCCTCACTACCACCCTCTGAGGATGGCACTGTTATTACCACTATTTCACAGGTGGAAAATTGAGAGCCAGAGACATTATACAACTTACTCGAGATCACTTGGCTCATAAAAAGTAAAGCCAGGACTTGGACTCAGGTAGACTGGTTCTAACCACTGCTCTTCCAACCACTGAGATACATCGTCTCTGGACAATGAGTGTACTTGAACCTGCCTGCTCTACCTCCCAGCATGTTGTAAGGCTGAAACAAGACGATAGGTGTGCAAGCATTAGGGAAGGGGTGAACCAGCTCATGAAGATGAGACAGCACACAACTAACTATAAAGTGGAAAATAGAAACTTGATGCTGGGAAAGTTCAGAGAAGAAAAAAAGAATGATTATTTCCAACTGGGGCAGAGGGTAGGGGATCAAGGAAGGCTTTGTTCAGGAAGTACATTTGAATTGGCCTTGAATGAGTGGGATTATGATAAAAGGAGATGCTTTCTAAGCAAATGGACAGATGATTGACTAGAGGTATCAATGGGCAGGGTGCAAAAGGAGGTGTTAGTTCATCGAATGCTGATTAGTTAAGCAGAGACTTTTCAAAACAGTGTGCATTGAGGAGTGGGAAGGAAGGGGAGAAAACAGTGAGTAGAGCAGTGAATGGGAAGATGAAAAAGCATGCCAAAAATACTTTACCGTGTTTAAAGCCTTTCTGGGAATTGACTCTAGGCAATAGATGATCCCTGCCTTACCTATATTATGCTCTGACTCATCATTTTCCGTGCATGGCCCCTAAATACTAGTCTAAGGAGATACCACTTGAAAGGAGTGATCACCTGAGCCTGAAAAGTGCTGCCTAATCTGGCACCCTCTTAGGTATTGACAGTGTCCATTAGCATGATAAATCTTTTAGGAAGCCCTGTGGGACAGCCACCAGCTTGCTTTCATTTGACTCTGGGACGTTGTTTTCCCTTGAGCAACCATAGTTATCATGTTCTAGAAGACCTGCTTTAGTGGACCTCCAGCTAACTGGCTGGACTGATTTGTTTCCACTTTCCAACAGATCATCTAAGAGTAGAACCGGATCCATTCTCAGGGCAACCGAAAGCCCCATTCTGAAAGAAGTTACAGCACTTTTGCCTGTGGAAATTGTTATGTGTCATTTAGAAAGAAAGCTGTGCTCAAGATAAACTTGAGAACCTGCAGCCCCTCTGAAAAAAGTAAGAGTGAGAAGCAGGAAGTGAAGGAGGCTTAGGTCTTGAAATGGAATGTGTCGAAGTGTGATAGTTACCAACCGCAGGAACTCCTTTAGCAGTCTGCCCTGTGAACATTTGAAGAGAAAACATTGTTAAAGTCAGCAGCTTACTCACTAGCCCCAGGGACGGCATAATGCCTGTTTCCTTCTTTAACCTGCATTGGCCTGAGTGGAAAAGAAAGGCAGTGGACTGTATTGAGTGTCTGCTGCATGCTGAATACTGTGTTAGAAGCCATCACTTAATCTCCTCAACAATCTGACTGGGTCAGGATTATTAATCTTTTCTTTTATAAATGAAGATGCTAACTCCCAGGGTACCTCACTGAGTAGATCATGCTTTACTTCTTGGACCCATCCCCTGCTCCTTTCCCCAACTGCCTGTCTGGTGAACTCATATTCTTCCAGGTCGTAAAAGAGACTCTCCCCTCAACCCCATGTGGCCTCTAGTCCTGAGCGACATGACGATCTTGCTCTTTAGGTCTGTCTATTCTCACCAGATTCAAACCTCTTAGTGATTCTGTGAATCCATGTTTCACTTCTCTGTCTGCATTCAGCATTCTCTGCGTAGGACTTCATGGTAACCTTGTAGGGGTGTCCAACTTCTTGGTGCCTCTGGGCCACATTGGAAGAAGAAAAGTTGTCTTGGGCCACACATTAAATACACAAACCCTAATGAAAACTGATGAGAAAAAAAAGGTTTGAAGTAAATTGACGATTTTGTGCTGGGCCGCATTCACAGCCATCCTGGGCCTTGTGCGGCCCGCGGTCTGTGAGTTGGAGAGCCCTGCCAGGGCCAGACCTTTACCTAACAGGGTGCCTCCTCTCCGGCCCGTTGCGCTGGACCTTCTTTGCTGACATGTTTTTAGTTTTCTGGATTCAGAGCCTCCTTATTTTTAATGTCATCTCCCACCTCCTGGAATATACTGGTTACCTTCTTATTTTTTGGCCAGGTCTTTCCTTAACTTCCAAAGAGCACTTTTTGAACTTGACCTGAATTGGAATCACCTGGGGAATCTTACCCTCAGAAATTATGGTCCACTAGGTCTGAAAACACAGTGTGGGAGAATTTGTACTTCTAACAAACTCTTAGATGATTCTGAAACTGTCAGTTTGTGGGCTCACTTTGATGAGTACAGCTTTAAAGTATGGTTCAGGACTCCTGTTTTTCAGGAAATTTAAATATCTTAGACTACAGGTTCCTTTTCTTTTTTCCTTCCTTCCTTCCTTCCTTCCTTCCTTCCTTCCTTCCTTCCTTCCTTCCTTCCTCTATTATATTCTCATGGAACCCTATACAAATTAGATATCTTTCCATTCATGTAAGTCTCATGTAAATCATCAACTTCTTGTGCCTGGTTAAGACTTGAGAATAAGGGAGATAGCTTGGTGAAAATGACCAAATGTCTGGATGTGGAATCTCGACTCCTGATTTTTCATCCTACTAGATCCTCTCATGAACTGTGTGGGGGCAAATCACATCTTATGGAGTTGTTTCCTCATCTCTAAAATAACCATTCCATTTCTTCTTATTGAAGAAGTGCATGGAAAATGTCAAATGAGATCATGGGCAGCGCATTATTTTTTATTATTTTATTTTTTGTAGAGTTGAATCATTTACTTTATCATTAACGACGGGGCATGAAGGAAATGCTGTTGGTTTTCAATGAGATGTGGAGTGGAGGGTAGGCTGAGGGGATGTTGCCATTTTGGGAAAGCTTTTTTAGATCCCTGGAAACGATTTGCACACCAGCAGCTGTGAGCCTGTGCTCAGGTCAGGGTAGCAATGTTGTATTTGTATCGTACTCTTTCTTCAGGTAGACCATGATAATGAGTATGCAAACTGTGATCCTATTCTGAACTGATGTAAACTTGAGAAGAATGATGAAATATTAACAGTGGCTGTCATTTGCAGGTGTTTGTAGGGTGTTTGCTAGTGGGTAAATTTATAAATCCTTAAAATTCTGTTTCCTATAACAAGAATACCTATAGAAGGAAGCATCCTCTTCTAGATTTTCTTAAGAAAACATCTACTTCTTAAGTGTCTACTATGCAGAACCTAGCTCTGGTATTGAGGAATAAAAATATGGTTAAATAGAATTTCTTCTTTCATGGAGTGTACAATTCAATGAGAGGCACAAACAGAAATGACCAGAAGATTTTCACTTCACAGACAGACAACAGGATAGTGATTACCTGAGGGAAAGCAGGGGAGGGGGAGGTAGGAGGTGCCAAGGAAGGATAAATGGTGATGGAAGGAGGCGTGACTCGGGGTGGTGAACACACAGTATAATATACAGACGTTATATTATGGAATTGTACACTTGAAACCTATATGCTTTTATTAACTAATGTCACCCCCAATAAATTCAATAAAAATAAATAGGAAATATGTACCTGGTTTAAAAAGCAAAATGACCTAGGTGACAAAGGAGAGATGCAGACAGCATGCTGTGGGGACTGGAGGATGGTTCCCTCAAGTAGGTGGCATTTGAGCACATGTTGAAGAATGGAAAGGATTTCAACAAATGAACTTCAGATAGGAATGTGTCACATGAATTTATAGTATGTCACTACTCCAGGCATTTCTTATGCAGGGGTGTCCAACCCACGACCCACAGGCCACATGCAGTCCAGATGTGGCCTGACACAAAATCGTAAATTTACTGAAAATATTATGAGATTTTTTTTGTGTGTGATTACATATAGCAATGTATCTAATGTGTGGCCAAGACAACTCTTCTTCTTTCAGTGTGGCCCAGACACACCAAAAGGTTGGACACCCCTGGCTAGTGTTTTCTAGTTGCAGTTATGGGAACAGTATCAATATACAGAATAAGAGATATCTCCTTTGAAGCTCCCCTACTAATATTCTGGTCCCTCTGACTCTGCTTGCTTATTTTATTTTCTTTAGTACATCTGTCCCCTTCTTTACAGAATGTTTCTTTTTGCCACTCTCCTTTTTGAATTTTCTTTCCTGGTCATTTGCTTCTCTCCTCTGCAAAGTTGGTTTACCACCTCTCAGTACCACACTCCTTTAGACCTCCTCTTTCTCTTGCCTCCAGATATTTAAAATTCCCTCCATCCTTTACTCCTCGATTCTCATTTTGACTCCCAGCCTTAACAATAGCTTCTTTTCTATTTCCCTGCTTTGATTAGAGTAACATGTTTGCACTATGAAGACACTGATCTTCCCTTTTCCTGGTTCCACGTCATCAAACCCATAATGACAAGTCTAGTCAGCACTTCCATGCGTGTGGTGCCTGTTGTGTCCAAGAAGAGATAAGGTCACAGTGAGAAGGAAAAGGTTGTTAAAATCTGCTGGAATAAAGCATCAGGTGCCAGGTTTGTCTGAGAATGCAGTGTGGACTTTACATTCTGTGCAGGATGTGAGATGCGTTTGATGTTCAAAGCCTCACATTTTGATACTTATAATAATGTAATACAAGTTCACATCAACTGTATCCAGTCAATTCTACATCCACTCCATTAGTAATTCCAGATGGGAAAATTCATTTTGAGTTCAATTTTTGTTTGAGACCCAACTGTTTCTTAAATAATTATTATAGTTATTATCTATTTATTTTTTCACAACTGATGGGAAGGGAAATTAAACAGCTGTGTAATTAGCAGGGTATGAGATTAAAATGTTTTGCACAGAATCAAGGATTTGTTTACTACAAAATTTCTCAACTGCGAATTAAGTGTTGTTAAGATTGGCCACAAGGTGCTCTCTTTGGCCATTTAAGTTTAATTTTTCACATCCAGTTCTTTGCTAATATGTCTTTAACCATTTCTGGATGGAAAATGCTGGCCAAGTCATCACAGAGCATTTCTGAAGTTAATAGTCAAGGTAACAACCACATTTCTGTCACTCATGAAATAACAGTGCAACTGGAAGATCGGCCTCGCTGCTCTCAGCGAAGAGTAAGTTCTAATTTGAGGAAGTCAGGTAAACTAGAAAAGGTTGCAGCTTTAGTCTTCCCCTTTGAAACTCCAAGTTTCACCTTTCCTTAATGCAGGTGCAGACCAATAGAATGTGGTGTTTATCCTTAGATTTTTCTTAACCTATGTTATGTGACTTCTTGAGACCTTTTGTAAATATCCTCGTTTGAGCGGGTTCTAGAGAGTACCACACCCCTCTTTGTTTTTGCAGGATGTCAGTAGTCTTCGTAGAAGCAGTAGGGCGTGATGGGCAGGCACATTAGCTAGAGTCTCTTGGCTGAATTTTGAAGACGGTACTTCTGTTTGCCTCAGCAAGTTACAGGAGATCTCTGCAACTCATTTGCCTTATTCCCTTATCTAATGGAAAGAACAACAGTACCTACCTACAAGGTTACTTCGAGGATTTTAAGAGTTCATACCTGGGGACTGATTAAGGCTCTGTCTGGCTCACAGTTTATGCTCATTTAGTCTTAACTGCCTCCATTTTTTTAAGGCAATGTATTGTTCTATGTGTGAAGATCTTTGTTACACTTTTTCCATGGACTTGTTCAACTTCCAGCCTGGAATTCTTAATCCATTTCTGTCTCCTTGTCTTTAGTAGAATCTTTTCTGTGTGATAATTACTTATATACTTGTCTTAATTCTTTCTTTAGACAGATTTTATCTTTATGTTCATTGAATTCAACCATACCCAGTCACTGACCCTAAGGGATTTTTTTTTGCGGGGGTGGGGTGGGAGAGCGAGAATGGTGAAAGTTCATACGCTAGAGATATCTCTGTAAGAGTCAATAAATTTAGATAGCATTTCTAAATACTCAAAGGTGTAGTTAAGGGATTGTGGTCACTAGAGGAGAGACACATTAGTTTTGGTTGGGATTAGAGGCAAGTTTGGAGCAAATGAAGGAAATCTTCCTGGAGGACGAGGGATTTGATCTGGAACCTGAACACAGGGTAGAATTGAACCTGGTAGAAAAGGAGAAAAGACTTCCCAGGCTGAGCAAAGAGTGTGAGCTGCACTTCATTTTTTCACATATCCCTCATGCTGCCCTCTGGCCGCCATCCAGACCCTTTGGAAAGCTGTTATTGCAGGTGGTACCTCAGTTGGAAAGCCAGGGAGTGTGTGAGTATGGCTTTCATAGTCTCTAGGTCCATGTGTAAAAAAATGGAGTGAGGGGCCAGCCTCCTGGTGCACTCTAATAAATGCTTGTGACAAGGGTTTGTTTTTATTGTATGTGGGGGTGTGAGAGAGAGAGAATAGGAGAGACAAAGGTAGAAAATGTTAGATGTTTGTAGAGGGATTGTAACGAAAGCTATGGAATGCTCTTAATTTTTTCCCTCGGATCACTTGTAAGAGTGATAGAAGTGATTTTGCTTTATAAAGTTATGATGAAAACATCACTTTTCTCTTCTTGTTTCTTCTTTTTCTTAAGAGCCAGTATTAAAATCACTCTTGTCCTGTGTCCTAAAATACGTATCTAAGTGGAGTTAGGCAAGAGAGTATTTCTTGGAATACATTGTATTCTGCGTAATAGATCTGGATGTTTAAACACTTTTCCTCGGGAGTGGGGGGGAGGGTGGTTATTATAAGTCAAATGCCACCAGCAACCCTGTGGTGGTTTGTTGAGTGTGTTTCAGCACTGTTGGTGTCCTGCCTCAGCTTTCTGCCATGTCAGGGTGTTTTTAAATTTGCTGTCACTTTTAGCAAGTGGCTTGATGAGGCATAGTAATGTGCATGTTGCTGGCCAAACATTACATGGCATAGCTGCAGAGTAACGAGACTGGAGCCTTAGCCAATGCCCTGGAACATGAACTTGCAAGTAGTAGGATTATTCAGGCCTTGCTCTTTGCGGGGTACTGTCCTGGCACAGGGAACACTGGCTCCGAAGTTTCTGCCTTTGCTCAAAACATCCTTGGAATTGCCTTTGGAGATAATGACGAGCCACCCCCCAAAGTCCTGGAATCAATCATGCAATGTGAGACTGTGAAATCCACTTACTTCATTCTGACTGTGAGAAAACAGAGGCCTGGGACAAGTATTGATGTGTGTAGCTGGCATTCCTTTAAATAGGGGCAACATCAGTGCTCAGTTTTCTTGTCAGCTCAGCTCTGCCCAATATCTTTCATTGTCTCTCCACCTTAAATATAATTGATTCTAAATAATTGGGAATCAAAAGAGAGATAAGGAGGGTGAGGGGAAGTTCCCTTAGTCTCTTGCCTGATATCACAATGTCTGCAGCATAGGGAAATGGCAGCCATTCCTTCTAGGGTGGGGCTCCTTCTGGATTACAACAGAGTCTCGAGAAATAGTAATTACTTTGACTGTCAAAGTTTTTAGTTGAGCATCATTGTAGCTATTATAAAACCTGGTATAGATAAAAATAGAGTTAAACATGCAAGTTCCTAATTGGATGGTAGAACTTAGCTTACCCGGGCAGGGATGCTCTCCTGGATAAAGCTCTGTATGTCCTTGTCATGATTTGCTATCATTTGCATGGCAGCAACTATGGAAAGCGTGCTCATAGAATACTTGTTCCACGAATGGTCAAGTCAGTTCGGGAACTGGTTGCTGCCATAGCACCCGTTTGGAAGATTCTCCATGTATCTTGCCCAAGATTAACTCTGAGCAGTCCTATAGGTAAAAACAATAACTGCAGCATTCCTTTCTGTTCTGTTAAATTCAGGTTTTGCCAAATTTATTTTATAATGGGACCATTTTATGGATGATTTCCCAGACTGTGTTCTACGGAACATTCTTTGGATAGCAGGACTTTATTGTTAAAATTCTGAAGGTTCACATCTGTCATCTTATAATAATCTTGTGTGAAATATAAAGCCATTTGGGCTAAACTATAGACCTTCATCTGCCCTCTCTTCTCCACAGGAAAACTTGAAGGTTTATTTCAGGATCAAACACTTTTGATATGAAATACTGTTGGGAGAAAAAAAGATACATATGCGCACACACACACACACACACACACACACACACACACAAATTTCAGAGCCTAATATTTTCAGAAAGAAGACAGTGTTTTACCTGCCAAACCCAATTTTCTGAATTAGGGCTTTAACTCAGAGAGTTGTTCCTGAAAATAGCTTGTTTTTAAGCAAAACTTTGTTGGCTTTTGGTGGTAGCCTTTTACACCATAGAAGCCATGAATATGGGTGATTTTAACTGTGACATGTTTCTTGCATTCAAAACCAGGGCTTATGGAGGAAACAAACACTTACTTTAACTTTTCTGAAATAGTTGGCTTGACTGTCATTTTTTGTTCTGTTTATTTAGGATATTAGCTTTTTTTTCTTTGAAGCTGGAAGGGTCCTTGTTGATTTTTTCCAAGCCCATACTTGACAGATGAGGAAACAGAAGCCCGGAATGCTTTAGTAACCTTTCCAAGTCTCTCTACTAGTGACAAAACCAGAACGAAAATCAAGGTCTCCCAGTTACCTGGTCAGTACCTTTTTTTTCTTATTGTACATGCTGTTAAAAAGAAAGGGACTACTTGTCTCTCTTGATTAGATCATAGGTAAGATAGTATAACATCTATACATACACTTATACATACACTTATATGTACACTCATACATATAGACAAACATAGATGATACATACGTAGGTGCACATGCATAGAGGGGAAAGCCCATAATTACAAACTCTTTTATCCTCAGGGTAAGAAGACCCTCTACAGGCCCTTGGCTGTCTCTTTTCCAGGAGGACTTTACCCACCTCAGGACCATCCTTTGATACTGTTCACTTGAGAAACTTATTCACTTAAGAGATTTGTGTGAAAAAAAGGGTCGTGCCCC
This sequence comes from Glossophaga mutica, assembly GCA_039655065.1. Lineage (NCBI taxonomy): Eukaryota > Metazoa > Chordata > Mammalia > Chiroptera > Phyllostomidae > Glossophaga > Glossophaga mutica. Next base: position 175,996,734 of record CM077304.1, on the reverse strand, counting down.
ACATTTTGTCCATCTGTCTTGTTTCAGCAGGCTGAGAGATGACTTACAGCAAGGTAGTGTTCAAGTTTTCTACCTCAGCAGATCTGGCTTATCACCAAGAGCTTGAGGGATATGGCTTAGTTATTCATCAGTGTGTGGTTATTTCTCCCTCTTCCCCTCCTCCTTTCTTCCAGCCTGTCTTTTTTTCTCCGTTGCCTTGTCTTCAGCAGGGGCATTTCCTATCTCTCCATAGACAGGAAAGAAAGCTCAGATCCAAGGCAGATATTCCTCCTGCTAGGTTTAACCCAGTTGTAACAAAAGCAAATAAAATTCTTATGCCTTTGAGGGTTTTTTTTTTTTTTTGGTTATGGAAATTACCCATTAAAAAGATACTGGGGAATCTGTAATCTGGTGCTAGCTCCATCTGTGGTATAGTACCCTGTGAAGGGAAGCGCATTAAACTCAGTAATGAAAATACAGGTTCTGAGCTGCACTTTTCCGCCAACTATCTATGGGATCCTGGGAAAATGAAGGGACTTACTGAGCCTCGTTTGACCTGGTCTCTTCCTTTGGGCTTGCAGAGTCATGAACCTCGATTTTAACTTTAAGTTGTTGTGTGGAATAAATGAGATAATTATACAAAAAGGCTTTATAAACTATGAAACACCCTATAAATATGTGTCAGGCATTATTATTATCAATGATTGTAGCAGACAGATACACACTGTTGTCTTTGAGCCGGGTACCATTTGAAGCACAGCCCATCCATTAGCTCACTGGATTCTGACAGCAGTTCCATGTGTGAGTGAATAGCACCGGTCATCGTGAATCACCAGGCTTGGCTGCCCTCCTGGATCAGCCGGTGATTTACTCCATGGTCCCTTCCCTTCCCTGGGCCTGAGTGGTACTCTTTGTAAAAGTGGCACTGGACTCCAGATGAATGTAAGAGTCCTCTGTTCTGGCATTTGTGCAGGGCAGTTTTTGGCCCTCACAGGCTTAGCCACTGATCATTAATTAGAGCTCACATTTCACTGAGGGCTATCATAATCTTCATTTTATAGATGAGTTCACGCAAAAGCACAGAGAGTTCATATAAGTTTCCCAAAGCTGCACAGCCAGGGAACGGTGGTGGAGCCAGGATTCAAACCTTGCTCCAGTGCTCCAGAATGGTGGCAGGTAGATGGATTCGGAGAACTCACCGGTGATCACAGGCTCCCCATCTAATCAGCATCAATGATTATCGTTTAGCTAGTAAGGTTTTGGTGTTGTTGACATTTAACTCCACGGTTAGATTTTCTGTGTCTTGATTGCAGGTTTTCAGTACCAGAGTGTGTATTCCTCGTGTCTTAGCACTTGGTGGTGCCCTCCTATATGTGCACAGTTTGTTTTCTGCCCAAACTTTAGATTCTTTGAACACCTCAGGAGGTCTGCTGTTGGCATCTACCAAAACTGTGTTTGGCAAAATGACCTTTTCACATCAAAAACCCCTTGAGGAGGCTGCTGAGGTGCAACTCTGGACGAGTCTCCACAGGGGAGACGAGTTTCAAGTTGCAGCCCTTTGTTTTCTGCATGGCATGTTCACTCCGACTTTCCTAGGGCTGCTGAGTTTTACGAGTCTTCTGGCTGTTGCAGCTGCTTTTCGCTTTGCTGTTATTTTATTTTTCTAAAGGCTTGGTTTTCTTGGGCTCTGCTTGGATACAACATGAAATTTGTAGCCCAGTTGCATCTGGGAAAGAGTCACACCCATTGAAATAGGGTGAAAATTGACTCTTGGAGCCCAAAGAAATTGACATAAATCCACGGACATCTTTCATCTCTTACTCTGTCTTCCTTCTTTGTGTGGTGCTGTTCCAAGATCTATTATTGGGACCAGCTTTCTTGGAGGGTTGCCTTTAACTCCTAATCCACTCAATGTGCTTATTTTACTATTATTGCGCCACGAATAGCCTTGCTAATCCCATAATTGATCCACTATGGAGTTCATTTATTTACTCATCTGCATATAAATTCTTTGATATAACCTATCAGACACTGAGCCAGGCATAATAGAAATACCAAAATGAATTAGACATAATCCCTGCTTTCAAAGACCTAATAATACTCTAAGGCAGTAGAGTACGGTGGGGAGAATTTGTTAATTCAATCAACAAGTAGTTCTTGAGTGCCCACCATGGCCAGGTTCTGGACCCTGTGACTGCCAGGCAGGTACCAACCCTCCCATCACAGGGCTTCTGGTCTAGGAGTGGCAACTACCACCTTCATAATTTCACAGGTAATTATGTAATTATGGTTGTGTTAGGTGCCACAAGGAAAAGTACAAGGTATTCTGGGAATATTAAACCATGTTTTTTCTTCTTTTTTCTGGCCTAGTTTGTGGGGCCAGGTACATTTCCTGAAACAAGTGGAGGTAGCCAGGTGACGACAGGCACAGAGGAGCAGGCTGGGCCACAGGAACCTCTCACACAAGGGGGAGGATGATCAGTGCTCCGCCCTTGTGGCAGCTGAGAGAGGAGAACTTTCGGAAACTGGGTTGATGATAAAACATCTTTCAGTATATTTTCTTGCTGTCCCTTCTGTACATGGTGGACTTGCATAGTATCATGACCTGTTTTAGTAACTCAAGAAAAAAAAAAACTTCTGTTTTTCCTTACTACCTAAATGTGTTAAAATAACTCACTATGTTTCATTTGTACACCCAAAGCCTTTGAATCCAATTAGTAAGAAAAACACTTTTCATGTCATTAAGTAGTGCAGAAATAAACAACTGGTATAGGAAAACCCAAATATGAATGCCTTGAGCTTTCTGCTGGAGCGTCGGAGTGTCTGGTTGTAAGAAGTGGAATCAGACGTATTCTTTTTGTTCCACATGCTTTTCTACATTCATCGAGAGTGCCTCCCGTGGATCACTTTACTGGACTGTGGGGGGAGGAGAGCAGGAGAAGGGTGTCAGCAGAGCTGCTGCTCCCGCCATTGAGAGGATGTCCTGCTCCAGGGCCGGAGGGTGGGTAGGACTCAAACCCTGTCTTCCCCCAACTCACCAGGACGAGACTGGACGGATTTTCCTAATGTACACAAAAGCACCTAATGGTTAGAGAGGCTGGGTGTGGAAATGTCTGACACAGGTTTGTTTTTCTCTGAAAGCACTCACACTTTAGTGTGAGAGGCAGACAGGGAATAACGAAACATGATTATGTTGCCAACAAGAATGAAATATGATAACCAGAGGTACAAAGGTACAAATAACATTCTAAGGGGGCTCCAGAGAAGGATTTTAACTGATAGAGTGGGGTGGGGAGAAGAAATTTATATAATGTTTGAAGAACCTAGATGGATGGACAAGTTTTCTTTTCTATTTTTAAATAATAGCTTTCTTGAGCTTTAATTCATATATTGTACAATTAACTCTTTTAAAGTGTACAAGTCTATGGGATTTATTATATTTACAGTGTTGTGTAACCATCACCAAAATCAACTTTGGGACATTTTTGTCACCTCAGAAAGAAACCCCGTACCCATTGGCATTCACTCCTCATTTCCCCAAACCCCCTTTCACCTGCTCTAAGCAGCCACTGATCTACTTTCTGTTCTTTAGAGTTGCCTATTCTACACATTTCATTTAAGTGGCATCATACTGGTTACTTTCACTTCCCATATTTTCCAGTTTCATCCATGCTCTGGTATGATTTGCTTTTGAATTTTTATTGACTGATTTTTGGGAGTACGCGAGAGAGAGAGAGAGAGACAGAGAGAGTCATTGACTTATTGTTCCAATTATTTATGTGTTCATTGGTTGATTCTTGTGTGTGGCCTCACTGGGGATCAAACTTGCAACCTTGCTGTGTGGGGATGATGTTCTAACCACCTGAGTTACCTGGCCAGGGCTAGTTTTTGATTGCTGGAGAATGAAGGAAGTTTACCCCAAAATGATGCAGTATAGTGAACTAAGAGAATAACTTTCATAGGAAAATATGGGCTGTAGTTTTAGGTTGAACGTAGAATATTTGATCTGCAGAGTAGGACCTTTGGGGGATGTTATAGATGAAGTAGTTGGAAATACAGTTTGGTAGCAGATTATGGAGATAGGAATAATTTGTACTTTTTTCAGGATACAGGTGTTTTCAAAAGGAGAGTGATATAACTCAATGTGTATAATTTGAAAAAAAAAAAAGATAATTAAACAGCAAGGTCACCCAGTTTGGTAGTGGAGAGCCAAATGTGAAATCAGGAACACCTAACTTTCAAGGACTATTTCTTCATATTTCACAGCCTCTTACTTTATATATTTGTTTGGTGGAGCAAGTAGAAAAAGCACAGTTGACTTTTTCCATTGCAGTTATTTTTAAACTATTAGAAGCATGTGAAAGATAAATCTTTATAGATTATAGTTTAAAATGCTGTCCCTTGAGCACTTGAGATGAGGCAGCCTTTTCATGGTAAAGTCCACTGCGTATGTGTTATTACGTCATGAAGAAACAGGCTTCTTTGTCTCATTTGATTGTCTCTGCAGGACCCTGTAATGTGCTATTTTGGGTGTAGAGTGTGTATTAGTCAGCTCAGGCTGCCATAACAAAAATACCAAAGACTGAGTGGCTTAAACAACAGAAATGTATTTATTTTTTCCACAGTTTTAGAGGTCGGAAGTCTGAAATCAGGGTGCCAGTGTTGTCAGGTTCTGGTGATACCTCCTCCTGGTTTGGAGGAGGCCACCATGTCACTATGTGCTCATATGGCAAGGGGACAGAGAGACAGCTGTCTGATATCTTTTTGTATAAGGGCACTAATTTCATCATCAGGGCCTTATCCTTATGAACTCATCATAACTTAATTACTTCCCAAAGACCTCATCACATTTGAAGTTAAGGCTTCAATGTATGAATTTAAGGGGGGCACAATTCAGTCCACAGCAGAGTCTTAGTTTGCTTAGGTTTCCTTTGGACTCAGGACCTTGGATGTGTTCCTTATATTCATCTGTCAGATTCCTGACAATCAAATGGAAGTCATCAGTATCTCGAGTGTAGCTGACCTATGTTTGCATTCCTTGGAACCTGGAGGAATCACTCATTGCCTGTTTCTGAACTGCTCATGTCACAGGACTTTGCAAGAGGAGAGACTTTAATGGCCATCTGGTTCAAGGGATATTAAATTAAGGGTTAGTGGTTCATGAGCTTCCCAAAATTGTTTGCACCATCCTCTGTATCTGTGTGGAGGTATATTTCCTCCTCATCACATCCCCATAGGATTCTCAAGTGGTTTAAGCTCCTTCACAGAAGAAGAATCACATATTATAATGTGAACTTTTTACTTATATCTCCAGTCTTTACAACTGATCCTCAGAAATTTTGAAATTGAGCCCCACAGCAGTGAAGTCAACTTGCCCAAGGTCACAGAGCCAGTAGGTGACAGAACCTAGACTCAGACCCTGTGGCCTGATGCCAGAACCCAGGCTCTTCAGTTTTTCACTCTTAATCTCCTGCCCTTTGCATTACTCTGTTCTACCTTTTTTAGACTCTGGAGTTGATTGACCCTCTTGTAATAAATAGACAGTAGAGGCCCAGAGAGAAGTGAACATGCCCAAGATGGTACTGTGATTAAAGACACATAGCTGTCAACATGTGACAATAACACAAACCCCAAGTCAACACATGAGTCTTTAAGACATATTTTAAAGTTAAATTACACTAGAACCTATATAATTTTATTAATCAGTATCACTGCAATAAAGTAAATAAAAAATAACACAAAGGTTTAGTCAAATAATGAGATAAAAGTCAGTTAAATTAAATTAAAAAGCCTCCTTTTTGACCGTTGTTTCTGCCACTGACCCTCCTCTTCCCTCCCTCTCTTCTTGTCTCCTTTTCTCTTTCCTTCTCCCTCTGTCCTTTCTTCTCTTCCTTTCCTTCCTTCTTTCAACAAGCGTTATTGAGCATTCAGTGCCATTTAGAGTTAAGATGGAGTTATTAGTAATGGAATGTTTTACTGTTTCTGAAATGGTTTTCTGGTCAGGTGACCTGGGTATTATTTTACTCCTCTGTGGCCAACAGCACCTCTTTATCCTAGGAGGTTCTCAGTGGCGTCACACATGAAACAACGCTGAGGGACAGTCAAGCCCCTGAAGCCAGTGCCTTAGCTTGGGACAGAGCAGGCTTCCTGATATACGACTTTGGGACTGGATGGAAACCTCCATTCAAACAGGCAATACTGAAGGAAGCTCCACTTTTATGTGTGTATGGAATAGAATGGGAGTTATTTCACCTTTTCAGATCTGAGAGCTCTGTAAATGTATTGCTTGATGTTCAAGGCTGGAGTTTAAAAGAAAAGTTAGGACTAGAATTAGGAACAGTCAAAATATAATGAAATCATAGCAGTAGATGACATGGCTAAAGAACTTTTGAGGAAAGAGGAAAAAAACCCCTTATTTCTCCTTTTCTTCTAGAGTGTGAGACCTACCTCAAGTTCCATTTGCCCAAATAACTGTTGCTAATCCTAACCTATGTCCACCAGTCTGAACTCCTGTAACCTCCTTTTGTCACTTAATGATGTGTTCATCCAGGTCTTATGTATGTTAACTAAAGCTGAAGAGAGGTAGCTGAATGTAGTGGAACTCATATTTATTTAGATGTTAGTAACCCCATTCAAGTCCAGGCTTGGCTAGTCACTGTTTGTTGATTGAATGATGGATTTTCTCTCATCAAATTCCAAGTCTGTAAAATGAAGATAATAATATTGTCTACCTTGACTATCTCAAGAGTTGGTGTTTACTTTTTGACTATAGTAATAGAACAGAAAGCTCTTCAAAAGGACTCCAAAGAAATCACCTTTTCCCGAATCTACATAGAGTAATTGTGATGTTTGTTTTCACTCTCTGGTACACTCCTCCTTTGCATTTATATACACTTCTTTTGTAGCTCAGTACCTAAAACAATGAAAGTTACATATATTAGATATTCATATGCATGATTTTAATTAGGGTCTTATTTTTTTCTTCCTCTGCTTTGTTTTGGGGGAGAGGTTGTTGTTATTGTTTTAGCATTTTTTTGAGGAGTTTTTCCTGGGAGTTAGTGGGATGTTAACTTGTTAGAGTTTATTCTTTGACTTTTCTTGTCCCCTCTCTTGTGTCTTACCCTCTGTACATGTGCTGGCCTCCCATCATCCAAGAGTCTCCCGATACTATTACTGTTCCCCAGCAATGATGACATTAGTGTTTTCTCTGGCAATTAAAACCCTGTAGGGATGTAGGGTTCAACTGCCTCAGAGAACACGAAGGCCTAGGAAGGGTTCATGTATATTTGATTCAAGTCAGTATGGTTGCTGGTTCATGAAACATGCCCATTCTGTGCTGTCCAATGATGCTCACTGCTGTTTAGTATCTTCTTGCTGTTTAATCTTTTTTTTTCTTTAGGATGAAATTACTGACTTCGGTCCTGTTAAAATTTGACGAGTATTCCACTCTTGAATCTAATTCTATTTTATTCTAACTCAAATTGCACTCTCTTTTTTATCCTGTTGTAGCACATTGGTTCCTAGACATAATCAGGAATGATACCAGACATATATTATTAGAATATTTAGTAAGTTTATTTTATTATGTTGAATATAGGCTTGAGGAACACATAGAATCCATTTTAATTAATTTTGTGGGTAAATATCATTCTCCATATTTTCTATTTTATGCTCACCTCATTATCATGGTTTGGTATAAATAGATATATAGTTTATTTAATAAAATTTATTTTCTGTACCAGGCACTGTGTAAGATGCTTTATGTCTTAAAAAGATGATTAAAGAGTAGTTCCCATCACCAGGGAGCTTTGCCTCTGGCCGAGGAGACAGACATCTTCAGGGGGAGGTCTGACGTTTGCTGGGCCAGGACACTGTCAACATTAAAGGTACAAAAGCGTGTGTTAGAAGTTTGTGAGAAGAAAAGATTAAATTTAAGTAGAGATGCTCAGAAAATTGCCAGTACACTCATTTTTCACTGTATCTGTAACCCTCAAGTTCTAACTTTCTGCCAAGATGATTCTTCTTTTGCATCACATTTAAAAAAAATTATTGGGGTGCTATTAATAAAGTTTTACAGGTTTCAAGTGTTTAGTACATCATCTGTATATTGTGTTGTGTGCTTACCACCCAAGGTCAAATCTTCTGTCACCATATATTTGACTACCCTGTATCCTTCACTGTCCTGCCCCCCACTATCTTACCTGGCTTCTGCCTCATCCCAGCTTGCATCCCAGCCCTGCAATTTTTATTTTGTCATGGTTTGAATAATAGCAAAGAGGAATGAGGGATGTATGCTTTTTTCCAGAAGGGGAACAAGAAATATTATGAGGGATGATCGATGATTGATACTTGATGGTGTCACTGTGTAGTAAACCACAGACATTAAGAGAAAGGCCTGTCGCATATCAGGAAATAGGAAACTCTCTCACATGGCACTGGAGGTGGTTAGTTGATCAGACTCTTGGAAAGTGCGCTTTCAATAGATAGTGCTGACATCACGCACACATGCACGCACACATGCACACACAGTCTCTTTACCTTATTAACCATTTATTCTTGACTATCTTTTATCTGATGATTTCTTTTCCGTTGTTCCTTTCAAAATATTACCTCCACTGGGATCTAATTAGAACCCCTCGAAATTCAAAACACAGTGAATACATATGGGCTCCAAATGTTATCTTTAGGCATAATAGAATACTAGACACTAATTATGGTTATCCATTGTGTATATAGGTATCTAAACACCTCTTCTGCCAAATTTGTTGTCAGGCTGCAGGGAGAAAAGTCAAGGAAATAGTTCTCATTAGCTTTTAATTTTGAAGGAGTTTCTTTCCCCGGAGTAATAATACTGCAAGTTGAAACTTTGTAGTTTCTAAAGTGGATGCGCAGTGCCAAAATTTACCTTATATTAACTTAATTCTTAACTTAGCACTAAAATTGCTTTATGACTTGATGAGGAAATGACTATTTCTACAAAAGCAAGCTTTTGTAGAAGAGACATACTTTGATGTGCTCTACTCTGTCGAATAGACTTATTTAGAAAAGAAGTTTAATTCAAACTCCAGCACATCAAAGCATTTTGTAGGATTTTTATAGCCATTGCTATCTTAGAGCAGTAATTGAACATTGTTATTTTCATATATTTATTTATAACGTATATATGAAAATATTAAAATGACCCCAGAGTTTGTTAGCCCTTAGAAAAATGCCAACACAAATACTGTACAGGAAAGAATACTGCTTCTCAAGCCTAGAGTCCTGAGTTCTAGTCCCAGTGCTGCTTGGGACTCCTCTGTAGGACCTCATAAAATCAGTTCACGTGCCTGAGCCGCATTTTTTCCCCCTTTAACAGAAAAAGAGTTCCAAGTCTTAGATCTGGAGGACACTTAAAAATTGGTCTCTACTTCTTTAAAAAATTGTGCAAATAATCTTGCAACTTTCCATCCAACTCAGAGCATTTAGTAGAAAAAAGTGTTACCCATAATTCCACCACCTTGGTACAGGGGCAGTCTATTATTTTATGTGTGTGTGTATTTCCTTCCAATCTTTAGCTATTAGCATAAATTACCATGGTGCTATGTATCACTTGGCATCGTACATTAAGCATTTTCTATATTGCTGCATATTCTTGAATGATTAAAATTTTAATATCTGTTTAATATTTCATTGAGCGGTTATACCATGTCTTAATTATTTCATTATTTTCATATATTGCTATGATTAAAAATTTTATGCGTAAATATAACTTAGTCCATCAAAGTCTTGAACATGATGTTGGAGGTTTTAAATATTAGGGTCAGAGGTTAACATTTTATGGTTATTCAAATCTGCTGATGACCTGTTCTAAACAGGACGTTTCTTTAACTCTGCAGCAGGAATGTGTGAGTCAGTATCTCCTAATTGTGCCAGTGCCAGATACATTGTTTTTTTTTTGGTATTAGCATTTCTTTGGTTATTGTAAGGTTAAACATGTCTCTTCACATCTCATTTCTAGGTATATTTTGTATATGGCATTGGAAAATGAATACTTTGCAATCTTTGGGAAGCTATTCACAGCAAAACAAAGAGTAAATATTTTAATGAGAATTGTACATGGCTTGTATAAAGAGGTTCTAGAACTTTTTGAGTCATATGAAAGACCTTTTGAATTAATTGAAAGGTGTATCTTATTCCTAAACAAAAATAGAAAGGTTATTAAGTAGTTATTTCCCCCGAGATTTCATGTCATCTGAAGACAACGTTCAAGTTAATTGTTCTTGAATATTAACAAAATAACACAAAATTATTGTGATAAAAAACAGGCAAAATAGCTAAGAGAAATGTGAAAAGTAGAGTAATGGGGAAGAGGGATCAGCTGGTCAGATGCTATAGCACATTGTAAAGCTACCCTAAACTGGTGATGGACTGACTGGGTGGGACCATTGCATAACATAACACATCCGGAAACAGAGCAGTTGCATGTAGAATTGACTATGCCTAAACGGACCACCTCGAAACATCCTGGAAAGGAAGGATTATTCAAATGGATCTGGGATAATTGGTAGGTACTAATGAAAAAGAGTTATATCAGGAATATATATCAAAACAGACCCTGATATGCATGAAAGGTCATGTTAAAAAATAGTAAAAGGTTTAAGAAAAAAGAACAGATTCATTATATGGGTAGCAATCGAAAGCAATAACACTTTTCATTTAGAACTGGGACTGCAGAATTTTTCAGTAAAAGGCCAGGTAGTGAATATTTTAGACTCTGAAGGCTGATGGTCTCTGGCACTCAACTCTGCCACTGTAGCACTAAAGTAGCCATAGACAAGTTATGTGTCTAACACATAAATAGAGAACACATCTGTTTATGAGGAAAAAAACACATTATTATGAGTGTTAGCCTCCCACACATCTAATCCCAAAGTGAATTTGATGAATCCTTTAACTTTTTGCAAATCTGTATGTGACAAGTAGTATGTAGTTGCCGTTTTAATCTGCATTTTCCTGACTGCTATTGAAGTTGTGCATGGGCTTGTACTTTGTTTTTGTTTATTTATTTTTTGGCTGTATTTGTTTGCCACTGATGCCTTCTCCTCAGCGAATTAAAGGTGGGCTTGATTTATTTTGCTTATTTCTTCTCTTTGCCACCTGATATCTCAAGGCCCTGGAGGCCTCTGTGGTAACTCCAGCCCAATGCTGACAAGAGGGCACCATCTTGCTTCCGGAATTGTAACTCTTCCTGTGACTTTGCACCCAGGGGTGGGGGACTTGATTTTCAGCTTATATCTTACCTGTGTCCTCACCTGGCTCCTTACCAGCAGAGTGAGGACAGAGAACTGCTTTGCCTCGGCGTTGAGTAGTTTTGGCTACGATGACCTGCTGCTTAGGTTGCCTCCACCTCCTGTCTATGGCCTTTAGGTCCTGTCTTGCTCCTTGGGCCCTGCAGTCCAGATGTGGGCAGGATCTGCCTTTGTACTTCTGTCCATTCAGGTGAGCAAACCTAGAGAGCTGGCTTCATGCCCTCCAGTTGTACTACTTTAAGGAACCAGCAGTGTTATGTTTCACCTCTGAGTTATGATCATTGTTTCTGTTTTCCAAGAGATATGGCTGAGAAACTGATGAAGTCACACAAAAATTCTTAGAGAACCACACTACGAGATTATTTTAATTATGGAGGTGGAAATGTCCTTGTTTTGGCCCAGTGTCTCCAGGTTCCTGGGGTGCCACAGTCACAAAGTCTGCTGCTGCCCCTCCCTGCGGTCTTTCCATTGTTGTGTGTGCTACAGGAACCGAGACAATTATGACAGAGCTGAGCTGGTTTCTCTTCTCTTTTGGGCATTATTGTTTGTGACAACTCTGATCACCATTTCTTCCCCCCCAGATTATGAAATTGTAAAATCACTGCTATATTTGTATTTCCTTTTGCTGTCAGGACTTGAGAAGCACCATTCTTAGGTTTCCCTTGAAATTCCTTTCTTAATAATTGTTCTTCTCGCATACATACGCGCATAGTCTGCTGTTTACAGAATGCCCTTGTGTTCTGTATTTCACTTGATCCTAATAAGCACCTATGGGGTAAGCAGAGCAGATATTGTTGTCTCCATTTTACAGATGAGGAAATTAAGGCCCAAAGAGGTCTGGAAGGCCCTGTCCAGGCTACCTTTGGAGCTAGTACCAAAACTGCCTTTAGATGTATGCTCCTATCTCTCCTGAAATTTTTCTTCTTGTCCATGAAATTGCTTCTCTATTATGAGTATCAGGGATGTTTTTGTTTATGACATGAAGAAATTAGTGATTTTTCCTGAGAGATCTCAGCATTGCTGCATTTGCCTACAATTTCTTTCACCATATGGTTGGTCCAAGCACTTTGAGAGAAGACAGTACATGTAAATATTCCTTTTTTCTTCAGAATATGAGATAGACATTTTCAGAGTAGAGAGACATCCCGAAGAAACTGAGTTTGTTCTCTGGTATTTGTAACAACCACGACAACTGTGATTTTGGATTTCCCTCCTTGAGTTTTCCAGCTGTTGTCTGCTGCAGTGCTTAACATTTGGGGGTCACTGATTCCTGTTCCCATTTTAACTATGTGAGGTTTGTGTGTTTTGTGACCTTTGGGTTCTGACCTTCAGATTTAGGGAACTGGAACTTTAGGAAGTTTTGTTAGGACTTGAATCCAAGTAAATTCCCTAATGACTACAAATTCTCAGAGTGCTGTGGAATGTTAGAGTTTAAAGGGACTTTCATCCATCTAGCCCTCTTGATTAGGAAACATGGTCCGTGAGTGACGGAGCTGAGGTGAGGTTGCTGAGATCAGATTACGCTGTCCCCTAGCTTGGTCCAGAACACTATTGCTTCCCCTCTTGTAGGATACCTCTTCCCACTGGACTTGGGGCTCAGAGAGGGTGGCACTGCATCCTCTCTGTGCATGGCTCCACTTCCTAGTGATGATCAGAGCACATTGCGTAGGCACTCAGGATTTGCTTGCCCAATGAATGATTTCAAACTGTGTCTTGTTGCTAATTTGGCAAATTATATTTTAAGGATGTTGACAGGGTTTTACCATGGGAAACAATCCACTCTAGGTATTTTCAGCAGAAATAATTTAATTCAGGGTGTTAGGTGTTTCCAAAAAACTGGAGGGATTGTACAGAGAAGATTCAAGGCTGGGCTTTCAGTACCGAGTCCCAGAACCACACAAAGTTGTTAACTTTTTCACAGTCAGCACAGCAAGGAATCATAAGGCTGAGACACAACCGAATACAGCATTGTACTTGTGAACCAGAGATGAAGAAGCCATGTTTGGGAAAGTGGTAACTGGACCCTGAGACATGGTGTCCCACTACTCTCTCTGCTGCAGCTACTTCTTGACAACCACAAGGCTGAAGACTGAATGTGGGACTGTGGATGCAGAACAACCCCTGGTCTCCAGGTCCATGGCCATTCTTCCAGCAGAAAACAGCAGAAGTAGCGGGAACATTGCCTCCATCTTACTTTTGTCTTCCAGATCTCAAGCCAGATCATTTATTTTGACAGACTCTTTTTTTGCAATCAAACACTACCTCCAAGGTAGCCTCTGCAACATGGCAAGTGTGAGTGCTGATCTGCCATTTCCAACACAGTAAAGGTTTTGGTTGTCACATTTTGGACATGTCTTCCATAAGGCTCTGTGTATAGGAGATACTAAATTGAGAATGGATTTACAATTTTGTTCTATTAGATCTCTATTTGGCAGTGCAATTAACTATGTAACAGAAGGGAATGCAACAGCTTTACTTTAGGGAATCCCTAAGGGGAATTTCTATTTATCAGAAAAAATGCCATAAGGAGGGAAGATCCTGAGCTGGGAGAGTATTCTAGATTGTTTTGGTTTCAAGCATCTTGGAAAGTACTACAAGGAGACATGCAGTATTATGATATAACAGTGCTTACCGTGTCTGGGGGGAGTTCCATCTTCAGAATGTGCTGTCAACTTTCCATCTTGTGTGTTCTCCCCATCCCGCTCCCTATCCCTGTGGAGTGTATATTTAGAATTTGCAATGGAAATCAATAGAAAATAGTTTATTTAGAATAAATTAAATGGACACGTAGCCTGTGAGCCTGTGTTGAGTTATTTTGACTTCATCTCCCTTAACTGTTCTGTTAGTCTTATTTGGAAAAGTGAATCATTATACGTAAATCTCCTCCACCTTTACTTCTGTGCCCTAGTGAATAAATTTGGACACATTTTATTTCTGCTTCTTGTCTACTCTCTTATTTTTCTGTTCCAAATTAAGAATCAAACAGACCCACCATCCTTCTATTAATACTTGGAACCAATTGACATGATAAAATTGCTAGTAACATTGATGGGGGTAGAGACAGGAGTGGGCAGATGGCGAAGACATAACTGAAGCAAAAAAAACCCTGATTTTCTTAGAAAAAGTGATATTCTTTGGTTCAGGAGAAAGAGGCTGAGTGTGCAGGGTAGCTTCTGCGAGATTTCTGTTGTGTCTTGCATCCTTCTCGTGTGGAGGCATCCTGGTACATTCGTCCCTGCTTACTGGGAAACACAAGCTTCTGGAGCAGGGAAGCCTCCAAAGCCTCTCTGCTTCCCACTGCAGATTGCGCCGCCCTCTTAGCCACCGCAGTAGTAAACTCACAGTGTGGGAGGTCTTCGGCCATATGAAGGCTTTGCATTCAGTGACCAAAACCCTATTATCACAGTGTTATAAGTAAAGCGACTGTAGTCATCATCTAAACTGGGACACTTTTGAGAGCGAAAAGGGGCACTGGTCATAATGACACCGAAACAACAGGCATAAATTGGACGTATGGTCACCCTAATTATAAGGGACAGTAGGGAACAATATTTGAAATGTGAACTAAAATGATTCAGAAGCAGAGCTTGCCTCTTTATATTCCCAAATTCTTAAGTTTACCTTCTCTTTTATCTAGTAATCACTTGCTAAGCTCTAATGATAAGGCAGACTCTGTAGTTGGCACTAGGAAAATAGGGGAAGATGCCATCTTTGTTCTTTACTGAAAATTGCTGTTATAATACTTTAAAGCAGTGGATTTTCAACCTGACTTATGGCAGAGCCCTCATAGGAGGGCAAGGGGAATACAATCAGCCCTCTGTGTCCACAGATGTGCTTCCACTGATTCAAGCAATAGTCAGTCAAAAATGTTTTTAAAGTGTTTATTGTTGCTGATATGTACTCATGTAGTTAGGACTAAAATGCACAGACATTTTTTTTGGTCATTATTCTCTGAGCATTATAGTATAACAAGTATTTACATGTCATTTACATTATATAAAGTATTATAAGTAATATAGAGATGATTAAAAGTATGCAGGAGAATGTTCATAGACTATATTCAAATACGATGTCTTTTTATACAAGGGACCTGGGCATCTGCAGGTTTTGGTTCTGAGGGGCATCCTGAGCCAATCCCTCTAGGGATGAGAGTAGTGCATTTTATACTTCCCCTACAAGTGACGTGTATTCTGCCAAAGGATGAAAACTTAAATAAAGGCTGAGGAACTGTTTTATCAATTCATCCATTCTATTCTTGGTGTTTTCTTAAAGATTTGGCATGAAAAAACAATTTTTCCCTGAAGAAATGTTTGAAAACTATTGGTTTGAGATTTTAATTTTTTTTGTTATTGTTCTCAAGCTCTACAACTAGTTCAACAGAAGGAGGAATTGGACTTTTGAAACTTGGAACACAGGAAAATAAACTGAATAGGAAACTAAAAAAATTCCTTTAAATTTCTGTGGGACTGCCGTATGTAAGCAGGCTTATGATTCCAGAGGGACAGGTAGGGGGTTCTTACAGGGGTGCAGGTGTCAGCTGCAGGTCACCTTCCCGCAGTTCCGAGTGTCCCACCACGGAGGGGCTATCTTGTGAGGTAATGAGCTCCTGGTTATCAGACATATACAGACAAACTTACAGATGGTGGTTAATTTTCAACCGAAGCTCCACATTAGAAGAAATATCTTTGTTAATAATTTGAATATTAAACTTCTCCATCAGTGCCTGTTGTGTCTTTAGCTACTACCTTAAAAATGTCTACAGTAAGTGTATGTGAGTTTAATTTCCCAAGACTGTTAGCCAATTCAGTACATTCTTTACAGGTTGCAATGTCCTTTTTTGCATGGTGGTCAATAATTGATAAAAAAAAAAAAAAAAAAAAAAAAGCAGAAGACACAACACCCATACTCTCACCCAGAGAAATTTAAAAGGGAATAACATTCACTGATGTCATTCTGAAACTGATCCGAAACAGCCTGGCTCGTTTTCACTCAGCTGCCATTGGTCAATGCGTGTAAGGTTTTCGTCTCTGTTTCAAAATCTTGAAATAAAAGTGGAACAACCTTTAACATGACTTAAGAAAAAGGTCACCAGTTGAAAATGGTTTCAGCTGTTTTGCTGTTAAATGTGAAATTGCAAAACCACCTTCTCCTACATAATTTGAATTTATAACACATTCTAATGTGAAGCTTGTCTGTTTTTCAAACCATTTCAAATACTGAGGAATTTCTCCAGGCTCTTTGATTGGAGTTAAACAAAAAATTTTAGTTCAGAGCGTATAATGCATGAAGTTGAATCTCTTTGTTTTCCAAAACTGTATTCTCATGGTCCATGAAGGTTGAAAATGTGTATCTTTCTTCTTTCTCTTTTTATTTTTCCCAAATCTGGACATTTTAATTTAATTTAGCAGTATTATTATACCTTATGATGAAGTAGATTTTGGGTTTAATAAAAAATTTAATAATTTAAAATTTAATTTAAAAGTGAAGTACTAGAGAAACAAAGATTAAACTGGAAACCTTATAATGATATTATCACATGAATTTAATAACGTTAATTCAGATTACACTATTCAAACTCTACGCAAAGGCTCTAAGCTAGTTTATGATAGTAGCTGTGACAATAGGATACAAACAGCACAGCTGACAGGTGACAGTTTTGTGAGCAATATGACATTTAGAAGGCTGAAGTATTATTGTTCACTCTATTTCTTATTACTATGATTTCTCTTAACATGTTATGTTGCCTGAAAGAATATTGCTTCACAGAGTCACATGTAATATTGTCAGGTGTAAATAGGCTCAAGATTTGTCAAAAGTGGACTCATTCATTAAAGTCAAAATTAAATATTTCTATTTTTGCAAGTTATATTTAAAATGGAATTCTTTTCTTCCATTCTGTTTACTCTTATTGGGGTAGCAAAATGAATTCGTAATAAAGGAAAATACAAACAAAATTATTAAAAATTAAAATCTATTAAAACATTCCTCAAGTGCTAGTAAAATTTTATGGCCTGTCTAATGGGCACAACAGACTAGCCAACGGACAACCCAGATTCAGTGTTCATGTGTGTTAATACAAGCATGAACAAGCTCAGAGGAATGCAGACAAGCGAGCAGTAATTAACTTGTGGACTTACTCACTTAACGGTGGGTTTGGAATGAGAAGTTTCTAGCTATCACCAAAACAATTACCAGGCCTCATGAGAGATTATATTGGTGATTTCTCCCACTGTCAAGTTTTCATCCTAGTGGAGGGGCAAGATATATACGAGGAGTTTAAAACCCTTATGAATCAGGCACTCAGAACCTTGTCTTTAGAAATCCAGATGTTCACTTTTTGAAGTAGATGTGCAGAGCTCAAAGGGCTCAAGGTATTGTTTGCACCTTCCCCTCAACTTTGTACAGAAAAACAGTCTGTTTGAATCAGAGACATAGAAGAAACCTTTTTAATAATACATATTTTGAAAGCACAGCACATTCTACAGAGCTAGCCATACCACTGTAGAGCATAAAATGTTGTTACAAGAGGCATTTTGCAGATCATCTTCTTAATGCTTACCATTGTAGAGCTGAAGAAATGGTGGTCCAAAGAATGTAAGCATTGTCGTACTCACTTAGCCGAGTAGGACCATTGCTGTTAAATGACCTCAGAGCTCGGGGTCACATGACTTCGGTGCTCATTTTCAATGGCATGGGTGCTGGCTTTTTTGAGAGAGAAGCTCTTTACTCCTCGTTCATTTCAATGACTTTCACCCGCTTTTTTAAATTGTCATCCTAACAATCAATTGAATTACTAGCTTGTTTAGTGAAATTCTTCCACTGTAAACACTTTTTGAAAGAACAATTGGGTTTAAATACAGCCTTTGATATGTACTAGCTGCTGTAGTAACTTGGGTGAACTGCTGCAGCTTTTCTAAGCCTTGGTTTTTGAATATTCAAAGTAGAAGGAACAAATTCATTCTTTCGATTTCTCCCAGGTGGGACTCCATCACCTCCTGACCATTGAGTATCTTGTCTTGGCTGTTGGCATCATGTCTCTTTTTTTCCTTGACTGATGGGAGTTGTGACCACAAAGACCATCTAGTTAGTGATTGGTTTAGTTCCGTTCTCTCCTTTTCCTTCTCCCGAGAGTCCTGTCTTTCTGATATTGTTTCCCTGTCCTAGCTGATTGTTCCCTTTTCATGTGGCATTCTGAATCTGATGTGAAAGTGCAATGTGGAGATGTTTTTATTCCTCACTTCTTTATCAAAGGCAATTGTTTTCTCGTCTGGATTAATGCTTCTATCCCTTGCTGCTTCTTAGTTTACCTGGGATCTTCATATGCAGCTGGCAAACTGCTTTATCAGTATTGAGGATTGTGCCTTTAGCATTAGCTTGTGTCCATATTAACTTAGTACAAGGCGAGTTGGCATTGAATGTGTTGACTCCTATGCTGCTTCATTTCACTCTACGCTTAGTGGTCAGTGGGACTGTTGGGAGTTAAGATAGTTTTGTAAGAAACCTCACCTCACTCAGCTTGTGGACTTGTAGGGGAAATCATGGAGCATGACAGTTAGAAAGAATGGTAGCAGGCATCGAATCTTTATTTTACAGATAGGGAGAGATACTGAGGTTCAGGGAGGTCTAGGGATAAAAATCAGAAAGCTGATTAGTGGCTAAGCTAGAAATTGCACCAAAGTCCCCTGCATCTGAGTCCAGGGCTTTTTCCAGTATTTCCAACTGTTTTTCAGATAGTCTATATAAAGGTTTGGCATTTCTGTAGAGTTGTTCTCTAGGCACCCCTTCTGAGTAATGCCAGCTGTCCATGCAGAGAGTGGGGCACTTAGCCAGTGCTGGGCCAAAGCTGCCTGCAAAGAGAAGTTGAGCGAATGCGTTGACATTTTCAGCCCATGGCAGATTCTGCTTTGTCTTTCCGGCTCTCGTCTGACCTGATGCTTCAGTGGAAAAGTGATTACATGTGCAGTTCAACTAACAATTGTGTGTAATTTTCAGCCTGCCTTATTCATTAACGTTACCTTCCCACACTGCCATCATATTCCAGGGCATATTTGCTTCATAATTACACTGGTAGGGACTTACCTACATCATTTGGAAAAGGTTTGCCTAAAGTACTTATTTACTTATGCATAATAAATCTTGATTGATACCTTCGTAATCTCTGAGATCAGTCTGAAATTCCCTCCCACAATGGGGAGGATTGAAGAGTCAGGGAAATGGGTGACAAAAAATGGAAAAAGAACAGAAAAGAAAGAAAAGAAAAGAAGTCTGTGGTTCCTCAATGATTAAGCGAATTAGAGATGATTTGGAATCTCCATGGATAATCTTGCTTTTGGGGGCTTGTTTTACAGTCAGGATCTGTCATGGAATTACAAGAGTTTGTGTGTAGACAGGTCATTAGCACTCATCTAAACCCATCACCTCATTTTCAGTGTCCTTTTCAGAGGAGGACACTGTCATCCCAGAGAGCGCCAAGGTTGCACTCTAACCTCATTGCATATCTAAGACTGTAAGGTGAGTCTGAATTCAGAAGATCAGGTGTCCTTTATCTGAATACCAAGGACAGATAACTGTAGTCTACTCAGGAAAACACATTGTACCATTTTAACAGATCATTAAGAGGGCAGTTTTGAAATTCTAAAAAGGTACTAGTTTTGATATAAAGAGGAAAGATGGTGAAAAACCTTCAGTTATAGGCAAGTGTTATTTATATCTTAATTTCTTGCTTAAATGGTGAAACTGTTGCTAAGGGACATGATTTCTAAACTTTCGTCTGCCATCAACTATTTCTGATGTTTAAGTCACATAATACCTTAGTCTCTCAATTTTTGTACCACTGATAGGGATATTAATACCTGTGTCTTTCTTTAGTATCATTCATTTATTCAGCAAACATGACCAGGAGCCAGGTCTTGGTTTAATTGCCAACAGAGATTTAGGATCTAACACAACATGATTTAAAGATTAATGTAAATGCTCAAAGTCAATTATTCTCAACCCTTGAATCAAAATGTATACATAATGATCCACAAGTATATTGTTTGTAAAACACTATTTCGAGCTAATTGCACTCGGTGTTAGATGATACTGTGTAATGGTTGGTTGTTTTTAAATTTTGATGACCCATGTAAATGTTTAAAGATGACTTCAATATAGATTTTGGGAAAGAAGGAAAATTTTATCAAACATGAGTTAGTTTTACTTATGAGGATGACCATGATGGCACACCCATGGTGTCTTTAGAGAGGCTTAGAAGCTTTGTTAGTATTTATTGTAACTTCACCTGTGGCCCTAAGTGTTCCCACTTGTAGAGGAAGGGGCTTGGTCACCGTATGGTCTTTTGTAGTCTTTTGTGTTCTGCTTTGCCTTGATTTGTGTGGTCAGACTATTGGGTTCATTAGTCTGTGATCTTGTGACTCATAACATCTTAAGTTTGAAGGAACAGAATAGAGAAGGCGTATGGCAAATAAGATCCATGTGGAGATAAGAGCAAAATCTGCTGTTTGTAAGTAATGCCTTCTTTTGGATTGTGGTGTTTTCCTTTATCGTTAAAACAGAAAGGTTGGTACCATGGTGAAGATCATGAATTTGTAGTTGAACACCTATGCCCAAGCTTAAGCTTTGCTATTTGAGCACATTAATTCTTGAAGCCTTAGTTTCCAAATCTGATCATTGAAATCCTACCTTGTATAGTGGCTAGGAAGATTATGTAACCATTAGAACAGTAAGTCCTTAGTAAACACTTGTTATTTATTGTCAGTCGGTGGTGTTCTTGTACCTGCTGAACAGCTAAGAGGGGACAGAAGAGCAATGGAGAGGGTAATAATTGAAACTTCTTAGGTTCTTAATTTCTTTGCATTTGACTACAGTTCCTGAAAGACCAGTGCTTGAGCAACCCTAGCTCTCTGACTCCCTTCAACAATAGGCATCTTGCTCAGAGGAGGGCCATTTCTCTTGTTTTCCTCTCTTCTCATTGTATTTGTGTATTTTCAGAGCCTCTCTGCAGATCTTCCCTTTCACTTCTTGCTTTCATGATGATTATAAGTTTAGAGTGAAACCGATCTGGAACCAGAGGAAGTAAGAGCAGGGTGAGTTTTGGTCCAGCAAAACCATCTCTCACCACGGCTTTTCTGTGTTTGTGTTGGGCATCTCTGAGAAGCCGAGAAACCCCAGCTGATGTGTTCGAGTTTATTCCTTCATAAAACTTGTGAGCTTTTCTCAAACCCATTTATCAAAACAAAGGTCTGCAATTAAGATTTCAGAGAAGGAAAATGCTCTAGAATATTAGAGCAGATTGGGACTTTACAGACATTCATTTTGCAAAAGGATATTCTTTCTTGTTGAAGGTCACACTGGCAAAGGTGAGACTGGATCTGGGGCCATAGGGACTCTGTCATGTTTATTGCCTTCCTTGGATCCATCCTGCATGGCTTAATTTTCCCTACCTACAGTTTTCACTCTTATTAGATTCTTAGTCAAAGATAGAAGCTCTAGCTCCTTATTTCTCCATATAAGACATTTACTACACAAGCTCACTTTATCTTCCAAACCTTTTCCTTAATTGTTCTCCCTCAGCCCCTCATTTCTTAGTGTGAATGCTCTGCTCCTTGCCCCACAGAAATGCTTTGTTTCTTTCTTGAGCCCACAGTTCTTCCAGGCATTATCCTTGTTGCTCCATTTACCTGTTAGAGGCAACCAGCTTTCAACGCCCTTGTTAAGGGTTTCCCCGGCCAAGCCTATGTTAGCTTCTGTGACACACCCCAGTTGTTTTGTACGCTTTGTGTTTTTCTCTTTCTCATTTCACTCATATAAATATATCTCCCTCAGGTAGCCCCTAAGCTTCTTGAGTACAGGATGAGAATCTGATTCATTTGGAGTTCCAGTACCAGACAAATAAATTTATTCATTCATTAAATTAACAGACATTTTTATTGAGTACCTAGCATGTATTAGGCCCTGGGGTTGGAGAATGATAATCACCTCTCCTCTCAAGGATTCAAGAGTTTAGTTTGAGATACAGACAAGCACAGAGGCAGAGCGATGTGTGATGAGTGTGGTGTCGGCAGTGTTCCAGAGACTGTGGAAGTGCAGTGAGAGCGCATTCAACTTGAACTGGAGGATAGAGAACATGAATTATGTCTTCAAGGGCTAGTAGGAAGTGATGCTCAGGCTCTAAATGATGCACGGTGGATAGATATCATTTTTAATTGAGAGTTAGCTTGGTTGAAAGGGAGCAGAGATGAAACCCAAAGATCCAGTAGAATTTCTAGCAGAATGTAAATGCTGAAAAATGACCTCAAAGGAAGCATAAAACTACTACAATTATAGAAGTTATTGGAAATAACGATTAAGATCTGTTATTTAAGAAATTACCATGTATAGATGACTTTACATTGAATTCTGATGAGCTTTTAAAGATCACATAATGTCATTCTCACCATTAAACTAATACAAAGAATAGAAAAGGATGCAGAACCCTTATGTAAAAACCTGATAATGATAAATAAAACAAGTAGAGAAGAAAACACTATAGAATAATCTTACAAATATATGTATAAAAATTCTATATAAAGTAGCGTATTTAACTCATTCATATATTAAAACACCACATCTGTGATGGCGTAGGACTTTTTGTAGAAGGGCAAAGCTGGCTCAGTATCTGGAAATTTAGTAGCATGATTCATTACATCACAAAATAAAGGGAGGGGGAAAGTGATGGTCGTGTCGGAGGGTGTTAAGGAGCAAGATATAGATTCTAGAAAGGGAGGAGTAACCAAGGAGATAAGCATTATTCACTCACCCATTCATGCAGAGCGTATTTTCTAAGGGCTTCCTAACCGGGCACTGTGCTGGTATAGTGAGACCACTCAGGAGCTTCCGGCTGATTGGAGTAGTTTGGCAGGTGGAAATAGCTTCTGTGTGGACTGTTATCAGTGTGAAATAAGTCCTAGAAGAGGCTAGAATTAAGCTAGTCATTTTAGAGGGAAATGTTTACAGCATCAGAGATATTTGAGCTGGTTCAAGATTTTTAAAAAGGCTTGGTAAAAAGTGAATGGAGTGAGCAAAGGTTCAGGGTCATGAACATTCATCATAAATCCTGGGAATGGTGTCACTGGGTCACTGTTGACATACTGAGGAATGATATCAAAGATGCTGTGAAGGTCATCTGCAAACAGATACTTGGCCAGACCCTGGTCTTCTGAGGAGGTGGAGCTGGAGGTGTCTTCGTGGGGAGAGTGATGTGAGGGTAATAGATGGTGCTGAGACTAATGAAAAGATGGTGGAGTCAATGATTTGCACCTACATGCTTAAGTTTTCATCTTTCATACTCTCCCAGAAGGATTCCATGGTCAATTGGCAATATGGGATTGCTCAGGAAATGTGCTGCTTTGCTTTTGAAATCACTGCATCCTATACTAACCCATTTTTTAAAGTTTCTATAGTGGAATAACTTTAGAGTTACAGAGAAGTGGCAATGATCACATTAACCCATTTTTAAAATGTACAAATAAAATGTGAACTACAAAAGTGCCTAGTGCATTAAACTGTTCAAACCTTTATTGTATCCTACTGTTTCCCACTTACGCTCACTTTAGTCATGTTGAAAGCAGAAGAGACACTTTTATCCCCTTTTAGTAGAAGAGCGAGAATCAATTTTAAAAAAAATAAGCATAATGAAAATTAGGGCTTCTCAACCTGAGAGATAGGTTTGGTTTTGAGATACATATATATATATATAATATGTCTTTTGGTCTTCTCAATGCTTCTAAATATGCACCTAGGTTTAAGAACCACGAGGAAGCCAGACGTTCATGGTTGTTTTTCTGTATTTGTTTTGTGCTAGGCCTTGTAATGATGACTTAGGAATGTGTGAAATATGCTCCCTGCCCTTTCAGAGAGACAGTTTAGTAAATGTATCTGTGCACGCATGTGCCCAAGATCCTGGGGAGAAAGAGAGAAAGAAAGACCCTGCAACCAGACTGAAAAGGCAGTGTTACTGGCTGCAGTAACAAAAACCTCCTGATTGTCAGTTTAGAGTTCTCATTGATAATGTTATCTTCTTGATTGAGAAAACTACATTTCCAATGGGTTTCCTCTTCTCCCTTTGAGTAGCACTTTGCAATCTGTAAAGAATTTGAATATTGTTATCTCATTGGTTGCCATAAGCTCTCTGAGGATGAGTTGAGGAGGACAGGGCTTTTATCTTAATTTTGAGGGAGTGGAAGTACCTGAGGCATATGATGGGGACAGGGAGGCTGCTCACACACTCATCCGGTGTGACCTGATGCTAACACTCAAACAACACTGTACCCCTACTTTCCCCTTCACCCCATTTACCCATTGCCATGTCACATGCTGAGGCCATTACTTTTTTCTTGCATTTCTAGTGCTCTTTGTCTTTACAGACATCTGGAGGTAATCATGTAGCCCTCTCAATTAATTCAGTTCAATTAATAAATTACTGGGTGGATTTGGGGTTGGAACGGTGCAGGGTGCCTTCCGGGCCTCCCTGCACTGGAGTGCTCTTGCAATCAGGCCTGGAGAGCCCTCCTCAGCAGCAGTTGCTGAGGCTCAGCCCCAGCCTGCAGGCTGCCTGCAGGGGTGATTGGCTTACTCTGACGTGCAAGGCATCATTTTTTCTTTCCTCGCATAGTGTATTTTAATCTAATTAGAACAGCACCTGGGCTGGGCTGCTTTGTCCCCCTCCTAGTTAAGTTTTTCATAAAGGTCCAGTATGATATCGAGTCAGCATAGCTTTTGATGGGCCATTTCTTTGTCGTGTGGGGCTGACCAATGCATTACAGGTATTGAATATTCTGGCCTCTGGCCACTAAGTGCCAGTAATTACCTAGGCAGAGTGGCAAACAATATTCTCATCCTCCAGATTCCAAGTGCCCCTTGGTGGCGAGCAGTACCGCCTCTGCCAGAGGGACCATTTTAAAGTATCTTGTCCTGTTTCAAGAATAAACTTTTGGAAGTCCCTTAATGCCTAAATAAGTTTAAGCTCCATGCAGAGCTTGCCCTGTTCCAGTCCACATTTCAGTTCTGTTGCCAGCTACTTTTTCTTATCCCCCCCTGCAGCCACACTAAATGCAAGGGGCTGTGTACTTTTCTGTCCACGTAACTATGCTAACACTGTTCAGGCCCAACTTCTGTTCTGCACTCAAGGTCTGTCTGAAGGTCACTGCATCAATGAGGTCTGCTGCTAGCAAGAAGTGATCTTATCTTTTCTGCAGCAACACTTTTTAAATGCTCACTTAGGTAACTTACCGTCTCGCTTAGGCACATACCGTCATTTATGTAACTGGTGTGCTCATTATTTTAATAGAATATTAATACAATTGAAGCTTTTTTCAACCTTACTGGCATCACATTCTGCTACCATAGAAACTCCTTCAGGTTAGGGATTATTTCTTATTTGTATCTATTTCCTGAGCAGTGTTAGGCACTAACATAGGTAACTGTTAGGCACTAGAGAGTTATTTAAGATTAGTTAGTGGAAGTGTTCGATTTTTCTTTTCCTCTTCCCTGCCTCCTCCTTCCTCCATCCATCTTCTTTCTTCTTCTCAGAGAGAATTTTCAAGATTCCATCAAGTGTGGCTTAAGATAAAATAATAATGAATTGAGATGTATTGCCTCCATTTTCATGCTTCCATAAAAACCACTGTATTTTTTTTAAATTTCAGATTCCAACAATGTCTCACCCCTCTTGGCTGCCACCCAAAAGTACTGGGGAGCCCCTTGGCCATGTGCCTGCGCGGATGGAGACCACCCATTCATTTGGGACCCCCAGCATTTCAGTGTCCACACAACAGCCACCAAAAAAATTTGCACCCGTGGTTGCTCCAAAGCCGAAGTACAACCCATACAAGCAACCTGGAGGTGAAGGTAAGTGTAGAGATTTCAGGGTTGGGTGCCCTAAGTGGGAGAGTTAAATATATTAAAAGCGATTTACAGCATGATGTTGTGTCAGAAAGAGGCAGCTCCAGAATCTGTAGTGTGTTTCTCAGAGTTCACTGACTGTCACAGGATGAAAATTCCCTAGGAACCATCTAAGTTAACTCTTCCATTAGGGATGAAGACACTGAGAACTCTTAGGGGTTGTGTGGCTAGGGCTACACAGTGAATTAGGGCTAGAGCCAAAACTAGAACCTTAGTCGCTTCATTTATAACTCACTGTCCTGCTGAACTATCTTCTATCCCCTCCCTTGTCCTGTAGAAGTGCATCTACCCCGCAGTGGACTCTCCCTCTTGCCATTGGATGGATGTCTCAAAATGCTGCCCTGTAGTGGTTTCAAGGGAAGTCCATATGAAGTGAACCTGATAAGGCACCTGGGATTGGTTTGCCTTCTCTGGCTATTGTTCCTCCTCTAAGCTGCTGTAGGTTAGAGTTGTCTGGAGAACTCTGTGAGATCTGCATTTTTTTGAAGTGCACAGACAAATGTGAGTGAAGCCTAGTTTTAGGGGTTTTAATAGCAGTACATTCAATATTTATATCAAGTGGAATTTGAAGATCTACATGAGCTCAGCATGTCATGTATATACATATGTGTGTTTTCACACACTCAACCCCACACGGAGCATAAAGAATGGCATGCATGTGGTTGAAGAGGTTCCACATTTTTGCCAGTCAATGACAGCAGTTCGTCCCAACTCATGCGACAATAACTTGCACTAACAAAGAGGAGAATGTTAGTTAGACTTCTGGTTGCTGAGAGAGAAGAGGCAGTGAAAGGAGATTCAGACCCCCCTTCTCTATTTTTTTCTCCCTCATCCTGCTTTTTTAAAAGAAAAGTAAAAATTACTGCATTCTCTCTAGGATGTTTCTACTTTGTTCTTGCATTAGTGTTTCCATGCCCGCCCACCCCTGCCCCGCCCCACCCAGCAATTTTGTGTGAGACTGTTTCACTCCGTGGGACATAGTTCAGCCTCTCTCTTTTCATTCTAGTCCTCACCCTGTCCCCAGTCAACACTTTACTAGTCTACCAGTGTTGGAGGACTGAAGTCAGAAGCCTAGCCCAGACGTGGAGCTGGGTAAAGTGACTGGAGGCAGGTGAGGAGGCCAGGCACCAGCAGGCACGGTGAGCTGTGGCCGTGGGGCTTTCGGCAGCCTTTGTCCAGGAAGGGCAATGGCAAGACTGTCAGAGAGATGCTATGGAGAAACCATAAATGATGCCTGTGGTGCCCTACTGCTGTCCATGGCAGGCCTGAAGTTATATTGATCTTGAAGGAGGATGCGTCTTTGCAGTTAAACAGAATTTCGTGGAGCTGGTTTCCTTTGGCTCATTGTTCTCTAGTGATAGCGGGACTTGGGAATGGGATCTGGAAGAGAATCCCTCTTCACGAGGACAAGAGGAGCCATATGTTGGCTTTCTTGTTTGTTTTCTCAATATTTCCCCTGGTGTACTCACCAGGGGGATTGTTGTTTTGTTTCCTAACTTTTGGGGAGAGCTAAAATGGACTTCCCTCTAAAATGAAAGCATAGCATCTCTTATGGAATAGGAGGCAAACATGTGAGGGAGTCTTAGTAGGTATGACAGTTGATGCACACCCCAGGATCAGGGTGGGGACATATCCTATATTAAGTCAGCTAAAAAATAGCATGCAGGAGAGGGAGGAGAGAAGCATGTCATGGTCTCCCCTAGACTCCTTCACTCTGAGTGCTATGAATGATGGTGGGTTGGATCATGGGTGACTCTCCTTACCTTGAGATGCCCCACCTTATTTACTATACTATAGGAGGTTCCCGTACTGTCTGTCCTGTTCTCTAGGGACATTGGTGCAATCTCTGATACTCTGTGTCTCTTTGCTCAACTCATTTCTTTTAATACGTTATTTACACCCTTTTGTCATCTATCAAAATCCTACTTGTATCGCCTTCTACAAAATGTCTGGCCATGGCCTCGATCAGAAGTAATCGCTTCCTTCTCTGGGTTCCCACATACATCTTACTCTGACTCTCTAATTTTTACTTTTGTTATTTCTCCTGCTTTTGCTCTGTCAGACATTGAACATGTAGTCTGCATGAGGCACTGGGATTTTTCATTATCATTTTATTGCCTTTTCTGATAACTCTATGAAGTAAATGTCTTTTCACATAAATGTAATGTAAGCTTAGAGAGGAGAGATGTTATTCCCTATGGTTTTGTGGCTACTAAGTCTTTGAAACGAGGCTGTTGTCCTTACCCAATGTGCTTGTCCTATTCATGGCATATGTGGTGCTCGGGCCCCATATGATAGATACTTCCTTACTTCCTTATAAGAATGTAAGCTTTGTCTCCCCATTTAAGCAACAAGACATGGTTTCTCACTCGTCCTTATGTTCCTCTTGGCTCTTATTATGCTACTGTGTTTTTAGTAGGAATGCTTGTGTATGGTCAAATGTATGTCTGTATGTTCTTATGTATGTATATATTTGGATGGATGGCGGATGGCTGGATGGGTGAATGCAGCACTCAGGAATTCTTTTCTTACAGTAAACAGTTTGGAATATGGCACCCTCATTTGAAGCAACTCAGTCTCTCATTTAATTTCTGAAGTCTAGATTCTTTCTTGCAATTCTGCCAATCTCTCTTTTTAATATAACCTTTTTTGAATACGTGAAGGAAAAACATTTCCCTTGCATAAATACATTTTAAAGACAAATATGGGGAAAGGTTTATGGATATTCAGACTTTTTAAAATGAAGCTACATCTTTTCATCTGCTATATATTATGATATGATATTTGTTAGAAGTGTAAGATATGCTTTACTTTATATTTAATCTAAATGTTAGTGCATCTCTGTTACTTTAACCATTTTTATAATTCATATTGTTTTTGTTTAAATTTTTATACATTTAAAATTTTATATCCATTTTCTTTTTCTTCTTTGTCCCTTTAAAATGTTCTATGCCATTAGTGAAGTCCCTAGGAGTAGGTAACAGTTTTATTTACAGGGTGACTTGGAAAGGCTGGAGCCTTGTGCCTCAGCTTACGCTATCCTTTGCTTTTAGTGCACACTTGCCCAAATTTCTGTCCCATCCAGACTTTTCATTCGTAGGATCATTGAGAGACTGGTCTCCTATAATCCACTCAGAGAGATAGAAAATTAGAACCAATGGAAATCATGTAGCCCACTTTTTTCCTGGTGTAAATGTGAGGGCTGTAGTGCAGAATGTAAGTTATTTGCCCAGACATGCACAGCTCGCTTAGAGCCCAGTTGGCACTAGATCTCAGGTGCCCTCTGAGTCCAGAGTTACCAAGGATCTCCTGTTATATTCTAATGAGGTCTCTTTTTCACCACGTTATAACTTTTTTATGCATCTCATACCATCCTCACCACGTCTTCTATTTGGCGTACTTGTGTATAAACCTGTCTCCTTCAGGAGCCTCAGGATGTTGGAGGCAGGACTGTCTGACTTGTGCCTCTACTCCCAACAGCACCCACAAGGGACCTGACCCATAGCAGGTACTCAGTTATGTTTGAGATAATAGTTAAGCCCGAGCAACACGATCCTGCTCAGCCGGGCCCAGGTTCCAGCTTCTCAGACACTTACTAGGCTTTATGGTTCTACAGTTCAACCTTCGTGTTTGAATTATTTTCAGTCTCCTCTACCCACCCCTTGAGCTTTTCAGCTCAGGAGTTGCTTAAACCACCGCTACCTTGAAGTTACCGATTACATTTCTCACCTCAGTTATTATATCTGTCATTTCTGGGGGTTGTTTTCTCATTTTTAAATTCTGACTGTGAAAGTGGAGAAGTACCCACATGTTTTCCACATCAACTTATATTTATGTGATACCATATGTTGTAATTTTCTTTTATAAGGTATTCTGCTAATAGTCTTTCTCCAAAGGGCTTAGGCACACTTAAAAGTAGGGTGTGCTTTTTCTTCCCCGGTTAGTAGCTCTTTAGGCTGTAGGGTCTTTTCATTTTACTACCATTGTCCTCATACTTTCCTCTGATTTTTTTTTTTTAACAACTTGTGTTTCCTCACCTGTTTGGGATGCCCCTTCATTCCCCAAAACCCTTTTGTGCCCTGTACTGTGTGCTTATGAGTGTGTGTGTGTATGTGTGTGTGTGTGTGTGTAAAGTTTTGTCTTCATACAAACTTTACCATGTGAAGTGTCTATTCATTTTTATGGAAAATTTTAGTACATATGTATGTATGGCTTTGCCTTATCACCTTCTATTCTAAGCTAATCGGGGTAACGGGATGATATGATTTTTCTTTTGGTCTTGAAGGTACTAGCCAGCAGCGTTCTTTATCCTAGAGTCTGGGCCCCACTGACTGCCCCTGCTTCAAATTCGAAGAAAAATATAAACAGAAAAAATAGAAACAAAACAAACCTTAGACTTTGATGGTAGAAAAGGGTATAGATCTTTCTTTTTCTGTTCTCTCTATAGAAACCAAACTATGTAATATTTTCTACCTCACTTACACTTTATTTTCTTGACATAATTTTGAAATTACCTTTCATTTTAACCCACTATTGAAATTGATTATCATACAGAATGATTTGTAAAGTTTTCAAGTTCATAAAGTCAGAGTTGTCTCATGACCTAGAGTGGACTTTCTCCAGTCTCTAATTTTAAAAAGAATTTTTTTAATTTAATATTTTTGATAAAATAAATCCATAAATCCATATGGTACAGATTCAAGGTGACCCTTTCAGTATAATACCTTTATATTTGTACGTTTTTTTATAGTTCATACAGAGCTTCCATATTTGCGGTCATTCAGTTCTCGTAAGTGAACTTACTCTAGCTGTCCGAGTTAGGTGGGACAGATGTTACTGCCATTGCACTGAGTGGTAATCGACCAAAAGTGAAATAACTTATTCAGTAATCATGTAGCTAATGAAATAGGGGTAGGCTCTGCTCTTCATATGCAGGACTCCTGCTGACGTTAAAGGGCTCTATTTATTGGAGATTGGGCTAGACATCCTCGTTGATTTTAATTCCATTATTTTGTTATTTCATCATCCTTTTTTGAAATTAACTTTAAAATGGTTGCTCTTTTCACATAGTATTCCTACATATATTTCCTTATACTATATAGGCACTACATAATATAAATTAAGCCTCTGTTTTCAGTCTTTGCCTATATGGCTTCCCCTAGGCCTATAAAGTTAGATCAGAATAGGTGGAATAGATTCTATTCAATGAAAGATATTTTTTTTACTAGCTCTCTTTGTGGTTTTTGCTACCCTGAGGTTATTAATCCATTCCATGGAGGGGGAGGTATCAGTTATAGGTGATTGCTAATTTAGTGTAGAATAGAACAAAATACCGTTATGAGCACCTGAGTCTGTCTCCCTTGATGGAGGTGACAGCCAGGCTTGTTCCCTTTTTGCATTCATTCCCGAGCCATTCTCCATATCTTAATCAGAAAGACGTTGAGTAGCAGAATGAGAAACGAATTTAAAGGTTATCTATTCCAGTTCTCTCACTTGTCAGATATGGAAACTCAGTGGAAAGGGAAGAGAATGGCTTCCAAAATTACCCAAGAATTTTGGACTGAACTGGGTCTAGAATCCCACTTTCCTAAATGTGCTCATTCCACTGCATCTCTAATGTCTCACTCTGGGTGAGACAAGGCTGTAGTGTGGCTCCTAGGAATTGATGCGTCCTGGATTATTGATACTTGGTGGAGAACTAAGCCCTGAGTGCTGTGAAGTCATGTGGCCTGGTTAGGCGGGAGGTATGTTTTCTCAGCACAAATTGGAGGGAACTGGATAGCCACCTATGGCAATATAATTAACAGTGCACTTTAGAATGGGTTTCTCCTCCCATTTTTATGTGGAGTGTACAGGCCAGTTTTGTACTGCTTCTCTTCTTACAGTCAGTAAAACCCTATTCCTTTTCAAACCTGGAAGAATCAGTGGTTGAAAATATAGGAGGACTGTGAACTCTGATATCTAAATATTTAGTGATACCTAAATATTTAGACTTGCAGTGTGCTCTGCTGTCCCTGGAGTCCCAGAGTCTGTGTTCCCTGCCAGGAAAGGTGACTCTGGACTGTGGCTTTGGAGGTACAAATGGGAAGTATCTTCTTTATATAGTCCTGACAGTTCCGTTAGGTTGCCAGCAATCACAGAAGAGCAATTACAGTTTCTCAGATGTTTGTTTTAATTATGCATGGTCTGTCATGAGGACAGTCGCAAAGTCACTGGAACGTCGGTAACTCCAATGAGGCTCAGGCTTGACTGGCGTGCCCCTTTTCTGGTTCAGGGTAGGCATCTTGAGCCTCATCTGCCATTGTGGTGGGCAGCACGCGAGCTTGCACTTTCAGAGCCTCAAGAGGGAGAGAGGTCAAGCTGTTCATTCAGTAAAGGGTTAGATAATAATTGTATTAATTTGATCTTCATGTTGCTTATTCCCAAAAAGAACTTGTGATTCTTTGGGTGACAGTAGAGCTTTCCAAATTCACAGGCCTTACTGACTCTCAAAAGGGGCATGATCCAGCACTGATTTGGTAGGGCATTCTCTTTCAAGCCTTCGTTACACGTTGAGCTTGGGCATGACACTTTACTATTTCACATGCCCTTCCTTCACTTATGAAATTAGCTGGTAATATTATCTTTCAAGATTGTTTTGAGGATCAAATACAACAATGAATGTGAAAATGGTTTATAAACCATACAATACCTTACAACCTAAGGAATTACTATTATATAGTTTTTCAACCGTCATTCACTTAAAATAGATTTTTGTGCCAGGCATTCTTCCAGGTGCTAATATAATTACAATGAGCCACACATAGATTAATCTCTGCCTCATGGAACATACTTCTTACTGTAATAAAAGAACTTTTTAAAAAATATTTTATTTCTTTTTATTTTTAGAGAGAGGAGAAGGGAGGGGGAAAGAGAAGGAGAGAAACATCAGTGTGTGGTTGCCTCTCCCATGGCCCTCACTGGGGACCTGGCCCGCAACCCAGGCATGTGCCTTGACTGGGAATTGAACCATGACCCTTTGGTTCACAGCCCGCGCTCAATCCACTGAGCCACACCAGCCAGGGCTAAAACAACTTTTTTATTAATAATAAGTAATATTGATATAATTATAAAATAGTATTTACTTACTAGATGCATTTCACAATCCTGTACACGCTTTTACTAATAATGATTCTAAATTATAATACTAGTACTATAAGACTAACAAATGTGTAGTAATATAATTATTACTAATGAATAGTGATAAACAGTGATATAAATGTAGTACTGATAAATGCTGATAAAACTAATAGTAGTGATAGTTTTACTATCACTATCCAAACTGTAAAATTCTAGAACCAAAATGTAAAAATTATCTAATACAACCCTTCAATTCCTAGATGAGATGAGCCATTTCACTAACATATTTGTAGAAGTTAGAGTGCCTTTGCCCGAGGAGTGCTGTAGATAATAAGTCATAATTGCTGAATACAGGCAGGCCTTATTGCCCTGAATTAGATGCGGAGGGAGGCCAGGTGCCTTGTTCAGTATCACAGACCAATAGGTGGGACAGGTGCGCCTTGGTCTGTGGGTCCTTCTGTGCTTGCCACAGTTCTGTGCTACTGATGTGTTTGGATGACTTGTCTAGAAGCTATAATGATAGAGTTAGGATTTGTGAACAGAGTAGATTAAATGGTTTACAACAAAAAGTTTATGTATTGCTGACAAAATCGCTGTCATTTTGTAATCTGTCAGCTTCATTAACTACTGAAGTGAATTCCTTAATAAGGTGATGGATCCCTTATCTTTGTCTGACTTCAGAAACTGAATAATGCAATGTTGTGTGGTAAGGTGTTCTTTAATCTCCTTTATTTTTAAATTATTTAAATGTGTGATACTATAGTCATCTAATATTTTATATCTGAATAAAATATAAGCTTAAATGTTTTTCAAGAATAAAAATACATAGAGAACGACAATAAGATATCTCCACACACCTATTGGAATAGCCAAAAAAAAAAAAAAAATTACATGCTACGGAGGATATAGAGAAACTGGATCTCTCACACATTGCTGGTGCGGGTATGTAAAATGGATGTATAACCATTCTGGAAACATTTTTGGCAGTTTCTTACCAAAGTAAACATGTGAATAAACAACTGTATTGACTCTGCAGTTGTACTTCTGGACATTTGATCCAGAGACATGAACAATTACGTTTATTCATAAACCTGTACATGAATGTTCATGGCAACTTTTTCATAATGACAAACTGCTGAAAAAGATTCAAATGATGTTTGATGGGTAAATGCTTAAACAGCCTCTGGTATGTTCATACAATGGAATAATACTATTCACCAATACAAAGGAAAGAACTATGAATACATGCAACAGCCTGTGTTGACTTCATGGGCATTATCCTTAATAAAAAAAGGTCAATCTCAAAAGGTGGCATATTCTGTGTGATCTCATTTATGAGACATTATTGAGATGGCAAAACTCTAGACAGGGAGAACAGATTCGTGGTTGCTAGGGGACAGAAATCGGGGATGGAGTAGGGCAGGGAGTAGGTGTTCAAGAAAAAGCAACAGGGAGCCTTTTTGTGGTGGTGGAATGGTTTTCTATCTTGGGTGTAGTGGTGCTACATGAATCTATACATGAAATAAAATTGCAAAGAGCTATAAACACACACAAATGAATGCAGAGTAAAAAATGATGAAAACCAAATAAGGGCTAGTTAACAGTAGTGTAATAATGTCAGTTTTCTGGCTTTGATATTGTATTATATCTATATCAGATGTTGCTACTGGGAGACTCTGGGTGAGCAGTATGTGGGACTCTTCATTCTATCTTTACAACTTTCTGTTAGTCTTTATTTTAAAATAAAATGTTCAGTAATGGTAAGATAAATGCATACACATAGATTTCTTAATGATTTCTTCTCCTTCCCAAGGTGCCATCTTGCATGCACATGGAACTGCCTACATCACACTTTGAAGGTCACTATCATTAACACATAGTTTATCCTGGTGTTTTTCAAAGATAGCCAGACGTCAAAAATATTTAGGAAATACTTTTAAAAAACAAAAAGGAAACAGTTTCTAGGGCTTGTGTTTATCATACAGAATCAGAATCAGGGCTGGAGCCTAGGAATCTGCATTAAAACAAAAAGAAATAAAACAAAACTTTCCAAATAGTTCTGATTGATGCTCACCCAAAGTTTGGAAGCCATTTGCTTATTTCATTTTTTTTTTTTTTTAGATTTTATTTATCTTTAGAGGGGAAGGGAAGGAGAAAGGGAGAGAAACATCAATGTGCGGTTGCCTCTTGTATGTCCCCTGCCGGGAACTGGCCTGGCAACCCAGGCATGTGCCCTGACTGGGAATCGAACCGCAATCCTTTGGTTCGCAGGCCCGTGCTCAATCCCCATTTGCTTATTTCAATAACTCCAGCATCCAGTGTTTTAATGCCCTGTCATCCCTCCCCAAGTCTTGGGGTTACACACCCTCTGCTTAGTTCATAACGGTGGCTTTGGAGATTTTATACCTCTTCTATCATATAAACAATGTAGAGATTTAGGGACTGAAATCCGCCTTCATATTGCTATGCTTTCCCTCTATGCTTTCCCTCATCATACATACCAGTTTTCTGCATATATTATCCCAAGGAATTTTAATTGGGACCCCAAAACAGAAGTGGATTCTCCTAGAATGCCTCAGTAATGTCCAAGTGCCTGCATTATAGAGTACTTGCTATTGTGTAGCTCCAGGTAGGGATGCCTGAAATCTCCGCTGATTCTGGGTCACGGCAGGTTTATGCAAATCATCTATAAATGGACTCATTATGGATATTATAAAAATAAACCTGACACCTGAGCCTTTGGGCAAATATACCATATAAAGAAATCATATCCTGGAACAATGATTAACCCTAGAAACTGTAAAAGAAAAAAAAAAAGATAACTTAGGGTATTATATTTTTATCATCCTTCCTTAGATTTTCGGCCGTCAGAAACTGGACAGCTAAGCACAGCACCAGGGACAGGTTCCTGGGATGTGACACTTGCACCCTTTTAGCACTTTGACATTCAACATTCTTCCTTATTATCCACTCTTTACATTGTTCTGTATGTTGCTATTTTCAAACAGAATAGACAGTCTGCTAGTCAAGATAGACATATACTAGCCACCATAACCCATCAAGTTGCGTTCTGTAAGTTAAGTGCCATAAAAGAAAATGAAGGCAGTGTTGTGGGAGGACTTGGGAAAAGCTGCGTAGAGGAGGGGACATCTGAGCTTAGCGTGGAGAATGAGTTAGTTGTTAGCCATGCAGAACAGGGCGGTGGACAACCAAGCAAAGGGAACAGTGTGTGCAAAAGCAGAGAAAGGTGCCTGTTCTGACCCTCGTAATGTTGGCTGCTCTTTGCTCATGTCCCTAGGCAGTACATCTGGACTCCTGGGGGTAGCTTTGCAATATGAGCAGAGTATCTTCACCCTGAGTGGACTCAAATATCTAATATGCTCTGAAAAATAGCTTTAGGAATAGCTCCAGGATATGGGGTAGCTCCAGGGAGGAAGCACCGAGAATCAAGTGCATACCAATGTCATCACTCTGTGGGCAGGAAGCACCTTCCTGATGGTGGTCTTGGCCAGAAAGATTGCACCTTTCCTCCCCAGGCTTCTATCATGCTCAGAATGCAGTGTTGCTGTGTATGTAGATGCTAAGACAAAAAAAGAAGCGCAAAAGGGCAATTGTCCTGAAACTAGGTCAAAGCAGCCTTTTCACCTAATCAAACACACACCCTTAAGAATGTGAGATGTGAGCCAACTCGAAATTTTTTGTTTGTTGGTTGGTTGGTTCTGTTTTACTTTTTAAACTTCTGTCTAGTTTGGGGTGATCCTGAGAAACAGGAAGCAATGAAAGAAGGACTTTATTATGAAATAAAGATGTGTGTGCATGAGAATAGTTTCGAAGCACTTTCCCACATAATATCTAATTTAATCACCACGGTATCCTGCAATGTTATTATGGTTCCCACATTAGTGTGGTTCCTAGAGACAAATGAAAAACCAGACATTCAGGTGACCTGCAGTGAGGCTTATGAATGGAGAAGCTGTGTTTCACCAAATTTTACTGCTTTCCCTTAAGTGAAGTATGAGAACTATAGAATAATCACTGTATAATAGTCACTGATATTACTACTACTAAAACAATTTCTCTGGCAGAAAATTATTGTAAGGATATGAAAAACTTTTTAGTGGATTTATTAGTTTATTTCATCTGTAGTCCCCTTTGCTTTACTGTTAATCCAGTCTTTTCAGCGACGCTGGGAAAGATAGGAATCCTCACCCTCGTTCTGCAGAGACTATAATGCAAAGTGAAAAAGCTAGCATAGGGCAAAGCTGGGATTTGAACGCTGGCCTCCTAACTCCAAGTCTGATGCTTTTCCTTAGCACTACACTTCATCTCATATTAATGCTGCTATTATTATTTTTTATTAAAAGGAGAAAAATTCTCACTGTTATTTCCCCCCATCATTATTATTCAGAAGGGTTTGAAATTAAATTTCTCCAAGTGACATGCGGAAATTGCTTAGAATTCACCTGTGTGTGGGTATGTATGAAATGATGTACTGAAGTATAAAACAGCCAAAGCAATCTCTAGAAGTCATTATGAAGAAGACATTATTTCAGAAAGCTTTTGGGATAACCATTTGAAATATTCGTTAATTCAGGTGAATTACTCCATCTTGCTTAAACTTGTTAAATATTATTGGTAAATTTATTGACACTAAAATGACACAAATTAGCTGATAATTTTGTTATTGATCTGTTCATATATGTTATAACAACTTAGTTTTATTAAGTGCTTCCTTCATGAAAATTACTTACTGGGAATGAAGTCTCCAAGCTATATAAAGTCTGTTTAGAAATATTAGCATTTGAAGTGTCCTTGAAATGTCATACGTACCTGCCCACTGTGGTCCTCAGTAGATAGATTTTACTTTTTTATATCTCACCCTGTGCATTTACTTCACTTCCTCTGCTAGGACCAATTCAGATGCATGCCATGCCCTTTTTATTGACTAGGGCTCTATAATAGAGAGGACAAGAATAAAAACACATCCTAGCCCTTAAGCAGCTTATATTTTATTTAGAAAGTTGACATATGAAAATGACCAGTTAACAAACACTGTAAAACTGTAAGTTTTTTGTGTAGCAGCTCTGTGGTTAACTTCTCAGAAGATTCGGAAAAAAGAGTTTACTTGGGGCCCAGGCAGGGTTGAGAGGATGAAAGAAGGAAGACTTAGGGGAGTGAGTGGTTAAGCATGTAGACTCCAGCATGAGATAGATCTGGGTTCACATTTGGATTTTCTCTCTTGTTCTCCAGGAGCTTGGAGTAACTCAGTCAAGTAGCTACTTAAACTCACTCAACTTGTTCTTGTAAAATAGAGATATATGTAGCTCAAACAATTGCTTTCACAATTGAGTAAATAAATGGGCACAACGTTTTGCACAAAATAATGGCTATACCAATGGGAGCTGTCATTATACTTATTGCCATTATTAAAATGAAAGAGTTTACATTAGTTAAGGGGGCTAAAATTCAGGGTTTTTTTTTATCCATAGGTTTTAAATCATAATTGTTCAAATACGACTCATGCTGGGCATTTTTGAAATGATCCTTAGTTTTATCCTTTTTTGGTGTATAGTAGTATTTTACTAATTGACATGTTAGAATTGACTTTTCTTTCATTTGTCCCTGCTAGAATTATGATATATTGATACGTCCTTTTTTTGACTTTGCATAACTATGCCTTCCTTAAAGAGAAACTTTACGTAAACTATTTCAACATGGGAAAAACAGAACATTCATATTCATAGTATCTGTCTAAGAAGAAGCATTTTTTTTGTTATTGAACTACTACAGATAATGCAATTGATCGTAAAGCAAACTGTATAAAGTAAACTGGTGATTTTTTAAATTACTTTTAAAAATATTTTGTTTACCAAAGTATCAAATGAGGCAGAACAAATTTTAAAATGTTACTAATTATATCATCACAGGAAAATAATTAATTTAAGGAATTTCATCTTGGATTCCATTCCTTTCTGTGATTCATACTTGGGATTTAGCCAGTCTCCTGAAATTGTGTTTAAACTTGGTCCATGTGTGTATCTTTTACAGGGAAAGGGCCCATATGTCATCAAACCCTTAAGAGATGCTTAACTCATTAAGAAAGATAACATCCATTCTGTAAGAGGTCACCAATCTCCCAAGTCAGTTACATTAGTGCTGCTTAAATAAAAGCTGGGTCTCCATTTTCCTGTCATCACATTTAGGAGGCAATCAAAGTCTGAAGAGAGAACTGAATATTAGGTGGTGATGGTTGTTGGGGTTGTAATAACTACATAAGAAAATATGATTCATGTACTATATAACATATCTCGTGTATAGACAGTTATATTGTTATATGTGCTTTCAATACACCTTCCTATATATTTGCGCATTTCCTCTAGGCAGTGCGTATACAAGGAAAGGTAGATAAGGCATGAGTTTTCTTCTTTAAGAGGGAGGCCACACAGGATCTCATCCCCATTTGAAAGTTGAGCAGTTGGTGATGAGACTGCTTGTATCAGTCCAACAGGTAGAAAGTCGTCAAGAGGAGGTTCTCGAGTACTTTATACTGCACCCTGCTTCCTTTGCTTAGCATATACCTACCCCCTATATGTAATTTTTAAATTCATTTCTCTTTGTGAATTTAAAATGTCATATTTGTTCTGCTTCCATTATTGCAGTTTTGAATGAGGATTCATCAGTGCAGTGGCCTATTTTAGTGAACCACAATAGCTTGGGTAGAAAGGAAAAAAAAATTCAACATACTCAGGAATGGAAAGCAGCCATCTTTTTATAGCTAAAATTGCAAACAGCTGGCAATTACTCTATTCTACCTCCCTTCAAAAAAGAAGAATCATCTCTTCAACTGGAGCCTGCCGCTGTGTTTAATCAAGGCAGCTATGCAAGCCTCAAGGAGCAATAGGTTTTGATTCAAGGAGGCCATTGCCTAACCCAGTTGGCTAGAGTCTCTTTGGAAAGTACACCATTTAATTCTCCCCATATGCTACTGTGTTACATAATGATAATAATGATGATATGGTAGTCAATGGCTATAGAAAAATTCCCTTTTGCTTTTTCTGCCCTGGTTCATATGTGGTGGCTTTATGGCAGCTTTAACATTGTGAAAGTTAACTGTTCAGGTCAAGTTTGCCTCTCTCCATCCTATGAAGCTTTTGGTACTCCTGGAAAAAAGGGTCAACGACATCAATACCATCAACAATCACCAATTTGATTTTATTATAAACTGGTCTAGTAAACTGTTGAAGGAACAAATCAATTTCTTCTTAAAGCTTGACTATGGTCTTGTAGTCAACAAGCAATCCACCGTGGTTATGATCCCTTAGTGCCCCACCCTTGTTTCTTATTGTCATAATTGTTTGTGAAACTGGTTCTTCCCTTGCTGGCAAAAGTCAACTCTGATGGCAGGGGAAGTGAGAATGGCTGGTGGTTTGCAATAAGGGCTGAGAGTCAGAACTTCTGCATTTTTCTCTTGGGGCCAATGCCAGCTTTCACTCTGGCCTTGACCAATGCCTTTACCTTTCTATTCCCCATTTACCTTTCTCTTCCCCTAGACAGCTAATGGGTAGACATGGAAGTTTGCTTTCCCAGGTTCTGCCAACCTGCAGCCACAGTTGCCTTTTGCTATAAGGTCTTGGTCAATAATTATCAGTAGCTAGGAAGGAATAGGAAAGATGTAGTAGAAAGGAAAAAAAATATGGTTCAGTGGCATGGTGATTTTCAAAAACAATCTCACGTACTAAAAATAGGCTGTTTTCATGTTATGGTACTTGGATATCATAGAAATTCAATGAAAGTTCCCTTTTTTTTTTTTTCTTTCTTGCTTTTGGTAGAAGTGTGTTCAATACCAAAGCCATAGCTTTTTCTTTCATGTAAGAATTTCACTAAGCATTCTCTCCTGCAAGTATTCCCCAAATCCCAGTGAATTTTGCAAGCATATCATTAACATAAATTAAGCTTCAGAAGAAGTGAGATTGTGACTGGGAGTTTTATGGAGATAGAGATAGAGATAGAGTTAGAGGTAGATATGGAGATAGAAAGGAAGGACAGAAAGGAAGGAAAGGGAAGAAAAAGAACAAGAGGTCCCAAAACCTGAAATGCGTGTCTTACTCAATAGAGCAGACCCAGATAGAGTAACGGTTTTCTGAGATTTCAAAAGTGTGTTCCCCCCTCTTCTCTGTCGTCATCCAATGCATTATTGATAGTTCTGGCCTTTCTCCCTCATGAAGACATCTTAGAACTTGGACTTGTTTATTAGAGCCACTGTTCTAGCCCAGTTGCTTATTTGTTTGATGACCTGC
Organism: Glossophaga mutica; assembly: GCA_039655065.1. NCBI lineage: Eukaryota > Metazoa > Chordata > Mammalia > Chiroptera > Phyllostomidae > Glossophaga > Glossophaga mutica. The sequence goes on along the minus strand of CM077304.1, from coordinate 175,955,111 downwards.
TAAAATGGAAAAGTTATACCAATGCCTCTGATCACATTTTCCTTTTACTTTAGGACTTAAAATCTACCAGCTTTCTAGACTGTAGCTGGTGCTACATTTCAGGGAGCTTTATCTCTCAATGGTTCTCTACCCTCATTATACATCATTACCTGGGAGCTTCAAAAAATATCAAAACTGGGGCCTCACCCTCAGATATCCTAATATAATTGGCCTGCAATGGGTGCCTTTCTTTTACTTTTTAACACTTACCAAGTTTTGGAACTACTGAGGTAGGTCAGTCTCTCACCTGGTACTTGAGCTTGTACCATCTCACAGAAGGCTTTGTTAAGCTTGTCCTTACTATTTCTAGTGCAGGAAACTGAAACTGCCCTTTCCGTCTTTGAATAGCTCTGATTTTTTTTTTTGAAAAATTGTCTTTATTTTGATTTGAAATCTTCATAAAATATAGGCATGTCTCTAGTCTGATAAATTTATAATATCTAGCCTTGGAGTTTAGTTGCAAGCATCTGCCCTCCAGGGGGGGAAAAAAGGAAAAAAAAGAAGAAAAACAATAACAGAACACAACAAAAACAAGAACAAGCTGTAGCAATGTGATCATACTTCCACAATTGTGACCCAGTCCTCATTAAGTGAGAGCTTTCCCTTCACCGCTTCTGAGTTATAAACTCTGGGAAGGGAATGGTGAAGAGCAAACAGATAAATAAAACAGGCACTTAGTCTAGTGAAGCAGCGCCAGAGTTATTTTGTCAACTAGGTAATTTGGCTTTGAGAGCAGCAACTCTGTGCTGGTCATTGTTAAATTCACATTGCCTAATATGGTTGAGGTATGGAGGAACCATTCAGTAAATATTTATGGAATAAATAGTAGTTATAATTATACTAAGGTTGCTTAGTGTAAACTTAATATTCAAAACTGATAGTTTTAAATGTAACACTATTTAAGAAAATAGTTTAAAATACCCACGCATAACTTTAATAATGGAGTTGGGGCTTCTATAGCTTAACAACAACAGCAACACCAAAATAGAAGTCCTCAAGCTTTCTGGAGGGACACAGGACTTAGTAGCAATCCCTTTGGTGCAGATATACCCCCTTAGACAATCTTAAGTTTGCTTTTGTTTGAATATATGGTAGAGGTGGGAGCATATTTTATTTATAGGGTTACTCATGTTTCTTTTGGATTAAAAGGTAATTTCCCCATCCTTAGGTAAAACTGGCTATTTCCCAAGTGTACCTTTGGTCCTAGCTCTGCCCTCAGAGATTGCGAAGAACAAGTCCTCTTCCCTGCATGAGGCCTTCAAACTCCCAAGAAGTTCCTTACCCATTTCTCTTTACCTACTTCTAGCTGAACTGTACCTTTGCAGGTTTCCTAAAGCTTTTAATTATTTTATTCATCCTGTCTTAGAAAGCCTCATTTGTCAAGGTCTGGAATTGAACATAATGCCATTATTGAGAACACATAGAGAATGGCAAACTTCTCCTGAATTCTTTTTTCCTGAACAAAGGTGTAAGTACCAAGAACTGCCTTTTTAATTTTAGCACAGTTTGTCAGATTCAATTACAAGACTGCTCTAGATTGTATTATAATGGTTGACTTTCAAAAAAAAAATCATGTATAGAACAACACACAAAGCCCAAAGTAAGTAGAAGGAAGGAAATAATAAAGATCAGAGCAGAAATAAAGAAAATAGAGTCTAAAAAATCAATACCAAAGATCAGTGAAACCAAGAATTGGTTCTTTGGAAAGATAAACAAGACTGACAAAGTTTTAACTAGACTCATCAAGAAAAAAAGGGAGGTTACCCAAATAAATGAAATCAGAAATGAAAGTAGAGAGGTTACAACTGACACAAAAGAAATATAAAGGATTGTAAGAAAATATTACAAACAACTCTATGCCAAGAAATTGGAAAATGTGGATGAAATGGATAAATTCCTAGAAACATACAGTCTTCAAGACTAAATCAGGAAGAATCAAAGAATCTAAGTAGGCAGATTATAAGTAGTAAAATTGAAGCAGTAATCAAAACACTCCCGACAAACAAAAGCCTTGGACCAGATCGTTTCACAGGCGAATTTTACCAAGCATTCGATGAACTAACATCTATCCTTCTCAAACTATTCCAAAAGAAAAAAAAAAAAAATTCGAGAGAAGTCTCCCAAGCTCATTTTATGAGGCCAGCCATTATCCTAATTTCAAAACCAAATAAAGACACACAAAAACAGAAAATTATAGGTTAAAATCCCTGATGAACACAGATGCTAAAATCCTCAACAAAATATTAGCATACTAGGTCCAGCAATACATTAAAAAGATAAAACACTATGATCAAGCGGGATTTATTCCAGGGATGCAAGGTTGATACAAGATATGCAAATCAATAACTGTGATGCACCACATTAAAAATATATGCATGTAGGTTTGAAAATGCATATAGTTTTTTTCTCCATTATAAATGGAAAAAATAGCCTTGACGGGCTGTAAGGTCAACAAATGAAGTTACACTTTTCCTGTGATCAGATTAAATAGCTTGATTAAGACAAATAGGGTTTATACTTGAATCAATAAGTTAGAGTTCTTGGAACCCAAGCAGGTCTAAATTTCGAGGAAACAAACTTGAAATACTAGAGTTCAGAATGAGTAATAATAAAGGCAAAACTTACATGATTAAAAAATCAGAATTACTTACATAATTATTTTTTGCAGTAGCTTTTCCTGACTTACCCTGTTCATGAGTCTAAGTCATTTTATAGCTTTTTACTTCTAACTTTATTTTAGTATTTAAGTAAGAAGCATAATAGGCTGCTTTCCCTCTGATGATACCAATGCTGTGTGATGTGGGTGTTGCACTTCCATGCCACCACTACCTGGCCGTGGTTCGCCGAGAGCGTGGGTGAATTGGAAAAATGAACAAACCTCTTAAAATGTAATATATCCAATAACGGCGATGCAGTGGCAGCAGTCGTCTCACCATTATACTCACCTCTGTGAGTTACTGTCGCATGAGTTTGTTTGGAATGTAAAGAGCGTACAGAGTAGTAAAGGTAGGTGATTCAACACCCGGAGCCATCTGGAGAGGAAGTACTGGCAAGATCATCCCCTGGAACTTCTAAAAAAAATCTCTGTGTGGCAATTGGAGAAGACAGAGGCATAATTCAAAGCCTGGTGGGTATGGCCAAGTTCAGTAAATTTGAAAACACTTCTTTTACACTATCACTGATAAGTTTGAGCTCTTTGACTCGGCCCTTCCCAAGTATTTTGATATTTTTTGATTACATAAATTTTATTTGTTCTTATTTTCCCTTTGAATTTATTCAGCCATGTCATAATTAAGTTTTTAAGTTTTTTTTGTTTTTTTGTTTTTGGCTTTTCTGGATTTTTAATAGCTTTCTTGTTTCAAAGAGCTACAGCCACATTTCCTTTAAAAATAGGGTGGTTTTTTTTTTTTTTTTTTTTTTTTTTGAGGCATGTTTTGCTAGTTGTGAATTTGTAGCATTCCAGTCTGTCTCATGCAGTTTACTTTATATTGGATATACCCCAGATAAAAATCAACCTGTATGAAAATATTGTCAGTTCTAGACTGAACTTGTCATTGGAAATATATTGCTTCTTATTCTAGAAAACAGTGTCAGTTTGTGGTCGAGGAAGGAGTCATTTTAGGACCTGTGCCCCTCTTGGGGACTACCAGGGAATTTTCCTTCTCTGGAGCAGCTGCCAGGACACTTGTTGGTAACGGACCAGTCATTACTGGAAGTGGAGGAAAGACAAAGCTAGAGTCGCAGAGGGAATCTTAAGGCACAAGGCGTGTAGTTAGGATATGGGCATCATGCTTGAAGTGCTCCTCAAACATCCTGTTTTCAGAAACAAACCCAACCCTAGTGGCACCTGTTATTTCTTCCCCAGAGAATAAAGGTATGATTCCTAGTCAATCATCTATTGCAAAGCTTGACTTTGTTTTGAGTATGATTTCAGAAGTGTGCCTGGATACTCAGCTGAAAGGGGAGAACAAAAGGGTTTGCTGGAATAAAGGAAATTTTAGGTGGTGGCAACCGATCAAAACGGCAACCTTGGACGTGGCATGAGCTAACCAAGGGGCATGCATGATCCAGCAGAAAGGACTCCTCTCTCCTACACACTTAATAGGCACACGAACATCACAAAACCACCCTGGGCTGGTTTCTCCAATTGTAAAACAATGCCACTGAACAATATTATCTCTTCATGTCCTTCTTGCTCTAAAATTGTATGAAAATGGGATTCAGCTACAGAATCTGCATGAAATTCATTAAGCCTGAAAGGCATGGGAGTAACATTTTTCCCATGAAATATCGTGGATTTGGTTAGACTGTGACATGGGCCATAGATGCTGCATTCTGTGTGTCTTCCACGTGTTCCTCTGCTGCTCCCAAGTCCTCTCGACTCTTCCATTCTAGGCTAATATGCTCCCTACTCCAGAGCAAAATATACATTCTTGTTCTTAACTACATATGCTTCACAAGGGACCTAACATTTTATTTGTTCCTACTATACCAGGTATCTGATATATCTTCTTTAGTTGGAATTTGGCACTAATATTTTCAGTGTTCAAATAATGAAAATAGGCTCAGAAAGATAATGAGGTGTATGATATTTCAAGATTAATAAATAATGAATCATTGATTTGAGTCCAGCTATCTCTAAATCCAAATTTCATGATCTGTCTATTGTATTTTGTATCCTAACTCCCAAAATCTGTACAAGACATATTTGTTGTATGTGCTCATACTGAGATATAGATGTATATCTATGTCTACCTATCTGTATGTTTCTATCTATCTCTCTATCTCTCTATCTATCTATCTATCTATCATCTATCTATCTATCTATTGAGAGATGTCTACATCTTTGAGAGTATGTCAAAGTGGAACCTTGCCAGAGGACTTCTCCTTTTAATAGAAACCAGAGCCTTAACGTAAAGGTGTAAAAGTCTAATGATAAACATTTAGATATCAATTAGGGGAAGAATCTGGGGGTCATGATGTCTTGGTTATATTCCAAAGATGATATATGCACTTGGCTTTGTGATCAGAAGAGTGTTACAACAAAGGTTCTTCAAAGTTAACCTTGTAGCAAGGAGGAGAGTCAAATAAATAGGAGGCTGGCCCCTTGAATCTTCTGGGTGGTATAAGGGGTGATAAACTGGTTAAAGATCCAGAATCTTTGTTGTTTTTTTCCAACTACTTAAAAAAAAAAAACAACTTCCTAGTCTGTTTTGAGGCATGAAATCTTTAAAAAGCAACCTATATCCTTTTTTTTTTTAAACTGAAATGTGCATGTTGGGGGAGTGGATGGGAGTCTCAAGGGGTGGGAAGAAGAGCTTAATCTGAACATTCACTCTTTCATTCATTCAGCAAACATCCACTGAGCATCTAGAACATTTAAGGCATTCAGCCAAGAGCTGTGTAGAATTAGAGACAAGCAAGATGTGAACTTTATTTTGGTTGTGTACTTTAGAAAAAAGAGGGGGCACTGGAGGACTCTGGCTAAGAAGCTATTATTTGTAAGGGTTCCCTTGCCTTCTTGTTTTATTTATGCTAGAGATGAATTCAGACAATTTTAGGTCACTTTATTTACCCGTGAAATAAAAAAGTAAATAATATTAAAAATAATGAGATGGCATGGGACCTCGATATATACTTTAATGCAAATGTTGGCTGCTGTAAGGATAGATACAGTTGATCCATCATGACCACCATTTAAAGGAAGACAGGAAAATCTTTAGACCCTTGTAAAATAAAAAAAAGAAATTTGGAAATCTTGGTGTAACGGTTGTGAGAGAGTTAAGCAAGGCCATCGTTTTGTAACCAGGCACAGTGATCTTGTACAAGCCGTGCCAGGATGTTGTGTGCACACCGTCTGCCTTTGCTGAGCACAGTTCTCGGGTCATAAGAGAAAGAGGAGTAGTGGTAGAGTGTCTGCTAGCAACAACCCAGGAGAAAGAGAAAAGTACTTGAACCCAGCCGTCCAACCAGATCTTCTGAAAGTCTGACAAAAGTGCCCAGGGCCATGACTTTTTTGCGGTAGGTCCTATAGGCTGATTCGAGTCTCCTTTGAGGGACGGAGGGAGAGAGATAGGGTAGTCAGGGCCCAAAAACCCCTTGTTTCCTAAAACAGGAACTTGGTAGTCCAAAGCAAGAGAGGATGTGGGAGGAGAGAGGCAGTGTCACTTCATCGTGCCCATTATTTCCAATTGAGGTCTAGTTTATTCTTCCAAGGAACAGGAGTGTGAGGCCTGGCGCTGGTATTACTGGTTTTATAAACTTGCTTTTGCCCATCTTGCTTGTTAACTATGTAGCAGTTAGCTCTTAATATTTATCACTTAGAGACATTGGTCCAACTTAGTGGCTTTAAAACTTTTTTGACCCACATTGCAGTAAATGAATTTTACATTGACAATTACACGCACATGCAGACACAATCACATATATTTGATATGGAAGAGTGTTTTGCTTAACTGCATCTACTCTTACTTTACATGACATACAATGATGTCTTATATTCTATTTCAATTTTAGAAATTAATTTTGGAGATCTAGTACATGGATTTTATTGCACATTAGTGAGTTTCCTTCTATAGTTTGAAAATCACTACTCTAGGGTCAGCATTTGCATTCCACTTTAATATTATGAAAATGATGCTAGGCAGCAAGTTCAGTCATGGTGAAGAGCTCTTGGCCAATGTTGTGATGTTCAGAGCAATGGTTATTTAAACTAAATATTTTCTTGTCATCTGTCAAGTAGATAAATTCTAAGATTCTGGCTTGAAATTTAGGAAAAAATCCTGAGGCAATCCCTCTTGGCCTGTCAGCAGCTTAAAAGGGTGCCATGGTGTGGCCAAGAAGCACTAGGCTGAATTCAGGAGACTGGCTTCCACTTGGACACATCCTTTTCTCACTTTAAGCCCCTTGCTTAATGATGGGATTAAATTAATGTCATAACTTCCTTTTGACTGTAATATCTTGGCATTTACAGCTGGAAGGGGCCCCAGAAATCACCCAGTCTAGTCTCTTGATTTATAAGATTCAGTTCTAGAAAAAGAACATCCCTATTTCCTCCAAGGCTCGGCATGAGGAAGAATGGTGCTAGGAGACTTGACGTAGGGTGGTCAGCACACAAGACAAATATAAAGATAATGTATTATAGAATTGTGTGCCTGAAACCTGTATAATTTTATTAACCAATGTCACCACAATGAATTTGATAAAATAATTCGATAAAAATGGAAACAAAAGATTGACTCCTAGTTCCTCACTTCAGATATCTCACTTTGGAATAGGAGTCAAGACATGTATGTACTTAGTCAAAGAAACTTAGGTCAAAGAAAGGCACAGTTTGTTAAACACTGTGGCCAGAGTAGAATTAAAACTTAAAAACTCGGAAGAAGGTTAATATAGTCTGGCTGGGAAGATAAAGGCTGAAGACTATGCTTGAACAGGAGGAGGAAGCTTTTGGGCTGGACTTTGAGGAAAGCAAATGGTTCCTACCTGGAGTGTTGATGGTGGAGGGACATTCCAGGTAGACTAAACATTGTCAGTAATAGAAAATGGAGTCTTAAGAGTCTCCCCTGAATCTTGTTTTCTGACTTCCGTGAATTCACCAGCGTGATGTTTTCCCTTTTGAAAATTTTTATATATTATGATTTTTCTTCCCAACTCATGTTAGCCCTTAATAATAATGTATTTATTGCCCACTGCCTAGTGATTACATGTAGTTTGACTAAGTAATATCTACAGCACTGCTGCTGCTAGGAGACACATGCTTATATAAATACAAGGCATTGTTCCAAATCAGAAAAAAAGGTAAATAAAGACATGCACATTAATAACTGTGATATTTTCCGAACAAAAAGTGCTTGGGTTTTTTTTCCTTTAGGCAGGACTACTTTAATTTGATCTTTTAGTAGTTTATAAACCACGGAAATATCCTGAATTATTGGGATATTGGAAATATTGTTCTCAGGGATGTCACTTTCTGAACAAGACTGATTTGGTTATTAAGTCAGTTAAGGGAAATTACTGCCAAATCCAGAATGTGTTGGGGGCTTTGTGTTTGTAATTTTGCTTCCATTTTGTGCCTTTCTTTGAGCAGGCTCTGGACTCTCACATTTCTTAATCAGCCATCCTGTTCTCTAAAGCTTTCCTTTTGGCGTCACGAGACAGAAAGGCATAGAGCCGTCCACAAGTTCACTTACTGACCTGCTTCCTCTCCACAGGCCTCCTCTAGAGCAACATTCCCACAGATTGTACTCCTAGGACTTCCTCTGTGTCAAAGCTAATATCAGCAATGACAGAAATAATTAAAATTCCTTAATATTACATGGTATTTTGTGTTCATGGTGCACATTCACCGTTATGGTATTTGACCCTCAAAACTCTTCTTTGGTAGGTCAATGGCAGGGTTACTGTCCCTGTTTTGTAGATGACAAAGCTGAGGTATCCAGAGGTGGTGTCAACTAGTGTCCCTCCCCTGTGAAGTCTGGGTGCCAAGGCATGAATAATAGGGTTCCTGACTCCTGACCCAAGGGAGCTTAGGTGGATCATGGAAGGTCACTGCTCATGTACAGTTCAGATGATCTGTCTGAATACTTTTCATTTTAGATGAAGAAACTGAGGCTGAGAGGCATGGAGTTATGGGTATTTCGGGGCTCAGTACACAGAAGCAGGTTTTTGATTCTGTCTCAGGTGGTTAACATAGTGTCCCACAGACTCAACACTCCCCAGGTCCCCTGCTCTGATCACAGCAGTGTTCAGTTCAGGTATGACTTGAGAAGTATGGCTGCATTTAGTAAGTAACTCCTGTTGGCTGCTGACATCTTCTGTGTATAGTTAATGTTCTTTTAAGGATCCAGTATATGTCTGGGACTATTAATTGCCTTGGGAAAAAGAACAAAAAGTTAAGATCTGGAACCTACATTTTAAAGGTTCAAAAGTATTTTATTTTTAGATTTAAAAAATATTAAACCAATTGGAAAATAATCCAGACCTTAAGTTCAGTAGGATTTTTGATAAAGAATGCTTAGTTTTAGGTTTGGATAGTCAAAAGTACCTGGATTCTAAATATAGGACAGATACAGATTCATTAAAGGGTGAGCAGTGTGGGGTGGGTCAGTGGCTGGAAAGTGTTGGGAAGTGGCTGAAAGTGGCTGGAACACTGCCTAGTGTTGGGACGGGGTGGTCCGCAGGACTATAGCTATGTGACTATGATGGCAGCATGAGATGAGGTGCAGGGGCCACCAGGAGCTCTAGGTCTCCTGGGTGCAGGAGGGAGGATCATAGGGAGGAAAGGTAAGGACTCTGCCAGGCCTTCTGAAGACTGGGGCCTAGAACCATCCCGTGAGTTAAGGATGTAATCTCCTTGGAATTAGGGACCACATCTCACTCAGCCATTTATATAGCTGTTCACATGGTAATGATTAGAAATTAAGATGATGCTCTTTGATGTGAGCAACCTTCCAAAATAGCACTTGATGGTGCTGACGAAGGAGACTTAGGCATGTTGCTTCTTCTGTAGACTTTAGGCCTAAATGGATCTGGGAGGATATGAGAGCTTTGTTTTTGAGTGTCTGCATTTGAGTGACATGCTAAGCAATGCCTGGATATCATCTGGGGAGTGCTCGTATATCCTTCAGAAGGAAAAGTTCCTGCTCTTAGGGTGATTTGTTATACACTTGAAATTTTCTAATATATTTCAATTATATATATAAGTCCTGCTTGGAAATGTTTTCTTTGGGCACTTAGGTAGATATGAAGATTTTCCATACATTTAAAAATGTGCACAATCTATTTTATGAGGACAAGAAAACAAATTCACTTAGAAGGTATACCCACAATCTTGTCACGCTGGTATATCAACCCAGTTCTCTGTGTACCAACTTAATCTTGAGCAATATGCATCTGTAGTTTTTATATGTAATCAGGGAGAGACGCAATTGTGCATTTTTTAAATTTAATGTTATAAAATGAGATTTTCCCCCATTATATTTAGCGATGGCATAGCCCATGGAGTAGATGTTCCAGAACTTATTTAACTGTTGTCGTGTTGTTGGTTGGATGCGTTACTTCCAGTGTTTCTCGTAGAGGGCGTAGTGAAGGTCTTTGTGGCTATAGCTTTTTGAGGAGATAGCATGTTGAAGAAATTGGGATGTTTATTACCTGCTAATTACTAGTACTTGCCAAAATATCCTTTTAATTAAATTTCATTCTGCGCTAATTACAACAGCTGCGGTGAAGTACTTGGGGGCCAGAAAAGATATTTGGAACTGGTTAGGGTAGATTTGTATGTGTTGGAGGTGAATGGCGATGAGATGGGCCGGCTATTGCTTTATCCACACATATTGAATTTAAATAGGCGATGGAAGCAAAACAACTATGATGAGGAAGAAGTGCTCTAACTAGAATCGTAAAATATCCTTTTGGGCTGGATTATGTAGTTTTGTTCCCGTGAGGACGGCAGAGCAGGGCGATGGATCGTGCCTGAGCCAGCAGACGGAGATCAGTTGGCACACATGGGCACAGTCACAGCTGTGCAGCTGGGGAGAACTGATTCTGTTCCTTTGTAGAATAGTGAAACTCTCTAATCCCAGACTACCCGTGGTAATAATAATAATGGTGCGAATAACAGCAAAATTTTCTGAAGTGTTAATTATTCCCCAGATGCTATTTCAAGCATTATATGTGGATACCTCCTAATTAAATTAGCATACATACCATTTAAATTAATATACATACTAATTTAAGCATCGTGTGTATATATCTTCTAATTTAATTAGTCTACATGCTAATTTAATTAATTCTCAATAATCTTGTGAAATTGTGTTATTCATTTCCATTTGATGGATGAGGAAATTGAGGCAGAGAGAAGTGAAATAACTTGATCTAAGTCAAGTAGTTATTAAATAGTATAATTAGGCTTTGAACACAGGCAGTCTGGTCCCAGAGCCTGAATGCATAGCCACTGCCCCATGCTGGCAGGCTGTGAGGTAATGAAGCTATGAAGGCAGATGTGGCTTACTTTTACAGTAGTATTAAAATTCCTTGGGCTTTTATACCTACCGGATTGAGCCAAGGCTCCTAGCACTTTCTGAGACTACAGAGCAGAACTCATCTCTTAACCCTAATGTCAGTATAACCTACAAACAGTGTGAAGAAATTTAGCCACAACAGCAGAGGAAATGAAGACACTTATTGTAGTTATTACCTTTATTATTTAGTTCTTTGATTCTTAGTGAGTCTGAATCTGGGGCATAACATAGGTGCCCATTATAAGGCTGTTAATTTAAGGTTTGAAGTAATGAATGGATGAATAAATCACTTAATGCATAAGTCTGTTTCTTGGAGGCCTAATTTTGACCTCAGAACCTTGGTTCAACTATAATTAACCCTGAGTATATATGGCCATTTTGCTAAAGCAAAATCTTAGTGTAGGATTAAAAGAGAACTCTGTGAAAAGATGTTGTTAACTAGTTTCAAAATGTATTAGTTTGATTTATTGTTATCTTTTTCTGATAAAGAAAGGGAGTAGTCTCCCCTAAAGTTTAGCGATTAAATCACTGGCTGCCTTTTCTATTTTGGTAGTTGTGGTAATTGATGTTTCCTGGAAATTTTCCCTGTTCTATTAATACTGTCAAAGGGGGTTACAGCCGTGACTCACTCCAGGAAGTCAACCATCATTTGCTTCCTCAATCTCACCAAACAGTCCCGATGTACAAAATCAACAACTTCTGCAAATGAGTTACTTTATAGCTCTCAAGAAAGTTCTAGATAATACAGCTTTTGTGGTTCTCTCTGTGCTTCCTGCCACCATGGTGAATAAAACAAAAGTTCATGTTTTGCTTCTCAGTATTCTTGAAATCACTGACCACTTAGGTCACTAGCGTGGGCTCTCTGTTACGAGAACTCCCACCTGCTGTCTAGCAAAAAGTACCTTGGCACTCACCTTTGTAAAGATACTTCAGGGATGGGGCTTTAGCAGTCAGGAAACTAGAGTTCATGAACTCCATTGTAGTCTCTACTTCTTACTGGTGTCCACTTGGCCTTATATCTGAATTCATTCATTTGCTCACTTTTTAAATTAATTTACGCATTAATTTCTTCAATGCCTGATTTGATATTTCTTGAGCACCTCTGTGGACTAGACACTGTCCTAGGCACTGGAGATGCGGCACAGACAGAGAGAGTACTTGCTCTCTGGAAGTTTCCAGTCTGTTTACTGTGAACTATATTACTGAATTACCCACCCAGAAGGAAAACAGCCTGAAAGAATACAAGGAATCAAACCCACCTGACATTTGTAAAGTTGTGAAGAATAAGGTTATTCATGTTAACTTAGTTATTTATTTTTGTGTGGAATTAATCTCATCTGTCCCCACCCCATGCCCATGTACACACGTGCATTCCTTGTGGTCCTTAAATTTTTCTGCCTTGGATTATAGTCATTCGTCTCCACATCTTAGCTTCTCTGCAAGTTGGATTGAACCAGTGTATGACTTATTTCTGGATCAGGGATGTCTCCCTTTTGACTTTTCATTTTCCCACCTCTTCTGGCCTCCTAGCATATTGCCAGATAAATGGTAGCTGTTCAGTATGTTCAGTCAATGCTAGCTGTGGAATCTTAGGCAACTGAGTGAACTTCTCTGAGTCTCCGTGTTTGCTTCTGGAAGAAAGAGGATGCTATCTCCTTCTTCCTAGGTTGTTGTGAAGGTTAAGAATTGTACTGAAAGTTCTTTTAAGTGTTTGGCACTTAGTAAGCATTTAGTGAATGCTATCATTAATAAATGATTTTATTGCTGCTTATGGAGCAGTAGCATTTCCTTCTAGGATTTTCTTATAGTTCTTTATGCTTGAAAGAGAAGAGACATGCAGTCTAGGATTTCAAGTCAGCCTTCTTTATATAGGAACCTAGATGTAAATGTGCTGTTTCAGTTGTATACATCTCCTCATCTTGTGTGGTTGCTGACAAAACATTAGGTAAAATTATGTTACCATTTCCCCCTTGATGTCAAGTCATGGTATCGTTAAGTCTCAGAATTTTTCCTGACCCTTGTTGCTGACACTAGTTTCACCAGAGGTTATGTTAATCACTGCCTTCATTATGGTCCTTGGTCATTTGTTGTTTCTTTATCCTGGCTGTGAGCAGACACAGCAGGCAGCAACACTTTGACATCCTCTTACCTCCCTATCCCATCCTTTGCTGGCAGAGGAAATGTGACAAGAAGGGCAATAGAGTGACTGAAAAATTACCGTGATGAAAGAAATTGTCACATAATGAGAAATCGAGCTACCTGTATACATATTGCATACATATATGGATATATGTGTGCACAGATCGGAATATGCACATATATGTTTATGTATATCAGACTTTTGAGTTGACATATTTTTGTGTATGAACAAGGTATACCCTTTTCAAAATGTGTTTCTGCTCCACTCTCATTGAATCCTTGCACATCAACCTTGTCTTGTTGTTACAGCAGAGATTATAGCCTCCGTTTTATGCATGGGGAACTTCAGAGGATGCAACTTTATAGTGTGTTCTTGAGCAAGGACTGAGTCCTAAGGCAATCATAGTCTTTTACCATGATGTATGTCAGAATATATTAGATGATAATTTAGAAGCATGGGTGGAAGTTAAAGCTGAACCTTCACTTCTTCTTTTGTAGTATTGCTTAAGTTCCTAATAAAAATAAAACTACCATGGAGCTGCATTTGTCATCATTCAGGGGCCTTCACACTCATCTTTTTATTTTTATTATAGTTGCCTCTGTGTTCTGATAACTGATCCCTGCAAGGTGCAGTGTTAGCATTCAGTGGATGCTCTCAAATTCTCCTAAATTTTTCTATTGCAATAGTTATCACAGTTTCTAATTTCATATGTGTGTGCTTATTTGATCAGTGTCTTCCTTCCGCCCAGACTCAACTGCTAACTCCAGGGCACACTGGTATCTTAGGATCTATGCCAGATGTGTGACAGGCAATATGTACTTAGTAAATAACTGCTGAATAAATGAATGAATGAATGAATGAATGAATACATGATTAAGTGAGATAGACACAGACTTCTAAATCCAGCATGTTAGTGCTAGGAGTCTTTTAGTATTTGAATTTAACTTTATGAAATATTACTAAAAACTTCCTCTATTCCAATCAGATGCTTTGGAGTTTATCAAGAAACAAGACATGATTTCTATCATCAAAACTTAATTTAATGGGAGGGCATTTAAGATATGTGAAATGAATTACAAGAGAGCACTAGGCAAAGCCTGATGGGAGCAGAAGAGAGATAAGATGTTACTTCAGATCAGGGACATTAGACAAAGCTTCCTGGAGATGTCTTGCATCTGGATCTTGGAAAATAGAATTTTTGTGAATGGGGACAGTGTTAGGAAAGAACAGTATATTTAGTGAATAGATCGTGGGCATGAATCACTGGGTCACTAATCAGGGACAGTGGGAGTTGTGAACACTGATGTCAGGGCTCAGAGTGACTATGCAAAGTTAAATGTGTCCCGTGTTTCTTCTCCTTTTCCACTAATTATTGTGTTTCTTTACCCCTCTCTCAACCATCCGTGCCACCATTCTCCCTTAGTCTTCTCTCCCTCTGTTTTTCTTGCCAGAAGCTGATGCTTAGATAGTGAATAGTTTGTTGCAAAACCTGACATTGTCCATATGTTAATATGACAATGGGCAGCCCGGGCAACACCGTACTCTCTAATTTGTTGCATGAGGTCAAGGTAGACATGTCCCGAAGTCGGTTTCTTTTTGCTTTTCTTGCTCAGATAGTTGTGTAGCCATGGCTTCAGTTCATACTTTCACTGTGGGGAATTTTCTAAACTTAAGAATCAAGCAGTGTGTATGCATTTTTTTAAATATAATCCTGCTTTCATGGAAACTGCTTTGCCAAGCTGCCTCGTTTTTTTGCTGTTGTATGTCAGACTGGGGTGTTTTGTCCTGAGAGTGTGAATTTTCCTTACGAAGCAGCAGAGCATCCCAGTAACACAGAGGGGACTGATGGGTGGGCTTCCAGGGCCTTCTTGCTTAATTAAGAACACATAGAATGGGTTTATGTGTCTATTTGTAAAACCATTTTGGAGATGACACAAAGCATCCTAAGAAATACACATTTTTCTTCTAGTTCAAAGGCGAGACAGAGGCAGGTAGACAAGGCAGTGAAGACGTGTTTGTGATCTGTCCTCTCAAAACTTGATTTTTTGAGAGAATAGTATGGGAAATGTAGAAGCTAAAGAACTTATGACACATGGACATGAACTAAAGGGGGGGATGTGGGTGGGAGAGGGTGTGCAGGGTGGAGGGGAATGATGGGGGAAAATGGGATAACTGTAATAGCATAATCAATAAAATATATTAAAAAAAAACGATTTTTTACTAGGTGAACTTCGTTTTCCATGCTTTTGTGACCGACTCACCCATAGGCAAAGGAACACGTAGTACTTGCTAAGAGGAGGGGAAAAAAGCATTTGTATAAGTGTGCTCCACTTAGTATTTCCTTCATGTACCATTATCCCAACAATAAAAATGGCAATCTCTGTTTGTTTTTGAAAACAATATAAACAAAGTGGAAGCAGAAGGTCAGTTCTTGCCTGTGTAGCTGCAGTTTAATGCTGTCCTGTGTGCAGAAACAAAGTACTGGCCTGCTCTTTGAGGCCTGTCTTTATCACTTGCAGGCTGTGACATGAGGAGGTCACTTATCCTGTTGAACTCGGCTTCTCCATTTATCAGATGGGGATAAACAGTGTTGGCCGGCATTTCTACTTCACATGACATATTGTGTGCAAAAGTGAATTGCAAATTGTAATTGCTGAATAGATATGAAAGGCTATTATTATTTTACCTCCTAGCTGAGGAGAAAATGGTAGCCTGAGTCTTATGTACCTTTCTCTGCTATGCTGGCTCCAGCAGCACAGAGAGCTTCAGAACTTCTATTGCTGACGTTCCTCATTAGCAATGCCAAGTCTCAGCCTTGTATCAATCCTCCCCAATCCTTAAGCGGGAAACAAGTGTTCCTGTTATAGCTCTACCATGTGCATGACAGGCAAGAATCGAGTTGCCATCAGAACCTTAATTTATCAATCTTACTGACTTAAAATTTAAAGTTGCAAGCCTAAGATGATTCATTAACAGAGTATTTTTCAAGCTTTAGCTTTTCCCCAGAAAACAAAAGGAAGTGGCTCACACACTAGCACTTCTAATAAGCTCTCATTCAGCGAAGGATGATGTGTCCCTAATTTTGTCAGCGTGTGTATAAAGAATGAACTTTAAGGAGAGATTCTTTTTTTATTGAATTTATTGCAGTGACAACTTTTAATAAAATTATATAGGCTTCAGGTGTACAATTCTATGCTACATCATCTGTATATTGTTTGTGGGTTCACCACCCTAAGTCTTCTTCCATCACCATTTATCCCCTTATACCCTCCTCCACCTCCCCCATCCCCTTTCCCTAGAGATTCTTCACTTTGAAAATACAGTGCATAATTTAAAAATACACCTTTAAATCTGCCTCAAACCTCTTCAGAATCTGTGTCTTTCCTCTCTTCATTAAAATGTGCCAACCTGGAAATTTCATCTTTGGAAATTCAGACACTTTTTACTTCTTGCAAATAGAACAGCTAAATTATTTCAATACTTTAACCTACAAGGATGGCATTTCCACCCCGTACAACACTGATATGGTTGTGTTTATTCGTTTTCTAATGCAAACAATTGGTTTACGTCTATGTGTGTTTGGCTTTACATTTATGTATGTATATTTTGAAAAACTAAGGTATGGAGGTAAATTTTGAGAAATTAGAACACAGTTATGGACAAAATAGGCTTATAACTTTAGCTATGCATCTAAATCCTACACTTGACATCAATAGGTTGTGTCTACCCCTCTGATTACATACTAATTGGAAAACATGTATTTTTATACCTGAACTAGATTTTTCTCAGGATTTTGTGAAAGCAAATATGGACACATAAGTTCATGATAGAAAAGAAAAATGATGGCAATTTGTTCATTCATTCATTCAGGCAGTCATGCAATGTTTGAGAGCCCATCATGTGTAGGGTACTGTTTTTGGACGGGGAGTCAGCCTACCAAAGCCCTTGTCCTCCTGAATCTTACATTGTAAAAAGGAGGAAAATAGACCAGCCAGAAATAAATATATAATGGCTCAAGTGGTGCTCAGACACGTGCATGTGCACATGCGTGCGCACACGTCAGGGTAAGAGGATAAAGCATTCCCCTGTTGTTTGTGATACAGAACAGCTGCAACGATTTGCTGTCAGCTCCATCATCCTTACAGTGCTCTCTTTTCCTAATGAATTATTTCATTTGCTTCTTTCATGTCCCATCTGGTGGGGAGTGGGAGTTGTCTGCCACTTCTGCACCTAACGCTTTCATTTTTCAGTGAAAAACAACTTTCTCATACTCTGCTTGAAGGTAGTGGGCTTAAACATGTGTTCTGCACTTAATAATCTCAGGAGAGTTTTGTCCACAGTACTTACCTTAAAAAAGCGTGCAGGGCACCCCTGAAATGACTGGAAACAGCTCTCTTTAGTAAGCATGCTGGAATTGTCTCATGATTTGAAGTGAGCCTGCAGGCTCAGTTTCCTTTTGCCACTCAAATCTCACATGGCCTTTGTGAACCAGTGAAAGTAGCAGGTGGCGTTTCACTTTTAGTTTTCCTTGAACACGTCTCTTTCTGCCACCCTCCAGGCTCTGTGCCAGTGGGCTGTCAGGGTCAGCACTTCATAAAAACGGAACATAGATCATTTCAGCTCAGTGTAAAAGCTTCTTTGTAACCTCCTGGTTCACGTGGACGACAGTTAACTTCTCTGTCTTTAACGCCTGAGGCCACTGATGTTTCAGTGCCACCTGAAAACTTGTGTGGGTTTTTTGGTATTCTTTTTTTCTCTTTTTCTTTGTTATTTTTATTTTCAAAAATAATCGAGCCCTACTGTACTTATCTAACTGTGTTTCCCGGAGTTTCCTTAATTTTTCTCTGAGTGAAATACTTGGCTCATTCCAGAATGTATCAGCTTCTCTTTGGTGCATTGCGTTCCTTGCCATTCTCCAAGTCCCATCTTCTCCTTTCTTCAAAAGCCTCGTGCCTGCCAAAATGTATGTTTTTTAAAATGGCAATGAGATAGAGCCGTCTAGAGTAGGATTGGATGATTTTTATTGTTCCTTTTACTTTTCTTTCCTGTTTTTAACCCTAATCATCACTTCGGGCTTTCTAGAAATGATTTGCTGACCATGAAACTGCTCACCTGCTATATTTCATAGTTGCTTTCAGACTTCAGGTGCTGGTGACCACGTGACTATTGGAAGAGAAGATGGTGTCTCTTCTTCAGTTGTTGGTATTAAAGAGGCTTTCTGAAATGTGGGAGCATGTGAGACTTGTGGCCTGAGTGGTCTAACTCTTTGATTCTCTTGGATAGAGAACCTTAGATAGTGTTGAGAAAAACCTCATAGATCATCTAGGCCATCAGCCCTGGCTATACTGTAGAATCAGCAGTAGAGATTTTATAAAATACAAATGTCAGGGCTTCAACCTCCAGAGGAATCTTATCTAATTTTTCTGTAGCGGGCCTGCACATCAGTACTTTACAAAAGTTTCCCATGTGATTCTGTGAAACTGGGCTTGAAAATCACTGAGTTCATCTCAGCACCTGATTTTACAGGGAGAAAAATAAGGTTCAAAGGAAAAGTGACTTGTCCAGGTTCTCATAGCCGTATGGCTGAAGCATCGGGACAAGAACACATGTCTCCTGATTTCCAGGCAGCACTGTGCAGTGGAAACAATGCAGTGGCCACTGCACTTACTCTTCTTTGATGTGTCAGGTTGTTTAGTGTGGTCCTGGGTGGTGGGGAGGACTCCTGAGCCTGTACCACACAGGAGAGTGGGCTGGAGGTCTTCAGGCTCAGGCTATTCAGTGTTGTAATGAAAGCCCAGAGTCACTGACATTCTCAGTTAATAATATTTGAGAATCATGGGCTCTGATAATTTTTAGTAACGTTTCTCAATGGGAAACCAATGTATCTCTGATTTGTTTTTCAAGACTTTCATCTTTTCAAAGATTACTCAGTGGTAGACATCTAAAATTTATAATTTGAGATAAACTAATTGTTAAACCTTTTCTACCTAGAAATAATTCAGCTATAAAACTGTATTTGTATTCTTTGAAAACAACTCCAGGTTTAGATATTACTCACGAAGATGTGCTAGCTGCTTATCTTATGTTCTGGAAGGTCTTCACAATATGTTATTGGAAAAACAACTCAAGCCATGAGCATTTGGAGACATATCCTTTATATAACCCCGATGACACAAATTGTGGATCCCCTGTTTTTGAATCCGTCTTTATAACAGCTGAGCTAGAATAGAATCAGAATTCTGGGGCCAGAACGAGTGGAAGGCAGTTTAATAGAAAGCATAGGTTTAATTCATCAAGTTGGATGGTTTCAAGGCAGTTTATAGAGACTGAATTTTTACTTGAGAGCCTGATGTAGTCTCAAGGGAATGTTGATAATGACATTGGGGGAGGAGCCACGTGCTACCATCATATGGACACATAAGGAGGGAAAATGGCTGTATTGACCAGATATGGTTGGCCTTCCAGTTCTATAGAAATTCTCAAATGGTTTGTATAAAATTGAATCTATACTCACCCAGGAGAAGCTGAAGTCTGTGCTTTATACATTCCTGATAATAGGGCTCATTTAATGTTTGAGATAAATAAAACACACTCAGAGGAAGAGTGCTCAAATCTTTCGTTTCCTTGATTGGTGAAATAATGGATATCATGTATGAGACTTAAGTCAGTGTAATTTTATCAGTCATCTGCTCTAAGACATAAACTGTGGTTGAAAGTGGTAGATTTGTGTACTTGATTTAAAAATAGAATTAAAGTGAAATTAAAAAAAGATTTTATTTATTTATTTTTAGAGAGGGGAAAGGGAAGAAGAAAGAGAGGAGAAAAACATTAATGTGTGTTTGCCTCTTGAGCGCCCCCTACTGGAGACCTGGCCCACAACCAGGCATGTGCCCTGACTGGGAATTGAACCAGCGACCCTTTGGTTCACAGGCCCGTGCTGAATCCATTGAGCTACACCAGCCACGGCTAAAGTGAAATTTTCATCATCATATACTGACTGGAGAATGAGATGGGTGATGTTGGTGAATTTAGGGGGGCAAAAAATGAATGTGATCTGCTCTGAAGATTATAAAAAAACAACTCTAATCATTGCTTAACCTTTGTAGAAGATATTCATTTTGTCCAGGATTTTACAGGGTATCTTTTTATTAAGGGAACAAAGAGAACTTCCATTGACAAATATGATTGTGAAAAAGTATATCTCTTTTCATAGGCTGGGTCATTCATTCATTCATTTTTTTAAGCACTTATTGGCATTATGTAAGAAACCCTGCACCATGTACTCTGAGAAGTGGGTCATGTAGTAGGTCATAAATCAAATCAATGAGTTGTGATATGACAAGCAAAAGTAAGTACTTCACATGTGTTAGGGTCGGTATTGTTTTGGAAAACTTTTGTTTCAGTTGTGCACGTGTGTGTGTTCATGTACTTACATACATGCTCAACCTCAGTGTAAACTGTATTTCTTATTCTCGGCCATGATCAAAAATGTCTGAAAAGCTACTATAGGAGGCGTATAAATTAATCAGTTTTCTTGAGCAGGGATCTGACAGGTAGGTAGGTATAGATATAGCTATAAGGTAGAAAGTTGTCACGCCATAAGGGAGACACTGGTATCTACTAGGAGAAAGCATATGAAAACAGAAAATAGTCACCAGAGGGGAGAGGGGAGGGAATTTCAGGGGAAAAGGGGAAGGGTTTACAGGAACAAGTATAAAGGACACATGGACAAAAACTATGGGGGGTGGAAATGGGAGGGAGGTGGGGAGGGCTGGAGTGGTGGGCTGGGGTGGGAGTGAAAGACAGAAAACTGTACAGGATCAACAATTAAAATAAAAAATTTAAAAAAAGAAAAAGAAACCAGCAAAGGCTTCATCTTGCTCAGGACTTTGGTGCTGGACTTGAAGAGTTTAATTCTCAATGTGGTTTGGTATGTGGAAATCAGGATGGAGATTGGTGTGCATCAGTATGCTCATAGGTGTGAAAATATTCTTCCATAATATTTCAAAGAAGTAATGCATGTTCTTTGACCACTGATGGTAGAGCCAACCTGGGCTTCTGGTTGAAGAAGGATGTGAGCATATTGAGCAAATAAGTAAGCTAAAGAAATGGAGCCGGGATGTAGGAAGTGCTTGTTGATTTAGAAGAAAAGGAGCTAATTTCAAGGTATAAAAGTGCACAGAATGATGTGATAATAGTCTATAATTACTCATAAGATTGCTTATATGGAGGATGCAGCAGTCACTTAGTTACCAAATCCTTTGAGGGAAAGGGCAAGAGGTAACTAGCCAGAGCTGGAGTTACTCCTTGCTGATAATGAGGCAGTTCTAGTATTTGCATTAACTCTTTAGAAGCTCTAGCACTTCCTTTTGGTATCCAAAGCAGACATTTACTAGAGTCACAGAATTTAATGTCTGGACAAAAGTCATTTGAAAACCATTAGAAGGAAGTGCTCGGTTTTCCCCGTGTATATTCAGAGTGCATATGGGTAGATTTAGAACAGTGGAGTCTTCCCTAGAATTCAGTCCTGTTAAACAGTGGATGGAGCAGGGTTCCTCAGAAGGTGCTGAAGACTGGGAACTAAATCTGGACAATACTCTTCCTGAGAGATCCGGGAGCAAAGATATTCCAGTACAGTGATAAGTTGGTGACATTAAGATCTTTTCCTACTTCACAATGTGCCTCTGTCCCCCAAACTTGCCATCTTATTGTACAGTTAAATAATAAAGTTCTCAAAGATTTCCAATGCACGGGACAAATTCTGTGGGGTACTGGGCATTTGGGTGCCAATCTCATTTCAATTACATCTTGTTTTTTGAAGAACAAAACATGCATTAATGCAGTAACATGATAGAATTCGCCTGGATATAGTTTTCCCAGTGAGAGTTAAATCCTGGCTCTTCACTACAGTGAGACTGGACATGAAAAATACTCCCAGGTTTGGAATCATGTTGTTTAAGTGTCAGTTCTCCCAACACTTGGCACTCCTCAGGGGAATAGTTTGAGAATTAAAATCTGGTAGTGTTCTCTTTCTCCTTCGAGGTCACTCAATTAGTGCTATACCAATCCTAATGGTATTAGTGATGTGCAGCCTATCGGTATTTAGCTATGAGCTGATATTCAGGGCAGTGGATATTGTATTTTTAGTTCATTTCCTTAGGCAACTGCAAATACTGTACTTGTGCAGTTACCTCAGGCGTTCACAAGTCAGATTTCCACTGTACACAGTTCCCAGTAAATTTGAACCAAGTGGTACTTCGTTTTGCATCCACTAGCCACCTTTTTAAGTTTTTGAAGAGATAATTGGAGGAGATATGGGGTAAATTGTATATATGTATAAAAAATTCAGCAGGAATTCAAGACACTTCCAACCCATATGAAACATTAAACATACTGACTGAGACTAGCTTGAAGATGGTCCTTTTCTCAATTCTGAAGAGTTGTCTACTTTTTTATTTTGTAAAACAAGATGAGGGTAGTACATTTAACTAAGAAATGAAGTGAACAATGATAAGTTACATAACCTTTTTTAGCCTTAGGATAGTGGGGGTTATTATTCTAACTTTAAAAATATATGCTTTTAATTTTAAAACATTTTATTATGGAAGAATTTAAACATATACAGAAGTAACAAGAATACTATAATGAACCCCCATGAATATATTATCCAACTTCAGCAGTGATTTGACTTATAGCCATTCTTGATTTATCTTTACACCTGTTCCTTTCCCCCATGCAAGATTATTTTGAAGCTAACCCTAGATGTCATATCATTTAGTTGCTGCTGTAAATTTTCATCTTTAGTGGATGTATCTAAAAGACTTCTCTCAACCATGAAGAACATGCTAGAAGCTTCTTTTGAAGGTATTGATCTTGTAGGTTTCGCATGAGCATGGATGCAGCTACTGTTTTGTGGAAGAGGGGTTTAGAAAATGCACTCTTTCATTTTGCCTATTTCACTATTTTCTGGAGGTAGGCTTAGCTTTGGGGGCAGCATTAGGACTGTTATTGGTTCAAGGTTTAAACTCTAAGGGGCATATTTGGTTGGAAGATATCCCGGATTGGTCTGAGTTTATCATAAAATTATCTAAAGTAGATTAATTTTAGCGATACTTTTGCACCATACCTAAGCAATTAACATTCTTAAAATTATTTAGAATATCATTTAGTATTCTATTTATAGAAGAGTTGTGGTCTTATTTTACAATTTCTGTAAGCATAGGTCCTGAAATCAGCCCAGGTTAAGCATACTCTCTGATACTTTTATTACAGTGGTTTCTGCCATCCCTAAGTCAAGGAAGTGGGTCTTTGTTAACCAAGTGTGGTACAATGTAGGTGTTTGTCTTAGACTAGATTTCCGAGAAAATAGCGCCTGATGCAGAAACCTATGCCCTTGATTGGAAGGAGAAGCACAACAAGGGTACACAGAAATGAAGCAAAAATAAGAATGGGGTGTCGAAGGAGAGATGGCAAATACAAAATGGCACTTAACCACACTGGACACAGCTTCCTAACAAGTGCAGCTGATGCTTGGTCTCACAGCACATTTTCCCAAAGTCCTCACACACTAGTGTGTCACAGAATAGTCCATTAATAGGAGGAAGGGAGAATAATTTATGTACTGGTTTTTAATCCCCATTCTTCAATGTTTGTGTTTTCTGTTCATTGTTGACTTTTCTAAAAACTTGATTCATGAGCTCTATTTCCCAAAATAGTTCTTATAAATATGGTTTTACTTTTTAAAATAAAAATCATGGAAAAGGAAAGTTTGGGAGTACATTGTCATGGGGCCCTTTCTAGTCAAATGTGACCTCAAGGGACACAGAGTTTCTTATTTCCTGCCACACCTAGTTCTGAACTTTAATATTTGACTACTGTCAATAGAAATTAGGGTGCATGCATGCTTATTTTTCTCTTAGTAAAAATGTTGATTATTCATTTTGGATCCTTCCTTTTGAGATAAAAAGAATGCCCTAGTTACATGTCCATGTTTTGTCTTTGTTAACAGTTTTTTTACCTTTAAAAAAATAATGTATTTTTTTCCCATTACCATATAGCCCTCTTATATCCTCCTCTCCCCCCACAATCACCACACTGCTGTCCATGTCCATGAGTCCTTTTGTCCTTTTTGCTTCATCCTTCCACCCCCTAACCTTCACTGCCCGCCACCCCCCCCCCCCGCCCACCTATCATCCTGTTCTCTATCTTTGAGCCTGTCTCTATTTTTCCTGTTAGTTCAGTTTGTTCATTAGATTCCACATATGAGTGAAGTCATATGGTATTGGTCTTTCTCAGACAGTATGGATGGACCTGGAGAACGTTATGCTAAGTGAAATAAGCCCATTTCAGAGAAAGACAGGTTTTTACCTTTTTTTGTATCCATGAATCTTTTGCTTGAAATTGGAATGTCTACATTCAAGGAAAGATGGTTAGAGAGATGGTTGACAATTTCTTAGCAACAATTTGGTGAAATCACTTCTGTACGTTGAGGATATTAGTCAGTTATGTAAAAATTCTGGCTTTAGTTTTGTCTGCCTTATGATGAAAATTATTGGAACATAAATAATTACTTCATTCATTTGAATACATCTTTATGCTCATTAATGCTAACATCGACATTCTAGGATATGTCTGCCTTTTCTGTTTTTGTGCCTGAACAAGGTTCATGAACAAAGGGTACATAGTTGTTAAACTTGGCTGGGATTGCAGTGCAGGGATCAAGGCTCCTTAGCAGCGCTCTCCTCACAAGTCATCCTCGTGCCTTCAGAATGGCACCCCCACGTAAGATTCAGTATCACCCATCCTATACCAAGATGTAGGTCAAGATAACTCTTTAAGTATTCTCTCTGCTTTGGCCTTTGAAGACTGCAAATGACTGATCTCCAGATTAACCATTTCCTCCTGGAAAGAGCAGGACTTGAAAACTGGGCCTTGCTCATTCCAGAACATTTGACATGTTCCAGGGCCTGTTACCTTTGGAGCAGTGTTCTCCTTAATCCTTTGTCCCAATATTTGCATTGATTTCATTTCTAGTGTGGGGGAATGGACTGTTTCCGCCTCTTCATTTATGGTTTATAAAGCATGGTAAAATTTCAGGAATCCATGTTTTAGTTTCTAAAACCACACATGCAAACGTTATTTATAAGCATTTATTTTGGAAGAACATTGGCAAAATGTTGAAAACATGAAATGAGCAAGGTTAAGATGATAGAGAGCCACTTGGTGATGCCCGAGACCGAGCGGTTAGGAGTGTGTCCCTGGACAGCCTTGGTAGGAATTAGCAGTATAGAGCAAGGGGTATCCTCTAATGGAGTGGAGTTCCCTTCATGTCCAAGTTTACTCTCCCTCAGCCAGACTTCAACTGGGAAACTAGGTATTTAATTCTGAGCACTCCGCACTATAATACAGATAATGTCATCCAGAGAAAATTAGCCATACTGGGGAGCGCGTACTTGACACCATAGCTTCCGAAGAACTGTTGAAAGATGCTGTAAAGCACCTTCAAGAAGACAGTGGTCAGAGATCCTCAAGAAAATCGCTTTCATGGTTTCTAACGGCATAGTCTTCAGCCTGATACTGTACTGCCTCTCACATGTCTGTCACTTCTATGGAATTGTTTTTTAAAAAATATAATTTAAATATTGTTGTATTAGTATGTGTTGACAATTATGTAAGCTTTCTATATAAGTAAATGTGTGCAGTGTGTGTTACATTTTTGTATTACAGTGTGTATTTTCAATTGTTTCAATTTGCAAGCATGTACAAGTTGGTTTCAATTTTTTTTTAATACTTGGCTTTTAATCAAACTGAAACTACTTTTTGTTTAAGGTAAAGATGTAAATTAATTTTTTAAAATGGCTTGTATGTTTTTCCAATTCCGTTTAATGAATAATCTTACCTTTACTCATTAATTTTGCTCTCTGTCAGTATATATTTAGTATATATGCATGCACATTGTGTTCCATTAATGCCTGCCTGTTCTTGCATAAAAACCTCCCCAATTTCATTTTACATTTTTTTAGCTGCCTTTACAGTATCTTTACAAAGAAAGAGGACTCACGGGAATCTAGTTCTGCTAAAGCTGATGTTATTACATACCCTCCTCTCTTCACAGGACATGAGCATTGTGCTAGCTCTTCATGGCTAGGATGGGGCCTGAGCAGAAACTTCACAGCTGGGCAACCCACTTGCTCATGGGTGAGATGCATAGGAGATTTAACCAGCTTCTATGCTTTGCCTATTCTATGCTAGGCTTTTGTAGGAAACTTGGCATCCTCTCAGTGACATGGGCCTTATAACGTCCTTATGAAGCATGAGAACTTTCTTGTGGAATGAATGTCCCAGGTTTACACAAAGCCCATGGCGACACCGGCACTGACACCTGGGGCTTTTCAATGTGTTGCTTTTACTTTACACTCTAGTGGTGCATGCTAAGTAACTGTTCCTATTCATAGTTGCTAATTTGTACATGTGCTTGAGACAGTATTGGATTTGGAGATTGAGAGAAAGTAAGGCATGATTCTTTTTCCCAAAGGTATTACTCTATTCAGATAAATGATAATGCAGGCGTATGTTCATGTTTTCAACTCTTACTGTAAAATCTTTAATATAGTTTAAGTTATTTGTTGTCAAAGTCTTGAGTCAGACAGAAAAATTGGATTTCTTTTGTAGTAGATGTTTTCTTTGGGGGAGTCGAAGAGTAGAACAAACCATTTTAAGTATAATATGACTAAATCTGTGAGGTCCAATGTGGTAGCTACAAATTTGAATTTGAATCTAAATTAATTAAACTTAAATAAAAAGAATCCAGGCATTCAATAGCTAAACATGGCAAATATTACACTGTAGAGAACATTTCCACAATTGTAAAAAGTTCCATTGTACAACATTGGTCTACTTGATTTTACAAATGAAATATTTAAGCAAAAGGAAGAGCAAGTATCAAGGTATCAAGGAAGAGCAAGACATCAAGAAAGAGAAAGATGGATGTCATTCACTACAAAGACAGATCAACACTTACTGTATCTATTTTACAATCGATGGAATAAATAGGCACTTTGTAGCCCAACACTAACTTTTGGAGACACAAAGGGCGCAGGTGTTTGAGTGAAGTGTGGGAAGTCCTTCTGTTTCTAGGAATGTGCGGTCTTCTCACATGTATACGTCTATTGTTTGGGGATGAATTGACATTCTGTGTTTCTTACATATTGAAAAAGCTTAAGATGAGACTCTGAATTCTACACACTGGCCTAATTTCAGATCTAGTTAAAGGCTTTTAAAGCCTTACTCCGAAAACAAGGAAACAAAAACAAACTAGAACCCAAGTGGATGCTGTGTGATCTTGTATTCAGTTAGTAAAATACGGAATTAAAATGGGAATTTATCTATCATTTTACTAATGTTCCTGACTGAAATTTAAGTAAAAGTAAAGCCAAGAGGATCTTTTTTCTTTTAGTGACAGAAATGAACTGTAGCCGAATTCCATTTCTAGAGTACTCTGCTTTGATTTTCATCCCCCGGCACTCAGGAGGATGCTGTGTTTGCTTTGTGGGTGGGGGTAACATGAGAAATTCCACACCGAATGAGTCGGAACCGTTTGGTATTATGTCCAAGAAGGCTCACATGTCCTAGTTAAGACTGTGTGAAGTGAACTGGACCCTCCTAATGTGGTGCCCCAAAGATTGGGTTTAATCCTCTGGTGTGACAGCTTTTATAAGTCTTTTCAAGGGCCTAAGTACCATAAAATACTCTCACAAAAGCCTTCATTCCAGAGAATGTGTGTGTCTGCTCATGTCAAGAGCTCTTAGCGAAGAACAATGTGTCTAAATCCACAATCTAATAAACAAACAGATAATCTGGTTCAGTTTTGTCTCCGTAATATAATGTCTCTGTCAAACTATTTCCTGCACCTTAGGCTCTATTCACAAGGAGAGGGTTCTGCGTGGGAATGTGTGTATATTTTCTCCTAACAGGAGGGCATTTAGCTCTTGTGACTGGATGTCTTGTTTTTCTCTCCTGCGTAGCTCTAGTTGTTTACGGTGGGAATTTTCCGTCTTGGTAATTTGGTATTTTCCTTTTTTTTTTTTTATTGTAAAGGGTGGAAATGTGTATACCTTAGTTTAAGAAATATTATTGCATCACCTCCGTCTCAGTTAACAAGGGCCAGATTGGAAAGTTCTCATGTGTTTCGAAGCCTTTATACCAGATCTTCACACCCATTGAGTCAAAGAGAAGAGACTATTTCCACTAAGCAAGTTTATAGATATGGGAGAGAGTAGGATTTGCAAGAAATGACAGTGTAGGTGTGCCCCTTTGTCCTTCTAGGTGAGACCATATTTGGCCTGTGAGGAATCTTGGCCTGAGAGTGGGTAGAATGGAGCTTTTGGGGACACTCTGGAGCTAAGAAGCTTCATTTTCGAGGGGACAGTGAGACATGGGTGTTAGGGTCATACACAGGTATTGTCCACATTGCGAGTTGTTTTTTTTTTTTTTGCCTGATCTTGCCTAGAGAGTTATTTTTATATCCTACCCTTAAGAAGCACCTACTTGCAGTTAGGATAACTGTCCTGTCATGGCATGAGGTGGGGGTTTCTGGCTATACCTATAAAAAGAAGCCTGAGTCTCTTATTGCCAGTAATTGGCCCTTGTACTTTGAATCATAGACTCATAATGTATCAGTGTTGAAAGGACCTTTACAGGCCATTTTCTGGGTTTCTTGAATTTATGAATCTTGTACATCCATTATGACATTCGTGTCAAGTAGTCTTCTTGCCTCTACTTGCGTACTTCCAGTTGCTGGGCATTCACACATTCTCCAAGCAGGCAGTTCACGTCTCACTGCTGTGCCTTGGGATTTGCACATGCGATTATACTCTCTCTCTCTATTTACCAATGGTTCCATGAAAAGTTTCATATTTTTCCTAAACAAATATAATTTTTCTATGTCATAAAAGCAGTGAAAGAGCATAGTTTTATATCTTTTAGTGTCAGTTATATTTTTGTCTGAAGAGTTAAATACACTTGTAATAAAATGTTTCCACCATCTCGGGCATATGCTGTATATTGCTCCAGCTTTTTGCGAACTCACAGAATTTATTTTTCTCAAGTGGGTTTTGATACTCCTTCTCCCCTTTTAAGGCACTGCCTCATAGACCATCACAAAAATGCTACACTAACATATTTCATTCTGATTATGAACATTCAGAGAGATGAAATAACTTTCTCTAGGCCTTAGCGGTGGTCTGGGTGGGCAGGTTCCTAGTCTTTCTGAGTTTTCTTATCTACAAAATGAACCCAAGGAAACAAATTCCATGGGGAGAGTCTGTTACTGGTTTTAGTGAAATTCTAACTCAAGCTTGCTTCCTAAAATTTCTCAACCTAATATTTAATAGGTTTCTTTTTTCTTAAATGTGCTATCAAGATGATAGTTACAAAGAGAAAAGAATAATGTCTATGGGGCAGAAGTGGAACTTTAAAATATATTTAAATTTAAAAATATGCTGAAATATGGTGGGATTTTTAGAAAATTATGGGGAATTCAGAAAACGTGTACCATGAAAGAGCTCTTGCTCTTTCTTGTCTGTGCTGGTGAATTGCCCGCTCAGGCTCACAGCACTGTGCACACACAACACTCCCCGCTCCCTGCCTCAAAGATGCCCAGTCCCTATTTTCCAGAGCTTGTGAATATGTTGGGTATCGTGACAAACGGGAATGAAAGTTGCAGATGGAATTAAAGCTGTTAAGTCAGCTCACCTTAAGGTAGGGAATTTATGCTGGAGCATGTGAGTAGGCTCAGTGTTATCACAAGGGTCCTTACACGTAGACAATGGTGACGGAAGAAGACTTCGGGATAATGTGGTGTGAAAAAGAACTCAATAGCCTTTGCTGGCCTTGAATACGGAACAAGGTGGCCACAAGCCAAGGAATGAGGGCAGTCTTTAGAAGTTGGAGAGGTGAGAAAATGCATTCTCCTTAGAGATTCCAGCAAGGAACGCAGCCCGGCCCACACCCTGATCTTAGCCCAGTGATAACTGTGACAGCCTTATTATTTATAGAACTGTGAGATAATACATTTGTGTTGCTTTAAATAATTGTCTGTGGTAATTTGTTATAGCGACAACAGAAAACTAATGCATACAATATTATGTTGAAATTATCTGTTGATGTCTTTCCTCTCCTCTAGCTAGTGAATTTCGCAAGGGCAACAATGTTGTCTTAAAAAATCATTTTAGCACTGTTCCACATTGAAGGAGCATAACATTTCTTTTCAGACACTGGCGATAACCAGTGTTTATTGAATGTATAGTACCGTATGCCCAGCACTGCCGTAGTGATAGTCCTTCGGAACTTGTACTTATTCCCAAGGAACAATGCTTAACCCGACTAAATCTGAATTTCTAGCTGTAAAATGAGTTCAAGGACTAGATCAGGTTTGGCCAACTTTGGTAAATCCAGACAGAAAATATTGTAGGTTTTGCTGATCAGAAAGTTAGTTATTCAATTCTGCCAACAGAACACAAAAGCAGCCATGGATTATAAGTGAGTTAACGACTGTAGCTGTGTTCCAATAAAACTTTATTTACCAAAACAGGAAATGGGCTGGATTTGGCAATTTGCCTGTTGTTTGCTGACCTGAAGACCAACACACCTCCTTATTCCCTTCTGATTCCTCTCTAATCTGATAATTTTGTGAGTTTATAAAGTTATACCATTAGTTCCAGTTAAGCCATGACAGTGCCAGAAGGACTTGGAGAGGTAAGTCAAGTGTTGGAATGGGTCTGTTTATAAGCAGAAGCATAATATTGCAGACTCAAGTGCCAGGAAGGGAGCTGCCACCATGTCCTTGGCAAACAGACCTGGGACAAATGCTCTTAAGGATGAGACATAAGGAGATCCTTGGATGCCAAGACTGAGCTCACTGAACTTGAAACTCAGAGAACTGGAACTACTGTTGGAGAAATAAAAGGGAGCAATAAATCCATTGCCCTCAGAATGAAAGACCTTCCTAGGCAGTGGGCCAAATGAAGCGGGAGGAGGGGACGGGTTCCTCACTCAGCTAAATTATGTCTTTGGGCAGCCAGATCAGGTCTGCTGAAATAACAAGGTGCCTGAACTTCTGCCCAGAACATGTCACAGACTTTGCATTCGGGACTGTCTTCCATCACATGACTTCCTAATCTGAGGGAGTGAAGAAAGCAGAGTGAATGAAATACAAGGAATGAGGTTTTTCTTGGAGTGCTTCCCCAGAGACAACACTTGATTTTCAAGAGATTACTTGTTGCATTCTATTCTAATTCAGAAAACACAAGTTGATGGGAGATAAGCATCCAATCGACTTTGGAGACCTTTTGAAAGTTGCTACTGAGTGGGACTTGCCCATTGTGGATGCCCATTGTGGGGGTGCAGATTCACAGATCCAAACGGGCAAAGAAAAGCCTATCCAGGCTCAGCCAGGACGTTGGGGTTTGGGGATGTTTTTGTGTGTCTGACTGCTTGGTTGTGCTGGTTGTTTGGACTTGGCGATTTCACTGGATTTTGAGGACAAAACTGTCTTCTTTGATTGATTCATCACAATAGCTTGTTTATGTCTTGCAAATTGTTCAAGAACAGTTTGTCCATTAAAAAAAAATAAAGTGACCCAGTAATACTCCCAGATCCGAGGAAATGTCGGGTTAATCACTTGCAGAAGCACTTGATATGCCAAGTTAGTGCCACCTCAGGGCACCTTCCGTGGTTCCTTTCCTAGATTTCTAAACATTCTGGGGAAGGCAGAATATTTATTTATTTGGCTAGAATTTCATTTTGCTATTGTTTTAGTTGTACTCTTATGTCTCTTGCTTCTCTGTCTTTACCCCAAGTCTTCGGAACCACTGTGTCTGAAGAACTGTGTTAAGTGTATAGCATATACTCACTCAGTAAACGATTATACTTTCTATTAGCTTTTCTAAATGTAAGAAAGCATTTGTGGTTAAGTTGCATAGAGAATCACTTAACAATAAAAATATTTTATATTGTGCAGGACATTGTGTTTGTAAAAGTATTCTTACATTTACCCCAGGTATCGTGAAGACAAGTGCTGTTACTCTCATTTTACAAAGGGAAAAAAATGGGGCTCAGGAGTTTCATGATTTTCCCAAGATCACACAGCTAGTAAATGGTCCAGGTATTAGTGGAAATGATACACTTGAATACCAGAGTGCTATTTCTTTTATACATTGAAGTCACCTGAGTTACTCATCAAGGCAAGAATATTTTTTGTCTGCAGAAATTATCTCCATGGGGATGTTCCTTCAATTTAATTGAGTCTCCTGTTTTTGATCTTTCATTGTTTTTGGTTCTCTCTCTCTCCCTCTCCGTCTCCCTCTGCCTCCCCCCCACCCCCAAAGAAACTGCATACACATGCACATAGTTTGAAACTGATAGTCACTCAATTTCTCATGTTCTGCCTTCAAAGAGTAATTTATTGGGCAAGGATTGAACTCGTAATTGTCAAGAATTCATGCATATACCCACTTGGCAAGTACTTTCTTAGCTCTTTTCTGTCTCAGCCCTGAGGGGCCAGAGCCATGAATCATCCATGATAGGTGCCCTCTAGAAACACAGGGAACAGAAGCAAATGGCTCTTTTATTCTCAACCAGATACACTGTGAATGCACTCTAGAAATGCTACAGATGGTGAGAGGCGGGGAGATGCCTTTGTCAAACAGCAGCTAAGGAAGGCTGTGTAGGGTTGGCAGGTGACCTGGGTCTCCAAGGATAGCTTGGGTTCCAATATGAAGAAATGGTAGAGAGTGAAGTTCTGACAGCAAATTCTGAGAGTCAAGGAGCAAATTCTTGGAGTCAAGGCTGATTAGTGAGTAGGTGGCTTAGCAAAAGCAAGCCATCAAAAGTGCAAAACTTCCAGAGCTACTGTTTGCAGCAGAAGTTTCAAAAAATTCAGTCACCAGAGCATTCTAGGAGGGTGAACTGAGCTTGTCAAATTGCTCTCCATGTCCTCATAGGCCCATCCTTTTTCAGGATACTGCCTGTGCAGCATGAGGTCCTATTACATCTTGGGAAGCCTGGAGCAGAGGTTTCATCATGAGTCTAGTAGTCTCTACCTCCTTCTCTACAACTCCAGCAGAGTTACTATAGCATTGATTGACCGTGTACGTGAGATTTTATTTCTGGACTCTGTATTGTATTTCATTGATCTATATATCTGTTCTTATGGTAGCGCCACACTGTTTTGATTTGTGGTGGGTTTTGAAATCAGGAAGGGAGAGTCTTCCAGCTTTGTCCCTTTTCAAGATTGTTTTAGCTGTTTGGGGGCCAATGGAAGTATTCAATCTGGCAACAGTGTATAAGGGTAGTTGGAAAGAGTTAGGTTAGTAAGAATGGAAGCAGTTTAGGCTATTTCTTACATGTAGATATGAGGTAAGTAGGCATTAAGTGTTTTGGTGTCAGCGAAGAGGAATTGGGGGGTGGTGAATGGATTTGAGAAATTTGGTGTAATTTCATGTAGCTCGCTCTACTCTGTATGGATGGGTGGGACAGAAACAGAGAAAAGGGTTTTCTTTCCACCTGATTGGGAGAATTGTCGTGAAGTAAATAGTAACAATAGAGGATGCATAAGAGGTAAGCAGGTATGTGAGCAAATTCAGTTTTGAGCACAAAGCTAGCTAGAGGTGCAGGTGGAGATGCCTTGCCATCAGTCAAAGGTGCAGACGTGGAATAAATGAATGCCATGATTATTCTGTGTCTTGGGTTGCTTGTAAATGATATATTCGTTTAGAATTGCTTTTTTAATGTAATGCATTTGTGGTTACCATGGTGGCAAGCGCCAAATAGATGCAAGTGACTGGTAACAGCGGCAAAGGTGGAAATCTGGTTAAAGGTAATTTCATGAAGCTTCTGTGCCTTGCCTTAGCTAAAAGTAAACAGAATGCTAGATGCTGTTGACATGTGCTTTATTCTGAAGTGGCTGTTATTACTAGGGTCTGAAATCCTTAGCCTTGATCTCTTGGAGCCTAATGTTCCTGTTCTCCAGCTGAGAGAGACTAATTCACCATCTTGTGTTGTAAACACTCACTCATTTTAACTGATTACACCTCCAATGATTCTCAAATCACTAAAATTACTAATTGCTATTCCTTACACATGAAAGAGTGAATCCTGAATAATTAACCCCAAATAAAATTAGATGAATTGGCCCTTTTAATTAGAGTCCCTGCTGCTGTTTGTTCTGAGCTTCCTTTTCTTACCGTTAAGAGACTTTTAGAATGATTAAAACTGTTTAAGACTTAAACAGCCAGTGACCTTTTAATACAATATAAATCCATGAAAGCAATATTTCAGCTAGCAGGTGGTGAAGTAAATTTTTAGAGCAAGTACCTGTCAGCTCCAGTATTCCTTTGAAAAAAAAATACATGCCAAGAAACAACCACCTTGAAATGAAATGAGTGTCTGATTATTTTTAAAGCATTTGTGCATTTGCTAAGCCTCAGACTCGATGAAATGGCAAGGTTGAAGGAGAGTGAGTAATGCTTGGCATCATTTTTTATAAATAGTAACAAGGATTTTTCAGTGAGAAGAAGTTGAAGGCATTTGCGTATAAAAGATGAAGACTGGAGAAATCACAGAAGGGCCCTGGTCTCCTATAGTCATCTTCATCCTCAAGGAGTCTCCTGTGGTAGGGGAACAGGCTGCAGCAGTGGGAAAAGGAAGCTGCGTGGGACTTCACTGCTGCTGCCCATCAGCCTCAGATTACTGGTCAATCCATGCTGAGTTCAGCTTGGACTTTGTTAGGATGTGGCATGGGCTCCTGACCATCTACTTCAAGTCTTCTACACAGGAAGCACCTCTTCTGTTCTTCGTAGTCTTCTGAGGTTGTAGGAACAGGACGAGTTTGCTCCTCTTTCCCCAGAGGTCTCAGTTGGCTGCACTGAATGCACCACATACTGTGGTAAACATGTCCTCAGCCAGAAGTCAGGAGATTTGGGGCCACAGCGGGTTTCTTGGTGTGCTTCTGCATCGTTTGAGCCTCTCACTTTCCCATAGTGGTTGACACTTTCTCCATCTAAAAAATAAAATTATTAGACTAGGTCAGTGGCTTTTTTTCCCTTAAAATTACAAAAAAAAATTGACTTTCATTCTGAAATAATTCCAGACTTGATACAAATGTTGAAAAACAGTTTCAAGGGTTCTCTTTTAGCCTTTATCTAGTTTACTAAATGTTGATGTCTTGCATAATCCCAGTACAGTTACCAACACCATGAGGTCAGTGACGCTCAAGCAGGGCTGCTCTGCAGACTCACCCAGGAAGCTTGTCAGGATGCTGTGTCTGTGTCTCAGCCCCAAAGATTCCGATGTAAGAATTCGGAGTGAGGCCTCACTGTGTGTAGAAGAAAGTGCCCCCGTGGGAGTTTGATGCATATCCTCCGTCAAAAGTGGGTTAGGTTTCAGCCCTGCAAGCATGAACAATGTGAGATTTCATCCCACGAAATCTCTTCTTCCTCTTTCTTCACTGTCCTGCTCCTCCTCCACTCCTGCTTTCCTTGATGGGAGATCTGACTGTCCAAAATTCCTGGAGGATACGAAGGAGTTTCTAAGATGACTTGGGATATAAATAAGGTTAAGACCTCTCTACAGATCTTTCATTGTGGAAGAAATATCATGTGTGATACAATGACTGCCATGTTTCTGGAGGCTAGGGCGCCCCCGTAGCTGGAAGGTGATTTAGGGAGGAACACCTGGTGCCTGTGTTTGAAGACACGATCTGAGTAAGACTATGTATAATAACAACAGCAACGGGAGCAAGGTGGCTACTTTAGGGCTAGTGTTATTAATGGTGAAATTATAAGTGTCATGCAGGACCTGTTACCCACCAGTATCGCAGTATAGTGGCCTTATGCTAATAATTAGAAAGGGACACATTTTTCCATGGTAACATATATTGTTCATTCTTTCAGAGTTCAGTTCAATTTAATGGAATAGAGATTTGGAATATTGATAATTTACAATAATGATTGTATGACCATTGATTAAGCATCCCCTGTGTGCTCTATATCATCTATATAGAGATGAGTAAAACAGAGCACCTTCCCTCAAGGAACTTATAGTCTAATAGGAGAAACCAATTGATCTGCAATTAAACTAACAAAGAGCAGGCTATGTGCCCTAATAAAAGAGCTAAATCGAGAGAGAAGGAGCAATATGTGGTCATTGAAAGCGAGGGTGGTTCACTCTGTGCCCCTACAACAGTAGTGAATAATTTAAATGAGATACTCAGAGTGTTTTTATTGTAGAACCACTCGCCCTCCAGCTTCATCACCATTTTTGGAAGGAAGGTAAGCTTCTGTTTTCAATGGCCACCCCGGGCTGGTGTTCCATTTCCAAAAGAAAGGGATATTTTTAGAATAGTCTCTTATCACGTTGATACTTGTTTGCCAGCTTCTCTTTTCAGTGCTAGATTTAATAGTTTTTTAATAACCTGGACTGTTGCCTCATTCTCTGTCCATGTCATGGGTTTTTAAAAAAGTTTTATTTCATTTTTAAACTGAGGGAATATACTTTTTGGTATTGGGGTTGAAATTACCTCAATGTCCCGTGGAAGACTGATGCTTAGGCTGAACTCTTTGCCTTGTTCATTTTGAATGACCATGTTCGGTATTCAGTGATGTGGTTGGTTGTTTGGGTAGCAATTGCCATGTTTTTGTAAGACAAATGACACTCGGTAGACTCAAAAAGGCTCTTTGGTTCTAGTCCATTTGTAGAACCAGGCTGTCCTTCTAAATTCCTGTTATTTGAAAAATCATTCAATGTTTTTGACTAAGGAACTGAATTTGCTTTTCAGCAAGCTTGCAGCAGCCACTCTGAGAGAGAGAAATAAGAGTTTGGTTAGATGTGACACGCGACGGTGTTTTGCCTGGGTACTGTTACCTTGTGGTTGTGTATGTGTGAGGACTGTTGAACTCAGGGAGGACCCAGCCGTTCTGTGTGAGCTAACTGTACAGTGAAACTGTCCAACTGAAAACCAGGGAGACTTCATCTACTTTAGGATAATAATTCTTTTTTGCTTTTAATTTGAGAATTTCAAAGGGTATTTCAAGCTAAGTTATTTAGAAAGATGACGAAGGCATTGCATTTTGGTTTGGGTAAATATAGTGGTGCATTAAAATTAAACACTGGGTTTTGAGTAGATTCTATAATTCATTTCAAAGTATCTTTATTTTGATTTTTAAAAAATGCGTGCCTATAATTCACATTTGTTACATAACCGTTAAACTCAAAAGAGAAAGAATAAAAAAATCAACTCATCATCTTTCAAGCTATAGGCAACCATTGTTAGCATACGGGTTTATACAAAAAGAGGGACCATATTATAAACGCTGTTCAGCAGAATGCTTCTTTTCTTTCCTCACGTGATAATGTATCAGAAAGTTTCTCCTGCTCTTCTTCCACATGCTCTGTGACCACCTCACTGGGTTGATGTCTTTGTTCAAATACCACCTTGGTGAGGCGTTTCCCAGCCTTTTGCTTCAAAATTGCAACATTCCTGCACCAACCCGGCAGTCTCTTCTTCCTTACTTGCTCTGTATTTCTATGTAGTATACATCACGTCTATGAAATATCTTTTATGTAAATCATTTTTGAGTGTTCTACTCCTCCTGATAGGGTATGAAGTCCATGAGCATAGCACTTTTTTTCAGTGTGTTTACTATTTAGTTAATTAGTTTGATTTCTCTCTAGTGTCTGGAAAAATGCCTGGCATATAGAAAGCACTCAACCAGTGAAGAAATAGATGTCAGGTCTAAATTAACATAATCATTGAAAAAATTTTTTTAAAGATTTTATTTATTTATGTTTAGAGAGGGGGGAGGGAGAGAGAAAGAGAGGGAGAGAAACATCAGTGTGTGGTTGCCTCTCACATGCGCCCCACCAGGGACCCAGCCTGCAACCCAGGCACGTGCCCTGACTGGGAATCGAACCAGTGACCCTTTGGTTCTCAGGCTAGTGCTCAGTCCACTGAGCCACACCATCTAGGGCTCAACATCATCACTTTAATGGCTGCATGATATTCTAGTGTTTCACTAACAGCAGTTGATTTTTATCAATATTTTATCAATAGAACATTCTAATTATTTTGATTATATTTTACTGTGATAAAGATTCTTTAACATGATTTTCTGTATACTTTACCATTACTGCTTTAGTATAATAGGGTAATTTATTAAAAGTGGTATTTATATATCAAAGTATATAAGTATTTTTATGACTTTTGATACCAATTGTTAATTTTTTCTTGAGAAAAGTTTATCTTTAACACTCATATATATACAAGTACCATATAAGAGTGCTGATTTTGCTGTGCCATTAACAATATTGTGTTTCATCACTATTTTTAGTCTTATTTTTTCTGTTTAAATGCAATTGTTTACAACATTATATCAGAATCAACAAATTATTTTTTAGTTAAGCAGCAGAAAATAAAAAGAAAAATAGAAAGGTTACTTTTCTCACATAAAATTATGTATAATAAAAGCCTGAACTCTGCACACGTCTAGTGTGAGAACTGAGGGATTGAAGTTAGTCAGAGCTATATCCCTGCTAATTTACAGATGAAGATGTGTCCTTGGAGGGAGGCTGAGCTGTTCCTGTTTTGAGGACAGTGAGGCCAGGAGGCCAGGATTGCAGAGTCTTGCCCTCATGACCTTAGCTGCTTCTGGAGCACAAACAGAGGGGCTGAGCACTCAAGACACAGAACAGAACAGGAATCCAGGAGCTGCTTTATTAACGGTGTTCAATCTCTCTCCAGGACCGAGCTCTGTGCTCGCACTGAGATGGTGTGGAGGCTTTGGCTCTCTGACTAAGCAAGCATTTCATCCTGTCTCTAATAGGGAGAGTATATTGAGTAAATCAGGGAAATTCCTTCCATATTTTCAGTTACAACCAATGGTTAGTATATAGTTTGCAAAGACCGGGAGTTTATACATTAAATGGGGCTTGTCCTCAAGCATGGCTTGTTCTCTGTCATCTCCCAGTGTTAGTTTTTAAAACCTTATAAAGTTCAACATTTTCAGATGTCACAGTCCTAGGTACTGAAAATTTCTCTTTTGTGTGTATGTTATTTTAAAATTATAAAATAGCAATGGGTTAAAAATTGGTATCAGTTATGCAAAGTAAGTTTTTCTTCCACTCTTGTTTCCCAATTGTGTAATTCTTTCTGCTTCTTCTTAGAGGCAAGTTGCTGTTAGTAGTTTCTTGGGAATCCATTTAAAAGATGCTCCCTGGTGATACAAGATATATGTATGTGTGTTATCACACAAATGATAACGTTATTATATATGTTGTCCTAAACTTTGCTTCATTTTTAGAACATTTCACTCAGTGTGCTCTCTGGTGTCATTTTCTTGGTGATAGGCATGCCTTAATGCTAACTGAAGGTGCAGTTGAGGGTGAAATTTATAACAAATCTTAAAAGTTGCTTGCTTTTGTAATCAGTAGCCTCTAATCTACACGCAGAATGCTATAGCTGTGACATAAATCATTCACCTGATGGAGGTTGTCACTTCTTTTGTATTTGTTTCATGTTTTCATGTGTTTTCTTTACTCAGCCTTGTTCAGAGAGTTCCATCTTCTCATATTTGGCCTCTTTCGCCTAGCAGGCAAGTTTAGAGTCAATTGCCCTTTTGAGTATAAGTGAAGAGAAAGAATACTTGTCATTGTTTGGACTTGATTTTTCTGTATAGACGTTTGTTCGAGGGAGTCAAAATGCAGTTATCACAAGTGGTGCTGCTAGCAGCGTATTAATGAGTAGTGCTAAGTGCTTATTATGTAGACACTGTACAAGTCACTTATACACAATTGAGCGTAGTGATGTTGAGACTGTGGGCTGGGACCCATTTATGGGTCATTATCACTTTGTGGGTCACAAGCAATCCTTTTTAAATAAGTAAATGTAACAGGCACTTTCATTGTATTACTTTATATGTAGTAAATGTTGTTTCAGGATATCTTTGTTTCAGATTCACATGCACTTATATATGTCCAGATAGAAGTAGTGCATCATGGCATGTAAGGTTAATTTCTTACTTTGGTTTTTGCTCTAAAAAGGTGCAAAGTCACTGTTTCAACTACTTGGATCTACACAGTGACACAGAGAAGTGAATATTGTTACCCCCATTTAATAGGCGAGGAAAATTGAACCTGAAATGGTGGCGTTGCCTTTTTTGAAATAAAGGGTTGAAGTGGGGCTTATATTTTAGGTTTTGGGCTTGAAATTTAGTACTCTTTTCTTTAGAACATACTTCCTTTCTCTATTAGTTGTCATTAATGGAAATGAATGACGGTCTTTACCTAAAGCTTATTATTTGCTCACCATAATTCAGTTTTTTACCTGCGTATGTGTTTCAGTCCAGTCTCTTATGCACTCATAATTTAAATTCTTAATTTCAGAAGTCCCTAAGTGATTTCACTTATACATACCTTAATGTTTGGATTTTCCTTAAACATTCGAAAATTCTCCCCAGAAGAAAGCCGCAGAGTCAGCAGCTGCTCGCGGAAGAGCCTCCGGTCGTTCTGTGTCCGCACGTCTGCCTCCGCACCCTCAGGCCTCACCCCACAGCTGCTGAATGAGACTCTGCACTTTGCTCAGAGCCCCTTGGTCATTTGACATTGATGTTTGAGAAGGGACCAGGTCATTTAAAAGTGTATATCAATGGAGTGATTAAATGGCTTTTTATTTATTTCATCATTCATCCTGCATTTTCTGAGAGTGTGCAGTGGCCCCAACCTCATGCCAAGTGGTGGGGATATCAAGGTAAACTATGAGTGGACTCTACTTGTGAGAAGCTTCACTTCTAACTAGGAGGCTGTGCCCATAAGCCCATAAATATAGTCTAGTTTAGAGACGCTGTGATAGAACCATGTAAGGAGGCCCAAAAGGGGTTGCCATCTAACTCCTGGGTACGTGTGCAAGTTTACATGGATGATTGGATGAAGAAGAAATATATGTATATAATGAATCCAGACTTTAGTTGATGATCTGAGCTTAATTACTCCCTTATGTTTTTCCACTGCTACCATACATAACAGTACCTTATCACCTTCTTTGCTGGTAAAGTCTTGTCACTTTTGCCCTCTAACTGGGGCACATACTTCACGAAGGGATAGCAAGCTCTGTATTCAGGTGCCTTTCGTATATGCTCATCCCATGTTACTACAGTGAGGGACAGCTCAGCTACCACCAGCGAGCCACATTGCTTCTCAGTGTCACTGCCTTGTAACCTCTAGATTGGTGAGGGCAGCCTGAAAAAATATTCATAGCTGACTGGGTTCTTAGCAGTTTTTCTTCATTCCCTTTCCAATAGTCTGTTAGGGGTATGAGTAACAGACTATTTTCTGAAGTTTAATTGGCATAAAGTAGCATTTGGGAATCAGGGATATAATACTTTATTTGCCCAGTTTCTTCTTTAACTGCCTCATGGCACTACCTCTGGCACAAAGAAAAAACATCTTTGAACATTAGCTGAATGATGTGGGACGATTTGGAGGAAATTAATAAAGATCCTTTTCGGTTTCTCGCCAACACAGAGGAAGGGTCCACTTTCAGCTCTGTATTTCACCAGCTTGTAATTTTGAGTGAACCATTTCACCTGGTAATTGATGAATAAAAGCGTTTTGCATGTGGTAGGCTTTGGGTGGTGAGGGAAAGGGTAAAGAGGAAGCCAGGTTTGTAGACATCTGTCTGTGACTACTTCGCTTCTTCTAACAGCAAATGTTTCTGTCTTAGATTTCATGTATCACTTCACTGCCCCAGTTGCCTGATGCGGTGTTCTTTTCTGCCTTGCCTGCTTGTTTGTTTAAAGCTCCTGTAACACACAGGGCTGGGAGTTCCAGTTGGGTTTCCCCGGCCTGCAGAGAGGACAGGGTGTGCACTAATGGGAAGATCTACAGCTTTAGCATGGTTAGTTGGAAGGTACTGCTGCTGACTCTGTTCAGCTGCTTTCCTCTAGGAGGATTACCACCTAAGCATCTAAGACAGATGTTCTTTGATTGTTTAAAAAATATAATGGAAAGGATTCCCCCTTCTTTGCTGCACAGATGGACATACATGTGCACACATGGACAGACACAGACCCACCCACTCTGTTCTTTCCACTTTACCATCTTCTTTCAACAGGGAAAGTAAGCTGAACTTACCCGTACTGTAACTTAGAGGCATGTTCTTTTGTTTACTTGCCTATTAAAATTGCTGAGCTACAGTCAGAATTCTCATAATAGTTCTTAGTCTGATTAAAGATAGTTATTAAGCATTTTTTATTCCAACTATCTTGCCTAGTTTTGCTTACCTCCAAAAGACCCATTGTCCATTCTATAATATCTCTTTATCATGTGTGTATCTGTGTTCAAGACATTTAGCATTTGTCCACATTTTAAAGTGCAGGCTCCACTCGAATAATGCAATAAGAAGCCTGTGATAGTTGAGCTTCAAGAACTGAACACTTTGGTCTAACTTTGTAACTGATCAAAATAAGGCAGATTATTATTATGAGGTTATCATTAGGGCTTTTGAAAATCTGCTTAATTTCAGCCGTGGCTGGTATGGCTCAGTAGATTGAGTGTGGGCCTGCTAACCAAAGAGTCACTGGTTTGATTCCCAGTTAAGGCACGTGCCTGGGTTGCAGGCCATGTCCTCAGTAGGGGGTGCACTAGAGGCAACCACACATTGAAGTTTCTCTCCTTCACTTTCTCCCACACTTCCCCTCTGTCTAAAAATATATAAATCTTTTAAAAAATAAAAATACGCCTAATTTTTCCTAGGATAGTTTAGATTTATGTTATTTTCAAATAATTTCTTTTTTTGTGGGCCTCTGTTTCTGCCTTTATAATATGACCTCCAAGTTTCATTTAGGTCTGATCCTATTTGATGCTGACAATTCTCATAACATAATAGGATCTGTTGAAGTAGAAGATGCTCAGAAATTTTCTGTTAAGTGTAGTATGAAGTAGACATAGGTCTGGATAGGACATTTGAACCTGAAAATTAGGCTGTGAGTTAGAATTTGGTAGTCAAGTCTCCATCAACCTTGATATCCTTTGCTGATCACTTAAGATGTCATTGTGTGTATTCTTCTCGTATGTTATGACTTTTTAAAGACATAAAAGGACTTGGTGACAATTCTTTGTATTTAACAGTTATTATAATTTTTTTAGTGCAGTGTTTAACCAAATGAAGGCCAAAGGAGTTTCTCAGTCCTGGCTGTACATTAGAATTAGCTGGGTTTAAGAGCAATCCTGGCCTCTGAGTCTTCCTCCTCACTGCCTTTACCCATCCCCAAGATCCTAATTGAATTGGCGTGAGATGGAGTTTTGGCATCAATGTCTTTAGAAAATCTTCCTTGGTGACTCTAGTTTGTAGGCAATATTTGCAATTACTGGGTGGAGTTAATAAAGGTTTTTGAGACTTATAACCCTAATAGGAATATGGGCAAAGTATGCCTTGGGATGAATTTACTCAGAAGGGTAAGAGAAGTGGAAATGTTTCTTTATGACATAAGTCATCAAACCTTACTAATCCTATGGGGTCTAAGGTAGGAATAATAATGTGATACTTTGCCTAGTGCAGGGTTTCTAGTAGTGATCCCAAGACCAAAAGAATCAGCATCACCTGGGAATTTATTAGAAATGCAAATTATTGAGCCCTACCTGACATCTACTGAATCAGAAAGTCTGGGGGTGGGATTCAGTGACCTATGCTTGAACAAGACCTTCCAGAGATCCTGATGAACTCCAAAGTTTGAGAACCATCGGCATAGAGAATTTTGCAGGAGTAAGAGGCAGTGTATGAAAATCTTAGCACAGCACCTGGTGCATTGTGAGAGTCCCGAAAACAGAGCGCTCTAAAGGTAGTGTGTGACTGCATGGTAGTCTGAATATGAGGGGAACCAGACTTACAGCTGCGAGCTACTCTCCCAGCTCTGAACTGGTTTTCCTAAGGCACGTGGAGCCCATGCGAATATCCGAAAGGTGTAGCAGGCCAACACTTCAAGTCACCATCCTTCCGCTGCACAATTTTGACCATCCTTTTTCTGAAGATTTAAGCTGTGATGCTTTAGTATGGTCCAAAAGCAGGTCACTGAGTGGTAGAGTCTGCTGCCCTACCACCAAATGCTGAACAGCTGAAATGCAAAGACAAGCTACTTCTCCATAAATAGAGGAGAGAATTTTCCCAACATATGTAAAGTATTATTTTTAACAGGAAAAGGACAAATAACAAGTTTTAAATAAATGGGGTCTTTCTTTTCCTAATAGGATTTCTTGTACAGCATTGAAAAAAAGATTCTGTATCATGAGTCCACAGAGCTCTTGGATTTATGTAGATAACTCGGATCTTAGCGATTAGGCACGTTCTTCAACCACTCTAACTTCGGTGTGCTGTTCTTGTTGGTCAGCAGTGTTGGGCTTTCCTAGTGTCCTAAAGCCTCATTACTCTCTGCTTGGATTGCATATAGATTTCCAGATTGATGCTGCTCATTCCAGTTTTTCATAATCTGCCCTACAGGCACTTTCAGATTAGTCTTCAGTAAATTATATTGCAACCAAGTGTTCCTTTCTCAGAAATCCTCACTGGATCCTCACTGCTCACAAAGAATTCAAGCTATTTGCTCGTTTTACAACACACTTAAAATGTTTGTTTTGTCACTGGTCTATTTTATAAGCTATGGTTTATT
The DNA here is from genome assembly GCA_039655065.1 of Glossophaga mutica. Taxonomy (NCBI): domain Eukaryota; kingdom Metazoa; phylum Chordata; class Mammalia; order Chiroptera; family Phyllostomidae; genus Glossophaga; species Glossophaga mutica. The sequence goes on along the minus strand of CM077304.1, from coordinate 175,910,199 downwards.
TTATATTTCTATATTTGTGCTATGTTGTCACTTGCTCTTTATTCCTTAGGCTCTTTTTAAAAAAGATCTCTATGCCTTTATTTTCTCTCTTTCCACCTAGAGTAGACTTACTCCTTGCATCATAATGTTCAGGGATAATTTAAATGCTCAGTAAAGTCTTCCTGGTTTCTCTACCTGGGCATAAACTCTTCTTCATCTTAGCTTCCAGTTTGTTCGCACATCTTTATACATTGCCTCTTGTATTATCCTTACTGTGTACCCATTTTTTGCCTCCTCTACTTTACTGAAAATTTATTGAGGACAAGGACCAAGTCTCGCATACTTTAGTAATCCACCACCCCAACCACCTTCCCTGTTCTGGCAAAATGTACCTGACCCCTATAGGCTAGTTTTTATGTCAGTTTGAATGATCAAACCTGGCTCTCAGTCTTCAGAAAGTTAAGGCTACTGAGTAAAGTGAGGAGAAGAAAGGGAATAATTGTCATGCAAGGCAGTAATTATGTGTCAATGCCAATTACAAAGCTGCAGAATGCCCGCCAATATGTGTTTTAAAGAGTGCTTATAAATTTGCATCCATAGTAACTAGATGTGTATGTTTCCTTTCTGTAGGTGATTTTCTTCCACCCCCACCCCCACCTCTGGATGATCCCGGTGCTCTTTCATCTGGCTCTGGAAACTTCCCTCCTCCACCACCACTTGACGAAGGTGCTTTCAGGGCACAGGTGAGATCTGTGGTTGAAGTCATAATTATAAGCCATGCTAGGAAGCTCACGAATTCAGTGATACTTTCTGTGGTGGATAAACATTTATCCAGAGCCTACAGAGAGCTTTACAACTCACAAAAAGCTAAGTCACCTTAAGGCAAAATGCCCAACTCAAAGCTTTTCAGAGTTCTGCCAGCTTGTACTCCAAAGCCTTAGAATCCTTTCCCCTGCTAATTTTGTTTCAAAACTGAAAGCCATTGTTTTAGGAATGGCATTTGAGAAGTTTACGTGTTCTTGTTATCCCGGAGCACACAACCATACTTTTCTTATTTTTTTCTCTATCCACAGGCATTGCATTCTCCATGAGTATGGTTGATATTTTAAGTCTCTGGTTGGTCCTGGTGGGTCTTAATTGGTCAGCAGCAACTTTCTAGACAAAACAGCAGCAAACATCTTTTGGATTTTCTCTTCTGAGTGAAGTTAAGGATGCACATTACAGTATGTGTTGATTATACAACTGCCATGCTCCAGAGAGGAGTGATGGCAAAGCACGGGGCTGGGGTCAGAAGCCCCCTGAGAAGTGGTTTTCAGCCCGTGACCATGGAGGGGCTCTGATGACCACCCACCACCACGTAGGCAGCCAAATGCTATTCATGTCAGACAGGAAACCTAAATAACAAAATCGATGATTATTATTTTTTAAAGGTCATTATGTTGCTCTAGATAGTGTGAAGAAAAAATGCAGTTCTTATCTTTTAGGAAAATACTGGAAATATTTGAGGAGGGAAATGAGGTTTGGTATTTGTTTCAAAATAATAAGAGTAGGGCATTAGTGAGACTACAGGTGAAAAAAGATTAGTTATGAGTTGATAAGTATTGGAGGCTGAAAGTATATTGTATTGTTTGGTCTCCCTTTGTATGTTTAAATTTACCTGTAATAAGTTTTAAAGAGGAAAAGCCTCAGAAAATAACCCCTTAAATGGTTCAGTTCATTGTCTGTCTTTCTTTCCCCTACATTTTGGGTTTTGGAGAGACAGAGGATGAAGTGATTCATTCATTTAACAGCTATTCTGCACTCCTGTGTGAGCACCCTTAGAACACTGAGGATTCAACAGTGAAAGGACAGACAGGGTTCTGCTGTCAAGACACTTTATTTTAGTAAAACCAGTAGAGGTGGATAAAATGTATACGATACAAAGTACATTAGCATGGGCTCATGGCCACAGGCTGAGGAAAGGGTTAGGGGTACAGCCCACCTAGAGTGCACATGGTCAAGAAGACCTCCGTGATAAGGTGACCCCTGCACAGAGACTGGGGGCCAGAGAGGGGAGAAAGGGCCACGTGCATTTCTTGGGAGTATATTTTTATATAGTAGGTCTTAGGAAATAGATGAAGCTTGTTTTCTAATTGATCAGTAGACATTATTAAGTTCCAGTTATAACCAGTAAGTTTCAATTCAGTTCGGAGGCTAGATCTTCTAAAGACATGTACACATTTTCTGTCTTCACACAGATGTCACAGACTCCCTTCGTTTTATCTTGCTGTGAGCTAGCAAAAGCAGATCGGGTGCCAGTAGTGCACAGGAGTCTTACAGAGTTTATATGTGTTTTATGCACCAGAGAGCTCCCTTGTTAACAAAAACGATATGATCAATTTTTCTTATTTTTAGTCATTTTTTTATTAAAAGAAAAAGAACACCTTTCAAGTTTGCCTTTTGTATACTTTTGCTCTTGTTTTCATGGTGTTGGTTCTTTGCATATTTAATTTACTCAATTAAAGGCTTCACTTACTCAATCTTCTCTCTTGGATCATTATGGAAACTATTTTGTTGTGTTTAAAATCTTTATTTCTAAAAAGTTTCTTTGACTTTGTGACAACAGACTTGTGTTTGAATAGTTCAGCAGCTTATTCTAGTTTTATTATTTTGAGCTAGTCAGAATAAGTCCCAGTTTCTTCATAATTAAAAATAAAGGAACTGTACCAACATCTAATAATTAAATGGAATACAGATGGATTTAAAATTGCTAAACTATCATGGCTGTTCAGATTTTTTGATGTTATATTTATTACTGGATAAAAAACAACAACAGCAAGAATAATAATAAGACTTTGCCAAAGTGTTTCATTAAGGGGAATTCAGACATGGGGCTTTTCTAAAATTATGAAAAGTCTTGTTCTGGATGGACCCTGTCCTGGTAACTGTTCTGAAACCACGACTTTGTTTTTGAAAAAGAAGGAAATAAACAAAAAGCCTGTTGCCATGTTGGCTTATGTTCTCTGCAAAACAGAAGGAAGAAGGATAAAAAATAAAATAGAGTTTGCCAAGTGGAAAAGGACAAATCTGGGAGGGAGAGGCCTGGTATTCTTGATTATATGGAAGGCCGCAGGCGAGTTCAAAAGAGAAGGGGCAGGCCCCTCCCTGGCGCGGGGGGTGACTCAGTGTGATAATGACTTGGCCCAGCTCTGGCTGTATCCACGTCACCTTTTGGATGGGAGCTATAATGTATCTCAAGGTAATATGCTCACTGGAGAATTTTTGATAATTTTTCCTCTCAGCCATGGTGAAGCCTCCTGTTGCCAAGTCCAAATTATAGCTGGTGAATGTGTGTTTTTATGTAGAAGTCTGTTTATGTTTCCAGCCAAATTTTCAGGTTCAAGCCAAAAGAATGTCTACTAAGTGTGACTATAAGAATAATAAGATTTCCAGAGCTAGAAGCGACCTAAGAGATAATATAGTCCAACCCTGTGCCAAGCATTTGGTTAAGGCCTTCTTGAGCACTTGCTAAATGACGTCACTCTCTCTCTTTACAAATGGGGAAACTGAGACCCAAGAAGGGTAGATTGTGTAGTTTCTGACTGAACTCTTAATGAATTTGAGAATTCTTGATGCCTGGATTTGCCCTTTATCTCACTGTACGAGGTGGCTTGGGCACACGGTTTTCAGGCTCTGAGGTTCAGGTGAAGGGGTTTACGTGCTCTTATTTGGAACAACCAAGTGGTGCTGGAGTTTTTCTTGATTCACTGAACTTTTGATGTTTACTGTAGACTTTACCTTTGCAAAAAGGCAAATAAATATTTAGTGTCAAGAATTCTTGTTTTGAATTCTCATTTTTATAGGAAAAGATGACTCTTGGAAAACAAATGAGATATTTTCTCTTCTATCAAGATCAGTTTGACCTCAGTACCTGTGAGGTTTGGAGTGGCCATTTAGCAGTCACTTCCTTCATTCACTTGTTCTTCATACGTTTGCTGTAAATTGATTACCTTTTCTAACTCAGGCACGCATGCTGGGGATTATAGCCTTAGAACTTGGCATTGTGGGTCTAGTGCCCTGAGTCTCAATCTTGCAGCTGCTGGCTTTCTGAGCTGATTCCACAGTTGGTAATACTTTCTATTTTAGCAGAAGCAGGCAGGTATTTATTTAGCACTGTTTAGCATAGGTTCAAAGGAGGAAAATGCATTATAAACTTTCAGATTTGCAAGGGAATAAGAGGTCACAACTTAAGTCCCCATTCTGTTTGAACTTCCAATTCTTTTTTCAATTTTGTAAAATATGTATGGGTGACTACTATGAGTAAGGCAATGTTGAAGGATGAGGTGAATCAGCTACCAGCTCTGAATCAAGCTTGGAAGCTTCATATATGCATAGTATTTTTAGGACTGTAAGACACACCGGACCATAAGACACACCTAGGTTTTAGAGGAGGAAAATAGGAAAAAAATTTGCAGCAAAAAATGTGGTAAAATACTTAATAACATAAATAACATAGCCCCCCCCCCCACCCCCCGCCCAGGGAGCCAGGTAAGCTACATTCGGACTGTAAGACACACCCCCATTTTCCTCCCAAATTTGGGGGGTGCATCTTATAGTCCGAAAAATATGGGTGTGTGTGGATATGGGTGTGTGCATGTATGTATTTTTTTCTAAATTGAGGTGTTTTGTGGTAAATCATGTCTTCGTTATGCTTTGATCAGGAGCACACTCTAAGTCCTATGTTGTGGTGGAGGGTCAGGGACATAAAAACTGACTAGAGATATGCAGGAAAGATTTTTGGAAACAGTTTCATTTGAACTGCACTTTGATGACTGGGTAGGACCTTAGTTTTCAGATGGGTGAATGGATTTTTCAGCAGTGAAGCGATAATGAGGATACAGAGGAAGAGAAGTCCCAAGGAAGTGCGGCACATCTGCATTTCTGGCTGTGCACTTTGTCCTTTATTCTGGAATCATGGACAATTTATTGCAGGTCTTTGTCACTGCTTTAAAAATAGGGAGGACATTCCCAGGTCTGTGCTGGCTGCCGAGTGGTGCTTTTAACGCACCATAAGACGAAACAGGTCGTGCCTGTGGAGACCCCATGAGACGGCTCTGATTGTCTGGTTGACTTCCTGGAGCTCCTCAGGGACTTATTCGCTGATACCTAATGGCTCTGAGTTCAGGTGCTCTGCATTTAACTTCCTCTTTTTATATCTTTGCTTGAGTTTTTTCCCATGACCTCCAGTTGACGACTTTTAATTTTGCCTCTCTCATTGTGACTCAGTCCTGTGGCTTACTTTTACGTGCCTGCTATCCAGTGGTTTTACACTTTCAGTTTTCATGTCTCTTCTTCTCTTTGTTTGGCCAGGATGGCCACGTTTGCTGCTCTGACTCCAATGTCTCCACCTCAGAAAACACACTGTTTTGTCCATTGCTCCTTACTCCAAATGTTAATGTTATTTTTTTCTTTTTTTCAACTGAAATTTGTCCCATTATGATTTCCTTGCACAGATTTCCTTCCTATCCTTTTAGAAAATGGTGCACCTTCAAAGGATCCCTCAGTCCAGGAGCAAGGTATCATGTCTGCCCCCAGGAGTTGATCGATAAAGCTACTGAAAGAGGTGACTCTTCTCAGCAGAAAGTGAGAACAGTGTACTGTGCCCTGTGCACTGAACTTGGGGAAATGCCCGGAATTAGCAAGGGAAAGAGAGAAGAGAAAATTCAGAGATCATTTATGGCCTTGTTTAAAGTCAGTCTCCAAAATCTGTAGGCCAACTCATTTCTATTCTTATAAAAACAATTTCAAAGATCATATATGTATAGGGTGAATGGCGGGTTATAGTCATTTATCCACTGAGCCATTTAATGTATTTCGTTTATCAATGATATCTTAAAAATTGATTGAAGTTTTATTAGAAGTGGTACTGGAATCCATGTCTTGTGACATGTAATCCTAGTCTAGTAGATATTGAATGAGAAAATTTTACTTTTAGGCATAGAAAACTCAGGCCCACAGCTGTGACCATATTCATCCATGAACTCACACAGAGAGGCACTGGGACTAGCTTATATGGTGTAGACACACCCAGTTATAGAGGTCATCCCTTCTGTGTCTGGTAGTGGGGTGAGGAAGGAGCAGGCTGGGTAAAAAAGGACCATGTCCAGGCTCTAAAGGCTGAGAACAGAGGTAGTGTACGATTTTTCAGAGCAAAGCCAAAGTGATCAGTGAAAGCTTGATGCCACTCTGAAGTGCTTGACTTTCTGTTCAGTGAGAATATAAGAATATCTCAACACATGGAAACATACCAAAGGAGTGACTGAGATGCTTGTTTCTTCCTGGCGCTTCGCCTTGTTCCCTTGGGCATTAGGTTAGCGAGCCCTAGTTGCTTTGTGGGGTTGTTTGTGACCCTGGCAACAGCAGTAGCAGCAGTAGCTCGTTTGCCATTATCTCCTCCTTTTATGGCTCCCTTAAGTAGGTCATCAGAATATGTGTAGCAGGGCTGGTGGGCTCTTGGGCATGTAGCTGGCTCTGGTCAATGTGACTTTCTAGAAGCGAATGTTAAAGCTTTCCTGTTTGTCTTTCAGTCTGAATCATTGTCTGATTGGGTGCTCAGTTGAGAAGAGAGAGGTATTTTTGGTGTCTAGACTTGTAAAAACTTCTTTGAAAGTAGCAGGCCTAGAGCTGACAGGGACTATTCCAGTTTCGTTTAGCAACTTGAAACTTTTTCATGGAATGCCATCGTTTCTCTTCCTTATTTTTAAAAAATTAAAGAGGTACACCTTTTCTCTGGGATTGGTAGTGGAGTGTGCACACGCACACTCACCCTTATCAACTCAATTACCATTGACGTTGCTACCTAATCTAGGACACAGCCCTGCTCTCTACAGTGAAAAATTGGTTAATCCCCGGACAATAGAAGTCTCATGGGAAAACTGGTTGTGGCCAGTTCTCCTGTATGTAGAGATAACCAATAAGGGTAGGTTTCCTTTAGCACTTGAATTTCTTAATAGGGAATAATTAGTAATATTACATATTTCAGAAAATTACCTTTGCTCAAAGTTAAGTGAAACTGCAGTTGGTTCTTTCTGAGTTGGTGAAGGTTTCAAAGAGATAATACACATAAGATTAGTGTATGTCCCTGACATTTTCAAAGGTTTAGTACGTATTTACTGTTGATGCTATTACTGTTGGGTTATTCTGAAGTAACTCGTCTCTTTGCTGAGTTCTGGTGCAGATATTGCTGTCATTTGGTTTGCACCATGCCTTCCCATAGTACACCAGTGATCCCATTTGTTGCTCTTAAACACTTGGGGACTTTAAGTCTTTTTGCTGAAGAAATACTCCTACTAACTTTCTCTACAAAATAAATGATTGAATTAAATCATCTTTTAGATCCCTTACAGCCTCAAAATGCAATGCCTTGGTAATAAAATATTACCTCTTTATAATTTTATAGTAAGTTATAAATTGAAAAATACTTTATATTATATTTGACTTTCACAATAAGAAAAACACAAATACGATTTAACAAATAAAAAAGTTAAGGCTCAAAGAGTCAAGGCAACTTGTTTAGATCTCACAGCAAATGTCAGGGAAGCAGCAATTTACTTTTAAATGGACCAAAATAAAACCAAAATGCATTTGGGGGACTTTTAAGCCTCTTGGCTTAGTATCAATCCCCTTAGAAATGAGAGAAGGCAGATGACTTTAAATTCTCAAAAAGTAGCCAAAGTCATCAACAATATGTGTTCATAGTTAATGGCCAAGGGTCACTGAGATAGATTTCTTTCTGATTCTTTAGTGGAAAGAAACTAATCTTCCATCTCATTCTCCAGTATATTCTTTGCCAATCCCCATGATATGGAAGCTCCTTTGGGCTCATGAACCTGGAGTTCCTTTGTAATTTATGTAATCCACTCAACACAGAAATACTTGATCTGAAAGAGGGGGGTAAAAGAGGGAGTAGAGGATGCTAAGACCAAAAACCTAAGGATTTAACTCATATTTTATTTTTGACTTGCCGACGTTTTAGGGAAATTTTCTGTGCAAAGCTGAATTTACTTGATCCATTCAAAAGTCAAGTACTTTTGCACCTCTAACAGTTAAAAAATATAGTATTCTTACATGTGGTATGTATACCCATCTTTAAAATGATAAGGTATTATTATTGTATCATTAGCTTTTGTGAGTTTGACCTGTCTAAGACTCTTACCCTGTAATTCCATAAATTCCAAAATTGACGTTGTTTTAAAATAAAAGACTTTCATATGCTTTATCTCAAGGAGCTGTTAAATAACTTATGATAAGAGACGTATAGTGATAATTCTTCATCTTGCCCTAGTGAAGGGACTAAGGCTCACAGAAGTTAAGTAAAATTCTAGGTTTCCATGGTATTAAGCATCCTAGGCAGGGATAGAACCCTGCATTTTTCTGAGTTGAGCCAGTCCATTTTTTTTCTTTTGCCACCATAGCTTTATTGTTACTCTGCCTTTAGGTTGTTTCAGTGAAGAACACAAACTACCAACCGTCACTTTCCTGTTCAATTTTTTCTTTATTATTGTGTGGACCCTATAGGTTATGTCATAGAATCCTCTACTGCAATATTATCTTCCACTTTTTGTTTTGAATTGTCTATACCATTATGGAATGAAGGGATATGCTTTGGCTTGAAAATATAAGAAAGTTATTTATTGACCTTTAAACTGGATTTTTTTCTTTAATTTTACTTTGTTTTTATATACATTTTACCAATAATCTTTAGTAAAAGTGTCAGCTTTTATTATTGTAGAAAAGAGTAACATAGGTGGTAGGTGGTGGAAAAAATGTTTCTGTGCAGTTTTTTAAAATGAGGGATTGCATGACACAGGGAAGAAAATTCCCCTTTTTGAAAGTAAAGGCTTTAGTTTATGAGCCCCTCAACCCCCTAAAAGTGAGAAAGAAAGAGACTGACATGGCAAGAGCTCAGAAATTCCCTTCTTTCCCCATCACTTTTCTTATTCCCTTTATTGCTTAAATTAGTCTGTGCCTGTCTTACAACCCCCTTCCATTCTGACCTGTAGCTGACACATTAAGATGATATGTGATCTCAGTCAGATCATCCTTATGAACCAAATCTCAGTTATTTTAGTCATAGAGCTAGTGTGATAATCCATATTCTTTTCTTCTGTTTTTTTTCAAATGATCAAATGAAAATAAACCATTTGCTATCACTTTCTAAATCAGTAAGTAAAGGACTTACCTTACCAATAATTTCTGTAGTGTTATTTCAGCATCACTGAGCTTTAATTCTTTCCATTAAAAATGATCTCACCCCCATTCATAGAGCAGTGAATACTTTTATGATCATTAAATGGTGTATTTGCCGGTACTGGGTGTATTAGAAGGAGAATGGCAAGGTATCCTCTGATCAGGGGTGTACTGTTTCAAGCCATGCATTCTAAAGTGTGTGCACTGCTGAGTGAGGGTCTTGATTTCTGAAGACCTGCCTCAGAACTTTAGAGAACTTGATAGGTCCAGACTTAAGCATTCCATGAAGAGGTGATCAAACAATTGGATGAAAAAAATGGCAAACTACTGTGCACATTCAAGAGACTTCATCGTTTTTATTTTTATTTTCAATTGCTTATGAGGGGAGAGGAAGTGTTGGGGGGAGGGGGGGAGAGAGAGAGAGAGAAATTCATTTATTGTTCCACATGTTTATGCATTCATTGGTTAATTCTTATATGTGTCCTGACCAGGGATCTACCCTGCAACCTTGGTGTATCGGGATAATGCTCTAACCAACTGAACAACCTGGTCAGGGCCTTTTATCATCATTTTACATCAGGCCATTTTCTAAGTTGAAACGTGCCTAAGATGATTGTGGATTATTTTCATTTCCTTTTAGCTCATTGACATTCTCTTCTGACCCCATGGGGATAAAAACCAGTAGTGGGCCATGGCGATTACAAAGAAGAATTTTCATAGAGTTACAGAGTCATGAAGTGAACTGGGGTTTAAGCCACAATCCTAACATGAACATAACTCATTTAAACTCTACTGAAATGGCCCTTGCACCAGTTTACCACCTCCTCTGATTCCCTAAGGACTGTTACTTTTCAGCTGTGTTCCTCTGTGCCTTTCAGGAAGGTAACACTCCTCCCTGCTCGCTTCCTCCTTCGGTTTTCACTGAACGGAACTTCCTTGGTTGCTGTGCTGTATCTGCAGCTATTTCTTCTCTCTCTTCTCTCTTCTTTACCAGCCCCCCACTCTTCTTCTTTTTCTGGCCATAAATTTAGGTGTCCACTCAGTGTTCTTCTTGACCTTCTATCATCTCAACTTTGATCTCTTTATTTAAGGACATGAACTAGTTATGACTTCTGGCCCTATGTTTTCCTTTGACAATTTATGTTGTGTTTTTCCATAGGATCTTTCCACAGGGAAAAACCTATTTCTTCACATTTAACTTGTTCCAAATTCTACTCATCACATTCTCCCCAGACTTTCATTCTGTTAGAGGTACCACTGTATTTTGTAGTCTCCCAGACTCTAAACTCTGGGGTCATTGCCTTGTCATTTTAACATGTCTGTCAGCAAGATCTGACTTTTTTTGAGTGCGAAAATGACTCTCGAGTTTGCTGTATTCTCATTTTCCCATTCATTGTCCTAGCTCATTCCTTCTCCATATCACAACAGACTCTCCGCTTTGATTCTGTCTCCCCACCCCCATTCCAGTTGCATATTTCTAAGCAATTGGTCTTCAGAAAATGTTACTTTCTTCCTATGGGTTTTTATTGCTTGCCTCATTAAGTTTCCTTTCTTGGCTGATTTTCATGATACTTCATGACCTGTGGCACCCTGTCAAGTCTACCTCATCTCCCACTGTGCTCTCTGTGGTCTTTGCTCTTGTGAGGCTGATGTTCTCACTGTTAGTTCCCTGTGCTGAGTTAATTTTTCTCGTGTCTTTTTTGCTGCCTGGAGTATCCTTCTCTCTCAACTGATCAGAACTCCTTCCCATTTTTAAAAGAAACATTTCACTTTCTTCCTCACCGCTTCTGATACCACCAGTTCATCCCAACTCTCCCTTCTCTGCATCCCCATTCTGTTGACTGGGCAGTGTGGTACAAGTGACGGGAGGCCAGGGTTCATTGCCAGGCAGCCTGCTCTATTGCCTACCAGTTGCATTGCTCGTCTTCACATGCAACATTTGGAATAGTTTAGGAAGTTATCTTGAGGATTAATTAAGATAGAAGAGCACGGAGTATCTAGTAGTATTTGGTTCATGGTAAAGCTACCGTGAATCAGTTAATGGATAAATCAGTTAATGATGTTTCATTTTCCTGCCGCTTAATAGATGTCTTTTTGTGGACTGATATAATTATATCATGTACATTAACATTGACTTCAAAGTATATATCATGAAGCCAGAATCATAATGTGACGTGGGGAGGCCTGTAGAAACCATTAAACATCACAAATCATAGTGGTTCGTATCTGCAAAGGCCCTAATCCAGGCCATCTTTCTTGTGATGAGGAAACGGAGTGGGGTGGGGGCAGATTTCTTAAGGGAACTACCCAAGGTGGCACAGTTAGTAGGAGAACTGGCCCCAACCCCAACTGGAGGTTTTAGGACTCGTAGGTCTCAACTCATTTTATTATCTTTTTGTTCTTCCCCTTTTGGAAACTGCCTGAGAGCTACATCGCCAATTATGTTCCTTTATCACCTATAATCTTTGTGTCATTGAGGGATATTGGGCTGATGTTTTTGGATTGATTTCTTGACTGAATCTTTGTCTTGGCAATAGGAGTTCTCTGAAAAATTCTATGAAATATGTATTATACTTGGGCCTGCCAGCCTTCTGATGTCGTTGTGACATGGAAGGATTTAACATGTACCACTCTGTGCACTGGCTTAGGGTGGTGGGGAAAGGAAATGGGAAAGGAAGTTATATACGTCGTGAGGAACTCAAGCTTTTCTATATTTAGTCCTTGCTACTGTTTGGAAAGTACAGCTCTGTTCATGGCAGTCTGGCATGTGTTTCCTTAGTGCCATTTCAAAAAAGGGAAAAATAAATATGGGAATTTTTTGTAGTGAAAATAGTTACTCAGTGAAATCACACAAGTTCCTTCTTTTTCTCTTGATGAAACCTCAAACCCACTAGGCACAGATTCCTCAACCTCAACTATGCATGTCAAAGGCTCATGCGGAGTCAGCAAAACCCAATACAGCAAGACGTGTTCTGGTGGCTGGGGGAGTCAGGGCAGGGAAGGTGGGGGAAGGGAATGGTGACACCCCTTGATCAGTGGATGGCTTGGCCAGCCGTTATATTCTTGGCCCACTGGAGGAAAGTGAACCTGCACTACATAGATAAACACATCGTATTATAGTCCTTTGCTTAAACTGTTTCTTCTGCCCGAGTGTCTCTCTCTGCTGTCTTTGGTAAAAGTATTTCTGAGTGTCTTACAACCACTCCCCTAATTCAAATATGAATTACTTCTCTATAGTAGTTTTGATGGTAGATTTGGGATTTTCTCAATCTGAGACTATATTAGTTACCATGAGGGGACAACAAAAGAGAATAAAATTTCCTGATCTCTATTTAGATGGATTTCTGTAACATAGCAGGACCGGACAGTCCAGAAACGACAATGATAGAATGGCTTGTGGCTGACTGCAGGGGTCTAGTGCTGCAGATCAGGGTCTGAACCTGGGTGATGGCCATAGCCATGACTATGGTGAAGGGGAGCTAAAGTCCAGAGCAGTTTGGAATGGGGGTGGGTCTGTTGGAAATTGAGGAGTCTGGGATGCTGTGCAGGATTCTGACTTTCTTTATTTGTATTGTTCAAGTACAGGTGTCTCTATTCCCTACCCCCAAAACTAGCCCCCTGCCTTACCCACCCCCACCACTTATCCTCTATCCTGTCCCCCTCTGACTTCATCCATGTGTCCTTTATACATGTTCCTTGATGACCCTTCCCATTTTTCTCCCATTATTCCCTCCCACTCTCCTCTGGTTACTATCAGTTTGTTCTTTATTTCAGTGTCTCTGGTTATATTTTACTTGCTTGTTTGTTTTGTTGATTAGGTTCCACTTATAGGTGAGATCATGTGGTATTTGTCTTTTACTGCTGCCTGGCTTATTTCACTTAGCATAAATCTCTCCAGATCCATCCGTGCTGTTGTGAAGGGTAGGAGCTCCTTCTTTCTTTCTGCTGTGTAGTATTCCATCATGTAAATGTACCATGTTTTTTTGATCCATTGACTTACTTATGGGCACTTAGGTAGCTTCCAGCCCTTGGCTATTGCAAATCGTGTTGCTTTGAACATTGGGGTGTGTAGGTTCTTTTAAATTGGTGACTCAGGATTCTTAGGGTATAATCCCAGCAGTGGAATTGCCAGGTCATAAGGCAGTTCCATTTTTAGTTTTCTGAGGAAATTCCGTACTGTTTTCCACAATGGATCCTGACTTTATTTAGGGGAGAGCTATTTTCTTTCTCTCCTAGTGTTTGCCAAATAGGAACATCCTCTAAAAAAGTCAGAACTCTGAGGCAAGGATGATGTGAATTTTTACTAGAGGAGATGTTGAGACCACTAAGCAAAGATCACCCCTGTTTTGGGGGCAGGACTATACAGTCTTCAGACATAAACACTTCTGCCTAGATAAAATTGTGGCAGTAGGATGAGAATAATAATTGTTCTAATTAATGCTAATTTGTGGATATTGCTGTATTGTTGTCATTGTTTTTTAACTGAATATGTATTAAGCTCCAACAGGGTGCTATGCATAATGCCAACTCATAGTTGATTTTTCAGAACACTCAGAAGAATTTATAAACACCAATAAATGGAAACTCTTTCACAGCACTCTTTTGAGGTGGTAAACATTGCCATTTCTACAAATGAGAAGTGAAGTAGATTGTGTTTTCCCTGTTGGCACTGTGGGTGAGAACACGGAACTGTCGAACGAGAGAAAAGTATTTTCCCTGTCCCTAGGAATTGGGTTAGAATACATTAGTAAAGAATTATCTTCAAATGTTTTTGGAGTTTTGGGATTTTTAATTAAATTGTTCCAGTTATTGTTAACACTTGCGTTACACACCAGGCAACTGAATTCTAGGCCAGCAGATTTCAAGATGAGTATAGGAACGAACTGGGAGATAGATGAAGGGCTTGTTAAATGCCCATTATTAGGCTCTGCTCTAAACGGTTCAGATTTGGTAAATCTGGGAGTAGTCCTAAGAATTTTCCCTTTGAATGAGCATCTGAAATCCTTCTGTCCTCCGAGGAGGCTCAGCTTCCCTTTGAAAGCCCACCCTCTTCTTCTTGTGGAATCTGTCTTTAGCCACCAAAACATAGCCTCACTCTGAGACCAAGAGTTTTGTTTAATAGCCTCTGGTCTCCTGGAACTCACCTTGTATGATCCTATACTGCCCTCATTTACTATACATTTATAGGAGGCATATGGTACACTTAGCATTCTACTGGACATGTGGTTCCAAGGACCTATGCCCCCTGTTTTTGAAGTGCCCCTGTGGGTTTGTATTTTCACTCCCCTATATCATGTGAGGGTGCTAAAACGGAGATGGGGTATGACTTGGTCAAACATCTTGCTGTGTTAAATCCTTTTTATTTAAATTCAGGTAGGGACCCAGATTCTCCTTCAAGTAGGAACCACAGATGGGGACAGAGCCACTAGAACTGTTTTAAGTGGAATTCATCATAAAGAAAAAGTTCACATTGGAATAGGGGAGAGGAAGGAAGGAAAGCTAGAAATGACCAATTCAGTTTTCTATTCTTCCGCTATTTGTCTTGACTTTTTAATATAGAGTAGGTACTAATCTATGGCAAGTAAATAGTAGTCATTTGATTTATCACTTGACTCTAAATATTCTATGAAAAGAGAAACATTTCTTAGGAAAGCCTGAACTGAGGCATGAATAGAATTCTGGAATTGAGAAAGGCTTTTTAAATTGAGGTAAGACTAATGAGACTTGAGACAGCATTATTTCTTGCCCCCTTTAAATTTTTTTCAGCCTTTACCTATGGAAAGAACAGTCCTTTCAAAGCTGTCTTTTAATTTGTATTCCCTAGATTGAAGGCAGAAAAGTTTGTTGTCTTGTGGATTCACATTCATTCCTAATTAAGGTGAGGTCAATAGCTTTCTGATTTGGTCCTTATTCACTTTTTATCAATGGCAACATTTTTCATAAAAATAGGAATTCCTGCTGGGAGTGTTATTAATGTAAATTTTCTGTGCACTGCCTAAAATATATGTGATTCATACCATGTGCTTGTTCCCACATTCAACACTGAGTCCTGAGATACAATTACCCCTGCCCACTCTCTCCTTCGTCACAGGGGCCATGTTTATCCGTTAGATATCTGTACCCTGGATACTAGCCAGGTTCCTTCTGAGCCTAGGGTTTGTACACCTGCATAATCTGAGCACAGCTGGCCCTTTGAGTTTGGTTTTCCTTTATCTTTGCCTAAAGGAACATGTGTTATTTTCCAAGAGTTAGTGCCTGTTGCAGTGTTCCTCCTATAGCTTTATGCTCAAGTGCTAAATACTTAAATATTTTTGTCCAAGTAAGATTTTCTCAATTCTCACTGCATCCATGCAGTTCTCTCTGATTTTTCTGTTTAGCTGTTCTCCTCTCCTTCCCCCTCTTCTCTTTCCCCCTCTTCCTCCTCCTTCTTCCATCTCTCTCTCTCCCCCTCTCCCTCCCTCCCTCCCTCCCTCCCTCCCTCTCTCTCCCTCTCTCTCTCTCTCTCGTGTTTATGTGTATGTTTACTCTAGCATCTTGTGTTTCATATACTTTGATACTAACCTGCCTTATTCAGCCCTATACTATCGTTATTTGTGGGGAAACTAACCTCTGTAATGCAAGTATAAGAACTTGAAGGACAGAAAACCACTGACTTTCCCTCCCTTCTTCCCTCCCTCCCTCCCTTCCTTTTAATAATTCCTGTCTTTCATATCAATGTATCCTGAATATTTGATAAATATTTATGAAACAGTGAATGAAAACTGCTAAATGGGGTGATAGAAGGCAAAGAGAGGATTAAAACTTGACTTTTAACTTTAGTTACATCCACAGTCTAATTCATGTTCACCTAATTGGCCTGTATACTCTCATCTGATGCTTGAAGGCAAAACCTCTCCCTCTGTTCATTGCTAGTTTTGTGTTCTGGAAAGTGTCAGAGCTAGAGTGTTACAGCAAAACATTTGAGACCCAAATTCCAATCCTTCTGTGTATTACCTGAGTGACTTGGAAAAGTGTCTTTTTCTTTGATCCTTGCTATCCTCTTTCGTAAAATATGAATCATAATACCTAATGATCTCTAGGTCTGCTGAGAGAATTCAATGAGGTCATATTTAAGAAAGCACTTTTCTGAATTTAGGCCCGTCTCTGTTGATGAGAGCAGTGCAAAGAAAGCTATACTTTTCTTTCCCCATGTTCCCAGAGGTAACTGTGTCCAGGCTGTGTCCAGTGGATGTGGTAACTGGCTCATAGGGTATTTCCCAGTGCTGTCCTGGAACCGATATATTCACCAAGAGAAGATGATGGATAGATTTGGGATGATTATTGGGGAGCTGATACATATTTTATTGTTAGAAAATATGATTTCTGCCATTGTAGATCATTTCTCCGTATCTTGACCTTTGTTATATTTTGAGATAAGACTGAATATACATTTTGTCTTTTCCCTTTCTGCCTGCTGCTGAGATTTGCTTGCTTGCTAAGATTTGCTACTCTCACTATCTTTTTTCTATATCCATTAATCAGCTCATGACTCTCAAAACAATATAACTGAATGCAACTTCCTCTATAAAGTTGTCAGTGACTGTATTTGAAATGGAGATTTCAAATTGTGTATTGTTGTTAGTATCTACTGTATATTTTTTGTATTTTCAACTATCAAAGTAACACTTAAACTAAATAGAAACAGAGTAATTTGGTTCCAGTAAGCGGCTATAAGTGAAAAAGAAAGTCTCCATCCACATTAACAAATAATCAAAGAAACAACCTTGAAGCTTCTGAAAACTTTAGGTAGGTTGCATTTATGTGAATATGTTGGAAAAACAGGCCTTTTAATCTAGAAGAAAACATGTAAATTACATCTAAACCCCTCCTTTTGATGTTGAGAAAACACAAGCTTGTAAGGAGAAAGTGATTTGCCCAGCGACACCCTCCTGAGTTATGGCAGAACGGGGATGAGTGCCTAGATTACTGCTTCTTACATACTCGACTACACATCCACTCCCCTGTTCACTAAAGACAACCCTGTGGTTACCCTGGATAGGTAATAAGTATCACTTTTCTGGGTGAGCATTTCTAAATATTCAGAGTCATCTTCTGACATTAGCATACCTGTAAGTTTTTTAAGAGAAAATCAAAATACCATTGTTGTTTTTTTCACCTGAGGCTGAGTTTTGGGTGGAAGGGCTGGGATTAAGAAGCACTGATTCATGTCGTCCTGTCCCAGCCTGATGCCTTGGCTGTTTGACTGTTAGAAAATCACTTAAGCTTTCTGGTCCTTTGTTTCCTTTTGGTTCAGTCATGGGATTCTTCCCATCTCCACCATGTCTGTCTACAAATCTAAGTGTCTCCAGCCATTCTGACAGTTCCGTATCACTAGTTTGCTCCTCTGTGTCAGCACAGACTTCTGAACTGGCTGGAGGAAGGACTCTACTCCTTCCCAAATCGTGCTGGCCTTGTCCTGCAAGTAAGACTGGAACTCTGGGACAGTGCTCGTGCTCTCCTCCATAAAGCTGCCTCACGTGAAAGACAGGAGGAGAGAGACTTTCTGCTTATTCACAGGTTGTTAAGAAGAACATTTGAAATACTGCTTGACGTATCGCTTTGGAGATGTTTCACAGTGTAGGTTATTTAGGCTTTAGTCCTATTTCAGTTGTTTTACTGAATTATTGTCCTAGACATCTTTGAGGGAATATTTTTGTTATCTTGAAATGAAAATGTTGGAACAGCTGCTTAAATTCTCCTTCCAGTTCTAATATTTCTTGAGCCCGAGTTACCTCCTCTTTGCTAATCATCTGTAATCTATTCACACTTTCCCAAATATTATATGCAAGTCCTGACTGATAATGCTTATTAGCACAGAGATTCAGAACCACAAATGTCAAAGAAATTTCTCACTCCTGCCCTGCCTGGTATGGCTCATTAGGTTAGGCACCGCCCTGCAACCTGAAAACTCACTGGTTTGATTCCAGGTCAGGGCACATGCCTGGGTTGTGGGCCAGGTCCCTGGTGGGGGTGGGGGTGGGGTGGGGGTGGGGTGGGGTGAGAGGCAACCAATCGATGTTTCTCTCCCTTTTTTTCTCCTTCCCTTCTCCTCTCTCTAAAAATAAATACATAAATAATTTAAAGAAGAAATTTCTCACCCCTTCTTTACTTTGAGGGCGTGCCTGCTTCATAGTGCTGGCTGCTTCACGTGGAGCGCTGGACATGGGAGCTGAGTGCTCTCTTGGTTTGTCAGTCTTGGTGACATTCCGAGAAGTCATGAAGGTGTTCAAGCAAAAACAGTTTCAAGATGATGAGCTAATATATCAAATTAACCTCAAATTTCTAAGTTTTCAAGCATTTGCTTCTGGCTGTTCCTATTGTGTTGCTGAGGAATGTGAGAAAGTGGCTTCTGAAATTTATCATGCCCCAGCTCACTGGCCGTGCGTTATCAAAGTGCAAGATAAGAAAACTGTTTTCCTTGAGATTTTAAAACAAAATCAATACAAAAGTATCTGGCATGATCTATTTTGTACTGCATCCTAGAGTGTGGACCAAAAATATTTTAGTTAGTCTATTTAATTTGTAGGTTCAAACTACTATTTTTCTACCCTCCTCCATTAATGTTTCCTTAATGGAAAACCAAACTGTTTTTGTTGTCTACCTTTTAAAACTTCTGCTAGAATTATTTTGAGTTAATTGCATCATGCAAAGCATTCCTGGAGATGTATTTATGATACAGATGATTTTATGTATGTCCTTATGGACATTTCAATTGGATGTCCTTTCAGCTTGATGTCGTGTTTGCTAAACTGGGTGTGCAGACTGACTGACAACGTATTCTTTAGGATCCCGTTTCTTCATCCATAGCTTGTCTAAATAATCTGCAGCAGTGATGTTCGAACTCTTTTTTATAGAATGTCCAGGGGGCATTACTGGAGGCAATAGGGAAGATCAAGTAGGTAGAATCCTAGGCTTCCTTTGCTTGTACTTGAACCAGAGTGGCGGTTTTTATATTTTTTAAACAATGGGGTTTAATGTATGACTGTTGTTTTCACCAGGTGGTTATGCTTCTTTAAAAATGTCTATTTTACTTTGAAATCATTAATCTTATTATGGTTAATCTTAAGGTTCTTATATTGATGATAGGTAGATAATATATGTATTTTTCCACATTATTATTTAGTTGTTTTATGCAAATTGAAAACATGGCTTTTGAACTTGGTTTTAATTGCAAAGGAATACTTTAATAGGGTATGTCAATGTAATTTTTATTTTATAAAGATTATAATTTAGTAGAAATAGTTCAGTGAGTAGATAAACACAATGAAAAGTGAAGGTTACCTTTCTTTGTTTTTGTTTTTTGGGGGGTATTTTTTGCTTGCTTAAATGAATAGAACAGTGAACAATGAAGCTGCTTGTGTGTAATCAAGCACCACTTTTGCCATAACCTTGACCTTACTTGCAACTGAGTTGTCTTAAACTCTGAATTTTTCTAGTTTTAGTGAGTTTAGATCTGGTTGCAAATGGGCAGCAAAATGGTGATAGGCAAGTTGTTAAACATTGTTTTAGACTCACACAATATGAAGACAAAAAAATAATAGGAGACTTGGGAGGTTCACATCCCTCATTTTATAGAAGTAAAACTTGAGATTCAGAAATGCAAATGAGGGCCTGATGGTGCCACGTGTAGAGCTGGCTCTGTGCTGACATCTCTGGGAATGAGTGGGTCTCATACTGCCTGTGCGTCATGAGGTGACTGTGGAACAGAGGCCCCGTGCGCTATCTCCACGGGACGAGTTTATTGTAAGGACCCACATGGATGTGATCTGGCATCTGAAGGCTCAAGGATGGGGCCATCTCTCTTCTTCTTATTCCCTTTTTCTGCCTTCCTTCTCTTCCCTCTCTGATCTTCTGCTTCTTTATTATTTGCATTTTCTCCTCCGATAATTAGCTTCTCATCTCCTTATATGTTTTGATTATTAATAATTAGCCATGACCATGATCTTTTTTCATTATCATTGATTGTAGTGATGGTTTTGTTACATGCTCTTTAGTTCAGATTTAAAAGAAAAGGTTTATTTGCCTAGTGTTTGGTTTTTTTGTTGGTTTGTTTTTGTCACAGGCTGGCATCTAAGTTCATCAGCCTCTTTATGCACCTTTGGTTACATGTCCAGCCCTTCTTCTATGGGTCACAGTGTTTTGAAGTAGCATCACATGGTTCAAAACATGGCTTTTTTTGGCAACAAGGGCTGGGGGTAAGACCATTTCCTTTAAAGTGATGTGGGTTTGCAAAACATTTCCAACTTTGGGAGAGTGTATTAGGGCTGAAAAGGTTGAATGATAGGGAATGTGAAGGAAAAAAAATTGAGGCACATATCAAGTCAAGTGTTTAGGTTTTATCTTGATCTTTTTCTTTTTCTTCAGATATCCTCATACCATGGAAAACTCTCTTTGTCTCTTGTTGTTACCTCATTTTCTTTTTATTCAATGCTCTGTTCCCAGTTGTCAAGCTATTATTCCACTTCAAATTGTGAGCACATTATCTCTATTGGGAGTGTTTGTTCCAAAGACGGCATTTTGAGGCACCTATCCCCACTGCCCTTAACCTGTGGGGTAAATGAGTCTTCTCATTTAACAATGAGCCTCAAGTTTTAGCCCATTTTTGCACATTGGAAATGTGTGATTGTATTTCTGTCAGCCATTAGTTTATAAGTTTCATAGGGAAGGGAATAGTTTCTGTATTGGCTTGGCCAAAAAATCCATATGGTTTTTTTCATAAAATAAAAAACGCATTATTTATTTTCATTCATTACTTTATTGCTTTGGGTATTTTAAGTATGTTGGCTATCTCCTGCTTGGTATATTTTGTTCTCAATTAATGTCTTGATTTGATTGCTATCAACTTCAGCTGGTGTACCTGACTGTGGCGTATTGCCCAGTGAGAAATCTCCAGCATGAAACTTTGCAAACCACTTTTGACAGATTCAATCAGTCACAGCACCTTCTCCATACACTATGCAAATCTTTATTTTGCATTTCAATTGCATTTTTACTTTTTGAAATAATAAAGCATGATATGCCAAAGATGTTGCATATTTTCTTCCATCTTTAATGTTAAAATGGCTACATAAAATTCACCATGTTGGTAGGTTTTTTTAATGCACGCTGATATGACAGCTGTCACAATACAATCTAACAAAGTTGTTTTGAATGAAGTTAAATACAACTAAGCACTGCTATAGCCATCTTATGGGAAAAAACAGACAAATAAACAAACAAACTTTTTAGCCAACCCAATATTTAAATCTCTGTATCCTCTGGATGGTTTTACAAAGTCTCAAAGAATGTGGTATATTTGATATCACTAGTCAGATGTGAAAATAGTATCATTCAGTACACTACATTTCTTGAGGTGTGGATCATGCTTACTTTAGACTGCATACTATTTAGCATAAACGATTTCACAGAGAAGCATGGGAGAAGAGCTATTCACACACATTCACAAGAGAGTTCCCTATGAACCTTGGTATCCTAAAGATTTAGACAAAGAGGACTCAGCTAGCAAATCAGCTGGGTTATCAGTAATATCTCAGGAAGGAGAGCACATTCAGTAAGACAGATAAGTGGGGTTTGGAAAGGTAAGTTCTACAACTGAATGAGTGGGAAGGAGCATTCGTAAGTCAGCATTAACTAAAACATTTTTTTTCTCTTTAACATATTGAGTCTCATTCCAAAAAGTCATATTTCTACTAGAATCTATAGGTCATATTTTCTATAACTCTCACTGCCAAATGCTGCCTGTCTCAACTTGACATTTCCTGAATCAGTGTGATGAGGGTTCTCATATAATTGTTATAATAGCATGGGGGTCATGTTAAGCAGCAATACTACTGTTTTCATTTTTTATTTTTATCCAAATCTCACTTACTCCATTATTTGGATTGTCTGTTGGTATTTTTATGGCTTCATTAACCATGTAACATAACATAGATTGTTTATAAGATAAATTCACTTCTGTTCACACATACACGCATACATACACATGTTCAAACACAACCTTTTAAACATTCATTGTGAAATTAACTTAGAACAGTGTTTCTCTGTATAATCCTCAGACCACCACTCTCAGCATTTCGTGGGAAGTTGTTAGAAATATAAGATCTAGATAATCAGGAACTATGGGTGGGATCCTGTAATCTGTGTTTTAACACCCTTTCTAGGTGGTTACAAGTAGGCTAAAGTTTAAGAACTACTGATTAGGGACTTTTGGCCAAGATGGAGGTGTAGGTGGACATACTGTGCCCCTTCACATAACCAAAATTAAAGACAACAAGAATTTAGAAACAAGAAAACAGCCAGAACTGAGAGAAAATTGAACTGTATGGAGGTCCGATAACCATTCATTCAGACCAGTAAGAGGGGCAGAGTCATGGCAGGAGGAAGCTGAGGTTGGCAGACCGGCTGTGCAGGAAGCTGCTGGTGAACCCAGGCCTATAGGCAGCGGCTGGCAGGCCCCAGGTGCACAGGTGGTGGCTGGCTGACCAGGTGGTCCCACATTCCTGCGCAGATAATCCAAGCGAAAACAGGGAACAAGACAGAACTTGCAACCCAGGGCCCCAGTGCCAGAAAATAAAACCTAAAAACACCAAGACCCCACCCCCACATACAGTGTCACTACCCCGCTACTGGGCTGTCCCACCCTGGGGAACACTTAATGCTCTGCTGCTCATATGTAACAGCTGAGACCAGACCCCCCCCCCCGCCCCCCCAAAAAAAAGGCTCAAACAGGAAAACAGATCAAAGCCCCAGAACCAATTCATCTAAGTGACAAAGAGATAGCCAACTTATCAGATGCACAGTTCAAAGCACTGGTCATCAGGATGCTCACAGAATTGGTTGATTTTGGTTGCGTATTAAATGAACAAATGAAGGCTACAATAAGTGAAATGAAGGAAAACGCACAGGGAACCAATAGTGATGGGAGGAAAACTGGGACTCAAATCAATAGAGTGGACCAGAAAGAAGAAAGAAACATCCAATCAGAAAAGAATGAAGAAACAAGAATTCAAAAAAAAATGAAGACAGGCTTAGGAACCATTCCAACATCTGAATTATAGGGGTATCAGAAGGGGAAGAGGAAGAGTAACAAGTGGAAAATTTATTTGAACAAATAATAAAGGAGAACTTCCCCAATCTGGCAAAGGAAATAGGCTACCAGGAAGTCCAGGAAGCTCAGAGAGTCCCACAGAAGTTGGGCCCAAGGAGGAACACACCAAGGCACATCATAATTACATTAGCCAAGGTTAAAATGAAGGATAGAATTCTAGAAGCAGCAAGGGATAAGGGGACAGTCACCTACAAAGGAGTTCCCATCAGACTGTCAGCTGATTTCTCAAAAGAGACCTTCCAGGCAAGAAGGGGCTGGAAAGAAGTATTCCAAGTCATGAAAGGCAAGGACCTACATCCAAGATTGCTCTATCCAGCGAAGCTGTCATTTAAAATGGAAGGGAAAATAAAGTGCTTCTCAGATAAGGTCAAGTTCAAGGAGTTCATCATCACCAAGCCCTTATTCTATGAAATGTTAAAGGGACTTATCTAAGAAAAAGAAGATAAAAAATATGACAGTAAAAAGACAGCAAACTCACAGATATTAATATCCACATCTAAATCAAAAGCAAATTAAGCAAACAACTAGAACAGGAACAGAACCACAGAAATGGAGATCACATGGAGGGTTAGCAACAGGGGAGTGGGAGGAGGAGAGAAGGGGAAAAGGTACAGAGAATAAATAGCATAGATGGTGGGTAGGAAATAGACAGGGGGAGGGCAAGAATAGTGTGGGAAATGTAGAAGCTAAAGAACTTATGACACATGGACATGAACTAAAGGGGGAGTGCAGGGTGGAGGGGAATGATGGGGGAGAAATGGGACAACTGTAATTGCATAATCAATAACATATAATTTAAAAAAGAACTACTGATTAGAATTATATCCTTCACAGTTAATTTTTAGCATCCTTACATGTGTTAAGAAGCACAAGAATCCCATCTAACTGAAGCCTCCAACTTCACATTTTAACTTGGAATCAAACTATTTTTAAAAGTTATATATGCAATTGATGTACTATGTTAGCCAAACCATTTCTTTTGATACTGTAGTCAAGGCAATAATTGATTAGCTAACATTTATCGAATAGTTATTATGTGAACAGTATTTGACATGTATGGATTTGGTCAATCCTTACAAGTACATGAAGAACCGAGACTCAGAGAGCTTAGGTAAGTGGCTTAAGGTTGCAGAACAAGTGACTGGCAGATCCAGGTTTTAAATTTCTACAAGTCTGACTTCAGAACATTTTACCACTACTATTTTTGTGTGAACTGTGCTTTGGGTGGAAAACTTATTAAAATGATCACAGACAAAGAAATTGTTATTACCCTAGCTTTTTTAAGGGTAGAGGGGTGATAGATAAATGATAGATACATACTTAGGTTTTTATTGCTTATAAATAATATAGATTTTTGGCATCCCTTTTGTTATCACCAAGTTCTTTTTGTTTGCTTTTTTTAAACTAATATTAGAACAAATGGAATGATGAACTTTGTTTACCGTAAAAGAAAAAGAAAAATGAAATGAAATTCATGTTGCATTATTGATGCTTAAATAATACCATGGAAAAGAAAATCAAACTTAGATGTAAAATGAATGCGCTGTTTGGGGTAATGACCTCCTAGGTTTCCCTAAGGTGAGCTATCAGTGAAAGCTGCTCTTCTAATGAATCACAAAGGGAAGCCTGTGATTGGGTAGGAGCTGGCAGGTCCTTGGTGTCACATGTGGGGTCTGGAGGAAATTTCTGAGTTTCGTGAAACACAGTTTAAAAATCCTTCTCACATCAAGTGTTCATTCTGGTTATTTGGTCTCTTTCTCAGGGGTGGCTTGAGCCAGGACATAGAAATCTTGGTTCTCAGGTCCCCTTTGCGCTGGGTCATTGTGATTGCCACTGCTCAGCCCCACCCAAGTTTCCCAGGGTTGTTAGTGAGGTGGTCAGGCTCATGCATATTTTGAGTGTTACGCAGGCTATTGGCTCTAATTCTGGGATGTGAGTTTCCTCAGGCAGAGATTAGTTCTTCATTAATTAGACCATTCCCCTTGACTGTTTCTCTTAATAGCCTGAATTAAGAACTCTCTTTTTAACAAGGTTGATTTGATCATTAGATCATTAGATCATTTGAAAGCCTGCCATCAAAGTCTTTCATAGCAGAAGATTTTGCAGTTAGTCCTATCCCCCCACCTCAAGTTGGGAATGAATTCTCTTTTTTTAAAGATTTTATTTGTTTATTTTTAGATAGAGGAGTAGGGAGGGAGAAAGGGAGAAAAAGGTCAATGTGTGGTTGCCTCTCACTGGCCCACAACTGGGGACCTGGCCCACAACCCAGGCATGTGCCCTGACTGGGAATCAAACTGGTGACCCTTTGGTTCACAGGCCAGCACTCAATCCACTGAGCCACACCAGCCAGGGTGGAATAAATTCTTAACAAATAAATTGTTATTATGCTAAGTAAGATCCATTTCTTTCCATTCATTAACAATGAGTACTCTCACAATTTTTCATCCACCAGTGCAATCAGTTCAGGGGAGGATCATCTACAGATACAAAAACCATTGGCTGAAAGGTTCTTTATAAGTGGAATATTAGCAGAGTCTCATAGATAATTTGTTGATTTAAAAGGAGGAGGACACTTGGACAATGGAGAAATCTGATGGACTCTTCCTTAATCAAGTTATCGCACTTCATATCACCTAACTGGGCCATACTGACCCCATAAGCTTCATGACATGATGCAGTGGGAAGGTCGCAGCATCGTGTGTTGTGGGAGCCCTGCCACACTTGTTTAACCTGAATCCCATCCTCAGCCAAAGCCAGCTTATCGAACAATTGTAAGATACTTGGCCTAAATTTCTTTTAAAAGTTAGGTTCATTAAAGACAAACAGAAGAGGCTAAAAAGACCTGTGATCTCAATGTGTGATCTTTGATTAGATTGTGGGAATTAACAGTAGATAAAGGACATTGCTAGATGGCTGGTGAAGTGTGAGCATGCGTGTATATTGGATAGCACTGCACCATGTTAAATATCGTGGATGTGAGAATGATATCAAGACAGGTGTTCCTGGGAATGCAAGCTGAAGTATAGGGAAGGGAAGTTTCTGCAACTTCTTTCAAATGCTTTAAGTGCTTTAACAAACTGAACATATACTTTTACATATATTGACAAAAGGTAGATTTTGCTGTTTTGAACACATAGCCCCCCGACCACCATCTGCCTTTTGCCCTGTTTCTGGAAATTTGCATCAGAGTCAAGTTGGAGAAGATCCTAGAGTCCTCTCATGCTGCTTAACTCTAATCCATTTGCTTTTTTTTTTTTTTTTTTAATTGAAAGGTAGTTTCTAAGTTTTTAACCTCACTGCATTCAATGAATCTTTTACATATAAGATGTAGAATTTGCCCATAGCCTTAAAAATGAACAAACGCCTCTGAGTGGTCACACCTATCTTCTATTTGTTATTTGAGAGAGAAAGGGAGAGGGCAGGAGGGGAGAAGAAAGAGAACCAAGTGTTGACCATTGATGAATCTGGGTAGAGGGTTTTTGGGTGAAGTGCATTTTACTACCTATTCAACTTTTCTCTGAGTTTAATTCCTCTTTTAATAACGTTTTGGATATAAAAATGAATAAATAAGTACAGATGGACACTCTCATAAATCACAGCTGGTTCTCCTTGACTATCACCAGTAGTTAATAGATTTGCAATACGTTGGCTAAAACATGACTCGCCTAAAGTCAGACTCTTGGAAATGGCCTGGCAAGCCATGCATTTTGGTTTTGCACTCTGGCTTAAAGTTTGTCCCTATTAATTTACAGTTGGTATCAGCACCCTATAATTCTTCTAGTGGAACTAAAATTTTTCACTTTCCAAGTTATAAGAACCCCAACTGTGGTTTGGTAAGCTCTTACCATATATGTATTTATTGAGTGAGTGAGACTACTTATCTTCTAGAAAATATCTTATGAATGACTTACTCATTCTTACTTACTCTGATATTAGTAAAAGGACAGCTTTTGTACCTCACCTCTTATCCTCTAGTTGCATCTCCATGCACCAGCCATCGCTACAGCCACCACTTTTGCATAGGACCGACCTGGCAGCACCTTGCCTCAGCCTCAATGCCTTTCTCTCGGTTTCTGTCCTGGAGCTTCTTTGTCACCACTCCACTTCTTGGGACAAGTATGAGGGAGTTTGCAACCCCACAGGCAACTGTGAGCCCATGGAGAACTGGAGCCTGGGGATAGGTGATCAGTTCTACACCCCTTAGTGGGAAGATCTGAGGCACATTTTATAGGACTCCTCAGAAGGCTTTCAGGAGAATGGAGACCTACTTGCTTATACTGCTGAGCAGCTCAATGCAGCACCTTTGAATTGGCTTTCCATCCTCCCCTGCTTACCTCTTCCAGTCCTTCCCTACTGCTTCATGGGGTCTGCATGCAAGTGTTTGTAACAGGCTTTGACTTTTTTTTTTTTTTTGCGGAACCTCAACCATACAATGGCATCTCTCTAGTTATGGTTGAAGAATTTGAGAATTGTTGTTATTACAATTGCCAATATGTAAGATTGTATGGTGTTTAGAAAAAGTATTAGGCAAAGTATCAGCAAAAACTTCCTTATTGTTATTTGGCCTCAGGCAGGTTTTTGGCCTTCAGGTGACTGGTAAAGCTACAGTGATGAGGCGTTAAGGAGAAGACACAGTGGTATCTGTGTAAGATTCTATTAGCTAGTTGTAAGACTATGGCTTCTACTATCTAGTATAAAATGTTGATAGTAACGAGATAGTCCTTGAATTTAGAGAGTTAGATGAGCACTTCAGAGAAGGGTTGTTAGTGGACTTGGGAGGACTTCAATTATTTGAACTGAGACCTAAAATAAAATAGAGACTTTATAATGTTAAGGAGGCCTGTTGTAATCTGTAATGAGGATTGAAATAAATGTAGGAGCAAAGTTTTTATCAGAAGCTCAGGTTAGGCAACAAAGGGGTCTTGGTGGAAAATCCCACAGCATTAGGCTGGAACTTGTTAAGTTGCATCAACCTAATATGAGAAACTAACAATGAGGAGGAGCACCAACTTAGAGGGATGGGAGAATAAAGTGACTTGATACCAATTGAAGTCTTGCATGCACAGGCTAGTTGTGTACTATATAATTACTTGTTTCATTGTATAGCTCAGGGTAATTCTGTGATTTTGAGTCTTTGTGGTTAGATATCCCAGTGACTTAGGGCATGGGCAGTTGATGTACTTTCTGCTAGAGTACAGATGTGGTAGTCCTTATTAAATCCTGTCTCTTTACTGATACCGCAGAGAGCACTTAATGAATGATACTCCCCTTAAGAAGAAGAATAATTAACAATAGTTGTATTATTCATATTAATTTATAGTTACTGGTTGCTATAATTAATGTTATTTATGAAAATTATCATAATTATAGCACTTTATAATTTACAAAGTATTTTCCCATCCATTTCTTTCTGAATCTTTTAATATCCCTCTGGCTTAGATACGGCAGGTGACATTCTCCTTGTTTTATGTATGAGGAAAGTATAGTCCAGGAAAGAATTTAACCAGACCGCAATCCACCTCTCTTACCAGTATATTGTGCTTTCTGTGAGTAAATGGAAATACACTTACCAAACTCATATTTATTATAATGTTTTGTATCTGCCCATAAAAGGACAGGTTCCCACATTTCTCAGTTACCTTCTGTAACAATAGTGTCCTCCCTTTCCTTTTTGTACCAGGACCCAATGACAGAATATTCACAAGAATTCTAAATGTGTAAAAGATTTTCTTCTTAGTAATACCACAGTATCTCATAGTTATTAACATTCAATGGGATAAAGATGAGATTGCTTTTGATAGAGGGATTAGCATTTTCAAAACATCTGCTTCTAGGGCAAAACCCCACTGTTCTTTTTTAAACATTTTTTATTGTTGTTTAATTACAGTTGTCCCCATTTTTCCCCCATTATGCTCCCCAGCCCTGCCCACATTCAAACTTCCCTTCTCCTCTTCCACATTCAAACTTCCCTCCCGTTGTCCTTATCCATGAGACCCACTGTCCCTTCAGGCTCTGAGAAAGCACAATCAACATGTATATACGTATGTATCTATGTATGTATTTATTTATTTTCATTTTTGGCTGTGGCAACAGAGCTGAAGAAAATCTCTTATTTTTGATAAAGGCAACCTTCAAATCTGGGCCACCAGTGTGAAATACACAAACACACGTGTGCATGCAAATGCACACTGAACCTTTTGGTTCCTCTTCTATAACATAACATAATATATACTCTCTTAACTAGAGCCCTTCTCTTCTTATTGCGTCTTTGGCTGTTTGTACCCAAAAGATACTGATATGAAAAGGGTTACTGTCTGGACCTATGGCAGTGTCTGTCATTATCCGTTCATTTATGTATTTAACCATATTTACTGAATATTTCCAGGGGTCAGGCCCTCAGTAAGTTTCTGGGGAATCAGCTAGAGCAGAACTGACAAAGTCCTTATCCTCATGAAGCTTATATTCTGCTAGGAGAGAATGGTGATAGACAAATATACATAAATGGTAATGTTAGATCGTGATGGATATTATAAGAAAAGACAGGTAAAGGGATAGAGTGCCATGGAGAGGTCATGGAAATACATTCTGAAGGAGAAAATGATGAGAAACCTGCTTTAGATGATGTGATAAAAGATACCCATTGTTCAAGAAGGCTCTCAAAGAGGGATTCCAGCTGTCTCTGGGCCAGGCAGTAGTCATCAGGTTTGACTGCAAGAGTCAAAGTGCCCCTGGGCCACAGCTTCATAGACTTTGGTGTTTTCAGTGTGCCTGGGTTCAATCAAATCCACAGGGATTAACTCAGGCTGGATAAATTCACCAGAGGCTGATGTACCAAATCCCCTCAGGGTTGTCTGATATGAGATCTAAATAAATTCTAGGATACAAGGAAGGTGGTTTGGAGAGGAGAGGAACTACCGGTCTTAATAGACAATTCTATTATGTTATCACCACCTGATACAGCCTATATATTAGAAAGATAAATATACTTAGAAGACTGTAAGGTTCAATGCTAGCTTGTCACAATATCCTATTTTTTGTTTTAGCTGAGGATATTCTGGTTTCTTGGCTAATGCTTTTTCTAACCTTTTTCAGATAGTATCGTGATATCTAGCTTCCTTAGACAAATTCAATAGTGTTGATTAGTTTATACTCACCATTATTTTATTTCTGTTGGATCTTGCTGCTGATGTATTTTGGTTTCTTGTTGGAGTCTTAAGAGACACTCCCATTAAAATCCATGATCATTATTACTTTGTAAAGGGGCCGCCTCACTTTATTGTTTTCTTGCCTTATGCTGTAAGAAAACTGCTCATTTTCCTGAACTTTCTCGCAATGCCTGTGCATGCCCTTGTGGTAGTATTGTCTTCTACTCATCTCTTATCGATTCTGAGTGCAGGTGGAAGTTGGTGCTTCTGATAACACGGGGCATGGAAATATGAAGTCCATTACGCCCTAGCTTCCAGATCAGGGACCGCTGCCACCTGTCTCCTCTGCCAGCCCCTTGGCCAGAGCCCTGGGCAGTCACGTTTAGTTTATTTGTAGACTCATTGGCCAGGACTTGCCATCTCCGTCACACAGACGCGACTAACGTCCATTGGTCCCCCACTGATTCCTCTTTCCCACCTTTGCCCTTCTGTTCCAACTAAAATGTCATCGTTCTAAGCAATGATTTCTCAACACAAAGAACTTGTAATACCATTCCAGGTGGACCTGCTCCTTGAGTATAGGACAGAGACATTTACTTTTATTTTTATGCTTATCAAAAAATAAGCATGTGGCCTTAGGAAAATCACCTTATACCTCTAAGTTTTCTTATTTGTCAAAAGGGGGTAATTCTACTTCAGACTACCTCACTGAAACTTTGTAAGAAGTAGAAAAAAGATGCAGAAAACCTTGGACAAGTCCACACTATACTTTAGAAATTCGAAGTCAGACTGAATGCAATAGATACTGCCAATTTCCTTTTTGAACATGTCTATGTTGCTTCTGGCAGGGAAATCCTGGAGGCAAGACCCTTGAGGAGAGACGCTCCAGCCTGGATGCGGAGATTGACTCACTGACTAGCATCTTGGCCGACCTTGAGAGCAGCTCCCCCTACAAGCCTCGGCCTCCCCAGGTAAGAGCTGCCCGGGAAGGTCTCCACTTTGCCAGCTGCAAAGAGCTGACACTGAGCTGAAGGGACAAGCTGCTGCTTATCGCCCTTCCATTGTTTTTTACCTTCTCAGAGTCGATAATCTACGTTGTCTTTTTATTTAACATCTACATATGTTAACAGAAAGTTTTAAAATTAATTTGATTGATTTTTCTTTAAATTACTACAACAACATTATAGAAAAGCATATGAAAATTAAACTTTTTCTTCTATTGCCTGGCTCTTTTTCTGGCTTTGAGTATGTGGATATTTTGTTGCTATAGTCTTATAGTCTTATGTTGTTATAGTCTTCACAAATAGACTTTAGCATGACTACGTTAAAGGTAAGGCAAGGCGAGGACCATGTCTTTTGTAAAGAAATTCTGTGTGTTGGATATATGAGGTGGGCTTCCATTTTTTCATTGTGGTTGTATGTAATGCTACGAACGATACGTTCATGGATATTTTCTTTGGAACTACTTCCCTGTCTCAGATTCCTAAGAGTGAGATTTCTACATCGAGGAATACGACCACTTTATTTTTCTTTCCAAAGGTTGTGAATAGCTTATATTGGCAGTCTGAATATACCAGTTTCTCCTCAGTCTCACCAGAATTTCATAGTAATCATTAATCTATATTTTTGTAAGTGCAGATGGTGCCACATTACCAGTTTGTGTATGCATTTTGTTAAACTTGCTTTGATGCTTGGCTATTTTTCTGCATTGGTGTTTACTATCTGCATTCAGAAGCTGAGCTTCCATTGCTCCTGGCCACATCCTGTCTCGCTCTGATCTTCACAGTGATGGCAAGTGGATTTTCAGGACTCCAGATCCTCAGAAGGCATCCAGCAGAACTCTAGATGCAAACATTGGCCTGGCACTATTGTCACTGTGTTGTTAGACTTGCGTGATGCTTGTTTGACAAAGTGACAGTGCATGAGGCACGCTGAGTTTCACTCAGTTCTTGAACAGCAGTTTCTATATTCACAATGGTTTCTTTCATGAATTAAAAACCAGCCCTGCTTCTCCACTGTCAGTCATTTCAACACTGAACTGTGCATAAGGTGGCAGTGTGTTCCTCTTTATACATATCCCTGTTGCCTTTCCTGGACATATAACGAGACTGTCTGCTATGTGGGGGCACAAGTAAAACACACGAGAGCTTAGCTCTTCCTTAGCTGTCTTTGCCCTTGACCCAACTGGACCTGTTGGCAGTGCAAATGCACTTAATTTTTATAAACATGCTGAGCTGAAGGTATGTAACAGGCACTGTGGTCTTTTGGGGGAACTGATAGGAAAATAAAAGTGGGTGGTTGAATGGGAATATATAGGACCCTGTTGTCATCTTCTAGGAGCCCATAATATTGTAAGTTCAACTATTGCAGATACTGCAGAAACATAAGGAAGAGAATAACAGGTGCTTTTGAAGGTGACAGAATCTGAGAGGATTTATCAGAAGATGTGTATATTCAGATTGTAGGATGGGGACAATGATGGAGGCAATGATGGAGAATGGCCCGAGCCATAGAGGAGAAAGGTGCAGGCTGCCAGGTGGCTGTGGACAAGGCCACTGAAAGCGTGAAGTGGCTATAGGAGTGATGTTTCCTATGGGCAGCCAGTGGGGGAGTTGAATGCCGGATTCAGATTTTGGCTTGTCTTTTATAGATAATGGGGAATAGTGGGAGGTTCTCAAGCAGGGGGAAGCTAAATTTCATTCCAAAAAAGGAAAGTGGTAAGCAAGGTGAGCTCTGGAAAGATGCTGGAGGATGGGCCCAAGTCTGAGAAATTCTCCAGCAAGCCTTACTTGCTTCACAGTTTCTGACCACTATGTGATTTTAAGCATTTTTTTCTATTCCACTCTGGCACATGCCTCAAGCTCATTTTCTCAGATAGCAAGGCCATGGGGTTTGCCACTGAAATCACCTGTGTATGACTCCCTGCCTTTTTAAAAAATGGGGAAAATAGGGTTTTTGATTAATCTTTTTTCTCCTCAATTTTTATAACTTGATATATACTGGGAAGCTTTTGCTCAGAGGATTTTGCTTAATATAACCTTCATTCCTTAATGCTGTGTCTACATATACCTCCCATAAACCGCTGCATTTTAATGCATTTATTCAGTAGCTATATTTTTATTTGCACAATCTTACTGTGCACACAAACTCATAATCACTGATATTTGTACAGCGCTTTAGTGATTCCAAAGCACTTTCACACAAAGCACTATGTCTCATTTGAGTAACACATAGCTATCTCAACTCTGAGATACTAATGATGTGTTTATTTTGTAGGTGAGGAAACTAAAACTTAGCAGATGAGTGACTTGTTTTAGGACATATGACTGCAATGGGAGCACAACTGGACCCTGAATTTACACCTGTGTTTGATTTTAAGTTCCAGGATCATATTGAGGATGTCATTATTTTTCTTGAGGGTGTCAGTATTTTAAAATGTTTTTATCAATGACAGAAATCTATGAAAAAGTCAAATTAGTAACAGTGTCCCTTGAGGTTTTCACATGAAAAGAAAAACATTCAGAATGTTTAAAACACTAATAATGGTAACCCTTAAATAGAGAAAGTTGAGAATTAAGGTAAAAATATATTTTTGATGAGCCTGTTCCATTTAGAAATTAAAGAGTGAGCCTTTCTAACATTTTTCCTTATTCTAATGTAGAAAAGCAAGAGTTAATTGGGAGCTACTCATTCTTCTGAATATCTTCACTCTGATAGAACTGCATTAGATGTGTTAGTATTTATTGGTTGACATAATTATATGCTGTGAGAATGATAATCATGCACCTAAAAATATTAAAAATATGTGCCAAAAAAGATGATGTCTGCAGTAGATTGTGTTGTGTTGTAATTAAAAGGTACTTGAAAAGTCCTAGAAATGTAGACTGTTAATGTCTAACTTTGATGTTTTTATTTTTGATCCAGAGCAAATTACAAAACCCTTTGAATCACCTGACTACTTCAAGTAGGCTAGTAGGTCTGTGACTTCTCATTATTCAAGTGTGTGCTTTCCCAAACCTACCTCTGAATCACCTTTGTAAGGCTGTTTTGACTAATGGACCTAGGGGAAAATAATAACATATGTGGAATGTTTGTACAGCTAGAGGTCTAAAGGAGCTTTATTCATATAACAACTTTGAAAAATGTCTGAGTACTTGAAAATAGATTTTATAGGGCATTTTTCTTCTCTTTTCTAAAGGAGCATTTTTCTACTTTGAGATTTCCCAACTTTACTTCTGTTCACTTACTTATTCACATTTTTTACTTGGGAAATGTGGCTTAATTTCACACTTTCATTCATTCCCCTAACATTTACTGAGATCCCATTGTAGATCAGTCATTGGAAACATGATAGTATTAACACATCCTGGCCCTGTAGCAGGGTGTCCTATAGCAGGGCCGTCCTGGCCCGCTGGCCCGCAGGATGGCTGTGAATGCAGCCCAACACAAATTCATAAATTTACTTAGAATATTGTGGGATTTTTTGTGTGTGATTATGCGTCACAATGAATTTAACATGTGGCTCAAGACAACTCTTCTTCTTCCAGTGTGGTGCAGAGACGCCAAAGGTTGGACATCCCTCTAGAGTAATTCTTACTCTTACAGAGAAGACAAACACAAACGATTCAAAAGGCCACAAAAGAAGGGCTTCATTGTGCTACTTTAGGCTATCATGTGACTCTCCAGATGTTGAAATTGTAGGGAAAAAATAGAAATATCAGCATTATACTTTATACTTTTCTAGGGAAGTATCAGGGAGGACTGCACAGAGCAGAGCGCCTGTGAGTGTACTTGGCTATGTCATAGGAACGGCAAGAAATATTGAAAGTGAACAACTTTTTTTTTTTTAAGATTTTATTTACTTATTTTTAGAGAGATGGGAAGGGAGGGAGAAAGAGAGGCTGAGAAACATCGGTGTATAAAAGAAACATAGATCGATTGCTTGTTGCATGTCCCCAACCAATGACCTGGCATGCAGCCTGGCTGTGTGTTCTGACCAGGAATCGAACCTGCTACCTTTAGGTTTGCAGGATGACACCTAATCCACTGAGCCACACCAGTCATGGCCAAAAGTGAATGTCTTGTTTGAAGGATGTGTTAGTTCAAATGCCATACAGGGTACATGGAATGCAAAGGATGGGCAGATGCAATCACATGCATTAGTACTTATATAGCTCTCTGGATGCCCAAGAACTATCATAGCAAGAGGAGGAATTTACAGGTGATAGTGTTCTGCTTACAGTGGGTTTGGGGTTAACTAGCAAATTTTAAATAACATATAAAGAGCTCCATTTGTGTGACCTGTGCACATCACCAGTCTGAGCTTTATTTATTTCTAAAATGGGCATGGTAACTACAATTATTCCCCTTTGCAGAAATACCATATTGCTCTAGTGTTACAAGAAATAAGATGTTGGCTTTAAGCAGTAGGTCATTCAATTCTTCCATTTTGTTTTGGGATTATTAGCTTGAGTCAGGAGCTTGCTTTAAAGCTTCAGGCCTTTGAAAGCTTGGGGCTTATCTTTTCTGAATGCTGGTTACCCTATAAATGCTGTATTTGTCTTTCTCACTTGAGGCATTTAAAAAGTATAATTTTTTAGTCTGTTTGGAAGCTGAGCACCTAAGTTCTATTTGGGCACCATGTACAGTGTCTTTGACTACAATCTCAAGCGCTCCCACACTGAGTTCCTTTCATAGGGCAATAATCTCTGAGGCAACCTGGGAAATTGTTTCAGGTGTGTGTGCGTTGTATGAGAGGCTTTTCATTAGGAATGTGCATGGCCCGAGGGCTCGCAGGCAGCATAATAGGGGTGGAGTCTATGGTGCCGTGGATCTTCTATTCCCTTGTGCTGCCTGTTCTAGCTTGCAAAAGTCCTGAGAAGCTGCAGGGGAGATTAATTAGTAATTAAATTTTTAATATTTCACATTATTTAGTGCAACCCAAACATGTAGGCTGATGGGAGGGGAAGCTGCGACATGCTGGTCCTGCACAGCAAGGTGAGGTGGACTACCCCTGCAGATTGGGACCTTGCTGGTTCTCGTTTTGCTTCTCGGTAAATGAGATGAGAATGGGCTCTTATGCTGTTGAAAATAGGTGTGGATAGTGTCATCATCTTCTTGTATTCTTCTGGGAAAAATTTAGGAGCACACCGTGATTTGTTTGAAAAAGGTGGATTTGTCAGTGTACCTGTATCGTCTGCTTACTGATAGCTTTCTGAGAGCCGTGGTAAAAGTTGGCACCTTGTAGAAAGCTCATATATAAGAGACCAACTGGAGAACAACAAAATGAAATATACAAAGGTACAGTTTTAAGAAAAAAGGGCCTAATTCTTTCAATGCTCTTGTATAGAAGATCTGGGTGATTTTGAATTGGTCTGGACCTGCCAGAAAACTTCAGCAGTTAAATAACAATGAGGTGGAGGTGGAGGACTGGTGAGCTGACTCAGTTGCAAGCCATGAGTTTGATGAAGGGTGATTAATTTTTAGATTATATATAATTGCATCACAACATTTATACCCCCTCCTTTTTTAGAAGATGATGATTGTGTTTGTGTCATATATGATGAGCATAATAAAGTTAACTAAATCTTTGTTTTGAATGTAGCATTTCCAGAATGGAATTTATGCTGAAAATCTGCCTTGGATTTCACCTTTACAAAAGTTTTCCACAAAAATATCCATGTCACATGCCCCACTCTAAGAGTGTGCTCAGTGTGTATGGTGTAGGTCAGCTCCCAGCAGTAATGTGGAAGGGAGCTGCTGCTGACGACCTTGGAGAAACCAGCTCTGCTGGAGCCTGGGGAGGGGTGGAGGTGTCTTCTTCGGTCCTCTGGTCATGGTCCCTGTGGTAGCCTTTAGCTCTGATTTGTTTGCAAGACCTTGACTCAGAGATGACTGTTACATTCCATTGAATCACTCAATTCAGGCATGCATTTAAAAGAAATGCACAAAGCTGCCTGTTGAGCCTCTTCATTTTATAACAGCATCTTAGGGGAAATAATTAGCTCTATGTCCATGCAGAAGCACACATCACGTTTGCAAAATTAAAGAGCTTTCTTGTCAGAACTGGTTTCCCTATTCTTTCTTTCTCTCTCACTGTTTAATTATCTATTTTGGTAGTAGCCTTCGTCTGAAACCCCATGGTTCCCCATTTCTTTTTTTTTATTTAAGAAGAAAATAAACAGTAAAATACAAACCCAGCTATATATTGTTTACTCAAGATGGTTAGACTTTGCTATGGCAAACCGACAGGAGTATTATGGTTTAAGAGAAAAAGCCATACCTCAGATAAGATGTTGTCACTGTTTTGTCCATTTTGACACCCACTTCTTGTAAATGCTTATAGCTAGATTAGAGCATAATGAGAATAACAGAGATCCCTGTAGGCAGAAGACTGGAGGTGGTTCATAACCAATCCTGGATTTCACCATTTGTCACAGTGAGTAACTGGTCTGCCCTCCACACAAAGTATCACATTGGCGTATAACTGCTAAGGTTCTTTTCACGCCGTGGAAAGTTATAGATTGCCTTTCGGTGAATATGTTAATTACAAATATGAACCTTTAATTAGTCATGTCTCATGACTTGAGCCTACACATTCCTTATAAAACTGTGCACTGGAGTTCTATTGAAATGAAAGACACACGTTGGGCACGAACTGCTGTTGAGCCAGCAGGTGCTGTCTTCACGTGCACGTGAAGACAGGGACACTTGGGCGTTTTAGAGCTGGTCTCTATTTGGTTCCAGGTCTCTAACTCCAGTATACGCCTAAATTATGCTGTCATACTGGGGTTTAGGACAAAGGGAATTGGGTTGTGGTTTGTTGTCCTGAGTCACAAATAACTCAAATATAAAAATTCTGATCATTTTACCTCGTAGTATATACCTTATAGAGACAATAGAAAAGTGTATAGTGCCTTAAGCTTGAACAGCAGAGAAATAATTGTGATAAATTCCAGACTGAGTTCTTAAGGCAAGATTATCTTTTGTTTCTTGACATATAAGAAGCATGCAAATTTATACTTGCTAAATAAATAAATAAATGCTGTCATTAAACCTAGCAATGATGTAAGTATCCACATCGTAGAATCTGCTAGCGAATCCAGTCTGGATTGACATCAAGTTAGTGAATGACAAAGTATATCTATTTTATGATTTTTCCATAATTAGCATGTATTGGCACTGATAAAAAAGAAGTAGAGCTGAGGCAAATGAATTTGTAAGGACAAATTATTGGTAGCCACTGATTCAGCTAAAATGTCTGGCTTCATCTTTGCTCTGCATTGCCTTATATCACTTGAAAGCAGTGCACTTGGTTGAGATGTTATCTTGGATTATAATTCAATACTATATCTAGCCTCTCATTATTATGATAATATAAAAATAAACACCAAGTTCTTTTCTGTATCCTTTCCAGTACTGCTGAAAAGAGAGGGCCATTATGTTACTCAGTGTTTTCTGATACAAAGATCAATGTGATGAGTTATTAGATTCAATGACAGAAGACACGTACTTACTGACTGATGAATTGATATATGCTTCCTTTTTTCAGAAAAAAAATCTGCAGAGTCATCGTATGACTCTGCTTGCGTTCCTATGATTCATGTCCTCCTTCCTCTACCACGCTGTTTCTGATGCCTCCCGACCTGATATTTGATATGTCATAAGTATATGCCAGTTATAAGCCATTTCAAAACTAATTGCTTCATTCTAACTCATGCTCCTTTAAATGGAAATATACTTTATATGTGCTTGTGAACATCTTGAAATATGTCAACTTAAGACCGTTTTAAAAAGAAAATTTAACTCTAAATGGACTCCTAGCTTATATTGATGGTAAACAGTGGATCCATTAAAGTAACATATTAAGTGAAATAAATAAAATATAACATTTGAAGTGGCTGAAAAGGTAGAATATTTACTTGTTCCTTTTAAGAAATGTGGTATTTCAGAGAGTTTGAAGTATGAGTAGTCAGGTGCATTTAGCCCTTACCTGGAGTGTTGATTTTCCCCCCTAATTCCTCTTGATTTTGTACCACTTATATGAAAATACTGGAAGAGGATACTGCTCAGGCATTGCTAGAGATGCTAAGCTTTTTAGCAATATGGAATCTTCTTGGCTTTCTCAGCTACCCAACCTACATAAAGCGATGTTGTATTTCCCAAATGGCCAACATGTTAAATTGATTCTTACAAAGACAGTTAAAGCCAGGAAACACTTCTTATAAACAGCATCCTGGATGACTTAATATTCTGTGTATTCTAAGTTTAGAGCTCCTTTTCTCATCAGTCAGCCTATAATAGCTAAAAGTTATGATGTTTAACTTTCTTTATGGTGAAGTCTACTTTTACAGTGACTTGTAAATCATAACTTACAGCCAGCAAGAGGACAAAAAAGAGTCAGAATCAGGGTGGTCTGTTTGTGGTTATGTTAGGACACGTTTCCTGGAGGAGAAAGAGTATGAATGGAAATGTGTCATTCTGGCCATCACCTCTCTACCACTGTCCGTCATCTCAAATGGGCAAAAGAGAAAGAACTATATAATTTATGGCTGAAGGTATGAGAAGAAAATGAAATGTACCTTGAAAACTGGTAAAGGATGGCTTTCTGAGAAGTGCGTTGGATTCAAGAAGGTGGTCATTATATCTGTTTTTCCAAGAGCTGGTTGGACTCTCTCTCTTATTCTTTGATTGGTTTGTTCACATATCTATCTATTATTTTGTTTTATTCTTTATTAGTTGAACATAAAATCTTTGTGGAATTTGTGAATGATATTAAACTTAAATAAGTGGAAAAATAATCTGTATTCATTGCTTAGAAGACATAATACAGTTGACTCTTGAATAACACAGGTTTGATCCATATGGGTTCACTTATATGCAATTTTTTAAACAAATACTGTAAATGTATTTTCTCTTCCTTATGATTTTCTTAATAACATTTCTTTAGTTTAATACATATGCAAAATATCTACTAATTGACTGTTAACAGTAAGGCTTCTGGTCAACGGTAGGCTATTACTAGTTAAGTTTGGGGGAAGTCCAAAGTTATATGTGGATTTTTCCAAGAGAATAATGTGTATAGGGAAATATGCTTGGCATTATTTGTCATCTAGAAAATGGTTAAATCAAAACTGCAGTGAGGTACTCATTCACACACACTAAGATGGTTTACTGAAAAAGACAGGCAAAAAATGTCTTGGTAAGGATGTAGTAAAATTGGAACTGCTGTGCACTGCTGGTTGATGTAAAATGGTGCAGCCACTTTGGAGAAAAACTAGCAGTTCCTCAAAAGATTAGACATAGATTTAACATATGGGCAAGCAATTCTATTTCTATTCTCCCGAAGAGAATTAAAACATGATGTCCACACAAAAGCCTGTACATTATTGTGTATACGAGTATTCTTCATAATAGCCAAAAAGTGGAAACATCATAAATGTTACTTGATGAATGAATAAACAGAATGTAATATATCCATAAGGTTGAATATTATTTAGACATAAAGTGGAGTGAAATATTAATACATGCATGAATGAACCTTCAAAACTTTATGTCTATGAAAGGCATAGGCATATGCCTATGACTACCTGAAAGAAACTAGACACAAAAGACTTCATATTGTGCGATTTCATTTGTATGAATAAGCAGAACCATAGATGCAGAAAGATTAGTAATTCCCAGTGGCTGGATGGAGGGGAGAATAAGGAGTGACTACCATTGGGTACCGGAGTTATTTGGGAAATAATTAAAATATTCTGGAATTAGAAATATGGATTGCACAAATTCTTGAATATACTGAGCACCACTGGTTATATGTTTTTAAAGGGTGGATTTTATGGCGTGTGAGTTATATCTCAGGAAAATTAAATGCTTTTATTGAGAAGTGTGCCTGAAATACATACATAAATTTGTGCATGGCTCCTGCCTTATAGAAGTTTACAGTCTATTGGGAGAATACAAACTGACAGTTACAGCACAGAATATACATTGCAGGGAAGAAGCACATATAAGATGTTGTTTGAAGAGGAAGAGGTGGAACTTTGCCTGGATGCCATAGAGACCATTTATGCCTCCTATCCTTACTTGAATAGGAATCTCTGCCGGTAGGATCAGACTTCTATGCAGCTCTAGAAGGAAGAAGAAATAAAGTCTTTCTCAGCTTCTATTTAGAAGCTGAGGCAGACAGTTAGCAATATAATATAAAAACAACATCTTTCTAACAGTAAGAGCAGTTGAAGTTCAATGTACACTGCCTTAGAAGATGGCAAGTATCCCTTTATTGTAGGCATTTGAAATTATACTCTGGCGTTTACCATGTGAGGGATTGAAACTCTCCAAACCTCAATTATTAACCTGAGTTAATAACACATCTCAGAGTTGACATGAGGACCACATGAAATAGCGGGTGTGTGTATTATGGGTGAATACACTATCTTGCACAGAATAACACTATTACTACTATTGCTTTCACCACCATCATCATTATCAAGTGAATTTTGGCAATAATGCTGGGAAAGGAATTCGGGCAACAGATGGGAAAATCAGTTTTAACGATGCTAGGATTTCATCATCATTCTTGGTTACAGGGCTTGAAGTTTTCTGTTCCCTGATATAAAGCTTGGGAAAAAAGACAAAAGACCTTAATTCTATTCCAAGTCCCCAAATGAACTATTCCTGTTCCTAAGGCAAACCACTGAGCCTCAAACCATCCAGTGCTGTTTGCCATGATAGCTGATATAAATGTTTTATTTATTAAAATTGCTATTGACAACCTCCAATGGCTTTAGAACATGGTCTTTATGACTGTCAGTGCACTTCCGGGTGAACACTGAGTTGCGTTGTACGTGAAACAGTGGGAGGGTCGGGCAGGAGGACACTTCGCTTCCTCAGTCTTGCAGAGAATGTGTTATCTCCTAAAAACAAGCAACTGAAATAACTTGATTGGAATTTTGAGAACAATGATTTAAGATGTCTTAAAGTCCAGAATTTCCATGAGTGGCCCAGATATCTAGTGGGTGGCCACTACCTCTTAAGGACAGTTTCAGGGTCTGCAAATTGGACTTGAGGAGTAAGATGACCTCTCATGGTGACTCGAGTGTTGAGTTGGTGTGGCTTTGGCCCTGTATAAAAGAAACACTATATTGATTTTTCCTTCTGTGC
Organism: Glossophaga mutica; assembly: GCA_039655065.1. Taxonomy (NCBI): domain Eukaryota; kingdom Metazoa; phylum Chordata; class Mammalia; order Chiroptera; family Phyllostomidae; genus Glossophaga; species Glossophaga mutica. The sequence goes on along the minus strand of CM077304.1, from coordinate 175,867,539 downwards.
TTCTATTATTTCACCATAGACAATTTTCTTTAAGATTGGATTGAAGTTGATGGGAAGTTGTTCATCTGCATGTTGAAGGGCCAAATCCATGTTCTTTAAGAAAATTTGCACCTAAATTCATGGTATTCAAGATGATTTGGAACCAATCTCATGGAGTTTAAGATTATTTGAAAGGAAGTATATTGTAGTGATTAAAATGATAGATCCTACAACCAAATTGCTTTGGATTTAAATTCCAGTTATTCTCCTTTCTAATTGTGTAACCTGGGATCAGTCACTTAAGCTTTTTATACCTGTGTTTTTTCATCTTTATAATAAAGATGATTATGCTGTCTACCTCATAAGATTGTAATGGTGAGTAAATGAGTTTCCAAAAGTAAATCACTTAGAACAGGATTTGGCATATCGTTAGCACTATTGGCATCATCAGATCTTGTTATTGGGAGGTGGACGCTTATTCTTAAATTGTCCGAGTTATTTTTTGTAATAAGATTGAAATGCATGTAAACTTGGTCTGTGATATCACTGCAAATCTCCAAAACAGATGATCTGTCTCACATAAATTGGACCTCATTCTTACCATACCCCAATGTGTGTGGGTCTAGCTGTTCCCCAGCCTTTGTCTAATCCTTTTGGTTCTTTCTGTGGCTTCTGATGCATGGACTCTAAAGCCAAAGCTAGAGTGATAACTAGTCTTGACACACACATGAGTCATCAACATCTATTTCTGTGGATTATTACAAGCTGATCACTCTGATAACTGAATTAGGTTAGCTTTAAAACAAACAAAAAAAATGATGACTCCTAGGTTATGAATTCGTCACAACTGGTTCAAGTGACTGTTCAAAATGCCCTGGACAGCTTATTAATCAAAGAATGGTGGACTCCACTCCCTGAGTTTCTGATTCAGTAGGCCTGCAGCGGGCCTCAAGAACTTGTATTTCTAAGAAGTTCCCAGATGGTGCTGATGTTGGGACCACACTTTAAAAATCCTTCAGAGCTTCTTGTCAAATGTTTTGTTAGCAGCACCCTCTTCCTCCTCTTATCTCTCAAGGCTCAAGCCAGTGTCAACAACAAACACGTCTAATGTCTTCATTTTGGGGAGGAGGAAACCCTAACTTAGAGAAGTGTCTTCCCCTGGTTTCATAGTAAATTGACAGAATCTGGAAAATTTTTATTTAATTGAGAATGATTTGTATCTGCAAAACTTGGACTTGAGCCTTTAGATATTGAAAAGTAGAATTTCACTTCATCTCTGCCATGTTCAGAATCATAGAATTTAGTTGTTTTATTTCTCCATACCTCATATTCTTCAGTCATATGATTACCTCCTCTGCTTATCATATATGATTTTATGAAAAGTAAATCACATATTGTGCATTAAATTGCTTTCTAAATTATGAAACACTGTACAAGGTTTTTTCAAACTCATCCCAGTTATCAAGTGTAACATCATGTAAAACACAATATATTTTGTGATAAGTACATCCTTTCTCCACTCATCTAAGGTAAATACTGACTTTCATAACTATTTTCAGGAGGAAGTAGGGTATTATAAGCTTGTCACCTTTTGCATAGAATCCTTTTATTTCCTCCCTGCATTGATCTCTCTTGTAATCTGCTTTTAAAAATAAACAATTAGAACTTGTCCTATTTATGCACCCAAATGCATACATATTTGTTAGATGTGGTCATACATATGAGTATGCGCATTTTAGGATTTCTTTCATAGTATCCTTAAGTGTTACCTTGCAAGTCACATTTATTAAGAATGAAATAAGTGATATCCTATTTTGCTTGGACTGATTTTTTTTTTTTTTTGGCATTTACATTGCAAAGATCTAAGTTGAGCCTAGAGAAATGGATTTTCCTCCCAGTTCTGCAACTAACAGGTTGTGTAAAGTCACTCAGTTCCTGTCTCTAAGCCTTGGGTCCCATTTGTAAATGGGGCTAATTCTTGCTCATTTCCTTCACCCTCAATGTCGATGATAGTAGAGTTACAAAGCAGCTTTAAAATAGAGTTCCTGACGCTCTTGAGTAACTCCATACGGGAGTCCACCTTGACCTGGGCCTATTCTAGTGAGATATTTTTCCTTTTGTGCCCCAGGCATAATTGTTTGCATTTCATGTTGATTCAGGAAAACTCCTCTACATTTTTTCTGCAGGGGATGGTGGGTCTCTATCAGGGCCTGTCTGGATGCTTTTGAGCTTGTGTTTCTGCTGGTATGAATGAACTATAAGAAGTCTATGTCCTGTTTCTGATCCACTGGGGTAGAGATGTTAGGTAGTAAGGACAGGGAAAAGGCTTTCGTGTTTACAGTGAGTTTCTCCCTTAGTGACATTCAGAGGCTCTCCCTTATTGATGCATAGTAAGAAATATTAGTTCTTTATTGCTGTAAGCATATTGCTTAAAAACCTAGCGGCTTTAAAGTATGGTACAAAAATACACTTTCTCTATTTTTTTTGTGGGCCAGAAATCTGGGCAGAGCTTAGCTGGACCATGAACTTTCTAGTTTCTCCCAAGTTTGCAATCTGGGTACAGGTCCAGAATCTATCATCACACTTGAAGGCGTGGTTGGGGAATGGTCTGCTTCCAAGCTCAGATGTTTGTTGTTATTGGGGTTCAGTTTCTCTGGGGTTGTTGGACTGAGGGCCTTTGTTTCTAGTTAGCTATTGGCAGGTGACTGCCCTTAGGTCTCGGTCCTCTCTGTCCTTAGGTCATGTGACCTCTCTAAAATGGCAGCTTATTACATCAAAATCATGGAAGCTTAGAAGGCAATAGGAAGAGGCTGCTAACAAGATGTAAGTCATAATCATTTGCAACCTAATTTTGGAAGTGACACCCCATCATTTTTACCAGATTCTGTTGGTTAGAAGTCAGTGACTGAGATCAGATTGTTGGCAAGGAGAGAGTGTTATGTAAGGTTATGAATATTAGGAAGTGGAGGTCATTGGGGGCCATCCTAGAAACCTACCTGCCACAGAAGAGGGTAAAATTAGACATATCATCCACAGGAATTTAGCACAAATCTGCATTTGCTTGTGAAATCTGGTGGCTGTGTCAAGTCAAGGAGCAGAGGAGGCAGTGGGATACCATGATAAGAATACAACTGGAAGGAATGAGAAGTGATGAAAGGCTCTGACAGACGTGGGAGCAATCGCACACTCTAAGAATGTTAGGGCTGAATGTATTTTAGAGGTCTTTTGATCCAACCACCTCATTTTCTCAAGAAGTCCAAGGCTTCTAGTGGGCCTTCTCAAGTCTCAGAGATGGAAGCTGAGCAGACTTGGGTCAAAATCCTCACATTTCCTTTGCTCTTATTTTTTGATGTAATGAAAACAGCTCTGGACTCAGAGTATGAAGATCTGACTTTGAAACTCTGGATTTTCCCCTAGTAGCTACGTGACCTTGATCAAGCTACTTCCCTGAGAAATGGTCTGTAATGTGGAGCTATCATCCATACATGTATAATCATGTCCGATGTGCACATTAGCTTTTGCTTGTGAACATCCTTTATGAACTGTAACAACCACTTGAAAAAAAAACATGTTTTGAGGGATTCCAAGCACTCTCTTTTGCCTGAATGGATGAGTTTCAAGTTCATTAAAAAAAAAAAAAAGATGATTTCCTCTATATTGACATCTGTATCAGTCATCTATTGATAATGAACTTCATGTATTAGTCATCTTTACATGGCAAACTACCCCAAAATATAGAATTACTTTGCTCACAAATCAACAGTTTTGATGGTGCTCCATGAGTATGGCTTACCTCTGCCGAGTGGCTTGACTTGGGATGGAGGGCTCACTGTTGAGATATATGACTAATGGCCAAGAGGTTGGTGCTGGGAGCTGGACTGGACCTGTGCCTCAGGACCATGGTTTCTCTCCAAGTGGATTTTTCCAAAGACTGTTTGTGCTTTCTTATAATATGGTGGCTGAGTTCTAAGAGCAAATATCCCAAACAAATGTGGTGAAGATACATGCATTTTTATTACTTAGTTTTAGTAGTTATGTATAATGTCATTTTTCACTGCACACTGTTGGTTGAGGTACTTAACAAAGACTTGCCTGAATTCAAGGTCAGGGGGCATAGACTCTACTTTTTGATGGGATTGTCACAAGGTTCTAGAAGAGCGTATGTTGTGGCCCTCTTTGAAAAATATAATCTTCCATTGTATTTCATTGTATTGTATTGTATTATGTCATAATTTATCATATGATAATAATTTATAGTATGTTATATTGGTTTACATTGTTGTGTATTTCCTATGTGCTAGATATGTTATAAGTTTTATAATTCTCTTAAAGGTCGCTTCACACAAAAACCCTAGGAAGTAGTCATTACTCTCATTTCTACAGATGAGAAAACCAAGGTATAGGAATATTAAGTAAGTTGCCTAAGGTCAATCCAGCTTATAAAAGGCAATGTTCAGGTTCAAGTCCAGGTGATCAAATTCTGCAAACCATAATTTTACCCTCACCTGCTATATCACTTCTATGTTTTTTTTATTTATATCTATCTCAAATACTGGCTGTACAATGATCTTACCCCTATCTTTCCCATCCCCATCTGTTTATTTTAGAAAGAGTGAATAGATGGAGAAGGAGACTGAATAGAAAGGAATTACAGGTAGCAACAGTGATGGGTATGATCCTGTCCCTCAGTGTTCCAGGCAGAGTCTGTGGTAGCCATAACGCTTTTGCTTTTAAATGAAAAAGACAAATGGGAATATGGGGAAATTCAAGGAGAGCAGCTGAGTAAGAAGAGATAGACCAAAAAGAGAAAGTGGGAAATTAGGGCCAATATATGAAAACTAAAGAAATTGAGGGACATCTATTCTCATTCCATAAAAGTTCAGCTATCTGGGATGCTACCTTATGATTTGTTCAGTGAATTAAATTTTCCTGGTTTTATATGAGAACTTTTATCAGAGTTTAGCCCACACATTGAGAAAATCACAGTTAATTACGTGCTACTTTGTATGAATTTTTTAAATTGATTCATTCATTGAATCATGTACTTTATTCAGCCAACAATTGTTTAGACCCTAATGAATGCAGGCATGTCAGATTAAAATGAAGGGGAGTTTCTAACTTTCCCCATCATACAACAGACTTGTGTGTACAGATGTGTAAACAGGTGACAGGAATATATGATAAACACAATGATGGATGTCTGAACAAGGTGCTATGGATTCAGAGAGTAAGATGCTTCATTCCCCTTCTGGAGAAGTCAAAGGAGACTTTCCAGTGCTGATATTTAAGTAGATATATTAAGGGACTGAAATAATTCCACTTGGTGGGATCTCAGTGTATGTCGGGCAAACGTTGTAAAATAAGCCTGTAAAGAACTCAGCTAGATAGATTTCTGCAAATGCATTCTCTCTTACTGTCTTTCTGTCTGCCTTATCAACACACTGAAGACTCAGTAGCAGGAATCTCAGACAACAAACAACAAATGTACATGGTATTCCACTTCTCTGTGATCCTTCTATCTATCTGTCCTCAGTACAGATACTCCAATGCCAGTAACTCATTAGGGCCAGCCTTCTTTTTTCCAGCTTTTGTATAAATCTTCTGGACCTATCGATAGCAGTATCATGTGTTAACATTCATGATTTGGAAGTACTTTACTGCACACAAACACATTTACAATACTTGATCTCTTATTCCACTTAGTGCATATGAATTAGTTTTCAACAAATCTGATATACGACAAAATTGAGGACCAGAAATGTGAAATGACTTACCTTAATGTTCACAAAAAGAAAACTAGGTAATTTGGTACTTAAGTTTATATCTTCTGTCTGCATATTTCTAGTATGTCAGTTGATCTACACAGGAGGGAACTCTGGTCAAATGAACTCTTCACTGTAAGTTTGATATATAAAATGGCTAACGTGGAACAGATTTGCTTGAAAAATGGTGCTGAGGCTCTGGGCCCTTACTGAACATCATCCTGCTCACTCCAGAGGCCAGTCTGAGTTGTCTTCTTTCTAGTGTGAAGACCAGCCTTATTACATTGTGCTAATTATTTGTGTCCTACCTTGAAGCTCTTAGGAATGATCTAATGATCATTTGTTGCTGCCCAGGGTGGGACTATTGCGGGAAGCAAACCAACTGCCCCTGTGGTGTCAGCCACACTATTTCCCAGTGGTTCTACTATGAGTCCCTGTAGTTCAAAGCCTAACCCAAGAGAGAAAAATGGAGAAAATAAAAGAACCAGAAGATGATGAAATCAATGTGGTACAGCAGGCAGAGCCCGTGAACGCTTTTCCTAATTCTGCCCCCAAATTGCTATGTGATTTTTATCAGGCAAACTTCTGCCCTTTTCTTATGCTGCATTTCAACTTACAAATTAAGAATTTGGACTTCAGTTTCCTTCAGGTATTGACAGAAAATATTCCACGAGTCCTTCATTCCTTGAGGAAAATGCACAGCTTGTCCCATCTCATACCTCAAAAGGAGGATCGAGCCTAGTGTTTCACACACTCTTTCATGAACTCTTCTGGTAGGTGTTTTGAAAATGTTATAATCAAAGGATAGAGGGAGGTTGGTGTGGTGAGTTGGGCAGTTCTCATCATGCAGGAATTCACTGGGTTCAAACATTTTGTTAGACTTTATGTCTGTTTCATTTTGCTGCCTTGAATATGAGCATAATGAATGAGGAATGTCAGGTTGAAGAAGAGAAAGGGGAAAGAAAGAAAAAAAAGGCTAGTGGTATAAAAATTACCAGCCACTGTGCCTTTAGTTTTAGAAGAATCAGGATCGATTTGATTCAAATGTAAAAAGTAGGAAGGAGGGCAGGCAGAAAGCAGGGGGGGCGTAGATGATACTGATGGTAGAGCCCTTTGTAAAAGGCTGCAGGACTGCCCGTTCCTTTCTCCAACACTTCAGTGTGAGGAGTGCCCTTGCAGGTCTTCTGGATCAAGTCCCTCATCTTACAGAGGTGGACAGTGAGGCCCGGGCAGGGGACTGACTCACGCTGTTGCCATATTTCCCTCTCACAGGGTATTTCAGAGAGAATAGACTCTGTTAGGAAGAAGTGAGGTTCAGGTTGTCCTAAGGTGCCCCAGTACTGGTTTGGCCTTCTTTCTGGGTCCACTTACATAGTCAGCAACAGTCAGTTGGCATTAAGGGTCAGACCTAGTTGAGAAGAAACCAGGACTCCCACAGGAATGACAGGAAAAGAAAACCATGGGTGTGCCTTTTTGATATCAATGGGCTCCACTGTCATTCCTGGAATATACTTAATGAGTTTAGAGACCTTGAATTTATGAAAATAATTATGAGGTTTTCCAATACAAAGCAGTTGCTCTTGTAAGTTGGATGTTGACTTTGTTTTTCGTTGTTTTGCACATTGATTTCTTTTCTTTCTTTCTTTCTTTTTTTTTTTTTTTGACTTGAGACATATTAGGGTATAATTACAATGCTGAAGTAGAAAATATTATCCCCCTATATATTAAAGGTGCATATTATTATTTTTTTAAATCCAGGAAAGATATAAATCGATGGAGCCTCATGCAGTGCTTTTACCTTTCAGAGGTTTTTTTGTTTTTGTTTTGTTTTGTTTTTTCTTTTTCCTGGTGCTATGGACACCGAGGGCATTGGCTTGACTGACAGCTGAGAGATCTGCAAACAGTGATTTCTTTTCTAGATACTTTTATGCAGTTTGTGTATTTTTGATAGTTCAGAACCTGGTTACCAGAAAATTAGGGTTGATAGTATGATTATACTCTGTATAATCATATTAGTATGATAATACTCTGGCTTTACCACTAAAGACTGTAGCATTGTGCTTTATCTCATTATCTTCAGAATGTAACAACTGAGATGCAGAAAAGACTGATAAACCCAATGGGGTTTTTCATTAAAGATAGAGTTTACATTCTTACGACTGCCTCACATCCTTCCTTGAAGTTGGTAAGAAACAGTAAACATGCACAGGCTCACGAGTCTGCCCCTATTCCCTGTTCAGCAATGTTTGGAAAGAGAAGACCTGAGGCGGGGAGACTAGATTGGGAAACTTAATCAGAAGATGTGTCATTACTGTGATACAAAATATCTGATTGCCCTTTTGCTTGTCAGGATACATGTTTATAAAGCTGTTATCTGTTAAAATCTTTATTTTTATTTGTAAACTAGCTTCTTTCCATCTACCTGACCCTGAGTTCTCTAGTTTTCCTTCTCCCCTTTTCTAGTTCTCCCTGACCACACGTGCACACAAGGATACACACATTCACTCATACACCCAATCCTCAATACTCACACATTTGCACAAATTCATATATGCACACATGCTTATGTACAGTCACATACATACATCCTCACATGCAATGCGCATTCCACACACACTCACACACATGTACACACTCCTACACCTATAACACACAAACATACGCAGCTACCCATACGTTCTGAGCAACAGACAGAGGTACAGTCTTTAGTGTATGAAGACCTAATAGTCATAGTTGTTACTGCTTAAGTTCCTGCTACGAGTCAGGATCTCTGGTAAATGTGCTACTAGTTGTGTCCCTATAGAGCAGATTAGTAAATCGAGGCACGGAACGGGGAGTAAGTTTCCCTGTCATACAGCTTGTAACTTAAACGGGAATTACAGCTGTGGCTGTCTGATCCCAATACCCATGTTCCTATCTGCTATACCATGGTACTCTGAAATAGCACTCAGAAAAGTTGTGGGCCCTACAAGAATGAACCTTCCAAATAAATCAGAACTTTTTGCACAGTAAGATGCATATTGACTGACTTCTCTGGATAGGAAGATGTCCTGTTACACTAGATATAGATCTGGACTAGAAATCAGAGCATCTAGGTCCTTATCACTTTCCCTGTCTCTTTCTGGTACTTTAGGACAGGTGCATAAAATGGGGGGAAAAATTCAATTCATATCCTCATAGAGTTATAATTAAGCTATGTTGAGATGATCCTAAAAAAAGGCCTGTTAGAAAACATGCAGAATGATCTGTGAGGTACAGTTACTGTTCTCCCATTACCTCTCACACTATGTTCTACTCTTGACACATTCACTGTGTCATTTGCCTAGGCAGTGGAAACCATCGCAGGTCTCATCGGTGGCTTCCTGTTTATTGTAGCGAACAGTTAGAATGGCTTCACGCTTGCCTCACTGCAGGGATAGTCAGAACCAAGCCATGACTCTTGGTTGATGTGTATGACTCTTCTCACTGCCAGAACTAGTATCTTAGGCTTACTCAGCATCATCTTTCCCAAAGCACTGCCACATGTATGTTGTGCTAACTGTAGATGAGAATATTGAGACATATGACTGACTTATAGTTACAGAGGTACCGTATTTTTGGACCATAGGATGCACGTAGGTTTTAGAGGAGGAAAATAGGAAAAAAAATTTTGAAGCAAAAAATGGGGTAAAATATTTAATAACATAAATAACATAATATTTCACCAATGTAAATGTAAACAGCAGCATTAACAACCATTATTCCTCCCAAATTTGGTGGCGGGGAGTGTGTCTTATAGTCCAAAAAATATGGTAAATGCTTAGAAGATTGAGAATGCAGAAATGGACTTATAATTACCAATCAGATTCTCTTTTCAGTAGTTCATCATTTCTCTTGAAAGTTGATGGGCACGTAGAGCTTCAGGGTTGGTGTACATTAAAGCATTAGTACTAAACATTAATTTCCACTTGGTAGAAAGTATTGTTTGGTGGCCTGTGTTACCATATTGACACCATCAGTTTGTACATGGGTCATAAAGTTTTCCCAAAATTCATGTGTCAGATGATACAGTGTTTTGATAGGAAACTTTTACAGTATTCATGATAGGATACTTTTAAGAGAAAAAGGATGCTGTTTTGGTTTTAATGTGACTGAGGTATTTCATAGACAATCTTACCTTATCAGAAACCCCCTTAACAGAAATACTTCCTACAATTTTTAATTGAATAAAAACCTCTGTGTTATAAATAGCAATTTGTATAAAATTTTAAAAGATGTAATTTATGATAGCGCAGAATAATAAATAAAGCAACAGCTAGCTACAAAACAATTTTTGAAAAATAAAACAAGCACTCATTTATTTTTGGTGGTTGAGATCCTGGAAAAACACAGACCTGCTGATGTTGTACTTACGAGCTTCAGGCTGCTGGTGAGTTGACTGGATAGGATGTCGGTTTGAGGTGATGGAGCGTATAGTTCATGGTGAGAAGTATTGTATGAACAGATTGCCCTCATTTCTAGGATGGAGACCATGTGAGTGGTGCTACCCAGCTCGTACCTAACTTGCATTTTAAATAGATGACACTGGTGAAAGGGCTTTTCACGTCCTCAGACACGTCCTCAGACATTAGTCGGTGTTCATGTCTCTTTTGGCAAAGCGTGCCCTTAGAAGCTTCAGGGAGCTTGTTGTATTTACAGAAACAAAAACTAAAACTGGGTTGTAGGATATTTTCAGTAAGAATTGCATAAGTTTCTACATAGAGAAGTCATATCCAAACTTTGAACTCTTAGACAGAGTTCATATTCTGTTGTTAAACTTAATAATAAACCTAGTTACTCATAAAGCATCTAATTTTTCCATTTTTTTCATATTTGGCCTCTCATCAAACTAGTAGGTATATATTGGCAGATACTATGTTAGTCACCAGGCTATTAAAAAAAAAATCTTCCCTTTAGGAACTTACCTTTCAGTAGGGAAACTATAACATATGCCCTAATAGAGACAATAGAGGAGGCACTCTGACCCGTAAGAGAGTGCTGTGTTGCTTCATGTGTGTTGGGAAATGGGAGGGAGAATGGAGGCTGTTGAACAGTCACTTTCTGACCCAAAGATTGCTCTCCATTGAAAAGTCTGTCTGAGCCTGGCGTTTTTTTACTGTTCAACTTCGGGCACTGGATAACACTGGTTGGAGTGATGCTCTAAGAGCAGAGATCTCTAACATGAACCATCTCAGGAAACCCTGAGCAACTGAGTGTTGTCTTGGCAGTAGGGTGCAGTAAGGGAAGCATGGTAAAAAGTCCAGATTAGAGACATGTGATACCATTGTGGAGGGCCTCGAAAGTCAGGTTGGAGGAACTCACACAAAAAGTTTGAATATTAATTGATTAACTGAAAGCAAATTACATTGTACCCATGAGACTTTTTCATCTGAGCTTCAATTTCTCCATCTGTCAGATGAGGGTTTTTAATTTCTAATCTCTAGAGTTGTGACTTTGATCTCTGATGCTTTATCATTCCTTGAATTAATACATATTAAGTTCCTATTGAGAATTATTTATCCAATACATATTTATAGAAGAATGGCAGTGGATTGTACAGTAAATATATAGTATTATGTGCTAGATATCAGAGACAGACATTGAATAAACTCAAGGAATAAGAAGCTCAATGGGTACTGGGGTTGGGAAAACAACCATGTGTGCTGATTTCAATATGATGTGGAAAACTGTATGAGAGACAAGGAGAGGAGGCTATGGGGACCATTACCTGCTCATGAAGCATAATGAGCCAAGTCTAGTAAGTGGGAGCTTGGTACACATATTAGTTTTTGGTATTGCTGCAACACAATGCCACAATCTTGGTGACTTAAAAGCAACCCATTTATTTATCTCACAGTCTATAGATGAGACATCCAGGACAAGTTTTATCAGCTACAATGAAGGTATCGCTAGAGCTGCATTTTTTCCTGGATAATCTAGGGAAGAATCAGTTTCCTTGTCTTATCCAATTTCTAGAGGTCACCCATACTCCTTAGATTGTGGTCTGTTCCACTTAATTCAAAGATGACACCATAGTCTCTCTCTGACCATTCTTCTATGGTCCTGGCATCCTTTTATCACTGCTGGGGAAGGTTCTCTGCTGTTAAAAAGTCCTGTGATTACATTAGCTCCACCTAGATAATCCAGGATAATCTCTGCTTTTCAAGATTTAACCTTAATCACACCTGCAAAGTCCCTTTTACTAAGTAGATTAACATATTCACAGCTTATCTAGAGGGGCATTAATTCCCCTGCTGCAGTGTGTTTATGGGAATATAAATAATTTCACATTTATCACATATAGTGAATATAAATAATTCACAATATAAATAATTTCACATATAAATATAAATGTTTTTCATAGGGAGTGAGATGTAAGTGAGGAGAGATGAAGTAGCCATATCATAAAGGATAAGTTTTAGGTTTTAACAAAAGACTTCTGAAGTTACCCTGATGGCACTGGGGTGCTATGCCATTCTTTTTAGCATGGGGGATATTGAACCTATAATGAAGGGTAACTATTGAAATAAATAGCACTATGCCCAACAACCCTTCACATTTTTTCTATGGGAAATTAATGATATTTTTTAAATTTACTTTTTGACTCAGTATACTGGGGGTACTTGGAATACATTACAGTGCCATGTTGGGTATCATTAATGTTCCTTTTTACCACATTCTTTTCTACCTTCTCCCGTACTTGGTTTTTCTGGAGCCTGAGGGAATGCCATTTAGGGCCTATGACTTGTTGGGTAAAAGCTCAGGAAGGCTTTGGCTAGGCAAAGTTGCCTCAGATTTTGGGAATTGGAACTTGGTAGCAGCAAGGGGTACTTAGGAGGACAAAGAGATGCCTGTTCCTTGAAACAACAGCACATTGAATTCATGCTTCTTGGAGCTCACGTAGCCAGAGTGAGGAGGTGGATGGCCTCTTCATATATTCAACCCAGGAGCAACACCCGGTTTTCTCTGGGTCCCTAAAAAACAGATCTAGGCAGTCTGATGAAAGAATCGACACTGTTTCCCTGTACCTTTAATATAAGAGTGGGACGTTAACTGGTGTGCTTGTTCAAGAATGATTCCTAATGCAGAGAGGTGGTGAATAGAAGGAGCCTTGCAGATTAAACGATACTCCTGATGGAACAGGGAAGTTGAGATTTATTTTTCAGTCAGTTCCAATTACATTGTTGTGTTGCAAGGGAAAGTAGCTAAACAGGATGTTGGTTGGTAACACCACCAAGGTGGAATCACCTTCAAAGGAGATGGCGTCAGAGCAGTGCTCAGCGTCCGAATGCCCGAGCTTCTACAGAGTGAGTCACTTTGTGGAGATGTCTTGACACGGGTGGAATCAAGGCGCCCACACTGTATCTGATCACAGAAATGTTAATGCAGAATAGCGAACTGGGTTTGATCTTCGTGGGATTGCAGCCTGGGGAATAAAGAGAGGGGATGTATTTTTAAAGGTCATCTCTACTACTTATGAGAAAACACATCTCATGCATCTATCTATGAGACAGCATGTCATGAATAGGCACTGAGAGCATTTGTGGGAAAACTGCAAGGTGTTTTCAATTGTGAATTTATATATTATTCTTATTTTTAAAATTTTTTTTCTGGAAGAGTTTAGCATCCTGAATACTTGTTTCTTCTATGTTGTAGATGATACTATCTCATACCCACGGTGGTTCTATGGGAAGAAGAGTCTTCTGTTTCCCACTTCAGATGTTAAGGAGGTGACATAATTTTTCAGAAAAGGCACACAACTTCAAATGTGGCTGCTTTCCTAACTTGCAAATAGAGTTGATACAGGAAATGATTTCTTCTATGCAAACTTGGAAAGAGTCTTTTGAATTAGTGATGGTGATAGTCATACCAAACCATAGAACAGGAGGGATTGGAGGTGAATCAATCTGTGTTTAGATGAACTAGGAGAGCCCACAAGGGTGAAGCTGCTTGTGTGAGGTCATGCCCTCGGTCAGTGGCGCTGCCAGGCCTGGAGCCGTCGTCACCTGACTCCCCGTTACTGTCTTTCTAGCCCAGCACAGCTGCCTCTTGAGTTTAATAGTCCATGAGTCATAGTCCAAATCTATGGTGGTATACTTTATTTTGATTCTAAATCAACAGACCACTTTTAGAAGTGCTTACATTATTGCATTACTTTTTACACTATCTGATTCTTCAAGTTCAGTTTTATTTCTAGAACTAAAATGAGAGTAACCAGAGGAGCAATGTTTTCATTATTATGACAATTATTTATTGAACACTTGTTGGGTGGCAAGCTTTCTTGTAGAGGGTAAGAGTATAGTTATGAAAAAATAAAGCATGATAAAGAGACGAGAGAGGCCTTTGAATGGTGTGGAGTACTAGTTGCTACTTTACATGTGGAAGTTGTATAAAGGAGGTGATATTTGAGCAGAAATTTCAAATAGCTGAGGGTAGCTGGAGCTAAGTGATCAAAAGGGGCATGAGAAAAGAGGATGTCAGGCAGTAACAGAGATCCTGATAGGGTCATATAGGCCATTATAAAGCCTTTGGTGTTTACTCTGGGTGAGATGGGGAACAATTGAAGTCATGTGATCAGACTTGGGTTAAGGATCACTCTGGATTCTTTGTGGAGAACAGAATGTGGGCTACAGATAATCCAAACTACAAATGATGCTTGGTAGGTGTGGGGCAGATGCTAAGCAGTAGTAGGTTTCCAGCCCTGGCTGGTGTAGCTCAGTGGATTGAGCGCGGGCCTGCAAACCAAAGGATCACGGTTCAATTCCCAGTCAGAGCACATGCCTGAGCTGCAGGCCAGTTCCCAGCAGGGGACACACTAGAGGCAACCATACATTGATATTTCTCTCCCTCTCTCCCTCTCTCCTTCCCTTCCCCTCTAAAGATAAAGAAATAAAATCTTTAAAAAAATAACTTTAAAAAATAAAAAAAGAAAAAAGAAGTAATGGGTTTCTGGATATATTTCAATGGTAGCATCAACAAGTTTTGGGACAAGTTAGATATAAAATATGAGAGTAAAAGAAAAACCAAGAATGACTGCTAGGTTTTTCGCCTGAGGAATGATAATAATGGACATGGTGATGTTAGCAGGACAGCAAGAGAATTAGTTATGTCTTTTTTTTTTTTTTTTTTTTTTTTGAGGGGAAAGGGAAAAACAATATCGAGAATCTGGTTTTGATTATGATAAATCTGTGTTGTTAGACTTCCAAGTAGTGGTTGAATGAACAGGTGTATATTTGAGTATAGGGTTTGGGGGTAAAGTCTTGGCTTGAGAGGGATTTAGGAGTCAGTGAATATAAATTTAAAATCTTAAGACTGAGTGACATGATGCACAGGTGTCCAACCTGCAGCCCGTGGGCCACATGTGCTCCAGAATAACTGAATGTAGTCCAATACAAAATTGTAAATTTACTTAAAACGTTAAGAGATTTTTTTGTGATTACACGTTACAATGTATTTAATGTGTGGCCTGAGACAGCTCTTCTTCTTCCAATGTGGCACAGAGATGCCAAAAGGGCGGATACCCCTAAATGAATTAAGCCCTGGGGCCAATATTTTGATGTCTTAGAGAAACACAGGGGAACCATTTAGGGATGTCATGAACAGGGACCAGAAGAGAATCAAGTGATGGTGCTGTCCAGAAATAAAACGAAAAATCTGCTTCAAGAGTGAGTGAGTGAGCAAGTTATCTACACTGCTGGATCAAATGCCGTGGGGATAAAAAACAGACCCCTGGATTTAGATCTTTGGTGGGAGATACATTGACAAAAACAGCTCTCACCACTCTTCTGAGCTTTTGGCTCACATTTGCTGTACTTTCCTTCTGTCCAGGTGGAACCCACACTAAACAAAGTTTAAATGTGAGGGCCCTGGTGTTGCACTGCCTGGAGGGAAATATTACCCACATTTTACAGTTAATGGAAGGAATGAATGAGATGGGCACTCAGCACAGTAACTGTCACATAGAAAATGACCAAGAAATGTTAGCTCTAATGATCAAGAATAAAAAGCAATTGGTAAAATTAAAAAAAAAAAATAAGTCTGCCTTATGGTTTGTTCTTATCCTGAAAATCATATAACTCCTTCCTAGAGTTGACCCTGAGTTGGCTGTTGTGCTTTATATCTGTTCATGTGTGTGGGTTTTCTCATTATGACATCAATGAACCACATTGTAATCTGGTTACTTCCACATAGCTCTCCCCTTTACATTGCGAACTTCCCGAGAAGTCACATCATGCTCATATCTTGCAGCTTAACGCTGGGCTTGACCCTTCTGGCACTTCAGGCTTGGGATGAAAATGACATGAGTGCACTCGTGGCTGATGAGGGTGTCGTCTGCAGGGTCAGTGCAGTGACGCTGGGAAAGATGGTTACTTACTGACGTTTCTTATGCATTGATTTTAATTTCTGAAATAATTCTTTATTATCTTTTAAATCAACCATTCCCTTCTCCTATGGATTATTTTACAAATAAACCCTGGTGATGTTCCCATCTCTCTAAGGGGTCCTGAGCTATTGTCCAGGATAGATGACCTTGGGGGTTAGTGGTCTTGCCCCATGGTGGGTGTTTCTATGGAGAATATATTTTTCTTTTTTTGTTTCTGGAACTTAAAAGAGACCCTCATTTTGAATAATTTCCATTCATAGTTCCAGAAGCTCAGATAATGATACCTTTAATAGTTTTGGAAGTACCTTTATGAATTAGAAAAAAAGGAGGAGTTGATATTTATTTCCTTTGTCTTCTTTAACATATATGAATAAAGGCAACTGTGAAATATAGCAAAACTGTATTTATTGGGCTCTGAAAGCAGGTTTCAAAATTTAAACCCACACCAGGACAGGAGGTATACATTAAGGCCCAGCTCCCGCAGTGAGTGCTGTATTTTAAGAGCGGTGCCTGTGCGTAGAATGAGATACCATGAGCACACATCTGCTCCAATTCCGGTGCCTTCATTTACCAGTTCAAAAAACTGCAACAGCTGTTCCTTGCCTTTCTCACATAGATGGCATCTAGGTGGTAAAAGTAATACCTTTAGCGCCTCAGCTTGCTTCATGAGAATAATGTTTCTAGTGAAGACACTATATTCACTCTTCCCACTGGCCTGTTCTTTCTCCGAACACCCTGCGGCCTGTGGCACAGCCACAGTCCGTCAGCTCCCAAGCATATTTTCCCGAGTCAGGGCAAGAGTCAAGGCCACCTGAAAAAAGCCATGGGCTGTGGAAGTCACATCCTATTGTTGATAATGCTATAATTTTAATATATTATTGAGTCCCTAGAATATGCTTATGAATGTCCTGGTGTTCCCTTTTCTGTTTGTGCAATTACATAATAAGTGAAACATCAGAGGCAATGGGAGGTGGGAGGGGCCCAGTTTTAGCACTTCATGTCATAAATCAAACAGGTGCAGAGAAGTGCCTGACTTCTGTAAGATCCTACCAGTCAATACAAAACAGGTATTATCAATACTCTTGAGCGGAGAGCAGCAAGTGTGTGTGTGTACATGCTTGTTTATTGCCACACATAAACACCAAGACAAAATATCTCCAGTCCAGGCCAGTAAGTCCCTTGTTTAGCTCTCAGTCCTTTTGTGCTTCTGCAGAAACACAAGCCTTTCCTTTAAATTGAAATTAATTTGGGGTAAACTGTTGTTACACACTAAACACACCAGGGCAAATCCCCGTGCCCTCATACCTTATCCTCTTACCTCACAGTGCTGTCGTTTATTTAGTCCATACTCTCTCTTCTGGCCTCTTCTTACCTCTCCCATGGGCTCTATTATTTTCCAACTCTTTTTCCCCTTTATTAGCATTTTCTACCAGTAGTGCCACTAATCACTATCTTCCTGTCACTCCCATCTTCACCCTTTACCTTGGACTTGCCTTCTGCCCCACTTGACCTGAGGTACACATTTCTTCTGGAATATGTTACATTCTGTGCTGTGTCATAGTTTCGTTGAGCTCTATGCATGCTGCTTCTCTGCCTAGAGTGGAAACTTGTGAAGGCTGTTTGTGTGTGCTTCCATTTCTGGGTTTTCCACTGTATCTAACACATTAGTACTTGGTATTGGTTGGGCACTCAGTGGATGTTTGCTGAACAAATGAAGACAGATAGGGGGAAAAAATCAAACCGTCAACATTCTTGAAAACAATTCAGTGAATGGAGTTACCAGACTGCCAAGCCATGGTTATTTTGCCTTTTTTACTTCCCACTTGCTGTTCTAAATAAAAGCAAAGTAAAACCACAGGTTTTCTGAAGGTCACAAGTGAATAAAATTATTTAAAGGACAATGGGTTACACCAATTCTGTTTGCTTAACTTTCTGTCTGCTGGAGGCACGTGTGTGTGGCTCTGCTTTTCTCAGAGCAGCAGTGCCTTTGTTCTGGTCTGAGATCCTGGGGGATGAGGGGCATTATTGAGAAAACAAAGGTCTCCGCTTTTTGTCTCAAGGGGGAGACAAGATGGTATGAGAGAGATTAGGGATTCTACAATAGTACATGCTCTGCTTCTGCCTCCGTCTAGCTATGTGGCCTTCAATTTGTCCCTGCCTTGGTCTCCCCAGGTGGAGCAGGACGCAGCTGAAGTAGTCGATTGTCAGCGTCTCTTCCAGCCACAGTGTGCTAGCCTGGAACTCCAGCTTGGGGGTTGTGGAGTAATTCTTGCCAATGACATATGGCCCAACCTTCAGATTGTAATTGGCCCACCATCATGATCACAAGTACCTGATTATTCACACATTTTGGAATATATGAATTGCATAAAGCTGTTCAATGATGGTGAAAATTGAGTCCTAAATATTCTATCAGATGTATATGTGATATATCCTATTCAGTATCTCATTAGAGTGTAAAATGATATGTGAAATATGCACCAAGCGAGAAAGACTTAGAACATTATGAAAAGGGAGTAATACAATTTGATTTTTATGAGTTAGGAGTGATGCTATAATAAGAGTTCCAGTTACGTAGAGCCTGGAGCTGGAGTATGGAGTGCTGTGTGTAGTAAGGAAAACCAATGAGGATGTGCTGTTTTCACTCTTGTATGTCTATCTTCCCAGAGTCAACAGTTGGCTGAAAACTCACAAAGTTTTCTCTTAACCCCTTTGCCCAAGTCATTCTGACTCCTCACCCACATCAGCTCCATTCATATTTATGCACATTTTGTTATTTTCTTACCATGCCAGTGCCACAAAGAGAAACAGAGAAAACGGTACCCAGAATCCCTTAATCTCTCACTAGAGAAAATAAAAACACCTCACATAACCTCACTGAAGAGAAATATGAACGTAACACTATTCCCAAAACCACTTTCTCCTTCAAATGCCAACTGTCCACACAGCAACTCTCCTGACCTCCTACTTGCAGCACCTCCCACCTGCTGGGCTGCCATGTGGGTGGACAGGGCCGTTCACCTGGCAAAGCAGAGAGAGCCCTGGTCTCAGCCTGGTGCTTCAGACCTAGACTTGCGATTTAGCACTCAGCAGCTCTGTGAGTGCTGTGAGGGTATTTATATCCTCTGGACCCTAATTTCCTCATCAAAAAGAGAGAATAAATTATATTTCCTTTTTGATATGGCAAGAATTATGAGAGACAATGCATAGAGAGCATCCAAGCCAGAATCTCCTGCAGATGACCTGGCTCTCTGTTGGTTCACCTGGTTTTCCTTTGCAGTATGCTGCTCTCGTGGGGTCTTCCACTGCCCTGATAAGGAGGGGAAAGGCCGGCAGTCACCCCTCAAGATTCCCATCCCATTTAATGGGGCCTCACTTCACTCCTCAGCAATCTCTGCCTTCCTGTGATGTAGATTTTCTTATGTGTTTCACATGCTTCTCTTGCTTCATAGTCTCCTACATAATGTGGTGTAGGGTTCAGAGGACATAGACTGCAGTCCTAACCTTCAAATGAACCTGCTTTTTGACCTGTGCCAAATCCTTTCCTTCTACATATTTAAATGACAGTCCTACCTCTTAGGTCACTCTGGAGATACATAAATTGTTCAGGTTCATTCACTTATGCCTTAGTGCACTGGATTTTGAAGGATTGAGAGCCATCCTCTTCTGTGTCTCCTTCCTTTCCTTAGATTCCAAGTTTTTGTGTTCCCAGTTACCCCGGAAATAGTCACCAGCTAACATTTCTCAGCCTGGCTGATCTAGAGTCCCTTAAGGACTGGTGGTGTCCTTCTTGATGATAATAATTCAATGCTTCCACTTGGTATCTTGGAGTTGACAAAGTATTTTTATTTATTTGTTAGTATTACAGTCTTACAATAACTCCTGAAGATGAGAAATCTTATCCACATTTTAGAGATGAAAAAACAGGCCGAGAGATGAAATGGTTTATTTGCTCTAAGGTCCTGTGGTGCTAGATTTTAAGCAACATTCTTCTCCTCCCACATCAACATGCTGGCCTTTGTTCTGAGTGTGAATGGGATTCCCAACCCAAGGTAGGAAGGCTGTGTGCTCATTAGTCCCTAAAAAAAAAAAAAATCTGCCTTTTCCGTAAAGAGAAAGAAATGAAACTTCTAGGCATTTTCTTAAGTCTATATGTCCTATACTCCCTTCCTTTGCTAATATATTCCTAACCTTAAATTTCTTGTTAATGTCAAAGAACATTTCGCTCCAGTGTTGAAATCCACTGTCCCATTGGGTTCTGCAGAGCTTGGTCACAGACATTTCTTGATCGCAGTCAGAAGAGAGGTCCACTTGATACGTGAATGCACATCAGCTTGGGTATTATCGTTAGTGGCACTCATTGTAAGAAAAAGCACCCTTGTTTTAATAAGCACCCTTGATTTTTCCTTCCTCTCTCTAATGGAATGCTATCCCCTGCTTAGTAATCCACTGAGCTTGTCAGCACACGCCCTGTCATTATTCAAAAATGTAAGTGAAGAGCATAGTGTAGAAAGAGCACTGGACCTTTTAGTCAGAAGAGCAGATTCCAAACCCTCATCTTCCACTAATTATTTGACTTTGGAAAATCACTTCACTTCTCTGAGTTCTAGTTCATCTTTTATAAAGTATTGAACTAGGCCATTTCTAAAGTTCTTTTCCACTCTAATGTTTGGTAAATTCTCCAGCATGTTCTTCTCCTTTGTAATTTAATGAAATACTATCCTTCATTTTTTTTTTTTTGCAAGGAAATGCTTGCTGCATACAAAATTAGGAGGCTTTACTTATTCCACAGCTATTTATTGAGTACTGACTAGGTGAAATATATTTAAAATGCAGTGGAAGTTTGGAGGAGGGAGGTATCCAGAAGTGGAAACTGCATGAGCCAAGATGTGGCAGTTTGAAAGTGCAGGCTCCGATGAAATTAGGGCATAACCCAGAATCTATAGGGCATGGAAGAGAGCATTATAGATATGGTTGTAAGGAAGGGTGGTTCGGCCTGAGTTTGGAGGATGTCCATGCACTCTTCACACCACACACACACACACACACACACACACACCCCTTTTCAGGGTCTCCTTACTGTTGCTTTTTTTACTTTAGCACCCAAATAAACAGTCCAGATGGAGTAGATTTTATATACTTGAGAAGAGACTTCTTTAGAAAGTGCGCTAGTCTCTTTGATCAATATGGATATTATTTTGGGTTCTAAGAGTTGACCTCCTCTCTTGGCTGTGACTTCCTGTAGGACAGCATTTTTCATACATTCTTTCTTGAATTTCCAACAGCACGGTTTCACCATAGCTGGTGCCCAGTAGCAAATGCTGGTTGCACTGAGTTGCTGCCTGCTTACATTCCTAGGAAGGAAGGAAGGAAGGTTGGTTTTCTTATACAGAATAACAAGAAGGATTTTTTTCATAAGCTAGCAATAACAAAATAAAACTGCAGTGAAATAATTGAGAGCCTAGATCTGTAATCTGATTGACCTAACAATTAGAAGAACTTATTACTGTGTCAGCCTGCCAGATGGGGCTTCTTCTTCTTGAAATGTAACGTGCGGTGCTTCTGAACCGATTTGAGTGCAGGCTTCCTTTTCTCTCCACTTCGTGTTTGTTGAGTTTGGGAAACAAGCAGTTTTGTTTGAACTAAACCCACTCATTTCAAGTGTGTTTAATGACAGCAGTATGTGACAGATAAAATAAAATCCTACGGCCTCATTTGATGTTTGTGTAAATTTCAGTTCTTAGTGAAGGGAGGCAGAGAGGATAAAACAATGTGGCTCGAATGGAGGTGTTTAAAACATATTATCTGTTATCATAAACATCTGTTTCTCTGTAGGGATATTTGGGAGGTCAAATAATACAAACAATAATAACAGTGATAGCTGACTTACAGAGTGATTTGATGTTCGTATCTTGTTCCCCCCTCATCACATCAAGTCTGTGAGGTTGCCTGGCCAGAAACTGTTATCTCAGCATTATACACAACGTTGAATGAGTTTACCCAAATCCTACTTCCAAAGTAGTGACACTGGGCCTCATGCTTAGTCCTGTTTATTTTGAATCCCATTGTTCTTCCACTATTCTGTGCTGGTCCACCAGTCAAATATATGTGCAGTATATTGGAGGCATCCTGCTTTTTAACTTCATTCACACACACACACTCACACACACATTCTATCCAGAAAGTAACCAGCCATGTAATAAGAAAAATAGAGACATTTATTGAAGAAGATACAAGATATAAGAAACATTGTACATAGGACAATGCCACCTCAGTCCCCTTCAGAGTAGGCACCTTGGGACCTCACATGGTTTTCCCAATCTCCATCAGCTCCCCCTTCATATTTTCCTTAATCTCATCAATAGTCTGAAGTCTCTTCCCTTTCAAAGGTGATTTTAGTATTGGGAGAAGCCAGGGCACCAAATCTGGGCTATAAGGGGGCTGAGTCCCCTGGGTGATTTGATGTTTCACCAAATAAACCTGCACGAGATATGATGCATGAGCAGGCACATTGTCATGATGAAGCTGCTAATCACCAGTTACCCATAGCTGTGACCTTCTGAATCATCTGAATAGTTTCTGTGGAGGAATATTCAAACTTCACACAAAATCTAATACAGATCCTTTGCTCCATTCACTCAGTCATTTTGAATTGGACAGCCACGCAGTACACATGCTCACTCAACAGCATCTACCACCCCTTCTGACTAGTATAGTGAAGTTGTCATTGTTCACACATGTACATTGCAGTCCACTCTCCTTGCCTGCCAGCTTACATCAGTGTCATACAAAGAGTTTTCATTATATTAACAATGGCTTGACTTTTTCTGGACAGACCTCTGTATACTATATACCCTCTAGATACTCTCTCTCTCTCCGTCTCTCTCTCTCTACATATATATGAGGGAGAGAGGGAGAGAGGGGGAGAGAGAGAGAGAGAGAGAGAGAGAGAGAGAGAGAGAGATGGGAATGTGAATAAATTCTCATGACAACATATCCCAGTATCAGAAGTATATAGAATAGAACTTAAAAGCCCTCCCTCAATACCCACTCTATTCACTCCACCCCCACACTTCAACTCCATATTTTTTCATAAAGTTATTTTTCATAAAGTCTTTGTTGTGCATCATTCCAATCTTTTGCCAATACTTAGATATATATGGCTATGGCTACACAGGTAATATTTATTGTACCTACAAATGCTAAAATATTATCTGTTATCTCCAATGTGTTGTAGACCTTTTCCTGTCACTAAACAGGGGTTTGCCATAATGGTTTTGAAAATTTTTATTTTTTTCCAATTGCAGTTGGCATACAATATTATATTAGTTGCATGTGTACGACATAGTGATTAAACATTTATATAGTGTCCATAGTTATCATAGTACTATGGATGACAAGCCATGTTGTTTTTAATCACTTGTCCAGTGCTCCATAGAGTGAGTGCATCATTGCGTGGCCTTTTCCACACTGATGGGTATTAGGAGAGAGAGTGCTCCAAATTTTCATTATTACAATGTTAAGATGAGCTTCCATGCATGTGCATCCTGTGTCTGTGTGAATCCAAAATTAAATGTCTGGAATTGGAATTGCTTGTTTTTGTTTTGTTTCATTTTCTTTTGTTTTTGAGGTTTGTGGAAGACAGTTTCAACTGCCATTCCAAATATTAGAATTCTCATATTAGCTCATGTTATCGACCTGAACTTCCACTGAGTTGCTTGGGGATGTGTTGTTCAGACCAATCCAGACACTTTTCTAAACAGACACTGGGGCCAGGAGAGTAAATGTTGGGGAGGTTTTTGCCATGGCTCTGTGGTTTGGATACAGGCACTCACCGGGGAAGAAGAGTAAGGCATTCTTATGACAGTTTTGTTTATTTGAAATAACCACGCTCTTCACTTAGCTAGAAAAAAAGTACTTAATGCAATAAAAATGCCCATCATAATTAAAAATGCAAATGATTCAATGCACTGAAAATATCTTTAGCTTATTCTCTGTTAAGAAGTAAGTGTTTTCACATAGTCAGGCTTTTAAGAAAAGATCATTAAACTTTCCATAGTGATTATATAATGGGAAGGCCCAGGGGGTCAATTCTCTCCCAAGTCATCTTGCCTCTTTCCACGTTTCCCAGCTGCTTTGTATTTATATAAAGGTAATTACTAGGGACTGCAATCTGAAAATAGGGGTATGAAAGAGAATGGAGCTAATCGGAATGGCTTGTATGGCATTTAGATTGCAGAAGAGCATTCTCACAGCTATTGCCCAAATGACGGCTAACGTGTTGCAAGCGGAGAGAGACGCAAAATAAACTCTCTCCCCCATCCTACTGTTTTCTTTTTCATTCTGTCAAAAGGCTGAGTTATTTTTTAAACCATGGTATACCAGCGTGGGTCAGCGTGGGCATCTGTGTCTGTCTTCTTTTCAGGTAAAGAAATTGTTTCTCCAGTCTGTTGTAGTTAGGTCCTTTCAGGTTGCAGGAAGCCGGGGTGCGCTTCAGGTTACCTTGGGTGACTTGAGATGGTGAGAATTTATGGTGAGGACACAAAGAGAAGGAAAGAAGTCCAAGAAACCATGTCAGCAGCCAGACAACCTGCCTCATGGAAAGTTGGAATATCACTGGGGACACAACAGTAGCTGATTTTGTCATCCCCTGAAAAGTAAACACCCAGTGTTTCCTCATCCAGTGGGTCTGCATTCCTATGACTTAGCTGCTCTCAGTTTTTCTTTCTGTTTCCTATTGCTACTCCTGCCGGTGATTTTATTTAGTGCTCTTCTGGACAACATGATTTCCACTATAAAATCTCCACTCCTGCTCCAGGGTGTCTTTACACTACTCTGTAGATCTCTTGCTTTTTTTTGCTCTATTCTATTTCTGCTACTAGCAGTTCTTTCTCTGTGCGCCTGGCCCTTAAATGCTCAAAACAATAGGGTCCATTATTTTAGCTGGTTCCCCTCCGGTACAAATTGGGAAGCCATTCTTCCTCTAACACTTCTCATGGATCTGGTTTTTGTTCAATTGCTGATCTAATTAGTTGTGGCCAGAATTCAGAATTACCTGTTACAAAGCTGGGGTAATGTATTTATTAAAAACAAACAAACAAACAACTCTGTGAGGCCCTTTCCTGAAACAGAACTGTGGATGTGGTAGAGACTCAACATTTTATGCACTCCTCTATCGTAGTTAGTATTTGACTCAGCTAGATGGAAGGCACTGAAGATGCAGCATTCAAGTCCACATGCTAAAGAAACATTCAGGAGACTTAGTTTCTGGTCCTGCCATTATCTGACCAGCAGTGGAACTTTCTTTGGGTTCAGATTTCATCTCAGTTCTTCTTTCTTTTTAGAAAGACTATTGTATAAAAGGAAAAGCATGGCTTATGAGAAGAGGAAGACTGAAGTTAAGTGCCTACTATCCTCTACCCCCAAGTAAAAGTGAGACCTGTGTTCCAATGCTGTCGTGAAGACACTTGCTGAGTGGGAGCCATGGATGGCATTAGTGAGTGTGAGAAGGGAATGGATGAGGGAACAAGGTTCTGGAGAAGACAGCAGGGATTGGAGTCAAGAACATGATGACAAAGATTCGTTTAGCACAGAGGGTGAACACCTCTTTTGTCACCTGTAGGCTTTTCCTGAACTAGGGTTGCCCATAAGCAAACTAGATTCTGAAAAAGCACAGAAAAGCATGATCTTGCAGGCAGCAGGTTATGAGTGAAACTCTGAAGGGGGCTGAGCCATACCTGCCCTGTTCTTTCCTCAAAGTCACCAATCCATTCATCACTGCTCCCCCTCAGGAGAAGAATGAGTGAGGCACAGATATGCCAGGAATATTTCTCCAAGGAAGGTCCTTCCACATGGAAAACTCAAGCTGTAGAGAATGAACTTTCCCCGTTCATTGAATGATGGCACTCTTCCAGGTGTTGGTGTAGGGGTGCAGCGTCTAGTGTGCTGTAACCAAACAGGGCTTCGGAGACCAGAAGAAGCTAGTGTGATCTGATGTCTTGTGAAGGCAAAGAGACTCTGCATGGCTGAGGCAGATACGATTAACAAGGGAACATGTCCCGGAGACGGTGTGGTGATGCGCGGAAGTGAGGCCCGAAATGAGCGGTTCCTGGAGTAGGACAGAGTGGGGAGTTCTAAAGCCAGGGCGAACTGAGTCCCTGACGTGGGGTTTCTCCCCCGTGCTTGCGAGTTAAGTCCTGTAACGTAGAGTTCTGCTTCTCTCATTTTTCTACTGGCTCTGCCTTGGACTCCAGGTCCGTATTCTACTAGGCGTTACTTAGTTCACACTCTGGTTTCAAAAGTGCTGATCTATAACTAAGTTGGGTAGCCCTCTCACAAGTTTTATATTCCCTGAAAGGTAGTGTGGACTATATGACTGTTCCTAGTGTCAGATTTATACAGATGCTCGTGAGGGCTTGTCTCCAACGGTCATGTTACCTCATAGCCTAGTTCTCTTTTCTGCAATAAGATGTACCTACTTTGACAGATTTTTAACATGAGTTTGTAAAATAATCATTTTAGCTGATCCAGGCATTAAACAGAATGATTAGGGTTTTGATGTATAGTTCTAGTGAAGTGTAGTTAACATCTAAAATGGAAATCTTCCCATAAGAGTAAGATTAATAAAGGAAATTACTATCATTACTAACCGTTTATGTTGCAAGTAATGTTCACCTGTTAATGACTCTTTAAGGTGTATGTACAAGAACAACTTTTTGCATTTGCCTTTTTACAGATGATGAAACGAACAGCCAAAGAGGTTTAATCAAAGCTCAGATAGTAAAATTGTTGCAGGAGACACTTCTACACGGTTTATTGCGTCATGTCTAATGCCGAGCTCCGCACAGAGCATGCTCCTTCGTACTCAGACACACCTGTGAGGATGGGGCAAGTGAAGGCTTGTCCCAGTAAACATTCCTCCAAAGTGCCAATAGACCTTGAAAAGGAAAAATTAGCAATACACATGTACATACTTTACAAATTTCTGAAGCAAAATTAATATAGCAATGAGTTCATTAAATGGCAATTATAAGATATTAGTTAGGATTTTGATAAATTTTAAAAGATTTTATTTTATTTCTATCTTTTCAAAGCCAATATTTATAGTAGTTTTTTAAAATCCTGAGTAGGATTTTTATTTGTTCATAAATATGTTGTCGTGTGTATATTGTGTCTTACGAATTGAGGAAAATCTTTAAAAAAATCAAACGGAATAAAACATCCTTAATATTAAAATAATTGAAAGCATTCAATATTTGATGACCCAGAGGGACTTTTACTATGCTTTGAGGTTATTTTTATACACATGTATTATAGGAAAGTGTACAGAAGTTCCTTTACTCATAAACTTTCCAACTTTTGCAGATATGGACAGAGCTCTTTGCCAGAATATGCTAGTCATCTCTACCTGCCATGAGAGATGATGCGAGGGGGGGGATTAGATACTGTCACTTCGCGTTCGAAGACAAAGGGATTTTGGAACATCCTCTACCTCTTAACCTGTATGTGAGGATGGAAGATTTATAGTATAATTAATAGAACTTTTCATATGATATAAAAATGGATGAATAAGATTTACTTTTATATTTGCAATAACTTCTCAACTAGCCTTAGCCTCATCTTTGATGAGGAACAATTAGAAAATGATACAATTATATTTCTTTTTAATCCTCCTTTAAAATATTATCAGGTAACCTAAAAGGAATTACACCTCGATTGCCTTTTCTGTTGAGAGTGTTAGAGCTTCACAGCTGATTTTGAATATCTCATCTTGACTTTCATAGGCAGAAGCAGGACTCTACAAATAACTTTTCCATGTTTCAGTGTATTTTATACGTAAAGGGATATTGTTTTGAAAATGGGCGTCGATGAGAACTGTGCTCTCTTTAATCTGTGCCACATTTGATATGTAACTTCCTTAACAGTTTCTTATAAGCTCACCAAATAACTCAGATATTTGTTTGTTGGTTTTATTCTCAACTATGGTCAGTCTCAGCATGCTATTCAATGAGCAGGCCTTGTTCATATCACAGCCACATCTCTGAAAGTTATGCGTGAGTTGTTTATGGAGTACCACTCCCTGGCTCTCTACTTAAGCATACATACCACACCCCTGGATTTTTTTCAGCTTAGCTCAAAAGCCACACTCTCTCTTTACGTAAATCACATCAAGATTGCCACTAATCATATTCAAGAAGCTAACAATACTATGTATTTTTTAATATCATGCTGTGGAATATGATGTCAAATTGGATTTCTTTTGTGCTTTTAATTAGTCAAGAACATTCATTTAATGCCTACTAAGCTCAGACCAAGGAGAGTGGAGAATGGAGACGGGCAGAAAGTAGATCTAAACACAGATAGACTGTCTTTCTCAGAATAGCTTCCAGTACCTTTATGTATGCGGAAGACAGATAAATGAAAGGATTAGAAAACTTAAAGGCAAAATCTAAATGAATGCAGATTGGTAGGGTAAAAACTTAGTATATAAATGCAAAGAAGATACAAATTAAGAAAATGAAGTTCAGTATTTAAAACTACTGTCTATTTTTATTTTCATAATAGTTTGCTGTATAAATTGTTAGAACTCAGGACACTATACACTTCAGTGAGGAAGATTTCCTGGTTCAACTGTATCATTTAGATAAGCAAACCTGACTTTTTAAATTTTTTTTGTATTTTTATTAAGTTTATTGGGGTGACATTGGTTAATACAATTATATAGGTTTTAGGTATACAATTCTACAACACATCATCTGTATATGGCATTTGTGTGTTCGCCACCCAGTGATTCCACTTCTGGAAATTTATCTAAAGAAACCTGAAACACTAATTTGAAAGAATATATGCACCCCTGTGTTGACTGCAGTGTTATTTATATTTGTCAAGATTTAGAAGCAGCCCAAGTGCCCATCAGTAGAGGAGTGGATAAGCAAGCTATGGTACATGTACAGATTACAGTACTACTTGATTGTTACCAAAAAAAGAAAATCTTACCTTTTGCAACAGCATGGATGGACCTGGGGAGTATTATGCTTAGTGAAATAAGCTAATCAGAGAAAGACAATTACCATATGGCATAACTTATATGTGGAATCTAATGAATAAAATAAAAAAATTAGAAACAGACTCATAGATAAAGAACAAACTGGCAACTGTCAGACAGGAAGGGGCCTCAGGGGGCTAGGTGAAAAAGATGAAGGGAGTAAGCAAAACAAACAAACAAACAAAAAATAACTCTCATAGACAGACAATGGTATGATGATTACCAGAGGAAAAGGAGGGGTGGGGGGATTAGAAGAGGGTGAAGGGGAGGTAAATGGTTAGGAAGGAGCAAACCTAACTCTTGATATTTTTATGGAGAGTTGAAGCTAGAGCTTCATGTGTTACTGCTAACCTTTTTCCATCATTACGGAAACTCGTGTAATTTTGAACAAGTTATATAAGCTCTCTGTGCCTCAGTTTTCACATCTGTAAAACCTAGGTGGTAATAGGACCTATCTCTTAGGATTATTAGGAGTATTAAATGTATAGTGCTGTATTTCTTCTATTTTATGAAGCACCTTTTCTTCAGGGTTTAATTTACTTGAGATTGAAGTGCACCCTATAATTGGTATGATTAAAAACCATTGTGTTATAAATTAACCGACACGTTGTTTCTTAGTGGTAAAAAAAATAATGCACTTACAGTCAAAGGCATCATATTGCGTGTGTAAAGTGCTTATTAGAACAGCACCTGGTACACAGCGGGTCTACATGATTTGTAAGACTTTTGCACCTAATCTCATTGAATTCTACAATTCTGCAGTTATACTTAATGGTTTCTGATCTTATTTGAGTAAAAATAGCCTGGAAGACTTGCCAGAGATCACACAATTGGTAAATGAGAGACCTAGGTCATGAACACAGGTTGTTTTATTTGTACATCGTTCATCACACTTTTATTGAGTCCTACAATGTTGTGTGAACTCTAGGTACTGGGGATAAGGGATAATAACTAAGGCAGGTGAGGTTTTTTCTTTGATTGCCCTCAAATGCTGAAGAAAGGATAGGGGAATGTAACAATATAAACAATAAGCCTGTAAACAAATCCAGATAGTTAAGCAGCCCAAAAAGGAGCAGGCGGGAATATCTGGAATGATGTTTGCTGAGAAGTGACACTTCAATGCCAAGTGCATAATTTGTACTTACAGAACAATGCATGTGC
Organism: Glossophaga mutica; assembly: GCA_039655065.1. Classification (NCBI taxonomy): domain Eukaryota; kingdom Metazoa; phylum Chordata; class Mammalia; order Chiroptera; family Phyllostomidae; genus Glossophaga; species Glossophaga mutica. The sequence goes on along the minus strand of CM077304.1, from coordinate 175,837,190 downwards.
CTGGTGGCAGGAATGAGTTTAGATCTTTTAAAGTACTGGGATGAGCCAGGTGGGCAAGGTGAACAGATGCCTATCGTCTTGGGAGAGGGAGATAGATAGCTGTGATTTTAGATTTCAGATAACAGATGGCAAGTTTTGTCTCTCAGGCGCGAAGGATTTCTGCATTCTTTACCACACTTTATAAGCTTGTGTTCTCTGGTGCCTCTGGAGAAGGATGCGATCACCTGAATTATTTTATCCTTTTTTTCCTAGATGAGCACTTTGGAGAACAAGGACATGAAATCATTTTCCCTATTTATTTTTCTAATGTTGTACAGTGCTAGTGATAATCTAGTTGAGTCATATACTTACTTTTAGGGGTCAAGTTTGGAGGGTTCTTAAAAGCTTAAAGTCTTCCAATTTCCAATACTATGAATCCTTAAGTGGTAACTTGTCATAATCTATGGAACTGTTCCATAAAAGAAATCAGTAGTGATTTTTTTTTTCCACCTCTGTAGTCCTTTGGTTTTGCCTCTCTTGGTATCAGCTGTTTAGAATTATCAAGTCTGTCTTGAAATAGCCCATCAAATAATGACTCATGTCAAGCCAAGAGTTTATTTATTTCTCTTTTCATGATTATCAACACCTGTTTAATCTGGTCATATTGGGAAAAAAAAAAACTGATGATCTATTTATTTCCAAATATAGCTTTCAGCACCAGTATTCGGTGCTTGCATAGCCCATACTTATTTTCACTAAATCTCAGTTTAGTGATAACATGAATCCTTCTTTAGACACCATTAATGATGTCGATCTGGGAGGAGCCTCTCTTTTGGGATCAATCACATGACCTTCGGTGATTCACTTTTTTTTACCGAGCCTAATACCTTATTAACAAAATGTGGATATTGAGATAAATGAATTTTCTGGCTTAGATTTGTGATATCACTGTCAGTTTACCCACTGAGGAGCATCATATGCATTGGACATTGGTAGACAGTAGTAGTGTCTTAGAATCTGGCATAATGTTTCATTTTTATTAAATCTCAGTTAATATAACTGAGCATCTTATACATATTGGGTTGGCCAAAAAGTCCATTTAGTTTTTTTCTGTAAAATAAAAAACACATTTTTTCATTTTCTCCAATAACTTTATTTATTTGGATATTTTAAGTATGTCAGTTACCTGCTGCTATTGGCTTCTAGTGGGTAGAGGCCAAGGGTGCTGCATCTTCCCATGCATAAGACAGCCCCACAGCAAAGAATTATTTGGCCAACATATCAATAGTACCAAGAAATTTCACAAGTTACTTTTGACCCTTTTGATCAGTCACAGCACCTTCTCCTTACACCACACAAATCTTTGTGTGTGTGTTTCACTTACGTTTTAACCTTTCTTGAAATAATAAAGCACAATGGGCTAAAAATATTATGTATTTTCTTCCATCATCAACATTAAAATGGCTGTACCAAAAATCCACCAGTTTTTTTAAATGCATGCTGATATGACAGCTGTCACTATACAACCTAACTAAATTGTTCTGAATGAAGTTAAAGACAACTAAGCACTACTAGAGCCATCGTATGCAAAAAACTAAATGAACTTTTTGGCCAACCCAGTAATAGTGCCACAGTAGGATGTAAGACCTCTGTCTAGCAACTGAGATGTTAAACTATATGAAAGAGACATGGGTTGGTAACTGAGATTTTTTTAAAAAAATATAATTCACTTACCATACAATTTATTGACTCAAATTATTTTAAAGGAATAATTAACAGTTTTATTCAACAAATATTTTATGAGCATCTACATGTGCCAGGAACTTTCTCAGTGCTGGGGTTAGAGGGATTGACAACAGGTCTATAAAATCTAGGCTCTTATAAAATGTGGGTTAAGATTCAGGGTCAACAAAGGGTACTCTGGGAACACATCAGAGCAACAAAGAAAACCCAGTCTTTCGGAGATGTGAGAGGTGGCCATCTCCATTCAGAAGTCTTTGAAACCTGTTGGAAGTTTGCTAGGTTGATGGCATGGGGGAAATAGAGGGGAAAGAAGTTTCTGGGAAGAAGAGAAAATGTGCTGAGGCACAGAGGAGAGATACAAGAAAACCACACATGAGGTTAGAGCAGGGGGGCTAAGGTGGGAAGGACAGTCTCTCCTTGGCTTGAAGACAGAGTCTGCCAATGTGTCCATTCAGAGTGCCGTGTATGTTTTACTATGAGATCACAAAGAAGGATGAGGCCAGCTAGAGAGGTGACATTTGAGTTGGTCACAAAGGATGTCTAGGAGTTGAGTCAGATTACAGTTAGTTCAGGGAGAAGAAACTGCAACTGCAGAAATTAGTGTGCTTAAAAATGGTGCTTTCCTCACTTTTTAAGTAAGGAATTTGAAGTATTTGGAGGTAAATGAGGTAAGCGAAAATGGAGCAGGAATATATCTAAAAGGATATGTGGAAGAGGGTTGGGAGAGCAGCTTACAAGTGGATTCTGTGCAATGCAGTGGTTTTATACATTACGCTCTTCATCCTGTAGGCAGCTGGGGGTGGTAGGGGCCACAGTTGGGGAGAAGACTGAAGCACTGGAGGTTTTAGAAAAGATAATTCTGGATATACTTTAATAAGAGGAACCCTGAATGGTGAATCAAACTTAGGGATTTGTCATCTGTATTGTTTAGGATAATGCTTATCTAGCCAACATTTTATATAAAATTCTACCTGCCAGTTACCTTTTGTAGCAATGGTCAATCTTTTTCAATAATAAGAAATGAAATAAAATATATGGGATGATAACTGACATGCATTGCATACTATGTCACTTTCATATATTAATTCACTTGATCTTCATAGCAACCCAGTGGCATGGCCTGCCTTTCCCCCCATTTTGCAGGTGAAGAGATTGTGGCTCAGAGAGGTATAACTTGGAGCTGAGCAGAGCTGGCTTGTGAGTCACAACAGTCTAGCTCCTAACCCTAAGTAATGAATTGACATCGACAACACAATACAACATCCTAATTGTGTGGGCGAAGAGGGAATAGGGGCAGACAGCTTTTTGTTTTGTTTTTACACCAGAACGATTCAATGATTTCACAACCACTACCCTACCCCAATATAATTTTAGAATATATCTTCTACTCCAGAGAGAAATCTCAAACTCATTTGTAGTTGCTCTCGTCTCACCTCCAAGCTTGGGTAACCTCGAATACACTTTAGTGGTAGTCAGTCTTTAAAGATAAATTTGAACTTCCAACTTTGAATATCTGCATGCAATTAGTATTCTCTATTCATAATTTTGGCAGAGAGGGTAAGGTGCCAGGAGCTGTGTCAGTCCCTGGTCATATGCACATGAGTAAGACTGCCCCAGGCCCCACCCTTGAGTTCTCCATTGATCTTTTGGAGAGGCAGACACATAAATAGATATGTTACTGAGCAACTTTGGAGAATGAAATTCTTCTAGAAATCTTGATGTATTTGTTGAAGGTCTTGTGTTAAACTTCTTTCTTGGAAACCATAAAAATGTTTTTTGTTTTTTTTTTTTAATCTGGTATATATGAAGCATTTGGAATGTATGGCATTTTGAAAATAAAATTCACGTCAATTTTAAATGAAATAAAATTCTCCATTTAGAATCGACTAGTAATTGCCAAGCATAAAATAGCCCAGCCACGGATAGCTTAAAGGACAAGTGGTCTCAGGCAGGGAAGACCATATAGTAACTATAATGTCTGAATTACTGCACCTACTTGGTAACGCATATATCTTGGTAACACAGCTTAAAATAAAAATTATAAATGCACTGGAGTTGATCAATCTTCGTATTTCTTTCTCTTATTCTCTCGGTCCCAAGATAAAAATAAAATCCACCTGTCGCATTTTCCCGCGTGCTCGTCAGTAGGACTAACTGGAGCTCTCAACAGGAAAGCAGTAGGTACAGTAGACGACACTGTGTGGTGGGTGAGGGCCCAGTGGAAATAATTACACAGTCGCTCCCACTGTGTCACTCTTCAAAGAAACCGAGCCTACTATTCTGCTCCTAAGCAATTTAACCAACTTCTAAAAAAAGTATAAGATATTATTTCTAGAATGAAATAGCTACTGCATGTAATCAAGTAGGAGAATTATAGCAAATTATAATACTCATTTGTAAGTGCATAAAGAGAAGTACTCAAAGCTTTGCATTGTTCCTCCTAAGTAATTGTTCAGTTGTGCTAACTGCCCTTAAAAAAGGAGGAGAGATAAAGCGCTGATAAAAGTTTAAAAAAGCAATTCCTTTACTAGTTCAACAAGACTTTTCCCTTTCCACTCTGGACATAGATCAAGTCCCATTTCAAGCTCCGTGATGATCAAGCACACATTTGGTCTGCAGCATTTAATAGTGATCATTTCTTTGCCTTTCCAAAAATAATGTCCTTGTACAAACATAGACACCAATAAAACTAAATGTGTTTTAAGATCTGTTGCATGTATGTATGCGTAGATATAGAAATTATGCATGTACACTACCTGTGTTCACCACACATACATCCCAGTACTTTCAATAGTTAGTTAGGCCTCTGTGCAGAGCTTCACAATGATTTTTTCAAGATGGAGGCACAGATATCCGCTAACTTGTTCATTTGTATCAAAAAGGAGTCAGCAATAACACCATGGTCAATTTTCCTTTGGTTTGCTTTTAACAAAAGAAATATGTATCAATATTAAGAGACTTAAGTGTGTGAACACTTCGCTTAGAGTTTGTAATTCTTGTGCCTCCACTATCAAAAAAAAAAAAAAAAAAAAAGTATAACAAAGCCGATCTAATTGCTAGCGTGAGAAGCTGGGCTGCATGGCTCCTGAGGATAGTCACACTAAAGACGGTAGCTACTTTGGCAGGAAAACCCTAGATCCTTCATTTACTAGCTGTGTAGCCTTTGATAAGCAGTGCAGTCACTCCAGGCCTCAGGTCCTGATTTCAAAATGGTTTAAAAATACAATGCACATCCTCACGCAGTTGTTATGGGGAATAAATCAGTCCTATACTTAGGACAGTAAAGTGCTGTGTCTCTCACATACTTATACTTTGTCAACTCTAAGACCCGTATTTCACATTGGAACATTTCTGTCTAATTACTGCTACTGAGATGGTGATTGTGACATGCTTGTCATTGCTGCAAATGTACATTAAATCTTTCTTGGAAGAAAATCATGGAGAATGTAGTGAAACCCTCTTTTATGATTACTCATGATGGCCCAGAGGACAGCATTATGAGGAAAATATTGAACTTCCATGATTTTCAGTTGAAAATCAGTTTAAGTGTTGGAATTCCAACTACGAAGAAGCCTTAGCAATGCTTTAATTTGTTTCATTTATTGTGTGTGCATATATGTGTATGTGTGCACGTGTAGTGGGGTAGTATGATTAATAAAACTATGTCTAAATAATTTAAAGACATTTCTTTCAATAAATGTATAATAACAATTATAAGTAATAACAAAACTGTCCATTTAAATAACAGTATTTTCTGTTTTTAGTAGTGCAACAACTGATGATGCATTTTATAATTTGGCATCTTTTTCCATTAGATATTGTATTGAGCAATCAGTAAATGTTAGCAGTTCTAACTAGCATTTGGATTGGGGTTAGAGTGGGTAGGTACCTTGTCAATGGTGCACTGAGTCTGAGTGCTTTGAAAGAATACCTTGCAGTTACCCAAAGTCTAGAGACATCGACTTGCAGCTGTGTCAGCATGACTTGCCTGCATCCGTTCAGCAGGAAATCAAAGCGCAGAGTGATGGAGTGGGAGAGAGGTGTGCAGAGTGGTGCGGAGGGGGCAGTGTGGGTTTCACATCTATTGCATGGGTATGCACATCAAACTGGAATGGAATTGAATGCATTTTTTAAACTGTAAAAGAAGATGGAGTGTAATTGAGAATTCTATTCTGGGGGGAAAAGTGAGAGTGGACTAGGTGATCCCTCATCTCCTTAAATTTTCACCTGGGTTAACCAAAAATGCTCTGCAGAAAAGGCAGCTCCTGTTTTTCTTTTGCAGCCTCCTCTTCAGAAGCCAGGGCCCTCCCCTAGCCAGCACCTTCCCTAGAAGCTCTGGGCAGGATTATTGTCCCAGTAGATGTACTGCCCAGGTTTTCATGAATGCTTTCCTTTTGGCTTATTCGAACTTCTGTTTTGGGAAATTGCAAGCATATATAAAAGGCGAAAGGGACCATATTACCAGTTGTCAATACACAATTACCCATGCACACCCAGTCTTGCTTGATTTCACTTTTGCAAGTTAACCTGGCTACCTGTCACACAGAGCTTGGAACACAGACTGTGTTCCTTGAGTTTGCAGTGTTCAGACAACAGGACTCACAAAATAGAAAGCTCCTGACCAGCAGTGGCCTTGTGCTGGGGAGGGTGAGAGGGGACACATGAAGGGCAGGATTGAAGAAATCAATACTTGAGACACGTTTTCAAGTGCAGGATAAATGATGTGACAGTATTTAATCATTCATGGGCTATTCTTTCAAGGTAAAGGGGGATAGATTTGTTGTTAATGTGTATCAAAACTATGGCCTTTATCTCCAGCTAAAATGAATCTTGCCCATCACTGAGGTAGTTAATAAACAGAGAGTGAGACATCTGAGGTCTGTTATGGGACAGACACAAAGAGAGCTGTGTGTTCCGAGCTCTGGCAACAGGCAGAGAAGCAGAGAGCTTGCTGCCTTCATCACCCGGCATCCACATCAGCAGCATCCTGAGGGCCAAAGGTCCTTGAACCTCCCTGTCTCTCTTTTACAGACATGTATTCTAACAGTCTGGGTGCCTCACAAAACTATTATGGCATTTAATTAACAAATGTTCCTCAAATGCTTCGAGCTCCCCTTTTGCATAGATGTGACTGAAATGTAAAGTACCTTTCACTGCCTTATTTATCACTCCAGCGAACACGTTATAGGTTGGCACCGTTTGTCTTCATTTTAATTTTATCTCCAACAAATATAGGCATTAATTTAAATCACATACAGAACATAACAGTTTTTATAGAGGCAACTTATTCCAGTGTGCTGCATTTTAATATCGCACTTTACCATCTTTTCTCACTTGATTCAAGAATAGTATCTCTTCCTGCCTCAGCATTTAATCTTAGGACGACAGAAACTTTTTGTGTGTGTGCATGTTCTTGTTCTCAAACTTCATCTTTCTCGCTGCTTTGCTGTTTGCTGCCTGGAAGTTGTTTTGCAAGTGTGAGCACAGGCATATATTAGTATAGTTCTCTTTCTCTGTTGCTGGTTCAGTTTCCCATGGAGGGGGGAGCATGATGGGTTTTACAGTTTAAGGTAATTCTTGGTAGTCACCTTTATATACAAGTTCTAATAGTAATAGACACAAGGAAAGGTATCCCCTTCCCCCCTGAAATTCATACATTAAAGAATCTTCCAAAGTGCTTGTTTTTTTTCTCCCCCTGGCCCTTTTTTCATTGAAAAGGAAAATTCCCCTTTTTCCTCATAACTGCTACTTTTGCAGCAGCTGAGTCTTTTCCCCGAGGGGAAGCATGCTAACTAGGCCTGCTGTATTCATAGCTATGAAGCATTCCAGTTAGCTGTTACACACTAAGCAAGGGCAATTTCCCGATCCTTAACCTGTGGCATGAAAAGCTGGGTCCCTCCTCAGTGGAGACTTGCCGAATTACCTCCTACAGGGCAGTGTAGTCCCAGAAGTTAGGACTGTAGGGACAGGAACAACAGGAGCACAGCCCCAAGACAGCGTGGTTGTGTCAGCCATTTCTGGCTGCTTTCAGAAACTTTCAGGGTGCTTTCCCTCCAAAGTGGTAAATTAAAAAGAAAACAAAAAAATTTTTTCCAGTTTTCTAGACCTCTGAATATCTAGATCTAGGGATATCTATCAAAGCTTTCTCTCGCTCTTTTTTTAAACATTTAGTCAGGTTTTAAAATGTACCAATTACTTTTAAATTCCCTGTTTTATTCTTATGATAACATGAGACAAGATGCCATGGTTATTGTCATTTCACAGGTGAGGCACAAGGCCTAGAGGAGTGCAATGGCTTTTCTGAAATCGTGTAGCCAGCACCTGGCAGGGCTAGGGCTTTGAATCCGTTCCACTGTAACGATGTTGCTTTTGGTGTAGCTCTCTTCAGCCTGGATTCTTGACCTCTGCTTCCATGTTGACTCTTCCCAAACCCTTAATCTTTGTGTTACTAGGTGTATTTTATTCCTGGCAAGAATACAGTTACCCTGGAAACCCACTAGCTAGAATGGCAGCCCAGTAATGGCACAGGGCTCCAGTTTTATTACATTAGCATTGCTGATGGTGTGGACTTCTTGACTGGAGGATGATGAGAAATGGGTTCTCATCCGTTGTTCTTGCCTCTTAGAACCATTCGGGATCATGCTGTGCTACTCCACCAAACACAACTAAACAAAAATGCTTCTTTGGCTTGCTGATGGGATTTGGGATTAAACTGGGATTGTCTTTTTGGATCACGGGAATCCAGCAGTTGCTGGAGATGAGTGAAGTGGATGGAAAGAAGCTAGACTGAATCCTGCCTGCTTCTGAGAAGGCATCTCCACCCTGCAGTGGTCTCTTCACTTAGGGCCCTGATCTGAATGGCTGAGGCTCATGTTCTCCTATCTGACTGGTTCTCATTCTACTCCAGGCCACTGGTTTGTATTCAGACTTGCTTCAGGAAAACTCATAACTCTTTGATGTTCTTCATCCCTTTGTAGACTTCTGATGGGCTTTGGTTCAAACCAGTGGGGGGGTTTCATCGAATACAAGTAATTTAAATAGAACTGAGAGGATATAGGCAATGCTTAGTCCAGGGGCACCAGCTTGGAGGAAATGACCTTCTTTATTCTAGTTGGTTGTCAGCTCACTCCCCTAGGCAGTAACTGGCGGGCTGGTAGATAGTTGCGTTAGTTCCTTCCACATATCACACACTGTGCCAGAGGCATTACCTATTAACCTCTGTTACTTTAATGAGCTCCATTATTGGCTCCATTTTATAGAGGAGGTAGAGTTATACTTCCAGAGCTGTTCAGTGATAATGAATTATTTCTAGTGTTTTGGGACATAAGATTTCTTTCTCATATTTTCCTACATATTTTTGAAGTTTCTATAATGAGCCTACTTTGCTTTTGTTTTATGTATATTGTAATTTATATATAAAATTTCACAAATGTATATATTATGTATATTTTAAATAAATTTATATTAATGTATGTTTGTATGTATATACACACAGTATTTTAACAAACAAAATACCTTTTAGCAATAAATATTTACAAGGGCAAATTTTAAAACTTTTTTTCTTCCCTCTTTCCTTTTCTGCCTTGTTCTCCCCTGCCCCGCAAAACATCTTTTGGAATAGAAACGGAAACAACCTTCATCTTCAATATAGAAAATTAGGTTGAGTTTACTAAGAAGAGATGGCTTGTTCTTGCATCCACACATTGGCATGATACTTGAACCTATCTCAGAACAAAAGTATAGCTATGATTGTTGACACTAATTTCAGTATTTAATTAATAGAGGGACCCTCCTTCCCAACCACCCTGATGAGAGAGAGAACGGAACACCTAAACATAAGTCTGGTGGTTACAGCAACCCACTTGCGTATTGAATGGCCTTGCTGGTTCCCAGTGGCCATTATGATTCCTTTTCCTTTCTTTCTAAGTTGTTTGTTAGATCTTGGTCAGCTTCGTAGCAGCCAGGAGTTTGGGCCCTAATAGCTCAAGCTTGTATGCTTTCTCTCTCTCTCCAGATGTCTGCTCTGTGTGTAAACTGCATTCCCTGTTCCTGGGACCACCCCTGCTCTTCCTATACCTCATCAGTCCATACGATGCTCCTAATTTTAACTATTAAGACATTACTTTAATCCAGAGTGAAGGAAGCAAGGGTTTGTGTGTCTCTCCAAATGCTTTTTATTTTTTCACTGTTTCACAGAAGACTGACTTTAGCAGTCTATCCCCTCACTTTTTTTCTTTTTTCAATTTGATCTGTCCACCTAAGGAGACCACATTTAGTACTTGCTAGTTGAGACTTGAGTTCTACAATTCTGAGTTAGTTCCTCATCTGGCCCCTTCCCCACGGTGCACTGAGTCACAATGCGACCACCAGCTGCCCATGCTGCCACTGCTGCACACAGCACAGTCCACAGTGGGGTAGCCAAGGCTCAGCCTGGGAAGCACTTTCGGAAAGACGTAGAGACCTTGTTCCCACCCTGATTGTCTTTGAATGCCAGAGTGTGAGTGGGGATTAATGTTATAAATGATCGTCCCTAAGTCTATCTCAGTTGCAGCCCAGATGGAGTTTTGATTTTAGAAGATCGTTCAGTGAAATGTGTTTCCTATGCCTGGTAGTCAGTGATCACTTACCAAAAAAATGGGGGTGGTGGGGGAATAAAAATAAACTTAGAATAATTCACATACACTTAACCTTTACAGAGTGAGTAATACCAAAAAGGGAATGAAGTAGGCTCTGCTGACCAGCATATGCAAATGGATTCCAGGAACATGGTTAGAGTTGCCAAAGCAATCTCTGAATCCTGCCAGAAGCATCCCCTGGGTTTTGCTGAGGGTTGGGGGAAGCAAGGAGTATGGAGGTGTGTATGCGAATGTGTTTTCAAGCTTCCTTATCCAGCAATGTGTGGTGGGAAGAACGCTGGCAAAAAGCTGGGAAACCTGCCTTCTGGACCTGATTCCCACTGATCTCTGTGACATTGGAAAAGTCACCTACCTCCCTGGGAGCTTCAGTTATCATGTGTAAACTAAGGATGACAGACTAAGATCTTTCATCACTGATGTTCTGTGATGCCCAATTATTCCAACCCAGAGAGGTCATGCATGCTTATCATGTCTGTGTTAAAAGTAAACCAGACTGAACTAGTAAAGAACAAAAGCAATCACAGTTTGAAAAAATAAAAAAAAGTACATCTAGTTAGTTAAGATTTAATTTTATTTATAATTCTGCATTTAAAGATATTTTTAAAGACATTGTTGAGTTAAGAGCTCAAGTTCAAAATATGGTTTATATAAACTATAATACTATACGCAATGCAATTGACATGGCATTAAGAGCTATTTTACTGGAAGGTAACATCATTTTGCCATCTTTGCCATGAGAGTAATACTGCTAAAATTGTTTTTTTAACAGAGTTTTTTATTCCCAATTTTTAAAAAAATAGGACCCAAAGCATTAATATTTAGTTATAATTGTAAGCAAGCTATAACCTGCAAAGAATTGATGAATCAGTAACATCTAGGACTTCTGCCTTTTCAATCATATGTTTCCCCCCTGTGGTTATATACTACCTTTTGCTGCTACTGCCTCTTCATGGTTTTAATTATTTTATTTTCTATGTAGGGTATTAAGATTTGGGGGTAGCCTTCTATGTACTGTCATTGCTTCCCCTCTCTTTTGGGGACAGCTGAAACCTTCCAGGGGATCCAGGAAGTCCCCACACTGTTGAAAGGCCCCTGAGGAGATAAATGCCTAGTGTTTTTCATGTATAGTAGGAAGGCATATTTCTTCAGAAAGAACGTTACAGTTTTGTTTAGGGGGGATCGTAATGGAGCAAGCACGGTCTCCGTTTAGCCTTGCTGCAGTATTGGCAGTCCTTATGAATGGCTTGTTTTCTACCAAAAGTCAAAGAGCAGCCAGAGTGACTGATGGTGTTCAGCAAAGGTATATTATTGGTGTTTTACCTGAACCAGTAGGAGATACATATTAAGAGACTTATTATAAGAAATTAGCTTCTGTGGGTGTGTGGGCTGGCTAGGCAACCCAGCGTCCACAGGGCGGTCTGTTAGGAAGGGCAGGCTGGGACTGCGCTGCAGGAGCCGCCACTGCTGTCTACAGGCAGGATCTCTTCTCTTCTGAAGGAACCTCAACTTTCAACCTTCAGTCAGACCTACTGAGATTTACGTAATTACCCTTGCTTGAAATCAGCTGATTATGGACTTTAATTCCCATCTTCAAAATACCTTCAGAGCCACGGCGGGATTAGTGTTTGAATAATGGAACTGTAGCCTAGCAAAACTAACACAAAAAAACTGACCGTCACAAGCAGCTAGCCGTATTCTTCAAAAGATCCATCTGTGGCAGAGAAGCCATGGGCACTTGCAGGTAAGAAACAGGAAAAGGAGAAAATATGCAGGAGGACCCAGGAGGATGCCAACGTCACCACTGGGGATGGTGGCTAGGAGTGATGAGAGCCATAGGGGACAGTAAACGTGAACGGACCGGTGTTCTACCTCAGGCGTATATGGAGACCTAAAGAGGCTTGCTCACTGGCTTGGGAATAGAACTGTTGTCGGTCAGATAGCTCCTTTATGTTGGTTCTAAATTACCAAGAGCACAGGTGATGGTGGCTTCTTTTGCATTCTTAACTGGAGTTGCAATTTAGTATCACATACAGGTGCTCCTGTAAGGTTAAAAGCATTTGACTAAAATACCTCTCTCTTCACTTTGCTATCGCTCCCTCATCTCTTGGTTCTGGATATCTCATTGACCCCTTGGCAATGGCTCACTGTCTCCCTCCCCTCTGTGCCCAGACTTTTGGTCTTGTTGCAAGATTTCAGGGTTCAACTCCCTGGTTTCTCAGTCTCTGAACCTCTTACTTTCTGTGACTAGTAACTCAGTTGCAGCCGCCCCTCCCAGGGTTACACCCTGGATCTTATCATTGCTTGGCTCATTAATCATAAAATTAAAAAGCAAAACAAAATAAAAACTCCTTCTGAACTTAACCTCGTATTCTCCAGCTCTCATTGTTCTTCAGCATCTTTGCCTTTCGTTACCTTTCTATTTCACCATCAGTCTCTGCCTGTGTTTCTTTTCTTATTCAACTTACATGCTATGGTTCAATGATTCAGATCACTTTTCCCACTACTGACTTTCTTCCAGTAGACTTATTCAGAGTTTCGGGTAAGAAATGATCGGCAATCTCCTCTGCCCTTATTTATTTAGCTGTCCTTGCTATATGGTCCTGTATCTTTCTTCTTGAACTTCCTAATCACCACACTTCCCACCCTGCAGATGCTCATATACTCAGAGCTTCCTTCCCCACTTGATCACCTCCTTACCACCAGCATTCTGCTGACTATTGACCTTGGCCATCTTATTAAGCTTCCTGTCCCTGCTGCCCAGTGCTTAGCACATTGTCTAGCAAAGACCGGACACCAGGTGAATGTTTGATGAGTGTTTAAAAATGAGACTGTCTCATTAGTTCACATACATTTCCAACAAAGCGAGCGCATACTTTCTTCCATAGGAGAAAATATACCATACCATATAATTCTTCCACCTCTCCAATGGCTCCCTAGGAACCTGATTGCTTCTAGAGAGCAGTTTACACAACCAAATCAAGCGGCGTTTTGTGAGGAGGGAAAGCCCCAGGACAAGTCCCTTCTCTTGACCACAAAGTTCTATGTTTTCTATTTTTCCTTTTGAAATCTTGGTTTCAGCAAAGCAACTTTTTTTATTGTTTCCCCCTCCATAGTCCTTAGAAATGGAATACAGAAATGTGTACACACTAAATCCCCAATAGATTATAACGTTAGGCCTCAGATGTGGAGGCAAACAACAAAACTATTTCTAGTATTACTTGGAAGTTTCTAGGTACGTAACTGACAAACATTTATGGAGAGCTGCTTTACTTTTCTGTGGAGCTTTTGGGGGATTTTTTTTTTAAACAGTTCTGCACGCTGAAAAAAAGTTCACAAATTTCAAAAGGAAATGCGGCCCTTTTCATTAGCTCCTTTTACCTCATGCTGAGTCACGGGTGAGAGAGAATTTGTAGGCGGCTGAGCTGCAGGAAAAGTGACGCTGTCATCTATACTTGCAGGCTGTTATGCTTTCCAGAAAACTTTTCCGTGGGTTGCGAAAGTGATTAATCTGCTGTGAAAAACTGACAGAGGTTCTCTGATAAGGGCAAGAATTAAAGGAGGGATTTTTTTTCTTTACAAAGTAAGGCTTCTATTTCCAGTTAAGATGAGAAAAAAATAGGTTTATGTGCTTTTTACTTTTGGTCACCGTGTGTGTGTGTGTGTGTGTGTGTGTGTGTGTGTGTGTGGTTTTTGTCATGACTTAAAGCAATCGTAGGACAATTTCTATTTGCACTGTGTCTGTTTATTGGCAAAGTTCATTCTTCATGTTTTGCATCTAAATTATTCATTTTTGCCCCCCCCCCATTCTCTCACTTTTTTCCCTTTCATATTTCTGTATTTCGGTCTTACTTTTTAATACTTTCCTCGTCATCTTATTTCTCAACACCAGCTCTTTTTTTTTAATCATTAAAACTGACAAAGATGGTCTAATTCCTTCTGTGATACAAATTCCTCTTTCTTTGAAATATTGCACCTGTGTAACATTTTCCAACAGTTTAAAAAACTCTGAAATGAGACATCATTGCTTTAAGAGTTTAGAAAAATAATTTTGTTTTATTTTAAAAGCGACTGAGATGTAAAGCTTTTCCTCTGACTCGTGGCAAATAAACATGTCATTTGAACTTTTCTCTAGGGACCTCACATTTCAGCTGGCAACCTAAAGGAACAAATAAATAAACAAGTCACGTGGCATGACTTAACTTTTTTATAATTCCACAGAGAACTAGTGACTCATGTAGAGAATTCCAAGTCCTCCAAAAGGTAGAATAACATGTTAGAAGTTTATAAACTTGTTGCCTTTAGCATTCTAATGTCCGGTTGGACCCTCTTCCATTCCCAATTTTCTACTTCTTAGCTTTAGCATTTTACATTAGAGTATGTCAGGATATGTGACTTGTTTTTCTTCCTCCCCTGATTTATGAGGACCGACTTCTGAGCACGAGCCTTTCCCTTGGCAACTGAGTGGATTCATGGGAGTACAGTGGAGAGGCGGTTCTCGCAGCTCTGGTGGTGCTGCCCCCCAGTGTGGAGGGGAAGAGAAAAGAGAAATACCTCCTTCTCTAACTGAATAGACCAGCCTAGGGGACTTGTCATTCTTCTTGGAGTCCTCAGGTTTAGAGATGCATACCACTTTTGTCCCTGGGCTACAAAATCCAGATTTAAAATTCTGAGTTAAAAATGTCAGAAATAATTAAAAGCCTGCTATTACTTGTATATTTATGTGTGTATTTCATGGGGCAAAAATTGAGAACATGTAAATGTACTTGTTTTATTTCTAATTTGCCAAGATCATTTCTGTCCCTTAATGAAATGCGCGTGAACTGTATGTACATGTACACAAAATCCTTATACATGTGTAAATCTATGTAAAGTGCCACATTATTAGCTAGCACTATCGTATAGGTTCTGCAAGATGCTGTCATGTACTGCATCTTGTCATAAAACATTACAGTTTTTGAGGGGTCTCCTTGGCGCAGGTTGAGGTATGGTGATCCTTTACATTGCACTTTGAAGTGGAAAAACAAGGCCACTGGTACCTACAGATGTGGCTGTATGCAGGTGTGTCACAGCACCTTAAACCAGAAGAAAAAACCCTCTTTTGTTGTTGTTTTTACTATTGTTGTTGAGATTAGCTGTCTTCATTTGACTGTGGTATTTTGAAGTTAGAAATGCTTTGATTTGACATTTTTAAAAGAAAACGGTTCTATAGATACTATGGAAAAGTCTCTCTTTTTTTTTTAACTAAATGCCAGTGACAAAATTTAGACCAGAAAGCAGTCATGAAGCACCAGTAATGAGAGATGACTGTAGTTTAGTGGGGGGAAAACCCTGTGGGGAGCAGTACAAGTGCAGTAATGATGAATCGCTCCTAAATAAGTCTCATCAGTTCACCATTGACTGTGTTTAATTGACATTAGAAAGGAGCTGGAAAACTTTGGAACATATATGTAAAAAAACTGGGTGTGAAGCTAATCAGCCATTAGAGAGTCTGTTTTAAAAATGAGAAATAGTTGATCATGTGTGCGGGTGTGCAAAGCAGCACCCGTTTCACTAACACATGAGCACAGAAAAGCCATTCCTGTGTCCTTGGGGACATGGACCCGCAGAATGCTGGGTGATGTAACACGTGACCGATGCTGACGAGTTTCTCCCCTCATTCTAGAGATTTTCCCAAAATATAACTGACTTTAAATGTTGTTCTTAGGAACGTTGGCTCTACCGAGCACTGGAACACAGAGGGCATTTGTAGGGATTATTTTCATGTGGTTACTCTATATGGCCTGCCAAGCCCCAGCACCAGATGTTAAATGCTATCAACATAATGTATCTTTAATTAAATATTATATTTGCAATACAATTAATAATGTGGCCTGTTTTCATAACGTTATTAAGAAATTACCATAATTTGGGTATAATAGGGTAATAAAAAGGCAGCGTGTTTTGAAACAGCCTTTCCTAAAATGATTATGTCCTTTGTGTCTGTTAAACTTGAATTTAGATTAAGAGATCACTGGCCAGAATTACCTGATACAATGTCCTCTGGACTTTAAATTAGTAAGGAATCATGTAGAATTTAGTATTATTTTGCTTCCTTTACAATAAAAATAGATTTCTTCCTTTTTCATGACCTTCTGTTTAATGGGTTTAGGGAGTAATTCACCTATTTGCTTTGAGCTCTCTGCCTCCTCTAACTCCTTCTAAAACCCCAAGTACTACAAGATTGTTCATTTCAAATATATACCATATTTTACCATGTATAATGTGCACTTTTTTGCCTGAATTTTTGAAGGAAAAACAAGGATGCACACTATCCATGGGTAGCACTAATTTCATGTCTATATAAATGTTTTTAATTCTTTTGTTTATGCTTATGTATTAAAAATATAACCCTAGAAAGCAATAACAATATCTCTATGCAAAATAATATCCTGGAATATGATAATCAGTTTTGTTTCTAAATACAAAGAAATAAATAATTGAATCTAAAACATTAAAATGAAAGGGTATTTTCCTGAAAGTTCGGACCAAAACTGTGGGTGTGCATCGTGCACAGGAGCACATCGCACACAGCCAAACACGGCAGTGCGTGGGACCGCGATGGTGTCTCACGAGTGGGAGGGCGCGCCGCTGTCTGTGGCCATCATTGATGTCCCTGGAGTTTTCTCAGTGTGTCAGCATGATCATTTAATTCCCTCGGTTGTCCTATAAGGAAAAAATATAAACTAAATGCTACCACACGTAGAGAAAAAAAAATGGTATTTAAAAATAGCACTGTATTTTAGACTTCAGTCATATGTAGATACAGAATAGTGGACACAGCCATGACAGTGGGGCTTTAATCAAATAATATTCTGTACACCGCCTTTTTCAGGACCGAAATGTCATCTTCCACTAAGCAGAACTAATTTGCATCGGAGGTATGTGTGTGTGTCCTTACTCTTAATGAACAGTCTTTCTCTTCAGAGTGTAATTGTTTTCCTTGCAATGTATTTTTTCTCCGCACTGAGTCCCTCTCCTGCCTTTCTTTTGCCCTCATATGTGTCCTTTAATCCTATCAGATTAGTTGTCAACTAAAATTAAAGGCAGGTGTGACTGTTCACAATCTGTCCTGATCTAATTGTACAGCCTTGGTTTGGGTACTGGCTTTTAGTGTGGAAATGGCTAAGAAACAGCTTTAAAAACACAAAGTCTAGATTCAGATACCAACATTAGACTATTCCTTGACCTTGGACAAGTTGCTGAAGCTCAGTCAGTTTAAGCTAACCTCAGATTCCACATCTCTGAAACGGGAGCAATGACAGGCCCTTCCTCGGTTATACAGAATGCACATGGGTAAGGACTGGCACACAGTATGTCCTCAGCTGTTATTAAATTCCTACCAAACTTGATTCCGCTCCCTATGTGCCCTGCCCTTTGTCAGTGCCTCTTCCCGCATCATCTGCTTGAAACAGAATCCATCCTTCTTCTCCTGTAATGCGGACATGTGTTCTAATTCTGTCCACCCACAGGACAGTCCAGAGAACCTCTCTTGGCCTGCCAGTCTTGGGGATATTCCATATGAAACCTTAATAGATGTCTCATGTTGCTTAGTATTCTCACCCATTGTATTGCAAGCAGTCACTAGTGTTACTGGGTCTCTTTTGCTGCTATGTGAACTCCTTGGGTCCAGGGAACTTATATGATGCATTTCTCCCTGCACCAAAGACCCCTCATTCCTTATGATCCGCTGCCCATTTAATTAGTGGGGAGTGCTTTTCCTTATGCATGTCTTATTTTACACATTTTTGAATGTACATGATGTGGTCTTTTATTTTTGCACTAATCCTTATCACTCCTAATCATTGGCAAAGGTCAGAAAGTTAAGAGGAACAAGAATAAATACATTTGGCCCATTTAAGCAATATGTGAGTTCCTCTTGTATTTCCTTCCCTCATTCAGCTCTCAGTAGTTTTGCAAAAGAATGACAAATTCCTTATGTAAAGGAAAATGAAAGCAGATCTGTTACTTCCATCATATGAGTGGCATTCTTTACCAATGTATAACTTGATAAATATAATATTTATATTGAAATACATTTTATTTGCATGTATACTATATTTTTGAAAACTGTGCAGAAAATTCTCCGTACCTGTTTGATTTTTTTGTGCGTCAAGTTTATGTGGATTATAAACCAGCAGTTATATTCTGAAAACTGTAATGCTGTTGTGTCCTTAAAAATATTATACTCTGAAATAGCTTAACAGTCTAGATTCCATGATAGAAGTTATTTTGCAGTATTTTTTTATGGCTGAAAAATGCATGAGGCCCAAAATGGTTTTTATACATTGAATTCACTTACTCGATCATATTTTAAAAGCAAATAATGAAATCATAATACATGATAGTTTCAGAAGTTCTATTGGGGATAGTTTATTATTGGACTTTTAAAGACTGAAGACTATTTAAAAAAGAACAACAGATTTTGAATTAAAGACATGGAATATATAACTCCATTTGAAATACGAAGGTTTTGCTATTGTCTGCAGCATTTTTGCTTGATTACATTTTTGTTTTTGCTTTTCATTCTCAATGTTCGGTTTGTTTTCGCATCATTGTTGGCATGTCTGTAATTGTTTCTGTTGCTCTGCACAGCACTCTGTGCAAAGACTTAGATAACCTCTCTGGTCCTTTAGTGCAGAATGACAGTTTATTTATCCTAGAGTGATCATTGCAACATCACAGATATAGGTGAGTGATCAAAGCAGTCCCAAATTATGGTTTGTTTCATTATGATATTTTCAGTTATGTTCTCTCTTTGATAAGTGCTTCTTTTTTACATAGAGGACACCTAAATGTAATTTACATTGTGCTCCATATTCTTTTCACTTTTTAAACAGACAAGTTATTACAAAAGAAACATTCAGCACTACCCTGTATTAGAGACAGACCTCAGTGCAAGCAAGGAGACAAGTGGTTGACAGACACCTGGCCTCTGCTTGGGGAAGGCTAGGGTGTGGCGAGGAAAGTGGTGGCTTTAACCCAGCATGTGTGTAGAAACGCAAACCCGGTGTTGCTGGGACTGAGTTCTCTTAAATGGCCCATGACCTCTAAGTCCTTCAATTTGTGAGATTTGGCAACCCTGAAAAAACAGTTTAGTGTTTTATTTAACAACGCCAAATTGGTAGTTCTGTTCTAGGCCCAAATCCCAATTTTAGTTAAAGTATTTAGAAAAAGGCTAAGAAGCATGTAAAATAAATATTGTATAACTTGGTGGTTTTGTTGTTGTTATTTTCCCCACAAGCTGAGGTTTTGCACAGGAATCTCCACAGCCAGACAATAACTTTCCGAATCAGAGGCAAGATTTTATCTTTGAATTGTGGCCAGAAGTCAAATTATTTAAGTGACCTGGACACGTATGTTGTACTTCCTCACAGGACTGTTTAGCCCCTGTGCTGAGTCACGTCCATGGCTGCTGTGCTGCTTGGATTTCCAGAAAGAAACACATCACTCTTACAGGAGCCACAGTTTTCCAAATGTGAATAATTCCACTTAATTTTAACTTAATTTTAACAAATTTGAAGCCTTCAGCTTTAACATTGCCTTATTCCTCAATTCCATTTCTCTTTGTTTTGATGCCCTGGTTTAGTATATGTCTTAAAAATGGTTGTTTCTAGCATATTTTCTTTGTATCCTGTGAATCAGCCACCAGAGGATTGCATTTGCTCCATTCCTATGTGGACTTGGAAATATCGTTGTGCAAAGTGAAGGGTTCTAGGAACGGATAGACTGGGACAGCATTTGTATGGGTATAAATTCTCTAGCTAATGCTCTAGGGTCCCTTATCCTTCAAACTCTGTCCCTTGTTGGGGCCTCAGCATTTTTTGCCTTGCTCCTTATTTAGCCCCCTTGGGCCCTTTATAAACATATGTTGTGCCCATTAATATTTATTCCACATAGTCCTGTTCATTTGATTCTACCTTTGGCTTCCTAACAACCTACATGTTACAGAGATAGAAGGAATGTGAAAATAATAATGGTAATACTGGTAATAACAGTAATAATGAAGAATGCTCTTAGATACTCCATCTCAGATATCAAATGTCTTGAGACAGCAAGGTGTTTAGAATCCAGTAGCAGAGGGTTTCACATTGAGGCGTTTGGCACAGGTCTGGATTGCATGTTTATGAAAGAAAGATCATCTGATATACATGAGAAGTGAGTAGGTGGAGGGTTGACATTTTGTTAAAAGTGCATGCCTGATCATTTGATATACCATTGCACCTCCTCAAATCTTGCTATCAGGAGCAAACTGCTTGGTGGAGAGAGCAGAGTACAATTCAGGGCAGTGGTAAAAATGTTAGTGTTTTGCATCCTGCCCTTGCAATTAAATGTGTCTGATAAGTAGTAGGTGATTGTGTTTGAGTGTTCATATCTGTTAAAGCACATTGGCTATTTGGTTGTCACATTGTAAAACAGCTTTTTTGAATTGATATGTTAAAAGAAAAAAGATATAAAACTGCATGTAGGAGAGTAAACATTTAAACACCAGCACCCATACCAATCATACACAACTATTCACACAAAAGTACATACACACATGTAAAGGCATAGAAAAAAAACTTGGAAATTAACCAAAGTTTAACAGTTATTATCACTAAGATTTTGCATTGTGGGTGTTTTCCATTTTCTTTGTTAATTTTGTTAGTATTTCCAATATTTTCTACGGTGAGTGTGACTATTTTAATAAGAAAAATGGTATCTTGCGTGAGGGATCACCTGGCACTTTCGTTCACAACTCTAAGAAAGAGTGAATGATATCATTTGGTTCAAACATCATTAAAAGATTATGAGTGGCACAGGAATAAATATAGTTGAAGTTGAATTCTGTTTTCATAATAGCAAAATATCTTCTTGAATAGGTTTGTTGCCTGTCCTTCCTGGATGGCATCCCTAGGTATGGAGTGAAGAAATCTAGCAATAAAGTGAATAGCTCTTTAGATTGGATCTCTCATGCCTCAGATCTTTTGCAGTAATTTTTCCTCTTTTTTCTTCCTTGTGATTTTCCCTTTTCTCACTAACTACAGATGCTGCCGCTTATCTGAAACACACCAGGGTGTGCACATACACACACACATGCACTTCAAGAAAATGGGGGACAACTTCTTCATACTTGAATATATTCATTCAGTAATGCATTCACTCCTCACTGTTATTTTGTTGCCTACTGTGGCTTAATCTTTATCCTATTCTAAGTATTATAAAAGAATGAATAGATGAATGTTAAAATAGCATCCTACCCTAGAGTTACACAGTTTAGAACAACCATTCTCAAACTCAAGAGTGCATAAGAATTGCCCAGGTGATGGCATTTGTCTGAGATGCGTGGGATATCAGGCGAAGAACAGGCTAGGAGGGGAAGATGTTGGAGCTCAGTTACCCACATAAGGTGTGAAGAAGCATTTTTACCATTTCTAAAGGAAATGGAGCCGAGTAATAGAGGAAACAGGAACTTGTTCACTCTTACTGAGCACTTACAGAGCACAGTGAAGGGCCCTGGTCCTTGCCCTCTTGAGCCAATATTTTTTGGCTGGCTGGAACTCAGCTCAGTGTTTCAGAAATGAATGGGTTGCAGTACAGCATTGTATTCCAAGTAGAATTTGTCAGACTTCTGGGAATCTGAGAAGTTTCCACTGGTTTTCTACTTGTTTCCCCAACTATAGTTAATTCATTGAGACCAGGAATGGTAACTTGTTACCCAGCAGCTGACAAAATTCCTGGCATTTAGAAGGTGGTCAGTTAATGGTCAATGACTGTATGAATGACACCATTTTTCAAAAAGAAAGTCTAAAGTCATATATTTAGAGGCAACTAATATCATATTTCTGCACTCTTAGATGGTTTTGGAAAATGCAGTGTGTTCTCTGAAAGGAAATGATATGTGGGGATATTGTTTTTCTCTGTAAATAAAGTTATTTTATTTGAAATATAAATATACATACTCAATTTATTAAAATAATAAAGGAAGAAAAATTATCAAAATACCTCTATTCCTAACAGTGACTGCTCAGCGTTTGTGTATGTATGTTTAATCTTATTCAGATCCTGGACTTTAATAATGCTGTATATTCAAGTTTATATCCTGTTATGTTCATGTAACATAATAGTGTAAGGGAGTGAGCATTCTGTAACATATAAATCTTATGATTGCTCAAAGTCAGTCTTGAAAGTAGTGTCAGCATTAGAATGGTCACATTATATCCAAAGGATGTCAGGTATCAGAATGTATGTGAGATCAAAGATGTTGACACTTTAAATTACCAAGGATCTTTGAATTTGTCCAACTGAATTCCCTAATCTTACCAAGTGGAAAGTGAGAGCCAGAAAACAACATAAGTAGATCTGTTTTGACCCAGGACTTTCAGACCTTGTTGTCCCAATTTTAAATTGTGTCCCCTTGAATTTGTTATTGTTTGCTATGTTGTAATTTTAAAATAAAAGAACATAGGGTAAAATAACTCTGCATTTTACCTTCAGAAGGAAGTTCCACTGGAAAGATGAGCCCCAAATGCTTGAACTCTGTCAGCCATTTGTACCTCTCAGCTATAGTAGCGGTGCTTGGTACCTTGCTTTTGCCTACTCTCCATTCCTTTGTTCTTGCCTCCATGGAGCTTGGTTGCCCTGTGCCATGGCCAAAATAGTGGTGGTCTCTCCCACAAGCAATCCTGAAATTTCCAGCTGACAGTAGTTATCTAGCAAAGAGAAAGCAAACCACTTACTACTCTAAATTTTAGCAGTAAATAATGCTCTGCATGATCTACAATGTCAAATAGACCATATCCTCAAAGCTTTCAAACACATAAACTCAGCAAAATAGCAAGGGGTGGTTTGAGGGACCATTCACACCAGAACTAGTGTTGTTCTTGCCATTGTTGTTTTTAAGAATACTATTCATATACTGCAAAACACTTTGCCAATTTCCCTTCACCTCTGAGTTATCTCAATCCTGTTATCTAAATAGTTGCTCAGAGAGAGTGAGAAGGGAGCTATCGAAACAGTAATCTGTGATTGAGTGACAACGACAGGCGTGGGAGAAACCTTTGCTTTTAGATCGACTTCATCCCCTCACTGTTTTCAAAGCACACCAACTACCAGACATGAATATATCCCCTGTGGTCATTGCAGGATTTATCTGGGCGTTTGCTGAACCTGCTCACAATTTATTTTTATTTCTTCCGATAGACGTGGATTTGGCACAGGAGAGTGAATTCTTTCTGGAACAGCAGATGTGCCTGGTACACTCGTTTGCTATAACCATTTGTGCTGTGGTTGAAAAAAAAATTTTAAGAGTGTAGAATTGTTGAAGGGGGAGGGTTAAAAAAACAGAACCATTTTAGCGATTATGCAAAGTTAGAATGTGAGTAATTTTGCTACAGTTAGTCATTATGTGCTTTCATAGCTTGTTTTACAAGGATAAAGGGATATGTACAGGTTTGGTGAATAGAGCTCTTATTTGTCCCTAATAGTCGCTTTTTATGAAAACATTTTCTACCCTTCCTCCTACTCTGTAGCAAAAGTGCACTGTCCTTAGAAATTATACCCTTCTGTGATTTAGCCCCTTTATCTGTGTGCTGTAAAGTGGACAAGCAGCCTCCATTTCTGAGAACAAATATGTTAGGAGAAGTGAAACTTTATTTTCCCCTAATACATAACATGGGTGATGTGTATTTAAATCTTAATACATAGATTATGTAAAAAAATGAGCATGCTTTCTGCAAAAAGAAAAAAAACGCTGAGCAAACATTTGATGACTTTGCTGTGAGCTTACTGTCCTATAAATATGGTGTTCTTTCAATGTTTTATTTGGGATATTTGATAAGTCTTAGCAAATGTTGTTCATGGAATTCTCTAAGGACTGTAGCACACCACCTATCCCTTTTTTACTTTGCTTTCGGTCACCCAAATTCTTTCGGAAATATGTGAACGAAGGTCGGTTTGTTTCCACTGAAGCAAATATAGCCACTCGTTCACACTGGTGGCTTCCCTTGCTGAATTCCACTACTATTTTGGAAACTCCTGTATGCAAACACAGCAACCAAACGTGTCCCCATTGAGCCTTGTTGGTGATTTCCATGCAGCGCTGCCTCGTGTCTGTACACGAGGTTCGCGTTTGTTGGAAAAACAGAACCGATCTGCTGCCTTTGGGGAGGCTTATTAGCAAGTCTGGAATGGCAGAAGTGCTGATCGTGCAGTCTGGAAGACTGGGTTCTAATTCTGACCCTGTCAAAACCTTACTACTTCGGGTGAATCTTTCCTAAGTCTCGTTTCCTTGAGGAGAAGGTAGAAATTTGACCTTCAGATTCCTTCAAGCTCTCATGCTCCATGATTCCATAAAAATATGGTGTATTTTAAATGTGCACAAATAAGTCAACTTGATTTCCTCTTTTACAAAAATTCCTTTGTGTCTACCTCTGCCCCAAAGCACTCTTCTCAGACTGTGTGTCAAATACAGACCCATTTTAACTTTGCCCACTAACAAGCAAATTTCAGCAATGAGAAGTCACTATGGAATGTAGCATTTTCCTGAGAGAAAGGATCCCACCCTTTTATTAATGGTCTCTGAATAAGTGACCATTAGGCTTCGGTGGTTGGTTTCACTATAGTAGTTGATTTTAACCCAAAACTACTGAACTGCACTTACCACATTTCCTTTTACCTACAGCTAAGAAACCTAAAATGCATAAACTAAATCAGAATATTTTGTTAAATTAGACTGAGTTACAAAAATCTCAATTCGACTTACATACTTCTTAGATGACTAAGAGTTTGGCTTTACAAACTGGTGTGAGAAGGAGAAGAGTATGGGGAAGTTATAATTTAGCCAACTACTGCTATTGTTTTATTAAATATCTCCCATAGGATTTGTCATTAGTGCATTACTGAAATAAGTTTATTTCACTGAAAAAGTACTCATGGCATATCTGTTTGCTAGACACTTAGGGTATCATGTTGAATGAGAAAGACAAAATTCCTCATACATATGAAGCTAGAGGGGAAGAAAATTTTAGAGGATGAATTGCAAAACAACAGACAAGGGTTATCATAAGCTAAGTGCGGTCTGTTAAAGGAACACCAGTAATGGACACTTCACCTTGGCTTAGAGAGTCAATACTGGCTTCGCAGAAGTGCCATTCATCCGAAACCTGAAGGATGAATGCTATTCAGGAGTTGGAGGTGGAGCAGGCTGGAAAGCGTTCCGGTGGGGTAACTGCAGGAGAGCTGGAATAGCCAGTGCGGAGGGAAGGAGGTGGGAGAGGAGACTAGAAAGCAAAGCAGTAGCTCTGCCAGGAAGGAATTTGGACTTCACTCTAAGACTAATGTTCTTTGGGAGGCTTTAATAAAGAAGGACAACAGTTTTTTAGAAGTAGTCTGGTGGCAGCATGGATAAAATACAAGCGGACAATAAGAAATCTATTTTAAAAATACGTACATAGGCATATGTGTATATGTATGCAATATACGAGGTCTGTCCAGAAGGTATCCAGCCATGTGATACGAAAAATAGAGACATTTATTGAATAAGACACAAGATATGAGAAACATTGTACACAGGACAATGATGCCTGAGTCCCCTTCAAAGGAGGCACCTTGGGGCCTCACACAGTTCTCCCAATTGCTATGAATTGCCCATTGCTTTTTTCTGAATCTCATTGACTATCTGAAATCTCTTCCCTTTCAAGGGTGATTTTACTTTTGGGAAAAGCCAGCAGTCGCAGGGTGCCACATCTGGGCTGTAGAGGAGCTGAGTCACCTGGGTGATTTGATGTTTTACCAAAAAACTCTGCATGACAGGTGATACATGAGTGGGTGCGTTGTTGTGATGAAGCTGCCAGTCAGCAGTTGCCCATAGCTGTGGCCTTCTTGATCATCCGAATAGTTTCTGTGGAGGAATGTTGAAGCTTAACGCAACATTTGATGCAGATTCGTTGCTCTTCTTGCTCAGTCATTTTGAATGGACAGCCACACTGAAGTTATCATTGTTCACGCATGTGCATTCTAGTTCTCTCTTTTAGGCTGCCAGGTTACATCAATGTTGCTCAAACGGCTCTAGTTATATTAACAATGGCTGGAGTTTTTCCGGACAGACCTTGTATGTATTGCAATAAACTGGAGTACCTGAGATGGTGGACTGAACTAAGATATCCATATGTTGATAGTGAAAACCGAAGAGATTGAAGGTAAATAGGATGTTAGAATCAACAACCTTTATAAAACAAAGAGAAAAAAACAGTATAGCCAGATTTATAACATTCAATCACATTACAGTAACTTTTTGAGAAACCTACTAACCTTTAAAATATTACTAGTTTACAAAATTTTTGTTAATATACATATGTACTCTTACCTTACTTTTCCTTGTTGAGTATTATTTTGAATGCATCTTCCCTTGCTTACCGACTGTGCAACATTCATCAGATCAATGAGCCATGATTTCCTCAACCATCCTCTAATTTTAAAAAAATAATAAGTTATGAGCATTTTAGTGGCTCCTCTTTGCCAGTTTTTCCACAAAAATTATTATTTCAACTGTCAGTGCCACCAGCCATGTAAAATGCACATGTACTATCTATCATAATCTCACCAAGATTTGTGTGTTTTATTATTTCTTGGCTACTTGGTTTAACTCTCAGTGTTTTTCACTAAATCCCTGGCCTGACTGGACAAAACTGCATAAGGCCCTTCAGGGGATGATTCAGTGTATGAAGTCACTTGGTGTAGAAATAGGCTTTTTTCTCACTACATTCCTAGATTATAGAACATACTCAGATTGAATGAACCCTCATCACAATGGCATTTTATCCAGTGCTAGCCGCATGCATGCTAGGGACTAAGTGTGCTGTTCTGTATGGGTATTCGTATAATGTATAATCCAGAGCCTCAGAGATCTGTCAGATTCAAGACTGCTGACATACCATTCTCATTTAACAGTTTTTTTTTTTTTTTTGGTGGGGGGGGGCGCTCTTTAAAATACTGGTGTTCTTGGCTTTAACATGTTGACAGGCTAGTTTTATAGACATGTGAGTGCAGGACCTCACCGGGACCATTGCCTCTGTGTTCAATAGTTAGGGATCAAGAAATGAGGACTTTGAAGATAGCATCTTGGTGCTCCCAGATGACTTCATTTTATTTGGCGGGATGGGGTTGTTAAAACTTGACATAATGGCATGAGTGTGTTCAGTAGTCATGGGAGCTGCTTGTCTTCCAAGTATTTTATTCCTGCTCAGAAGTCTTGTGAAAATTAATTAAATGGAAAAGCTTCTAAGACCAATACTACTCTGGAGTGCCACTCCAGGCTATGTGGTTTTGCTATTTCTGCCTCTAAAGCTATTAAGAATAGCCCCTTGCTAGCTGTAGTACAGGTGCTACATGTTTGCAGGGCACCGTACTGTGAAGTGAGCAAGTGAGCACTGCACAGGTGTGAGATATGTATGCCTCCATCTCTCTCACAAGAAGCATTTGTGGGACTCGATTGTGTGTGTGTGTGGTTTAGGTATCCATCACTGATGGGAAATTAGTGTATTAGTATAGTGTCCATGTATGGACAGCAGTGTTTTACACTCAGTGGCACAAGTTAAAACCCCATGATTTTCGTTTTAGGGTAATCCATGAGGTCATTTTAACCATTCACCAGGTTTCTGCTACCATTTATGTGGTAATATTTTAATGTGGAAAATATGGAAAAATATAAAGATGAAAACAAAAATTCTTTTTGTATCAGCTGATGCAATTCTTAACTTTTTAAAATATTTTAAAATTATTTTTAATGTGTTAGTATATTTCTTTTTTGTCTATGTACACACATATACAAGTTGGGATACTATAATACTATTTTTGGTGTTGTGCTAGTTTAAAAAATTATATATTTCATATATGTTATTTTAAATAGGTATTTATATCTATGCATATCAATATATCTGAATGTAGATATATAAAGAGATTATCTCCCTCTGATTAAAAAAGTAATACGTGGTTGTGTTAGAAACTTTGGAAAACAGGAAAAGTACACAGAACATCCAAAAATCACCTCCTTAAAATAACCTGTTATAAGTTTGAGAATAAATCTTTCTAGCTATATATTTATGTATGTGCATATGAAAGACATAGATGCATATATTAACAGATATAAAACAGTGTTTCCTAAACCAATTTTAAAATATATAAAATTCTTAATTTTTAAATTATTTTCTGTCTTTCTTTACTGTGGTAAAATACACATAACAAAATCCACCATCTTAACCATCTTTTTAGTATGCAGTTCAGTGGAATTAAAACACACTCACATTCGCATTGGTGTGTGTGCAACAACCACCACCATTTACCTTCAAAACCTTTTTTATCTTCTGAAACTGCGACTCCATATCCATTAAATAATCACTCCCCATTTCTCCTTCTCCCTGCCCTTCTGGGAACTACATTCTACTGTCTTCATGAGTTTGACTAAGCCAGGTACCTTATATAATTGGAATCATATAGTATCTTTTCTTTTATAATTGACTTGTTTCATGTTAGCACAGTGTTTCAAGGTTCACTTGTGTTTTAGCATATGTCAGAATTTCCTTCTTGTTTTAGGCTAATTAATGCAGCATTGTACGAGTACACCACATTTTGTTTATTCATTCATCTGTCAAGGGACACTGGGGGCGCTTCTATCTTTTTTGGCTATTGTGCAAAACGCTGCTATAAGCATGAGTATACAGACATTTGTTTAAGTTCCTGCTTTCAGATTTTTTAAAAAACATATACCGGGAAATAGAATTGGTGGATTGTTCACGGGTTTTAAAGCATGTTAATTATATATTTTTTAATTGTTGCATAGTATTCCATTATATGAGTATACCATAATTTATTTAACCAATTTCTGTGTGATTATTCAAATGTCTTACAGCCTTTCATTTTTACAAATGACATTGGCATGAACATTTCTTAAAGCTAAAGATTTATGCCATCTGTGGTTATTTACTTTGGCCGAATTTCTAGAACTAAAATGTATAGATTTTTTAGTGCTGATGATACGTATCACTGAAATAACTCACAGACAGATTGCCCATAAGGAGTTTATAGAAACACACAAACATTACCTTGGTTCCTAAGTCTAAATCATTTAAACATTGTCCTTTGAAGACAACTGAGGTAACCCTCTCCCAGTACTTATAGCTGCTGTCCAGGTAGGATTATTTATTTTGCTTTAACAATAGAACCTATAAAGATATTTCTGAACTTTGTTTTTTTTTTTAAGATTTTATTTATTTTATTTTATTTTAGACAGAGGGGAAGGGAGGGAGAAAGGGAGCGACATATTGATGTCCCAGAGAAACATCATTCGGTTGCCCAGCGACCTTTTGGTTTCTGGGATGATGCCTAACCCACTGAAGTCACGCCAGTCAGGGCTGAACTCTGGTTTTAACAAAGAATGCTTTATCCTTTTCTCTTCTGATTTGCAGATTTTACTCTCTGAGTGGATGGGTCTAAGATAATTTGTATTTTAAATGCCCCAAATGAAAGATAATTTGTATTTTAAAAAGCCCTAAATGATTCTGTCATACAGCCAGATTTGATGAGTACTTCTCTAAATGTATAGCAGTATGTTCATATATTGTACTCACAATCTGTTAGATTGTTTTCTAGCACATAGGGTCATCAATCAAGTGGATAATGTGAGTTGCCTGAATAAGTGAGGAATGGAGCTATTAGTATTAAACTCTGAATTATGGAAGATAATTAGTGAGGGGACTCAAGAAGACAAAATTATTTTTCAGTTAAAGGTTGGAGAAAATGATGAAGTAGTCTTTTATTAAGCAAGGAACAAGTATCAAATAAAGGAGTGCATGGTGTTACAACTAAAATAGATAAGCTGTGTTTGCATTTTTTCTTAGTCTGTACAAAGTAAGAATCCCTGTCTATCCATTCATTTATACAGTGATTATTAAGTGCCCGCTTGGTGTGAATCATTGGAGATTAGATAGAGTTCTTATTGGCCATTGAAACTCATTGGAAATTTTCAGGATTTCCTCTTGAAATCACTGGAATTTGAATGTCATTATGTCTTCTTTCACAAAGAAATAGCATTAGGTGGACAAAAAACATGTGGGTAGTCTGCTTTCAACACTGTGCATCATCCAGTAAACTCATCTTTTATCTGGGTTATGGAAACACTTTGACTTGAAAAAAAAAGACTCCTCATTACAAAAGCGGGGGAAAAATAACAGTATTTGTAAGTTGTCTTTGTTGCTCAAATGAGCAGTCAATCTAGAAAATTAATGTGGCTTTTCAATGCCACATAACTCTGAACAGTGGCAAACCTGGAATTTTTTTTCTCCTGTCTTCTAGTGCACAACCCTTCAATTTCATTGATCATCCTCCCTGGTGATATTTCTGTTTGCTGGTGTTCTTAACTTAGGCTGGAAGTTGCAAAATGCACCACATTCACTATATTTGGCTTGTAGAAATCCTTCGTTTAGCTTCCCTGTGTTTGCAAAAAAAAAAAAAAAAAAAGAGTCAGGAGAGAAACATAGGGTTCGCACTCCTTTGGTGCAGTCAGCTGGCACCATGTACGGGCTGCCTTTAGATAGTATATGATCTCTTCAGTTATATACATTCCATGTCACTCTGCTACTTCCTGCATAGGGACATGAAGTATCTGTTGTCCTGTGAGCTTCATTTTACTTCTTCTAGGGGAGAATTATTTTTTATGCCCATATCTTGATCACACGTCGCCTAAACATAGGAAAACCATAAGTTAACTGGGAAAATCTCTCTTTATTTTAATGTGATCTGTTTCACTCTTTCTTTACCTGAGATAGAATGGTTTTCAAAACCCCAAACGGTTGGAGCCAAGCTATTTGGGTTTGAATCCTGGATTTGCCAACTGCCAGCAATGTAACCTTAGTTGATTTTTTATGCTTCAGTGTCTCTTTCTGGAAAATAGGAATAATTATCATTCCTGTCTCAGCCATGTTTGTGAGGATGAAGTGCAAACTGTGTTTGACCCAAAATGTTTACACAAAGTAAATGCTACATATATGTTTGGTATTGTTATACATTTTCATCACTAATAGATATTTTAGTTTGTGTTTTCTGCCACAAGGGTACACAGATGAGAGTAAATAACTACAAGTGAAAAATGCTTATCAGGTTTTGTTTAAATAATTTTAAACAATGGTCATGAAAATAAAATTGAAGATGAAATACTCATAATCTTATGCTCTAACAAATTGCCATCTCCCTTTCCATATTTTGTTTATTCCTTGTCCATATGGAAATATCATTTTATGTAGCTTCATCTGTATTGCACATATGATTGATTTTACATTCGGTACTTTGCATTTAACATTCTGTAGTTAACATTTACATTTAACATCTTAAGCATTTTTCCATATCATTGCATAGCTAATGTCAAATGTGATGAAGGAGCTTTGAGTTTTACATTGCTGTTTATACATGGGGCTGTATTTTTTTTATGACTTTCCCTTTGTTACTGTGGAAAGTTTCCTTTTCAAGTGGAATTCATTTTTGCTCAATAAACCAAATTTTGTATAAAAATTGAATAAACTAAGACTCCTCTGAGTGCAGTGACTCTGACTTCCTTTGTCTTGTTGTGGCTTTAACATCTAGTTCATTGCCTAGCAGAGTTTCAATTTTATTTATATTGAATGAATAATGTAGATTAATTTAATTCCTAAAGATTGGGATATTGTGATTACTTAATAATTAACTTAAAATGTATTTTCTTTCAGTAAATTTTAACATTTTTTAAATGCATTAGGTATCTTCTTTTTTACTATTTCTGCAAGAGATTGGAGCCGACACCAAGTAGTAGTCATATGTATAATGTGACTATTAAAAGGAAAATAAGTATCTCAAATGCTTCTTTGAAATATAGTAGTATTAATAAATTCAAAAAGGAAAGTCATTAAACTACTTAAAGGGAGAGACTAATGAGATTACTTCTTATTTAGCATGCATTAAATGTATCAGAGAGTTTCTTGATTGTCAAGTAATAAGGGAAATGAGGCCGTTGATATTTTGTACATTATAATGTGAACATAGAAATGTGTTTTTCTTGGGAGACCATTATTTATTTATTAATTGATTCAAATATTTGTTAAGTACCTACTATGTGCTATGATATGAAAAAGGCACTGGGGAAGCAGAATGTAAAGGATAGTCTGTAACCCTGTGAAAACAGATATGTACAAGTGTGATATGCACAGAAGGGGAGGAGTAAGGAATGGTCACTCTTCCAGAGGATTCAGGCAAAAGTTCACCGAGGAACCTGATACTCAGGTTGAGACCTAAGGGATTTTTATGTATTAGCTCAACGCAGAAATCAGAGAGAGGTAGGGAAGCACGTGGATATAATCCCTGAGATGGGAGAGAGCCTGACTTACTGAATATGAAAGAAAGTCAGTGTCAGAGAGTGACCTGTCATGTCACTCTCGAGGAGACACAGAAGAGACAGATTGAGTCCAAGTCATTCCACTATGCCTGCATAGACTTTTAAGCAGGAAAGTAATGTGATCAAATTTTCATCTGAGATTCATTCTAGCTATGGAATGAAGGATTCACTGAGGGGAACAAGAGTAGATACTGGGACACAAGTTTGGGTAATGTTGGAGCATTCCTGGTAAGAGGTGGTAGGTAGTATCTTGGAATAAGGTGGTAGCAGTGAAAATAGTGAACTGTGGGCATATTTGAGAATTACAGAACTTTCTTTCTAGAGAAAAAGGTCAACAGGGTTTTAGTATTTGAAAGGGCTGTGAGGGAGAGGCTCAAGAAGGACTCCTAGTGTTCTCATCTGAGCAATACCTGCCTGAGAAAACCAGAACGAAAACATGAAAAGTAGATTCAAGTAAGGTGATGGACAGTTTTTAACATGTTGAGCCTGAGGAGCATGTGAGACATTCAGTAGATACATGAAAGACAGTTAAATATTTGGACTTTGCTTTCGGAACACAGATGAATTCTAGAGATAGAAATTCAACAGAGTCCTCGTAATGGAAGGACTTTTAAGTTGCAGGCATGGTTCTGGAGAGAGTGAATAGAGAGAAGAGAGGAGGTCCTGGGCCAGATGAAGAGGATAATTATTCAGTGGCCTAAAAAATAATGACTAATGCCATCAATAACGATTTTACAAAAAGATTAGAAAGGTATTTTTAGCATAAAGAGCCTAAGTCCCTGCTGCCACTGTTGAGCAGACATAGTAGTTCTTTTCTGTCTACCCCTTGGGTGTTCTGTTACAGAATATAAAGATCTCTGTTCAAGAACATGATAATTTGACTTTTCATTGCTTACAGTTTGACTTCTTCCAAGCTTATAAAACATGCAAGTCAATTATTAAAACACCATATGATTATTTTAATGGAGGTGTGCACAAAACCTATCGGGAGGATAAGTGAAGAACCATAGAAAGAACGTCAACATCCTTACAGGGGAGTGAAGAACAACATTACAAAAGCAGCACCATTTGATATGAGCCTTGATGAATGTGCAGGCAACTGTCAGGAAGAAGATGGCCATGCTTGAGCAGCATGGGAGAAACGGGGTGTAGAATGGATCCCAGACTATAGAAGGAGGTCCTGGCTGACAAAGAGGAGCAGAGACATAGGTGTATGGTCTATTGCAGTCACTACACAAGGTTAATACTGCTGGAGTGCAGCTCTGAATGGTGAAGGAAAAGTAGCTGAAGAGTGAGGCACGGGCTAGATCGTAAAAGTCTTTAGAAAGTATATGGAAAATAAAAAAACAGAGTTCAACTCAAGGCAGAGTCATTGCCAAATTTGTATCATCAGAGAGCCACAATCAGATGTTCATGTTAGAGAGATCATCATGGTGTTATAAAGAGGAGAATTGAGAGAGAAGTGAGGTTGGATTATAGTAATAAATAGCTTGGGGAAGTGGTAAGGAGGACCTTATTCAGGGAAGAGAAAGCAAAACTGGAATGAAGTGCAGGAATGTGAGAAGTAATCAAGGGTTATATATAGATTAGGTTAGGGGGGTGTGTGTGTGTGTGTGTGTGTGTGTGTGTGTGTTTGTACATGTAAGTGTAGTCAAGGGATGGGTGGGCAGGGGTAGGAGAGACAAATGTAAGATGTTTTCCTGACTTGTACCAAAAGGAAGTGGAGGATCTGCTCTGAGAAGTGAGCGTGAGGTGCTCATGTAGCCCCTTTCATGTTTTTCTCCCATGGCCACACCAGTTCTGCCCAGGAAGGAAGACAGCCATTCAACTGTCACTAACGATGGTTTGGCCGCTCTGCCACACAAAGCTGGGACATGGAGACATGCGCCATTTATCCTATGATGCTATTCTCCTCCGATTAACTCCATAGAGCTTTACACATTGAAAATGTTTAAAAGTATTAATGGAAAAATAACCATATAAAAATACTGCTACATCGATTCAAATCTCAAGAAAAATATATATACACACACAACACATAGCTATATGAGTTTAACTTTTAAATGTACTTGATTTTCAAAATGAAAATGTTAAATCATGATAAAAACATTAAGGATTCCTATAAAAAAAAAAAGAAGAAGTGAAATACCAAAAATACATACTTGGAAGCGCCAACTAATCCAGTAAGTAGAAAAAATTCGCTATGCATTTACTTGAAAATGTGGCCCAGGAAAATGTTGCCATAGCTTTCTTTAACCATGAGGAACAAAAATAAATATGCTTTAAGATGATTCCTGTTCTTTACCACTTCCACCTCCAATGAGATAAAGAATGTAAAATTGAAAAGGAAAAATATAGCTAAATGTGCTATTTTCACACACGTAGTTATGATATAGAAAATATGTATAAACATGCCGGCACATACACAGCAGAATTCATAATAAAGTTGTGAGAAACCTTCTTATTCCCAGAAGAGAATTCTACTAGCAAGTTATTTCCTAGAAGAAAGCAGTGGCTCCTGGAATTGTGCCCTGATGCCTTCCTTCAAAGACAGGGATGTTCGCTTTGTGTGTGTGCGTGCACACGTGCATGCAGTCCAGGGAGAGTAAGTGTGTATGTGTTCACCAAGAAAGAGAAAGAGATTTGTGAAAAAGTTGCTTCTAAAGTGGGAGAGCTACGTAAATCCTTGTTTTCACCTTATGAAGGTGATTGATTTTCATTTTCAAAATATGTGACTTTTGAGGCATCTGTTTTGGGGGCAGACTTCTTTACAGCTGCAGCAGAGAGTATGCTTGTCATTAGCCAGTTGCTCAGTCACTGTCTCCATTTATAGTTGGGTTTTTTAAGTATTCCAAGTAGGAACTCTGAGTTTCTGCTGATCCTGAGTCATCAAATAAAAGCTTTATTCTTTCTCTTTCATTCAATTCCATCTATGCTCACATTATTTAAGATTGATATGATTTACTAGAAAAATCTGACCCTCTTACCTGAGTATTTATTTTATAGTTTCTTAATGAGTTTATTAATGAGAACACTGCAGCTCTTCCTGTTGGGCACTATTGGGACCACCTTATTGCATAACAAGAAGTTCACCCTACCCAGGCAAGATATTCAGGTCACTTAAATTACAAAAGTAAATTGCAAATCTTCCCCCTGAAAGACTTGTATTAAAAAAGGGTGAAAAAGAGCCCTGCCTGGTGGCTCAGTGGATTGAGTGCCAACCTGTGAACCAAAGAGTCGCCAGTTCGATTCCCAGTCAAGGCACCTATATGGGTTGCAGGCCAGGTCCCTAGTAGGGGGATGCATGAGAGGCAACCACATATTGATGTTTCTCTCCCTCTCCTTCCCTTCCCCTCTCTCCAGAAATAAATAAATAAAATCTTTTTTAAAAATGGGAATGTAAAGAAACTCTTCAACAGCATCCTATAACTTAAAAGAACTGAATCTAGAATTGCAAAGTCCCTAGGAAACTGCAATTGTGACAAATGACACATGAGAAAGATAGCTATAACAGTCAGGATCCCATAAAAAATAATGGCACACTGAAACTAGCTCCTCTCTAGGAGTTAATTTATAAAGGATTTTTGTACATAGGCCCATTTGAGTACAGAGAAGCCTCAGGAACAGAACGGTAATCTGGGACTGGCAGAGTCAGAATTGTCATCTCCTCCAGGCCCCAGGGGACCAGGAGAGAGAGCAGCTATTTGAACCAGGAAAGAGAGAGTGTTGTAGAGGAGAAGTCCTAGAGAGGACCAGCTACCAACCCTCCTTGGCAACTGGGAACTTCACAGTCAGCTTGCCAGCAAACATGTGTCCCAAGATTCTATTCAATGCCAACAGGGGCTTTATTGTTATCTTGGCTTTGATAATGATGCATTTGACCATCCACCCATTCAATGATAAAAGCATAACCTAGTCACTGTGACAATACAATGTATTTCTCATTTCTAAATTTTCCCTGGTCGGTGGTGATTTCCTATCTAGGTGACAACCACTGGAAATGAAATGTTAACCTAATGTCCCTGGGGATGTTTTTGTCTTTATATCTGGATCAATCTAGATCTCCAGAAAGCTCAGCCACCAAGGCTAAATATCTGTGATGGTGGGAGCAGGAAAGCTGCCATTCATAGCCCCACTTCCACCTTCCAGGCAGGAAAGAGGAAAAGAGAAAAAAAAGGAAGGGATGGTGCTTGTGTCAGGTGAGCCCTAGTTTTCACAAAAATGTTTAGTGCACATCTCATTGGCCAGAACCATGCCACACGGCAGCTTCTACTTACAAAGTAGTCTTGGGAAGTATTTTAAGTGGGCACATTGCTCCCCTAAACAAAATTGAAGTTCTTTGAGTAATGAAAAAGGGGAGTGTTATGATGAGGAAGCAGTTAGTAGCATCTGCTCTACGTGTCTACTATCTTGTGGCTTGGTGTGGGTAAATGATAATAGAGTAATATAAAAGTGCTGCATCCTGTCTTCCTATACGTACTATAATTTGCTTGGAAGTTGTCAAACCACAAAATTAGAGTGTGGTCACTTATTTATTATATTAACGAATCTTATCAAGATTAAAACATTGTATCGCTTACATATTTGCCCATTCCTAATAGACCAATGCTTGAGGGCAAAGTTTTGGAGCTCCAAGTTTTCCATAAGCCTTTACTTGTCTTCCATCATAATTATAGCCTCCAGTATTTCAGAAGGAAGGCATTTTCACATTTGTGTCATTAGGACATTCCTATGACATTCAGTAAGTATATTTTTGTGTGTGATGCCAAGATAAGGTTATATTTCATTTTATTTTTTCAATTACAGTTGACATTCAACATTAGTGTACAGCACAGTGGTTAAACATTTATATAACTTACAAGTGACCCCCCCCCCCAGTAAGTCTAGTAGCCATATATTCTTTATGCTGTACTTTACATCCCCATGACTATTTGTGTAAGTATCAATTTGTACTTCACCTTTTTTACCAAGACCCCCAATTTCCCTCCCATCTGCTACCCATCAGTCTGTTCTCTATATCTATGAGTCCATTTCTATTTTGTTTGTTTTGTTCTTTAGATTCCACCTATAAGTGGAAACAGACTGTGTTTGCGTCTCTGTCTGATTTGTTTCACTTAGCATAATACCAGCTAGGTATGTTCATGCTTTTGCATATGGTAAGATTTCATTACTTTTTTTTTATGACTGAGTAATAGTCCATTGTGTAGTAAGTAATTCTGAGTTGAACAAATGAATGCAACTAACCTCAGGAAGATATTAAAGGAGGAGGAGGCTGCACTTGAGTTATATTTGGTAAATTACTCACTGACAAGAATCTTTGATCTAAAATTTAGCATCTATTGGTTGTACTGTTGTGTTTGTTTCTCTCAATCCCCCTCTTTGCTTTTTTTAAAATTCCTTCTGACATGTCCTCCATCTTTCTTTCTCTAGCACCTCCTTTTAGCACTGTGGTGACTAATTCTTTGACTAGTTTGCCTGAGAGCATGGCATTCCATTTATTTTCTTTTTACATTTAAAAAAAATTGTCAAATCTAATGTCATGAATCTTCCTCCCTATGCTTATTAACAGTATTATAGTTTGCACTATTATATTTAAGGCTGTTTTTTCCTCCTTTGAATGGTCTTGGCACCTTTGTCAAAAATTAATTTAACGTGCATTCAAGGGTTTATTTCTGGATTCTCTATTCTCTTCCATTGGTTTACTTTTCTGTCTTATGCCACTACCACACTATTTTGATTATTATAGTTGTATAAGTTTTGAGATTAGGCATTTTGAAATCTCCAATTTCCCTTTTTTTCCCCAAGGGCTTGTTTTGTTTTGTTTTTTGGCTATTCAGAGTCTCTTGAAATTGCATATGAATTTCAGGGTGGATTTTTCTGTTTTCGCAAAAAGGTGCCCTAGTGATTTTGAAAAGGATAGTATTAAATCTGTAGACCACTCTAGGTATTATTAGCATCTTAACTGTATTAAAATCTTCCAACCAATGAACACAAATATCTTTCTATTTATATGTCATCTTCAATTTATTTCAGCCACATTTTGTACTTTCCAGTGTGCATGTCTTTCACTTCTTTGGTTAAATTTATTCCTGAGTATTTTTACCCTAATGTTATTATAAATGGAATTGTTCCCTTGATTTCTTTTTTGGATTGTTCATTGGTAGTACACAAAAACATAACTGATTTTTGTGTTAGTCTCTGAAATCTCAGAAGGCAGAAACCATGCCGGATTTGTATTTTGCAGAGTTGATACAAAAATAATAGTTGGCAGTTTTTAAATTTTTTCATTGGCAGTAATCTCTGTCCTTTACTTTTTTCTGTCTCTCTTCCATTTTAGGGCTCTACTGGTGTTACAGCTTCTCCTCCAGTCTCCACTCCTGTCACAGGACACAAGAGAATGGTCATACCAAACCAGCCCCCACTAACAGCAACCAAAAAGTCGACCCTGAAACCACAGCCTGCCCCTCAGGCTGGACCCATCCCTGTGACTCCAATCGGAACACTGAAACCCCAGCCTCAGCCTGTCCCAGCCTCCTACACTACGGCATCCACCCCATCAAGGCCTACCTTCAATGTGCAAGTGAAGTCAGCCCAGCCCAGCTCACATTACATGGCTGCTCCTTCACCAGGACAATTTTATGGCCCGGGGCCAGGGCACCAGAGCTATAACACTCAACCAGTGCCTATGTCTGGGCAGTGCCCACCTCCTTCAACACGGGGAGGCATGGATTACACATATGTTCCCCCACCAGGACTTCAGCCTGAGCCTGGGTATGGGTATGGGCCTAACCAAGGGCGCTATTATGAAGCCTATTGTCCAGCAGGGCCTGCATATGGGGGCAAAAATGATTCCGATCCTGCCTATGGTCAACAAGGTCACCCCAATGCCTGGAAGCGGGAACAAGGGTACACTCCCTCTGGGTCAGGAAACCAGCACCCTGCTGGCATGTATCCGGTTGCTGGTCCCAAGAAGACATATATCACAGATCCTGTTCCAGCCCCCTCTGCACCACCACTGCAACCAAAGGTAAGAAACTCTTTAACACAATGATGGGAATAAAGGGCTGCCTGTTCAGCTTGCCTTCCCCAGAAAGCAGAGCCTAACGCAAAAGTGTATATGCTGCTTTTATTGCATTAGAAAGTAGAACCCCAAGGAAGCCTGAGTGCCATAGAAAAAGAGGGAGATCCTGCTGGGGATATAGAGTCATGCTATGGATGTGGTTATTGTTTAGTACCAAGTGCATCTACCTTTTCAATCTTGAAAGATCGTCTTCCAAAAGAGTGTAAGAACTGTAGCAGCTCAGGATCATCTTTTTCTGCTGGGAAAAGGGAAGATAATTTATGTTCCAGCTCTTGTCTCTTCTTGGACCAGAGACTTCCTCATGCCTAGACTTTGCATTTACTTGGGCACCAAATAGATCTGTAGCATCTTATGCCTTGCAGGGACAGGGCATCAACACATCTGGAGGTGAGAGGTATGCAGGACAGCCATGAGTTGAGCTGCTGTTAGGTAGGATGTATGTGACAGTGGTTAGAACTCAAGCCAAGTTGGTCCCACAGTGGCCGCTGGGACATAAGTGGCCAAAAGCCAAGGAGACAGGTGAGGTGGAGGGCTGTAAGGTAATGCAAACACCTTGTCTAGTTTCCTTTGGAAGAGGCTGCTGCAGTATAATGAAACTTGTTTATCACCTTCGTCAATCCACGTTATTGATCCTCCATGAAGAATCTTGCTTTCTAGTCTTTAACCCTATTAGACAATTTTTTTAAAGTTTTTTTATGAGTTTTTTTCATTGTTTGATTTACTTGCAAGCATGTATGTCTTTTAAGTCAGTGCGTTCAATTACTTCCCTTTCAAGAGCTAATGATATTACACATGCCTACTCAGTTACAACTTGATTTTCCGTGAGTATTTGAACCAGAATGACGTTTCCTTTTACCATGATGAGAAGAACCAAGGGAATTACTTGGAGGGGGTGAGATGGATACACCACGCTGGTTTCCAGCCCTTGGGTTTGAACAAAGCTCTCCCTTCCTTTTATTTAAAGCTGTGAGAATCAGACATCAAAAATAGTTAGGATGTGGTATTTTTGAGAGGTGAATTGGGTAGAAGGTCTATATATATTTTTAATACTATATTTTTTAATATATAGAAGGTCTATATATATTGTTTAACATATTTGACATTGTCAGTGTACAGACATAATCATATTTTCAACACTGTAACAGAAATCTGTCAGGTCCTTGCTCTGCAGGCAGTGTGTTTACTAAACCGCTACTTTCAGATGAAAGTATCTGCTCTATTAATGGTGCTCCAAAATGAATTTGGGGCTCCTTAGAGGAAAAAACGCCTTCCAGAAAGTGGGGGCACTTACGAATACCCATTACGGGAAACTGGGCCAGCCATGATCATTTTCCAACGTAAAATTTCCAGGTTTAAACATTGTGTTTTTGAAACATTAGTCTTATAAAAAAAGCCTTTCTTGCTAAAATCTCTTTATGAAAATAAATGTTAGTAGGTTGGTTGGTTTGTTTGCTTGTTTTAAATAAAGTTTGTCCAAAATAGCCAGTCTGTATACACTCGCCCTTTGTTAACATCACAGTATATGTGCACTAGTCCTTCCAGCCCCCAAAGAAGAATCCAGAAAAAAAATGGATTATTCAACTTTGCTTCACTTTGGTGCAAGTGCAGTAACTTCCCTCATGGATGGTTAAAAGCTTTGGTTGGGATAACTGACATTAACACCTAGCTCAAATGGGTGTGCAGTTTTGTTCCATCCAAAGCCTCCTGTTAGAATGGCTGCATGATGATCCTGTTGGAAAGAGAGGGGCCCTGAGTTGTGTAAGGACCCTGAATCCGCGCCTTTGGGGAAACAGACGTGAGACGGAGCAGAATGTCTAAGTGGAAGGAATAATCTTGTGAGAAGTACTGGGCCAGGCACTGAGTTTCTTTTTTCCCCAAATGTCACTGGGCATGTTGAATAGTCCCTCCTCATTTAGCACTGAACTGACCCAGTGGTGTAGGAAAACAGTTAGCACCCAGTGCAGGACCTGAATCTAACGTGTTGGGTTCAGCTGCATCACTAGCATTTGGTTTTCACCTCCCTACCCAGTGTGATGGAAGGAACTTTTATTAACCACTTACCAGAAAGCATAACACTTCATTTCCCTTCTTTTTGTAATTACTCATGATGATCTATTACATTATTATGGATTCTGGATATCAGTGAATTTGATGTCATTTAAAAATTTTTTTTGAAATATTTGTTCTTCAACAGTGTCATGTGTTTGAAAATCACATTGTGCATTTTAAAGATGAAAATCAAGCCATGCACATCTCTCTGCAATTATTCCGGAGAGTGGTTCGAGGGTGATATTTAGCCATATGTCAGTGTTTGGGGAAAGGGGAAAGTGGCCGATGAGGCTGCAGATACGATCTGTGTGTGGTGGGGGCACTGGCGAATGAAGGGACCAGCTTTTTCACAGTTAGTCTTTCAGCAGAACACTGCTGTACTCAACTGCACCTGTGCACAGAGGACCTTATTGTCCCAATATTGACTCTGCTTTGCTTAGTGATGTGACTACTGGCTTGAGAAATGAGCTCCTACGTCGAGTCCCACTTCCTCCCGTGGCATTTCACTTTCAGCTTGAGGAAAGCCTCTAGACCTCTTTATGTCACGCTTCTGGCCTCAGCGAGGTGGAACATCATCTTCTCTAATTAATTAATGATTGCAAATGGCTTGGAAATTTCCAAAGGTGGAATAACTGCCAAGTGGGGACTGTTTTTACTGGCTTTCCTTTATTTCCAATTTTTAGTCTCTGATGGAAAACTTACCTTCATGCCTTAAAACAATGATCTTTTGTTACCTTGAGACATTCTGAGGAATTTGGCATTTAACCCATTAAGGAAAAATAAATTTTTAATGGAAAGAAGTAAATCTCCCCTGTACTTGAGATGAGTTGCTTTAATTTTCCTACATCATAGTGCAATTTAAAAGAAGAGGAAAAAGGAGAGAAGCAGCAAAAAAAGGGGGAGGGGAGAAGGAAAAGAAAAAAGAGAAGAAAAGAATGAAGAAGAGAATGAAGAAAGGAAGGAGGTAAAATCGGAACCTGCGAGGCTGGGAGATCATGGCTGTATTTATTTGTGTTCCTATAATGCGCTGAACAGTGAATTTGCATGCCACAGTAGACCATAATGTGTTTCCTGTACCATCTGAGCTGAGTTCCTTGAAAAATATTGTTATAAGCAAGTCTTTGTAAATGAGAAATGTTCCCTTCCTACTGAAAATCCTCTTAAAGAAACAGTGGAATCTTTCCTCTTTGCTGTTTATAAAAGCTAACATCTGCATGTTGCTGTGTAGTTCACGAACTCTTGTCCTGCGCACTATCTTCATACCCCTGCCCGTGGGGTGTGTGTTTTCTCTAATATTCAGATAAAGCCAGTCATCACTCTCAGGTCCAGAGTGGTAGGGCAGCTCAGGCATTCACTTCTTTGTCATAAACCCTGTCTGTGTCAGCCTCCGGGCAGGGAAAGAAACAGCTGTTTGCCCCATACTGTGTGAAAGGCACTGAAGCTATGCATCCTAGGAAAGGTATGAAGGTCCACCTAGCGTAGGGGTGAGATTAAATTCTAAAATCTTGTATGATCAAAAAATTTCCTTGAAAAAGCCTTCAGGAAGGCAAGTCCTTGGAGAACAATAAACTACCTTTCAATAAACCTAGAAAAGTTGTTATCTCTTTCAGAGTTAGAACAGATCTCTGCTCTTCATTTAGTTTTTGAAACTAAGGGTATTTAGTAGGCAGAGAAGAGAGTCAAGGTGATGAAATGCCAGGGCTCAGTGTTGAAGGGCCCCTAAAACCTG
Source organism: Glossophaga mutica (assembly GCA_039655065.1). Taxonomy (NCBI): domain Eukaryota; kingdom Metazoa; phylum Chordata; class Mammalia; order Chiroptera; family Phyllostomidae; genus Glossophaga; species Glossophaga mutica. The sequence continues at coordinate 175,793,541 of CM077304.1, read as the reverse complement.
TAATTTGTTAAGAAAAGAGTTGAGAATATTGATATAGTAGCATTTCAAACATTCAGGAAATATCAAAATGTTTCTTATTTTTTATTGTGGAAAAGAGAAGGACATAGATTTGATTTTGGGTGCATTGCAAAGAATTGGTGGTATTTTGGAGAGACCTGCCTTTACGTAATCCCTGTGCTAAAGCGCTCTCAATTCCAGGATTAGAGAAACAGAGGAAAAGCTGTTAGGATGAGGAGAAAGATGGAGGTGGACATATGTCTCATCGCAGTTGACAATACCCAGATGTGTGTGAAGATAGGAATGCTTGAGAAAGCTGGTGGCAGTAGGATTAGTTATTCTTTTTGTGCAGGACTTTTCCATTTTCATAGTCCTTTGTGGACTTCACCAAATCCATGCGATTTTGCACAGAAGTTTCTGTCTCTGGTACTGTTGAGGGTTCAGAAGCTCAGTAATGAGAGTCATTCATCTACAGTCATATGCCAAATTTATGGGAGAGCCACAGCTCCAAGCTAGGTCTTCTGAAGATTGTCCTCAGGCTTTCCCCCTGGAAAACGGTGGATCTTGGCATCACCAGCCACTCACTGTGGCTCCGCTGTGGCCCACGTCACAAGCAGATGTCTGAGTGGTCTCAGACAGTTGTGGTGCAGTGTCATGAGATCAACAATTGGAGGGGAAGCACCCATTAAATCCCTCCCAGGCATCCGGGCCTGAGGTCTTGGAGCTATACTTCCTCTTCCTCATTACCCATGCATAATTTGTCCCAAGTTTCTTTCTAATTTCACAATATCTGAAATCGACTTTCTTATCTCAATCCCCCTTGAGGTTGCCCTGATTCAATTGTCCTCATTTCTCACCTGCACCATTGGAATGTCCTCCTAATGGGTGTCTCCACCTCTAATCTCTCTCCACACCTGTTCCTTCTACACAGGATACCAGATTAATCTTTCTGCCATACAGTTCCGCCCTTGTCATTAATTGTCTTGGAAAAAAAAAAAAAGAAAGAAAGAAAACCAAAAAATCTCCAGAAGTTTCCAGCCACTGTGGAGTGAATTGAAATTCCTGCCTGGATTTCCACTCTCATCTTACTTTTTTAAGCATCTGGGCTTCCAGCTAAGAACTTGTATCCCTAGTTATCTCTCATCTCTGTAATTTGGGTCATGGAGGTTTTTGTTGTTGTTGTTGTTGTTGTTTTTTCCTTTCTGGAATGCCTTCCCATACCTCCCTGAAATAAATAAAATATTTCACAATCAAATATGATCCAACAAGAATGAACTAAAATTCTGTTCTCTCTTGTGAAGTCTTTTACTTGTCCTAAAATTGAGTTGTACCTTATTTCAGCCTTTGTTGTGGAAATTTGCACACTCTAAACTATACTAAAACCAGTTATATACCTGTCTTCCACTAGCCTCTGCCCCCGTGTCTGTTAGACCTGGAGAATTATGGGGTAGAGATGGTATCTGAACAACCCTGTTTGCCCCACAGTCACTAATACATTGCATAATGCATTCTTGTTTAATGAAGGTGCTTGAAGAAACTTCCTATGTCCTAAAATAAGGAGACAGTCCTGCTTTAGAACTTAGCAGGCTGTTCAGCAAAATGCCAGAACCAAACCCTACTCTACCAGATCAGTCTAGGTGACCTAAATAACAAAAGCATTGCCACGTCAGCAGCTCAGCATTCAGAGCAGCTAGGTAGTTTCTCAGGGTCACTGTCGCTCTAACATTTTACTTTCCTTCGGGCAGACATGTGTTTATGTATGAGTTGTTATATACACAGTCTTTTTTATAACGTGCACTTTCCAAATGCCCATGGAATTTGTTGATTCATATTTTTAATCAACTTTTTGAGGTTTAATTTACATACAATGATATGTGTCCACTTGAAGCATGTAAGGCAGGAAACTTTGGACAAGTCTATGTACCTGTGAAATCACCACCACAATCGAGATGGAGAACACTGCAACTGCCACAGGGCTTCCCCACGCCCTGTTGCGCTCACTGACCTTTACTCTTAGCCCCAGTCTGCTTTGTAACATCCGTCATCTTGATCCCTTCTTGGATTTCATATGCATAGAATCATACAGCATGCCCTCTCATGCCTGGGTTTCTTTTACTCAGAGTAACTATAGTTTTTTAGATTCATTTATGTTATCGTATGTGTCAATAGTTCATTCTATTGCTAAGCAGTGTTGCATTACATGAATATATATTACATTTTGTTTATCTGTTCACTTGTTTTAAGGCATTTGTTTATTTTTACATTTGGGTTAGGAATGAAGCTGCTATGAACACTCAGGTACATGTCTTTGTACATACAGAGTTTTCATTCCCCTGGGATAAATTGCTAGGAGGGAAGTTGCTGGGTCAGGTAGGAACTATTTAACGTCCTAAGAAACTGCCTAAATGTGCCCTTCGCATTGTCACCCTCGGTGTGCGAGAGGCGCAGTGGCACCCCCGTCCTGCTGTTGTCACCCTTCTCCATTTCAGCTCTTCCTTGCCGAGCAGCTGTATCTCACTGTGCCTTATATTTACATTTTTTCTCTTACTAATGATCTGGAGCATTTATCTATCCATTTATTGGCCTTTCTTATATATTTTTTGTGAGGTGTCATCAAATTTTTGAGCCATTTTTTAATTGGATTGTCTCTTTTTTTCTGAGTTGTAAGAGTATGTTACATGTTCCAAATAAGATTTCTTAGATTTGTGCACTTTTTCCTAGTCCGGGACTTGACTTTCCATTTTCTTCGTGTTGTTTTCTGAAGAGCAAAAATTTTTGATTTTGATGAAGCTCAATCTATCAGTTTTGTCATCTATAATTTGTGCTTTGTTTCTTTCACTATGGTTATCTCCCATTGGTCACAAATATTTTACTCTGTGCTTTCTTTTAGATGTTTAATGATATAAATTAGGGTTATGATGCACTTCAGTTTAAGGTCAAAGTTTATTTTTTCTCTCATTAGGATATCTAGTTTTTCCAGCATAAAAATTTGTCCAAAAGACTCTTTGTTCCCATTGAATTACCTAAACACCTTTGACAAAAAGCAATTGACCATATATGTGTTGGTCTATCCGTATTCTATTCTCTTCTCTTAGTTTGTATATCCACCCCTAGGCCAATGTTGTTATCTTCATCACTCACTTTAATAGTAGGTTTTGAAATCGGACAGTGTTTGTTTTCCATATTTGCTCTTTCCAAGGTGTTTTAATTATTCTAAGTCCTTTCCATTTCCATATAAATTTTAGCATCAGCTTGCCAATTTCCACAAAATAACCTGCTATGATTTTGACTGAAATTTTGTTGAGTCTATAAATCAATTTAAAATAGTTGATACCTTAACATTGAGTCTTCCAAACCAGGAACATGGCACATCTCTCATTTTATTTATGGCTTCAGAAATTTATCGTAGCTTTGCATAGAGGTTGTTAAATTACCCCTAAGCATTTTATATTTTAGGTGCCATTGTAAATAGTGTTTTTAAGTTCAATTTGCAATTTTTTTGTCATTAGTATATAGAATGCAATTGATTTTTTTTGTATTGACTTTGTATCTTATGACTTAGTAAACGTAGTAGTTTTACTAGGTATTTTTTAAGACTCCTTGTACTTTTCTACCTGATCATTTCATCTGAAAAAAATTGTTTAGTTGCTTAATTTCTTCATGGGTAAGCGTCCATCTATGAACTTTCTGTGTTTGAAAGATTTACTTCTTCACTGAAGAAGAAACAGTTTCCTACAAATTTGAAGGATGTAACATAGAAAAAGAATAGACCTTTACTCTTCATTTATCTAGACCAGCTTATTGAAACTGTCAGACATAGAAGTGACCTTCAAAATCATTAGGTTATAACCGCTCAGATTTACAGATAAGAAAACTGAGGCCTAAAGAGTTACAGTCAGTAAGTGGCAGATTGGATGAGAAAACTAACCCTGCTTTGTGTACCACAGTTCCTCTCTGCATTGCTTTAAGACCAGTGACATCGGGAATATTAGGCCTTTACAAGGTGTAATAACTGTTACCACAAAGAGCTTATCTCTTAGCCTTATTAAGGCTGCTTAATAATCGAAAATGGCCAACATTCTAAGGATCCTTGTTCTGTCTCACAATTGCTCCTGTGAAAAGACTAGTTCTTAGAATCTGTATGATTTTGACTAACATCGTAATTTCTTCTTTCTGTGATTTTAAGGGTCACTATCGAGATGGATGTCTTAGGATGCTCAGAGGTCTGTAAATAGTCATTTTACTCATCTCATCATTTTCATAGATTTTGATGTTTAAAAATATCCCAGATCCCTAAGATTTCCTGGAAAAATAAATGAATCATTTTAACATATGATTCTAGCAAAAGGTAATTTTTTATGTTTACAGAATGAGAGAACTCACTTCCATTTACTGGTGTTTTGCTTTTTGTTTTATCTTAGTTCTATAATGAAACAACCACCCAACTCATTAGTGTTTGTCTCCCTAGGAACCTCATTCCCTACTTAGCCAGCTGCAGACACTCAGACTCTCCTATTTCAAAGGAGAGACTAGCATTGTTCTCTTTCCCAGCAAATGAAGAAGCTTGATCATTGTTGATGTGTCAGGAGTAGTGGCGAATACAAACATTTTGAAAGATTTTACTCACAGAGTATTAGGACATGTCTCATGGTAAAAGTCAAATACTTGACTTTCCAAAAGTGCCATTTTCCCAGAAATAAACTTACTTGTTATTTTAGTTCTTTGATTTTCTGGAATATGGATAACCCAACTTTTAGATATACTCTTAGCATATAATATGATGTTTGTTCTAGTTTGTCCTCAGAATTCAAAAGAATATGCAAAAATCAACTAGAACTTAGCTCATTCTCAAAAAGCTTAAAATCCAATAGGGAAGATCAGATATGTATTATTGGTGCCACTGGCCTATGACCACTCCTACCTTTTTATTCATCAATGTGATGTTTTATAAAAATATATAGAACTAACATCCCCACTATATTAGACAATAAAGCATTTCCCCCCATGATCAGATACATAATAAGGACAAATTTATTCACACAGAACAAGAATTGGAAAAGTGCTAAATGAAAGGCCCTGAAAAAGTCCTACTTGTCTTCAGAAGAGGTAGAGTGAGTTAATTTTGCAAGGCTTCATGTAGGATGTGACCAGCACTAGTCTTTGATCAGTGGAAAGGGGGATGTGGGAAAGTAGATAAGATTATATAATTGTCCAGAACCTCTAATGGCTGGGGAATCTAAAGATCTTTCTTTCTTTTAAAAAAAATATATATTTTATTGATTATGCTATTATCGTTGTCCCATTTTTCCCCCTTTATTCCCCTCTGCCCTGCACACCCCCTCCCATCCACATTCCCCCCTTTAGTTCATGTCCATGGGTCATACATATAAATTCTTTGGCTTCTACATTTCCTATGCTATTCTTAACCTCCCTCTGTTTATTTTCTACCTACCACTGATGCTACTTATTTTCTGTACTTTTTTCACCTTTCCCTCCACCCACTCCCCCATTGATAACCCTCCATGTGATCTCCATTTCTGTGATTGTGTTCCTGTTCTAGTTGTTTGCTGAGTTTGTTTCTGTTTTTGTTTTAGGTGTGGTTGTTAATAACTATGAGTTTGTTGTCACTTTGCTGTTCATATTATTTTATCTCCTTTTTCTTATATAAGTCCCTCTAACATTTCATATAATAAGGACTTGGTAATGATGAACTCCTTTAACTTGACCTTATCTGGGAAGCACTTTATCTGCCCTTCCATTCTAAATGAAAGGTTTGCTGGATAGAGTAATCTTGGATGTAGGTCCTTGCCTTTCATGACTTGGAATACTTCTTTCCAGCCCCTTCTTGCCTGCAAGGTTTCTTTTGAGAAATCAGCTGACAGTCTGATGGAAACTCCTTTGTAGGTAACTGTCTCCTTTTCTCTTGCTGCTTTTAAAATTCTCTCCTTGTCTTTAATCTTGGCTAATGTAATTATGATGTACCTTGGTGTGTGCTTCCTTGGGTCCAAGTTCTTTGGGACTCTCTGAGCTTCCTGGACTTCCTGGAAGTGTATTTCCTTTGCTATATTGGGGAAGTTCTCCTTTATTATTTGTTCAAATAACTTTTCCACTTGTTGCTCTTCCTCTTCCCCTTCTGGTACCCCTGTGATTTGGATATTGGAATGTTTAAAGATGTCCTGGAGGTTCCTAAGCCTCTCCTCATTTTTTTGAATTCTTGTTTCTTCATTCTGTTCTGGTTGAATGTTTATTTCTTCCTTCTGGTCCACACCATTGATTTGAGTCCCAGTTTCCTTCCCATCACCCTTGGTTCCCTGGACATTTTCCTTTATTTCACTTAGCATAGCCTTCATTTTTTCATCTAATTTGCGACCATATTCAACCAAATCTGTGAGCATCCTGATTACCAGTATTTTGAATTGTGCATCTGATAGGTTGTCTATCTCTCCATCACTTAGTTGTATTTGTTCTGGAGCTTTGATCTGTTCTTTCATTCGGGCCATTTTTTCCCTCTCAGTGCACCTGTTACATATAAGGGGCGGAGCCTTAGGTGTTCACTAGGGCACGGCAACCCGTGTGGCTGCGTTGTGACGCTGTATGTGGAGAAGGGGTCCGAGAGGGAACAATGCTGCTTGTTCCAATCTCAGCCATTTTTCAGTCACTTCCCCCACTACCCACAATCAAATTGGGCCCTTCTGGTGCTGTTTTCCAGGTGGGTAGGTTTGTGTACATTCTAGGACCCTGTGGATCTCTCCAATGAACTCCCCTTTGAAGCTGGGAATTCTCCTGCTGCCGCCTCAACCCCCACAGGTGTTTTCAGTCAGAGGTTTAAGGCTTTATTTCCCTGTGCTGGAACCCCAGGTTTCGCAGTCCGTCTCGCTCCCCAGTTGTTCCTCCTGGTTTATCTGCATGCGAATGTGGGACCACCCAGTTCCCAGTCCACTGCCTCCCCAGTCCTCTAGCCACTGCTTTGCCACGAGTCCTCTCTGCCCAGCTGCCCATCTCCACCCCTCCTACTGGTCTGGGTGAATGTTTCTTCTTTAAATCCTTGGTTTTCAGACTTCCATACAGTTCAATTTTCTGTCAGTTCCAGTTTTTTGTTTTTAAATTTCTCACTGTCCTTCTTTTGGTTGTGCAAGGAGGTACAATGTGTCTACCTACACCTCTGTCTTGGCTGGAAGTCTGAAGATCTTTCTTAACTGAGACTTACCTCAATATGAATTGACTGCCTTTCTGATTTTCCACACATCTGGCCATCTACCTCCAAAAACAAGATCAATTTTAAGGCTGGCTCACCACTTACACTTCTACATGTGATAGCATAAACAAGCATGCCTATGAAGTACTTACCAAACCTTTTGGTTACTTGCCAGAGTTAGCAGGTAAGTAATACCTAACCCAATGCTGTGTTTTCTGTAATAGTGATTCTTAACTACTCGTAGCCCATGTCCTTTAGAAAGCATATTCAAAGCACTCAGGGAACTTCATGCTTAAAATGCTATTTATGGTGGTTAAATGTCCATGTGTTCGGAAGTTTCAAAACCTGATCTCCCGTATGAATGCTAGAAATCACCCAAGATAAGTTATTATTTCTCTTTGATGCCTTTATGTGCACTGGCTTCTTTAGGCCTTACAAAAAGTATACAGAGAATATACTATTAATATCCTGAATTTTTACTGAGTGGGGAGCTGAGATAGAGGGGGATGAGAATATCCTGAATATGAAATGGTCCAAGATCTTAGCCATTATTCTATGCTGCCTCTTTATGAAAGGATATTAACAAAATCCTCACTGATGTGCAACAACCCAGCTTTAAACCTGAAACCACATTCTCTTCTGATCTTGAGTAGGTCCCATATGCCAAGCTACTGAGTATTCCTCTTCTTGGTATGAGGCTATTGGGAGGTTATTTACTAGAAGCTTCCTAATTATTTTTCTAATAGAAGACTTAGACTCATCTCTTCATTTGTCATCTATCACTCTGTCCTGCCAGGCACTAATGAAACAACTGGCAGTGTGAGGGGTATAATTAGTGGGCTGTGGAATGGAGCTCAGCAGAATGTCGAAGAGATATGGTCTAGCCAATGACCTTGAACCTCAGAGAGGAAAGTACTACTGAGCTTTGAGAGATGCAAGACAAGCTGAAGACCTTCTCAAAGTACTACATCAGTGCAGTGTCTCCAAGTGAGAAGGAACAATTTGTAGCACAACCAATGATGACTGGTGTTTCAAGTGACATAAGTTCACCCAAAATGTGAACTGCTTGCCAAATGCCTGGCGTATGTACAAAATAACGTTATTTTGTACATTTGCATGAATAATTTGCATCGTTGAAGACCTAGTCAGAAAAGGAAAAGAGAGAAGAAAATGTTAAAATATGTTGTAAAATCCAGCCCATTTATACCCAAAGTTTACAGTCAGACAAAGTGAATGGTCCATTCCTAATCATATTTGCCACCGATTCGAAATGAGCCTGTACTGAAAGAAAATTATAGAAATTAATAAATGTCTAAAACTGTCATTCTTAAAACCTGTGGGCAGAACATTGAGTTGCATTCCCTCAGGAGAAATGCCAAATGAGTGAGCCTAGGCCAAGTGTGTTTGGAAAGCCTTATTTGGAGAACCATGGAAGTGTGAACTTGATCGTGTGAAAAGCCCAGAACTGTTCAACCTTCTGTGGCAGTTCTATGAGTTCTAGTACCAGGCTATTAATAGGGAGTCAAGCGGGAGTGCACTGCTGCTGCTTGCCTTGTGTGTGTGTGTGTGTGTGTGTGTGTGTGTGTGTGTGTGTGTGTTTTAATTGCATGGGTCATATTTATAAAGACTTTTTTAATAAGAGGTTATCAGATGAGGAAGTAATGGGTTTCCAATTTATATCCTTTTTTTCAATGCTTGTATCTATGCTTAATGTTAATCTTCCCTATTACCAACAGACACCTGGTTTTCTATTTTAAGTGTTAACCACTTATAGAATCAAAAAGAAATCCTAGAAATTAAAACAAACTTTTCTCCCTGGATGGTGTGGCTCAGTGCATTGAGTGCCAGTCTGCTACCCAAAGTGTTGCTGGTTTGATTCTCAGTCAGGGCACATGCCTGGGGTGTGGGCCAGGTTCCCAGTGGGGTGGTGTGTGAGAGGCAAACACACACTGATGTTTCTCTACCTCTCTTTCTCCTTCCCTTCCCCTCTCTCTAAAAATAAATAGATAAAATCTTTTAAAAATAAAACTAACTTTCCCAAGAGCCTTCTGGAATACAATAATTAACATAACAAATTTGCTCAGTGATGGGGAGGTCATAAACTTCTAGGCTGTCAGAGATGAAAGAAATGTGTTAACCTTTGCTTGTTGAGATGGACGGGGAATGGATAATTATTCTCTTTTACGGATGATGGCACAGTTTCACAGAAGTCAAGCATTTCCCCAATTTCTCTTAATATATAAATATTAAAATCTTTATCCCTTGTCTATAACAGACATAGGATGAAACATGAAGCGTGAACTAAAAAATATCACAATGCTTAGCCTTTCTGTTTGTGGAGTACCCCTTGCAGTTGCAAAATATTTAGATTGAAAAATAGATAACTCCTTGAACAGGACAGGGCATAAGAGGCCTGGGCTGATGCCTAGTGATATCTAGGTATTCTTCAGTGGTCCATGTGAGAGGAGTCTGTAGATTACGACTCCCGAGGAGCCAAATAAATCTGTCGATTAAATGGCTCGATTCTATTAACCATTTTTGTAGTAATTACAATATAAATGACTTCACGATGGGAAGTGTTATTTAAAAAGTATGTATAAAAAGTAAGGGTCTCGGACAAAAATGAATTACCCTCAGCTGCTATAGTTAATACACTCAACAGGCAATAGTGAGAGTATTGTGTGTTTGTGTGTATTTGTGTGTGGAGAGATGTTCAGATGCTGTGGGACCTAAAGCTTTGAAGCATATAACTTTGGGGAGACCCCTTTAAAAAATACAAAATGATGACCTAAGAGTTACTGCATTGGTTTCCTAGGGCTACCATAACAAAGTGACACAGGTGGTGTGGTTCAAACATCAGAAATTTTTTTTCGGAATGTTTCTGGAGGCTGGAAGTCTGAGATCAAGGTGTTGGCAGGGTTGGTGTCTCTCCAAGCTATTAGATGATCACCTTCTCTTATGTCATCACTGTCTCCTGATCTCTCCTTGTCTTCTATGAACATCAGTCATATTGGATTAGGCCCAACCTAATGATTTCATTTTAACCTAATTGTCTCACTGAAGGACCCATCTTCAAATACAGTCAGTCACATTCTAAGGTACTGGGTATTAGTACTTCAAAGTACAAATCTTGGGAAGCAGCATCATTCATCCTGTAACAATTCTGTAAGAAAATAAATATTTATTTCAAATGATAAAAAGCAAATATGACACACTTTAAATTTGTCATTATTAAGTTTGGAAAACTTTCTTGAATCTGTGCAGCATTTTATAGGTAACTCTGAAACCAAGATGATTGTCAAACTTAGGGAAACTGCTGTGAACTTTCTTTTATTTGTAAGCTGTTAAAAGAATGCTTTCACTCTTGGTAAATTCTATTTTGTGAAATTTGCTTCAAAGACAAAATCAAGTCAGTGGTGCATTTTTCATTGCTTCTAGTACATTGTTGAGCACATTCCTGCTAAGAGAAAGCATCTCCTTTTGCATTATTGAATACTGAGTACTCCTCCCCCTTGTGCATATACTTCTACACATCTGGTAATCAGCAGATTATTTAACTGACTTAGCTTCTGACTCCATGCATTTCATGCCCTGCTTCTCTTCTCTACCAGTATAATCCATATTCTGGGTGTTAAAGGACGTATTCATGTTACAGGACTTCTGGCTTCATACCGCTGAGTCCCAGAGCTAGGACAGTAGTAGGCCCGGAGACATTTCTAGAAAGTCTTTCTCACACAATGATAATTGTGGATAGCTTAATTAAGTGCTCGCCATAATGATTGCAAACCGTGTAAATGTAGCATCTTTCTATACTCAACTAAATGTATCGTTTACTGACATTCCTGTAACCAAACCCCCAAATCCCCAAATCCCCATGACCGTTCCAACACTGCTACACGAGTGTGTGACAGAAGTCAGTCAGAGTGGAAAGAGAGAGCGGTAGCACACATCTTGGGGCCCTCCCAGGTCCTTAGAAAAGGGGCCTGTGCAAGAGAGGGGCCCTGAAGCTTCCTTCCCTTCCTTGTTAATCCATGCTGGAGTGTTGCTGCTGTACTGGGTCCTTGCTTGAGAAGAGTTATTCCTTTCCTTTTTTTCTCTACTCCTCCTTTCCTCTCTTTCTTAAACCCACCATACCATACTTTATTTGATGCACATCATATTTTAGAACCCATATCAGGAGGGTTAAGACGCAGGTGATGTCTACAGCATGGGTATAAAGTTTTCGCTAACCAAAGCTGTTAAAGATACAATCTACTGGATAGCCAGGTGATTTAGGCATCACATTGATCTTAGCAGTCAGAGAAACCTTTATGAGGAAGTGCCACTTCATCTGGCCTACAGGATGGCGAGGATTGGCATCGGTGATGCTGGGCAGAGAGACAGGTGTTCCAGAGAGCTCGTACTGCATATGGCTGTACCCCTACAAGACATTTTTTTTTTTTTTACCTGTAACATTTACTTTTTTTTTTTTTTTTTTTGGTTACATGGCCAAAGCAAATTAACTAAAGGAAATCCCTGATTTGCTGGCTACCTCATTGCTTTTGAGAAATGTCCTTCAGCGTTTGATACCTCTTTTAAGTTAAGGTTCAGGACATCTGATCACATCTTTTTTCTGGGAATCCTATAAGTAGTTTCCGTGGCAGCATTCGATGGATTGTTATTAGTAGCTTTATCCACTGCTCCAGAAATAGACTTCAGACAACCCTTTCACTAATACCCCACATTTCACTGTGTGCACCCCAGGACCAATAGCGTGTCTACTTCAGTGATGTTAGGTAGCAAGGTTGATGTTCCACTTTTGACTTGCTCCTTTGCTCTCTCCCTAGTCCTGAACTGTGTCTGAAATTCAATATTTATTTTTGCTGTCTTTTTCCACTATCCTTTATTCGCTTTTTTTATTTTGTTTATTCCAGTGACTCTTCTTTCTACCATAGAGGACAGCCTGGGTGTGACCTCCCTTCTGAACTTTCCTTGGCCCAAAGGGGGAAGAGTCCAGCAAAGTGTCTCTCTCATATTCAATCCGAGGCAAGTGGTTGGCCCAGCACCTCTCAGCATGACCTGGTGGCAGAACCACTAGAGATATTTGAATGGTCAATGTTTGCATAATTCTACCAAGTCATACATTTGTTGGTTAGTTTAATCTTTGTGAAGGAGGTGTTTTGCCTCCAATATCCTGCTTTGTGAGATGCTTGAGGGCAAGGAACTGTGTTGTAAAACACAGAACATCGAGATGATTGGTAGTACACAGGCACCAACTAATCCAAAGAGAACCCAGCGCCTCCCACTTCACTGTTGAAAAGCAATTCTTTGCATAGTGTGTGTGTTTAGTAAACATTGTGTTGATTTTGCCATGGATTCCACAACTGTCGTTACTGTAATTTGACAAGTAAAGGTAATAGCGAATCAGTTACTGATGGAACTGGTTTTGTAAGGTTCGATGGTGGCAGATCACAGGTCTATGAGTACTGTTAACACCACTCTCCGATGGGAACGACTGTCTGTATACTGAGTTTTTAAAAAGAAGAATAATAGCAAAGGCTGTGTAAAGACTACTCGTCCATATATAGTGAATGAACACAATTGTCTCAGTCACATTTAGATCTTACATAATTTTGTTCCCCATGGTGATTTTTCCGGGTAACTTTTTCAAATGACACGAGCATATTAAAATAAAATCAGGTGGGGTGAGGAGAACCTGCCAATGACAAGAATCAATCACTTTTCTGACAAATGGCAGTTAATACAGTAACAATATTTAGAAGTAAAATGTCAAGTATATAATTGAAAAATATATATATCATTTATACAGTGATTTGTCAAACTATCACAGGTCTATCATTGATGCCTCATCAATATATTATGTAATATAATAGCGTGCTCTTCCTTTTTACTCTTTTGCTTTTGGTCATGAAAATTAATTTGGAGGCTTTTAACTTTGTGATCTCAATTTTTGTTTTGTTTCAGACATGGCTTATTCTGTCCACCGTAAAACTATCAGGTGTACAGCATAGCTTGATTAGACCAAAATTGCAGTACCTGCTTCATCAGTGTGGCAGTTCAGCACATGGTGTAGTTCAGGGGGATCTACAAAAGGCCGAAAGAAAATGTTCCATGTTAAGTGTGGTTACATAAATCTAAATAAAAAGAAAGTACCAGGAAGTACTTAGTGCCTCAGACACTGGAACCCAAGATTTCTTCCTTTCATCCAGGTTTTTTTTTTTTGGCTAAGCTAAACATTAGCATGGAGAGGGGTTTATATAACATCTAGTTCAAGCCCTATTATTTTCATTTGCTCCACAGACATTTTCTAGGCGCTTATCATGGGCCAGGCCCTGCACTAGGCATTCCACAGACTGAGATGGAAAATAGTTCCTCCTCACAAGACTTCAGTGGGGGAAAAATAGGTGAGGAAACTAAGAACTAGGGGGATTTGCTGAAGTTTCTGTAGGCATGAAAGATAGAATAGGGACAAGTAAAATGTCTCCTGGCCCACCATTCAGTCTGGTTCTCCTTGACCACTACCTCTTCCTAACCCAGGACATAGGCAAGGAGCGTATAGCTGGATTGGAGAACTTCCTTGTTACAAACCTCACAGGCTCGTGTTGAATCCCTGTGCTTAAGTTATACATTTTATGTCCCATATTAATTTCATAAACAGCTAGAGGGAGAAAGAGTAGATTTCAGAATTCTCTGAGCTCTGAAAGCCTCCCATCACACTTTCTGGGTTGCTGGAAAGGTCCTGTTTTGTGACCATGCTTCTTGGGACTTGCAGTTTTACCTAGGCAAACACTGGGTTTGGATGTATTTCTAAAGCCCTTTCATTTGAATTGTGGAGCATAAATCTTAGGAAACAGCTTGCTCTCAAGAGGTTATCAGTATATTTTGTTCTAGTTCCCCAGAAATATTGTGAGAATGGGCATTGTCAGATTATTAGGACATGCTCAGAGGGGGCATTCTGAATCATGTGAGACTGGGACATTTGCTTAAGAGGGAAATACAGACAACACTGTTGAATCTAAGGAGTTCCACTTTACGTTGGCCCACGGGTAGGGGAAGTACCTCATTAAATCAACATCCTGTGTACTATTCCTGATGTAGCAGAATCTAGAAGTCCTCTTTCTTATAATGTGATACAGTGAGGAATGAGAAGATGCCCTGGAGGATGGAAGAATGAAATGTATCTGAGTTGGAATAGTGAAGATTTATTGCTTAACTTAGAATCTGTCAAATGGCCCAATAAACGTTTAAACAGATATTTGTTGGGTGAATTTTAATGCCTGGTTTGTGTTCACTGTTGGGGAGATTAAGTGACCACACTGATAAAAAATGAAGTGCTGTGGGATACAGGAATGAGAACCTGCCAGGTCAAGAGTGCTGGGTTCTAGTTCCAATTAATAACCCGTAAGTGATTTTAGACAAGTCATCTACCTCTCTTTCCCCTCAGTTTTGTAAAACGGGAGATTGGACTATTTTCTTCTTTATATGGCTCGAAAGAACCTATGAAACCTACACACTTAATATTTACACACTTAATATTAATCAAGAACTACTTTAAATACACCACTATGGAAAGAAATACCAATAGTGATATGTTAAATATAAATTAGTAGGCAGATCTTAACTTCTTTTAGCCAAACTTAGGTTTGTATTTCATTAGCTGACATATTTCCAAGGACCTAGCTAGTATAAAATAAACATTTATTAAATGACTACAATGGAATGAGGTCATTGTGAATGTAATTATTCCCCATTTTGAAAATGCAGGCCTATATTAGACTATGTTGAGAAGTGGCTTTTTTATTTTTTCCAGAGATAACATGCCACTAGTCACGTGTTTCATCCAGTGTTTCGATGTCTGGCCCAGATCTTTGAAATGAATGTTGAATGATATTATTTGAACTAGATCCCTAAAGATATCTCATGTAAGGCACCTTAAAGGGTGAAAATCTAATGCATTCAATATGATATCTCTTGTACAGCATAAATGATTTACAAGGACACACCTCTGGTGGCAGGATTCTCTTTGCCTTGCCATGTATCTCTTTTGGACAATGCTTTTTCAATGTGAAACAGTCAGCCTGACAGTACTGGCAGCAGTGTGGAGGAAAAGCTCCAGCTCAGGTCAGAGACCAGTCTCATGTCTACAGAACAGCAGAGGTTATTGATAGCAAGAGATTACTTTTTCAACCACACCTTTTCACCAGTAATTACTGTCCATTTGTATTACTCCTGAGAAAACAGACTCTAATGTTCTTTTAGCAACTGGAGGACATACCGTTAAGATGATATGAATGCACACTCTATTTCATCCTAGTTTGTTTTCAATAAGTAAGCTGAAGTTAGTTTTTTTAAACGTCGCTGATCTCAAGGAGGGGAGGGTACATTTGCAGTGGGTTTGCTCAGTAGGTTAAATCTAAAGAAGTAATTAAGGCTCTGCATTTCTGATTTACAGGAAACAGGGTTTTGTATGCTTTTCCCTCGGATGAAACTAAATAAGGAGGATAAAGGAAGACTCTCAAATTGCAGTCTGTGTGACCTGTTTTTGAATAAACATCATCATATTCCACAGTCAATTATCTCCAAAGTACAGTGTGTTCTCTAGCCAGAGAGAGAGAGAGAGAGAGCACGCATGCACAAGAGAGAGTGAGCGAGAGAGAGAGAGAGAGACTGTGACTTCGAAGTGCTTAGAGAGAAGGACACATGAATGGAGTATACATTAATCTATTGTCCTCTGAATAATTTTCTACAATTTGGGAGGGGGTTATAGAGAGGATTACACATTATTTTTATGTGATTTTATAAATATCAAATTACAATCATCAGTGAAGGAGACAAGCATGGCTAGGAAAACAAAATGAGGCACGTTATGTTTAGCACAGTAATAGGGCCCCTAACACTAGAGGAAAAACAAGTCATTAGTTACAACTATTGAATGGAAGCGGACTAATCAGAGCAGCAGGATAAGTATCTCATTTTATTATGGCTTTGGCTGCATTTTGCAAGACTCTGGTTCCCCACTAAAATTATTTTCTGCAGCAATTCTATGAGGGTTCAGAACTTAGGAGTGTAACTATTATTTTTGTTTACACCATGCTGCTCTGCTGGAAAAATAAATAGTATTTTGAATTCTGTTTGTTTCTTTTATCCTTTTCTTCCTTTTCACCTCTGAAAAGATCAAAATTGTAGAGAGATATTTATTGGGGAATGATCTTAAAAGAAGCCTAGGCTTGATCAAAATAGTGTTGGCTACAGTGAAGACAGGTACATTACCATTGCTTCTAATTATTTTGGGTTGTTTTGTTTTTCTTTTCTTCTTCTTCTTCTTCTTTCTTTTTTGAGGTAAAATTGGCAGCAAAAGAAGGTTGCAGATGGACATGAAGGGTACTGCCCTTTTGTTAATTCAAATGAGGACCACACAACTTCCCACAATAGCTGTGACACTTGGCCTGTTCTGATAGAAACCCCTTTCTTTCTGTGTGGTCTAGGATTTGAATCTAGAGGTCTTTGGTCCTTGACCTCTCTCCTGGCGGGTTGCTGGGTGGAGTGGCTCTGATCACTCATTCTTCCAAGAAGGCCAATTGCCATCAGAAGCAAATAGCATCCTTCCTTTTACAGTAGTTCAGCTTGATAATTATCGGTAATGCTGGCCTCAGCCCACTCTTATGTTCTTATTCCCAAGCCTGAAGTGCGTGCGCATGTGCGTGTGTGTGTGTGTGTGTGTGAGAGAACAGTCCACTTTTGGGGGAAAGAGAGCATTCCTCTCATGTTAGACCCAGAGGCTTGCTTCAGAACACCAACAGTGGAGTACCCTCCTTCTCGTTGTGCCAGCAAATCCACACAAGTTACTTATTTCCCATTTTAGACATTGGACAGTGACTCAGTGTGCCCTGGAAATACTATCACTGTAGTAATTTTCTTATGTGGCTCAGCTTAATGTTCAAGAAATGGGTAGTTACAAGTCCAGACACTATAAAGATGGAGCTAAATATTCTTCTAAAAATGGGATGTTTGGTTAACGTTTAGTAGTCAACAACTTTCCTGCAGCCACACACAGTGCCAGAATAAGAAATGGAATAAATGCCCTCATGCAGTGTTTGCTAAGGTCTCCCTTTAGGAGGTTGCCTTTTAACGTTAAGGATTCGGGATATATTGGCTTGGTGTGTGGGGCTCATTATATGGCTTTATGGTGTCTCTAACGCAAGTGATTAACAACTGGGAGGAAATGCCACGCATATGGGCGATGATTGGCATAAAGCTAATTATACATTAGATTAATTAACTTGACAAAGGCCAGTTCTTCTGAACCTTGTATTTGTTTTAAAGATTGATTTCTACATGGCTGTGGCTTGGTGTATGATACAGAGGAGGAAAGAAATGGACATCCCTGTGCACTTGGCTTTCTGTCAGTATGTTGAAGACAATACTTGCAGATGCCTTCAATACCCTCTTCATCTAGATGGCCATCACGAGTCCTTAAACAATTATTCATTAGTATGATTTTGAGGACCATCTGTGTTTAGGTTATTGCCCTCATTTGCCCTCATCCCTGTTAACAAATATATGGCTAAAAATCGATGTTGACTTTGCAGTGTAAACTCACCCATGGAGTAGGTTGTCACTTACTTTTTATTAGGAGAGGTGCTCAATGATAGGTTCTACTGTGTAGACACCTGAATCACTTCTCTCTAACCTCAGTCTTGCCATGTGGTCCTTTGTTGTGGGGGCCCCTGTCCTGGGCGCCAGATGTGGGGGGGCTCCGCCCGCAGAGCCCCATCCCTCCGTCACAGATGAAAATAAAAACTACCAAGACATGATCTGCTTGGGGAGGAAAGGTGGTCAAACTCTCAGAGGAGAATGACCCAGAGCCACTTCCTCACTAGGCTTTTATTAGGTTCCAATACACAGGAATACAGGTTTAACATTTCAAAGAAATCTGAGGGCTTAATCTGAGTTAATGTCTGTCCGGAAAGGGGGTTGCCAAACTTTGGGAGACATACTCATTTCCTCCTCAGACCCTTATCATTTAAATGAGAGCACTCTTAGCAAAGCAGGTTTCACAGGACTTTAGGAATTCTTTCTTATGCCCGATCACCTAGGGAGCCGTCCTGGCCCGTACAGGGCTGCACCGCTCACCCTCATAGTTTCAGGCTTTAAGCCAATTAGGAAGCAGGAGACATCTCCCAGATGGAAATGAGAACTCAGGCTATGTCAGAATAGCCGGGGCGCGAGGGTCCATCACATCCTCTTTGCTGCAGCCCCCCGAGTCCTTCCATGAGGCCTCCCAAGTGGTTGAGTCTGGCTTAGGTTGCCCCTCCCATGAGGAGTCTTATCGGTCATTGACTGCCAACCAAGCATTGGGGCCAGAGATGGATGAGGCAGAAGCAGCACTCCTGCCAGGGAGATAAGCTTTGTCTCCTTAGTAGCTCACGTCCTCTTGACAGAACAGACCCAAATGAAGTGGGTCCCTTGGCTCTTACACAGCCCACCATGGGGTGAGGGTTACAACTCCTGAAACCAGGCTGAACGGTCCGCAACACTTTGTCACTGAGGGTAGTTTTGGAGAAACAGGCTAAGCCCTTCTTATATTGCTTACATTTAGAAGAAATTTGTTGTATGCTTCCTTTACCCTGAGAGGATTATATAGTCCACTTTCCCCTAAATGCCAACTACCATTCCTTGAACAACAAAAAAGGAAATCCCTGAAAAATTTTAAATAATTTAGATCAGAAGAATGAATGTGGATTTAAACAGAATTTTCAGGGAAAATAAAACTTCTAGCCATTTGGTAAATGTTGAGTATTGAACTTATCTTTACATCTTATCCATCTGCCCATAGCTCCCAAAACTTTGGTTTTAGTTTTCTTAAATTTAAGCAGAAAAGTCAAACTAAATTATTCCCTGTGTTTCTTCTGATTTTGGTACTGTATATATTCTTTCCCATGTAAAGTGGAGAAAATATTCTTTCCCTATGTCAGAGGACTGTTGTCAGAAAGGAATGATACTGTCAAGACGAGAAGGCCTTACACTGGGAAAATATGCTCTCAGAGCTTCAGGCATTAACCCTGCTGTCCCAGGGTCAACCTGCCCTCCACATTCCTTTGGACTTACCCAAAGGAGTGGTCAAGGATGGCTGTTGGAGCTTCATTTGGTCACCTGAAACAACAATACCTCAGACCAAACCATACCCAGCATTCTGCTTATTGACACAATTCTGGCTACCAGTGAATGATTAAGAACCCCGCAAACTAGCCCCTGGAGAAGCAGGAGTGCTGATATTATTTGCAAAACAAGTCTCTGTATACAAAATACTAAAACTCATTTGATCCTTTCTGCAAATTTGTGAGTTAATCAAGGCAGAATTATTATTGTCTTTTTTTTTTCACACGAGGCAACTAAAGCCTATAGAAGCAAGGTTGCTCATAAAGGCAAGGAATCCAAATAGGGTTACTCAGGGTCATCTGGTGTGTTGTGTGCACAGCCTAAAACCACTGTTACCTTGCTGCATGTAGGTGCAGAAAGCCCCTAGAGTTCCACAGAATTGGAGCATTTCCAGATCTGAAACGCTCCTTAGATATCATCTCATCAGATGTGCCCATTTGGCAGAAAAGGTCCAAAACATTTCTAAACTGGGAATAAACACACATTCTCTTCACATCACATTGTGCTGAGGGTTGGACGCATAAACCCAGGAATCATTAGGAAACAATAAAAAGACTATGTTCAAAAACATAGTCTTTGAAATCATTGTGACTTTAGTGCCAACTTCATCTCCACTACCTGGTTATTTCTGTCTAGCTAGGTTGCTTCCCTTCTCTGATCCTCAGTGTGAATAATGTGTGCCAAGCAGGGTCTCTCTTATAAACAAGATGATAAATTAGTGTGTGGCCTAATGCGTGGTCCATAATGAAAGATCAATATGCATTTCCTTTTTTTCACTCATTCCTCCTCATATGCTGTCAGGACTGCTGTTTGGAACACTTCATTTCTACCCTGGATTTTCCTGTGTCGCCTCTCCAAGCCCTATCATGACTGCTCTGGGCCTGTACTGTGTGAGACATGGCCTATCTTGGGATGCCAGCGTGCAGTGCTGCTTGGAACAGGAGACCTGGCCTGATCCCACTAAGGGGCTACCGCCGCAGAGCATGATTGAAAGTGCCTGCCTAATTGGGAGATAGGGCATCATGAATGGATCTTTCATTAGCAACAAAATATTTGCCCAGAGGGACTGTAAACAGAAGAGAGAACTTGATTCACTTACTCCTTTTCTCTTGCCCTCTCTTAGTTTTTGTTTAATTTAGTGTGTTTACACCTTAAGACACAGAGGTACTGAGGCCCTTCCAAGGTTAAGAGAAACCTTTCTGGGCCATCCCGCCTGTTTCCTTTTGGCCATCTTGAAACGACAATGAAAGGGGTGTGGGTGTGAGGCACAGCATGTGTTCACATGAGTCCTGGGTATTATGGGACTTCAGAACAAGCACCACCTCCACTCTGTCCACAAAGCGTCTAAGAGAGGCGGCATGAACACCCGAGCTCACCTCAAGCACATTCATTCAATAGGAGGGTCACTGCCGGTCATTTCCCCAGCGTATCGCTGCTGTCCTGACCTGATCCGCCTCTGCTCAACCTTGGCTACCTTAGCGTAGTGTTCCCTTCTCAAAACGTGTTACTTATGATAATTAAAGACCAGGCAGCGCCAGGGAAGGAAGCTGTGTGGTTTGGTGGCCAGCAAACAGGACCTGTGGTCAGAAGATAGGACTTTATTAAGTCATTTGGTGTTACTGGGCGTCAGTGTTTTGATTGGGAAATCTGGGCTAATTATATTTGACTGTCTATTTCACTCTTCCTTTGTGAGGTTTAAATGTGAGACTTAATGAGAAAGTCCTTCATAGACTATTGTGTAGAGTATTATGTAAGCAGGAAAAATTTTATTAGACTTCCCTCGTGTTCCATTAATAAATTAGCACTCTGCATTACAGTAGTAGTTGAGCTAAGCAGTTGATGTAGTTGACTTCAGATTAAATTTTACCTCAGAATTACTTGTAGAAAATGAGCTATCGGTGTGGTTTTTTGAACTTCGTAGGCCGCACAAAGGACATTGAGTTCTTTCCATCACTGGCATAAGCTCCCAAAGGACCGTGCCTTATTTCCAAACTCTATAGATGATGAGTTCAGGCACTTGAGAATCCACTGAGCTCACAGGGGTTTACATAATGCCAAATTAGGGTGGGAATTTAGATCCTGGTTACCGCTCATGAGCGGGTTCTGGTGTCTTTATTCTCAGATAATGAACACTCACGAAGGAAGGTTGGGAGGGAACCATGAGTTGCTTGTTTGGAGGCCTTAGTTCTCATTAGAACATCAGCTTCAGCGCATTGCAATAAAATCTTCATTCCCATTCCTCCATTCCTCTGCTGTTCCCTCCCTCCTCCACGCTTCTTGAAACAATTTTCTACATGGTACCCTAATTTTAAATAAATGATACCCTTATTTTGATATTTGTTTCCACTAATCCTGAAGTTGGCAGATTGCTCCAGAATTTACTGATGATTCTGGTGCTCAAGCACCGAGAAAATTTCCGCTTGAGGTGGATCTGGCACTGGAGATTTATCTTCTCCCCTTTCCATTTTATTGTTTTCCAGTTTGGGCCAACATGTTACTAGGTTGTGTTGGTTTCTTAGCTCTTGTAACCAAGCTAAGATGCACAGGTCAAAAATTATGTTTTCTTTCTCTCTGAAAAGGTCTTTCCTCTTTTCCAAAATGCCTCTGTATAGAAAAAGAGTATTGGTTTGATTCTAATTTGGGCATATGAAATGTTTGCTGCAAAATGTCTTTATCTTTCTGTTACATTGTCAGAGTGCTACGGCCACTGTCATTTACAGCTTAACAGCAGGAATGTTTTATTGGTACTGAGGATATTCCATAGTTTAAGTAAATTCAACACAGAAAATTTCATATGTAAAAGGAAAAAAAGACAGAAGCTAATGACTTTTACATTTCTCAAAATCTAGTTGCACCATGCTCATTCTGATAGTACCATTTATAGGTAAAAGATGATGCTTAACTCAGATTATTGTTACATTGTAACTGCTTGTGCAAAAAAAAGTATTCTTGCAGGCAAGAGATAGGGCTATTTGCCAAAGTGGTCTCCAGGTTTTAGATGACAATTGAGGCACTTTGATTTAATGCTCTAGTTTCAGCAGTTAGAAACAAACCAGCCCTCATCTCAGTCCCCCAAAGGAAACTGGCCTTCACCTAAGAGAAGGCAGAGCTCTTGCAGTGAAATCTAGCCACCATCAGACGCGATATCCACAGGTGGAATTGTGAGCTAATTAAAGACCATCTTATTAGGACTGAGGTGATAGCAAAATCCCTAAATTCCTCTGTCAGGCATCCAAAATCTTAGTCCTCAAATAGTATGAAGGCCTTCACTCTACAAGGCCTTGCAATGAGGGGGGCTGACATAGAGAGATAGAAAGATGAATTAACTGATTCCTGAGTCAACTATGATTTCTGTCCTCAAGGGGCTCATAATCGAGGAATGGCGACAAATGTGTAAAGAGCTATTTTCAAGTTTGTAAACTAAGTGTAATGATCTAGGTTATCAAGGAACCAAGTGGGAGGGTTTGACGAATTTTTCCTGAAGGAATTTGCCTAAGCCATAGGTAATAATTATTAATTTGGCTTCCATCTTGTCCCATTTCTGAATCTCTATTGACACTTAATATCTATTTATCTATCTATCTATCGATCCATCTCTCAAGTTCTCACCTAATGCCATGTTTTAAATTAGGAAAGATTCCTCACTTAGTAACACAGTCTGATTGGTACTTTGTGTCCATCCCTCTATCCATTCTACAAAATCTCATGTCATCTAGATGACAGATGCATTGCTATATCTTAAAGAAGAGTCACAGTTTAGTTAGGCAGTAATATGTAATTTAGTAAGGAAACAAAAACAACTGAGAAATGTTATGGATCCATAAAAGAATTAAAGAATAAGGCATGGAGAGCATTTTGAAGGTGGTTCCATTATCATCATAAACAGTCCCTGCTGAGAACAAGGCCTGTGAGTTGGCATCCTGTTTTCTCACCGTCTGGTCTATTCCGTGAGTGTTTACTGCACATTCACTGCATGTCAGACACTGTACTAGCATAAAGTGAGGGCATGTGATCTTTTGATAGACATTGTTTCTAACCCTCGCGCTTCTTACTGTGATTGGACTTCTGTTTCTGTCCATCATAGTCAAAAGGTGTACGTATTGGCTCCACTGTTTGTCTTTCCTATTATCTTCTGTCCTTGTGGTTGAATTTCAATGCATATATACCAGATGCTTCAAGAAAGTGAGAGACTAAACAGCAGAAGCACAAGCATTTCACTTGATTAACTAAGTGTTAATCACTTGGTTGTAACTTAGAATTGGTCTCCAGAGCAATAGGGTGTTCGATGCATAGCATTTCACATTATCTAAGTGACTTGGAACTGTTGGAAATAGGAGGAAGGGGGGTTGAGTTATGTATTAAGGACAGGGGTCAGCAAACTATGGTCCATCGACCAAATCCAGTCTTCTACCTGTGTTTATAAATAAAGTTTATCGGAACTCATCATGCTTGTTTGTTTATGTGTTGTCTTTAGTTGATTTCTCTATGCACAGCAGAGTTGAGTAGCTGCAACAAAGATCAAATGGCCCATGAACCCTACAGTATTCACTGTTTGTCTGTTTGGCTTTTTGTAGAAGTTTGCCAATCGAAGAAAACATATGTATCTCAGAAAGAAAACAACAACAACAAAAAACTCTCGTATCCCTAATCATATTTTTCACCTATACAACATTTTATTCTGAAACTTTATCGATAAAACTCAGAACAACTAAAAAGAGAGGAAAAAAAAACCTGAGTTAAGAAATGATGGACAAGAAATCTATAGGATATACTACCCACTATTCTTCAGCCAACTTATTTGGAGGATACTGTGTGTTTCAAGAATTTCTGCCAGATGCTGAGTATTCAGGCAAATACAACACAATCTGAGCTTTCAGTCTGTTAGTGGAGATGGTCATGCAAATCAGCAAACACTCCTCCTAGTGATACATGCTATACAGCAGACAGACTTCAGATGCAGAGAGGAGGCATGGAGGATGAGTTGCCTGTCATCTTGGAATTCTGGGAGAGATATCACAGGCTTGTTGAAATTTGACCTATGTCTGAAAGGATGAGCCTCAATACTTGAGCAAAGGTAGAAACAAATGCTTTATTTCTAGAAGCTTCAACTTTACCTTGAAATATTTGGTATGTTAATAGCCACATCACAGTTTACAAAATGCTATCTCATCCATAAACTCTTTGGTCTTTACAGTGGAGGTTGGTTATAATAATTTTCTACATTTTATTAAGAACCAAGGCCAGTTAAGTTAGTTGCTAAATGTTCCATTGCATATAAACAATAAAACTCATTTGACCCTTTATTTTTTTTCCACTCCAAAGACACAGGACTGTCTCCCTGAGTCAAACTTCCCTGGCTTAAGTCTACAAATATTCCCTGAAACTTGTAATTAGTCTGAAATACAAGAGAAAAATGGCCTTTTACTCTTCTTGTACTAGAGTAACCTGCTTTACCTCAGACATTGCCAGGAAATGTTTTTTTGCACCTGACATCACACGTGCTGCTTGTTGAAATAATAGTGGTCTGGGTTCTGTATGCTTCCATCTTTAAAATGTATAGGTGTCCCCATTAGGTTGTCATAGGACCCTTTTTTACTCTCAACTTTCCTTGGAAATTTCTCTACTTTCTTTCCTGCCCCCCTTTCTTGTTGTGAATATCATTTCATAGACTATACCAGTTGTGCCCCCTCATCTCAGTGTCCTCCTTCATTAACAGAGATTTGGACAGAGGGAGGAGAATATGTGTGAGAAGAGGGAGGGGCCTCAAGTCCTACCATTCCCCAAGTTTCATTATTCACAATACTGGCAACCATAGTCCTGCTTCCTTACGCTTATTCCTGCTACCAAGTACAATTCCAGAGGCCTCTTCTATGTTTATGTTCTCAGTCTTCTCTCCAGATTTCTAGCTCCAAATAGTCAAGCTCTTCACCCCTCAAAACTTCTGTTTTCTCCTTAGCTCTCTGTCCTAGGCCATGGAAACCTCTAACACTGTGTTGGAAATGTCTCTTTCCCCACTTGCCCCTCTGCAGCTACAGGAGGAACAGATTCTTCTGCCAATTCTTACCTCAACAAGAATGGTCTTGAAACAAAGAAATTGGAGCTCTCAGTGCATTTTTTTTTCTTAGCCAGCAGTAATAGAGCCTAGAGCATGGACTCTGGGATCAGACCATCAGTATTCCAGTCTTGCTCTTCAACTTAAGAGCCCTAGACCTTGAGCACCTTTCCTAATGTCTCTAGATTTGAACTCTCTATATTGGGATGTGGTAAAGATTAAATGAGCACATGTTAAGTTTTTAGAACAGTTCCTTGCTGTGCAAACTTTAGTTATTGTTATCATCATCATCATTATTTTTCTTTCATACTTGAACTTTTCAGACCATGTCTCCCTTTTGGGTTCAGAAAAATGGTTAATGTAATCATGAGTTTAATGGAATTTTTGGATTAGACGTGGAACCTAATATTGAATTATAACACTGTTTCTATGAGAGGATGTATTCCTGCATTTCAAACAGAGGACTTACAAAGAAAGTGTTGGAATGAAATAACTCATCCATAAGAGATGGCCCAACCTGAAGGAGCATGATAGTAAAAGATAATTGAAAACATGCAAAAATATTTTTGCTAAATGTACAGCACTTTTCTTAAAGATTTTTATGTCTTTATTTTAGAGAGGGGAAAGGAGGGAGAAAGAGAGGAAGAAAAATATCAATATGTGGTTGCTTCTTGTGCACCTCCTACTGGGGACCTGGCCTGCAACCCAGGCATGTGCCCTGACTGGAAATCAAACCAGCTACCCTTTGGTTTGCAGGCTGACACTCAATCCACTGAGCCATACCAGCTAAGGCAATGTACCACACTTTTGAATTTGAATTTGTGGTATTTCTAATGCATCTGCCCCAATGTAACCAATCAGGGTAATATATATTATTCTCAATCATTTGGTTTATGAAGTAATTTTTTTCCTCATTGATTTTTGCTTCTTTACATTTTGTCCTTGTCTAGTTCTTTATTTATTAAGTATGAAATGAGAGTCAGTAGTTGGATGGCTCTGCTTATGAGTCTTGATTTAAAACTCACAAATCCATAATTGGTCATCCTATCACACCTCTTCTCAAACTTGTGAGCTGAGCTCAGTTAGTGATTTGCCACAGTTGTAATCACTGCTAGGTGTAGAGTGGGGTGAGAGATCACCATACCAACATCCCCTGCCCTTTGAGAGCTCAGGCTCGGTGACAGTATCCCATTGCTTGCTTTGTGAAATGTCAATGACCCCGATTTTATACTTTGGAAATAAAAGTCATGAAAGTGTTTCTGGTGAACCTCCCATATTGGAACAAGTAAAAGTATTATGGCTTATGTGAAAATAAATCCAACTGATTTGCACCAATACACTAATGAGTATAAAAAGCAGAGTGTATTAAGTGCTGTGAGGAACAATGACCTAAGGCTGTTGATAGAAGGTTCAGGAGAAAAGTGGTGCTGATCAGGTCTTGTCAGTGGAAGCTGGGAGTGTTAGGAGTGTGACATTCCTGATAGAGGAAATGATATGAGGAAACAGGGAGGTAAGAAATTTGGGGGATTATATCTGTTTGTGCTTGTTAGTATGCCTTAAAAATGGTGCATTGTATTAATGTAGCCACATTTTACTTCAAGATTCCTCCATATATTAGGGCGAAATCAATAATACCCTTAAAATGAAGACAGTCAAATCCTTCTGAGTTGTGTGTGTATACACACATGCACACACACAAACTCCACATTTCCACAAATCAGTGACAATGCTAAATGGAGCAATTTTCCACAATTTTCTGCAAATAACTGTATACTTAAGCACTGCACTCAGCAAAATGCTGTGGTCCATCAATATTTTTCCATCCTGCTGAGTTTCTGCGTGGTCTCTAATAGCTCAGCCAGGCCTTCCTAGATAAGTATATGAGGGTAGAAGATTGTGTACTTACAAGTACAAGGATCACTCCAGACCACTTCAACCTATTGTACCCTGTAGTCAGCCAGGAATTAGGAAGATATGTTACACCAGGAATGAGAAAATAATCCTAATAGTACCCACAGAACAAAACCACAGAAGACTTTCAATCCAAGGATTTCATGGAGTCAGGCCACACCCTGAAGAAGGAGAAAGTCACCCTGGAGTGGGATGGGCAAATAATTTTATGGAAAACATATACATGTATAAAATAAAATGGTAGTTGTTAATTGGGGGAAGGTAGGTATACTATTGGGAAACTATAAACAGAAGATGCAAAATGAACTTTTCTTAGGCTCATTTTTGTTTTGTTTTGTTTTGTTTTGTTTTGTTTTGTTTTGTTTTGTTTTGTAGTAAAGGGTCTGATGTACTATTTCTCTAGTCTTAATTAACACATCTACACAGTCCAGTCACCTAATATCAATGTGGGTCTAAAATACACCCCCATTTCTCTATTTACTACAAGGTAATAAGGTACCCAGAAGAGAAGGTTCAGTTCCCAGAAGTACCTAGAAATAAATCCCAGAGTTTAGTCATCAGTGCTAAGAGGTTCAAGAAAAGGGAAGAGACATCAGAAAGGGCAGACTAGTCTTGATGAGCTCTAAGGAAGAATAAAGCTTAAGGTAGGTATTACCTTAAGACGAAATTGCAGACAGAATTAGGGAAATCGCTTAGTAAATGTCACAATATGATAGTGATGGGTGGAAGGTGCATGGAGGAAGTGGAAATTTGCTCCATGACAGGAAAACTGAAATACAGCTCTCTGAAAGAAGACTCCATTGCTTTAGCAAGTAGTGAGATTGCCGTCCCTGGAAACTCTGGAAGATTGCAAGGGTGTTCAGCCATCAAATGAGGCAGAGCTTGGGGGATCACCAGGGAGGTTATTTCCAACCTGAAGATTCTAAAATTCTAATATTTCAAATGAGTTCTTCTCAAGGAAGAGAGAAACATGTGTACTAGAAATTAGAGAGAATTGGTCCATCTGCCAGTTGATTTTAATTAGATAATGCTGACATTGCCTTGAACTTTTCAGGCAGTACCTACTCTATGTAGCTTTAAACTGCAACTGTGAAAAA
This sequence comes from Glossophaga mutica, assembly GCA_039655065.1. Classification (NCBI taxonomy): domain Eukaryota; kingdom Metazoa; phylum Chordata; class Mammalia; order Chiroptera; family Phyllostomidae; genus Glossophaga; species Glossophaga mutica. The sequence goes on along the minus strand of CM077304.1, from coordinate 175,765,130 downwards.
CATCAACCTGCCTTGTTGATATTTCCTTGTCCAAATAGTAAGCAGTGACAATCTCACATTTAGAAAACACTTCAATTTTAAGAAGAGGGCCCATGCCAAGGAGTGCTCAGGCACCATCAGGCCTCTAGGTGAGGGTCCTGAAGACAAACCTCAGTGCTCCTTCCACTTGCAATATCTGCAAACATCAGCTACTTACATGCTCACAGTCTGTGACAGCTCGTTGGTTTCATTTCTTGAAGCTGATCTTCAAAGCCATGAAGCAATAGCAAACTGTTTAAGATCCCAAATCAAAGAACAGATTGTGTAGACTCAAATAAAAAAAGCAAACAAACAATTACATTTAAAAACAAAGTGTTGGGGAAAAAACAGTTACAATCTTTTTGCTCACCTGCCAAGGGCTGCGGCTAAGCTTCTGTTTATGCCAAATTAGACCAGATGACATCAGACCATGTCCTACCAACACGTGAACTATTTCTAGCAGTTAAATCTGGAGGGATTTCTGACTGGTTAACATTGTGATACTGAGCAAATGAAGCTCATGTTCTCCATTTAGAATGAAGTTTCCATGAAAGCTCTCCACTTGAGGAAACAGCAGTGAATTATAACTCACACTGGCATTTGTACATTCACTGGAAGTACGTCACTGGAGGGTTGATACAGCCCTATGAAATAGGCGAGGAAACTGAGGATGAGAGAAGAGACTTGCTCAAGATCACAGGATCAGTGATATTCGAAATGAGAATTCAAGCCTAAGTTTTCCAATATCGTACCATTTGTTCTTACTACTATATGATCCTGCTTCTAACTAACCACCCATTCAATAGCTCTTGAAAAAGAGATTCCGTTACATCCTTTGAAGGTAATACCAGATGCCTACTTTCTCACAGAGCTTTCCAAATAGAGCCCATGCTGGCCCATTTCCATGGGATAGGCTGCACGTTTTTAGGTGTTTTATCAATTGTCTAATTGTGCGAGGGGTTTAAGTTGTTCCTGGGCATCATATCTGAATTCAGTTATTTGTTCCTTCCCCTCCAGTGTGCACATTCTCCTTAACACTGCAGAAATGCATTAGTTCCTCGAAGCTCTCAAGACACGTACACATATACTCAAAACAGAGGGCACGAGACACTAATGACAGATATTTACTTTGATTTGGGTAAGAAACTATATAAGAAAGCAAGAAAATGGTGTGGCTGTCATCACAACCTTTTTACCCTTATGTTATTCACTATACCTGGCCCTTCTCAATGTTTTATATCATTGATCACTACATTACTACTTTCCTTATATTTCATATACTTTTAAGTTTACTTTAGTCACTTTGCTATCATTAATTTAGCTTTGAACAGCTTTGTATTACTATGGAATCAAGTCTGTACAACTGATATCTGTGTACTTCTTTTTTTATTTTTGTATGACCTCTCCAGTCTTCTACCTGTATTCCTTCATAGTCCCCACAGTTTACTCAGACTAAAGAGTGGGACCCCATGCCTGCAAGCTCTGTCACTCATTCCTCTACTTTTAATCAAATTGGCCGTCTGTGAAGAAGGCCCCTTTTTAAGATCTAGGATAGCTAAGCTCAAAGATTCCACCTCTGGGATACTATCAAAGCTTCTTCCAGATGCAAATAATTTCTTCCCCTGCATAGTCACAGCACATTATCGAACCTCTTCTAGCCCTATGAATGAACGGTGAACAGTAGCATATAAAATATATAATGCTTCAGCTTCCGTAAGTGTAATCTTAATATCTCTGCTAAGTTCTGCTCTCCTTGACTTCCTTGGCATTATCTGATATATTTGTTTATTGATCAGAACAGAGACAATGATGATGAATAAGCAGCCAACGTTCTTATCCTTCAAATATGTGAATAAATGTTCCATATTTCTTAAGTTGGTTTTGTTTTTTAAATTTAAATAGCACATGCTCTTAGCTTAACAAGTCTAATAGGACTAATAAATATAGAGCAAATGATACCCCTTCACGGCCCCACCCCTCTCCACTCCCCTAGTCCTACTTCAGAAGACACTCTCAGATGCTTCTCCCTGGCATGTGCACTGCCCGGTATTTCAAAAAAAAAAAAAAAAAAAAGGCATGTTTTCTGTGTGTGGATCTATGAATTTTAGATATTATTCATGGATTAACAATATAAAAGGTATGGATATGCCATTCATATGTGTGTTTGACTTTTTAGAGCCTCCTACTTTGGGGGGCATTAGCCCTTCTCCCTCCAGAAATCAGGAAACTGCACATCGGGTCCTTTCTTGCTGCTGGTTTCATCGCTGGCCAGCTGTCCCGCTGTTTTAGGTTGACTGTGGTTGCCTTTGAGCCAAGGATCACTTGAAGATTCTTTAAAGCCCCATTTCCACACAACGCTCAGGCCTGCAAGTTGCAAACTTGGATTTATAGGCATAATGATAGAATGACTTGGGCATTTTTGTCCTTTGTGGAACTACAAGGTGCTCTTAGTGACCACATAACTAACGGTAGCCTATCCACTTCTCAACTTTGTTAACAAATATAGTTTAGATGCTTAAGAAATATAATAATGTACCTTCATGGATTTTTGTGGTATAAAATAACCTCCTAGTTATCAGGGATAATTTTCCTTCAGCACTAGGTTAGTTATTTTTATTTATTTCTCTGGATAATTGACTGTTGTGAAGAGATGACTGCAATACGAGACTGGACGAAATGTTCTATCAAAGTCCAGAGACCTGGACTCAGCTGCTTTCTAGCAAGGCGGTTTTTATATGTTGCACCTTCTCTCCATGCTTCTGTTTCACATTCATAAAATAGGATTAGGAATCCTTGCTCTGGAATCATTTTTGTGTAACAGTCAAGTTAACTAGTGTATTTTGTTATCTGTGTAGCTCACAAGTCCTTAAGGAAGGACACTGGTGAGGCTGTTAATATATTCTTTTGTTGTTGTTGATTGATTCATTCATGCAACCAATGTTTTCTTTGTTGTTTTGCAAAGTTTGATTTCCACTCAGAAAGAGTCTGATAGGCTGGCAGGTAGTTGGGAGCTTCAGTTTTGGCCCCACTGGAGCCTAGAAGTACAGCCAGTCTTGCTCCTCCCTCCCGGAGGGTGGCTCCAGAGCCTTGCTCCCTCTCACTGCTTGGCGATGGCACTTACCATCAGGTTCTTGCATGGAACCCATTGCAGAGCTAAATATCTGATTAGTTTATTTAGTTTTAATTTTGTATTATGGTTCTGCTTATGGATTGGATCCTTCACATGTGTATTCCACACCCTCACACTCACATGGCACACAACTTGAGAGCTGGCTAGGATTTTGTTATCTATTGAATCTTTTCAATCCAAAAATCCTATTGTTCTTAATCTATCCCCCTCATTCTTCATCTCTTATGGAAATGTTTTCACTTCACATGTAACAGAAATCAGTTTATTCTGGACTACACTGGTTAGGCCTCTTAAGGCATAAAGATGTGAGAATAGATGGAAGTTTGGAATGGCATAACTTGTGGTCTTTGCTTTTGTGTGCATGCTTTTTATTTCATAGTCCCAGCAGTCCTCAGGATGTGTAAAAATTCTTCTAAGACCAACAATTACAAGGCTGTCATCACTGCTCCAATTTTATTGCCCCACAATAAACAACAGTTGACCCTTGTTTTCTGTGTTCAGGCGCAAACAGAAGGTCTTGGTAGCTACTGCTTCAAGGAAGTTACTTCCGCCCCCCAGAAGCAAAACCATTCCATAATGTGTGCAGGCCTCAAAGTGTGTGCGCATTTGTGTGTCCATTATCTCATTCTCATGCTCACAAAACTCTTCATGGGTAGGTATTTGTTTCCATTTTACAGATGTGTGGATATTTGCAGTAGTTGCCTAACAGCTATGAAAGATTTGAACTATACATTAAATTCATTCTTTGTCTTAAGTCCCTCTTTCTTTCGATTATTTTAGACTCCAATACTAAGCATTACAAGATTGCTTTTTCCCAGCATGAAGTAGATTTCCAAAGGGTGTGTGCATGTGTGTGTGTGTATGTGTGTGTGTTTTAAGATTATTTTTTAAAGTATTAGCTTACAACACAGTTGAGCATGAAGCTTTCAGAGAGGTCCCACGTACCCCCTGCCTCCACACACATAACCTCCCTCACTGTCAACATCTCTGCACCAGAGTGGCACATTCGTTACAAGCAGTGGACCTACAGTTATATATCGCGATCACCCAAGTGCATGTGAGGTCCATGCTTGGTGGTGTTACACATTCCACAGTTCTCGATATAGGTGTAGTGAATGACATGTATCCACCAATATACTGTTCTGCAGAATAGGTTCACTGATAAAAGTCTTCACGGAATATCTTCTGTACTCTGCCTAGTTATCCCTTCTTCCCCCAAGCCTCTGGCAAGCACTTGTCTTTTTAGACAAGTTTAGACAAGTTTAGCACTTGTTTATAGTTTTGTCTCTTCCACAGTGTCATGTATTTGGAATTGTACATTATCACAGCCACTTCTAACTAGTTTCTTTCACTTAGTGATACGCATTTAAATTTCTTCCATGCCATTTCATGGCTTAATAGCACAATTCTTTTGGTGTTGAATAGCATTCCATTATTTGTATGTATCTCAGTTTATTTATCCATTCACCTACTGAAGGGCATCTTGGTTGCGTCCACATTTTGGCAATGATGAATAAATCTGCTACAAAATCCACATGCAGGTTTTTGTGTAGACAGAAGTTTTCAAGTCATTCGAGTAAATACCAAGGAATGTGGCTATTGGATCTTAGGGTAGGAGTATATTTAAAGCAGTCAGAAAATTTCAAACTGTTTTCTGCAGTAGCTGTCCCATTTTGCATTTCACAGCAGCAAATGAAAGTTCCTGTTGCTCCACATCCTTGCTAGCATTTGGGTTGTCAGTGTTTTGGATTTTGGTCATCCTGATAGTATCTCCTTGTTATTTTAATTTGTATTTCCCTAATAACCTTAGATGTTTATCATCTTTTCATATACCTATTGGCCATCTACCATATTTTTCAGACTGTAAGACACACCCCCCCCCCCATTTGGGAGGAATAATGGTTGTTAATGCTGCTGTTGAGTTCTGTTTACATTTACATTCATGAAATATTATGTTATTAAATATTTTACCACATTTTTGCTTCAAATTTTTTCCCTATTTTCCTCCTCTAAAACCCGGGTGCATCTCATGGTCCGAAAAATGCTGTATATGTTTTTGGTGAGGTGTCTGTCTGTTCAGATCTTTTCCCATTGTTTAATCAAGTTGTTCATTTTCTAACTGTTGAGTTTTATAAGTTCTTTGCATATTTTGGGTAATGGTCCTGTATAGATGCATCTTTTGCAAATATTTTATTTCCATTTGTGGCTTGTCTTCTCATTCTCTTGATAAAGATATGTTTTTGACCAACTGTATTTGCTCCAATATTCCCTTCTTCATCTGTTGCATATCTTGCAATAGGCTTGAAAGATTAACTTGATAGTAGCTGGTTCCTCTTAGGGAACACTGCATTCATTTTTTTTCTTTCAAGTAACAGAAGACAGACTTGGGAGATAGAAGGATATCCTGATGCTCAGTGAATGCTTAATCTTTTTATTAACTCTTAAGTAAAACTTTTCACTATTGTAGCAATGTGCTTGTCCACACTTGTTGACATTTCAACACCTACACTTAGTGTTGCCAGAGGCGGGGGTGGGGGAAGGGAGGAAAAGGAAAAGAAGGAGGAACCATTGGCTCAATCCTCTACGTATCAAAAACAGTAACAATATTTAAATAATTGCTGTCAGTTATGCAGACATGTCTCTACTGTTTATTTCTTCCTAAAGTATGAACTACCTCAGAGGAAGGGATTCATCTCATAGTATCTAAGAGTGCCCTGTAGGTAGCAGGCGTTTAAACAGTGTTTCTTGAGTTAACCTGGCCAGCCTTTTATTCTGACCTGTTATGGCACTATTGGGCTTCCTGTCAGCATCTTTGTTGGGATGGACTCAAGTGGCACAAAAGACAGAAAGAGTTGTGGGAGCCCTTTAGGTGGTGATACCATATGCATTTCTATGAGTTTCCGTTCTTTTACCACGTGCCCTTGGAAGTCCTTCTGGCTGATGAAACTGTGTAAGTGACTGAAGGCCAATGGATCCATTAACACTTGTTTTACTCATGTTTTGTTTTCATTCTACAGAAAAGCATAGTGGAAAACCAAAACTTAGTAAGATAACAAATAGGGGAGGAAATCCTTTGGAAATTGCACTTACTACTTAAATTTAAAGATTAATATTAGTGTAGCTATTAATAAAGCTGTTAAGAACCCAAAGCTTAATCACACAAAGAGCTTCTTATTGCCTCTCCCCTGTCCCTTTCCTCCTCCATCCCCCACAATGCAGGCACAAAAGACAAAGCTATTTAGGGAAGTATCAATCAGCATGTTGCCTATATCTGATTTATTTTTGCCCAATGCTCACATTTCTGAATTTCTCAAAGACATGTGACTTTCAAGAATTCTTTAAATATGTAAATAATATTATAATCCCCTGATGAATTCCAGACATACTGCATTATTCTAGGTGTCTGAGTGATGCAAAGAAAGGCTCAAATCCCCTGCTGAATTAGCCATTTCACATGTTACATTAATAAACATCAGTCACCTTGCAAGAATGATGTGTTATCTGAATTTAATGAACTTCTGAACTGAACAGAATGCATCTACATGACAAGATGTCATCAAACAGAACAGAAAACAGTTTAAGTCCCCTGAAAAGCCAAAGGAAAGGAGAAGCAACAGTAGAGAAAAAAAACACAGCAGACTGTGCATGTTTTGGAGGGGAATACGGATGGGGGCAGGAAAATTACTGGAAGGCATCTTCATCTGAACATGAAGCTGTGCGGTGATTTGTGTGTGCGTGGATGTCCTACCCTTGGGCCATGTGCATGCATCTCAGGCCTGGATGATTAAGGGGCCCTGGTGTCTTTGACGGTTAGACTTATATTTCCCTTAAATGCAATATACAAATTCAAAAAGGCCTGGGGCAGCTTCATATACAAGATAATCCTCAGTGAAGATTTCAAGCTGTTAGGTAAAGAAATGTTTCCATGGCGAGGCTATATTATTTTACTTTCTAAAACTCTGTGCACCCAATAAATTAAAGATAAACTCTTTCCAACAAGTTTATTCTTTCCTTCACCCTGTTTCGTCATGTTAAGTATCGAGCACATTGCTGCTTAAAACTGGAGATAACAGGGTGCTATTATATGCGATATGTGTTCACAGGAGAAATATTACACATATATCCCAAACACGAGGTTATGACAGTTTTCGATGTTAGAAGAAGAGCTCTCCTGAGTCGGAAAAAGCAAACAGTTGCCATTTGTATCTTCATGATGATTTATTTGAAGACTGCATTTGGGGGAAATGATTCTGTAAGGTATTGTAATGAATTGACTATAGAAATTTTACCATTAAATATTACCTGCTATGCACACTAAATCCATTACAAGCCACCTGTTGCCACATGACACATTCAGAACAGCAGGGAGGGTAGAGCAGAAACAATTTGTTTTTAGGTGGCGTCTTCCCTGTGAGCCTTTTCACATCCTTGAACTGAAAATGAATGCCCATTCTCTGAATTTTCTGTTGCCTTTAATCATTCACCTGTAGTGGAAGTTTTAATCTTCTGCTTTATATTGAAGTTGAATGTCTTAGCACCCTTTTCAGATGTAAAGCTCTGTGAAACTGAGGGTTTGTTTTTTTTTTTTTAACTAACTCTTTTTGGTATGCTGCAATGTGCCTAAAACCTAGAAGGTGTCTCATAACCTTGCTTGAATGAATGAACAAACAAAATTGCACAAGGTGTTTGAAGTTGATCTGTTTCTTTGACTATGGAAAGACTTCTGCTTTTGTTAAAACAACTGTGAAGCTCAAGTTTTATATATTCTAACACTTTATTTTACTCAGTGGCCTGATCAAAACATTTCTAAAAATTCACCCTTATCATTTGAGAAAGAGAGAGGATTCTTGCATATAAGAGATTAAGATCGATTGGCCCATTGGCTCAGCCTTCTAGTTATAGAAAATAATGAAAATATTTAAATAATTTTGTGACTGTTAGTATCTTCTGTTTTGCATTCTGTATTAATGAATTTTTTTGATCCAAGATTGATTTTCCAGGTGAAGACTATAAGGGTTTTCCAGGAAACAGAACCAATAAGATAGCTAGCTAGGTAGCTAGATAATAGGAATTGATTTGAGTGATTGTGGAGACAGAGATTGTGAGCAGTCCTACCATCTGCTGTGTAAAAGCTGGAGAAGCAGCTGGGAGTAGGATTCAGAGCTGAGAGACCTGAGGACCAGGAGCACTGATGCCAGAGGGCAGGAGAACATGGGCATTGCAGCTTAAGCCGAGAGCACATTCACCTTCCCTCCACTATTTTGTCCTAGAAAAGCCCTCAGTGGGTTGGGTCAGGCCCACCCACATGGCAAAGGCAGATCATCTTCACTGAGTCTACTGATCAGATGCTAGTCTTTTCCATCACCATCACAGACACACCCCGAAGTAATGTTTTACCAGCTCTCTGGGTATTGCTTAGCTGGGTCAAATTGACACAAAAGTAACAATTACAGCAGCCATAGAATGATTACCAGGGGTCAAAGTTATGGAAAACTGGAGGTGGGGGGGGGGGTAGGTGGAAGTAAATTAGAGTATAGTCTGGTGTTTTTAAACTGGTTCTCTTCACAATTAGGGTAAGAGAATTCTTCAGTTTTTGGCAGTGTCCAGACTTGGCATCCCTGGTCTCTACCCATTAAATACCAGTAGTACCTCGCCACACACACACCCACTGGATTGACCAAAAATGCCTCTGGGGCAGTAAACTCCCTGGAGGAATGGATCCTCTACCTCCCACGTCCTTCGAGAGCCACTGTCTAGATTTGTGGTCCACTAAGGCTAATTGTGATTCAGGATTGCCTGAGGATCTTGTGCTGTTTTTATCTTTCCCCTCACCCCTCTCCACATCAAATTTTGCTGCTCTGTGCCTGAGGTGGCCTATGGAAATCTAATTGACATGGAACTGAATGTATCTGATTGTTGCAAATAGTACACAACCCTTTATCTGCACTGAATGTTGTTAATTCCTAGAAAAAGTAAATTTTCCAGATAATCTAAAGAGTAGAATTTTAGGACAAAGGAAAGAAATGTTGGCAAATCACATTATTTCATCATAGTTTCTACAGTTCGTGTTTGAATACTTACTGTTCTATTACAAAATTGCAATTTCTTCTTCAAACATAGCTAACATATTATTTTGTTCCTAAAAACAATTTTAAAAATACATGTTTTGAGATCAATTTGTCTTTTCCTTGTAACATGAATCAGTTTAGTTAAAGAAGTAAATGGGAAATTATGAATTTTGTACTTAATGCATTAATTTTAACTTAGCCTCTGCCTTGTTTGGCAGGATCTGACTCATTTTATAATTCTATAATTAATGTTTTATCAGAAATTCTGTCATTTATATTTATTGTTCTAAGATTCAGTCATTCTTATTCATTTCTCCAGTCATTCAATTTCAAAATACCTACTTTGCCAGACACTATTTATCAAGTGATGGTCAATTTATTCATAACTGGGTGAATAAGTGCCCTGACTCAAAGCTTATACACTAAGGATCATAATGCTAGTAACTAGCCATGTTTCTGCAGTGTTTTAAAACTCACAAAGCAAAATCATGTATTCCTATTTGTACCCAAGAGACCTGAGAACACATTCTTAGTCACCATTTATTCACGTGTGACTTGATTTCTTTCGATCCAACACATCTCTGAAGTATTGCAGTATCAACCCTTACAGGTGTGGAACTTGGAAGGTCAGAGGATTCACAGCCTTGTTCATGGTCAAATCAATTGATCCATGTCTCTCACTCGGCCTCTCATCATGAAGGCAGTATGTCTTAGTATAAAGAATAGGGAGCTGTAAGTCGGGTGCCATCTGACTCAGGTACTCTCTGGATATGTAAACTTAGATAAGATGCTTAAGTCTGAACACAGTGTTTTGTTGTTGGTTTTGTTTGGTGAGGGGGTGGGGGTGGGTGGAGGAAGACCATACCTCATAGGTCTCTTCAGGACAATGATTTTTTTTAAGGGAAGAGCGAAAGGGATGTGCTTGAAGGGGCCTGTCATTTATTCATCAGTCATTCCATTAATATTTTTAGTGCCTACTATGTACCGGTCACTTTTCTGGGCACTGAATTGCCCGAATACCGTATTGAACACAGTAATCAAAAGTACCTGCTTCCTGGTACTGACATTCTGGCTTCCTGTATTATAGTGGGGACCCAGCTTTCCAAAGGAAATAGTACCTAATAACTTGCTAAAACTTCCACTCTACTCTTTTCTAATCTACCCACCCCAACTGAGAATCCCACTTTAAAGGAAGCCACTGTTTCTAGTGGTCGCGTGTTATGTCCCCCAGGTATGCCTGCACAGAAAAAGCACTGACGACATTATCCCCGGCTGTTCTGAAGATTCGTCTTAACGTTAATATGCGTTATTGGTGAACAGACCAAATGAACATTTTGTTTTGGTTACATAGGATTCTTTTAAAATCCAGAAAATCTTTTGAAATTGAAATTGCAGGTCAGCAAGACCATCCCATCCATTTTATCAGGAAGTGAACAAGGCTCCGACATCAAAGGAAGAGTGTGAACCTCGAGAGACTTGGTAGGCGCTTTATTTGACGCCTCCTACCCTGACAACACTCTGCAGTTGCAACCGACAAGCACATCTTTCAGATATGGAAATCAAGTCCCAGAGATGCTATGGGGCCAATTAGGAGAGGAGCTGAAATTAAAACTTAGGGCTCCCAACCCCTACCCACTGTATTTTTCTTCCTCCTGGGACACATGTCATTTGTGGCCTATTAGCAGAGACTGAGTTTAGTCAGCTGTGTTAACCAGAGAATTTGTCCTAGCTGTTCTCTTCCCATGTTTTTAATGTCAATTTAAAACATAGAGAAGAATCTGAAAAGAGTTCTGGAGAAATTTGTGCAGTTCCTATTTCAAAGAAAGATAGACTTCTCTCGCTGAAGCCTTGACAGCAGCACATTTAGACAAGATCTGAAAGCAAAACAGCCTACTCGAGGTTAGACAGTGACTCGAGTCATTCCCTGCACTTAAACAATATTTGGGATGACCCTATGTAAACTCACATTATCACTTAAAAACCAGTGTAAAAATACTACCCATCTGCTGCGCTAGTCCTGCTACTGTGTGCCACATTTCTCTGACAAGCTGTTGCCTTGGTATAGAGAGGGAGTGTACATTTTGGAATCCGGAGTTTGAGTTTGAGTTTGAAAAAAAAAAAATGGTATCTTGTACATATGGACTAGATTCTGTTCTTCCAAATGTAGATTTGTAACCTCATTTATTTTCAAAGATGATGTGTTAAATTAGGTTTTTTTCCTATTTCCTCTTTTTTTGACTCTGAAGATGGAAGCTCTTATAATTTTATGCCTGTGACATGAACAGTGTACAATGGGAAGTCATTTAGTGTGCACCTACCATGTGATACACAGAGCGGGCGTTGGGAGGTGTTCATCGTGCACACAGTCACTAGGTTCCATGCTGCCCTCGGTGGTACGGTTTCTCTGTGGACTGTGCGACTTTTCAGATACTGAAGAGTTGTTAAATGACATAGAAAGTGCAGTATATGTAACCACTTACAAACAAGTAATTCTTAGTGCTGCACGACTCTTAATTCCAGAATCACTGCTGCACCGAAACAGCCACGACATAATCGGCCGCCTTACGAGGCGTTGAGCATAAGAGGGGAGACTGGAAGTTAGCTCCTCAGGGCTCATAGCTGTCGCTCTGATGCATGAATCTGTGGATTGAGCCATTAGCTGGGACTCTCAGCCTGGCAGAAATGCAACATCACTGAGCAATTTGCTATTTTTCTGTGGGACATTACTTTTTCTTTTTGTGAGAGTTTTCTAAGACATATCCAAAAGTAATAATAATAATAATAATAATAATTGGAATAGCAATATCTGATGTTCCTTGATATTAATGTTACTCCTTCTTTTAAGATTTTTCTGGAAATTCTTTTGGATGAATATAACCAGCTCCATTACTCGAAAACTCTTGTTTTATTCATCCCTTTTCTCCACATATATTTAATGAATGGTCATTATTTGTAAGACTTGGTGCTAGGAGCTCTCACATGCAAACATGAGTCCAGCAGAACATTAAAGGGGGATACAGACTCGCAGAGAAGGAGAATGTGAAGTTATACTTTTGGAGGAGGGTACTAGGGAGCCTTTTGATACTGGGCAGCAACCATGGGGTCGTGATACAGCAGGAGCCGTTTCCCATTCGGTGCCACCCTGAGTCTCACCCACTCAGGGCACGCAGCATGTGCCTCAGATTATTGCGGTTGGAAGACATGCCCTGACCCTTCTAGCCAAAGCTCCTCATGTACAGATGAGCAAAGAAAGTCTGGGTAAGGAAAGGATTTGCCAGTGGTCACATAGATGGTTTAATATTATTTAATAGAAAAACCCAGGATGAGAACCCAGGTTTCTTGTCATTCAAGCCAATAGTCTTTCCATTTTTAGTTTTGTATTTGTGTCCACTGTTACCCAAGGCTACTTCAGGCCAACCAGTGGGGTTTGGACCATTTCCAGGGATCTCCTGTTGAACTAAACTCACGTCCATTTTGGCACACACATTCCTCCCTCATCCCCTTTATAATTTTGCTATTGAATTTAACACATGTGGTTGGTGCAAAACCTTTGACCACAAACATACTTGCAGATTATACTTATATTTGGATGCAGCCTCCTTTGCCTCCAAACTGGATAGTTAAAAGGGGTAGGGGTGGGGAGACAAATGAAGACAAGAGAATCTGACCTGTCACATCTCAAGGCCTCAGGCTTTTTATTTTAGTCAGTTCCATGACTCATGCCATCCTCATTGCCGTAATTGTCTTTTGTTGACATTTTGGACTTGGCTCCCTTTGCTACTTCTTAGCAGTTACAGATTTCTAACCCAATAGACCAATTTCAATTCCCCCTGCGTATTTCATCTAAGTTGTGTCTTCCCCATGTATTTGTTTATGTAGTTTAGTGCTTCCTGGATTTTTCTCTCAGCCTTTTAAAATACATCTGATGTTTAAGTCTCAGATCAAGTACCACCCAGCCTCAAATTGCTCTGCCTCTTTCACAGCATCGATTAAAGTCTACTTCCAATTATACTCATTTAATTGACACTAGATATTGAAAACTTGAAAAGAGAAATAGTTTGCATTCATAGTTACTACCCTGTAAGACCTAGCTCTGCCTCATTCACTTAATTAAGTATCTGAGAAGTAAATTATTTTGACATAATATTCCTTATTCCTAAAAATTTCACATGACTTACTTGCAAAAAGTTAAAAACTATAAAAGTTGACGTCTAGATGTGTTGGCAGAGCTGTCAGCATTTCCTTCACTGTATCACATTTCAGTATTTACTTTATTGAAATGTACAAAAAAACCCAGCCATTTTCTCTACAAAAAGCACCAGGTTGATTATTGCCTTCCCTTTCTTTTTTCCCTCACAACAAAAGGAAGAATTATACCTTGAGATGATAGAAGGAGACAGTTTTGTTACTAGTTTGTCTCATTGCCCTCTTCCCCCACAAATTCATGAATCTAAGAATCTGCCTAGATTACTCTTCATAACTGGGTGAAGGTAAAACCTGGGTAGATCTCACAGCTTCTCCTTTAGAATGGCCCAATTAGGCAGAGGAAGTAAAGCAATGTGTTCTGAAAACTTCCATGCCAGCTGAAATGAAGGTTGGTCAAGAGGGTTAGTGAGGCGCCATGCAGCTCAAGTGTCATAAGGATATAGAATAGTGAGGTCGTTGGATGGATGTCACTGTTAATTAATAAGTCAGGTGTCATTAGCCTTCTCCTTTTAGCTGAAAACTGACATTCTAGACCTCAGTGCTTAGTTAGATTCCAACTTCCTTCAGGGGTATCTAAAAAGCTCCCAGCCTCTTGGACTTATTTTCCATTTTGGACTTTTTATGCACAGAGTACCACAGTGCCTCATACATTGTTGGCATTTAATATACAGTTTGAATGAATGAATGGTCTCAGAGTGCTGGAAATCGATTTATGTTTCTTGTTTGAATGACTTGGATGCTGATTCCATCTCCAACTTACATTTCTAGATCCTTCCATCCTTTAACTATCCAGCTCCAGCCATAGTCATCATCCTAGGTGCCAAGGTATTCACCCCAGCAGAGAGTAAAATGAAGCCCCTGCTTTATGGATGTAAAATTCTAAAGTAGAGAAGGACAATAAAATTTTAAAAGTGAGTTTAAAAAGTAGTGATGTGCACAACAGGTTCAATGATTATAAATACTAAAGAAGGAAAATAAACAATAAAAAGATGGAGTAGGAATATAGTGGGTTAGATTGTGGAAGGGCTGTTTTTTATTAGGTGCCATGTGCTGAGACTTGAACGAACTGTAGCATGCGTGAAGGATCTGTGGAAGAGCATGCCAGGCAAAGGGAACAGAAGTGCAAGGCTCAGAGATATTTGAAATTTGCAGGAACAGAAAGCACAGGTGCCTGTAGTAGGGTGATGGAGAAGAGTGGCAGGCAATGACATCAGAGAGACAGTCAAGAACCAGATGCTATAGTATTTTATGAGCCATGCTGAGGACTTTGATTTTATGCTGAATGAGTGGCGAAGACATGGGCAGGTTTTAAGTTGAGGCATGACGTGAGCGGACTGACTTTTATTAACAGCAGAACTATTTTCTTTTTAATATTTTTTATTTAAGTATAGCTGGTATACAATATTATGTTAGTTTCAAGTGTACAAGATAGTGACTGGACATTTATATACCTTACAATGTGATTACCTCACTAAGCCTAGTAATCAACTGTCACATGCAAACTTATCAGAACATTACAGACCGTGTCCCCCTTCATCGTGTTTACGTATCCCCTACTCCCTCCACTCTGGCAACCATCACTTTGATTTCTATTTTTATGAGTCTGTTTTTATTTTGTTTTATTTGTTCATTTTGCTTTGTTTTTAGATTACACATATAAGTGAAACCATATAGTATTTGTCTTTCTCAATCTGGCTTATTTCACTTACATAATACTCTCTAGGTCCATCCATGTTACAAATGGCAAGTTTTCATTATTTATTATCACTGAGTAATATTCCCGTATGTGTGTGTGTGTGTGTGTGTGTGTATCAGGATGAAGCAAGAGGTTTACATTTGTGAGTACACAAAACATGGAGTTTATTCTTGTATTATTACTTATTGTTTATTGTGTGTACCTTTCATAATACAATAATTGATTGTAAAAGAAGGCTTCTTTTTCCCTATTCTGTATATTTCACATCATCTATATCCATTTGTCTGTCTCTCAATGGACACCTCAGTTGCTTCCATATCTTGGCTGTTGTACATAATGCTGCAATGAACAGAGGGATGCATTTTTTTTCAAATTAGTGTTAAGTTAATGAGTAACTGTGGCTATAGTGTAGAGAATAGTCTGTAGAGGTATATGTCAGAAGCAGGAGAAAATTTTAGAGGCTCTTATAGTAAGTTAATTAGCAAGAGCTGATGGTGTCTCTGACTGAGGTGGTATCAGCTGAAGTGCTTAGATGGCGGGTCTATTTCAAAAGTATACAGAGGGACTTCCGGCCAAGATGGAGGCGTAGGCGGACACACCGTGCCTCCTCTCACAACCAAAATTAAGGACAACAAATATTTAGAAACAAGAAAACAACCAGAACTTATAGAAAACTGAACTGTACGGAAGTCCAACAACCATTCATCCAGACCGGTAAGGGGGCGGAGTCGAGGCAGGAGAAAGTGGAGGTGCGGACCCAGGAATGCAAGCAGCAGCGGCTGGCAGTTCCCAGGTGCACAGGCGGCGGCTGGCGGACCCCGGGCACAGGGGGGCAACTGTGCAGACCCAGTGAGGCCGCACAAGGCGGCTGGCTGACTGACCAGGTGGTCTCACATTCGAGCGCGCAGACGGTCCAGGCGGAGGGGAAGTGGCGGAGGGGACTGAATCCAGGAGAGAGCAGAGCAGGCGCCATTGCTTCTTCTCAGATCCCGCCCCCACCTATAGCGTCACAACCCAGCGACTGGGCTGCCCCGCCCTGAGGAACACCTAAGGCTCCACCCCCTCACTACATAATAGCCGCGACCAGACTAAAACCAAAACAACAACAACAACAACAACAAAAAAAACCCACCAAAAATGGCTCAAACCGGAAAACAAATAAAAGCCCCAGAACCAATTCCTCTAAGCAGTGAAGAGATAGCCAACCTGTCAGATGCACAGTTCAAAGCACTGGTCATCAAAATGCTCACAGAATTGGTTGATTTTGCTCACAAACTAGATGAAAAAATGCAGGCTACAATACATGAAATGAAGGAAGATGCATGGGGAACTGATAGAGATGGAAGGAAAACTGGGACTCAAATCAATGGAGTGGACCAGAAGGAAGAAACTAACAACCAAACAGAAGACGAGGAAGAAACAAGAATTCAAAAAAATGAGGAGAGGCTTAGGAACCTCCAGGACATCTTTAAACGTCCCAACATCCGAATTATAGGGTTCCCAGAAGGGGAAGAAGAACAGCAACGAGTGGAAAACTTATTTGAACAAATAATAAAGGAGAACTTCCCCAATCTGGCAAAGGAAATAGACTACCAGGACATCCAGGAAGCTCAGAGAGTCCCAAAGAAGTTGGACCCAAGGAGGAACACACCAAGGCACATTGTAATTACATTAGCCAAGATTAAAATGAAGCAGAGAATTCTAGAAGCGGCAAGGGATAAGGGGACAGTCACCTACAAGGGAGTTCCCATCAGACTGTCAGCTGATTTCTCAAAAGAGACCTTACAGGCAAGAAGGGGCTGGAAAGAAATATTTGAAATCTTGAAAAGCAGGGACCTACATCCAAAATTGCTCTATCCAGCAAAGCTGTCATTTAGAATGGAATGGAAGATAAAGTGCTTCTCAGATAAGGTCAAGTTCAAGGAGTTCATCATCACCAAGCCCTTATTATATGAAATGTTAGAGGGACTTACCTAAGAAAAAGAAGATAAAATTATGACAGTGAAAAGACAACAAACTCATAGCTATTAAGAACCACACCTAAAACAAAAGCAAACTAAGCAAACAGCTAGAACAGGAACAGAACCACAGAAATGGAGATCAGATGGAGGGTTAGCAACAGGGGCGTGGGAGGAGGAGAGAGGGGGAAAAGGTACAGAGAATGAGTAGCATAGATAATGGGAAAAAAATAGACAGGGGGAGGGCAAGAATAGTATGGGAAATGTAGAAGCTAGAAAACTTATGACCCATGGACATGAACTAAAGGAGGGAATGTGGGTGGGAGAGGGTGGGTAGGGTGGAGGGGAATGATGGGGGAGAAATGGGACAACTGTAATAGCATAATCAATAAAATATATTTAAAAAAAGAAAAGAAAAGTATACAGAGGAGAATGGAAGATGTCACAGTTTCTATGTGCAACTGGTAGAGTGCCTTCTTATTCTGAGACTGTACTGTTTTTATAGATGTTTCAGACTAATTATTATTTTACATCTAGTATTACCAGTAGTAATGGAGTTTTGGGAAAACGCAGAAAGTGAACAGTAGCCATGATACCGAGACACCCTGTATTAAATCTCATATACTAAGCTTGTCTCTGTGCTTGTACACTTCTGCCTGCACTGTGTTACTTCTATCTTTTGATTCCCCACACAGTATATAGCAGCATGTTTTTTCCATGTACAAGTGCAATAAATATTTCATGAATGAGTGAATTAATTTCAATACCCAAATATCAGCTCCTTTTCAAAAGAGTTGCATGATGATTTGCCCCATACCAAGCATCATTGTTCTTCTGAAGTGGAGATAATCTAGTAACACTTTTATTTAGCATGTGTGTGCACAAATGTGTGTATATATGCTTGTGTGAGAGGGGAAATAAAAGAGGTACCTTACTGAAAAGCAATCAAGAGGCAGGTGTATATATAATTTTTAAAAATTCCTTGCTGTTCCTTATTTTCATTTTTAAATTTAACTCATGTGGAGGAGGGGTTGATCCATTCTTTCCTGAAAGCAAAGAGTGTTTTAGAACAATTGTGATTGCCCCCAACATTAGATGGTAATACAGAGCTCCTCAGGTCCAGAATGGCTGTAGTATTGGAGGTAGCATTCGAATGCAGTATTGACATTACTTACATAAATTACAGCTCTGAACATTGTGCTCCTTTGTACCATTCACTGCATTTGTGGGACATCTAATTATGAAAAAATATGTAATCATCAGTGGTCTCTGGCCACAAAGGAGCAAGAATATGTTCTGTGCAAAACATTGTTTAAACAGAAGTGCCTAGAAATCCTCCATTAATCTTCATTTTTGCATTTTGATTGCTTTCCTACTCACACTTTAGGTATCAAGGGACTGAACAAGTCTGAACTGACTGTACAAGAATTTAAGTAAGCACTGGAAGGAGTAGAAATGAGGAAGCTGTTTGCATTCCTGGAAGGCAGAATTCAGGTTTATTAGAATCTTTCATGGTACTAATAAAAGACAGCCCATTTTCCAAATGCTGTTTAGAGT
The DNA here is from genome assembly GCA_039655065.1 of Glossophaga mutica. Classification (NCBI taxonomy): domain Eukaryota; kingdom Metazoa; phylum Chordata; class Mammalia; order Chiroptera; family Phyllostomidae; genus Glossophaga; species Glossophaga mutica. The sequence continues at coordinate 175,746,497 of CM077304.1, read as the reverse complement.
AAGCTATTTATTTTTCTCAAATTTTTTAATTGTTATGTTTCTTTTTCTTGTTAAATAAACCCAATGCAAAAGCATGTGAAGGAAAAATGGAAGGGCACCCATATCTCCATGCACTCCCCAGGGCTCACTCCGTTCAGTATGGCCACATTCTCTTCTAGGCTCTTGTTTTGTTTTAACATAACGCAACTCTTTCAATTAGTTATGTTGTTGTTGTTGTTGTTTTTATTGTATGGAGATAGACAGTGTTAAAAGTATAAAAGGTGTTTGTCTTTGCTGCTTGCTCATATGTAGTGTCTGTGCCCAGAGTGGTTTTGCACACACCATTTTCCTTGTGTTTGGTGTAGCCAGTTTGCTTCCCCTGCCCTCCCACCTACCCACCATACCCCCTGCCTTTGAAGTTTTGCACCTACATTGTCCTTGAATTACTTGTTCTTTCCTCAAAAAAATTTGTTCACTTCTCTCTACTGCTTTGACAACAATTTTTAGGGATGCGTCTGGAGCTGCTGTTAAATAAATAGCATGATTTCACTTGTCAGTGTCCAGACCTTGGAAGAAGAGCAAGTGGAGGGAATGAGTTGATACAGTTGATTACTATGTATTTCATTATGTAAAATTTAACTTTTAACATATATCCAAGGATAAAGCTAATTTTTCTTTGCTTTGCTTTGCTTTGCTTTGCTTTGCTTTGCTTTGCTTTGCTTTGCTTTGCTTTGCTTTGCTTGTATTCGACACTCATTCATTGAGAATCCCAAGCTGTCTTAAGTTCTTTCTGGTAAAATGACAATAGCTTTTCTTCTTCCATTGGCAAAAAAAAAAAAAAAGTACCTTTTGGGACACTAGTATGGATGCAACATGGTTTATCTGTTAAGTAGAGGAAATAGATAAAATATAAATCATGTTTTTACAGGCGATGTGTTCACTTAGGAAGGTACATATACAAGAACCCGTGGAAGATTTGAGTGGGACAAAGCTTATTTCCAGTCAGGGGAAGTTCAGTTAGAGTTGGGCAAATTCAGAATAAAGAATGCTTTCTTTTCTCACCTTTACTCTAAGGGCTCCTCTGAGCTTGGTCAGGTTACATCAGATCTTGCATGACTGAGGTCCCTACATGTAAAAAAGCAAGCAAAAAAAAAAAACAAACCAACTTAGAATAGAGTAAAAGAAACATAAAGATGTGTCACCCACATCAACATTAGTATAAGTTATTAAATATCTGTAAAATGGTTTGACAATATACAGCCTCCATAATTAATGGGCATAGTACTTTCTCTATTATATTTCCCCATTTTAAGTTAGTGTCAACAATTTCAATGATAATTAAACTCATGCTTTCCATTTTTCTTAGTCTTCTGAAACATCACGGGTGAGCCATTTGGCAGAATTACTCTACCCCGCTGAACTTGACCAGTCTTCCTCTTCCTAAAGCTATGGTCCTGGATTCTGTGCACCTTCTTAACCACTTTACCCCTCCTGAAGAAGAGGAGAAGGACCAAGTTGCTGCTTCTCCGTATTGAGGACAGGAAGTGAAAATTTAGCATGCCCTGTTAGAACCGGAGGGGGAGTTCTATTGATTGAGTGATTGAAAAGAGGCAAACTGAAATATGGCCAGGACCAACACCCAAACCCCTGAGGAGAAATAGAGACTTTTTTGCTTTTGTTTTTGGTAATCGTTGTTTTCCTTGTCTTGACTTCAGAGAAGATTGAGTAAGATGTATTTGCATCTCATTCCTATATACTGTAGGGAAGAACATTCCCAATTCATTATAGTCATGGGCGTGCCGTAACAAACACAATAGCTTTCTGGAATACATTGACTCTTAGCTGACAGAATTTACCTAAAAGGCCTCCTACTTCTTGAACTGCCCTATTGTGAACCAGTTATATTTGGGTAAGTGTTCACGTAGTACATTCTGGAACACTAGGGTTATAACAGTTTTCCAAGAACGTAGTTAGAAACTTTTAAATTCTCAACTTTGGACAAAGGAGCTCCCAACTTTGAATAATCTTTCTTCCTACTATTCTTAAACTCCTTATTTCTCAACTTCTTTTCTGTGAACACTTAGGGTAATTTTTCATTACTTTATGCTTGATTTCTTTCCCTTCTCCCTTCTCACTTTTTATTCATAGCAGAAATGACTTAACTTTCCTCCCTGTTCTCCATCCCACTTTGGGTATGCAGTAATGTATTTAATAATTTTTTTAGCATACCACGGTGTAATTTAGATAGGGGAACTTTTCACTTACAAAGCTCACTTGGTTTTGTTGACACTGTGGTTCCCAAACTCAGTTAACTCCACATAGTGACAGGAAGGAAGGAAAACTAATACATAATGAGTATCTAGTTTGCAACAGACATTGGACTAGGCTACTTTTTATACAACTTCTCATTTAATTTTCATGATAGCTCTGCTAAATGTGGATTACAATTCCACTTTGCAATATGGGATCTGAAGCCCAGAGATATGAAATACCTTGCCTGAGGATAGGTGACAAAGCTGAGCTTTGAACCTAGGCATCTCTGACTTCAAAGTCTGTGCTTTTTCCATCTTGTGGAGCAGGAGATGGAAACTTCAGAGGTTATAACATATTTATTACTTCAAAGTTTACAGTCCCAGAGCATGTATGCTGCTTTAGCAACTAGAGGTATACGAATGAAACTTTAGAATTTTGTAAGTCATTGGCAAAATGACCTTTCGGTGCCGTTCTGATTCTGGGTTATGTATTTTTGATCTTAGCCAAAAGACCAAGAAATGGTCCTGGGTTATTTAGAATAATTGTGATTATGAGGTCATAAGAGTAATCTAGAAATAATTTTAATCAATTGCTTCATACTGAACTTAGTTATTTGTATAACATTATTTGTATAATATGAAAGCAGAGGCTAGTCCTACCAGATGGTAGATAAAAAGATGGAAGGATCAAAACAATGAAATGAGTAAAGTGTTCAGGCTTATGGTACTGGTTACTTTTACCAATCTAAGCAAGGCCATGTATCAAGTCAGAGTGGACCAAGCCACACTGAGAAGCCCTGTCAGAAGGAGTGGGGTGGTTTCAACCAGTCCCGAAGAAGGGTAAGACATGAACAGGTATCCTGAATTTCCATTTTTATTAGTGTACTTCCTTACCTGTTCAAAATTTAGGTAGAAAATCACAGGAAGGAAGGAGCAAGGACAGAAGAGTGGTGGGTGGCAGGGGGTGGGCGGTGGATGGCTGGGAAGAGGCAAGAAAAAGAGACTGCTCAGGAAAATTGCAGAAATAGCTTCAAGTCTGTATATCCTGGATCATGTGTGTATTTTTGTGTATGAAGGACAATACATCAAAAAGAGATGGTGGTAAAATGAGCTAAGTTTAGAAGCCAGTGTACTATAATTCTAATTCTAGGTCTACCATTGAATTATTATCTAGACTTAGGCAAGTCATGTAACCTCTTAGGCCCCCAGGGCCCTCCTAGAATTGTAGGGATTGGGCTGGATGATCATAAAGTTCTATTTTAACTCTAAAATTTAATGATTTTGAAGTTTTTAGTGTGCTCTAATTCACCCAATGCATTACATGAACATATATTAACTACTTTAATATGCAGCAAGAGAAGTATGCTGTTTTGCCTCAAAAATGCTAAATGTTGACCTTGTTATAGCAAACACTCTGGAATGTATTCAGAACTCTTCATTGTATTCAGAATTCTTAATATTCAGTTTTGCTGCTTTTCCTTTAACAGCTCTGCTGTGGTGTTTCTTTTAAATTGGAAGCCAGTTTTAAAGAATACTAGAAGTGAAAAATTTCTCACCTTAATTAAAAATTTGAAGTATACTAGATAAAAATATAATATTTTTAAGAGGAATGTATTGGAAAAGGTTACCTGTTGAAGAGAAAGTAGGTAGCAGTCACTGTCATATTCTGGCAGGGACCAATCCTTGTCTATTTGTCTATTTATGGAATACTCTAGGTAAAATTTGGCATTATACTTTTTGAGAGGATGTGTCACACTGCTGAAATAGCTACACTTTATTACAAAGACAGACTGTATCAACTCTCAAGTGTTTTCAATTGCCTACCTTGTGTATCCCCGCATCTTAGGTGATTTAAGGTAGGTATACAGCAGGCCATTAGCACTGAAGTTTAGTACAGGGTTGAACTTTAAAAGAGGATTAAGGCATCTCAAAAAAAACCCAACAACAACAGTTACCTAACTCTGTGGAGGACTTTTATTGTAAAGGATTTAAATAACATCAACGACAAAAGCATTTTCTTCATTCTTTGTCTTTGTGCTTGACAAAGGGAAAAATATACATTCTGTTTCAAACAAGTTATGACAAGGTAAAATATACATCAACACTGAAAGTCCTATCTCAATCAGAGACTGAACCCCACTCTCTTGCATTTCAAACCAATGTAGCCTCATAGAAGATGCTTAGGCAGAAGGCAGAAAGTGTCATGAAGACAGACTCTGAGGTGGCTCCCAACTATTCCCACCTCCTGGTATTCATGCCTTTGTGTATGGAACTCCCCTTGAGTATGGGCAGGATCTATGACTTCCTTCTAGCCAGTGGAATAAAGCAAAGATAAAGGGATGTACATGGTCACTTGTACATAATTCCATTACCTCAGCTCATGACCACATCCTATGCAGAGCCTCTCTCCCATGGTGGCTTTGAAGAAACACCCTGTGTGTTGTGAGCTGCCCCATGGAGATGGCCATGTGACAAGGAGCTCAGGGAAGCCAGCAGCTAGAAAGAAACTGAAGCCATTCAGTCCAGCAGCCTGCAGAAACCGAATGTCACCAACAGCGGTGTAAACCTGAAAGAGGATCCTTCCCCAGTCGATCCTAACGGTGACCGCAACCCAGGCTGACGCTTGTAGCCTGTGAGACCCTGCGGCTGAGGCACCAGTTAAGCCATGACTATGCTTAGAACCCACAGAATCTGTGAGATAATGAATGTATATTATTTTATGCCACAAAGTTTTCATTGTTATGCAGCAATAGATAGTTAATACACTCAGGTAATTTTTAGAACCCACCATTTTCTTCATCTTTTACTCTCTACATACTAGTTATTAGAGTAGTTGTGACTTATTAACCTTCCTCGAAATTGTTATGGCTACTTTAAAAGTTGATTTATCTGTGCCTTTGTGTAGGACATAAATTTGCCTCTAGTTTCTGGTACCTTCTCGATGGAGATGTCCCTTGACTGTACTCTAGAAGGAAGGTGGATAAGCTTCAAAAGTGTTGATAAATACTTGTTGAATCCAGTGAATTATATGAAGATGAATTTCTGTGAGAGCTGTTATAAATCTTCCTGTAGCTCTGCCATAAATGGTATGTCAGAACTTCCCCTGCTGGGAAATGGGGTGGGGACATCATCTTTCAAGCTTTTCTTATTTGCATACTAGTGAAATTAAGTTACAAATTACATTCAGAGGAGACTTAAAATAAAGCAGCCATTTTACAAGGTCAATCTTCATCCTGAAGAATGTTGCAGAAGTCGAGCAGGGACCCACACTGGCCATGTTAAAGTAGCTAATGTATGTCTGTGTAATACAATGGGCAATAGAACACACAAGGAACTTTCAAATCATTAAATACTAGAAATGTCTATATTATAGGTTTGTCTCTTTGACCTGGGTGACCCTGGTGTAGTTGCTGGAAGACACAGACTTAACCATTCGGCAGTGATAGAGAATCCCGACATCCTAAAACAAGTTGTAGTCCTGGAGTGGCCCAACTACGGTCCCCATGTAGTCATGCCACTTCTGTGGGAAATTGCCAGTCCCTCTGCTGTGCTCTCTAGCATTTCTTTACTTACCCAATCAACCGGCGATTAAAGAGCTATTGGGAAAGTTCCCAGAAATAGCACTTCCTACGCCCTGTTTATAACTCTTATCACCTATTTTTGGTTTCCGTTCCAATGGCAGCAGAGCTCGTCCTTTTTGGAGCCTCAGTTTGCATGACAGTGCTGTCTTACAGCAGGTGCCCCTCAATTCTGTGTGAATGAAGGAGCAGATGAGATGCTTAAGTATTACTGTAACAAACAAATATCTTTTTTCCTTGAAGGATGTTACCTTTGAGCTATACATAGCTCAGAATTGGTTTTATAGCTCAGGCATTTCGTGAACCTATTCTTAAAACATTTCTGAGTGGGTCACCCAAAAGAATGTGGGGAAATCAATTGCATCTTAACATGGAAAGTACTGGATATTTTCTGGAGAGAATATGTCATACAGTTCTGCATCACGAGTGAGAGAGAACACCTGAAGGTGATGAGGAATTGCTCAAGAACACAAAGCTCAGAAATGGCAGGGCAGAGATGTAAATCCTGGCCTTTTAAATTTTAAACTTTATACATACGCTTCCCATTATTCACATACACATATTCGGCTAACATGTTCTGTGCACCACTATTGTCCCACGTACCATGTTAGATATGATGAGGGATATGCAAATGAATAAGGCCTAGCATGAGCTCTTAGGAGGAAAAAGATAATTAGTTTAAATCGTGAGTTTTATGGGAAGAAAGAAGATGGACAAATCTTAAGGCCAGACTACATGAGTACACATAGATTATAACTCTGACGTAGATAGGTAACTTGACGTTTCCAGGAACTGTTTCCTCATGTGAAGAATGGGGGTTAATAATCTCTTCTTTACAAATTGGTTGGGAAACTTGAATGAGGACACATGGAAAGTGGCTGACATTTAACAGACCATGATAAGGAGTAACAGCATGAGCTCTTGGGTGTCTCTGGGCAGAGAAGTGCCTGGCAAAGGGAGTAAGGGGAGAGCTGGGTGCAAGGTGTGTGGGGGTGCAAATCAGTGGAGCTGGATTCACCACCCAGCGACCTCGTGCTGTGGGCCAATCACTGACCACAAAGACACCTCGGACCAGTCAGGTGTTAAATGGAGATCGATGGAAAGCCCACCTCAGAAGGCAGTTAGGAAAATTGCAGATAATGGCACAGACATGGGTGTAAATTTTGAAAATCTATGGAAAGTTTCACACGTTTTTACTGTCAAGAATAAAAGGTGGGGCAAAAGTAGGTTTATAGTTGTGAGTATGTAAAGTTTATTCTTGTATTATTATTTATTAATTATTGTATTATTTTCCATATGAACAACTGTAAACCTACTTTTGTCCCATCTTGTATTAGTGGGTGCCACTTTCTTGAAGATTATATCCTTTCACCTATTTTTAAGGCCATGGTATTTCTTTTGCCATTGCTGTGTCTACTCTAGTTAAGCAAATAGCATTTTAGTCTTTGTCATTATCTTGCTTTAGTTAGCCAAGACTTTGCATACTCTAATTGTGTGTGTGTGTGTGTGTGTGTGTGTGTGTGTGTGTGTGTGTATTTGGTCTCTGTGGGGAACTGGTGAATTTTTTTGTGCACATAAATGTGTTATATATGGCCCTGGCTGGTGTGGCCCAGTGGATTGAGTGTGGGCTGCAAACCAAAGGGTCACCAGTTCGATTCCCAGTCAGGGCACATGTCTGGGTTGTGGACTAGGTCCCCAGTGGGGGCCAGGTGAGAAGCAACCACACATTGATGTTTCTCTCCCTCTCTTTCTCTCTCCCTTCCCCTCTCTCCAAAATAAATAAAATCCTTTAAAAAAATGTGTTATATATGATGCTCTGTACAGTCACTTTGTATTTTACATGTGACTTTTACACAAAGTTTAAGTTTTCTCCTCTAGCAAAGACAAAATTAATAAAATAATTAAACAATTTTAATGGCTTTGGAAGAATACCTTATTAAAATGTATTTCATACTTTCCTTCCATAGAAGCCATTCAAAATCTCTTGATGACTCAAGGTCATCATCATGATCTTGTATGATTGTACTCTGCTGAAATTCAGTAATTGTCCTCTGCTGTCCCCTCAGGCTGTCAGCTGCCATTTCTGCTGTCACTGCACTCCTTCACAGAGTCTTTCCCACCATCGTCTAATGTTTATTGGTTTTAATCTCCTCTGGTATGAGGAGGAAGCAGCAAAATGGTCATTAGAATTGCTGGTGAATGTGAGTCAATAAGCACTGAATGCTTATTACTATTAAAGGAGCATCCATCAGAGAAAAGAATTGTGTTATTTGGCTTTTTTAAATCACTATTTTACAAACACAGACATGAGGCTTTTCCTCCTTTATCAGCAACATTTTTTTCTTTCCTTTTTCAACTCTCAGGGAAATTGGGAAATTGGACTATGACTACATGCTTTCTTACCTTTTGCTCAGATTTTGTTCTTAAATCCTAACAATTAGAGGAGTGTTCCTAAGTTGGATCATTTCAGTTTGACTCAGTTCTCTATAGCTTTAAGAACAAGCTGATCTGAAGCCACATACTCTTGGCAGCTCTCATCCATTTATTTGGACTATCAAGCAAGAATGCTCACAATCTTTCTATTGAAAGAAGACATCTTTATTTCCAGTTCACACCCTTCATAATAAGAAGGGTGTTTGAAATAAAGCCAAAAAGCATAACTTACTTCTCTAACTTCATATTACAGATGCCTGCAGTAATAGAAGAACATTTTCTTACTACCCGACCTTGTTCCCAAATCAGCAGCAAAAAATAACAGTGATGCATTTGGACTTGAACAGCAAAAAGGAAAAAAAAAAATTACTTGCTTAAATTTGTAAAAAAGACCTTTCGTTTCCTGAAAACCTATCTTTAGGAAGTAAGCAGTACTGCAAACCCGACAGAGAAAGATCTTTACTTAGAAATTATTTTTGAAAGGATCATTGTGCCATTATTACCCTGTATAGTTACCAAGAACTTCAAAATTAGGGAAAATCTCATTATGAAACACAGATCTTATTTTGCTCTGAATAAGACCAGAACTTGGAGTCTCAAAAGCTGAGTTTCCCAGCAGAAGTGTGGACTTTCTGTTACTGAGTAAATGGAGCTGAGAACATGAATTAAACTGCTTCTCCACTGTTGGGAGAGCCAGTGGACCCCTGCTCAGTTTTCCCAGGTTAATTTCCCTTTTGTGCACCAGGAGCTGTTCAGTGTCACCGGGCCATGTCAGGACCCTCTCCCCTCACTTACTCCTCCCCTCCCTCCTGGGACAGCCCTCCCCACCCCAGACTCTCGATTCCACTCACCTCCAGGAGGCACCTCCTGAACCTTCCCTGTCCCAAGTGGAAAATGACCTCTCTGTGGAGGCATTTCCAAGGCTCAGACCATTCTTCTCTATTGCTTTTATCTCGATGTACCCAGAACCATAGTCATTTCCATAATGGCCTATATTTGTGCCATCTGTAAGCCTCCTGAGGGCAGGATCTGCTTCTAATGCATTTGCTTCCTTATGGATGTGCACCCCAGTGCATTTCTTAACTGTATCCTAATGCATTTCTCAAAGTATACTGGAGGCAGCGGGGAATAGAGGATGAAGGAGGGAAAGGAAAGAAAACGATAGAGGGAAGAAGGGAGGGAAGGAAGGAAAGATTCCAACTACGGAAAACTTGTATCTAAGGTCTTAATGCAGCAATATTAAATGATACTTTTAACTTTTAGACCACTTTACTATTTACAATTTTTTTACATTTACGTCCATAACATTCATCACTCTGCTGATCTTGTGTGTATGGGTGTGCAGTGCATGTATGCATGTGTGTCTTTTGTGTGTGTGTGTGTGTGTGTATTGCTTACTTTCTCTCCCTGTCATTCCCCCTTCACACACACACACACACACACACACACACACACAGAGGCACACGAATACCCATGAATGTATGCTCTGTGAGGGCAAGGACATTGTTGTGTTCAGCTATATCCTGAGCAATTTGAACAGTGCCTGACAAGGAGGGAAAGCTCAATGAATTTTCTTACGTGAATGAATGAAGGTTACATCATTTGCTCTTCACCGTAACCTTGTGAAGTGAAGATAGTATGCATACTACATCCTCCTGAAAGGTAGCAAAACTGAGGTCTTGAAACCTGCTGAAGGTCACACTTCTAGTTATTGGCCAAACCAAGACCTAAACCCAGGTTTTCTATTTTTATATTCTTTTGTCTTCTGGGAATTTGCTGTATTAATAGCAAAGCTAGAAATGTCACACAAAGAAAATTCATTTCCAAATTTAAATTTGTAATGCGCTCACAAGAAGTTGACTTTTCAATCCAATGGAAACACAGACTGTGTGACTTTTAGGAGGAAACGCCTTTCTTTTCAACCCTCTTGCCTTTATTATCACATGTGTCAGGGCACATGCACACACACACGCTAGGCAGCTCTTAGCTTGTACTTTTCCAGTCTTTTGTTAATTCCTCTCGTAGGCTTTCCCCACCCCAACTGCGCCCAGTGCCTTTCAGGGCTATTACTTGGTCAGGCCAAGGCCGAGAGACATGCAGCGGGGTTTGTTATGGTTACTTTGGCAAGTGCAAAGGGCTTGAGGGAAGCCAAACATCAGGCATTTCAGGGATAGGAGTGGGCTGGGTTGTTGCTGCAAAAAGTTTATATTCGCCCCAATTGTAGCTAACATTGATGAGCAGATTACTAAATTGTACTGAAGACCCAAGGGTGACAGTAATGACCTTGAAATCCAAATGAAATACCATTTTTTACAGAAACAGAAGCCAGACCCCACATTCAGTCTCTCTCTGTTATTGCTCACAGATCTGCCACATACACATCAGCCAGGCAAGGGCACCCCTTGAGGCCCTAATACATGGAAGAAACTGGGGACACGTATATCGTACTTGGCAGTGAAATTCAGGTGTAGCAACAGTCACTTTCTATTCCCAGGCACCTCTCTGTTTTCTTTTATCTTAAAACAGGATGAGTCCAAAGGGGAATAAGGGATCCAGTGGTACAGGATCCTACATTCGTACAAGCATTCGTTTTTATCTAAAGCCTATGTGGGTAGGGATGAATCAGTGAAAAACTGCATAAAGATCTTAGGTCATATGTTGTCACAGACTCTGTGGCAATGGCAGTGAGTAGCCCAGAAACTCTCCCAGGCCTCTTTTTATATTCACTCAGACAAATCCTAATGAGGTAAAAGGGATGTCTGTCCAAACTCCTGAGTCTGATTCTGCATTTGACCATGAGTCAGACCGTAGTCCATGGACTCAGGCTCCTCGGTGGAGGCAGAGCTCATTTCTTTCCCTTTTCCTTTCTCATCAGTGACTCAGGAGACTCACTGGAGAACTGTGTGTGCTGCTTTTCCCGGAATTATCATTGTGGAGGTGCACACCCTCTAAGCTTACTGGATGCACCCAGTGCCACTACTTTGATTTCACCTCCTGCGTGTGGTTTGCAGAGATGGGCTGTTGGGGTTTCCCACCGTCCACGGCTCAAAGTTTCTATTTCCACATTTTGACTGCCAGTTCTATTTCTGCTTTTTGCCTGGTTTCCTAGGGAAACAGTTTGTAAAAGCTGCTGCTTTCTGTCCATCTGCTTTGCCCGTCTGGGTTTTCGAGTGTATACCCTGATTATTTCTTAATCTGACAGGAAGGCAAAAAGCCCAAAATGAGGGAAAGCCCCTTGAAATTTGTTAAAAATAAGTTAATGAAAATGAATGGTCAGTTAGGAAATTATAGTTGTGTCGGGAGGTTAGGGAGGGTGGTTTTTGTTTGTGTTTGTACATTTAGTATTGGCTATACGTTGGGTCTACTGTAATAAGAAAGACAGTGTAAGTGAAAGTGGGAGGGTCAAGAAATCGTGTTCTATAGATGCAAAGACACTCCACGTAAAACACAAAGACGACCCAGTGACACAGTAACATCCCTGCCACACCTTCCTGTCAGAAATATCAGCTGTGACGTAGTTACAGCAACACAAGACTTGCAGTTAGGAAATCTGAGTTGTTGCGTCATTCGAATCTCATCCTGGATCTTCTCATCAAGAAGATCTAATTTTGTTTTTGGAATTTGGACCCTTTGTGCTAAAGATTCTGCAAAACGACCTGTACTTATTAACTAAATATGCATGCTTTTCCAGTGTTTATACTCTAAGGCACATTCACATGGACCAATCAGAACTGTGCCGAGTGACATAACCACTGTCACTGCACTGAGACGTTAATCTAACAATACAGAGCCCAACCCCAGTAAATGCTCGCATATTTTTAGGCATGTTAAAATTAGAAATCAACCCCTGAAGCTCCAATAGACATGTATTATGGACATGTCAGGCTCCAGGGCCAACTGCATTCAGAACCATTAACCTAAACAATTTCTAAAATCTTCTCCAGGTTTTTAGTTGCTAAAATATCTCCTGAGATTTTCTCGGGGGAGAGAAAGCTGGCAAAGAAGGAAGTATGCTTTCTTACATTATGAAACACCTATGTTTAACTCACCCGTGTTGTTATGTTAGTGAATCTAATGCCTGATAAATTCTTCCGCATTCCTAAGATATTTGCATTCCCAAAGTCACAGGTGAGCCAGGTCCTTCACTGTGGCTCATGGCAAATGGCTGTTAGGGGAGCAGCTCCCTGTCTCACTTCAGGACATCATCACATACCTAGTGTTGGAAATAAAACCCCTCAGCAGATTGAAGCTATTGTTTCATTTAATTACTTCACAAGATGCCATGACCAGAAAATTTTATGTAAATACACATTTTATTCCCTGAGGCATGTTAATATGAGACCAAAATTATACAACACTGAAAGGAAAACAAAATTTTCTTTGACTAGTTCTCTATCTCTGTGTGTTATTGGGAACATGCTATAGAAAAATGAGGGTGCTCAAACTTAGCCAAAACCTCGTTTTTTGATATTCAGTTTGCAGAATCATAGAAATGCAATATTGTCATTCAGTAGTTCGGCACATTTCAGTTCAATGAACACTGCTGTGTGCCTTCTCTAGGTCAGGTGCTAGGCCCACGCTGTGGAAAGTATGGACGCCGTTAATGGAGCACACACGTAAGAGTCCCCATGATGCTCTGAAAGTATACACCTACACCACTGGCTAGACGGGAGCTAGTGCCTCAGAAGAGGTGCTTATTTATTTTTCAAGTACTTATATTGCACTTATTATATGTCAAGCACTGTTAATGTACTTTATTAACCTATGTCATCTCCAGAAGAGCCCTTGGAAATGCAGGCACTATGATTATCTCCCTTTTGCACTGAGGAAGCTGAGGCACAGAGGAGCTAAGTAATCTGCCCAAGGTCACACAGTGAGTAGCAGTGGGTCCAGGCAATGGGCCATGGTGTGCTCTGAGGGGCAAGAGGAGGAAGACATTGCTGTGGACTCATTGGATCAAGGAACAAGGCATCTGAACTAGGATTTGCACTGACCCTTCCGAGGATGGTCAGGAATGTCTGGCTCTTGGCGTTCATAACAGTGGGCACAATATGGGCAGTGGCCTTGGAGTGGAGAAAGGTATCTGTAGTTGTGTTGCAAATAGTAGTAGACTTCTCTGGAATAGGAAGTATAGCTAAGTGGAAGATAAGATGGAAAGCAAAGCTTAGTGCCAGAATATGAGGGGCTTTGAAGGTCAAACCAAAAGCCCATCTATCTCATCTCATGTGTCTAAGTGGGGCCGCTAGGCAGTTGTAGGTGTGAGACCAGCATGGTGAGAAAAGTGTGCCATGTGTCCGCAGCAGCCTTTGCACGAGGTCCAGGAGCTAACTGCTAAAACCTGCAGTCTTGAGAGAAAACCCCCGCAGGTGCATAAACCCCATGAAGCAAGCTGGACCATTTCCTAAGATGTATTCACCTCTTTGTTGGTGAAAGAAGCTTCTCACATTCAACCCATTTGCTTCAGTACAACCTTCTGTCACGTTAGAACCAAAGATTTCTGACTTATATACACGTTTCTTGCTCTCTTGCTCAACCTTCTCCACTCTTCTTAAAGAAAATGATTTCTGGTTTGCCCCATCCTGGGTGAGGATAAGTCTCCACTGAGAAGAGAGAGCCAGGAAGAAAAAGGCCACTGAAGGGCAACCTGCCGAGGAAAGCTCTGTGCACTCCTGGGCACCATTTCCAGTCCCTCACACAGCTGGCCGCTCCAGTTCCAGTCGCTCACACTGCTCCCCTGGGGAGCTGGCCTGGTCAACAACGAGACAGACCCACTGTCAGGGAGCTGCAGGGTGCACTTTTTCAGGTACCACTTGAGAACCCTTGGTAAAACATTTGTTCTCACTTGTGTTGAGTTTAGCAGCCAGCCCAATCACCTATGCTTAAAACATTTCTTAAGTTAACACCCGATTTTCTTCTCAAGATTTTAAAAGTCTCTTGCCTCCACCAACCACCACACTGCTTTCCCCCACACAATGTGACTTTTACTTGGGCCAGTGTTAGGGGTATTATCAGGCACCCAAACAGGACCAAAGGATGAGTTCTTACTGGTGGAGTCAAGTGTTCGCATACAGAGAGCTTCAATCTCCCCCCATCTCTGTGAAGGTAGTGATGAGGTCAAGGTGTCTTACAGGCTTTGGTGTTGGGCAGCCCTGGCCACAGCATGGGATGCATTGTTCTCGCTGACTTCAGTTTGCTCGTCTGTATCATGCTTATATTAAAGGTACTTGCCTCACAGGGATTTTTGGATTATTAAATGCAACAGTTTATGTAAAATACTTATTAGCATGGTGCAATGCATATGGGAAGGGTCTAATAAATGCAGGCATTATTATAATTGATAACATAAAGCTTTGAGGATAAATCATGTTAGTCAAGGTACATGACCTTTTCTCTGAATTATTTTATTTTATGTAGCCACAGGCCTATACCAAAGGCAGAGATGACAAAGAGAAATTATAGAAAGTTCTAGGCTGCTTTAAACTAAGGTGAGATGCTCCACCTTGTCCCCTTGCAACTCTGACCCTGATAGCTGCCTCTGGGGAGAAAACTAATTGGCATCATGGATATAGGGTAGATAGACAATTCCTCAGATATATGCCAGGTAAGAAAGATAGATAAGTTCAGATAGTTTATAACTTCCAGTATTTAAAATAGCACTTGTTCTTCTTGTCCCATCTGCTCATCAGAATTAGGTGGGGGTGCCATTTAACCACACCGATTTCTGAGCTTCAGTCCCAGAGGTACTGATTAGTTGTTCTTGGGTTGGGATTGGGAGGGTGGGCATTTTTAATTTTTAAGCTCCCCTAGTGATCCACATCAGCAGAGAGGATGAGGAACCCATGACTTAGAGGATGGGCCTGCCGAGGGAGGAAATGGAAATGTTCTCACCATCGGAGGAATCGGTGCAAAACACACTCAACAAGTGTTCATCTAGTACAGCAATTTTCAACTTCTGTGCCACAAAAAATTTGAAAACGTACAATACCTGACAATTTAGTCAGGGGCACTGGCCTCTTTTCCCTTACAAGGGTGTCAAACTCATTTTCCCCAGGGGCCACATCAGCCTCACAGTTGCTTTCAAAGGACTGAGTGTAATTTTAGGACTGTAAAATGTAACTACTCCTTACTAAAGGCAAGGAGCTCGGCGCTGTCGCAGAGTAGAAACAAGGTACCAGGCTGGATAAAACAAGGTAGAAGGCCGGATTCGGCCCTCAAGCTTTGTGTTTGTCACCTGTGCCTTAGAATATCAAATGAAAAAATGACAACAGCCAATGCAACAATAGCTGTCCCATGTGGAAGAATCTAATTATACCTACTTTTGTTTGTCAGATCATTAAACATATATTTTTTTAGTGTGCTGCAGAATTTTAGTAATTAGTTTATGTGTGCCATCAGATGAAAAAGGTTGGAAATTGCTGATCTAGCGGAAGCTTTGCTTCTGCTCTAGCTCTTATCTCAGTGTGGCATTTACAGGCAGAACAGAAAAAGAAAGAGGACTTCGGTATCAAGGATGTGAAATTCGCTTCTAATCTTCAAATAGTTATTGGGCAGGGGCTTTAAGACTTGAGCTGGGGCAGTAGCAAAAGCACCTGGTGTCTGTGTGCTGAGATGAAATATCTGTACTGATGTGAGAGCGTCAATGTCAGGCTCTCTGAAAGGACGGGGATTTTCTTGGCTTTGCTTGCTGTCAAGATAGGAAAGGAATTCTGTGGCACTCTTTAGAATTTATATGCTTTGTTACAGCTTATCTCTTTTCTCCATGCTTTCTCATTTTCAGTTCCCAAATTACAGGAGATTATCTAGTTCAATTCCAGCTGCCTCATTTTGCAGATGAGCAAACTGAGTGATGCTCGACATCTCACAGTACGTGCGGCAGAGGCAGAGCTCCTCTCCTTGTGAAGGAAACCATGCCCACCCGATACTGAGCTCAAGAGTCTCCAACTTTCTTACTGACTTTCTGACTTCTTGACTAAAACCCTGAATATCCCCACACTGTCCTGGCTAACCAGGTATCTTATGTTTCAAAGATGGCTGAAGTTTCTTCCTTTTGAAAACATAGCTCTTACCTTATCTTCCTCAGGCACCACTGCAAAAGAATCATGTCCTTGCTGGGAGCCATGCAAGCCAAATGAGACCTAATTTTCCCTAAGTACTTAGGGGAAGAAAAACAATAATGTATATGATGGACTTTTGGCCTACACCCATATCCTGTAGGAGAAGATAGAATCTGGCAGAGTTCTTATTCTGATTTAAATAAAAAATGTTTTGTTCTGATATCATTTGTCTAATTAATAGGAAAAAAGAAGAGTGATTGAATTTTTCTTATGCAGTGCATCTAGTCTTTGAGATGTTAGATTTAGATGGCCCAAATCTATTTTCTTATCTTCTGTGAAGCTCTCTCATGGATCTGACCTTGGCGTTCACACGGCATTCGTATATTCATGGCATCTATAGTGCCTTATAGGGTGCACATCTCTCCCTCCCCATAACTGTCTGTTTATTTAATAAACATCTGTCGAACTGCACGCCATGGTGTTTGGTGGATCTGGAGGTAGTGCCCTGGGGATATGGAAGGGAATGAATCGTAGTAGAGGTTATAAAGGGAGGACTACAAAGGATCCTTTGAGCAATGCTGACGTTCCTGGCACAGGGCAGCCAGCAGCAGTTTGTGAGCGCAGAGGAGTAATATGATAAGATTAGTATTTTAAGTGGGAAAACATCAGATTATGGTTTACTCATTCAACATACTAATTTTGCTCCATCTACATGGTAGACACCATGCTTGGCTCTGAAGATACGAGAAAGAATAAAACGTGGTCCTTGCCCTCAAGGAGCTCACAGTCTATTGAGTTGCCTTTCTGACTTTCCCACTAGATTGTGAGCTCCTGGAGGGCAGGCACTTTTGTTCAACTGACGACAAGTATATGTTTCAAAGTTAAACCTGGGTTGTAATCCTAGCTTTGTTATTTTTACTATATTCACCTCAGGTAACTGATCTGTAGCTTAGACTGCAATAGCGCCTGCCTCCTGTATCACGGTGCCTGGCATGTAGCAGGCATTCAGTCCTCTGCTGCTGCCTGGCTGGCTAGAGAGCCTGTGTATGCTGGTGCCTCAGGGTTGGGAGGGTTCCAGCCTGGCGCCTGCAGCTAGCAGACCCCTTCTCAGCTAACTAGTGGTCACGTTGCTTACTCTAGGCTATGAATCAGAGGCGGCCTTTGTTGGGTTCTAGAGGCTCAGTTCCCGAATTCCAGGCATGCATCTTGCAAACGTCAGAACCAAAGTCAAAAGAAGATGACAAAATTTCTGCTCTAGCCAAAATGCTATTATTTTGCCAAGGGTAACAAATCTTTTTTGGCAGGAGAGGTTGATTTGCCTTTGCTTGTGTAATCAATTGTATTTGCAAATGACTGAGTCCTCACAGGGGCTTGAAGGGGTGGTATTGGCTGTGTCTCTGGCCTTTGTTTGAATTTTTATTGTTTCAGAGAAATACTGTTTTCACAGTATTTTGTCTCACTCCTTCCCAGTGAAGTCCCTCTGCAACCCAGATAGTGGGAATTAGTACCCTTCACTCTATTTACTCAGTCACTGGGGAGATTGAGGCCCACAGAATAAAGTGGCTTGACCAAAGGCAATAGAACTCGTGCCATCTGTTTGTAAAAGGTTTGCTGTTACGTGAGAAAAACTGTGAGAAACCTATTAGTACTTTCTGTCTGGTTGCCATGTGATGGCATATCAGGAGATCTGAGCTCACATTTTGGCTCAGTGAGTGAGCTGAGGAAATTTAGATTGGGATTTCTAAGACCAATGTAAATTTGAGAGACCAATGCTTCTCTAACCTGTGAAATCACTGTGTCTCTTCCCCTGAGTTTGATCTCAGGTAAATCCATTCCATCATAGATCATGTTTTCTATTCAAAACATTTACATTTGACAAACTCAGGCAGTCATCTTAAAATCTACCTTGTGAAGTGAAGACGGAACCCATCTGTTCTGAAGACAGAACCCAGAATGAGCAAGTGAGGTCTAGAGAAATTATATGACATATACCAAGTCATGTGACTAGTATGTGGCAGATTGGGGCTTAAATCCTACTCTTCTGCCTTCTGCCTTCTGAATCCAGTATTTATTATAGTATATGATATCCTAGTCTCAATCTGACCTCCTTGCTGTTTGCTATGGGTTAAGCTTTCTCTTTGGAAGTTAGAGCTTCGTAAACCTAAACCTATACCTTTCTAAGTTTGCCATAATAATGCTAGTATGCACTACCCTTTAAAGTGAAAAATAATATGTTTATCCAAAGGGATTGCTTCACTTGTTTGAGGAGAAATTTACTTCTTAGTTTTACCTTTAATTTTTGTAATGTTCAAATTTTTCCAAGATTTTTTTGTAAGTGTATAATATTTTTTTAACTTATTTTTTTTTTTTTTACTTTATCGAATTTTCTTTAATCTATAAGTTGGAAGTGGGAGGTTGGCCTAATTTTTATGTTCCCTTTGAGCACAAGTGATAAGACATTTTAAAGAATGATAAATAGCAGAGTAAAATATAGATGGCCTCTCTAAATATTCACCAAATTATCTGAAGTCAGAACCAGGTAGAATAAGAGAATAGACAAAGCATTCTTTCCTTTCACGTCATGCTCCCTCTTCTAAAGGTAGTTTGGTGGTTAAGAATGCAAACACTAGAGCCAGGCAGACCTGGACTTGAGTCTTGGCTCTTCCTGTACTACCTGCAAGACTTTGGGGAACCTATTTAACTTTCCTAGGCCTCTGTTTATTCATTTGCAGAAGGAGGCTTAGTGATACTACACGCAATTTGTAAAACATACGTTCAGGACAATGCCTGTGCATTTTTAGTTGGTAATTATGGTTACATCTTATCACTGTTTTTGTCTTCATCTAAAACGCCTTCTTTTACCCTTCAAGATATTTCTATCCGGGTCTTTTCATAGAGAGGAAATGGTATCAGCCATAGTTAACATCAGGATTGAGCTACTGTGCCATGGGGTGTTCTGCATTTCCAATTTTACCCTTACCTTTATAGTGAAAGTGCTGACTAATGCAGTGTCTGCCACCTTGTGCCTACTCCATATATAAAATTTGAATGAACACATTTTGATTTTCAGGTATGAGAGCACATACCAACATAGCTCAAAAGTGTAGAGAGTAGCGAAGAAAAAACAAATGCCCACAGTGCAACACAACACTACACATGATGTGGCAGTTAAGGCCGTGGAATACAGTTATGTTTGAATTTTGGCTGCAGTGCTCTGAGCACTTTAGTTGCAACTCTGTTGTAATTTCTTCATTGTTGAATGAGTATAATAAGACTAACTACCTAACAGGAGGTTGGGAGAATACAGTACGTTTGAAGCATTTAAAATAGGTGCCTGGCTTACTAAATTTTAGCTGTGATGATGCTGAGGATGATGATGACAAGGATGATGATGATGATTTTTGTATCCTCAATATGCATGTTGCTGTTCACAAATTGCTTGAGTAATTTTACTTCTCCTGCTCCCTTTGTTTATCACAAGAGACATATATATTAGGAGATTAAAGACATATCCATTTAAGGGAACCAGGCTGTGAGATATGAAGTGACTAACTAAATAGCATCCGGCCAAGTTTATGACAAAGAGGGACCTAGAACTCAGAACAACCAGGCTTCCCTGTCCTTATTGTGTGTGTGTGTGTGTGTGTGTGTATTTATATATACATATATATAAATACACATATATATACATATAAATATATATATATGTGTGTATGTGTATGTGTATGTGTATATGTATATATATATACCTGCAGGACTTTGGGGAACCTATTTAACTTTCCTAGGCCTCTGTTTATTCATTTGCAGAAGGGGGCTTAGTGATACTACACGCAATTTGTAAAACATACGTTCAGGACAGTGCCTGTGCATTTTTAGTTGGTAATTATGGTTACATCTTATCACTGTTTTTGTCTTCATCTAAAACGCCTTCTTTTACCCTTCAAGATATTTCTATCCATGTTTTTTCCATAGAGAGGAAATGTTATATATATATATATATATATATATATATATATATATATATATATATCATTATATACTGTATTTTTTGGACCATAAGACAGACCCAGGTTTCCTAGGAGGAAAATAGGAAAAAAAAATTGAAGCAAAAAATGTGGTAAAATATTTAATGACATAAATAACATAATATTTCACCAATGTAAATGTAAAGTACATTTACTAGCCAAGTAAGCTACATTCGGACTATAAGGCACACCCCCATTCCCCCCCAAATTTGGGGGGGTTCCTCTTATAATTAAAAAAATACAGTATATAAACATATACAAAAGCTGGAAACAGAAATTCTTGACTCCTGTTTACCCACTGAGATGGTGGATGAAGTGACAGCGACAGTAAACACATTGGGTTTTTCACTGTGGCTATTACGACAGTGCAGACTTTGTCACAGGGCGTCATAGCTGCTGGACCCAGATGCCTGAGGAGCACATGGAGAGGGCTCCTGGAAACCTACCGCTGTGATTTTATCTAAAGATGACACGTGACTCTGTGGAACCTGCAAAGACAAACAAATGAACAGACAAGCAAACCCAAACAGCTTCCATCATGGTCCTCACGCCTGAGTATCAGTGTAGCCCTCAAAACAAAATCTTTGGGTGCTCAATTTTCTCTGCCCTGGCCTCTTTCTAAGCACTGAGTTTTTAGCATCAGCATTCAACATAGCCATTGGATGCTCCATGTCTTCAGCCTGTCATTAAAACAAGCATTTTGTGAGATCAGCAGAAAACACATGTTCCAGTGAGTGTTGGCCCTACTCTGGACTAGCTGCCCTGCCATGCTGGGGCCCTGGGCTGATCTGCAGCATCTTCCCCGTGCAGCCGCATGTGTGGGCTGGCTGTTCTGGCACTTTCAGGCGTAGAGTTAACAATGAAACAATGCAGGACACATAAGGGCTTGGCGTCAGTTACAAATAGTTTTACCTGAAATGAAAGATAAGAACTTATCAATTTGACTCTTTGTACCTCTGGGATCTTCACCTAGAATGTCATTCTTACTACATCTCTGGATGTCTAAATCCACCTTCATCTAAGACCTAATTAAAATGCCACTTTTTCTTGTGAGTGTCCCTTCATCTCCCTAACTTGAGCCATTTCCTCTTTCTCTGTGTTCTTCTGGCAATGATTAAAAGATTTCACTTTGGCTATTTTTGTATATTTTTCTTTTGTATCTTTCCAGATGTCTAACGTCTTCTACTACATCTCCTATAGGGCAGGATCTTGTTTCAATGATTTCGTTATTGCTAATACTTAGTAGACACTCAGCAAGTATACTCAATAAATGTATTGTTTTTCTGTCATGTCCTCAGCTGTTTAGATTTTTGTTGATTACAAACTTGCTAGGTTGCAGCTCATAAGTGAAACAAGGTGATCCTAACGTTTTCTATGTACTCTAACATCTAGTTACTCGTTCTTGTCCAAAAGACTTCCTTTATATTCAGTAAATGTTGGAGGCTGAGTCCATATGCATTGTCCATTAAGCATTGTCAAGAGGATGAGGAATTGTTGAATGACCAGGTCAATCACTATATTACATGTTTTTTTTTTTCCTTTTTATTGAATTTACTGTGGTGTCACTGGTTAACAAAATTATACTGGTTTTAGGTGCATAATTCTACAACACACCTTCTGCACACTGTATTCCGTGTTCACCACCTTAAGTCAAGTCTCCGTCCATCTCCATTTATCCACCCCATGTCCTCCTCTACGTCTTCCCGGCAATTACCAAACCATCCTCTGTATCCATGAGTTTTTTCTCTTTTTTTTTCTTTTTGCTCTATCATTCCTTCCCCTCACCCAGTCTTCCCTACCTCAATAGCTGTCAGCCTGCTCTCTATCTATGAGTCTGTCACTATCTTGCCCAGTAGTTCCTTTTGTTAATTAGATTCCACATATAAGTGAAATCGTATGGCATTTGTCTTTCGCTGACTGGCTTATTTCACTTAGCATCATGCTCTCCAGGTTCATCTATGCTGTCACAAAGGGTAAAGTTTTCATCGTTTTTTACAGCTGAGTAGTATACCATTGTGTAAATGTACCACAGCTTTTTTATCCACTCATCTACTGATGGACATTTGGGCTGCTTCCAGATCTTGGCGATTGTAAATAATGCTGCAATGAACATAGGGGTGCATATATTCTTTCAAATTAGTGTTTCAGGTTTCTTCAGATAAATTCCCAGAAGTGGAATCACTGAGTCATAAGGCAGTTCCACATTTAATTTTCCTAGGTAACGCCATAGTGCTTTCTACAGTGGCTGCACCAATCTGCATTCCCACCAACAGTGCATGAGGGTTTCCCTTTCTCCACATCCTCACCAGCACTTGTTGTTTGTTCATTTATTGATGATAGCCATTCTGACAGGTGTGAGGTGACATCTCGTTGTGGTTTTAATTTACATTTCTCTTATGATTAGGAACATTGAGCATCTTTTCATATGTCTGTTGGCCACTTGTAAGTTCTCTTTGGGGAATTATCTACTCAGGTCCTTCACCCATTTTTTAATTGGGTTGTTTCTTTTTTCAAAGAAAATAGTGGTTAATACAAAAGGAGAGAGGGGAGATTGAGGCCAGCTTGATTAGGACTGTGGACTCACCTATAACAAGAAGCTCAGGGGGACTGCAGAAACAGAAAAAATGTCCTTTGTCACTCAGGGAAAAGGAACTTGGGAAGGGATGGCACCAGCACAGCCTGGCAGAATCCTCTGTGGACCACATCTGTTTATGCCAGCTGTTGTCAGTCTGTGTAGGCTCACCAAGAATAACAGCAATGATTTTCACTTTACAGCAGCTTCCATCTTGGGATCTCAGAATGCTGCATAAATGTAGATTAGGGCTCCCAAAATTTGTTGCCAAAAATGGGCATACTTTATAAGGCATCAAAAATACATCACTGTTTTGAGAGGATCTTTTATGTTGGAAAAAGGCTAAACTAGTTCAAAATTAGATCTGCTTTCCTGATTTGAGCTTTTTTCTCGATGCTATACTCATTTTCTACTTGACCTTGGACAACTCAGTTCCCCTCCTTGACTCTCAGATTGTTTCTTTTTCATTAATGAGGGGATTTAATCTACCACTAAATGATCTCTAGTGTTTCTTTTGTTTCTGAAACTCACAGTTAGTACAGGGGATCTAGAGTTACTCCCCAATAGACTACTGCTTGACACATTTTGGAGAGGCCCAAGTTCTTGTAGAATAGAATATTTTGATAGACTTTTATTCATGGGTAGACCATAATCCAGCTGAAAAAAAAATATTATGTTGGTCACTAGGAAATGGCATTATCTTTAGCTTTTCACATGAAAGCATATTGGTGTCTTTTACATGATTTTTTCCCTTTGCCCACCTCAAAGTACAGTGCTATTTATCATTTCCTTTGAGTATTTGAGATTTACCATTAACCCTCCAGTCATATCAGAGATTGATAAAGGGAAGCAGCCTTTAGCACAGCATTTCTTCTTGTTACATCATTAGTGAAGACATCAAAAATAGCCATGTCTCTCAAAGTCTTGTTCTCAGTCTTCTTCCCTCAGAATTATCCAGAAAGCAAGTTATGTTCTTATTAGCTGATATTTTTCTGCACAGAGGAGATATAATGTCATAAAAAACAGTATTTGTCCCTAAGAAAAGGTCCTTTGATAGTTCAGGACTTTGTAATATATGACTAAATCCCCCTAAATATTATGACCTATAATAGATAAGTAATAGAATCCCTCTGAATAAAATGCAAATGGATTAGGAGGCGGAGGCTGTTGGTGTGGTGGTTAAGCATGCACTTTTTGGAGTTGGCAACTGGATTCAAACCCCAGGTTTCCACTCAGTGTCAAGGTTATCCTGCGCCTCAGTTTTCTCATGTGTAAAATCAAAGTAACTACCTCGTGGGGCTGCTGTGGTGATTAAATGAGTTAAACTATATTGACCATTGCCTGACCCTTCTGTGTACTCAGTATACATGAATGATTTTCAGTCTCATAAATTATAAATCAATCAATGTACAAAATTAACACATACATTTCTACCTTTCAGAGTTTATGGAAAGGAATGTTTCTTCGATAGAATTACTGTTATTTGAGTCATGGTTGACGACCAGTGTGAAATACTAAATGCCGCTCGTCTTCAGATTTGCTTTCAGAGCATGACCCTTTCCCCCTCTGATGCGGTGCTAAGGAATGACACTGAGTCATTCCCATTCCCTCATCCACCTTCCTGCCACATTTGAAAGAAGTCATAGCTCAGTTTTGACAGCCTGTGAGCATTCGGCATAAGCTATGAGCCCCTCCAAAATATTAGCACATTTCGTGTATCATCTTCAGTATTACTCACAATGGCCCTGGCATGGAGGCATTCACTTTCCCCTTCCAACCCCTTTTACAGATGAAAAAAAAAACACAAAAAAACTATTGCTAAGAGAAATTTTTACAAACTTGTGAAATTTTATGCAAAGTAAGTGCTATAACTTGGTGTTTGAACCAGCATTTTCTGCTTCCAAAGCCCACACTTTCTCCATTATACCACAATCAATGTTTCTGAAAGTAAAAGGGGCCGCATTGATCTCCAGCCTCTGGTATAATTAGCATCATGCTTTAATCAGTGAGGTTGACTGTCTTGATTAACCTTTATGATAGATCATGTAAGTTTCATATTTCTAAATGAGTATATAGAGGCAGCTGTAAATTAGTGGAAAAACACTGAGCTTGGATCAGACGACTCATGTTCAACTCCTGGCTCTGCACTTACTATGGGTGCGATTTTGGCTAAGTCACTTAACAAAACCACTAACTTGATTTATTTCCTTATTTTAAAAAATGTTCTTATGCTGCAGATAGTATTCAGTTTTACCTGGTGTGTGTAAATGTTGCACCAGGGTTCCCTGTTGCCTGTAAGGGAACACAGAATGTGAAAGGTTTTCTCTTCCCTACGAATTCTAACACAAGGCCCTTATCATTTGGGTGTGTTTCTGGTAAGCTTTAGATTGGCCAAAAAATCCACCTAGTTTTTTCAATAAAATAAAAGACACTTTTTTCATCTTCTCTGATAACTTTCTTGATTTGGATATTTGAGTATGTTGGGTATCTCCCATGTGGCATAATGTTGGTTGTTCTCAACTAATGTCTCGATTTGACCGCTATCAGTTTCAACTGGTCTACCCGACCGTGGAGCATCATCCAGCGAGAAATCTCTAACACAAAACTTCGTAAACCACTTTTGACACGTTTGATCAGTCGTGGCACCTTCTCTGTATACTGTACGAATCTTTTTATTTGCATTTCAGTTGCGTTTTTACCTTTCTTGAAATAATAAAGTATAATATGTCAAAAATGTTGCTTATTTTCTTCCATCTTCAATATTAAAATGGCTACACAAAAGTTCACTAATTTTCATAAGTATTTTTTTAAATGCATGTTGATATGACAGCTGCCACAATACAATCTAACAAAGTGGTTTCAAATGAAGTTAAAGACAACTAAGAGCTACTAGAGCTATCTTATGCGGGGGGGGGGGGGGGACTTTTTGGCCAACCCAATGTATTCCTTGAATTGTGTATATCTCACTTATCTTGATGTCTGGCTTAATGCCTAATTACTAGTACTGGTGGAAAATTTCATGTTCACCAGAGGACACAGTTTTCTGCACTGTTGGAATACTCTGGAAGTGAGGACTTTTAACTCCTTCCTCTACTTCATCTTGGGTGAGACCCAAGTTATCACTTTGTTATCATTTCCTACCATGCTATCACTTTGATTTGACTTTCACAGATCAAGCAAAACTCCCTCTGTTATTCTCATGGAGACACTTTGCCTGCCTCCCCTCCAAGGCTAAGAAATCCTATGATCAGTGTGTGTGTCAAAGTGGGGACTTGTTTGCCACAGGTGCCATTATTATTGAACAAAAAGCATGCCTTTTCTTTGCATCCAGAGTTACTTGGATCTCTGAGCAAGAAACTTTCTGACTCAAATGAAAACCACCTTGTGTCAGGTGAAATAGAGGGAGTTAACCATTTGTTTGCCGGTCTGCATTTCCCACGAAAAACTCAAAAACAGAAATTTACCTCAGCCATGGAAAGTGATGTACCAAGCATCATATTTGCATATGAAAACCAAAAACTGATTTGCATGTTATTTCAGTGTCTGGTGTCACGTTCAGGCATCTGCCAAGCCCACTAGATAGAAACAGCTTATATAGTAGGAAAGTGTTTCTGTGCATATCAGACTGAAAATCTAGGTGTCTTTATTTTTTTCAACAATTTTTTTTCCTCACTCAGGCTCTCCATTTTCTCCCAGCTTCATACCTGAAAATATCAAAGAAAAGACTGAAAACCCATGTTTTACAATGAATATTTATTATTTCCTAAGGGTCATCTATTTTTTTACTATATTTTATTTATATAATTTTAAAATTATAAAGAAAAGGCCTGACTAGTGCATGACTCAGTGGATTGGACATCATCCCACAAACTGAAAGGTTGCCAGTTCAGTTCCCGGTCAGGGTACATGCCTGGGTTGTGGGCCAGGTGCTCTGTTGGGGGTCTGAGAGAGGCAACTGATGGATGTTTCTCTGGCACATTGATGTTTGTCTCCCTCTCTTTCTCCTTCTCTTCCCCTCTGTCTAAAAAATAAATAAATAAAATCTTAAAAAATAAAAGTTATAAAGAAAAATTTAAATTACTCATAATCCCACTAGTCTACCTGAGCTGTTATTTTTTGGTATATTTCCTTCTAGTATCTGTTTTTATACACCCATATAGACAACACACACTGCCACTATTTCCTATACAGCATGGGGCAAAAGTGAGTTTACAGTTATTCACATGGACAAATAATACAAAAATTAATAAATAATACAAGTATAAACTGCTTTTCACATACTCATAACTGTAAACCTACTTTTGCCCCACACTGTATATAATTATTCATTTGTAATGAGCAGATTTTAGTAACGTCCTTTTTTAACATAATGGCAAGAATTGTGAGACAGTCTCAATAGCTGTAAACATGAAACTAATATAAAATACTGTTGAATGGCAACTGGGATTCTGGGGTTCCTGCTACTCACCTTCCCTATTTCTTGCCTACCAGGTGGGAGAGCATCTGTGGCTGGGCCTTTTCTGCCTGGAGCTCCTCTGGGAAAGCATCAGGGGAGGCTGGTTTGCTCTGAATAGTCAAACACGAGCCCGGCTTTACCATTCACATTGGGGAGTCAAAGGCTAGAGCATAGAAAGGTTGATTTGGAGAGGCAGCAAAGCATACAGTCACCAAATGCCACATATTTCAAGGCTTATAGTTAAAAGCAGAGTAATTCTCTTGCTAAAACAATGCGGAATTCAGATATACTACACTGAAGTACTTTATTAGCAAGTAAGAAAGTGGAATGTTATTGAAGAGATGTTATCACTCTGCAAACATTCCACTACCAAGAAGAAAATCTTCTTTGCTAGTGGTTTGTAAGCTGTTCATTGTGGTAATAATAACTGCCGTTTACTTGATATTTAGTATTTTACAAAGCTTCTTCACATGAATTGGATGTCATTATCTTCTGGTATAGAGATAAGGAAATCAACAATGAGAATCAAACCTTTGGGGGACCTGAAATGGCCCCCGAGACATCAGACCTAGAAATAAGCATGTTCCAGGCCCAAGCACTCCTGCGGCTGCCTTGACGCATGGAAACTGAGAGTGATGGATGTGGAGAGAGGCCACTTTCTCTCAGCTCAGCCTCTGTCATCATATCACCCTTGTGTGCAAACCCCATAGACCCTTTCATGGACATCAGCGCTTTCCCTTGGCTGCTGGTAACATCCAGCAATTTCACCACACTGTGAATCAGAATTAGTGCTTGTTGGCTATGATTCCCAGTTTGACTCGGGAAAGTTGATTTAGAGCCACCAATGCATGGCATGGGAAAAGGAATACGAAAAAGAGGCTGTACGAAAACCAGGCTTGTGAACGCTGGAGACTAATTGGAATAGATTTCAAAGCTAGAATCGAAGTTTTAAAGTCAGAGTTGTTGGGTCTTTTTCATTGGGCATTTACAATTGTATTCTCCAAGAAAATGGAACTTATGATAAGAAGTAAGAGTGCTTTTCTACTCCCGTGAAGCTGTTTTTGTGCTCCTTCTCTGTGGCCCACTGCTATTAACCTGAAGCAGAGAGGATGTCCAGTAAATTGTCTGCCCTTGGTCTGAAGAGCTGGTCCTTCCATTAACAGTGAGACATTGAGGATAGAGTAGGGTAATTCAGTGAGAACCAGAAAGTAGAAGCAGCCTCAGGAAATTGCAAATTGCAAACTTGACACAGTTAAATAGGAGGGAGAAAAACAATGAAAATATCAGAAATATATTTTTTTCTGGCAGCCTTTCAGCTCCCAAATGGGGCTAATTCTACCTTTTGAAAGAAGATAATTTCCATGTTTCTTTTTCAAGAACATATAATTGAAGTTATTTTCCCTCTGAGAGAAGAAACCTCTTGTACATCATTACCAACGGACAAGAAAAATGAGCAGCTCTGGTACCCAGAGTGATAGAGTATTCATTATCATGTAATGTCTCTGAATATCTTGGCTACCTTTTCCCAGTATTTTATCTGCCTGGGCCATGTTTTTCTGGTGAGGCTCAGATTTGCAATGAGTTCAAGTAATTTAGCACTCTGTAATGAGGAAATCAATAGCAGGTAAGGATTCACAAGAGAAAAAAAAATGACCCACTTCTGAGGTCAATATCAGAGTAACACAGAGATATTAGGTGACCATTTTTTAAAATGGATCCTTACCACATGTATTAAAATAGTTAAATTGCTGGTAACAATGACTCAAGGTGATGGTTGTTCTTTCAGGGGTGGTGTTCCCTGCTTGTACCTTAGTGCTGGCTATATATACCATGCTTCCTTTTCTCTTTTGGTGGAACAGTGGAATTCTTCTCTCTCCACCCAAGGAGCATGGTGGTAGGAGAGTGCGGTTAACCTTGGTATGTTTCTGATCTCATGTCCTGCGTGTAGTGAAAGTTCAGTGGGCTGCGGAAACCCTGTGACCTGCTGGCTGCTTACTAAGATTCAGAATGCTGAATGAAGTTTTAGATTGTTTCACGGGATGCTGACAAGTGATTCAAATTCTCTTCTAAATGGAAATCTCTGTAATAATGAGGTTTCCACTTACTAATTATGACTGTTTTGATAGATTATAAAATGTCCATAATATGAACATCTGTGATTTTACTATATAAATCTATAATGACATGTGCCCTGAATATTATAGACACAAAAATACGGTAGATAGAATCAAAGGAATCTTTGAAAACATCATTTTCCATACAAGTAAACTAAGGTTCAGGGAATAGAAATGATTTGATCAAAATTATGGGACAAGTTAAAGGCAGAGCTAAGATCAGAGAGAGAATAAGTATTCCGTACTTGTGGGTCCCTGTGTAAGAATACCTTGAGGTGTTACATAAATATGACAGATGTTGTTGTTTGTGTTATTCTTAATCTGGTGGTTTTCTTGTTCACGGACGACTCTGCCCATGTGTACTTTGCTCACAGAAACAGTCATTTTGCGCAGTCTCACCCATGATGTTTACCAGGGACCTAGATCCAAATTTGGCTGCAGTATTCATATTAAGCCTTCCCTGGAATGATGATCGTCCCTAGGCCCCTACCAAAGACAGACCCATGGCAGAGAAAAACCAGGTGCAGATACCTGAACATTTTCTGATTCCTGACACTTTTGTATCAGGAAAAAAAATTACATGATCTTAATATCTAAGCAAAAAGATCTTCATTGTAGAGAAAGGAAAATATAGAAAAATATGAAAAGGATATAAACCACTGTCCCATCACTTTCAACCATTGACCTTTGAGCACACTCCTGTCCAGGCTCCCTTCTGTAAGTGACAGCTTGAGACAGGCCTGCCCGGGCAGTGTGGATGGCTGTCCTCCACCGGGTCCTCACCTTCCTACTTGGACCTCGTATGTACACATCTACTGTAGTCTGGTTGTATGCTCAGAAAGAAGATACAACAGATTTTGGTAAACAGTTAGCAGTCTTTGCCTCACTTTGTAAATATCACAATCCTTTTAAAACATACTAGCCATTAAATTGCCCATAAATACCATGATGTCTGCTTGCACTTTTTAAAGGCATCATTGGCCTTGGTATTTGAGATGTTTCCTAATGTGCATATTTCAGAAGCATGGCATTGACCATAGCCCATTTCTCTGTTCCTCCTCTATTTCTTAACATTTTTTGCTAATATACATGTTCTTTTACATATACTGTCCTTGGAATGTCCTCCCCTCCCCTCCCCTCCCCTCCCCTCCCCTCCCCTCCCCTCCCCTCCCCTCCCCTCCCCTCCCCTCCCCTCCTCTCCCTTCCCTTCCCTTCCCTTCCCTCCCCTCCCCTCCCCTCCCCTCCCCTCCCCTCTCTTCCCTTCCCTTCCCTTCCCTTCCCTTCCCCTCCCTCTCTTCCTCCCTCCTTCCCGCGCTCCCTCCCTCTCTGTCCTCCCTTATATCTGGTGAAATCCAATGTATCCTTCAAGATCAAACTAAGAGGACATGTGATTTCTGGTAGCTTTCTCCCATCTCAGAACACTGAATTCATACCTGTGTTTTAGTACATGCACTTTATTGTAATTATCTATTTTTGTGTCTCTTTCTTCTTAAACTGTGAGTTGTCAGAGACAGGAATCCTGAATAATTTGACTTTATAATGATAGTGCCTAGCACTTGGCAATTTCTTAGAAAAGGTATGTTAAAAGAATTTTAAAGGAGTTCACTAAAATCTATTTCCCAGTAACTCATCTGGGGGTCATACAACATATCTTGCCTTTAAGCATTTCAAAGAACACACATATTGGTGATTAATATTGATACTTACAAGAATGTCTTTTTCTTAGAAAAGGTTAGAGGCTTTGTTGATATTTGTTTTAAAGTGCTATTCTGTCACTATTTAGCAGTAAAACTCCACTCTGAAAATACCCTTGCTTAGATAATAGAGTCAGTAGATAAAAATCCAAGTTATTACAGAATAATAGAGCTGCATGGGCCCAGAGAGGATGATAGCAAGAGCCCTGAGCGGCCCTGTGGTGTAGCAGAGCAGGCCCCGCACAGTGCGCCTGGTTTCAGGTGGGGCCTGCTGTTTTTCAGGGCTGCTGCATCACACAGGTTTGCTCACTTATCTTCTCTGAGCCTCAGTTCTTTCACTCGTAAGATAGGACCACAGATCGTATGTTTTATAAACACTTGAGATTATATGGATGTGAGGGCTACTTAGTAAGAATAAATTGCACACAGTTACTAATTTTTTAGGACTTGTTGAGTCCTACACACTACTGAGAGAGAGAAATGAAAAGGAAGGGGTCTCTTCATCCCAACGAGAAAAGCGCTGCTCTACTACTTAAATGGAACTTGAATCCTGCAGAAAGTGCTAGGCTGTGTCTTCTTCAGTGTGAGAAACAAGTGGAAACTGAGGACCCTGTGTTTTATCAATATTATTCCATGGATGCTATGTATTATGCATTGAAGTGCGTGCGTGCGTGCGTGCGTGCGTGCGTGCGTGCGTGTATGTGTGTGTGTGTGTGTGTGTGTGTGTGTGTGTGTGTGTGTTTGGTGGGAGTGGGGGTTTCTGTAGCCAAATAAGATTCAGAAACATTGGAACAGATGATCTCTTGGTATCTTTCCTCATGAAAAATACCAGGAATCCAAGGTCAGCATTATATGAAATTAGAATCTAAAAGAAAAGAGTCTTCCCAAATGTGTTATTTCAGAAACAGTAACACATACAAATAGGAAGATGTTTTTGATGAATAGAATGGATGGTATATTTTTCTTAAAATCTGTGAAGTACTGACAAGGAAAGTACTCTGAAATTATAGAGCTCTACTTGAAATGTAAGTGCTAATCATAGAATTTGAATTGCTTAGATTTACAGAGGACGGACTTAGCCTTCCTGCTGCCTTTACTTAGGTTGAAAGGGAAGCAGATATTAGGCACAAACAATGACAAAATGTGTCTGTTCCTGGGGAGTCCCCCTTAAGACTGGAAACACGAATTAGCAGGGTTTCTTTAATAGTTGTTGATTTAAATTAGAATAGCCGGCACCATTAACATCAGAGGTAATATTTCATACTTTTCTAGCAATTTTTCTATGGGATGCAATGTTTGGTTGGAAAAAATGCATGGAATTTAGAGTCAGGTGACACCATATTTGGGCTCAAGTTGTCTCTTTACGGCAAGTCTGGAAAATAGAATGTGGGTCATTTTCTCATCTTCATCTTCATTCATCACCTGAACTAAAATAATCCCCTCCCTGAAAGGTAGTTTGGGGAATCCAAAGAGAGTCCCTTTGTTACCCTGTGTTGAGAGCAGTTAAGCGGCAAGCTATTTCATTTTAATGCTCACACAGACTGTGAAGTAACATTACCACGCCCATTCTCCAGAGGGGGATCTGAAGCTATGAAAGGTTCAGAAGCTCACCTAGTTTCTGTAATAATAGTTCAGTCTCTGTCTCTAACCATATTGGCAGTGTGGCATAGTATATCCCTTCACTACCACTGGCCACAAATGCATTATGGGAGACTTACATCTCACTCCAGTCTCCTAGAGCTCCATCTATCCTCTTCTCCAGCGAGAACTTTATAATCTGGTTAGCTCCCTCCCCTGCTGAGAATCCCTACTGCAGTCTCTAAGGTCTGGGTACTCCTACCTAGGGGTCTTTAGATGTGTTCCCAGTGGTTTTTGGGATTTCTGAAATTGTCAGTAATTGTCATTATAATTACAGTGTGTAATTGTAAATTGGAATTTTAGGTGTATTTTTATGGATGCCATTCTCTACCCAAAGGAAGGTTATCCCATCAGATTTCAGAGTTGTCCCTGGTCTCACACAGGCCTGTAGCCTGGGCCCACAGGGAGCCTTAAGCCCCTCAGTGAGGCAGGCAGCTCTGAACTGATTCTTCTGTCTTAAACACCAAACCACTTTCCCTTCCCCCACCAACCTGTTCCTGATCTCCAACATCTGACCTTTAGCTCCTCTCACAGTTCCCTGTTTGATCCCACTTAGAAGCCGGTTCAAAAGGTTCATTAATATCCAGCTTATCTTGATGATTTGATTCATCACATTTAAAAAGTTATAATTATGAATTACAGAAGTACAGTTACACACTATAAAAAAACAAACTTAAAAAGTGAAAGCCCACCAGTATTCCAATCCCAGAGATAATCCCCTTTAACACTTGAGTGGAGGTCTTTTCAGGCTCTTTTTATTTCCTATGTGTAGATCTACAGATAATTAAACTACACTTCCTTTACAAAAATGAGAACTCCATTTAGATATTCTGTTACTGGATCTGTTTAATTGATAACATATTGAGGTTATCTTTTCATACTTGTACATATAAATTTATAAAGTTTCTTTTAAAGCTTGTTCATGTTTCATTGTATGTATCTGCCATTGTCTATTTAGGTGGTCTCTTACCAGTGAATACATAGTTACATTATTCTTTATTCTCTCCAATATAGTTCCTGGGACCAGCCTTGGTTGTATAATTCTATGTTTTTGTATGAGTGTTTCTGTAAAATTTTCCTAGAAGTAGGTAACATGTGTGCAATGTAAAGTTTAATAACACTAGCAATCATTCCTCCAGTGTTTATATCTTCATACAGTCCTACCAGTGTAGTGTGCTTTTTTATAATCAATAATTTGTACACATTTCTCACCCCCACTAGATTCCAATCCCCTCAAAGGCAAAGGCTGTCTAACATATCTTTGTGTCACTTCCTGATGCTTGCAGAGGGTACACAAAACAGACACTAAGAAGTAGTGGATACACAAATAAGCGAAAGAATAAATGAATGACCCAATAGTTTCTCTCACACCAATTCTATAGGCCAGGCATTATTTGCAGCTTAGAGGAGGCCCTGAGTTTAACATAATGTTTGTTGAATGAGTGAGTTAATGAGTGAGTCTAAGATGGGCTCTTATCCTGGCTTCATCACAATTAGCCCTGCCCTGAATTTTCTGGGTGTCAGGTTTCTTATCTCACAATGAGTAGATGGAGGTAATGATTCTTCAGATCCTGGCAGGAAGCTCTAATTTTTGTCTCTGCCACCTGCCACATATCATAGATTTTCACTGCTTTGCAACTCCAACTCAAATTGTCGAACAGTGAAATCAAATCCCACGGGTGAGGTTAGTGACAAACAAAAAAAATTCTTGGCATTTTCAGCCCTCTGTCTTAAACACTGAACCACTGATACTCCAACCTTCTGTGCATTTTAAAAACCTAAAAATGGATAACAATTCTAGAGAAAAGGCCAAATAGGTAGCAATAAACAGTTTTACATATATTTAGAACACCTTTCATGCCTTAGATATCACACAAATAATCAATGTCCATCTTGAAATTGTTAAAATAAATGTTGGTACTAAGTGAAACATTTATACAGGGATTTGTACTTTGCCAGATTTTCACATCCAAGTCCTCATTTGGTACAGTGAAGATAACTGGTGAATGAATATGTAAGTTTTGTTGAACTAATTCTTGTAAACTATTCATGAAAGGAGATACTCTTGGGCAACAATTTTAGGAATGCAAAAAACGTAAAGGAAGAGCATCCCCACCCTCATCTCTGCCCAGCAGTGATGATGGACATCATCATTATTTCTGAACCTTTTGTAACATTCTTTCTGTTTTTAACACTTTGATTAAAGATGTTGGGGTGTGACATGGGAAGTGGTCAATCATAATATTGCAAAGGAAAATATAGTAAATTCTCTTTTATTTATGCAGCATAGAGCAATTTTACATCAGGCACCTGGCCTTCCTTCTTTGTCTGCTTTGGATTCTTGGTTGGTTACCTGAAGTCCTCTTTCACTGGACACTTGATTCCCTCACGTTGCTGGAATTCTGGCTCACCCACTGGTTAACATACCAGCCCAGTGTCAGTGCTACCGATTCACCCTCCCCACCTGAGATCTAGCTGGTCCCAGTGCTGGAAAAGCATTAGTCAACCTTGGCTAGAACACAAGGAAGGCCTTTCACTTTCTGGACACCTGTCTTCAATAGATGTGTTTTAGTTTCTATCTGAAACAGTATAAATAGTCCATAAATGTACAACTGCCAGGAGCTCCTTATGCCACCTTAATATGAGACTCTTCTTTTAGCTGAATAAATCCTGGTCTCTGTCACCAACCGTCCTCTGGATTCTTCCTCTCAGGCTACAGGAGAGGTCACCATTGTACCCTGATTGTGTACTTTCTACAGTTGCTTTATCTTTAATTATTGATGTGCCTTTATCTCTCATTTCTCTATGAGCTCCTTAAGAGGGAGACTCAATCTATTTATCTTTTTAATAAATATTCAAATGGCGCATCGTGACTTCTAGCAATTATTGAATGAAATTGAGCTGTGCTGTTGTAAATATGAATTTCTAAAGCCTGATAGATGATTTCTGTAGAAAAGGCAAATGTTGTGTCCCAGGTCAGACCCTGAATAGCTGATAAAACCATTTCTAAAACTCAGGACTCCTAGTAGCCATGTCCAGTGCTTTTTCTCCTATGATGTAAACACTTCCTGATTGTCTTAGTTGATGTCTAGATTGCATCTAAAGGACTACATGTTTTTTGCCTTACAGGGTGGACAAACAGGGTCAAAGGGACCTCCGGCTGCTCCTCCCTCATTCCGCCCAGAAGATGAGCTGGAGCACCTGACCAAGAAGATGCTGTATGACATGGAAAATCCACCTGCTGATGAATACTTTGGTGAGTGGGTTCTAGAGCTGACTTCTGAAGTAAATGCCTTGTTCTATTAATATTTTCCTTAATTAGTAAGTGTGAATATTATGAGATCCAATGATAAAGGATTTGAGTATGGATTTATTGGAGTTGGTAATTCATGTGCACACAATTAAGTGTTCTGGAAATTGCTTTTTGAGAGTTTACCGTAAGTGTGATATTTGTGTGACTTTCAGAAAATTCTCAGGTACAGCAGAATTTCATGAGACACAAGTTTGATTTAAAACTTAATTTTTGACAATTTATTAACTTTGTATTAGGCAGAAATAGGACTTTTGTGTGTGTTCAGGTCTCAGTAGTAATATACAAGATGTAGAATTGGGTAGTGTCTGAACTCTTTGCTCTCATTTCTTTCCCTATCCAAGTTCAGGAAAATGTGCTTCCTTTACATCTTTTTTTAAACTTCTTCTTTCTCCAAACCTGTGACTAATTTAAACAATTAATCCATCTAGTCCATTAGTGTAATGTAAATTTATGAATTCTATGCCAACTATGAAGTGTTATGAATACATAACTTGTCCTCTGGGTAGTTATAATTATTCAGGAGAGATAAAAATACAAATAATTACTAATCTAGGTAGAAAGTTGTAAGAGGCATGAGAGAGGCCTGTTTAGGTCAAATGTTATAAAATTCAATAGCCCTGTTCATCAGAAACATCAGGAATGCTGTATACAAGAATTGGCGGCACTTGAATCTGCACCCTCAAAGCAGTGCCTCTCAAGTTTGTTCTTTGTTTGTTTCTTTTTTGTTGTTATGAAAGTCTCCTCCCTAATCTGTTAGAGATTAATATTTTTATAGAGTGCAATTAAAATGAGTTACTAAGAGAATAAAATTTAAAAACACAAAGTGGAAGACTAACTTTTATCATTATTCGATTTAATAAGGATAAATTGCTCTATTAAATTGCTGTAATATTTTCTAAATACTCACTCTCTCTACTTGTCTCATCACAGGGTGATAAACACCTCTTAGTCAGACACCCATCTGTTGACCTCATTTTGAGTAGTGCTGCTTTAAGGACATGTAGAGAAAGGATATTATATTTGGGAAGCATTGGGGTAGAAAGGT
Organism: Glossophaga mutica; assembly: GCA_039655065.1. Lineage (NCBI taxonomy): Eukaryota > Metazoa > Chordata > Mammalia > Chiroptera > Phyllostomidae > Glossophaga > Glossophaga mutica. The sequence continues at coordinate 175,709,344 of CM077304.1, read as the reverse complement.
ACAGATATGGGAAATTTACACAGGGCTTTTACTTCTTCAAGTATTTCCTCTTTGCATGTCTTTCTACTTGCTTCTTATTTCAGAATTTATATTGGAAGGTAAGCTGAAAGTACTGATACAAAGACACACTGTAGATGGAATGGGTTAGGGTGTGAAAATCATGGCATTTATTTGTATTCACAAGGCAGCATAGCTTAGCTAAAAGAGCACAACAGTGAGAATAAAGAACGCTGGTTCTGTCCCTCTCTTGCCCTCATTGACTCAGCAGTATTGCCATATTCCCCATCTGCCTGAGCCCCATTTCCCACTTTGATAAATCAGAGGTGTAGAGCAAATGTTCTGTAGTATTTCTTTCTACACTAGTAAGATCATATGGAAATAGCATCAATCCAAAAAGATATAGCAGAGCTGAAAGCTAGATATAAGTTGATAGAGATTAGCACAAAGGTATGGAGAACAGTAAAAATAAGTCTTTAGTTATATTAAAATATACTGTAAGTGTATTATGTTCTTGTCATTGATGTAAGAAAAGGGTTTATATTGGAGTCTAAGGTAAACTTTTTTGAAAATCATCTGAAAAATGAAAAATACGTTGTCTGTATTAAGGTCTATTAAAACTGAAAAGTAAATATACCAAGTATATATGCTTGAGGTATCAAGCAAAAAATACTTTGCAATAAGAAAAATGGTGTTAATGCACCTAAATATGTTAAGCACTTAATATATTTGGGGAACTTTGGGAAACAGATATAAATTAACTATTATATTTGCCTTCAAGAACTGTCCTAGTTTTACTACTTACTAGCTTAGACAACTTTAACAGATTGCTTACTTTCTCTAAATATTTGTTTTTGTTTTGGTTTATCTTTAATATGGAAATAGCAGCTATCTTTTACTGTGATTATGAATATTGAATGAAATATTTCTGGAAAGCACTCAGCCAAGTTAGTGGCATATACCATATGCTCAGTAATCAGAGTTATTCCATACTTTAAGAAAATAAGATGTGCCCCTTAAAATTAATTAATAATATTGTACTTGATTTAATTTTAAGTTCCTATAAAAAATAGAACATATATCACCAATCAATAAATAATCCTTGTAAACAAATGATGTTTACAAACCATGAGAAAAATGCGGAATAAAGATTAACTTAATATGTTTTAACTTAATATTAAGTAATTAACTTAATATTGAGTACTTGCAATATGGCAGCACTATTGTCTGTACTTTTTTGGAATTAATTCATTTAATCCTTACTGAAAAAATATATATACCTGTGGAGTAAATGCTATTATTATTTCCAGATTAAGAAACTGAGGCATGGAAATGTTAAGTAATCTGCCCATATTAACAGCTAATGAATCTCAGAACTGGATTGGAACACAAATGTACACATTTTTTTCTTCTAAAAGATTTTTCCCCAGCTTTTTTAAGGTATACAAAAAACTGCACATAATTAATGTATAAAATTTGGTGGGTTTGGACATGTGTATACATTCCTATTTCCATCACCACAACTCAAGTTATAAACATACCCAGCACCTGCAAAGGTTTAGGATTGGTATTTAGAAAGGTTTTATGGAGAAGATCAACTTTGGACAAATGGGGGATAACAGAAGAACATTCTCTTCTAAGTAGATAGAATGAACAAAATATGAGTTGAGGTCAGAATTATTCAAGGAAAATGTATTTATGTGGAAAACAAACATTAAGTACCTACTGCATGCAGGTTACTCTTCTAGGTCGTGGGGGCTTATGAAAATAGGCAAGCATGAGACTTAACTTTAAAGATGCTTATAATCTAATGGGGGGTGTGTACAGAGTTATGGTGTTTAATCATAACTCAAGATAGAAAGTGACAAGTGACTTAAAGTTCAGCCAAACCTTGTTTGAGAATTTTGGAAAAGGAGAACAGAAGAATGGGGAAGTGTTTAAGGTAGTCAGCCTTTGAGTCAAGTCTTTAAAATTATGCTAATAGAAATTTGTAAGTAGGACAGTATTATAGAAATGATGTTGTTTCTGATGAGGGGAATTTTTAACATATAGGGAATAAAAACATTGGAGAGAATCACCTATGTTGCAAGAAACAAATATTGGGAAATAAGATTGGAGAAGTAAGTTGAGAGCTATATGGAGAGGACTTTTATATTGTTGTTGCTTTATTTTTAATTACAGTGGTCATTCAATATTATTTTATAGTAGTTTCAAGTGTATAGCATAGTGGTTAGACAATTATATACTTTACAAAGTGATCCCCTCCTATAACTGTAATAGCCACCTGGTACCATATATAATTATTACATTATTACTGACTATATTCCCTGTGCTGTACTTTACATTCCATGACTGTTTTGTAACTACAAATTTGTACTGCTAATCCCTTAACCTTTTTTTATCGCTCCCCAACCCCCATCTGGCAACCCTCAGTTTGTTCTCTGTATTTATGCCTCTATTACTGTTTTGTTTGTTTATTTTGGTCTTTGGATTCCACATGTAAGTGAAATTATATGGTATTTGTCTTTCTCTGTCTGACTTATTTCACTTAGCATAAAACCCTCTAGGCTTTTCCATGCTGTTGCAAATGGCAAGTTTTCGTAGTTAATGGCCAAGTAATTTTGCATTGTATATCTATACCATGTTTTCTTCACTTTTCTATGGATGGGCACTTGGATTGCTTCCATATCTTGGTTATTTTAAATAACGCTGTAATGAACATAGGGGTGCATATATCGTTTTGAATTTACGCTTTGCATATACCCACCCAGAAGTGAAATTGCTACATCATGAGGTAGTTTTTTGTTTTGTTTTTTTTTAATTTTCTGAGCAACCTCTTTACTGTGGAGAGGACTTTTAATGCCTGACTAAAGGCTGGAGATTTTATCTCACATAATGAGCCTTTGCACATTGAGATCAAATGCTATGGAAACTGTTCCATCAGTAGTGGTTAAGAATGTGGGTTCCAAAGCCAGAATGCCTTGGTTTGAATGTCAGCTCTACCTCTAAAGGAACTATCACTTATTGCTCCACTCTAAACATCAAACATTTCCGAAGAACATTGTCCCTACGCGCCCCTGTCCTGGGTGTTAGGGACATGTAGATGCAGAGGCTCTACCCTAAAAGAACTTAAAGTTCATGGGTTATCATCCCCAGCTCCACCTAACTCCTTCACCTACTCTCTTTTTCCATCACTGCCTGTTTAATGCTAAAATTTTCATTGACACTATAGCCGATTTGCCGAAAGTCATTAAGTGCTTGCTCGTCAAAGATCTTCTACTAAATTACAGGCTGCACCTGGGAGAGGAAGGGCATGCAGTATAAATGAATGGTGTGAATGCAGTAGGTTCCTCTATAGTCGTGTTGCTTTGTTTCTATGAAGTCCCCCCTTTCTTAACTGAAGTGAAATGATTCGTGAATATATTTTTGGTTTTTTGTTTGGTGGTTTGTTTTCTTTGTGGATATTCTCATAACTTTTAACAGTTTTTCATTATAATTAAATAACTATTATTATGGTATACTTAAAAGTATAAGGAGGGATCTCAAAAAATCACCTTACTGATAATTTAAGTACTAAAAAGGTTCCTTTACCAACTAGAGGTCTGGAGGGAACCTTCTGAATTCGAATAATGAAGTTTACATTACCAATAATGGGACGAACTGACATGTGCCTGTTGATATAAGATAGTAGGAAGTACACAGCCTACCTATCCAACCATTAGGAAATAGACAAATCCAGGTGATATAACATTCTGCAAGACAGTTGTCCTAAATTCTTGAAAAATGCCAATATTAGAAGAGACTGTGCTAAATTAAAGGAAATTAAAGTAACATGTCATTCAAATGCAAGCCATGAGTTTTTATTGGATTCTGGATTTTTAAAAAAACTATAAAGTATTTGAGTCAAGGTTAGAGAAAATTTGAATATGAATTATATGCTAGATAATATTGTACATCTGTGCCAATTTCTTGACTATGGTAATAACATTGTGATTAGCAAGGACAATAATATCATTTTTAGAAGCAACTTATACAAGGTTTTAGGATAAAATGTGTGATGTCTGAAATAACTTTGAAACTGTCTAGATAGATGAGAGAGAGAGAGACTGATTTTGGGGGTGGGCAGGAAAAAAAACTTCACATTAAAACAGCTAGAAATGCTACTAGTACTTAGCTTCATGGGATACCTTATTTTCCCCCAAAATGTGTTGACATCTGTCACAAATGAATTATCCTAGACTGCTTTCTTGGCTGGTAGAAGTAGAGAAAGACATGTTCTTGTACTTTCTAATCCTGACTGTTTTAATAAGTACAGTGGGTCTTTGAAATTTCCCTTCCCTTTGTATTTTCTTTCTTTTATTCTCTACAGGCCACATAACTGTGCTATTGTTGGTGACATAAAAACTATTATGGTGATGATGACAAAAGCTGATATTTACCTAAAGCTCTACAAGTTTAAAAAGCCTATTCATGGCCATGATCTGACTGATAGATCTGGTGGCGCTTTTTCACATGAGATAACAGAGATTCAGAGAGGCTCAGTGAGTTGTCCTGAGCACATTAGCTGATAAGTTTCAGGATTCGGACTTACTTTTCTTTAACCTCAGGTCCACTCTGAGTTTTGACCACTACAGAAGGCATGTGTTTTCCTTGCAGCTGGTCAGTAGTTGGCTGTCCTTGCCTCAGGTTGTCCTTTCCCTCCCCGAGTCATGACCATCTGTGCCCAGGGCCATAAATTTTGTAGCCTGGGCTTCAATGTCACTGGCATTACAGTTTAACCACTTTTAATTCCCAAATTAACTGATGTGACCCTAGGCGTGGGCTTTTTACCATGGCCCAGCGTACACTTTAGGGAGACAGCACACCTGCTATCTCCTTGTGCATCATGCCAGCCAGCTGTAGCCCCACTGTTAACCTTGGGAGAAGGCAAATCACTGTTTTCTTAGTCAGCTCTTGATAAAATATTACAAGCAGGAAACTTTAACTGAGTCTTGGCTGGGTATTTGTTTAAATAATTTCTTCTGAAACGGTACAAGTTTTAGTGTTTCCATGGTCTCCCTCTTCTATCTTCATTAAAAATCTGGACTTCCACTACAGACTTCTGTAAATGCCACAAAGAATGGGCCCTAATACAGCACCTAGTATCTTTGGAGGGAAGATAAAGTCTCTCGTGCTGTGAACATTTCCTATTTACTTTTGCTAAGTTTTGGCTGTAGCAGTTTCCCATTGGTAATGGGGTCCTTGAGTAGGCCTCAAAACACTACCCTGTAAGAGGAAGAAAGCAAACATAAAAGAAGAGTGCAGGTAGGAGAAAAATTCTCATGTAATCCAATTAACCGGGCAGCCAGTCTTTAGGCCACATCATTTGCCGCAAGACTGCTTGCCTTCAGTTCAAGTGCTCGCATCCCAGAGCAGCCTGTTTCCCTGAACAACTAGAAAAGTGTGTTAATACAGGAGGACACTCGTAGCTCCAGGGATAAGTCACAGAAGAACAAGGGATGGGGAACTATAAATTATTATAAGTTAGGGTATCGCTCAGAACATAAGATAGGAGAAGGAATTTTTTAATTAGCTATCAAAATAAATGTGGGAGGAAAAATATCATGTCTAGAAAATTAGGGAGCTTACAGGGCTAGTTACCAGCATTAGAGTTTATGTTTTTAGACTGTTTTGAAGGGGAAATGTAAACTAAAGTGAATTTGTTACATAGATATTCTTGACATATCTCTTTGCATTCAACCAAGATTTTTCCATGTTGATTGATACACCTAGACTAGAATCTTTAAATTTTGTGCTTTCCTACATTTTGGAAGAGAAAACATGTTTGTATGTGAGAGATTCCACATGTCTATGTCTGTGACCATGACATGATTTGCTCCAAAATAATGGTGTTCTGGTTATTCAGATCCTAAGGCTGAAAACAGCACTATTGGAAATCCGTATCTCTGGGAATAGATAGTGTAATACATCTGAGGATGGAATGAAAATATCTACTAGCATATTTTTAAGCAGAAAGCTGTAATTATCTTGGCATTGTTTACAATGTGTTGTCTTATCCCTTTTTAAAAAAGAAAACTGAAGTGTGTGAGTCCTAAAATTGTTCAGTGAGCTATTTGAAGAATTCTTATGCCTTCAGGAAGTACTAGGTAAATTTCCTTCACAGAACTTGGCATTTATCTAAGAATTTTTATGTTTGTTTCTGAGTATTGTTAGTGAGGTATATTGCGAAAATTTGCATATATGCACAAGATTGTTCTAGGAGAAATTAGGCTTTATTGTCTCAAAGGACAATTGGATAGAAGTGGAAGATACAAGGCATCAGGGGCCTGGCATGTGGTAAGCCTCAAAAGAGGAAAAGCATGGAATGCTATGTGCTATGATAACTTTATTGATAAAATCAACTCACTATATTTGGTACGATGTATCTTCTCAATTGAGAGCAAAGTGGAGATCCAGTGAATGTCTGTGAATAAGAAGCAGGGTGCCCCAAACTATAGGGATTGATAATTTCTTTATAGAAAGGCCAATCAATAAGTGAGGTCTAGAGGACTTAGACTAAGATGCTAAAGGAAACTGAAAACCACTATTTGAGGTGCAGTTGAAGGTACAGATGAAAAGAAACCTGGGACCCTGGTCACTCTGGAGAGCTGCATGTGGAAAAGGAATGAATGGTACGTCCAAAGTTAGCACCAAAGGCAAGTGAGGGGAAGCTGGCAAATTCCCGTTCGGTATAAGGGGTTAACTTTTTTTAACAGACAGAAGCAAGTTCGTGGAAGACTCTAGGCCAGTCTAATGACCCCTTAATGGGGAAGGTGGTTATCCAGTCATCCCATGGACATTGAGATTCAGTTTCGGAAGTTCTGCCCAATTGTTGTTATTCAGTGACTTAGGCCATAAAACTTGCCTGAGAATCTGCCTCTAGCATCTAATTTCCAGTTCTATTCCAATATTATTATTGTTCTTACATGATTATAATTAACATTTATATAATGCTTTTGTACTTGTTACATCATTTGAGCTAGACAGCAAGCCTGCAAAATACACAGTATATTTATTTCCATTTGGTATATGAAGATCAAGAGTCTGAGTGATTAAGAGACTCCCCACTCTCCAGGGCCACCACCAACCCAACAAAACATTGATCTCCTAAACAGTAGAATTGCCCTGGAGCTCAGGTCTACTGATTCTAGATCCTGTTCTCTTTCCACCCCATCACACTCTCTTAGCACCATCTTGCTGGATGGGTCATGGACTATAAGATCAGTCAACATGTCTGTGCTGAAGCTTTTTTTTTATCAGCACTAGGAACAAAGTGATTGCTTTGGAAAGTGCTTAGAGGGTCTCAACTGAGAGGTGCTAGGTAATTTTTATTATTGTTGTTGTTTTTGAGGGTCTCAACTAAGAGGTGCTAAGTGATTTGTGTTGTTATTGTTGTTGTTGTTTTGTTGTTGTTGTTGTTGTTGTTGTTATTGTGTCAAGAAAATGGTTTTCAGAGTGCTCCTGTCAATTCCAAACTGGGAAATGACTCCAAGGGCAGCAGCTTCCTTTAGTACAGATGGAATCTGAAGCCTTGAGGAGCTTTTGTTTTTCCACAGAAAAATGACCTAATTAATTAAAAACCCCAAAACCACACTAGAAGAAAAATTAGAAAGAAGTGGTTTAGAAAAAAGGTTGTATTGATCTGGGAAAAAAATGGATTCTTGGTTTTGTCTATCTCAAGCTCTCTGTTTAAGGTATCTGTGGGTCGTGGGAATAGAATGTTTTCTAGTTAATGAGATATATTAGATATATTTCCTTTTGTGGTAGTGATTTCTGGTAAAGTGTGTGCTCAAGAAAATATATGTTTACAGCACTAAATAAATAATCCTAAGCATTTTAATGTGTTCTACCTTAGCACATGTTAATTTTTAATTAATTTGCCTTTATAGTGTGCTTTTAAGCATTGATTTGGGAACCTAGATTTATAAAACCATAAAGAAGACTTAATCATAGAAACTATCGAGAACAACCTTTCATTTTCAGGAAACTGAAGTCCAAATGACTCGTTCAAGGTCACAAAGGTGAGAAAGTAAGTGAGGGCGAGCTATTTTGGTGAACCCAGACCTGGATATGCCTTATTCAAACTTGGATAAAGAATAAAATCAACAACTTCTTAGGACCTACATGTACATACTGTCCTGAGTTCTTTTATTTTTCAAATACAAAATAACTCAAGAGATTCCCAATATCTTTTCTTCTTATTTTTATCCAATTACTAAGTTGTAATATTTATTCCATGTCTTCCCCACTAGGATGTAAGTCCAATTGAAGGCAACAATTTTGTTTAGTTCACTGTTATGTCTTTGGCCCTAGAACAATGCCTGGCTTATGGTAGAGGTTTAATATTTGTTTAATTAATTAATGAACCTACAGGTAAAATTATGAGCACACATTCCATATTCTCTGGGTAATGACATGATGTACAGTAAACCACACAGGAAAATATTTCGTTGACTTAAAATATTTATGTAGCATTTTATGGAATCATAAAGTGTTAAGATTTGGAGCAAGTCTGAGAGACTATCTAGGAAAATCTCATTTTTAGAGATCTGCAAATGAGTGAGATTCCTAGGTTCACAAACCAGTTAATGACAGAGCTGTGAATTATCAGTCAAACTTTCTCATTTCTTTGTTTAATCACTTAAAGGTACTGGACAATGTATAGAGTAAAAACATGCTTGATACATTCATTGAACTTCAGTCAAAATTAGATTGACACCTTTGGACTTAATCTCTTTTGCATGTGTTTACTGTAAAATTAAGGCTTGAAATTGGTCAATGGATGAGTTACCTGATTAAAATTTTCTTTTTAAAGTTCTAGATCCCACTTTTCCTCACTCTGGACTTCCTTTGTATTTATTGGTTCGTAGTACCATCTCTTACCTCCTCAATTTTCTTCTGGTCTAATCTAATCAGGTCAGATGGGCAGAGAATCACATTGAAAGAAACATCCTTTCTCCCTGGTTAAATGTGTTTTCCATAGCAACCGGTTTTGAAAGATCACTAGGCACCTGCAAGGATGCGAAAATTCACCCAGGATTGGCATTTCATACTGTCTTAATACAAGTAGCAGACACCCACTCATTCAGTTACATTGGGACCACCATTCTCTTTATCAAAGGATGAAAGTAAAAGTAGAAAAGAGATTCCTACTTTATAATCAAAACTGTGTTGCCTAACAAATGTGAAAGCAAGTTTAATGTTCCAGAAGAAAGAGAGTGGGTAGGGGCACCCATATTGTATGCCAAACGGAAGTGTCAGTTCATAGATTATCTATGGTTGTGCACTGAGATGCAATGAGAACTGCGGCCTGAGCCTACAAGTGCTAATTATGCATTTTCTGATCTTAAACATACAAATCCAGATAACCGTGACCTCAACTCCCTTTCCCTTCCAAACCACTTTTTTCACCTCCACCAGCACTTTCCCCATACCTTTCTCTAAAACACTCAACTAATCATCTCTTTCCAGACTTTGAAGTGACATTAGAATTGTCAGAAGGCATAGTTAATTGACTGTCAGTAAAGCCATTGTTTGAACATCTGTGGAGTTCTACTTGGTAGGCATCTGTTGTATTTTTAATTGGATGGATTCATTTGTCTACAAATATTTATCGAGTGCCTACTATACACCAATCATTGTAATGTACACTATGGGAGATGATAGAAATGAGCTAACATCATGGCCTAGGAGAGAAAGCATTTGTTAAATTCTCTGGAACCAAGGATTTTAAAGGAAAAATAGATTTCATGACTGGCATTGGAAAAGACATTGTTTTTCATCCAGGGTCAGGGGCTTTTGCCACTATTACCAGCTAACCTGTGTGACATACAATGCCAGAGGAGTCCACCGTGAATGGGACACTGTTGCTGGAGAGTAGAGACCAGTTCGCAATAAACTATCTATGGTTTGAATTTTCAGCAAAAACAGTTGAGTGCTCTCAAACAAAAACAAGCTTAATACATACAATGCCAATAAACTGCAAAGTCCCAGAAGCAGGTCCAAATTAACAACCTTATCCTGATCCTCTTCCTAAGTGTGACTCTGATGTCAATCATGTTGCATTACGTTCTCCCAGATTCATTACAGCACTGCACAGCTCCGACCTCATTTGGTTCTCTATCAAGCCTTCAATATATGAGCACTAGACTCAGCTCCATTTCTCTCTGGAAGTGAGATCAGTCGTCAAAATGCAACAAGAAAGAACAGAAATGCTGTGTAAGCGTAATTTGTAGAAGGAGACAAAGGTCATGCAGTAGGCAGGAGGTAAGGGGAAACATTTATTAACTTCCCCTGCCTCCCTGCCCCCATTCAGCTTTAGGGCCATGGCAAAGTTAAAGGGGCACTTAGAAATGTTCTGGTTTGAGAGCTTCCCATTTTCTGGTCATTGGAGAGCACCTTTATAATTTCATCCTATATGTAAACTATCTATACTACAATTTGCCTAACATATTTGTTTAAATCCATTTTTAACCTACTTTATCTTCGTCCGTGTCAGTGATATCCATGATTTGATTTTATAGGTTGAAGTACTTGTTGCTTTTTCCCCTAAAAAACATTAAACTAAATATCATTTAAATTTAAAAAATCCTGCCCTGGCTGGTGTGGCTCAGTAGATTGAGTGTGGCCTGCAAACCAAAGGGTTGCCAGTTTGATTCCCAGTCAGGGCACATGCCTGAGTTGTGGGCCAGGTCCCCAGTAGGGGACTTGAGAGGCAACCACACATTGATGTTTTTCTCCTCTTTCTTCCTCCCCTCCCCTCTCTCTAAAAATAAATAAAAATAAAATCTTTAAAAAGTCCTCCTCCATGAACCTTCTAATATTCAAAATATTGAGGAATGTGGATGTAATTCAACAAAGACAAATTGATGAACACCTTAGTGAAATGAGGTCTTCAGAGCTACCCATTGAAATAAACATTATTTACACCCAGAGTTATCACATTATCATGAGACAGGGTGGTAGAGGGAAGAGCCCAGCATCAAGGATTCATTCAGAGGCCACTCAGAGGCCAGATTCTGGGCCTGACCCCGCCCCACTGGCTTGCTGTGACATCTTAGGCTAGCCTTTTTTCCATGGACCTCATCTCTCATCTTAGGAGATTAGATTTAATGATCTACTTGGATCCTCTGGCCTCTTAATTTGTTTACCTCAAATACTTTTTATATGTTGTCCTCTATACACCATTAAAAAATGTAGGCGGGTAGGAAACTAGCTGCCCCATGTAGAATTACAATAGTACTTGTTTCAGAGTTCTACAGAAAAATTGAAAAAGAAACTCAAGAATTATGTTTTATAAACCATTTTATACTCTGCTCAGTACTGTTTTTCATTTCTTAATGTTTATGAGAAGGTTTGCAGCATGTAAAGTAGCTTTAAGTGTCAGTTAATAAAAATAAAATAGGTTTGCAGAATATAAGGAATATCGTGTCCTCATTTAGATACCTTAGTATCACTGCTTAAGGATCTACTTGGGTCAATAATATTTGCTACTGGTACTTGGCATGTGTAGTGATAGTAATATTGGAAAACATTAATGTGACAGTGGTCTTCAGTGTAGATAATACAGCACTACCATAAAATGAACAGTCCATCTTTTGTTACACAGCATAGCGAAAGAGCACGGACTCGGAGTCAGGAAATCCAAGTCTAAGTCTCGTATCTTTTTTGTGTAGCATCTGTGACAGTTGTCATTTGCAATGTGCTTTAGAACATCTGATAAATTATTTAAAAACATTCTTTTACCAGTTTTAAAATGGGAGCATTTCACCAAAGAAATCATTTTGTCCAAGGACAGATGAAGAGACGAAACAAAAGTCTTAATTTAGGTTTTCTGGATTACGTTACCTGTTCTTCTAGCAATTGTATATAACCTCTTAAACTTCCTGAGTCTCTGTTATTTAACCTATTTAAAAAGGACAATACCTTCCCTATTTATTACATGTGTTTATTGTGAGGATCAATTTTAAATAAATAGCAGTTAAAATGTATTCTACGCTGTAATAGATCAAAAATTTAAGAGATGTTAATATCACTTCCTAGAGCAGCATCTTGTTTGATTTATGTCATTGACAGTTTATAACAACCAACCCCTCTGAATTTTTAATGTTAGTGTTTGCTTCTATTTGAATTAACTCTTTTTTGTTTTCTTACTATTGGAATATAATCAGCTAATACAAAAAAAATGGTTTTCAGTCATTGTGTGTGAGAAAGCAGCACACCAAGACATACCACAGTGTTCTCGTTTGCTGAGCAAACTACTCTTGCTTTTTCATGTGGAATGCGGGAGAACTAATTGAAAAAAAGACAAAAATGAATTTTGACTCAGATTGTACAAAATGAATCATAACCTACTTTCTCATCTGAAAAGTGAAGAAAAAATTAAAGACAGCCAACCACCACACAGCTTCACTGTCAGCGTCCGCACCATCAGCATAGAGGGTTTTTCAGTGGAACAAAGAACACATCACTACTAGGCAGAAAATTGTAGGTAGTAGAAAATCTGGTTAATTTTTCTTTGTCTGTAGTCTGCTGAATTGTCTTTTTTTTTTTCGCCTTGATTAAAAATTCCAATACAAAGTTTGGGACCCATCAAGCAACTGTTACCCAAATTATTCAGACATGTACCTGTGGCCTCTACAGAAACCAATCAGAGGCAGAATTATCTGGGACTACGTCTGATTCCAGTGCCATTTGTCAGGCAGTAAGGAGCAGGGAGGTTGCAAAGCATCAGAACACCTGGCTGGGTGAACTTCTGCTTCCTTTAATTGAACTTATTTGGGTTATTCACATGAATGATAAAAATGAAAATGTTGTCCTGCTGGGTCCAGGATCTGGAGGATGTATAATCTACTTCACTTGCAGGTGTACCTTAAAAAAAAAGAATTTGTACAAACAGAAAGACACTATAGCCTGCCCTAGAACATGGTCTCCAATTAAGTCAGAATTGATTCTTTCTAATTCTTGTTATTATAATATTTTATTCATGACTTGCATGGTTTTTATTTTTACCCATACTCATATGTGCATATATACACAATGTATATGTTACATATGTGTGTGTAGGTATATACATATTTATATATACTATGTAATATACATATATATGTCTATATGTCTATACCTCCTACTTTATTGTAAGGTCAATTAAGAAGGAAGGTCATATCTTTCTTATCTTGCTCTTCCCCAAATGAAGAGATGGAGCTAGAAGAGGTCTTAGGTTTCTCTGTGACACTCCACCAGGACTTCTGCTTGAAGTAGAGGTTATCTGGTCTGACTTGCTCCTAACTCTTTCCACTAATGGTTTGTTTTTTTTTTTTTTAGATTCACATATATGGAACACATAGCATATGTTACAAGTTTGATATGCGTTACTCATATTTCTTGACTGTAGTCTCATGAAGATGGCACTGTTCTTTTACAGATGAAGAATTTAAACAAAAGTCAAATAATTTTCCCAGAGTCTAGTAATTATTTGAGGTGCTATCTGAACCCAAAACCTGGCTCTTAACCCCTGCATATACTGTGCCTGTGACTGCAGCTTGCAGGTCGGCTAACTAGGTCTGGCAGAAGACTGGACCCAGGGAGCTTGTGCTCATCATCTGACTTTTCTGCCAAATCTCATTCTATTTCTCCTCTGCTTCTCTTAGGTATTTTTTAAAATATGATTATATTTTCTCCAATAGAAGAGTCCCATCACTGACCAGGTAGCTGGTAGAAATCCATCATTCCGTTTGCATTACACCAGATGTCTGCAGGAACATTCTCTTGGCTCCCCTACAAGGGTAATGGTGCCCAGCTGAGCCACTTACTCTAGGTGATATAAGAAAAGTGCTGAATACAATACTCCTTTTGTTAACAGCACATAACATGCATCTCTATCCCTGTTTCCTCTTGAATTTAAAATCTGTTTCTTGGGATTTTAGCATATCTATATCCAGAAATTCCTTTTTCCCAGTGCTTCATCCCAATCTAGTGCTGCCTTCTTTCACACATGGAAATAGTTACTTTTCATTTTCATAAATCCATCCACAGTGGCATCTTCTAGTCTAATGAGCCTTGGAGAAAGTAAAGTCCAGTCTTAGTGCCAAAGTGGAAATGAGAGAGGGAGAAGGGAACTCATCTTGAAAATAAGGTCACCCTATTGACATGTCATCAGACAGAAGAGTTAAATGCAAAAGCTAGCAATTGGCTCGCCAAGTCGGAAGTTGATACTATTTTAGGCCATCAGCAGGAGTGTCAATGTTTCTGTGAATTTTGGCATTTTATTTCACTAAGGTGGTTCAGGAAGCCAGACACTGATTAACTGCTCCTTTGACTTCGTTCCCACTCCTAATTTTGGATATGTGGTGTCTTCAGATAGCTGTTGTGACACCCTGATTTTAAAGAAAACTTTTCTTGTGCTTCTAAAGCAATCTTGGGAACAGCCTACCCCACTTCCTACTCTCCTGGAATCTCCCATGCTCTACATCTCTGGTCCCAGGCACGTGGGGATACTACTGCTTCCGGTTCTCTTCTGGCAGATCAAGGAAATACAACTCAGAGGTGTGCATCCAGTGGCCATCGCAACTTTGTAGGTAATGGCAGCATTCTCACTGAGACTTTAGGCCCAAGGTGGATTCCTGGAGATCACAGAAGAAGATACCTGTGAAAGGAATGGCCTCAGCATTGCAGTTACTTGCGAAGTCAAGAGATAGACAGGCCACAAGATTTTTCTTGGTAAGACTAGAAAAATTCTAAATTTTGTGTTTGTTGGGACATGTTTAGAATCCAATTTTACTCATAAACATGTTTTAAATGAAGATAAGGATCTGTAGATTAAAACATGTATGTGTTTGTTTGCTCCACTTATTTATTCAATTGTTATTAGAGGCCTGCTATGTACCAAGCAGTGCACTAGACATTGCCATTAAATATTAGTCTACCAAATAGAGGCAGTGTTTACAAATGTCTCAATTTCAATATGACAAATGTACCACTGGAGTTAGGTGAAAAGTAGTAGGGGAAGAAAGAAGTTAAGGGTTGGTTCCACGATTGGCAAATTGGGAAAAGGTTTTCAAATATAACTGATGTTGGGGCTGAAAGTTAATGGAATTTTCCAGGTACCATGTAAATTTAAGGGCATTTCAGACAAACAATTGAGTGGGTACAAAGAGATCAAAGAGGGAATTGCAAAATGTGCAATATGACTAGAGAATAGTGTATAGGAGGAGAAATGAGACTAAAAGGATGATCAGTGGTCAGTTCAAAAGGGGTTTTGGTTTCCTACTGAAAAGTCTAGAGTCTGTTTTGAAGGCCCTGAAGATCCATGAAGATTTAGACAAGGGAACAGCATGATCTGATAGGTATTGATTAAAGATCATTCACTCTAGGTACAGTTGGGGGGCTGGATGTTAAATAGGAGAGAATTTAGGAGACTGAAAGTCAGTTGGGGTGTCATTTGCATTAGTTTAAGGGGAGCTAATAGAGCTTGAACCAAGGCAATCATGTTGTGACATTTCAGGCAAGAGTAGAAGGGATGAGTTTAAATGCATTCTGGGGCTTCTGTCTTGGGTGGATGATGATATTAAGTGAGGTGAGAAACCAGAAGTTTAATAGTGACATGCCATCAGTCCCCAGAGATCCTCCATACCAGGAAGCAATTCAATTCCCTTCATCAATGCTTTTTGAGCACCTACTGTGCGCAGGCACTGTTATTGACATTAGCACAACAGCCTTGAAAAAGGGAGACAAAAAGCCTCTGTTATTTAATGGCTTCCATTCTCCTAGGAGAGAGAACAGATAAATAAGTCAAATATATAGTATGTCAGATGGTGGTATGTCCTACAGAGAAAATTAAGCAGGAGAAGGGCTAGTGAGTGCTTCACTGGTGGTAGGGATAGAAATAGCACTGCAAATAAGATGACAAATGCAACTGTGTGGTTCCTATTGTTAATGGGATCTGGTCTGCCTAATTTTGTTTCCTTTCCATTTGTGTTTGTTTTACAAATTATTTTTCTTCTAAACAAAGGAAATAAGCAGCAATGACAGCATAAACATTTACAAACACATAGATGTATACACAGTGGTTTGTGTTGCCAACATAACACATGCCAGGAAAAAAAAAAAATGAAACCAAACAAAACAAACAAAAAAGCAGCTAAAAAGTAAATCTCAAAAGTGGGGGGATGGAGGCTCCTGCAGACACTAATCCTTGTCCTTCAGATTGCAGAGTGGTTTGAGTTATGAAATCCTAGGAGAGAAATAATCAATATTTGAACCAGAATAATAATTCTGGTATTCTTAATGCTGGGGAAGCTTAGATTTAATTCAAATCCCTCAGTTTAGACAGAAACCTTGGAACTAGCAAGGAAGTAACGTATTTAAGGTCACTCAGATATGTCTAGAGTTCATATTTTCTCACAGTGCATCTAGGGATCTTGTTATTACCCACCATAGCAGAGAGGCCCAAAGTTTGGGATCTGGGACCTGATTCCTGGGTTTGAATTTCCGCTTTGCCACAGTGATCTTGACCAAGTTTCACTTCTCTTTGTACCAGTAACCTCCTTTGAAAAATAGAGATGATTACAATAGCATTTATGATAGTATTTTTGAGGATTAAATAAGTTAATAGTAATACACATAAATTACTTACAACAGTACCTGACACAGATTGCAGGTTCTTTGGGCTTTGTGTGTTTACATAGAACCCTGAAACCCATTGCTAGTGATGGCCACACATAAGATCTTCTGGAATTTCCAATTAAGATGCTAAAATATTAAATAGTTCTTCGGGGGTTATTGAGTAAATATAAAACACATTAACAGAACTTTGATTCTCATTTCATTCTCACAAGTTTTTGATAGTCCAATCTTGAGCTGAGTTATGTGAGATTCTAAATCAGCAGAGGAACCCTAAACTTTAGAGATGGGAGCCATGTCTTACTCATTTAAGTACATTTTATTTAGTTTGACCTCACAATTGTTCACAGCCATTTACTGAGCACTGACTCTGTGCCCAGCACCACACTGAATGCTTTGCACAGCTGATCACACCTAATCCCCACTGTGGGGAGGCATTCGTGTCTGCATTTTATAGATGAGAAAATTCGGTCCAAAGGCAATGCAGGACCTTGTTCAAGGTCACATAGATAAAACAGTAAAAGGCAAAGCCTAGATTCTCATAAATCAAGTCTAAGTTCATGTTTTCTGAGCATGCATGCCTGTTTTTAATGAAGAAACTATTCTCAACTAGTAACATTATTCTGCTGTTAGTCTTCATTTCATACTATTGTCCTTTCTGTGCCATTCCTCACACTCAATCATTGAATTATAAAATCATGAGCTTTTTGGAGCTGGAGGGACATAGAGAGAATTTCCTGTTTCTCACCTAGAATCCGAAGAATCACAGGAGGGAGCTTTATCACTGTACCTACATACCCTTGTACACCTACCTTGTTTATACATAGACTGTGATTCTGACACAACCCAGACCCACCTCCACTGAGAAAATGCTATCAATATGAGAAAATTTAGCTGATGGAATGTGCCATAATCCCCAGGTGCTAAGTGGTGGTTGAGGGTGTCGGAAAGTTTGAGAATTAGTAATTAATTTTTATGAAAACTGAGAACCAGAGAGTAGCAATAACTTCCCCAAGATCACACCTTGTTTATGACATACCTACATGTAGAACCTACATCTTCTGACTTTCAGTGTTAGGCAAGTTTCTTGTTTATTTCTCAAAATTGCCTTAGTGGAACGCACTGTGTTCTCCTCAGTGGTTCTAGAAGAACAGAAGGCAAAAAAACAGGGAGTTTCCGGGGGCGGGGGTGTGATTGATTTGCCTGAAATCCCATAACAAGTCAATTGGTGAAGAGGCGATAAATTCATTAGAGTATGCTGTTCTACACATATTCACTTGGTCCTAGTTAAGTCACAGCTCATCAATATGGGATATACATTTTTGTAATAGTAGATTTGTGGGTTGCATAGCTTTTTTTTTTTTTTTTTTGGTCTGTTTTCAATTTCTGTTTCTTTGATAAGAAATAGCAGAGATGGCGAAACTCAGCAGGAGAATTATCTCCTAAATTTCCTGTGATCTCTCTTTTAGTGAGTCAGTATGTCTAGTAATGACACAGTATGTTACAAGGTTATTTGGTTCTGTCAGTAAGTAAATATTTATTGACAGCCTACTGTATTTCTGTCACTGATCTAGGTGGGATGAATTAAGAGTTGCTGTAAATCCTTTCTGGGAAAAAATGTGCTATAAATAATTAAATTCAGAGGTCTCTATTCCCAAGAAACTCATAGACTACTGAAGGTTAATGATTGAAAAATACATAATAATTCTTTTACCATGTGATAAATGTTATAAAGTAGCATTGTACATGTGACTATGAGAAAGAATATTTGGGGCCCTGAGGTGAGGGAGAATTTTAAGGGGTGATATCTGAGTGAAGTCTTCAAGGAGGAAGAGAATTTTTCCAAGTAGAGAAGAAGGGAGAAGATGTTACATAGAGAAGAAATATCATGAGCAAAAGAATAGAGGTAGGAGAACGTGGTGAATTTGAAAACTCGTAAGATGTTGCTGACTTCATAAAGAAGTTCTCTTGGACAGAAGCAAACTTGAGTCGAAGAAAATGTGGTGGCACATGGGAGGCTGGAGAGCCTGGGATTCAGTGACGAAAGCTCTGGCGAGAGGTCATAGAAGGGGTATTTGTTTCTGTGCAAAATGAGAAATTGGTGACTATTGTTAAACAGAGGGTAGCCTCAGATTAGGGACTTACAAAAATAGAAGGGGTAACCACTTTTATTGCCATATAACATCACTAATACCCTAGCCCTAGATCATTTTAAAAAGCCACTTCACAGAGGATAATGGAACTGGAAATTTCATGAGAACAGATTTGAGGGACTTATGAGCTGAGAAAAAAGGTATTGCTGTCATTTTTATCATTGTTCAAAACAGGAAGTGCCTAGGTATGCAGAAATGCAAGTTAAGTCAAGTAACTTTCTGGTGTATTTTTGTGTGTGTGTATTTTAATTTTTGCACATGGGCAAACTTACCACTGAATGCTATTATATGCATAATCCACCTGTTTTAATTGAAGGAAGACCATCACATTTTAAAAGCTAGCACACAGATTTAAAGATTAGTTCCTCAGAAAATCATTGTTTGTATGCGTAGTTTATGCTGGTCCCACCATCAAGGAGAAAACTTTTCAAGCTCTTAATACCTACTTAAGAATTTATATGTGTCTAGAGTGGAAATTACCATGGGGTCATTTCCTAATTCTGTCATTTTTTTTTTAAATAAAGAAAATGACATTCAGAGAAAAACAGGAGTCTAAGGCAAAACTACCAACAGGCAGTGCCCAGGCTAATACTTGGAAAACTTACTTCCTTTTTGCATCATTTATTTGCAAGGTGTATAGTAGTTATGAACTGAGTGAATTTTCCAAGGTAACAAATATCTTGCTTATAAATGTAGAAACAGTAAGAAAAGTGTATTGGGGGAATTTGGTAAGGAAGTATGATTGGATTTATCATATGTAACCCTACTTCAAATCCTTTTTCAAAGGGGAAGGAGGGAAGGACATGAGTGGGCAAAAAATTGAGAACACCTTAAAGCTTTTCTTCCCTTCTTCTTCATTCTCAAACTGGTTTGATATGATATGAGGGTATTTTATCAGCTATAAAAGATTGTGCCAATATTATTCTATGGTACCTATATTAGTTTTCCATTGCAGCTGTAACAACTCACCAAAAACTTACCATATTTTCGGACCATAAGATGCATCACCCCCCAAATTTTGGAGGGAAATGGGGGGTGCTTCTTATAGTCCAAATGTAGCTTATCTGGCTCACTGTGCAGGGGAGCAGTGGTGGAGAGGGGTCACAGGTTATTAAATATTTTACCACATTTTTTGCTTCAAAAATTTTTTTCTATTTTCCTCTTCTAAAACCTAGGTGCATCTTATAGTCCTAAAAATACAATAGTCACTTGAAACAACACAAATTCATAATTTTATAGTTCTGTAGGTCAGAAATTGAACATGGGACTCAGAGGGCTAAAATCAAGGTGTTAGCAGGGTTGCAGTTCGTTTCGAATGGACCAAGAGGGGATCCAATTCATTTCCTTTTCCATCTTGTAGACACTGCCCACACTTTTACCTTGTGACCCCCTCCTTTCAACTTCAAAGCCTACAGCATAGCATCGGTGACCATTTCTCATTAGTCAAGTCTCCCTCTGATTACATCTGGGGAATGTTCTCTGATTTTAACCACCCAAGTGATTGGATTGGGCCCAACTGGGTAATCTTAGATAATAACTCTATCTCAAAAGTCTTAATTTAGACACATCAGAAAAGGCCCTTTTGTCATATACATATTTCCAGACTCCAGAAATTAGGACATAGTAGTCATTGGGAAATCATTTTGCTGCCTGTCACAATGCCCTTCTGGTAAGTTTCCAGTGGCTCTCTAGAGATAACAACAGCAGGCTGGTCCTTGGGACACACGTGGAGGTGCGCTCCAAAAGCCTACTGATAGCGAGGCAATTCTTTCTGTTGGTTTGACCCTTGGAGTAAAGGAAAGCTTGATATTTGCCTAAAACTTCAATGGTGCTGAAAGCTCCACCATAGGCAAGGTCATTTCGTCTTAACAACCGCATGAAGGTCCTGGAGAATCTAGAACAAATTTGTTGATCAAGTAAGCTTGATCCTTTTGATGGAACATCTAAGCTCATAAGTTATTAGAAACCCAGCTTTGGTTTCTCTCACCATAGGTGGTCCTTGTCCAATCGTTTACTTAATGCATATAGGCTCCTTCATTTCTTTCTTTATTCTTTTCTTCATTCATCGCATCCTTCATCATTTTATCCTTCCTTTCTCCCTGTCTCCCTTTGTTTCCTTCTTTTTATTTACAGAAAAGTAGTGGAAGAAAGGAGAGTGAGGGAAGAAAGATGAGGGGGAAATATATGTGTTAAAGAGTATATGGGTGAAGAGAAAAGGTCAGGAAAAAAGGTTTTACATTCCTAACCCCATGCCAGTCAGTATCATGAAAGTTTGTTTTCTGAAAATAATTAATACAGGAGTTCCAGAATTTGTTGTAGTAGCAAAATCTGTGGAAAACACGAAGCAGAATTAAGGAACCTTATGACTCTTACTATGGCGAAGGATGTGTTCATAAAAGCATAGGTTTTTCTGAATTAGACAACAACAGACTCCCAAGTGGAACGTTAATTTCCAACAGTGAGAACCGAGTCGGACACAATTCAGCAATGAGAAAAGTTATTTTAAGATCTGGATAGGAGGAATGTGTTCTGGTTGTCCTAGGGATACACTTGCATTTACATTTCAAAAATCCCCTCTTCTAGGAACCACAGTGTATGAGGGGACCCCCTAAAAAAGGACTTTGTTTATAATAAAAAATATGTATTTATTCTTACATGTTTAAACGTCAGTTATCTTCAAACTACTCTCCATTTGATGCAATACACCTAATGGAGACTTTTTTCCACTGCTCAAAACGGTTTTTTGACTCATCGATTTTGATGCCTTTAGTGTTTCTGCCATTTTTTGTTTGTTTTACCTCTTCCACATTTGCAAAATATTTCCCTTTGAGAACTTTTTTCATGTGGGGAAGCAAAAAAAAAGTTGATTATGGCAAGAGCGGGAGAATAGGAAGGGTGGGGCACAGGGATCATGCTGTTTTGGGTGGAAAACTGCTGTATGTTCAGTGTGGTGTGGGAAGTAGGTGCACTCATAATTCACCCATCACAAAATGGGCAAATGCATTGACAGAATCTTTAAAAAAATTAACTGAAGCCAAATGTAGCTTCTCACAACAACACCAGCTGGTACACTGATAGAGATGGGTTCTTAGGACACTCACCTAGCAGGTGAAGCCTGTACTACAAGGGGCCCACCCTCCAGAAGACTATTACGTTTTTTGTTTTTTTTGGGGGTGTCCCCCATGCATACTGTAACTTGCAATATTAATGCTGATTATGACAGATTAACTAGTATGGATCATTAAAGAGTATCCCACTGAAAAGAGAAAAGGTAAACATTTCTAAGTTATCTGATTCATATTTCTTCATCATAAAATGAAGGTAAAATATGCATCTTCTATGGTACTTGGATCAAACTGAATGTCAGTGAAAATGCTCTTTGGACTATTGGAGCAGAAAAAGTTATTCTTTCTGCTCCTTTTCATTCTATTATCTCCCATTAGAGTTAATGCATTGTCTCTTAGTTGGCCCAGAGAGAAAAGTTGGACCTGCCAGTACCTTGGCCATGCGTGGCAAAGTGGGCAAATCCCAAGTGAAAGTGCAACTAGGTGAAAAAGAGTTAGAACTGGCTGTCGTTGAGCTCCTTCGGCCATAGTTTATGGCTACAGATGATTTGAACTCTGTTGCTTTACAGATGCTTACCTTAACGATAGTCCTAATTCTAATCCAAGTCTCACGTGATTGTGTATAGGAGTTGTCTAAAGGGAACAGTCCTGTGTTTCTGTGCTGCAGAGTAACTATGTCCATAGAAAAGAGTTCTCAACCTGTCTTAGGAATTTTGTCTTTCTTCACCAAAACTGTGTGTGTACAGATATGCATGGTCATATGCTACCATTAAAATACAAAACCTCTGTAGAAAACTGAGGAATTCTGTAATACTTCTAAATTCTGTTAATATTTCTAAAAAAATTTACTGTTTGCATGTTTCCCCATAAATCTGTACTAAACTGAACTTTTTAAAATTGTGTTTTGTGCCTTTCAATACATTTAAATAATTTTATGTAAATTATAATCCTTTTCTCAATAACTTTATTTCAAGATTAATCACTTTTTGCTACCATGCCATATTTTTGTTTGTTTTTATTTCTAAGAAGTTATTGCTTGTATATAAGGAAGCTCTTGACTTTGCCAGACAACTTACTGATTTATGTTATTAGTTCTATAACCCTTTTGCTGCAGTTACCTGGGTTCTTTCAAGCATGCACTATTATTTACTAATTTTGTCTTTTCTTTCCCAATATTTATATTAGTTATCTAATTTTCTTATGGCTTTCCTACATTTAAAAATATAGTATTGAGTGAAAGAGATATCAAACATCTCTTCTTCTTTTTGTAGTGGTGCCTTTAGTATTTCATATTTTCATATAATCTTTACTGCCAACATCAGCCAAAAACTTTTTTCTTACGGGATATTTCATTCTATTTCTCTTTTACTGGATTTTTAATTAGAAATTGCCATTAAATTTTATTAAATTTGTAGATTTACTCAATATTAAAGTTATACTTTTATTTGTTTGTGTAAATGAGTTATGTTTATAGCATTACTAATGAGGATGCATCCTTACATTATTGATATAAAACCTATAAAACTTTATAGTATATACTACTTAATAATCTGATAGCTTCCAGTTGTTAATGCTAGTTATTTAGAATCCTTATGCCTATATTCATAAATCAGGATTGGTCCATACTTTTGGCAGAATATCATGTTTTGGTGTTAAGTATAGGCTGTCCTTCCAGTTTGAAATCTTATTTTTTATAAGGTCTGGAGTAGTTTGACTTATTTAGAAATTATGTCTTCCTTAAGCATTAGGGTGAGCTGGGTTTAAAGCCACATATCTTTTTTATTAATAAATCTTTAACAAACTTATAAATTTGGAAAAAGGACTCAGGGGCATGGACAAAAGTGTGGTGATTACAGGGGTAGGAGGATATAAAGGGGGTTACATGGTAATGGAAAAGTACCCATAGATATATGAAAAGATGCTCAGCATCCCTAGCCATCAGAGAGATGGAAATTAAAAACACAATGAGAGATCACTTCACACCAGTCAAGAATGGCCATCATAAACAAATCAACAAACAAGTGTTGACGAAGATGTAGAGAAAAAGGAAGCCTAGTACACTGTTGGAAATGCAGACTGGTGCAGCCACTGTGGAAAACAATATGGAATATTTAAAAATTAAAAATAGAACTGCCTTTTGACCCAGCAATTCTACTGCTGGGAATATACAATAAGAATCTCAAAACACCAGTTCCAAAGAACTTTGTCAACCCTATGTTCATAGCAGCGCTATTTACAATAGCCAAGTGCTGGAAACAGCCTAAGTGCCCATCAGTAAATGAGTGGATGAAAAACTGTGGTACATTTACACAATGGAATACTACACAGCAAAAAGAAAGAAGGAGCTCCTACCTTTTGGGAAAGCAAGGATAGAACTGGCGAATATTATGCTAAGTGAAATAGGTCAGTCTGTGAAAGACAAATACCATGCGATCTCACCATTAAGAGGAATCTAATGAGCAAAATAGAACCAGAAATGTGGAAGCATGGAACAGACTGACAGACCAGAGAGGGGGAGGGGGATAATCATGGAAAGAAGGGGAAGGGACTAGTCAAAGAACATGTGTGGATGACCCACAGTCATGGGCAATAGTGTGGGGATTGGCTGTGGGAACAGGGCATGGGCTGGGCAGAGGAGGGCAAAGGGGGGAAAATTGGTACAACTGTAATAGAATAACAATAAAAAATTTTAAATAAAGACTAGTCCCTACATTTACATATTAAAACCTTGTAAGTTTATTTGTGATTATTTGGCTATACTGAAGTGTATTTATGTATCTATTTATTTTATTTCTGTTGGAATCCATTTGGTAGTTTATATGTTTTGCTAGAAATTCACTCAGTTTATCAAGAGTTTTAACTAGGTTAACATGATGTAGGTATGTTATTCACTTATAATTTTTAAATATCTTTGTCTACATTTTTATCTCTCTTTTCATTTTGTCAACTTTTCCTGTTTTCCCTTTAGCTAAACTTTCCTAAGAGTTTTCTTGTGTATTTATGTGTGTGTGTAGAATTTGATTGTTTTTTAACTTATCACTGTTACTGTTTAGCTTTATTAATTTCTACTTCCTACTTTGTTTTAGTTTATTTAATTATTCATTTTTGTAGTAACTTAATCTGTATATTAGTTTATTTATTTGCTATTTTTATAAATAATGAAAACATTTAGATTATAAATCTTTCTTTGACTTCATCTGTATCCCAAGGGTTTTGATATGTCTTTAAAATTTATTATAAATACTTTATAATTCAGTCATTTTCATCCAAGAATTATTAAAAATTTATTTCCAAGGTTTTAATTTTTTTCAATTTTTAAAAATAGAAATAAGCATTGAACTTTACTACTGACTTATAAATTCCTGGCTGAGCATTATAAAATTTACCCAGCTCATTACTGAATTTGGTATTTTGTCAGCTGGGAACACTAAATACCTCCACTTAACTTGATATTTGTAAAGCTCAGAGCAGCATCGGGGTTCCTGTACACTTTGGCAATTGCCCCATGGCTAATTTGGCCAATTTCCAATTCCTCAGGGAGAGAAAAAGAGTTGTCTCATTGCCACCTGCTATTAACTAAATGCTTAGGATTCAGTGTCCTAGGGGTGACTGGGAAACATGGGAGTGGATTATTGTGGCAGCCTGTGGAACCTCCTTCCTTGGGGAATTTTGAGAACAGCAAAGAAGCATCTGTCTGGGGTGGTTTTATGACCAGCCTTGCCTAAAGGCAGGTGCACGGATTAGATGACCTGTGAAGACTATTATCCGTCCCAATGACTTCAATGGAAAGGATGCATTTGCTGAGTTTGAAAAGAGTCCAGGAGGATCACTGATAGGTTTGGGGAGCATATGGTCAAGGGCCTGAAGATATTTAGCCCTTCTTGAAATTGGAGCTACTCAGTGTCACCTTATGCCCTGAATTCAAGAATGTCATCTTCCACATGTGGACCCAGCCATTAGTTCTGCCATCCTTGATAGTTTTATGCATATGTAGCTCAAATCTGTGATTATAAGCAGAATTCTTTTTTCAAAGATAGCTCATCTGATTTATATATAGAAATTTAAATGTACTGTTGAGTCTGATTCTTTTGGTTAAGCCAAATCATCATGCCCTGACACAATAACCTTGACTTTTCTAATCTTGTTCTTCAGAGGTTATTCTGTGTTTGTTTCAGGCAATTAAATGGCCTGATTAATTTTTCAGTGGAGTTGTCCAAAGCATATCAACAATAAATGTACTTTAGGTACAAGACAAAATGCTTAAATGAATTAACCAAATTAAATCACTTTTATTGTGATCCAATTTCTATTTGACTCGAGTACCCTCAATATGATCCCTAAAGGCCGTATCTCTCAGGGAGGGTCTCATTATAGTCTTTCCTACAAGTCAGAGCACACCTTCAACTCAAGGGAAGTAGGTTGCCCAGCTGAATCTACACTCAGCAGTGGCAAGGCATGAGGCAGAGAGCCACAAGAGCTGTTGCTCAAACTCAGCGATTATTAAGTGCAGATTCTCAGGAGATAGAACACCAACATTGCATTAATATCCTGTCCTCTATAATATCACACACAGTCAACACACAACAGTCAATGGGGGATTAACAAACCCGAGTCCCAGAGTCTCAGTCTTAGGCCCAGAAAACGGCGTCAGCAAGCAGGCATCTCAGTCCGATAGGAGCGATGCCTCAGACGGTGTGGAAGTTCAAGTTCAGTTGGGCAGGGCTTCCGGCAACACGTGACCCAGGATAGTGTGGAGCAGCAGCTTGTGGTGGTAGATTAGCTGTCTCGGTGGTGGCTCTGAAGTCGACCTCAGTTATACCCAAATTCTTGGCACGTGATTGAGCTGTGGCTCAGGGCCAAGAGCCCCAAGCACTCTATTGGTAGGTGTGCCCTCTCTGCAGACACATCTGTATGCTGATATCTTGGATATGCCACCCTGGCAGGCATTTGGCAGGGTGCCTGGCCTGACTTAGGTAGTTTCCTTGAACCAAACTGGCACAGCTGGCCAGCAGCCATCTTAGTTGACAGAAGTGACTCCATTTTGTTTTAGATACTTTATTTTATATTGACCAGACCAATGCCATTTTATTGGTCCTGCTCCCCACACTATTGTAATGTACTAACCTATTTTAAAGTCATGGAGCAAAAGAAATGCCCCAACGTGTTTTCAGAATCGTATGTCAGTTATAAGGACTGAAGTTGCAAACCAACAGTTGGAAAATCGTTGTGTGTCTACACAGGTGTCAGAATGGCCAGAGAGCAAAAGTAAATGTGAGATAGGCAACTGATTCACTTCAGAGTTAGAGGGATTAGGATTTAGGGTAGCCCTCCATGGAATTGGTGGTTTGGATGAGTCAAATGGGAATTACTTCTCTAATTAGGAGAGGAGGCAGAACCTGCCATAAACCTCTCCTGGAATTTTATACTACTTTAAAAAGAATGGCTATGTCTTATCAAAAGAGTAGTGCTTTCAGAAAACAAAAAAGAGATATAGTTCCTTAACTCACACTATCTACCCAATCCAGATGGGTTAAAGGATGAATCTTTAAATACTAACTACTTTTTAAAAACCTGGGGTAAAATATAAATTTTGATCTGATCTAGTATTGAGAAAGGATTTTCTTTGTGCTTATAGAGAAAGAAGGAACAAATCATAAAAGAAATTATCAATAGATTTCACAACAAAAATTTTAGATGTAAGTATATAAATGTTAAAGATAAAATTAAGAAAGAAATAAATGGGAATTATATTTTCAATGAATATGATAAATAGTTGCAATAAGTATAGTAAATATGATAAGAAAAAGATTTGTGCAATTGCAGAAATCCCAATAGGGAAAGATAATGGATGTTACCAATTCTTAAACAAGTAAATACAAATGGATAGTTAAATGTTATTCTTACTAAGAGTGAATGGAAGTTAAAACAACCGAAGTCTAATTTATTTTTGTCTATGGAATTAGCAAAGATTTAGAAAAAGAACCTACGCTTATTTGCAGCTAGTGGGAATGTAAATTGGTCCCACACTTCTTGAAAATTATTTGGAAATATTCTGTAAGAACTTTCAATGTTTCATGTCTCTCAGTCTGATAGAAAAACAGACAGATAGATGCATATATAAAGAGGTATATTATAACAAAATAGAAATTTGAACATCCATTTGCAAAAACTGTTCACTAAGAAATAATTTATAATGACAATTACATGGTCTAAGTGACCAAATACAAGTACTTGTGTTATAAAATATTATAGCTCTCAAATGATGAGCCATTATTAAAATACTATAAAACATTAAGAATTTTAATATATTTATGAAAGTGCTCTTCTGTGGGAAAAAGGTTAAACTTGTACATTCAGTGTGAACAAAATTATGTAAAAATATGCATAGGAAGTCTTTAAGAAGACTGTTTAAAGTATAGACTTTTTCAGTAATCATTATATGATTATTATTTTTTCCATACTTTTCCTTAATTTTCAAGTTATCTACAATGAACATGTGGTATTTTCACAATCACGAAATACTTAAAAATGAGGGAAGAGATCCCTGGATTGAGGGTTGGGAACCAGGATTCTAGAATCCAGAGAGACTTATGAAATTGTCTTTTCTGGCTCAAAGATTTTATGAGCCAATGTTTTACAAAAGAGCTCTTCTGACTGTACTCACGAGTCTTCCAACCCTAATAGACAGGTAAGCAGCCTAGATTAAATTTCAGGTAGTTGAATTTCAGAATTCCTCCCCATTAATCACCTTTTTTTTTTTTTGCTTTTTTAGAAGAGATGTGAGAAATTACTGATGTCATTAGTCCCCTTCCCACTTGGCCTCACCTATGAATGGGGAAGCAAATATTCAACAGTGTTTTTGGCCTTAGAGCCACATACCACTTCAGCACCAAGAGTGAATTTTGCCAGTTTTTTGGCTCAGGTTTGTTGCTGCATGTCCCCATCATGGACTTTTGAAATGTTTAGTAGCTTCAGGAAATATGGTGGTGCCCTCTAGGTACAAAGCTGAGGAAGGCTTTATCCACCTTTTCTAACCCTATGATTCCAACTGAAATTGTAGTCAGCATGTGTAGGAACCCCTTGAGAAAAATCTGTTCTATTTGAATGATCTACAGATTAACCTTCCTTTTACCTCTCTCTCAGCCCCTACCTACCTTATTCTAAGATGTAGCCTGTTCCACTCATTCAACCTGCTCTCATTTGTTTTTTTCATTCCAGACATAAAGTGAAATGTTTTGTCTGTTTTAACCTCCTCTCTGCATATACATTCTCTTTCTCTTCCCCTCCCTACTTTTTGCTATTACTGTTTTTGGTACTTGTGTACTTGTACTTCAATTGAGTCTTAGAATGCTGTTGTGTTCTTAGTCCACTATCTTGTTCTGTTGTTACAAGAAAATAGAATTTTATAGCAAACAAGTTCTCAGCAATGTTATTTCCAAATGATAAAGATCTGTAGTGAATCTGCAGATCTTTGACCAGAACAAAAACCACAATTTTTGTGATATATACTATTGGCACTGAAAAAAATCACCTTGAAGCAATATTACAAACACAATGTTAAGTGAAAATTGGTGTGACATTAGTTATATGAGATTCAAAATATGTGAAGGTATTTTGAACAACGATTGAGGGTAATGTTCACCTTTGGGAAGAAGGTGGGGTTGTGGCCAAGGGATAAAACAAAAGCAAAATAATATTAGACCTTCCTATGTTGGTTGTGTAAAAAAAAATACAAGAACAATAACCATAAAAGTGGCATTTATTGATATGCTTGGTGCTATCCAAATTCTTCTTATGCACTAATTTATATAATTCCCACAGCCACTGTGATTAAGTAGGTATAATTATGTCCATGTTGTACAGTGAGAAGACTTAGGTCCAGGTAGTTTGGGTGACTCAACCAAGGACGAGTCAGAGAATCACTTCAGAAATCATGCTTCTAACTGTTCTTTTTAATACAGTAATATGGCTTAGGCCATCTGGGCAATTTTTTTCTACCCTAGTGGCAAGTTTAAAGCTGTTTATTTTACTGTGTTAATATTTATATAGGGATACAAGAATCACAATTTCTAAATGGTCACCTAATAGAATGTGGGCTGCTTTTAATCACAAAAATACTTTCTTAGTTGCTGCACCAAGCTTTCTGGTGTCCCCTAACCCAATTTTGAATGTTTAATTAGAATGCTGATCATGTATATTTGACTTCTGTTGTGAAAGTTACATTCATTTTATTCCTTCACTCGACATCAGCAAGACATAATTCCTATAGACCAATTAGTGATGTACCCTTCAACTCTTACTATGATAATATTAGCCAGCATAAATATCAGACTTTTCTTGTGAAGATTGCTGCTCTAAGTTTTAAAATGTTATTTCAAAAAAACGATGGCTTGCCACTGAATGTAATGCCAGTTACCTGGCATTAGTTGGAATCCACATGGAGCACACAAAAAGTGAGCACAGTGTTTGCCATAAAAGTTCCTCAAGGTCTTGCAAGGGAGATGAGGCAAGTATATAAATGCCTACACAGCATGAAATGAATTCATATGTTGGCCTAAAAAGAGTTAAAAGGTCTCTACAATAATTTGACAAGGGAAGACATTATGCATACTTTGAAGGTATAAAGACAGGCTTCATGAAGAACTTAATAGAAAAATGGGCTAAAGAATTCACAGAAGGGGAAGCATTTCAGTATTCATTAGTAAGAGTGAGGGAAGGAAGGAAGGAAGGAAGGAAGGAAGGAAGGAAGGAAGGAAGGAAGGAAGGAAGGAAGGAAGGGAGGAAGGGAGGAAGGGAGGGAGGGAGGAAGACAAGGCAGGTAAGAAAAGGACTGATTTCTTATCAGGCTTGTTGGAGAAGGCAGTATTTAAGATAGGCATTGGATAGTAATGTATAATTATGATTGGTGAAAATAGGATGCAGGGCACGAAGAAGGGAGAAATGACAAACAAAGACAAAGGGATTGGAAAACATGGAGTACTTGAGAAACAGACGTCATAAAGGAAACTCATGTAATTTCCTTAATATTAGAGGATCTGTGCAGGTTCTTAGGATACACACACACACACACACACACACACACACACACACAATTTCGTAGTCCTATAATGGAGGGCTTTAAATCTTAAATGGTATGTCAATGCATAATTCCATAGGAGATGAAATTCTGGGGAAACTCGGGAGGGGAAGCTGTTAAGATAAATCTAGAAGTTCTTGAAGACTGGTTATCATCCAGGAGAATGGGCTACCTCCTAACTAAAGATAGGGGTTAGTTATTTTAGAGTTAGAAAATATCCTAGATAAATCAGTCTGCATGGATGTAACAGTGTTATCTGTGAACCTGCTAAAGAGCAGAGTTTGCAATAGCCCTTTGAGTAGTAGTCATCCTATCTTTATCTCTTGCTAAAAGGCCAGAATTTGGAGTAATCCCTATGCCTGGTTGACAGTAATACAGCAGTGCCATTTTGTACAATCATATCTGAAAGTTTCTTCTTAGGTCTTCTGTATCCCACGTTTCGTGAAAGTAAATGATTAATGACTATCTTTCAAAGTCCATCATTGGCTTAAGTTTGTTGATATAAAAATGTTATTAAAAATGTGCCTTTTGCTTCTCAAGCAGACTGTCCACAAAAGTTGGCAGCTGTATTCATGTTGACCCAAGCCCAAAATATATCCACATATGTACTGACAGACTCTGTAAGGCAATTTTATCCAAGTTGTCCATATGGAGCTAATGTGGACATTAACAAAGGTATCATCAAGCCAATTACTCTGTTGCTGTAGTTCACTAAATGCTGGTTTTGCAATTGGGACTGTGTTGCCTCATGGGCTCTGCAGTTTAATTCACTCATGATAATAGCAATGAGTAAATGGATCAACCTGTGACTTCAGATTATACTCTTTCAGTTTAGGTCTGCAAGAAAAATGTAATATATTTTCTGCTTTACTACATTTGTGATTTCTATTAAGATACCTGTCTAAGCTCAATGTCTGACATCAATTTTAATAAAGATAGATTATATTTAATGTGTCTCAATCCTTTCATATTAATCTATTATAAATATTTTAGTCCACAGTTAGAAAAGTTACTTTTACTTATTAGTGAAGAGCACTCCTTTATAAGGAGTGCTTTATACTTTAAGACATCATAACTTACTTTAAATATTTCAGGCACAATAAATGCTAAGAAATGAAGTAGAAGCCTGAATTCACATGGTAAAAATCATTTCAAAGTCTTTTTTTTTTTTTTTTGGCAGATTGTGATTGCTCAGTTAAACTTACCTGATGTACTCAGCAGGTTGTAGAATTTGTATCTTTCTGTGGTGATCCATGAGGGATGACTTCATCGTAACAAAACACTTTTAAATTTGATTCTTGTAAGTTGCGAAATGATTATCATCTTTCCCTCACTGGGGGGGGAAAAGTGTGTGGGTTTTCTTGTTTGTTAAACATCAAAAAGCAGGTACTAATTCTGATCTCTTGGTAAAATGTATAATCTCTCAGTTTATCCTCTGCATCTTCTTAGTTTCCATGACCATGCACAATTACAGGTTTTAACAAACAAATTTCAGACAAAATATCAATTTATTTAATGCAATATATGCAAATGCCCTTCTGGAGGAGAAAATGAATAAAAAGGCATTAGTATGTTTCACTGGTATGCACCATAAAGAAACACTGGTTTTTAATATTGTAATAGACAAAATGAGTAAAGGAAGCATAGTGTTTTCTTGAACATATTATTTAAATTAAAGCCTTGAAATTTTATGTCAAAATTTTATGCCAAAATAGAACCTTCTTTAATGCATTTGGGCCCAATGAACTAATCAGAATGGACTTGCAATTGGGAAATCCCAATTGAAAGAGAGAGAAAAATTACATAATTTAATTTTAATATTTTTCTCTTTATGTCTACCCTTGTACCACTCCCTCACTGTCTTAATTACAGTAGCTTTAGAGTAGATCTTGATATCAGGTAATATAATTCCTTCAACTTTTTTCTTCTTTTCAATATTGTTTGGAATGTTTTATATATATATATATATATTTTTGCCTTTCCATGTAAATCTTACCATCACTTTGGCCATTTATACCAAGAAGACATTTAATAAATCAAATTGGGGAGAAATGACAACTTGACATGTTTTCTTTCAATACATGAACATGGTGTGTCTCTCCCTTTATTTAGATCTCATTTAATTTGTCTCAGTTACGCTTTGCAGTTCTCATTATAAAGGTCTTGCATGTATTTTGGATCATAAACATAAAAGCTAAACTAAAATTTTTCCTGGACAATTCTCATGACATTGGCAGAAGTGAATATTTCCTAGGAAAGACTAAAAAAAGGAAAGAAAAAAGAAAAAAATGATAAATTGGATCTCATAAAAGTTTTAAAACTTTTCAAGAAGACACCATTTAAAAAATTAAATGACATATACTGGGAGAAAAAAGTATGATATATGTGTATCTAACAAAGGACTTGTGTCCAGAATACAAAGAGGACTTAGAGAACACAAAAAGGGGGCAAACAATTCAGTTTGAAAATGGGCAAAATATTGAACCCAGTAAGCAAATGAAAAATACTCTAAATCTTTAGTTTTAAGAGAAATACAAGTTAAAACTCCATGAGGCACTTCTACGCATTGATTATAATGGCTAAGATTTAGAAGAATGCCATTACCTACTGTTAACTACAGGAAGTTTCAAATGGAATCTTCATACACTGCTGGTAAAAATGTAAAGTTGTACAGTCACTTTGGAAAAACAGTTTGGTAGTGTCTTCAAAAGTAAAACATATGTTTATTATTTGACTCAGCATTTCTCCTCCCATATATTGACCTAAGGGAAATGAACACATTTTTCTCACTAAGATTTATACCCAAAAGTTCATAGTGATTTTATTTGCAATAGCCAGAAACTGGAAACAACTCAAATGTCCATCAACAAGTGAAAGGACAAACTGTGCTCTTGTTTTTTTTTTTGTTTGTTTGTTTTTTTTAGATATTTATTCTAGCCCACCTTTTGGGATGTCTATGATTAATAAGACAGATGAAAAAGTGGAGGGAGAGTATTCCAAAACACTGACACCATGCTCACAGACTCAACTGGGAGAAACCGTACAGAATATGTCCAGTTACATGAAAGATATGCGGTTTGTTAATATATAATAAACATTAGAGCACCTATAGAAAAAATAATGGAATGATTTCATTCTCCTCTAATGTCTAATTGCTTACAAATTAAGGTCAGAATCCTTACTATGGTGTAAAAGCTTATTCTCTTACGAGCTTTTACAATGAAATACTACCCATCAACAATAAGGGAATGAACTGCTAGTGAGTACAGCAACATT
The DNA here is from genome assembly GCA_039655065.1 of Glossophaga mutica. Lineage (NCBI taxonomy): Eukaryota > Metazoa > Chordata > Mammalia > Chiroptera > Phyllostomidae > Glossophaga > Glossophaga mutica. The sequence goes on along the minus strand of CM077304.1, from coordinate 175,675,118 downwards.
GGAACCCCTCACAAACATTTTGCCGAATAAGAGGAGCCAGACCAGTCTCCCAATCCAAAAAATATACTATGTACTGTATAATTACATCTTATAAAATCTTAGAAAAGGCAAATTTAATCTATAGTTGACAGAAAAGAATGGATTTCTAAGGCTAGGGGAAAGATTTTTTCTTTTTTTTCCCACTTTTTTTTTTTATTGTTGTTCAAGTACAGTTGTCTCCATTTTCTACCCACCACCCCCCAACCCCAGCCATCCCCACCTCCCACCCCTGATCCCACTCCCCCTTGGTTTTGTCCCTGTGTCCTTTATAGATGTTCCTGAAAACCCTTCCCCCTTTTCCCCTATTATCCCCTCCCACCTCCCCTCTGGTTACTGTCAGTTTATTCTTTATTTCAATGTCTCTGGTTATACTTTGCTTGCTTGTTTGTTTTGTTGATTAGGTTCCACTTATTGGTGAGATCATATGGTATTTGTCTTTCACCGCCTGGCTTATTTCACTTAGCACAATACTCTCCAAGATTTGACTCTAAAGGGACATAAGGGAATTTGGGGGTAGGGGGCGTAGATAGTAAAGGGACATTGTAGAACTTCATCACAGTGGTAGTGTCTTAGTTTATCAAAATTCACACTTAAAATGGGTTCATTAATTACACATAATTATACCTTAATAAAGCTTATTTATAAATAAACAACAAAATGCATATTTCGCCACTTAGAAAAAATGGCCAAGGCACATTTGAGTAAGGACTGTTGGCCTTGTGTCTGACTTGAGTTACACTACATGTGATGATGGGACCTCTGTCATTTCCAGTTTGGGTTTCTTTAAAGGAGAGTAAGAACTTAAAGATACCTGGAAAATAAGGTAAATGCAAAATGCTTTGTGATTTTAAAATGTTTTTCCCTAATATTTTAAAGGTGCTTATCCATACCTAATTGTACAACTTACTTTTTTTCTATGTGAAGTATATTTATGCATCTTTTCCAAATCGTTCTGTTTATGTATTATCTTTAAAAATTAAAACATTTTTGCTCTTTTTTATTAATTTACATAATAATTCTTTAAATAGCATAATCACAATAACACGTTCGAACGGTATGAGTAGGTTTGGGGTCCAGTGAGGCTCGCTGTGGTAGCAGGTCAGAGCGGGGCCCAGCTGGGCTTTTACAGCAGTGTCAGTTGAGTGTGCACAGATAGGTGACTGAGGAGCCGCTGGCCATAAACTGGGGTTCCTACTTTGACACATACTGTCTGCCATACAGTAAGCATTCAATATCTGTTTGAATATGGATCTTCTACATTATTTATCATGAGCCTTAAAGATGGGTAGTTTGGTGCTCTCAGTAAATGTTAAATGTAATTAATTGTTTTTAATCTTACAGGGGATTACTTGCATTATTCCTCTATTCATTTGTGAACTCTATAGAATTTGGCAATTCTATAATTAGCGTTGTATTTGAAATGTGAGTTGCAAAGGGCAAATCTGTCTTACCGCTCTATCTGCCATGTTGGCCCATAGTATGTACTCAATAAACATTTTTTTTTAAAGATTTTTTTTTTCCTTTTAGATTTTATTTATTTATCTTTAGAGGGGAAGGGAAGGAGAGAGGGAGAGAAACATCAATGTGCGGTTGCCTCTTGTATGTCCCCTGACGGGAACTGGCCTGGCAACCCAGGCATGTGCCCTGACTGGGAACCGAACCGCGATCCTTTGGTTCGCAGGCCCGCGCTCAATCCACTGAGCTACACCAGCCAGGGCTCAATAAACATTTTATAAAAGTATAACTTAAATGTCTTCTGCCTTCTCAGGAGTCTTTTTAATAGGAACAGGTCTAAACTCAATCTCTAATACCTTTTTCAAACTTTTGAAGATGGTAAATTTCTTGTGCAACCTTTTCTAAGACAGTAAGTTCCTGAGAAATTATTCTGAGGAAATTAATGGTACAGAAATGAAACTGACAAAGGGGCTCTTGTCAATCACCGCTCCTGTCCACTCTTCTTATTTTGAGAATACAATATAGCTGAATACTCAGAACTCTTATAGTTTAATTCTGGTTCACACTCTTAATTTACAAAAAAGGGATCTGAGGCCCATGCTGGTTAAATGACCTTTCCAAGGCCACACATCTATCTATTGTAAAGCCAACCCCTAGGTTCATGACTTCTGGCTCTCATTCTATTGCTTTCTCAACTACCCTTCTGTTCCAATTTTGTTTTATGCCATGAATAACATCTTATACATTTAAAGATTTGTCTTTAATAGTGATCTTCCCTTTTCTTGAATATACACCAGAGCTCCCAGTTGTACCACCTGCATCAAGCTAAATTATTCCCCGGCATTTACACCTTGCAAATATTTATAGAACATCATCATGGCACTCCTTAGTCATCCTTCAGCCTCATTTTATGGACACAGATTGCTCCTTTAATCTTTTTGTACAAGTCAGTCTCTGTCGTTTCTTCACCATTTGTACAGTTTTACTCTCTAGTACCTGTAAGAGAATAATAGTTTGATTATGTTCCAGATGGGAAAAATAACCCCAACATGTTGGAACAGGGAGCAGAAAAACACTGAATAGATGAAAGGAACAGTCTACAGGTTAATTAGTAGTATGGCCACAAATATGCGCACAGTTTTGTTTCAGAAATAAAGCAAGCTGTATTTGTTGTAACGATCCCTTCTTTGAACTTAACAGAATGCTGATAATGCCAAGCTGTGTTTAAAGTCCAAATTTTTGTTAAAGACCTTCAACTTTGCATCCCTCTATGTGCTATCTCTTGCCCAAGACAGAACTACAAATAAGCAGGTCGAGGGAGCTGATGCAAGCACCCATTACTGGCTTATCTGTTTTTGTGTAATTTCTGTGGATTTACATGGTTTCTGGGAGCTCCCTGTAAGCCAGAGGAAGGGAGAGCCTTTAACTTATCTCCTAAGTTGTTATGCACTCAGGTATTAGTCATACTGTAAAAATTAAATGTGTTTACTGAATATGATAATCTAAAAATGGAAACTACATTAGTACAAGAGGAATCTCCCAGAAATACTTTGCTGACATAAATAGAACATGCCTATTGCCTGGTTTTCTTGTGGCTTTTATTTCTTAACTTGTATAGCATTTCAAAGAATTGGGTCTTGAAGGGCTGTCCAAAGATCACCATGGAGCCGATTCTCCTTACCCTCAAGCAGGCTTTATCTAACTTCAAGTTGCCTATTCATCTTATAAAACTTATCTTAGAATGAAAGATTGAAGGTGCTTAGAAAAACACTTGATTCAGTGTATTCATTTTAATAGAAGGAGATAGAAAGTATATGTCCAGCCTGGGTACATGGCTTCTTAAAGAAATGCTTCGTTTTCCCACACTCTTTCATATGGTCCAGAAAGTGTTCCTTCAGTCCCAACCAAATCCTGCCTGTAGAACAAACATTCTGGTGCCTGCCTTTGTTGCTCTGTTATGATCACACAGGGCTATAAGCTCTAGTAAGGAAGAAATATGATTTCTAGTTGTGTTCTTATTACAAAACATTGGGCTGCACCTCAGAAATAATGGTAGCTAGTGGAGCTTACTAGAACAGCGTTAAATTTTTCTACTTTCAAACCCAGTGATTCTACTAATTTGGAGGTGGCAAACAAGGGGGACTATTTATTTCCTCTCCACACAAAGCAAGATTGTGAAGGGACTTATTCTCTGAATGAAAGGGGAGAAGGGAAAAGTAGGAAGCTTCTCATGTTTTATTCAGATGTTAACAAAGAAAATTGAGAAGTGTGTTTCCTTAAAATTGACACCATTTTTATCCCAAACATGCTGGTAAGTGATAGCAGATGACTGCGTAAGCTTCTTGAAAGAGAGAGAAAATTTTCCAGGAGCATACTCCCAGTGGGAAGTATTGCCTAAAAGTAATACACTAATCGCTTTCAATCTTGCCTATTTTCACATACTGTGTGCATACATACGTGTATTAATAACTGTTCCCAAGACGTCACTTCAGCGCTCAGAGAGCTCAGTGTTGCTATGCAAGTGCCAGAAATGGAATCTATGCAGACTGCAGTTTAGCAAGGAGGATTATACAGACACACAGGGTGGGGATGGCCTGATCCCTAAGGCTCTGTGCCTGGGTCTCCCTCTGAGGTCTGATGTAGCATCATGTGTCAAATATTGATGATATTCAACTGCCTACTCCCCTGAGGAGATAAAGGGCACTGCCAGTATTTTCAAGAAGCTTAGGTCCTCAAAATCTATCTACTCACCCTCAGTACTGCATTCCACTTTGTGGACTTCGCTTAGGCATTGCTTAGAATGTGATCTCTGGGTGGAAGCACCAGATACATAAGTACCTTTTGCTCTATTATGCATGTGATTTATAACAATACACATCATAAGTTTATTGGCAATGATATATATGGAAATAATTTCTGGCACTTTATTGACATTTACAATTACATATATATGTCATTTTATTATCCCAGTAACACCTTGAGTCCCCTTGGGGCTGGGATTACTATTGAGGTACCTAGAACTGGCTTAGGTGGATTAAGTAGCTTGCCCAAAGTCAAAGGGCATGTATATGATAGAGCTAGGATTGAAACCCAGTTCTTTTAACTACAAATCTACTACTTACTCCACTCAAGTGGTTTTTATTCTTTAAAAAAAATAGCAAAGTCAGAAACCTATCAAGAAAATAGTATATGTAACTCCATAGTACAAAACAAATAAGTTCAGACCAGCTTTGGACAAACAGGGACCAGAGCCCAGCCTTCTCTGGCCCTTGAGGTAACCTTTGCAAAACCCTTCACCCCACATTCTGCGGCCATTCCTGTGATTTTCAGAACACATAATGTACAAATGCAGCACATGCTGGGTGTTTCAGACTGAGATCCAGTGGTTGTGCTGGTCCTGAAGGTAATGGAGTTAATTTTGTTCTCGAATCACATGGGAGTCATTCTCGTGGACTACAGTGTCCCTCAAAATACCCCATTTACAATGAAATTTTACTTTAGGTGAAAGGAGAAATTCCTCATGCTCAAGCAACAGCGCCTGCTAGTGGGAAGAAATGACTCCTTTAGGTGACACACCTGGGAGATGGTTTTGTGCTACTGAAAGAGCACCATACTGAGAGCCTGAAGTCTTGAATCCAGACTTCATCTCTGCTCTTGCTTGCTATAAGATCTTAACCAAGGTGCTGCCTCTCCCTGAGCCTTTGTTTTTGTATCTGTAAAGGAAGCTGGGCTGGATGCTGTTTTCCACATGCTCTTACATGCTAAGACTTTTTAAATACTTCTAACATTGTGTAATAGGCATTTCAGCATGAAATAGAAAACCAAAAACCAAGTAAGACTAATTAGCTTCTGTGGGACATGCTGTCAGTTGAGAACGTCAGCCATGTCTTGGTCCAGCGCCAGGTGTGCAGGTCAAAGACCACTAGATCTGGGACCAGGTGAACTGAGCTTGAATTCCAGCCCTGCTACCTACCTCCCAAGTCATGCACAAGGTTATTCCTAGGTTAACGCATTTGTCAAAAGAGGATAATTATCTTATCTAGCTTTTAGTTATTGTAAGATTCAGATGAGAACATGGAAATGATGTTTTAAATGAACTTGTATCCAAAATTTAATAGAAGTTATGTTGTTAGTTACGACTTTTATTTTTCTGTTTTTGGTGGTGTCAGGTGAGAGTGTACGTTTAACATTGTAAAGCACTGTGTACATGTGAGGAGTGTTTGTTAACATCCTAGGGAAATCATGGCTACCGTGAGACACTAAAATTCAGTGGCTTTAGAAACACCCTCTTGAGTTACCTCAGTATTAGGTTTGCTCTTAAATAACCAGAACACATTTGCAAATTTCCCACCAAAAACAAAACTAAACTACACTAAAAGCATCTACACAAATTTAAAGGTTGTTTCATCTTTGAGTGGAGCTTGAGGGAAACATGAAATCCCGTGTCAGACACCACACACGAGATTCGCATCAAAAGTCAAAAGCAGTCATTGCAGCAGCGGCAGTCCTAACGTTACATGTAGGTATTGATTTTTTTCTGTCAGCAGATCAATCATGAAATAAATTTTAAATCTAAAAGGAGAGATTAAAAATTAAGACTGGAAATTAGAAAATGTCCGTGCATAAAAATGAATTTTAAGGAGAAACCTTGCTTTAGCCAAAACAGATACTGATATTCCTGTCAGGGATGTTGGAAGGTTTACACAAGCTTCCTGCCAGACAGGAGTTTTTGGGAATTTTGGAGTTCTAAAGCAATAAGCAGGTTAGAGGGCAGGGCTGGAGAGCCAGACTGTCTGGGCCCCGATTCCAGCTTCAGTATTTAACTCTGTGGCCTTGGGGCAAGTTACTTAATCTCTCAAGACTGATATTTCTTCAACTACAGTAGAGATAATAATAGGACCTACTTCATGGGGTTGTTAGGAAGATTACATGAAATAATACATTCAAATACTTAATGCTTGGCTAATAATGTGTGCTGAATAAATATTGATAATGATCATCTCTGTGGCACCCACAAAGTTTTTCAGGTTTGCAATTGAATTTCTAGCACTAAATTCTATGAGTGCCATATTGGCAAATACAAATCTTACATCACCGTCTTGCAGAGGCAGCTGCCCCTATGATCCCACATTGACTGTCATCTCTAGAGAAGGGTCCAGAGTGCACCCTCTGGTCCTAGTTGTAACGAGCTCTTCCTTTTGAAGTTGTCCTGCACCTGCTGCAGTAGGAGGGAGAAAGAAGTGGGACCTTTACTAGGCACTTTGTAGCTGTTACCTTCATTGAACTTCAAAGTAGTCATCATCACCTCTCCTTATCACAGAAGCTGAGAAAGGGTGACCCCTGTACAGGGCACTTTGTGCAGAATGGAGATGCAGTCTGTTTGTTGAAGGGTTGATAGAATGGCTGGATAAATGACTGATTAAGACCACCTGTCCCTCAAGGTCATCTGTTTAGTTGCTTGTTTTGAAAACAAGGGACCTCAGGTTCAGAAATTTAGGGAACTTGTTCAGGCTCCCATAGCTAATAAGTTAACACCCATAGTTCTGTCTGATTGCCTTTACACTGTGTTATATATAACTTAGTTAAAGGGTATCATTATCCAAAACCATAAAGAGATGTTGTTTTTTGTTTTGCACTTGTCATTGTCTGTTTTGGGGGTTGGTTTGTGCTGCTTTTCCTGAGAATGGAAGTTGTCAGAAAATTATTGTCCTAGCCACTGGGTTTGTGTGTGTTAATTTTAGTGAAGGTTGGGACAAGGGTCCATGGTCCATGGGTTTTCCTAGCACAGTTTGCCAGAATGTAGCTCATAGCGCCAGGGCTTCTGGTCCTAGCCGTCATCACTTTCTAAGAATACCCCAGGGCAAACTACACTTTGTGGAACACATAAGCACACAGTTCCCTATAGAGCAATTGTTCTCAAACCTGCTGCGTGTTAACATCGCCATTTCAGAGCTCCACCCCAAACCAAATAAATTGGAATCTCTGTAAGTGGAACATAGCTATCAGTGTTTTTTAAAAGCTTTCCTAGTGGAAGTCGGAGTTTGAGGTTCAACACCTCAAGGTCTTCTCTGAAGGACCCTCACCTGTAATGATTTCTCCTTGTAAGCAGATCCTGATGTTCACTGAGTGCTCCTAAGACTTGGGGGAGAAATGATACTGTACTGCAGAGGTGTCGAACTCAATTCCACCAGGGGCCACATCAGTCACGGTTGCCTTCAAAGGGCCCAGTGTAATTTAGGACTGTATAAATGCAACTACTCCTTAACCATTAAGCAAGAGTTTGGCGCTGCTGCCAGGTAGAAACAAGGTGGAGGGCTGGATTTGGCTCGCAGGCCTTGTGTTTGCCACCTGTGCTGAACTGGCTCTTCTTCTTCCTCCGGAAGTGGGAATGGGCCCCTCTCCTAGACAACACTAAAAGCATCAGGGTAATGATTGAATAATAAATATATCTATAGGAAAATGTGTGCTAATTAAGAAGATGGGCTTTAGAAGTCTGACCTGGTTCTAATCCCAGCTTCACTTCATTCTACCTTAGAGACTTTGGCTAAGTCAGTTAACTTCATGTTTCTTATCTATCAAATGAGAGTACATAAGAGTTGAGGGGGCTAAGTGAAAGAATGCTTGTGGGGTGTGTAGGGCACTGCCTGGCACAGAAAACAAAGCAGTGGTTTTCTTTTATGTATTTGCAACACTTCTTCACAGTGCAGTATATTTAAGTCAGTGAAGCATGCTTCTTTTGCAGCCCAGTGTGGGACTCCCCCTCCAATTTATCCCCTTACCTGAAGGTCCAACCTAAGGGAATACATATCTATAAATGAATCACCTCATGACTTCCTTTTACCAACAGGTCACTTAGCCTTCACACCTTCATATCTGGTTTGCTGCCCAGGCCTTTGTCCACCCATTCTTGAACTGTTCTAATAGTCTGAGTTTTTTTTCTTGTTCTGATGTTACCCTAGCTCAATTTTTTACTTTGTACTTAAAATAGTTCTTATTTTGTACTTTAAATGTTTCTTACTTTTGTCTCTCATTTGTCAATGAACAAGAGATGATAAATTCTCATTCACCGTGTTTCTCATGTCTGCCATTGCTTCTAGTATGGTAGCTGTGTGTGTGTGTGTCTGTGTGTGTGTGTGTGTGCGCGTGTGCGCACGTGAGCACTGTATAGGAAAGAGAAGAGAGGCGAATGGCTATCCACCCCCTCCTTCTCCCTGCTATCCATGTGCCCATTGACTCTGCAAGCATTTCTGCAAGGAGCACCTAAGCAATAGCATATGAAGTAGTACAATATAATGCAGGTATATACGAGGGTGGACCCCCAAAAAATGGAGTTATCATCTGGAGGGTCAGCTGCTTGTACTACAGGCTTGCCCTGCTAGGTGAGTGTTCTTGGAACCCATCTGTATCAGTGTACCAGCTGACTGTTGTTGTGAGAGGCTGCATTTGGCTTCAGTGAATTTTTTTGAAGACTCTTTCAACATATTTGCCCATTTGATGATGTGATTTATGAGCATACCTGCCCCCACCTCGACAAGTGTTCAGCAGTTTTTGACCAAAAAAAACACGGCCTGACCCTCGTTCCCCAGCCTCCCTATTCACCCGATCTTGCTCCAAGCAACTTTTTCTTTGTTTCCTCGGATGAAAAATGTCCTCAAAGAGAAACGATTTGCTGATGTGGAAGACATGAAACAAAAAACAGCAGGAGCACAAAAAGGCATCAGTGTCGACAAGTTCAAAAACTGTTTTGAGCAGTGGAAACAAACATCTCACTGGGTATATTGCATCAAATGGAGAGTACTTTGAAGGTAACTGAGTTTTAAACATCTGAGAATAAATACACAATTTTTTATAAGTAAATTCCGGTTTTGGGGCTGTCTCCCCCTCATATATACAAGCAGAATGACAGAAGTGGATATGTCCTTGTGTCCAGCTTTTAAAATCTGATAAGGATTCAAGTATTCACAAAGCTCAGTAGGACTAACCATGAGAAGCTATATATTGCTACATTATTTAAAGACAGAGTCCGAGAAAATAATAATGACTAAATTTGATGCATAATGTAATTTGAAACACCACACCTTTACTTAAATGGCTGTCAGTTGACATTCTCTATAGATTCCATATTGTCTACAGCCATTTGTGACACAAAAGAAGTCTGTTCCATAGGAGAGCTTCTAATTAAGGGAACTGCTTTCTCTGGCTTGGTGCTGACAAAACAGTTTCTGAGAAGACTTAGCAGATTCTGTTCATGTAGTTATCAATGGGTGGAAAGGCATTGAAAACTCTTCAGACTAAGACATAAGGGAGAGTACTCTTGTTGGTGAAAAGCAACATATGTTATAATGCCACAGAATTTGTTTTTTTTCCAGCCAACCCATTGTTACCCGTCTGCCTCAGAACTGTTTTGCATGCAGATGAAACCTGTTTGGGTGATACTTGTCAGCTGTTTTCCTGACAAGCAGTACAGAAATAGGCACCCTTGGAAAGTGGCTCAACTTGGCTGAACAGTAGAATCACCTGTAAGCTTTAAAAATTCCATCCTAGGATATCTCATTTTGACCAACAACTTCAGAATCTCTGGATCAGGGACCCGGAGATCAGTAACTTTTTTAAAAATAGTTTTCCAGATAATTCAACATACAGGTGAGATTGAGAATCACTGTCTCAGAACTTAAGCAGTTTAAAAACCTCCTCCTCACATGCATCAATGCTGCAGGGTTCCATAAAATAAAGGATCTGGTGATTGGAAAATGCCATCAGACTAGAACCTTCAGTGAATGTCAGATGAACCTGTCCCAGAAAGAATGCAAACATGTTCTAGTATATTTTTGGACCTTCAATGGAAAATAATTTCTGAATCAGCTTAATGGAGGCTGTACTTTAGGACAATAACTCCAGTTGCTATATACAAGGTCTGTCTGGAAAAAGTCCAACTATTGTTAATATAACGAGAAAGGTTTGCATGAGCATTCAAAATGACTAAGTGATTAGAACAGTGAATCTGCATCAAATTTTGCATTAAGCTTGAACATTCCTCCCTGGAAACTATTCGGATGATTCAGGAGGCTTTCAGGGATGATGCAATGAGTGCAGCACAAATAAAAGTGTGGCACAAATGCTTCAAAGATGGTTGAGAATTTGTTGAAAGTAGTCTGCCTTCTGGAAGACCTACAAGCAGAACACATGTTGAATGTGTATGGCTGCAGTCAACAAAGGTCGAGGATCCAGGCGACTCAGCCCCCCTACAACCAAGATTTGATACCCTGTGACTTCTGGCTTTCCCGAAAATTAAAATCATCTTTGAAAGGAAAAAGATTTCAGAACGTCAGTGAGATTCAGGAAAATACGACAGGGCAGCTGATGGCGATTGGGAGAACTATGTGAGGTCCCAAGGTGCCTGCTTTGAGGGGACTGAAGTGTCATTGTGCTATGTACAATGTTTCTTGTATTTTGTATCTTCTTCAATAAATGTCTCTATTTTTTGTATTACATGGCTGGATATGTTCCGAACAGACCACACACACACACACACACACAATAAATTGGGGCAAGCTTTGTTTCTAGGCACACTTTACCATCATTTCGCTACCCTGTTATAAACTTAATGACTCAACTTTTGGAACAGGTCTTCATTCAGAATATTTTAGAAGGTGTCCAGTGAAAAAGCTAATATATCGTACAATTGACATGTAAAGTTTCAGTTCTTTGTAATATTTAAAGATAGGTTATTTATTTTGCTTGTGCCTGACATTTTCATTATAAGTCAAGTAGCAAGGAGGACATGAAAACAAATGTGACCTGGCTTGATATCTGCATACACTTCCTATTTTACTTTTGATATTGAATAACGTACAAGTTTGGGAGTATGTCGCTGCTGATCACCATGGTGCCAGCTCTCCGAATGGCTATGGACATTTTTGGTCCCCCCTCCAAAACAAACCTTGTTTGCAAAAGAGAGTCTATGGCCTATCGGTGTACTGATTCCAGGAAAAATATTTTTAAATAATGTTTTATTTTCGCATTGTAAAGGAAATATATAAATTCACATTATGAAAAGAGAAAGCTAGAACCATTAAATTTTCAAACTTGTATCCCACTACTCCACCTCCCTGGCTCAAAGTGTTGATTGGCCTGTAATGTCACCCACTGTGCATGCCATTGGTAAAAATGACTTGTTCAAAAACTGTGTAACTGTCCAGACTTGCTCAAGTACTAAGACTTCCATAAAGCCTTTCCACTTGTAAGAGGAAGTAAATCAGAGATAGTGAAACAATCAGGAAGCCATTGCAAGGGCCCATGAAAGATAATGAAGCCCAATGTAGGTAGCAGGCACGTGGTAGGAAGGAAGTATTTCAGAGGCCTTGCAGAGGCTGCTATAGTTGAGAGGAAAAGGGGGAGGAAGGGGTGAGAAAGATTCACGACTGTCTCAGCAGTTAACAAAGAGCAACATATATAACGCTCAATAATATATAAACTAGCTCTTTTGATGTTGTTGTTCAGGTATCTTAATTCACTGACAAAGTTCTCCCCAGGTTGTGTGATCCTCTGTCCTTGCATTTTTTAAGTTACTGTGCTAAGCCTTGCCAACAAGCTCCTCATCTCAGCCTTGAATTTGAACTTGACCCTGGGATTTCTACTGGCCCCTAATCAACTATGTTTCCTCATGCTTTGATGCCTGCGAGTCTATACAATTCCGCTTGTTTACTTCGTTTGAAAGTGCTGAGATACTTGTCTAAAAGGAGAGCGTTAAGAATGTAGTATGCTTTCAGTGGTGTGTAGTGTAAGCTCCTGTAAGGGCAAGGATGCACTATGCTTGAGTAATTTTCTTTCCATTCTGAATGCCTACCTAAAAGGCGTATAGTTTGTAAGTTTTTGTTAATGTAAAAAAGAGAACATTCGGGCACCTTTACTGTCCTGTTGATGTTCAGGGCTATTTTTAATTTTTGTTCTTCGCTCTTTTTCTGTGCTTGTGATTTTAAAGGTGCCAGACTGCCCTCAAGCCCAGTGTCCCTGATTTCTCCCAAGAATAGGAAAAATACAGGAGGCAGAGGAGCCGCTCATGTCTCAGTCCAGCATATTAGTCTGACCCACTCTGGAAGAATATTCTCCAAAATATAAAAGAAGATTGTTCCCTATGAATATAGTTTATCTGCTTTCATGGCTGAAAAGACAAAATCTTGCTATGCCAGCACCAAAATCACTGCAGTGTTTTTGGATTCAGTAAGCCATAGAAAAATGAGTTTTGTTTGTTTGTTTGTCTGTTTGTTTTCTCTTCCATTCCCATCTGTCAAAATTCCATCCTTTAAGGTCGTACTCAAATGCCTCTTTCTCCACAGAAACTCCCCGGAGCCTTCTCAGATGTAATTTTCCTTCCACATTTCCATTGCATTTTGTCATGTGACACTTTCTCATGTGACTGTGGTCTCATAATGACTGTACAAGGTACTGATTTGTCTGATCATTTGTGTGTGTCACATGAAAGCCAAATACAGTACTGGACAAAGAATAGGTACCTGGGAATGTCTTGAATAGAATGTGAATTGAAGGCTTATCTTTTCATCTTGACCTTTTTGGCTCTATTCTGACCTTTCCATCTAAGCAGTGATTGAAATTTCCCCTGGGTTCTCAAACTCTCCTTCTGCCATGTAGGCTCACACCCTTGGATTCCAGGTCTTACACTTTGGGCAGCCGTTGTCTGGATCATAATTGCTACCTCTGTGTGCTTCGTAGACTGGCATGACCAACAATCGGTAACGCTGGTCGAAACTATTTTTTCCCCAAACTGTGGTGCACAGGCCACTGGTAATCCCTGATGGACTATCAAGGAATCTAGCATGGCATCTAGAAAGGGAAAGAGTAATAATTAAAAATAGTTTCGTTGACCTGGACTTAACAAATTTAAAAATTATTGAATTTGAAGTATAATCTTCTCAGGAATCCAGCTTACTACTCTTAATAATCATCACATTCTTAAAAATTTCACATGTACCACATCACCTCTGTTGAGTGGTGTTTACTCAATGTGCAGTAACAGTGCCATACAGCTCAGAGTATTGCCATGTAGTTTGTATGATATTTTTCTGTTGTTCTTAAACCCACATTTTTCATTATTACTATTTTATCGCATTATTTATTCATATCAAGCAAAAGAGATCAGTGATTTGAATATGACCCGTAGAAAGTGGAAAAATAGTGGTAAAGATAATAACATAAATACTACTTCATATTAACACTACATATATAAATTTTAATGAACAGGCCCCTATGTATAGAAAATGAATCTGTTTATGCTGGGATGAGGGTGATGATTCTGCCCAAGCAGTTGAAAAAGAAAAGTTTAAGTACTAAGTATGATGATGACTCTTTAAAAATTAGACTGCATGGATTGCCTGTAATCCCCAGTGTGTTTTTTGTAATGAAGCGTTGCCACACGGTACCATGAAGCTCTCGGAATTTTCACATCATGTTCAAACATAGCTCAGTGAACTTTCTAGTAAACTAATTAAGTGTTGTTGTTATTGTTGTTGTTGTTGTTATTTCTGAACAATCACAAAAAGAGTGCCATATGAAATAACCTACTTTGGTTACTAAAAACAATGAACATCCAAAATGTTAAACATACCTTTCTAAGGTTATACATCTTATAATAAAAACAGGTACAGTAAACTCTTGGATAAACGTTTGCAAATTAAGCTACACTGTTTTGATCAAATGTCAAGAACATATTTACTTCACAATATATCAGTTATAATGGAAATGGCTCTTTTTCTAACACTTGATATTTCTTAGTCCTTAGGGCGGTGATGATGGGCTATACTGTAAAGACACTCAAATCCTGCAAGGGAATATAAAGACATACTTTTCAGGGCCAAATACAACTACAGAGGATTGGAAATATATTTGCCTCTTTTCTATCAAGTTGAAATGTTTAGCGCTCCTATTTTTAGGCGTGAAATGGTTGTCAATCCAATGTGACGGAGGGCTGATAGCACTCTTCTGTGAGAAATTCCTCCATAATTTCAGGTCTGCGTTCAATCCTGATGCCCAGGTCCAGACAGAAGCAAGACTGCATCGTGTTTAAGCCTAGAGATGCTGAAACAAGACAGTTTGAGTTTGAAGTTAGTTAACCATTCCCATGACTCAGTTTCCTCATCTGTAAAACAGGAATAATAATAGTACTTATCACATAGGTTGTTGTGAATATGAAATGAGTTAATATATAAAAAGCACCTAGAAAATGCCTGACACAGTCAGAGCACTATGTTTGCTCTAGTTTATCTGGGAACGCCTACAGATTCTTGCTGCCATTCCCAGTGACCTGTAGTTACGTAGTAGAAATAAAGGGAAACTGGACATGTATCTGACCTCTGACTCAACATCACCATGACAGAGCCACACATAGATACAGATTGCAACCAGCACAATGCCTCTTGCTGGCATAAATTTTTCTTAAATTCTCTTTTATTGTTATTTAAAACTTCATGTGAATTTTTAAAAGCAAAACCTGATATCCGTTTGTGGGCTGGATGCCCCACGAAGCAATGTAAGAATACCGAAAGTTTGCAGAACCCAGGGCCTTGAGGGACTCAAACCCTGCAGATGTGGAACTGTTACCCGGTGTAAGGATGTTCAAACTAAGAACAAACATGGAGGCAACACCAACTGAACTGCAGTGATTTAAAGATTGCTGAGCATAACAGGAACAGAACCACAGAAATGGAGATCATATGGAGGGTTAGCAACAGGGGTGTGGGAGGAGGAGGGGGGGAAGGTACAGAGAATGAGTAGCATAGATAGTGGGTAGAAAATAGACAGGGGGAGGGCAAGAATAGTATGGGAAATGTAGAAGCTAAAGAACTTATGACACAAGGACATGAACTAAAGGGCTGAATGTGGGTGGGAGAGGGTGTGCAGGGTGGGGGGAATGATGGGGGAGAAATGGGACAACTGTAATAGCATAATCAATAAAATATATTTAAAAATTAAAAAAAAAAAAAAAAAAAAAAAAAAAAGATTGCTGAGCATAAAAGAGGAGAGCTGTTCCATGAATCCCCGGAAGGCAGAATTAGAACTACTGGGTAGCAGTTAGAGTGAGAAAGCAATTCAGCTCAGTGTGAGAAAGAACTTCCTAGCAGTCAGAGCTGTCTGGAAATAAAAGGGATGACCTTTTGACCTGCCTGTCACAGAGAGCTGGATGCAAAGGTTTCGTGACCAGGGCTTTTGTCAAAGGAGTTCAAGGTTGAGTTTGGACTCTGTTCCCTCACAGTCTAACTGGACATGTAGACTCTCCAAAAAGGAGAAAGGCTTTCACAGACAAGGCCCTCTACTACCGTGCTGAGCCATCTTTCTTAGATGTCCACGTGAGAGCGAGTCAGGGCCCCAGCTGTGATGTCAGGCGACTTGAGTTCTGCTCTGTCATTTTCTGTGGGATCTTGGGCTGTGACGGCCCACTCCTCAACTGAGTCATGTAAAATTCCCATCTGCTGGCTGTCCAGGGGGTAATGGTGACTCTCCTGGTGGTCATGCTCATGGCGGTGAGGGCAACAGCGGTGGTCCTATTGCTGCTGCTGCTGACGTTGCAAATCTGCTGTCTACCCCGTGTTGTCTACAGCAGGACCAAAAGTGTTCCTCGGTGTGTTCTTAACAGTCAGTGCCTTTTTTCTTTCAGGCCGCTGTGCTCGCTGTGGGGAAAATGTGGTTGGGGAAGGCACAGGATGCACTGCCATGGACCAGGTCTTCCACGTGGACTGTTTCACGTGCATCATCTGCAGCAACAAGCTCCGAGGGCAGCCCTTCTATGCTGTGGAGAAGAAAGCCTACTGTGAGCCCTGCTACATTGTAAGTTCAGATTTGGTCCTCAGGTGCTTGGCAAAGATATTTTCTTTGGCAAAGGGCCAATCATTCCACATAGCACGTAGCCATCAACTCTTTACTTCGCTCCAGACTTCAAAATAGGTGTGTGTGTCGATTGGCATAGCTTAATTTTTCCCATGTGTTCCTGTGAAGTCAGGAAGGTGTGTTGGGATGGAGCTGCCAAGGTGTGTTAGTGGTCTGCTAAGAAGACCATCGCCCTGTGGATTTTAAGCATGTGTGTACAAGCTAGCATGTTACCCTCTGAAGCATCAGAGAGTTTCCCAAGTGGCAACATCACACCTCTTCATGTCAAGTCTCAGCCTGTATTCGAAGTCATCAGTATTTGTTGAGGAATGTTACAGGGTTTCTGAACTTTCAGTGTGCTTTCAAACTCCTGGGCCGTTTCAATCACCTCTTTTCTATCCAGAAGTTTTCTTACTTATCATGCCCAGAAGGTTTTCAATGATGCAAATGGGGAAACCTGTATTATAAACACCTTAAATGGAGTGCTGACTGAGCTAATAATGGTTTTCTTTTTAAGAACACAACAGCTATACTTTAATAATGTCACTGGGTGCCTAAAAAACCCTCATAGTCACATTATCTTAGCTTTTTGCCAAGCTATTTAAGTCTATGTATTAAGCTATTGTATGACAGAGCAATTTAATGGATGAACAGAAATGTTTTTTAATGTAAATTTCTTTATCCTTCTGTGTGATATTAACACTCTGTTTAACACTTGTTAGTGGAGAAAGTAGTACTTTTTTGCAGACCCACAAAAGAGCTGTGGTTTGGCCCTCAATGCCCAGGTATTTCAAAATAAAAGAAGCCTTCATTGTAAGACATTGGGAGTTATACATAGCTTTTCAGATCCCCAAGTTTCAAGTTTGTTGCAGAAGTTTCTGGCCTCAATGGCATTTTCCAATAACCTGACAGCTCTAATTCATTGCAGCCCTGGAGACGCTAGCACAGATCTGAAAGTTCTTCAAGATTAAGATCTTGCAGGATTTAATGCTTTGCATTTCTTAAGTTCAATTTTATTTCCTTTTTCTCCCCAAAGGCAACTTAAACACATACATAGCATCATTATAGTATCACACAATGTTACAGCTGGAAAAAAAAAAAACTTTTAAGATCCTGTGTCTAAACTCTTCGCTTTAAGAAGTGAGAACACAGAGACAGAAAGGAAGAAAGTGACTTCTTATCTTCTATCATTACTGTCCAAGCCGGGGCTCTATTCACTTGTTGGCACTTGTAGTCCAGTGTTTTTTGCAAACATCACGTAGTTTTAGTTTGTCCAGAACATAAACACAGATTTGAAAGGAGCAATTGCATATCAGGGGAAATCTAATGAACAAAAGCTTACCTTTGTAATAAATAAGACTATTTCAAATATCACCCTTTGAAGTCTTTGTTGCAAAGAGAAAATCACGAAGTCCCAGCCTTTGTCAACAGATTGTGCAGACTGTCATTCACAATGATATTCACATCAGACCACCACTATGAAATTGTTACACTATTGCAGTGAGCTCTGTGGCAGTGGGGTCAGCAGAGCCTATAGAAGCAAGTGTATATGGCTGTGTGTCCTTATACTGACCACAGACTGCTGTGGTTTGTAGCTCCTGTGTCTATTTCCCATCCCTTTTTGGACTGCCCGTTGATTCTTGCTACTTTAATGAAGCTCCTGTGGCAGCCTCCTTCAGTTTTTCTTTTATCTTTTATGAACGAGAAATCATATGAACAATATGGGGAAACAGCATAATGTGACGTGAAGAGCACGTGTCTGAATTTGGTTCTGTCACTTAATGCCTTGTCTCCCTGGGAGACTTAACTTGATCTTTCTAAGCCTCAGTTGCCTCATCTCTATAGTGGGGTGCTTGCAGGATTTTCTCCAAAGGTTTGTGAATGTTAAATGGGGCAATCCTGCCCTGGCCAGTGTGGTCCAGTTGGTTGGAGCCTTGTCCTGTGAACCGAAAGGTCACAGGTTCAATTTCCGGTCAGGGCACGTGCCTAGGTTGCATGTTTCGTCTCTGGTGGGGGCACACGCAACAGGCGACCGCTCCATGTTTCTCTCTCACGTCAGTGTTTCTCTCCCTCTCGCTCTCCTTGCCTTCCCTCTCTCCAAAGTCAGTGAGCATGTCCTCAGGTGAGAATGAATGGATAAACAGATAGTTAAATTTTAGAAAATGAAGAAGAGAAATGAGGATATCCTTAGAAAGCATGATTTTTTAACTCAAGGAATAGTCCTGAAATGAATGCTGTCCTGAGATTAATTTTGACAAGATTTCTGGCCAATTTAGGATTTCTGAATATAAGGACCTTACAAATGCAGTGAGATTCATGGGACTTTAGGAGATTGTTTTAACCTGTCAAATGTAGCACTCTCCCATTTTAAATGCTTTTCTTGCTCTCCTGAGTGTGTAATGAGACCAAGGAGGGCCTAATCTTGCTAAATTTCGGGTTTCCACGGTGCACGGGGCTCAGGTTTCTATCTTCATTCCAGGCATGGGAGCTCATGATTCTTCAGGCTGTAGCTGTTTGCTTTGGTTACCTGATAACTATGCTGTGATTATGATAAGGAGCGCTATCTGAGAGATGGTCACATCCCTTGGAAGACCTGGGTGAATTCCAATAATGGAAATTCTTACCATCCTTTTAAATGCTCTCCCTCATAAGAACCTTTAATCATGATTTTTCTTTAATGAGCTCTATCCATGGTGACTCTAAAATGTAATTTAATTCTTATCAGAATTCAGTTAAGCTTTACTCAAAGACCCTTGTTCAGTATTGATTTTAGAGTTGAGCCCAGCCCTCAAGCCCCCAGATAGATGTGTTAGCATTTTAATTTCTTCTGAATTTTCCTAAGTCCAATAAGCTGCCACATTAGGAATGTGGAGTTTTCTTTTGTGGGGACTGGGAAAGCTGTGTGTGTCTCTCTTGGAACCGAAGCACTTAGAACAGACACACGCAACGTCATCCAAATCGCCTCTTGTTCCATCGGTAGAAACTGATGTCTAAATGGCATTCTGTGCAAAGCGGAGAAAACCCAGGCCCTAGGCTTCCGTCAGTGGGTTTTTATTTTAATTTCTAAATCAGTGTATTGAAGATAGTGGTTTATTTACTTACTTCTCAGTACAGACCACCCGTGTGTGATGGTCTGAGGCCAAGAAGTAAACCAATCTAATATAAATTTAATTTATTCTTGTCTAAATTGACCAACTTTAAATTATAATTAGGTTAAATATGAACATAATTTTGAGGGAAACTGGACCAATAATGTCTTCATATTTGTTTCAATGATTAGTCATATTTTTATAGTCTCTTAAATCCTTAATCATTACCCACACATAGCTATAATTAAACAAATATGATGTACAGCATGGTAATTCTCTTTAATAACGTTATACATACTTTTATTTTTTCCTATCAGTTGACTTCATATAAATATGCAAATAGCTTTCGATGGTTAATAATCATTATTTTTAGCTTTTTATATATTTAGTTCTACACTATATTTACACACTAAATTTTAAAGCCTCTTGTGCTAGAAAGGTATTGGGCATGTTCTAATCTTTCAGAATTGTAAATAGGTTGCCTATAAATAAAATTTCCATATTGTTTTATTTTGATTTACTTTACTAGCATAATTTTTTTTATTTATATTACACAGTTTAGAAAGATTTTTTAGTTTACAGAACCATCACAGTAATGAAGCAATACGTTACACTATAACCTATCCACTATTGAAAAGTTTACATTTATTTGGAGTCAATTTAATAAGTATATTATGTAATAGTTATTTTAGTTTGAATTTGTATAATTATTAGCAAAATCAATGAGATACTTTTCTGTTTTGGTGATAGACCTCTGGAAATCTTCACTTTGATTGTTCTTGTGGATCTGTGTAAACGAACAGCTTAAAATGGGAAATATTAAGCTTCCTTGGGAAGTAAATTGATAAAAGTAGAATATATTGGTTCCAATATTTGCTCTCCTCATGTGACTTTGGATAAGTCATTTAATTTCTTAGTACCAGGATACACATTATCAAAGGGAGACACTAACTACTTTCCTGTCATCAAAAAAAAGAATGAACAAGTATGATATTTTGTGTACCATGAAATTGTTTACTAATATTAGGGTTTACTTTGATTAATGAGATTATTGGCATTGCTTTTTCCCTTGGCATAATCTGATACAATTTAGAAATACTCTAAGTTTGGGGTAATTCACAGTTGCGTTTCTATGGAAATGCCAAAATAAATAGATGTCATAGAAGGAATATGCAAACATATATGAGAAGACTTCTCTGCTTTGCTTAAGAAGATTTTTATATTGGTATGAATATGAAGAGCAGCCACAGAGCCTCCTACTTATGCGTCCTTCTGCCCTTAATGAGACAGGTTTACCCATAAGTGCTGATTTACGAAAGAATTTCTGTGTTCTTAGCATCACTCAAGAGTCTGGGTCTACAAACACTGCACATCAGTGAGTCTCAGCAACTCTGTTTACAGAATGGCAGCCAAGGATCTTCACCTCAACCAGGGCTCTTACTCAGAGGGGAGGAAATCCTACTCCTAACTCTCCAGCGGTGGATGTTGGTACAAACATTTTTATTAGAGCTAAGATCCAAGTGATTAAAATGCCTCAGGAAATAGGAAGCCAACTCCACAGGAGACTAAACATTTTGATGCTCCTGAATTTGACACATTAGTGGCCAACACACGAGTGGTTTTTTGCTTCCTTATGTCACTAATGGCTACAGTTAAAACAGTCTAACTTTTCAACCACCATTAAGCGGTAGGTGTCCTATGTCTTCAGAAAAGTTGTTCTTTTCTATGCTCAATTCTTTCTAATAAAATGTTTTAAAGGAAGTTATGGCCAGGGCTTTCTGTGGGTATTGGGAAATGAACTGCGAGTTCAGACTAAACCTGAAAAACTCACATGAACTTCCCTCCTTCTCTTTTCTTAACAGTGTGCCACTGCTCTCTCAGCTCCAAGGAGTCTCTCTCTTTCACAGCACACACTCGCACACATATGCACATATGCGCATGCGCACATACAAAGGCATTTTCTTCTTTATATTACTTTGTCACTCCTCTAGTACTCTCCCAGGGGAAAAAAACACTGGTTTAAGAAAGCTGAAAAATTGTCAAATATTTTTAAGAGATTTAATTACGCTAACAACTACAAATAGTTTTCTCATCCATTTATATAGCCCCTTACATTGTATAACAGTTTTCAGCATCTATATTTTACACACAGCTTTGATACTTTCTCTTTTTTTTAAGATTTTATTTATTTTTAGACAGAGGGGAAGGCAGGAAGGAAGAGGGAGGGAAACATCAATGTGTGGTTGCCTCTCACGCACCCTCTACTGGAGAGCTGGCCTGCAACCCAGGTATGTGCTCTGATCTGGGAATCGAACCAGCAACCCTTTGGTTCACAGGCTGGTGCTCAATCCACTGAGCCACACCAGCCAGGACTGATACTTTCAAAGTAAAAGATGATATGAAGATTAGGAACAGATCTTCTAATGTGCATGTATTGCTGGGTTCATAGTACCACCCAGAAACTAATAGCCAACTTCCTAAAAACAAGCACATACCAACAGCTCCCTGTGACTATCATCTTTTTCCAACCTTTTAGTTCATAAGCTCACAAATTATGCCTCACTGTATTACAGAATCTGAAATGCTGATTTTACACCAGTGAAAACCAATAAGCCCCTATCTTTTCTTGAGCATTTACATGTGGCTTTCCCTGAAATGCCTGTGCTTTAAAGGCATAAATATTTTCTTTTTTAATGGTGCAAGAGGGTTAAAAATAATCATAATAACAACTAACATTTGTTTAATGCCATAACGCTTACAAAGTACATTTCTTTTATCTCATGCCATCCTCTAATGACCCTAAAAATAGGCACAATTATAATTGCCTTCGTTTCCAGTAGTGAGAATTTTAGAAGTCAGATCCCTCGGTTCCACAGAGCTTGAGTGTCAGATCCAAGACTGGACCCCGCCTTTGATTCTCAAGTCCAGCTTCTCCGCGTATGCCAGCATTCATTGGAAATCTCATTTGTTGTTACTAGGTTTCTCTTTCCTAATTAATTTTTTTCTATTGCCATTTTTTATACTTTCAAGTTAAAAATATTTACAGTTAACTCAAACTCTGAGTTTTATAGATGTGACTTCTGTCTTATTTTTAGAGAAATACTAAGTTCAGAATATTCTTTCATATGGCAGTGATTTTTTTAAAATGTTAAATATTAAACCCCCAAGAGAGAAAAATTAGAAAATATATAAAAGGATACATAACTTTCCCATCTCGGTATTATATCAGTTTCTGCTTTACCACATACACCTTTTCTATTTCAATGTGTCTGGGTATGGGTATATGTTGAAAGCTCTAACCACACATCTCTACAGATGTGGTTAATACATACACAATGGAGTCATACCTTCTGTACTAATTAGTACAGTAACTTGTTTTTATTACATAACAGTGTATCAAACTTTGACTTTTAAATATTCCATGGAAATTCAAAAAGAATGTATATTACCTTTCTGAAAAAAAGTGATTCAAATATTCCAACAGACAAATAAGTTCATCAAAATAAAAGGTTGGGGTGGGGAATTCAGGGCAAATACAATGGTGATAAGCAATGAACCAATAAAACTAATAGTTAAAATAAAGAGATAGGAAAAGACGTAATAGTAAATACAGACCAAAAGAAAATATTATCTCCTAACCATAGTATTAATAGCAGATAACATACAATTCAAGACAAAACTATCAAATAGGACAATGAACATTGTTTTATTATTAACATCACAGTACCTGAAGAATAGTCTTAAGTTTTTCTTTATTAATATCATTGCACTGAAATTTATAATATAAAAATACTGATGAAGTATGAGATGAAAATGGTAAAACCATATTCTTTATAAAACTTTAACATATTTCTTGCAGTCTTTGACAAACCAATTATACAAGTTAAATAATATGATTGATTTGATCTACACAATCAAAAAGATCTTCTTTCTAAATCTCTATAGACAATTTAGAAAAAAACATCATATCACTGTTTAAAAGGGAAAAGTAGACAGTTGCTACTTTGGCTGGCAGAATTGCATATAGCAGTATAGTAAGACAAGAAATCTATAGGAGAGTAAACAAGTAAGCACACTCTTGGGGTAAAGAATTCTTAGAAGTAGTGAAGATGGTAACATCGCATGACTGTGAGAAGGAAATGCAGCCCAAGTCAAATTCCAAGCAAAGTTAGGATCCTTACTTATAAGAAAGAGTGCAAAACAGCGGTGAAAGACAAATACCATATGATCTCACCTTTAACAGGAACCTAATTAACAAAACAAACAAACAAGCTTAATATAACCAAAGACACTGAAATTGGGAACAGGCTGACAATCACTGAGGGGAGAAGGGAGGGAATTTCAGGGGGAAAGGGGAAGGGTTTACAGGAACAAGTATAAAGGACACATGGACAAAAACTAGGGGGTTGGAAATGGGAGGGAGGTGGGGAGGGCTGGGGCAGTGGGGTAGGATGGGAGTAAAAGACAGAAAACTGTACAAGAACAACGATTAAAATAAAAAATTAAAAAATTAAAAGGGCAACAAAATCAGCTTAAAGGAATAAGAAATTAGTTAAGTAAAGGCAGTTATTGATAAATTGAAAAACAGTAGAATTTTTAGGTACAAGAGATGATTCTTTGAAAAGAACAATGAAATAAACATCCAGTGAGGTTAAGGAAGAGAAGAACAGAAATTAGAGAAAATTAGGAATGAAAAGCAAGCTCTTAGCATAGGTATGTAAGACATTTTAAAATTATTACACTTATAATTTAATATAAAAGAGGGTATTTTCTGTACAAATCTAAAATACTGGGGAAGAAAACTTTAATAACCTCCAAAGCATGAATGAAATGTAAAGCTACTAACTGAGAAAGAACCAAGAAATTTCATTAACAAGATTTTTCATATTTTAAAGAACTGATTCCTGCCTGTGTGGTTTCAACTTTCAAGGCCTAGCCAAGAAACAATAAGCTTCCCAAATCATGTCATAAAAATAGTCTGATCTAAGTTCGCCACAAAAGATAACTATGCTAACCTTTCACCAAAGCAGGAATTCTAGATGAAGTGTTAGCAAATTGCATATCATGTAATGAAACATCCCAGGTTATTCCATGATGCGATGTTAGGACAATATTAGGAATTTGAACATAATCAATTGTAATAATCAAACTTTTTAAAACTACATAGTTATCTTTAACAAGTTAGTAGTACTAGATAGATAGATGCCAACAGGGTATTTGAAATTTATCACACATCTTGTTTAAAAAACTGCAATAATGCAAAAAAGCTGTAAGTAAAATAGAAGGAAACATATATATGTTTAATAGGGTAAAATAAACTAATGGCCAGCCTTCTTGCTAAATCTTCCTAGTTATGTACAATATCACTACTATTATATTAATATTGTTCTTAACATTCTAGCCTTTCTACTGGAAATTGGGAAACAAAAGTCATATACATATTTTATAATAAACTTTTTCTTTGATTATACATTGTAATTTATTACATGATATTTCTAACACAGATCCAAATATAAAACATAATATGATTAATATGATTAAATTCATGTATCCATTATTTAAGAAATAAAACATTAGCAATTCAGATGAAATCCTTTAAGTTCTTATCCTTAATTTCATTCTCAAAATTTCTGTATAGGGGTAATCACTATGACAATTTAAATTTTATCTATGTATTTGATTATATTTTTACTACTAATCTCTAAAAATATATAGTGCTGTTTACATATAATTTTTTATTTTAAAAAGCATATACCTTTTTCCTGAAAATTTTCACTCAGTAATATAAGATTATGGTATATAAATATATACAGATGATATGATTATCCCTGTTGACTATCTGAAGAAAAAAGTCTAAAGTAGTAGAATAACAAAGGTTTAGTAAGCTGACAGAATACAAATTTAAATTTAGGTTTAGAAAATGTAACATGAGAAAAATCCTTGTACAGAATTAGCAAAAAATAGAAAATACTTAGGTAAACCTTCAAGAGCGTAAGTGATCTAAGTGAGGACTGCTATAAAATTTTACAGGGATGATTAACTCATGAGCAAACCGATTTGGGGATTGAATGTGCTTTGGAAAGCACCTTTCACTTCCACAGGCATTCACATTAGCACCCTATAATTATCCAACAGCAAGTTTTCTGTGGGGGAAGAATAGCTACTGCACTGTCCTTGGCTAATGTTTTTTATTTCGCCCAGTTTTCTGCAAATAGCCCCCAGCCGATCTTAGTTACTGCTCACCCGTCCCTGCAGGCTCCAAGGTGGCCCTGGGTGAAGGTGGTGACTCACACTTGTAAGTAGAATGCACAGAACAGGAGCGAGACCTAGCTAAACACAATCTTTTCCTCCAGTTCCAATCCCAAATGACATTAGTTTCTGTTGTCACAGAATTAGAATTTTTTTAAGGTCTAAGCGGAACCTGAGAAATTCAGAAATGTCATTCACAGCTGAGAAAACCTGAAGCCCAAGAAGGCTGACTGATTAGCCTGAGGTTCTATGGTTTATTAATGGCAGAGGCAGGAATAGAAACCATAAACCTTGATGATAGCTTCGAACTGCTTTCTTTGGGATTGACATGAAGAGGTTTAACCGTATGTGGCTACAGGCTCCAGAAAAACATCCTTAGCAAATGTTGGATTTCATAAATTTTGGTTAGAGAGTGTAGAAATAGGACGGTGTTTGCTTCAACCCCGACCAAGATGGAGAGTCTCAGATTTCCAGGTTAATAATGCCTCTGAAACTTTATGCTAGAACCTTCCCACTGCCCTACTTTGTTTATTTTTAAATCAAGCATGAACTCACCACTCGGTGTTTGCCAGAGTTTGGATGAATGTCAGCATCAGGCCACAGGAATAATGGTTTAAGATTATTTAATCCTTTACTTATACACTTCATTAGGCTGAGTGAATTGTTGGCAGTGGTTCAGTAAACTTCCTACTTTGGAGATAAAAGGATGGAAAGAAAATAGGGAAGGCGTCTGTTCTTCATTTTCTTTCATATTTATCTTATATCTCTTTAAGGATAAAGGAATGATAATTTTCCAGCTACAGCATGGAATCTGAGTTAGTGGGGTCTTCTGAACTGCTCTGTGCCCTCAGAAAAGAAAAAAAATCTGTACCTTGACATCATTTCTAATTAGAAGACCAAAGATTTGGGGCAGCAGAGAGGTGTGTGTGTGTGTGTGTGTGTGTGTGTGTGTGTGTGTGTGTGTGAGAGAGAGAGGGGGGGGGGAGAGGGAGGGAGGGAGAGAGACAGAATGTCAGTGGTTGTGCTTTAAAATTGATCTTCAAAATAAACCTGAAAATAAGTTGAAGAATACTAGTTAAGATATTTGATTTGGGGCCTGCTATGAGGCAGCAGATGATTTTTTTAAAAGAATATGGAACTTAAAATTAGAGCTGGTTGTCTCCCAGCTTGACCAGCTACTATTCTGCATTCACCTCTGTTCTTTTAACTTAAATTTCTCCACAAATACAATGAAAGTAGTATTTCATACCTTTGTGGCTAAATGAGGGTTCCCAGAGGCTGACAGGGCTGAGCAAAACATCAAAGTGTGTGGACTTTAAGGAGCTGCACAGGGTCATGCCCCAGGGACATACATACAGAATCTGCACAGGAGAATTTTGCTGAACTTGAATCACCAAAGGGTAGTTATTAGTCATTGTTTCCATCTGCACACCGGTTTCAGAGCTTGGAGTCTGAGGGGCAGCAGCAAGTCATGAGACTCCAGAGGCTTGCTTTCCCCAAAACCAGTAGGAGGTCACCTGCTTTGGAATGGTCCTGAAGTCCTCATTTAAAAAGTGGAATTCTGGGCCACTCCCAGAACTTAGGCACAAGGAGCCAGGAAATTTACATCTTTCACAAGATTCTTGGGGAGGTTCTTGTGCACGCTCAGGTTTGATATCCACATATTTCTCCTCCCAACTCAGTTTGTGTAAGAAGTTCCCAAATACTTCACTTTTATTTCCCATGTCTCTCCTGCACATTCTTTTTACCACACTTGGCCAAACGGCACTCTCTTCTCCTGGACATTGGTACCTTCAGGCATCTCTGTCTGTGCCCTAGGTTGCTGCCTCTCTGTGTCCATCTTTTGTGCTTCTTACCATATCCGTCTTTTGAAAATCTACATCAACCAATCCTAAAGCTTTCCTGGAACTTCAGCAAATAGATGTGGCCTTTCCCGAGAATGCAAATTTTTTGTTTCTCCTTCTCTCATAGGATGTAGCCCTCTACAATTAGCATTATAATTTGAATTATTCTTACTAATATGAAACTCTTAGAAAGTGTATGTTTTGGGTTGGGGTAGGAGGATGTCACGTTTTATTCATCTTTATTTTTCCATAGTTCTTATTACAATAGGTGAGCCTCTGCTGCTTTGGTATTTATGGGGAGTGAGGCAGGGGAGGTTGGAGGGAAACCCCATTTCTCTCTAGATCCCAGTGTCTCCTAAGATGGTCTTTGACTCTTTGCCCTTAGGTGTACCTTGGATCCGGGACTCTTATGTGTGTATAGGAAGCAAACAGACTTTGGCTCCAGGAGGCTAAGAGCGGTCATTGCTAAGATGTAAATATAAAAGATTGAAGGGAATGATGTGAACGTGAAGCCAGCTGTCTAGCTTCCAGCTGTAGAATTATCCTAAGAGCTGTAGCATTCAAGGTCAAACACACAGATCCGACTTACAGATGAAAATTGCTGGGGAGTTTGAGTAGAGGTTCTCTGATGTTCTGATGAGTTTGAATGGGACATGATAATTCCCTTCCACAGCCAGGCTTCAAGCAAAAATAGGCTTCCTGGGTCTGTCTTTTGCCTACCTGCCTGCAGAGTCTGGGGAGGCCAGCGGAGGTTGGCGTTATCATGCAGAGAGGTGGTGCTCTTTTTGAACACTTCATAGTGACAAGCAGGATGCATTGTAGGTCTTCAAAATATTTCTTTAGTTTTCAACTAAAATATTATTTGATAATTCAGTCTTCTATATTTACAATATGGGTAAATAGGATACCAAGAGAGGGGAAAAGACTTGTGGGGCAGGGGGGATGCACAATTGAACAGATGCACCAAGAACTCTTTAAGCAATCTGAAAATCACAAACTCACCTATGTAGTGAGGTTTTAAGTTATATCAAATATATTTTTGAAAGGATAGTAAATATCTTCCGCAGAAGTTATTTTTACTGTATGAACTCTTTAATAATGATAAAAGATATTTCAGGCAATTTGTATTAATAAAGCCATTGAGATACATTAGTTGAAATAAAACTTAAAAAATTCATACATAAAAAGTGAAAATTTATATTCTAGTTTAGGCAAAGATTTTGAATTTTGTTATAAATCGCAATAGTTTTTCACATGGTAGTGCTAAAAGTGTCGGGTAGTGCTAAAAGGAATAGGGATATTTGGTGGAAACGGAGAAATTCACCGATAATGTCTCCGTAGAGGAAGAGACCTGTACTGGTGGGTCATATGGTAAGCCTTTTTTTCTCCTAATGCCACACGTTAATTATTTCCCCACTCCTGACAGGTGAGTGGGAACTCTCACTGTCCCTTTTTACAGAGTGATAAAATCAAGCTTTAGAAAAGCAAGGACGTTGGAAAATGAGGAATTAGTGCAGTGTTAGAGCAGAATGTTGAGCTCTTGCATGCTAACTCTTAGCCTCTAACTTTCTCTTAAACAGATTCAAACTAACAGATGGCCAGTCATCTAATAGGACTTTTTTTTTAATCAGCAAGACCTTTCCATTCTTGAGAATCCCTCAGTATACTCTTCTAACTGAGGACAAGCACACACTGTCCTCTGTGTTACCAGAGCTTTTATCTATACCTTTGTTTCCTCTTTCACCTTTATGTTTACCCAGTAGTCTCTCCACCTTACATGGCAGACAGTCACCATTGTGTACATAGACTATGAAGCTCCTTAGGAGCTAGCTCACTTTTTCTATTGTTCTTTGTACATCTTTTCCCTATTTGCCCACAGACCTTGCTGCATATCTCTTAAAGTAGTACCCAGAGCAATACCTGTCACCCTGGGTGGTATGTAGTACATTGTTCTTAAAAAATGAATGTATTCGTCAGCTCGAGCTGTTATAACGAAATACCATAGGTTGAGTGACTGAAACAATAAAAAATATTTCTCATAGTTCTGGAGTTTGAAAGTCTAAAATGTAGATGTAAACATGGTGGATTTCTGGTGAGAGCTCTCTTTCTGACTTGCAGAGGTCACCTTCTCACTGTGTCTTCACATGACAGGGGCAAAGAGAGATAGCAGGCTCTTTGGTATCTCTCTTATGAGAGCACTAATCCCATCACAAGGGTCCCACCATCACAAACTCACGTGCACCTAATTGCCTCCCAAAGACCCTGTCTGCAAATACCATCACATTGGAGTTAGGGTTTTGACATGAATTTGGGAGGCGAGAGCACAATTTAGTCCATAGCAGTGAATTACACCTTTTGGCCATAGGTCTGTGAACATATAATTGGCATTAGTCGATAAAGCAGTGATCAAAATATTCTGTGTTTCTAGGTATAGAAGCTATGCATTTAGGTATTTAACACGTATGTATGGATCAGCCCATGGCTTTTAAAGAAGTTTACTAGATAATCAGTAAAGCCCTATTCATGTTTAAAACCATTGTACAGCCCCACTGCCTTTTCTTTTAAGGATACACATTTACCCACTAGGTCTTACCTCATTTTTAAGACCAGGGAAAAGAGAAGAACTTGGTTCTTTAGAGGGTTGTTGTGCATTCCTATTAGATCATTAGGAAATTGGCACAAGTGGCAGGAAGCCAGACTGGTTTGAGTCTGGCCAGGCAGTGTCTGCAGGTCATTCCAGCAAAGCTGGAATAACGATGTGTTCTCCCATAAAGTGCTTGTTTTCAAAAGTCTCTTTTGGAATTAACTCCTCGTGCACGGATCAATAAGCCTCATCAACTTGCCAATGTAATTAAGAGGTGGCAGGTTAAGCATTACAATTAATTAAGTTCAAAGTAAAATAAAAGGAAGAAGGTTGCTTTTTGTGAAACACACTGTCAGATTTTGCTCAAGGGTATCTCTGAATTCTTAAAGAGGAGGGTCCAGGAAACAGAGGTGATTACTGTCTCCATTGCCTAGGGAAAAGTGGGCATTTAAACTTATATCTCTTGAATGTTTTTCACTGGAGAGTAAACCAATTGCCTAGTGTAAGAGTGGTTAAGTGAGTAACTTCCGTGTACAAAGGACTGAATTCAAGGCTATGAAAGACACAGAGCAGCAAGAGACTCAGCCCATGGTCTTACAAAGCCCTTAGATGAATGAGAAGCACCACACATTGCAAACCACTGTAATACAAGGCAAAATCTGCCCATGAGAGATTAGGCAGTAGTGAGAGCACTGAGAAAAGACCTGGGGGAGGAAGGGACCAGCATCCTCAGAGAACTCCCAGGTGATGCAGCATTTGAGCCAGGCCTTGAAAGTGAAGCAGGATTTGACAGGGGAATTGGGAGGGGTGGCTAGGAGGAGGAAGAACAATTTCAATTTCTAAACATTTATTGTCCATGCTGAACTCTTCTATAAACTTCTAGGATTAAACAGCCTGCTGGTAGCTAAGGATTTATTGAGCATTCTTATATGTGTGTATCATTCTGCACAAAATTTGGGGATGGAGGAGGTTAAAAATATCAGGTTCATAGGTTATCCTGCATATGCAACAGATAGTCTTGGACTCATCACCTTCCTCTGGCGTCTTAATGGAATTCATTACAAAGGCCAAATTCCTTTGTTTGGGGACCACAAGAAATAACAAGCAGAGAAAAAGCCATGCTGATTGTTGTCCTTCCTTTATGGAGAAGGTGGATATTTAAAAGCTATGAAAAAAAGCGGTACTTTACCTCTAGACAGATTAAATCCTTTTTGCTGGTAGAGTTGAGCGGAAGTCAATATTGATATCATTGAATCTGGAAAGGACCTTGAGATGCTCTAACCCAGGCCCCTCTTTTTGCAGATAAGTCCACTGAAGCCCAGTAAGATGCTATTTTTCCAGGAAAAAAAAAGAGTGTCATGTGAATTTCCTAAATCATATAACAACCACTTTGTTATATGATACTTATGTTACCTTCACATGGAAGCGAATGATTAATTAGGCCTTTTCAGAAAAGGATAACGAATCCCAATTCCGAGTTACCGTTGATTGGTATCAGGCAACTTCACTTAATAATCTACCTGTTTTCCAACTATGTTAATTATATATCTTTTTAGCATTTACCACCTGTACCAATTGCTTAGCATAATAATACCTTAACTTAAAGTCATGTGCTTTTTTGTAGTTGTTTTTCATTTGATGTTCACAACAATCCCACCAGGCAGGTGTTGCTCTAGATAAACGGGAGAGAACTGAGGCGCAGAGAAGGTAGCCCATAGAGCTGAAAAGCTGAAACAGGGCTCTGGCATCCCTTTCCTGACTCCGAGTTCAGCTCTCTCACCTCTGCTTTTCAGTTGCCCACCTAAATGGACTTCAGTCATTCATCCATCCAGTGAGTATTCACTGAGCACCTGCCCATTTCAAATAGTGTCGTGGGCACTGGGGGTATACGATTGAAGAGGCACAATCCCCAGTCCTTGAGGGGCTCACCGCTGGAGAGAGATAGGCATGCAAACAGACCAGCATGTAGAATATTAAAGTGCAGAGTGGATGTGGGAACTGTCTTTAAGAGTCAGACAGGGCAAATCACGGAAGACTGAGGAGCAAATATTGTACCTGATTATCTAAGCATCGCACAGTCCTGTGCCTCCAAGCGGACACTGTGTGCTCTCATGTCATGTGTCTCCCTGCCTCCCGTGAAGCCCCTTGCACAGGCCTCGTGCTCCTAGAGCATTTAGTGTTTGTTGGTGACGATGCTGATGTTTTATCCTCTGATCCCTGGAACACTGGAGAGGCCTTCTGCTGTCCCTTGAGTATAATAGACTTTAATTCACAAATTTTAGTTAGCCTTTTAAAAATCACCACTAGGAAAAATAAAGCTTTCTGAGATAGCTTTTAAATCCATACTCAACACAATAATGATACTGTATTTTAACCAGTTGATGCCCAATGTTTGCAGTATCGCCTGTTCTCTTCTTAAATCTCTGAACTATAACTTTCATTAAAGCCTTTTAACACATCAAAACAGCCTTTAATCAGTAAAAAATTTTCTAATTATTCCCAAGTGGCTAATCATTACTCTTTCATAGATGTTGTAAGTGATATGAAACTTTCCAACTGTTTTCCTTTGGAAAGGGATAGATTTCAGTGCAATTCAGTGGCAAGAACACCCACATGTTCAAAATTATGGGGAAATTTTTCCTCAGAGCAAAGTTGAGATTAAATTTGTGAATTACACAAGCTTGAAATTCTGCTGCACAATGCCCAAATTCTGCATTGCTTTACCTGGGTCATTTTTTACATACAGTGTTTCCAAGCTCTTATTGACAAGCTTTGTGAACAAATTTTAATTTTCAAGGACACTAGACATGAAGTGAAAATGAGATCTTTCCTCTCATATATGTAGAAGAGCTTCCTTTAATCATGAAACTCCCCAAATGTACGTAGTCCAGTTCTGCTGTAGCTAGGAGCTCCTGCCACAGACGTGGGTGAGCACCCCCTCTCGGTCAGGGGTGTCACGCTCATTTTCACCGGGGGCCGCGTCAGCCTTGCAGTTACTGTCAAAGGGCCAAATGTGATTTCAGCTCCGTAATAACAGTTAAGGAGGAGTTACATGTATACAGTCCTAAAATTACATTCGGCCCTTTGAAGGCAACTGAGAGGCTGACGTGGCCCCCAGTGAAAATGGGTGCAACACCCCTGCTCTAGCCGAAGTGACCTTTGGATTGCACCCCTAGTGTCTCCTGAAGACGCTAGGATACAGTATACATTGGGGCATAAATGAGTGAACTTCCTAAAAATGCTCGTGTACACAGTGAATTGCAAGGTAAGTGAGTAAATCAGACCTGACTTACCAAACACCAAAATACACACCCACATATGTGTTCAAACATAGGCTCACCCAACAGCCAGAGCCAGGATCCCTACCACAAAACAATCTGTGCCTACCACAAGTTTATGTTCTTGACAAACAGTATGGAAATTTATAAGTAGTCACTCTGGTACTAATTTATCAACCAAATAACAATTTAAGTAGAACAAGAAAAAAAGAAGCGGTAATTTAAAGATTTTTGAGTGTGGTACTGCTGTGTGTATGAATGTGTGTGTGAGAGAGAGAGAGAGTGTGTGTGTGTGTGTAGGGGTGTATTGAATTTGGGAGCAATTTATGGAAAATGCTGCCAGCATGGTATTTCAAATGCTCCACAATTTGAATTTAAACTGCTCAAAGGGATCATTAAGATTATTATGCATGTTTTCTAAAGAGTTTAAATTCAAATGACAACTTTAAAAAAAAAGATGCCCTTTAGAAACTGAAGAATGTTATTGCACTTAATAGAAATTCATGCAGTTTGAAGTAATTTGCCACCTCCCCTTCTGAAAAAGCACCCAGTGATAACATCTTCAAGAAATAAGGATGTTGGAGAAAGTGTATGTATATTGTAGATGCAGTCCCCTGGCAAGCGAAACTGGATGGTGAAGCAGACTTTATGGACGATGAATTATTTCATTTCATATGACCGACAGTGGAGAATCAGGAAGGCCTGTGGATCAGATGTGGGCTGGACCTGGTGATGGCAGAGACTCGCTGGTCACATGAAAGGCCCCTTCACACTCATCAAGTGTGCCCTTTGGTTCTGTGTCTACAGGCAGGACTTGGCATATGGAGATCTACTTTCATTTTGGACCAGTTAGCCAAGTGACCAATTTTTAAAAGAAACAAACAGAGGGGTGCTACTCACTTCAAAAGGAGTCTTATTGCAAATGGGGTTTGCAAGATCATTTTACAATGGATTTACCATTATATTCTTTTAAGTAACGTAGCTCTAATGATGGGAAATTGACTAGCTCTCAAGGAAGCTTTTCTCTTTGTTGAATTTTCTAAAGGTTATAAAGTCACTTCTGATTTTGGACAGAAGTCTGTTTCCTTACAATATCTACTCAGCAAGGTCCACTGAGAAGACAGCGAATACATCTTCCACTTCAAAGCCTTTTAGTTACATAAAGAAAACTCTCAAGCCCATCTGAATCTTCCCTTGTCCTGGCTATAGCTCCATTGTCCTGTCCTAACACCCAGGCCTCCTGCCCTCTTGACCACTTTCTTCTGGATCTGTCCAGTGTGTCTCTGTCATTCTTCTGGTGTAGCACTTAGCATTTTGATTGCCTTAAATAAAGAAATTGACCACATGGAACCTGAGAACTTCATTTAAAAGACAAATTACAAACAAACAAACAAAAAACAAGATTCTGAGTTATGTTACATGTTTTAAAGTTGAAGGAAAATTTTATAACACAATTCCTAATTCTAGTAAGTTTCATATTAGATCTGGCTTTCTTCAATCTATTGTAAGCAGCAGTAAAACAAGATTTATGACATTTATCATTGTCTAACTTATATTAAACTATATGTTTCATTGCTATCCAGAAATAACTTACTCATTTCTTTGTACCTTTAGCTCTTAGCACTGTCTTTGTATAGGTGGTATCCATTAATGGTTGAATTAAGGAATAATAATAATGATAACTCTTTAATACTCTCTAGTTTGTAAAACATTTCCAACCTAAATTTGAGTTTGGTGTTCAGGGTTTTCGTTTTTGTTTGTTTTTGCTTTTAATATGAGGAAAGCAAGGCTCAGAGGGCTTAAGGGAGTTGCCCAAGAGCACAGAGCTGGTCAGAGGATTTGAAAGCAAGGCATTGTGGTTCTAACCTGTCATTTAGACTAAAGCTTCTGTAACTCAGTTTCCTGTCGCCTCCCTGGTTTCTGCCTGGATAGGATACATTTGTAAATGGTTTGGGGGGAGAGAGTGCTTTGATTTTTGTACCCTTGTCAGAGGTGTTACTCGAATTCAAGGCTTCTGGTAAATTTGAAAATAAATCTTTGGGTTTCTGAGAGCTGTTAGAGCAGCTTTTCTTCAGAGCATGGCAGGTTCCCTATCCGAATAAATCGGCAATAACGTGTGAGTAAGAGTGGTCACTGAGGGCCAGGACTGAGGCAACAAGTGAGAGCCTTTAAGGGTTCCCAGCAGGAGGCTTGTTTTGTATCCAAATCCATAAACACAAATGGTAGAGATGATGCTTCAGTGAACAGAGTGATGTTTCCCAGTGAAATCGGCTATGGAGTCAGGGAAAGGGCTCAGACTTGGGCTCCTAGGCTCCAGCGAGGTTCTCTAGCCGATTGGAAACAGTAGTGCAGAAACCCAAGCTTCTGCTCAGTCTGGACTCTCAGTAAAAATCCAAGGCTTCTATTTGTTTCTCCCTTCTAGTGAAAAAACCTCCTCCTCGCTGCCTCTCTGACCTCACCACCATTCCTCCACACCCATCCCATCTCAGTGGTGCTCCCCCACTTCTCAGCACACCATTTTTTTCTGCACCTACGTCCTTACCCAGGGGAGCCTACGGTCCCTTTCAGAATGCTCCTAAAAATTTGCATTTTATTTAAATGTCTCAGTCAAAATACTCCTTTCCAGTAATCCCAGGACTGGGCAGCCAATTCCAGTAATGGAGGAGACACTTTCAGCTGTTAGGCAATGGGTTCCACTTTCAAAGGAGTTGAGCAATCCCCTTTTCACGTTGTGTTTAAAGCATGCCTCTTGGACCCAGAATGACAGCACTGAGTAACTTTTGGATGAAAGGGCAGTTAGACTGGCCCTGTGTGTATCCATTTATTGGGCAGAACCCACTGGGAGAGGTAAACAAGTTTTCCAGTTTTTTTCTTTATGTGAAATGGCTATAACAATATTTATAAGGGTTTTATGAATATCAAATAAAACTTTTTGGACAGTGGCTAGTGCCCTTTGTGGAACGTACTCAGCTCTCAGCGTTAAAGGGAAGGTGGACACTTGAGAGATATATAAATAGATTGAACGCATCATGGGAAACAAGGACATCCAGCCAGGGGAAGGAAATGGACAGACACTAGAGTGACCGCTCAGCAGAGACATGATGGACAGGACTCTTGTCAAGGATAAGGGAGTGGAGAAAGGACCTCCATTAGTCTTTCCAACCTAGAAGTAGAACACAGAAAAAGGACCTAAAGTCTATACATGAACCCCTGGTAAGCTTGCATGGATGCTATATACTATCTCCTTGGAGTAACATATTCATGTGCCCTAAGTGGAAGTAACAGTAATACTAGTCAATGCATTTTGCAATGAAAGGGTACTTAGCTTTACCTGCAATTGTAAATTCATATCCGGAAATATCAAGATGCAAAAATCTAAACTGTGTCTCATGACATTCAGGAAACTGGCCACTTGGCTCCATTTCCATGTACCTGAAGGATGCAAGGCATTACACAGAACTGAGCCTTGGACTCAAAGAAACACTGATTCGAACCACTTTATACTTTGTGACAGGGGTCAAGTTCTTCAGTCCTCCAAAACAAGGGTTTGCCCTCTATAAAAGGAGGTTGACAGTACTCTTGTGCAACTACCAGGAAGATCAAATGAGTTCATGTGAGTTAAGTGCCAATCACAGTGCCTGCCTTTTATTTCTGAGATTCACCCTGAAGTCTCTTATCATATCATACCTTTTCTGAGAAATAGGCTATAAATATGAGATTTTGTATTATAATTCCTCCCCTCAGTCCTTTCCTTTTCTCTCCTGGCAATATGGCAATCTGGATAAACCCAACCACTTGTCTTTTGCTCATCAAAGCAGCTAAATGTTGCTGGAGAAAAGACACAGCCAAGCATGTTAATATCATTATAAACTGTAACCAGCCTTGACCCCCTTCATGACCTCTATTCTTGCACTCTGCTCTTAACTGTTACCTCCATTCTCCACTTTATCCTGATTTCAGACTGTCCCCCAACCCCCTTCCCTTCTCCTCAAGGGATGCCTGCCTCATTCTTCATACTAAAAATGGAAGCCACTAGAAGATATTTCTTCAGCTTCTGCCATCAAATCTGTGTCTGTCCCCTCTGCTCCTTCTGTTCCAGTAGCAGCAAAGTTTGTCAGATTATCAAATGCTGATTGATCTATACCTGTGTGCTGACCCCATCTTTCTGCCCTCTCAGGGCCCCATTGTTCTTCATCCTGCATCTTCCCCCATTTCTCCCTTGATTGGCCACTTCTCAGCCATTGTGCCCTAGCATGACCTGTGTTTGCCTCCCATGGACTGCACAGCTCTCTCGAGCTATTGTTTTCTCTGCTCGGCTAGACTCTAGAAAGTTGTTTATTACACATGCTGCCTCCATTTCCTCACCTCACATTCTGTCTTTCCATCTACCTGGCCCCTCTCACCCAACCCCTGCCACAACTACCCTGGCTAAGGGCATCTGCGACTTGTGATGCCCACGTGGCCAAAACCCTTGGTCAATATCAGCATTCCTTTGACCTGATATCTCAGCAGGGGATGGTCATGTCATCCTACAAAGCTCCCTCCCAAATTTCTTGGGCTCTTCAGCCTTCTGATTTTTTATTTAATCTAATTCTCACTTTCATTTGTTGTTTTGTGCCCTCTTTCATGACCCTGAAACTTACTTTTTTTTTTCCTAAGCTACATTTTTTCCTTGGGTTCTCTCTTTACTCACTCTCATTTCCTCCCAAGCTTTTAAGTACCATCAATATGCTAACATATCTCTCATAGAGACCTTGATGGTGTTGTTACTGTTTGTTATTTTATCCGTTCTGATAGACATATAGTGACATTTTATATTTTTATTTTCTATCTCCCTAATGGCTAATGATGTTGAATCTCAGTGCTGGAAATGATATGGAGAAACTGGATCGTACTTTGATGGAGGAAATGTAAAATGGTACAGCTAAACTGGAAAACAATTTGGGAGTGTCTTTAAAAACTAAACCTGCAACTACCATCTGACCCAGCGATTGACTCCTGGGCATTTATCCCAGAGAAATGAAGACACATTCACTCGAAAATCTGTTCATAGCTTGTATATTTGTATATAGCCCCGAATTAGAAGCAACCCAGATGTCCTTCAACAGGTGACTAACTAAATTGTGGTATGTTCTTCCCCTTAGCTAATATTCAGCAATAAAAAGGAATGAATTTTTGATACACACAAATTGGATGAATCTCAAGAATTATGCTGTGTGGCAAAAGCCATTCCCAAGAGGTTACGTACTGTATCATTCCATTTATATAACATTCTTGAAATGACATTATAGAAACGGAGAGCAGATGAGTGGTTGTCGGGGTTAGGGCAGAGGGGAGGGGGCAGGGGCTGAGAACAGGTGGGAGTGGATGTGGTTATTAAAGGGCATCAGGAGGGATCCTCTTAAACTCTTCTGTGTCTTGGCTGCAGTGGTGGACACGTGATCGATGCATGTAATAGAACTGCCTGGATCGAAGTGTATGTGTGTGCCTGCTAGTACGTGCATGTACACGTGTGCGGGCACACGTAAGCTTTGTTCTCTCTGCTCTCTCACCTCCTGCTCACAACTCGCTCCCTGCAGTCCTGCTTCTGTCCTCGCCTCACTGCTTACATGCAGTCCTCAACACCACCATTGGCCTCCTTGGTGCTAAATGCACTGCAGGCTTTTCAGCCCTTATCTTTCCTGAGGCCTCTGCTACATTTAAAGCTGTTGACACTGTCTCCTCGAAATGGTGTCTTCATTTGGCCTCTGTGACACTGTGCACTCCTGGGATTTCCTCCTGCCTCTTTAACTCCAACTGTTTGTGTGTGTTTTTTTTTTAACAGATTTCCTTTTTTCTCTTCATTCCTTACACTCTGTGTTTTTCTGAGCACTCCCCTAATCCCTCTTCTGGTCTCACTCTGCATACTCTCTCCTGAATGATGTTGTCTACTCCCGTGACTACAGGTACCGTCTGTGTGCTGAAACTCCATGGCCAAGATCTGCAGCTAAGGTTTCTCTCTGAGCTTCGGGCTGTGTCTCTATCAGTTTACCAGCGAGTCCTCATAAATGGGCTCATTGGCCCACAAATTCCACCCTTCCAAAACAGAGCCCAAAATTCTTCCTTTCAGACCTTCTCCCGCCTATGTTCCCACCCAGTGAATGGCACTACCTGAGCAAAGGCATGGGAGTTGTCCTGGAGTCCTGACCTTCTTTCTGTCTCTTCTCCTATGGTTCACTCACCAAACGCTGATGTAATCCTGTGCTTCCTTTGTATCTACCTTTATTTATATAGCAAGTCCTTGGACATCCTTCAGTGCCTACATTGCCCTCAGACTGGCATATAAAAAGCCTTGCACATGTGTGTGCCCATGTGCACACATATATACACACCTGCTTCCAGAATAGGGAGGTTGTTGCTTACCTCTGGGGCTGGGCAAATACTTTCCCTTCTTGAAATGTGAGACTTGCTCACTCCCACCGCCATCGCATAGCCAAGAACTCTCCTCCTCCAGCCTCAATTTAGACAGCACTTGCCTTCAAGAGTGAGTGTGAGTCTTGCACCCATCCTCCCAGGGTTCTGTGATAGGATCTTCTGCTTTTCCCCTATCATACCACTTAGAAGATTGCTTTTAAATTACCTATTTATTTCTCATGTACCCCATTAGCTGTAAACTCTCCCTAAGGGCAAGGATGATATCTTGTTCCTCACTGCGTGCCATAGAAAGCACTCAATAAATGTTTCTTGACTGATGGATTATGCTGAATCGAACCAAGATGAGATCACTGGCTGCGGAGCCATATGCATGAGTACTGAAGGGGTGGCTCTGGGGTAAATGCTCATGTACTGGATAAATGATCCCAGTTTTTATGACCCCGCTGCACAGCCCCTGGTTTCCAACCTTTTAGTCATTCCGTCTGAACCTTGCCAGCACTCTTTTCACTTGCTTTCTCATGCTCTCTGCTGCACTGTGTGGACCGGCATGAATCAGGGTCTAGCCCTTGCAGACTGTGAGTGTTGCATCACCGGTCTTGCGAGTCCTTCTCAGTGTCTGTGGCTGCTCCTCTGGGGGCCGGCTCGTGGCAGGAGGACCTTCCTGATCCTCCCAG
The DNA here is from genome assembly GCA_039655065.1 of Glossophaga mutica. Taxonomy (NCBI): domain Eukaryota; kingdom Metazoa; phylum Chordata; class Mammalia; order Chiroptera; family Phyllostomidae; genus Glossophaga; species Glossophaga mutica. Next base: position 175,634,615 of record CM077304.1, on the reverse strand, counting down.
TCTGTGGTCCCTCCAACCTCAGTTGTTATTTCAACCTAATATGTTACCTCATCCGTCGTGAGTTGGAGTTTTTTTGTTTTGTTTTTTAACCGTTATTATAACATGTCTGGCTTAGTGGAAAATACATCGAACTGGAAATTATGAAAGCAGGGTGCACTTGACCCCAATGACTAGGGGGCCGCCTGGCCATTGACTGTGCCTGCCCATTTAATTCACAAAGAGCTACCCAGGATCCCTTCAAGGGTCTTTTTGTTATTCAGCAGCAAGCACCCCTCCTGCCCCACTGTGCGGTGACTGGAAACACTCCAGTGTAGCACCCCCTTGAAGTATAAGACTTGTGTCTATACGCTGCTTCACAGTCTTCAACGTGCTTTCTGAGCCATTGTGCGTCTACTCCTCATACATCATGAAACAGGCTCAGTGACTTGTTCACACGAACAAGAACAATAAACAGTAGAGCCAAAGTTCTCATTACATACAAAGATCTCATGGGAATTAATTTTTAAATGCCAATCCATTAGACAAAAAGAGTTAGGATATCAACCAGGAATTCCTAAAAGAGGCAATGAAAATAGCTAATAAACCTATGAAAAGATGTTCAACTTTATTTCATTGAAAGAAATGCAGTTTAAAATACCAGTTCTCCCTGATCGAGTGGCTGTAACACCTGTTTTGGACAGAAGTCGGGGGGACATGTGATATTCTCATGTGCCTTTGATTGGAGTACAAAATGACACAACCTTTGGAAACAAAATTTAATACTATCTCTTAAAATTTTAATTGTACACATGTTTTGACACTGATTTAATTTCAAACAGTAATGTGCTGTTTGATAAATTGCACAAGGGCACAGCAATGCCTGTTCAAGAATCTGCACTGTGGCATTGTTTGAGTAGTGTAAAGAAACTAGTTAAATAAAATGACAAAATAAATAAGATGTGGCATATTCATCCATTAATATGGAAGCTACTAGAAAAATAATATAAATCTATATGTGTTATAAAAGCTACCCAAGAAAAATTAATTAAAAAAAAAAAAACATGGGGAAGGACAGTACATAAAGGATTTTGTGTGTGTGTGTGAAGGTGAACTTTGAAAATGGGTGTTTACGTGTGAATGTGTGTATGCATGTGCGTGCATGCCCCGTACACATAAACACGCACGGAGACATGTGCACAGGCAGAGGAAAGTTGTAGGAATAGCTAACTTTGGGGCGGTTACTTCTGAGGAAGAGTTTTACTTTTCACTTTATATCTTTCTGTGCCAATTTGATTTTTAAATGAGTAGGTGTATGTATTTGAAAAGTTACCATCTACCATCGGCAGTTGTTCTTATTCCAGTGACCTACGGTGCTTTTCATTGGTTTGCCCAACTTAATTGACCCAAATAGAGAAACTGTAAAGAAAAGAAAAGACTTCAGCTTTAGATTTCTATGACTTCTAAAGTCCAAAGTATTTAATAACCCCACTCAGTAAGTCAGAGTTGCCACCATCAGCCCCCAAACCTAACAGGTAGCAGGTAACTAACTAATCACTGGCCTTCGCTGCACCTCGTGATCTGTCCACAGTCATGGAGTGCAGACCTCAGGGTGGGAGGGCCCCTGAGGGGGCGCCGGTCGCCTCTCACCAAGGGCCTCGGTCTGCACATCAGGGTCCTACATCTGGGAGCAGTGAGTGTCCATCCCTCAGGCCTCTTTGCCACCTACAGTCAGGCGCTTGCCAAAATGCCTTCTTGATTTTATATAACAAATATTATTCTCCTTTTAACACGGGGTTGAATGGAGAATGAATCATCTTTCTGAAGTTCAAAACTCATTGTGCCGCTCTCCTACTTAAAAACCGTTCAGTGTGTTCTTCTTCCCAGTGCACCCTGTCCCTCATTATTCCATCTTTAAAAGCAAAACTTCTTAACATATTTTAATATGACCTGTTTATGTGACCTTTTGTCATTGGCCTTGAGCCGGTGACGGATGTACCGTATCCATGAGCTCCTGCAGCTAAGTAGTGAGGAAAAGACAGACCTTTGGGATTTTGCAGCCTCATCTCTTCACTCCATGCTGTAATCACACTGGGTTACTTTCAGTTTTCCAGTTCCACCAGGATTGGTCTACCCACAGCCTTTTATGCATAATCCTTCTCTGCCTAGAACACTCTCTGCTGGACTTCTAGCTGGCCAACGCCTTCCCATCCTTCAGGTCTCAGCTGACTTTGCACATGCTCCATGGAGCCTCCCTCCACCCCCCGGCTTCTCCATTCTGTTTGTCCTGCTCTTACGTGCCACTCACAGCACTCTGTGTGTCTCCCTTTAGAGGTACCATTACTTTTGAGTATGGATTTAGGTTTCATTTGTCTGGATCCCATTTTTTGAAAGTTTCTGCCCTTTGTTATGTTGAAGACACTAGTATATCCCCAGCCATAACCTGGTGCCTCCCACATGGTGGATGTCATGTTAGTGTGTACTGAATGAATGACCTCTGGCTAAGACAGACCCGACCCGACGTCTGTGTAGCCCAAGCACCCTGCTTCTGTCTCTGTGCCAGGCTCGGTTCCCATGGCCTTCCCTTTGCTCTGTTCCCTAAGCCAAGCTCCGTGTGTAGCCTAATCCTGTATATCCTATTCTCGGAGTTTTTAGGGCAAGGTAGAAGTTACCAATTTAACACCCTTAAAGATTTTGTTTCACAGGGAAAGGATAGAATACCTGGTATTGTTCATACTTTGGGAATTGCTTTTCTAGTTGCATCTCCAATCAGGAGGGTTTAACATTTACGGTTTGGGGGAGCACACCATATAGTAAAGCTTCCTCCCTCCTACCACAGGCTGACTGCCTCCATTTCAGATTGTGCAAGGTATTACTAGTTCTGCCACTGAGGAGAAACAGGGCTGTGAGTCCTGCCTTTCTGTTTAGGGTTTTGGTAAAACTCTCACTCGGTCTCGAGATAAGAATTACTATTTGCACTGGCCGAATTTGAGAATTGCTCTTTCCTTCTTTGGAGGAGGAGCTTCTGTTCCTCTGGCTGGTCTACCTTTTCTGATGCAGTACAGGGCTGTGGAAACTATTTAAAAGCCTTAAGGCTTCTTCTAGGAGTCTACAACCCACCTGGCCAACTCTAAGGCAGAGGATAAATAGCAAAGGGCAAGCGAGAAGAGATTAGATTAATTTGTCCCTCCTTTTCCGCACCCATAGCATGTGTTGCAATCAGAAATACAGTGAAATCAAAGCGAGTTTCTCTGCTCAGTCACCCCACTCTACTAATAGTACCTTTGGGACGCATGAGGCAACTGCATTCAAGCATCAGCTGTTGGGACAGTGTGAGATAGGGAAGAAGCCTCATTTAGTCTAAAACTCTCTCACTTTTTGGCATAAGGGAAGATTTTTATAGAGTAGCAGCGTCTTGAAGCTTCTGTAGAGGGGAAAAGTTAATGCTGTGGACGGCAAGCAAGTGTGCTTCTAGTCCCTCTGGTGGGCACTGGCCCACATCACAAGGCCCAGCTGTGGTGTCTGTTAGCTTCTCAGGGCTGGCAGGCAGCAGTCAGAGGCACAGAGAAATGTTGTTTTTGTTGTTGTTGTTGTTGTTGTTGTCATCGTTGTTTAATTTGGAAATCTAGAAGGAAGATTGTAAGGATAACAGAGTCACATCTCCCTTTCCCATTGTGCTGAGTGAAATGGAGGCCCAGCTGAGGGCTTTACACAGTCGTTTCACTGACGTTCTGAAGCCAGAGTAACCACCACCCGACCCACTGAAGCCTGTTCGTATGGGGACATATGAGCTTCTTAATTAACAAAGGGTAGCCAGGGACTCTCAGCAGCTGCCCCTTCCCCATATGGGTGAGCGCTCAGTACTTCCCATCTCCCATCCAGCTGCTTTCAGTATTCTTTCAAAGAATGTTTCGGGAGAACTTGGATCCTTAGGGGCTGGGGCCAGTATTGTGGATGTTGGAAAAGAACCTGTAACACGGAACGCTGTCCCTGCCTTCGTGAAGTTCCCGTTTCCCGTGTCTGAAAGGGGCTTTGGGCTTGTCCTGTGTAGTGAAGTGACTTCACGGTGCAGCTTTCTTTGGGGTGTTGTGCGGAACAGAAGTCCCTGTTCTAGCGGGCCTCCAGCCCTGCGTTTCTCACCAAGACTCTTCATCAGCCTCCAACAGAGGGTAATAACGAGTGAAATGCATGACAAGAAAAGTAATTTTTGTTTCTTAAAGAAATGGATTCAGCTTGACTTTAGAGGATGTTTGAGACAGATGTCTTTATAAGCAATATTACATTTTATTCCCTATAGTTTTCCTATGTGGATAATTACATGAATAGTTGCTAGGTAGAGAAGAAATTCATGGTTTCTCAATTCTGGTTGCACATTAGAATCACCAGGACATTCTTAAAAAATATTTTTTTGGTCAGGTTCTCACTCCAGAAAAATAAAACCAAGATCCTTAAAAGTAAGGCCCAGATGTTGGCAATATATTACTTCAGATCATTTAATAATCAAGTATCATATAAAAGTCTGACGCTTAATGGCTCATTTGTAGGGAATATAATTTCCCAATCCCCAAGTTCTACCTGCGGAACAAGTGAATTTAGATTCTTTTCTCAAACTTTCTGGCATGTTCTATAATTATAGCTCTAACTGTGGCTCTGTGATTGTCCCCCACCATTCTTATCTTGCTCCCAATTTATATTTAGCAGAACTCATTCAAAAGCAAGGAAGGGCAAATAGAAGAATGTAACCTTTTTACAACTCATTTCTTTTAGTGTTAGAAGAAAATTCACAGAAAAAGCCATAGAGGAGATTTGGGGGTCAGCAGATGGAAAACTTTTTAAACAATTGAAACAGGCTGAGAAGAGCTGTTTCAAGGGATCCTCTGACCTTCTCCCTTAGAAGGTCTTGGGCTGAGGCTGTCGGTGACCTGCAATGACAGGAGCCCTCTGCCTTGGCTAGGAGCTACATGCAACAGCCCCAAGATCATGTCTAGCCCTGGGAATCTACAACTGCTGAAAAAAAGGAGCCGTTAACTAGGTAGAAAAGCCATGGTAGATTTGATTCATCAAATCTAACATGACACTCTCACCTCAAGTATTATCACGAAAGATAACGTAAAAAATAAATATAATTTTCTTAATGTTTTGCCTTATATAATAGTTTGGGCACTTACTACTGCTGTAGCAAACAGCACCCCCCACCCCAGATCTCAGTGACTTAACACAATAGTTTATTTCTGTCTGACAAAATCTAATCAGATATGGGACAAGTGTGTTCCACTTGGGGAATCAGGGACCTTGGCTTATTTCATCCACTGGCTCCACCATTCCTCAGAGCCTGTGCTAGAGTCTCTTCATCTGGCAGAAGAGAAAACAGCATCAAGGATCTCGCGAGGTGGAAGGGAGATGGTTATGGGCCAGGCTGGCATATGTGCCATTGTCTTCCATCTATACTCATATTCTGTGGACTTAGCTCTAGTCTCAGAGAATGCTTGAAGATGTAACTACACTCCAAAAGAAGAGGACGTGCTTTTATGGGTGTCTAGCTCATCTCTGCCATGCTTTAATCATCTCATCCTCAGCGTCATTGTCATCACTGTCATCACAGCTCAGTTTGAATCAGTACACTTTGCTGGAATTTGGCAAATCAAACTTCTTGGGTTACTTAGCTTAACAAAGTATATAAAAGATACTTTTTCTACAATATATATATTTTTTATTTCTGTGTGTTTTCTATCTTGATGTGCTTTAAAATAATGAATAACAAGATTCGATTTGCCCCAACTAGGTAATTTAAACTCTGACTCCTCTGTGCCCACAATTGGGGGATGCACCTTCTTTTTGTAGAAGAAAATGTTTCCTCGGTCATTCAATAAATGTTATCAGTCAGGAGCCCACCACACATCAGTGACTGGACATTCAATGGAGGGGAGCAAAGTCAGCCAAGCAGCCTGCTCTCAGGAAGTTTGTGTTCTATTAAGGGAGATGGACAGAGTGTTTTTAAAGAAGAGAATTGTCTTAAAAGAATTAAAACACAGGAACCTGGCCTAGACAGAGGGGCGGAGAAAGCATTCCCAGGGAAGTGCTAATTCACTGAGCTGTGAGGAACGCGTAGGAGTTCAGACATCTCAGAAGGTGGAGCCTGCTGATTTGAGGAACAGAAAGAAGGCCCGTGTGGTTAGAGCTCAGAGGTTGAGGGAGAAGCGTGAGGCAACGCAAGTTTTCAGAGATAGACCATGAAGGACCTAGCTCATGCTAAGGATGTTGGCCTTTCTCCTAAAAGGAAAGGAAAGCCCAGCCATTTCATTACTTCCCACCCCATTCATCTATCACAGGCTTTTCCCGAAAGGTCTGTGACAAGAGGGAAGATACGGAAGCAGCATCATGAGTAAGCGAGGGCCGGAACCTTTTCCCTAAGTGTTGTGGTTTTTAGCCACACACCATGCATTCTCCATCTTTCCAGCTCTCCTTGTTGTTTTCTCAAGCTAAAGGAAAGACAAACTTGAAGGAACCACGGCTTAATAAGGAATAGAAGCTGAAAAGCCAGAGGTTTTTCCTGTTGTCAATGTGAGCCCTGTCTGCGTTTTCTACTACACAATTCAGTGGGAAAAGACGGTGGGTTTGGAATCACATTTCTAGGCCTTTCTGCTACTAGCTAGTTCCATCTTATCAGCACCTTTCCAGCAGTTATTTTCAGAAATGGGTCTAGATTACAGATTTCTGATTCCTTATTCAGTACACTTCCCCCACAGACCCAATTGTCATTCTCTCTTCTCCATAATCTTAAAAACATCTCCTCTGACCAAAGCAGGTCTCCTATTCTTCATCCCTTTTCCTCCCCACTGAGATGATCTCTTTTCCTTCCGAAACTTGAACTAACTTCAAAATTGAAAATCAAGGCTCCCATCTTCATAGACTCTGCCCTGACAACAAATGAATTGATTTTATTTTTTTCTCACTGAGTAGAAGAGCTTCTTATAGGAACTGTCTTGGGCTAATTTCCTTGGAAACGCAACACTGGGCTCCAGACTCATGACTGTGGGCCTCGATGCCTTAGCACAGCAAGGGAAGACAGAAACGGATAGGACGTGCAGCCTGTCTTTGCCATGAATTTGCTAGAAAACCGTGGTCAGACTACTCAGCGCTTATCCTCCATTTGTTCTTGCACAGGCTGACTCCATCCCACGTATTATTGATACATATGTAGTGATACATCCCATGCAGGAGAGTTGAGATTCATGATGACTAAAACTGTGGTAAGGCATTTTGTAGTTAATCCAGTTGATCCAGTACAGGCTGCCTAATAACATTCATTCTTACAGATTAAAATCACGGAATCTTCTAGACTTCTAGATATAGAAGGGTTGGAGAGATCAAAGCCTTGCCTGTGACCAGTTTATCCAGTCTCATCTGGTCTCACACATTCTCACAGCAGCTGTCCTGACCTGCTCTGTATTTCCCCCATAGTCCCACTCTTCCTGACCCTCTGCTACGCCTCCCTGTGCCATGCGTTGAAATGGCTTTACCCACAGCTTTATGTCTAAACTCCAACACCACCTCATCCCTGAGGCTTCCTTTTGTATCATCATTTGGAAGTAATCGCTCCCTGTTCTGCTTATTTTATAACATAGATTATCTTTATTTATGTATTTATGCATTTATATGTATATATCTCATGTTCTCTAAAAAGGGCAGCTTTTGAGAGAAGGGCCTGGAGCTTATTTTTGTATTTGTGTCCTAGAGCTCATTCTAGTGGGAAAAAGGGTTTTGAGGTCAGGAAGAAATGTTTAAATTGAGCTTTTTAGGTAAAACATTTATTTATGACATTGGACAAATTTCTTCACTAGGAGAATGGGGAAATCTCATGGGTAAGGAATAAATGAGAAAAATTTTAGAACTCCTGTTCTGGGACCTTACTTATAGTAGATAATCAGAAAAGGTACTTTATATCCTGCATACATTTCTATCTGTTTGGTACGTAATGTTTATTTGAAATACAAAAATATCCTATCAGTAATAATGATCATTTTAATATTCAGTGAATACATATATGTATATTTCATCCCATGAGATAAGTACTCTGATCCATCCTATTTCATACAAAAAAAAAAAAAAAACAACAACAACAACAACCCTAAGACTTAGAGAAGTTTAGTAATTTGTCCAAGGTGGCAGGGATATCAGGGGAAATGGAAGGTGAACTCAGGCAGTCAGACTCCAAAGTCTGTACTCTTGACCTGGCTTTCTTAATACTTTCTCCATATTGAATTATCACTAATAGACAATGCAACTCATAAATCTAGCCCTGTCCGGGGACATATTAAAGTCTGTTTAGTCTCCAAGACATTCGAAGATAAATCTGTTTTCGTCTAATAAGCTGCCTTCTCTGCAAGGTAAACAAACATCCCAAGTTCATTCTGTCTTTCCTTGCCATTCAGGTTTTCAGCTCTGTCCCTAAGTTTCTCTTGGTCTCCCTGCCCTGGGCAGGCTCCAGGTCTGTTACTTGCCTCTGAAAGTATAAGATAGTTGCTTTGAAATATTACTCGGACAAGTGGGAGAAAGAGAGGATAGAGTTCCTGGTGTCAGGGAACACCTCAATGAGACTTTAATGTTAAGCCAATTTGTTGACTTAGGTCAAGCCCTTACAATAACTTGGGAATCCCAAGCTGGGAAGATGCTGAACAGAAATAAGGAAATGATGCCTAAGAGAAGGGAGATTCCCCCCTCTCTGGAGCCTCTACGTGTTTAGATTTTATGAACTCTGTCATTTGGTGGTGAATTTTCTTGCTCAGTATCCTAAAATGCAGCTGCAGTTTGGGTCCCGCCCTCCTTACTTAAAAGGGTGATTAACTGTTTGTGATGAATAATTATTTAATTGCCAGTTCAGCTACATGTGTGTAGTTGTTTTGCTTCCTTTCCCTTCAGTGTAAGCCAAGTCTTCTCAATAATAAAAAATAATCTAGAATTAGTCAAATGCCTTTTAACAGGTTTTCATTCAGTCTGGCACACAAGAAGTTTCCAATTTTACATCACCTTTAGCTTAAAAAAAAATAAAAAATGAAAGCTCCTACTCAGTCAGATTTTTAACGCTCAAGGCATTTCCTATTAATAAAGTCTTTACTTCATCGTGAACCTTTTACTTTATCTCTGGACAAAAATGTAATCAGAAAGAATCAGTGTTTTTTAATACCCATTTAACCTTTATATATTTGCAACAGATACAAAACCACTTAAAATTTAAACCTCTCTTTTTATGGGCTTGTATCCTGATCCAGTTTTCCTCAGAGATAATTTTCTCAAGAGTTGTGAAGCATGATATGCGGTCACTGCGAACTTCCAAGCTTCAATATTTAATGCTTTCCATTTTTGTGTCCTCTTCGCTCTATTAATTGCTTTAACAGTGACTTGCTGTTTTAAGGAAGTTCTTTATTGATACCACTAACTCCTTTTTTTATTGTTGCTGAAATCCTTTTTCTTTCCATCATTAGAAATATTTAAAGTTTTCTGTCTTCAGAATGTGTAAGTGCTGAACTTTCCGTAAGTGTGCATTCCACCTTCATTTTATAGGTTTCCTGAGCAAAAGGGTATGTAAGTATGGTTCAGAATGCTCTCCTTCATTTAGGTTTAACTTAGGCTTAAGTTTCCTCAGTTAAGCAACTTATATATAAAAAAGTCAGCATGCTTTACAATACAGAGTTCTTATTTTTAATACTAAAAGTAATTATCTTCTAGTAAAAATTCAAATTATACAAAAATATGTAAAATAGAAACTGTTCTCCCTTAGAGGAGGTCATTATAACAGTTCTGTGTATCTGCTTTCAGAATCTAGAATATTTTTATGCAGTATAAGCATGTATATGCGTATATGTATACACACAGACAGTAGTATACATATTGTTCTATATCTCACTATTTTTCCCATAACAGGGTATGCTTGGCATCTTTCTGAAAATGATAGTACATATCAGTTTACCTTTGTCTGTTTATCCATGTCATAGTATTCATGGACCATACCTTAAGTAGACATTTCTCTACTGACGGGTATTTACATTGTTTCTATTTTTGCCATATGAGAACTTCTGTAGGATAGACTGTTTTTAGAACGAGGTTGCTGAATCAAAAGTGTATGTGTTTTACCATTTTGATACCTACTGAAATAGCCATTCAAGGGGGGGGTGTACCTGTTCATTGCTCTCAAAGGTGTGTAAGAAACCAGATTCCTCTTACTCACACTAACCTTGAATGTATTTATCTTTTAATTTTTTTATTTTTATTTATTTATTTATTTTATTTATTTATTTATCTTTAGAGGGGAAGGGAAGGAGAGAGGGAGAGAAACATCAATGTGCGGTTGCCTCTTGTATGTCCCCTGCCGGGAACTGGCCTGGCAACCCAGGCATGTGCCCTGACTGGGAAGCGAACCGCGATCCTTTGGTTCGCAGGCCCGCGCTCAATCCACTGAGCTACACCAGCCAGGGCTGAATGTATTTATCTTTTAAATTTCTACGAAAAGATTATCTAAAAATAGGATCCCTTTGTTTTCTTTTACATATTTATAATTTTTAGTGGGTTTAGCATCATTTCATGTGCTTAGTAGCTACTTGCCTATTTACATCCTTTGCACATTTCATTGGTGGGGTTATTCATGTTTTATATTATTTTTAACACATTCTCTGTGGTTATTTTGAAGCTGCTTTGCAGAGACCCATGGGTTCCTTGGAGAAGTCTTAGCCGGGGTGGGGGGAGGTGGGGGAAGTGGCCTGAGGGCCAGGACTCTCCAGGCTCCTACCCTCTATTCCTCCTCTGACCACACACACACATACACACACGCGCGCACGCATGCTGACTCAACAATATAGCCCATTTTTCAAGTGCATTTCATGTTGGGCTTTGGGCTTCATCAAATAAAGGTCCCTGGGGATAAAAACATGTCACCACAACACTGCTATGGGTGGAAGAACACTGAGAGATGAAATATTAAGTTTCAATTTTATTACAAATATGTATATCATATCAACTATACTCTTAATATATGTTAATATGTTTAACTTTTTTAATGATTGTGTTTATTTATTTTTAGAGAGGGGAAGGGAGAAAGAGAGGGAGAGAAACATCAATGTGTGGTTGACTCTCACACGCCCCTACTGGGGACCTGGACTGCAACCTAGGCATGTGCCTCAACTGGGAATCGAACCGATGACTCTTTAGTTCAGAGCCACACCAGCCAGGACTCTTTGTTGGTTATTCTTGAGCAGATCTTCTTATCATCTTTGAACCTCAGTTCTTTCTTCTTTCTTTCAATGAGAGTACTAATGCATGCCTTGTCATCCTGACAAGGGAAGAGCTGGTAGGATAATGAATGTTCTTACCTTTTGTGAATGACATAGTACCTTATAAAAATGTGAGGAACAATCCAACTATCTGTTGCCTTTATTCTGATGTTAAAAGTAGAATTGCTAGTTTGAACAGTCACTATGGTAATTAAACACATTGTTTTTAGCACATTCCCAATCATGTAGACCAGCATTGATATTTTAGCTCTGGTCTTGTCTAAAATGGGCTTGATTTTTTTTCCCAGTATTATTTTTTTTTTAGATTTGAAAGAAAAAAAATGTAGCAATGGCTTTCATTCTTTCATTCTCTTTGAAATGAGAATGAGTAATAGTTCTAAATACCAAGGTAGCAGCCTGAGGCATTCTTTTGAATGCTTCTTTCCTTGTTTGTTCTTTTAGGAAGGACCTAATTTCTTCAGTAATCTACAAGAGTTATGTTTTTGTACCAGTTTAATCATTAAATAAGACTTACTATAACAGACTTGTTCAAAACTATTCAAAACAGATTTTTTAAATAGGAAAGTGGTGGATATCTATAAGATCATTTACTCCTACATACTCAAAAATCTCCTTTATTCCTTTTTTAAAAAATTCTACTTATCTTTAGTCATTTCAATTATTTGTTCAATTCTTTCCGCAGACATCCCGTCATCTTTGGATGCATTTAAAAATAAAACAGCAGAAATTCCTGCCTTCTGGTGCTTACATTCTAGCAGGAAAAGACATATAACAAACAATAAACCTAAATGAAAGTAAATCATGTAACGTACTTGATGGTGATGTATGCAGTGGAAAGAAGAGTAAGCCATACGTGGAGCAAGACTGCAGTACACAGACAGGCTGCAATTTCAAGTGGATGGGGGTGGGGTAGGCTTTTCCAGAAGATGACCTTTGAGCACTGAGTTGAAAACAGCGAGGCAGGTGTCGTGTGCTAGAGACTGTAAATAAGGAGCATTCCTTCAGTGTTGGAGGGACGCCAGCCAGAGGGCCCAGAGTAACCTCGAAGAAGGGAGCAAGCTGAGGAATTGTAGTAGGTAGTATCAGAGAGGACCAACAGCAAAGAGCGCTGATATTTAAAACCCATCTAGGCCCTTTTTGGATCCATTTAAGGTGCATATTACTTATATTATGCGAGGTTTAACTCTTTATTCCAATTTACAGAATCAGTGATGGAAATTCAAATTACTTATTCTCTAAATCTCAACTATCAAATATTAAACCAACTAAATTCAGCCTAAGAAATATCAAACTTCCACATTGTTTTAAGCAAGGAACAAAAATATTCTAGTCAAATTTCATTTTGCATATGAAGAATTGAATCACAGAAAAAGGAATTAACTATATGTAAGTGGCATGCGTAGAGCAACATGACAAGTTTTTTGCATATTGACCCTCTAGCCTGTGGCCCTATTAAACTAGTTTGTTAAATCCAGAAGCCTTTTGTTTTGTTTTTCAATGTAAGGGGGTTGTTAATGGAAAAAGACATATTCTCTGTGAATGGAGACAATTTCATTTCTTTTTTTTTTAATATTTTATTTCTTTATTTTTAGAGAGAGGGGAAGGGAAGGAGAAAGAGAGGGAGAGAAACATCAACATGTGGTTGCCTCTCACATAGCCCCCACTGGGGACCTGGCCTGCAACCCAGGCATGTGCACTGACTGGGAATCGAACTGCGACCCTTTGGTTCACAGCCCGTACTCAATCCACTGAGCTACGCCAGCCAGAGCAATTTCATTTCTATCTGTTAAATCCATCCCTCTTTTGTTTCTTGTCCTATTGTACTGGTTCACGGACTTCAGTGAGATGTTGAGAAGTAGTGAGCATGGACATTCTTGCCTAGTTCCCGGCCTTAGGGGAAAGTATTGAGTATTGTGCCATTAAAGTATAATGTGAGATGCGGGGTTATTTTAGATGCTTTTTATAAAGTTGAGGAAGTCTTCTTCTACTCCTGGTTTTCTGAGAGTTTTAATCATGAAAGTATATTGAATTTTTTCAAATGACTTTCTGCATCAGTTGATATGACAATGATCTGTTTCTTCTATAGGCTATTAATATGGTGAATAACATTGATTAATTTATATACTGTTGTATTAGCCTTGCATTCCCAAGATAAAGCCCCCTCAGTCATGGTGTACTAATCATTTTATGTGTTATTATGTTTAATTTGCTAGTAGTTCAGGATTTCTGTATCTATGATTCATGAGGTGTGTACGGTTAACCCTTGAACAACATGGGCTTGAACTTCACAAGACCACTTATAGACAGATTTTTTTTCAATAAGTATACAGTCAGCCTTCTGCATCCCTGGGTTTCACATCTACAGATTCAACCAACTACAGGTAGAAAACAGGCTTTTCAATTCGCAGTGGAGAATTCACAGATTTAGAGAGCCAACTGCATGCATTGTTCTTCATCATTTTGTATAAGGATTTGTGCCTAAGAGGCTTTGGGTATGGGAGACAGCCCTGAAGCTACTCCCTATGGATACTAAAGTGGGACTGAAGTTTTGGGGGAGTCAAAAGTTATGTGTAAGTAAAGAATAGTATGAAATAAACACAGTCATTTTCTGCTAGGAATCTGAATATACCAGAACAGTTTCTCACCATCCCTTCCATTTTGAGGAGGATCCTCTAATCAGAATAATTTCTTTCAGTTACTGTGAGTGGTGTTGCCTGGCAGCAGCTTCAATCTCCTAGGCAAGTCTTCCATCCAAGTAACTAAATAATCTCACAGAGAACAATCATACATGGCAATGGGGTAAAAAAATAGGACAGTTCTTCCATGCACACACATTTCGGGAGAAAAACCTGTAATTTTAAAGATGACTATCAGTTTTAAGGTGTTCTAGCACACTCTAAGCCCTAAGTTTTGCTTTACATCATTGGTGACTAAAATCAACAAGTTTTGTGGTGAGTTTTTTTTCCTTTGCCTGCAACTATATACACATTGAAAAATGATTCTGGCCCTGACCAAATAATTCAGTTGGTTAGAGCATCATCCAGATACTCCAAGGTTGCATACGGGTTTGATCTTAGCAGTCAGGGCACATGCTAAAATAAACCAGTGAATGCATCAATAAGTGGGAAAACAAATCGATCTCTCTCTCTCTTTCTCTCTCTCTCTGTATCTCCCTCTCTCTCCCTCCCCTCTTCTTCTCTCTCTAAAATAAATAAATAAAAAAATTTTTAAAAATCTATTTGCATTACATGATGTTAAATAAGTATAAAAAGGAACCATACAATCAACACATAACTTCAATGCTCCCCATTACTTATCTTGATCACAGTGGTGATAACCTCCTGGTCAACAATCTTGTGAGTGGAGGGGCTGATTCTCATTCTCATCCATCAGGCAGATGTGCTGTCCTCAGCTGGTCTGACTTAGGTATGGGCCTCCATTCTTCACATGGCAAGACCGGAAAGCTGATGAAAAAAGTGAATAGGGAAGTGGCTATCTTCAGCTTTGGTTATCTGAGTCCATACTACCATAGACTTCTGAGGTAAATATAGTGCTTTCCTAGGGGTATTCCACTTGTACCCAGACTACCATATTCATTAAAATTTTTCTATGTTCAAAAAAAAAGTTATGTACAGATTTTCAACTGCACAGAGAAGGAAGAGAGTCAGTGACGCCTAGTCCCTACATCCAACTCTAGTTTTTTTTTTGGAGTGTCTTTGTTTGGATTTGGCATCCGGGTGATGGTAGCCTCATAAAAGGTGTTGATAACTGTTCCTTCCTTTCTTATATCCTGGAAAATTTTGTGGGAATTGTTATTATTCTTTAAATATTTGGCAGACTTTGCTAGTGAAGCCATCTGGACCTGGAATTTTCTTTGTCAGAAGGGTTTTAATCTACAAATTTAATTTATTCTTAAGTGAACTTTAACAGTTTACATCTCTCAAGAAATTGGTCTATTTAAAACTTAAGTGTCTGCATTTGTAGGCCCAATGGTGGTTTACAGTATTCCCTTATCATATTATGTCTGTAGATGCTGTGGATTTATCCCCTCTCTCAGTTATATTTATAATTTATGACTCATCTAATTTTTTCCTTGATCAGTCTGTATATGGTTTATCAATTTTTTCTCAAAAGAAACAGTTTTGGATTCCATAGATTTCTCTATTGTTTTTCTGCTCTCAATTTTATTGATTTCCACTCTATTATTTTATTCCTCTGTCTTGCCTTGGGTTTTATTTGCTTTGCTCTATTTCCTTAAAGTTAAAGCTCCAATCATAGAGTTGAGGTCTTTTGTCTTTTCTAATATAAACATTTAATTAATAAGCCCTACTTTAGCTGCGTCCCACAAATTTTGATATGTTATGCTTTGATTTTCATTCCAGGTATTTTCTAATTTCCCTTGTGGTTTCCTTTAGACCCGTGGGTTATTTAGAAGTATATTGTTTAATTTCCAAATGCTTGGATTATTTTCCTATGCCTTTCTATTAATGGCTTCTAGTTTATTTTCTTATGATCTGTGAACATATTTTGTATTACTTCAGTTCTTTTAAGTTTATATAGGTCTGTTTTATGGTCCAGAATGTGGTCTATCTTGGTGAATGTTTCATGCATTTCAAAAGTATTTGTATTCTGTTGTTGAGTGTTGTGTAAGTGGCAATTAGGTTAAGTTCATTGATAATATCGTTCAGTTTGGTCTATTTTTTGCTGTTTTTCTTTCTGCTTACTCAGTTACTGAGAGAGGGGTCCTAAATCCCCTGACTATAACTGTATCTTATTGATATAGTTGGATTAAAATTCATTATCTTGTTAGCTTTAAAATTTTTTTCTATCTGTTCCATTTTCTTTTGCCTGCCTTTCTTTAGATTGTGTATTTTCACAATTTTATCTTTATTAGTTTATTATATATACTCAATTTTAACATTGGTGTTGATATTTTGTTTGAAATGTACATCTTTAACTGCCCAGAGCCAACCTTCAAATGCCATTTTATCACGGGAATGTGCAGTGTCAGGACCGTGCAGGAGTGTACTCTCAGTCCCCTGGGCATCCTTTGTGCTCATCATTCTTTTCACTTGTAGATATGGTATAAACACACTGCTGACTTCACTTTAAACAGCTTAGAGCACTTAAAAGTAAGAAAAATTTATTTATTTAGGCTCCTCTAGAACATTTTCTATGTGCATAAATCCAGGTTTCTGTCTGGTATATTTCTCCTGCCTAGAGAACTTCCCATAATGTTTCTTGCTGTGCATGTCTGCTGGAAACGAATTCCCTCTTAATTTTTGTTTGCCTGAAATAGTGAATTCTCTTTCATTTTGAAATATAGTAGCGTAGATATCAGCTGAAGACTGGAATCTGAGATTCAGTCCTGAATTGCAGTTCTGCACATCTTAGCTTGTAAAACTCAGTTTTCCTTTCTCTAAGATGTGAATAATTGTAATATTGGGTTAGCCAATAGTTCATTTGTTGTTTTTCTGTAAGATGGCTCTAGTAGTGCTTAACTGTCTTTAACTTCATTCAAAATAATTTTATTAGATTGTATTATGACACCTGTCATATCAGCATTCATTAAAAAAAACTTATCAAAATTGTTGAGTTTTTGTGGAGCCATTTTAATATTGAAGATAGAAGAAAATACACAACATTTTCAGCATCTCATGCTTTATTATTTCAGTAAAGGTAAAAATGCTACTGAAAAACAAAAACAAAAAAGATTTGGGCAGTATTTGGAGAAGGTGCTATAACTGAACAAACATGTCAAAGTGGTTTTCAAAGTTTCATGCTGGAGATTTTCACTGGACAATGCTCTAAGGTCGGGTGGACCAGTTGAAGTTGATAGTGACCAAATCAAAATAATAATTGACAACACTGAACATTATACCATGCAGGAGATAGCCAATGTCATCAAAATATCCAAAACATATAGTTATTGGTGAAAATAAAAAATGCGTCTTTTATTTTACAGAAAAAGTCATATGGACTTTTTGGCCAACCAATGTTAACATAAATAATGTACCCCCATGAACATTTTAAGTGCTCAAGAAATGTTATCTACCATCATCATCATGAACATCCTACATCAGTTTTTTCTTAGAGTTATCTTCTTCTGAGATTTCGTAGAGCTTAGAGTCATCATGTCAGGAAAGAAACATACAGCCTGGTATTATAGGATTTACTGAGGATATCTGGGTCTTTTACCTTGGAAGAAATAATCTTAGGTGTCTTCATTAAGGAATGGCAGAGCCTTGGGGATAACTGGGTCCAGAACTCGCTGATGAGAAAACTGAGGCCCAGAGGGATACAGGGATTTGGCCAGGGTTGCGCTCTGTTGATTTACTATCAAAATCTCCTTGCTATTCTCAAAGCTCTGAGTGGTTGAACATGGTCTTACTCATCTCTTTATTCCTCAAAAAAACCTTGTGTATTGTACTTTGTGAATCTCTGTGGAAATAAGGAAAGAATTCCTATTCCTTTACATTCCTCTCAACCCTTTCAAGGGCAAAGGTGAGCGTGTTTGTAAATATTTTTGTAAATATTTGTTTGCAAAAATCAAGAGTAGTTCAGACAAATGATGATATGCAACAGGAAATAAATTTAAGCCTGGAGAATCGTGGCTACTCTTTTTCCTCCGTGTGTTTCAACTACAAAATGCTTCATTATAATGCTTCTCTACTCCTTTTAATGGTGTGTGCACCGCCAGTGAGCAAACAGCAATCTTCATGCAACCAGAGAATTTTGAAAGCTTATTTCTTGCAGTTAGCATAAACCTTCAATTCCACAATAGTGGTAGTGGAAGACTTTGCCCAATGTTTTTAATGGGGAGTGTAATCAGAACATAAAAAGACCTAAATGCAAACTTTGAAGAAATTTGTGAAGATGACTAGGAGGACCTTAAAAAGCATATTTCAGTTTGTTTCTTCCACATCTGTGTTTATTTTGTCTTTCTCTTATGCATATTGAAGACTTTAAGATTATATTTTAAAAACCAAGTAAATAGTTTCCAAAATCTTCAATGATGGGATAGTGTGTTCTTTATAGATATGATTATTAAATAATTCAGGGACCTGACCTCAGAGTGACATTTTCCCTTATTCATAAGTAATTTTTTATATTCCCTTTACCCCAGTAGCTATTTATATATTACTATTTTATGTATTATATCTGATAAATTTTACTCCACACATCTGATGTTCAAGGCACAGGTTTGAATCAACAGAAAAATTTATACTCCTCTCAATGTCCTTCATGTTCTTTCATTAAATTAAAGTACCAATCAGTGAGGGCAAGATAAGAGGAGGAGAATGAACCCAAACACAGAGGGGAATCAATGGGTGATCATGTACAAAACACAGCTTTTAAGTCAGTGTGAAGTTTTCTATTGTTCCCTCCAATTTCTAGAGCCAGTCCTGGTAACAGACGTCATGTTTAGAGCATACAAACTTGTGCTACACCAACATATATACAAAATTCATAAGTGGATTTAAAAATTGAATAATAAAAATTATATGTTACATATAGTCTCACATGCACAGATTTATTAGCCTTTAGTGAGATTAACAAATCCCTTGGTCATTTAATGGCAGTAATGCCAACACTCATTTATTCCATCATGCCTGTCCTTCTGGGTTCTTCAGTCCTATCACTCAATGCATGCTTTATCCTGTGCTAGTTTTTGTGCTGAGCATTTTGCATAATTGATCTTAATTCATTGTATCTGCGATCTATTAAATCAGTATCATTACAGTTGTTTACTTGACAATGAAAGAGAAAAGTAGGTTACTGGTGAGTTAAAAGGCTAGTGGGTAGGGCTAAAATTTAATTCTAACTAATGCCTCCAGAACACGGGTTCTCAATTGGTACTCATTTGTGAATGCATTTGAATTCTGTGTGTGAGGCAGAGTCCTAGGCCCTCTTCTAGTTGCATGTTTTTTGGGGTTTTTTTTTTTTTTTTTTTTTTGAACCAACACCAGCATTTTATTCCTCAAGAAATTAATGAAAGAAATTTTTTTAAAAAATTAACTTTTAGCTCTGACTGGTGTGGCTCAATTGGTTGGCCTTCATCCTGCAGAGTAAAAGCCTGCCTGTCAGGGCACATGCTGGAGTTGCAGGTTCAGGCCCTGGTTGGGGCGCATATGACAGGCCACTGATCTATGTTTCTTTCCCTCTCTTTCTCTTCCCTTTCACTGTCTCTGAACATAAATAAATAAAATCTTTTAAAAATTAACTTTAAAAAATGTAAGAAAATCTTGTCAATTTAAATCTGAATATACTTTGCAAAGTTCCATGAAGCTAGACAATTAAGTATTTTATATTAACTAGAATTATGACCACTTAAAATATTATTCTATTCAAAAGCTAAAAGTTAGTATCAATGAGAGCAACTCTCAAAAGTGAGTGATAAAACACCATGGCCAAAGCACTGTGTCCACAGACTGGGCTAGCCTGGTGTACATTAAGGAGGGAAGATTGCCAAGTTTATGGAAAAATGAGCAGCTATGCCTGCATGTTTAAGCTCCCAGCCATATAACACTAGATACCACCTGATGGCTACACTCTAGCCCTTGGAGCTGCCAGGCTTCACACACACATAACAATCTAGTGTATTTTAAATAAATTAGGCAACCAAGGGAATTTGTTTCAAAAAACACTCATTTAGTCTGCATACTGAGCATTTCACCCCAGTGTCACCTTAGGAGATGCTGAGGGGCCTTCAGCTGAGAGATCATCTGCTCTAGCTCTCTCCATGAATAGGTGAGAAGGCTGCTCAAAACTACACACTGAGACAGAACTGAGAAGACCAGCCACAATAAAGACTCAGCTTGGGAGCAATTCAACAACCTTAGCTCCCCGGTATCGTTTACATGGCACTGATTCCCTTCAGAAGTAGAGGTGAAGATCATTAGTACCCCAGGAGTAAGTGTATGATCTCCCCTGCCCCTTTCTATTTATACCCTCTCAGTATTCAAGTCCACACTCATGGAAATGACTCTGGGTTAAAAGATTCAGCTTTTCTACTCATTTCTAGTAATTGAAGTTCCATTCAGCTGCCTACTCACCTGGATTCCAAATCCCTTCGAATAAACTAAATGGCTCCCTCCAGGTCAAGTGGGATTAGAATTCCTCTGTGTTGTTCCCCAAATTCTTCTTTCCTGTCTTGTAGTATCAGATTCATCAGGCTTGAATGAGAGTTGCCCGTACATGTGTGTATTCTTGACCCCTCTTTTGCTGTCATGCAGAAACATGTATGCACTTAAATGCAGATTATTTTGTAAACCCTTAGATGACAGAAAGAACATGTAATCCATCTGTCACCCACTATGGGCAACTGGGCCTTGCATCGTTTCAGTCTCCCACAAAGCGGTGATAGGCAGGGCTCAGAAGAGCTGCGAAGTGTTGGGCAAGTTATTCTGCCCTTCCCCAAGATCTGGTGCTCACATCTGTCAAGCAGGGACAATGATAATGCATCTCCCTCCCTTTGAATATTCGTAATAATTAAATGAGAAAACACATGCCAAGCAGCCAACTCAGTGCCTCACACATAGTAAGAGCCTTAATAAACACTAGTTATTATTATCCTCAGCCAACATGTGTTAAACATCTACAAAGATCCAGGCTCTAAATAAATACTTTTTCAATGGACTAGAATTTAGTGCCCCTAATGCTCCATGCTGACATCTACCATATGGATAACAAAGCTTTATTATGCCATTTAGATTTAGTGCTAAACCCAAGCCTATCCCGTGTACTGAAGCCAGTCTGGGGCCACCCAGATAACTTTTCTGATATTGCCATGAACATACTGATGTGATGCAGACATAATTAGATTTCACATCTATTCCCAAGAGCATTTTGTGATGAGAGCCAAGATGTTCAAGGACTGTGGAGCTGGGCATAGGTTTGCTCTTCAAATACTTTCACAGACTGGTTTCCTCTCTGGCTGATGTTAGTTAAAATAATCTTAAGTCTGGGCTTAAGATTATGTCTCTGCATAAGACAAAATAATGGGATTCTAACTACTTAAAAAAATAAAAGAAGAAAATAAGCAGTAATTGGCTTTTATGTTTAGGCCAGGACTCCACGATGGATTTATTGCCAGAGAAATTGTTTTCATGGTCGTATGCGCTGATTTGAATTTTCTGTTGTTGTATGATTGAAAGAAGACTTTGGATAATCATTGTGATTTTCCAAACAGCTGGTCTTCTCCTGGCATTGTTACAGGTCAGTCTATTTCTTCCTAACCTGACCATAATGTCATAAAACGCTGGTTGTTCCCTTAGCAACTGTTCAGGGTAGACTAGCTGCTTTCTCTGCCTCAGTCCAATGGTGGGCTGCAGGCAGCCCCCGCAGGCTATGGGGAAGCATACATCATCACTAACGGTCTTCACATCAACAGAGCACTTGTCCTTTTCATTCTGTTCAGAGAATCCAAAAATAAATTTTATAAGAAAAAAATGCATAGTACCCATATAATTTTAGTTTATTGAGTTTTTTTCTTTAAACTGAGTAAAGTTTCTGCCCACTTTCGACCTTGTCTTCAAATGAGACAATTGACATGAAATTAGAAACTATAACTGACAAACTATAAAATGCTCTGTAGCTGCTTGGTGCCTCTCAGTCCATGCTCTTACTCTTCTTTCTCTAAGCCAGAACTCAGAGGTTGCTTTCTCTTCCACTGGGAAGTTTTTCTGACTGGCTTTCCCAGTTCCACCTCCTAAATCAGGCAGAGCTTATGTGAGTACTTCATTCCATATATACATTACAATCAACAGTAAGGAAACCTTTCCTGAGACCTACTTCTGTGTTCACTCTTCTCCTCTGCAATCCTACACCATTTGGAATCAGTGCCAAGGAAATTAATGTTTTGTATTTACTTGCTGGGTAGTGAACAGAACTTGAATGTATTTGGGAAGCTAATATCAAGTTATATGAAGTAAGTAATCCCGTGTTCCTAAATACTGTAAAAATCTTATGTAATCTCCAACACTTAGCATAGTGCTTAGTGTTCATTACGGGGTATAGAATATTGCAATAATCTGAATTATTTATAAAACATTGATAACAACCACTTCACTGATAGAGGAAAAGCTACTTTTGCTCCATTCTTCTCCTTCAAGACTAAGCAATGAGAGGAAAACAGTACCCTGCTGTTCCTTTGCCTTTTTTATTCTTGCAAGGAAATGGACACTTATAAATAATCAAGGGGGAAATTTGGCTCCTTGAAAAGGCAGGACTGTTTTAAAATAAGTTTGAAATAAGCTAATGCAGAAGCCCACATATAGATTTAGGGGAAGTAGGTCCATTCTCTGTCATCTCTTCATTATTTGTAATTGTTTGTAAGAATGCCGTGTATTCTGGCCACTGGCTACCAGGCTGCTTGGGTTGCAGTAGATGTTTACATTCTACAGATCCTCCCAGCAGCACTCACCCTGTTTCCACAGAGCTTTATCAAAGTTGGATGCAGACTCCAGTGTACAATGGGCAGTGACCTGCCGGATGACCTTCCCGAACAAGAGCTAGTTGGAGCCAATATACAGCTCTGAATGAATGGGAAACCCATTTCCAGATTTCAAAGGGGCTGCTAAAGCACTTATCTCTGTAGTGTAGAGATACACAAATGAATGTAACAAACTGGATGCCTCTTCGGCAGCTGTCTCAATTAGGATGCCAGGTTTTCCCATCCTTGCTGCTCCTGGCAGTTCTTCCCTTTTCTGCAGCATATCACACCTTCTTGATTTTACAAGTATTTTTGCTGCTACTGCTACTCCCCACCCCAAAACAAAACCCAGCCCTGTTAGAATTCTTGTGGGCTGTGGGATGGAAAGGAGTTCTGCTTGCATTTGAAAAGGTTGTAACTTCGCTTTGTACATAGAACAAAAACGGAAAACCAGATCCTGTGTTTGTCTCAAAACTGGAATTCCAAATCCTAACTAAAAGTGAAGAAACAGATGCTCCAGCACAGCGAGATGCCTGGGCTCACTTCAGAGGAAAGCAGGGAGGGGATCACCTGATTCACACACCTATTCTAAGCTTTACATTTTTGTTCTTCCTTCTGATTCTTAACTTAGTACCTTCAATGAGCTATAAATATTTTTAGGCAAGTGGTATGGATCATAAATTGATGCTCACCACATAATATTCAGCATGCAGACATAAGCAAGTCTCTCTTCATTGTCAGTGAGATCTTGTAGGTCTATCAGTTAGTAGTCCCGGGCCTATAGAATGTCACAACTAAAGGGTGTATTGTAAATCATGTAATGAATTCTTTTTATTTAATCAATGGGCAAAAACAACCACCCAGTGAAGGAAATGACTTGCTCAGGATACCAGAGCAAGTCCATAGTTTTCTGCACTGAATTCCACATTTCATGGCTTCTTTTTCTCTTCAATTTTATTTATTTATTTCTAGGGAGAGGGGAAGGGAGGGAGAAGGAGAGGGAGAGAAATAGCAATGTGAGGTTGCCTCTCATGCACCCACTACTGGTGACCTGGCCCGAAACCCAGGCATGTGCCCTGACTGGGAATCAAACCAGCAATCCTTTGGTTCACAGGCTGGCACTCAATCCGCTGAGCTGCACCAGCTAGTGCCAAATTTCATGACTTCTGATCAACATTTTTTTTTATTTTTCTAGTATACCTACTTACGCTTTTTGTGAATAATGACATACAACATGTGTAATCCAACTATTTAATAAGTGATAGAAATATGCATGCTCATTTTTATAAAGTACGATTTTCAAGCTCTTCTGAGTGCTATGATAGTTTCTATTGCTGTTTAGTCTCTTGAGCTATTTCTTCCCTTGTGTCCAAGCAATTGCCAAGGTTTTGTAGCTCCATGTCAACTGGATATGTGTTCCTCTAAAGCCTTGCAAAAAATAAAGTTATATGAGAATCACTCTTTTTAATCTTCAGCTAAGTTCTTAACTATGTACATGTAAGAGGCAGCATGGTGAGGTGGAAAGGGTATAGACCTTGTAGTCCTACAGACCATGGTGTGTACCGTTTTCAAGCAATGTGATCCTGGACAAATTTTTGACCTTTCTGAGGTTCAGTGTCCTCAAATTAAAAAAAGGAGTGGTGTGGGGAATAAATCTGTTCCTTGCAGTTTTACTATTGGACTACAAATGTGAGGCATGTGGCCCCTTGTAACTAAAGAATATGTGGCAGCTTCCTTCCCAGCCTTTCATGATCAGCATCTGCTTTCAACCCAGATTGGATTAAAAGAAGAAAAGAAGATAATTTATCATGACACTAATTGTCCTGATAATTGTTGTGAGAATTTAGTTGATGATAATTCAAGGTCTTGTTCTTCCTCATCTCTAAAGAGTTGCAGCACATATGTTATTTGTGTATGTGTATAACTTATGCAATTTTTTTGCCATTGCTATTATTTCTGTATGACTCCATTTGATTGGTCTGGTCTTAAAAACCCAAATACATTTTTAAAAATACGCACCAGGTACCTAACGCAGGGATTACAGAGACCCAGGCAGCAACGCTGTGCCCTCTGGGACTTTGTAACAGGAATGAAAATACTTAAGTAGAAAATAAAAGCCGAATTTGAAGGATTTTATAATAGAAATATAAAATTGGGTAAAAAAAGAATAATATTCTAACAAGACCATCAGGGAATACTTTGTAGAGGAGGTGGGAGCTGGGCCTCAAAGACCGAATAGCATGTTGGACAGATAATGTCGGGTGGAAAGGAGGAGTACAATCGAAGAACCTGAGGCAGGGTTAGAGGTGGAATGCACCAATACATGGGGAGTGGGCAGGAATGTTAAAGTATGGGTAACATAAAGTAGGGGTAGCATAAAGTAGGGGTGAAGTAGGGGACAGAAGTGGGGTAAATATAGATCATCTAGTGCTGATTCATGAAGGGTCCTGAAAGGTGAACTCTCCTCTGGCGGTCACCAGGAAGGTTTGTGAGCACTTGAGTAGCAGGACCAAACCTGTCTTTTAAGCAACTAACTCTGCCAATTATCCATTTAAATGCTTAAAGAGTTTAAACTGCAAATATATATACATACATACATATACATATATGTATATATATGGCCATATTATCTGAAAAGGAAGATTTTGCCCTAACTTGAAGCAGATTAGAGATTTCAAAAGGTGACATAGTGTCTGTGACTTCTACTACTCGTGCATCCTCCACAAGACTGTGGCGTTATTTTCACTGCTGTGTCATAGTTCAGTTTTGTTTTTAGAAGATTCTCCCAAGGAAGTGTGGCAAGCTCATTTGTAAAGTCATCCTATTAAGTACTGTTGGAAATAAATCATTGCTTCTGTGTTAAAGGTCAAAATGTTTCCTCCTTAGAACTCCTTTACCATCCCCCCTGGTGTGGCTTTGCTGTCCTGCCAACTTGTGTGTACGTGTGTGCACGTGTATGTGTTCAGTTGAGTAGAGACTAGAATAGACCCAAGTTGAAAATGTCAAGTTATTTTGAGCTACATGTTCATAAAAACACTTTGGAAGTGATCACTGAAACAACAAAAGGTGTGAATGTGTGTCTTTTTATTCACATCTCTGTGAATTTGTGTGCACTGATTGGTGTAAAATTTAGAAAGCAGTTTGCAAAAGTTCACATTAAATAATCTTCCCCCAAAAACCTACTTTTACGTTTGCCAACGTGAATTATTACATTTTTTGTGTTTACTTCTTCCCAGTACACCTCACACGCACGAACATCCTATTCCAACTTAAACTTTCTAAATCTGGTCAATTTACATATCAGAACATGCAAATCTGAGATATAAAGCTCAATGAAAAAAGATACTACATTTTAGTTTTCAATGTTTTTGAATAATCCTTTTTATTCAGTGTTATCTGAATAACCACTGAGTGCATGGCCACCAAAATGTCTTTACCAAGTTAAAATCCAACACTTCATATTTTTCTTTTATTTTTTTAACTTCTGGTCATTGTAAGATGTCAGTGTAACAAACTTCTATATGAAAAATTGTCTTCTGTATTTTTTTCTGTGTGTGAAACTGTTGTTACAGATGCTTTTCACTGTGGCAATGTCTTTTTTAACATGGACAAGATAATTTCCTCTTAGAATTTAGTTCCAGGCTTTTAAAACAGAAATTAATTATTTTCATTTCATCTAAAGTGTCCTTCTTTGTCCTGACTGCCAGAAAACTCAAGGCTAAATTTAATGCTGTGCTATAGTATCTTTTTTTTTTTTTTTAGGTTTCTGGTACAGTTCTCTCCTTAATTCCTCTGCCTAGTCTTCGTTGTTGTTCTTTTTTCCCCTTTTTCAGATTTTAGTTGCAACAATCCCAATGAATGTAACTTTTACTTGTAATAAAAGTTAAATTCTTTTTTGAATATGCATATTTAAAATAAATATATGGTTGAAATAAACCATATACTTTAAAATTCTGATGCTCAGTTCTAACACTTCTTTTTGTTCCTACCCATTCTGATGCATGAATCATTATTTAGGTCATGTGACTGGGGTAGAGTTTATCATTATGCCTGGGACCTAGTGGGCATTCAGTACATGTTTGTTGAATGAAAGAAGCAGGCACAATCACAGCTTTCCCTTCTGGTGATCTGCTCTATGATAAAATCTCCAGGAATGTATTGTGTCTAAAATTGGGAACCATATGTACAGGAAATTCTTTCTTATGTCAATGTGAAATCCCTCCAAAGTAAATCCCCCTTCATATACATACATATATATGTGCGTATATATATATACACACACACATATGTGTGTATACACATATATGTATATGTATTTGTATATGTATATATGCAGAAAATATACGTGTGTGTGTGTGCATGTGTGTGCATGCAGAAAACTGTAAACCTGAAGCTGCGATGACTTTTCTGGAGGGGAGCAGGCCTTCACAAAGGAGGCTCGGGCACAGGTTACATGGCCCGTCTTTCTCTGTAAAGGTTTTACTTGGACATTTTATGATTTAATTACTTCCTTCCCAGAGTCCTGTTTGGAACCTCAGCCAGTCTGTAAGCTGGGAGAGGAGCAAGCCAGGATAATAATTAAGATAATGTAGCAAAGAGGTATGAAATTTTTAAGTCTTTCTGGAAGAGATGGGTGAGAATAAATGTCCTCAGGACCATAGCAACTTTCCCCAGTAGCCAGAGAGAGAAAAATCACTGCCCTTGCTGAAGCTGGCCCTAGTCCCTGGAAGAGCCCCTCCCAATGGCCCCCAGGCCTGGAGGGCTCTGATGGCCACAGGGTGTGTCACACAGTAAGTCCCATCCAAGCTTCAGTGCAAATCTTTTTTTTTTTTTCCAAGAGGGTTCACCCAGGGATATAAAATAAAATGGGATTTGAATGGAAACTTGGCATCCCAGTTTGGAAACATTTTTTATTGGGTACAGATTTGGGTGGGGGGAGGAAAAAACAAACACAATTTCTATGTTGTAAATGTTAATAAAAAAAGAACAAGTAAAACAAATTAAAACAGTTTGTTTTGATGAAGCTTTTTTGCATTCCCATGACTCCAGAATACTTTTGGATTTGATGACAATCTATAATTGCTTTAGTATAGAAGGACAAAGGACAAGTGAAGTTAAATAAAGTCAGTATTTAGACTTTACAGAGGTAGGATGTGGAATTATAGTAGTCATTTGGCAAAGATTCTAGTGGTATTTTTATTACTCCAAAAAGATTATGCTATTAATAATAATTTTTAATGTAGCATCCTCAAATTATGTCTTCAAGTTCCCAGTTTTGTTATTTGTTAGTTATAACTCATATTCTATCCTATGTCTATCTACCCAGTGTTGGTGACTGGCTTTTTTTATTGTTGTTGTTGCTATTGCTAGTTTTTAAAACCATTAGATCTTAAGTACACACCACTACCAAAGTCATTAATTTTAGAGAGAAGAACAGGAGGTTAACTGTTGAAATTTGCCTCACAGTAATCCATTAACGTGTATCAAAATCTCATCTCAGAAATACGTGTTTAAGTGGGAGAAGAATCAGAGTAATCAGGAGGTTTATATTGCAATTCTGGCTCTGCTGTGGAATGGCAGGGTGATTTTGAAGAAGTAATTTATACTCTGAATCCTCAGTGTTATCCTCTGAAAAGTGCATTCATTTAGGGATACTCGATGATTCGTGTTAGGAATAAAATAAATATGCTGGTCTAGGTAATTCAGAGTGGCACTGTCTAATATGGTAGCCACATGTGGCTTATTTTAATTAATTTAAATGAAATTTAAAATTTAATTTTTTTAATTAAAAAGGCAACTTCTCAGGCCCACTGGCCACATTGCAAATGCTTAGTAGTCCCCTGAAACCAGTGGCTACTGTACTCAACAGCACAGAAGGACTATTTCTTCACCGCAGAGAGTTTGTAGGCAGAGCACTGACCTAGGATGACAGTCCCTTCCAGAGTGATGCGGGTTGCTGTTTGAGTTTGAATGGTGTCTCTTTAAGCTGCTCTCTGAGCTGCAGGGAGAAATATAATCCTCAATGAACACTCTTTCCTTGAACCACATGCAAGATCATGAACCTGGCATGCACGAGGGAGTGGTTACTTCGTGCTGAATGGCATGTCAGCTGCGTCACCGCAGAAGTGGAATCAGTGGGCATGCTTACTCCAGATTCCATCAGAATCATTTTTAAGCACCATGTGTCCTGTGTCATCTTTGGTACATTTCTCTGGCTTCAGATGAGTTCCAAAATGAAACCTCCCAGGCTCCTTCATAAATTTAGCCATCAAAGGCCAAGGTGATGATGCCATCCTGGGCTTTAGAAGCCTGAAGTGGAATGGGCTAGCGGTGCTGAGAATGAGGAGTGGGGGGACATCTGAGAATCATGTTGCTATTATGGATTGGTGGAAAGTCATCTTAAGTGACCAGAAGCAGCTGCATAATAAAGCAGAAAACATTTGCCTCTTCTGTTCATGGT
This sequence comes from Glossophaga mutica, assembly GCA_039655065.1. NCBI lineage: Eukaryota > Metazoa > Chordata > Mammalia > Chiroptera > Phyllostomidae > Glossophaga > Glossophaga mutica. The sequence continues at coordinate 175,605,460 of CM077304.1, read as the reverse complement.
TTGCTGCCCCACCACATTCTATGTAAAGTCTGATTTTGAAAGTTCTTTAGGAACTATAAAACCAAATACCAAAATTAGATTGATTATTCATATCATCAGTGACTTTTTTTACATTATGATAAAGTTATAGAGGGTGATCGTCTGTGCTCCTTTTATAGTGAGGTCCATTTCTTTTCTGGTGCAGAGTTGCCTGGCTTTTTTTGAGGATGTGTATCTGGGGGTGTGCACACTCACACCCACTGGAGCTCACCTGCATGTGAAAGTACATTTTATGTTGTTTATGGACAGCACTTTCAACTGTTTTTTCCCACCATGGTCTGAAGCTATGTTCGAATTCCAGTTTTACCAAACACTGACTCGGGTGGTCTTTGCAAAGTTTTTGTGTGTGTGTTTTAGTTTTCTTATCCAAAATGAGGATAGTAAGAGTTCCTATAACAGAATTTGTACAAGGATTAAATGAGAATGTATGTGTATATATACATATGTGTATATTCATACATATGCATACATATACATACATATATGAGTATATGTGTGTGTGACTGCTATTTAAGTATTAGCTGTGAATGAGCCATAATAACTAGAACACTAATATGCTTACTGGTGAACATAAAACGTCTACCATTCTCTCTCTCCCCCAGAACCCTGCGATCTGCCAAACTGAGAATGATGGCAGGTATCTTCATGTCCTGTGTCTAGAGAGTATAAGAAGACACTTGGGGCAGGCCCTTCCCTTGCAGGATATCTACCAACTGAGCTGATGGGGGCTTCCTTCAAAACTAATTAAGCCCAGTGCTCTGGGTCCTTCACGATATCTCCCTCTGAACTTCTGCTCTCTAAGAATTTTCTTCACCTTCACACTCTAAACCACCACCACCTGCCATGCCACACACGCACGTATGCACGCACACACTGCCTTCAGCTCTTCGTGTTTCTTTTTTGCCGGATGCTTGAGATTTAAGGGCCTTGGAAATCTCTGTTCTCACCTTGACTGATGCACACAGTGGTCCCATTCTCAGGCTGTTGATGTTAAAATGAGTAGGGCACGTTTGTTCTCCGTGTACCACTGAACTCTTAAGCTACGTAAATGTACAGGACATTTTGTGGTTACCAAGGATACCTGATGATATAATTATACCTAGCCTTTCATTTCTTTCTCCAGCCCCCTTAGCCTCTGCCCTCACCCTCACCCACTCCACTGGGTCTTTATGGGCCACTCTGCATGGAGTACAGCTCATACTCGATAGCCTGTCATTTATTTTGGTTCAAGAGAAGCTGCCAGGGGTCTGACTAGAGAGAACAAGTACACTTACAAGCACTTACAGACTCTCCAGTGGACAGGCTACCCCTGAGAGAGTGCAGCTTTCTTATACACTAAGTGTTTTTTTGCCATTTGTGAATACATCCAATCATTGTTTGGTTTGGGTAAGAGGGGCTAACAAAATACTCCCTGGTTTCTGCAGATTTACTTATTGGAGACATCCTACAATCCTCAGTGTAGATTCTTGCCCTATGAACTTACATCAGTAATTAGTTCAAGGTCCCATATGGAAAGTTCCACCCTATTAGTCCTACGTGATGAGTGCCTCCAAGGATAGACATTTTAACAGGCCAAAGACTGCATACAAACAGGAGTGTGGCTTAATGTGCAGTGTGATAGTATCCATTATGTACTATGTAGATGTCTTCGCCTGGTATTCTAAGTTCTCCATGCCGTGATCTTTTATTCTAGGTTCTCCGTGATCTGATTTCTAACTCCATTTACCCTAACTCATTTGTAATCTCTTCACATTAGCAATAGGTTTTCCCATCACCAACACCTCCACCAACACTACTTCCACCAACACTACCACCTCCACCACCACCTTCACCACCTCCACCACCTCCACCACCACCTTCACCATCACCTCCACCAACACTACCTCTGTCAACACTGCCACCTCTACCATCACTACCAACTCCACCACCACCTCCACCACCAGCATCACCTCCACCAACACTACCACCTCCACCACCACCAGTGTGTATTCTGTCTTTTAACACTCAATTGAAATATTTCTTCCTCTGAAAAGATATTTCCCTAATTGTCCTAGAAGTGATAGTTCTATCCTTTGAACTGCTATTGTCATCTCTATATTTTTCTCCTATCATATTCTCAATCACATTTTGTCTGTGTTATCTAGTTGAATATGCTTTATCTGTATTACTAGGTAAGAAATTTCATGATGAGGGTCAGGCTCTATTTCATCTCATTCTGCCCCCTCCCTGACTGGGTTGAGGATAGGCTTAAGTCCTTATATACTGTAGCTATTTAAACAATTCTTATTGAATGAATAAAAAGAAAAAAACACATATAGATGCCAGTGCACCCAGTTCCATTGAAAGGGGCTATTGAAGAGATTGATTATGTAGGAAATTTGAGAAATTTCACTAAGATAGAATATTAAAGTTGGCAGGAACTTTCAGTCTAGCCACTACCTCCCCTCTCATACCATCTTCATTTTCAAATGAGGACACTAAGATTTATATGTGATTGATCCAGATCACACAGTAAGAGAATAAGAGAGCTAGGACTTGTAGCACAAATCTGGCATCCAACCCAGCATGTTTGTTTGAAACAAAACTAAAATAATAGTGATATAAACATACTATTGTCTGGGCATTTATTTCTTTGCTGATATAAGTAAAACAAAATGGCAACAACTTAAAGGCAACATTTAAGTACTTCTGTTACCTATGGTGGTTCTACACAGCCGAATCAGAAACCCAGGTAAGGAGGTAAGTCTTACTCAATGTTGAACTTGGTAAAAGACTTACTGACTGAAGTTCAGGCTGTCAGGTCATTGACAGCACAACAGGAAGTGGGAGTTTAGCTGGCTGACATTCCCACAACAGGGAGAGGAGCAGAAAGGAAGAGAATATTGGGAGTTCTACACTTCAGCCAGAGATGAGGGCAGGAGCCCAATGTGAGGTCGGGGGAAAGATTCCTTTGTCCAGCTATGTAACAGAGCATTACGTGAGTGAATTCGGATCTTTGAATGTGTTCTGAGCTGAGTGCCCGCTGGAATGTGGACTGTAAATCTCTCTCATCAAACTTCTCCCTGCTGACCTGCAAATAACCCATGTCCCTTGCATCTGCTTCTCTACCACCTGCTCTTCAGTCTTTCTTTGTCAACATAATTTTTCCATTATCTTATCAGTTTTTCTATCTACCTTTTTGTGATGCATCTCATTCTCTTTTAAAATATTTCCATCTGACCCCATTTTCCTCTAAGTATGAGATGCAGAATAGGATAATGTGATATCTAATATTTGTTCATGTCTCTTCCACAAATATTATTGAGCACATACTATGCTCCAGGTACCATCCTAGTTGTTGAGGATACAAGGGTAGGCAAAACAGTAAACGAAGAGACAAAACTCCCTGCCTTTGTGGAGCTTCCATTTGAATGAGGAGACAATAAAGAACTGATAAGTTATACGGGATATTGAAAGGTAGTAAGAGCTGGAAAAGAAATAAGCTGGGAGGGAAGAGGGGATGCTGAGGAGAAGGGGCCGTCAGTCTCAGCACAGCCAGACAGCATGAGCTGGAGTTGGAATCCTAAATCCATCCTTCTCAGCGATGTGATTCGGGCAGGTTAATAGACCTTTCTGGGCCTCAGTGTCCTTATCTGTATATCAAGAATCATAAGGGAAACGGGTATCTTCTTGGGGGGGTTGTGGGGACTAATTTATCTGATACATGTAAAGTGCTTAGTACAGGGTCTGGTTCCCTACAAACACTTGGTAGTTTGTATTATTATTTATACAATATTATATATAGTACTGTATATATTACATATATAATATATGCTGTGTGTATGTGTATGTTATGTGTAGAATATTATTATCTAACACATAATATTCCATTTTTTCCAAAATGCCTGTGTTTTCATCTGTGACTCTTTTCCCATTAGACTGCGAACTTTTGAAGGCAAGGACCATATCTTGTTAATCTCTATATTCTCCAGAGCACCTGGCACACGGGGGATTCTGTCTACATGCTAAATCAGTAACAAATAGGACACCCCCTTGCTAGGCACGGTAATCTTTTTTTGAAGCTCACTTTTAGAACCCTTCTCTAACCTTCATCATTTTGCGTTGCATCTAAACAACAGCTGCATTCTGTCTACCTCCTCTTCACACCCACTAACCACCACTCTTTCCCACCTCTGACGGAACGCCGGACTCATGGTCCTTGTCTCACTGACTCACGCACCCCTCTGCTCCTTCACGTAAGCTTTTCATGTACATTTTACTGTGTAGGTCCAGCCGATTTCTGCAGCCTCAGTCCACCTTCACGGAATGTGAACCTAGTCTGTCCAGCGGGCGTCACCCATTGCCCTCCCAAACCCTGTATGTGTGCCCTAACTTTCCAGTAATAATGCTCTTCGACAAATGTGTAACATTTCCTAGCAGGAGACCCAATTTTATGCCTTTCTCATTTGGTTGTTAGAAGAACTGTGAGAGGTACACACTTCACATATTATCAGCTGCTTGTTTCTAATAAGGAAACAGAAGCTCAGATAGGCGAAGTGAAACCCCAAGTACACATGGCTACAAAAGGCAGAGACAACACCTGAATTCCTGTTATCTGAAGCAAGAATACTGAGCTGAAAAAATTCATGCTTGACCCTTGGATGACCTGAGTTCTCACTTCAGCTTTGCTATCTACTCGCCATGTGATGCTGGAAAATGCCTTAAAGCCTCAGTTTTCACTTCTGTAAGATAAAAGTAACTCTTGCGCTCCCTGACTCACAATATTTTGAAGATTAAAAGATATGTTAAGAAATTTCAGAAAGTATAAATTGTCATGCGTAAATGTCAGGTATGAATAAGCTCTGTAAAAATATAATGATTGATGTATGCAAAGGAAAGAAATGAACACTTCTTGAGATTTCCACGCACACCAGAAAAACAAGAGCTCTTCAGAATTTGGGGGCATATCTGAGCATCGGCACCACTGGTAGAGAAGGTGGAATTCTGGAGGGTGGAGGGATTGAGCAAACAAGGAAAAGGACTCATCGACACAGACAGCAGCATGGTGATTGCAGGGCGTTGGGGGGTGGTAGAAGAGGGCATAAGGGGGATAAATGGTACTGGAAGGAAACCGATAAAATATAAACTACTACATTTCATATAATAAGGGCTTGGTGATGATGAACTCCTTGAACTTGACCTTATCTGAGAAGCGCTTTATCTGTCCATCCATTATATGACAGTGAAAAGACAGCAAACTCACAGCTATTAAGAACCATACCTAAAACAAAAGCAAACTAAGCAAACAGCTAGAACAGGAACAGAACCACAGAAATGGAGATCATATGGAGGGTTAGCAACAGGGGCGTGGGAGGAGGAGAGAGGGGGAAAAGGTACAGAGAATGAGTAGCATAGACGGTGGGTAGAAAATAGACAGGGGGAGGGCAAGAATAGTATGGGAAATGTAGAAGTTAAAGAACTTATGACACATGGACATGAACTAAAGGGGGGGAATGTGGGTGGGAGAGGGTGTGTAGGGTGGAGGGGAATGATGGGGCAGAAATGGGACAACTGTAATAGCATAATCAATAAAATATATTAAAAAAAGAAAAAATATATATATAAACTACTACAGAAGATTACATCATCTGCAAAAAAAGAATATAGAATTCATGAGAACTTTTTTAGAGTATGCACAACCCCCCGAGTCTAAATATTATTTTAAAATAAGCCCCGTCCCAAGGAACACACATGTTTGATAAGCAGTGAAGTAGGTTGTTTCTTTCACTGCACTGAGCAAACCCCAGAGGTCTCTATGTCACCCTATAAAATTCAGTGATACTAAGTGACAGGTTGATCTCTCCTGGTATAGTAAGAGGCTCAATACCGTGGGCCAGGTTCATTGCAGAGTCCAGGAAACTGTTCATGTTCCAGGGTTATTCTATATTGTCGTTGAACTGACTGACAGTTGCATCACAAATCAGCTATCCTCTGGGACTTGGAAATACTGAAGTTGTATTGAGATTTTTGTCGAATTTCAAACCCATACTGTTTATATTTTATAATAGGTGCTCAATAGATTTATGTAAAATTAAACTGAGTAGTATTTGTAGCAAGTATCTTCGGTCTGGATGTGAAAAGAATCTGTGTGTGGATGCTTAGATTTCTCTATTATCATTCTGTTATGCTCCCCATAATGCAGCAGGGACTACCAAAAGATGCTGCTGGGAAAAAGCACCGTATTTCAATGGATTTTGGTCCAGATCATCAACGTTGGCAAAGATGGAGAGGAGCGGAAATGCGCAGTATATCTTCACAGACGTGGCAAAGTCCCTACAGCTTTGAAACCAGAGACAGGGCAAAGACTAAAAGGTCATGGAGAACAATGGATAAGGTCATCTAGACATCTATCTGGAAAGCAAAATTAGGGTCGAGACCTCAAGGGGTTCAGGCCCAACATCAGCGGGGAGCTGTTGTCCCAACAGCTGCTAAAGATTCCTGATTCTTTTAGGACTGAGCAGCCAGACCTCATCCCAGTTCCACCTGCCTGGATTTAAAATATTTTTGGTCTTTAGCCAGGCACATTCCCTGTCTGTACCATCTGACAAGAATGAGCTTTCTAAGCAGGAAGCCTGGTGAGCAGGCAGGGAACCCTGTGGGCCTACCCCACCCCAACCTCCTCCTTCACGGTATTAGGTATTCACTGCACAGACTGAGTGGGCACCCAGGTCAGAGAGATCTATCAGCACTTACTGGTTTCTCATCAACTTCATTTCGGCATCCTGACATTCTGAATGTGGCTTACCCACGATCACACAGTGAGTCCATGGGAGACCTAGATGAGAACTCAAGCCTTGACTCTCAGTCTCTCTCACTCTCTGTGGTAAAGCAGACCCTCCCTGTGTTATGATAATATATATTATCATAATATAGGGCCTTGTAGGCCGTCAAGCTACGTGGCCCTTAATATTCTTCATAAAGCATTCTTCTCACAAGCCATATGAGTAAGCACTTCACTTGCTACCTAACAAACAATACCTTAAAATAGCATATATTTATTACCTTATAGTTTCAGAAGGTCCATGTGTGGCTTTGCTGGGTCTTCCGCTCAGTGTCCAGGCTCCATCAGAGAGCTGCTGAGACATACCAGGTATGTGCCACGACTGCCACCCCTCAGATGAGCACAGGAGTCTCATAAAGATGGTGTTAAATCTGTGTCTCTTAGATTTCAATGAGGTTGCAGTGGATGGAAAGGTGTTGTATTTATTCTGAGACACTGGAAGGCACATTACAAAGAATCTTGGATTTTCTACGTAGAAACTTGTGGGAGACGGCCTCTAGTGTGATGCCTCTGGGGTTTATTTATGTGTGTAATTCCCTCTTCTCAAGTACAGGTGGGGCCTATAAGCAATAGAAGACAGCAAAGGCATTAAGATATAACTTCCCTAACTACAGTACATTACATCAAAGTTCATTTCAGCAGACTGGAATGAGAAACTCTTCTTTTAGGCCTGAGGAAGTATGAGATGGTGTTGGAGAAGCCCATGAAACAAGGCCCCTAGGAACTGTGGGCTACTTCTAGGGCCTAATGGTGGCCTCCAGCTAACAACCAACAGAAAGCCAGCCAGCATCCTCAGTCATACAGCTGAAAGGAAACAAATTCTGCCAAGAACCAGAATATGTTCAGAAAGAGCTTCTTCCCCAGTCCATCTCCAGATGAGAATGCATCTCAGCTAGCACTCGGATTGCGGCCTGTGAGCTCTGAGCAGAAGGCCAGGCAAAGCCATGTGTGGACCTCTGAAGTATAAGAAAATAAATATATGCTGTGTTAAGCCACTGTGATTGTTAGACAGCAACTGGAAGTTCATAACAAGACTCTTCACTACTTTCTAAACAGATACTGTTTAGAAAAACCTCACCCAATGAAGGAATCTCCTCTACAGTTTCCAGGTTGGTGATGATCAAGTTTCTGCTTAAACGTCTTCAGTGACATCTGCAGGTAATACGCCCTGCAGAAGCAGCCTAGAATGTGCCATGGATTCCCAAGTAGGTGTGACAGGTCCTGGCTCTCTCGGCCATGGACTGTCCCAAATTGTGAGCAGTCCAGAATCTTCCTCCTTCATACAAAGGGTACTGAGAGGAACTCGTGTCACAGGTGGGTGACACTGGACCTCTTGTTTCCAGTTTTACTGCTCCGCAGCAGTGTAAACTCACTCAGTTCAATAAGTTGAGAAGCCCTGCTCTGCATACTTTCCTCACAGAGTTCTGGTCATGAATGAGATCTCCTCTATGAGAGTGTTGTTGGCTGTAAATCAGGAAATGGTTGCAAATGATGATTATTAAAGTAATTGTCATCTGTCAGTAAATATTGTCAAAGCTGGTCCACACTGACAGACACAGGCTCTCCAGGGAAGCTGCGGATGTGAAGATAAGGAGACTGGCCTGTTTGGAATTGCATCACTCGCTCCAGTACGTTTCAGGTCTTGCTTCAGGAATTTGTTTTTGTTTTGTTTGGGAAGAACAAGAAGCCCCTGGAGCCAGTTACCTTGTCATCAAACTTAGTTGATAATTAGGCTCCAAAGCAAACCTGTGGCAGCAAGACACAGTTGAAACTTGAATTCCTTTCCACAGGTGGGGGTGGCGCCTGGATCCTGTAGGCATTGTGTACAGCTTGGCTATTTTTATGCTGCTTGCATGCAAGAAGTTTCAAGAGAATCTGGGTAAAGAAATAAGCGTCCCTCTGTCTGCAGGCAAAACTGGCTCAAACATGTTTTTGTGTTTTTGAAGGGCTGCTGGAGCCTTGGCAGTTTATCTGCTGAAAGATTTCACTAAACAAAATGTCTTCGCTTACAAATCCAGCCACATTACACTCCTGGGCAGCCCCCAATTCATTTATTTTTGTTAGAGATCTTCCTACAACCAAAAGCCACAAAGAAATAAATTAATCCTCAAGGGCCCAAGGAATTATGAGGATGTTTTAATCTGTCCATTCAAGGGTGTCCCAGCAAGTGCTGTTAACTCCTTTTGTAGAGACAACTGACGTATTGGGATTTGCCTCTTTTGGGAGAGAAAAATATGTTTATATATGTATTTTTCAGGGCATAGTTTATATCTGTGATTCTGCTACACCATTCACATGATTTGAAAATATCGCTCTTTCATTGAATCTTTGTTTTGCCCACATGAAGAACAAGACCGAGATATCATTACCAAAACCAAAACTCCTCCACAGTCCCCTCCTTTTAAAAACTTAGATTAAAAATAGTTCCGCCAGGCAAATGTCTTTTATCTTTGGTCCCACAAAAATGTTTCTTACCTGTACACACCCTGCTCTCTGTCAGCGTGACGATGCCTGCCGTGCGTCAGGGGCGGGGCCTGTGGGAACGTGCTGCCAGGGCTGCATTCTGCGCCTTCATCCTTCAACCAGAGGGTCTGGTTTCTGTCCAGGATTTTTGTTTTAAATTTTCAGGTTCGCTTTTTTTGTTTGTTTGGGGGTTCTTGGGTTTTTTTTTTTCTTTCTGTTTTTGATTTCTAATCTAGGCCTAAGGTCTACTGCTCATTTCAATGCTAGTGTTAAATATTTGAGCCTGGTTCCTTGGAGTTCCCTGGCCGATTGTCTCAGTGGTTTTCGTGTCATGCTACCAGCCTTCTTTATGAGGAAAGTTACCTGCTCTCTCATCTCTAATCTGAGACTTTTTAGCAACCAATTATAAAAGCTAGCTAGCGTTGAAATTTTAATCCCCCTGTTTAATTCCTCAGTTTCTCCCACCAGGTGGTGAGTTCTCGAAGTGCAAAGGACTGTTTGTTTTGTTTATTATAACCCCCATGCCTAGCATGAGGCTTGCAGGAAGCTGATATTTCATAGCTCCTTATTTCTTAAATGAATGAATATTACTAAGTTACATTTTTCCCATGGACCAGATAATGCAATTTTAGATCTTGCTACATCACCCTAGGATTCCACATGAGAGGTTGTCAATGGTGAGTGAAAATCCATGTAGGTAGCTCCCAAATTCCGGGTAGATTATATCCCACCAGTTCAGAGATGAATGAGTATCACCGTTCATAAAGCTAAACAGAGTTCATTTTAGCTTTCCCATTTTACAGAGGAGGCCATTCGGCCCTGAGAGAGAGACTGTTTATTGAAAGTCCTGAGTAGAGTTTGTGGAAGAATGAACTCCTACCCAGTTCAGTGTGTTTTCCTTACTGCCTGTTCTCGTTTTATCACAGGCACATCACGCCAACTAGTTGCCTCCTTTAGCCCACAAGGAGATACATTTAATCCAGCATTTGATAAAATAATTATTTGTGGGGTCCTCATACTACTAGAGGATAATCTCAAGGCAACTGAGACATAGCTCCAGCAGCTATCAGGAGTGGTAGCAAGAAGGGACACCCACCGCGGTACAGAAAAGCTCTGTCTATTGGGCTGTCAGCAGCGGTGCGGTGTCAGCAGGCTAGCTGTGGCCATTCTTACCTACAGGGAGAGGTATTGGTAAGAAGGTAGCAGGGGATTTTTGGTTGTTTTTTTTTCCATTTTTTCTAGTTTATTAATAAATAATCAACAGATCACTATGTAGGTTTAAGGCCTATAGCAGGGTGGTTTGATTTACGTGTATATTGTGAAATGATACTATAATAGCTTCAGCCAACATCCATCTTTTTGTCTAATACAGTAAAAAGAAAAGAAAGAAGAAAAAGATTCTGTTGATGAAAACTCTTAGGATTCACCCTTTTAGCACCTTCCCTATATATCATACAGCAGTATTAGCTATAGTCATCCTATTGTATGTTACATCCCTAGTACTTATTTATCATATTAGTGGAAGTTTGTACCTTTTGATGATCTTTCTTCAATTCCCTCTTTCCCTCGCCCTCCACCGCTGGTTATCATAAATCTAATCTCTTTTTCTGCGAGTTTGGTTTTTCTTTTATTTTGTTTTAAGAGTCCACCTGTAAGTGAGATCGTACAATATTTGTCTTTCTCTGTCTGACTCATCTCACATGGCATAATGCCTTCCAAGTCCATCCATGTTGTCCCAAATGGTAGGATTTCCTCATTGTATAAGGCTGAATAATACTGTGTTGTATATATACAATGGAACTTCTTTATGTATTCATCTATTGATGAACACTTAGGTTATTTTTGTGTCTTGGCTATTCTAAATAATGCTGCAGTGAACATGGAAGTGCGGATATATCTCTTTGACATTCTGTTTTTCTGTACTTTGGATTTATACCCAGAAATAAGATTGCTGGATCATATGATAGTTCCATTTTTAATTTTTGGAGGAACCTCCATACTGTTTTCCATAGTGGTTGCATCCATTTACATTCCCACCAACAGTGCAGGAGGGTTCCCTTTCCTCCACATCTCTGCCAGCATGTGTTACCTCTTAACTCTTTGATGATAGCCATTCTAATGGGCATGTGGTGACAGCTCATTGTGGTTTGAATTTGCATTTTTCTAATGACTAGTGATGGTGAGCATCTTTTCATGTACCTGTCGGCCCTTTGTATATTTCCTTTGAAGAAATGTCTATTCAGATCCTCTACCTATTTTTTAAGTTGGGTTATTTGTTGTTTTGCTATTGAGTTGTGTGAATTTTTGTATTTTGTAATATTAACTCTTTATAAGATGTGTGCTTTGCAAATATTGTTTCTTATTTCATAAGTTGTCTTTTCAGTTTGTTGATGCTTTCTTTAGCTGTGCAGAAACTTTTTAATTGGATGGAGCCCCACTTGTTTGGTTTTTATTTTATTGCTTGTGCTTTAGGCATTATATCTAAAAAATCATTACCAATTCCTGTGTCAAGGAGCCTTGTTTCTATTTTTTTTCTTCTAGGAGGTTCATGGTTTCAGATCTTACATTGAGTATTTAATCCATTTTGAATTACTTTTTTGAGTGGTGTAAAAGGTCTGATTTCCTTCTTTTACATCTGAATACCCAATTATCCCAGCACCGTTTATTGAAGAAACTGTCTTTTCTCCATTGAGTAGTGTTGGCTGCCTTGTCAAATATTAGTTGATTGTAGCTTGAGTTTATTTCTGGGGTCTTAATGCTGTCCCATTGGTCTGTTTGTCTGTTTCTGATCCCATATGCATAATGTTTTGATGTATGTAACTCTGCAATATAGCTTGAAATCAGGAATTGTGGTGTCACCTGTTTTGTTCTTCTTTCCCGGGATTTCTTGGCTATTCAAAGTTTTATTGATTCCATATAAATTTTAGGAGTATTTTTTTCTACTTCAGTAAAAAATACCATTGGGATCGTGATAGGGATTGCCTTGAATTTATACATGACTTGGGTAGTACTGACATTTTAACAATATTATTTCTCCTAATACATGAATGTGGATACTTTTTGATTTATTTGTATCTTCTTCAAACAACCTTATACTTTTCCATGTGGAGATTTTAACCTCCTCAGTTAAATTTTTGCCTATTATATTGTTGTTGATGTTATTGTACATAGGACCAATTTCTTTATTTCTTTTTCAGAAATGTTCTCGTTAGTGTAGGTAGCAGTTCTTGAATCCAGGGCCAGCCTTCAGCTCTGTCTTCACAGGCAAGGACAACAGTTTATATTGCAGGGAAAACATAGTAATCGTCTCATGTGTGCATCTCATCCTGCGTATGTCTTTGTCTCTTTGATAAGGAAACAGGGGCTTTGTTACATATCGTGTGAACACCTGTCTGCCAGGATTTAGAACAAATGCTTTCAGGCAATATGCCTTTTATTTCAGTAAAATTTTCTATATTACTTCTGTCCACCACTGTAGGATCATGTTCAGTTTTCCAAAACTCCAGGAAATGTTTATTTTAATTTTCTTTAAAGAAGAGGAGAATAAAGAAAATGTATCAAAAGCTTCTTGTGCAGAACTACTGTTTTGATTTCTCTTTGTGTGAGCTTTGGCTTTCCCACATCTTGAGCCCTCAACTCTTTGATGTTGCCCCTTTAAGCATAAAATAAAAGATTATTCTCTTTGGTCTACAGGCTTGGAGGAGGGCAAACACAAAACATTCCTGTGTGTTCATATTTCCATAGCAATAATTGATGCTGGTCTTGGGGCTGTCCTGTTTGCCCCAGCCTCATACAGTAAGCATCTGGTGTTCCATGACAGTTCAGTTTTACCAATTTTCTGATCCTGTATGGAGTCCCTTCTTGTGTCTGCGTGAACAACTTGACAAGAGGTTCCAATCCTGTATGGAATCCCTTCTTGTGTCCTCGTGAACGACTTGACGAGGGGGGGCATCCATGATTTGAGTCCTCACTCTGTCCCTGCAGGGCTTATAGTTATGCTTTGCACACAACAGAGACTCAATGCATGAATGAATGCATGGATGGTTTTCCCAGTTTGATTCTATGAGCTGCATTACATGCACCACCTAGGTTTTCATAAGACATTTTATTGGTACATATTTCTCACTACTTTTTAATACTCAATGAATGGTTTGTGTTACTTTCAGTAGAGCCTAAATGAGAAGAAAATGAAATGCTTCCAGTTACATAGTTAATCTGTTTAATGCCATTCTGCAACATGGCATTGAGTCCACGAGACTCAATCCCTAGGTTTGACGGTCAGCTTGGTTGCCTAACTTTGTGTTTGTGTAGCACAAAAACCTAAACTCTCAGAGCTGCTGAAGTTTCCTAAAGCCTTATCACTTACAGATGAGGGAGCAGTCATATTTACATTCTTCATGGTTAGTGAATGAATTGGAAGTTTGCATGATTCAAAATATTTTTTCAATAAAAATGTATTATCACTCTGTTCTGTGACTGTTCTCTGACTGGTTCTGGAGGTAGAGAGTGCTGAGAAGGAATGTCGACTACCTGCTTAATTACCAGCTTCGCTGTTCTTACTGATAGGGAAATCGTTCTATTCGCAGGTGAATGGGTTGCATTTGGTCAAAGGAAGGGCAGTAAGCAGTCACCCACATAACCAATTCAGAAATTGAGTCTATTCTGTTAACCATATTTGTATTTTGTGATAAATCTTGAAATTGCCCCTATTCCAACTTTGATGGCCAGGGACTGAGTATCAAAGCCATTCTTTGCTTTTTCTATGCCAGAAACCGTGTTTTTCAGAATCTAGTACACCTTTGAGGTCATTCTAAATACTGTCATTACTTTGAGAAAGAATATACTTAGCACGAATGAGTTGGGAAACATAAAGGGATCATTGCTCAAGTGTCAAGAAAGGGAGGTAGAACGACAATGAAATAAGGAGAGCTTCGCCTTGGTTTTATAAGATCTGGGCCTGAATTCTAGCACTGCATCCTTTTAGCTTTGTGATTTTAGTAAAGTCAGGAACTCTGGGAGACCTTGCTTTTTTATCTGTCTTGTATGGGAGAGTGTGGAACAGCTTTAGCCCAGAGATTAATCTGTACAAACTCTTATGAAAAACTGCTATCTTTATTGGTTCCTATTCTGAGTCTTATCTAATCACGTAGCTTCTGGTAAATAAATAACTAGCTCAAATGATGGCCAGTACTTATTTGGCAGTTTATGGCATACACTGTACTTAATTATTTTATTATTGTCTTTTTGCTAATATTATATAATATTGTTCTAGTGTTGAAATAAATGTTCTATTTTACTTTAGTATTCTTTTTGGATGCATTGTGATCTGCATTTGATAGATGAAAAAAGAGAGATTTTAGGAGGATTGAGGGCTTTGTGACATAAGTTTACTTCTAAATAATGGGAGAGATCCAAACCCACATTTTGAAACTCCTGCATCCATGTCCTTCCCTAAGGTTACAGTGACCATAAACATTGGATGTAACCAAGAGTCATGTAGAAAGCCTGGCCTATGCTACCCAAGCCCCTCACTGTAGCCTCTTTCTCTCGAAATTCTCTAGAAAGCACTTGGCTCCTTGAACAGGTACAGCTTGAAGTTGGAAGCAGTTGCATTTCGCATGAGTGGTTTTCATTCTCCATTTGAAAATCTGAAATGCAATGTCTTATAAGATTTAGGAAGTTGAAACTAGGGAGAGGAGTCATGATCAGCAGTGGTATCTTCCATACTTCTTTCTTCTCACAGTTTAATAAGAATCACCAAAGAGGATTTCTTTCTTTATCTAAAGTTCTCATGGAAAGAACCCTGACGGCACCGACAAGTAGGGAAATACATTTGGGCGACATGAAGCTGCTTTAAGCTCTGACACAGGCTGACAGTCTGGTGTATAAATAGAGAAACCGTTTTATTGGTGCTTTTAATAGAGTCTTATCTAAATATCTAAATGCTCTCTGCAAGTGTCAGTTGTTACTCTAGGTTAGATTTCAAGGTCTACAGCTCCCTTATGAGGTCAATGGGACAAGTCATGTTTATTGTATGGTTAGAGCCCCCCAGGCTCCAACAAACATTTTACATGCCATTTCTAGGACTAGCAATAAATTTGGCAATTATTACCAAGACTGGGCTAACATGTCTTCTGAAAGGGTTGAGAAAACAGCAAAGGGGGAGGAGGATTGTGGCAGAAAGCCATAGCACTGAATCAGGCAGGCCTGAATAAAAAACCCCAGCTTTCCCATTTAAATGATATATACCCATCAAGGATCAGTACTTAACTTTTCTGAACTTCAGTTCTACCACTCACAAATAGTAAATTATAAATTGTAGCTTTACATGTAAGATATGAAAAAAAATCACCAATCCAGTTAATTTAGGGTACTTAGTATTATTCCAGTCCTAGTTCCTAGAATACCCAGAGACATAAAGATTTACCACTAGACAGAGGTACTTTTGTCCAGCCCTGTGTTTTCCTATTTTCTCATATTGTAAGAGACTCAAGAGTTTCTTCAAACTTTTTCTAGCTATTGGTGGGCACAGGGAGTGTTACGTTCAGATCTTTGCTGTACCTCTTGTGTATTTGAGAACCGGTACCTGTGAGTTCAAGGGGGATTTGAGAGTCATGGAGACTGTGTTTTACCCACATATATCCACATCTTCCTCTCTGACCTACAGGATCAGGTATTGAAAAGGGGGAAGGAAGCAATATTGCTATTTCCAAGGCTAGGAAAAGAAATTATGCCCTGGCTGGTGTGGCTCAGGGGATTGATTGCTGGCCTGAGAAGCAAAGGGTTGCCAGTTTGATTCCCAGTCAGGACATATGCCTGGGTTGCAGGCCAGGTCCCCAGTAGGGGGCACATGAGAGGCAACCACACACGGATATTTTTTTTCCATCTCTTTCTCCCTCCTTTCCCCTCTCTCTAAAAATAAATAAAGTCTTAAAAAGATAAATTAATGTTACCCCTTCTACCAGTACATCCCTGCATTTGTAGAGGTCTGCACTTTGACTTCCACGATGCCCTTTAGTTCTCTCATCTCCATAAAAGGACATTATGCTCTTCCTTTTGCAGATGAGGAAACTACAGCGAAGTGGTTTTGTTGATGATATGAATTTCATGAGCCAGTATCCTGGCCTGATCCAAAATTCAGTATCATTCTTTTTCACTTCCAGCCTTGTTTCTGACTTCTTGAGGCCTCCAGAGCAGCTTTGGGCCCAGTCTCTACCAACAGTGAAACAATCTGATGTGGCAAACATACACATTTGGGAAAATGGTCCTCTGTTTGAGTCACTTTTTTTCCTCTCAGTTCTCAACACAGGGGTCTCTGTGGGCTGTGGGGTCATCACACTGTCCCTGGCTTGTCAGGAGAATTGGGAGAGCGTAGGTCTGTGGTTATGTCATGGATGCTGGACTGTCAGAATTGGGAGAGCGTAGGTCTGTGGTTATGTCATGGATGCTGCATTAAGACCAGCCTAGCAATAATGTATTGGTAAGTCACAACCTTTGTGGGCTCCTTTTTGTCAGCCACATAGAAGACGCATAAGAAAAACAACCTCTGTAATCTGTACCTTTACGCTTTTAGTATACTTGAGGATAGTGCTTTAAAAAGTTGATGTCTGAAGGCAGGCTACCTTTAAGGCATCTCTCAGGGCCATGTGACCTGTGGTACAATGAAAAGAGATCATCCTGAAAGCGAAGAAAACCAGCTTTAGTCCTGCCTCTTCCGGTAAAGTCACCTGCCCTTTGTGAATCTGTTTTCTCCACTAAGCGATGTGTTTGAACCACATGGTTTTAAATATCCCTTCCTCCTCTGAAATTGTTCCTTAACTTTTTCTATGTAAGGAGTTGATTGAAAGAGCTGATGGAAGGAGCTACAGATCTCATTATCAAAAAAGGTTAAGTTGTGAATAGGAGCTATTTAAGGCAGCAAAAAAAAAAAAAAAAAAAAAAAAAAAAAAAACAGCATTACTTTCAATTATGTCCTTCTTTAAAAAAAGGAAAAGCAGAATTTTAGTTTGTTTTCACTTTGAGAGTTAAATCCTTGCCTATCTAGGACATTCACTCCATTAAATAGGCTAAAAATTCATCTTTTCCTATTTTTATTTATTTACTTGTATTTTGTACATTACAATAATATTTATTTATAAATCACTTGTTAAAATTATTTTCTTCTTGCCTTTTTCTCATTCAATGGAGGCACAATTTGCATGCAAGGAAATACTCAGACTGTGAGCCTCTCTGGTGGTAGCCTCTGAGCTGTCTGTGAGATCTGACAATTGTGTGTGTCACTCCAGAAAGGTCCCTCATGACTCTTTCCAACCCATTTGCACTGACCACCCGTAGAGGCAACTCCTTCCTGACTTCTGTCACTATAAATTCTTTCTGTCTGGTTGTTTAATTCAGATCAATGGAACCATACCACATTTATTTTTGTATCAGGCTTCTTTTGAATTTCAACATGCAGGTTTTTTATATTCATCTATTCACGCATGCTCTTGTATCACAGATCTGTTCCTTTTGGTTATTGAGCAGTGTACTATTGCATGAATATACCCCCAAATAGTTTATTCATTCTCCCCTTTTTTTAATTGTATCATGAATTTATATAAGTGAAAAACACAAGGATATAAGTATTGAATGTTTGGGTAAAATCCCTCTTCTGTTCAGTCTTGAGGGCCTCAGCTATTTGCCACTGGGACCCTGACACCAATCTGAAGTATTAGACATATACCTTTGCTTATTCTAGTCACCATTAATCCCTATCCTCTCCATGAGTGTCAAGTGGATATGGAAGGAACACTGGCCTGAGAGCCAAGAGTCCTGGGTTCCAAGGACAGCTCTGCCCCCACTCAGTAGTGTATGTGGCCACTTCAGCACCAGGCCTCAATTTCTCCACCAGTGAAATGGTCTGGCTGGACTAGAGAATCCCTATGCTCTTCTATTGCAGACATCCTAAGGCCCTTTGAAAATCCCTCCCATAGCCTCCGACACCCCGTTCTTCTCAGTCAGTCCTGGAATTTCTCTCTTCTGCATCTTTATGGAAAAGTATCCAAAGCATCAGGTTATTCAAGAAAATACATCTGGTCCCTCTTCCTCTCCCAAGCCTCACACTTCCCTTTTGTAGACTTGGAGCATTGAGAAGACATGTTGTCCGGTGAGCTTGCTGCAAGAAGGATTTCCCTAAAAAGCATTGGGTCTTAAATCTTCACCTATTTCTGAAATTCTTAGAATATTATTAAATTTCAAAGCTAATTAGGAGTATCTCACTTTATCGTACTTTTTATCATGCTTCAAAGTATATTATGGTTCTTAGGATATAATGAAACACCAATCCAAAAGAACCTATGCACCCCTATGTTCATAGCAGCACAATTTACAATAGCCAAGTGCTGGAAGCAACCTAGGTGCCCATCAGTTAATGAATGGATCAAAAAACTGTGGTATATTTACACAATGGAATTCTATGCAGCAGAAAGAAAGAAGGAGCTCCTACCCTTTGCGACAGCATGGATGGAATTGGAGAGTATCATGCTAAGCGAAATAAGCCAGGCAGTGAAAGACAAATACCATATGATCTCACCTTTAACAGGAAGCTAATCAACAAAACAAACAAACAAGCATACTATAAACAAAGACACTGAATTTGAGAACAGTCTGACAGTGACCAGAGGGGGAGGGGAGGGAATTTCAGGGGAAAAGGGGAACGGTTTAGAGCAACAAGTATAAAGGACTCATGGACAAAAACTATGGGGGGTGGAAATGGGAGGAAGGTGGGGAGGGTTGGGGCAATGGGCAGCAGGGGAGTGAAAGACAGAAAACTGTACAATATCAACAATTAAAAAATACTGATTAAAAAAATAAAAATACTCAAGAAAAAAAGTATATTATGGATTTGTCCTGTCTCCCTCCCATCTTTAATCATTGTCTCTGTAATAGCTTCTAAACTATTGACTTGAGTTCATTCCTCCTGAAAGAACTTTGTCATCGTACTTGTGCGATCTGAGTTTAAGCAGCAGATGGTCAAAGTGCTGGTCAGTTTGTATTTCAGCTAGTCCTAGGCTAACGTTGTTCATTCGCAATGTCTATTTTACTTTAGCACTCAACTCATTAATGCCTCCTTACCTTCTCCTCACAGTTCTTAGAAGAAAAGGCCTTTGAAATATGATCCCTCTCTCTACGGAAAATTCTTTCTATGAATTTTTTATTTTAAAGACAAACTTTGCTTCACTTTACAAAATGGTATCTGTCCTTAGCATGAAATAAACTAGGAGGAGTTGAACAGTGAAGGATGGTATTTTTTCAGCTTCTCTAAGACAATGGTAGAATTATTTTGGATACCAGGGAAATGTAGAGCTTAATATATTTGCCCATATATAATGACAAATTCCAACTCTAAACAAAAATAGATTTGGGGAGTATCTATCATTTTTATTACCCATCTTCTTGGATATATTCTATGCAGCACAGTGAGTAGGAAAGAGTGTGGACTTAGAGAATCAGAAAGGCTAATTTTTTAATCTTGGCCCAGCTATGTTCCAATTGAACAACTTGGGAAAATCACATAACTTGTCTTAGTGTTCTTTGTAAATTAGGAATAATAAGGTCTATTTTTCAAGGCTGTTTTGAGGATCATAGATAATACGCATAAAACTTATGGGACTAGTCAAAGAACATGTATGAATGACCCACAGACATGGACAACAGTGTGGGGATTGGTTGTGGGAGGAGGGCAAAGGGGGAAAATTGGGATAACTTTAGTAGAATAACAACAAGAGAATTTAAAAAGCTTTATGATACATAAAGTATAAACACAATAATGGTGGTAATGCAATTACTTTGGAGATATCACTTCTGTTAGGTCTCATAACATCAAAAGTAAAGCACCAAGTTTCAAACTCTAACTTTGTTACTTCTAAAATGAAGTATAAAACTTCATTTTCACACTCACAGCTTCTGAGAACTTTCACTATTGACTTATATCTTTCCAAATTGTGATTAGATCCAGAAAATCATATTTAAAAGTCCTGGTGCATGCTGTTTTCCAGTGAAGGACCCAGAGGGACATAATCAGAATTTTATAATGCGGTCACACTCTGTGCTGCATTGCAGAGATAAGACTTCTGTACAGGGGGCATGTCTCCTGAGTGTGCAGTTGAGGCTCAGACAGCCCCAGAATCTAGAAACCATCCCTCATAACTAGAAAGTGTAGGGGAACATGATAAAAAGCTTAACAGAGATTTAAAAATTCAATCAATGGGAATTGATTGAATTCCCATTGAGGGAAGATTGGTGAGCTGCCACTATGGTGAGCTACCATAAAGTACATTTTCACCTGCGAGACACATTATCCAGAATTTTGGACTGGTCCTCTCTTCAGGTAGCTGTTTGGAGTGTTTGTGATTTGCTCTCCTGATAGAACATGAATGAGAAGCACATTTAACCAGGTCTCACAGCCAACTTCCTCCAAAAATTTCCCCTGGTGAATGTGCCATGTACCCTTGACATGGAAAACACAGTTCATGGAGGGGACAGGCTCTGGAACTCAGAGCACTGACACGGGAATTGGGAGTTCTTAACGTCTGTTGTTTGGGCCAAAAACTGTCTCTCTCTCTGGAGCAAGCTGACTCACTCACAAGGTGAAGGAGATCTGCAATGAGTGGAGGGCTCCTCCGAGAGATGCTGCGTGACAAGTGTTTATTATTATTGCTCACCTCAGATAAGGAAAGTGGTTATAACTGTTGCCAAAACTTCCAGGCTATTCCCTTCGTCTTCTAAAGCCAGTTTTGCTCTATGAATTCTAGTCTTAGCCAAAGTCAATGAGGACTCCTGCTGTTCACCTCAACAGAGTCTACTTAAAGGCTTCCTTGCATCCATGCTTTTTTATTTAGTTGTTCATTAGTCAAGGAACACTTACTGCACACCTACATTCTGCACCAGACACTGTACTAAGGGAAGCAAAAGGTGGGGGAAACTTGGTCCCATCTCAAGCAGCTCAAAATAGGGTGGGAGAGACAAACATGTACATGAAACCAGAATATAATGTAAAAATGCCACAAGAGTATACCTACAAATGTTGTACGGATGAAAAAAGAGGTAGCAACCAATTTTGCTGGAGTGGAACCAACTCAGTAAGGGGTCAGAGGGCACATATGACTGGAGTCTGAGCAGTGCAGTCAGAGATAAAGTAAGAAGAGTAATGTGAAAAGAGGTTCCAAGGGGGAGAGGGGTAGGGCATATTCAGGCAATCAATCTGAGTTGACTGGAACGTACACTGTACATAACAGGAATGTGTGAGTATTCAGTGCATCAAAGTTACAGAAGTTCTTACCATGCTGCCAAGGAGTTGTATTTCTCTCACAGGCATGGGGGGAGCTGTCTATGGCTTCTAGGCAAGAAGATATGGTGCTGGCTGTACTTTAGAAATATAGTCTGACAGTGTGGCATAGGTGATAAAGTAAATAAAGGAAGAGCTCACACACTGGCTGCTCTCAGACCAGATACCTGCACATATATTTTGTCTTATACTGAAAAGATCTTAAAAAAATTAAACTGGCTACAAACTTTTTAAATTTCAGAGAATTCATATAAAAACCTAGATTTTCAGTTTCTGCTAAAAAAGGGAGTTCACAAATTCTGCCTGGAAAGAAGCAGCAAGAAATGAGATGTACCTTCCACTTCAATCAGGCATGTATTCTACAGTTTGCCACAGTGCCTCCCACTGTTTTTTGCTTACAAACAAAAAGCATGCCACTCATTCAGGCTGCCTTTCCAGACCTTGTTTACAAGTGTAAGACCTCTGCAGTAAAGCAAAGGTGGAACAAGGTATCAGAAAGATCGTTGATGAATGGTGTTGCAGTTGTACTGCCAAAAATGATGAAAACTTGAACCAGACTGCAAGCGACAGGGATAGAAAGAAGAGCAAGGATGGTCTGGCTGATTGGTTATATGTGTGAAGAATGAGATGGGAAGTCAAAGAAGACTTTGGTGTTTTTATTTTGCTTAATAACTGAGTCAGATTCCCACACAGTCAGAAACACAGGAGGAAGAAAAGGCTTTGGAAAATGTCAGTGTATTCAGTGTGGCCCTTTGTAGTTCAAGGCTCTGGAAAATATTGATAAGACTGTTGAAAATATACTTGTAGGCTAGTAGCCTAGTTTGTTAGAAAATACTGTGCTAAGGAATGAAAGCTCATTATGACCCAGGCAGTCATATACTTTTTTTGCTATCGTATGTCTTATACACTTTATCTTGAACTCTAACAGGTTATCAGACAAATACCAGTTCTTGAAACCAAGAAAATGTATAAGGAAATGGGGATGCATAAAATGCCTAGAGTGGGCTCATAACTCTGAATAATATTTTACAGTGAAAACTGCAGAAACAGTCCTTAATTCAGTCGATGTGAAGTAAATGGGTCATGTTATAATGCAGGTTTTAAATGAGTTAATAGCCATTAGGTAGAATCTGTTAGGAGAGGGGGGAAAAGTCAATACAAAACAAGATGTAGAGCCAGGACTAAGATAAGTTGAGGCTTCTAGGGAACCAAATTGAAAGACATCCTCAGGCCCTTCCAAGATCCTGAAAGTGGGCACCTCCTTACATTTTGCACTCTAGGGGCCTCACTTGCCCCACCCTCATCCTGGCCCCAATGTGGAGATTTTGCAAATCAACAAATCGTAAATGTTTGTGATCATACATCATAAAATGTTATCCTCCATCCCATGAAATTCCATGGGCGTGATTATGACTAATTATTTGCAGTGTATCATCTTATCTCATTCTTATGTAGATCCCCACTGTGGGGTGATACAGGTAGAACAAGCTCTCAATTGAGACTATCAGAGCCTCAAGCTTTGTCTCACGAGTTTCCAGGTGGGGCTGAGCTACCTGGAATATCACTGAAATATCCAATGATAGGCAATTGTTTGATATCCGTTTACACTGGCATTGTGCATGGAGGTATCCCTCTCTGGAGTAGCATCCATTGGTATTGATGTAGCACTTGGATTTTGAAGGGACAGTCACTAGCACATCCGCATGCAAAACAGATGGAGGGAGGAAGTTTTGTTTTCATTTTTATTTTTTTAATGTTAGTGCTAGATTATTTATTTATCTACTTTAACAGTTTTATTGAGGTATAATTGATAAACAAAGAACTATACATATTTAACGTGTACAATTTGATGAGTTTGGCCCTATGCAAACACCCATGATACCATTACCACCACCAAGGTACTAAATATATCCCACAACTCCCAGAGTTTCCTTGTGTCCCTTTGGTTTGTTTTTTATTTATTTCATATATTTTTTTGTGGTAAGAACACAACACGAGATCCACCCTATTAAGAAATCTCAAAGTGCACAATACCATATTGTTAACTACAGTTGTTTTGTTGCATAGCAGTTCTCTAGAACTCACTCATCGAGCATAACCGAAACTTTACACCCATTGAGTAGCAGCTCCCCATTTCCCTGTCCCCTGTGCTCCTGGCAACTGCTCTTATAGTCTCCACTTGTATGAGTTTGACTGTCTTACATACCTTATGTAAGCAGAATCACAAAGTTGTCCTCTGACTGACACACTCATATTTCATGTAGCATAATGTCCTCTAAGTTCATCCATGTTTTTGTGAATGGCAGGATTTCCTTTTTTAAGACTAAATTATATTCCATTGTAGAGAAACACATCTGTTCATTCATTCCTCTGTCTGTGGACACTCGGTTTGTTGCCGTCTCTTTGCTATTGTGGTCAGCGCTATAATGAATATGGTAGTGCAGACATCTCTTCAACATCCTAACTACAATTCAGAATCTTTTCCTTATGGCATGCCTCATTCACTTATAGAGAATGTGAGGAGGAAAGTTGATGCTGAATCTGATGTCAAAGATTTTTCAACAGAAGCAAGACTATAGTTCTAGAAGTTCATCTAACCTGAATTTGCTGGTTTGAGGTAAAGGGTGTGAGGTACTGTAATTTGTAAAATATGGTCGTTATTGTTATGAAAAGTCTCAATTATCTGAAACAGTGACCCAAATCCAACAAGATAAAATCTAAGAGAGACAAAAGTGAAATTCTGTTCCTAGCTTTAAAAATTAACTATGCAAGTACATACAAGGGCCATTTGACAAGTGTTCATGTTAAAAAATAAAAATAAAAGAGACCTGTAGGGGAGACAATTTGACCTCAAGATCAATAATAATATATAGGACCCTGGAAACGTAAGTGCATTCTTTGGCTGCATTATGAAGAGGAGTGTGCATAACAAGGGAAGCGGTAGTTCCGAAAATGATGTGCTCATTCATGAGTACCACACATGGAAGGGGGCCTGGCAAACCTTCACTTCTGCAGAGAAAGCTGATCAGGAGTTAAGAGAACAGAAATCATGTCCCATAAGGAGTTGTTGAAAGAATCTGGCTGTTTTTCCCAAAAAAAGAGGAGGGACAATATTTTCAATACTCTCTGGGGCTGTTACATAAAAATAAAAAAAAAATAAAAATAATAATTAAAAAAAGGCAACAGACTTGTCCTTAGAGGATAGAAATAGGGCTAATGAGGTAGAAGGCATTTAAATCAATACAATAAAGATGGCTCTACAATCAGACCTCTTGAGAAAATGCACACCTTCCAAGAGAGTCTGCTCTGACTAGATGTGGTGCATGCAGTTCCAGGGGCTGCCCAGGCGCTGATGACTGACTAAGGGCGCCATGGAGGGAATTTATGGGTCAGGTGGATGGGGTCAGAAGACCACTAAGGTCATCTTCACTCTGATGTCACCCCAGGATTCTACACAAAATTCTAGCTCCTTAATTTCTTTGACTATACAATTAAATAGATAATTTGCCTTTATTACTTGATGCCCACTAAAAGAAAGCTTTTGTCTTTTTACATGCAGACTTATTACGAATAATGCTGGATACTTTTGAAGGAAAAAGGAATTCTATACATATATTCCTATACCAATGTATTCTCATGCTGTTACGGGGCATAAACAGTAGCTTTTGAAGTTTGAAAACATTGTCATCTGTATGAAGGAGGACGATGGACTTTGCAACCATACAGTTTGGGTATAAATGTTGCTCAAAATACCCTAGCTGCATTAACCTAACTAGTTCCATGAAGTTAGAATGCATTAATTGTATGTGTCTTGTGTCCAAAAGTTAGCATTTATTTTTACAAGTATTAATGCAATAATCTCTTCCAGATTTTATTCACCCAGTTCCATGCTAAAATATAGTTTTTAATTCCTTGTCTTTTGAAGATATCAAGTATAGAAGCTGTGTCTATGTTTCATCAACTTAGCTACTTGCCTAACTACTCCAAAATTTAGTGACTGCAAAGATCATCATTTACTATTCATTACAATTTGGTAGGTCAGGAATTTGATAGCATCTAACTGAACAATCCTGGCTTAGGGTCTATTGTGAGGTTTCCGAGTCTAAGGTCTCTCAAACACTTCTTCACCTACAAGTCTGGCCCTAGGGCTGGGCATACTTGAACAGCTGTTCTGAACTAAATGGGGTTCTTCAAGCATTTTCCTCTATCATGGTAGCTTCAGGGTAACCCAACTTCAAACATGGCAACTCAGAGCTTCAAAGGTACGTGTCTCACGAAAACCCTATCATATTGTATGAGTAACATTAGAAGTCGTATAATATCGCCTCTACCACATCCCATTGGCCAGCGGTTACACATGTCCTTTTGGGCCCCCACCACTCCCTGGTGGACCATCAGGATCACATTGAAAGAAGAAAATGTGGAACGGGATATGCAATGATATCATCGTCTTGGAAAGTGCACTTTGTTGTAGCATTCCCCATAGTATATAAACAGGTGACACTACAAACAGGCTCCTTGCTACAAGGAAGGAATGAACAGTGCTGCGAAAGGACAGAGAATAGGGAATGATTAATAAAGGAGGTAACATTCACTTGCCCTGGGCCCTGAAAAAGCGGAGCCATCTCTGTTGTTTAGAAAAATGTTCCAAGCTGAGGCAACAGTGGAAGTAAAGGCCTGCAAGAACAAGCATGAAGTGTTAAATAGTTTGGGTTGACAGGAATGAAGGCTGTGTTGGGGGAATGATGGGATAGGTGCCTGGAAATGAGAAGTAAGGTGATATCCTGCAGAGCCTTGAGGGTCAAGTTAAAAAGTCTGGCATTAGGGAGCATTCTCTGGCTTTAGTGCACAGGCATGTAGTAGGTAGAATGCTCTTCCAGGGTAATCCATTCCATCCACATTCTTTTTTGCCTTTGATAGTAAACATATCATCTCTGTGAAAGTTTGCTTCCTAGCTTCAACCGAATGCAGACTCTAACGCATCAAATCACTTTAGATTTTTTTTTCTTTTTTACCCACCACAAACAACACTACGATGGTATGCATTTGAACAAACCAAAAGTGATTTCACTCTAATCATTTTCAGAGCTTTTGGCTAGATGCAGAGTGAGAAATTCATACCTTTTTCAAGTAGTGTGGGTTCTTTTTTCCCAATTCCTCTCACCCATCTGGTTCTCTGGAGATCTTGGAATCCAGGAAAGTGTTAGTTCACTGTGCTGAAATCCAAAAAAGACTGCTAAACTGTGACAGAAAATTTGTATTCCAGAGACACTGAAAGAGGGAGTCCGACCACCCTTTTGCAGCAGCAAAGAGAAAACATCTGGATTTTCTGTCCCCTTTGTCTTGCAGCAGCTGCAGGATGGAAAACTCTGTACTGGTTGTCTATGCCTTTCAAACCTACTTAATGTAAACTACTTTAGTGTGATGGCGGTGGTGAGAGAAACTAAAATATGGAATTATTTTATTTCTAGTGTCAGAAATTATTTTACAGCCAAGACACAGTTTAAGGGAAACAAATCACTTCTCCAACTTCTCTTTGTGCTCTTCAGAAGGTTACAGTCCTGTGAGTGGGTTCCAGAGCCAGGTGTCTGTACACATCGACAGCGCTGCGCTCAGAAGGAAGCCCCCAGTTGCATTCATGAGGCTGGCATGTCTTTATGGCCTTTCTAAGCTTTGGTGCTGTCTTTTGTCTTCTTCTGGCATAAGTATAATTAGAAGGGCTTGTTTTCAACAGAAGCCAAATCATTGCCAAATCTGTTCAACTGATCTGTAGAGAACTGAAGTTAGCTCATGGCCCTCTGGCTGTTCACTTTGCCACTCCCAAGAGTTAGAGGCTTAAAGTTTTCCCTTTTCTTTTGAAAGAGGATCAAGTCTGGTTCAAACAAGCTTTTCTGTCATCCTCAGGAGTACAAAGAAAGACCTTCTGTGACCCTAGTTGTTTGGCTTAGACCACTTGTGGCTTGCTATAATTTAGGAAATTATTGCAATTCATAAAGCCAGGTAGAAATAAACATCTTGGCAGAGCCTGAGTTTCAGGCAACTCTGAAGGGAACCGACATGTGAGCAAAATAGTATTGGGAACATTTCTAGTCTCTGCTTGCAGATCTTTATTCTAATGGATGATTCACAGTGGATTTAATTGTGATCTGAAATGTGCAAGCAGGCAGTATACACGTTGCAAAGAACATCACTGCTTAAACACCGGTTTTAGATTTTGCCACTGAATGGGTCAGTTACCCATAGTAGACAAATACTATAAGAAAAAAAAAAAGTTGTCCTACCTTTGTTGTGTGATTAACTTCAGTTCATTTATGTCCTTAGCAAAATCTGTAGCACTAATTTTTTTTTTTTTGACAAATATACTCTTGCTAAGATAGAATTAAAGAGTTGGAAGCAAATTTAGATTTTAGGTAATTGAATGGAATTTACATTTTTCATTCAACAAATGCTTGTTAAATACCTGTTATGTGTTAAGCACTGCTTCTAGAGGTTGCAAATGCAGTGGTGTCTCAAACAGACTGGTGGGAAGATAAGCAATAAGCATGTCAACAACTGAGGGATAGTGATAAGGAATATGAAGAAAATAACAGGGTAATGAGATAGAGCCTGGCTCAAGAGAGGGCACTGCTTAAATAGGGTGGTGACAGAAGGCCATCTGAGGATGGCGATGAAATTTAGGATATGTGTATGGGGGTAGGTGCTAATGGATGACTCTTTGGACCATTCATTTTCAGTCATTCATTTATTTACTTAATAAAATTTTCATTGAGCTCTTTCTATGTACCAGGCATTGTTGAGTGTACTCTAGGGGGTGATATAGTGAACAAGACCAAGAGCCTCACCCTATTGAAACTTCTGTTCAATCCTCAAGTCAATCACAGAGCTTCAAGGGACCAAGAAGTGTATTAACCTAAGTCTCTTATTGTATAGGTGAATGAATTTAGGCTCAGAGAAGAAAGGCTTTGCAGAGGCATCATTGCCAGTGGCTTGTCCTCACAAAACAAGAGAATAACTCTTGGTTTAAGGTTGTTTCTGCCTGTCACTATATCATGCAGGGTCTCCATAAACATCTGCTTCAACAATCTTAGTTTAAAATAGTACTTGGGTTAGCGTTGTGACCCGAAGGTAAGCTGTTTTCACACTGGAGCTTCTTGTATACTCCACATTGAAGATAACATGATCGAACACTGTCAAGATGGTTCCTCATAGGCACTGGCATCAGGGGCTTAGTTGGGCCTTAATTACAGATAAGTCAAGAAAATGGATTTTGCCAAATATTTCTGCAACAAGTTATATATTCCATGAGATTTCTCTGTACACTCAAAGTGAATGATCTGTGACCACTCCATCACTTATTAGATGTTCCAAGTATGTAAACTAAAGAAAAATACAATAAGAAAAAGAGTTGAAAACATGCAAAATGAAAGGAAAAAGAACAAATGTTCCCAAACTCACTGTGCATTGGCTTGTGGATGTCTGTGTGGACATCTCATATTGTCTCTTTCTCTCCAATAACAAGAGTAATGCAAAGTAGGCTCAGCTGATTAGTAAGAGACTCAAGAACCAAGACTTAAGGTCAGTTCTCATATGGAAGGAACATCAATTTTTCCCAGAGAAAAAGACTTTATAACAATATCTGTAATCTCTTTACATTTTTAAAGAGTACATTTTGTATTTATTTTATTTAATGTTCCCAATTCTGGGAGGTAGACAAGGCAGAATAACCAGTATCCCATTCTGTAGATGAGGATACAGCTACTCTGGAAAGTGACCCTCAGTGCACTGGTATGAGTGTCTATTAATAACTTTTCTGTACAAGTTGCTAGTGGCAGGAATTATTGAAGCTGGGCCCAAAGACATCAGGCCATGAAGCTTAGAATAGGATTAGCTCCCCTGAATTATTGGCTAGAGGGCGTCCACACTTATCAGTTTGTGAGTGTCTTGTTTTAACAGTAATAAAACCCAACTAATGTAATATACTCATACCAATGATTTTTTCACTGGTGACATCAATAATTATGTTAATAACTAATCAACCTTAGTTGTCTTACTCCTATTACTGACAATGGACAAAACATCAGAGATGTTTTGGTATTCCAGAAAGAATCTAGTGTGGAGTTTGGAAAAAAGCACTATACAAAAACCAGAGCATCTGAATCCCAAACTCAGCTCTTAGACTATGTCTAACATTAGGCAATCAGCTTCCCTGAATGCAGTGTCTCAGAATACAAGGTGAGAGAATCAGACAAGATAATTTTAATAATTTTTTTCAAGTTCAAGCAAACTATGCATTTTGTGAAAGGTTATGGCATAGCAATTTGCTTAAAGGTCAAGAACTATGTTCAGTGCAATCGCCATTATATAGAGCTGTATAGAAAGATATAGGGGAAACGTATTAATTGAAGGACAGTGTGAAGTAGAAGAATGAACCTACGTCTTCTAATTCCAAGGACAAGTCTTTGGAGTTAGAGGACACAGGTTTAAATCCTGACTGTAGTCATGTGGCACATAAGAATTCTACCATTCTACCTACTGTAACATTGTTGTGGAGATTAAATGAGCTCCTGTTTGTAGACTTTAGACTCTACCAGAGCAAGCTGTCAATTTTTGTTTTGAGAGTATAAAATAATGTAAATTACTTTCATGAAGAGCTAAAAATGTTAAGGGTCTGAGGTATAATAATGTTTACACAGAAGTAAGAATAGCTTTCCCACAGAATTCCCAGGGAAACAGGAGGAAATCTCTTAGGAATTCATTAGCTCATTTTATGTTATGACATTATCCGGTTGTCCCAGAGTATCATAACAACATTCCTTAAATAATCTGTCTTAAAAAGTAGAGATGCAAAATATAGGGAAATACATGGTGACTGAAAAAGTAGAAAAATAATGCTTAAATATGGTAATTCATTCAATGATCAAAATGACAATCAAATGCATGTTTTAGCCCCCTTAGAATCTGTAAGAAGAATTACCCAAAACTAACATTCATTACACAGCCAAACACTGGGTTTTTTATTTTATGTATGTGATCTTATTTAGTCTTCATGACACTGCAATGTAGACATTTTCAGTCTTGTTTAGTAGATGAAGAGAATAAAGACCAGAGAAGTCAAGAAAATTGCCTAGACTTTCAAACCCAAGTCTTTTGAATCTATCACTAATTCTTTTACCATACCTGATAGACTCTGCTCTGTTCCTGACTTAACAAGTCCCAACAGACCGTACAGTGAAGTTGTTGTAAAGCCAAATCTATGATTTGACTTGGCTTATAGGAAAGGAATTTTATTCTTCTTTTTCCTCTCACAATAGTCTCGATGGAGTGCTGTGATCTTGTGATTTTGCTCCTGGCATGAAGGTCTGACACACTCATCAAGTCCCAGCCTCCTATTCCCATATTTCTCAGGGTTAGGAGACATTCAAGAGATGTGTTAGAAGAATTAGCATACTACAAGGGCTACACATTTTAAGGTAAAAGAGCATCTCTCTGGACCTTGAGGTATAAACAAACTAAATGTTCTGTAATGAGGTTTTTTTTTTTTTTTTTTTTTTTTTTAATTTACTAAAGCACAGCTCATAATCCCAGCCCAAGTGTTTCAGAATAAACAACAGGGCATTATTTACTTTGTGAAGAACATAATTTGCAGCTCATGGCAAAATTAAATAAAATGACCTAATTGTCCTGTTTTTGTCCTTTTTGTTGGCTTTTTTCCTTGTGGTTTTAGGACATACTTCTTAATTTTAATTTCAGTTTATTTAGTCCAAATATAAACACAATCTTGTAAGAATTTTTTTCTAAATTCCATCTTAGTAGTGTATCATACATGTGTTTTTGTTTGTGTGAATTTGACACATAGATATTTATCTCCGGCGATATTGAGTTGCCCTTCGCCAATGTGGTCCAATACACTAATTTTGTTAAAACATTCTTCCTGTGAAATGAATTTTGTTTCAACGTAGGCGTTTCTGGGACTGAGGTAATGAGGACTCTTCTTATAACACAACATTAATTCCAGACAGTGTTATGTATTTTTTTTCAAGAGCTAATTCAAATCCCACCCAGAAGAGGTTCCCAGAATCAGGTGCCACCAGCACACGGCCTGCTCCTCACCGTTCAAAAGTAATTACTCTCTTCTCTCTGTTCCCATCACACATTCCTCATGCCTCTCCAACAGCAATTTGCTGTGCCCCTGGCCTCTGATCAGCTATTTCTAGAAGCGTCTACTTCCCCCACTACACCGGGAACCTCTGAGGGCCAGGATGGTGTCTTTGTCTTTTCTCTCTTCCCTGGTATCTGCCAGGATGTCAAACACTTTGTTCCACTCCTTAGGCTTTCTGCAAGGCTAAATATAGTGGGGAGGCAGCTCTGCTCAGCAGAAAACCCTGTGAAAAGTTTCTTTCAAGGAGATTCAATAAAAAGCCGTGGCAATATAGGCATTGGATGCAAAAATAATGTGTTCAAAAACATTAGTGGAAATGAACAACAAACAAAAATAAGAAAGTTGAATTTTTGCTGAACTTTCAGTCCCATGTTTCATAACTGTCATTTTTGTGGGGTTCATGACATCAGAAAAATACATTTTCAGGGTTTGGTGCCATCTAATAAATTGAATAAAAATTTTTCTTATATTAAAAAATTAAAATTTTTATCTGTAGTGTAGGAATTTTTAGTCTGATTTAAACATAATAGAGGGATGGATGACACTGGGATTACCATTATTATTTTCAGTCTGTTTTAAAATGCAGAGGTTAAGGTTAGGATTTAGATTTAGGTGAAAGACACTTAGAAAGTACAAGAAAACTTTTAATAAGAAATGCATGACTCTCTGAGAGGCAGAGCTGTTGGGAGGTTTTGCACCATAGCTCATCAGGAGAACTATCAAAGTAAAATAATATCTTCATCTGCAAAGAAAACCCAAAAATACATCCATCATTGGGGAAGCCTTCTTGATGACCAGAATGAGGAATAAATTTGTCTTCCAAAATTAAGTTAGTTGGTATAATTATTTGAGTTTGAATAATAGCACTGGCAATTCAGTGGAGGTTTGTTGAGTTATACACAGCCTTATTCTCTTTTTTCATTTTTTTTATAAGATTTTATTTATCTTTAGAGAGGAAAGGAAGGAGAGAGGGAGAGAAATATCAATGTACGGTTGCCTCTCGTGCGTCCCCTGATGGCAACTGGCCTGCAACCCAGGCATGTGCCCTGACTGGGAATCAAACCGCGATCCTCTGGTTCGCAGGCCCGCGCTCAATCCACTGAGCTGCACCAGCCAGGGCTTTTTTCATTTTATTTTTATTTTTATTTTTATTGTTGATCTTGTACAGTTTTCTTTTTCTCCCACCCCAGCCCACCACCCCAGCCCTCCCCACCTCCCACTCATTCCCACCCCCCATAGTTTTTGTCCATGTGTCCTTTACACTTGTTGCTCTAAACCCTTCCCCTTTTCCCCTGAAATTCCCTCCCCTCGCCCCTCTGGTGACTGTCAGCCTGTTCTCGATTTCAGTGTCTTTGGTTATATTATGCTTGTTTGTTTGTTTTGTTGATTAGGTTCCTGTTCCTTGTTCTCTTTTTGTTGTACCACATTGCTGTTCTGTTGGGAACGCCTGCATATAAACTGTGCTTCGCAACCCTTTTTACATCGCAGTTCTTGTGGAAAATGTTGACATTCATTCGGTACACTGGAGTAAGTGAATGAGGCTTCACCTGCCCCCGGTGACCACCCAGGAGCTATAGAAAGTTCTGCCCCCTTTAAACCCCCCCCAAATATGGCACGCCTACAACCCACTGGAGTCACTGTTTCTTACCTATCAGCTGAAAGCCCAGATCTGGATTAGAGAATTGTTTTGCATGGTGAAATAGATTAACTTTACTTTATGTAAAGTACTTAACCAGAGTTTATTAATTCACTGTCAAACCCATATGTGTGAAGCATCAGTTTTTGTAAGGATACTGTTGTAGATGCTGGGGATCCACAAACAAGTTTTCTGTGTCATCCTGTGAGAAGAGTAGACAAATTGTCTTGAAAGCTGTACACATTTCCTTCATTTATATGCATGTAACTTGCAGGTAGTCAATCTGAATGCCTTCTCTTTGCAATATGGAGTACATCTACTGAAATACGAATTCTGTATAGTGTGATATAGGAAAGGGATTTTCCACTGTATGAAGAATTAGGAGACCTATATTCTTTCATCATCATCATCATCATCATTATTATTATTAGATTAAATGTATTGAGATAACATTGGTTAATAAGGTCATATAGGTTTCAAGTGTAGCTTACTATGATGCATGATCTATATTTTGCATTGCATACCCACCACCCATAGTCAAGTAATCCTTTGTCACCATACATTTTGCTCCTTTTACCCTCCACAGTCCCACACCACCTTCCCTCTGGTAACCACCATATTCCTCTCTGTCTGTGAGGAGACCTATTTTCTAACTCAAAATCTATCACTAGTTCTTTTCCCTCTCTGTCTCTTTGTTTCTTAAATCTTACAGCTAGACTAGAATCATGGTTTATAAACTATAAAATACGGATCCCGCACAGGCTCCATCCCTTCACATTCTTCATCCAGAAGTGATTTGGGGTTCTTCTGGATGTGTTTGTTGCCTTCCCAAATTATTTCCTTGAACAAAGGATTACAGGAAAAAGAAGCAAGTGAGAGAAGTTGAAAATTCCTGGAGTAGAATAATCACTAAAGACTTTTTTAAAATTTTATTGTTATTCTATTACAGTTGTCCCAATTTTCCCCCTTTGCCTTCCTCTGCCCAGCCCAGCCCCACTCCCACTGTCCATCCTCACACTGTTGTCCATGTCTGTGCATCATTCATACATGTTCTTTGACTAGTCCCTTCCCCTTCTCTCCACCATTATCCCCCTCCCTTGTCCCCTCTGGTCGCTGTCAGTCTGTTCCATGTATCATGCCTCTGGTTCTAATTTGCTCATTAGTTTATTTTGTTCATTAGATTATAGGTGAGATCATATAATATTTGTCTTTACTAACTGGCTTATTTCACTTAGCATAATATTCTCCCATCCCATCCATGCCGTCCCAAAAGGTAGGAATTCCTTCTTTCTTTCTGCTGCATAGTATTCCATTGCATAAATGTACCACAGTTTTTTGACCCACTTACTGATGGGCACTTAGGCTGTTTCCAGCACTTGGCTATTGTAAATAGTGCTGCTAGAAACATAGCAGTGCACTTGTTTTAAACTGGTGATTTGGGATTCTTAGTGTATATTCCCAGCAGTGTAATCACTGGGTCAAAAGGCAGTTCCATTTTTAGTGTTTTTAGGAAATTCCATGCTGTTTTCCACAGTGGCTGCACCAGTCTGCATTCCCACCAACAGTGCACTAAAGACTTTTAAAGGTTTAAATATATTCTGACTCTGCTTTTTTCCTTTTTATTCTTATCCCAACAAAACCAAAACTTTACTTACCTAGGACATGAGATATCACCCTTATCTTTCCAAGAGTCTTTCCTATTTCAATGTTGCTTTCGTACCTTAAAAAAGTAAAGATGAAATATAAGATTACATTTTAATTTTATGAAATGAAAATTTTAACATTTCTAAATGGCAACACTTTATAGTTTTCTGAATCTTCAAATACGTCCCTTTATATAAAATACTTAACATTGAACACATATAACCCATTGGCAATATGCCAATTATAGAGCTGTTATTTTCTTTATAATCTAACTAGTAGTTATTGCTTATGCTTATAATCATTTATATTCAGATGATTCTTCTAGCTCTTCTGACTGTGAATTAGAGAAGTTATTTATACAATATCTGAGGATAGAAAAGATACAACCAGATTGCATATCTAAAAACAGTTGCCTTGGGGAGTTTTGTGTACAAGATTGTTTTCTTGCGTGATTTTATTTTTATTTTTGCTTAACTTTTTTGTTTTTAATCATGATTGTATTATCATTTCAGAAAAGTTTGTAAGTTGTGCCTTTTAGCAGCTAACTTCTTTTTTGGCTTTTTTCCCGCTAGTCTGTAACATCTTTTCATTTTAACTGTATGTTCATTAGTATAGCTGCCCAAAACAATTTTGAAAATCCTTTAAAATTTTTCAAACAATGCCTATATTTTTAAAAAAGTATAAAATGTAGACTCTTTATTCAGGGTAAACTATAAGGTATTTCATAGCTGGTTACCAGTTGCCTGCTGTGTGCCATGGACTATTTGGCCCTGGGCAAGGATGGTTACTGTTGTGCTGGGATGCTGCCCAGCTCCCTCTTCAGGACTGAGGCGCTCATTCCTCCAGCTGCAGGGATTGTTGGCTGCTGATGGTGCATAGCTGAGTCCCTCTCTGGTGATTACCCTCAACTGAGGGGAACCTTTTCGCCAAGGATTACTCCTGCTCTTGCAAGCCATACGTATCCATTGACTGGTAGATGCAGGGATGTACAGGCCTTATGCCCTGGTTTCAAAGAAGAACAACTGTGCAAGGCCATTCCAGCTCCAGACTCACTAATCCACAGACCCATCAGAAGCTCTGGCTGTAACTACATCTCAGTTCAGCTCCTCTACTCAGGAACTTCCTGCACTTTCCCATAGGTCTGGATCTGAAAGATACTCTCTGGTAACTTCCCACGTGGAAGTTTCTGTTTGAGAATCTGTTTCCTAGGAAACTTAACCAAAGACTGTGGCTCCAATGCGGGGAGAGAGGTGTGGGCTTGGTTTGGTCAATGGATGTTGACATAAACCATCAAGTCCAAATACATTATACTCAGTGTCATAGGAGAAGCATTATACAATCTTATGGGAGTGAAAGAGGTGACTTACTTTGCTTGAAGTATAGCAGAGGGAGAATTAGAAAAGGTTTTGCAGAAGAGGTGACATTCGAGCCTAACTTTGAAGAATGAGTATTTACCCTCTAGGCAGAAAAGGATGTGAAGTAGTCTGGGCTTGTGGAAGAACGTATCTTATTACAGTGGTAGCAGAAAGCTCAGTAGAGGTTGATCCAGAGCCAGCTCGTGAGTTACTCTCGAGAGTTTGAAGGTTCTTATGCTGGAGTGTGCTCTTCCCTCCCACCTCCCACTGATCACTCATGGCACCCTCCTCCACATACAAGTGTGATTTGAGTATATACACTTAGAATCTTTCTTCAACTTTTTTGCTTGAAGACTGTTTTTTTGCTTCATATTCTTAAAATTTTAACCTACTTTAGAAAATATAAACACTGAATATTTTCATCTGGCTTAAAAGTAACCTTCTATAAGAAGACACAAAGATCATCTGTGGTGCTTAAAATTCTACCAATAGCAATTTCTGGAATTCCAAGTGAAAAGACATAGTAAAGTTTACTTAGTTTAGTTTTCTAACACATGAAGCCTCCTTTAAAATCTCAGATGAGAGGTTATCCAGTTGTTTGCAGTGTATGAGTATATCTAGTGATGGAACCATTGGCCTTTGTCTATTGTTTTTAATACTGATATACTGCAAAGTTATGCAACGAGAGAGTTAGAGTTAGTCAGTGCTTTACAGGCAAGAAAACTGGGGTCTAGAGAGAAGAAATGATTTACCCAAGGTCATACACTACAGGTTGACAAAGCCAGAAGGATAATTTTTTTTCTCTTTTTATCTAGCAACTTTCCCTCTCTATGGCTATGTAATGAATTTATCAGATGCCTTTCTGAATTATTGGGAGTCAGGAAATTATGATACAGTCCCACTTCCACCCCTGTTGAACTCCCTGACCCAGGGCCAGCTGTATCAGTGCTCCGGGTCTGTTTTCTCACCTGTGAAATCGGAGGCTTGGACTAGAGGAATGCTCAGTTCCCTCCTCTCTGACATTGTAAGAGTCTTTATCCTTTCTCAAATAGAAGATAAGTCTGAGGGTCCTAGTGGGCCAGTTGAAGACTGAAAGGAGTAGAGTACAGTTAAGGGAGCCAGCTAGACAAGGTGTTTTCCTCCACCATATGCTAGACCATGCTCACAGTCCTCTGCATTCTTGGAAACTTTATTTTCTGATTTGTGGGCATTTCACAACAGTCTCACTTTAAACATATTTTACACTCTTCTGCCTTTGTAAAAGAAATGTTCAGATTACCTGTTCTTTAAACAGTGCTTCCACAGACCATGAAGAATTTCCTTAGAAACTGACTCAACCTTATACATTGCTGATGGTTTTAAGTAAATGGGCTGAATCTTGCAGCCAAGCCTCAGTGCAAACAAAAAACATTTTCTGGTCAAGCATTTTCTGGTTTGTTCAACTCTATTACAGGGCTGCCTTAAAGGAAGAAAAGTTAAAACCCACAGAGGAGCAAAACACAAGCCCCAAGGAGACAGTTTCCAGCCACATTAGCTCAGGTCACCGGAGGAGAAAAGTGGCAGGGTCCTCATGGTCCGGACCGTTGTAGTCTCCCAACTGCCATCTTAGGTTTTTCTGCTATTTTAATTTCACCACTTCAAAATAGAGTGAAAATCGGTTAATAGTTTCCATGAGTTTAGACTGTGACCAGAGGCGTACTAAGCAATTTCAGAACCCGCAGCAACCGCAGCTTTGAGGAGAGGATGGTGATGGATTTACCAATTCATCTTGGCATCGATCCCCAAGTCAGGGGAGGCAGGCCAGCTGTGTACTGCTGGGACGGGATGTGAACAGTATTCCTTCATTCATTCTTTCAGCATGCATTCGTCCCGGGCTTATGATATTCCAGGTAGTATACTAGGTTTACTATGGGACAGAGAAGTACATTCTTAAGACATAGTCCCAGCCCTTAAAGAAAATGCAGTCTGATAGAGGAAATAGGTGTATGTGCAAATAATGTTAATACAGCGAATGCTGTTAAGTGCTGTAAGCAACATAAAGTGCTCAGGAAGGGGAGAGAAAGAAGCAGTGTATTCCAAATGAGGACATCAAGGAAAGATTCACTGTGGAGTTGCCTTCTGACCTGTACCTCAAAAGGTCAAAATGGCAACTTGCAATTCATTGCAAGCATTAGCCAATGCACAGGACTATGGAAGCTTCTCATGGTTTGCATGTGTGTGGGCAGTCTGAGGCCTGAAGGGAATCAGCCTAGAAAGGGAGGTTGAATGCCAGATATGGAACCAGCTCTTTTTTACATTGTGGAGCCGTAAAGTTTTTGCTAATAGGAAAATTATTTGGCCACATCTGTGGTTTGGAAAGGAAACTGGAAGTCACTTTGGGGATGGGGAAGTATTACAGAAGAGAGATGCAAATAAGGGAGCCCAGCAGAGACCATTGCTGTAGTGGAGTCGCCAGCACCCTTGTTACCTACCCACAGGCACTTCTTTTCTCATGACCATTTAAATTGAGGTTCTCATGGTAAGAGGGCAATTAACCTTCAATTTCCACATCTATTCCAGTTCTCCATCTTTCTAACCAATCTAGATTAAACCTGAAACCTTCATTTCAGGTTTAATCTAGATTGTAAACTCAGTGAGTCAGTCCAAACATCTCAGTAGGAACATAGCATATTACATGTGAACCATGGTTGTTTGGTAAGACAGCATGAGATTCTAGGAAAGGATGAAAAGTTAACCAATTTTATCAATATTTCTGAGTCCTGACTCAATAAATGGTATCCTCTTTAAGGGGAATATGCCTTTTTAAAACTCAACATGCCTTTAAAGCCAGATAAATTACATTTCTTAATTGACTTCTCAAAACCAGAACCCCTCCTCTGGGTTCAACATTTCCATTAAGAGTTTATAACACTAAACTTGGAGTTAGCATTTGAATTTAAGGCCTTATGTGATCAAAAGCCTCACTGATTGTGCTGGGCTCTGATGGGGATCTGCAGCTAGCAGGCTCCGTGAATCTCAGTTATCAGACAGACCGCTCTCTAAAATGCTAGGGTCCTTGATGACCCCCCAGGTCTTTGATGATGAAGCACATTTTAGAAGTAGCAGTGAAGCGTTCTTCCAGTGGAGAACCTGGGTTGGATAGATCAAATCCAGTGCACCACCTGCTTTTGTATATAATGTTTCATTAAAACACAACCATGCCCATTTGCTTACATACTGTGCATAGCTGCCTTCACGCTACAGTGGCATAACTGCACTGTTGCAAGAAAGCCAGAAATGCTTACTCT
The DNA here is from genome assembly GCA_039655065.1 of Glossophaga mutica. Lineage (NCBI taxonomy): Eukaryota > Metazoa > Chordata > Mammalia > Chiroptera > Phyllostomidae > Glossophaga > Glossophaga mutica. The sequence goes on along the minus strand of CM077304.1, from coordinate 175,565,732 downwards.
GTGAGCCTTTACAGAACAGTTTGCCATCACCCCTGCTGTAGTGGAAAGGAACAAGGGTAGGAGTCAGAAGACGTGTTTTAAATTCATCATTTAGGTAATAGCCACCTATTACCTGGGTGACCTGAGAAAAACCACTTGATCCATCTGATTGCAGTTTCTTCTCCCTGTAATAAAGAATGTAAAAGTAGTGACTGTGACAAGCACCTGAGCCACTGTGTTCTGTGGCAGTGCTTGTCATGCTGTAAACTGATGCGGAAGTGGAGCATCTCTAGTTTCAGCCCTTCATTGGCATTTTTCTTTCCCTTTCCAGAATACCCTGGAACAGTGCAGCGTGTGCTCCAAGCCCATCATGGAGCGGATTCTCCGAGCCACCGGTAAAGCTTATCATCCTCACTGCTTTACCTGTGTGATGTGCCACCGCAGCCTGGATGGGATCCCGTTCACCGTGGACGCTGGCGGCCTCATCCACTGCATCGAGGACTTCCACAAGTAGGCAATCTACTCTCCTGCCTCCAGCCTGCCAGTCTCTTGCAGTCTGTTCTCACTGCCTGGGACCTGGGCCACTTGGTCTTCTTTCTCAGAGCCATGGAACCTCAGGATTTGATGGGGCCTTAAAAAGAATTGATCGATCCACCCCCCCCCGCCCCGCCCCGCCATGCAATGCAGGAATTGCTATCAGGTGCTCCATGTGGCCTTGCCAGCCTGGCCTCTGCTGCACAGCTTCCCTGGGGCTGGTTCCTGGCATCTTTGGGTGGCTCTAATTGTGAGAAAATGCACTCAGCCACAGAGCACTGGAAAGAGGCAGGATCCTGGACCAGCCCTCCCTGGCCTAAACGTGACCAAGATGTGTGACTTTGAACAAGTTGCTCAATTTCTCTGAGCTCTTCAGTTTGGTCATTAGACCAGACCTGTTTTAAAGCTCTCCAGCTGTAACAGCCCAGGATTCTCTCTCCATCCTGCCACTCTACAGATAGGAAGTTATGGGAGGACAGACCCAGGGAACGATTCAGTCCTCAATTAATGCAAGCCTCTCACATGCTCAGAGGCAGCTTAATGCCATTGTCAACACGTTCATACCCTCCCCTCACCTCTTCTCCCACCCGGGTCTTCTCTTTCACAGGATATTTTCTAATGAAATTAGTGAATTCAGTACTGTGCAGTCTTTTGAGGAGGATTAGAAAGTACCGCCTCAAGGTCAAGACCACTTACTCATGGGCCTGGAAAAATATGTCCCCACTTCCTCAATTCTTTCACTTGCTGGTCCCTCTTTCATGGGTTTTTCAAGAAAATTGTATGGTTTTGTGTTTTGCTTACTTTTATTCGGCCACTTAGTTGGTTAATCAGTTGGTTGGTCACATTTTTAGGAACTATATGAAAGCTTAGATATGATTTGCAGACAAGAAAGGTAGAGGCTTTCTAGACTGTGTTTGCTGGGCAGTGCCCTTCCAGACAGACCGAGGCCCTCAAGGACGTGAAGCTTGCATGGACCTCACCAGCGTGGGGTCCATTCTGGGGCCTCCAGATGTGCAGTCTGGTGGTTTCGTGTTCACCGCTCTGTTGACTGTCAACAGCCAGGAGGTTCTTGGCCACAAGCAGTTTGGGAACCTGAGACTCAGTGTTTAAAAATGAATTTCCTGCCCACTTTCGAAGTAGCAAAGAAAGTGAAAACTTCACCAGAAGATGTGAGGCTGAATGAATTAAAACGCCCCAGAGGCAGAAATTCTCCACCTGAATTAGACAAGGAACGGCTCACTTTGAAAGGGCAGTCACAGCATAAATTGTACTTCACGTTATCGATATTTTTAGCTTGTAATTACACATGAAGAAAGAAAACCTGCATCTATTTAAGAGAACTGAAAAGATACCAACGGGGAGAATGTTTCTGTCACTGCGTCTCTCCTTTCTTAGACTCACCCTAATCCGAGAAAGATTGACAGATATAATCAGAGCACACATGTTTCTGTTGCTGATAAAGAATGATATATTGCACCCTCAATTAAAACAGGAAATCAATTCTGGCAAATGTAAACTTATATCTATGCATTCATCTTCCATTTCTAAAAGTGGGGAGCATAATTAGAGACTTGCGGCTGGTGACATAAATGTGTGATTCTGAATGCCCCAGAAAAGCAGACTTGAGCAATTGAAGAGGAAAATAATCTCTAGCCTTCAACTGTCTCCCCACCACCACCACTAATTCAGTGGCATGTTAAAACACAAATTATTTTTTAAAAAATAATGCCTGCATGATTAGCAAGTATTGGGGAAAAGCTTCTTTTTATCTTTTCCCAACTTCTTAAAGAAAAATATGAGAATATTTTACAGAACCCTGTTTTTGAGCCTAGAAAGTACTGGAACACAAAGCAGCTAAAAAGTCCAACCCAGGGTGGACTCTACAAGGCTAAGGAGAGGGGAGTTTAAGGGGAGTACAGTCTTCTTCTGCAACTTTGGGGGGTACTTGTTCTTGGCCATTCTGAATAGGTCTTCTTTGTGAGCTTTTAAGAAATGTATTCTAATTCAATTCAACCTCTGTACAAAGAGGTTTCTGTGTGGCCATTACCGTACTAACTGCTAATGGGGAGAGAGATGAGGAGAGAAATCGCATAGGGTTGAAACTGCACCGATTCATAGAGAGAAGCCTCTGTCAGCAAGGAGCTTGTCGGGAGGAAGGTGCAGAGTGTGTGCCATTGGGCAAGAAGGGCTCAAAGCCAGGAGGTGGGCACAGGCAAAGGCTTGTGCCAGAGTCAGAGGAGAGTCCTTGGCCCTGGGCTCTGAGCAGACTCCTGAAAGTAGAATTCCCAGTGTTTTAAGTGGGAAACAAGGAGATTCCTAGCAGAAAGAATAACTTGGGCAATAAATAAGGGTATAGAGTTAGGAAATGCTTCTCCACATTCAAGAACGATTTGCTTGGCTGTTACTAGAGCAGCCTGGGAGTAGAAGTTACCATGAGATAGAGGGGAACCATGAAAGGATTATCTCTCACCTGCTTACAATCCTGTCTTTTAAACCAGTGCTTCCCAAACTTCAGTGTGCTTACAAGTCACTTGGGGAACTTACTAAACTGCAGATTCTAATTGCATAGGTCTGCAGTAGGCCCTAAAGTTCTGCATTTCTGACAAGCCCCCAGGTGGTCTTGAGTTGCACTTTGAGTAATGAGCTTCTGAAATACTATTTTTGAGGCCTTGTGAATGGGTCACCTCCTTCCATAACCACCTTCCGTCAAGATTGGCTCTCACCCTCCAGTCTGTAAGGTAGGAACTATTTCCCATATATCATTCGGAGGACTGCTCGAACTCAGTCCCAGGCAGGCTGCCTGGCTCTCACCCCCACACAAGTGCACGCTTTCCCATTTCCCCTAAATGGTCATCTTTCAAGGTACAACCCAATTGCCATCTCCCCAAGAAGCGTTCTTTGATCTCAATCCCTCCCTATCCCCATGTTCCAATTTACATCCCTTTGTTCTACAGTTTTGTAAATTGACTATAGTCTGGCTATTAATTAAACACACACACACACACACACCCATAAAACTTTACAGTAACCACCTTAAATCATTTTTGCAATGTAGTAAGATATGTATATATAAATTAATAGGACAAATACAGAAGTAGGTAACACTCCTTCACCGGTCCGATTGCTAAGTCCTTGTTTATATCTGTATTCCCAGTGCCAGCACAGTGAGCCCAGAAAAGCAGGCTTATTTAAATGGCCCTTTCATTGTGTGGACCTTTATTCCTCTATCTTGTGCTTTCTTATCAGGCATGTTACACTCATCCATTTATTTGTTTCATAAGCACCCATTTGTTGATTGCCAGGAATGTACCAGGACACAGGATGATTAAGACCATCCCTCTCTGAGCCTTGGCTCCTGTGGCTGTAAAGTAGAAATGATAAAAGTAGTTCCTCATAACAATGCTGTCAGTAGGAAATAAGGTCAGGTGCTTAACAGGGCTTGGCACATAATAAGCACTCAATAAACGGTAGCTATTTTAGCCATCAAAAGTGTTACCTAATTTTTTATTATTATTATTATTATTATTATTATTATTATTATTATTATTTTTATCTGCTCAGTAAACTGAACCTTGGAATAGACCACCTGAGATCTGGAACAGTCCTTGAAATGCTGACCAAAGAATTCTATGGGACTGCAGAAACTGCTTCCCGTGTCTTCTTTTCATCATGGAAATGAGGCCAATTGTTAGCAAGGAAGAAATCCTTACTCAGCAAGAACACAGTTTGTGCCTTTCCAAAGAGGAAGAACCTTGAGATTGAACATAAAGGCCCAAGTAACCTTTTTTTCATACGGAGAAATGTAGCAGATGCTTCATTTCATTAGATATAACCTGAATTTCTGCTCTGTGCACGCATCACAGAGGTGGTTTTGGTGGACTCAGAGATGGAGCAAATCCTGTATTATGGAAGGTTACAGTTTGGTGGTCCCCAAAGATATGCAAATAATTCCTACTATAATAAACATATGCAATGACATCTCCTACAGTAAGAAATCCTACCTGGGGAAATTAGGTAAAGTTCATGGACACAGGGATAGGCAAGGCATACTTCTGACCTTACAGAATGTACAGTCACAATGGGGAAAGGAGATTTTGCAGTTGATTCTAGAAGTCTGCTCATTTCACTACTGGTGACCCAGATTCAAAAATAATCAGATAGTTCAAAGCAATTTTTTTGTCACTGAGTATAAACTTCTTGCACAAAATACCAATTATAATAACTCTGATTACTGCAGCAGTTGCACGATGGTCCTTTTAATTTTTCTTTCATAGCAATCAATTGATCTGCTGCTTAATTCATATTTATTTAGGTTGCAGCCATACAGATGCCTTTTGGGTGCTGCCAGGAAAATTAATATGTATTACTTATAGAGCATAATATATGTAAAAATGCTTTGACAACCATAAAGTACTCTCTAAAGCATTCGATTACTATCATTATTTCTTTTTAAGTCTTACCACAAATAAATAAATTTTAATATCATTAATCTTAAAAAATTACTGTGAATAAATGGAGTTGCACAATCCATTTTTCTTTTTTTGAATTTTTCATTCATCTATGTCCATTTCAAATCATGTCTCATTTCACACCTTCACAAATACCACCCCTAACCTCCAGAATATGTAGATGGATACATGGCCTATTTTTGCATCTTATTAGTTTGTTATGAGGAAAAAAGGTTAGGACTTGCAGTCATAATAAAGAATATGAAGATGTTGATAAATATTAAAATTCCTTACCAACTGTTAACCTCAAGATGATACATATATATGTGTATACATGTAAGTATATATGTGTTCAGATGTGTTGTAATCCTTTAAAGAATAAAGAACTTGATGACTTTTTAACTTTTTTTCCAAACAAAAGTTTAACACAACCAAAATGTAAGAAGTGCAGTTTGGACATAGTAAGTTTGGTGTAAAGGATATTTAAATTCACTAACTTCTGCTGTTTCAAAAAATAGTCATTTGAGGTCTGTTTCCCAGAATCTGGGGCAGATTCAAAGAAAGAGACTCTTAATAAGTAGAAATGAGGCAAAGTTACCAGGCTCAGAACAGTGAGGTCAGGCCTGGGGAACGCATACAAACGTCTAGAAGGAAATGGCAGAGACAAGCAGGGGCCTCCAGGACTTTTGTTCTCCCCTCTGGTGATCCCAGGGTCTGGGGTTTGAATCTATGCACAGGTGAATTCCATACGAGGTACCGCATGGCCAGTAGCTCCAAGGTGCTCTCATGCATAAGCAGTTCACACACTGCCCCGCCTCTCCCAACATCATTTATGATCTACAGGGACCTCAACCATCATTGAGTCTGACCCTTATTTTAGGGTTGAGTAAGCAGATCCAGAGAAGGAAAATGACAGGCCGAAGGTCACAGAATGGTAGATCAGATGTCCTCTCAATTTACACCTGTTATCCTGTTGTTTTAATCTTTGTGTCTCACCTCTTTGTCATTGTCTATGCTCAGTATCGAACCAAAACTATCTCTTTGTTTTCAGGAAATTTGCCCCCCGGTGTTCTGTGTGCAAGGAGCCTATCATGCCAGCCCCAGGCCAGGAGGAGACTGTCCGGATTGTGGCTTTGGATCGTGATTTTCACGTTCATTGCTACCGCTGTGAGGTCAGTGGTCTGCACCCCAAAACACTGCATGGCAGGCATTGAAAAGCCCATTACAGCCCAGTTTTCATAATCATAACAATCAGTAAATTTGGGGCAGCCCCTGGTGCCTGAGTTCATGGGACTTGGGTTTTAGATCTGACATGGGCATTTAATGCTCACTATATTGGATGTCACTTCACCTCTGTCACTCTTAAGTTCCAAAAAGGAGTCGTTCTTACCTTTCCCAAATATGGCTGTATGACCAAAGTGCAAAATTGCATATTAAAGGACATTGTAAATCGTAAAGAACCAAGTTAGTAGGGAAAGTTATTGTTGTTACTATTTTGTTGTTATTACTGTACTGAATCTTCAACTTTGGCTCTGATATTCCTGTAGGGCAAAGGTACCATTGTATCCCATTTAGAAGGGTAAGAATTTATTCCTTTCGAATGGATTGAAACTTCATGTTCAAAGTCATAGAGATTCATTAAGTTTGCAAGCACTGACTGAGTGCTTTGCACGAGAGGTCAGGTGACTAAGAGCTACAGGATAGTTATGAGGTGTTATGGGAATACACACACACACACACACACACACACACACACACACACAGCATATATATGCTGTAATCCCAGCTGGAAGTGACAAGGAAGGCTTCTTACCCAAGGGACATTATACAGCAAAGGGCAGCAAGTCTTTCCCCTGTAGTCCGGGTCCTAAAAGAGCACTGCTTGCAGAAAGGAATTTTAAAATGTTTTCTTATTCAGGTTCTGTAAGTTACCCCGACCTCCTCTATCGGAGCGGTTTTTTTACTTTCTGTTAGGCCTCCTGCGTGCAGCAGTTTCAGCTCCCTCTTACATCTGAGGGATAGTATGTACTTCCTCATTACCGCATCTTCATGGGACTGGCTCACCTCATCCCACTAGGAAGCTCTTCCCAAGATCCAGGCTAGCTCCCTGGAACTGCATTCATCCCATTGGCTGCCTTGGCCCTAACCAGCCACCTGTTTCATGCACTGAGCATCATTTTTTTCCTAAAGCCCAAATTGCCTTAACATGAGAAAAGATAATAAAAACAACCAGCTTTTATACAAGGTTTTATGACTAAAAAGGAACAATAGTGGCCAGCCATCATGTTTAAAATTGACCTGAATCATACATGTATAAGAGCTCATGGATACTTTAGAGATCATTTTACAGATGGAGAAACTGAGGCTCAAAGAAGAAAGGCTTCCTGACATTTTTCACACACATACCAATAGGCTCTGCATTTTATGGTCTTGTTTTCTTGCTAAGAGGTGCATGAAATGTACCTTTCCTCCTTCCAGATTAAATGATAGCTGTACAAATTAGTTTGCTTTAAAATGCTGAGAATTTCTTTAGAAACAATACTGCAGAAGGGGGAAAACACTGAATTAGAAGAGGGAAGGCCATCGTTCCAGTCACTGCATCACACTGGACAAACCGCTTCCCTCTCTGCTCCTCACTCCCCTCTCTAAAATGAGATCGCACAGAGTGCTCCATATGGCTCATTTGGGCTCCAAGATTCAAGGCCTTCGTGGTCCCAACACTGTGGTTGACTCTGGGCTCTTCAGCATGCCCGAGTATGGTAGAGGTTACCTCATTAAATCCTTAAAACCATGTCGTTTATGAATTGTTCTTCTTCCTTTCTGTTGTGGTTAAAAGGCTTAGTTTGGTTTCACTACTCAGTTTCTTGAGTGCTTCCAGAGCTACAAAATACCTGCTTGTTCATTTTGGTAAAGCCAACCTTGCCAGGAAGTCCAACTGGGGCTCCTGTTGTGGTTGCCATTGCATCTCAGGCGACATCCTTTTTGAGCTTAAATTTCATTTTTTTTGAAATATTAAAGTGCCTTTTATTTTTTAATTTTTATTTTAATTGTTAATCTTGTACAGTTTCTGTCTTTTATTCTCACCCCTCCCCACCTCCCTCCCATTTCCACCCCCCCATAGTTTTTGTCCATGTGTCCTTTATACTTGTTCCTGTAAACCCTTCCCCTTTTCCCCTGAAATTCCCTCCCCTCTCCCTCTGGTGACTTTCAGCCTGTTCTCAATTTCCATGTCTTTGGTTATATTATGCTTGTTTGTTTGTTTTGTTGATTAGCTTCCTGTTAAAGGTGAGATCATATGGTATTTGTCTTTCATTGCCTGGCTAATTTCGCTTAGCATGATGCTCTCAAGTTCCATCCATGATGTTGCAAAGGGTATGAGCTCCTTCTTTCTTTCTGCTGCATAGAATTCCATTGTGTAAATGTACCACAGTTTTTTGATCCATTCATTTACTGATGGGCATCTAGGTTGTTTCCAACACTTGGCTATTGTAAATTGTGCTGCTATAAACATAGGGGTGCATAGGTTCTTTTGGATTGGTGTTTCAGGGTTCTTTGGATATAGTCCTAGCAGTGGAATTGCTGGGTCAAAAGGTATATCCATTTTTAGTTTTTTTAGAATGCAGACATGAGCCCCAATGACAGTTCCATCGTGCTAGATGGCAGAGGCGAGGTATGCAGCAATCACAGCCTTTTAAAAGAGTGTCTACTAAAATCAGCAAGGGCACACACCCTTAGAGGAAGCACTACATTTTTTCCTAAAGAAACTTTGTTTTCCCTGGAAGTAAGGGCCAACATTGAATTATTTAATACTTTCCAAAATGAACTCATAGAGGTGCTACCAACAATAATATAATTCCTTACGGTTACATCCTCTTCACATTTCTTTCAAAGTATGTTTCATATCCGTTACTTCACATCCGTGATCCTCTTTGATCCTCCCAACAGCTTGGTAAGGCAGGAAATTCAGGAATTATTTTCAGAGTGGCAACTGGCCTTACCTGCATGGACACGGCAGTGTCAGCACGAAGGGGGCTATCTCCCAGCCCAGCACTCATCCCTCTGCACCTTCGTATCTCCTTTGGGCAGTATAACAAATCATTCCTCCCCACAAACCTTTTTTTTTTTTTTTTTTTTTGGCTACGATTGGAGTAAGTATGCAGGGCCCATTTTGGTGGCCCTCCTGCTTCGCAGAAGTCATTCTTCAGCTTTGCCTCTGTCCAGAAATGGCCGAGAGATTTCGTTCCTGCACTGATGATCAAGGGTAACAGTGAATTAATGGTTAGGGATCTGTTTTATTTTTCTTTTGTTTTTGCTATTGTTATGTGGGTTAGACAATAAAATTACCATTTGAGATCCTCAAGGTTTGGGTTTTTCTCTTCCTGGACATGTATTCCCTACCAGGTGACCTAAGGAGGGTTGTTTTACCCTTTTTAAAAATGTATGTCTTTAATATCTAATTCAATTTTATTCAACACTTACTATATTATACACTGGGGATGGATTGGCGGGACCTGATGATATATGAAGTAGAAAGGTAAGTGGCCACATTCTGGAGACCTTGAATGGAAAGCTACAGAATTTAATCTTTACATATGTAGTTTCCATTTCCACTTACATCGTATCCATCTGTCTTTATTTTTCTAGGATTGTGGCGGTCTCCTGTCTGAAGGAGACAACCAAGGCTGCTACCCTTTAGATGGGCACATCCTCTGCAAGACCTGCAACTCCGCCCGCATCAGAGTGTTGACCGCCAAGGCTAGCACTGACCTTTGAGGTCAGTGGCCCGTTCAGCTGGTTAGTGGATGGCGCTGAGGAGAATGAAACACACACACAAAAGAAGAAGAAGGAAAGCAATAGAAAAATAGAAGAAAGGCAATCAAGCTATGGAATGATCTCTATTCTTCATGTAGTAGTAACCTTTCTGTAGAAACACATAGATTATGAGATTTCTTTTTAAGTTCTTAACCAACTACACATTTCACATTTAATTATGTAGGACGTTGATGGGCCTTTGTTCCCAAGGACTTCCACATTTTTGCACAGATTATGTATGCTCCATCCCATTCACTGCTGCATTCCCGTAACTTTTTTAATCCCTGTTTGTCTCACTTTTCATCTGGTTGAATGGCTTGTTTAGTGTGGTATTTGCTGTCACACAGATTTTCCTGGATGAATCAGCCAAGTCACAGGTGCTTTTAGGCTTGACGTCCCTCCATCCTGTCACATCCACGTTGCCTGTGATCACAAAGGATAGCCATTCTTTATCTGTGTATTAAAAAGTATGTCTTTCTGTGGTTCTAAACTGGTCATGTTCCTTGGAAAAATGCACAAGTTTTATGTTAGGCTATAAAGAATTTAATCTGTAAATTGCATAGTTTAAAACAAGCCCAAATTTGTAACCACCCAAATTCAAAATCTATAGTGACCAGTGGAAAAGGGCTTATTTTGAAAACAGATGTTAGTGAGAGAGATCCAAACTTTAATTTTTTTTTTAAGAAATTACAGGTGGGATATGCTGAGAAAGCACTGGGGCAGGGGGCACTGTTGGAAAAGCCCGTTATTATCCCATATTACCTTAAGATTTCCCTTTTCCATGCTACTGGACACAGTACAAACTTGGTTGTTTCTAGAACATAAAATTGTTCTATATTGCCCAGTTTTCATATCAGAAATATTGATTGTTTGTAATATTCAAACATGAGTACCAAAACTGACTTTTTCTCTAGTGAAAGATAGCTTTAAAGAGCAGCGAATTCCCCTGCTCCCTGGCCCAGGTATTTTTCGCCTGATAATTGCAAATCAGGGCACTTAAAATAATATTGTAGAGTTTTATTTAGTTTACTTTAAAAAGACAGAAAAACTTGAAAAGATTGTGAAACTACAGTTTCAGTATCCTCTTACTCTTTCTGCAACTTAAAATGCATGTTACAGGAGACATTGTCATGTTATTGATGTGACATTTACACCACACTTTCAAAGACAATCATGGGAAAAAGTCCCTTTTCTGAGTTAAAAATATACAGAGTTTCTGCCTAGAATCTTTATTCAAACTCTGTTGGGCAGTGAAATGAATGTTTGCCAACTACAGAACCATAATTCATTAGGTTCTAATATCTTTCTTTTAAGGAGAGACACCTACCTTAATAATAATTTTTTAAACTTATTAAGTATTTTGGATTGCAATTTCTTAAACCTTTCTTCAAATCTTCCACACATATATGCTTTTAAATTATGAAATATTTTAAATATGCACAAAAGTATAAATAATAATATAATGAATTCCTATCTATGTAACACCTAGTTTAAAAAATCAAATATAACAAATATAGTTACATTCCCCTGCGTACCCTTCCTTGGTTCCACAAATATATTTTTCATCATTATAAAATGATAAAGTCAGTTTTTTAGACTAATTTTTTTATTTTTTAACACCCAGAAGAAATGAAAAAAATATTTGGGCATGTTTTGAATTGCAACCCTTGCCTCAGGAATTCCAATTAAATTTATTTTACTTTAGTAAAAATAATCATAAAAATGATTCTACTTTTTCAATAAGAAATTCTTAAGTCTGTGGTCACTATTGCTCATCTAAGTTAATTTGTGGCTCATTTGCTTTGGTCACCAAACAGTTTCGTTTTAGAACCAGCCAAGTTGTAGTTTTTGAAGACTTTTTTTTTTTTTTTTACCACTGTCCTCTTCTTACCTTAGTACTCTTATCTTCGACCTTAAGTTTCTCATAACATGAAACACAATGGGATTCACTTCAGGCAGCACGTGGATCGTAGGGTACAAGGGCGATTGTGCCTCTGAATGTCTGTCTTCTAAATTAAAGGCCAGACCATGCTGATCACCTCAGAAAGCACTGACTGTGAGACAATGGGGGAGAGAATATAATCTGTTCGAATTGCTTCAATAACTTTGTTTTGTATGAAATGCTTGGGAAAAACTGTTTTTAGGCCAAAAGCAAAGAGCCCAATTTATTGAGAGGTGAATTTTATCTCTTGAATAGCAGTCATATTATTATAAATTGTGCTGAAAAAGGAAGAATTTATGAAATATTTATACTATGAAATGCAATAACATTCTACTTGTTTGTTACATTTAAGTCCTTATGTAACTGAATGTTTACAAGCCAAAAAAAAAAGCAAGTTATAAGAAAATACTGTCACAGGCCCATCACTGTGGCATTGCCAGAATACTACTTGCTTACAGTCTTTATAGTGCATTTTTATCACAACCTCAGAGTAGCTTTACCAAAGACTTTTAAAGTAAATCTTTTTAAATATAGACTTACTATACTTTTATATAATAATGAATGTGCACACATACATATGCAGAAATATTTAGATTTAGATTTGTTTTCTTTCACAAGGTATAATAAGGAAAGGATCCTACAATATTTTATTCCAGGATTTCTTAAATATATGATTTATATTGCTTTCTTGTCTTTTCTATTAGTCATTTGGTTTAAACAATGCCAAATCACTCTTTGCTGTTTTAGTAACATGAAATGTTGCCAGTAACAGATTTAAAGATCATATTACCTTAATGATTTATAATTCTATTATCTTTGATATATTGTCTTAATTGATGACATTGAAATTCATAAATAATGGAAAAATCATACCGTCTATTAGAGAAAGTTAGTAAAAATATACTGGTTTTAAAAATTGTCAAAAACACAAATACTTGGTAATTCTGTGTAACATGAGAGACACGGAAAAGGGAAAATAACCCACTCTGCCATGGGCTCTGCAGATCATTTCGATATCAGAGTTCTTCAGTGCCTGGCTCCCCAGCTCATGCTGACTCAATGCGGAGTCTAATGTGCAAACGAAATTGCCTTTAAAATTTAAAAATAAGTCCTGTGTTCCAGCATAAGGCATCAAGGGCTTTGAGATGCTGGAAATCTCTGCAGCTCAAACATGTGGGTTCTTTTTCTTGTTGTTGACAAATTATTTCTGTAGGAGCAACTTCCCTGATCAAAATTCCCTCGTTGGGTATATGCTGATTGATGTAGTGGAATTCCCAACACTGTAATTGTTTTCTCGCTATGAGAGATCCTTTAGAGATGCTTGTTGTGACGTTTAAAGTCTATAAAACTCTACATTTAGACAAGTATTTTTATCGGGTTCAGAGGAAGAAAGAGAACACTTCTGTGGGGCTATCATAGGGGGTTTTATGGAATACAAATGGACCCTGAAAATGCATCTTCTAACAGTTTTCCTAGTTAGTAAAAATCCTATTAATGTGAACCAGCCAGGAATAACAGTGTTATTTCTATTTGATACGGTTTGAGTGTCTCTTGTCAAATCTGTGTCAGCTGCCCTTTGACACCTCCATTATCAAGTTTCGAAGGGTGTTGGGGAAATTCCGGCAGCTGCCAGCGAGGTCAGGGAAGAACTGATATAACCTCACAGCCTCTCACCATTCCTCTGGGCTTGGAAAGGCTTTTTCTCCATATACATTTCTAGAAATATTGCTATACTACCTTAGGATTTCACATTTGTAGTTTAAACAAGCGATTGTCCATCTGTTGCCTCAAGCTACAGTACATGTGTGTTATGAAATATGACAGCATGTTCCATACCCTGCTTTAGCCATCTGTAGAAAACCAGGAGACTGAAAAAGATATACCTCTGCGGAATATTCCTCGAGTCCCTTTCCTGAGATTGCTCTTTTCATGCACTTTCATGGGAGACAATCAGAGAGCAACATACATGCGTGCCTTATTTTCAAAGAATCTTTACACTACTAGGAGTTCTCCACTGAAGCATCTGTATCCTAAATACTAATCCCCAAAGATCAAAGATATACTCACCAGCAAAATCCAGAGAGGCCTGAACTCTTCATCTTAAGCTATTCTAATAGTATTTCTTTTCTCCATTATGTCTTGGAAGTACCTTATGGATTCTTGAATTGAGGAAACATTCTTAATGGCCACAAGGTGTTGTATTGGGTGTTTTTAGTGATTATGTTTGGTCTGACTCTGGTTTTAGTCAGATAATGAAGACAGGACTTCACCTTGAGCCTATAACAGCCATTCAGCATATCTACTTCTTAAAATTGCCATAGTTTTTTGGTTTGTGTGTTGTTGTTGTTGTTGTTGTTATTGTTGTTGTTGTTTTAATTTAATAGTGGACAGAACAAGTTTAGATCCTAGTTCTGATTTATTACAGGGCAACCATGAACATTTGAGGTCAAGTTATCTACTCAACAGATAACTAGACTGGACTGAATTTTTTCTCATGAGGCTATTGCTTGGTTAGCATATAATTTCAAACCTTTAAAAGATTATCTGATTAAAGCTATGCAACTTGGTGAGAATTCTTAATCTCTCTCTCCCTTCCTCTTTTTCTCCCTCCTCTTTTCTCCTTCCTTCTTTCTTGCTTTCTTTCCTCCCTCCTTTCCATCATACCTATTAATACCATCCTGCTTCAGCTTTTCATAAACAAATCAATACATTATGGTCCTTATGGTGATCATAATAAGGGAAGAAGGCTCCCACAAAATACAGGTGGCATCCATAAACCCTTTCTTTCCAGGGTATATTCCCCAGATTGTGTTTATTTCTAAAATGAGATGAGATAATAGAGTCTTTGGGTTTTATTTTAATGGGAGTTCATCAGGGATTCAGATCATAGAGTTCCTGGTAAATTCACCTGTGACTGCCTTCGTTTTCTCAGCTAAATGGAAAGTGATCTTTCCGAGACTCAGGTTTTTTTTAATCCAAAACATTTTTGACTAACAAAACAATGATATTTTTTAGTGGTGGCATGTTATTCTACTCCACTGAAACTTGATAATTTTTATTATGGCAAGGAAAAACTATTGTCTATCTGGAATTTTTATACATATAAGCATTTTGCCCATAACAGTGATATTAAATCTTAATATTTTATAAAAGCAACCTAAGAACAACAAGTCTGGATCTCTCATTGAAGTATTCTGTTAAAACTTGGGTCTGAGATTCTTCTGAACTCTGGCTAATACTGATAAAAATATGCATGTGCCCTCTGTGTCCTTTTGTTTGTTTGTTTGTTTGTGAAAAGCTTATAATTCTAGGACTGTGTTTCCATTTTTGTTCTTTATCCTCACTTTCATCTTCTACATGTTTTCACAAAATTGACGCTGATTTTCCTTTTGGAGAGGAATCACATAGGAGGACCGTAAAACATAATAACAATATATAATACTTAATTCAATACATAAATGAAATTGCCAAGAACTAATGAAAAGTCCCAGTGAGTATTTCATTTTGATATATAGGCAGAGTATTGTCTGTTTGTTTGTTTGTGTGTGTGTGTTAACCTGTCTTCAAGAAAAGTGGGATTCAGGAGCAGAAGGAGAAATTTTAGAGGCGAGACAGTCTACAATTAAAACTACGGCAACACACAGTTCTTGTATAGTGTGACTGAGAATTTTCATAAGGACTTTAAGGAGCAGCAATCACAGTTGTCTAAGGAGATAAAATATATGTATTTCCAAGTTGATGAGATATTTAAAAGGCACTATGGCTAACAATCTATTTTTCCTCTGTCAGAGAAGAGTAAAATGATGGCTGCTGCCAGGTTCCATGCCTGGCCACAACAACACTAGAAATTTGATAACGCCTGACCTCTTATCCCCTCAGAGAGCAGGGCATAGCTTGCCTCCTTCTGAGAGATGATGATGCATATTCTGACATATTTTTAGATAAACTGCACTACACCCTAAGCATCTCTGTAGGTTAGAGATTTCTCTATTCATACAGTGTTTTATTCCTTTCCAGTGTACTTACCTGGTGAACGCAAGTAGTAGTTTTTTGATCTGTGATTCTTCTGTTCAAATCTCTTTTCTGTGCCGTGCCTAATAACTACACTATGGTAGATTTGTACCTCTTTTCTCCTTTTAGTTGCAAACACAGAAAATTAAATATAAAATGACGTATTTTCCCTTCAATATTGAAAGGGCAGACACTTATTCCTTTCTCTGTTTTACTTTCCTGGCTCTTGTTCCAACAAGTTGTGACTTTATTTTAGTTATCCAACATGCAAGTGGCTTATTTTGGGGAAAGTTGTGTGGAAGATGCATTTTTACTAAACTCAGTGACATTTCAAAAATCCCTTCATGTTACCAAAAAATTACTAAAATCTTTGCTCTTTGTTTCTGATTAATGTACAGAAGTCTCTAACAACACTAATAAATCTGGCTCTAGAGCTACGCAAAGCAAGTCTATTGTCTAAATATTTGCCTCTCAGTCAGATATCAATAATTCTTTCAATTTTCCCTCATTTATTGACAGGATGTCAAGGCCAGTAAACTTTCTGCTTTTTCTTTGAACTGTTGGACCCCAAAATGTTTTCTAATGTTATTTCAATCTACTTGGTGAAATGTAGCAATAGCTTTGGTTCAAGCTAGGTTAAAATATTTTTTTCAGGGTTGAAAGTAAATTGAATTTGAATCACCCAAAGGAAACTGATATTAAATGTGGAAATTTCCCTCAGGGACTCAAACCCAGGAGAGAGAATGCTAGATGAGGACAGATGTGTATACACAACTTTATGTCTTGTACTGGTTTTGATGTTGCCAACATCAAAGTCATTCTGAAAACAAGAAGTGAGTCCATACATATGCCATGCATGATACTCCCACTTCTGGTAAATGTTCATAAAGTCTCTTCAACCCTTTTTTCCTGGATTCTTTATAGATTCAACGTAAACATTTACTGGCTGATTCATTTTGAGATTCACTTTCATTCTTCTCTGTTCAAATGTTTATATGCAGAGATGTTGCAGTTTAGACCAAGTGAACAGCTTTTCTACATGATCGATTAGGAACTATCCTTAGAGGTCCATATTTTCTCTTTACATTGGTCTTTCTAACATCTTTATACCTTACTCATTTCTTTAATTTAATAATCACTGTAAGAAAATCAGCCCCTAAGTAACTTTGGTTCAGGCCAACTGCAATAAGATCAAACAGGCTCCACAGCTGCTCCATAGGAAGGATTATGGTGTAAGGAAGACTAATTCTTCCCACGGCATCAGTAAAGCTTCATGAAGTAGTAAGATCTGGTAAGAAATCTTGAATAGATGCATTGACTGATTTAGAATTGAGGGAAGACCAGTCAGGGCACCAGAAACAACAGGACAGCAGAGGCTGCATTTAGACAAGACCCTCTGCATTAAGTATCACAGATTCTGGAACTTCCTTACCAGGAGAGGGAGCTTCCAGATAGCCAGGTTCCGTGGGAAGGAAAAGACATAGACGAAGCCTAATTCATTTTTATTTGCTTTTTCATTTCTTCATAATCGAAAAATGGGATGAATGGCCAAAATGTAATGCAACACATACAGTATGAAAAGGAAGCCTTATTTATAACCTCACAATGTACAGTTGGAGTGGCTCATAGCTACATACTTCACTCTTGCAGCAAACACACTTTGTCTTTTGAACTCCCACAAGAGAATGAGCAAAGCACCTCTGTTTTCCTGTTGCTTCTAGGTCCATAATTAGAAAGGACTCCACAGTCACCTATTCCATTGTGTTGAAATTCCCTTACAGATCAATGGCTAAGCGATAATACAGACTCTGTTTAGGCATCACCTGCACCAATGAGCTCATCACTTCCTAAGGTCTTCCATTTCTGCTGTCACACTTTGTTCCGAGTTCCCCCCGACCATCACAGCACCTGCCTTTGTGGCTGATGTTCTCCTTGGTGCCACACAAAATTCATCTTTAGTACAAAATTAAATATTGCTTCATCCCTCCATTTTTACTAAAAATATATCTTCTGCTTTTGGCAGCATGTTGCTTTTAAAATAACATCTTTGAATTTTAGCTGAAAATTATAAAAATCTTCTTTAAAAATTCTTAAAACTAGTGAAGGCTCTTATGAAGGTCAGGTTTAGAGTTTATGAGTTTTTTGTTGTTTTCTTTCCTTCTTTATTCAAAAGACAAATGGTTCTGTCAGTTGTTATATAGTGATATGCCGTTCCCCAGTAATTATCCCATGAATCGTACATCTAGTTATCTGGCCTGCTGATAGTATCTTAAAATATTGGGAAATGTCAGTGTGGGATCTCTATTTCTAACAAGGCAAAAGTCAAAAGCAAAAGACAGTGGTTCTGTTAAAACTCATTACTTCTGGTTGTGCAAAAGGAAATCATTCTTGGAGAAAGAAGACATAATATGTTACAGTTTTATGTAGAAAGGTGTACATTCTTTTCTTACTGCCCCGGGTTACTATTTAGTTTCCATAGTACTTTCTGGCCTCTGGGAGGACAAGCCTTGCGGCTTCTTCCAGCCCAGTCTCGAATCAGAGAGCCCTATTGGCAGAACGTGGCATCAGTCTCCTGAGCAGGACCTGGAGGTGGCTTTCTGAGGTCTAAAATAATAATTCCTAAGAGAGCTTACAAACTTCTTTCGCACATAAAGCAGCCCTGGGAGGATGGTTATTAATAGTCATATCCTAGAAGAAAAAACTGGCTCAGAATTGTTAAGTGACTTGCCAAGAGCAATACAGCTGGTAAGTGGCATATTTGGGGACGTACTCGGTCTTGCAAGTCCTGCGGTCTCTTCTGTGGCCGCTCTCGGCACAAAATACCAGAGCACAATGTATGCTTCTCACAGGCTGAAGTACCCCCATTCTATGGCATCCAAGGAAATCACATAGGCCATTTAGCTGTCAGGGGGCAAACCCACATATGCGCTGTTGGGAGACCACAGAGCTGGCATGCACAGTGTGACAACTTGTGGGAAAGGACTAGGTATTCTGTCTGATCAGTGCTATGATGAAGTCAATGAGGAAGGGCCACCGTGAGGAGCAAACAGCTGCGGCACCGAGGCACACTGCAGCAAATTTCCCCAGAGACCGCCGGTTTACTTTACATTAACTGAAACACTCCCTGGACTGTGAGGTTCAGAATATCAACGGAGATCCTATCGTTTAGAATTCAGTGGAGTGCACGGGTGACTTTATCCTTAAGACAAGTGTCTCTCCTGTGGACTGTAGTGTAAGCCCCACGGAGGGAGAAACTGCTGTAGGTAAACAGTGCATGTTACTGTCTCTCTCAGTTCACATCGAGTGAGGCTCACTAAGTGTGTCACTGCCTCAGGCATTTCCCAGCCAGCCACACTACCCAGGACGGTTGAATGTCGGTGAACAAATACTGTGGGACTGATTACCATTCTGAGGTTTGGCCTTTGCCATTGGATAGACTGGGCTCCCTGGGCTGTTGTAACTTTATGATTGGTACTCTATCACAGGACTTTGGTACTGTGTGTTTCCGGAACACTTACTGGGAAGCCTCTGTGTGACTCTAGAAGCTGCTCTACACAGCAAATCAACAACTGGCCATTCTTTCTCTTGACCTGCATCCTGCAGGAAGCTCTCTGCCTTTTGGTGTGTGCTCTTGGCTTTTTATTTCATCCCATTTCTTTCTTATAGTTGTTTGGCTTTTGGTTAAAATCTGTGACTCTGACTGAAAAATAATTCTTTCTTCATCTGAGTTCAATCTACTGCAGGAAACCTTTAAAATGATCTTCTCTAACATGCTTTCTAGGCATTTTTTCCTCCCTAGAGTTTATCATCCATCAAGCTGGTCTCATCATCTATCTGCTTATTCCCAGAGATTAGTAAGGGCCAAGCTAAGTAACAAACAGCCTCTCACCTCTGTCCAGTGTTCACAACCTAGGAAATGCAGGAGGGGCCAGCCCAGCAGAGAGAGTAGTAACCTTGGCCAAGATGGCAACAGTCTGCAAAGGCGCCTCATTTTCTGTGAGGTTTGAGAAATGTTATGGCTAATGGATTGAAAAACAGTTCCTATAGAGTAGATGGAGTACCCCTACCCAGGAGTGGATTAATAGAAGAAGCATTTTGAGGACCTTTGCAAAATTATCCAAGTGAGTACACCTAAGTAGAGACTCACTTGGGGGGGAACCTGTGACATCTTAGTAGAGAACACAGCAGGACAATGAGTCAGTGAACACAAAAAAGGGGTGCTTTAAAAAAATAAGTAAAAGGAGCCACACACCCTGGTATATCTTTACATAATATAAAGAAAATTATTAATAAAACTGTTCTTCCTTCATTCTACGCAATACAGTCCCCCATATGTAGGGGAAATATAATTGCGTTGTCATTAAAACACACGCCATTGTGAGTGTGTACACACATGCCCACACTCATCCACATGCACACACAAATATCTTCCAGGAAAGCTGATCCTTCAAAAAAGAAATCTTATTTTTCAAACACAGGCTTTTTCAGGCCAAAAAATTAATAATTCCTAGACCTGACCCATTTTTTGTGGCTGCCAAAAAGGAAAAGTTATTTAAATTTTGTATGGATCCAATTATCTCTTAAAATATTCCAAAGCTATTTGAGATAGAGTTAGAAACTAAGGTAGTTTTCTCCTGCTTGATTCCCTTTTTATATTTTTATCTGTTTGGAGAAGGGTAAAGAACTATTCTTAGGCTGTTGTTGATGTATTGCGTTGCCACTTTTGTTCACACTGAGGCGTAGGATTAATAGTCGCTTTCTCGACTCCATTTCCTTAGCAAGAGAGAACAAATATTGGGCCTGAATGTCTTTCCTCATGAAATTATTTAACTCCACTCTGAACTAGTTTAGAAAATGTAAAGTAAGGAGAGCTAGATTTTCTTGGATACATTTCTTCTTTCTTTTTTTCCCTCCCCTTTGGAAGACTTATGTATAATGGAGAAAAATCCAGTTTTTTCTCATTTCTTTTTCTCTTTTGGTGCAGTTGATGATCATTTAGTAATAACAATAAACCAGGAGTAGAGTAGCCTAGCCAGGTGATGAGGAATCTGCCAATGTGTTTCATTCCTTCAAACACAGACTTTGAGAGGAAAAGAGATTTTTATCATTGAAATACCAACAATAGAAATGACCTCATATTTTAACTTTCAGATGGTAAAAGGTGACTTGATATGTGGGCAGTGGCTACATTTTACATTTATTGTATATACCCTCTGCTTAGTTTTTATGTGGATATCAAGTACATCAGCATATGAGGTGAAATTGCCAAAAAGAGTTACAATGCCTTACATATCCCTCACCAGGCAGTAATTTGAAACTGATGTAGACGGTGCCAGCCATCTAACTTGGCTGAAGTGTATCCTTGATGAAAGAGATTTAGATGCCTGGAAACTAGATCTTGTCACCAACAGTTTAGAATGAAGTAGTTGCAAAATCAGTTTTAAACTACTTTCTTTTACTACCCACTTACTCTCTTGGGGAAGCTGATGAACAAATTATCCAAGAATCATTTCCTTATTAAACAAAGTCAATATCCCCTACCTAGAATCTGAATTACGCCCTCCTTCTTTTTCAGGAAACATATCAAAGAGCAAATAGAATTGAAGATGACACGGGCTTGTCTGATTCCTTAGCATGTATGAGATTATCATGTGATTTAACGTGCCTTAAATGAAAACATAAACTCGGATGCAAAACTTTACAGCTGAGTGTGCAGCACCGAACGTTTACCATGCCATCTATGCAATGATTTACTCTGGCTTTTTGTTTCATTTTGTTTTTTCAACTTCATCTTTATCATTAGTGTAACAGATTTGGGACTCTCTCTCTGGTGGGAATATGTACACTTATAAGATGCACCCCAAAAAAGGAAGGAAAGGACTTGCTTCGTAGCAAAGCTGTGCCATGAGGCCGCCATGACATGGAGACGCCAAGCCTGAAGATAGTCATGTTCTCAGAGCCGCACATGCATGCTTTTATTTCACGGCTTTGTTGCAGGCTTTTCTCCTTCTGTGCCGTCACCTTTGAGAAAAACGATTGCACCTTCTCCAAATCTGCCTTTTTAACAGCTTCAGTTGAGTTGGCAAGATGTCCCCAGCTCTGAATATAGCCATTTGCCGACTCTGGCCTCTGCGAGACTGACTCGAATCTGTGATCTTCTGCTCAGTGTACACATCAGCAAAGTGAGAAGATGAGCCCTAAATATAGGCTCTATTAACTTTACTTTTAGATTTACTGCCTTCAAAAAGTGCCTATTCTGAGAAATACAAACGTTATTCCCCCATATGTATGTACACACAGTACCCAGAGCCCTGCAGTGCAGCCTTCAAAAACATACTGTCTACAGGAGTAGGTGCTGAGATAAGGAAACCTTGCCAACTGGAAGAAAGTCACTCATTTCCAATATCCCCTCTCAAGAGGCACTGTGAAATGGGCTACGAGCACGTTCCCTGAGCATTCCTTGCTGATACAGCCACTTTATATTTATATCCTACTGGATGGCGGCATATTGCTGAGGTTTCTTGTACTCTGCTTCAAGGGAATATATGCTTTATGCAATTGGAACAATTAGTCAGGAGAAAAATTGTTGAAGAGACTAGAACTAGGGCCCGTATTAGGGCATGTGTCATCTTCATGTTTTATAAACTAAGCGTTGGTGGGTTTAGAATGTCAGCACACTTCTTCTCCTTCTATCTCCCAGGCTAACATCAGTAAAAACTAAAGAAAATGTGTTGGCTGTGAGGACTGGAGGCTCAGGGTGCCAAATGTCCTTGCCAGATCTTTAGAGCATCTTTACTTTGACTCCTAAAAATACTAGCATGTGTTACTTAATGGCTTTTGTTTTCCTCATTCTGTCACTGACATTGTAACTACAGATATTCTGAGGGAGCAGCAGCACAGCCCAGAAAGATGGGTTCTTGCCCAGGTGTGGCGGTAGGCCAGGGTCCAGGTACATGGGACAAGGTAGACGGTGCACGATATTTGGAAAAGGGTTGAAGGGAGGACGTGCTTCCAAAAAAGATCTTTCTCAATGTGTCGTCTGACTCAACCAGCTGGCAAATCGCACTTGCCAAGTCGCTCCCTTTCCTTCTAAGTCAGTTGGCTCCAGGTTCACTCGAATATGTCTCTGCTTTGGGAAAGTGAGACACCTCCAGTTAGCCTTTCTCCAAGGAACTCCTGATGTCTTAATCACAAATCATCTCCTACACTACGTGGTCTCAGCCAATCAAAGTAAAGGGGCCCAAGCTCTGGAAGATGCTTTCCATGCCATTGCTGTCACATTCTGCTTCCCATCCAAGGAGCCCACTATAAAAACCGGGGATGAGGGGAAAAGAGGCTTCTGGTTCACCCTGCTGTAGCGGTCATCCTTTTATGAAACCAGTTGGCTTCTTGGAGAAAGAGTGATGCTTTGTCACTAAAAATGTCTACCTTTCCTGGTAATGTTCTTTTTCTTGTTTTACCTTACCCAGTTTGAACACGAGTCGTTCTGCCTGTTCTAGAGAATCGTATTTTAGTGCTAGATAAGAGTTCCCAAATCTCTGTGCAATGTCAGAGGAGGCATTGGGATATAGAGGTGTTCCACCTGGAAACAAGATGGACTGGGAAGGAGCGTGACTTTACTCTAGGTTTCAATCTGATGATACTGACTGTGAGAGAATTTTATATAAGTGGTAAACGGCATTTACGATTGAACAGATCTAGGAAAAAGGGAGACAGGGAGAAGCTAGGTTTTCTCTATGCTGAGTGTGTCTACTAAGAGCAAGAACTTCACACTAAGTACAGTCATAGCTCCACCATGATCACCTGCTAGTCAGAATAACATTCCCTGACCTAGGGGAACCCACACCAAGAATGTATAGGGGTTATGCCTTGTTTCACACATGTGACACTGACAGAGATATGGTATTCCTAAAATGTAGGTTCCCATTTGTAATCTTACTCCTAGCAAATTGCATTTCCCTACTATGTCATGAACCACCACTGACATATCCAAAATAACCCACGTGGTTCCTTATGAAAATAAGAGAATAAAACCTGTTATAAGCAAATGATTTGGGTATTCTTTCGTATTTATGTATTATCAAATTATATTAAAATATGTTTCTATGTGCCTTCTATCAGTTTTTTCTCTCAATTATATTTTTCCAATGCTCTGTAAGAATAATTATGAAAATCATCCTTTTTTCTGTAAAAGAACTACAACTACTTTATTATATTTAGAAATTCAATAAACTTCTTATTACATTTACTTGCCTTTGTATCATTTGCTTTCTGTGCAGTCCTCCGAGAAACGATGTCTCTCAAAGCAAATACGAAGCCAACAAGAGTATAAAGGTACCCAATCACCTCTGTCTACTGTTGGCACAGAAGATTGTATGGTTGGATGTGTTCTGAAATTACTTGATCACTCTGTGTCTTAACCTTACAAGTAAAGCATTTTTCTCTTAAAGCTGGACCTAAGTAAATGGGTCACTAGGGATGGGGTGGGTGGGATTGGTTCTCCACTCTCATCACCAACATCTGGCTGACTTTTTTTACACTTTTGTTCCAACAGTACTATCTATACGTACTTTTCAAACATTGAGAATCTGCTCTCTGCTAGGTACCTTAACAGATACAGGTATAAATCAGACATACAGTTCCTGCTTCCTATAGTCCAGGAGAGCTGGTAAATATGGATGCAAATAACTGGGAAAAGGAATGAAAGACTCAAACGTGCGGGAGAGTCACTTAGCATTTTCAATGCTATCACTGTTCATTATATTATTTTTAATAGCCCCGTGATCCGGAATTATTTTATCCTCATATTATAGATTCAAACACTGAGAATGTAAGAAATAAAGTTAACCCAACATCACTATTCATTAAACACTTTTTCAAAGTAATGTGTGCAGTAGAACCCAGCACTTCTGACATCCAGTCCAATGGTCTCTCCGCTACACCTTACGAGTAACTAGAACTACAGGGCACATGAAACTCCTTCCATGAAATTCAGAAAAGACTATCTTGTCTTCTCCACTTAGGCCTTAGGTTTTAGCTCTCCAGCATCAATGTCAGCCTACTAATGCTGAGGGATCTGAGAACTACAGATGCAAGAACTCTGTGAGAAGCCCCCATTTTATTTTATTTTATTTTTTTTGTTTTGTTTTTCCATTTTAAAAGGTGCCAGACACAAGATACATCTATGAATACACACAAAGGATGGATAAATCAGTGGGATTCAGAGTGTTCATAGCTTCTTGCCAGAAAGTTGTACACAAGGAAGGACACATAACATGTAACCTTGCCCTCCCTTTTCCCGTTTTTCTCAGATTACTCACTTTTTTTCATTTGGCCCTCTGCTCTCTGTATTCTAACACTGCTATTCTAACTATTCGTTCATTTGCTCTTATTCATAAAATGTGTGACCTACAAAAGACTTAGACAATACTTCCCTGATTTTGTGGGGGAATAGTAAGTACTGGAGATAGGAAGGGATTTACCCAAGGCCACAAAATAACTGATAACAAGACTGGATCTTGAGTCCAGGTGTCCTGATCTCACTCAGTCCAGCACCACCATAGTGATGACAGAAATAACATAGAAGAGAGTGGAGTAGAGTCCCATCAATAATTTCCATTTCTAGGAAAAACAAACAGATTCAAAAGGAACAGACACTGAGAGGTCTTAATGTCCACAGACCCTAACAAAGAAATTCTAGAAGATATATTTCAGGAAGAATGAGAATAGACCAAGAAGGAATATCAATGATGCAGCAAGGGATAGTGAGCAAAGAAGATGGCAACCATGTAGTTCACCCTCAAATAGCATGGGTTTATCTCAGGAATGTGAGAGTAGCTGGACATTAGAAAGTTTGTTAATGTAATTCACCACTTTCACAGATCAAAATACAAAAGTCTTACCTCAAAGATGCAGAAAAAGAATAATGAATAAAAACATAGTAAAAAAAGTAACTCCTTAAAAGACGAGGAATAGAAAGAAACTTGCTTAATTGAGTAAAGACTGCAAAAATCACCGCAAATGGCAAAACATTAGAAGTAAATATTTTAAATCATAAATGAGAATGATTCTCAATATCATCACTTCTATTCAGCTTTGTATTGAAGACTCCCTAGCCAGTAGTTATAATAGAAAAAGAATGAATATAAGTAACCACTCTGTCATTAATGATAGATGCTGTAACTATAGAAAACTTTATGTAGAAACCTGAGACAATAAGCAAATAATTAACATTTAAAAAGTTTAGCAAGTATGTAAGCTATAACATTAATATACCAAAAATCCATTTTATTTCTGTGTAACAGCCACAGAAGCTTTTATAATAAATTTTTGAATAGACCATATATAATATTAAAAATGGAAAGTACCTAAGAATATCTTTTTTAAAATGTAAAAGATCTTAGTAAAGAAAATTATAAAACCTTACTAAAGAACATTAAAGTACATCTGAATAAGTAGAAAGATATACCATATTCTAAAGTAGGGAAATAATATCATTAAAATGTAAATTATCCCTAAATTGATGGATAAATTTAATAGAATTATAACCTAAATCCCACCACAATTTTTTATGGATTTTGACAAGCGATTTGAAAATTTACTTAGAAAGGCAAATGCTAAAATATCCAAGACATTTTTGAAGAACAAGGAAAGTTAATTTTCTTTACTAGGTGAACTTCTATAAAACTATAGTAAATAAAACAGATTATTATTTGTGTAAATAAAACAAACAAAAGACAAAATCATTAACTGATGGTAACTTAACATTGGATATGGATGCTAGTGCAGCTCACTGTGGAAGGGTGGATGGTGAGACAATCGGATTTTCATGTAGATAAAATGGCATCCAGTGTCTACGTCACGCAGGCAAAACTTTAAACCTATTAAAAAATCTTTATCTCATGAACTTAAATCAATATTCTCAACTTCACCCCAGATTCTAGTTTAAAACAAAGCATTTTACCTTTCTGCCTTGGCTATTATGCACAGAAATTAAATGACACACTCTTTACTTCCCCGTGATGATGTGAAACTAGCAATGATGGAGAATTTTGCATGAAATAACCACAATCAAGACCCTTAAGTTCAGGTCAGAGAACCACCTCCCTCCCAGCTCTCTTTCCAAGGGGATGATCCGGGCAGACAGGGAGAAAGAAGACGGAAAGACCAGACAGGTCAACAAAGCCTGCCGTGCCCTTTGGTTCACCCAGGGCCCAAACCTCAGTTTTGTTCCAAATCCTTCCCTCTCATCTCCGCAACGAATGGCTCCCCACATTCTGTCTTTTCCTTGTCCTTAATCCACCTCTCCCTCACTTTGGCTACCCTGCCATAGTCCAGGCTTTCATTTCTTCAGAGAAACTTTCTACAGAAGCCACACTTACCTTCCTGCCTCAGTCTTTCTAAACTTACCACCTCACCATTAGCTCTAAACCTGCACTGTAGCCACCTATTTCCAAGGCACAAATTGAACCACCCTGCTCCCCTGATCCTAAATTTCTCTCCACCTCCTCCTAGACTGAATTCAAATTTCTTAGCATGACCTTCAAGTTTCCAGGTTATCTTTCCGGACTTATGTACTCCCACTCTTCCCCCAACATCCTGCCATTAAACCAGCAACACTCCCAAACAGACCATGCCTTCTCACTTCTCCTGCCTTTGTCCTCACTTCCTTGTGTTTAGTCTGTCCCTTCTCCTTCCTGTCTGGCACCCACTGAGCCCTACAAAAGAACTCTGGCAGTTAACTCCATCCAAACCCATGCATTAAGAAGAAGAGGCTCGACCAACCTGAGCGTGGCTGCTGGCAGCCTAAGGCCACATCCCTGGGACCCAGGCCCCCTTTGAGTTTCTGTCTGAAAAAGCTCAAACTGTCAAAATAATTTACCATTTCTTCTGACCAAGACTTGATGATAGGCCCTTTCTTAGAGCATTTACTAAGGTCTTAGAATTTTAAAGCCTGCCTCTGTCCTTTTGAGCTGTGTCTGTCTGCCTCTCCTGCAGCCCAGGAGAGTCTTTCCTAAGGACCTGAAAGCCATTCCTTTGAAATGTAATCATCTGAAAGGATGGGGCCTCCGTTGCCGGTCTCTGTGGGAGGACAGAACCCGGTCTTCATGATTGACAGACACATCTGGCCTAATCCCATCCACTGGCCAACTTCTTCCTCGCTCTTTGTTATTTTTCACTTCCCTAACTCTAGTTCAGCCCCTGTCTACTCCCCCTCCTTATTACCTCATTCTCCTTTTAAAATTTCCAATCGGCCTTGCACAATGGGAAGAGAGCTCAGCTCTTGCTCTGTCAGTAGTCACAGAATAAAATGTTTAGCCACTTTAACTAATGTCTAGCTTTGTTTATCTTTGACACTATTCACATTCCAATGCCCAGCCTCCCTGTTACCTCCTCCAGAAAATTTTCTTCCTTGACTTCCAAGATGGTATTTGTTGCTCTTATATGTAAGCTCATACAACTTTGAACAGACATATAGTAAGATATTTATTATATTAAACTAAAATGTACTGTTCTTCTAGTCTAACTCCCACCTGTATCAAACTCTGACAAGGTTGGAGATTGTGTTTTCCTCACTTCTGTAGGCACTGCGCCAGGCCTTGAATAAATCTGTGATAGATGGAGGATGAAATGCAGGAGGGGGTGAGAGCCCCTGTGTGGGAGGGTAAGGGTTAACATGTGCTCTCTTTCTAGAGTTGTCCCTCAAAGGAAGTGGAGCCTGAGAGGTGTGGTTGCAGAGTAGGAGGGAGGCAATTACATTCCTCCAGGAGAGGGAGATTGACCCGTGCAGACTTGTCCTTTCTTACCACTGAGACGTTTTCCACTTCACTGTTTCCCTTCCCGAGTCTAAGTTTGCATTCAATACCTTTTCCCTTCAGGGGCTGTGAAGAACCATTTTGTATTCTGTAGTGTAATAAGGAAGTGAAGGAGGACCCAAACCCCTTCAAATGCAGGACAAAAATTTGCGGACTGAAAGGGCTTCATCTTGGCCCTAACCAAGATGCAAATGTGTGATGTCAAGCCAACCTAAACTATCCCATTGTTTTCAAATGTGACTAAGTACTGACTAATATTACTTCCTCTGGAGCTTTTTTTTTTTTTTTTTTTTTTTTTTTTTTGACTCAGTAGAATGGAAAAATTCCAAGCTGTTGTTACACTTTGCTGTCTGGACAGAATGACTTCCTGCATATCATAACCACTTGAGGGAGGGGGCGGGGAATGAAAGCGTGGGGGAGAAATCCTCCCAAGAGTTCCCTTAAGTTTAGCAAGGCTTTTTCATCATGGATTTTGTTGTTTTTTGTTTTTTTGTCCTGGGTTATTCACAAAAGTAACAAAGAACATCGACCTCCAGGTTGGGAAGGACCTTGCCCAGGTTGCTTAATGAGGAGCCAACACTTCCCCTGCTTATCTTGAGATTTGCTATGTCATAATGACATCCCCACCAAGCCAGCCAGGCTAGATGTAAACACTCTTTCTTAGGGAACTCTGTTTCCTCCAAAACAAGTCCTCACACCTTTGGGCTGCCAGCAGTTTCTTCTGCCTCCCTGTAGACTATTTCTTGCAGTTCTGCTGTCTGGGAAACAAGCGGTATTTGCAGAGATGTCAAGAGATTCGGAGGCTGTTCCAGGTGGACTAGATCTCTAGAGACAGATTGGTAATGACTTCTCTCGGAGAGCAAATAAAGAAATGAATGGAACCAAAGCTCTAGGAACATCTTCAAAGAGCGGAAACAGAGAGGAAGGATGCCTATTAAACATGCCTTTGGAAGACCAGAAGGGTCCCTTCTGCCACATCAGTGACAGGTGATAGAGAGCTGAAATTGTCTAATTCAAACATTTTGGTACCAATATTTCCTCCACTTTTTTTCCCTCCATCTAAACCTGGGGATATGTCAGCACCTGCTTCACCCAAGTCCTCCCAGCTACAATCCTAGTTAGTTTTCACCTTCAGATTTGGTTCCAAACAGCAGCCTCAGCTTCTCCTCTTCTCTAACCAATCGGGTGACAGAGATTGTATTGTCTCACGCTACATTCAGACAAAACCTGCTATCCTTGGACAAACAGGAGAATCTGCCCTCCCTGAGATTTTGCTTCTTTCATTGCATGAGGCTAGACGCATTCATAAGAAGGCACAATGTTTCTCCAAATACCAAGGAAAGCCTCTCGCAACTGCAGAATTCACTTTTCTTAGGGTGTGAGTCATTTCTATAACCTCTGAGTTCCCACCAGTTTTAGGGTCAAAGGAAAAGCCAGCCCTCGCAGGGCCTTTCAGCTCCCTGGGAGTTGGGAGGAAGGCTTCATTACCTGGCAGAGATGATTGCCTTTTCCTTTTCAACTGCGAATGGCGAATCCTGGCCAAGAAACCACAGCCATCAAATGCAGAGGCTATGCTAAATCATCACTATTTCAGTTACTAATTAGGTGTAATGTTCACAGCACAGGAGTCTGTGGGGTCAATAAAACGCTTCTTCAAGCGATTAAACTTCCAAGAGAACACACTTTGATTACCACAGGAACCATTCCCTGGCAGAGGGTCTGCAGGGCAATAGCATCCCCAAGCCGTGAATGAAGGATGAGCATCTGGAACTCTGGATGTGCACAGGTACCCTGTCTCTTTTGGCTAGACCCCTGCCCCATCTCTGATTCTGTTAAGACACCTTGGGGGACCACATATGTGACAAAATCATAGAGCAAGTTCACTGGAACAGCTATGAGATGACACTGGCCAAAGGCTTGGGGGCCAAGTAGAGAGGATAACTAGAAGCACAGCCATTTGGAGAGAGCCATCTACTACTTCTGGGATTTGGGGTCCCTTGCTCCTCATCCCAATTTAAGGGGGTGATGTTAGAGAAAGGCGCTGCAATGGTGAGGAGACCCGAGGTTCTGTGCTCATGGATTAACTCATAGCAAAGATACAGGCATTTGCTCCAGATCATTTTCAGAAATCTTCACTTAATGTGTTTTTTAAAAAATAACTACATATGAACCGCATGCTTATTGTAGAAAGAGTGGAAAATACGAACAAGCAAAAGAAAAAGTTTTAGAATCTAGAGAGAAATTTCTCAACCTCAGCACTACTGATATTTTGAGCTGGAAAATCTCTTGTTGTGAGGACTGTCCTGTGCATTGTAGAATGTTTAGCATCATCCCTGGCCACTAACACCAGATACCATTAGCACACTGTCCCTGCATCCGGAGCAACAAAAAGTGTGACCAGACACTGCCACATGCCCCAGTGAGAACCACTGATCTAGAGATTACCAGTGATGCCATTTTCCGGTCTTTATTCCTATATACATACAAGTAAATACATATTTTTACGTGAGTTGTAGTTTACTGTTTTTTATTTTCCTTTTTTGCTTAACCACAGATCCTGAACATTTTCCCATGTGCTACCTATTCTACATCATCTTAACCTCTCCATTGTGCTCCAAAGCACATTTGTACCATGGCTTCTTTCATCTTCAATTTGGTGACAGAGATTAATTCTAAACACAGACAGAATGTTCAAACAAGAGAATTGCTCCTCTTTCGCCTTCTAAATGGAAAGAGGTTGGCATAATGCATATATGTGGAAATAAGTCCTCATGCTGCCTCCTTCCACTTAAGGAAACTGTTGGAGGAGCAAGAAAAGAAGAGAAATCTTAAGATGCTTCTGGGCTGTTCATGGGGACGATACCAAGTGGAATCTGTTCTTGTGTCTCTGGTTAGGATGGCACAGGAATTGAGGGTTAGTGCGTCAGATGAATTTGAGAAATACAAGGGAAAGGAAATAGCTTATGGGTGCCTAGCCGAGGAAGCCAAGAATGAGGGATCCTGAAAAACAAAGAAGAGAGTCGATGGAAAGAGGCTTAGAATGGGGGGAGGAGGGGTTGAGAGAAGTAGTTGTCTGCCGAATGTCAACCCATTTACTGTTAAATCATTAACAAAATTCTACCACATTCCCTGCCTGTGGCCAAGGCACTGGGGGAGTAAAGGACTGTGTTATGCAGAGTGGTCCATTGAAGAAAAGGGACAGCAGGGCAGGTGCAAAGTACAGAGTGGAGATAGAGAATGAAACAGATTTGGGAGGCAGAAGCCATAGGTCAAAGAAGGACCACCGGAGATACTGGGGTTGGGGCCACGGGGTTTCCCCGCACAGGAGACGAACACCTGAGCCAATCTCGTTTAAATATTACAGGCCAAAAGGACCTCAGCAGGATAAAAGATCTAAGACAAATCCAGTTGGCAGAGACTTAAATTACACTTCTTCTTTTTTTTTTTTTTTTTTGGCTCTTACAAACACTATTACATAGAATATCATTGTGGTTTAACATTTGCAAACAATGTTTAATTTTTCTTTAGGCTAAATGTTAGAAACAGAATTGCTACATCCAAGAGGATGAACGTTCTGTTTCTTTTTTAAAGATTTTATTTATTCATTTTCAGAGAGGGGAGGGAGGGAGAAAGAGAGGAAGAGAAACATCGATGTATGTTTGCTTCTTGAGTGCCCCCTACAGGGGACCTGGCATGCTACCCAGACATGTGCCCCAACAGGGAACCGGAACAAACCAGGGATGCTTTGGTTCTCAGGCTGACACTCAACCCACTTAGCCACACCAGCCAGGGCGAGAATGAATATTCTTAAGGCTTCTGATATATATTGTCAAGCTCTGACAAGGTTTTAATAATAATTTGCAATTTTACCATACCACCAACAGAATATGACAGTTCCCATTTCTCCATTATTTCATCAATATTGCTTTATGTCCTTTCCATTTTATAGGAGAGATCAATGAGATTTGCCAGTGTTCCTAGAATAGTAAAGCTAAAACTAGAACCCACAGCTTTCTGACTCCAAGTCCCAAGCTCTTCTTTATCCATCATGATTCCTCCTTCATCAGAACTGGAGGTATTTAACCTTTAGAAGATGCAGCCAACATCAAACCTGATCCTTTAACTCTTCTTGCTTTGAAGTTAAAATCCAAACTCCTTCAGTGTCTTGAAAGGTCCTTTGTAATCTAGTCTCTATTCACCTCTCCGTCCTTTCCCTATCTTGAATTTTCAGCTCTCACCGTATAAAACTTATTTACTTTCTCAAGTATCCTTTGCTCACTCGCTCTCTCTTGCCTCAGGACCTTTGCGCCTGCTCTTTCCTCTCTCGCACCCACCTTTGCCTGGGGTAACTTCTCAACCTTCACTTTAAACTTAAACATCAACTCTTTTGTGACCTTTAAATTCTGTGTTATATACCCCTATCATTCCCATGTGCTCTTACAGCATTTTTTATTTCCTGTGGTAGTGCCTAGTAACTGTGTTATAATTTTTTGTCTAATTGTTTAACTTCCTCACATTAGTCTTTAAGCTACATAGAACTAGATCCATGTCTATAAAACTGGAGATTAGTTCTTGTTAAAGAGCACATTCCTTATTAGACTAGACAGGTACACTTTATGTTACCAGAATCCCAAAAACTTTTGAGGGTTTATAAACCGCCTGCCTCACTTCTCTAAGTTCACTACTTGGCATCTGTAGGCGTTTGAGTACACCATCCTTGCAACCGACAAGTAAACTTCTTGTTAATGTCAGGGAGAGTCTTCTAATATTAAGAGTTGTCTGATAATGGAGTAAGGCCTTTCTTTCTTTACATTGTAAGACGGTCTTCTGCATGCGCTTTCTAAGTCACACTCATTCCCCCTCAAATGACTGGAGGACCCAGAGGTCAAGAATGAGCCTGCTGTCCTCCTGACCAGGCCACCAGACATGTGCCAGGTGGACTCTGAGTGTGTGTGGAGCCAAATCAAACTAAACAACTGTCTTGGCAACAGATAACTTTCTAAGACTCCACAACTTGCTTCCAGCCCAGCCAAAGGCTTACCGCTCTGAGCAAATGTCACTGTGGTGGAGTTGTCTTAATGAGAAGGCATGCTTGCTTCTCTTCTGGGGGAGTTTCCTAGAGCAATGCTCTTAGAAACTCCTTGGCAGGAATCCTGAGCCAGGCTTGGCATTGACAGCGTCCTCCTGCTGGCATTAACAAGCCTCTTATTTAAATGTAAATGAGCTCTCGGTGCCAGTTTGTGAGCGGAAACACATCCCCTGTGTTAAACCAGAGCTGGGAATGCTACAACACACCGAATGGCTTGGTTTCCACTTCCCCACCACGTCTGTGGATCTGAGTGGAGTGCTCTGTGCCTTGTCTTCTGCAGAGTTGGGAGTCCTCAGATGACAGGGACAATCTGTGGAGTCTAGGGCCCTATCGGTAGCCCTAAATCTTCTTTGATATGACCTTGATCAAGTTACTCACAGTTGCCCCCAAACTGGATCATCATTAGACTGGAATCACACAACGAATCCCAGTCAGCAGAGGGCCCTGCAGGGTTGTCGGGCACAGCAAGTGGTCTGAGCTGCCCATTCTGCTTTATTGGCTATGTCAGTGCACCTTTCTCCACATGCCTACCTGTGCTGCAGATTTTCGGATGCCTGTGTGCACTCTTTCCTCCTGACTTGGCTCAGTTTCCACCCAAATACACACCATTTCGTGATCTTGCCTAATGCGTGGTCCTACTTAGCCATCTACTTCTCCACTCAGTCTCCTGGCCCTTATTTGTCCATATTGCATCCAAGTTCCTGTTTGGGTGCTTCCCTCTGTAGTTCAGATCTTTCTGGAGCAGACTTGTACTGCTCCAACATCTGAATTCTAGCCTTTTCTCTCCCAGATGTGCCAAGCTAGTGCGGTATGTGGAAAATGTGGGATTTGTTAAGATTATTATAACTATCTTCAAAACCTGCAGTATAGTGCCCAGCGTATAACAATTAGTCACAAATGTTATATAACATTATGAAAATTTATGACACATAAACATTGTAAATTAATTACTTTGCTCAAAATTTAACACATTACCTTCATTCAAGAATGATTTGCTTTGTCTGCATGTGACATTTTCATATGTATATTTTCACATCTATATTCACGTACGTATTTTTTCATATAACTGTTCTCTGATTGTTTCTGGATTGCATACTGTGTATCCTCCAACTAAAGCAAGAATCGTGGCTCTTCGGATGATCTCGTGGGAAGATGAGACATGTCGCCTTGTACTTCCTTTGGAAGAATGTGACTGAAGCTCATCAACTTTGAAAACTAACGAGCCTCACAGAAACCTTGCTCCCAAGTACCCCTGCCAGACATCCTTCGACTAGTCTCCCCTTGATCATATTTAGGGGGAAAAGCAAAGAAACAACAAAAACGTTTTCATGACAGCCATGTTTGTCACTACTCGGTTCAAACACCATCGGCCTCTGGCGAGGAGGAATGAAGAGAGGTGGAGACCTGCCCAGTGCATCAGAGATATCCTCTGGTCACATTTAGAATGACTTCTACCATCTTCCTTACTGTTTCCCACGTATTGCCAAAACAGCAGGAGACTGTGGCCAAAGGGAATGACACAGGGAGCTTAAGGGCTGAGTTATCACTCAAGAACCACTGTTTATTAACTTTGGCCAGAGTCTCGTCACTTAGCCTCTCCAAGCTTCAGTTTCTTCTCCAGTAAAAGGAGGATAATGACTCCAGCCCCCACTAATTTACAGACTAATTTACAGGATTGTTGTGAAGATCAAACCAAACAGCGAATGTGAAAGTCCTTTGAAAACTGCAGATCAATGCAAAAGTAAGGTATCATTACTGCTGTTATAGGAGATACTTAAAGAACATGTGTTGATTGTCTGGCTTTAAAGGGACTGTGTCTTCCTTCCCTGTGGGGGGTGCTCTTTCCTGGTTGTCTAGATCTTCTCATTAGTGCGGCCAAGTCACCATTTAAAATCTGGAGATGGCGGATCCATTTCTACATTCTCTGCAACAGCAGATATTTTAAATCTGGCCCCACCGTTTTGCAGCGCATGATGCATTCTCACACACTTGGAGAGCCCAGTGTTTCCGCGGAGTCCAAGCTTTCCTTCTTAGTTTTCATTTCCGCCAGTTCCTTCATGCTTTCTCAGGAGGCAAAGGTCTCAGTTTCGATCCTGCCATGGTATGACCCCAAATGAGTCACTTCCCAACTCAGTTTCCTCCAGTACAAATACATGGCCTTCTACCCACGCGCAACAGAACAGCTCCACCTCTTCCTCTTTTTACATAGAGTTGGCTTTACATAAGACTTCACCAAAAACAGACGCATTGCTAATTTCTCTAAACCATTTCGACTAATACCACAGATAACCTCTGATTCTCTTGGTTCTTACGTATGTGAATTCTATAATCCCTTCCTGAGGAAGTCTTGTAAACAACCATAAAATGGGGGGACTCATACATTTTTAATTAACATAGTTTTGAAATAACGGCCCACATGAGGGATTATTCTTGTCAGTGGTTCTCCCATCATGTGCTTAAGTCTGACTGAACCTTGCCAAGAAACTCATAGGAAAAGTTCTGCTTTTCATGCAAATATTAAGATGTGTCGATTTCAGAGGGTTGGTGAAGCTTTCTGTTTCAAAGTCTGGCATCAAACCCATTTTGCTTCGTGAGGCTTACCCATTAAAGACACTTGGAAGATTTTTCTGGGCACCATGGCAAAGACACCATGCGACCCAGAATAGCAGTTTGTGATGATGAGTAGTGGCCTCTATGTCGGTGTCCACACCCAAGAAATGACTTGTCTTCCAGAAAATAACCAAGTAAACAGAATATCAGCAGAGCCAGTGTCCCACGGTGCACAGTTATAGGGGCCCTTCAGACTTTATATTGCATGAAAAGACACAGGAGGCCATAAGGCCCACTCCTTTGCCTTCAGTCTAAATTCGGTTCCTTTAACAGTCTCCTGGAAATTATGGCCCAGGGACAGGATAAGATGCCATTGATGATAACCCAATGCATAGCAGTAATGCTAAAGGAGGGAGGCCAGAAAGTTTGTACATCTGGGTTGATTCTCCTGGGGGCAGAGACAAGCCCTTGCGAATGAAAGGTGTTGGTCTTTCCCTCATGCTACAAAAGGCAAGTGACCACAGTCAGAATTATGGAATTCAGCTTTGGAGAAGACCTAAGAGGTCAAATTATTCAATTTGTACTGGCAACTGGAATTCTTTCTGAAGCATCTCTTGGAAATAATTGTTGAACCATTTCTTGATTGTCTCCAGTGATGAGAAACTCACCCTCTAATGAGCTCTGCTGTTGAACAATTCCACAAAAAAATCATTTTTTATGCTGAGCTCTAATTGACTTGAATTTCTACCTACTGATTCCCATTACATTCTCTGATGCCGCGGAGAAGTCAGTTTAACAATCTGCCTCTTTTCCCAATGGTAACCCTTCCTTGATTTGAACATAGTGAACATTCCCTTAGCTTGTACCTTATGCTAGCACCTTGCGTTACCTCCCATCATCCTCACTTTTATCGTAAGTGCTGGATTACCCAACGTTCATTAGCTCTATAAAGCTCAAGGTGTGGAATTCTGCAGAGCCCCTCAACGTGAAAGCAGCTTGTCAGGAATTCAGGACCAGCCCTGGAGAGCCCAGTCCTTTCCATCATTTTCTGCTTTTGCCCAGCTCAAAGGATCCTGCCAAGACCTCTGGATGTTCATCTTCACATTTCCTGCCTTAAAACAAACAAAGAAAATGAGAGAAAACACCTGGAACTAGGTGGTGGTCTTGACTTCCTATCATGGTGCCGGAGATCCTAAAGTGTGAGGTTACCTCTGAAATCTGAAAATCTAGAACTAGTCAGGAAACGTAGGCACAAAATATTTCTTTGAAGCCATCTCAGAAGGTTACAGTTCAGAGCTGCTCTGCAGCTCTCGGAGGCAGCAGTCATTTTGTGGCAATATATTCAAGAGACAGTTAAAAAATATCTCTTCCCCATTTACTGCTTTAGAAACAGAATCCGCTACCTAATTGAGAATCCTTTCTGCCTAATTACTCCATTCCCAATTTTTTTTAAGCAGCAGAGTTGCTTTGGAATTATGTACTGTATAATTTCATCATTTTGCAATATGTAAATCAGGAGAAGAAAGGAAGAGGGAGAGAGTGGCAGGAGAGGGATGATCATCGCTTTGAATTCCTGCCTGCAGAAATGGGGAGTGGGGTTGCGTGGACGAGGGAGAGCCCCGAGCCCCATGGCGGATCTGGGTGTGAGTTCCAGTTCCTCCAATGAATAGCTCTGTGCTCTTTGGCAAAATCACCTCATCTTCTCGAGCCTCAGTTTCCCCTTCTGTCACATTTTTGCATATGTGTTCCCTACATCTAGTGCAGCCTCTAGATATAGAATAGAAAGTCTTCATAATTACCTGGTAACCCACCTGGTGAATGAATGTATACCTGGTTTGACTCCCTCACAGAGTAATTCTCAAGGTGAAGAAATATGATAATATGAAAACATTTAATAAAGTGCAAAATGCTGATTGTATATACTGTGTTTTAAGCACTGAGAAAATAATGTTCAACATCAAAAGTCAGAAAACACCTTTTTCTTGCCTTGTTTGTTGGTATAGTGGTCCATTTCTTTAAAAGTAAATTCACATGATCATGTTCCACTGTGCTCCGCACCTATCCCAGATGAAATCACTTTTAATTCCCCTAGCTGTCCAACTACTATTGGCTCTACTGAGGAGAAAATGGTGGGCTTGAGCTTGTCTTTTTCAGCGAGTGCAGGGAGAATCCAGTCCTGTGCCTGTGCCTCCTGGAGGCTGTCTAGATCTGGGACTGTTGGGGTGGGGCCTCCCCTGAGGGCACCACTTAGTTTTACCCAAGGGCCTTGCCTGTATCCCGCCCTCCTGTGCAAGTGAAGGCAGCAGTCAGAGACCCTAGGGTCGGAGACCCTCTGGCTGCTGTCACACTCACTCCCCAAAGGACAGCGGCTTCAGTTCCCCCACAACTCCCGAGAGCATCTTTGCTGTGGGATTTGCTCTGAGGGGCTTAGGTTTGCCCTCTGTTCAACTTTCTGAGAGAAGGGACTCCTGTTTCTTGTTGCCTCTTCAAATCAGACTTTCCCCACAATGTCGGGAAAATGCAGACCAGGACCATCCCTTTCTAAAGCACAAAATCCAGTTTTGACTGACCCCGTGTCTTCGTGCAACACTGAATATTTAAGGTACAATGAGTTAAAGACCCAAATTCGGGAGAACAGGGAAGTCACTTTCTGCTCTGGGTCTCAGTTTCTCCATTTCTTTGCAAAAAAGCTAAAAGTAGGTGATTACCTAGGTACTGCTCCACCCTCCATTTTAATGGTCTCTTTCCCACTGGGCCTCATAGCCCAGTGTTTCGATCTTTCATTGGCAAAAAGGATTAATTGGCTCAGTGAACCCACCTGCATACGGCCAGCATAGAAGAGCCAGCAACTGGTTTTCAACTGTTTACAAACAACTGTTGTTCATACAGTACAGAAATTTACTTTACAAGTTGGTTAAGATGTTGTAAGGTCTAGTGGGAAAGCGGAGGACTTGAGATCAAGACACCTGGAGTCTCTGCCACAGTCCAGCTGTGTGACCCCGGGCAAATCACTTTACCCCTCTGAGCTTTGAGTTTTCTCACTTGTAAAATAAGATAACAATATCTTCCCCCATAGGTGGTTGTAAGATCAAGTAAGAAAATGCATTTTAAAGTACAGTCCTCAACAAAAACAAGGGATATTATTGATACACTGGTTAAGAGGCTTGAGAAAGGATTAGAGAAAGGCCACCAACTACATAGCAAACAGAAAGCCATTATAATAATGGTGGGGCTTAATTTTGCATTATATTTCAGAATTTCCAAGGGCATCAGAGGTATACAGAATGATATGTACAGCTGTACAGTTAGAGATGGAACATTTAAAGAAATTATCTCTTTTTGCTCTCCAACATCTATCTTATAGAATAGTCAAATACTCAACAAATATTGAGTACCTAGAACATGGCAAACACAGAATATGAGGCCACAGATATGAATTAGACAGGCAGAATTCCTGCCTTCAATCTGTTTTCATTCTAGTAGAAAAAGCAGGTAGTAAGCACATAAACAAATAAATAAAATAATATCATGTACTGTTCTGGTGTTATAACATATCAAAAGTAAGGTGATAATGTGCGTGGGGGGGGTGCTTTGATAGCTTGAATGGTCAGTGAACGCCTCTATGAGAAAGCAACATGTAGGTAGCAACTTGAATAATGGGAAGAAGTTAGTCAGGAAGAAGTTTGCACGAGCTCACAGAGTTAATCAGAAATCAACCCTGACCTAGAAGCTAGGACTTGAGGCTTCCTTTGTTGTACTCACTGACCCGTGCTGGTTTTCCTCCCGAATCCTTAGTCCACATGTCTGCCCAGTTAACCAAGATCTACCTGCCTCTTGCCCAGATCTTCTATCCAGGGTCCAAGATGCCTTGCTTGCCTCAAGCCTAGGTCAAGATTGGACCATTCTTAAGTGCTCATAGCACACTGGTTCAACACAATCATATCTAAGTCTTTCTGTTGTAAATCACATACCATCACAACAATTGAGTTCAATAGTGATTGAGCTCCAGTCAAATGAAAAGTATTCATAGGAGGGACTTTGGACGTTTGATAAGAACTGACCCTTGCCTATAAGGTCACACACAGTCTATTTATTAAAGAGGAGAGCCCTGGCTGGTGTGGCTCAGTGGATTGAGCTCGGGCCTGCGAACCAGAGGATCGAGGTTCGATTCCCAGTCAGGGCACATGCCTGGGTTGCAGGCCAGTTCCCGGCAGGGGACACACGAGAGGCAACCGTACATTGATGTTTCTCTCCCTCTCCCTCTCTCCTACCCTTCCCCTCTAAAGATAAATAAATAAATAAATAAATATTTAAAAAAAAAAAAAAAAGAGGAGAGAGTGGAGGGTATAATGTAAGTGCACAAATGATCATTTTATCCATTCGTCCTGCATTTATGGACCACTGACAGAGTGTAAGGCATTATGTAAGATGCTAGCATGCTCACAGAAATAGATCAGGCAAAATCTGCACTTTCAAGAAATTCTGAGTTGGGTGAGGAAGACATTCTTAAATATCCAGAAGATTATAATACAAAGTAATAGATACTATGAGCAGAGAATCATAACAGAAATGTAACCAATAGTAGGTAGAGAACATTATTCCTTTAATGTGCACCACAGAAGGCTTCCCAGAGGAGGTGGCATTTGAGGTGAGCCTTGATGGAAAAGTGGAAAGAGCAATCTAAGTATAGGGAGTGGTAATAAGTAATGGAGGCAGGAAAGCAGAAGGAGGGTTTGGTTAGAACACGTACATATGTATATGGAGGCAAGGAAGTCCCCCTCCTAAAGAATTCTGTCTTCTTACCCACTCTTTTCTGCCTCTGCTCACAGGCCTGAGCCCCACACAGGCTGCCTATGATCACAAGCACAGAGGACACTGCTCTTGTTCCTTAGAAAAAAAAGCACCCATAATAGCTCTTTCATTGTGTCATGTCAAAATGTCATGTCTGGAAACATTAGCTTGGGGGTAGTGTTATGTCTTCTTGTCATGCTTTCTGCAGTTTAAAGAACTGAAATTTCTGCCATGTGATTGATGACAATTTCCAGTGAGTCATTTTAAAAAGTTACCTCAACTATGATCAGGCAAACAGATGTAAGGGGGCCCTGATTTCTCAGTTAAGGTCCAGTTCTGAAACTCCAACTACCTGCTGCCACCTCCACCTGGAAGCCCCACAAGCACTTTGAACTCAACAGCCTGTCCTAAACTGAACCCATCCCCCTTCTTCCCCAAACCTGCTCCTTTTCCCATGTACGTTTGGCTAACGGTTCATCTAACTAACGATCAACACGAGGGTATGAATTCAACATACTGCATTTTTAAGTCCATCTCTTCCAGGTTTCTTACTTTCTATATATAATTAGTTACCAAATCCTGACAAATTTGCTTCTTCAGTGTCTCTAAATCTTCCCCCTTTCCAGCCCCATGACTAATGGTCTCTTGGTTTGGCTACTGAAACAACTTCAAATTGGTTGCCTTGCCTTTAGCCTCCTGTCTCTCTTGCACATCCTCCATGCTATTGCTAGGATCGTCTTTCAGAAGGAAGAGCATTTCTCAAAACTGTTTGAGGTCTCTCTCTGCATAAGGAACACACATGGTTTCAGGTGGCATTCACAGTCCGACTCACTTTGGTCTGGAAGATATCATTAGCTTCCCTCCCACATACATCTAATATTCCACTCTCACCGGATTATTTGTCACCTTTTTCTCTGTCTTCTTGTCCTAGAAAATCCTAACTATTCTCTATGAACTGTCTAAATGTCACTTCCTTTGTCACATCTTTGCTAATCCTCTTGAAATTCACCGTAGCTTTTTTTGTCCTCTGAAGTATCTAATTGATCCTTCATGTGGTCAAAAAAGTAATGGCCCCAACAACGTTCATGTCTTAATCCTCAGAACCTGTGACCATGCTGTCTAACACAACCAAAGAAACTTGCAGATGTGATTAATTTAAGGATCTTGAAATGGGAAAAAAACTTCCCAGATTATCCAGGTGGGCCCAGTCTAATCACAAGGGTCCGTTAAAAGGGAGGTGGGAGGTGGAGAGGAGAGAAGATGCTATACTTCTGGTTTGAAGACAGGGCGGGACAGGAGGCCTCTAGAATCTGGGGAAGGTAAGGAAAGAGATTCTCCCTTGGAGCCTTCAGAAGGAATCCTGTGAACTCATTTTAAACTTCTGTCCTCTAGAACTATATAATAAGTTTGTGTCATTTTAAACCACTAAATTTGTTAAAGCTGCAATAGGAAACTAATACTCTCAACTTAGCATTTATTTGTTTTTGCCTGGTACGATCTTGCCTTTCACACTGTCATAAAGACCTTGAAAAGAACCAATTAGATTGTCTTATCCCCTGGGTGCCTAACACAGGGCTTTGCACACATCAGTGGATAATAAGCCTTTTCATTGAAATCAAATGTCTTCTTTGGGGTATTTGAATTTAAATCAAATGGTCTTCTGGGTGAAGTCCCAGAACCAGATTGGAATTGTTATACATGTGAATCTAGGTGGACTGGAATTGATACCTGGGCATCGTTTTAGGTGTTTGGTTTTTCCAGGTTAGTGATGCTGCCAGGCCGAATGTGACAGGTAAATCTGTGTGGCATTTATTGGGCAGCCCCTTTCAGTAGTACTGGTGCTTGTGCTGCTATTCAACCTTTTGTCATTCAGACTCCATACGGTTTTTGTTCTTACTGAACTTGCCCGGGGAGTAAATATTAGTCGTCTAGTAGGTGAAGACACATGGAGACCAAGTTCTTGGCAGGAAGGAGCAGGTTATTTCAGTTAGGCATTGTGCTCAGCATATCTCCGCCCCGAAGTCAGTGGGCTCTTGCCACCTTTGTTTATTCCTTTATGGGTCCATGAATTCAATATGCATTGAACTACATGCCCAGCAATGGAATAGGCACCAGTGACCCAGAGAAGAAAAAGATAAAGTCCTAGACAATGAGGAGCTCACATGGGCACAGGGAGGGTATGAACAGGGTAAGATGTAAGCGTGACCTTTAAGAGCAATGCTTAGAGATGTGTGTATATGCAACCGCTTATTAATTCTTTCCATAAGCTCTGTGGCTTCTGTCGTGTACGGGGGGCCAAGGTATCAGGGGATGTTGTCCACTCTGCTGGGCCTAGAGACCAGAATCTTCCTCTTTAAAGTATCTCTCTTAAGTCACATTCCACACCCACAGCTGGATGCCTGGGAGTCTTGACTCTCCATTCACCAGGACAGCCTTTCAGTGTCACCTTGCCCAGAGGGATGAACAATATGTACACTTTCCCAAGAGAAATCAGGACCTGCTTTACTGGGACTTAGCAGGTGCAAAGTCCTTTCCTCCTCCATTCTCTCACCTCCAAATCCTGGCTACTCTGCCACTAATTTACCCTGTAATTTGGGCAGCCACGCCTAGTCTTGGGCCTCAGTATCCTCTTCTGTAAAATGGGTGTGGTTACCATTCCTGCCTTACTTAGCTGCTACGGGTTTTGTGAAAAGTAAATGGCATATGAAGTAAAGACTATGGCAGACTAAAAACTATTAATGTCTGTTAGCTGTCCTTAAAGTAACAGTAGTTATTTTAATATAATATTTATACTAATTATTATTGATACTATTCTTCTTATTTTTATCACTATTATTATCATGGGACAGGTTCCAAGAATCAGGCAGCTGTCATCACCAAGGGACTCAATCACTATACAATAAAAAATAGGCTAAACTAGAATGCACTTGAAACCCCCTTCCATGAAAAGCCATGGCCCTGCTACCACTGCATTTTCCACTGCTTTTCTTTCCCTCTCAGCATCACTCCAGCAAGATTTTACCTCTTATGAAAGTGCTTGTGGGGGTTAGGGTTTCACCCAGTTCCAAGTCTCTTATAGGCCTGTCCTCTCCCTCCCATCCAGATGGAAGCTGTGCTTTGGGCCCACAGATGACCAGGGTCTTCCAAGAGCTGATATTAACATCTTTGGACAAAGGATATTGATTTCCCTTTGTCCTTTGGGCAGGGCTGGTTCTGACATGTATAGCTTCTCAGCACGCAAGGCAGCAGAGAAGGCCAAGATGGGGCTGCATGGTGGGTGACTTTCAGAAGGGAGATTTCCCTCTTTTCTTTATTGAGACCTCCACTTGTTGCTCGCTCCTCAACATGCTTTTGCTCCTAGTTAATTACGAGTCCCAGACTGGTCTCTTTAATGACGTCCATCTCCCTTGTTGATGAACTACAATTCAGGAAGTTGCAGTGTTGTTTGTAATCCGGCAGCTTAGCAACAAGGGCTCTCTGTTTTTTCACCACTGGAATTCAGTCCACAAAGGCAACTGACCAGTGTGAGTACTCTCCAGACAAGCCGTAACCACGGGACCAGGGGTCCCTGGATG
Source organism: Glossophaga mutica (assembly GCA_039655065.1). Classification (NCBI taxonomy): domain Eukaryota; kingdom Metazoa; phylum Chordata; class Mammalia; order Chiroptera; family Phyllostomidae; genus Glossophaga; species Glossophaga mutica. Next base: position 175,521,186 of record CM077304.1, on the reverse strand, counting down.
GCGTGGAAACAGGGAGACAGGTGGATCTGAGTGCTCCCACTTACTGACTGTGTGGCAGTTCATTTCTCTGTGTCTTCTGTGAAATGGGCAGACACCACATTCTTCTCGGTGAACATGGGATTATATACATGTGAATGAATAAATAATCAGAAAATGCCATACAACAATCAGGTCATATGAACAGAATCTATCCTGGAAGACTGTAGGGCTTGAAATAAGACAGATATTTATTCATTACGGAACCCTCCTCCTCCCTGTTCCTACCAAGAGTAGATGGGGTGTGGGTGGCCGTGAGGTGGTTGTGAAGACCAAATAAAATAATGGACATGAAATGTGTGCTTGGGGTTCCAAGAGCTTGGTTCTAATTATACTTTGTCACTTATTTATTATGTCCTCTTGCCCAAGTGCTCCCCTTTCTAAGACTCAATTTCATCACCTGAGAAAGGCTCAGCTACTAAAACAAAACAAAAAGAAATAAGCAAATACCAGTGAGAAAACCATTGAACAGATTATTTCTAAAGTCTCCTCCGGCTAAATAATATATTTGTTTGAATCAAAACTTTCTAAGAAATTGATTGGTTCCATACAAAATTCCATCATTAAATTGCTCTGTCACTTAACAATTAGTGGATAGTTTGAGCAGTTCTCTGCAGGGAACTATATTTGCCTGCTCATGATTTTAGCTCAATTCCCAGCTTCATTCTTTACCCACCTACGAAGTGCAGAGGACAGGTTGTGAAACCTGGCCAGGAGCTCTGAGTGTAAGTAACCCCCTGGGCAGGACTGGGCCTTATTTTTCTCATCATCAAACCAAAGGGTGTGAGCTCAACACTCTCTGAGGCAGTTTTCAGTTTAAAAGCCTGTGACTCCAACTTCTCTGAGTCTCACTTCTAACAAGCCCTGGGCGCAGCGAACCAGGCTGGCCTCATGTGTGCAGTGGGATGCGACTTGTTGGAGCAGATGGAGCGTGTCTATCATGGCGGCGGCGTAACCAGTCTGGTCACTTCAGATGTCTCCCCAATTAACACTCACGTTGGCGGCCAACTGCTCAGGCAGCAGAACATGCTGGTGGAGAAGATGGTGGGACCGCCTGGGCCCGCTGCCACACCTATTATCAAGCCTCTGAGGGGGAGGGGCCAGCCAGACTGGAGCATGTGGGAGGTGGCAGGAGGAGTGGGTAAAATGGGAGGTGAAATACGTGCTGGGAGATTTCTTTAGCTGTGGAGTCCTAGAAAGTTAGAAATGGAACATGCTCATCTAGTCACGGACCTTACAATAAATACACTTTGATTTCACTTCCTCTTCTTCATTTCCATGGCGCCCGACCCTGCTTGCGTCACCATCGCCTCTGCCTGCGCTTCTTGACTGATTCCTCTTCCTTCCATTTCTTTTCCTCTCCACACCATCCCCTTCTAGACAGGCAGCGTGAGATGCCTGAAAGACAGACGTCATATGCTATTTCCCTGCATTTCAGTGTTTTTCTATTGAATTAGAGGAGGAGAATAACAAAACAAAATCTAAGCCCCATAACTGGACATACACAGGCTTCTAGAGGTGTGATTTACTTAATGTCTTGCTTCCTCTTCCCTTCTCCCTGCAAGGATTTGTCATCAGGCAATTACTTGAAATTCTCCAACCTACCAAACTCTCTCCTTTCCATATTCTTCCATCTGCCTTCCTTTCTTTTTTTTTGTCTTGTGCTCAGTCTTTAAAATTCTACTTAGCTGTCACCTCTTCTGGGACACACTACAGGACCACCCCTCTGTATCACCACAATAGCTGGGTAATGGCTGTCGAAGCATTTACCTCGCTAAGTGACTGTCCTTCAACACGGCACTCTCCTTCACTGCACTGTGAGCTTTCAGAGGGATGAGAATGTGTCCAATCCATTTCCTTTACAGAGGCAAAACTGGCTTTGACATCCTGCACCCCAGTGATCTCTAGAGTTAATTTGTCTGATATGCCTTTCTTCCATGCCATTACTTGAGCTGTGACCTTGGTCAAGGAGAACCACTTCACCAGAGAACGGGCATGTGGTAAATGTCAGCTTAGTGAGTGAAGGATCCCCTTCATCTCACAGAGAAGGAGGCAGGCCAGGAAAGAGGAAGTGACTCACTTGCTCACCCAGAGGGAGGGTCAACAGTGCTGGCTCTAGGGAATTCCTCTCTGGACTCCCAGACTACTGCTGGTTCCACTCTCCTACACTCTCAGCTGGTTTCAAGTAATCCTCCTCCTGCGTGGGAGAGCAGCAGAGAGCTCTCAAGGGATGGCGTGTGTGCACATAAAGGGAATCCTTACTTCAGTCTGGATTCGCCACATCTCCAAGACCCTGTGGAGTTCCTGGACATGTGAACTGGTTACTGACAGATACACAACACAGTCAGAATGGGAAATGGTAGAATGAAGCCATTTAAAATAAATCAGTAAGCCCGGAGACTTGGCAAGAGTGGTGAGTATTTAGAATAAAAAGAAAGAGCGTGTATTAACTTCACATACTGACTCAAGTGTGGATGTCATCTGCAGGTCTCTGTGGCTGGGAGATGGCAAAGAGCCTCCCAGAACCATCGTCTCCCAAGCACATCGAAAATCCCTGCCTATGTTGTTCTTGGGGAGGGAAAGTTTGGCTTTGAACAGTTTTTCCTGAAAAATCAAAACAACTCCTCAGAGTGGGCCCAGCGTCCAGGGGCAGCCAGGGAGCTGGGCACTCGTCCGTGGCCTGGGTGTGAGTGTGCAAGTTTCTGGAGTGGAGAGGGGCATCTGAAGCCACGCAGTAGGGAGCCCAAACCTCTGAGCCTGATTTACAGCTCAGGCCTCAGATCTCCTTCCTCCCAGCCCACATCTACCCACCCCAGTTTCCTTTTCTGTGAGCCAGCGCTCCTCAGGGCTGGGCTCTGAGATCTAACCAGGGGCTTTTTCTAGGCATATGTATGAATCCTTCCAAGTGAGGAATGCAGAAAGGAATAGAAGTGGTTCTTGAAATGTGAGCAGAAGAGCACCGTGGTGAGTCAGAGAACCACAGGACTGAGACAGCTCAGAGATCATCTGGCTCAGCACTCTCATTTGTCTTTTCTTCTTTCCTTTTCTGTTCTTTCTTTACCCTGTCCTTTCCTTTTTAATCCTCTTGTTGTGCCTTCCACCTAAAATGTTATATAAAAACCCAACATATTCAATTTAAAAATGGAATTGCTCCAGCCAATTGGACTAGGGGGTTGCTGGTCTCCCTTTCTGAACTTCCCTCTATCTGACCCCAGAGAGGCCAGTGAGGCCCCTTTCAGATCACTGGGCTTCCCAGAAGCAGTGTGGAAGCTTCTGCTATACCCCCACACCCTCATTTCTCACCAGGGGTCCTAAGGCCCAAGGAGGTGATGGGATTTAAGAGTCAAACCTGGATTTTACAGTGGAGTTGGGCTCTACAGAGCCTCTCCTGGCTTTCTAGGCTCCTTTCAGTAACCTGTACTGGACTCCACTCAGGCCTGGGAAAGTCTCAGCCTGGCATTAGGTTCTGTGTTGGGCAAATGTTATTTTTACTAAGAAAAAAGTAAGTTAGAATTTAAGAAGCGCTGGGTCAGTAGCTCTGGGAAATAAGTACCATGTTAGCCTGGTTGCTTGTCCCCTTTGGTCCTGGGGCTGCCATTCCTCTGCAGACACTTAGATCTTCCTCCTCTGCCTGAGGCCCTGCCATTAGAAACTCTTGAAATGGATCCTATCTTTTGCCAACATCCTTTCTCTTCCTGCTCCCTACCCTAAAAGGACCTAGCCTAGCTCTGAGCTTGGCCCAGGTGAGGGAATGTATAGCTGCTCCTGGGTCCCCCAACCCCAAAGCTGCCCGAATCTCTGATCACTGCTTATCTACAACCCTGCTCCCTTGATCTTCTTGCCACCTAGGAGCCTGCTGAGACCTTCCCAACTTAGCACCTAGCCAGTTAGTTTTCTCCCTTGGCCTAGATTTATGTTCTCCTGACAAGTTTCTTGTGTCCACAGGTCTGGGATTTTTGTAGCCTTCGGGTTAGAGATGTGGAGGAGGAAGGGGTTGACTGAACTCAAATATTCATTCCCTCTCGGTCTGGCCAGGACAGCCACTCCACACCACATTCTCACAACTTAGTCCTTCCACCTGTGAAAAAGAAACCCATCAGTGGCCTCTTCTGCTTGACCCAGGAGAACCTAGGACAAGAGCCTGGAGGCTTTAAGGGAAGGAAATGGCCCCTGCAGCCCTCCAACCAAGCCCAACCACGTTCTACGCAATACCAAATCCTTTTCCCTCCATTGAGTGCTGGAAGATTTGCACATTCTGAACTACCTCCAGTTCAGGTTGATGGCCAGAACCCTCAGATTCGTAAGCATATTGAAGTTCTGTGGTTGCACGGACCCTGAAGCCTTCACTTTGCTGAGGGGGAGGTCCTGCCCATTTCCAGCCCCAGAAATCCCTTTCCTAACTGCATACACAGGCTCAGTGAGGATCCCTGTCTGCCCCCAGCTGCATTTAACTGCCCTTTCAGAATTAGATGCCTACCAACCTACTGCCAGAGGCTGCAGAAACCATCCTGCTTCTTTTCTAAATGATAAGAGGCTGAGGTCAGAGGAGCCTAAGCTGTGGCTTCTGCCTGTCTTCCACCACAGCAGCCCTGAGCTGGCCACCTCATGCCCTCAGCCCTTGCAGGAGGCCCTTCCCGTCTGTGCCTGGCCCCAGGTAATGGTCTAGTACTTTTCTGCAGCCCATGACCAGAATCAGATTCAGCCTGGCCTATGGGCCTAAGGCCCCTACATCAAGAGACCTTGGCCCCTGACTCCCTCAAACCCAGACTGGGAAGCTCCAGGCCATGGGCACAGAGGCAGGATGAGGCTATGGCTGGGAGGTCCCCTGAGGCCCATATTTCTCCTCATGGCCCAGAGTGGGAACTAGAGACACCTATGCTGCCCTGAAGTATAACTATAACAGGTGAAGCTTCCTTGGGAACTAAGGGACAGAACTACCTGGTAGGCCTCTGGGGGCTCCCATACCTGCCACCAATGGAGGAATGTGTTCCATCCAGCCTTGGCTCCAGAGCTTTCTCCACGTCCAATGAGTCAGTGAAATTTCTGCCTTACAGATATCCTCTAATCTTGAAATAAACTCTATATCATCAAGGGATGATAGAATATACTCTGAGACTAAGATCGCAAGACCTCCTGAGATCCTGAGAGGATGTAATGATTATCCCACCTCCAGATGACAGCCACATCTCCTGAGTCCTGTCTTGACCACAGAGCAAGAGCCAACCCATTATGGAACCTATTGTAGGTGTCCCCAGTCACCTATAGGGGAACCAGGATGCTCTCAAATCAGCCATTCTGGCTGGAAAATGGCACAGGCTGTGCCTACTCAGCCCGAGTAAGTCTGAGGTGGATATACCACCTGAAGAGGGTCCCTTTGCTACATCCCTAAGGATTCATTGTGGGTATGAAAGCTCCTTGCAAAGTCCCATTGGAGCAGAGAAGCCAGGAACAGACCTGAGGAGGCAAAGCCTGTCAATTTTTCCTCCTAGCTGGCAGCACTGTTACAGGGTTAGAGAAGTCCCTGGAAGCCTCTAGAACCTCCCTAAGAGAGGTCATGATTTACAGGAAGGGACGGGGGATGGTGTTGTGTCTGCCTGCCTTTGACCTAACCTTGCCTGGGGCTTGGGTTCTGACGCCAGACAGGCTGGCATTCTGGCCCCACATCTAATCAGCACAGCAAGGAGCTCAGACAGAGGAGATCAGGCCTTGAAATCTGTGTGGGCTTGAGTACACAGATTTCACTTTATCTTTCTCAGCCTCAGTCCTCATCTTGAAAATGGGGTGATGATAGCATTTGCCTCATAGGGTTGTTGGGATTCAGCTAAATGCCAGGAATCTTTCCCAGAAACAATAGGCCCTTAATGCATATTTTGTGAGTCTGGTTCTGTAAGGTTAAGCCTCGGGGAGAAAGCACGGATTTGAGAGAATCAGTACGACTCCCCTGGGTCCTCGGGAGGGCCTGGAGAGCAGCAGGCAGACTCCTCTGAGTTTGCTTTAGAGATTACATCTATAGAATATCTTCTATTCTGGTGCAATGTGCTGGGATTTAACAACTGGGACAGGAGGCAGCAGGCCAGCATTCCTCCCCGATGTCTGCCCCAAAGCCGCTGAGTTAGCTGCTCTGTGACTCAAAGTTTTAGACCAGGGAGAAAACCAATTTCTCCTCCACCTTCCAGCTCAATGTACGATAACAAAAATCTTTCAAAATATACAGGGCCTTGTATTGCAGCTTTTTACAGCCCAGGATCTCCTCCAACTATCACATCCACCCCACGAGGTTGGCAAGGCCGGATTGTGTCCTCGTCTCTGTGGGAGCCGCTTGTAGTTCAGAGAAGTGACTTGTTCAGGGACCCACTGCCACTTGGCAGTGGATGCCCTCCGGAGGTCACCTCTCCTCCCTTTGTCCCTCTTCAGTAATCTCAGGCTTAAACATTTATTTTGAATTTTGGCTTCATTTGTGTCCTTTCCAGTATGGGATGCCATCCTCACTCAGTCTCAATACCAAGCTAATAAGAGGCAGGTGGCCATGTCCCAGGTCCTTTCTGTTAGACCAGCAGAGGGGATTCTCCCACTACCCTGCAAAGAGCTATCTTGCCCTGGGTTAAGGAGGCCTGAGACTCAATGTGGACAGCAGGAGATGAGGGGTGGGGGGTGGGGGATAGGCTCAGGAGACAATTGATGAGAGAGGGTTCAGCAAACAGTACTGAAAGAAAGGACTATGTGGTCCCCTGCAGGCATTTGCTTATTTCTTCCATTTGGCCTTGTTGCTCCAGGCTGCAGGAAGGAGAATGGGACACAGGACTCTTGCTGGAGGCTCTAGATCCTCTGTTTGGGCTACTCAGAAACCACAAGTTGCAAAGAATCTAAACTGCCTCATTTGTGAAATATATTTAATGCTTGACTTTTTATTAAAGTCATAAAGCCACATGGTTAAAACACTCGCAGCCCCCAGCCTCTGCGTTCCCCGGTGGGCAGATTTCAGTTTTCAGGGGTGTGTGTAGGGGTGCAATTTGCAGGTAGAAAGGCCAAGAAGAGGCTTCCATTTGGATGAAGCGGACTCCTCCCAGAATTCAAACACTCCAAAAGGCATATAATAGAAGCAACAGTCCCCTGATACACGCCCTTATCACCAGCAATTATTTTACTGACAGGCAATAACATCTAACCATACTTACTTTAGTTTTTATTGTGATTACCTCCACAACTCTAAGCGATATGCTCATTAATATTATTATTTTTTGTTTTACTTACTTTATTCAACAATAAGTGGGCATTGAGCACCTTCTGTGTGAGCGCCAAGCTCTGCTTTAGGCAACCAGGGAGCCTGTACTGGGATTTAATGTCTTACTAGAATAGACAAAGATTTAGCTCCTCCTTTGACTACAATTATGTCACCAATTTCACTTTGCAAGAAGATTTGAGAGAATAAGAAGGTATTTTCCGTGCAGGGTGAAGGTAGAGAGTTAGGTCACAGGTTATTTCTCGAAGGCAGGGGACTTGGGTAAAAACATTGCAAGTCCCTGAAATGTCGTCAGAGCACCGGAGTGAACAGTTCCAGAGCACTGACACACCTAAAGCGTGCTCGGCCAGTGTGGCTGAGGTGGTGTAAACCTACACACAGACCTCTGACTAGAGCCCCCAGGCATGGAGAGAGAGCTGCTCACCTGAAAACCTGGTCCTGAGGAGGTCCTGAGATCCCTGTCAGTGTCTTAGTCTGTTTAAGCTGCTATAACAAACATGCCATAGACAGGGGTGGTGGGTGGCTTCAACAACATTTGTTTCTCCCAGTTCTAGAGGCTGGCAGAAAGGACAGGCATTGACAGATCCATTGTCTGGTGAGGCTTGCTTACTGGCTCAGAGAGCTCTGACCTCACGTGCAGAAGGGGCGAGGGAACTCTCTGGGGTCTCTTGTCTGATGTACTGGTCCCACTCATGAGGGTGCCACCCTCATGACCTATTTGCCTCCCAAAGGCCCTCCTCCCAATACCACACAATTGTAGATTAGGTTTCAACATAGGATGGGGGGGGGGCACAAACATTCAGTCATAGCACAATGCCTGGGAGAAGAGGCCCAGGATATAGACAGGCATCGTGGGTTCAAGATCCAATTGCAGCATGAAACAATTCTTTGTCTCTTTGTCTGCCTGGTCCTCTGTTTGCTTATCTATGAATTGGTGATGAGTCCAGCTTCTCTCTGTTAGTATGAGGATGAAATCATATGTTGATATACCAACTATAAATTGCTATAGAGTGAATTTTTATTATTAAGGAGTACATGCAAAGAATACCTGGATAAGAGTCTGTACATAAAATTTCATTGCACATTATCAGTTTTCCTCTCTAAAAATCAATGGCTCCTGCCACTAATTTGTCATTGTAATGATTGTTATATGTACTCTGGATAATAAGAGAAATCACAATCAGACTTTCTGCTGGTATGACTCCTTTGGTTAAATCAATCTCTAGATACTTAAAGCTGAGTTTTCCCTCTGGCTCTCAGAGACTGACAGCCTATGCTGTCCTAGAATCACCTCGGGAGCTGGGTATTGGCTGGATTAGCTTTCAGGGATGGGCTGTCACAGAGTGACTCCACTCTGCTGTGTGAGAAGCTCAACTTGAGTGAACTGAAATTTACTGAAAGCTTCCTCGTACCAGAAATTGTGTGTTTCAAGGACTGTGTGGTGTTCAGAGATAAATGTGACCTTCACCCTGACCATTAAGGGCTTACTCTGGTGGAAGAAGCAGACATGTGCACAAAATTTAATGCAAACTGATGAATGATTAACACTAAAATAGAGATATAATTCTATGCAGTGGGAAACTAGGGCATGGAAAGGTTAATTCTGAATTGGGGGTACCTGGGGCATACATGTGGGGAAAGTGCAGTTTAAACAGTCCTGAAAGCACACTACAGCGCCGGCAGAGTGAAGGGGGGTGGGGGTGGGGGGAGGGTTGCCTATGCAAAGTCCCAGGGGAGGAAGAGCTCAGACAGTGATTGGGGGAAAAGCAGGGTCTGAAAGAGTATTGGAGAAGTGGTCTGGAGCCTGGCAAGGGTGCAGTACCCTTGAGGCTCAGCTGAGGTTTGGTTTACTCTGAGCCTTTGGAGGTGCCAGAGTAAATCAGATCAGAGTACAGCTTTTGTGAGAAAAATGAATCAGCCATAAGAAAATGAGACATGGTGATTTCCTTCCTGCTTCACAGTGAGGTAGTTTGCGGGGAGGAAAAGGCTGAGCTAAGGTTTCTGGAATGAATCTAACTGGCCCCTCCCAGAAACTGCTCCTGACCTTCTTCTGTAAATACGCAATTACCTGTTCATTTCCCCAATTATCTCATCAGTGAAATCCAATCAATCACTGTTAATTCCATCTTTCGTAAACATTCTTTGGTTTACATATATGATGTTCTTCCGCAGACCATAAATAACTGCATGATGTGTGTGAACTTTGCAAAGGTAGTTTAGGCAGGGAAAAAATAACATTCAATTAACCAGCTTGTCAGAAGCTGAGTCCTTATAAATAACAGGAAAGCACATTTGCAATATTAAAAACGAATTAATGTATGCATTTTCTAGAGAGCCATTTCATATAAATAAGAGGGGAAAAACCCCTGAGTATCAAATCTCATAATAAAGCTGAAGATACAATCCTTATGGGTTAGTATCCATGATCATGCGAAGCACTAGAGCACGGATGGAAGTGCGATGCTTTGAGTGTCAGACAGTCCGGATTAAATGCCAGTTCTGCGCCCATGACCTACGTGACCTCACGTAAGTATTTAATCTCACTGAGCTTCAGCTCACCCAGGTATGACCTGAGCGTTAAAACAGTTGTTGAGAGGGCTTAGTCAATATAAGTGAAGCTCCTAGAACAGTGCCTTCTTCGTTGTAAGTGCTATGTAAACATTAGCTACTGCTATTGTTATTATTATAACTTCTTCTCTCTGTTCCTATGAGGAAGGAAGTAAACCCATCTGTTTGGGGACTTGCTGTGTGACAGACCCTTTTGTAGTTATTACCTCATTTAATTTAATAATGGTAACTCTTTTCATAGTTTGTTATAATTAGCCACATAATATCAATAAAGAATCTGTGAGAAGTTAGGTGAACTTCTTGAGGTCTCCCAGCCAGGAAGTGGCCCACCAAGACCAGAACCCAGGACGAACTGGCCCCAAGTTCCCACCCAGCGGAAGGAACTCCCTTATTTTGAGAGTGTTCTAGGCAGGGCTGGCTGATCCGGTGTTCTCTGATCAGGTTGGCTACGTGTTATGGATTATTAATGGTGGGAACAAGTTGGCACTCTTTTGCAGTCTGATTTGCTCCAACAGAAGCAGTGCCAGCAGCCCTCACAGACTGAGGAGCCAAGCAGCCTTGCACATCATAGACACGTCAGTTCCTTCATGGAAAGAAACAGAGAGCAGCCGGAAAAGGCAAGGGACCCTCAGGGAAAATGGAGCAACAACTGGGGTGGAAGAAAGTTCACCGACAGGTTTAGTCATTGCCTGAGTGCAACCTCTGGTGTGCGGAGACCTTAGGAGTACGCAGCCCTTCCCTACATACACATATTATCTATCTATTCCTCATAACAACCTGAGACCACGCAGGCAAGGCTTTCCCCTCGTTTTGGCCTAATGAAACTGAGGCCCAGGGAAACCAAGGGGCCTGAACGTGGCAGGGTGGGTTTTGAACTTGGGCTATTTCCTACCACTTCTGCTGTCTCCCACGACAAGAAGAAGAGTATCAACATCAAAGGTGAGAGAGTTTTGAAATTGAGACAAAAATGATGGGCATCCTCAAAAGAGGCAGAGGAGGGTGCTGTGGTCCAGTCCCAGGCTGTTGACCTTACAGTGACATTCTTGCCTCCATGGGAAAGCTCAAGCTAAATACTACGGGGCATTAAAAAGAACAAATGACTCATGTGGATTGTCAGTCAGTAGGCAGTATCCCCCTTTCCCTCCAGAGGCAGTCAAGTTCTTGAAGGGTCGGAGTGTGAGTCAGGGTTCAAAATCACTCCCACCTGACAGCAGGCCTCCCTCCTCCCCCTTGCTTCTTTGACTCAAGCAGGAAGTAATTCTAGGAACTTCTGACCCTGTGTCCTTCTCAATAGTAATTTAAAAGCTTTGTTCTTGGCAGACCTGTGAGGGGCTATTCTGCCTCAGCAGGGCTCCTGAAGGAAGCAGCTGGTTGAGTTCTCATCCTGCCTTTGTTTTTTCTCTTTCAAGGAAAAACTCCTTGAGAGCTAAGCATGCCTGCACCCTTCCCCAGGCCTGCCCCTGGATGACTGGCGAGAAACAATGCTGTCCATTGTCACGACCAGCTACGTAACTGTGTGCTGCCCCTTATTTTGGGAAATTTCTTCACACCGGTCTGGCCCTTGACTAGGTTTCTTTATTCTTTCAGTTTGGAAACACTTAGGAGTGTAATCTTTCTGTCAGTCAAGGCTAACGTTTCTACTATGAAGAGAATTTTATCTAGCTTTGTGTGGATTTTTTTCTCTCCCAAGTTCATCATTTTTTGGATGAGGACACAGGGTTTTCTCCATGGCCTGGCCAGGGGGATTTTAGCGGTAGCCGCTTGGAGGAGTGCGGGATGGGAGAGGGTTGGGCAGGCTACATGCACTGGTTCGAAGTGCACAGCAGGAGAGAGAGTCAAGGAGGTCTTCAAGGCAGAAAGGCAGTTTCAGCTATCTAAAAGCAATGCCTGCATTTGTGCCAACCATGTAATGGTAAGCAGGCTGTGCCTCTGCTGTCCCGTATCTAGCAAAGGGGGCCGAAACAGGGCTCTAGCATCCTGCAGGGTTCTGGAACCCCTCTTCTCTGGTTATTGTCCGAGGCTGAGGCTGAGCCTCTTGTCCGAAATCCTTAACAACCAGAACGAGTCGGATTACTTTTCTACTTCCCAACTTGAGCGGAGAAGGTATCCAGGTCACAGCGGGTTTTAGAGAACAATAAAACCAGTTGTCCACACTCATAGCTTTCTTGGGTAATTTGTTTTCTTCTCTCATTTTCCCTTTCTTTTCTTCTTTTCTTTTAGAAGAAAAAGCAGACAAAAAATAGAAGACAGCTAATTACATTAATTAAATAAGAGATGTCAAGTTAGAAAAGCATTTTATTTCTGCTCAGGGTTTCTTCTTTTCCCTTTCTTCTCAGTTCTTTCTGATTTTATTTTCTAAAAAATAGATATATTTGAGGAATCATAAAAATAAGTTCTGTACTCCTATTTAGTGAATTTTAAACTCTTTTCCGTCACCTTGAGACCACATGTTTTTCTGAAGTTAAAGGTAGAAAAAACTTTCTTGGAGATTTGTTTGACCACCTTTGACCACTTGGGTGGTCCTTTAGGCCTTGGGATCAAGGAAGCATTCATTTACTGAGCAAGTTTTTATCAAGTTCCTACTATGTGCCAATCAGTGTGGCAGGCCCTAGGGATAAATAAAAAAAGAAAAGACTCCCATTCCCATCTGTCATGATCTTACATGTCAATGTAAAGAAAGAAACACAAAAGTAAACACGCAATTATGAAATCTGAGAGGTGCTATGAAGGAGTTATAAAAACACCCCAGTTTCCGCCACTTCGGGTCTGGCTCTGGAGAACATTCCTCCACTCTGTCTCCACTTCTGCTACATGAGATGCTTCAGTTGGACCATGAATCATCATCTCAAGACTATCCCCAGCTCATCTGACCTTCGTGTCATCAGCGAAGGCCCCTGGGACTCTGCTGCCTGGCATCCTAGCTTACTTCCCTTTACCAGGAATGTCTTTCTCTCACCTCAATTTCCATGTGTTCAAATCCTGCTCCTTTTCTCATGCTGTGTTCAAGTTCCTTTGCCCTCGCTGCAGCCATTTCTGAACTCCTCTCCCTACCTCGGGATATCAGCTTGCCCTTCCGTGATGTCTCATGACATTTGGTTTATCATGCTATTCAGAGTGCTCGCTATGCTCTGCTGGTATTATATAGTTATTTGTGTAGCCATCCTAGACCTTACCTACTTATCCCCACCTTGAAAGCATGGATATTATTTATCATTGTATCTCAAATAGGACCAGGCACAGTTAACACACAATGCTTGTGGATGCCCCAAGAGTAAAGTTAATGCCCCAATGATAAAGTTAATAAAAAAAATCTGAACAGTCCTCTATACTTTCACAAAGAATATTCACATACATCATCTAAATTAATCCTCAGAACAAACCTGTGTGAGAGAAACTAGTATAATCCCATTTTAGAGATGAGGAAAAAGTAATACTTGTTTACTGAGTGCTGACTCTCTAGTAGGCATTATTCTTAGAATGTTCCACATGTTACATCATTCCAGCTTTATCCACGTCCAATTAAAAACAAGAGTCATCTGTACTTACTCTGTGCCAGACACTATTTCTGGCCCTGTACATCTATTAACTCATTTAACTCACACAACTCTGTTAGAGAGGTACACTTGTTACCCTCATCTTACACCTGAGGAAATTATGGCATTAGGTTAAAAAACTTTCCTAAGCCCCAAGGCTGAATTTGGCTTCCAGACTAGGTTGTTACTATAGAGACAGCCATTTGCATATGAGCATTTTCCTCCTTTCCTACCTCAGCACAGCGAGCACTGCTCAGTATTGCCTCTATGAGGTAGATTTATGCCCATTTTACAGATGGGAAAACTAAAACCTAGTGAGATTAAGCAAATCACCAATCTTGTACAACTGAGAGCAGAGCCTGGACTTATACCTGCAAAGCCCATGTTCTGAACCATTCATCCATGTCATCGGAGAGATCCGACCATGGCCAGCCTAGATATATACACACTTTTTCAGCCACACAAAAGTTTTATGATTCTTTAACATTTCTGTGTGTCTGCTATGCTTAGTGTATATGTTAGATAGGGTGAGGACTTACAAAGACTGAGATACAACCCTTAATTCCAAAGAGGCAAATAAAAACAATTAAAATATTCTTCCCACTTATTCCTTCTGCTCCCTTCTTTTTTCAGCATTGTACATCCGATGTTGCTTCTTTATCCATCTTCCAGGGTAAGGGAATGGGAGAATTAAGTCCTGAGTGGTCACCAAAGGCCAGGGCATGTGGCTAGGTCCAGGAGATGAGTGGGACTGGCCTAGTTACTTGGAGTCAGGTGCAATGATTGGAGACTTCTTTCTGGCCTTGGAGAAGATAGCAGCTGTTCATGCGCAGTTTCATCCTGTGGGCTCGGATGAATGGAGGTGTGAGAGCAGTGATCCAAAACCCATAAAGAGAGGGTGTCCTGGCCATTTAGAGCAGCCCCTCTCTATGACGAGGTGAATCCTTACACACCCCTGTCCCTTTCTCACCTTGCAGACTGCAGTGTGAGTACTGCACACAGACCAGGATGAGGTGGGAGTTCATGGTTTGGCTCCCAACTTGGCCGCTCCCCATCAGATGATTGTGAGCAAGTCACCTCTCCCCCTCCAACACTCTACTTCCTGCAGGGATTTGTCAAAACGAGCATAAGACTTTTTACTGTGCTTGTGTGGCCTGGAGTAGTCATGATATTGATGAGAGCACTTGGCTGGCTGCGAGTGCTTGGTGCACGTAAGATGCTGAGGAAGAAGAAAAGTCTCAGTTCCGCCTCCTTAACCATATTATGCTTACACGGACACATAAGGTTGACTCACACATAACTGTCAGAGAAATGGACATAGTTTTCGTGTTACCTAGTTTCAGGCCTGGAACTACCTATCAGTGAGAATCAGTTGGCATTAGCAAATTTCCTGTGTGGGATCATTCAAAAGCTGTGGCTTTCCATTCACATAGCACTTAGGTGCAGGGTAGGATATGGAAGGAGCTGAACCAAGAAATAAGGGCGCCGCTCCTATTCAGAAGATCCATGCCTGCGAATTAATGTCATTGAAGTGAAACCTGCTTCAGGTGCCAATCTGGTAAGGCAAACAGGTTGCCAGGACACCGGGTTCTCTCAGCGTTGCATGGGTTTACCATGTACCCCCGGGGCACATCCCAGCTTTCCTTCTAGCCTCAGTTTCTCCACTTGTAGAACAAGATACCACATATTTTCCAACAGTTTGAAGATGCATGGGGCTCTTCTCATTCACGGAGAATTTTGTAAGGATGGTGTGAAAAAGATAGGAAAAGGACCTCCACCTGCCCCAATCTCTGTCCTGGGTCCCCTGGCCCTGGCATCTTGAACCAATTCTGGAATCCACCAACAGACGGTGCAAGGGGTGAGCTAGAGCAATCCCATACGTCCCTGAGTGTGTGTTCTTGTCAGAGGGCTTTTAAATGAATCACTTCGCATCTAGCAGGGTAGCACCTGCTCCTCAGCCTCCAAAGGCAGTGCGAGCAACACGATCATTCAAAAGCTGCGGCTTTCCATTCACGTCTATAATTGCAGCAGCCTCTGGCGGTTCAAGGGTAGGGCTTTGGGGCGGGGCCTAGTTCCCCAGCTCCTCCCCCTTGTCATTCCGTTTCCCCGCCCTCCATGCTCAGAGTCCGCGGCGGCCTGACCCCCGATCAGGGGCTTGGCCCTCAGCCGCAGGATTTCTGCAAGTAATGTTGCCAGGACGCCAGGGCCCTCTGCATCCTCACTTTGGGATCACTGCAGCGCAGTAAATAAGAAGCTTGGTGGAGGTGTTTCCAGGGGGCAGCTATATTTAGAGTGGCGTCCCCCTAACCCCGCCCCACAGCTCCGGCATCCCGCCCTCTTCCTCCGCCTGCTGGTTCGCCCCGCCCGCTCCCCACCACCCCTCCCAGCCACCTCTCCCTCTTTGTCGCATTACATAGTAATCTGAGATGCATTGGATGAGCTCCAGGGAACAGAATGTACTTGGCAGAGACGCGGAGCTTGATGTCTGCAAAATGTCGGAAACGCAGCCAAGAGCTGCTAACTGGGTCATTAACCTCCAAAAGCAAAGCGAGGACTGTAGGCCCGCTCTGCCTCCCTTCATCTCGCCAATAAAAGTGCCTCAGTGTGAGGGGAAGAAAAAGCCCAAGGTTGGCTGCTTTGATTTCTAGGCACCAAAGGCAGGCCCGGCCCCTCCTCCTGGACCGGCCCTCTTCCACCCCTGCTCTGTGTCCCGATGTACAAGTGGCCTTTGAAAGCACAGCAACCCCTCAGGGCCATGCTCATACCTCTGGAGAGATATTACCAGGCAGCCCTTCCCTACCGCACAGCCTAGGGCCCATTTGCTTGAGTCTTGAGGAAAACAGGGAGTGGGGGAGAAAGGATTAAGGGAGAAGTTTCAAGGTCCATCCTGGACCCTTCTCCCCTTCTTCCTGACCTCCTCTGGCTCTGTCTGCTCTTCCTCCTTTTTCTCTTCCTCTCCCTGGTTTCCTTCTTTCTGAGAGCTGGCTGTATGGTTATTACAGGAGGACATGTCCTGGCTTCAGGACACCTGAGCTCTGTCACTTGCTATGTGACCTTGGATGCGTCAGGCATTTGTCAGCTCTTTAATTCCCTTATATGTCAATTGTTTTCAGTAGTAACACTTTCCTGATCTACACTACAAAAAAACTGTGAGACCCACATATGAAAGTCACTTACAAACTACACAGCTCTGCTTAGAGCTTTGTACTCTTGGACAATAAGAATACAAGTGGTCATCTTCCCATAAAGTTTAAAGTCTGCAAGGTTTGATTATTCACAGGGGATAGCCCCGAAAATCCACCTCCCTCAAGCTGTCTAGCCATGCCGGATTGCTACACAGACACTTCCTCCTTCTCCAGTGGCTAGATGGAGAGAGAAAGTGCTTCATACTAAAACCAGAAGATGTCATGTAGTTGGTTCCTCAAATAATGAGACTCCTTTACTTGTCAGAGGGAAGCTGGTTGCCTGGTTCCACCAGCAGCAGCCTGTGCCACATGAGTCTAGACATCTCGGGAGTCCAACTGAACTGCAAGACAGGAAAAGCAGATTTGTGCAACCCCACGTATGAAAGGACAGCTCATTCCTGGTGGTGTTCACTGAATCAGAACCAAGTCCATTTGAGGTATCAGCACCCTTACTGTATCCTCCCTTCCTGGTCTCGCCACACATTCTACTGCAGCCGCATCAGATCTACTCTGCCTCCTCATCATGCCCCACAGATGCCCCCTGACATCGGACTTCGGCTGATGCTTTAAAGAAAAATCACTTGGATTAAAAAAAACTCACCACCACATATTGAAATCCTCAAAACTCAGTTCAAATGCCAGCTCCCCTTTCTAGATGCCACATCTCCTTCAACCCTTCCTTGGGTTTTTACAATGTCTCAGTATAACCAGCCAGCCTGGGATTATGCCAGCTCTATGCTTTTTATAGCCTCATGGAGTGGAGGTTTCTCTGTGGATAGGGGACCCTTTGTTACTGATGTCGGTCCTGAAAGTAAGGCAACTGTACATCTTGTTTTGCCTTCCCAGTTTATGCCCAATGACCTGGCATCATCATTAGTAGCTCTCTTTCACCCTGAAGAGTTCTGGCTTGGATGATAACATACATGGCTACTTTACTGACGTTCTCTATATGAGTACCTAGTACACTGGTAGGGACTTGGTAAATGTAATGGTCCGTTTTGAAAAACAGGTCAAAACTGTTCCTTATACAGTTCCCCGGGGCTCCTGGGGCTCTTGTCCCTCCCCTTGTCATCATCCTGGGGGCATGCTACCCTTTGTTCTTCTTCCTCTTCCCTGAAGAAGAACAGCAGAAGGACCTAGGACCACTTTCTTTTTGACAGGCCTTTCCAGGATTTCAAAATACTCTGACCCAGCATGAAGCTGCTTACTGCAACTCTTTCCATCCTTCTCAGTCCCTACCCAGCAGGGCAGCAGCTAGATGTTGGAAATAGGTATCAAACACCAGAGAAGGCCACCTGGTCTGTGGGATAAAGCCCACATGTCCAACCTCAGCGGGATTTTCTGGCTTTGCCTAATTTCTTTGACAGTCTAACTCTTCAGAATTACCTTCATTTATAGCGTTGCCTCAGGAGAAGGTCACAGCTTGGAAAGCTAAGAGCTAGTTTATAATAAATTATGTTAACATTCTAGGTACAGCTCAGCAGTTAGGAAAGACAAGGTCCCTTGCCCATTTGCATCATAATAAAAAGTTTTCCCCAAAGTAAGCCAATTGGGGTGAGTGTTTGTTGACTTATTTTTGAAGATATCAAGCATTTGGAAATAACACCAGGCAAGATGCCTGGCCTTGTGAATAGAGCAGAGTGTCAGGAAGCCTAGGTCTTCTTTCTCCTCCTCTGACTCACTGCTTTCTGGAGGATGAATCATACTCCCTTTCTCGGCATTGGGTCTCACTTCCTTCATCTCCCCTATAAAATGGGTGTATTTGCCATTTCTACCACATAGGAGGGGGCTGAGGCTTTAAGAGGCCTTGGTAATTACACAAAATAATATCATTAAAAGTAAAAATGGGTTGTGTGTTTTTCACTCTGGAGAGGCACACACAGAGGGTATGTGAAGCCATTTTACATGGTTGCCTTAGTTTCTGAGATATCTCAATTCACTGAGAACAGCCTCTCAGAAGCTGGAAATGGGCAGGAGAATCAGTCTTAAGACAAGTAGGAATGAGTCTGGTCTGTTTGAGTGGGAGCAAGGGTCCTATAAGCAATCAGGGAAGGAACAGGAAGACAGAAACAAAGAGCAAATGGGCTATTCTATGGAGGGCTTCCATCCCAGCCTGGGACATTTGATTCTCTCCTGGGGGCCAAGGGATGTCAATGGAGGTGAGTGCACAGCACCATCTGCAGTGTTTCAGTGAGACGCGGCTGTGGGAGGGAGAGGCAGACTCTGGAGCTGGCCTCTGTCACCTCCCAGTTTGGCCTTAAGTAAGTAAGTGGTGGCTGGCTCATCTTCATTTGAGCCTCAGTTTCCATCTCTAAAATAAATGGGTCAGATGGCCCTGAATAGCTCTAAGGCACTGTGATTGGATAGTAACGACTAGAGGAACCAGCTTGCATGGCATGTGCATGTGTGCTCGGGTGAGGGGAAGAGGTGGGAATGAAGAAACTGCTCTGTTAGACACGAAGCTTTGTTTCAGGGAGGAATCCTGACCAGTCTCATGATCTCAGCCAGGTCTGAAGGACAACCTGTGTATCCAGAGCCCAGAAAGCTCTCTCCAGATCCCAAAACAGTGCATCTGACCTTTCGGGCCTGCTCAGCCATCTCCGTCTAGACTTGTCTGCTCTCTACTTCCTAGTCCGGCTGAGACAGCTGATATCTGAGGAGCCTGCATTGAGCTTTGTACTAACCAGCTGTTCCTCAAGACGCTTCAGATCTCTCACTACCCTCTATTAGGTTCTCAGGGAGCCTTCCACCAACCAGAACTGTATGGCTTGGGGCTTCAGAACTCTGCCTTAGAAGACATTTATCAAGGCCTGCTATAAGATTGACATGAAGAAGTTTCTTTATTATGAAGTTGCTATCGGGATCCTATCTGTTAAGTCATTGAGTGGCTCTTATGCAAAGACTCACACAGATAATTCCCCAGTGAACTCATATATACATTATATATATAATTAAAATATACGTTTTTATATATAATACATTTTTAATTACATATAATTAAAACTTTTTTTTTTTTTTGGTTATTTTGGTGTTTGCAATTGCTCCCTTAGGTTCAGGGATAATTGCATTTGTGCTCCTGTAAGCTTCCTCAAATATTTTTTTCAAATAGGGTTACATAATTAAGTAAATAAATAAAGGTCATGTTGGGCCGAGTTAGTGTGTGAAGTGGAGAAATAAGTCCTTAATGAATAGTGAACTGACTGAAGCCCTCCTAACTTCAGTTGAAGGAAAAGTTCCAAATTTTAGAGTGCCACCAGTAAAAGTAGCTTTCACTCAAACTGTTGACTCCGTGCTCCTATATCCGAACTGTGGTTTTGTGTGAGAAGGTTTGAAGGGAATGTGATCATCTGTAAGCAGTGCAAGGACCCGATGATAATTGGAAGAAGAAAATCTAAATAATCTTGGTAGGGTTATGGGCTTGGCTATTGAGGAGGTTATATGGCAGAAGTTACATTTAGCCCATAAGGACACCGTAAGCTGGGTTTACCCTACCAACTTCTGAGTGGCCTCAAGATCTGTGTCTCAGCATTTACTAAATAATAGGGGAGAGCAGTTGAGCTCTGAAAACTTTTAGAGCTTATATTCTATTTGTCTAAAAGTCAGAGTCTACCTGAGTTGACTGATCAGACTCCACCAGTCTGCTTTCAGTCCATGAACCAGCTCAGACCCTAATGTGCTTTCCCTCTCCTGCAGCCCCCGCACCACACCCTCACTGCTGATGGCTGAAGGGCAGACCAGGATGGGAATGGGGATGTGGCTGGAGGTTTCTGACACAAGCTCTTCTGCCCCCTGAAGGACATGTACGCAAACTAAATGGTGACTGGAAGAATACACAGCCATCCCTAACCTGCTTTACGTGGATTCCTTAAAGAAAATGTAAATTATAATTCTGATATACTAGAAACCCACACACTCAATATAAAATGTTAAATGAATCTAACAGATTGTGTGGTTCAACTCCCTCACTTGATAGATGAGGAAACTGAGGCTTAAAGAGACTTGCCCGAGGGAATTGGCCCGAGACACAAAGTCAGGTCTCAGAGCCAGGGCTAGAGGCCAGACCTGCATGGTTTCTTGGTGCTCATTTTTTGCTGCTAGCTGGAGCTCAGTCTCTGGGTTGCAATGGATAAAGCTTTTGCTAGGAGACCCAGTTGCTAAGCTTTATTACATCATTCTTGGGCTCAAAAACCTTTGTGGATTTCTGCTACCCATTTCTAGTTCAAGGCTCATTTTATGTCATTGTTTGGGCTCAGTTTATGATAGCTACCACCACTTTTAAAAAATAATTTATGAATTTTCTTGTAGATGGTGAGGTAGAGAGAGGTAGACAGGTGATTTTGCTTAAGTTGATTTGACTATTTCTGAGACACACTCCTGCCCTGATTAACCTTTTCCTGATCTCTCAGTTTTCAGCAGCACTTCTGTGCAATTGCCTGGGATGTTGCCTTTCGTAAACTCATTTCCTATCTCTTGAAGATCAGTTAGTCTTTTTTTTTTTTTTTTTTGATAGTGGGAAGAAACATGGAGCTGGAAAACAGGGTCTTCAGCAGAGTTTAACTGGACTAATGAGCAGAATTCTATAAGACAAGGCACGAAAAACCAACGACCTGTCTTTCAGTTCAGCAGGAAGCCTCAGAGAACACCAAGCCAGTCAGCCCTCTGGTGAAAGAGGTTGAGATGATCCTACCAAGGCCCCACCACTGTCCTCAATTCTGCTCCAAGTGCGCCCTCTGCTGGAATGGAGCGTGACCCAGCGATCTCGAACATCTTGGAAGTGGGTCCAACAGGAAATCTGAAAGGATAAAAAGGAAGACTGGCTTTCCTTGAGAGACGGGTTCCCACTCAGGGGAGTGCCAAACTGCTCTTACTTAAGCATAAACACAAAACAAGATGGATCCATTCCACAAGGTCCTGTTGCCTCTCCATTTACCATTCCCTCCATTTCAATTTCTTTCTTTGGTCTCATCATGCTGATTGATAGTTGGGGGAAAATTTTCACTGTGGTAATCCAACCTAGAAGATCACCTTGAGATAAAAACTGGGATTGAAAGAAGAGAAAAGGTATCTAGTGAAATGGGCACAAAATTATGAATTCTACTTTCTTCTTGAAACCTCACAGCTGGGTCACAAAAGAGCAAATTTTTGGAATAACTCAATTTCTAATCTCAGATTGTATTACTCTTTAGGTTAAAAACTCTCAGCAGCTATGCATTGCTTACTAAATTATGTCAACATTCTTTACCTTAGCATTCAAGGTATATTTATAAATTCATAGTACGTTATTTTGTTTGCATTTCATTTATCAAAGCTAATGGAATGTTTATTTTAAGCAAGATTTTTACTTGGATTTAGTTTTCAAGAAATACAAATGTATTGAAAATGTTTAAGTATGTTTGAATATCAAGTCATACATTTCACATTAAAAACTAGGCTCAGCAAATATTTAATCTGCTTACAATGTTGAAGAAGGCAGAAGACCCTGCTTAAATAATTAGCTTTTGAAACAGAAGCAATAACTGATAAATCGAGTCCCATCTTCAGTACTAAGGCAGGTTCGAACATGCTCTTTAGGAGGGAAACGAGGTGAGACACTTGACATGAAAAGGTGAGGGGACTGATAATCGTTGAAGTGGCATGTGGACACCTAGAGGGGCAGTGGCTGGGAATATGGTGATTGGATAAACAGGGACAGTAATATGGTAGCTGCTAAAATTATGCCAAAAATTGAGGATTAAAGCTGGATGAAACCTTAGAGAGGACTTTACCCTCATATAACCTGAATGGTAATCTGACACCTAGAAAGAAAAGTTTTCCCAAAAGTTCATGGGCAGTTATTGGAGGAGCTTGAATTGGAATCTGGGTCATCTATTCTCTGGCCAGAATTCTCACCACTCCCAGTCTTGCCCCTCTGTAATGGCACGGAAAAGGACTCAAGGGTAAGAAGAGATCCTAAAGTGGCTTCAGAAACTGTGGCCCAAATCCCAATGAAATTAAAAAGAGTTTCCTAAAGCAGGCTCTGTCCCATTTCAGTAATCCTTAAGAGGCTGAGAAATGGGGCATGCAGATGCTTTCCGCATGCTGACCCTTCACTCTGTTTACACACGGGCTGGCCAGATGTTAGAGAAATAAACAGTTGCAGCTGTTATGACGGTGGGGGGGCGGGCGTTGTAGGGTTGAACCATGATGATGTTCCCAGGTTTTGATCCAACACATCAGAACACATTTGACTTTGACTGCTGTAGCTCCCTCTGCAAAGTCTGACATATGCCACTTCAGGTTGAAGCCTGCACCGAGACAGGCTGAGGGCTTCTGGAGCTAAGATTGATCGCCACAGTGGTGAGGTAACCAAGGTACCTGCTCCATTACAATTTTGGGAACCCCTCTCTTCTCTTCCCCTATGTTCCTGGATGCAGGGTCCAGGGTTCTCCCTAGCTGGCAGAGACCAAGAAGGGCTTGATGTGAGAGTCAGTGTATCCTAGTGAGCAGAACATGGATTTTGTGGTTTTGTAAGACCCAGTTTTAATCCTGGCCCAGCTACTCACTAGTCGTGTGATTTTTTTAAGTAGTTGCTTAACTCTGAGCCTTCTTATCCTTACTTTTCTTTAAAAAAAAAAAATAGGGATAGTAATATTTATTTTTTCAAACAAAAAGGATTTAATGCCACAATGTATTTGAAGTTTATAGTATGCAGGAGTGTCCAATAAATCGTAGCTATTATTATTATTTCTTAAGGGCCTTTTCTATTTCCTGGAGCCTATACAGATGATGTAGCTACTAATTTGTGAAGTTACAAGGGAAAATATTAGGTTTTTTTGTCCTCACACTGTTTAAGGGCTCAGAAATGTGAGCTCTTATTTTTATGGTCAACAATAGTCTATTCTATTTATATGTGTTTAAAATATTTCAAAGCACCTTTTTCCTGTTTTATTGTGAAAATTCCAAAGATAATTTTATAACACCCATTTACCCACTTTTTAGATTCTGTCATTAACATTTACTGAACTTGCATTATCATTTATATATATATACATATATATCAATTAATCCATTCCTTTGTCCATCTATCAATCCATATTTTTATGTATTTCCAAGTAATTTTCAGACATCAGTGTAATTCCCCTTAAATTCTTCAGCATGAATATCATTAGCTAGAGTTCAATACTTGTTTACTGTTTTTTCTTTTAATGTACATTTGTAAAAACTGAAATGCATAGCCTTAATTATGTATTCACTGAGTTTGGACAAATGTATATATCTGTGTATCCCAAACCTCTATTAGGATATATATAGTAGCATATTACTATCATCTTGTAAAGTTCTTTTACATCTTCCAGTCAATCCTGTCTTCTCCAACTAAAGGAAAACCCTGTTCTTTTTTCCCCACCATAGATTAGTCTGACCTGTTTAGAGCTCCATATAAATGGAATAACGTAGTGTGTGAGGTCTGTATTAGTCTCTTTTACTCACATGGTTTTGATACTCATCCTTGTAACTACATGTTTTCACAGTTTGTTCGTGCCCACTAGAAAGCTGTCTTTAGTGAGGGCTGCACATACCCCCTAGAAAGTACTAAATTGGTAAAAACAAAAAACTTGTGTGTGAGTACAAACAGAAAAAAAAATCTCGAAGGATAGTCACCAAAATGTCTGTAGCCTTTACCTCTGAGAGATGCCATAAAGGCAAGAGGAAGAAATGGGGGGTTTTATTCTTGAATATACACTTTTGCATTGTTTGAATTTTTATACATATATAAAAATATTAAAACATAGAAAACAAATAAAAATATTTTCAAAACAACAACACTAAACTCTTCGAAGGACGAAAAGAGGGCCAAAGGTCTTGTGCTGCCTGGCCAAGGGGCAGCCATGTCTCCTGGGGCCCCTGTGCCCCAGCACCCTCCTTGCTACCAGATAAACAAAGCCTGGAAAATGAGTGGCTCTGGATGAGTAGAGTACTCAGATTAAAAGTCCATCAGAGGTTTAAAATATGGGCAGGTTTGGAGGGGGAAAGTATAAAGGATAATTAAAATGCTTGAAAGAAAGAATTCTGAAATAAAACTAATAGAGTTAGAATAGCTCAAAAGGTAGAACCATAGGTTCCTACAGCGATAGAACTGTAAGACGTTTTAAGAGACATTTATTGTGACTTCCTTATTTTGAAAACTGCAAAATGAGACCCTTACTTCAGAAAATGACAAATAATCTCACGTGACAATTGAGCTTTGGAGTTGACACCAGAGGTTTTAGAGATCATGAAAGCTCCTTGAAGGCTGGCCCATGTCTGTTTCCCGTGAACAGTGGCAGGAACTAAGATGCTAGTATTGAAAGAATAAATCTAATCCTGGCCCCGCATTTTACTCGTATGAAAACTGAGACAAACTGACTCTTGCTTGGAAGAAGACCTATCTTACCCAGAGGCTAATAGCCACTGATTACCAGTCTCCACTGAGATATCACAATAAGATATAGATTAAAATTGTATTTGAGAGATCTAGGTTAAATACAAGGAGGACTTTCTTAGAAAAGAATGTTGTGAAACATCTATTTCTTAGAAATATTTAAAAATATAATAACTTCACATGTTGCAAGAGTTTAAATGTGGCACTACTCACCAGGCTAGAAGAACTGATTTCTCCCAGTCAAAAAAAAAAAAAAAAAAAAAAAAACCAAAACACAAACAAACCAAAAAAACCCCACCAACCTGATTTAGGTTTCTTCTGGCAAGTCTGACCCCTAGTGGTCACCATATCTGGGTTTGTGCTGAAGGGAAAAAAAGCCAAGAAAATGAGGACAACTAGACTTTGTTTCTGGAATTGGATATGAATCTTAGAAATTTCCTAGCCATAGGACTTAATTTCACAAACAAGAGGATTTACACCAAACGAATAAAAATAATGTCCCAACATCAGTGACTTCATAGTGAAGGTTGAAGTGGAATCCAGAACCTTTTGCTGGTGCTCTAGTTTCAAGATCCAATTCCTGCATCTTTCAGAGTCTCTCCCCTTCAGTGCATGGGAAGCTGGAGCTTGGTCAGATATTCTGATGTCAAATATACCTATGGTTCAGTTCACTAGCCATTACAAAGAAGTTGTTTTCTTAAGCTAATGGAACATGGGAAAATAATCTGTTCCATTTTTAGCACTGTGCCTTGGACAGACCACCTCAGATAAACTGCTGGCCTCTATGAGCTTCAGTAAACTAGATGGAAATGGCAAGACCTCTAAGGGCTTGTCTAGCTCAAATGTTTAAGGCTTTCAAGCACACATTGTATCTTGGCTCAGAATTCATAGCAAATGATGAAACTGTTACCATTACAAAGCACTCGTCCCTTTTAGAATAGGGATCCTGAATTTGGGATTGCTGGAATCCTGGAGGATTAGGCTCCATGAGGAGAGGTATGAGCTCTCTGAAGTGGCACATAGTTGTTAGTGCATCTGAGTGTTTTCTTGGAGGGAAACCTCCTTAGATTTCATTAGAAGGGTCTAGTGCCACATCAGAATTTATAAAATCACTGAGTTAAAATAGGCAGTAAAACTAGATTTTCCAGAAAGTGAAGGACACAAACTCTGACACCTAGCTCTAATTCCATAGTTAGACTAAGTGTCTTCAGCCCCTTGTTGACATCGAGACAGCAGACACACACCCAATTCTCATTCTCTCCTCTTTTGTGTTCAGGAATACTGATGTTCAATAGATGTAGCTTTCCCTGAGCTGGCAGAAACCCTCCACTACCTTTGCGGAATATTCTGACAGATGACCTCAGCGAAGTAAACACTCACGGATGGCAGGCTGCTCTCTAGCGTCCCGGTGCCCACCTCCTCCCACCAGCTGAGCTGGATACTGACCAGGGGTCATTCGATTTCCCCTAACACTTATTTATGTCACTTGTATTGCTTAATATAATCATATAATTTACTATGCAAACAGATAAACTATGAATGTAAAAATAAAGAGTTGCTTCAATGAAAACTAAGTTAATTGCTTTGGAAAGGCTCAAAAAGGATGAGTTGCTGAAAAATACTCTAAAATTAGTTTGTCAGTGAGGTATCTGTAAAAAAATTACAAAAAGTTAAAATCTAGAAAAATTTGCACTTTTTCAAATTTTCCTCCATTAAGATAAACAAAACAAAAGCAGACAGATAACAGCAAAAATACCTGAAACTGCAAATAAGGGAGGAGACATTATAGGAGTGGTTTCATTGAGAAAAATAAGAAAGAACTCTGGAATTGGAAAATGTGGGCTTAAGAAAGGACCTGCTGACTGGCAAACGAATGTCATAAGTTAACAATATGCATTCATATGGTTCCCAGCTTGAACCAGCTGTTCTGATTAGCTGACACTGGTCACAGCATTTCTTTAGGATTAAGATTACAACATGTATATGAAGGACCCATGGACGTGGACAACAGTGTGGGAACTGACTGTAGGAGTAGGGTGTGGGATGGGCAGAGGAGGGCAAAGGGGGAAAAATTGGGACAACTGTAATAGAATAATCAATAAAAAATCTTAAAAAGATTAAACTATCAAAGTGAGGTCCAAGAAAACTGGATTACTTGTGTCTCCTGAGCACTAATTTCTTGAGGGTTTGATCTTTTAAAACTTCTCATAACATCTCATTTAATTGCTGGAAGTCTGTTTCTTGCAGGCACTTCTCACAGACGCTCTTCTCCTTGATAGGAAGCAAGTTTTGCCTTGGATCCATGTGCCAAGAATTCAGCCCTCAAAACCTTAGTTACATTCATGTGTGTTCACCTTAGCAAAACAGTCACATTCACTCAAAGTCTGGAACCAGATTCATCGTTCAATGCCTTAAGATTTCAACCGTGCTGCGTCATTTGTGGTCTATCCATACTAAACACTCCTTTTCAGAGTGCGTAAGCCACAGACATGGGCAAGCTCTTTGCCTTAGCTTCTACTGGGGAGTTTATGTTGTAGAAACAATATGAATGATAAAAAATGAGCTGGGTGAAGGTGTTCATGCAGCATTATATGCAACAGTAAATACACCAACAACTATGTAAATATTTAGTAACAGGGTCATTTCATTGTGTTATTTTGACCTGTTACCATTTGGCAGTTGTGGCTGCTATTTACATAGTCATGAAGTGATAATTATGAAGAATTTCAGCAATAATTATTGGAAAAATGTTTATGATAGTATATTAGGTGAAGAAAAATACAAAATGGAATGAACCTCATGATTACAAATGCAATAAATGTATGTATGAAATTGGTAGCCTGGGCAAGATTTGATGTTTTCATCTTTTGCCAATTTCTCTTATGTCTCAGTCTTTCAATGATTAGAAAATCCCACATTGTGCAACGATTCACTAGTCTTTCAACCTTGGTATCCTGGGAGGCCTTGCGATGTCTGTGTTTTGATTTAGAGCTTCCCAGAACCACAGAATTACCCCCCAGAGGAGTGAGGATTAGGTAAGAGCTCACTCAATTATAAGTGGAATGGGTTGAAAAGTACCTTTGAGGTCACATTGGCCCAGTCTCCTCATTCTACAAATAACATTTATTAAGACTCTTACCAGCAACTTGACCTGAGCAAGTTATTTATGTATACTATACCTCAGTTTCTTCATCTGCAAAATGAAATAATGAAAGTATCTATGCCCATGGTTGGTTGTGAGGTTTAAAAGATATAAATGCAGGACATGGCACAGAGTAAGCTCTCAACAAATGTTTATTATTAACATCACAAAAGTGACCCGCTGAGCCAGGGCCAGAATTCAGCTTTCCTGACATCCTCACTGGGGCTGTTTCTATCACACCACATCACAGACCTTTCACCGCAATCCAGGCCAAGATCCTTTTCCTTGTGGAACACTGGGCAACAAAAAGACTAGTCCGACAATACTGAGGTTACTGTGATTTCTCCTAGCTGTTGCCTATCGCGTGACCAATAGCATACACATCCAGGCTTCCTAAGATGGGACCGACCAAACTGAAAGTAGCCTTAAGACAGAACTAGGCACAAGTGCTCTGACCACTTATGTCCTGCTTGACTTCTTGATCTGCCCTTGCTTTTGTGAGCTTCAGTTTTCTTATTGGCCAGATGGGGATTAGTTGGAATAATCCCTTCTGCGCATATGTGTTGTGATTTGCTATATGTGAAAGGGCTAGGTAACACCTAAAGTGGAATACAACTCAGTGGTGACTGTGTTTTTAAAAATTATTTTTATTAAAAAACTTACATCGTGAGTTGTATGTGCCAGGCATTATTCTGAGGAGTTGGGCACAAATTCAGTAATTGAATGGACTCTTGATAGTCATTCTCTGAAGCAGCTATTCCTATTATCTTAGCTTTAGTTGGGAGGCACAGGGAGGTTAAGGAATTTATTCTACATCATAGAACTGCTAAGTGATGGGGCTGAAGTTTGAACGTAGGGCTCTGTATCGCTCTGTATCTGTATGCTACTTTATTATTACTGAATGTGCCTTGACCTAAAAGTAAAATAGCATAAGGTTCTGGAGTCTGTTTTCCTTCCTTACAAAGTTCGATTCAGTATAGTTCAATCTACCACAATGGAATCCAGTGGGATCCCATCCCATTCCCTAGCATCCCGACTCATGCCATGCCATCCTATCCAATCCCTTCCCATCCAATCCTATTTCATTTAATTCAGTTCAGCTCAAGAAATATTCTTTTCAATGTTTAGTTTGTGCCAGTGGGCACTGCACTAAGCACTGTGAGAGCTAACAGAGAGGAGTTGGACCCAAGAAATGGTTTTTTGTAGAGGTCTTCTGGAACCACCGAGTCTGGGTGGGGAGAGAATTGAAAAACAGTCAGAAGGGAGGGGGTTAGGGGACTGGCTGAAAAAGGTGAAGAGATTCATCAAAGAAAAAAACTCATAGACACAGAATATAGTATAGCGATGACCAGAGGGAAAGAGGGGTGGGGGGGAGATAGAAGAGTGTAAAGGGGGGATACATGGTGATGAACGAAGACTTGACTTTGGGTGGTGAACACACAATACAATATACAGATGATGTGTTATAGAATTGTACACCTGAAACCTATATAATTTATTAACCAATGTCACCCCGATAAATTCAATAAAAATTAAAAAACTAAAATAAAAGCAAAAAGTAAAGAAAAGAAAGAAGAAGAAAAACAGGTACTCTAGACCCCTAAAAAGTAAGTGGTCTTTGACTGGGTTTATGTCTTCAACGCCAGGGCCATTGCCTCTGTCTGGTTTCAGTTCATGTGGCCGGAAGCCTTGGGCCGCCATCTGAAGCTATGATAAAGTCATCTCAGTTGTCTGTTTTGTGTGCTTTCTTATTCATACTCTGCCACTAAGCATTCCAAGGAAAACCTGCATCTTGATGGAATTTTCTGTCTTTTGACCATTATAAGAAATAGCCTATTGAAAGCACTTTGCACAGCATCTGGTCCATAGCCGGTGCTTGTACAGTAGCAACATTACCATCGTCATCCTAAACCTTTGTAATCTGACCATTTTTCTCTAGTTCCCTCAAGAGATAGCTTGAATAGCCCCACGGGTCTGAGTGCATGTGAGAGTTACTGGTCTCTTTTGGGAGATTCCAGCTTCTCTGGCCCAAGACAAAGAGTGAGACAAACCAGGCTAAGCATCACTGATTGTGTTCCTGCTTGTCTGGCGGTCACACTGCACGACTATGAGCATTCCCCATGGGCAAGCTGTTCCCTTACACAACACTGTTGACATTACACACTATGAAAAGACTTGAGTATTAAAATTTGAGGCATGTGTAAGTACCTCATAATTAACTGCTGTCTATTTAACCAGACAGTTTAGCAAGTCAATTTGATGTCTGTTACGAAACCTAATAATTGTCAGTGATTTTTTAAAACAATTTACTGGTATAATCATTAACTACCCCTAGATTATCTTGTCAAATTGATAATTAAATGCCTCAAAAATTCATTACAGAGTCAGTATATTAATAGGAATGTAATTAAGTAACGTTTTGCTTATGTAATCTAGAGTTTATTACCTGTACACTTATTTATCTTTTCTATACTTATTAAATCTTCCTAGGGGCCTCTTCAGAATCAATACAAAACCAAGAGTCAATAAATGTCTTATTAAATCCAAATGAGCAACTTAATTGAGAGACTGTGAAATAAATATAGATTTTCCATATCTGGGGAGGGGGAGAAATTATTTCATTGTAGGATTATCAGTTGGGAAACCAAAGCCCTTTTCATTCCTTCTTTCATTTCTTCCTGCATCCTTCTTTCATTCTTTCCCTCCCTTCTACCTTCCTTTTTTCTTGTATCTTGCTCTCTCCTTCCTTCCTTCCTCTCTCTCTCTCCTCTCCCCCCACTTCCTTATTTCTCTTTCCATCAAACATTTAAGTGCCTGCTATGTACCAGTCCTTATGTGATATACTAAGAATATATAAGATTTGCTTTCTAGTCTAATGTAGTAAAGGAACAAGACCTGTAAAAAATTGCAGTGAAACATGTTTAATGCTATCGTAGAGGTATCCAACCAATGTTAAGGGGGCACAGAGGAAGAAACTAACTGTACTAGTAGGGAAGATTTCTCAGAAAAGGTAACATTTGAGCTACCAGGGATCAGGATGTAGGGAGTTTTTCAGGGAGGAAAAAGTCAGGTAGACAGAAGAGCATGTGCAACAACTTAGAGACAGGGAGGAATATATGCCACTCCAGAGTTAGATGGAAAAGACTGAAACTGTTGAGTTTCATGGTCAGAGCTGTGTTTTTTAAAGGATAAGGTTGGAGGTTAGGGTAGGGATTTCAATAGCTCTCCTTTACACAGGCACATCCAGTGGCTTCCCTCAATATCCCTGAGTCCTCACAATAAGCATTAAAACTGCAGTCTGGCTGGTCCTTCCCTTTCACACTCTCTCCTCCTAGGGATCATCATATGCTAGGGTCTTACAGGTTGCATCAGATTTCTGCTCTGTTGTCACCGTAAAGATACTCTTACTTTTTAGATCACGTAGCCAAATGTTGAGCTTGATAAACAAGATCACAATGTATTTCAGCCTGCACTTCCTAAAAAAAGGAATTCATAGTTCACTGTGGTTATTCCCAGAAACTCACCTACAGACCCAGGAGCAACAGAGATCAAACTCAAGAATAAAATTTAGAAGGAGATGGGCCTTAAATTTAAATTGATAATTTTCAAAATTATTATATTTAAATTATAAATTTACACTTTAAATTATAAATGTTAAGTTCTATAATTGCCTTAGAACCCATTCATAACCTTCTTATCCTTCATAACCACTGAAACACACAAGAGTCAGTTTTAACAGTTTTTGTCCCTTACCAAGTGTTAATTGCTACCGAAGTCACTGCCTATGAGGACTTTCTACTGGCTATATGGCTAGGTACATTTTGGTGAAGAATAAAAAAAGGGGAAGAGAGAGAGAACAAACTCATTCTGTTCAGCTTGACACCTGGTACTTTTAAGTAGGGCTAAATCAAATGTCTTCTTACCATAAGCACAGTATACTGATCCCTGGAAAAGTATAATGCAGTGACATTTTAGTGAACGGGCCATTTCGAACATTTGTGCCTTGGGGTGTTTATTAAAGCTTTATGAAAACTGATGTTTTCTCAATATCCTTAAAGTCATGTCTACTCTTTAAAAAGTTTCTCTATAGGAGAGAAATGGGATTTATAATGTCTATAAATTCTCTGATATAGCTGCTTTCCAGGCCTATAAACCATTAAGCTACTCAACTTGCCTTGGTATATGGTATTGGAAATACTTTTAAAGTTTGTGATGTTGTCATTTAGAAAGCCCTTTTGGGGAAATTTCACAGTCCAACAGTATCATTTGCCATAGAGCTTCATTGGAATTCTTGGACCACAGCTGAGAAAAGCCTTCCATTATTTTCAGTCCCCCCACCCCAGACACCATTTAGAACTTCAATAAAGGTGATGGGTAAAAACTTAAGGAGCCTTTCCATTATCTTACGTTTCAGAAAACTTTATAGTTTTTGAGGTTTAACACACTGTGTACTCCTCAATTTACATTCATCACTATGCTAATGAGTATGTAAAACAGACTTGCATTGATGTGTTTTGTACCTGTCTCCATTAAAAGGGTAACAGCCACAAAAATTAGTTTACAAAAACTTATTCCCGTATTTAAAGCTATATGGGCTGTACTCAGCAAGTAGAACGCACGCTTATAGCCTCTGGAGAACCTTTTTCATGATGCTTGGAAATCAATTCATATCCTAATACTATTCTTAAGCCCTGGCCCTTGGAAGAATCTGCTTGGAGGGCTCTCCTTCCTCTGGGAAAGGATGGTTCACTTCCGATACCAATATGCTCTGTATGCCAGGCCTCCCTACGTGTTATGTACTGTACCAGCAATGTTCTAAAATGACCAAAAATGATCACATTAGATGCTAACATTTGACAAGGTCAGGAGCAATCAAAGTCAATGGCTAAGTAACCCTGAGGGTACAAAATTCTCTGAACTCTGAGCCTGAGAGTGTTTAAAAGTAAGTGACAGAAGACACTATGTGATTACAAAGTAGCTTTACTTAAAAAGAAAAATTACATGTGTATGGAAAGTAGAATATGGAGGGTTAGCAACCGGGGCGTGAGAGGAGGACACAGGGGGAAAAGGTACAGAGAATGAGTAGCATAGATAGTGGGTAGAAAATAGACAGGGGGAGGGCAAGAATAGTATGGGAAATGTAGAAGCTAAAGAACTTATGACACATAGACATGAACTTAAGGGGGGAATGTGGGTGGGAGAGGGTGTGTAGGGGGGAGGGGAATGATGGGGAGAAATGGGACAACTGTAATAGCATAATCAATAAAATATATTAAAAATTAAAAAAATGAAATCTCTTGTAACACATTTGCAGGTTTGACCAGAGAGGTAATTCAGTTTGTCAAATCTTCTGGATCAAGATGCTAGATGATGTTTTCTTGACGCTGGGCATCAGAGAGGTCTGGACCCGAGTCTGATGATCTGCTTTAAAGCCCCTGCTCTGCCACTTACTAAGTAGATGCCTTGAGACCAGTTGCCTTCTCTTTCAGGACTCAGTTTCTTCATATGTAAAATGGGGATAGCATATTTTTGGACTGTAA
Organism: Glossophaga mutica; assembly: GCA_039655065.1. NCBI lineage: Eukaryota > Metazoa > Chordata > Mammalia > Chiroptera > Phyllostomidae > Glossophaga > Glossophaga mutica. The sequence continues at coordinate 175,487,544 of CM077304.1, read as the reverse complement.
GACACACTCCGCCCCCCCCCCCCGCCATAATTGGTTGTTAATGCTGCTGTTGAGTTCTGTTTACACTTACATTGGTGAAATATTATGTTATTTATGCTATTAAATATTTTACCACATTTTTTGCTTCAAATTTTTTTTCCTATTTTCCTCCTCTAAAACCTAGGTGCATCTTATTGTCGGAAAAGCATGGGTAATTGCCCCAGACCCTTCCATCGCACATCACTGTTGGAAGGATCAAATGAGATCATAAGTAATCTTGTACTTATCACCTTGTAAACAGTCATAAAACCCTACAAAAATGTGAGGAGTAGTATTATAAGTAAATCTAAAAGGCTGTAAATATTTCAGAGGAAAATATTCAGCATTCAAAGAATATATCCTTTGAATGTTAAACTTAGTTGCTGCTTTATGCATCAGGCCTGGCTCCCAGGATCTGATGAACAGCTTATGTATTCCCATTTTTGAGAGGGATTGTTCTTCCAAGTCGCTCCCCCATAGTTGCATTTACCATACTTGTCTGTTGACCTGTCTGCTGCATTGTTGGTGTGTCTGTAAGTTCTGTGAGAGTAAGGATCCTGCCCATTGGGACAATCTAGCACGATGGTAAATGTACAAGCTTTAGGGACAGGCAACCTAGGCCAGTCCTAGTTCTAGTCCTGGTTTTGCTACTTACTATGTGACTTGGGGCAAATTACCGAACCTCGTTAAGTCTTAGTTTTCTCTTCTACGATATGAAGTAAATAAATATGCCTGCATCATAGTGACCTTAAAAAGATGAAATGAGTCAGTATAATAGTCTCCACTTATCCGCAGTTTTTTTTTTTCCTGTGGTTTAAGTTACCTAGGGTCAACCACTGTCTGAAAATATTAAGTGGAATATTTCAGAAATAAATATTTCATGTTTCAAATCGTGTGTCATTCTGAGTAGTGTGTTGAAATCTCTCTTTGCCCCACCAGGGATATGAATCATCGCTTTGTCCAGTGCATCCATGCTGTATATGTTACTTGCCTGTCACTTAGTAGTCTTCTTGGTGATTGGATTGACTGTCGAGGTGCCACAGTGCTTGTGTTCAAGTAACTCCTATTTTACTTAATAACAGCCCCAAAGCACAAGAGCAGTGATGCTGGAAATTTGAATATGCCAGAAAGTAGCCACAAAGTACTTCCTTTAAGTGAACAAGTATGTATGTATAGGACAAAACAGTATACGAGGTCTGACCTGAAAAAAGCCCAGCCACTGTTAATACAATGAGAATGGTTTGTTTGACATCAGTGTAACCAGGCAGACAAGGAGAATGGACTGGAATGAGCATGTGTGAACAATGATGATTTCACTGTACTAGTCAGTGGGGGTGGTAGATGCTGTTGAGTGAGCATGTGTACTCTGTGGCCATTGCATTCAAAGTGACTGAATCAGCAGAGAAACGAATCTGCATCAAAGTTTATGTTAAGCTTGAAGATTCCTCCATGGAAACTATTTGACTGATTCAGAAGGCTGCAGCTATGGGCAACTGGTGATTGGCAGCTTCATCATGACAACTGACCTGTTCATGCGTTATGTCTCATGCAGAATTTTTTGGCAAAACATCAAATCGCCCAGGTGACTTAGCCCCTCTACAGCCCAGATTCAGTGCCCTGTGACTTCTGGCTTTTCCCCAAACTAAGATCACCTATGAAAGGGAAGAGAGTTCAGAGTATCGATGAGATTCAGAAAAATACAACAGGGCAGCTAATGGTGATTAGGAAAACTGTGTGAGGTCTCAAGGTGCCTCCTTTGAAGGGGACTGAAGCATCATTGTCCTATGTACAATGTTTCTTGTATCTTTTATCTTCTTCAATAGAAGTCTCTATTTTTCCTATTACATGGCTGGATACCTTCTGGGCAGACCTCGTGTGTAGGGTTCAGTATTATCTATCTGCAGTTTCAGGCATTCATGGGGAGTCTTAGAATGTATCTCTTGTGGATAAGAGTGGTGGGTGTCTACCGTACAAGTGAAGTGCTTAGTATAAAACCTGAAACAGAGAAAGTGCTCAAAGAATACTAGTTATTTATTATCATTATTGTTGTTGTTGTTCTCTCTTTCATATCTTCAGTGCCTAGAACAATGCTTAGCATATAATATTTATTCAGTGAATAGGTTAATGACATAGTACAAAAAAATCCCTCTCAGCAGATACTTCTATGAAGATTAATGAATCTTAATAATTAGGAAAAAATGGAAAGAGATTGTTTTATGTGGGTTGGGTTTTCAAACATTGGGGCTATTTCTGTCTTTTAATTCTACTGATAATAAGAGCATTTCTATCATGTTGGAAATTTGTAATACTGGTATAGCACTTTTAGGTTTACGAATAATTTTTTTAAATATATTTTATTGATTATACTATTACAGTTGTCCTGTTTCTCCCCCATCATCCCCCCACCCTGCACACCCTCTCCCACCCACATTCCCCTCTTTAGTTCATGTCCTTGTGTCATAAGTTCTTTAGCTTCTACATTTCCCATACTATTCTTACCCTGCCCCTGTCTATTTTCTATCCACTATCTATGCTACTCATTCTCTGTACCTTCCCCCACCCCCCCCCACCCCCGCTCCTGTTGCCTCCCACGCCCCTGTTGCTAACCCTCCATATGATCTCCATTTCTGTTAAGGCCAGTATCTTATTGGATTTTTACACCAGCCTTGTGGGGAAGGTATTTGTATACTACCTACTTTACAGTTAGGACCACTGAAGTTTAGAGAGGGGAAATGTCTTGCCTACCCATTGCACAGCTGTATGTAGAAACATTAAAGTTAGATATTTTCTGGCTCATCCTTTTTTCCTTCTCCTGGGAACAGACCCAAGATAGTGGCCATAGAGACCACGCTGGAGAGGAGCCTGGTTTGTCTCCTTGGCTACAACAACCCAAATTAGGATAGGAGCCCCTAGATTCCTAGATTTCCAGATTTCTTATAGTAATCCAATAAGAATCTCTCATTTATGAGTTTAATTAAACCCAGCGAAGCTTACTATCTGTTCTGCTTGTACTTTGGTTTTAAAACCTAATTTCCTTGGCACAGTGTGCTTCACCATCATTGTGCTGGGTTTTCCCCGTGAGAGCTAAGCTGATACAACCTGTCCTTGCTCAAAAGATAAAAACCTTATGCCCTGGAGGTCTTTCAACCCAGGTCATTTAGGCAAGCCAGACATAAAAGCATAATTATACTATTGCTCAACCTCATAGAGCCTCCAGATTGCTGGCAGAGAAAAACAGTTTTCTTGATAAATCTGAACCCTCTGATAATTTTCTCCAAGGAATTACCAGTAAATTGCAAAACCAGCATGGCTACCCACGTCCTGACCTTTCCTCCAGTCCCATCCTTTTACCTCTCTCTGCATTACTGCACACTTTCAACAATCTTTTCTCTCATGTTTCTTGAGACCCAGTATTACTCTGGTTCCTCTAGACCTCCCATCCTGGCCCTCCCCAGTTCTTTCTCAGCCTCCTAACTTTGGACATTCCCCTAAGTCTAAGCCTGTGTCTTCTGTTTTCTTTATCTCCCCTCATCAGCTCTGATGCCAGCTCTTATGGTGAGCACTGGGTATACAAAGACAAGTAAAACATGGTATCTGACCTCAAGAAACCCGCAGTCTGGTAGAGGGGAGCTGGGTGTGGGAACAAAGACTTCTAAGTCTAATGAACTGTTTGTGCTTTGATAGGGCTGGTTGTGGCTTGAATGGAGGAAAAGTACAGTGGAGGGGAAGGAAAGTCTCTATGGACAGGGTCCTCAGAGATGTCTTAGAAGACAAGTAGGTACTTCTCTTTTGGATAAGAAAAAGAGGGGCATCTGAGATAAATGCTCAGTTTGTACAAAGAAACCAAAGGGAGAAATTTTGCCTCCTGTTTCCCAAATATGAAACATCTAAATAGTATTTATCTTGCAATGTCTATGTGAATATTGACAATAATGAACATAAAGTAGAACCTGGAACTTAAAAGTCAGTGAATAGTCAATAATAATTAGACCTTTTTTCTTTTTTACCATTTTTTTTCGCTTTCCTTCTCTCTGTAAAAAGATAGTATCAGACTAGAAAATTTGTAAAGGCCTTTTCGGATCTGATACTCCAAGTTGCCTTAAAATTCTCTAGGAAAATTTAAAAAACAGAGTGATCTCTTTTCCTTCATACATTCTCCTAATGTTGTCCGAACCTCAGCACTATGTCCTCTCTGAACACACAAGTCATTTACTCTAAGCATCATCAGGCTTACTGACAGGCAAAGGCTGCCTCATTAAGTTTATTTCACCGTTGCATGGACTGTCTAGTTTTATGTTGTTTAGCTTTACACATGGGCTCAGCTTGTCTCCTGCACTTGATTGTAACCTCCTTGAAACAAGGATGGGTGCCACTGGATTTAGAGCAGAAACACAAAAGTTCATTTCTGGCCACCAGAGCTTGGGTAAATTAGCCACCATTTTCTCATGTATTAAATAGGGAGCATGGTAAGGACCAACATTTGGAATTTTTATGATATTCATATGAGATAATGCATATGATGGCTCTTTGTAAACTAAATTAAGCATTTTAAGATAGGTATTTTATATTACATTTGTCTCTACATTAAAAGGACTCTTTTGGTTGCAACTAACAGAAACCTGATTCAAACTAGGTTTAAAAAAATCATGCTTTGGGCGCATAACTGAATAATAACAAGTATCAAGTAAGAAAGTCAGAACTATGCTTCTCTTTTATCGGCTCTGCTTTTCTCTGTTGGTTTCTCTATCAGGCATTTCTTTTTCTTGGTCTTTTTCAGCTGCTGTATGTTTGTATCAGTTTAAAAACCTTAGCCAAAAGTCGTCCCCCCCCAGATAATTCTGGTGGAAATTCCACAACTGACTCAATGGACTGACATGGGAATGTGCCCATCTCTAACTCAGGGAGGTTAGCTACACTGATTTGCTCTACAAGTGAGCCTAGAGGAGTAAGGTAAGTTCTTCATAAACCACACAGATGGAAGGTGAGAGGGGTGGTTCTCTAAAGGAAAAGTGAAGTGCTACTGCCAGAATAGGAGAGAGTAGGTGCTGGAAAGGCGAAGATGACAGAGATGCTTCATAGCACCGACCACAGCAGACCCATCAATCAAAGCTGTGTGATCCTTATCTTGTTTGTTTGTTCATTTTCTTCATTAGATTCCACATATGAGTGAGATCATGTGGTTTGTCTTTCTCTGACTGGCTTATTTCACTTAGCATAATATTCTCCAGGGCCATCCATGCTGTCGCAAAGGGTAAGATTTCCTCCTTTTTTATGGCTCAGTAGTATTCCATTGTGGAAATGTACCACAGCTTTTTTTATACAGTCATGTACTGATGGACATTTGGGCTGCTTTCAAGTAATCCAATTTAAAAACGGGCCAATGACCCAAATAGACACTTCTCCAAAGAGGACATACAGATGTCCAATGTCACTAACCATTAGGGAAGTGCAAATTAAAATCACAATGGTATTTGTCTTTCACTGCCTGGCTTATACAAATACCATATGATCTCACCTTTAACAGGAACCTAATCAACAAAACAAACAAACAAGCATAATATAACCATAGACACGGAAATTGAGAACAGTCTGACAGTGACCAGAGGGGAGCGGGGAGGGAATTTCAGGGGAAAAGGGGAACGGTTTAGAGCAACAAGTATAAAGGACACATGGACAGAAACTAGGGGGGGTGGAAATGGGAGGGAGGTGGGGAGGGCTGGGGCACTGGGCTGCGGGGGAGTGAAAGACAGAAAACTGTACAAGATCAACAATTAAAAAATACTGATAAAAAAGAAAAATAAATAAAATCACAATGAGTATCACCTCACACCTGTCAGAATGACTATCATCAATAAATCAATAAACTACAAGTGCTGGTGAGCATGTGGAGAAAGGAGAACCTTTATGCACTGTTGGTGGGAATGCATATTGGTGCAGCCACTGTGGAAAGCAGTATGGAGTTTCCTCAAGTAAATAAAAATGGAACTGCCTTATGATCTAGCAATTCCACTTCTGGGAATTTATCCAAAGAAACCTGAATCACTAATTTGAAAAAATATATGGACCCTTATGTTCATTACAGCATTATTTATAATAGCCAGGTTATTGGGGTTGCTGTGCTGGGGGAAGAGGAGGGTTGGAGGGTTGAGCAAAAAAAGACAGAGAGAGAAAGAAAAGTCATAGTCACAGACTACAGTGTGATGATTGCTGGGGGAAGGTGGGTAGAAGGAGCTGGAAGGAAACTTGACTTAGGGTGGTACTCACAACACAAGGTACAGGTGATGTGTTGTGAAATTGTGCACCTGAACCTGTATAATTTTGTTAACCAGTGCCACCCCAATAAACTCGATAAGAAGGGGGGGGAAAGCTCTGGGATCTTAAAAGGGCAACCTCTCTCTGTGGCTGCACCATGCTGAACACCTAGAGATAACACTATGATGAATCAGAATCCATGTTGCATTAGGTAAATCAACTCACTCAACAACAAATCTAAAGGAAGATAGGTTGTGGAAAGTTCCAAAGCTGGGATATTCATAGGGCATATATATTGGGAGTCTAACCAATGCTTAATTGCTATGATATTGTTGATTTCAAACTTGCCTAGTTTTCTTATACTGGCATTGGTGAGCATGAGAGCAAGAGGAACAGAGGAAGTTCTGAGATTATTTTTTTAAACAAAATCTTTTAAAATAAAACATTTGCTCATTTGAATACCTGTCTGAGAGGAGGAGGGCCTCTGCGGAGTTCAGCCCAGGACAAGCTCAGCGGTGGAGCCAGGCTGCCAGGAGGCAGGAAAGGGCAGAGCCCACAGCTACAGCAGGGCATTGTCCCCTGCCAGCTGCGCTGCTCCCTCCTCCCCCGGCATCCAGGCAGCAGGGCCTCCCGGCCTTTGGTGTCCTCTCTGGTGAGCATGGTTGGGGGCTCATTGGGGTGCCTGGGTTCCTCGATGTGAGCTCTGGTGGCAGTTGTCTAGATTTGCTGGCAGTCACTGGACAGAAACCAGAGAGAGAGTCGGGAAATGCTGGAAGCCAGGGGACTAAAGTTCTGCCACGGCTCCCTCTCCTCCCCTTCCCCACCACCCTCTTTATCTTCTTTCCCCGCCAGCTTTTTCTTCTGTCTCCTTACTCACATCTGCCCCATCTACAAGGATGAAATCCCCTCTAGGACAACCTTTATGTTTTAATTCTGGACAAAGCTCTTGTTGGGGAGAAATACAGAGACAAATATCATGCAAATCTTGTCCTTCTTTGTAATAGAGGGAGCGCCCCCACTGACAACAAACCCAAGGAAGTGGCATCACCACTCCCCTCCCCAAAGGCACATCTAGTAGTTTTGGAGTTTAGAAGCAGATGCAATTTGTGCTGCGGGACTCATGAATTGTTTTCTGAAGGATGTTTTACTTGCCTTAGGTCTTGAAGACCACTCACTGAACAAACACAAGTCAACCTAGAAAATAAGCAAAGGACATGAGCCCAGCCACAGGAAAAGCTCACGCTTAATGCCCAACATTATGCAGTTTGCTGACTGGACTACAGTCCTTCACTCAGAGCATGATTGTTCTGAGTTTATACAAACTGCCAATAAACTTGGTTACCTACAAATCTATATGAGACCAAAACCAGCAAATCCGAAATGGAGAAGGGGCTGCCATAGGCAGGCTACTGAAAATGGAGCGAAGTACAAAGTTGATGGTGTGGTAAAAAGAGAGGAGACGGAAAAATAAAACTAAACCCTACCACGAATCCTCAAGAAAAAAAAATCGTAGCCGTCTGGGTTGAGTGTGGAAGTCAAACAGTCTGCTAAATTTGGAGCGTCCTCTAGGATGTTACTGTACATTATTGTTCATGAAGACAGTGGCAGACTATTGGTTCCCCAAAGGCTAGATTATATTGTTTATGCTTTGTTTTAGAATATAAACAAATGCATGGTTGATTTTAGACATAGTTCCATCCTGAATGAGTTACAAAAAATTGTATTAAAATCATAGACCCTCAGCATTTGGAATGCTACATCTTAGAGATGGAATACTTTTGTTTGACTTTTAATAAATCCAAAAGTGCTGTGGGTCATTTTATGTCATACACCCCTTTTCAAGTTTTCTTCTTATCACTTCTATGCCTCATTCCTAAGGGTTTTTTTCCTCTCTTTCTTTTTCTTCCCTGATAGGTCTTTTAGCAGCTCCCCTCCTGCTCACCGAGCTGCTGCCGGCCGTTTTCTGCAGCATATCCAGTGTGGCCGTGGAGGTCAAGAGCAGGAGCCCTGAGGCGAGGCCCATGCTCTGGGCTCCCTACTTAAGAGCTGGAGATTTTAGGAAAAAAAAAATTCTCCTTCTTTGAACCTCTGCTTCCTCCCTTGGAAAAATGTGAATACGAACTCTTATTTAGGCAGTGGGGAAAACCAAAGACGCTAATGGATGTGAGACCGGTGAACTGACCAGTGGTTGGTTCTCAGTCTACACACTGCGCCTTGAACTAGTCCCGCCCCCAGTGATCACTTGCATGCTCATCTGTCTCCTTCCCTTGACTGTTAACTTTGATGGAAGGCTATGTATTTCCTGCGGTATTTTTTTGTTTTATTTTGTTTTTGCTGTTGTTTTGTCTTGTTTGTGTCTTTTTGTACCTCCCTGAAAAAGGCTGTATTCCTTGGCTCTGCAGCTGCTGTGCCCGCACTGGGGAGGTGCACTGTTTCGATGGCTGTAGTGAGAACAGGGCCCCCGAAGCCTGTGTGATGCAGGGGTGCGACCAAAGTGCCCACCATGCTGCTGTTTCTACAGATACTAGTCATCAGGGGCTCTCTTTGCTATTCTTAACATTTAAACCCTCTCCTGGGGCACAGAATATTGTTGAATACTAGATTCTGGGCCCTGAACTAAACATTGTGAAGGTTATTATTCATCTCCAGGCCTAGCTTTCAGCCTCTCATTTCATCTTGGATTGAATTGTAACTGGTCATACCCTTAGCAGAATTCATCAGCCACAGAGGTCTTCTGATAAAGAGAGGTTTAGGGCTGTCAGGATTTCAAAGTAAACGATGGTAAGTAAAAAACTTGACAAGCCTGCTGTTCAGACTTTGGTGTTTTAATCTCCAAATCTTTGAAAATGGGGACATCTCAATGGTCAGGCTTGAGAGTAAGTAAAAAAAAAAAAAAAAATCACATGTATCTCTTCTATGCCCAGCCCTATCCTGTAGCACTTCAGTCACTAAGGAGATTTCATAGCATCTGTGAGGGCTTGTAGCCTAAGCTCCATTTGTTTCTTGGTGGGCTTCAGTTTCCTCAGGCACATTGGAACTAATCATATCAGCTTCCCAGGGTTACTAAAGAGAAGCCACATGCATGCATCTTGGCACAGAGTCTGACCCTTATTATGGACTCTTAAGATGGTGTGGCAAGCAGCCCACTTCTCCCACCCTCTGAACATGTTTCATGGTTGGATAACTCTGACATAGAACTGTCTATCTCACAATGAGATTTTTTAAAAGTCTATTTCTGTGTAACCTTCACTTACGAGATGCTTCGGCAAAGACAAGGAGCCTTTCCATTTTCCTGACCTCCCCACTGGTGAGGACAGAGAGCAGAGGGCCTCTGTGGTTGTAGGGTCGAGGAGCCAGATGAGCCTCTGTGGTTACACACTTATTTATTTCCTTATTTATTACTTTTGCAGCTAACATTTTTACAATCATGTTATTTCGTGGTTTAGTTGCAAAATGCGTTGTGAGACAAGTTTGTTTCAAATGGGCTGAGTTGGAAGAGGATTGCATAGGAGAGCCCAGAGAGAGGGGAGGGGAGGGCAGGCGAGCAGTTGCAAACACATTCTGTAATTGACGTGTCTGTCAGTGATCATTTCTTTGTAGTCAAGCTACCCAAGGCAGATGGAGAAAAGGAAACTGAGAAAGCATCATAGACCCATGCGCAGCAGCAGGAATGAGCCTGTGATCTCAGAAGCGAATGCAGAGGGCCCCACCTGGGGACTTCAGGAGAACAGCCCAGAAACAAGCTCTGCTGCGCTTACAGACTCCCAAGCACCCAAATGGCATCTTTTGAAAGACTTTGGGAAAGAGTAGAGGTTGATTATAGAGGAATGATAAATGATGAATTAATTCATAAACATCATTAAGGAGTTTATTATAATTAGTTTTTCACGATTTTAATGAAAACAAAAACCTCAGTTTTCAGAGCTGAAATGGGGCTCCAGGGACACCCTGCCAGAAGCTTCTTTTTCCTTTATATTCCTGTTTCCTCACCCCAGGCACTAGTAGATTTCTGAGAAGATGCCCTGTAGTAGGTGGAGCCCATTTTGACTGTATTTAAGTTTGTTCTTATTCTATCTGGTGGTTCCCCAGACCACTTTCCCTTTTTATTCTCCTTGTAAATATTTACATGAGAAGGTTCTCTATAAAGGATCCTATATTTGTGGATTAATGCAAAGCAGAGTCCTGATGGGGTTTTACTTCTTTTATGAACAATTTGGTTAAGTGGATTCCCTCCCAGCTCCTTAGAAAAAATTCTTTTATTTTAATAACATCATCAGAAACTAAATAGCATCAGAGGGAAAAATAAGTTTGCTATGTACAGCCTCCAGCGGCAATCTCTGAGCTGCGCTGTAACTCTTAATGGTCGAGGCCAGAACTGGTGACTGTAGTTAATGGCTGGAAGGCAGCTTGTATTTAAAGCCCTCATCTCCCAGATGGGACAGGGATCTGCAGTGTTTCCTGGGCTGCTGCGTGGATAAGAGATCAGATAACTGGATCAGGAGATAGAGAAGTGATTCCCAAACTTCAGATACCAGATCATCTTGTCACCGTCCCTAAGGCTCTGCCTTGGTTTGCTTTCTCTTCTCTGTCCTCTCTCCTGGACAAGTTCATCTTTGCCCACAGCTTTAACTCACATGTCTCAACGGGTAAAATCAAACCTCTCTTTGGCTTTGACCTCTTTTCTGTGCCCCAGCTCTGGATTTTCTGCTTTTCCAGACATTTCAGCAAGATAGCCATCACTACCCTAACTCTGCAGGACCCAAGCCAACCTCATCTTCATTTGAATTTGGTCACACTCTGGCTCCTACGAATGTAGCCTCCCACCTGTGACCGAAACCAACATCATTCTCTCAGACTCTTACATCCTAAATATGCCACTTTTGACTCCTCTTTTCTCTTGGCCAAAATATAATCAATTACCAACTTCTATTGATTTTCAAATCTCATAAACTCTTGCATGAGTCCATCTCTGTTTCTATCCCAATGATCAATGCCCTAGGCTTCCTTACACTTTATATATTCATTTATCCATATGCTCATTCATCTGACACCAAACTGATGGATACTTTTTATATGTTAGCTGTCTAGCTGATTCTGGGGATACAAACATGGACAAGACAAAAAAAAAAAAAAAAAGAATCCGTGCCTGCTCTTGTAGGGAAGATACACATTAAAAATCTAATTATTAAATGGCAACATTTAGTGTGACCTAGGGGGAAAAGAGAGGAAGTCACACATCTCTCAGTCTTCTGACTCTTCCAAGATCCTGCAATACACTGTTGCCATGTTCATTTATCTGATTGTGTCACTTGCCTTCTCAAATGTCATTAATAGCCTTTGCTGTTACCCGCTAATTTCATGCCATTTATTCATTCATTCATCATTCACATTTTCTTGTGCTTCTTTAGCACACCTTGCTGCTTATTGTCACCATGCCCTCACTAATGTCGTTCCTCCTTCTTGTGGTACTTTCTTTTCACCTCACTACACCCAGCCATTGTTTACTTGGTTCATTGAAGAGATACCATCGATGCAGATATGAACACTTCTAGGAAGACCTCTCCACTTCTCACAGAAATGTAATAATACACTTTCCAACTTCTTCCCCATCCCCTCATCCCACCCATTAGGTACCTGTTCACTCTTTATACCTTTAGAAGAACATCGTAACATTTCACGCTGATTAATCTGGTTGTGAACTCTTAATTCCGTGACACTAACTTTGACTTAAACTTGGTGTTTGTAGCAAGTCTTCTGGAAGTCAAAACCCCTGGTTTCACTAACACATAGTTTTTGATTCAGCTGGTCCCTCCCAATCTTGGTCCTTGTAGCCTGGGGTAGAGCCTGCCTCCTGTAATCTGAAGTCCACCGAAGCTACTGTTACCTTGGGCTCCTTGTTATGACTGGACTGTGCCTGATTTAGTGCATGCAGAAAAGATTGTTTCCATGTGACTATTACGTGAAATAGAATAAAATTGCAATGCATTACATAGCTGCGCAGCAGCATCTCCGTGAAAAAAATGTTACTTTTCTGTGTTTCTTCTTTCTCTTTGATTTGCAGATGGGGAAAGGCAAGGTTTAAAGAATGGTATGGCATAGTGTTATAATGAATTAGAAGAACTGATAGAGAGGTTAGAAAGCAGATGTTATGAACATAAACTTCGGTATTTGTTCTCCTGGATTTGTACGGCTGCAATGATAACCGGCTCAATGGTATGAGGTTTTGTCAAGTTAGTTTACTATGTTTTGAATCTTTCATATTTAGCGCTCCCTCACCCCAGTCCTTTTCAAATAATGATGTGCCTTTCCAAAAACATGAAGCATCTGCCGTGGAGACATTGTGAGCACATTGTGAGTGACACCGGCTGCCACTGGACAGAGGATGGGACTGGGTTCTGAGAAAGACTGCATATTCTCCCTATTGGAAAGACAGACATCATTTCGGGAAATATTTAATAAAAAGTGTTTGAGACAGAGTCTCATTCATGGTGGGAGGGATTAAAGGGAGCTGTTTTCCTTCTTAAGGCCTGGCTCAGTCTGGAAGGATGCTATTTAATGTAACCCAGAACTGATTACTTTGTTGATCATGTTTCAAAAGCCCTGTGCTTTAAATGAGTTCCCAGAGGCAACTGAGTGCAATTGTCAGAAATTTATCTTTAAAAAAAAAAGTATTTTTTTCTTCAAGATTTGAGGGAGGGGACTATTAGGAGATTTTGAATGAAAACCTGCCCAAGGACCAAAAAATAAAAGGGGCTGGGGCATAGGGATGAGGGAGTGGAATGAATAGAGCAAAGCAACACAAGAATTCTGGGTCGGAAACTCTTGCTAAATGAGTCATCCCACAGGACAAATAAAACCTCACTCATCACCCTGTCTTCCTTCTCTGTAGCTAGAGAAGCAAACAGTGGGGCCTTGGAAAAACATCAGCAATTTCTTGTAGCATCTGTAGGTGGGGAAGGTTTCCAAGCCACAGAGAGGGCTGTGAACGCACTTACCAGGGCTCCAGTTTTTCTCAACCAAATAGGAAGAACCTCCAAGTTGACCTTGGAAAAACATACTCACTGAAGGAAAAAATATTCTAAGCTCCCCCTGTGTATTTGTATTAAGAGTTTTTTTTTAAAAGAAACAAATAGATTGCTTTCCAGTTTTCCATGAAAAGAGCTTGAATGCTCTCAGATTCATGGTGGTAGAATCCTTAAAGTAGGTTTTGAAAGGCTGTAGAGAGGACGTAAGCTTTGCCCGCCTTTGGTGTACACAAGGTCATCCACATAGTACAACCATATTCACATTAAAAACCCGAAGGGGAAAGCATTCTCGCCACTCCTTTCTGCAAAGATTGCAATTAGCATTTTTATGAAGAACATAAACTCTCTGTGTATCAAAGATGCACTTTTATTACTCTGAAACTGGCTCCAATAAGCATCCCGCAAACTTTTGGCTCTTTCCCTTGCAGGAGGAGTCCAATGAAAACACAGCCCGTCTCACTGCCAGCCCCTACCCACCCTGCAGTGGGGCAACAACAATACTGAGATGGCAACGTTGGCGCCTCACAAGTGGCTTTTCAGTTGTTGGGCACCTGGCAGGAGAATAATAAGCCTTTGGCTGTCATCACACACAGCCACACAAAAACAAAAACCCAAGGCTTAGAAAAACCTTTCCCTCCTCACCCCAGTTATGAATTGCTTGGTTCAGAAAGATGATTTAACTTGCCACCGATTGTGCTAGCTGTTCTCTCACCTCTGGAGCAGCACAGCTTGAGGGAGAGTGGCAGTTGAGCGTGTCTTCGTGGCGCCAGCATACTTCCACAAACTGCACTGCCCCCTGGACCGTGGCCTGTGCCAGTGGCTGCTTTCCGGAGCAGGGACTTATGGCTGCACTGTCCCCCTGTGGCGAACAGCTCTCTGTGCCATTTGATGTTGTTGCTTTAGGTATTGTCTAGTAGGACCTGTGGTTTTCCTATTGTAGGTGGACTCTCTCATGGCATGGAGCAGAACGTGAAAAAGACAGGGTCCAGCTGTTTTGCGAGCCAAAGGCAACAGGTCAGGTTTTACTTCACTCATTTGGTTCTGTCAGCCAAATGGGTCTTACGAAAACATTTAATCTCCATATACACAATAAACACTTTTGCATGGGAGTCAGGAAAGAGTGTAAATAAGCCAAATATCACTTGCAATGGAGATGGCACAAAACCCAGTAAAAGTAGGTGATGCTCAGTAAGTTTCTTGAATGAAGAAATTAATATGCCAAGGTTAGAGGTACACTAATTTCTACCAAGTGATGTTAGATATATTTTCATGATAACCTCCTAGTGTCCCTCCATCTACTTTCTTCCACTTTCTTATGCGATGAAATCCATTCTTGTGATTGCCATACTAATATCACCTCTAACAGTGAGTCTTCTAGATTTCAGACAAATTGGATTGATTTCATATGAAAACAGTTAACGAAATGCTTGTAAATGTGAGAGTTTTGATGTTTTTGCCTGCGAATAAGAAAGTATTTACAAAACTAATTCAGACAATTCAGATTTATTAATAAAACTTACAAAACAAGATGTCCAGAGATTAGCAGTCTCAAGTTGGATCAGCAACTCACCAATTTCAAAGGTTAAGATCAATGTCACTGAATTTTTCTTTCTTTATGCTCTCAGGAAGGCTGTTACAGTTTCAAGCATCATCTCTTCATAGAATAATGTCTAAAGTACAATATGAGAGACATTTTTGAAAGACCTAAAAGACTTCCCATTATAGCTAATTTTTTATAACTATGCCAAATGCAAAATAAAAACAAATTTTCATGATTGATATAGACCCATTGTATCAGTTAGCTAAGGCTGTTATTACAAATACCACTCTGGGGGGCTCAAATAATAGAAATTTATTTTCTCATGATTCTGGAGGCTAGACATAAAAGATCAAGGTGTTAGCAGAATTTTTTTTTCTTTTCTAAAGCCCCTCTTCTTGGCTTGTAAATTATTGTCTTCCACTTGTGTCTTCGCACGGTCATTTCTCTATGTGTGTCTGCACCTTGGTCTTTGCTTCTTGTCAGATCACTGGCCATATGGATTAAGTCTCACTTTAACTACCTAATTTTAACTTGACTACCTCTTTAAAGACCATATCTTCAAATACAGTCACATTCTGAGGTACTGGAGCTTAGGCCTTTATCAGATGTGTTCTGGGGAGACACAATTCAGCCCATAATAGCTACCTAATTGGTCCTCTAGGATTTAGCATATTACTGCTCAGGCAACACTGGGGTTTGGTAAACAAGAACGAAGGAGGAATGCACAGATATTCTTACTCATTAACATTGTTATCTTTAATGTAACGATTGTTGAAATGCCTTCGCTTCCCCAAGTGTAATCAGTTTTGAAGAGACCAATGTTTGAAATGATTCAGAGAAAAGATCAGGATTAATTTATCACCTCTGCCTTTAGATATGTTCTTCAATATATGGCCAGCTTGTATCCACTGGGATCATATTCTTTAGCAAGTGTGTGGTAAGAAAAATAAGTGGATTTGCTTAACGAATGGCACAAGAATTCCTCCAAGGAAGACAATGTCTTGGTTTGAAAAAATTCTTGACAAGCTGCTAAGTAGGAGAGTGGTACTCGGATGTCATGGTCTACCAGGAGCCAAATTAATACAGAGAAGACTAAACTTCTTTGAATGAGTGATAAACAGGAATTTGGAAGTTGGGGAGAAGAGTGAAGGGAATAAAAGAAAAAGTTGAGATATGAGATATTAGAAGGTAGCACAAGGCTGAAGATCTTGGGGAAAAGTGGACAGTGGCCACCCAGTTGCGGGTAAATCAATGGCTTCCTAGAACAAAGGAGTGCTGTGTTCAGTTTAAATGTATTTTTGTTAGTATGATGTCGTCTTCTCCTCAGCCGCTTTCCCGTGATAATCAATAAGACATACTAAGCACACACTTATCTCAAGAGAATGGAGTTTTAGGGAAGGAACCGGGCTGAAAAAGGGATATGTCATGAGCAGAATTGGCAGATAATTTACACATGGAACTGATTTTGCCAAAGCAGAATTTCAGAAATATCGGTACTTGTAATCACTTCGTATTTCTACCTCTAGACAGAAACAAAAATCTGGGGAGACTGTTTCCACTAAAAAATATTTGTTTTTAAATTGCAGTTGACATACAATATTATATTAGTATAGCATAGTGATTAGACTTTTATATAACTTATGAAATGACTGCCCCCATAAGGCTAGTACCTATCCAACACCACACATAGTTATTATAGTATTATTTTTTAATTTTAATTGTTATTCAAGTACAGTTTTCTGCCTTTTGCCCCATCCCAACCCACTCCCCAGCCTTCCCATCAACAAAACAAACAAGTAAGCAAACTATAACCAAAGACACTGAAATTGAGAACAGGCTGACAGTTGTTATAGTATTATTGACTATATTCCTTATACTGTACTTTATATCCTCTTGACTATTTTTTATTTTAAACCAAAAAAGGAAATGAGAGTAAAGATGAGCTTAATTGAACCTTATCTATATTTTAAGAGGTAGGGTGATCCCAGATGTTGTCTAGGTTGCTTATGTTAGCAACCTCTTTGGAAATAACAGTCAAACCAAATGTTGGATTATGAGTGATTTTAAACTGTTTTTTATCATATACAATTATTTTAATTTGGGAAAATTAGCAAACACTTTTTAAAACGTTTTATTTATTTTAAAAGTTTATTTTGAGATAATTATAGATTGGCATGCAGTTGTAGAAAAAAATGCAGAGAGATCCAGTTATCTTTTACTGAGTTTCTGCCTATGGTAACATCTTACAAAACTATAGTACAATATCATAATCAGGATATTGACTTTTTTACACATCAGGATTCAGAACATTCCATCATCCTAAGGATCCCTCTTGTTGCCCTTTTAGTGATACCCACTTCCCTCTTGACCCATGCTCCCCTAACCTTGGCAGTCACTAATCTGTCCTCTATTTCTATAATTTGTCATTTCGAGAACATTATATGAATGGAATTATACAGCATGTAACCTTTTTGGGTTGGCGTTTTTCACTTAGCATAATTTCATGTGAAGTCATCCAGGTAGTTGTGTATATCAGAAGGTTTTTTTTCCTTTTTATTGCTGAATAATATCCTATGGCACGTATACACCACAGTTTGATGAAATATGTACCTATTAAAAGACCTCTGGGTTGTTTCCAGTTTGGGGATATCACAATTAAAGGTGCTTGTTATGAATTGAATTGCGTCCCTCCCCCCAGAATTCTTATGTTGAAGTCTCACTTCTGATACACAAAATAGGACTATATTTGTAGAGACGGTCTTTACAAAGGTAATCGAGATAACATGAGGTCCTTAGGATGGGCCCTGGCCCAACACGACTGGTGTTCCTATAAAATGGGTAAATTTTGGAGACAGACGTGCACATAGGGAAAACACTATATCAAAATAAAATCTGATTGGGGTGATGCTTCAACAAGAACACCAGAAATTGCCAGCAAACCATCAGAAAACTAGACAAGAGGCATGGAGCTGAGTCTCTCTCACAACCTACAGAAGAAAACAGTCCTGCTGACACCTTGATCTTGGACTTCAAGGCTCCAAAACTGTGAGACAATAAATTTTGTTGCTTAAACTACCCAGTTTGTGGTAATTTTTTTTAACAGCAGCACTAGAGAACTAATACAATGACATAAACATCTGTGTGTAACTTTTCAAAAAAAATACACATCTTCATTTCTTTGTGATAAATGCCCAGAAGTACAATCACTGGTTCTTAAGGTAATTGGATGTTTAGTTTTTAAAGAAAAAAACAACTGTTTTCTAGGGGGCTATACGATTTTACATTCTCACCAGCCATGTATGAGTGATTCAGTTTCTCTGCAGCCTCATCAGCATTTGGTGGTGTCAATATTTTTTATTCTAGCCATTCTGACAGGTGTGTAGTGATATCTCATTACAGTATTAATATGTATTTCCCTGATAGCAAATAACAATGGACATCTTTTATGCGCTTATTTTGTTTGCTTATTTTTACTGTTGAGTTGTGGGAGTTTCTATATATTCGCTTATATATATTTACTATATATTCCTTTGTTATATATATAGTTTGCAAATATTCTCTTCCAGTCTATATCTTCTTCTATCATCCCCTTAATAGGGTTTTCTCTTGAGCACAAATTTGTAATTTTGATGGAGTTCACTTTATCAATTTGTCTCTTTTTATGGATCATGCTATTAGTGTCAATTAGAAGATTTCCCGATGCCAAAAATATTTTCTTGCTGTTTTAATAAACATGTTATAGTTTTGTATTTTATATTTAAGTCCATGAAACAGTTGAATTAATTTTTGAATAAGATGTGAGGATTAGGTTGAAGTTTATTTATTTATTTATGCTTATGGATATTCAATTATTTCAGCACCACTTGTTGAAAAGGGTGTCTTCCTTCCATTAACTTGTTTTTGCAAGTTAAAATCTGTCAGGTATATTTTTATAAATTGATTTCTGAATTCTCTATCCTGTTCCAACAATCTATGTCTGTTCGTCCACCAATACCAAACTATATTGATTATCAGAGATATATATTAAGCCTTAATATAAAGTGATTTCTACCACTTTATTCTTTTTGTCTTCTTTGTCAGTCTCGTCTTTTAATTAATATATTTAGACCATTTATTGTTGCTATAATTATTGATATCTTAGGGTTAAGTTTGACATTTTATTTTTGTTTTCTGTTTATTCTATTGTTTTTTTTTTTTTTGTCTGTTTTTCTTTTCCTTCCATCTTTTGGGTCACTTGAACATTTATTAGAATTCTATTTTAATTGTTCTATAGCCTTTTGTGCACTATCTCTTTCTATTGCTGTTTTAGTGGTTACTCTAGGTTTTACATTATATAAACATCACTTATCACTGTTTACTGATATCATTTTTACCAGTTTCACTGAGGTATACAAAGCTTGTCTCCCTTTCTATTTCTTAACTTTTCCCTACTTAAAATATTACCTTCTAAAATATTTTTTCTACATGCATTTATATTTATATCATACAATGCTAAAATTTTTGTTTCAATTGTCAAAATTCATTTAGAAAACTTGAAAGAGAAGAAAAGTCTCTTTATTTATCCATATTTTTTGCTTACCATGTACTTTCTTCCTTTCTAATATTCAGATTACCATTATTTTAAATCTGTTTAGAGAACTTTTTAGCCATTCTGTTGTGGTAGGGTCTCTGATGGCAAATTCTCTTAGCCTGTCTGTTTCTGAGAATGGCTTGATTTCCCTTTAACTCCTGAAGGGTATTTTCACTGGACGTTGACTTCCGTGCTGACGTTCATTTAAGCAGTTGAAGGATGTTGTGCTACTTTGTTCTAGCCTCTGTAATTTCTGAAGCAAAATTTACTGTAATTTGAATGGAGTTTTTCATATAAGTATGGTTTTATTTCTCTTTTGCTTCTTTCAACTTTTTAAAATTTGTCTTCAGTTTTCAGAACTTTGACTGGAATACATTTCAGTGTAAATTTCTTTTGATTTTTCCTTATTCGGATTTTCTCAGCTTCTTGAATTTTTAAGTTTAAATGTTGTTTTGGCCTTTTTACCTTTTTTGTTTGTTTTTGTGAAATTTGGGGAATTTTCCATTATTATGTCTTCAGGAACTTCTTCAGCCTCATCCCCTTTTTTTCTATAACTCCAATGACACAAATTTTAGTTATTTTGTTATATTCCGAAAGGTTTTTGAGGCTTTGCTCAGTCTACTTTATTGTTTACATTGGATAATTTCTTTTTTTATATTTTTATTTTAATGGTTGTTCTTGTACAGTTTTCTGTCTTTTACTCCCATTCCAGCCCACTGCCCCAGCCCTCCTCATCTCCCTCCCATTTCCAACCCCCTAGTTTTTGTCTGTGTGCCCTTTATACTTGCTGCTCTAAACCCTTCCCATTTGCCCCTGAAATTCCCTCCCCTCTCCCCTCTGGTCACTGTCAGCCTGTTCTCAATTTCAGCGTCTTTGGTTATATTTTGCTTGTTTGTTTGTTTTGTAGATTAGGTTCCTGTTAAAGGTGAGGTCATATGGTATTCGTCTTTCACCACCTAGCTTATTTCACTTAGCATGATGCTCTCCAGTTCCATCCATGCTGTTGCAAAGGGTAGGAGCTCCTTCTTTCTTTCTGCTGCATAGAATTCCATTGTGTAAATGTACCATAGTTTTTTGATCCATTGATTAACTGATGGGCACCTAGGTTGCTTCCAACACTTGGCTATTGTAAATTGTGCTGCTATGAACATAGGGGTGCATAGGTTCTTTTGGATTGGTGTTTCAGGGTTCTTAGGATATAATCCAAGCAGTGGAATTGCTGGGTCAAAAGGTAGATCCATTTTTAGTTTTCTTAGAAAATTCCAAACTGTTTTCCATAGTGGTTGTACCAGTCTGCACTCCAAAACAGTGCACTAGGGTTCACTTTTCTCCACAACCTCTCCAACACTTGTTGTTTGTTGCTTTGTTTATGATGGCCATTCTGACTGGTGTCAAGTGGTATCTCATTGTGGTTTTAATTTGCATCTCTCTGATAGCTAGAGATATTGAGCATCTTTTCATACATCTCTGGATCCTCTGTACGTCCTCCTTGGAGAAGTGTCTGTTCAAGTCCTTTGCCCATTTTTTAATTGGGTTGCTTGTCTTCTTAGAGTGGAGTCGTGTAAGTTCTTTATATATTTTGGAGATTAAACCCTTGTCTGATGTATCATTGGCAAATATGTTTTCCCATACAGTTGGTTCTCTTTTTATTTTAATACTGTTTTCTTTAGCTGTGCAGAAGCTTTTTATTTTGATGAGATCCCATTTGTTTATTCTTTCCTTTATGTTCCTTGCTTTAGGGGACATATCAGTAAAAGTGTTGCTGTGTGAAATATCTGAGATTTTCCTGCCTATGTTCTCCTCTAGGACTTTAATGGTGTCACAGCTTATATTTAAATCTTTTACCCACCTTGAATTTATTTTTGTGTGTGGTGTAAGTTGGTGCTTGAGTTTCATTTTTTTTGCACGTAGCTGACCAGTTCTCCCAAAAGCACTTGTTGAAGAGGCTATTTTTGCTCCATTTTATGTTGCTGCCCCTTTTGTCGAGTATTAATTGGCTGTAGAGATTTGGGTTTATTTCTGGGCTCTCTGTTATATTCCACTGGTCCATGCGCCTGTTTTTATGTCAGTACCAGGCTGTTTTGATTACAGTGGCCTTGTAATACAGTTTGGTATCAGGTACTGTGATCCCTCCTACTTTGCTCTTCTTTCTCAAAATTGCTGCAGCTATTCGAGGTTGTTTATGTTTCCATGTAAATTTTTGAAGTGTTTGTTCTATGTCTGTGAAATATGCCATTGGTACTTTAATAGGTATTGCATTGAATTTGTAAATTGCTTTGGGTAGTATGGAAATTTTGATGATATTAATTCTTTTGATCCATGAACATGGTATGCATTGCCATTTGTTTGTGTCTTCCTTGATTTCTTTCTTCAGTGTTGTGTAGTTTTTTGCATACAGATCTTTTACCTCCTTGGTTAGGTTTATTCCTAGGTATTTTATTTTTCTTTTTGCTATATCAAATGGGATTTTTTTCTTGATTTCTGCTTCTGCTGTTTCATTGTTGGTATATAAAAATGCCTTTGATTTTTGGATATTAACCTTGTATCCAGCTGTTTGGCCAAATTCATTTATTAGGTCGAGCAACTTTTTGGCCGAGTCTATAGGATTTTCTATGTACACTATCATGTCATCTGCAAACAATGATAGTTTTGTTTCCTCTGTTCCAAGTTGGATGCCTTTTATTTCCTTCTCTTGTCTAATTGCTGTGGCTCAGACTTCCAATATTATATTGAATAGAAGTTGTGAAAGTGGACAACCTTGTCTTATTCCTGATCTTAGTGGAAAAGATTTTAGTTTTTGCCCATTGAGTATGATGTTGGCTGTAGGTCTCTCATGTATGGTCTTTATTATGTTGAGGAATGCTCCCTCTATTCCTACTTTGCTGAGTGTTTTTATCATAAATTGGTGTGTACCTTATCAAAAGCTTTTTCTGTATCTATTGATATGCTCATGTGATTTTTGTCTTTGCTTTTGTTTATGTGATGTATTACATTTACTGATTTGCAAATGTTGAACCATCCTTGCATCCCTGGGATGAATCCCACTTGGTCATGGTGTATGATCTTTTTAATGTATTGTTGGATGCTGTTTGCCAATATTTTGTTGAGGATTTTAGCATCTATGTTTATCAGTGATATTGGCCTGAAATTTTCTTTCCTTGTTGTGTCTTTATCTGGTTTTGGGATTAGGATGATGCTGGCTTCATAAAAAGAGTTTGGGAGTCTTCCATCACTTTGGATTTTTTCAAATAGTCTGTGAAGGATAGGGGTTAGCTCTTCCTTAAATGCTTTGTAGAATTCTCCTGTGAAACCATCCGGTCCAGGGCTTTTGTGTGTTGGGAGTTTTTTGATTACTGCTTCAATTTCATCAGCTGTTATTGGTCTGTTCAGGCTTTCTGCTTCTTCTTCATTGAGTTTTGGGAGATTATATTTTTCTAGAAACTTGTCCATTTCACCCAGGTTTTCAAATTTCTTGGCATACAGTTCTTCATAGTAATTTCTTACAATCCTTTGTATTTCTGTAGTATCAGTTGTAATCTCTCCTCTTTCATTTCTGATTGTGTTTATTTGGGTCCTCTCTCTTTTTTTCTTGATGAGCCTGCTTAAAGGCTTGTCGATTTTGTTTATCTTTTCAAAGAACCAGCTCCTAGATTCATTGATCCTTAGAATTGTGCTTTTAGTTTCTATGTCATTTAATTCTGCTCTGATTTTGGTTATTTCCTTCCTTCTACTTGCTCTGGGCTGTCTTTGTTGTTGTTCCTTGAGTTCTTGTAGGCAAAGGTTAAGTTGTTTGAAATGTTTCTATCTTTTTAGGTAGGCCTGTATTGCTATGAACTTCCCTCTCAGGACTGCCTTCACTGTGTCCCATAAGTTTTGGGTTGTTGTGAGTTCATTTTTGTTTGTTTCCAGAAACTTTTTGATATCCTCTCTAATTTCATTCTTGACCCATTCATTGTTTGATAGCATGCTATTCAATCTCCATGATTTTGAGGGTTTTGGGTTTTTCCCCTTGGGATTTGTTTCTAGTTTCAGTCTCTTGTGGTTGGAGAAAACGCCTGATATAATTTCAATTTTCTTGAATTTGTTGAGGCTTGTTTTGTGTCCTATCATGTGGTCCATCTTTGAAAATGTTCCATATGCATTTGAAAAAAATGTGTATTTAGTTTCTTTGGGATGAAGGGCTCTCTATATATCAGTTAAGTCCATTTCATCTAGAGTATTGTTCAATGCCACAATATCTTTGTTGATATTTTGTTTGGAAGATCTGTCCATTTTTGACAGTGGGGTGTTAAAATCCCCTACTATAATTGTGTTGCTGTCAATATCTTTCTTGAAGTCCTCTAAGATTTTCTTTATGTATTTAGATGCTCCTATATTGGGTGCATATATATTTACAATGTTTATGTCTTCTTGGTGGATTGTACCCTTGAGGACTATGAAGTGACCTTCTGGGTCTCTCTTTATGACTCTTCTTTTGAAGTCTATTTTGTCTGATATGAGTATTGCTACCCCAGCTTTTTTTCCCTATCTGTTTGCATGGAATATTTCTTTCCAGCCCTTCACTTTGAATCTATATAGGTATTTTGTCTTGAGGTGGGTCTCTTGTAGGCAGCATATGTGAGGGTCATGCTTTCTTATCCATTCAGCTATTCTATGTCTTTTGATTGGAGCATTTAATCCATTTACATTAAGGTTATTATTGATAGGTCCTGATTCATTGCCATTTTCATACTTGTGTTCCTCTCTCTCTCTCTCTCTCTCTCTCTCTCTCTCTCTCTCTCTCTCTCTCTCTCCCTCTCTCCCCCTTCCTTTCCTTAAAGAAGTCCCTTTAGTATCTCTTGCAGAACTGGTTTTGTAGAGGTATATTCTTTCAGGCTTCTTTTGTCTGGGAAGCTCCTTATTTGGCCTTCTATGTTGACTGAAAGCCTTGCTGGGTAAAGCAGTCTTGGTTGCAGGCCTTTGGTTCTCATTACTTGGAATATTTCTTGCCATTTTCTTCTGGCTTGGAGCGTTTCCAAGTCAGCTGCTAACTTTATTGGGGCTCCCTTGTATGTTACTTCCTGTTTTTCCTTTGCTGCCTTTAAGATTCTCTCTTTGCCTTGGAATTTTGCCATTTTAATTATGATGGGTCTTGAAGTGGGCCTCTTTGGGTTCCTCTTGATTGGGACTCTCTGTGTTTCCTGGATTTGTGTGACTTTTTCTCTCATCAAATTAGGGAAGTTTTCCATCATTACTTTTTCAAATAGGTTTTCTGTCCCTTGCTCTTCTCCTTCTGGTATCCCTATTATGTGGATTTTATTACATTTCATATTATCTTGCACTTCTCTTAATCCCTTTTCATTCTTTCTGAGCCTCTTTTCCTTTTCTTGCTCTTTCTGGGTGTTTTCTTTTACTTTGTCCTCCAACTCGCTGATCCAATCTTCTGCTTCATCGATTCTGCTTTTCATTCCTTCTACTGTGTTCTTCAGTTCAGAAATTGTATTCTTCATTTCCTCTTGGCCCTTGTTGATAGTTACTATTTCCTTTTTCATGTTCATATAGTTTGCAGTGAGTTCATTGTAGCTTCCCTGTAGTTTCTGGTAGCTCATTGAGAGTTCATGGAGCTTCCTGGCAACCATCGCTTTGAACTCAATATGTGATAGTTGAGTTGCCTCTGTTTCATTTAGCATTCTTTCTGGGGCTTCCTCCTTTCCTTTCATTTGGGGATTGTTTCTTTGTCTTTCCATTGTTTCTGAGATTCTTCTTGTTAGGCTCAGATTCTTAAATTGATCTGTTCTGGCTCCCTGGGTTTATGGTGTGAACTTCTGTGGTAGAATACCTGTGAGATTCAGTAGTGCAGTCAGTCTCCTTCGGGTTTCCTGATGTTCACAGCTTCTACTGTCTCAGCTGTTGGGATGCCCCCTCTTTGGGTCCAACTCTGTTTTTTTCACAGTTCCAGGTTTTTTTTTGTCTCACTCATGGGTATTTAAAAAGAGAAAAGAAAAGAAAATAAAAAAAGAAGAGAAAAAAGAAGAGGAAGGAAGAAGAGATAAAATTGGAAAGAGAGGAAGAAGGAATAAAACAAGAAAGAAGTAAAGAGAAGCAAAAGGAATTGAAGAATAAAAAAGATAAAAATAATAAAAAATAAAGAATATATAATTAAAACAAAACAAAACAAAAACCTCCACAAAAACAAAAACCAAACAAACAAAAGACCCCTCCCCCAATCCCCCCGCCTCTTGCTGTTTTCAAACCGGGTTTTCTGGTCTTGCTGGCTGCAACAGGCTGAGGGGTGACTGGTATCGCTTTTCTCCCTGTTCCGCACTGAGTCAGCTTTGGGCTACTCTCCTCAGTGACAGCCACACACTTTCCCCAGGGCTAGTGGTGCACTCTTCATGCAGGGCCTTGGGTGTGATTTCTGAGCCTCCTGCCGAGCGCGTGCTTTCCCGAGTTTATGTGTTTCAGCTGGGATCACCTACAGATTGAGCACTTCCTGCGTTTATTGTTGTGAGCTCCGGGTCTCCTACAGGGCGCACGCGAATACCCGTGTTTACGGGTGTGGGCTCCGAGAGTTTCCCGAGTTCCGTGCACTTACCCTAGGATCACGGGTGTGAGCTCCGGGTCTTCAACAAAGCCCCCTCTTCCAGTTGCAGGGCCGCCTCTAGTTGGTTGCAGAGTCGCTCGCCTCCGGTCACAGGGCTGTTTCAGGTAGGTCGCAGGGCAACCTCTGTCACGGTCCCAGGGCTGCCATCAGTCGCTCAGCCGCCACATCTGGTTTTCCAATGTCTGCCACAGATTTTGATCTCCTAGTTTCATGTATGCTGTGGTACTATTGGCTTTCTGCTCTGTTTCTCTGTAGATAGGCTAGGTTTTTCTGCTGTGTGTAGAGGGAAGTGAAATCTGCCTCTTCCTACCATGCCGCCATCTTGAATCAGTATATTGAGTAATTTTTATTGCTCTAAAAGTACATTAAATGGTCTTTCCCTCTAATTTTACTGTTGAACCTACCATTGAGTTTTCTATTTTAGGTATTGTATTTTTAAGTTCTAAAATCTCAATTTGTTTTTTTTATACTTTCTATTTTTTTTGCTGAGATCTTCTGTTTCTTTGTTGAAAATTTTTATTTTTTAATTTGCCTCAACTGTGTTCATAATTGTGGATTCAAACATTATATGGTGGCTTTTTACAATATGTGTCAGATAATTCCAACATCACTGTTACCTCAATGTTAGCGTTTACTGATGCCTTTTTTGTTCAGTATAAGATATTGCAAGTAATTGGCATAGTGCTTTTTTAATTGAAATGGGACATTTTGGGTTCTATGTTATGAGACACAAAATCTCATTCCAATCTCTATTTTAGCTAGCTTTTTCTGATTTCACTAGGGCACAGGGAGGGGGGTACTGCATTATTTGTTTCCATCCAATCTATTTGAACCATTTGAGAATAAGTTGCAAAACTCAACAACTTCCGTGTATATCTCCTAAAAATAAGACAATTCTTTTAATAACCATAGTACAATTGTCAAAATTAGGAAATTGACATTGTATGTTACTTAATCTTATAGTTACCAACTGTTTCACTTAGATCCTTCATAGCACAAGAGAAAGAAACAAACATTTTATAGAAAAGTATGTCTTCTCATGTTCGATTCAGAGATTTGTTGTATCATTTTATCAGGCAATGAATCTCCTGATTCTTTTTCTCTCTTGTTCTTTTTCTTTACTATTTATTTGTGCCTAACTAGATCTCTACCTGTATCAGCCTTTGTTAGAATATAAAAACAGAGTCATTCTAATGCAGGAACAATACTTTTATATAAATATAGAATAATATTTTAATAGAAAAATTAAGGGTCATGTGGGAAGGAAGGTCAACAAGGGTACAGTACGAATATCAGAGAGACAGCTTGAAACCCTACAGTGAGTAGTTACCAAAATTTCATCAGGACACTACTGCAACTCTTCAGTTTTAGGGAAAGTGCCAATCAACTCCTTTGGTCACCTATGTGATTTGCCTCTGGCCACCCATGTGGCCACTTTAACCTCTCAAATCACTTCTGCCTTTCAAAATCTCATGTGAGTTCTTCTTTTTGGCAAACTCTAACCTAGACTCATATAACAAAGGAGATTCTAGGGAATGTAGTTAGATGGTTTATCTAAGTCTCCCTGATGAGTGAATTGTGTCCTGTAGTAGGAGAGATAGTGAATGGGAAAACATCCATCTGGCCCAGGCAATCTGTCTTTCTGGAAAGTTACTCAAATAGAAATATATTACTAGATTTGGCCACAGGGCCCATGATAGAGATAATTGGTTTTTCTTTCTTAAAAGAATGATGAATTTATTTTTGTTACCATCACTTTTCAACTGATGCACCCTAAGTTATATCTAAAGAAGATACCTATAGTATTGTCTAACCTATACCATTCATTTCTTTTGGAGACTGTTCTCACACTTCAAACAATTGGGTTCAGTTGGGGCTACCATAATTTCCCATGACCCTGACTTCTCTTTGGCCAGAGTTTGTTTGTCTATGGGTTGCATATTACTCAAGTTGGACCAGTCAGTGTGTTTTCTTCCCTGTAAACAGTTTATTGGTCTAAAGGTGGCTCCCTGATCAGACTAGTTAATAAAAAATTTCTCCAGAATTTCTCAAAATATAATTGAGAAAAGAGTTAGTCTTTGTCTTTTGGTGGAAAATGTAAGAACTATTGGCAGCTATGTTTCTTATTATCTGGAAACAAAACATTTGCAGTGAGATAAAAGGGAAATGATATAGAGAGAGAAAAAGAAAAAGACATAGAAAGAGAGAGAGGTGGGGTCATGTTTAAGTCTCTTATTCTAATTGTTCTAAAATATGCTTCATTGCTCCTTTTCTCATGGTTTGTTTACTCAAATATTGTTTAATTTATGTGAAACAATAACATCTCTCTCTCTTTCACTAAACTAGTTCGTACCAGATTCCTGTCACTCCAAAACGTGTGTTATCATAACATGGGAACAAGAGCAATGTGACTCACATTTGTGGAGTTTCCCATACCACTTATTCTGGGAGGTGTTCATTTGTTCTACTCACAAATATTACTTGTACATTCACTGATGTCTTTCAACAGTCCAAGTTGATGCTTCAGATTTAAGTACTATTTGTCTATGTTGTAGATACTACATATGCACTTTTATATACTTTATTCAATTTAAATCTTTTAACAACCATAGTGGTAAAAATTTTTAAAAATAAAAATGGCAACTTTAGACAAGAAAGTGATGTTTCATAGGTCATCCAAAAAGTAAGACTGAGTTCAGGGATTTAGCTCTTACTTAAAGGACTGTTTTGTGAATTAAAGAATGCTGTTGAGTACATCTCTCAATCAGGATGCATAGTGTGGAGTACAGAGCATGGAATACATTTCAGACTTCCCTTGTCTTCACCAGGTGCAGTGAAAAACCTACCTTGGCAACCATCACATAGTACCTGGCAGAGTTCATGTCTTAGATTGGATTTGAACTTTTTACTTTAAGTTCAGTTATTTCTTTTCTCATTCAGCCATTCTGCATGTTTTTTATTCCCACTAATGGCTTAATTTTATGATATATCTAGTGAAGATATACCATAAAGTGAAGACTACATTAGTCAGTGTAGACTGGGTTATGCTATCACAATAAACAACTCCAAAATTTTAGTAATTTAGCATAATTAAATTTCATTGAGTGCTTATTGATATTGTACTCAAAGTTCAGGCATTTCTCCATGGCAACTGTCCTCCATGTAGTAACTTGGTATTTTAGGCTACTTAGATCTTAACATACATCTATATAAATACATACTTTTACAATTCCTGTGACAAGGAAAGAACTATGATATAGATTCAAGTATCTCCAATTAAATGCTTCCACATGGAATCTACACATCACTTTCACTCACATTTAATGGTCAAATCAAATTACATGGCCATGACCAACTTCAAGGGTCAAATTAGTGCAATCATCCATGTACTCAGAAGTAGAGGATATCTAGATATTGGGGAACAATAGTAATGGTTATCATATGGATTTGTCACTGATCAGTTAGAGTTAATAATTAAGGATAAAAATAGCTAACTATAATGCCACTATAGTCTCGTGTCAGAACATTGTGAATCAGGAAACAGGGTGGGGACTGACTGAAGGAGTGGGTATGGGGCAAAGGAGAGCAACAGGGGAAAAATTGGGACAACTATAATTAAAAAAAGAACATTGTGAACCAATACTAAGGAAATATTCTCTCTCTCTCTCTCTCTCTCTGTCTCTCTCTCCCTCCCTCTCCCCCCTCCCCCCTCTCCCCCCCCCCGCCCCAGCCTGTCTCCCTCTCCCTCTCTCTCTCCCCCTCCCCTTATGCCCAACATTGTAGATAACCTATTTGTCTTTTGTGTATCTCTTCTGAGTTGGAAATCCAGTGTTCAAACTAATGCTAGAGTACTATTTCTGCAGTCTACCACACAGGGTTGTTGTAAATATTAAGTGAAATAATGGTTACAAAAGGTGTTATTACTGTTTTCTTTGGACTTCCACCAGGAGCATCTCTGGATGACTTTTCAACTGAAAACAGTGTGAATAATTAATTATTCAGAAGGTATAACCCCCCATTTCCAGATAATCTGAAAGCTTGTCTTGGCAACAAACTTTAATAAGCCTTTATTTATTCACTGAAAGGCCTAGTTAGGTGTGGCGGGGTGGAATGGGCCTGGGGTAGAAGGTGAGGGTGAGTAGGACAAGCCGGTGAGCCAAATGTGGCTCAGATGGGAAAATAAAGCATCCCATAGTATAAATGTGAGCCTGCTGAGGTCTGCTCTGTGATTCTCTAATAACGGAGTCGAGCAGTGTTAATGAGCATGACACAGGGCACACAGCCATCAAGTGAATTAGTCATAGCTTGATTCTTTTATATGCCTTGTCTAATGGCAAACATTATCCAGCAATCACAGCAGCAACACTCTCAGATGGAGCAGAAGGTGTGGAAGGGAGTAATGAGGCTGCCTAAAAACTGTTTCATAGAGCCCTGCACCAATTCACAAGAGATAATAGAACTGAAAGCCAGACAGATAATAGAAGCGACAGCCATTTATTGCTAAGAGACTGTCTGAATATTTGTGCATAAAACAGCCCACTCCAAGTTCTTTAATCACATTTCCTGAGAAAAAGTGGCAAAAAGGAAAGCCACGTGGCAGACTACTTCCATTAGTGTATTCTAAATGCGTATAAAGAAGAGGAATAAGCAGACAGATATGAAGTAAAAGAATCTGACGGAGACTGCAGATCAGAAATGCAGACTGGCTGTTTGAATCCAGCAAAATGGGACATGCTCTCCTTGTGGGTCTAGCAGGGTGTTGGAAATAGACCTCATCCTGGAGTTATCTGATATTCAGGATTGTTAAAAGAATCTTAGTTTGCAATTTTTCTTTGATTCCTGAAAGAGAGGATGGCTCACCCAGACCTCATCCTTTCTTACTTCATGCCGAGACTTTGGCTCACGTTTATTATCATGCACAGTGAATAGGGACAGATGTGTTTTGGAAAGGCCTGGGGGATGGAATGCGTAGTTTTCTATAGGTTTTATAAAAATAATTATTGTGTTCTTTGTTAAAACGTCCTCAAAAAACCTCAAAAGGAAACATATTACAAGATACCTCCTAATGTAATGTAAAATTCAGAAATTTGTTTTTGGTATTTTTTCTACTCCATCTGCCAATCATATGTTCTGTTCTGGTGCCACATTTTAAAAGGGATATTGACCAGATGAAGTACATCCAAAAAGAGGTGTCCAAAATGTCACTGAAATGTGAAACAATATTATTTGCAAATGGTTGGAGGGCCTGAAGAAGAATTTGAAATGGGGAGAATTTTGAATGGTTAACTTGACAAGAGTGTTCAAATAATGGATTACTTTCTGGTGCAAGAGGAATTGGATATGATCTGTAGGACTTTAGGGAGTAGGAAAGAATGAATAGAGTAATGTTATAGTAGGTTGACCTTAACCTTACTTTAAGGAATGATTTGGCAATAATTATAGATGTCCAGGAATAGAATGGACTATGTAGAAAAGTAGTGAGCTCCCTGTTAGTGGATATATTCAAGCAGAAGTCAAGTAACCACTTGTAAGGGGCTAATGTAGAGAAGGTTAAACTGGAGAGCTGTCTGACTGATGTGAAGTCCATTTGAACCCAGAGGGTCTGTGATTTTACTCTTGTTATTATTGTCTTTAGGGAAGTTCTTGATACACTGTAACCTGGATTCCAGGAAGTGAGCAAGAGTAGAAAAATAGGAACTCTAAAGGTTGTTTAAAATGCGTTTTCTTCTCTTCTGACGTCAAAAAGACTTCAGCATTTACATTATTATGATTTTTATAAAAGTAGGTTTATTTTATTGAGATAAATAGTAAATCACTATTTCCTGAGCTTTTGTAAACATTTTTTGTTTTACTTGGAGTAAATAATTGCCAGGTTTATTAATTTTCTTTACTTTTAAGTACATATACCATATTTTTAGGACTATAAGACACACTGGAACATAAGACACACCCAGGTTTTAGAGGAGGAAAATAGGGGGAAAAATGTGAAGCAAAAAACGTGGTAAAATATTTAATAACCTGTGACCCTGTTCCATCCCCCCCACCACAGGAAGCCAGGTAAGCTACATTCGGAGTATAAGATGCACCTCCCACTTTCCCCCCAAATTTTTTTTGGGGGAAGCACATCTTATAGTCCAAAAATACAGTAATCCCCAGATGCCATAAGAGTTTTATAAAATAATCTGCATTATTGTTTTATACACAGTCAAATGTACTGGGTCACCCATAAAGTGCAAAGGTAATGATTTGGTACCCAGCATTGTTAGTTGTGTAGCCATAATCCTTTCTTCCTTTCTCTTTTATTAATGGAAGCCTGGTACTTATTCAGGGCAGCAACATGTAGCTTTAAAATTTTGTTTACTACTCTCTCTTGCAGCAAATACTGTCCACGAACAGTCTGCCCAAGGAGATATAAGTAGATGCTTACTGGGAATTTTGAGGAAATTTTGTTTCCTTTTAAGATATAATTCCTTCCTTTCAGCAGTGGTTTGTAGTTTTCATTGTACAAGTCATCTACTTCCTTGGTTATTATTTTTATTATGCTATTGTAAATGGACTTGTCATTGCTGGTGTAAAGAAATGTAATGCTTTTTGTAGTTGAATTTATATCCTGAAACTGTTAATTTCATTTATTAGTTCCAATAGTTTTATTGTGTGTATGTGACCTTTAGGGTTTTCTGCATGTAAGATTATATGATCTGAGAACAGAGATAATTTTACTTCTCTTTCAGTTTGATTGCATTTGATTTCTCTCTCTTGCCTCATTGCTCTTGGTAGAACTTCCAGTTCTATGTTAAATAGAAGTGGTAAAAATAGACATTTTGCTTTGTTTCTGATCTTACAGGAAAAGCTTTCAATGTTTCATCATTGAGTATGATGTTCACTTGTGGGTTTTTTAATTTATGGCTTTTATTACATTGAGACAGTATCCTTCTATTCCTAGTTTTTTTTTTTTTTACTGTTTTTACTGTAAAAATCGTGTTAAATTTTGTCAAATACTTTTCCTGCATCAAGTGAAATAATCACACTTCTTCCTTCATTTTAAATGTATTGTATTATATTAATCAATTTTCACCTATTGAGCCATCCTTGCATTCTAATAGTAAACTCCATTGAGCTATGGTGTATAATCATTTTAATATGCTGATGAATATGGCTTGCTAGTATTTTGTTGAGGATTTTGCATCAGTGTTATTAAGAGTTATTAATCTGTAGTTTTATTTTCTTGTATTGTCTTTGTTTTACTTTGGTATCATGATAACACTGGACTCATAAAGTCAGAAAATGTTCCCTCTTCATTTGTATTTGAAATTTTTGAGAAGAATTAGTATTAGTTGTTTAAATGTTTGACAGAATTTATTAGTGAAGCTCTCAATCTGGGACTTTTATTTGTCCAATGATTTTTAAATTCAATTTAATTAATTCTCATCAGTCATCATAGATCTATTCAGATTTTCTTTTTTTTTCCCCATGATTTAATCTTGATAGATTTTGTGTCTAAAATTTGTCCATTTTATCTAGGCTAACAGATTTGTTAGTGTACAACTGTTCATAGTACTCTTTTATAATCTTTTTTATTTCTCTCCATTCTAATCTTCATTATTTCTTTTCTTCATTCTAATCTTTATTATCTCCTTTCTTCTGATAGCTTTTGGTTTAATTTATTCTTCTTTTCCTTGTTCCTCAAGTTGTAAAGTTAAGTTGTTGATCTGAGACTTCCTTATTTTCTAATGTAAGTGGTAAAACTATAAAATTTCCTTTCAGCACTACTTTCACCTTTCACTGTGTCCTATACATTTCAATATGTTGTGTTTTCATTTATTTTAATGTGTTTGTCATTTATTTTAAAGTATTTTCTAATTTCCTTGTTATTTCTCCTTTGATTCTTTTTAGAGTTTGTTGTTTAATTTCCACAAATTTGTGAAATTTTCCATTTTACTTCTGCCACTGATTTCTAATTTCATCTTCATCCTGCTGCGGTGTAAGTGGGTAATTTTTATGATGTTTATCTTTTAAAATCTATTAAAACAATTTGTGCTAACATATATTCTATCTGGAAAATGTTCTTTGTGCACTTGATAAGAATATATAGACTATTGTTGAGTGTCCTATATATATCTGTTCAATTTAGTTGGTTTATTTCATTGAGTCCTCTATTTTCTTATCTTCTGATTGTTCTATACATTATAGAAAGCAGGCAATTGAAATTCCCAACTATAACTGCTTATTTCTCCCTTCAATTCTATCAGTCACGATTTGTATTTTTTATGGTCTGTCATAGGTACACAAAATATTTACCATTGTTAAAACTTCTTGCTGTATTAAATCTACTATTAATATAGAAAGTTCTTCCTTGTCTCTTGTAAATTTTATTGATTTTAAGTTTATTATGTCTTATATAATGTAATCACCCCTGATCTCTCTTGGTTACTATTTGCATAGAATAACATGTTTCATCCTTTCACCTGGAGAATTCAATGTATTTTTATTTAATCACTGATAAGTAAGAACTTGCTTCTATAACATTGCTATTTGTTTTTTATATGCCTTCTGCATTTTTGTCCCTCAGTTTTTGCATTATGTTTTGGGGTGTTTTTTTGGTAACAAAATATTTAAATTTATTTCTTGTTTCTTTTGTGTATATTCTGTAGCTATTTTATTTGTGGTTACCGTGGAAATTAAATGCAGCATCCTAAAGTTATAATATTCTTATTTGAGTTTATACAGTTTAACTTCAATAATTAAAAAAAACAAAACAACAACAACTCTGCTCCTATATAGCTCTGTTTCTACGTTATATGCCCTGAGACATAAAATAATCTCTTCTAAAAATGTATTAGGCTTCTAAATTATGCAGAAAGCAAAATATGGAAATAAGCACCAAAGTTACAATAACATTACCTTTGAAACTAATAATTTTTCATGTGTTAGTTTCATGAATTATATAGAAAACAAAACTAGGAGTTATAAACTATCTCTACAATAATACTAGTTTTATAATTACCCACTATATTTACCTTTATTGAGATCTTTATTTCTTCATATGGCTTAGAGTTCCTGTCTAGTGTCCTTTTATTACACCATGCAGGACTTCCCTGAGAATATTTTGCAGAGTAGGTCAAATGGTAATGAACTCCCTAAATTCTAGTTTACATGGGAATGGCTTAATTTCTCCCTTACTTTTGAAGGAGTTTTGCCAGATATGGAATTTTTGTTTACAAATTTTTCTTTTAACATTTTGATTACATATGTTCCTTGACTTATAGTGGGGATATATCCAGATAAAATCATCATAAGTTGAAAATATTATAAGTAAAAATTGAATTTAGTGCATATAATTAACTGAATATTATAGCTTATCCTAGCCTACCTTAAACACATGCTCAGAATACTTACATACATTATCCTACAGTTGGGCAAAGTCATCTAACAGAAAGCCTATTTTATAATGCTTAGTGTCACAGAAAAGTGTCATACTGTGTATTGCTAGCTCAGGAAAAATTATATTTCAGTATGAATGTGTATCAATTTTGCAGCATTGTAAAGTTGAAAAATCTTAAGTTGAATAATCAGAAGTTGGGGATGGGCTGTATAGAGGCTGCCCACTGCCTTCTGGCCTCCAAAGTTCCTGATGGGAAGTTTGTATTACCTTATTGAGAATCTCTTGTATCTGACAACTCTCTTTTCTCTTGCTGTTTTCAAAATTCTCTTTGTCTTCGTCTTTCAAGTGTTTAATTATAATGTTTTCCATGCGAATCTCTTTGAGTTCATCTTACTTGGAGTTTGTTGAACTTCTTGGATGTTTATATTCATATTTTCATCAAATTTGGAAATTTTTTAACCATTATTTTTCAAATACTCCCATTGCCTTTTCTCATTCTTAGATTCCCACCACGTGTACATTGTTTGCTTGGAGGTGTTTGACATGTGCATCCCTTGGGCTCTTTTCATTTTTCTTTTATTTTTTTAAAACAGTTTCATTTATTTATTTTTAGAGAGAGGAGAAGGGAGGGAGAAAGAGAGGGAGAGAAACATCAGTGTGTGGCTGCCTCTTGCACACCCCCTCCTGGGGACCTGGCCTGCAACCCAGGCATATGCCCTGACTGGGAATCAAACCAGTGACTCTTTGGTTCTCAGGCGAGCAATGAATCCACTGAGCCACACCAGCCAGGGCTCTTTTCATTTTTCTTTAATCTCGTTTCTTTCAGTCCTTAGATTCAGTAATTTCCATTGTTTTATCTTCAAGTTTGCAGAGTCTTCCTTCTTCTGCCTGCTTAAATCTTCTGTTAATCCCTTCAGTGAATTTTTTTGAGTTACTATACTTTTCAGCTCCAGAATACTTTTTGTTTCTTTTAACGTTTTTTTCTCTTTATTGATATTTTTATTGTATTTATACATCATTTTCTTGATTTCTACACATCATCATTTAATTCTTTGATCATTTTTTAAATAATAGTTTTAAATAAGTCTTTGTCTAGTACATCTGCCATCAAGTGTTTGTCAGGGAGAGCATCTTTTATTTATTTATTCTTTAAATTGCCATACTTTCCTGTTTTCTAGGATTTTTTTGTAAACTAGACATTCAAATCTAATAATGTGGTAACTCTGAAAATCAGATTATATCCTTCCCCGGCTTTGTTTTATATTTGCTATTATTTTTGTTTATTATTGTGGTTTTTGATTGTTGCAAATTGTCTCTATGGGAAGGATCAGCCTGAGATGTAAATTTAAGGTCTTCTCAGGTCTTTTCTGAGTCTTAGTCTATGTCTTTCCTTGGGCACGAACAGTCATATTTTAATTTTCCCAGTATATTCAGTTGTTCTTAAATGTCCTAGGCTTTATGTTTGCTCTCCACCCACACCCTAAAAGGCAAGAGGAAAAATAAGGGGAAAGAATAAAGGCACTGGTCCTTTAAATCTTCTGGAAGTCACTTCAGCTGAAGGAGCATGTGACAATGGGAGGGGATGCTGCAACAATGGTCACTCACCTCTTTCCCTGCCCAGCTGTGACCTGTGACAGAAACAGCAGTATGTGCTCAGAGCACAGATTCCACATCTTTGAAGGACAGAGCCCTTCTTGCCTGTGCTGGCTTCCAGTGGAATTAGGTCATGAGCAAGCTGCTCTAGGAATAGAGCTATAGTTGCCTGCCACCAGGCTGAGGGGGAAGGATGGTGGCTGCTGCTATGCTAATAGTCAAAATTGACTGCAAATGACTTACTTTATCTTCTGAGACTTCCCTTGGAAGCTGGAAGCCTTCAGAGTTCCAAAAGAGTTACATCAAGCAGATTCTGCCAATGCAATTGTAGTCTAAGTTGGGAGAAAAACTTCTCAAATCCTCTCTCTCTCTTTAGGAAATTAGAC
The DNA here is from genome assembly GCA_039655065.1 of Glossophaga mutica. Lineage (NCBI taxonomy): Eukaryota > Metazoa > Chordata > Mammalia > Chiroptera > Phyllostomidae > Glossophaga > Glossophaga mutica. The sequence continues at coordinate 175,450,195 of CM077304.1, read as the reverse complement.
CTTTGTTTCACTGAGTCATTGAAGATAAGCTAAGCTTGAATGATTCTTTCTGACTGTGAGGATTGGACACACATGAATGAACAAAAGTATATTACATGCACATGTTGCTATTTTACTTATTAAAGTGTTTTTACAGCCATGCTTCACTTTGTCCTCCCAGTATCCCTTAAAAAGGCAGTGTAATTGCTGAAATGTTCATATAGAGAGACTTACCTCAGAGAACCCAGGTTGGCCTGGGTGGTACAGCTAGCTCATGCAACTCTTAGCTCAAAGTAGATCATTTGAATTCTAGTGCTTGCTCCACAATGTTCCTCAGTCTAGTGGGTTCTGGTTATGAAGAAAAAGATGGATTAAGATCAAAAAGAATTCAACATGCAGTACCCTGCCTCATGTTCTCAGATCCTCTTATGCATCTACTTATTTCAGGGAAATTTGTTTTTCACATTTTAAACCTTTTTCTTGTCTGCCAATGCCAGAGTTCTTACGTTTTTTTCCCCCTTGTTACTTGCCTCTTCTGTGTCCCATTCTTGTGAAAAGAATTGATATATGTGTAAATTTTACAGTTACTTCCTTGTATTTCAGGTATGGGTGGGTCTGAAGTATAAACTATGGAGCAGAAACACTATAGGCACCAGAGAACTAAGTTGCAAATGTAGTATTTTAATCAGGATGAATTTTTTAGTTTCCAGATTCACATTGTATAGGAAGGGCTTTCCTGTTCTGCCTGCTACTGGGCAGATTGCATTTAATATAGAGGAGCACTTACATGCAGCACCCCCATTTTATAAGTGGGCAACTGAGACCCAAAGAGGTAAACTCATTTTTCAAGGTCATTCCATGTTAAGGTGACCTTTGTTTTATTGAAAGATAATAACTAGCAATCTGTGAAAGGTTCAGTTCTCTGGGAAGCAGATGCAGATAAAGAGATTAGTGTGTAGGATGTTTACTAGAAATTGTCCTTGGGATCCATGCCTGTGAGAGGGAGGGGTCAAGTACAGGAGTGAGGTGAAGAAGTGGACCTGACATTGGGGAACTCAGTTGCCTGGCAGCTTCTTCACCCAGCACCACAAAGAGCTCTGAAGCTAAAATGGTCTATTAGGGCTGTCCCACTTTGACTGTATTGGCCAGGCCTTTACCGGCCAACCTCCATCAGTTCTTGGATATATGCCACACTAGGAAGGCAGTCACCTTGGCCAAGGCAGCTCTACATGAGGCAATTTCTGAAGGGGTGACAGCTGATGGGTGTCTGCGACAGAAATCCCACACACTAGGCAAGAAGACCTTCCTTGAGGGGGATGAATGCTGTGCCTTTCCATGCCCACTGCAACAGCCTTGAAGAATGTGATCCGTGGAGACTGTGTCCAGTGTTAGCGACACTTGCAGTGAAACATGGACTTGAAATCAGGATTTTCTTGCTTCTAGCCCCTGTATTTACCAATCTTACTTTCTCTCAGAGTTCAAACCCTTTCTTAGGAGTTTGTGAGTTGTAGTATTTCTGGTTCTCAGAGACGAGCTGTTAAAATGTAAAGAAACTTGCCAATTTGGCTGGCTCGATTTATTTATCTTAATGCTCAACTACCACAACAAAATTATTTGTCTATCCCTGAAGATTTAACAGCTGCAGCTATAGAACAGAATGCTTAATACTAAGTTCTATAGATGTCTCTCCAAACTTCAAAACTTCAAAAAATACGATTACTTTATTTTCCCTGAAGGTGCATGTTGATAAATGGTTACCCTAATGAGTTTTTAGAATCGCTATCATTTGTATCTATAGACATCACCTTTCATCTAATGAATATTGAACTAGAATCCTTTAGTACTTAGAGCATTTGAGGACACTATTGGGACACTTATCTGAACCAACAATCTTCACCCAGAATTTGAACTCAATTATTACATTCTACCTGCCCACTATGTTGACATGTCCATATCTTGTTTATTTTTTAATTGCTCAAAGGCCACCTCCTCCAAGGATTAAATCACTCAATACATGAAAAACACTTAACCTCAGCTAGTATGTATGTGTTAAAATTCAATAAATATTAGCTATTATTATTATTATATTTTGAATGGCTTTTGAATCTTCCAAATGAAGTTTTGTAATTTGCACCCTACAGCTTATCACCTTGGGTGTTAAAGTCAAAACAAGCCCATTTTTCCCACATGCCATTTTCACCTGAAGCTGTGGTTTCAGAGACAATGATTGTGTTTGTGTACTACTTACTATTCTCTCCACACATGTCCCATGCATATTGTTCAAACAGTGGCACAGAGAAGGAAACAGAGAGGGAAAGAATGACAGAGAGTGAGAGTGTCAAAGCCATCCTTAACGCACTGAGTCACAGGGCTGCAGAGTTGGAATGGATGGGGAGGCCGTCTGGCTCCCCCAACTCCTCCAACCAGTGTACCCTGCCCCCTACCTCTGCAGTACTCCTTCCTCAAAACGACAGAGCAGTTCATTCCATCTCTGAACAACTGTTTATAATTTTTCTTAACTGGAGACAAAATTTAACACTGAAACTTTCATCCAGGCTCTTCGATCTCTCCTCAGGTACCTTACAGACCAAGTGTCTTCCTTTTTCTTTAAGGGTGCAGTTATAGAGCTGTACCTTCTATAATGGCTGACATCAAAAGCCAATTTGTCTCCTGATTAAATTTTGGTGGCTGGGTATTAACTAGAGTTTGTTTGGTCCTTGCACGGTTGATTGAACATTTCTCACCTCACCCTCCACCCCCGTCGCACAGTTCTCTTTTGCCTCTTGCAGACTGGCCTGGGAAGTCCTTGTTCATCCTTCTACATATCCAAATGAGACCCGTTCTAAAGATCCTTCTTGAATGCTAATGGATGCCTGGGCTCAATATTTATATTTATTTTTTCCTAAGAGTTGTCTTTGCTGTAAATCTTGTTTCAGGAACCATGACTATAAAACCATGACTATAGAAAAATACACAGATTTGACATAGACAATAAAGACATTGAAACTGATAAAGATTTTGCTTACCTTGTTCAGTCATCAATTCAAATGGAGAGTGCAACTAAGAAATCAAAAGAAGGCTGAGACTGAGAAGGGCAGCAATGGAAGAGTTAGAGATCACCAAGACCAAAGAGGTGTCATTAAGACCAAGGCTAAGGTCATCTACACTCTTGTATTCCCAAATACTATGTGTGGGTGTGAATGTTAGACAGTGAAGAAGGATGATGGGGAAAAACTGATTCATTTGAAATATGATGTTAGAAGAGAGTTCTACAGATACCCTGGATTTCCAGATGGATGGACAGGTAGGCCCTAGAGCAAATTAAGCCTGAAACATTGCAGAAGGCAAAAATTACAAAACTGAAGCTGTCCTCCTTGGGGCACATCATGAGAAAACAGAGTTCTTTGAAGAAGACAATAATGCTAAGAAAACTAGAAGGCAACAGGAGAAGAGGAAGACCAAATATGAGATGGATTGATTTTACTAAAAAAATCACATTGATATGAATTTACAATGTATGAACACAACTGTTGAGGATGAGACTTTGCAGACATGTCTCATAGAATCACCAGGAGTTGGAGCCAACTCAACGGCATGTAACACATGTAACTATATGCCTAGTTCTTGTCATCCCTCCTTAGGGGAGCAGGAGGGAGTTATACTATTGAACTGAAGATGTAAGAGTGAATCTTACCATGTGGCTCTACTCCTGAATAGATCTACTCACGATTTTGTCCAAAGCAAAATTTGGTGAAAATAGGCATTATTAGTGAAGCCCACACATAAAATTGATGCTGCGGAAGAGCTGAAGGAAGACAGAGCACTAGATTTTCTTTACGTTCATTTTAAAAGTTGCTATGTTTTGGAAATGGTGATACATTTTTGGAAATGGTAATAATATAGTTATGTGGTTTAAAAATCCAAACATTGTTAATAGATATAAACTGAAAATGTGCCTCCCACCTTGTCTCTATTCACTGTTTTTCCTTTCTCACTGTATTTATCATTCTACTATTTATTTTTAAAATGACAATCAAATACAAATACATATTCTTAATTCTTCCCCTTTTTACACCGTGGGCAGTTATAGCAGAAACCAGTAATGCTCACTAATAGTTATGCTCTCTTCTATCTGGGAAAGACTTTAAGTGTGTATATTTGATGGGAAACTGACAAGAAGCAAGTAGATCATAAACCTACCAAATTTTCTACTGCATTGTAATGTTAAAATACTATGATCCAAGTTTGGGTATGCTGTTCTATTTTCTTCAGCTCCTCATATTTTTACCAGCAGGAAATGGGCTGTGAGATGTTGTATGCTCAAAAAAGGCACAAATATTCACTTTAGATGTGGCCAGAAGGTAGTGGACGAGAAAGAACTTTCCAGAAAGCTGGCCATTGGGCACAGGAATGAATGAGAGGAAACTCCTCTCAAGGGCAGTATCAACATCTAGTCACTTCTATGTGTCTCTCATTCTTCTCTTTTCTGAATAAGTGTTTCTATTTTGCTAATTCTTCTTTATTCCGCCATTATATATTTCATGTAGGTCATAGGTCTCCAAACCATAAGGAGACATATCCCAGTTAGACAAAGAGAATAGACTCAAATATCCTGGACCTTGAGTTTGTTTCAGTGACTGGATGGGATTTTTGTTGTGTATTTTGGGTAGGAAGTAAGTGTGATCAATATGTTGAAAAAAGAGTCAACCAGAAGTTTGATGACCAGAACAGCATACTGTGCTGGAAGGTGCTGGTGCTCCTTAGTATTGTTTGATTCTCTTCTCCCTGAGCATACAGATAAATGTTTCTCCTCTTCCTTGTGGTTCAGGGTGACCACATGATTGAGTTCTGACCAATAGAATAAGAAGAGAAGTGATGTGCCCACTTTCAAGATTAGTCCTTGAAAACCTTCCTCATGTGATTCTTTCTTAGAACTGGCCCTCTGACTGAATGGTAGGAACCCTCACTTAGAAGAGGGGAGACTCACAACACAGTGTGAACTCTCAATAGCTACATGGAGCAGAACTCTTCATGAACTTGCTTCCCAGACCTCCTTTTGAGCCAACTGGTAAAGTGTCTTATCTTTTTCTAGACTTTACTTCTGTGAATGCCTGCCCAAATGTCAGTACTCAGTACTAATGCATGTGGCACTGCAAGTCTGAACCTGGGGATTTGCCCTTAGAAGCTTTCTTCACGTATCCTGGCCAATACTGTTCTCCCTCTCTCTCTACTCCTCCCACCCCCGTGAATTTGAGGCCAACACCCCATAGCATACTTTAGTCTGTTTCAGAATTGTACATCTGTTCTTACTCAGCAGATCATAAACTGCTTGAACTCATAGACCACATCTTTTGCTTCTTTCATCACCTCAGTGCCCAGGAAAAGTATCCGATACAGAGTGGGTGCTAGTATGCCTTAAGTAATCAATTCATTGACTTCCCAGTGTGTTGTGGACCGTTCAGCCTGGTTTCAGGAGTTGTAACCCTCACCCCATGGTGGGCTGTGTAAGAGCCCTAGGGACCCACTTCATCTGGGTCTGTTCTGTCACAAGGATGTGACCTACTAAGGAGACAAAGCTTATCTCCCTGGCAGGAGCACTGCTTCTGCCTCATCCATCTCTGGCCTCAATGCTTGGTTGGCAGTCAATGATGGGTAAGACTCCTCATGGGAGGGGCAACTTAAGCCAGACGTGACCACTTGGGAGGCCTCATGGAAGGACTCAGGGAGGCTGCAGCAAAGAGAATGTGATGGACCCTTGCCGCCCCCGCAACCCCCCCCCCCCACCCCCCTGCCGGCTATTCTGACATAGCCGGAGTCCTCATTTCTGTCTGGGAGATGTCTCCTGCTTCCTAATTGGCTTAAAGCCTGAAACTGTGGGGGCAAGTGGTGCAGCCCTGTACCGGCTAGGACAGCTCCCTAGGTGATCGGGCATAAGAAAGAATTCCTAAAGCCCTGTGAAACCTGCTTTGCTAAGAGTGCTCTCATTTAAATGATAAGGGTCTGAGGAGGAAAGGAGTATGTCTCCCAAAGTTTGGCAACCCCCTTTCCGGACAAACACTGACTCAGATTAAGCCCTCAGATTTCTTTGAAATGTTAAACCTGTATTCCGGTGTATTAGAACCCAATAAAAGCCTAGTGAGGAAGGGGCTCTGGGTCATACTCCTCTGAGAGTTTGACCACCTTTCATGACAAGCAGTCATGTCTTGGTAGTTTTTATTTTCATCCATGACGGAGGGATGGGGCTCTGCGGGCAGAGCCCCCCCACATCTGGCGCCCAGTACAGCCCCCCTGCTCCCCCGCCCCGCACCAGTGGAGTGGATTAGAGGTGCTTGAGAAGCTTGAATGAGATATCTCTAAATTAAGCTCTCAGGCTGAACTTTTGACTCTTTTCAGGGCTCTCTGGGGGTATTTTGGAGTATCTTCCAAGAAAAATTCTAAATCAAGAAGAATTTATCATTATTACTGATTACTCAGCTAAATTTAAGCATTTACTAATCCAGAAAATCCTGCTGACAGCTTTGCTTTTGTTGACTTTTAAGCATTAATGATTCCATAAGGAATAGGATATCAGTCGGGGCCTGTTTCCTTATTGCAGGTAGTTAACAAAAATGTTGCCAGGCACGTGCACTTGGCTAAAGAGATTTACTTTGAAGTGGGAAGGAAACTCACTTTATGTGTTGTCTTTTTTAAAAAGAATCATCTAATTTTCTTCTACCTTTGGGGATATTTTCATTACTTTTGAAAGGCTTATGCTTGAAGAAACTTTTAAATATAGGCCTATATAACCAAGACATTAGTAAACTAATTAATGAGTTCATTTAGCATTAATTGAACACCTATTAAATTAAAGGCACTGCACCAAATACAATGAAGTATGTAACAGCAAATGGAAACATACACAAAATGAAAAGAACCCTAGCTGATCAGTAGCACAGCAACAGTGTAATTATATTAGTAATGGTAGCTGCTATTATTGAGCATTTCTTCATGTGACAAACATTAATCAGATGGTCTATAATTTTCAAAATAATCTTGGAAGGTATTAACTAGTATTTATATTTTTACAGTTGAAGGGACAAAAATTCCAAGTTTGAATGATTTTCTCAAGATTATGAAACTATCAATTTTATTTCTTATTTTATGATAAAAAATATTTATATTTAGAATTAGCCATCTGGATTCAGTTTAAATGACCTGAACTTTCTTGGTAATATCCAAAGCAACATAGTCAGGAATCAGTCATATATATGTCTTTTCCTCTCTATCAGGCCTAATTGGGGGGTGGGGGGCACTGGGTGATGATTTTGTCCATGTCAATGCCATACAGCTTCTTCAAAGCCTGTTGAATGTGGTGCTCATTGGCTTTGACACCCACAATGAATGCAAGGATGTTGTCTTCTATCCTCTTCATGTCCCATGCCAAATGAATTTGAATAGAGCTCTCTTAGAATCCACCACAGTTTCCCTGCCCCTACTAAATACACTTTCTTATAATCACATGATCTGGATTCAAGTTTAGACTCTGCTTCTTAATGCTTAATAATCTTGTCGAGACTCAATTTTCTCATCTTGACATTCAGGTGATGATCATTGCTCTACCTTTCATCCAGGGGGATATCCCAATCATGGGGACTAGCTATGAGAGGGATTGAGAGATGTAAAGCACAATAAATATGATTAATAAATAACAATAAATATAATTAATAGTGGTATTGCAAATAACAATACATACAATTAATGGTGGTGGTAGTAACTATTTCTATTTGCTTATGATGTAGAATGGGAAATAGTACATGTAAAATAATAGTGTGGAAAATGACAAGCAATGCAATACAGGTACAGAGGAGGAACTGGAGGTGTACCAAGGGAGAGATCTCCCTGTTGGGGTATCAGGGAGGTACTGAATATATGTGCGTGTGGGCTCCTGGGGAGTTGCAATGGCCTCTGCTCTAAAAAAATGGCTCTATTCAACAGCAGAAATAGGCAGAGATGAACTATTCTGAAGCAAATCTTTCCTTCTGGCAGGCAAATGCCTAACAATTGTAATGGAATTCTAAAGACCACTGGCTCAGAATCATTGCAATCCCAATTCAAAAAATATATAGTAATTGTTTTATATACTTTAGAGACTGAATTGAAGTCAGCAGACCACAGCCTGTGGGCTGGAGTACCTGTTTTTATAAATAAAGTTTTATTGTACTTTAGCCATTCCCATTACTTACATATTTTTTATGGCTCCTTTCTTGCTACAATGGCACAGTTAAGTTGTTTGTACACACATACATACAGACTGGCCCTTTAAGAAAATGTTCAGGGAATCCTGCTCTAAAAGAAGACAGCAGCTATTGGTTCAATAAACAACCAATAGTATTTGCTAACTATGCATCTGTATTATGTTAGTAGGGAGAGGGGCAGAGAGGGTTGAACAATGTGGGTGCCATCTATTTGTTCACTATCAATGGGACCCAGCTGGTTGACGGTTAGTCACTAGGAGAAGTAGCACTCTGTGATCTGTGGTTTGAAAGCTTGGCTGCATGTTAGAATCACCTGGGGATCTTTAAAAACTCTTGATGCTCAAGCCATACTCCAGAGCAATTAAATCAGAATCTCTTGGGGTGTGACTGGACATTGGTTATTGAAGTTTTATAGGTGATTCCAATGTGCAGTCAAGACTGAAAGTCATTAATGTAGTGGAAATAATCTTGGCCTGTGTTTCTAAAATATAGTTCTAACCCAAGCTCTGACACTATTTTAATTAAATAGCGGAATGTCTCAATGAGAAAAAAATTGGTATTCTATGATTTCTTCTTTCTAAAACAGGAATTTTTACAGTCTTTCTTGGGCTGGGAGAATGCCTGGGAGGCTCTAAAATAATGACATTGTTATTTGAGGTTTGCTGTTTGCTTTCAGACTGTTCTTGTTCCATGCACAATGGGTTGCAGAGTTTATGGACTCTGGAAAGCACCAAATGGGTATGGAAAAGGAAATGGTCATGGAGCAAGTCCATTTGGAATTTAAGATAGTCTAAGAAAAACAAAACAGAATAAAAATCTATGTGTTTGAATAGGGTTCTTAAGCATTACTCTGTACTCGTATTTACTCCCAACTGAATAAGGCATGGGCTTCTCAATATTTATGTTCTTTTTTCTTTCTAAAGCCTCTTTACTCTTTGAGATTTAGAGTGAGTCAGTAAAGGTGGTTGAGAGAAATGTGGAAATAAATCAGGTCTTCACAATTTGGCATGGTACTATGGATGTCTGTTTGACAATATGGGACTAATTATTTTCTCCAGCACAGAGTAGGGCTACTGAGTCAGTGACCACATTCCAGCTCATGGTTGGAGAGCTAGTCTAGCCCCACCCACACTTTCATGGCCCATTGGCTAATGCTAGGATTAGAGAATCCAAGTTTCGAAGATATTTTCTGAAAGCATGGTCAAAATTCAAATATATTAATTAGGATTGTGAAGCACAGAACTCTATTAACTCATTATCTCCCATTAATATGGTTAATTTATTTGACCTGAAGGAAATACATAAGCTTGGTGAATGTAAATGATGCTTAAGAAGAGGGTGGATGCTAGACTGAGGAGCAGGATGAGAATGGTGCTAAAAGGAGAAGGCAGCTCTACCCTACACGGAGGAACCCATGAAACTGGACAGCTAGGGATTCTACTCAGTGAGAGTTTCTTCCTTTTCCCCTGATCTAAAAGTAATAGCTGATCATCAGAAAAAAAAATGGAGATGCAGAGAAAAATTAAAAAAATAAAGCTGAAGTCACTCTGTAATCTTTCCTCCTAACAACATTTTCTAGTCCCTGTTTCTATTCATTTATTAATGCAAAAATCTTTGCCAACAGAAATAAATTTCATATTTATTTCTAATGTTTACCTACAGTATTATCCTATTACTCTCAAAAAGTCAATACTCAAATACAGTAATTCTCAACTGGTTTGCTGATGTGTCCTGTCAGGGGTGCTGATGAAATGTGAAGGTATGTTAACTAAATTGTGGAATAACTGAGTGTATGCACTATGATGATTGACATCTCTCCTGAAATAAGGGGGAGAACAGTGAGTAACTTACTGACAGGGAAGAGAAATACCATGATCAAGCTAGTTTGCTTTCTCAAATATCCTCTAGAATATTTGAGATTGTTGCCTTTCAAATGTTTAAAAAAGCACTACCAGATCAGTCAACATGTCTATAATAAAAATATAATAACACAGTGCTGGTCAATGACCCAGAAAATTTCGATAGCTTTGGGTAAATTTGAAACATTAAGAGACATTGTTATTCCACAGATGTAATTGTTTTGTCATTACGAATATTTTTTAGAGCTTTTTCTTTAAATTTTTTAGTCCCTTCCTAGCACAGTATCAAAATTTATAGGGCTCAGAAACAGTCATTGAATCCAAGATTGAGAATCCCCACCCTAAGGAATAAGAGAGAAAGTATATTAGTCAGTTTGGGTTGCCGCAAAAAACTACAGAGTATGTGGCTTAACAAACAGACACGTTTTCTCACAGTTGTGGAGGCCAGAGGTTTAAGATAAAGGTGCTAGCAAGGGTGGTTTCTGCTGAGAACTGTCTCTCTGGCTTGCAACTGGCTGCCTTCTAACTATTGACCTTAATCAAATAATCAGCCAGGTATTCCTCCAGCAAAATGCGTTTTTTTGTGAACAACAAAGAATTGCAATTTTGGACATGAGTCTAATGGCAAAACACATGCAAGGCTAGAGAAACAAAGGAGAGGGACACATTTTTATAGATTTAGGAGAAGCTGTTGCAATTGAAGGTTCTATTGAAGGAAACTGAAAGTCTAAAGTATAGTGACTTCTCATTGATTGGGTTATGGTCTCCCATTGGCTGAACTGTTTCTGAGACAGGAGAAACCTTTCCTTCCTCCAAGGTAGTAATGTAATATCACTTCCTATCAGATATACAAGTCTCATCTCTTCCTTTGGGGTCTGTAGTGTACATTGAGTGACACACATGTGCATGAAAATTCCCTCTGCTAGCCTTCTGATTCCATTTTAAATGAGATTTTGTCATTAATTTTCACATTGCTGTATCTTCACATGTATTTTCCTCTGTTTGTGCTCCCTGACGTCTCTTCCTCCTCTGATAGGCACACCCGTTATATTGGATTAAACTGCCCTTATGACCTCATTTCACTTTTAATTACCTCCTTAAAGGCCCTATCTCCAAATACAGTCATGGGGGCTAGGGCCTCAACATACACATTTTGGGGAGATAGAGAGAACATGTGATTTTTGCACATTGGCAAGCAGGTCAGGTTTATATCAGCCTTGGTGTGGGGGAGGGTTTTTCATGTCATGTGGATAAAACCACGGGCAGAAGAAAGTCAAAACCATGTTTTGGGAATGACAAGTGGGGTTTAAGTTTAGCTGAAAGTTAAGATTGTTGAGGGAGAGATTTGGGAAATATGTCAAAAAGGGAGATTGAGACAAAGTTGTGGAGAATAAAAGGAGCAGGCTAAGGGTGGATCACTAGATTTCGGAGGATAGCTGTGAGCCACTGAAGAGTTCTGTGGTAGGAAATGCCATGGGTCAAAGCTTTACTATAGAAAGTTCACACTGATAAAGGATAAGTTGGAATGTCTGGGTGTGAGATGGGTGGGAAAGAGGCCAGTTAGGAGGCCACTGGTATGAAGGACAGAGGCAGCTTGGTATGGAATGGATTTAAGAGTGTTGGCCTCAGAGTCAGGCATTTTGGTTTCAAATCTGATCTATGCCCCTTTTACAGCTCAATAACTTTAGGCAAATGACTACTTCTCTGGGCCTTTCTTTGTAAGCAATATGGGGTTGATGAAGGTGTTATGAGTTTTAGGTGAATCGATATGTGTAAGGTGTTTAGAAAAATACCTGGAATGCGATGCTGTGTAACTGTTTGCTTATGTGGTGAAGGTTCGAAAGCACTACATAAACATCCCAGATGAACACTTTCTGGGTTTTTTTTTTTTTTTTGGCTGATCTTAAAATAATAGTTTTTCACTTAATAACTCCTGTGGTTTCCACTACATTTATATCTCAGACCTACTTTTATAGAAAATTAGATCGCCACTCAGACTGTCCCACTCTGCCTCTCCTGAGTCTGCCAAAGGTAACCTAAAATACACCCCGACAAGACTCAGAATGCCTATAAGTAACCAATAAATCATTTGCATGAGGGATGCAGCTGTTCTAAAAGTTTACATCTGGACTAAGTAAGGGATATAAATAGGAAGTCAGAACTATGCTAAAAAATCTCATTGTTCTACATTCACTTGAATGACCAGAGTTAATGAACCAAAGCACTATAAACTCTGCAAAGAAATGTAAACACATGCAGGTTGCATGCAGACCTGCCCACAGAGGCAACATTATTGTCATTAAAAATATATTCAGTTGACAATCTTGACTAGGTTTTCAAAAGCATACAGAATCATATCCTTTACATCCAATACAATGTTCCATGCTGCTGGTGGATGGTGCTTGAACTCAGTTTAAGTTAGTCTGTGTTTAAGATGAATTATGTAAAATCCCCAAATCATCTGTTTTGTAAACATAAGAAAGGAAGTGATTCCAATGAATGAGATAAGTTGTTCCAAATTGGGAAAATGAAGTATCGGAGCCAGATGGAATTGTGTAGAAAGGCGTAAAGTGCTAGCATTATGAAGAGTGAGCTTGCTTTCTCTCTCAGGCCTTGAGGTGAAGGGACACTTTATTTATGATTCCTGCACACTGAGATAGGGGCCATTTTTATCATTGTTCATTTACTTATTCATTATTTCATCAGATATTTATTGACTCTTTCATCCAATGTTTATTACTGAGAACTTACTGTGTGCCAGGTGCTGGGGTTTCTCAGGACACTCATATTCTTGTGGATTATAGGAAGATACAGCTAAAAGGAAACTTTGATCACATAGTTCAAATTCATGACTTTACACATGGGAAAGTGAAGCCCAACTCCAGTAAATCATGTATGAGGACTAGGTTTCCAGCTCCCTGACCCCATTCCAGTGCCCTATTTGCCATATAACACTGGCACTTGAGATAGACCCTTAGGTATGCTTCATATCGCTCACTGTGGGGAAAACAATGAGAGACCAGATAATCAAGCCTTGGAAGATGATCAATGGTGTCACTCAATGACCTGTTCTCCAGAGCTGTAGGGTCACTTCCTGATGCCCTTGGAATAGCAGCATGTGTTGCTTCTATATTCCTTGGTACTAAGCCGGGGATGGAGAGGATCATCATCACGGTCTGTCCCATCTGATGTCTTCATGCATTATAGCTAATGGCTAAAAAAACAAGAAACTTCCAGGGCAAGGAGATTTAGATTTAAACTCCCAGTTCAGCATTTTCTAGCTGTGTTTAATTATCCCTCTCCATAAGTTTCTTTCTTTCTTTCTTTCTTTTTTTTTTTTTACCTGTAATTGAGGTGTGCTAGTAATATTTCTTACTAGTCAGTATTGCTATGATGTACTGGGGATAAAGTAATAAGTACATTGCCTGAAGTGTGGTGGTCTTAATAAATGGTAGATAGCATGATCATTTGTCTCTGCAAGCAGTGAAGGGCTAAGAAAATGTCATAATTTATTATTACTGTATGTGTACGTGTTGGGGTTCAACACATCCTCTGCCTTCAGGGAGTTTCCAACCCAGCAGACAAAGCAGACATGTGCATAAATAACTTGCCTGTAGAACAGGTTATGATACACATTTTAATAACACCACCAAGTACCTTGAAATAGAGGGGCAAGGAGAGTAATTTAACTTTCTCCTTATCTCTAATCATGGTCTATTTCCCACTGAAGATGAAATTGAATGTTTTCAACTAAAAAAAAAAAAAGAGATTTATTGGGTTAAATGTGAGAATTTATTTTAGGTAAATTGAACAGTTTGGAAAGAGATTCAGTGAAAACTGAGTTTCTTTTTTCTAACCAGAAATTGTTAATATGATAATGTCTGTTATCCTGTGCTAACGAAGAGAGAAATATTAACACCTTTTTCTTGAAATTTAAATTCATTCAAGGGAAAAGAATAGGGAATCAGTTTACGTGTGAGATGTGAATTTCACAGCCAAAAACAGACATGTAGAATGTGGTCCATTTAAAGGTGTGATGTTTTATGATGTCGCTGCCTCTGACAAAGAGAGCAGGGAATAAACAGTGTAAAATGTTGATGTTACAAAACATTCTATGTGAACTAACATCAGTAGAGATGAATAGTACATAATTAATGCCCACCCACCTCTGTGCCGTGCTTTGTTATCCAGCAGACACAACCCATTCAAGGAGCTTTCCAGAGCAAGCACACACGAGCTTAATGAATGGTTTAATGATGTTAGGAACAAAAACAAAAAGGTGGCTTCATAAATGACTTGGAAACTGGATTCCAAATTTAAGAAAGATATTTTTATGTAACTGGGTCAGGGAGAGTAGACACAGATATCTCCTCCCCTTTCACTTTATTTTCTTTTTCCTGACTACTTTGATATTCTTCGTATTTTACTTAAGAAAAGACGTCATAAGACCTGGCTTGACACTTGGGTTCCATTTACTAGACGTAGGAGACTTCATTTCATCATCAATTTCATAGTTTCCTCATCATAACATGAGGGAATTGGGAGAGATGATAATTGGGGTTTTTGAGCAGAGTTGTCAGATTTAGCAAAAGACAAAAATAAAACAAACCAAACATACAGTTAAATTTAAATTCAAATTTAACTGGAAATTTTGTATTTTATCTAGCTCTGAAGTGTCAATCATACTTCTTTCTAATATAAGTTTTGAATAATTACTGGACTCAGGAATCAAAATACACTGGATTTAGCTTTCTATTTTTCCCAGTAAATCTGGATTAGATAATGTGGTTTTAAGTTAAACCCAAATTCAGTTGCTCATTCTGTCAACCATTATTCCCAAATAAATTTGCTAAAAATTAAATGCAGACAATCTCCCTAAGGGGAAGAAGAGAGGAGCTAAAATTGTTACTCCAATCCTGGCTCCCTCCCCCACCCCATCCTGTTCTACCTTAGGAGCTATAGGACACTCCCAGAAGCAGGAAGAAGTGTTAATGGCAGATAACCATTTTCGACCCACTCTCTCGGAATGAGATGGATTTCATTTTCCTGCTGCTCATACAAACGTCACAATAAAATTTAAGAAAAAGAAGATTTAAGTCGTATATTTAATCTTGATTGAAGGCTTTGCAAATGCTTTCCTTTTGTTTTTTTGAAAAATAACTAGCCCATGTAGAGTTATTTGCCAGAAACTATTTAAGTACTTTATGTTATTAACTCATTTAATTAATTCATTAACACTATGAATTAGATATTATCATCATCCCATTTTACAGATGAGGATACTAAGGCACAGATATGTTGACTAATTTGTTTAAGTAAGATCACATATGGAGTATAAGATAGTCAGCACATGAACCCAGACCATTTAGTTCCAGTGTCTGTGCTCTTGGCCAATAGAGGGATCTTGTCATCAATGCTCACATTTTATCAACAACTGCTGGGAAAAATATTCAATAAAAATTTAAAAAGACACTGAAAATTGTATAAAGTTGAAAAGTAGGGAAGACAGTTTTTTTACCTACCTTACAGAATATATGGTACAGATATATCTGATATATGCATGATTAATGCCATACACACACATATATATATTTATTTATATATTTATATCAAGCCTATTTTATGTAGACATGGATATGTCTGGAAGTCAAGAAATGCAAGAATGCAAGGCCAAGTAGCAGATGAACATTTTCTCTAATCTCTGTCTTTTCTTTGTCTTGCCATATCTCTAATGTTTTTGGCTTTTCCCTTTCTGCTGTGACTCTCACATAAAAACCAGTTCGATGGTTCATTCAGCAAACGTTTACTAAGTGAACACTGTGTTTTAAGCCCATGAAATATGGATATGTACAAGACAGGGTTCTTTAATAATAACATTGATGACTGGCTCTTTTGAAAGGTGGTTGAGACCAAGACAGAAAATTTCAGGCAACCCTTGAAAGTGGAGAGGCAGAGAGTGTACATGGCATTGAAAAGAGTGTTCCAAACAAAGACCTTTTTTGCAAGCACTCTTGGAAGAAGTGTTGCCACAAGAAAAGAAGCAATGAAAATAATAAAAATAAGCAATAATAAGAAGAAACTAATAGCGTTTGGGATAAAGGTAATATGAGAATTTAGGCCCAGCTATGTGTAAAACTGACCCAAAGAACAGTTAGTTTAATAAGGTGTTGCAGGTGGAACAATGGCCTTTCTAAAAAAGTCCACATTCTCTTCTGTAGAACTCATTAATATGGTAGCCTCCTAGGCAAAAGGGGCTTTGCAGATGTGATTAAGATAAAGAGATACCATGGATTATCTGGGTGGGCCCAATGTAATCACACAAATTTTCTAACAAGAAGGAGCAGGGAGGGTAAGAGTCACAAAAGGAGATATGATAATGGAAGGAGAGACTAGAGTGATATAAGGAGGGGGCCACAACCCAAGAAATGCAGGTAACTACTAGATGCTGGAAAAGGCAAAGAAACAGATTCTTTCCTAGAGCAGCCAGAAGGGGTATAGCCCTACCTGCACCTTGAACTTAGGATTTCTGACCTTCAAAACTGTATAATAAATTTATTCAAGCCACTAAGATTGTGATAATTAATTATAAGAGAAATAGAAAACTAACATGCAAGAGATGAGTTACTACTTTCTCTCCTAAGAATCAATCATTTGCTAAGTGGTCCAGGGCTGATGGGAGGATTTTGATCTACCAGATGGCCAAGAATCATGGTTTTTTATATTTTGCTAATCTTCCCATTTAGGTGTTGATTTCATTGATGGTCAAAAATGTCTGGCAACTACAATATGTTTCAAGCAACTGGATAAAGAAGGAGGAAAAGGAAGGTCATCTCCTTTCTCTTGAAGTAAATGTTCCAGAAATTGCACACATTGCTTCTCAAATATCTTTGGCCAGAATTTTATCACTTGATCATGCTATAAAAAGAGCCTGGAAAGTGTAGTCTTTATTTGGGGTGGCTGCATTCTAACTAAAACCCAGGGGCTCTATCACTATAGGAAAGAGGGAGAATGGATAGTGGAGACAATAAAGCAAGTAACTTAGTAAAATTATTAACCTGCTTACTAAAATTTTAAAAAAAGGTATAGAATCATCTATGCTATACATTATCAATGATACTGACAAAGCTTTGGTGGCTGCAGGGGGAGACAAAAAGTACATGAGCACTTGTCTGGTTGAGAAAAAATATACAGATGTTGATTAGCTTTTAAAATACTGGTGATTTAAATATAGATATGTATGTTGATAGTTTAAGAACAGCCCCAGGATATAAAATAGAATGTATAATTTCTAAGCAACGAGAAGAAAATTTGATCTATCTACTAAAAAGTTGTATTAGGAGGGAAAAAACAGATAAAATTTGTATACATAAAAAATACAAAACAATTTGGTAGAAGTAAGTTCTAACAAAGTAATGATTAAACTACATACAATTGGATCATAACCACTAACCTAAAAGAGACCCTTTCTGATTGGATTATAAAGAGAAGCCACTCCTATGTGATCCATGTACATAAGCTGCATTTAAACAAAAGTATAGAGAAGAATTAAAAATAATGGCATAAGAAAAATACCAGACAATATGATCTGATACTAAATCAGAATAGCAATTTCAAGTTGAACAAATTAGAAATGATGATAAATCATCATCAGGAAAAAAGATAGATGTAATAAAGTGGTAACATGAACAATGTATATGATCAAGTATACAAAGCAATCATAAATATATTTGCTTACAACATATCAATGTAAATTCAAAATACACGAAGTGACAACTGGCAAAACCATAGCAGAATGAAGGTAAATTAATATACGGAGTGGGAGAATCCTGGGAAATGGTTAATTCAAACAGATAAAAAGAAACAAAGGCGTAAAATATTTAAATAGCAGCCATTAGAGGAAATTTTGTGCTTTAAATACAACTATAACAATAAAAATTAAAGAAGATTTCCACTGACAAAGCTAGAAAAACAGCAGCAGCATAACACTATCTTAACTTTATGAAGAAATAATACAGTAAAATTAATAGCATAGAGAATAGTAACAACATCTAAATGAGCACAAACAAACACATAAATTTGAATTCTTTGGAAAGATGAATTAGATATGTAGATATCTGATAATTTGGTAATTCTGATTGAGAAAAAAGAGAAAGAAATATAGATAAAAACTAACAAATGAGGAAGATAGAACCATAGATGTAATGTATAATTGTATAATTATAATTGCAGGTGTAATGGAGATTTAAAAAACCACAAACACTATTCATAATACCTATAAACTGGTAAACCTAAGTGCAATCAATACATTTTGGAAAAATATTCCAGAATCAGCAAAAGAAATAAAAAATTTGAAGTTAAAAATTTTCAAATATAAAAATTGTAAAAGTAACAGAAATGATTATTAGAAAAGTCCTCAGCCCAACCCTCTTTCTTTTGCTCTGCTATGATCCCAGGTCCAAATGGTCTGTAAGTGATTTTTAAACAAACATGATAAAGCTTTTAAAAAACAAATAATCATCTTATTTAGATTGTCCTAAACAATGACAGAATAAAAGAGGCTAGTGTAACATTGATGTTAGACCATATAAAAAGGTTATCTGTAAAGAAAATTACAGGTCTTCCTTATTTATAAACAGATGTGAAAGTCTAAGGTAATCGGTAGATCAAAAATTAAAATATTATTTAAAAAACAATGAATAATGATCTTACATAGTTTATCTTAGGACCACAAGAAGTTTTCCACATTAGAAACATTAGCGCATTCATTTACTAAGGGAACAAATCATAAGCTTAATTTGACAGAGATAAAAAAATTTCTAACATTCAATTCCAATTAATAGTACATTTTTTACAAAAACAGACATAGAAGAGAATCTTATTAACTAGTGAATGGCTACATATAGAAAATTTCCAGTAAATATCTATTTAAAAAGGAATTTCAGATTTTTTTTTAGGGAAAATTTTTATTTTATTTTTTGTTTCTGCAGGTTTGTTTTTTTCCCATTACCATTTAGTCTCCTTATACCCAACCCCCTGCAATCACCACACAGTGGTCCATATCCATGAGTCCTGTTTCATTTTTGCTCAATCCCTCCACCCCCTCACCTCCTCTCCACCCCACATAGCTTTCATCCTTCTCTCTTTCTATGAGTCTGTCTCTATGGTTCTTGTTAATTCAGTTTGTTCATTAGATTCCACATATGAGCAAAATCATATGGTATTTGTCTTTCTCTGACTGGCTTATTTCACTTAGTATAGTGTTCTCCAGGTCCATCCATGCTGTCACAAAGGGTAAAATTTACTTTTTTACATCTGAGTAGTTTTCTGTTTTATAAAGGTCCCATAGTTGTTCTATCCACTTATCTACTGGTACGCACTTGGGCTATGTTCAAATCTTGGCAATTGTAAATAACACTACAATGAACGTAAGTATGTTCTTTTGAATTAGTGTTTTGGGTCCCTTTGGATATATTCCCAGAAGTGGGATCACTGGGTCAAAACATATATCCATTTTTGATTTTTTGAAGTATCTCCACACTGCTTTCCACAGTGGCTGAACCAATCTGCATTCCCATCAGCAGTGCAAAAGGCTTCCCCTTTCTCCACATCCTTGTCAGCACTTGTTGTTTGTAGATTTACTGATGATAGCTATTCTGCCAGGTGTGAGATGATACCTCATTGTGATTTTAATTTGCATTTCTCTGATGATTAGTGATGCTGAGCACCTTTTCATATGTCTATTGGCCATCTGTGTGTCATCTTTGGAGAAGTGTCTATTCAGGTCCTTTGCCCATTTTTTAATTGGGTTGTTTGACTTCTTGGTATTGAGTTTTGCAACTTCAGATATGTGTCATAAAAGAAAAAGATCTCTTATTACCACTACTAGTTAACCTAGTTCTAGAAAATATAAACAATATAATAACACAAGAAAAACAAGGAAGTGTCAATATAAGAAGGGAAAAGAGTTTCAGATGACATAATTATTTAAGAAAACAGACATATTTCTAAACTATTTGGTGTAGAATCCTAGTTCAGGATAAAATATGATATTATAACAACCAACAATGTTCTTCTTATGAGTAAGAAGTGATACATATTTGTCATTTATTATATACGACTATAAAATATAAATATATTAACCTAATAAAAAGTAATTTTGGAAAAATACACACCTCTATCAAAAGATATACAAGAACATCTGAATAAATGTAGAGACAAACCATGTTCACAGATGGGACCATTTAACACTTAAAAAGGTCAAATTTCCCCAAATTGAATAAACAATGCATGGAATCCCAATCAAAACTTTTCCAGAGAAACTCAAAATACTGGGTGAAAAAAATAGTTTGAAAAATAAAAGTCCATTTGTCACTGACAGTTTTGGAAAAGAAGAGCAAAAGCTAATATTTGCTCTAGCACATATCACTATAGAAGCACTAAAGAAAACAGTGAGGCCTGTGCCACGGACAGATGAACAGCGCAGTGGAGCAGATGAAACGGTGTCACGTGGAATGTAGTATAACTTTGAGGTGACTATTCCTATTTGCATGAGAAAGTTCTACTTTATGCCTATTTGCCTAGCAGAATTTCAAATAATGTCCTTTGTTACTCTCAAGTCTCTCTCAGTTTAGATTATAAATTATGTGATATTCTTATATATAATATACTGACATAGCAATTTAATAGAAGATGGATTTTTTTGCATATGGCATTGTCAAAAGTGGCTTCAAGTGGGGGGGAAATTGTGGAACATGTATAAGGACCCATAGTACTGGACCACAGGGTGGGGACTGACTCAGGTAGGGAGCGTTGGTGGGACAGGGGAGAATGGGGGGAAAACTGGGACAACTGTAACTGCACAACAGTAAAAAAAAAAATTGGTTAAATTTATAATGCACTAAGCAGTTAAATGTTGGAAAACACCTGGGTGACTTTGGGGTGGGAGATTATTTATTGAGCCATGTCAAAAAGTCTAAACCATAATGGGAAAATGGATGAATCTGACTACATAAAAATTAAGAATTTCCGTTCAGTGGAAGACACTGTACACTAAGGTAACAGATGGAGGACAGGCTGGGAGAATATAATTACAACATTTAAAGCTGACAAGGGATTAATATATAAAATAATTAAGCAATTCCTGAAAATCAACAAGAAAAAGAGAAAATTTGGCAATGAACATGAATAGGCAATTCACAGAAGGGGAAACCCAAATTCCCTACGTGCTCATGACTAGATCTTCAACATCACAAGTAATCAGAGAGATAAATTAAAGCCACGATGAGACCAATTTCACACCCATCAGACTGGTAAAGTTACAAAGCCAGAAGATACCGTTGCTGGCACAGATGTGGGACAATGAGACTCCTCACACACTGCTGGTGGGAGTGTAAACTGGTGAGCCATTCTGGAGAGCAATCTGTCATGAAATTGAGTGTATGTATATCCCACAATCCAGAAATCTCTCTCCTGATCTGTACCCTAGAGAAACTCCCACAGGGCCCTAGGTGACATACGCAGGAGAGTCAGAGCATTGCAGCTTAGGCAGGGAGATAATGCTCTGTGGAGACACGCAGAGAGAAACAGAGCACAGTGAAGCTAGAGCTGACTCTGTGTCTGCAGGCTTGTACTCCTTGCTGAATCATCCCCACGTAGGAGGCAATGATCGCCCAGTTCCACCTCTGTCCTAGGCCGGTGTCCAGGTCCAGACACTCCCCCATCCCTGGCTCTCTCCACAATTTTCAGTGCCATGTTGGGAATGACCTACAAAGTTAAATGCATGAAAAGTGTTAGCAATTCATTGGAGCACTTAGAAAAGTGGATGTTACTACAGGATGAGAGTCATTCTTAACCAAGGGGGAAAATGGCATAATATAGGGTTCAGTAACCGCCAAATAGGAAATCTAGGACATCACTGAGTGAGGACATGGAGGGGTTTCATGGAAGTTTGGAGACACCTTTTGCTCTTTCCCCTTGCACAGTGAAAGGAAAGCAATTCCATAAGTGGATATGGCAGTAAAAACATGTACCAAGATCCACAATGTTTTTGCAGTTTTAGCATAATTCTAGTTTTGAACACCAAGTTATTAATAGAGAATGTCCACTTGTTTTCCTGTCATTTACAGGAAGGAAGGAAAACAGGTAGAGCTTGTCTTGATCCAGAGGCCACCTCAGAAAGATCGTTCTCAGGTATCTCTCCCTCATTCCAAGGTTTTGAGCCTTGAAAGAACCACAGAACATTAGAGCTGAAGTAGCTTCCCAAAAGTTATGTGATATAACTTTAGCCAACTATGGAACTTTCTCTACAAAAGCATCCATTCCCTAATAAATCAGCTTCAAGAATCTATGGAAACCAGGTCATGGATCCACTACATTAAGATATATCATCCCATCCTTAAGAAATCAGTGTAAGCTCTTCCTGGTAGAGGCTATGACTGGAAAGCTGCCTACTTGCTACTCTGGAGTCATATTATAACTCTTGGACCTTGCCTCCTTCCATGAAACTCAGAGTCCTTATAAATCTTGTCTTCTCCAGGATGTCCTCATTGTGGTGGATGAATGAAATAGTTTTTTGTGAACATGGATTAATTATAATAAAAATTAAATAAACTTTTCTCCCCCCTTCGAAATAAAAAAAAAGTAAAATACTGGACTTGTAGTTCTTGATAGCCATGCCTTCAATTATAGGGACCCCTGTTGATGTGCAAATAAGTCTCCTTAATCTTGGGTGCCAAAGTATCTGTTTCCCTGGTAATTTCATCACTGTCCCTGATGCTTGAGTGCCCAGTGGGTGGTGCCAAAAGAGTTATAGGAAGGTATCTGTCTTCTCTTGCTCTCTTAATTCCACCTCAAGCTGCTGCTTTGCTTCCTGCTGTGGCTAAGGCCCTTGGCATCTTCCAGTGGAGTCACAAGGCCATTTAGTTCACTATTAAGGATACTGCTGTACCTTCCTACTGACACTGGTGCTGCTGCTGCTGATTCTGTGAAATGGGCAAACGCACTTTCCTTCATGCCATCATCTGCTGTCCTTACTTCCAAAGCCTTAAAGAGACAATGGGTGGAAACACCCTACATTCAGGCCTTAGTGGTAGGTTTACTTTCTTGAGGATTTGGGCATAAGTCCCTAGGGACTGATCAGGGTGGAATATAAGAGAGAGACACAGGGTGTTAATCAGTATTATTCCTCCTCTCCAGCTCAGAGGCAGTTTCAGGTATCTCTACGTGGGCTTTGGCAACTACATCTTAGACTATTTCTCAGAAGACTCCTCAGGTCTGTCCAGTTCTAAGTACTCCCTCTGCAGGTCCCTGGGCTTCCCCAGACTTGTCTCAATTCCAGAGCACATTGCAGATTGCACGGAGATCACTTTTCACTTTACCTGGATAACATCACGGCTCTAGATGGATGGAAGAAAACAGAATAAGGGAATACTTGCCATGCAGACAAGCCAGAGCTGTGTAAGGATGACCTAGGCTCCTCTAATTCCTCTCCCTTTCTTCTCCCCTCTTTTTTTGTTCTCCTCTTAGTTAAGGAGGAGTCCACCTCCCCCTAGAAAATGGATAATTTCACAGTCTGAATTCTCACTAGCATGGGCCTTAAAGTTTTTAAACTTACTACTGGGCTGAAGACAATGAGCTAAAAGTGGCTTGAGTTACCAGGTACCAGGGAAAATAGAGGATTGCAGCTAAGAATTTGAACTTTGAAATTAGGGAATCTCAGGTTCAAATCCCAACTCTGCCCTTTTCTAGCTGAGGGGCTTGGCTAAATTGTTCAACCACTCCCAGTCTCAGTTTCCTTATCTGTGAAATGAGAATGGCAATCATACCCATTTCACAGGACTATTGTGAGGATTACGTAGGTAGTGTATACCATACAGCATCTCATATGTGGGGCATAGTATTGTTACTAATTAGGGACTAACCAAAATCACACACAAGGCATAGCTGAGGTGATCATGGCTTCAACTGCCACCTTTAAGTGGGGAGGTGGAAGCTTCCTGATTTGGGACATTCACTTAGATGACAGGAATTTTCTGCCCAATTACCTGGTGATGGGGCCCTCTAGTGGCAGAAGAGAGTGTAATTTCTTTTGGAGAACCTGAGCTTTGATCTGCCTTCAAATGGGAGAAGAACCCAGTTGATTCAGCACCTGTCCTGCACAGAGCCCTCAGGTTTGCCAGCTGAGCCATTCTGGCCCTTTTGATGCAGGTCTGCATTTCCTGAGGGCACTGAATGTCAAATATAAAATGAGGCATACATCTCAAGCCTAATAATTTAGATTCCAATGTAAAAAATCAACTTCCTTTCTTTCCCTAATTTTGTTCCTTCTGGGCAGTTAATGCTAACTTTACAGGCCTGTTTCTGAACCAGTGGGGTACTCCATAAGCAGATGTGGATGTGAATTAAGTCACTTGCTGGATATCAGGATTGATTAAGTCATTAAGAAGCCCTATGTATTGAAAAATTGTAACAAAAAATTTCAATTTAGAAACTGGAAAAACAATCTGAAGTCATAAAATAAACATCAGAAAGTCAAAGGAAGATGAGCTTTTCACCATGATGGTAACTTTAATATATTTTTTGAACTATCAAGAAAAGATTTCTTCCCTGACTCTCTGTTTTTAAGTTGCATTTACTTTTCTACTGCTTTAGCGTGTGCCTTATTCCCCATTGGGTCACCCATGTCTGCTAGACACTAAGGACTTTTAAGTCAAATGTGAATAAAAATATTGGTAATACTTTCCATCTGCAATGTGTTTCATGATTTATAGATTGCCTAGATAGTTGTTGCATCTCAAAAATTTCACATTAACCCTGGTCCATTTGAGATGTTTTTAAAAATGGGCTTTGACTAGAGAAGAACAAAGAGGAAGGTGTTACCTTGTTTCTGCAGATGAGCAAATGGGGTCCTGGAGAAGTTATGTGAATCACTGGGCTGGCTGTGTCAGAGCTGGCCCTCGGGTCCAGGTTTCCTGAGTACTTCTTTACACTGTATCTGAAATGGCTGGGGTGTACCTGATGATCCTGGTGAGAAAACTCAGTCTTGCTTGAAGAAGTGTGTGCAACAAAATAGAAAACAAGATTACTTCTTTAAGCATTAAGATAAAGCATCATATCACATTACGTCATCTGCTGCTAGTAGGATACAGGTGAGAAAGCTGATTCCAGACCGAGGAGAGTTATTGCATGAGGTGCATGTTGGCTCATCAGTAAAACTGGCCCTGGAACCTGGTCTTGGCCCAAAGACTTCCGTAAGCAAGCCAGAGTAGGCCTGGTTCCCATCACCACTTGGGACTAGTGACATTAACCATACTGTTCATCCATTGTTAATTCTCTAAAAATTTGCTAAAGCAAAGGAGAATGCCATGACATCTACTTATTATAAGGCTCTTCTACATTCACCCGGCTTCTAAAGTCACAAGTATACGGGTCCTGTTCAGAAAACAGAAGAAAGTGTATACAGACTAAATCCAAACCAAGACATAAGGTACATTTGAAGCACAAAACACTGACTTGAACATAATTCCTAGTTGTGTCTGAGTTTTTATGAAAAGATATTTTTTTGAAGGAAAAATATAGATAGGATTAAATGGAGCCAAAAGGCGGTACTGCAACGACCCTGAGATTGGGAGTTAGGGGTGTTAGGCTCTCCAGTCTCCATTCCTGCACTTCTCATTGGCTTTCTTTGTGACCTGGTACAAGCAATTTCTTTCTAAGCCTCAGTTTTTCCATCTGCCAAAATAACAAGTTGGACCACGTATCACACAGGCCCTTTATAGGACTTGACCTTCTGTGACATTAAGTGTTCTCTTTATTTTTCATATTTTCACCCCAGGTGAAAGAACAATTTGTTGATTTACTAAGAAGCAGTCCATCACCAAAGTCAATCCTCTGCTAAGCCCGTTGAAATTTTTTGGGCGACAACTGCCTCCAGGGACTGGCTTGTGTATATTGAGAGCCTGCCATTTACCACCTCAATTTTGGGCTGGAATGGCACTGGAATTCTGTGACGCCCACTCTTTTGAATTGGAGAAGGGCACAGTGACATTGGCATTTCTGCTTGGGGCTAGTGGTTGAATCACCCTTTAAAACTAGTAGTCGGGTTGTGATCCAAAGGTGGCTACTAACTGGAGCCAAAAGTTTCCACAAGGATGTCATTAAGAGAAATGACTTTCATTACCAGAGGAGAAAGCCGGCTCTCTCCCGATCCTAAGGTCTACGAATGACGAGTGCCATCTACCGCATTTGAACTATACCCAGTAGTGGAGACTTACACAAGGAGTTTATTTTTCTTTCATGTCTCATTTTTCTTCTAATACTCCAATATCAATGTTTTACTGGTGTCTATGTCTCCTATACATAGTAGGCACAAAGCAGATATCAGGAAATGTTTGATTAAAAAAATGAATCTTGATGTCTAAAATCAGTCCATTTCCTCAAAGAATTAACAGCAAAGAAAGAAAGGAGACATGTACATAAGTTAATAATACAAGATAGCCTGTGACCTGTGCAATAAGAAGAGAATAACTCAAGTATTACAGGGACTTCAGAGCTGGAGAGATTAGATGGGACACCATGAAAAAAAGAAAAAAGAATTTGAGCTGCCTCTTGAAGCTGTGGGAGATCATTCTGCATGGCGTAGGCCCAGCTCCCACTTGGAGATGCACAGGACTCACGCCCATGGATGGGTTCTCCCATGGGGAATCAGGTCTGCATTTATACCTAGGCTGCTTTGAGTTTTGCTTTTGCTAAAACTCCCTCACCCTGATTTGAGACAGCAAGTGTAACTTCCTAAAAATCCATGCTAAACCTTCCTGGGATGAGTGTAACCAGCTCGATCACTTTTCCCTTTGCAAATATCCTTCTGTGATGTGATTAGCGGCATCATCTCCTTTGTTGTTTGTAAAAGGTAACCCCCTAAAGTGGCCTGTGCATAGTGAATGAGGACCATCATGTAATGTGGGAGGAAACCCAATGAAGGTGGTCAGAGCGGAGGCCGAGAGCTTTTTGCTCCCCTTGAGAGAAAAGCCATGCTGTCCTTTTTCCTCCACTGGACTTGGCAGTCCGTGTGAATGTCTCATTTCATCCATAATGATGTGGACACTATGGGCTGGTGTCTGCATCAGAAGGACAGGTATATTTTTCATATGTAAGGATGGAAAGAGTAGTGAGAGCACCCAGGTTAAGAAGGGCATAAGCAGGTCTTTTACTTCCTTGGTTAAATTTATTTCTAGGTACTTTATTTTTCTTATCACTATAGTAAATGGCATTTTCCCCCTAGTTTCTCTTTCTGATATTTCATGGTTGCTGTACAAAAATGACATTGATTCTTTGAATATTGACTTTGTATCCTGCTACTTTGCCAAATTCACTTATTAGGTCCAGTAGTTTTTTTTTGTGTGTGTGTGTGGAGACTATAGCATTTTGTACATACACTATTATGTCATCTGCAAATAATGACAGCTTTACTTCCTCCTTTCCAATTTGCATGCATTTTATTTCTTTCTTTCTTTCTTTTTTTTTTTTTTTTTTTGTCTGATTGTTGTCGTATAAGCCAGGCAATGAAAGACACATATCATATGGTCTCACATATAAGAGAAATCTAATGAACAAAATAAACTAATGAACAAAATAGAACCACAGGCATGGAAACATGGAACAGACTGAAAGTGACCAGACGACAGGGAAGAGGGGGATAATGGTGGAAAGAAGGGGAAGGGACTAGACAAGGACCATGTGTACATGACCCACAGACAGGGACAACAGTATGGGAATTGACTGTGGGGGGTGGGTGGGATGGGCTGAGGAAGGCATAAGGAGAAAAATTGGGATGACTGTAATAGAATAACAATAAAAATGATTTAAAAAAGGAAGGGCATAAACAAATGCAGGAAATAAGTACTGTGTGTAGAAAAGAGCCATGGTCTTAGATATGTGAAGTAGAGAAGAAGTTTTGACAGGTCAGTGGATGGTATTCTTGTCAAGAAACTAGAGTGACAAACTCTTTGGGCTTAAGTAGAAGATAAAGGACCACTGGATATTTTCAGCAGGAGCATGTTATGATCAGGGCAAAGGATTAGAGGTGATTCATTTCAACCTATAATAAATGTATACCATGTATAGGCCATGACATTTTATTGTATGTCAAAGTGTGAATCGCTCTTTGAAAGTGTAACACTCATCCAAGGTGAAGAAAATAAACTCTTTCAGGCTATCAGAGTCATTAATATTCCTGGAAAAGGACCTAATGAAGCTCTTCTATCCTGGAAGATCTAATTTATCTAACATAAGCAGAAATGTGCCCCTAGAGAGTTTATTTAACCATGCCCTGAGTTGGCTAAGGTCTATTTTTAATCAGTGCTCATATATATATTTTTAAGCAGTACACCAAACATCCTGTGTGGAAAACACAATGTTTCATTTCTAAGAACACTTAAGAACTTCCCAAATGCATATGATTTTATTTTCAGCATTAATACAATCTAGTTGACAACTGTATAGCAGTCTACTGCAAGAATTACTATAGATTCATCTCTATCCTGGTCCAATTTCCATATTATTTGCATGAATGAATGACTTGTGTAATTTCTGTTCATCACTAAAGGAAAAGAAAGACTATATATCTCAGAAAAGTTCTTCTAAATAATAAGATCAAGATTTATACATTTTATGGTATAAGTGGAAAAGCTATTCCACAGCTATTGGAATTAGGTGTTTGGATTCAGTTTTGGCTGTGTCATTTAGTAGTAGTGATACTAAAACAGGGTAACTGGCCTCTTTATACGTCAGTTTCTTAATCAGTAAAATGGGGAAAATATCTGTATAGTGCATGGAATAGAATCTGGCACACAATATCCATTAAACTGTAGCTATTTTAATCATATCATTGTCAGGTCTGCTGCTCAGGATTGTTGCAAAGATCCAATGGTTGAATATGTGAGGCAGAGCTAGCTATTTCTCTGGGAAGTATCTAGGAAAATTTTCCTGGCCTGAGTTGTAGGGGATCATTATGCAAGGAATTCTTTAAGTCAAAAAACCAGCAGGGAAATACAGTGAAATACTCATCTGACCAACCAGAGAAAATTGAAAGATTGTGTAACAGAAACATCACAACAGGGTTTTCAAGGCTTCTCTACAAGATTTACTGGTTTCTTTTACACAAAGTTTTAGAATTAAAGATATTTCCATTTTGCATTTCCTGTGGTGGAAGTAGCACAGAGAAAGTAATTTTTGTTTTATGGCTATTAGTCAACTATTTCAACTACCTCCCTCACCACCACCTCAGACTATCATTAAGAAAAGTTGATACACACAGCATGACTCTTTACTGAACCCAGAGAGAAAGAGGAAAAGTACTGGAACCAGTAAGACCCCTGTTTAAGGCAGAAGATGATCTTAGTATCCAAACAGCTCTCTCCTCCCTCCCTCCCTCCCCCCTCCCTCCCTCCCCCCTCCCTCCCTTCCTTCCTTCCTTCCTTCCTTCCTTCCTTTCTTTCTTTCTTTTTTTCTTTCTTTCTTTCTTTCTTTCTTTCTTTCTTTCTTTCTTTCTTTCTTTCTTTCTCTCTCTCTCTCTCTCTCTCTCTCTCTCTCTCTCTCTCTCTCTCTTTCTTTCTTCCTTTCTTTCTTAAAATACAGATGTGGCTCTTTCTGTTAAGACCAAGGAGAAAGATGCTGTAAAAACTGACATCCATTAAGAAATTTACCATGAGTAGTACCAAGATGTATGTGTGTGTGTGTACTCTTAAAAAAAAAAAAAAACCTATTTGCCCCAACGAAACTATTCTTTAAAATGAAATCATACTTGGCATGGAGTTACATAGTTCCTCTGTGACCAAATGAAAAATTTTGTGTATGGATGCTTAGGCCAGAAATAGGATGTGCTTTTCCAAGGCTACCACGTAGCTATGGGATGACATCTTACTCCCACTCTAAAGGCATTGCTGCCACAGGAGGCTGCCTTACTTCTAGTGTCATCTCACATTCCATCTTCTTTCTAAAAACTCTGTCATGTTTCTTAATAGGTTGGGTCCCTGAAGCAGACCCAGAGGCAAGAATTCATGTGCAAGCCAGTTTTAAGGAAGCGTTCCCAGAAACAACTAGAAGGATAGGCAGCAGGAAAGTGGGACCCAAAAGAGGAGACCAAGCCAGGGTACTTTATGCCTACTTCCATTATTGTATTATCAGGGCTGTTCTTGCTGTGTTTTTTTCTCCTTTACCCTTATTTGACTGTGACTCCAGCAAAAAGCTGGGCCCAATAAATAGGCCTCAGTAAATGTTGCATACATGAATGAATAGAGCTTCATACCTCCTTCCAGTGGAAGTAATCTTTCTCTCCTATGAACCCTCTGTGATTATATCACTTTCCGTTGAATCGTAGTTATTTATATGTACGTGCTAAATCCCCTGATGGTTTATAAGCAACTTGTGGTCAAGAATCATGTTGGATTCCTCATGACAGAACTTAGTACAGGTTGGTAGGGGCTCACTGAATGCTAATTGGAATGACTGAAATAATCTATGACACCAACAGATGAACAGCTTGAATACACAGTCCTGGACTAGAGTGGGATTTATAGTTCTCATTCTTGTTCACACTTACTCCTTTGGGACACACTGTCTGGGACTACTAATAAAAGTGATGGCATATCCTTTGAAAAGCATCAGTGACATGTGACTATCAAAGATGTATAATCCCAAGTGCCTGATAGGTTTTACCCCCACTCATTCTTTTCTCTTCCAATGGTATCTTCAGTTTTCCCCTCCCAATGGGGTTAATTTTTAAAGTGTAAGAATTAATCACTCTTGCTTCCTCCTTGAAGCATTGCTAAATTAAGAGCTTGACATCACATCTATCATGCTTTCTCTAAGCTCTCTAAGTCCCATTAGGATTGGGAAGTTGCTGGGAACACAGTACAGGCTAAGTAAGAAAATATTCCTCGGAGTCAGTGAGTGAATCAAAAAATGTTCCATCTGCAGTGGCATTTGAGGCCCTAGGCTTTTTACTGTTTGTCTTGCCAGACATGATGTATGCTTCATCCATGAGGTGCTTGCTTGTGTTTGCACTGGTACCATATCTCTCCAGGTCTCATTTATTAAAGGGGAAAATATCCCCATTGAGCTGTAACAGGAAAGAGATTTTTGGATAGGAAATCATTTTGTAAACCTTCAGCAGTTTTATTTTGTCTAGACAGAAGACAATAAAATGAGGGGAAAATCCTCTGACATGATATTAAGATGGCACATGTAAGAGGGTGCCATGATTGCTCTCTCTCTCTCTCTCTCTCTCTCTCTCTCTCTCTCTCTCTCTTTCTTTCTACATTCCATGTCCTCATTTCTACAGTCCCATCATCTTCTGAAAATTCTTTAACCACTCTTCTTTGTGGCCCAAGGGGAAAAAGTGTTAACGTCTGTGAGCAACATTTCCACTGGAAAAAAAATTAAATAAAGCATACAAAAAATGATCCACTGAAGAAGATAAGAAGGAGTTATTCTAATTTCTAAAGCACAGTTCATGTTGCTATATGTATATTAACAAAAGAATATATGTATGTCAAAAATTTCTTGTCAACTTCCAAAGTCTTCCTCTGCATTGTGAGTTAATTGAAACCAATTTAGTTTGGGCTACCATTACCTGTAACTTTTTACCAGAAAGGGGCCTTAGAGAGTATCTGACACTGCCCCCTGCCCCCACCTGCATGACCAGTGCAACAAGAATAATGCCCTAAAGATGATATTAATTTAAATATTTGCCATTGTCAAGATTTTAACCTAATACCCTAGGACCTTTCTACCACCTGGTGTTTTGGTTTCCTCGAAGCCTTTTCTGACCAATTAATACAGTGGACCTCTTCTGCGTGACCAAGGGCTATAATCTTGGGGCACCGAAACCCTCTACAATGTAATTCAGCCTTGATGGACAGTGTAATAATCAGGTAGGAAGTGAAAAATTTAGCCAGTTATTATAACATGGCATCAAACAAGCAACCTGAGTAATCTTTTATTTAATATATTTATAACTGTGTATGTAGTCCTTTGTGGGCCCACAGAGCATCCTATTAGATCCATGGGTTTAAGTGTCATGGCACTGTTAGTATTAATCCAGTCTCCACAAATAAGGATCCCCAACAAAGAGGCATGCATTATAAAAATGTTTTAAGGAAAAACAATTCTTAATGCCTGTTTCTTAACACTGATGCTTTCTTAGGAAAGCAGTAGGTTGTCTGTAGAGGTGATTTACCCAGGATGTGGTTAACTTATAACAGCTGTATTTAAAACACACACTCGGCCTTTATCCCTGAGGCTGAGAATGATTTATGCTTTTGCTGCTCAGGCTGAATTGGTGAAATGGACCTCAAAATATATCAACTAGCATATTCAGAGGCGTTGAGAAAGGCCTGTATATGCAGAGACCAGTTCACCAAAAAGGTAGAGCAAATTAGACAATGCACCTTCCATGAGTATATTTAATTTTGTCTAAGAAACATTGAGATTCTACTGGTCATTCAGGTGTACCAGGGCAGATAGGTACCAGTTTTGGCTTTATTACTTAATAGCTTTGTGATCTTGGGCAAGTTATTTAATCTCTTGAAGCCTCAGTTTCCTAATATCTAAAGTGTGGACACTCATATTGCCTAATTCACAGCATTATTGTGAGGATTACATGAGGTAGTCCCAAGTGTCCAACCTATAAGGAGTTCTCAAAGTGGCAGTAAAAACATATGCCAAACACTGTCTATGTGTAAGGCATGGTTCTAGGCACTTCACATGGATGAACTCAAATACTTAGGGTGTCATCTCACATTGCATTTTTTTTCTAAAAGAAAAGGCCAGCGTAGGGCCTCAGCTAGGGGGCAGGCAGCTTCTGGAAATGGAGCTGGCAAAAGCCTTCATGTACACACACAACACGTGGATAATTGCAAGTAAAACTGGGAGTATCTGAATAAGATTGTTAGATTATATCAATGTCAAAATCCTGGTTGTGATATTATACTATGATTTTGCAAAATGTTCCCACTGGGAGAAATAGGAAAAAGTGTCTGAGGGATATCTCAGTATTATGTCTTACAACTCTATGTGAATCAACAATAATCTAAAAAATTTAAATGATAAAAACAGGTAGTAAAAAGAGAGAATGACAATATAGTTTTCCTAAGAAAGTCCTTTCTTGCTTTAGCCTGAAATCTAAGATATCTGAACACCCAGGTATTTCAGAGTCTTACGGTGCTAAAAAAAAAAAAAAAAAAAAAAAAAGGAGATTTTCACTGCAATCTACAGTTTGTATGAACAAGTAACATGGCAGGGGATTGAATTAAGGCTTGGAGGTTTGATTCCCTGGGTGGCTGTTGTTGCAAATGGTCCTTTGATTAATCAAGATACAGGCTTCAAAGCTGAGGGTAAAGTGGCTGAAGAGACACCTGTTGCTAGGAAACAGAAATTCCCAGATCAACTTCTGGGTTCAAATGTGGTGACTTGAAGGACTCCTAGATTTATTATTTGCCCCTGGAATTGCTTAGAAGCAAAGAGGCTCAAAGTCAAAAACAGGAGAGTGCCTTGAAAGAGGTCATTGGAGGCACCCAGGTGAGCTGACCCAAGCAAGGATCCCAGGCCCTTGAGCCCTGAGCGTTGCTGAGGAGAAGTCACTGCCAGGTGTGGTTCCCCACTTCCCCTTTTCCAAAATGGGATTTCTTTTTTTGCTTAAGTGTTTTATCAATGATAGTATTGGGGCAACTTTGGTTAATAACAGTTTACAAATTTCAGGTGTACAGTTTTATGGCATCTGTATACTCTGTTGGGTGCTCATCACCTGTAATCTAGTCTCCTGTCAGCATGTATTTGCATCCTTTACTCTCTTCATTGTTGTTCTCATACCCTTCCTCCATAGTAATCACCATTCTGTTGTCTGTGCCTATGAGTTTGTTTGTTGCCTTTTGTTTTATATCCCACATATGAGGGAAATCATGTAGTTCTTGCTGTTTCTGTCTGATTTATTTCACTTAGCATATACTCTCAAGATTTATCCATGCTGTTGTAAATGGCAGTATTTCATAATTTCTTATGGCTGAGTAGTGTTCCATTGTGTATATGTACCACATCTTTATCTTTATTGTATATATGTACTAATCATCTCTCTAAGGGCAATTAGGCTATATTCATGTCTTGGCTATTATATATACTGTTGCTATGAACATAGGTGTCCATATATTTTTATGAATAAATGTTTTCAATTTTTTTCAGGTAGATAACCAGAAAAGAGATTGTGGGATCATATGATAGCTATATTCTTAATTTTTTGAGGAACCTCATTCCATTTTTTGTAATGGCTATACCAATTTACATTCCATCAATAGTGCACGAGTGTTCCCTTTTCTACACATTCTCTCCAACTCTTGTTATTTCTTGTCTTATTGATATTAGCCATTCTAACAAGCATGAAGTGGTATCTCATTGTGCTTTAAATTTGCATTTCTCTTATAGCTAGTGATGTTGAGAATTTTTTTCAAATGAGAATTTAAAGCTAACCTTGAGCAATCCAGTAAAATGAGCCAATAAATTTCCTTTTTGCTTAACAATTTTTTTAAAATTTTTATTTTCATTGTTGATCTTGTACAGTTTTCTGTCTTTTATTCTCACCCGAACCCGCCACCCCAGCCCTCCCCACCTCCCTCCCATTTCCATGCTTAACAATTTTTAGTTCAGTTTCATGTCACTTGCAATTCAGAGATTCTTAACAGAAAATATAAGTTATATACATGCACACATAGAAGCATGGCAATTCAGAGACATTATCCACAAAGGGATGCCCACACACCTTCCCAGAGGCGTAAACCTGTACCTACATGTACCACTGTGCTCCTGTACACACACACAGAAGCACACACGCTACTGAAAGAGGCAATCACAAAAGTATAGAAAAATTCATTCAAGGTGGCATATGTGTGCACATACAGAGTAATGTCCCTAGAAGGAAACCTATTATGAGTCATCCTCTGCATTATACCTTTGGGAATATCATTAGCCTCAGAGTATTCAAAGGCAGGGATGATGCACTTACTGCGATAAGTTAGAGCTACATGTTTTCTGAGCTTCAAAAGATGATGTGGGATTATAACATAATGAAGGTTTCTAAAGTTCAAAATCTCCTAATTAGGTTGTGTGCTCAATTCAATAGAGTTCCGTTTCCCACAAATACAATGAGGACCTGGATGTCTATGAAGGAGTCTCCATGGAGCTGGGTTCAGGCAGGTTGTACCATTGGTAGAGCCTGGTATCATCTCTCTCTTTGCTGGCATGTGCATGAAGAATGAAGCTAAGCCTCTGTTAGTTGAGGAGTAGGGGTCAGGGAATGTGAAGTGTTGGCCATACTGGGCCTAGTCATCAGGCACACTGGATAGTGCTGAAGGGAAACAACCACATATTTAATATTTTCTCTGGACATGGATTCTGCAATACATGGAGGAAGAGACGTGATAAATGGGACTATCACTCAAAGATTTACCTTCTTTCGTCAATGTCTTGAGGAAATTTAACATTGATACAATACTTTTATCTACAGATTATATTCCAAAATCATCAATTTCCCTACGATGTTGTAACTATTATTTTTGCCCAGTTCAGAATCCAATGTAGAGCCATGTGTTACATTTAGGTGTCATGTCTCTTTATTTTCCTTTAATCAGGAACAGATCTTTCATTGTTTTTTATGTCATTGATGATGTTGAAAAATACAAGCCTGCTGTGTTCAAGATTGTCCCTCAGTATGGTTTTGTCTGATGTTGCCTCACGATAATATGCAAATGTTATTTTTTGACTTGTTTTCTTTATAAATAACACTGTGTCTTTCACAGGGCATTAGAGCCAGAGGCCTATAACATGTGTTTGTTCTTCATTGGTAATGTTATTTTGATCATTTGGTTAAAGTGTTCAATTTCCTCAGTTTTTTCCTTTTAAAATGTATAAATATTTGTACATTCCTCTAGACTTTGTAAATATCTGTTTCTCATAAAAACTACCTTCCTCTACCTGAGATCCATTGGGCTTCTTTTTGCCTAAATTTATTTTTTACTATAACGGTTACAAATGATTATTTCCTTATTTCATCATCCCTTCTATATTGATTAGTTGGCCTTCATCCATAAGGAAGCATTTCCAGCATTTTCTCTCCACCCCTCTATTCCCCTTACCCCCACTCAGATCATTTATCCATCTATTTATTATTAGTATGGACCCATGGATTTCTAGTATATTTAGCTGGTTATAATCCACAATGGCCCTGTAATTGCACTAGATCTTGCAGTTGGATCCCTTTCAAGCAGGTTTCTATGTGTATGGTATGTGTCTACATATTTTTTAGATACTTTTTGACTTTCTGGCACAACAAGATGCTCCATACTCATCTTAAATGCCTTCTTTGCCCCAGTTCTTGAATCAACCACTTTCCCAAGGAGCACTGGTTTCTTTAGTGGCAATCGTATTTAGAAACCAAGACCTGGGCACTAGGTGTGTTCATTTCCATGAGAGCGTCATTGTTGTAAGATCTTTCAGTGGCTAGATTTAATAAATAGACACCCATGTGAAAACATGAGTTTAAACTGGTTCCTTCAGTTCCTTTCCACCCCCAAAGAGCTCTTTTTAGCTTACCTTGGCTCCTTATTTGTATTCTCTTTTCTCAAGTAAGAATGCTAGCTCCCAATAGTATTAATATATTTACTCTTTTGTTCAATCCTGCAACACAAAAATTATTTCAATATTACTATACTTAAACACTGAAAACAGTCAATTTTAAAAATAAAGATTTTCTTAAATTTCTTTTTTTATTCAAATGAAGGGTATATAGACAAAGTATAGTATTAGAAGTTACTTGAATAGTTCTTTTTCTCATTCATTTAGTGTGGTTATGTTATTCATTTGATCCACACTTACATTCATTTGTTTCTGTTTGTACTTAGTTTTACTGTTTCCTTTCCCATTCTTATTGATTTAATTTTGTCTTTTAATTTGAAGGTAATTAGCATGATTTCATATGTTAAGACATTGTAAAATGTATCCTTGTAGAAGTATCACATTCTCCCCTCTCCTTTAACACTCATCTTAGGGTATTATTTTAGTAAAAATAAGCCCACAATAATGTGTTATTTCCCCTTTATTCTCACGCAAAACACACACAAAATTAATACTATGTTGTTATATATACTAAAAATAGTATATATGTTACCATTATTCTCTTTTGTACTCTCCTTTTTATACTTATCAACATACTCTGTTTCTACTCCATTTTACTTCATGTAGTTTATCCTCATTTTTGAATGATAGATTAATAAGGATTAAAATTGTGAATTGATAGTTAATTTTCATCAGTACTTTTAATATATTACCCTATTAATTTTAGAATCTACTCATGCTGACAATAAATCTTCTATCAGTGTAACCATTATTTATAGAATTGGGCCTTTCTCTTAGTTCTTAGAGTTCTACAGATTCATTAAGATGTTCTGTGGTGTAGATTTGTCTTTATTAATTCACATTGGTATTTGAGTGTTTTTTTTTTTATTCTGAGGACTTATTTTTAAGTCTAAAAACTTCTCTGATGTTTTTACTTGATTTTCCTCTACTCACCTGTTTTCTAACTCCTATGAGGTATATGATGGAACATCTCAATTTATTCTCCATGGTTCTTAACTATCCCATTTCTATTTCTTTATTTCTATGCTGACCTCTCTTCAACTATGTTCATTTATTGATCCTATTGTCATATCTAACCTACTTCATATTGTTAATGCTTTTTTCATATCTTTGGATAATTTTAATTGTTATTTCTTCACTTTTACTAGTGTAACATTTTCATTTTAAAATCTTTGTCATACTGTCTCTTTTTATAATTTTTTATTATTGTTGTTCAATTACAGTTGTCCCCATTCCCCCCATTACTCTCCTCTGCCCTACCCGCCCACCACCTTCCACTTTCCATCCTCCCTCCTTGTTATCTTTGTTCATGGGTCCTTTACACATGTTCCTTGTCTTGACCCTTCCCCTGCTTTTCCCTGTTAGCCCCCTCCCCACCCCTCTGGTCACTGTCACTCTGTTCCTTGTTTCCATGTCTCTGGTTCTATTTTGCTCCCTTGTTTGTTTTATTGATTAGGTTCTACTTATAGGTGAGATCACCTCCTGGCTTATTTCACTTAGCACCATACTCTCCAGTTCCATCCATGCCGTCACAAAGGGTAGGAGCTCCTTCTTTCTTCCTGCTGCATAGTATTCCATTGTGTCAATGTACCACAGTTTTTTGATCTAGTCCTTTACTGATGTCATACTGTCTCTTAAAATTAATTTCAGAGGGAGTAAATTAATATTCTAACTGTGGATTTCATTGGTTGCCTTTCTTAGCTCCAGATTTTGTATCAATTTTAAAATTTGGGCAGATGAGCCCATTTTGGGTCAGCGGGATTGTCTCTCTTCCTCCGTGGTTGGTAGTTTTGCAGGCATTTGAAACTACCTCCCTATAGTTCTAGTTCTGAGACTAATTTTATGATGACATTTTAGGTTTCGGCTATATCGTTATTTTAGAGACATTGAGATACAATATTTGAGTCAGTGGGTTGCTTAACTCAGTTTCACATCAGGCTGTGTTTTTGTAATTTTTACTTCACCAAGACTACAGCTTTCTATAAACCATAGCCTCAGAGATAAAATTGGAATTTTCTTTCTCTCCTCTTTATGTATAAAGATACCACCCCCCATCCCCGCCACACACAGCAAATCCTTAGCCTCAAGTGGTGAGCCTAGTTTTTGTCATCCATCTTGCATGGAACACTTATGTCCCATTATTCTGTGACTACCACTTTTAGTTTTTAGTTCTGGAGGACAGCAGGTGCTCTTTTTCAAGTCCCCTTCCCAATTTACACTTATATTCTGTTTCTGAATATAACAACACAATTATTCTTCAACCCCCAATTTTCAGTTGAGGATATTAAAATATTAAGATGAAATGTGTTGTCTAAAGCCACATGGTTAATGAGTAAAACCGCTGAGACTCAAATTTAGTTTTCCTGGCTTCAAACTCCATATTTTTTTTTTTAGTGACTCCAAACAGTCTTTCTGTTAGCTTTTATTTTTTCCATTTGGTATTTTTCTAAACTTCTATTGATTTTGGACTTTCTTTTCTAATTTAGACTGTAAATGAATAAGAGCACTTTTCCTCTCTGAAGGCGTCATGACTTGATGGAAGGGATTTTGGGCTGTAAGTGAAATTACCTGGGTTCTATTCTCAGCTGGGAAATTAGTTAAGTCTCTGGGCCTCAGTTTTCTCTTCTAGAACATTAATTAAGTGGTTTGGCTGAGGTGAACTCTAGGTTCCCATTCAGCTCCAATGGTCTTTGAGTGCTCCATTCTCAACAAGCTTTGGTTGCTGATTGAATATCACTTACATTTTTAAGATAATTATATATTATATATTAAGTATTATTTGTTATAGACACTGTTCTTTACAAAAAAGATACTTCAGCCCTGGCTGGTGTAGCTCAGTGGATTGAGCGCGGGCCTGCGAACCGAAAGATCGCGGTTCGATTCCCAGTCAGGGCACATGCCTGGGTTGCCAGGCCAGTTCCCGTCAGGGGACACACAAGAGGCAACCGCACATTGATGTTTCTCTCCCTCTCTCCTTCCCTTCCCCTCTAAAGATAAATAAATAAAATCTAAAAGGAAAAAAAAAAGATACTTCATAATGAAACAGAATGGATTCATTACCATGAAGAGCTGATTAATAAGTGGTTAAATGATTCTGTATAAAAATTTTCTGTTAAGTCCTGGCCTTGTTTCTGTATGTGTGTGTATACATACACACACACACACACACAATTGTTTATTCTATTGAAGTTATTCTTTTTTTTCCCTTTTGCCACCCCTTCCACCCAGCTCACCCTTCTTTCCCACTGTCATCAGTCTCCTCTCTGTTGTCCATGTCCACAAGTCATTCATACATGTTCTTTAAATAATCCCTTCCCTTTCCTTCTTTCATTCCCCCCACCCTACTCCCATCCTATAGCTATCAGTCTGTTCTATTTCCATGTCTCTTGTTCTATTTTTCTTGTTAGTTTATTTTGCTCATTAGATTCCAGTTCTAAGTGAGGTTATATGGTATTTGCCTTTTGACAATTGGCTTATTTTACTTAGCACAATAGTCTCCAGTTCCATCCATGCTGTTGGAAAAGATAGGAATTCTTTCTTTCTTTTTGCTGCATAGTATTCCATTGTGTGAATATACCACAGTTTTTCAATCTACTCATTTACTGATGGGTACTTGGGCTGTTCCCAACACTTGACTATTGTAAATAGCACTGCTATGAACATAGGGGTACATAAGTTCTTTTCAATTGTTGTTTCAGGACTCTTAGGGTATACTCCTAGCAGTGGAATTACTGAATTATAAGGCACTTCCATTTTTAATTTTTTGAGGAAATTTCATACTGTTTTCTGCCATAGGAGCTGGAGTCATGTAAGAAATATAGTCATTGCTGGAGACTCCATAGAAAGCAGAGAAAAACAAAAATACTGGTTCTTCCTCTTCTTGAATAATTTCCCATGCATTCTGCAGGTTGAATCTGCCTAAAAGCTAGAGGGCCAGAGAGCCTAGTTCCATCATAGTGATGCAGAGAGAGATCAAGGGCAGAGAAGAGATGGAACTGAGGGCAAACTGGTAATTTACAGGAAGACATTCTTAAAGAAAGAGAAATATGGGCTAGGTCTTGAAGGATAGGTTGAATTTTAAGACTTGAAGGGGCAAATATAAAGCATTTGTGAAAAACAAATATGAGGCGTATTTGTGGCAGTGTGGAGGCTAGTCTGGGTTGATCAGGAAGTGCATGTTGAATAGTCCTGGGACTGAACCAGTCAAATGGGGTTAGAACATGACAGGGTGTGCTTGGAAAACCAGAGAGCTAAAGAATTTTTAAGCAAAAGAAAAGAAAGAATCATTGAAGACATTTGCATAGAAGAGTGACATGATAAAAATGGTGTTGAAAGAAGAATTTCTGGCAGGGGCAGCAGGCTGGATTGGAGTGAGAAGAAACCAGGGACAGAGAAGCTACAAAGGAAGTCACTGTAATGATTCACATGTGGACCAGGAATTCTTATCAAGGTTATGGCAGCAGGTATAGAGAAGAGCAAACAGATTAAGTATTCAGCAAAATTTTCAAGTGATAAGACATGAAGATGAAGAAAAAATTAAAATTGATGCCAATTTTTCAGCCTGGATAACTGGAATAATAACTGTGATTGAGATGAGCTAGCAAGAGATGTTTAGTTCCTCTTTAGATGAGTTTTATTTGAGAAAAAGGCAAGATATGAAAAGACAAATCAGAGAAAACAGCAACGATGTATTACTGGAATGTGGTGGAAAGAACAGAAATGGAGATGTGAATGAGGAAGAAAGTGCAAGAGTGGGATTGTTGTGACAGTAAAGGACTAGCCTTGGCAAATGTCACTGAAGAGGTTAGCCACAAAAGGTAGAAAAGGAGTCAGTGAAGGGGGCAGAGTGCAATTAGAAGGTAGACAGGCAAGCAGAAACATAGAATGAAAAGTGAAAAGACAAGTCAGGCATGTTGGGGAGTCAGTATTGCACAGGGACAGAAAATATGGCTCATTTGGCAAGGTTGGCTCACATATGGGCAATCCAAAATTTGTGCTTTAATGAAAGAAAAGAAGGGGAAACAGTATAGTTTAAAGTGTTAAATGATACAGAAATAATGATGAAAATACAAGCAAAGAAACCACTTCCCTAGTTTCACTCTGTATTGTTTAGTAACAAAGATTACCCCTTTATCTCGAGTTTTCTTAAAATGAAATGGTGTTATTTCTTTTCATTAAAAAAATATCCAACACAGGCATACACCCACTCAGTATAGCTATCTTTTCTTCTACTGTTTCTTTCCTTGTGAAAACAGCATGTCACAAGTGATGTCATGTCCTAGCATGTTAATGGTGTTAACATTTTTTAGATGTCCTTGTCTGTAATTCCATAGTGATGAAACTCCTTTTGTAGAATTATTTATCTGTTGTGGATGTTGAAATTGGCTTGGAAGTCATTCACCTGGAAGTCATCTAGATTCAACTCATCACTCTTTTGAGATCAAAAGAAATTTAGGAGCATATTAAACTTATTTATAAAAAGTTGGGTGCCATTTGATAATAAACTATCCATCTGGCCTCAACTCAGTATCAACAGCAGACCAAGTATCTGTCTCCCCAGGGAGGAGTGTGTCAGTGGTCGGTGACAAGAGGGGGATACACAAGGTAAAAACATGAGAGGGCACATCTTCTCATATGTGGAAAAGCGTCTGGGACAAGTAGTTGACCCCAAAAGTATGTGTACTGGAAAGGCAAGCTATTTAATGAAAGACCTGGGTCCTTGCCTGTCTTTGCCATCCCCAGCTGCATGATTTGGGACAGATCATTAATTAATCCGGGCCTTACATGGATTTTGGGAAGATTAACCAAAAGAATCTAAATGTGTGGAACATGAAGCATGTACACATTTTCTTTCCTTTAATATACTTCATCCAGGGAGACCAAAACCTAGAAGCCCATTAGACTTCTTGACAGAAGGCCAGACTGCTAAAAGTTGGTAAAGTCTGTTGCCTAACTCCTCAAGGCTTTATCTGTACGCATCCCTGT
The DNA here is from genome assembly GCA_039655065.1 of Glossophaga mutica. Classification (NCBI taxonomy): domain Eukaryota; kingdom Metazoa; phylum Chordata; class Mammalia; order Chiroptera; family Phyllostomidae; genus Glossophaga; species Glossophaga mutica. The sequence continues at coordinate 175,407,462 of CM077304.1, read as the reverse complement.
TAATGGAGATTCCACAACTGATTGCAAGTCCAGTTCAAGAGACATTTTATACTTGAGCAACAGAGACAGGTACTCTTGGGTTCCCTGCCGTTCACAGCGACTTGGTTGGACAATTTTGTTTTAAGCTTTACGATTTACTTGAATATTTTTGAACACAGAGAGGTAATTCCAGTGGTCAGAACTTTTAGAAATGCAGTTGTAGTAGCCATTAACTATTACTGGCACTTAAAAAGTCCGGACAATTATTTCTCATCACAGCAGAATATTTGACTACTTACAGTATCCCCACTGTATTTACACACACACACACACACACACACACACACACACACCCCCATGGAGCAAATATTCACCTGTCTTTATGTTCAGTCCTATGTATAGATAGGGAAAGAGAGATGATGTTTGGGTGGGGACAGAGCCTGGGAAATAGAAAGAAAAGAAACAGACGGAAGACGGCACAGCTCATTTGTTATATTTTTCCATTGACTGGGTTTGAGTGCCTATAACTAGTGTGGGCTGGAGAGGGGGCCTGGCGGAGGCTGACAGATCTGTTTAAAAAATATTTTGTGAGATTCTTGGCCTAAGAAGAGCCACTGGAGTCCAGGTGACTAAGGGTAGCACTGAGCTGGGGAGGCGCTGCCTGGATGCGAACATAGATGTGGGGACAGAGGCCTGGAAATTTTTACGTAACTGGCTTGGGCATCAGGTTTTGACAAGGCTTCTCCTTGTAGGTGTGTAAGCAGCAGACCTAGCAGAACCCAGAAAAGGAGAGGGAAGGCCAGGGTAGGTGCCTCATCATCATTCTAGCTGGTTGACTAACTCACGGGCCAGGTGCCTGGTCTGACCAAGGACCCTCAGGAACAGCTGGAGTGGAAGTCAGGAGACTCACATTTTCCTATCAGCTTTGCCACACACTTTACTCTGTTGCCTTGGACAAGTCATCTTCCCTCTCCAAACCTATATTTTGCAGTCTGTGAAACAAGGGTTTGGATTTGATCTGAAAGATCCCTCCTAGGCCTAATATTATTCATCTCCTAAATTTGTGATTCTGTTGTCAGTTAATTAGACAAATATTTTTGAAGTGTCTATGTCAAGTTTCTACTGATAGATTCTAGTTGTGTAATTATAATAATGCCATTACTTGTGAAGGTTGGCAGGTACAGCTTCATATCCTACTTTTGTCATTCACTGGCAATGTGACTTTGAACAAATTTCTTCACCTTTGTCATCCTCAGCTTCCTCATCTCTATAGTGAGGATAGTAACACCTTCTCTCAGGGTCATTAAGGAACAACACATAATGCACTGGGCATATAGTAGATGCTTAGTGACTGGTGCCCGCTATTATTGTATTATTCATTAAATATTCTAATAACAGGCAATATCAATCTAAAAGTAAAATATATACTTAAAATCTATATGCTCATTTAATCATCAGCACAGTCGAAACATAAAACATGTTCATCACCCCCAAAATCCCTTATACTACTTTCCATACAGTATATCTTCCATTGTCCACTCTCTAACCCTCTCCAGCTCCAGGCAGCCATTGATGTGCTTTCTGTCACTATGGATTAAATTTGTCTTTTCTAGACTTACATCTAAATGGAATCATGTAGCATACAGTCTTTTATGACACATGCACATTTAAACATATTTTGCTATTATTATCTAGAGTTATTCAATACCTCTATTCTTCCCCAAATGAGACAGGAACATGAGTAGTTTCTCTCTCTCTTCCCTCTCTCTTCCATCTATTATTTGCCACTTTGAAATTATCTGGGATTTTAGTTATAAATATTTAGTTATAAATATTTTAATATTAAGCATCAAGAGTTATTTAAACCTACTCTAGGTTTTCTACTTTATTTGCTCACTACTCTTTCTTATATCTTATATATGATTTATTCTTTGCTTTATTATATTCATGCTACACACAATTCTTTCACATACCTTCATTCCCCAAACCCCCCTGCCCAAGCCAGACATGAGGGTGGTAACTTTTATGAATTTTTGCAAACCTAAGTGTATCTTTATTTTGATTTCTTATTTCATTGATAGTTTATATGCTAAGTATAAGATTCGAAGAAAGTTATGTTTTCCCTCATTTTCTCCTGTCTAGTTTTGCCAATGAGAGCTTAGATGTAGTACTAAAAGTGACTATCTCAACTGGGGCTTTTGACTAATTTTCAATTTAACTGAATCTATTACTGCTTTTCTGTCCACCAATTATTTCTTTCAATAATCAAAATTTCAAATGCCAAGGCCTGTAGCACAGTGTTTCACAAACACTGTGGACATAAAAATCACCTGTGGATTTTGTAAAAACAAAGGTTCTGTTTTAGTCATTCTGGGTGGAGGCCTGAGATATCATATTTCTAACAAGCTCCCAGGTCTTGGTGGTGTGGACTACACTTTGAGAATAAAGCTCTAGCTGCTACCTCTTAACTTGTATGAGGTAATACCTTTAATCTTTAATCTTTATGAAGATATTAATTATGAATCTTAAATGTCTTCCTCTGCATACTCTATTTCTTGAGTGTTAATACTTGTATTTGTTAAGGTTGTGTCTTCCCACTTTTGGTATTGGTTTACTCAAAAAAATTTTTCTTTTCTTTTTCTTTTATTTTTCCTTCTTTTGGAATTCTTGGTTATAGAGCTACCTGTTGCTTATCTGCTCCTGTGACTGTGGTCGAAGAGCAGGTATGCTGCTCAGAGGAGCACACCGTCACTTCAGTAGCAGGTGTAAAGGTCCTCCATCTTGTGCCCCTAACATCAGAGCTGACATTACTTGCTTTTAGCTGCTAGGAAAAAATACTGCTCCCAACTGTTTAGTGCAAGCTGGAGGTAGGGTTGATCAGCATAGCTATAATTACCATGATGATAGAAACAACGAAAGAACACTTTCTGATTGCCTAGGACACTGTAGTAAGTGTGACGTATATCAACTCATTAGTGGATGAAACTTGTCAAACTTTGAAAATATAAACAAAAACAACTTGTCCTCTCTGTGTTTTTAGTACCTTCTAACTTAGATTGAGGAACACAATTTATTCCAATCGTATCTTCTTTTCTTTCTTCACTTCTGTGAGTAAATGGAAGGGTGCTGAAGATACAGACATTCGTTTGGATGAAAACCCAAATATCCTGGAAAATTGAATAATTCCCCAAAGCCAAACCTGTGTAATGAGAAAAGAGCAGAGAAAGAAGAATAAGGGAGAGAGAGAGAAAGGAAGAGAAGAAAGAAAAAATAAAAATGAGAATTTGGGGAGAAAGGATGAATAAAGAAACAAGGAAAAAGGAAGGAGAACATGACTGATGATAGAACTTGCACAACTGTGGGGAATTTAGTTGCATTTTGCTTGGTGTTAGTTTTTCACCCATCCTTAAATATTTTCAAATCTCTGCAAACAAGATTAGTCGAGTAGCCTTCTACATTCAGAGAGAGCGAGAGTGAGCTGTAGTGACCTTATAGACCTAACCCAGGAGAACAGGAAGGATATTAGTTTCGGCTGAAAAAAAGGCAGATATTCACAAGTGTATTGGAGAGATATTTTGTTCTGTGTTGTGTGGATTGTTTCTATGAGCTGAATAAAATGGTCTATTATTTTGTGGGCTTACAAGGATTCTTTTTACCTGTAAGGATTTTATTGGTAATGTTTGCTTAGATGCTAAAGAATAAACCATTTAAATCTTGAACTCTGACTGATTTAATTGTGTAGCTTAATATCTTTAAACTCAAGGGTTTTTTAAAATAATTTTTAGAATGTAAATGGACAATAGAAAGCAGGTGAAACCATCTTTATTTGAGACTCAGTCCATTAATTTTCTACATGTTAGTATCTGGGAAATTTGAAGCTGACACTCTTAAAAACATTTTCCCTCTTTTTAAAAGTATTTGTTTTGCAAAGCAAACACTTTCCCAATTTTTTATATTTATCTGTTTATTTAGAGTTTTGTATTTGCCATGCCCCTTGACCCAGGAACCATTCTAGTTTTCTTTAATTAACATCAGAGAGTATATTCCTGGTAAAGAAAGCAGCCTAAGAGAAAGGACACAGCCAGAGCAGCCCTTGAGATATTGGCTTTATTCAGATCTACCTTGACTTTTAATCAATTGCTCATTTTCATTTTCTCACTCAGAATATGACCTCTGAATAAACCGAGCTCATATCATGTGCTTAGTCTAGGCTCAAGCCTTGGGACACAAAGATAATTGCATCAAATCCCTGAGTTCAGGGGCCATCAGAATTCTGTAGGAAAGCAGATTGGGAAATAGAGTACATGTTATGTGTGCTAGAATAGGGGTATGTAAAGGTATCTTATAAGATAAGTGGAGAGAGGCCTCATGCCACCTAAGTCTAGTGTAGGCAACCTTTACATGGACTTCATAAAATGCAGAGATATTTCACAGTATAATTATCCTTTCTTATAATTTCTGAAATAATCCATAACTAACCCCTCCTTTTCCTCCTCATTCCACAACCCTTCTAAATTCCCCATTTGTAAAGCTTTGTTTATAAACAAAATGATCTATTCAAAGCACTCTGAGATCACCCTTTAAATGGTGGTTAGGAAACCTTGGGTTGCCTGGACTACTTCAAGTCCTTGGGTCTGGTGTTTGACTTACTATTTATCCTGCAGAAATCCCTCCACTTCCTCAGTGACTCCCACTTGCATCCTAAGTTTGTGTCATTTGTTCTGATAAAGATTTGTGAGTTATGACACCAAAGTTCATCCAGGCATAATTAATTTCCTTATGGTGTCACTTGCCTCAACAGCCAATCCCCAAAAGGGGAAGTATTTTAAAGGTGGTATTTTTAAAGATGATTGGTAGGGATGAATCTCTACATATCAGTGTTGATAGGAGTGGTGAGAAACTACATAGTTCCCTTGTTTTAGGGCTAATAATCTCCTTGTTGTCATCCATCACTGAAGCCTTCCTCCTTGCTCTGGTTGAGGTGGGGAGCAGGCCCATCCATCCTGGAGGAGAATGGTGCTCGACCTTAGAAAATGATTGGCATTAGTTTTGCAGATGTTCCCTCATTTCAGGGCATCTTATCAGTCTTGTGTCACGTGTATTGATTGAAGCCTTTCATACAGAGTCGCTGGTTCATGACCAGGATTCCAATGCAATTCTTTTGTCCCCTGTCTGTTGAGAGAAGGAAGTGAGAGAGGCTGTGTGAAGGTGAAACGGAGACTAGGTCTGCAGTGGCCACTGTCTCATTCGTTTCGGGAAACTGCAAGGCTCTGCCTGCCGGGAAACAGGACACTTTTTACCTTTTGATTACTAGGTGAAGAGAGGCTATCTGCCCATGGCAGCTTTGGGTACTGGTGATGGACATGATTTCCAGTGGTGGGGGAGGGGGACCAGCGGGCATTCACAGACCAGAATGGAGATACTGTGTCACTTATTCAGAATTGAATCTTGAAAATGGAAAACTGGTATATGAAAAGATGTTCAACATCACTAATAATGAGGAGAATGCAAACCAAAACCACAGTGAGATATCACCTCCCACTTGTTAGGATGGTTGTTATTGAAAGATGACAAACTAGTATTGGTGAGCCTGTGAAAAAAAGGGAATCCTTGTGTACTGTTGGTGGGAGTGTAAACTGGGGCACACACTCTGGTAAACAGTAAGGGAGGTTCCTCAAAAATTGAAAAAAAATAGAACTACCATATGATCCAGCAATTCTGCTTCTGGGTATATATCTAAAGGAAATAATACGTGCACCCACTATGATCATTTGCAGTATTATTCACAACAGCCAAGACATGGAAACAACTGAAATGTTCACTGATGGGTAAATGGATAAAGAAAATGTTATATACATATATATTATACATAATATATGTATATAATATATATACATGTATATATACACATACATATATAATGGATTATATATAATATATAATGGATTATATATATATAATACTTATATAATATATATAATAATGGATTATCATTCAGCTAGAAAGAGAAAAAAATCCTGCCATTTATAACATGGATGGTTGTTGAGGACATTATGCTAAGTGAAATAAGTGATACAGAGAAAGACACATATTGTATATTCTCCCTTTAATGTGACATTGAAAAAAGTCTAACTGAAAGTAATAGAGAATACAAAGGTGGTTGCCAGGGACTGAGGGGTGGGACAAATTGGGGGGTGCTGGTCAAAGGGTATAAACTTCCAGGTATGAGAGAATTAGTACAGCATGGAAACCATAACAACCCTGTATTATCTACTTGAAAATTGTATGAGAGTAGATCTTAAATGTTCTTGTCACACACAAAGAAAGGTAATTATGTGAGGGAATGAAGATCTAACAAACCTTATTGTGGTAATCATTTTGTAATATGTACACATATGAACATCACATTGTGCACAAACTTACACACACTATATGTCAATCAAAGTGAAAACAATAGGGTCTAGGCAGAGTATCTTCCTCACCCCTGCATTCAGAATAGCTCATCAGATGTTTATGTAATGTCATTGTTGTGACAGGCATTGTGCTGGGTGTGGGGATCCAGAGACAAAGACAGACTCACAGACTTCGAGGAGCTTTTAAATTCATGAATGAGTGTTCTGTATCTAATCAGTCTTCATCCTGTAAAAGTCTCCTGAAGCACTTCCATCTTCTCCATACCCTCTCGAAAGCCTCATCATCCTTCAGAGGGAGATCCTCTCTCTCTGTGCTTTGTACTTAGGGTAGCACTATGCTCTCTCAGTCATGGCCACATGGATCTCTTTCCCCCGAACTTGTTCAAGTGACTGTGAAGATAAGAGCAAAATCTTTTTTCATTTCCACATCCTCATGGTTCCAGTCAGGGAGTGTGTGTTCAGAAGAAATACTTTAAATGATGAATCTCAAGGCTTGTTTCTGTCATCCCTTTATTCATTCAGTGTTCTTCCCAAGTTGGAGCAAGGCCTGACTTCAGAAGCAATCATCTGGTGAAGGAGATACCGAAGCTAGGAGAGGCGAATTTGGTCAGGGCCCCATTCTGCCTCTAACTTGCACTTGGTATGAATCATCTCACTTCCCTTGGCCTCTATCATCTTTATCTACAAAATTTTCTCACATATACTATGGGGAGAGGGGGATGATGAGACACAGCTAAGCCCACACAGGACTTCTTTACCATTGTTTTCACACACAGATTCATCTGGCAAATATTCATTGAGCTCCAATGGTAAAAGAAGCTTCTCCCATGAGGCTTTATATGCCATATCTCAGTGGTACCTAATAGAATGCTTGCTCTCCACTCAATATACCTTCAGCTCTCCATTCCTGTGCTTCGCCCTCTTCTTGGCAGGCACAAACTCCACCTCACATCCTCTGCTTCTCTTTTGGTTTTGTTTCCTGAATGCTCAGTTTTTATTCAGACTTCTCAACTGCTATTACCTCTTAAAGATTTTTCTAGCTCCTTTTCCCCCCAACCAAAGTGGAGCAGTTCATTTATTCTCTCCAGTGGTCTTCCTGGACATGTGCAGCTAGTGACCTGCAAGTTTTATCTTCCTACTAGCCTAGCAGGTCTGCAGGACTTAGTACTTAGCATTTGTCTTCTATTTTATTCAATCTGTAATATTTTGTTTAGCTGGAGTAGAGGCAGAAAATTCTGCCTCATACACATACATACATATATACATATTAATAGTTGGAAAAGGGTGAAATATTTTAATGGTGTTTTCAGATAATTGTAAACATTTTTCTTTACAATTCTACTTTCTTTACAAACTACATCAAAACTCAATACCTGGGAGTTTCTTAAAGTTTAGATGCATTGTGAAATCTGGAACCATATTAATAAACATTTCCTGCTCAGTTATCTTAAAATCCACTAGTGTATCTTGCATTTTAAGTGGATATTTTCCAAAGTATGGTTTTGTAACACCATGCATTGATCATTTGAAACATATTAGTCCATTGACTTATATGAATATTTCAAATGGTAACACATTTCACTCCAAAATTAAAATAATCACATCTGTCAGTATCACCACCAATCTAATTGGGAAAGTTTTATGTATTGAGAAACAGTTAAACTTATGGTGGCAGATACATATTTTCCAACATTCTCATTTTTTTTTAATTGAAAGCTTGAATCTATGATTGGTGAAAGATATCCTCAATTGTGCCCATGAAGTGACAGACTCACTTCATTTATTATTAAGGAAGTGTCCGCCCAATACACAGGTTGAAACAATCATAGTTTGCCAGCCATTCTTCCAGGAAGAACTAGAAAAAGCAATTGATGTACCTTACATATCAGTTGCAAAACTACTTTCCCTTGGAGCAACTATTACGTAAACAGCAGATTTGCTTTATGCACATTTGTCATTTTGTCATGGAATAGAACAAGATGTGGACAACTATAATTGAACAACAATAAAAAAAGAGAAAGAGATGTGTACGCAGGTTTCTAAACTTCATAAAATAAATAATTTTAACAGCTTCTTTAAGGGCATTCTTAAATGAAATTTACTTATTTTAAAACTGTTGATCATGGTGGTAAATGTTACAATGACCATGGGCCTGATTCATTTTCAATGGCTTGAATATGTGATGAGGCACCCAAAATTTCATAATACACACCGTGGTTTTGGTACCATCAGTTCAAATGTTAACACAGTGAAAATGGCAAATAACATCTTAGCATTATGGTGGAAACAATTCTGACTTTGTGAACCCCTTCAAAATGTCTCAGAGACCCAGGAGTCCTTGGATGATACTCTGGGAACCACTGATCTGCAGGATGGATTTCTGTATTTCTTTCCCATTATGTGTCCATTTTTACTAAGGGTGAAAAAACCCATTGGTGCTACTTCTATTATATTGAAGATTTGGTGAGAGTAACAAAATATTTTTCTTGATTTTACTACTTTCTGAAACTTCCTTCTTTCTCCTGCTTAAACATTCTTTAAAACAAAACAAAACAAAAACCTCACCCAAGGATATGTTTATTGATTTGAGAGAGAGAGGTAGGGAGAAAGAGAGAGAGGCAACTGATTGATGTGAGAGAGAAACATCAACTAGTTGCCTCCCACAAAGTGCCCCTATTGGGGATGGAACGCAGAACCTGTTGGTGCGTGCGACCATGCTCCAACCAACTGAGCCACTGGACCAGGACTAAACATTCTGTCTTTTAATTCAATAGAAGCCAATAACCTATTGAGAGAATCAAAAGCTAAGATTGATTGATTCCTTGGGTGCAAAAAGAGAGAAGAAATGAGAGTGGGATGAGGAAAATAGGAGAGGAAACAAGGTTTGAAAACAAAAAAAGAATATGAGAATGAAAGATAGAAAAATTAAGGAGAAAGATCAGGAAGGGGAAAAATGAAGAAAAAAGAGACTACAAGAATAAAGAAAATAAGACAAAGAAAAGAGGGGCTCCAGGGGAGAGAGGGGATGATGCATTCTGTTAGAAAAGCTCTGAGTCAGGAGACCTGGGTTCAGCAGGGCCACATCTAGCCTCCATCTCTGCAAAAGTCAATATCCTTTCTGGGTCTCATGTTTTCCCTTCTGCAAAATGAGAAGGGAAGTGATGGTACCAAAGGCAGACAAGAATATCCACAGATGGCTCCAGGAGTCCCTGTACTTTCAAAATTATGAGCACAGTCTTGTGCGTCCTTCTTTTTTTTTTTGGCAGGGAGTAGGTTGTTTTCATCAGTCACTCAAATGTCCCTTTACCAAACTGGATGAAGAACCACTGACTTGGGTGGTTTATGATCTTTTCTAACCCTAAAATTTTATGATTTTTGCATGGAAGAAGACCTTGTAAACTGATACTAAAATCATTTTCTGGCCTCCAAGTTTCACTCTCATTGTCTTTGACTCTGAGAAAATTCAACATGAAGTTTATGGCCTATAATGATTGTTTTTTCCGCCTATATAGGAAAAAATAAATAAAAGGAGCAGCGATCTTAGGGAGTCTTGCTGAACCCTGACCCACTGCAGTGCTGGGGAGCAGGTAGGGCAGGTGGGAAATTGGCCCCTGGGGCCACTGAGCACAGCCTCATGGTGTGCATGCAAACAGAAAGGGCTTCCTGTGTGTGCCAGAGCAGCAATTCCTTTGCTTTCAGCTTGTTGACTTGGTCCCAGGGAAGGAGCAAAGCTGGCCAAGTACGATGAATGGCCAGCAGTGGAAAACCAATGCTGCTGTCTGCTGGCAGACAGGACGTCCGACACCACACTTGGTCAGCTCCCCCCAAATGGCGTTCCTTCCCCGCCATGGCTGGCTTTGGCAGGCGCTACCCGGCCTAAGAATGCAGGAAGTTTTGGGTCACGGTGACATCTAATGCTGATGCCAGATGAAATATGCCCTGGAGGCTCTCCAGGGTCACATGGGGTGTGTAGCAAGAGAAGGCAAGGCTGCTTTTGCACTAACAAAGTGGATTTTGGCTCCACAGTGGCCCCTGGGGGAGGAGGAGAGGGTGGGACTGGGAAGAGGGAGGGAGGAGGCAAGGCAGTGGCATGAGAGTGGACAATAAGGAGAATCAGTCTTGCTTTTTTAAAATCCCCTTTAGAATTTCAGGAAGTCACTTGCTCCTGGAGGTGGAGGCACATCCCCAAATCTGCGGCATAGAAATGCAGGGAAAAGTTTCTGTGTGTTGGCAGGTTGGGTATGTTTCTGGCTCGGTATGCAGTTGGGCCTCAGAGTTGGATAAAAGCTGTATAATAAATGTGGCTTGACTTGATATTCCCTCAGTAGTTCAACAGCTCAAAACTGGAAAAAAAGAAAAAGTAGACAATGGATGCTCAGGGTTCTGCTACCTTTAGTCTCTGGGAAAATAAGGCCTTTGTTGTTTCCTTCCTGCTGAAATCTCACTTCATCTTGTTCTTACTTGTTGGGTTATCTAGTCCTATTCTTCTGAATCCCAGATTCCTAGAGGAGGCTCAGCTCTACCCAAATAAAGCCCCTACCAGAACACCAATGATGGACACCTGTCTTCTGTCCCACATTGATCAATGGTGCCCTAAAACAATCTTTGTGCCTTGGTCTGAGCAGAGGGAAGAGGCTTGGCTACTTTTGCTTTCAAGAATTAGGAACAGAGACCTAAAATGGAAACAGCTGAGAAGAAAGACGCCAAGTCAAAAACAAGATCCAGCTGGAGGAGGTCAGGCCCGATAAGCGGGCTGACCACAGCCTTGAAAAAGAGGTCAGGCCCCAAGAGTTGAGTTTGAGCGGTGAGGAGTGTTTTTGCCAAGGGAAGATGATGGCCTGTGAGGTAAGTGGACTCTGTTCCTCTATCCCACACCCGGTTTAGGTTAGCTTGGGGAGGCCTTGCTGGTTTCCCCTCCATTCTCTACTGAAGGCTGAACTACTTAGGCTTAGCAGAATGGCAACAGGAAGGGTATGTCCGAGTGTCTGGAGAAGAGGTATCTTTGGGGAAGATGAAAAATCATTGGAAGGCCAGCTCCAGTTTGACCTCCTCTAAGAACTCTTGCCAAATCACTCCTCATGGGTCTTGGCTCCATCTCTCCACCCCACTCCGTTGATTTTATATTTTATTTTGAGTAGGTATCACTAACTATTGTATAATAAGTTACACGGTAATGGTAGTGACTAATATTTACATGGTGTATCTTCACTAACAAAATCCATTGCTTTTGCAAATATTAACTCAATTGTTCTTTCTCCATAATGACCCTGAGAAATAGCTGGAGGAGTTACTGATAGTCCGCTTTGTATAGAGCCAAGTTGGAAGATAAAGCACACACTTTGATTCCATCAGGGAAGACTTCAAATAAAGGTTTATCATTGGCTGACTGTCAGCTGGGATGGCTTGCTTGGCCAGTTCAGGCAGTAGTTGGTAGCACCAGGAGAGTTCTGTGCCCTCTTATTTGTCAGCATAGTCACTGTAGCTTCCATCATGAACTACGTTTTTGGTAAAAGGAAAAAGATTATTTTGGCAGCGTCATATTTTGACCAACATACTATTTGAAATCCTGAGCAAATGCTGTGGATTTCTAGAATCAAAACAACTTCATTAAAAAGTTTCTTTTGGACATTTGAAGGCAATGACCTCTGCCAGGCTTCACATCACAGTTCTCCTTGGCAACCATGACTTTGGGCCATCACTGCTCCTCTAGTCGCATCTTTGTTCTGCTTTGATTTCTCTTCCCTTTCCCTTCTGAGGACCACCCCTTCCAACCCTTTGCAGTGCACCCTGGGAGATTTCCTGTCCATGCCCACAAAGTCTCTCATTTTCTTAGTCTCTCTATAGAGTTTTCCCCCCCATCTTCTGCCCTAACTGAAACCTGGTTTCCCCAGGGGATATCACTTTTCTGAAGGTTCCTTTACATGGGCTCCCAAAAACACTTTTACTTTTTTTTTTTACCATCTTAACTATTTTCATTTACTTACTTTTTTCATTTTTATTGAGAAATAATTGAAATACAGTACTGTATAAGTTTAAGGCATATATCATGATGGTTTGATTTACATATATTATGAAATGATTACCACAATGGGTTTAGTTAACATCCATCATTCATATAGATAAAGTACGATAAAAAGAAAAGAATAAAAACATTCTCCTTATGAAGAGAAGAACTCTTAGGATCTACTTCTTAACTTTACTGTATATCATACAGCAGTGTTAACTATAGTCATGTTGTAGTACATTACATTCCTTGTACTTATTTATCTTAAAATTGGAATTTTGTACCTTTTAACCACCTTCTTCCAATTATTCCTTCTCCAACCCACACACCTCTGATAACCACAAATCTGATCTTTTTTCTATGAGTTTGGTGTTTTTAAAAACTATGTTCTATAGATAAGTGAGATACTATAGTCTTGTCTTTTTCTGTCTGACTTATTTCACTGGGCATAATGCCTTCAAGGTCCATTTATGTTTACTCAAATTGTAGAAGTTTCTTATTATTTTTATGGCTGAATAATATTCCATTGTATAAACCATAACATCTTTATTCACTCAACCACTGATAGACACTTAGGTTGTTCTCATGTCTTGGCTAAATAATGTCTTGGCTTTCATTATGGTAAATAATGCTGTTGTGAACATGGGTTTTCAAATATCTTTTTGAGTTAGTTTGAGTCATTTCCTTTGGTTATTTTTCAGAAATGAAACCTCTGGGTTATATGGTATCTCTATTTTGAAATTTTGAGGAACTGTGCTACCAGTACATTTTTCTTAAGTCTTACCCAGAAGTTAGAATAATGTGACCTTTCCCATATTTGTATACTGTGGCTTCCAAATATTATTATTCTACAAGTTCCTGTTTCTCTTAAAGAAGAATGGTGTTTGACTATACCATTTGGTCTTCCACATTCTACCCCTACACCCCCACTGTCAAACATCGTTCTCTTCATCTCTCTCCACATTCGTTGATGACTTAGGCACATGGTGTACAGTTTTCTCTCCTTTCCTAAGTCCTACTGTTGTTCTGTGTGGTCATTATCCAGAGGACTATCCAATTCCTTGACTTTCACAAACTTCAGGATTTCATTCTCTGATCACGAATCTCTGTCATTCCATCTCTCACTCCTCTCATGTGTTCTCTTATGTCTTTGAGACAGCTTGTGTTGTATATGTCTACCTTCCCACACCTAACAATCCTTCTCTGTTTTCCTGTTCACCTGTGCATCCTGTCCAGCTTAGATGGCCATTCTCCTGTCGGTGTCGCAAATCCCTTTCTAGGCCATTGCACATTGTGAATCAACTCCACTCTTGTATTTTTCTCTGATCTGCATTTAGACCACTGGGCCCATTAGAGAAAATTATGCCACCACACACATTGGAGCTACTATAAATTCATGGTTCCAACCTCAGTCTGGCCCATAGTGACACCTGTAAAATGCACCTTTAATGTCTCCAAAATTTGATCTTTACAATAGACATTTTACAACTTTCTAAAGGCCAAAATACTCTGTCCCATGGCTCTAAGCAATGCATTATATCTACTACTTCACAGTGATGTATATATTCTCAGACGAGAATTATAGCTATGATCGTTTCTTATTTTGTCTACACCTGCCTCTATGCAAGAGGTGTCTCTTCACCTCTCAGGTCAATTTCCCCCCTGAGCTCTGAATCTCATCACTTAGCTCTTTCTCCCAAAAGCTTTGCTCTAGCAGTTCTCTCCTGGTCCTTGTATCTTCAAGGTAAAGGAGATGGGGAAGCTGAGAGAAAGTGAAAGACAATTCTGGAGGTGTAGCTAAATTTTTAGAGATTCCCATACCTTGAGGGCAGAAGTGGATCAAGATCTTGCAAAGGATGAGTGACAAGGAAATGGGTAGCTGGATAATTCACATATACAGAGTAGGGGGTCATGTCCTCACCCATCCCACTCAGAATGTTGTAATAATCTATGTCCATATGTGGGTCCTTATGGAACTCCTCTTAAGAGTATCATAGGGCAGGGCTGTGTGTTTTTGATTTTTGAGTCTTCCATGCCTACCATGGCAATAAACAAACAAACAAACAAACAAACAGTACTAGAAGCAAAAAAAAAAAAAAAAAAAAAGATCAGCTTTGGCAGAAATAATTTTTGGTAGATCCTTGGCTAAATACCTGGAATCTAATGAAGAGGTGAATAGCAAGTCCTGGGGAAAGGCACAATGATGGATCAGATACATGACTGCCATAAGGATCCAGTCTGTGTTGCTTTTCACAGTGTCAGCTTCAGTTTGGGCTTCCTTCAGGTGGCAAACATTGTGACCTGTCATAGCTCCTGAATATTTTATCTTAGGTTTTCAACCATTGACTAGACCTTATCTGCTATTTCTTTAGTCTCAAGTCCCCAAGTGCTAAGTCACTTGACCATTACTTGTGATCATGGAATAGAGGTTAGGTAAGAAAATGGAATTTCTGCTGATACATGTAAATAGACTGGAGAAAGGGAAAGATCCAAAAAGGGAAGTGGTACTGTTCTAAGTGGAAGGGATACTGGACAGATAAAGCACTAGGTGTACCCTGGTGTAGCTCTTGATAGATGTTGCCTGTAATAGCACATAAGAGGTGTTTAATCAATATATGTTGATCAATAAATGAATGACTGAGTGAAATGAATAAAGGAGTTAAGTTCTTTGAGTGTCTTCTACTATAGGAAGGAATAAAAGTTATCTGATAGACTTGTGTGGAGAATAAAGCGCTTATGCAGTATTTAGTAGATAATAAATACTCAGTAAATGCTATCTAAATTTCCAGTCACTTACCTGGGTTGGAAGTGGGAGTGGACTTAAGGGGAATTTATCCTAGCAGGTCACTTTTAAAAATTCCATCAATATGATCTAATACAACCTCTGTCAGTCTTTCTGTCTCCTCTTGTCTTCTGATCACACCTAAAGTCAATATAAATAAGGCCCAAGGCTCTCCCTTAGCTCATTCTGAGATGCCACATTTCCTAAGAGAAACTTCAGGGCATCACAGAACAAAGTCCTCCATTTGCACCAACCAGAGACTATAGTCACATATTCAGAGGGCTAACAGAAACTCAAGGTTAAGAATCCCTGAGCTACTGGATTAATGTTTATTCTTTCATTACCAAAGGTTCAGTTTACCTGTTTACCAAACTAGCTTACACAACATACACCTGAACTGTTGCTTCTTGCTCTTTCTTGTATGTGCCTTCTTTCTTGGGCCATAATTAATACTCTTGATCTCATATGGAAATGGTCCTTCTGCACTGTTACCTTCACCTGCATACTCTTCAATCTTCAGTAGCTGTTCTGGCCTTATAACTTTCCTAATCCATCCCCATCTGCCTCCAGTAATCATGAAACAGCTTTTTCCCAGACCTGGTACTGAACATTCTGCTCAAGTTAGGAACCTGAGACTCTTACCTTCTACCCCAATTCTTTTACCAAACTGTTTCTTTTAAATTTATACTGGGCAATGCAAAAGATTTCTAATGAATGAAAATTTCTCTCTACTGACAAATGCTTTGTGGACACCATTTATAGTTTACAAAGCTCCCTACAACATTCTGATGGTAGTGCTTTATTAAGGCCGTCCCATTCCTGATCATGGTGCCAGTCTTGCCAGTCTCCTAAGTGTTTAGTAGTTCTGGGAGATGAAATTCTCTTTTACTGAGAATAGTTTCTTAAATCTTTCTCTTAAGGAAGCATTGTTCAATGGTGTCTCTCATTGCTGGAAGACATGCAGAGGTGTCCCACCTGCAGCCTGCGGGGCCATGCAGGCCAGGATGGCTGTGAATGTGGCCCGACGCAAAATTGCAAATTTACTTCAAACATTATGAGATTTTTTTTGTGTGATTATGTGTTGCAATGTATTTAATGTGTGGCCCAAGGCAACTCTTCTTCCAGTGTGGTGTAGAGATGTCAAAGGCTGGGCACCCCTGCTTACGGGTTGTCTATTACACTGGCCCTGCAAAGTGCCTGAACTTCTCTGCATGTCCTCCAGGAGCAGTCTAGTCTGTACTTAGTTATAATTTCTTTGAGCCTTCTGGAGAAATTCCTATTTTTTTTTCTTCAGCCAGATTGTATATCTCCTGCTCTTATCCAGTTCTTTCTCACCTATCAAGGAACATTTTGCTCCCCTGTAATCTTTAACCATGAAATCCTTTCATAACCATTAGAGACAGCTGAAGTCCCTTCTCCTCCATAGGGCAGCTTGAGCAGGCATGTGGAATCAAGCCAGTCTCTCCTTTGTCTTCTCTCTTCCAGCACTATGAGTCTTAGGACTTTCAACTCTTGCTCATATGTTATGATTTGGGTCCACTTAGCTTTTCTCAGATAGATTCTGTTCCATTCATTTTCTTTTTAAAATTCTTAATTTCAACAAGCTGACTTCCTGTGACACCTACAGAATAGAGGATGTCTACAATGTCCTTTAGGCATGATAAATACTAAATATATCAGAATTAGAAATTTGCCTTGGAAATAGAGACATTTTAAATTGAAAACATTTGTTGAAGATAGAAAGTTTAGCCTAAGTAAAAATTAGTGCACCACTATTCATCATTGTTTTATTCTCGAAAGTACTATGAGGTCATCATTATGGTAACACAAACAAAAACCATCAAGGGCCACTTTGGCCTTCTGCTAGTGCCTTGAATATGTCAAGCTTTTGTCACTTCAAGGTCTTTGCTTGTGCTTTTCCCTTTGCCTGGAATTCTCTCTGCAACCTCAAATGTTTGCTTTTCAACTCTCCATGCTTCAAGTCTCTGAGAAACTTTTTTTTTTTTTTTTACCTCCCATCCCAGTCCTCATCTAAATCAGGTCACCCATCATTTTCCAACCTGCTTTTAACTCTCCTTATGGCAAGCATCACAATTTTAAATATGTTTATTTGCATGATTATTTAGCACCTGTCTTCTCCACTAGACTGTAAACTCTGGAAAGGTTGCAATTCTGTCTGCTTTGTTTACTGTGAAATTCCCAGCACCTGGCAGAGAGCCTGGTTTATGTTGGAAATTCACATTATATGTGCTGGATGAGTGAATGAATGAATGATTTCTGCAGCATACTGTTTTTTCTTTCCTTCTTATATTTGTATATAGCTGTGTTGTTTTCAAATGGTTTTCATGTTCCCGTCATTTAAGGCATGGAAGAGTGGTTATTATTGTCTCATTTCCATGTGATGAAACCGGGGTCCAGGAAAAGGAACTACACAAATTCACTTAGCTGGTGGCATATGGAAGG
Organism: Glossophaga mutica; assembly: GCA_039655065.1. NCBI lineage: Eukaryota > Metazoa > Chordata > Mammalia > Chiroptera > Phyllostomidae > Glossophaga > Glossophaga mutica. Next base: position 175,389,821 of record CM077304.1, on the reverse strand, counting down.
AACTGTGATCAGAGCTGAGACTGAATGTTGATTCTTAGTCTCGTGCTCTTTTCATTAGTCATTAAAAGATAAAGAGTTTCTCTTAGAAATAATTTAATCTCACCTAGAAATAATTTGAATGCACATAATGTGGCTTCTTTTTTTTAAATCTTGGGAAAAACTAGTGTCTGCTATCTGGAAAGATCTAGGTAAAAGACAATCTCCTGACTTTTGCAGGGGGAGGTACACTTTGTTTTTTAGACCAGCTTTAGGTTTACAGCAAAATTGAGTAAAAGATACAGAGATTTTTCCATTGTCCCTCTGCAATGCTATAATTTTTATGATTTGATTTCTTCATGTGACCTACTGTGAAGAATGTGAAGGGAAGAGCTCATCACTGACTTAATCCCGTCACCTTTGTTCAAAGAACTTCAGACAGGCTGTAGAGAACATATATTTATTAAAGGCAGAAAAAAAAATTTCTCCATCTGAACACATTTAATGTATTTTCCTATGAGAGAAATTGGTCAACAAAAATATTAGTTTTTGTCAAGCTAGTAGCTTAAAAAATTAAAAATTCCCTCTAACATAGCTTTTGCTTCCTAATATGTCCATTATGAATTTTGTGTTTTTTTCCTATTGACTCACTTTACTTATCGATCACTACCTTTGCAATAACATGTAGACTTGAAAGCAAAGCAACATGCTTTCCTTATAGAAATTCCAAATATTAGCCTTTTCTTCCCTCTACTGAGTCATACTGCTCTTCTTTTGTTATTTCAAATTAGTGAGGTTTGTAGTTCATTTTTCTTCATTCAGAAAATCATAGAATCCCAGTATAATCATAATACAAACTCACTTTAAAGAAAATTGTTACCTCACTTCCAGGGTTTTACTGAATTGATATATAATTTAAAAATATTCCCTAATATGTTGACTTTCTCTGATTTATATCTCAAGTTACATAATTTCTGAATATGCAAACATGTATTTTCATTTCTCTAAGGAATCAGACAACCTTTGGTTCATTGAGGTAGACAACTTTTTCATAATGTAGTGTTCTTTTCTCATTTCCTTGAAAAAAGGGAATTTTATAGAATCATAAGGTCTTATAGTGGCAGGAGATTTTCTAGGCAACTTAGAGCAACTGCCTTGGAATCCCCTCTGAAATATACCCTCCATAGTCATCCATCCCCTGCCTGAATACTCAGTGTGATGGAGAAGTCACCACCTCACTTCTAATGTATACACCCAGGGGTAGACCAGGATGGTCACCTACCCAAGGAAATGTGGTATCTCTGAGTTGCCAGCAGGATGTGGGCTTCATTTATGTCTGAACAGTAAATTCCCTGAAAAGTGGACCTCTGGAGAGCGCTCCAGGAATTTGGAGCCAATGTGCAATTGTTTCAACTGTCTGGTGGCAAGGTGGGCTGACGGCAGGGGCAAGCTGACAGCAGGTTTTAGTACATGAAGATTCCTGGCCAGCTGCTTGCTAGAAAGAGAATGTTTTAAGCAGGCTTCAGTTTCCAGATGTCCCCCTCAAAAGTACATGATTGCCATTGGAGAGGATGAAAAAAGGAGAATATGTAATATGTGACTTAATTACTCTTTTTCACTGATTATTTTTTACTTAACATTTGGCAGCACAGTTTTTATACATTTTATTTTTTAGACTCTTTTTTTTCTCCAGAACAACTGTCCAGAATGCTGATAGGCCCACAATTTTTCTTAGTATAATTTTATGCACATTCTTTTTCACGTGTTGGTTCACACATTATTCCTTACATTCGAAATTCTTTCTCTTTCTGTATTCTGTAGAATAACATAATTTCATAACACAATTTTAACAGTCAGTGAAACCCAACATTATGGTACCTTGTGAAATGGCATTATTTGCTCAGGTATTTCTATATTCTTGGAGGAAACTGCCACAAAAGTAGCTCCATTAAAATGTGGTACCCAAATGAGGTGGGTTGATATTTTAAATATCAACCTGTTTTTTCTTTCTCCCAACGTTTCCATCTCCCCTACCCCTATCTGGACCCCTGTAGTGTAGTTAACCCCTGTGATGAGAACAACTGAGTTGCTTGCTGCCTAGGCATTTTACAGTGTAATAACCATACTCACACCCAGAGTCTTGACACTGAGATACCTTTTAAAATAACCACTTAGAGTTAAGCTCCTGAAAAGTTAGTGACCTTCACCCCAACCACCTTGTAAATCTTATTAAGTCACAGGTGCTTGCCTGCTACCCTGCCCTCTTTCTCCTGCTTGCTTGGGCCCTGGGATGGAGGGCAGCCCTCCGTAGCATCTCTACCCTCTTTCTTGCTTCTGGAATCTACAGGTAATAAAGCTTGTGACTCTGCTCCCTTTGTGTGGGTGTATCGAACCTTCACCTTCAATAGAAATGACCCTGTGGGATTCACTTTCCCAGACTGTGAGCTGGGATGCTGAGGGAGCTTTCTGCAGACCCCTCGAGGGTGGCTTGTGCCCCTCATTCAGCAGATCAATCTGTGTATCCTTTTCTCCTTATTTATTTTTATTGTTGACACTATTACAGATACCCCCATAATCTGCATATTCTTAATTCAACATACTAGCTCCAGCTTCTCAACACAGCCCTGTATTTGATTGCCTCGGGGGAGTGAAGGGCTGAATTCAGAAATAGCCTACTTGTCTTCCTGACATTTGTCATGGAAAAGCCTGAGCCCTCAGGGGAATTTTGAGAGTTTTGTGGATAAGGTAAAAGGTTGGTATTTAAAGATATAGACAAAAATGTTTGGCCAGAAGCAAGCAGAGTGGGAGAGCAGAGTATTCCTCTGGGCACTGTGTGTGTGTGAGAGGGTTTCGGGGAGGCGGGTGAAAGAGAGAATAAATATGACTCAGAGGGCTCTGTAGTCCAGAGACAGGGATCCTGACCCCTGCTTCCCCACAGAACTGATGCAGCAGTAACGAGACCCTAAAGAGGAAATGGCTACCTCATACATGGAATACAACTCAGAAACTGATATGCAGCAGCCTTGTAGAAAAATTCCTTTTCCCCAAGAGTGACAGGAAAACCATGGGGAGTTACCAGATGTACTGGGCCATGCAGCATGGGACAATGGGTACAATGGAACTCGTGTGGACCTATGACTATGAATCGTTGCAAATGTGCTCCTGCCTTGCTGCTAAATATGGGATCCTATCTATGGCATAGCTTGGGAGGAACAGGAAAAGGGGATAAGTTTTAGGAAGAACTCAGGATAAGTTTGTTCAGCAACCCAGCAGAATAGAAACTCAAGGTATAAATATTACACTGAATTGCAGAAAATAAATGTTTATAGTACGTCTAAGTGCATGGGCTGAGGGGCATACTTGCTATATAATCAAGAACTATTTTTCTCACTAAAAAAAAAAAAATAATAAGGAGCCCTGCTGGGGTGGCTCAGGGGATTAGAGTATTATCCTCTAAGCTAAAAATTTGTGGGTTCAATTCCTAATGAGCGCACATGCCTAGGTTGCAGGTTCAGTCCCTGGTTGAGGCACGTACAAGAGACAACCCATCAATGTGGCTCTCACATCGGTGTTCTTCCTCCTCTCTCCCGCCTTTCCCTTCTCTTTGAAATCAATGAATGTGTCCTCTGGTGAGGATTAAAAACAAATTAAGCAACCATTTACATACAGTAAATGCATCTTTTTAATACACAGTTCTGCAAGTCTGGGCAAACATTTTGTCTGTAACCACAACCACAATCACGATACAGAACAATTCTCTCCCCCAAACACCCCAGTGCTTCTTGCAGTCAATCCCCTGGCAACTATTGATCTGTTTTTGTCCCTTAGCTTTGCCTTTGCAAGAATGTCATATAAACGGAATCATACGGTATTGAAGTTAGTTTCTTTTGAGTCTAGTTTCTTTCACTTAGAATAACACATTTTGATTCATACAAATTATGTGCATCAATAGTTTGTTTCTTTTTGTTGCAAAGTAGTATTTGACTGTAAATATGTACCCTGACTGTTTCCAGTTTTGGGAAATAAAGGTGGGGTAAACCGTCATATGCAAGTTTATGTGTGAATGTAGGTTTTCATTTTACTTAGGTAAGTACCTTGGAGTAGGACTGCTCTGTTGTGTGGTTTATGCTTAACTTTATAAGACACTGCCAAGTTCATTTCTAAAGTGGCTGTAACAATTTACATTCTTATCAGCACTGTATGAGTTCTGCTTGCGTCAGTTTACATTGTCAGTGTTTATTTGTTATTCTAATAGGTACGTAATGGTACTACATCTTGGTTTTAATTTGCATTTTATATTTTTGATACATTTTGTGTTCAAACTTTTTGCCCACTTTTAATTTTTTTATTCAGTTGTTAAATTTTGAGAATTTTTTATATATTCTGGCTACAAGTTCAAACATATTTGGGAACACGTTTCAAAGTCTGTGCCTTCTATCATATTATTCTTATCAGGTGGGTTAAAGACCAAAATGTTTTACATTTGGCAAAGTCCAATAGATCAAATTGTCTTTTATGACTTATGTTTATGTGTAATATCTAGGAACTCTTTGCCTGTTCAAAAGTTACTATGTTTTTCCCCCTTTTTCTTTTGGAAGTGTTACAGTTTTTTACATTTATGTCCGTGGTCCATTTTGAGTTAAGTTTTACACAGGGTGTAAGGGATCTAGATTATTTTCTGTTGCTGTTTTTGCAGACAGACATGTAACCGTTCCAGAATATTTGTTGGAAAGGTAACCCTTTCTCTGCTGAGTTGCCTTTGTACCTTTATTGAAACTCCGTTGAGCATGTGTAAGTCTGTTTTCGAACTCTCTATTTGTTCCATTGGGCTCGTGTGTAACCTTTCTCTAACACCAAACTGTTTTGACCATTATAGCTTTATAGTAAATCTGAAAATTAGGAAGAATAAATTCTCCTAATTTCCTAAAAGATTTGTTTTCTCTTTTAATTTTTCACCTTTTCTTGTTTTATTGCCTTACTCTGTAAATTTTAGAATCAGCTTGTCAATTAAAGAAGTTCCTACTGGAGTTTTGATTGGAATTGTATTGAGTCTGCAGATCAGTATAGGGGAAATTAACAACTTAACAATGTTGAGTTATCTGATGCCTGAACATGATATATGTCTCTATTTAAGTCTCCTGTGATTTCTTTCATCAATATGATATAGTTTTCAGCACAAAGGTCTTGCAGATATTTTGAAGATTTATACGTATTTCATACTTTCTTCTGCGATTGATTGTAAATAATATTTTTAAAATTTTAATTTCTAATTCATTCTAGCATACAGAAATATGCTTGAACATCCATCCTGTACTTTTGCTAAACTCATATATTGGTTTTAGTAGCTTTTTGATACATTTTTGAGATACTCTTTTTAGATAATTATGTTACTAATAAATAGACTCTTCTATTTCTTCCTTTCCAACCTGTATGACTTTTTCTTTTTCTTTTCTTTTCGTTCTTTCTTTCTTTCTTTATTTTTTTGTTCTTTGCCTGTTGCCTTGGCTTGTACTTTCAGTGCAATGTTGAATAGAAGTTATGAGAAAAGACATCGTTGCCTTACTCCTGGTCTTAGGGGAAAACATTCAATATTTTACCATTAAGCATGGTGTTAACTTGATTTTTTTGTAGGTATTCTTCATCAGGTTGTAGAAGTTCCCTTTCATTCCTCGTTTACTGAGAGTGTTCATCAAGAATAAGTGTCAGGTTTTGTCAAAAGCTTTCTCTCTGTCTATTGAGAATATTGATTGTTTTTTCTTTTTATTCTGTTGGAATGAAGAATCACATTGACTAATATGGAAATGTTGAACTAGCCTCACAGGCAGGCTTGTGATAAACTCCACTTGGCCACAATATATTATGCTATTGAATTTTATTTTACAGTATTTAATGGGAATGTTTGTATCTATATTCCTATATTTATGAGAGATATTGGTATATATTTTTCTCCTTCTTCTTTTTTTTTTTTTAAAGATTTTTTTTTTCTTTTTAGATTTTATTTATTTATCTTTAGAGGGGAAGGGAAGGAGAGAGGAAGAGAAACATCAATGTGCGGTTGCCTCTTGTATGTCCCCTGACGGGAACTGGCCTGGCAACCCAGGCATGTGCCCTGACTGGGAATCGAACCACGATCCTTCGGTTCGCAGGCCCGCGCTCAATCCACTGAGCTACACCAGCCAGGGCCCTCTTCTTCTTTTTTTATTTATTTTATTTTTTTTATTTTTTTAGGTCCAGTTTTAGTGTCAGGGAATTCCTTTCTTTAAGAAAAATATTTATTATTCATTTTTAGAGTGGGGGAAGGGAGAGAGGGAGAGAAACACTGATAGGTTGCCTCTCACATGCCCCCTCCTGGGGACCCGGCCCACATCCTAGGCATGTGCCCTGACTGGGAAATGAACCCACAAACTTTCAGTCCTCAGGCTGGCACTCAGTCCATTGAACCACACCAACCAGGACTGTATCAGGGTAACACCAATCTCATAAAATTAGTGGAAAATATTTTCTCCTATTCTATATTCTGGAAGAGTTTGTGTAGAAATTGGTATTATTTCTAGTTTAAGAACTACTTTTCACAATAAAAAATTCCAGATGTTTGTCTGTTATATATGTTCACTTACCTGGCAATTAAAGTACTACAATCTTGTATTATGTAAGGGAGCTTCTGTCGAGATAATTTTACTGAGGTGTATTTTGAGAGGTAACTAGTGAATGTAGCTCCAATTATGCCAGCTCTAAAGCAAGCTTTGATAATTTAGAGGGAGAAACCAATTTGTTGGGTGTTGACTTTGTGCTAGGCACCTAGGTGCTGGGTAATCAAGGTATCCTTCACGTCTTCAAAAGATAAGCAGTAGGTATGAGTATTTCTCCAATTTCACAGATGAGGAAACAGTGCCTCATGAAATCTGGTAATTTTCTTATAAGAACTTGACCAAGTGATAGCATTACACTATAATTAAAAATATTATCTAGTGCTCTTTTTTTAAGTTTAAAGCTAATTCATGGTTCTTATAGAAAATTTAATAAAATGATTAATATATTTTATTAACTATAGACTTCTAATATTATTCCATATGTAGTAAAATAGTATTTGGAGATAGTAAAGTAAGAAATAATTTTATCTCCCTTATGCTTTCCAGAGCTCTTTCCCACCATTCAGGTACTAGATACAACTTTTTTTGGAAAGGTAAAGACAACACTTTGAGAAAATAAAGTGTATGTATGTTTTATTCCAAATACGTTCTTTGAATGACTACAGGTAAAGTCTGGGAATTCAGATCATTGACTTTATTTCATGAATGACACTCAGGTTAAGAGCTGTTTTTCCCTCCCCATCTTCCGAAATTAAAAGTTTGACAAGGTCAGAAAGAAGAGAACTAGCGATGCCAATACTAGATTCATGCTCGACCTATGTCACTGAGAGGTGCAGTATCCCATTTTCCACTTTGTCTTAGCCTTGCTTTTTGTTATTTAGTCCCCAAAAAGGTGGATGACAGAAACCCAACATAGATTAGGCATGTTTGAGAATCAATTATTGATTGGGTTCCTTTCTTATACCATTAAGAGGCTGCAAGACTCATAGGAAAATATCCACTACAATAGGAGTGTTGAGCTAAAACATAGCTGTAGCTGAAGGAAGATATAAGGAGAATGCTATTCCTACTGCAGCTCTCTTAGTACATGAAGTAAGAATTTCTGTTGTTTGCAAAAGTAAAAGGAAAAGAATATATATTTTTACTTCATTTCACTCACTCTTGGAGAAACTTGATTTCAGGACAGACAAGCACTCTGCTTGGTAGGAGCTTGTGGTTGTATTGCCCAGCTCTTCTTAAGGTAGGATGTATGTGCTCAATTCAAGGAGTATAACACTAAACTGAGGAGGAAGAAACAGCATTTCTATGTAGTAAAAATGCTATTTTAATCTTGCATAACTCTTGAGTTATTTCTCAAGTAAACCAGTTCTTAAGAGGAAAGACGAGTGTTACTTATTGCCTCCCTCTGCAAACTCCATACATTGGTACATGGGCTGGGAACCTTGAGAAATAGTCCCAAGTGTTGATATTTGGAAGCTGACCTTCGGGAGAAATTGAACATTACACAATAGTTGGGCAATAGGTACAGGCTTCCATACTTTAGTAAGCCAAATTCTCTTGGCTATTTGATCTAGGTGATTGTTTTATCCTTACAGCTGGATTTGCATTAGAATGGACCTTAATAGCTTACCTTGGACCAGAGAAGGCATACATTCATCCAATGCAGTTGTGCTTTGTTATACAGGCCTCTAACATATTAGTGGTTGACCAAAGTTTCCCTGATCTATGTATTCCACCAGGCTTGTAGGTCTGGGTTTTAAAACTATGGAAGTGAAAACTAAGTTCCACAAAGTTACAGTGGATGAGATGTAATCTCTAAATTGTATTCAGTATCAGCAGTTAGCATTAGATAAACCTGCCTAAATTCTGTTACTCTTTGTCTTGTTTGGAATTGCATTCAGTTCTAAGACCAAAGAGAGAACAACAGAGTTCTACTTCTTATCATCAGCCCTCTCCTCCTCTGAGACTTCCTTGGGCTCTTTACCTATTTAATCTACTAACAACAAAATAATCTCTTTTAAAAATTCCTCTCAGGAAAATGAAAATCAAAACCATACTGAGATTCTATCTTGTACCCATTAGGTTGTTTACAATAATAAAACAAACAAACAAAACACAGAAACTAACAAGTTTAGGCAAGATTATGGAGAAATTGGAACACTTGTACCCAGTGGTGGCAACGTAAAATGGGGCAACCACTACAAAAATGGTATGACAGTTCCTCAAAAAATTTAAAAAATAGAATTAACACATGATCCAGCAATTCCACTTCTAAGTATACAGCCCAAAGAACTGAAAGTGAGGTCTCAAAGAGATAATTGTATACTCATGTCCACAACAGCATTATTCCCAATAGCCAAATGGTGGAAGCAACTTGTGTCCATTGACAGGTGAATGAATAAACAACATGTGGCATATACATACAATGGAATGTCAACCTTAAAAATAAGAAAATTCTGACACACGCTACATGTATGAACCTTGAGGACATTATGCTAAATGAAATAAGCCTGTCACAAAAAGACAAATACTGTATACTTCTATTTATATAAGCTCTCCAGTATAGTCAACTTCATAGAGACAGAAAGTAGATGGTGGTTGCCAGAGACTGGGGGAGTGAGAACCAGAGAGTTGTCTAATGAGTATAGTTTCAGTTTTGCAAGATGAAGAGTTCTGATTGGTTGCTCAACAATGTCAATGTACTTAACACTACTGAGCTGTGCACTTAAAAATGGTTAAGATGGTAAATTTTATGTTAGGCATATTTTAACATGATTTAAAATAAAAATAATTTAAAAGCACTAAAAATACTCTTTTCAAAGACGAGTTAGACTTAGCCATATCTTTTTTGTTGTTGTTGTTATTTTTTTCATATCAGTTAGTCTGTCCTCCAAGACCCCAAACTTTCCCTTGAGGAAATCTCTCTCCAGTTCAGTCTTGCTTCTTTTACCTGAGGCAAAGTTTAATACAAATACTTACTGGGAGGTACAATCTCAAGAAGAATGAGGGAAAAGAGGGTAAAGAGGAAAAGAGGAATACGCAAATACAAGGTGATAGGTACCAAACTGGCCACATCTTTATAAAAATCACCAATGGTTGTTCAGTCATGTGGGTCATCTCTGGAAGGAGGAGAGGAGAGGAATTGACTCGTCAGCTTTGTCTCATCACCCATCATTCAATAGCCTACTTCTCACTGTAAAGAGATATTCTTGTACTTGTCGGCTTCATCAGCTGGCTTCAGGAAGGCCAGGTTCCATGCCCATGTGAGTTTCATTGATCTGTTGTGTTGTTTTCTTAAACTCTATTTTGTTTATTCCCTTTATTCAACACATCTTGAGCTTTGTTGTCCTTTTTCTTGTTCCTCTAGGTGTAAGTTTAGATTGTTCATTTGAGATTTTTCTTATTTTTAGAGGTAGGCCTATATTGCTGTGAATTTCTCTCTTAGGACTGCTTCTGCTGTGTCCCATAGGTCATTGTGTTTTCATTTTCATTGGTCTCAATATATCTTTTGGTTTCTTCCTTGACCTCACTGTTAATCCATTCCTTGTTTAGTAACATGTTATTTAGCATCATGTGTGTTTGTGTGTTTTCAATTTTTTTCCTGTAGTTTACTTCTTGTTTTATGTCATTGTAGTTGTTGAAAATGGTTGATATGATTTCAATCTTCTTAAATTTATTGAGTTTTTTAGTTGCTTAATATATGATCTATCCTAGAAAATTTCCATGTACACTTGAAAAAAATGTATATTCTGTTGCTTTGGGATAAAGTGCTATTAAATTATCAATTAAGTCAATTTTGTCTAATGTGTCATTTAAAGCCACTGTTTCCTTTTTAAATGTCTATTCACTGATGTCAATTGAGTGTTAAAGTCCCCTACTATGACTATGTAACTGTCAATCTCGCTCTTCATGTTCATTAGTATTTGCTTGATAGATTTAGGTGCTTCTATGTTGGGTGCACACATGTTTACAAGGATTGTATCCTCTTGTTGGATTGATCCCTTTATCATTATGTAATGTCCTTCTTTGTCTCTTATTATAGCCTTTGTTTAAAGTCTATTTTGGCTGATATAAATATTGATACCTGAGCTTTTTTTGTTTCCATTTACATCAAATACCTTTCTTCATCACTTTACTTTCAGTGTGTGTGTCTTTTGATTTGAAATGGGTCTCTTGTAGATAGCATATATATGTCTTGCTTTTTTATTCATTCAGTTATCCTATGTCTTTTGATTGGAACATTTAATCAATTTACATTTAATATAATTATTTGTAGGTGTATAGTTATTGCCTTTTCTTCCTTCCTTCCTTCCTTCCTTCCTTCCTTCCTTCCTTCCTTCCTTCCTTCCTTCCTTCCTTCCTTCCCCTCTTTCTCTCTTTCTCTTTCTTCTCTTTTTCCTCCTTCTCCTTACCTTCTTCAAAAAGTTAGTCCCTTTAACATTTCTTTATTACTGGTTTTGATAAGGGACTCAAGAGTTGGAAAATTTTAGTTTAAGGTAAATAGTTATAAGCCTAGTAAATAATGTATATTTTAAAGCTTTTGTTTCAGAAACTACAAATAAGGCCTATCCCAGCCCCAGGGAAAACAGCCAACCTCCTGGGGCACTGCTAAAGTTTACCACCTGGGGACAAGTGGAGGCATCCAGGCCTTTGTGTTCCAGGGAGAGAAGGTGACCACCCACCCCTGGGAACAGCTAACTGCCTGGGACAGGAATGTTGCAGTTTCTTTCACCTAATCCCCCCTGAATCTCAAAGCCTTCACTGCACCTTGTTTATTCCCCGTTATAAAAGGTCTGGCCTAGAAAGAAAAGACAAGATGGTCTGTTAGGGTGTGAACCCACTATCTTCTCAGATTGCCGGCCATCTGAATAAAGCACCCATAAAGATTCAATCACTGTCATTGCTTATTGGGTTTGGTAGTAATAGGCAGCCCGAGTACCAGTGTTTTTTCCAGTTCAATTTGATGGTGATGAATTCCTTTAGCTTTTTCTTGTCTGGGAAGCTACTGTTTTGCTTTCAATTTTAAACAACAGACTTGCTGGGTAGCGTAGTATTGGTTGTACCTCCTTTCTTTCATCACTTTGAGTATTTTCTGCCAATCGCTTGTGGCCTGAAATGTTTCTGTTGAAAAATCTACTGACAGTCTTATGAAAGCTCCCTTATAAGTAGCCAACTGTCTTTCTCTTGCTGCTTTCAACATTCTCTCTTTGTCTTTAACTTTTGCCATTTTAATTATATTATATCTTGATGTGGGCCTCTTCAATTCATCTCGTTTGGGACCCTCAGCCCTTCTCAGATTCTGTGTTGTTTTTATTTTCACCAGGTTAGGAAAGTTTGTAGTCATTATCTCTTCAAATATGTTCTCATTCTCTTGCTCTCTCTCTTATCCTTCTGGTACCCCATGCAGATGCTGTTACACTAGATCTGCTATGTCTTGCAATCTTGGTAGGGTGGCCTTATACAGTAGGTATCCTGTGGGGCCAAGAGGGGCAGTCTGCCTGATAACCTGAGCTGAGTGCTCCAGGAGTGTCGCTTGTGTTAATTCTGTGTGCCCTTCTGTTTTTGATGAGCCTTGATTGCTTTTTGCACATCCATGGGTGGGGTTGATCCTCAGCCTGGCTGGTTATGAGGATTGTCTACTACTACAATCTATGAGTTGCTTTGGGGGGCTGACCCCATGGATCTGAATTTTCCCCAACAGGGTCTTGTGCTGGCTGACCAGTAGATGTGCTGCTTGTGGAGATAATTGGATGGTGCTCTGTCGTGATCCAAAGCCAGCCACCAGGAGTTTTGGTTCTGGGGATTCTTTGGAGGTACTTTCACATAGTTCAATGTCAGACACTGCCTGTGACCAACCATGGGCTACCTGGTTAGAGGATACAAAGTGATCCACAGTTGGTAACGGGCCTGTGTACATGTGGGAGGGGCCAAGCTCCAAACTGAAGCTGGCATCCCCTAGTATCAGATCTTGGGCATTTCAGCAAAATGTCCATAGCACCTCATGACCTGTTACCACCTGTAGGCTGCCTGCTAGTCTCAGCTACTAAAAAAGCTTCAGGTGGCACTTGAATTGCATGAGGCCAGTTCTTTGGAGGTCATCAGGTAAGGGTGAATGGTGTTTACCAGGTTAATACAGATTCAAAGTCATTGCCATTGCTGGATCTGAGATCACTCATCAAATCTCAGGGTACATCAACATCAGCTGCCACCCACCTGGGGCCAGTAAACTTTTGCAGTGAGACAATGTCTCTGGGGGATATCAGGATGGAACTAGTAGGGTTCACCAGGCTAAAGCAGATTAAGATTTGGCCTAAGGAGGGAGGGCTTAGCACAGCAATGATGGCATATATTAGGTGTGTGGGAAGATGGTCCTCGCCCCAAAGCCACACAACTAAGTTTCATCCTGTGTGCCTCTGGCACCCTTCCCCCTCCATGCTTTTCCAAATCCTTGGGAGTTTTTCTAAGACAGACTGCAACATAGGCCCAGGCCAGTTGCTGCTGATAGTGTCTGGCCATGCACAAGTTGGGTAGGGTGGGGCCTCAGGGAGTCCTAAGGATGGAGCTACTGTAGCTCACCAGGCTAATGCCATGTGGAGAGAGTGCTCAGCCCAGAGAAGATGGCACCCATGGGCCATATGGGAGGTAAATTCAACACAGGGACATTGGCAGTCAGCTGTCCCTTCAGCCCTCTCTCTGAAGCCACACAATTCAATCTCTTCCTTTACGACTCTGGCATCCCCTGAGCTGCTGTCCCTCTGCCAGAGCTTAGTGTGAGTGCTTTTGATCAAGAGTTTGTCAATGTTCTTTAAAAAGGATGCTTGGGTTTCTAGCAACCTTTCGTCTCACTTGGGAAGATGGAGTTGTTGCGGATTTTCACAGCTGACTGATATTATATGAGTTCCTCCTCCTAGCACTGGTGCTTCAGGCTGGGGAGCCAATGTGAGGCTGAGACCCCTCACTTTTCAGGGTTAACTCTGCAGCTGAGATATTACTCTGGACTCTCAACCACCACACATGGTTGTAGAGCCATCTCTTTTCACATCTCTGCCCCTCCTACCAGTCTTAATGCAATCTCTTAAGTATATCCTTAGTTATACAATTCCTGTTCAGCTGGCGTTCAAATGGTTATCCAAGTTGATTATTCTATAATTTAGTTGTAATTTCAATATGGTCATGGGAGGTGGTGAATACAGCTCCCACCTACTCTGCCATCTTGAATGGGAATTTAAGTATGAGCACTGCTAAGCTGAGGTGACCAGACCAAAGAAGTGATATTCAAATTTGCCTTGTAAGATACCTCACTTTCCCAGAGTTAATTCTGAAACTTTCTTATTTTTATCTATACGGGCGTCAACCATGGCCATCAATTGCCAATAACTTTTGGCCTCCCTTAAATTACTCCAAAATTTCTTTAGATGCTATTTTCCTTTTTTGTAAATATGTTCATTTATTCATTCAACAAACATAATTTTAAGAATCATAATGGCCTTAGGAGATGGAGATATAACCTGTGCCACTACCATCTCCACCACCACCACAACTCATTCCTAGTGCCAAAGTTCTTTTAGGTCATTGAGGAACACTAAAATCTTCCCCCTCCTACTTCTTCCCCCATTGGTGCTTATAACATAGAATGTGGCAAGAGCTATGAAATAGGTAAATGCAGTGTACTTTGAGTTCACTTAAAAGGCCATAAAATCCTTACAGAAAAAAGTGATATCTAGGTATAGACCTGAAAGAAGAGTAAGGATTGAATGGCTAAATGGGGCTGGAAAAGCAAGAGTGTCAAGAGGGCTCAGAAAATTTTGTCTAAATTATAGATAAAAGGGTAACCTAGTCCGTCTCTATGATATAGGTTCAGTAATTTTGGAGTTTTGGAAATCTGAATTTCTCTGTATGGTTAGACACCTCTGAACCCAGGTCTTATTGAGATCTCTGTAGTTTCAAAGGAGTGTGGGGAGAATGGGAAAACTTAAAGAACAGTCAAGTATTTTATTCTGTAATGGGAAAGAAGAATATTTGTGTAAAAGTAACAGTAAATTATTAGATGTACAGTCTTTCATGAGCAAAAGTCTTTTATCCCAGAATGAGAGAGGTGAAAATAAAGACACAGATCTGTACACTTTTGTTTTCTTAGAGGGTGAAGCCACAATAATTATAGGAAGAGTTTAATTATAATTTTTTTTTCAGTTAGAGAGCCCTGAGAGTTTGTGAATCTTAGTGTCAAAATATATCTTTAAACAGGGTAGATAATCTAATTTAGGAATCAGTTTTAATCTAAATTAGTTATTGGTTTCTGTGTCTGAGACAATGTGCTAAGTTCATAAAATTTTCTCTTCCTGTATACTCTAGCAGACTACACTTCTTAACTTTCCTGAGGTCAGATTAAGAACAAGTTTGTTGTGACTGAATTTTGGCTAATGGGATGTGAGATATAAACTACTTCTATGCTTGGTCTTTAAAAATATCTCATGTAGGTCCTGGTTAGTGTGGCTCAGTTGGTTGGAGCATTGTTCTGTAACCAAAAGGTTGTGGGTTTGATTCCCAGTCAGGGCATATACCTAAGTCATGGTTTTGATCTCTGGTAGGGGCACATATGGAAGGCGACCAATAGATATTTCTCTCTCTTTCCCTTCTCTCTTCCTAAAGGCAATGAAAAAATGCCCTTGGTTGAGGGTTAAAAAATTTTTAAAAAGATAAAAATATCCCACGTACTTTGTTTCCCTTTCTCTTTTTATGGTGAATCTAGAAGATAATATTATACTGAATCTGGAAGACAATATACTTTTGCTCCTAAAAAGCAGAAGCAACTTGAATCCTTGAATCATGGCTTAGAAGAACCACTGAGTAAAGCCAATGTACATTAGACTGTAACATGAGCAAAAAGCAAAATGTTATGTTAAGCCACTGATGTTTCAGGGGTTCTCTGTTATGAGGCATTACCTGATTTAGTCTTACAAATATAGTCCTCCTCCTAGAGGTCTTTGCATGCCTTCCTTTGGATGTTGAGAGTGGTTTATTAAAATAGGTCTTGATAACTCATTTGTCATAGGAAGTGAGGCAGCAGAAATCAAGAAAAGCTTTTGTGTCTTTTGGTTTGTATATGTAAAATGGTGTATTAAGATGGAATTTTTCAAGATAGGCCAATGGAGAAAAGTAGGTTTGAGGATTAAAATTATGAAATTAATATGGGACATGTTATGCTAGCAGGATGTTTAGCTTCACATCATAGATGACCTTATAAATATTCTTGAGGGAAAATCTCTTGTCTTCTAAGTTTAATCCCCTGAAATATCTAGGATCTATATATCATTTATACTATATTTATTGATGGGTTCATTCCTTCACTGGGCCAGCTGAATTCTGGAGAAAATTTTCTCACCCCTTGAGTCAATAAATTCCTCTGAGAGCGCTGAAGATTCTTATTCTTTTTGTGCCTGGAATTGCCTTGAGCTGTCTGCATACTCAAAGGAAGTAACTTGTTTAAATCACAATAGCATATTTATGCTGCTTCTTTCCTTGGCTCCCCTCCCCCCTAGATCTACATTTTCCTGAACTCTTTTGTGCAGCATGCACTTGTTCTTTGTAAAGATATTTCTCATTAGGTTGATTTTAAAAGCCAACACCAAATGTCAAATCCAAATTTGTTGCACAAGCAGGTTGGAAGGTCAGAATGATCTCCACAAGATGCATACCAGCAGCTAACTCAATTTTTCATTTCCCCAAATGATTTTTCTTGTGAAATACGGTTTTCACATCTTCCCATGCTTTTCCCTAATGATCTGCTTTTGTATTTCAAAAAATAACCAGGAAGAGTATTTTAGAAGAGTTATTGCTTTTATTTTTTGTTAAAATCTCTTTGATTATTCCTTGGTGTTTTTTTTTCCTAGAAGAGCAGTTTGTATACAGTGAGTACTAAATTAGTTTTTGTTGACTAGTTTAAAGATCTTGGTTTGAGCTGGCAAGGAATCTAGGGATCACCTAATCTAATGCTGTGGATTTATTGATGAGAAAAAGAAATCATAAAGAATGGAAATATTTTGGCCAAGGTCACATGGCTGATTAGGTGCAAGGCTGCTGCTGTTTCTAATGTGTTTCTGCTTTAATCATGTGCATAACTCAACAGTTTTAGAAAGCCATCATTCATCTCATCTGAGCCTTACAATAACTGTGTGAGGCAGGAAACACAGACATTAGCAACCCTTTTGGTTTTTTAATAAACAATGAAATCGAGGCCCAGAAAAATCAAGTCAAATCCTTGAATTCTCTTATACATTTATTCCATAAATATTGACCGAGCCCCTATTGTGAGCTAGGCACTGCCTTCATTTTGTTCTAAATATGAACAAGACAGACAAAGTCTCTGCCCCTCTTTATCAGAAAGAAGAGAGGGGAAATATTATAGTGAATAATAGTTGAAATGAGTGAACTTGCCTCCTGACTCCAATCCAGTGGTGTTTATCTTTACATTTTTTGTTAATTAATTAAAAGCAAGTAAAATTTCAGATTGATTGGCTAACACCTCTTTTATTAAGGAGAACCAACCCCTTTAAAGAATTTCTTCTGTAAAAAATGCAAAACATTTAAATACAGCAGCAAAAAAGAGGGCTTTAGAGAGTTATATAATTTTATGTGCTCAAGGGAATATGGGGAAACATCAGTACATGTTCCCTTTCCATCTTTGAGATTTATGATTGGTCTGTTACAATAATACTAACAAGCGAATGTTGGCGCAAGAAATAGATTTCATTCAGTGGGTAACATTTGAAAAGCCTTAACTTGTGAAATGTAGAAAAGTTCCTGCAGGAAGCTCCAGAAGAATATGCAATGCACAAGAAGGTATTCAGGGAACAGAAAAATAAAATTAAAGGAACCTGCTACCCAATCTGTTTCATTAAATATGAAAATTAAAATATCTTAACAAAATGCTTTCTCTTCCTCTCTCCTCCCAACAAACAAAAGCCTTGGTAGGCAGCCTGAAATTGCTCATAAAGGAAAAAGACCAGGCTCAGATGTTAAATGGCTTCTTTTGAATGAAGCAATTAATGCTAAAAGGAACATGTTGTCTCCACAGCATTTATAAGGTAAAACATTCATTGTACTTCCTGGCACTCTATCAAGCCACTCCTTGGCCTAAGTCTGTGGAGAAATGGTTTGCTGCATGAGCTCTTGACCTCTGATAATCAGAGAAATTTGGCTGATGATTTGACAGCACTGGTTCTGTTCAGGATGGGGAATGCACGTGGGAACTATGCTTCTGGGTCTTTCTCACTCAGACCCTGACTGGCTGGCCTTGGCAGGCCCATCAAGGCTGGCCTCACCTCCATTTACAACACAGAGATGCTACTCTACAGTTGTTTAAGTTCTGAAATGCATTAGAGGGATGCAATGGAGTATTATCTTAATTGTATTTGTTCTGATCAAATTTTTCAAGACTGTTGCCTTCTTACAGATCCTTATTGTTCATTTTCTCACTAATTTATGCATTTATTCAGAACATATTAATTAATTAATGAGTTCCCATGTGTCAGAGTCAGTGTGGGGAAGGCTCTGGAATAGAGGCATGGAATAAGACCTGGTGGTTGTCCTCAAGGAGAGCTCAGTCCAGTATAGGGGCAGACAGGTGTGGTGAAGAAGAAATTTTCTGCTACCCTTCTAGCTTCCTTCAGCTTGTCTAACAATTGAATCTCAGAGAAACAAATGAACGAAAAAGATAACCAAATTTAATTACATTACATATGTGCATATGGGAACCCCACATTCATGAGAAGTTCAGAGACAGAAAGGTAAAATGAAGTATATATGGCATCTTGACCCTTCGGTTTGCAGGCCGGCGCTCAGTCCACTGAGCCACACCAGCTAGAGCCTGAGCCAAGGCATGAGGTGAGATGCCCTGGAGCTTCAGAGGGGAGGAAAGCAACTGGCAGGGCAGTGAGGCAAGCAGATGTTCAGTAATTAGTAGTTTCCTCTGCCCTACGGATAGGTCATAAAAAGTTATTTCTGGTGTTAACTCTTAATATGGGAAAGGCCCCAATTTAGATTCTTTAAGGGAGAGGTAAAAATTACCCTTGAGCCTGCAGGGTCTCAATTACCTTCAGCTCAAAATAATCCATATGCCAAAGTGGCACATCTTGGGGAGGTCTATTCTCAACCCTTCACAAGGAAATTCCTTATGATAATAAATCATGGCAGCTTAGAAGAGAAGCAAGTGCAAAGTGCACTGGGAGCTCGGAGGGGTGGCAAGAGCTCTCTCTTACACAGTGAATAAAGTGGTGTTTCTTTAACTGGCCTCTGGCTGGGGAAGGCTGGAGCTGGGGTGACTCGGGGGGCTTGGGTTACTCTGTGCAACCCTCTCGACCCCCTCCCCTCAAGTGGAACCTTCTTCCTTTACTTCTTTCTTATATGTGTATTTCTTATAAGAGTTTTTTAGAACAAAGGGTTTTACTAAAAAATAAAAAAAAAAAGAAACAAACAAACAAAAAAACCCAGATGAACTATATAAATGGTCTTTATGAACTCCTTTAATGTTTCAATAAATAATCCTGGTAGCAGGAGACAATGCCTTCCCCATTTTGCATATGAGGAAAATATTTATTTTAAGTAAATATTTGATATTTCATGGTCAATGCTAAAAATAGTCATCCGTATTTCTTCCTCCATGAGCTCCATCAGACCAACTGGCACAGAGCAAGGTAAATATTTGTTGAAGGGGTGAACAATGGCAGCGATGAGACCCACATTTGTATAAAATACCCATGTGAGAGAAATTGTAATATTTAGTTTGTTATCCTGAAAGTTCAATAATGAGATCCTAAGTGATTCACTTTAATTCAGTTTAGTAGGTGACCTTTCAGGAACCTGCCTACACTACTGTGCTTACACTTTTGTTTTCCAATCTTGGATAGTGAGGGTAGATTTTATTCACTGAATTACTTTCTACATAATTACATAAAGATGTCTGCTTAATGGGTGAATCTCACAGAAATTATGCCGGTCACAGAGGAGTACAAACTGTATGATTCCTTTTAAATTACATTCTAGAACAGGCAAAACTAATGCATGGCGAATAAAACAGAGCACTAGTTGCTTGGGGAAGGGATGGATGGACTCTGAAGGAATATGGGAGAACTCTCTAGGGTGGTAGAAGTGTCTTCTATCTGAATCAGATGGGTGTATCCATTAATAAAATCATACAGTTAAGAAAAAAGAGAAGTCTGTTTATATTCAGACAATAGGTGTTATTCTTTTCAACATTTATATTATCATATCAATGCGACATAATGAGGGGAAACCATTCTAGAGTCAGAAACAGCAGTTCAAATTCTTGCTCTGCTACATACAAGCTGTGTAATGCTGGACAGTTTCCTTCTCTTGGCTTTCGTTTGCTCAGGTGTGAAGTAGGGATACTAATCCTGGCTGACCTCCTCTTACTGTTTTTGAGGATCAAAAGAAATGATCTAATTGATAGTATACAGTGAACTATAAATTGCCATATAAATGAAGGTGCTTATTATTCATTGAGCCCTGTGTCAGATAATATGATCTTTCTCCAGGGTTGCTTATTTATAGTTGATTAATTCCTGCCCCCTTCCCACAGTGCCTGCTTTTTGAGGTACACAGAGGTGGGAAACTGGCAAAGAAATAAAAAGCCACAGCTTTCTTGTAAACAATTCGTCTCCTACTTAGTCCTTCTTTGGTCGCCCTACTCATCTGTCTTCTTAATCACAAGCCATGAATAAAGCAACACCTTCCAGCCTCACATTAGGATTCTGCCAGCTTGGCAGCCTCAGGTCTCAGAGAAGACCATCCCCCTCCTTGGCAGACTTTTTTTTTTTTTTTTTTGTTCATTGAGAGATTCCATCACTTGTTCAGAAAATGGACCTTCTGTTTTGTTTCATTTCTATTTTGTTTTATTTTTAAAAATGCCTTTAATGACCTGCAAAGTGCTTCTGCAAGAGCATTGCCCTGGTGGCATTCCATCTTTATCGTCGTCTATCACATTAACTGTCTGGACAAAGCAC
The DNA here is from genome assembly GCA_039655065.1 of Glossophaga mutica. Lineage (NCBI taxonomy): Eukaryota > Metazoa > Chordata > Mammalia > Chiroptera > Phyllostomidae > Glossophaga > Glossophaga mutica. The sequence goes on along the minus strand of CM077304.1, from coordinate 175,369,234 downwards.
GAGGTGGAGTTCTCGCTGCCACGTGATAAGCACTGCTGATGCCTGGAACAGAGCTTGAGGTTCTTTCCCTTGGTTCATAGTGTCATGATAGACGATCAAGATTCTGGAAACTGGTCTTTGCTGGCAATTTTCCTTTGGGGGATGGTGCATGCGACAGAGAAAAGTCCATTTTGGACTATGAGCTGCTGACATGGGGAAAACTCCTTGTTCAAGATAAAATAAGGCGATTTCACTCAGAAGACACATTGAGGTTGTATGCATACTCTTACAAGGTGGCATGACCTTCTTTTAGTATTAAAAGAAAAATCGGCTTTCAGACAGAACTGGATGGTTATGCCTCTTTTTTTATTTGGGGATCTGGTCACAGAAACAGACAACTGGCTTGACTCTTAGCTTTGCTATTTATTAGCTGGATGACAAAAGGTCTGATCTACATTTATTTATAAAGTAGGAATAAAGATACCTGCCTTATCATCCCATAGTGTGTTGTGAGGATTAAGGGATGATTTCTTTATGTGCATGCTGCTTTCTGATTTTAAAACATTTTCACAGGAGAAGCGGGAAGTACGCAGTTAAGAAGAACATGGGCTTGGGGGGCAGCAATATGTGTCTGAATCCCACTCTGGTTACTTTCTAGCTCTGTGACCTTGTACAGTTTGCTTAAACTTAGCATAGGTTTCCTCGTTGTCTAAATGGGAATTGTAACATAAAAGTTAGAAGGCTGTTAGAAAGATTTAATGTTACATGTGAAGTGCTTGGTATCTGGCATGTGGCATGCACTTTATAACTGGTTGCTGGTTATATCTTACTTGCTTTCTACCAAACTCTGAGGAAAGAGGAGCAGCTCTTACTCACAGGGTTTCCACTGTGAAAGAGCTGGTGATCAGAGGCCCAGAGAGATGAAGTGTTACTCTGCTTAAATCTAGCAGGAAGACCCTGTAAAGCCGCATATGCACTTGTGACTACTGTTGGTTAGAATAAAACTGAATCTTCTTTTGGAGTCAGCAAACACCCTTCCTGAAGATGACTTGGGGGACAAGATGCCCCAAGAGTTCATGCTTTTGATTCACAGAATTCCTGTTACTGCTAGCTCAGTGGAGTGGAGTCCTTGGAGTCTGAGATGTCTCCTATAGAAGTTCTTTGCTTTTAAGGTTTCTGACACACCTCCAAGGTGGGGAGAAGGAAACAAGGGCATGTCAACCGAAAAGGAAAATGTGATACCCACAGTAAGTTGTTTTCAGAGCTTGGGAAGGTGCCGGTAGCACAAGACCATTCCTAACATGCATACTCTGTCAGGTATTGGGTCCTGCAGGGTAGAATGTCAGACCTGGGAGGGGCTTAGAAATCACCTAGGCAATTATATATGTGAATAAACAGAAGCTACTGACCAATGTTAAAACTGTACCTGCAACCATTTGCACTGTTACCAACGTGCCATGTTAGTGGTTAATCATAACCAGGATTTGATCCGCTCATCTCCCAATGCAGAAAGTCTCAGCTTTGCTTTGGAGGTGCTGTAGGAAATCTTGACATATGCATGACACAGCCTTTGCCCTCAAAGCCAAAAAAGGAGCTAAAACATGGACACATGGCTATAACCAGAGGTAAAGATCTTACTCCTTTTCAAAATAATGTGCAGAGTCAGAGAAAAAATAATCCATAGCTTGTTTGGAGAATTAGATGGGAAACTCACGAAAGAGTGGCCTTTAGGTAGAGACTTGATGGTCAGATGCTATGGAAAAGAAATGAGTAGATGCAATGAGTGACCAGAAGAAAAAAGATGATCACTTCTTTATGAGCTAGAGAGAGTCTAAGTTCTTTGCCTTTCCTCAGCCTCAGTTTCTTAGGAAAGTGAAAACAGGCCTACTTTCCCTCTATGGTTAGCTGATGTACGTGCAAGGGTTCTGCTCAAATGCTTCCTCTTTCTTTTCCTCTCACTCCATCCCCAAAACCATACCATGGGGCCCGAGATGTGTTCTATCTGCTGGACTTTGGTGGTTCTTCTTTCTCCCTGTGAATTAAAAATCTGCATAAGACACATCACTGGGCGGTTATCAGAGGTAGTTAATAAAAATACTCTAACAATTTTAAACTAAGTTTTGCACAATTGCAAGTCAGAAAGAGGAAATTCCTCTGAGTTACACATTCCCCGTGAACTCACTTTGCCAGAGTCAGAGTCCTGTTATTGACTCACCTTCATCTGTCTCCCCTGAAGCATGGGCCGCCTTAGTGTTTTGGGGGAATCCTGGTGCTGGGGGGCTCTCAGATCTGAGAGCATCAGCTTGTATAAATAGTGGCTGCAAAGGGAAGGACGGGGTGTCAAATAAAGGCACAGAGTGTTGGAAGTTAGGTGGAGGTAGGATTGACAGATTTAATAAATAAAAATACAGAATATCCAGTTAAACCTGAATTTCAGATAAACAAAAATATGATTTTAGTATGTCTCAAATATTACATGGGGCATACTTATACTAGACATTATTGTTATCTGAAATTCAACTTTAACTGAATATCCTGTATATCCTAGGTGGATGGGCAGGAAGGCCAGCGTTTAAATAGTAATAAAAATAATATGTTTTTTAAAGAAAGAGTCTACAGTTTTAAAAATGTCTCAGGTGTCTTATTTTATTTTGACCTCACATTAACAAAAGTTAAGTGCTGTTCCTCTAACTTTAGAGATGATAAAAGGTGAGGCTCAGAGAGGTTAAGTGACTTGCCTATAGACATGCCATGGGTGGTGGCAGAGTTAAGCACTTGAGCTCAGTTATTTTATTTTAAACTTATTTTGAGATAAGTTTATGAAAAATTACAAAAATCAAGCAGAGCATTCCTATAAATCCTCCATCCAACCCCCCTAATATTAACATCTTATATAATTATAGACCAATATTGAAACTAAAAAAATAACCTTGGTACAGAACTAGCCATTAAAGTACAAACTGTATGAAGATTTCTCCAGTTTTTCCAATGATGTCCTTTTTCTTTCTCAGGATCCAGTTCTGATTCCCACATTACTGTCAGTTGTCATGTCTCCTTAAATTTCACCATCTGGAACAGTTCCTCACAGTTTTTCCTTGTCTTTCATGATCTTAACACTTTTGAAGAGTACTGATGAGTTGTTTTGTAGAATGTCCTTCAGTTCCAGCTTGTCTGATGTTTTCCTGTAATTATTGAAGGCATTGGGAAGGCTACCACAGAGACGATGTGTCATTCTCAGGATGTATCAGATCATGCTGATTTTCACTATTGGTGAAATTAATCCTGATCATTGGTCAGGATGGCATCTGCTGGGTTTCTCCCCTGTAAATGCACTACTTTTCCTTTGTGATTATAACACATTATGAGAGGCAATTCTTTGAAACTTTACAAGTATCCTGTTGCTACTAATATTTTACTCACTATTTTTAGCATCTATTGTTGGACCTTGCTCACTGTTACGATTTCTATAGTATTCCAGTTATTTTCTATTTTTTTTTTCACTCCTTCCACATGCATTAATTGATATTCTTCTGTAGGGAAGAGTTATAGCTTCACTTCCATTTAAAATCAGTTGTTGTAATTTAAAGCTTATTGTTCTTTTTGCTAAAACACAGGTGAAGAAAGTAAGAGTTTGGCTTGCTGTAAAGGTGTGATTGTTTCAGGTGGGCAGAGGAAAGGAGATGAGAATAATTTGTTCATTTCCCAAGTATTGATCAAACATATATTTCTTCTTTTAAAATATATTTTATTGATTATGCTGTTACAGTTGTCTCATTTCTCCCCCATCATTCCCCTCCACCCTGCATACCCCCTCCCACCCACATCCCCGTTAGTTCATGTCCATGTGTCATAAGTTCTTTAGCTTCTACATTTCCCACATTATTCTTGCCCTCTCCCTGTCTATTTTCTACCCACCGTCTATGCTAGTTATTCTCTGTACCTTTTCCCCCTCTCTCCTCCTCTCATTCCCCTGTTGCTAACCCTCCATATGATCTCCATTTCTGGGTCTCTGCTCCTCTTCTAGTTGTTTGCTTAGTTTGCTTTTGTTTTTGGTGTGGCTGTTAATATCTGTGAGTTTGCTGTCTTTTTACTGTGATATTTTTTATCTTCTTTTTCTTAGATAAGTCCTTTTAACATTTTATATAATAAGGGCTTGGTGATGATGAACTCCTTGAACTTGGCCTTATCTGAGAAGCACTTTATTTTCCCTTCCATTCTAAATAACAGCTTCACTGGATAGAGCAATCTTGGATGTAGGTCCTTGCCTTTCATGACTTGGAATACTTTTTCCCAGCCCCTTCTTGCCTGGAAGGTCTCTTTTGAGAAATCAGCTGACAGTCTTATGGGCACTCCTTTGTAGGTGACTGTCCCCTTAACCGTTGCTACTTATAGAATTCTCTCCTTCATTTTAATCTTGGCTAATGTAATTATGATGTGCCTTGGTATGTTCCTCCTTGGGTCCACCTTCTTTGGGATTCTCTGAGCTTCTTGCACTTCCCGGAAGTCTATTTCCTTTACCAGATTGGGGAAGTTCTCCTTTATTATTTGTTGAAATAAGTTTTCCACTTGTTGCTCTTCTTCTTCCCCTTCTGATACCCCTATAATTCAGATGTTGGAATGTTTAAAGATATCCTGGAAGTCTAAGCCTCTCCTCATTTTTTTAAATTCTTGTTTCTTCCTTGTTTTCTGTTTGTTTCTTCCTTCTGGTCCACTCCATGGATTTGAGTCCCAGTTTTCCTCCCATCTCTATTGGTTCCCTGTGCATTTTCCTTTGTTTCACTTATTGTAGCCTCATTTGTTCATCTGATTGGTGAGCAAAATCATCCAATTCCGTGAGCATCCTGATCACCATTGCTTTGAACTGTGCATCTGATAGGTTGGCTATCTCTTGCTTGCTTAGATGAATTCGCTCTGGGGCTTTGATTTGTTCTCCTGTGTGAGCCATTTTTTTTTTTGTTTGTTTGTTTGTTTTTTGGGGGGAGGGGCCTGGTCACGGCTGTTAATTATGAGGGGTGGAGCCTTAGGTGTTCCCCAGCCTGCCCTGGGGCTGGGTAGTGACGCTGTATGTAGGGGCGGGGTCCGAGAGGGAACAGTGATGCTTGCTCTGCTCTCTCTTGGATTGCAGTCCCTTCCGCCACTTCCCTTTTGCCTGGATTGTCTGCACTCGAATGTGGGACCACCTGGTCAGCCAGCCACCTTGCGCAGCCTCACTGGGTCTGCATCGTTGTCACCCTGTGCCCAGAGTCCGCTAGCTCCCGCCTGTGGGCCTAGGGTCTGCCAGCCACCACCTGCACACCTGGGATCTGCTGGCCGATGCTGCCTGTGTACCCAGGTCTGCCAACCTCCACTTTTTTCTGCCGTGACTCCACCCCTCTTACCAGTCTGGATGAATGGTTGTTAGACTTCCATACAGTTTAATTTTCTATCAGTTTAGATTGTTTTCTTGTTTCTAAATCTTTGTTGTCCTTAATTTCAGTTGTGCAAGGAGGCACAGTGTGTCCACCTATGCCTCCATCTTGGTCAGAAGTCCAAACATATATTTCTATGCAAAGCATTGTATGAGGTACTGTGAAAAAAAGAAAACTATTAAAAAAAAAATCCCAAGGTGTTTGATAAATCAAAGATTTATACTTAAGGCTTTCTTTATAAAAGGGATAGTGAAACTTCTCAACTGAATATTGAACTGATAAATGATGACATTGATGATTGTGGCCTGGACAAGTGCATCATAATGCAGTTATCAGGTCCTCACTGTGAGGTCAGTGACTGCGTGGTGTAGAACATCCCCAACCAGACGGCCATGATACATGAGAGATCCTGATGCCTCAGTCCACAGGGTTATAAGTATTATAGCCTCTTTCTCCTCATTCATAGAGAGAAGAACTCAACTAGAAGACAACTGTTGGACTGCATTTGGGACTCATAACTTTCTTCCTCCCTGGAAGAGATTATGAGATTTTAGAGAATTCAAGCATTACTTCTTATTAGGAAATTGAGAATTAATCTATACATAGTATCTGGCAAAGTTAAACTTCTATTCTTGGTGCTTTTCTTCTTAACAGGTGGCTGCAACAGACAATACAAGTATAATCCCAGTGACCAAATATCATGAGAGAATAAAGTACTGGCATGGTCAAAAGATTCTCAAACTTGCTTATTATTTTAACCAGTAGGCAATAAAGGAAAAAAAAAAGCAGCTTTAAGGAGAACACTAATAATTGTCCCTTTGTATGGTGTGTAATGAGATCCAACTAGGGGCAAATGTAGATTCTCCTTGTGTGGATCAGTGGTTTACTAGCTTTCCTCCAATGAAGAAATCATTTGCCTCTGGTAGGTGATACTTCTAACATTTTTAAAAAAGATTTTATTTATTTATTTATTTATTTATTTATTTATTTATTTATAGGGGAAGGGAGGGAGAAAGAGAGGGAGAGAAACATCAGTGTGTGGTTGCCTCTCACATGGCCTGCACTGGGGACCTGGCCTGCAACCCAGGCATGTGCCCTGCTTGGGAATTGAATTGGTAACCCTTTGGTTCACAGCCCAAGCTCAATCCACTGAGCTACACCAGCCAGGGCTAGTTCTAACATTTTTTATGACTATAAGTAGAGTGGTCATATCTCCCACTTTGCCCAGGACAGTTCAGATTTATGTTTTTTTGTCACAGTATAATTATCATCAGTTGCGGGGGCCCCTGTCCTGGGTGCCAGATGTGAGGGGGCTCCACCCACAGAGCCCCATCCCTCCATCATGGATGAAAATAAAAGCTACCAAGACATGACTGCTTGGGGAGGAAAGGTGGTCAAACTCTCAGAGGAGAATAACCCAGAACCACTTCCTCACTAGGCTTTTATTGGGTTCCAATACACCGGAATACAGGTTTAACATGTCAAAGAAGTCTGAGGGCTTAATCTAAGTCACTGTTTGTCAGGAAAGGGAGTTGCCAAACTTTGGGAGACATACTCATTTCCTGCTCAGACCCTTATCATTTAAATGAGAGCACTCTTAGCAAAGCAGTTTTCACAGGACTTTAGGAATTCTTTCTTATGCCCGATCACCCAGGGAGCCGTCCTGGCTTTGCCCCCACAGTTTCAGGCTTTAAGCTGATTAGGAATCAGGAGACATCTCCCAGATGGAAATGAGGACTTGGGCTATGTCGGAATAGCCAGGGGGCGAGGGTCCATCACATCCTTTTTGCTACAGCCCCCCGAGTCCTTCCATGAGGCCTCCCAAGTGGTCAAGACTGGCTTAGGTTGCCCCTCCCATGAGGAGTCTTACCCATCGTTGACTGCCAACCAAGCATTGGGGCCAGAGATGGATGAGGCAGGAGATAAGCTTCTGGCAGGAAGATAAGCTTTGTCTCCTTAGTAGGTCACGTCCTTGTGACAGAACAGACCCAGATGAAGTGGGTCCCTTGGGCTCTTACACAGCCTACCATGGGGTGAGGGTTACAACTCCTGAAACCAGGCTGAACAGTCCACAACAATCAGTATGAGTTTCTACTCTAAAAAAATGCCCTGTTTTGGACCCAAAAACCTATGATCACCCTATTTATAGGAAGACTCAGAGACATTCTAACTTGGGCTGCATTTAATCTTTAAACTTATGTTAAGAAAATCACTAATAAATCAGCTAAATGTTGAGACATAATCATGTTATTTAAATATACTATAGTGAATTCTGATGTTGGAATAGTATGCAGATATATAACATACACACGTATACACATGTATGTATACCATATTGAATGGCCTGATAAAACAGCTCTCAAAAAAGGCAAAATTATAATAATTTGCTCCTAATTGTATACTCAAGTGATTACATCTAGGTAATGAGATTACAGATTTTTTAAAAAAATATATTTCTGGATCCAAGTAGTCTACAATGAGCATGTGAAAAATTTATAGCCAAAAATTTTCTTTAAAATCTCTCACTTAGAATTATAGGGTCTCTATTAACATGAGAATACAAAAATTGCCATCTCATAAAAAAGACTCCATTGATAAGAGTCTAACAACACAATAATTTTTCTCACAAGAGAACAGAACTTTATATTATCAAGAACTTTTTGACCATATTTCCTCATTTAAACTTTAGAAGAACACTTCTAGTCATAAGCATATTCCGTATTTTGCAGGTGAAGCCAAAATGCAGATAGACAGTGAATGAGGCAGATCTGGGACCTCTGAGGCTATCCTAGTTAAGACCCTATACCACAGTCTCCTATACTAATCCTGTAATGGTTTTCAAAACTGACAGTGTGACACTGAGTTTACGATGAGGGGCTAATTCCTTTGCTCACGTTGCTAGTCTTTCATCTTGAGCATAGGGAAAGGAGGGCCCAACGCCGCCACATTGTCATCAGGGCAGTAGGAGAAGATTTTTCTCTATTTAAGCAGCAATTTAGTCAGCTGTTACATTTAATTTCAAACCATTCCAAAGAACACTGACTACAACTTAGAGTCTTAGGTTCCAAGTATGCATGTGTTGTGACTGCGCCTGCCATGTGATTTATGGCGACTTGCTTTTCCCCTCTGGCTCTGGGTTTCTCCAGCTGCGGAATGAAAACGTGTAGCCAGATCATCTCTATGGTTCTCTCGGCTCTGACAGTATGTGATTTTAGGCTTCTGAGCTTCTAGGGGAAAGAGTGCGTTCCAAGGCTGTGTCCCAGAAGCACCCTGTCTAACTTGGGCTCTACTTTTCTTTGCATTTGGAAAAAGCCCAAAGAAAAGGTCATTTTTGCAGACATCTTGAGGTTGTGCTCCAATGTCCTCATTAAATAACAGGAGCCCAGACTGGCAGGCTCTGGGGAATATTCAATCAAGGAGAAAAAGGCCAAGTCATTACCGGAACCCTATCATCAGAGCTGTAAACACAAGCATTTATTCGTGGGCTTTAGCTGAAAGCGTGTTCAGTTGTGCTCTCTCTTTTTTTATACAGGTTCCACTTGTCAAATGTGTGTGACCATTCTGATAAGTTACCAGAGGAGGGAAGGGAGAAAGAAAGAAAGAAAATTACAACTGTAAATAGACTCTGAACATAGAAAGATCAAAATAGACAGCCTCTGGCTTCACTGGATGAGTCACCGTTGCAGCCCAGACCTCAAAAACAAGCGTGGCTTCTCTACTTAGTAGCAGTCTTCCTGTCTGGAAAGGAAACACAGCTCTGATTGGAGATACTGGCCATTTTACAGACTTCAAAGCAACTGAACAGACAAGATGGGGAATAGGTAAAACAATTTTTCCAAGTGTTTTTCTGGAGAACCAGATACTACTCAACTCTGATGTGAAGCTGTCTGAAAATGCTTTCATCTTTAGCCAATGCTGGTGGTTTATTTTATTTTTTTTTATTATCTTTTATAGTGGTCTTCACTTCTGGTGTAGGATATGTATTTAGTTTTCCTCAGATAATATACATTGTTTTTCTGGCTGAGACTTGATTTCCAGTCACTGGGCTGAGTGCTGTGGAGTGATGAATTGACATAAGGATCGTCTAATGAGGAAGTGGGACAAGCACATGCATCACAATATTAGGGGAAAAAAAACGTAATGGAAACAGGAAAAGCATGAGACCATTAGGGTGCATAGATGACAGAGGTGGACCTTGACAAATGTTCTACCAGCTTGAGAGACCAGTGTGAAGCAAGGCCTATGTGTATTCAGGATTTAGCAATGAGTCCAGGTTTAGCTGGGTGTGTAGTGGAGAAGCAAGGGAGTAGAATGAATAAACCTCAGAAGAGAGATTGGGACCAGACCTGGAAGGGATTTGAATGCCAGGATGAAGATTTTTGAGCTTTGTTCAGTAACCTGTGAGGATGGGGAGGGCAGAAGTACCGGTAGTTACTGTATGGGAAGATAATGCCAACTGTGAGGAGGAAAAGATGAAGGAGAAGAAAGATCCAAAAGGTCAGTTAGGAGACTGTTGTCACAGCTCAGGAAAAAAATAAATTATGGTTCTTATGGTGTAATAAGAGATATATGTTTTGTCATTGTCCATGGTTCTTGGCATGGAGCTCCTGAAAGCCTTACAATTCCTTAAGTGAAAGGGATGATAAGAGCATCTTTTAATCTCTGCCACAGAGCTCTTAAAGCCCTTGGGATTCCTTGGGTGATAGGGATGTCTTCCCCCCCCCCCCCCCCCCGCAATGAGATAACTGGGGGATTCTAGATTCCAGGGCAAGTCACCAGAAAGATCAACGTATGATTAGAGGGTTGGAAATTTCAGCTCATCTCCATCTGGAGAGAGGGGAGGGGAAAAAGGTTGGAGCTTGTGTCACAGATGGACGATGATTTAATCAATCATGCCAAAGTAATAAAACCTCTGTCACAACCGCTGAGCAATGGGGTTTGGTACCACATTGAGGTACTGAGAGGTAGTGTGCTCGGAGGACATGGAAGCTCCATGCTCCTTCCCCTGTATGTTGCCCTCTGTGTTTTATCCATCTGGCTTTTCCCAACTTGTATTTTTCATAAGAAACCAGTAAGAGTAAGTAAAGTGTTTTCCTGAGCCCTGTGAGTTGTTCTATCAAATTAACAAACTTGAGAGGGTTGTGGAACCCTATAAATTTAAAACCAGTTGGCCAGAAGTACAGGTGGCAAGACTGGCCCCTGGAATAGGGATGGTCTTGTGGAAACCAGCTTTGAACCTGTGGGGTCTGCACTAACTCTGAGTACTTAGTGTTAGAGGGTTGGAGAATTTGTTGGTGTGGGAAACCCTCCCAATACATTTGGTGTCAGAAATTTTGTGAATAAAAGCAGCTGACTGTCCCCCACCTAGAACATTTCTTCTGGGATTAGAGAGGAAAGGATGAAGTTATTATGTCTGAATTTCTAGTCGAGTCAGTAAGGATACCAATATTAAAACATTCACCATCACACAATGGCTTCGTGTCTGTTAAAATTATTGAGCTGAGGGCTCAGATAGACTCAGCTGTGGCCAACTCAGCTTGATACAAACAAAAGCAGATTGCCCACTTGATAGAGAAGTTTGGGGCAACTAGTTTTAGCTGGCTTACTCACACTGCAGGCTGTATTTGCTGCTTGGGGTTCTGAATTCCATAAGTTGGCTACTCAACCACATATTCCTTCCAGTCTGTCATTCCTTCCCAACAATGCTCTCAGCTCTTGGCCTTTAAAAGGCAGTGGTGCTTGGAAGGAAGAGTACCTACCTATCTGTATGTTGGCTCCACACTGCTGCCCATCTGACCTAGGGTAAATCACCTGCCCTCTCTGGGCCTTGGTTTCCTATCTGCATAATGAGCATGTTATATTACTCAGTGTCCAGGGTCTCTTGTAGCTCTAACAGTTGAGGATGTATATTTAGAACAAGCAGTTTCCATCACCAACATTTTCTTTCACAAAACAAACCTATCTCATTGAGCACTCCTGACAGCCTGAGGAATAAGCAGTACAAGTATCATTATTTAAACACACTTTAACAGATGTGTAAATAGAGGTATAGGAACATAGAGGAGGGAAGTAATATTCACAAGGACATGCAGTGATTTAATTATATATCCGGGACTAGATCTGGACATATGGTGGCTTCTTGAGACAGTCAGGACTAGATCCTCAGCCACCTCTCTGACAGCGCAAGTGCTCTGTCCACTCTCCCAGGCTGCACTGATACCTAGGAAAGGTCAGTGAAGTACATTTCAAGGAACATGATTTTTCTTAAAAACCCTATATGTCCATTGTTTCTCCTCAATGTGTCCAGGTCAAAGAAAGGGAACCATTTTACCAGGATCACTGCAAAATTTTACTTATGAAAGGCTTTTATTTCTTTAAAATACTTTTATTTCTTTAAAAACCACCTCCTTTCATTGGGATGTAGATACATCAAGCTCACTTTTGCAGCCATTAGTTCCATGATCAGCTGCAGGAGGTTATGCACTTGTATGTACTCAGCAGGCAGAGGCTGGACCATATATCTTCATTAGTGTGGGTCCCTCTGGAGACCACGTAAGGGCAGAAAGGGACCATGGAGCTTATCTAATCCACTACCTTGTCTAGTGCTCAGTCATTTCTATAACATTTGTAATGGTTGTCCACCATCTTCTTGAACTACAACATCAGTTCTGGAACCTAGAGCTATACTGTCAGCCATCTGTTGACATCTTCACATAGTTGCCTTACAGTCAGTTCACATTCAACACATTAAAGCAAAACCTGTATTAAAGCAAAAACCTGGGGAAGATAATAATCTTCCCCAAATACTTTCCTATTCTTACATTGTATTGCCACCAATTCACTCCAACAAGCTAAAACCTGGTCTTGTAAACCTGTTCTTCTGCATTTAGAAAATCCGATTGTGCTCCCATGAACCCTCTCACATGCATTCTCTTCTGTACTCATGTCCACTGTCCCCTTCAGGCTCTTCACCACATTCTCTGACTGTCCTTGTAGCCAGCCTCCTGACTGTTAGACACACGTGCATTTTACATTTCTAAATAGGAATATAAGATGCATTTTCCCACACTTATTGACCGTAGAACCTTTTTGCTTCCAGAGCATCTTGCTAGTCTAACCATTCCAGATGAAGTATAGTCCATAATCATTGTCACATCTGTCCACCCCTCTTTGTCACTGCACTTGTTATTTCCTCTGCTCAGAATACCCTTCTTCCTGACTCTTGGCATCTGGGGAAATCCCACGCAGGTTTCACAACCCAATTTCAGTGCCTCCTACTCTCCGAAGTCCCGGCAGAACCCCCAAACTCTTAGGGGACTGAGTACTTTTGTCTATTAAAACATTTAAATTATATTCTGTATGTGTGTGTTTGTGTCAAGCATTTTAAGGGCTGGAGCTATATTCTACTTAGCTTTCTGTCACAAGTCTAAGAATGGCGATTCTGTCCTCTTTCACTTTCTTTAACATTGATAGAGTAACTTACGATTCATGCTTGATGAACTAGATGCAATAAGCAAGCTTACAGTTCTAATACAGAGGTCTCCAGCCCCTTTGACTCCCCCACTGCCTGGGCCTAAATGGGAACCACTGGGGGTTATGCTGGGAACATTGGAGAGGAAGATGGGACAAATATATTGGCAATTATAGTACAAGATCCTTATGAGAGAAGATGTCTGGAAAAGGAGAGCCACTTTTAGAGAGCAGATATTAGGAAAGATTCCTGAAGCTTCAGTATCAACATCTTACATTTACTGAGTACTCTATCTGTGAAGGGCATTGGGTTAAGGGCAATGGAAACACATGAACTCTCCAGGAGCTTCTGGTTTGTAATTGGATTGCTTTTGACTCCCAGTTCCCATGAAGAGAAGACAACCCTGCTAGCTGAGCTATAAAGAGAAATTTATTTCAAGGATGTGGGGTGTCAGAATCCAAGGGCAAGTAGCTAGATGTTGAACTGAGCTAGACCACGAGATGGGGAGCTATAGGAAATCCAAGAAGTGGTTCTACTTTTGTCTTTACTGTGTCTATGTATCTGTTCATTTTTCATTCTTGCTATAGGTCAGCATTCTTAGTGTTTCTAGCTATGTATGATTCAGAAGGCTGTGCTAGGAATGTGGCTGACACTGAATATCACCTTTAGCCTAGTTACCTTAGACACATCATTTCTCTCATTCTCCCATTTATGAGATGAATTGTTTGACCTGTTCAAATCTGGGATGGTCTATTTTGACATGTTCTGTCTTAAGTCACTTTTCATACTTGATGGAATTATAAATAAATATAAAACACATGAGGAAGTAATGACTTCTCAGGAAAATTCACATCCAACTCTGGATTCCAATGACCTTGGCCAGACAATAAAAGCTGTTTTGTTATAACGAGTGAGCACAAGATTCCTCTCTGATGTGTAACTCTTTTCAGCCTAGGAATATTCCAGGCCTTTCTAACACCACTGCCTTAATTCTCTCTTCATTTCTGTTAGGGCAACAAATTACCCCTCTACCCTGTCTCCCATTTGAATTGCAACCCTGGGCTACCCCAAGGATATATGTATATTTGAGATATATTTGCCAAAGTATCTTCCAATACCTTAACATAGCTAAGTAACTTCAGTTTTGGACAGTCCATACATTCTCCATCTGTTCAATAATAACACCTCTCCGTGTATACCACTATAGGACTTGCAAAGTGTTTTTACATCTCTTACCTTATTTGATCTCCGCAGTAGTCAGTCAGTCAACAATCTTTCACTCAATCAACCATTTTTATTTAGGGCCCACAATATAGCAGGAACCGGGCCAGGTACAGGGGTACAGTACTGAACAAAATAGACATGATCCCTGCTCTGATGGAGTGACAGTCTAGAGGGACAGAGTTCATATTTTTGTTCCTATTTTAAAGACAGAGACTAAGGTGAAATGATTTGTCTCACAGAGGTGGTAGAACTAGGACTCACATGAACTCTCCATTCGCAATGCAGTGTCTACTTTTTGCCACCGTTCTGCCTCGCTGTCATCGGATAATCCCTGAACATTCTCTAGGAGTTAACTGGAAAAAAAAAATAGCTAATGCCAATGAGGATTTCAGGATGGCAGATAGAGAAGCTCAAAGTGTCAAATATAAGAAAGTAAGGAAATAAACCAGGTTCTGAAAACTCTAGAATTGGGGGAAGGAAATAGATCCCAAACCCAAACAGGAAGAACAGAACAGTAGCAGCCACTGGAAAATAAAACCCAAACCATTTTTCCCTAAAAACTGGAACCCAGCAGGGTGTCCTTAAATTGTACGAAGCGATATGTGATGTGAGCATGGTGGTCCCACTGTGAACAGAACTCTACATTTGTATCTTTCAAGCAACAGTTCTGATTGAGTGGCCGGGCTGGACTCAGAAGTGAACAGGCCACAGGTTTGCTCCTTGCCTGTTGAAGGATGATCAATAGAGGTCCCAGTGGGGTGGCAAGGAAGAATGGGGTGAGCAGGGAGAGGGAGGAGGCCTTCATTCACTGGGGCATCTGCCATGCCCACAGCGTGTTGTGCCAGCCCTTCTCAGGCCAGCACCCTCCCCTCCTCACATCTCTGTGTGTATCAAGGGCAGGCTTTGGTTGATAGATGGGTAGAAAAGAAGTTGTGATTTTTTTCCCCCTGACTTGTGAAATAAGAGATCTTCTAAACTTCAAAAGGCATTTACATGTGCCTCTGTGCCCCTCTATCTTTAAGCTGGAAAATATTTCTCACTTCATAGTTCAGGGCACCTAATCCCAAAGACAGTGGATGAAAACACAGGCGAAAGACAGACAGCACTTTCTCAGACATTCATTAAGGGTTTGAATGAGACAGGGACCCTGGCTCAAGAGGAGGGAGACATGTAAACAACAATTCCATTATAATCAAATAAAGAGGCATGCACACATTTTGTGAAAGCCCAGAGGAGAAAATGATGAACTCCATCAGGGTTGGGGCTTTAGAGATGGACCTCGGAGGTAGGAATTTCCTCAATGAAAAGTGTAGTTGGAGTTGAGAAAAGTGGGAGGCAGGGGGAAAAAATCACTGTGTGAGCCACAGCTTGGAAGTATGAAAGTGCATGATGTGTCAGGAGTGTTTGATGAGGTACTGATTGTGTTTCTGATAACAACATACTTTGTGGAGTGAGATAAAATAGGTGATTGGTTTTTAAGGTAGCTAGCTATTTTTACCACCAACTGACTAACCTCAGTGGCTTAAAAGAGTAGACTTTGATTTCTCACTCACTTCATAGCCCAGTGCAGGTTGGCAGGGGGCTATGCTCCAGATAGTCATCGAGGGCCCCAAATTCCTTCCATTCTGGGGCTATGCCCTCTCATAGGTCTTTGAGTCTTTGCCACTCAGCTTGTGGATGGAGAAAGAGAATGAGGATGGGTCATGTACACATAGTTTAAAGGTAAGGCCAGAAAGTTGTGTACTTCAATCCTACTAATATTTCTTTGGCCAGAACTTAGCCACATGGCCACCTATAACTGCAAAGGGTCCTGAGGTGCAGAGGGTAAGAAGAGAACATATATTCTTCAGCAGAACATTATCTACCCTACTTTGGCATCTGGACAACAGGAGGGTGGAAAAAATAAGAGTGCTGTGCATACCTGCTGAGACCTGATGAAAGCCTCCTAGCTTCCCAAGGGGAAAAATGTGTGATGAAGGAATCAGGGTGAGATCTGCATGAGAGGTGCCTGTTGCCAGACTCCTGAGAAGAAAGAACATGAAAGATGCTTGTATCGAGACAGAAAATTTCTGCTTCAGCCATGAGTAAATGGATAAGAAATCTTTTCTGCTGGGCTCTTAAAATGAGAATAAAAAAGAAATGCAACCAAGCAGAGAGCTCCAACATTTCTAGAGTACTCGGTGTTTACTATTCTTAGCTGTGATCTTCACAATACTCTTGGGAGGAGGACCTGGTTGAGAATTATCATTCCCACTTTTAGAAGTGGAGAAACCTATGCTCAGAGGGATTAAATGGCTTACCCAGGGTTGCACAGCAAGTCAGAGACAGACCTGCCACTCAAAGCCATATTATGTTCCTTCTACTTTTCCACAAATCCATCTTTGCATGGGGGAGCTGCTGACCCACTCTGGGAAGCTGACCCAGATTCAATCCTAGACATGAGACCAGGATCCTGGGAGTAATTCTCCTCAGTCACCCGCCCTTCTGCCTGCCTGACTTTTTGAATCAGTGAACCAACTCCTCGTTCGGAGAGTGTACATGTTAGCTGTCAAACAGCGCATGCAACATCTGACAGCCCTAATATCACTGTTTGTATTATCAGACAATTACCAGCTGAGCTCGTATTCATAATTTGACTAACAACTCACGACAATGATTATTTTTCCTTTCCTGGCAAAACAAATATAGCAGCATTTTCTTTTCAGCATCAGCGCTGATGCTCCTTGGCATTCTATCAGCTGAAGGATTAAAAAAAAAATGTTAGTCCTACTCCCCCACATCTCGCTAACTTTACAGTCCCCCATGGCATCTGTGTGCAGTGAACTGAGCTGTTGAGACTAAATGTAATTTGCAATCAAGCTTCTGTTAACATGGAAATGTACCGGCTGGTCTGCTGCAATATGGGTTCTCATTCTGTCTAGCATATGGTTGCATTAAATCCAGTCTCCAGAATGTCTCTTGTTACCACATTGTCAATCCGTGCAGAGCGGAGAACCCTAAAAAACCACTAAAGGAACATATTTTTGGAATTGGCTCTTCTATTGGATCTTGACAAGAGCTGTCCAAAGTCATGCTTGGTTACTTGAAATGAACTAGCTCTGTCAGATCTATGTTCACCTATACACAGAGACACAGTAAGCTCAAAACTCAGTGAGGTGCTCTCTACTTACAAGTGCAGGAGGACAAAGGAAAAGCAGGAGGCAAAGGACCCAGCTCCCTTAGACACATTTGAGAGTCATTTACTGGTTTTTGTTTTTTTTGTTTTTTTTTGCTTGGTGTCTCAATAGTTAAAGTGCCCCAGAATATTAGGTGAGTAGTTTTTGCAGCTAAAAGTACAGGTTCTGAAGTCAGATGAGACTGGGCTTGAATTCTGATGCTATCCCTAGCTTGGTGACCTTGGGCACCTTCTGAAGCTGTGTGTGCCTCCATTTCTTCATCAGTGGAGTGGACATGTTGATAGGATGTTGTGGGGGATTCCATGTGTAAGCACAGCACCTGACTCAATCAACCATGCTATTAGTACTCAGTACCTCTTCCCCATCATCCCTTTTCAGATGCCTAAATATCCCACACAACATTGCTCACCATTGTTCTCTTGCTCTGGTCTTGTACCCCTTGGAGTCTGGGATGTCAGTTCCTCCTAAGGCAGCCCATTTTCTCCTGAACAACTCTGTTAAGCAGTTTTTCCTGATCTTACAAATAAATCTCACGCTCATATTTAGCCTTTCTCCTGGGACTCACAGAAAAAGTCTAATTGGGTGGTAACCCCTCAAGTATTTGGGGAGGCTACCTGCACCTTGTATACATTCTCTGTTCTCATTCAGCCCCTCTGATTCCTTCAACTTTCAGTGAGACCCTTACTAGTCTGGCCTCCCTCTCAGGGTGGCTTGGGCATGTCTATGCTGCTTGGAGGTCAGTGTTCAGAGGGAACAGGTTACCAGCCAGATCCTACCTGGTGGCGAGAGACAGTTTGTTCGATTATACCAAGCCTTAAAAAATAGATGTCTTCTTGGAAAATTTACAAATAACAGTTTTCAATAATCATGTTGTAGTTTAAATTCAATGGGAGGACCTTCACACCTATGCCTCTGCATCTTTTTTTATAGAGAAGTCGTATAGGTTTTATTGGATGTCCTCCCAACAGAAAACATAGGCACAGAGAGTGTACGAGACACCTAAGTGCTGAGACTTAATATTCTTCCAATATCTGAACAGTACTTTGGAGGATCAGGATAAAATAGAAAAATGAAGTATATTTATTCATTCTCTTAAAAACTATTTGTGTGCCATATGCAGTGCTAGGTACCTGGGATGTAGAGGTAAACAATCTGTACCTGCCACAAAGATGCTTGCAGACAGATTGGAGCCAATTAAGATACAGGGTGATGAGATCTACAGTACTACTCACCATGGGATGCTCTGGGGACCACATAACCCATCTTGAATCACTCAAAAATCCAGAGACAATAAATATGCAAGTAAACAATTGCCTTGCTGTGGAAGAAGTGTAATATTTAAAGATTACACAAAGTGCTCTGAGTACTTTGAGGAAAGAATTTGTTCAACAAATATTTATTGAGTGCCAGTATGTGCTGGAATTTTAAATGAAGAACAGAACAGATAGCCCTTGATAGTTATCAAAGTTACAGTTGAGAATTTGTAGGTGTGGACTTTAGACAAGTACACATGGAATTTACTGTTCATTCATTACTTCTTTAACAACAGTGATAAGTGTGATGAAAGAAGAAAACAGGATTCAATTAAAAAAATGAGGTCAAGTCATTTTAGATGGGAGTACGGTATCAAGGAATGCTTTCCTGAGTTATATGTAAGTGGACACCTGAGCCATGAGTAGAAATAAGAATGAGCAATCTGGAGGAAAGTGAGTGTGCAAAGATCCCTAAGAGGAAGTGAGCTTAGAGAGTTTGAAGAACTGAAAGAAACTCAGTGGAAGGTAGAGGTCATGAAATGCTCCACAGACTAGTTTGTCCCACAAAGGAAAATTGACCATGTCCAGAGGGAAAGACAAGGCATTTCAAGAAGAAGGAATAGCACGTCCAGAGGGGTGGATGCCCAAGAGGACACACCAGGTCTGAGAGAACTGAGAGAAGCTCCATCCACGCCCCTGTGGATGTGGGAGAGGAGTTCAGGACATGGCCAGAAATGAAGAGGGGGCTGGGTCACATCATAAATGGCTTCAGAAACTACGTCAAGGGGTTGATTAAAGGGAGTGATTATACTGGAGACACTGCGAAAGCACTGAGGATGTTTTAATTTGTCTTTTACTTTTAAAAGTTTATATCTAGCACATCAACTTGTTCATAAGCTTTATGAGGAAGGCAGGGGCATAATTTGGTATCCCACCCTTGCCTTCATTCTCAATTATCTTTGGTTAAATTAAATCCTATCTCCTCCTTGCCACTTTGTTCTCAGCTCCGATTTGTGATCTGTGGTGGCTTTTTCTTTGCGATTTCTGACCTCCTTACGTCCCTTGACATGAGCAGTTGGCAGCTTCCGAAGCTCCCAGGAGGATCTGACTTCAGCCCCGAGTGTGCTTGCAACCCGATTTTGTTCTGCTGCCGGAAAGGCTTCACTTAAAGGTGTGAACGATGAATCACACCATGACGCAGATACTCTCAGCAGCCAGTTGGCCATCCCTTGTTGAGATTACAGAAATCCCAGGCTTGTTAGATTATTCAGCTCAGCACCCAGGCTCAGTGGAGAAACTCATTAGCTCCATTTAATTAGGGAACCAAACACTTCCATAACTACTTTACTGTCAGCTCACTTCCCACAACCTCATTAATATATTTCTTAAAAATTTCACACCTTTAATGTGGTAATGACTTTCTTAATTTTTTCAGCATCAGATTCCATAGATTTAAGCTATTTAGCTAGAAGACAAGTAGAACAATTAACAAGTAGTAGTCACGACGCTTTGAACCGATATCTTTGGTATTACTAAATATGAGATTAGTTTTTGTCTGAATTTTCTATGTATGGGCTTAAAAAAGCAGTCACTCGGGTTTAGTTCCATAGTATTGCAATTATTAAGACTGTCTTCTTTCTTTTTTAGCACTTTACAGTTTTTAAAAATCTTTTACATCAATCAGTTGATTCTCTTAAAATGCTGAAGCAAACTAGGGCAGATGGCATCATCTTCATTTGACAGATGAGAACATTGGACTCAGAACAGTTAAAGATTTCTCAGGATGACAGGTATATGTATGAAGTCCATTCCTTACCCTGCCCTTAGAGTGGTAGAAGGGTTGACAGTGAAGACAGATTTCAGGACCAAGTGGCTTGAGGTATTGCTCTGTCAGTACCAGAAATAGGGATGACTGGCTTTCTGCAAAAGATGCTGAATTCTGCTCAGGATTTGATGAGTTTTAGCTCACCATAGACCTGAAGCCTGATAACTATTTGTATGGCTTCGTCTCTCAGTTACACCCATATTGCATAAGCACTGTCTTCTCAACCTGGTGGAGGTCAATGTTTCTCCTAAGTCAGAAGTAGTTTAACTCTGCTGGAGAGTCCACAGTGAGGAGGCAGTCCCTCACTCCACCCTGAATATTGCCTTGTCATGTGCTGTCCTATTCAGGTCTTCTCTTCAAGCTGGCCCCAGCACAGATTCAGATACAGGTGATCTGACTTGACAATGTGCTCTCACATTCCTTACCTCACTTGATGCTCATAGCACTCCTGTGAGATCTGACTTCTTGTCTCTGTCACATTACTTAGGAAATGGGGCTCTGTTAAGGTGTAAGAGTTATTAATGGCAAATAACTAATGCTGGAACCTCAGGGGTTGAACCTGGGATCTCTGTCTCCCACATCATGGCTGTTCCACTGCTTTTAGCTCAGGCCCCAACTCTTCCATGTTTCTCTTCACTTTTCTCTCTTTATGGCTTTCCCATCCTCCTTTAGGAACCTTTGAGAACTTTAGTTTCCTGAAGTCTTCTGCTCAGACCTGCTTTCTCAAAAGGTTCTCATTTCAATCATACATGGTTTAGTATGAATGTAAGACCTTGAGTTCCCATTCCTAAAGGTATACATATTTTCATGATCATCTTCTCCTCCTTTGCAATAACAAATACTTCCTGAGCACTTACCATGCTCCTGGCACTGGGAATACACCCAGTGGCATGGGTGATAGATTACCAGACATCACCTATGTTCTCCTGGATTTAACATGCTTATGACATGAAAGCTCTTTCCTGAAAGTGGATTTCTGAGATCCACATTATCTCATAGGCAACCATTTGTTCCTACAATTTAAAGAGATTTTAACCTTTAAATTTAGGGTCAGGAATATTTAGCCAAACACTCTTCTAGGTGACACACAGTTAATGAAGAGAAAAAGATACATGAAATACTGATATGTCTCATACTACAAAACAAAGAGGTGGAAGGTTCTTCTTTCAAACAGCATTATAATGTAACTGGGCCTGTGGGTGGGCATGCCTCTTGGTAGCCCTGAGAGCTGATCATATTTTGGCAGGTTCTAAAAAGTTTCTTCTTGCCTTGACTGATGTGGTTCAGTGGGTTGGGTATCGTCCCACAAACCAAAAGGTCGCTGGTTCAATTCCTGGTCAGGGCACATGCCTGGGTTGTGGGCCTGGTCCCTCATCGGGGGCATGCGAGAGGCAACCAATGGATGGTTTTCTCTCTTCATCTCTCTTCCTCCCTTCCTCTCTATCTAAAAATAAATAAATAACATCTTTAAAAAATATTTCTATTGAATATTGAGGTTATATTGGTTAATAAAATTATATAGGCTTTAAATGTACAATTCTGTAATACATCATTTTCATATTGTACTGTTTGTTTACCACCCAAGGTCAAGTCTCCTTCTGTCAACATTTATTCCTCCTTTACCCTCTTACACCTGGCCCTATCCCCCTTCCCCTCTGCTGATCACCATACTAGTGTCTGTGGATATGAGTTTTCTTTTTTTTCTAGTTACCATTTTTTTATTTTAATTGTTGTTCAAGTACAGTTTCCTGCCTTTTATTCCCGTCCCAGCCCACCTCCCCCAGCCCTCCCCACCTCCCTCCTGTTTCCACCCTCTCCCCCTTGTTATTGTCCATGTGTCCTTTATACTTGTTCCTGCAAACTGTTCACCCTTTCTCCCTGAAATTCCCTCCCCTCTGGTCACTGTCAGCCTGTTCTCTATTTCAGTGTCTTTGGTTATATTTTGCATGTTTGTTTGTTTTGTTGATTAGGTTCCTGTTAAAGGTGAGATCATATGGTATTTGTCTTTCACCACCTGGCTTATTTTGGTTAGCATGATGCTTTCCGGTTCCATCCTTTTGCGGTCGCAAAGGGTAGGAGCTCCTTTCTTTCTTTCTGCTGCATAGAATTCCATTGTGTAAATGTACCATAGTTTAATAAAATCTTTAAAAATTAAAAATAAAAGGTTTCATTTTTCAATAAAGGGTTTTACTTTGTGCCTATCACAGAAGCCAGGAAACATATAAGTCTTATCTTGGTTCCTACTAAAATTTTGGGACAAATCAGTATGCAATTGATCTGTGGGCATTTTGAAGAAAAGGCACCGACCCCTAGAAGTTAACGCAACTTCACCACCAACAGGTTAGGCCAGACATACCACATTTCCTTTTCTTATCATGTCACTAATTTGGTAAATCAGCAGGATGAGGAAATTTTAGCAATGGACTTAACACAGCCTCCTGTGATGTGATTGTCACAAGATGGTGAAATGGGAGCGGGACCAGGTTGCATTCACTGAGTTTCACAGTTGGGCAACAAAATCAGCTCTGGAGGTCTGCCCACGGCTCTGCGTAAACGAAAGAGATCTCTGGAGAGGATCCAAGCCTTTTTTTTTCCTGGTGAATATCCTTTTTTTCTGGTCAATATTTTTTATTCATGACTTGAATGGTTATCTAGAAGAAGAAACACCCAATTTGCAGGTAACACCAAAGTAAAATGAAGAGCAAACACCACAGACGGGCACCAAGAGATGACACGGCGTGGTGAACTGGTCTTGCAGGAGGGCTGGGCTGCCCTTGTCTCGTCTCCGATTCTGTCCATAGCGTAGCATTGGACGGGGGTTCTTCTCCTTGACAACTGACTTTCATCCCCTGTGCAAAGAGGCAATATGGTTGCTTTTGATTTTATTCTATATGAGAATATTTAAAAAAGGCCTAAATCATGCTTGGCATAGGTTTTCAATAAATTGATGCAATGTTAATACCAATGATAAAGGGTTAATATCTAAAATGATCTAAAGCTTTAGAACCCAGAATGAAATCCAATACGATAAAACAAATAAAAACTTAAGGTATGTGTATGTAGGTGGTGTTGGATATATCAGGACTAAATTTATGATACTCAAAGCTTCTAAGAAGTGTTCAGCATATGTTAGGCACTTAAAATGTGTGTTAATGATGGCTTAATTAGCTGTTTTTGTTGTAAAAGAACAAAACACTAAGGAGGATCTCATATTGCTATCATATGTGTTTGATGTCTTCATATATACAAGGAACAGCAGTTCCTTGTATATTGAAGAGAATATGGACATATTCATTCTGCATTGTTCTAAAGAGCAAAACTAGACCAAAATTGGTGGGGGGTAAAAGGCAGGAAACTTCAGAGGACATCAGAAAACTTTCTGTAGCTATCAAGCTGTCCTATAGTGGGACTGCGTGACCTGGGGGATGAGAGACGTTCTGTGAGCTCCACTGGTGTTCTGACTGACTCCTGGACCATGCTGGTGGCAGAGGGGTGCATTAGGGCAGGGCTTCATTTGTGAGTCACTGTTACTGCCTAATGTCACTTTGGGGTTGGGCTCTGAGTTGAGTGTCAGGACCAAAGTAAAAGTATGTGGTTCCCACTTGCAATGAGATCACAGCTAGTGGGGAGAAGGAGCCCCTAAGCCTCCTGGGAGAGCTGAGAAAGACTTCTCATAGCTGCCACCTTAGGCAGAGACCTGGAGGGTTAGTAAGGAGTTTTCCCACAGGGGAGTATTCCATTTAGAGAGGATTGTCAGTGTCAAGGTAAGACTCATTGAACCATCATAATTGTATCCCCAGAAAGACAATTATTTCTGGGAGTAGACATTGTTAGGGAGGCAAGGGCTAGGTCACGAAGGACCTGCAATGCCTCGTAAGGTGGGTGAGGGCTCTGGTTCCTTCCCTTTGCATCCGTTGTGTCTTGTGAGTACCCATTTTAAAGCACAGATCCTGCTGTATTATAATCGCTTGTGGGTGGGTCTCCTCAATTCACTGTGAGCTCCATGAGGCAGAGATCATGATTTGTACATCCTTGTATCTTCATAACCTTCCCTGAGCTTGCCACAGCTCATATACTCAGTAAGTTCCACTGAATGAAAGAATAAATAAATAAAAGCAATACAGATCTTCTTTAAAATAGGGGTTCCAGCATGTTTTAAGAAGAGGTTCTGGGCTCTTAGAAGTTTCTGACTCTGTGCTGAGTGTAAGAATGAGAACTACTTCCAGGGACCTGTGCCTTCTGCAGGGAATGTCTGCTAACATGAAGAGTAGTTGCTAACATTCATTTTTACTCACACTGGAACTGTGCTAAATACTGTGCATGCCTTATCGTTTAATCAGTATTATGTCTCTCTGAGGTTATGTGTATATGTTCCTTATTTTATAGATGGAGAAGCTATGATTTAGAGAGGCTAAGTAACTCACCCAAGGTCACATAGTTGGGGTGTGATAGCACCAGAATTTGACCAAGTTCTGCCGATTTCAGAGCCTGTGTCTTAACCCCTCTACGATCCGTTTTGCCCAAGATGGGGCAGAGTTAGCTGGTGAGCCTCATCTCCAGGGTAGATCCCCCTCAGACCTGAGAGGTTTTTTTGATTAAAAGAAGTTGAACTCTCTGGAATCTTCTTCCCTGTTATGCCATTATAACTCCCCCTTTAGCAGTGGAGAAAGAAGTCCGTGGGAGTAGGACGAGTTTGGAGCAGCTACCGCATGGTGGGTGGTGGTGGAGACAACACAGGAGATTGCAAAGTAGCACGAGGGGCAGGTTCCTTCCCTCCACACTGCAGTGAGGAGGGAAACACACAGAAACCGAAACGAAAGATGTGGAAAGGTGAGGCCCTTCTGCCTTTGGGCTTTTTAAGTCTGGGAGGTACTTTGGGAAATGTTTCTCTTTGTTTTTCATTGGGAGTGGGGCTATCTTCCATTTGGGAGCCCTTTGCTTCTGAGGAGCTCCAGAGCTGAGCACGGGGTCCCAGGTAAAGCAGTTAGGGCCTCTAAACTTGGAGCACCTGTAGGTCTACTGGGTGGCTAGCCCAGTGCTCTCAACAAGGGTGGGAGAAAGAACCCCAGGGAGGATGCTGTTCTCAGAAGACATGTTTGGCTGACTTTTCTTGCTGTGTGGGTCTGACAGATGGGGATGGGCAGGAGGTTAGGGGACCCAAACAGATGGCAGCAAGCAGTGGGTGTTGGTGTCTGTTTTTCATAAGTCTTGGAAGATGGTCACCTTGTGCCTGTGATGATCGAACTTAGCTCCAAGTTCCTCTGCCCTGTCCTATAACACAGAACAGTAGAATCCTTTCTCAACTTACCTGAGAAAGTGAGCATCATTTAGGGAATGAAGTAGCTTCCTGAGGTTCTGATTCAGCGGTGGAATTCTACTGCCCAGTCAAAAGTCCTGGTGTCTGTAGAGATTTGTTTGTCTGAAAGGACAGAGATGAAAGTCAACTTGCTATAAACCCTTCCCCTGTCTTCTGATTGGTAAGAGAAAAATGTCTACATACTGCCATCTGGTGGGCAGTACTGATCACTACTGTTTGAATGAAAAAGTTCACTCAACACTCAGAAGGGTCCAGGCTCTCTGCCAGTTTAACAAAGTAGCAAAGAACAAAGCAGGTTTCTGCCCTTAAGGGCCTCCCAGTATAATGGAAGAAATGGACCTGTCAACAAACAATTATAACTTAAAAAGCACTATTTTAAGGAAAGGGTGCCAAGTGTTAGCAAAGCAAAGGAAGTCTCTCTGGGGTCCTTGAAGCATGTATGAAAATAAATAAAAGAAACCTCATTTAAAATGGAGTGGGAAGCCCTCAAGGGGAATACCTCCCACACTTGCCACTGGTTGCAGTCTGCATAATCAGCAGGAAGGAGATAGGAATTATTTTAACAAGGGAGGACATTAATCACATGGAAATGTCATCTCCTGCTTTCAAGAAAAAGGAGGTAGTTCTCTCCCTGCCCAAGCAACAACAACACACTGACCACCGTTTGCAGTCAATGATAAATCACCACAACCTTAAACTCTGTGCTTCTCCAATGAACTTTTGTCAAAAATATCCTTCCCCCAGTACCATAGCTTGCTTGTCCTGAAATGCACTTCTCTGCTATTTCCAAATAAACCCATTTTGTTGGTAAAATAACTGGCAATTTTGTTGTTAAAGTTGACATATGCCTTGTAGTTAACCAAGCAGGCAGGAACAGGAACACAGAGAACAGTACGGGTGAGTTTGGTTGGTGATTAAGGAAAATGGGAAGGAAGCTACAGACAAACCTGGGAGAAGGTGGCAGCCAGCCCATGAAGGGCCATGAATGTCTGACCAAGGCAACAAGTCTACTCAAGATTTGTTAGCAGGAAAAAAGGGGGATTGGATTTTGATGGTAAAGTAACAAGGACAAGTGGCTGCACATTCGCTTTCCAGCATTCTGTGCCCTCTCATTATTTGAAACCTGCTATGCAAATATACCCGTTATTGAAACAGGTGAAACCATAGCTATTCTGATTGAAGTGGAAGTAGAGGTCTTGAGCCTGATGAACTATCTCCCATCCCACTTCTCCATCCGTGGTGCACGTGGATGCTTTGGGTTAGGGTCCAAGGCCCAGCAGAGGTGGATGGACAGCTGCTGCTGCGGAGGACTCCTTACCTAATGGGACCATCCCTGCCTTGGTTTTAGGGGCAAGGACACCCTATCCTTCCTATGACACGGGTTTTCCTAAATTAGGGTCTAGATCTTTTCCTACCTTTTAAATTAATTGATTGGTTTTGAAGCATTTTTATGTTATTTATTTTTTTAGAGCAGTTTTAGGTTCACAACAAAGTTGAGAAGCAGGTACAGAGCTTTCCCCATATACTTCCTGCTACCCCACGGGCATAACCTCTCCCATCATCAGCACCCCCCACCAGAGTGGTGGTGCATTTGTTACAACTGATAAACCTGCATTGACACCATATCATCCAAAGCCCATCGTTGACATTACGGTTCACTCTTGATGTTGTTCACACTATGAGTTTGGACAAATGTATAACAGCAGGTGCCCATCACTGTAATATCATACAGAGTATTTACACTGCCCTAAATATCTTCTGTGCTCTGTTTATTCATCCGTCCCCCAGCCCAACTCCCTGGCAACCACTCATTTTTATGCTGTCTCCATAGTTTTGCCTTTTCCAAAATGTCATATAGTTGAAATCATACAGGATATAGTCTGCTCAAACTGACATCATTTTTATCTCTTTTGCTTGAACGACTTACGGTTCTGGAGACCCCATTTTCTGGTAACCCCCATTTTATGGGTGAATTAACTTAAACACACAACCTAGATCACCTGGGCCCAGGCCCCCAGTTTTATACTGCTTGAGAGCATATGTAGAGAGGTGGATGGAGACCACTTATCTCCACAGAGTCTGTACAGCTTCACTTGTCTGTCTCCCAGCATGTGAATTTACATTCAGCGTCACATATGTGCCATCTTTAACCCACAGATCATCTATGATGGAGTTCTGAGAAAGAACGCTGACTTTTCTTAATGGCATGAAAATTATTGCTTTCGTTTCAAGAACTTCATTCTGGGAAAGTATTCAGAAGCCTTCTGATGAGTGTCTGGATTATCAAGATCTGTTGGCCTTTCTGTTCTGTGAAGAAGTATTGCCTCTAGATGGCAATCTCCCCAGGGAGGGCGATTTCAGTGACTGGTCCCCGGATGACAAAGGCTGTTTGTTCCATCAATGCGGTTATCTTCCTGCCCTTCTCAGTCCACACTTTCAGATGCAGAACACAAATTCCGCCCACTCAAAGGCATTGCCTCCAGTCCCTTCATGCTCTTTGTCTTTCCTGCTGTCTTGCCCACTCTCCGCACAATGGGGTCAACTAACCCTCATTTTTCTACACAAACCTCTCTGCTTCAAGCCTGTGTCCAGAACTGCTTCCTTCTTGCCATCTGGCAGCTGACATCTGCCATAGCTTTTCAATGCAGGCCCCCACCTTTTCTTTGAGGCCTTCACAAAAAGACCTGCCCCAGCACTTGATTATGTACATAGTGTTTTCCACATGGCTGAACAACTACTTCAGCATCGAAGCTCGCCTGCATTACTTAGGTTAATTGCTATTTTCCTGAGGCCACACAGACCAGTGTCCTTTTATGTTCCCAATGCCAAGTTCAATAAACATTAACTGAGTGAATATCACACTTTAGAATGAATGGGTTGGGCTGTTCTATGTTTTATTAGAGAAAATGAAAATGTAACAGCCTACTGGCTTTGACAAAGAGCAGCGAGGCAGGAGTGTCTCTGAACACTTTGTACGGATGTCTAGGGCTCACTTACCTCATTTACTTGTAACTGTTGGTTTCCATGCATTAAATTGTAAACTTCTGAAGGACAAGAACCTTCCATGCTTGGCTTGGGACCTGACCCACACAGTACATGATCAATAATTACTTTTTCAGTGCACTTTTAATGTCAGGAAAACCTTCCCTATCAGGCCTCACAGCTCCGGGAGTGGGAAGGTGGTATAAATCCAACAGATGAACTTGGATCTGCTCTAGGGACCGAGGGCCAGAGCACATGACCATGTGAGCCCATGCTTCACCTTCAGAGCAGCTCAGCTCCTCTGGTCAGTTTCTGCTCTTTTTCAAAGCTCTAACTTCCTCTTCCTGCTGCCAGGATGCACCATCTACTCCATGTTATAAAATCTGGAGAGACCTATTCTGATTGCTGTGGTTAATTATCAGAACTCCCTGGTGTTGTAGATTTTTCCTTTCAATGATGCCATAGTTTCTGAACAGCCTATATTTTAGCAACCCTTGTGCCATGCATACTTCCTGGTCCAAAAACCTTTGGCCAGAGGCAGGGTCTACTTCTAAGCTGGAGGGAATGCCATGCCCCCGTGAAGACCGTGCACACGCAGTTTCCTTTACAGAGGGGTGTGCGATGGCGGGACAGTTACACCTGCTCTGCTGGGAATGTTGTGTTTGGTAATGAGAAAACCTAAGAGGACTGCTATTTTCTGTTATCTGCATGGCTATTTTATGAAAGGGTATCAGGCGTTCTCAGATCACTCTAGAGCAGCAATAGAAGCAATATGGAAAAGAACTTTAGCCATAGGAAAATATTTTTATTTTTCAGAGATAGAGTGCTGAGCGAGTTTGTCATTGCCAGACTTTTACAATTATCATCATTACCACTTGTGGAGCATTTATGTGCCAGGCATTGGCTAGTGTGGTTTTAAATAAATATTTTATTTCTCACCATCTGGTATCTGTCGAGATCTGTCTTCATTCGGGTTCCCTAGGAGTAGAACATGAAAAGGGATTTGGGTACACATGGTTTATTGAGGGCATGCTCTTCAGAAAAAAAGATTTCCAAAGGAATGAGGATTATGGGATAGGGAAGGGAGGAGCAGCCAACAATGTAATCACAGATGACATCTAGTCTTGTTCTGATTCAGGGTAAGTCTAGAGTATAATGTATACTGGGGAGTTGTCCCAACTTGAAGCAGAGGATCTGGGCTTTTTGACCTCTGTGTCAGTTAATTATTGCATGTAAGGAGTGAGGAGCATTGTAATGTCCCAAGTGTCTCCAGTGAGAGAGCTCCCATCAGCCCAGGGCAGTTCTTTGTAACTTGAATGTGTAAGCTGTTGGCTGCAGCACCTGCAGTAGCTGCAACTTGGGTGTACCAGCTGGCTAATGGGAGCTGGGTGGGGCACCAGCAACATCTGCTCCAGGGCTCCCCCCATCCCAAGTCTGTAGTAGGCTGAATAGTGATCCACCCGCCCCCTGCCCCCCCAAAAAACCCATTTATGTCCTAATCTCTGGAACTTTCTGGCAAATGAGACTATGTGGTTATGGTTCAATGAAAGATCTTGAGATTGGGAGGCTACTCTAGTCCTTATAAGAGGGAGGCAGTAGAGTTAGAAAGAGGGGCAGGGATGTGATGATGGAAGAAGCAGAGAGAGCAGAGAAGATACCAGGCTCTGGCTTTGACAATAGAAGATGGGCCGTGAGCCTAGGAATGAATCGAGCCGGTTTTCCCCTTGAGCTCCCAGATGGAAGGCAGCCTCACAGACATTTGACTGCCCAAACTATGTGATAAATGGTAGGTGTTGCTTTAAGCCACTACACTTGTGGTAATTTGGGACAGCAGTAGGAGACAATCGCAGGCTCTGCTATGGAGTTACAGCCTGCAGTGCTTACTGATGGATCAGATGCAAAATGTGAGGCAGGAGAGTCAGGGATAACTTTAGAGTTTGTGATGGTGCAACTGGAAGGCTGGTGTGTCCTTTATTGTGACAGGGAAGACCTTCTCAGGATGACATTGAGACCACATCGACCTGGCCATGGCCTCCCTGCTCTTACTATGCCCAGAGGCTGAGCCAAGATGGTGCTCATAGGAGATGCACCCAGCTCAGCAGGTCAGACGGTTTCTGTGCTGCCACCACCCTTCCCCTGTTTTCCCAGCAGAGTTTCACACTCTCTCCGAAGCCTTCTCTATCAGCACTTCCGCACTGTTTTGTGAAGGCAGCAGGCAGCGCGGAGCTGGATGAGATTAGACACATAGATTTTATTTTAAGGCACAGCTGAGAAAACACTCGGGAAATAAAAGTTGTTTTGACATAAACTGTATTATCTGGAGGCCTGCGGATGGTCTGCTGGTGGGGTTCTCAGGCTGGGGGATAGATTTCTTACACTGAGCATTGCTGGTGGTCACTTAAGCTACTGCACTTCTCAGGCTACCCTCAGCCAGCAGGGACAGGCATCAGTGTGGGGAAAGGAGATGTACACTGGAGATGGAATGCTTAATTCTCGCTCTGGCTTTGCTGCTCATCTGTTGTCACTGTCTCTTTTTCAACCTCAGTTTCCTCACCTACGAGTTGAGGGTGGTTGAACCAGCACTCTCCATGAGCCCCCTTGAGCCTGCTTCTCTGGTTCCTACTGTGGAAGCTGGCATGAGTGTTGAGCCAGACAGGGTCCCAGGGCCCACCAGTATGTCTTGGGTCCTGACAGGAGCAGGTACTGAGCTACTTTTCTCATCTTCCTTTCCCTTTCCTATATTTTGACCCCAGAGCCGTCATTGCTTAAGTTGCATTAGACAGCTTATTTCTGTTCCAACTGGTCCATGATTCGCATGTCCACGGGATGGAGCAGTGAGGACAGACTCCATTTGATAGAGTCCAAGGCAGATGGCCACACTTCCTTTCCAGACTGAACCTCAAATGCCAGGAACTCAGTGAGGGGCACCCTCCTTCTGGCTTGGAGCTCTGTGAGGCATACACACAGGCCAGGTTCCGGCCACCTTCTGTTCTGGTTTGACTAATGATGTCTTTGGCAAAAGACAGAAAAAGAAAAGGAGGAACTGATTAGACGTTAAGGAAGTATAGTAGGCATTTTTCATCCTTTGGGAGGAAGGTTTCATGACAGCAAAACAAACACAGTATTGCTGCATCCCAGGGGTATGGGCAGATCTGCTTGGTGACCACACTCCCCTCTTCCTACCTGGGCCAGGTTAACGAGTGGAAACCCAGTGGGTCTCTGTGACAGGAGTTCTCATAAATTCTGCTGTTCTCTCTTCTTACGGATTGTAGGGAACCTGACCTGTCTCATAGCACCAAAGACTGAATTACTGGTGCCATATATTGTGCAATGCATGTTATGTAGACTAATAAAAGCTTGAATAAATAAGTAAATGCACTCAAGGAATATTATCTATTTACTGTGGGACTTTATAAATGTTACATCACTCTGTCGGTTCTCTGGGGCCACATTTAAAAAACAAAGACTCTGGCCAAACCTGATGTAATCAAAGAGACAGTGAATATCAGCATCATAGTCAGTCACCATCCACATTGGAGCATCCCTTGAACCATCCCACGTGGGGCATAATAACCATCACTATGTTTTTCAAGCCCATTTTTATTATGCAGTCCCCCAGACTGCCCTGCGCACTAGGTTTCGTTATCATCCACTTTATTCAGCTGGAGGAACTGAGGCTCTGAGAGATTGAGCAGATCTCTAGCTTTTCAAGACCTTCAAATGGCAAGAGCAGGCATTAGCTTTTTAAAAGTGTCTTTCGGCTTTCTCATCAACATCTAGTTTCACCCCCCGCCCCTCCACCGCACGAAGCTCAGTGTGTCTGCATCTTGTTGGATGTGTCTTTCCTCTCCCTTCACAGCTCAGTTGTCTTCTTTTCACACTCCCTCTTCTAAGGAACAAAACCAAATTACTCTCATTTTCACCACAGATATTTGCTCACTTCTCTGAAGCTGTCCTCAAAAGCACATTTGCTATCCCAAGAGCTCATCAAGGTATTTTTTCCTTTTGCCCTAGACAAAGGCAATTTTCCTTTTAAAAAGATTTGTTGTGAAAGCTGTTAAGATAATAATGTGTATTGTCTCTGGGATTTTCTTCTAAGTAGCTGGCAGTTATTCTTATAATGACACAAAGGTGCTCCTCACACACTACTTTGACCCCCTGCTGCCCTGGGCGTGTGTCATTCTGTGCTCACAAATGTTTGTGTCAATGCTAAATCATAGTACACTTTTAAAAATATTCAAAACGGTAATTTGAGAGATGCACTTGAAAAAGTAATAGTTGCTTTCTAGTTTTTTAAAATAAAGAGATGAGCAAAGGCAGACCCAATCCTGAGGATTAGAAAAGGTTTGCTGAGAAATGGGTCTCAGGAAGCTGGCAGATTCCACCAGGCAAAGGAAGGGGTGGAGGTGGTATTTCAGGCAGAGGCACCAGAAATGCCTAGAGTAGAGAAGCAGAAACAGGCATGGTGTGTCAAGGTAATGGAGAGGGGTCTGCTGGGGGAAAGTGAGGAAAAATTCTTGAGGGGGAATTTGAGAAGAGAGAAGGGCAGAGTTAGAGCTGCTGTCCTGGTGATTTCTTAGAACTGACTGGAGGCCCAGCGGCTCCGGGAGGTGGGGAGTGTCCATAAGCTAGAGAGCTGTGCTGTGCTGGGAGGCAGCAGTGCTTGTCAATGCCATGCTATTATTTATGTATTCCTGCTACTACCAACAACCTGGTGTCAGCCACGAGTCCCAGACAGGAATGATTCACTCGGCTGGTGTGGTTTAATTATCTTATATGTTGTTCTTGATCTTCAGAGTGCAGTGTGGGATGGGAAATGAGAAAGAGGACATCTGTTTTACTCAAATCCTGAATATTCACACCCACAGCCCTTGGGTTAACACTCTTATGGTAGGTGACGCTTGCTGGAGTGTTACGTGGTGGTCATGAGCTGCAAGGCCCTCCTGCCTGCAGCCTTGGAGAGTATTGCGGAGAGGTGCAGAGCGTGGCTTCCTCAGAGATTGACACTCTGTGTTTAATGTCAAAATAGATACTAAAATTCAAATTTCAGAGGAACATCTCTTGGTGGTTGACTGGATGGATGGGGGTGGGTGGTAGCAACCGAATGCTCAGGAGGAAGTGGGCAGAGTTGCTAGCCTGAGCTGAGGTCAGCTGCAGACCTCGCTGGGTCTTAAGGATGTCAGTTAGCAACTCCTGGTAAATGACCTATGAGTTGAATTTTCTGAAACTAAAGTAGAATTGAGTGGAAGGAACCCAAGCAGTCTGCAAGTTGACTCTGGGGACCTGATTGGGTGATTTTTTTTCATGGTGGGAAGATGGTCTCACGCGGGAGTCAAGATGGCCCCTTGAAAGGTGCTTGGAAATTGTTTAAGATAGCCTTTGGCTGGGGAAATGTGATCAAATGTGGTGCTCAGTGTCCTTCTTTAATTAGAAGTCTTGGAATTAGTCATCTATTTTGTGTTCTTGTTATTTTCTTTATTTCCATTTAGGTTTTTTTCTCAGTGTTTGGGAAATTTCATTTTGAATATATCACCCTGTCTCGGATGTGCTAAGGAAAACAATTAGAAAGATTATGTTTACCTTAAACCTAGAAGAAAAGAAGCAAAGTACTCCTCTCTCATCCTCCCCTCCTCCTCAGCCCTGGGAGGTGCAGATTTAGCTTGGTGGTGGCAACAGAAATGAAAATAAAGGAACTCCAGGGAAAGGGAAAGGCTCAGGGGAGGTGCTGGGGTGGTGGTGCTACCCCGTCCTCTTTACCTGCCACACCTGTTGCCAAGTATATTCTTCTCTGGGGGATGAAATTTTAGATTACCAAATGGAAAATTCTTATTGTGCTCTTCATATTCAAGCTAGCAGTTCCTTTCAAGGTGGTGCTTTTTTGAGAATCTTTTTAATATACCACCTATGGCTAGGGTCTGTACAGAAGAGGCAGTGAGGCATAATTGAAATGGCATCTCACAGAGATCTAGGTTGGATTTTGGCTTTTCACTGTGGCATGACCTTGGCTACATCTCTGAACTTCATTTTCCTTCCCTGTCTTGAGATTTGTAATACTCACCTCATGGGGTGATTGGGAGAATTTGGGACAATGTGTGTAATGTACCTATTAATTGACTGGTTCATGGTAGGCATTTAGGAGGCATTAGCTTTTATTGTTATTGTTTTTTTTAAATTTAATCTTTATTGTATTTTTCCATTACCATTTAGTCTCCTTCTACCCTCCTCCCCACCACAATCATCACACTGCTGTCCGTGTCCATGAGTCCTTTTTCCTTTTTGCTCAATCCCTCCACCCCCTAACCTCCTGCCTCTTAGCTGTCATCCTGCTCTCCATCTAGGAGTCTGTCCCCATTTTCCTTGTCCGTTCAGTTTGTTCATTAGATTCCACATATGAATGAAATCATATGGTATTTGTTTTCCTCTGACTGGCTTATTTCACTTAGTATAATATTCTTCAATTCCATCCATACCGTTGAAGAGTAAAATTTTCTTTTTTTACGAACAAGTAGTACTCCATTTTGTAAATTTCACATAGTTGTTTTGTCCAGTCGTCTACTGATGAACACTTGGGCTGCTTCCCTGTCTTGGCAATTGTAAATAACGCTGCAGGGATCATAGGGGTGCTACGTTGTTTTGAATTAGTGTTTTGGGTTCCTTCTGCTATATTCCCAGAAGTGGGATCAGTGGGTGGAAAGGCAGATGCATTTTTAATTTTTTAAAAGATGTATTTATTCATTTTAGAGAGAGGGGAAGGGAATGAGAAAGAAGGAGAGATATCTCAATGTGTGGTTGCCTCTCATGCGCTCCCAACTGGGGACTTGGCCTGCAACCCAGGCATGTGCCCGGACTGGGAATCAAACCAGCAACCCTCTGGTTCACAGGCCAGCACTTAATCTGAGCAACACCAGCCAGGGCACATTTTTAATTTTTTGAGGTATCTCCATACTGCTTTCCACAGTGGCTGCACCATCTGCATTCCCACCAACAGCACACTGCTGAGGTGATCAATGTAAAATCATCATGGGGCTCGGGCTGGAGGAAATGGGTGTGGCCTTTTTCACTTTTCTTTTGTTATAGAAGCAGTGTGCATAGGCTTTAGAATCCAACTACCTGTGCAATTTTGTGAAAGCTACTCACTGGTGTTTCTCCTAAGTTGCTTCAGTCCTCAAGTGGATGGTTATTGTGGGAACCAAATGATACAAATATATTAAGTGCCTAATGAAATCTTTCCCCCTGCTTAATAAATAGCCAGTTCTTCCTATTGTTTTTCTTATCCACATCTGCTTGCCTGCCCTCACCAACTGTTTTTCTCAGGTGCCACTACTGGACACAATATTCCATTTTCTAGACCCAAAAGGCTGGCAGTAGATCTAAATGCAATATCCATTTTTTCACCTTTTATCTGTTTATGTTGTACCATTTTATTCCATGAAATAAGTGTCAGTTGAGCACCTATTAAATGCCAGGAGCAATAGGACTTGCAGTGATTAATGGGACAGTTCTTGTTCTTAAACAGCTAACTGATTAGTCAGGGAATGACACGGCCTAGAAATACACTTATATCACAAGACAGATACTGCACATACTGCAAAAGAGGTTAAAGGATGTGATGAGTGAATGCCAAGGCAGGGAGCATCTGAGTGGTGGAAGGCGGATTGCAACTGGAGGAAGCTGCACGGGGAAGGCACGTTTGGGATACAGTCCTGGGACTCGGAAGCCTTTCTAGTTGGAAGTAATGGGGGGACTCTAGGCAGAGGGAACATTCTGAGAAAGGGCATGGGTGTAGAAATATGCGAGACATATTGGGGTCGGTGATAGTTTAGTTTGACTGGAGTATAGGATATGTGAAAGGAAATAATGAGGAATAAGGGTGAGGCATTATTGTTAAGAGTCTTTAATGACAGGTTAATAAATTTGCACTCAGTTTGCTTTGCAACAAGGAAACATTGAGAGCTTTTTGGAACATGTGG
The DNA here is from genome assembly GCA_039655065.1 of Glossophaga mutica. Taxonomy (NCBI): domain Eukaryota; kingdom Metazoa; phylum Chordata; class Mammalia; order Chiroptera; family Phyllostomidae; genus Glossophaga; species Glossophaga mutica. The sequence continues at coordinate 175,332,629 of CM077304.1, read as the reverse complement.
GTAAGTAACATGACAGAGAAGATATGGTAAGTTAGATCAGAAGTAGTGTTTGCATCTGGCTGTACAATGGCCAGATAATGGCATTGTCTGGGTCTCTGATGACTGATATGGGAGAGGATGGCAGCATTTCAAGTTCTAAGTTAACAGGAGGGTAAGGACATGGAGGTAGGAAAGCCTCAAAAATCATGTGAAAACAGCTTCTTCCAGGCTGCTCTGAGCATCGGATACAAGTAGGAAAATTTGCAGAGATGACATTAAGGGAAATACCATGTAGGATTCCAAAGATTTGTATCAGGGCTCCTGGCTTCCATTTTAGAGGAGATCAGAGTACTTGTAAGGCTATCAAACAGTCTAAATGAGCTTTCTGTGATTATTGATTCTTTGAAGTCTGGTTTCTTGGAAGGTTCATCTGTGATGGAAGGTTTTTTTTTTTTTTGTTATGGTAAATACATGTAACATAAAAATATCATTTTCAAGCCCTGGCTGGTGTAGCTCAGTGGATTGAGTGTGGGCTGTGAACCAAAGGGTTGCTGGTTTGATTCCCAGTCAGGGTGTTACAGAACAGAGCCAAGGCGGGGGGGTGTATAATATACTATTACCTAAAGGACCCCCGACTAGGTTCGCTATGCCCACCGCCAGAGGAAAAATGTCTCTCAATGCCAGAGATTTGTGAAAGGAAAGGAAATATTTATTTAAAGCTATATGGACTTAAAGTAGTGACCCAATGTCTTCATTAAAATATTAAAGTCCTTTAGAATACCCACAGACACATACAGTCCTTCCTTCTCCCTCTGCCCTAATCTAGGGTACCGTATCTCAGGAAAAGAAATAGAAGTCCATGATTCAGGCTCCCAGCGCCATCAGCTCTGTTGCCACCAGGATCTCCAGTTAATTCAAAGCCATGTGGTACCTTCTCATGGCCCACCAGCAAGAGTCCTTTCACCCCTTTTCTTCCAGGCAAAGTCTCTCTTGCCATATGGCATATGGCAAAAGGGAGACCCCAGAGCCTTATAGTCCTGACTCTTGCCAAAGCTGTGGGGTCCCCATTCTGCCAAAGCTGCATGGTTCTCCCTCCAATGGCTGCTGCATCTGGGTTTAAATTCCTGAGCTAATCTTCCTCTGCAGCCCCATTTCTGACTCCTCCCATAATCCATTACATTTGCCAGCACTCCCATATCCTTCCAGCTTTACTGGGCTGCCATAGTGAGTCTGGGCAGGCATGGCCCCATGGCATGGAGCCAATCATCTCCAAGCTCCCACACAGGCACCGTAACCAGAGGGAGTTGCTTCCCAGTTACATCTTGGGTGGAAGTCACTCCCATCCCCCTGGCTCAAAGCATAGCAACAGCTATTTAACATATCTATGAAACCAATTAAAGGCTATAGATATATTAAATGACCATGCCAGAGGTTAGCTGCAAAGCTGTGACTGTACAAAATGGTTCTGCATGTTCCTGCTCCATGTGTCCCTTCCTCCAACTCACACTTGGGGGGCGGGGCAGGTGAGGACATCTTATTTATCTTTCTAATATTTCCTGGACACCTTGAGTTCTGGACCCCATTCCAAATCCCTATTTGGTGCCCCACTTTTGTCTGCACCCTGTTACGAGGGCACAGGCCTGGGTTGCAGACCAGGTCCCCACTAGGGGGCGTGCGAGAGGCAACCATACATTGATGTTTCTCTCCCTCCCTTTCTCCTTCCCTTCCCCTCTGTCTAAAAATAAAATAAATACAATCTTAAAAAAAAAAAATAACATTTTCATTATTCAATACATTCACATGTTGTGCAATCATCACCACTCTTTAGTTCCGGAACCTTTTCATCGCCTCCAAAAGAAACCTCCAACTGTTAAGCAGCCGCTCCCTATTCTTCCCTCCCCAACCTTTGGCACACGAAGCCAGATGAATGGGTAAACAAAATGTGGTTTAGTCATACAATGGAATATTATTTGGCCGCGAAAAGCAATGAAGTACTGATACATGCTACAGCAGGATGAACGTTGAAAGCATTATGCTATTTAAGTTTTAATTTTGTTCTTAATATTAATAAAAACTACCAGTTGAAATCTAAATCTCATTTCTATATATGTCATAATAATTTTCAGTTAAAATATTCAGTTGTATTTTAACTCAATGATTTTTGAATAGGGCTCTGCGAAATCTCAGAAGTTTTTAATGTATTTCAGAGGTTCATAATACTGTTTTTGTCTTGTGAAAGACATCTATGCATTCCTCAAATTTGAAAACTCTGAGTCTACTGCCAAGATCACCTGCCATGAGAAGATACTCACAGAGTATCTTGCCCAACAGCTAAGGTGCTTCAAGGAACCAGGCCAGTCAATGAAGGCGCAAAGTGGCTGGGTGTGAAATGATGGTGAGTGGTGGGGACGCTGGCATGTTGGAAAAGTGCATGCATGCCTCGCCTAAAGAGGGAAAAATCAAACTCTAAACTTTTCATTGAAACCTCTCAATTATTAGATTTTAGCATCTTGTTTAAAAAGCTGGTAAAACATTGTGGACAAAACAAACAAATCTCGAGTCAATTATAGACCTCTGATAACACATACGGTGTACCTTTGGTCACCAACTCCACCCTTTAGATTCCCGTGATTTTTTGGTGTATTCTATCCCCTTGCTGAGTGTCTTCTCTCATCTGCAAAATGGGTCTAATGGCAATCTCTCCCTCATAGAATTGTCATGTATGTAAAGCATTAACAAGGTGTTGGCAGAGTACAAGGTGATAATATTAGGTAATAGTATCAGATTGTTAATAATGAAATTAATGGGCACAGATTCTAACTGGTTCTGCTTTTCTGAAGGTCTTGGAATAACTTCAGGGGAGTTTAGTGAAATAATTCTGATAGTGATGTGATACCCTTTATGCTAAATGTGATCTAGGAGAGTATCTTTCACACTGAACAGCTCTGTGATAGTTGTCAAGTTACTCAGTCTCTTTGTGCCCAGTTTTTCCACCTGTAAAATGGCAATTATATATAGTACCTTCCCCATGTGGTTATTGTGGGGACTAAATGATTAATATTTGTAAGGCATTTCACAACAGTTCTTGGCACACAGTAAGTATCACATAAATAATTAGAAAGAAAGAAGTATTAAGATATGAGTTGATCCAACATAGGGTTCTTACTGGTACTTTTTCCTCTGAGCAACTACTTCTCACTGAAGCATTGATTCAGCTTGATGACACCTTTCTTTAGTAGGTATTTTAAATGCAATTTTAGAGTATGCTCACCCAGCTTAACTGTGTTATGATTCAAGACGGAGCTGTGATCAGCACTGACAATATTCAGCTATTCTGGGGACCTTTAAGAATGTCAGACTTGTTCAGGAAGCAAAAATGTTTGCATCTTACCTTCAGTTTATGATTATTTCATAGACAGTTGTCTCGGGAATTTTAATGGCTCACCAGTTTTAGGCTTAAGCTATAAGATTTCTAGGTGATAAATGAACTTTTTTTAAATTAAAATTATAAAAGTTCCATTGGGCACCAAGGTACAATGAAAAAGTAAACAATGAACTCAAGCTAAAACTCCTTATATGACTTTGGGACAGTCATTTTTCTCTGTGTCTTATATTTTCTATAAAATGTAAAATTAAGGAATTAGGCTTCTGTGTGTCCTACTGCGACCTCCTTTCAGCAACTTCTTAAAAATTAAATATTATGAGAACATTTAACATGTACCCAGGTAGCAAGCAGTAGCGTTGCTCTGGTTGAATTGGGGTCAGCGCCTGTCAGCTCTGTGCTCTTGGGCTTGGTTTGTCTCACATGGTAGCCCTGAGGCATCTCTGTGAGACCCTCAGGGCTCCCTGAAACTTACTCTGAAAACAACTGGTAAGATGAGACTATTAACTCTTAGCCAATAGTCTGTGATTCTAAATACTTTTAAAAATACATTTTTTTCAAATAAGGGAAACTTCTTTTAGCATAAATAAATAAAACAGATATACACACATGCATTTACTTGTATTTTACACAATCAATGGTAAAATGCAGTAAAATGAAAAAATGTTTTGCTGTACGAACAGCAAAATGTAGAATGTTTTCTAAATTCTGTGCTTTATTCTTAAAGTGGCAGATACTTTGGACTTGGAACACAACTGTGAACACTTAGGATGCTAGCTTTTTGTTCAGGTTCTACTTTTTGAGTCACTGGCATTTGTCATTCTTTTACCTGTTTTCAAAATTGGGATAATCATAAAGGAAAGGAAAAGCATCCATTTTAAAAAAAGAAAAAGGTATCTGAAATTTCACAAAGTATTCTGGCATCGCAGCATTCTATGAATATTTAATCATCATCATGAAGACAGGAGGCTGGAGAAAAAAATGAGGGTGATATTTGGCAACAGCAGGTGTGGGGAGGAGGGTGTCGACACCCTCTGAAAACGGATATGGCATGTCGCGTGGCAGGTTCCCTCTTGCAGTTCCCACAGCACCTGGGTCCCAGACGTGCTTTAAGACGACTCTAGGGAGTGGGGGCTTGTCCTCCGCCTGTCAGAGAGTCTCCCTGGGAGCAAGGATGGAGTTTGACAACTCCTCTTCTTAAACCCCTTCATGCTTTCCCTTTTGGGGACCTTTACATAAAGCAACTAGCTTGGGTCCTGGTCTCTTTCCATGTGCCTCCCCCACCATTATTGTATGAAGTGAGTACCTTGCTTATGGAAGTATAAGTCAGTGAAAGTGCAGGGATTCAGTTATTGGAATTTGGAATGGAAACTACCAAAACCCAGAATTCACCTAAGAACTCTACAATCTAGGATCTCCTACAGTCGGGAGCAAGGCAACAATAAAAAGGTTGTGGGTCACCTCTGTACAAATTGCCTGTCTTCTAACTTTGTCACATACTGCATTCGGTCTGCCACCCAATGTTCCAGACACACAGGTTTCTCCATGGCCTCCTTGAAGCAGGGCTGATTCATCCTACAAGCTCCTGCCCCTGGGTCTTATACAGCTTCCTCCATATTAGTTTTCTGACAGAAGACTGAGAAAGTGCGATGCTCCAGTTCTCAAACTTTGATAATTATAAGAGGTATCTGGCAGGACTTCTGAACATGGAGAATCTATGGCACAGTGGCTCACTGTGTCAGGACATTCTTGGATCTGGAGAGGTTGCTTCACTGATGAAGGATGGTGGACTGTGATGGCTGCCTGAGGTCTGCCAGAAGATCCTGTTCAGCTCTGTGAGGTGGGGTGGTGACTGGGTGGCTTCCACACCCACTCCAGGGCAACCCACGTTTCCTCCTCAGCTCTATGAGCAAGGACAAGCCTTGAGCTTAGCAAGAATGGTGAGCCACACCCTGGGCATGAGTCAGGCCTCTAACCCACCCAAGACAGGGAAGGTTGATAGGGGCGGGGACTGTGGTAGGTTTCGTATTCTCCCACCTGGCCCTTTCTTTGATTTTATATTTATAAGGCAGGGAGTTTCATGGCAAAGTTCTGCCATGGGAGCCCTCCATTAATGGCTGGCAAAGCTGCACCATTGTTTTCCTTTGTCTAATGCTTCTTAGTTCTCTGTTGCTTTGGGGAAGTGAGGGTGTAAGGGGCTAGGACAGGACAGGTTACATCGTGTGTGAATGCCAGTGCAAGATGAAAATGCAGGCTCCTTGTTCAGAAATTATTAAGAATTTCAAGATGGTGCCAGCAAAGCAAAACCAAGCATGAGGCCTTTCCATATTCAGAGCCCTGTGCAACTACGCACACTGCACACCCATGAAGTCACCCTGGGTCGGGGTGAATCAGGGAGTGGGATGGGGATCTGGAGGGGAAAGTGAGGTGGGGCTTCAGTGGGCCAATAGACACCAGGCCATTGCCTGGAACCAAAACCAAAAATGATGAGAATTCTTCTCCAGCTGCACTGAGTGTGGAAAATGTCACATGTTATTGAAGCTTGGTACCCAGAGAGTTTCAGGCTATTGCAGTTAGGTTCCGTGGCAGTCAAAAGCAGACTGTATTTTGCAAAGGAGAAGCAGACCAAGGTAGGAGAGGCGATCAGCAGACGATCACACAGCTTGTTAGTGGCAGGTGGGAACTAAATCTAAAGCCTTTTATCTACCATGCCTTTTTTAGCCCTCAGTGAAACTAAGTAACAATGAAATTGTTCTCTCTCATTGTGGGTTGCCCTGGAACTTGAGAATAAGAGTGAGATGCAGAAAGGGAAATGAGATAAATCATAATTGAATGTAGAAAACAAAACAGTCTAGAAAGCCAAAGCAGTTTGTCTGAGTCCTATCTGATATACAACATGCAGCAAAGCAGACAAATGTCTGGGCAGTAAAACAAAACTGCACGAAGAAGATATTTTCAAATAAAATACGCATATTTCCACCAGCCTTGAGCTCATCTGATAAGGGACAGATTGTCCAGAGTAAATAGAGAGATGGAAAAAAAAAAAAAAAAAGATGCTTTGGGCTGAATTTAGTCCCCTGTCAAAATCACAGGGAAACTAATTGTTTCTCCTTCTCCTGCTTGGCATCTCTCCAGTGGCCAGGCCTGATGGGAAGACAGAATAATTCATATTTTTGTGTGTTTGTTCATCCATCCATCCATCCAACATTTATTGAGTACCTCTGTTAACATTTTACTGTGCTAGATCTTAAAAGAATGGTTAAGACATAGCCCCTACCTTAAAGACAATAGACAGATAGTTATCTGGGGAGAAAACTAATCATAATAAGGTGTAACCTAGTGATGTGTGCTGTGTGCCTTTGGAGCTCAAAAGAAGGACAGGACTAGCTACATAGTTTGTGAACTCCATTCATATAGCTCTCAGTGGATAACCTGTCCATAGGGTCCTATTTGCTTCCATGACTAGACCCAGTATCTTCATCATCACTGTGATCCTCTTCCCAAAAGCCTCCTGGGGAGGGGGGCAGAGCTAGGAGTCACATGTGGGCTTCTTGTAGACAGTGCCCATTAACCCTGAGTGATGCATGTCTATGAACCAGTTCTTTTTTGCATGACCCTCTAGGGGGAAAACCTGGGATGGAGACAGTTTTGGTTCAGATCTGTTGAGGATCTGTGCCTGCTCGTACTTTCTCCTGCCCACACGCTGCCCTAGGCATATAGGTAAGAGAGCAGCCCTGCTGGGGCCAGGGAGAGGGCCAGCTGTTTGACTGTTGGGTGTCACTCAGTGCCCATCAGAAAAATGTCAGGAGGAGGTCCCATAAGCCAGTGTTTTCTAACCCAAATAAGTAACACTTACACCCTCTCTTAGTGACAGTAGGATTGAAGTAGAAGGGGAAGCGAAATACATTATGAAGTCTGTCATAGAAGGTGGAGAAAAGATAAGACACCAAGAGGAATGATGTCAAGGAACCTATGTAATAAAACTTTTCTGTGCTTCTCTGCTCCTTAGCTGTTGAGCATGTCACTCACCAGACCTGTACACAGCCTACGATATGACTGAAAATAGTAGACGTGAGGTGAACCCCATGTATCATCATAGGTCCCATCATAATAACGTTGTACATTCATGCAAATACTTAGTGTTTACAAAGCTTATATCACCTCCAGCATCTTATTTTCTCCTTCAACAGCTCAAGGAGGTGAGTGGGGTCTGCATTATAATTCCCATTGCACAGAAGAAGCAACTGAGGCTTGGAGGAGCCTAAGCTACTAGCTGCTGATCCCAGTGAGTGGCAGACGAGGGACCAGGCCCAGGTTTTGTGTATGACATTCTTTCTACCATTGATGCCTTTCCTGGACACATTGTTCCCTGCTCCATTTATTGCTTGGGTACAGTGTGACAGGAGCACAGCATGAGCTGGGAGAAGTATTGAGCAGCCACTAGAGATGTAGCGATAATGAGATAGCTGCCATGTGGACATGTGATGTCTTTTCACAGAGTCTCTTGCCCTTTAAAATAACACACTTCAAACAGCAATGCATTGGTTGGTCCTACTCTTCAGAGACCAGGCTGGGATCCAGCATCTCTCAGCTCTCCCCCACCCCTGCATTTTTGCCCCCCACCCCCACCCCCGAGCCATCATAAAGACACCTGGAGCTGAGTGGGAGCAGTATTTGTCTTGCAATTACTTCTAATTGCCTTATAGTTTTGTGGTGTATAAATGGAGTGACCTGGATACCAGTTATGAGAAACTCCCTTTTTGTCCTTGGGTCTGTAGTAAGGAGGAGGTAAATCAGTTAGACCAAGGAACAGTGAGTGGTTCAGTGCATCTCCCAGTGAACATTTATATGTAACTCCACATCTTTACCTGTTGATTTCCCAAGTCTCCTTAACAGACCGGATCTAAAGGTGTATCTTCCTCTGTGAAACCTCTCTGGATTGCTCCCTCCTCTGGATTCCCATAGTGCTTGTTATAATTCTATCTTTGGTGCTTATTATTTTCTACATATTTCATCTTCCTGAACTCCTTGTGCCAGAGATGATACCTAATTCATTTTTCTTTTTTGTCTCCTCAGAACTGAGAATTGCCAACCTAGTTGCTCAGTTAAGTACTTGTTGAATAAAAGTATAAATGACTATATCCTAGACATTTTGAAGGTATGTGAATTAGACTGTTTACTCATTGGGACTTTTTTAAGGTGGCCTTAGGTGAGTTGGCAGTTTGAACATTATTTCCTATGAAATCTCTTCATGACCTCCATGTGCCCAAAACCGTTCCCAACATATTTTTGAGGGGTGAGTGTCTGTTAGGTTTCTTTTTAAAAGAAGAAAATGAAAGCGTGGAATCCAGCCAGAGTATTGTCCTAGTATAGCCCAGTTTCTTCAGTCATCAAATAAATATAATCTGACTTGGCCAGAATCTGCTGAATGGAATAGAATATTTAGGATGGAAGATACACAAATCCAATCATACATATATAGCACTTTGTTTTCTGTCCGCTTCTTTCTTCCAAAAATCCATCTATGCTTGTGACTATGTCTCATTCATTTTTGTCTATCTTCATCTATTTTAAAAACTGAGAATGGCCAAGATAGTTGCCAGTCGACTGCCTGCTCAATGAAAGCATGAACTGATGTCCTAGACACTGTGGAGGTGTGTAAGACGGGTGGACGTGTGATGTCTTTTCACAGTTTATACTTTATACTGGCTCTCTTATACAGAAAACTCTTATTTGGGTTTCGAAATCAATTCATTAAGTTTCAATTACATTTTGTAGCAATTTTTGCTATATCATTGTTATTCTGGGTTCATTTTCATATGCTTCCTTTCAAATTCAACATCTCTGAAGGAGAAATGATACCCCCAATTTATACATGACCAAAAATATCATCAGCTCAGGCTCTGCTTGGTGTGGTTTAGTGGACTGAGCACTGGCCTGCAAACCAAAAGGTTGCTGGTTTGATTCCCAGTCAGGGCACATGCCTGGGTTGCAGGCTAGGTTCCCAGTCGGGGGTATGTGAGAGGCAACCAATCATACCAATGTTTTTATCCCTCTCTTTTTCCTTCCCTTCCTCTCTCTCTAAAAATAAATAAATAAATACCCTTCCCCTTTTTCTAAGAATAAATAAATAAAATCTTAAAAACATATATCAGTTCAGAATATAAAAATATGACTTGTCATAGGGTGCAAAGCCATTAAGTGGCAAATTGGGATTCATTAAGTAGATATTAATTCATCATCATTAATTCAATATGTGTTTATTTAGTACTTATTGCATGATAATCTTCTTGGGGACCATATGGGAGAATATGATGTAGTCATTACCCTCAAGGAGCTCATAGTCTAGTGAAAGGGACATACACTGAAATGGGAAACAATATCAGGGGGCAAACATTTTAATAGGATTATTGTCCAGAGATTCCAAGTGCTTGTGTTGTGTTGTGTTAGAGTAGTAGTATACTATTCTACATGTCCTCTATACTTCTGATACAAAAGTGGTGATGATGCTCAAAATCACAAATATCTAATAAGTCATCATCAAAAATTTTTAATAATAGGACTGCAAGCTTCAGGCTTAAGGTTTCTTACAGCTAATTGGGGGCACACACACACCATGGAGGAATGGACAGAAGACTAATCCTGCTCACACCATGAAAAGATTTCAAAGGATGTGGAAGCTGGCAGAAACATCCAGTACTTCTTGAAAGAGAGGACAGGAGAGAGAGGTGTATGCCTGTAGAACAAGAAAGGCCCCACCCACAAACCCAGTTCCCTGTCCCTGACAGGTTCAGTTCCACCCTGTAAACATCCTCAGTCCTTTCATTCATTGATCCTTTGTGACTGAGTGAGCACTTACCTCTCAGCCCACTCAGTGAGATGAGATTCACGCTGAGTGGGTGACAGCGCCGGGGCACCCTCCTGTCTAGCTTCATCTGTGTCAACCACACCTCTACTGACCACCGCCTGTGTCTGAGCCCCTTCATCCAAGAAGAGAAAGAAGAGCCGTGAGGACCAGCCACAGCCTAGTCAGGTAAGGCCAGATGGCTTGTCACCAGTTCTGCGAAGAGACAGGGCTTCTCTCTATGAGCCGATTGCTCCTGTCTCTTAGCCTGCATTTCTGGTTACCTCCACCACCACCTTACACTTCCAGGTAGTCCCATCATTTTCTGTGTTCATATGAGAGCCCACTCTTTCTCACTGCCCAGGGTTGATGAGATTTGTAGACCAGCATTTCTCAGTCTATTCAATTACTTGACATCCTTATCTATATATTGATTTTGATCTTAACTGCATTATAAAAGCAGTAGGATAGGTATAATTTTCTCTACTCAGTGGTTTAGTGAGCTGAGGCTTGGTGAATTGGAGTGATTTGTTCAAGTTTGATCAGCAGGCTAGTGCTAAGATTAGATTTGCTTCCTCCTTGTCTCTCCATGTTCTGTACTACCCAGCAGGTCATATCTTATCTCAAAAAGCCAAGAGAAGTGGAAAGGCTTCCTGAACTGTCAAATGGCAAACAAAGTGTATTATTTCCTTGTTAGGTAGGTTGGAAGGGATGTTTTTTAATTTATCTGAAAGAGATTTTATAATGATTAAGATCCATCCAATAGGGCTATTTTTAGAAAATAAATGAGAATATGTATGTAAAGGGACCTCGTAAACTGAGAAGTGCTATGCAGATGCAAGAAAATGACTACCTGGAGCCTGAAACGTGCCCTGGCTCTCTGTGTAAGAAGGCTTCTATTTGGACCGAATGACACTCTCCTAATGTCAGCAGCAGCATTATGAGGCATAGATCACAAAAGTCCTGGGGAAATATTTAGCTTTAGAGTCTTTCTATAATATGTGGAAAAGCAAATCTCCACAGGAAGAAAAAACACCCCCAAATCCCTTCAAATTGACTCCTGTAATTTCCTCTCTTATGACAGCTATCATTATATCTTATTGTTCTACAGTTTTAAGAAAATCTCATCTTCACTGATTACATCATTTATTTTTTGAGATGCTAATTTTAGCAATCATTTTTCCTTCATGCTCAAAAAGGTTGTATCATTTTTAGTGTGGGAGGAAATATTTTCTCTCTGTGTGTGTATACGTATTTGTGTTTGAATTTGTTATGACAGTGTTAATATTTATCCCATGGGTTGAAATGCTACATAATCTTTGGCAGACTTCTGTATACTATTCTTAGTATCTGTCTAGCTGTAATGATCTTGAAGAAATGACATACTTAATTATGTTATTCAAAATAAGATAAGTGAAGCCCAGAAAGATGACATAATGTGCACAAGGCCACCAGCCAGTGATCATTGGAGCCGTAAGTCAAATGCAGGTCTCTGATTCCCCTACTGTCCATGACATGGGGTGAGTGGTGTGGGCATCCTTAAACAGAAGCATTAGCTGTGTCATTTTAGGGATTCTACCCAATAGCCTTTAAGATTCCTTTTAATTAAAAGTTTTAGGGCACTTTGACATGGCCTCAGCATCTAGTGGAATGCTAAGCATCTTGGCATCATACCTTGTAGAGCAGGGGAGGGTATCTATAAAAGCATCTTTTCTTATTAACTTGGTTCTTGTGGAATATTTGTTTCAGTCAAACTTTGGAACTGCTCCTTAAGGGTAGTGTTGGGAGATGAGCAAGCAGATGGGTCTTCATTTTATTCAACCAATCTGGATTTTCCCTTCTATCTTCTAAGATCCTTCTAGAGAAGTTTCATTTACTTTAGAAGTTGTAATGCTAGTTGGTCTTTTATTCAGAGTTGTAGAATCTAATGGCTTGGGTGACCTTGACAGTTTCTTTAATCCAGGGGCTGCAGACTAACAGCCACAGGGGAGTCCAGCACGCAAATGTGTTTTGTTTGTGCTGCAGTGGTGAACAAAACTGAGCTAGTTGCAAATATTTAACATCCAGAAAATTTCTTACAAAAATCAATTATCTCACCTTTTAGGAAGATGAGATCTGGCAATAGTGAATCCACATTCCCACATAGAAAGCACATTGGCTAGATCTGGGCAGCATATGCTCCCTCTACATGGAACAAGTATTCCGCAATTTTCCATAGTCCCCATGTGTCCAGACTTAAACCACCAGGTATTTGAGTTTGTCAATACTGATCTCTTCTGATCTTTTAAGTGTGCAAATCATTCTCTTACAAGGGAAATCTAGGTCTATATAATGGTGCGCCAGGTGACAGATCAAGGGAACCCAGGAGGAGATGAAATTAATTCTTTGGCGTAAACCTCTCATTATTTAAGGGGTAGGAGGAGAAATGATGACTTCAGCAGGATATGTTATTGGCCTTGATACCTATTCAGGATATTAAGCCAGGTACTGAGTCTCAGTGACTTAAACATAAAGTATTAATTAAGCTGACATGCTTCAGCATAATCTCTAGATGCCTACCAAGAGAAAAGAAAGGGAACTTGGGAAGAACAAGGTAGCACTTTTTACTAAAGAGATCAATGACATAAAATAAGAAATTATGATGTGTGATAACACATGGATAGCATCACAATGCCCTAAATTCAGAACAAATTGCTCAAATCCTGAAAACTAGCCAAATAGTGTGTTTCCTATAATTCATTCACTAACAAAATAATCACCCCTTGATCACCTATGGTACACACAGCCCTACACCTGGGGATTTAAGTATGAAAAGCAAAGACCCTTCCCCAGAGGGCCTTACTAGTACTGAAAATATGTATATGAATAACTACAATACAGGAAAAAATATGATAAATCCTGCAAGAAAAAAATCAACTATTGTTGGTTTTATTGAGTAAGGATATATTCATGGCAACTAAGTCAGTTGCTGAAAGGAGGAAATAGTGTTTGACCTGGGCTTTGAACAGGTAGAGAGGAGATGAGTTTCCAGGAACAGAGGATTTAAGCAAACTCAACTGTTAGTACTCTCTGATGTGTACTTGAGGGATGGAAAGAATTCTCTGACTGTTTATTGGGCCAGTGGAACTGAGCGAGGAATGAGCTGGCAATTTGGTCAGCAGTAGATCCTGGGTGTTGACTGATTAGGCACAGCATTGTGAGCTTGAGAGCATTACAAGTATTGACCAAATGTTTCATCCAAGCTCATGACTATCCAAGCCCATAATTTGGCAGTGACAGAAAATCTGTGTAGTATTCACTTAGCTCGGCTTTAAGTGTTTCAGAAGAATGAAGAGGGAAGGAAACAGAATTGACCACTTCTAAACATAGTGGACAATATCAGATAATTAGTGAGAGCAATAAGTTGGTAATATACAATTAAATTAGAAAGGTAGAAATGTTTTTAAAATACATTGAGCAAATGTAAGAAATATTTTGGGTAAAATACGCTTATGTACTTTTAAAAAATAAAGTCTATTTTTTTGGTTAGAAATGTGATGTTGTGTAAATTCCTAATTTGTGGGATGTAGAGGATTACGTTCAGTTGATAAGCTTTTTCCTTTGGTCTGGGAAGCAGTTACCCCTTTACCAAATAGGTATTGAGGGTCCTTGAATGTCCTGGCCCTAGACTCTTCCATAATAAACATGGCTGGAGAATTCTACAAGTATGTGAATGCTCCACTGTCATTTACAGAATTCCTCATGGGTTTAAAGGAATGTTCTGGCCTACTGAAGGGCTGCACCAGTCACACACACACGCAAAATGTTTGTACACATATCCCAAGGTATTTGTGTAATTAACCACCTTTTCTCATTTTCATGCACAAAGTTGTGTGTGATATTGGTTTGGAATTGTACCCATATTTCAAGGGAAGTATGTATAGGTGGTGATATGCCACAGAGTAAAATGAGGCATGTGAACAAGATTCATTCATTTAAAACTATTTCACATCTGTTCAATATATACATCTTTTCAAGTCTCATTCATTCACAACTAACCATTCATTAAATGTGTTCTGAAGTTTGGAAAAACAACATCATTGAACAAAAAGAAATAATTTCTGCCCTCAAGCAGTTTACATTTTTAATGAGACAGATGGGAGATAAACAAAACTAATCAGTAAAAAATGTCAGATATGAGATATCAGGAAAAATAGAACAGGAAAGGGGGTAGGAAGTCTTGGAAAGCTGAAATTTTAGAGAGGATGCTTAGAGAGGAATAAATTGTTGTTTGAGTGAAGACCCTAATGGTACCAGGGGGTGAGCCATGCAAACAGCTGCAGAAATGGTATTCCAGGCAGCTGCAACAGCTGCTGCAGAGGTGCTGAGGTTTGGCACGTGTCTTCTTGGCACCTTCAAAGCATAAGGCTTAGATTGAATCGAGTGGGAGAACCTTTGAAGATGAAGTTAGAAAAATGATGATGAAGAGAGTGGGGGCAGCAATAATGAAGGACTCTGAAAGACATGGTAAAAAGCTTTGACTTTCACCTTGAGTAAAATGGGAAGCGTTTAAAAATTGGATGGTCTGACTTACAAGTCAAAGGGATCCCTCTGTTTATGTGTGGAGAAGAGATGAGAGTGGTGTGGAGAGAGGGCGGGCAGAGGCAGGGAGATTCAGTAGGGAGTTGTTGCTGTTGACCAGATGAGTGATGTGGAAGCTTGGACAAGCAGGCAGCGGTGGGGGTGAGGACAAGCTTGGATCTGTGGTTAATGATTAAGTGAATGGGAAGACAGGAAGCAGCCAAGGATGACTCCAGGATTTTTTTCTGAGCAGCTAGCAGAACGGAGTGGCGTTTATCGGAAATGGAGAAGATCATGAGAGAAACAGGTTTTGAAGGAACACCAGGAGCTTACTTTGTGACAGGTTAAGCTGGAGATGTCCAGTAGTGAGTCAGTACATGAAAACGGGATTCAGTGAGGCTATCTGAGCTGAAGAGAAAAAGTGAGAGTCATCAATAGACATGATATTTACAGCAATGAAATTAAATGAGGTCATCAAAGGAGTTATTCTAGACAGGAAAGATAAGCGGTTTAATGGCTGACTTGAGGTGCTATAAGGAGTTGGGTAAGGGAGGTGAGGAGAATCTAGTTAATAGTGTACCAGAGGGAATAGGACAGAGTGGATTTGGTCCATGTCAGCAGAGAGGAGGCTTTTATTGCTGAAATTGCTTAAAATCCTCAGCACATGGTGTAGTGAAAAGCATTTTCCATTCACAACAATGCACCCCTTTATCAGGCTATACCTATCCCTCCCACAGCCTTCTAACTCTCCCTGGTTCCATAGGAACCACAAAAGGAGATGGAGGGGGAGAGTCAGAGTGGTAGGTGACCTCCAGTTGAGCATGGTGTGTTCTGGTAGCAAAGTGAAGAAATCTTCCAAGGAGGAGAGGGTGGTCAGACAGCCCAGGTGCTACCCAGAGGTAGAATGACATGTTGTCAGAGATCTGAGCACACCACAAATGGCTGGCGTGGGTTCAAGTGAGAATGGGAGAAGAGGAATTGGAACCGGCGATTGTACACATTCTTTCTAAAGACCTTATTTGTGAAGGGACCTAGAGATATGGGCACAAGCTAGAAGGAAAAGATGATAAATAAGGCTCAAAAGTTTGAAGTTATCTTCCCCAAACCACAGGACATATTAATAACAGATGGAACTCAAACCTGGGTTTTAAATGTCAAGTTCATTTCTTTCTTCACTGCCACTGCTTGTACTAGACAGATGAGTTTTACAGCTTTAGAACTCTCTATAAAGCTTTGTAAAACTTTCATTTGGTCATTGTTTAAGGAACTTCCGTAAACCCCAGAAGATTCGCAGTTCCTAGCAATGTCTCCTGAGCCACACATGCTATCATACCAGATGAAGAGTGTCTGGGGTCCTGAGGGGAAATTAGAACTCAGCTTTTTGCATCAGTGAAAATTTGCAGTATTTGGAAAGAGTCTTCCATGTATGCTCAACACAGGTGTTTAGGTTGAACCTCTGCATGCTGGAGGATGGGAATGCAATTTCTTATGCCTGTAATCTTAGACTGAGTTTCACATTAATCTCTTCCTCTAGTGGTGAATTTGTGTCTATGCTTAATGCAGCCTGCTTCTTTCTGTTCCAGTTCTTTCTGTTTACATGGAAGTCCAAACCTACATTTCTTGGTTTTCAAACCTACCTTGTTCTCAATTGGGGCTTTGTGATTTTTTAAGCAGGGATACATTGAAATACATATTATTATATTGAAATACATATTATTTGCTTTATCCCTGGATAATATGTTTAGAATAAATCGTTTGCACAAGATTCGTCACCATGCTCCCCACCCCCACCCCGCCCTGCGAAGTGGCAGCTGTTCTTTCCCATCATTGCCACTATCAAAAGGCAGCTCCTGGAGAAAAATAGCAATATAACCATTGTCTTTCAGCAGTGGGTCATACTGTGTCTGTTTAGTGTTTGGTTTTGGGCAAGAGTTTGTAGATGGCTCTGTATCCAGACAGCTCAGTGTGACCCTACAGCGCCAATATAATGCTCCTATTTCACTTTGTACAAATTCCTATCTAGGGCTTTATCCTACCTTCTTGTAATTATCTGTTTACAGAACTGATTCTTTCACAGACAATGTACTTCTTAAGGGAAGAAATTGTATTTGATTGTTTTCATATACTGACCACCTCTCTCTTTCCCCTAGCACAGCGCTTGACACAGAGATTTCCTCCAAATGTGTTTAAATTAATGAGTTAAATTGAGCACTTTCATTCTGTAACATGGAAAGTTAATCTGTCCCACAGGAACAATACTGGAGTACCCAAGTTGAAGGTAGTCTTGGATGCGGAATTAATGAAATAGGCAAATAATATGTACAACTGTAGAAGCCAACTGGTATGGTTCATTGTGCTCTACAGTCAGGGGTGTGTAAGCTTGTGTAGTGGGTGTGTCTATTTTGAAAATTTCATACTGTCATTACTCACCCTATAAGCAATCTTCAGTAGTATCAGTATAATCATTAATGGCTGTTGATATTGTAAACATTGGTTTAATTGTTGGTGTGTTTAATAAATGAGGAACTCATGAACCCACAGACAAAGAACATGAAACTAATAAATTGTCAAACATACATACATACCCTAACCTTTCAATCTCACAACTAAAAAAATACTACAAATAAAAACAAGTATTGCACTCATTTAAACATTAACTGTAATATTTTAAAGTTATAAACCCCTCTTCTGACCTGAAGGAAAAAGAGCTTTATGTATTTTTTCATTTTTACAATTGAGGTATAACTGGCATATTGTATCCTTTCCTTATCAAGGGGGAAGATATTCTAAGACCCCAGGCACCCAAGGGATATCTACAATCTATTTCTCTCTCTATCTCTCTATCTAATATATATTATGTTTTTCCTAAACACATAAATCTATAAAGTTTAATTTATAAATTAGGCACAGTAAGAGATTAATGATAATATTAACAATAATAACTGATGATAAAATAAAACATTTATAACAATATTCTGTAATAAGTGTCCTGTGAATGGCTTTGGGGCTATTGTTGAGTAATCCCTGCACAAAGGGATGATTCATGACCCGGGCAGGACAGAGCAGGACAGCACAATATTTCACCACACTGCTCAGAATGCATGCAATTTAAAATTTATACATTGTTTATTTCTGCAATTTTCCATTTCTATTTTTGGACTGTGGTTGACTATGGTAACTAAACTGCAGAAAGTAAAACTATGAGCATATCTTTGGGGGGTGCATGATATAATGATTTGATATTTGTTTATATCGCAAAATGATCACCACAATCCACCGCAATAAGTCTAGTCGATACCCACTACTCATAGGTACAAATTTTATTTTTTGTGTGTGATGAGAACTTTTAGGAGCTACTCTCTTAGCAAGTTTTAAGTATGCAATACAGTGTTATTGACTATGATCATCATGCTGTAAATTCCATTCCCCGACTTACTTGTTTTATCACTGGAAATTTGCACCTTTTGACTCCCTTCACCCATGTCCCCACCCCTCATCTCCTGCCTCTGGCAACCACCATTCTGTTCTCTGTATCTATGAGCTTGTTTTGTTTGTTTGTTTGTTTTGACTTTTTGAATTTCACATACATGTGGTCCTTGCTTTCTACTGAGACTTCAATTGCTGCAACATTTCTGGGAGGACCATGTATACCAATCTGACCATCTGTACCAAGAGCTGTACGTTTACAAACTCTTTGACCCAGTATTTGCATTTCTAGGGATTTGTACTGAGGCAAAAAATAAGGATGATGAAAAATTTCCCCCACAAGGATCTTCAGTGCATAGTCAATATAAAAGCAATGTAAAATGAAGCAGCGTGAATCACTAACAATAAGGGATGAGTTAAATGAATGTGGGGGAATGTGTAATGGAACCCTACGCAGCCACTGTTGTAGGAAATTATTTGCTGTGCAATGTAGCGCAGTGGAAGAAACAGGCTTGAGGTCCGAGAGGCCTTTGATCAAGGTAGACCTCTTATCACTTACAAACTATATGACCTTGAGCAAATTTTCTAAATTTCGGTGTCCTAATCTGTAAAATGCGACTAATTATAATACCTGGACCCTAGGGCTGTGGTGAGCTTGAAAGTAGCCAACGCAGTTACAGCCAAGTGTTCGGCACTCTGTGAGTTCTGAGTGAGCGCTGGCCTCCACTGCCAGTATCAGTGTCCTCCGCAATATAAGTGTGAAAAGAAGCTTTTGGAATAATATTCACAGCACAACTCCATTTTTGAAGTAGAAACATGATATTATCTACAGATAAATGTAGGAGTCTGAAAGAATATACATCAAAATTATTTACTTTCATTTTCTCTGCATGGTAGATTTTTAAAAATTAAATTAAATTTTAAATTGTTCACTTTTTACTGTATTTTTTCCATTGCCAGTTACCCTCCTTATAACCTCTTCTGCCTCCACCCCCCACCACAGCCACCACAGTTGTTCATCTCCATGATGTTCTTTTTTTTGCTTGATCCTTCCACCTCACCCCCGCCACCCAGACCTGTCAGCCTGCTCTCTATGAGTCTGTCTCTAATTTTCCTTACTAGTTCAGATTTCTTTGTTATATTCCAGCTATGAGTGAAATCATATGGTATTTGTCTTTCTCTGACTGGCTGACTGGCTAGGGAAGAGTTCTTTTCCTTCTTTTGCTTTTTATGTATGGCCTACAACATAATTAGCAGTTAAATGTGTCCAAATAATCATTAGCATCAATCTCTATAAATGAACATCTGTCAAGGTAGTTCTTTGTCTGTGTTATCAGTTTTTTTTTCATTTTCAAGTCACAAAAACCTTGCTGTACCGTTCTCATCAAGGCCATCTATACAGTGGTTGGCAGTACTAGGCTAGTTACCTCCAGGTTCCCTTGCTCCCCTCCCCTTGTCCTTCTGTTGTAACATATGTGGTATACATCATAAACATTTATTAAGCATCTGTTCTGTTCTGAACACTCAGCGTTGGCAGTGGGAGTGAAAGGCAAAGCAGCACAGAGGATGGTTTCTGACTTGGGGTTGTTTATAGTACCCCTGCAGGGACAGGGCTCCTACCTACTAGTTGCATGTAATACTTCATCTTATTGAGGAGGTCCTTCTGGGTCAAGTGAGTTTTGGTGACTAAGGAGAGCTTCCTTAAAGGGGGAGTACTGAGCAATTAGGTGGAATTGAAAATCAAGTATTTCCATGGTCCACAAGTATAGCAATCTCTGACTAGGATGGAGCCCTTCCAAACTCCTTGTGATGCCATTACCTTTGATAAAGTTTCTTACACAATTGTCTCTGTACTCGCTAGTGCTGGGGTCTTAGATTTTTATTCTTATAACCATAGCCCTAGGCCTATGGCTGATATTTACTTGGTATCCTTTTTAAAAACATTATCATAACAATTTTTCCCTCAATTATAAGTATAACATATGTTCAATGCAAAAAACATTGGAAAAAAATTTTAAATGTAAAAAAAAAGTAAAAGTCATCCATAAGCCAGTCATTCAGAGATAATCATAACATTTTGGTACACGTGCTTCCAGTGCATATGTGGGTGTTTTTTTAATATAGTATTTTATAATCATTATTTCTACTTCATAATAATATATCTTTTCCAAGTCAATTAATATTTGTCTACAGGATTATTTTCTGACATATTTTACAACCTCCCTGTCTCAGAGATAAACATTTTTTCTTTTTCTTCTTTTTATTGTTGTTCAATTACAGTTGTCCCCATTATCTCCCCACTACTCTCCTCTACCCTATCCACCCCTACCTCCCACATTCAATCCTACCCCCATTGTCTTTGTCCATGGGTCCTATATGTTCCTTGACAACCCTTCCCCTTCTTTTCTCCATCATCCCCCTCCCCCTCCCCTCAGGTCACTGTCAGTCTGTTCTTTATTTCCATGTCTCTAGTGCTGTTTTACTCACTTGTTTGTTTTGTTGATCAGGTTCCACTTACAGGTCTTCTTTTAACACTTTAACATGTTATTTTCTAGTATTTTTATTTGTTTATTTATATGCACTTTAGGTTTTGAAAATAAAACCATTGGGTATGTGCCACTTCAGATCTTGTTTTTTCACTTACAGTTATTTGTTACTTAATTGTCTTAAAAATATTTTTAGGCACTGCATTATATTCTACAATGGTTATTCATGTACACACAGTATGGTACAATAAGTACCTTTAAGTTAAAATATCTCTAATTTAGGATTGATGCTTAAGTTATTGTACCCTCTACTAGGCTCTAAACTCCATCCAAGAAAATCTATGTTTTGATTCGTCTTTGAATTATAGTTGCACAGTCAATTAACAAAAACAGAACTATTCATTCTAGGTGAGATGAACTCTAAATGGTAGCTTTCATGAGTGAAGGAATCTGGGAAGCTACAATGGGGTCCTTTCAGAGGCTGGGGAAGAAGCCACAATCCACAATGTTATGTTGGTTTGCATAGGAGGGAGAATTTTACTTTGCATGGACCAGGTCTAGCTGGATGAAACCACATACTGGGTTGGTTAGCCCTCTCTGAAGTGCAGCTCTCATTGGTTGGTAAGAACAGCTGATAACAGAGAAGTTCCTACCATTTTTTTTGTTTGTTGAATTCAAAAGCAGAGACAAACTAATACCTTGTTCTTCTAATTGATTTATTGTCCTTGTTGCTCTTAAAGATGTAATTTTTAAATATACAATTACATATAACCAGAGAGTAGAAAACTTACTTAAGTTGGGATAAAAATGATTAAAATGAATATATTCCAGTTTGTTGTTTTTGGTATTTGGCTTGCTTTGTAAGTGGTCTCCTAGCTCTTCACCTTGATTTAGGATAGGGGCTCCACACCAGGCCTGTGTGGAGTCCTAGACTGGTAGAGCTATAGGGAAACTTGGGGAATTAAGTGGTTCAGTACCCTCCTGGACCATGTAAAACAAACAAACAAACAAACAAAAAAACAATGCTCAAAGAGAAGAAATGACTTACATCTGAACCTAAATTTCCTGACTCCCACTACTTAAAGGCCTTCCCCACTATCACTAGTTATCATACTCTATTCCTAACTATTTAAGTCCTCTCATACAGATTAAGTTGATTATTAGACTCTTTTTTTTTCTTCTTTTAGATTTTATTTTATTTTTTATTTATTTATCTTCAGAGGGGAAGGGAAGGAGAGAGGGAGAGAAACATCAATGTGTGGTTGCCTCTTGTATGTCCCCTGCCGGGAACTGGCCTGGCAACCCAGGCATGTGCCCTGACTGGGAATCGAACCGCGATCCTTCGGTTCGCAAGCCCGCGCTCAATCCACTGAGCTACACCAGCCAGGGCTGATTATTAGACTCTTTTAACTTCCCTTCTTCTCTAACCTTTAAAATTATGTTTTGAAATTCTACTATATTGTAGGTATTTTGATAGTCCTTTAGATTCACTAGCTCTTCTCATTTTTATACCATCCTGCAAGGTAAATACTGGATCTACTACACATCTGAGAAAACTGAAGCTAAGGACTTATAAATTACTACCAACTTCAGGCAGCGGGTAACTCAGGGAGTCTGCATCAAAACCCAGGTCTCTCCGACTCTAAATGTTTCTCTACTGTGTCAGTCTAATTCCTAATACAGGAACTGATTACATAAAATGGATCAATTTATGTCATTACTTTTCCTGTACATTATCTTGTGGAGAGCTTGGCCTAATTCTCCAAACATTTGTGCCTTTGATTTGTAGGTGAGTGATCTTGATACATCACTCACAGTGTTGTGTTTAAATCAAAAGTAAGGACATCATTTGCTATGAACTGTTGAGGGGAAAACTAGAACTTCTGTCAAATTACCCACTCTGTCCAGTCTGTCTTTAACTAGGGCTTTGTTCTCAGAGGATCTATTCATTGGAATTGCGTTGGACTTTTCTCTCTAAGACAAGTATTTCCTACAGGTTTTTTCCTTATAGGATTTACATGGTGAATTTATAACTTCTTGACCTATATATCAGTCTCATAATTTCTTGTGATAAAACTTACTCAAGAGGCACTATCTTTCTCAATCTCGCAAAGCTTCTTTTGATTTTGATTTTTGGATATAGCCTTTGCATATTAGTGGGCAGATAAAAGTCATTGCCCAATAGCCCGACTATCCATGTACAGGAAACAGTGTCCATCTGGGTGCAAATTCTAGTCTTTTTCTGACTCTAATTTTTAGAGAATTTCTGAAGGCCAAATATTTGTATATTTTCTGTGTGGAACAAAATTTATTTATTTTTCCCTTAATGATGGGTGCTGGAGTGTGGGGAATCTACAATGAAAATGTGAGTGCTTAAAAAACACTAAGTTTTCAAATGATATAAATAGAACTAATACTTTATTTCCTCATTTTATCTTCTTTATAATATTTTTATTGTAAAAAATTAGAAAATATAATTAGGAAAAAGCACTACGATCCTATTACCTCTTACCCTTTCACCCTCCTCCCCGCACCCTCCCCTGCAAAAAAACCTGCTAATATTTTGGTGTCTATCCCTGTAAATTTTCTTGTATACATTTTTTTTTATAAAAACTAAGATCATGATATCATGCACACATACACACACACCTTGGGTGTCTTTCTATTATATTTGTACAGTGTTAATTGTAATGGCTACATAATATTCTATCTAAAATACACTTAGGTAGTTTATGTATTATAAGTATATTTTTAAGAAGCATTGTGTTGGCCAAAAAGTTCATTTAGTTTTTTTCCATATGATGGCTCTCATAGTGCTTAGCTGTCTTTAGCTTCATTCCAAATAATTTTGTTAGATTTTATTGTGACAGATTTCATATCAGTGTGCATTTAAAAAAACTTTTCAAAATTGGTGAATTTTTGTGCATCCATTTTAATATTGAAGATGGGAGAAAATTATGCAACATTTTCAGCGTATTCTGCTTTATTATTTCAAGAAAGGTAAAAATGCCACTGAAACCCAAAAAATGATTTGTGCAGTGTATGGTGAGGGTGCTATGACTGATTGAACATGTCAAAAGTGGTTTGTGAAGTTTCTTGGTACTATTGACATTTTGGCCAAATAACTATTTGCTGTGGCACTATCTTATGCATTGGAAGATGTTTAGCAGCACCCCTGGCCTCTACCCACTAGAAGCCAATAGAGGGAGATAGCTGAAATACTCAAAATATGCATATCAATAAAGTTATTGGTGAAAATGAAAAATGTATCTTTTATTTTATGGAAAAAACTAAATGGACTTTTTGGCCAACCCAATAGTATGCATTGCTATTGCTAAAAGGGCATTACCATAAGAGATGCACTTGGATTACCACTAGAAGATGATGAATTAAAAAGACAGCAATATCACTTATTTTAAATGAGCTCTTTATTTCATGAGTTAAAATATACCAACACAGCTTCTAATGATGTACTGTTTAATCCCACTCTATTGTGAAACTTTAATCTATAGATAGGTAACGTTATTAGTGAACCAAAGTAACAATCTGAGAGGTAGTTATACTGGATATGACATTGTACTAGTGTTAGTAAGGTCCATCCTACACTGAAGTTTCTACATTCAGTCACTCCCAACGGGAGAGCTGGTTTCAGTAACTCTCTGCAGCATTTTCTAAAAAGTTTATTCACTGTTTGTGCTTGGGTGGGAAAATTACATATGCTCCATAGTCAAACATTACTGGCATTTGGAGCCTGACATTGTCTATTTAGGTGGGATAATATTAACTAGGAATAGCGCTGGGTAGTATAGATTGGCCCCAGCACATTGAGAAGGAAAGATAGTTGGCAGGGAATATATTTGGGAGACACGTCAACATTTCAGCAATCTTTTTAAACACCATGGGTTGTCACAGTTGAAGTTTTTTGATGCGGAGATACTGCCCAACAATAATGCTGTGGGCTAACCTATGTTTGGTGACACATCTCAAAAAAGAAGCTCTAAGGAATAGTCAGATTTACCCATTCACTTGAATGTCTCCATTTACAAAATAGGACATATTATGTAAGCCACAGATGTCCTTTCACTGCTTTTATATTCTGAAGGGATACTCTAGAGGCAGGAATTGACACAGGAAGTATGTTTGCAGGTGAGTTGGGCAGCATCACATTCTGGCCCTGTGGACTTCATTTTCTGCCTGACCCCCTGGGCAAAGTGGAACAATTGCCTCCCAGGAAGATTTGACACATCCCTCATCTAGACACATTGCTTCTCCTCACTATCACCACCCACATCTTCCTAGTAGTTTTGACCTCATCAAGACTGGAAAGAGCCTTCCTAAAAGCTTTGGGCAGGGGCACTTTCCCTTTGGTATCTTTCAGCAACTGCTAAGAACCTCTGCTACAATAGTATTTTATCGCCTCCTTCTCCTTCTATGATAATATACTAAAGGCTCTTCAAAGATACAGGATCAAAGCACTCCATCATTTACAAAGTACTTTCACAGCCTTTTAATTTGATCTTCACAAAATCTTATGGAATAAGCAGGGCAGGCACCAACATGCATATTTTTACAGATAGAGAAGTTGACGTGTATTATTGCAACATATACATGTACACTTAATATTGCATATGAAGATGGCATTACTGACCACACCTGATGACTGTTTTGATTGATCTTTCTCTGGCCCATACTCCTACTTCTCACTTGATTGCTTTATGAGTGAAGCTGCACATTTACTAATCAAACATTACCCTCCCCCAGAAAGCCAGCATTGAGAAACACATTCACATATCACAGGTAGTAGCATTTTTTAAAATTTTTCTTAGTGTATTTACTATCTACTCTAGCTAATGTTGCTCATTGCTTTAATGGTAACTGTAGTGAGTCACATGTAAGTAAATGTGCATTTATTCTTACTTTAATATTCTGGTGTGATTTATGAACTTACATGCACATGTGCTGTTTTCTTAGACACTAATTTTCTTGTTCTGTTTCCTTACTGAAATACAGAAAAAAGAAAAGGTTTTTTGTTATAGATGCTATTGTCCCTCATCTGTCCTTCTTACCCAACAACCTTCGTAAGCTAATATAAACTTTTTTGCTTTTTTAAACTTTTTCATTCTTTTTCATAAACTTTTTCAAAAGTTAAAAAAAAGGTTTTTTAAACTTTTCATTCTTTGGTAATCTGAACTCTCCACTTTTCTTAAATTACCTCAGGTGAATGTGAATGTCATTCTCAAAAAAAACTGCTTTTGTTTCTCCATAGTTATACTTTGGTTCCCATTATTTTCATGAGAAATATTCCTTTGCACTAGCTCTCTTGCCTTTCTCTCTCCCTGGGTAGAACTCTCTGGACTTATTTAAATCCTCTTAGCATCTTGTAGAGCAGGCTGAATTCCAGGTGTTAACATTCTTGCCTAGGTTGAGTGGAAATGGGTCAAAGTTGAATTGGAATGATATTATCCTAACACTTACTCCTATCTAGGTATTTTGCCCAATTTGGCATCTTGTTTAACATTCATCATTTTAGGAGCTCAATGTTTATTTCATCATTAAAACACAAATTGCCCTTCAGTTATGGTGACCAATAAGGTGAAAAGTAGGCGCTATCTGTTTTTGAAATGATTGGCTCCCTTGTCTGGTCTTGTTTCATGCCTCTAAGAGCCTGCTACTGAATATTTCTCTTTGGTTTCAGGATAAGCCTCTCTCCTCTGTTCCCTTGATCCCTAGACCGTCTCTCTCTCAAAGGTGCTCATATTTGTCACTTACTCCTCAGGGTAATGTCAGGTAGAAGTGAGTTTCTCCTTGTTCTGCCTGTCTCCAGTGGTGCAGACACCTTCTGTGGCATTGCTGTGACTGATTTCACTGTGTTTCACAAAGGGTTAAGAATTCTATGGGCATCCAAGGGGGCAAATGAGAGTATGGTTACTTCCCGTGCAGAGCTCGCAATCTTCTCAGTCAAAGGTATGACTAAAGAACTGTGTGATAAAAGATCATGGTGTCTTGAGAACATAAAACAAATGCATTTCTAAATTGCCATTCATGTTAAGCTGTGGAAACTGGTGAATTTGGAGTCTGGTTAAGAAGAAAGGGTTTCGAATCTTCTCTTCTCAGGTCTAGTTCCATCACCTTTGAGGAGAAAGATTCTCTAGGCTGTATCTCCTTTGCATTTTCTGTTATGAGTATTCTGTGGAGTGAAGATATTTATTACTGATCCATTTGTCCAGCACTATATGTGTGCGTGTGTGTGTGTATTTAACAATATATAATAATATATATTATATATATAATGCATGCTTTCTATGTGCTATACTTGGTGCTAAGGATACCACAGTAAACAAAACTGTCTCTAACACCAGATCTTATGTTCTAGTCAAAAGAATGTGATAGTTAAGGTAAGCTAACACATAGCTACAATATACCATATTTTTCCATGTATAATTTGCATATTTTTGCCCAAATTTTTGAGGGAGAAATAAGGATGTAGGGGGGGGCGGCTCCACCCACAGCCCCCCCCCCCCGCCCCAGCCACCATGGATGAGAATAGGTCTACCAAGACATGATCTGCCTGGGGAGGAAAAGTGGCCGATCTCTCAAAGGAGAAGGGCCAAGACCCTTTTTCTCAATGGGCTTTTATTGGGTTCATTTTGCACAGGAATACAGGTAAGACTCATTAATCATTGTCAGGCAGTAAGGGTCAAACAATTGATAACATACAAAGAACTACGAGGGCTTATTCTGAGTCAGGGTCTGTTAGCTAAAGGGCTATAAAACTTTGGGGAACAAACTCATATCCTGCTCAGACCCTTATCAGAAAATTGAGAGCATTCTGAGCAAAGCAGTTTTCACAGGATTTTATGTATTCCTTCTTAGGCCTGATTGCCCGGGGAACCTGCCCTTTCCAGCACAGAGCAGCACCACCCTCTGTCATTGTTTCAGGCTTAAGTCAGGCAGGGGAAATAATGTAGCTAAGAGATTAGCAGACAGAATGAGAACTCAGGCTATGTCAAAGCTGAGGGGTGAGGGTCCATCACCCCTTTTGCTATAGCCCCCCCAAGTCCTTCCCTGGGGGCCCCTGTGATGGTGCCTGTCTTAGGTCATCCCTCCCTTGAGGATCTTACCCATCATTGATCCGATCAAGCACTGGGGCCCAGGTAGGGTGAAGTAAAAGGGGCAGAGGCAGCACCCCTGCAAGGGAGATAAGCTTTTTCTCCTTAGTGGCTTATGGTCTGAAGGTTGCTCACTCAGCCTTAGCCATGGCGGGGGGGGGGGCGGTTACAGCTTCTGAAACCAGGCAGGGCGGTTCCCAGCAAGGATGCACATTATACATGGGTAGTATTAATTCTGTATCTATATAAATGTTTTAAATTCTTTTATTTATGCATATGCATTAAAAATTAACTGTAGAAAACAATAACAATATCCATATGCAAAATACTACCCTGTAATATGATAATTGATTTTGTTTCTAAATACAAATACATTGAAAATTGAATTAAAATGAAAGATTTTTTCCTGAAAGTGTAGGCTCAAAACATGGGTGTGTATTATACAAGGGAGCACATTATACATGGCAAAATATGGTAGTATGATAAGTACGATCATAAGGATAAGCATCATCTATAAGGAGAAAGAGTGGAAGCCAAGTAACTCATGAGACAAAGTTAGTCAGGGAAGCCTCTAGCTACTTTCTAAACTGAAAGAAGGACACTGGGAGTTATCAGGTACAGGAAATGAGATGGAGCATGGTGGATTTTTGGAACTAAAGGTATAGTAGTATTGCTAAAATATAGATGGGGGAAAAAAAGGGAGGGAAGAGAAGGTGAGACATGAACCTTCCCAGGTTAGTAGGGATTCCTACCAGGAAGGTCTTGCCTCCCATGCTCAGGAGTTCAGATTTTATTTAGAGTGCAGTGGGGATTTATTGAAGGTTAAATGATCAGTGATGTGATCCAATTTATATTTTAAGAATATTAGTGTTTCTGCTGTGTGCACATAAATTTGAGAGAGTAATTTTGGAGAGAAACAAGTTATAAGGTCTTTACAATGATCCTCAAGAGATGAGCTAAAGCCGTGGCAATAAGAGTGGAGCAAAATAGAGACTCAAGTAGATACTAAGGATCTAAAAACTGTAGGACTAGTACCTGATTTTTTGGTATTAGGCAAGAAAAGCAAATCAGGCGGGTCTCTATCTGGGAACCTTGAAATTGGAATAAGAAGTGGAGCAAGTTCATGGGAGAGGTAAGAAGATGGTAAGTTCATCTTTGGATATGATGAGCTAAAAGTAAATGTGGTAAGTAAACAAGATGACGTGTCTAGTAGTCAGTTGTGCAGGTGAATTTGTGGCTTGGGAGAGGGATCTGACTGGGAATAGGACATGGGAGTCACAGATCTATAGATGATTGTTCAACAATGTGAATAAAAGAGATTGCTTAATGGAAGCATCCAGAGTGCTCTGGTAAACATCAGCCTGTGAGAAACAGAGAGTCTCCATGAAGGAAAATCTAAGCCAGGAACACGGAAGTAGGAAATTAGGAATCTGCAATTCCAAGGAAAATAAGGAAACAAACATTTCAAGAAGGATGATGTCAGCCATCCACAGTGCCAAAGAGATCAAGGAAGATGAAGAGTGGAAAGTATCAATTGGATTCAGTCCCACGAGCTTTTTTGAGAATATTTCATAGCTATGCTGGCACTAAAAAGAAGATTTCTGTGGACTAAGGTGTGAATGAGATAAAATTAAGTTGAGACGGCAAGGGTGGATCAATTTTTGAGAAGATTGGTCATGAAAAACAAGAGATCCAACCATCCCCTTGTGCTTTCTAAAATCAAATGGAACAAATGTGTTCTTTTCCTTCTGAAAAACTTGAATCTGAAAAGAGTAATCAGTGTTCTCCACATTTTCTTACTTCTCAACTGAATTTCTCTAGTTTTCTCTACAGTTTCTCAGGTGACAGTCAGCAGTCATTCACCATCCAAGGGATGACTTCTTTAGAAGAGAAGACAGTCATTTCACAGGCCACAGGTCAAAATGACCAGTCAGATAATGGAAATAGAAGAAGGGGACTTGAAAAATATTTGTTGATACCACGATCCAAAGGGAAAGTGAGGTTTGTGTGAGCTCCAGGGCTGAGTCTTCGGGACAGCTCCTCGGAGCCCCGTTGCATGGGGACTGGAGAGAGCTAACCTCAGACTCCTGGAGAAGGAAGTCCACATGCGGAGCTGGAGTCTCTTGCTCCACAGGCCAGCTGAGCCTTCAGAGGAATTAAGGCAATAGGGACAGGAAAGACAAGCCTAAAACTCTGGGCCTTCATTGGACTTGCTTTGTGACCCGAGGTAAGGCATTCCCCTGCTCCCATCTGAACATCTGGTTTCTTATTTGTAACGTGAGAGTGTTGAGTTAGATGATATCCAAAATGCCTGGCAGCACTCTCCGATCCAATCCTGTGAAAGCAACTGAATATTCACTTTGAGAAAAATAATCCTGTCAGGATGCCAGTAGCATGGTATTTCTGGACCTATGTGATGGGTACATGGGTGTGTTTATTTTACGATACTTCACTGGTTGGCACATTTATGATGTTTTTGAGTGCATGTTAACTTTAATAAATGTGTTTATAATAAAAATTTCATCAAAATAATAAAGGATGTAGTTTTTATTTTTATTTTTCGGAGGGGGATACTGTTATCAGCATTGGGATGAATGTCTTTCCCTGAATTTCATGAAATCTGTGCGTGAGGAGTCACAGTTGGCCTAGCAGGAAACCCAGGCTGTGGTGTGACTTCCTGAAACAAAGCTCCGGGGCAGGGGCAGGAACATCTGGTTGCGGAATGTGTGCTGGTGCTCCTACCTGGCACCGGGACTAATACTCGGTAGTAGGCGGTAATCCTTGCTGGACAGAATCCATGCACTCCCCTGGGCTGTCTCCATACCTGGGAAAGAGGCTGGTTCTAATGTCTAAGTATTGTCACCACCTAGTCTCTGAATCAGCAGATTCAAACCCAGGGATCCAATTTACTTTGGAGACAGGACGGTAACAACTGCAGTCAGCACTGTCGGCCTGGGTTGGTTCTTTGATTTCTCTGCTATTTTCTTTTTTACTTGCTCACGGAGAAAATATTTGAGTGCTCACAGGTCCTGAAAGTACTTCATCGGGACTAACATCTTTATCCTAGACAGCTCCTTGCATTTCCCTTCCCTCCCTTTCCCTTTCCCTTCCCTTCCCTTCCCCTTCCCCTTCCTTTTCCCCTTCTTCCCCTTCCCCTGTCTCTCTGTCTCTGTCTCTCTCTCCCCCCACCCTTGGAGGGTAGTGGAGAGGCTGGTGATTTAATCTTACTTTGTCTCCTTCCCCAAATGCCACCACTTTTTTGTCTGCTCCCTGCCAATTGCAAGTAGGACACTTGTGCTGCTGCCTGAGATGACTCACCACACTGATGCTGGCCTTACAGGTTGGCTTTCTTCTGTTGTACTTTTTAGATACATCTCTAGCCAGCTCTCTCCTGACTTGAACATCCTGGTACAAGGTTACATTAATAGCTACCTCCAGGAATTATCTCAGGGGAGACTACACTTATTTGGGAGGTTGAAGGAGAGAACTTAAGAGACTTAGATATGTGGATGAAATTGATATTATTTCAATACTAAACAAAGACACAAACAAAAATAATTTGTTACCCTGGAAAAGAAAGAGAAAAGGGTGGTGCAAAGTTGGACTACACACAGTGTGACTCACCTCTGCGTGATATCTCTGAAACGTTAAAGAAGTTGTTGATCTTATGGTAGTCTTGAGGCAATTAGGATCATTACGATGTGAGCCCAGCCTCTGTGTTTGGATTGACTGTGAAGGAACTGTCCCAGCAGGGATGGAGGGTGACAGAAGACAAAAGGGAATGCAGAAGGAGGTGTGAGGAGGATTTCACTTACACCCTCTTACAGAGCAGAGGTTTATGCAATGGATACCAGGTCTTCAAGGGTTGGGGGCTGGATGTGGGCAGGAGACATCTCAGTGACACACACCACATTACCTCCAGCTTTGGAACACACCCTCCTCTTCATGTCTCACACCTTCACCTGGAATGTCCTCACCCGTCCTTTAACACGTACTCAGATTTGAGGTGCCTTTCTCCATACCTCTTCGTGTCCACACTCTCAACCCCCTCTCTCCACCCTGTTACTCTCATCTTCTGTTTCCACTGTGTTTTCTGCATGTTCTCTCCTACTGTGTCTCTATCACGTAGGTCTGCAATTACCTGCTCACTTCCATTGCTTCTACAAGACTATACACTATAATAGCTGTGTGTGTGTGTGTGTGTGTCTGTGTGAGTGTGTGTGTGTGTGTGTGTGTACAGAAGATGTTTCCATTCGTGCCTCAAACAGAGCTTTATTACTCAGTCTGTAAGCATTTACTGACTGAGCACTCATGTCTGAGGTATTAGGTAATGTGCAAACAACAAAGGATCAGACATGAACTTTGCCCTTCAGATCTCAGACCTGACAGAGACAAGCAGGGCATCCATTCATTTCTTTGAGAACTTGTCCTGAGTGCCTAGTCTGTACCATGCCCATGCCAAGTACTGGCTATAAACATGAGCGTGGCATCCAAAGTTGAGTTTTGATCCAGAGTTGCTCATGGCCCAGAGTAAAGACAGGAA
Organism: Glossophaga mutica; assembly: GCA_039655065.1. NCBI lineage: Eukaryota > Metazoa > Chordata > Mammalia > Chiroptera > Phyllostomidae > Glossophaga > Glossophaga mutica. The sequence continues at coordinate 175,300,300 of CM077304.1, read as the reverse complement.
AGCAAATACTGATTATATAACAGCATGACAATGCTACAGGAGTCATGGACTCAAGGGCTATTATAACCCAGACAGGGTGAGCAGTAGAAATGTTCATGGAATTGTGTAAGAGATTTAATCTCAGGGCGTCACCAGGGACCTGTAGTCTCACAAGATTCTCTAGTTAATATTGTCTTTACTAATTCTTTTTTCATATATATATATTTTAGGAAAACTACTCTAAAAATTAATGTCATGTGTGAGGAGCTCAGCTAACCTCTAATTTATTCCCTTCTTCCACGCAAGTATAGTTTGGGGCTCTAGCATGTCTCTGGCCCTGGCCTCACCTGGGTGAGGTACTCAGTGCACTGTTATTGATGTCCCTAGCGGCTCTGATCAGGGTGGATTTTCATTGTGTTAGCAAAAGGTCAGAAGCCAAACACCCCAGAATCTTCACAATGGATGCTCAGATTTGTGACTACCATCAAAATTCTCTTCCTCTGACCCCACAGCCTTTGAATCACAAGGGAACCATTGGGTTGGTAGGAGTCACATAATGAAGAGGAGATGAGGAAACCCAATATAAGCAGCCTGAAACCCTATATGAGCAACAGCTACAGGCTTAAATCTAGACTACTCTGGGCACTGAAGAAAAATTAGTCAAATCTAATGAAATGATTGAGTCGAAAGAAAACTTTGGAATAATTTAGTATAACAGCTTTCAAATGTCAATATATTTCACCCCTACCCTCCATGAAAGCTTCAGAAGATGTCCAGAAAGAGATAAATGGATCTCTATTGATTAAAATGAGTTAGTCATTTCTAGGATTATAATTTGCAAACCATAAAGCCTGGCTCTTCATTTTGTAGATGAGGAGCCTGCAGTGCAGGGAAGGGAAGCCCCTTACCCAGGGTGACCCACTAGGTGCAGGAGTGGGGACCCACATTTATTTATCCTGGCCCTATGTTTTCACCCCACCCTTTGCTGCATTGAAGCACTAACATCAGAACAGAGGGCCCTGCTGAGAGGGGAGAAGCTGGGAGGGAAGAAGCCCTCCATCAATTTCGCTTTCCCCTGAACACAGAGCAGTCCTGCTGGCTTGTTATCACTAATGTACAAAATGTGAAATTGTGATGAATTGTTTGCCAATTTTCTTATCTCAACTGGCACAAAGGAGGGCTTGTCGGAGAGGTTTGAGGTATTAGAGTATTGTTGTTTATCCACCGCACATCCCATAACTGTTCGCACAGAGACTCAGGAAAAGCTGCACACATAAATTCACATAAATTACCTTCACAAAATGTCAAAATTAAAAGTGGATTTTTATTTTGGGGATATGCCTGGAGAATGTTAACCCCTTCAGATGGATAGAGATGACATCATCAGAAAAGCCCAGTTGAAATATTTGAATATAACACAATGCACAGGAACTAACTCCCACACTCCCTCCCCACCCAGCACTACCCCACCTGCAAGAGGGTAGCAATTCTTGTTAACAAACCACAGACTTCCCTAAACTTTCGGTCTACCCACAAGTATTTCTCTGGAGATAATATGTTTAATGCTGTGGTGGCCATAACTTCATTCCTTATTGTCTTTAATTAAATTTTATGTTACCAAACTGAAAGTTCAAGGGAGACACATAACCCATCTCAGCCTCAGTCTCCTCATCTACAAAATGTGGAGGTTAGAATACAGGAATGTTTTCTAACTGGGAATTCTGTCTTCCTGAGGAGCCAGAGAGGTAGCAAGAGGACCCTGAGGTAGTTGTTAATATTCCAAAAGCTTGTGGAAATTATGCATACCTACAAGAGGGTTGCAGAGGATTAAAACAAACTTCATGGTGACTTGGGGAGACATCAGGAGACACCCTGGGAAAGTAAAGAAAGCAAAGGAGACCTGACTATGCAAGGTTGCCAGAGAGAGAGAGAGAGAGAGAGAGAGAGAGAGAGAGAGAGCGAGAATCCGAGGACTTCTTAAAACTAGATGGAAAAAGGAGGAAGTAGTACTGAAGAAATGGAGAATAGCAGGGCCCTTGAGAAGATGCCCATTATGAAACAGCCCAAGTTTCACCGGTATCTCTGTTTAATGTCAGTCCTCGTTCTTGATCGAAACTGTAATACTTTTTGTTATGCCCAAACTGTTTATTATAAACTCTTGTGAGGTGAAAAAACATCCCCAAGCTCCCCCTTTCTTTGCCTCTGGCTGGAATTGTGGCCACTTAGTGTGGGCAGCTACTCCTTCCAATCTGCTTAGAAGATCTCAGGGTAGTTATTTATCCTCTTTCCTGGGGGACAAATATTTATTTGAGGTCAATTATGCTGAGTCTCTCTTTGATTTTGAGAAAGCAAAAATCATTATCTTAAGATTGCACAGCTCGTCTACAGCACAGATATCTAGTACAGAGTGGAACAGAATTCTCCAAAATAGAAATTGCAAAGTCCTGGAGTGGGGGAAATCATTAGCTCTAATGGTCTCGGATAAAACCCCAGAATGGAATATTAAGCAGGCACTGTGAATCATACTCTGGATTCAAGTCAGGGCTACTTTATGTCTTCCTTGTGCCCAGACTCTTTTGCCTTTGTTGACGTCTTCACCACAATAATATCAATATCAAAATGTATATTTCTATAACTTTATTTTTTTTTAGATTTTATTTTATTTTTAGGCAGAGGAGAAGGTAGGGAGAGAGAGAGGGAGAGAAACAGCAATGTGTGGTTGCTTCTTGTGCACCCCTTACTGGGGACCTGGCCCGTAACCCAGGCGTATGCCCCAATTGGGAATCGAACCAGTGACCCTGTGGTTCACAGGCCAGTGCTTAATCCTCTGAGCCACACCAACTAGAGCATATTTCTAGAACTTTAAATGGCTCTATATTCTATTTTATTTGGTTTTAGGCAAGATATAGTAGATATTGTGTGCCCCAGAAATTTCCCTTTTTTTCCGATATGAGAGAAAATTAAAACATTTTTTCAACCATAAGATTTATTTTTTCTCTTCTGATTTTAAAATAAATTAAAACATTTTCCAAGCCCCTAAATGCTTTTGGACCCCAAACTCTGACCCTCACTGTGCCACATTGGTGAGTATTCTGGTCCCAGGTGAAGGAGAAAGCTTCAGCCTGTGGCATAGAGCCTAGGGCTGTTGGAGCAGGGATGAGCCTCAGTCCCGGAGCAAAGCAAACCTGACTGGAGCCGACATTTGGCAAAGGTGTCTCCAATTTACCAATGTATGAGTCTGATGACTACTTATCTGCTTTTCTTCTAAATTTTACAATGGGAGAACAGTGAACTAAAGTCTAACAGTCTGGTTTCATTTTCAATTCTATTTAGTTGTGTGAACTTGGGCAAGTCCTTCACCTCAGTGTTATAAAATATGCAAAATGAACCAAGTTGAACTAGACATTAATTCTCCAGCTATAGTTTATGGCCTATATGCTTCTTCAGTATTGCTAGAAAAAAGTCAAAGAGAGAGAGATGGAAGCATGCATAAAGGGAGGAGGTATAATTTGGTCAGGGTTCAGAAGTAAGTTATTTACTGCAATATGATATTAAATTTAGCCCTGAATTTGTTGGCAGTAGAGAAATATAGAATTCCTGTCTGATTAAAGGAAGCATAGCACTTCCTTAGGTATTCATTTGTGACTTTTTTGAAGAGGGTCATTGAGAAGATGTGACCTGGGCAATTAGAGGCCCCTCACCCCCTTCTCAGTTTTTGGAATGACATTCTGCCCACTGTTCTCACATTGGGGGCTGTTTTCAAGGACCAGACTTTGAGAGAGCAATGTGTTGTTGAGAACATCTGGATGGTGAATGTGCCTGAACCCAGTCCAGGCCTCTTAACAGTTTATATAAACTGTTAAGATTCCAGCGGGTGGGTGGAGAAATCTACTCATTTTGTGGTTTCACAAGACAAGCCTCTTATATAAGTCCCCTTGCTGATAAACCTGTCGCTTACCAATCTGGGGTAGTCTGCCCCTTTTCCGATCTGTCTTTGTCCTCCATGCAGGGCCATTTTCAGATTTCACTCAGGAGGCTGTTGATTTTGTGAGCCAGCACATTTATTCATACATTTTCTTTCTTATTACAAAACCAGCACAAACATATTTTAATTTTTTAAAAGCAAATTTAAAAATTTTTTTAATTAAAAAATTTTTTTAAACATTAAATTTTTTAAAGCAAAATTTTTAATTTTGGATTGTAATTTTTTTTTTACCATCCAACTACCTCAATGAATCTCAACATTTCCCTTCTAGCATCTACCACGCTAAAAATTATTCAAATCATCATTACCAGAGGAGACTTTTTTGTTTTTTTTATTCATCCAAGAAGATGCATCTTTACCCCCATGCTGCAGCACCTGTCCACATTATTGTAAGCATCTGCACAATATCAGTTGGATAGACTTAGTAATTTCTCAGTTGTTAGGTGTTTAGTTGGTTTCCAATTTTTCATTACCACCCACAATAAGCAATATTGCAGTCTTTTCCTTCTTTAGGATAATTTTCATTACACGAATTCCCTGGAATGAGAAATTCGGTGAAAAAGTGTGTTTTTTTGCCATTGATATGCTTTTAGTATTTGAATGTATATAGTCTATTTGCACAGCAATAGAAGGGCACGTTTTATTGAATTGGGAATAAACATTGTCTGGACAGGTGGTGATGAGGGATGGAGTGGGCTGCTTAGGCACATGCTGCTCCCCTGCTATGGGGGAGGTTGTTGACGCAGTTACATGGCCTTGAAAAGATGTCCCCATGACTGGAATAGAGCTGGAATCATTTTGGATTGAAGGGACTGGGTTCAACTCTCCCACTAGTCATGGCCTTAAGAATTTAACTGGAGCTGAATTTCTTCCTTTCCTGGATCTCAGACAGCTCAGTCTCAAAGTGCTCTGCACCCCTTCAACTGTTTCCAGAGAAGACAGCCCGAGGGAGAGGAAGTGGTGCTAATTAAATCCTCCCTCTGTTTTCCAGGCACAGGAGTCTTTCGCAGATGTCTGTTGTTAGGCCTGTGTTCACAGAGTGCAGCAAATACAGAAGCAGGCTTTCCTTCCCCAAAGGCACAAACCTTCCTTCACAGGTTACAGGGAACTCTAGAAATGCACTTCTTTCCAACACCCATTCGTGCAGAGGTGGCAGGTCTGCACAAATACAGAGAGTAACTGCCAGGGAGGCCATGTCTCACTAATTTCTCTCTCTCTCTCAGTTTCTTTTCCTTCTCCTTTTCCTTCTTCCTCTTCCTCTCCATTTCCTCCTCCTCCTCCCCCTCCTTCTTCTTCCCCTTGTTCCTCTTCTTCTCTCTCATTCTCTGTCTCACACCCACACACATACACATAAACACAATTTTTTCTACTTCATGTGTGCTTTGTATTTCCTAAAAGCCTGTTCTACCTAATGTCTGTCTTTTGTGCAACTAACTTAAATAAAATTACCAGAAAATCCAGCAAATACCCTCCTGTTGTAAAATGGCATGCATCGTGGTGGGCAAGCTAGGCTTAAAGCATTTTTGGGAGTCCTGGGTGGGAGTCCAGATGCTGCCATGATTACCCAAGTGGTTCTGAACTTATCCAACCCTGTGCTCCCCAGAGACATGGAGGCCAAATTATCCTCCAGTGCTGGCTGCGTGGATCAGAGGAGCTAACCTGTGATGTATCTGCAGAGAGTTTTTCACTCATGAATTTTAGTCGAGGGTGTTTTCTCCTACCTTCAACCCCCTCAGGATGATTATATCCACAATTGTCTGAGACAACCCCAGTGTTCTCCCATAATAATGGCAACATTGTTTTTTTAGATGTTATACATGTTCTTTTTTTAAAAAATATATTATTTATTTACTTTTAGAGAGAGGGGAAGGGAGGGAGTGAGCAAGAGAAATATCAACGTGTGGTTGCTTTTTGCATACCTCCTCCTGGGGACATGGCCCAAAACCCAGGTATGTGCCCTGACTGGGAATCGATCCAATGACCCTTTGGTCTGCAGGCCAGTGCTCAATCCACTGAGCCACACCAGCCAGGGCCATACTGGCATAATTATTAATAGCGTTCTTTTTATCCTCAAAAGTGTCTGGGTTTAGGCAACAAATTATATGGTCATACTATTTTCATCTTTCTTGAATACTCTAATTAATCCCAATTTCAAGCATGTAAACTTGCTGGCAATAGGGGCTGTTTCTCATTTTTCTGGTATTTCACAAGAACCAGGGAATCACATTTGTCTGATTAAGAATACTGAGGCATCCCTGAGCCCAGAATGGCACTCCCAGTTGTGTGGTGAAGCTGGTGAGATACTCTCCTTCCATGTGACATTGGTCATAGTGTGCTTACTATACGGATGGCTATGTGGCCTTGAGAGGAAAATGGGACTTGATTTAGGTACACTTTTACTAGGTTAGCAGGTGCCTTTTGTTTTGTTTTGTGTTGCTTTGTATTTACAAAATAAAGATAAATTTATTGTGTTTTTATTTACTTTAGGTCCTATACAGGGATGGGCAAAAGTAGTTTTACAGTTAGTTCTTGTATTACTTTTAATTATTGTATTATTTATTTGTCTTTTCCCATACAAACAGCTATAAACCTAGTTTTGCCCTCTCTGTATTATCATTTTAAACACTAAAGACTTATCAAAACAGAAAATAAAAATTATTCATAACCCTATCATCCAGAGATAATCACTGTTAATATTTCATTTTACTTCTTTTTAGACTTTTTCTAACCTCCCTCATAGCATATACGTGTGTGTGTGCCCAAGTATTGTCTCTTTCTTAGTTTCTTTCTTTTTTTAGTTCTCTCTCTCTTTCTTGCTCTCTGAATTATTTTACCAATTTGAATAACATTCATAATATTTTATGACTTTTCTCATTAACACTATATTTTGGACATCTTTCCATGATAAAAGTATACACTTAAATTTTCAATGACTACACTGTATTTCACTGCATGGTATAATATATATCTTATTTAGCCAATTCCCTACTAATAGTACTTAGTTTCACTATATATTTTTTTGGTATTAGATACAGTGTTGTGTGTGCACATAATGTTGCTATTGTAAACAATATTTTGCTATTAGACCGAAAGTTGTATATTTTTCTGCTATTAGATGATAGATACTGTGATGAACAACCTTCTATATTCATGTCGTTGAGCATTTGTCTAAATTATTTCCTTAGGATACATTTTTAGAATTGCGATGTTTCAGCTAAAAAAAGAAAGTGCTGAGTTTTAAGTGGTTTTGTGCCTTATTACTCCCCAAGAAGCATGTAAGAAGGTGCATTATCATTGCTTTTAACACAAACAAGCTTGCAGGCTGGTGAGTTTTCAGGCAAAAATGCTATGAAATCGTGAACGAAATTGGCTGACAATTATTTCACACAGCTCTTCCCTTGTTCACCTTCCTATCCTGGGGAATTAAAGATGAAAAACAAAAGTCTTACAGCCTCCTTTTCTCTGTCCAGAGAATAGCCCTCCAGGACTGTGGAGCCTGAGTTATGGAATTGTATCCATCAATGCCTATGTTTACTTAAGGTGTGTGGGTGGTGTCAGTTTCAGAAACATCATTTGCTCATGTGCCTATTTTGCAAGGGCCAGGTGACTTTTTTTTTAATTGACAAGATTTTTTCTTCCCTTGTTTTAGGCTAAAGAAATGTCAACGATTGGGAGTTACGAAGGATTCCAGCCTGTGTCTCTGAAGCAAGAGGGAGATGACCAACCCTTAGAGACTGAGCGACTCTCCATGGAGGAGGGGGACCCAGGCAAGGACCAAGCGCCAAAGCAGATGTCAAGGCAACCAAGTGTGACCAAATCAACACTCTACCCCAATCCTTATCACAGGCCTTATATCTCACGGAAGTACTTCGTTACACGGGTAAAATCATTGATGCTCTTATATGCTCATAAGACTTTATCCTAATGTCTTTCTATATAGTGTATGTTTTACCAAGTGTTTTCACATTTTTTATCTCATATAACAGTGACAATAACTGTGAAGTAGATATCTTTTACGGGTGAAGGATCTGAATTTTGGAGAAGTTAAAAGAGTGTATTTTTGGTCACCAGATAGAATCAAGGAGAAGCAGGTCCTCTATTCTCCATGGGTTTTTCCCTCCTCAGTCCTGTGTTTATGCTAAACATCACTTCAATGAATTAATGTTCTATGGAGAGAGAACCAGAAGCAGCTGGAATAGAAAGCTGTGAGCCCAGAGTGGGAATTTGTTATATTTTGTAAACAGGGGTGGTAGAGTGCAAAGGCTTGTTGAGAATGCGCTGAATGAACCTCAAGGGTCTCCACTGGGGTGCTGGTGTTACTGTGTGGGAACAGGAATTTTAAGTCTCAAACCTGTAGCTGCAGTGTGGAACTGAGCTGTCTTTCCTATGCATTGGAGCTGGGAAAGTAAATAGATGGGTGGGTAATGAGGGCGGGGGTTGTATATCTAGATGAAGAAAAATGATATTTTAAACTCCTAGCATTCAAATCAGTAGATAGTACTTCATTGGTTTCTAGTACCGGCCTCTTTCTTGGACTCTCCTTCATGCTTCTTTTCCAATACTTCATTATTTTTGTCAACACAGTAGTGGTTAGTTCATTGGCTACAACAAATGAGGTCAAAATCAGGGATTTTGTATTGTGGAAAAAGAGACCATCTTTTTTCAAGTGTACATGAGGCCTCTTATTGTTGAAAAAATTTAACTGGATTTCATAAGTAAATTTTGGCCAAGAATCTGGGATTATTTACAAATCTTTAACTCATGAATCCTGATTTGGTAACCTTTAAAATACACCTTTAGTTAAGATAAAGTTTTAACTGGAGCAACTCAGTGCGCAGGGGGTGCATGCAGGAGTGTTGAAGATTACATATCCTCATATCACCTATATTTGGTGACTCTTACATGCAAGGTTCTTTGGTAGGTGCTATACTATGTATTTGTGTGAGTGTTTTTGCATATGTAGAGCATATGGTTTGTTTTCTAAAGTATGTGGACTTGATTAAATACGGCAAGTTAAGTTGTAAGATATAGCTGTGAAGAAAATCAAAGCATCCCCTAAATTTCATTTATCTTTGATATTGGTGATGTGACAGCCTGGGTTTGATGAGAGAAAGACAACCATGAGTGTCATAGAAGAAGGGGTTTATCTTTGGAAACCGGTGCAATTACAAGAACTGGATGAGAAGTCTATGCAAAGATGCTGTCTCTGTATCTTGTGACAGCCTGAAGTTGCTATAGGTCAACCAACTGTCAGTTGTGGAGTGGGAACAGGTAATACAGAATAGAGACAGATTGGAACCTATCTATCTCCCAAGTCTAAACTTGAAGATGTAAATCACTTTCAAGAGAAGCTGGTGCCTTTTTCCACTGACCCAGTCCAGCAGAAGGAGAATCTGAGAGAGAAGATCTGACTAACTAAAAGAAGCTATAGGTCCAGGTGCTGCCCCATGCTGTCAAGGGGACCAGGAGATCAGCAGCTGTGAATATGAGCTGCCCCAGTGCCTGGTGGCCTGCACTGATCTTCAGTAAGGAAAATGACTGATGTTTCACTTCCAACTTTCAAAGAGCTAGCCAGGCTTGGTATCTCCTGTCTATCAGTTCAATGCTCTCCCTGCCGTAATGTAGAGTTGAGTTTAGGACTCTTTTATATGGGTTTTTAATGACTGACTCCAGTCCATGTGACGAACATCTCCATCAGGTGTGTAGAAGATAACCCTAAGTTATCAAGAGCCTGAGAAGGAAAACCTTCTAATCTTATTAATGAATCTAAAGTAGATATGAGGGCTTTTTAGGTGTGCTGAGGGCTATGTTCCAAAGGTACTGAGCATTCATTCTCTTTCAGACCAAGGGACAGAATATGAAGGGATTTTTAGCATGTGAGTATAATAAATATGCATTAATGCATATGAGGATAATGAAAATACAACTATTGGCTCAACTGCAACTTGTAGTGAGAAACATATTTTTTGAATAAATAAAGAAATGACCTAGTTTTACTACCTTGTAAATGACAAATCTGTTGATGTGGTGGGAGTTGAGAAAATGGGAAGAATGTATGTGTGTGCATATATAAATTTTCTCATCCTCAAAGTGTGGATAAACTACCAGTTTTATATGACGTTTTTAATAAGCTAACTTTGTAAGAGTTCTTAGTACAAAACATGCCACATCTATTAACATTTCATAAGTGGCATCTCATTGCTATTATAAATGCCTTCTCTCTCCTTTTGTTGATTTGACATTTACACTTCTATAATTGGACATACACAATGAATGGCATTAAGTTGACCATGGCCATACCATGGCCTCCAGGGTAAGATAAACATAGATGTATAGAATCTGCAGCAGTAAAAAAGTTCAAATAAAGAAACCTAATTTTTTTTCTCTAAGGATAAGTAAATAAGACCAAGCTTCTAAATGATTCAGATCTATGATACATTCATCATAAATTATCATTCTCAGAGGTGAAATAAGATCTACAGATGATTTAGCCCAGTGCTGCTTAATCTTTATTGTGCAAACAAATCAGTCACCTGAAGATCTTTTTAAAATGCTGATTCTGATTCAGTAGGCCTCGAGTGAGGTCTTAGATTCTCCATTTATAGAAACTGTCTGGCAGTACTGTTGCTCTCTGTCCAGGGACTACACTTTGAGCATCAAAGAGCTAGCCAGTGCTCTCAGTTTCAGAGGCAGCTAAAGCCCAGAGAGGGGTTGTACTTATCCAGTGTCTTAACAGTTAGTGAGCACAGAATTGCCCAAGATGCTAGTAAATTGCAAAGTTATGTTTAGAACCAGTTTCCTGAATGCCAATTTATAGCTCTATGATCCCATGCAGCAATTCAAACGAAATCAGTTTATTACAGTATAAGAATTTAAAACATATATGTTGCAAATTCAGAAGAACAGTCACTAATTTAATGGAGGAATTTCTAATCAAGCATTTTATTTTATTAAAAGGTTTAAAATCATTTCACAATAGGTGGTTTATTGAAAAAATTGGAAAATGGGGATTAGCAAAATAAAAGTCACCATAATCCCCCTGCTCACAGTAAACCAAATATGTTAATGTGTCGTTATACATTTTGGTACATATCCTTATTACTTTTTTTCTTCCATGTTTAATGTGTGCAAAAATAGGATCACATGCCAAATATTACTTCCTATATCAATTACTGTAGTACTTCTATAACATCATATTTAACAAATCCGTAATATACCACTGTCATGGAGATATACTACTATGAATTTAACATTTACTGGGTATTTAGATTGTTTTCTGTTTATATCTTTTACCCTGAAAGGGGAAGTTATGTTTTGGCTGTGGCAGAAGGCACTCAGTGTCTCCGAGGCCAGAGGTAGATACCCAATGCTACAACAAGAAGGGGAATTGGTTATGTGAGTTCCAAGCTGGATATGTGTGATGTGACTGATATGGAGGTTTAAATTAATTCTGGACAAACAAAAGGCATTTTTAGCATCATAACCTCATGCATTAGATCACACTTTTGAATACTGGATTCTAAAAGGAGTCAGTGTGGTCCCTTAAAACTTATGTGTCCTTTTCTGCATCACGCCAAGATGTTGCTTCCTTCCCTCAGGCTTCCACCTATTACTTATTTACTGAAACTCTGCCCTTTTGATATAATTTAACAACATTTTTGCTAAGTTGGAAAAGGTCTCTGAGATATCTAATCCAGCCCCCAAAACACATGAATGAGATGTGACTTGTCTAAGGTCAGCCGAAAACTTAGGGGATATGCCAAGACTGGACTCTTGACACTTTCCACCACCCCTCCACTGCCTCTCACCTTGGGCAATGAATGGGAGGTCACAGTAATGAAGGTCTGAACCACTTGCTCTTAGTCTGCTTGGGTAACCTTTCCTTCTGTTGTAGTTCATCTGCTATTATTGCTTAGCCCTATCTAAAAAAGGCATAATGCCTTCTCTGAACAAAAGTACCCCTCAAGGCTAATAACTCAAGGTATATTACAATAATCACTTTATTTTGGAGACACATTCAAAGGCCACTTCTTCCGAGAGAAACAATACATGATCTGCATGGTGAAAGATATTTTTAAACTCCCTGAAGAACTCTATATTTGCAGATACCTTATCAGAAAGTTGAAAGAGATTAGGGATGGGGAATTATCTCTAAATTTATACTTGAGAATGTAAATTACATATAAACTACTGGGACTAAAACTATTTGATCTTTTAATATTTGATTAATGGTTCCCCATGGCCTTTTTATAGCCTGTGTTCTATTGTGAGCAAGGAGACTTTAATAAGCAGGTTGGAGTCTTCCCATTGTGCAGCAAGATGTCGTTGCTTTCATGAGTCTAATTTGGCTTTCATACGCCCTCCCCTTCCCTCTTCTCTTACTATAGGGTTCCCTGTGCCTCGTTCTTGTATTGTGAACAACTAAATATATTAGTTGTATTGTTATTGTCTGTATGAGCTTCTTTCTGGTCTAGAAATTATATGTCTCACTAGGCAAAAGGTTTCTCAACTTTCTTCCTTTCACTAAAATCTCTTGAAGATTATAATAAAGATGCTGTTTCTTCCTAAAGGAAGACAATGAACAAAATAAGATAAGATGCATTTCCTTCATTTTCAGGGAAAGACACATTTGATTGTACTTTACAAATCACATACATTGTAGAGCTGGTTTTTTTACCTTATGTATTTACTGCAAAGCAATCTTATCTGGGCCTGGTGACGTGATGACAGCCACAAGGCAGATCTTCTTGTATCTGAGTCCTTACGAGCATTCCTTCCTCTCCTCTCTTCTCACTATTTAGTTAAGGCATCCAGTACATGGGGGAAAATCAGCAGCAGACATGAGTATTGTTTGTGTGATAACTGGCCCCGGGCTAGTCTAGTTCAAGGAAAAGCAAGGAAATAAAGATACATGTCTTTGAAATTCTCTCAGTAGATTTGTTTTCACTGAAGATATTCAGTGCTAAGTTATTAGAAAAAATGTGGCCCATTTTGCTATATGGTGACTTAAAAATAAGGATCCCCCCAATGTTTTTTTGTTAAAATTTAAAACTAGAACTATATATGTGCATTACCTTGATAAGTTTTCTTTTATCACATGATGAGTACATATTATTTTGTCATTGATTTCTATTAGGCTATAAGGAGTCTCAGAGGTAATTGTTCCATTGCAGTAACCATTTGATCCCCAAATCCTGGTACAACTATTTACCTTCTATTTATGTTATCAGTAAGAGCGATAATAAAGCCTTTATTATTCAGTGTTACTAAATGTTTTTGGCATCTCCCAAAAGTTCTGTTACAACTAATATTACCTCATCCATATACCAAATAATTAAACGGATATATAAAATGAAAAAATGATTCAAAATGGGTCTCACAGCAAGCAGAAAGGCTGAGATTGATACCTCATTCTCAACGCAAGTCAGCTTGTTCACACATTTTTATTTCATTTCCAATACTAAGTGTCTGATGTTAATTTATTGTAGCACCAATAACATCATAGATAGTGAGGACTTTTACAGAATTCCAGAGACTTCCAAACTGTTTGGTAAAGACATACTTTATTTTTACCCATCAAATTCCTCCCCACACTTAGGGAACCATTGCTAACATTTTCTATATATCCTTTTGGAGTTACTTTAGGCATATATAAGAAAACACAGATATTTATTCTTATCTATTCTCCTCCTTTTTATGTGAAAGTTGGTATATTTAGTCTCCCTTCTGAACACTTTTTCTTTTACTTAATATTTTGAAATCTTTACATGTTAATGCAAGTTTCCTCATGTTTAAATATATTCAACATATTTCACTATATGTATATATATATAATCTCCCATGATATATGTAACTAGTCCGCAATTTATAGATGTTTGGGTTGCTTCCAAATTTTTGCTATCCACAAATAAGACTGCAAAGAATACTTTATACAGGTCATTATGCATGTATGCAAGACTATCTATAGTATAACTTCACAGAGGTGAAATGTGTAAATCAAAGTCTAGATTATTTTGATAGATTTTACCAATTGCTTTCCATAAAGACAAGCAAGGTTTTGAAAAATTTTACATTATTATATTCATTTTCAAATATTTTTGGCAAAGTGCTTGGCATAAAAGTTCAACAAAATACTTATTGTTTTAGGATTATTTCATTATTCTTCCATTCCATGTGTATTTTTCCCATCAAATTATATTAGCTGCAGCATAAATTATACGAATATGGGGGAGATAAATAGGAAGCATCCACATGATGAGTCATCACAGAAGGTATTGTTTTTTAGAGAATTTGATAAGTGGGCCTGGTAGAGTCAGGATGCACCATGGGAAGCTGAAGTTGTGTTACAGAATTGTCGTGGGATTATAGGATATTTTCTCCATGGTAGTCCAGTCCTTCCAGCAGGGTCACTGGAATCCAGGGATGCTGTCTCAACCTCCTCTGTGAGTGGAAGCTCAAGGAATATGTGGTTGATGTCCCAGATTTACTGATTTCATGACATGCAGGTTTTAGTAGGTATGGGGTTCCATGTTATCTTTCTGTTGACCCTTTAGCAGCAGGGGATGGCAAGAGAGTCAGAAATCATTCAGTCTGCTGTCTCACCATCCAATTCAATAGGAAGCTTATTGAAATGATAGAACCTCTCAGTATAATGGCTGTGATCATATATTCTTAAAGATGTTAAGGAGGTTTTGGTCATCAGCTTGGCTCAGAAAACTTTGATTTGGTCTACCACTTAGATGAGGAAGCAGAGGCCAATGAAATGTCTGAGTTGCAGAATTCATTCACAGCAGATCTGGATAAAGAACCCAGGTCCCTTAATTCTGTTTAGAAGTTGACCCTTCTCTTTCCTGGCTAATTTGGGCTGTGTGCAGTGAACTGGAGGCCTGGGTGAGCCAAGTGAGTAAAGCTCTACACCTTTACCCCCACTTATCTGAGGCACTCCATTCTGTTCCTGTTTTTATTGTACAGATTCTTATATAAAATTTTTCTTAACCAATGGATTTTGTGGCCAAAATGTTTCAAAGCCTTTTATTATAGACCAGAAAGATAAGCAAACCAAAATTCTGCCACCACCCCACCACTGTGAAGAAAAAGTATTTGAATGGGTCCTAGTCAGGCTAGTGTTCCTGTTTTCTTTTGTGAGAAAAGGGTCTCAGTCTAGGAGTATTAGGAATATTAATATATAGAGAAAATAAGGATTTAATATTAAAGCTTTATTATATGGAAAATATGTGAAAATTTGTAAGTCACTTGTCATTAGCCCAAACTTGGGAATGAGACTAGCAGTGCATTGTAGGTCTGGAAATTGGAGGTCTGGGTTTCTTGTTTCTGCTACTTCCTAGCTGAGTTAACTTGATAAGCGACTTCTCCACAATGGCCCCTGTTTCTACAACTATAAAATAAAATGGCTTAGACTAAATAAGCTCAAATTGTTATCAACCTTGGACACATGTTGGAGTCATCTGGGACGCTTTAAAAATACTGATGTGCTGATGTGTAAGTTCTATACACTGAGTATCTGATATAATTGGCTTGGTGCATAGCCTGGGCATTAGGATTTTTAAAAAACTTCCCTGGTGATTCCCATGTGCAGTCAAGGTTGAGAATAACAGTCTAGAGATCAGGCTTCTCACAGGAGGATCCCACACCAACAATATCACCTAGGAACCTGAAAGAAATGCCAATTCTCAAGTGCACTTCTAACCACTGAATCAGACTCTGGGACAGGGCTCAGACATCTGTGTTTTAAAAACAGCTTCAGATAATTCTGAGATACATTGATGTTTAAAAAACTACCAAGCTGGAGGATCTACAAATTTCTTATTAGGATAGGGATTAATCAATTTTTAAGCTAGAGATAGGGCCATAAGTAGGAACATCTACTTGGAGAAGGGTGAAGAAGGTGAGGTAAGGAGACAAAAAAGTTTATTCATAAAGACAGCTAAAATTATGGTCAGAATATTGGAAGTTTTCTTCTTTTGTGCTTTATTGCTGTGTGCTTCTGGAAGAGAGAAAGGATTGATTTTAAAAAATGTGTAGAGATTGTTCCTCAATGTTCAAAGCAGTGTTATTTACAATAGCCAAGTGCTGGAAACAGTCTAAGTGCCCATCAGTAAATGAATGGATCAAAAACCTATGGTACATTTACACAATGGAATACTATGCAGAAGAAAGAAAGAAGGAACTCCCACCCTTCATGACAGCATGGTTGGAACTGCAAAGCATTATGCTAAGTGAAATAAGCCAAGTGATGAGGGGCAAATACCATATGATCTCACCTATAAGAGGAACCTAATGAACAAAACAAACAAATGAGCAAAATAGAACTATAGAAATAGAAATAAGAGACAAAATGGCATTTACAAAAGTGGGGGGAGGAGGGGAAAAATGGAGGAAAGAAGGGGAAGGATTTAATCAAGGAACATGTATAAAGGACCTGTGGACAATGGTGGGGACTGACTGAGGGAGTTGGGGGTGGGCAGTGCAGGGGAGAGCAACAGGGGGACAACTATAATTGAAGCAACAATAAAAAATGTACAGATTGCTAAATGCTTTGACCTGCCTGATAAACATGTTTGTTCAGAAAAGCTGGTCTTCTGAAGATGGCTATGTTCCTTTCTAAGAGAAAGTGTGAGTAAGATTGTGGAAGACAGGACTTTGATTGCTTTTGTCCCACCCAAGGAGAAGAGTTAGCAAATACCAGAGTTCAAGGCTAAGCTCTCCAGCAGTTAGTGCCTAGAACAAATAGGCAAATGCAAGATCTACCTTTTCTGCTCAGCTTTTGGAGAAGATGCAGAAATATAATAATTAATCACAAGCACAAGGAGGACTCAGTCCTCTCTAAACTAGGTATTTTCTTTTTTCCACTCAGCCGGGGGCCATTGAGACTGCCATGGAAGACTTGAAAGATCACATAGCCAAGACTTCTGGAGAGAAAATTCAAGGCTTCTGGCTCTTGACAGTGTGAGTAGTTATGACTCAGTGAAGGGAAGTGAAATCTAGCATTTTCCTGGACACAACTACAACAGAACAGGAGATGGACCTTTGGGAGAATTTCTTCTGGTTGTTATGTAAGATAATTGATTGACATATCTAGTTATAAATTAAAGTTTCACAGTGCTCCATGGGTAATGGTATGACCAGGTTTGATGCCCACAACTGTTTCCCAGGCTAGTTACTTCACTCAGCCATTATTCTGACCACCTTAGGGCAGACCCTTATCATTGATCTCAAGGACTACTGCATTAACCTCCTAACTGAACTCTCTGGTTCCAATCTCTGTCTCTTACAAACACTCTCTCTTCAACCACATAAGGCTACTGCCCATCCCATTCTAGGTAAAATAGAGAGAAAGACTAGGAAACAATGAATGACGTCAACATACACAGTTTGAATTTTTTGTTGTGTACAGTAACGTGAGCAGCAAGACCAGAAAAATCTTGCAGAACAGAGAAGATAGGCCACATGTCCATTTAAGATTAAAAAAAAAAAAAAAAAAAAAGCAAGGCTAAAACTTAGTCCCTATTACTTTAATGGCTGCTTCATTTACCCCCACATCTTATATTATCTACGAGGGCTTTCATTGCAAATGAAACTGTGAAGGCATTTACCTCTTTGTTCTTCCCTGAAACTTGTGTCTGCATGACCTTTTCTTTACCTAGCAGAAAACTATTAGGAATACCACCATCTTTACAATAAGTAAAATATTCATATACTAAGGGAAAGAAGCACCTTTTTTCTGCTAAAGAATCTATACTATTAAATGGAAAATGAAATTAGAACTCCATTCCAGATGCTTAATTGGTTCAGTGAGTTCTCTGTCTTGGCAACATGGTCACCAAAGGCTCCAGCAGAAGAGCTCAGTGATTCCTGTTCATGGAGAGAAGTAGGTCTGACCCCTCAGCCTGCCCACACTGGTTCACACTGGCTAATGAGAAGTGAATGGTACAACTTCAAAGATTTTGAGAGTCAGTTGCTCATTATTAAAATTAAATTATATAAAATTTCTAACCAAATAAATAAGTTTAAAACAAAGGTAATACACTAAAAAATACCTCACTTTCTGATTATTTCACTTCATTTTGCTGTTGTGTACATTCTTGGGGTTATTTATGCCTAGAGCATTTGTGTGGTGGAAATATTGTATGTTAGTGTGCTACTACCGCAGATTCAGTGATGCCATGTTGGCAGCTTGGAATGAATCCTAGTGGCAGTGATTACACTATGAAAATCAGCAAATACCAGAGATCAGAGCTTGCTTTATTGTTCTGATTGTCTGGATTTCTTTCTGCTCTATCTGTCTAACATTCTGTATTGCAAAATCATAATATAGTGCACACTTTAAAAGAGACATGCTTAAAAGAATTCTGCTGTTTATCATAGTGTGCATACTAATGGGTGCACTCATTTATTGATTGATTGTGGAGAAAAAGAAAAAAAGAGAAACATTGATTTGTTGTTCCACTTATTTATTCATCCATTGGTTGATTCTTGTATGTGCCCTGACTGGGGATCAAACCCCACAACATTGGCATTTTGGGACAACACCGTAACCAATTGAGCTACCTGGCCAGGGTAAACTAACGGGTGTATTTAGAACTGGGAGGCAATATATTGATAACTGACATAACTGGGTTTGGTGGATTTTTGAGTGTAATTCTCTATGAAGAAGGAGTCCAGGATAACTCTTGGGCTTAGGCCTGGGGATCTAATGGGTTGACTGGGACACCACTCCAGGTATAACTCTACTTTATTGAGAAACTACCATATGTCAAACATTGTAAAAGGAACTCGATGCACACTATTTCACTTTAT
Source organism: Glossophaga mutica (assembly GCA_039655065.1). Taxonomy (NCBI): domain Eukaryota; kingdom Metazoa; phylum Chordata; class Mammalia; order Chiroptera; family Phyllostomidae; genus Glossophaga; species Glossophaga mutica. Next base: position 175,281,519 of record CM077304.1, on the reverse strand, counting down.
CCTCCCAACAATCTTGTCATTCACTTTTTACAGAACTTGAGTACAGTTTTGACAAAAATGTGTCTGAGGTATCCATTAGACTGTCCACAAAGAGATGTTGGATAGAGTGTTTTACATATGGGCCCAGATGCTACCTTTATAGCTAGTTTTTAAAAAAGGATAGGAATCCTTACATGCATGTTTCTTGTACTCGTGCCTTCCATAGAAGCTTAACTAACATTAAGTCACTAAGGCATTTTTTTCAAGGAATGTCACCGGAATTAGTTCAGGTGAGCTGCTTTGTGATAGTGTAAATTGATACAGATTTATTATTCAGTAAAATTAGAAAAATGAGTTTGAAGGAACTTGGGCAGAGGGCCTGGAGAGGATGCACGGAGAGGCCACAAGGGAAAACAGAGAGATGCAACCATCAACTCCAGCTAGGTCCCAGGTAGCTGACGCCAGGAAGCTTACTCTAAAGAGATTCCAGATTCTTAACTGGAATAAGTCCTGGAGACGACCAGAATAATTCCTAACTGGAATCTCTTTAGAGTAAGCTTACAGCATCAGCTACCTGGGACCTGGCTGAGAACTGTATACACTGAGAGCTCTGAGGCCCCATCCTAGCTCATCCAGGAGCTTTACTTGTCTCAATAGCTGTACAGACAAGATTATGTTTATCTCAATTTTGCCTCCTCTTCTCACCGTCTTTCCTTGCCCTTCTGGGGAAGGACTTTTTAAAGAAATTGTGTGTACCCTTTTAGAAGTGATCCATTAAATCAGAATCACAGAGAACATCTTGACACTCTATGGAGTCTCAAAAAGTATGATATGATGGTGATGAAGTGGCTCCTCAGTACTCAAGATGCTTTTGTCTGTGGTGGTTAAGGAGGCAGGAGGGGATGGGATCTTCCCTCCACGCACATTAGTGTGAAGTGGTGATGGGGGTTGTTGTGCTTATTCCTCTTATCCATAAACAAGAAGATGAGCCTCTAGTGACTGGGATCAAGTAACTCTAGCTCTTCATTGTAGAAAATACTTGCATGTTTCATTGCCTACCTTCCCTGAAACCCATGTAGGTTTCTATCTGAGGACTCTGGTATAATAAATACATGAACTTGAATTAACTGTCTACATCAAACATACAGACAGGAGAATAAAAGTGAAGTCAACAAGGCAGCCTGGTGTCATAGAAAGAATCCTGAATTTGAAATCAGAAGACTTGGATTTGAATTCTTGCTCTGCTACTTACTATTAGTGCAGCTGGGTGCATTCGAGTAGGTTTTGTCTTTTCCTTTTTAATTAGTGAATTTGTTTAAATATGTTCTTCAGGTCACTAAAATTCACTGCTCTTGAAAAAAGCACTACCACTGTTAATTTTCGGCATATATCTTTGCAGATTTTGCCTGTGCATTTTTGCCAAGTATTGTTATAATAGATAACATTTATTGAGCACTTAGATTGTATCAAGTACAATATTGTGGTAAGTGCTTTCCATGCATTTGCCATCATGTCAGTATAATACATATAAATGTGACAATCCCTAAATGGCACTTCTCCCAGGGTTTCCCTTGCATTATTTCTGGTTATCATGTAGTTTTTGTAAAAGTGACACAGTCATTCACCTATTATTGAACAATTACTTCCCCAGTTGTCAATGACTACACACATTTAAGGGTTTATATTATTCTTTTAAAATTGAAGCACAAAGTAAGAAATGTTTACAAGTGGGTCAGAATAAAACTACATTATTAGGAAGAGAGATAAAATATGTAAGGCATTCCCCATTTATTTTAGATAAAATAATAATATTTCTATAGGACTTCACAGCTTAAAAGTGATCTTCTTCATTTAAGTCAATCTTCATAGCGATCATCTGAGGTAGGACATGTTACCTGTGATTTACATGTGAGGAATTCAAGGCTCAGAAGAGTAACCAGCTCTGAAGTAGCAGAGGTAGGGCTCCGATGCCTTATGCGGGCCTGACTTTTGTTAAAATAATCCTTTAGCTATTTTGCAAAGATTCATGCGTGCTTCTTACTAAATTGTAGCGTGTGGTTCCTCTGACAGAAACATGTTGGATAAACTGAGAATTCTGTCTCTTGGGCTTGGTGGGGTATTTGGCAATGTGCAGAGCATCTCTTTCTAATTTAGGAAGATTCCCCAGAAGAATGTTCCAGCCTAGATGTTTAAATAAAAAGAAAGGCATCTTGGGAGACAAAGGGATGTTGAGGAGCAGGTGACTGGGAACTATTTTCCAGGCACTGGGTGACTCTTTGGAGTACACTGATCTCTAAAGCAGCATTGCATATGGTTGCTTTTACACATGCTCTTGCATTGGATCCTCAAGCAGACCCACAGGAAAAAGCAAGCAGGGACCACTGGCTTCATTTTATGGATGAAGAAACCCAGAGATGAAATGACCTATCTAAGGACAATCACTTCGTCAGGGTCACAGCAGGGTCACGAGACCTCCCATCCAGCCTCGCTGTCTTCTCCTAGCACTGTTCTTGCTGCTTTTTGTGATTGTTCATCCCCCAACACAGTGATCACCACAGCTTGAAGTGGTTAAATGACCTTTGCACCTGAATCTGGTTTCATTGTTGATTGTTTATTGTTTACAGGGAGGAGGGTCAGAAATTCACTGGGCAGGTTCAGAGACCTTTTCCTCTTTTCCTCTCCAGATCATGCTCTGCCTTTTGCTGTTCATTTGACTTTCTTCAGTCTTTTCCCAGAATTAACTAAAAAGTCAAATTCCTGTAGGGAATGGTAGGTGTCATTAAGGAGTAGGGCCAATCACACTTTATGTTGTCCCAGTCTAATTCTGTTATACAGCATGCTGAATAATTATTATAATGAAACATATTGCAACTTATAATTAAAAAATTTAGAGACTTGGAAATCAGGAATTTCTCATCCTTTTAGCCATAAATAATAAACATGCTATGAAATTTAACATTCTGAAATTTATCTCCTATCCAATTCCATTATTTTTGTGTGCTTCCATGTACACATTGTAGATGTTTGTGACTCAAAGTGTGGTTTTGGAATCAGCACCACCTAGGAACTTGTTAGCAATACTGACCCTCAGGACCCAGCCCAGACATACTGAACCTGAATCTGCATTTTCACAGAATCCCCAGTTGATTCCTATGTGCACTAAAATTTGAGAAGTACTTGTCCAGATCACACTCATGCTATGGTCTGAGGGCTTCAGTGGGTTCTCACTGCCTGCATGCTCTTTTGCTTCATCCTTAAGACCCCACATGTCATGGACTGACAATTAACTGCCTCCTTGTCTCCAAAAGTTCCTGACACAATTTCTTGGCCTCATTATTGCACTCACCCAGTTTGCTCTATTTTATATGACTTCCTTTTCTTTTTGCTCATCCAGATCTTTCCTGTCCTTCAGGAATGTTTTGTCTGTAAAGCCTTTCAATAATTCAACCAGAATAATATTCCCTTCTTTGTGCTTATGTTGTACTTCATAGTAAAGTTCAGGTGCACATTGTGAGGAAGGCCTGTTTCTGATTTACTTTTCTCAGCTCATCTGTGCCTGCCTCCCAGTGCTTAGAACAGTGTCTGGCGCATGGCAGGTCTCAGCACCTATCATGGACTTGACTTGAATTTAATTCTGATAGAGTCATCTACTGTTTGAAACCTTTCACTGACATGAACAGGGTCCATCCATTGAGTTCTGCCTCCAAGTCCCTGGACCTCCAAGCAGCTCCAAGCCCAAAGAGACTTCCTCTGTCCTTGGGTGAAAGCACTCAAGCTGAAAAGTGACTCAAATCTATCAAGATGTTAATGACCTGTGGCAGGACTCTGGCAGCAAGAAAAGAAGCTTCATTGCCAGAATCCATTTATATTGGGTGGGTGTTCTCAACAAGCACTTAATTAAACACATTGCTTTTCTCTATTAATTCCCCATGGCAGCCGCTTCATCCAGATAGCTAATGGTCCCTGAGTGACCTGAATTATAGGACAGTGAGGGCATTTAGTTACTGCAGTCACAAACGTACTTGGAAGTGTTTGTTTTCCCAAGACTGCTACCAATTCGGGAGGAGTTAGAAAGAGCCAAGAAGTGGAAAAAACTCTGATGCAGTATGCACAGTTCCATCACTTACTAGCTATGTGACTTTGGTCATATAAATATCTTACATACTCCAGGCCTCAGTTTTATCATTTATAAAATGGGGATAAAAGGAAGGTTATTTATTTTAAAATTAAATCTCTTATATATGTAAAATACCTACAACAATTTTTGCCACATTGTATGTGCCACATAAGAGTTGGCTTTTATTATTGTCATTATTTCTTCACATTCACTCATTCATACATTTATTTCAGTATTTACTGAGCTCCTTCCATTAGGCAGAGTCCTCCCTAACCAATAAAAATACAGAGGCATATAAGACAAGATTTCTATCTTCAAGGAGTTCCCAGTTTTTTTCAACTCTTTTTTTTTTCATTTTTTAATATAGTTTATTGATTATGCTACTACAGTTGTCCCATTTCCCCCTTTACTCCCCTCCAACCTGCACACCCTCTCCCACCCACATTCCCCACCTTTAGTTCATGTCCATGTGTCATAAGTTCTTTAGCTTCTACATTTCCCATACTATTCTTACCCTCCCCCTGTCTATTTTCTACCCACCATCTATGCTACTTATTCTCTGTACCTTTCTCCCCTCTCTCCTCCTCCCATTCCCCTGTTGCTCACCCTCCATGTGATCTCCATTTTTGTGGTTCTTTTCCTGTTCTAGATGTTTGCTTAGTTTGCTTTTGTTTTAGGTGCGGTTGTTAATAATTGGGAGTTTGCTGTCATTTTACTGTACATGTTTTTTATCTTCTTTTTCTTAGATAAGTCCCTTTAACATTTCATATAATAAGGGCTTGGTGATGATGAACTCCTCAAACTTGGCCTTATCTGAGAAGCGCTTTATTTTCCCTTCCATTCTAAATGACAGCTTCGCTGGATAGAGCAATCTTGGATGTAGGTCCTTGCCTTTCATGACTTGGAATACTTCTTTCCAGCCCCTTCTTGCCTGGAAGGTCTCTTTTGAGAAATCAGCTGACAGTCTTATGGGCACTCCTTTGTAGGTAACTGACCCTTATCCGTTGCTACTTCTAGAATTCTCTCCTTCATTTGAATCTTGGCTAATGTAATTATGATGTGCCTTGGTGTGTTCCTCCTTGGGTCCAACTTCTTTGGGACTCTCTGAGCTTCCTGGACTTCCTGGAAGTCTATTTCCTTTGCCAGATTGGGGAAGTTCTCCTTTATTATTTGTTTAAATAACTTTTCCACTTGTTGCTCTTCCTTTTCTCCTTCTTGTACCCCTATAATTTAGATGTTGGAACGTTTAAAGATGTCCTGGAGGTTCCTAAGCCTCTACTCACTTTTTTGAATTCTCATTTCTCCCTTTTTTTCTGTTTGGTTGTTTCTTTCTTCCTTCTGGTCCACTCCATTGATTTGAGTCCCAGTTTCCTTCGCATCACTATTGATTCCCTGTACATTTGCCTTTATTTCACTTAGCGTAGCCTTCATTTGTTTATCTAATTTGTGACCAAAATTAACCAATTCTGTGAGCATCCTGATCACCAGGGCTTTGAACTATGCATCTGATAGGTTGGCTCTTTGTCGCTTAATTGTATTATTTCTGGAGCTTTGATCTGTTCTTTCATTTGGGCCATTTTTTTTTTTGTCTTATCACTCCTGTTACATAGTAAGGGGTGGAGCCTTAGGTATTCACCAGGGTGGGGCAACCCAGTCCCTGGATTGTGATGCAGCATGTGGGGGAGGGGTCTGAGAGCGAATAATGGTGTTTGCTCCACTCTCTGCTGAATTTCATTCACTTCCCTGCTTCCCCCAAGCAAACTGGGCCCTTCTGGTGCTGATTCCCTGGGTGGGTGGGCTTGTGTACATTCTAGGATCCTGTGGGTCTCTCCAACAAACTCTCCTGTGAGGCTGGGAGTCTCTCCTGGAACCTCAACCCCCACAGGTATTTTCAATTGGTGTTTTGAGGCTTTATTTCCCTGCTCTGAGACCCTGGGTTGCGTGGTCTGTCTCGCTCCCCAGTTTTGCCTGGTTTATCTGTGCTTGAATGTGGGACTGCCAGGTCTGCCAGCCTTCTTGTGCGCCAATACCCTCCACAATTCGCTGCCTTGCTGGGTCTACCTGCTGCCGCCTGCACACCCAGGGTCTGCCAGTCTCTGCTTTGCCATGAGTCCTCTTCACTCAGCCAGCCGACTCCACCCCACCTATGGTCTGGATGAATGTTTCTTCTTTAACTTCTTGGTTGTTGGACTTCCATACAGTTCAGTTTTCTGTCAGTACTGGTTGTTTTTTTGTTTCTGAATTTTTGTTGTCCTTATTTTGGTTGTGTGAGGAGGCACAGTGTGTCTACCTACGCTGCCATCTTGGCTGGAAGTTCTAACCTTTTTTCAACTCTTACCCAAGGATATGTTTATTGATTTTAGAGAGAGAGGCATTGATGTGAGAGAGATATGTGACCTAACCAGGAACTGAACCCATAGCCTAGGTATGTGCCTTGACCGGGAATCAAACTCACAAGCGTTGGGTGTATGGGACAATGCTCCAACCAAAGGAGCCACATGGGTCAAGGCAGGATTTCTCAGTCTTGTGGAAAAGGAGCTCAGGTAAATGAACTCCCAACATAATATGATACATGTTTATATATAGCCTTGCAAAAGATTCTATGGGAACACAGAATGCAAAGGGGATAGACAGATTTAAAGAAGGAAGAGAAATTTTCAAAAAGATAAAATGAGAAAGAACCTTCTGGTAGAGGGAAGAATACTTGCAGAATAATGGACACAGGTACAGGGAACCACAGCCATTCAGTGTGGCTGGATGATAGTGATTAAGAGTGAGAGATCTAGAAACAAGCTAGTAAGGTGCCAGAAAGTCAAGAATTTTGAATACCAGCCTAAAGAATTTAGATCGTATTTCTCTCCTAGAGTCACAAATTGGAGATCGATAGGCCATTTGAATGCTTTTGGATAGGGTGTGTCTCCCTAGTATGCCAATATCTTGGCATTCCTTATAGCCTTGTGTGGGCCTTTCTTCATTTCCATGATGCACTGTTGTGTGGTGGACTTGCATGCATGTGAGAGCCTACTGTGTGCACCCATTCCAACCACATGTTCAATGACTGCACATTGGTATACTGAATTCAGTCACAGTACAGAAGTTTATGTCAAGGAAATGAAATCAGGCCATCATCATCATCATTATCTTAGAATGTGTTTACCATTTAGAACACACTGCTGCTTTTGCGTTTGCTTCATGACCTCTTCAGGCATTTTTTTTTCTCTTGAGTTACTGAAATATATCAAATAGGATATTGGGATTTTTGGAAAAGCAGTAGGTTCTGGAAATAATTTGCAATAATCTACTAATCAACTTAATCTTGATTATTTAAGGGCCTGTCAATGTGTATTTTATCAAGACCTCAGTCTTAATATTTAAGACACTACAGTTGTCATACAAACAACTATTATACTTATGAATAAACATGCTGTCTGATTCACAAACAGTAAATTGTCTCCACTCTACAGGGTCCCTAGGTTTTCCCAAAGCCTCCTGCTGTGGAGAAAATAAGGTGGGTCTAAGAGGAGTAATCCATGTGAAGAGGAGAGAGCCTCTGTTTCCATGGTCTGCTTAGCAGAAAGAACTACAAAGTTTAGAGATTGCTGTGGCTTCTGAAATTCTGTGCTATGTGAATTAATAAAAATGTAGACTGTTGAGCAGAGAAAATTGTAACATTTTCTAAAAATGTAGACTGTTGACCAGGTAAAGAGAGGGAACTGTATATAAAAGGATCAATCCACCATAAAGACAGAGAAATTCTAAATGGGTATGTACCAAACAACAGAAATAAAAATATACAAAATAAAAACTGATAGAACTGGAAGGAGAAAAAAATAAGTCTGTGATTATAGTTGGATACTTAAACACCATTTTGTCAATAATTGGTATGACAAATAGGCAGAAAGCCAGCAAGGCTTAGAAGAACTCAACAGGACCCAGTGAACACTTACAGAGCTCTTCACCCTATAAAAGCAGAATACATGTTCTTTTCAAGCACTCACAGAAAATAAACCAAGATTCAACATATCCTGAGCCACAAAACAAACTTCACCAAATTGAATAGAACTGAAATCATATGGAGTATATTCTCTGACTACACTGGAAGCAAATAAGAAATTAATAACAGAAAGGTAAAGGGAAAAATCTCCAAACACTTAGAAACAAAGCAGCATGGTTATAAATAACCCAGGAGCCAAAGAAGGAGTTTTAAAGGAAATAAAATGTACATTGAGCCAAAATCAAATAAAAATACAAAATATGACATGTGTGGCATACAGCTAAGCTGTCCTGAGTGATACATTTATAGCACTAAAAGGACAGTGCCCAAATCACTTGAGGAAAAGCCTTTAAGCTCTTTCAAGAAACTAGAAAAAGAAGACCAAACAAACTTAAAGTGAGCAGCAGAAAAGAAATGATAGAGATAACAGTAGAAATCAATGAATAAAGAATCCAAAACAATACATAAAATTAATAAAGCAAAAAGCTAGCTCTCTACAAAGTTTAACAAAATTGACAAGGTTTTAGTAAAGTTGCCAAAAAAAAAAAAAAAAAAGAGAGAGAGAGAAGAAAGAAATTGCCAATATTAGGAATGAAACAGTGGTATCACTACAGACACGGCAAACAACAAAGAGATAATAAGTGCTTATAGCTACCAACTCTACACACATAAATTTGTCACCTTAGCTGTAATGGAGCACAGCACACCCAATATGAAGTAAATAATTTTAATTGTCCTGTAACAATTAGTAAATTGAATTTATAATTAAAACCTCCCCAAAAGAATTCTCTAGGCCCAGAAGATTTCACTGGAGAATTCTATAGAGAAGAATGAGCACCAATTTACATAAACTTTTCCAGAAAATAGAAGAGGAGGGAATATTTCCCAGCTTATTCTATGAAGCCAGTATTAACCTGATACTAAATCTAGACAAAGATAGAAGAAACATAAAATTACAAACCAATATCCATAATGAATATAAATGTAAAAATTCTTAACAAAATGGTAGCAAAGAGAATTAAGCATATATACAAAAATTATATGCTGTGACCAACTGGGGTTTATTCCAGGGATGAAAGGCTAATTTTGTTGTGAAAAATTAATTGGTGTAATCCACAATATTAATAGGCTAATAAAAGAAAAATCACATGATTAGATCAATCTATGCACAGAAAGCATTTGATATAATTCAATATACCCATTCATGATAAAAGCTCTCAGAAAAATAAAAGAAGATAACTTTTAAAATTTGATTAGGAGCATCTACATAACACCTATAGTTAACTTCATGCTATTAGGAAAGGACTAATGTTTTCCCTTAAGATTGGGAAGAAGGCATAGTAAGTGTTTAACTCCTATTACTACTGTTCAACATAGTAATGGAATATTTAGCAAGCATAATAAGGCAAGACAATAAAATAAAATGCATACAGATCAGAAAAGAAAAAATAAAAACTGTTCCTAATTGTAGATAGCATACTAGTCCTTATAGAAAATTTTAAGGAATCTACCAAAAAATACCCAGAAGTATACAATGAGCTTAAGAAAATTGCAGGGGTTCAAGATCAATATACAAAAATCAGTAGTACAAAGTCTTTCCTGAGGTATTCAGCCATGTATTGGAAAAAATAGAGACATTTACTGAAGAAGATACATAATATAAGAAATATTGTATATAGGACAATGACCTCTCAGTCCCCTTCAAAGGAGGCACTTTGGGACCTCACACAGTTCTCCCAATTGCCATCAGCTGCTCCGTTGTATGTTCCTGAATCTCTTCCATGGTCTGAAATCTCTTCCCTTTCAAAGATGATTTTAGTTTTGGGAAAAGCCAGAAGTTTCGGGGTGCCAAATTTGGGTTGTAGGGGGCTGACTCACCTGGGTGATTTGATGTTTCACACAAAAAAAACTCTGCACAAGATGTGATGCATGAGTGGCTGTGTTGCCGTGATGAAGCTGCTGACCAGTTCCCCATAGTTGCAGCCTTCTGAATCACCCAAATAGTTTCCAAGGAGGAATGTTCAAGCTTAATGCAAAATTTCATGCAGATTCATTGCTCTGCTTGCTCAGTCATTTTGAATGCAACGGCCACACAGTACACATGCTCACTCAATGGCATCTACTGCCCCTACTGACTAGTACAGTAAAGTCATCATTGTTCACACATGTGCATTCCAGTCCACTCTCTTTGGCTGCCAGGTTACATTGATGTCATGCAAACTGTTCTCATTATATTAATAATGGCTGGACTTTTTCCAGACAGACCTTGTATTTTCATACAGTGGCATTAAAGAAGTGAAAACTAATAAAAATATAATAGCATTTATAATAACTCAAAGAAAGAAGAAATACTTAGGTAAAAGTCTAATAAAGTATGCACAGGACTTACATGTGGAAAACTACAAAATGATCTGAAAGAAATGGAAGATCTAATAAATGGCTAGACATACTGTGCCAATAGGGTAGAAGACTCAATATAGTAAAAACATCAATTCTCCACAAATTGGATATACAGGGTTAACATAATTGCTTTCAAAATCTCAGCATGGTATTTTTGTAGGTTTAGACAAGATTATTCTAAAATTGTTATGGAGCGATGAAATAATTAGAATAGCTAAAACAATTCTGAAAGAAAACAAAGTGCATTTCACTGACAATTTCTATTTTATACTGTATAACTTCAGCCCTGGCCATGGCTGATTGGGCAAAGAGGGGTTAATTCATTAGCTGGACTATGACTCCCATAAAGATACCTCTAAAGAATGATCTGGAGTAAAAGAATCCCTCTCGTGGGAATTTGAACTTGGGGATACCAAGCTACAGAGGCCAGTTAGCTATGAGAGCAGAGATGAATGTTCATGTATAGTCAAGATAAAAAAAAAAGTCTATAGGTCATAGGCAAGGTGGACTTAAAGAGGAACTGACATTGTTAGTAAGGAGAAGGAGCACAGTGGTCCACAGGAAACAGATGAGATGTGTAGAGAGACATGCGAGAATCATGAGAGAGGCAGCCCCGGGGACAGTAGCTTTCATTCCTGGTGGCTTTCCAGGTTTCCAGGTTCTAACCATAAATCCTGTTCTTGGAATTCTGTAGAATTCCTTAGAGTATTTTTATAACACATCTCCTCTTTTTGGGCTTGCCTGTGTCTCCTGTATCCAAAGAGCTGTAACTAACATAGTACAGTAAGCACACATCTCTCCCATTAAAAAACAAAACAAAACAAAACAAAACAAAACAAAACACAGAGGTAGCAAGATGTGAGCATTTGTTGTGTCTTGTCCCCCATTCCTTCCCTTTTTGCCGCCTCCTCAAAACTAGGCCTTGTTCTCCTGCCAGCTTCCTTGGCTTCTGATCAAGTGAATCCCCAATAATGGATTCAGGGGAGGAGAGAGTTGATCAGAGGGTGGGCCTCTTGTTAGCTCCTGGTGTGCTGTGGAAGATTGGAGCTATTTAACAGCTATGTGGTCATTTGTGGAAAGAGAGAGGATGAGGTGTGCCCAGTCTTTTCTTTTGTGTAGCTTTTAAAATACCCTCTTACTGACAGTGGTTTGGTAGAGAGGGCAAAGTTGTCTGGCTGCGTGGGAAAATACGTGGGAGAAGCAGTTGGATGTCATGTATGTGGCTTGGGCAGGGCGGTCAGAGAGCTGGATTCTGGCCTCGGCTCTGTCACCCAGTACTAGATGCATGTCATTTATGGAGGCTGGCTTCCTCCATCTGTAAAATGGAGAATAATAACCATTTAATGTGAAAAACATTCGTAAATTGCAAAGAAACTGTGGTTGTTCCAGCATGTAATTTGGCTTCTGCTTTAAATCGCACTCTCTTTCCTCCTTGCTTCTTTTGCTTCAGTCACACCAACTGCCTTGCTGTTTCATGAACGTGGTGGATCCCATCTTGGGGCCTTCGTACTAGGTCTTCACTTTATCTCTATACTATTCCCACAGATTTCCCCATTTTCCTTTTATCTACATCTCTCTGTGTGTGTCTGTTTCCTTTGGTTTACATCTCTTCCTAGAATGTAAGAACAAGAGGAACAGGGGTTTGTTTCATTCACCACTATACCACTAGAGCCTGGAGTGGAAAAGTTGCTCAATAAATATTCATTAGATCACTAAGGGGATTATTTCTGGGCTAGTTACCTGGTATTGCTTTTCTAAAGACAAACCTTCCTATTGACACAAGGAGAGAATAAATTCAATGGAAAAACAATGACTTTATTTTGAGTGATAATTCTTAGCTGCTTCCCTTGTGACTTCTGGCTTGGGCTCCTATTTGAATCCAGTGTTGGCTTCTCTGGCCAGGATATCTAAGTGAATATGACATGACTCCTGCAATGGACAGTCTCATGGGTTTCTTTTTGGGTTTGTTTCAACTCCTGGTCTCCCATAATAGCAATTTACAAGGGAAACTTCACATATCATTATGGTCTATATTTTAAGGCAGAGTTACTCCAACATAGCTTCCAGTATAATGAAAATACACACAATTGTGTCAGACAAATAAACAGACAAACAGAGAGAAACATGTCTTATATATGTGGTGTTAATGACTACTCTTAATTTTTGGACATTGAAATAAAAATATTTTGTATATTTGAAAACCATAATAAGTTATATGAATTCTTGTTAAGTAATTTACTTCAATCACCCGTTCATTACTTTATCTGCCAATTCAATAAATGTCGCAAAGTTGTTTAAGGGGGATGTAGAAGAGTTCATTGTCATCGTCATTATCATATTAGTAGCCAACAATAATGAAGCATTTTATGTGCTTTGTATTTTACTAAGTGCTCTATGTGCACTGTTTCTGAAATTCACAATAATCCTATGCAGTATGAACTATTATTATTATCATTTTGAAATTGTGGGAAATAAACTGTAGAATGGATAAGCAACTTCTGTAGGTCTTACAGGTAGTGAAAGGCCGGCCAGCATCTCCTCCCCTGAGCCGGTGTGATAGGAAGCCCGCCATTACTCAGGAATCCAGGACTTGAAATGTGAGACAAAATAAAGTCTTATAGATGGTTAAAATGAGCCTTAGGCTCACAGGAGTCTTAATAAAATTGCTGGTCAATTGCAGTTTGTCTTCAGAGGAGGCACGTAAGAACAGAAATTAACATTCACAAAGCAGTTCCTCTGCAGTATTCCAATGTGAAATGTTGGATAAATCACTGATCTTCCAGTGCCACCTAAAAATTCTTCAGGTCTAAACTCACAGATGCACTTGGGTGGCTGAAAGATCCTAGATCTGTCCCAGATCAGCTCAGATTCCTAGATCAGCTCCTGAAAATGTCCTGGTCTTCAAAGCCTGGATATTCATCTGGTAGGTTTTAAGGGAATGTAGCTGTTGGGGATCCCATCTTGGCAATCCTGAATCGAAATCTTTGTGGGTGTTATCCTCCTTTTTAAGGGAAATTCTACTTTCAAGATTTTAATTTACATACTATTTAATTTACAAACGCGTTTCATCTAACAAGTCGTTCTGTACATGTTGCTATACATGTTTGCATGTGCAAACCCTATGCATATTTTCATGTGATGTTTCCTCTGCCTAAAATTAATTGCTCTGGCTCCTACACCAAGCTATCTTCCGCTCATCCTTCAAACCCTACAACACTTTTTACCTAGAGCCTTGCCTGACTTCCTAGGTGGTTTAAAATGCCTTTCAGTAGAGCAAAGTGTTTGATAAAAAGCCTGGGCTCTGAGGTTTGAATTCCAGTTTCAGATCTTGGCTGTACCACTTTGGAAAAGTTATTTGATCTTTTAATGCCTTCATTTCTTACCTGTAAAATGGGGATAATGACACTACCTTCCTCACAGGTTTGCTGGGAGCATGAGGTCATTCATGTGAAGCACTTAGAGCAAAAACTCATATAAAGTAAGCATTGAATGTTAGGCATTAATTGTGACTTCCCTAGCACTGTGTACAAATTTCCACCTTATCATGTATCACTGTCTACCAAAATACTTGATTTACTAATCTTCTCCCATAGTAGATTATAAGCTTCTCAAGGACAGGGACAATTGTAGATAACCTTAGAGTCTGAGAACCTATATAATATCTTTATAAGTATAGACATTCAGCAATATTTATAGTATAGACACTGGGGAGATTTCATTACCTTTCTAATGGATGATGGTAGTTTGGTAATGCAGAAAGCTAAAGGGTTTAAAGTGAAATTTACCTTAAACAAATCCTGGCTATATCACTTAGAAAAATTTAACATCCTGTATCAGTCAGCAGGTGCTGCTATAACAAAATACCATAGATTTGGTGGCTTAAACAACAGACACTTATTTCTCACAGTTCTGGAGGCCGGAAATTTCAGATCAAGATACCTGTAGCCTGGGTCTTGGTGAGGAGTCTCTTTCTAGCTTACCTTTTTACTGTGTCCTCACATCCTTGAACAAAGGAAGCTCTGTTGTCTCTCTTCTTAAAAAGGTACTAATCCCATCACTGGAGTCCACCCTCATTAAACCTAGTCACCTGCCTCAGGCCCCACATCTTAGACCCATTGCATTGAGGGCTAGGGCTTTAACATACGAATGAGGTGGGGGCAAGCACTCAGTCTAAAACACTTCCCCGGCCTCAGTTCGGTTGTTTGGTGAGGGTTAAAAGAGGTTACCTGTACCTAGCATTTGCCATAGTACTTGATCCAGAGAAGAACTCCATAAATGGAAGTTTCTTTTATTATAATTTAAGAAAAATGCATGGCAGAATTATTCATATGTGCACGTCACTCTCAGAGGTTTTAGTCTGGGCACATATACACATACATGTGTATGTATATACATATACCAATATACCTATGTTTAAACTCATAAACCTCTGTTTTCTGAGGGAAAAATTAATCTTTTTTTTTTACAATCAACTGGAACAATATGAAATCCCACAATAGGACTTCTTTACTCAGAAAAAAATAGCCTCTGTGGATATGTAAATGGATGTTCCCGGCCCATCCTATCTGTGTTTTACGAGGACATTCTGTCTGTCCCATAGAGGTGCATGTTAAAGAAGTGTTGAAGAAATGCGCAAATAATCCTGACACTTGTTTTTGGTGTACATTCCAAGGAACAATTTGCGCGTTTCCAACACTAAGATGTTCACCAACAGCAGGAAATGAAGGGTTGATGAACACCTTCTTCAAGGGCATCAGTGAGCTGCCGTGGCTCCTTCGCTTCGCACCCTGTGGGCTGTGGACTGGAAACCTGGGGACCCAAGTCTGTGGTCTTGTGATACCATTATTAAGTCTCTCCTCACTTTTGGGCGTCGCATTAGCTCTTCCTTACATGATTTCACCCATGTCTTAGAGAACTGTGTGTCCTTTAAGAGTAGAACTCTCTCCTCAATTCCCCAGTAGCTAGCACTGAATCTGGAACAGGACTGGCTGCTTGTGGGGAGCAGGGAGGAAAAAAGAACCACAGGAAGTCAAGTCCTGGGACCTGTAACAGGGAAGGTTAATGGACATTGTGTTTTTATTAGAATCCTGTGCTTACTTGGAGCATCTTTTGGTTTAAACACATTGGAAAGCTTCGGGAAAGAGTAACAAAATGACTGAAAGAATTGCATGTGGATTATTTAGCTAAAGGTTTTACAAGTCTTCACTTAACTCAGGGGGAGGGAAATTGCTTTGCTTCAGTGCCATGCATTTTTCATCTGTTAGTGTTTGAAGAGCAAACCCAAATTGGATTCTCTTCAGGGCCTGGGACCCAGTGGGTACTCAGGGGATATGTGTGGAATGAATGATTCAGTGTTTTTCTCCTGGGTTGCTGATTCCTGGCTGGCCAAGACACTGTCTTCCTCTTTCAAGGGCTGGGCCATGCTAAGAGGCTGGAGGGGCACACCGAGGAAGGTAGATCTGTCAATCAGCTAGTCACCATGTTCAGCATGAGGGAAGACATCTCTACAGAGTGGTGTCTGTTTGTGTGCACCTGCGTGTGCATGTGCCTGCATGTGTGTATGTGTGTGGGGAAATAATATTAGAAAAAAATTCTTGTTTGGAAGAAAATTGTTTCCAAACCACAAATTGATTTGACACAGCCTTAAAAGAGCAACTGTAAGTATTGTTGGGCTCAGGGCTGGGACCACTGGGAAGGCATCTGGGGTGGTTTGTGTAACTGGGTGGAGGTTCTGGAAACTTGTTCAGACAGGTCCTTCCTGTCATTGTTAGTTCACTGTTGCCCTCTGCTGGCGAAACTGTTGTCATCCCAGGAAATTGAAAATTTCAGGGAGCTCCCAGGCTCCCTCCTGTACTGGGAGAACAGGGTCCCTTCCTTGTCAAGTAAGGAAATGACACTAGTGCTGAGGAACACGGGTGGGCATAGGAGATGAGGCAAAAGCTCCGTCGGCTCTCACAACTGAGGGAACAGATCTTTCGGTTCTAGTTTTCTATTCCATGCCCTGCTCACTTGCTAAGCTAGACCCTGCTCTCTCTTTGGCTCTGGACTGAGTACAGTGAAGGAACTCAGATAGGACTAAGACACTGTCCCTAAATCAGAAGTGGGGGAAATGATAGGACAAGCACAGAAATCACTATAATATAGAGAAGATTGTGACTAGAGCCACAACTGAGGCAATGATTAAGGCTTGTGAGTTTTTAAAAGAAAGAAAGCTGGTATCCACTTTAGGGGAGAGGGAGGTAAGGGTAAGGCTCCATGAAACAGAGAGCATGCAAGCCTGAGAACTTGTAGGATGGGCGAAATTTATTATTTTTTAAAATATCTTCTGTATCATACAAGTAGAATATGTTCATTGTAAAAAAAAATAAACGAGCCTATAAAGGCATGAAAAGAAATGTCATTTGAAATCTCATCACACAAACTAATGTGTTAACATTTTGATCTATGTGTTTTATGGTTGTTACACAATTGAAAGTATACTGAAGGTAATATTTTGTATCTGCTCTTTCTCACTATTATGGAATAAACATTTTCTCAATGTTGCTTATCCTATTGTGAAAACACACAGTTTTATGGCGGGGGTGGGGGTGGGGGTGGTTAGTATTTTAGTGTGTAAACCTGAGGAGAGGATTTCCTTATGAGCCAAGGCTCTTAAGGGTTGCAAAACTCAAGGATTGTTCAATCTTTATTAATTCATTTAAGAAATATTTTTGGACCCCTACAACCTTGTGGACACAATGCTAAGAACTGTCTTTGTGGAGTTTACAGTCTAGAAGAAGAGATGGATATTACTTAGGAAATCATAGAAATGGCTGTAAAACTGCATCTGGGATAAGTACAATACTGTGAAGGAGAAATGCGAGGTGCTCTGAAAGTGTGTATCAGAAGAGAAGTCGTCACAGAGGTCTGAGAACACATGCTTGAGTAAGTGATAATTGAATTCACCACTGTAACAGTTAACTAAGTACAGAAGATGAGAAAAAAAAAAACATTGCTAGCAGTGGGAACAGCATGTTCAAAGGCCCATTAATGGGAGTGGGCATGGTGAACACAAGTAAGGGAAAGAAAATCAAGGAGAATGAACTGAAGGGACTTGGCCTGGAATGAGGTTGTAGAAGTAGGTAGAGCCTAACTGCAATTCCTCATAGACCAGGGGAAGAATTCTTGTCATTTTTCATAAGAATGCTGGGGAACAGTTGAAGTGTGTTTGTACAGCTGTTTAAGTGTTGAAACCAGAGTGGGGGAGGTAAAGAGCAGATTAGGTCTTTCAAAAGGTCCACCTCATTGCAGTATGGTGAAAAGGTTGGAAGGGAACAAGAGCAGGTGCAAATTAACGGGGTCTGGGAGACTGGTAGCCCAAGCCTAGAGAGAGGGTGACTGCAATAGTTCAGGTAGGAGATGAGGGAAGACGGGATCAGGATGCTGAAGGTAGAGGAGAGGAGAGTGTGGTTTAGACAGATATTTTGGGAGGAAAATGTCTGTGACTTGGCACGTGAGATGAGGAAACAGGATGAGTCCAGAGTGACCCCTGTCTCTAGCTTGCATAACTGAATGGAAGGAGGGTTCTTCCCCAAGACAGAAAACATTGGACGAAGACGAGGTTTGGAAAGGGCAATTCCTAGGGAAAAGTATCCTGGAGAGAATAGTTCTAGGACTGATACATATCATCGTACCAGCTCCTTCCAGAGGTGGATTTTGCCACATTTTTACATCACACTGAAGGGTCCTCTATTGAGAGGTGAGTAACACTGGGGAGAAAGCCAACACTATGGCTAAACTTGATATCTCAATACCTATTTAAGGTTACTGCATTACTGCTTGCTAGGTATAAAATATTGTGCAAGTCATTTTCAGGGTCTCTGGACCTTAGTTTCATTGTCTTTAAAATGAGGGTAATACCACCTGGTCCAGAGGGCTGTTGTAAGAATTAAATGAGAACATTGATAAGCAAGGACTTTGTAAACCTCCACAAGCTATACAAACACCATACGTTAATGTTATTTCTATTATATTTGCTCTGGATATTATCACCAACCACACTTCAATGATATTAACATTAGGAATATGAAATTTAATGTTTCCTTCATGAGTTCTTTGGGGAAAATGGTGTGATTGAAATCTAAATAAATACGCGTACCACCTAGGAGTGAGAGATGGTGGCCCCAAACTATTTATAAGCCTGAATGTTTACTTGAATTCAGAATTTCCAGAAATGTAAATTATGCAGAGTCTGTGTCAAAGCAGAGCACTCTGTGTTCCTAAAAAGAATTCCCCCCAATCCTTTACCTTTTAAAATAAATCTCATTATGGAGTGCTGACATTTTCAATAAAACCAGTCAACCAAAAGCTGTGGTTTTTTTAGGCTAAAAACAAGTCTGGTTTATTAGGCAGCAGCTTATAACTTGCTGCTAAGTAGATGCAATCTATTTAGAGAAACTTATGTAGATATTTGGTAAGGCATTTCAGAGTCTCCTTTTCTTTCTGACTAAGACTGAGAGTGTTAAGCAGATCCTTAAGAATTCTCCCCTTCACTCAGTGAAGTACTGCAGTGTTGTTGAAGTAGATGGAAATTTTTCAACCAAGATTTAAACCAGGCCTCTTGGACTCTGCACCACTAAATCTACTGATATGTTCTAGCTAAGTGGTGGATTTATTTTTTAAAATAATTTTTATTAAATTTATTGGGGTGACATTGGTTAATAGAATCATATAGATTTCAGGGGTACACTTCTATGACACTAGATCTGTATATTGCATTGTGTGTCCACCACCTAAAGTCAAACCATCTTCCCTCACCATACAGTAGGCACCTTCCACCTCCACCTCCACCTCTGTCTTTCTGGCAACCACCACATTGCTGTCTGTGTGCACACGTTTTGATTTTACATTCTATGTATGAGTAAACTTGTTTGGTGTTTACCTTTTTCTGACTAACATTTCATTTAGCTTGATATTCTCAAAGTCCATCTATGTTGTCTCAAATGGCAGTATTTTGTCTTTTCTCATAGCTGAGTAGTATTGCATTGCATGTATACACCACATCTTTACCTAATCCTCTATCGAAGGACACTTTTGTTGCCTCCATGTCTTGGCCACTGTGAATAATACTGCAATGAAAATAGGGGTGCATATATCTTTGCAAATATAAGTTTTGGGGGTTTTTGGGTAGATATCCAGAAGAAGGATTGCTGGGTTATATGGTAACTCCTTTCTTAATTTTTTGAGACTAGTTTCCACAGTGGCTGCACCAGTCTACATTCTCACCAGTAGTCAATGAGGATTCCCTTTTCTCCACAATTTCTCCAAATCTTGTTATTACTTGCCTTGCTGATACTAGCCATTCTAACAGTTGTGATGTGGTGGCTCACCATAGTTTTGATTTGCATCTTTTTCATAGCTAGTGAGGTTGAACATCTTTTCATATATCTGTTGGCCAGTTGTATATTTTCTTGGGAAAGGTATTTGTTCAGGTCTTCTGCTCATTTTTTAATTGGATTGTTTGCTTGGTGTTGAGTTTTATGGTTTCTTTATATGTTTTGGATATTAAATAAAGAGGCAACTGACTGAAAGGGAGATGATATTTGCAAAAAACAGCTCTAAGTAATGGCTTTAGATATGACTTTCTTCAAAGGGTTGTGGGGACATGTAGAGTTAATAGTCATACACACATGCATGATAGCCAGTGTGCAGTAGGACCTCCATCTGTGATCTCAACCTTCTCATCTTTCTTCTTCTTATTATTGCCCTTTTTGTCATTCTTCCTTTTTCTCCCCTTTGTGCCTCTTTTTATTTTTATTCCCATTGATTTAACTCCTCATTTTTTCTTTAGATTGTACTGAGGAATGACATATATTTGGGTTACCTAAAATTATTTAGTGACTTAGGTCCCTCCTAGTGATAATAATAGTTAATTTTTAGAATACTGAGAATCAGATCTCTTAATCCTCTCCCAAAACTAAGGAGATGAATACTATTCTCATCTCCATTTCACAAATAAAGGATATGAGCCAAAGACAGGTGATAGAGCTGGAAGTTTCCATCTCTATCCTCACCCAGCCCAAAGGTATCCAGCATTATTGTGAATGTCACTCACTCACTCTACAGATATTTATTCAGTGCAGGCTATTTGATAGGAACTGCATGGAGTGAGTAGCCCAACAGACACGGTCTCTGACCTCATGGGAAATACATACACATTCAGTCCATCTCACTGTCATTGCTCTACCCTCTGCACTATGGTGTCCATTCTGATTTGTCAGTGCCCACGTTACTAAACATCTTACTTATAATTCCTTCTTACAAATGGTTATTGGTAGTATAAAGGGAAATAATCAGGATGCTTTGAGAGAGTGTAATAGGGGGCCAAGTTTATATAGGAGTTATCAAACCATCTTTGGATGAGGCATTTGAAACATTGGACAATGGGTTTTCTCAGCCTGCAATGAGATAATGCTTGGCAGAGGCCAGAATATTTAAGGACATGTAGTCCAATTAGGTAACTTGGATTTGATCTAAGATCAAAAGGAGGCTATTTAATAAGGTGAAGAAGGAGTGATGTTATTCCTTTTGTATTTTCAGAATAGCATCGTGGTTACTGTGCTTACGTGGTTACGGATGGGAGTGGGGTGCCCATGCAATCTTTACATTAGATTGATTCTGTGAAAGGGGGATTCAGATATGTCAGTCACAAATTACCTTGGTTAGTCTCTTAGGGAAGACAAAGCATGTACTGAAACAATTCTAATAAAAGTCATGAACTGCTATATACTAAAGGCTATAGTAAACAGACAGCAAATGTGCCGTGGATGAGAGGGATTAAAGACCATACTCTGTTTCTCTTAACCAGAAGCCATCATTCTCTGATTCCTTCTTGTTTTCTCTGTTGGAGAGAACACTCAGAATTTTCCATACATGCACTGGAAGGCTCTCAAGTATGAAGCAAAACAATTCAATAATGACTTATCTAGTGTCTAGTTTGTCCTTGGCTCAAAAGGACCCCACTTCACTTATTTCACTGTATTTCTACCACAAGGATGTGATAGGATGTATGAGCTTAAGATAGAGATGGCTTGGGGATCAGTGGACCTATGTTCAAGTCCCCACTTTATCTTGTCAGCAATATGATCTTTGGAGATTAGCATAAACTGGTGTCTAGAGGGTAAAATTGGTGGTGCGGATTGTATTAGAACACAGAGATGGTTTTGGTGTCCTTGAAGGAAGATGCACTTCGTGAAGGTTTCCTGGAGAACTGGGAAGACATGGAGGAGCATGAATCGGTTGACTCTCAATATGATAAATACAAACTAGCTATTTCCCTAGTGGATCCCATTATGAGTAATCATCTCTGAGCTCTGTGGCCACACAACATTTTCCTGTGGTCTTCCACCCTTCTCCCACCTTGATCATGGAGCCAGACCAAGAGAGAGAAGAGATAGTATTCCTCAATCCCTCTTTTTACTGAGTGACCAAACCTTACCATCTTCTGTGTTACTAGAGATGTTTCAGTAAATGTCATTATCTTTAACTCAGAAAGACCATGCCATCAACTATATTTCTCTGTGATGATTCATTCCTACAGGATAGATCACTGGAACAATGAGAAGGAGAGGATTTTGGTGGTCACAAACAAGACTCTCTTGATCTGCAAATATGACTTCATCATGCTCAGCTGTGTGCAATTGCAGCAAATTCCCCTGAGTGCTATCCATCGCATCTGCCTGGGCAAGTTTGCCTTCCCTGGGATGTCCCTGGACAAGTGAGTGTGATGTCTTAGATTTGGGAGAGTGGTGCAGTGGGGGCAGGACATTTAGGGAAAACCACTACAAAGTTCATTTCAGTTCTGTAAGCTGGGAGTACCCAGGGGAGATCTGTGAAGCTCTACAGTTGAATTCATCAATCATTCAGTTCTTACTCTGTTAGACAGGAATACATATTTGAGTAAATTTTTACTTTATTATGACAACCTGACAAGTAAATGGTTAAATGTAAGGTGGAAAGAGCTGTGGGATCATGGTAGGAAAGGTTCTCAACCAATTTCTTGGGTAGAGAATCAGCCAAAGAAGGACAGCAAAAGTTCAAGAACATTCCAAGTAGAAGGAAGAGCATAACCAAAGGAATGGACATTAAAAGAAGTCTCTTCAGATCTTCTCTGAAAGCTTAGTGGGGGAGACATCAACTCCACTAAGAGGTGTTGTGAGTTACCCAGAGACCAGGCGAGGTCTACAGAGGATGGCTGAAATGAGTAAGATCTTGTTTTAGCTTCCGTGGGAGAGATCTAGAGCTAGCATTTTAGAGATAAGCCAGAAAGACAGTAGTCTTCCTCTGACCTCTGAATGTGAACTCTTCCCATTAAACTATGGGCTCCTTGAAGGCAGATACATTTTTTTTTTCTTTAAGCACCTGGTATTGGGACTGGCACATAATAGGAACTGACAAATCTTTCTAAAAGAGTGAAAAAAGCAGAGCTTGATCAAGTTATTGGTTTTCCTTACATAAAACATACCTTATCAAAGACCTATTTTTTTAAAAAATCACTTTATTGTTCAATTACAGCTGTCTGCATCCCCCCCCCACAACTGTCCCCCCGACCCCAGCCAACCCCACCTCCCTCCCTTGCTTCCACCCTCCCCCTTGGTTTTGTCCATGTGTCCTTTACAGTAGTTCCTGAAAACTCTTCTCCCCTCTGGCTATTGTTAGATTGGTCTTAATTTCAATGTCTCTGGTTATATTTTGTTTGCTTTTTTTGTTGTTGTTGATTAGGTTCCAGTTAAAGGTGAGATCATATGGTATTTGTCCCTCATTGCCTGGCTTATTTCACTTAGCACAATGCTCTCCAGTTCCATCCATGCTGTCGGAAAGGGTAGGAGCTCCTTCTTTCTCTCTGCTGCGTAGAGTTCCATTGTGTAAATGTACCATAGTTTTTTGATCTACTCATTTGCTAATGGGCACTTAGGTTGCTTCCAGCACTTGGCTATTGTAAATTGTGCTGTTATGAACACTGGGTTGCATAGGTTCTTTTGAATTGGTGTTTCAGGGCTCTTAGGGTGTAATCCAAGCAGTGGAATTGCTGGGTCAAAAGGCAGTTCCATTTTTAGTTTTCTGAGGAAATTCCATACGGTTTTCCACAGTGGCTGCACCAATCTGCATTCCCACTAACAGTACACTAGGGTTCCCTTTTCTCTGCATCCTCTCCAACATTTGTTTTTTGATTTGTTTATGATGGCCATTTTGACCAGTGTGAAGTGGTATCTCTTTGTGATTTTAATTTGCATCTCTCTCATGGCTAATGATCAGAGCATCTTTTCATATGTCTCTGGGCCCTCTGTATGTTCTCCTTGGAGAAGTGTCTGTTTAAGCCTTTTGCCTGTTTTTTAATTGGGTTTTTTGTCTTCCTGGAGTGGAGTTGTGTGAGTTCATCAAAGACCTATTTTTTATTTACTTTTTGCATGCAAAAAGTAAGTAATTAATTTAGTTCACTAACTTATTAAACTGGTAGAATTTTCCAAAAATATATGCACATTGTAAGCATATATTTGAACATCACAGAAAATGTTTATTTTCAGGAAATATTTCTACCACTCCAGATTTTCAATCCTCCAAAATTATCTTCATAGGTGATAGCAGTTTCAGGGTTTTTTGTTGTGTTTTTTTAAAGAAATAGTCTATAAATGTATAAGAATAAAAATGTCTTTGTATGGATATATGTGTGTTTGTACACATTTGTAAGTATTGTACACATACAAATTATTTTACCCAATGAGTATACTTGTCATAAACTGTCCTGCCTGAAGTAATGTTACCCAATGATATACCTTGGAAATTTTATTATACAATCACATATAGGTCAACCTCAGTCTTTTTAGTAGTTCAGAATATTTCATTTCAAGCTTAATTTTATTTTTTTAAATAGTTAAATTTACTTTTCATTTAGAATTTACCTTAAGTAAGAGAAAACTTATGCAGCCAGCCTTTCTTTTATCAAATGGCAGGCTAGATTTATCAATACCATTTATTCAATACTCCACCATTTTCCCTTTATAATATATCCTGTACCATGTATATTTGTGTCCACTTTTGTACTCTTCATTTCCCCCTTTATCTATTTATTGAAGTACAATATGCCTTTAGTTATTATAGCAGTGATTTATGTTTTAATATCTGTTAGAGTCACTCCCCTCTTATCTTCTTTTTAAATAATTTATGTTTATTTATGCATATTTACTTTTCCAGCAGCTTGACTAATTTTTAAAAATCCTACTTTTATTAGAATTTTCAAATATTAAATCAGCCTTGCCTTCCTCAGATTAACACATTTAGTCATGGAGTATTATCACTTTTGTACATTTATGGGTTCATTTTGCAAACATTTCACTGTGGAGTTTTGTGTCTGTGTTTATAGGGATATTAGTCTATTATTTTCATTCTTTTGTTATGTCTTGGCCAGGTTTTGGTATTTAAGTTATGCCAGGTTCATAAAACAAGTTGGAAAGTGTTTTTTCTTCTTTTTATTTTCTAAAATATTTTCTATATGAGTGGTGAATTTTTTGAATTTTTGATATAATTTACAAGAAAAATCTTCTGGGCCTGAGATTTTTTTGTAGAATAGTTTTTGATAATAGTTATATTTTTAAAAAATAATTATTGGTTGCTCATTTTTTCTCTTTGATTTCATGTTAATTTTGGTTAATTGTTTTTGTCAAGGAATTTAAGTTTATTTAAGTTGTTATATTTGGAAACAAAGTTGTTAATATTCTATTATCCCTTTAGTGTCTCTAAGATATTAAATGGAATCATTTTCTTTCCTGATATGCCTGATATTGGTGATCTGTATTCTCTCTCTTTTTTCTGTTGATTAACTTACCAATTTTGTTGGTTTTAACCAAAATATGCTTTCACTTTGGTAATTTTCACAGTTGTCTCAATTTTATTTAGTTGATTTCTTCAATTCTGTTCTTTATTTCCTTTTTTCTCTTTACTTTTGGTTTACTTTGCCTTTCTTTTAACTTCTTAATTTAGAAGCCAAAGGCATTGGTTTCAGATCTTTCTACTGTTCTAGTAAGATCATTGAAAGCTATACATTTTCTTCTGAGCACTGCTTTGCTGCGTCTTACAGATTTTGATGTGTTTTGCTCGTAGCATCATTCGGTTAAAAATGTTTTCACCCTGGCCACGTGGCTCAGTTGGTTGGAGCATTATCCCATACACCAAAAGGTTGCAGGTTTGATTCCAGTCAGGGCATAGACTTAGGCTGAAGTCTCAGTCCCCTGTTGGGGTGTGTACAAAGGCAACCAGTTGATGTTTCTCTTTCATGCTCTCTCTCTAAAATCAATAAAAGCATATCCTCAGGTGAGCATTAAAATATATATATATACACATATTTCTTTTGTTTCTTGTTATTTCTACTTTGACCCATGAATATTTTAGAAGTGTATTAGCAAATTTCCCAATATTTTGAGTTTTTCTAGATACTTTAGTATTATTGAATTTTAATTTAAAGAATATATTATTTTTATTTGAATTCTTGGTAAATATGAGACTTGTTTTATTGACTGAACTATATTCACAATTATATCTTTGTGAATATACCATGTGCAGTTGCAAAGAATTTTGTGTTTACTTTTTTATAAATTTTAATTAGTTCATTGTGTTTGATAGTGTTATTGAGATTATGTGGGTGTTTATTTTACTTTTGTGACTTTACATTATGAATATTGATATTGTTGAATCTTTATTTTAGATTATAAACTTTTTCAATGATCTCATTTAATGTTTTGTTTATTTTTGGTCTTGCCTGCTGACTATTTCAATATTTACATTCTTTTTCTTTGAATTCTCTTCATATATCTTTGCCTATATATATTTTTTACTGTGAACTTTCTGGGTCTTTTTGTTTTCTAGTGTATTCTTCTATACATGTATGACTGAATTTTACTTTGTGATCCAACCTGGGTGTCTTTTCTTTTAATTGGTAAGATGAACCTATTTACATATACTGATGCAACTGTTATGGTCTTAGTTATCTCATCTTAATTTTTGTATTATTGTATTTAAAAATACATATATTAACATATTTTCTACATTTCCATTGAGTGTGTACATGTGTGTGTGTATAATATAATGCAATGTTATACTATATTACATACTATATATACATATATTTTAACAAGAATCGTTAGAGTCTATCTTTTCCTACTGGTGATTCTAAGTGTAACTTAGCACAGCATTTTTAATCCTGTGTTTTTTTAATATTACCTACTGACTCCCTAATATAAGCCCATTTACATTGATAAGCCCGCTTCTACTCCATCATTCATTTATAAGTTGTTTATAATTACACTGTTAGTTACTTCAATGTTTACTTATTTAAATAATACACTCCCACAGATGTGCCATCTTAAACGATGTATTGTAAGCCTGCACTTTTAAAAATAAGAAATTTGCCTATTCATACTATTCCCACATTCCGGAATCCTTCGCTTTCCTTCCTTCATTAGTTTTACCAAGCAAGTTTCATTTTTTATGGTATATTTCATCTTATTTCCCACGAGGCACCCAATTATTACCACAGAGAGTTGCTGTAATTCCAGCCCTCCTAATTAACTTGCACTTTATCCAGATTTGCATTCTGGGGTTAGAATGAGAAAGCCTGTGCCAGCAACTGGCAAGCTGTTAAGTGTTAAAAGGCTGTCTTCGAGTCCCTAGAGGTAGGAACATAGTGTGGTGAAAGGGTGTTTTTTATGTTCCACTCAGATTTTTAGCTAACTTCCATAGGAGAGTTGGACCAGGAGTAGAATCCTAGATTTCAGTCACAATTTTACGTTTGTTAACTTTGCTTCCTCATTATCAAAGGGTCATTCATATTAGTTGTCATTCTGCTTCATTAGCAGTCTTATTGTAAGCCTCTAATGAGATAGCTGGAAAGCACTTTTTAATATGCCTCAAAGATATCAGGTGTTAACAAGTTCTGATTTTCTCTCAGATAAAGGCTTTTGTTAACCTGGAAGTAAGATTAATTTGATTATCTTCATTTCCAAGTCAGTTGGCTCTTCTTGATGGGGCATTAAGTCACCATCATAAGGTCAGAGGTGAGAAAAAGGAGAAAGAGGGAGGGAAGATCAGCTGCTGACTTCAGAGGAAAGCCTGGACTGAGTCTGAGCAAATCCCCTTGTTAGGAGAAAATGCAATGATGTAATGTTAGCACCCAATATAGCTGTAGGTGGTAATACTGGCAGTGTCTACCAAGAGCTTTTTACCTCCCTTGTGCCGTTGATCTTCAATACCCAAGAATAAATAGGGCTGATTGACTATGTGTTAGAGATGAGACAAGTGAGACCAAAACTAGTTCAGGGATCCAGGAACCATCAGCTAATTAGTATTAGAAATGGGTTTCAAAAGCAGTTCTTCTGATTCCCTGTTTAGCATTATTTTCTTTGAATAAATAATATTTTATTACCTTCTTTCTTTGTCTCGCCCTTTCCCTTCCCTTCCCCTCCTTTCCCTTCTTCCCTGCCCATTCCTCTTTTTCTCTACAATCTTGTCTGTTTTGTCCTCCTCTCGCCTCTTCTTTGCTCTTCTCTGTCTCTCTGGGTGACTATCACTTCTGTTAATGTAGCTTCTGCTTTTCTTAAGAAGCCATGAAGAGGACTATTGGAACCTAGCAGAGCATGTGCCAGCATATCCCACATACTGGTGCTTACAAAACAGAGATGTTTTGTTTTCTTCACTGTCTGCCTTTGGCTTAATGTGAAGGGACAGGGCGATGGCAAGAGACAACTAAAAGCTGTGGATCATTTATTGGTGAGATGAAGGTAGATTACCTTTGGATTACAGCATTCCCAAGAGACAAAACCAGGAATTGGTGAAAGGCCTGGTTTACCCTCCCGGGTACTAGTTGCTAGTATATATCTTTTGTTATTGTTCTTTATCTGAGATGCAAATCCTAAATCTTATTTCTATCAGAATTAAATTCATTCCCAGAACTTAATTAAAAATCAATTTCATAATGCTGTTGAGTCTACAACCTCCCCTCAAAAGTGGGGGAGGTAGAAGACTAGGCTTCTATAAGAACTAAGCATAAAGCTATGACTATTGTAACCATACCAAATTCTTGCTGTTTAAATTTGGACAAGTCACTTTACTTGAGCTCTCAATTTCCAGTCTATAAAATGTGAATAATAATAAATCCTTGCAAGTTCTAACTCATAGTTCATTGTAGATTTAAATGATAGATGTGAAAGTGTTTTGTAAATTGTAAAGTGCTAAATTAAAGTTAGATGTCACTTAAAGAGTTATAAAATTCATATTTACTTGTCAAATCTCCCCCCATCCTATTTTTTGATATGCCCACAATAGGAAATGTTGAGAAAACTGTGACTTTGAGTGATTAAGTGACTTGTAAGTAATCATGGAATAGATGATGGTGGATTGGAAACATGAAATCCTTTTATTTCAAATCCCCCCTTTGTCATGCACCTAATTCCTATTAGTCCTCAAATGCATTGTACTTTTCAGGGTAGTGGGCCCCCTCTCTTCACCTCTGTTCCCACCTGAACTCTGTGATAATGTGTAGATGGTATTGCACTTCCAGAGCTGGACCGAAGTTGGGCCTCCTGGGAGCCAGCCCTACGTTGCCTTCTGAGTGACACAGCTGACATACAACAGTCCTTGCCTCAGTCTTCTCATTTGTAAACTGGAGAGGGTAATAGTGTCTATCTAATTAGTCTGTACTGAGGATAAAAGAAGATACTACATATATAAAATGCTTGGGCAAAATCTGATATGTAGTAAGTATTAAGAGGATGCAAGGTTTTGTAATAGGTTAAGGAGAAAGACATGGCTCACTGGCGTAGGATTCAGGGACCTAGATCCTGATCTACTTTCTTGATATAATTCTCCTCTCTGCTGAAACTCTCAGTTTCCGCATTTTTTAAATCCCAAAGATTTTTATTTTTTGGTCTTGAAACCCTGTGTATTTGTGGTATTCCTCTATTGGTATAGCAATTTTCCAAAATGCATTCATTTTAGAGGGCTAAATGATTTTACCTAATCAATTACTGCTGTGACAAAATGTCTCTAAACAGGTTTTCTGCTGGAAAATATTGTTGTTGTCACATTGATTTGTGCGGGGGACCCTGTCCTGGGCGCCAGATGTGGGGGGGCTCTGCCCGCAGAGCCCCATCCCTCCGTCATGGATGAAAATAAAAACTACCAAGACATGACTGCTTGGGGAGGAGAAAGGTGGTCAAACTCTCAGAGGAGAATGATCCAGAGCCCCTTCCTCACTGGGCTTTTATTGGGTTCCAATACACGGGAATACAGGTTTAACATGTCAAAGAAATCTGAGGGCTTAATCTAAGTCGGTGTTTGTCAGGAAAGGGGGTTGCCAAACTTTGGGAGACATACTCATTTCCTCCTGGGACCCTTATCATTTAAATGAGAGGACTCTTAGCAAAGCAGGTTTCACAGGACTTTAGGAATTCTTTCTTATGCCCGATCACCCAGGGAGCCGTCCTGGCTGGTACAGGGTTGCACCACTTGCCCCCACAGTTTCAGGCTTTAAGCCGATTAGGAAGCAGGAGACATCAGAAGACATCTCCCAGACGGAAATGAGGACTTGGGCTATGTCAGAATAGCCGGGGGGCGAGGGTCCATCACATCCTCTTTGCTGCAGCCCCCCCCCGCCGCCCCCGAGTCCTTCCATGAGGCCTCCCAAGTGGTTGAGTCTGGCTTAGATTGCCCGCGCCGCCCCCCCCCCCCCCATGAGGAGTCTTACCCGTCATTGACTGCCAACCAAGCATTGGGTCCAGAGATGGATGAGGCAGAAGCAGCACTCCTGCCAGGGAGATAAGCTTTGTCTCCTTAGTAGGTCACGTCCTTGTGACAGAACAGACCCAGATGAAGTGGGTCCCTTGGGCTCTTACACAGCCCACCATGGGGTGAGGGTTACAACTCCTGAAACCAGGCTGAACGGTCCGTAACAGATTTGCCAACAAAAGCTGAGAGGGAAGGTCAGGCCAAGAAATGTCTTCCTGCAAAAGTAGGTATCACACACTTTACTTTCCTTTTAAAATTTATATTGTGCAAAATGTAATGGATAGGCAATGCTGCAGAAGTGAGGCTTGGGAAACTGCTTGTGGTGGTCACAACCATCCCCTATGTGGAGATGCTGGCGAAAGCAAGAGCTGGGAGCTGCCCTCTGTTGACGTAGTGTCAGCACCTGAAGGACAGAAGGAGGGCATTCCAGACATTACTCCATCACCTCAGCCTTGCTCCCTTAGGTCCAAAGGTCAGGGAACTGCTCATGCCCCCAGAGTTCCAATTTGGCCTCTGTTTCTCAGACAAGAGCTTCAAAGGCCTCTGCTCTGCTCTGGGTGAAATCAGCTTGTGGCCCAGGCTGATTCTGCTGGCTTCGCGTCTGTCAGTGTGTTCTAATCACTGTTATAAGTGTGGTTCTGTGGAACACCTTGTAAAATATTTTCTATTGCTCCAGCCATGTCTCCTGTCTAGACAATCTAATTACGAGCGCAGAGAAAACAGCTGAAGTGTATGCCACCCTCAAGGGTGGCCTAACTCCAGGAGTGGGGGTGGGAACAAGGGAAGGGAGTGGAAGGCATTGGTTCCTTTTCGTTGACTTGCCCAGAAAATTGAGCCCTCTAAAGGAGTTCAGCTAACTTTTAATTAAAAAGAAATGGTCTGGTGGAAGCTGGCATTTTGTTGTTTTTCCAAACTCAGTGGAAGGATTAAAGGTACCGATTTATTTTCCTCCAATCGCATCTTTTTTATTGGCTTCAAAGGTAGACTGTGGTCTTTGCTTGAAAAAGAAAAGCCACTGATTTAATAATCTGCCCTTCCATCACCATTCTGAAAATAAAAAGTGGCTCTTTAAAGGTATGTTCTTTCCCAGTAGTATCTGATTTGGTGAGTCTTTTCTGCACCTGGCCCGGGGGCAGGCCTTGTGTATGACAAAGTGACGAGACACAGACTGTCGCTGAGATGGTCACACACTTTTGGGATCAAACACACACGCACGCACGCACTTTCATGCTTTAACCAGGCCTTGGTTAGTGCTCCAGTGAGAAAGTCAACAGTGTTGTGGGCACAGAATAGGGAGAAAGTATTTCTACTGGGAGGTGTTGGAAGGTCTTATGAAACAGGTGAGATCAGAGCAGGTCTTATAGGGTGAGCAGAATTTGAACAGAGAGATAGAGGAGCAGTGAGGCCCAGACATAAGTAAAAAAATGCCCAGCTGGTACGATCATGCCAGGTCTCACGGGGGGCTGGGTCCCAACTGCCGAGAAGGTATGGTGGAAGTTTCTGAACTTCCACCATACCTATGGTTTTAAACAATAATAATATGAGGAGCTTGGGTCTTAGTTATACTAGGGTGTGAGATGTTGAAGGTTTGGGGGAGGAGCCTAAAATGATTGGCATTTTGCTTCAGCAAGACAGGGGTAGCAATGCTGTAAGAGATGGTTTGGAGAAACAGAAACCATAAGAAGGGGCTGACCATGGAAGAGATTCTCTAATTGTAGAATTAGGAAATCATAAGGACCTGAACTGGGCTGGTGGGTGAGGAAAGGAGAGCATAGGTATGAGAAGACTTGGCTGGAGTAGAATTCCCAGCATGTGATGACTGGATTGGGTTTTCCCGATGTGGGATAGGTGGGAGGAGAGATGGGCAGGGAGCCTGCAAATGGAAGATGAACTTCGTGTTTATTGAGTGGAGTGCTGGACAGTCTATGGGAAAAGAAGATGGTTGGGAGAAACTACTCATACAACTGACATTTATTCAGCACTTCCATTGCCAGTTGCTGTGCTGAGTATTATGATTCCATCGTGCTGGATGAGAGGGTTTTTTTCCCTTGTGGAGCTCACAGTCAGGGGGCAATCAGACAGTAATCAAATAATCATACTGGTAAGTTTAAAATTAGAACAATAATGGTGCTTTGAAGTAGAGATATATGAAGTGTATGAATTATCTATTGCCATATAACAACCTACTTCAAAACTTAGAACTGTAAAATGACAAAGATTTATTACTTGTCTGTTTTTGAGTCAGGAATATGGATGTGACTTAGCTTCATCCTCTGGTTCAGGATCTCGCCAAGGCTTCAGTGAACGTGTCCCTGGGACTGTGGCATCTCAAAGCTGAACCAAGGGAGGGTCACTGAGCCTGGCCATGTAGTTGTAGGCAGGCTCAGGTCCTCACTGCAGTTTGGCCAGAGAGAACTGTTCCCACCATGTGAGCCTTTCGCCAGAGCTATTGACACCATGGCTACCAATTTCATGTGGAGGGAACGAGGCAGATCAAACAAGATAGAAGCTGTAGTCTTCAGGCTACCTCTGTCCCACTCCATTCACTAGAGGCATGTTGCTAAATCTGGCTCACACTCAAGTGGAGGCTGCCCCACAAGGGCATGGATATCAGGAAGTAGACATTATTGGAGGTTATCTGAGAAGTAGCCTACCACCTGAAGGCTATCAGAGCATTCATTACCGGATTTAGACTCAAATTGGAGGGCAGAGATCAGGGAAGTTTTCTCTGAGGAAGGGATTCTGGAGCTGGGATTAGAAGGATGAGTAAGAGTTGACAAGGTGAAGGGGGTTATGGAGAAAATGTTTTAGGAAGAGGAAGATGCACAAAGGAGAGAGGGAGCCTGGTGCCTGTGAGGAACTGTAAACAAGCTAACAGGATCCATTAAATCTGAAGGGCCTGAGACACTGACGTGGAGATGAGTTACATATTTAGATGCTGATGAGCTATGGTGTTGTGGAGAAGTTAGAGTACTTCTGCTTTTACCCATCACTGCACTGCCATCACTAGAGAATGAAGGGATTCACAGTGAAAATTAGTTTCAAAGTCTTTACTCTGAACCGTGGGACTGTCTCTGAACCTGCTAGGAAATAGGTCTGATTCAGTGTATAAAATTGCTCACTTATCTCTTAGGATAATTACTTATTGTGTAATGAGATAATGTTCATAAATCACCCTGGGCTTATTGGGGAAAGGTATTATAGAAACACAAGGTTTTATCAGTGATGATGGAAACAGCTTTGGGAATTAAAATCAGATGTGCATCTTGACACTATGACATTTTAGTACAGGCCAAGGAACTGCTAAGTTCACCTGAGTTCTTGAGAAATGTCTTAAGTTAAGAAGTAGAAGGAGCAGGATGCCGGAGGGGATTGGAATGGGTATAGGCAGGGTGGGGATTGGGGATCGATCTCTTTAGTTCTTTCACGCTAATAAGGAAGAACACTGGCCCCTGTTAATCCTCATTAAATGACTATGACTTCTTAAAGATGCAACATGAAGATTCTACTTCTGGGTTGGGAATAAGAAAATCTGAATTCTCATCCTTATTCTGTCTTCAGTTTTCTATGCATCCTTGAAAGAAAATTGTTTCCCCTTTCAGGGCCTTGATTTACCTTAACGTAATATGAAAGGGTGAAAATAGGTGATCTTTAAGGTCTTAGCCAGCTTATGGGGCAAGAATTGACCAAAATTTTATGTTCTTTCCTGGTTTGTTCCCATGAAATAAAAACCATAAGAATTCCTTCTCAGCAGTCAAGGGATACTATAACCAATGACAGTTTTTGTTTTGGGAATGTTTAACACTGGCAGCAGAACTTGAACCTTTGTGAATTTGTTTTGCAGACTCGGGGAAAGACAGACTGGGAAAAGAGAAAACAGGCCAGTTAGTGTTCTATCCTCAATTCTTCCCATTTCAACTGACATATGCTCCTTCCTCCTCTTTTTTGTCCCCTTGCTCTTCTTTTATTCCAGACTCTCTGGACTTAGATCTATACTTCATATTTTTATATCATATCATTCATTATTTCTTTATTAAAATCATCTAGTCAATTATGTAATAGGTGAAATTATTCTTCATTTAGGTGTGCCAAACTACTAGAATATTCATCCAACAGAGTGTTTACCTCACCAAGCAAGGTATATGTACTTAAAACACAAAGCAAAACATTTTCATTGGGTGGGAGTGAGGTAAGAGGTTACTAAGAGTCCAGTGTGTTGTCTTTCCTGAGGAGTAACTCCCTAGCTTCTCACCCCTTCCTTCCCCACATCTCTTTCAGTAAATGAGGTGATGGAGCCCAGTACTTTTCTCCCCAAATTAAACATTATTTATGAAGCATTACTGTCCTCCATGGGACTCAGGAGACAAAGCCATGGGAATAACTGAAGTTCAGGAAAAATTATCAACCACACTGGATTATCCAGGAGCCAGACTAGCACAGGCATATGGTGACAGTACAGTGCATTCACCAAACAGTGACAGAAGTTTGGTCTTAACATACTTATTCAAAATTTTAAATCTATACATTTTAAAAGAAACTATTTTAATTTCAGTATTTGTGAACATTTTCTGCTTTTTGATTTAGGGTTGTTGGTGTTTTGACTTACAAGTGAGTAGAGAGGCCATGATCTTCGGAGTGCTGGCATCACAGAGTCTTAGTATGGCTGTGAATGGAAGTGAGTAGTGGAACTGGCAGTAAAGTGAGTCCTCTCTTCTGAAGGGTGACATCAGGCTAAAGAGTTGTGACATGACTGTCTCATCTTCTCCTTCCACTCAGGCAAAAGTAAGAGCTTTTACCTTCTCTGCAGAGTGTCTTCAGGCATGAGTAAAAGAGACTCAGTTTTCTTTTTCTACCTTTTCTTATCTCCATTAGCATCTTGAAAATTCTGTCTTTAAAACTTAAATTGGTCCTCAGAGTAGAAGAAATATCTGTTAAATGCAAATGGCATGTAGCAATGTTCTCTTATTTTCCCATCTAACAGGATCCCTAGGTTGTCAGAGGCAGCCATTTACCTAACTGAAACAGTGCATTTTTAAGGCTCTCTCATGAGGCTGAATGTCTCCATTTGTCTAAGTTCTGGTCAATAGAATGTAAGCAAAGGCAATGGGAGGTCCTTTTAGGAAGACTCCTCAAAAGGCAAGGAAGTACTATCTGTATCCTTCTACTTCCCCCTCCTCCTACCTGTAATGTGAGTGAAATTCTCAAGCCACCATCTTGGACTATGGATCCGAGGAGCAAACCTAGGGGTGGCAGAGGAGGAAGCTGGAAGGAGCCTGGCTTCCACTCTTGCACTGATCACCTCTGATCTTCTTTTACAAAGAGAGAATGTGTGCTTCATTTTAATTGGGATTTTTCTGTTATATGCAGCCAAACTTCACTCTAATTAATAGAGCCAGAAAAGAAGGGGTTCTTCCATCTCTCGAAGGTTAGGGACGGTGAGGATGGCAATTCTGTGTGAGGGAATGTTCATATGGTTTAGGGTTCCACAGACCATGGTTCCAACCTCAGATCTTTCATTTTTTGGCTTTGTTGTACCACTTCTGTGAGGCCTGTATTCTTATCTAAAAAATGGAGTTAATAATGTTCTCCCAGTGCAGTTGTAGGGATTATTAAAAGAGAACATAGCCAGTGACTGTTACAGGTGCTTCTATATTAGGTTTTCTCCCCCCATTTGCTCTGCCTTTATAAGGAAGGTGGCCCTCTACAGATATTCTTTAATGTATCACAAAATGCTAAGAGATAGCTACTCCCTGAGAAGCTACTGAGTCACTGGGGGGGGGCAGTTAGGACTACAGGCTTGTGCTGTAAATTTAATAGGAAAGGAGTGTCAGTCATTCACTTAACTCAAGGCATTTAAGTCAGAGACAAACTAATGGAGAGCTGGTGCCTATTTTTTGATGGGAATAGGAATTTGATGAATTGGTTTGTGAGACCTTAAGCCGTAATTAATTGGAGATTCGAGGTCTGTTTCTGTGAGCAGAGAATGCACATGTTAAAATGCTCCTAGGAGCAAGAAGGTATGCACCAATTCAGACCAAGCAGGAAGCATGTAGAGTCAAAAGGGGCGAGTCTACAGATATGCGTTGAGAAATGACCTTAAACCCACCTAAACACCTAGGGTTATATTTTATACTATTTGATGATGAGCTAGCAGGATTAGGAGGCTAGCTCTAATGGAAAACCTAACTTATAATGAAGAACATTAGATAATATTTATTGACTTTTTAATTAAAAAGTTGTTTTAGCTATTTTATCTAGTTGGAGTCATTGTGTGTTTTCCTTGTGTTTTTTCTCCTTCATGGTAAATCTGATATTGCTGCACCCAGATTCTGGAAATAAGGTTTAGTTGTAATAGTTTTAATGAGGTCATTCAACAAATGGAAGACAATGACCTTGTAGTCTCTGCAGTGAAAGAGACATGAGTTATGCTGTATATTGGTCTTGCCCTTAAATAGCCTGAGATCTAATTGGTACAGGGAGAGTGAAATATATAGAAAACAAATTTTCATATAACACAGAGCATGACAAATCCTAAAAGAAAGACAGAAACAACATATTATGGGAGTGCAGATGAGCCAATTATTTTTAAGGGGAGTCATTGTTGCTCCCCTTAAAAAATAGACAGCATACTGATAAATTTTGGCAGAAAATGGTAAGATGCTTCATACACTGAGGAGAGTATTATTGAAAGATATGATGCAAAAGTGTGAAAAGTTGTTTTAGAAACTGTGATGAGTCTCCTGATTGGAGTATAGGGAGAGTGGAGCGAGAGAGGAAGGAGGGAGAATAACCTGCTCACAGACAATGTATAATAGCAGGATATGGAGGTTTTGTATATTTTCATCGGCTAATGGGAGTCATAAAGATTCCAGAGAAGAGAGGCTTTCTGCATCTTTGTGTCCCTGCAGCTGGTAGCACGATACTAGTTTGTGGCAGGCACATTCTGTATGCTTAATAAATGGTTGATAAATGATTAAAGCAGGTAGTGATGTTTGAGATGGATTGGAGCACACAATAATTTGATCATATTTTTGAGTCACTGCTGGTGAGAGGTATTCAATGCCAGACCTAAGTATGGAATGAAAAGTTTATATATGAGATTCTGAGTATCATCCTCTTGTGTTCCCAAACTCTAATGGCGAAAAGTCACTTGAGATTTACTTGGATGGGGGTGAAGTCTGAAAACAGAATTGCCTTGGGGTTTATGGACTTGCCATCCTCAGCAAGGATCAAGTTACATCACATACTCTGATGAACTGGGCAGCAGGCAAGGATTTTGTCATGCATGCTCTTGACTTTGCCTTTGGGGAGCTGTGCCAAGAATGCCCTGGATTTGATCTTGGGTGTGGTGCTGTCCACTCACTCATAATGCCCAGGGAGGCGTGTTGACAAGGATGGGTGGATGGTAGGGGATTGCTGAGCTATTTCTTGGCAAATATCTGGGAGGAGGCGTTCCCCAAATGCCTCAATCCTGTTATTTTTGAGTAATGGACTGAACCCAGGTGCCTGATTGGACAGGGCCACTCCCAATTTCTTCTAGATAAATATTTGGTTGCCAGGAGGTTATATTTAAATGAAAAAATACCTCCTTAGAAAGTTGTTGCCTAAGAATTCCTGCAGAGGGCAGGATCCCATCCCAGCTGGGAAAGGCTTGAGAACCACCCGAAAACTTAAACTGTACACATATGTACTTAGTGTATGGGCATCCAGTTTGAGGTTCTACAAATGTCTGCTGCTCTAACTAACAAGAAAAGCCATCAGTTAGATACACTGCTTTTCTTTAGGGAAATGCTCCTGGTCTTTAGTGTCATCATGGCAGGATTCTGAAGCACAAATGGAATCCAAGTCAGGGATTTGGCTTTAAAGAGAGAAGCTGGTTCTGTGAGAAAGAGTCTAATCCCTTCTGGAATCTAAAGCACAGAGTCTGAGAAGCTAGGGTATTTGGATATTTTAGACATAGGGCATCCTAACTTTGCCCTTGCTACTTGTAATTAACATTTAAATGTTGGCTTTTTAGTCTCCATCAATTTAGCTTTTCTGTTCTCCCTATGGAGAGAATCCTGTTATATATTTCCCTTCTATTGTCACTGAATGAGACTATTAGGACTCAGCAATTAAATTTTATAACTGCCTTTTGGACTATGTCTCTTTAGAAATAACCCAGTTAACATCCTCAGTTTTTTTTTTTAAATAAAAGAATACAGAACAAAATACAAATAAAAACACAACAACAAAAGTGGCATAAAACAACAGAAGTAAAAAGACTATTAACATAACTTTGGGTTAAAGTTCAGTGTTTCTTTTCCTTCTATCAAGATTTATTCTAATAATTTTCTATAACAATATGTGGCATTGAAGTCACGTGCTGTGACTCTCCCCGTGGTTTCTTAATCATCTTAATCATCAGCTACACATTATTTTGTTTTTGTTTTTAACTCTTTAGACCCCCTTTCTTTAGTGGTTGCTCTAATATCCACTGACAGATTGCCTCAGAAAGAGGAGATCTTACCCATATGCAGCAGCTTAAATTTAAGTGATAAGAGGCTTGTTCAGCAGATGGGCTTGAGCTCAAGGGCTGTGTGGGTATGTTCCAGTGAGAACCCATTCCGAGTAATAATAGGGACCTGAGGGACACTTGGCAGAAAGTCAAAGTTAAGGACTATTTATTCTAATTCATTGCTGGGAAAACAAACAAACCCTGTTACTTATGATGAGTTTAAATTCTTCCATGGTGCTATTATTATATCTTAACAAATGAGAATAATGAAAGTAAACAGAAGCTGGAAGGAATTTTAGTGTCTGGTTCAATCTCCCACATTTTGCAAATATACAATGTGGTCTTGGGGGACTGTCATTAATACATACAATGACGAAGCTGAGAGTGAAACTTAAACATGGGTGAACAACTATAAAGGGTATTTATTCATTGACCTAAATCTTTAAGTTTTAGTGTGTTTTTGTTTTTTCCTCCGTATGGCATCAAAGAACAGGGAATCTGATCTTTAGAAGCATCTGGGGAATGGAGCATAGATTAGGTGGATAGCAGATGCATAACTAGAGTTTTGACTTTCCATAAATGAGCTCCTTGACATTGGCTATTATTTTCTCTTTTATATGGACTTTTATTTTTAAAATACCTATAGAACAATGAGAGCACAATTTATGCTCTTGTGGTATCCATCGAAACAAAAGTCAAAAATTTGAATTTTTTATCTGGATACTCTTAAAATAATAATAAATGGCATGGTGAAGAGGAAAGAATACTGTAGGTAGTTTTACAGAAATTATATTGTACCATATGGAAGAAGATATGCCTAGATATCATTGTCAGGAGTTTTGAATTTGACTCAATCCCAGAATTTAACCCCTCATACTTCTGTATGTTGTCATTGCAGGGGAAAGAGTCTTTCAAAACAGGTTTCCCTCCTTGCTTCTTGGAGTTTTAAATAACTATTCCTCTAAATTCTACTGGTCCGAAATCCATGCAGTTCCCCTGGGCAGTTGCTGGGTGGCAGCAGAAGTGTTAAAGTGGTGGCCCATGGACCAAGCAGAATGGCAAAGGGGTAGTAGTCATGCTCAGTTGGCACTGAATGTGTGTCCTCGTCCTCACAAGTGACACAGCTGGGACTGGGTTTGGATTGGCCAGTAGTAGGGGGAATCTTTCTTTTCCAATTGTTTGTTGCTGGTCATTTGAAAGGGGTGGTAATTATAGTAGCCACTGCCATTTATTAAACAGCCATTGTGGGCTGGACACTGTATTAGACTCTTCAGATGTGTCATTGTAAATTCAAATGTCACCAGTAGTGACGTGTTATTATCCCCATTTTGCAGATAAGGAAATAGATGAAGAGAAAGATCAACCAACAGACTCAAGGGCACAAAGTCAGCCAGTTGCTTTACCTGAGATGAAACACAGATCCTTATAACACCATAACCCATTCTTTTCCTTCCATGGGACTGTTAAATAAAGATATAGATTAAGCCAACAACAAAAATCTCATCACTGTTTTTGAGGTGAGTGAATCAGTGGGAGTGGAAATGTCAGGCACATTTAAGCTAGAGAGAAAATAATAATGTCAGTAATTAGTTTTTAGTATCCTGAAATTTGCAAAGCCTTTCCACACTGCTTATTTGGATTCACACATGCACACATGCACACACACACTCCCATAGTAAATGCAGGGAGGTGGTTAATTTTGACCTTTACAAATGAGAAAAACAAAAAACAAAAAACAAAAAAAACTGAGGCTCACTTATACATGAAGTCATCTTAAGGGAGTTCTTGGTAAATAGTGCAAAACTGGGTCTCCTGATTCTCCAGGCTTGGAAATTCTCACTACACCATGCAGCCTTAAAGAGATGGGTTGTTTCTCTACACAGGCAGTCCTTTAAGATAGATGTACAGTCTCTTAGGCCTTAAAGCACAGGGTTGAGACAGTCCCCATCAGACTGATGGCCCTCATCTTTCAGCGCTGGCTAATTCCTGCCTACAGTTCTCATAATGCCTGTTTAAGCTGCAGCTGTTTCCAGAGTCCTGCACATGGGGGATGTCTCTCTGAGCTTGCCCATCATGCACATAATGAAACTGTGAATCCGCTGCTTCTTCACCAAAGGCCCTCAATTGGTATCAATATTCAGACAAACCTAGCTAAATGACCCCTAGCAGAAAATAGAAATGAAAGTGATTTAGACATCTCGGATATTTGCAGGCTCATGTTTTACATTATTTATTTTTGGATACAATATAGATAAATTATTTTCAAATCTTGAATATCTGAGATTGTGTTAGAAAACTTCTGGATCTTGGACCTAAGAGATTATCTAATATCCAAAGAGGGAGAGTTAGTAATGTAAAGTTAAATGTATGTACAGAGGCATGAAGGACTGGGATGTCCTGACCCTGCAGGAAGAAGCTTGGGCTTAGGAACCAAGCATATGTGGATTTGAATCCTGACTGTCTTTTACCAGTTGTGTGATAGCAAGTTAAACACTTGATGTCTCTAAGCCCTAATCTCATCTTTAAAAATAGATATAATAATACCTGCTTTGCAGGGGAATTGGTCAGTCTAAAAGAGCTCGTGTATTCAAAAGCTTAATGTAGTGCATATGTACTTTGCCTTTTCTATACAAGCTGATTCTCCAATGCCTTTCATTTGGTTTGGATTCCAATGAGATCATGTGTTACAGAGTTTACAGCATAGATTACCCACATGATATATTAGAAGTACAACTCAGTCCTTGATGGGAAAAATACTGTGCAATCAATCTCTTTATAATTTATTCACATCATAAGTTAACCATGTTATAGCATGCTTTTGCCATATGTAGTCTGAGCATCTATTATTATATTTGGGATCTGCTTTGACTTGTATCCCTGAACCTGTATAATTAAGTGTTATATTATAGCGGGCTTCACAGCATTGGGTAATGAAAAGAATTCTGGCCTTGTAATGAGGGGAATTTTGTGCCAACTCTACCAGGCACGAGCTGTATGATTATAGATACCTCCTTTTGAGGCCTAAATATGAGCATTTTAGTTCAGGTAATCTGTAACTCCTGATCAGTTTTAAGATTTGATTTTGTTGTTGTATTTTCTTTTACTGGTGTATATTGAGACTGCAGTTTATTAAGTCTATATAATGCTTCTAGTGGGGTAGGGACAAGCGATTCAGTAGTAGAAGATTAAGCTGAATTCCTAACCATGGACCTCTCCTGCTTAATTGGGTGTTTTTGTTATTTTTTGTTTATTTGTTTGTGTTTTGTACACTGCAAGGGCCTAATACTAAATAGGATCAGCAAGTTCATTAGTCAGCTTTGGCAAGGATGGACCTTTATAAAGTACCCCAGGTTACAGGAAGGTGGCACTAGAGACTCTTCTCTCAGACAAATGAGGCCTGGGTTCTGGAATGGAAGAGTCATAGGTCTTTAAATTGGAGACCACCAAGCAGGCATGCTCTCTCCAGTAACCCTGATAGGCGATTATCCAGCCTCTGTTTAAAGGTTTCTGGAAGAAGAGAATTCACTACTTCTTCACTTGCCTGTCCCACTCAGAGAGGCTCTGCTTTAAATGGTATTTCCTGTATTGAGTTGAATTAAGCTCCTCTTGTATCTTTCACCTTTTGGTCCTAGAATTTTTCTCTGCTGCTGCACAGAATCAAGACTCAGCTCATAAATTCAACGACTCTTTAGCTCCTAGTGTATGTCAAACACTGAGCTGAGCTCTGGAGAAATGACATATGACATCTTTCTCACTAAGGGTTTACAGTATGGTCAGAGAGACAGAAAAGTAAAATGTCAGTTGCAGTATGATGTCCATTCCTGCTGGATGTAGACATGGGGGAGGA
Source organism: Glossophaga mutica (assembly GCA_039655065.1). Taxonomy (NCBI): domain Eukaryota; kingdom Metazoa; phylum Chordata; class Mammalia; order Chiroptera; family Phyllostomidae; genus Glossophaga; species Glossophaga mutica. The sequence goes on along the minus strand of CM077304.1, from coordinate 175,238,873 downwards.
CGAGGGCAGGAAGGATGTCCTCCAGAGTTTGAAAGTCCAAGTGTTCATGTCCTCCTTCATCTGTAATTTCAAAAGTCATAGCAAGTCTCAGGAGACTTGAGCTCTAATCCCAGTTTTGCTGTCATTGTCTCTGTGAAATAATGAGCAATTCAATCCATTTCCCATAGCGGAGGCTGTCGATAGGATCCTCTCAGGATATTAGTCCTCCGCACTTTAAAAGAAAGAATTGACGTACTCATCTAATGAAGCTGGCCCAGGATTTTCCTCCTCTTTATTTCTGCTCCTCACTGGTCAGCCTAGAGTAGAAGATCAGGACTTAATTCTCCTTGCACCTGAGCCTTACCAAGTCACACTGAGCTCCATCTTCTGTGCTATGGGCCTGCATTGTGGTAAACTTTACCTTTTGCCTAAAATGTTTTCAGCAATTGTTAAATTAAAAGCACACTTAGAGAAAACCCACAGAAATTTTGAACATGCCCAGGCAAATTGAAAGTTGTCCCTGGGATCTTTCCATTGACCAGTACAAAAAAGATGACTAAGGCAGTGTCTGCCCACTCCTATGTGGAAATAATGTTGTGTTTGTCTGAAAGCCAGTAAAAAATGTATGTTGAAAAATGGCCTGCTGACAGGTTATTTTGTACCCCAAATACCTTGATACTTCAAGTTCTTTATTTTTTTAAATTCATATACTCCAGTTTTTTTCACTGACACTTGAAGGGATTTTGAAAAAAATGGAGAATGACCCAGACTCAGGGCTCTGAGGGGTTTGTTACTCCCATTTGCTTCAGTCACCCCCTGTTAATTGTTTTGCTTTTTTGTTTTGTTTTATTTTCTGTTTTTCCTTTTTTTTTTTGCAGTTAACATGAAATGAAAATACTGGGTGAATGGGACATCTCACAAGCACTGGAGGGGAATCCCTTAATGATGAGATATGAAATCCAACCTCTAAGTTCCATTACATAAAATATTTTCTTTTCTTTGGAATAGGAAAAAAAAACTAATTGTCCTTTGTTCTGCTTGTCTAGATAAACTTCAAGGTCAATGGCAATTTTTCTTGGGATTATTTGCTATTATGCAGAATTTAAATGAGAACATGGACTTGGGAAGGGAAAGTAAACTCACTGATTTTGGGATTTTGAATGACTCTCATGTGAGGATGGGGAGAGTGGTAACGGAGGCCTGGGGCCCAGGGAATAACACAGAATTCTCTAAGACCTTGATTTCAGAGTATAGCTTTTCTTATGTAAATGTAATTTCAGTAAACTTTGAGCAATGATTTAAATTTTTTGCAAAAGAATCCCCAGTATTTGCCACTTTCTTTTTTCCCCTAGACTAAAAGGAATGAGACTTGTCCCTCTACTTAGCAATAGGTTTTACTCATCAGTTTAAAAACATTTAAAATTAACTGATTTTTACCATATTTGAAAGCATACAAATAGTTCTGAATTCCTACCTTAAATTTAATTTTATCTATGCTTTTTCTAAAACAAACAAGAACCACTAAGTTTTCCCAAGGGCATATCTTGGGAGTTCAGTGAATTTTGATATATGTATAAAAATGAGGTTCATTATTGACTATAATAATTACAGTCCACAAACCCTCTTACTTACTTATCAAAGTAAGGCACTGCATGTATTTATGCTTTTTGATTGCTCTAGGAAAAACAGAATAAAAGCATGCATCACCTAGGAGGAGCTCTGAGGCCTTTTCCTTTTTTACTGAACTCTACCAAATCAAGCTTCTGCTTGACAACTTGGCTCATACACCGAGCAGTACACATAAAAGTAACATTTCAAGCCAGGTTCAAACAATCTGTTTAAATAGAATAAGCATTCACTGTGTTTGAATATGTGTACATCACTATGTTAGGTGTTGTGATATAGAGCTAAGTAACACAGTTTGTGCTATAAACATTTCATATTACAATAACAGAGATAGGTCAAGTGTACAGACAGCTGTACTGTAAGTTGCAGTAGGCTTATGTCATTGTAGAGGAATTGACATCAAAGAGAATTCATACAACAGTGGGTATATCTGGAGAACATAAAGGAAGTGGTATATGGTAAGACCTTTAAAGAAGTGTTACCAGGATAATGGTTGGGATTTGGGTTGTAAAGAGAGGGTTACAGGAAAAGCCTGGTCTATGTGGAAGGCATAGCAAAAATAGAAATACATGGTCAAGAAATAGCAGGGAAATGCAGAGAATAGTGAGTGGGTACAGTTTTGCTTAAGTGTTATAAATGCAGAGTGGATGATAAGGCCAGAAGTGGGGTCAGATAAAGGGTGGAGACTTTGATTGCCAGTGAAAAATAATTGTATACGCTTGGTAACAAGGAAGCTACAACTGAATTTTAAATGAAGAAGTGAATCCATTTAGCAGATTTTTTTTTTTTTTTTTTTTTTTTTTGACATGCCTTCCATAGGTCAGGTACTATGTAAAGTGTTGAAAATTGAAAGAAAAAATAGCTTCATGCCTCAAAGTCTTTTGTGGGACAAAGAGTTAAATGTAATTATTTTATTTTTTCTTTTATTTTATCTATTTATTTCTAGGTGTGGGGAGGGAAGGAGAAAGAAAGGGAGAGAAACCTCAATGTGTGGTTGTCTCTTGCTCATTCCCAGCTGGGAACCTGGCCTGCAACCCAGGCATGTGCCCTGACTGGGAGTCAAACTGGTGACCCTTTGCTTCACAGGCCAGCACTCAGTCCACAGAGCCACACCAGCCAGGGCTAAATGTAATTATTTTAACATACATATGAATACTGAGCTGGGGCATCTTGTTCAGAAAACTAAGGAATCATGGAAAGTTTCTTAAAGGAAATGAGCCTTAAGAATTGAATAAGGGTTGAAGAAATGAGAAATGCTGTTCCAAAAGACCCTTGAAATAGTTGATGTGATTTTTAACACAAGGAACACTGGGTGGAGAGAATTCTGCCGAAGGATGGGAGTAGGATAATGGAGGAAGGGAGAGAGTTAGGAGGCTGCTGACGTTGAACAGGAAAGACAGTGAGAGCCTGAACTATTTGAGATGGATGTGAGGATGAAGAGGTGGTTACTCCCACAAAAGAGGCAGTAGCAGCAGATGTTGATTTGATGCTGGAAGTGGGGTCTGGGATGGGAATTGCAAAAGGGGAAGAGCATGAGAGAAGGCATTAGAAATGGCTATGACTGGAAGCCTGGGAGGCAAGGAGAATGGTACTACTATTGGGAGGAATGTAGCAGTCAACAGAAAGAGTTTCAGGGGAAATATGTGGAACTCAGTGTTGGGTCTCTAGTACAAAGCAGAGTAAGCCAATTTAAAAAAAAAAGTGCAGGAGCAAAATTTCTTGGACTATTGATGTAATAGTTTCTTCCTTTTGTCTCTTGGGAAATCTCAAGCCATAGGAAACATCAAAATATTGCCTTAAGCACACATTAAAGTACTGATGTTTAAGGCAAAATGATCACTGTATAGACCATGCCTTGTAAATAATTCCTATATAGATGATACTTGACTTATGGTGGTGTTGTGTCCTGATAACAACTATCTCAAGTTGAAAATATCATCCATTGAAGATGCATTTAAAAGATCTAACCAACTAAGTGCTAGAGCTTAGCCTAGCTGACTTTCAATGTGCTCAGAACATGTACATTAGGCTACAGTTGGGCAATTATCTTGAGTTTCATCTCAAGAGAGTAATTGCCTTCCTCTTCTTACCAGGAGCAAAGGACACATTCAGGTGAACATTTTGTAGATGTGATGGGATTCAAAATCACAAAACAATATAAAAACAAAACAAAACAAACAAACAAAAAAAAACGCTGGCAACACAGTACACTGTACAGTATGGGTTGTTTATCCTCGCAATTGCAGATCACATGGCTCGCTGGGAGCCTCAGCTCCCTGTGGTTATCCCACCTTCTGTTACAAGCCCAGGAAAAGGTCAAAATTCAAAATTTGAAGTATGGTTTCTACTGAATGCATATCACTTTTGCACCATTGTCAAGCTGAGCCATTCTACGTAGGGGACAGTCTGTACTCTTCTTTGCCTTGGTTTATGGATGTTCTAAATAATACCTTGGGATTATTTACGATGACAAGTTGGCATTTTTCAGTAAGCTGCTTTCTCGGAAAAGGACCAACAGAGACAGGGTTTTCTCACAACACCTAATTTTCATTTTTGTCTTCCTTTCTTTTAGTTAGTGGGTAAAATTAGTGACTAGTGGACCGCATGTATAGATTTAATGACCCCCCACATGCCTTAAGGATGAATCATGGTGGCCTCCTCTCTGTGCCTCCTCATTACTTCATTTCCAACTCCATTTCTGTCTCCACTGTAATTGCAGCACTGGGTGAGACGCTGCTCGAGGAGGAATTAGCTGAACTGTGGTGGTTTGGCAACAGAAAGATAGAGAGGAAATAGCACGGAACAGGAGGTTTGTGTAAAACATGTAGCCTCGTGGCTTTCTGCCCAACCAAGGCAGCTTCCCCTATGGTTTCCAGCCCTCCTAGGGCTTTGAAGGCACTGAGTGTGGGATGGAGGTAAATCTACATGATGTATTTGCCCCCAAACGTAATTATCTGCATATGAAGAAGCACCTTAAATATACACATATGAACACACTTGATACCCTAGGATCTAAGAGGAATTTTAAAACCACATTCATGTTTCAGAAAACAAAGAAAGGAGAGGAATTAATTTGGGTGGTCTGGCAGTTGGTGGAAAAAAGAATGCAGATAGTAGGATGAAGTTAAGAGTGGGAAACGACATAACTCAATTCTATTAGAAGCAAGTGCTGCTTTTTAATGTCTTTTTTTGTTGGTGACTCAAGCCTCCCAAAAGCAAGATGTTTCATTCATTAAGGCTTTATAGTGGGTACTCATTTGACCAGCGTACAGAGCATAGAATATTAAATAAATAAAAGTTTATAGTCTTGAAGTGCTAAAAGGAAATTAATTAGGGAGATCAATTGTTGGAAACTGATTGCTGCATGGACTAGTTAAAAAGAATGTATTGAGGGGCATAGGTATCATTGATCCATAGTAATTCTAGTGAATTACTTTACATCTTTTCTAGTTCAATTCCACATTTTGCATTGAAATCACTATTATATGGGCTGGCAAATGGCTCATTGGTGTCTATCCCAACATGTTCAGAAATGGGGAAATCACTGTAGCCACATAGAAGCCTAATTCTTCATATTCATAAATATGTTTTCAGATTTATGAACTGTAAACCATGTGCTTTCTCAGATGTGTGTCTCCAGGCTGACTGACCCTCTTCATAGAGAATATTCACTCAAATTGAAGATCTCTACCTATCAAAGATCTCTATCACTGCATCTCCCTTGTATACTTGATCACTTGATTTAAAATCAGTGCCTTTTCTTTCCCTGACCCTTTGTCATTGTGGAGTTAATATGATTCTGTTACCCCACAAGTTGGGAGATGCGAATGGCCTGGGTAACCTATGCTTGGATCATTAGATTTAGTGTTCCCAAGGTCAACATTTGGGGAGTGGTTTCTACTTCCGTGGGTTGAAAGAGAACCTCAGGGGTCCAGAGGTCAGGAGGAGTCTGCACTATCATAGCTCTCGGTCTTCTGGCCCAGGATGAGGTGTGGAAGCTGTTGCTGAAAAGCAGACTGGTTTATAGGCTTAGCAGATTGCTCATCCAGACCCACAATGTCTCATCTCAGTAACATGGTAAATGATGCTATGAACAATGCCTATTTCTATCCATCTTGTCATAGCCCATTGCTAATTAAATAAGGCTAGTTGCAATATCATGGAAGAAGAAGAGCACTAAGCACCTATGCTCTGTGTTCTTATGAAGTATGTACAGAATATAAAATAATAAGATTCCTCAAGTCAAACCTTTCAAGATGTATTTGAGCTGAGGTATGTTCTAGGCCGAAAGTCAGCAAATGTTTTCTCTAAAGAAATAATAGACAGTAAATATATTAGACTTCATGGTCCATACAGTATCTCTCATAACTACTCAACTCTGCTGTTACAGAGTGAAAGCAACCATAGACAATACATAAATGAATGAGTGAGGCTGTGTTCCAATGACGCTTTAAAAAAAAACAAACAGGAAATGAGCCAGATTTGGCCACAGGCCCTGGTTTGCCAATCACTGCCCCAGAGGGTGGACAGTTAGCATAGTGGAGGACAGTCCTTGGCAGCCTGTAGTGAGGCCCTGTTCTGACCTGTTCAACATTCCTATGCATGATTCAGGTGATCGCAGAGGACACACCTGGTAAATCTGCAGGTTTCAGGAAATCGATGTTCTGTAATATATTTTGCAACATGATTACGGTGCAGAAAGAGGCAGTTATAGCCTTGTGACTAAGAGCATTGCCTTTGGAGTTAGATGAATCTACTTTGAAATTGTAGCATTAACACTTTCTATATGGGGGAATTCTTTTTAACTTTTGTAAGTTATTCAGCCTCTCTAAGTTTTATTTTTCTCACCTGTAGAATGAGCATAATTTTATTTGTGTCAGGAGTTGTTGCTTTTGGGCACAAATGAACAAAGCCAAAGGGGGTAAGTTTGAGGATGGGAGGTGGGGATAGGGGGGTGAGGGGGCATGGTGGGGTGAAAATGGAGACAACTATACTTGAACAACAATAAAACATAAATAAAAAGTTTTGTTGCAAGTTTTAAATTATATGATGTATATAAATTGTTTAATACAATGTCTGATACATAGTAAGTGCTCAATGAAAGGCAGTGTGAAAAACGTCACTGGAGCCCTGAGCCCCTAGCTGACCAGGTTCTGAAGCTGGCAGGATGAATGTGTGGGTGGCACACAGGGAAGTCACCCCTGAACTTGAGTGACGAGTAGTCGGCACATCTGGCCAGCCTGCATCATCTTGGTAGGACTGCTGCATGTGGTTCTACTCAGCATTCCTGTTGTCTGAGCCCTGACCAATGTCATCCATAGCTTGGTAGTGTATGTCTTCAACATGGGGTGAAAAGGATACCCTTCGAGACCCCTGACCAAGGAAAGGCTTACTACTGACACACTCCATACTATGGGCTTCAATTTACCTCTTTCTGCCAATTCCTTGGCATCTCTCCTATTGTACTTTAAGTACTCTATCACCTAGCCAGCTTCCACACCAAGTATGATGCTGCTTACTTCCTCATCTACACAGCCTCATTGCTCAGCATACTGTTGCCCATGGTGCCCCAATTCCATGGAATTCAACTCTTTGGCATCAAATACTAAGGGATGGGGCTGGGGACAACCTTGGAACAAAAGGTTGTAACATCTTCTCTTCTTCATATTGTCTTTATATCTTGAAAGCCTGAGAATTATATAACCATTCCCAAACTCCCAGGAAGAGAACATATTGGAAAATGGGGCTCCCTAGGCCTACCCCTGCTAGGAACAGGCTTCTCTGAACCAGAAAAGGCGGGGGAAATAAGGGGCAATCCACTCTTCTCCACAGTAGGTGACCATGTTTGGATAGTTTGTTTGGTGATTAAGTTTTACCGTATCTTTTACCCCCATCATCTTCCACCTCTGTTTGGCTGTGCATTTTCTTAATAATAAAGGCAATTTTTTCCCCAAAAAAATGAAGGAAAAGAAAACCCTCACTGAATCAAGAGCAAAAACAAAGGAATTCACCTGGTTTGGAGGAGAAATGACATAAGCTGATGCATCACACGGAGGCAGACCTCCCTATCTACTCGTGCAGGTTGTGTCTAGAGACTTGTCGTCAACCTGTAGTTTGTGACTTTGGATGGAACAGGGCAGAGAGGTAATTCCCTCTCTAAGGAGGTGTTTGTGGAAGTTACAGAGGAGAATGTCTGAACGAAAGAGTAAACTGGTTTCAGCCTTTCAGGTAGGCAAGTGAATTAGGAGAAGAGGTCTCAAACAAAGAGTAAGAATACTCCAGTAGATCATAACTTTGTATCTGGAAGATCTCTGAGCTGGATCTGTAGCCACTTCTTCTTATCTCTATGGTTGGGTGAAACTCCTATTGCAGAGGAGGGGAGGGAGTAGTGGTATTATTACACCTTGTCTTTTGCTACTTGGGCATTTTGCTGTTAATGTAAATCTCACATCCACACCAGCTCTGTACAGGACTATCTCCACGGTAGACTCTAAGGTGTTGCATATGATGAACTGGGTCTTACTTAGTTTTGGGTCACACCAGCCTGGCATAGTATAGGAAAAAAAAATTTTTTTTTAAGCAGGAATGTCATACTTGAAGTAATAGATTAGCTGGGAAAATGTATAGCCTATGGGATAAAGTAAATACTAAAAGGAAATGTGGTCTAGTCAGCAAAGCTTTTAATATGTTCATTACAAATGAGAAATGACTTAAAAATTACCTATTACTCATATTTATAAAATAAAGGAAGAACATTAAAATAAAATAAGGAAATAGAAATTAATAAAAATAAAGTAGAAGTTAGTGTAATAGACAAATCATCTAAAACCTGATTCATTTTAAGGCAAAACGAGGAAGATGAAGCTATTTTTAATATGGTAGCAGAATATTATTAGTCACTAATATCACTAAGATTAGGCAGAAATAGATAAAATTAGGAATGAGGAAACAGGTAAAACCAGTGTTAGAGAAAAACTTAAAATAATCATAAGAGAATACCACATACAAATTTGTAGGAAAATATTTGGCGTCTAAGAGGAAACAGATGATTTCTTGGTAAAATATAAAATGCATAAACTAATACAGGAAGAAAAAAAACTTGGTAAGACCTATTATCATGGATAATATTAGAAAAATGAGTGAAGGTTGACCAAAAGTGCATCAAAATCCATATCACTGCTTTCTTACTTGTAAGCAACTAAGATACTTTTAATGTCCTTTAAATTATGAGGAACAAAAGTCTGTCATGAGTGAGAGGAGACTCAGACACTGTTCATTTGATACATACATGAATAATAAGAAATGAAGAACTTGCAGCTGCTTTTGTCTTCCTCACCCACTCTTCCCACTTTTCCACTCCCCTAAGCTGTGATACAGAGACAAGCCCCCACATCCTTCCTGCACACCGCTCCATAAGGCTAATTAATGGACAGCTGCACAAATGGAGACTAGTAGAAGCCTTGGCCCTTCCATTAAAATGAAGCCGACCATCCTAGTGGAGAGAACACAGGACTTCAAACAGCCTGGTTTGAAGCACCACCCTTGCCATTGCTGTTTCCCTTACTGTGGGCAACTTAACTCCTTTGACTCTTAGATTTTCTCTGTAATGTGGGGATGGTAGGCTTGTATAAAGACTAATGGATGGGGTACATGTAGCACACAATGTTGTTTGCCTACCCAACAACCATTTACCCTCTTCTTCCATTCTATCCAGAACCAGTTTTATTTATGTAAGAACTCTCTTCTGAGAAGTTATATGACTCAGGGAAAGCAATCTCCAGATTCAAGAGATGAGTGATTGGTAAGCTCCCTCCATTGTGAGTTAATGCTTTAGGCAGGAGTGTAACCCAATTCAGGCCTGATAGCTAATATGTAATAGGGCTTACTATGACCCAGATGCTGTTTCAATTCAGATAGCATCCTATGAGGTAAATACTACTGTTAACTGCATTTTACAAGTGAGGAAACTAAGGAACAGAGAGGTTAAATAACTGGTCCAAGGAAACACAGCTAATAAATGACAGAACTAGATTCAAACCCAGGAGTCTGGTCCCAAAGTCTGTGCTTCTAAACCACTAAGTAATATTGCTTCTTACGTAACTGAAAGTTCTCCAGGGAAACTCAGGGTAACTTTTTTTTTCATTGATTTTTTAAAAAATGGAAAAAAGAAGTCTCTACATTGGTGGGTCTGCCTATGAAAGCTTGGACAGCCTTACCCATCTTGCTGCCATGAGGGGAACTAAAGTGAAATGTGCAGGGCAGCTAAGCAGAAAGATGGAAAGAAATTGTTTTTTTAAAATGACACTTAGCTCCTGGGCCAAACAACCCTGGAGTTGTATTATTGTGGAATTGTGTGTACATGCTTGTATGTTTGTGTTTGTGTGTATTATTGGGACACTGCATAATTATCTTAATTATGAAACACAGAGTTTTATAAATATAAAATCATAATCTAATCGGTATTTTTCATCTTCCTTAATTTCTAATACAGACTGAATGTTCATGGTAAACTTGGGTTTCACATGGACTGAGGGCTAGTTGAAGAGGTAAATTTTGTCTTCAATGAGTTTAGCTTTCTGACTTGACTCCTATTATGCTCAGGAATATACGGTTTTGTTTTAATATTTTATTTCTTTATTTTTAGAGAGGGGGAAGGGAGGGAGAAAGAGAGGGAGAGAAACATCAATGTGTGGTTACCATGTGTGGTCACATGGCCCCCAATGGGGACCTGGCCCGCAACCCAGGCATGTGCCCTGACTGGGGATCGAACCATGACCCTTTGGTTCACAGCCCGCGCTCAATGCACTGAGCCACACCAGCCAGGGCAGGAATATGCTGTTTTTACATTTTTTTTTCTCTTACCCCTGGGTACAAACCAGCACCCGGGAGAGACCTTGAAAATCACACACAGATTATAAATGTTTGCAAATAGGCTGAAAGAGTTCCCTAACCCAGGGCAATGTTAGTAGGTATCATAGACCTTTCCAAAATAAATGAAGCACAAGCAGTGGAATTTTTGACATCAGCCAGTGGGTGAAATGGTGTTATTTTGGGCAGTGGGTCATCCAGGCGCTCCTGAAGTCTTATCTTGTAGGCAGGAGTTTGTCTGTTCTTTCAGTACGCCAGGCCAGCTCTGCTTGCTGCTTCTACGCACTCTCCTAATAGCTTTATCTGTCCAGACATGCACAGTTCAAAAGGAAGAGGGACTAGGGGAGAGGGCATTTAGCATGTGGGTTTTTTTTGCCTGTTTTGTTTTTGTCTCACTTCTTTCTATCTTCTCTCATTAGTTTTCTCTCTCCCTCTCTTATCCATCCTCTCTGTCTCAGTCTGACTCCCTTTCTCCCTCCCCCGCTTTACTTTTATTTTGTAGGTGCTTTAGTGAAATCATATTTTCTGGATTTTCTACAAAATCGCCTTGGGGCACTGCAAAGAATACCTCTCTCATCTTCTTGTTTTGATTACTTTGAATAGATGCACATAGCCGGCCCCTTTTCTTTTCGAGTGAAACCACAATCTACTCTGCAAATCACTGCTCCTCATTTTGCTGGCTGGAGGGAGAAAGGGTGAGATAGGCGAGATGAGGATGTGGAGGGGGGATGGGAAGATAATGACAGATTTGATGATAATTAATATTTTCTGTCTCTGAATAGTGAAAGTCCCGTCCAAGTTCCCCAGCCAAGCTCAAGTTAAAACTCTTGGTGTGTGGGTTTAAATGCACTGCAACCTGGCATGCTGGGGCTGGTTTGGAGGGAGTGATGCTGTACGTGTGGAATTTTTGTGGTTCTCTTTTATTATTATTACTGAGTAAACCATGCATATCTAAAAAGGAAACTTTAAGTTGACCCACTCACAAGGTGAACTGATGTATTGGATCTGAGTTACTTTGCCCATAACTTAAATTACCAGGTTTATGTATTAAGTATTAAAGGCTTTGGAGTTCCTTGACCATTCGTTTTCATTTTTATATCAAACCTCAGTTATCTGTGCCTCATGTTTGTGCTTATCTTTTAATGTAGTGGCACAACTTAGATCCAGTGGAGTGATAATAATTTATTCAGATCTATTCAATAAGTTTTCAGCTTCTTTCAGAGTTTAGGAGAGGGAATGTCTTCAAGGTGACTATCTGGTTTGGTTTTTTTTTTTTTTTTTTTAATTGAAAAAAGCCAACTAATCATTTATTTTATAGCAATAATAGAAATGAATAAGCAAAATAAGATTTTCTTATAATACGATTGTTGGAAATTTTGATGCTATGAAATTAGAGTACTTCACTTTTTTAAGAATATGTTTTAATAGAGTAACCGAATGCAGTTAGAGTTTACTGACAATAAAATTGACATTTTCAACAATTTCCTTAAAAATAATGTTGAATAGAATCATGGAAGCCAAGAGAATATATTTTCATGATGGGGAATGTTCAGCAGTGACCAATCAATCACTCATTCCACAGACATTTGTTAAAACTGAGTGAGGCGGGAGATCGTCACACCCATTGTTTCATTTTATCCTCCTGATAGTCCTGGGAGGTAAAAATTATTTTCTTCTTTTAAGGATACAAAAAGTAAGGCATGGGGAGATGAAGTTATTTGTCCAGATCACAGAGTTAGTAAATTGTAGAGCCCAGATACAAACCTAAATCTCAAGTTAAATAAATCGAAGTTCTGGACGGTGAGGCTAACACTTTAAATTTACTTTGCTGTCTTCATGTTTTGCAACAGACGAGAAGACTGGACACATCCCACTTCTGTAATTAGAATTGTGTTAAAAGTAAGGACAGATCAACGGTATTTGACAAAAAAAATGGATACACGTATGCTACAAGGACAGGCATTGGCATGGTCCCACTCCTGTGCCCTAGCTCTTGATCCATGTTTTTTTCCATTAACTTCAGGAAAACAACTTCCTGCCTTTCTTCCATCCATGTCCATCTTTTCTTTCTATTTCAAATTCTTTACTTTTTCCTAAGACGATCTTGGTTATTTCTCTGCAGTACTGGTTGCCACATTGTTGGGAGAAGACAGATTTTACAAGCAGTTTGGAAAGTGTCTCTAGACTTTGTCTTGTGAATCTTTCTTTCCGAGAGTTGCCAGACCTATGAAGGGCAGGCCCCCAGGGCTGCAGGGAGCCACTTAGTGAGAGCATTGAAGCCTTCCTATGTCAGACGTGGAAGGGCCCTCCGAGAGCATCAGGCACAGCATGTTGCATGGAATCATACAGTCCAGAAAGGTGTTCAGTGCTCCAGGCAAATGAAAAAAAATACCAGACTGCATCTAGTCAGAGAGATTTCTAACTCAAGCACTTCCAGGATGCTTTAGCTTGATGTGCACTGAGAATATCTGAGAAAAAAAGAAGTCTCTCCTAAAGTTCTTGATCACAGTATGTATATGCAAATGTAATTATGGATTTTAACTTGGTCTGAGAATCTTATTTCCTGTAAAGGAAGACTCAGCTCTAACACGTTATTAATTGCCACCTTCTTTTACCCCAACAGCATTGCTTATTTAACTTTGTGTTCTAACACCATTGTAAGCACTTTGTTGGTTACACTCCTAATACAAGGCTGTCTTTATACTCAGGTCTCCGTGAATCTATTAATGAATATACATGTCACTGAATACTAGACCTCAGAACTCTCTGTGTCAGAGGGTCAGATTTTACTAATTTATTGTTAATACTCAACTTGCATATTTCTCTAAAATTCAAATAAAAGTAATGTGTATTATTTCCCTATAAATACCACCAAATACTTAAGATTCTCTAAAAAGAATGTGGCAATACTTTGCTGAAAGTTATTAAAATGCTTCTTTTAAGTATTAATCTGCAAATATTGTGATAAAAGACTGATGTGAGTAGGAATGAGAGGGAAAGTAGAAGCCAGTAGATAGGATAAGAAAAGAAACAAGAAATATCTTAGAGCCCCTGCCAGTTCCAAGGGCAATGTGATTTTTCCAGGAAAGTGTTTCTAATATGTGAGGACTTTGCTTTGGATGCTGATGAGTTCAGAGAGGAAGTATTCAGAGCTGCTGCTGGTAGATTGACTGTTTTAAGTGCTGTGACATCACAGTATCTGTCAGCACGAAGGTTATTTTGATTGAAGATGGTCAGTTGATGTTGCCCAGAAAAACCACTGGGGTTTTGCAGTGACTGTTTAAAATATCAGCACTTTCAATGAAGAGTCAACTCTTGAAGCGTAAGCAAAACTCCAATGTGTTTATCTTTTATATATTTGTGCCAATTTAATTGATGATTTTTAGAGCCAAAAAAAATTTCAGGTGGGAGTGTAGGAAAAGGTTTAGAGAAATGGAGTCCACAATGATGAAATATGTGGCTTTCTCACTTAATTTTTGGACCATGTTAAATGAGCATTTTTATTTTTAACAGTAAGTTTATATTGCAAATAGTGGTGAAGTGTGGGGAGAGGAGAGAGAGAGAAATTAGAGAGAGGTCTTTCTGGGTGTACATGCATGTATGTATACTCACTGAAAGTTCAGCTAAATGAAATTTCAAAATTTTTAGACTTGGACCCATAATGTAGTTGCTTCACGTTTAAAAAATGAGTAGTGTATTTTATATAAGGAGCAGACAGTTCTATTTGTGATTAACTGAGATAGCAAAGCCTATGTATTCTGCTTAATTCTTTCTGAAATCTGCAGTGAGATTGTAGTGGGAAGTCAGAGCAAAACTCCAAAGGCCAACATGTATTACAGGAGGGAAAAAGTGACTAGCATACCACACAGGACTAACACGAAGAGTTATATAATATTCATCATCTCATTTGGGGGTTATTTGCTAATTTTTTAAGAAGGAGCAAACCCACTCAATGCCATGATCACAAATCCCAAGTAACTAAGACACAGCATCATCTATGTAAAGAACCCTGGATTTCTGTACTCCTCCTCTTTTTTCCTCTGCCAGTCCTGAACTTTTCTCCCTTATCCCCTTCTGTCTTTCTTTTCCTTTCCCACCTCAGCCAGCTCATGGGTCCTCTTAGGCCTAAGCTGGGCAGAGGAAAACATTCTGAGGCAACCTTCACTTTCAAAAATCCTAAATAGACTTCATTATCACGCAGGAGCCAATTCACCTTCACAAGGACAGCTTGCTGTAGAAAGGAGAGAATTACTCAGCTGTTACTGCGTCTATCCTCAAGCCACTGATTTGTGTGCCTAATACCTTAAGTTTGGAAAATAAGCAGCTTAAGATGGTTTTGCACAAGAATCAAGCTTATTAAGAGATGGCTGAGTTTATGGATGCTCGGGCCTGTGTGAGAGCATTTTTTTCTCAAATCCAAGCATTTATGGAAAATTCTATCCTGTGTCACTCACCAATGTGCAGGGCAAGTCTAAGACTACAACTCTAGGCTAAAAATAGCTGATTGGACCTGTAGAAAGTCTGGGGGCTCGTGGTGGGAAACACTCCACACCTGCATTTCTTCCCTTTGGCTGTCTCCACCTGTATGCCCCGCAGGCATCTCAGACTCAACCTGTCATCTTCCCCCCATCTCACGCTTCCCCAACAAACCTGCTTCTCTTCTGCAGGCCTTTATTTATGGGAATGGCCTTTATGTCCTCCTAATTATTCAGGCTTGAAAATTCTGTCATCCTTGGCTCCTTATTATTTTCCCCTAATCTAATCAGGTTGTCAAATTCTGTCAAGTCTTTTTTTGCCACATTTTTCACACCTAACCCTTTCCATTTCCACTGTTGTGATCTTTGGGTTTTCATTACCTCTCACTTCGCTAATCATGGTAGTTTCCTGACTTCGCTTCAATGTAGTGGTTAAGAGCATGGACTAACCAGACGTTCTATGTTGGTTTAAGTTCAGGGTCAGCCCTTTAGTGACAATATAGTTTTTGAAATGTCTCTTATATTCCTTTTCCTTTGGTTTTTCATCTATAAAATGAAGATGATGATAGCCTGCACAGCAGGTCCTCGAATAATGTCATTTCATTCAATGTCATTTTGTTGTAACATTGATGAAATGCCATAGGAACTTTACTCTTTATTTATGTCAGCCTATGGTGAAATTGGCTTAATTGTACCTGGTTTCACCTGAAGTCACAGAACCTATTGACAGTGTTAAGTGAAGACATACTGTACTTTCATAGGATGGTGAGGATTAACTGAGACTATCTAGTATCTAAGATAGGCTAAATAAACATTAAGCACTATGAGATTATTAGATCTTACTGCCTCCAGTGTTCACCAGTCCTCAGACCAATTCAATCTAATGCTATCAGATTATCTTAACAGGCCACACTGATCAATTCATCTCTGTGCTCAAAATTTCACTAGTGATGCCCCATCATTTCCTTATGCTTCACAAATTGGATTGCAGAAAAGGTTTAAAATGAGGTCATTTTGGAGAACTTTGCAGATGTCTTTTGAGTTGCCCAAGCTGAAACTACGTCAGATAAACCACTTCTTAAAATAGGGAGCACAGGTGCCAACGTTGGGGTGTTTGAGGAGTTAACTGGATGGGGATTTTTCTATGATTGTATGACTGAACACAAAGACTGTTGCAGGTTAGTTGAAAAAAACCCTAGGTAGACCCAGTTGTAGACCAAGACCTGATTTGTAAGAATTTTGTGAACATAGGCAAACTGACATTCTAGGTTATAGTTCTTCATTCAACAAAACAGAAAAAAATAGTGGGACTTTATTGTGGGGGGGCTCCACCCGCAGGGCCCCCCCAGCCACCACAGATGAGAATAAGTCTAACAAGACATGATCTGCTTGGCAAGTCTCTCAAAGGAGAAGGGCTAAGAGCCTCTTCCTCAATGGGCTTTTATTGGGTCACTTTGCATAGGAATGCAGGCTCATTAATCAGTATCAGGCAGTAAGGATCAAACAATAGATAATGTACAAAGAGCTCTGAGGGCCTATTTTGAGTCAGGGTCAGATAGCTAAAGAGCTATAAAACTTTGAGGAACAAACTCACTTTTGCTTGGACCCTTATTTAATTGAGAGCATTCTAAACCAAGCAGATTTCACAAGATTTTACATATTCTTTCTTAGGCCTGATGGCCCTAGGGAATCTGCCCTTTCTAGCACAGGGCGGCACCCACCACCAGCATTGTTTCAGGGTTAAGGCATTGTCTCAGGCTTAAGTCAGGCAGGGTAAGCAAGGCAGCCAAGAGATTAGGAGATAAAATGAAGACTCAGGCTATGTCATAGCTGAGGGTCCATCACCCCCTTTTGCTATAGCCCCCCAAGTCCTTCCTTGGGGCCTCCACGTGATTGTGCCTAGCTTAGGTCATTTCCCCCCTGGGGGAATCTTACCCATCATTGGCTAACCGATCAAGCACTGGGGGCCAGTTATGGATGAAGTAAAAGGAGCAGAAGCGGGGGGCCCCTGCCAGGGAGATAAGCTTTGTCTCATCTGTGGCTTACGGTCCAAAGGTCACTTATTCAGCCTTAGCCATGGGGGTGTTACAGCTTCTGAAACCAGGCAGGAAAGTTCCCAACACTATATGAATCAAATGAGATGGTTGGTTTATAGGTAAAAACACTTTGTAAAATTTCATGCAGTTTTCTTATCTGTGAAATAAGATGATATATCCCTGCATAGGGTTATTCTGAGGATAACATGAAAAAGCTTTGCAAGTCATTTGCAAACTATTTGAAAATATGATGCCAAAGGGAATAAGTATTTGCCATCATCATCACTATTCATATTCTACACCTATAAAAGGTAAGATATTGTAGTAGCATTTTCATTATGATTTTGCTACTAACATTGTTTAGGGTTGCAAAGGGGTTCTATCCTGACTCCTTATACCCTTGGCAAAACCTTCATCTCAGAAGTCAAGTCCTTAATTATTAGAGATTTTGACAATTACTTTTTGTTGGCAGAGTGCTTTGTTTATCTCAAAGGGTGTTCATAAATATGTATATCATTAACCTTGAAAACAACCCTGACAATGAAGCTGGGGAAAAATGATAAACATGGATTGAAGGTGGACACACTGAAGCCAGGGACATCGTTTAAAGCTGTGGTCACCAAACAAGTTTACGGTGGGCATGGTGGACCCCTCTGGCTGCTACTGCAGAGTCCGCCCAGACCCCTGGCTATGCTTTTATGATCCCATGGCTGCTGTTTCAGGTGAGCTTCCGGAGGACAGGCATTAAAAGGACCCAGGTGCTTTCTAATTCTCCAGACACCAAGCAGTGTTGAAGCATGTTGTGGGACTCGATGACTATGTCTCAAATTTAGTTTTTAAAAAATGTGAAAATGTTGTTCCTGTTTCTTCTTCCTGGTTTTGAATATAACAAGAAGATGTAATTTGTTTGAAAGCTTTCTGCAGCATTGGTGCAGGAGCTCCCAAAAGGGAGCTAAACTTCTGTAATTGCAGGATTTACAACACAATGTGAAGGGTGATTATCTCTGGGTTGTGGGATTAGATGTGATTTTCCTTATTTTTGGAGTTTTTGCTTCCCTACTTGCCACCAGTTCCCCCTCATTAAATTTTATGTAAAAATAGTGATTATATTAGATTGGCAACAGTACCACATTCTAGAGCCGGTATATGTCTCCTCCATTTGCTGCTTGCATGACCTTGAAAACTTGTGTAACCGCCCTAATTCTCAGTGAAATAGAGATGATGATGATGATGATGATGATGATGATGATGATGGTGATACACAGCTCATAAGGTTGTGAAGGGATTAAAAGAAATTACATAATGTAAGGACCCTGGCATATGTTAGGTGATCAGTTACTCCATGTCTACCACCACCTTTACTTCTTCCTCTCTATTCCTCAAACTTATAATGGTTTCATGACTAGAAAAAATATTTTGCTTGTAACTCTAAATTCTACATGGAACTAAATATACACATTGTAAAAAGAACCAAGCAAAAGCTTTAAGGTGACAAGTTATTCCAAATCTCAATTCTTTCCCACACATACTTTGGTGACAGATTCTCACAAGCTAATTAAATGCTACCTAGTAATGAGCAGGGAAGCCTGGCCAGATCATCAGAGAAAGAAGGTTGGGAAGCATTGTTTGCAAAGACATCCTTAGAGGTGAGGAAGTGGATGAGAGCGGCCTCTGCAGTGTGGGGGATCGGGCTCCCTTCTGGGACAGGCCAGGATGCAGGCATCCCAGGGTCCTACATCTGCTTGTCTTGGCCCTTGTTCTGATCACTCCACCTAATAGGAACCCACGGTCTCTGTTTTAGAGTTTGGGCTTGGCTTAGGTAACTCTCTAATTGGTTTATGTCATTACTTAGGAATTTCTTTTCTTTAAAGCTGGAGACTTGAAGCGAGATTGTGAGGAGAGATTCCATCCCACTCGTATCTACGTTGTTATTCCCCAGGTCATAAGTGAGGTGACGTAGGTCTCTGGTAAAGCAATGGCTTTACCTTGACTCTCTGTTTCCATAGAGTTGGAAGCCTGGTCTGTGTGGATGGAAGGCCTCTGCTTCCACCTCCACCCTCACATACTGGGAAGGCAGTGGTGTCAGCTGGCCTGTGGTAGCCAGCCACTTTCTTCTCTCCTTCTGCTCCTAAATCAGGGAGCAGAGGGGTGTGGATAATTAAAAAGTGCCTTGACTCCTGAAGAAGGTTTGCTAGAGGGAAGGTAGGGAAAGACATGGCAGGAAGGGGTGCAAAGAAATGTCCAGGATGGTTTTGCTGTGCCACAGACTCCTCAAACTCAGCAGGTCCAGGAGCAAACTCATTTTCCTCCCAGGCCTGCACTGACTATGCTGTCTCTTCACTCACAGAGGATACAAACCTCGGGACCATAGAATAGTTGAGAGAAGGGTTTACTAAACAGTTTTTCAAGGATATGTGCAACTCGAGATCAAGATCCTATTATTGTTGACTCTGAAGTCTCCCTCATTCTCCTTTTTATTGTCTTCACTGTTCTGATCTAGGCCTCATAAGTTTTCCACATAGAGGCTCTTAACTACTCTCCAAAATCCATCTTGCCTCTCAAGTTCTGACCACTTAAGCTTCTTTAATCAAAGCCGTGATCACTTTGATATTTTTCCTCTTATTAAAAGGTTTCCTTAGCCCTCAATTGTTTATAGGACAATAATATCTTATAGCACAGATGGCAAACACAAGGCCCATGGGCTGAACCCAGCCCTCCACCTTGTTTTATCCGGCCCATCACCTTGTTTCTACCCAGTGGCAGTGCCAAACTCTCTCTTAACTGTCAAGGAGTAGTTACATTTATATAGTCTTAAAGTTACATCTGGTCCTTTGAAGGCAACCATGAGACTGATGTGACCCCTGGTGAGAATGAGTTTGTCACCCCTATCTTCTAGGATAAGGATAATTCCAGTTTTCAATGTCTTCTATGGCTTGACTCCAATCTACTTACATATTCTCTTAGCTGACTTCTCCCCTGTGGAGTAGGTTTAAGTCACACAGAAATAGTCAACAGTTTCTGTATAATTCTTTATAATTACGGCAATACTGTATGAAGTTCTAAGAATAAGAGGTAGCTGGATATAGAATACATGTCTCCTTATCAGTTTACCTTCCCCACCAGACGGGTCTGAGCATGGGAGACTGATGGCTGATTTTGAAGTCTGAAGTTTAAGTTTCTAGACGATGATCAAAGTAAAGCAGATGTAGGATCCAGTAGTTAGATACTGTGTTACCTCTGCAGTGATATGTAAGATACTACAGGTGAGGGGGAAAAAAAGAAAAGGAAAACAAAGCTCTTTCTTGGAACCAATTCTAAATTATGCAATTATCAGATTGACGGCATAAGATCACCACATATGATAATAAAGTTTGTGCTTGGGGCCCACTTTGCTTCTGGTGTGTAAGAGAATGAACAAAGACAGAACTGGAACGATAAGCTACCATGATGGAAATTCTCTGTGTTCTGCAAGATTTTGGGGAGGAGTTTGGCTAGGAAAAACATGCTGCCAGCCTCTAAACCTTTTGGAGACAAAGAGTGGACTATGTATCACAGGAGGGAATACATAGGCCTTTAGGTCAAATAAACTAAAAAGAATGCTTCACTACTATTAAGTAGCCTCTTTGAATAGTTTGGTTTCAACTTCCTCATAAAAATACTATCTGCTTTAGAAGCTTGCTATAAAATGTGTAGATAATACATGTAAAGTGCAGAGTAGTAAATAGCAGCTATGTTTGCTATCATACCAGGCCATGAGTTATTAGAGAGAGTTTGCTGTATGTAAACTATGTGCTTCTATGAAGAAATGAATGCTCCCTTTTCTAGGCTACCCCCAATTACTCCAAACACACACACACAAACACACAGGAGGTGGAGGCAGAGAATTTCTTCCTCGTTCTGAAGCAGAACAGAACTGGTTAAAGACTGTAAGCTCATGGACAATACTCAGTGTCTACCTCACTTAGAGTGAGAGGTGAAGGAACTCCAATACCTTCCCACTCTCCTTTGTATTATGTCCTTCTACTTGGAATAATTTTTCTCTTGTCTCTGAATGCACACTTCTTACTATACTTTTATTTTCCAATTGCCATTTCTTTCAGGATTCACTGATCCTCAGTGATGGAGTCTCCCTCTTTGTAATTATAGCTTCTCTTTTTGTGGGTTTCTCCTACTAGTTTCCTAGAACACTTATTCTTTCCTAGGAGACTATGAGCCCCATGAAATACAGAGGTGCCTGGGGCAGTGTTTTGAGCATAGTTCCACTGAGCATAGATTCATAAAGTGAATAATATTGTGGCTACATTACAGTTCAATACTTCCCATCTTTAAAACTACGAGTACATTGTCTCTGTGGCTTTAAATGATTATTCATTTCATTTAGTATTCAGTACTTAATTAACATAAACTCTATTGGGCAACACTTGGATTGCAAAACAGGCCTTGGTCTTGGTGACCTTTAAATAATTAGGAAGAAGCTATTTTGATATTCTGAGAGTCATTGCTTCTCTACTCTTTGTAGAAATGTATGGTGATACAGTAGAAGGAGGCTGAAGTCGTACCTGAAGCATCTTCAGGAAGTTGTATATATGTGCAAATTTTAATTTTAATGATCAAAATTTCCCAAGGGTTCACACTGCTGTACTAAGCATGGTGCAGGATTAATTAAAGACCGTGTTCCAACTCTGTGGCTCTTACAGCCTTTTGGATAATCTTATAATGCAAATAGAATTAGTTTTGACAGACACAGAAATGTTCTGCCACCTCTTAACTATGTTGTGGAAAGATAATTAATTTGGTTTCATTTTAAAACGATTTTTTTAAACACTTAAACAATTTCTTAAGCTTTGGCCAGGATAAGAGATCTATCTATCATCTATCTATTTATCTATCTATCTTTCTTTCTAGCCATCCATTCATTCATTTATTTATTATATGCTTGGGGCCTACCTCTTGGATTTAGGAACTATTTCTAAAATATGAGGGGGAACCCTCAAAAAACAGGAATTTATTTATAAAAAATTGTATATTTATTCTTACATGTTTAAATTGCAGTCACCTTCAAAACACTCTCCATCTGATGCAACACGCCTATCGAAATGTTTTTTCCACTGCTCAAAACAGTTTTTGAACTTGTCATTTTTGCTGCCTTTTAGTACTTCTGCCATTTTTTGTTTCACCTCTTCCACATCAGCAAAACTTTCCCTTTGAGGACTTTTTTTTTTTTAACCGGGGAAGCAAAAAACAGTTGTTCAGGGCAAGATGGGGCAAGATCAGGTGACTAGGGAGGGTGGGGCATGGGGTCATGCTGTTTTTGGTCAAAAACCACTGAATACTCAGTGTGGTACGGGCAAGTGCACTCGTAAATCATCCATCATGAAATAGGCAAAAACATTGAAAGAGTCTTCAAAAGAACTCCTGAAGCCAAACGCAGCCTCTCAACACCACCAACTGGTACACTGATACAGATGGGTTCCTAGAGCACTCACCTAGCGGAGGAAGCCTGTACTACAAGGAGCCCACCCTCCAGCAGATAATTCTGTGTTTTTTGAGTGCCCCTTTGTAGAGGTACATTTTATGATGAGCTGGTAATTCCCAATGCCTGCCTTTACCAGGATATAACACATTTAATTCCTTTCACTTTTGCCTTTAGCCTTTAGCTTAAATAAGGCATCAAGAGGGTTTGTTTGTTCTGCCTTATAGTTTCTGATCAAACGCTTCTTTATGAAAGATCAGGTGCCAAAGGGGCAATTTAACTCTGAGCTATATTTTTTATGTCTACTTTCTCGAAAAGCCAATTAGAAAAATCAACTCCTCACAATGTATTTAATCAGTAGCAGGCATAAAAAAGACTTAGATATTAGAAACTGTATATGCTGGTAAACTCCAGGTGAGTCAGCAGTGTGGTAAGTCATCAATACAACTAATGTTGTTTTTGGGTAAATGAGCAGATATACAGCCTCTAGAAGGAAGGAGGGTGTTATCATAGTATATTCTGCAGTGGCTGGATCACTGTCAAAGTATTGTTTTTCTTTCTTGGCCACATACTTTAATAAGGACATTGGGAAACTGGAATATATTCAAAAGTGAATAACCTGGTTTGTCAGGGAATTTTTAACCTAGTTCAATGAGGAATGGTTGAAGAAACTGGGTGTTTGTTTGGTTGGTTTTTAAAATAAAGAGAAAGAGATTGAGAGATGTCCTATAATTAAAAAAATGATCACTGTAAACATTTGAATAATCTTTAAGCACACCTAACAGTCTATTTTCTTAATAGAAACATTTTTTTGAGAATTGCTGTTTGACGATTCCACTGTATAATAAGAAAACTCTTTGAAGTGCATCCTTTGGATTTTTTCCTTTAATTGTCCCAAAAGAACCCTCTTTTCTTAGATTCCTACCCTACAGCAGGTTCAAACCATTGTGCCTTCCACAGGGCAACCAAGACCCCTGTCTTACCTGTCTTAGGCCCCCACTGTTGATAGCCCTCCTTTGGTCCTTGTCTAGCTCTGTCTATCCCCGGAGGGTGTGGCACCCAGAGGGCCAAGGGATATGCCTACTCACAGCGTACGAACCTTTGTGGGCTACTTGTTAATAGGACCAGTGGCAGAATCACCTGAGACCTTGCTCGAAGTACAGAGTCCAGAACCTCAGGATCCACTCCACCAAATGAATCAGAATCCATTTTTTTTAACAAGGCCCCCAGGTAATTCCAATATATATATAAACTTTGTCAAGCATTGCTACAAACCATTGTCTGGGTTTCTGAGACCCTAGAATTTTCCGTTCAAGTTGCTCTACTTCTGCTCTGAGGGCCTGTCTTTCCCAGGGCCTGCCATGCTGCCAATGGACAGGTACTTGACCTGAGGGTACTATTTGGGGAGTGGACCTGTGTGGATGGAACTTGCAGATGTGGCTGCTTGTTCTCACTTATGTATGCCACCCTGAGGGACTGAGCACCAGGCATGAAAAATAAGAGGGGGGATCCCAGGTCTCTATCCGCACTGTTGCTCTGGGCCTGGGTGGCAATAAAAAGTTCTGTGGTAAAAGCAAATCTTAAGTAAGAACAAAATCATAAAACCCCAAGCTCATGTGTATGCAAAACAATACTACTGCAACATGAAGATAAATCAAAATATCAGGTAAACTCCAGCTCACTTACCCCAAAGTTAAATATATGAGTACACTGCAGAATGTAGGTAGATCAGTTGTATTTCAGGAAATGTTTGAAATGTCTTAACTTTGTATGTAGTTTAGTATTTCACGCCATCTTCTTGCTTTGTGTCCCCCACCCCCACTCCTCCACCAAATTTATGCTTTGGTAGTTTTGGTAGATGCAAAGGAAGCTAGTAGGAATGCTAAGAGAATTCAGAAATTTCTTCTCTTCTGATTTACTTTCCAGAGCTCTGGTAAAAGAATGCTTTCAACTTCTGCTGAGAGTAACCGGCATTCTACACATAGCACTATGATAGTTTCGCTAAGTAGGCATCCTTATTTCCATTTTCCTGATGAGGAAGCAGACTGCCAGGGTTAAAGTACCTTCCCCAAGGTCACGTAGTAAAGAAAGGTGCTGAGATTCGAGCCCAGGTCTGCATTCTTTAAACTCCCTAATTTCTTTCATTATATCCAAATACCTGAAAAATAACATGGATTTTTGTCTGAATTTCACCTGTGACAGGAAGAATACAGTCACTTTGGAAAGAGGTGGAGGGGACCACTGAATGGGCAATTCTTGCTGAAAGTTTGAATGGCTTTCACTGACTCCGGCCAAGAGGGAAAATGAAGTTAATTGTAGACTACATCTGTGTGTGGAAGTTAAGAGACAGACATTTTTGCTTTGTCTGCATAATGTATGGTGTGCAATACCATAAATAAACTTCCCCAGGAAATGCTCTCATAAAACATAAAGGGAAAACTGAATGTGTATCACATTTAATCTTTTGAAAATCTTTTTCATTAAAAATTTTTTTTTTCAAAGTAGAGAAAGCCAAATGGTCACAGCATTAAGAGCATGATCCAAGGGGATGTGTTAGAAAAGAGCTGGGTTCCTTCTCTGTCAATCAGAGAGCCCGCTGTGTCTTTTGCCTTCCTGGGCAGCTCAGGCTGTTTGCCAATGATGGGCCATTGAGAATTGGGTCAAAAGTCTGTGGTCACTGGTCTTCCTAACTGCCCATCCATGCATTCCAGCCTTTCTGCTCTCGGTCTCCCTTGAGATGAGAAGAAATGGAAAGCAATGAGATTCAGAATCATGTTCTTTTCAGAAGCATTTTCTCTTTTATTTTTAACTTAGCTCCTCTGTGCCTGTTGAAACTTAGTTATTTGGAGTGCTTAAAAATAACTTGCTTTTGAGAGAGGAGATGGAAACTTACACAAATTCGAGGGCAATGCATTTTGCTAGATAGCCTAATTGATAATAGAAGGCGTTACTTCAGAATTGTTTCCTTTACAATGGTAAAAGGAAACCATTTTGTGGTATTCCTCTTGGTGTGAATTTCTGGTATTTTTCCTGGAAGCTTTACAAGAGTTGCCTTCTCCTCTCTACGCATGGCAGCCTTTTGGCCCTGAAAGGCCCCGCTGTCGGCCTGGCAGGCCAGCGTCTGCAGCTCATGCTTTCAGAGAAGGATTGCAGACTCCCTGCATGCAAAAGCACAGCCCCCCTCTCCTGGGTCTTTCTGTAAAAGACTCGCTTTATGTACTCTTCAAAGTTGATAAAGGATTCCCCCACACCTCTTAAACAACCATTTTAAGAGCTCAGTTTTAAATAATGCAATTCAGAAATGCAGATGGATGAGAATAAAAACAGCCAGATCAGTTGGGCCTAACGAGTGAGTATTTTTGTTTTGTTTGACTTTATGTTATAGTAAAGACCCTGAGAAAACTGTTTGACCATGTACTGGGATAGACATTGTGGGGGCAATGAATTTAGATGTGGACTCGGTTCTTAAACAACTCACATTTCATTTGATGATATGAGATAAGCATACAGGATTATTTCATGTTGCTGAAATGATCACAAATGCTGTCAGACAGGCTCAGCAAGTTGAATTGTTTGCTTGGAGCCCTGAGGAGTCATGGTTTTGAATATTGGAAATGAACGCTAGAGGTGTACTTGAAAGGCTGGGAATGTCAGGCTGGGGGAGTTTCTGGATTTTATAAGCCACTGGAAGTCCCTTTAGGTTTTTAAGCTCATTGGGTCAGTACTATGGAGAAAGACAGGTAGATTAGTTCAGGTTAAGAGAGACTACAAATAAAGATGTGAGCTCTGGAATTAATTGTCTTTATATGGGCTCAATGGAAAACAAACAACTGGTTGGTGTAAATGTTTCTTTTCTTCCTTGTCCAGTACATCCATAGGGCACCATGAACTTAGGAGGGGCAGTGGAATCAGAGATACCTAAATCCTAACCCCAGCTCTGCTACTTACTACTTCATGGCTTTGGACCTTGGTTTCCTCATCTGTAAAACAGAGATTATAAATGCACCTTGTGCATTTACGGAAAGGTCAGAAGGTAACAAATGTAGAGCCCTTAGCACACTGCCTGCTACAGATAAGTCCTTGCTCTGATTATGATGGGTGATGACATGTTAAGTATACAGTATGTCATTTCTATGTAAAAATAGTGTATGCTCATTACAGAAAGTAAGAATTTTTAAAACAAGAAAAATAATCCTATGGTATCAATAATATTAATATTCTAGAGTATTTCTTTCAATCCTTTTATATGATTTCCACACAGGTTTAGTGCTGTGTCAGTAGTGTAAATGGACCGGAAAGGGAGCAGCCGCCTTACTGTTGTTTTTCTTGAGACTACCTTTTCCTGTTGCCAGGTTTTCTTTGATATGTGTAAGGGGAAGAACTGCAGCTAGACTAGGCTCTCCATCTCTCCTTTCTTTTCCATCACTGCAGACACATCCTGCTCCAGACTTCTGCTCGGAGCACTGCCAGGTATAGACAGCCTCCACCAGCAATGTCACTAAATGTCACCTTTGTCAACCAACCCTCAGATGTTTTCAATGCCAATATCCTTTGAGTAAAGCTCAGGGCTCTGGATGAGGATGCTTATGACAGAGTCTTACCTCTGGACCAGAAATATCTGGGCATAAAGCCTGGCTTTCACTAGCTCTGTGTCTCTGGGCATTTCGTACCGTCATCACAGAAACAGTAGTTTCATGAGGAACAGTGGGATAATGGATGAGAAATTGTTCTGTGTGCTCTCAGTCACTATCCGACTAGCACACAGAGAGTGCCTACTATTTACCAGACACTGTTAGAGATTTGGCATTTTTAATTTGTCTTATATATTTGTCTTATATAACCCATATATATCTGTATAAGACAGTGTCACTAATTTTATTTTATTTTTCCTATTTTTTAATATATTTTATTGATTATGCTATTACAGTTGTCCTATTTCTCCCCCATCATTCCCCTCCACCCTGCACACCCTCTCCCACCCACATTCCCCCCCTTTAGTTCATGTCCATGTGTCATAAATTCTTTAGCTTCTATATTTCCCACACTATTCTTGCCCTCCTCCTGTCTATTTTTCTACCTACCATCTATGCTACTTATTCTCTGTACCTTTTCCTCCTCTCTCCTCCTCCCACTCCCCTGTTGCTAACCCTCCGTGTGATCTCCAATTTTATTTAACAGAAGAGAAAATTGAAGTACTGTAAGGTTAGGAAGCCTGCTAATTCAGTTAAATAGCAGCTGCAATTTCAATCTATTAAAGGTAAAATTTATTGTCCATTGAAATGTTCTCCTTCCTCTTTCTTCTGCTATCCACACCATTGCCACCCAACTTTTGATTTTATCCTCTTTTTTGTTTGCCTCTAGGCTTCTTAATGATACCTAGTAGGAAGCCCACACGTGGTTAAGACTCAGCCCTGTTAATGGTCTGGAGACCAAGGGGGGCGTCTGGCTTAGCCACGTGCCCCACTCACCTCTACACAGTTACCCTTCTGTAATTTTGAGTATAGCCACCAGAGACAAATTTCCTTGGCTAATTAAACTAGTTAAACTGCTCTCCTCGGATTACCCACTGGCTTCTCACTAACTTCCATGTCGGAATTGGGCTGCTCTAGACCTTTTCCTGTCCTGCACAGCCAGCACTAACCCCGCTAAGTTCAATAGCTGTCTTCTGACCTCTCTCCCTCCACCCTGCCAACATGCATTGTAGCCTGACTGAATATAAATAAGATCATGGTAAAAATATAAATCAAGGTACATACACTGACTTTTTTCTGTCTGTCCCTAGCCCCCACCCCTTCCCAAACTGTGTCTTTGTTCTTATGAATTCCTCTGTCTTCAATGCAAGGTACTTAGTGCAAGATCAAAGATCAGTAAACATGTATTGAATGAATAGAATCTTCTTTGATACCTTCAACTGTAAGGGATTTTTCCTGCCTCTGCCTCCTCATTATAATTTTATCCAGAGAAATTTCTCTGGACTTCATGAAAGAATGCTAGCAAGGATTTGACAATAATGTTGCTATTCAGAACAATTGTTACATATTGTGGGAGTTACACACTAAAAGGTTGGAAGGAGGATGAGAACATGAGGCTCCTTTTACATCATTTGACAATGCCAGTCTATCAGAGCATGACTCTAAGGAAGAGAAAGTTTTATATCATCCCCATCAATGGAAAGAAGGTTATGATTTCTAATCCTGAGATCATGTTTATTTCATTTTGACAGGTATAACTCCAATGGACTTTCTAAAACATGAGCATTTAGATGCCCAAAACTGAAAGAACCATATGGTTCCTTTGATTCAAAAATTGTTTACTATCAACCTGATTGGATTAGCTCCTTATTTAAATGGAATCTGTGAAATCAAAGCTTTTACTATAAAATGGATACATTTCTCTTACAGGAAAGGACATGAGAAAGAGGTGGTGTTGTTGTCGTTTATTTTACCACAACTCCAAGGGTAATGCATTCCTATTCTCCCTGTCAATAAGAATTCAGAAAAAAAAAATGAGAAGGAAAGCTACTGGACTGTTGTAATAGAATACTGATAGCAGCAAGAAATGACAGAATGATGGTGAGGGAAGAGAAAACTGATATAGGAACTAATAAACTTATCGGTTAAGAATCTCTCAGAACTTGGGTAAACAGACCTACTCTTTTTTTTTTTTAATTTTATTTATTTATTTATTTATTTATCTTTAGAGGGTAAGGGTAGGAGAGAGGGAGAGGGAGAGAAATATCAATGTACGGTTGCCTCTCGTGTGTCCCATGCTGGGAACTGGCCTGCAACCCAGGCATGTGCCCTGACTGGGAATCGAACCTCGATCCTTTGGTTCTCAGGCCCGCGCTCAATCCACTGAGCTACACCAGCCAGGGCAGACCTACTCTTCATATAAAATAGTTGGCTTTCATAAAGGAAAGCACTGGAATATAGGAAAGTATTATGAGGGCTTTGAGTATTAATCTAAGTAACTTTCTAGATTTCAGTGTCTGCATCAGTAAAATTAAGGAGTTGAAGAAGTAGGTTATAAATGACTAACAATTAATCGCTTCCAAGTCTTCATATCTGGAGTTTGTGGTGATTTTTATCAAGCCGTAAAAGAATTAGTTATTTTTCAATATGATCTGTTTAAGAAAATAAGTATTTAAGTTTTAGATTGACTTCAAGTAATCTATTCATATTAGTTCTGAAAAATAAAATATTTCTGTATGTTATTTAAGTAGAATCCAAAGGTAAATGATCTTTGGCTCTCATGAGTCGTAAGTGCTAGATCTGTGTCTACTTGGAGTATCCTCTGGAGGATATCTAATCCAGTGCCTCTGTTATTTTATAAGAAGGGTGTCTTTGTCCATTTGTGCTGCTATAACCAAATCCCAGAGCCTGGGTAGCTTATTTCTCACAGACATTTATTTCTCACAGTTCTGGAGGCTGGGAAGTCCAAGATCAAGGTGCTGGCAGCTTCAATGTCTAGTGAGGGCCTGATTTCTGGTTCACTTATGGCACTTTTCTCTGCTGTGTCCTCACATAGTGGAAGAGGTGATGGTCTCTGGAGTCTCTTTTATAAATGCACTAATTTCAGTATGAGGACTCTGCCTTGTGACCTAAGCACTTCCCAAAGGCTTCACTTCCCAATTCCATCACCTTGAGCATTAAGATTTCAACATATAAATTTTGGGGTACACAAACATTTAGACTGTAGCAAAAGGAAATGAAGTCCTAGAGAGGTTGACGTCCTAGAGAGCCCAAGTCTAAGCTACAAAGAAAGTACATCAGTGCTAGGATTAGATTCAAGTTTTATTTTTGAACTTTCAGTTCAAGGATCTTACTACCATAACATGTAACATTCTAAGAATGGAATAATATGGCAATCAATCTCAGAGGCATCCTAACTTACTCTGTGAATTTATTTACTCATTAAACAAGGATTCATTAAGTGATTGCTATGTGTATAGCAGTATAAGAGCCCATGTTTTAGTCTAAGCATTTACTAGGGGTCTGCGCGCGCGCACACACACACACACACACACATATCAGTCCTCTGAGAATTTCTCATATTCATCAAGTTACCCTAAAGCTTTAGGTATAACCAGAATAATAAACATTATTCTGGTCATTCAGCACAGATATCAATTGACTGGGACTGAAAAGGACCTTAGAGGTGATCTAATTCAACTACTTGGTTTTACTGATGGACCCCTGAAACCCAGAGAGAAGTAAATGACTCAAATTATCCATCCAGTCAGTGGCAGGTCTACCCTTTGAACTCTGGCCTCTTGACTGTTACTCAAGATTCTTACCATAGCACCAACTGCCCCTGAATTCTCTCTTTTTGAACACTGCTAACCTAGTTTTACTTTATCAGTTACCTCTCCCTCAAGTGATATAACCCATAGAATTTCTTGGTTACCCATGTCAGTAAATAGTTAATCTCACTGAGCCCAAGGCCCTGGAAACTTCTGGGAGGCAGCCAGGTGAGCAAAGAGAACAGATAAAGGCAGCACCTGCCGATGGGTTTGGAACAGCCTGGGGATATGGAGAAAATGTAAACACATTCTGCAAATCTTATTGTCTGACTCTGTGCCAGCGTCTTTTGGGTTCTTGTCATGGAAAATATTTTGTCTGAGGTCATTCAATGAGCAAAGAAGCATTGAATACCGTCCAGGGTGCCAACTCAGTCCCCCCTTTTGTACAGATTAAATAAGCAAGGGACTAACATTTCATGGGCCTAGAAAGCCCGCCTTTCAACAATACAGGCTGAAAGGAGACATTAAGAAAATATATTGTGTTGTTCTGAACTGCTGTCTCCCCTTCTCTGCCCTCCCTCCTCCCCTCACCACCTCCCTCTGTTTGCTCACCCATACTTACAAGCACACGCCCTGCATTTAGAGCAAGAGTTAATGTCTGTGCTTCCTCATAAATCTTGCTTTGGTGCCTTGAGCTATGTTTTTAATTCTGTGGTGGAGCTTTGAGATTTGAAATGTGTAGAAAGGAGGGGGCAACTGACGGAGGTAATCATGGAAGCTGCCGTTTCTCCTTCCGGGACCCTGGCATCTTCATTCAGCTCTTCTAACAGGTAGTTTAATGCCTCCTTCCAGAATCCATGAAGGCCAGGATAGACAGAGAGTGGGAAGTCAAAGGAAAGGAAGTTGGCTATATTGTGCTACAAAAAAGGATGTGTATCTTCTGTCCAAAGGAAGAAGAATGTGTGGAATGAAAAAACTAACCCAGACTGTTGACTGGCTGGCCTATTATTCTAGTTCAGCTGAAAATGATTTCAAGGGAGTCTTTCCCAACAGAAAGAATTTTTGTCTTAATTGAAGAAAGTCTTACCTCTGTTCAACTTGGAGCTCATTTCTGTGTTATTAAACCATATTTATTTTTCATGATTGGTCCTTTGGCATTTCTATGGTGTAGAAGGCAAGTCATCTTTTGGGATGTTGTAATGGTTTAAAGTAGTAATTGCTTAGGCCTTCCACCCTTCCAACAATTGTGTTTGAGTGGAATTCTGAGTCTGAGTCACTGAGCAGAACATGTAATTAACATGACTAAAGGAAGAACTATGATCTGTGAAAATTCTGATCTTCAGTGTGTATATCTATAAAATGAAATAATTGGAAACATACCTCTAAGGGGCCTTCCAACTCAGACAATCTAGGATACTAAAAATCTCCCACTCCTATAAACCCTCTTCTTCCATTAAGTTCTTATTTGTCCTTATGGACCCCTTCCTCTACTTCTGTACCATTCTGTGAGATTTCGATGTTTACCAAAAGTGAAGAATAAGAAGTGGGAATAGAGGTCAGATATGGCTGGTTTTCTTGAGGATAGAAAGTGGGAACAAAATAAGTTATCACTGCAACAGAGTGAAATGCTCAACCTTTCTGACTCCATCTTGTTTAGTCCTACTTTGTTTCCATGGCCTTCAGGTAAATAACTTCTTGCACATAGACAAGCTGATCATTGAAGGAGTTCTGCTTGCAGCTTGAATTTTACAAAAATAACTCCTACCAGGAAGTGCCTCTCCTGAGGAGATAAGAGAAATATGTATTGTTTATCAAAGATTTGCAGGTACCTCTGACTAGACTCATATCAACTAGGGTCGACAGACTAAACACAATCTTTCTCAGACTCCTGCTGGGACCCAGATATCTGCAGTTGTTAATCACCTCTTAACCCTTCTATTTGCTCTTTCTTTGACATAAAACAAGCCTGAACTCTTTACTTTCTTAAGATGGATTTAAGGTACCAGTAAATCTCCCATCATCTCAGTTGTTGCCTTCTTCATCAATAAATGTTTCCTTACTCAAAACTCTAATGTTTTGAGTTTTAGCCTTTTGAAGTACCAGGCACATTGACTTTAGACTGGTAAGACAGGAGTAATACTGTTTCTCTTCCTCCTTTTTATTCTATTCCACTAGGAGATCTGGACTTGGTGATCTGTTGAAGCCTGGTCAAATGCTTTATCTTATTTCATGTTAACTTCATCTGTTTCGATCAACAAAGTTTAAAAAAAATTGCTATGAAGTTTAAAAAATATGAAGTTTACACTTTTTACATTTTATTTAACAGTATGCAATAAGC
Organism: Glossophaga mutica; assembly: GCA_039655065.1. Lineage (NCBI taxonomy): Eukaryota > Metazoa > Chordata > Mammalia > Chiroptera > Phyllostomidae > Glossophaga > Glossophaga mutica. The sequence continues at coordinate 175,205,836 of CM077304.1, read as the reverse complement.
ATTATGGTACGTGCTAGCACTCAATATTTGCTAGATGGCCAATGCCTTATAGCATACAAAACATTCTCTCATCCATTATCTTTTTGTTTCTTATAAAATTATTGCTACCTGAATATCAAAAAGCTGGTGTGAAATGCTCAAAGACAAAAAAGACAGACAACTAGTGTGGGCCTAAGACAGAGGTCTTGGTTGCCCAATAGAAGACACAATGGTTTTTACCTACTGCAAGGTAGAATCTATGGAAAGAGGGTTCTATTGGGATGATTAAAGGAAGAATCCAAAGGATCCAGTTAGAACAGTTTTCTTTGCTAAAAATTTGGTGTTGTCATACTTTACCTGGGACTGTATCCACCCTTTGAAAACTTGACCATAATAGCTCTGTGGGAACGACCCAGTCTTCTTACCCTGATGACATAACTTTTGAATTATTTCTAAATTAATTTCTGGCAATTGATTTCTAGTAATCAGTTACTGACTTTTAGTAATACTTTATTTTCCTACAATCTCAGAATTGCTAATATTGAGTTTATATAAAAACCCAGAGCTCCATTTGAGAGAGATTTTCTTTCTGACCTTTAGCTAGAATTCCTGAGCATGCTTTTTGCCCACAAAAGGTGGCAGGCTCCTTAGGGCAATTCTTTTAACTCTGTGTCTAATTGGAAATAAGGCTTTGTTGTGTAATGGCAGGACCTTAACTTGGAATGTATGTTGTAACAATAGCCCAGAATGGTGAAAATACACCTAAATGAAGTTTTAGGAAACTATGGCTCTTGCTAGCTCATTCAGTTCTGTTTGTAGCAATGTGTTGGGAAATCCCTGGTCCTTTCTGAGTCTCAGTTTTCCTACTTCCAGAAAAAAAGACACTGGGTTATAGCTTCCAAGAGACTTTCTAGCTCTGGCATTCTATAGTTTATAAGCCCGAAACTACTATTCCTCCATACTGGCTGCTTGGTGCTTTTACATGTTTGTGAAATAGTGTTGTAGGTACTAAAGTTTGCCTAAAAGTGATGGGACAATAGTTAGTGTAGCCTTTGTAGCAGAGGATGTGTTATGCTGGGGGAAGGGTGCTAATTTGATGCCTCTAAATTAAAGATACAATTCAGAGGCTTTTTATGGATCCCTCTGACTGGCTTAATGCTAGTAGCATTATAGCCCTATATACTACTCACAAAAGAATGAGGCCATGGAATGTTACCATATGGAGACACTCCAAGAACATTTGGGGAAAGTGAGATTTAGAAAAAGAAATAAGTTTGCTCCTGGTCACACAGCATTAAGTATCAAGACCAAGACTCTAACACTGGACTATCTGATGTCCTGTTCACTGCATTTTTTCTCTACCTCACATGATTGCTCTCATGTAACACAGGTAACAGTTTAATAAAACATTCCTAGTCATAAAGGAATCTGTATTCTCCACAATTGTCCTAGTGACACTTGACAGACAAGAGGATGATAGATTTTCATAGTACTCTGGTACTAAAGGCTTTTCTGAGAAGCAGCACCTTAGTTTTACCTTTGGAGAGACTATTTAGTTCTAGATTTATCTTTCCATTTGTTACCTCTGAAGCTCGCAAGAGGATTGGCTGAAATTGTATACTTAGAAGTATATTATATCTCTAAGAAAGGTCATTGCCATGCTCAAATTGATTGTCTGTTTAGAAATAGGGCCCCTCTTTAATATCATGCTTAAACTTCATTTGGGGCTTCCCTAAAATGAAATAATATAAAGTGTACTTACCAGATAATCTATCTTGGCATATTTTCATCTCTTTTGGATAAAAGCAAAATTGCACCCAGTACATAAATTGACATATGGATCAGTAAATAATTCTATTATACAAGCTGTTTTAATGTACTCAGACCAGAATGCTCCATTAATCATCATGTATAGAATATTCACTGAGTTTTGGGTTTATAACCAAGCCAGGAAAAAAATGAGGAAAAGTACAGGAGGTATGATAAAGTATAGCAATTGAGAAGGTGAGGGGCTAGAAAGGGAACTTTAGAGGTACGTACAATATTTTCCTTTTTTTCTCTCTTCTTTTTTTCTCTCTTTCCCTTTGCTTTTCTTTCTGGGCAAAGGATTAAGTACAAAAAAAGGTTAAGCATCAGCTTTCATATGTAATCATCAAAAATCTGAAAATAGGGCAGCAGAATTTGCTAGTCTCTTTTCATACTTTCCTTTTGTAAAAAGCAGCTCAGGGACCAGCCAATTGAAAGAGGAGTGTTATATGCTTATGTGTGAGATGGTGTTTATACACATCTCTACATGAATAAACATTCAGAAACCACAATAGCATTCCCAAAGGAATCCTTCCTTAATACAGGAAGTTGCAGCTTTGCAAAAAGACCACAATTAAGCTTCAGTTTTCAATTCTAGATCTCAGGATTTAATTTCTAGAAGAAACAAGACCTCTGTGATGTTCCATAGGGCTCTTTAGAATCACAGGCACCTTAGCTTTAAAGCTTGTCGAATGCGAAGTTCCTGAGCTTGTCTTAACATTCAGGGATCTCTTTGCAATCAGAGATGTCTAAAATCACTAACCATAAAATTCTAATGGACACATGCAAAAGAAGAGGCCAGAGATACTACAGTTTTGTTATTTAATGTGCCCATATTCCTCTGCTACAAATTTCCTCCCACAACTCTCAAGATGACTTTCTTTTGCTCTGCACTTGGGTTTACCAGATGACCAGGCCAGGGCTCTACCAGACAGTGGCTGCCTCCTACATGCTGTGGGTCAGGACTATGAATTTAGCGGAAAAGGGCAGAGAGAGTCTCCGTAAGAGCTTTGACATATTTTTTGCTGAAATTTTGCTGGATGGAATGTATGCAGAGAATAGAGAATTGTGAGATATAGAAGTCAAGGTCACAGAATATTTTGAATCAGTTATCCTTCTTAAAGATCATATATATCTTCCTATTTGAGAATCCCAAGTTTTTTCTTAGTTTTGCTTGTATTTGTGGCTCTGGAAATTGTTGTCATCTGCCTTTTTCTTTGAAATCATCTCCCATACTTGTCTGTTCCAGTTCCTGCTCCACCACCTTGACTCTTCCTTCTCCCTTTCTCTTTCAACCCATACCATCAGAATGTTGTCATGAAGTGAGTGGTCCACTGCCTAGCCCTGGCATCTGTCCTGAATACCAGAATCCCATTTCCATTTCCAACTGGGCATCTTCACATAGAATTCTCAATCACACTTTGAACTCATCATTTCTGAAAGCAAATTCATTCTTTTCTTCTAAATGCTTTGGAACAATTCAACTAGTTGATAGTTAAGCCAGTTATTTCAGCAGCAATATAAAGCCTTACTGAGATATTCCATTTCTTTCCCACTCTTTGCTTTTTGCTTTAACCTAATGGAAATGGCTAATCTAAAGGAAAAATTCCTTTCTTGTAGGAGACAAGGAGAAGGACTTCGGATCTACTGGGGGAGTCTGGAGCAGCAATCTCTATTGTCCCGTTGGAACCCATGGTCCACTGAGGTACCTTATGCTACATTCACTGAGCATCCTGTGAGATATACCAGTGAGAAGTTCCTTGAACTTTGCAAGGTAGGAAGCAGTTTGGAATTCACTCTTGGGTTAGCTTTGTTGGTAAAGTTTTATGTTTCTAAAACATGTACAACTAAAAAATGATAAGATACAACCTGGGATTTATATAGATAAAAAGTAAAATGGGTTTATATAAGTATTTTTAATAAACAATGAAGCTGTATGATGTACAAAAAATATATAATATTTATAATAACCATACATGATGTTTCTTCCCTGCTAATTTCTTAGCAAGAAAGTATAGTGCAATAGTGTTTACAAATTGCAATATTTATGTTTGTGTTTATCACCCACAAACTGCATATAAATTTCTATGTATAATTAAATTCTAATTGTTTTATTCAGAAAAATGTGAAATAGTATGAAGTGTGAAGTACAGCTCAGTGGCCATATTTCAGTCACTTTTCTCTTTGGGTCTTGGTAGTCTTATCTCTGAATGGAAATAATGAAAACTGACCTTTCCTCCAAACTCAATGGATCATTATAAAGTTAAATGAGATAAAGTGTATAAAAATGTTCTAAAAATGGTAAATCAGTTCACAATATTTTTATGTTTTTAAATCTCATCTTCCCAAGCAGATTTCAAATTTATTGGTGGCAGGGAGAGTCCCTTTTCCTATTCTTTCTTCTTTTGCAAGGAAACTTAAGCAGTGCTAGTATACTACAACTAGTCTAAAAGGGTTTGGGCCATGCATGCAGTGAAAAATCAAACTTTACATTTTCAATAAAACTAGGTACACATGTACAAGCTATACTTATAGGCCTAGGAATTCTTGCCTTCTCTGCCCTTTTTATGTTTACCTTTATGTGTTGGCATTCACTGCAAAATATCACAACTCTTCATTTGATATAAATTCAGACCATGATAACCTGCATCTAAAGTCTTCTGTGGTTATATGACTTACTTTATATTTCTCGCATTATTTGAATATACTTAATTAATAAATATACATATATATGCATAAATAAATGTTTGAATTGGTAAGTCCTATATTCTAAAAAGGATTTGAGGAAAAATGTATGTGATTAGAGACTGGTTGGGGTCTTTAGCCTTATTTATATACAGATGAAGTTGGCTTGAATCCTTTTCTGATCTCAGGAAAAGTCAGTGGTTCTCCAGAGGTTTATGCAGTCATCCTCAGGGACCTATGGTCTCAAGCTTACCTCTGGCTCCAAGCTATTGCAGGCACTAAATTAGTGCATTGTATGAATAATGTTTCTACTATTTCTATTTCTAATGTTTCAACAGAGCAGCAGCCTCTGTTGTCTCTATATGTCACAATTCTATTTTACAAAACCTCAACCCAAGCATCATCATCAGCCCCTAGCCTGACTCTTTATTGCCCAAAGTCAAGAAAACAAAACAAAATGAAAACTAATAAGAATAATGTAATACTATACAAAGGCATTTATGTGAAAGTAGACCCAATGAAGACTAGGGAGTTTATATCATAATAATGCCATAAACTTCAAATGGAATATCAGATCTCCATGTTTTCAAAGACCTCATTACTCCATAATTCATTCTTCCCCTATCTTGCTCTTGCCACACCACCAAATTCAGTTTTATTTTTTCTTAGTAATAACACAGTGTAGTTTATTGGTACCTTTTCAAACACTTGTTATTCCACCACAAGAACTCAATAATGTAACTTCCCAAAGCCATTCCCCACCTTTAAAAGGAATCTAGCTCTAGCCTTTAATATAGTATATATTTTTGAATTAATAGTAATTGTATTTTATTATAATTCAAAATAATACCAACTTAATAAATAAATACCAACAATAGCCTTCATTAATACATCCATCACTTCCTGGCCCAAGTCTTCTCTTGTCCCTTATACCTGGTGCATTAAGTACTTATTCCCTGAGTGTGCTTTACTAGAAGAAATTTAGAGTGAATGATTAAAGAACAATTTATATTAACTACAGAGAAATTCCACCGTATTACTCTAATACCTGTTAGTGCTTTGTTTTATTCTGTTACATATAAATATAATCAAATAATTTAAGGAGAAAGATAAAACCTAAAATATCAAAGGGGGCCTGGAATAATTAAAATTTTCCCAAGCACTAATATTAGCTTAGCTAAAGCTGAAAGGGGAACTTGATGTTCATATAGCTCTTGTTGGATAGAGGTAAGAACAACAGTGTGTGTGTGTGTGTGTGTGTGTGTGTGTGTGTGTGTGTGTATGTGTGTGTGAGTCCACATCTGTGGGTTTCAGCATTATGAATGGTCAGCTAATTGGTTGGTTTTCATTCAAGCAAACTTTGTGGATCTGTTAGATGTGTTGCTTTTAAGGCTTTTCTTCATTTTTCTTCCAAAGTATTTTTTAAATTCCTAGCAAGAGTCTGGTGCTTCCATTTGCCAAGCCATTTCTTAATTCAGAGACCACCCCAACCCCAACTCTCTGGGAAAACAAGTGATCTCCATCTAGGATGTGTTGTGGACCGTTCAGCCTGGTTTCAGGAGTTGTAACCCTCACCCCATGGTGGGCTGTGTAAGAGCCCAAGGGACCCACTTCATCTGGGTCTGTTCTGTCACAAGGATGTGAGCTACTAAGGAGACAAAGCTTGCTTCCTGGCAGGAGTGCTGCTTCTGCCTCATCCATCTCTGGCCCCATTGCTTGGTTGGCAGTCAATGACGGGTAAGACTCTTCATGGGAGGGGCAACCTAAGCCAGACTCGACCATTTGGGATGCCTCATGGAAGGACTCGGGGGGGGGTGGAGGGGGGATACAGCAAAGAGGATGTGATGGACCCTCACCCCCCGGCTATTCTGACATAGCCCGAGTCCTCATTTCTGTCTGGGAGATGTCTCCTGCTTCCTAATCAGCTTAAAGCCTGAAACTGTGGGGGCAAGCGGTGCAGCCCTTTACCGGCCAGGACAGCTTCCTGGGTGATTGGGCATAAGAAAGAATTCCTGAAGTCCTGTGAAACCTGCTTTGCTAAGAGTGCTCTCACTTAGGTGATAAGTGTCCCAGGAGGAAATGAGTATGTCTCCCAAAGTTTGGCAGCCCCCTTTCTGGACAGACATCGACTCAGATTAAGCCCTCAGATTTCTTTGAAATGTTAACCATTGTTTGATCCTTGTCGCCTGACATACCTGTATTCCCGTGTATTTGAGCCCAATAAAAGCCTAGTGAGGATGGGGCTCTGGGTCATTCTCCTCTGAGAGTTTGACCACCTTTCCTCCCCAAGCAGTCATGTCTTGGTAGTTTTTATTTTTATCCATGATGGAGGGATAGGTCTCTGCGGGCGGAGCCCCCCCCCCCCACATCTGGTGCCCAGGACAGGAGCCCCCACAAGGATGTAAGATGATGAGTCTCTTATCTAAATCTTGGAGTCTTCATTTTTCTTTTGTTGTCAGTTTTATGTCACAGTATTATTTATGTTCAGGACATTTTCCCAGATTGGCTTTGATTAAGACTCAGTTATATTAAACTAAAAAAATAAATAAGAAGAAAAGATAATTTTGGAGACACAGAATACCTGTTATAAGAACATTTTGGGGAGGGCTGGGGCAGTGGGCTGGGGTGGGAGTAAAAGACAGAAAACTGTACAAGATCAACAATTAAAATAAAACAATATATATATTAAAGAAAAAAGAACATTTTGGCATAGCATGAAATGTTAAAAGTGTAAAACAAACTAGTTTTCCATTCCCTTTATGAATAAAACAGGTAAAAGTAAAATAATATGGATGAAATTTTATAACTAAATCAAATACCTGAAGCAATTTAATTTAACAAAACTAGTATGGCCCAGGAAAGGGAATCAGGGAGGGCTGAGTCGCATGAAGTCAAAATCTTCAAGTTATTTACAATATAATGGAATAATTTCTTATGTAAAAATATCTAAATTTATTTTTACTCAAAAATCTTTTTTTCTGTTGCTCCTGGAAGCTCTTTATTCAATAAATGTTTCCTGACAACTATAAAATGCAGGAATTATGACTATTGTTAAGGATATAGAAATGAATGGGATACGATTCCTCCCTTTGTGGAATTTGTTGCTTAATAGAGGAGGCAGAGAAAAATGCAGATTTTTAAATGAGTACCAGCTGGTTTAAACAGAAGTTTGGATCAAATGAAGAGGGGTGGAGGTATGTGCAGGTAAAAGGCATGTTCTTAGACAAAGAGTAATTCTATTTAGAGGGAGTTTGATCCTATATATTCACCATCATAATTTTAATAGCTCAAAAAATATAGGGTAGGGAAAAATTAGTTTTACAGTTGTTCATATGGAAAATAACACTGTAATTAATAAATAATAATATATGAGTAAACTCTGGGCTGTGTATTTATAACTGTAAAACTATTTTGGCCCACTCTGTAGGTAGATGAGATGAGCTTAAAGTAAGTTAGAGCCAGTAGGGATGGAGAGAAGATGAAGACATATTGAGATATTCAGAATATAGAATCAATGGAAGACGGTAACTGACAGGATATTATAGGTGAAGAAGAGGAAAATTTCAAAGGTGACACATTTTCAGCCAAAGTAGATGGTGCTTCCATTAATTTAAATGGGGAAAGCTAAAAGAAAAGTAGTTTTTGGAGGTTCAGTTTAGGACCTGAATTGGAAATGTCCATGGAACATGGGGTAGAGTTTGTTGTCCGGAAGTTAGAAATTTAGGTCTGAAGCTCAGGAGAGAAAGCTGAGGTGGTGACAGAGGTTTCAGATTATACAACATTGAATCAAAGTTGAGTCATGGGGCTGATTGGTTAGGAAATTACCCTAGGAAAGAACCTTCATGGACACAAATGTCATTAAAATTCTAATTTATATTATCTTCTCTTCTCACTGATCTAAAAATCACAACCAAAGTTATGCAATAATATGCTAAAATACGTTTTTTAAAACCCATCTCACTACAGCATTTCTACAACTGGCAAATGTGATGGACAAATGGTCTCTTTCCAGACATTCTTGCTTTTCTCTGAGCCTTCCCAACATATTCCAATATGCATGCACATACTTTGCATTATTCCTGTAAAACAGTTGTGAAAATATAAAATAATACTTTTTGGCATTGCTTATGTTATTGTAAGACATAAACATGATCTCATATAATATTATGTAATTATACTTTAAGTTTATTGATTATAGCTTGTATGTTTTCATGTCATTCACTAACAAAGCCCTTTGAGATGAGAACAGCTATCTCCATTTTAAAAATGAGGGTACCTAGCCTTGGCTGGATAGCTAAGTTAGTAAGTATCATCTCGATATGCCAAGGGTGTAGATTTGATCCCAGGTCAGGGCACATACAAGAATCAACCTATGAATGCATAAATAAGTGGAACTGAGAATCGATCTCTCTCTCTCTCTCTCAACTCAATAAATAAAAATAATAAAAATTTTAAAAATAAAAACCAACTTACTTAGAGCGATTGAGTTGACTAAGGTATTGCAGTAAAATAGCTCTATTTCTATACCAAACAATGTGCTAATATGCAAACAAATGTATTTAAATGTGAAGGAACTCTTTGTGTGTATTCATATTCATTGATATGATATGATATAATGTAATATTATACACTATAAACAGTCTAAATTATCCTCCATTATTTCACTAACTTAACATTTGCAATTTGTAGTGGTATCTTTCCTCTTTCAATGGTTGACTTGCTGGATTCTTGGAGTGCATGGAGAGTCTCACTCCGAGTGACTAGTGAGAGCCCAGAGCTGGTCAATTAATAGTGAATGGGTCATGGAAGGTCTACAGCCGAATTAAAGTAATCTACTTTCTAACCCTTCTTATTCTTTTCTGGCATTGCTGCCTTTCTTTTTCAGGGAATTATAAAAGTGAATCAATATTTTAGCAATCAAATGTAACTTTACATCCTTAGCCCTTTCATTTTTCTTCATATCAATTTAACAAGTATTCATTGAATACCTACCTGGTATTGAACACTACATGCTGAGCAGTGTGTTAGTAATCTGGAATACCAAGAAGAATGAAACAGATTTTGCCCTCCAGATACTTATAGTGGAAAGGGAGAAAGCAAAAAAAGGTAATCAACAAACTATAATTTTACTTTTTTTAGTCCTCACCCAAGGACATGTCTGTGGATTTTAAAGAGAGAGAGAAAGTTAGGGAATGAGAGAGAAAGAGAGAAACATCACTGTGAGAGAGAAACATCAATTGGTTGTTTCTGGTATGTACTCTTAGTTATGTGCCCAGATTGGGAATCAAAAAATGAAATTTCATTGTATGGAGCAATGCCCCAACCAACTGAGCCACACCAGCCAGAGCACAAATTACAACTCAATGTGCTAAAACCATTTGTAGAGGGATTCACAAGATTTTATGGGAGCCCAAAACAGGGGACAGGTAAATCTAAAAGTTAACAGGTAAAATAACATTTGGTGTTATCTCAAGGTATGAGTGATTTAAGCATCAAAGAAGGTCGGGTAAGAAGTGTTAAGTAAAAGAAACATGATTAGAAGCTGAAAATTGGAAAGTTATATGAAATTTTCTTGGATAAAGAAAGAGTAGTTCATTTTAGCTAGAGTTTAAAGTGTGCTCTAGTGTGTATGTTGATGGGAAAGCTGAAGGAATGGACAAGGATGAGGATGCAAATTAGGATGTATAGAAACCTCTCTTTTGTAGGAAAGAAGTTTCTGCCTCATATTCCTTTTTCTCTCCACATACCTGGACATAACCACAGTCATGGTGTCTCCATAAAGATAATTCAAAATAAAATGCGAAAGGGTGATACAGACATTTTGTCCAGCTGTGTAACTTCCCAAGTGGTTTCCAGTGTTGTGTATTGGATGGACTTACTGATTCCCAGCATGCTTCACTTTCTTCATAGGGAGACTGAAACTTATAGCCTGAAGGCTTGGAAAACCTGCTCACTGAGGAATGTGGCTGTGCAGGCATGAAACCAGGTCTCTTTACTCAGTGTAAACAGGAAGCAAGTGATGGTTGTAATAAGGAAAACTGAGACATGGGGCAGTGAACTGTTGGCAGACAGCACCTGAAGCAAACCAGGTGCCCAGCCATTCAGCTGGTAAATAATTGTTGTAAAGTCAAAAACATTCAACACTCTCTACCTCCCGAACACAAATACACACACGAACTGCTACACCTTGCCCTAATCAACATACAGCCCCTGTGTAATCAGAGTTGTTAAAAATTCAACCTCATGATTTTGAGACTGGAATAAAAGAAGGAGCCAGAGGTGGGTGTATAAAAGCTTTTAGAGAAAAGTATGTGGCTGGTGGCATTCATATCAGATGACACCGCGTTCTTGTCACACAGACTGAGTTCAGGGGCTTGAAACGCTCAAGAGCCAGCTTGGGGACTTGGCCTTTTGTTTGCCTCTCCTTCAATGCACTGCTTGTTCTGTCTTCCTGGCCCCTCCTCCTTTGAGCTGGTTCACTGAAATGACTAGAAATAAAGTGCATCTGACTCTAATGAAATGCCAAGTTCACTGAGTATGAAATAGTGTCATCTTTTTCTTTCCAGCACTTAGATTCTGAGGCCACAAAGGATTCTCGTGAAATGAAGCTCATGATGAGGACTGGGGAGGCATTCAGTAATCTCATTTGCCAGACACTTATTAACCTATGAAAAGGTGTCTGGACTCTCCAGAGGGTACTGGAAATAGAAATGTTGATGTTAATTGTACTTTGGCCTTTAAGAAATCATAGTTTGATGATGATGATGGTGATGATGATGATGATGTCAATGAGTTATTGACAATGTTTATTGATTATTAGCAATAGGCTTCCTTAACGGCCTTTTCAGTATAATTCCAAACTCCATCCTTGTCACATTTTCCTTCCTTGACCCTTCCTGAAATACACAAGCATGTGTGTACACACACAAGGAACTTATATACAAACTGTGTGTTCAAGTTTGTTTAAGTTTTACAAATTATGAGTTTGATCCTATTAATAGCCATGTTTTATAGAAAAAGAACTATGAAATTCAGAGAGGAAGTATAAACTTCACTAAGCTAGTGATTGCTGTATTTGCAACTTAAGACCAGATCTGTTTGATTTCAATACTCAAATTACATCATGCTGTACTTTCTTTAGTTCAGTGGTTCTCAACAGGGGATGATTTTCCCAACAGAGGACATTGGACAATGTGAAGAAACAATTTTGGTTGTCATACCTGGAGTGGATTGCTATTGGCATCTAGTGTTTAGAGACATCTAATGTTTAGGGATGCTTCTTAACTTCCTAAAATGCAGAGAATATTCTCTTCTTTAGCAAATAGTTATCTGGCCCCAAATAACAATGGTCCTAAGGTAGAGAAACCTTGACTTAATTGTATGGGCAGACAACTGTACTTACTATTCTAGTTCTTAGAGAACTGCCTGAAATATTTGAGTGGAGATATAAGTGGAATGTAATAGAATAAAAAATAACATTTGCCATGAGCATGTGTGGGGAAAGGCATTGTGGGCGAGATAGGATTTAAGCTTGGTTTTTAAGATGAATAGAAATGTGGACACCGTAGACCTTGTGGGTTGAACAGTCAGAGCTAGAGGTTTCTAGGCAAGCTTAGCACTGTGTTTCTCAATGTTCTTAAAAGACAAAAGTCTTTTTAAAATAAAATCTTATGCAGACTTTAAATAGATAAAACTGATAAAAATTGAGCAGGTTCTAATTGATTTGATTGCAGGGACTGAAGCAGATTATCCCCTTGGCTTCTTCCTTTTCTTCCACACCATCTCCCCAAACCCTCTGGAGTCTATTGTCCCAACTTTATTAATAACAGTACTTCCTTGCTTTTCAAAAGAATTCTGGTTTGATTATAAATTATATTGTCACCCACTCTGCGGGGGAATCCAGTGTTCTAGGGAACATGGTTTGAAAATTACTGAGTCTGATTTTTTCTCTCTCTACCTTTAGAAAATAAGGAACATTAAATCTTCCTTCAATATTAGAATTTTACTTCTAATAATAGCAATATTTTATAGAAGAGAGGACTTTAGGACTTATGTTAGGAGACCTGAATCCAAGACCTTGCTCAGTGGCTTGCTAGCTTTTTGGTGTTAGACAAATCTTTGGAACTCTTAGGCCCTCAGTTTACCTAGGTCTGCTCTGTTTTGTTCCCAGTGCTGAGCATATTTTTCAACAAAGGTTTACTGAATGAGCTGATTTTTAACCCCTATCCTGTATCCTATTTTGTTTAGGCGATTAACTTCACTTGTGAAAACTGTGCTTGACTCTGGATCTACAATTATTATTATGAAATTTTTAACTATAGATATGGACTTTTCATCTGCTATTTCTTCACACCCCAGGTTCATGTGTCCTCTAGCTGGCTATGGTGAATCTCTAAGAGGCTTACTGTTTAGATACCTCAAAAACACATCTAAAATGGAATGCTTGATTACTGCGCCTCACTACCTCTGAGCTCTACTGCCAGAGGCTTTTCTAACTCAGCAATGAGACCACTACCTACTCGATTGCTCAGACCAAAAATCTAATTGTCATCTTCAAGTCTTCTCTTCTCTTCACCTCCTACGTTCAATTATATCTACAAGTTCTATGGCTCTATCTTGAAAAACATCCCCAATTTATGTTCTCCACTGTTACCTGGTCCAAGCCGCCATCATCTCTTGCTTGGCCACTGAAGTGCCCTCCAAACTCATCTTCCTGCTTCCATTCTTGACCCTAACAGCAATTTCTCCAAACAGCAGCCAGAATTACATTTTTATAAATAAAAAATGCAGTATTAAATTTGCCCTTAAAATCACTTCAATCTAAAGTCCTTAATGTGGTCCGCAGGATTCTTCATGCCTATCGTTCTTTATTTTGGTTACTATAATCTAGTCTTATAGGACTTTTTGTTGTTTCTTAAGTAAACTAAGCGCATCTCTACCTCACAGGCTTTGCAGTGCTGTTACTTTCATCCTAGCAAACCTCCAATGGCTGCCTCCTTTTAATTATTTGGACCTCAGTTCAAGTTTTGCTTTCTCAGGAAGACTTGCCTTGGATACAATACGGAAAGTTCTTAATCACATTACCGTCTATCCGTTTACTGCATTTTATTTTTTCTCCTAGAATTTATCACTACCAAAATCACTTGTATCTACTTTTAATTCTTGTCTCATACCAAAAGAATACAAACTCCATGAGAGAAAGACTCTTGCCTCTCTTCTCACAGCACAGAGAACATACCTGGAGTATAATGTAGGTGCTTCATCAATATTCCTTGAATGATTTTAGATACCCTTTCATCTGTTAGTGAAACACAGAGTTAGTTTACAGCACTGATAGAAATAATTCATATACTGTAGAATATTAAAGCAGCTAAAACAAAATGGCACTGGGTAAACTTCCATTGCTGGTAAACAAACTGCAAAACTACACATTATTTTTGACGTTAAGAAGCAAAGTTGTGCCTGAGGAAAGTTAAATGAATGGATCAAAAAACTGTGGTACATTTACACAGTGGAATTCTATGGAGCAGAAAGAAAGAAGGGGCTCCTACCCTTCGCAACAGCATGGATGGAACTGGAGAGCATCATGCTAAGCGAAATATGCCAGGCAGTGAAAGACAAATACCATATGATCTCACCTTTAACAGGAACCTAATCAACAAAACAAACAAACAAACATAATATAACCAAAGACACTGAAATTGGAAACAGGCTGACAGTCACCAGAGGGGAGGGGGGAGGGATTTCAGGAGAAAAGGGGAAGGGTTTACAGGAACAAGTATAAAGGACACATGGACAGAAACTATGAGGGGTGGAAATGGGAGGGAGGTGGGGAGGGCTGGGGTGGTGGGCTGGGGTGGGAGTAAAAGACAGAAAACTGTACAAGATCAACAATTAAAATAAAATTAAAAAAAAGAAAGTTAGTCTTAATAAAGTTAATCATAAAATTACTAAATCAAGCTCAGAAAAATAATAATATTCAAAATAATATCTGAAGAAATCTTATAATGGCTAAACTTGAAATGGACAAAAATCAAATTTTTGATGTAAAGGTTGTAAAAAAATGATTCATTCAGAGGAAAGTTTTAGAGGAAAAATGCAAATTGAAAAAAATTAAAATTGTTTAACTGCTATGGATAGAAAATTATTCAATGAATTCACACAACGTCTTGGCATAATTCATGTCAGAAAATGAAATATTAAATGGAAATTTACTGATACTTGTATAATTTTGATATAGGTTTTATTAAAAATATAGAGATAAGAGAAACAAAGTAACAATGTCTTCTTGCACTTGTATTTCTTTTAAAATTTTCTCCTTGAATAATGGAAAACTAGAAACATTTTGGGAGAGAAATATTTTCAAAGCATTTTATTTTGAATTAATTTTAGACTTATAGAAAAACTGCAAATACAGTAGAGTTTCTCCATGTACCTATCATCCAAACTCTTCTAACAACGTACATAACTATAGTATAGTTATCAAAACCTGGAAATTAAACACTGGCAAATAATATTAACTATAGATCTTATTCAAATTTCACTGTTTTTTTCCCCTAATGCCCTCTGTTTATTCCAGGATCCATTCCAGAAACCTTTATTACTTGTTTTTCTGTGTTTTTATTGTCCTCTAAACTGTGACAGTTTATTATTCTTCCTTTGTTTTCATGCTCTTAGCACTTTTGATAAATAATGGTCAGTTATTTTGTAGAATGTCTCTCAATTTGAATTTGATGTTTTCCTGTAATTAGATTGAGATATGTGTATGTTTTTGACACAGATACTAAAGAAAGGATGCTGTGTCCTCCCCACAGCAGTATGTCACAGGCTTGTGATGCCTGCATGTGTTATTACAAGTGGTGTTAAACTTGATCTCTTATTTAAGGTGGTGTATGCTGGATTTCTTCTGTATAAAGTTAGTACTTACCTTTACCTTTTTATAACTGATAAACATCTTGGAGGAAATATGTTGATACTCAACCATGTTTTTTAAAATCATGGTTTATGAGTAGAATTTAATATATCCTTTGGCATACAGGGAACTCTTTATTACTTTAAAAAAAGTACATATTATAGTTTTAAAAAAGTGCTTTCTGAAGTTTTTGATACATATTAAGGAAATTCACAAAGTATGAAATTGAAGGAAATAAGATTAGGAAAACTAAAACCCCTCCCACCTATAAATAGTGATAATATTTATATCTAAAAATGATATGCTTTACAAAATATTTTAGGTTTAATTTTATTATATTTTTCCATTACCATTTAGTCCTGTTATACCATCTTCCCCCAGCAATAAAATTGTTTTGAATAATTCACTTAAATTCATACAACAATCTGATGAGGTTGATATTAGTAACATTATAATTTTATTATATTTTATCCTTTTCAGGTGTGTAAACTAAGGTTCAACGAGATTAAATAAGTTTTCCAAAGTCTAATCATCAATTACTGATAGTGCAAGGAAATACACCAGGGACTATGTATCTAATGACAAGCACTTTCCCACTGTACACTGTGATGAAATGGACATACTTACACAGCAGCGAGTTCCATTTCATTGGATATATCCATGGAGAGGGGTATAGCTTCTTCTGGGGATATGGTAAGGAAACTAAAACAATGAATGAGTGGTTCAAGGAGATGACTCTAAGATTACTTTAGACTTTGAAATTTAGTGATTTTAAAATACAGTGATGAAATGGCCATGTTTTTAACTTAGGTTGTTTTGCATCTGATTTCATTTTATTTTTTAATTGTTTTTCAAGTGCAGTTGTCTCCATTTTCCCCCATCTCTTCCCATCTGCCCTACCCACCCCAACTTCCTATCCTCAATCCTACCCTCTTTGGCTTTGTCCATGGGTCTTTCATACATGTTCTTTGATGACCCTTCCCCTTCTTTCCCTTATTATTCCACCTCCCCTCTGGTTACCATCAGTCTGTTCCTTATTTCAATGTCTCTGGTCGTATTTTGCTTGCTTGTTTGTTTTGTTGAGCAGGTTCCACTTATAGGTGAGATCATATGGTATTTGTCTTTCACTGCCTGGTTTATTTCACTTAGCATAAAGCTCTCCAGATCCATCCATGCTGTCATGAAGGGTAGGAGCTCCTTCTTTTTTTTTCCTGCTGTGTAGTATTCCACTCTATAAATGTACCATAGTTTTTTGATCCACTCATTTATTGATGGGTATTTAGGTTGCTTCCACCCTTGGCTATTGTAAATTGTGCTACTATGAACATTGGGATGCATAGGTTCTTTAGAATTGCCGTTTCAGGGCTCTTAGGGTATACTCCAAGCAGTGGAATTGCTGGGTCAAAAGGCAGTTCTGTTTATAGTTTTCTCATGAAATTCCATAATGTTTTCCACAGTAGTTGCACCCATCTGCATTCCCACCAGCAGTGTACTAGGGTTCCCTTTTCTCCATAACCTTGCTAGCACTTGTTTTTTAATTTGGTTATGATGGCCATTCTGACTAGTGTGAAATGGTATCTCATTGTGATTTTAATTTGCATCTCTCTGATGGCTAGTGATGCTGAGCATCCTTTCATATGTCTTTGGGGCCACTGTATGTCCTCCTTGGAGAAGTGTCCGTTCAGGTCCTTTGCCCATTAATTGAGTTGTTTGTCTTCCTGCTCTGGAGTTGTGTGAGTTCTTTATATATTTTACAGATCAAACCCTTGTCCAAGGTATCATTTGCAAATATATTTCCCCACATGGTTGGTTTCCTTTTCATTTTGCTGATGTGTTCTTTAGCTGTGCAGAAGCTTTTTAATTAGATGAAGTCCCATATGTTTATTCTTCCCTTTATGTACCTTCTTCTAGGGGACATATTGATGAAAATATTCTGCATGGAGTATCTGAGATTTTCCTACCTATGTTCTTCTCTAGGAGTTTTATGGTGTTGTGACTCATATTTAAGCCTTTTACCCACCTTGAATTTATTTTTGTGTATGGCATATGTTGGTATTAACTTATTCTTTTCTTTTTGCTTTTCTTCTTTTGGAAGTCGAAGAAAGAACACTTGCTCTGATTTTCACATCCAATGAACTAAAACTCTGATAGACTATGCTGAAAGAAGCATGTCCTTCCTTCCAGAATCTCCAGGCTATGTGACTATAGTTTGTTTCATTAAGTAACACCAATATTTAGATCTCCTCTGAGGTCTCAAAGAGGCTGCTGGGACTGTAATAAGATGTACATTCTGTCTGTCTTTGCCACTCTACATGAAAGTCATGGAGAACAAGCAAAACTCTTCTTGTTTGTTAGGTTCTTTATCCTTAGTAAAGTAATCCCTTTTTATTTATTTTTTAAATTATTTTTTTTATCCAATTAAAGAAATATTACTTTAAAGAAAAGTAGAGGGACAAATACCTTAGTTTATTCTGAAGAACCTACTGATATTGAAGTATTCTAGCAAACTCTATGTCATCTTATGATTAGTAACTTATTTTTTTCTTCTGATATTATCTTAAAAACAGATTGCAATGCTTCTTTTCAAAAGAACTAAGACTCCAAAAGGGGAAATGAAATTTCAGTGTCACACAGCTGACGAATTAGAAGTATCATTTGTGTGGTCTTTTCTTCCTTTCTTTTTTCACTTATGTGTGAGGTCAGCTAGTAATAATAGATGCATTCTAAATTCTAGGGCATTTTTTCCTTCTAATAAGAAAACTAAGCCTAACATGGAGAAATGGTTTACCTAAGGGCCATTGGGTATAAAATTAAGAATCCAGGATAAAACGTACACAGAACATTAGATTTTGTTAATGGTTTCCTTTGCTGTACAAAAACATTTTGGTTTGATGTAGTTCCATTTGTTTATTTTTTTCTTTTTCTTTCATTTCCCTTGCCTGAGGAGATAGATCAGAAAAAAATATTGCTATGAGCAATGTCTGCCTGAGATTTTACTGCCTATGTTTTCTTCTAAGATTTTTATGATTTGGGGTCTAACATTTAAGTCTTTAATTCATTTTGAGTTTATTCTTGTGTGTGGCATAAGAAGGTGGTTTAGTTTCATTTTTCTGAACATATCTGTACAATATCTTTTCCCAACACCTTTATTGAATCTTACCCATTGTAGGTACTTGTTTCCTCTGTCAAATATTAATTAACTATAAAGGTGTTGGTTTATATCTAGTCTTTTTATTCTGTTCCATTGATTGATGTGTCTATTTTTTGCCGGTACCATGCTGTTTTGATTACTGTGGACTTACAGTATAGTTTGGCATGATTCCTCCAACTTTGTTCTTTCTCAAGATTGCTGTTGCTATACAGGGCCTTCTGTGGTTCCATATAAATTTTTGAAATATTTTTTTCTAGTTCTGTGAAATATATCATTGGTGTTTTGATAGGAATTGTGTTGAATCTATAGATCGCTTTGAGTAGCATGGACATTTTAATGATGCTAATTCTTCCTATCCATGAGCATGGTATGTGCTACCACTTGTTTGTATCTTCTTCAGTGTCTTATAATTTTCTGAATATAGGTCTTTCACATCTTCAGTTAGATTTACTTCTAGGTATTTTATAGTTTTTGAAGCAATTGTGAATGGGATTGTTTTAGGGAGAACATTTTCATCAATGCACATGATAAAGAATTAATATCCAAAATTTATAAAGAACTTGGAAAACTCAACACCAACACAAACAAACACTTTAATTCAAAGAAATGAGCAAAGGACTTGAATAGACACTTCTCGAAAGAGGACATGCACATGGCCAGTAGACATATGAAAAGATGCTCAATGTCACTAATCAGCAGGGAAATGCAAATTAAAACCACAATGAGATACAACCTCACACTGGTCAGAATGACTATCATCAATAACTCAACAAACAACAAGTGTTGGTAAAGATGTGAAGAAAGGGGAACACTTTTGCACTGTTGGTGGGAATGCATATTGGTGCAGCCACTGTGGGAAGCATATGGAGTTACCTCAAAAAATTTAAAAAATGGAACAACCTTAGGATATGGTGTTTTCATTTCTGGGAATTTGAAGAAATACAAAACACTAATTTTAAGGAATGTAAGCACCCCTATGTTCATTGAAGCATTCTTTACAATAGCCAAGATTTGGAAACAGCCCATGTGTCCATCAGTAGATGAGTGGATAGAACGACTAAGGCACATTTCCACAATGGAATACTACTCAGACATAAAAAGAAGAAAATTTTACCCTTTGCAAAAGTATGGATGGACCTGGAGAACATTATGCTAAGTGAAATAAGCCAGCCAGACAAAGATAAATACTCTAAGATTCACTAATATGTAGAATCTATTGAACTGAATGAACAAGCAAAATAGAAACAAATTCGTAAACAGAGAGCAGACTGACAGCTCTGAGGGGAGGCATCGAGGCAGGTTGAGGGAGAAAGCAAAAAAGAGAAAGGACTCATGGACGTGAACAACAATGTGGTGATTGTGGGTGTGGGCAGGGGGGTGGGTGGAAGTGGAAGAGGGTGTAAAGAGATAAATAGTAATGGCAAAATACAACTACAAAAAGAAAATGAGATTATAATGAAAGACTGTAGGCTTCTTCTTCTTTATTGAATCATCACTTGTATCTTACTTCTTTAAAGTAAAGATTGGCCTCCTGGTGGAAAAATGGGAAGAATAATTTATACTGTTGAATAATTTGAACTGATATTGGAATATACTCCAAGAATTTTTATTTAGATTAGTGATCCAATTTCCCAGGATACAGGTTTGGATCTTACTGTGAGTAGGCACTATTCCAAAAGATTTGTTTTTATTTTTTTTAACTATGATAAAGAAGGTGGAATGTCTTTGCATAAGTCATTTACCTATATGGGAATTGGTTGCTAGCATGGAAATGATACCTTCTTTTACATACCTGACAGGTTTATATTGGAACGAGGTAATGAATATTAAATAACTTATTGAAAACACAAAGATAAACGCCTTCTCAATTTATTTCCCTGTTGATATTTTGTTTGGAATCCTCCCTGAATTATCCTTCTCTTAACCCAATTGGACTTGTCTTGACCAAAGAAGGAATTTTATTTTTCACTCATTTAACTAAAAGTTTATGGTAGGCTGATCTATTTAAATCTTTGTATAGATCAATTCAAATGTCTTTGTTAAGAACTGATCTCTCTCAGTGTCTGTTCTTTTACCTTTGCTGTATTCATTCTTAGTTAGGTTCTCACTATGTGTGGCAAAAATGGCCATGAATACTAACAGACTTTTCTTCTATCAATTTCTCAATCACATTGATCATGTAGAGATACCTGAACCAATCCCTGTAACCAGAGGAACGGATATCTCTGAATGATTAGACCAGAGTCATTTGTTAAAGTCAACTCCACTTAAACTACTTGGACTAAATGGAAGAGGGTAGTTCTTCAAACAAAAATTGAAATACTTTTATTAGTAAAAAAAATATCAAATAGTGGGAAGGATGCTGGGTTGGAAAAAAGACCAGCTGTCAAGTAGGCCCTCACTAACCTTGTTGCAGCCGTTGAAACCCTATTAACCTTTAAAAGGTTGTCTTGAGTCATGTTTTGTTAATCCTGATTCTCTAACCATGTATGATTTCTCCTTCTTTTGTTTTCCTTTAGCATCTTGTGCTTCTTTTTACTATTTATTTTTGTGAACTTTGTATAATAATTAAAAGTTCATTTCTTAGATTATTATAGTGTTACTTCTTTGAGGGCAACAGGTGTGATTCACAATAGACTGTCAGTAAATATTTATGAATCTGACTTCTTAATGTTGCACAAAGTATCAGTAATAAAAAATAAACAAAACAAGGTAGATGTCTTTATGTATGTAATTTATTAACAGATTAATTTATTAAAAGACTAACAGAAGCAATGTTAGTAATTCTGAGAAATGATTCTTATTTAAGAAGTAAAAATAACTGAAGCTCCCAAGAGTGGTCAACTATTGTAAGGATTGGTTGGGGAGGAGGTTCATCTGGACCTAATCTGCATCCACTAACTATGCCCTCTTTTCCTCTTCAGTTATCTGGGTTCATGTCTAAGCTTGTGCCAGCTATCCAGAATGCCCTGAAGAATTCAAGTGGATCTGGAAGAGCAAAGGGACCAATGGTGTTAAATGAACCCATTTTGATTGAGACCTACATGGGACTGATGTCATTCATTGGAAACTGCAACAAACTTGGCTATTCTCTTGCCCGTGGGAGTATTGGTTTTTGAGACTCTTTGATGTATAAGTACATCATCCATACACATATTATAACTGAAGATTCTAGTTTGGTCTACTATCATTTGGGACTGAAACAATTAACTTCTTTTAAATAGTATTATATGATTTTGAATATTTAGTACTTTAGGAAATCTAAAAGCTTGATTAGACTGATAAATGTACACTTTAGACCTTATATAGTCATAATCAGATTTCCCAAAATGAGGAAATAAATTCTCCTAAGCCCATTAAATAATGTTATCAAGTGGGTACCTGATCATAAACTGAAGGTGGACTCTGTCCTCTAAACTTAGGTATTTTTCAGGTCTTGGTCTTCAGCCTTCTGATCCTGATTTTCTTTCTCATTGTGGTCTCATTATCTATTAATTTAGCTACCCTTCTTATATGAATGACTTCGAAATCAATATTTGCATCCCCGATATGTGTTCAAGATTTAATTTTGCATTTGTGTCTGCTAATCATCTATATCAATGTTCAAATGGCCTCTCACATTTAGCATCTTCAAATTCCTGGATTTCTCTGTGTCATTTTTATGGTTCCAGTTAAATTCCATGCCAAATCCATTCCATATAGTATGTGTATTAGTCTATTTGGGCTGCTGTAACAAAATACCACAAACTGGGAGGCTTATATACAACTAAAATGTATTTGTCACAATTCTGGAGGCTGGAACTCTGAGATCAGGGTGCCAGCATGGTCAGGTAAGGGCATTCTTCTGAGGTCGCAGACTTCTTATTATATCCTCACATGATAAAATGTTCTCTTGTGCTTCTTTTATAAGGGCATTAACCTCATCCATGAGGGCTCTGTTCTCATGATCTAATCACTGCCTTTGGGCTCAACATTGGGCTTTAGGATTTCAACATATGACATTTCAGGCAGACACAAACACCCAGAACCACAGCACTACCATATCTGTATGTGGCTTAGCATTATACCTGAATGCCCAGATGTCAAACTGTTCATTCTTCTTTCAAAATTGTTCATATTCTCCTCCCCCTGTCCATTCTCACATATTATTAGATCAACTTGGAGGATGACCCTAGCATATCTTTTTTTTTTTTTTTAAAGGTCATAGCCTTTCAATTGGGATCCTCATTCCAAGGCTGGCCCTCTTCTGATCCATTGTGTTCTTGGTTGTCATATTCCTAAAGCACGATTTGATCACATCACTCCCTGCTCAAGAATTTTAATGGCTCATTTCTGTTTGCAGTTTTTTCTTCAAACACACACAGAAAAATAGCAGACTCTTTCTTTCTAATGGATGTCCAACATGTTAAGCAGATAGAAGTAGGGCCACAGTGATTGAGGGAGAGGTGGGAATACCACCACAGGGGTTCCCTGTAGAGTGTCTGGACCCCAAAGGGTTTTGAGGTATGTCCTAACTCATTCTGTTTTCCACTGCTGTTTTTTCTTTCATTTACTCTTTGTCTCTCCTTATGTCTGGGAGATTATCTCACCTCTTCTCAACTTTGCAAGATTCTTGTATTTTTTAAATTTTTCAATTTTATCTTATTTTTAATTTATTTTGAAAATCAGTTTTAAATGTTGAACACCATTAAGCATTATTGTAACCAACTTTCAGCCTGTCCCAAGACTCAAAGCTGGAGCACTTCGGTAGGCATTCAAATAAAATTTTTCAGGTAATTGTTTTTGCTTATGTGGCATCTAGTTTTTGAAGTTCTACCTTTGAAAAACTTCCCCAATTCCTAAGATTCGTCCTCTGATACAATCATAAACATCAATTTGATGCAGGCACTCAAAACCTAAGTCTTGAATAAACCTCATTTCATTTTGTCTTTGTTTACTTCCATTAGTATTTCCCTCCCTCCCTTCCCCTTCCCAGCATCCACTCCTCCCCCCGCCCCCCAGATGGCAAATATTGTTACAGTCCCCAAGGCAGGGAACCTCTATTCAGACTGTAAAAGGAAATGTTGAAATTTTTAGCTGCCCTGTCAACAGTAGTGGAATGAAAAGTCGTTGGGTTATTTTGGCAATGGTTCTAAAGTAGACATAATTGGCAAATCATTATAGCAGTGTTGCCTGAAAATCCCCATTTGCCTCAAGATAGTAGCATTTGTTGGCAGCAGCCTATGAAATGTCCAGCCCTTTCTTTTTAGTTACCATTTAAGGATCAGCCTCACAATTGACTTCTCTCTGCACATTTGTCCTCTTTGTAACTTAAACTGGACTGTTCTCAAATGACTGTCTAAATGACACATTGGAGCATCATCAATGGAATCAAATCAGAAAAGATGAGAGGAGGTAGATGTCTCTGAGTCTTGAGGTCCAGCCTATAACAATATAGAATAAGGTTTAATTGCACCAAAGTTATTTAGCATGGAGAACTCAGAGATGACACTAGAACTGTCTTCACATTTCACAAAGACTCTCCTGTGGGATATGTCATAAAGTAATATATGGGGTATACAAAGTAAGGTTATGGTCAGAGGATGAGAGTATACAGAAATTTGGATGGTAATTTAAGATAAGAATGAACTTCTTGCAGTTAGAAATGTCCAAAAAATAGAACTGCCATCTTCTTTATCTGATTTTTATGCCATTTGGGAATTCCCAATAGAAAATCCCAGGAAGTCTCCTTTCAGAAACTGTTTGAACATCTCTATTGACAGATAATCCACAGTCTTCTAATACATCTTGGGAAGCTCTGATGATTAGAAAGTCCTCCTTCTGTTTACTTAGACCTGTAATGCTCATCTGCCATCTCTTTTATTTGAAAACATTCTTATGTTTCAGTAGATTCAGCTTCGGTTTCCATTTCAGGATGTAGGGCGTTTGGGTACAGAGTGAAAGCTGATTGATTCTCTACCATTTACAGTACACTGTGTGGTCAAGAATCATCATGCCTGACTGCTCAGTGAGTAATAATAATTGGCTTTAGCAATAATTTGGCCTCAGTGAGATGCCAAATGCCAAGCCTCTTTGGAGGCCTCAAAAGCAGAAAAGGAAGGACAACGTATAAGTTTGGGATCTTTTACAATATATTGAGGCCCATTCTCATTGCACCTTTGCTGAACCATCACTAAGGAATCCAATTTACAGAGATAGGAACCACCTAATCCAAAGCTTTCATTTCACAGAGCAAAGGCCTAGACACTGGAAGGAAATTGCTCAAAAAGTGGATGGTAAGTTTTTTGGCAACACTGGTATTAGATTCTAAAGCTTCCAGTTTCCTATTTCTGGTCCACTACTCTTCCCATTTATCTGCATTCCCATGGAAAGTCATGTCATGTAAATCAGTGTATCATAGTTGCTGGGCTAATTCTAAAGTGAGAAAAAAAAATAGGTCACTGTTGTTTAGAGGGACTTTCCAGAAATTGCCTGAATTTTCTTGAAGGTTAAGGTCACTGCTAGAGCTCTCTGATTTCTTCTCTAATCAAAAAGCCCAAACAGAGCTGTGGAAGCCAGCATAGCCAGCAGATATTTTGTAAGGAGGCTTAACCTCTGCCTGGCATTTTGTGGGGCAGGATAGGGGAGGGCAAAAGTATTAAATTTAGGTTTAAAAGCTCCTCGCAAATTCTTTACACATAAGAGACCAAGTTGGAGAAAAGAAGGTGATTGGTGCCAAGGGGAAGAAAGAGAGAGGCTAATACCTGTGGTTTTCAAAGGTTAACAACAACAACAAAAGCCCCAGTATTTGCACGGGGATGAATGCTTATTGGCGCTTAGCCAACAATTATACAAGGGCTTGTGCCCACATCCTGTAGCTGTGGTTTAGGGACGCTGCTCATGAGTGACTTCTTACGCTTAGAGGCAGGAAACTTTAGTCACTGATGTGTAAATTCACCTTTGGTCTGCACCTCCCTCAACATGCTCCTTGCTCTGAAGGCGGTTAGGGGGCTAGGTCTCCTGATTTCCTTGGAGATTCTAGTTCCTCAGAGGCTAAGGAAGAGCTCCCTTTGTGGCCTTGGGAGTAACAGTGACTCCGTCAATACTTATCTTATTCCACTTGATTGTAACAATCCCTTAGGACAATTCTGTGGCCACAAAGAAGAATTACGATATTCTTTGCTAAACCCATTTAGCCTCAAAACCCAAGACCAAAAAAAAAAAAAAAAAAAAAAAAAAAAAAAAAAAATGTGAGCTGTAATTCATGTCAGAGCTGCAACCATTGTGAAATATGAGAGGCAAAGACTTGAGGTTACTCCTGAGTCTAGATCGTGTGCCTGATGAATGATTTTATACTCAGTTATAAAAAGTTCTTCACATCTCACAGGTCTCCTTTAGAGTGAATTTGCAAGAAACTGCTTAAAAAGACGATGATGAATACCTGGTAATACTGGATTAGATTCTAAAACCTCCAACTTCCTATTTCTGGTCCACTGCTCTTTTCATTTACCTCTATTCCCAGGGAGATGCATGTCATCTAAATCAGTGTATCATAGCTGCTGGGTCAGTTTGAGGAGAGAGCATTATAGGCCCAGTTTAATGAACTTCTGTGTGTTCAGCTGTGTATGAGATATCCTGATGCTACACTACAATTGGAACATATATTGGGATCAAGCTCTCTGAACCACCTTCTCGCTTACATCCTGTCCACAATGTCTTACTACATGCGTCTCAGAAATTCCTCTTTCTTCTTTGCACATTCTCTACTCACTCTTTGTGGATTCATCTAAACTAAGATTAGAGGAGATCGTAAAGGTCATCTAGTTTAGCCTCGTACCTACTGCAGGAATGTGCTCCACCAAATAGCCAATGTAGACTTAGCTTCTGCAAAAATATCCAAAGGTCAAAGGCTCCCCTGCTTTCTACAGTAGCTATATCTACTGCCAAACATCTATAGCAAGGGGAAGATTTTTCTGAATATTGCATCCAGATAGTCCTCCCTGGAAATTTATCTATATTTGATCCAAGGTCTTCCTTTGAGATTATCCAGAATAAATTTCCTATTTCATAGGGTTGTACTTTAAGTAAAGGCAGCTAACCAGTGCTCTGCCAACAAAGTGGTTTGATTTATTTATTTATTGACGTGAAAATTCCAGTTACCACAGCATTCTTCATGTGATGGACTATCTAGAAGAACCCCCTTATCAAACTTGTTTGGGGCAGCCTTTGTCCAGCGAATATTTCTTGTAAAATATTTCATTCAATACTGGCATGGAAGTTCATACACAGGCTGTCCAGTGCAGGTTAGAGTGTGGCTGTTCTTCATTTGCCAATACATTATTAATGAAATCCAAGTTTTCTTTATAATTTTATTCACATGAAGTGTATGATTAACTCCATACTATATATAAGATACAACTTTTTGTTTTTTATTTTGCATTTATTGCAACGTTTTGAAAACCATTAATGTAGCTAAGTGGGAAACAGTGAAAACATAAAGACTACTATGGAAACTAATTATATATCATGTTTTCATCAATTCTGTCTTTCATTCTAAGAGTCAGAGAGTCACATAAATAAATATCTAAGCAATTAATGAAAAGTAAATTAATAGATACATAAAATTAAAACATTTGGTATGAATTGATACAAAAATATTAGAAACATGTTGCTGGATTAGTTTACCTTGATTCTAAAAACTCTCTTTTTTAAAAAATTCTTGTTTACTCTATTACAGTTGTCCCAATTTTCCCCCTTTGCCCTCCTCCTTCCATCCCACTCCCTGCTCCCACAGTCAATCCCCATACCACTGTCCATGTCCATGGGTCATTCGTACATGCATATATCACCTTTTTTCTGATTTAATAATCCCACTTAAGGAACAAATCAGAACACTTTAGTTTGGATTACTTGTAGTAAACTTATATTAGTGCCTAGTAATTATTGCTTTTCTTTTTGGATTTTTAAATTTATTTGTGAATTTTTTTCGTTAGTGTTTGCTAAACATTTTATCCTGAGTCAGTGTCAAACTTACTCTTCCATAGCGTCTGGCAACCAACATTATTTTTATGTTGTTTTTTTTCTGTCTTCAGTCTAGAGAACAAGGTGGGCATGGCTTCCATGATGGATAGTTGAGCCAAAGCAGCAATCAGAATGGCCTGACCCACAGAGATCTTCGGTATTGGTTACTTGGTTGTTTTGTCCCTAGAGCAAAAGACTGATGGACAGCCTGTTCAAATTTTATTTGATCATTCTAAGCATAAGTGACCTGAAGTCTGACTTGAGTCAGAAACTGCCACTCTAGGATACCAGATTGCCCAAGCTGATGGCAGTAGTTCCCATTGTCACTCTTGGCCTGCAGAGAACAACCATAATAAAGCTCTTCTGTTGAAAGATGTTGGGATTCTTCTCACAAATGCATCTTTCATGGCCTTGGTGAAGGCAGTGTCTCTGGAAGTTCTTAGGGGTCGTAGTCAGAAGGTAGGTGAGAAGGTTTTAAGTAATAAAAACACTTTAGCATATCAGTCTCCCTAAATTCACAGATACCTTTCTCTGGCACTTCATATTTGTTCATTATACAGATTTTTGGGCCCATCTCCTAGTCAAACAAGTTTTAGAGCCTTTTTTAGTGGCTCAAATGCAATCAATCTAGAATCTTAGCCTAGTGTACTCTCATCAATAAATTTTGTCTACTCCAACATATGATTTTTTCACGTTGAACTAAGTACCCTTGGGATAAGTTTCCATATATATTCTCTAATATTTTGTTGATATAAATTGGCAAAAACCTCACAATTATTTTGGGGTATATTACATCTCCTCATGAATAACACTTTTTTAGTTACTGTAAGAAGCTGAATTTGGTGGTAAATCTAGAAACAATACAGAATGAAAATAAATTATTGCACATTTAATCAGATGTTGATTCCAACTACAACTTCTGGTTCAGATGTGTTTATTTGTTTGTTTGTTGCTTGAGCAAAACAATACATTTCCTGGCAACTGGTATGCAGTTATTGATGTGGTAAGTTTTCAGAATTATTTTTACCTATTATTAAAGGTAATCAGAGACAGTTTACTTTAATCTGTCAGGACTAGCAACATACTTGGAGTTATATCAAAATTTCAAACCTATGTCATATTCTAGACAATAGGGAACTTGATTACTGCTCTGCTCCAGTGGTTTATTTCACTGATGATATCATGTTGATTTAACCAGGTGAACAGGAAGTAGAAAGTATTCTAACAACTGTGTGACATGCATAGAAATATTCCCTCACCCCCAATTTCTGCGGCTTTAGAGACTTTTTTTAAGGGTATGAAACATGTCAAGCGGCATGAGGCATGACAAGATACATTTTCTAAGGCAGTTGGAAATTTTCTGTTCTCCTATTACTAAGAAAAAGCCGCAATGCCTAATGGGGTTCTTCAGACTTTAGAGGCAGCATATACCTTACTTGGGTCTGCTATTTGAACCCATTGACCAAGTAATCAAAAAAGGTTGCTAATTTTGAGCGAGAGACAGAACAGGAGAAGAATCTGGAGCAGGTTCAGGCTGCTGTGCAAACTGCTTTATCACTTGGGCTGTACACCCAGCAGATCCAATGGTGCTTAAAGTGTCTGTGGCAGATGGAAGTCCTGCTTGGAACCTTTGGCCAGCTGCTGTA
Source organism: Glossophaga mutica (assembly GCA_039655065.1). NCBI lineage: Eukaryota > Metazoa > Chordata > Mammalia > Chiroptera > Phyllostomidae > Glossophaga > Glossophaga mutica. The sequence continues at coordinate 175,176,657 of CM077304.1, read as the reverse complement.
GGTGAATCACTGAATAGACCTTAGGATTTTAAGCAAGGATATTCAATTCTCTAAGATAACGTTTTTTTTTTTTTTCTTTTTGATTGCTACTGAATCCTACTAGATATATAGAACAATGGCACTTGACCATCACTCACCAAGTACTGAAAATGAATGTAGCCTAAGATGCCCATACCTGTGGTTTTATGGAAAGTTATCTATAGTCAGTGGACTGAGGAAACAATTTTGAACTTGATTTTCAAATGGTTCTGTTTGATATGCTGCCTCATCTGAAAGGAGACAGCTGTGGCACCTACTCCGTGGTTGTCCTGAAAAACAGTGGTGAAGGAAATTTCTCCTAGTGGGCAAGATAAATTGAATGCCATTTCTATGTCCTGCTTCAGGACTATTTTTAATTTTATCAGAAAATAGATCTGGAGCAGTGAAAAGACCCAGTTACTGTCACACACACCCCTCACAAAGCCACTATAGCCTGCTAGTGGCAGACACATGATGCCACTTGTTCCATTCTGTCTATACTGGGCTGTGTTCAGTTTCCGATAATATGAGCCATTTCATTATTTTAAACACATGGTGTTTAACACATGGAATTAAGTACTCACAATGTTATTAGAAAGGCTGGAAGCACTAGTTTTAGGCTGTGACTCCAGAAGTGATTCTCTGAACAACACTGCAAAATTGGCTCACCAGATTGGGCTTAGTTATCTCGGCCATGCACAGGAAGCTAAGCAATCAGGAAGCTGCCATCCTATCAGCAAGTACCAGGATCACACCACACCTAAGCTACAATCTAATGATCAGGAGCCTCCACTTCACCTACTGGCTCCAAAGCCATATTGTGCTTGCTAGATCTGCAAGAGCAAAATGAACGTGACACATTCTGCCCCCTTCCTTCTTATTTATTCTGAAGCAGGACATGGGAAGCACTTTCCATTTTTCCTCTTAATAGTAACTGCAACAATTTTTTGAGTGTTTAAAGGTATTGGACAGTATGCTAAGGGCTTTGCATTCAGTATATTAATGAATCCTCAGATACGTCTCAAGAATACACTAATGTCACAAACTCTATTGAAACAAAGAAAAGCAAAGTACAAAGAGGCTAAGAAACCTGGCTAGGATTGTGCACTTATAGGTAGAAGACTGGACTAAGTTAGAACTTAATCACATACAGAAGCTAGCTACAAAAGAATATGAGAATTATGTTTTCTCATTTCTGCAATGCCAAAGACTCCCTAAAACAAGATTGGAACAGATGTTAAGCTGGTCATTCTACTGGATGCATAACTTGACTTATATTTAAAAAGATAGCTGTTTGACTATTTTCTCCCCTGATTGACTGTAAAGTTTTGAAGGTATCCCAATTTCTCCTCCAACATAGACCTTTACACATATTAGGTAATCAATCAGTGATGGATTTTATGATCCTGGTGCTATAGTCTTTTTGGTTTCAACCCGTTTCGGTAGCACATGTGTAAGCTTCTGTAAAACCACTGCCTTTTTGTGGTCTGGTTTTACAAAGCAGCAGACCAACTTAAACCTTCTCCCTGACTTTAGAAACAAATAATATTTTGATTTTACCAAAAGCCTTTTTATTCCCCAGACTTTGTTGTGGTTACATCAAAACACATAGCAACACGCAGAATGTATCATAGTTACAGAAAGTGAGGAATGGCATTTTACTGAGGTTTAAAAATATCATAAAGAAGACTAGTTGAGTGATGCCCGGATCATCAGTCAGTGGCTTGTCAGTTTTGGAACAGAGTTCAGTTAGTAGGAGTGCAGGATACACCTAGCATCATCACAACGCGTTGACTGGCAGATACTCTGGCCAGAAGAGGTGTGTCAGGAAAAAGTGATGAACTGAGTCAGCTTCAGGGAGAATGAGCTGCAAGCAGCAGAGACACACCATCTGATGCTAGTGACTTTTCAGATGGTGGTTCCAACGGTACAGGTAGGAATGTAGGAAGTAAAAATAACTTTCACAGGAAATACAATATGTTAGGATTTGGGTAAGTTGAGTATGAAGGTGTTATGGGACATCAAGTGAAAATGTTCCTGTCTAATCAGAAGCTGCATGTGAAGGATTGTTTCTCAGGAGACAGGATGTTTGGCTAGAGACACAGGTCAGGGAGTCATCCCAGAAGGAGTGATAAGTAACACCGCAATTGTGGAAAGATTGAGAGAGGGCACATAACTTTCTGCAATAATGGAACATTTCATAATTCTATGCTGTACAACACAGTAGCCATTAGCCATGAAATATGGCAGGTGAAATTTAGAAACTGAAATTTTTATATTATTTCTTTTAATTAATTTAATACCATATAGCCACATGTGTCTCATGTCTATCTTACTAGACAGTAAAGGTATAGAATTAAAAAAAGAGATGGCTAAAATTAAAATCCTTACTAACAACAATATTGAATATCTGAGGTTGTCTTGATGCCATCAAAGATAAACAAGAACATGTTTTATATAGTAGTTGTTTATTTTTTCTTCCGTATTTTATCAAATGGTAAAGAAAATCAAATGATACAGAACAGCTTGTGTTGGATACCAATAGCTTCCCAACTCATTTCTTTTTATTTCCAATTTAGTGGTAACTTATTTTAAGAGCTTTGTTTCTGGTTCTGTTGGCAGTTACCTTCATCACTCTGCAAACTATTTTACTTGTATGTATTAATTTAACAACATCAGATATCATCCATTGACTTCTGCTTATGAAAGCACCAGACTAACTTCACATACACTAAACTTCACACTTCCCTTTCTTCCATAAATGTTTATCTTCTACTTTATTGATTATATTTGTTTCTTAAATAATGTTTCACTTCTACTTTTTTATTGTCTTTGGTTTTTTGCTCATCTTCCCTCTATGAAGATGAAGGTGTGGGTGAGATAACCCTAGCTTTTCTCTAGCAACTCTTATTTTTTTTACCTTTCGTCAAATATGTATTTACTTCTGCATTATCCAGGTAGTAAACATTTACATGTTAAATGTATCTCACTTGTTTTCACTTAACAATTTTGAGGAAAGTAGTGATGGGGTTTGTGAAAGTTCTCCAACTTTATTTTTTTGGTGCAAAATAATACCTCATTGTCTATACATCTTCAAATTTATCAAATGTTTTATTATTTTTTATTTTCTTATAGGCCCATAAGTTATCCATATTCTTGTTTTGAAGATAAAGGAGTCAAAATAGAAATACATAAAATGACTTAACCAGGTCATGTAACTGGGCAGTTGAGAGTCAGTTAGGTTTTCTGATGACCTATCTGCTCACAAATCTGTTCTCAATAAGGTTTCCTAATCACTCAAGTTTGCAAAAGCATTATGGGTTTGGTTTCTTGCTTCAGGTCTACAATCTGTGCTTCATGTTAGAGCAGAGAACTTCAAAGCTCATGTCCTATGACCACATTTTCTTTCAAGGAACTGTAGAAATGCCTCCAGGCATCTGTGTGTTTCATGAACCCAAGTTGGCAAATGTTTACCTATGGGTAAAGAATCATCTAACATTAAACTAACATTTACCAAACACTCATGTGCTAGTGTCTAGGTTAGGATATTTCATTTACATCATCTTATTTAATTCTCACAGCAATTCTCTAAGGAAAGAATACATTAGAGATAAAATCGAATAGTTCAAATTTTAATAATTCATCAGTTCCATTGAGGTCTCACTTCCTGTAACTGGGTTAGAATATCCAGTTCTCCAGACATATTGTGTTTCACAAATGTGCATATTCACAAGATAAAGTAAATTTGGTAAAATCAAATGAGATTAAATGGCTTTGTTGCTTGGGGAATAAGCAGTATACAAATATAACAGTGATGAGTAATAGCAAAGTGTTATATAAGGCTTTGCTCCTGTTACCAGCGATGGAATCGACCCAGATGGACTGGCATTGGGGAACTGTTCCTGTGCACAAAACGAAAGATTCTGAACACCCTTCCAAACTGCTAAGTTTCAATAATGATACTGCTCAAGTGATTGCACAATAAGGATGGATTCCTGGTTCACAAAACGCACCCAAAATGTACCTTCTCATTCTCAGTAATCCTGTGATTAATGTAAACTCATTAAAGATCCACATTTTATGTGGTTTATATGCCACAAGGGCTTTCTTTAAGAAGAAAGAATCTAATACTATAAAAACAAAATCAGACACAAAAATGAATATTTTTTGAATGACAAAGTACATCTCCACCAAACTACAAAAAATTACAGGTATTACAAACCTGAAAAATACTACAAAAATTTTTAAAAACCCATAAAAGAACTTAATACCTTTATTAACCAACTTACATAATACCCATTGTTGACTGTATATTGGCTGATCACCACTACCTATGAGAATGTATTTTTAAAATTATTTTCTGTATAAAGAATAGGTAATTTAATTTTTCTTTAGTTGATTGAAATGTATTTTTATAAAGTTATTATTGATAGTTTAGAAAAGTTTCATTCAGCTTCACAATTTATTATCAATAATTGAAAATGTCTATCAAGTTTCCGCCACGCATGAGATAGGAGATTTAGAAGAATTTGTACAGACTGTCTCCCAGCTCTGCATACTTCTCCTCTGTCCTCCTGTCTCCTGTGCAGATGCCTCAGTGCCCATTTGTATCTCCATAGAACCTAAACTTGGGCCCTGCCCTTCCTTTGAGTGTTGGTGCTAGTTGGTTGTAGAAGTGTTCTTGGAACTCAGTTCTACATCAAGATAAATGATAATTTAACTCTTCCTGAGAGTGACTGGGAACCACATAATTATATCTTACTAAACGCCAACTAAATGTTAACCTACTTCAACTTGCCCTTAGCCAGATCTCACAAATGCTCAAGGCCATTCTAACCCATGGCCTGAATGGAGGAGACAGAATGTAAAGAAACAGCATTCTTAACAAATTTCGGCTAAAATATTATACTTTTGGAAGTTGAAAAGAAAAAAGGACCCCAGGAATACATTACTAAGGCTCTTCTCACAGCCTGGGAAAGGATCCATTAAAGGAGGTGTTTTGAAATTTAATCTTTATTAGTTCACTGTACAAATCCACCCTCACCCCAGGATTGTGGAAGGAGTAACATATTTGGAGTGGGAGACCTTGTTTCTAGTCTTGGCTCACTTATTGATTCACTATGTGGAACTTGGACAAGTTACAAAGTTGTCTTCTTTCTGTGACGTTGGATTTGTATCTAACAGAATAGTTTGCAAGAACAAAGCCCACACAAATAGGGACCTCTGCCTTCATAGGCTCAGAGCACCATAGCATCTAGGTCTACTTTAAGGACACAGAAAGGACCCTCACCATTTTCACTCCATTTTGGAAGTGGCTGCCTTTTTTTTTTTCCAAGAATGTAGTCAGTCAGCTGTTTTCAAGAAAAAAGGTGTAGTCTTTCTAGGGACTCTAGTCCCCTTTCCATCTTGGTCATTTTCCTTGTGAGTCACTGCATGATTGATGAGGGGCTTGTTTCTATGGTGACCACTTCTGCCCTTCCCAGCAGATGGAGAGCTTAACCTGACCCTGACACAACTTCTTCAGCTGGGCTGGGCATCCACTTAACCAAAGCATTCAGGGCAGGACTTGACAGCTCTGCACTTTGGGCCCTGGAAGGGATTCCAGAAGGGAGAAGGGTGGGAGCATGGCGAAACCACTCATCTGCATTCTCATTTTTTCCATGGGTTAAGGTCTCAAGAGGTTATGTCCTAGCTAGAAAGGAACGTTAATGGCAAAGGAGTTTTGAGGGGCTCTCAGAATGATGAATGAAACATTTCTTGCTTGGGTGGGGCTGTCCAGTAAGACTTCCTACACCATTGCTTCTGACCTTCATAGAGTAATCTCTTATCTTTCCTGGTCAATTGGGCTAAGGTTGCTACATCTCAATTTCAATGAAGTCCACATCTTTTGCCCCCAATCAACCTTCCTCTAGCTGCCTTTCCCTCAGGTCCATCAGTATCAGACCAAGAGTCATTTGCTTGAATGGAGAGTTATGCCTAAAAGTTAACAGACAGCCACAGCTGTGTTAGAGGATCCAGGCGCAAGTACATTCTAAAATAGCGCTCGGCCACAGAGGGCATGGAAACATGCCGGGCTCAACACTGCCAGGGAATGCTGCCCCGAAGCTTGAATTTTTCACGCCTCAAACTCATTAAACCCCCAGCCTTCATTTCACACATCATGTCCCTCCAGAATTTCTGGCTTCCTTCCTTCAAACATAACACCCTCTTCTTCCTCAGGTGGCTACAACTGGTCCTTTACCAATTTGTTATTAATAATACTATTCATCTAAAATTTTCTGAATGCCAAGGCTATAGCAATAGGGAACAGAATGTCCCTGTGGAGAAAAAAAATGCTTTAATCATTAGAATTATTGGATGATAGGCATGTAGAGCTGGAGGAGCTCCTAGAAATCATGTGATTCAACCACTGTCATGCTACAGCTTGGGCAAAAAGACCAAAGGTCACACAGGGAGTTTGGGTCATGACAAAGAAAGTGGAAACGGACTCCCTGCCTTGTATTTATTTCTATTAAGCCATTTGAAATAATTATTTTTAACAACAAATAATTTCGTGAGGATGCTAAGGTAAGTTTTACAGAAGTAGGTACCTAAAACAAATAGCCAACTGCCTTAATCTTTTCCTATAGTCTTAGTGTCTGGCTTAGAAGTGCCAAAGAAATTATCCCGTTGCACACAGAAAACTTCTGGATTTTTTTTTCAGTCATCCAAATCACCATGCACAAACATTACAGTTCATAATGAAATACATTAATACATACACATATTCATTCAACAAGCACCGGCGTTGCTTACCATGCACAGCGCCCCTTCTGGTACCATGGGGTACTGAGAGAGGAAACAGGACGAAGCCTTGCTGGATTCACAGCATAGCAAGAGCCAGACATCACCCCCATCCAACCCCGCACATGTGGGTCTGGAATGAGGCAGATTAGGATATCTATTTTAAAAGGGTAAATTACTTTTAGGAAAAGAAGAGCAGAGAAAGATTAAGTTAAACTAGGATGTCCGTGGAAGGCTTCTATGGAAGTGATATTTGAACTGCTTTTAGAGGGTGGGCAGGAATTTTGCATGCACACAGCTTTAGGTGAATGATGATCTAAGTCAGCATTTTCAATCTTTTTTACCTCACAGCACATGTAAACCAATTACTAAAATTCTGCAGTGCACCAAAAATATATGCATTTTGCCAATCTGACAAGAAATAGGTATACTTTTGATTCATTCACTCCCGACAGCTACTATTGTGTTGGTTCTTGCTATTTTTTTTGTCTGGCAATCTAAGGGAAAAGAGGTCAGTGCCCTTGACTAGTCACGTATTGCACGTTTTAAAAATTCTTGCAGCACACTGGTTGAAAAGTCACTGATCTAAGCGGAAGAAACAGTGTGGACAAAGGACAAAGCACAGAGAGAGTAAGAGCATTGAGGTGTTGGCCCCAATTTGTGGCCGGCTCATACTGCACCCCATAGGCAGGAGGCAGAAGCTCAAAGCTCTACTCAGAAAGAGGGAATTCTCAAAGAGTTATACTTAAGTTGTTATGTGTCAATTCCAATATCTGGAAACAAAACAAAACAAAACAAAACAAAACAAAACAAAACAAAACAAAACACTACACAGGTAGGATTTTATGTTTTGAGAATTCCTCATTTTAGCTATTTTAACAAAGAAGTCTCAAGATCTTCCAGCTTGCCTAGGTTCAAATCCTGGCTTTGCACTCACTGTCTGACTCTGAGATGTTAGGCAGCAAACCTAATTCTTGCTGAGCTTCTGTTGTCTTGTCTATGTACCTCAGCTGGGGGGTGTGTGAGAATTACAAAGATATAAAACCTTACACTAGTTCAGTCTAATACTAGGCACGTACTAGTACTTAAGTTCTTTCTTTCTTTTTTTTAAAATATATTTTATTGATTATGCTATTACAGTTGTCCCATTTCTCCCCCATCATTCCCCTCCACCCTGCATACTCCCTCCCACCCACATTTCCCCCTTTAGTTCATGTCCATGTGTCATAAGTTCTTTAGCTTCTACATTTCCCACACTATTCTTGCCCTCCCCCTGTCTATTTTCTACCTACCATCTATGCTACTTATTCTCTGTACCTTTTCCCCCTTCTCCTCCTCCCACTGCCTTCCAAGGCAACAAAAACAGGAATGGCAACCTAACTGAGGGGATCATCTCTTCAGGCCTTGATTTAATTGTTGACGCAGAGAAGAGTCAGTACAGTTATATTTCGGGTGATCAGCTCTTCTACTTTGTCCAGGGTGAAGGGTTTATTCAGGTCATGAAACTTTCAGTGCTAAAACTGGGACAGTCCCAGGCAAATCAGGATGGTTTGTCCTCCTACTCCTGTTGGTTCAGAGTGAGGTTTTAGAGCCACATCAGCTAGTTTCAAATCTTAGTTTGCCACACCACGTGCATAACCTCAAGCAACTTACACAACACTCTGTGCTTCAGTTTTCTCACCCAGAAAATGAAGACTAAATACTAATGCTAACCTCATAAAGTTGTTATGAAGGTTAAATAAATCAATATATAATATTAGCAATTATTAGTAGTAGAAGATACCAAACTCTGTCTTTTACCACCCAACTCTAAATTCCTTAGATAATTAGTTAAAAATAGCTTGTTAAAAGGAATCAAATTAATTTCTCCTTGTGTTCTTACACACTCTCTATCTTTAGAAAAGAAGATGTGGAATGAGACTCTTCTCCAGGTGTCCTGGGCATTGTGGCCTGGCTTATCCTCACATCTGTTGCACTGTGTAGTTTTATCTTTTGTGCCACCGGGTGCCATGGAAAATTAAGAAGGGAATTGGGGTGAAGGATGTGGCTTATTCCACAGGTCTTTTCCACCTCCTCTGCAGGGGGGCAGTGTGGCAAGGTGGGAAGAGCACAGGGCTGGGAGTCAGGACACTAAGCTCTGTCACAAGTTTGACCTTGGCCATGGCCTTCACCTCTCCTGGAATCTCAGTTTCCTAATCCTTTAAATGAGGGGTTTGGGTGGCATGATCCCCAAGATCCTTCCAGTCTGAGCAGAAACATTGAACAGACAGTATCTTCTTTCATGTTCTTTTCTCTCCAGCTCAGGAAATAGAGACTGGAGAAGCAGAGAACAGTCTTCTTGCATCTCCCAAAATGCCTCCCAATCCTAAAGAGCAGAATTCTGAAGCCTCCCACAAAGGCTAGTGTAGCTCTGCCCCCCTAATTATGGCCCATTAAGCCCCCAGATCCCTCCTGTCTGCAAAATGCACTATTTAACATTCTCTCTGGCTGTGCCTCCGCCAAGGACGCAAGCCACTGCACTCACTTCTGTTGATGTTTATGTTGAGAAAGTAGATAATCCTCACTGCAGTGACAACTTGATTGAAGCAAGTAAAAACTGAATAGGGTTTAGAATTCTAATTGCTGACAGATTCATAATGGTGTGTGAGCCTGGTGTCTGCCTGGCTGCCCTGCTGTTCAGAACAAAGTGTGAAGTTAAAGCATATATTGTTCCTGGTATGAGATTTCCTGACTCCAGAATTGTTTCTTTCTGAATGGAAGTATAGGGGAGAAATGTGGCTTTCTAAATATGCTAATGGAAAACATCCACAGCACTTACCATAGGAGAAAGAAGACAATCAGGCAGGATTTCTTAGTCAGAAGATAATGTGGAGATGGGTGTAGGAGAGAAGCCATCTGGGTTCTCGTTGAATGTAAACACTATATCCATTGAGGGAAGTTACTTAACCTCTCTGACCTGTCTGTTAAATGGGTGTGTTAGATCAAAACCGTGTATGATTTTTGTCTTACAGTAATCTTCTACTGAGTATTTCTAGAAAGAAAAACATACAGTCAGATCAAATCCAAATCATTTTCATTAAAGGGTCCCTAACCCCCAGCACTAACAGAAGTTATGTATCATCTATTGATATTTATATATGCATATGAAATTATACAAAGCACATCGCAAGGATTCACAAACACATTTCTAACGTGGGCTGTCCCTGTGTTGATGAGGATGGAAGGGAGACTAAAGGTTGGGGAAAGGTTATTACACCTGTATCTGTGTAGTTTTATTTCTTATATAAAATGTTTGAAGTAAATATGACAAAATGTGAATAGTTATCAATTATAGGTGGTAGGAAACACAGGTGTTATAGTAGTTAAGTACTTTTTGTGCTTCTCCTATTTAAATTAAAAATAAAATTGACTAAATATCCGTTGCCTCTTCAAATTCTAATATTCTGTGATTTTTGTAAGATATGTTCTTGAACCTCATCTTTCTCATTCATAAGATAAGAAAGGAGGTTTAGGTGATCTCTGAAATCCTTTGAATCCTTAAACTCTGTTTCTGGTAATAAAATAATAACAGGATAGTTAATTGACAGAGCAGACAAACCTATCATTTTAAGCCAGTGCCTTGGAAGACTATATTGGGACCCTCCAGAAAAGAAATGTGATGATATTGTCTTCTTCCAGATTTCCAGTAATCCTTTATAGATATATAGTCCCCAAATGCTAATTTTAAAATCTAACGTGAGACTCATCTCTACCACTTCTCTGCCTTCACAGAAATTACCACTATGATTAAGAAGAAAGTGGTGATTAATTGAGAGAAAGAAAGTGGAGATTAATTGAGAGGAAGAATGGGCTCTTGGAATGAAGTATGATTGGGGAATTAGAAGATCCAGGATTTTAGTCCCGTCTGTGCTACTCTTTATCTGGATGACTTTGGGCAATTTACTCTAACTTCTTCTGGTCCTGGGTTCTTCATTTGTAAAGTGAATGAGTAGGGACAAGTGATCATTAAAATATCTCATGTAAAAAAGAAAAAAAAGTAAATGTTTACTTGATAATAAAACAACTGGGGAAAAAGATCAGAGACAAATAGCAAGAGATCAAGAATGTCATAGGTAAACCTCAGAGTGATTATAGTGATTAGACCAGCTGTGGCTAGTCTTTAGGTCATCTGCAGTTTTATTTTAAGATGGACTCATTCTTTCAGTCTATTCTCCTTGGGCTCGTACACCACCTTCTCTTTAGTATGTGCCCTATGTACTGCTTTGGTCTCATGCTGTCCTCAGTCCCCATATCCTTGTATCCTGAACATTATTTTTTCTTAGTATTCTGATTGTTCTCCAAGATATTTATTTATTTACTTGCTTACTTACTTATTTATTTCATGGCCCATGGTCTTTGTCTGTTTTTTTTTTTTCAACACTTTGTTTTTGGGCGCATTTCTCAAACGTGCACTTTGAGTAAATTCACAAAACTTTGGTGCTGAAAATCCTTTGAACTGGATAACTTCAGTTGTATCATAGATAATGTTTTTATTCAACTCATCAATTGTTATTATTGGCTGGAGTTTAAAATGATGTGCCTGCACTTAAAACAAAGTATGGAATTTTTCTTTTCAGAAATAAACTCTAAGTCTGTACTACAGTTGTTATATTATTTTATCTTTTCATATCCTACTCTCACATCAATCTGACTTCTTTAGAATCCTCTTTTGAATTTATATTAGTCTCTCCCCAGTAAGATGGTGAGAAGCTTCAGGCATGTTATGAGCTAAAAAATTGACAGTTTCTAGATTAAAGCAAATGCAGAGACAATGATTAAAGAGCTTCTACACTAGTAAAGCAAATAATAAGCACTCAGAGATTGTCCTTGGATAAAGGATCCCTGTGGGCATATTTCAAAGTCCATTCAGTGGCCAGGGGTTAGAAAGCTCTTCCAGAAGAAGAACATACCATAAATCACTTGCTCTTCAGAGTTTTTTTTTTTTTTTCCCCTAAGGAGACTGAGAATAAAGCCACAACTCAAGCTTGCCAAGACTTTAAACTTTTGGTTCCAGGAAGTCTAAGAATTCTGAAGCTGAGACCACTGAGTTATGTTTCCACTATCAAAAGCCAACTGGACATTAATACTCCCTTGGCAACATGAGGGACCCAAAATGGGATGGTTCTCTACCATTCTCTAGATGATTTTTGCTAACCATGGCTTCCATTCTATATTACGGATAGTGTTGTAAACTCAAAGGGATGTGTTGGTCACTCCAACTTCAGCGAATACGATTCATCCATTTTTAACATCAAATCCTTTTGTTAGCTTTTAACACCTGCTTTTCCAAAACTGTTGATTTTTCTTTAATGAAAAGTCTCACCCTGATCAGGTTAAAGTATAATTGAGAAAAAACAGAGCCTGAATGTTGTCACTGTTGATGGACAGTAAAGAAGACAAAACCGGATGACAGTGACATGTGGTGGGGGGAAGTTCCAGTGACATTGTGTTTTCTGATTATGGAAACCGCTCTGTCGCTGGATTTTCATCTCAAACCTTAGGAAAGAAGACTGTGTTGGTGAGGGAGAAGAGGAGGGACTTGGAAAGATCCCTGAGAAAGACAAGTCTCTATACGGTTGATGTCTTGTAACTCTGATCTCTCAGGCTTCATGCTTGTCCCCGCCTTCTCTACCCTCTTTTCCTGATTAGTTTCTTTTTTTTTTCCTTCAAATTGCTCAGTACCTGGACAGTCCCAAAAAATCTGTACTTACTTTTTCCCTATCCTTTATGACACACATTTGAATTTCCTACTTTCTTGTCTATCTACCTGGCTTAACTAGACATAGGTCTTTACGGTCAGGAACTATAATATTTTTTTCACTTTTTAATCCCCAGCTTCTAGAATAATGTCTGTCATGTGGTAGCTGCTCAATATAGGGTTCCTTTCTCTCTAAACAAATAATCTTGCAGCCTGAACATAATGAAAGCTTTTGTTCTATTCCTAGTTGCTGGTAAATGGGAGCTGACAAGTTGGTATCAAAATCACTGAGGTAGCAGTTTCCCAAGAGGGACCCATCCAAACCTCTGACTTCATATGAACAGGGTTTAGGAGACAACATTGCATTGCCCTGAAAGAGGCCTGGAATATCAACAATTAGGCCATGGGAAAGAGAAGAGAATAGTGATTAGTTCTCTGTGCTAAGCAAGGGACTCGAAGAAGTATGATTTCCATTGTCTCTCTGGGTAATCCTCCCTTACATTTTCTCATGATTGCCTGCAACAAGATTTCTTAATCATTTAAGGGGTTTAGAGTGTGATCCCTTGAATGTATAATTATCTCCATTATTCAAAACAAAGAAGACACGTGCCAGTCAGAAAAATATAAAAATAAAAATGTAGCCTCCAGCAGAAAACCAAGATCAACTCTTTCCCCCGCTCTGAGGTTCTATTTTTTTCCCACAGCCCTCCCTCATATGAAATGTTCCACATCCCTGCTGCTGTGGGCTCTTAAACTGTGGCAGCAATATAAGAAAAAGCACAAACAGCTTATGGATACTGACCAAAAAGCAGGAAGCATTCAGTTCAGAACAGCAGGTGACATGGTCCCATCACACACCATAGGGCATACGCTGAGCCAGAATGAATTTGCCACACACACAGTGTTTGTTCTGATTTTTCTTCTTTTCTTCTTAGGAAACCTTATTTGTTTATGCTCCTGAAACCCTAACACAGTGGCTCTGGTGCCTATGGTCTGTTCAACCACCAGCTTGCACCCTGCAGTCCCTGCGACTCCTGGACCAAGCAGTATAACGGGAAAAGACACCAGAGGGGTGCAGAGGGCTGGGTTTCAGTGTTGCCTCTGTCACATACCAGCTGCGTGGCCTTGAGATGTTACTTCTTCTTGGGTTTTAATGTCCTCGTATATAAAAGAAGAAATTCACTTACACCAAGGATAAACAATTTATTTGTTTTGACAAAAGGCCAAATAGTACAAATTTCAGGCCTTATTAAAGGCCATTGGATCTATTTTGTACAACTCCACTGATTAGTGCAAAGGCAAGCCACAGACAGCATGGATGAGCATGCTTGGGCTCCAATGAAACTTCATTTGTCGACACTGAAGTTTGAGTTTTATATAATTTTTACATATCATGGAATATTACTCTTCTTTTGACAATGGCAACCATTCTCAGCTCATGAATAATGCAAAGGCTTTTTCTGATTTCTGACCAGCACCTTAGTTCTCAAAGGAAGGTCTGTAAAAGTCAAAGGGAGATATTTGGTATAAACACGGAGCAGCACACTTGTTCTATTGATCTGATTTGCCTTTTTGTCACAATATTTAATTTACTTTGAATTTCAAATGCAATTACATATAGATGTGTAATTTTATTGTTTATCAAAGGGAGTTTGAAAAGACTGAGGAAGTTTTTTGATTTTGATTTTGGTTATCTCCAAGGCCTTCGCATTCATACTCTATGAGACCCTAGAATGGGTTGCAGCTAATCTTCAGCTTCCAGGGTGATTCTGGAACACTTTGGGCCACATAACATTTGTAAAGTTTCATTTATTCATGACCATGACAGGGAGCTGAGGCATGAATAATACAAAAGAATGGATAAAAAATCAGTTATAGTGCATTTGGCTTTAAAATACATCATGGATTTTTTTCCTCTGAAGATTTACCTTCCTAATCCCTTTTGCTGATATGAAAATGAGTTTGCATTACCTGAGCTCACAGTGGATTATGATAGAATTGGGATGCAGAAGAGAGATGTGCTAGAAATGCAATAAAAGCAGCACCCCAGGTTAAATCTTCCTCCTTGATGCTTCTTAACTCCCTGAGTCACTGAAATTTTTTTCACCAGTTCCTCCGTTGCACCCTTTCATCTGAGCCATAATGTCATCTTTTATCCTCTGACCATGCACCCTTTGCCTGACATGAGTCCTGGTATTTCCCTGGCATTTCCCAGTGTCAACATACTCTTGCTCACCTGGGTTTCAGATTAAGACCTAAAAAACACTAATTTTCAGAGTTTATCAAAGATTTGCATAGTTTATCGATATGAAATTATTAATAATTATTTATCAATTCCAATATCTTCATTTTTTAAAGAGCTAGTTTTATTTATTTATTTATTTATTTATTTATTTATTTATTTATATCCTCACCCAAGATGTGTTTTTATTGATTTGAGAGAGAGAGAGAGAAACATCTATGTGCGAGAGAAACCCTGACCAGGGATCAAACACGCAACATTTTGGTGTACCAGAGGATACTCCAACCCACTGAACATCTAGCCAGGGCAATATTTTTATATTTTAAGGCACCTTTACAATGGAGATCTTTGTTGGCTTACACATGAGGGGAGATAGAATAGCTTTCTATTCTAGCATGGATTTTTTCATACCATCCTATCTTTCACCTGGGAAGACATCAACACTTTCTGGTTTGGCAGGGCACTGGAACAGATGAATGCATTCGGAACTGTTCTAGCTGCCTCTTTCCTTACCACCTGGGACCTGCCAGCATTGCTTCCTATGTGCATCTCTGAGAAGGCTTGCTGTCCACATGGTGTCATGATTCTGCACAAGGCCCTCTGCCTGAAATCCTACAGGCCAGAAGGAGGTCTTGTGACTTACACATGATATCTTAACTTACCTGGACAGGAGATAAAGCAGACAGGAATAAGCTCTGTTGTTTCACCTGGATGGGAAATTAATAATATAGGAATAAGGTATCCTGCAGGGTCTTCTGAATATGTCTGTTAGAAACCTGCAGAGGAAGAACCTGGAAAATTTAAAGGTGGGAATATGGAAATTCTGGATTATATATGCTTTTAACCCCTCCTTCCTGATAAGCAATTCAAAGCATTTTATTTCATGAAAAGCTGAATAAGATTTTAAAATATTAACTAATGTGTGTACGTCTCTCCGATGTTTTGGATCCTAGGACTATTATCTTTAGCCTCATGCCCTTAGGATGAATCATTACTGCAGAAGCTCAAGTGCAAGAAAGCATGAATGGCTCAGCTTTTTAGTTTCAGAAGAGTCTTTTCAAAGCCCATAACAGAGATGCAAACCTCAAGACAAAATGCTGTGAGACTTGTGAGAGCCTGAGTTTTTTTAGAAATTAATAATGAAGGTTTTGGCATGAGTTGGTCTTGGCATAGAAGCAATAAGCCTGAAATATTTTTCACATTGACCATAGTGAGATTAAACTCTGGAGATGGAAAAGAGGTAAACAAGCCAATGAGAAGTTAAAGAAGGCTTCTGAGGAAGTGACTCACCCCATGCAGTGGTTAACTTGAAAGAGATGAGAGATGAATGGTTAAGTTTTACACTTCCCCCCAAAGAAGTGATCTGAGATTACAGATGATCAAGGGCCTACTTCCTGAATGGATTCTGGTAGGTTCTGGGGTACTTTGTCCAGCACAGGGGAGCAGCATTGAACAAGAAGTGGTACTGCATTATGTCTGGGCAGGAAAGACCAAAGGCATGCCTTAGAAGTGTCAGCAGCCCCAGAGTGGCAGAGACAGTATCCAGAAATTGCTCATGCATCTGTGTGGAGAGCTCAAAGACAATTTATGGACTAGAAAAGTCTCATGGTCAGAAAAAGGCAATGTCAAAGCAGAACATGGTGTGGAACATATAGTAAGACACTTGTGGGATTTCAATTAGTGAACATTTATTGAGAGTGTGTGCCAGACAGTGTTCTAGTGATTTGGAATACACTAATTAAAGAAACAAACAAACAAACAAACAAACAACACAGATACAAATCCCTGCCTTCATGAAGCAGTCTGGTGATGAGAAGCAGATAGCAGAGGAAGGAAAAATAAATACAGTAAAACGATACTTAGGAAGTTGAAAAAAATAAAATTGAGTGGAGAATGCTGGAGGTAGGTAATTGAGTTTGCATATGGAAGTCAAGAAAGGTCTCATTTTGCAAAGACCTGAAGAGGGTGACAAAGAGAACCATGGAGATACCGGGGGAGACCCAGTACAAAGGCTTTGAGGCAGATGCATGTTTAAACTGTTTGAAGACCAAGAAGGCCAGCCTAGTGCAGTTGGTGAGTTAGCAGTGAGTAGGCAAAGTCAAGATCAGGCAGACAACATGCATCCAGACCACATGGAGCCATTTCCTCTGATACAAGCTTTGACTCTTTCAGGGAGATGGGAAGCCTTCCACTGTTTTGTGCAGAGGGGTGACATAGTCCGGCTTAGTTTTTAACAGGATTATTTTAACTGTCCTGAGTAAAACAGCCTGTAAGGGCCAAGGGGGAAAGCAGAGACAGACATAAGGAGACTATTGCAATAATCCAGGTGAGATATGATGGTGGCTTGGAATAAGGAGTGACAGTGTAGATCAGTATAAATGGTGGGACTCAGGTTGTAGCAGGTAGATAGAAGCACAGCATTTTATAAAAGAATAAACGTTAGCCATGAGAAAAAGAGAAAAAGTCAAAGATAAGTCCACGGTTTTTGTACTGAGCAACTAGAAAGTTAGAGTTGCCATTTTCTGAGTTTAGGAAGGCTGAGAGAGGATAAGGTTTGGGTTTATGGATATCAGCAATTATTCTGGGATAGATTAAGGGTGGATATCTTTTCACTTGGAGGAGTAGATGGGATCTAGTGTACAAGTGGAGGGATTGGTGAGGAGAGAAGGCAGTCGAGCAAGTGGGCATTGATGTTGTAGACAAATGCAAGCATCTTGCACTGATAAGCATCAGCCTGATATTTTCAGCATGATGTTACATAAACCTCAGAGCTTAGATACACTTTTGTAAAAAAGATAGAAGGGCAGAGTTAAAATTAAAAATGACCAAGGTTACTCAGAATGGTGAAAATTAAGTATTTTTTTTTTGCCACCAGGCAGAATGAGAGCTTCGATAAATGTATACAAGTGTATTACAACTTTCTTTACATATCAGTGCTTTCTATAGTAAAATATCCTCTGTGCTAGAAATTTCAGTAGCATGGGGAAAGGAAAGGTAATATAATGGGTGCATGAGTTTAATTAAAAAATAACTTGAAAGGTAAATTTAAAAGCAGAGGGGAAAATATAAGATCAAGGAAAGAAATATGGGGCTCATGTCAGTTGATGAAGGTGGAATACATTGGTCCTGATTTTTGTTGTTTCTTCAAAAAATAATTAGATGGCAGCTCTTGAATTTAGGGACCAGACTTTTGAGTGACACTGACAATCAGAGGAATCTTCAGGGAGCATGACTTAAAACCTTTCCAATGAAGGAGGCACTTGCAACAAAACAAAACAAAGCAAAACAATAGAAGTGCCTTGGCATCTTCACATATCTGAAGCTAGCATGGAGAATTGATTACACTTGTGCTCTGTGGCCCTAATGGAGAGATTAGGACTAATGTTACAGAAACTTCAGAAAAATGATCTCACAAGGTGAAATAGCCAGTGTTGTTCAAAGACAGGATGAGCTGCTTTTAGGAGTTAGTGAGTTCTCTGTTAAAGAAATTTTCAAACAGAAATTCCACAGCCATTTGACAGGGAACTGTATAGAAAGGATCCAACCTTGAGGTACCACCCAAACCAGGACTCTGTTAGCCAATAATAGCACTGTGAAGATATTGACTGAGACAAATGCCATCCATAAAGGCTCAGCAAGATATAGGAAGACTACAGATAAGAACAAAGCTCGTGAAGTCATTTTCTGTTCGTATGCATTTGGCTAAGAAGAATAATGACTGGCCACATAATCTACCATAGGCTTTCATTGGTTGATTCAATAGCAAGAATTTAGTTTTTTTTTTTTTTTTTTTTTTTTTTTTTAAACACAGAGACTTGAATATTGCCTAAATAAATACAGGATACTTTGGCAGGTAAGGTTAGTTTCAGAAGAGAATTCTGAGTGTCACTTTTTTTTTTTTTTTTGTAAGCATACACAAGGAAAGGGAAAAAACTTCTAAAGGAGGTTTTAAAGGATCAGAAGCAGGGATTGGAGAAGAGGCCACAAAGCTCCATTTTACTGTGGGGTGTCATTTTTCAAATGGTTCCTAATCACATTCCCAAGCCTGTCTGGAAGGGCCAAATTATTAGTGTTCTTATGGCAGCAAGGCAGTTAAGTGATTACTGTCTCACGCAAATGTACCTTCGTTTCAGCTGAGATCAACACAGCAAAATTACAGTCTCTATATCCTTAAGGTGGCCTAAGATATTTTTTGTCAAACAAAAAGACTACAGTGATGGCACTAAGGCATGCATAGAACTTAGTGTAGCACTTGAATCAAGATCCAATCTCAGTTGCATGCCATCCTCCTTTGTGTTGGCAACTCAGAGTTTAGTAACGAACTATAGAAATGATCCTTGAAAGTGTAGTCTTAGGCAACTCAGAGTTTAGAAGTTGGGCATCATCTTTTTAGCCCAGAAATTTAACATTTCATATCCAGTCATTCAATAAATTTTATTTTAGTACTTGCTATGTTTCAGCAGCTATGTTAGTCGCTGTGGGTTCAGAAGTTAATGTGGGCAATGTTCTGGCCTCAAGGAGCTCTTTGTGGGAGTGGAAATCCAGGAAAACAATGAAAAGCACTGTGCGATGTACTAGAACAGATGTGGAAATGGTAGTAGCGGTCGCCTCAGAAAGTTGATGCAGGCCAGCATTTAGATGTAACTAGGAAGATCGTGTCTGGCAGAAGAGTAACACGTTAAATTCTAGAGCATCGGAAAATAGGAAGAGTTGGTATCTTGGACTGGCAGGAGGAAAAGTTGCGTGGATGTGGGGAGTCGGGCTTAGAGATGAGGCCATGCAGGTGGAATGACGCCAGATCCTAAAGGATTTAGTGCGCTAACCCAAAAGAGTTGGAATTTTATCCTAAAAGTAATGGGTGACATTCTGATTTTACAGGGTTGTTGAAGATAAAATGACATAACGATACATGTGGATATGTTTCAGATTCATAGGTGTTCTAAAGGGCGGTGTGAAAGTGGGAGTACTTTCGAGGCATTGGGAAGGTGTCATCAACCACCCATATGGGTTCACTAACCGCTCTTAGTTTTCCACATGCAACACACACATTTTCATATTTTTTCTTTCACTGTTACTTTGACTTCAGTTTGAAATGCATTCACCCAATATTTGCTTTATCTAAACCTGCCTGCCCCTTAAGGTTTAAGTAAAATTGCACCAATTTCATGAAGGCCTTCTTGAAAACTACAGCCAGAATTAATTTTTTTATTTCCAGCATTCCATCATCAGCACCGGCTCCTTGTAATCTGTATTCTGTTTTGCCTGACATTATAGTTTACTTTTTAACCTACTTATCCTCAGTCTCTTTTCTGAGTGAAAAATGGAAGGTTCATCTCATACACTTCAGACAAGTCATAGTAGTTGTTTTCTAAATAAATGAATGAATTCATTCATTCATCAGTTTGTCCAGAAGTAAATATATGCCTGCCAGAGTGCTAAGGGTTAAATGTTTCTAAGAAGGAGCTGGGCATGTAGTTAGATTTTTCTGAACCAACATTATTTACTCATCCATTTTCAAGTCAAATGCTTCTTCATCCTGGAATGACCAAAAGAAGATCAGTTTTTTTGGATCCAGTTTTCTTCCTTCTCCCCACCATGGGAAAGAAGAGCCAAGTTGAAGCAGGTTGTGCAAAAACAGTTGAGGTGACAGGAGCCAGTCATAAACATTACGAACCGATATTTCCCTATTGTACCTTCCAAAACGCAGGCACATCTTCATGGTGTGGTGTGCAAAGATTCTCAGCAACAATCTGCTCCCTTTACATTAAATAATAAAACTGCCCAGAGTCTTCTAAGTTCTATGCTTTCTGTCACGGAGATTCAGAGATCCCTGGAGCAAAAGGTGCAAAGCTCAGGCAACCTCCACACTTCATGGGCCTGAATGCAGGCTCTTGTCATCCCTCCTCTGATGTCTGCACACCATCTCAGAGCTGTTAATCCATTTGTCCAAGATTACAGAGCTACTTATTCGCACTTTTTAAAGTTAACTCTCCAAATCACATGGAACTAAGGTAAAGTTACTAGGCATTGACTTATTTTAGAATTTTAATCATCATTATTTTGTCCTTTCTTCTCATTCAAGAGATTTGAGAGAACATATCTGGACTAAAAACACAGATACTGTTGAACAGGGGGTAATTTTTCTGAATCCAGGGGTTAAGACAATAAAAGAAGGCACAGTCCCTGGTTTCTCTATCCCCTAAAGTCCTGTTGGATCAGACCGTGTCCCATCTCAGCTAGAGTATTAAGTTAACTGCAAGCTGCTTGCAAAGCTGTATCTATTTCAAGGTCACAGCCCTGGCTGTGCCTTTATTTTCTTCTTTTTTTCTTCTTCTTCTTTTTTTTTTTTTTCAATCTGAACTTTTGGATGGGATAGGGGTCCAGGAGGGTGGGGAGAGAGAAGGTAGAAGAGAAGAGGGGATTATTTCAAGCTTTGCTTCTCTAAGCTTTCAGTGTCTGAGCTCCAGGACAGACCTTCCTGTTGTGAAACACTGGACCAGTTGTTACGGTCTAAAGATAAACAACATTCCAGTAGTTCCCCTAGAGGCTACCCGAGGTCCCGTGCTTTTTAACATTTCCCTGGCTCTGCAATGATCCAGAAGCCTAGGGTTATTGAAGTGCCTGCTGCAGCATACACAGCCACAGTTTCATGGTCTCTGTGCTCTTAAATTGTGTTACAGTAATAAGTCTGGGGTGAGATCTCTATGTCTCAGCCTAGTCGTTAAACTGATGAAACCCTAGCTTCTTTTTTGTAGCTTTGGAAGCCCAAGCTGTGCTGATTGGAGGTTGGTAAGAATGAGGGTGCTTTGCCCTCATGTGCAAGGTTTTGGTCTTCATTAAAGTTTGAGGCGGAAATAGGACTCACTTGTTATGTAAGGGCAAGTTTGAAAACCAGATGCCAGTCATTAATAAAATCAACCTGGGCTTGTCATGAAAGGGTTGGACCTAAGGTTGCTATACCCAATAGAACAAACATTTCAAATGGATTTCTCAAAAGTTCTTGGTTCTTATATAGGTGGGTGTGGCTTGAAAGGGCATAAAACCACAACAAACCAAAGAATAGCTCAGACTTGCCTTTCATTTTATGACTGAGGATTTCAGTGATGATTCATGGACTGTGAACGCCGGCCCTGGTCCCTGGCTTAGGTCTACCTGCAAACACCATCCGGGCCAATGCGTTCATGACACCACATTCTCTCCATTCTGGATCACTTTCTACAGTTGATCTATCGCTCTCACATCCGTCGTTATCACTATTCTCTACAGTCACTTACAAGGCATATAACAAAGTATTATTAACCTCATTTTAATGATAAAAAAACTGTGACTCAGGGAGATGAAATAAACTCTCCCAAAATCTTAGAGTTGACACCACTGGATAAATAAAACAATTTTAATTTTTTTTTGGCATTAAGTATTATTTTGCTTTTTGTATGTATATATATGAATCGCTAACGCAGTATGTTTAGAATGGCTATGACAGCCAGAAATCTAAAGCGGTCCCCAATGTTTCCTGGCTCCTACGCTTTACAAAAAGGACACACACACGCACAGAGTTGTTGTGGCAACAACTTTACTCTCAGCTTCTGGGTATCACAGTATGGGGTAGCTTCAAAAAATATTCAGATTAAAAAACTGAATGTGATATTTTCAATAAAAGTACAAATTCTATAAAACAAAAAGATAACAATAATTCTTTCAATCGTTAATAAATAAATACGGTGTTTTAACCTACATTTTCTTAATAGAGCTTGGCACCTGGCATGGTCAATTGTTGAACCAATGGCATAATGGTAACAAATCACAGGTAACTGAGACAATCAGTAAAATAATAACAATAAACAGATTTATGCACCATCAAGCCATACACTCCTAAGACATAAATAAAGCCAGTTAGAGAGAAGCCTCTGTAATATGGTAGCAGATTCACATGATATGAAGCATAGTTTGAAGAGAAGATTAAAAAGAGAGATAAATATAATCATGGTAAAACTGCCTCCCATGGACTAAATAGTTTACAAAGTTGTTTAATATAAATGATTCCTTTTAATCTTTATAAAAATGATATTGTGAAGGAGACAGAGTGGAGACTATTTCCATTTTATAGGCATAAAAACTGAGGACCAGTTAAAAGTCTTGCTCAAGGTTATATACACAGAAAAGAGAAGAGGTTGATAATCAGGCTCTTGTATTTGTAGCTTTTCATTGGTGCTTATGTATTTGTACCTTAGCATTTTATGACAGTATGAATGTTAAATTGTGTGTTTACAAGTGTATAATTAGGCTTTTGATGCCCACTAAATATGGACATATGGAAAAAAGTAAAAGATGGGCTACAGATATTTTAGAGCAGCAGAGGAATAATTGCAAAATAATTTTATTTACAATTAGAAATCAATAAAAGCTTTCAAATTAAAGTAGTATTTGAATAATACAAAAACTCTGTTCACATAAACCCATCTTCACTTTTTTTTGTTTGTTTGTTTTATGCTTGTTTTTGGAGAAGAGAAGTTCGGCACTTATAAAATTTTCTTATTAAAAAGAAACTTTTTATTGATTTAGAAATCAACGTTAGTTAAGGATTAAATTTAACATAAGGTTTTATATTCTGATTTTAAAATTTACTTTAATGTGTGATGTGGTGATCAGACCATAAAGCATGTTTTGTCACAAAGTGTGATAAAAACTCATTTGGCAGATACAGCTAGAGGGAAGGCAGCACTTGGGGTTTGGGAAACCAACAGGGGTGGTGTTCATGACCTTATAACTGAGGAAGCTGTGTTAGAGGAGAAACAGAGGTGTCCTCACTCCCCGCTTTAAACTGGCCACCCAGGGCCAGTGGAATTAGCAGATGTCAGAGCTTAAAGATCCCATTGGACCATATATAGACAGAAAAGCAAGAAGCTTGAGGAAAAGAGATGCTTGTAGGTTGGTGGAAAAAATAGCCACTCTGTGATATCCACTCCTGCCCCTACCTCCCACCAACCTGCCACCACATTTACAGGAATGACTAGTGCCTCACTGGTTTTTCAAATATACATGGGACTACGTGGTGAGAGGAGAGAACATTGGTTATTACTCTACTGCCCTGACCTCAGGGAAATACCCCTATCACTTGCCATCTCTCCCAGGAGGTAGGGGATTCTCCTGTAAATTTGCATGCAATGATATGGTCTGAGCCTTCATTGTGACACAATTTCCATGCATCTACTTAAAATTAGCTATGGTCCGTCATTGTGGCATGAGAGAACATGCAGTGCACTAGGGCTCGGAACTTCTGTTTCTGCATTTTCCAACTAAAAAGCCCAAGAACAATTTCTTAACCTCACATGGTCTCGGTTTTTTCTTCCCTTACCCTTACATGGGGTTTAACAGTTTTTACCATGACACCTTCCCATGTTTATGAGGGTTGAAGAAGATGAAGATACTAAGATGCATAAACCCTGAATGACAGCATAGGTATTAATTATCAGCATCTGTTGCAAAGGAGAGTATACAACAGTGGTTAGAAGCTCAGGATCTGCAATTACACCAAACTTGTTCAAATGCTGCTTTTGGAAGAAGATACAAATAAGTGGAAACGTATACTATGTTCATGGATAGGAAGAATTAACATCATTGAAATATCCACGTTACCCAAAGCAATCTGTAGGTTTAATGCAATTCCTATCAAGATTCCAATGTCACATTTCACAGAACTAGAACAAATATTTCAAAAATTTATATGGAACCAAAAAAGGCCCTGCACAGCAATAGTGATCCTGAGAAAGAAGGACAAAGTTGAAGACATAACTCTACCTAATATTAAAATTTACTATAAGGTCATAGTAATCAAAACAGCGTGGCACTGGCATAAAAACAGACACATAGATCAATGGAAGAGAATAGAGAGTCCAGAAACAAACCCACAACTTTATAGTCAATTATTATTCAACAGAGGAAGCAAACACATGCAATGGGCTAAAGACACTTTATTCTATAAATGGTGTTGAAAAAATTGGACAGATACAGGCAGAAAAATGAAACTAGATCATTTTCTTACACTACACAAAAGAATAAATTCAAAATGGATTAAAAACTTAAATATTAGGCCCCAAACCATAAAAATCCTAGAAGAAAACATAGGTGGTAAAATCTCAGACATTGCTTGTACAATATTTTATTTGATATATCCTCCCAGCAAGGGAAACAAAAGAAAAAATAAACAACTGTGGCTACATCAAACTAAAAAGTTTTTGCACAGCAAAGACCATCAACAAAATAAAAAGACAACCAACAGAATGAGAGGACATATTCACCAATACATCTGATAGGGGTTAATATCTAAAATTTATAAAGAAACTACAAAACTCAATATCAAAAAAACCCCAACAAATAATCCAATTAAAAACAGGCAAAGGATCTGAATAGACACTTCTCCAAAGAGAACATACACATGGCCAATAGACATGTGAAAAAATGCTCAACACCACTAATCATCAGAGAAATGCAAATTAAAACAGCAATGAGATATCACCTCATGCCTGTCAGAATGTCTGTCATCCATAAATGAACAAGTGCTGGCAAGGATGCGGAGAAAGGGAAACCCATTAGCAACGGTGTGAATGCAGGCTGGTGCAGCCACTGTGGAAAACAGTACTGAGATACCTCAAAAAATTAAAAATAGATCTACATTTTGACCCAGTGATCCCACTTCTGGGATTATATACAAAGAAACCCAGAACATTAATTCAAAAGGGCATAAGCACCCTTGTGTTCACTGCAGCATTATTTACAATCACCAAGATTTGGAAGCAGCCCAAATGTCTATCAGTAGATGAGTAGATAAAATAACTATGGGAAATTTACATAATGTAATAGTATTTGCTCATAAAAAAGAAGAAAATTTTACTATTTGTGACAGCACAGATGGACCTGGAGACTATCATGCTAAGTGAAATAAGCCAGTCAGAGAAAGACAAATACCATATCACTCATATGTGGAATCTAATGAACAAACTGAACTAACAAGCAAAATAGAGACAGACTCATAGATGGAGAGCAGGATGACAGCTAGTGGGGGGTTGGTTAGGCAGTGGAGGGATCAAACAAAAAGAGAAAAGGACTCATGAACATGGACAACAGTGTGGTAATTGCATGGGGGAGGGAATGAAGAGGGGTAGTGGAAAAATACAAAAAAATTAAACAAAAAATGCCATTTTTGACAATTGCAAGCTATTGGAATTGTGGCATGTCCTGTGACTTTGCTAAGCTTCAGTTTCCTCATTTTGAAATAGTATTAATATTTCTTTTTTTTTAAGATTTTTATTTGTTTATCTTTAGAGGGGAAGGGTAGGAGAGAGGGAGAGGGAGAGAAATATCAATGTATGGTTGCCTCTCATGTGTCCCCCACTGGGAACTGGCCTGCAACTCAGGCATATACCCTGACTGGGAATCGAACCTCGATCCTTTGGTTCACAGGCCCGCGCTCAATCCACTGAGCTACACCAGCCAGGGCAGTATTAATATTTCTTACCTCCTAGTGTGAATTAATGTTTTGAGAGTTAAAGTAGGCAGTGCCACAGTGGTTGAAATATAGTAAGCATTTTTCCATTACTGTTATTCTACAAACTGTAGCTATTGTTATTCCTAAAGTCCAAAAGAGCTGCATCTTTCTGGAAGTCCATCCCAGAATTCCTGACACTGAAGCAATTGGCTAGATGCTCTTTTGAGTGAATCCTTAACTATCCTTGGGAATTACATTATTACCAAGGTTTAAAATGAAGGTATTTTTATAGTGGGCGGTAGAAGTGAAAAAAAGTCAAAAGTTTGTAGTGTTTACTTCTGTATTGCCTCTAAGTTTTCTGGGAGATTAATGACCTTTTGGAGGAAAGAGAACAGATTAGAAAGATTACCACATTGTAGGGGTCTGGCTAGTCCTGGTCCATTCCTAAATTATTGTGTGGCCTGTCACTTTATGTATCTTTGCTGAGAATTGCAGTTGTCCATTTGGCAAAATGAGAAAGGTAAGACTAGCTTTCCTCCATGAAGTAAAATGGAATTGTGGTCATGGTAAAGCATCTAACAGAATTTCTGGCAAAGGGTTAGTACTAAATAAATAATCATTCTTTCTCACTCTCCTTTGAAAGGAATTTTTAGTTCTGACACCCTTCAATTTTAGAATTGCGTCTTTTGGCAAAGTGAAACTGAACTCAGACATGCTGAAGTTTAATATAAGGGCAGAACCTAGTGGAAAAGGTCCCAAGAAATAAGGAGATGGTTTCTTGAATGTATAAACTCCTTTCTAGTCTACCTCTAAGACAGCTCCTTTGATGACAGTTTTGTGACTTCTTTCCAGTGGAGGTCATGACACTGTTGGGTACAAACCAGCATGTACTTTCAGTCATTTTCCTCAAAGTACTGATTGATGTCGTGGTGCCATGTCATGCAGAGTGAGGCACCAGAGTCCTCTGGAAACCATGTTCATTAAGGATGAATGGACTACTGAGCCAGCCCTTCAGACCACATAGAGAATTGAACTTACAACCATCACCTAATTCATTGGTGTGATTGGCTCTACAACCAGCCAACTCCATTGCAAATATATTTCCTGTTAAATCTGAAAAAAGACCTTCAGTATCCTCTCCAATCATGACCCTCATTTTATGGGAGGGATGAAAGAGTAAAAGTGACTGCCAAGGATTGGAGATCATAGGAGAGGTAGCACTGGAAGCTAGATCTCTCTACTCACAGACACTGCATTACCAACACCCAAAAACAATGTCAAGGTGTAGAGAATGAGTTTTTCTTAATGATAAACTGAACTCTCTCCCACCAACTTTTCCAAATCGCTTCCAGACATTGATGTGCTCAAGTTTAGTAACTTAAGGAAAATGTTTTGTACTTTCTAAATGACAGGTACTACAGAAAGTTATTATAAATGGCCTTGATGACTGAGGCTGCTGTCCTTATACTGGGCCAATCTCTGGTCGAGGGTGGGTGTTGGATAACATTTACTAAATGGAATCTCAGTGCATACACTTCAGGATTTTGTCCTGTGGGTTTAGTTGGTCGGATGTCCCAGTTATTGGAAGTACATGCTGTAGCCTTTGTTGACCCTATGGGGAGACTAGTTCTCAGCAATGTCAGGGCATGAGTTCTGCAGAACCCAGAGGGACCGAGATGCAAAGTTGAGTGGAGGCTTGTTGACTGAAAGTGATGGGATTATAGACAACCCTGCGGAAGCTGAGCAGTAGCATGCACATGGAGCTGAGGTTCTCCTTCTTGAGCATACATCACAATTACCTGAAAGATTTGTTCATAGGCAGGTATCAGGCCCTACCTCCAGGATTTCTGATTTAGTAGGTCTGACTGAGTCCAGAACATTTGCATCTCTATCAGTTTCCTTAGTGATGCTGATGCTGCTCTGGGGACCACACTTTGAGAGCCACTGGCACACAGCATAGTGTGTTGATGCGCGCAGCTGATATCCAGTAATTTGAATGGAATATAAAGAATTCTGGAGGCTCTCTCTGTAATGGGCTCTCTGGGCAAGGACTTCAGCTTTTTTCCTTTGGGTCAACTTGGGTCTTCTATGATCCGGCTAGCATTTAGGAAGGCATTTGATATTCTGGTTTTAATGTAAACACTTCCCACCTGTCCCAAGTATGTGTATCCTTTTCCAAGAGCCTCAACATTTCTGACATTGGTGGAACCCTAAGCTCTCTCCTCCCCTCCTCACTCTCTCCCTCTCTCCTGGCCAGCATCTGTTCTTTTCACAGCTGTGGCTGTTTCATTCTGTCTGCTTCTTTCTCTTCTTGTCCTCAACCACTCACTACCCCTCCCCCCCATTAGGATCAAAATACTGTTTTTATTTATTTACACCACAGCTGTCAGTGTTGTGTCTGGGTCACTGTAGTGCAACTTGCAAGGAAATTCAATCCATGGACAGTCCTTAAAACTGCAGATACTTGTAGTAACCAATGTACACATACTCAGTAACACAGATGCCCTCCTCTGTCCCGGGTTGGTCTGAAAATGATGGGCTTAGGGTTGTGTGTTGGGTTGACCCCAGGAGGAATGAAGCCTAACAGTGCTTGGAATTTACACCAGGGCATTTTAAAGGTATTGAACAACTCTGAGTATTTAAAACTTTAGTTCTAGCAAAGGAGATAGAAATATTCAGTAGAAAGAGCTCCATGTTAAGGGCTCAGAAACTAAAGTTTAATGCCAGTTGCCACTAATAAGCTAAGTGAACAACTCCCCTCCAATCCTTAAATTGAGAATAGTGGATTTGATAATTCTCAAAGCCTTGTCCCCAGTGGGTCTAAGTTGCAGAAACATGACAACTCCATTGCATGTTTGATTCCTAAATGGTGGCTGCACATACTAAATGATCCCAGGTTGGGCTCTAGGGAGCTTCCAATCTTTCACTGGGGTAACTGCAAAACTAGAAAGTGTAGAGATTTGAGGCAAAGAGTCATAATAAAAATATAAAAAACTTGAAAGCAATGCAAGCCAATAAACTAACCAATGAGGTTTTATTCAGTGAGTGATATGTTTAAAGGCAATTTGAGAGAGGCAAACTGACAGCCACTAATTTCACCACTGATGGAAAAGGCATAAAGATGACGATGTAAGAGAAGAATCTCCATGATATAGAATGAAAGTGACGAGAATCTGTGAGTCCGTTGTGTCGCCTATCCTTCACACCCACGTTCCAAGCTAAACCAGCCCGAAGGGTAAAGAGCACAGAGTCATGCATTAACAGTGGGCACATGACCTAATGTGTGAAACTAATGAACTGCCTGGTAAAATTTTCACTTCAGTTGCACTTACTTCTCACATTTCTACATACTCATTCTGGGAAGTGGTCAGTGTCATATTGGGTAAAGAAAAAATTTTTTTTTCTTAATGACCAAAATACAACCTGGTGTCACCCTAATTTAGTTTTCTTCTTAGTGCCTTAATATTTTTTGTTAGTGAGTGATGACCATGAAAGAAGATGAAAATTGCATTATATTGTAACTTACTTTTTTGAGCTGACTAAAATTATAATACACAATCACACCCTCTTTTTTATTTGATGAATACAATAACCATATGAGATTTCAAAGTAATCACTGTTGTTCTTATTCTTCACATTAGAGATATGGTATCCGATTGAATAAGGGACTAAGTTTACACAGATGTGTGTCATCCAAATGTAATGTCATCAGAATACAGACCTTAATTTTCATTCATTACTTTAAAGACATTTAATATGTCTTGGGAACAGATTTACCTGGGTATATAAGATAGATAAGGTATGGTTTCATTTCTAGAAGACAAGTTCAGTGGAGAAAGCCAAGCCTGTAAACAAGTGGGTATAATAATAAGTTACAGGTGCTGTGATAAACATATTTAAAGTAAATGCACAGGCCTGGCTGGTGTGGCTCAGGGGATTGAGCGCGGGCCTGCGAACCAAAAGATCGCGGTTCGATTCCCGGTCAGGGCACATGCCTGGGTTGCCAGGCCAGTTCCCGTCAGGGGACATACAAGAGGCAACCGCACATTGATGTTTCTCTCCCTCTCTCCTTCCCTTCCCCTCTAAAGATAAATAAATAAAATCTAAAAAGAAAAAAAAAATCTTAAAAAAATGCTTAAAAAAATAAAAATTAAAAAAAAAATAAAGTAAATGCACAAAGTAGGAAATGGAGAAACCAAAGAACTTATATATAGGATCCATGGACATGAACTAAGGGAGGGGTAAGGAATGCTGGTGAGAGGGGGGATGCAGGATGGAGGGGAATAAAGGGGAAAAAAATGGGACAACTATAATCCATAATCAATAGAATATATAAAAAAAGGAAACTTCAGGAGGGGAAGTCAAACTTTATTTTGTTAATCTCTAAGTTATGAAAGACTCCTGTCTGACAGATATTTAGATTGCATTTCATTATAACCCTATTTCTTAATAACAAACAGTTCAATATTTAGGGTACACACGTATAAGAATTTATGTGAATAAATGCCTTCCAGAAACATTGACTGTGATGCTCATTTCAGTGAAACAAATACGACTTATCATTTCACATAAGTTATAAATTAAACATATTTCCATAGTGATAAACATCTCAAGATACGATTTTGAAAACATTATGCTGAGGGAAGAGCAAGGGTGTCACCTGCTCCAAGCCTTCTGTGCAATATTAAGATTATCCGTTTATTCATCTCCATCATCTCCCTTTGCCCATCTCCATCTACTCTCACCCACCTTTCCCTCTGGCTATCGCCACACTGTTGTCTTTGCTTGGGGCAATGGGTGCATGATGCAGTATGCAGATGATGTTTTATTGAGTTGTATGCTTGAAACCTGTATGGTTTTGCAAATTAGTGTCACCCCAATACATTTAATAAAAAAATAAAATAAAATAAAATAAAATAAAACACTATTAAAAGGAGATTATGTGTCTACAGCAAGGGGGTCACCTTTGCTTCACAGAATCTTCACTACACTGCAGGAACTTTTCAATTTAAGAATTATCCACAGCATTTTAGTCATTCTTTCCTTCATTTCTTACCCTTCATTTTATGTTTTCTATTTTGGTAAATTCCCAGCCTAAAAATTCTTCTGTGAACAGAGGCCATTTTAATAGGGGGCTACTTACTCTAATATTATTTTTCAAGTCTTTGACTTCTTTCGAAACTAAATGTGTATATTCGTTATTCTAGAACATTAGGGAATAACCTGTCAAAGATTTTATGGAGTATAGTTGTTTATAAAATGAATCAATAACACTGGTTAACATTTCCTCATTAATTTCTTCCAGTGAAAGATATCTCTAAACTTCACATGATGAAAGAATCTTTCACTGAGCCTGTGTGCAAAGTGCCTTTGATGAATACTGACGGAGCAAGCACCGCTATGCTGAGCAGACTAGAGGAGTTCTCACTGGGACCTTAGGGATGATTTCATTAAATCCCTTCATTTTAGAGAAGTTCAGTAATTACCATAACTCATGCAACAATTCAGAGGCAGAGATGGCACTGATATTATACTATTGATTTTCCTACTCAGAGGCTATTTTTCTGTTACTGACTTAAGGTCAATGGAATTTTCGAGCAGGTCACTTTCCAAATTCCAGCCATTTTGCCACAAATGCAATTTAATGATAGGTCCTTTAGAGACTCTAATTCACCTGATGTTGTACCAAATCCTGCTGAAGCTATTGGGTGACAGTGATACATGTAAACTTCGATCAACTATTTGCAGTGTTCCTAAACAGTTATTCAATAGTTCATTTTTCTCTCACTGTAAGTCATTCACCCTTACTTTAAGGCTAATACTATAAATGAAGCTGTTATACATGTGTATCTACAGTACAATATAAAGGTCTCCTAGTTGTAGATCGGTGAAGAATCCTACAAGTAACTTTCTAGAAACCCTGAAGGGAAACAAGTCCCTTAATTTCCCTAGGCCCTCATTTTATCTTTAGTAAAATTATGAGACTGGTTTAGAGATCAATTTTTCTGATGACTCCATATCTCAAATTTGGCTACTGTATAGATATTCAGAATGATAATGACAAGATGAATAATTATCTTAAAGGGTTTCCTTCCTTTCATAAACATTTTGTTTATTTTTATTTTTAAGTTTTTAAAAAAGGTTTTATGTATTTATTTTTACAGAGAGGGGAAGGGAAAGAGAAAAAAAGGGAAAGAAACATCAATGTGTGGTTGCCTCTTGCACGCCCCATGCTGAGGACCTGGCCTGCAACCCAGGCATGTGCCCTGACTGGGAATCAAACCAGTGACCCTTGGTTCACAGTCCGATGCTCAATCCAGTGAGCCACACCAGCCAGGGCCTTTCATACATATTTTAATTGGTGGTGTCTCATTGTATCATGACTTGGGATTTTGTTTACTAAAAGATAACTTCCCCACTAAAGAAAATGGCAATAGAAAGTCTTCCCTTTCATGGGAAGGCATCCTTTTAAATCTAACTGTGAATAGGCCGTTAATACCTCTATGCTTTTGTTTATGAAACTGTCAGAATTTTAGCCTTGGGTGAAATCAGCTCAGCGCACAGTGAGGGGAATGCAGGTGGCCATCACCACCATTGCAAAACAGACTAAAAATTCTTCTTACGTGGCCTGAAGCTGGAATGGATTGCTTTGTGAATTCTTTCCATATCCATTTCCATGGTTCTACAATGACTCTATTTCCTGAACATAAAAATAGGCTGTTAGCAGAACGGTGGAATGGTGGCTCCCTTCGCCCTAAGAAAGAAGGTTCTCTGTGAGGGGAGCAACCCCCAAAGCTGGAAAGGTCCTATTACCAATTGGATTTACATTTTTTCAACTCAGGTGAAACACCACCATTAACTTTTCAAAAACCACATAATATTTGAGGGTCTGATCTGACTGTGAATACTGAGATATAGTGGACACATTCTTGGAAGTGAAAGGTGCTCTAAAAATACAGATATTATTGACCTGGCATCTAGAGGCCATTACTCCCTCCCTTCCTTCCCCTCCCCCAACCCTCCCCCTGTGGTCTATCTTCAGTAAAAGAAGCATCCAAATATAAAGTAGATGGGTCGTGTCCCATTCCACGAGATCTTGAAATATCTGAACTTAAAATGGGATAAAGCTAAAGCTGTGTTTGAAGTGCCCTAAAGTAGGGCACCGCAGGCAGCTGCTCTTATTTCCAGCTGGATCTCTCAGCCTGCCAGTGAGAAAGGGCAAGGCACGAGTTACCTTGACAAATTCTCATTTCCAGGCATTTCCAGCATCATCTGTTTACATTGCTGGAAGCAAAAAGCTGACAAATTCAAAGCAAGGCAAAACAATACATAACAAAAAAAGAAAAAGAAACAAGAATCAGAACAGTAGAAACAAAAATTACTTCAATGTGATTCTTTTTTAAATGGAATAATACATTTAAAATGTGAAAAATAAACATAGTACAATCTATATTATTCAAAATAACATTTTTATAGCTCATTGAACTCTGCTGCTTCTGATTTTTATAGTGTTCTTTCTATAGCCAGGATGAGAAGACAGGTGTTCAAAACTTTCCAGGTAGATTTCGATGACTACGTTCAGAAAACTACATATATCTGTATAGAGGCTTGGTCTGTAACATCAGCTTACAGTTAAAGAAAAATTCGTTTACTACTAGTACCCACCATTTATTAAGAGTCTACTTTATATCAGGCATTGTCCTAAAAATCTTTGCTTATTTATTCCATTTTTACCACAAGTGTATGGAATAGGGCATGATGTGCGTCATTTTATAAATGCGGGAAACAAAGCTCAGAAAAATTAAGTTAACCGAGTTTATACCACAAGTGGTAGATCAGTGATCCAAACAGCCCAACAGGCTGTAAGCCTGTCTTAAAAAATACTGCTGTCCATTGCATGGCAGGGAAAAGAAATTGAAATTGTAATAGATATTTTTTTCCTCAACCTTAGTACTTCCTCTAATGCCATGATGCTACCCAGCCAAAGTAGGTACATCTAAATTTATTAACAAAGGAAAGATATAGTAGACTGGCATAAGCAAAAAAGAATAGCATTTTGGTTTTTAAACTTGGAGATGGACAGACAGTAGCTGATTTTACAGTAACCCCATTCCTTCTTCCTAATAGCACACAGTCCATTGTTACTTCCCAACCTCCTTTGCAGTTAGGTGTTTTTGTGGAAAGTGAGTGGAAGTGATACTCCCAGTATCCAGGCTGGGGTATTCCAAAGTAAACACCCCCGCACTGGGATAATCCATGCTCTTTTTCCCTCCCAGCTAGCTGACTGACTGGAATAAGTAGACTTACTTGCTTGACAAATTCAAAGGTGCACGTCTTAGACATGGTAGAGCTACCTACACAGGTAAAGATCCCAGTCCCCGTATCACGGCATGAAACGGAGCAAGTCCCTGTATCATTGTATGGAAGAAAGCTACTCTGCAGAGGATCGGCAGCACCTAGCTCAAACATCACTTGAAGAAACAGGTTTCTACTGTGTTAAGCCACTCAGAACTCAGTTTTATGTGGTATGCACTAATATAGGTGACGAGAGAAAAAAGTTTGAACAGTTTTAGAAGGATATCTGATGAATGTGTACATGTGGGGGCAAGAGGAAAGAAGGAGTTCCCCCACCTGGGATCCAGATAAAGATTTCCTGAAAACCCACATGACAAATGACCTGGTTTCTTCAAGATGTCTACATGAATGCCTATAGGACCTTGGCCTCACAGAGTCCCCAGTGTGGCCCAGGAGCAGCAGCAAATGTCAAAGGACACATAGAGAAAGACCCAGACCTCTTGCTAATGAGAATGAGGGATGACTGAGCTGCAGCTTGTGTGCACTTAGAGACTTAAATCAAATTTGTGGTGGGTATGTTGGTGGATGGGTAAACGGCAGTGGAGGACCAGATGCCTCCTGGTGCCATAGCATAAAATAAATCCTTCAGCACTCAGATGGAAACCTAGAATGAGGAGAGGAACCCTGAAATGACCAAGATTAAGTTTCTACCACCTAGTAGAACAGGAACCCAACATGTGCAATAAGTTAAATTATATAAAAGTAAAGAAAATTTAAAATGTTGCCCACCTGCATGTTTGAACTCACATATATACAATTATAGTGCCTTTCAAAAACCAATGATTACTTCCACCACATATAAGCTCCCCAGATGAAGCTCTAAAAACATCCTTGTTTCTTTATTTTTCCTCTTCATTACCTTCCACTAGGCCATTTAAGTCAGTTAAATATTGAAATTCTTAATTCTTATGGAAAAAGCTCTTCCTGGGAGGTGAGAGTTCTGGGGTGAAGCGTGTATCTGCTAATGACTATTTTTGTGTGTCAGGCAAAAATAACTTACCTCTCTTAACCTAAGCTTCCTCTTCTGTGAAATGAGGCGTTGACTCTAAATCTACATTCAAATTCTTTTCAAGAGTACAGTTTTCTGAGACTTTTTGTTTGTTTCCTTGGCTGGTTGGTTTTGTTTTTGCCTCCAGGTTGCCAAGAATGTCAGGAAATATAAGACTGTACGATATAGATTCACTAGTTGCTGCCATCTAATGAAGATTTGTAGATCACAGTCTCAGATAGAATTTCTGAAGCAGGATGAGGGGTTGAGATAGAAGTTATCAGTATTTTATGCCCATAATTTACTGGGGAAATCACAGAATGACAAATTCCAAATATTAGAAGGAATCTTAGTGGTTATCTAATGCATTCTTCTTTGACCCAGAGAGACAAAGTTACTTGTCTGACATTGTGAAAGAATAGTGGTAGTTGCATGCTTTGAACCTAAGGGTTTTATGTTGTTGTTTTTTATGGTTTAGTTATCTTTTCACTAGTCTGTCCTCTCAAATGTGAAGCTGTAGACTTCAGCGTATCTATTTTGTTATTCTATTACAGAGCATCTACTCTATACGAACCACCATGAAAACTTCTGTATAGACAATGTGAGTCAATATAAGAGCTGGGACTCACATTTAGGGTGTCAGGGAAGGACACCCATGTTAGTTACTTATACCAGATAGTGCAAGTCCAAGTAAGCTTTAATGAGAGGTTTCTTAGAAAAATAAATTGGATATGAAGTTGAAAAAAAAAAATTCTGGGAGCAGAAAGATATTTGAGCTGGGCCTTGCAGTTTGGGTAAAATTTTGTGAAACTTAGGGTGGGAAGAATAGGGAAAGATATTTCAGAGGGTGAGAAAGCACCAGTAAAGTCTGAAAGACCTACAATGTAGAGTATTTAGAGGGAAATCTCCATTCAACTGGTGTACCCAGAATCACAGAAAGGCTCGGACGTAGACCTGGGGTTTGGACTTTCCTGTGGAAGAGGCAGTCACTGAGCTATGAGGCAGTAGCTCCAGAAAAACAGGCAATGATGTGAGTGAGCTCTGTGGACACTGGGTTTCTTAAAATCATTTTGTAGTTTTAAAGAGACTTGAGGTGGACAAAGTGAACTAGATCCCTGTTTAGGAAGAAGTGTGTGTTCTTTGCATGTTTCAGTACAGCACGACCTAAGCATGGGGTGGTTACAGGAGAAGCTTTTTCTAAGTCTGTAAGGTTAATTTAGCTTAATTGGAAACATGAAGTTTAAAATTTGAATTCAACTGGGGATGAAATTAGGACTGGGAAGATACCAGCTTCAGGCCAGAATTCAGAAATATGATGGTAAATTAACTTAGAGTAGTTTAAACAGTTTTCAGTAAAAACATTTGCTCATAAGAGCTTTATGGCTGTGTGAGGGCCTGAAATAATTCACAGGTTTGCATTTCTCCAGAGATAGGAGCAGCTGACATTGTTGACTGCAGATTTTATCCTGGGTGCTCATTTTAAAACTGTGTTGCTTTCACAGCCTATAAAGTTTAGCTTTTCATAATGAAAACCAATATTCAATTCTAAAAAAACAACAATAGGTTTTCCAGGCTTTAGGGTTTTTGTCAGTTCCAATCTGGATTACTTCGGCCTTTGTATCTGGATGGTATTGACAAATAACCATTGTCCTAGGGGAATGGTTTATGTCAAGGAAATCCAAAAATAAATGAAGTCTGTATGTTTCCAATGATAGCAGCTAATCTTATAAAAGTTCCCTCCAAGGGCTGTTACTTGAAATACCAAGTCTTTGAGAGCTTCAGCTCTGGAGCCCAATACCTAGATGTTAATTACACTTCTACTATATCCTAACTCTGAGAACTTGGCAAACTTTCACATTCTCTGGACTTCAGTTTCTTCATCTATCATATGGAGGTAATAAAAGTTATATCATAAAGTTGTTTTAAGGCTTAAATGATTTATCATACGTAAAGGACTTACAATGGTACTGACAGACAGTAAACATCTAGTGCCTTATCTATGTGTTAGATATAATAATAATTATTAATAATTTGTTTATGTGCATCAAACCCCGTCCTTTCCCTGCCCCTCATACTCCAGCTACACTACTACCTGTTCTTCCCAATCTAGCTAAGCACATCTTTTCATTTCTGCTTGCCTAGGTTATTCCAATGAAAGAAACTTCCCTCATTAAACCTCTAGTTGAAATTTTCTCATTCTTTAACCTTTGGATCCTGTGACATTTCATTTATGAAATTCTCTCACACCAAGCCCTCTTCTAGCAAGCCTTAGAAGAATTAACCACAACCTCATCACACAACATTTCCTACATTGTATTATCTTTATTTGTCTCCACTACCAAGGTGTAAGCTTCTCAAGTCCACAAAATGTTGCCTTTTGATTTCCTTCTTTCCAAGCCTTAGGAGGGGTCCGTTTCAAAACAATACTACATGTATAGTCATTGAATTAATTTATTAGATATCATTGGGCACATGGGTACTAGACTAAATAAAATCAATAGAAATCATGAAAATTCCAACAAAGATACCACTGAAGTTTGTCAGACTACTTAGAAATAAGAATTTAAGTAAATTAATACCTTCTGTAGGATTACAATGCAGAGGTTTAACTTAGAAAAGAAAGGGACTTTTCAAGAAACCACTTTTAGAACAATTGATGCTAATTAATTTTTACTGAGTATGAAAAGCAATTATTCCAGGGTTTTCCCCTACAACTATTACAACAAAATTTTTCTAAATCATGAAAGTTTATGGCATGACAACCTCATCACATTTCAAAAGCTGTTAGCTCCACCAGGTTTTACTTCTCTAGTCCCTAGCTCTTTAAGCGATGTCATGTTTATACATACCTGCATGCACACACACACACACCACCAGCATCCCTGCCGCCATCCCACTGATTCAATGCAATTTGCCCATGGATTCCCATGGTTAATTAATTACGTTTATTATATTGGATTGCTGAGTCATATAAAGTTCTTTCTTAGCACCTTCATGAATACATAAAATAAGAGTACTCTTAACACAGAGAAGTCTGAAAACTAAAATATGTAAGACAATTCAGTAGATATTTCCTAAAAGGCAAATTAAAAGCTGTTGTTTTAGTTCAATGGTGTTAAGAAAGACACGACAGTAACAACATAATAATGATACTGATAATAATTAATGCAACAAATTAACAAGAATAGTATGCAATCATAAACTTATTGCACTAAACAATATTACCTCAAAATGCATAATTCACAGGGTAAACTGGACAAATTCATAATCACTATGAGTGATTTTTAACATATGTATACTAGCACCTGATTTATCAATCAGACAAAATTTAGTACTGTCTATAGATCTGAAGACAAAATTAACTAGTTGATCTAAACTAGTTCTTTTTTTCTACTATACAAGCAATTGGCAACAAAGGAATTTGCACAAAGTTTCAAAGAATCAATAACATGTTTTAAACAAATGGATTGAAATAGAATACATCTACATAAGAAAATTGTCAAGCCCAAGCCCTACAAAAATATATTTTTACAAATGAAACATCCTGAAATAATGAGTTAATAAGCAAATCACACTTAGCTCAAGAAACTATAATAGAGGAACTAGGTAAAACTAAAGAAACTTGGAGGAAGGAAATGCAAATGCTAAGAGCCAAAAATAATTTTAAAAAGAAAGTGAACACCAAAATCAAAGGTCCATTCTTTAAAAAAATTAACCAATTTTATTTTTTAATATATTGTATTGATTATGATATTGCAGTTGTCCCATTCCCCCCTTTACTCTCCTCTGGCTTGCACACTCCCTCCCACCTGCTTCCCCCCACCCCAGTTCATGTCCATGGGTCGTACATACAATTTCTTTGGCTTCTACATTTCCTATACTATTCTTAACCTCCTCCTGTCCATTTTCTACCTACCATTTATGCTACTTATTCCCTGTACCTTTTCCCCCATTCCCTCCCTCCCCTTTGCTGCTGGTAACCCCCGATGCAATCTCCATTTCTGTGAAATAAAGGAACATGTACAGGGCACCAACAGTGAAAGGAAGGAAACCCAGACTCAAATCAATGGTTTGGGTCAGAAGGAAGAAATAAACATTCAACCAGAACAGAATGAAGAAACAAGAATTAAAAAAAAATAAGGAGAGGCTTGGGAACCTGTGGGACAACTTCAAACATTTCTACATTTGAATCATAAGGGTGCCAGGAGGAGAAGAGGAAGAGCAAGTAATTGAAAACTTATTTGAAAGAATAATAGAGAACTTCCTCAATCTGGCAAAGGAAATAGACTTCTCAGAAATCTGGAAAGCTCAGAGAGTTTCAAAGAAGTTGGACCCAAGGAGGAACACACCAAGGCACATTATAACTATATTACCCAAGGTTAAAGAGGAGAGAATCTTAAAAGCAGCAAGAGAAAAGGAGACAGTTACCTACAAAGGAGCCACATAAAACTATTCAATTTATATCATGAGGTAGATATAACCTTAATCTCAATCATAGTAAAACTTATGTAGCAATTTGCCTTGTGTATAGTATTCTTAAGGATTCTTGTGTATACTATTCTTTAAGAATAGTATTCTTAAAATACTATTTTAAGAACTAGTGGTAAAGTTGAAAAGCTTTCACTCTGCTGGTGGAAAATAAGAGTATAAAACCATTTAGATATATCTAATAAAGCTGCAGATAAACTTGGCCTTTGACCCATCAATTTGTCTGTAAGAGATGGTCTTATATTTGTGCTATAAGTGACATACATGTACAAGAATGTTCATTGCAGCACTACATCAGTGAAGAGTTGCAAACAACCTAAGATCTACCAAATGAATTTATAACTGATGCTTACAAACAAAATTCACATATATTAACATGGATACATCTCAAAAACATAATGTGGACTTTGGGCAGTAAAACCACAACTGACTGCAGAGAGTTAATAAAGCCAAAGTTAAAACAGAGATTCTGGAGACAGGGAATGGGATTTGTACCAACTATGTGTATTAAGTTGTGAGTTTCTCAGTAATCAAACCCTGTGTGTATATATTTCTCTGCCCCACACATTCTGTGTCCTCAGTGTCTCTTGGTCACATTCTTTGCATTGTCACTCCCCATCCTCTTGACCCTGTACCTAGGGGCTTGAAGTCTTCATCTCGCACATCAGGAGAGTAAAGGTGAAATTTTCCAAGCATTCCACATGTACATGTTTTTCCCCACAGAGACTTGGTTGTACTTGACAGCTGGTTACTCTAAATATGTTGGTACAGTGTTACAGGTGCATTACAGATGAAGTAGCTTTCCATGGAATAAGCCTGAGTTCTTAACCAACATATATGCCATGGTTTCCATAAAGAAATGATATCTCATCTACAAGTTACTGCTCAGTCTCTCCACTGAGAAAGACTTGAAAATAATTTTCTTCAGATATGCCTTTCTGAGTCTAGGATGAGAAGCATACAAAAAATGGAGGTCCAACATAATCTTGGTTTGGTGCTTGACATTGCCTGAGATTTGGGAGAATGGCTTAATCTCCCCAGCTTCTGTTTTCTCAACAAAAATGCAAGATGGAACATTTCTGCAGTGGGTTGATAGTACATGCCAAGCACTTTCTAATAATCCTTATTTTTGATACTATGCTCCTCCATACTGAATTACTAATTCTCCAGAACAGCCATGCTGTCTCACACCTCTGTTGTTACACTTCCTGTGAATCTTTAAAGGTTGAGCTCAAACATCATTTTCAGGAAAACCTTTCTAAGCTCTGTGCACATACACAACATAAACACACACACACCAGTTACCCCTGGAGTTTCACATGCCTGGTACTTACCATTGTGACAACATGTATCTCACTACATAAAATTTGGCAATTTACTTGCCATCTCTTGCTTGTTGATAATAGGGATCTTGTTATTTGTTTTTGTATACTTTAACATTCGCATGCCTTCTGGCATGTGGTATGTAATCAATAAATATCTCTTGCAAAAATCAATGAATGCGAAAAAATAATAAGAATTTTTCCTGCAAAAGCAAATCTCTCTTTTCACTCTCTTCACATTGAGTGATGCTTTTCTAATTCTCTGCTCAGCTTACCTGGGCCAAACATACATTGAGTTGGGTGAGCAATCAAATATGCTCCATGTCCCAGAACTCATTAGCGGGAGTCCTGCAAAATGAGACCATACTCCTCGCTCCTTCCCTCCTCCCCTCAGTCATGCTGACAGAACTTGGGAGCTATGGGGAAGTGCCCAGAGCCCACACCCTTCTTTCAAACTGTAGCTTGGCCCCTTAGGCGCAAAGTGTTCTGCTCTCTGAGTCATCCAACCCTGCCTATCCATATGCCTGGCTACTGTCCAAGACTCAGATAAGAAACCACCCAGGTGCTCAGCCTCAGAAGGCCAACAGAGACCAAATTAACTAACTGCAGACTAGAAGAGGAAGCGAGCCCTAGGTGAGATTCAGGAGACCCTGCCAGATTTCTCCACTTACAGCTGCACGGCTTTTGGTGAGTCACCTCTCTTTAGCACTAGTCTCATCATCTGGGGAACACCACTTGCCTGTAGCAACCCCATCTCCATGAGAAGGTCCAGAAAGACCTACTCAAACTCACTGCCAATGATGGGTCAAAATGGGAACAGGAGGCTCAATTTTAAGAAAGCTTAGACTCACTGCATCATCAAGCCTTATTTATTAGCAGTGGGTAATGCTGTACCAGTACCAAGCAAGGGCCATTGCCTGGGCTACACCAACTACTTATACAAGCAGTTCCGTATCCATCCCTCATACAATGTGTGATTGCACCATCCCCTCTGTTCAGTCTGCCTGCAGAGTCTCCACCAAATACCCTGCATTCATACCCTGTAAACAGGCTAGGAGCAAATACTGATTACTTTAACATAAATCAATATGAGTAATAGTAATAACACCAATGCTTCTACAAACACCACCTTTTATTCAATGTTTAGTGCTTACAAGATTGTGTCATATACCTCACATGTTTACCCCTTTTCTTCTTATACCCACTCTAAGGCCCTGCTTTGATCTTCGTAATACAAAATAAGAAACTGAAGTTCATTGTTAATATAATTCAGACACATTGCTTAAACTGGTTGAGAAAGTTTAGATGGCAATTATAATCCCTCACAATTGGATAGCATTTTAAGCTTACAAAGAACATTTTACATCATTCTATTGGTTTTAGCTACAATGTAGTAGTTGAGTTATGACTGTTTCCACTTTAAGAAATGGAAACTTGAACTGAGATGAGGTGATGGTAGACATTAAACCACCAATTTGTTCTGAAATTCCACAGTGGTAAAGAGGGGCCCAAGGACAGGGAGTTTCCTGGAAAACTGGCCTGAGGTCAGACACAGGGTATGAAGCTGAATTTCCAGAGCTTAGTTGAGATTGTAGATGAGATTAAGGCATGAAGAAATGTGGAGATGGAAAGAGGAATAATCTCTCTGTTCATAGTAGTTTGAGTCATATACAAATAATGCCAATAGTGCTCAATTGTATCTGTGCTTGACTCATGTGCAGCAACACAGAATAAGATTTCAGAGTGTGGTAAGAGGAGAGATCATTCCAGTGGAGATGTTTCTGTTTCTGCTGGGGCTTTTGGTGTTTATTCAACTTGAAATTTCTAAATAACTCATGAATGGAATAGCAGGTGTTACGTTCAACATATTTCATTGACTTCAGCTTTATCTATTCTGGAGCAATTCTTCTCTTATTCTCTTTTATCTATTGGCAGGTTATTAGTCAGACAG
The DNA here is from genome assembly GCA_039655065.1 of Glossophaga mutica. Taxonomy (NCBI): domain Eukaryota; kingdom Metazoa; phylum Chordata; class Mammalia; order Chiroptera; family Phyllostomidae; genus Glossophaga; species Glossophaga mutica. Next base: position 175,133,288 of record CM077304.1, on the reverse strand, counting down.
AATGAATCATGCACAATGTTTAGAAAGGAGTTCTGTGTTTGAGTCCTTATGACAAGGAAAATTGATATCTCAGGTTCTGGGTAAAAGCAGGATTGCCAGACAAAGTTGTTGCTGGCCATTCTGTTATTTGATGAAATCCAAGCTTAGAAAATTCAAGGTTATTCATATTTTGTCAAAGCTTCATTCACAAAAGATGTGTGGGTGAAATTCTCATTTAGAATCTAGTGGTTCTACTTGTGTTTTGTCCTCTCTTTAGTTCGAGAAGTCTGTAATTGGTAGGATGATTATAGTCGCCCTTCAGCAATGTGTACATTCATCTCCCCACCTGTTCCACCATTCCCTGAGTCAGCCCTTCTTTTGCACCCCCTGCATATTCAACAGTTTTCTCATTCCCATTGATTCTGCTTGCCAATGTCCTCAAATTCACTTTTTAATTTCACTTCTATGTCTTTAGATCTGGCCCATGTCATATTTCCTGTGAACTATTGCAAAAGCCTTTTAATCATCATCCAAACTCCAATTTGAGCCAGAACACCAATACACTACAAAGAGATTAGCCCAATGTGTAAAATCTTCCATGGTTCTGTAACCTCAGGACAAAATTCCAAGTCCTGCACATTCTGCCCCCAGAGACTTATCGCTTCTCCATCTACCACATATTTGTGTAGTCATATTGAATTGCTTGTAGTTCCTTGAACTTGCTGTGCTCTTATAAAACACCATGTCTCTGATTTTGGCAATTTTTTATTTAGAAGGCATTTCCTCTCCTTATCTCACTATTGACTTGTCACCCTTCCTTCCTTTCTTCTTCTTGCATCCATTCTTTACTGCTCCCTTCTTCAGGCCTCTGTAATTCATTTAGGCATTGACAGTTTACACAATCTTCTCAACTCTGATTTCACTGTACTTTTAGTTATTGGAATATGCATTTGTTTGCTCACTAAGCTGAACTTTTCAAATGTAATAGTTGTGGTTTCTTTTTTTATAGAAGGACTCAACAAATAGTATTAGAATAAATATTTAATAACATATTTAACTTATTTCCTACTGCAAGCAGGGAAATTATTCCTATTATTTTAAAATTATTTTTGAATGATACAGGGAAAGTCTACCCATTGACTTTTTTTGTTTGTTTTCTAGGAATAATGCTTGTGTAATAATCAAAGTTGTTTCCCTCAAAGTTCTTGCATCCACAGCTCCACACTGCTGATTTGATAATGTCCATGTCTATTCTCTTTACTGCATGATCTTTGGTAATAATCACTTGAGGTTCATCCTGGCCCTACCATCTCTCAGTGTTATTCCTACTTTCATATTACCATTCAGTCTTCACTCTTCGCATTGGCATATTGTTCATTCAACAGTTTTGAGAGATTTTGGAAAGAAATACATGAAGAGCAAGGCATCACATTATAATGACACACCAGTTCTTATTTAGAGGTACTAATAGTACCTTGGAACTAGATTGGAAAGGTAAACACATTTCAGCTTGTTAATATTGCATATGGAATATAAATGCAACTTTAACTGTACCTTTTTACTTATGGATAAGATTTATAATCTGAAAGTTCTTACTTTGTATTTTGGGTCTGCCACCTAATAGGTTTATGACTTCTGAGAAGTTACTTAATGCAGTTGTTTCACCTGTAAAGTAGAGGTCCTAATTATAGCTGCTTTGTAGGATTATTGTGGAAACTAAAAATTATAATTCATACCAAATGCCTACATAATTCCTGGAACACAGTAAGCAGATATCTACTAATTTTTATTTTAAATTCCTCTTCAAGGCTTTTCTTACCTTAGGTCCTTCTGTCATTGTGACGCTGTCACTTTCTTATCCTAGAATCTTATAAATGCTATAGGGTACAAATATTAAACTGTTTTGATCATCTAGATTCTTTACATACCTATATAAAGTTTAGAATCATATTGTTAATTTCTTCAAATAACCTCCTGAGATTTCCATTGAGATTGCAGTGAATATAGAGATCAATTAATTTAAAGAGGAAGGATGTTAACAGTATTGAGTCTTCCAATCCTTGAATATTGTATCTCTCTACAATATACTTTTAGGTTTTATTGATTGATTTTTATTTCAGTAATATTTTGCAGTTTTCAGCAAAGTTTTCTTATTAAATTTATTTCTAGATATTTGATAGATTTGCTAACATATTAAGTATTTTTAAAATTTCATTTTCCAATTGTTTGTTGCTTATGCATGTAGAAACACAATTTATTTTTGAAGAGTAATTTTGTGTCCTATGAACTTGGTCAACATATATTCTAGGAGTATGTTTAAGGCAAATTTTATTGTGCTTTTAAGAATAACAAGTATGCCATCTATGAATTGATGAATAATAGTAGTTTTATTTCTTATTTTCAATCTTTATTTCTTTTTTTCTTGCTTTATTGCACTGGTTAAGACTTTCTCTTAAAAATTGAAGGTAAGTGTTGATGAGGGACAACTTTGCCTTGTTCCCACTATTAGAGAGAAAGCCTTCCATCCTTCATAATTAAAAAATAATACTAACTATAGTGATTTTCTAAATACCCATAATAAGATTAAAGAAGTTTCCTTAAGTTTTATCATAAATGCTTTTTTGTACTTATTGAAATAATTGTATATTTTATCCTATTTATTTGATAAATTAATTGATTGATTTCTTTATTATATCAGGCTTTTATTCCTGGATTAAAAACTATATGATATACTATCTTTAAAAACTACTTTTAAGTTTGATTTTTCTAATATTTTATTAAAGTTTTCTGGGTGTCATAAGTTATATGGATCTATAACTTAATTTTTTCATAATTTCTATCAGATTTCAGTATCAGGATTATGCTGACCTCATAAAATAATTTGGGAAGTGTTTCCTCCGTCTCTAGATTCTGCAGAACAGATAATATTTCTTTTAGTTGTTGTTAAAAGTCACCATGAAATTATCTGTAACCAGATTTCTCTTTGTGGGAAGATTTTTGACCAATAATTCTCTCCTTATAGGCACATATGAGCACTGAGATGCACAGTTATCTTCTATGTTAGTAAGTTATGTTTATCAAGGAATTTCCTATTTTAAGTTGTTAGATTTATTGGCATAATGTTATTCATTCTTTGTTATTTTTTATTGTCTGTAGTGATGTCCCCTCTTATATTACTGATATTGCTAATTCATTTTCTATTTTTTTTTTGCTAAAAGACTTCAAAAAACAAAATATGTTTTTACTGATTTTTTTCTATTTGTCCAATTTCTATTGTATTAGTTTCCACACTTATTATTTTTTTCTTGTATTAGTTCCATTCTCTTAATTTGTTATTTTCTTAGACTTTTCTTTATGGTGGAAAGTCAACTCATTGATTTCTTACCTTTTTTTTTTTTCAAATGCAGGCATTTAAAATGGTAAATAAATTGTTCTTTTTTTCTCTTTCTCTTCTTTTCTTTTCCTGGATGGTTCAGTCCAAAGCAAGTTTGTTGCCCATATTAGCAAGTGGAGAAAACCATGGTGGCTCAGAGTGAGATTTTACAGCCCAACCAGTATGAGAGAGGTTCTCAGAGCAGGCTTTGCAGCCCAGAGCAGGATGTTGGAGCTCAAGAGGAGCATGGAAATTGTCTGTGTGGGAGGTCAACGTGGAACATTGGAGTCCTGGTAGGTGAAGGGGTATGTGTGTGTGTGTGTGTGTGTGTGTGTGTGTGTGTGTGCAGTAAGGGAGTCTTTTAACATACAGGGGTTAATCAAATGAGCAAAAACTATTAAGTTTAGTGGGAATCATGTGTTTCACTGTTAGAGAAGGGAGTGAAAAATATAGAAAGGAAGAAAAAATAACATCATGCTGTTAAATTAGAATTGAAACTATCAGTGTGAACTCATGATTTTCAGTATAGACAAATAAATAGTTACAGAACTAGATTGATTAATAGATAGATACATCAATAATCGGTGTAAATGGGTTTGTGTGAGTGTATCTCCTGGCTCTACTAAGATGGCTTGGGAGCAATAATATGCCCATATCAATAAGCATAAGTATCACTTATTTTGTTTTTGAAATAGATTTTGCCACTAAAAGGAGTCAGGGATCCTTGAGGAAATAACAGTGAAAGCACAGGATGAGTCTGGAATATTTTGTAATAATGAAAAGTAAGGAGCTACTCTCAGACTGATGATGATGTGTTGAGAGGAGAGAGGCCAGCTTCAAGGAGTCCCCACTGGCCAAATCTCAGATAATATAAGCATCCAAATAAATAAGGATAAGATTAGATTATAGTCATAGAACAAAATAAAAATCTGTGACTCCATACATATATAAATAAATCATAAGTGAAAAGTTTAATAGGTCGCATAAACTATAAATTTGTAAACAAGGGAAAATGTGCTAAGACACATGTTGTAAATAGACATACCAATAAAGTTGTGCTGAAGAACTATGTAGTGGTAAATCATTGAATTCCCTTTAGTTATACTTTAAATATCTTCGATTTAACCTTCATTTATTTAGTACTCTTTATAAGAAATTGTAACTAATATCATTTTAAATGTCTTCTATCAATTTCTCTACCTACACATTTATTTTGATTATCTACCTACCTATATATCTAGAGATTTGAAATATGTAAATAATGCATAAACAATGGTTATTTCTTAGTGATAATAATTATTTTTAGCTTTACTTTTATAACTTTTCTATATCAAAAATAATTATGTGTCTTTGTAGTCCTATCTATGTGTTTTCTGATGCAGTTTTAACATGTTCTAGTTTCCATCTTAGTGATATCTATGCTGGAATTCTCTGTGCCCTCTGAATCTATTACCAACTATTCTTCATCCACTACTGTGGCTTAGGAAGTGGACCTCTGAATGTCATTGTCCAGGCTCCTATTCCCTGTATCTTCCAAATGGGGTTTACCAATGGCATCATCAGGAAATCAAAGGGGGGAGGGTATTTGTCTGCTGTAGCTTCCTGTTGGGTGATAGGTGGGCAATGGCTGCTATCTATGGCTACAGCTCCTTTTGGCCTCAACTCCTGTTAAACAACCTTTCCTGATGGCTGTAGGTCACTCCAGGTACTGGTAATTGCTTCTTTCCCCCTGTCCCTTGATATAATCTGAGTACTTTATCATCTCTTATTGTTTTACCTAAACATGGTCCACAGCTTTGCAAATTGCTGTTCAGTAAACTCTCTTCAACAGCAGCATGCCATCTGTTTTCTGCTCCAATTCCAACTGACAGAGTATCTAAGCACTTCCTTCTATAAAAATTATATTTCCTCTCAACATTGTCTCACAGATTTATAAATCTTAGTTTTTATTGTTCTGCTAGATACTTTTATAGTTCTAAATAATGGACTGCAATTTCTATTTCTGTTCTTATGCACTTTATATATCCATTGACTTCCCAAATGGAAAAGATGAATAATGTAATACCCCTACAGTTCCTAAGGGAAGGAATTTATCAGCTAGAAAGGAGCTGTACATTCTTACAATTATTAATAGAAAAATATCATGTTAAAATATTTTTTGACCTTGGTCCTTCAACCACTAAATCTTCCATTCCAGCTGGAACTTTTTCTTCTGATTATGCCTAAACATCTATGACATTTTTAAAAGTAGTATGACATTTTTAAAAGTAGGATTTCTAATAAATAACAATCATTTCTTTTCTTACAAATATAAAATGTATTAAACAATAAAATAATTACAAAATGCAAGTATCATAGTAGTCTACCATTTGGATAACTGTGACCAGCTTTTCTTCAGGTAATCTTATTTAGAGAAGAATAACTTGCTTAGAAATAGATTCTTATTAATAGAAATATCTTGAGTGGTCCCATGCTCACGTGTGCTAGGCCTAGCTAAATAATGGATTGCACAGAACTCTGACTCCTTCAGATTTCTAGACTTTCGCTGTTAAATGTGCACAGAGAGCTGGGCCACTGATGGAGGAGTGAGTGTGTTTCTCTGACCTCTCTTTCTACAAGCTTTCCTGTCTCAAATGATGGTAATGCCATTCTTCCAGACCCTCAAGATAAATACCTTGAAGTTATTCCTGACACTTCTGTTTCTCTTACCTTTAAATCTTGTGATTTGTATGAACAGATGCTCAGCATCACTAGCCATCAGAGAGATGCAAATTAAAACCACAATGAGATACCTTTTCACACTGGTCAGAATGGCCATCGCAAACAAATCAAGAAACAACAAGTGCTGGCAAGATTGTAAAAAAAAAAAGGGAACCCTAGTACATGGTTGGTGGGAATGCAAACTGGCACAGGCACTGTGGAAAACAGTATGGGATTTCCTTAAAAAACTAAAAATGGAACTGTGTTTTGACCCAGCAATTCCACTGCTGGGATTATACCCTAAGAATCCTGAAACACCAATTCTAAAGAAGCTATGCACCCCAATATTCATAGAAGTGCAATTTACAATAGCCAAGTGCTGGAAACAGCCTAAGTGCCCATCAGTAAATGTGTAGATCAAAAATCTGTGGTATATTTACACAACGGAATACTATGCAACAGAAAGGAAGAAGGAGCTCCTACCTTCTGCAACAGCACGGATGGAAATGAAGAACATTATGCTAAGTGAAATAAGCTAGGCAGTAAAAGACAAATATCATATGATCTCACCTATAAGTGGAACCTAATCAACAAAACAAACAAGCATACAAAAGAACCAGAGACATGTAAATAAAGAAAAAAAACAACAGTAATCAGAGGGGAGGCATGAGGAGGACAACAGGGGAAAGAAGTGGAGGGTCAAATCAAGCAACATGTATTAAAGGACCCAAGGACAAAGACAATGAATGGAGGGGCAGGGTGGGGAGGATTGGGTGTGGAGTATGCGAGGTGGGTAGTGCAGAGGAGAGTAATGGGGGAAAATGGGGACAACTATAATTGAACAACAATAAAATAAATAAATCAATAAATCTTGTACTTTAAGAAATTCTATTGGCCTTTCCTCCCAAAAAAGTACACCTTATGGCAAGTGAGGTAAATATTTGTTTCAATTTTTTATTTTGAGACTGAGGAGACTCAAGAAGTTTAAGTGATAAAACCAAACTCACACAACAAAATGTGTTCAGAAAAATTGAAAGATGTAAACAGAAAAATAATTGGCCACACAGGTGCTTCCCTGCCTCAAAATTCTCTGTTATGCTGTTATATAAAAAATGTTTATTATAATAATGTGTGCTTCATGCTGATAGAGGTATTTTCTTATTTATAAAAAAATTGCATTTTTCCTAATCATGGGATACAAATCTTAGAGTGTCAGGAGCGTAGTCTATGATGTTTGAAACTGTTCCGGAGTTTCACTGTTGTCATTTCTAATTGTTAGGTTCCTGTACTTTCTGAGAGTTTTGTGTTTTGTCTTTAAGTCTGTTCATATGAATTATAAGTGGGTGGAATTTAATTTGAAAAAATGCTTTCTTCATGAAAGTACTCTGGTATCAGGTTTTATTAGCTATTATGAAATTGACATGACTGGTTTGAAACTCGGCTTCAGGTGTGTCTATGATAAAAGCCATTCTCAGTGCCCATCACATGTTCTGTATGTTTAACTAGTACTTTTGTGTCTTTGTGATTGAGATTGTTTATGTAAAATTCCATTATTTTCTCTGAATCACTCCTGCATTTGCTTATTTTTGTCTTTTCAACTTGTTTAAGTAAAGGAAGTGATCAGAAAATGAGTCTTCTTTATTTTAGCAAGAGGTTGAAATTCTGGTAGAGCAACCATTTTTTTTCTATCTTAATTAAGGATATAGACAAAAACGAAAAACAAAAAACAAACAAACAAAAAAAACACTCAAGTAAATGCCAAAGAAATAGAATCGTGGGAATTGAATAAAGTAAAATAATTGCTTTAAGATTTTTAAAATAATGTATCAATAACTAGATAGTTTTACAAGGCATTGGAAATTTTTGTAAATAGCTTAAGGAAATGAGGAATGCATTGACAAGAAGTTTGGGGCAGCCAGATCTCTCCCTTGATCTATGTTTTGTTGGTGCAATGTGACTCTAAAAAGTTATACAAGGCAGTTTGCAGTATATGTGATAGTTGACACAGGGTGTAGTATGAAGTGAGAGAGTGGTTTACTTCTAAGTTTGAGACTTATATTTCCTCCTTGTTAAATTACAAATGGGACAGAGAGGGTAATGTGACACAGTTTGCATACCTGAATTTTGGGATTCTAAACCTAGATCTGTAAGGGACTAATTCTGTCACCTTGGGAAAATAGTTTTCCCCTTTGTAGGACTCAATTTTCTTGTGGGGAAAAAAAAAACAGAAATGAACATTTAAACTATATTTTCTATCCTACTTGTTTTCAACTGACAAATATTCTGATTAGCTGAAGTGTTTGAATTCAATGTCAAAAAAACTTATTTGTGAATGTTTCAATGTTTCTAATTTAAGGCATACTTTTTTGAAGTGAATTATAGAGGTTCAAAAGTACTTTGGTTTAATTTTGCCTGTTAAGGGATATTCTAGCATTCAAAATAGCATATTATTCGATGTTACTTAAACATCTAGCTAACATCTTTTGCCTATAACATTATTTAATAATATGTAACGCCAAATATAAAATTACAGGATAACATTCTACTATATACCACAGCCATGAATTATTGAACATGTAGTATGTGCCAAGAATTTATATACTTCACATAGTTTGATTATAACAAATTTACAAAGTTTAATATCCTCACTTACAGATTACCCTTACAGATGTTTAATAGTTGTCAAATATCACACATGTGGTGAGTAAAGGACAAAATTTATTTATTTCATAGTCTAATTTTTTGAACCCCTTTCAGCTATGAATTAAACTATGAATTTGACTAACATTAAATTCTGTATTCTCTTCTATAAACTACACTGATAAGAATGTGGGTCAAAAAATCCCATTCTCCCCCAATAACACACTGTCACCTTGAACAAGTCGCTTCCTTTTGCTGGATCTTAGTTATCCCTCATAATAAATGGAAGAATTAAGCCAGGTGATCTCTATTTGTCTCCACAGTCTTAAAATAACAGATTACTAATGCACTTCTCTGAGCTCATATCTCTTTTTTCTCTCTCCATGCATGTACAAGTTATCATGAGATAATATTTGTGAAGCACTACAATGTGGTGTTTACTCCTAATGTTTTCTCTTTGTCTCCATCATTCATGTAGGTAGACACTCTTTGTATTGCCTCAGAGAAGGAATGACATTGTAGAAATAAGAGAGGAAAATAGAGTTAGCCCTTGGCTTTGGAGTTTTGAAAGTCTTAATTTCAGAAGGGTTGGGTAAGACTCACATGCTTAAAATCAGATTCAAAAGGATATGGATAGGAAAGGGAAAACTAATGCTTGTAGAGACTTGAACAGATCCCTTAGCTGATGGAGAAAAAGGGAGATTGTGTTGATGGGAGTTCAGTAGGTCCTGTGAAGAGAGGATTTGATCTTGAGTGGCACAGAAAGCTGTAGCATCCAGAGCTGAAGGCCTCCAAACCTAACCAGTGCACAATTCCCAGCAATGCTTTTGTTGGCCTGGGCTTAGAAGCCACATAGGAGTAAAATCAGAGCCACAGCCAATCAATCCCTAAGTTTTTGTTACAGTGAGGAACATACATAGCCAAGATTGAAGAGTTTTGTTATCTTTCTTCTCGGCTTCTAGACGATAAGACAGCAGGCAGTACAACAGAAATGTTATTCTGTCCTGGCACTTGGCTCAGTCCCCTCTGATTTACCCCTTGTTCAGACACTCATTTTAATGTGTCAGATTATTTATAAGCGCTCTATATTGAGAGTTAGGCCAGGACAAGTAGAGGGAAAAAACAATGTGGAAGACAACATTCCTTCCCTCCCCTACCAAACACCCGTATTTGTACGTGGGTAGGACTGAACACAACCAGCGCTTGGTCTCCTTCCCAAACCAGTTCAGTGATGAAAAACATCTTGTAAAAAATAAGTCCTGAAAAGGGGAAGGGTTTAGAACAACAAGTATAAAGGGCACATGGACAAAAACAAGGGGGGGGGGGGCGGGTGGAAATGGGAGGGAGGTGAAGAGGGCTCAGGCAGTGGGTGGGGGTGGGATTAAAAGACAGAAAACTGTACAAGAACAACAACTAAAATAAAAAAATATTAAAAAAATAAGTCCTGCCTGTTATACTAGAATATATTAAGAATCTTAAATAGGGGAGATCCCAAAGGAATAAAACAAAGTACTACAAGCATATTTCTCCATTAAGAAAAATTATTTTGAATGGTGAGAAAACACCTGAGGCATTGTTAAGTACCCCGGTAGTTACACCCAAGTTTGAGTTATTTTTTATATTTTTAATTAAGCTTCATGGCATGTCAAAGCACTGAAGTTTATTTAGCCCCAGGACTAATTCACTTCTCCTTCTACTCAGGATAATATATGGTAAAAGATAAGGTTTACTAGCTCTTATTTCTAGAAGAATTTGTAATCGGATGAAAATATGGGCCTGGGTTTATCATTCAAGAATGGATTTTTTTTAGTTTATATTTATTTATTTTTAGAGAGAGGGGAAGGAAGGGAGAAAGAGAGGGGGAGAAACAGTGATGTGCGAGAGAAACACAGGCTGGTTGCCTCTTGCATGCCCCCAGCTGGGGACCTGAATCACAACCCAGGCAAGTACCTTAGCTGGAAATCGAAACAGTGACCCTTCGGTTCACAGACTGGCACTCGGTTCACTGCGCCATACCAACCAAGGATCAGACATGGACTTTAAAAGAGAATTCTCTGGGTTTTGCCCAAGCACATTTGTTGAACAGCCTTTGATTACTTACGTGTGTGAATTTTTTTTCAGAAAATATCCTATGGTTCATTATTCCTAGGTGGTATTTGTTAATAACTTGGTACCCAAGGCAAGCATAAATATATGAATTCCAAATATCAAGCACAATCAGCACCAACAAGTATCAGAGAACTTAACTATAGTCATAAGTGCTACTTATTGAATGTATAATTCCTGCTAGTAGTTAGTACATATTTCATCCTAGAAGAAGCAGGATGGGACCTTTGCAAAAGAGAAATCTCTGTGTTTTTAGCAATATTCTCAGATCAGCATGTTGACACCTAAAGATATTTGGATGTCAGCTCCTGATACATATCTGTTGTACATACAATGCCTTTTCATCCAAGGACACTGTTCAAAGTGGCTAGTTGAGGACTATCACTTTGGCAATAACCCATGTTAACTTTTATTTTCCAATGAAGAAATATTACCATTACATTCTCACTTCAGTAACCTATAAACAAGTGGCCTCTGCCTTCATCCAAATTCCTACCTACTGTTCCATCGTTCATCAAACATTTATTAAATATCTATGAGTTCTTTTTCTGTGCAAGAATTAGGATTGGTGCTGTAAGATTTTGAGATGAATAGCTGGGATCTGAGATCAAATTACACTGTGGGGTAGAGTTAGGGACTCAGAATAATACGATGCTGGATATTCAACTCAGCAAGTGACTTCATGAACTTAATATTTTTTCTTGTGATATTGGATATTTCTAATAATTAAATCTTCCATGAAGAGGTAAACATTGTCATATTTTATTCAAAAGTATTTATGATGGCCTGCCATGTGTCAAGTATTATGTTAAGTGCTAGAGAGACAAGCAGAATTAAACAGACTGAGCCCTGAATGAACTAAGTCTGGTGGTTGAGGAGATCACTAATAGTGTGCTGTAGATTGGGTGTAATGCCCAAAGAGGATTCCGAAACATGTGTTGAATAATAGTAGCATATCTGAAAACTTCTAAGAAGATTATTTTGAATGGGCAACATTGAATCTACATTTATTTGCATATGTGATCTTTAGTCTGGAATATATAAAAACACTATAGCATGGCTTAAAAGAAACATCCTTGGATTCTTGCTATCTGGTTTCTAGTCCTACCTTTTCTGCATGGTTTTGGAAACTCTTCTACTCAGTCCAGGCCTTTGGTTTCTGTGCTGTGAAATTAAGTTTAATAGATTAGGATCAAATGACTGGGCCAGTCTGATGACTACAACTATACTGTATAGGAATCACAGACTTCACTTCCTCAATTGTCCATCTGCAAGGTCAATGATGAAAAAATAAGACTACAGTAGTTTAAAATGACATGGCCAGTGGTATTAAGAGCTTCATAAAATGAACTGAGAAATGGACTTAGAAACCAGAGGGACTTCCCAGTGAGCTGGTGAAAATCCCTTCTCCAGAGCCCAGTTTCTAGCTTCCATTTCAGATTGTAACTGTTTTAATGAAAAGTAGGCTCCTGACATGAACTTGTTTGTGATGACAAATTCTTTAAGGCCCAGGACATTCTAATCCTTGACCTAAAGTTGTCCTGAGTAGAGGGATGAGGGTATTTGATGTGAAAGGTGAGACATCCTGAGGTGTGGGTCTGGAGGTAGTATCACTGGCTTGGCGTAAGTACCAGACAATTACAGCAGTGCTTATCACAGACATAACAAAGAGAAAATAAATAGTGATTTGTTTGCCTAATAGTCTCTTTTGAACCACAGTGAACTATTGCAGAAGGGATGGTGCAAATACAAATGATGCCATTTCTACCAGGGTTCTTGGGGTAACTCATAGTCCTAAAGGATGAATTGCTTTCTCTCTGGCCCATTTTACTTCTCGAACTATTTATTGAGAGTTTACCTTGGCTAACTATTACTACTGTTTTTATAAATGTGTGCTACTGGATTGAAAATTTGTATTCCTGTTATTTTAAATCCTCAATATAAGAAAACTATTCAAAATTGCTTCAACCCGAACCAGTTTTGTGGTCAATGATAAACAGAATTAATAGAAGAGAAATTTTTTCCTTGTACCTTTGCAAGATTGAAGATTATCCTATCATGTGTTTACACGAGACTTTGGTTGATGATTAATCTGGTGCATTTTATTAATGGGGTAGATTCCTGAATATTTGGTTCTCAACCACACATAGAAAAGTGTCTCCCTAGGGTCAGCTCTCTCAATGCGAAGAGCAATACATGATGAACTTCATGACTCTCATAAAGCAACAAAGACTGGTCTTTGAATTATCAAAGGACTAATCTATTATGTTTTTATTCATATCTTTTTGTCAAATACTTTTTCTCATGTGCCACAAAAGATTACATTATACAAAGGTTTTAGTCACTAGAGGGAGTTGTAATCACAGGGTCCCTGTAGTAGGTTGAAGTCTACGGGACAGATGGAAAGGCAAAGTAGCCAGGAAATAACATGGGCCTACATCCTGCCAGAAATCTCAGTGGTGAGAGAGCACTAATGGGTATCTTATGTTAAGCTCATTCTCTGGAATTCTGATGGCTACTTACCAGAAAACAGCTCATCCATCCAAACCTGCAAGGATATCTCTACTGAAAATTTGGCAGCCTTAAGGGACCACGATTTCCATCTGTGTTTAAGTAAACACCTGTTAGTGTTAGATATCATTGGTTATTGAAAGACTGTGCTACTTAATATGATCATCAAATGCAAGTATTTTAAAGAATATTTATGAACCTCATAATACTTTTTGTTAAGAATCAGAAGGTCTGGAATGTTAGAGGAGTTAGGAAACTTAAGGTCATCTAATCTCCTTCCCTCAGGATTCAGAGTAAGAGACTGAGTCTTTGAAGAAATTTGTTTAAAGACATCACTTATGGAATGGGAATCCATGTTTTCTCATCTGCATTTCCACATTTCTTGACCACTTACTAGTTGCTAGGTCCAATTAGTGATACAAAGGTGAATGAGATCTGTCCATGACCAAATGGGGAGTATGGTTTAGTGAAGGAGGCAGATGTATTAATAATAATTTCATGGAAGATTCTACATTTCTACAATGGAGGGACATGCAGAGATCATGTAAAAACAAAACTGCTAATTGGTGTACTTGTTTTGGGTGGCATGTATTCCAAATTCATACTGCAAGGGAAAATTTTCACGTAAGTGCCTTCTCCAAACCTTGCATCTCTGAATTCTCCAGCCTCAACCCCTCTTTTTGTGAATTACTATAGATTTTTTTCAAATATTATTAAGTGTTATTCAATAAAAAATGTGTATAAAATATAGATAATGTATCATCTCATTTATATAACAAAAGGACATGTATACAGAAATAAAACTGGAAATAGAATAAATGTTAACAGTACATGGTTTCTGAGGGCTAAAGTTATGAATAACTTTTACTTTTTTGTCCCATTAAAAATGGTATTAATTATAGAAATAATAAATAAATACATGTTATGAATATTCAAACATAAAACTTAGAACTTTAAAATAATTTAGAAAAAGTATAGAATATATTTGTGATATTGGAATTAAGAAGCATTTCATAAACCCCCAAAAACACAATCCATAAAAGAATAATATTGATAACTTTGACAACATAAAACTTTAAAACTATTTTTTAATTGAGGTATAATTAGCATGCAATATATTAGTGTTGGGTGTACAATGTAATTATTTGACATGTACACATACTGTGAAATGATCACCACAGTAAATCTAGTCACTATCCATCACCATAAAAATAATTATAAAGCATGTTTTTCTTGTGATGAGAACTTTCAAGATCTACTCTCCCACCAACCTTCAAATATGCACTGCGATACCATTGACCAGAGTCATCATGCAGCGCACAATGCCTCCATGACTTACTCGCTTCACAATTGGAAGTCTGTTCTCTCCTGATGCCCTTCATCCATTTTGCCCACTCTTGCACCCCTCTCCCCACTGTTCTCCATACCCATGACTTTTGTTTTTGTTTGTTTGTTTGGCTGGTTGGTTGGTTGCTTTTTGTATTCCAAATATAAGAGCTTATATGTATATGTGTCCTACTCTGTCTGACTTATTTCACTTAGCATAATACTCTCTTTAGGACAAGACACTGTGAATGTAAGAGCAAGTAAAAGACTGGAAAAAGATTCCTTTAGCTCAAACAAAAGATAATGAATAATAAAAAAATGTGTCCCCCAAATTAATGAGAAAATGTCAAATAGCTCAATAGAAATATAAATACATGTTAAATGCTGGAATTTTAAAGAAAGGAAAATCTGAGGGGCCCATAAATATATGAACCCCTCTATCAATCAGAAAAATATGAATTAAAATCACAAGCATCAGACTAGCAAATTTAAAACTTGGAAAATATCAAAGCTTGATAACGATGTGGTAAAGGCTAGTGGGAGATTAAACTGGGAAAATCACTTAGGCCCACAATTTGACAATATCAGGTAAATTTGAAAATGCCATATTCTATGACTGATAAATCAACTTTTAGGAATATTCCTTAGAGAAACTCTCACACATCTACAGGAAGTGTTCAGAAATGATCATTCTGATAGAATTTGTAAGACTAAATAAAGTTGGGATAATTTAGGCATCCATCAATAAGAGAAGGTATTTGAACAGAGAAATTCCAGGCAGCTTTTAAAATAAATGAACTTAATCTTTATGTATCCAGATAGATACATATCAGAAACATAATGTTGAAGGTAAAAATATACAATAGAGCAATATTAAAAAATTTTAAATATAATTAGTACAAAGTACTTTTTTATTTTTATGTTTTTTTATTTTTTAACTTTTAAATGCTTATGTATTTTTGATGTATTAAACTTATAAAGCATATGATTGGGAAGATACATATCAACAATAGGGAAAATCTGATCTTTGGGGAGAAAAGGGGGAACAGAATCTAAGGAAGATATAGGATAAATTTGTATCATACAATACTGAGACTTGTTGTTTCTCAGTATTTTTATGTTTTTAAAAATATGCTTTATTTCTCAAAGAATGGTTGTCTTTTTTCTCCCAAAAGTATGTTGTTTCTCGGTTTTATTGTAAAAATTATTAACATACATCTTGAATGTATGTTTGAGAGGAAATTGCTTTAGGCCTGCTCTCTTAACTTTCCTATATGTCACACAACAGTGTCTGCTACAGCCACCCTGTGGTACATGACATTCCTAGTACTCATTTACCTTATAAGTAGAAGTTTATAACTTTTAACCACTTTCTTTCAATTTCCTCTCTCTCAACCCCTACCTCTGCTAACTGCAAGTCTGATCTCTTTTTCCGAGTTCCTACTTTTCTTTTTTTTTTTTTTTAAAGATTTTTTTTTTCCTTTTAGATTTTATTTATTTATCTATTTTTTATTTATTTATCTTTAGAGGGGAAGGGAAGGAGAGAGGGAGAGAAACATCAATGTGCGGTTGCCTCTTGTATGTCCCCTGCCGGGAAATGGCCTGGCAACCCAGGCATGTGCCCTGACTGGGAATCGAACCGCGATCCTTCAGTTCACAGGCCCGCGCTCAATCCACTGAGCTACACCAGCCAGGGCGCGAGTTCCTACTTTTCAAAAGTTCACACACAAGTGAGTTCATACAGTGCTTGTCTTTCTCTAACTTATTTTACTTTACTTAGCATAATAACCTTCAATGTCTATCCATGTTGTCTGAAATGATAGGATTAAAAAATTTTTTGTGTGGCTGGATAATTTTCACACTGTATATATGTGTATATATATGCAAGATGCCTTTTCAAGTTTTCATTACCTTGGGATATATCCTTAGAAGTGAAATTGCTAGGTCACATGGTGCTTATATTTTTAGGTTTTTGCAGATCCTCCATTCTGTTTTCCATAGTGGCTGCACAAGTGCATTCTCATCTATAGCGCACAAGGGATTCTCTTTTCTCCATAGCCATGCCAGCATTTGTTATCTTCTCTCCAAAAACATGTTATTATAAAAAAAATTCTGAAGCCAATATGACAAAATAGAAACAACATAAAAATCTGGTTGGTATATATGTATATGAATGTCTTAATTTTTTCATATTTTGCTGTATTTTAAATACTTTATGCCCTAGCTGGTGTAGTTCAGTGGACTGAGCTCAAGTTGCAAACCAAAGGGTCGCCAGTTTGATTCCCAGTCAGGGCACATGTCTCAGTTGCAGGCCAGGTCCCCAGTGGGGGGCCATGTGAGAGGCAACCACACATTGATGTTTCTCATCCTCTCTTCCTCCTTCCATTCCCTCTCTAGATGAATAAATAAAATCTTTAAAAAAATACTTTATGATACAAATTAACATAGAAAATCTATCTCTATTTTGTAGCAACAAGAGACAAACAACTTCTCAGGATAAAGAATTCTAAATTAATGTTAAAAAATCTTTCCTCCTAACTTTGAACTTACAACTCTATACTTTCTTTGATACTGTGTTCCCATTTTTTCTTCTTTTTCTCTTTCTGAAACTTCTTTGGAGGATACCATACTTCCTGATTGTTTTGCTATGTCATTTGTCTTTTCTTTCATATTTTCTCTTTCTATTTCTTTACCTTGGAATCTTAAGGTTATTTTTTCTCAAACTATTCTTCAAATACTTTTATTAAGCTTTAATTCCCATGAACACATTTTTAATTTCCAACAGGCTTTTTTAATTCTTTGATTGCTAATTTACTTTTGATCTTCATTCTTATTTCATAGATAAAATATCTCCTCACTTCTCTCTGACAATATAATTGCGATATAAAAAATATACCTAGTTCTTGTGTCGTGTTTGTGTCTTTGTGGTCAGTTGTTCTTTGTTCACTTCTGTCTTTTATTTGATGGTGTTTCCCGTTGGTCTCATGCCATTTTTTTCATTCATAGATAAATATGAAAGATTCAATTAAGATTCAATTGGTTATTCAGGTGTGTGGAATTCTCCTGCTTTTGTGAACCTGGGCTCATTTCCTGGTGGGTTTCTCTTTGAATGGAAGGCTGAGAGGAAGTTCAGAGTACTTGGCAAAGTTTATTGGCAAATCTTTACATTCAGTTTGTAGTTCAGAAGTGTGCCTTTTAGCTAAGAATTTCCAAATGCAAGAATAAAGAGGATCTTACTCTGTGTTAACTAACACTCATTTTAGAGGCATTAATCATTTCAGGTATTCATTCTCCTAAGGGGAATTGCTCTCAAATTTTTGGCTAAAATTCATACTCAGAGTAGTTGATAAGAGATTTCTAATCTCTGAATCTTCTGACCTAAAACCTTCTAGTTTCTTCCAGGAAAACTGTCTCCCACATCGTCAGAGTTTTAGTCTGCTTTGACCCACCTATCTATAAGAAATTTGTTTAAATAACCCACACTTTTGCATTTTTCTTGTTATTATGACTTTGTCATATCTTTTAATTGCTATACTGTAATTTCAACAGAATCTCCAAAGAAAGAGACAAATTAATGTGTTCTGGTTATTGTTGAACAAGAAGCTGAGTTAAACTACAAGAGGCTTTCAGGATCTTTTTTGATAGTGATATATGCAGGGTTGGGAGTAGAGAAGGTGCTATTACATGTTTGTAAGATTTTATATTTAAAAACCTGATGGGTTAAAAAGGATTTTTGTTTAATAAAATGCCCATTCATATATTTGTGTAGTTATACATACTGAGACTGGACACGCAAAGGTGGCTCAGAACATATAATTCAAATGTCTTTCTTTTTTTCCTCCAGTTTTTATTGAGAAGTAATTGACAAGTGTTTTTCCTTCCAGCTTTGTCAGTTACAGTTGAGACCAGCCCCCTGTCCTCTTTTCCTATCCCGATGGAAGTTTTTCTTGGTGTGGATCTGCTATTTTGTGTTGATGAGCATTCCTCCATGCATCATCAGGCTTCTAACAATGGAAAACTCTCTTCCACATCATTAAAACCATTTCTGTGAATAAGAAATTCCCAAATGCAACGTGATATCCTGGACTGGATCTTAGAACAGAGCACTGATATTAATGTAAAAATTAACAAAATCCAAATAATCTCAGAAATGTACTTAATAGTAATGTATTAAATGTTGGTTTCTTAGTTTTGACAAATATATAAGATATTAAATTAGGAGAAACTGAGTGAGAGGTATATGGAAACTCTATACTATTTTAGCTACTTCTCTTTAAATCTAAAATTACCTCAAAATAAAGTTTAACAGAAAGAGGGGGGGAGAGAGAGAGATCAATTCCCTTTGTTATTTCTTGAGCCTGACAATTTTGTCAGAATTGTCAACACTTCAACTCCTTTAACAAATATTTATGAAGCACTTATTATGTCCCAAACACAGTGGTGGATACTTGAGGATATAAAGAATAAGATGTTTCAGTTTAAATTTAGAGAGCCACATTTTTAAAAAGGCATAAATGTCATTTATAATTTCTAATTTATATCTGCTGAATTGGTAGGCTTGCCTTTGCAGAATGGAATAAATCCAAAAGCCCACCTTCTAGGTGAAAACTGAAAGTTATGTATTACCTTTGAAGTCTTACCTACCTGAGTAGTTTGTTGCTGATAGGAGATGCACACAAAAAGTGAAAATGGTTTTATATCTGTGAAGGCAAGCACAGTCTGTGATTCTGCTTCAGTGCCCATACCATGATGGAGGTATGGTCAGTTTTTGAAGATGTTGAGTGAAAAATCATTTCATTTACTCAACAATAATGTATTGCATGCCTACTATATATGCTAGGCATAGTTTTTACATTTGAAGGAGATATCTGTATGTCGAAGGCAAAGGTCACCTACCCAGGGTAAATGTTTCGGGTAGAGGTGGAGCCATTGCAGTGGTGTGGAAAATGCCTGGGACCTAGAGTCAGGAAAGTTAGGTTTTGAAATGGGCTCTGTCACTTACTCTTTGTAGCTCATATCTATCTTGTGTCAAAAGGGATTTACAATATTCCCTTCACAGATGTTTCATTAAGACAATGATGTCTTAAAGCATTTTGGAAATAAGAAGATGTTAATCAAAGTAGACATTTAAGTATGCATAGATCCAAAACAAAGTAAATCCTATTTATCCCCATTTATTCTCTATAACAATTTTGTTTTTCAGAAAACCAGTAATAAACAACTTTAGAACATATTTTAAAATATTTTCAACAAACAGGTAGGTAATTTTCAAATTTTTCTAATGCTGTGTGGATTGAGGAGTCTTAGAAAGTCCAATTTTATATTGTAAGAAAAGTGTTGACAACTAATGACTTCATATCAAGGTAAAAGCAATTTGCTATTTTAATTGCTATCAATATCTATCATAGCTTGTTGCGGACCATTCAGCCTGGTCTCAGGAGGTGTAACCCTCACCTCATGGTGGGCTCTGTAAGAGCCAAGGGACCGGCTTCATCTGGGTCTGTTCTGTCAAGAGGACATGAGCCATTAAAGAGACAAAGCTTATCTCCCTGGCAGGAGTGCTGCTTCTGCCTCATCCATCTCTGGCCCCAATGCTTGATTGGTTAGCCAATGACGGGTAAGACTCCTCATGGGAGGGGCAACCTAAGCCAGACATGACCACTTGGAAGGCCCTTATAGGAGGACTCGGAGGCTGTAGCAAAAAGAGGGTGATGGACCCTCGTCCCCCCCCCCCCCCCGGCTATTCTGACATAGGCCAAGTCCCCATTTCCATCTGAGAGATGTCTTCTGTTTCCTGAGCCTAATTGGCTTAAAACCTGAAACTATCAGGGCCAGCGGTGCAGCCCTGTGCCAGCCAGAATGGTTCCCCTGGGTGATGAGGCATAAGAAAGAATTCCTGCAGTCCTGTGAAACCTGCTTTGTTTGCTAAGAGTGCACTCATTTAAATGGTAAGTGTCCCAGGAGGAAATGGGTATGTTTCCCAAAGTTTTGAAACCCCCTTTCTTGACAGACACTGACTCAGATTAAGCCCTCAGATTTCTTTGAAATGTTAAACCTATAGTCCTGTGTATTTAAACCCAATAAAAGCCTAGTAAGGAAGGCGCTCTGGGTCATCCTCCTCTGAGAGTTTGACCACCTTTTCTCCCCAAGCAGATCATGTCTTGGTAGTTTTATTTTCATCTGTGACAGAGAGATGGGGCTCTGCGGGTGGAGCCCCCCCCCACATCTGGCGCCCAGGACAGGGGTTCCCCGCAATAGCTGTTCTTCTTTATGTCTTCAAGTATACTTGACATTGATATATAACACCAAAGTATGGTGGCCTTTAACAGCGCCCCCCTCATAAAGGATTTGAAAGCAAATTGGTCGATAGCCTCTTCTAAGTCCCATGGTTCAGTGTTTAAAAATTCCCACTCACATCTTTTAGTAAAGTCAGTATTCCTGGGTGGGTCATTTCTGACTGACTCAGTGTTTTTCATTCCTTGAACAAGACATTTCACCCTTAAGATATGTTTCTTCCTTATCTATTGATAAGAAAGAGGATGAAACATAGTAAAAACAGTAGCAAAATTATTTAACAAATACTCGTTGAAAACCTTCAATGTCCAAGGGCCCCAAATAAATATTTATGTAATGCTTCATAATGGAAAATAGTAGGCATTATCTCAATAAAGTCTCAGAAAAATCCTAACTTTGTGTTGCCGAAAGGTGAAGGTCATCAGCATTTCACAGAAGTTGAAACTTCTTATGCAATATCTCATAAGTTTACATCATAAAACCAGGATTTAAAGTCAAAACTCTTGAGGGAAAATTCCTGTATCCTTGGACAATACCACAACTGATCCCCAAGATAGCTGCTGTGAGTGAAGCAGAGACAATGGGACACAGATTTTATCATCAAGATGTTTGCAAGATATGATTTTACTCAAATCATGTTCTCATGTAGTAGAAATTAAAAACTACAGGAAGATGAGTATAATAAAAGATATGAAGAGCAATGAAAAGAGGGAGGAAAAATATCAGTGAAGTCAAGAGAGACTCCATGTGGCAGGAAACACTTCATATGGGCTTTGAAGAGAAAATTAGTTTGGGGGAGTGTATTTTGTTCCACTTTTGTGTACTTTTAAAATCAAAATGTTATTATACATACAAAGACAATATACATTTTACAGCTTAAAGAATAACCATAAAATTATTACTCATGTGTCCATTCTATACTTAATGCCTTTGAAATTTCCTCAGTTTTCTTCCTCTATCAGTCTTGTTCCCCCTCTAGAGGTAACCCCTATCCTGAATTTTAATTAAATTCTCTCTTCCCTGGCTTCTTTCATAGTTTACCACAGATACTTGCAGGCTAATCATATTCACATATGTGTCCTTATCCCATAACATAGCACTTGGCACATGGTGGGTATACTGTGGTAGTAATTCAATCAGATGAATGAATGATTAGATCTGATACTTAAGCAAATCTTGAGAAAAAGGATGCAGTTTTTTTAGGGATTGTTATAGAACACATACACTTCTTTCAATGGAAGAAGACAGATGACCTTATTGATTAGGAATGCACTCGGGGGCAAAATTACATGTTTTTGCTCCTAACATGATAAATGATGAGTCAAGCTTGAGCTCTGACTCTTGCTAACATCATTGCTTCCTTTACTCCTGGCTTAGACAACACGCTCTATCTTTTATCATCAGTACATGAAGAATTCATGCTTTTGAAAGATGAGTAACAAGGATATTTTTTCTTAATTATCAGACAGAAAAAGTTAAGAACCATTTGATTTCACACATGTGGGATATAAAATTGAAAGCAACAAATGAACAAACAAGTTTAAGAAACAAAAAAAAATCATAGACATGGACAACAGTAGGGTGGTTACCATAGGGAAGAAGGAGAGAGTTACTAAAGGATAAAGGGGGTAAATATATGTGAAGAAAGATTATTTGACATTGGATGGTGGGCACACAGCGCAATACAAAGATCACGTGTCATAGAAATGTACACTTGAAACTTATATAATCATTAACCAATGTTACCCCAATACATTTAATAAAAAATTATCATCTGAATGTGCTCCATTATGAAATAACTGCTATTAGCATTGTATGATCTACCAAAATATGTTTGTTACTGAGGTAATTTTGTTGTTATTGACTTCAATATTGGAGGAAGTAGTTTTGGGGAGTGTTCTTACTCACACAGAATGCATATGTAGACACAATTTTTTTTGCTTTTAAAAATAATCAGACTTTCAAGACAGCAGCATGGGCTTTCAGAACAGCAGAGCAAGGAGAGAATTTCAGATCATTTAAATAATTTCCTCATTTTCTATAAGAGGAAATAGAACCAAAAATATGAATCCCAACTCTTGATGATTATACTTCCTTGCTCTGAAATTTCAGATTATTCCTAATGAGTTGAAAGGTCCAAGTCCTCAGCTGGACATGTGAGAATTTCATAGTATAGCGCTTATTCCAGTATACAGGTTCAGAGTCAATAAGGAGTTTCTTACTCACTGTGTCAAGCCCTGTCAGAAACTTTTTTATTTAAGCCTAAGGATGGTGATGTAGTTGTTTATTGCTAACACCAAATACTGCCCAATTTTACAAATGAGGAAACAGGCTGAATATTCAGCAATTTTTGCCAAAGTCTCAAAACAAATGACCATGGTGTCTTAGATAAGCCAAGTGCCTTTGTTCCCAGGGCACCAT
Organism: Glossophaga mutica; assembly: GCA_039655065.1. Lineage (NCBI taxonomy): Eukaryota > Metazoa > Chordata > Mammalia > Chiroptera > Phyllostomidae > Glossophaga > Glossophaga mutica. The sequence continues at coordinate 175,109,938 of CM077304.1, read as the reverse complement.
GTTTGGATCATCCTCTTCTAGGGAGTATCAGTCTCGTATCACACTCCGTTCCATTGAACCAAGGGCAGTGACACCTAGAGTTTCTACCTGGCATTATTCTTACCCATTAAGTTTGTTTCTTCTCTTCAGTCACTCATGGATGGCTTTGATTTCTTAGCTTCAGTTTGTCTCCTGCCTGACCTGTGGCTACAACACATGATGCAAAGAATGATGGGGGCAGAGGCGGGAAGGCAATGTGGGGTGGGCCTGGGAGAATGAAAAGTAGATGGCTGGCTGCTGTTTTTGCTCTGGTAATGTTGTCTAGTTAAGATCCAAGACGCTGTCCCTCTTTTGTTGCTGTGTACACTTTGCTTTGTAACTCAGAAGTGTTTATCATGACAAGCTGCGAGCAGATGGACTGGAGAGAAGAGAAATTTGACCCAAGAAGATGTCACTTAAACAGCTGAGGCTAGTATTTCACCAGATGTCCAAGCATTTAACCCACGAAGTGCTCTATGAAGATCAGTAGCAATGCTTTTACTTGCTGAAATATTAACTTTTTTCCTACTTAGTTAATGATACTATTTGCCTATTTTAAAACGTTGTGTGTATTTAAAGGCATTTGTATTTAGAATTATATTTAATTCATTTATCAGTCTAGAAAGAGAATCGTGATAAATATCATTACTCTTAGTTTACAGATGAGGCAATTGAAGCCCAACATGTTCAAAATCACATGAAAAGAGAGGAAGAGCTCAGACCACTAGAAGAGTTGGGAAGTTAGGAGGCACTTCAAAAATTATTTTGTCCAAAAACTGTACTCAACAGATGAGAGATCTGAGATCTAAAAAAGTAAGTGATTTGCTGAGGCCCCCAGTGTGTCTTGAGTTCATATGGGACTTGAACCCAGGTCCTCACCTTGCAGGCCCAGAGTTTCCTCTACCGAACTTTCAGTCCCTCCCTCTATGTCTTCACTGTCTCAACACGCCTGCCTTACTAGCTGGCAAAGGAGCAGTCCAAAGTACTGGCTGAAGATAAAGGGGAGAAGGGACTGCCACGTTCTACCCAGTCACCCTGTACAATATGTCAAGCTTCAAAAGCCCTCCTGCCTCTTAATAAGTAAATGGATTACCTGAAAAGATTGAAATCAAACATTCCTAGTAATTTTGAGAATTGCTTAATGTTCTGGGTTTAAAAAAAAAAGTTTATCTCTTTGATTTAAACATCTTACCAACCTTTGGAGGGAATGAAAAGGGAAAAAAATAAAAATCTGATTTTAAATTTTCCCTAAGGGAAAATAGAGAATTGAGAAAACTAGTGTGAAATGAAAGAAAGAATAATGGATCCGCAGTCGAATAACCAGGATTTGAACTTCAGATATGCCTTCCTCTGTCACTTTGATTCTCTCAGCCTCAATTTTTTTGTAAAATTAGAATCAGTAATAGTTTTATCTGCTTCCTGGGACCATGGTGACAATCTGTGGTTAATCACTGTGACTGCCTTATGTAAATTATGCTATGCTAATATAAAGTGGCAGTAAATATAGCATCGATTGGGCATCTCTCCCTTGGTATGGTGAGAGAGTCAGGAGAGCTTAGCAGCTCAGAGAACAGATTGGGGAGTTGTGTTTTCTGGGTTTGAATTACAGTTTTAGCACTTACTCGTTGAGTGGCCTTGAACAACATATCTAAACTCATCAGTAAAATGTGGGTAATAGCAGAATATCCCTCCCTGGTTCGTTAGGAGGATTGCACTGATTAATGTGTACAGCATTCTTAAGCAATACCTGCAGTGTACTAAGTGCCAAATAAATTGTTGTTAAATCATTTTTTTAAAAGACACTGTTTATTTCATGGCAAATATATGTTCTGGATACTTCAGGGTGTTTTCTTGAAGTTCCATTTTAGCTGTATTCCTATCTCAATTTGTAGCCACAGGCCTTTATTTATACAAATAATATGTTACCTTTAAGAACTTTAAATAGATTCATGTCCAAACTCTCTGGACAGCTGCAATCAGATGACCTTTATTTTTGTTCCCTGGAGGGTCAGAGTGATTGGTCTTCCCAGGTCCATCATCACCAGACGTCCTTCAGAGAGCCTGCAGGGTAGGGTCCGCACCGCTGTGAGCACTGCCTACTGACCTCAACACTGCTGTCCTGGCTTTTCAGGAGCAGGGAGCCCATCCCCTGGGAAGGCTGAGTCTCTTTCACTTTGAGGCCCATGGCCCACCCTCTGGAGCAATGGCAGACAACTTCTGCTGGGGGCGGGGCGGGGGGGGACCTTATGCGGGCCTTCTTGATGAATTTGTTACTGCTTATACTTCTCTGAGCTACTGGTCTCCTGATACCGGTCTAGGAATTTAGTATGTGCTAACTCATTTTTAACTCTTTGATATTTTGATGTAGTTCCAAGGCTATTTCCAAAGAATTATAAAACACTTGCAAAGCACACAGATACAGAAGTGAAAGAATTTTGTAAGTCTCTCTCCCCACCCCCACACTCAATTTTTCAGCATTCACACCTGAGAGACAATTTGTTTGACAACATTTTTTAAAAAGCAGTACTCCTTATGGGGTATTTCCAAAATATTCTACTTAGGCTATCGAAGAAAAACGGAAGAAACTATTTTATTTACATTTATATTTTGTTAGTTACCTAATATTTGATTAAATTACATTATAAAAAGGGGGGTCATAAGCAGATTTTGGAGCAAACATACCATAATCTTGGTCACCCTCCTGAAGGGAGAGCTGCTGTGCTAGTGCCCTAGAAGAGTGGGTCTCAAAGTGTCATCCCCAGACTGGCAGGTCGGCCTCACCTATGGACCTGTCAGAAATGCAAAGTATAGGGTCTGCTGCATCAGGAGTTCTGGGGTGAGACCCAGGGATCTACATTTGATTTGAATTTTTACATAGCTATAGGCTTACATTTTATTTTGTAGTGTTTAACATTATCTTTTTTTATTTAAGCCTTTTAAAACTTATCAAGCTTATCGCTGTGGCTTTATATGGTGAATTATAAGTCTCCTATGTAATTCTAGTGCAAGCTAATGTTTGAGAACCACTCAATTGAGAGGAATCTAGTAGCAGAGATGCTATTTCATCCTGTCTGTGGCAGGCAGGACGAAGACTGTTCTAGAGTCTCCTGCTTCACCTTCCAGTCCTCGGAATCCCATTGAAAGATGGCAGAGTCCTCTTTACAGGCTGGCACTGGAGGTCTACATGCTGGCTGGCATGTGCTTAGCAGAATTCTTAACTCCTAGCAAACATTCACATAAAATGGGTTCCCTTTCTAAACATGGTATGCTTTTCCAGAACTCCAAAGAAAAGGAAAATCGTGCCAGGGGTCAGTGTTTTCAGAAAGGCAGGTGGGGGAGCAGTTCTGAGCCTTTTGTGTGTTTTTCACAGGGTTTTTCCACCACATGTGGAGTAAAGGGACAGGCTCCTTCCTTACTCTGTTTCTCATATTCTCTTCTCAGATTAATAAAGCTTTGCTAGTCTGAGTTGGACATGCCCCTCTCCACACATTCTAATGCCTTCAACAGACAGAGCGGAGTCTCTAACCTAACTCTGTGATCTGTCCACTAGGTCAGTGTAAAGAGCTTAAGTGCAGCGTAAAGTGCAACAGAGCCTTCTAGCCATTTTATTCTGCACTTGTTCTGTGGTGTGTGGCTGGGGAGGCTTGGTTGAAGGTTGGGGCTGTCCTTTATGGTCAAATATTTGAATCACTTGAGAGCTTTGGGAATATACTAATATCCTGGTGCATTATATCAGAATCTCCAAAGATGAGACTCTGTGAAAGGTATTTTTTAAAAAAAGCTCTTCCAAGTGATTCTGATGTCTGGCTTTGTGCTGAAAATAACTTGTTAAAGGAACACAGAATATTCCATCAGAAGCTTTGTGTCACCAATTCACAAGGAGCCAACTGAGACCTATTGAGATTCCATTGCCTCTGGAAACTAGAAAGTGGCAGGGTGGGCAAAGTCCCTCTGACTAGAATTTCATTTTCTTACAATTTAAAGAAAAATCGTAATGACAATTGCATTCAAAATCCCCTGAGTTAAGACAGACACGAAGATTTGGCAGAGAAAAAGTGCTATGTGAACACCAAGACAGGAGCAATTCATGATAAGTACAGAAGTCAAGTCCAAAGGAAGCGGGTGCAGGTGGAGGAGAACAGATGCAGATTTAGTGGAACAAAGTTTTTGATGTATCCTGGAGTTTAAATCTGAAACCCCAAAGGAAATGAGAAAGTGCTCTCCTTGGGCTAAAATTTCTAAAAGGTTCCCCAAATGGAGTCACTTTTAACTAAGGTGTAATTACCAAGTGCATTTAGCAATTCAATTCACTTATCATTTATTTTCTGAGAGTTCTCTCTTAACAAAGCATTGCCCTTGATTTAACTAATATGTGATTTTTGCAGTATGAAAACCCAGTGCTCCAGCTCAGAAGGAAGTTCTTTTTGTGCTTCTTGTCCCTTTTCCTTAATGGAAATTTTCTTTTTCAAGACAACTCACTACTGAAGTAAATTATACCCTCTGCCTCTGTAATCAGGGCCTGATTCTCCAAAAGTCTAAAGTTATCTCTTCCCCCCACGAAAAATTAGAAAAGAACAAAAACAAAAAAGAAAACACACACTCACGAGTGAAGTCCCCCCCCCCTTTCTCTCTCTTACACTGAAAAGAACAGTTGGTTCTGTACTTGAAGTATTACACTGGAATTTCTCCAGAAGTCTATAAATCTTTTGAAGATATGGGTTCATTGCCAAAAGGAGGTTTTTCTTTTCTGAATGGGCTGCAGAGAAGGTATAAAAGAATGGGTGTCCTTAGTTCAATTTGCTCAGTGCACATGGAATAGCTTCTCTCTGATTAAAACACTTTGATGACTTCCTATTGCCCCCGGGCATCTGAGGCATTAAAGGCTTCTGCTTTGTCTTCTGCCTGCCACTGCAGCCTGACCTTCTGGCACATTCCTTTCCCTCTGGAACTAGAAATCTGTACATGTCCCAGTCTTCATATAAATTTTTATGCTTTTTGCCTGAATAACTTTCACCTACACATATGTGTGATTAACTATTTTCTTTACTACAAAATCCAACTTTATCCTTACCTCTCCATGAACATATTCCCTGCCTTTTCTAATTCTTTTTCAATTCCTATCTCATCCTTGATGTAATCACCCAAGAAAGTACATCTATGTGACTTAGGAGCCTTTTCTCCTTGCTTTCCTAATACCCTATATTACTATTACTATCAATAAACTGTGAGGATGGTATCCTCTGTCTACCACTTCTTTCAAGTAGCATCTTGTCTTACACTGAACAGAATCTGTAGACTTACAGATATTAATGTTGCAGAGACATAAAGCATACACTCCCCAAGGGTGTCTGTCACTGGCAGTGATGCTAAATGAGATCGCTCTTACTTCCATTCTTCGGTTCTGTATTCCTCCTTCTGGAGATAGTACTATATAATGGTCATTCACTTAGGTGTGTACTACTTCCTGAAAGATGCCACCTCAACCTTAGAGACTTCACCTTTAGGTTGCTACATCAGCCATGTCTTTAAAACACCGTTTCGTTATTCCATCATGCCATCAGTGTTTGGGTCATGCAGCACCTTATATTATCATAAGAGCGATGATCATGTGCCCGTTGCTGCATCGAATTTGCTACAATTGTGGATCTTCAGGTCCTTACTGGTTTGATGCCATGTGGGATACTGTGTCAGTGTATGAGATGCTCTGTAAGCCCTTGGTTAGTGATGTTGGTGAAAAAAAACAAACAAGTACCTTCACATGTGCCAATTTCAATCAATATGAAATTCTGTCTTTTCCAAATGAATCACCACTACGTGATGATTTGGCCTCCTCAAGGGATGTAGTTATATCTGGAGTTCATCTTTGATCTCCTTTTGTGGAATGTTGAGTAGTAAACAGGGCAGTAGTTACATCAGCCTTGGAGAAGAGATTGTACTGTTAGGTCCATCTATTGGTCCCAAGGCTATTTAAATGACTATTTCCCACCCCCTGTGAATCCATTGCACAACTGAGCAGGGTCAGGAGGGTCAATGAATGACTCTGGCTGACATCAACTGGCTGGGCGATTTTATCTACTTGGTTGTTACAGACTGTTCTGTGATAGGTGTTCTCTGCCAAACATGAACATTCAATGTGAAGTTCTTTATAGTTGTCCCTCCCATATGTCCATCCACAAGCTTCTTTCCCAGAAATCCTCTTGATCTTCCATTCTTTCTCTATTTTTATCCCTGACTTGCCAGCCAAACCATTTGACACTGACCACAAATTTGTGTTTATTCTTACCTCAGATCACGATCTTTCTATACAATGTTGATAATTAGGTATACCAGCCTCAGGCACTGTCAGTTAGAAAGATTTCTACTTACAGGTATCTTTAGGGCTATTCTTTTTTTTTTTTAATTTACATTTTATTTTTCACTTACAGTGGACATTCACTATTATTTTGTATCAGTTTCAGGGGCAAACACAGTGGTCAGAGACTCATGAGACTACTCTTGAGTGGAGCTTTAATGCAACTGTTTTCCACTGTCAGCTAACATCTACCTATGGAACCAACGTACCCATAAACTAAGCTCCGCTTTCTTTATTTCTTTTTTATTTATGTCAGATGGTCATAAAAACTCCCATCCAACCAGAGGTGTGAGTGAAGGGAGAAGTATTTGTGCGACAGTGTTCAATGGCATGGGCTTCTAAGCTATGCGGAAGCTATGCTCATGTGGCTTACTCATGTCCTCTCACTCTGCTAGTGTCCAATCACAGGTATAAAGTCTCCATGTTACAATGGGCCACTATTACATCTGTCTGACCTGGTCAGTCTGATGGAACCCATCTCACAATGGGCAGCTCCGACTGTTCGATCACACGACGTCCTGTTCTCAGACATTCCATCTTTGCCAGGATCCAGAAGGATTAGAAGAGTTAGGTTGAGAAAAATAAATTATTATATGTTTTAATTTAAAAAGACGATTAAAATATGCTGAAATAGTAACATGTAAGTCAGGAGTATGGTAAAGGAAAGGTTTTAAGGTCCTAGACTATTCAAAAACAGGGTAAAGATATTTAAATATGGACTTCGATATGCTAATTATGTTGTCATTTTTTTCAATAGATGCTAAAAGAATTAAAAATGTATTTTTAAAACAAGTAAATAGCAAAAGATAATTTTTAAAAATCCAAAGGAAATTCAAAAAGGAGAAAGTATGTAGAAGAGCAGAGCAATGGAAATGATAAAGTTAAATTGTATCAGTAAAAACATTAAAATGTAAATAGATTAAATTACATCATTAAAAACAAAGATAATCATATTAAATTAGAAAAAGGTCTAGCATATTGTTTAAAGATATATATACACATACACATATATATATGAACATAAAGGTATAGAAATTATTTTAAAATAAAAGAATGGAGAAGGATATACTAGGAAGTTACCAAATGAAAGACAATTATATTAATATTGGCTAATAAAATGCATATAAGGTAAAAACCATTACTAAAATAAAAGAGGGCTGTCTTATAATCATAAACATTTTATTCATTAGGAAGTCACAATTTTTTTTTTTACATACAACTAATAAAACAGCTTTAGAATATGTAAAGCAAAAACTTAAGGGAGTTGTAAGAGAAATTTAAAAAATTCCACAATCACAGAAGGAGGTTTTAGCAGTGGAATGTTTCTTTGAGTAATTGGTAGAACAAGCAGATCAAAATATTGTTAAGCAATATTACTACATAAAGACTTAATAAATATATAGAATATATCATCCAATAATTGTACAAAATATTTTCTTTCTGAGTACATCAAGTATAGCTCTTTATAAAAGTTGACCTTAGCAGGACTAACAATTATTTAAGGACTAAATGCATACAGAACATGTTATATGAAGACAATATAATTAAACTAGAATTATATACCTTAAAGATAACTAGAGAATATCCATTTGAAAAAGAAAAAGGCATTGACATATTAGAAATTAAAGAAGAAATTAAATGAAAATGAAATTAAGTTAATTTAAAAATTAAATGAAAAATAGAAACTATTCAGACCTAAGAAAATGAAAATGTAATATTAATAGTAAGACTTGTGAGATGAAGCTAGAGCAGTATTTATAAAGAAATTTTTATCCTTAAAATACATATATTAAAGAGGGAGAAAGACTGAAATTAATGAACTAAATGTATGTTTTCTAGTGGTAATACCAGATAAATCCAAAGGCTAAGTAACAATAAAATTCAATCCTCAATTATGTAACAATGCAGTGTGAGTAGCCCTTATGAAGTGGAAATCAACATAGCATTTAGATTGTTCTCCCATAGGTTCTGAGAGTCTTCTCCACGCAGCAGATGCAAAAGGAGAGGGAGGAAATGAAGGATCACACGTAGTTATTTGATAGGTAAGTGCTAGAAGTAGCACGCTACATTTCTCCCCAAATTCCTTTGATAAGGATTTAGTCATATGTCACCTGCAATTTCAAAAAGAAGCTCGGAAATGTACTCTAAAATGTGGTGAGAGAAATTCTAGATATCACAACTTCTATTTCACTATTATACTAGGGGTGTAGCTGGTGAAGTAAAAGACAAGGTAATGAAATAAAAGTTAAAAGAATAGGAAAGAAACAAAAGAGATTTATTTATTGTCTATATGGCAAATTCCCTCTAAAAATCCCATTGCTAAATGATGAAAACAAGTAAGAAAAGTGAGTGATATTGTAGATACAAACTACGTGTACAAAATTCAGTTGTAAAACTACCTATCAGAAATAGGTAGTTAGGAAATAAATATACCATGCCCAATACTATAAAATAATACAATTGACCTGGAAAAAAAGCTGTCAAAGATGTATAAAATTCTAAATATTTTGTGATATAAAAAAATCAATAAGTGAAAAAAATAGATCATATCCTTAGATTAAAAGAATCAATAAGATACAAACAAAATCACAAGTTTGTATGTGTACAACTTAAAGAAAACAGTTTCTAAAATTTATATACAAGCAAAATAAATGAGAATACCTCAGACACTCTTGAAAAAAGAATAAAGTGAAAGGACTTGCACTAGATATTAAGATTCATCATAAAGTTACAGTAATTAAAACAGTGTGATATTTGTACCTGGTGAGAAAAAATAAAAGAACTGATGTTTTAAAAAGGTCCCACAAAGGTAAGAAAAGATTGATTACTCTTTAGTCTTGGTTACAAGTACTTATCTGAATCAGTTTTAAGCTTGTTAAATAATGAACAATTACTTGCCTTAGTGAACACACCTTGTTAAACCAAAATATCAGTATCACTCCTCTGTTGTGAAAGTCAGCCAATCTGTGATGGAGTGACGCCAATAAACCCAACTCTCAGTGTCCGTCAATCAATAACAGTCTTATCTGAGTTAACCACACAGGTCCAGATTATGACAGTTCACATAGATTTCTGAAAATCCATGCTTCCCCAAAACCTTAAATAAAATCAGCTGTCTGTTCTCAGAGACTATTCTTGATGAGCAGACCTCTCCTTACTTTAGTAAACAATAAGTACAACTTCGTGTTTTTATTTTATGTTGAGTGATGGTCTCATTATCCTTTTAATAAACAATGTGAGGAATTTAGAAACAGTTCATCACAGAAATGGACACTTGATTTATAACTGTGATGGGATCACAGGTAAGTGACGAATGAATGGTGCTGTGACAAAAAGCTGACCTTTATCATATGACATGCGAAAATGAATTTCATGTGAATTAAAACCTTACATGTAAAAGCCAAAGTTTAAAGCTTTTTCTAAGATAATATAGAACATCTTCATGACCTTGGTTTAAGAAAGGATTTCTTAAACTAGTCCCCCCAAAAGTAGTAACCTTAAAAATTGATAAATATGACTGTATTAAAATTTTAAGCTTAAGTCATCCACTAAATACCAGAAAGAAATTAAAAGAAGTTACTGATATTGAGAGAAAATGTTGGTTCCACAGTATCTAGAGACAGCACCCAGAATATATAAAGCATTCCTACAAATACATTTTAAAAGTCAGGCAACACAATTAAAAAAATAGGTAAAATATTTGAATATACAAATCACAGCAGAACATAGCCCAATGGCCTACAAACATATAAAAAGGCTCCTAATCAACAACCACAAAAAATGCAAATTAAAAGCACAATGACATTACTTTTTCAACTGTTTAGTGAAAATTAAAAAGTTGGACAACACCAAAAGTTGTAGAGAAATTATTACAATGGATAATCTCGTATATTTTTAGTGGGGACATAAATTGGTACACCATTAAAAAATATTTGGCATTATATGGTTAATTTTTTAGAATATTCACATTCTATGCTCTCCTTTTTTTAGAATAATTTTTTAGAATATTCACATTCTATGCTCTCCTTTGTGTGCATATCATAAGAAAAATTAAAATTAAATAAAATAAGTAATTGGAGGTCTATTAATGTTGTGGCAGAAGTGGAGGTCTCATTGTCATGGATCACAGAGGGCATATATGGTGAGTCAGTGAGAGACATGGTTCACAGGCTACAGTACCAGCAGGATGCATTTGGATAAAGTAATCACAGGAACTTGAAGCACATTGCCTTAAACAATAAGGAAATGTGTTCTCCTACATAGTGGCAGTTGGGTGGCCTGGCTGTAGCTCAGGAAGTCAGGGTTGGGTCCTTTTCTAATTTTGTTCTCTTATTTTTTCATGTGTTCTTTTGTCATCCCCAGGGTTGAAGCAAGATGGATGAAATGCTTGCAAGAATCACATGTGGCTTCTCTTTCTCTTTGATGTATGAAGATCTAGGAAGCCTTCTCCCATACTTACCCTCACGTTGCCTCGGCTAGTTTGGCATCAAATACATATTTATAAGCCCATCTTTATCAAACAGGAATGGGGTTAAATTAATTATTTTTGACGGAATGCATGTTGTAAATAAGCCACCCTAACCACTGTCAAGAGCTGGGACTTGTCTGACATTTTACTTGAGAGATAACACGTTAGCCTGTCACAGTGTATGGGTGCTGATGGAAGACACAGGAATTTTAGGTCAGTGATGAAGGGAAGCAGCCTGAGGGTCAGCAGTTTTGCACTGGTTCCCTAAGGCCCAACTCCCAAAGGGCAGCAAAAAGAGTCTCAAGTGACATCTTCACACACTTTGAGACTTTATAGAAAAGGGATCCTGAATTTAGGGAATCTGAGTATTTGGCCTGTAAACCTCTCTTCCCTTTGTTGAAAAAGAGACACTATCGCAATCTTCCAAGGCCCTTAGCCATGTGAACATTCTGGAATGAGGGGTAATTAGTGTCTCGACGCAGAAGAAGTACAGAAATGCGGAAGACCCGTGGATAATTAACAACCGCTGCAACTCTTCTATCTTAAAATCACCTGTGAGTGACTAGCGCAAGCAAGGGCAGTTTGGAAATGCGTCATTTGGGTTAGAGGCAGTTTTTTCCTAAACAGAGCCAAGATACCAATCTTCCAAGAGCAAAAGATTAAAGAAAGCTGAAGGAAATCTATGGTCATTGGAATTCAGAAGCCTGGATATTTCTGAAACATATATTTACAGATTTAAAATTAATTTTTTAATATTATGCCTTAAAAACATGAGAGATAGCTTAGGCCCTGAGAGAGTATACTTTTGGAGCAAAAAACTAACTCCAGAAATCTAGAACTGCCCAGTGAATTAGTTGATATGTAATTACTCACAGTAGAAATATCAACATACAAAACAAAACAAAAATCATTAAAATAATCACTGTCCTGATCATTTCTGAACTCAGGAAATATCTGTATGATGAATTGTTACTGCTGATTCTTTTTGAAGGGCGCTGGAATGTATTATATGGCAGAAGTCTCCGTAGTTTCTTTATTGGATTTCTTTGCCATTCATAAAGTGAGGATATGCAACTAAGTCATCTCTAAAGTCCATATAGCTCTAAAGTGAATGGCTATGTTATTTACTGTAATTCTCCATTCTCAACACTTAGCACTCTTTCCCATTTTACCTCCAAAATTACATCCCTCCATCTAACATGTGTGACCCTCTTCAAAAACTGCAGGCGTTTTGAATTTCCTGATCCTCCTATAAGGTAGACAAAAGAGGTCACCATTTTTAAATTAAAAAAAAAAAAATGTTTCCCAGAGTGATCAAGTGACTCGCCTAAGGTCATTTTTACATCAGACATGTACTTAATAAGTAGCAGAAGTAGTACTCAGCTTAGAGATTTTAAGTTTGAATCCTGGGATTTGACATCCTCTCAGGTGATTGTTTTCAGAGAATTCTCAAAGTTTCTCCTGCAAGCCAGGGAAATAATTACCAAGGAAAGTCAACTACTTGGTTGCCCTGTTAGTGGGAGATGTCCTGGAGCAGAGCTTTGCATGAAAATATAGTTGACTTCAGAAATGACCCAATAATTAAAAAACTAGCGGACCTATTTTTTCCTCTAAAATTGACTCAATTCATCAAGGCTCTCACAGTTAACCTCTTTCCAAAAGAACAAAGTAAATGTAAATGAAACCAGTGAGTAAATATTTTTCTTCTTCTATCTTCTGTGATACCCGTTCTTTAATTAACAATTGTCTCTGTGAAGTCTGTCTTTGTTTCAACTTTTCTCAGTTAATTTGTTCCTGTATCAGGATATGTGTGTGTATGTATGTATGAGCACACACACACATTACGAGAAAAAGAGAAACATATTTATTTGACTCATAACTGAAAGAGTATTTAGAAATCATTATATTGAGTTACTATTGGTTTACATCTATCTCCCCAAACAGGTATTGTAATTCTTGAAGCATGGTTCACTATCTCATCCAGCTCTATAACATACGTAAATATATAACATATAAGCATATGACTTAGAATTTGGTTGGTTTCAACAAGTGGTGGCTAACTTACAATACATGTTAATTTTCCAGTCCAAACTTCTCATTTTATAGATGAGAAAAATGAGGCCCAGAAAGATAAAACCCTCTTCTTACAACCAGTCTGTAGCAAAGCCCTGCATAGATTAAGTTTTGGTTTTTACAGTGTACTTTCTAAGAGTCAAAGCCACCTTGCCATTTTCAAATTATACAAGAAATTTTTTCTCTAAAACACCGTCTGCTATGCGGGTGGGGTTAACAGTACAGAGTTATATTAAATTATGGGAAACACTGAGTGACCTTAGTCTGAACCAATATGACCACCTCATTCAAGATTAATCACTGTGAGTGGGATGAGACAGGCCTGTAAGACACACCAAAGGTTAATTATACATTGCTGTTTGCCCTTATTTCGTCTATTGTCCCAATGCTGTTTTGAAAGGTAGGTGACTGTCAAAAAAAATAAAGTCTCTGCTTGGTAAAGCCTCCACTCAATCAAAAGAGAAATGCACTAGCAGTAAGAATTTTTTAAGTAAAAATAAAAGTAAGAGAATGTACATTTGAAGCTAAAGTGAAAAACGGTTTGACTTGAATAAAGATCATTGTACCATATTGCGAAGGAATCAAAAAATTCAAATTAGAAATATGACATTGCATTTCAAAAAAACATTTCCTTGCAGATGTTATAGCTGAATGTACGGTCTACTCTTACTTTGTTCTCTGAATGACAAGATGACACATGAATACTAGAGGAGGAAACAGATGATAACTAGGGAGTAAAAAAGAGAGAAATCACATTAGGAGACCGATCAGGATCGATTATTACTCAACTTAATTACTTGAATTACTTTTAAAAATAGCCTTTAAAAACTATTTTTTCTGTGTTCTGTATATTCTCTTTGGGGCTTTCTTATTGATCAAGATTCTGATGCAGAAAGCAAATTTCACTGCAAACAATTTGAATGAAATAATTTATTACAACATGCCAGAATTATTAAGATGGTTAAATATAAATCTGTAGGATGAGATTCCAGAATCTATTCTCAGGTCCATACTGCAGCACTAGGCTGCCAAAGGAGCCGTTTATCCTGACATGGTAAGGAGGCTGACCATCAAATTAGGAGGCATCTCCTGTTATGCATATGAATACAGGACTTTCTCAGTCTGAACTGCTAAGTTAGCTACAATGACTGGTTCCAGAACAGCATCACTATCCTCTAATCGGGAAATTTTAGGTAGCTGTCACTACAGCTTCAGGATACAAGATCGTGCCACCTTTTCTATTATCAAGAAGTCATTTCTACTAAATCATCAAGACTTACAGTTTGTTTTCAGAACCATGACACATTTGCTATGTCTGAATTGATAAAATATATTCCCAATACCCCCTTCTCTCAGTTCAAATTCCAAGTCTCATATAATCGCATTTGCTTTGGAACCTGAGTCAAACTTCGATCACCAGATGAAAATAAATTAGATAATTTTGTTTTTGGTTTTCTGATCTCCATGGGAAAAGGAAGTCACACTAGAAGAAAACTGGAATAGATATTCTGAGCCAAACCTTCATAATGGCATTAGACTTCAATCTTACTTCTCTGCATTCATCTTTGGAAACTTCAAACTTTTTTGCATGTATGTTATACAGATAATTACATATTTGCTTATCTTTGAACATAGTTCCTAAGTCTAGAACATTCCTAGTGCAAAAAAGTGCTTCATACATATCTATTCAATAAAAAGGAGAGATATACTAGACAGACCGACAAAACCCGTGTTGTTGTCCTGTTTTATACTTTATGCGAAGTATTCTCACTTCTTACTTCCATCTATTAACTCCTTTGATCTCCTCAAACAGTCTTTGGAGTAGGCAGGGCAGCTATTAACAGCCCACATTTAAAGGAGAGAAACTGGAATTTGGAAAAAATTAAGCTATAGCTTTATTTTAATCTCTTACAAATAATAGGTGATTCTCTAACTTTAGGATCAGACTTTGAATCTGGTTCTACCACTGATTAGTTGCATGACTTTGGGTAAGTTACTTCTCAGCCCAGACTTAGTTTCCTTTCCTTGTCTTTTGGAGATACCCAACTGTGAAGATAAAGGCAATTGCCTGAAATGTATAAGGTATACTTAATAAATGGTAGTGTGCCTTCTAGTTTATGTCCTAGTATTATGTGAGGTTATATTGTTATTAATAATGTTTGCAAGAATCCTTTACATTCACCAGAAGAACAATGCCATTTTTTTTTCAGTTGGCAGTGTTATTTGAGATGGAATTCTCACACGTGTCTTCTGTTAGGAAAATTGTTTTTATTGAAGATAAGTACCTTGTGAGGGTGAAGATTGTGAGGGTGAGAAGAGAGGAATACTGGTGGCCCAGATGATGAGACAAGATAAAATGGCACATTTCAATAAGAACAGCTGAAATTGGTTGCAAAGTTAAAGCAAATTCATCAAGAAGAAAAATGGCGCTGGCTAGTATGGCTCAGTGTATTGAGTACTGGCCTGTAAACCAAAGGGTCACCGACTCAATTCCCAGTCAAGGCACATGCCTGGGTTACAGACTAGTTCCCCAGAACGGGGTGCACAAATGGAACCAAACATGATGTTTCTCTCCCTCTCTTTCTCCCCATCCTTCCCCTCTGTCTGAAAATAAATAGATAAAATCTCTTAAAAAGGAGAAGAAAATGAGGTTTGTTACCGTGGCAATGGACTTACCTTTTTTCCCATAACATAGTTCTGAAACTGAGCTCTGTCAGCAAATAAGCAAAGGTGGCGTTAGATTTGTGAACATTTCATTCATGGTGCTAGATTGACCATGGTGACCAATTTAAGCAACATAAGAAAATAATGTCATGGACACCTTCTGTCCCCACTCCCCAGTCCTGGGATAAAAGTCATTCACTTGGACACATTCTGGTTTTCTCACCTGCAAGATGACATTTCTCACTTGACATTAGCTGAGTTTATATATGTTTCTGAGAACATTTCTTCATTTGTAAAATAGGGACCAGTACTTCAACTTACAGGCTTATTTTGAGAATCATATACAAAAAGGTATGCAAAGTGCCCAGCACAATACCTTGTATACAATGGTTTCTCCAAAAATATTTTTTAAAAGTCGTGTGACTCCCTGTCTAAATTTATAGAAATTGACAGATCTTTGGAAAACATAGATCTTGATAACTTTCTTATATAAATATGAAAATATGTTTATAGTCATTATAACAAACAACAGAGTGTGGTAATATATTAATACACATTATATATCATTGATAATATTGAAAATATTAATATTAATATACACTATATAATATATTTTGTCTCAAATATATATTAAATACAATACATGAATTTTATTTTAATAATTTCAAAATATAGATTAAAACTTATTTAGGGTTATAAAATGTTGAAAAATTAAAATGAATATTTCAATACAAAATTTAATGAAAATATATGGAAAATTATGCAGAGCTGACTAATGAGATAAGCCAACTCCTTGGCTTTTAGTAAATGTCATAGAAAGCAGACAATTTATTCCCAGATGCTAGAATTTCTGTTATTTAACAGAGTAATAGATTTCTAAAATGTAGAAAAGACAAATATCTAAGAAATAAACCATGAAAATGATCAGTGCAATTGCTAAGCTGAATAACTAGTCACAGATGATTAATGACCTAAAGTTAATTTTATTTGTACAACACATTCTGCAGCAGGAGCTGTGGTATAGGATAAATAAAGTGGTTTGCAGTCCTGTGTAAATTAGAGCAAAAAACAAACCCTGACTCAATTTTTGTTTGTTTGTTTGTTTTTGCATATTTTGCTGTGGCTTGTTTTATTTTTATGGATAAGACAGAAAATATTATCAACCCTACAAAGTTTTTGTTGATTTGAAATAACAATATGAATAAAGTTTGTAACTGTGAAGTAGAATACAAAAATAATTATCTTCATCTCACAGTAACTTGAATACGGTTCCATGTCAATGAATCTTTGTATTACTAGAATTTGACATTCTCACTCATTGTAGATACTTAACAAATATTTATGAATATTTAAGACAACCAAGAGGAGTCCAAGGACATTGCATTTGGTGGTGTTACCTCAAGATTTTCCTTTCAACTCCAATTCTATATCCCCTAATAAATCTACTTGAACTACAAGGAAGAAAAAAAATCCTTTAACATGTAGTTGCCTCCCATTCCCCTTCCATCCCCATAAGATATATTATCTATTTTATTTTTTAAATGACTTTTTAAAGATTTTTTTAAAGATTTTTATTTATTTATCTTTAGAGGGGAAGGGTAGGAGAGAGGGAGGGAGAGAAATATCAATGTATAGTTGCCTTTCATGTGTCCCCTACTGGCAACTGGCCTGCAACCCAGGTATGTGCCCTGACTGGGAATCAACCAGCAACCTCTTGCTTCACAGGCCAGCAATCAGTCCACTGAGCCACACCAGCCAGGGCACATTATTTATTTTAAAATGTTAACTCTGCCCTGGCTGGTGTAGCTCAGTGGATTGGGCGCGGGCCTGCGAACCGAAGGATCGCGGTTCGATTCCCAGTCAGGGCACATGCCTGGGTTGCCAGGCCAGTTCCTGGCAGGGGACATACGAGAGGCAACCACACATTGATGTTTCTCTTCCTCTCTCCTTCCCTTCCCCTCTAAAGATAAATAAAATCTAAAAGAAAAAAAAAAGTACTTAAAAAAAATCTTAAATAAAAATAAAATAAATAAAATAAATAAAATAAAATGTTAACTCTTATTGCTTATATAATTCCTTTAATAACTGCTTATTCACTATTTCATGTATAAATCAATCATTTAACTAGATTGTAAATTCCTGAAGTTTAGACTTAAGTGTCAAATGTGTTTACATTGTCCAGAGGGATTTTCTTGCCTATATTTATTAAATAACTTAATGTTTATGACATTAAAGATCTAGGGCTTATGCCCTTCCCATCTTGAATCAACGGAGACAAACAACTTGTACCCCATAGTCCCTGTTTTTCTGAAATGGAAGACCAGTACTCATATCAGAGTTCACAATTTGCTAGCCTCAACCAGCACTTTTTATGAATAGTTAAGATTTTTTTCTTCAAGTCATATTCCCTCTAGGAACTAGTGTAGTTTCCCGTTTGTCTAGTTTCGTAAATATTTGAGTAATAATGATGTAACAAACAAAAATGGCTGACATTCAGTTTCCGCCCCCGTTCACTGAATAGAATCCTCTACTTCGTTTCTCATTTTACTTTTTTATTTATTGAATTTATTGGGGCACACGTTTCAAGTGTATACTCAATAAAACATCATCTGCACACTACATTGTACCCGCACCACCCCAAGCAAAGTCTCTTTCGATGCCCATTCCTCCACCTACCCGCCCCCTGCCCCACCTCCCTTTTCTTCTGGCTGTCACCACACTGTTGGCTGTTATTTATACATGCAGTTTTACTTCCTCCCTTCACGCTCTTTCATTCAGTCCTCCAACATCCCTTCCTTCTTACAGTTGTCAGTCTATTTCATGTATATCCACACCTCCATTTCTATTTTGTTTATCAGTTTATTTTTTCATTAGATTCCACATGTAACTAAGATAAATATGGTGCTTATATTTCTCTGACTGGCTTATTTCACTTAGCCTAATAATCTCCAGGTCCATCCATGCTGTCACAAACGATAAGATTTCCTTTATTATTTACAGCTGAGTAGCATTCCATTGTGTAAATAAATGTACCACAACTTTTGATCCATTTATGTACTGATGGGCACTTGGGCTGCTTCCAGACTTTAGCTATTATAAATAATGCTGCAATGAACATAGGGGTATATATATTCTTTCTAATTAGTGTTTTGGGTTTCTTTGGATATATTCCCAGAAGTGGAATTGCTGGGTCGAAAGGCAAAAGATTCTTCTTTCTGAGAAAATTATGTTCGTCTACATAATAAAGCACCTAAGGGAATAGCATTAAATTAGTTGCAAGATTAATGAAAGTCACTAAAATTTTGTTAAGTGTTGCTATGGATTGGTTATTTGGGCCCTTTAAAAGTCCGTATTTGGAGAAAAGTAAAGAATGAAATCTCTTTCATTACTTTCACCTGTTTAACTATGCTGGTGAACTTGATGTGGCTCATGTGCTGATCCTCTGGGGGTCTCTCTATGCTGCAAGACTGTAATTAAAGGGATGATGGAAACTATGGATCAATTAGACTCTGAGAGAATCTTGGGGAAGGTTGTTTAATAAGCAGGAATTTTGGCAACAACAACAACAAAAAAAACCCCTGTGGGCTGTAATGAGCCCAGAGAACTACCAATTGTTGCCTCGGCTCTTTACTTTTTCATTCTCCCCATGCTTCCCGAATCTCTCATGGTCCAGTTTTGCATCTGTTGGCCAAATCTGAGACTTCAAATTGGTGTCATATCTCACAAAGTAGAAAGAGAACTCATTCTAAGAAAATCAATAGGAATACATGCAACAGAAAATTTTGTACAAGGTCAAAATGTCACTGTGTTGTATATAATAACCAATAAATTGACCCTAATATCCAACAGTGTAGAACTAACTAAATTTTGTGATAGCTCTGTAATGTAGTACTATGTGACCAAAAAATCACCCTGTGAAAGAAAATTTACTAGCATGAAATAATAATTTAATATGTATTTAATAAAATTTATGTTTAAATAGATTGCTTACATCAAAGGATGCATTAAATGTAGGTATGTTTATGTATATGTATACACATAAACATATACAATAAGTTTTCTAAAATGTCTACAATAAGCATATTACTTTTGTGTCCAGGAAAAAAACCACAAACATTTTTGAAAGAGCTGGAGGATTCATAGCACACCTATTTCTAAAGATCTATGATTGAGAACTCAGTATTTAAGAGAAGTGCACATAAATTGAAATTAAATCCAGACTTTGCTAATATCTGATTCATATTCCCCACTCCCACTAAGAAAAAAATTCTTGCCTAAGGCCAGAAGAAAGAGGAGAGGTGAAAAGAGGGAAGGAGGAGACTGAAGACCACTCACATGTCCTGTTAAATGGAATCTGCCTGAGCATGTTGTGCTTAAGCTGCCAACATCTTTTCTCAAAGAAATATTGAGGAGCTGCTGCTATGGCTGATGAAATCAACCTGCCCCATTCTTTTTGTCTGCCTTCCTTCTCCGCCTCCAGAGCATTGTGCAAGAGAAAGTTTAAACCACCTTCCTGTCAGGTGGAATGAGAGGATCAGTACCAGGTGGCCATGCTTCTGGTCCTCTGGCTCAGGGTGCAGCTGCTGGGGTAGAAGGCCAGGGCCTGGCCCAGGGCACACGCTGTCCCTCTGCAGAAGGCTGGCTAGGCACAGTGTGCTCATTTCATGTCTAACAGCCAGAGTTTTAGGATTGAGGAGCCAGATTCTTGTGCTCTGGGGGTGAATGACTATTAGGAATGTGTGGAGGGTATCAATTATTTTGCAAGAGGAATTTTACCTAACAAGTTCAAGTCATAGACCTTTTAGTGACTATAGTAAAATGCCTGGGCATGGGGAAGAACTACAGAAAAGCAGGGTTATATCAGCTCAATTGGTAATTGATTGGATATTTTATAAGACAAAGCACCTTCTTGGTGCTAGGAGATAAATAGGTGAGTCAGAGGGGCTCTGTCCTTCAGGACCTTACTGTTTTTGCCTGGGAAACAGACTACAAACAACTAAGTCTCAGGTGATTTGACAGCAGTGAAGGGACACCCTGGGTGAGCTTTGTAGATCTAATTAGCCATCCATTCATTGCTCTAAAATCCATACTACTTAAATATAGAGGCTCTGGTCTTCTGCATTCTTGTGTAGATAAGTCAGAAAGATGATAGCTAGAAGAAAAGTAGATGTAGGTTACCCTAGATATCAGAATAAATGGTCCCAATCCTTGGTCAGCTAACTGAGTTTTGTGGTTTAGGATATTATTCCCTAGCACTGAATTTCATTTTTTCTTAAGCTGTACCTTGTTCTAGCCTTTTTCTGATTGTCCTAAAAGCAACATTATTGTGAAAGTCAGTGAAGGTAGCCATGTTATTACTATATCCTCCCAGTTAAAAATCATAAAATAAATCATAGATAAAAGACCACAGTGGCCCTTGATTTCTTTCTACTCTTTCCTGTTCCATTTCTTTTTGATTCCTTGCTATAAACCCATTCAATCTAAGCTGTATTGAGCTTTTTGCTGTGCCAAGTTTCCCAGCAATGTTTACTGACATGCAACCTGGAATAACAAAATCACCTCTGGAAGTGTGCTCTCACAATTGAACCAAGAACTCAAAAGCTGGCTTGACAAAGAAAAAAGGCAAAAAGACTATGAGGTTCAGAATGAAGAACATGCATCTGATTTAGGATTAGTGTAATAATGGGAGAAGGACCATCAAGCTGCCCCTTAGAGAATGGAATCATGTTTTAACAAGAATGGTGGGGAGAAATGGAGCAGGACATACTGAACAACTTAACAATGTTACAAAGGTATGTGTGCTGTGGGGTGTGTGGGATGAGGGGCATGCAGAGAGGATAGTGTACAGTTTACTTAATGGCAGGATGTGCAACAGGAATAGCTGATTGTGCCTTGTGGGTGCCTTGTATAGGTGATGAAAGGCCTTGGATACCAGCGCTTTAAAAAAAAAGGCCTATGTGGTATGCAATAGGGAACCTCTGAGTGTTTCTGCTTAGAGGTGTGGCATGGTGAAATAGCTCAGAAGAATACTTTAAGAAGTTAAGTATCTGTCTAATATGAGTAATTATTATAGGGGTAGGTATTGCATAGGGAAAATCTGCTGGACTCAGTCAGTGATTAGCAATACAATTCCAAGTAAAGAAAGCGGAGTTGAATTGGAAGCTCTGAGTTAAATTAACAGGCAGATGTTGGAAGAACCAGAGAGGGCAGTAAGATGCACATTTATGATGAAGGACAATAAAGGCAGAGCGAATTACATTGGTTCAAGGACACAATGCAGACATTGATTAGCTAGTTAGAAAAGTGGCTTACCAGCTGAAAACCTAGTTCAGGTTAGAATTCCTGAGTTGGTAATTATCACTGTTAGATGGTGATTGAAACCATAGGTGTTTATGAGAGGTAGGCAGTGAAGACTGAGTAAAGTAGACAGGAGAAGGAAGACTCCTCTGCCTGAAGACATCCTTGAGCTCTGATTGGTGGGTCTAGCCAGCACAAGTAGAAGCAGAGATCTGTGGGTTTCTTGGATACACTTCCAGCAGTGAGTAGGCCATTCCAAAGCCCCAACAGTTGGTTTGGATCAGGGTGTGACCACAAGAATCTGATCTCAGCCAGAGGAAGCTCTAGAGGTCAGCTCTGCTTCAGAGAGAGCGTAGAGTAGGGGACTCCTCAGCTCCTCTTGCCCTCTCTTCAATATAGTCAGGTCCTAATTATAGATTGCATGTTGAAAGCACAGTTTCATATATACATATATATGAGAACAATACCTTTATAAGTGCTTTGCAAATTGTAAACTATCATACCATTATTAGTGTTACAGGTAGTATAAAGAATGACCACAATTAAAATGAGAGATCACTCAAAATAAACAAAGTCTTGGCAATAAACCTATTCAGGCTTCTTGTTTGTCCATCAAGGAGGAGACCAAGGCTCAGAGCGAGAAACAGCGTACCTGAGGTCACACAGAGGCAATGGTAAAAGTCAGACTTCTGGGCTTCTACTCAAGACCTCTTTCCTTTTTTCATCCAGGTTAATTCCTCCCCTGACCCTTGCTTTTTTCTTTTTTCTTTTCTTTTCTTTTCTTTTCTTTTCTTTTCTTTTCTTTTCTTTTCTTTTCTTTTCTTTCCTTTCCTTTCCTTTCCTTTCCTTTCCTTTCCTTTCCTTTCCTTTCCTTTCCTTTCCTTTTCTTTCTTTTTTCTTTTGAAATCCGTTTAAAAGATTTCAAAAATGCAGTTTTTGAATGCAGAAGAAATCTGTTTAACAATGCAGTATTTAGTTGGGAAAGGTACCATTTCTGCCCTTTCAACTTTAATTTTGAGTTTGAGGGCATTTTGGAAAAGTTGTCAACAAGTGAGAAATGGGGAAGAATTTAAGGAATAGCAGTAGGTACAATTTAATTCAACGGAACTTGATTATTTAATATTATAAAGCTTTCCAGGGTGCTAAGGGAGATGAGGTGGAGTCAGAGGGGCTGTGTCCACCAGCATCTCACAATCCTGTCCAGGAGACGGACGTGCAAATGGCTTAGGCATATCAGAATGAGATAAGAATTGCCTTAGGAAAATGAACAAATGTCATATTTTTGTTTTGTTAACTTCCTGAATGGATAGAAAGCTGGAGGCTCTGATGTTTAGTACATCCCCACATGCTAGCAAAGGAAATGGGAAACCTTGAAGCAGGCCACTTTTGATAGTTCCAGACATTCTAAGATCATTTATTTTAAAAAGTGAAATAAACCTCTCTCTCTGCCTGCCTTCATAGACTCTCAGACTTTGGGTGCCTTAACAGTAGACTCCGGCAGAGGCAATGGAAGCATCCTATGACCCAGCACACCCAGGACAAAAAGCTACAGGGTTTTTGGACCATTGCCAAGCTGTGAGATGAACCTGATAGGGTTCTTAAATAACAGCATGGCCTCAGCCTCGGGCCTGACTTCATGCTATTCCAGTCGTGTGACCTGTCTCCTGCACTGATCTAAGATAACACTTACCACAGTCTGCCTTGGAATCAAGTTACTAGTGTGTGTGCCTGCTTCCGCCACTTGACGGAGAGCACTGACCATGCCTTACTCAACCCTATCCCCCAGAGCGCTTGGCACAGGCCCTGGCTCTCCGTAGCTGCCCAGTAAGTGTGCAGGGCTGACTGGAATTTTGGCAGGCCTCTTTATTTTTCATTGGTTAAACCTATGGTTCTTCTTGCTCAGTTTGAGAAGGATGAAGTGCACATTGAGTTGAAAGTTCTGGATCTGATGTCAAAGACCAGGGTTCTAAAAGAAATGCAGATCTTCAATGTATTCCTTGTGGAACCCTGGGCCATCCCCCCCTCTTCAAGACCTGTGTTTCTGTAGCTAGTTAGAGGGGTTTATATATTTTGTTCTTATAGTTCTTGCTTTTTAAAATTCTATTATTTTGTAGGGTAAATTTAAACGTAAAGCACTTGTTAGTTCAATTTCTCTTTCTTCACCTCTGCTGATCCTTGACATAAGATATAAAGAAGTTATTGTTCTAAACCTACAAAGGTTTATTAAAAAAAACAAAGCAGGAGAATATAAGAGAAAGAGCACTATGCCGTTGTGCAGTGGTTATTCGATGAGAATAGTCATTTATCAGCTGGCTGCTATCTTCCAAGCTCTGAATGAGAAGTTCCTTATATGTATCAAGATATTAATGTCTTATTACCTCTCTGAGGAGAACATCACTAATTTTGGTTGACAAACAATGGAACAGCTTGGGGATGTTAGGAAATTTTTCGTCAAAACAGAACCAGTCAGTGGTAGAATCAGAATTCCAGTGCAGATTGTCCTTCTACTACACATATCTGCCCTTTCCATTCACCTTGAGCAAATCAGTTAAGATTTCTTGGTCTCAGTTTGGCTGTAAAATGGAATTCTTAGTACTTTATTGTTTGTGGAAAATTAAAATCACAAAGGTAAAACAGCAACAACTTTGGAAGTCTGAAAAAATGAACTAAGCAAATCTAAAAGATTATCACATTACTAAACAGCCATACTAGTAGTCCAGGTAACCAAATCCTGCTTTCCAATGGAAGTGTAGTTTGGAAGCTGTTGATCTCAGTAACAAAAATCTCTCAGTCCTGATTTTGCACAGTGCCTTGCCCTTTGACATCTCTGGATCGAGTTATTAAATTGCTTTTGTCATGAGTTCAAGCTTACGTGCCTGCAGCATTAGAGAAGTTAGAAGAAAAAATAAAACTAAGAAAACCTGAAGATTATTCCTTGATTATTCTCTCATTATTAAGTGAGCAAAAATTTTCAAAATGATAATCTTTGAAAGGGTCCAGGGAAACAAGTGTCGCCATACTGAGTGTGTAACAAGAGAAAATTCTTTGTAATTCAACCTGTCAGGGTTATCAGACGACAATGTTCTTACAG
This sequence comes from Glossophaga mutica, assembly GCA_039655065.1. NCBI lineage: Eukaryota > Metazoa > Chordata > Mammalia > Chiroptera > Phyllostomidae > Glossophaga > Glossophaga mutica. The sequence goes on along the minus strand of CM077304.1, from coordinate 175,084,975 downwards.
ATGTACTTTTGATCCACTGATCATTTCTTTAGTAATGTATTGTAAGAGGGGGTGATCAGTTTTGAAATGTGAAAATGCATATCTCGTGTTCATATTTGCATCCTCTATACCTGACCTTCAACCAAGTCAGCCTGCAGTACTTATTCACCATTTCGGGGGATGCAGAGTGGGGAAGTACAGGGAGTGATCAGGACTGGTATAATAGGAGTGCAGAGAGAGAGGGAAAGTTAACATTCAGCTTCTGGCAATAAATATAAGAATTTTATGTCCATAGAATTATAATGAGATTTAAAGCAAAGTTTGTTAAGGAAGAGAAAGATTTTTCTAAATTTCCTATTTCAAAATTCAACTTTAAAGCCTGAAAGAGTTGATCATAGCTTTTTTTTTTTTTTTTTTTTAATTTAAGAATTCTAGTCAAGGAACAGGTATAAAAGACCCAGGGACGTGGACAACAGGGTGGGGACTGACTGTGGGGGTGGGGGAAGGGGTAGGCTGAGCAGGGAAAGCAATGGAGGAAAGCTGGGATGACTGTAATAGAACAACAATAAAAAAAATAAAGAACTGAGCTCAACTAAAAAAGAGAAAGAATTTACTGGTCTTATGGAAAGAGCGAGGGGAGACAACTTACTGTGACAGTACCAGTGATTGTGAGAAAAGAAGAACAAGATCAGGTTTCACTTCCCCATCCAGGGGACCAACTCTGTTGAAGTGTGTTGTGATGTGGAGATTATTTTAGAAATACCCACCTAAGTCTGGGGAAACCCAAAGGCTACCGGGAGAATGGCTTGCTTTCATCTTCATAGCATACTGGGGCCTAAAGCACTGAAGAACTCCAGCGTTCGGCCCAGTGCCTCCTCCAGGACTGTGCCGGCAGTGAGGATGGGGTGGTCCCGGAAGGTAAATGTACCAAGGGAATCATAGATCTGTCCACGACACTATTGGTTACGATGGCAACAAGATTCCTATAGCCTCCATGTCAAATGGCAAAGGAATACTTATAAACTGACAGAGAATTCCCTTTGACAGAGAATTTTGTGAATAAGCTGGCATTGAGTATAACAAATATTACAGCATGGTAATCTGAGTGTTTTCTCTTTGAACTGCTGGCATTCATTGATTTTTGAAACATTTGAATTTTTATGATCATCTATTTTACAAACAAACCTAAGTGTCCCACAGTGGCATTGAACTTTTTGTAAATGAGGCTGATACATTTTGTTTGCATTTTATTAAAATCATTTGGAAATTTTTAATCCAAATATTCAACAGATGAAGCAGTATAAAACTTCAACTTTGAAACTTTTAGATGATTTCAATTATTGAGAATAAATTTTACAAAAAGGAAGATGTTAACATTTTTCCTTATAAAAGGAAAACAGAAACAAAACAAATGATAAAAGTTGGCTGCATAAAAATTTAATTTGAAAATTTAGGTGTGCTCCTAAATATGTAAACTTGTGGAAAGAGATTTTTAATAATCTTCCTCTCTATATTGGACAAACTTATATTCTGTTTTAGAATAATATAAAATAGAAAAGGCCTTTTATTTTTTAGTATAAGGGGAAACTCCAAAAGAACCAGAATTTATTTATAAAAATGTATATTTATTCTTACATGTTTAAACTGCAGTCACCTTCAAAGTACTCTCCAATAACATAATACCCCTGCTGGGACATTTTTCCCACTGCTCAAACAGTTTTTGATCTTTTTGAATTTGATGCCTTTTAGTGCTCCTGTCATTTGTTTCACCTCTTCCACATCAGCAAAACTTTAAGGATTCTTTCCATCAGGGAGGCAAAAAAGAAGGCTCTAGTGGCAAGATCAGGTGAATAGAGAGGGTGAGACACGAGAGTCATACAGTTTCTGGTCCCAAACTGCTGAACACTCGGCACAGTGTGGGCAGGTGCGCTTGTAAACCACCCATCATGAAATGTGCAGATGCGTTGAAAGAGTCTTCAAAAAAAAAAAAAAAAAAAAAAAATTCACCGAAGCCGAACACAGTCTCTCACAACAATGCCGGTACAGATGGGTTCCTAGAGCACTCACCTAGCGGGAAAGCCTGTGCTATAAGGGGGCCACATTCCAGAAGATAATTTTGGGTTTTTTGCGTCCTCTCTCATATCTACGTTTGGTGAAACTTTCAAATAAATAAAAATAGAATCAATTTTTAAATGAATTTGACTATTAAATATATTTATTAAAGATATTCTAAAAAGAGGAAAAGTCAGTATTTTCACAAATATTTGAGCTAAAATATTTACACATTTTTGTATAAAATAGAATAGCAAATATTTTACATTTTACAAACTTTGCATTGAGCTTAACAGATATTTCAACTACATAAGAAAATATTTTCTCAATAAAATAGCCTATAGAGAAAATTCAACTGAAAATGTCAGTAATTTCAAATTTATTAATTGTACAATACAACTTTGAAGAAATATTTCAGTCACTTGTCTGAAGAAATTAAAGTAATATTATAATGAAATACATTTTTTCAAAAACACCAGTGTCATGATATTAAAAACAGCTATCACTAAGAAAATCAGTAAAGTTTGTAAACTTATACAATGATTCTTTTTCAGTTAGGTTGTAGAGTTCAGGTAATTAATATAAAGAAAAATTTTAAAAACACTTCAAATGTAACTTTAATTGCTTTAGTGTAGGCAGATATAGGTTACTTAAAATTTTTAGAGTAAATTTTGTTTTTAATCATAGGTTTTGGGCCCTGGCAGGGTGGCTTGTTTAATTGGAGTGTCGTCCCGTACACATACACACACACACAAAAAAAAAAAAAAAAAAAGTTGTGCATTTGATTCCCAGTGAGGGCATATAATTAGGTTAAAGGTTTGGACCCTGGTCAGGGTATATATGGGAGGTAACTGATCAATGATCAACGTTTCTCTCTCACATCAAAGTTTCTCTCTCTCACTATCTTCCCAGCTCTCTAAATCAGTAAACATTTCCTCAGGTGAGGATTAAAAAATATGACAAAAAATAAAAAATATATATTTTAAAGAGTACTATTTATATAAACATTATATACGTCAATACATTATAACCAGTTGATCAGTCAATAAATTAAAATTCCATGACTTTGTAAAATTAATTTTAGCTCTCGTCTTAGTTGTTCTGGATCAAACACATTACATGGTCACTTTAGATACATCATAGGCCCTTCCCCACGTTGCAGTATAAAGTCCGGGACAGAGGAGAGACAAAACATAATCCATATTTAAAAGCACAGTAAAAGTACTTAAAAAAAATTCTGAGGTGCTAGGTAGTGCAGATTATCATTTCCTTTTTCTTCCCCAGTTATCATTTTTAAAATTGAGATTGTGTTCTTTTTATAAGGAACAATTATGTTGGAGAAAAAGACACAAATGCAGAGTGTTAGGAACAACCTGGAGAAAGAGGCCACATGAGCCGTTGTGGCTTCATCTACCCCCACATTCCTCAGAGGGCAGCGAAGGTAGAGACGCAGGCCCAGCATGCCAGCTCTCACCACATCTCTAGAACACGCTTCTCCTGCATCTGTCAAAGCATCAGCTGGTCAAGATGTTCTTCTTTCCTTGCCCTCCAGACCCAGCCAAGGTAGCACTGACAAATAAGGTCAGATTTGGGGGCTGAGGTGAGTGAAGCATTTTATATTTATATCCATAGACACACACTCCTGTGTATGTTCCAGTGACTTCAGGGGACTTTCCACAGTCATGGGTGTCCTGTGCCTGGTGTGAGGTAACTCTGCCTGGCCCACTGTGTTGTCTGAACACAAATCACTAGGCCAGAGGGTGGGTTCCAGGGTTTATGGATCGAGGTGCAAAAGCTGTCTTTCTCAATAACATTGGTCTCTTTTGTATTGCTTGTTTACTGTGATAGTAACATGCAGGTAGGGGTTTTTAGTAGGGTGTTTTGTTTTGTTTCATTTTGTTTTCTTCTCTCAGGGATTGGTAGCTCTAAATTCAAGGATGCATGAAATATGGACTTCAAGATTCCAACTTGGATATGGCGGGGGCTTTCCTGAATGTTTACTATGATTAATTTAACAAGGGGTGTGTGTGTATGTGTGCGTGTGTGTATACACACACGTACATATATACATATACATATGTATATATACACATACATGTGTGGTGTGTATATATATATCTCTCACAAGTAAAATAGGAGAGTGCTTGCCACAAAATCAACACTAGATAAGCATTGATTCTTACTTTGATATTTTATGGAGGAACAAAACTTTCTGTCTAAAGGGGAGAATTTCAGGAGAAACAAACTGGAGGTGGGACTAATAGATGATCACAAGTGGTATAAAATAACAAAATTTAACAATTTAGGAGACATGTTGAACACATGTTGTGTGTGAGACATTGTCAGACTCCTAGAATAAAGGAGAAAATAGAATTCCTGCCTTCAAAGAATTTAAAATCAGAGGATAAAATGTAACTGAGCTAAATATGTGTGATGTCTCTCATTTTTTAATGCCAAATCCTAGCCACACTAGTATGTACACAATACAAAACAGTTGTGCTCAAAGGAGCTAAAGAAAGTTGGACCATACTCAAGCAGCTGAGGGTACAGCGATACCATCTCAATGTATTTAAAGAGCAACATCTGCATCTTGGATTCTTTTCTCCCTGACATCATCTAGCCACAAACGAATGGTTCACATGAAGAAATACATTATAGTTGCTGTGGAAGACACTATTCAATTCCCTACCCACCAGCCACTTCCTTTGTTGTTGCTGCTGCTGCTGCTGCTGCTGCTGCTGCTGCTATTAACAGAATTTGTTTTTTTGTTTTGGTTTGGGGTAGTAATGTGCTCAGGAAAGGTGGTTCATGTCCTTCAGCAATCCCAGTGAATGGACCTTGATCACTGGTTAATGATTTTGCTAATGTCTTTCTCTTTTGCCAGCAATTGATTTGGATGGCACGAAACCTGGTTCTGGTTATTGGAATGTGAGGCAAAATATGTTGGGGAATTTCAGATGAGAGAGCTGGAGAATGAATGTAATATGAAAAACCAATTTGACATCTACATGGAGAAGATAACTTGCTATGTAGCCTAGAGCATGTCATTTTATCTCCCCATCTAGGCCTCAGTTTCCCTGTTGTATTAGTCATTCTTGCCCTGTCTAATTAACAGGATTATTGTTAATAGTACAGAATTATGGATATTAATATGATTTCTAAGTTGTAAGTGCCTATAATTTAATTTCAAATTCCTTTGAAATCTTTAGATTAAAATGAATCTTAGCAAATCTTTCATATATGCTAACATGCTAATCCTAGGGAAATATGCTTCTTACTTAAAGAAACTTAAGGTAAATATAATAGTGTGTGAAAGATTCCCTAAGCATTTATTTAAGTGTACATATTTCATTTTCATTGTTTTAGTTAATTTCTCTCAAAATCCATGTGCAATTTTAGAATTATATAATAAGGCTCAATGAACTCATGTGTATAAGGAAACATTTTGAGATCTTCACCTCTGCCCTATGAGAGAATAATGACAAATGCACCAGGTACAAATTTACATGTTTTATTCTGGGCTTCCCACAAAACATTTATTTATTTCACAAAAAAATTCAAATTTACCCAAAATAACATAATAATCACCAAGTATCCACAATGCATATTTAACAGAGATTACGTGCCATATTTTCTTCAAACATATTTTTAGAATAAAATATTACAGATACATTTGAAATCCCTTCATACACTTTCTGAATCACGTTTTGGGGTGGGTGTATATACTTCCAGATCATATTTTATACTTTGCTTACCTCTCTGTACATCATACAGGGTACTAACTAAGCAGGTTTATCCAGGAGTCCCCAAAACACGGGGTCTCAAATGAAAATGGCATGTATTTCCTTCTCCTGTAGCAGTTCATAGGGAGGTGGAGGGTTCTGGGTAGGCAGCTTGCTTTGATCCATGATATTTTGCTGTTTCACCATCTCTTGAGGCAGCAGTTTTCTGATCTGAGGGCTCCAGGGATCCCTGGGATTCCTTCATGGTGCCTGTTTCTAACACTACCTTTGATCCTACCTTTTCCCAATGATATCCCTTCATGGTCAAATTTTCTTCATGTGCATCAGTGAAAACAACATTACTATACTCTGAATGCAAAAACAGAAGAGTCAACTTGTCTTGAATAAAGTGAGACATTAAAAAGATTTTTAAAAATGTAAGAGTGCCACTCTTTCACTAAATTTAAAGTTATTTTTCATAAAAGAATGTTAGTAGAAACATTTACAATGTTTTAGTGAAATAAATACATTTTAATGTCTCAATTTTAATTTTGAATATGATAAATATCAATAGGTATTCCAATGTAATTACAGTTCTTTGAGGTTCTTAATAGTAAAGCTAAAAAAAAATGTAGTGTCTATCTAGTGGCTGTATTCAGCTAAAACTCTTTTTTATTGTGAAAAAGGAAGAATACATTTGGGGGGAAAAATTAAAAAGCTTCTGCATGGCTGAAGAAAACATCAGCAAAATGAAAAGGGAATGAACTGTACAGGAAAATATATTTGCCAATGATACCTCGGACAAGAGTTTGATCTTCAAAATATATAAAGAACTCACACAATTCCACACCAGGAAGACACATAATCCAATTGAAAAATGGGCAAAAGACCTGAACAGACACTTCTCCAAGGAGGATATACAGAAGCCCCAGAGACATATGAAAGCATATTTAAACCTTCAAAACACACTTTTGAATTACAAAAAAGTAATAGCAGAAAGATGCATGCAGAAAGATACAATTCAAATAAATTCTTAAAGCATATTTATTATATATTGTTTATGAACACATATATTATATTAAATTGCTAGTTACCCCCCTAAATGTATTCTTCCTTTTCCACAGTAAAAAAGAGTGTTAACTGGATATGTCCACTAAATAGACACTGCACCTTTTTTAGCTTTACCGTTAAGAACCTCAAAGAACTTTAAGTACTTTGGAATACATATGAAAGGATGTTCAGCATCACAAGCCATCAGAGAGATTCAAATTAAAACCACAATAAGATACTACTTCACGCCAGTCAGAATGACCATGATAAACAAATCAACAAACAAGTGCTGGCAAGGATGTGGAGAAAAGGGAACTTCAGTACACTGACTGGTGTAGCCACTGTGGAAAACAGTATAGGATTTCCTCAAAAAACTAAAATTGGAACTGCTTTTTGACCCAGTAATTCCACTGCTGGGATTATACCCTAAGAATCCTGAATCACTAATTCAAAAGAACGTATGCATCCCAATGTTCAAAGCAGCACAATTCACAATTGCCAAGTGCTGGAAACAGCCTAAGTGCCCATCAGTAAATGAATGGATCAAACACTTGTGGTACATTTACATGATGGAATACTACGCAGCAGAAAGAAAGAAGTGAGAGCATGGATGGAACTGGAGAGCATCATGCTAAGTGAAATTAGCCAGGAAGTGAAACACAAATACCATATGATCTCACCTATAAGTGGAACCTAATCAACAAAACAAACAAGTGAGCAAAATAGAACCACAGACATACAAATAAAGAACAAACCGACAGTATCCAGAGGGGAGCAGGGAGAAGGGTAACAGGGCAAAGTAGGGGAAGGGTTGTCAAGAAAATGTGTAATGGACCCATGGACAAAGACAATGGGGGGAGGACTGAATGTGGGAAGTGGGGGTGGGTAAGGCATGGGGAGAGTAATAGGGGAAAATGGGGATAATTGTAATTGAACAATAAAAAAAAGATTTACCTATGCTGCCACATATAGATCTAGTTTATTTATTTTAACTGTTGAATACTATCATACTGCAGGACTATGTCACACTTACACATTTGACTTGTGGATATATAGAAGGTTTCTAATTATTCACTATTAAAAGAATTGCTGCAGTAAACATCCTTTTGCATATCTTGTTGCATAAATATGAGTTTCTTTAGAGAATTGAGGATTAACTTCTGTGTCTTAGGACATACATGACTCCAAACTTTATTAAATGTTTTTAAGTTATTCTCCAAAGTGAATGTGCCAATTTGCAAACTGACTTAATGCAGTTTAAGAACCCCTTTGTGCTCTCTGCTTCATTCTTTGGCGTTATCAAATCGTTAATTTTGTCAATGTAATGTCGGGGAATTGAAAGTTACTGTTGTTTGATTTATATATAGTTCACTTCTTAGAAATTACAATCGTAAGAAATAGGTATGATGGCAATCAAAATAATTTTTGATAACAGTGACTACATAATTGAGGTTTATTTTTCTTGTAAGAAGTGTGAAGTGAAATAGTTGCTAGCATTGGTTTTACATATCATTAATGTAATCAAGAAAATTAGTCTCAGTCATCTTTCTGTTGCATTATCCCAAGTATATGTTCTTTTCTATGATTATCATTCTATGGTTGCAAGATGATTGCCACTATGCCACTTAAATGTTTAATAGAGAGAAGGAGAAGCAGAAAGATGGGTCATAAGCTCTCCTCTTGGACCTGTCCCCTTTTATCTGAAAAGAAAAGGTCCCTAGTCTCCCTTTTATCAGAAAAGAAAAGGTTTTTTTACATAGTTTTATTTTTCCTCAGAGTTGGGTTAATTAGCCAACACTAACACATCATTCTTGTATATTTAAATAATTTAGAGAATGATAGGACATGACCTTCATATTTCTTCTGATCCCAAACTGTCTTAGCTTTTTAAGGATCTTTATTCTTTTGCATGACTTTTAGGATCAACTTGTCATATTTCTTTTAATTTTTTTCCTTGGAAAATTTTGTTAGATTTGCATTTTTTTTTTTTACAATTGAAATAAATGCATAGCTTTACAATATTGTAAACAGCAAACAGTTGGATCTCGATTTTTAAATTCAACCTAACAATTTCTGCCTTTTAATTGTTTAGTCTCTTTTCATTTAATGTAATTGTTGATATGGATATGATTGTGTTTATGTTTACTATTCTAGTCATCAGCTCTTGATTTACTTTCAATCTTTGGGTGAATAAAATATGTTCTATAAAACCTATATTATTATTATTAATTATTTTGACATTATGAAAAATGATAAAAATCAGTTATTTAACAGAAGGGGAAATTATACTAGATGGAATCCCAGTTCTTCAAAAGAGAATGAAGTGTATCAGAAAGAAAAATATCCAGGAAAATATAAAATACTTTTTTATTTTTTATTATATGAATATTTATCTTTACATTTGTTTAGAGGACTACTAATTGTTTAAGGCAAAAATAATAATATTGTAGGTTTTACAGTATACATAATTGTATAAAGAAATCACAAAAAGCACAAAGGATGTTGTTTATCATCATCTACGGAAGAATCTTCTGCCTCCTGCCACTTCCCCAGGCATGGAAATAAGAGGGGTTCATTTCTATCCTAGAAATAATTTTAATTTATTTTTGTATTTTTATACACTCAAGCTTCTGATAAATTTCAAACTCATTTATAGCATAAATGGATTTTTTGACTTTTAAAGAGCTTTGATTTTTTGAATGCTAACCAGAAGTGGAGGCATATCATTCACTTTCAATAATTCTGGAAATACAATTTGATTCATAATTTCTTTTGAATTGTGTTTATTAGTTTACTAACACATGGGAAGTTTGATGTCTTTGCTATTGATTTTTAATTTCATTGCATTATGTGTTATATTAGTTATTTGGCTTTTTAAAGTGCTTTGTTATTGACATTCCTGAAGAACGGTTTGGAGTTGCTGCCTATCATTTTTCTCCATAAGCATATAGTCTGCCTTACTTTGAAGCCAATATAGAACTGAGAAATAAAGAGCAAAGTCTAATTACAGTAGCCTGTAAATCAAGCTGTTTCTAATATCTAACTTAGACTTTCCAGTTACATAAATCTATTCTTCTTTTGTTTTTCCTCTCAATCCAGTTTGAGTTGGACTTTCTTTCTTGTGTACAACCTAATATGGAAAACGTGAGAGTTCACTTTTAGGGATATTGAGTTTGTGTTGCAGTGGAACATAACATCTCAGTAAGGTGTGAATTCAGAGTAGAATGCCATGAGTTTGGACAGAGCATAGTGCCCCGGGACTTGCAGCCATGACCAGGCAATAAGCTAGTGCTACACTAAGGTTTTCAGTATCTGAAGTCATTAAGTCTCCAATGATAGTTAATTTTATGTGTCAACTGAACTGATTCACAGGATGCCCAGATATTTGTTTAAACATTATTTCTGGGTGTGTCTGTGAGGATATTTTCAGATGAGAGTAGCGTTTGAATCCATACATTCAGTAAAGTTGATCGCCCTGTTCAATATGAGGGGCATTATCTAATCCATTGAATATCCGAATAGAACAAAAGGCAGAAAAAGAGAATTTGCCCTTTCTTTGCTTCTCTGCTTGACGGCTTGAGCAGTTGGGCATAGGTGTGTGTACACACACACACACACACACACACACACACACTGTGTTGAGAAACCTAATACACCCCCTTTAGCTATTTCAGAGTTGACAATCATGTACTATTCTAAATGCTTTCATTACCCAGGGCCTTTGGTTTCAAGCAATATCTTACTTAAAAGTGTCTCTTGGCCACCATTCACATTTGGAGGGCAATGATACATTGTCTGCGTCTTGGTATCCCCTAAGAGAAGAGACGGTATTCAGGATTTGCTGACTATTGTCATTCATTTCCCCAGTCATTGCCAATATTTAGCAAACAAAATTGCCTTTGCCATAGTTACCTGGGAATCGGTTCCTGTACACATCCACTACAGGCTACAGTGTCTACACCCGAGCATGCCCATGACAAGAGATGCTTGGATGCTTGCAGCTGGTAGCTTCTCCTGGAACAGTTGCAGCATGTGAGATTGTTTTTAATTACTCCCTAAATTTCCTCAAGACAAAGGCAGAGAAATAAAGGCTGTCCACCAGGAAACATTTTTTTTTCAGTAAGAATTTAAGCAGAATGAACCCATGAGTAAGGTATTTAAAGGTAGTTTAGGTAGGCCAGCCTGCCTTTGAGGTGGGTTTTCTCTCACAAACTTTTTTTCATTCCCTGGTCTGCTGCCCTTTGCTCAGACTCTCATTTCCATTCATACTGTTAGCAGTGAATCTTTCTATAATTGCTTAAGGTTTGCATAAGAATTATGTCTTTTCAGTAATCCTCTAGTGTAGGTATTTCCCCCATTTTGCCAATGACGAAGCTAAAAATAAGAGAGATTAAATTAGCTCCCCTACATTGTCACTTTCATTGCTTTTAGAGCTTAGAGTTACTTCCCACTATTGATAGCACTTGATATGCCTGTGGTTTACACAGTACTTTGACTCTGACGCTACTGTTTGAATCCAGCTGAACCAGTCATTGTAGGTTAACTACTGTAACAACACCACTACCCCTGCCGCCACCCCGCACCAAATCTCACAGGATTAACAAAATGGAAGCCGCACGACCTTCCAACTTTCAACCGTATTTCAGGCTGGAAAAGAATGGAAAAATAAGAGTTTTTCCTAAATGTCTGTGCCACTCCTTTATGGAAACTTCCAATAAATCTTTCTCAGCAATTTTTATTTATATCTCATTGCTCAAAGTTATTCACATAGCCACTCTAGCTGTTACGGAAATTAGAAAGTTTGGTCTTTTGGCCAGGTATGGCTGGTCCCCGTGGCACAGGGTTTCCATTGGTAAGAAAGAATAACACTGTAAGTTAGAAGTGCAGCTAGCTGTCTCCATTACTTCTTGCCGCTCTATTTCAGACTTACTCGCTTTCTGATATTACACTTAGGGTAAAATCAGAGGTGAGATCCAAGGCAAAAAAAGTAAGGACCTGGGCTGGAATAAAGTAAGAAATTATGCATATTATTTAGTAATCAAAACTAGAATTTTAGATTTTAGTGAATTTTGCTTCCCAGGATCAGTCAAAGAGTTGTACCAGTATGTCCTGCTCAACAAATCACACTGCTACAGATAACTACTACCTACTCTCCTTCTCATTTTCTCCCTTATTTTCTTACTTTTTAAATATAGATTACTCAGAAACTGTTCTATACTACCTGTACATTGCACCTAGAAATCAGCAGTTAGCAAAATCTTTATGGTTTCTGCTTTTGTGAAGCTTATAGACATTGTCTTCGATACATCCGATGCCTTTTCTAAAAACATCTCTTCAGAGTTAATCTTCCTAAAGGGTGTAGTAGTATAATTCTCTCTCATTAAAAAAATAGTATTTAGAGATGCCATATTTATAGTGGCTGAAAACACAGATTTGGATTTAGCTTTCAACTCCATCATTTGTTAACCTTGAGAAAACTACTGAATTTCTTCATATTTCAATGTTTTCAATGTTAAAATACTGATAATGTTCTAATTAGTGGAGGTATTGTGATCATAGTTATAAGTAGAATAAAATACCTGGAGTTTTTATCCCCAGACATCACACTTCAGAAAAGCTAGACAACCCATGCACATGTTTGCAGTTATAGAAATAACTAACCTTAGTATCAAATTTATTCAAATTATTAAGCATACTAAGTTAAAATGCAAAGCTCTAATGTGTCTTACATGATTGATAATAACTATGCATAAAATATTTCATAAACAAGTTTATTTGAAATGTAATCTTCCCTTCTTGATTATTATAGTTTGTTGTGAGGATTAATTGAACTAATATGTTTAAGATTCTTAGCAATGTCCTTGAGTGATGGGCCATTTCTAAGACATCCCACCATGATCTCTGATACTGGTGTTCATGCCCTTAGGAAATCCCATCTCCTTGAGTGTGGATTAGATCAGTGACTTTTGCTTCTATCCAATGGAATAGAGCAAAGTTGAAAAATGTCACTTGCATGATTTCCTTTTATTATATAAAACATCACATTGCTAGCTCAAGAGATTTTCTGTTGGTTCAATGAAGTAAGCAGCCATGTAGCAACTGTGAGTGTCCTCTAGGAGCTGTGGGCTGTCCCCATGCTCTGGCCAACAAAAACTGGTGTCCTCAGCCCTCCAACTGTAAGAAAATAAATTCTTCCAGTAACATGAGTAATTTTGGATGTAGATTTTTTCAATAGAGACTTCTATTGAGAACACATCCCCAGTCTACATCTTGAATTCAGCTCTGTAAAACCCCAGCTAAGCCACAATCAGATTCCTGACCTATAGAAACTGAGATAATAGGTGCATGCTGTTTTAATTCACCAAAGTTGCAGTAGTTTGTTATTCAGTAATAAATAACTAATAAAGCTTAGCATATAAACAGTGCTCATAAGAACAATGGTTTTTAAATTATTAATAACAAAGTTAAAATTCTTGATATGTCATTTAAGACTATCCAAATTAACTTATATATTTTAATTTTCCAACCTGAGCTTTAAACATACTGAACTATTTGTTCTTTTTTATTTATTTTTAATTAATTTTAACCTTTATTGTATTTTTTTATATTACCTTTTAGTCCCCTTAAGCCTCCCTACCCCCAGCAATCACGGTACTGTTGTCCATGCCATCTCTGAAATATTTTTATGTTACTTGACTGTACTTGTGGTTCATTCACTTACTGAAAATGCCTCACTTTTTTTCCTTTCCTTGAATCATTCTCAATTTTTAAAGATCCATTTTAGGTACTATCTACTTCATAGATATTTTTTCAAGTGTACTGGCTAAAATAAATTTATATCTTGTGTTTTCATAGCATCTACTTTTCACTGTCATCAAAACTCTTACCACATTGTCATATCATCAATTATATTGCATTTACTATATTTCTATTTAACCAATCATAAATATAAAATATTATTTCAATTCCTTCACACAATTTTAGACAGACTTACAATTTAAGTGTTCTTTCTAGATATTCAGTCTCTGCCTAAAGGACTAAGGACTATGCTTAGTTCTTTAGATTTCTAGTCTGTGATTACTACCTGGCTTCTCTCCAAAATGACATTTGGATTCGTGTTGGGAAAATAGTAGTTTAAGTAACTCCACGGCTGTAAGAGAGATACAAGTTGATGTGGCATCTTCTATATTCTTGACGTGGTTAGTGAAGTCAGATGGTTTGTGTTACTCCTTGGACTGGTGGTAATTGAAGTGTAACTTGTCCTGTCTGTTTTGTTTTTCAGTGAGGGTATATGCTGGTGTCTGTAGATCAGGTCTTTATCCATTTAATTTCTTTTTGGTACCTCTGGGTCTCTTTCCCAAGGTAGGCACAAATTCTTCCCACAGAGACTGAAGCAGTAAGAGCATTCCTCAAGATCTTCTTTCATTAAAATATTAGACACTACCTCCATATCATTGGTCCTATACTTATGTGCACAATACTGAAAGTGGTGCTTGGCTTAAGGCTTGAATGCTTCAGGAGCCTTTACCCACTCCACATTCTTGGAAGACACATTATAGAAGCTTCCATGTTCTTAGGCTCCTCCATTCTACTAGAATATTTAAAAACTTCTAATGATTACCACTAAATTGCAGGTCTGACAATAAAGTGAGAAAACAAGAACATTGGTACCTGACTTCATACCTCTTCTACTCTCTCCTTTCTTCTTCACAGAATTCCTTTGGTTGGAAGATTTTTTCTCTTTTTTACAGTGTGGGTTTTCGGGGTATTTTGGTTTGTTTGTTTTTGGTAAATAAGGCACAAAACTTTGACACATAGGCAAAAGCTTACCTTCTCAACACCACAAAAAACAAATTGTCTGACCCTAGCCTGTTGAAAATGCAAAAGTTTTCTTCAAATAAGTTTGAATAAGTTTATGACATTGTCTTGCCTCAAAAACTCTATTTTGAAAACCTCTTTTTCCAGCTTCAAAGAAGTAACTAGTATATGGGTCTGGCACAAATAATGTCCCTTTCTTATTACAAAATCATAAGCATATAATCCTATAACATAATAATATCATACTCAAGCATATCATATGACATTTTAGGTGAAATGTTCAAATTAAAACTATAAATTATTTCACCCATCTTATTACCCAGCTAACCACACTGAAGCAGGTATTACTTATGCCAGACCCTGTAGTTGCCCTTCTTCCAGAATCAGCTATAAAACCAGACCAAATATATGAAGTAACTATTTTCAGCTATTAGACCTCAAGAAGCACAGGAGAGTGACCCTGACTGTGAAAGAAAATAAGTGTGGTAAGCCATATTAAACCATGGTTCAGGGAGGGAAGACCTACTAGACAGCAATCTTGCTGAGTTGAAGAGAAAAACATTGAAGTTCTGGGACATTGAGATATTTAGAATTTATGAAGCAAGTTACTAGGTAGGATAAATTTATCAAAAAAGAGCACTCAAGAAATATTCATGGGAATCCTCTTGAGTCTGCTGCTTTACATTTGTAGGGTGAAACCCCTTGAGGCTTGAAAAAGTTTCTTCAGGCTCTGTAGGGGAAAACAACAGAGAAGGCTAAGAGTTGTTCAATTTCCAGTAAGCTAAAGTAAAGAGACCTAACTGAACACCTTGGCCATTCATCGGAGATTACAGAAAGGTCATGCTTTAGTGATCAGACTAAATTAGCACTAGAATAAAGTGTACTCTAGAATTGTCCTAACAAAGCTTAAAAACAATTTTTGAAAAGATCAAAATGATTCACAAGTAAGTTAACTTCATTCCAAAACAAACTTTAACACTCTTTAAAGATAATAAAGTTCAAACATTCAAGCATAATATTTACAATGTTTTAGATTAAAGTAGAAATTAATGGACATGTAAAGAAGCAGAAAAATGTAAGCAATCGCCAGAGAAATAATCAGTCAATTAGAAAGACCTCAAGAATTATGGAATTATTAGACAAGTATCTTAAAACATGTTATACACACACATATATAAAACATCTGTTATGTATGTATATATGTGTATATATGTACATATATAACAGATTTTTAAGACACTTATCTAATATATATATTATGTTTATAAACAAAAAACTAAATTAAATTGTTTTGTTGAAAAAAATACAATACTATTTAGACACTGCAGAAGAAAAGATCAATGAACTTGAGGAATAGAAATAAAAATTACGTAAGCTGAAGCACAAAGATAGATTGGAGAAAGTTTGAACAGTAGTGATTTACGAGACCTATCAATAAAACTAAAACACATGTAATTGGAACTCTAAATGTGTGTGTGTGTGTGTGTGTGTGTGTGTGTGTGTGTATGAAGGGGAGGTGGCATACAAATTATTTGAAGAAATAATGGCTAAAAAAATTCTGAAATTTGATGAAATCTATAAAGCAAAAGGCTCAATAAAATCAATAAACATTTAAGCAGGATAAACACAAGGAAAACCACACCAAGAGATATCAAAATAAAATTGCTAAAAAAAAGATAAAAAGAAAAATTCAAAAGAAGCCAGAGCAAAAGATAGTTTTATATAAAAAAAATCAAAGAAAAAATTTTCTATAGAAATAATGAATAAAAAGAAACAATTCAAAATTGCAGAAACAATTGCAGGCAGATGGACATTTTTATCTATACAAAGGAATAAATAAGAAGTCCAGAAATGATAATTTAGTAATGATAATTTTTGTCATTTTTAATTAGTGTAAAGAAAAATAATTGTTTAAAAAGAAAATAATATCAATATATTGAAGAGTTGTAGAACATATAGAAGCAAAATATTTAAACATAATAGCAAAAAATAAGTAGCATGGATGACATGTAAGCATAACATTGAATTAAAAATGTGTATATTGAAACCCCAGAGCAACTACTAAAACCAACCAACAAACGAGCAAAATCAGAAGTATACCTAATAGACAAATAATACAAATAAAAAGGAATGCAAGTAATCCATTGGGAGGCAGAAAAATAAAAATAAAATAATGAAAACAGACTTTAAATATCAAGGTAAAAGACTTAAAATCCATAATTTTAATGCTAATAGTAAAATAAATTGTATAAACACTCCTATTAAAGGGCCAAGATTATACAGAAAAAAGTGAGAACCATGTTTATGCTGCCTACCAGAAAAACACATTAAAATACAGACACACGTGGGTTAAACACAGGAACACAATAAATCTATAGTATAGATGTGCATGTATACATGAGGGAAGCCTATATGCATAGATTTTTCTAGATGTATCCATTGAGATGACCTAGCACCCATGATACACCAGTAGTAATAAGCACATTTTGCACTTAGATTTTGCTTCCTAAATAAACTTGCTGTTTTAGTTTTGATGTGTAAAGGGCTTAGAAGTTTTCACTCTACCATAGCAACAACAACATTAACAACAGCAACTGTGAAAACTGAAAATTAATGACTTTTTCTGGATCCATCAGAGAACTGAAGTAATAGGACAATCCACCACTCTGATATTTGGATATGGGCGCATCCAGGGAGATGCAGGTGAGATCCATTTACCTGGAGTGGAAGCCCGCCATACACTTGTAGAAACAATTAACTGGTAACTTCGATAAACTTCTGAAAGCTGACTGTGGACTACCATAAATGTAAAATACTACTAAGCCTTGAAGTCTCAAGAAGACCTGACACTTTTATGAGCATTATGTCCAGAAACTCAACCAGATACTCATAATGAAAATTCAAGAAAGATCTTTTTGCAGGTTTATCAAGGGAAGGGGGAAAGTAGTTGTATTAGTTTTCTAGGGCTACCATGAGAAAGTACCACAAGTGGATATGGCTCATAGTTCTGGAGAGCAGCGGTATTAAATCAAGATGTCAGCTGGCCAATGCTCTCTCTCTGAAAACTATAGGGAAGAATCTTTTGCTGCCTCTTCCTAGCTCCCGGTGGTGGCCATTCGTCCTCGGTATCCCCGACTCACTGGCTACAGCTCTCCAGTTGCTGCCTCTGTCATCACATGGCGTTCTCTCTGCATATCTGTGTTCAAAGTTTTCTTTTCTTATAATATACCAGTCTTAGTGGATTGAGACCCACCCTAATTACCTCATTTTAATTTAATTAAATATGCAAAGACCCTTTTTCCAACTAAGGTCATGTTAATAAGTGCTGGAGGTTAGGAAGTCAACATATCTCTTTAGGGGAACATGATTCAGACTATAATAGTAATAGTTGTGAAATATACTCGGAACCCTCGTAACAAAGGTTTACTATTCAGAAGAAAGAAATTTTCCAGAGCCTTACCCTAAGTAAGATAAGGGAATTCCTCACACCAGACCCTCCAGCGTTCTATCTCACTTAAAAGGTAGAGTAACAAAATGTATTCAGCAGGGGTTATGGTTTTAAGAGAAAGAAATGAAAATGTTATAGTCAGGGAAGGCAGTGGGAGAGAGGGCAAATTATATCCCACTGGGGAGACCTTTATGAAAGTCACGTTCCTCAGACACAATCCCCCTAAAGAAAGTAAGGTTTTAATCAGTGGATCATCAAACACTCGCTCCTCCAACCACGTACTTTATCTCCACACCAGTAGGCCTCCAGTATAATAACAGTGGATTACAACTTAAAAAGATGCAAGACACAGACTCTGTCTTAAGAGGAATCCTTAAGGAAGCCCAACGTCAAGAAAGGAGAGACAAAAACAGGGACACTAAAGTAATTTGAATTTTCTGGCACCAATAGAAACAGCAAACATTAAACATAGCCCAACTCCTAGGCAGATTAACATAAATCCTCACACTAAATGCCTATTTATCTCAGTTTCTATTACCTAGTAAAACATATTCAGCTTTAAGAGCATGCCAAAAGGCAAGAAAAAACACAGTCTAAAGAGACAAATCATCCTCAGAACCATCCTCAGATATGACACAGATATTGAAATTATCACAAAGGAATGTAAAATAATTATGATTAATATGCTAAGGGCTCTAAGAAAAAAGTAGACAACATGCAAGGACAGATGGGTAATTGTTGCGGGCTGTTCAGCCTGGTTTCAGGAGTTGTAACCCTAACCCCATGGTGGGCTGTGTAAGAGCCAAGGGACCCACTTCATCTGGGTCTGTTCTGTCACAAGGACGTGACCTACTAAGGAGACAAAGCTTATTTCCCTGGCAGGAGCACTGCTTTTGCCTCATCTATCTCTGGCCCCAAAGCTTGGTTGGTAGTCAATGACGGGTAAGACTCCTCATGGGAGGGGCAACCTAAGCCAGACACAACCACTTGGGAGGCCTCATGGAAGAACTCAGGGGGTCTGCAGCAAAGAGGATGTGATGGACCCTCGCCCCCCGGCTATTCTGACATAACCTGAGTCCTCATTTCCCTTTGGGAGATGTCTCCTGCTTCCTAATCTGCTTAAAGCCTGAAACTATGAGGGTGAGTGGTGCAGCCCTGTGCCTGCCAGGACGGTCCCCTGGGTGATTGGGCATAAGAAAGAATTCCTAAAGTCCTGTGAAACCTGCTTTGCTAAGAGTCCTCTCATTTAAATGGTAAGGGTCCCAGGAGGAAATGAGTATGTCTCCCAAAGTTTGGCAACCCCCTTTCCAGACAGACATGGACTCAGATTAAACCCTCATATTTCTTTGAAATGTTAAACCTGTATTCCCGTGTATTGGAACCCAATAAAAGCCCAGTGAGGAAGGGGCTCTGGATCATTCTCCTCTGAGAGTTTGACCACCTTTCCTCCCCAAGCAGTCATGTCTTGGTAGTTTTTATTTTCATCCGGAACGGAGAGATGGGGCTCTGCGGGCGGAGCCCCCCAGCATCTGGCACCCAGGACAGGGGTCCCCGCAGGTAATGCAAGCAGAAGGATGTACACATTAAGAATAAAAAGGAATTACTAGGGGAAAAAAAACCCACTGCACCAAAAATGAAGAATGCCTTTGATGGCTTATCAGTAAACTTGACATTGCTCACAAATCAGTGAAGTTCAAGATAGGCAAATAAAAACATCCCAAACTAAAATTCAAGGGAAAAGAAGAATATGGAAGGAAGGAAGGAAAGAAGGAAAATAATAACAGAACAATCAAGAATTGTGGGATACTATTTGAAATAGCAGAGAAAAAGAAATGGAGGATCGAATAGAAAATGTGATGTGATAATGAGAGAACATCCCAGAATTAATAACAGGCACAATAAACTACAGATGCAGAAACTTCAGAGAATCTCAAACAGGATAAATAATAAGCAAACAAACAAACAAGCAAACATATTTCAATACACACCTCTAAGCATATCACATTCAAATTCAGAAAACCAAAGAAAAAGTTCAAACCTTGTTAGAAGCAGGGAGTGGGCGGAGAGCTTCATCAACCTACAAAGATAAAAATTACGGCAGACTTGTCGTCAGAAACCATTTAATCTAGGAGAGAGTAGAATGATATATTTAGTGTTGAAAAGAAAAGAAAACAAAACCAAACCACCATCCTAAAATTCTATATCCCAATAAATTACATTTTGAATATGAGGAAGAAATAAAGATTTTTCTCAGACAAACAAAAGCTGAGGTAATTTATTTCCAGCAGATCTTCCTTTTGAGAAATGTTAAAAGAAATTCTGTAAGCAAAGGAAAAATGATATAGGTCAGAAACTTGAATCTACATAAAGAAAGGAACCAACATTTCTAGGCAAATTGCTAATTTTAAGCTCAATGCAGGGAAAACACAAAATGAACCTGCACCATCTTGCAGTGCCAGGAATAAGGAAGCACTAAGAAAACAAAAGATGAAACTTGTCAAAGGGACACAGGAGTTAATCAGAAAGAGCCTTCAATGGTTAAAGCTGATGTAATTAGAACAGAAAGACATATAATATAGTAGTGGAATATAACATGTAAAATAGATAATGCCAAGTCCATACTAATGCAAGTGATTAAACCAATAAATAAAAGATAGAGGTGGAACAAATCTTCCTTCCAAAAGAATTCCAAGTAATAATGCATAGCTACACCTCCTTCCAGAAACTGTAGACCAATTCTCCCCTTCTTCAGTGTGGGTTGGATTTAGGAATTTGCTTCCAAATAAAGGAGTATGGAAAGGAAAAGTTTAGTAAATTTACAGGGGAATATCTGGCAAACTCCAACTTAACCAAGTGATCAAGGGTAATATCACCAGTGAAAAGTCATGTTACTATTATTTACTTCCTGACATAATATGATGAGAAGCACATTTCACCTTTGTGGTATTCTTCTACAAAACCCATAACCCCTATAATTATGCAAAACCATAACATAATCATAAAAATCACAAGGAAATTTTAAAAATATTTTAAACATGAAAATATAAAACACAACATAATAATATGTGTGAAGTCTAACAAAAGCAGCATTAGAGGGAAATTTCTTGCTCAAAATTCTAAAATTATAAAAGAAGAAATGTCTAAAGGCAATGTATATATCCACAAGAAACTGGAAAAATAACAATGAAACCAAAACTAAGTATATAGAAGAAAATTTAAAATGTGGAAAACAGTCACTAAAAAACAATAAATAGAACAAAATAAAAATATCAATTAAATATCAATTAAAATATCAATTAAAATTATTAATTTATAACACTACTAATTGTTCACTCACAAATATCAGCATGAAATATGGTCCAATACTAAAAGCAAAAATATAGTAGGGAATATTATTAACAAGTTCAAGGCAATATGTGTAATAAGTTAGATGAAATAACTAAATTCTAGTTAAGATGACTGACAATAAAAAGTGCTGATGAGGATAATAACTAGAGTTTTCTTATATTGCTGGTGAGAGTGCAAAGTGATATGATTACTTTGGAAAACATTATGGTAGTACCTCATTAAGTAGAAAATATGTATAAATTATGATATAATAATTTTGCATATATGTAATAATGTAAGTCCACACAAATACACATATGAAAATTTTCTTAACAGCATAATAGTCCAAACCAAATTGGAGACAACCTAAATATCCATCAACTAATGGCTATGGTATGCCTATACTATGGAATACTACTCAGTGATAAAAAAATATTAATACACACAATAATAGGAATGAATCTCAAGACATTAAGGAAAGTGAAAAAGTCGGATATAAGGAAGGCTATGTACTTTGTGATTACATTATATGTAATGAAATATAATAATAGACAAATGTATAGTCACAGGAAGCAAGTCAGTAGATGCTGAGGCCGGGTGGTGGTGGGGGTCAAGGATTCTGTATTAGGGAACTTTCTGTTGTGTGGGGAAACTACAGCTTAAAGATGATGATGTTTACATGAGGTATGCATTTGTCAAAACTCACTGTATTAATTATCTAGTGAAAATCCATGCATTTTATGGTCATTGAATTATACCCTAATAAGGATGGTCTACATAATTCTCTTTCAGAAATCAGAAACAGAAAAAAATTACTTTGTCTTACTTCTCTAGTAGCTCTTTATCTCCTCTGCCAACCTGAGACAAGTGAGTGCCTCCAGCAAAGTAGTAAAAGATCAGAGAAAAATATAAAAACTAAACAACCATAAAGAAGAGGAAAAGCACATTAATATATTTGAAACATCTTATCCCTGTACATTCTCTTATCTTTTCATTTTTATAATAAACTTCTTTCTACCTAATGCTGATTCAGAATAAGCATTATCAGAATCATCATAATTTTCAGAATCATCAATATATAATTATTAAATTTATGCATTATGTATACACCTGATATGAAAATATTTAAGAGCTCCAGAAAGAAAAGATGGCTAAAACTCTCCTCCCAACTCTGGGATTGGAATTGGTGGGCCACTCCATCATCCAGGTCACAATTTCCTCATCTACACTGTGGGGGGTGAAACTCAGTGACATCCAAGGTTCTTCCTAGATGGTCCTTTCTAAGGTTCTGTCTTTCTGTGATATTAGAACATTAGTGTATTATCCAAAACAGAAGAAACAACCCTCAACAAAGTAGCTGAATTAAATTCCTGCTCAGATTTAAGAGATAATTAAAGGCAACTGAAGTGAGCAAGACCTGATATAATCTGTAAAACTTGCATGCATATAGATGCATGTATATGTTGCTATTAGTACTTGTCGAAGTCCTCTGTCTTATCCAGCTCTTTCTGCTCACCATCACCATTACATGGTGAGAGCTTGCATACAGTAGGTGTTTAGCAAGAGAAGATTGAAAGGAATTATTAAATAACCATGTTCTTTTCTAAGTCATGCTGGGTTACTTTCTTGATTTATAATCAAACATTAGGAATAGTCTGCCTTTGAGTGTAGTTTTGGCTCTGAATCATGAATAGAGTATTATTGTTAATGTCAGATATGAATAAATCTAGGTTGTTAATTTATTTTCTGCATTTGTGTTATCCGTAAACTGTTATAAACTTGAGAACATTTAAACATCAGAAGGGCATAACACTCTTTTCCTTGTTTGACAGCTGCAAGGAGTTGAATCCATTTCATAAAGCCATAACTAATAAAAAAAGTCTCTAATTCAGAAGTGTGGGTGACCACAGACATGAGAGTTGAGTGTATTCTTGGGGGAAGGGAGCATCTATCTAGTGAGGTACCCTAAGCATGCTGACGTTATAAGGACAGAGGACAGAGCTCAGCAGTAGAAAACAGAGAAATAAGCAATAGGAGGCTGGTGAGTCTGACATTCAGTCCTCAGCAAATGCCCAGGAGAAGTGCTGTTGTCCATGGCTGTCTTTCACATGTTCCCCTGCTGTAGGGACTGTTCTGCATGGCGTGGGCTCAGCTCCCACTCGAAGATGCGCAGGGCCCACTCCCAGGGATATGTTCTCCTGTGGGGGATCAGGCCTGCAATGTGCCTAGGCAGCTTTGAGTCTTGCTTTTGCTAAAAACTCCCCAGTATGGAGTGTAACCCGTTGAACCATTTCTCCCCTTTTCATTTGCTAATATCTTTCTTCTGTGATGTGATTAGCAGCAGCATCTCCTTTGCTGTCTGTAAAAGGTAACATCCTAAAGCGAAGCTGTGCATAGTAAATGAGGACCATCATGTAATGTGACTAGAAATCCAATAAAGGCCTGTCATGGCGGAGGCCACGGGCTTTTGCTCCCCTTGAGAGAAAAGCCATGCTGTCCCTCTTCTTTCACCGAAACTCCGCAGTCCATGTGAATGTCTCGTTCCATAACGACGCGGACACTGCGGGCTGGTGTCTGCATCACCCCTGGCATGATGTGAGGAGAGTTAGCAATATTTATAGGGCCAATAACAATGTGTTCCCTTCACATTTATTTCTCTTTCTCTTTTTTTCATATTACTAATGAGAAGCATGTAGCTTTTAAGATTAGTAGAACAGTTTTTAATAAGACTTCACAGGTGAATTAAATGGTGTTTTTCTTGTAATTCAGATATGCCTTATAAAATTTTGAAAACTTGGGAGTCAGCACAAGAAACAAATCATAAGGGCATTTGGTTCAAACGCCACTTTGGTTCCCAGTGGAAAGGGGGTGCTGAGTAGCCTGCTGCCTTGGTCATCCTGACCAGCCCCCCGCCTTGGACAATATCTGATTCGGCAAACAGATGCTGAAGGAACAGATTTCTCTAGAAGTCCCAGAGATACTGTGGCGCTTCCTCAGCACCCACGCCAATGAAAGAGTGAAGTAATTCCCCCCACTTCCGCATTGAAGCCAACATGAATCGAGTACAAGAGAACTCCAAGCCCCTCAGTTCCATGAGAATTGTGACACATAGCTGATGATGGCAGGGGGCAGGGGCAGGGGGTGGTGGATCCCAGGGAAACCCAACAGGTTTCCAGGCACTGTGCAGACAAATATGTTAGAAGCTTCACAGGTAGAAACACCTTCAGTGGTGCAAGAGCAGGGAAGAAAAGCAGTGGCAGTTATGTTGTGACAAAGGCAAACTAAGTTCATGAACATAAACAAGAAATAGTCCTTGGAAGTTCCTAGATAATGGAGAAAAACTTGGGAAAAATTTAGACCATATGTATTGGAGAGAGCAAGAGTGAAGATTAGCAGTGACATCATTAGGCATCTATCAAAAGCCTAACTTTGAAGAAGGCTCCTTAGCCATTAGATAATAAACAAAGCATTTCACCTCATTAAGCTGTGATTTCCTCCTCTGTAAAACAGGGAAAGGGGACACATATAGGGTGGGGCAAAAGTAAGTTTATAGTTGTATGTGGCACACAGAGTTTATTCTTGTGTTATTAGTTATCAATTATTATATTCTTTGCCATACACACAACTGTAAACCTACGTTTGCCTCACCCTGTGCGTGGCTGTCTGTTCCCTGTATTCACTGATTTGCCTGACCCATAGCGAAGGCAGCTGCGTTTCTTCCCTTACATCACAGTTCTTTGTCTGACCTCACTGGAGCCTTCGTAGGGAGCAGGAACTGTCGATCTTACTGGTCAGAACTTTAGAGGGTCAGTGGGAAGAGCAGATTTCATGACCCTTTCCCCCTACTCTTGGCATCCCTTTAGGAGGCTGACCACACTCTGTGCTTTGTTCTAGCTTCTATTCAAGCTGAAGGCTGGGTGAGTCGACACAGGGTGTGTTTCTCCTAAGCCTCGGGCTAAGTTCTGTTCTTCAATTCTATTTCATGAGAGTTTTCCTTTGTGGGCTTTCCCAAACATTAATAAAAATCAGCACTTTCTTTCCCATTTGGCTGCTGATTCCTTGGTGAATACGCTCTTTGGCTGGGAACTCTGGAGAAGAGAAGGGATAAATGGCAAGATTTGGGCACCAAACCAGCCACACCCTAAACCACACCCAGAATGCATACTGTGGCTTTTCATGGGATTTTGGAGGGATTAAATAAGAGAATGCATGAAAAGTGCTAAGTACAGTTCCTGGCGTGTAGTACCCACTCAATAAATGTTAATTGTCATTAATAATACGCATGGATCCCAAATATTTGCCATTGGCTATCTGTACCTGAGTGTGTATCTCCCAAGTTTTGGGAAAATTACTCCAGGGATGGATGCCTAAATGTTTGATTGACAGAAACCGGAACAAAATAGGTATTCTAAGCTTACTGTGATTATTGTCCTTGCAGTTCAATAAAGAAGTAATTTTTTCTGAGGCACACTACTTTCTCTTCTGGGAGAGTTCATTCTGTGGAATGTGCTAGCTATGCATTAAGTATCTACTCTTTGGTCTTTGTGTAACCAGTTACTGGTAAGGGGTATAAATGCAAATTCCTCAAACCTGCCTTTATGTATTTTACCTAGTGAGTCATGAAAGTTGGGGGGTGAGATGTGTCTTGGACAGACAAAAGTATGATGGTTACCAGAGGGAAAAGGGTGGGAGAGGGTAAATGAGGCCAAATATATCCAGATAGAAGATGAGTTGACTTTGGATGGTGGATACACAGATCATGTATCAGAGAAACGTATCCTTGAAATCTATATAATCTTATTAACAATGTCACCCCAATATTTTTAAGTTTCTTTTATATTTCCTCTAAAGGACTGAAGATAAGAATTGAGGGTCAGGGGCTGATACCCATGGGAAGGATCTGGTGAAACAGCTCTGAAGACCAGGCCGTAGCAGTGTGGTAGAAGGCTAGGTGCTGAAGGGGGACACAGGCAGCCATAGCCACTTTTTAAAAAAATCCCCACCTGAGAATATTTTTTATTATTGATTTTAGAGAAAGGGGGGGTGGGAGAGAGATCGATGGGTTGCCTCCATATACACTTTCACCAAGAATTAAACTCACAACCTAGGTATGTGCCCTGATGCTGGGATGGGATCTGCCACCTTTTTTGGTATACAGGAGGATGCTCCAACCAACCGAGTCACCCAACCAAGGCTATCCATTGATTTGGCAGGTAGGCTCCAGGAAGCATTGTTATCTAATACCCAAGATTTAGTTTTCTCATTCTGGCTTTTCAGTTTCTTGTTGCTCTCTTCATGTCCTCAGGAAATATCTTTAAGCCTCATGCTTAATGCTTCGGGAATGCCAGAAGACGCACATCCATGATTAGGGGAATCAGTAAAGGGAGAGGGCAAGCAGTCCACCAAAGTGGCTGTGAGACTGCATACATGAACCAAAGAGTTGCTTTTATCCACTGTCTGGGTAACTAGAACATGTAAATGTTTCCAAGCCATGCTCAGAGGTACTTCTAGAGGGGGAGACTTCGCTAGCAATGTAGACTGGGGCATCCTTTATTACTTTCAGATATAACCAAATATGGTGATTTAAAAGGATAGACAACTTGAAAGTTACAGTAGAAACCCAAAATTGAGCAGCATAGAGCAGCCTTTGGAGAAGTGGTCCTGCATCATTTTGTTACCTTGAATATGTCCTCTTCACTCTCGAAGCTTCATTGCCTTCCTCAGTAAAATGAGGGTCAAGGTACATTACCTTTAGAGACTCTGACTCTCAATACCACTGACTAGATTATTTTACAACCAATCAACCATCCAAATATTTCTGTTTACCATGTTCAGGTACCAGAAAATTTAAAGCTAAACAAGATAAAGTCCCTGAACACACGGATCTTATATCTAATACATAAATGAATGATTTAAATACAGTACAAATGTGTGCACAGGATGCTATGAGAACTCACAGGGGAGGGTGGCAATCCTAGATCCTGGATGTTAGGTATAGTTTCCTAGAGATGACATGCAAACTGTCTCTTGAAGCTCCTTCAGAGTGTTCATTTATTCACACATTCCTTTTCCTCAATATCATGGAATATGGTGAGTACAGGAAAGAACTCTTTTTGCTAATAGCTTCTCTGGCACAAATATAAATTAGAAAAGATCAGATTGCTAAGCAGTAGGAACTGTAGAAATCTATCTGTGTAGTCTGAGAGACAACAGAGCAAAAAACAATGGGTTGGTTTTCAGTAGACTTGAGGTCTGACAGTTACTTACTTTGCTGTGTAACTCTGGGCATTTCAGGAGACTACTCTCAACCTTATTTCCTTCATCAGTGAAAATTAAGAAAAAAAATCCTCAGAAAGCTGTCATGAGGAGCAAATGAAGTACTGGATGCGAATGTACTTTATATGATCTAAGGGAGTTTCCACATTGGTGGGAAATATACTCTGAAGAGTCTGGCCCTCCTTTTATTAAAGGAACAAGGAGAATGGCTGATTCAGGGTGAGCCTCTGGCAGAGAGGAAAGCAGTGCTTTACTGGAGTCAGTGTTTGACTGAGCAGGTGGGAGATTGTAGTTCTAGGACAAGGATCATAGAGAAGGGTTTTCCCTCAAGCAGTTCCACGGACCTATATGTCATCAGTGTGTACATGAAACAGGGACAGCAGTGGGTGAAAGACAAGAAGGAAGGACAATGTCAGCAAAGGTCAGGGTGTCACACACCAGTCACGGTGACAGCTGCCAGGGCTCAGAAAGCTACAGAACATGATGAGGACGGCCACTGGACTGGATTCGGACACATTCCCCAGGTGTTGCGTCACACACCCAGGATGGTGGTCTTTGCTCATCTAAGCTCATTTTCAGCCTCCCAGAACGTGTGCTTTCCAGGCTGCTGGATCTGCTTTCCTTCCAGCAAGGATTACTCATCTGTACTCTCAGAGCCATGCGTCAACACCAGAGAGCTTCTGCGTCCCTGCTAAACCAAAGGATCTCCTGACCCGCAGGTTACGAAACGCAGAAACTCCACAGGCAGATTCCCTGGAAAGCCGACAGGGCCTGTGTGGCATGTCCCTCACACCCCCCTAGTGTAACTAACACTTTATATCTTGCTTATACATACTTAGAGAAGCAAAAACATGTTAGAAAGGGTGCTGGACTTGGAACCATTCACCTCAGATCACCTGAAAGGAAGGGATAGTAACTCATCTTATAATTAAAAGTTGTTGGGTGGTAAGGTAGAATTGCTCCCAAATTTTTAAAATTGACCCTCAGAGCCATCATGCAGGTTAGATCGGAGCACTGTGGTGTTGAGTGGCTAGATCACTTGCCCAGTGTCCTCCCAGTGACGACGTGTTGAAACTAGAAATCCAACCCCAAACAGGGCCACTAAAAAGTGCATGCTCTTGGCCTCATCCTCATCTAGTTAAGGAGAGTGACCATGGTGGCTGAGGCCCCATCAAGTTCCAGAATTCTGTCATCCTTTTTAGCCATGTGCTCTGGGAATAAATTATTTCATTTTTCTTAACTGTAAGGACTTTTTATGGCTCACTATCTGGTATGTCCTCTCTTTGTAGGATACATTAAGTGTTTAAAATATTAGTTGAAATGAATTGAGCTGAATTTTCAAAACCTCATTTATTTTTATTCTCTAAAATGATAATGGTCTCTGAATCAGTAGTATCAAGAGTATATTAGGAGGTTCTGATAAAATGCTGTGTTTGGAAGCACATGTTTTAAATGGATTATTATAGTATTACATGGACTATATTATTGTATTATTATATCTAATGTGCATGCATACAGATAGGTATATGTATAACTATACTCAGTGTCTATACCAAAATGAGCACTGAGATATAGAATAAGAGACAGAAAATTTCCAGAATTCTAGAAATCCCATTATCCTTTCTTTCAGTCACTAACCCCCTATCCAAACAATAACCATTACCCTTACAGTAAAGATGAGTGTTCTCGGCTTTTGTGCTATAATTAAATGGACTACTACATATGCCTTCTTGTACCTGGCTTCTTTCACTCAACAACCTGTTTTTGAGATTTGCCCATAGTTTTGGATATAATGTGAGGTCACTCTTTCCCATCGACGTATAATATTCCATGGGAGACTGTACCACAACTTATTTACACAGTCTAGTGATAGATGTTTTCATTATTTGGCTATTACAAATAGTACCCCTTGGAGCATTCTACTACCTGTCTTTCTTTTACAGATGTATGAATGCATTTCAACTAAGTGAATCCTTAGGGCAATATATATGTGTATATATCATTATACATATATGATATATAATAATATATGATGTTTTACTTTATGATGTTTTACTTTATTTATATGTGATGTTTTACTTTAATACTCTGCCAAACAATTTTCCAAAGTATTTGTAACAATTCATAGTCCCACTAGAAGTTTGATAGCTGAGCCATATTAAAATAAAGAATTTTTATTCATCAAGACACCACTGGGAAAATGAGAAAGCTACTCACAAATGGGAGAAAATACCACAAATAAATGTTTGACAAAAGACTCACATCCAGAATGCATAAAGAATTTCTGCAATTCAGTAAGAAAAAGACAGAGAGCCTTATAAAATAGGAAAAATATTAAAACAGATACTTCAAGAAGGAAAGATTTAAAAGGCCAATAATCAAATGAAAAGACAGTCAACAGCATTAGTCATCAGGGAAATGCACAGTAAAATACTAATGAAATAATATCATAGACTTACCAAAATGGTGAAAAATTGAAGTATTTTTAAAATGGTAAACTATTTGACTTTAGGGAGCTAT
Organism: Glossophaga mutica; assembly: GCA_039655065.1. NCBI lineage: Eukaryota > Metazoa > Chordata > Mammalia > Chiroptera > Phyllostomidae > Glossophaga > Glossophaga mutica. Next base: position 175,054,783 of record CM077304.1, on the reverse strand, counting down.
AACTGCTCCTAGAAATTAAGTACTGTATGCAAGAGAATTGTAACTATTCACAAAGCTAGAGTCACAATGGGGCAGGAAGGAGGAAAATATATAGACTTAGGGCATGTTAGTTCCTTACAGGATATGTCCAGCCAAGCAAGAACAATGTAAATAAATTACAGTCATTTTTACAATTCTAGTGCCCCATATAGTGGTGTCTGAGAAGGAGACTTGTTTTGTTTTACTTTTTTTGAGATGGATGTTAACGGCACAAAGCTAATTAGGAATGATGCTCTTGGGAACACTTACCAGGGGAGCAAAGGAAGCAGAGTTGGGCAGCAGGGGAGTTGAAGAGGATCCAGCCATATTAAAGGCTTCATTCAGTTATACAGGAAACTTTGGACCTGCTCTAAGTTAGAGTGAGGATCTAAAATTTTATACCTTCACTTCAATGAGGGTTACTGCTGGGAAGGAGGAAGGAGGACCCTGGTAAGGCAGCTCATTTTAGTTAGAGCACAATCCCGGGAGAGTCAGAGCCGAGAGCACTTGGCTGTCCACATGCTCAAAACCTAGGGGACAAGTGCTTTGGGCCTGAAGGGTGACAGAAGGCTGCAGTGAGGTGCATCACAGTACCTGTGATAACTGGTCACTTCGATATATGAAAAAATGACTCTTCCAAAGTAATCTTCACAAATGGTTCCATCACCGGAGATTTCTGAAACTCACTTAGAAATGCAGGTCAAACTCGTGCCAGGGGCCCTGAGGAGTCTGACTCCCTCTGGCTCTCTCTGTAGGTGGCCCCTCCAGCAGATCCACTGGAGCTAGCCCGAACCCCTCATCACTGACACTAAAGGAACAACGGAAACATTCAGTAAGAGATTACAAAAACATAAGCTCCCAGAAAAAAAAAAATTGAATAAAAAGTTTTTTTAAGTGATTATAACTGTTAATCACTTTTAAAAATTGAAAAACATAAAGGCACAAGGAAGAAAACAAAATTCAGCTATAATACAACCATTTAGAGCTAAGGGCCAATGAATATCCTTGAACTATTTTAACCATAAAATACATTAAAAATTGGGATAATACTGTATAAAATGGTTTAAAACTTTTTCAATGTGATAAACATTTAGAAGTGTTTTAAGCGTTGCATAATATATTATGTAAATATGCTATTATTTATTCATATCTGACCATAGCTATAATAATTTATTCATGATTCAGAGTCAAAACTACACTCAAAGACATTATTTCTAATGTTTGATTATAAATCAAGAAAGTAACTAAGCATAAATGATAAGAAGTTAGAAATACATCAATAAAATGAGTTTGAAAAGTATAAGGAGGGTAAAGATAAAATCAAATACCAATGGACTGATTATTTAGTAAAAGACTTAGTAAATAGGCTTAGTAAATAGAGTTGGAAACACTGCTCTTTGAAACTAACAACTTTTGCTCTTCAATCCTGCATGGCCTGTATTCTTCCAGCTCCACTGAAACTCTCTTGTGGGAACATCTTCAGTCAGGCTTCCTTTCCTTCACTCCACATCAATGACCTTTTGAAAAATAATCTATAAATACGCAATTCATTTCATGGAGAGTAAATAAATATAATGAGCTATTGCAAAATTAGTTCAAAAAATAACTTAAATTAGAACACATCTTGAATAAGTCAGATCTCACATATATGAATGATATATCTCAAAAACCCAAGAATGAATTCTAGAATTATAGGCCCTTGCACAGGCTGTCATTTTGTGGAAAGATCTTAAGCTTTCTTCTTACTCCTGTGAGGAGCAAAGAAAACAGGTAAGTAGTCTCGTTTCACAGAGGAGGCAGCCGGAAGAGTAGTTTAGTCAGGGCATCATAACACAAATCTAATGTCAAGCTCCAATGTCAAAGTCCTGCATTCATATTGTTTTCCACCACTGACTGCCCCCATGGGCTTGGGTGAGTTAATCTCTTTGCATCTGTTTCTTCAACTGTAACGTCAAACACCAAGGATGCCTTTCCCCCAAAAGACTGTGAGAAATAGGAAGAGAAAGTACCATTTTGAAAAATATTTACCAGCAACCATTTTTAATGACACTACTACCCAATTTGTCTTTTCTTCATATCCTGTCTTCTTTTTAATCATTACAAGACTTGCCAGCTGAGTTTCTGAAATAGATTCGGACAGGAAACCAAGAAGCAGCAGAGTACAAACGACACTTGGGAACGTGAAGGTGGTCTGTCGGTGTGATAAGGTTTCTTTCTTCTTCATGTCTGGAGCTTCATGATACTTCTCCACAACCTGACTCAAATCTCCTTTGCTGAGACTGTACTTCTGATCAGGAATTTTTCTATGAGGAAAAGGTAGTTATGCCTAAATCTTTCTTACATTTACCTGCAAAAATATCATTTGTTTTCCAGTCATTCATTCAGTAAACATAAAAATGTGCTTGATTAGCCACTTCAAATACTTTACATGATACAAAAATCAACAAGACAGGTTCACTCTTGGGACTTTTAACATTTATAAGCAAGGAACTCAGTACAAATCACGGAAGTGATAGAAATGGCTCTTCAGAGAAAGGTTCATCTGAATGAAGCTGGGATGCTTCTTTGGGAAAGTAATTGAACAGCACTTTGTGGAATTGTGGGAGTCTTCTGTTATAGGGGAGGGCATTCCAGCTTGAGGTGAGGCAAGCCTTCAGTGCTGTGTTGCTTTATTGTTGATGATAGGGGTGTTGCAGATTTATGTGAAAACCTGTAACATGATATAACCTGTGTTTTAGGAATGTTATTTGCCCCAGAAGTGGAAAAGAAGAGGCAGAAAGTTTATGGTGGCCACAGTCCCCTCGCTGCTACAGAGGAGTGATTTTGCTCCTCTCACTTAGGGCACTAAGACCTGTGCGTCTCTGTGTGTTTAACAAATGCTACCAAGAGAAAGCCTTCTCTTTCTCTAATGCCCTCTCAAAGATGTAAAACACAGTTTGCTGGCATTGATTTGCCTGTATTTACCTTTTAAAAATAGTTAGCAGGTTCTGCACAAACGATATCTTCTTGGCATGTTAGATTGCTGAGACATTTTCTTCCCTCAGTGGATAAACAGGCACGTCTGAGTAAACCTGGCAAGTCTTGGTCGTGACTGCAGTAATGCTTTCCACAAAAGCCTTAGACTGGGCCATGTGCTTGTGTCTTGGTAATTGTCATCATTGTTGTAATAAACTAAAAATGTGGTACTCACTCTGGAGCACACCCAACCCTCTGCCTAACTGTGAGTTCATGTAAGAAAATATCACCACCTATCCCCACAGAAAGACTGGAAGTTTAATTTGGCTCCAAAATTGGAAGCCAACTAATGTTTGAGCAGTTTAGACAAAAATGGCTATTTTTAACCACAATATGAGTAGAAATGGGATTTTTTTCATCATTTACAAGAAAATGGTTGCAGTTTATTTTAGGAATAATCAGTTTTATCATGAGTAGTATAACATTTCTGAATACAAATTAGTTTATTCTTGAAGTTTGAGCTATGCTCTTTTATAAGTTTTCTTTCTGTGCCAACCCCCAGTACTAAGGAGTGTTTAGTGATTGATTTTGCTATATTTCTGTCATATCTAAATTTAGAAATGAGCATACAAAGATAAAATAGAAACATTTGATTTACTTATTTATGCATTCATTCATTCATTCCAAAAGACACTTAATGAATGCCTACCAAGTTGCAGGTACCACACTAAATGTCAGGATTGGGGTTAATGTGGCCCTTGCCCTCCAGGAGCTTACATTTTCATAGAAGTCTTAGGCATGCACACAAGTAGCTCTACTATTATCCATAATGTTGTATGTGTCTACAAGGAAAATAACAGAGCACATAAAAGAGAACATTCCATTACAAGAATACAAAAATATTCACAGGGGATATGACATTTTAGATGGGTCTTAGGAAAGAGTGGGTTCAAACAGGTAGAAACGAAAAGGACATTTCAGAATGCAAAGAGAACATGTGTAAAGAAGTGCAAGTGCAAGGTGTTGCTGGGAAGGCAGCATGAGCAAGTGGAAAGAGCGTGGGGAGCCGGACCCGTGTCTGAGCTCTGATCACCCTCTGATAGCTGAGGAACCTTGCACAAGTTACTCAGCCTCTTTTAAAAGTGAAGATAATATCTATCTTGAAGTGTATTATTTAAGTAAATGACATAATGTACGTAGAAATGCCTGACACTTTGAGAATGCTCAGCAAATACAGTCTGACGTTATTCTAGAGGAATACATGTTTCCTTGGGGTAGGTTATAGGGTGTATGGATGAGAGTGGAGAGGGAGCTGAGGCTGGAAAAGATAGATTGGGATTAAATCATGTGAACGAGGAGTTAATTAGTTTAGTTTTTGTTTTGTTTTGATTCATTTCACTTTGTTTTTCTTTTTCTGAAGGTAATTAGGAGCTATCAAGATTTTAAGCAGGTCTTGGTTGTGGTCTGATTTTTGTTCTGGGGAAATCATCCTGAGACAAGAATAAATTGAGAGAGAGGGAAGCTAAGCATAGATTTGAAGCCGATTGCACTGACTCAAGGTCAGAGAGACTGAGGATTTGACCACTGCATTTCCTGAGTGCTAGAAGGATGAAGTGGACCCCTACAAGAATGTAATGCATATGCATATAGGCAGGGTTCAGGAACTATTCAAATATAGAAATAAAACTTTCTAAATTATCTCTCAGTGAAAGAAACATTGAGAAGTACAGGACACTTGGTACTTTCTTTTGCAGTATCACAAATACATCTGCTTACTTGCCCAGCTGCTTCGAGTTGGAAGAAGCTAAATCCACATGGAGAGGAACATGGCTATTTTCTGCTGCTAAGTCATTCACAGGTGCGTGGGAGTGTCGAAGGAATTTAATTGTGCCGTCTCCTAAGCCTTTTGCTGTTTATTGACAGATCTGTGACTTATTGGGAGAGGGAATTGAATAGTATAACAGATTCTATCCTCTTACAAACTAAGAAAGTGAACTCAGACACTGGTAGTGAAAGGTCAGAGAGTGTGCAAAGCACTACAAAGCCAGGACTCAAACCCAAATTCTTCATTCTTAGCCCATTGCATTCTTTATCTCCTTTGATATGATAAATTTCAGAAAATGAAAGTAGATGTTACTAGTAGCCAAGGGATGAACATTAATTTTGTTTATTCTCATCTACAGAGATGAGGTGAATTGTTTCACTTTCCTTTTAAAGCTTAAATGCCAGCTGAAGGTCAATCAAATGGAGCTAAAATATCCTTAGTTTATATGTAAATTAGTAGTAAAAATAAGTCAACTTATGAGAAAAATATACAGACTTACAGGAGCATATGCTGAAGTAAAATTTAAAAAATTGCTGAAGTCAAGCAAAGTAATTTTTAAGTTTCTTAGTTTTGATTCAAAAAATCACTCATCGTTTACCAAATGATGAGAGACAGGCTGCTAATAATTAGACCAAGTGTCATTCTCCATGAATAGAAAGTGTAAATTTCCCCAACTTGAGGTATATTTGCAAAAGAACTATTATTAAAACACCTTTAAGGTTAACCTCCTTTATCCTTTGTAGTAACTAATCTTTTTATTTTTAATTTTTTTGGCATGGAAACACAATATTGTATAGAGAACATAATTCTAAATGATTGATACTTTTCTTTTTTAAGTACTATTTAAATAATCATTTCAGATGTTAATCATTTTACCTCTTTCCCTGCTATGTATAACAATAATTTGGGAGCCATTCCGAATAACTGGCTTGGAATCATCATTATAAATATAAAATCACAGAATTTTAGATCTGGAAGTATCCTAGCTGTGATCTACTATTTGTGATCCCATATATAATGAAGTGCATATAGTGTGGTCAAGAGATTTTCCAGTAGGATATGCAGAATGAATGTATACCTACTGGGCGTCTCTGGTCTAAAGGTGAAGCTATGTCTTATCTTCAGGGAGTAAGAGTATTTAATATAGAAGAAAGTTTTAAAAATGGGCCAAATACAAAGTGCAATTGACATTGTTGTCTGGTGCAGAGAAGAAGGCAGTGGACTGGGAAAAAAAGATCTGGATTTGAATTTTAGACTTTCACTGCCCCGGGTTAAGTCTCTGTGTCCAGTGTTGGTGGTAATGCTGTTCGTCTCCTTATTATCTCATTTGTAGTCAGGTGATCACAATGAATGTCCCTTTCAGGTCTGACCTATGATTGTGGATTCTTCGGAGGGTGTGTTACTTTAAGCAGAATTCAGGATAGACTGAGTGGTGAATAGCCCAATTTAATTCAAAAATCAAATATTCAAATTTAGTTCATTTCAACCTATTTTGTATTTCAAAATGACATTTACTGAGCACTTACTAAGTGCCAGCATGTTTGTAAAGCAAATTAAATTTGTTCACACATTAAATCTTTCAACTCTACAAAGTAGGCACTATTAGTCTTAGCAACTTTTTCACATCATAAGATATTTTTGTCATGTATCTAATAGGAAATTTAAGCAGCCTTGCTAGTGTTACTGTAAGCAGGATGAGAATCCAAGAGAGCCATCTGAAAGCATTACCAGAGCATCTCTCTTGACTAGAGAGAGCTCATTGGCCACTCATGTCCCTCCAGTGACCAATGATATAAGCTCCTGCTCAAAGTTACCAGTATCACTAGGTTGGCAGCAAGTCTTAGGAAGTTTACATCATCTCTATATTTTTGAAGTTACTAAATGTGAAAAATATTATGACCTCAGTGTTCCCTTGCTGAGCCAGATTCATAGCATTACCACCACCTGCTCTTCCAAAGGTTTCCATTTAATGCACGTTTAAAAATAAGGACTCTGAACTGGCTCTTACTTTCTTTGGAGAAAAGGTGTAAGTCTGGTTGGAGAGTTTAAGAAATTCCAAGGTGATGCAGTGGAAAGAACTTTTCTCAGCTCTGCCACATGACCTTGGGCAAGTCGACTATCTGTACAGGCTCTAAGTTTCTCCATCTCTAAAAGACAGTATTTGAATAAGACAATTTGTTGGAGAAGAAGGGACTTGGATAGGATTATGTCAGTTTATTGATTTTTGAAGTCCACACAAGACATTTAAAAAGTAAAATGTACAATGCTTAGTAAAACATGTACTGGCTAATGAAATGCTTAAAAAAGATAGTTTAAAATTGTTTCACTCCCTCCTTCTTTCCTTCCTTCCTTTTTTTTTTTTTTTTCCTTTCCCATCCAAGCACTACTCTAGGTGCTAGGGATGCAGTTATTATTCAAATAGACAAGTTTTCAAATAGCACACATTTTAGATTTTCATTTATATAAAAATCTTATAAATAAAGTGGTAATAGGCACTATGAAGAAAATACAATGGGAAAATGAGTTTCAAAGTGGTGGTTACAAATAGGGGCTTTTATATTTTAGGCAGGATAGTTAAGATGGGTTTCTCTGAAGAGGAAAGATTTTGTTGGAGATCTTAAAGATTAAGTGGACCTAGCATTATTCTGAGGAGAGAACGTCACTGATGGAAGATGTGGCACATGCAAAGGAGGTGAATAAGCATAAGCTTGGCCTGTTCAGAGAAGAGAAGGTAGGCCTAAGGTCAGGAGCATGGCAAACTTGGAGGAGAGTAGAAGGAATGAGAATACACCAGGCTATGGGTAAAAGCAAAAAGATTAGTTAGAGACTACAAAGTGAATGATTCAGAATCACTCAAAATCTAGGATGGTGGTAACGAGAAAGCTTATTGGAAGAAGTGGAACTTGAGTACCAATTTGGTTTGAATGCCTTTAGTAACAGGAAACCTGTTATCTTTTAGAGCAGGCTACTCTATTTGTAGACAATTCTGTCTTTCAAAAAGTACATGCTTTGGGTAGTATGGACATTTTGATGATGTTAATTCTTCTGATTCATGAACACAGTATATGTTTCCATTTGTTTGTGTCTTCCTTGATTTCTTTCTTCAGTGTTGTGTAGTTTTCTGCATACAGGTCTTTTACCTCCTTGGTTAGGTTTATTCCTAGGTATTTTATTTTTCTTTTTGCTATATCTAATGGATTTTTTTCTTAATTTCTGCTTATGCTGTTTCATTGTTGGTATACAAAAATGCCTTTGATTTCTGGATATTGACTTTGTATCCGGCTGTTCGGCCAAATTCATTTATTAGGTTGAACAGCTTTTTGGCTGAGTCTATAGGATTTTCTATGTACACTATCATGTCATCTGCAAATGTCCATACTACCCAAAGCAATTTACAGATTCAATGCAATATCTATTAAAGTACCAATGGCATATTTCACATAGAACAAACACTTCAAAAATTTATATGGAGCCATAAATGACCCCAAATAGCTGCAGCAATTTTGAGAAAAAAGAGCAAAGTCGGAGGGATGACAGTACCTGATACTAAACTGTATTATAAGGCCACTGTAATCAAAACAGCCTGGTACTAGCATAAAAACAGGCACAAGGACCAGTGGAATAGAACAGAGAGCCAAGAAATAAACCCAAGTCTCTATGGTCAATTAATATTTGACAAAGGGGGCAGCAACATAAAATGGAGTAAAAATAGCCTCTTCAACAAGTGGTGTTGGGAGAACTGGACAGCTACATGCAAAAAAATGAAATTCGAGCACCAACTTACACCATACACAAAAATAAATTCAAGGTGGATAAAAGATTTAAATATAAGCTGTGACACCATTAAAGTCCTAGAGGAGAACATAGGCAGGAAAATCTCAGATATTTCATGCAACAACATTTTTACTGATATGTCCCTTAAAGCAAGGGACATAAAGGAAAGAATAAACAAATGGGATCTCATCAAAATAAAAAGCTTCTGCACAGCTGAAGAAAACAGTATTAAAATAAAAGGAAAACCAACTGTATGGGAAAATATATTTGCCAATGATACCTCAGACAAGGGTTTAATCTCCAAAATATACAAAGAACTTACACAACTCCACTCTAAGAAGACAAGCAACCCAATTAAAAAATGGGCAAAGGACTTGAACAGACACTTCTCCAAGGAGGACATACAGAGGATCCAGAGACACATGAAAAGATGCTCAATATCGCTAGCTATCAGAGAGATGCAAATTAAAACCACAATGAGATACCACTTCACACTGGTCTCAATGGCCATCACAAGCAAAGCAACAAACAACAAGTGTTGGAGAGGTTGTGGAGAAAAGGGACCCTAGTGCACTGTTGGTGGAATTGCAGACTGGTACAACCATTATGGAGAACAGTATGGAATTTTCTAAGAAAACTGAAAATGGATCTACCTTTTGACCCAGCAATTCCACTGCTTGGATTATATCCTAAGAACCCTGAAACACCAATCCAAAAGAACCTATGCACCTCAATGTTCATAGCAGCACAATTTACAATAGCCAAGTGTTGGAAGCAACCTAGATGCCTATCAGTAAATGAATGGATCAAGAAACTATGGTACATTTACACAATGGAATTCTATGCAGCAGAAAGAAAGGAGTTCCTACCCTCCTCAACAACTTGGATGGAACTGGAAAGCATTATGCTAAGTGAAGTAAGCCAGGCGGTGAAAGACAAATACCATATGATCTCACCTTTAACAGGAACCTAATCAACAAAACAAACAAACAAGCAAAATATAACAAAGACACTGAAATTGAGAACTGGCTGACAGTGACCAGAGGGGAGAGGGGAGGGAATTTCAGGGGAAAAGGGGAACGGTTTAGAGCAACAAGTATAAAGGACACATGGACAAAAACTAGGGGGGATGGAAATTGGAGGGTAGTGGGGAGGGCTGGGGCAGTGGGCTAGGATGGGCGTAAAAGACAAAACTGTACAGGAACAACAATTTAAATAAAATTTAAAAAACAAAAACCAAACAAAAAAAAGTACATGCTACGATCAATCATAGTCTATGATAAGTGCTAAAAAAAAGTGTTCTTTTACCCATTTGTATTCATGTATCAGTATCAAATTTATCTTTTGTGGTCACACATGATTATTCAAAGACCCTAATTAAAATGTACTGAATGTACAGAGATTGACTGAACATTCTAATTTCCTTTAATTTATCTAATTATACAGATCTTCATACTTGCTTAATGACAGAAAACTTCCAGTACCCAACCCCCACAGCCTAATTACTTAGGTGTACACTTCAAGTCACACATATGCTGGGATTTTGCTGGCTTAAAGTGTTATTCTGTTTTGCCTATCTATACATAGTGAAATGGATCTAGGGTGGTGGTGACTTAGGCTGGGTCAGCTCTGTCTCAGACCAAATCCTGCTAGTTGCTAGAGAAAGAGGTATGTTCTTCAAGCTAAACCAAGTTAGTAATTCATTAGTGCAAAGTGATTTGTTAGTATAAATAAACCTGTCAGTATTAAGAACTATTATTAATATGGTTATCAACTCTGAAATGTCTTGTTTTCAGTTATATGTCTCAACAATATTAAATACTAAAAGTGACACAATTTAGAACTTTATTTTCCACCAAATAAATCCCAAGATGTTGCGTTTTTGCATATGTATGCTTCATTTATAGAACAATAACAGACAATTACTTTAGGGATTATCAGGAGCTTTTCGCTCATGATCCCCCAATGAAATCCTTATTTTTCTTTTCTTTTCTTTTTTTTAATTTTTAATATATTTTATTGATTATGCTATTACAGTTATCCCATTTCTCCCCCATCATTCCCCTCCACCCTGCACACCCTCTCCCACCCACATTTCCCCCTTTAGTTCATGTCCATGTGTCATAAGTTCTTTAGCTTCTACATTTCCCATACTATTCTTGCCCTCCCCCTGTCTATTTTCTACCCACTATCTATGCTACTCATGCTCTACCTTTTCCCCTTCTCTCCTCCTCCCACTCCCCTGTTGCTAACCCTCCATATGGTCTCCATTTCTCTGGTTCTGTTCCTGTTCTAGCTGTTGGCTTAGTTTGCTTTTGTTTTAGGTGTGGTTATTAATAGCTGTGAGTTTGCTGTCTTTTCACTGTTCCTATTTTTGATCTTCTTTTTCTTAGATAAGTCCCTTTAACATTTCATATAATAAGGGCTTGGTGATGATGAACTCCTTGAACTTGACCTTATCTGAGAAGCACTTTATCTGTCCATCCATTCTAAATGACAGTTTTGCTGGATAGAGCAATTTTGGATGTAGGTCCCTACTTTTCAAGATTTCAAATATTTCTTTCCAGTCCCTTCTTGCCTGGAAGGTCTCTTTTGAGAAATCAGCTGACAGTCTGATGGGAACTCCTTTGTAGGTGACTGTCCCCTTATCCCTTGCTGCTTCTAGAATTCTCTCCTTCATTTTAATCTTGGCTAATGTAATTACGATGTGCCTTGGTGTGTTCCTCCTTGGGTCCAACTTCTTTGGGACTCTCTGAGCTTTCTGGACGTCCTGGTAGTCTATTTCCTTTGCCATATTGGGGAAGTTCTCCTTTATTATTTGTTCAAATAAGTTTTCCACTTGTTGCTCTTCTTCCCCTTCTGGGACCCCTATAATTCGGATGTTGGGACGTTTAACCATGTCCCAGAGGTTCCTAAGCCTCTCCTCATTTTTTTGAATTCTTATTTCTTCCTTGTTTTCTGTTTGGTTGTTAGTTTCTTCCTTCTGGTCCACTCCATTGATTTGAGTCCCAGTTTTCCTTCCATCTCTATCAGTTCCCCATGCATCTTCCTTCATTTCACGTATTGTAGCCTGCATTTTTTCATCTAATTTGTGAGCAAAATCAACCAATTCTGTGAGCATTTTGATGACCAGTGCTTTGAACTATGCATCTGATAGGTTAGTTATCTCTTCATCGCTTAGAGGAATTGGCTCTGGGACTTTCATTTGGTCTCTGGTTTGAGCCATTTTTGGTGGTTTTTTTTTTTTTTTTTTTTTTTGGTTTTAGTCTGGTCACGGCTATTACATATAGGGGTGGAGCCTTAGGTGTTCCTCAGGGTGGGGCAGCCCAGTCACCTGGTTGTGACGCTATAGGTGGGGGCGGGGTCCGAGAGGGAACAATGGTGCCTATTCTGCTCTCTCCTGGACTCTGGTCCTTTCCACTGCTTCCCCTTCACCTGGATTATCTGCTCACGCAAGCGTGCTGTTACGTAGTCGAGCCTCTGGCGCTCCCCAGTGCGGGGCAGCCCAGTCGCTGGGTTGTGACGCTGTATGTGGGGGCGGGTCTGAGAGGGAATAATGGCGCCTGCTCCGCTCTCTCCTGGATTCAGTCCCTTCCGCCACTTCCCCTCCGCCTGGACTGTCTGCGCTCGCGCGAATGTGGGACCACCTGGTTAGTCAGCCGCCCCGCGCGGCCTCACTGGGTCTGCACATCTGCCCCCCTGTGCCCGGGGTCCGCCAGCTGCCGCCTGGGGGCCCGGGGACTGCCAGCCGCTGCTGTTTGCGTTCCGGGGCCGCACCTCCACCTTCTCCCGCCTCGACTCCACCCCTCCTACCGGTCTGGATGAATGGTTGTTGGACTTCCATACAGTTCAATTTTCTATAAATTCTGGTTGTTTTCTTGTTTCTAAATATTTGTTATCCTTAATTTTGGTTGTGAGAGGAGGCACAGTGTGTCCGCCTTTGCCTCCATCTTGGCCGGAAGTCCAAAATCCTTATTTTTCAACATGACATAGTCAAAGTTAAGAAGAATGTTTTTTCCCATAACTTTCAAGAAATACTGTATAAAAATGGTGTTCAATATTAAATAATAAAATGAAAATAATAGTAATAAAATCAGGTGAAAATGTTAATGTCTATAGGTATAGCACATCCATATATTTATAATCCCTATTACAGGAAAAGAGGAAAAGAAGGAATAAGAAAAAGACAACTCTGAGCTACTGGGAATAATTTATTCATTAATTCAAAAATATTGAGTGATACTATGTGCCAGACACTATCTAAGCATTACTGTGAAAGCACACTATAAAGTTTACAGTCTGATAGAACTTTAAAAAATATTAGATATTAGACATTGGAAGTCAAGTGAAGTTTAAAAAAAAAGAAGTTAGATGAGAAAACAGCTGTAGGCTGATGGTTATGTGCATTCAGAAAAGTAGAGTTCCACTGAGATGAAATTGATTTGGAATTCGTTGCTGGGGAGATGAAGAGGAGGAGGTCTTTTCAAAAGAAGCATAAATAAGAGCTTTGGGTAGGAAATGATATCACATACATATAAAACATAATTAGTTTTCTGTTGCTAGAGAAAATATCCTCTCTTAGAGTGCTATTTTGAGGTTTACCAATCTAGAACAGCACAGAGTAAGCCTTCAGTAAGTAGTAACTCTTGATTACTACACTTGGGATAGATTTATTTTGAGGAGAAGAGGAATATAGTTTGGCTATCCCGAGGACTGCTTCTTTCCTATGCACATTCTCCTAAACCCCAGACCAACCAACTAATCAACCAACAAACCACACCAGTAATCCAACTCAAGAAATTTTGAAAAATAATTATTTTTACAGTACCTCCTCTTGAATGAGCCATGTTGAAATCTCCAAAGCACATCACACACAAAAATTTTCAGAACTTTTCTTACTCCTGCTCTCTTTATTCCATTTCCCTTATATTTGTGATTGGCTTATTCTTGCCACAAAAGTAAATAGGAAGTGTGTTGGCTTCATCTCCTGGAGCAGATATTTCTCTCCAGCATACATTCCCATGGTACTCTGATGAATAAAAGTATCCATCTTCTCTAAGAAAGGAGCAGAAAGAGGAGTAGATGTGGGAAATGGGGAGCAAACAGAAGTCTCTAAGATGTGCGAGGAAGAGCTGTAAGAACTTGCACTGTGTTACTCTTTTCCCATTGTGGGGTAGATGGTGGGACTGAGTTCTTCCAACCTCACCACCATCTCCTTCCAGACACGTTTTCTTCCCTCTTTTTTGCATGACATCCATCTTCCTAGTAAATCCGGAGGGGGCAATGTTAAGGAAGCTAAAAACGGGAGAGTTTGGGGTGGAAAACTTGACAGGAAAATGCTGTGGAGAAAGAAAATAATTTAATACTAATTTAAAAAAATTATGTATTTTTGTTTTTTCTTTTTATTTGTTTTTTTCCCTTTTTTTAGTCATTGAGTATACGATGGGTAATAATCTGTGACCTTCCAAAGAACAGTGATAAGGAAGGAGGCCAGCAAAGTTGCTGAGGAGTATAGTTCTGACGGCTTTTCCAGGATTTTTTACACTAAAATTTCACTTCACTTTAATAGTCATTAGTGACAACAGAGAAAAATTTATAGTTGCTAATTGACCTTGCAAAAGATCTCATGACCACACTGTAGGGGATCACCGGCAGCAGGACAGCGGCCCTGAAGGAAAGTTTGTCTACATTGCTTTCAGATACGAAAGGGATCTCCTTCATGAGCCCAGGGAAAACTTCAGTCCCTCTCAAGCAGTGCTTTCCAATCTCAGCTTTAAGTTAAAAACAGCTGAACAGATTTAAACACCACAAATGCCCAGCCCTACTATTCCTCCTCTTGTAATTGGTCGGGAGAGAAGCCTGGCCTTCAGTCTGTTTCCAAAGCTCCCCAGGTGGATTCTGATGTGCAGCCAGGGTTGAGGATCCTGCTCTAAAATGAATCCAAGGAGAGTGGAAATGATAATAAAATGTCAAATATTTATGAGCAAAATAACTAAAATTTTCTTATGTTTATGATAAATTTTATATATAACAAAATACCTGTATAACTCCTCCTCCAAAAACTTGTGTTTATTTGTTTCTCAGTAGGACTTCCTGATGGTAAAAATTGTTTAAGAGAGAATGTGACAAATTAACAGATGTCTTTGGATAATTGTACATAGGTAAAGGGTTTTTTTCCCTGTTCTTTTATATTTTTTGGTTCTCCTACGACAGATTTAGAACTTGCTAATTTTGTAATTGGAAGATATAAATAAGGCAAAGCAAAAATGTGCATATTGAACCACATTATCTACATTACATAGAAATATATACCTATAATTACATGATAATCTGTGAAATATTCATATAAAACCTTTAAACATAATAGCAATTCAAACTTTAAAAATATCACTGTTGACTTTAAATAGTATTTGTCTTTGTTAAAAAAATAACCTATTCGCATGGTCACCAAATGCAAATGACCACTGGGTATCTGTATTCATCATTTTCAATCACTATAGCTCCTAGAGGTTGGTATTTTCATTAGCTGTCTTACAGGGTAGGAAACAAAGGCAGATGGGCCAATGAGCTTGTCCAACATTAAGAGACTACAAAATGGCAGAAATAAGTTTGATCTCAGTCTTGCTCTGTAATCCGGACAGTATGATATACTACCTGGTGCTTATGTGCCCACGTGGTTTTTGGAAGCCTTCAGAACTCAGATACATCTGAGAGGTCAGTTCTCATTTCATTAGGCAGGCTTGCCAACTTATTAAATTGTCCAGATGGACGCCTAAACTGTACTCTTTCTCTGAAAGAATTCTAAGAAGAACCTCAAATCTACACTAGTTAATGAATCTTAAACCAATCACTCATTGTATACTCAATGTAGCAAGTTAAAGGTTATTTTCCACTTAAATAACAACAATCCCAGGAGGTAGTGGTTATCAGTTCTCATTAGCCTTCACTTTAGTTTAATAGCCATTAGTGACAACACCGATACATTTTATAGGTGCTAATTGACCTCAAAGAAAGCCTTTGATGTTCTCCCACTAGCTTAGGACTCTTTTGAAGTTTCTTTTAGCTAAAGTGTCTGGTCAAAGACCTGGGAAAAAAACGCTCACTAGAGAAACAAATCCAGGTACCAAAACTTTGCACTATATGAGCAATTGTAAAACTATGGTTTAGGAACCATGACCAAAAAAGCCTGACCGGTACTTGACAGTAAAAGTCTCCCCGCCTTACTCTAAATGTTTTTCTGAGGAAGTACTTAAGAGGATTCTCTGTCTGTTACCACTCTGTTCTCACAGGATTAGAGAGAGAAAACAGCCTACTCTCCATCATGCTATACAGCTTTCACAATTCATTTGATCCTCATCAAATACAAAGGTCAGAGAGGTAAAGGAACTTGCCCAATCTCTCTGCCACTAAATAGAGAAATTGGTACTCATTTAGACAAGTAGTGCAGAATATCTTTTCATATACCACAGTTACCTCAGTTCTTGAGTTGGAGAAGTTGAGTTAAACCAAGTAGGAAAAGGAGACCTAAGTCTAAGTCTAGTCATGGATGATATTCTTTACCTCTCTCTCTCTCCCTCTCTCTCTCTCTCTCTCTCTCTCTCCCCCCCCCACCTCTCTCTCTCTCTCTCTCTCTCTCTCTCTCTCTCTCACACACACACACACACACACACACACACACACACACACACACACACACACCCCACAATGGTCTGAAGCTTTAGCCTGCTAGTTAAGCTCCACTTTGACTAATCCACATCAAAAGCCAGGTACCATTAGAACAAAGTGAAAACATGGAACTACTGATAGCAGTCAGAGGGGAGGGGGGTTGGAAGAATGTGAAGGGATTAACCTAAAACATCTACATAACAGATAGATACAGACAATAGTGTGTGGAGGGAAAGGGGGCAGTAGGTGGAGGTGGGCAGAGAGGGGAGTGGGGATGGAAAGAAACTTTAATTTGGGTGATGTGCACATGATGCTGTGTACAGATGATGTTTTATTGAGTTGTACTGAATTCATGTCCCAGCAGAATGAGCTCTGGTAGAAAGTCCCCTAAAGAAAAATAGATTGGATGGAAGATGATACCCTGGAATGGTGTAGAATTGACTTTGCCAAAGGGAAGGAGAGAAACAGCTTGGTTTTCATTGTAACTATGCCTGAAACCAGAAGAATGGAAGGAGATGACCCCTCACAGCCATTTCCACCTGCCTGGTTTTAGATGCAGAATCCCTCCTCTTTTATTCCTTAGAGCATTGGAAAACTTTCAAAAGACAAGTAATCTTAGCTCATTCTGTGTCTTTTGAGAACTGTGGATGAAAGGGACACATAAATTTCAGTTATTATTACGTGCAGTAATTTTAATTGGATTTCCCTGACACACCTTCTCCTTTGTAATATTTTTTCAGGGAGTATGTGTATATGTGTGTGTGTCTAAGTGGCTTTGACCCTAGGGCTCTCTCTGATTTATAGGCAGCTATATAAGTTATGTCGGTGTGGTTTCAGAGCCCGTTTGTTCTGGCATCCCAATAAAGCTTTGCTTCCCATGGCAACTCCAGCCTGTGAAGCAAGGCCTAAGGGGAAACACAGTATTTTGTTGCCAGAATGAGGTAATTGCACTTTTGAGGTGTTATTTTGCTGGGTGGTATATTATTTCGTAAGCAACCTCACTAATGGAAAACTAACAAACTTCAGGGTCTGAGTATTACCATGGAAAGCAGCAATCTCATCTTTCCTCAAACAAGTTGAATAATCTCACAAGACTTTATTCAGCTTTTGGGTTTTGCAATTTGCCATTTGCTCAGTTGCAAGATTATGGGGCATGGCCCTGAGGAGGAGGCCTAACATATGCATGTCCCCTTCCAAAGGTCCTTCCTATTTATATTCTGGAGATTCAAGTTTAACCCCAAGGTCCTCAAGGTTGATTCTTGCCTGTAATTGATGCCCTCCCCTGCCTGTGATCTGAAAGGACCTATGTTTCTCAGCCTTGGCTGCATAGCAGAATCTCTTTGGGAGCTTTTAAAAATACCAATGTCCAGAATCCCCCAAGCAGAGATTCTGAAGGTGGGGGGTCGGGTTGGGCATCGGTAGTTTCCAAAGGTCACAGGGAATGTCGGTGTGTGGCCAGTGTGCAGTACCACAGATCTGGTTCGATCCCTTTGAGACCCTGAGAGAGGAAGTCATCTTCTCAAGGTCTTTAAGTAAATAGGTTGTCTTCGGATCACACAGATTGACTTGTAGTTGATTAAAATACCTATGCATAGTTAACTGTGCTCTGTTATTATCTAAATAATTTTCAGTTTGGTCACATAGTAAATCAGGTCATCTATGACAGTCAGGTCCTGAAATACAGGGACCTACCTCCCATTGCTTTCTGCAATAAGTTGGCATGAGCCATTTTGTCATCAGGAGTGTGATTCCAGCTGGGGGAGAGGAAAAGCAGTGCAGAAGTGGATTAACGCTTCTGCATTAAGGACATGTCCTGACCATATGTGTCTTCTATCCTGGAAAGGTGATTTATGCTAGGGAGGAAGAGCATTCCTGGATATTTTAATCAATCGGCCTTTAGTATGGCCTGGTGATGAAAATTTTTTGTGGGCTCTGTACTCACTTTCTGACTGTTCAGGTAGGTGTGTATGTGTCACAAAATGGGAGACTGTGGCAATTTTCTAAGCAAGCTAGTTTATGTGAATGCTGACCCTGGAGCTCTCAGCTCATTGGTGTGTGCTTGTATTTGAAGTCAGAAACCAGAGCACGATTTATTTTTTTGTTGCTCCTTCTATGTCATGTTTACTAAGAAGGAGAGTCATTTTTGGTAATGACTTCTCTCTTTTCAATGTATTTTAATGGTTTTCTATTAAAAAATATCAACTGTGTAAAACTATAACCCAGTGTCTAGATCCAAGTTCTTATATGCTAGCCTTTGGTTTCTCTCCTTTATTAAAAAATCAATGAATTATTTAGCTCAAGTTACTCTTAACATAATGTAAATTAACTTTGTTTAAATTAAGAGTTTGTAAGTTTACTGCTAGAACTCGTAAGAATATGGTTTTCTGGGGTGATAATTTTGTTTATATGAGGAATAGCTATGGCTGTCCAGGGGCTCTTTGCTTCTAAAAGGAACCAAATACAAAGTATAAAAAGGGTAATGGCAAAGTCCCAGAAGAAGAAGACTCACATTAACATCTGGCTTCCTGTTGCCTCCATCCACACTGTCTCCCTGCTCCTGACAAGCACACAACTTATCAACAAAGAAGAGAACTCCTGGGAACCTCTACAGTTGTTCCCATTGTTGCTGACTCTTTTTACTCTAATCCTTTGCCTTTTACATCCAAATAATCTCGATATTTCCATATATGAAGATTTGCATATTTAGACAGTTATGCCAGGTTCCTATCTCACTGAATAGTAGAACTAGAAGAACTCTTAAAAATGTAGCATGAAATCTCTTCACTTTCCCTATCCTACTATCTGTTCCCATTGCACAAATGAAGTCACTGAGGCTCATTGCTGTTAAATGCCCACAGGCATGGAGTAAAATTATATAGTAAAGCTGGAGTGATAAACCAGGACTCAAAATTCCAAGTCTAACATTTCTATTCATTTCATCCTACAAATGAAATAAATCATAATATAAAAATAATTAAAGGTTAAGGCAATAGTTCCGGTATGGTACTAGGGGTCATTTTATGAACTTAATTCATGCATACAAATCTTCTGTGCATAAATACAATAAATACACTTGTTTAACTCATTTAACTCTACCAGATGAGATCCAATCTTATTTAACTTTTTAAATTTTGTTTAACCTTACTACTAGAAGCAATACTCACCTTGATAACTGATATTCATTGAGAATACAACACCAGAGAATATGAAACTTTGAAGGCACATTCAATATTCCTGCTGTAACACCCCTACTAACAGGGACACGCAGAACCTAGAAAAGGCAAGTGAATTCCCAAGATCACCCACATGGTAAGGAAAATTTGCACAATACTATGAGATTTATCTTGTGCTTAATATATTCAGTATTCATGATCAATATAGTTAATATCGTAAATACCAAATATAACACAAGAAAGAGAAAACTGCTAACAAAAGTTGAAGTAATTTGATCTCAACTTTCTTAGTGCTATCAGGCAAATCGCTTCTTTGCTTGTCAGCTCTACCCAAAATCAAATGGGACATTAGAATAGAGGACCTTTAAGGTTCTGTCTTTTTTTGAAGAATCTTCTTTTATGTGGAACTAGTAGGTTAAAGAGCAAGCAGTTGATTGTGATTATGAAATGGTTGGAAGGGGTAATCCTTATTAAGCCATAATCTGCCACAAAGGCATTTTTTTTTGGGGGGGGGGCCAGGTTAAGAAGGTCTATGATAAAAAGCATTTGAAAAACAGAGATTTAAGGCAGGTTCACGGAAATGTGTGAGCTTTTCCCCTTTGCTTCTCTAGACAGAAGATATGTGAGTCTCAAAAGTGCAGAAACACAAAATAAAAAAAAAAAAAAACCAAGAGAATTTACTGAGGTTTAAAAGAATTATAGACATATTAATTTTATGGTGAATATGTTTCATTAAAATGAAAGACTCCTAGGAGAGGCTTCTGTATAAATAGCCTCTTTGAAGGAAAAGGGCTACATGAATGCACAGTTTCCAAATGATAAATAACCTAGAGACTGTGTTCTTGCAAGCTTACCTTACCAGGAATAATGACTAAATACGCCCAGTTTTCATTCTAGAGTTAACTTGGACCCAGAGCTGTTGAGAAAGGAAGGTAGGTGTAACTTAGTCTGGGTGACTGGTTCTTTGTGGGGTTTTAAATGGCTCCAGGGAAGAAAGTACGGATGGCAGCAGCCCCATTCATAGTGCCTGAGCTCATTCAGTGCTTATACTTCCCAGTAAATTCTCCGGAAGAAAGGCCTTCCAGTGATAGGCAGAACAGTTTTGAGTCTCAAACTGTCCCTGCCACGCTGTTGGCTTCCTGTTCTGGCACAGATGAAAATACACTTATAACACTGAATACAAATGAGGTACCCCTGCATCAGGGTTTCATTCTTAGATCATTCATTTTATCAGTTCAAGGAACGGCATTCTGATTTCCTGAATACTGAAAATAGGAAAAATAGTTGTTCTTTTCCTCCAAGGGTTGGAAGAGTTTTTGACTCAGGAAGCCAAGTTTGTCTCCCAATTGCAGATGGGAGGGTGAGTGTAGGTGTTTGCTTTACGTTAAAATGACAAGCGGTGCATACCTTTCTGAGGCGAGGCCTGGGTGTATTGAGGTGTGTCCCGGAGAAAGCCAGTGTTCAGAGCTTTATTTTTTGAGTGTGAGCTATTCAGTTTAATTATACCCATGCTACTAGCTTGATTTTTATTATTACTCTTATTCATTTTAATATCCCCTTCCCTTGGCTAAGCATAGAGAAAAGATTCATTTATTATTTGAACAGCTTCATATTTATGATGCCCTATTAGTTTGCAAAGCTGGAGACTCCACTGTAAACGTGCTGTAATAATACCCAGGAAAGATGAGCCCTAATCTGGCTTCTAGCTTGAGGCAAGGGAGCTTCACAATTGCTCAGAATTTAAAGGCACTTCACTGACATGAGGCAGGGAAAGAATAAAAGAGGGCAAGAGTGGGGAACGGAGGACCGGGAGCAAGATCAGAGGAATGAGACTGACAGAGCATATGTCCCTGTTCAGTTTTAATTTGGAAAGGAGAATAACAGATTATACATTGACATCCCGAGAACAGCAGCTGTCAAAACTGTCAGTCAGTGGGAGATTGATTCCTTTCAATTACTTGTTGAACCAAGAAGTTAAGAGACAGAAAAGAGACCATCCGACTTACTTCAAGTCCCTCTGTTTTAGCATATTTACTTGATAAAGTTAGCATCTAAGAGCAAAATAAAAATTTATTATTATTTTGTTTTGACTTACTAGAAAAGGTGGGGAGGAAAAACATCTATTCATTCATTCCATTATTTCATTCATTTATCCAACAATCTTTCCTTCCACCCACCCACACCACTAGCACTTATTCTGTGCCAGGCTAGGTACTCGGTTGTAATACAAAGATGTGTTAAGTGCTAAATGTTGGTCATTCAAAATTGGTGTGATTCAATCACAGTCCTCAAGGAGCTCACCATCTTCTAGGAGAGTCAGATGGAAGAACCATGACACAAATGCATTGTGATGGCTGCACACACTCATGAGGTGTGTGCCAAGTACTGATGTGAAATGAGAGAGTGAAGTAGTCATACATCTTTATGGTATTCAGAGGAGCCACCCTTTGCAAAGTTAAAGCTGCTGAACTGGATCTTGTATCAAGAGGAGGGATAAGCTTCCTGTTCTTTCTCAGGAGGCTCAAAACTTTCCCGTTACCTTCAAGCCGAAAGGCACAGAATAAGCAACATCTCACTTGCTCATTACCTCAGAGTTGGAAGCATCTTGGAGAAATAATGCAACTTCATCATAATCATCTGAGAAAACTCAGGAAACATATATTACAAGGCTCCCATTTTTTAGGTTCTACAGAGGGGATTTTAAGAATCTGTACTTTTATGCAGTTCAGGAAGTCATTCTGATGTGTGGTCACATTTGGGAATCACTATCAGGCAATTATTCTCAAAATGGGGTGCCAGATCAGCATCCTCACAAACCTGGGAACTTGTTAGAAATGAAGAGTCATGGGCCGCATCTCAGACCCACTAAATCAGAGATTCTGGGGGTGAGGTTCAGTAATCTGTAGTTTGACAAGTCCTCAGATGTTTCTGATGCAGGTTAAAGGTTCAGAACTCCTCTCTGAGGCAAACCGACTAGCTCATTAGATTGCACTCCTACATAGTGACTGAAGAGAGTTTAATTGAATGGACTGTTTGTGTAGGATGGGCTGTTTTAGGAGGACCAATGAGGAATGAAGCAGCTTAGAATCAGCAATATTTGATGTGGTCACCACCCCAGGCACAACAGGCACAGGGAAGAAATGACATTAGAGAGATCTGAAAAGAGCTCAAGAATGCGATAGGGTTCATGTGACAGGACGTGGCCTGTCTGACCCTCACAGATGTGAAAAGGTAGTGGTAGGGATGGAATAAATGCACAATGTATCCTCTTCTCCCAGCCCCCAAACTTTAACCTGTGTCTTCCACTTTGCAAAGCCCACCTGAGTTGAAGGGCAATTGTATCCAGTTAATAGAGTCTAGGGAAGGCAACTTCCCAGGCAATGAGTAGGGCAGAGAACTACAGAGAATGAATTATGCATGGGAGCTGAAAACAAAGTGTAACAGCATATAAACAGCCTCTCAGATTCTCCTGTCCTCCAAGTCAACTGCCGGCATTATCTTTTCAACATTCTGTGTCACTTCTATTGTTTCTGTCTCCTGAGTCTGCTTAGTCTATACAAACATTGGTGACAGAAAATCTCACTTTTGCAGAAGAGTAAAAAATCCTCTTTTTGTTATTTGCATCCATTGTTCCATATTCTCCTTCTAAAATGGAAGACCTTCAGCTCTTCACCTATTTGAAGATGCCCATCTTGTTCCACTGTTATCATTTATTCTGTGTATTAAACACCTGCTATTTCTTTTAGTGTCCCTCTTTTGACAGGTTTGGAGTGTCTTTGAGTCTGTTTACCCTGTTCACAGTCCAATTTGCTATGGTCCTCCAATTAGAATAGACAAATGTTTTACTCTATATCTCCCACAGAAATCTGCACAGACCAATCAGATTCTAAGCACACACCCATCACCCACTATGTGTCTGGCTATATGTTTAAACAAATGAGGCAACTTCAAAGGCCTTGATTCCAGGTTCCTCTACATACAAAATGTTTCTAAATTGTTTCTTGCTATTCAGGAACTAGAAAAGACTTTATTTGCTTTACTTGATGTATCCTTGTAATAGTCTAGGGAGGAAGAAACCAATAACTCATATCATGGCATATTTTATCTGGGGGCTACACGGTAGCATTAGGTTCTATCTTGCCAAGGTCATTAAGTCAATGGGAGAATAGCTATGTATTCCAGATCTGTTGAGTCTCTGTTTTGGTCAACTGTAGTTCCAGAACTTAAGTTGCAGAAAAAAAAGGATAAGTGCATTTCATTTGGGGGATGAAAGATATTACATGATGCTCCCTTGCCTCTTGCTTCCTATAGTTTCTAGAAGCTTGTACCTTGATTTCTCTGCCCCTGTAATAGAACAAATAAGTACCTACTTTCTTCACAGAGCTTGAAAATTAATTAATATGTGTTTTGAAGAGCCCAACATATACTTAAAATTATTTGACAAGATACAGTTCATCATGCAAATAACATGATGGATTCAGAATCTTAGGGCTGAAAGGCCAGAGAAGTTTTGATCTAAGAGTCCTCAAATTCATCGTGCATCAGAACATCCTGAAGGAATTAAAAAACTATTACAGATTTTAGGCCCCACTCCTAGCATTTCTGAATCAGTAGGTAAAGGGCAAGTCCTGAGAATTCACATTTCTAACAAGTTCCCAGGTGATGCTGATCCTGAGAACTATCTATACTTTGAGAACAACCGATCTTGTCTTTCTCTTTATTTTAAAGATGAAATCACTGAATGTCAGAGTAATAAGGAAAATGTCCCAAAGAGACAGGGTCATGGACAAAATCTGCATATTCCTTTTCTTATTTCAAGATTTCCTCCATTATAAAACTGCTTCCCATTTCTGAATTGCCATTTTGTTGAGCTTCTACTTATGAGATTTATATCACTGGCACTACCAAGGAACTGACTTCCCCTCAAACCTACCCCAAATAAACATACAATCTATGAAGGACTGGTTTTGCTACACAAAAGTGACTTCAAGATAAGTCTGCTGTCTGCATTTTAACCAGATCTGAGCAAATAAGAACCTCATAAAGAGAAAACTGGGGACAAATGCTCTTTCCTTTTTCCAACTTTAATAAAGGGCTCGTGTGGCTTAGTTTACTTCTGTCCAACAACAGATGTCTGAAAACTGAGTGGAAACTTTGAGAAATCCATTTCATCTCCCTGTGTTTCTATTCTCTCCGTCTGTGGAACGGGGTCAGCTGTATTGTACCTCGTGTGCAAATCTGTGTGCTGTGAGGTTTAGCGGGTAAGTGACTGCACAACGCCTCACAGATGGATGTGTTATGGAGGAATGCTTAACATCAAAGTGAGATGTCATTTTCTTTCACTCTGCATCTGTAGTTTGTAAAACAAATGCTTCTAAATTCACAGTATTTTTCTCACATGTACTATTTTTTTCCAGAGTGATATTTCCCCAAAGATTCATGCTGACTTAAGCTTCTGGAACTTTGTGGGTGGATCTGCTAAATTAAAGACTTGTATTTAAATTTTCTGCACAACACTGGTGGGCTGAATGTATCACAGTAACTGTGGAAAGTAGAAAAGATTTCTAGTTCGGTGGGGTATGAGTAGAACTCTGGGGGCCAAGAGTCTGAATCCAAACAGAAGAGAAGCCATTTGTCTACCAAAATCACCTGTACCTTGGAAAAACCTGAAATGTAGTAAAATGTAAGGCTAACTAGCTAAATGAGAGAAGGATACAAGGATAGATAGATAGATAGATAGATAGATAGATAGATAGATAGATACAGATGATACAGATACACATATAGATAGTTATCAGGACCACAGTAACTTTTTAGAAAAAAATATGGTAGAAACTATATGGGGTTTCTGCTGTGATGAGCTGGATTTCAGTTCTAACTCTATTACCTTAAATGTAATATTCAACATGAATCTGAATTTTGGCTTATTCATGTTTAAAATGAGTAATGACATCAATCTTGCTTCCTGATAAGCTTATTTAAAGATCCAATGGGAACTGGAAGCTCTTTGTAAAGTGCTTTCCATATGAATTGAACTGAAAACTCTTTGTGAAGTGCTATCCGTATGTAAGGCATTCTTGTTATCAATATTTTGCATTCTTTAACCTACCTCCATTTTTCGAATGAAGAAAAATTTGTTGTTTTTATATTTTGAATATCTTATGACCACATGCTTAAACTATTATTATTTATTAAACTATTTATTAAAGTTTATTAAACTATTTAATGAAGGTGACTGAAACTAGGAGTGAACTGAACTCCAGTATGAATGTATGTATGTGTATATGTGTGTGTGTGTGTGTAGATATGTGTATATATAGGTGGGTGTACATATGTGTGTATGTGGTTGTGTATGTATATGGACAATTTTACCTCAAAAGTTATTTCCAGCCATAGAAATATTTCCGGAGATTTTATCTAAAGAAATAAAGAGAGATAAAAAGAATGGCCTGTTCAGGGGTAAAATACATACTAGGGACATCCAGAAAGATACTGCTTCTCTCCCTGTAACTCAGTTCTGAGTTACTTCAATTCCAACCCTTCGTTTATTTTCTATAATTCAGGATTGCAAGTTTAAAGGTTAAACTTTTAAGTAGCAGAGCATCTTCTGTATTGATTCCTGTTAACAAACATGGGCTTTCAACTCATTACTTCAAGGCAGCTTCAGTCATTTGTCTGACCCCGTTTTGACTCTGGCTTGCCTACCATTGAGTTACATATGCATATCAGTTTATTCCAGAAGTTTCACTGTTATTTAGAAACATATATTCACACAGAAATATACACCTCTTGACAAGAGTTAAATTACATTAAAACAACCAAAACAATGTGGCAATACTGACCTTTGGTAGTTGAGCAATTTTAGTAATCTTATATCATTTATATCCACATATTTAAAACTGACTGTAATCCCTCACCTCAAATTTTAGGGAGCAGCAGATGAAGACCTTAGAAATGCAATGGTCTAGTAGGGAGAGCAAAGTCCCTTGGTCTTATAAATTCTCTTAGACTCATATTCCTCATCTGAAATCTGAGCATAATAATACCCATCTCAAGTGTTATCAAGTGAGTGAAATGACAGAAACACTTTTAGGATGCCTGGAAACAATACATGGTCAAGGGTATCATTTCTTTTTTCCTTGTGGAGTGTGTTCAGAAGTATTCTATTTAGAGCTGTGCAATGCTCTTCACTCAGAACAGCAAGATACATGGAGGATAGACTAAAAACGAGTAATTAATCACATGTCGATGAATTGAAGTGATCTGGGTGGTGAAAATGAAGCTGCAGAAAAAGAAAGATTTTGTGTTCTGCTAAGAGGACAGTGTTAATGTAGATTGTTTTCCCTTTTTGTTTTCATTCCCAGGAAGGTCTAGGTGACAAGACAGAAAAGCACAAGTTTTTATCAATGACTGTAGTATTTAAAACTACTAAACCTTCCGTTTTGGAATTTGAAGATTTTCTGTGGAGAGTCAGACATTGTGTAAGAATTTCCAAATACACTGGCTGATGAATAAGCAAATGCTTTAAGTAACTCTTCTCTAATAATTATTACAATTTTCACTGATATATAACTAAATCTCACATGGGCCAAATAATTTTGTAATATGTTTTTAAAGATCAAATTTTTGTGTAGATAGGGACTCATAAAATTGTTTGACTGAGCCCCGCACACCCAAGGGGTATCTGGTAAGCATTTCCCCTCAAAACTGACAAATGATGTACCAAGCCTGTAACTTAGTAATGGTAACTGTAATAGTAGCATTATTTGTTATGGCTCGTGAAATCACAAAGTCTTAGTATCATTGCATTAAAGCAACATGCCACCAGGTCCAGGCCTACAGCCCACCTTAGTGCTATCATTGGTCTCAGAGGGCCTATACTGGGAACTCATTCTAACAGGAAAGAAGAAAATAGAGCCAGCTTCCTTGCCTAACTCTCCAGCCTGCTTCATCATACATCTAACTTCTATATATTTGTTATGATCCTTCTGAGCCAAGAAATTGGTTTGCCTTAAGCAACATTTTAGAATGAAGTACTACTACTTTGTAGGGTACAGAATCTTTTGAAAAAATTAATCTTTAGAGAACTTCCAGTATCAAAAAGCCAAAATGGTTTCAGCCTGTGTGCGCGTGTATAGGGATGAGTTCTAAAATGGGTCTGAAGACCACGATCTTCAGAGAAGAACAAAACTAGCCTCTGAGGCTTCTCTAGGGAGACACACAGATGAATACATTGGTTTATGGGTGTAGCTAAAAATATTGTAAGCAAATACAGGGACTCTTAGAACTTCTCAAGACATCACAAATTTCTCTCTCTTCTTTAATTTGTTGCAGAAGAATTAATGCTTGAATTAGTGTTTCCCTTCCTAAGAATGATAATACATCTCTCTATTTCCAGTGGTAGTTTACTGATACACACACACACACACACACACATATATAATTTAACGGATTCTTAGATCAATTTATTTAAAAATATTTATATCTTTATCTGTGTAACTAATTATTTATCTCTTTATCTATAATATAAAACATCATGGTTAAGATGGGATCCCATGATTTCCATTCTAGGGGTCTAGGTAAATTATTTTAGAATTTGTTTTTGGTAAGAGCTGTCATTTTTTCCCACATCTATTGCATGAGAAACTCAAACTTAGAGACTTAAAGTTATTTCTTGCCATCATTTTAACCATCATTAGAGCTGTTTATTCACTGAATATTTTAGATACATAATATTATTACATCTTTTGAACCTCTTAAAATAAGACTTTTTTTACTAGCTTTGGGCAATGAAATATGATCATTATTGGTGTATGATATATGTCACTTCCAGGAAAAAAGCCTTTACAAGCCGGTACCTGACTCATCATGTTTCTTTCTGCTTGCTATGGTAACTAATGATGCTCCAGGAAACAAAGCCTCTGTCAGCTTGCATACCTGAGTCAGAATAATATAGAAAAGAACCTCCTTTAAATCTACAGTGGACTTACATTAGAATGAGGAATAATCTTTTGCTCTTTTAAGCCACTGAATTTTGGAATTATTTGACCACCTGCACAACCTAGCTTATTCTGGTTACATAATCAGCAGCATCATTCACTCTAAGACATCATCATAGTTATTCATGTTACCAAATTTGTTGAACTTCTATGGGGTCTTTTTTGGTCATGATTGTTACTGGGTGGGTCAAAACAAATAAGACAGATCCTGAGCTTTCTTGGTTTTATGGAGAAGGCGGGACATGTACCAAAAACTATGAAACAAGGCAGTATGTATTATGGACATAGGGGGAAAAAATAAGGGGATTTTGAACAGATAATGATTACTTCCTATTGAAACATCATAGAAGCTCTCAAGAGAATGTGACTGTAGAGCAAGACTTAAAGGATGTATAGGATTTTGATGTACAGAGATGACAGTGTTTGAGACTCCACAGAGTGTAATGTAGGGTAAACAGGCCCAAAGTAAGTAAATGAAGAAGGGCATGTTCCAGAAAGGTGAGTGTGGTGGCATAACCTGGTGAAGTAATATACCTGTTAACATCACAAGGCTGCATTCTCAGAATCTTAGGAGCCAACCTCACATTTGGGCTAAGGAGGGCTAATTCTGGAAATAAATTAAGATCTGTTAGTTTCTGAGTGTCTTCCTCCTGTAGAAGGGTGAGGCATTTTATCCAGTGTGACACAAAACCAAGACAATTTATTTCAAACAAGTTGGTGGCATACAAATTTTTTTAAAAGAACTGCACTCAAGCTTTTAGTTTCCTTTTCATCAGTTCAGGGTATCTAAGAATGTAATATAATATTCTTCTTATTTCTCAGTATACAGTCCCTGACACTTTACCCTCCAAAGCCAGAACTAAGCACATTTATTTGTGCCCTTTTCCTTTCTTTCTTCCTTCTGTCTTACATCTACTAATAGTGCACTAGCTGCAGGTGTTATGCTTTTTCTATAAGACTGTTTCCTGTTTCTTATTGCATTTGGTAGTTTCCACTTTGCATCATGCCTAACTTAGAGGATGATATTCATGTCTTATTCATCTCTGTATTTCTTTTCCATTTACAATCTCCACCCAACATAGACATTTCCTGTGTGTACTAATATTTGCTGTATGAATGTTTTTTCTCTTGTTTTCTTTGGTTATTTTTTCTTGGCTCAGGCACAGACTCCACCCCATACCCACCCCATATTTGCCTAAAGGCAAATTTGCCTACTTTTGACCACAGTGGACACACAATCATCACAGTTCTTTCCTTCCCATTTTGGCTATGTACACTAGGAGTCAGATCATATGCCACCGGGATATTTGTGGTTAAACCACTTGACCACCTTGGGATTGTGTTAACTCTATGTTATGGTTTAAAGGAGTTAGTGTGGGTTAGGATTGATTTGACTTAATTTTGTTTAAGAACTGTAACAGGATATTGTTCTTCAAGTTCACTTTGTTAAAATGAAGCCAAGAGCTCTGAAAAATAGTCTTGTTTGCCTTCTACCACTGTTTGATATAAAACTGGTGCCCAAACAAGGTGAAGGACCACAGAAGCATTCTACTTGAAGAGGCAACTTCCTTTCTGGCATCAAGGTTGAATGTAATCTGAAGAGTCCTTGAAATAATCAGTGGTGAAGAGAGGGAGGAGCTGACTTCTCTTAGATTTCACGTTTGCCCCAGAATATGAGTGTTTCCTGTCAGAAGCAACTCTGATGGAAAGAGTATAGTGACCACATAAAGTATTTATCTGGAATCTAGCTTAGTCAACAGGTACAAAATTCTTGATAGTGCTTTTACTCTTGAGCTTAACTTGATTGACTTAGTCTTGTTATTAAACTGAACTCTTTCCCTTTCTACCTATGACATTGTCTTCTTTTAACTGAGAAATGGTCAAAAATATATGTAAGCTAGCCTTTAAATCTGTTGATCTGCCATTGAGGGTACCTTGTGGCAGTGTAAATAAATGTACATTTAACCATCTGTAAGCTCTTATTTTGTTGGAGGAATGATTAGGCATGATATCAGCCTAGTGGAACAGGGTAAGCAAATGACAAATCCTAGAAATTTTAAGGCAAGAAAGGGCTTTGTAGGTCCCGGTATCCACCTCCTTTATAAATAAAGAAAATGACATTCTCAATGAAGAATTTGTTCTTCTGAGAAAACATAGCTATTCAATGACAAACTCGAAACACATTAATTAAAACTGTGTTCTATTTTTGAAAGTGTCAGGTTTAGCTAAGTCAAAGACTGTGGAACTGTTCTAGATTGAAAGAAACTTAAGAAAAGTGATGACTAAAGGCACCATGTGATTCTCAATTGGATCTTTTGGCAATAAAGGAATTTGTTGAAATAATTGGGTAGAAGGTAAATGGGATCTGAGGATTAGATGGTCATAATGAATCAATGTTGATTTCTCAATTTTAATGACTGTATTATTGTTATACAAGAATTTCTTTGTCAGAGTTACATGCCAAATTATTTAGAGGTGATGCGGCCTTGTATCAGCAATATTCTTTCTAATGTTTCAGAGAGAAAAAAATCTTTGGACTATTGCAACTTTTCTTTAAGATGAAAATTTTAAAAATAACATAAAAAAGGGAAACAACGAAAAAATAATTTTAAAAGATGAATTCTTGTTTTATTTGAATAACAGAGAAAGATATATCAACAGACACCTTGGGGTGAGTACCATATCTGGGCCCTTCACAGTCCTCTACTGACAACTTCTCATCAATAGCAGTTACAGAATCAAAATGTCATTCTTCAAGATACCAATCTCATACTGGGACATTTTCTGCTTTCTTCTTTTTGCCATCTCTCATCCACAATGGAATAACCACTCATCAAAATATGCCTTTACACAGTGCTTTAGGATAAAAAGCTATTTTATTTCAGTGTGCCAATGCTTTCGGTTTTTGTATTTCTTATATTTTCTTTAATCTAGCATAGTCCTTCCTTTCCACCTTTTGTTTTTATGTCATTTGTTTGGAATAAACGCAGGCCAATTTTCCTGCAGAGTGTTCCTCATTCTGGACTTGATTGTCTGGTTCCATGCAGTATCATTTGACATTTTCCCCTGTCTGCTTTGTTGCCTGTGACGGCATCAGTGATATGATAACATCTGCTATGGTACGAAGTTCATTCAGTAACTTCAGCTTGGTTTAGTAATCCAGGGACCAGACCTTTTCAAATTCCACCCTCATTTTATCTCAGCACAGTTGCATACCACAATATAATTAAAGAGAAGGGAATATTTCTTCAGGATTCTTAAAATCCATTAAACCACTTAAAATTAATGCCTCAATGGAAAGATAGTGATGCAGCATATTTTTTCAATTTTGTTACTCCTCCACATAAAACAGAGCAACTAGAGAGCAAAAGCAAAACAGTTAAAACACAAAAATCCATAAACACCATAAACAATTCAGGTGACAAACAAGCACTACAAATGCCAAAATGCACCAATAACCAGC
Organism: Glossophaga mutica; assembly: GCA_039655065.1. Taxonomy (NCBI): domain Eukaryota; kingdom Metazoa; phylum Chordata; class Mammalia; order Chiroptera; family Phyllostomidae; genus Glossophaga; species Glossophaga mutica. The sequence continues at coordinate 175,022,911 of CM077304.1, read as the reverse complement.
TAAAATGTCAACCTTTGAGCGGTCGAAAACAGGACAGATAGATAAAAAATTCCAAAACAGACCATGTGTATTTACTGTAAATCATAGCAGGCCAATTTGAAAACAGGACTAAAGCTGGTTTTCTTCGTTCTATATCACCTAGTTTAGGTGAATGCAAGGAGACTGTGGTAAGTAAAGTCATAAGAGGCTGGAGCAGCCTACTCCCCATGAGCATATGAACTCATGAACCAGCCAGGATTCCCTTCTAGGACAGGGCCTTACACAGAAGAGCGATGACAATCAGAATTAAGCAAGATGGGGACAGTACATGCAAAGGAATGAGAAGAGGCAGATAAATGTGGGAAGAGAATCTGACCCAGGAAGTCTCAGAAAATAAGTCAATAATATTTTGAACACTAGAAGAAAACAACAAAAAATCTGATCAGCATCAAACACTTTGACAACAGTGCTTCATTCCAAAAGAAAATGGGGTAGCATTTATGTGATACTATAGAAAATGTAAGCTGAGGATTTTATATCTAGCATAACTGATTTTTATATGGAAAAGACAAAGTTGTCACTATTTAAGAACTCGGGGAATTTTATTTCCATTTTGAGGAATTGCTAGAAAACAAGCTTCAGAAAGTCAAAATGATTAAAAAGACATTGTCATAGGTCTGGGGTTTACTATTGAATGAGTAGGTACTAGGAGAATTAAGACTAAATGAGAGTTAACGAGGAGAGCACGTAGAAGGTAATGGTCATATGTTTAGAAAGTAGATATGGCACAACCGTAAAAAAATGGGAAGAGAATGAGGAGAATGTAGGCAAATCATGTTTACCTGTCCTCAGTAATTACATTGTTGGTGGTAACATTAACATTGGTATTCTGAGACTGGTATGTATATGAGGGAAAAGGAGAGGAACAATTGAAGTACATGCTATTTCTATCAAATCCTATGTCATTGAGAACCAGGATTCTACTTTTGGAAGAAAGGAGATACAAACATAATACAGAAGAAAATAAGTAAAAACTCTGTAATCCTGAATTTGAATCGCAAATATCAGTATGATTTCATGAGATGATTATTTTAAATAAATGTATATTTCCTAGTTCTTCCCACTGAAGAGGCCTAGAAGCAAAGCCCAATGAAGTAGCATTGAACGTTATTAGATCAGCACCCAGGTTGTAGTGCTGAAATGTCCTTTCCTATGGAAGGACACAAGACACAAGGGTTTTTGGAGGAAAGGGCAATTCAGGTCTGGGCAAAAAAATAACAATGCCGTGCCAAAATTAGAGATAGATCTTGAGTCTGATAGCCTCAGTTCTCTAAGCATCTTTCATGTACCATTTATAGCCACTACATTGGGACCATGAACTTCATCCATAGGAGTTGCCTATGTGACATAGAAGTTTTATTATTATTATTTTTTAAGGTTCTTTCAGCTTCTAAACTCTCTGGTTCATAGCTATGGCTAATTTTATGGCAAGGACACCTGTTGCTTGGGATCTAAACTCTAATCCATTACAAGCTCCCTTCGTATTGGCAGTAGTAATGTCCAGACTCTATCTACTTGGGATGGATCCAAGCAGGTGTCTTAGAGGCAAAAGTCCCCTTATCACATTACAAAATGCTTTGCTATGTGGTAATGTCCATTAATGAAATCCTTTTGAATTGGTGCACAATAGAGGCCAAGAAAAGATCTTTTTCAATAAAAGATTTGAAAAATCATTTTTGTTGCTTTCTACTTCCTGCATTAATCAATCAATTAATTAATTTAATAAACTTGATTTAATACCTACCATGCATGAGCCAAGTGCTGTGCTAGGTTCTAAAGAGAGCAAAAAATCAAAGCATATCTGAGTCCTGTTCTTAGAAGCTGACCACCTCTTTCTCCTGATCATCCCAGGGAAACTGATAAGGTGAGAAATTTTATCCAAGGCTGATGAAATGCAATGCAGGGCCGAATCTATCATGAGCTTCAGAGGAATATGGCTCCAAAATTGGAACTGCAGACCAGTAGTTATCTCCTTGAAAGGGTCAGAGAGATATTCTTTTCTAAAGGACTATTACCCTCTCTGCCCCCTCACACACAAAGGCATGGAGTAAACAACATGGAAGGGAACCAGTTGCTCATTGAACAAAATTTTAATCCTTTCATTGTATTTAAAGATACACTAAAAAAATCAGTATATTTAGCACAATGTGTGTTAAATTCCTGTAAATCGAGTTGTATTTTAACAGGCTTTGAACAACTGCCATACTCATTCCACATTGATGCCTGCACTGCGGCGGGTCCCTAGTGTGCAGCCAGTTGACCTCTCTATGTGTGTCCCAGTCCCAGCATCCTCGCAGAGTGAGTGCTTAGAGTTTGACCCCCTGCACGGATCTGATGTTTCCTTTATTTTAAATTTGTCTCTTCGATTAAAGGTGAGAACATAAAGTATGTTTGTGTCCATGGAGCAGGACAGATAATAAGCTAACCAAAAAAATTATTTCTTAAGTAATGCTCTATACATTAAGGAAACCTTTTTAGAAATAACCTTGCTTTAGGTCTTTACATAAGTTTTTTTAAAGTATAAATATCTCTTTTATCAGTTAATGCTTAGTTTTATGTCATGCTTGCTTAAAATGAGAAGCACCAGTTCTTTCATGCAAATTGGAAGCACAAAACTTATTCACCTATGGCCCAAAGTATCACTCACATAAAAGCCTCCTTTCTACCTCCCTCTGTTTTCTTTATGATAAAGCGAGGCCCTTGTTTGTTTTCTCTGTCTCTTGGCAGAAAGCAGTAAATTAAAAAAAAAATAATCCAAGGGCTGTGTCTTTTCTTACATTTACCTGGCTCCATCTCTTTGCACAAAGAAAGATTATCTATTATTCTTTAGAAATTGATGTCCAAGTGTCTCATTTTTTGTTGTCTCAAGAGGTTACTGATTATTTTAAATCTTTTCAACAAGTCAGCCTTTATTTCAATACCCAGTGTAGTACTTTGTATAATTTTTTTTTAAATAGGACTTCTTTGTTGAATAAGAACTATGACTATATCAGGGAGCGTCTGCAATAGCTTAAGCGAGGAAAGGCAAGGTCATTCTATTCCATAACTGTGTTGTATTTAAGAAACCATGCAGCTTGAAGAAAGAAAATAAATGAGATCTAAAATGCCGTGGACATCTATTGTTTGACCAATATTACTCCTACCACTTCTGAAAATGCTTCTGCATATTTTTTAAGAGATACAATTATATTTCCTTCTTTTCACTCAGTGTAAGTTTGAGAGTTTGGCTTTCCAGCTTGATTAGAAACCATTGCTACTTTCCTCAGATGTCTCTCTCTCTCTTCCTTCTTTCTCTTTTCCTTCCTTTATTCCATTTGTTTGTTTTTAACTAAAACTTTAGAGATACAGTTAGATTTCTCCTCCCTTCAAGTTCCTCCTTATCTTTCCACCCAGAGGAAACCACTGTTTGAATCTGGCGTCATTTCCACACGTATTTTCTACTTTTACTACATCTCTCTTTCCTTAAACAATAGGCAATAAAAGGAAAGTACTATTTAAGGTATTTAAAGTTTAGAGACTTGGTGTCACATTTTCTGCATCTAAGTTTGCAATGTGCTTTTTCACCCAACATCATGATTGGTTGTGTATTCATAGAGGGATCTTCAGTATGACCCAAGACCCTTTCTCAAGGTCTAGAAGGGGAGCAATACCAAGTAATAATAGAATTCTGTTTTCCTTACCTCAGCAGAATAGCTCAGCTGTAAAGTGACTAATTGAAAGCACATGTTCCAATTTGAGACCAGGGAAATAGCTTCCTTCATGGTGGTAAAGCAGAAAGATGTCACCTAGGATTTGCCAGCAGCCTTATTTCTAACAACATGGAAGGTCAACATAACGAATGAATAAGATGCAGGGAGGGAAGATGGAAAGAGTACTAGCAGTCATCAAGATCTTGGTTCTAATTATCTCTGACTCTGCCTTCTTTTTCACCCAGCCTCCAGCACCCCTCCACTCTGACATTCATCAGTCTGTTCTCTGTATCTATAAGTCTGTTTCTATTTTATTCATTTATTTATTTTGTTTTCTATACTCCATATATAAGTGAAATCATATGGTATTTGTCTTTTTCTGTCTGATTTATTTCACTTAGCATAACACCCTCTAGGTAAGAACCTCAAACTTGACATGTCTGAAAACTGAACTACCCTTTCTCCTGAAGTGGATGTAAATTGAAATGACTGTCTGGCCTGTGATATTTTCTCCTGACTGAGTAAACAAGGCTAATAGGTTTAGTTTGGGCCAATCACATTCTTCTACTGTCTGGAGACTTGAAACCTGAATGGAGAAACTAAAAAATGTAAGTGATTAGAGCTTAGTCACTTTGTTGGCAATTCCAAGAAAACTACTGTTGCCAGGCGGAGAGAATGCAAAGGTATCTAAAGGTCTGTTTCTTATGAATACATCATTAAAACCTCTTCTTCACATGATATTGCTTATATTTAATAACTGTACCATCATCTACCCAGCTACCCAAGCTAAAAATTGGAAATCTCAAATCTCATCTTTCTCTCCATATTCAGCCATTTATTCAGGACAGAGAAAGGCATTTTAAGGCAGACATTTTATTCTAAAGTCTGAAATTGTCCACAGTCAAAACATCCTTTAAAGTCTCATAAGACTAGAGACTAACTTTCTTTCAATAGATTCGATGCATCCAGGTTTTCATTCAGGTCTGGAAAAGATTGTTGGTTCTTTAATTGAATGACTGATGAAATAGTTAATTTGAATTTAGGCACTAAGTATCTGCAAACTTTAAAATATAAGTTTGACATGCAACCCAGTGAGATGATCATGGAATCCAGGCACTCAGAAACTGAAGGTCACCAAAGAAACAGCAGGGTGTGGCTCTCATTTCATGGGCATCCTATGAACTTTCTCTTTCTGTGTGTCTTTTCAAATTAAATGAGCATATTATGGGGCCTTCCTGGGTCTCCTACTTGCCTCAGCCTTTCCATCTCCGTATTAATTATTTTGATCCAATATAACATTTTGTGATTAGGAATTTTTTTTAATTCCTAATATAGTAGGTCCCAAAGTTATCGATTGAATACAATTACAAGATTCTTAGGGCCAGAGCTGAGCATCAAATCCAGAAACACTGTGCTGTTTATACTGTATAATATAGAACTGCATGTACAGGGAGAGTTTTTATGTCTGAGGTAATCCAAGTGGACTTGATGGAGAAAGTGACATTTGAACTGGCCTTTGAAGAATGGAGAGAAGGTGGGCAAGCAGACATGACAAAAGAGAATTCTAAGTTAAAGTTAGAAAAAACCTGGATATACCACTTTAAAACATATTTGGGGAAAGGCAAGACTAGTTCAGGAGATGGTAATATAGTACACATGCAAGAAAATAGAAAAAACAAGCCTGTTAGGTAAAATGAGAGTGAAAATGGAATTAATCAATGAATAAATGAAAGAATGGGTGGAGAGATGAAAAAAGGAGGTAAAAAAGAGAGGGAAGGAGGGAGAAAAGAAAAGTGAGAAAATGAAAGAATTCATTTGTTCATGATAAACAAATAATTGTTTTATCTTGGGGATTTTGCTAGGAATGAAACTACCCACATTTGGTTTTTGACTGGTATTGATGAGAGTGGTTAATAGCCATTCTAAAGAAAGAAAGTGGTGAATAATACCACAGAGTGACCAAAATATTGGCAGTATGATAAAAGATTATAAGGTTTTTAAAATAAAACAACTAAGTGTAAAAATGTCAATGTGAATAGGTTTCTAAAACAAAAACTTAGTGTTAAAAGTGAATTAGAGAATGATTCATATAATAGATATTATGTAAAATTTTAAACACATAAAACAAGACTAAAATCACTGCAGATACACACATTGACTAAAAAAGAGTACAGACAGTAAAGATATATACTAACTTCAGGGCAGTTTTTTTTTTTTTTTTTTGAAGGTGAAAGTAAGGAAAGACTGGTTTTAAATGGATCTATGTTATTTATTTCTAAATAAAAATGAGAGAGAAAGAAAGAGATGCCTGAAACAAATATAGAAAATCTTAACATTTATAAATTCTGGATAGAAAGTACATGGTATTACACCCTTACTTTTCTGTGACTTGAAATATTTACTACTAATAATAGAAAGCAAAATAAACCAACATCATCACCTCACTGAAAAAAAGAAAAGTAGGAAGAAATTTAAAATGCCATTATAATGATATTTCTCAGCTTTTGTTTTTGGTCAAAATACAGTAACAGAGACTAAATTTCCCATCCCAGCTGAAACAACAAAACAGTCAAAATACATAAAACGGTGACATTGAAGGCATTGGACGTCAGGAAAAGAAGAGGAGTGATGCCTGAGAGACAGGAAGTAGATGAGGTGAGCCCTATGATTACCCCAGCTTATTGCCTTCAGGCTTTCCAAGATGGATTTCAGTAAAGGAAATCCAAGCAGAGCTCAGAGCTCTCCCTGAGTTGAGCAGATGGAATCTGAGGAGGCCAAGGAAGCTGGAGTTCACAGGGCAGAATGCCAGAGAGGAGAGGGCTGCATGGAAAAGAACTTCTGAGCTGTGCAGATGGTTCCCCTCAAGCATTCAGTGGAGCACTGATTAGCATATGCACTGAAACTTTTTGAAGCCATGAGAAAAAAACATCTGAAAGTATTACAGGGAAAAGTAATTAGAACTTACACTGAGGGATAGTATCTGTTCCTAGTAGACAGAATGGAAATCCTGATAATTCAGAGGATGTAAGACTACTAAGAGTCTTGTTTCAGTAAGAGGAGGTGGAAAGAATTAACCTCGGACTAAATGCTGCATTGGTATCACCCAACCAAGCTTAATAGTAAGATCCCAAAAGATGAAATTGTTTCCCAGTAATTTAACTGTATAGCAGAATAAAACCAAAGTATTGATACATTTTTATGGATGTAAAACTATCTAGTACCCAACAAGGTAGTATTTACATTAAAAAATTACCAGACAAGCAAAGAAGCAAGACAATACAACCCATAAAGAGGATGATATCAATCAATCAAAACTGACCAAGCAGTGGCACAGATGACAGAATTATTAAAATAGTTATTATTACTCCATTTCTCAATAATTAATAGATAATCAGTAAGGACATGAAATACTTGAATAACACTATTAAACAACTTGACTTAAAAATGTTTCTAGAACAATCCACACAATAGCAGAACACACTCTTTTCAGGTGTGAATGAAAGCATTTACCAAGATAGACCATATTCTGAGCATAAAACAATAGTAAATAAACTTAAAGGTTTCAAGTAAAAAAGTATTCTCTTTAATCATGTGGGATTAAATTATAAATCAATAACAAAGAGAACTGTAGAAAATCCCCAAATAATTGAAAACTAAATAGCATGCTCCTAAGTAGCCACGGGTCAAAGAATAAACCAAAAGGAATATAACATACAAAACTTTGTGAGATATCACTAAATTATACTTGGTGGTGGTGGTTCATAGTACAAATGGCCATAATATGAAAGAAGAAAGTTCTCAAAGCAAATACTTCATTAACTTTAAGAAACTGGTAAAAGAATCATGAATTAAGCTCAGAGTGAGAAGAAAAGAGATAATAAAGATCAGAACAGAAATCAGAAAAATAGTAGAGAAATTAATGACACTAAAAATTGATTTTTAGAGCGATCAATGAAATGTATAAATCTCCAACCAGGCTGATCAGGGGAAAAAAGAGAGAAGACACAAATTATCACTATTAGGAAGGAGAGTGATAACATCATTACAGATCTGACAGGTATTAGAAGGATTACACGGCTATAGTATGAACAATTTATACCAATAATGTCAGCAGCTTAGATGATTGATTCTTTCAATAATACAAATTGTCAAAGCTTACTCAAGGAAAATATATAATCTGAATATTATATAATTTGCTCATTTATATATATATATATAAAGAAGAACAAAAGTTAAAGCACTAACACTACCTGATTTCACATGTTATTAAAATTCTATAGCAATAAAAAACAATATGCATTAGCATAAAAACAGATAACAGATTTGTGAAGCTGCCAGATACAAAGGCTGTCATTTAGGACAATAAGCCAAACTTAAAGTAACAATCACATTTTTATTCATTTACTGTGACAGTGCAGTCAAAAGGCAAAAGAGAAGAGAGAGCTGTCTCCCCAGTATCTATTTTTCCCCAGGGAATGGCACTGGGCGAGCGGTCAGATGATGCGCAATACAAAAAAGAGAAATTATATCACTTCTAAGGAGCTCTAACAAGAGTCACCTGCCTTTTTAGGGACTCACCTGGAGTGCCTGGGGTTGGGAGCCAGGAAAGGCTAAGTGTAGAACCAATGAGTAAGAGTAAGGAAAAGTCCCTCAGCTAACTGGAATTATAGAAATATCTATTATATTGATATGGTGAAGTTTATGGCGATACTTAACAAACTGCATTTTGTAAACATGTGTAGTTTACTGTATGTTGATTATACTACAATAAAGCCATTTGACAATTATTAATTTCTGTTCATGAAAATACATACTTCTTTCTTGCAGACAATGACCAGAGATGATTCCAGAACTTCACATGCCATTGGATAGCAGGGAAATCAAGCTAATATCAGATTATTCATGGAATTCCATTGGAATGATGACTTGATCCATATTTTCAATCGTCACCCCTCACATGTACTGCTAGAGTAAATTGACACGATACTCTCTTCTACTGCAGGTCAACTCTCGACGTCTTAAAACAAACAACGTTAGGCAATAATTGCTTATACTCTACCAGTTAACTCCAAATTTGGTCACAGAAGTGGCCCTCGATTTCCTTTGGTAACAATAAGACTTTATTATAACCTGAAGTTTTCAAGATAATTGACATAAATCGTGAGACAAAAATCTAGAAAATGAATACCTGACTACCATGAGTGATGTGCTGAGCTGGCTTCTATTGTCGCATGAAAGCCAATTGTTAAACATTGAACAATTTTACAAGCTAGTGGCTAAATTCAGCTATTATTAAAACTCAAATTATACACTTTAACAATTAAACTATATTTAAAACAAAGATAATGGATACGCAAGGCTCATCACTCATACTTTACTATATTTACTATTATCTGTGGTTTTGAGGTTTACATCTCTTCCCAGCTGTCCATATTCAGTAACATGATGTTTATAGCTTGAAACTGGCCATAATGGGAATATTTACACCACAGAAATGAGCAAATACTACAAATCAAGGGCTTGATTTATTGTTTTGTTGATGATTAAGAAAATAAATTTTTAAATGTTAATAACACATATTAAAGTTGTAGCATGTCTGTCATATTTGACTAGCCAAAAAACTATTATTCCAGTTTTTTGAAACATATTTTGGATTCAGTTAAAGAATTGTTTTAGTCATTGACAAACCAAACTTGTGAGGCATATTTTTATTGTTAAACTTTTGTGTTATACATTAACAAAAACAAAATATCAACCAACATTCATGTCAAAACTGTATTTACTCATCAGTTGCAAACATGAGTTGGCTATACAAGAGTTCTGCAAAAATCAATAGAACCCTTGGTTTATCTACATGCCAATGTAGGACCACCAGCCACTGCCTTGCCTGCCCGGTGCTCTGGCTGCCACCTTGCCATGTGTCCTCTCCATCCCAGCTGCCCATCTCCATCCTTCCTACTGGTCTGGGTGAATGTTTCTTCTTTAACTCCTTGGTTGCCGGACTTCCATATAGTTCAATCTTCCGGAAGTTCTGGTTATTTTTTGTTTTTAAATTTGTTGTCATACTTCTTTTAGTTGTGTGAGGAGGCAAAGTGTATCTACCTACACTTCCATCTTGGCCAGAAATCCTATTTTTAAAAAAAAATTAATGTTGTGTAAACATAGCATTACAATTTATAAAAAAACTTAAGTATACAACTATATTAACCAATGTTTCCCCAGAGAGCCAAATGCCAAACATTTAAAGTATATCACTGGGCTACTTTCATAGTTAATAAACCCACACCCCATTCAAAGGTTTTCTTCCTAAGCATCTTTGCCTAGGCGCTTCCAGTCTTTTGATTGCAGATGTCACTTCACTTTCCTCTAATGGAAATTGCCTGTCTGTAAAATGTGACTATGAATTAGAACATTTTATTCATACTGCATAACTAATCAGTCTCCTGGAGTAATTTTCTCAAAACAAGGCAATACTTAAGTTTAAAGTGGCAGTTTTTCTAGCATTATTTTTTCTAGAGTTACTTTTTAGCTTCAACAGGCATCCTGTTGAATAACTTGAACACCAAAGGCAAAAACTGTACTGATAAATAGGTTAACTACATGAAAAATCAAAGCTTTTTAAGTACAAGAAACATCACTCACAAAGTTAAAGAGCTAATGTTAAATTAAGAAAATATATGTAACAAATATTTCAAAGTTAATAGCTTTAATCTAGAAACCATTTTTACATGTCTATAAGTAAAAGATGACACTCTGATGGAAAAAAAGGCAAAAGTCATGAGCAGAAGTTTCACAAAAATTCCAAGCAGCCAATAATGCACATGTGTAAAATTTAATAACTACATATAAACTTTGTTTATAATATTTTAAGTAATTTACATGTCTAACAGGAATGAATGGGTTAAAGTATACACGTACAGAATATTAATCAGCCATAAAATTATATAATGGGACATTAACAATTGTGAGGGAATGACCTTAAGGATATATACTTTGGCTGGAAAAGTAGCAGATTTCAAAACTATTGTACAGTATTATCTCACTTTTGACAGAAATACACCTTATACACACATACCCACAAAATAAGATATTGAAGGGTATATTAAAAAATGTTAACCAAGCTTTTATTTTGGGTGGTTTTATTTATTTATTTTTGCATATTTGGATTGAATTTTTCTTCATCAAGCATGCATTACTTGTATAATAGAATTTTGAAAGCCATCTCAATGCTACGTCAGCACTTCATAAGTTTCATAACCAGATGATTCAAGGACTTGTAAGAGCTCAGATTCTTGGAAATTGCAGCTGTTTTGCTCAGAGATGCATTTGGAAGCAGCTCAGTGGAGTCAATATGACCTAACAGGGCACTCCTGGAAGGAGGAGAAGTCCTTGTGTTTGCACTTTTTCTGGCTATGCAAGGGCTGTGCTGACTTGAGCAGCCCAGGAGTGGCTGCTCTCTTCTGTGCCTTGGTGTGAAAATTCAAATAGAGGCACTGACTCATTTTCCTGAATCATTTTACTGGGGATGTGACTTTGGGTTTGGTTACCCACAGGCATTTCTGCTATGACTGGGTACCCTGGAGGAGGTTTTATTTTAACATGTTAATAACAGAAGCTTTTTCCAGCCCAAGTGAAAAGTTATGAATGACAGGGAGGGAGACCACATCCTCTCATTTATATCCCTTTACAATGATGGGGTAGCTTGGTCTCATGCTTTTGAACTTAAAGTTGAAATTTGACTACTAGATGATCTCATATTGAAATCATCTTTATATTTCCATCTTTTAAGATTATCCTAAATAGGCCTCTATACTTCTATCATAAAAAAAGCCCAACATGAAGGTTACTTTGGGAATTAAGAGACTGGAGTTTGTTGCCTAAGACATCGAGAAGGCTTGTTCTTCCTCTAAATGTGAAGTGGCATTTGGTACAGGCTGTGTCCTATACTATGAACAGTCAATAGATTCTTAAGTGAAATCCACTGACAAGGTATCATCAAGAGCAATCAACTTAGTTTGCAACTTGACAATCTATGTTGAAATTCAACAGAGGTCTGGGGCTCTGCTTGATACTGAAAATAGAAAATGAATTAGGCAAAAGCTAGAGGTCAACTCTGTAACAGAGTCTACAAAGACTGTGTGTGAATAAATATGGGTGTCCCTAAAGTCTGGAAACATAGGCATATGTATAATAATCTAATCATAATATTTAGGACTTCTCCAATATATAAAACCAATAATGTAATGTCATCTATATCTCCAGACTTAATAGACACCTCGTTGAATATAATATGATAAGCACCATGGTAACAATGTAGAGTTAAACCCTAGATTCCAGTGAATGATTGATTCTGTCTGGTAAAGTCAAAGAAAGAGAAAGAGAGAAAGTCATATTAAACAGGGCTTCAAAGGATGAGTAGATATCATAAGGAAGTGTATTCCATGCAAAGAAAGCAGTACTGGAATGAAAACCTACCCTGGTCCTGTTTCTGAGAGGTCTCAAGAACTTTCCAAGAAGTGGAGATAAAAATATTGTTTATGGGGTTGGGAGGCTGAGATATTGAAAACTAACTGGAAAGATCCCCAGTTCCCTTCCATTCTTGACCCTTCTACTGGCAGCCTGTGGTATGACAATCATGAGACAGATGCTTGTAGGAAACACAACCAACGGATGTCCAGAGAGTGGGCTATGTAATTAACACAGGTGGAAGCCTGTATTTAGGAAGCATTAAGGACAGATCAAAAATGTGCCTACTTGATAATCTGTAGTGACTTTCAATGGTAGCAAATTAACAATAAACATATTTGCCTATGGAGTCTCACAAAGTGCCTGGAATGGTCCTCTGCAGAGCTGGGGTCAGATGGGAAGATTTTTATAGCCAACATTCTTGAGTCCAGGACATGGGTGCTTGATCTTGTCAAAATCCATGAGAAACACTGAGATTGAATAGGATTAAAGTCTAAGTACATGGTTCAGGGGTTCAAACGGAAGGAGTCTCAGAGAGTCACCACATCATGTGGTAGCTTGTTAGAAATGAAGACTCTCTACCCACTCTAGGCTTAATGAATTCAAATTTGAATTTTAACAAGATTTTCTCATGATTTATATGATACCGGTCTGCAGATCATATTTTTAATGGGAAAAAAAGGTCTAAACTGTGGGTTCTCTAATTTAGATGTACATTGAAATTAGCTGGGGTGTTTTAAGAATAGATAATCTGATCTCTTGGAAATATCTGCAGATATTCTGATTTAATTGGTGGGGTCAGAACATCAAAAGCCGGAATATAGGACAGGTAATCAGGAAAAACTGTCATCAATAATAGGTTCTAGGCATCAGAAGAAGCAAATGGAACTACAGTAGATGAATGGATAGATGGACAGACAGGGGGAGGGAGGGAGGGAGGGATGGACAGACAGATGGACAACAAGAGGTTAGAGGACTGTGAAATAAAAGTTTACTATTTTGATCATAACATTTGGGGTATGTTCCCTCGAAATAACTTAGGCCAGTGTTTCACACATTATTTGCAGACTAACTAAGGAAGTACACATTTTAAAATGTGGATTTTGGCCATACCCCACATATTGATCAGCATCTTCAGACATGTGGCTAAGTAATCTGTGTTTTCTATACATGTTTCAGGAGAACCTTACCTATAGAAAAGTTTAGTAACTGCTTGTCTAGGTAGAGTTTTGGCTAACAGTATGGAAGCAATCTAAATTGAAGTGTTTCTCATGGAAAGGGCCTTTGGTTTTTATTTGGATAGGACAATTCTTCATTGTGCAATAATTGACCCGGCCCCTGGCTAGTGTGGCTCAGTGGATTGAGTGATGGCTTGTGAACCAAAAATTTGCTGGTTCTATTTCTAGTTGGGGCACATGCCTGGGTTATGGGCCAGGTTCCCGGTTTGGGGGCAGTGGGTGTGAGAGGTAACTGATCCATGTATCTCTCACATGTTGCTGTTTCTCTCCCTCTTTCTCCTGTCCTTCCCCTCTTTGTAAAAGTAACGAATAATAAAATTTTTTAAAAATGACCTGGACATCAGAACATGGATGGATTTCCTGGCACTGACTACTAAATGCTAGTAACATGGCCTAGTCATTGTGACAACCCAAATATCTTTTCTCACATTTTTAAAGGGTGCTTCCAAGCTGCAAATTTCTAGCTCAAACTCTCAAGTTCTTTGCCAGGATCATGGGAGAGATTGATAAAGTGTACAGAACATTACCTATGTTTAACACTTGACTATGTCAGAGATCGAGCTTGCAAAATCTAATCACACCTCCTGTAGCTATGAATATGTGTAAGTGAGGAGGTGTGAAGTAGAATACAAAGAACACTGAATCTGTAATTAGAAGGCTTGAGTTTGAGGTCACTCACTCGTTGTACACCATCAGGGTACCATTTCTTATGCCTGGGATTTTCCACACTATAAAATGGGAATAAAAATACTGGGTTCAGTTGTCTCACAGGACTATTGAGAGATGAAAAACAGTGAAACATTTATTATACTATAAAATTTTACTTAAATAAAACTTTACATCTTTCTAAACAATTACTTTTCTCTCTTTCTGGGATTTTATAACATCTTATTGTAATAAAATATACATAACATAAAATTTATCATTTTAACCCTTCTTAAGTGTACAATTCAATCGCATTGAGTACATTCACATTGTTGTACAACCATCACCAGTATCCACCTTCAGAATTTTTTAATCACTCCAAATTGAAACTCTATAACCATCAAACAATAATTCCCCATTACTGCTCCCTTCAGCACCTGGTAACCACCATTATACTTTCTATATCTATGAACTTGACTATTCTAAGTACCTCGTATACATGGAACCATACAGTATTAGTCTCTTGTGTCTGGCTTATGTCACATAATGTAATATTTTCAAGGTTCATCTATTTTGTAGTGTCTATAAGAATTTTCTTCTTTTTTGAGGCTGACTAATCTACTATAATTCTGTACCATATTTTGCTTATCTACTCAGCTATCATTGTTCATAACTTTTTTAAATTTTATTTTTCAATTACAGTTTAATTCAGTATTATTGTGTATTAATTTCAGATGTATCCTGATTCATAGTGGTTTCGCAATCATGTACTTTACAAAGTGGTTCCTCCAATATTTCAATAATCTACCTGACACCATATGTAGTTATTACCTTATTATTCACTATATTCCTTATATTGTTCTTTATATCCCTGTGACTATTTTGTAACAATTTGTACTTCTTAATCTCTTCACCTTCTTTAAGAACTCATACAGCTTAACACCAAATAAATAATCCAATTAAAAAATCAGCAGATGACCTGAACATATACCTCTACGAAGAAAATACACAATCGGCCAACAGATAATATGAAAAGATGCTCAACTTCACCAGTTATTAGGTAAATGCAAATCAAAACTCTAAGGACATAGCACTTCACACCTGTTAGAATTGCTTTTATCAAGAAGACAATTAATAATTACTGGGGTGGTTGTATACGAAAAAAGAGGAGACTTCATTCACTGCTGGTGGGATAGTAAACTGGCACAGCCACTATGGAAAACAGTCTGGAGGCTCCTCAAAAAATTAAGACTAGAGTTACCATATGACCCAGCAATCCCTCTTCTAGGTATCTTCCTGAAAATTTGGGGAACATTTATTTGCAAACACACATGCACCCCTATATTCATTGTAGCATTATTCATGGTGGTCAAGACTTGGAAACAACAAATGTGTGCTTCAACAGATGATTGGATAAAGAAGATGTGATACATATATACAATGGAATACTATGCAGCCATAAGAAAAGATGAAATATTGCCCTTTGCAACAACATGAATGGATCTTGAGAATATTATGCTAAGTAAAACAAGTCAAATGGAAAAAGTCAAGAATCATATATTTCAGTCATATGTGGGATATAAAACTGAATGCAACAAATGGACAAAAACAAATGAACAAAAACTCATAGACTCAGACAACACTAATTTGAAAGAATATATGTACCCCAATGTTTACTGTAGCATCATTTACATACAATAGCTAAGCTCTGGAAGCAGCCTAATTGACCATTGATAGAGAAGTTAATAAAAACAATGTCATGGTACCTGTGTATGATAGAATATCATAAGGTCATAAAAAAGAATAAAATCTTGCCATTTGTGACAGCATGGATGGACCTAGAAGGTATTATGCTAAGTGAAATAAGCTGGTCAGTGAAAGACAAGAACCATAAGGTCACTTATGTGTGGAATCTAAAGAACAAAATAAACAAACAAACTCAACAGAAACAGACACATAGATGCAGAAAATGGACTGTTAGTTGTCACTGTTCTCTTTTTGTTATGAGGAGTCTCTAAGGTGGATGTCAACTTATACCACAATATTGTGTGTTTTAGAAGTTCTCATGCAGCCCTGTCTGTCCCAGCCAGCAAGCTCTCCCATGGGTTGAAATATGTGTATCAAGTTGCTCAAATAAAAATAAACTGCAGCTGCAATTTTAAAGGTTGTTTTTGACTCTAGCCCCTGTACCCTAAAGCCTCTTAGAATTTCCCCCATACACATTAGAGAGCAGGTGGTCAATGGGAAATTCCCATAAGTCCTCTGAACAGCATTTTTCTCAGCCTGCTTCATAGTTCTGATCTACAATTTCTTTTTAGCTATCTCTTCCTGTGTCTTTTTCTTGCCCTCCTATAGTGAAATGAAAATGCATGCCTTAGTGCCAGATAGCATTCCTTTCCCCTTGTCTATATGCTCCCCATCTGCTCTTTGCCCCAAGAGCTTGACACTATGAACTATATCAACAGGCTTTTACCTTCTACCTTCCTGTTGTGTTCAGCCAGTAAGAGCCCCAGTAGGAAGTGAGAAGAAGGAAGAGAAATGAAGTATGCTCCTCATTTCTCTGGTCACCACATCCTGTGAGATTTACTCAGGCTGACTGTGCCTCTTTAGAGAAGGTCACCTGTTTTTTTTTTTTTTTTTTTTTTTTTTTTTGTTTGTTTGTTTGTTTTTTAAGGCAGCTCTTCTGCAGGCCTTTCTTTGTTCAGGTGAATTTCTCATACCCCTTGATTCCTTGGGTCTTGGAATGGGACACTGCCAAACACTGGACTTTGAGTAAAGGGACACAAATTAACTGTATTTCTGCCAACAATTTGCCCAGAGACTCCCTGTTAAGGTTTCGGTCTTCTCCATATCAAATAAAATAAAATTTTGGATGGTGTAATCTTAAATTTATACTTCTCAGTCACCAACTATAGTGTTTATAAAAGAATAAAATGAGAGAAATTACTGTACAGGTGTGAAATTTTGCTATGATTATCATTAGCTAGAATTTATATACCCACACACTCTTTGGTGTCATTTATCAACTATGACTTATGGCATCTTTGCAGGTGGAAAAGGAGCTGTCTGATATTTGAATTCCCTTGACACTTATTAATGTATGTGATTCTTAGGGGGTGGTAGTGTTGATCATTGTTTGCGTATTTAGGAACAATATACATATTAAATTCAGAAATGTCTGATTGTTGGCCCATGTTGTCCAGATTTGAATGGCTTGAAAAAAGAAACATAGCTTTCTGTTCTTTCAGACATAGTCATCATTGTCCGTCAATCAATCAATGAGCTCTCTTGGAACATTTTACTGTCATTCATGCTGATGCCAGCCTATCAGGTACCATTGTTTTGACTCTCAGGAAGCAATGAGAAGCAACCTGAGAAAAAGAAGTGGTTGACCAGAGTGGCCTTTTTATTTGGAGCCAGCCATGAAACTGATCAGCTTCCTTCAAAGCAGTGCTACTATTTTGTCATGTTATAATTGTTAGTAAACCTCCCCTGAAGTAACCTAAATCTGAAAACTTGTAGTTTACTGTTGTTAGTGATAAAGGGTCTATTGAGTGGATAGGGTGGCCTGCCAAAATTCATTCAAGAAAAAGCACACTCACTTTCATTTCAATCATTCCTAGTGAATCCAAACGTAAGGTTATGCTGTTCATTTTTTACTGCTCTATTGTCTTCTAAATAACAAAATTAAATAAACCATGAGTTCTAAAGATTGTCATAAATATTTGTTCAGTACATGACATCTGCAAATAGTTTTATTATTCACTATTTTATTTTACCCTCACCATTCTCTTGTGAACTTTGGTTATGGTGACGTTTGATAAACAATGTCATCAAGACAGGAAGCTAAGTTTTCTGATCCAAGACCAATGCTGCATTACAGTGTGTAAACATGTTTTCACACTTATTTTACAAGCTTAGAATATAAGCTTTTGCTATTCTTTTCAGCATCCGAGATTAGGAGGAACACAGGAAGTTGCCTGAGTAAGAGAGAAAACAAAAATTAGCTCAGTCACCTGAAATGGCAAATGTGAGACTAGCTCCTCAGTCTTCTGGCAAGAAATAAACTCAAGACAGGAAGGCAACTTTATGTCTAATTCAAACTTCCATTCAATTCAATCATTGTCTTTACACACCTTTCACATGGGATTACTCCACATCCCTTCAATAAATAACATCTGTGAATTCTGACTGTACAATGCCATCTATGATCAGTTCCTTCTTCCCACATTCGCAGCATCTTATGATATTAAGGCCTTTATCATTTCTTTCCTTGACTTTTCAATAATCTCAATTTTAAATGGTTCTCATGTCCATCCTCACACTGTTATTAGATTAGTCTTCTTATAGTCATAGTAGGTGCTCACTAACATTTGCTTAAAGGGGAAGCTGATGCATTTGTTTGCAGAAGCTGATGATAGATCAGGGCAGCAAAGAAATATTATACAGCCACTGCAAGTTGTCCCAATAATATTTTTTTTTCTGGATGAGATCTAAAGTAGCTCTTAGAAATTTCCTGTTATAATGGATTATGTTAATTCAATGCTCTGCCTCCATACTCAATATGTAAGTTAAGACGCTGTCTTAGTCTGCCAGGGGTGCCATAACAACATACCATAAACTAGGTCGTTTAAACAACAGACATTTATTTTCTTACAGTTCTAAGGCTAAGAGTGTATACCTGCAGAGAGAGGTAAAGAGAAATCAAACTCTGTTGTCTTTCCTTATAAGGGCACTAACACTTTCATGAGGTCCCTGCACTCATGACCTCATCTAACTCTAATGACTTCCCGGGGGCCCCACCTTCAAACATCATCCCATTTAAGATGACCACTTCAATATATGAATTTTGGGGTGGCCTGTGGGTCACAGAGAACAAATATTCGGTCCCAATGCTTTGTATTGGGGCAGTGGATATTAATTTAAATTTTATAGTGTCATACCCTACCTGCTGGTCTGACAGCCTTACCATCAATGCTTCTTAACTCTATCAGTGCACACCTCATCCCTCTGCACACTGCTGCTTTCGGGAGAGAGGAATATTTATAGGTGAAACTTCAACTATCAGCAGCAAGAGTGGCAAGTTCTTCCTCTGTGGTGATGAGAAACAACATTGCCATGGCTCTGCTCTCTTTCTAGTGGTCACTCTCCAGCCTTTCTTTGCTTCACCAGTACTTTCCAAGGCAGAAGTGTTCTTCATTAGCTTACATGCAAGCCTTTCACCCTGAAAATCTAAGTAGCCTCTGTGCTTTTCTTTTTCTTTTGGTAACTCACACAAAACTTATCTTATCCAAAAGGTTATATTTTATATCAATGATCTACTAGCACTTTGTAGTATACTAACATATTCTGGCCCTGCCCTTGCTGGTGTCACTGTGCTGGTTACCTCCCGGGTCTGGACCTCACAGGAATCCCATGGCCCACCTCCCTCTATGGCCTGGTGACTTCCTGTATTGAAGTGAACACAAAAAGGGAAGCCTTTTTGGTCTCTTTCTCTTGTAGCTCAGGCTCAGACTTTAAAGTAGTCTCTTCATGGACTGTATTTCTATCATTCTATCTATTTGTTGGACTTGCCCCAACCCCATGTAGATGTCTGTGATAGCAGGACTTAATATTAACCGTCCTTCTGCATGTTTCTTGGAACAGGAAGAGAACTGGCATTATTCAGTCTTATAATCTGCCAGGTGAATCCTGGCTTTGATGTCATTAAAATGATGGAATTAGATTTGGAGATGGTATGAAACTAGGCTTTATTACTCACTAGCTGTGTGACTCTGAGCAATTCACTTTTCTCCTGGAGATTCTATTCCAAGTTGTGAAGTAAAAATAACATCCGCTTTACCTTCATTTCCACAAGTATGTAAGGATAAAAATTAAGCAATATATCTTATAGTAACAAATTAAAAAGCAAAGCATAGATGTTGGTTGTGATTATTATTATGAATAAAAAAGAAGAGAGAATGGGTGTTTATTTCAAAATAATATGTAGTCTCATGTCAGTGAGAAGTAGAAAGTGAAGACTGACAACCCCTTAGAGCAGCAGTCTTCAATCTGGGGCTCGGTTTATCCATAGACCCCTCTTTCTGGTTTGTAGATGGCCTTGACTTTCTCTCTGTCTTCATATCATCTTCCCTCTGTGAGTGTCTATGTCCTAACAACTTCTTATCTAAGGGCACTAGTCAAATTGAATTAGAACCCACTCATATGACCTCCTTTTACCTTAAATACCTCTCTAAAGTCCTATCTCCAAATATAGTCACATTCTGAGGTAGTGGCTATTAGAACATCAACATGAATTTTGGGGAGTTATAGTTCAGCCCTTAACACTGATAGGTCAAAGTAGTCATCTCTATATTGTAATTTTACTATAGTGCAATCTTTCAGCAAAACGATGTGTCAGGGTTCTCCAGAGAAACTGAACTAATAAGATAGATAGAGATGGAGATAGATAGAGATGGAGATAGATATAGATATAGAGATAGAGATAAAGATGATAGAGAAATAGAAATAGTGATAGAGACAGAAAAAAAAAATAAAGAGTAGTTTATAGAAATTGGCTCACTTGAGTATGGAGGTGGGAAGTTCCATGACCTGCTATCTGCAAACCGCAAAACTGGCTGCAAAGCCAATGGTATAATTTCATCTGTGTTTGTAAGGTCTGAGACCCAGGAAGCCAGTGGTATAAGTCCCAATCTGAGTCTGACAGCTCAAGAATCAAGAGAACCAATGTCCTAGGTTGGGGGGGGGGGTGGGTATTCTAGCTTAAGCAAATAAATATCCCCCTTTCTCTGCCTTTTTGCTCCATTCAGGCCCTCAGTAGATAGAATGATGCCCACCAGCATTGTTGAGGGAGATGTTCTCTACATTCTCCAGTTCAAATATTAACTGCTTCCAGAAACATCCTCATACACACACACCCAGAAATGCTTTGCCAGCTATTTGAGCATCTTTTAGCTCTGTCAAAATGACAAATAAAACTAACTATCACAATGACTAAACCTTAAATTGGAATAAAGAGGAGATATTTTCTTATCTAAAAGTATTCAAATGATCAGAACAACACAAATTTCATCAAAATATGCATTTAAAATTTCTAGTACTTATTATGGGAACTGAACTAGCAATATAACTTGCATATTGTATTCCCTATACTTTTAGGCACTATACTTCTTTAATGAGTTTGATCTTTATAAAAGTCCTGTGTGGTAGTATTATCTCAGTATTCAGTTAACGTAAGTCTTCTGATCACAAACTTATATGTGGCTTCTATTTTAACTCAGAGTGAAAGAAAAAATCCTTAGAATGGCTTGTGCATCCTGATTTGATCTCAGCCTCTCCTTTTCTTTCCCATTACTTCTCTGATCTCTGGTCCTTCCACACACTACCTTGCCTCATAGCGCTCCAGCCACACTGGCCTTTTTGCCCACCTTCTAAGGCTCCAGGTGAACTCCAGACTCAAGGTCCTTGTACATACTCTCCTTTGTGCCTGGAGTAGTCTTCTTCCAGATATCTACATGGCTTCCTTCAACACACCTTTCAGTTTTGGCCCGCATGTCACTTTTTACATTAAGCACAATTTAAACAATTTAAAATTGCTCCCCCATCCTCCACCACAGAAATTTTTATCTTTATTTCCCGACTTATTTTTTCACAGCACTTATTACCTTCTAACATACTTTACTTATGTATTTTGCTCACTGGACTGGTATGTGTCTATTGGCTCACTGTTCCATTTCTACCCTTCCCGTTCCTTTACAGGTAGAAGGCTGGAAGCCTACAAACTATTTTCCAGATTTGATTAGCACACAACTTCTGGATAAATTCTGTCATTGAGAGGATCCGTTAGGAGTCTGGAAGACAGAAGGAAAAGACCAGCCATCCCTGGAGAAGTGACAGCAGCTGTGGCTGTTATCATGGGCTCCAGAAAGCTCTCCAGCTAGTGTGATTCTAATGAAAAAAATTACAGCAGCACCAGCAGCATTGGTTGCATAGAGCTCTTGAAATTCCTCTTAGGGAGACAATGACAATGGACTTCTGTGGGGGGTTCTTATTGTGTCGGTTGGAATAGAGGCCCTTAACTTCCTGCAAAGCAGCAGGGGCAGAGGTCCCAGTAGGAGTGGCACCCGCAGCGAGGCTCCAGCAGCCTCGGTGGCACAGCTAACGGGGATGGTACATTTGTTCTGGGTAACAACAGTTTCCTTTTACTCTTCTTGTCCTTGGGATGATAGTTTCTACTCTCTGGATAAATTCTCTCTTTCTCTTTTAGTCTAGCAGCTACTTTGATGTTGTTATAATCGAATCCACATAATAAATTTTCTCTGTTGGAAATATATATAGTGACTCCTAATTTCCTGAATGGACCCTGGTTGATATAATATATTAGAGATTGCTGCCTGAACATCCGTCCAGAAACACACAGTCACTACCATTGCTGTTGCCACTGCACGAGGCACTTCCAAACACTAGGTAAGAGGATGCTTTCCAATCTTCTATGACTGCCTCCCATTCACAGAACCTAGCCAGATGGCAGCTGGCAAGGCAGTCAAGGAAATGTCTGCATCTAGCCCCCTGGGTTACAGAAGGGGCAACGATGGAGCTGAGATCATAACCTGTTCATTTATTTGAAACAAATTCCATGGTTAAAGTGATTTGGACAATTCTGCTTCTAATTGTTTTCTTAGTATGAGCACAAAGTCTATTTATTGTCACTGGTGAATCTTTGTTTAATAAATTTTCATTGCTACTGAGCAAGAGCCCACTGTCCAACAAACATAGAAAGCACAATGGTGACACTGGCTTTTGAGAAAAGTAAGAATGATTTATTTGATGTGCAGTTGACTCTCAACAGAGAGGAGGCACTGCTCAAATCTGTCCTCCTGATGGAAGGTTTGGGGTGGAATTTAAGGGGAACAGGAGCTGGTTTGCAGAAGCACTGGCCCAGCAAGTTTGGATTGGAGGGTTTTGAAAAATGACCCTTTACGTTACAGGGTCAAGGGGGAAGAGAGAAAGCACAAAGGAATTTTGATCTGGCAGGGTTTGATAGGTCATTTCTATATTTGTCCATATGAGATCTATGCACTAGATCTTCCTTATTGGAGGACCCTTTTCTTTATAAAGGGATCTAGGTAGTCACATTTCTGCTACTTGAGTTTTCTAGGCTGAAGATTCTTGATTCTGAGATCATCCTGAGGACAGGAATGGCACATGCACAGTGCAGTCTCTTTAAAATAACTAAAAAATTGTATTAATCTCCAATTTGCTTTAAGGAACTAGTGTGCTGTTTCATCATTCTTTTTTATGAGGAAATTAATTCATTGAGACCTTGAAACATTACTTGAGTAAGAATTTAAGAAGATAATTCAAACTTAGTTCTCGTTGATATAAAATGGCACACATTTTCATTTGTATGGAAGAACTACCACGCTAAAGTTCTACTACTGGTGAGGCAGAGAATAGTAGACAGAATAAAGGCTTTGAATAAGAGTTAAGAAACTGAGGTTCTAGAATGCTCTCTGTCTTTCTTGACCATGTGACCTCACTTCACTAATGAATCCTAATCACTGAGTCAACAAATTTTTACTAAGTATCTTCCTTGTGTCATATTATATAGATATAGTAATACACAGTACATTGTACTTTGCCATGTATCATGCACACTTTTTGCCTGAATTTTGAGAGGAAAATAAGGATGCACATTATACACTGGTAGTACTAATTCTGTATCTATGTAAATGTTTTTAGTTCTTTTATTTATGCTTGAATGTAATATAGAAATTGAAGAAGATGATTCTTCTGATATAGACAGGGACAAAGTGTTCGTGGGCTTCCATGATGCATAAATTTCATAAATTCATTGCCAATAGGTACATAAAATTTCTTGTACCTTGTATCTGTTCTTGTGTTTTGTAATTATTTGTTACATAAAATCTCTGGTACCATAGTATCTTCAAAAATAAATGCTAAAATTCCTTTATAATACAAAAAACCTACAAGTATCTAAATATCAATAAATAAATAATTGAATTAAAAATTAAAATAAAATATTTTTTCTTGGAATTTTGGCCCCTAAATGTGGTAGTGCATTATACACGGCAAAATATGGTAAGTCATCATCTCCAATGATTCACCAATCCTGGTTGATTCAAAATACATCCCAGATCTCACAACTGATTTTCCATCTTCTTTGCCATGACCTTGGTCCAAGCTATCAGCATTTTCTCTTGGGTTACTACACTAGCTTCCTAACTCATCATTCTGCTTCACTCTCTATTTAATAGGCTTCCACAAAGTGGTCAGAGTAGGAGAGCATTTTTAATGCAAGTACAACAATAGTACTCTTATGCCAAAAAAAAAATCCCTATCTTTTATAAGATATTCAGATCTTGCATGATCTGGTTCCACTCTAACTCACTTAACCTCATTTTCTATTACTTTTCTGCTCATCCTGACATAGTATACTTGGCTACTAAAAGGAGGCCAATTCTTTTTTTGTTGTTCCAAAGAACTTCTCATTTGATATAATTCCTTCTACCTCATGTGCTTTTTCTCTCCTCCCTTACTTAGGATTTACCATCATTCAGATTATAGCTGAAATATCTGAATCACTGCCTACCTGTTTCACAATAGCACTCTTCATTCATTGTTCTTCTCTGTAGATTTGTAATTATATTTTATAATAATTTGTTTGATACCTTTCTGTCCTACCAGAGTGAAAGTTCCACAGAGAAGGAAAAGTGGGTTTTTTTGTGTAGAACTGTATTTCCAGTGTACAGCCAGATGCTAGATAAATATCTCTTCAGTAAATGATTAGGAAGTCATTGAAGAATTTTAAATAGAGAAGTGGCTTGATCTGATGTACACCATTTTTAGAAAGTTGCTCTGAATTTAATTTTTGCCAAAATAAAAAGGAAGATTAGAGGATGTACAAGGTTCCAAATATTCTCAGATTCTTTGATTTTGTTTTCCTAAAATCTGCAGCAGAATTCTTAAAATTATCTAATGCCTCACTTAACATGCCTTACTGTGACATGGGTGAAAGATTAGCATTAGAGCCCTCTTGTTACAAAGGAGAAAATGGAGGTGGGTTTGCTTGGTAGATCATACAAAGAAGTTAAATTCTGTATTACCAAACACAGGATTGTGGATGCAAAGTCAAGGACTATCTGAATGTATAATCTTGTTAATATCCAATGTGCACTTTTTCCCTCTTTGACATTCCCTTCAGTCAGAATAATTGCCAAGTTTAAAGAGACATCTCAAACTCTTCAACAATGCCCTTGAATGCTGACCGCACATACTTGATTTAGATGACAAGAACACTTTGCATTTTTGTTTAATCTCATTAGATGAGCATGTGCAAAATCCATAATTTGTACAGGTCTGGAGACAAATTTACCTACCTAAATTAGATGACATTTTCAGAGGGATTAGATTTTGAAGAAAAGTAGCAGCCATCCAGCCCAAGTGTATCAGGCATTTGTTGACTGAGCAAACTTTATTATTTACCATATATCAGAGGCTATGCTACGTGCTGTGGACACAGGGATGTGCTACATATGTGGAAAGTAAGGAAGCAAATAACCTTTGAAGGGTGATGATTGGTTCATTAGAATGCACAAGACCAGGAAGTATGAATCTCAATATTTGGTCCCTAGCAAGAATGGGTGATCTATGTCCCATGGTCCAAATCTGGTTAGCCTCCTGTTTTCGTAAATAAAATGGTATTGGAACACAGCCATGCCCATTTTTTTTGTCTATTGTCTATAGCTACTTTTATGCTACAATGGCAGAGTTGGAGCAGAGAACCTATGGCCTGCAAAACTGAAAATACTCATTATCTGACCCTCTGTAGAACACTTGCTAACTCTTATACTATGGTAAAAAGACTCATCATGGGCTGATTCTAGAAATGATTTTCAAGTAATAAATTTGGATGTAGTGAGAAGTACTACTTTTTCTTTTTAGACTGAAATTTCCATAAGGTATTTCCTTTACTTGTCTGATGACAATTATAAAAACTGATGGATTTGAGTAGTATGTAGGGTTTGGTTGGAAAAATTCAAGGGAACTTGGGAGATTTCATCCACAAATGTAGGAACAATTCCTGCTTAAAGGGTTTACTTGCAGTCACAGTGTGCTAATATGCTTAGTATCTGTTCCTGGATTCACTTTGGATCAATGTAACAATAAGAGACCTTTTTGTTTCTGATTTTTGACTGTAGAGAGCATCAGTGGCCTGGGCCTCAGCTGTTGCACCCTGACTTCCTTTTTGGCATTTGCACTGAGACTACCTTTCCCACAGCTCCTCTCCTCCAAGGACTGAACTTTTCAGGGACCTTGAGGCAAGCCCGTTCCCCAACGATGAGAGCTCTTTGATGAACAACTTTTGCTCAAGGGTTTATGACAACCTTGTTGAAATTTCCTTATAATCCCCACCTCTACTTTTTTCCTTCCATCTTTATTGAAGTATAATTAGCAAAATTGTATTTAAAGATAACACTGTAAGATATATATAGTAATGATTTGATATAATGTATACATTGTAAAAAACATTTCTGCCATCTAACTGGTTACAATTCATCACTATATGTATTTGGTAGGAACATGTAAATTCTATTGCCTCGGCAAATTTCAATTATACAATGCAATGTCACCCACTGTAGTCATTATGTTATACATTTTAACCTCAGACTCACCTATCATTTCTTCCTTCCCTCACTCCTTCATATGGGGTTGATTAGAATGATGCAGGGTTTCCCCTCCAAAGTGAAGAAATACCACAGAGAAGGAAGCACAGTACATGGTAGTCCTCTGGAGACAAAACATGATATACTTAGGAATACTGCTCTGGCCTATCTACTCGGTGACAGGCAAACCTGAGTGGGGCCCCAAGCAAGACAGGGTTCTGTAGCACATCTGGACCATAGTAGAATTAGCCCTGCCACTTGGGTCAAATGATCCTATAGACACTATAGGTGTTAGAGATGTCAGTGGGGGAAAAGATACAGTATGGGACTTACAGAAAATTCCAGTTAGAGAATTGCAGCTCAGGCCCTTTGGATTCTGAAGCAAGGTTGTGTCATTGATAGTAGAGAATTGTATACCCTTTGGACAAAGCTCATGGCATGCAACTGGTTCTTGGTAGAGAAAGAATGTTTGACCATGTATTACCAAGTTACCATGAATCTGGACTATCTATTCTGAACTGGGTTCTCAGACAGCCACCAAATAAAGTCAGAAGGGCCCAGCCATAACCAGCAGACATTGCAAACAGCATGGGAGTGAGCCTGAGCAAGACACCTGATAAACTGCATGACCACCTAGTCCAGGTTTCCATGCCACTTGCACAGTTGCACCAGTGACACTGCTGTGGCTTGCACCTACGATCACATGGAGGATCCTGAATAAGGAGGGAAAAAATCCTACACTTGGATTACAAATGGATTAGCTTGCGTTCTGAGTACAACTCCCCCCTAAAAAAACTGTCAAAAATAGGTGGTGCTTCATTATAACCAGATTCAAGGATAGCCCCGAAAAATACCTCAGAAGAAAAATATCCCCAATGCATGGGTCTGAGCAATAAGCATTGCTATACCTTTTATGTGGAAGGAGATATGACTAAATGAGTGAATATACGTATCTCCCTGAGTAGTGGTCAACGGCCTACTTGTCTGGTTAAGAGTATTTGGGGAAAAACCCTGGCTGGTGTGGCTCTGTGGATTGAGTGCCAGTATGCAAACTAAAAGGTCTCCAGTTCAATTTCCAATCAGGGCACATGCCTTGGTTGTGGTTCAGGTCCCCAGCTGGGGGTGTGTGAAAGGCAACTGTTCTCTCACATATGGAATGTTTCTCTCCCTTTCTTTCTCCATCCCTTCTCCTCTCTCTAAAAATAAATAAAAATCTTTAAAAATTTATTTAAAAAAGAATATTGGGGAACAAAGATCTAGGGTATGGATTTGAAGCATGGACTGGATGTATAGGAGTGGACACAAAGTGTGAATACTTTTGCATCACATGTTAATGCCCACCAGACAGTCTAAAGAAGCACTGAGCAAATAAATAGACAAAATAACTTTGTCAACTGAATTTAGGCAGTCTTTGCCATTGATCACTCCAGAATTGGCACAAGGCACGTGAACAGAGTGGCCATGGTGGCCAAGATAAAATGTACACATGGGCTCAACAGCACAGACTCATACTTAACACAGCTGACTAGCTACCGCTGCCTCTGAATATTTAATGTCAACAAGAGAGACCAACACTGATTCCTTAAAATAGCCGTATTCCTCCAGGAGACTAATTGCTCATTAGTGGCAAGTTGACTACATTGGGCTCCTTCTATACTGGAAGGGCCAGCAGCTTGTCTTATAAGGAAAAGTATATGTCTTAAACATGGATTTACTTTTTAAAATATTATTGTTCAACTACAGTTGTCCTCATTTCCCCCTATTATTCTCCCCTGCCTTACCCACCCCACCTCCCACATTTGATCCTCTTCTGTCCATTGTCTTTGTCTACGGGTCTTTTATGCTTGTTCCTAGATGACCCTTCCTCTTCTTTCCCCTCTTATTCCCCTCTGATCTCCCCTCTGGTTACTGTCAAGCATGGATTTACTTTTTCTATATGCCAAATCTCAGCTAGCTCCACTATCCCTGACACCATAAAGTCACATGCTCTCCAATTACAAATATAGTGTGTTGAAATTATTTACTTGAATAATTAGGCATAGTTAACAATTTTATATACTTATCTCACTTAACTCTTAAACTTAATCTCTAATATAGTTTCTGATAATTTTTCTATTTCACAACTGAGGAAACTGAGGCTGTAAGAAGCTGAAAATTTGCCCAAGATCATTTGCTAGAAATTGCTACAGCAATAATTCAGTCCCACTAGTCTGACTCCAGAATTCATGTATTTAACCATTGTGGCAATTATTTCAATTGTAATTATTAATTTATACATTTTTTATATCATAGGAGAATTTAAGCCATTGTTACTAGCTAGTACAGAGTCTAGCACATGGAACTCCCAACAGGTTTACTGAATTTATAAAGAAAGAGAGAAGAAAAGGGGGAGGGGCTTGTCTTAGGCAGAGACAGTTGATTTCTGGACTTTAGGGGGCGAAGTAGTAGTTAAGGTGGTAGGACTTGGAAATTTTAACTTCTAATTTCACTGAAGAAACAAATAACACATTACATAGTACCATAGTTACCCCTTACATATTTCTTTATAATATGGTGTTCCTTACCCATTACTGAGTCACAAATTATCCCAGAGTTATATGACTTAAAACTACTTGATTGTATCTCATGGTTTTGTGGGTCAGGAATTCTGAAATAGGCTTAGCTGAGCAATATTTCTGATCCATATGATATGAACTGATAGTCTTTAACTGGCAGATGATTGGTCTAGAGTTCTTTGGACAGCTTCGTTTACATGTCTTGTACCTTGGTGGTGATGGCTGGCAGGTTAGAATTAGTTGGGATTGTTAATGAGTTCACCCACACATGATCTTACCAGGATGATAACTTCAGGATAACTGATCTTTTTCATGACAGCCCAGGAGAAAATGATCCAGGAGACCCAGTGGCAAGAGTTCTTATGACCTGGCCTTACACATTCCAGAATATCACTTCTGCCAAATGTATTGGCCAGGCAAGTCACTAAGGCCAGGCCAGGCTCAAGGAGAGAAGAATTATTCTCCATCTTTCAGGGTATAAAGTAGTAATAAGTGTTTTGTGGCCATTTTTAAATGACTACACTTGATTTTATACCTGAAAAATGTTTTTCTTAACTCCTTTTTGGCTGTTTCATTCAGGTCTCACCATGGGACAATCATTGACTGCTTGTGTGGGGAGACAACAGGAAAATCTTATATAACCCTAGAATTATATGCTTTTTAGGAAGGAAGAAGAC
Organism: Glossophaga mutica; assembly: GCA_039655065.1. NCBI lineage: Eukaryota > Metazoa > Chordata > Mammalia > Chiroptera > Phyllostomidae > Glossophaga > Glossophaga mutica. The sequence continues at coordinate 174,992,916 of CM077304.1, read as the reverse complement.
AATTTTCTACCCTTTCATTGTGGTGTTAATTGAGTTTCTACTATGTGCAGAGTGATGTCCAGAGGCAGTTAGGCAGAGCTGTGGCAGGAAGGCCAGATCTGTGAGGCTGGGCAAACCACTTAACCTCCCTGACCTTTGATTTTCTTATCTGTACAAAAAGGGACAGTAATACCTGCCCAAAGTTTTAAAGTTCTTATTAGACTCCAAAAGTAGTATTAATGCATGAAATAATCTTATACATAATAAAATACTTTTTTAAAAGCAGCCTTTATTAATGTGCCTATTAAGTCAAGAAAATAAGGCACAATCAAAGTGGGATATAATACAATTACACACAAAAAATTAATATAGGATATGGTGGCTGCTTTAAACTAGCATGAACCAAAATCCTGTTGTTTCACAAAAGAGAAAGATTGTATCTGATTGCAACAGCAGGGGAAGCTTTATTATTAATATTCAATGATTCTGCTAACTTAACTATGCAGGAACCTAATGGGTGATATCATACTCAAAGTTCAGAGAAGTCAAAAAATCTTTTTAGTCCAGGCATAACTGAGTTTTCTGGATGATGTTGCACTGGGCAAAAATAGTTTGGCTTCTGGAAATACATCTGGACAATTCAGCACTGTTATTAGATTTGGTCTGTGTCTTTAATGCTAATAATAAGACCTGCAAAATAATCTGATGAAGAAAGTGAAGGTATGCAAGATTTCATCAGAGTGGGCTGCACCCATGGCCTCTGGGAATTTTCGTCCTGTGGTTCAAGGTCCTGTGTGCCTATCTGGTAATCAAAAGGCCCAGTGCCTCAGTCATCATCCCAGTTCCATATGGCAAAGGACCATGTTTCCTGCACTAAACACACCTTGCTACAGTGAATTGACTCAGATGTGGTATTTTAATTGGCATTAAACAGAATTATTATTTAATTAAAGCAGAGGCTAATTAATTTTCTGACTCATTGTTTGTGCAGAAGATGCTATATTCCAGTCAAAACCAATTTAGATGAATAACATCAAATACTCAATCTGGTGCCTTCAGGAGGCCTATTTTGTTTATTTACTTTTTACCCAAATGGATACCTTTATTGGGAATAATTTGAGCCATTAGATGTTATAGTGGGAGGGGAGTTTACAGAACTCCTCCAGCTTGGACATTTTATAGATGGGAAAACTGAAACCCAAAGGATAAAAAGTAGTTGTCCAAGACCACAGACTGAGGTAGGGCCAGGCCAGTCCTGAGACCAATGGCTCCTGACTCTCATTCTAGTGTTCATTCCTCTCTGCTGCAAAACGTGAGCTTTCTGAAAGAGGACCTATGACATACCAGCACTAGAGGCACCCTCACTCACTATCTGCCCAGTAACCCCATTTCATTGTTGGAGAAACTGAAGACCAGCAAAAGAAAATATTTGTCATGATCACACAGCTGAGCCAGGATGAGAGCCCCAATTCACCTTCTAGTAATCTGTCTACTGCAGCATGGTCTCTAAGAGTAAAATCCTGAGGGTAGATAGCCCTGTTGTATTGAGTGTGGCCTGTAGAACCATTTTTGTGATTACTGTACATTGCAAAATTAAGACTTTGGAAAAAAACCCTCTTTTCAATGGGGAAAACAAAGTCAAGTGATGCATTAGGAAGACCATAATCTTCCCTGGGTTTAGCATTCTGCCTACACTAAGCCTTACTTTTTCAAGGAACATTCTTTCCATGAAGACTTCCTAGGGCCTATGGTCATGCTTCCCTCATTGAGTGACCCCTTGGCATTTAGGTACAGTCTGCATCTCACCACACAACTCTGAATCTACTTATGAATTCCTTGCATGTAGTTCTCCGTAATTAGTTTTGAAACTTGTCAAGGAGAGAGTCTCAGCTGCCTTTCACTTCTAGTACATCCATTCCGGTATAGAGTTTGTGAATGGCACTCAGTTCACACTCAGTAGAGGATCACTACAATGATTCCTGAAAGACCTGGAATACAGTAGATTAGGAAAGGCTAGAGATCTAGAACATAATGGCTATTCATTAAGCATGGGGTAGTTGAAGAATCTCTATAGTCAGAGGGAGAAGAATTTGAATCCAGGCTCTGGTAATTATTGACTTTCTGGCATTCTGAGCTTCAAATTCCTCATTTGAAAATGGTCTTTATAGTACCAACTTCACACATTATTTTAAGAACAAAATGAGGCAAGTGTATAAAACACTAGCACAATACCTGGCAAGTAGTAGCTACCCAAACAGTAAATTCTGGTTTCCATATTGCCTCAGAGCATACAGGAAAAGATGCTTCTCAATCTCCTTGTTAATAGAGGGCAGGGGCCCCAGCACTCCTACTGAGTTTTCAGTTCTCTGCAACTTTGCCAAATACGTTAGACAGGTTGAAAAAACTATGCTTGATGCCTTCTGTTCTGTTACACTCTTTGTCTGAAATTTCCTCATCCATATGCAGTTCTCTGAGCTTTATTATAAGGGCCTGGCTCCTGAAATGCCCATGTATGTGTCTCAATCCTAATTTGGATAGTCATTTTTTTTCCTGACTAAACAAGGCCAAGAAGTTAATGGTGCTCTGCCGTTGAAAGCTCTGAGGTCTATTTCTATCTCTTCCACAGAGGAATGCAGACCAGCGTTCTCCTGGGAAGCCCAGAGAGAAGCCTGTAGCTTGTTCTTTTGTCCTGAATGCAGCTGGAGCGAAGAACTCCACCCTTGCCCGAAATGGTTGCCTTCATGCGGTACAACCCTTAGCAGTGAGTTATCGGTTATGCATCATCTCCAGCCATGCCCTGGGGAAGGAAAGGCCGCTGCCAAGTTATTCCTTCAGGAGCACGTGCGTGACTCTTCTGCACTGCATATGAGGGTGAGATGTGGGTGGCTGGGTGTGTGGTGAAGGGAGGTAGGTGAAATCAGTCAGCAACTGTTGCATCAAGAGTTTTATGGGTTTTCCTATACCCAGACCTCCCAAATTTGGGATTACTGAATTGCCTGGGCTTATTTCAAAGATCAGTCTGAATCTGTAGGTCTTAGCCAAGGGCTTAGGGGGCATCATAACTGCTGTGCCAGGGAAAACAGTCCTTAATGAACTTCAGGGATAACCCCATGAGGAAACAGGACTCTTCCTCAAAAGGCCTCAGGGTGATTGCAAAATTCAGGGAATGGCGCAGGGTGAAGAGTGAGCCCTTCAGTTGTGGATCAATCTAGAGACAAGTAAGGGCAAGGCTGTAACAAATAAAGAACTCCTCTGGAGAAGAGTTTAACTCCTCAGACACAGGCTTTGAGAGCCAGGGAACAACGTGGCTATTCCCACGGGATTAGGTGGTACAGCTTGATGTCCCAGAGCAGCTCTACCAGGAAGGGTTCCCGTAGATGAGGCAAGGCTAGAGCACACTGGTTCCTGGAAGGGGAGGCAGGTCTCTCTGATCTAGCGGGAGATCGCACCTCTTCTTTAGTACCTTTGCTAAACAGATGCATCAAATTTTTCCCAAGGATAGAAACCAAGAAGGGTTCACTTTAGCAGCAAAACAAAGTAGAAAAGTCATGAGTCTTTGAATAAGAAAGGATGTTTGGAATCTCAGTTTTTTTTTTTCCTAACCAGTGAGTGACTTTAAGTGAGTCACTTAATCCTTAGCCTCCATTTTCCTCAGCTATAAATGAAAGAGAATAAAGTCTACCATAGGGTGTTGTCGTGAGGGTCAAATGAGGTCAGTTACATAAACAAGCACTCTAGAAAGAACTGCTAATGACAGACTAGTCTCTCCTCCTTAGTTAGCTAATTTATTTTTTTTTAACTTTTTTATTGTTTATTAATATTAAGAGGTGACTGAGTTGAAGGAAGAGAGAGAGTAGAAATATCTAAGTTACAGAAAATGAAAAGAACTTCCTCTAGAAATACTTAAATTTCCTTTCCTCTGGGGCAAAGGGAATGTTGGATGGAATTAATGACTTGTCAACTTTTTCCTTTGTGCCAGGTATTTTGCATGTACTGTCTCATTTGATCTGCACAAAAACTCTTTTGATGGATACACCCGTTACTGTTTTACAGATGAGGAAACTGAACCTCAGAAAAATCCAGTCACTTACCCAAGATTGCACAATTAGCAAATGGAGAAGCTATGACTCTTAACCCCAAATAATTTTTGCTACGCTGCCTTAAGCAGTCCACAGATCCTTTGGGGGTCACAAAGCAAATGTATAGAATATAGCAGTCTAAGAAATTGCAAAGGAGTGAGGGGAGAGGGGCTGGTTCAGTAAGTTTCTGGAGGAAATGTGAGGTGGGTTTTGGAGAGTGTATAGGATTTGGGCCAGTGCAAAAAAGTGGAAATATATTCCAGACCTGGGGAAAAGAATAGACAAAGGCTCAGCAACAGTAAGAGAGAATGTTCAGATGATTGTGTCTGAATGCCTACTAAGTATCTCAATTCCTGGAGTAACTTTCCTGATAGATTTTAAAGTCCTTAATCCTTTTGCTGGTTTTATGAGATACAACACGCTGGATCACATTTAGAACAGCAAACCCTAGGCTCTCAGAGGTCAGCGAGGAGATGGCTTACAATGCTGCTTGGACAATCTAAGGAACTGTGAGGGGCCCCTGTGAATGCTGCCTTGAGAAGCCTTGGGGGGGAAGAAAGATCCCATCCCTGCTGTGACTCAGGTACATTTCAAAAATAACTTATTTGAATTATTTATTACTTTTAGGTAATATTTTTAGCTTCAAAACCACTGATCTAAGTATAAACCCCTGTCTTTTGTAGAAGGAAAAATAAGCTGAGAGGAGGAAAGTAATTTGCTTAAAGTTATAAAACTGTCCGTGGAAAGCACAAACTAAAACATTAATCTAGGTGGGACCCTTCCTCCTACTTAGATGAACTGTGTCTTAAGACACCAGCAAATCCATATCTCAAGATACCATCTTGCTCCAAGGTCAGTTTTTATATTTAAAGGACTTACTGAACTGGGATGTTCATCAGATGCCTGAATTGCCAATAATACATCCCCAGCTAGGGACTCTCATTTTCAACTTTTTTCTATTGTCTGAGGTGTCCTATTATGTCCTTAGATGGTTCATATTGTTTATGAAGTGCTCCCTTATATTGAAATTTCTTTTGCATAGGAGCAAAGGGCATCAAAGGAGATAGGTGTAAAAAAGGGGAACAAGAAATTGGGATTTCCCCCTGCCAAAATAGAAATCCGGCCAGATGCTTTTTGGTTCTTAACTGTTTTTTGATGAGTCAAACTGATCCATCAATTCCTGGAAGATATGAGAATTTGAAGGCTTTACTTCATTCTTACTATCTAAATTTTACCCCATCTGTGCTAATGAGAGTAATAGCATGTGACCACCTGAAAATTATTTCATATCCCATAATTATCATCTCCTCTCTAAATCAATTTTGTGGCTCAAGATCCTTCTTTGGGAGAAAATTTCAAGGATTCCCATTTCAGAGAATTTGCTTGCTGTCTTAAAATATTCTATGAGCTATCAAAGGTAAGAATTAAAATGTGGCCCTACAAGGTAGGATTAAGAATTCTATGAGGTAGAAATTGCAGTGATGCATATTATACTTTAACCTAAAGAGAAGAACTCTATTAGATTCAGTGCTATGTGTAAATGGAGCTGGTTGCCTTGTGAGGAGGTGAGTTCCCTAGCAAAGTAAATCTCAGGCAAAATCTGGATTTCTCTTCAAATGGCTATGGGAGATTCTGCTTCAGAATTTTAAAAAATATATTTTTTGGTGACATTTCCTATAAAGTCCTTGTTAATCTGATATTCCAAAACTCTGTGAGGTCAGAATAACTAGAAAGCAAGATAGAATATCTTCATATATTTAGCGCCAATAAACATGTACTTCCTACCCTTTAAGCCCTGTAGCATCATGGTAGCAAAATTCTAAGCTTAAAAACAGCCCCTAGTATATTCTCTCTGAAGAATTGCAGGCAAAATGCCCAGTCTTGCCATATCATCAGAACTATTCTGGTCATACCAAATAATGCATTTAGGTTTTTCTCCTTCTACTTTCCCAAAACTGATGGGACGGCAGGAGTACCAGAGTGAAGAGAGCTGGACTTCACATGGGTTTGTTTTTCAGTAGCTTAATGCTACACAATTTTTCTCTTACTCATTACATGTCTGAAATGAGTGAGTGAAAGTTGTAGTCATCATAGGAACTCAGGCATGAAGATCTATGAATGCCACATTTTGATACTTCCTTCCATGATTGCAGAAGCAAGGGAAAAATAACATGCTGATTCATGCCCCATGTCTTGAAAGTTCTGTCTAGATTCTGGGATGATAACAGAGGTATCACACCACTTAGTTTTGTAATTTTCAGTTTTTTGAAATTTCCCTAGAGGATTAATTGATAAGTATCCCAGAGTGAATAGTGTTTATACTTTTAAGGGAAACAATATCAAAAAATGTGTTTCCTGGGGTGAAGGATAAATGCAGACAACTGTAATTAAATAACAATAAAATGATTTTTTAAAAAAGAGAGAGAGAGATAAAAGGCAGGATTCTACTCTACTAGGAAATAATGTACCAACTTACAAAGTGCCCAGAGTGAATTAAACAAAAGGATGATCTGCCTAAAAAAAAAACAAAACAAAACAAAAAAAAAAACATGTGTTTCCTTTTGTGACTCAGAACCATAAAATGGCATCAGCCAGAATTTGCATATTTTATTCTCCCAACTCTCAGAAATGGGAGAAAGACAGTTGATTTTTGTTCATATGTTTTCAGTTATGGATTTTGGATCCTAGAAACTTAGATCTGGGAGGATCTTTATGAAGTCATCGATCTGCTCATTTTGTAAGTGTGGCAACTGAGGCTCAGCAAAAAAAAGACTGCTGAGCAGCATGGGAGTCAGCAGTGAAGCCTTCATGACTTCATGCAATGCTATTCCCAGTGCTCTTTCTAAAGCATTTGTTATCCATGCCTACCTTCCTACAGCAGGGAAAAAATAGAATGCATTCTACCTACTGCATACATGCTAGAAGTAACTGAGATTAGTCAGGTGAGCCAGGAATATACAGTTATCCTCTAGACCTCCTTTTTTTTTTTTTTTTTTTTAACTTACAATAGGGTTGGGATAAGTAGCTAAAGAATAGATGGACATCAGACACTTGAGTGGGAAGGATATATGACCATTAAATATAAAAGAGATCAGGAAAAAAAAAAAACAAAAACCAGAAAGCCAAAGAGAGAGGACAAGCTAGCAAAACCACAGGAATACTGGGGTCAGTACTATTGACTGTGCCTGCCAATGGTAGCTGTGCACAACAGTATTTTGCTATGTGCATACATGCAGCTTAATTGGAACATTGTCACTGAGCTGAATGACACATAGTAGCATGCTTTGCATGTTTATGAGTTATTGTCAATGCTGCCAACTTGATTATAAAAGAGCTTTGTTCCAAAGGCTTTGTTAATTGAGGTATCACTGTAATGTTACAGATGGCTTATAAAAGATGCTGATGAAATTGGAGAGTACTGAGATGCCTGGTTTATCACCCACAAAGCTCTCCAAATCTTACAGCTGGGGTCATTAAACTCCATCTGTGAGGTGAGCACTGTCCTAAAGGCTGGGGCCAAAATCCATTCACTTTTTCATGTATTTATTCATTCATCCATGTATTCACCCATTCATTCAACAAGCACAAGCATACTTCTGTTAGAAACTCAGCTGTGTCTACTAATGGGCAGGACAGTCTTACAAGGGCATGTGTTAAGTTTGACCCAACCCCTTCCATATTATTCCTGTTAGCAATACACTGATATCCTGATGCCAGTCTATCTACACCTATTTCCAACTTCATCAGATGAGTGTTTATATATACATATATAAAAATATGCATATATGGTGAAATATCCTCAATGCCTCAGTACCTTCAGATATTATTGTTAACAATTAAATGCTTACTAAAGTAAATATGGATTTCTATTTTATCAATATTTCTAAATATATAAGAAGGAAAATATAATAGAAGAAGAGGAAAGCAGAAGCTAATATTATCCTTCAGGTTTTTGTATTTGTTATTGTTATTTGTCATCAATGCAATAAAATGTATTTATTCTTCTTTATGTAGTGACATACCTTGAATTTTAATATAGGTTGTAAAAAATGCTTCAGCACTTTAGATTTTAAAAACACTTTATAAAAAGTCTCATATAAATATTTTATTTAAAATTTCTATATTATTAAAAGTTACTTTTTTGTGTAAGTAGCATATATGTTATCATTTTTATAATGAGATATACATGTTAGACAACATTTTCCCCCCCATAGACTGCCTAGAAACTCAGATCCAAATATGATGTTTAGTCACAGAATCATATTAACCTATCTGGTTTATATGTTTGCTTACTTTATTTTTGCTTAATACTGATTTTTAAATTCCTATTTAGTAAACCAATTTCACAAGTGGCCTTTTTCCCTTTAGCCATCTCAAAATCTAATTAAATTGAAATTAAGTAATATATGAATGATAAAATAAACATTTGTTTACATATTTTTTAGATATTATTTATTTATTGTTAAAGAAAGGGAGAGAAACACCAACGCGTGGTGGCCACTTACACACCCCTTACTGGGGACCTGGCTTGCAACCCAGGTATGTGCCCTGACTGGGAATTGAACCAGCACCCCTTTGGTTCACAGGCTGGCACTCAGTCCACTAAACCAAACCAGCCAGTGTTGTTTACACATTTAAAGTTGTCTAATTAACTTTGGATTTCAAACATGATAGAATAGTTTATAATACACTAAAGACAAATTAACTACTAAAATACCTGTATTAATATTTATATATAAAACATACATTTGAAGGCATTTGAAAGCAGATAATGCAGACAAGATCTGAGGGCTATAAACAATGAAAGAGTTAAAAAAGCACAAGTATAAAGCTTCAGGTTCACCTGAAATTTTCCCTGAAAGAATTTTCTAATTTTCCTGGCAGGCTGACCAGGCATTGGTGGTGATAAACCCAAGCGGAAAGCAGTAATCCAGGTAGAGGAGTCAGAGGTTAAAGTTTATGGTTACCGGAATGTCTAGTATTTAAGGTAAAAAATCACGGAGAATTGAATATCTTACAAGTAAACTCCAACATATAGTATACATATTTTGTTGGAGTTATTAGCCAATTCCAAAGCTGGGTATGTACAGAACTGGAAGTCCCAAAGAAAGAGCTTGGAGATGAAGGTCATACTCAAAGATCTAAATAATCATGAACTGTTGGGGACACAGGGATTGGAGCTCAGATCCTACCAAGGTGGAGGAACCTTGGTAAATACTTAGGTTTTCAGGTGAGGCCCCAGAAAAGACCATGACTAAGGAGAAGGGTGGTGCATTCAGAGTAAAGGCTATGCTTTCAAAGTATGGGCAAAGTTGAAATAAACCTGACCTAAAAAACTCCAAAACCAGTCCTTGGCAGGATCAAGATGATGTGCAGATACTTTATCTTCCGGCTTGAGAAAAATCTTAATCCTCTTTCAAGGAAGATAACATTATTTAGAATCTCTAAATGTTTCCCCCCAAATACCTGACATCGAATTAAAAATTATAAAACATGGTAAAAACAGAATCAAATGACCCAAATTTTAGAGAAAAAGAAAAGGTAGAACCATAATGTAGTTATTGAACAGGAAATTATAAATAACTGGAATTAATATATAAGAAAATAAAGAAAAATATAAATAGCTTTACCAGACACTTAAAATTTATAGAGTTTTTTTTTAATATATTTTATTGATTATGCTATTACAGTTGTCCCATTTCTCCCCCATCATTCCCTTCCACCCTACCCACCCTCTCCCACCCACATTCCCCCCTTTAGTTCATGTCCATGGGTCATAAGTTCTTTAGCTTCTACATTTCCCATACTATTCTTGCCCTCCCCCTGTCTATTTTTTCCCATTATCTATGCTACTCATTCTCTGTACCTTTTCCCCCTCTCTCCTCCCATGCCCCTGTTGCTAACCTTCCATATGATCTCCATTTCTGTGGTTCTGTTCCTGTTCTAGCTGTTTGCTTAGTTTGCTTTTGTTTTAGGTGTGGTTCTTGATAGCTATGAGTTTGTTGTCTTTTCACTGTCATAGTTTATCTTCTTTTTCTTAGATAAGTCCCTTTAACATTTCATATAATAAAGGCTTGGTGATGATGAACTCCTTGAACTTGACCTTATCTGAGAAGCACTTTATCTTCCCTTCCATTCTAAATGACAGCTTTGCTGGATAGAGCAATTTTGGATGTAGGTCCCTGCTTTTCAAGATTTCAAATATTTCTTTCCAGCCCCTTCTTGCCTGTAAGGTCTCTTTTGAGAAATCAGCTGACAGTCTGATGGGAACTCCTTTGTAGGTGACTGTCCCCTTCTCCCTTGCTGCTTCTAGAATTCTCTGCTTCATTTTAATCTTGGCTAATGTAATTACAATGTGCCTTGGTGTGTTCCTCCTTGGGTCCAACTTCTTTGGGACTCTCTGAGCTTCCTGGACATCCTGGTAGTCTATTTTCTTTGCCAGATTGGGGAAGTTCTCCTTTATTATTTGTTCAAATAAGTTTTCCACTTGTTGCTCTTCTTCTTCCCCTTCTGGGAGCCCTATAATTCGGATGTTGGGACGTTTAACGATGTCCCGGAGGTTCCTAAGCCTCTCCTCATTTTTTTGAATTCTTGTTTCTTCCTCGTTTTCTGTTTGGTTGTTAGTTTCTTCCTTCTGGTCCACTCCATTGATTTGAGTCCCAGTTTTCCTTTCATCTCTATCAGTTCCCCATGCATCTTCCTTCATTTCACGGATTGTAGCCTGCATTTTTTCATCTAGTTTGTGAGCAAAATCAACCAATTCTGTGAGCATTTTGATGACCAGTGCTTTGAACTGTGCATCTGACAGGTTGGCTATCTCTTCACTGCTTAGAGGAATTGGCTCTGGGGCTTTTATTTGTTTTCCGGTTTGAGCCATTTTTGGTGGTTTTTTTTGTTGTTGTTGTTTTGGTTTTAGTCTGGTCGCAGCTATTACGTATGAGGGGGTGGAGCCTTAGGTGTTCCTCAGGGCGGGGCAGCCCAGTCGCTGGGTTGTGACGCTGTATGTGGGGGTGGGGCCTGAGAGGGAGCAATGGCGCCTGCTCCACTCTCTCCTGGATTCAGTTCCCTCAGCCACTTCCCCTCCGCCTGGACCGTCTGCGCGCTCGAATGTGAGACCACCTGGTCAGTCAGCCAGCCGCCTTGTGCAGCCTCACTGGGTCTGCACAGTTGCCCCCCTGTGCCCGGGGTCCGCCAGCTGCCGCCCGTAGGCCCAGGGACCGCCAGCCGCCGCCTGTGCACCTGGGAACTGCCAGCCGCTGCTGCTTGCGTTCCTGGGGCCGCACCTCCACTTTCTCCTGCCGCGACTCCGCCCCTCTTACCGGTCTGGATGAATGGTTGTTGGACTTCCGTACAGTTCAGTTTTCTATAAGTTCTGGTTGTTTTCTTGTTTCTAAATATTTGTTGTCCTTAATTTTGGTTGTGAGAGGAGGCACAGTGTGTCCGCCTACGCCTCCATCTTGGCCGGAAGTTATACAGAGTTAAATGGAAATTATAGAACTGTAAAATACTAAACTGAACTTACGAACTTAATAGATAGGATTGGTAGCATATTAAGGGTAAAACAACAGAAGACAGTGAACTAAAGGACAGGTCTATATAAAATATCTAGCATGAAGCACCAAAGGGAAAAATGCATAAAATAAAGCAACTAAGAAACATATAATACACAATTTTAAAGAATATAGCACATAATTGGAACACAGAAGAGAGGAAGAAAAGGAGGGTTGAGAGGGGAGAGAAAGAAGGAAACATAAGCAATATTGAAAGAAATTCTGGCTATTTTTTAAAATAGGTGAAAGACATGAAACCACAGAATGTAAAAAGCTTTATGAAGCTCAGTCTGAATAAACTCAAAAAGAATATCTAATTTACACAAGTGTAAGCACTGGGCTTATAGTATATAAGCTTTTTCCACACTATGAAGCATTACATAGCACCCTGAGACCAGGATATGAGCCTGGCTAATAAACAGCTGGGGGATATCACTAGTAAAACACACGTCCACCTAAATTTTGTCTAGTGAGAACCAGAGTGCTGAACCTAAAATAGAATTCCAGAGCCTACCAAGAATGCTGATCTAGCCTTGCCTGTGGACTGAGGTACATATTAAGTCAAAGGAACCTGAAAGACCATATCTAGAGTAAAACATTCACCTGAATAGTCTAAACAGAGGTGGAAACTAGACTTCTAAAGTTTACTGCATCTATAGAATGGAATCTGGAAGTCCCAGACTGAGCCAACTCCTGGGAGACACCAAGACGAGGCAGAGCTTCCAGAAATTTCTAAGATTTTGAGGCTAAACTGCTAATGCTTTGTATGGAGTCTCGTTACCAAGACCATGAAAAGCAGAAGTTGAAGAGCTCAAATGAATTTAGGTAATACCCTGACTTATGTCTGCGTCCCTGTAACTATTTTACCTTCAGCTGTTCAGTCTTTACATTTGTAACTTACTTTAACATTATATTCACACTTTCATTATCTCAGTTTTTCTCCCCCACCTTAATTTTAATCTTTGCATGCATAATTATTTCATCGTTCAGATTCTGCTTTCCTGGTCTTTGTTCTTACAATTTGCTCACATGTTTAACTTTGGACCAATTTCCGGCTGTACAGCTACTTCACAGCTTCAGACTCATACTTGTATCCATTTGGGCATAGAAAGGTAATCAATAATCTAGAATTAAAGTCTCTATGAACTCTCTGGAACCATCAATTCCCATACTTTACCAGGGCCTTGAACTTACAATCACAGTCTGATTTTTCAGAGGTTCTCTGTTCTTCCTAACCTCATTTTGAAACTGCAGTATTATGAGAAAATAATGAATTAATAATCTTTCTTTCAAAAGAGAAAAAACACCTAATGTAAATGATGTGAAGCCAAGACAGTAAGAGCTGCAGCAGCAGTGAAAGCAATAGTGACAGTAATGTCCAGTGAGGTCTGACATCTTCTTTTCTAGGAGCTCTTTCTGAAGTTGCAGATGGAGGAGTTTGCCAAAGCCAAACCATCAGTAGGTTCTGTGATGCTAATTCCTATTTTAAAGTTTGTTTCTTTTTTTCCAGAAAAAAGTTTCCAATTTTCTGTTGCCAAGGATGCAGAGCAAGCCTCCCTGTCAGTCTCTTTGGTAGCTGGCTTTGTCATTGTCTACGTAAAATATTGAATTGTAAAAGTGTTTAATTGACTTTGTTTTTCATTTGTTCTTTCCTCTTCTTTGTCTTTTGAACAGATTTCTTTTCCTCAACAATGATTTCGTTTCCTTTGTTCACATAAGCTTTCTGAGATCTTTTCTGTTACTATTGTTGAAGCAGGATGTTTTCCTATTTCACAAACAAATAGATAAGAGGATAAGATACCATTCTGAAAACTCGTAATTGAGAAGTTGTAGTATGTCAAAGAGAGGAAACAATTCAGTTGGAATCATAAAACCTTGCGTGAGAGTTAAATTTGTCATATACTCTTGTTTTAGAAAAATGCTTAGAAATCCCCAATCCCCAGAAGAGTTTGATAATACTGGTTTAATTGAATAAATACAAACAACCTATTTAGTACTGTTGGAGGAGGTGGTAGAATGAAAAAAGGGTCATGCTTTCTAAATCTAATTCTACTTTTAATTTTCCATGCAACTTTAAGCAATACATTTACCCTCTCTAGGCTTCAGGGATTTGGGGACTTTTTGTTGTTGTTTTTTAAATAAAATGAGGAGGTAAACTGGGTTAAAAGTTAGTATTTATTGGAAACTTGCTACATGTCAGATGTCATTCTACGTGTATAATTCTCTATTGCACTAATCCTAAGGAAATGCAGTTCTGTTATTGTACTTATTCAGCTGTAATTTTTCTGAAATCTGACAGCTAGAAAGTAGCAGAAGTGGAGGCAAATCAGACAGTCCAGCTCCCAAGTCCATTCTCCAGTTATGACATGCCATTGACTCTTTACACTTTTTCCCCATTTTAGATGTTCTCTAAGGCCTTTATTCTAATTAATGTCAGATGTAGGACTACTAAAGCTACAGACTGTCCGTACGGTACTCCATTCGCTGAAAAAAACTTGCCTTTTAGGGACTTTCCAAAGGTAGGTCCAATAAGGGCTGCAAACACACATCTGCAGAGTCTGGCAGTTGCACATTAGTACTTACTCTTCCTATCAGCTTTGACTAAGTACTTTTGAGGTCACCACAAATACATTTTTTCTTGTATCAGCACATATATAAATTCAAGTGTCCGTTAGGAAGCATATACACCATCTGATGCAGCTGTCTTTTCTATATAGAGAACCTAATTGAATCTCCAATCACGATAACATGTGATGATTTTTAACGTTGTGCTTCTATTTGTGATTTGAGATTTGCACGAGATGTTCAGTAAAAAGCTTACACTTCCTTTTCTGCCTAGAATGTCAGTACTTGTTTCTGGTCCTATAGTTGATGTTTTAAACCTCCTTTCTTTTTAATGACTGTGCTCTTGGATTTGAACTTCAATCCTGTGAATAGCTAAAATTTATGCTTTTGTGAAAGTCCAGAAGTTTTTGAGAGAGAAATAGGGAATTTCTAAATTGTTATTTTTAGCACACTGGAAAAAGCCACATGCACTGATTTTTTTTTTTTTTTTCAGAAATACTCAAATCTAGCTTTCAGAAAGTATTTTCTCACATGTCCCACATGTCTAGTTGGAATGAACTCAGATACTAACCAAGGACAAGTGGTTTTCCTGGAGCCTGCTGGACACTTAAGCTCCTAATTTGCTATTGCTTTTAAAATCATGAAAATGTCTAAAGCTAAAGGTTCATTCAAAAATTCTGAATTTTACCACCTAGAGTAAGAGCCCTCATTCTATCAGATGACTATCCTGTCTTTAAAATATTGAATGAGTAATGAGAGGAAGTTTAATTGAATAGTTTTTCTTCTTTCACGAGTAGTATTTATATGCATATTAGTCAAGTTCAGAGATGAAGAGGGTATTATTCTCAAGTTACGTTCATTTTCTGATAATGAGTAGATCAATTTCCCACGTTCAGTGGCATTTTGGTAAATGATTAATACCTGGCTCTCAGAGAAGTGGGAAGCTTTGTTGTGTATGTCAATTTTATACTCCCATTGTGGCCAACTTCAAGCTACCAATGTGAGCCACTGAAGAGGAGGTTAGAAAAAGTTGCCTGGAATTTGCTGTCGTGTAGCAGCGTAAGTTGGCTTCAGCACACCTCTGCTACTCCAGTGGGATTTGAATATCACTTTTAAATGGCGCAGAACAGTGATGCATGTGAAACAATGGGAAATGATATCTATGGTGTGGGTGTCA
Organism: Glossophaga mutica; assembly: GCA_039655065.1. Lineage (NCBI taxonomy): Eukaryota > Metazoa > Chordata > Mammalia > Chiroptera > Phyllostomidae > Glossophaga > Glossophaga mutica. Next base: position 174,977,566 of record CM077304.1, on the reverse strand, counting down.
AGCCTTGTTCTGCCACTGACCAACTCTGTCACCTCAAAGAAAACCTTTAAACTCTCTGAATCTCTCCTCTCCACTGAAAACTAAGGACAATAGCAGCTTTCTTGGAAGGTTTTCAGAAGGGTTTTGGGAGATGCTGAAATGATTGCTCTGGAGATCAATAAAATAAAGTAAAATAATACAAAAATTAAAAAAATGATTAAATTTTAAATAGTTTTTTGAAGGGGAGAAGAATAGATACAGAAAAAGATGTGTGAACAGGAAGTCACATATCATGGCGTACGAAGACCTGGCCAAAAAGTACATAATAACAGCAGAGAATTATTAATGGATTGAACAAGCTCAGACACCCCAGACCTGCTGAAATGATCAGTGCATCACAAACATTTTCCTGGTCTATTCAAACGTACCGTTGAAGGGAGAGTCCACAGGCCAAGAAAAAAGGGAGGTGCTCAGAGCAAGCCTGCCATGAAATCCCTCAGATCTTTTTATTTTTACTGGTAGGAGTTGTGAAATGCTTTTTGCATCTATAATTAGGGAATGAAGTGGAGCAGATGGCTACAGAGCAGTTATAATTAAAGTATAATGCACAGTAAAATCACCTTGTGCAGCCAGTGATGCATCCGTGCCAAAAAAATATTAATTCTCTTTGACTGTGCTTTCCAGTCTCTTCTTTGGGCTGCAGGGAATGGCTGTTTTACCACAACACTTATTTCAAACATTCTCTTTTTGTCCCAGAAGTTCCATTCACCAACTCTGGGTTGCCCTGTATTCAGTTATATTGCTTATAGAGTTTGCTATTTAATAAAGAACATTTTATTTTTTAAATGGAGGCACACAATTCTCTTTAATAGCACAGTGCTATTGTGCTGCAGTAGATACCCTCCTGGGTTAAGAATTCATTTATATGCTTTTCAGCTGCACCAGTAATAAGCTTTGAAGAATAAACATCTGATGCAAAAGAAGAGCGCCTTTTTACCCAGGGTTCATTGCTAGGAAGATGAGGATGAAAACCAGTTTTATAGGAGGGCAGGCACACATGCTAACTTCTAAAATGCTTAGTTTTCTCATCCCTTCCACATAAGCAATAATGCAGCAGAGGAACCAGTGCTGGGCTAAAACGGATGGTTGGAGAGCTAAACCCAGCTTAGCTTCTAACTCCCCGTGGATTGCTAGGCCAGCCATTACCTTCCTCTTGGCCTTTCTTTCCTCGCCTATAAGGTATAGAAGTTGGAGTGGCTAATCAGCGTGGGCCTTTCAAGTTATGCTTTTTTCTATTTCCTTCCTGAGTTTACCATAATACCTATTTCCTCTCTAGTAAATATACTAAGTTTTTTGAGAGGAACTTGGAAAGGCAGAGGCGTTCTTCCTTTTAGAGTTTTCTTGTTGTTGTTGCTAGTTTGACACAGGAGGTGAAAGATAGGTGGCTGGTTCAAACTCATTACTGCTTTTCTTTTGCCAGGAACCATTGGACACCCCACTTAAGCAATGGATAATTGTTTCGGGGGGTTTTATTCCACTCTAGTTGTTATTGCCTCCATGGACAAAAGCCTCACACTTCTGAAATGCCAGGACTTTTTCCTGCTAAGTATTAAACTACTTTTCCTTACTACACAAAAGTGTGTATATCACTCAGTGACCTGGGACTTCAACCCTTATCTGGAAACAAAGATGCTTTTCTTTTTATTTTCCCATCAGAAGAACTAGACAAAAAGTAACAAGAGATGAAACAAACAAAAATCTATCTTTGTCTTTCTAAGATCAGCCCCAACAGTTAACTTTTCATCCAAGTACCTACTGATAATTTACTTTAAACTAAATGGTCAGATACTGAATAAACAGGTTAATAGATCACTTGAAAAAATAAATGTATTTTTCTTAACATAGAATTAACAGAAAAGACAAAATTATTTTACTGTTGTAGGGAAGCATTGTGCAAATGTTTTGGAGTCAGAGGCCTCAGTCTGAATTTCAAATATGCCACCTCATTGCGGTGTGACCTTGAACAAATTCTTTCACTACTTTGAGTTTTCTCTTCTTCATCTATGAAACAGAAAAAATAAAAGATAGACCTCAAGGTGGATGAAAGAAGAACTAGTAAATATAATGCTTGGAAGGCAGGTATTCATTAAATTCTATCAACTGTTTAACTCTCATCTATTTGATAAGATTTTTTAAATATATTCTCACTCTTCTTCACCACCCACTCACCCCACCCAAACCCTTATCCATGTAACCAAATTGAGAGCCTTCCTGGTAAAAATTTAAAAGCAAAAGGTGGGCCAAAAATTTTTTGCACTTTTTGGATGGGTAAAGGAGAAACCTACACCTCTGCAATTTTCCTTTCTTGGATATTTAGCTGAATATAACCTCTAGGGAGATGCAAACAAGGTCTTGGCTGAAAGCATGATGGAATATGATTTCTAGACTACCAAGGATCCAAAATTTAACCATGAGTTAGCAAGGTTTAGATTGATAATGAGGGAGAAAAAAGTTGACATTAAGTTTGGGAAATTAGCCATTTAATTCACCTGTACTTTATTATGTTGCTTCCTAGGAGAGACAGAGATGGAGAGGAAGAGGGGGAGAGGGAGAGGGAGGGGGAGGGGGAGGGGGAGGGGGGAGGGGGAAGGGAGGGAGGGAGGGAGGGAGAAAGTACCTTTATAGTCTGTAAACCTATTTGAGCAGCTTTTGCTTTCATTATCTCATTTGAACCACTAAAAGTCTTAGGTTTATAGATAGGTCAGAAGTTCATTTTACATGTTTTATTTACCTGAGAAGCAAAGAGAATAAGTCATTTTCCTAAGCTACCCAGGAACTAAGCAGAAGGGTTTTCCCTGAACACACGTCTCCAAACTATTTCTGCTGCATCACACCAGTGACCAGATTCTAATGTTGCCTTTTTTCCCCAGTGACTCCTACTCAGGGTCTCAGAACTTTCTGGTAGCTTCTCTTCCAGTGGTATCACTTGTTCTCACTGAAACAACACACAGTGGAAAGAGAAAGACCTATAACCTCCTGGGGGCTCAATAGCCTATGAATAAAATAAAAACAAAGATGCTTGCCTTGCCTACTGATGGTAAAGCCAAAAGTGAAATGCAGGCTCCTAATACTAGGCCACTGCTCATTCTAAATCAATACTGTTTCATTTAAATTTGACAAGAAGTTTTATATCATTAGTGGATATTTTATCAGAAGTATGTTTCTGTCAAAAATGTATCAATGCTATTTGGAGAAAGTACAAGAGTATCTGAGTTATCATGCAGCATGTGAAAGCTAGAGGCAGACATGGAGTCCTGCTGGGACTGAGCCACATGTGTCTTTCTCCATGCCCACATGGTAAGGTCTGCCTCAACTAAAAAATTTACGTGTGTTATGCCGCAACTTGCACGACTGTCTCCATGCTAAATGAAGACAGAACAGAGTCTGATCTTCCAAAGCCAAGTATAAATATTCATTCAATAAAATAAACATTAAAAATCCTCAAGTCTTTTTCTGATAATATCATGGGCTAGGAACTGAATAAAATCTCATTAAAAACAGCACACCATCTTAGAAAAAATAAATCTTATATGGATCAGTGAGTTAAAGAAAAAGCAACAACAACAATGACAATGAAAAATCCTTCAGACAAAGCAGAAGTGAAGGGAGGAAACCAGAAACGTGATGGAGGCAAATTTCACTCTGAGGGTGTTTGTTGACCAAGGTGAATTTCAGCTTTCATTGTCATAGTTTCAAAGGGCATAAAAATAGGAGGTAAAATATCTATTCAATTTTGAGGAGCCTTCATATCATCCTGAAATTCACTGGAAATATCAAAGGTCATACACAGTACAAAATATTGAAACAAAAATGAACATATTCCTTCTCACCCCATTGACATTAACGGAAATCAAAGGTCACAAACCTAAACACAGAGCTGAGGAAGGAAACAGCAGTATTCTTAAGTTGGAACCTTTGGCTAGTTTCTAGCAAGTTTTCATGCTAAATTCATTCTACCTTATTGATCCCAACATGTCAAGATAAAAACTTAATTACATATTGGCTGATAATTCCCATAGGCATCTGATAGAAGCAAATGTAAGTCCTTCCTAGAGAAATTCACTTTTATTCAAGACCTCAGAAAAATTCCACAAATAATACTGATTAAAATTAACAATTCACGTAGATAGAGAAAACAGACTAATGGTTGTCAGATGGTGGGAGTTTGAGGCTCTAGGTGAAAAAGGTGAAGGGATTGAGAAGTACAAATTGGTAGTTACGGCATAGTCATGGGGATAGTACAGCATAGGAAATACAGTCATGGGGGTAGTACAGCATAGGAAATACCGTCAATAATATTACAACAACTATGTATGGTGCCAGGTGGGTACTTGAAATACCAGGAGGGTCACTTTGTAAAGTATATGATTGTCTTACCACTATGCTGTATACCTGAAACTATTACAAAATAATATTGAATGTAAACTATAATTGAGAAATAAAATTTCAAAAAATCTTAATATTCACACACTTGTGTAATTGTCTCCCCTTGACTGAAAGGGCCCGGTGTGGTGATGTTCTGATGAAGAAAATACATCAAAAGTGACACAATGTCATTTCCATGATTATGTGTGACTGTGACTGTCTCACCAGCACTCTCCGGCTCATGCCTCCTTGACTTACTAGCTTTGAGGAAGTAAGCTGTGATGTGTTAAGAGGCTCATGTGGCAAGGAACTGAGTGTGATCTCCAGCCAACCACCAGTAAGAAACTGAGGCCCCTAGTCCTGCAGCCTTCAAGGAACTGAACCCAGAAAACCACCATATGAGTCCTGCCTTGAGATGTAGATACAGCCCTGGCTGAAACCTTGGTTGCAGCCTTATAAAAGTCTCGGAAACAGGGAACACAGTGAGGTTGTGCCTGGATTTCTGACACATAGAAACTTGGAATTAACAAAAGTGTGTTGTTTTAAGCTGCTAAATTTTCAGGTAATTGTTTCATAATAGAAAACAAATACATTGTTATATTTACAGAAATGAAAGATGAGCCTGAAAAAATACCAAATAAATCTTTCTACAAATAAAAATAAATGCAACAATGGAAAATATAGAATAACTCAGGGAAAGGCTTCGTAGCAGGTTGACACAGCAAATGAAAGAATTAAAAAACTAGAACATAAATTTGAAGTAATGACCCAAAATGCAATATAGAGGTACAAAGATAAAAAATGTAAAAAAGGAAGTGGGAGGAAAAAAGAATGGAGCATAGTCAATATTTAAAAAAACATAGACCAATAATTTTCCAGAACTGATGAAAGACACCAACCAAAGTTTCAAGAAGAACATTAGGTGAAAAAACCAGGGAATCTATCTGGAATCTGTACTTGAGCTAATGTTAATTTTTTTTAAATCTTGACAAATGTACCATAGTTACATAAGATGTTAACATTTGGGGGAAATGGGTAAAGGGTATATGGAAACTTCTGTACTATCTTTACAACTTTACTGTAAATCAAAATTATTTCAAAATAAATAGCTTATTTTAAAATGTTTGTTCAATAGCAAAAAGGTTATTTGTGTGAAAGTATTCATCTGTTTTAAAGATTTTTCCTGACTGTGAGGATTAAAATAAATGTTCAAAACTTTATTATAATAAAATGGCTAAGTGGAAGTATTTATTTGAAATCAATAGGCATGAAGTACTAGTTTAAAATGATAATTGTGACCATTATGAGTATATTAAAATTTTTCTAATATAAGGTTAAATGAAAAAGAGTAGATAATAACAGTGTGTTGCATTATGAATATCTATATATTCAAAAAGTCTTGGACATATATAAATTAGCATGCCTTTAAACAAAGTCTAGAAGGACATGCCAAAACATAAAGTAGTAGATAGCAGAATTATAATATTTTTCACTTTACGTATTCATAGAGTTTTTCAGATGAACATAACAGTTTTTTAATGCCATATGAAATCTCTCTACATCTTGATTCTCACATTCTTTTATTTGATAGTAAAATTTAATGAAAGGCTAGTAAATATAACTGAAAACTTCATTTGACATCAAGAAGAACAGTGGATTTGGGAGAGTTAGCCCTGGTAACAAAGAAGGAAATGGTCTTAAAGCGCTTAAGATATATAAACAGCTCTCCACACACAAATTCTTGCAATATGATATCACTAACTACCAGAAGCTGGCTTTTTAGATAAAAGAATTTATGGATGTAATAACATTTAGTTTTTAATTTAAGGAATAGAAGAAATGTGTGTGTGTGCGCGTTTGTGTATGTTAGGAGTAGTTGATGTGAATACTTGAAAAAACCTGAAAAATCTTGGGAGAGACATTTACTTAAAGTAAAACATCAGAGTAAGTAGGGTCTGCAAGGAATTAGAGCAGTGGCTAGAGAACAACACTGCAAGAACTTCAGTTCATTAACGCTCATCCTAGCTCCTCTGCCTTCGGAACACTAGAAATGAGTTTCCTTGTGATCCACCCTTCAGCTCAGGGGCCTGAATTCTTGCACATGTGATAAGCCAGTGTTACTGAGGCTGTGACGTCTTTCAGGCAGAAACATGGGGAAGCAGGCAATGATTAACATGTTAGACTATGACAGATCAAAATCCCAGAGTGTAGGTGACATAAAAAAAAATTGTATCTTTTACATTCTTAGGCTGTTTATGTAACTTGACTTGGTTCATTTTGTACCTTATTTCCAAACAAATTCAAAGTAAAATGTGGTTTAACTGCATTATCAGCTATTTACATAAATTGTCCCTGATGGTGTTTTATCCTGTTTTTTTTTCCTAAAAGCTAGAACGTCAATCAGCTATGTCATAATTTATTGCCCAAACACTAAGCCCTGATTATTCTGTCAGAATTATAATTAAGACTATTTTCATATCTTTAAAAAACTAACATTCACAGCACTTTAATATTAAAATCAAAAGAGTACATTTCTAAAACTTCCCAAACTCCCTGGCTCTCAGTAATTTATAATAGTCTTTTCCTCAAAATTGGGAACATCAAGTATGGATATAATAAATCAGTACAACTAGTTTCAATCTTAAGATTCAAGGGGGAAAACACTGTAGATTCATGTGATTTTTTTCTTTGCCCTTTTCTTACTATCTAGTTTAGATACCGTGAGCCTGATTGCTTTCTTACATTTTCTGAGTTTGTAACCATTAAATGCAGATTTCTATACAAATTCTCATAAACTACACCTAAGAAATCATTTTAGTATACGTTTTAATTATCTCCTTAAAACTCCCTTTAGAGTTTTTTCTACGCAAGGATGACAGGTGCGTTTCATACGGGGTAGAACAAATTGTGAGCCTAGTTTAGCCAGGTGAATGCCCCCCCTTTTTTTTTCTTGGAAAGCAGTAATATTTAATGAAGTGATACCATTAAAAGAGAGTAAATAAGAATCAAATTGTGATATTTGCATTAGAGTGGGTACATTATTTTTTAAAAGAGTAATCCAATGGACTACATCCAAACTTAACAAATGTTCTTGAGGATTCCGTGTTCCCTGGGGAAGTGTTGCCCTGTACGGTTAGCACCCAAACAACTTCACTGGCTCATCAAAGCCAAGTGGGAACTTTGCTTTTTTTAATAATTGTGCACGCACAGAGAGATTTAATTTCCTTTATTATTTTGGTGCTCTTGTTTTATTTTAATATGGGACTAAGGGCAGAGGCTCAAGTGGAGTACATTTAATCTGAAATTGACTATATGAATTGGCTTTCAAAAGACAAGATACTGGGGATGATGTTTTAGAGGATATGTCACAGAGGGTAAACTCTTAGTATTTCACCTGTGCTGGTCCTGCTGAACTGTATGTATAAAATACCACATATATTTTGGGAAATAAATTAGTCAGAAGTTCAGACACTGGGATGTCAGCTGTAAGAAAGAGACTGTGTCCTCCACCTACACAGCTACATCCCACTCAAGGACAGACAATGCAACCCATTCACAAAGTAGAGAGATGGCCTGTCTCTATTTGGTGTTAATAATCCGTATGATTGCAATACCTCCCTAATGAATCATCCTGTTCCACTCTTGCCCCACTCCAGTCTCTTCTCCACAGGCAGGACAGAGTAACTTTTCTAAAATATTAATTGAATCGGTCACATCTCTGTGTAACACTTAAAAAAAATTATTACTCTTGGAATAAAACCCAAACTCCTTTCCTGACCTCATGTAATCTGGCTTTTTAGTTTGTTACTCTGCTCTTGTTCCATCCTCCCGTTTCTCACTCTGGCCCAGACGCACTATGGTCTTTCAGTCTCTTAAACCCTCTGAATTGCCCCTGCCTCAAAGCCATGTGTGTGCTAGTCCCTCCACCTGGCATGTTCTTCCCCCTCTTCACATGACTCACTCCTTCTTGTCTCCTAGATCTCAGCTTAACTATCATTTCTTCAGAAAAAGCTTTCCCAAGTATTTAATATAAAGTAAGTTTACCACCACCATTGCCTTTCCTCCCATGATTCATAACTTCAACTTCTTTTCCACCTTCTTTAATGGCATTTAACACACTGACATAATTTTATTTATTTGCTTGTTTGATCTCCTTTCCAGAGTTCTGATAGGAGTTAACATGTGACGTAAAAATTTATAATTACCCAATTATAGCTTTAGCTTCACTCCATTTATCCCACCTTAGAGATAAGATTTATCAAGATACCAATTCACAGAATTGCCCCACAATAGCATCCAGTCCACAGCAGAGCCCCAATTCCACAGTAAGTTCTTCCTAACACCTTCTTACTGAGATGCTCCATAAATCCCCATGTTTTCTTTCCCATATCAATAAATCTGACTTATTCAGCTATAGGTGTAGCTGGTTGGCTGTAGCTGAAGGGCATTGACAGACTTTTCCACCTCCTTCAGCTGGTATTAGTTATAAAGTAGAGGAGGGTGCTGATGTAACTGCTGTAGGTGGCAGGGATTCTGAGTTACCTGCTCATAAAGGTGACCAAGTGCTGGTCCTGCTTTGGCCCAATTTGAGTGTACCATTTTCATCTTATGCTTAACTGATGCTAGACTGACTTAATAATTTGGAAGAACTAAAATAACCCAACTAATGACATGGTCATTTAGTGCCCCATAGCCAAGTTTTCTGCTGCTACCAGGAACCAGTAACACACCAGGAGCTGTTTTACCCAAAGATATATTACTTTGTCCACTGTGGATGGTGTTAACTTACTCCACAATAGTAGGGTCTGCACTGTGATCCCCCAACTGTGACTTGCCAGAAGCTCCATGCTGTGTCTTTTTCTACCAGGCGCCTTGAGTCTTCCTTGCCACCCAGTATATGAACCAGAACACTATTCCTAGGAATGGAATGTGTTTCTTTCAGTTCCCAAAGAGAACTATGTATCTCTTTGCTTCCTTCTTTGTATTAGAGGATACAAAATGCAGCTTTTTTTTCCCCTTTGGAAAGCGATACTGACGAACTCCTGACCACTGAATTCCTAAAGACTTCCCTGAAGTGTCAAGACTCTAAATTCTGGCAGGGTTTGTTCCCCATCTGGAGTACATGTCTTTTACCAAGACCTCCAGAAGGCTATCTCTTGTTTGCCCTGCCTGATCAACATGTAATTGATATAATGCTTCAGTGTGATATTCTATGGGTTAAGAAAGCAGCCCACATATCTTTAGTGTACAATTTGACAAAAAGCAGGAGAGTTAAAATAGTCCTGAAGCAAAGCTATAAATAAATATGCTTGCATATCTCACACAAATGTAAACTATTTATGATTCTCCTTCATAATCAGAATAGAGAAGGATGCACTTGCCAAATCAATGAATACATATAATGTACCTACCTGAGACCTTGTTAATGTGTTCTAGCAAAGCAGAACATCATCTCTGCCACAGCAGTTGCAATAAGAGATATGACTGAGCTTTCCAGAGACTACACTCTGTCTCCAATATCCATCTGAGTTCTGTAGGGGTCACACTGAGAAATTAAAGTGTCCCCCCTCCACCTCAGGGTCCATATTCTTTGGCTATTAAATGGCAGCACTAATCATCATGCTTCCTGGAATGTGGTATTACTTTTTATTTATTTGCTTGGCCAAGTGAGTAGAGGGCAGTTTCAGAGGTTTCTGCTTGACCTTTCCCACTCTCATTGCTTTTAACCTGGATTCCATTTATTACGTGATCATGTTGAGCTCCCACTTTAACAGGAAATGATGATTATACTTAAGGTCAATGTCAACTCAGATGCTCATTACCTAGTTAAAGTCACCCAAGTCAATAACTGTAGGAAAGACTGCTGAGTAGTGTGTGAGGTCCAGTATAAATAAAAACATGAGGCCACTTGTTTAAAATTAATAGGAATTTCAAGATGCCAACAACACAACACTAAACCAAGTGAGTAGACCTTCTAAATAAAGAACTCAGTGCACATCCCTGAAGTTAGCTTCTGCTGCGGGTCTCTTTAGAAAAACCTGAAGATATTACCATGATATACTTGCCATAGTGTTACAGATTACTTTTTCTTAGGGATCCTGTTACCTCTTCACTCAAAGGATTCTAGATCTAAAAAGTAATTCAGATAAAAAAATCAAGCAAGGGATTGTGACTTTATGTTGGGTGGCTACCTTTAGCCATCTAGTCTCCATTGTTGCTTTTTCTGCTGTATATGTAAGTAGAATTCTTCTTGGCTTCCCATTTATATCGCCCCTTGATTTGTCATGTTCTTTTGGCCAACTTCTTGCAGGTCAAGCCTTCTTGGTTGCATCTCCGACATTGCTAGTCATTATGGTAATTGTGACTTTCTGACATTTGGCTTCTATTACTTTGTGGCTAGATGAGCATTATTGCCATTGATGTCAATGAGCCCAATTCTGTGACCATATCTTTTACTGCCTTCCCTGGACTGTGAAAGAGAACCAGCAATGAACTTCTTAGTGATGCTGCTAACTTTTTCCCCAGTACATTTCTGATAGCCTTGGAGAGTCATATGTCTTCTTTGCTACCCATGTAACATGTCCCCTGGCAGGTCTTCTGGCTTCACATCACAGAGCTATCCTTAAATGCCCATTTCCCTTAGCCTCTTCATAACTTATCTACCATTTGTCTCAAAAAACTTGTAATTTCTCTTCTTTCAGCATTGTTTCTCACTTCTTTGAGACTTTTAAGAGCTACCCTACAAATGAGCTTGCGCCATCCACATTGGTTCTCACCAGAGTGACAAACCCTATGCCATGAGAAAGCACATTCAGCTCAATGACTTCTTTCTCATGTAGTCTTTTTTTCCATTTATTTTTGTTCAGTTACAGTTGTGCTACCTTTTTACCCATGCCCCCACAATTAACCCCCCCCATTATTCATGCCAATGAGTCATCTATTCCTGTTCCTTTGCTTGCCCCTTTCTCTTCTTTCTCCATTTTTTCCCTCCCTATTCCCTTCTGGTCACATTACTTCCAAGTCTCTGGTTCTATTTTGCTTGCATGTTTGTTTTGTTGATTAGGTTCCACTTATAGGTGAGATCATATGGTTTTCTCTTTCACCATCTGGCTTATTTCACTTAGCATAATGCTTTCCAATTCCACCCATGATGTCACGAAGGATAGTAGTTCCTTCTTATTTCTGCTGGGTAGTCTTCCATTGTGTAAATGTACCCTATTTTTTTGATCCACTCATTTACTGATGGCCACTTAAGCTGTTTCCAGCACTTGGCTATTTTAAATTGTGCTGTTATGAACAGTGGGGTGCATAGGTTCTTTTGAATTGGTGATTCAGGATTCTTAGGGTATAATCCCAGCAGTGGAATCACTGGATCAAAAGATAGTTCTACCTTTAGTTTTCAGAGGAAATTCCATATTGTTTTCCACAGTAGCTACACCAGTCTGCATTCCCACCAACAATGTATTAGGGTTCCCTTTCCTCCACAACCTCACTAGCACTTGTTGTTTGTTGGTTTATTGATGATGGCCATTCTGACTGGTGTTTAGTATCGCATTATGATTTTAATTTGCATCTCTCTGATGGCTAGTGATGCTGAGTATCTTTCCATATGTCTCTGGACTCTCTGTATGTACTCCTTGGAGAAGCATCTGTTCAGGTCTTTCGCACATTTTTTAATTGGATTACTTGTTTTTCTGGTGTGGAGTAATGTGAGTTCTTTATTTTTTTAATTTTTATTTTAATTATTGATCTTGCAGTTTTCTGTCTTTTATTCCCACCCCAGCCCATATTGGAGATCAAACCCTTGTCTGATGTATCATTGGCAAATATGTTTTCCCATACAGTTGGTTCTCTTTCCATTTTGGTGTTTTCTTTAGCCATGCAGAACCTTTTTAGTTTGATGTAGTGCCATTTGTTTATTCTTTCCTTTATATCTCTTGCCTTAGGGGATGTATTGATAAAAATATTGTTGCATGGAACATCTGAGATTTTCTTGTCTATGCTTTCATCTAGGATTTTTATGGTGTTACAGCTTATGTTTAAGTTTTTTATACATCTTGAGATTATTTGGGTGTATGATGTAAGTTAGTAGTCTAGTTTCATTTTTTTTTGCAGGGACTTGTCAAGCTCCCCTTTAATATCATTTTTAATATCATTTATTAAAAAGGCTATTTTTACTACATTTTATGTTCCTACCCCCTTTGTAAAATATTAACTGGCTGTACTTACATGGGTTTATTTCTGGGTTCTCTATTCTCTTCAATTGGTCTATGTGACTGTTCTTATGCTGCTACCAGACTGTTTTGGTTACAGTGACCTCGTAATATAGTTTGATATCAGTATTGTGATCCCTCCTATTTTGTTCTTCTTTTTCAAAATTGCTGAGGTTATTCAGGGTTATTTATAGTTCCATATAAACTTTTGAAATATATGTTCTATGTCTGTCAAATATGTTATTGGAATTTTGATAAGGATTACATTGAATCTATAGATTGTTTTGGGTAGTATGGATATTTTAATGATGTTAATTCTTCCAATCTATGAACACGGTATATGCTTGGATTATTTGTGTCTTCCTTAATTTCTTTCTTCAATGTTCTATAATTTTCTGAGCATAGATATTTTACCTCCTTGGTTAAGTTTATTACTAAGTATTTTATTTTTCTTGTTGCTATAGTAAAAAGGATTATTTCCCTACTTTCTCTTTCTGATATTTCATTATTGGTGTAAAAAATGCCTTTGATTTATGAATGTTGACTTTGTATCCCACCATTTTGCCAAATTCATTTATTAGGTTGAGTAATTTTTTGGTGGAGTCTACAGGGTTTTCTATGTACACTATCATGTCATCTGCATCAGTGACAGATTTACCTCCTCCTTTCCAGTTTGGATATTTTTTATTTCTTTTTCTTCTCTGATTACTGTGACTAGGACTTCCAATACTATGTTGAATAGAAGTAGTGAAATTGGACACCCTTGTCTTGTGCCTGGTCTTAAAGAAAAAATTTTTAGTTTTTGACTGTTGAGTATGATGTTGGCTATAGATTTCTCATATATGGCCTTTAATCTGTTGAGGAATACTCCCTCACACTTTTCTCAGTGTTTTTAGCATAAATGGGTTCTGTAACTTATCAAGTGCTTTTTCAGCATATTGATATGATCATGTGTTTTTTGTCTTTCATATTGTTCATGTGGTATATTACATATGTTGATTTGCTTATATTGTACCATCCTTTCATCCCCTGCAATGAATCCCACTTGATCATAGTGTATGACCTTTTTAATGTACTGCTAGATCTGATTTGCCAATATATTTTTTTTAGGATTTTAACATCTATGTTCATCAGCGATATTGGCCTGTAGTTTTCTTTCTTGGTTGTGTATTTATCTAGTTTTGGAATTAGGATAATACTGGCCTTATAAAAAGAGCTTGGGAGTCTTCCCTCTTCTTGGATTTTTTGGAATAGTTTGAGAAAGATTGGGGTTAGCTCTTCTCTAAATGTTTGGTAAAACATTCTCCTGTGAATTCGCCTGGCCTAGGGCTTATGTGTGATGGGAGATTTTTGATTACTGCTTCAATTTCACTACCTGACATTGGACTATTCAGGCTTTCTGCTTCTTCTTGACTCAGTTTTGGAGCATTGTATTTTTTCTAGAAATTTTTCCATTTCATTCAGGTTTTCAAATTTCTTGGCATATAGTTGTTCATACTAATTTCTTATTATCCTTTGTATTTCTGTGGTATTTGTTGTAATTTCACCTCTTTTGTTTCTAATTTTATTTATTTGGGTCATCTTTCTTTTATTCTTGATGAGCGTGGTCAAAGGCTGGTCAAATTTGTTTATCTATTCAAAGAACAAGCTCCTGGACTTATTGATCCTTTGAACTTCTAGTGTCTATATCATTGAATTCTGCTGTGATCTTGATTATTTCCTTCCTTCTACTAATTCTGGCTTTATTTGTTGTTGTTCATCCAGTTCTCATAGATGTAGGGTTAGGTTGTTTATTTAAAATGTTTCTATCTTTTTTAGGTTGGCCTGTATTGCTATGAACTTCCCTCTCAGGACTGCCTTCACTGTGTCCCATAGGTTTGGGGTTGTTGTGTGTTGATCTTCACTTGTTTCCAGAAACTTTTTGATTTCTTCCTTGATCTCATTGTTAATAGCATGTTATTCAGTCTCCATGCATTTGAGTTTTTTTTTTTTTTTCCTTGAGGTTGATTTCTAGTTTAAAGCCACTGCAGTCCAAGAAAATGCTTGATACGATTTCAATTTTCTTGAATTTTGGGGGGGCTTGTTTGTGTCATATCATGTGGTCTATCTTTGAAAATGTTTCATGTGCATTTGAAAAGAATGTGTAATTTGCTTCTTTGGAATGAAAGGTTCCAAATACATCAGTCATGTCCATTTGATCAAATGAGTCATTGAGGTCCATAATATCCTTGTTGGTATTTTGTTTGGAAGATCTATCCATTGTTGACAGTGGGGTATTAAAATCCCCTACTCTAATAGTGTTGCTGTCTATATCTTTCTTGAAGTCCTCCAAGATTTTTCTTATATATTTGGGTGCTCCTATGTTGGGTGCATATATCTTTAGAATTTTATGTCTTTTTGATGGATTCTTCCTTTGAAAATTATGAAGTACCCTTTTGTGTCTCTTTTTCATGGCCTTTGTTTTGAACTCTCTCTTGTCTGATGTAAGTACTGCTATCCTGGCTTTTTTTTCCTTGTTCTTTTGCTTGGAATATTTTTTTGCAACCCTTCACTTTAGTCTGTGTGGGTCTTTTTTTGTGAGGAGAGTCTCTTGTAAGGCAAAATATGTGTGGGTCATGTTTTCTTATCCATTCAGCTACCCTATGTCTTTTGATTATTACCTGATGTCTTAAGGTTATTATTGATAAGTACTTATTCATTGCCATTTTACCCCATTTGTACCTGTGTTCCTCTCTTTCTCACTCTTTTTCTTCATCTTCTTGAAGCAGACCCTTTAGCATCTCTTGTAGTGCTGGTTTGGAGGAGATGTGTTCTTTGACCCTCCTTTAGTCAGTGAAGCTCCTTATTTCACCTTCCATTTTGATTGAGACTTGCTTGGTAAAGTAGTCTTCATTGCAGGCCCTTGGTTTTCATTACTTGGAATATTTCTTGCCATTTCCTTTTGGCTTATAGAGGTTCTATTAAGAAGTCAGCTGCTAGCCTTATTGGGGCTCTCTTGTATGTTACTTCCTGTTTCTTCCTTGCTGACATTAAGATTCTCTCTTTGTCTATGAATTTTGACATTTTAATTATGATGTATCTCGCAGTGGGCTTCTTTGTGTTCCTCTTGATTGGGTCTCTCAGTGCTCTCTGGAATTGTGTGACTTTTTCTCTCATCAAATTAGGGAAGTTTTTCATCATTACTTTTTCAAACAGGTTTTCTATCCCTTGCTCCTCTTCTTCTCTTTCTGGTATCCCTATTATATGGATATTATTACATTTCATGTTGTCCTGCAGTTCCCTCAAAACCTGTTTCTTCTTTCTGAGTCTCTTTTCTTTTTCTTGATCTTCCTGGGTATTTTTTTCTGCCTTGTCTTCCAGCTCACTGATTTGATCCTCTGCTTCATCTAGGTTGTTTTTGATTCCTTCTACTATGTCCTTCAACTCAAAAATTGAATTCTTCATTTCCTCTTGGATCTTGTTGATTATTTCTATGTCCTTTTTCATGCTGATATAGTTTGCATTGCTTTCCTCATAGTCTCCCTGTAGTTTTTGGTAATTCTCACTGAGCTCATTGAGTTTCCTTATAACCATTATTTTGAACTCAATATCTGACAGTTGACTTGCCTCCATTCCATTTAGCACTCTTTCTGAGGATTCCTCCTTTCCTTTTGATTGGGGGTTCCTTATCTTCCCATTATTTGTGAGACTCCTTGCTTGCTTCTGCTTCTTAAAATGATTCGTTTTGGCTCCCTGACTTTGTGGTTCGATCTTCTATGGTAGGAGAGCTGTGAGATTCAGTGGTGCAGTCTCCTTGATCTCCTGAGTCTGATGCTCTTTGGATGCCATTTATGCCATTTTTATTGTCTTTCTTGATGTAATTGGGTTTTGGTTGTTGTTGGGTCACTCTTCAGTGGGTCCTTCCCTCCAGCTGGTTGACTGAGGGTGACTCCACCTACTGCGCCTTATATGCTGTTGTGCAGGTGCTGCCCAAACAAAACCACAAAACCCAGGAAACAAACCCACACCAGCAAAAATAACCTTCCCCCAATCCCACTACCAACAGCATATGAACCAGTATTAATAAGGGTGTAAAGAGATTGAGACTATTATAAGAAAAGAGAATGAATATGAGATGACTTACTGAAAGAAAAATGGTTTTGAGAGTATAGCGGGAGGAGTACTAGTAAGAGTTGGAAGTTGAACCAATGCCAAGAGAAATAGTAAAATTCACATCATGAATATAAAGGAAAATGTAGAAGGAGGAATATGCACAGACTTGATTGACAAGAAATGAATGTTAAAAAGCTATGCAGAAAAGAAAATATCACAAATCATGGAGAAGACCACAGTGGATTTCTTCTCAGTAGCCTCTAGTATTTATCACTGTTTTTTCTCTGTGGATCCACCTCTGGTCATGTCAGATGTTCACCCCATCTGACCTTAGGCGGCCTGTTAGAGGTTTCCAGGGATATACTGTCTGTGGTCCTCTCACTCAGTTGTTAATCTAATCACCTTGCGGTCAGGCTTCAGCCCCATAGGGTGGGACAGAGTCCCTGCTGGTGTTGGAGCTATTGTTTCCTCCGAGGCTGCTGCCACTCAGGGGAGTGTTCTGCCTGAGCACAATGGCTGCTGCAGTATGGTGGATGACTCTCGGCACTGGGATCCCAGAGTCTACTCTCTCAGTTCTCTCCCCAGAGCTTCAGACGCCAGTTTCTCCTCAGGCATCTCCAGCCCACTCTGCTCCCAGCTTTGCTGGAGCCCTTGGTAAGTGACAGCAAATGAAAATTTGTGTGTTGACCCTTTAAACAGTTCTTTGCATCTCCAGCCATCTGTCTCTGGCGGAGAGCACCTTTGCCGCTTTTTGCTGCTGGTTGCTATCTGTGTACTTTTTGGGCTCTGGTGTTCTAGGCTGGGAATCCCAGCTTAGGCTTTAGACCCCACTCTTCTCAGGGCCATCCAACCGGCCGTTTAGTTATCCTTTCGGCACTGACGCCTATGGGTGCCCCACCAGCCTTCTGG
Source organism: Glossophaga mutica (assembly GCA_039655065.1). Classification (NCBI taxonomy): domain Eukaryota; kingdom Metazoa; phylum Chordata; class Mammalia; order Chiroptera; family Phyllostomidae; genus Glossophaga; species Glossophaga mutica. Next base: position 174,959,948 of record CM077304.1, on the reverse strand, counting down.
AGTCTCCACCGCACTCCTTACCAGTGAGATTGTGCTATGTACGCTTTAGAGACAGAGAAATGGACAACTGTAATGTTTTCCTCTTATATATATAGCAACAAAGCATCAGAACGCTGTGCAGCCCCGACTCTCCACCCTGAACAGTTGTGCCAGGCTGGCACTAATAAATCACCTCATTTTGCACCCGTTAGATCAATCTGTGTGGTGCACTGAGTGGGAGCAAATCACACACACAAGCCTTCCTCCTAGTTTGCCAGGCAGTTGCATATGCGCATGCGCGCACTCGAACGCAGTCCTGGGACCTTACGCCTCAGTTCTCCTTTGAAAAAGTTTCTTTGGGCACTGCTGCCACTCTGAGCCACTACCTGGCTTTCCACACACTCCATCTCTCTGGAAAGTCCAAAGGCTGTCTGGTCATGGCCAGTCACAGCCTGCAGGTGCTGCCACGATCCGCCACACTCACTGGCGCTGTCCTGGCCGGCAACCACCACCTGGGTACACTGCCAGCAGTGTGTGCGCCTGCATGCCTTTTTCTCCCCCGGTCACTTTCCCATTCAGGTATCTTGTGGCACAGGTCTGCGGCTTGCCCCAACTGACCCGCTCTCCTCAGAAGTTGCCCCTGCGGCAGCTGCAATTCTGGCGCAACGCCCGCGGACTTTCTCCGTTCGCCTAGCAATCCATCCTCCTTACTGCCCGTATCCACGCTACCTCTACATACTTTGGCTTCCAAACTTCATATCAGCTAAGATTCTACTGGTTGTTCATTTCGTCCTTTGAAAGATCAACCCAGAAGGGGAAGAAGAGCAACAAGTGGAAAACTTATTTGAACAAATAATAAAGGAGAACTTCCCCAATATGGCAAAGGAAATAGACTACCAGGACGTCCAGGAAGCTCACAGAGTCCCAAAGAAGTTGGACCCAAGGAGGAACACACCAAGGCACATCATAATTATATTAGCCAAGATTCAAATGAAGGAGAGAATTCTAGAAGCAGCAAGGGATAAGGGGACAGTCACCTACAAAGGAGTTCCCATCAGACTGTCAGCTGATTTCTCAAAAGAGACCTTACAGGCAAGAAGGGGCTGGAAAGAAATATTTGAAATCTTGAAAAGCAGGGACCTACATCCAAAATTGCTCTTTCCAGCAAAGCTGTCATTTAGAATGGAAGGACAGATAAAGCGCTTCTCAGATAAGGTCAAGTTCAAGGAGTTCATCATCACCAAGCTCTTATTATATGAAATGTTAAAGGGACTTATCTAAGAAAAAGAAGATAAAAAATATGACAATGAAAAGACAGCAAACTCACAGCTATTAAAAACCACACCTAAAACAAAAGCAAACTAAGCAAACAGCTAGAACAGAAACAGAACCACAGAAATGGAGATCATATGGAGGGTTAGCAACAGGGGTGTGGGAGGAGGAGGGGGAGGAAGGTACAGAGAATGAGTAGCATAGATAGTGAGTAGAAAATAGACAGGGGCAGGGTAAGAATAGTATGGGAAATGTAGAAGCTAAAGAACTTATGACACAAGGACATGAACTAAAAGGGGGAATGTGGGTGGGAGAGGGTGTGCAGGGTGGGGGGAATGATGGGGGAGAAATGGGACAACTGTAATAACAATCAATAAAATATATTTAAAAAAAATAAAAATAAATAAATAAAATCTTAAAAAAAAAAAAAGAAAGAAAGATCAACCAAGTGTACCAGTTGGGTGTACGAGCAAGTGGGCTCAGCCCCCACTTACTTCACCGCCATCTTCTCTCTCCTCTTTCAGATGTAGTCTCATTTCCCATCTCCCTCAATCAAGTACCCTCAAAATTCAGACCCAGAGATATTTCTGTGACTTTTGCCAGGATGTGCTTGTTAATTTATTAATTGATATATTACTTATTTGCTATATAATTTATTTCTTCCATGATCTTTGAATAAGGGAACTCTTCGACCAGGTGAGTTCTGCTGGAACTCTGCCTTATATAGGGAGATAACTGTTGCTTTTCCAGGAAAGGCCTCTGTAGCATTTTCCAGTATAAAGAAAGTGCTAGTTCTTCCCAGGAAAGGGTGGTCCATCTCTAGAAGCTTTGAGAGTTTAGGGGAGTCCTGTGTTCTGAAAGATTGTGTCCCCCAGAATTCATATGTGGATATACTAATGCCTGATGTAATGTTATTAGGAGGTAAGGCTTGAGTAAGTTGGTAAGGTCATGGGGCTGGAGCACTCATGAATGTGTTTAGTGCTCTCATAAAAGAAGCTCCATTGAGCCCCCTAGATTCTTGTGAGGACACATTAGAAAGTCTGCAATCCCAAAGAAGGCCTTCCCTTGACCATGCTGGACCTGATCTCAGACTTCCAGCCTCTAGAGCTATAAGAAATAAATTTCTGTTATTTATAAGCCACACAGTGTGTGGTACTTTGTTATAACAACGCCAACTGACTAACACAGACAGTCTATAAAAACCAGCTCATGGGATGCATCCACTTAATGTCCCTAAACCACATTTTAGGGTCACAGGTGTTTCCAAGCAACCTTGGCTGAGCACTCAAATGTCTCTTGATCTCTGTTCTCAGTGTGCTGCTTAGCTTTGTTTGTTTTTGCAAATAGGCCCTTATTTCTTTGTAAGCTACTAAAGAGACCATCTGGCTCTCACACTTAGTCTTCGACTGCTTGTTAAGACTTCTCACTTTCTCAATATCCCTCTGCAGAGTGTCAATACAACCTAGCAGTAGCCATGCAACTTCACTTCCTTGTAGGCACAGTTCCCCCTGTATCTTTCTAAAAGCTTGAATCTTAAAGCCTGCGAGAGTCTCCCTCCTATAGTGGATATTTTCCTATGTCGACAACAATGGAACCTATAGGAATGGGTCCCTACCTTGGGCCAGAAATCATTCATAATCTACATAGTTCTGGATGCCACTGTATTTGCTTGACCAGTGGACAGTGAGTCAGTCCTAAACACCCAACTTCTATCTTCATTTTTGGACAACTCTCAGAACCTTTTGTATTACTTCGTGTCCTTTGAGAAGCAGACCCCAGGATGTAGTTGGATGTGCAAAAGCTGCACTAGGGAGAATGCCTTTGGAAGATGAAGAGGAAGGAAGCAGAAGAGGTATGTACTTCAGAGGGTAATACATGCTCTCTCTGAAAACCAAGAGAAAGAGAGGAAAAGGATTCAGTAGAAATATGTAAGACTGAAGTAAACATTCAAAAAAGCTTTGGCCAGGTCAGTGAGGCATTCTCAAGTCAAAATCACCAAATGGAAGTGTCCTATGTGTTGCCAGAATGGGCCTGGTTTAGTAGCCCCACCAAGCTCTGTCCTTGGCTGGGAGGAGCCTGGAGGTAGGAAGGCCTAAGTTAGAAAGCGATGTGGATGGAAGGAGCACTGACTATGGCTGTCTGTCAGTTATATGTTTCACCTCAGAGGAGCTGAGCTGTGTACATCCCTGGCTGGCACACTCTGTACCACAAGAGCTGTGATACAAATGTCTCACAAGAGCTGTTTTTCCCTCTTAAGCCAACGACTGTTAATGGAGAGAACTCAAGGTAAGACATTGCATGTTGACCTTGTGATCCTGGTTTGCACAATCTATCCTCATCTAAACAACCCACGAAAACTCTCTGAATTCCATTCAATCTCTAATACTGCACAATTCAAATAAGTGCGAGTATAAGTCATTCCCATTCCTTAGTAGAAATTCTTCATGTAGATCCCAATCTATCAGGGAACTGAGACACATTCTTCTAGATGTATGCATCCTGGCATAATGTGTCATCCCTTTATTATGAATACCTTCCAGAGATAAATTCTATGCAAAACTATTTTTAATGGTTGTTTCTTGTGGGTTATTTCTGAGTACAAAAGTAAATGCATAAAGTTTGAAAAATACAGAGAAGTATTATCAAGAACATACTTTCTGTACTCTAACCACACCCACCAAGAAATAGTCTTAAAAGATTATGAACTTACTTCCTTTTGTTTTGCCTTTGTGATGGCATCCGTAAAATTTTCCACAACATGAGAATACATTGCCTAAATTGTTTTATCTTTTCCATTAGGGAATTTTTTAATTTTGTCTTGATTTTTTTGCCTTGATTGTTAGGAAAAAAGAAGCAAATTGGAGGAGAAAATTGGTTAATAAATACTTTTTATGTATGTAGATATTGTGCATGCATTAACATATATTTATCTGAAATATATGTATATAAGTATACACATATATGTGAGCACTTTCACATATTATAAGTAATATAGATACATGCACACATGCACATATACATTCACACATGCATCGCTATGTAAATATCATCACTGTGTCTACTTCTTTCTCGCTCTCACTCTTGCTTTTCTCCCTTATATCGCTCCACATATTTATATATACATAGTCAGGGTCTCATGATCTGACAGAGAATGATAATTTTTATTTTCAAAATATATTTCTTGCAATCATTATCATAATATAAATGGTCCTTTTGGTCCATGAGGAAAAATATTTATTCTCTTCAGAAGTATAAAATGGGATATATCGACTAGGAACCAAATGGTTTAAGTTGATAAGTGGCTGAGTGACAGAATAGTGTGTTACCTACCCAAAGGCAGCTAAGAGTGGTCATGTTTTCGGACTGTTGTTATTTCTCCAAGGTTGTATTTTAGATTGACTCTTTAGAATCTGTAAACAAGACCCATTCAAGAGTCATCCCATGTGGATTCCCCTCTAAGGCAAGACTGAGAATCGTTTCCATCCCACAGAAGCATTTTTATCAGTGCATCCACTCCCACATGCTTAAACAGTGTGCACAACCCAGATTTCAAAATAAGCAGAGTTAACATTCTTGACTCCTGGCCCAAATGTGGGTGCTTGTCATGAGCTCATGCCTTCCTTTGGGGGCTGGCATTTGTGGTGTTATGTTATCACAGGCTAACTGGACCAGAAAAAGGACACTGTTAGAGATCATGTGCTAGAGATCATGCATAGGACTCCAAGATATAAAAATGTGCACAATGTATTCTGAAGGATTTGGAGGTCAAAGTGTGGTAATAATCTCAGACAGACAGGTTTCCCTGAGTTCAGATCATGGCTCTACCACTCTCTGGCTAAGTGACTGATGCAGGGTTACCAACTGTCTTTTCCTCTATAAAATGGAGATAATAATGCCTAACTTGACTAATTCTTAGGATTTTGGTGGTTATCTAAATAGATCATCACCATAAAATATTTAGGAAAAATTCTGGGTTCGAAGATGTACTATAAAGAGAAAAGGGACTGTGTGTTACTTACCTTTATTTTCTCAGAGTCCCGTACAACACTAGGCATACCACAGGCATGTAATTTTTTTATTGAGCTATTTTATTGAGCAGATGGACTTGGATCTGGGAGTAAGAATTGGGTGTAGTGCCAGCCACTGCCACTGATGCTTTTGCAATGGTGAGTCTGTTTTTTTAAGCTGCCTGAGTTTTAGCTTCCTCATGCACACAATGGAGATAATGACACCACTTGCCCTAGTCATGATGTGACAATTGGGAGACTCCAATGAGGTAATGATGTCTGTGAAAGTGTTGTGTAAAACAAACCATTGTACACAGGATTGTTATTCTTAAGTCATTCATTTGCTGGTACATTTTTCTAAGTACATGAATTCCTTTTTTTTAACATGATTATTTTTTGAACTTTGAGTATAGTTAATTAGGAAAAAAAGGTATTTATAAGTGTCTCTTAGCCCCTTTTTTGATAGCTGTGCTACACAGATAAACAATGTGCCTCAGGAAGCAACACACAAGTAAAGCACTCAGTGGTTTAAAAAAATCGCCATGCCCCATCTTCAGTATATATTGATAGGGACTTGTTTTCTTGGCTCACTACCCACTCCCTGTCTTCTGAAAATGATGGCTTTTATGACTTCCTGATGATCAACTCAGACAATAAGGCACAAATCTGCACATGTGTGTCTGAGGGACAGGTTCAGCCACAGCTATCTTTCTTGGGCTCAAACCACAGAAAAGTAAATAAGAATGTGACATTCTATTCTCTCTCACCCACACACATTTTCATTAATTCAAGTGAATATATTCTTACCTTATGAGTATTAATCAGGCTTCACACAACCCAAACCAAAGGCCCAGCAGACAAATTGGTTATCAGTTACTTAGGGACAGAGCTATGCCATAGTCATTCTTTTGTCTATGAAGCCTAGGATGCAAAAAGGAAAAATAATATAATTTTCAACTCTTCTTGGGGCTATCCAAGTGCATCCACTAGGTATTATTGATTCAGTTGGTATTCACAGCACCCAACATGCTGATGGACACACAGAAGAAGCCGGCAAGGTGGTGCATGTTGAATCTTAATCAAATAGCAATCAATGAGTACCATACAGTCTTATGAGAGAATTTCTCTACTGGAAACCACTATAAATTCAGGTCTCATTACAACATTAATTCATTTTCATTTATTTGTAAAAAGCAATCAAACAATGGCACTTGCTCCGCTCTCTCTCAGATTCCACTCTCAGTCCCCGCCCCCACATACAGCGCCACAACCCAGTGACTGGGCTGCCCCGCCCTAGGGAACACCTAAGGATCCGCCCCTCACTATGTAACAGCCTTGACCAGAACCCCCTCCCCCCTTCCCCCCCCCAAAAAAAAAAAAACAAAAAAACGATGGCTCAAACAGGAGAACAGATCAAAGCTCCAGAGCCAATTCATCTATGTGACCAAGAGATGGCCAACCTATCAGATGCACAGTCCAAAGCCCTGGTGATCAGGATGCTCACAGATTTGGTTGATTTTGGTCACAAATTAGATGAACAAATGAAGGCAACAATAAGTGAAATGAAGAAAAATGCACAGGGAACCAATAGTGATGGGAGGAAAACTGGGACTCAAATCAATGGAGTGGACCAGAAGAAAGAAACAAACGTCCAATCAGAAAAGAATGAAGAAACAAGAATTCAAAAAAATGAGGAGAGGCTTAGGAACCTCCAGGATATCTTTAAATGTCCCAACATCCGAATTATAGGGGTACCAGCAGGGGAAGAGGAAGAGCAACAAGTGGAAAACTTATTGGAACAAATAATAAAGGAGAACTTCCCCATTCTGGCAAAGGAAATAGACTTCCAGGAAGTCTAGGAAGCTCAGAGAGTCCTAAAGAAGGTAAACCCAAGGAGGAACACACCAAGGTACATCAGAATTACATTAGCTAAGATTAAAATGAAGGAGAGAATTCTAGAAGCAGCAAGGGATAAGGGAACAGTCACCTACAAAGGAGTTCCCATCAGACTGTCAGCTGATTTCTCCAAAGAGACCTTCCAGGCAAGAAGGGGCTGGAAAGAAGTATTCCAAGTCATGAAAGGCAAGGACCTACATCCAAGATTGCTCTATCCAGTGAAGCTGTCATTTAGAATGAAAGGGAAAATAAAGCGCTTCTCAGATAAGGTCAGAGTTCATCATCACCAAGCCCTTATTATATGAAATGTTAAAGGGACTTATCTAAGAAAAAGAAGATCAAAAATATGACAGTAAAAAGACAGCAAACTCACAAATATTAACAACCACACCTTAAACAAAAGCAAAGTAAGCAAACAACTAGAACAGGAGCAGAAACCTAGGAATGGAGATCACATGGAGGGTTAGCAACAGGGGAGTGGGAGGAGGAAAGAGGGGGAAAATGTACAGAGAATAAGTAGTATAGACAGTGGGTAGGAAATAACAGGGGGAGGGCAAGAATAGTGTGGGAAATGTAGAAGCTAAAGAACTTATGACACATGGACATGAACTAAAGGAGGGGAATGTGGGTGGGAGAGGGTGTGCAGGGTGGAGGGGAATGATGGGGGAGAAATGAGACAACTATTATAGTATAATCAATAAAATATATTTTTTAAAAAAGTAACCAAACAAATGCACTAGATTCTGATACTAGAAGCTAAAGGTCAATTTCTTCAGAAGACTCAGTGTATGTTATCCTTTCCCCCTATTCTTTCAGGTATATATTTTGTGCCAAAAATATGTTATTCATACCAAGAGTCAGCTGTTATTGTAGATTTAAAAAAATTACACATAAGTCCTCCTTACACTGGCTATTTAGATATTCACAGATTAACTCATGGCTTATTAGCACAAGTGTAGAATTTTGTGTAATACATTTTGTGAACAGACATTGTTCTCGGTTTCCTTCTATTTTTCTTACCCTTGATGTTTCTACTGGTTATTGACTTCCTTGTTTACCTACATATTATTTTTAAATTCTTTGAAAACCTAATTGTGGAAAAAAAACACACAACATAAAATTTACCATCATAACCATTTTTAAGTGTACAATTGGTAAATTATGTATGTTCACATTTTTGTGCAATAAATCTCTTGAACTTTTCCATCTTGCAATACTGACACTCTGTACCCATTGAAATACTCCTCATTTTCCCTTTCTGTCAGTTCCTGGTGACCCTGCATATGTAGTTTTTAATTCCTTTAAGTATAGGCATTTTATAAGCTGCCTCAAATTATTGTGGAACAAAGTGATTTCATATAAATAGATCAATAGATGGGTCATATATAAATGTAGCTTACACAGTTGCAGTCACAGAACTGGAGACCCTTAGGTTTGGACAGAGTCTTAACTTCATATATACAGCCCTATCTTTTGCAGCCCAGTCTGAGGCTTGGCCAACACACCCACTGTTTGCAGCACTGCCATCCACTTGTGTTTCCACAAACATGTAAAAGATAAATTCTATTTAATGTACTTCCCATCATCAGTGACCAAAGAATGTATGGTGCATTTATAATTATATTTACTAAATAATAGACGGGAGAGAACTCGGGTTTTGATTAAATACTGATGATATTGAATGCTCTGCTTAGTTTTGCCTGCCTGATAAAGGGAGGGGAAAGTTTCCACTGATTAGATTCTAGCTCCATGCATTTCAAACCCTGTTTCTCTTTCACTGTTCACACATTTCCCGTGGCAGTTTTTGTAAGGGAGATCCATATTGCTATACGACCTCTGGCCTGAGTTTCAATGACACCGTGCCCAGTGAGTCAAGGCCATGAGCAGGAGGAGTATTCTTGGAAGTCATCCCTACACCAGGATGAGGAGCAGTAATGTAACTCTACACAAATGTAACTATCAACTACATGAATGTATTTTCCTCAACCCCATTCGACTTGCCCTTGGCTGGATTGTAAAAACCCCACAGCCACTGTATCACTACTCCATGTCACATGAAAAGTGTTGGAGGGCAAATTGGAGTAGAAAGGGATTGCAGTGTTAGAAGATTATAGTTAAAATATCTCATGTTACTGTATTGCATTGCACAGAAACAATAATGACCATATAAACATAGTTAGTTCCCATAACTATGTGCAGATGAGAGGTTTTGATGATTACGTTTTATCACTTTTACAGTAAATCTGCTTCTGAAATGGAAGCCTGAGGAAAACACCTTTGGTGAGCTTTAATAACTGAGTAATTCATGATATGATGAATGGAAATTGATGCAGAATCACTTTTGTGATATTTCTGTTCAAAGTATATGACTAACTCTAATTATGAGGAACGATCAATCAAACTTAAACTGAAGTACATTCTACAAAATAACTGTCCTACACATTTCCAAAATATCTCTGTTGTGAATCACAAAGACTGAGAATCTGTTCTGATCAAAAGAGAATAAAGAAATAGGACAACTAAATGCAATGTATGATCCAGGATTTTCTCTTGCTACAAAGAACATTGTTGGGACAATTGGCAAAACCCATAAAGTGTTCATTTTTTCATTTCAGGTATTGAGCTGTGATTATGTAAGAGATTTCCTCCCTTTAGTAAATACACACCAAAACATTTAGAGGGAAGGTGAATCATATCTGCGACTGACAAATGGTTCAGACAAAAAAATCTGGAAAGTGCCAAATAAGGACTTCCTGTTTCTCCTTATTTATCTCTCACTCACGTGGGCATCAAGCAAAGGAGGGGTAAGAGTGAGAAGCAGCCCACACACAGCTGTTCAGGGATGTCTGGAAAAGAAGCCCACCCACATTGCTTTTGGACACTGGGTGTGACTTGGAGGATATCAGGTTTGTCTGTTAGGGAAACTGCCAAACTCCTCCCTCCCCAATTGGCTCCTGTGTTTCCCTGCATGCTCTCTGAACAGAACAGTGTCCCTTTCCTCAGACACCCAACTGAAGCATCTCCCTTCTCCTCAGTAGATTGAGATATTAGCTTAACTATACATTTTTTTCTTTTTGATGAATTCCAGTGACCTATAAGGAGGTAGGGGTTAAATGAGAAGAAGCATGTAGCTAAGCTTGCAATGCATTTGTTTTTTCATATATATAGATATTCATATATGTAAATGAATATATATGTTTATTTGATCATAATTCAGCACAATTAAATTCTAGGCCCCAGCTGTCCTCTTACTAGATGTCCAACCTCAGCAAATATTAGATTTATAGGGCAGAAAATTGGAAAGTTTAGTAGGATCCTCCAAAATGGGACTTGGTTTCCACTTCTATAAAATACAGGTTATGGGATTGAGCCAAAGTCATGTACAGAAAAAGTGTCTTAAAACAAAAATCACCAAACTTCTCAGTCCCTTCAGCTTGAGTGATCCTTGGTGAATTTATTCTACCACTTCCAATGATAAAATGTGCTCATGATCCTCATTATGAGAAAAGGGCACAATGGTACAACATAAAAAGGACAAAGCCTGAGGTATAGTTGTCCTGAAACTGAGAAGTTCAGCTTCTCTAATCACCAAGCCACAGACAGCCAGAGATTTAAGAGATTATGAGATCATCCACTTCTAGCCCCTCGTGGTGGCATCCGTCATTATCAGTTGCCCTATACCTACTGCTCTTCCTTGGTCATTAGAACCTCTATTTTCTTTTAGAAAATCTCTTTGCCCCAATCTTGGTAGGACTATCAATCAAAGTGTTCAGAGTTCTCCTAGCCAAACACGGCATCTTCCTTCTGGGAATCTGAATCTTTAGCTAAATGATTCAAGGTCAAAACAATCTGTTAGGTCTGGCATGTTTCCTGTGAGGATCTGTGAAGTGTTTCTACGTATTCCTGTTACTTAGACCCTTGACGCTGCCCTGGTCCCAGTCTTTTCCCAACACTTGCTTTTCCACTTTCTCTTCCAATCAGTGAATTATCATTTTTTACATATTTTCATGTATTAAGTTTTAGATAACCAGAGTGAGTTTCTATTGCTTATAACAAAAGAATCCTCATTGATCCATCCTTCATCTTAAAGATCAAGAACCTAAGGCTCAAAGAGAATAGGCCACTTGCTTAAAGTCCTGGAGTATTTTGGGACAAACACCCAGACTAAACCCAGGTTAGCCAGTTTCTTTACATTACATCTGCTCTCCCATCCAGAGCTGCCAAAATCGTGGAAGGAAGGAGTTATTCCTCATTGCTAAGGGACCCAGTTGAGTGTGTTATTATTGAGTTCTTAAAGTCTATTGGACTTAGGCTTCTGGACATAAAGGACTACCTGAGACAAGAATTTTTTTTTAATAACAACAAAAAAGAAATAATCCACATGTTCAACAGCCATTAAAAGAAGAACCAGTTACTAAGTTACTGATATAAGTAACAACATGGATATATCTCAAAAACAATACGTTGAGTGAAAGAACCTAGACACAAAAGAATATACACCATGTGCTTCTGTTTATGTGATATTCCAGCATTATGCCATTGAATATGGTAGCCACTAGCCACAGGTGGCTATTTAAACTTAAGTTGATTAAAGTTAGATAAAAATAAAAATTTAGTTCCTCAGTTACATTGGCCACTGTGAGTGCAAATATAGAATATTTTCTTCATCATGGAAAGTTTTATTGGATGTTGTTATTCTAGAATATATACATCTTATATCTGGTGAGAAGAGCAAGGGGGCAATTCACTAGGGTCAGCAGTGAGGGAAGATTAACTGCAAAGAGGTATGAGGGAAATTTTGGGAGTGATGAAAAACTCTTTATCTTGGTTGTGGTGGAGGCTACATGACATGTGATATGTCAAGACTCCTCAAACTGAACTCTTAGAATTACTGAATTTTGTTGTATGTAAATCATACCTCAATAAGGTTGATTCTAAAAGATCGGGTGATTGATGCAGATTTTGTTTTAATCACTTATAATACTTATTGTTAGTTTAGTTTTGCAAAGATATAAACATATTATTCATCTAACCATATTTTGCTGGTTCCTAGAGATACAGAGATGAATCAGACAGTAAACTCGCCTTAAAGTTGTTCCTGATCAGTACAGGCAATGGGCACTATGCTAAAGAGCTCAAATCAGGGAAGAAAGTAGCAGCTGCCCTTACACAAGTGCATCATGATTCAAGGCATCAGAAAGAGGACAGCTTCCTTTTACCTGGAGGCTTAAGAAAGGCTTCCTGTTATTTTAAAGGATTTGTAAGATGACATAAGATGTATGTTGGTGGGGTCTAAAAATATTCTGGACGGAGGACAAAATACGACCCCAGGCAGGAGAGCAACCAGAAGAGTATGTAACGAGTGAATGGAGTGCATGAAAGAGGGCATGAGAAATAATTCACATGGAGTAAGCGAGCCAGGTTTTGAATACCCGTGTGTACCTGTGTGTACCAGAATTCTTGTCTGCAAGGAGCTGGGAAGGAGAAAGTGTTCTTTTCTCTTACATTACGTCCAGAGTCCCAGGCCCTAATGCTGTGATTTCCCTAAGTCCTTCACTTTCTCCTCTTCTTCATACAAATCAAAGTCTTCACACACAGCATCATTCAAACATGTAAGTCATAGTCAGAAAGGCAATTGCCTCTCTAGGCATCTGAGCAGCTTATTCTATTGCAATCTCTTGCCCGACACTTAAATTGCTGAAAATATATCTAACTTGCACACCACAAAAAAATATGCATTTGCATAGTAACCTGAGCCCCCTGGGAGAAGAGGGATGAAATATATATGTAAATTGCAATTATGGCCAATAAAATATAATTGTCACTTACTTTCCCAGGTTGTGGATGACTGTGTCCTATTGGTGAGCTGTTGGATCCTAGAGAGTTTGTCTTTTTACTGTAGTCTAGGTAACTCTGCATTTATTTTCACAATGCAATGGGAATCAATATTTTCCATAATTATTTATATAAAATTGTTTGTCGTTTAGTATTTGTCCTTATTAGCCAAGTAAATTTAGGATTTTTTATAACAACTATTCATGTCAGGACATGTATTTTAAATGTCTTTAAAAATAAATTAGGGTATAAACCTTTTGAAATTAAAAACATGTTAGAAATGTTTACAAGTGGATAGTTTATTTGAGAATCTGGAGCCTCTGTTGGTAATTTACGATATTTAGAACAGTTCTGCTTATGTCCCAGAGTAAATAAACGTCAGGCCCAAGAAGTGCACAGGTCTTGCTGTTCTAAGCACAACACTGAGACCAGCAGCACCAGCCTCACCTGGGAGCTCATTAGAAATGTAGAGTCTCAATGCACAGAGAACCTAAATAGTCACTAATTCAAAAGAACATATGCACCTCTCTGTTCACTGAAGTGTTATTTACAATCACCAAGATTTAAAAGCAGTTCAAGTGCCCATCAGTAGATGAGGGGGTGAAAAATCAGTGGTACATTTACTACCAGTCCATTTAAAAAAAAAGGAAATCTTACCTTTTGCATAGGCATGGGTGGACCTGGAGAGCATGATGCTAAGTGAAATAAGCCAGTCAGAGAAAGACAAGTACTATACGACTTCACTCAAATGTGGAATCTATTGAATGATGGAACCAACAGCAAAATAGATGCAAACTCATAGAAAGCAGGATGACAGCCGTGGTGGGGGTGGGGAGGGTAGAGAGAATGAGCAAAAAAAATTAAAAGAGAGAGAAAACACTCGTGAACAACAGTGGGGTGATTGGGGGCTGGGGCAAGAAGGGTGGGGAGAGATGAAGGATGGTGCTGGGGGATAAATGATGATGGAAGACTTGACTTGAGGTGGTGAACACCTCAAGTGTACAGATGATATGTTGATACGTTGCAGAATTGTGCGCCTGAGACCTTTATAATTTTGTTAACCAGCGTCACCCTGATAAATTAAATAAAAAGGTAAAAAAAAAAAAATGTAGAAACTCAGGCTCTCTCCCAGACCTTGGAACAGATTTCCAGGTGAATCAAAGCATTAACATTTGAATAGCACAGCACTAGAAATCATTATGTTACTTTTTGCTTTATAAATGGCAAAGGCAAAGCCCTGTGTTATGGAACGGTTTGGTCATTTCCAAAGGATACTGTGTATTTTAAGTTTAAGAACTTTGTATATCCTGGTCATCTGTATTTGCCAATAGCAAGGAATAAAGCCAAACACTTTAACTCCAATTAACAAATCTATAATTAATTAGTAAAATGATCTTCCCTTCAAGTTTCACATTTTGTAGAACAAGCTGTTTGATTTGGCTGGGGCTCAGGCCGGCATGTTTGTGAATTTCACAATTCACAGATGTTAGACACTCTCAGGCTAAGTAAGGGAAGAGAATATCAAGTTTTAAATAGCTTCTTCCTTCTATTCTGACTGAAGCAACAAATAAAATAGTTTCTACAAAATACTTCTTGAATTTGAATATCTTATAAGGAAATGTCAAATTCTCTGAAAAGAACTTTGGATTGTCTCACAACTTTGACAAATACTGATGTCACCAGTTTACAGGTAGCCTGTAATTAGAGGCTACATGGAAGACATAAACTTGTCATGTTAGTGACACTTGGGCACACACTTTTTTTCCCTGTTGGAGTCTATTTTAATTTAGCTTCTGAATCATATTTCATTCAATTTCCAAATCCACAAAACCCAGATAGGTTTACAGCCTGTATTGCAAAAGATAGTAAATTATTTCATATGCAGACTTTTCCAGTATTATATAATTTTTGGATACATGAATAATTTAATAGTTTTACTCTCAAGTAGGTTCAGGCAAAGCAAAACCCGAAACAGCAAAAACAATAAAACATAAATTAGAGAGTGAGACAGACTGATAAAGACTAAAATCAAGTAGAATGTTTTCGCTAACAGGCAATCTGAAATAATTTTGTAAACTTCAAAATAGTCTCAAATATTATAGTATTTTTCATTTTAATATCACTTTAAGAATAGTGTGTGTGTGTGTGTGTGTGTGTGTGTGTGTGTTTGAGGTAAGATATTTAAAAAACCCAACAAAGGTTATTTTCTTTTATTTGGGGCAGGCAAAACTTCTAAGGGGTTGTGAATAGATATCTCTTTCTCTTAGTTGAGAGGAAGAGTGAGTTCTAGGTTAAATATAATCAAGGAATTTCCCTGTCTTTGCTATTTGAGATTGTGACCACAACAGGCGGTTGGCTGAAAGGGAGAATGAAAGGGGTGGGGGCTGGGGGGAAGTGGAGATGAAAAATAAACAACCTTCCTAAGCAGCTCTGTTACAAAATTTAGCTCCAGAGCAGCTACAGAAGCCCTCAAGTCAAGTCAGTATGCAAATACAAGGAAGTGTTAATTAGCTGGAGCAGAGTGGACACTCATAATCTCAGTTCTGTTATTAGAGTCCAGGCTGCTGAAATTAAACTCTGATGCCATTCATGCCAGCATCCAATCACCAGAGAGACCCGAAGTTCAGAGATGCCTTCAAGTTGCCAACAAGCGTGACCACTATACGTCAAGGATTCTAAAGCCGTGATAGAGGAGGAAGAACATATTTAGAGAGGATGCCCAGCTGGTAAGATTTGACTGTTTCTGATGTTTTAGTTCCTTGATGAATCTCATTGGTTAAAATGAAGACACGCTCCGCCTCTTTGCAAATGTGTGTGAAGGGGAAAAGTGTCTAAACTTCTATGTCTGATAGCAGTTGACCCTATTGCTTTTAGTTAGCCTTCTGGCTTTCTATCTCTATATACACAGGTATATGTGTATATGTTATATAATTGTTCTCCATTTGTTGCTATCAAAGAGAATTGGAGGAAATGAATCTTGAAACTTCACGGTGTGCCACCCTACAGTACTGTCCCGACCCTTACATCCAGCGGTGAGTTTAAACATGACATAACTTCTGTCAAAACTTAATTGCAGTGCCTTATGTATTATGAGTGTTTCTGCCGTGTACAAACAGCAACCCCTCCTTGTTTATGATCACAGTGATATTATTTTGGACTTTCTGTGGACTTAAAGTGGTCTGTAGGCATCTTTTTTAAATTAATTTTTCTTTTTTAGTTTAAGTGTAAATGGACAAAATGACTAAGTTTGAAGACACTCTTCCCATGGTTTCTTTAAAAAAAAAAACACACCATTTTAAGGTGTTTAAAATCTGTTATTTACCTTGCTCGGCACTCACCCACCCAAGAAGAAGAAATTTCATTGGCTAAAGATCATTTACGAATGATCTCTAAGTCAAAATAAACAGAATAATTTTAACTTATTAAAAATAGGTGAATAGCCATTGTATTTATACCAAGGAGACTATGGCTTGTCATTTTGTCTCTAAGGAATATTTGTTTCTCAATTTGTTTCATAACAAACATCATCTTTTGACAAGTCTGACTTTTAAAACTTATGATTATACTGAAGTTTATTTATGTTTACAGGAAAAAACATTCGCCTAGCACTAAGAGGGAATATTAGTGAGCATGCACGATGTGTGTATGTGTTTCAAATTAGAGTTTGCTATTTTTAAACCGGTAAATGTAATCTGAACAGTGTTTTTCCAGTCATAAAGTTATGAGAGATATTCAAGTTGTATGTAGCAGTATGATGTTGTCAATTCAACAGCATGAGATTTGATGTTGGAATTTCAGACTTTATTTTATAAGACTAATGAGAGAGGACCTCTGAGTGTTGAAAACAGTGGGGTTAAGAAGGGGTTAACTTGTCACTCACCACAGGTGTCTGTTGGAGGCTCATACTAGAAGTGAAGCGGGCTTTCTGAGCAGAGCTCAGTTACATTGTCCAGGAAATTATGGAAGATGTGTGATTTTTTTTCATTAATGTAATTCGTTACCATGTAGAATATTAATGTAGACTATGTAGGCTTTGCTTTTCTTTTGTGAGGTTTCTGGTGAGCTGTGTGAAAAAGCAGAAGAGAAAAATAACTGGAATGGTTGAAAGAGAAAGAAAAAAAGAGAGGGAAAAGGAAAGAAAGAAAGAAATGGAGGGAGGGAAAGAGGGAAGGAGGGAGGAAGGAAGGAAGGAAGGAAGGAAGGAAGGAAGGAAGGAAGGAAGGAAGGAAAGGAAGAAAAGAAGGGAGGGAAGAAGTTTGTGTTCTTCCGAGATGAAATGGAAAATGTGAATGATGTTTGAATCCTTCCTTGCTCTCTCTGGAGTCTATATGTTCTTGGATAGCTTGAAAATCAGATTTAGTTAGAATCGGAGATTGGATTGATTACATGCAAAACACCAAAGATTTTCTCATTTTCAAAATTATTTACAGCCTCAAGATTTTCTATTCCACTAAAAATCCTTTGAAACAGTATTTCTAAGAACATAATTCTGATGAAACATGAGTTGGATTATGCTTCCCTTGAAGGCATCTTTTTAAAAGTAGGTACTTGGATATACTTCAGATCTAGAAGAAACATTTTCTATTGATTAGGAACCCACACATTAGTCATCCTGTACACCTCTGTCCACAGCAGTGATTTTCAACTGGTACACCACAAGAATTTTAAAATATACAATATCTGACTATTTAGTCATGGACGCTGACCTCTTTTATCTCAGATTGTCAAATAAAAACAGACAATAGCCAACACAATTACCAGCCAGTATGAATGCATCAAATTTGTACGTATTTTTTTGTCAGGTCAGCAAAAAATATATTTTGGGGATGCTGCAGAATTTTAGTAATTAGTTTATATGCCATGAGATGAAAATGGTTGAAAATCGCTGGTCTAGAGGCATTTGTAGTCATTGATGAGAGAGGCCTGTAAATATGAATAAATGAGGAAATTGCTTTTCATGTTGTTCCAACAAACTATTAATTCATGGAGCACATCTTCAGAAAGCTCAGTTTTGGAAGACTGTAAACTTCAAAATAGTTACAGTATTTTAAAATAGTTTTAAATTTTGCGGAATGCCCCGAGCTTCATCATGGTGACTGTCACTTTGGGGGAAAGGAGAGAGGTATGTTGGAGAACTGGGAGATTGTAGAGCAGAGTGGTCAGGTCATTTTTATTTGCCTAACAAACTGTTTTAGGCATGATTATGCACTTCCCATTTGTAATGAAACTTAACTGGTAAATAAAATAAAGAGCAGAAAAATATTTGTTGCTGAGCATCTACTCTGTGCACAGCCCTGGAGTTACAAAATAAATAAACTACAACTACAATGTTTATTTATTTAACTCTACAGTACCTGTATATTTAATAATATATTTTCTCAAATACTCGGTTGACCAAAAAGTTTGTACATTTTTTCCTATAAAATAAAAGACACATTTTTCATTTTCACCTATAATTTTATTGATTTGGATGTTTTGAGTATGTCAGCTATCTCCCATGTGGTGTAATTGTTAGGGTGGAGAGAGACCCGAGTCAGGAGGCCTTCTTTCCCCACTTTGGTTCTTGTCTCCCCGCAAGAGATGAATTCAAGCAAGAGACAAACACGCAGAGTGGAGTAGAGATAGTTTATTTATACACTTGAGCGAAAGCTACAAGTAGGTACTTGGCTAACCGGAGTACCCTGACTATTGGGGTTTGGGGGCTATATCCCTCTGCTGGCTTCTAGAGGTATCCCTCCTTCTCTTCTAAATTTTGGGAAAATTTTGGGAATAATATACAGCTACAAAGGCTTTCTTTCTCAGTAAAAGCTCTTTGTCTTAGTGAAACTGTTATAGAGGTCCCCTTTTCCAGTACAGAATCTCAAGGACTCTGTATCCCTTCCTCCTGCTTGTGATGTTCAGGACACCCAGCAATCTTAGTGAGATCATTACAGAAGCCCCTTTTCTCTGCACACGGTCTCAGGGACTCACCCCTCCTCCTGCGATAATTTGCTTGTAATGCTCAGGGAACCTGGCAAACTTATCAAACCAAACTCAGGACTGCTGAGTCAATTGGTGAGACTTGATTTCATTTTGCTTCTAGCTTCCTGTATTTAAGTTCTTTGTTAGATTGTAATGGTGAGAAGTCTGCCTTTGTTTCCACTCTGGCCACTCATTCCTAGCTGCAACCTAACGTAATGTTGATTGTTCTCAATTAATGTCTCGATTTGATCACTATCAACTTCAACTATCAATCCAACAGTGGAGCAATGTCTAGCGAGAAATCTGCACAAAACTTTGCAAACCACTTTTAACACATTCGATCAGTCACAGCACCTTCTCCATACACTGCACAAATCTTTTTTTGTATTTCAGCTGCATTTTTACTTTTTACTTTTACTTTGCATTTTGCATTTGCTTGAAATAATAAAGCATACTATGCCAAAAATGTTGCGTATTTACTTTCATTTTCAATATTAAAATGCTTACACAAAAATTCACCAATTTTGTTGCTTTTTTTTTTAAATGCATGATGATATGACAACCATGACAATACAATCTAACAAAATTGTTTTTTTTTTTTTTTTTATATTTCTTTTAAGCTTTATTTAGTTTTTTTTTTCCTTTTTTTTAAATTTTATTGATTATGCTATTACAGTTGTCCCGTTTCTCCCCCATCATTCCCCCCACCCTGCACACCCTCTCCCACCCACATTCACCCCTTTAGTTCATGTCCTTGTGTCATAAGTTCTTTAGCTTCTACATTTCCCATACTATTCTTACCCTGCCCCTGTCTATTTTCTACCTACTATCTATGCTACTCATTCTCTGTACCTTCCCCCCCGCCCTCCTCCCACGCCCCTGTTGCTAACCCTCCATATGATCTCCATTTCTGTGGTTCTGTTCCTGTTCTAGCTGTTTGCTTAGTTTGCTTTTGTTTTAGGTGTGGTTCTTAATAGCTGTGAGTTTGCTGTCTTTTCACTGTCATATTTTTGATCTTCTTTTTCTTAGATAAGTCCCTTTAACATTTCATATAATAAGAGCTTGGTGATGATGAACTCCTTGAACTTGACCTTATCTGAGAAGCGCTTTATCTTCCCTTCCATTCTAAATGACAGCTTTGCTGGATAGAGCAATTTTGGATGTAGGTCCCTGCTTTTCAAGATTTCAAATATTTCTTTCCAGCCCCTTCTTGCCTGGAAGGTCTCTTTTGAGAAATCAGCTGACAGTCTGATGGGAACTCCTTTGTAGGTGACTGTCCCCTTATCCCTTGCTGCTTCTAGAATTCTCTCCTTCATTTTAATCTTGGCTAATGTAATTACGATGTGCCTTGGTATGTTCCTCCTTGGGCCCAACTTCTTTGGGACTCTCTGAGCTTCCTGGACTTCCTGGTAGTCTATTTCCTTTGCCATATTGGGGAAGTTCTCCTTTATTATTTGTTCAAATAAGTTTTCTACTTGTTGCTCTTCTTCCCCTTCTGGTACCCCTATCATTCGGATGTTGGGACGTTTAACGATGTCCCGGAGGTTCCTAAGCCTCTCCTCATTGTTTTGAATTCTTGATTCTTCCTTGTTTTCTGTTTGGTTGTTTGTTTCTTCCTTCTGGTCCACTCCATTGATTGGAGTCCCAGTTTTCCTTCCATCTCTATCGGTTCCCCATGCGTCTTCCTTCATTTCACGTATTGTAGCCTGCATTTTTTCATCTAATTTATGAGCAAAATCAACCAATTCTGTGAGCATTTTGATGACCAGTGCTTTGAACTGTGCATCTGATAGGTTGGCTATCTCTTTGTTGCTTAGAGGAATTGACTCCAGGGTTTTCATTTGGTCTCCGGTTTGAGCCATTTTTGGTGGGGTTTTTTGTTTTGTTTTGTTTTGTTTTTAGTCTGGTCGCAGCTATTACGTATGAGGGGTGGAGCCTTAGGTGTTCCTCAGGGCGGGGCTGCCCAGTCGCTGGGTGTGACGCTTTAGGTGGGGGCGGGGTCCGAGAGGGAAGAATGGCGCCTGTTCCGCTCTCTCCTGGACTCCGGTCCCTTCTGCTTCCCCTTCACCTGGATTATCTGCGCATGCGCACGTGCTGTTACGTAGTGAGGGGTGGAGCCTCAGGCGCTCCCCAGTGTGGGGCAGCCCAGTCGCTGGGTTGTGACGCTGTATGTGGGGGCAGGGTCTGAGAGGATACAATGGCGTCTGCTCCGCTCTCTCGTGGGTTCAGTCCCTTCCGCCACTTCCCCTCTGCCTGGACCATCCGAGTGCGCGAATGTGGGACCCCCTGGTCAGCCAGCTGCCTTGTGCGTCCTCACTGGGTCTGCACAGTTGCCCCGCTGTGCCTGGGGTCCGCCAGCTGCCACCTGTGGGCCCCAGGACCGCCAGCCACCACCCGTGCACCGGGGAACTGCGAGCCGCTGCTACTTGCGTTCCTGGGTCCGCACCTCCACTTTTTCCCACCGCGTCTTCGCCCCTCTTACCGGTCTGGATGAATGGTTCTCAGACTTCCGTACAGTTCAATTTTCTATAAGTTCTTGTTGTTTTCTTGTTTCTAAATATTTGTTGTCCTTAATTTTGGTTGTGAGAGGAGGCACAGTGTGTCCGCCTACGCCTCCATCTTGGCCGGAAGTCCTAACAAAATTGTTTTGAATGAAGTTCAAGACAACTAAGCGCTAGCTACTGGAGCCATCTTACAGAAAAAACAAACAAACAGACTTTTTGGCCAACCCAATATTCTTAACTGTTTTGTCACATATTTTAAGGAGTGACTTATTAGTACCTTCTCATCCATAGTATTTAGTGAGTAAACGAATTAATGAAGAAGTGAAAAACCACTGTTAGTGACATTGTCAAAGTATAAGAATCATACATATAGTGTGATTTGGTTTGAGTTGGTTTTCTAAAGAGACAACACTTGTAGTTCTCAGTTTACAAAATCTATTTCAAGATAGACCAGATTTAATCATTCTATAATCATAGTCATCTACATAGTTAAATTTGTCTTTTTCCTGACCTTGTCTTTAGAAAGAAGTCACAAGAGCACTTTCAAAAACCAAAAGAAAAAATATCTTGTTATTTTTAACTCCAAGCTACCTTAATGTATGAATTTTATTTTATCACAGAACAGAATAAATGAGAGATGCTATTATCATTTATTACTGAATGTTAATGCCATTCCCAAAAAGCCAATTTTAGTGTACATTTTACAGTGCTATAAAAATCATTCTTTCAGTTAAAATTGAATGAATGCTTTTGTTTTTTGTGTGTTAGCATATTGATAAATTATGCATTTAGTTGATCTCTGAAGTTGATGCTAATTTATTTCAGTCTTTGTAAAAACCTCTCTGAAAATTAAAAACACAGTTCAACTACAGAGCTTAGATTTCCATTTCACTGATATTGACCATTACAAAAAGAAGGTAACAGAATTATGTCTTGTCCTGTTACTGCTCATTTCCTTTTAACAAAATATTTAAAATATTTTTAACAAGTGTAGATAAAATCATACAAGATCAATAAATAAGAGCCAATGAGTAAAGTAGCATTTCCTTATAATAAAAACTTTGTAAAATAAGTTCTGTTGATTTTTTTATTAGGTCAGTACTCAAAATAAACCTAAAATTTAACTTTTTACATGGTAAATCTTTGCTAATTTATTTTGGGGGTTGTAATTTGGGCCTCCTTGAATCCCTGCAATTGCCATCTAGTTTTTAAAATAGGTATTTTAACCAAGGAATACCAAAAGATTAATTTTCTTCAAAAGAAGCTGAAATTGTTAAAGTGCTGTGTGGGAGAGTAAGAAGTATTTCCTGTGAAAATTACATATTGACTGTGAATTTTATGCTTTTCTAGCTTAAAGGTCAACTTTATTAGCTGTTCTTTCTAAATATATCCCAAAAGAAAGGGTGGTGACAGTGAACTTATTAGTGGGAGACAGTTTCATTAAAATCACATAAAGGCACATGTGCTTCTACGTTGGGTGCCCTCTTTACATCTGCCTTCCATCCTTCTGCTTCTTGTTCTGTACCCCAGAAAGTTAACTTCTAAAAATCCATTGACACTTCCCTTCACTTCCGGTTCCCTCTTGTGTTCAACACCTGGGAACCTCTAGCAGGATATTGAAGGATACAAGAAGAGTGAAGTTGGGGTATGTGTTTCCCTGGCCACCTCCCTGTCGGGTTTTCTACTGAAGGCTGTAGGTCCTGTCAGAGGCCCCTGCCCCAGGTCCAGGTGTCCTGAGTTCAAGTAACTGCTCCTTCCTCTCACTTTCCTTCATGTTTAGGGGTGGTAACCATTCCTAGCTACTGTTAACTCCAAAAACCCACACCAAATCTCTTACCCCTTGATAAATAGTGTCTTCATTAAACTCTCTTCAATTACTCTTTGTTCAAGTGCTCTTTTTCCTGCCAGGATCATGGCAAGTACAAAAATTAAAATCTGACCATAGTGTAATGTGCATAGGAAGACTTCCAAAATGGAAATTACATAATAATACAATATAATTTCTGATGTGCAATAAAGAATGTATCCATCTATTGCAATAGCAAACCAGTTTTTAGCAAGGCCAGTTTACTAATTTTAGCCATCTCCATAATCACTAAGTTTCTATATCTGACTGAAAAGGATGAGTCTACATGTTGCAGTCTGGGTATTTTGTCTATACTAGTACTTGAAAGGAGCAAGGCAGAGAACAGGAGAGTTATTTCATAAAGAAATATGAAGGTACAATTTATCAACAGGCACCAATGTATCCACCAATTGTGACCAAGGAACAGTTGCTTTAAAGCCTTACTATTTCACAAGAATACATTTTAAAAGACTTTTACGGCCAGCTGTGACTAGCCAAAGGATGGTGTGTTATGTTCTGTATGCTGCTCCTGAGCTATGAGTGCACTTAAATGGTGGAGAGGCAAGGAAGCGTGTTAGCACAGTGCACACAGGACTTGTCAAAAATCCGGATAATAGTTTTAACTCTACCACTAACTCATTACGTGACCTTTGTGAAATCACTCATGCTGTCTAAATCAAAGATTTCTCATAAGGTAAGTAGGGATAACAAACATTGTCTTCTATTCACAAATAAGACTTTGAGAATTAAGTATGAACCCAGCTAAACTGTGAAATTCATTTCCTTAGTGTATTTGCTCAGTCCTACTATTTTGTGGGCAGCACACTAGCAGACTGGGGAGTCTTTCCCAGCAACAATTATGTCTTCATGTAGGTATACCTTACATTCCATTTTGCTCCATATCATCTTTAAACTAAGGACAAAGGTCATTATGGACCTGGACAGAATCTTGGCTTGTCTCCCTCAATTCTTAGATTTTAGATTTGAGAAATCTGAATCCCAGAGGGGTTAAGTGATTTGCCGAAAATCACACAACAAAATAGCAGAACCAGGTCTGGAATTCAAGTCTTTTGACTCCCAGTTCAATGCCATTTCTACAAGAGTACATAACATTCTATAAGATATGCATAGGACTTTACAGTTAAGAAAGTGTTTCTCAAAACATTATGTATCTACCTACCAAGAAGGTGAGTAGGTGTGGTAGATAGAATAATGGCCTACTATGGTAGCTATATCTTAATCCCTAGAACCTGAAAATACGCTATATTACACAGCAAAGGGGAATTAAGGTTACTGATAAAATTAACACGACTAATCAGCTGGACTTAAAATAGGTAGATTAACTTGGATTATACACGTGGACTCAATGTAGTCATGAGTCCTTCAAAGTGGAACTGGAAAGTAGGAAAAAGAGTCAGAGTGATGTGGTGTCAGAAAGCTCCACAGATTTTGATGATGGAAGGGATCGTGAGCCATGGAAGGCTGGCAGGCTCTGGAAGCCTGGAAAGGTCTGACATACAGAAATATAAATACATTTGTACTGGTTTAAGCAGTAAATTTGTGGTAATTTGTTATAGTAGCATTAGGAAACTAATTCACTGGATTAAGGATTTTTAATCCCCATTTGCAGCTATGGAAACTAAAACTAATTTTTTTTTGTTTTGATTTGTTTGTTTAAAACAGTCCATGAATTTACGCATTTATTTATTTGTTTTGATGCTGAGTGGGGAAGGTAAAAACTGTGAGTTAAATACAATTGTGGACCTCAGAAAATCCAAAGTAGAACCACATGCACAGCCATAATACAAAAAGGTACAAGGGAGGATAGAAGAACCCAGGCAACCTGGCTACAGCCTGCAATTGCACAGCATTCATCCTGGAGCAGCAAATTGGAAGGGTGATTTTTGTTAGTAGCATCTGTTAAAGTATCTCAAAATGCTTTACACGGATGTATACCTGACTCTTAGTGAATAAAAGTGTGAGGCCCACATTCATATTCAGGAAAATATAGTAATTATAGACCTTTACTTCTGATCCCAGGAATTCGGAGGGATGTGAAAGCAACACCCTGAGACAATGATTTGATAAGTCTAGGTGAAGCTTTGGAATTGCACTCAAACAAATACCAACAATTTTCATTCATGTAGCTCTCGGACCACTCGTGGAAAACAGCTCCACTCCTTCTGGTGCTGTAAGATTCCCAGTCATTCCTAGGTTTTGTGATGCCTCCCTTTGAAAAACTGATATTGAGCAGTGGAAGGAATTAAAAATCAGCATTTTTATCAAGCACCCCAGTTGATTTGTTTGTTTGCAAACCTAATTTTGAGAACTGTTACCTATAGTGAGGGAAACTTGGACCTAATGTCCCAACAGAAGCTCATAAAACAGTATCCAAGGGTATGAACAACAGACACATGCCTTCCAAAAGACAGACTTCATGTACTCGTTTTACTTAAAAGCCAAATGGATTGTGAGATTAAAGTGGCAATTTTCAATCTGTTTCAAGTTAAGAGAGCCAAGTTTCTGATTAGCTGTTTTGCAGCTCAAATTTGTCCTGACAGGGTTTCTATCTTCTTTAAAGCACTCAGCAAGGAATAGTCCTCAAGCAACAAGTGATGGATGGAGAAAGCACTATAATTATGATCAAAGTCCAAAGACTCTGGTCTGTATAATTATGCACTTCCCAACCTCTGAAAGTCACTTTGTTCCATTTAAAATAGGATGAGAAATGGACATGGGGTGAGGTGTACTTATTGGTTAGTCAAGGTTTTGGAAATGACAGTTATTAACATTTCTGTTTTACCTTAAGCCATAATATTTGTGGATGATTTAGATGGAAAGAACTGTCTATTCTCATTCTTATCATTTGCCTTCCATTCTTCACTCATACCTGACTCTCTTTTTTATTATGAATTAGACTCTTCAAGTTCAAAATGAAATCATTAAGTTTAAGAGAAATGTAAGAGCTCAAAATCCCCTTACGACTTTCAAATTTTCAGTACCTACTTTTTTGTTTGCTTTTTTAAAATGAACAAAAACTTAATTTGCCAACTTGAACAGCTACCACCCACTCTCACTTCTCATTAACCTAGGTAGGTCTCTTATAATTGAGGGCAAAACCAGCATTCTAATAAGGTTAAGACTGATAAAGCATTTTGAGGCAAGAAGTACAAAATTGAAAGCTGGTGAAATAATTTAATCAGCCACATGGTTACCTAGAGTAAATTTTTAATGTAACCTTTATTACAGATGTAGTATAGATTGAAATAAATAATATATTACATATAAATTCATAATAGGGGTAATACTACAATGAAGACTTTTGCTTTTTTTAAATATATTTTATTGATTATGCTATTACAGTTGTCCCATTTCTCCCCCATCATTCCCCTCCACCCTGCACACCCCTCCCACCCACATTCCCCCCCTTTAGTTTATGTCCATGTGTCATAAGTTCTTTAGCTTCTAAAAGAATATCAAAAATATGACAGTGAAAAGACAGTGAACTCACAGCTATTAAGAACCACACCTAAAACAAAAGCAAACTAAGCAAACAGCTAGAACAGGAACAGAACCACAGAAATGGAGATCATATGGAGGGTTAGCAACAGGGGTGGGAGGAGGAGAGACTTTTGCTTTTAAAGTTATGTATCTTATGCCTTAAGATTGTTGATTGCATTTAACTTAATCCCCCATGATATTCTGACATTGCCTCAATTTTTAGAGCTTTCTTGAAATTACCATGCTTTAAATCTTTTATTTGAAATTCATCATTAGCTACCTTTTTTCTGATTCATTGAAACATCTATTTTATATTTGACATATATACATAAAACTGAATTAAATAGTGCCATTTAATTCTTAAGTCCATAAATAATTATGGTGTATTTACTGAATTGCTTATTCAATGAGAAAACTTTGTTCCAACTTTTTCATGATATTGAAAACTCCTCTAAATAAAAAGTACTAATAAGATGTATATTTCATTTTATTATTTTTTAAAGCACTTGTTATCTCAGGCAATGAATAAAAACTTTATGTTTGACAAGATTTTCAGACTAAATTAGGAGCAACAAAAAGACGTCTGGTCAAAATGAACTTTTTTCAACATCTCAGTTGATAATATACACCTAAAATATCACAAGTACAACTTTAATACCCTATCAAGGCTGATGTGGCTTTAATTGTGATTACTTTACTAAAACTTGAAATATGAATGAATGACTTCTTCAGGTTGGCACTGGTATGACTGTAGGCCCTCTTAGATTGTACTCTTGTGCCGACTCACTTTTATACAGAGTCTGATGGAGCACAGTACCTCTTCTCACCAAGACAAACCTTCAGTGTTGCCCTGTCTGTGTATCTGCTACTGGCCTTTCTATCTGGCATTTGAAGTCTGACCTTATTGTTCCACATACAATTTAAATACGATTTCACCTTAAATCTTGAATCCTTTCAAACAGTAAAATAGAAAGTTCAGTTTTTCCTTTGTACTTATCTTCCTCTTCTTTTTTTTTGTCTTTCTCTCTGTCATAGAAGTACTGTATTTCTTTGCTTCTTGAGAAAACAGATATACCTGAATAAGCTAAAAATATCACAAAGCATTTCCTTCAACCAGCCCATGCTTTGGAAACTACAATATGGGCATTTTCTAAGAAAAAGTGAAAAGCTGTAACAGCAACATCTCAAAAGTAGAAACATAAAACTGATAAAATATATGACTTGGATTTTATAGGAAAAAATTATTTTTAAGTATTAGTTTATCTGAGTTGCTAGGTACATTTTAAAGGGTTTTATAAATTAGCTACTATTTGAATAAATGTAAAAAGTATTTTTGGAGTGACAAGGAGGAATAGAAAAAGGAAAATAATAATGCCTGAAAGAGTTCAACCTCTTTGTAAACTACAAAACTATTCAATATGTTCAGTAAATATTTACTAAATGCTAGATGTTGGATATGTGATCAATTTAAAAATTCAATGTTTGTAAGTATTCATTTTTACTATTGAAAATCTGGTTCTAGAATCATCTGAATTAAGTGAGAAGTAAAGGAAGATCTTTGAAGCTCAGGCCAACACATAAATGTCAGAACACTTTAGGTATCTTAGATGAACCACGTACAGGTAAGAGTACTTGTGACTGAATATTAATCATATAAAAATTATTTAATAAATAAATGATATATTCTCAACAATTATGGAAGCCAGCAAAGAAAAGTCTAGTTAAAACAATTGCTTTCCATGTCATCTTCTAGGTAGATAATTTTTTATACATAGGAGTTAATATTATAAAATAATTTCAATGTATTATTCATTATATAAATTACATAAGAACTCTCCCTTTGTCATGCATGTTTGCATTTATCATATAACTAGCTGCATAATGATCTCATAGCAATGCAACTCAATACAGTTATCTTTTTCTTTATTGAGCCTTTAGGTTGCTTATAAGTTTTACTATAAATTAAAGTATCATATAGCCACCTTTTTTGAGTTACTTACTTGAGATTGTTCCAGCGAACAAATATTGAAAGAAAGCAAAATAATATATGTTCAATTCATTCAAATTGCATATGCATGATGTCATAAAATACATTTTTTTTTTAGTTACTATCCCTACTTTGCAGAAAAGGAACATGATTCTCAGAGAAATAACCTATTTAACTAGGGCGACTTAACCAGTAAGTGAAAGGAACTCTTTGTGTTTTCATTCTCACCTGAGTCAGAATTTGAACCCTGGACTCTTATGTAAAGATTTTGCTGCTTCCCCACTAGAGAATGCTGCCCCCCTAAGAAGTGAGAGGGTGGCAAATAACAGGATGTATTCTTTTTCAAGTTTCTGGAAAACATGCCTGTTTAAAAGGGTGTGCTGGTATATTTTGCCAGGGTTCCAGCTTTGGATGTTGTTACGTTTTGCTAATTTAATAGATGTAAAATGAGATGTAGTTTTAATTAGCACTTTTTTATTAACTACAATTACAATTATAATTACAGAAACTACAATTACTAATTTTAAAAGATCTCAACTTTTGATCCTATATTTTTAGAAAATGAGGATG
The DNA here is from genome assembly GCA_039655065.1 of Glossophaga mutica. NCBI lineage: Eukaryota > Metazoa > Chordata > Mammalia > Chiroptera > Phyllostomidae > Glossophaga > Glossophaga mutica. The sequence goes on along the minus strand of CM077304.1, from coordinate 174,930,590 downwards.
AGACATAAACAAGCTAAATATCTACTATTTATGGAATTCTTACCATGTGCCAGAAACTGTTCTAAGCACTTTAGATATTTAATTTTACACTTTAATCTTTGAACTGCTTAAAGAGACATTTGATATTATTATCTATTGCCAACCGAGTTATAGTAGTATAAGGATTAAGAAATTGCAGTTGGGGGCTATGTGCCTTGGTCAATTCTCTCTCTACCAATTGTTAGATCTGTCAACTTAATCTCTATGTGTCTGTTTTTTCGTGTATACATGAACATGATAATAGTAGTACCTAAATGACTGGGTTGTTTGAAAACTGAGTCAATTGTAGGAATAGCTGAAGACAGACTCTGGAACATGGCATGCACATATAGGTAGTAGCTCTAATTATCATTATTCTATAAATGAAGAAATTGAGGCACTGACTGACTCTGTAACCTGCCCAGGCTAGACATGGCAAAGATGAGTAAGATCCTTATTTCTGCAATGTGATTTTTTTATGGCCAGTAAATTCTATGTAGGAATGATTTTTAAGCATAAAGAAAACTTATAAAAGGGACCCTAAAAACTAATTCACATTCTAGTGAAATAGTTTGAATCTGAAGAGGAAAAATATTACCAAGTATCATTTGTATTATTAATACAAGCCTGGAAAGCCAAATTTGAGGACAATCTAATAGACCTATGGAAATGCATAACTTTCAGTCAGAATAAGTAGGGCCTTATACACAAAGATTCAATGCACAAGCTTGGAATTGCCCAATTTGGGAACTTGGGAGCACTTCCAAAACTCCCCTTTAATTATCTTTTCCTCACTACTTTTTTTGGCAAAAAAAGTGATTTTTTATTTTTATTTTTATTAATGTTCAAGTACAGTTGTCTCCATTTTCCCACCACCACTTTCCCCTGCCCCACCCACTCCCACCTCCCACCCTCAGTCCCACCCACCTTTGGCTTTGTCCATGGGTCTTTTATATATGTTTCTCACTACTTTTTTCACCTTTAATAATCTTTTATTCCTTCACTCTTTTTGCTACCTCTTTGCTGTTGATAACTCATAACTGCACTATACACTAACTCTGTTACTGAAATTTTCCAATTTAGATAGAACTCTCTTCCACCTACTTTCAACCCTATCCAGATTAATCCTACTTTTTCCCCCATTTCCACTCCACTAATATAATACTCCTTTTCTATTGTGATATTTTGACTTAACAGCATCTTTTGAACAAATTTTCTCTCCATATTTTACTTTTTTCCCTTTTACTCTCTGCTAGAGTATCTTAATTAAAAGCTGTTCTTGCTCTGGAAGCCCACTCATATTGCCCACTGATCCCAGTTAAAGCAAAGCCTTCTACACACACTTCTTTTCATTCAGAGGGCAAGAAAAGAAACTAACATATTTCTTGTACAACACTGCTATTTTCAAATTCTTCTTTATCTACTGTCAGTCAACAATCTCATGTCTTCTGAAGTCTCTTTCATCAAAGTGATTTACTGAACTTCGTGGCAATGCATTGATCTGTAAGAGATTTTCCTTTGTAATGTGGCTCCATTTCCCTCTTCTGCCATTCTTTGGAAACTCCACTATTCCTTTTATGACCTTCCTACAATACAAGTCTCACAGTTCCTGGACTTCCTCAACTAAAGGTGTTCCAATTTCCACTCCATTCCAGACACCAGCCCACATAACCGTGTCCTAGACTTCATCATTACCTGAAGTCATTCTGTCCTTAATCATACTATCTTTACTTCCCTTTCTGGTCACAATCTATTTCTATTTTTTAAATTTATTTATTTAGTTTTAGAGAAAGGGGAAGGAAGGGAGAAGGAGAGAAACATCAATGTGTGGTTGCCTCTCACATGGTCCCCCAATGGGGACCAGGTCTGCAACCCAGGCATGTGCCCTGGCTGGGAATTGAACTGGCGACCCTTTGATCCACAGCCCATGCTCAATCCACTGAGCTACACCAGCCAGGGCTCTGGTCACAACCTATTATTGGCCTATCTCATGGCCTGTCTGTACTGAGGCTGTTTCCTCTGCTCACCCTCACAATCTCCCTTGTGAAAATTCAATCCTTTCTTCAAGTGTTGTCTTCATTTTTATTTATTTCATAATGTTTTTTGTCCATGCTTACTTGTAAGTTTCGGTTTACCTACTAGACTCTCATTACTCAAAATGAAGTGTATAGAATTATACAGAATCTGGGGGCCCACATCAGTCCCAATAAATGAAGATTTATATTTTAACAAGGACTCTTGGGGGAGTTGTGAATACATTAAATTTGAAAAGCATTGTTCTAATCTAGTAATTCTCCAGGTGTGGTCCTGAGAGCACAATAGAAATGCAACTTTTCAAGCCTCATATAAGCCCTACTGAATCAAAAAACCTGGAGATGTGGCCCAGTAACACATTCTTCAGGGCATTCTAATGCACACTGAAGTTTGAGAACCTGCCTGTTCAACTTTCAAGGGGAAGGGATGGCTTGTTTATTTTGTTATTCCTGTGTCGCATATTTTCAATCCTCATTTTCTTACTATGCTATTTGATCTATATAACATATGCCACCTCCCAAAATACTATTCCATTTACTCATGTATTGTTTATTTTTTCTTATCTGTCTCTCCACACTGGAAAATACAAAACATGAGGACAGGATATCTGTCCACTTTGTGCCCTGACTTCTTCCAAACACTTAGAACAGAGTTTGGCACATGTGGGTGCTCAGTAAATAACTCCTGACTGAATGAATTATGGAGAAACAGTTCATAAAAAGTCCTTAGTTGCTTATATTGCTTTTCCTGATGACCAAGAAACAATTTCTTTAAAAAGAGTGAAATGTTTTTATCGAGAAAGGTTTTTTTCAGGAGAGTGGGGGTGGGATGAGACTTTAAAGAGTTGGGGAACTGAATTGAAGTCACAGAGCTGCTCACTGGGAGAATCTGGACTTATATTCAGCATTTCACATTCAGAATTAATTCAGTGTTCTTCCCACTAAACTTCTCACATATCCTGTTTATAAGCCTACACATCTTGTTTGTTCAAATCCCTTATAAGTTGTTCAGGGTTTTATCTTATAAAACTTTTTCACATAAAGTGTTTGAGCCACACAGATATTTTTAGTTACATTTTAGAGATAAAGAAACTGAAGGTAGGGACCTAGTGACTGCTGAGCGTCCCTCACAGGGATGCTTAATTGAGGACAAAAGAGGATTCAAGTCCTGGGATCTAATCTAATAAGCTTTTTGTTGTTACGTACTATTTCTTTATTGCAACTATTCATTTAAAAAGTGTACTGAGTACCATCTATGACCTATTCCAGGCACTAGTGAGAAGAAATGTACCTCTGATATCATGGATCTTATATCTTCAGTCCACCTGTAAGCCCAGGATATGTTGAGTGGTGGAAAGTTTCTGAATAAAAATAAGGCACAATAAGGTGTATAGAGAAAGAATGTCAATGTTGGAAGGAATGCTATATTAAATGAGATGTTTCTTTACAAAGGCCTCTTACATAAGGTGACCTTTGAGTAGAGATCAGAAAAGAATAATCAAGGAATTTGGGAAAGATAATGTCAGGCTTGGAATGCAAGGAGATCAGAGTGGCTGGAACAGAATATGTAAGAACAAGAAGTTAGGAAATAAGATCAATTGTCAGAGAGTAGGGCTGTAAAGAATATATATTTTTTCTTTTCTCTCATAATGATTTTTTGTCTTACATTTTAAATAATAACTTTTGTTGTGTTCTGGGTGGAGAAGAAACTATAGAGACCAAGTCTCAGGGCTATTGTTCTAGATGAGATAAGATGGAAAAGAGTGGCAGTGTCAAAGATATGTGTCAAAAAATGATCCACAGAAGTGTTGACATTTATAGAGATAGACCTTATTTTGGGCACATGTGTCATCTATAGAAGGCACATTACCTGAGTACCTCTCAAGCTCAAAAGCTTAGACGCCTATGTGTCAGCATAAGATTAATTTTTCTTGGTTAACCAAACACTCAGATATTGATATATGAAAATATAAAAGCCAATGTACTACCTCTTAAAATAAGAAATACAACTGCCTTGAATAAGCTTCTGTTGGCCAATAAGCATAGTTTTTCTGCAGACACGTTATTGGAGGATACCAAATAATATTCAGCATATTTCTAGGTAAATATGGCATAGCAGAGAAATGGGAGGTAGGTGGATAATTCCATAGCTTCCTGCATTCATCTCCCCATAGCTAACTTCATAAAGGTATACCACATAGAGGTTCATCTTCTTGGGCCAGAATATCCAGGTGCTAACACAGAGTTAAAGACCCGATCATCAGAATATATCTCTCTCTTCTTATTCTTCAGCCCTAACCAATAACCAACAAATTCCCCCACCATCCACTAGCACATTCTTCCCTGAGATATGTTAATTTATTTAACCAGTTTCACGCTAGTTTTGGCAGAGATTGTTTCATTTCTTTGGTGACCTTGCCAAAGAGATCCACTATATTTTTGTATTAACACAAGGCAATCAATTTTATTTCTCAATTTCTGATTTGTCCCAATTATATGTCATTGTTATAAATGAACAAATTCTTCTAAAACTCTGCTCAGTAGTTACCTACTAAATTTAGACTGATGGAATCAAAACTAGTACAGTTTTCTTTTCAAGTCATGGTGCCTGCTAGACATTTTTATTGCTATTAAAGTTGTCATTTTTATCATAATAACTCAACCCAATTTTCCAGATGTCCCAGTTCAATCTACCTAAAACTAGACCTGTTTAGGTGTATGGCAGGCAGGTTTTCATGAGCTATAATCTTAAGGAAAAATTCCTTGAGTGTTTAATTTTTGTAAAGCTTTTGCCCATGTTTAATTTATAATAAGATGTCTGTCTAGTTTTCTGTAACCTTTATATTTTTAAGGGATTAAATCTAAACTTATTCTTAGTCTTTGTTATTTTAGTACCAAAAGAGTGTGTTAAGGGGAAGCATCTCGAGTCTTTCATGTGGTCCTTTGTGCTTGGGGGAGAAATGGTTGAATTTCAGCCCACCCTCCACTAAGACTGAAGAGATTAAAGAATCAAATGATGATTACATTCTCTCTTTATGTGTGTTTATGTTATTCAGAGTAAATGCTATATACCTAATCTCTCATTTATTTGTGAGACAACTTTGTGCTTATTAACTAAAGCTGGAAAAGCATAAGATCCATTTGCCAGAAAGACGTCTCAAACACAAAACCAGTTGAAGTATCCCTCTAAAATATGAAATGAAATATTTATTTAAGTAAAAGAATGTTAACACCAAGTTTTTAATTTTAAAAAGTTAATCATGCCAAAGAAACAAATAACAGAGATCATTTATGATTAAATAAAAATATAGCTTATTAAACAGAAGTGTATGTGTAAGAAAAGTAATTAAATTAGGAAATTTAATAGTTACATGGGATAAAGCACCCACATTTTTGGTGCGTATATTTTTAATTTTGTATAAATTAATTTTAAGAAGTATTGTTTCGCTACATCTTTGTGGGAGAAAAATAATATTACTAATGATGTTTTTTCTTTGGATTTTGGAAGAACTGAGTTTCTCAGGTATGCCAGTGTTGTAATGGCTTTTTACAGAAATATTTTTTAACATCACCTTAAAGAAATGATCAATAGAATAAATAAGTTGAACATTTTAGAAATTACAAACTCTTTTCCTTTTTGTATTAATGACCTCATTATTCAGAAGTCTCTTATTTTCAGAGACACCTAACACTCAGATTTCAACATAACATTTCCTGGCCCAGCTTTTTCATGCCATGTCTTATTATTTTCCATTGTCACATGCCCTCAATACAGTTTTTGTTCAGTCTGATGAGTTGGAAGCTATCTTAATTGGGTTACTGGAGAAAAGCCAAATTTTAACATTTGCATTCCACTGAGAACACCTGAATGAGAAGATCATGGGACAGCTCTTGGACTACAGCACCCTGCAATGAATTCTGTACTGATGTCAAGCCTTGATTATCAGTTAAGAAGAAATGCCATAGTTAACGTGTTCATGGACTCACCGAATTTGAGGGAGGAAAAGAAATGTTAGTGACATTTTAAAGCTACTTTTGATCTCTTGGAACACAAATAAATGAAAATTGTGAGATCTGCTTCTACGTGATCTTTAAAATATGTTATGTAGAGTTCTGGTTTAACTCTAACATGTAAAGCAGGAATGTCCAAACTTTTGGCATCTCTGGGCCACACTGGAAGAAGAAGAGTTGTCTTGGGCCACACATTAAATATACAAATGCTAACAAAAACTGATGAGTGAAAAAAGGATCCATACATAATTTTCATGCTATCTGCCACTGACATAAGCAAAAAAAATTCTTTATATAATAACCCAATTAAGCAGTGGCTCTTTTGATAATCTTTTAAAATTGTTGCACAGGTCTCAAGTTTCTGACACTAATATAGAAAATGTACATATCTAAGTAAGAAAATGTCATTGATTTTTTAAAATAGTTTTTATTTTAAAAGTAAAAGAAAAGAGGGCAACATAAAACTAGTGGGGCATTTGACCTCTAGTGCATCAATATCTGGTTTGAGAAACTAGAGCATCAATATCTGGTTAGATAGAAATAGTTGCAATTCTCAGTGAGTTCTCAAGGGGCTCATCAGATGTTTTAGTTCTAATTTTACTCTTAATGTGTTTTATTCTTGAAAATAGTTGCTCGCAAGTGTAGGTGCTGCCAAATAGTGATGACATGAATAATGTGTGATTGTGAAGCAAGGGATAGTTGTCTCTGGGAAGACAGGACCTATAAAAGTCCAGTGAAGAGACACAATCAAGTTTTTCTTTTTGTTAAATGTCAGATTGTAGCTCTATGCATTCCATTTGAAAATTGGCAGGTAACATTTATGTCAACTGAAAATGGAGTCACAAATATAGCAAAATATTGATTATTTTCCAGGGAATCTTGAAATCTGCTTTCAAAGTCTTGTACCAAATCAAAAAGCAAGGCTGTATATTTTTTGCTATTCACAGGACTGTGTTTATCCCACGTGTCAAAATACATAAAATTGTTTGCCTTAATTTAAGATTGCCATAATCTCAGTTTCATTTGGAATGCTGTTCTGGTTTGAAACATGGTATTGATAAGTTGGTTTTCACCTTGAAGATGCATGTTTAACTCATTTAAATGAGCAATTAAATCCACTAAGAATGCTAAATCTGTAAGCCAGTTTTCATCGTTAAGTTCCAGCACAAATTTGTTTTTTGATACCATAAACAACTTGATAACATGTCATGAATCACAAAATCTTTTCAGCATTTGGCCTTGACTTAGCCATCTTACTTCTGAAAAGTAAATGATGTTGCCATTGTCAGCATTAATACTTTTAAGGGATTCCTGGAACTGGTGATGATTCAATCCCTTGGCTCTCATGAAATTCACAGTCTTGATGATGATTTGCATAACATTATCCCTTTTTAAAGCTTTTGTGCATAAATTTTCTTCATGTACTATATGATGATACTTCACCAAACATCAGTTTTGGGTGGCAATTGCATCGTCTTCTATTAATTTTATAAGTCTTTCTCTTTTATCTGCCATCACCGAGGCACCATCCATAACTATTCCAGATGTGTCAATAATGAACAAGGAAAATCTCTTTAACATATTTTTTACTGCCTCATGTAAATCTCTTGATTCAGTTGTGTCTTTTAATGGCACTAATGAAGCCATTTCTTCAGTGACATCATATTCATCATCAATGTCTCTAATAAAAATGGCAAAATGAGCTGTATCTGTAGCATCAGTGCTATCAACTATTGCCAAAGCATGAAATTTAAAATTATCTGCTTTACTCTCCAAACTTCTTTCGATAGATTTTCTAGTTTATTCACTTTGCCTGGCTATAGTCTGGTAAGACAAACTGATTTTAGAAATATCCTTCCTTTTTTCAGGGCAAATTATATCTGCCACACTTTCTACATATTGCTTAATAAACTCACCATCAGTAAATGGTTTTGATATTTTTGCAATGGACTCTGCCCAAGGTGTAAGTTTTTGAAAAAAATTTTGTTAAGACAATCTTTTTTCAGTTCCGTTATTTTTTTCTTATGACACAATCTTTCATATGTATAGAATTTAGCAGCATGTTCTTAAATATAATGCCTTTTCAAATTATAGTCTTTGAAAACTTGCACAAATTCCCTACAAATTAAGCAAAGTACCTTACTATTTGCCTCAACAAAAAGTAGTCACCTGTCCACTTTTCATTGAATAGTATTTCTTCATCCTAACTTTTCTTTTTTAGGTATTTTTTTCTCTTGAGATGTTATAGAAGCTATGCTGGGTTAAAAAATAATAATAAATAAGGGACTTTATTTACTTTTATTATGAAAATTTATTTACAGGAAAATAGAAAACAAGGTTTGGGCCATTCCGCAGCCCTCTTGGCTGCTGATGCAGGGTGAGGCGGAGGGCCGATTGTAAAGCATGGCAGGGGAAGTATGAGGTGCTGCCAAGGAGTGGAGGTACCTTTAATAATCAAGTAACGATGCTTGCCTGACTTCTAAATGACATTAAACGCCTAACATTGCAATGGTTGGTTGAAATACTATTGATAATCTCTGCCTCACTAAGTCACCATGAGCACGTGTAACATTGGACGGCGTCGATTCTACTGTCTGCCCTTGGAAGATGACACACTGGAAGCTGCACGCCACCGTAAAACTGGAGCCACACATGCGTACAAATAGCGAGAGCATATGCACATTTATTTAATATAACATTGTGACATGTAATCACAAAAAAATCTTATAATGTTTCAAGTAAATGTACAATTTTGCACCGGGCTGCATTCATAGCCATCCCAGGCTGCATGCGGATCATGGGCTGTGGGTTGGGTAGCCCTGATGTAAATTGGTCAGAAGTTTTTCATTATTTCTCTTATAACCAAGAAAAGCTGAACAAACGGAAAAAAATCAGTAACTTTTTAAAATATTTTTCAGAGAATTGAAATTGCAGGACAAATGGCATCATAAAATCTGAAGAGATGGTTTATTCAGAGAAATATACGAGAGATCTACTTAGTTGAAACAGAAGCCACAAAATGGTAGGAACACTTAATTGGTAATATTGATGAATTACTTGAAGTTTTATTAACTAGCTGAGTGCGAGACCCCTTGGAACTGCAATTTGGGGGAAACCTACACTTTTGTGGGCTTCTAATAGGAACCTGTCCAAATGTTCAATATGAGGATCTAAGTAAGATTCCTTCCTGAAGGGGAGGGAACGAGGAATCACCGTGAAATATACAGAGATTTTTCTCATACTCCACCATAGGCCCATGATCTGAGGAAAAAACTTTGCCATAAAAGTTCATCATTTGGGGCTCTTCCCACTCAGGCTGCATACAGGCTTAATGTTTTAAGAAAAACTTAAATAACATAGTTGATAGGGGTCAGGACTTTAAGGAAACAGATTGGGGATATTGCAGTCAGAAACGAGAATAAGTGTTGGAGGAAATAAAACTATACCATTGAGAAATAGTTGTGAAAATAACAACCCTGTGATACAGACCCACTAAAAGACTGAGATTTAATTAGAATACTATAGAACCGTTTCCCTCTTCCATACTTTATCACTACAGCAACTGGACTCCAATATAATTATAGTAGGTTACAGCTGAAAGAGCTGAAAAGCACAGACTCTAACAGAGGAAAGCCCAAAGTCAAATGAGATAATGATAAGGACAATGGATATATTTGAAGCCTCTGATATCTATATCTAAGCAAATTTTAATCATAGCCTGAATTCAAGCTATAATAATATAAAGTATCATATTTAAGGTCAACTTACTTCAGGTCCTATTACCCCATTGCATGTCTAGCTTTCAACATAGCATTCCAAAGCACATAAAAGGTAGAAAATTATAAAATGAATAAAATAATGAAGATAAACGGTCTCAGATATGACACAGGTGCTGGCATTATCAAACAGGAGACATGCAAGAATAGATGAGAAAGATAAAATGAGAAATGGAAATTTTAAGAAAGAAAAAGGAAATGTGGGAATCAAAAATACTCTTACACTATGATCAAATATGATTTATCCCAGTTATGTAGGGATTATTCAGCATTCAAAAATCAATTAATGTAATCTCCAGAAAAATCACATGATTGTACTAATAGAAACTGAAAAAACATTTGAAAAATTCAAAACCCATTCGTAATAAAAGAGACTCATAAAACTAGGTATAAATAGATCTTCCTTCAGATGATTGAAAAAAAATCCTACAACCTACAGCTAACATACTTAATGGTGAAAAACTAGAAGCTTTCCTCCTAAGATCGGAAATAGGCAAGGATGCTCTCACTTACCACTCTTTTCAATATCATGCTTGAAGCCCTAACTAATAATATAAGAATAATTTCAATAAATGCCATATGGATTGGAAAGGAGTAAATCTCTTTTGTTTGTAGGTGGCATAATTGTCTATGTAAGAAATTTGAAAGAATCAATCCAAAACTCCTAGAACTAATAAGCAATTATAAGTCAAGTTGCAGCATATAAATTTAATATGCACAAGTCAATTGATTATCTACATGCTAGCAGTGAACAAGTGGAATTTGAAATGATGCACAACACTACTTACAGTAGAACACAAAAATTGAAATATGTATAAATATAACAAAATATGTACAAGATCTATATGAGGAAAACTATAGTACAGTGATGAAAAAAATCAAAGAATAACTAAAGAGATGGAAGATTTAATATTGCCAAAATGTCAGTTCTTCTCAATCTGACCTATACATTCAACAGAATCCATATCAAAATTCCAGGAAGTTATTTATTTGCTATTAACAAACTGATTCTAAAGTTTATATGGAAAGGAAAAAGATCCAGAGTGGTAAACACATTATTAAAGAAGAACAGTGTTGGAGTACTTACACCACCCAACCATAAGATTTAACAACATAAAGCTGCCATAATCAAGATGGTTTGGTATTAGTGAGAAAAGAGGTAAGCCAATGGAACAGAATAGAGCCCAGAAATAGATATACGTAAGTACAGCCAATTGATCTTTGACAAAGGAGCAAAGGTAATGCAATGGAGTAAAGATTTTTTTTTCCAAAAAATGGTGCTGGAACAAGTGGACATCCCTATGCAATAATAACAATAAAATAATCAAACCAACAACAGCTATAATCTAGACACAGACCTTATTTATACTCTACATAAAAATAAACTCAAAATTTGTCACAGACTTAAATGTAGACTTCAAAACTATAAAATTCCTAAATATAACAGGAGAAATGTAGATGATCTTGGATATGTCAATAATTTTTAAGCTATAACATGAAAGGCACCATTCATGAAAGACATAATTGATAAGCTGGACTTCATTAAAATTTTCAAAGCTTCTCATCTGTAAATGACAATGTCAAAAATGACTAAACAAGCTATGAACTGGCAGAAAATACTTGCAAAAGACATATCTGATAAAGGACTGTTATCCAAAATATACAAACAACTCAAATGAAATTTAACAAACCCATTAAAAAGTGGGCAAAAGACCTGAACAGACATCTCAACAAGGATGATATACAGATAGTAAATAAACATATAAAAGATATTTGACATGATGTGTCATTATAGAATGGTGAATTAAAACAATGAAACACCACTTCCCATCTATTAGATTGGCTAAAATCCAAAACTTTGACAACACAACATGCGGGCAGCAACATGGAGCAGCACCAACTCTCGTTCACTGTAATGGGAATGCAAAATGATACAGCCATTGTAGAAGACAGTTTGGCAGATTTTTACAAAAATAAACATCATTTTACAATGTGATCCAGCAATTGTGCTCCTTTGTTTTTTTCCCAAGTAAGCTGAAAACTTATGTCCATACACCAATCTGTACATGAATATTTATAACAGTTTTATTCATAATTGTCAAAAGCTGAAAGCAACCAAGATGTACTTTAGTAGGTGAGTTGATAAGCTGTGGCACATCCAGATGATAGAATATTATTCTGTGTTTTTAAAAAATGAGTTATAAAAATACAATATATGAAGAAACCTCAAGTTCATGTTGCTAAGTAAAAGAATCCAATCTGAAAAGGCTACATAATGTCTGATTTCAATTATACGACATTCTGGAAAAGGCAAAACTATAGAAATGATAAAAGAATCAGTGATGGCTGGGATCTTAGGGAGCAATGGATGAATATGAAGAGCACAGAGGGTTTTTAGGGCAGTGAAACTACTCTATCATACTATAGTGGTAGATAAACGTCATTGTATATTTATTTAAACCTATGGACTGTACAACACCAAGAGTGGACACCAGTGTAAACTATGAACTTTGGATGATAATGATGCATTTAGGTGCATCAAATGTCATAAATACTCCACTCTGGTTAACACTAGGTGAGGTTGTGTACCTAAAATAAAGTAGATTTTAGAGAAACAAACACAACCAACAAACCAAACAAACAAACAAAAAAAACAAAAACAGTAAAACAAGAATGAAGAATGCTTTCTCCATAGACACAGACAACAGTATGGTGATTACCAGAGGAAAAGGAAGGGGGAGGCAAAAAAAGGTAAAGGAGAGATAAATAGTGACAAAAGGAGACATTACTTGGGGTGGCAAACACACAATACAATATTCAGATAATGTATTATAGAATTGTACACCTTAAACCTATATAATTTTATTAACCAATGTCACCCCAATAAATTCAGTTTTAAAAAAAAGAATTTCTTGAGTTCATCAATAGACACAAAGCCCACATTCAGGGAAAAAAGCAGTGAACTGGAAGGTAGGTTAACAGAATCTTCCAAAGCTGAAATACAAGGAGAAAAAAAAAGTGCAAAAATAAAATAAAACAGGGCTATGAGTCTATATCAAAGTGTAATACATGTATAATTAGAATATATGAAGAAGATAGAACTGGTCAAAAGAAATATTTAAAATAACAATGGCTGAGACATTTCCCAAAATATTGAAACAAAGAACCACAGACCTCAGAAGCTCAAATAATAAGAAATAAGAAAAGTACTAAAACCCAAATTCATACATACACACACTTACTTAGGAACATCACATTTAAACTTCAAACAAACAAAAACAAAAACAAAAACAAAAAACAAAGACTAAGAAGAAACTTGGAAAAAAGATGAGAGATGGAGGATGTGAGGGAGTCACCCTACCCAAAGAGAAACAAGGATAAAAAAGGGATAAGAATTAAAGCAGACTTTCACCTCTCTTATTCAACATAGTATTGGAAGTCCTAGCCACAACAATCAGACAGAAAGAGAAATAAACGTCATCCAAATTGGAAAAGAGAAAGTAAAAGTGTTATTATTTGTGGATGACATGATATTAAATATATATAGAAAACTCTAGGGATTCCACCAAAAACTACTAGATCTAATAAGTAAATTTGACAAAGTAGCAGGCTACAAAATTAATATTCAGAAATCGGTGATATTTTCATACACCAATAATAAACTATTAGAAATAGAAACCAAGAAAGAACTCCATTTACTATTGCAACAAAAAAAAAAATTAGGTACCTAGGAATAAATTTAACTAAAGGGGTAAATGATCTGTACTTGGAAAACTATATGACATTGAAGAAAGAAATTGGGGCAAAGACAAACAAGTGGAAGTATGTATACTAAGTAAAAGAATTAACATCATCAAAATGGCTATACTACCCAAAGTGATCTAAGGATTCAATGTAATTCCTATTAAAATGCCAATGGTATATTTCACAGATCTGAAACAAATGCTCCAAAAATTTATATGGAACCAAAAAAGACCCCAAAGAGCCTCATTAATCCTGAGAAAGAACAAAGTTGGAAGCATCACAATACCTGATACCAAACCATAATACAAGGCCACTGTAATTGAAAGAGCCTGGTGCTGGTATATAAATAAATGAAAGAGAAAAGAGAGCCCAGAAATAAACCTATGCCTTTATGGTCAATTAATATTTGAAAAAGGAAGTAAGAGCATACAATGTAGTAAAGACAGTCTATTCAGTAAATTGTGTTGGCAAAATTGAATAGGTATATGCAAAAAAAAATGACCACCGACTTACATCATACACAACAATAAACTAAAAGGGGGTTAAAGAATTAAATGTAAGTAACAAAACCATAAAAAAGAGATTCTAGAAGAAAACATATACTTATATACTGGAATTAAGTAATTAAGTTAATTATTTGTGGATGGTAATGTTGGATTTTCCAACATTGGAGTGAGAGGTTATGGATAAACAATAAGAGGAGACTAGACTGACCCATGTGATGATGGATTAGAGTTGGAGACATCAGTATGAATTCATGCATGTTTTGCTTAATATAGATACCAATACCTATACATTTCTTTGCTCTAGCAGCTAAAGAATTTGAAGCATTAACATCTCAGTAGCAATTAGAATGCCTAGCACCAGAAATTTGGTTTCTAATGCCTGTCTCTAATGTTATAGCTCCTTGGAAAAGTGATTTACTCTTGCACTGAGGCAAATACACAAGCCAAATCTGGAGCATTTTGTAGTTCTAGAAAGTAAAGATTTACTAAGATTAAAAACCACAAACACAGCGATGGGGTTATGATAAAGGTACAAAGGAACCAAATATAAAGCTTCCAAAGCCCAAAGCTGAAACCATTTGAGTAACAAAATTAATAAAGTAGTATTGGATCATAATAAAAACATTAAATCAATATCCATGAGTCCATACTAATATGAATTACATGACTGAGTAAATAAAAACTGTGGCAGAATAGGCAAATTTCCTGAACAGAGCTCTAAACAATTTATGTAAGTACTCTGTCCTCAAATAGGTGGATCAGAAATCGCTACCCTTTCAATGTAGACTACACATAGTGACTTCCTTCCCTAGAATATAGTATGGAAAGGGACAAAAAGGAATAACTTCTAAGTAGAGAAATCAAACAAACACTGCCCAAACAAGTGACCAAGATAAATACCAACAGTGATCTGTAACTCTTTGTAATTATTCACAGTTTGATTCTGTACTCCCATTCTAAAATTAAAATCACTGAAAAAAAGGAAAATATTTTTACATAAATATACCACTTCCTATCTGCTCTTTCAACCAGGCTTTTTTTGTGGAAAGGGTAGTGGTTCTTCAGATTCTTAAACATATAGTTTAGAGAGAACATCAGTAAAGATGAGGAAATGCTGCAATCCAAATTTGATCACTAAGAGATTTTCTTGGATTCATTTTTTTTTCTGTGTAAAATGAGGAGTCTGTAGCTTCTATAAGGCCCTGAAATGGTTTTTAAATGAGCTTTTGTAAAATAGATATTTTTCTGGTGTACAAGTTTATAGTTTTGACCAAATTCTGAAAAGCATCTATTACCCATAAAATGGTTAAGACTCTCTTGTCCTGCTAGTTTCATTCTGTGAACATCTGGAGGATGGTAAACTTCACTAATGTTTACAAACATCAGTAAATACACAACTGATTTTTAAAACACCATTTGAGTTCTATAGAAGAGTGATTATAGTTAATAGTGTAGGATAGAGTCTGAAAGGACTTCAAAGTTGGCAAGAACCTTGGAGTCCATGTCATCTAAGCCTTATTTCGTCAGTGGAGGTAGTCAAGACTCAGAAGAATAAATTTGCAGAAACATCAAAGGGTCTCGAATCTTTTACACTATTCCTTGCAGTCCACAAGGATGAGCTGCTATAGATCTAAAAGAATGTCAATGTCAGTTCTAAGCAAGATAAACTAAAATATCTAATTCATAATTTGAATGCCTCATTCATTCTTTTGTTGCCATTCTTTAATTTACTTATGCTTTTAGCAAACAATAAGTTTCTAATACATGCCAGGCACAATGTTAAGTCCTTCGGACACAGAAAATTACATACATACATATGTGTGTGTGTGTGTGTGTGTGTGTGTGTAATTTCTTGAATATAAATTAAGTGCTTTAGCTCATTTAATTCCCAGAATATTTTAAAGACCTAACAACATGGAGACACATTACTTATCTCCATGAGACAGGAGATTACATTACTTGTGTATGCTTATTCAGATGGTAAAATGCACATCTGGCCTTTTAACTGAGATCTGACTGTCCCACAAGGCTTTATTCTTTTACCTTTTTTACCTCTTCCCCTAACATCTGCCCTTAAGGAACTTAGAGGTTTGGGGGAAAAGTAGACATGTAAAACAATAATAGACGTACCAAAAACAATAACAACAATAATAAAATGCCCAGCAATATTAGTCAACATAAACCGAATTATTTGTTGGGAGTCTTATTTCATTACTCACATCCTTTTTATACAATAAATTGAAAATAGAAAGGTTAGAAGAGTTCTATTCAAAGTCAACATTTTTTAAAACTATCAAAATGACAAACTTTAAAGCTAGAATAGCCTTTCAAGGTTATCTGGCATGGCTTCCCTTGACCAGGATTGCATAGGAACCAGAGCTAGATTAGAATCACTGAGGACTTCCACTCAAGATGGAGGCATAGGTAAACATGCTTCATCTACTCACACAACCACAGAGAAAATTACAACTAGACCTCAAAACAGATAACACTCGGAACTGTCAGAAAATTTAGCTATATGGAAATCTGACAACCAAGGATTTAAAAAAGCCACATTCATCTAGATGGGTAGGAAGGGTGGAGACTCAGAGATAGGTGGAGAAGCTCAGAGACATGGTGTGGCACAGAGAGGAGGTGGTGGTAGAAGAAGCTATTCCGTATTTACATGTAATGAGTAAAAATAGGGAGGGATACCTTGGGAGTGAGCAAACCCAGGCCTGGGCCGTACTGCACAGCTCATGGTTCCAGCATCAGGACGATAAGTCCCCATAACTTTTGGCTGTAAAAACCAGTGGGGTTTGGGGCAGTGAAAAAAACAGCTAGATTTTCAGAAGACTCCAATTAGAGCACCCACATGGACTTAAAACTTATGCAAACTCACCCTCTCTGGGATTCAGCATCAGGGCAATAGCAGGAAGGGCACCAGTCACATAGGACATGTGGCAGGCAAACCTCCAGAATCCAGGCAGCTGCATTTTCCCCTCCCCAAACCCTATCCATACACAGAGCCACAAAGCAGTGAAGTGGGTTGCCCCACCCTGGTGATTACCTAGGGCTCTGCCCCACACAATTTACAGGTGCCTTGTCTACTATAGGCCACACTACTAAGACAGAGTCAAAACATCTCTAGCTAACACAAACAAACGAACACAGGGAGGCTATCAAATTGAGGAGACAAAGAAATGTGGCCCAAATAAAAGAATAGAACAAAACCCTCAAAAAGAACAAAACCTATCATATGCAGAGTTCAAAACACTGGTGATCAGGATACTCAAAGAACTCACTGAGTACAGCAACAATATAAAAAAGACCCTGGAAAAAATGAAGGTTACACTAAGTGAGATTTTTAAAAAATCTACAGGGAACCAACTTTGAAGGGGATAAAGCTGGGATTCAAATAAACAATTTGGAACAAAAGGAAGAAATAAGTGTTCAACCAGAACAGCAAGAAGAAAAAAGAATTGGGGGAAAAAAAAAAAAAGATAGTATAAGCTGCCTATGGAACATCTCCAAATGTACCAACATCTGAATCATAGGGATGCCAGAAGGAGAAGAGAAAGAACAAGAAATTAAAAATGTATTTGAAAAAATAATGAAAGAAAACTTCCCCAATTTGGTGAAGGAAATAGCATACAAGTCCCGGAAGCACAGAAAGTTCCAAACAAGTTGGATGCAAGGAGGACCACACAAACACACATCATAATTAAAATGCCAAAGGTTAACAATAAAGAGAGAATCTTAAAAGCAGCAGGAGAAAAGCAGAGATTACCTACAAAGAAGTTACTATAAGACTGTCAGCTGATTTCTCAAAAGAAACTGCAAGCAAGAATGGACTGGCAAGAAGTATTCAAAGTGATAAAAGTAAGGACCTACATCCAAGATTACTATATTCAGCAAGGCTATCATTTAGAATGGAAGGATGGATAAAGTGTGTTCCAGATAAGATAAAGCTAAAGGACTTCATCATCACCAAGCCATTATTACATTAAACATTAAAGGAACTTGTTTAAGAAAAAGAAGATCAAAACTATGAATATTAAAATGGAAACAAATTCACATTATCAACAACAACAACAAAAAAAGTAAGCAAGCAAACAGAACAGGAACAGTTTGGAGGGGGAAGGGGAAGAATGGGGGAAATGGTTCAGGGATTAAGAAGCAAAACTGGTAGGTACAAAATGGACAGGATATTAAGACTAGTATAGGAAATGGAGAAGCCAAAGAACTTATGTGCATGATCCATGGACATGATCTAAGGGGAGGGATTACTGGAGGGAATGGGGGTACTGGGTGGAGGGGAGCAAAGGGGGAAATCGAAGCAACTGTAATAGCATAATCAATAAAATATATTAAAAAAAGAAACATTGACTCAGCATTCAAGGCTTTTGGCCCCATAGTTTATTCAAGATGCTATTTTATAGTTTTTTCTTGATAAAATATCAGTGAAAGGGTATAATAAGACTTTATTAATTGTGCCTTTTTGTTCTGTTTTAGCTTATAAAATATCTTAGGCTATTGCTCAATTTTCTGTATTGGATATTAAATAAAATAAAGCTTTATCTACTATTATGATGAATGAAACAGTAACTTTTTTGTATAGTGTTTAATAAAATTCTTAAGTTTTCATGTGTCCACATGGAAATAGGCTATAATTTTATTAAAGGCATGTGGGAAGTGGCTGGAGCTTCTCATATCTGCTCAGAACAGCTGGTTATTAAACTTCAGGAATTTTGCAAAGCAGTTTTTAAACAAAGGCAATGTTTACAAATAAAGTATATAAACATAACTAAATAACATTAAAAATGAAGGCAAAAATAATCAAATTTATCAACTCAATTATTTTACTGCTACTATGCTCTTCAGGTATATTCAAATTGCATTTGTGAGGTGAAACTACTCCTTATTAGAAAGTGCTACCACACATCTCTTCTATATTCTGCATTCAATGGCACTATTTTTATAGCTCAAAGTTGTAGTTGTTACACAATGGAAACTGACATATACTGAAATTCAGAGATATTTTCCTCATGTATCAGCATACCACTGGGAACAACAGAATATCACAAATATCAATTGGCTCCTCTAGCCACAAAGGCAAGCCTTGTTTGATATTTTAATCTGGTGCTTATGTTAAATTTCTTTTGTACAATATCAGGTCCCCGTTTGGTATATTCTATGTAAAAATCCTAAATAGATTTGAGTCCAAGAAACTTGGGGATAAGGTAAATGTGATACTCGCAGCCATCACGACTTGCTCAAAACTATCATCTGAGGGCTAAAGCCAACATGCTGAGGATGATAGAGAAGGAAAAAGAGAACTTCAGTCCTTGATGATCTTATTGAATCATTGAATGAATTAATTCTGGACTCACACTTCAGACATCTTGTAATGTGAAAAATACATTATTTTAAAGACACTTTTAATTGGGGTATCTATTACAACAGAAAGTAACCTAGTTAATATACCAATTACCTTTTTTTATAGATAAAGGCAACTAATTTCTACAACCAAGACAAGAAAGTTCACTTAAGGTCTTATTAGCACTTCTATTTTAAAGGCTTGCGTTTTTATTTTTAATTTTAAGTACAACTTTGACTTAATTATAGCCTCCAGTCTATGAAAGTGCTATTTGAACCTAAGTTCTTTATGTAAAACATAATCAGAAAGAAACTTTTTAAAAAGTATGAAACTCCAAATTTATATTCACATAATTAGTAGTGCTAATGACTATGACAAATATCCAATATCTAACCTCAAGTAAATATAGTTTTCTTTAGCAAAATAAGTGACATAAGAATACAGTTATTTAAATATTTACGCCTTTCTTATGTTTGGAAGCTGTTTATAGTCATAACATACTTATCAAATATGTTATCAGTAAGCATGCATCCAATTATAAACTAATGAGTAACATTTCATTAAACACCATTCTTCCAATTCCTTGGATATTCAAATGGTTATAGAAATAACATCTACTGATCTGATTTTATACTATTAAAAATCTGATACCTTAAAAAAGAAACTCCATTTTGGTTGAATAAGGAAGAAGTAAACACTCTACATTAACCAGAAAAGTATCACACAAAAGCAATACCAACTGACACAAACAGAATGATTACAGGTTAGGGGGGAATCATTTCTTCTATGCAACAGAGGGACCAAGAATAGTGAAATAGATTTCTACAGTAAGTATAGTGTTGCATATTCTAACAAAAACAATGCAATTGAAAGTGTTCAAATTCAACCTACACTCTGAATTCCAATATTCTATTGAAAGAAAAGTGAGAGACAAAGAGAAATAATATTAATAAGTGATTTGGAATAGACAGAGTAAAATAGTAAAAGATAATACAGTATTGTTTAATCTTTTACTTTTTTGTTTTGTGAGTTATCAGGGATCTGGAGGGCAGCTAAAGAAATTCTTTGCAGCTTATGAGAAGAATAAAAGGATGCATTATCTTAAATTTAAGCTTGTTTTAATTGATGCTTCTCTAGTAAGATAATTTGAGTGTAATCTTATAATTGGCTCCATATATATTAAAAAGTAAATGTTTATATGTATTTATTCAGTCATATATTTGCAAAAGATGGATTTGTTATTTTAAAGTGATAATAGTGGAACTTACATTTGTGACCACTATAAACACTAACATTGGACAAAGTCCATAAAAAACTGTTTTCAGGTATTGATGACAAATAGTTCAAGCTTGCTATATTTGAAAGAAAGAAAACTCACGAAGTGTGTTCCATGATTGCCCATGCTTTCCACCTGAGAACCATGTCCTAAAACTCTGACACAGGAAGCTGAATTTTAAGCTGAGCACAGAGGTCCCACTGATGTTGGAGTGCAGAGCAGAATTTAGGTTTGCTGCTGTAGCAGGAATCTGTAGGAGGTCACCTGGAGGAGGACCTTTGCTGAGTGGAGAAATCCAAAAATTGCACAGGTGTTTCATTCTGCCTTTGTCCGCAGACTCAAGAAATAAATATTATTTGGGAGAGCATTAAGTCCTCTAATACTCTCTAGTTATCTAGGCTGAGCCAACTCCTGTAGCATTAGAGAAAGCCTTGAAGCAGAATGCAGTAGACACAGAGTTTGAGATGAGACTCCATCACTGTGTGATGGATCCGAACTGGCATGGAACAGCCCTAAAATCAAAAATAAGCTGAGGTGACATGACCTCAGGTTGAAGAACCAATCTATGACACAAATTTGAAAACACAGGTTAGGTTTTGTTTACTAATTCTGGGAAGTAGATAGTATATTCTAGAAATATTTTCCTCACAGGACAATTATTAAATTAGAATGGTTAATGTTATTCTACATAGAAAAAATTGCTATGCCCATAGGTCATTTTTTTAATGTTTATAAAAATATAGGTAACTCAAAAGAAATTTAGAAATCAGAAATATATTCTAACCTCATATTCTTCTCAAGTCTAGGTTGCCAGTGCTCTCTGGCCCAAAGACTGCAAATAACCAGTGCATGTATAAGAAATGCTCGACTTTGCCAGAAACTGGAAAAAAAAAAAAAAAAAAGCCAAACTAAGAATGAGCTGTCATTTTCTGCTGAATAAATTGGTAATTTATTTTCTTTTTTAATTTTAATACTTAGTGTTGAGTGGGTAACTTCTTATATAGCTAGTTTAACATTGTTACACCATCCTGGATGAAAAGAGGATAATCTTTTGCAAAAGCCTTCAGGAATTTCACCATTTGATCTAACATGTCATTTCATCTAACATATTCACTTCTGGGAATTGATCCTAAGGTAGGGAGGGGGGGGAACAGATGTAGACTGTATACAAAGTGCTTCATTGAAGTGATATTTACAATAGCAAAAAACAACCCAAAGAAAATCAGTAATAAAATGTTTTCTATGGCTTTCAACAATTGAGTTTGCCTCAGAAGACTTCTGCCCTTGTTCTGCTCTAAAAACTCTTACAAGTAACACAGGCATCCCTCCTGCCTGTGACTCTATAGTCCTCTCTACATGTTCCCAGGGTTCTGACCCCACTGCACCAAAACCACCCTTTCACTTCCTACAGTAGACTGCGATTCTTAGAAAGGATGAATCTTTGGATCCCTAGAATCATAGTTATGGAATGGCATGAGGAGAGTATTATAAATGACACTGATGAGTTCTTAAATACACCAAAAATCATGCTAGACACTTTCCACATAATATTTCATTTAATGCTCACAAAAATTTTTATGCTTTATACGCTTTTAACCTTTCCATTGTAAAGGTGAAAAAACTTAGGATAAGCAGTGAAGTTGAGATATGAACCTAGGGTTATCTTGTTCTAACCATCAAACTATTGATGATTATAAAGACCTAAAAAAACCAACAATATCTAACTCATATTAGATAACTATGTGTCAGGCATTGTATTAAATGCTTTATATATATCTATTTATTTCAGCTTAACAACAACTCTATGAAATGGAGACTGTTATTACCTTCATTTTATACATGAAAAAGTAGTCACAGAACAATTAAAAAAGGTGTCCCCAGGTTTACACCTAAGGCGTTGCAGAGCTTGAATGAAGCCACATCCATTACCCTTTTCTGCCTTGGGAAGCCCCTACCATCTGTACAATGTTTGATAATTTATAACACATGCTAAACTTGTTTGCTTCACTGAGAAGCAAACAAAGGAAGTTTTTGAATCTTCCTTTGAAGACTCGGTTGCTGAAATACAAGATGCCAGAGCAGCAGACACAGTAAGAAGCAGGAGAAATGCCATTTCTAAAGATGATGGGCTATATTTCTTCCTCAGCATCCGGTGAATCAGTTTCATCCCCTATCATATGCAGCATATTGAATATCTCACCATATAGTTGGACAACCTCAGTTTCCAAACACAGCCCAGAGGATGACTTCATCCTCTGTTCCTTCATTGGGAACATGCTCTCCTCTTTATACTTGAACATGAAGTCATCGCAGTAGCCTGCCAGTCGTACCCCTGCTCACTACTTCTGAATCTCTAGAATCTCTGTCTTGCATGACCAAGAATAATAACTCAGCACCTGCTCTCAAAGTGTTAAAGCGCCCAATGTTCTCACCAGAAGGAAATCTGTAGAATTCAGACATGTCACCTAGGATCAGTAAGGTTTTATATTCAAAGTTCATATATTCAAAGGAGACTAACAAGATTTGATTACACCCTAGACATCTGCAGTTTCAACAACTGCAGGAAAGCAGTTGGTGAAATATCGTTATGACTAAATATATGGGTGTGAATGGGTGAAAGAGAACTCATAGTGTGATGTGGTCTTCCTTTCGAATTCTGGCAACTCCTCATGACTGTAGGGCAGTGTTTTTCAACATTTCTCATCTCATGACACATATAAACTAATTACTAAAATTCAGTGGCACACCAAAAGCTATATTATATCTTTTTGCCTATCTGACAAAAAAGTATTATTCTTACTGATTTACAAAAAATAATAACTACCTACTCTTTTTGCTCCAAAGTGACTTTTTAAAAAAAATCAGGTGCCTATATTTGTATACAAGGATTTTGGTACCAAGAATTAACAAATCAGATGAAAACTTGTTATATGGCATGACCAGTGAGATGCAACTCTATTATATGACCTATATATTTATGGTTCAAGACAGAGCACTCACACCAGAGGGCCATTGTTGTATTAGCTGTTGTCATTTTTCTATTTGACAATCTCTAGGGAATAAAGGTCAGTGCCTCTGACTAAACAGTCAGCTATCAAATGTTTTAAAAATTCTGAAGCACACTGGTTGAGAATAGTTGCTATTGGGCCACATTGCTCCAAACAAATGCTTTCCTTTTATTTTCATTCTTTGATTCAGTAATTCATCATTTATTTAGTACCTATGGTTTGCCAGGTGCCAGGAATAGAAAACTGAGCAAGATATATTCTTTATTTTCAAAAAGCTAACATCCTACAGGGAAGAAAGATGGTTAATCAAACAACTTTCATACACGTAAATACCATGGTGGACAGCTAGGCAGGGAGCTATAAAGATAATATAGACAGAGTGACAAACTCCACTATAGGAAGTCGAAAATGCTGGAAAAAGGCCCTGGCTGTTGTGGCTCAGTGGATTGAACACCTGACTGTGAACCAAATGGTCACTGGTTTGATTGTCTGTCAGGGCACATGGCTGGGTGGCAGGCCAGGTCCCCAGTGTGGGGTGAACAAGAGGCAACCACACATTGATGTTTCTCTCCCTCTCTTTCCCCCTCTCTTTCTATCTGTAAAAATAAATAAATAAAATCTTTTTTAAAGTGCTGGGAAAGGGAATTTCAGAAAGTGTGAATTACATGAAAGGGAATTTCAGAAAGTGTGGGCACAAAGGTATAAATAGAGCTGTGTTTTCAGAATTATGGGTAGTTTGGTGTGTCTGAAACTTATGACAAAAAGTGGGAGTAGTTTAAGGCAGAGGAAAATGTGTCACCTTGTGGGTGATGTTAAGGGGTATAGACTTAATCTATGTATCTTTAGGGTATTTGCAGCTATTTATTCTTGAATGGGAGTATAAAGAAATATGGATGTAGAGGTAAAAATAAAAAAGTATTTGTTAATAATGCTAACTGTGAGAAGAAGAATGAGAATGTGTAAAAATAAGAGTCTCTTTTGTCTTAGACCCACACCCATGGATAGGTTCTCCCTGGGGAATCAGGCCTGCATTTGTACCTAAGCCATTTTGAGTATTGCTTTTGCTAAAACTCCCTCACCCTGAGTTGAGACAGCAAGTGCTTATTGTAACTTCCTAAAATCCATGCTAAACCTTCCTAGGATGAGTGTAACCAGTTCGACCACTTTTCCCTTTTTCATTTGTAAATATCCTTCTTCTGTGATGTGATTAGTGGCATTGGCTCCTTTGTTGTCTGTAAAAGGTGACCCCCTAAAGTGAACCTGTGCATAGTAAATGAGGACCATCATGTAATGGGAGAAGAAACCCAATAGAGGCCTGTCATGGCGGAGGCTGTGGCTTTTGCTCCCCTTGAGAGAAAAGCCATGCTGTCCTTTCTCCTCCAGACTCGGTAGTCCGTGTGACTGTCTCATTTCATCCATAATGATGTGGACACTGCAGGTAGGCGTCTGCATCACCAACAGTTTTCTTCCTTGCCTTCAGTATATTACTTTCTTTTCATTCCTGCTTTTACTCATCTTTTCAGCTTTTTCTATTTTCTAAGACCCATGCAGATGAGACTTTTCAGATTCCACCTGCCACTTTTATGCCTTTTGTATCTGATTTCCTGTAGCATTTATGTTGAACCTCTCTTATAGGACATTATTTTCTCTGTACTCCATTATTTTTTATAACAACCCATGTGGGGCCTATTTCTGGGTTTGGTTTGTAGTCTGTCTTCAATAACTGTTTGTGCTCAGTGGAAGAAAGAGGGAAGGATGGAAAAGAGGACAGAAGGAAAAGAAAGCTCCTCTTCTGTCAGTTGGTTTTTTTATAAAATTAGAAATTTGAGAACAATATTCATTTAACGCATTTGTCATACCTGTAAAGAGTGAAGGGGTATATCAGAAGTTATATAGTTCTCCTTTTTAAAGAAAGCAACAGCCTGGAGATAATATGTACACATGCACACCATACCCCCAACACACATATGCACATACACAAGGAGACTATTATATTAAAACACAAATGAGCAGGAAAAGGAGAAAGGAGCAGTGAAAAGAGCACAGCTTTGGAAACTGAAAACTCCATATTCCAGCGTTGCTATCCATCAAGTAACTCAGCAGTCTTGAATGTTGCGCTTCATGTTTCTGAGTCGCAGTTTTCCCCTATACAGTGAGGAGTCTGACTAGAAAGTCCCTACATTTTTTGGTAGAAGGACAGGGAATGAGAGAGAGTGCAAAGCTGTGACTAGTCCTCCTGGCAGAGGAAAGTCGGGTAAGAATGTGTGCTCTGAGTGTTCAGGTCCAGATCCATCCCAGGCACTGATTTCTAAGTTTGTCCCCTGCTCTTACTTGCTTCTTTCGTGAGACCAAAAAAAAAAAAAAAAAATTAGAACCAGTCTTTGCATCTTGTTCTCCTCCACACAGGCTGGGAAAGGAAGAGAGTGAATAACCTAAACAGGAGAGGCTAGGGGCAGGACTCACTTGGAAGCAGGGTGGGAATGCCATTCACAGAAACTGAGACAGCAGAGCACAATGCCCTGATTCTTTGAGAACATAGACCCTCGTATACTGGGTTTGAAGAGTGAATTGCAGGCAGCTTTTTCAGAAACAAAGAGTCATGGACTGCTAAAACTAGATAGGATTTTATAGTCCACTTAATTGAAAATGAATAACTCAAAAACCACCCAAGAGCTAAAAAATAACTACAAAGTTCACTATCTTTCCAGGTAAGGGAACACACCACCAGTTAAAGAAAATCACTGACATGTCTAATGAGAGAAAGATCAAGGTTTTTAAGGGTTAGAGATAAGAAGTTCATTTTGATTGAGCTACTGCAAGACTGAAAATTCACACTCTGAATAAGAGAGAAGTAGTGTATAGGTCTATACACAGTCGGGTAAAAGAAGTCGCACCATTCATTGGTCAGGAAAAATTCTTCTGTTAGGTTTAATACAGTATGAAGAAGCAAGATTACTCCAAACTCACGGTCCCTTATTGGCTCACTTGATTCCACTCAGTTGTAATGAAACAGAACTGTTTCAATATTTCCTAGGCTAGAGTTTATGTAAATGCAAAGCTTTCCTTTAATGCAATCTAACCCTTTGATTTTAGAGATGGAAAAACCAAAACAAGAGATGGAAAAGCACTTGCTTGGTTTGAAGGACCTCATCTCTCTGTCAGAAACCAGTTTCTTTCTACCCTTCATGCCAGCCTGTGGCATGACCTTGATGGCCCCTTTCCCAGCCCTGCCCTTCCTTGACATCTGTACTTCTTTGAAAATTGGAAACCTTATTTGTGCTCCTATATAATTGCAAAGGAATTTGAAATTAGAAATGAAAATGGGGCGGTGGGCTGGCGGGGGGGTGTAAAAGACAGAAAACTGTACAAGATCAACAATTAAAAAAATACTGATTAAAAAAAAAGAAATGAAAATGAAGTGGTCAACTACAAGAAATAGTGAGATACCCGATTATCTGAGTTGACCAACAAATACCAAGACAACCACATGGCAGGGCCACCATAAAGAAATACCAAGCTTTAAATGGGGTGAGGGTCAGGGTTGCACTCCATGCCTTTGAAAGTGCCTTAAAAATCTAAAATTTTATGATACAGGAACTGTGAACATCATGCTATCGTTATCCCAATATCTTTTCTACCATTTGAGTATTGAGAATGCTAATTGTGTCTTATTCACAGTTCTCTGGAATGTAGCAAGAGTTCAAAAATACCTACTAACTGAGTGAACATATAAAATGTGAAGCAAACAATTGGAGGTCTGTTTGGAAGGACTTCTATCAAGATTAGAATGTGTTATTGCTCTTTACTTCCTTTTCATTACAAAGAAACTTTCAATGCACTGTGGTCTGAAAAGTTGCAACTTGCCTAACTATTATGGCTCTGCAATTTTATTGGAGGCAAAGTAAAGCAGTGACTGTATCAGAAAGTCCAGAAATAAGATTTAATGACTGGTTGCTTAGAAAGAATTTGAGGTTGGGGGGCTGAATTTAAAGAAATGTTTTTGGTTTTGACAAAAATACACTAAAAATCTTAAAACTTAAATGCCTTAGGGGTCATCTCTCTCTCCCTCCACCCCACCCCTCACCAATTGTAGAGATGAGTAACTTCAGACCTAGAAAAGGGATATAATTTACCTCGTCTCCAGATCTCCAAGTTTCGAAAATGTAGAAATGTTATCAGTCAATGTGATTATAGTGTGTGATCTTTCCTAAGATAAGAAAGATTTATTCCAGGCTTTTCGTGCCTGGGGAAACCTCCTTGATTGCAGACAGACTCTTGGGATTCAGTTTACACACATTTCTGACACTAAAAGTATTGGCCAGAATGCCCCTATATCCAAGAAACAGCTGTTCAGTTTCCTCTTGCTCTGAAGTTACTTCCTGACTCATTCTGCCCCCCAAACCCAATTGAGTCTTTATCGCTGTGCTCTTTAGCAAGTGAAGATGTGGCTGCTGATAGCATTCAATCCTCCAGGGATTTATGGCCACAAAGTTTGGCAAGGGAGCTGATAAAAAAAACTGTTATCCACTGCTGCAAGGTTCCTACTCACCTGTCACACCCTATGACCTAGCCAGGAGCAAGTAGATGTTCTGACTATGTAAGTGGTAGCTTGAGAGGTCATGGGAAGGTTTCCGTTTACAGCAGGTGACTCTAGCTCTACGTGCTTATTAGAGAGATAAAACTGCTTCCTGCACCACATGACTCTTCATTGAATTGAGAATCTCAAAACATTAGAGCCACGAGCTACTTTACAGGTCATCAGGTATTAATTTCTCACTCCACAATGGCAGAAATGAAGTCCCAGAGAGAGGAACTAGACCTCTCTGAATCACACATCTCCAAAGGCAGATGTGGTTTCCTGAATCCCCATCAGCAACAGAATGACAGAGTGGCCAACATACAACTAACTACCTTCTTATGGGTGGTGAAACTGAGACACAGGTTTATTTAACTTTTACCAGGTCATACATCTCCTTAGTGGTAGAGCTTGTTCTAAAACAAAATTTCTTCACCTGAAAGTTCGAGGTCCGTTGATGGGTTTCCAGGGTTTCCATGAATTGTTAGTATGTGAAAATGTGTCAAAACAGTGTGAAAATGTGTACCTTTTTCTGAGAGCTTTGATAAATTTCACTAGATTTTCAAAAAGGTTCTGATCCCCCTGAAAAATAAGTATGTTTTAAATTCCCTTCTTTTAATGGCAGTTATGATTTTTAAAAATGGCTGAAGCTCATGCACATGAGGGGATTCTACCTTGAATTATTGGAACACTCTTTCCAGTCGGTCATGTCTTTGTTAAAGTAATATTTCTATAAATGGGTCTGCTGTAGATATTATTATCTACTTTATAGGACAAGCAATTAAAAAACTGAAAACGAGTCAGTTTTGTAAATTTTTATGTATTTTCATATAAAAATCTTTACATTTTTATCCATGAAAATCTTTGGGTGTTTTCATCTCTAATGTAATGGTAATCCTTGCGTTCTTTCCTCTACCTCACTACGCCCCTGCCACTCTGAATAACACAAACAATTAAATATTTTGAACTTAGAATGAGGTGAAATGGATTTAAATCCAGGCTCTGCTACTTGCTAGCTTTGTACCTTGGAAAAGTTGCCTTTTCAGACTTTCAATCTCCTGGAAAACCTTTTCAGTCAAATAAAATATAGTGCTTTCTACTACATGGGTGAAATCAACAACATATACAGAAATAAATGAATACTGTATAGAGTATGTTTTTACTTAACCTGCATGTCCATCATCAGTTTAATGGGGGTCAAGCTATTCAGGAGAACAGGATTCTGGCTTTAACATTAATTTCTTCCTTTACACTGGATGAGTTATTCTTCTTCATTCCCATTTTTGAACCTCTCTTTCCTTGTCTGATGATTAAGGTAGTTAAAACAGATTTCTCCTTTATTGATAGCTCTACCAGTCTGTGGTCTCTCCAGCTGCCAATGAAGTCTCATTGGATCTGTGGAAATTATTATTATTGTATGATTCCTTCACAGCTTCACCTTGTTAAACTTCCTAGAGAGGCATTTCTTTGCATTGATCTTGAATGATACTCTCACAACCCAGGAATTGAGTTCCTGAAGAAGTAACCTAAACCTGGCTAGAATAAGGGAAAATGAGGAATGATGGCTTAGGCCTGTTATTGGCTTACTTAACTATTCTTTGAATTTTCCCTCTCTGTTGTCCAGATGAACTCAATCTAGGTATTATTTATTTTATTCATTAGTGTACCTTCTGAAAATTACAAAAGTGTTTTTAGAAGTGTATCTAATTCTTCTGTGCAATACCTTGTATGTGTTTTCAACTAGAGTTAAGATACATTCCTATGCCTCATCCCCTGCCTCTGGCAATCACAAATCTGATCTCCACTTCTATGAGCTTAGTTTTCTTTTAAGTTGTTTCCTTGGGCACTTGACATTTACTTCAACAAATGTGAAATACTTCTGAAAGCCTTTGATTTTGTTTTTAGAACATATGTTCTTTGTTTTTTTCTTTTTCTTTTCTTTCCTTCTATTCTCTATTTTTTATTCATTGCATTCTTTTTATTTATTCATTCTATTCTTTTCTTTTCTTTACTTGCCTTTGTATTTTATCTTTATTTATATCTTGTGTTATTTACTTTTTTCTTTTTCTTCTCCACGCTTACATTTTTAAATATAGATTACGCTTCATTCCAATCGGAATGTGACAACTTGCAATATAATAGGCTAAAAATAGACAATGGTCATGGTGAAAAAATAGAACCTTTCTTCATTCCATAGATGAAAGTAAATTTTATATCATTTATAATAGAATGTAATGAAAAGCACAAAATATAATGTATAAACACATTTTATTCTGAATTTGAGAAGGAAAAGACTCTGAGCAATTGAATGGGAGAAAAAAGTATGGCTACCACAAAATCACTGGACCAGAAAGCATCTGATAAGATACAACATTCATATTTGATTAAAACACTGAATAAAATTGGTATAGAAGGAAAGTACCTCAACATAATAAAGGCTGTATATGACAAACTGACAGTTAATATCATCCTCAAAAGTGAAAAACTGAAAGCTTTTCCTCTAAAATCAGGAACAAGAGAAGGACATCATCTCTCACCACTCATTCAACATAATTCTGGGACTCCCAGACAGAGAAATCAGGCAAGAGGAAGAAATAAAAGGCATCCAAATGGGTAATGAAAAAAAAAAAGTGTTATTTTTTACAGATGACATGATTCTGTATACAGAAAACCCTAAAGACTCCACCAAAAACCCCAAAACTATTAGAAACAATAAACCATCACAATATACTTGCAAGACACAAAATCAATGTATAAAAGTATACTGCATTTCTATATACTAAGAATAAAATATAAGAAAAATAAATTATAAAAATTTATTTTGCAATTGTAACAAAAGAATAAAATACCTAGGAATGCACTAAACAAAGAATGTGAAAGACCTATATACCAAAAACTACAAAACATTATTAACTGATATTGAAAAAGACACAATGAAATGGAAAGACATTTTGTGTTCATAAACTGGAAGAATCAACATAGTTAAAATGCCCATATTACCCAAAGCAATATACAGCTTTAATGCAATTTCCATAAAAATCCCAATGCTGTTTTTTAAAGAAATAGGAAAAAAATCGTAAGATTCGTGTGGAACCACAAAAGACCTCACATAACCAAAATGATCCTGAGAAAAAGAATGAAGCCAGAGGTATTATACTACCTGACTTCAAATTTTATTACAGAGCAATGATATTGAAAACAGCATGGTTTGGGCAGAAAAACTGACATACTGACCAATGGAAAAGAATTGAGAGCCCAGAAATAATGTCACATGTGTATGGGTAAATAACTTTTGACAAAGAAGCCAAAACTATGCAATGGAGAAAAGAAAGCCTCTTCAATACACAGTGTTAGGAAAATTGGAAAGCTACATGTAAAAGAATGAAAATAGATTACAGTTTGTTCCCATGTACAAATAATAACTCAAAATGTATCAAGATCTAAATATAAGACCTGAAACAATAAATTACATACAAATCATAAGTACTAAACACATGGAGCTTGGTCTTGGAGCAGATTTTATGAATTTGACCCCAAAGCCAAGGGATATAAAGGCAAAATAAAATGAATGGGACCACATCAAACTAAAAAGTTTCTGCACAGCAAAAGAAACTACCAACAAAACAGAAAGGCCACCCACTGCATGGTAGATGATATTCACAAATGACAGCTGAAACAAGGGATTAATATCCACAATAATTACTTCAAAAAGAATAAAATACCTAAGAATAAATCTAACCAAAGATGTGAAAGACCTGTACTCAGATA
Organism: Glossophaga mutica; assembly: GCA_039655065.1. Lineage (NCBI taxonomy): Eukaryota > Metazoa > Chordata > Mammalia > Chiroptera > Phyllostomidae > Glossophaga > Glossophaga mutica. The sequence goes on along the minus strand of CM077304.1, from coordinate 174,898,515 downwards.
ATTATAAGACACTGAAGAAAGAAACTGAAGAAGACACAGATAATTGGAAGCACATACCATGTTCATGAATAGGAAGAATTAACATCATTAGAATGCCCATACTACCCAAAGCAATCTATAGAGTCAATGCAATTCCTATCAAGATGCCAATGATATATTTCACAGAACTAGAACAAATATTTAAAACCTTATATGGAACCACAAAAGGCCTTGCATAGCAACAGCAATCCTGAGAAAGAAGAGCAAAGTTGAAAGAATCATGCTATTTAATATCGAATGGTACTATAAGATCATAGTAATCAAATCAGCATGGTATTGGCAGACAAACAGACACATTGATGAATAGAACAGAAATAGAGAGTCCAGAAATAAACCCACACCTTTAGAGTCAATTAATATTCAACAGAGGAAGCAAGCACATACAATGGGCGAAAGATAGTTTATTCAATAAGTGGGGTTGGGAAAATTGGACAAATACATACAGGAAAATGAAATTAGACCACTTTCTTACACCACACTCAAGAATAAATTCAAAATGAATTAAAGACTTAAGTATTAGAACAGAAACCATAAAAATCATAGAAGAAAACATAGGTAGCAAAACTTCAGACATGGCTTGTAGCAGTATTTTTTTCTGATATATCTCCTCAGGCAAGGGAAAGAAAAGAAAAAACAAACAAATGGAACTACATCAAACTAAAAAGTTTTTGCACAACAAAGGAAACAATCAACAAAATAAAAAGGCAACCCACAGAATGGGAGAACATATTCACTGATACATCTGATAAGGAGTTAACATCCAAAATTTATAAAGAATTTTTTAAACTGAACACCAAAAAACCACAAACAATCCAATTAAAAAACGGGCAAAGGAACTGAATAAATGCTTCTCCAAAGAAGAGATACAAATGGCCCGTAGTCATGAAAATATGCTAAACATCACTAATCATCGAAGAAATTAAAATTAAAACCATAATGAGATATCATCTCATTATGTCAGAATGGCTGTCATCAATAAATACACAAACAACAAGTGCTGCCTAAGATGTGGAAAAGGGGAACGTTTTTGCACTGTTGGTGGGAATGCAGATGGGTGCAACCACTGTGAAAAGCAACATGAAGTCACTCAAAAAATTAAAAATGGAATTGCCTTATGATGCATCAATTTCACTTCTGGGAATTTATCCAAAGAAACCCAAAACAATAATTCAGAAAAATATAAGAACTCCTATGTTCATTGTAGCATTATTTACAATAGCCAAGATATGGAAGGAACCCAAGTGTCCATCAGCAGAAAAATGGATAAAACAACTGTGATACATTTACACAATGGAATACTACTCCACCATAAAAAGGAAGAAAATTTTACTCTTTGTGACAGCATGGATGGACCTGGAAAACATTATGCTAAGGGAAATATGCCAGAGAAAGACAAACACCATATGATTCCACTCGTATGTGGAATCTAATGAACAAACTGAACTATAAGCAATATAGAGTCAGACTCATAGATAAAGAGCCAAATGACTGCTCTGATTAGAGGTTAATGGGAGTGTTAGGGAGTGGAGAGATCAAGTAAAAAAGTAAAAGGACTTATGGACATGGACAACAACAACATTGTGGCAATTGCGGGGGGTGGTGAGTGGAGATGAAAGAGGGTATAAGGGGAATAAATGGTAATAGAAAATTACAATTAAAAATAAATAAATAAAAAAAAAACCCTCATGCAACTCAATACCAAACAATCTAATTTAAAAATAGGCAGAAGACCTGAACCGATTCTTCTCCCAAGAAGCCATACAAATGGCCAACATATATATGAAAAGGTGCTTAACTTCACCAGCTATTAAAGAAATGCAAATCAAAACCTCAATGGGCTACTACCTCACACTCCTTAGAATGGCTATTATCAACCAAACTAGTAATAACAAGTGTTGTAAAAGTTGTGGAGATAAGGAACTCTCATTCACTGCTGGTGAGAATGTAAACAGGTACAGCCACTATGAAAAATAGCATGTAGGCTCCTCATAAAATTAAGAGCCCTGACGAGGTAGCTTAGTTGGTTAGAACATCATCCCGATACACTAAGGTTGTGAGTTTGATTTCTGGTTAGGCACATACAAGAATCAACCAATGAATGCATACATAAGTGGAACAACAAATCAATGTTCTTCTCTCTCTCTCCTTTTCTCTCTCTCTCTAAAAATCAATCAATCAATCAATCAATCTTTTTTTTTTTTTAAATTAACAATATGGTAACAAGAGTTACCATATGACCCAGCAATCCTTCTTCCAGGAAACTACCCTAAATACTTGAAAACATTTATTTGCAAAGATGTATGTAACCCTATAGTCACTGCAGTACTATTTATGGTGGCCAAGACATGGAAACAACCAATTGTCCTTTCAGTAGATGATAGGATAAAGAAGATGTGGTCCATATATACTATGGAATTCTAGTGAGTCATAAGAAAAAAATACTGTCATTTGCAACAACATGGATGGACATTGAGAATATTATGCTATGCAAAATAAGTCAAACTGAAAGAGTTAAGAACCATATGATTTCACTCAAATGTGGAATATAGAAACTAAGAACCATATGATTTCACGTAAAGACACAGACAATAGTATGATGATTACCAGAGGGAAGGGTGTGGGGGTGTAGTAAAGGGTAAATGGAACCAAGTATATGGTGACAGAAGATTATTTGACTTTAGGTGGTGGACACACAATGCAGCAACAGATCATGTATCACAGAAATCTACACTTGAAACCTATATAATCATGTTAACAAATGTCACAGCAATAAATTTAATTTTTAAAAAAGTATTAAAAAAGAAAAAGAAAAGAATCTAGAGCTGCAAGAAGAGGCAAAGAAACTGAGGTGTTAGGAAGAGCATCCACACACTTATGCATGGCTGACCTCTCTACCAAACTCAAGCTCATCATCTCCATCTCTGAGCAGTGTGACCTTGATTAAGTTATTGCAGTGTGACCTTTAGCATGTTTATTAGAAACTATTTAATATGGTTTCAAGACCAGATTTCAATGAATTTATACAAAAGAAAATATCTGTAATTATCCTCCCCCTCAAGGAAAAAACAAAACAAAACAAACAAAAACAAATAAAGAAAAGTATCACCATTGTTTCCAGCTACGTTACAGGCACCTATTACATACAATCTTTGACTTATGATCCTGTCTCAAGCATCCACTTGCATGGATTCATTGGTAAAATGACAGGAATAGATAAAATGGGTACTCCCCTGACTCGAGATTTTTTTGCAAATGGAAACAAAACACTTTTAAAAATATATGCATTGTAGTGTTCAACTAAATACTCAGATTATTTTAACTAATTCATTAAAGATTTTTTATATATTCATATTCCTCAGAACAATTTTGGATTTTGAGCAATAGATATCCAAGGAAATGTTTGCCTTTAAAGTACACATTAAGTAAACCGAAGGGAGGGGAGAATGAGATGTGATAGGTTTTTATATGAATTAAACTTGGTAAAATACCTGACACATAAGCATTTATTTAGGGATATCACCTTAGGTTCCTCTTTGCTGTGACATTTTCTCAGATTTTTCTTGATTTTTGTTGAACTTAACTGTTTTAAGAACTGTTGGTCAGATATTTTATAGAATAACCTTCTGTTATAATTTGTTGATTTTTTTAATGATAAAACTGGGATTATGGGTTTTGGGGGAAGAAAAAGACAGAGGTAAAGTGACATTTTCATCACATCACATTAAGAATACATACTATTAACTTGAATAATCACTGTTGATGTTAATATTGGTGTGGGGCTGACGAACTGTTTATCAGGTTTCTCTAGTGTAAAGCTATTTATTTCCCCCACTTCTCTTTGGAAGAAAGTTACTATGTACAGCCCACGCTTATGGAGTGGGGAGTTATTTTCTACCTCTTGGAGTGTAGAGGATCTGCACAAATTATTTGAAATTATTCTGCATGGGAAATTTGCCTTTTCTTCCACATTTACTTATTTATTTAATTATTTCTTGATATGAGTATGAAGAAGTCAGATCATAGATAGTTATTTCATACTTTGGGATATAATTCAGTACAACTTTCCTTATTTTGTTGTTTAAATTGCTCCAGTTTGGGCCATTGGGAGAGTTCAGTTGATTTCTGTGTTGCTTTGACATACATTCATTACTGTCTGTGTATGTTACTGTTTCTTTAAAATGTTTTTGGCTCTTTCTTAATTTATGCTTATACAATATGTTCCAGGCTCATCTTGCATGTTTTCTGTCCCAGTCCCAGAGTCAACTATTCATTCAAAGATCCCTGGTTCCTTTTATTGAAGAGCAATATTATAAATCAAGATCTGGACATTAGGTGTTCTCATTGCTGCTGGAGTGTTTTTGCTTCTAGGCCATCTCAACAAACAGAACAAGGAAATATTTATACTTTAGTGTGTACAATGTATAATAATTTTAATATACACCTATCTATTCTATATCAAGCTAAATATGAATTTATGAATTTAAATTAATGTCCCCAAATTTCATCCAATATCACATGACCTAGCTTGCTCCCCTTGTTTATCTGTATCTGTCCATGTCTCATGGACTTATATGTTTATTCTTTTGCTTACACTGAGCTGTCTTGATGGCCACAGCTTTACAGTATGTCTCAAAATCACGTAGGGTCTTCCAATTTTATTTTTCTTCATTTTGTTGGCTATTTTATATCTTTTGCCTTTCCACATAAACTTTATAATCAGTTTACTCGTATTACTGTGAACAACAAAATGTGTTTCAGGATACGATGGACAATGACTAGTTAAAAAAATGAGGATCATTTGGTTTTACCCAGAAAATGTATTTATACAAAGACACAAGACTTGTTTACAGGGCAGAAATAGATATTCCATGAAGTCAATGATATCTCTAGGCATGGAAAGTTAGGATTTGGGATGATAACATGCAAAAACAGAAGGCTTAGTGTTTAGGAAATATTGTGGTAAGGTTGCTGTTACCTCCAGGGTCTTTTTCAGGACTCTGGAAGAATCAGGAAACAGTCAAGCATTTATACTTTGAAAATTTTCCTAGACACTATGACACCATGAGTGATGGTCACATGGATGAAAAAGGCTATTTCATATATGTGTTGAGTTGATGACGTGATAAATGTTGCTGGTCACAGGATTTCTGCAGGTGCCATTGAAAAGTCTGTCCTTTCCCACAGCACTGTGGTGGCCTGTGCTGTTGTTGGCAAGGAAGATCTTTTGAAAGGTCATGTCCCTTTAGCCCTCTGTGTGTTGAGAAAAGGTTTACATACAACTGAGGAACAAGTTTTGGAAGAAATTGTGAAACAGGTTAGACTGAGCACTGGCCCTGTGGCTACTTTTCAAAATGTAGTGTGTGTCAGTTACTCAAAACCAGATCTGACAAAATTCCCAGGGCAGCTCTGTCTGCCCTTGTTAACAGCAAGCCTTACTTGTAATGCTTACACTCAAAGACCCCAGCATTTTTAGTCACACAGAAGAAATGCTGAAATAGGCATCATAACTTTTTTTAGTCACTTTGAGTGTATTTTCTAATTGAAGTCAAGCTTTTAAATTATTTCACAAAGATAAATGTTTAAGTAGGTTAAAAAATGACTTGCTGTGATTTTGATTCAGAGTGTGTTGAATGTATACATTAAGTTAAAAAAATTGACATCTTGACAATACTTAGTTTTTCAGTTTGTGAACCAAAAATATATCTCCAAGTTTTCAGATCTTTCCTGATTTTTCATGAATTACACAGTTTGCTTTATATAAGTCCTGTATTAAGCTTACTAGCTATAATATTGTTAACTATAATATTTAGCTATACACTAAATATTTTTGGTATTATCATAAATTTTTTAAAATTTTAATTTCTAATTGTTCATATCTGATATATAGGAAATTAACTTTTACATGGTAACCTTGTATTTTGTGAATTCATTTTACTCATTAGTTAAAGAGCTTTCTGTAGACTCTTTGGGGTTTTCTACACAGACAATCATATATCTACGAATAAACGCAGTTTCATTTCTTTCTTCCCAATTCGTATACATTCTGTATGCTATTCTTATCTCATTCTGCCAGTTAGGGCTTCCAGTACAATTTTGAATAGAACACCTGAAAGAGAACACCCTTGCCTTATTCCCAATTTTAGGATCTTAAAAAGTGTCTGGTTCATGTGACATAAGCAGTTTTATATATATTTTTTGTAAATATTCTTGATAAGCTTGTGGAGTTCCCCTTAATTCCTAGTTCCCTAGATAGGTGTTGGATAGTGTCAAATGTTTTTTCTGTATCAGTTATCATGATCACATAGTTTTTCTTCTTTAGCCTGTTCACATGGTCAAATAATTTTTAAATGTTTAAATTAAAATGTCTCCTAAGCTTTGGTAATTAGTTCTTTTCCCCTTGCTTCTTTATATTTTGCTTTTCTCATCAATTAGAGCTGGCAATTATTTCTTCTTTTATGGTAGGAACTATAAGTTATCCTTCATAGAGGGAAATAGAGGAGTTAAAGATACTTTTCTAAAGCCAGAATGCCTGAGTTCACAGTACAGCTTTACTTTTTCATTGGCTATAAAGCCATATATACATTACTCCTTCATTTTCTCTACTTGTAAAAATAGACTAGTAATAAGACCTGCCCTGTTATGGGGATTACATATACTGACACATTTAAAGTTCTTAGAACAGTATCTGCATATAGTAAATTATACAACTGTTTTTTTTATTATTATATCTCTATCACTCACACTTAGCACATTACTTTGCCCATTGTAAGTAAAGGCCTATTGATTTTACTTAAACCAAATGATATTTAGGTTACTGCTTAAGGTAACTTTATATCATGTTTTATTTAGATATAGAACTATACTGTTGTAGAATTGACAACGTGATGAGGATCCCGGCTCCTGGGGTCTGCGGCATTATGGATGAGATGAGACAAATTCACACAGACCACCGAGTACTGTGGAGGAAAAGGGATGGTGCAGCTTCTCTCTCAAGAGGAGAGAAAGCCTTGGAGTGCCTGGGCCACTCTCTGACGAGGAGAGCACCTTAATCCTTACCATGGCAGGCTTTTATTGGGTTCAATTTGCACAGGAATACAGGGTGTATATGTAAAGCTCATCAATCATTGTCAGGCAGAAATGATTAAACAATTCAAAGAACTCTGAGGGCTTATTCTGAATCAGGGTCAGATAGTCAAAGGGCCATAAAACTTTGAGGAAACCAACTCATTTCAGGCTCAGATCTTTATCAATTAAATTGAAAGAATTAGCAAAGTAGGTTTCATAGTATTTTATGCATTCTTTCTTAGGCCTGATCGCCCTGGGGAACCTGCCCTTTCCAGAACAGGGCCACACCCACCTCTGGCATTGTTTCGGGCTTAAGGCATTGTTTCTGGCCTAAGTCAGGCAGGAGGAGTAAGGCAGCCAAGAGATTAGGAGTCTTCTTGCAGATAGAATGAGGACTCAGGCTATGTCAAAACCAAGGGGTAAAAGTCCATCACCCCCTTTTCCTGTAGCCTCCCAAGTCCTTCCCTCAGCACCCCTTCACAACCATGCCTGTCTTAGGTCATCCCTCTTTTAAGGAAACTGACCCATCATTGGCTAGCGAGTCATCCGACCGGGGCCACGCAGGGTGAAGAGAAAGGGGGCAGAGGTGGTGCCCCTACAAGGAAGATAAGCTTTGTCTCCTAAGTGGCTTATAGTCCCAAGGTCCTTTACTCAGCCTTAGCTATGGGGGATTGCAGCTTCTGAAACCAGGCAGGGAAGTTCTCAACAACAATGTATAACAAATTAATATCAATTACACTTGCCTCACAAAAATTGCACTGGAATATAAAGGACCAGTAAAAATTAATACAAGTAGATTCAATTAAACTGTTACTGAATGCCTACTAAATACTGACCATAGTAAAGTTTGTGGCCCGCAGTGAAATGGCCACCATGGTTTCTGCTTTGACAGAACTTACAATCTAGTAGAAAAGACTAATTTTCCTGTTTGTTTTTAAATTAATAAATTCTTTCCTTCACAAATCACAGTACCTCTTCTGCCCCAGGAATTCAATACTCCCTGCCTCATTTTAACACTCAAAGCAAGCCCTCTGAAGTTGATCTTGATACCCTTATCTTTCTGAGCTCTCAATTCTGTCCCATTGGCCTGTGTGTATGTTTTTCTGCCAATAGCATGCTGCTTTGATCATTGCAGCTATGTAGTATAGTTTGATGTCAGAGATTATGATCACTCTGGTTTTGTCCTTTTATTCTCATGATTGCTTTTGTTATTTGGGATATCATATAAATTTTAGGATTATTTGCTCTAGGTCTGTGAAAAATTCCCATTGGGACTTTGATAGGTATTGCATTAAGTCTGCATTGTATTATATTGCTTTAGGTAATATGACCATTTTAACAATGTTGATTCTTCCTACCCATGAACACAAAATACCTTTCCATTTCTTTGTGTATTCTTCAAGTTCATTCAACGTGTCTTGTAATTTTAGTATATAGGTCTTTCACTTCTGTTGTTCAGTTTATTCCTAGGTATTTTTTTTTTGCATTTATAAATGTGATTATTTTCATTTTTTCCATAATATTTCATTGTTAGTATGTAAGAATGTGATGGATTTTTGTATATTGATTTTGTATCCTGCAACTTTATTGTATTGGTTCTGATAGTCTTTTGGTGGAGTCTTCAGAGTTTTCTATATATAGAATCATGTTATCTGCAAATAGTGACAGTTTTATTTTTTTATTCCCAATTTGGATGCCTTTCATTTCTTTCCCTTGTCTAGCTGTTCTGGCTAGGACTTCTAGTAGTATGTTGACTAACAATGACAGTGGGCATCTTTGCCTTCTTTCTTATTTTAGAGGAAAAGCTTTCAGTTTTTCACCATTAAATATGATATTGGCTGAGGATTTGTCATATATGGCCTTTATTAATGTTAGGTATTTAACTTCTATATTCATTTTATTGAGTGTTTTAATCATAAATGGATTTTGTATCTTGGATGTCAAATGCTTTTTCTTCATCTATTTACCTGACTATGATATTTTTTATGTTGTTAATGTTGTATATCACATTGATTGATTTACATTGAACCATTCTTGCATCCTTGGAGTAAACTCCACTTGATTGTGATTTACTATCTTTTTAATGCAATGTTGTGTTCAGTTTGCTAGTATTTTGTTTAGAATTTTTGCATATATGTTCAGCAGAGATATTGGCCTATAACCATTTTGTGTGTGTGTGTGTGTATTTTCCTTGTCTGGTTTTAGTATTAGAGTAATGTTGGCATCAGAAAATGAGTTAAGAAGTATTTTTCCTCTTCAGTTTTTTGGAAGAGTTTGAGGATAGTTATTAAATATTGTTTGAATGTTTGATATACTGCAGTGGTGAAGCCATCTGGTCCTGGACTTTTGTTTTATGGGAGGTTTTTGATTATTAATTCAATTTCTTTACTAGTGATCATTTCATGTAGGTTTTCCAGTTCTTTGTGGTTTAATCTACAAAGTTATGGGAAACTAATTTTTCACAAAGGCATAAAAAGCATGCAATGCTCTCAAGAGAGAGAATAGCCTCTTCAATAAATGGTGTTGGGAAATCTGGAAAGCACATGCAAAAGAATAAAACTAGACTGCTATCTGCAACCCTAAAAATAATAACCCCAAATGGGTTAAAGACTTGAATATAAGACCTAAAACAATAAAGTACATAGAAGAAAACATAGGTATTAATCTCATGGATCTTGGTCTCAGAGAGGGTTTTGTGAACTTGATCCCAAGGGCAAGGGAAGTAAAAGCAAAAGTAAATGACTGGAACTACATCAAATAAAAAGTTTCTGCACAGCAACAGAAAACATCAACAAAACAAAAAGGCTACCAACCAAATAAGAGAAGATATTTGCAAATGATACTTCTGATGAGTGGCTAATATTCTCATACAACTCAAAAACAAAAAAGCAAAAACCCAATTAAAAAATGGGCAGAGGATCTGAATAGACACTTTTCCAAGGAAGATATACAGATGACCAACATATATATGAAAAGATGCTCAACTTCACTAATTATAAATTATAAATTCATCTGTGCTTGAGGATTAGCCCTGCTGAATTGGCCTTTTGGGAGTACCTTGGCTCTGGAGCTGCATTAGTGTGTTGATTACTAAGCTTCCAATGGGTCTCTTGTTGTTTTAGGAGCTTCCATGGGAGAATTAAAGGTTTTTAGTGAATGTGAAACATCAGAGAGAAACTGTAGGGAAGATGTATTGACAATGCATCTCAACTTTCCAAATTTGTTTGAAACCAACTTCCTCCTCAGCCAAAATGATTCAGATTTAAAAACCTCCAGGGGCCTCTCTGGGATTTTAGAGCATTAGAGAGTTTTTTTTCTGGCTGTCTTAGATTATCTCTCCATTGTTTCGTGACTTGTCGAGGGGAAGATTTGATTGGTAAGTCACCTCTTCCCTAAGGCCTTTAAATTCTTTACTCATTCAAAAGATAAGTAGGACTCTGACAATACATTCCACCAAGCTTTCTTCCTTGCCCGGATCCCAAGGCAATCAGCCTGTGCCCTGCCAAGGTCCTAAGGAGCAGGGCAGAAGCTAAAGGGAAAGAGCCAAAGGATAAAGCCCAGGTTGAGTGGTGCTGGTGTGGCGGGGGAGGGGGGGGAGGGGGGGAGTTGTCCTGTCTGCTACTCTGTTTTGAACTAGATAAAGAATCAGCACTGGTCGAAAAGCACAAACCTGAATTTGAGTCTTAGCTCTATCATTTAAAATGTGATGTTGGGAAGCATTGAACTCTTATGTTTATTTTCCTCTTCTGTTAAGTTCACTAAATATTTTATTTCTCAAAATGTTATTGATAGTAGTGAATATAAGGAAATATAATGTATACATAAAGAATAGTAGAAAATTAATAAATCACATCATTAATACTAGGAGTTGATCACTGACTCAGGCAATATGCTGTGTATTCCCTACCATTTTCACATTTCATCACCTTGCAATCTTCAAAGTAGGTGCCATTTTCATTTTTATTGTTCAAATGAGACATACTAGACTTGGTAACTTTCTTCCAGCCAGAGGGCTAGAGGTGTGGCCAGGGCTAGAGGTGTGGCCAGAACTAGAGCCAGGCCTGACTCCAAAGCCCATCTCACATCCATTAATCCCCCTTTCACTGCTGCTGTTTCATGGGGCCCAATCCAGAGGTCTGCCTACATGAAAAGATCTGCCAGTCTGAGCTGAGTTTGTATATGATGGATTGAAAGGAGAGGAAGAGAAGGGAGTTATTTATGGCTTTTAAAAAAGGTAGTTTTCAAGATCCAGTTGCTTAAATCCTAAAACAGAGGAAAGCCAGGAAGTGCACCAACGCTGTAGTTTGGTTACACAGTTATCAATGATCCATAGAATTTAGAGCTCTGCAGCTTGTTCTTGTTCGCAAAAGAGAAGGAAGCAGAGACTCATTAATGTGTATTGACTTATCCAGAGTCACACAAGTCATTTGTTGGGAGAACCAAGGCTGAAATATAAGTTCCAGCATGCCAATCTACCACACCTTGTGCAACCTCAACCTGCCTCTAACGGAGGAACTGTCATAAATGAATAACCTCTAACAAAATCTTGCTCACTGGAGAGGACCTGATAGAATAACACTTCAGTGTGAATTAAAGGCACTTTGTTGTTACCTGTCCCAGAGGTCACTTCTCTGGGTTTCTATCTGGAAAACCAAGCCACATACATCTTCTTTCCACTTGCCAAAAGATTTTATTTACATATTAAGCTAGTCCTGTGCAATAGACTTGAAGAAGGAAGAACCACAGTGGTGGCAGGAAAATGCTCAGCATGGAGGAGTGTGTGGAGAGCTTTGTGGATGCCTGTGTGTGGGTCTGTATTTTTTTGACTTAAAAGGTCACATAGCAAGGTCATATCAGCTTACATTATTTTCTCCCAGAATACTCTTTATCTGGCTTTCTATGTGGCAATACTGAATTAACTTTTCAAACCCCAATTCTCATCACTTCCTTTGTGAAGCAACCTACAGCTTATAAAATAGTTTCTTCAGCTTTCAGACAGCCCAACGCTTAGATAATATCTACCCAGTGTTTATGTCTTAGTTTGTCACCATCTCGGAAACACCTTGATACCAGGTTCGGGCCTCCCATATACATTCATTGTGCCCTCCATTCTTTTCTTCACATGCTTGTCAGAGTCATGTAAGGGCAATCACTGTGTCTGATCGATGTCTGTCCCCCTCACTAGGCTCTAAGTTTAAGAAGGGACAGGACCTGGTACAAAGTTCAGCATAGAAAGCCACTCAATAAATATTTCTTGCTGAATGAGTAGTGTGGCACTTGGTATTATGCATAAATTTTTATAACTTGTAGGATCATTGAGTTTTGTTTCCTTAGAGTCCAGTACAATGTTGGCACTTAGTAAATGTCTTTTTTTTTTTTTAAGTTTTGAAATAGTAAAACAAATGAAATATGCTGAAATCCCTTCTTCATGGAAGTTTTATAAATTTTGAAAAATCCAGGCAGCTAGAAAAATCCCTCAAACTGGCTTTTTCTCCTTGAGAGGAAAAAGTATATAGAAATCTAGTGTCCCAAATATTTGTAAAATGCTATGGTTTTTAGCTTTACATGTATCTAGCTGTATGGCTTTCTAGAAGTACTTTCCACATTGGTATAATGTTTTTATATAGTACATGGTCAGTAAGCATGTTACTTAGTCATTGGCAGCTCAGGTTTTTCCATGCCTGAGCTATCTGGGAAGCTGTAGAGTACAGGCCCAAGAGCTGGGACTTGAGCTTCAGAATGGGTTATGGTCTTTACTCTGTCACTTACTGGGTGTGTCCTGCAAGCAGATTACCTGGCCACTCTGTGCTTCAGTTTTCTCATATGTAAAATGGGGATAACAATGAAACCTACCTGATAGGATTAGTGTAAAAGTTAACTGGGTAATAGGGTTCATTGGTAATACGGGCTAATAATGCATAGTGTTTAATATATAATCATAGTTCGTAAATAAGTTTGAGCTACTAAAATAAATGTATCTAGTTATTTGGGTTCTCAAAAATATTCTTATAATAACAGATGCTTTTATTAGCTAAAATTTTAAGTAACTATTTTTAGGACTTTGGGGCAGGCAAACAAGAAGACTATGAAATGAAGCAGGTGTACGTTACCAGTCTCAACAAGTGCTAAGAACATGTGTTCTACTTAGTGTGCAATATACAATACATGTTGTCAAACAATCAATGTTACACCAAATAATGAACCACTTCATAAGCTGGTTTCATGTGGTGACACCCTGATTTATAATAGGAGTATCAATACCACAAGAATAGTGTCATCGTTGTGAGGTGGTGACAATCCTGGAGGGGTCATGCTTCTTGCCCTTAAGTTAAATCAGAACTACTAATGGATGGGAGAGCATGTAGATTTCATAAAACAGATTTAATATAAGATAAAAATTTATATTTACAAAACTGAAAAGAAGCCTGTTGCTTTTAAGACATTCACTAAAGGAACATCCTCTTGGGGATATATTGGATTCTCCAAACATGTGAAAGAATTTTTTCATGTCAAAAGGTAGAAAGGGAGACTGGTTTAGATTTGAAAGGAGATCATTTGCCACTTTAAGTTGCTCATATTAGGAAGAAAACAGCAGTCTTCTGAGGATGAGCAATGCCAGCAGCCCTTTAACAACAACGGTGACACTTTAGGGCCTGGAATATTCCTAAAAGAAAGCCAAGATTGGCCTGGTTTGCAGAACTAAGGAGGAATTTATTAATTCTATATTGCCTATCTGGTACCCTGTCTACGAAGGCATGGACTTTTCTTACTTTCATCTGAAATGTGCTTTTTAAATATGGAGAAAATCTCTACATTGGAATATTTTACGATTATCCCCTGGTTTCACCTCCACCTCCCCTAATACAAATAACTGGTGCACAGGATGACAATTATGGCAACCATTATTTTGGCAAGAAAATAGAGAGATCAGGTTGCCATTGTGACCTTTGTCCTTAATTCTGTTTTACGTACCAGAGACTCTTCCTATCTTCTGCCTATGAGCCTTTAGCATCTTATGACATCCAGCCATACATCTGATGTTGGTGAACTTCTCTAACACCTATAAATCAGAATTACCTAGATCCTCGATATCAGCCAGGAGAAAGGTATCTAATACCAAGGAATACAGATTATCTCCTGCTTTGTTTAACAAACAAAGTAGGACCAGAGAGAGAGCTTGAAACATTGCCTAAAGCAAGAGTCCTGACTCCAGACCCTGCTGCTTCAACGGAAAGGGGCCCCCAAACTCAGGAGGAACAATCCTTTACATCTTGCATAATTTTTTCTTCCCAAAAAAAGATCCACACCCTCTATATACTAGGTCTCTTCTCATTTTGTTTCATTGTGATTCCTTGAAAGCACTCTTGCTAGGTCACTAACCTAAGATTTTAGTGATATATATATGTGGATGAAGCATTTTAACTTTGCTGATAATTGTTGTCAACATTGAACGACTTTAGAACTGTACTAACATATAATTTTTAATAGCACAGTTTTATTACATTAGCTGAAAGCAGAGTTTTAAAAAATCATCTACTGTTCTATTACTTCAGTGAATTAAACATTCTTATTTTCCAGTTCACTTTCAATATCTAGCTAGATATTTGCACAATGTTTGAATAACTATATTCATAGCAGATATGGAATTGTATTACTTATATGTCTCACACCTGCATTTTTCTGAATTTGCCATAAAGTGATCATTTTATTGGGTTGGGGCAAAATTTGTGAAGGAAGTAAAAATGTACAAACTACCAGTTATAAAATAAATAAGTCAAAGGGATGTACTACAAAGCATGGGAACTATAATTAATAATACTGTATTATATATTTGAAAGTAGCAAAGAGAGTAGATCTTAGAAGTCCTCACCATAAGAAAAAAAAATTGTAACTGTATATGGTGACAGAGGTTAACTAGATTAATTGTAGTGATTATTTCACAATATATACAAATATCAAATCATTATATTGTAGGCCTAAACTAATATAATAGTGTATGTCAATTATACCATAATAAAAGTAATAAAATTTTTTAAAATCAGTAAGGAAAATTTAAAGCTCATATTCAAAAAATTTTAAACATTTAGTATACTTTCATAAGTAGAAACTTAATTAAAAAACGATCTTAACTATTCTTTTAAGTGGCTTTCCAATATTTTTGACACACATATACACATAGACATAAACATCTATGAGTTCTGTCCAGAAAAAGTCCGACCATTGTTAATATTACAAGAATGGTTTGTGCAACATCAGTGTAACCTTGCAGCCAAGGAGAGTGGACTGGGATGCGCATGTGTGAACAATGATGACTTCACTGTACTAGTCAGTGGGGCAGTAGATGCCATTGAGTGAGCATGTGTACTGTGTGGCCATTGAGTTCAAAATGACTGAGCTACTGAAGCAACAAATTTGTATCAAATTTTCCATTAAGCTTGAACATTCTTCTGTGGAACCTATTTGGGTGGCTCAGAAGGCCACAGCTATGGGCAACTGGTGATTGGCAGCTTCATCACGACAATGTGCCCGCTCATGCATCATGTCTTGTGCGGAGTGTTTTGGCAGAACATCAAACCACCTAGGTGACTCAGTCTCCATATAGCCCACATTTGGCACCCTGTGACTTCTGGCTTTTCCCAAAGCTAAAACCACCTTTGAAAGGGAAGAGATTCAGGAAAATAGGATGGGGCAGCTGATGCTGATTGGGAGAATGGTGTGAGGTCCCAAGGTGCCTACTTTGAAGGGTACTGATGCATCATTGTCCTATGTACAATGTTTATTCTATCTTCTTCAATAAATGTCTCTATTTTTCATTGTATGTGGCT
This sequence comes from Glossophaga mutica, assembly GCA_039655065.1. Taxonomy (NCBI): domain Eukaryota; kingdom Metazoa; phylum Chordata; class Mammalia; order Chiroptera; family Phyllostomidae; genus Glossophaga; species Glossophaga mutica. The sequence continues at coordinate 174,882,586 of CM077304.1, read as the reverse complement.
GGATACTTTATGGACAGATCCCACCATATAAGTTGAACCATGACATTTCATAAAACTACATGCATTAGGATCTGATATATCCCATTTGTTCCATTCCAATTTATTCCATTCCAGAGTCATCTATTGCCCTCTCTCCTTTCCCACCTCTCTCTCTGTCTCTCTCCCTTTCTTTTCTTAAGCTATCTGTAGCCCATAACATTGATATTGTCCTACAGACTGATAAATACTCTTTAAAAGCAGCTTTGACAATATGTACAATAAAATGGCTTACTAACATTGAATTCAAACAATGATATGTACTGTTAACTTAATATGTGAAACCAGTTTCAGCAAATCATGTCTCTGACAATGGTAACTGTCAAGGGAAATATATTCACTTAAGGAAACCAACTTGTTTTGTGAACAAAAGTCTGAAAGAAACCACAGTCTGTTTGTGTTTCCTCTTTTGTTGATTGGCTAGAATCGGATTTTTGATTGTCACTCTGTACATTTTCTATTAAAATCTTAACTCTGACTAATGGTATATAACAGCATTCAATTTGGTTGTTTCTCTGGCCTGAATCAATATAATATCTGAGGACTAACTCAAATGTTATATGTTCACTATGCTAAAGTGGCTCACTTAAAGTGGTTCCTTAAAGCATGTTTGCTGACTGCAAATGAACAGATTACAGAAGGGGCACATGCAACAGCAACCCTGTCAGGGGCTTAAATCTCCAAAACCACCTGCACTCAGAAATGCAGAATCATTCATTGATTCTTTCGTTATTTACTATTTTCTTAGACTATAATTAGTATTGCTTAAATTGCTAGAAAAATAACAAAATATGCAAGGAAAGAACTTTTAACTTTTCAAAGTATTTAAAATTATCATTACTGCTCAGAGATTCCTGATATCCACAAATTGCTCTATGACTCAGAGATATTGATAAAACAGTAGAGTTTTAAACCTCTCCATTGTTCAATAAATTTTAGAATGTCAACTTATTTTTTTCACATGTTCCTACAAAAAGCAGTCATTTCACATATCTAGAATGTAAGTTTTGTGGTGCATGTTATTACATACCCCCAGTTTTCAGAGTTATTCAGTTTTCAGCCCTGTTTTACCTTTCTTTTTTCATATCACTTTTGACCATTTATGATTAGTATATCACTTATTTTATATATAACTTAAATTTAAAATTCAGCTGAAATATGGATTTTTTTACACAAGTCAGCAATTACTCTTTGGTTTTATTGAAAACAAGAAAGATGGAATATTAAATAAACATTAAATAAACTACTACTCTCCTTTTTTGGTATGCTTTTAAATTGGCTTTCGCAACCAAATTATCATGAAGTTTTCCTACTTATAATCTAAATACCTTTGTTTTTCAAAAGAATTGACTCTAGGCTACTTGTGGCTTTATTTCATCAGTGTTTGGCAAACCTTGAGATCTATTTTTGACTGACACTCATTATCTTTTGTTTAATTTTTTTTCTTTTTCCATGATGAAGACAAACTCTAAAACTGAAATAATGTTGAAACTTTCCTTTCCCTTTATTTTAATTTTATCTTTACTTGATGGAGTTTTATGTTATTTATTCTTAATGAAAAAATGTAGTGAACATTGATTTTTTCTTTACTAAAGAATTATAGCTGCTTTTTAATTTATAATGACTTTAGTAAATATTTCTGTGAATCATTCATCTTGTCTTCAATTTCAAAAAATTTGAGGCAGTGTAGTATAAGGAAGGAAGTATATAATGAAAGGGTTGCAGTTCTCCTTTAAAGATTTGAGTCATGCAATTTAACCTTTCTTTACCCATAGGAATGATACTTGTGCCTTTGCTTTACTTTACAGGAATATTTTGGAAATTGATAAATATATGTATCGATAAATGCTTTGAATTCCTAAAGTAAAGGCACTTATCATTTACTTAGTAATAGCAAGCAGAATGTGTTGTGTGAAGAATAACAAGAAGATGTATAATAGCAAGAAGTACAGATATTAAGTACTTAAATCTATTACACTTTAAAAAGCAGTCTAGTTTTTATTGAACTTACACTACACTATCAAGGCATGCAGCTCTGTGTCTATGTTAGGGAAAAAGGGTGAGGAAGAAAAGGAAAAGAGGAAACATACACTAACTGAATATCCTAGGTGCTAGATTCTGTAAATGTACTTTCTCAGGTAATCCTTCTAACAACTTCATTGGGTACATCCTATTACCCCCATGTTGTAGAGGAGGGAAATATAACTCTAACAGGTCAAAGGACTTGCTTATGTCTGACAATCAATAAGTTACTGAGCTAAGGATTTAAACTGAACTACAAAACAGCTTTACAGGGCATCACAAAGTTTTTCTAATTGCTGCTTTGGAAACTTTTGTTTGCAGCTAACGTGGGAAAGGACAGAGCTAATTTAATTAAAAGAAATAATTTACATTACCCAAAGAGATTTCTTTTTTTAGCTTCCCTCAATGTTTCCATTACAGTCTTAGCTGAAGCTGTAGATCATGTCTTATTTTATCTTGCTCATTTGTCTAACTCTATGTCCTGGACTTATAAAAATACACTTGCTAAAGATGAGTTAAAGGGCAGGACTTATACTGTAATTTCTTGGCTCAGTTATTAATGTAATTACAATGTTCTTTCTGAGAGTGACTGGAGCTTGAGCTAGAGGAGGACATTGGAAGGAGAAGCAGCTTGTGAGTTAGGGAAATTCCAGATGACCAGGATTGCCAGATTTCCTGCTGGCCCGTTATTGCTAAACGCTGCCTCCTGCTCTTCTTGCACAGCTGTGTGCTTCATTAAATAGTGAGGTCTACAAATCACAGCAGTGTTAAAATGCAGAGTGGGGGGGGGGGGAAATTCCTCTACACTGGTTGCTGCCAAGTTCCTAGAATTTTCACAGCACACTCACCAAACTACCTCCTTACCCTTCAAAAACTGTAAGTTCAATATCAAGAGTGTATTCATCAATTATAGTGCCTCTCTATTCTCTTGGAGAGTGTGAAATATTCTCTTGGAGAGACACATTAGTAAGAGTGCCCATGTCTAAGGCAACTTGGTATGGGTCTTGTTTTGGCAGATAAAGCTTCTGACCTTGATTTGCCACTAGTTTTCTAATTGAGTCAAGGAACATTGCCTAATCGTTTGAAACAGATTTTTTCCCCATCCACGTGTGGGTGTAGTGCTATTCAGAAACCTGCTTTGTGGAGTTTAGGGCCAAGAACCCAGTTGCTGCTGCTCAGGGAAGGAATAAATGGTACATGAGTTTAAGTTAGCAATATCTGTGTGAGAATTTATGTGTGCAAGACACTATGTTGAGTGAAGTAGAGGATGACAACACAAGAAAAGGCTAATTAATATATACTAATAGGACTAGTACAAGATTAGCTCTGATGAGTCAGTCATATACTGAAGTTGTTGAAAAGGTACAATGGGAATATGGGAAAAAAATACAAATTCCACCTTCAGGGATTGGAAAAGTTTCAAGGGGGAAGTAACATTGGCTCCAGGCTTTGAAAGACAGATAAATGGAGGTACTTCTGGTGGAGAAAACAAATGTAAACAAAGATACAGAAAATGGAGTTTAGTGGATTGTCAGAATGGTGTGTTGCCTTGTGTTGCAGTGGTAGCATTGTAACTGTATTACAATACAAACAGCATGTTTGTCTGTCAATTAAGAAAATAACGGGTTGACTTCATAGGGGAATATTGTCTCCAGCTCTACATCTTACCTTATAGCAGCTGGATTCTTGCATTTATGTCATATGCCATGCACTTACAGGCATTTGAATTTGTGATCTTTCTGCTTAAATAAAAAATAGAAGGGGACAGGTGGATTGAGGGAGCTTCTGTAATAGAAGGCTGTTGGTCTGTGTGTTGGTGGATGGACAGAAGAAAAACAAGAATTGAAGGACCAAAGTGGAGATGATGTGTGGGCCTCCATCCCTGGGGGAAAAATAGTAGCTAGTGAGTGGGCAGGACTTGAGCCTGCTTTCTTCTTGAAAGTTTCACCCAAGCTAGACAAGGAAAACACAGAGTAATTCAAGTTAATGTGCATTTATTGAGCACATACTTGCACAAACACTGTAATGCATTGTTCTTGTCTCTAGTTATAAGGAATAAAAGCAGACAGACATGTGAGCAACTAACTATTGCACAAGGTAGAATTCAGTAAGAGCTAGCAATTTGCCATGGGAGTGTGAAGGCACATTTATTTTGACTTAGAATGGATGAAAAATATTTCTAAAGAATTATATTTGAAGTGAGATGTAAAGATTAGCTGTTGATTAGTAAACAAATGTGAGAAAGTATTTTGACTGATGGAAAGAGTAAGCCATAAAATGGAAGAATTATTTTAGAAATTAAGACAAGGATTTATATTTTATTATGAGATGAAATTAGGGTCAGATCTTCACACATCTTCAAAGTCATGTCATTTAGTTTGAACTTAAAATTCAACCAGGAGCCACTAAAGATATCTGAGACATGAAGTGACAGCCAAATCTATGTAGGAACTCAGCCGTACCAGGAAGTTCTTTATTGCCACATATTATAGCACCAGAAAGGAGCTCTATTTGTCTGAAAATTCCTCAGATCACCATGACATAGGGGTATATGTCAGGATTGGAGTTCTTGATTATTTAAAAAAATATATATGTATTGATTTGAGAGAGGGGGAGGGAGAGAGAGAGATTTGTTGTTCCACTTATACATTCATTGGTTGCTTCTGGCATGTACTTTGACAAGGGATTGAACCCACAACCTTGGCATACCAGGATTACACTCTAACCAACTGAGCTAAACAGTCAGGGCTGGAACTCTAGGTTTTTGGGTTAAGGGTCAGATATATATTGAAATGCACAAACTTAGCTCTTAATATGGGCTTGATAGCCATTCTATCTCCATTGCCACCTCTTTTGTGGGCTCTCATAACATTTGATTTATTCTCTATATTTCTGGCACATGACACACTTCATGGCAAGTAACGGGTACTCAGTGAATGTTCACTAAATGAACAAACTACAGACTTGTGGGGAAGAACCTGGTTATCAGCACTTGAGTAAACAATCCACACAGGAGCATCTGGTTTTGAGCAAGACAGAAGACTGGCCTTGGATAATTTCATTTGGTCCTTGAGTAGTTGGATAAATAGCTCATTTTCCTGAAGCAAGTGCCCTTCATTATGATTTCATAACATTTACAATTGTATTTTATATTAATAAATATGCCAATCATAATATAATAAGTACAAATCAATTTCTAAGTCTTTTAAGAGACACTCAAAATCACTAATTAGGAAATAAGTGATCAAGGGAAAAGTATTTGTCCACTATGGAAAGAGTGGTTAAAGTTTGGTGTTTATTCTCTTCAAAGTAAGTTTTTAATAGTTTCCATTTTTGCTTAACACATCTGAAACCTACATGCAATTTGGATGTCTAACTTTCCAGTTTGTATAGGTTTGCCATTAATACTCAGCGGTATGTTGTTATTACCTGTAGGTGAATTAAAGGACACCATGCAAACTGAATTGTGTGCATGCACGTTGTATGGTGTATGATGGCACAGGATCCTCATAAGCTGGAACGTAGAAAAGCCTTATTAAATTTCTAAGTGTTCTCCCTTCAAGTTCTATGCTTTTCCCTGTTATGACATATTGAAACATGGTCATATTTCCATTGTTCTCGCCTATTCCTGGTGCTCTGTTTGTCCGGAAAGTTGACAGAGACACATGCAAAGAGATCAGGTCTTAACTCTGGTCCTTTTTCATAGTACAGACTTACTGCCCAAGCCATAGAATTTACCAGAGAAAAATCCAGCGATATCAACATTCAAAAGATAAGTACTTAAAAAATATCCTGCTTTAGTAGAGGTTTGGTAAGGTGTGCATTTATAGTCAAGTGTCTGGAAATCCGGAGAAGTTTTTTTTCCACTTCAGTTTGAGTAAGTGTCTCGAAAACCTCTCCTTCAAGATTTTCTTTCAAAGATTTTGATAGATTTCTCTTGGCTGGGGATCATCTTTACATCATTCCAAAGTACTATACTCTCAAAAATGAGAGGTCTCTGGTTTCTTAGGAGGGAGCATGAAGAGGTAAAAATACCAAAGATTTTATACAGCATGTTTCTCAGAATTACTGAGTCAGTTCTACAAATAGATGCCTGTACATGCCTACACACTTACACAGAGGGTATTTTTCAATTTATTGATTTGAGAGAGAGAGGATGGAGAGAGAGAGAGAGACTTTGGTTTATCATTCCACTTATGGATGCATTCACTGGTTCATTCTTGTATGTGCCCTGACTGGGGATTGTACCCACAACCTTGATATATGGGGACAGTGCTCTAACCAATTGAGCTACCTGGCCAGGGTCTAAAAGACATTATTTTTAATGTGCTGCCTAAAATCCCAAATCCAACACCCCTCAAAAGAATCCAAAAAGGAATTTTTGGTATGTGTTCAGCAAACTGTTTCATTTTTCTACTGGGAATAGTTATCTACATTTTTCAACGTCCCTTTAAGTTTGATGTGGCCATGTTCTTACCAACGCACCATGGACAGGAGTGCAGCAAGCTACTTCTATACCTGCTAACCTAAGATTGCCGTACATTCTTTTCTTACTCCCTCCTGTCCCTCCCCTCTGGTCTCCTCCTCTCTTTGCATACCGGCTGGATAGGAAGGACCCTGAGGCATTATTTTGAGCCCTAGAGGGTAGTCTGGGCAGTAGATGGAAGGATTCTAGATCTCCAAGTCACCACCTATAGGGAGCTGCTCAGGAGAGCTGCCTGAAAGGAAATATCTTTGTAAGACTTTGTGTGAGTTAGAAATAAAGTTTGAGTGTGGCATTTGTTTTGAGATCATGGGGTTTGTTTTTCACTATAGTTAGCTTTTACCCTAAAACAAGGACAGGTAGGGCATGACCTGGCAGCTAGAGGAAGTTATCAGGGAGGATATATTGTGCCTCTCTACCAATGAACTACTTTTGTTCTTCTAGGGAATATGTTTTGATCAACCTAAAGACCTAATGGGTGTGTACATGTCAGAAAACTGGATTATTGCAATTTCATACTACCATTGATGGTAAATGACTATACCCTTAATAACGTCAAAGTATGGAGTCTGAAACCATTCCTGTGGTAATTTTTGGTGTAGTCACCATGATATGTAAATCTGATGCTAAAAATTATAGCAGTTAGTCAGGTGAAGAATTTGAGTACTATATATAAATCACAATGAAACTTAGTGTGCAATAGTAAAGATTTATCATTGTACAAATATCTGTGCCATGATTTGGTTTGTTTGTTTTTCTTTTGTTAAAAGAGACCATAAAATTATCAGAGAATTTACTCTAAAGCTCCTTAAATACTAAGTCTCCCAGAAACTGAACCATACTCCTCACTGGAATGCCTGTGCCTCCTCATTCCCAGAGGTCTCAGGATTGGTCTTTAGAGCACGATCTAGAATGGTTATAACCGTTACCTCCCTTTTATTGAGTACCTCCCAGGTACTGAGCTAGACACTTGACTCTTACAGAAACATCATGCATTAGGTATTTGTATTCCTGTTCTCTAAATGAGGAAACTGAGGCTTAGATGGCTTAAGTGATTTGCTCATGGTCAAACAGCTGTAGTGTGGCAAAACCAAGATTCCAAAATTCATGTTCCTAATCAGTGCTCAATGCTCCTGTTATGGACCTTTGTATTCTTTCATTATATTATTTTATATTAGTTACCTCTCTTTTATGACTAATACTCCCTTTTTTGATATATATATATCGTGTGTGTGTGTGTGTGTGTATAAAATCCCCTCTTTCCTTGAGTGAAGCCAAACTCCAAGGAATATCATGTTTGTTCAAGACCATTACATTGTAATGAGTTTACAACAGAAATTTTTTCTCAGATTCTGAGTTAGCAAACTTTGGATATAAGTAGAAACGATGTAATAATTTACTCACTTTATGTTCTTATTTTGAACTTGAATTTCAAAAGATCAGGGAAGCATTATTCCAAAATCACTTCTCTTTTAAAGAGATGGAATTTACCACTCTGTTTTCTCACACAGTAACAAAATTGGAATGGCCTCATTAGATAAGGAACAATTCAGCTTCCGCAACAGTAAACACAGTGGAGATGCCAGAAATCCATAGCTCTTACTCTGACAGGACTGAAGGGTTTGATGATAGGCTGAATTTTACAGCCAAACCTTTGAAAATGAACCCAAGTGAAATAACGGTTATTTCATTCACATCCGTTTCCCATCAAGGCACTAATCTAGTTTTCTGAAAATTTTCTCCAATACAACTACCTGTCATAATTCTTTCTTGGAGGAGACCAGTGCTATCAGAATCTCCAAGTATCTTTAGATCTAATTCACAACATTGCTTGCAGCAGCTTCCTGAAACATACTTGCACACATGTATAAACAAAAGCACACAGTGTTTTCTGCCCTACAGTTGCTCCTGCGTTTCGGCATCTCTGAAATTATAGTTATTAAAGCTGTTCAATGACCTTCCCAACACACAAATATATAAGCATCGACTGGACTAACTGCAGATCATCTCATAATAAATAATGTATTAAATATCACCTTTTACGTGGATCAAATCGCTTACTTAGCTAGGAGAGAGGGTGTTTGTAATAATTGTGACAAAGGTAATTACTTTGAAAAATAAAGTTTTTTTGACCACTAGGATGGAGACAACATAACTACAAATGGCAGCTGACTGCTGTTAGAAAGATGTAAATGGAATGGGAAGGGAGGACAGCTATACTGTTCGTACACAGCTATGGCTATACTTTTTAGTTTTTTATGTTTGTATTTTCTTTATTTTTATTTTTTAAGTTTTTATTGTTTATACTATTACAGCTGTCCCAATTTTTCCCCTCTTGTCCCCCAGCCCCTATTCCTATAGTCAATCCCCACACCACTGTTCATGTCCATGGGTGATGCATATATACTTTTTGTCTAGCTTTTTAAAAACAAATATACTGAATCTGAATTGTTCTCAGCCCATACAGTAACAGTGTGACCTCATAAGCCTGCAGGTCACAGGGACTATTTGATATCAGAGTTATAAACATCTTGCTTAAAAGAGGTTTATCTCATTAATCAAAAGTAATCATGTTTGTCTAATCCCTAAACTGTTTTCATGTATGTAAAATCTGACAATTAGTCCTGAGGATATCTATTCTACTCGGAATAAAGCTCTTTCCTTTAGAGTGGTTTTCTTCCTTTTTTAAATTTTTTTCTTTTAGCCTCCAATGGTCATTCTTTATCCTAAGTTTAGAAAAGGAAGACATAGAATTAGTAGTAATAGAGAACATATTGTATTCAAGGAATAAATTAAGAAATATATTAATGGGGAAAAAAAAGAAAGGCTGCTGTGTAATCTGCGGTTTCACTCAGGCTCCAGGAAGCTAAAATTAAAAATTGTTAAAGACATCTAATGCTCTGAAGGACAGGAGATGCATATTTAAAAACAAAACAAACAAACAAACAAACAAACAAAAAAAACATTGACTACCGAGTGTCTGGAGGAAATTCCCGTGGACAACTTGGTAGCGACCAGAGAACCACGACTGAAGAAGGGCATAGATTCCTGGCATAGGAGTGATATTACGTTTATTTTGAATAAACTAGTTTTAGGAAAAAATAAACCTGAGAATACTGCATAAATAATATTACACAGACTAAGAATGAAGACTGTTGCCATATAATTTAGAAATCAAATGATAACTAGAGAAAATAGTTGTATGTTAAAGGAACATACCGCATTTTAAAATAGCCAGCTAACAGAGACTTGATTTTCCATGGGGTTAGAAAAAGTATGAATGTGAGACTGGCGTGTTGGGGTGGGGAGGTGGGGGAAACAGGATAAAATAACTTGAAACTTACCTTGAATCATTTACCTAGAAAAAATATCAGCTGTTGTAGATATTTTTACAGAGGGATATTTTTAACATAAATCAGAATATAATGAAGGGGATTTAGATGTGTGATTGTCTCCAGTTTTAAGTGTTCAGCATGAGGAACAGGGACATAACTGTGTGAAAATGGGAAGATTTCTCAAATGGCAAAATTGAAGAGGATGGTAAAAAAATTGTCAAAAATAAAATGCATAGATGCCAGAGGAAAAAACCATCCACGGAAAACAGTGTTCCAAATTGTTCTGGGGGAAGGCAGAGGTCTCGCGCTTAGGAAAGTCATGCCGCTCCTAGTAATCATGACTTTCTATCACACAGTCTCATACACCATCTATTTTAAAACTCGTCTGTAGCTTTATCGAGAAAAGCTTATTTTGAGTTACAAGCTTCCTAATCCGATCTTGCAGCATGAATCACATTCAGTATGTTCACCCTTGATGGTTTGCCCATACTTCACACTTCCCTAGGTAGGTGCTCTTTTTGCATCTCATTTGTCACAATATTTATACACCCAAACCATTTTTATAAACATTCCACCTGACCGACTGACACACTTGCCCAAGCTCTCCTTTATAATTTGAAGTATAATTAAATTTTTTTAGGTCGGGTCAGCAAACACCTTTTTTTTTTTTTTTTTTTTTTTTTTTTTGGTAGAAGATCAACTAGTATTTCCAGCTTTGCTGGCCATAGAGTCTTTGTCCTTACTACCTAACTCAGCTGCTGAGGTGTGAAAGCATCCATTGGCTGTAGCTAAGCAAATGAGCGTGACTGTGCTCCAAAAACTTTATTTACAGAAGCAGGCAATGGTAAGTTTTGTGAGTGATGGTTTGTAGACCCCTGTTGTAGATGAGAGTCTTTCATTTTTCTTGATCCAAATTTCCTTTGAGAGATTCTTTCAATGGAATTATGCCTCTCCTTTTCTCTGTAGCATTTTTGAAATTCTTTTCTACGAAGTGTAGATAAATATCTTTAATATGATCATGCTTTTTATACCCTTCAGTCTATGACTAGCATGGGTTTGGTAGGTGGAATGGTATTTAAGATGCATAGAGCCACCCTCACTATGTGGCTCAGTTGGTTGGAGCATTGTCCGGTATACCAAAAGCTTGTGCGTTTGATCCCTGGTCAGGGTACATACATAAGGTTTGGGGCTCAGTCCTCAGTTGGCCTCACATTGATGTCTCTCTCTAATGCTTTCTCTCTCTCTCTCTCTCTCTCTCTCTCTCTCTCTCTCTCTCTCTCTCTCTCTCTAAAAGCCAAACAAACAAAAAATCAGTATATATATCCTTGGGTGAGAATTAAAAAAAAAAAAGCACAGATCAAGTAGAAGTTAAAAAAATTTTCGTTCATTTAACTCCATTTTTTAAAGTCACACTTGTTCTTTTGTTTCTAAAAGGTATTACAGAAAAACCAATTCAAACCTTGTGTAACACTTTTTTTCTTTTTTACTCTTTTCTCCTGTTTTCACACATATTACGCTCCACTGATCTCCACCAAACCCTGTGCCAAATCCCACTCTCCCAGCAAGTTCAACCAACACAGTTTTATTTTTTTCCTTGATATCTCTGATTTAAAGCACTTCATTTCATAGATTGACAAAAATAGTCTCGCTGATTTTTGTTCTTTCTTTTTCTCCTTCCTCCATGCTTAGATTCAAAATTTGAAGAACTACGACAAAAAGGGAGAATATAGGCCACCAGAAAGCAGATCAAAACCCAGCTTGAACATTCCTCATTTTAATTTTTAATCCCATCGATATTGCCTTTATTATTTTTAGTACTCTTATTTGTTTTGGTATATTTTAATCACATTTAAAATACACACACATTTGCACACAGTACCTAGAAAGAATATCGTTGTAAGTGGCCTATAGAGGCCATCCTCTATCCCATATTGCTAGGTATTGCATCTCCTAAGTTAAAGGACTGGAAGCTGGAAGAGAGGAAAGGGCGAGACTTGGGCTACCCTTGCATTGCCACACAGCCATCAACCAGCACCTGCTAACAGACTCAGCCATCTCACACTAACAGAAAGCAAGTAAGCAAAAATAAATAAACAAACAAATAAATAAATGGAGGGAGGGAGGGTTGCAGCGCCACACTACAACCACCTGTAACCACCTCCTGAGCATCACTGGGCTGCTAGAGTAGTGAGAGCAGAGGGCCTGTCCATGAACATGGTTCATCTCTCTGAGTCCTGTTCAGAGAGGCAGCCTTCCTGCAGGAAGCGGGAAGCCCAGAAACTCGGAAGAGGGTTGCTATCATATGCGGTTGCTATCAGAGGGCACTGACAGAGAAGATCTCTGTGGAGATTCAGAGGCCTACACTGAAGTGTGGGCAGTGATAGATCTTGGTATAGCGAGGAAGCCTGAAGACGACCTTGCAGCCCTGGTGTTGGCTGGCAATGCGCAGTTTTCACCAGGGGTCAGAAATAGGCATGTCTAGATGCATTGTCTGGTGGCAGCTGAAGATAGAAAGAACTGGGCCTGGTTGTGTAATAGTGGAGGAACAATACATTTGAGGCCTTAAAATAATACAATAATAAAATAGAAAGGAAGCTTAGTGATTATCTAGTAATTTGATAAACTTCTTTTACATGTAGGAGAAAGTGAAGTCTTAGAAAAGGGATTTCCCCAAAGTCACCTAGGCAGTTAGTTCAGACGGAGAAAAAGAATGTGGGTTTTTTACTCCCAAGTGCTTTTTCTCTGCATTGCTCTTTGTGATTAGAAATAGCAACTCATGCAGGACATCATGACAAGCCTTGGGTTATTCTACTAAGGTGAGTGTCGGGAGGGTACAGTGACCCCTCTTGCTTTAGAGGTTCAGCTAGAACTTTGTTTCATAAAGGGACTTCTCCAAACCACCTGGAAGGTCTGTCCTTGTCTAGTTCACATGCCCAGACTCCTCTCCCCGGGAGTCAGTAGTAACCAGCCGCCCAGGTGACTCTGATTTCTTATTCTTCCCACTTGAGAATCACAGAGCTAGACAATGATTCTTAATCATGCCACACATTAGAATCACTCACAAAACTTCTACAATTTAAAGTAATACTCCTGCTCAGGTCCCACTCTTCAAAATTCTGATTTTGTTGGTTTGGTGAAGTACCTAGGCATCTATAGTTCAAGCATTCCAGGTATTCTAATACGTAGCCAGGTTTAAGAAATAGAAAGTTACAAGAAGCCTGAGAGAGAGGGAGTATAAGCCTGGAAAGGGGCAATAGCAGGCACATGAAGAGCTAAGAAGAACTGTTTGGACAGATGTTATTGAGGAGACGAATTAGGTCAGAAGAGTGCCATTGCTCAAGAGGAGAGTGGAAAAGGAGGGGCTAGAAGCTGGTGGGCCTTTTTGGGAGAGTAATGAGTTTCAAACAGCCTCAGGTGGAAGCACTCCGAAGCCTGATTAAACAAAGACAGCAGGGCTTAGAAGAAAATCTTTGAAGACACCATCTCTGTCTCCAGGCTGAAGAACTTTCGGCTTCCCCAGCAAGAAAAAAATGGCATAGGACAAATGACTCAGAAGGAAGTTTTTTGAACTGACAGGTAAAAACAATAATAATAATTGGGCAGTCTTAGAAGGGAGAGTGTATCTTATGCCAACAATTACAAGGTTTTAGTGCGTGAGATAGCAAAGTCAAAATGATAGACTCTTCAGACTGGAGAGCCGTAGAGATCATCGGAGTCAGCCCCCTCACTTCAGAGAGAATGAATTTGAATCCCACAGAGGGGCGGGGACTTGCCAAAGATCACCCATAAGCCAGGGCTCTGACCTCCGTCTGCACTAACGGGAAGAGTCAGTGCAGTGTAATGGGAACACAGGCTATGGAGTCAGCCTGGTGGGTTTGCTGTCCTCACTTTGTGGAATTTACTTACATTCTCCATGTCTAACTTTATCATGGGCTGTGGAGTGGATTAAATGAGTTAATATCCATAATGTGTTTAAAACAATGCCTAGCATTTTTTATGTGTTATATATTAACTGTAATTGCTACACCATACTGTTTTTTAATCCTCACTCAAGGATATGTTTATTGATAAAAAGAGTCAGAGACAGAGAGAGAGAGACAGACAGACAGACAGAGAGAGAGATATGAGAGAGAGAAACTTTGATCAACTGCCTCCCATATGCGCCCCAACCAGGCATCAAACCCAAAACTTTTTGGCGTATGGGACCATGTTCCAACAAACGGAGCCACCTGGCCAGGGCCACCATACCATTTTATTTAGTGATTAAAATATAGCACAGTGAACAAGACTGTGATAATAACTTGCCTATTTGAAGATAGATATTTGGAAAATATTCAGATTTAAAAACTAAAGATATTAAATTTAGGTGAATCTCAAAGCCATGTGTTTTCTGTAAAGTGCTGATTCTGAGTCTCACTCCAGATCATCTGAAACAGAACCTCTTGGAGGTAGAAACAGTGGTTGTGTATTTTCCAAATGTGGGCCAGGGATTCTGTTCAACTTTAAAGTATGCCAGACATCTCTTGCCCCTTGCTAGGGAAGTGGAGTAACCTTCTCTGTTAAGGATCCAAGGTCCTTCTTCATTTGAGATAGGTACTGTTCTCTTTTTCACTGTTACAGGTATGAAAATTAAGGCTTGGAGAGGCTAAATAACTTACCCAGCATCATTAACTTCGTAAATAACACACAAGAGGCTCTGCAGCCAAATCCTTAAGACCCCAGAATCACCATCTAGCCAGTTACCATGTGATCTTGAGGAAGTGAATTCCCACTAGGCTTCAGTTTCCTTATCTGTAAAATGGGATAATGTTGGTGTGGACATCATAGAAACTTATAAAAATTAATGCACAGCAGGCACATCACAGAGGACCTTGTTGTCCATAGAAGTGGTGAAATGTTTCTACTACAGATGTTTGCATTGTCATTTCTACTCTACTTCCACACATTTTCTTCAACAAGCATTTACATGACACCGCCTTGGTGCCAAGTACTAGGCTAGACTATGAAGCAACCCAGAAAGGCCAGAAACTGAAGTAAATGAGGTTTTTATCTCTAAGAACCAACCACTTCAGTAGAAACCATAAATAAGAATCTGTACTATAAGACAAGAAGTGCTTCTGATCGGAAAGAAATAAGTTCCATAATGATTTAGTAAAAATGGGACTTACCTACTAGGAGACTATAGGAAATACATCATTTTGAGTGACTGAGTTTTCTAGATACATATATAATTTTTAAATAGTACTTTATTTTTTCCTTTATATTGGAATGTAGATTATTTCTGAAAATAAGGCATACTTTGCTGTCTTTTAAAGCCAAGAATAGTGTGTGCTATGTAAACTTCTCTCAGTGACTCAGGATCACTACTGGGAACTTCATTTTTGGGGTTGTTTTATCACATCAAAGTCTTCAGGAACTTCTGAGGGGTATGTGTCTCTTTGTTCTCATGCTTGGTTAGTAAATTTTTTTTCTTTCATTGTTGCAAAATACCCACTTTCCTCCTCACAGAAGTCATTGTGATCTATCAGGAAAAATAAAGACTTGGAAGTCGATCTAACCTGTATTTTTATGCTAACCCTACTAGTCTGTGTAAGCAAAGGCCATTTATTCACTCACTCAACAAATGTTTATAAATGCCCCATTATTATGTCAGAAATTTTGTTATTTATGGGGATGCAAAGATATATATTCATGTATGTTTCTGTCTTCAAGAGGCTGTAATGCAGAAGTTTCTTAATTGTTCATAGCTATAATTTCCTCACATCTCTAAGTGGAACTGATGCAATAACTAACATTGAAGTGCTAGGAATTATTCTGGAAGGTAGGAGAGGGATAGAGTTAAATATACATAGGAGGATTCCAGTCTATGAAATCCCCCATGCTCCCATTCTTTATCCACAAGCATTCTAGAGTACTTCCAGGTAGTAGTCTAGGTCTTGAAAATGCAGCAGTGAACCAGGCAATCTGCTCCCATTGAGTTTACATTCTGGTGGTGGAAACTCACAACTGACAAGTAAATACATAATACATTTTCATGTAAGTGATCTCAAAATACACATAGAAGTAGTGCATAGAAGATGAACCAGAGGTGGAGGGGTCTCTCTGTCTTTTCCTGGTTCTTTTCATAATGATGTCCACAAATGTGTTGCTCAATAAATAAATCCTTATGATCTATGACTAAATATAAGACATTACCACTAGGTACTATCTTTTAATGTGTATCAGATCTTATTCTAAAAAAAAAACAAAACAAAACAAAACAAAACAAAACAAAACAAAAAAAAACCCTCTAAAAAGTTGTAATTTCTTATTATATAAACCATTTTTTCCCTTTCATCAATCTGTATGTTTAATGTATTGCTGCTAAGGCAGTAATTGGTTAGGACAGAGGGTGGGGTGCAACATATGAGACTTAGAGGATTTGGTAACTAAGAGAGGAAAAGGTCACTCCCTCAGAGGTAACCATTGATGAGCTAATACTGGATGCACAGAACTTTGATGAGAGGATTTGGGTTTGGGTTGCACAGTAAAGGGTTATGGAGGAAGCAAGCTGTGGGACATTAGGTCTTAAGTCAGGTGGTAGTGGGAAGAGAAAAGCCTTCTGAAGATTAAAGGGAAGTCAACTATCTATGGTATAATGAAGGAGAAATGGACATTAAAAACACAAAAGAGATTTTCTTGACTTTCATTTACTAGTTCAGCAACATTATACAAAAAGAATTCTTTGGTGATGAAACATTGTTGTTCAAATGGTGGCAGACTGAGAATGTTAAGGTGTAAGTTATACTCTAAGTGCATTTTACCTTTTTGAGTTTCATTGCCAAGAAGCTGACAAATGGGTTTGACTTTGGGGTGAGCAGAGTGAAGGAGCAAACTGGTCATTTTCATCACAAATTTGAAAAGAAAAAAAAAATTCATCTAACAAAGGAAAGTTGTTAGTGGACCTGATTTAGAGTATATGAGTGACTTTCTGGAGGAGGATTTATCTGAAGCATGTGAATAAATTTTCTTCTCCAGGGCACTGGGGCACTGTTGGGTGCAATAAAGAGGTAATTTACTAAAAGGCATCAAGGTGTTCTTTGGCATCCTTAAAACTAAGCATGATAGTTTATAATGATAATGGTTACAATAATAGCAGAGTAAACTGAAAATGTGGGAATGTTTCTGAACTAAAAATATAAAAGGAAATGTGTGATTTAGAATGCTCCTGAGGCCAACCAAAAGATTTGCCTGGGGAAGATCCAGAGAGGTTGGTAACACTGGCTTAAGCAATAATGTAATGGATTAATAGATTGGCTGGAGGAAGGAAGGAAGGAAGGAAGGAAGGAAGGAAGGAAGGAAGGAAGGAAGGAAGGAAGGAAGGTCCATGTTCAGAATTTCAAACCACTTTTATCTGAGAATTGGGGACATTACCAGAGTATTTGTGTGCTCTTTTCCCCTTGGAAAGCAATAATGACTCCAGCTACTTTGTCTAACACTGCATTTAACAGTCAGCTACCTATGCAGCACTGCACACCTGCAGAAAGGTCAGATACTCTGTAATATCACTCACTGATCAGTACTAGCTTTCTCATGCGATTTTCTGCTTATTTTTAGGAAAAATGGTAACTATTGTGATAAAACAGAATTAGTAGGATATTTTGTCCTTTTACAGAAAAAATAATTATGCCAACTATGAAAACTTCATATTGCCCAACTTTTATGATAAATAAAAATTAGAAATCATATATGTAATTTAATAAGGTATAACTTTTGAAGGCATATAGTCTTAACTTTAAATCCCAGCTCTATCATGTACTGAGTGACACTGAACGACTTCCTTATCCTCTCTGAGCCTAAAGATCGTCACATGTAAACAAGAAAAACAGGCCCTGTGAAGTGAGAGCTTCTCACAGTCCATGGCAGTTCTCTCCTGCCACTCAGCAGGCAAATAGAGCACGAACCAGAATGAGTGACTTGTGCTGGTCTTCCTGCCCTTAAGAAGCTCACCATCCAATGGGAAGTTAACAGTTGGAACACAAAAGGTTACGACAGAGAGTATAAATTAAACAAACACTGAACGTGTTTTATTTCCAGGACTAAACTTAAAAAACTTTTGGAAAAGCAAAATGTCTCATTCATCACTAAATTTCTATATAGCCTTTCACATAATACTCAATATATGTATTGTTGAATCCTTTGCACATAAAGCTTTAATTGAAATAAATTTTCAGACAGAATTTTATTAGTGTTTGTTTAATCTGAGCAATTTTACCATATTTTTCAGATGGCTTTCAAAAACAGATGATAGAAAAATGACTAGGAAGTGATCAGTTTTAAGTGTTTGTTTTCATTTTTGAATATAATTTAAGTTTAATATTTTATAATAATAAATGATAACAATGATTGTATTTGACAACTGGCTTGGGGAATCTCAGAAAATTTAAGTCTGCATTCATTACCTAGTACTCAGCACAGCAATGGATCTAGGGATAGTTCTTCAGGTCCAGGCCTCTGTTTCCTATAAAATAAGGAAAAAGACTAAGCAGTTTTAAGGGCACAGCCAATTTAGACTTCTGTAAGTTCCTCACAGGTTTATACTCCTGTGTAAACCCCTCTTTCCAACTGTGAGCTCAGTTGGTGAGGGACCCCCACCAGGTCTGCTCCCATGAAGATTCCTGGTAGCATATTCTCTCTCTAGCAAAACAACTAACACTCTATCAAGGGGGCCTTTGAGTAAGAAAATCTAAGAGCAGCCAGTGAGCTTCTGGTCTGAGTCACTACTAAATGCTTTTTGAAATTTTATTAAGTGGGTTAGGGGTTCATATAGAATCAAGTATATTTCTACTTTTATAACTTTAAGTTTGGATGATCTAAACGAGAGAAGGAAGCTTTAAATATCCAGAAAATTATGTCTGGAAACAGGTACAAAAAGCCACAAGGTGGGTAATTCATGATGAGAATTAGTGTCTGATGCATAATCCTATTCCTATTGGTTATTGGTAAATACCTAAGTTAAATACAGTATAGCTGGAGTGGCCCAGTTCTTTTTAAATTTCAGCATTTTCTTCAATAAGAAAAACTGAATTAATCTCTGAAATTGATTAATTCTAAAATCCAACTATGAAACTAAGGTTGTTTTAAACTCTGAAATTTTAGGGATTTGGAGATTTTTCAGGAGCACTGAAGGAAATTACATGTAAGACAAACTTGGGTGATGGATGACTTTTAGGGCAAAACAGGAAAAGCAAGAAGAAATGCAAACGGTCCACAGGCATCCCTTCATGTTTTCAGGTGAATTCTACAAAGAACAGCTTTGGTTTTGTTTTTGTTTTTGAGTTAATACAAAGAATGTTTAATAGTTAATCTAGGGAAAACAAACTGGAAAAAAATTGAATTCAGGCTTCCTGTTTTTGGGTATGACTGGTTTGACAAAACCATTTGAACAGAGTGATTAATCTATGAGTAAATTAATACTGAGATTTCACCCAAGGGCAAAGCCTTGGAGGAAAATAGGATTTATCTCACTCCTCCTGCCCTATGGCACCAGCTGATTTCTTTCCTTTCTTTCTTTCAGTGTTTTACATATTATTCAGAAAATGGGACTAGAAGCTGCGTTTTCAAAGAAGAGGCTTTGAAGATCCCCAAACCTAGACCAGTGATTTTTAAAAAGATTTTATCTATTTGTTTTCAGATAGAGGCAAAGAGAAGGAGAGAAACATCTGTGGGTTGCCTTTTGTGCACCCCACACTGGGGATCTGACCCACAACCCAGGCTCTTGCTCTGACCAGGAATTAAACCAGAGACCCTTTGTTTCACAGGCTGGCACTTAATCCACTGAGCCACACCAGCCAGAGTGAGTTAGACCATTGACTTTTGATCTTTCAAAAGACAACACCCTTTCTCAAATGAAATCTTGCTCAGAACCCAGAGACAAGGAAAAGCCATATGTCATGGTGTTAAGAAGGAAGGGTGTGTAGAAGCTTACTGCTACTGCTATTTGTTTACAAATGTGAACACAGGCAACAGGAACCTCAGGGTTCCATGAAACACAGTCGGAAAACCATTGATCTGTAATGTGAAACCCCACTTTCACCTTCCATAATGAAGCCTCTTGAAACTTGAATCCCTGAATGAGGAAGTTGCCCAAGTTAATGACACAAGCCAGAGACAAAAGTGATCTACAAAGAGTGATGGGGACATTGTTTTGGTCCAAGGACACAAATAGAGTAAGAACAGTCTGAACTGGAGAGAATTGAAGGATAATTCAGATTTAATAAAATTATTTTTATGTGACACTTTAATATCTTTAATGGATCTTTCAGATACACTATTAAATTAGTTCAATTCAGCAACTATTATCTGGATACAAATACGTAGCACTTGATGCAAATAAGACCACCGTATTGACTACTAGGCACACAATTTCAAGTAACTCTCTCAACCAAGCCACAGAGGAAGTGTAGTATAAAAAGACCTCACAGTATGTCAATAGTAGAGCTAGGATTTGAATCCAAGTCTGTCTCACTCCAAAACCAATGTTTCCTCTGCTCTAAAAGACCATATTTTAAATAAGAGATGAGGATATCCTTTGTGGGGAGGAGAACTCCTAGCATTGGGTGGGCTTTTGAGAGTCTGCAGAGTGGAGGTCATGGCCAAGGAAGCCAAAGTTCCTGGAGTAGGGAGGCTTGTCCAAGGTTTTGTAGTTGGTTAGTGGAGACATCCAAAACACAGGAAAGGTTTTTTATAAAGGAGTCAGAGAGAAACTAGGGGGAAAATGTGGAACAATGGAATGGCAGAGTAAGCACGGAGAGAAAACACAACTTCTATGGGGAAATACTGAAAGAAACAGAAATAGATGAAGACTATGGGGCCAATGGTATTTTTCTCTTTTGCTTTAGAGGGACTATTTCTTTCTTCCACTGACTCTTTCTTCTTGAATCAATCTCATATCTTTTGTTATTCAAGATCTAGGTTAGATCAACTACCAATGCTTTCAGAAACTACACCTAAGTTTCTGCCAACTTAAAAACTTGCACTTTTTTTGTATTGATTCTCACACAGTGACAATCATTATTGCTGAGAATCTACTTTGTGTTCTCTGTTTATGTTCTAGGGCTCACCTGGCTGTCAAGCTACCAGTCATAGTGTATATAGGTCTTTGGATGAACTTGTGGGTCCATGTATATCACAATTCAAATTTATTTGCACTTTGGTGTTTGAATAATTCATTTCTTCACCTCCATATTTGTCACTGTGAAGGAATTTCTTTTACTTATATTTTCCCCATTTTCTTCTCCTTCAGTTTTACCTGAGGAAAATGTTTATTGTAAATCAAACATACCTAAAAGTGTCATTCATGGAATTATTCTCCATAACACTCACTTTAGTATTAGATCTATAAAACTTCACTTCTTTTTCACTCACTAGTCAGAAGTGTACAAACCAAGTCTGTCCCAACTCTAAAAAGAAAATAAGTACAATTAATTTACCCTTTCAATATAAAGTTAATGCATTTTCAGATGTTCTCCTAACTATAGGTAATTTTTATAGGTATGGTCTTTGGGGACAACACATACCCTGATAGGCCACTCTTTACTTCCTTCTCCACGAGTTTAAATTTCTCATCTTCCTCTATATATACGTGCTTATTGACTCCTAAAGACATCTAGTTTCTTTGTTCCTTCAGCCTTATCCCTGTCCTAGCCCCTTTTTCTGCTCTTTCCAATTTGGATCTCAAGCTAGTCTTCATACTTCTCTCAGTTGTCTGGTACCCACAACATATTCAGTGGAACAATAGTAATGGTGCTTTTATCTATTTTTCTCTTACTGTTCTCAGATGGTATAAACCAGAGAGAATTACAAAACTGTGCAAGCTGGGACTATGGAAAAATCAGGTTTGCTAACCTCACCGACATTTTTATTTTTAAACCCTCATCTTTTATCTCCAACTAGCTACCCAATGCCTTATTCCCTCATCTTTAGCAGATACCCTCACCTCCTGCTTCATCAAGAAAACTGAGGTTATCAGGAATGAACTCTGTCCTCTGTAAACACATATATCCACCCCTCATATTGTGTCCTTTATTTCATCCTGGAATAAAGGGTTTAGTGGCTTAATTTAAGGCTATTATCTCAACCTATGCTATTAACCCCTTCCTGTCTGCTTCTTTCAGGACCATTCCCTAAGCCAGAGGTCTTCAACATTTTGGCATCCCTGGGCCACACATTAAATACACAAACACTAATGTAAACAAAAAAAAATCTCATAATGTTTTAAATACAGTTACAATTTTGTGTTGGTCTGCATTCATAGTCATCCTGGGGTCACATGTGGCCCACGGGCTGCAGGTTGTACACCCCTGCCCTTTCCCCACATCTTAAATTTCTCTCTCTCGCTACTGGCTGCCTCCTTTCTGCCTTACCTTTTCAAGTATAATTCAAGTTCTTCTCATCTAAATATATCAAAGCAACATTTTCCTTTATCCCCTATTTACTCCTCAAAACACTAAAATGTACTTTGTGCTTTCATTCATCTATGGAAAGTGTTAATGTCAAGGACCCCAACAACCTACTTTTATCAAACCTAATAGAGGACTTTCAGGTCCTGGCTTCCTGGATCCCTCCGCCACATTCAATAGTGTCGGTCCTTTTAAAAATTATTTTTCTTCTGGCTTCTAAGACCCATGAAATTTTCAGTGTCTTCTCATAAACTTCTGAGTTCTTAGTCTCTCCAAATAGATCCTCTCCTCTCTTCATTGACCCTGCTGTGCATAGGTCATGGTATCTACCCTCATCGATTCTCTTTTACCTTGTGATAAGGATTTCTGCTTCTAAACTTCTGACTCATTTGTCTTTCTAGATCTTAAGCTTATTCAACTGTCTACTTCACTTTTGATATATTCCATAAGTACTTCAGACTGAGTATGTTGAGGTGGGACTCATCTCGCCTTTTACTTTAAACCAGGTCTCCCAACTGTATGTAATGATTTAGTTAGTGGAGTTGTCAGCCACTCAGTCCAAGAAAACTGCAAACATGGTTTCCTTAAATCTTCCTTCTCCCTGCATTAATAACATACACAATATTTGATTTAGCCTTTTCCCTAATAATTGAATTTGTCCACATCTTTGCCTCCCCATGTCTATTATCATTCTATTGTCTTATTGGGACTGGCACACCAACTTCTTCAATAACCATTTTGCCTATAAACTGCTCTGCTCTAAATCCTTCCTTCCCACAATGTTTAGATGTATCAATAAAAAGCATATTCTGACTGTGCCAATACTGTAGAGGTGGATGCATGAATCTAAAGATGTAAAAAATTTTAGTTCTATAAAATAAAGTAAGAATTTCTGAATAAGTTCAATGGATTGTATCAATGTGAATATCCTGGTTTTGATATTACACGGTAGTTTTGCAAGATGTTACCATTGGGGGAAACTGAATAAAGGGTACTTGTGCTCACTCTGTACTATTTATTATAACTGGATGTGAATCCACAATAATCTCAAAATGAAAAGTTTACTTAAAAATAACTTGCAAAAGTATTCCTGAATACCCAGAAGTATTGAAGTATTTGAGCTTTTATTTTATTTAGTGTACAAGTTTCTACTTCTCTCTTCAACTTTACCTCCCAATATTTTCCGCCACAAGTTTTTGCACTGTACTAATATTAAGTTGCATCTAATTTTCTGACGTACATCAAGTTATTTCCTATTTTAGGATTTTGCTATGCTCTTGCCATAGGCTGATCACTCATACTACTAGTCCTTACTTAGCCTGGCAAATTTCTCATCATTAAAGATTCTTTCATTGACCCCTTAGATGAGATGATATATTTCTTCTTTGTTTTTTATAATTTTATATACACTATTACTACATTTATTAGAGATTTGTTCTCCTGTCTTGTACACCACAATCTCCTAGAGAATGAGAGCATCTTATTCGAGTTTTATTTCCAGTGCCCATTGTACTCTCTGGCAAATAACAGATGCTCTATGTACATGTTTGACTTTAGTAAATGAAAGTGCTTCTCCATACAGTTTTGAAATCAGCAGTAAATTCAGTGTTGTTATCTTCTATTATGTAATAAGACAAGAGCATTCATTTGCAGATTTAAAATGACTGACTATTCTGGTACACTATTTAACTCTTTGTAACAATAGAAGTAATGTTTAACAGCTTAGCTAATTACATCCTGGAATAAAATTAGTCTACAGATAATGATAATGAGCTACATACTAAGATGATCTATGCAGATAACATGCAGATTTGGAGAAAGGTGATATCTTCCTTTCCATATGTATGGATCAAGGTTAATTTTTTAAATGTAAAGGTAAACTTGAGGATCCAGCAACCAAATAAAGCAAACAGAAATAAAATTTATTTGCAACATATTCAGATGTTTGCTTATCCTTTAGTCTAACTAGAATTCCACTCTCCAATTAAAAACCACCCATGCACACATCAAAGTAGGTAAGTAGTGATTAAGAAAAAGAAGTCTAGGTCCAGAAACTTGAGTTTATTGTCCTTGGGCATGATGCTAAGATGGTAGTTATGAGAGGGGTGATTATGCTGAGGGTGAAACTTAAGTTTCTGAACTTGCTTCTGTTTTCTGATTCTACTTTTTACTTGCTGGAGGCTGAATGAGCAGGTAATCAGTTAAGACACTTATAAAATGAGTTTAATAATAGGTCACACTCACTGTCAGACCTAATGAGGGAATGTTTATTTTCTTTTTGAAATATGCAGAACATAGATGTTGGATAGCAGAAGTGTAAAGTGTAGCAACATTATTAGTTAAAGAAACAAGCTTTGGTAGAAGACGTAATTGCCTGATTTTATTGCAAAATGAGATCTGTAACACTACTTGAAGGAATACAATTTCACAACTTGTAAAATTTACTCTCTCTCTCTCTCTCTCTCTCTATATATATATATATACACACACACACTCTTACATGATTTTGAAGATTCACTTAATTTTCTTTTTCAACTATGATTTAATTTAAATGTTTTGTATGCACAAATACAGAAACTATAATTCTAGTTTCATTTTTGTCCTTTTAAGGTTTGTAGAAACCCCAGCTCATTTTTCTTGGAAAGAAAGTTATTATCGATCCACCATGTCCCAGAGCACACAGACAAGTGAATTCCTCAGTCCCGAAGTTTTCCAGCATATATGGGACTTTCTGGAACAGTAAGTATCAAATCAGCAGGAAAAAAAAAGTTATATTTTAATTAGTATAATTAGGTAAATATGAATTGACATAATATTGCATTAGTAAGGCATATTTCTAGAATTGATAAAAATCAGTTAATATTATGGGAAAAATTTTAATTTCCCCAGTGGTATCTCTGTGTTCAAAATGTAGTAGAGAACCCACATTTTGCAATACCATTTTACAACACCAAAAGATCATTATTATTCCAAGGTTATGTAGTTTTGGAAGATCAGAAGGTATTTCCTGCCCAACCCAAAATAACTTTCCCAACAATTCCCTGATACTCAAAGTCCATTCGACTTAAAGACTTACTTACTCTTACAATGGAAATACACCACAGAGAAAGTAAAACACTAAATTTTGTTGGTCATTTATGTCTTGCTAAGATAAGGATTATTATCTTCTTTCTGAAGATCTGGATTGGATAAGTGAATAAATTAAATGGAAGACGAAAGAATATCTGAGCACTTGGGACCATAAGGGAAGAGTGATAAAATATTCCATCCCTGATACCTTTGTTCCTTCCTGTGCTCCATCCAGCAATTCTTTGATGGGGGCAGGGTTCATAATTCCTATGTTACAAATAGAGTCTAGGTTTGAACTGCATGTGATTATACATGTGGTAAGTGGTTAGGCCAAGATTAAAACCTAGGGTTTCTGACAGAAACCACTGAGCCTGGCCAACTCTGAGACAGAAAGAGCTAATGTTTACCAACTGGTAACTGTGTTTTACTCCCTTTCCAAGCCCTAACGTACTTTTTTTGTTTTTCCTTTATGATAGGCCCATATGTTCAGTTCAGCCCATTGACTTGAACTTTGTAGATGAACCATCAGAAAATGGAGCGACAAACAAAATCGAGATTAGCATGGACTGTATCCGCATGCAGGACTCGGACCTGAGTGATCCCATGTGGGTGAGTGGCATGGGCCTCTCCTTTGATGTGTGAGCCATGCTAACCTCTGTTATGCCTGGCTTTTTCATGGCATATGAAAACGCAGGTGGGAGGGCAAGGTACCAGTTCAAGTTTTTGCTGGGGAAGACAGAACCAGAATCTAGATCTGAATTCCATTCAAAGCACTTTCAATAATACTATGGCAAACTGCATCTCTCATGGAACTATCCTTCTTTAATGAGGGAGCTCTGAGAACACACATTTCATTACCTAATAATAGAATAGGAAGAAAGAAGATACAAATGAATAAATAGGCTTTCTTTGGCTTTACCGTTGAGTCACTTATGACCTTAAGCCTCAGTTTCCCATCTATAAGATGATGCCACATGCCTCCTAGACAGCTAAGGAGGACGATGGGTTAATGATAGTAAAACACTTTTCTGAGACGTTTAGATAAAAATTTCTTGTATCTGTGCAGTCCTTAATGCTAGGGAGTTTCTCTCTCTCTCTCTTTTTACATTTTTAAAAACATATTTTACTTACCACACAAGTCCTGCTGTTTTTTCTATAAAAATTAAAAACAACAAGACTTATAGAAAATTTTTTTTAAAAATGAGAAAGAGTGTGGGGTATCATAGAGTATCCACTGGTGTGATAAAAGAGAAAGCTTTATAAAATGCCTTTTTTGGAAGAGGGGTGTTAAATGACTTTATTTTATGCAATGGCATAAATGAAAGGAGCTAAGGAGATGTTTTGGAATGCCTTGCCTATCCTGTCTAATAGAAGATTTTACAGGAATTTTCACAACATACTTTTTGATACGAATTGTACTTCTTATTATTGGGAGAAGGTGAAGTGGGAAAAAAAGGAAACAACCCAAAATAGAAAGTTGTAACTTTGCAAATACATCATATTTTGTTACTATCTTGATCAGAGAAAAATGTTATTCTTCCCTGGCTCCTTCCATTCTAACAGGAATATAGTCCTCAGCTGTCCTTGAAAAGAAACTGACTGGGTAAATCCTAGGGGTGGGTCATTCAAGGCCTTGGAGTGTATTGTTATTGAATATAAAGGTGTATAAATTCTGATTTGGCAGTGACTTACAAATGTCCTCAATCTACTAAATAATATTGCCTCAAAGTAATAGGTAGCACTTGCCTAAGAAAACCTATCTTTTTATATTTTTTCTAGAGATTTTCTGTTCTTACTCTTGCACTCATAAAAGCAAGCAGAAGTTATAAAGTTTGAAATTGAGAATCAATCCTTTTCATTTAAAGTTCCTATTGTTATATTTTTCCATACTGAAAAGTATTTTGCTTAACACATCATGCAATTTCTTGCTTCTTTGTTTTATTAGAGATTTTCTCCTTGATAACATCCCTTTCTTTTTTTCCTTTCTGGCCAATTTCTATCCGTCCCTCAATGCCCAATTATCATACCCTCTCTGAGAAAACTTTTTCTTTCACTATTATCCACCAGTCTGAATTAGAGATCATTCCTCTCAAGCAACCTACACATACTTTTAGACGTATCACTTATTACGCCACATTACAGTTCATTTCTCTGTCTGTAAAGAGTACAGGGAACACAGCACAACTTGACTGGTGCGGTGGAGACTCCAGAAAGCTGGCTGGATGCCCACAGGTGGCAGCACCGAAAAAATGATTAAGCAGCCAGTTGCATCCCCCTGAGAAGAGTGGGGTCTAAACCCTGAGATGGGATCTCCAACCTAGAACATCAGAGCCCAAAAAGTACACAGATAACAACCAGCAGCAAAAAGCGGCAGAGGTGCTCTCCGCCAGAGACAGATGGCTGGAGATGCAAAGTCCCATTTAAGAGGTCAATGCACAAATTTTCATTTGCTGTCACTTACCCAGGGCTCCAGCAAAGGTGGGAGCAGAGTGGGCTGGAGATGCCTGAGGAGAAACTGGGGTTTGAAGCTCTGGGGAGAGAACTGAGAGAGTAGACTCTGGGATCCCAGTGCCGAGAGTCATCCACCATACTGCAGCAGCCATTGTGCTCAGGCAGAACACTCCCCTGAGTGGCAGCAGCCTCAGAGGAAACAATAGCTCCAACACCAGCAGGGACTCTGTCCCACCCTATGGGGCTGAAGCCTGACCGCAGGGTGATTAGATTAACAACTGAGTGAGAGGGCCACAGGCAGTATATCCCTGGAAACCTCTAACAGGCTGCCTAAGGTCAGATGGGGTGAACATCTGACATGACCAGAGGCGGATCCAGAGAGAAAAACCTGTGATAAATACTAGAGGCTACTGAGAAGAAATCCACTGTGGTCTTCTCCATGATTTGTGATATTTTCTTTTCTGCATAGCTTTTTAACATTCATTTCTTGTCAATCAAGTCTGTGCATATTCCTCCTTCTACATTTTCCTTTATATTCATGATGTGAATTTTACTATTTCTCTTGGCATTGGTTCAACTTCCAACTCTTACTAGTACTCCTCCCGCTATACTCTCAAAACCATTTTTCTTTCAGTAAGTCATCTCATATTCATTCTCTTTTCTTATAATAGTCTCAATCTCTTTACACCCTTATTAATACTGGTTCATATGCTGTTGGTAGTGGGATTGGGGGAAGGTTATTTTTGCTGGTGTGGGTTTGTTTCCTGGGCTTTGTGGTTTTGTTTGGGCAGCACCTGCACAACAGCATATAAGGCGCAGTAGGTGGAGTCACCCTCAGTCAACCAGCTGGAGGGAAGGACCCACTGAAGAGTGACCCAACAACAACCAAAACCCAATTACATCCAGAAAGACAATAAAAATGGCATAAATGGCATCCAAAGAGCATCAGACTCAGGAGATCAAGGAGACTGCACCACTGAATCTCACAGCTCTCCTACCATAGAAGATCGAACCACAAAGTCAGGGAGCCAAAACGAATCATTTTAAGAAGCAGAAGCAAGCAAGGAGTCTCACAAATAATGGGAAGATAAGGAACCCCCAATCAAAAGGAAAGGAGGAATCCTCAGAAAGGGTGCTAAATGAAATGGAGGCAAGTCAACTGTCAGATATTGAGTTCAAAATAATGGTTATAAGGAAACTCAATGAGCTCAGTGAGAATTACCAAAAACTACAGGGGAGCTATGAGGAACTTACTGCAAATTATATTAGCATGAAAAAGGACATAGAAAAAAATAAAAAAGAACCAAGAGGAAATGAAGAATTCAATTTTTGAATTGAAGGGCATAGTAGAAGGAATCAAAAACAGGCTAGATGAAGCAGAGGACTGAATCAGTGAGCTGTGGGACAAGGTAGAAAAAAAACTCTCAAAAAGAGCAAGATAAGAAAAAAGACTCAAAAAGAATGAAGAGGGGTTAAGGCAACTGCAGGACAGCATGAAACATAATAATATCCATATAATAGGGATACCAGAAGGAGAAGAAGAGGAGCAAGGGGCAGAAAATCTGTTTGAAAAAGTAATCATGGAAAACTTCTCTAATTTGATGAGAGAAAAAGTCACACAAATCCAGGAAGCTCTGAAAGTCCAATCAAGAATCTAAAGAGGCTCACTCCCAGATATATCATAATTAAAATGGCAAAATTCACAAAGACAGAATCTTAAAGTCAGCAGGGGAGAAACAGAAAGTAACATACAAAGGAGCCTCAAAAAAAAACTAGCAGCTGACTTCTCCACAGACACTCCACAAGTCAGAAGGGAATGGCAAGAAATACTCCAAGTAATGAAGATTAAAGACCTGAAACCAAGACTATTCTACCCAGCAAGACTCTCGATTAAAATGGAAGGTGAAATAAAGAATTTCCTGGACAAAAGAAGAGTCAAAGAATACACCTGCACCAAACCAGTACTGCAAGATATGCTAAGGGGACTGCTTTAAGAAGATGAAGAAAAAGAGTGAGGATGAGAGAAACACAGGTACAAGGGGGGAGAAATGGCAATGAATAAATACCTATCAATAATAACCTTAAATGTAAATGGATTAAATATTGCAATCAAAAGACATAGGGTAGCCGAATGGATAAGAAAACATGACTCACACCCATTATGCCTACAAGAGACCCACCTCACAACAAAAGACCTATACAGACTGAAAGGGAAAGGTTGAAAAAAAATATTCCAAGCAATTGGACAGGAAAACAAAGCCAGCCCAGTAGCAATATTTATATCAGACAAAATAGACTTAAAAACAAAGGCCATAAAAAGAAACACAGAAGGACATTTCATTATACTCAAGGGAAGAATCCATCAAGAAGGCATACATTTATAAACATATATGCACAATATAGGAGTGCATAAATATATAAGAAAAATCTTGGAGGACTTCAAGAAAGATACAGATAGTAACACAATTATAGTAGGGGACTTTAATATTCAATGCCAACAATGGATAGATGTTCCAAACAAAATATCAACAGGGATATTGTGGAACTGAATGACACATTAGATCTCACGCGCGCGCGCGCGCGCGCACACACACACACACACACAGAATATTTCATCCCACAGAAGCAAAATACACATTCTTTTCAAATGCACATGGAACATTTTCAAAGATAGAACATGTGATAGGACACATAACAAGCATCAACAAATTCAAGAAAATTGAAATCATATCAAGCATTTTCTTGGAACGCAAGGCCTTGAATCTAGACACCAACCTCAAAGAAAAAACTTAAAAGCATTCAAACTCATGGAGACTAAACAGTATGCTTTTAAACAAGGAATGGGTTAATAATGAGGTCAAGGAAGAAATCAAAAAGTTTCTGGAAACAAATGAAAATAAACACAGGACTCCCAAATCTATGGGACACAACAAAGGCTGTCCTGAGAGAGAAGTTCATAGCAGTACAGGCCTACCTAAAAAAGGTAGCAACATTTCAAATAAACAGCCTAACACTACATCTACAAGAACTGGATGAACAATATCAAACAAAGCCCAGAGTGAGTAGAAGGAAGGAAATAATCAAGGTCACAGCAGAATTCAATGATGTAGAGACTAAAAGAAAAGTTCAAAGGATCAGTAAGTCCAGGAGCTTGTGCTTTGAAAAGATAAAAATATCAACAAACCTTTAACCAGGCTCACCAAGAAAAAAAGGAAAGGACCCAAATAAGTAAAATAAAAAATGAAAGAGGAGAAATTACAACCAATACCACAGAAATACAAAGGATTGTAAGAAATTACTACAAAAAATTACATGCCAAGAAATTTGAAAGCTTGGGTAAAATGGATAAACTTCAAGAAAAATATAATCTTCTGAAACTGAATCAAGAAGAAGCAGAAAACCTGAACAAACTGATAACAGCTGGTGAAATTGAAACAGTAATCAAAAAACTCCTGGCACACAAAAGCCCTGGAATTCCACAGGAGAATTTCACAAAACATTTAAGAAAGATCTACCCCTATCCTTCTCAAACTATTCCAAAAAATCCAAGAATAGGCAAGACTTTCAAATTCTTTTTATGAGGCCAGAATCATCCTAATCCCAAAACCAGATAAAGACACAACAAAGAAAGAAAACTATAGGCCAACATTGCTGATGAACATAGACACTAAAATCCTCAACAAAATGTTGACAAACTGCATCCAGCAATACATTAAAAAGATCATATACCATGATCAGGTGGGTGTCATCCCAGGG
This sequence comes from Glossophaga mutica, assembly GCA_039655065.1. NCBI lineage: Eukaryota > Metazoa > Chordata > Mammalia > Chiroptera > Phyllostomidae > Glossophaga > Glossophaga mutica. The sequence goes on along the minus strand of CM077304.1, from coordinate 174,850,994 downwards.
TTGCAAGGATGGTACAGTATTCATAAAGCAATAAACATAATACATCACATAAACAAAAGACAAAAATCACATGATCATATCAATAGATGCAGAAAAAGCATTTGATAAGGTACAGAATTCATTTATGATAAAAACACTCAGGAAAGTTAGAGAGAGCATACCTCAACATAATAAGGTCCATAAACAAGAAACCAACAGAAACATCATACTCAATGGGCAAAAACTATAAGTTTCCTCACTAAGATCAGGAATAAGAGAAGGATGTCAGCTTTCACCACTTCTATTCAACATAGTATTGGAAGTTCTAGCCACAGTGATAAAACAAGAAAAAGAAATAGAAGGAATACAAAGGAGGAAGCAAAGCTATCACTGTTTGCAGATGACATGATAGTGTTCATAGAAAACCCTTTAGACTCCACCAAAAAACTACTTGGGCTAATAAATGAATTTGGCAAAATGGTAGAATACATAGTCAACATTCAGAAATTGAAAGCATTTTTGTACACCAACAATAAAATATCAGAAAGACAAACTAGGAAAAAAATCACAATTACTATGGCAACAAGAAAAATAAAATTCTTAGGAATAAACTTTACTAAGGAGGTAGAAGAACTGTGCTCAGAAAACTACAGAACACTAAAGAAAGAAATTAAGGAAGATACAAATAAATGGAAGCACATACCGTGTTCATAGATTGGAAGGATTAACATCAAAATGTCCATACTACGCAAAGCAATTTTAGATTTAACCCAATTCCTATCAAAATACCAATGGCATATTTCACAGAGATAGAAGAAATATTTCAACAATTTATATGGAACCATAAATGACCCTGAATAACCTTGGCAATTTTGAGGAAAAAAAAAAGAGTAAAGTAGGAGGTATCATAATACTTGATATCAAACTATATTACAAGACTACCGTAATCAAAACAGTCTGATACTGGCATAAGAACACATACAAATCAACGGAACAGAATAGAGAGCACAGAAATAACCCCAAGTCTCTATGGTCAATTAATATTCAACAAAGGGGGAAGAAGTATAAAATGGGGTAAAAGTAGCCTCTTGAACAAATGGTGTTGGGAGATCTGGACAGATGCATGCAAAATAATGAAACTCGACCACTAACTTACACCATACACAAAAGTAAACTGAAGATGGATAAAAGACTTAAATATAAGTCACAACACCATAAAAGTCCTAGAGGAGAATATAAGCAGGAAAATCTCAGATATTCCATGCAGTAATATTTTCACCAACATGTCCTCTAGGGCAAGGGACAGACAGGAAAAAATAAACAAATGGGACTTTATCAAATTACAAAGCTTCTGCACAGCTAAAGAAAAATCAGCAAAATGAAAATTAAACCAACCATGTGGAGAAATATATTTGCAAATGATAACCTTGGAAAAGGGTTTAATCTCTAAAATATATAAAGAACTCACATGACTCCACAGCAGGAAGACAAACAACTCAATTAATGGGCAAAGGATCTGAACAGACATCTCTCCAAGGAGGACATACAGAGGGCCCAGAGACATATGAAAGGATGCTCAGCATCATTAGCCATCAGAGAGATGCAAATTAAAATTACAATGAGATACCACTTTACACCAGTCAGAATGGCCATCATAAACAAATCAACAAACAATAAGTGCTGGCAACACTGTGGAAAAAAGGGAACCCTAGTGCACTGTTGGTGGGAATGCAGACTGGTGCAGCTGCTGTAAAAAAAACACTATGGATTTCCTCAGAAAACTAAAATTGGAACTGCCTTTTGAACCAGCAATTTCACTGCTGGGATTATACCCTAAGAAAACTGAAACACCAATTCAAAGAACCTATGCACCCTAATGTTCATAGCAGTACAGTTTACAATAGCCAAGTGCTGGAAGTAACCTAAGTGCCCATGAGTAAATGAAGGGACCAAAAAACTGTGGTGCATTTACACAATGGAATACTACATAGCAGGAAGAAAGAAGGAGCTCCTACCCTTTGTGATAGCATGGATGGAACTGGAGAGCATTATACTGAGTGAAAGAAGCCAGGGGGTAAAAGACAAATACCATATGATCTCACCTATAAGTGGAACCTAATTAACAAAACAAACAAGCAAGGAAAATAGAACTGGAGACAGTGAAGTAAAGAACAAACTGACAGTAACCAGAGGGGAGAGGGAGGGACATAACAGGGGAAAGAACGGGACATGTCATCAATGACCATGTATAAAGGACCCATGGACAAAGCCAAAGGACGGTAGGATTGAGGATTGGAGATGGGAGTGGGTGGGGCAGGGGAAAGTGGTGGTGGGGAAATGGAGACAACTGTACTTGAACAACAATAAAAAATAAATGCAAAAAAAATTTTAAAACAGTGTAGGAGCCATATTTTGTCATGCTCTTTTCTTGTTACAGTGTTTTGCACATATTAGACACTCAGGAATTTTTGAATTAAAAAAAAATGAGACTTTGAAGTTATCTAAGAAGTCAAAAGTTCTTTTTCAAACAGCCCTGTTCAAAAGAACTTTCTTCCTTCAAAGTATTGCATTGGAGGAGAATCTGAGCTTCATTTCTTCTTGCATACTTCTTTTTCTATGTATTTTAGAGATGCTATATGGGAAACCTCCACCCTTCCCCCATCGGGTAATCATACAATACAGAATCTCCACACTTTTCACTCCTCGGAAGAGATACCATTGCTAATTAGGATTGCTGAAACAGAGTTTGACCATCATTTATTAGCACCTTTGAGCTTGAAATTGTTTGCCAGATTAAATTGAAGGTAACAATAAATTAGAAAATAACACCCAGGATAGAAAAGTTTGAAATAAGGTTCGATTCCCAGTCAGGGCATATGCCTGGGTTGTGGGCCAGGTCCCCAGTGGGGGCCATGCAAGAGGCAACCACACATTGATGTTTCTCTCTCTTTCTCCCTCCCTTCCCCTCTCTAAAAATAAATAAATAAAATCTTAAAAAAAGAAAGAAAGAAAAATTTGAAATAAGTGTAGGATTGAAGTGAGTCAGAAAAAAGTGGAAAACAAAAGGATATGGGGTTTCATCAGTAGAGGGAACAAAATAGGTTACCTAGAAACAGCTCTATTCTAAAGAAATAGACTAATAAAGTAAGAATGAACTTAATTAATTTAAAAAAAAATTGCCTGTCTGTGGCTGCCTTATTTTTGTTTCCAAAGAACTAAAACCTTGGTAGTAAATTATTGGTCTATATGAAGCCTGGGTCTAACTTGGTCTGACGACTATTCCAACATCCTCTTACATGTGCACGTGTGAAGGCCACATAGATGGGACTAGATAACAACAATAGTTCTATGCAAGAGGAGTGGCAAAATTGTGGGCTTCCTTAAATGTTATAACTAGTGTCCTGCTTTGGAGGGTAAGAGCTAGGATCCTCTGAGATTCCTAGTCCTTCTAAAGTGACAGCTGCTGCAACTAGTGTGGAACTCTTTTGCTTCACTATGTGGTAATGTATTCTTCACTTTTCTGTGTATAGGTTAATAGCTACGTAATTCCAAAACTGCACGTAAATTCCCTTCCTCTTGAATATAATATAAAAAACTGGGATCTCATCCAAGCATTGTTTTATGATGCAAGAGATATGACTCTGTAGACATGAAATGGTAAGTCAAATTAAGGACAGAAATCTTGAAATTGAGAGTGTCACTCCCTTTTTATTGATTTTTTAAATATACCCTTCACCTTAACACCCAGTTCTGAAATGGGATCATAATGTGTTGTTCTGGTTATTAACAAAGGAAATTTGAAATATAGAGAATGTTTGTGCCTTCTTCATTAGAGTGATTTTAATGTCACTGAAGAACGTGCTGCCTTGGATTAGCAAGGCCCTTGTTGGCTCTTGATTCTGTATTCAGTTGTCTGATATATGACTTTACATCTCAGCTTTATATTTGTGAACTGTCTAATCATGTCTATCATATTTTCAAGAGGTGGATAATGACGTTAACACCTGAATGTTCTACTGAAATGATTGCTGCAAACTACATAATTCTTTTTTTAAACATTTTTTATTGTTGTTCAGTTACAGTTATTCCCATTTTCCCCCCATTACTCTCCCCTCCCCTACCCACCCCTCACTTCCCACATTCACTCCTCCCCCCATTGTCTTTGTCCATGGGTCCTCTACACGTGTTCCTTGACTTGACCCTTCCCCTTCTTTAATTTTTGCATTTGTTTATTCTTTATACTTTGAAAGAAGCCCTGCTTAGCTGAATTAAATTTTTCCCTAGGGATTTGAGGGCCAATTATCTGACCTATCCATTTTTAGAAATTCTTACTGTAGCAGCCCAGATATATTTGAAGACTCTCCCCCTCTATATATCGAAAGAGCAGGTAGTATGTTTGTATTTGGAAAGGGTTACATCATAGCACCTAGCATAATGCCTTACATTTATATGACCCAAGATTCATATAAGATTTCATTTTCATATACTATGTTCCATCTTCTTGTTCAATCGATCCTTTTATCATTATATAATATTTCTTTTTATCGTAATTTAGTTTGCTCTAAAGTTAATGTCTTTGTTTAAATTAGCATAATGAATCTGACTTTATTCTGATTAACAGTTGCATGGTAAATCTTTATTCTATCCTTTTACTTTTAACCTATATTCATTACTATATTTGAAGTGAATATCTTCTAGACAACATACGATTGAATTGTTTTTTTATCCATTTTGGCAATCTCTATCTATTAATTGGTATATTTACATCATTTACATTTAATATAATTATTGATATTTTTTCAATCATTAATATTGTATCTGTTTCCTTCTCTGTTCTTCTGTTTCCTTTTTAAGCTGTTATATAGATTATTTGATGTATTTTTAGTATTCAATTTTAATTTTTCTATTTTGGTTTCTGCTGTATCTCTGCATATTTTTAGCGGTTGCTCTGAGGACTTTTCAGTATTCACAATTTCACAGTGTATTGATAGTCACTGTTTTACCACCTCAAATGCAGTGTAGAAAACTGACCACAATGTTGGTTTTATAACCCTCTCCCATGATGTTGTACACTCCATCTATACACACTACATCTATATATATACACACACTACATCTATGAATACTTCATAAAGCAGTGTTATACTTGTTACTTTCAACTGTTAAATATATTTTAAAGAACTCAAGGAATAGTCTACTTTATTGAATAGAATATTTCTCCTTGATGTTGCCCTTCTTTTTTATCAAAGTCATAGCGGTCACTAGACATTATCAGGAAGAGTACAAAATTTCATGAATATTTTCATTTATCAGAATGAATTTTTTAAGGAAAATAAATATCTATATTTTCTAAGCAAGATTGTGCATCATGTCAAAGCTCTAAATTGCTGAATTTTTAATTGATCAAAAGTTTATAAATATTCTCTCCATAGCTCTTTAGTGATTTATCTTTTTCACTCTCCCCACCTACACACACACACACACACACACACACACACACACAATTACATATACGTTCACTCACATATAACTCAATTTGAACCACATATATAGCTATTTTTCAATATTCTAGAATTGATACAGACACCAGCCCGCGGTGTCCGCGTCATTATGGATGAAATGAGACATTCACATGGACTGTGGAGTTCGGTGAAAGAAAAAGGACAGCATGGCTTTCCTTTCTCTCAAGGGGAGCAAAAGCCCGTGGCCTCCACCATGACAGGCCTTTATTGGGTTTTCCAGCACATTACATGACAGTCCTCATTTACTATGCACAGGTTTGCTTTAGGTGGTTACGTTTTACAGAAAACAAAGGAGATGATACCACTAATCGCATAACGGAAGAAGGGAAGGATATTAGCAAATGAAAAAGGAAAAGTGGTTGAGCAGGTTACACTCATCCTAGGAATGTTTAGCATGGATTATAGGAAGTTACAATAAGCACTTGCTGTCTCAATTCAGGGTGGGGGAGTTTTTAGCAAAAGCAAGACTCAAAGCTGCATAGGCATATTGCAGGCCTGATTCCCCACGGGAGAACCTATCTGTGGGCGTGGGTCCTGTGCTTCTCCGAGTGGGAGCTGGGCCATGCCACACAGAATAGGCTCCTCCATAGAATAGCATCATGATAGTTTTTGGTATGCCAAGTGTTTTAAGCTTTGATTTGAGACGTGTGTGTGTGTGTGTGTGTGTGTGTGGGTGTGTGTGTGTAAATGATACTCTGTGTACAAATTATTTTTCAGTAAGTCAGTTCAGTTAGGCCGCAAGGGGCTGGTTGACAGCATTGCTTCAGGAATCACTCAAACAGTTGAAATCTCCCTTCCCACATGTCTCGTCCTGGGTCAAAAAGCAGAAAGGATATGATTCCTGATATGCCATACAAACATCAATTATTTTCTATGTGTCTTGGTCTCCAGGCACTTGAGATGCACAATGTTACCCAATTGTAGGTCTCACATCAATATCAATAGCTCACTTCAAGGACAGCATCTCTATCTTCCTTCTCTTTTCTTCCCTTCCTGTTTTGGTCTTCTTCAGGCTCCCAGAGCTACCCTCACAGCACTGCTACCACCCTCCTCTCGTGCCTCCTATTCATTTCTTTGCTCCTTTTCAAGTTCCCTAATTCTCCCCTATTTCCACTTCCCCCTTTTCTGGTCTTCCAGAAAACCACTACAGTGTAGGCAGATTTAAATAAAGGCTGAAAAAAACTTTTATAACTACCTTATATTTAAAATAGGGTTTTATGATGTATTACTTACATTAGAATTACAACATGAGATTTATATTCAGACACAATGGAATTAAAATCTTGTCTTTACCACTTTCAGCTGTGTGAACTTGATAGTCCATGAGCCTTTCTTTGCTCATTTGTATGACTAGATATAATATCTATCATAGGTCTCAGAGAATTGTGATGGTTATTTTCATTACCTGATTTGTCTTCATTCAAGGATCTTAACATGTAAATTTATATAGTCAATTAAAAATTATTATTTTTGTTATCACTTGTCTGTGCTATCTTCCTAAGAATTCTGTGAGATAGGTGAATATGTATTACTTTTTATAGTAAAATACAAATAAATATACCACTCTTATTACAAGAGCAATTCATGCTAATTAATTGCATTTAATTAAAAGCAATTCATACTAATTAAAGTAACTTTAGAAGTAGCAAAAGCATATATAATTCCTACCTAGTAATAATAATTATGAACATTTTAATAATTTTTCCAGTTATTTTTCTAGAAGAAATAGATTTCATTAAACATATTTGGATCATGTCATATAAATTTTGTTGTCTACTTTTCATTTGCGTTCTATGGTAAGCATTCTTTTATTTACAAATGTTGAAAACAACTTAAATTGCTATATTATATATAATTACATAGATATACAATAATATATTTAACTGTTCTCTTACTCACAGATTTTTAAGAATACTTATATACAAAATATTTTTGTGCTAGATACTTAGAAATGTAATCATTAGGTAACAGTGTATGAACACCAGTGTTCTTGATACCTATTATCAAATTTCTTTTCATGAGCCCTTTCTTGCCCTTAATTTGCATTCCCACCAACCATGCAAAATGGTCTCTAAACTCAAATTCAATTTTGGTTATACAATCTCTTCTTCAAAATATGCAAATATGTCTAGGTCATTAAAGGAATTTTTCATCATTTGCACATCAAGATGAAATAGTTCCTCTTGATATACACCTTTGACTGTAATCTGTGGAAGCGGGTAGTAGTTTTGACTGGAGTTGAGTAGGACATTTTGGAGAATGGAACATCTGTGAGTGGAGCGGGCAGGCCTAATTAGGATAGGAACAATATGAGGAAGGAGGTGTGAAAGAAGGATGGGCAAGGTGCATTTCCAAGCTTTCCCCTAGGATTAGTCTTAAATATGGAAATGGACATAACGTTTCTCCTTTTCCATTCAGCAATCCTAACTCTTTCTTTAAGGAATCCTATTAGCCTTACCTCATGGCTGCCACCATTAAAATAATCATTCAACCAAAAGTAATGCCAGATAGAATTTTATGAGTTAGTTCCATGAACACAAATGAAACAAAAACCTATTACACATAGTGAAACCGCTGCAATTTTTGGAAAATGGGTTTGTAGTTACTTATGTTGCTAATGAGGTAGCTCAATATCCATTCAGTTTAGACTGAGTTCAGGTGTCCCTAGAAGAGCAGATTGTTTTTCTGTTCTGTTCTTTGTACAGCGTAGCCAATCGGAAGGCACCACTTTGTTCAGGAGTGCCAAGCCAGGGACTTTACCTTAAACACAAGTATGCATTTCAAACCTTGAACAAACAGTCTGCTTAATAAAATATAGGAAAGGTTTTTTTTTTCTTCTCTAGAAATTCACAAACATCACTTGATAGGTGACAGCTCCTCCCTCACAAAAGGGGCTGTTTGCTTTCTGCTTTGGTGTTTGGGTAAAAGGCAGCACTCGCCAGCAGAGAATTTATTGCCTGCGGGGAGGTGTTTGCAGTTCTTGTGTTTAATCTAAGAAGAAACCCTTCCCTCTGTTTTTGAGGAGGAAGAATTGGAAATGATAGCCCCAGGGAAATAGTTCCCCTAACACCTGTCTTTGGTGTAACCTCAACAATGTTACTCAAGACACTATGCTCCCTGTGTATGCATTCAGAATGACAAAGTTGAAGAGGGCAGATAAACAGAAAGGGATTTTAGCAGAAACAGGGGAGCTGATTCTGACCTTGCTCTTCTTAAAACCTGATCAGGTTGAAATCCTAGCATGCTGAGTTAAAGGGAATCTGATTTGTTTGAAGTAATACCCATGTTACTCTGGCAACCAGCTTATTTAATAGAGTTTTAATCTATAAAAATTGGAAACTTCTAGAATACTAGATTTAGGAATTTTGGGCAAGATTTAGTTCTAATTCAGCTCTCCTTTGATAGAGGGGAAAACTGAAGTACAAGTTGATTATGGTCGAATTCAACATTTTTAATAGTTTGTGGATGAGTCGGGATTAAACCCAATTTTCTAAATTTCTAGGTCTGCCTTTCCATCTACTATCAGACACAGTGGTAAAGAGTTCAGTCTCTGGAGGTTGATGGCTGCCTGTATTTGGATACAGCTGTTACTCACTATTTGGATGACCGTGGCTAAGTTGTGGTGCATTTCTGAGCCTCAGTTTCACCATCTGCCAAATGAGAATGATTGCATGGGAGACACACCATAGAAAAGCTGTTCTGAGACTTGAGATATGACATACAAAGCAGTCATCATGGTAGCTTGCATGCAGTCAGTCAGTGGTGATGATGGTTGCTGTTGCTCATTCGAACATGATAAATCTGGAAAATGGTGATCATTAATTCCAATTAGAGCAATTACTGATACAGGAAAAATATAATTTGTATAGATTTGTATTTTGGTATTTCCAAAAAGGAAATTAATATTTGAAGATATTCTAGAATGCTATAAAATCTGACTAGGTCATTCTTTTCCATTTTGAACTAGATGATGAGTTCTTTTTCAAATTAAGATCATTTATTATTTTAATCCTTACCCAAGGATATGTTTATTGATTTTAGAGAGAAAGAGGGGAAAGGAGAGAGAGCGAGAGAGGGAACACTGAAGTGAGAGAGAAACATCTGTCAGTTACCTCCAATATGTGCCCCAATTGGCAAACGAACCTGCAACTTAGGTATGTGTCCTGACCAGGAATCGAACCCACAACCTTTTGATATATGGGAGGATGCTCCAACCAAACCAGATTTGAGAAACCTGGCCAAGGGCTAAGATCAAATTTCGGAGCAGACTTCTTTAAAATCTGATAGTGAATGGGAGGGTGAACTGGCTGCAACATCTGTCACCCCATTGATTGCCAGGGTTGATTCAGCTGATCATGCTGGATAGGTGTCCTCTCCCTCCCTCACCGCTCCATGTGCATCCCTCCTGAAGCTGTGTGCTTGGTGGAAGAGGACAACCTTCACTGATAGAAGAGAGGTCTGCTCTTCAGTCACGGGTATAGGAGTAGCTGTGCTCCTATGCTAGAACCACCAAACAAGCTCTCAAGGTTCATTTGTAGGATAATGCAGGGTAGTCAAGCTTCCAAGATTTCAGACACATACAAATGAGGTTCTGCATGTGGCATTCTACCTTTGTTTTCCGAAAAAATAATTGATAGTCCCTTGTGTCTATTAGGTGTCATAGAACTCACAGATAAAACATTTGAATTACTAAATATCATTTTTTAGTTATTTAAATATTATTCAGTAATTTTGACATAATGAAATATTCCCTTTTCCACTATAGTAATTAAAAACACAAGCTTTGGAATTGGATATACTACTGATATACCTATGTTTGAATTTTAACATGATAAGGAACTCACAGCTTCACAGATACCTAGATAGTTTAATTCATTGGTTCTCACAGTGTAGTTTCAGAGCCAGCAGCATCAACATTACTTAAGAACTTGATACGAAGTGTAATTTTGGGGGTTCTACTCTACAGCTACTGAATCAAAAACTGGAGAAGGAAGGATACAATCTTTCGGTAAGCCCTCTAAGTGACTTTGATGTTTGAGAATCACTGGGGAAATCCAGTGATTCAACATATATGTTTTTATAGGCAGGGAAACTCAGGCCTCAAATGGGGAGAGGCTTATCCAAGGGTACAGAGCCATGCTGAGAAGAAACTTTTAGGCCAGTCTCTATTTTGAAATATTTATAGTTGTGACTCATCCTAAAACATGTGAAATTATCTTCAGGATTATGCCCTTTAGCAAATAAAAATATAGAATACTTTATTTTTTTTCTATTTATTTATTTATTTTAAGTTTTATTTTAATTGTTGATCTTGTATAGTTTTCTGTCTTTTACTCCCATCCCAACCCACCACCCCAGCCCTCCCCACCTCCCTCCCATTTCCATCCCCCATAGTTTTTGTTCATGTGTCCTTTATACTTGTTGCTCTAAACCCTTCCCCTTTTTCCCTGAAATTCCCTCCCCTCTTCCCTTTGGTGACTGTCAGCCTGTTCTCAATTTTAGTGTCTTTGATTATATTATGCTTGTTTGTTTATTTTGTTGATTAGATTCCTGTTAAAGGTGAGATCATATGGTATTTGTCTTTCACCGCCTGGCTTATTTTGCTTAGCATGATGCTCTCCAGTTCCATCCATGCTGTCGCAAAGGGTAGGAGCTCCTTCTTTCTTTCTGCTGTATTGAATTCCATTGTGTAAATGTACCACAGTTTTTTGATCCATTCATTTACTGATGGGCACCTAGGTTGCTTCCAACACTTGGCTAGTGTAAATTGTGCTGCTATGAACATAGGGGTGCATAAGTTCTTTTGGATTGGTGTTTCAGGGTTCTTAAAAATGGATCTTACCTTTTGACCCAGCAATTCCACTGCTTGGATTATATCCTAAGAACCCTGAAACACCAATCCAAAAGAACCTATGCACCCCTATGTTCATAGCAGCACAATTTACAATAGCCAAGTGTTGGAAATATAAAATACTTTAGAAGAAATAATTAAATAAACAATGAGATATGTCTGGAAAAATTCCAACCATTGTTAATGTAATGAGACTGGTTTGAGCCATGTCAATGTAACCTGGCAGCCAAGGAGAGTGGACTGGAACGTACATGCATAAACAATGTCAACTTCACTGTACTAGTCAGCAGGGATGTTAGACACTGTTGAGTAGGCGTGTGTACTGTGTGGTCTTGACATTTAAAATGAGTGAGTAGAGCCATGAATCTGCATCAAATTTTGTGTTAAACTTGAACATTCCTCTGGAGAAACTATTCAGATGATTCAGAAGACCATAACAATGGGCAATTGGTGATTGGCAGCTTTATCACAACAACTGCATCATGTCTCATGCAGAGTTTTTTTGCTTAACATCAAATCACCCAGGTGATTCAGCCCCCTACAGCCCAGATTTGGCACCCTGTGACTTTTGGGTTTTCCTAAAACTAAAATCACCTTTGAAAGGGAAGAGATTTCAGGCCAGACCATTGATAAGATTCAGGAAAATACAATGGGGCACCTGGTAGCAACTGGGAGAACTGTGTGAGTTTCCAAGTTGCCTACTTTTAAAGGGACTGAGGCACCACTGTCCTATGTACAATGTTTCTTGTATCTTCTTCAATAAATGTCTCTATTTTTCACAGCACATAGCTGGTTACTTTCTGGACAGATCTCATGTTTATGAAATAGCTTGGCTACATTTGTCTTTATAAGTAAGAAGGTGTTAAAGAAATTCCCATATTGTATTTCTTTAATTGTAGAGATGATTCATAGGAATCTTTTCCTGGCAAAATGCTTACATTTTAAATTTATATTCTTACCAATTCAACAAGTATTTACTGATGATTTTCTAAGTTCAAGATACACACTGCTCAGAGCACCAAGTTTTGATATAATAGCTGAGTCATGGGGAGACAGATATAAGGCCAATGAACTAGATTATAAATTATCTGAATAGTCATACCAAGAAAATATTTGATGCTTAGCACTGAAAGATAAATATACCACAAATTGGTATCCATCAGGAACAACAGACCAGAGTTCAGTCATCAGCAATGATTGCTGGACTGTATGACTTCAGAATCATACTCTATGGAAATGGTCACTCTTAGGCATCAAGCAGCTCAGTGGTCCTGCATCCAATAAACATTTAATGCTTGCTTACTTGAGAGAATTTGGAGAATTTGTAAATAAATAAAGAGCACATTCTGCTTCCAAGGACCACCTAGTTTATATATAGACATGTACAAACTACTCTCAAATTAGAAAGTGGATGGCACCAGAGGAGGGTATAGATAAAATTCAGCAGGAATTCTGATGAACATTTCTATTTGAAAGCTTAGGAAACATGTTGGCCATATGAAGGCAAAGGGAGAGAAGTTATTTTAGGCAGAGAAAATCATTTATGTGAGTTAGGGAATAGGCTTAAATGTGTGAGGCAATCAATGAAAAGAGAAGAGAAATGGTGATGCTTAGAGAAAACTGGGGAATACATGTGTCACCTAGTAATGCAATGATTATTATTTTTTAATTACCTGGACCCACCCCACAGAACAACAGAATACACACACACTTATGGTTATCAGGTAGAGACTCTTTGACTTAAGTGTATTTGTGAATCCAGTAAACTGTGTAATGGGAGGAGGGTCGATTTGGTTTGGCTAGAACCCAGCAGGCGAAAGAAGGACTATGGGAACAGACAAATCATCGCATTGGGGTCAGTTCAAGGAAAATCCTAAGACATTGTAACCTGGTGGCCTTGCTGAATGGATTATAGGACATAGAATGTGGGTAACTAGAGGATGGGTGGCTGGAGGTGGAGGTGCCTCCAGTGCATGTGATCTCAAATTCTGCCACGTCATGTGCTTATTGCCAAAGAAAGTAGTGCGTTGAGATTGTGATTACATCTCTGTGGAGATTTATGGGAACTATTCATTTTCTCCTTCCACTTCTTCAACATTTTTTCAGAATGTATTAAGTGCCAGTTCTTGGAGTAGGACCAGGGATGAAAATGAGAGAGCCCCTTTACTTTACAACCTAATATGGGATAAAGGTGCAAATCTCACTAATTAGGCAACAAGGATCACATTGATAAAATGCTGACATGTAGATATAAAACAAGGCTGATATAGTTAGTAGCTGGGTTGATTATTTCTGGTTAGAGAGATTATGAGAGTCTTCATTTGGTAAAAGGCACAATTCAAAGTGTTTGTGTATGTGTGCCTGCGTGTGTGCGTGACTCAGTTCGTGCAGTATGAGCCTCTCACTTTGTTGATACGTGTTAGTTGAGTGGAGTGCCTATCAGAAGTACATAGATTGTCTGCAGTGATTTGAGCTTCATTTTGGTCTCTTTTGTCTAGCAAAGTTATTCTTTGTGTTTAGGAAAGACATAATTTACCTATAGATTTAAAAAAAAAAAAACAGTTCTTACTTCACTGTGTTTACTTATCATCCTTCCAAGAAGTTGAGAGCTCTTAATGGATATTATTCAAGCCATTTCTCACCACACCCTCTTAAAGAGGTAAAAAGAGAGCAAGTATTTCTAACATCTGAATTTTGTACCTCTGTAGCACAAAATAGTGAATCAGAAACTAAATTAGAGGTAAAATCCACACTATTTGTCTTGGAAGTAAGTATGCTTTCTTTCGATAGATGTTATGACCTCCTTTCTTTCAAATCAGAACTAGATGGCCTTATCAAATATGGCTTTTAAAAGTAGCCCTGTCTTTTAGATATCTGGGTTGGATATCAATATAATTTTTTCATAAACTGAACTTTAGTAGAGCATCATGGATTTAGTGATGTTGGCTGCCTTCGGTGTAGGGAATCAGCACAAACCAGCACATGAGTTTTGAAAGGCATTCAGACTTCAGAAGTCATGAAGTTTAGTAAGAAAAAAAAAAACAAAACAGTAAAACAAGCAAATGAAAAACACTGGCCTGACAGTCAGGAACCTTGGCCTCTAGTCCTCACGTTCTTGTCACTAATTGACTTCACTTCCCCCACTGAGCCCTAGTTTTTTTATGTGCATAAACATGAAATTGGACTAGGTGATTACTCAATTTTCTCATTCTCTGTGACAGATAAATTGCCAATACTTTTCTTCTGAATTCAGTCTTGCCAGGACTCCTCTTGTGTCTTAGTGTGGCTTTGATGGGAACATAAGCCAGGCACACATTTTCCAGAACCATTCATGAAAGCACATATACACCCATGTGTCCTGTTTGAAACGTATAATAAAACCTACTCTAAATAATAAGTTATGTGGCATGGAATCTAAAGTTTGTGACTATCTTTCTTTTCTTTCTATTCTGTGGGGCAAGGGGGCTGGGAAGACTTGCAAAAATTAGAAGACACAAGCAACATTTTTATATCTGAGAAAATGAATGCTTCCTAATCAGGGCTTTTTGTGGAGGCGAGGTGGGCGGTGAGGGATTACACTCATAAAGATTAGTCATAAATACGAATACTGTCTGGAGCTGGTGAAAAGAGAAGTAACTAACCCCTTCTATTACTCTCCCACTCCCTCCTCTAAAGCGCTGCCTCTCGATCTTCTTCCCAAGTCCCGGAGGCACTGTTCCTTCCAAACAACTACTTGCCTAACCAGTTCATTGGAATGTCTTTCTACAGACTGTCTCCTCATTCAGATTTCTTCTGAAAACGAACCTCTCTAAAAGCATAAATCACCTTAAAAAAACATTGCTAAATGTTGCACACAAAATCTTTTCTTTGTTTAAAAAACATGCACAAGCAAACTTACCTACCCCACCTTGAAATAACAACAACAAAGAAAGCAATTATGGCAACAATTGCCTTGCTCCTTTTAAAGAGAAGACTTTTTTCTGGGTTGCATTTGTTCTTTGGGGTGACAGGAATTAAACTCTTTTGATGTAATCTTTCCTGCTTATCACACGCACACCTCCTTGATCTCTTATCCCACAGCCTAAGGGAGATCGTATGAAAATATTATGTGTATGATGTCTTGGCTGGAATTTCAAAATTAACAAATAATAAAATGTGAAGCAAAAGATATAAACTGCAGACTGACACAAATCTTGTCATGTAACAAATCTTGCCTTCGTACAAACATATAAAAAGGTCTTAATCTAGGAGTGAAATGTAATAATTATGGAATAATGTACATTGAAATTTTACTTCATTATATAATAGTGTCTCAGAAAATAGTTGAGGTATCTGTGAGGTTTGTTTTTTTTTTCTTTTTCTTAGTGACCTAGTTGCCCATCTAGTCCTACTAATAATGAGGGCTAGTAATGATTCACATAAGATTTTCTTATTCTAATTGTGTACTAAACTAAACTAAACTAAACTAAACTAAACTAAACTAAACTAAACTAAATAGGGATAGTTTGTGATTTGAATTCAGTGAGGGAAACAAAAAGAGTAGAAGAGCCGATGCCTGAATTTGTGCATTGATACAAAGTGTTGTAGAGTTTAGATATCTTGCTTCATTTAGTGAAAGTGTAAATGGTGTGGAACAAAATAGGCTCTTTATTTTCTGTTTCTGTGTTTGAAGAAATTCCCAAAATCACTTCAGGTTCGGCAAATTTGAAGTTTGGCTTTAATTTCTAATCTCCTTCTATAACGACATGATAAAACTAACCTATTCACCTATCAAGGAATTCAGCTAAAGAGTAGCTCATGGTTAGAAATCCATGGCTCTTAATTTTTACCATGTGGAGTCTAGAGAACTAAACTGTCTAATAAGCAATAGAAACAAGCCATTAACGTATGAATGAATTACAAAAAGAAAAACAGTATCAATTCGAGCACCCCTATAGACTATATAGTCTACATGCAAATAGACCATTGTGCAGAGAGGGGGTTTGGGAACCGAAGTGCTGATCATGAATTCTGTACCATAAAGAGCCAAGTGATTCGACACGTGTCACAAACCCTCTCTAGTTTCAGTTTCTTTACTTACAAAATAATCTGGACAATGGACATTCAAATCTAGGTATTTTTTTTTTTAGACTTAGATATCAAGGGTTTCCTAGAACAACCTGTAAGAGTGAAATCTCACATAGTATGCCAACACATAAATCAAGTAGTATTTTTTTACAGATTTATTTCAAGGGCTCAGTACTTTGGGGTCTGTGTTCTAATACTGTGGGTATATGAATCACTAAACCTCTCTGAGCTTTAGGGGTTTTTTTTCTTTTATAAAGTGGGATTAATGTGATCATTGTAAAAACTAAATGAGACACTAAATATAAAGAGATTATCTCAATATCATAGCTCCATAGATGTTGACTTTTTAAAATATTACTTTTTATTAGATTAATCATGAAACATGAAGGGTTTGTTTTAAACAAACACAAAGCAAGAAGTGGTTTTGTACAGGAGTTACATTGTTCCATCAGGCTCAGGATCCAATTCTTATTTTATTTTGGCGCTGTTTTAATTATTGTTTAATTATTTTTTAAAAATGTTGAGTCACAAAGATTATAAGTAGTTGCAAGTTATTTTTTTCTACACTTTCTTGGCAACCCTCTGGATGATTGCTTATTGAACTGCTCCCAAACCCTGAAAGAGGAACAGGAACATTTTTTTTTAAAGTTAGAGTTCTATCAAACAATTATTTTTATTTCTTATCATAAAACAATAAACAATTCTGACCCCCAAATCCAAAATTTATCATATGTGTTAAAACTACCGGTGATGTAATAGCACCTGCTGTGCAGAGGGGGCTGACTTACTGTGTAGTTGACAACACTAGGTTGTGACAAGGGCATGTACGGAAATTTTTTGGCAGTGGTACATGAATGCCATAATGGGAGTTGATGTGTAGGTTCAAGTGCATCTAATGGATAAAATGCAGGTCTGGGGGTAAAAAAGAGCACAGGTGCACAACTTTCTAGTCAATGATGACATTTTTATAAGAAGTACTGGTACAGGCACAGATGTGGCCAGAGAAGTTTTATTCCATTTTTTGCCACAAAATCAGATTAATTTGGCTGCACAGCCCTGTTCAAAGACCATGCCTATCATTTAACTAGTGATGTGACATAGGGCAAGTTACTTCAGCTCCCTGTGCTTCTTCCTCCATTTGTAAAATGTGGATCATAATGGTAACTTCCTCATAGGCTAATATGAATATTCAGTCACATCATGTGAATAGCGCATTGAGAATCATGCCTACTCTTAATGCTTAATAAGTATTTGCTGTTGCTGTTTCCTGACTCTGTGCATATGCATATTTTTGAAATGTTTAATTTTAAAGGTACTATAATTTCTATCAGCCTCCAACACTATGATTCTATGCAGTGATCAAGTTAAATGGTTGAGTAAGAATTTATTGTGTGTAAAAAAAGTAAAATTTTATTTTCTTAAATGTTATCTCTAGTCAGTCCGTTTGGGAATATTATGGATGTTGTTACGTGTGTGTGTGTGTGTGTGTGTGTGTGTGTGTGTGTGTGTTTATTGTGATTTATGTCTGAGAAATCAGACCTATTATCTATTTGGGTTAGAGATCATATGCCCAGTGGATGTACCAGAGGTGTCTAACTTGCGGCCTGTGAGCTGCATGCTGCTCAGGATGGCTGTGAATGTGGCCCAACACAAAATCATAAATTTACTTAAAACATTATAAGATTTTTTGGTGATTACTTGTTGCACTGTATTTAATGTGTGGCCCAAGACAACCAACCCTTCTTCTTCCGGTGTGGCCCAGAGATGCCAAAAGGTTGGACACATCTGACAGAAGCTATATTTGATCCTTCCTTGGTATTCTTCCACTTAGTTGGCATTTGAAGCATAATAACTTGGTAGAAGTAATCAAATAGAATACATATAGTCCCTGAGTGAAAATGTGATTATAATAAATAGTATACAGTAGAGATGATTTATGCACCCTGTCAGGGATGCATCAAAAGAGAAATAAAACTTTTTAAATGACTGAACCTATTTAGACATTCAGATATGCTATCTTTCAAAGTGACCACCTTGGGCAATTCAGTTGCTAGCCCTTCACCTCGTCAGTCATCTTTAATGAAAACTTATCAGGAGCATAAGGAAATGTGTCATTTTAATGCTGCTTTTTTTTCTCAATTAGAATAGTCTTATGCAATTTGATCACTCATTTTGCACACTAAATGTGGTAGTGCTGAATAAATTTTTGATTAATTTTTTTAAAGGCTAAAGATTTGTCACCATTTATTGTATTTCAATAATGAGTCACAAACTGATTTATAAATTACAACCGATTGTTCACCAGGCTCAAAGCTCCATGAAAGCAGAAATCATACTTTCTTTCTGTAAAACACACTAAACACATTAGTGTGTTTTACAGAAAAGCTTGGTGTCAGTGCCTAGCAAATGTTTTTTTAAAATGGTTAGGAGGAACAGCGGGTTCCTGAAAGAAGGGATGCAATCTGAACTTTCAGAGTGTCCCACGGAACCTAAAGGAGACTGCATAAGAAGTTTTTAACATTCTGTTAATTTTAAATGGGGTCAGTTCTAAAGTTGGAGGTACAATGCTACCTTATATCAAACTATACTATAAGACTATAGTAATCAAAAGAGACACATAGAGCAATAGAACAGAACAGAAAGCCCAGAAATAAACCTACGCCTATATGGTCAGTTAATCTATGACAAAATAGTCAGGAATATACAACGGGATGAAGACCATCTCTTTGCAAAATGGTGTTGGGAAAATTGGAGATATATATGCAAAAAATGAAATTAGACCACTTTCTTACAAAATTTACATGAATAAACTCAAAATGGATAAAAGACTTAAATGTAAGACTCCCAAAATCTAAAACTCCTAGAAGACAACATAGGTGGTAAACCTTTGACATTGCCCTTAGTAATAGTTTTTTGGATACATCTCTTGGGCAAGGGAATAAAAGAAAAAAAATAAACATATGGGACTACATCAAACTAAAAAGTTCTTGCACGGCAAAGGAAACTGTCAACAAAATGAAAAGATAACCTACTGAATGGAGGAAAATATTTAACAATGATACACCTGGTAAGGGGTTAGTATCCAAAATGTATAAAGAACCCATACAACCAACACACACTGACACACACACAAACACCACAATCCAAATAAAAATAGGCAGAAGACCTGAATAGACACTTCTCCAAAGAAAACATACAGATGGCCAATAGACATATGAAAAGATGCTCAATGTCACTAATTATCAGAGAAATGAAAATTAAAAGCACAGTGAGGTAACACCTTACACTTTTCAGAATTGTGATCATCAATAAATCAACAAACAACAAGTATTGGCAAGAATGTGGAGAAAAGCAAACCCCCATGCACTATTGATATGATTGCAAATTGATATTGGCCACTATGGAAAAAAGTATGAAAGTTCTGCAAAAAATTAAAAGTAGAACTACCTTATTATCCTGCCATTCCATTTCTGGGTAAATATGCAAAAAAAAATCCAAAGTACTCATTTGAAAAGATATATTCATCCCTATGTTCATTGCAGCATTATTTTCAATAGCTAAGCTATGGAAGCAACCCATATCTATCAATAGATCTTTAAGTAAAGAAGGTGAAATGCATATAAACAATGAAATGTTACTCAGCCATGAAAAAGAATGAAATCTTACCATTTGTGACAACATGAATGGACCTAGAGGGTATTACTGGGTGAAATAAGTCAGACATAGAAAGACAAAAGCCATATGATTTCACTTACATGTGGAATCTAAAAAATAATAAACAAATAAAATAGAAACTGACTCAGTGACACAGAGCAAACTGATGGTTGCCAAATGGGAGGGGATTTGGGGTACTGGCTGAAAAAGGTAATGAGATTAAGAAGTACAAATGGCAGTTACAAAATAGTCACAGAAGTGAAGTACAGCATAGGGTGTATAGTCAATAACATTGTAATAACTATTCATGGGGTCAGATGGATACTCAACTTATTGAGGGATCGATCACTTTATAAGTTATACAAATGTAATCACTCTGCTGTGCACTTGAAACTATGATAATATTGAATGTCAAGTATAACTGGAAAAAATAAATAATCTTAGCCATATGGCTACTAACTATTTCTCAGCTTCATGCCTCCTCCCACTCATATTGGTTCCCAGCCTACCCTTGGCTCCAGCCAGTATTTCCTTAACATGAGCTTTTTATTTTTTTCCTTAATACTGTTTTCCTCTCCAGGAAAGAGTTCTTCCTTCACCTAGCAGGTTTCAAAGGTAAAATTTGCTTACTAAGACTATTTGAAGTTTATTATATAAATTGATTTTTATTTTGTGTAACTTTGGGGTAGAAAGTTTTAAAACCCTAACAGCTTATTTTCAGAGTCAGTAGTGTGGACTTAAAATTTCAGAACTGACAAAAATCATTTATAAATCCAAATGTAATGGAGACAAAGAAATAATTTCCCCAGTACTTTTCTCTGAAAAAGAAGGAGAACAGCAACAACAAAAGCTTCCATCTTCATCTAATCCACAGGGAAAACACAAATAGCTCCATTCTTTTTTCCCCTAATGCCATGGCTGGTACCTAATGAGAATATGGAAGACTGTAACCCAAAAGAAGAAAATATTACTAATGTTACTGAAAATTAATTAATGCTGTCTATGATTCAAAGTAAATTAAAATAAAGTTTAAGTGTTAAATGTTTAAAAATTAAATAATATCAGGCCAGTTGTACTTTGCCGTTTTCTTGATATAAGATTTGAAAAGTAGATGCAATCCCACCCCCCACCCGACAATCTCTTGTCCATCTTTCTTGGATTATTTTGCTATTTCCTCATCTATCAATTTTTGTTCATCTGGAATGTGTAAATATTCACATAAAATGCTTCTTTGACACCTATTAAGCAATTTGCATCAGAATTAAGCAGCAGAAGTTTGGGCTCTCAGGGAATTATCAAAAGGGATTGTGCCTAGGAAGCCATTCTTTTTATCTTTGAAGAACATTTTTTTCTGAGTTTATGCAAATTTGAAGAGGCTAATCCAAGTACTCTCTAAAGATTATTAGACAGGACAAAACATTTAATATTGCAAGTTTTCTCTTGAAATAAGTTATTTCAGTGTATAAATCATGTTCTATGTCAGAGGCTTTCATTTGAATGAATCAAAGTTAATTGCAGTATGGATTTAGAAAATGGTACCTATTCATCAAAAACAAACAAATAAATATCTTGTTTGAATAACCTTCTGCTGTTTAAAAGTTATTTCACATCCATTATCATCCTTGATCTTTACAACCACATGCAATATGTATTTCATGCCATTCTAATTATATTAACTTTTTGGATTTTGGGTGTAATTAAATATTATTAAAAGCCATTTAACTTCATTAGTGTACAAGTTAGTATGTATGACTAAATGAAAGACATTCATAATATGTTAGACTGTTAAACTATTGAAAATATGGCTCTTGTTCTGGATTTCCAAGTTTAAATAATAGCATGTCAAAGATACATGTTCTTTAATATTGTTTCATCTGCTGCCTGCATGTGACATTTTTAATAAAGCCACCACGAAAGGTATTTGTAGCATTGCTTACCTGATTGGTCATGAAGAAACACTTACTTTCTCTAATTACTCATGATTGTCTTCTTTTTAATAATACTAAAAACTCTATTCAGACCTCCTGAGTTGAATAGTTGGGCACACTTAATAGTATCAATACTACTTAGGGTTAAATAAAGGTTTGGCTGATTGTTTGGTTATCAGAGAGTGAGATCTTGGCTCTCATTCAACTAAAGCAGAAAATGTCTGGGCAGTATCAGTTAATGTTGGTCAATAGGTCATTTCTCATCAACATTCAGCAAATTCATTGATTGATTCACTTCTTACAATCTATTGAAACCTTTCTCTCTACAGGACTTTGTTTAATATTTGTGTGCCCAACCTAATGGTTTTAGTTGGGATATTCCTCAGTGGGATTTAGTAGTGTGTTAGAAACCTTGTTTGTTGAGCATGGCAAAGTGATAAATTGTACTTTTGTTTGCATGGCTAATTGTAAGGGTTTAGAAACACTCCTTTGATGTACTAAGAGCAGCTAATGAAGACAGTTAAATAAACAAATCTTAATAATGAATCTAGGAGTTCATACAGACACAGTCTGCAAATGTGCCTCTTGTCCTTGGCCCAAACTTTTATGTCTCTTTCCAAGCAGAAGGTCTATTTTGAATTTAATGGAAAGCCAGCTTTTTAAATTCATACCCGAACACTGTACTCCCTCACTTAGAATGTCATTACTTGTAACTAGCTTTAGAAATCATTTAGTAGCACATGCTTTTTTTTTTTTTTAACCAATTTGGAAGCTGAAGCTCAGAGAAGTGAAGCGAGAAGCCCTAAGTTACCCAGCCAGTTGGTCAAAGGGGCAGCCTAGAATCCAGGTTTTCTATTGGTATCCACTGTACTATGATGCTTCCTTTAAAAAAAATTAAATATATATATAATTTAATTATGTATAATTTAATTTATATATATATATAAAATATCTCTTGAAACTAACTATGTTTCATCAATTGATATATACCAACTCGAGACTACTAAACTTTTCTTTGACTAATGTTAAATAGTTGCTCTCACATTGTCATTTTTTTTTTTTTAACACAGCTCTTATTTACTTGGAGAAAGGATCAGACTTTTCCTAGAATGTGTTTGGTGCTTATTCAATGCCAAGTGTAGTGCCTAGATGACATGTTTGATGGAAAGGTGGATTGCATTTCTGTTTCATTTTCAAGAATTGTGCTCTAAGAGCCTGCCACCCCCAACCCCCAGACAATCTCGTCCTGCAGCCGTGGTGATATAATGAATTAGTCTTGCACGAGTCTGCGGCTTCTGGAGGGCTAAGCAGGGGATCAGATCCTCTCTTTGTAGTGAGACAAGCTGCCAGAGAAGTGATTGATACTGCTACAGAAGTAGGACTTCAAGGAAGAAATAAGCAGATAAGTGGGGTAATAAGTACATAATACTACTACTTTTCACTTAATGTCTTTTATCTGAGCATCTGAAGGCAGCTGTATCCTCAAAAACATCAAGGCGCCTCCATGTAAAGAGAGAATGGGGTCTCTACTTTTACTCAGTGGCCTCTTCCACAATCGATAAATCATTGAAAAGATTCCCAAAGAAAAACCAGTGATAAAGATTTGTATTTCCTTTCTCTTGGAAGGTAAACCACCAGGATCTGAAGCAGTCACTCTAAAAGTTATCTTGATCTTCATGCAATGTTCTATAAGTACTTCCCCTATAATACTTAGATCTGAAAAAAATATATAAAAAAAAGTTTCTACCTTTTGAATGAAGTCATTTACTGTATTTTTTAATTCCATTCTGATCATGTGAGGCTCACTGACTCTCTTTGAGTAATTCTCATTCTTGCATTTATTTTCCACCTCAAAAATTTCCCTTGTAAATCTTATTTTAGGTCAAAGTCCTTAGACAGTAAATCTTTCAGACAGCTTCAGGCCATTATGGCTCCAAGGAACTATTGTGAAGTGAAGCTGTGTTTAATAAGGTTGAAGGATCCAGTTAGAGATCTTCCTGAGTATGCCTTCATTAATTGTGTGTGCACCTTGTTAATTCAGACAAAGAAGCTAAGTTGCCAAGTCAAAGTTTTTCCTTTTGGCAGACCATGACTCAAAATTCAGAAGCTACTTCCTAGGAGAGTTAGAGAACCATACTGACTGCCACAAGTTTTTGTAGGCAACTCTGTTCCTTATTTTAAAAAGACAAGAATAATTTTCTAGAAATTCAACCACCAAATAGAAATACTAAGTGATACTAAAAATATTGTTGAATCATCCTGTCCATCTCTGCCTTTGTTTTCGCTGTTGTTGTTACTTTAACTATGTTGTGTGTATGGGATTGGGGCCATGTGTAATTTTTGTTTGTTTTTTTCTTTAATTAAAGAAATGTCACAGGTAGGAGAGATCTTAAAGGTCATCAGATCTAACCACCCATGCAGTCTGACCTTTAGTTCCACAGTTATAATATGTAAGTAACTGGCATAACTTTAGGAGAGAAAGAGAACACAGATTCATGCAATCTGTGTTCCCTGAAGATCATAAAATATCACTGGATATGTAAAATATAAAGAAAAAAACACCACTGATTCATGGCTAGATGTTTCAGGTTTTACAGTTTGTCAAAAGACAAATTTGCTTTCTTTTAACAAACAGCATTTCCTTTAAAACACATTTCATACTTGGCAGAAGACGAAAAAGAACTGTGTATACTTAACTGTGCTTCTGCAGCCATCTTTCAATGTGACTAAATTTTTTGTGAGCTGACGGTTCTCTAGTTGAGATAATGGAAGAAAGAAATTACATGTATGTCTGTGAGTGTTTGTGGGGAAGGGATCTGATAAGGAGAACACACAGATACTGCATGTATCACCGTTTGGGGCAAGCTCAATATACTATTGGTTATTCTAATCTCTATTTTTACCTTCCTCTTTATAATTTATAAAACACTATCTCATTTGACAATCCTCAGTTACCTTGAACATGAGGTCATGTAGTTGGTGGTATCCCCGTTTAACGAAAGTGAAATGCAGTTGTGGATTTTCCTCCATCCCACAGATTTAGCAACTATTAGAGCCAAGACTTGAAGGCACACCTTTTGACTTGAAGGCACTGCTCTCCAAGTCTAGCTCAAAGTGCTTTCAAATATAGCATCACATATAGCACATCAGTATGTTTTTATGAAGTGCTGTACAAAATGTTAGTATATCCTCTCATCAAACATATCCTCAAGACCCAGGTACTCAATTGGCTGTATAAGGTACAAGTCAACACCCTACAGAAAAGAAATTGAATTAAAAACTACCTATAAATCAGTCATTTGCCATGAACTGAGTATACTTGATTTAACTTAATAGATAGGTACGTTTTTTAAGACTCTGAAATCATTCTCTCCCAAGTCAGTCTTTTTTTTTTTTTTTAAATCCCATATCTAGAGAGTGCTGTTCCTCTTGCAAGGTTCTAAGCTCTACCCTGTCAGCATAAGGTAAGAACTATCTTCCACACAAGTACCAAGATCCTAATGTCACTTTTTCCTCCCTGTGTTCACTTGGTTTTGTCATACTGTTTGCTTGAGTGTGTTCTTTGCTTCCAGGCTTTTGTGAGGTATCTTCCAATGTACTTATGTACCCATTACTGTTCTTTGAGTGTCTAAAGCATCTTGCCATCATTTTTTACCAATATTCTATCTTTCCCTTTCTCATTTCACTCACAGATTTCCTCTACCTTTTATAATGCTTAAATTTAGAAATGAAAATATCTCCACCAGAGAGACAGAGAGTGTAGCATTTACTAATACCTTAACATGTTTATTAGAAAACCTGTACTAGCAACCAGAATTGAACAGATTTCACAGCAGAACTTGAGCAGGCCCATGAGATGCAGTTCTGGTATCCCTGGAAGACAAGACGTGGTGACATATGTAAACATGTATTTCTCTTAGTTAAATGAAGTGGGTAATGCAATTATTTCAAATAGGGATGCAGTACTAAGAATGAGGAGAACAATTTCACACTCATAAAATATTTGCAAAGCATCAGGACACTTATTTTTCTCTTTTGGGTTGTATATTGTCTGTCTTTAAAATGCAAGTGTTTAGTTATGTGATCACTAAAGTTTCTTAATGATGTAGTTTTCTTCAGTTCTGCTTTTACCACTGCTTAGAATTACTGCACATATATTCTCATCATTATAAGCTAGGCATTCTCTTCCATCTCTTTTCTTTGAAATACCATTTTTTTTCCTCAAAAAAGTGACAGAGCCCTATCTTCTTTCTCTGCTGTTCTTGCTGGGACACAAGAAAGGAAAGTGATACCATTGTTATGGGTGTGTCCACTTACACTCCTAGGAAATAATGGAAGAAAATAATGGAACGAAGTATTTATGAGCCAATGCTTAATTGGTTACTAACCACCGAGACTCATAGTCTTATAGAAGTGTAAAGATGAAGAAATGAGACTTTGTCTTTGATTTCCTAAATTATCCTGAGAGCAGAGGCCAGCTCCTGCTGGGTTGGAATCCTCCAAGCCTGTAGTTCTAAATGTAAATGTCAGCTCTGGGTGGAGAGAACATTGAACTTTCTAATTAACCTTGTAGGTAAGTCCTTAAAGAAACAAGGATGTAGCACCCAGCAGTTTAAAAAGGCATTCTGTGCATCATTTGCTGAAGGTCAGGGGGCAAACGCTGTTGTGACAGTTGGGTAGGCTTGGAAAGCATGCCTCTCTGCGGAGGATGAGACAGAGAAGCGCAGTTGATGATGATCTTTGGTGATAGTAATGGCAGAAGACATTATTTTGAATTTGGGGTATTGTTGATATTCTTTCAATTCACATGAAGATGTTCTATTTTTAATCCAAAGAGTTAGAAAAATGAAACCATAGGAGATAAGAGGTAATCTACCTCAGACCTTTATCTTCAGGGAAGTTAAATTGTAAATTATAATCATAAAGGCTTAGTTACCTTAAATATGAAAAATATAAAAAAGAATTCAACTCTACCACGGTCAGTCTTATACCAGTATATCTCTCCTACTGCATCTCCATCTCCCATATCCTTCCATACTCACCCAACTCTGTTTTATTTTTCTGAACACATAATTCAATATATCTTTCTTTTGGCCCGCGTTGTTGTTTTATTTTAGGAATGTCTTCTTCTTCCTCCTTTTCTTCTTTCAAAATCGTGCACAACCATAAAGCCTTAGCTCCTTATGTCCTCATAGGGAATCAATCACTCTTTCTTGTTTCCATAGAACTGCTACTTGAAACTTATTTAGTATTTATTTTAGTTACTATTTCATATATATATTTCATCTTGGTGGTAAATGTGTGTATATATAATCTCCCACTAGACTGGGAAGGCTGAGGACAGGTGCTGAATCTCATCCTTCATTGTGTCTCATTGCAAGGCCATATACAATAAAGTATAATTTGAATGCTTGAAATGAAGTGTGCAGTTGTGTGAGTGAAAGGAAATGAAATGGTCTCCAACCAAGGGATAATGGTCTTTAATATCCCTTCTAGCGTTAACTTATCCCAAATGGATCTGTGATTTGACATTAGAATAAAATCAAAACAACTAATTTTTAATCAGCTACTATTTACTTTAGCCTTGACTTTCATTTTTATGTCTAGATTCCCCAGTTAGGAAGAGAGAAGAGGTAAAACTAAAACTTGACAATTTCCCCAGTGAGGTGAATCGATTAAACATTTTTGACCTGTCCCTCTCTAGATTAACAGTGAAAATCAAAAGGCAAGTAGTCTGATATTTGGAGATTGTGCATGAACTTTAGTTTACCTAGTCTTCAAAGTATTAACCATGACTATGATTTTATTATGGCTGCTAAATAAAAATTATAGGAATGTGGACCATTAGAGAAATGAGTTTAGAGAGAAAAAGTTAAATATTATCTTTTAGACAGATGCCCAGACTGAAGCATCTATCCTATAGTTTGGTCATAATCTTATAGACTCAGGACATACCACTTAACACTGTCAGTGACTTGGCCCTTTGACACTGTAGCTTAAACACCTTACTCAGCAGAAATCTGTTGGAGTTACAAAATCTGTGAATGAGAAGGAATCATTAAAGAAGACTGTGTAGTTGATTAAGATGAAAGTAGTATACCCATTCCATTCACTTAGCAACTGATTTAGCAAATAATCTCTCAGTTTTATTTTTCTTTTTGTAGGGGTCAACTGCTCCACTGTGTGTATGTGTGTGTGTTCAGATTACCTATAAGGTGTTCGGACTATTTGCCACATGTTCTCTATCCTTTCTGTGGTTTGAACACAACTGTACTTGTTTCCATCTGAAGAAATGATTTCTTCACCATTATTAGGAGGCTGTAATATTTCATTTCCCTTCACTTTTAAGCAACATATGTTTTAATTCTAAAGCACATTTCAGTCTTTGCTAGAAATTACCTATGTATTTTATAGTAGCACTCCTCTTGAGTCTTTTTGTTAATCTCTTTGTGATAACTGTTGCAGGTAGTCGAGTTAAAGACCCAGGCAGATAATGTTTCCCCCCCCCCCCACAAAGTCAAACCAGTGGCCTCTTAGGCCAGAAGATCTAGTTGAACCACCCAGGTCACAGAGGCACACCTACTTGGTTGCACCACTTTTTAATCGAGTTGTGAATCAGGCTTGGGAAGCTGGAACTAGGTTAGTTTATTGTGTCTGAAAGCAGAAGGAAGCTAAGGAGATCAACATTAAGAGGAAAAAAGCTACTGAAAGTGAAAGAATATCTTTGGGAGTCATTTGTGACCACAGGATCTCTGATTTCTCCTACAGACCGTGCAGACAAATTGATTTGCTCCAGACAGAATTACTCCCCATTATTGGGGCGTGCATGTGAGAGGCTTATCTCTTTTGTGACTGGGCAACTTGTGTGGCTCAGGAGAGCATGCAGCTTTAAACATAGTGTGTGAACTTGAATATAACATTTAACTCTGCTGTAACTTGAACTCACTATCTGAGAATTGGGCATATCTTATGGTTCAATCCAGAATAGACATCTGGCAAACAGAATTTCAGTGCTGATTCTGCACACTTCCTGATCTGCAGTAAGTACAGAACTAAATCGGGCATCACCCTTGCCTTCAAGCTCATATTTTAGTGCAGGGTTCATGAAAGCAGAATTCAAAAAGTATGAGATGGGTCTATAATAATTTATGTATCCTCAGAATTGGATAAATATTTAGAGGCAAAAGCAAGTGGCTGGCTAGGGAAGACCAGAATGGGTCCACAGATGCTGGTGCGATGCTGAGTACGTGACACACACTCAGATGTTCACTAAAATGAAGTTAATGACTTACATGAGTGTTAGAGAGCATATATGAGTTTGCCTTTCAGAGAAAATAGAGAAACTTGGGTGTACAAAACTGCAAAATTATGAAATATAAGATATATGTACTGTTTGGCTGCAATGCGTGATGCATTTCCCAATGCTCTTACTATTAGCTCTATACTTCTGCTGCCCTCTTTGGCCATTTAACAGGACTTTTTCAATAGGAGGACTTGATTCAATAGGAGGACTTGATTGAGATCATCCTAGCCTGAGATACCAAGTATTTTAAAACTAGAATTATGCATGGGGTTCTTCCTACAACACTGGTATGTACTCTTGAAATTGGACTTTGTTTTCCCTTTTGGTAAACAATCCCCAGTTTTCACCTCCAAACCCTTCTTTGTAGGCCCTGCTTTCTAATTCCAGGGATGCTTCACTTTCTTCTCTGCTCAGGACAAAAACGATACCAGAAAGCCACTGATTTTGATGTATTCATTATTATTAATAATATTAGTTTTTATTTATTTTATGTTTTATTATTTCAATTGCCATTTACATTCAATATTATTTTGTATTAGTTTCAGGTGTACAGCCTATTGGATAGACAATCACTTACTTTACAAAATGTTCCCCCTAGTATTTCTCACACCCACCTGGCGCCATACATAGCTATTATAATATTATTGACTCTATTTCCTATGCTGTATTTTACATCCCCATGACTATTTTGTGACTACTAATCTGTACTTCTCAATCCCTTCATATTTTTCACCCGTTCCCCTAACCTCCTTCCCCTCTGGCAACCATCAGTTTGTTCCTTGTATCTATGAGTCTATCTCTGTATTTTTATGTGTTTATATTATTCTTTAGATTCTATATATAAGTGAAATCATATGGTATTTTCTTTCACTTAGCATAATACCCTCTAGGTCCATCCATGCTATTGCAAATGATAACATTTCTTTCTTTTTTATAGCTGAGTATATCCCATGTGTTATTACTCATGGGATACTACTTTTTATCCACTTATCTGTTGATGGGTCTTGGGTTGCTTCCATTGCCTGGCCATTGAAAATAATGCTGCAATGACCATAGGGGTGCATGCAGTTTTTATCATTTTTGTGCGCCAAAGTCTCTTACACTTTACCCTTAGAGTGAGTGGAAATGGTTTCCAGAGGACAGGTCTTTTTTCCCCCACAGTCTGTTGCCATAGAGAAAAGACACTGGAACTCTCTGAACATCTGAATTAAAAGAGGCAAAATGTGATTTCGTCCCCTGGAGTTCATCCAGGACTCCAAAGTAAATACACCTTCTCTTTATTTTGCCTAGATTTTTTTTTTCGTAGAAAGGGCAAAGGGGATTTATGTAATAAAGAAAGTTGCATTGCCTCAAAATGCAGCCTCCAGGAAGAATGAGGCATCCTCTGTCCAATCTATTACTTATGCTGAGGAGAGAAAAGTTGAAATAAACTGGGTTTATAAAATCAACTGCTTCACAGGCTCTTCAGGAAGAAAATACCACAAGGAAAAGGTGTGAAATATAAAGATGATAGGGGTATTGTGTGTCTTTATCAATAGTGAAACTCAGACCATGGTTAAAGAGTCACACATAAACTCCCAGAAAACTAGAATCATAGCAGTACAGGATGCCAAACACATAATAAAACTGAGTCCAATAAACGGGTCAAGATGGAGGTGAAATGCCCTTCTTCAGCTAATATAATCATTGATGGCAGAGCCAGAACTTAACCCAAAGTCCATGACTCTTGGGACCAGCATGATACTTAAAGGCAAGATAGGCTGTCTTTCCTATGGTTTTCAGTAGGGGGAATTATTTAAAAGCTGGTATTATATTGGAATATATCCCAGTGTGGAACAAGAAGGAAAGGTTATGTGTTGTGCAATTAGCTTGAGTGAATATTTGTTCATCTGTCCATTCAACAAAAGGGACTAACTCAAAATCACAGAGGTGAGAACTGGACCCCAGCTTTCTGCTGTGGATTCCAGTGCCCTTTCCAGGCTCCAGGCTGGCAATTGACTGCATGGTCTGTGACCACCTAGTGTGGCGGCAGCCATTTGAAGGATATGGCAGGAAGTAGATAGGAAAGTAATTAAATATCATTTTAATCAGACTACTATTGAAACATTAGAAGATCTTGTGTTTAAAATATAGAAGGTATTTAATAGCCATGTCCAGAACTACAGATGTGGATAAACAAAATGATAAAAGGGTACTAAAATATATTTGAAAATTATCATAAACTAATTATTGCTATATGGTTGATTAGGAAGTTAAATGTTATAATGGGAGATGATATTTTGATTTTACCAATAAAGATTATTAAAAGCTAAGTCAACATACCAGTTTTCAAACACAAGTTGGTTTGACTTAAAGACCTGCTGCTGTTACACAAAGTAGTCCAATCAATGGTGGTGGAGATGAGTATGTGTACTTTAATGTATACTAGCAATAGGAGGAAATTAATTTCGTTTGTGAGATTTTACTCTAAAATTTAAAAAATATTTTAAATAATAGTAGCTGCTAATGATGTTGTGGCAGAGTAAGCTCTGTTTTATGTTGTTGGTCTAAACATAAACTGCTGTAATATCTGGAAATCATTGTAGCTATTGACCTTTAAAATACTTTTATTTTCTTAATTAAATAATTTTGCTTCTGGTAGTGTAGTACTTTTCACTTTAAGGTTATAGTGTAAAGAAAAACAGTGGCAAATTGAAAGCCCAATTAATGAGAAACAGCTAAATTAAGGCAATAAGACTGAAACAGTTTTAAAACATTATTTTAAAAAATACATCTAATGACCTGAGTATGCACTCACATTAATAATAGGTTAATTTTTAAAATTAGACAAATGCATATATTTATATAGGCACATATAGGCATACTTAATAAAATACATATTTTAATACATATTATCATATGTACAGTTTGTAAAACATACACAATTGCATGGAATATGTACCTCTGGAAGAGAATATACCAAAATTTTTATAGTGATTACCTCTATGTTCTGAAATAAATGACAAAAGATGTTATTTTTATGCAATAAAACACTCAGAATTCTTCCAATATACATAATATTAAAAAGCAAATAAACTTGGAAAATATGTCAAAGGGTCAATAACTTTATTAGTGAGGAAAACACTGCTACACTTATGGAGGTAATGCAAAGGACATTAATAGACCATTTAAAGAAGAAATGCAAAGGGCTAATAAACGTTGAAATGCCGGTAAGAAAATCTCACTAGCAATCAAGGGGATTCATGTTAAAATAAGAATTTTTTTTTTCTATTTTAAAGTTGGAAGATATAATCCTTAATATGTGGATCATATCCTCGTAAAAATGAAATTTGATGCAGTCCTTTTGGAAAATGACTTAATTATGTACCTAACAAATAACAAGTATGTAACCTTTGACCCAGCATTTTTAATTATAAGAATACATAAATGCTCATAGTATAATAACTTAAAATTTATGTTGAATATGATACTAATTTTGTTTACAGAATACATACAAAAACACAGAAGAACAAGTAACATTTATTTTTTATTTTGATTTTTTAACTTTGTCTATGAAAATAATATTTTTGTAACCTAAAAATTTTTAAATGCAAAATGAAAGAAAATGCGAGCAGAGAAAATATCTCTACATTTATTTTGACATGAACTGTTTTGGAGCCCTTCAAAAGTAACAGACTATTTAAATCTGGGGAAGTGGTTAAAGACGGTGTTGTTATTACAATCGTAGAGAGAGCTAGCTCTGGTCAATGAGCTGTACCACGGCTGTAGGCGTGACATCGAAGGAGGGCAGGCACTGGCTGGAGGATACACACTGGTTGGA
Organism: Glossophaga mutica; assembly: GCA_039655065.1. Classification (NCBI taxonomy): domain Eukaryota; kingdom Metazoa; phylum Chordata; class Mammalia; order Chiroptera; family Phyllostomidae; genus Glossophaga; species Glossophaga mutica. The sequence goes on along the minus strand of CM077304.1, from coordinate 174,817,870 downwards.
GGGTACCTGAAGGCACAATCTAACTGTACAGCACAGTGTTTAAGTGTGTTTGGGGCCAAAAGATACAGGCTCTAATCTTGGTTTCAAAATGTAGTATTTGCACCTCACTGTCTTCATCTTCATCTGATACAGGGATAAGAACAGTACCAAAATTGTATGCTTTTTGATAACTAAATTAGTTTGATGTACAAAGTGCTTTGAAGAGTACTTGACCCATTAAAAGACACCAAAAGAGAGAATCTAAACCCTTTCTACCATTTTACCTTCTACTCAAAGATCTACAAAAATAACTTATAGCTTGAGCGTAACTCTAAGATTTAGGACAAAACTCATCTTCTGTCCTGTGCCCATAAGGCTTATACATTTTCAGAGCTTTGGAATTTGATCTTGAACTAAAGAGACAGTTAATCTAGTTGAATTGATTTAGTGGCCTTTAATTTTTCTACAAATACTAATTTTCTTATCTATCTGAGGCAGGAGGGGAAAGAAATCACTGAACTTGGGAAAGATTAGAGCTTTGCAAGTTACTCCAAGTGTTCTGTGGGTCACCTTTTGGCTTCATAGTAGCAGGAGTTAAAATGATCTACCGGTAATTGATTTAGTTCTGCAGCAGTTGGAAAGTCCCAACATTTCTTAGCTTTCACACATGCTTTATAAAAGTCCAATCTTTTTTGACAATTGAAGGTTTATAATGTTGACAATTTTCCTTTTTGATGAATAATTATTGAGGGTTTGAGGTATTGTGCTTGGATTGAAAGTATCATTTTTTCCTCTCCTTTTTCAATTAGATATTGTGCATTGATTTCTATAGGAAAGGCATCTGTGTCATAACAAACACTTTGGGTAAGGAATCTACTGTTCAATGTTCCAGTTCTTACAAAATTAAACTGTTCATTTGAATTCTTCAAGCTTTTCCACACAAAATGGAATATGATGAATAGACATGCACTCCAGCCTCCAAAGTTCATAGCCTACTGGGGGAGACTGAGTGCACCACTTTTGGCATTGTAAGATTGTATTTTATTATTTTAAAATGTATATTAATATAAGAGAAGATTGAAATTCAACTGTAGAATTAGAAAACTCCTAATGAATGTGGCATTTAAAAATTTGAAAATGTTTTAATTTATCAGGTAAAGAGAATGGAAGCATTTTAAACTAAGGAACCAGGCTGAGCCCATGGGCAGAAATGGTCATCAGGAGACAGAATATGGCAAGCAGAGAGAACTATGGGGAAGGGGGGAATAAGCGGGTTGCTTGGGACCAGACTCTGAGTGCCTATGGAGATACTGTTTTTGTCACATTGGCACTGGAGTAGCCTGAGGAGTGACAGGATCAGAGTTATTTAGGAAAGATAAACTGATGGTGATAGAATTCTAAAGGGGAGGGGAGAAAGTGGAGACAGTGTTGGATTTCTTTTTCTTTTTTTAATCTCCCTCAGGTAAATTCTGGGTTAAGCATAGAAGGATTGATTTGTTTAGAAGCAGGTGCATATTCTTTCTTGGAATCTCAGCTGCTCTTATAGAAACAACCTTACCTTAACCAATGACTACCCAATCCTAGCCAAAATTATCCAACCCTCTTCTAACTTCTTTTTTCTCATAATTCAACGGAATTAAGGTCTTCATGAGAGAACCCACTAAAACATTTATCTTCATTCCATGGCTTCATTAACCTAAGCATTCCCCTACTCTCTGCACCTACCCCAATCACTGGATGCGGACACAGATCCAGAAGCACAAAATGCTCCCAGTTTTTACTTTCTAGAGTTCCATAGGACCATATTGGTCTTTACTTGACCTTATAGAAAAATACTTTAGCACTTATGATAAGGGGTTGATATCTTCAACATATGAAGAGCTCTTCCACAAGTAACTTTTAAGAAGGCTATTCAACCGAATGTTAACAGTATTATTTCAGGAAAGCCTGTGTGCTATCCCCTCATCTTGGAAGACTGCTGCTGCCAACAGACTGCATTTATAGCAATGGTATCTTCTTCCAGGAGGAGGTGCTGACCCCGAATTCTAAGGCCATGGAACTTTGATAAATCTGAGGGAAATAGCTGAGAATAGAAAGTTATGAGCTGCAAATAGAGTTGTTCTGACTTCTGAGGGCTTGGGAAACCCACTTAAATTCTTTGAGTTAATTTATCTGCAAAATGGGGATAATGATACTTACCTACATCACTAGGTTGTTATGAAAATTAATACACATTACTAAACCTTTGAGATCCAAGGATAAGCATTGTTTTGTGGCAAGTGCAGTAAATAACCTTCAGCTTAGGTAAATATACGGTATTTATATCAGGTATTCAAGCTAATTCTGAAATTAAATGTTATCAGATATACTTTAATTAGCTCTTTATGGAAATGTTTGTGCTAAATTCAAATTTAAATGCATTATTAGGTAATTTTTTCTTGTTGTGAGGATATCTTAGAGCAATTGACAGAAATTTTCTCCCAAACATTGTACCTTTTCCTTTGTCATTTCAGCATTTTAGTATTTGTGCAACGAACTCGACTGCTTCAATTATACAGTTCAGAGATGAGCAGATTAAGATACAAATATTCAGGTAAAATAAGAAAAATGCTAATAATCCTCTCAACCACTTATGTGAATTCAGGACAGAGACTCTTATCTTTGTAGTGCTCTTTAGAAATCATTTAGTTCTGCCCCTCATTTCACAAATGAGCAACCTGAGTCCAGAGTGGTTAAGTAACCTGCCCCAAGGGCACAGAGGTAGCTAAAGTCAGAGCTGGGAACAGAGCCTGTGTCTTCTAGTTACTCATGTTACCCCAGTCCAGAGCTCTTTTCCCTCAATTACCCAAAGCAGCCAAGACAGATGTATCATACCTTAAACCTAAGATATTCCGGTCTTAGATTTTGTCCAGAATCTTGGTAGTTCTATTAGGCAGAGACCATAGTCAGACTAGATCAGACTGAAAGCTGAGATAACAGATAGATGAAATTTGACTCTTAGCCCATCAAATTCTGATGAAAATCTTCTGACTTTGTAAAAGATGAAATTTGTGTATATTTTGATAGAACATCACCAATAGTTGCGACTGTGAACCATAGATTTAGGGGTTCAAACAGTTACAATATCCCACTAGTGTAAAAATGAATCCAGTAATGACTTTCTGGGAAGTTGTGCTACCTAGTGGTAGTTACTCTAGAGCACAGATTCCCAAACCTGACTCCTTCAGGACAGCCTACTAGGCTATGTAAAATACAGACATAGGGGCTGCATTCCTGGAGAGTCTGCTCTGGGAGGTTTGGGGGCAGGTGCAGAAATCTGTTTTTAAAAGCGCCTGGGGTCACTCAAGGTTGTGAACCACTGGAATACAGCATAGGTCTAAGGAAGCCACCACCTGCTTTCTACTATTGACTCTAAAGTGGGCAGTGGGTGTTGAATTTAAATACATGGTACAAATAATTATACTGAATTTTGTAAGTAATTTCTTTTTCTTTTTTTTTTCTTTTTTTTTCTTTTGGCCTTGTAGTCAGTGCTCGTTTGGTTACTTACAGGTAGTAAAGGTCATCTTCCCAACATTTCAGTGAGAAAGTAAATATGTCTGATATAAATTTGTCATGTTTTTGGATACTTGAGATCAAGTGAAATTCTTTTTACAAAAAAGAAGAAAAAGAAAAAAGAAACATCCTTACTAGGAACTCAGAGGCCTTAAAATAAATATCACCCCAAAGATCCCATCATACCTTATATGCATGTCTTTGTATTGATGTGAAAGGAGAAGTAAAGAGGAGGCAATGCAAGGTCATGAATATATTGGGAGATTTTATTTCTAGTGTTTACATGCCAATCTATTCTGGATTTTAATTTTTTTCTAATCTTCTTCTAATTTTTAGAAAGAATCTAAATATTCACTTATGAGTATCTTGGCCAGTTTTAATTTGAGGCAGCGCAAAGGGAATTGACTTCTCAGTTGGGGGTGGGGAATGATGTTTAGATATAAATCTAACTGAGTTACATAGAATACTCTCTCAACAGTAATGAGAATATTTTAGTGATTCACACAATAACCATCAGGGTGCATTTCATCCTTACTAAGTCCACGGTAACCAAGGCCAGATTCTACAGGAATGTTCTTATGTATTTATATAAATCTATTTTTAAGGCAAAGGCTAATTTTTCTCTCATACTTTTAAGATTAAGTCTTTCTATTAGTAATTTGTTACTTATTTATAGGAAAGGATGTTATCTTTGAACATTGATAAAAATAAATGTAATAGAGAAAATAAATATTCAAATAGATGAACTACTTATTATATTGATTCATGTCTCCAGAGATTATGATAAAAAGAAACAGTTTTTATTAAGGGCTTTAAAAAAAAATGGGCACATTTCCCAGAATTTCTGTTTCCTGCCCATAATATGGGATGTTTGTTTGTTTTTACAAGTTAACGGGACCATGCTCTGAAAAATCAAGTGGCTAATGTTGACATAGTTTTGTATGAAACCACTGGTATTTCTTTGGGGAGAATGAGTTGAAACTTTTCACCTATCAGGTGGCGGATTTTAAGTTTTATATTGAGGAAATATAACCATGGATTTGAGTATTTTCCACTTATTTCTCTCTTTGTGTAATCAGTTTTGAATCTCCACATCTAGGTTTAAAAAAAACAAAACAAAACACAAAATGACAACAACACCCTTCCAAAAGCTTTCCTTGAGTTTTACTTTTCAGCTGCAAAGTATAAAATAACTTGCTGAAATGCCTTCTGTAAGTCTTGGTGGTGGTATGCTTTGTGGTTTGTTTGGGGAGATTTGGTGTTATTTTTAGGAGAGGGTGTACTTTCTTGTGAAAGAGACAAGGGAAAGTTTTACCTGTCTGTCTCCCTTGCTTTTTTTTCCCCTCTCTTTCTTTCTTTTCCTTTAAAGATTGGTGATAAGGAATTCTAACTACTTAATGAGATGGGAGAGGCCTCACTCCATTGGAGTGGAGGAGTCCAGGTGGAAGTTGATGGATTGGACAGGTAAAGAGAAGAGTACCGCCCCCTCATGCCTATAGTTGGGTATATATTAAGGAACCTAAAATTATGTACAGAGAGAGAAGGAGAGAGAGGGACTTGAGTTCTGTTATCTTCCTAGTAGATTCCTATTATAAGGGTCTCAGAGGGGGTGGGGGGGTTGGCAAAATCCTGGAGCCAGAAGAACGGACAGCGGCACTGATCAATCTTACAGCTAACATGTTGTACCTGGAAAATAATGCCCAGACTCAATTTAGTGAGGTAAGGATTTTTAGATTTTAGCTCTTCATTTAGAGATGCTTTTTCATTTTTATTTTGAAAATAAAAACTTATGTATTGGTGGTTCTCAGTTACCCAGCATAATGTTTTTGTAAATTGTGTATAGGAATCTCCTTTTCTTCTTGGTTAATATTTTCTGTGGTGACTGTAAAATTTTTATTCTTTAGTAGAACATGAAAAAGTAGGAGAGATGGGAAAAGAAAACTTTCCGGTGACATTATACATTTGAAAAACCTAATATTCAGGAGTTTATAAAATCACTTTTTATAAGAACAAACTGACAGAGCAGATCACATTCTGCTAGATACACTGAAATGACTCCTCTGTGGAGTATTCATACACCAGTAAGACATAGTAGTTGAATGTGTCTCAACTCAGTTAAGTTCTCAGTTCTATCTTTAGACTTTATCCTAAAAGCAAATAAAGATTATTTCAAAATAATCAGACAAGAATTTTAAAGTCATCTTTGTCTTGAATTTTATCAATCCGGAGACCCACCTAAACCCCGAGGAGACTTCAATCCTGTCTCTATTGTCTGGTGATTGACTTAGACTTTTGCTGTTATTTTGGAGCCATATGATATTAAATATTGGTACATGCACACATATAAATGTGTATTATTACATAGAGGATTTCATTTAAGGAATTAATGATCTGCCTCTCTGATCTCTCCTCAGCGTTTGTCTCAGGGATTTAAATCACTGGGCAAAGGGATAAGAAAAAAACTCCTGAAGAGACTGTAAGGCTTTGAGGAAGTTTCCTAAGGTTGAGGGAGGTCTAACAACAATATTAGTTTACATTCCTCAGAATAGGGCAGCTGTGTTGACACTAATCACATTGGGGGGGGGGGGAGGTTGCTGTGTGAAGAGAGTGAGTTCAGTGTTTCCGATGAAAATGCTTGCAGGTGAATGCTTGGAAAAGTAGACTAGAGTGCTGACACTGAGCTCCCGAAAATTCAAACAAAATGCATGGTGCTCTGGTGTGGACGGCAAAGGGAAGAATCCAGCAAAGGCAGCAGAGCAGGGCTTGAGCTGTCATATTGACCATGCTATTGTCTAGACACCCAAACTGTGTAAATAAAACAGGGAAATATCAAGCTTTCTAATGAAGGAAAAGGAAGTGCCTATTTTCCTTTAAAACATTCAGCAGGCTTGCTTGTCCTCAGTGGAGAAACTTGAGTGCCTTGTTTTACTTTAATGTTGAAAGTTAGCTTAAAATGTTACCAAAACAGTTAAAAAAATAGAGGTAACTTTAAAAAGTATCTTGTTTCTATTTGATCCAATGTGGTCCAGTTTTAATCGTTAAATAAAAAAAATCTATCAGTCATATCATATCTGACTTTGTGTTTGTTCATGAGCTATTTTACGACCAGTATGTGTAAGCAGGCTGGGATTTGACTCTGTGTGTCTGAGTAGAATGGGGTAGAAGCAAATGTTGGTTTAGTGATATCTATAAGAAAAGAATAAAGTTGACATAAAGTGGAAAGAAATTATTATTTCTCATGAAAGGAAAAACACCTCTGCATAAATGCTGTGACTAGAGGTTATCTGTGGGAATTATTGCCTTTAATGGAGGCAGAGGTGCGCTATGGGTGAGAGTATGGCATCCTTATGATGAAAGAAAATACCTTTACATGGGTTTGCATTTTTAAAACTTTAGGGAAATACGTGATCAGGTGCTCAAGAGGTAGCGGTTGTCTGTTTTCTGTTGGAATGTTGCTAATGTAAATAGAAAATATCTATGAAAAAATATGGCTGGATTTCTCCCCCTGCCTCTTTTTGTATATTGTCACTGTGAATATCCTTCTGCCAGTCCATGTACTAGGCATTATCTTCATGGCTTGACTTGCATTCTATTCTCATGAGTAGCTTTCTTTTTCTGTATAGGGTTGTGTTTAACTTCTGTAAAAATGCAGTTCTATGTCTGAGTAGATGAAGTGCCTGGGAGTACGTGGCTCTGGGAATCCTGAAATTTAACTCAAAGTTATAACATTTTGGGACTCACCTTAAAGCAATGTTTATCAGTAATTGTCAATACAGAAACAACAATCTGCTGTTATCACAGAAAAATTGCTAAAAATTGGGCCCATGAAGAATGCAAAGGCATGCACTAAATGGAGAGGACACAGATGTAGTGATGGGTGTCTGGAAGCAGGTTGGTATAACTCAAAAAAATAATAGGCCTCCTGGGTAATGGAGCCACCTGTGATTGGAAAGACAAATGATGATGTTACCTTGCTGAAATAAAAACAGAGCTATGGCAGGAAAAAAAAAAAAGCATATAATGGCCCAATGAGAGTCAATATTATTTTAAAACTATAACCCATTCTCAAACTTCAAGTACTTTTTAAATTTATTTGTTAGTAACTTCTTTGGGTCGATAACTCAAAAATAATATAAGAACACTGTATACCATTTTCCACAAATTTCCAGTTCCTTCCCCTCAAGAAGAATTGGATTTTGGGAAGCTGTTAGTGAACAGGAAGGGAAGAGAGCATGGGCAGGATGTAACAGGCAAGGCTTAAGGTTCCACCCTTGGGTTACAATGGAGAGGCCTCAAGCAATCACCACACCATTGTGCCAGGCTTGGAATGACACAGCCTCTGGGACTGGTCTCAGACTTTGAGAGAGAGGCTCAAAAGAAAGGAAATTCTTGACAGATTAAGTTTTAGCTCAACTTTCTGCCAATAAACTGGTGTGTGTGTGTGTGTGTGTGCGCGCGCGCGCGAGAGAGAGAGAGAGAGAGAGAGAGAGAGAGAGACAGAGACAGAGAGAGAGAGACAGAGAGACAGAGAGACAGAGAGACAGAGAGAGAGAGAGACAGAGAGACTCAAACTCCTCATTAGAAGGGCATTTTTATTTTTTAAAAATCCCTATTTGGGGTCCTAGGTGATAAGGGAATGGTACTTTGAGGAATGGGTTACAGTATTCTAAAACTAAACAGGGCTTCGAGGTTTATATATTGAAACACCTCTCTTTACAAAGTGAGGTTAATAATTTTTCTTTCTCTAGTTGAGGGAGCTATAGGTTTAGAAATATGTCCCGTTTACCTAACCTTCTTCTCTTTACTAACAAGGAAAGAGAGATCTAAAAATGACTGTTGTGAAAGTAGATGCTCCAAAAAACTTTTCATAAAGAACAGATGCACAAATCTAGAGAGCAAAAAGAAAATGCTGAGGCAGGAATATAAGCTCTCAAAGTCCAGGTCATTGCCATAATTGTCCTCAGGGCCCACATGGTCAAAGGAAAGAGTCTTTCCTGTCTCAGTACTAATTCCAAGGGCTGCATCCTATTTTCCACATGGGAGTCATTTTTCTCTGACTAATTAATAAATGAATTATCTTAACCTTGTCCATGCTGTGCCCCTGAGATGTTTAACACCTTAAGTATAAGCACAGTGGGTAAGGAGCAGAGGCTGCAGGTTTAATTCAGGTGTCAGCCAGGCTGCTTCTCCGTCTTAGATTGCACTTCTTGTTTTACAATCGGTTGCCCTCAAGCCCAGAGGGGACTGGGAGAAAGAGATCTTAGATCACAGATCATAGCTCATACCTTCCTTCACTACTATTGGAGAAATGAGTGGTAGTAATAAATCACTTATCCTTTCCCTAGATAAGGAAAAAGCATGTTTGGTTTGGTTTGTTTTTTAGAAGAGCAGTGATCCTCAACAGGGGTGTGGAGAGTACAGTAGGAAGCATGAATGAACGCCTGGGTTAGCCAGAGCAACCAAAAATATACTGGGTGTTCTTTCATCATATCATGCATTTTTCTGAAGCAAAGCTGTTACAAATTTTTTTAGATAATGAGAATATGTACAGTTTAGATCCTATGTTTTTCCTATTAAGAGAGTATACATCTGAGGTCACGGGATCTATGTGACCTTCAAGAAAGGATATGGATCGAACTGTTGAGAAATATATGACTACAAGTATACTCAAGCTCTCTGTGAGCTGGTATGATTCCTTTGGGGGACCTGAGCTGAAGGGATAGAAGAGGACAGGTAAAAAGTCCTTCCTGCACAGGAATGTTGAGAAGTTAAACTTTTTTCCCTTGTTGAGTACATGTTTAAGTTCTAATTGTTTTATGTCAACAAATAAGGAAGAGCCAGCACAGATGCCTCAAAGACATCTCAGTGAAAAATAAATGGGCTATTTCCATAAAAGTCTTACTATTGTGAAAATAAAAATTCTCTGAGCCCAATGGACTCAATTTTCTTTCAAATGTGTGATGAGAAAAAAAAGTCATAACACTGATATATCATTATTGTTCGGTGTCAATGTAGTGGACTGGGTTGCCTGTGAAGGATATCTTGTAGGGAGTGAATTTTGGTCTTGGAAGAGAATGTATTGAAATATTGGGGTAAAACAGGCACAAGAAAATAGTAAGCAGTGGCTTATTCGTGTACTACTTTTCTAAACATTTTATACTTTTCACTTCTATCTTTCAGTTAAGTTGTAATATTTGTGAATAATAGCATGGAAGAGAAGAAACTGAGATTAGAAGAAGGAGTGAGTTACACTTTTTAAATAAATGTTTAATGAGTATTGGTTAAATATAGGATGGTATATGGCTATAAAAATGAGTAAGAAACAAATCCTGCACCAAAAAGTTAACAGTTTATAAGGGGAAAGGCAATATACATACATAACAGAGAATATATATTCGGTGTCATATGAGAAGTGTGAGCAAAATAGTGTAAAGGTCACAGAAAGAGAGTACCTTGAAGCAGGAAGATGGAGGAAATCAACATGTATATGCAGGATGCAGCTGTACTGGGAAGGACAGGTAGAGCTTTCTGAGTCCTAGAAAGAGAAGAGGGAAGGAGAATTTCAAATGAAGAAACAAGCCTCAGCAGAAGAACAGAGGTGGAGTGAATACTGGTGTACTCAGAAATCTCAAAAAGTTTAGATAGAATTGAAAGTATGAAAGAAGTGGGAAATAAAGTTGGAAATATAAGATGGGCCATGACACATTTAATATAGAGGCAGTGATAAGCCCTAGAAGGATTTTGGACCGAGGAGTGGTGTAATGGTATCTGAAGCCTGCACTTGGGAGAAAAAATGGCTTTGTCTAACACTGCCTACAAGTATAAAACCCTTTTCTCTGCATTGTACAACAGCTGCTGTTTTGCAAGAATATCCATTGCTTCTTTGGGACATTTGGCAGAGTAGAAATGAATTGTTTCTAAATTCTCATATGACTTGTGCGTTCTCTGCCTTCAGCTCACCTTGATGATGTGGCCTCTGCCATAGATAAGTTGGGAACTGTTAGTTTTGATTTGTCCTTATGTAATTATGTTCTATTCAAATATAATTATTAATAGCACCACTTGCACTTTCAAATATATTCCAGTTAGAAGACGAAGTATATGGTCATCCTATAAACAAAGACCTCACTCTCTAGTTTATTATTTTCCCAACTCCTGACTCCAAAATAATAACGTTTACAAACATACTACTGTAAACCAGACAGAGTGATTTTGATATCCAAACCCCAAACTATTTAGAATATTTCCCCCACAAAAAGAAGCATTTCCTTACAACCCCGCATTTACAAAGCTAATTAAGTATAGTCACTGTGGTAGGCAACATGAGGAAAGCAGGAATTACTAAATTGCAGTCACTGGTCTCTAAGAATTCACAATCCTAGAGTGCACATAAAACGTTTGTAAATGACCCCAGGATAAAATGGAAGGTAGTAAGAGACACCAAAAGGTCTCAAAAACAGTGAAATGGCTTCAAACTGTTCATGACGAAGGTCATATTTCACATAGTTTAAGGGTCAGAATTTACCCTAGGGTGGAAAGGAGGAAGGTCATTCTGTGTAAAGGGTAGAAAATAAATAAAAACTCAAGGAGAACAACCCAGGACCAGATAAAAGAAAGAGCATGATACATTGACTTGGAAAGAGAATGTTGATTTAAACACTGATCTGTATTCATTACGTAGGTCAAAATGGAAAGATTTTGTAGAAATAGCAACAAAAGATGGTACGGGCTTTTACCTTACTAGAAGCTAGAACCCATGCGTATTTCAAAAGCATGGACAGTGTTCAGAATTTGAGATTCAAAACTTTGTCTGTGTGCTTCAGGCATGGTAAGTGGCATTATGCAGGCAGGGAGCAAATAACCCAAAGGATTGCTTGCGAAAGGTGAAGTGAGGATTTCCTGTTCTCATTCCTTAAACAGATAGGTGCCTTACCCATTTTGGGATTCAGTAATCATGTTTTAGAGTTCATCAAAGCTGGAAACAAAGTCCAGACTGATTCTCTATGTTAATTAGGATCAACTATATTAAGTATTCATCTTAGAATCAGGACAAGAAAACCTTGCTCTCTGGACACTTGCTTTAAATGCAAATAGTAATCCTGGAGCTAATTGTGAGACAATACAACAAGTATACCATTTGTCCAAGAATGAGAATTCCCAATTCTAATTGGGAAATGATAGAGCTGAAGCAAATGTGGATGGCCAATTTAAGAAACAAATAACCCCTGAAATTAAACAACAACAACAACAACAAAACCCAACAATAAAAATCAAGACCTTGGGATTTCAAACAAAAATCTTTGCCATAAATTTTTCACATTTCATTTTGTTTAAGGATACACATTTGCATTTAAAATTTGAACAGAAATATTGGACACAGACATGTGTTTACTCATATTAATATACTCTCCTTCTACAACCTCCTTCATTACTTCCATTCCAACCAGGAAGAAAATGTAGGCAATTAAAGAGATGATAGTGGGGTAGGCGAAGGTAGGTTCATGGGGGAGGAAACTAGGTGACTTGATTTAAAGGCCTTAGGAGTAGGTGGGAGGAAGAATTGGGCTCTAGGATAAATAAGGGGATGTTGAAGCTTGTAGCTCATTCCTTTCTCTTCTTTTCCCACTGAATCCTCCACTTGTGTAGACTGTCTTTGGAAAATTATCCAGTGGTAGGTAGCATGTGATTGTGCTTCGTTTAACTCTGTGAAAACATTAGAGAAAACAATGAATTTCCACAAACTACCACATTGCTATACAACCTCCTTTGCAGAAGTAAGTTAAATGAAGTATCTGTCAAGTCTTTTCAAAAACAGTACTTTACTCTTCCCCACATTTGGTTTTCTTATTTGGACTGATAACATAACACATCTACACTATTGAAAAAAAAAAACATTCTCTTCCATCTTTTGCAACAACAACAGAAAGGAAAGTCTCTTATTTCATGTTTGACAATGACTAACCTTATACACACTTTCTTTTCCAAGAACAAGGTACAATAGGACTGTCCTGCAGGTTTAAGCTAAGATGGCTTCACAGGATAATGTTTGTCTGCCAAGTTAAAATTCAGTAACTTATGTTAAGCAGAAAGGCCATGTTGGTTCTAGGTGAGAGAATAACTGGCAAGAATGAACCTTGTTTGGAATGTTAGTGGATGTGTGTAGAGTGTAAACTGATATCTCCTGCAAAAGTCGTGATCCGAATTGCATGTCGCCTGTGTTTCTTAATGGGAAAAAAAAAATCTTATGAAAGCTGAAAGAGGGAATTTTGAGTCAAACTAGATGGTGTGTTGCCAGAGGCGGAAATTTATGAAACACTCTCGTCAGCTCTTCTGGAAACACTACAAAAGAAATTGTTCTACTTTCTTATTGGTGCTAAAGCCACTAATAGGTGCAGTTTAACATAATACCCGTATGAGAATTACCACCCCCAAAGTGAGCTTGCCTTGGAAAGAACTCTGTGCAGGCATTTTCTTTCTCCTTTTAAGCTTGCACAAAACACCCAAAGGGGCCATTTCCAATCCAGGCAGTGATCTTTCTCAAGTTTATTCTTTCTCAGATCACAGAGACAATGAGGAATATGCCCTGTTTACTCAAATCAGTCTGGATTAGTGTCACTCTATTGATGGAGTCAGAATTAAAAGGAAAACCATTACCCTCTCAAAGGGCAACATCAGATGTTTTGGGAATGGCTTGATTACTTTTAAATAGACCATGCGAGACTCTGTCACCAGACTGAGTTTGGGGACTCTACAAGACAGACACAGAGAAATGGTTACACTGGGTGGAGCAGAACACCCTTTGTAAGCCTCAGGCCTGGGAAATTATTTCAATAGACAACCATGACCAGCTTGAAAGGCTAAAAATCTGACCAGTGAGATTTTAGAGAAGATATTTTTCCTGACTTCTTTTTGCTGTCCAACACCACTGCCCAATTATTTACCTCCAGGACAAATCCTTTACAGTTTTTAAGTCTCTGCTGGGGGGCCACTTCACCATTCAAAATTTCTTAGACCTCCGAGCCCCATTCAGCATGACCCCTTCTTCTGAACTCCTGTGCATCTCTGCTCCTCTCTCATTACTCTCCACGTGGACCAGGTACCTTTTCCCCATCTATAGACTGAAGACTCTTGGAAGGGATATCTTCACATAACAACGTGGCATATTTATGTACACTTACAGAAATAGCTCTTTGTAACTGGCCTGTGCAAAAAGACATGCAATCGCACACATTGTACAAATCCTGTCTCCACTTGTATGTTATGAATCATATGGTTTTCCTTGACATCTTACGTGTGTGCGTGTGTGTGTGTGTGTAATGAGCCCAGAGAGTTATGTATTTCAATTATATTTCAAGTGGCAAGAATGTTTTCAAAAGACAGGGCAGTTTCCTAAGGAATGACATGTACTCTAACAGAGGTAAACAGTGTAAAGTATGTGCTGCTTTCACTGAATTGATTACTCATGAAGACGGAGAGTGCTTTTGATTTAAAAAAAAAAAAAAAAAAAAAAAAAAAAAAAAAAAAAAAACCCTGAACAAATCAGATTTTTATCTGGATTTGCAGTCCCTTTTTGAAAGTGTTTGCTTGCTTCCACACTGTTCCCTAGATTCATTTTGTCCCCTGTATGTCTCTCCATCACCAGAGATGAGGGCGGTTTGAAATGGATGAGTAAGCTTGATGATATGCAAACACATTCCCCTTTTTGTTTCCTACGGTTACTACTAAAGGATGTTTGAGAAATCTTTGTCAATTTGCTCTTACAAATGGTGCCCCAGTTTTTTTTTTTTCTGGAAAAATAAGACACTAATAAGCTGTTGTAATTACTAAACTGATTGATTGATTGTTACTTTTCTAATGGAGTAAACAGAATGAAATGAATAGAGCAGTATCCTTCAAAGTATTCTTCTGCATAGCTGGAGACTTCATCTTTATTTCGCTATTAAAAGTGATAGCTTAGAGAGAATAGCCCAATGTATCATAAGTCACCATGTCTAATTACAAAGCGTAGTAAACAACTAAAATCTTTAATTATCTCAAATATAATGAAAAATGTATCAATCAGAGAAGAACTTGACAAGCAGAAGCAAATTAGAACTCTCGAAACAGTCTTCCTCATTTGAATACGTATGAAATAGTGCGACTGAGAAAAATACTCCTCGTTGCATTAGTTTTCCATTTTTCAACCTCTGAATGTCTGCTTTCCAGTCTGGAAAATGAAGTCACAAATTCAGACCATTTGTTAGAAATGATCTTTAGGTTCGATAAACTACAATCTTAGTTCCTCAAAAGATACAATGGTAAGCTCCTAATTATGGCATTATTCTAAAATGCATTCTGGATAACTGGGCAGAAAATCATGGAATTTAAAGACAGAGGGACCAATTTTGTGGCCCATCTATCAGAAGCTAATGTCTTACTCTCAGCTTTTTTTCTGGGTGATTTCTTTCCTAAGCAATGTGTCTTTGGCCACAAGCACTGTTGGTAGGAAGTAAATAATTACATGAATGAAAAGATTTGGATTCTTCTTGCTGACCTAGATGCATTAGGAACAAAATCTAGAACACCAGGTAAAAAAACACCACATTGGCACCAAAATGTGAATGTATTTGTTTTAAGGAAGTAGAAGCTCATTAATAAATTTCCCAGCTAGATGTGCGCAATTGAGTATTAGTCACTGCCTTATGAGTGACAGGAATGGCTATTCTGCTACTAGTTCCCACAAAAGCTGAAGCTGAAAGCACAATTCCCACTTACCAAAACCAAGCACAACACAAGGTGAAGGTCACAGAGATTATTTGGAGATGCACTATAACCTTCACCTGGCAGTAGTTTATAAAGAGGTGAATCCGGTTGGGAGACAGACTTCAGCATAAAAATCAGTACCTAGTTGTGTTAGAAGAAAAGGGATACTTTCTGCAAGTGGTTTGTATTTTGAAAGGTTTTGCCTTATTCTTTCAGTAAATATCTCCTGAGCACCTTCTGTGTCTCAGACACTGTTCCTGATACGAGACTCAGCATTAACCATGCCAGATAAATTCATCCTCATAAATTTATGGTCTAGCAGAGAAATCCAACATTAAAAATTATTAATGCAATTGTAATTTTAACTATATGATGCAAAGGGAAAGTTTGAGTGTTATGACAGTGTTAAACAAAGAACACCTGTTTGGTTAAAGGAGGCTTTCCCTGAGAGATGCCGTTGAAGCTAAAAGTCACAAAAGGAGTGGGAAAAACTTACATGTGCAAAAGGCTTGAGGACTGAACGAGCTCTTTACTTTTGAAAAACTGAAGAAACGGCTTTTTGATCTTTCTTTAGTGAGCAAAAGAAAGTTTCAAGCAGCCAGCCACGTTACAGACTTGAGCCCTTTATTTTGAGAGAACAGGAACACACTCAAGTTACTGCTGCGTGGGAATGACATGATCAGCTCTGCAGTGAATTCCAGGTGGTAGCTCCAAGGAGCTTGGTCTCTCACTCTTTGTAATTACTCACATTCCAGGAGTGGTTCAAGTTTGATAACCTGTCTTTAATAAATAGAAAATATTTTCTTTGGGTATAAAAAAGGAATGCTTGCAGTAAGTGTAACTTTTAGAAAAAAAATTCCAGGCAGAAATTTGAGTGACTCCGATTTACTTAAGAAAGAGAGTTCTACAACCAGATTTACTGGTTTCAGATCTGGGCTCTGTCACTTACTACCCTGAGCAAGTTACCTAATCTGGTGGAGCTTCAGTTTCCTCATCTATAAAGTATGTATAAAACATGGGATAGTAATGCCACCCTGCTCATGAGGATTAAATGAGTAAATACAGGCAAACACTTGAACATTGTAAAGAACTTGGTACTGACTCAGAGTGTTCTTAATAGAAGTGATAGTAATACCTCACACTCTTCTGAGTATTCGAGGATGGAATATGGATGTTCAATATGTTTCATATTTTTAAATAAGTTTTGGGGAAGGAACAGGTCTTTGTTTACAATACTCCAACCTTGAGGAGCATCAGAGCACTTAGGCTCAGGCCTCCTTTCCCGCAGCACTTCCCTTGTTCCCTAAAAGGCTATAAGTCAATGTTTAAATAATCTTGATAGTCACAATTATTTTATTGAAATTGAGATGTCTTGAGTTTCAGATCATGGAGAGCAAAGCTATTCCCTGCAATAAAGTGTGGGGTGGGAGGGGGGGTGGCAAGGGAGTGGTGAGGGGAAAATGGAGACAACTGTATTAGAACAACAAAAAAGAGAGAGAGAAAAAGAAAAAGAATTAAAAAAATAAAAATAATGTTTGTCACATTTAATCATCCCATTGTTTTAACTCATAATTTCTGATATCAAAATTCTTTTTAACTATTTTAGGCTCACTTTAAAAACTAGCAAAGCATTACTGATGAGCTTCCAAAGTCACCGTGATATGCTTTCCATATAAATGGTTTAAACTTCACTGAAAATTTTCATCACTGTATCCTTTCTTCACTTAATGTTATTATGTTTGCTAAGTAAATTGTCAAAATAGGGATTGTTATAGACTGAAAATGTCCTCAAACATATTTTTGTTCCAGCTTTAATAAGTGCTGGTTCACTTTAAAGAAACTGAAACTCTGTATATTTTTTCTATTATCTGGATCAAGAATCGTTGAATATTGAAATTATATCTTTCCCTTTTCTGCTATACCCAGTGCTTCCTTGATATGTAAAGTGATGTAGGTTTAGTTCAGAATCGAGATGCTCATGACTATAATTCTGTTCATTTGTCATTATTACTAGAAGGGAGTACTTACTAAAATCATAGAATTTTAAGTTTATTTTTCCTTAATTGAGTTCTACACAGAGTAATTTAGCTATATTTGGATCAAGTTCTAATTTCAATACATTTCACACATCCTGGCTTTTCAAATACTATGTCTACCATTTGTTGACAGTGTGTCCACCTCATCAGCCAGTTTTATATTTCTTTGTCTCCCCTGCCCTGACTGGTGTTAGTTGAGGCTTTTAGACAACTCTCTATTAGATTATGGAAACTTGGTTCTCAAAGGAATCTTGACACTTCGTGTCAGAACACAATACATTCTGGTAAACGATCTGCATACTGTCTTTCTAGGTTTATGTGTGTTGATTGCTTTACTCTCATATATTGTTTATTACAAGGTATGAGTGCACATTACCTCCAAGCATTCACTCTTTTGGATCATTTTAACTACAAAAGAAGTGAAATATTTTACATCTAACAAAATCTGGTTTTGAGAAAAACGTGATGCTAAATACATTCTTAGGATGGAAAGAAGGTACTTTAACTTGAAATTATAACACAAATATCTTCTTGACCTTGAATGGCGCACTTTAAGTCGATTGTGTTTAATTCTAGCATAAAACAAACTATTATTGTTTGAGGTGAGGCAGGTGGTAGAAGACTAAAAAATGACAAGTATTTCTCCCTAAGGCAGTGCTTGTTGAAAAGTCACTATCCTGCTAATATTTGTGGATGAAAATGTAGTAATGTCGCCTAGAGTATAAGAGAATGAATGCCTTGTAAAGCCAGGGTCATAGAAGAAAACTGTTTTTCTTGTCCCAGAAGGGGCTTTAGAATGTTCACAAAAGCTTGTCCATGAAACTGAAGGTGAAAGGTTATATCAGCTGAGGAAACTCTATATGCTGCCTGAAACATTTTCAATTTCTAGGTTTGGCTAGGCAAATCTGTGTAAAGAAAAAAGTTATTTTCTTTAAAGTAATCTCATGGCATTTTAAAATAGCTCTGCAGATGGGCATTTTCATTTCTAGAAGAACATTAGAATTGACTCAGTCTTATGTTTGATTATCAGAATCACTCTCCCTATAGGTAACTAAGATCCAAGTCTTTCCAGTGCCTTGCCCTGGGGCAGACAACTCGTTAGGGGCAGGCTTGGGACTTAGACCCCTGCATCACCAGAGTTCTAAGTCCAGAGTTCATTTACATTCATAGGATTCATTCAGGAATGTAAGGAGTGTGAAAAGTGTTCAGTTCCCTAACCTCAGATAACAGTCATTGAGTGCTTATAAATATAATTTCTTCCGAATGAAAGGTAGGCAAATAATTATTCCCTGTGACAAGGGAACATTCGATTTGAGGTAAATTAATTATGTTATATACCCTAACAGTAACCTCTCCCATTCCTGATTGATCTCTTTTTCCCTCTTACCATATGTTGTTGGCTGTTATTGCCATGTGGCCATAGAGTAGTTATTATAGATAGTAATATCTAGGAAAGAAGTTTTCAGAAACACAAATTATATCTAAGCCCCTGTTTCCATTGTACTGATCAGATGACTCGATTGGAATACTTTTCTGATATTAAATCCCTTTAGAGGACGGTAAGTGCATTAAATAAGTATAAATCCAGGTATTCAATAATGAGTTTTATTTAGAACAATATCTACAGATACATTATCTCTCAGTTGATGAGAAGAAAATTCAGGCCTGTGCTACATTCAGAATTTAAGATCATTAAACAGTGTAATCCAGGAAAGAAAAATACAATGAAACCGAAGTGATTGCATTTATAGGACACTTTTAAAGCATTGACCGGTCAGAAAAATATTTTGATCTTTTATATTGTTATTTTAACTCTAAGCATCCAAATTGAATTTTAGTGAAGAAATAAATTAGAGTCTGTAGAGGCTATGAGAATGCAAAATGGCTTATGGGAGTGGGAATAAAAACAGAAAAAGAAAACACTCTTCCTATATGTGGCAATGGTAGTTATACCGGTTTTTTCTTAATGACTAAAGCAAGCAGTTTGAGACTCAGCCCTGGGGTCTCCCTACACTTATCACACCAGCTTCATGTTTCAGAACACCCCAGGCTCTTCTGTAATTATCTAGAATATGCTAAGTCTCTGTGACCAAAGCTGTTTCATCCTTTCTGTGGTCAGATCAGCTAGTCTGTAATGAACCTGAATATAATTCCAGCTACAAATGTAGGGAATTTTCCTGGGCCAAGGCAGTGAGTATTCTATTTGAAAGTTGTTTTATAAGAAATGAGGCATCTGTTTAAATTCAGAGGAAGTTGATTATTTTACTCTATCAGGCTTACAGTAGCCATCAAACAAATTGTGGTCATTTCCATCTTTTATATTTTGTGGAAAGAAGACTGTTACCTTTTACAGATGTGATAGGAGAAATAGAAAACATTTTTCATTCATTCATTCGTTGTCTACAGAGTATGTTAGGGTTATTCAGAGATCAAGATACCTAGTGGTTAGAAAGAGACAGTCTACTCCCTGTTTCATTTCAAATATTCTAATAGTTTTTGTTACCTGAGAAGCACATGGAACCCCACAGAGTTCTTCGAAGGGCAGTTTCTATGACTGATATGAAAATGTCATGTTCTAACTTCTGACCCTCTTTTGTCATTGTAAATAGACATTAAATTAGCATCCCAGCTTAATGCAAATTTATCCCCCCTGTTTATGGAATTACTGACAGTAAAGAAGAGGTGTAAGTACTGTTCCCTTCAGTACACCAGCTTCACTGTGGTGGAAAATAAAGGACCAATATTATGCACATTAATTTGGTACCGAACCAGTTTCACAGACATGCAGAGTGCCATCACAGGAGCACTGTACTTGGTTTAACGCTCTGCTGTCACCATTTTGGAACTCTTAATAATTTATGAGTGAGAAGCCCTGCATTTTCATTTTACAGTGAGCCCTGGAAGTTATTCTGTGGGTCCTGCCTGTACAACACTTGTTCTTCTTGGCTGTGTTGGTCTGTCGTCACCTCCAATCGTACGCTGTCAACATATTCACTCTCTCTCTTCAAATGAAAGAATAAGCAAATAAACTTTTGTTGTTGTTAACTAAATGTCTTTTAAATGAATTCCTAAAGTACTATTTCCCAAGGCAAGTTTATGACATTGATTTTTAAGTAACCCGTGAAAAGTACCCAAGTGGATTTCCAATAATACAATTCTTTCATTGATGGGTTTATTGTTTGTATTTTCAGCTAATTAATTCAAAGTGCATAGTTTTGATTTTATGCTTTTTAATTTATTTTTAAGATTATTGAGCATACTACGTGGCCTATGTTTATTTAAAATAATTTGAGAAAAATTTAAATTGAAATGTATTTTTTCATTTTTACCTTGGATAGTAAGCAGCTTTGCCCAAGCCTGAGTAATCTAGCTTTAAGTTATAAACTGAGGCATTTGCTTTGAAAGCAGATCCTGTTGTGGTCAAGTAAAATATTTCAACTGGAACTGTATGGAATTAAAAATTATGGCACTCACCCCTGGCTGGTATTGCTCAGTGGATTGAACACCAGCCTGTGAGCTGGAAGGTTACAGGTTCGTGATTCCTGGTCAAGGCACAAGCCTGGGTTGCATGCCAAGTCCCCAGTTGGGGGTGTGTAGGAGGCAACAAATGGATGTTTCTCTCCCTCTTTTTCTCCCCCGCTTCCCTTCTCTCTAACAATAAATAAATATTTTTTAAAAAAATCATGGCACTCAAAATCATGCTTAATGACTTTTGGGATATGGTTTCTGCTGCTTTGGGGTCACCCAATATGTTCAGTCCAGGGGTCTCCTTTTTGTCTCTAAGATAAATGGAGTTTCCATTTCTCTTAAGAGAAACACTGAGTGTTTGCTCGTTGACTTTTAAAGCTGGGTCCCAAAACTTGACTCTTTATACATATTGAAAAGAAAATTCCTAGGGCCATGTTTCTTTATTCTCATCCAAGCCCACAATTAGCTTAAGTTCCATTCTGGGTGGCTAGAAGGAGGAGGAAAGGGGTGGCCCAGCAGGTATTGTACTGCCTGTGAGAAAGTGCTCCTCCAAGTTTCTTTGTCCTTTTGGTCAGGGATGGCTGCCTCCCTAATTGTACTGCTGTAGGGAAGCACGTGCCTCCAGGAGCATTATCTGATTCCCACAGGACGTTCAGAAGTGCTTTGTATATTGACCCTTAACTTGAACACAAATATCTTTTCAATCCCCTTCTTAGGTTCTTGCCACATGCTTGGAAACCTAACAGCTTTAATTTAGCCAGGGGTGTGGATGCATTTGTAGGGGCCTCAGGTTTTTTTCCCCCACTCTAGTTGTCTTACCTACATTTTTGCTATACTTGTCAATTGGGGAAGCTGAAGTTGAGGAGAAGAGATGTAGAAGTCAGAGGGGAGAGAAGGCGAGACGAACAGCTGCTCTTGTCAGCATGGGGATAAGTGTAAAGAGATTAATAGTTATTTGAAGAGCAAATGGGGACGTGGCATCCAGCAGTGGAATGCGAATGTATAAATGTAATGGAACGAGCAGGCGACCGTTAACATTTAGACAGATGCTCTCTGGACTGAATGGAATGGCAGAGTTCGTTTCTTCTCCCCACATGAAGTGAAATACACAAGGTTTAGTGAAATACTTTTATTAAATGTTAAGTTTAATTCAATTTTTCAAGTGTTTATTCCTTTGTGAGCTTTTTCTTCTCCATTGTTTTATATAGTCTGAGTCTCAGAGTTACACAGGGTGGGACAAAAGAAGGTTTACAGTTGTGAGTATGTGATACACAGAGTTTATTCTTGTATTATTATGTATTAATTATTAAATTTTCTAATGAATGACTGTAAACCCACTGTATCCTACCCTCTATATCAACTGAAGAGCCAGACAACTAATTTCCTTGATAAAATAGGTACCATGGTACACAGAACTGCCTTCTTTTTCTTCTTGCTTTTTGTTTGGCCTCCCTTCATTAACTGGTAGGAACAATGAGATTTCCATGTGTCAGAAGGTTTCACAAAGGAAAAACTGTACAATAGGCCCCCTTCTGGAAATGTGTCCAATTCGACTCAGGTTTAGGAATGACTTGAATGATCTGATCGGGCTGACAGTTGTGGTGGCCTGGGCAGGGCCCTGGACTCTGAACCCGAAGATTTTGCTTCGGAATCCCCATTCTTTGCTCATTAGCCAATGCTCAAGTAAATTGCTTCCCTTCTCTGACAGCAATATAGTAAAGTTGTTCTGCAGATTAAATAAGAAGAAACTAATTCATTCTTTTCATTAACATCTTATGGAGTACCTCCTCTATGCTCAGTTCTGTTTGCATAAAGGCATGTGGCAGAAGAGCTACACGAGCTACTGTACTTCTGAATTATACTGAATATAGAATATTAATCATAGCTAGAGGTGTTGCTTACATATATTGTGCTCTAGAAAAGAATAAACTGCTAGAAAATTAAAGAACACATTAAAAGTTAGGTTGTGTTTCTATTGGCATGTTGTTACCTTTCAAAATACATAGCTAGCTCTAACCCTGCTACCCATGCCCCTCCAGCCTTTAAGAAACTAGCCCTTGGGGGCAACTCTGGATACCCTGGGACAGAATTTAGAGTTATAAAACTATATAATATATATGTTTCATATACAATAATCTGATGCTTCAGTCCCCTCAAGAACACATCTACCTGTGGTCTCTTTCTGAACAGCATGGAAGAAGAAAAGAAAACAAACAAACAAACAAACAAACAAAACCAGGAAAAGCAGGAGGTATGCATTAATTTTAAAGAATTCCTGAGCAACTATTCCGGACTGGGCACTTTTTGCCCCATTTGTGAATAAGAACATAGTCTACTTTCAAATACTCTTGAGAAGGCCACACTCTCCCTGGTTGCATCCAGAAGCTGTGTGATCCATGCAGGTCATACAACATACACAGGCATGTCTGAGGCTTCTCTTGTTTCTGTGCAATGCCAATTGGTCGTTTTACCTCAGTCGTTAGG
The DNA here is from genome assembly GCA_039655065.1 of Glossophaga mutica. NCBI lineage: Eukaryota > Metazoa > Chordata > Mammalia > Chiroptera > Phyllostomidae > Glossophaga > Glossophaga mutica. The sequence continues at coordinate 174,794,609 of CM077304.1, read as the reverse complement.
GACCTGAGGTCGAACACTGTGAAATGCGTGCACCAAATGATGCCTTTTTAGGAGCATTGATCTGCAGCTTAAATGGCTAACATTGGGGTTTCTGGGTGTCCTGCAGCCACAGTACACAAACCTGGGGCTCCTGAACAGCATGGACCAGCAGATTCAGAATGGCTCTTCGTCCACCAGCCCCTACAACACAGACCATGCGCAAAACAGCGTCACGGCACCCTCGCCCTACGCGCAGCCCAGCTCCACTTTTGACGCCCTCTCGCCATCGCCTGCCATCCCCTCCAACACTGACTACCCGGGACCGCACAGCTTCGACGTGTCCTTCCAACAGTCTAGCACTGCCAAGTCAGCCACCTGGACGGTAAGAGCACTGAGAACCAATAGGCCATTAAACAGGGCCTCGAGTACAAGGGCCATCTTTAACACCCCCCACTCCCCGCAAAGACTTCCTTCCCTTCAAAGCTGAGAGATCCATATTGAATGGTGGAAACTTTTCCCTGTCCTCTGAGGGCATTTTGTGTCTGAATATTTAGCACTGAAAGAGAGAGAGAACAAGTGCCATTTAGTGGGAAAAGCCCAGATCTGGGGACCAAAGCCTTGTGTTCTGGCGGGCTGCTCGCAGTTTCAGCGGATGTGTTTGTTCTTGCCTGATTCATGCTGCTGGGAAGTTCTTTACGTGTTAAGTTTTTGGAAAAATGTAAAGCATTATGCCAACGAGAATTATCCTAATCATAGGATATGTGTTTGCAGTCCCTAGTGTAAGATGGTTTCCAGTTTCATATTTTGAAAAAGTAAACACTAAGGGGTGATTTAAAAAAATAAAGAATAAAACCACAAACACGGCATCTGTAACGAGAAATTAAAACCTCATTATTAACGCAGGCCTAAGTTTGTTTATACATGTAGGTTCTATAACATGAATTATACTTTATTGACACATATATATTTATTACTTAGAAACATTTTTCCCCAAAAAGAAGCCTCTAAAACTATGTATTAGAGCCCTGAGTTAATCCAAAAATATTCTGTTTTAAAATACTGAAAAAAAGTTTCCATATATAACTTTTCTAAGAAAACATGGAAGTATTTTTAAAAATTCAGAAGGTACATGAATGTTCAAAGTTTATTTTGTAATGGATTGTAGTATGAGTAAGTCCAAATATAAGGAAGGGGACCTATAAGACTGGTTTTAACTGGTTGATCAAAGAATGCCCAAGACCAAAGTGGCATGCGTGTTTGTCAAACAATTTAATGTTTTCATGAATTATAGAAATGCTTCCAAATATCATCATCTTGTTGAGAAGTAGCTTTAAAATTGTTTTCCCCCCTTGCTGGCAAATAGACTTCTTTGGAAAGCATTCTCTTTTTGTGTTATAGTATCCACTCACTACAGGCTTTAATCCAATTGAAAAGAGTCTATGAAATAATCTGCATTCATAACACTACATTCCAACATAATTTCACACGTGCTCTCGTTTTGACCTCACTTCTTTGGGGACTAGGTAGAACACGTTTTATAACTCCCATTTTACTAGCGGGGAAAGCTGAACAATGTGGAGGTCAGGTGAGTTCCCTAAAGTTACAGAGGCTTTTGTGTAACCACCTATTTCTGACTCTGCTCTCCCCCACTAAATTGTGTCCTTCCTTTTTTCACCATTTCACATCAGGATGTCTCACGTATCTAAAACTTTATTTTACTGCTTTTTTTTTTTTTTTTTTATGATTTGAGAAGCAGTTTTGTCATGGTTCATACTTCAACTATGATGTCTGAGTATTTGCTTAAAACTTGATCTCTCCTTCATGTGTTATTTACCAACTGTGTCATAATCTTTAGTCTTTTTTATAGTAATAATCCTGGAGATGGACACTAAAGGTGAGTCAACTTAGAGTCCATAGGCCTTAAATAAATATGGGTTGATCAATCTAAGTGATCCTTTGCTGAAGAAGCAATCAAATAAGCATGTCATAAATAGAGCATTGATATGTTTTAGAATAAGTGTCACCAGTTGGACATTTATAATCACAGTTGTTCAAGACTGTTTCTTGTTTGGCACACTCAGGCAGAGTCGCACTGTATTAAAAGTGAGCCAATCCGAAGGGATGGTGGGCAGATTGGGGCCACTAAATGCTAATCACTGCTCTTCTAAAATGGTTTAAGAACTATAAGGATGGAGGTTGATACTGGTACAACATCCTGTCAGTCTTCCTGTTTCCTTCCTCCCTGCCTCCTCACACAGACATTTGAAGGCTTTTTTTTTTTTTTTTCAGAGCTAGCACACTCCTCAACCATCTTTAATCACAGCCCCTCTCTTACAGAAGTAAATTGTCTCACAAGAAAAGTTTGGAGATTTCTATACCACATTCTACAACACCTATTTCTTAAGGCATTTGTGTACATTAAAGCAATTTTTCAGAATAAAATACTGCATTTTAAAACTGCCCACAAACTGCAAGCAGCTGAAGCAGCTGTCTTTAGAAAGAGGCCACACTATTGCATACTATTCTGCTGATTCCTTAACAAAATCTTTTTAGTATCATTTTATCACTTGTCATCCTTTCGTGTCGAGTTTTTTCTTTAATTTCTGGTTTACTTAGAATTACTGCCAAAATGTAATTAATATATTTAAAGTATATATGCATATTTTTCTTTGCTTTCTCTATATTTTAAATAACAAATGCGATTGTGTTTCCAGTTTCATAAAAATATGGTATTTATTTTAAACTTCTTCCAATGAAATGAAGTGTGATAATGTTGTTCCATATTCTCTATTTCACACACACATACACACACACACACACACACACACACACATCAACACTGAATTCAGGATTTAGTTTCAGACTTCTTATGTCTACAGTGTTTTTGCCACTAGTTATCAAGGCCTACTGTTCAATTTAATGGAGTGCTGGTCTAGTATTGTAGCCAGGAATCATCAGTCATAGGATAGTTGACAGAATGATAATTTGGAAATGGCAAGAAACTTCGGTGCATATTTCAACCCTGAAATTTACTAACAGCATATGGAACCTGCCCAAAGAATTCAATCTATGTAAACCTCACTTTCCTCACCTACAAATGGAGATGTTAATACTTTTCTTATCACGAGGATTATATGACACGTGTAGGGACACCTACCAGCACCTGGCTAGTCATAGGCACACGTAAGTGTTAAATGAGTATGAGTTTGAATCCCTTTGTTTTATGAGCTTGTTGTAGTTTTGTTGAGGGTTCATTTGTACAAGTAATAATTTGAAAGAATGCAAAGCAAAATATCTTCTTCTTCTTCCTTTTTTTTTAATATTTTATTTATTTATTTTTATTATTTATTTATTTATTTATCTTTAGAGGGGAAGGGAAGGAGAGAGGGAGAGAAACATCAATGTGTGGTTGCCTCTTGTATGTCCCCTGCTGGGAACTGGCCTGGCAACCCAGGCATGTGCCCTGACTGGGAATCGAACCGCGATCCTTTGGTTCGCAGGCCCGCGCTCAATCCACTGAGCTACACCAGGCAGGGCTCTTCTTCTTCTTTTCTTAGTGCTTTTTGGACTCTGATAATCATCCACTATCCAAATGTATGAATGGATGACATAGGATGATAATGGAATCTCCCCTAGGTGGACTTCAGGCTGGCTGTGCTCCTTTCCTAGGCCGGCCCAGACAGATTCCAGCTCGAGGATGGGCCCTTTCCAGATTTAAGGACCTGTAGACTCCCGTCATTTATTTCTCACTTTCATTTTTGTTTTTATCTTTCCTGGAGGATATTTTTTCATTGCTTTTAGAGAGATAGGAGGAGAGAGAGAGGGAGAGGGAGAGGGAGAGCGGGGGAGAGAGAGAGAGAGAGAGAGAGAGAGAGAGAGAGAGAGAGAGAGAAAGAAACATTGGTGTGAGAGAAAAACACTGATTGGTTGCCTTCTCATAAGTGCCCTGATCTGGGATTGAACCCACCACATGCGTATGTCCCTGACCAGGAATTGAACTTGTGACCTTTTGGTCCAGAGAATGATGCTCCAACTGACTGAGCCACACTGCCCAGGGCTATTTCTCATTTTTAATCTGCCACTTAATTTATAGGGATATCTTCTTGTATTCCCCATGTTAAATAACAGTTAACAGTGAACCACACTTGTTGAAGGGTCAGCATATTAATTTGTGGTAGCAAAGTACTGTAGGTTACCTAAACACTCACCAGTGTGGAACTGGCCCAGGATATTGTGGCTAATCCATATAGGGAAATACTCTGCGTCCATTTAAAAGAATCCCAAGTACTGATCTGCAATGCTTTTGGCAGTGCTAGTAGGGAAAAGATAAGCTTTCTATGGCACCTACTTAAGAATTGAGAGTATTGGTAAGGACACCACTTCTGGAGCCAGAGTGTTTTCTTTTGCTCTAGTGAAGAGGCCTGTTTGTGAATATAGGTCAATGTCTTGATTATTAGACTCATGTACCTCTGTCAGTTTGAGAGCTGTTTTTTTTTTCCTTCCACAACCAATGGCACGCTGTATTCTGTGTGCAAACACTGTGAAAATCCTCTGATTAGTGTCTTTCTGTTGTGTTCACTTTGAGATAGTGACCCAGCCTTACAATGTATGGCCACTTTTTGCTATGGACTATTTCTTCCTTCATAGACTTCAAGATCTTGGACAGCAGGCACTCTGACCTAGGCCCCACTACAATTTCCAGCATACAAATAATAAACATGAAGAAACTTTATTTTTCCCTCATGGTTAAAGGAAATAATTATAGTCCAAAGAGTGTTCCGTGGTTCTTTCTTATCTGGATTATTAACTGTCCATGAATTTGGTCCCTTTTACCTCCACCCATGATTAATAGAGAGCATTCTTCCTTTGCCTTTCTTAATCATGCCAGCCTCATGCTGTGCTCAGAACTTTGAAGAATCTGACTTGAGTAAGTGGAGAGTTTAAGGAGGTGGCATTTGAAAGGGGAACAGCCAGTTCCCCGGAGAGTTTCATTGATCCCAGCACATTGGCCTTACAAGCTGCTCCTCTTGGCTCCAGAGGAGGGGTGAGATGCGTGTCTGTGGCCCACCCTCCCTGTCATCAGGTTACCTGTAATGTAAGACTTCCAGAATAAGGCTGCCAGCTCTGCAGAAACCTAATGCAAGCCAGCCCATTACGTGGCTTTCTGGAATCTTGGGACTCTCAAGGATAGCTCATCAAAGAACATGATGTACAGACAGACTTTACAATGGTGAATATGATTTATCAGCTTCCCTTTCACAAAGGGAACACTTCTCCCCTTAGAATCGGAGCCTTTAATTGGAGCTTGACCTGGTTTTACATTTGTGTAGCTGCTAGATTTCAATGGTGAAGGACAGGAGAGAAATGAGTTGAGTTGGCTCCTGCTAGTGATACATTTGTTAATCATAACAAGGTTATTTTCACTTCTTGCTATAGCTGTCCTATAACTTTCCCAACATACATTTAGAAGTACCTTTTTATACCTTTTCCATGATTGAAAAAATAATAAGTTTGAACACATTCACCTGTTGCCTAAGCTGTTTCTTAGTTTTCAGAGTATTAAGTAAGAATATTGTAAATAAAGTACTTGAAGACTCTTAGTAATGGTTCATGTTACTTACTTAACTCTTGACTTTGGACTTACTAATTAATTTCCATTGTAAGACATGCTGCAGAGGTGTTGTCTCAAGTCCCGAGCAGAATAACTTAATCAGCATGTTTGCCTGAACTTATTTAAATTGATTCTAGATCAATGTATTTGTAATAATCTAAGTTTCCCTAATATATTGTTTATGGACCGCACCACATGATACTGAGTAATATATTGAATGCATTGTAGAGTTTCTATTTAAAAAATTAATATTGATTCATTGCATCCAATATTAGAACATATATTGATTAAAAGGAAATAAATAGCAAACCTAAATAAAATTGGCTTTTCTTTTACTATTGCAAAAAGCATAACAGAAAAAACCCTTTTTATGTTTCTTTTTCTTTCTCTTGCTCCTCCTCCTTTCCTTCTACCTTTCTCTTTTCCCCTCTTTCCTCTTCTTCTCCTTCTTTGTTACTGCTGTCATTAATAGTGGCCAATTTGGTTTTGTAGATATTACCAGCCACTAAGTATCTTGTTTTTTCACTGTAGTTCCATTTTCTCAGAATGGTGGATTTATATTGGGAAGATCCTGATATGAATCAATCACCAAGGAAATTTCCAAAAATAGGAATGTGATCATCAAACCCTTTTTGTTGAACAAGTAACTCTGGTAATGGAGATGGCAAACCTAAATATCAGTGGGACACAGGAAGGTAGCATACTTGAGTTTTGTGGTGCAAACAGAGATGGGGGCAAAATGAGCTTACATACCCTGTCTACAAGGGTAGCTGCTTTGCAACCCCAGCCTGTTGTCATGGAGGAGAGCAGGCCTGACATTAAAAGAGAAATCTTTCAAGAACAGCTAGAAACCTGGATTTGCACATAGTATCTCCATCTCTTTAAATGATAGTATATATATTTTTAAAGTTGTAAAACATTACGGACCAAACAAAACAATAGGCAGGGTGAATGCCATTCTTATAATATATTAATGATGACAAGGGATGATTACTTAATGTTTAAATAAAATAACTGGAAACTAGAGTAAGTATCTAAGAGAAAGTTTACTAATAAATACATTCCATTCAGAAATAATAATTCTCTATCCCTTTCAAATGTTTTATAGATTACTTTCTTTCTACCAAAACCTAAGCAATATATTGTCAAAGTAGATTTTTCTCAATTTGTTTTTTGTGGTAAATGACCTCCTTACCTCCACATTCCTATAAATTTTTATTTTTAAAAAAGTTATGTAGTTCTGGATGCTTTGCAGAAAGGATCTCATTTGTTTGCTTTTGTTTTTATCATTACAGAATGTATGGGTTTCTGTAACTTAACTTTAAAATTGGCCAAAGCTGTAATTGGAAAAGGGCAACAGGATTTAAAAGGCTTCAAATCAATTTTCTGAGCCCACTAACTGATGGCCTATTTCTAATTGGCATATGGAGAGTGGGTAGGAACAAAACCACCTGAAAATTGAGGTATAAACAGAGAATAATGTCATGAGAACTTTTTAATGACTCAAGGAAAACGCAGTATATCATTAAGCTCCACAAGCGATCCCTTAAAATCAGCCCTGAACAAGATGGGCCATTTACTGTGGGATTGTTGCTCCTGATGCATTCCCATGTGAGCTTTGCACCTTCTTCTGTTTGCCTCCCTCCGTGTTAGCCATCTCCGGAGTGTGGCCAAGTCTTGCAGAAGTTCCCACCCGTTCCGGTGGAAAAGGGCAGACGTATTTTTTCTCAGGAAAGGTGTCTAGCAATCACCTGTCATGTCATGAGTAAAAGCAACTGCATATGAAATAAATCCTCATAGTTCTCTATCAGCAGCAATTAGTATGTCTGCTCAGGTCACTAGGACCAGAAGGCAACTTGAGATAGCATAACTTTCCGCCCAATGACTTCCAATTCTTTGAGATTAAAGAAGAGTTTATTGTGAAATAGAAAGGAAACATCTTCAGCCCTTTGAAGTCCTGCAGATGTTTTCCAGCCGTGGAATGGTTTTTAGAACATGGGGTCCTGTAATTAGGCAAACAGAGGCCTAAAGATAATGATCTGAGCAGCTGTCTCTCCTGTGGCTTTTAATAATGAATATGACCCCATCCTCAGGTACCGCTCAGCTGAAATTTAAAACAAAATTGGTGGTAGCCAGAGACCCAAATCTAGTTATTGTGAGGCAAATTGGGGAGGGATTCTCACTTTACAAATAAATGATCCTTCTCTTTTTGTTTGAATCGAATAGTGAAGAATCATGATTTCTTAGTGAAAAAAAAAAAAAACCCTATAATCTGCTGCCATAATATTATATTAGAAAGGTCTGAGGAATTGGAACATGATTGTTTTACACAGAGTTAATACTGAATTTTCAAGTTCATCAATCAGGTGTTCCTTCATGGGTTACTCATTTCATTTTTATATTTACTATAGTTTTTATGCTGTTTAACCCATATCACTAAATCTTGTGAAAATTTTAATGAATAAGAAGAGGACACCATTTCAAAAGACTTTTCTCTGAGTGGTTTTCAAATTGTGTTAAATAAGAAGGCTAATGATTACTTAACAAGAACCTGATTTGAATTTAAGAAGTCATCTGACAGCCTGGGAAGTGTGTGGCTCCTGATGTAGAACACAGGGCTCAGAAGGTCAACTTTGGGGTCCTGAGACCCTGTGTGATCTGAGGCAAGATGCTCAGCCTCTATCCACCTGTTATACAGGTACTGGAATACTGCAGGGCCTCGAATAATGTTTCATTATAATTTTGATGAGCTGCTGTAGGAACTTAACTCTTATTTATATCAATTAGCCTATGGTAAAACTGGTTTCTTTATAAGTCATTTTGCCACTGATCCAAGAACCTATAGAGGATGTTAGGCAGACTTAGATTTACTTGCGTGAATACGTGAATATAGAATCAGACCCATGCTTGCAATTCAGGCAGTTTTCTGACCTTTTCCATTTATAAGCAGACATAAGGGAAAAAATAATGATATATAAATCCCAATAAATAAATAAGATAAAAATATATATGGGTGTATATATACATATTTTAATATAAAATGATTTTTATTAAAATTACTTGGGTCCTGTAACTGTTAGTTACCTTTTTCTTAGAATCTCAGAGTTTTATTGCTAACTTTTAGCAAACCAATAACAAAGTTGAAATTATGATCATTTTGACTAAATCGTTAGAGGAAAATTTACTCTTTTGCTTTAAAATGCAATAAATAAATATGCATTTTATATCAATTCAAGTATGTTACTCTAGTCAAGTAACAAAAGAGTTAATTTAGAATAATTATAATTTGGGCTAGAAAGGTATTACTTTCTTTTCTCTCCCGTTTTATTTACTTTCTTCTTTTACCTTGTGTTTTGAGATTTTCATATTTATGAACATACAGCCCTGATGTTAAACAATGTAAATTACCTCTCCCTTTTTTTTCACTCCTTTGTATTCTTGGAAAAGTGAGTTTCATTTTCCATTAGAACAATGTTATAATTATGGATTCCATTTCTAAGCAAAGGATTGTCATCAAGTAAGTGGAAGATCTGATTCACTCTGTCTCATGAAGCAAAGCTCTGACTGCTGTAAATCACTGTAGTCATTTAAAATAGCAAAATCATTCTCATAGTCCTATAAAATTTGCTGAAATATCTCATGTGCTTTGACATATGTGTATTAAGGTTTACTTAAATGTAAAATTTTATTTTTATAGATGTGACATCAAAAACAGATATGAAGTGATAATTAATATTTTATTTAGCATTTTGACATGCCAGGATTTTGAAGCATTTGATGTGTAATAATTTTGTTTCTCAAAATTTTCTCAAGGAAATTAGAATGAACACTTATCCAACTTTGCTAAGAATGATACCGGGAAAAAGAAATTCTGTAGTATAGACCATTCTTTCAGAGATTGGATCAACTTTTGAAGATATTAGTAAGAATTTTATCTATTAAAAAATTGGATCTTATTTAACCTGAAAATAATAGGCTTTGTGTGTGCCTGCCACTGCACTCTCTACATAGGTGTGTTGAGAGGGTGAAGTGCCCGAAGGCCTCTGGCTCTGGGAAGGGCAAGGAGTGCTAATGGACAGAGTTCTGTTCCTTTGTTTTGGTGATAGTGAGGTATTTAAGGACACAAGTGTTGTATTAGATACAGGGTTGGTGTTGCCTTTAAATACTATCTGTTCAAGTTTATTACCTACACTCTTCTAACCTTTCTGTACAAAACCACAGATGTAATGGGAAAGGCTCTTGGGAAATAGTGTTTATTGATAATTAGATAAAGCAGATTGACCAACAGGTAACTGGGAAGGTATTTCCATAATAAAAGTTGGGAATAATATTTTCTGTCCTTCCACAGTTAAATGGATGCATAGAAAATCTATCCTGTTGTGAAGACAATTGGCAAATAACTATTTTAATCAGTCTATTGAAAATAAAAGCGTCAACCTGTAGGAGTTACCATGGTTACCTCATTCATAGGTTTATGTTGTTCTTTCATAGTACTCACTGGTAATAGATTATATTTTATATTTATCTTCAAAGAGTATGTCTAAGAATAATCATATAATTTCACAAAAATTAACTCACCTGTGAACCTTTTGGTGTAAAAGCTAGAATGTCAGGTGACTGGGAACTTGCATTCTAGAGAAAGGAAAACGTTTTACTCAGTAGCAGAACCACAAGGAAATACAGACTTCTTGTAGTCCAGTTTCCAACTCAAGAAGCCATTAAATACGCAGCAATTTATATAAGTTTTATAATGTACCCATATTGCAGAATTGATTTCTTCCCTAGCACTCCTTGGTTTTTAGTTATAATGCTTTTCTTCACATGAACATTGGAGGTAAGTGTTAAAAGGCATAAGAACTGGGAACAGATTTTTTTTTTAAGTTTTTATAGATTCTCTCCTCAACCCCCACCCAAGTGTAATTATCATCTTAGATGCTTTGGGATTAGGAGTAAGAATAGGGAGAGGGTAATAAAAGGAAGAATATGAAAGAGAGGAAGTGAAATGTTTAGAAAATAGTGACTGGGTCGTTCTATAAAAGTATAGCATGCTCACTTGAATGTGTTAGTGGATGTTTTCTACGATAATTTTGCAGCTTTTGTAGTATATTTTCAAGGTATGGACATCAATTTAGAGGAAAACAACCAAACCAATTCAAATAGAATGTTCAAATTCAATGTAGAATCTTTACTTTCTTGATCACTGCCTTCTATAGTTTGCTGTAAGTTTTTGCTTCAAAGTATCAGAACATTACTCATCTTCTTTAATTGTTTTCTTAGGCAAATTAATTGAGCTATTTCAGGAAAGGAGTGGGAAGGGAACTTCTTACTTTCTTTGGTGTAGAAAGTCTTGTTCCTTTTGGGGGACTGTGCATTTTTTTTTTTTTTCAAAATAAACCCAATACTAGGTGGTCTTAGTCAATGAATATGATACATATGTCATTCTCTATACTTTCCTAAAATGCTTTGAAATTTCCAAGAAAGAAGGTTTCCATAATTATCTGGCAGTATTTTAGTGAAATAAAGATAAGCAATTAAATTTTAAGGTCCTACTAATAGTGTTATTTTGGTAAGTGGGGGGCTTGACTCTTAGTGCCATAATGTAGTTAAAACAGCACTTCCATGCAGAGCGCTGTAAAAATTTTAAATGTTCTTTCTACCTGTTAGAAGGATTCTTTTATTATGATCACATTCTAGTCTAAGCTTTCCTTCTCACTGACTTAGAACATAATGTAACTCACAGAGCTTAGATTTGATTCTGGCATTGTTTGCCTTTGCACAGAAAATATCCACATATACTACAAAGTAATGACCAGAACTCCTTGGATATGTCTTATCACTGGTCTCAAAAGAGGGTTGGCCATGCTCACCACATGCTCACCACCATATACACTTCAAGACGAAGTAAATTAGAAAGGGGAGGAATTAGAATGGGTGTATTTTGCCTGTATGCTGCTCACACTGTTAAATGAACAGTGAGAGAGGTTACCTCCTTCTAAGACTTGCTTATAAGCATTTCTAAGCTAACAGATTTTTCTTTTTTTTATAAATGGTTTGAAATTTGTTTTGAAGTTGTTACTTGGGCATATGGTTATGTGGCATAGATTTACTCCTAATTTATTGCTTTCTTAATTTGTTTGACATTGGAATTTAGACTTCAGAAACAGACAATTTAGTACTTTGAAACATTGAAGCAGAATAGGGAATTATTTTTTATAAATTCCTGGTTTTAAATGAAAATGTTCTTTCAACTGCTAACTTATAACAAGATGTGGTATAAAGCACATAATTCTGTAACATGAGAGATGCTTGTAGTACACCTGTTTTAGTTATCTTGCAAAAATGAAGGTAACAAATTTTATGACTTCTTAGCGCTTAGCTCCCCAGCGTATCCTTGCCTCCTCGTGAAAGCAGAGCTATGGCTCTTTTTCTAAAGGACAAACTAAAGTACCTAAGGAGGCAGGGTGGTGAGCGGAAAGAATTCAAGTTTTATGGCCAGATAGACCTGGGGTTGAGTCCCATCTCCCTCTATGAGTAGCCTTGGGCAAGACACTGTCTCTAGGGCAGCTTCTAAATGGGCTAACACACCTTAGGTAACAGCGTTATTGGTAGGACTGGATATAATGAATGGAAAGCGCCTCAGACTGTCAACCACGTGCCTGGTAGATGTTGATTTTTATTAGGATGGATCATAATGTAAGGGTTATAATTTAGACTAAACTTGTCCCCACTCACAGACTTATTAGGTCTGTAACAGGGTAGGTACCCTCTTTGTGGAATAACTCTACCTTCTGGTGCCTAGCCTTCCGCTATGTAGAGGAGACAATAAGTTAGAACAGTACTTTAAATATTTTACCCCATTAGGAACAGTGGGAAATTAATGTTCACCTTGGGCATCCTGAGGGTAAAATCTGTAGTGTTCGATAAAAGATATATGATTTCTAGTTTTTGTCCTGTAACCTTTATTTCAATTTTGCACTTCCTTATAAATATATTATTTAAATATAAATGTCTCCTCTCCTCATTAAAAAAAAAAAAAAACTGTCTTTCAAACTGAAGTTCCAGGAAGATGTATAATATTTACCTTGTGGCTTTGAGTTTTACCCAGGCACACTGCTATGAGCACTTTCGATGTACGAGTACCTTAAACAACTTCTTAAGCAGCATGGTTTTAGATAAATTAATGTGCTCTGGAAGAGAGCATAGGTGTATTTATTGATTACAGCTGCAGCTCCCAACTTATGAGGGCCCATGCCATGAAATGGTGATATTGTTAATCTGTTGTGCAGCGCTTCTTATTTATTGCCAACTTCCTTGAAAATAGCCAGGCTCTAATTTTGTTTGGAGAGCCCCAGGGGGCACAATTACCACAGAAGAAGGAGGCCGGTTCCAGCCCAGAGTGAAGAATAGTCAGGGTTTTCTAGGGATGGGATGCACTGCCCCTAGTGGTGGTGAGTGTTCAGCTACTAGACCCTGTGAAAACAGGCAGGCAAGATGCTGATGCAGGTTTTATTTTTTAATTTTTTTAAATATATTTTATTGATTATGCTATTACAGTTGTCCCATTTCTCCCCCATCATTCCCCTCCACCCTACACACCCTCTCCCACCCACATTCCCCCCTTTAGTTCGTGTCCATGTGTCGTAAGTTCTTTAGCTTCTACATTTCCCACACTATTCTTGCCCTCCCCCTGTCTATTTCCTACCCACCGTCTATGCTACTTATTCTCTGTACCTTTTCCCCTCTCTCCTCCTCCCACACCCCTGTTGCTAACCCTCCATATGATCTCCAGTTCTGTGGTTTAGATGAGGAAAAGAATGCTAAAGTTCCCTTTGAATGGAAAGTTCTGTGCATCCAGGAGAGAAGGTTTTTGTGACTACCAGGAGAGAGGAGAACAACGATTGGCTTACTCTGAGTCAGGCAGTTGGTGATGTGGAGTAGAAGGTAGACTTTTCCCCATCTGCTAGTGCAAGCAGATAAAGTAAAAACTCAGGGAGAAACCTGCTATGCTCACCCCAAGACACCAACACTAGTCTTCTGCCTAGAGCTAGGGTCTTATATAGGAAACTGCAGAAAGTAAGGTTCAAAAGGTGGGATGGGGCCAGCCTGTGTAGGTTAAGACATATGGACTACACCCCATGGACCATGTACTGACACTGAAGATTTTTTGAGCACAGGAATTATCATGCTCAGATCTGTACATAGAGTCAATTAATTAGTAGTATATGGAGGAGGTTAGTTGGAGAGGGATTGGAGTGACAAAAACAGTTTGGAAAAGGCCACGGTCGTGCAGACAAGAGATGATGGGGCTGAGCCCTCACTCTGTTATATAGGGCACTTAACACGCAAAAGACAGAAATGGGAGAGGGCAAGTGTCAGTTGCTGAAGACCCTGCTCCTGGGGGCTGCAAAGGAAGGTAGTGAGAAGGAATCAAGAGCAGGGAATGCGCTGGCATGATTAACTGCCTTACTAGAAGAGATCTGTTAGTAATGGGTGGGCAGCCAGCCATCTTCTACCTGGGACCTTGGTAAATCACTTTACTTTCCTCGTACCTCAGTTTTCTCATCTTTTACAGTGAGACCATGATGCCCAACCACTAGGGTTGTTGTAAGGATCAAATGAGATAATGAGGGGAAATGGTTTGTAAACTGAGAAGCCTATCCCCATGCCACCGTTACTGATGCTTTAGGACACACAGCCCAGAAGGCTTGGACTCTCCTATCTTGTAAAACCGCATCCACATTCTTTCACCTGGGGTCCAAGCTTAAGGTTCTGGTTGAGTGAGATGATTCATATCCAACCTATTTCAAAACTTCCTACCATATCCTCTCTCACTACTTGTAATAAAAGCAGGAAACCGACTAGCTTGCAAACTCTTGACCCTTCTTCTGCCTTTCCTCTCTTGCTGAGGAGAAACCCAAGGAGTCTTTAGAACAGAATTCACACTCTTCTCCTGGACTGATGGGAATGGCTGGCTGCAGGAGATAAGGACCTTTTTATAAGGTTCTTCTAACTGGAGTGTGCGGAAGATGCTTCACTATGCAGACAGTTATGTCGTTAGAGTGGCTGCTATCACCCAGACATCACCTTTTTTACAGTATTTAATCACAGACACAATAACATTGGGCCTAGGTCATGAGCCGTTCCTCCCAGGGACTGATTTTCCCCCTTGAAGCACTGTAAGAGGAGAGGCCCCTGTCAGAATTCTCACGACTGAATCACTGCCATGAGCTAACGTCTCTAGCCTTATGAGTCAGTACTGGTCCAGGTATCAGTCCTGCAGGTAAGGAAAATGAAGGTTAGATTCCCCTGTGGTCATCAGTCTACGCAGAGGGAAAGCAAGCCAAACTGTCATCAGACAGTGGCATTTTGGTAATCAGACATTTGGTTCTTCTCCTCTTTAAGGATGTAGAATGAGCGTAAGAGTTTTGTTAAGAGTTAATAATAACCGTTTTAAAATGCTGTGATTGTTGTGTGTGTTTTGTTCTCCTTCAGGCAGAGCAGGTGAAATGATGTGTTTGAGAGATGGATGTTCTTGTAAGAGGCGAGATGGAGCTTGCAGGAGAACACATCTGTAATGAACCCGTTCTGTATAAGACAGGGCCAAGACTTGTTTGTGTTTTGGTGCCTGTTCAAACCTGTCTAATTTTTAAGAAATTTATAAAGTTTTAGAATATTCCCTTTAAAATGAATGCTATTTCTTCTCATAGTAAGTATATGTATTTATAGCCTGATGCTTAAAATATATCTCTCATGGTGTATCGGCAATGCCAGCATGGACCCAAGTGGTAAAAAATGCTTGTCAACATAAAGTGTATACATAAGTATTAAGAATGTCAGGAGTAGTTCATGAGTCTACCTATTAACCCAATGATACACAAAAAGAAACTGTGGTTTTCAAATTTTTAAATGATCATGATAGAGATTTGGGGCAAATAATAATAAGAGAAGCACCTGGATATTTGCTCCAAAGTACTCAGAGGAGTTGCTCAATACTTGGCCAAAAAGACAATAACATAAGGGGAGACATAAGTCAATAAGGAAGAATAACTTGAATACTGTCAATATCAATTAGCAGGATTTTTAATTGCCTCTGTTCCTCTGTCCTTTCTCTCTCTCTCTCTCTCTCTCTCTCTCTCTCTCTCTCTCTCTCTCTCTCACACACACACACACACACACACACACACACACACAGAAATGTCCTGTGGGAGAGGCAATGAGAAGTCAACTGGTGTTTTTGTTTGTTTACTTGTTGCACAGATATTACTTGTATACCTTTCTAAATCTATGTACTTTAAGAAGTAGTGATATGTTATGGCAGGGATCTACTTCTTGACACACCTTTGGGAATGTGCTGTAATATGGAACAAACATACAGGGTTCACAAGAAAGACAGATGTTCCCCGCTACTTCTGGAGGCCCTCCTGTCTTCTCCTCCTCTTTTTCCCTTCTTGCATCTTTTTTGTTCTGTCCAGAACGTGAGCCACATGGGCCAAAGACAAAGAAAGCAAGGAAAGGATAGGGGATGATAAGAAAAATAGTAAGGGAACTTCCAAACTTAAAGTTTAGTAGTTCCTTTTCATAAAATGAATCTCTGGGACTTCTAAAACGGGGGTTAATATAATGAAAGATTTCTTGCCCATAAAACCAAATCTTGTCATACTTTCTGAGGACTCTATAAGTATCGTATGCAGCAAGAACAAGCATTGCCCTCTGCCTGGGAAATTCAGAAGCAGCTGGTCACTGAAATCAATCTGGGTTGATTGATTGATTGATTGAATCTGGGTACACTTGGTTGATTTCCTGGGAATTAGTTCACCTCCAGAAACTTAATTTCCCTTTTGTTCATAAAGAATTTAGGAATGATTTTATGGACACCAAATTGTTAACAGTGCGTCTCCCTAGGCAGTGAGACTATGTATATTTTTCATTTTAACTATTTTTAGCTTTCTCTTTTTAACTTTTCTTGGCACTTCAAGACACATGCAACTTTTACTTGAGAAAATATTAAGAAAATACAGAATGAATTAAATTAATGAAATACTATATGAATACAGAAGTAAATATCTGAGTGAAACACCCCAACAAAAAAATAAAGACAACCCTTAATCAGTAATTTTAAGAAATACCAGCTATGTGGGAAGCTCAGTAATTGCATAAAAAAGACAGTTAAAATGGATTTCATTGAAATGTTTTAAATTTTATCTTCTCAGAAGCTTCAGAATTACTCCCCACTCACACTGGGGTAATGAAGTGTACGCTTATCATGGCGTGCATAGGATTTCTCTGACTGGCGCTTTGTATATTTTACATCACATGCATGTGCACACATGTCCCTAGGTGCCTTCATTGAAGTTAAGTTGAAGACCCTATCTCATTAAGTCTCCGTCGTTAAAATTCACTAAATCACAGCTTTAGTTTCAAAGTGCATCTCTTAAGCACCAGAATGTGCACATACTTCGAATGAAAACAGACATAACTCCACAGTGTACTACAAGTGACTGGAGTCCTCTGAGACTCAGTGTCCTCCTCTTTGAAGTGTAGATAGCCACCCGTGCAAATTGTTGAAAGTTCAGTATGTGAAGCCTGTAGCCCAGTGCCTGCCACCGAGCAGGCCCTTGATAAATCATGCTGGTTACTATCAGAGCGAGACGCCATAGAGAAATTATATGAATAGGTAAGTTAGCCCTTCTTCAAAGAGTTCGCAGTCTATCAGGGCATAGTGATACACCTAGCTGTAATTCAGTGTGACAGGTGCTGTAATCTGCCTGGAATGTCCCCTACCTACCACCCTCCTTGTCTGCTAGGCAGACTGCTACTCATCCTGTAAAAGTCACTGGAAGCCTTAATTGTAGATGAAGTCTTCCCTTGTCACCGCTCTACCCCCAACACACACATACTTGCTCAGGACTTTCTTATCTTCACTACGCTTTGTTCACATATTCAGAATGACAGTGCACAGCGTGCCTGCTCACCTTTACCCTGTGGACTCAGAAGCAATAACTTTGTCTTTTCATCTTCACGTCTTAGTGCTGGCACATAGAATGGGTCTTAACAAATATTTGTCAAAAAAAAAAAAAAAAAGATTTCTTGTCTGAGCAAAGTGTGTTATAGCACAGGAAAGAGACTGATTTATCTCAGCTTCACAGAGGATTTGATATTTCAAGATGGTGCTCCAAAGATGATCAGGGCTGTGCAATGGGAGGAAGAGAAAGAGCATTCCAGGGGGAGGACCCGCTGGAGTAAAGGCCTGGAGACATGAGTGTGTTGTGTAAGTGTGGGAGTGGTTAGCAGTCTGCTAGGCTTGGATCATGCAGAGTCTAGAAGAATGGGAGAGAAGCAGAAACGAGGCTGGAGAAAAGTCCACAGAGCTGGGGTGGGAAGGGCTCTGAATCATCCTGAGGGGTTTGGCTCTAATCTTGCAGGCATCGAGGAGATATGGAAGGGCTCTGAGTGGGGAGGATGACCTAATATTCTACTGGGGGAAGATAACTAGCAGCAATGTGCAGGTGGAAAGAAGACTAAAGGCAGGGAGGCTGATTGGGAGGCTGTTGCAATAATTTAGGTAAGAGATGAGGGAGAGGGGAAATGGAAGTGAGAGTGTGAGGTTGGGAGCTGATTTGCAGTATATATTTTAGAGCTAGAAATCCACTTCCCGTAATCAGGGTTGTTTTGTATCATCTTAATATAGTATTGTTTCCCACACAGTTGTTTAGAGCTACACTTTACCAGCACTGCGGTAATCCGCAAGTCAAATGCTGTATCCCTCAACTGTTTGGGGAGTTTGGGGTTCTGTGCTTTACTTTCTTCTCTTAGGATTAGTCTTGGCTGTTCATTCTGTTGCTTTCAGAGGAACCATCGGTCTATAGTTGGCCAGTAAAGGAACACGTTTTCTTCTCTCTGGCTCTGCCCTGCACTGGAAATTTCTGGGAGAAAGTTTTTTGATTAAAGAAAGGAGCTCTCTGGCTAGGAAGCCAGTGACTGACTTGGTGTCTTTGGCCAGGCTGTTCTGCGGTTTTGAGCTTCAGTTTTCTTATCTAAGAAATGTATTGGACTAAACTCTTAAGTCTTCTCCCTGTTTCTTATTCTATATATAAGGATTAACACTTTTGGCCTTTTACTGAGTAAAAAAGAATATATCTAACAGTAGCTTAGATAAAATGGAAGGATCTTTTGTTTTGGGAATAAAAAAAGAATGCTAATAAAAACCACACTGTTCATTTTTATAAAATCTAGTTAACTAGAAAAAATGTATTTGTGCTTTGACCAGTGGTTGGTCCTCAGTGAATATTTAGTGAATTCAATTATGAATGTTTTTATTCCTTTTTGAACATTAGATACTGTGGGTGTGTATCAAGGGATGTTTACTGGTAATAAACTTTTCATTTTTATTGGTTCCCAAAGAAAGATTCACAATGTTTGACTGATACCATGTTTCTAAGTCTAGTGATGAGAACTGGATGAAGAGAAAAGACTATGCAAACCCCTGACTAGAAACCTGTGTGAAAAGAGGAATCAGGAGTCCTATTAAATGCTTCTTCTTGCTGTAGTGTCTGGAACGTGCTGTTTCTGAGATGGGTACTACAAAGATTGCTCTAATCGATACTACATTTAATATGGTTAAGAACTTTAAACATCCATTCTGAAGATTAGATCCATGCAAACAAGTTAGAATCTGACTTTCAGTTTATAGAGAATCCCCCGCCCCTCCACCTAATTATCTGACCCAGATATTAAGGGCAGGAATGAAAGAGCTAGAGAAGAGTGCATGCATTATTTTAAAGGTATAACTAGGCAGTGTTTGAAACAACTTCCTTAAAAATTAGTTCATTTATTTCGAACTATATTTTAGTGTCAATGATATCTATACTGCTCTGAGAATTTTATTCAGATATTTGTCCTTTTAATCATTTAAGTAGCAACCCAGAATGTAACCTTAACTTTTTTTCAACCGAGATAAATTATTTTTTCTGGGGTAAATTTGTGTTTATTTCACAGGCACATCTCATCTGATATGCAGTATTCTCTCCATATACAATTTAGGAGTTATTAATACTGATGAGACATTAGCCCTACGGTCGACCTTCATTTTCTTAGACTGTGGAATGAAGGCAAGTGGCCCTTTATGGGGATTAGAGTACGATGAAGGAGGGGCTTTGGTGAGAGCATGAAGCTCTCACTGAAACAAAAACAGCGCAGCCTACCTGGAGCTCAGATTTTAGATCTGACAAAGGGAATCTGGGTGGTGAATAAAGCTAGACCTTGATAAATGGGACTTACGAACTACCTTTTTAACAGTCTGCCACAGCTCTTGATGCAAAGGATTGATAACTTGTGGGTTTGAAAAACAAAACAAAACAAAATCTACCTTTCAATGAGATTTACTACAACTCCCATTTTCAAAGCAAAGGTTAGGGACAAAGTTCACTTGAGCAAACTAAAAAAAAAAAAAAAAAATCCTGAAACTGTCTGAAAATTAGATATCAGCATGAATTTTATTAGGGTGGAAAACTTCTGGTTTAGTAACAGGAGTTGAAAACATTAGCATCTTTTTATAATAACGAGTTTGTATCACAGACCTCAGTAATGTATTTATTAATCTTAAATATATTTTTTCCTTTTATTGGTTTTGTATGTGTCGTTTTCCTTTACGTGGAATGTAATTTTGTTGTCCTTGCTTTGGTATGCTTCTGCTGGAGTCAAAAATGAATAAGGTAAGAGGTCTCCATCTGGGAGTTCGTAGTGTTTTTGGCAGGGAAAACAAAGGAGACCTGTAATTATAATAAAAGACAAATTAATATGTATCACTAGAAAAAATAAAGATGCATTTTCTCTGGGGCTTTGAAGGAGTAAGAGAGTATGTATGCATTCAGTAAAAATTGTTGGAATAAAGGAATGAGTGTATAAACATGGAATGAATATCACTTGAAGGTCTGGAGCAATTGAAAAAACATCCTGTGGAATCCTGTAAGGTTTCAAACAGTGCGTAAAATTGTCCCGTTACAGTACTAGGGAAATGGAAAAAACCCAAAAGCTCCTGTACCAGCATTTTCTGAATGAGGTGGGCCAAAAGTGCTAACTGAGATGAGCAGCCTGCGTCTGCTGTCGGCCTGGTTTCCCTGTCCGGTGCCAAAGCTGTGAACTTCCCCTGAAATGAAAACTGATAGGGGCTTCAGAGTCTAGTTAGGTGAGAACAGGCTTGTATCAGCGACAACAACAACAAAATCCCCTGTGATATTGATGTGAAAGATGGTTATTTAAATCTGCTGATTCAGGTTCCTTGGCTCCCAAGTTCTTTCTGTGCCTATGAAATATTTCCACTGGAATTGATTAGTTATCTTTATTATTAATTTTCCACTCAATGAATTGAGTTAAATATAAATCTATTGAAGAGGATAGCACAACTAGGGAGAAAGTTTCACAGTTTTCTTGTAGGTATTGCTTAAATTATTTTTGAATAATTTTCATTTATTCATATATAATGTACAGATTATTTTCATTTCCATGCTATTGAGTTCCACAGTACTCCAGGTTCGGTGTTCTTATCCTCATCTTCCTTTTACGGATGAGGGTGCTGAAGCTCACAGGTGAAGTGAGAAACCTGAATCCCTAGGTGGCTAGGTGGCAGAGTTAGGACTCTGGTTTTCTGATCAGTTGTTCATTTTACAGTAGCTTTGCAAGTCTGTTCCCAGTCTGCGCTATTTGAGCCCCTTCCCCTTTCTAATCATATCCCTCCATTACAGGAGTACTGTAATTAAAGAAGTGGGCATTTGGCTGATAAATAGTAGGTTGTGATTTATAACATATAGGGCTTACATTTTGATTTTTGTCCTGGAACTTGGTGTGCCATGAAAGCTGCCATGCTCTCGTTAGGACATGTGAATCTTCAGACATTGTACACATTCAGATTGCTTCTTCTCATTGGGTTTTACCAAGTGACTGACTAATGGAGAACATGAAAGTTAGTTGAGACTCCTCTGCATAGGGCTTGACTAATGTTCTTATAGTCAACCCCAAGGACTGCCAGATAGACAGCTGTTAGAGGCAAGGTCCCAAATCCAAGGACATTCCTCAGAGTCAACTTTCTTGAGAAGGCCAGTAGCTCTGATAAAGCTTACATGAAAAAGCTGGAGCTAGAGACACCTTAGCTTCCAAGGCCACAAGTTATACTAATGACATGGGAAGGATGAGTAAAATAAAAGCTGTTTGCTCCTTCCTTCATTTTCTAATAAAACATAATATTTGACTTTACATTTCTTCCTCTGTCAATAGAATCGATTATGCTTATTCTTCTATGTATGGTATTATGGTGTCAGAAGTTGGAAACTAAAGACCAACTCCAAAATTTAGGTAATGGAGATAAAACTGGAATTGTCATTTGTTAAGCATCAGGTGAAGAACTGCATAAGGCACTTCACATTATGCTAACTGATTCACACAGTTCTTCAAGGGAGGCGATTATACACATTTTACAAACACAGAGTTATTTACCTCTCTAGGCCTAAAGTCATCTGGCAAATACATAGCAGAGCTATGCTCTAAGTTCAGGAATGAATGACTCTTGAAAGGAGGGCCCATCTTACTAGTATCTTGACCTTCATTATTTGTACCTGTTTCTGTCATAGCTATGATTTTTGCCTGTCCACATTTAAATGCTTCCCATGTGATAAAGAGATCAAGGGTGCAGATGAACTGGATCTTTCCTTATTTCCTATTGATATACAGTCAATGAGATCAGTTTTGCTCAGGCTTTCCCTCATTCTGCTTCCTTTACTTTGCCCCCAGGGTGGGGACATTAATGAACTTCCACTCAGCGTAAGCTCTGTGTCACTCATTACTCACCTTTCTTCATGTTCCTCTGTTCTACCTAGAGCAAAGTAAGAATGGTGGGGTCGGGGCAGTGAGCAAGACAGCCACAGTGATGATAGTGATGACATCAAGAAAACAGAGCAAATGAGGAGGGGCAAGTACGTATTTCAGACTAATATGTGAATATATTTATCTCTAGTGTAAAAAAAATTGTGCGTTTGGCTTGAAAACTGCCTTCCCAATTTGTGAGCATATTTAGGATTATGTAAGTGCAATGTCTTAATAACAAGCCCAACACCTCTCACCCAAAGAATGCAGAGTACTTTGCAAACAGTAGAACACACAGTACACCTGTGATCTAGGGGCCTTCTATTTTTATTTTTAATGCCCTATTTTATAGACTGGGGAGTCAAGTCATAGGCCTCTACTGATCTCCCCACATAGACAAAATCGATTTAGAACTAAACACTAACTCCAATTTCCTGTCTCCTTAAAAACAGACCACGCTGAAAGATCAATCTAATGTCAAAAAAAAAAAAAAAGCAATATTCTCTACTTTCCTTTTTATAAGAAGGAAAACACAGATTACTTAGTAAATATATTTGCATGAAGGGTAGATCTTGAAACATTTGTTTTATTAAGACAGTAGTACCTGTTTCCCCACCCAAAAAGGGAAAAGTTAGATCTCTGCTCGACTTATTTCACAACTAGAGTATTTTAACAATTAGAAAAGATTATTCTTTTGCACTTGGTCATTTGTCTTCACATCAAGAACCCGTGAATTCAGAGTGGAAAATATTTTATTTTGAAAGATGCACAGGAAAGAAAGAATTGTTGTGAAGAGTTGTTCAGAACGTACATATATATTAATTACAGGTAAAAGGAAGAAAACAAACGGGATGTGTGTGCGCATGTAAAACAGATTTTGCAGGTTAAGAGACATGACGATACTTGTAAGGTATGAGGGAGACAAGACCAGAGGCGCCGGGAAGCTTGACTACTGTGGAGTGCTCCGTTGAGACTTGTCTCTGCCCCATGGCCTGCAGCGTTTATGTGGAAATTGGGGACGCTTTTACTCGTTCCAAAGCCTTACCTGATCAGACCTGTCCAGGTTTGAGTTTGGGAAAAAAGTGTTTGAAGTAAACAGGAAAATTACTCACCTTAATGATGTGTTTTACTGGCACTGACAATGCTTTGATAGTCTGACAGATTCTTTTTTTTTTTTTAAGTTTTGGAAAGGAGAGACTTGGGGGGAGTTTAATAATCTATTTGGACAACATAGACTCTTATGCTTACTCACTTGCTAGTCGGGCGGGGGTGGAGAGGAGTGGGCTTTGTGCCATTCAAATGATGGAATTGCTCCTCCTAATAAACTCTAAATCAGAAATTTTCCATTAGGGCTTTCTACTGAAATCCAACAAAAGTACAATTCCATTTACCCTGGCACTTTGTGAGCACGTGTCTCCTAATTGCACTGCCGCTGTTCCCACAGCATGGATTCTTCCTCGTACTTTGGCTGTGGGTTCCCGAATTTGTAGGTTGCTTTCATCTATGATGGTGATTAAGACCATAATCCAACTGGTTTGATGAGAGTTTGGTGCACCAAACAGCACAAGTACACTGCCCTCGCCCGCCCCCACCCCCCGCCCTGCACCTTACTTTCCATCAGAAAACCCAATTCCTAAATCTCTGCACCTAAATCTCAGCTTAGACTACAGTCATTTTGGGAGGGAAAATCATGTGTCTGTCGATACTTTGTTTAAATATAATAAATGGATGTTGATTTAATAAACTTGTTTTTTCTTTCTTTTTTCTTTTGCTAAACTGTTAAAGGGTACACATTTCAACTTTGAAAACTGAGAACTAGATCATGTGTTTCTAATATTTTAGTCTTGATTTTAATAGAGATGCATGGTCTGGTCCCATGAAGAAATCCTGTAAGGCAGAAAACCTGAATCCTTAATTCAGTATGTCCCTGATTCACTGTGACCTCAGTGGAGTCCATTCTTGGGCCCAGATTTGAATCCAACACATGTAGACTTACAGGGTTTGAGAATTGAATTCCTTTGAGCTTTATCTTTTCAGATTCTGTATAGTTTATGAAGTTTCACATAGGGTGATTTGTATGGTCTGAAAAAATACAGATAGATGATTAAATTTGATAAATTTTAACAGCTAAGCCTAACAAACTAAAAGGAGGGAGAACAAATTGTAAGGAAAACAGCCTTTAAAACAAAAGATCTTTATTAGCTTTCTCCCCTTAGACTTCTGGGAATACTTTGAGCATGTCTTTTTTTTTTTTTTTTTTTTTTTTTTTTTTTTTGGTC
The DNA here is from genome assembly GCA_039655065.1 of Glossophaga mutica. Taxonomy (NCBI): domain Eukaryota; kingdom Metazoa; phylum Chordata; class Mammalia; order Chiroptera; family Phyllostomidae; genus Glossophaga; species Glossophaga mutica. Next base: position 174,769,886 of record CM077304.1, on the reverse strand, counting down.
TAAGTCCTAATTGGAAATAAATCAGGTGGGCAGTAAGATAAAGTGAAAGTGAATAGAAATGTCGGTGATGGTGTATGTGTTCCAGGCTTTTGGTGTCTCGGGTATAATGAGCATAATGAAAGCATTGCCATACATTCTTATCTCTTGCTTAGTCCCTGTTCTGTTAGCAGCCATCTGCCTGAAACCAGCGCAAATCTGGGTTCAAATCAATGTAAGATGTTCTGCAGAAGTGGGTTAGGAAAGATTCGGCTTGCTAGTCAGATGTTTCCATCAGCAGGTCTGTCTTTGAAGCAAGTGCTCAGAATGAACATTCCTTTGGCCAAATGGATTATTTCCATGAGTATGTTTCCATGAGTGGGTTATTTCCATGAGTATGTGCTGTTTTCAGGAGATTTCATTCTTGATTCCATGCTGCTCCACATTCAGGAAAATGGCAATTTTGGAAGAAGAAAGATTTTTTACTTGGTTTCTCTGAGATAAATCAAATGTAGATGTGCAAATTAGAATGTCAAGAAGCCTCCTTTTAAGAGGAAATGTTCCTATTTCAGTTGACACATGTTATGAAATTGAATATGCCTAAAGTGTTGGAGGTTTACAAGAATCACCGGCACTTATTAATGGTAATTTCTCCTAAGGGAAATGGAATTGTTTAGGAAATGTCTTCTAAGATTGGGACTCCCCTAGAAAGTATATCTTGTCTAGGGTTGGACAAACGGTAAAAGTTCTGCCCTGTGACCTTTAGAAATAATGACATCAATTAACCAAATTATGCCATCTCACTGTCCCCAGAAACTTAGAGTCAGTGGTATGTTGCTGACTCAGTTTTGACAATAACTCTTATACCTGTCCTAAGTATTTCTGTTTCCCAGCAAGCCCACATACCTCTAGTTCAGCTGGTGCAATGGGCTCCAATCCCGGTCATCCCAGCTCTTCATCTTCAGGGTCAGAGGGAGGGTCTTTCTAACACACAGCTCAGACGAAGGATCACTGAGGGACCATTGTTGGTGACTGCATGCTGACCTCTCAGCATGGCCTGTTCTGATCAAAGTGTTCCTTTTTGGCCCAGTCTCCCACTAATAATAACAACAACAATAATAATAATCCCTTTCTGTTTGTAAAACGCTTTATATTTTTCAAAACACACATGTATATTATCACATTTAATACTTATGACAAACCTGTTCGGTTGGAAGGTGTCACCCTCACTTCTCCAATAAAGCGTTATGTAACTTTTCTTGAGATCACGCACCAGTTTGATGCATAAGGGAGTGAGCTTTCTGCCTCTCAGATTCCTAAGTCCTAAGTCCAGATGCACACTCTGCACCACTGCTGTGGGTGGTGCCCCTCCGTCATCAGAAGACGCTTTCTGTTTCATTTCTTCCACTCCCGTGCCTGCTCTTCTACTATTCCCTCTCTCCAAAATAGCGCCCCCCTCCCCTCACTCCTGTCAGAATTCCGTGTCCTGAAATAATATTGGCAAAATGTTACTAATTGTTGAAGAAAGGTGATGCATCTGTAGGATTCAATAAATTTAAACATTTTAATAAAAATTTATGTATATCCTTCCCAACGAAGGTTGCCAGATTGGGCGGGGGGGATTTCAAGATATCAAGTCAAATTTGAGTTTTAGATAGTCAACAAAACATTTTTAACATAAGTGTACTCTATGCAATATTTGAGATATACTTATGCTAAAAATGCATCATTGTTCTTGAAATTAAATTTTAACTAAGTGTGCTGGATTTTATCTGGCCATCCAATTCCCAGCTCAAACAACAGCTCTTTAAGTAGAAATGAATGTTCCATCCCTTTCACCAAACTGAGCGTTAGTTCAGCATTAGTGAGGTGACAAAAAAATTTGCACATGAGTTTAAATACAAGCTGAGCTACCACTCTTGTCTCCCACAGCCTCTTGTGTCTCTTTTTCTTTCCATCTTCTTTCCCCTCTCTCTTTACTTTTAGCCTTCTCCCCCTCCCTTCCTTCCTGTCTTCTGTTTTCTTTGTAAGTACCATATGTCTTTCCTTCCTTTCTTGTCTCTCCTGGTAATGTTTCAGATTTGTTGGCAAGCGCAGCTGCTCTTTACAGGTTTGTTTTAATATTTTTCTTGTTATTGCTTCAACATTTTAATAGATGTACTTAGTAACTTCACAGTCTAAGACAGTCACGTTGCATTCTTTTCTGCATTGGGGCTAATTAGAATATTAAGTTTATAAACAATGAAGAAAAAATGAGCAAGATGAAGCATGTTTCCATCTTAAATGAACTGTAAAGAAATAGGAAGTAACATTATGATAAGACTTTAAGAAGTGTTATAAGTAGAGGAAAGGGTTTGCTTAAATTTCTCCCCACCTACCAGCTCCTACTCCCTCCCCTACTTCCCAGCAAACACAGACACATTTTAGTAGCCCTCACAGTCCCAAACTACCAGTCGTGGAATGAGACATCTCAGAGTTACTTTATTTCCTATGGATTTATTTTCAGAGCGGGAGGTGAGCAAAAGTTTAAGACTTGGCTTAAAGGTATTAGAAGGCAGTTCTGATCTAATTTATTAAGTTACACCTTGCCTTTTTGGCAGTATATTAACAATACTCCTGAAGTCTCAGCATTTTAGCATGTTGATTTACTGTACTAATCTGTAATGAAGAAACTCAGCAATTTGCCTGTTAGATGGTGTAGCCTTGAAAGAAATTCATCTTGTCGTTGTTCACTTGGAACCTTAGGGACAGCTGTAGTCGAAGGAAACTTGAAAAAAAAAAAAGAGTTTAAGTCCCTTAAACTTTTCGCAAATTCATTACAACACACTTAAAAGCACCTGGTAAATTAAGTGTCATAAAAATAGAGTAAGTCAGAGAAGATCAGTGTGCATGGCCTCTGTTTATGTTTTGAAATCCATTTGCTACTCATTTCCCTCATTTTTAAACCCTATTATATCTACACCTGGGCATCCATTTCTCTGAGGTGAAAGGAATGAAGGATATAAAATATCAGAGTAACAATGATTCTCAACAATTACTGCTGAAGATATTTAACCTTCTTTGCTAATCTGATTTAGTTCCTGACACAATTCCGGTCCAGTAGGATTACAGTTTAAATATTGTGGGGAGAAGCACAAAGTGGAACTCATAATGCTCCCCCCGACAGAAAACAACATAATAAAACATGATGCATTACGACAAATGTCAGAAATAGAATGAAGAACCCAGTGATATTGATTAGAGTTACAGTGGTAAAACTGACCCTTCCAATTTGTTTTCTTTCTGACTTTACTTTCATTTGTTTGTTTCCTGATTCACCTAGAAGCATAGCTTCCCAGACAATATTAGTTAGTACTTGAGTCAAAGATTAATCTTCAGAAGTTCATACTGAAAATAATTTGTGTCACTAAATTAATTTTGCTGTCCACAGGTCTATCAATAAAGCTCCCCAGTGAAAATAACTACTGAGACTCACCACGGTGATGCAATGATGAGAGTTGTTGTTCATCTAGATCTTGCTCAGGCACTGGACTCTAAACAAACGTCACATGGTTTCCCTATCATTTAACCCCCACAATAAGCTTCTAGCAGTTAGTGGTGTTATTTCCGTCTTGGAGATGAAGGACCTGAGGTTCGGGCAGGCTTCACCACATGGCTAAAGCTTTGCAGTGGGTCTGGCTGTTCTCTTTCCTGTTGCCCTGAGCTGTTGCCATGCAGGCTGAAGCAAGGGCACTACCAGTAGGGGGACCTGGAATTGAACCTGCCCCTGCCACTTAACAGCTGGGGAAGACTGGCAACTTATTTAAACTTCCTGAGTTTCAGCTCACTTAGCTGGCAAATGAGAGTAATAACAATCTGCTCCCAGGTTACTGCAATGGTTATGTGGCATAAAGAACTAAGCAAAGCACCTAGACTAAATCATGTTCAGTAAGTGTTAGCTTTTTAAAAATGGGTATACTTCCAACATGGATCCTATTTTCTTAAGCTGCACCATCTGGGCCCCAGCGTTGAGACTATTGGATCATACATCAGGCATGGCGGATACTGTGGCTCATTAAAATGTGCAGATTTTTTCCTTTTCATGCAGTAATCTTCAAAACTGTAGGTGTCGGGGGGTGGGGGGAGGAGTGGTGTGGAATAAATGCAGACCACTGTACTTGAACAACAATAAACTAATTTAAAAATAAAAAGAAAAGATAACTGTAGCCCTGGCTAGTGTGGTTCAGTGGGTTGAACATGGGCCTGGGAAGCCAAGGGTTGCTGGTTCGATTCCCAGTCAGGATACATGCCTGGGTTGCAGACCAGGTCCCCAGTAGGGGGAGTGTGAGAGGCAACCACACATTAATGTTTCTGTCCCTCTCCAGGAATGTTTCTCCCTTCCTTCTCCATCTCTAAAAATAGATAAATAAAATATTTTTTTTAAAAAAAAGAAAACTGTAGGTATCCATTCTACTACTTGGAACCTGAAATTGGAAGCTATACAATTATTTCAGGAATGAATTATTTTTCTTCTCAAAAGAAAAAACATGTTAAACTCTTGATTTTCTAAATCGGAGTGTGTGTGTGTGTGTGTGTGTGTGTGTGTGTGTGTGTGAAAGAGAGAGAGAAATAAATAAATGGATAATGGTAAGCACACACAATAAGGGTTTGAAGGGCATTAGCTGCAGTTTTGAAAGCCTACACTCTGGCAAGGTGCTAAAAATATTTTCAAGGCTGCTCCATACCTTCTGGGACTTTGAAGGCAGAAAGCACCTTGGTATTTATGTTTCCCGTGTATGTGTGTATGTCTTAATTATATATTCTGCTTTACATCATAAATATTTATACATATTGATCTTTCCTAAGTGGTAAGTTTCTGGAGGGCACGGACTTGGTCCCCACCTTTTTCTGTCCCAGGATACAATACTGTGACATGAGCAAGCAAGAACTCCGTAAATGCACAAGGAGGCATCCTACAATGTAATATACGGTGTGCATATATGTACAGTCAGTGCCCTGGATTTGAAGTTAAAGCCAAGATTAGGGGCTTGACCTCATCTTATACCCTTATTTTGTGAACAAACTAGGGTTGATGTCTAAATGAAACTCCAAAATAAGCAATGGAGCTGAAGAAAGTCAAACAAATGTGCTATTGTCTTGAAAAGGGTGTCTGGTGAATTACATAGTAATAGGGGCATATGCGCCTCCAGCAAAGAATGGTTTCTAAATGTTTCAGTTCTCTGGAAAGAGGTTTAGAAACTGTACACTGTGATTCATTTTCAAAGAGAGCACCAAATGTGTGTAGAAGTATACACAGTAACTGTAGCTCTAGCATTGGGTTGGGGGATGGAAGGAGGGACACTTCTTCATTCGAGAGCCTTAGTGTGAGTCATTGTCCTAGACCAGAGGAAAGGACATATTCCTGGTGGGCAGGACCACTGTCTTTGTGTATCAAGGCTGTCTTCTTGATATGCCGAGGTAGAGGCTATGGAAACAGCGGGGGTGCAGGGGAAAGCATTAGGTTTGGGCCCCAAGGGGACAGAAAGAACAGGTGTAAGAGTCCAGGGCTTTCCAGGGTGTTGGGAACAGTGAGGTGGACGTAGTAAAGGAAAGGAAAGACACTTTCTTTCCTTTAAGGGCAAATGATGGCTGAAAACCTGGAGGGTGACCTGGCCAGTCAGATCGGCTACTTCCGTGGTTAAAGGGAAGCAGATGATTAGCACAGATTGTCTCCTGTCTAGAATGTGTGCCTAGGAAGCTGTCCAGTGTGCCCACCAACCCTGCCCCGGGAGAACACCTTGTTGGAGAAAAGGCTATAGGAACGTTTTATATTGAAAAGATCGTGGGGATGGGAACTGGAGTCACAGGTTCTAATTCTGTCTTGTTGCTGACTTCTAGTGTTACCTTTCCTATGAGTCTCTCCTCTCATTTATATGTTGAGGAATTAGGTGAGCTGTGTCTAGTGGTGTGAGGGAGAAGAGTTCTTCTAGGAGAGTTTTTGCTCCCCAGATAACTGTAGTTCCCTGTATTGCTGAGGAATGTTTAAGTTATTTTTACTGAGGGACAAGGAGCTCATGTATGACAGGTAGTCAGGACAGTTGTTTGTAGGTGTTTAATTGGTGCTGAAAAGAAGACAAACTCCCTGACATGCATTCTCATTTCTACTGTTCATTGGAATGTAGCTTTAAACATTCATGCCCCAATCTCTGCACATGGAAAATAGGAAAGGCATCTTATCCCAGCTTTTTTTCCCCTTATTGTTGTGACTTCAGGAAACAGCCAAGGGAAGCTAAGACTGATTGAGCACCTGCTGTATACTAGCCACTCTGACAATTGCCTTCCAGCAAAGGTAACTGTGAATGGTGTTACTGGTCAAGTAGGATTGGCTGGCAATGATGGTGGCAGAAGACAATAAATAAAAGGTCATTTTACTCTCCTAGGGAGATAAAATTGCAACATTACCAGTCAGGTCTGTCATTTTCTTTTTTTTTCTTTTGCAAGTTGGCTTTGCAAATTCATACCCTCAGGCAGCTAGAATGAAGCTGGTGGGTTCTACCCCAACTCTATTCCAGGGTTGGTGATAACATGCTGTCCCTTCAGTAGGCAAGCTGCAGTTGCCTCCCAGGCTTGTGTCCAGAGCTGACCACAGGGCTGCCCGTGGCCTCCCAGATTAGTCCCAGGGCACGTTCCTCCCTGCCAAGGCTTTGCTGCTTTGTGGTGCTGTCTGAGTGCCCCCAACACACACACCTGCCAGGCCCTGTGGGCTCCAGGCTGGTCTTCACCGTGAGCAGGTAGCAGACAGCCCACCTGCTTGATGTCAACATCTGTGGGTGCGGCCCCAGGAAGAATGTGCCGCTCCCAGCCTCAGCTCAGGTAATTAATCCCCACAACTGACAGGTGGCAACAGGCGGCCCTTTGGCTGGGGCCATCAGGAAAAGTGCTTGGAGGAAGGATTTTTTGTAAAACGATCAAGAGCACAATTCGTACATGTCTGGCACCTAGACAACTGTGGCAGGAAGGGAGACGAGGAGGAGAAGCGAATGCCTTGCCAGACGACTATGGGGCCAGTTTGGGGATCTCTTCCTGCTGATCATTATGATAGATCCGATGGGGTATGGTGGCTCAGGACCTGCTTGCAAGCTCACTTTGCAGATTTCCCCTTCCTTTGAAGTAGATACCATCTGAAGTGCAATGCCTTACTTGTGAATAAAGAAACTGAAGCCCAAGAGGGGAAATTATTTGCCTAAGATAATGCAGGAAGTCAGTGGGCAGGTGTAAGACTAGAATCTTCTCTTCTTGACTTCCTGTCCACAATTCTTTGGGCAATATTTTCTGTGCCATTATACAGATGCAGGATAGAAATAGGAGATAAGATTGGTCTAGTCCCAGGAAGGATTATTAGTTAACTCTTGAATGATATTTGGTTTTCCACTTAACCTTTTAAAGTTGACTTCTCAAAAGAACACCCCCATTCCAGCCTCAAGCCGTATACATGCATGCACTCTCTCATTTAGTTTTTGGTATTTTACTATACCATCCACCATAGCCATCGTGCACACTAACCTGTTTGTTTGGAGTATATTTGCTTCACTAAAACTTTTTGATGTGATTACTTTTTAATTATTAAATGTTTTAAAAAGAAACCTCTCTTCCCAGAAGTACAATTTATCACATTTCTCCAGTGACTTTATTTGTAGAGGACAAGTCTGGGATATAGCATTTAATTAGCCTCTGCAATTCTATGTGGTAAGATTGTTCAATATATTTCAAGCAGATCACACTGAAGCTGTCTGTGTCCAGCTCTTTCTAGCTAAGACTTTTTGCATTTCAGTTAATTGGATATATATAATTCATTTCCCAAAACTTCTTGATCAAAAATTGGGATTTGACCCTTATATTTTTTTGCTTTCAGGTATCTTATTTCTTCCTCCATTATACTCCACCAGCAAATCAATGGCCAGAACTTAATTTTGTCCTCTCTGAATATGCCATCTGCTTTGTATGATTGATTTCATTACCCTCTTGCCCTTATAAAAGGGACTTCTTAACTTGGCAGTTCCCAAAAATATAGATTAGAAAAGAAAAATAATAAGTCGCTGAATGTTTTGGGATAGCTCTGTCTAAATTCAAACAGGCTTTATACTTGGTAGCTGAACTGGGGTGAATTGAGTTGTGACAGCTTTGGGGCTTGCTTTTTTTTCCACTGGAAAACACTTTAGGTTATTTGAGGTAGCACAGACCCCACCTCACACCACTTGGATTCTTTGAACTATTTGAAAATAAGAAACATAAATTAGAAGTGCACCTAGCATTTCCTGTTAATAAATGTTGGTGTGTTTTAAATTATTTGTACACCTCCTTATTTCTACTTTATTTTAATCAACCCAAATTCATTCAGAAGGCCAAAAACATCATTGATGTATTTAAGCATTAACTCACCTTTCACTAAGCCCCACCCACCCTCAGTTGTAGGTAATTTGCCCTAAGTGTTAGTGGCCATGGCTGCATCTTGTTTTATATACTGAGGTGAGTTCTGTGGGATAATGACCAATAGGTCATAATGTACATAGTGTCACATTGCAGAAAATTTTAAATATTTCCCATTAGCATTTATGCATGCCAGATATGGGTTTATCTGGAAGCTGGCACGATAGTATCAGGATGGCTTTGATGCTGCTCTATAGAGTTGCTTCCCTTGACAATGGATTGAGTCATGAGGTGGTTACATAATTATTGATTTCTTTATTTTATGGAATTTTATTGTATCCATATCCTTAGACATTTGTGGGTCAGGGTAGCCTTGTGATATGTTGCTTTCTTCTGGGAGAGGTTAATAGAGTGAAGTTTTGAGTTTTTAAAAACTTATTGGGGTGACACTGGTTAACAGGATTATGTAGGTTTCAAGGGTACATTTCTACGATACAAGATCTGTATATTGCACTGTGTGTCCACCACGCAAAGTCAAACCATCTTCTGTCACCACATATTAGGCCCCCTTCACCTCCTATCACCCCTCACCCCCTTCCCTCTGGTAACCACCACACTCCTATCTGTCGTTTGTTTATTTGTTTGTTTGATGGAATGGAGAGGTAGGCTCTTTGCTGCACCTTTAGGAAAGGGAGCTGTTGAAAAATTATGCAGGTGTGTGCTGATATTAGCTGGCATCTCTATGTATTGTGATACCGAATTACTAGTCTGGCAGCCAAGAGCATGTAATATAGTATGCCTACTGAGGCAGGTGGTGATGGTGAGGTTGTAGTTACAGGAATGCTCCCCACCCCCTTCTCTTTGCAACATATTATTAGTAAAGGAACTGAATTTACTCTTGTTTTCCAAAATCCCCTGGAATCATTTTATTTGAACATGATATTTGGCTTTAAGCATCTCACTCCTCAATATGTCAAATTCCCTCCCCTCCCTCCCTCCTAAAACAAAACAAAACAAAACTTAGGCAAAGCTTGCTTTTCCATTTTTTTTGTTTTGTTTTGTTTTGTTTTAGGGATATTGTATAACAAGAGTTTAGTTTGTCTGTTACTTTTGAGGTATTTCTGTTCCATGCCACTGTAGAAATACTTTCTGTGCATGTTTAAGACTGTGTAAGAGGAAATTTATTTAAAGCTCAAGAAAAAAAAATGGCTCTTCATTTTTGCTCATAGACTATTACATCCTGGAAATAAACACACTATTGATATGCATACATATACATAAGTACACACATCGATTCCTATACTTTTTATGTATTTCTGACCAAAAATCAGAATGAATATCAGCACTTTTTCTTCCACATTCTTTTTAAAGTGTTTCCCTTGTCAATGTATACCTGGTAACTGGGCTCTAACAAATTTGCATCATTTAACAAAATTTTCAAAATATAAGAAACACTCTAGATATAACTGATATAACTGATATAGCTCCCTTATTTTCTTCCTTTGAATTATTAACTCAGGGTTTAAGGAGATCACACGAGCTGCCTGAAATTTCTCAATGAGGGTCAGAAATCTGTGACTTCATCTGAGAGGTCAATTACTTCCATCTTTAGACGTGAATCTTTCACATATGCTTTTTAAAAACTCTTTCACAGTATTTCATTTTCTAATTTTACATGAAGATTTGCCTAATTTAAAGAGACACGAGTTTCTGTGCTGTCTTACCTAAATATGTAAAAGGAAAAAGGATTAGTACGTCCCACTGCCTAGTTTATCAAGCCTAGGACCTGAAGGAGTACGATTGCTTCTTAAAACAACTGGTGGGCATTTCATATTATTCCTATATTCAAGATTCTCATATAACCTTATAATCCTGTAGGAAATTGGTGATCATATTTCTTTTTTAGATGACCCCCAGGCTTTATGCTTGTGTTTCTAATCATATTGTTTATTTATGTAATTCATTCTGGTGGCAAATATACCAGTTCCACTTTGGCCCTATACTATGAGTGTTAAGACTACATGGTACATGGGGAAGAACATTGGTCTGTGGGTCAAGATGGTCCTTGTTGCTGCATGTTTTTGAGCAAAACTTGTCTCATTTCTGGTGCTTGGATTTCTCCTATGTAACTGAAGTGGCTGAACCAAATCATCTCTAAGCTTTTCCTGGTCTCACTTTCTAAGAAAAGCTTAGCAATGTTCTCTTGAACTAAAAATGTCTTGAAACAGGTGACTCAGCAGTAGAGACATAAACTCAAGTCCTTGGTTTAAAATATCAGTTTGGTTTTCTGTGGAAACTCAGTCACTAGAGTATGTGATGTACTTGAAAAGGTATTTGCTTTCTGGAAGAAAGGAAATCCGACTTCATCTCCACAATGCCTAGATTTAGTTGTGTAACCTTTAGAAATCTTTTTTTTTTTTTTCAGGGATGCTCTCCTGACTCTTCAAACTAAGTAGAGTCCCACATTTTGGCATGTCTTCCTCTACTTTTTCTTCAGAACATGTATCACAATTTTAGAAAGAATGTATTTAATGTCAGTATTTTCTTTAAACCAATTCCCTTAGGGTAAGAGATACTGCTAGTTCCCTGGGATCCAGGACAGAGCCTGGCAGGAAGCAATGCTCACTAAATATCTGTTAAATTAACCAATTTCACTTCTGTAAGCCTAAATTTTATATCTGAAAATTAAGGAGAGAAGAAGGTTTGGACAATACATGGTATAAGGTTTCTTCTGGGTTCTAACATCTGATTTCTATGTTTTCTATCTTCTAAAATCATAAGTCTGAAACAATTTTACAGGCTAGTGATGCTTGTGCTAAATTCATTCATTAAAAGTTTTAATTAAGAGATATTTCAAACATATAAAACAGGGTAAGTAAATTTAGACACCTTATGTGTATCTACCAAATGTTAAAAAGTCTCCATATTGCTTTAAATATTTTCTTTAAATAGAATATTACAGGTAAAGCAGAAGGTCTTTATTCTATCTCATTCCCCTGTTGCCTACTATTGAAATAAATGAAATGCATCCATGGGTAAAAACAAGGATAAATCTTGAAAACACAGGAAGTGCAAATAGCAGATTACTAATATTACGTTTTGAGCAGCATAATTTAAGTAAATTTTAAGGGCACAAAATTATAGTACATGTACTTATGGACATATGTATGAGTATTTTAAGTATATAGAAGCAGATAAACCAAATTCATTTTTAAAACAAATGGATCTAATAACATGGTTTAGAACTTAGTGATTACTAACAGATCAATATGAAATGTGCGATTCATTATAAATGGTTAATATCCAAACTTCAGCAGGCTAATTATTATCTGGCAACAACCACTTCCTGACAAAGTTGAAATAATGTTTTCACAATGCTCCCAAAATTACTTAAGCTACATTAAACACTTTATGTGGAAAATCTTAGAAAGATGAGGCTTCAGTAATTATCCATAATATGTGGCTTTGACGTTGCTCTTTGCAGTTGACTAAGGCTTCTGATACCTGTAATTTTCCCCTCCATTCTAAGGGATGTATATTGTATATTATAATTTTTTCTTTTCTATGTCTGCAAGAGGTAGAGTGACTGCATAAAAGCCTAGGAATAAATAGAAGAGGCAGAAATCAAATCTTGTCTTTGGTCCCTAGTCCAGTAAAGTTGCTTACTGTTGTTGGTGTTGGCTAAGAGTCCTTTTCCAATGTTCTTGGCTTTGAGGACTAAGCCTTTTCCTCTTTCACAATGAAATTGGCCTATTAATTCCAATGTTACCTCATGTTATTTTATTTTCTTTGTCTAAAAGTAAAACTAATTATTCTTTCCTTTTTCTATTTGTATAAGAGTCCATTGACTAAGTCAGGTACCATTTAGCTATTGAATATTGAGAGCCCTGTATTAACATTAACTCCCATTCATTCTGCTTTGCTTTTAGAAAAAGGATAAGCAAATAACACATTATTTATGTGAGCATCTTTTTTCCTAATGAATAACAGTGCTTGGTCTGTTTTGGTGCTTCTCTGCATATCTTTTATAAGATGAAAACTAGAAGACTGACTTTTAGTAAGTCTATAACATTTCTTCCATTCTCCACCTTTTCATTTATTCTGCTGCCTTAGGTTAGGCCCTCTTCATTTCTTGCCTAAATTGTTCCTGATAAGTCTCTCTTCTTCTTACTTTGTTCCTACTTCTTCCTACTTGCTCCTGTCAGCTTTATTTAACTTACTACAGAGAACTGATTAGGCCTTTCCCCTGCTTTACAATCCTCAGTGACTCTCCTTTGTCTTCTGGTAGAATCCACCTCTTTTTTTGTAAAATGCAAGGCCGCTCAGAATCTGGTAAACTGCATTCCTAGCTTAGACTCATTGTTTTCTACTCTACCCCTCCCCGTCCTTCTCCCAGCCCATCTATATATTTCAACCAAAGTTCGCATCTCCTTGCTTACACTCATGATGTTCTCTCTTTATGGAAACTGTGCTTTCTGCCTCTTGACTTCCCCTTTTTCCCCATTCTTGGGTGAACCATCTAGCTGGTGAATAACTTGGCTTTTAATGCCTACCTTAAATATCACAACCTCTATGAAACTTTTCTTCTTTACTTTAGTGGAATACATTTATTTTTCTCCTTCTCTTTTACCTCCAACCAATCCATCAGCAAATCTGATTAAAATATATCCAGAAACCAACTGTTTCGCACCAACTCCACAGCTGGTCTATGCCTTTCTCATTTTTTACTTGGGGTATTTGCAGTAGCTCCCTTACTGGTCTCCCTGCTTCTGTCATAGAACCTTAAAGTCTGTTTTGTTCTTCACATAACAGCTAGAATGATATTAAAATGAAATTAAACCATCTCACCTTCTCAAACCTCTTCCAGTAGCTTTCTATCTCGCATCAAAGAAAGCTGAAGTCCTTAACCCTGGCCTATAAGGCCTTGCATGATCGGGCCCCCATATTCTCTCTGAGTCCTGGCCTTATCCCCCATCACTATAGCCTTTGCTCACCTCTCTCCAGAGTTGACACTTTGCTTGTAAATTTTATATGGAAATTCAAAGGACCTAGAATCTCCAAAACAATTTGGAAAAAGGTGAACAAAATTGGAAGACTTAGCTTACCTGATTTTAAGACTGACTTTAATAAAGTTAGAGTAATCCAGACAGTGGGATTCCAATGTATGAGTAGACACATAGAACAACAGAAGAGAAAGCAATGTCCAGATAAAGAGTTGAGCACACATGGCCTATTAGTTTTCAAAAAAGATGTCAAGGCAATTCAACACGGGGAAAAGATAAAGCTAATCTTTTCAACCAGTGGTGTTGGAACAACTGAACATGCATTTAAAAGAAAAAGAGAAAGGAAGAGGGGGTTAGGAAGAAGAGATCAAAGAAGAGACTGAAAGTAGATATAGGACTAAATGCAAGAGCTAAGATCATAAATCTCCTACAAGGAAACGTAGAAAATACTTCTAACATGGGGTTAGACCAAGATTGCTTAGGCCACAAATAACTTGAGCACTAAAGGCAAAATATTGATACATCTTCAAAATTAACTGTTTTGGAGAAGCACAGGAAATGGGGTAAAAAAGGCTACAGACTGGGAGAAAATATTTTGTAAAAATTTACATCAGATAAAGGACTTGTATTCAGAATACATACAGAGCTTATTCAACTCAAAATAAAAACAAAAACAATACAATTAAAATGTATAGAGTATGAAAGATTTGAACAAATACTTCCAAAATGAATAGCAAATTAGGATATAAAATAAGTAAGTGTATTACTTTATTATATGAAAGTGTAAAATAAATGTATATAAAATAACTATATGAAAAGATGCTCAACATCATTAATAATCTAGGAAATGCTAATCTGAACCACAAGCAGAATCACTACATACCTGCTGGAATGGCATTAAAGCTGACAATACCAAGTGCTGGCAAAGATATGAAACCCTCAGATGTTGCTGGGACAGTGTAAAATGGCACAGCTTCTTTGTAAAACAGTTTGGCAGTTTCTTATAAAGTTAGGCATACAGTTTTACCCAGCAATCACACCTCTAGGTACTAATCCAAAAAAATGAAAATGTATGTCCTCACTAAGATTTATAGATGAATGTTAATAATAGTTTCATTCCTAGTAAATACAAACTGGAAATAATTAGTGAATTGATAAATAATGGAATTCCACTAAATAATAATATGGAATATGTGGAAAAATATGGATGAATCTCAAAAACATTATGCTAAGTGAAAGAAGCCTGACACATGAGATCATATACTGTATTATTCCATTTTTATAAAATTCTAAAAAGGCAAATGCACAGTGAAAGGAAGCAGGTATTTAATTGCCTGGGAAAGGGCTGGGGAGAGGATTAACTGCAAAGAAGCATAAGATCATTTCGATGAGGAGGGAGGTGAGGAAGAGGGTGGAAATCATCTATATCTTGATTGTGGTAGTGGTTACACAAGTGTGTACAGTTGCCTAAAATCATCAACTTGCACACTTAAAAATTGATGTACTTCATGGTAAATGATGTCTTAAGGCTGATTAAAACAAAACATACATACCCAAAAGAAGAGATTAGTTGTTAGAATTAAAAAATCTTAAATCAACGTTGGGAGCATTTTAAAGATGAATGCTAAAAGTCCCAGTGAGAGAGAAACAGAGGCATTGAAAGAAGCCAGAGCTGTTCCAATGTGGAGTCTCTGTTGAATTACTAAGGTATTTAAAAATCTTGGCATGTATCAGGTTCTCCTTTTTTTGTGATCTTGCAGGAGCCTGGAAAATTGGTGAAGATGATAGTGACTACTTGGTAGCGTCTAAGGAAGCAGGCAAGTCTAAGGAATTATGAATGTAGTATAGGCCAGGGAGACAGAATTTAGTACTGGAAAAATATTAAATGTCTTCACAGAACCAATTAACAAGTGGTGAAGCTAACACAGTGGCAGAAGCTTGGCTTTGTAAAGAACTGGCCATGCCAGACCACTTCGGCCCCTCTAGTGACTGACTGAGAGGCATAGTAGCTTAACTAGAAGCAATAATCCAAATGTTTCTTGGCCCTAGTCACCTATTTAGATATAGTCAATAGAAAATCCTCATCACTAAGATTGGAAAATGTGGTCTGCAGTACTAGATCAATCCTAGCTGAGAAATGATACCTAAATTGGCCTGGTGTGGTGTGGAGAACAGAGGAAAAAGGTGAATGCTCCAGATAAGGACTAGCACGTTCGAATTATGGATGGTGTGTTTGAGGCATTCAGAGGTTTGTGTAGAAATGGGGTGGAAGTGTGTGGGTTTCGTGGGGTGAAGGGAAAGAATGGAAGAGATGGGGGCAGAACATAAAGGGCCTTAATAAACCATACAAAAGAGCAGAACCTTACTCGTGAATTCCCCAGCACTGTAATAGAAGTCTTAGGCAGCTGGTATGGTGGTATGAGGGTTCAAGGTGGCTTCCAGGGTTTTTTCACTTTTAACACTCACTGCCTCTCCCTGCACTTAAATGAACAAATATTATTATACTGAGAAATAGAGGAATTATTGATGTTAAATAGACAAATTTTGAGTTCCATTTTAATGTTAAAGAAGATTTTTTACCTTTAAGTTGATTTTTTTAAAATAGCCATGTTGTTGAGAATTAGAAAAATCTGAAAGTACAAAAATGTGCACCCCTAAGTTGAGAGAATAGAGGGATGAGGGACTATTACCAGACAAAGACTGACTCCTATATGCTGGTTGCTAGCCAGCTCTTCTCTGTGACTTCAGACAAATCTCTATGCCTTAATTTTCTAATCTGTAAAGTGGGTGTAAAAATACTGATGCATTATCTGTTATCTGAAGTTCTGAAATCCAAAGAGCTCTGAAAACCAGCATTAGTTTTGTTTTAGTTTCATAAGTTTGTGCCAAACTCATCTGGTGGGGAAATCCAGCCTGAGTTTGAGGCTTTATAGCCTTTTCCCAGAGGATATTCATATTCATGAATTTGGCAGAAACATTCAGGTTCGGTTATGCGGCATTGACCTAGATCCTGCTGAAGCTGTTTACAATATATGCTATATAATCTTCATTCCCTTCCTAAAATCTAAATGATTCTGGATCCTGAAACCTCTGGCCCTAGGGTTTTCAGATAAGAGATTATATATCTATAATACCTTCCTCAAAGGGTTATGTGAAGATTAAATTTCCAACAAGAGAATTCAGAAAATGGAGAAGCTATTCTTATTTCTTAAGTTCAAAAATTAGATTCCCTTCTCCCATCCCTGAGGACAAGTGAGAATTAACACCTGATGAGGCCTAACTGTATTCTTAGTAATCTGTATTTTAGTCTGTCAAGTTTGATTTATAATATATCAATTATTGAAGTGGAATGTTTCTCTTAACTGTCCTCCTCTGAACACTTAGCATTCCTTTTTTCAACCCACATACTTGGATGGATGCCTTACTTGCCTTCAGGTGTTTGCTGACAGACTTTCTTTTCAGCCATCTTTCCTATGGTGCACCTTATGAAACTCATGGTTAGATTATAAATAAAAATACAACTTATTTTCTTGGAGTTGTCAATAAAAGTGAGTTCTTAACATGTCCTAAGAAAATGTCTTTGTTTTTAAAGTCATTGGTTAAAAATACTAGAGCAAAAATACCCATCTAGATTTCAATCAGTGCTTCCTGAGCAGAATTTTATTTTTGTGGTTGATTTTTTTTTTTTTTTTTTTTTTTTTTTGGCACGCATCCTGTTTCTTCAAGCTATCCAAAACCCTTTCATTGCATGTAATCCTTGACCTGCGGGCACGAAGAACTGATTATGCAATACACTTTTAATATTAGGAAGTTTTTAACTGAAAGTTTCGTATGCTGAAATACTTGGGATATAAGGAAAAATTATTTAAATACATATTATATGTCAAAGAGCAAGAGATAAAGCACTTTTAAATGTGCTTTTTGCCTTTAGTCAGTGTTGGGTTGGAACATATCAATAATGACTCTTTGCCTCTTTGGCTCCTACTCCACCATGTCTTTCCCCTAGAAGGATGTTGCTGCCAACTTATAATTACAACCTGTGTGTGTGTGTTTACCCTTGTTTGGGTAAGTGTTACTAGGTGCTCCACTCTTGGCTGGCAGTTCTGGTGCCTGGGTGGTTTCACTCCAGCATCAAAGTGAGTAGGACTGAAGTGATGGGGGACGGACCCAGAGAACAGGGGTGCTGAGGTTTAATATGATAAAAGGACTGGAATGGAGACTTTCTGTACTGGTTCAGAGGTGGAAAGAGAAAGCAACACAGGATAGGACTCTCCCCAACCTTTTGTTTTTAATTGGTCTCATATTTTCTCAATCCTATTTTGCCAGTTCTATAACCAACCAAACAACTGAACAACCAACCCCCCAAATTCTTCTCCCTGCAGAAGGAAGTGTGTGCAGGAAAGGCTGCACTCACTTGTGGGTGGAAAAGTCTCCATCTTGATCCTTTCACTGCCAGGATTTGCTGTGCTACATGAAGCCAGTCCTTTCTTCATGAAAATATAGAATGGAATGGCCACTTCCAGATTTTGTGTTCTCTTAGGTTATGTTCTTAGAAGATAAGTGTGGCAGTTTGGGAGCACTTTTGCTTTGTTGTTTTCTAGCTAGTTAACTTTGGGTAAAATCTCCTTACTCTCTGCCAGACATTTCATCTTAATTTTTTCCCCATAAACCCTAATTCCTGTGAGTCTTTTCTAGAGTGTTGTAAGGGCAGGATTTATTATAATCTGTTTTATATCATTCAATTCATGTGAACATTATTTTTCCATTTAGTTTCTGGTGCTCTATAAAGCTGCTTATGGTATTAATCATTTAAACCCCTCTGAGACCCAATTTCTTCATCCTAAAGAGAGGAAATAATTCTATAAATGCATTTTGAGAAATGTGAAACCTTTTCTAAACATTAGATTTTATTTACTTAAAGTAGAAAAAATATTAGCTTGATTAATGAATATAACTCATTCTATTAAGATTGCTCACTGCCATATACATAGTAGCCAATGGTAAACATACAACTATAAAGGCTCTAAAAGGTAGACATAATTTCCTTGCTTTAATTTGGGGTGTAACAATATCTTCTGTATGTTCTTCCTTCCATCATCTGCCTATCTGTAAGCAGTATTCCACCGAACTGAAGAAACTCTACTGCCAAATTGCCAAGACATGCCCCATCCAGATCAAGGTGATGACTCCACCTCCTCAGGGTGCCGTCATCCGCGCCATGCCTGTCTACAAGAAAGCTGAGCATGTCACTGAGGTGGTGAAACGGTGCCCCAACCACGAGCTGAGCCGGGAATTCAATGAGGGTAAGGAGAAGAGGGTTCTTTGGCTATTCAGCTAAGCTCCTGGAGGATAGAGGTTCTGTGAAGACTTCTGTTTGGAGCCCACTTACCTGGTTCCAGCCTCTGCAACCCGATGGCAGCTCGGTCTACCTTTTATGGCTGACAGAGTATCTGAGACTAGTAATCAATATATTTGTGGCTTTCACAAAGACTCACAGTGATTGAGATATTTAATTTAATGTTAGTAATGACTGGATAACCTGGACCTGCCTCTCTTTTCCCTACTTCTTATTTTCCCTTTTTAAATAAGAGGTATAAGAAGAACAGTATGGCATTTGGCCATTTAGTCTGTTCAGCACAGGCTACAGAATCCAGCTTTCATGCTTTTCCCAGAATGATTGTCAAGGCCTGACCAATTGAATGCTAGAAGGGTAAGAGGAAAGAGCATAATAGGTGAGCAATATGAAAAAATAGAAGAGAAAAGTAAGAAAGAAGAAAAAGGAGAGAAGACAAATAACAGGCAAGAGGAATAAATAGAAATCTGTAACATAAGGCCGAGGGGGTCAGGAAAGGGAAGCACTGGGCTTCTGGGGACAGGTGTCTTGGGGTCACCTTTAGGGTCTGTATCCATGCCTGTGTTCTGAGCCAGGAATCCAGTAATTGCTTTACAGGAGAGCTCAGTGTTTCCAAGGATTCCCTGACATTTTACATTCTAAGGTTCTGTGAAGGAAGTCTAAGAACACAGAGAAGTGGAAAGGAAGGATAGAAGAATGTAAAGGATTCATAAGAGCGATGAGGGTATAGGAGGATTGGGAATTAAAATGCTTCCTATAGAAAATATATTTAAAAAGAAAAGATTAGTTGGTAGCTAGAATATGTGAATGTAGAGAATATAAGAGACAGTAGAGAAAAATTAGTAGAAGAAGAAAAAGAGTGGATAAAAATTTCAAATTAGCAAATGAGGTTTAAATCCTCCCACTTTAACACACCTAATTTTTACACACTAATTTCTAGTCCTTTTCCACAGGGCCTCCTTACCCATCACACCTTTGCATCTTGCTTTTTACTTAACAATATGCCATAAAGAGTATTTCCTAAAACTAAGCCTTATTATAGGTTTTTATTACTGCCCTTGATCCATTGAGGTGACATAACTTTATTTTTTTCTCAATGTGACATAATCGCTGTTTTTACTTTTTGCCATATTAGGTGATATTTCAGAGGGCATTTTGACACACTTAGCTTTTCACTGTTTTTAAATACCAGTTTTTGGGAAATGATAATACATGGTCAAAGGTTAAAAACAACCTTTATAGTTCCCAATTCTTGGATCAGCCTCTTTCTTTTGGATCCCTCTCCAATATCATAATTTTGTGAAACTGCCTACACTTTTTTAAAAATTTGCTTTCCCTTTCTTATTCTTCAAACTTGGGCTCCTTCAGCACAACAAAACCAGTAAGTTCCTCATCTTGATAACCAAAGCAAGGTCTAAAGTTGGAGACTTTATGATGGAGAAAAAAGTAAGCAAAGGGAAAGTGATGTTCTTGCCATCTGTTGCCATTTATTTATTATTTTTGCTGGTCTCAAGCTGATTTTTTAAAATTAAATTGTTTCCTTTCCTCCTATTTTCCATCAAGTAGCAAAATCTCCTCTTGAGATTCAAAGATATATTCATATGAGTTCTCTAAAATCTTGAATTATTACCCTTAAATGCCGGAAATATAGGACTGGTCCCTTGAGTATATGTAGCTGTTTCAGTCCTTTCTGTTGCTGTGAAGGTGGCGATGCCTTCATGACATAGATGTCTGGCAATAAGATCTTTTCCTTTTTTAAGGATTTACATTTCCTCTATAAATCATTGCTTTGACCCCCAACATTCTGTCTATGCTGTTTCATTTTGTTTTCTTCATTTTGAGGGTGAAGAACTAACTGCTTTGTCTTTCTGTGTTCTGCAGGACAGATCGCCCCGCCCAGTCATTTGATTCGAGTGGAAGGGAACAGCCATGCCCAGTATGTAGAAGACCCCATTACAGGAAGACAGAGTGTGCTGGTACCTTATGAGCCACCCCAGGTAAAAAGATAAGGACTGGGCTGAGTGGGGAGAAGATTCATTCGAGTGATAGAGGGTGTTTCGAGCATCTATTTCTGTCTTAGTCCTTGTTATCAAACACAAAACCTTTTTGTATCTCTTCTCTCCTTCTTCTCCACACATGGCTTCTTTATGTCCTTCAAAACGAAATTGGCCCTGGTGTAGCTCAGTGGTTTGAGTGCCAGCCTGCAAACCAAAGGTCACTAGTTCAATTCCCAGTCAAGCACATGCCTGGGTTGTGAGCCAGGTTCCTTACTGGGGGCCATGCGAGAGGCAATAGATTGATGTATCTCTCACACATCAGTGTTCCTCTCTCTCTCTCTTTCTCCCTCCTTTCCTTCTCTCTAGGAATAAATAATAAAATCTGAAAATTAATAGTTCCCATCTTAAAGGCTGATAATGATTATAATTGAACTTGCAATTGGGTTAATACATGACCTTCTCTTATCCAGAGAGCACCGATACTGGATGCAAGTATTCTTACTCTGCCATGGGAGACCCTGGAAGGGATCTCTTAGTTGAAATTTGAATGAACAGGTGGCAGATTAGGAAAGCAGAACACTGGCATAGGGAGATCAGAGTCTTAGTTGCTGGCTTGCTGTGTAAACCTTTAACTGTTACTCCTCGTCTCTGGACTTCGGTTGCTTTGTACTAGAAGATTTAATGCTGAGGACCTCTTAAGCTCCAGAGTGTTATTATTTATGGAAGTGTATCTTCAAATCTGTGTAATTAGGGAAAATATTCATGGAGCATTGCTGCTATTTCTGGTAATCTTTTCAGTTCCCCCTTTACAGTGATATTCATATACTGGGCGAACACTGTTTGAATTGGGTGATACGTATCAGCTTTCAAATGAATTGGATCAAAGATGATTCTTTTAAAATGCCTGTCGCCCTTATAGTGTCCCATGTTGCAAACATTAGCTTTCAGCTTCCCAAGAGGTGAGGCAAAGAGCTTTGATGGGTTTTAGGAATTTGTGTTCCTAGAAAAAAACATTATCACCTCTTCAGAAGTGGAATTGTTTATTTAAATAGAGGAAGAACTGAGGAGGAAGAACATTAGGTCAAATTGTTAACGCAGACTCTTTTTCCCTATGTTCAGGTTGGCACTGAATTCACGACAGTCTTGTACAATTTCATGTGTAACAGCAGTTGTGTTGGAGGGATGAACCGCCGTCCAATTTTAATCATTGTTACTCTGGAAACCAGAGAGTAAGTGGCATAGGCAGAATTGTCATTCTGCAGAAACCATGGGCAGAGGGCAAAGGGAAATGGTGTTTGCTTTTTCATTACTTTTGCATGCACAGCAGAGAGCTACCCTTGATTTTATCCTTTGTGCTTTAAATCCTTGCTACAAATGCTTACATAAAAGATCTAAGAAAGCAGAGACAAAACAGGGTGGGTAAACAGAGAGGGGGAAAAAAAGAGGGAAGGCATGCAAGTCACTTCATACCTGAATTCTTGACATTTAACTGGAATAGTTCTATTAGACAGTGTTTGTTTTCTCATGCCCCCCAAGGCATTTAACAGTTTCTTTGAGTAAGTCTGGACTGCCTGGGGGGGTTTTATCCAGAGACATCCACTGGCTTAATTCAAGCTTCCTTCAAAATATGTAGCTAAATACAGCTGTTCAGCTAATGGCTTGGAGGTTCTTGGCAGAACAAGTGGAATGTTATTTACTAATATTGCTCGTGGCATGTAAGCACTTTTGTATTCTGCCAAGTGCTTTGGGGTGCACCCACAAAGCGGCTTTGACTGAGCTGGTGGTGGTGATGGACTGGTGATGACCAGCGGCGGAAACAGAAGAACTTCAGGGGACTTTTAAAATTCTTTTAATTTGATCCTTTCCTTTCCTCTTCTTGTCCTTCCTAGTGGGCAAGTCCTGGGCCGACGCTGCTTTGAGGCCCGGATCTGTGCTTGCCCAGGGAGAGACAGGAAGGCCGATGAAGACAGCATCAGAAAGCAGCAGGTCTCAGACAGCACAAAGAACGGTGATGGTACGAAGCGCCGTAAGTAGCTGTAGTGGCCAATGGAGTAGGGTGAAGTCTGTCTCCAGATAGAGGGGCTGGGGTGTGATATTTGAGAAGCAGTATAAAGGACCAAAGGTCTCTAGAGGCAAGTATGACTTGTGTCCCTGAGGCACTGGGAATGGCTCTTGCATTGATGGAGGTGTTGAGACGAACTCTAGGTGTGCATTACCCTTTGACAGAAAACAGTCATTGTGAGGATTTCTTTGTCCAGCAACTCTCAAAATGTGACTCCCACACCAATAACATCAGTATCATCTGGAAACTGGGGAGAAATATAAATTTTCACTTCCAAGGCTTGATGAATCAGAAACTCTGGGTTTAAGGCCCAGTGGCCTGTGTTTTATAAGCATTCCAGGTGACTGTAATGCTAGCTGAAGTTTGTGAATCAGTACCTTAGCCTATGGGTATCACTTTATCTTTCTGTTACTGAGCACAAGGGCTGAAAATACATCTGCCAACCTCATAGTCTATGGGGACAGTAAGATGTAAGAACACATTTTATAGAAGCACTGTCTGAGAATATACAGATCTGGGTCTCAGTCTTGACATCGGGGCCACAGTTATTTTATCAATAGTGAGGCTAATGATCTGGGTCAGTTATTTTCAAACTCATTTTGTTAAGCAGACAAGTTTTTTCAAAAATGAAATATTTCAAGGCACCCACAATGAAAGCTGCATGAAAGCAGTGGGGCTCTAGTTGAAGGGGACAGGAGCTGGGGAGGTCTACAGCCCCAGGCACAGCCCTCAGAGGCCCAGCCCTCATCTACCAAAGGGTGACAACCACTGATCCACACTGGCCTTTAACTAGGGAGATTTGATTCTAGAAGGTGTCTTGCATAACTCTGGTATCACTACAACAAATTTTGTGAAGTATGCCACATTGTTACTTATTTCATGAAAGACTTTTAATGTTATTACTAATTAGTATCCAGAAGAAACAGAAAACATACTGTATTTTACAGGAGAACCACAGAATATTATGATGTCTAGTCACTATCAAGTTCTAGCTATTCATTAGGATTTGCCTTTCCTATTAGGCTCTTTCTCTGTCTGATTATTCCTCAAAAGGTCATGTATGAATAATTTACATGTGCATAGGATATGAATTATATAAGTTAATTTTAAATATAATAACATATAAAAATAAATATAATTATATTCCCACCCTAATTTTGCTCTTGAGGCTGCCTGGTGACCTAGCTCCTATAGTGTTTCCTGAGCACCTCAAAATTGCCTTACAAAATAATGAATATCAGTAGAAATGGATTATCTGAACTTTGGTGGAAGGATCATTTCTGTACCCTAGATCGTGGATGTAGTTTCTAGTTTTGGAAATCACAGGGATGTACGAACTTAATTTACTGAAGAGAAAACTGAGGTACTGGGAAGTGAGCCTACTTGTCAGAAGTTACGTGATGCATATACTGATCTGGGAGGGATGAAAGCACAAGTTTGAATATATTGGCAAGACAACCTCTACAACAAGCATTTACCACCTTGGAAGATAAATGACTTGAACAATACAACACAGAACCAATTTATCTTCCTTTCTATAACAGCTGTTCACAGACACAGGCCAGTGAGTGAGACACAGGGATTCCTGCAGCAAGACTTAAGCCACAGGCCATTTCCTCGCATCCCAGAATTCTTCCTTTCACTTGTTCTGCCTCACTTATCCCCCACTTCATTATTGTTAGGTTTGCATTTAATGTAAATGCAATCATCACCAACTAAATGGGTGCTCAGAACTAGAAAATCTAATCGTGCAGGTATGGCTGGTGCTACTGTCTTTTAGGAAATGTATTATTGCTTCAGAAATGTTCTCAGGATGAAGTTTGCATTTTTCCTCCACCAGCTTTTCGTCAGAACACACATGGCATCCAGATGACATCCATTAAGAAACGAAGGTCCCCAGATGATGAACTGTTATACTTACCAGTGAGTTGCCCTTGAGTATTCACGATTGCTTCATTTTCACCTTCTTTGAATGAGCTGTTACTCTGTGGTAATATTCTTATTATCTATGACAATGAGAATGGGGTAATGACAGCTAGTGAGATAAGACAGATAAACTTTAAAAAAAATCAGGAAATAATCCCTTCACTCCATAGTGTTGAAATATATTAGTAGTATGAGCTCTTCTACTTACTACTCACCCAGTCAAAGCTACTCTCCTAAGAGAATTTTTCTTATTCAAATATTTAAAATCAATTCGTACTTGATTATTTGAGAATGCTAAGATTATCCTAGACAACATGGCCAAACCGATTTAGGATTTAAATTTTGTCAGAAGGAGTTCACAAAATCAGTCATACAACATTTATAGAGAACTGACTGTGATTTCTTTTATGGAGTGCTATAGAGAAAGCCAAGCAAGGCAGAATCCTCGGTGATGTGTGAAAGGCCAGAAGACTGAGCCCAGTCATTGTATAAGAGAGTTGTTCATTCTGATGAGGAGCATTAGTCCTCTCAAGATCCCTAGGGTGCCTGTTTTAGTCTGTGGTTGTGGTTTGTTGAAATCTTACTCCCTTAGGTCTTTGCCAATTAGAGTGGCAGCAAAGTTTTGGTAACCAGTATAGCCCTTGATGCCATCTAACCTGACACGAGATACAGGCAGTCATGGCCAGATTTGACTGGGAGCTGCCACCCTGGGATTGAAACTAAAGCCACTCAACAGGTTTGGGTGTGCCATACCTGTTCGCTACTTTCTTTGAGTCCTGACTATCAGGGAAGTAGACTGGTGGCTGGTAGAACAGTCACACGGTGAGTTTGCTACAATTCTCAGTGTCATGTTTCTCAGGCTACATATAGAATCTGATCTGTGAACGTTAAGATAAACATTATGTTGATATACTAAATGCGGTTGTCTGTTCCCTCAACTGTGGATACCAAAATCCTATGATTCTCAAGTCCTTTATGTGAAACAGCATAGAGCAATGCATAGAGTCTGCCGTCCACATCCATGGTCCCAACCATGGATCAAAGATACTGTTTTCCATCAGATGTTGGTTGAATCCATGCATGAGGAACCCAGGGATATGGAGGGCTGGCTGTATATTTATTGAAGAAAAAAATCCGTGTATAAGTGGACTAACACAGTTCAAACCCATGTTGTTCAAAGGTCAACTGGAATTAAAAAGAAAAAAGAAAACCAACCTAGTATGTTGTTAGCTTCTGACATAGGAATCACTTGAAAAGATCTTTTTAAATGAAATCTCAGTTTGTCCTAGTGAAGGGAGGTACCCTGTAGTTAGTTACATATTATGCTTAGTGAAAAATTAGTTAAAACAATGTGCAATCTAAAAAATAAAATAAGTGAATACACAAAACAGGAATTGACTCAAATACAGAGAACAAACAGATGGTCACCAAATTAGGGGGTAGGGAAAGGGAGATGAATGAAAAAGGTGAAAGGGATTAAAGAGTACAAATTTCCAGATATAAGAAGGTCATAGGGATATAAAGTACAGCATAGGGAGTATTATAATAACTATGTACGGTGTCAGATGGGTACAAGACTTATGAGGGTGACCGCATCATAAGCTATATAAATGTCCAATCACTAGGTTATATACCTGAAACTAATATAATATTGCATATCAACTATAATTGAAAAATGAATTTTTAAAAAACAATTAGTCACACCAAAGTGTGTGAAGAAAAAGAATCTCTTAACATAGTATGAATATGATTGGTATTTGTTGAGTGGCAATTACACTAGACCTCAAGCATTTAGGGATCAGAGAGCTCACCTTCTAGCGAGGAGAAAAATAGGTATAGGGTCATGAAATAATCACCTCAGTAGAGTTAGGCATGGCACTGTGGGAGCACACAGGAAGGACAGAAGATGAGGCCTGAAAGAGAGATCAGGAAAAGCTTCTGGAGAAGGTGATGAGAAGCTGGGTGAATAGGCATTAGCACAACAAAGGGCAAAGTAAAGCTTTCTGAATTCTGACAAATTCTGGCTGTCATACCAAGGGTGGGGACTGGGGTGAGGCCTGGGGTGAGGCAAGTGAAGTGCCTAGGGTGCAAAATTTAAATAGGCACTCACTCATTTGCAGGGCCCCGCAAGTGCCCTGCTGGCCTTTCTCTACTCCTGGCCCTGCTTATACATTTTAAAGCTTTTAAGAGATTCTCTTAAAGAGAAAAACACATTTTACCCCAGCTGAAGATTTCTGTCCTTCCAGAGGTAGTTACAGGTAATTTTCATTATCTGTGATAGTTACACTTTAAAAAGTCACTGCAAGCAATGCACTAGCAAATACGGAACCATTCACTGCTCCTAGGGGAAATGCAGGTTTAGGTTTCTGCGGCCTCTGGTCACAGCACTTTCAGCACCTGATCAATATGTAACCTTGTTTTATGCATGTTTCTGCTTAAAGGCACCTTATTTAATATATGCTGTTGACTCATTAACATCGAACTCACAGCCAATAGCACTATATTCATGCCCAAACGAAGCTTATCTAACCTGTGTTTTCTCCAGAAGGCACATACATCACAGCCTTCTTGTGCTCAAAACACTAGACAGCACTTCAGCACCACACTCGGGAACTACTTTAAATAGCAGATTCACCACCAACAAACAAACAAAAAAATGTGGAAATGTGGCACTAAGTAGCCCTCAGAAAAGAAGCTTGTTCACAGCATGAGCACTGAAACACGAAGGCAGATTTGGACCATGTTCACCCTCAGCTGGAACAAGCACAGGCAACACAAATTTTTGTCACTCTGCTCCTAGCTGCAAATGACCACTAAGTGCTGAGGACTACTGGTTTTCTCTCCCCCCCCCCCCAGTATTTTTTAATTGTTGATATTGTACAGTTTTCTGTCTTTTACCCCGCCCCAGCCCACCACCCCAGCCCTCCCCACCTTCCTCCCATTTCCACCCCCCATAGTTTTTGTCCATGAGTCCTTTATACTTGTTGCTCTGGTTTTCATGTTACAAATAAATGTCCACAAGTAGGCGAACTCACCAACACAGAACCCATGAAAAACGAGGATTGGCTGTCCCAATGGTTCTAGAGGTCACCATTTTTCTTTCTCTCCTTCTGCCTGTTTTCCTAGGTGAGGGGCCGTGAGACATATGAAATGCTGTTGAAGATCAAAGAATCTCTGGAGCTCATGCAGTACCTTCCTCAGCACACAATTGAAACCTACAGGCAGCAGCAGCAGCAGCAGCACCAGCATTTACTACAGAAACAGTGAGTGTGTCCATGTGTCATTTTAGGAGGCATTGGTCAGAGTGATGTCCCATTAGGGTGATTGGTGGGTGATGCAGGAGGTGAGGTTGGGAGACAGCAGGACATGATAAGTTCAGATGATGTAGTGCGGGGCACCTTTTTCAGTTTCGACAGCCTTCTGTGTTTATTATTATAACCTTCCCTTTGAGAAGTTCCATCTATGTTCTGAAATTGAATCCAAATTATTTCAGCTGAATTACAAAGAGACACTACCAGAGTTAGTTCTCTTCTCTCTAACCCGAACCATATACATCTAACAACATAAGAATTTTGAGTAAGCATTCTATTCAAGTAATAATGTGTATATTTCAAAACATGTAATCTTCCCTTATCCTAGTGGGTTATCTTATACATTTCCACATGGATACACACACACCACATTTGGGAAAAACCATTATAGAGTAGGGATAGCACATAGGTTTTACCATAAGTGACTTCCTTGAGTGCTGTGTTGGGAATGATTCTGAGACCTAGTGCATGTTCCTTGGGAAAATGTCTGCATGCAGAAGTGCAATGAAGCATCACATTGTCATGTTTTAGCATCCCTGTTCTAGGTTGTCTTCCAGTAATATATTTTTGCATAAATTGGGCCAGATTTTGGAACCATATGTATATACAACCTTTTATATATTAATTTTTACCTTGACTCTTGGATCTTGGATGATGTGAATTGATTTATGACTAACCAGACTAGAATAGCTCTTACAAAAGGAAGGGAAGTTGGTGAATTGGGACTCTACTTATACTTAGCCCTCTGTAGTTAAGAATAGCACTCGTTAGCTTAATTAAAATACTATGTCTGGACTGGAAGTATTAACAGAGTCCTCATAGATATATGTAAAAGGTATACATTTTGGGTCCATTTGAGTAATTCAAACATTTGACTTTACTTTACAGGCACAAAAAAAAAAAAAAAAAATGAAGCCAAGCAATCTTGCCTAAGGCAAAGATTGTCTTTTACAGTAGAAATATAAATGAACAATGCATACATTTTTCTCATATATTATTAACTACTATAGAGAAGTAGCTATGGCAGGTATAATAAAGAAGTCTCGTCGTTCTTTTTTAAATAAACATAAACAGAATTGAGGATGTTGGACTGCATCTCTCATAGTCAGGAGGCATCCTCTAAGCCTTGTCAGCTATGGGGCGTGGGGTGGCAGGAAAGGAGTGAAAAGATGTGCTGTTTTAAAGGACATTAGGCTCTTGAGTGCTAAGAACCTTTGTACCTGGAAAGGATCTCACCATTTACTTTTAGGGTGAAAATTTTGCAAATCACAATTTTAAGCTTTTAAGTAAGGCGGAGTAGAAAGGTTAACCATGAGGTTCCTTGGGGACATGGAGTATTTATTCCAAAGCAGAATTCGAACTAGAAGTTGCAGGCAAAATTCCCACTGCCAATCCCATAGATTTTTTAGGATATCAGAGGGAAATATATGTTAACATGCTCAGGTGTAAAACTGATTTAGTTTTTACAAAATCATACAACAGGGAAGAAAGAAACAGACCTGTAACGGCACTTACAAACCCGGAGAGGATAAGAGCCTTCCCCAAGATATGCATTCCATGGTATTAAGAAACTCTCCAGAACTGTCTCCAGTTCACTCTGGAAATGTTTGGCTCAGCCAAAATGACCTCAGAAGAATGAAACTGTACCATATCTTGCTGACCTAGTTGCTCTGTAGTCCTCTTCTTGGTCTTCTTTCTAGTACAGGAAAAATATTGCCAGGGCAAATTGATGCCTATTAAGTGGTGTGGTTTAAAAAATCTGACCACCTAGTTTAGAGTTGGAAGCTTTTCCCTATAAGGCACCCATAGTAAATACCATGGGCTCTGTGGTGCGCATGCACTCCCGGATGCCCTGCTCCGCCCTTGTAGCACAGATGCCACAATAGCCAATATGGAAAGGAATGAGAGTTGCTGTTATAGCAAAGCTTCACTTTATGGCCATGGAAACTTGGTATTTGTATAATTTTCACATCATGAAATATTCTTCTCCTTTGAATTTTCTCAGCCTTTCAAAATGTAAACTACATTCTTTACCGAGGGGCCAGATTTGGCCCCTTCACTTTATTTTGCAGGTCTTGTTCTAGGTAAATGAGTGGCTCTTCCTTCAATGTTTCTTGAGGCTCAGAGTTTTTAACAGGAGTGTTTGGAAGCTAATATGTATGTTCTAGAGTAGAGAGGTATTAGAGATTTTGTTTGTCCCAGAAGGTTAGGCACGCCCTTCCAGACTCAAAATGTGAATAATGGTGCAACCCCATTATCATCTAAGACTGGAATAATTGACTTGATTCATGTAACAAACTGGCAGTGAAAATATGTTTAGTGAAAGCACTAAGGATAGACATGAGAAAGATGGAGTTTCTGCCTTCCCATAGGTTTACAATTTAGTGATGAATTCATAGCCAGAACACCTTTTGAATTTTAAGAAAGCTCTGGAAATTTATCTTCAGCACCCTATAAATTAAGACAATTTGAGACAGCTTCCCAAGGTCAAACAATAAGGGGAATAGCTTAGTGTCATAGTCGCAGAGATTTTACAAGCCAGGACGATCCACCTCAGTTGGTGCAAGACACGTGCAACTGTTAGTGTTTGTCTGCATGGTGTACATGAGAATACATCACCTGGTATCCCTGTATGATCAATTATCTGGTACTTATTGTCTGACTGGCCAGCATTGTTTAGAGAGAAATTATTTTCTAATTCTTATTTCATGAAACAATCTATTTCAAAGAAGAAAATGCATCTTAAAATTGTGTTATTTTTTTAATCTAAAATTTTAAAGATATATTAGCACTTTTTTGTATGTGTAGGCACTGATATATAGTGAGGAATGAGTAGCCTCATAATGACCTGGGGTGTCCATTTAAAGTATCATTGTACGTTTTTGAGATGCTTTCTCAGTCTTATAAGACCTAACTTTGGATATGACAAATTGTGCATGGAAATCTAACAGACTGCAAAACGAAATCTTTGTGAAATGTAGACGTTTAGTCTGATTTTGCCTTTGTTACATTATATATATATATATATATATATATATATATATATATATATATATATGGCTCTCCAATGATTGATATGCATTTGTATAAATTCTCCGGTTGCTGTATTCTTCAGCTGAGTTTTTTCAGCTCTTGTTTTCATGTATACCTCCCAGAAAGAGCATGAATAGCTAGACAAAGAAAAATAGAAATTTAGTTTCCTGGCAATCATTAGAAAAGAACAAAAAAAAAAAAAAAGAAAAGAATAAATCAGCTTGGAAATGCCTACAATAGCCTATGATTTTTCTTCCCAAAAACATAGTTCCAAGTTTATGCTGGTAAGGAATCAATTTTATGCTTTTCTTTATAGTAGAGGGAAAATCAGTGGGAAGGGAACACACTTCTGCAAGGTAGTGCTAACATATTTTCAGTTTAATTCTGTTAGATGCTCACTACATGTGTTCTCTCTGCTTGGTTTTCATTCGTGCATGGTTTTCCTTTTTCAAAAGTTCCCTCCCAATTACCTTCATGATCATCGGCCTTATGAAAGTTAAAGTTTACACTGAGTTTTTGTGAATCAAATTGTTACATGTATAAATAGGTTTTTCACCATTTATAAATAAGTAAAATTTTAGTTGATTTGCTCACAGTGGAATAAACACAGGGGTTCTATTTATAGAGGCCAGAATCTAAGGGGAGAACAAATTGGACCCATTTTTGAACTGAACACTTTATACCTTCTTCATATTTTCAAGGAACATTAACTCTTCAGATAGCTTTACAAACCCACTTGAAACATTTTTAGCAATCTTTTGTTTTGTGTATTTTAGACCAATAGTATTTTTTTTTCTTGTACTCTGTTCTCCTTGGCTCCCACCTTGATCTCTGGCCAACATCACTTAAATTTTTATTTGGCCTACCTCTTGATTCCCCATGGAAAGTTACAGTATTTTTGAGTTTCTACAGGATAGACTCATTTTAATTTTAATATGATTATGTGATCTACTGAGGAGCCCTTAGTGTTTTCTTTCCCCTTATCATCACTTGACGGTTGTGGCTCATTAGTAATACAGCTCAGAGAATATAGCACAGAGCAGGATCTTCAAGTGAACTACGCCTGTGATTTTTATGGACAGTTCATAATAAAGCTAAGATGAGAATCAGATTGGGAAGGTACAGTTTTTTGCAGTGTCCTGGTCTGCTTCGTTAATTAATAAAGTTGCAATAATAAGACAAAAGCAAGCATCTATTTCCATTTTTCTGCCTCTGATTCAGTCAGCTGATACTTATTCTTGTGGTTTCAATGTAAAATCCAATCTCCTCAGGCTAATTTGGATATGATTTTCTCCAATAAAGTTGATAATTTTTCCTCCAGTTCATGTATCTGAGGATAAAGCAAGCAATATTTTCAGGATCATCAATGTAGGAGAGAGTAGAGGACACAAATCTCAGTGCTAGATGTGCTTAACACCGTACTTCTAAGTTTTCTTTAAAAATCTTACCCATTTCCAGAATCTTTGTTTGAAATTGCCAGTTGCATAGATCAAAAACCAGATAAGTATTGGCAATGTCATGTGGTTTAACCTTATAGGTCATAGAACTTAAGGTCTAAACTTAAAAGACCTTACATACTTAAGGTCAAAAGCTTTTCTCAGTGTGCAGTGTTACTTTTCTGAACTTCAACGCTATGTTAGAAAGTCATCAGGGCAGAGATTCAATAGCTCTGAATTGGTCATGAGGATAAGAACTCAGATTAATTAAATTCAGACAGATCAGATCACTTTTCTAAGCTCTCACATCTCACCTCAGAAATGATTGAGTTCTAGGTCTCAATGTTTGAACCCTTAAGGTGCATACACTCTTATCTTAACTAAAACATGATTTCTCTGTGCTGTCTCGTTCAGGCCTTAGTCCATGAGAAGCCCCAAATGTAACATCCAAACAAGTAGTAAAAGCTGTAGTCCTTTAGCTGACAGCAAATTACTTATTTACTAATATATTCTGGCATATTTTTTTAAGATGATCCAGCTCTTGCTGGTGAGATAGTTTACCGAATCCCAGCCCTCACCAAGTAACAATGTCTTTGTTTCTTTGCAAGCAGTAACTAAATGTGATTTAAAAGCCAGTTGGGAAACAATTTCCAAACAGTTCATGGAATTGCATAACCTTTAGCAAAATAAAGGGATTTGTTCCTGGCCTCTTTGTAGCATAATTGATTTCTTAATTATGCAAAAGTTGTTTTCATGTATTTGATATGTGCATTTATAGGCCAAGTTTGTGACTAAAGGATTAAGATATTTATCCATTTCAATCTGGGCACATACAAATGCTCATTAATAGTCCTTTATAAATGCATGATGATGCAGTCCCCCAGTCTGATAAGATCATATTTCTTCATACTTCACAGTTAGGCTAGACAGGAACAGTAATGAGGTATCTTAATTGGGCAGATGACATTTTTCAAAAGATTAATTCTTGTCTCTGCATCCCCTTTTGCAAATAATCAAGTCCAACATGCCAAGCACTGTGCTGAGCACCTTGACCTACCTTGTCTCAGTAGGTTCTCACCTGGGTCAGTTGTGGAGCTTGTTTAAACACACACACACACACACACACACACACACACACACACACACACACACACACACACACACACACCCTAAGCCCCAATCTGGTCTCAGAAGGGATCCAGGAAAATGCATTTAAAAAAATTGTAGGTGATTCAGACCCTTCTGATTAATTACCACCCCCTTGTCTAATTCCTTTCTTCATAAAAGTCTTGAGGAATCATCTCTGTGTAACTTTAAAAGAGAATAAAGAGGAAGGGACAAAAATAGCTTCACGGGCATTCTTTTCTATCCTATGATCATGAACGTAGGAGGATGGGTTTCTGTACTCAGTTGGTTTGAATATATGAAGTCCTAAGCTTTCATCTTCTGTTTTTTCTGGTTCCTCTCTGCAGTCTCCTTTCAGCCTGCTTCAGGAATGAGCTTGTGGAGCCCAGGAGAGAGACTCCAAAACAGTCTGACGTCTTCTTTAGACATTCCAACCCCCCAAACCGATCAGTGTACCCGTAAAGCCCCTTCTTTGTATTTTCAGCGTGTCTATTTGTTGTGCTTCTGTGGATGTGTCTATTTGTGTACATGTTTGTGTGTGTATCCAGCCCTTGAAAGCAGGACTTGAAGACACTGGCTCAGAGACACAACTGCTCAGTCACTAGTGAAAAAATCTTTGAAGGGACTCAAAACTTTACAAAGAAGGACATTTTCCGCAGATTCTGTATCCTTAGATCTATCATCATACCAGTCAGGAACACCTGTGTTTATGCGCTTTCATGTTGTTTCTTGGGTGGGAGAAGCTTCAGTTGGGAAGGGGCGTTAAGATGTTTATCAGAACCCTTTTCTGTTACCTTCTGTTGTGTTTCTAAAACTCATAAAGAAGCTTTTGAGCAGGTCTCAAATTTAAGATGACTTTTTAAGAAAAGGAGAAAAAAGTTGTTATTGTCTGTGTATAAGTAAATTATAGGTGACCGAGAGATTCATTCAGGCCCTTTTAATGCTGGTCATGCAGTAATATTGCAAGTGGTAAACTAAGGTGTCAGGTGTACTGCTGGACAGAGAGGTGAAAATTACTGAAAGCAGCTAGTGTGGGAGCGGTTCCTTCATTCTTTTGAAGAACTTGCATCATTAGTATCCTCTCCTCATACGTAGGTAGATGGTTCATTAATGGTTACGTCAGATCCCACCCTTGCCACCATATGTCAGCATCTATGATAGCCTTCCTTGCTCATGGAAACCCTGGAGACTTATCCCCCAAAACTGTTGTTTAGACACCAAGGCAGGTAAACCTATTTTGTCATTTGAATAGGAGGGTAAAACCACTCCACTAATGTTGTTCTAGGCAGTTATATAACATTCTTCAATTCCCCAAATGGAGTTAAAAGTCCTGTCACCAAATCTATGATTAATGTGTTTGATTGGCACTCCTCTTCCGCTGTTCTACTGTAACACTAGCCATATCACTGACACTGCTCAAACTTCTTCATCCAGGAGCCTGGTGTTTTGTTTATGTGCTGTCCAAGCAGACACATGTTGAAACCAACACTCTTGGCCTAAAATTAAAGATAGAGTTGATGGCTTCCTTCCTTCCTTCCTTCCTTCCTTCCTTCCTTCCTTCCTTCCTTCCTTCCCTCCTTCCCCCCCCTCTCTCTCTCTCTCCCTCTCTCTCTCTTTCTTTCTTCTTTGTCCCTCCTCCCTCCCTCCCTCCCTCCCTCCCTCCCTCCCTCCCTCCTTTTCTTTCTTTCTTTCTTTCTTTCTTTCTTTCTTTCTTTCTTTCTTTCTTTCTTTCTTTCTTTCTTTCTTTCTTTTCAAAGAGCTTAGAGATATCTATTTCTTTCCATTTAAAAAACATGTTTTAAAATAATGTAAAGACTTAAAGAGTTTAAGGATCTCTCCTTTCCCCCTCATCTCCCCTCACAAGGTCACCAGCTCTTGAGTCTGTGTCACCACAAAAATGATTTCTTGTTATCGAGGCTGTTGCTTTATGGATGTGTGAATTTAATTTTCAATAAACTTTTGCATCTTGGTTTATCCTGCAGTTTTTCTTTTCTGTCTCTCTTGCCTTTTAAAAATTCTTTAAATATTAGAATATTTCCATGTAGTGCTTCAAGTGCCTATACCTACCATGTGTAAGTCTAAAGAAAAAGAATAATAGAAGAGTTACTTTGGTTCTGTATGCACTCTGTCATTATTTCCTGCTTTTGTTTAAGATTTTCTGTATCACGATCATCAGTCCTAAAAATAAATTGCAATGCCTACACTAACTTGAAAATATACTTTAGTGCTGTGTATTTAATTTTATCATAAGGAAACATGCACTATACTATTGAATTGGCAAAAAGTCCATTTAGTTTTTTTCTGAAAAATGAAAGACACATTTTTGATTTTCACCAATAACTTTATTGATTAGGATATATTGAGTATGTTGGCTCTCTCCCACGTGGTATAACATTGATTGTTCTCAATGTTATACTTTTGACGCGTTTGATCTGTCTCAGCACCTTCTCCACACACTGCACAAATCTTTTTTATTTTTTTGCATTTCAGTTGCATTTTTGCCTTTCTTGAAATAATAATGCATAATATGCTAAAAATGTTGATTATTTCCTTCCATCTTCAATATTAAAATGGCTACACAAAAATTCAACAATTCTGGTAAATTTTTTAAAATACACACTTCTGTGACATAGGCATTAGAAAATTTTCATCCAGAAATTTTAGTGGAAGCTGTTGTCCAATGCTTTTTTTTTTTTTTTAAATAAATAACAATATATTCCCATCTTGGAATAGGTGTGTTAAAAGCTTCAAAAACAGTTGTACTAAATAAAAATAATTAGTTTAGGGTTTAAACAATACTTAAGAAAAACATCTTTGAGATAAAAAGTATATTAGTAAAATCAGGTGATCTTATTATATTTTCAGAGTGTTTCAATTACTCTAATAATTTTGATTTATAAATCTCAGAAGGGTTAATGTGTATGTTTAGTTCTTTAATGTGTGCTTTTTTTCAGAAGTTTTTTTTTTCTTTACCCTATTTTATGTAAGTATATTGATGTATTTATAGTGACTTTTATGTGAATGTACATATTTGAACTGATGGAAAATATTTTATAATTACAGTTGATATGTCAAGAAATTAAAATGTTGCCCTTTGTATTTAGAAGTACAATTACCCAGCTGGTAAGAAAGCGTACAAGCAGGGCCATAGAGGGTGAAATGTGGAGGAGAAACAATCATTTTCTGATGGTTCATATCTTCCCTTTTTATGACCTTCCTCACACCAGGGGTGTTTGCTCTACTCAAACCTCTTTCCCTTCTCAGATTTCTATTCCAGAAATGGTTTGGTGAAATAGGTTTACTCTGAGGTATCACCAAATTATACTAAAGAGTTGCTTTTTAATTGGCAATGGAAGATTTAAGGCAAAAGAGGGAAACCTTTGATGGAATTCTAGGCATCTCCAGCAAGGTGGTAAGGATGATGCTGAATTTGTGTCTTCCCAAGAATTTTGACTATCACCTATATCAGGGGTGTCAAACCCATTTTCACTGAGGCCCACATCAGCCTTGTGGTTGCCTTCAAAGGACCAAATGTAACTTTAGGACTGAATAAATGTAACTACTCCTTAACAGTTAAGTGAGAGCTCGACACTACCACCAGGTAGAAACAAGGTGCTGGGCCAGATGAAACAAGGTGGAAGGCCAGATTCAGCCCACAGGCCTTGTGTTTGCCACTTGTGACCTAGATAGTTACTGGATTTAGAATCAGAAAATATGCTTTCTAATCTTGGAAGATCTAAATGTCACTCATAGCTCTGAGATGCTGAATTTAATCTTAGCAATGTACACAGAAGCCTAAGTTGTTATAATTAAGAACTGGGACTTCACTTTACCAGGATCTCTCCACAAAAGTAGAAATGCATGAAACATGCCTTTTTACATTGCTATTATGTTGGATTCCTAGGAGAGTCTAGTATGCCTCTGGAGAAAACAGCCCGAGACTTATACCTTGTTATTTTTCAAAAAGAACTATGTTCTTACTTTTTTGGTTTTTGTTTTGTTTTGATTTGGTGGTGGTGTTGGGAGTGGGGAATGAAAACCATAGTAGCACAGGTCCTGTTGTGCTTGAATATTTTGTTTGTCTCTTCAGATGTACCATCAGTCTATGGGATTGTCTACTCAAGGACCGTGACATTATGTTTGTAAAGGAAAAATATTTTTTATTTATTTTTTCTTTTTTTTAATTTATTTTTTTAATCAGTATTTTTTAATTGTTGATATTGTACAGTTTTCTGTCTTTTACCCCGCCCCCGCCCACCACCCCAGCCCTCCCCACCTTCCTCCCATTTCCACCCCCCATAGTTTTTGTCCATGAGTCCTTTATACTTGTTGCTCTAAACCGTTCCCCTTTGGAAAAGGGGCAAAATATTTTTTAAATGGTTGTTCTGCAAGGCCACAAATTTATTCAGTCATGTTCCCTTTTCTACAGCATAGTGGTTATCAGAATACTATTTGTATCTCAGACATTGCAAACTTAATGTTGAACAAACTACCCTGATCTTTCACCCTGTGGCTTTAATACTCACTTCTACATTAAAGGAGAAGTATACAGAATTTCCGAACTTTTCAAACTCTCTTATTCCCATTCATTCATTCATCCTAATTTCTGTATTTGCTCAATTAAGAATCCTTGCCACTTTCTCCAATTCTTAAATGTGTATCTCTTATCCCCTTAACCAAATACTAAAACATTAAATATTTGGGGCTTGAGAGGAAGAGTAAAGGTAACCAATGTTTTTCCTGAGCACATACAAATTATATGACAATTTCTTGGGTTCTTACATAATCTAATCTTCACAGCAACTCTTCTAGAATGTGTGTAATGGCTGCTGTACAGATTAAGGAAATTAGACTCAAGATACTTGCGTAACAAAGGCAATTAATTTGTGTCAGATCTAGAAGGTTACCCCAAATGTTTTGGTTGACCCCAAAATTCATGTTTCTTTTTTGTTCATCTGTGGTTTCTAAACAACTTTCCTCAAAAATAGTTTAGGTGGCTTATAATAAATGAACTAATAAAATGGTCAAAACTACAGAGTATAAAGGGAAAGGGAAAAGAGACTTGTAATAGGGTTTGGAAGAAAGCATTTACTATAACTGAGGGTCCAGGGAAAATGCAGAGCTTTTATTATATTTTTATTTTCCTATTGGTGGATGTTAATGGTTCAAATAATGTTTCCATCAGCTCTTGTTGTGCATTTGACTAAATTGGGGGAATGGGAGAGAAAGATAGAGGTCTCTTTAGGTCACACAGACCACCCTGCCTCTGGAGTCTGGACAAGCAGGCTTCCTAGGTAATTTGTACAGGCAAAGCTAGAAGAAGAAGCACCTGACAAAACGTCTCTTGGGCACCTTGCTTGTGTTTTCCTGCACTTTGATATGGACTTACAGAGGTTCCTAAGTATAACCAACTGGGCTGACTCTTACACATTGTGCAGTGGATTTGTTGATAGCTGGGAGGCTCCCTTTACTATACATACCCCTTGCTGCCTGATCTGTCTCAGTCTCCCACATTTCTCTTATGACTTCACCCATTTCTTTTTTTAGAATATTTTATTTATTTATTTACAGAGAGAGGGGAAGGGAGGAAGAAACGGAGAGAAACATCAATGTGTGGTCGCCTCTTGCATGCCCCCCTCCTGGGGACCTAGTACACAACCCAGGCATGTGCTCTGACTGGGAATCAAACCAGTGACCCTTTGGTTTGCAGGCTGGCGCCCAATTCACTGAGCCATGCCAGCCAGGGCAACTTCACCCATTTCTTGATTTTGTAATCTGTTGCACACCACTATCTTATTTCTGGGAAGGTGCCACAGAATGGGGAAAAAAGAAAGGCACTTAGAGTAGGAGCCAGGAGACCTCTCTACTCATCATTTGGCAATGTGTGGCTAGGGCACATTTTTTTCTTAGAGATTTATATCTACCCATCTTTATAATAGGCATAATGATTTCTGCCCTCACTCCCCTGCCATACTATGTCCTCCTCCATAGGGATGTGAAAATCTTTTAGAAAATGGATAAAGGAGAGCTTAGTAACCTGAAGCATTTTACAATTGGGAAAGCTTATATAAACATCTGTTTATGCAACATGGATCTATCAGTAATTTTGAATTCTTGAGAAGGACTAGAAAGAAAAATCAATTCCTTCCTATCTTAAAGGCAGTGATGCTAATATGCAGCTGAATTGTTAATTGTACATTAATTGTCATGTACATTTATGCAAATGTGTATAGAGCATATTGTTTGCATTCCCCTAGCTATGGAATGGGGCCACCCCTGTTTTGTGTAATCGTGGAGAACAAGTGTAGCAGCATCACAGACCAAGTATACAACTGTAACACTTATGTACTAGAACCATTTTTATTATATTTTTAAACATTATTATACCATGTTTATTTGAAAACTGGGTTCATTTATGGAGCCTTCAAGATTTGTATTTTATATATAGTTGTGTGTATATACATACATACACATGTATACATGCAAATAAAAAAGAAAGAAACATTATTTCTCTCTCCTCTACTATAAGTGTCACTGCAGCAGTGAGGAGACAAACAGAAACACAAAAACACATTTTGTTGATAAATCTAAAAGGGGAGCTTCTCCCACCAAAGGCTTGAAATGTGCTCAAAGTCTAATCTTCACTCTATGGTCACAGTAATTATGCACTGCTAATGCCACGTGGTCTATAAAGTTTTTCATATTACCTGTTTCAGTTTTCAAGGTACAGCCCTACAAGGTAGGTTGGATTATTATCCCCATGTACTCTATGAGCTTCCCAAAGGTGCAACCACCTCTCATTAGTTTTCCTGCCTCTGGCATCTAATTCCTGCAGTAAGTGTATATATGTATTTAGTTTATACGGTTTCCCTGTGAGAAAACAAATTGAGGGGTGTTTCGTGGCTTGCACAGGGACTTATAGCTTCCTAATATATGCTGGAGGAAGACTTACACTTCCATTTTCTGACTTTACATCCTATCCTGACTCTAGTGGACATCATTATTTCTATCTATATTCAAAGAAGTCAGGAATGGCATTGGAGTCTGGAATATCATATGTAATATAATGCATAGTATGACAAACCAGTTCTAGTAGATTTCCAAATTGAAGTTATGCTGAATGGAAATCTTTTTTTCCCTCGTCTCCCAGGAGACTTGTGGAAAGGCAACAAAACAGTTGTTTGGGCTCCAGGGCTCTCCTGCATTCAGCGGCTATTGGCATTCCAAATGGTTCCTCTATGGCCCATGAACATCTGAACTGACAAAGCCACGTTTCCATGCTGAGGCCTCTGCATAAAAGCAGGCTCTGCTGCCAAAGGCCCTGTTTGATTGATTGGCTTGGTAGTAATTTTCTGGATATACCAACTGGCCTAGGCAGCTACAAATGAAATGCCTCAGTTACCATTTGAGCTTGGCATCTCCACATCTTTCATAAGCCTTAGAGTCTTCACTCAGTTCTTTTCCTTCACTGATTTTTAAACTTGTTTAAGTTGACAGGCAAGAAAGGGAAAAGGGGCAGAGAAAATGATGAAGGAAAGAGGAGAGTGCAGTTATTCTGCCTCTCACAAAAGAGGAGCTATAGGAAGAGATTCAACTGTGTACTCTACACATTCAGGAAAAATATGATTTGATGATAGCATTGTGACCCCTCCCTAGTCAGAAAAAGTTCTCGGATGGGAGTGCAGATAACTTCTTGTTGATTCTAGAGGAATAGTTTTGCAACTGTACAGTTTAAGGCTATGTTTTAATCTGAAACCTGTTGGAAATGACCAGTCCCCATGCTTCAGTGTCCCATGCTCACC
Organism: Glossophaga mutica; assembly: GCA_039655065.1. Lineage (NCBI taxonomy): Eukaryota > Metazoa > Chordata > Mammalia > Chiroptera > Phyllostomidae > Glossophaga > Glossophaga mutica. The sequence goes on along the minus strand of CM077304.1, from coordinate 174,728,456 downwards.
ATCATTCTGAACTTTTTGTTCTCAGGACCTCGATGCAGTCTCAGACCTCATACGGTAACAGCTCCCCACCTCTGAACAAAATGAACAGCATGAACAAACTGCCTTCCGTGAGCCAGCTTATCAACCCTCAGCAGCGCAACGCCCTCACTCCCACCACCATTCCTGATGGCATGGGAGCTAACAGTAAGAGCATCTCCCTTTAGCAGCGGCTGAAGGACCCCAGGGATAGTGTGAGAGGAAGACTCTGCTCTGGGATAAGGGAAAGTCTTGCTCTTAAGCTAAGCGAGAGGCACAGTGGGACAGAACAGATCCAAGTTGAGTGGCTTGAATTTCTCACAGTAAAAATTTTCTTGCTTTTGAGGTATGTGGTTCTTTACAAAGTACTTTAGTAGAGGTGAAGAAGGCTGTTTCTTTAGTAGGGATAAGAATCTCTGTGAAAAGAATAGTCCACTCCTATCAATGTAGGTAAAGGCTCACCTCCTACATCTGTTGAGATAGTCAAAGGCAAATATATCCAACATGTGGGAAGTAGTGTGGTGTGGTGGACTTAAAACCTAAAATATATTACAGTTTGGACTCTATTGCAATGTTACCTATGTAACTATGAACAGCACACCTCTTTGCTCTAATGCTCAGCTTTTCATTAATAAAAGCATTACTCTGCACAAAGTAACATTTTATGATTCTGTGTCCCTGCAATCTTGGCCTTCTCCACTTGTCTAATCCATTCTGTTCACAATCATTAATGAAATGACATAGGGAAGGGAGTTCCCCTTTCACTTATTTACACACAGATTTCTCATAACAACTCTAACTTAAGTACAAGTTTGTTTCTTAAGTATAACTGTAAGAAACAAAGTGAGATTTGGGCATCCAAGTAGATGGTGATTGGTATACAGTTTTGTTGTAAATATAATTATTTTGTCCACTAGAACTAGATCTAGCAAAGAGGATACCCAAAGTTGAAAGAAAGAGAAAGGATTGTAAAACTGCAGAAGGATGTATAATATCCTCAGGGATGCAGGAGCCTGAATACTGTACATGTAGCCTGTAACCCTCCCCCTTCATAAAGTGGTGCCTCAATACTCTCTTTTGAAATCTTCCAGCATTTTTACTAAGCCTTTTGTATTTTCAGTGTTTCTTTGAAGAGACTGGGTTTTCTTAAAGAAGTTAAGGCAGGGTAGAATTGGGATTCTCTATGGTCTGATGGCACATGTGATTTTAATGAGCTGGAGACGTACGTGGTAGAGCAACAGAGACGTGAGAGCCAGACTGCCCTCTCAGTAGGGATAAATGAAACCTAAGACTCAAAACCTGACTCCTTGACGATAAAAGAAAATGTCGTAGTTTACTTTTTCCCTAATTTTCTTTCTTATGAGATCTTAGAGTCCTCAAGTTTTTCTTGGGATGACCAAATAGCAGTAACGATAATGATCCTTCACATTTATGTAACATGATTTGTCTACTTTTCCTTATGTATACATCACAATTTTCCTTTGCTGTCAGCAGGAAAGTCAGAGGGGAGCTGGTGAGACACAGTAGTCCTGTGCTCATTCGCTGGCCGGCCAGCGGCAAAGGTCTTTTCCCTTTGGCACACTGCTGCTCACTAAAGTAAAGACAAATTACATTTCATCTTTTTGTAGACATGTTGTTTTAATATTTTTTTTTTTTACCTGGGGTCAAAATTGGTTTTGTAAGTATTATTAAGCTTCTCTTCTCTATAAGTGAAAGCTTGCAGTTTATAGTTTACTAAAATAAATAAATAAATTCAGTGTGTTGATGGCATTCCCAAATACAATCCTGAAATGGGCCAAAACAAAGAGCTAGAATTTTTTATTTCACTCCTCCTTATTAGGTTTATGGTTCTCTACAAATACTGCAATAAATCCTTCTATTCCTATTCCTACATAAATATAACTCCCTCATCCACAGATTTATTCATTTGTTCATTGAACATAAGTTGACTGATCTTCTGCTCTGTGCGAGGCACTGTGCCAGGCACTGTGCTAAGATCTTTGGGGATCTTTACAGATAGGTTCAAGGTCTAATCTCCATGTGTGAGGGGATTAATCTAGTGAGGGAGACAGAAATATAACCCATGAAGGCTGAAGCAATGAGGAAAATATTAACATCAGGAGCAATAAGCAACTGGATAGAGCTTTAGAACTAGAGAAAAGTGGAAAGAGATTGTACAAAAGTCAAGAAGTGTATAATCAGTTTTTAGTTTGGTGACTATTCTGACTGATGAGATGTAGGGTACATGAAGGGGTGTAGTGAGAAATAAGACTAGAAAGGAAGCCTGGCAGATTAGGTACATTAAACCAGGCAAAATGGACCACTGGGATGCTGGTACATGATGATGGTAGTAACCCTCTCTGTTCCTCCTGCTTCTGTTCAGTTCCTATGATGGGCACCCACATGCCAATGGCTGGAGACATGAATGGACTCAGCCCCACCCAGGCCCTCCCTCCCCCACTCTCCATGCCATCCACCTCCCACTGCACCCCCCCACCTCCGTACCCCACAGATTGCAGCCTTGTCAGGTGAGTCCACAGCATGTGCCCTTGGGGGCCTGTCCTAAGCATCTCTGGGTGGTGGAGGGTGGACACTGTCCAAAGTTAATAGCACAGTTGGAAAGAAAGCATCCCTGTGGTTGAAGTTCAGCTACTATTATCTCTGATCTGTGGAGTGATCGGCAGTGTATAATCAAGGAACATCACTGTAATCAACATGGGGAAAAGTGAAAATATAATTTTATAGGCATATAATTTTTCATGCCTGTTCCCCCAGCTTCACTTGCTCCCTACTTCCTCCCTCACATTTTTAAACTGTCAGTTTTGGCCTTCGAATTGGTGCCCAGGGCTGGGGTTCCCAAAAAGGCAGTAAACTTGCTATCTTGCTCCCTTTTCTGCTCTCTAGGCCTCATAGCTCTCAGCCACCATGGGATGATTAATTTGATGTTGCATGCCCATAAAAGAGTTTTCACATTAGTAAAAATGACAGTGACTTTCAAGGAGCTGGTGACCTCTGCTGCTTCGCTATATGGGAAATGGGAATACTTGAGGCAAAATTCAGATAGCAAGAAGAGAGAAATGCATTAAGCCTGAAAGATCTGTTTCCCACAGAGGCAAGAGTATGTGCCCAAATCTCATGCCTAGGGCACGTCATCTGCCCCTGCTTCATGTGCAGAATGATCCTTTACTTGGCTGCTAGAATAATGTGGGTCGATCTCCATGGGATTGGTGCAATAAAACTAGCAGCATCAGTCAGAGGGATGGTAAAATGCATAGCTTATCCCACCCAGTGTCTGGTTCTGTGACAGACAGTGATGGCATCATCAGTCTAAGATCAGCACCAAAAAAGGAGGGGGTCAGTATTCTGAGGAGGACAAAAAAATTTAAAAAAATCACTAATGACTTCATGGCAGAGAGTGGCCTATAATTTATTATAGTTTCATGAACCTATCCTAAGGACAGGATCCATTCTCAGAACCATTCTCAGAACCCTCATATGAAACAATCAAAGTAGAGATGCTGTTTTTAAAGTGAAGAGCCAGGAGGCAAGAGGCCTGAGAACCTGACCACTGGACTCCTTCCTTTCACCCCCTGCAATGGCACCTAAAGCACTTATTTAGAGACCCTTAGAATTCAGTCACCATTTGAAAATTGCTGCCCTGCAGCAATCCTTACAGTTGATTTTAGTTTTTCTAGACCTAATGTTCAAGTCACTAATTATCCCCAAATCTCAAAGGCAAGCACCACATACATTTCATCTATCTCTCTAGTCTCCTCTGTAGGGCATCCCAGGGCAAAATGTTGGGTTTTCCTTTATCTCGCCAATGCAGTTGGGGTGAACTTTCTTTTTCTGTTTCCTCCTTCCTCTTCCCTCCTCCCGCTGCAGTTTCTTAGCGAGGTTGGGCTGTTCATCATGTCTGGACTATTTCACGACCCAGGGGCTGACCACCATCTATCAGATTGAGCATTACTCCATGGATGTAAGTAACTGTTAGACTTTTCTCTTGAGTTTTACTTCTTCATTTCCTCCCTCTGGTGACATCCACCTTCTAGTTTAAGCCCCCTGGCTTTAAAATTTGTTTTTGTCATACCCCTAATCCTCAGTTTGGATGGAATCCATAACCATATTAGAAAGATTCCCACACCTCAGCTTGTACACATATGAGATGCTTAAGAATCAACCTTCATCAGCTTGTCTGATCAGTCAGTTATCTATTGCTTGCATACTATGTACAGAGTGGGAAGAGGAGATCTAAGTCCCACCTTCAGGAAATTTATAATCACTAAATTCAGAGAACTTTTGGGATGTTCTCATTAATTGGTATTAGATCCCAGGGAGGACAGCAGGAAGCAGGTGATACTTTTCTCACTTTAAAACATGGAGACAAAAATATAGGCATTTGCCATGATGAGTTGATGACAGAATCAGGAATATAACCCTGAGGTGTAAACTTCTGGCCCTTAACTCTGTTAACTGGCCTTTTTTGATTTTCCTTAAAGTTGGACCTTAAGAGGATCAGCTGCTCCTCTCAGTGAGAATCATATGTTCCTTCATCTTCAGTTCTATCAGAATAGGGCTCAGACAGCCCTGATCATTGGGAAAGGTCACTGGTCATGGGTTTAAATCCTATCTCTGCTTTTCGGTAGCAATGCAAACTTATGCTTATCACTTTGCCTCTCTGGGCCTCAATCAATCTAATTGGGTTCAAAATCATGCTCTTCTATCTTTTATATTCTTTGGTTTGTATTTTGGAGCAAGCTGGATGGAAGGGGACAATTCTTGCTTCCTACATCACTTCTTGAACTATTACTTACACGGGGGCTTGTATTAATCTGATTTTCCTCCCAGGCTGCCCTCTGTGCTGCTCTTTTTGGGGTTAACTATCCTGTCTACCAGCTTCCAAAGGTCCCTTTGGACTGGTGGAAGATCCTCTCTGCCTCTGCTTCTGCTTCTGTAGTTGGGACTTTTTTCCTTTCCTTGAGCACCGATGCCAGAGATGCCCTTGCAGCATGAGAATGCCCCAGCCCTGTGGTGACATGTATATGCTGTGCTGCCCCTATGCCCACCCCTCTTCACCCCATAAATCAGCTCTGGCTGCTGCTCCCTGGTGGCGAAAACTATAGAGAAAGCTTTCGGAGTTAGTTCTAACAAGTTTTAGATAACTTTACATTGACACCCATCCATTGAAGATAACAGAGGTGCCCTGTGATTGAGAGCCCTACATGAAGGAACAGAGAATGCTTCTCTTCCCTGTTTTTAAAGTTATATCTTCTACTTCCTCATTTGTTCCCACTGGGAAGTGTGTCAGGATGGCTATTAGGATCTGAAGATGTTCTCCACAAGTACATCTCTGCTGGTGTTGGCTAGGTCTTGTGCCAGTGTCTGGACCACAGCTTTCTTACCTGTCAGTTATAAGTTAAAATCTATCTATAGAGTCATGTGGATTAATGGAACCCATTTTATAAAGAGGTTTGGACTTATTTGGAGTTTCCAAAGCCTAAAGAACTATACTCACGTTTCTATTTATGGATCACCTTCTCTAGAATGTATTCTGCTAGAATAGGAAACTGGAGTGCCCATACTGCAAATTTCCAAATCAAGAAAGATTGGGAAGCTATCTGATTTCTGCATCCTCACCTCAGCTTCTTCCATCTCATCACTGGAAATAGACAGCTCTTTTTCAGCTTGTCTCTCAATACCAGTCTAAGTTATTTGGCACCCCTTCCTGGAAAAAGAATTCCATTAAGTTTGGGAGTTTTCATAAGTATTCCCTCTAAGATGCAAGGATGGATTCATAGTAATACAACAGTAATAATACAAATGGTTTAGATTTATATAATATGCTTTATAATTTGCAAAATATTTTAATATCCACATTTACATGAGTTCTCAATGCCCTAAAAATGAATTATATTCCATTTACCAATGAGGTCAGTAGAGAATAGATGACTTGATGAAGGTCTAGAGTCAGTGAGTACAAGCAGAACCTTTGTCAAGGTCTTCTGGCTCCAAGAAAAATGTTCTTTCTACCCACCATGCTATTCTATAAAAAAAGGAAAAATAAAATACAATAAATGTGCCATCACTGAAACAAGCTGATAAGGAGCTACTATAGATAAATGTAGGAGATGCCATGACCATTAGTTAAGCTCAACCTTGTTCATAATGCCTTCTACCCCCATCCACAGAACATGGGCACATACTCTGCATTTTAATACTCTAATTTATCCAAGCACTAGAAGACTTTTGGCTATTGGGGTAGTTTTAGGTACAGAGGCTGTCCTGGGTCCCCAGTCCATTCACTTGTGCAAATTTACACTTGTGAATTTCTCTGATCTTCAGCTTTCCTACCTAAAAATAAGTGTAATAATATCTACCACTAATCTGAGCATTGAGATTATGAATATACAATAATTAGTTCAGAGGCTGGCATGTAGAAAATGTTTAATAACTGATAGCAATCTTTTCTTCTCATCACCTCATTTGAGTAGTAGTGATAGTGAGAAGGTACTCTTTTACCTTATGTTTTTGTTTTGGGATTTTTACCTTCTGATCTGTTGTCCCTGTTTTACTAAATGAAGGAACTGAGACCAGTAAAGAATGAGTGAAGTGCTATCTGCAAGCAGAGGTGGCATCTCAAGGCTGTACCCTTGTGCTTAGTTGCATGTAGTGCCAAAGGTTATTGAAGAGTTACTTTATTTTCTAATTTAGGGATCAATAAATTCAGGTCAGTTAAACCAAAGCACTGGGGAATGACAAGATGGTATAGACTAAATGTCAGTCTCTCAGTCCTAATTCTCCCTAACTCCCTTTCCTATTTCACAGGATTTGGCAAGTCTAAAAATCCCTGAGCAATTCCGACATGCGATCTGGAAAGGCATCCTGGACCACCGGCAGCTACATGACTTCTCCTCTCCTCCCCACCTCCTGCGGACCCCAAGTGGTACTTCGACAGTCAGTGTGGGCTCCAGTGAGACACGGGGTGAGCGTGTTATTGACGCTGTGCGCTTTACCCTCCGCCAGACCATCTCCTTCCCACCCAGGGATGAGTGGAATGATTTCAACTTTGACATGGATGCTCGTCGCAACAAGCAACAGCGTATCAAGGAGGAGGGGGAGTGAGCACTGCTATGTGATCTCTTTCCATAGTCTTGCCATCTGCTCACCCTCTAAAGGCCTTACAGCTTGACCTTCAAAGCATTCTCCCTATAGTCCTCTTCTCAGTCTAGTTTCTTAAGGAAAGGAGAAGTAAGAGGCTACATTTATCTGATATCCAACCTGAAGTCTGATTCTGATTCTGGCTTTAAGCCTTCAAGTCTATTGCTTGTAAGACTAAAGTTGCTATAGATAGGTAGAAATGAGCAAAAAAGCAGTTAGTGTCTTCTTAAGCTGCAGAGATCTCTCATTGACTTTTATAAAGCATTTTCACTCTTATAGTCTAAGACTATATATTTAAATATATAAATATACAGTATATATTTTTGAGTGGGGGGCATTGAGTATTGTTTAAAATGTAATTTAAAGGAAAGGAAATCAACTTGCACTTATCAACTTTTTTTTTTTTTAATTTACCCTTTTTGGATGGCTTATGTATACTCCTTCTCTCAAGGTATAGCATGTATGGTAATACCTATTTAGAGCTTGTGGCACATGTGAGTGACAATTATGTATATGTCCTTCAGTTCTTTTGATGCTAAACAAATGCCATGTCAAACCTTTGGGTAGATCAAGTTGTACTTATAATTACTTATTATGTAGGTGAGACTATATACATATGTGCATGATTCCCTATGTTGGTGTATTTTATGTTACTGATATCCCTACTAGTGATGGTGATTCACTCTGGAGTTATTTAATCCAATTACAAGAAGAAGTTCATATTCATATTATCACACACCACAGGGAGGAAATATCCTCCTTGAAATTTGGGCAATGACCAAAACTCCAAAGGACCAAGGCAGCCATTTCAAAAACACCTGGTATCATTTTTCTGGATATACCAATAATTCCCTCAAGTTTAAAACCAGACATGTGATCTCTTAGTATTTACTGGGAAAACATTTGTGGCCATTATAGGAGTCTTAGAACTGAAATTTATGACTAGATTGGCTAACTCAATTACACATTTGCTACCCTGGATAGAATTAAGGTTGAGTTGATTGGGATAAATGCCATCTACCTAGTTCTTACAGTGAAGTCATAATGTCTATTAAGAAGAATATCCAGGAAAAGCAGATATTATATGGAAATAATGAAGCTCCACTAAACAGTGAGAGATCCCAGTGAGCCATGAATTGAAATCGGAAGACCTTTTGAAATAGAGATCCTATTATTTCATAAATGTTTCTTGTAAATGCCCTCCCATTTTATAAAGTTCTGCATGTAAAGGCTTGTTTATCTTTCTCTCTTCAAGGTTGAAAACAGGAGTAGTGATTTGGAAAACATAAAATTATGAGATTATTTTTCTTCTGTGGCATCAGTTAGATCGCTATATCACTTTTCTTTTTTGATCAATGAGAGTTTCACTTTGTTGAAAAGTAACTGTGAGAACCCACTTCCCTATTCACTCTCTTCTGGACTGTGCATAGACATAAAAATGTCCCCACAGTCCCGGGGATAAGCCTTCCATGGGAGGAGCTGTTGCTTGAACCACACAGACAAAGACTTGTATTCAAAGTTTAAAAAACATGACAATATTCTACTAAATATTTCAGAAGCATATTTTGTAGCAAATACTTTATTCACACTGTAAAGCAAATATTTTGTATATGTGCTAATGAGTTCTGAAACCCTCTTCTATTTTCTAGTAAAGGGCTCTCATTGCCCATAAGCTTCCATTTTCATTTTAAAGTGCAAAAGGGCTAATGTGGCTCTAAAATATGATGTATGAGTGTCATCTGAAAGTGTATATATGTTTTGAGTGTGAAATTGCATATTTTGTGTTTATTTTTTTCTTTTGGGGTTAGTGGGTTTTTCAGAACCACAGTTGACACGTTTTATTATTATTATTGTTATTATTATTATTATTGTTTTTATATTTTCATTGAAACATCGGTTAGTAAAACTAAGAGGTCAAATTAAAGAAAATGTCATAACTGTAAGGTGGGGGAGGGAAAGTTGTTTTTTTTTGTTTTTTTTTTTTTTTTATTTTTATTTTGTATGTTAAAGAGAGTTGAGTCCTGGATTTCAAAGTTTCATTGTGCTTCAGTGGTAATAAGCACTGTTAACTTGTGGAACAAGCAGGCAGCTTTGAAAACTTATTGAGGGGAAGAGTGAAAGCTGTGCCTTAGCAAAGCTAAGAGGACAAATGGCTTCCTCTATTGTCCTGAGTGTTTGAATAAATTTAAGGACTTCTTTGGACCTATTTCAGCACTATGTCGATGGCACTAGGGACTCAGAAATTTGTGTACTGTATCTCATGGGTTTGGCATTAGCTGAGCCCAGGTGCAACTACTGGCCTCACCTCCTGGTGGAAACTCACACTCTTTGAGTATATGAGTAGCTAGGAGAATGGGGTGAGAGAATATTGAGGGCAGATGAGTAGGAGTGTGCTTAATGAAGTTCTTGTGGCCTCAGCTCAATGCAGTTAGCTGAAGAATGGATAGGTTTTTGTTTGGAGGTGGTTAGAGACACAAATGGAGAACAGAACTTTCTTCATTAAATCCATTAACATTTGTCTGTTGATATTCCTCTAAAATGCTGTATGTAGGATGTTGAATGTTAAGGGTTCTGTTTTTTTTATTATTTTTATAATTGTAAAAAGATTAGTAAATGTTAAATGTTTTATGTACCTTATTAATGTTTTTGGAAAATAATTTCTTATATATGTGATATCTTTTTTTTTAAGCTTCAGTTGCTTGACTTTTGGTATTTTGTATTATGGGCCATTAGTGAGCCAGAGGCAAATCTATAAGTCACTTATGTTTACCAAGACATGCAATAAAATTTAAAAATAAATAAAAATGCATTGAGAAATGGTGTTGATAGTGTGTGTATGTGTGTGTATTTAGTCACCTTATTTTTAATCACTGGTGAAGAGAATTTTCATGAGAAAACATTAAAGAGGTTCCAATATTGATGCTTCTTATCCCAGAACAATATAATCATTATTTTCTCATTTTAGCCAATCTGTGAAACAGAAAAGAACAGAAAGATATTCTAATTTGGTACTCACAGATTTAATGCTTTGAGGTCAGAATGAGTGTGCTTTGGAGCAGAGATGAGATACTTCTTATGTCTGGTAGAGGGATTTCCCATGGTGCTCAGCGAGGACCTGAGGACCAGCTCAGCACTGCGGGTGGGGATGCATATTTCCTGTTGTGTGCAGGAACTGCATTGCAGATGGTGGCTTCTACACATATTCCCCTATAAATTCAGTGTTAGATATCACTTTTCAGTTATATGCATTGATTCAATCAATAAAATATCTGCTATCAAAATGGTTTAATTACTTTATTAAAGAAATGAAAAAGCTCATTCTTTTATGAGCTAATATCAAGATGGCAATTTAATACCTTAGACTTATAGATAACTTAGAATAACATTGTATATAATATACACTATTTAAAGATATGTTTTCCTTTTTATACATAGCATCATATTATGAATATATACATTCATATAGGCAAGGCAGGTTCAGGTTGAATTAGGGGTAACAAAGGATTACAATTCTCATTCCTTAAAATGTAAGTGATGAATTTCCTCAAAATGGTTGATACAATGCTGTTGTAAAAAGAAACATAAAAAGCAATGGAGGTGGATAATCCTCAATATACTTTTAAGGTACCTTGGATTCAACTGTAGTTTTTTATTTATTTTTGAGTGGTTCTGGCCAATTGTATGGATCTGTACTTTGTGACTTTTATTCTGTTAGCTGTTCTTTGAAGTCCAAAAATACTTTTTTAGTTTCATAGCAAAATTGAGAGGATGTTACAGATATTTCCCATCAAGCCCCTGACTCCGCACGTGCCTGGCCTCACTCATTATCAACAGCCCCACGAGAGTGGCACATTTGTTAAAGTTGAGAAACCTGCGTTGATGCATCATTATTACCCAAAGTCCACAGTTTACATTACAATTCACTCCTCTTGGTGCTGTGCATTCTCTGGGTTCAGACAAATATTTATGCCATATACCCACCATTATAGTGACATGCAAATGGTTTCAATGCCCGGAAAATCCTATTCAACTCTTTCTCCTCCAAACTCCTGGCAACCACTATTAACCTCTAGTGATCTCTGTACCATCGCCATGGTTTTGCCTGTTCCTGAATATGAACATCAAAAATCTAGAATCATACAGAATGTAGTATTTTGAGAGGGACTTCTTTCACTTAGTAACATTCATTTAAGTTTTATTCAAGACAATAGCTCATTTCTTTTTAGTGCTGAATAATATCCTATTGTCTTGATGTACCAGTTTGTCTATTCACCTACTGAAGGACATCTTGGTTGCTTCTAAATTTAGGCAATTGTGAATAAAGTTGCTATAAACATCTATGTGCAGGGGTTTTGTTTGTTTGTTTTGGACAACTATTCAACTCTTTTGGGTAAATACCCAGGAGCATGATTGCTGTATTGAATGGTAAGAATATGTTTAGTTTTGTAAGAAACTGACAAATTGTCATCCAAGTGGCTGTACCATTTTTCATTTCCAGCAATGAATGAGACTTCCTGTTTCTCCACATCCTCACCAGCCTTGGTGAGGTCAGTGTTCCAGGTTTTGGCCATTCTAAATAGGTGCATAGTGCTATCCCACTTTAATATACATTTCCCTGATTACATCTGTGGACTGCCTTTTCATGTGCTTATTTTTCATCTGTATATCTTTTTTAGTGAGGTGTCTGTTAAGGTCTTTGCCCATTTTTTAATTACCTTGTATTCTTTTATTGCTATTTTGAGAGTTCCAAAACTTTTTTTTTTTAAAGAATGAAATTTATTTCTTGCAATTATCATAGGGTCTGTTAGACCCTTGTACAGATCTAAAATGCAGAAGGGAAAGTTAGTGATTTTGTTTTTCCAAATCTTGAGATAGTTTCTCTTCTTACTATTCTAGGAATTACTTTATCATTATTTATCAACCAATTCCAATGAACCGAAAAAAAAAAAAAGGCTGAAGTTTTAGAAAAAGGAAAAATGGTGGAATTATCCAACACTGTGCTATCTAATAGAGTAGACACTATTTAAAAGTGATTACTCTGCACCTGAAGTGTGGCTATTTCAAATAGACATACATTAGATTTTAGAGACTTATAATAAATATAAAGAATGTAAAATAGCTCATTGATAATTTAATGTTGATATCATGTTAAAAGATAATGTCACAGATGAAATAATATCTATTAAAATTGATTTTAGCTAGTTCTTTTCATATTTTATGTGCCTATTAGAAAATTTAAAATTATATATGTGGTTTTCATTATGTTTCTATTGGGCAATTGGCCTAGAAATATGATACATTAAGGAGTCTAGAAGGGTGATTAAATAAATTTACTATTCATAATTATCCAGTTTTCTTACTATGTGGCTCAAAATTATTGTATCATCTTTCAAGAAGGTATAGAACAATATGAGACATTTATCTTTATAGATTAATGTCTGCTTTTAGTTTTTCATAAGAATTCAGAAGTTTTCATTTTCTCCTGATAATGGCAAAGAAATTAAAATTAACAGAAGAAGATATTTTAAAGCTGTTATATCTGAAGGTGAATATTTAAGAAAAACAGTGCCACTTTAGGCTCTAATAATGATGGTAACATGGATGGTCTAAGTTGAATCTCAGACTAAGTCTTCATGTGATGATAGTCTAGATGAATTTTCTCAAACAAAAAGCTCAAAGGTTGTTCAATACAGCTCTCAAAATGAAACAGATATATGTTTCTGTTTATTAGTTAATTATTCAACAAGTAGAATTTTACCATATAAATTTTTAAGGAAAGAACCTGACCATCCTATTTTTAAAAAGACTACGTGACAGTATTCTTTCATGATTCTTGTGCACTGAAATTTACCCCATATACTTCAAAAGTGGACAAATGCTGGAAGTTGCTGTGTATCAAAGGTAATAGGAAGAAAACAGATCATGTAGAAATTTAAGTCCTTGAATAGGTCACTGTAATTGGAGCTTATAAATGTAAAAATTAAAATAGTTTTCAATTTTGGAACAAAGAGTATGGTAATCTTTTCAACAAAATTATGAGGCATCAAATGTTCCAAACTTTTTTAAGTATTGCATTTTGATAATACAAATGCAAGATAAACATTCAGAAATAATAATAAGCTGGAACACATTTGACATCAATATTTATAAGATGGTTATGTCTCAGATTTCATGATAGTCCATGAGCAGTTAATGGCATTGAGAGGATATTTCTCATTTTGCCTATATATATGTACATCTAAAATCGTTAAAACAAAGAACAAAATTTTAGGTGTACTATACTTAAATTCTTATTAAAATTTCTGATGATGTTGTTTTTCACTATCTTTTCTTTATTTCATTCACAAATTGAGTATAATATTTTAAAATAATTAATAACATGCATATAATAGATAACAACTTTTTCCTGTTACACTATTAGTTATTAGAATAACTTGCCCCATATTAGTAGTTACAGAACACCAAAGACAATGTCAATTAAACATGCCTGGATTATCTAAAAATTGCAAAGACTTCTGAGGTCTAGAGATCATATTTGTACTTTTGTCTATACCTTCTGTATTATTTAGGAAGGTCACCAAAGAATCTTAGTGATTTACAAGGCACTCCTGATAGCAACATAAAATAATGGAATAAAGGACTGTGCATGAGTGGCGGGTATATGTTGGAGCCTTCCAGACCCAGGGAGGATACACGAGATCTTGAATAAGGGCACCAACACACTGGCAAGAGGTGTGTTCATTCTCCCTTCAATGATTCTGTCTCTTTCATATTTTACAGTCCTCTTACAAGTAAATTAGAGCATAGAACACTTCCAGTCTTGAGTATGGATTTCCCAGCATCCTCTTTGCAAAGTTTTAGTGTCCATTATTTTTTGCACTTGATCAATAACTACGTTTTTGCCTGGTGCTTCAGACTCATGGTGATGCAGATGTGTAAATTTTCATGGAAATACAAAGAGGCAGCGTGGAAAGAACATGGGACTAAATAAAGTGTGGTGCCTGGGTCCAGGTATTTTATCCCCAGCGCCTCAGTTTTATCGTGTAAAATGAAGGGTGTGAACATCTAACTTGTTAGTATTATGGTAGTATTTTTTTAGGAGAGACCTGAAGGTTGGCATAAAACAGCTCTGCCAATATAGATATGAGACTGTAGTTATAAGACAAATTAAAATCTCAACGCTCTCTCTCTGTATCTCTCCCCTCCCCCAGTAAATGGAAAGATATATAAATGGATAAATAGATTTTTTTCAGATAAGAGTAGTTCAAAGTGGTAGTTTAAACTGGCATTTTTAGAGTCAATGTTGGGTGTGTGCTTGAAATTTATGAGATTTGTAACTCTCCACAGGATTAGTCTGCCAAGTAAGTGGGTGGCAAGTACTGGCAGGTAAATTTCTCTTTGTGATTCTGATCAGAATTTTAGGCCTAGAATCTTCAAGGTACAGCATTTTGTAATCTGAGTAAAAGTTAGAGACATAGGACCAAAAGACGGAAAGAAATTTCTAGCAAAGAAAGCTTGGTTTAGGGAACAATAGATAGTAAATTAAGAATTTTATGACTAACTCATCTGACAGTGGCACCATAATTTTGGGAATATCATGATTTATCCGTAAAAAATTATGATGACCTGGTCCAACAGTTCTATATTTCTAAACTCTAGGTACTACCTTCTCTAAGTAGATTGTTCTTCCCTACCATTTTTCAGCTAAGTTTGCATCAGGCATATCCAATTTTTTACCAACTTACCAGCACCTTCTTAATACTACTCATCTCCATTAATGAGTAAAAGTTAGAGAAAGCATTTATAATACCTAGGATACAGAAAAGCCAGAATTTTAAATGGGAAAAAAAGGAGAAAGGACACAAAGTTCAACCCTTTGTCAGGTTCTGGGCTATAAAATGAATAGAAATTCTGCTGTGTCATTCCACCGGGCCTCCTGCCAAGCAGGTGATGGATATTTTCAGAAGGTTTGTTCCCAAGAATTCTGAAATTATAGTGACATCAAGGTGCCAACTTGTTTGGTATATTAAAACAAATCCTGATATTTGTAAATTTCCAACAGTTTGTAAAAAAAAATGATCTAGGAAATTCACTTTATGAAATATCACCTAGGAAGCAGAATTCCCAGAGGAAGTATATCTAATAACTAGTATTCAAAATGATTTACAGGCCACTGGAAATGTGCGTGTACGCGCATTTGTATTTTTTCTTCTATTACTACTTTTGGGATAGGGGCATTTCAACATCCTCTTCATTTTCAGGGACTCTGAGGTGTTTTACTCTAACTAATCTACCCATAAGCAGCAAAGACTCTCAGCAAAATGATGTGATAATTTTCTTTGGAATCTTCCTATTTCCTTGCCTTTCTTCCTCTGTTCTTCTCTACCAAAGACATCCAAATCCTATTCCATTCTCCACTCAAACTTGACATTTCTAGGTCAGTGGTAATTCCCTCTCTGGTGACTAGGATAGGACATCAGAGTTATTTGTGCTTGACCAGGAGTTTCAAGCCATTTCTTGGAAATAGTTGCCTGCCTCTTCACTCTTATGACCCCCAGCCTCAAACCTGTGATAACTTTAAGTGTCACATACAGAATGGGAAGTCACATCCAAGTACAGTCTTACCAAGGCTCAGCAGAAGGCATTGTACTGCCCCATGGCTGGCGTGTGTTCAGTCAGCACTTGGCAATGAATGGGAGTTCTGTCTTCTCAGGTACTGCCTTTCTCCTTCCTTCACATACTGTCTTATTTATGAGACATAGCTAGGCTGCCTTCCCCCTCCACCTTTCACCTCCTTGGCCTCATTACTTCTTATCCTGGGGTGCAATACCACAGTCTTTGCTCACCATCACAGCCTCTGTAGCACTTTGACCTCCCTTAGTGAATGTAACAGCAGTGGTGAATGTCTGCTTCTCTCCCATGACTGTAATGCATTCTTTCCTTTCCCAAGGAAGAGTCCCTGTCATTTGTCTGAGAGACTACATTCTTATGAACTCCAGTCCAATTATTTCTGTAGTACTCTGTGTAATACCAGGCTCTCCTCCTCATGTGGAATGAGTTGGGTGCATTCATAATGAAGAAAATAGATTGGTAAACTTTGGCAACGTGTGAGAATCCGATGGTCAGGGTGAGCTCACCAAAGGTCTGCGCAGAGGTGGCATTTGGACTTTGGTGCTATGAGGGTCCCATTTGAGTTTTCTGTCCAAAGTGTTGTTCAGCTTTCCTTGGTAGTTTCTGGTCTGTACAAGGAACTGTGTGAAATTCAGGGTTGAGGAAGATACAACATTATGATTTTAGAAGCACAGACCAAAAGGAACTTAGGAATCATCTTGTCTAAGTTCCTCATTTTATGGAGTAGGAAACAATGTCCAGGAAGGAAATGAGACTGTCCAGTATCCCACAGCAGAGCTGCATCCAACTGGTTAATAGCAAGGAATAACCAGTTGGTCCTGATCTTTCTTTCCCATTTTTAGTAAAACAAAACCAAACTTCTACTTAGAAGAGATTTCTTCTTTGTGCTACAGAAAGGCCCTGCTCTGGTTCTTGTTCTTGTCACTCTCTCTTTCTCAGTGGAACTTGGCAATGAATACTTTTAGGTGCTGCTTGCAAGTGAATCTTTCTCTTATCCTCTGTTTGCTTTACTCTTTTCTCATCCCCTTGCTTTTTGCAGCCACAAATACTCCAGGCTTGAAGCATTTTCTGGAACCCATACAATAAATGTATTGGAACCAATTATGGATTTTTATGCTATCGGTGCTATACAGATCACTTTCTGATGCCTCTGCCACTTCATTTTTTTAATATTTTGTTTTTGAACGCTAAAAAAAGGATGTTCATTGTGGTGCCTGGATTAAAGATTAACAACATCTCTAACTACGCAGATTGTTTTAAGAAAAAAATGTAACTTCTGGTAAAGATGGCAGCATAGGTAAACACGACTCACCTCCTTACACGACCACATCAAAATTACAACTAAAATACAGAACAACTGTCACTCAGTACTGTTATAAATTGAGTTGAATGGAAGTCTGACAACTACAGAATTAAAGAAAACACATCCATCAAGACTAGTAGGAGGGGTGGAGAAATGGAACAGGTAGGGCCCACATAAATGTGTGGTGGATAAAAATTTGGGAGGGCTATTTCAGGAGCAAAGAGTCTCAACCTCACATCAGGCTCCCCTGCCCAGAGTTATAGTGCCAGAAAGATAAGCCTCCATAACTTCTGGCTGAGAAAATCAGTGGGGATTGAGTCAGTGGAAGAAACTTCTGTTGTCCCAAGCAGTTCCTCTTAAAGAACCCACATACAAACTTAATCAGACTCACTCTCTCTGAGCTCCAATGCTGGGGTAGCAGCTTGAAAGGCACCAGTGGAATAAAGGGAGAAAGTGAAGTGTCTGGCATCGAGGTGAGAGTTGGGGGACAGCTTTCTCTCACAGAAAGGTGGGCCATTGTCCCTTTTCTGAGCCCTCCTTCCACAGAGCCACAGATTCCATAGGCTGGTGCCATATCTCAGACTTCATCAACCTAGCTAACACAGTCTGTCCTGCCCTGGAGATCCCCTGAAACTCTATTCTATCCAACTTATGGGCTCACCCAATCTACTTTTCCATACGAATGGCTGGTCATGGCTCATGCCTCACAACTTCCTAAATCCTCTGAAACAAACAATGGCCAGCCTCAGTGAGCTCCCAGCTCCCATACCACTTCTTAAAGGGCCCCAGGTCTGGCACTAGCAACAAGCAGCCTAGATCCATAGCTTGGCTTTGCCTGGGAATCTCCAAGCCCAGCACAAGTAACAGCCATCTCAGATTGCTATATAGCTCAGGCAGGATGGCCATGAACATAACAGAGGTGGGGGCTGACCTTGGCCTGAACCACCCAGAAACTCCAGAGCCTATGAACCCAATGGATAACAACAGACCACTTTGAAGAACCATCACCCTGCCCCTGCACAGCTGATCCTCCATGGAGGGTGGAGGGTGGAGGGTGGTGGTCAGTGGTCACAGCTAGACCTTACAGCTGACTGGCCTAGGTAAATTCCTCCCATTGACCTGCCAAAAGTAACCAAGGCTCAACTATAAGAGGATAGTATGCTCAGTTGACATGAAAGGTGCACCTTGAGTGCCCATCTTTGATAATGGAGGAGGCTGTGCCCCTGGACCCTATAGGACACACCTACTACATTAGGTCATGCTACAAAGACAGGGAGTCATAGCATTTCTACCTAATACATAAAAACAAATGCAAGGAGGCTGCCAAAGTGAGGAGAAAGAGAAACTTGGCTCAAATGAAAGAATAGCTAAAACTCCAGAAAAAGAACTAAACAAAATGGTGATAAGCCATTTATCAGATGCAGAGTTCAAAACACTGGTTATAAGGATGCTCAAGGAACTTAGTAAAGACTTCAACCACATAAAACATGATCCAGTCAGAAATGAAGGATACACTAATTGAAATAAAAAACAATTTATAGGGAAACAATAGTAGAGTGGATAAGGCTGAGAATCAAATCAATGTTTTGGAACACAAGGAAACAGAAACAAGCAATCAGAACAATAAAAAGAAAAAAGAATCCAAAAAAACAAGGACAGTATAAGCAACCCTTGGAACAACTTCAAGCATTCCACCATTTGCATAATAGGGGTGCCAGAAGGAGAAGAGAAAGGACAAGAAATTGAAAATGTTTTTGAAAAAATAATGAAAGAAAATTTCCCTAGTTTGGTGAAGGAAATAGAGATGCAAGTCCAGGAAGCACAGAGAGTCCCAAATATGATAGATAGAAAGAGGCCCATTCCAAGACACATCAAAATTGAAATACCAAAGTTTAAAGATAAAGAGAAAATCTTAACAGCAGCAAGAAAAAAGAAGGGAGTTACCTACAGGGGAGTTACCATAAAACTGTCAGCTGATTTCTCAAAAGAAACTTTTCAGGCTAGAAGGGACTGGCAAGAAATATTCAATGTCATGAAAAGCAGAGACCTATAGCCAAGATTGCTCTACCCAGCAAACCTATCACTTAGAAAAAAAATGCAGATGTAGAACTTCCCAGTTGAGAAAAAAATAAAGGAGTTCACCATCACCAAGCCATTATTTTAAGAAATGTTAAAGGGACTTATTTAAGGAAAAGAAGAAGATGTAAACTGTGAACAATAAAATGGCAAAAAGTACATATCTATCAATAACTTAATCTAAAAAACAAACTAAGCAAACAAGAAGAACAGAGACAGAAACATGGATACCAAGAATGTCTTGTTTGTTGTCAGATGGGAATGGTTATGGGGGAATGAGTGAAGTGAAGGGATTAAGAAATACAAATAGGTAGTTACAGAATAGCCATGGGGGTGTACAATACAGTATAGGAAATGGAGTAGCCAAAGAACTCATAGGCATGATCCATGGATGTGAACAATGGAGACTGCCTGGCGGGGGGCGGGGGGGTGCCGAGTGAATGAGGGCAAAGGGTGAAAAATTGAGACAATTGTAATAGTACAATCAATCAAATATAATTAAAAATGTATATATAGACAGTTCCATTGCCTATCAAAAATTCTTTTTGCTGTCATATTTTTATCTTCTTTTACTTAGATAAGTCCCTTTAACATTTCATATAATAAGGGCTCGGTGATGATGAACTCCTTGAACTTGACCTTATCTGAGAAGCACTTTATCTTCCCTTCCATTCTAAATGACAGCTTTGCTGGGTAGAGCAATCTTGGTTGTAGGTCCTTGACTTTCAAGACTTGGAATACTTCTTTCCAGCCCCTTCTTGCCTAAAACAAAAGCAAACTAAGCAAACAGCTAGAACAGGAACAGAACCACAGAAATGGAG
This sequence comes from Glossophaga mutica, assembly GCA_039655065.1. NCBI lineage: Eukaryota > Metazoa > Chordata > Mammalia > Chiroptera > Phyllostomidae > Glossophaga > Glossophaga mutica. The sequence continues at coordinate 174,708,452 of CM077304.1, read as the reverse complement.
ATCATATGGAGGGTTAGCAACAGGGGTGTGGGAGGAGGAGAGAGGGGGGAAAGGTACAGAGAATAAATAGCATAGACGGTGAGTAGAAAATAGGGGGAGGGCAAGAATAGTATGGGAAATGTAGAAGCTAAAGAACTTATGACACATGGACATGAACTAAAGGGGGGAATGTGGGTGGGAGAGGGTGTGTAGGGTGGAGGGGAATGATGGGGGAGAAATGGGACAACTGTAATAGCATAATCAATAAAATATATTAAAAAAAATTCTTTTTGGAAAACCAAGGTGTTCCTTGACCCAAGAAAAACATAATTCTTGCTTTAAGCCTAGCACCCTTAGCAGGACTGGGTCAAGTGTCCTCCTCAGTAGGACAATCTCCTGGGGCCAGAAAATGCCAGGGCCTAATGATTTCATATGACATCTCCCACACTGTAGGTAAGTCAGTATTTTGCTTTGAAGAGTGTGTAGAGGAAATATATGCTGAATAAAAGAGTGAATGAGAGTTTAAGCTCTGCAATCTGACTTCCACACCCACCAGCTGGTGACCTTGGAGAAGTTACTTAACTTCTCTTTGCCTAGTTGGCCTCATGTGGAAAATGGGAATAGTTGTGGTACATCATTATTCTTTGTTGTGATAACTAGATGAGTTAATACCCACAAAACATTTTTAAAAGCTTAAAACACACTCGATAGTCTCTAAATGTCCATTTTATTTTATTTTATTTTTTTAAAATAAGACTTCTGTATTTTTGTCATAAGTGAGTCCTAGGAACTTACCAGTTTAAAGCTCCCAGCCTGAGCCTCAAAGTTTTGCAGAACTTTTCGTTAAAAAGGCCCTCCCACACTTTAGAAGGAAGATATTAGACTTTCTTTCCCCATTTCATGTTTAGAGGCATGTGTAAATTCAAATCCAGGATAACGAAAAGAAAGAAGGGATAGAAATGAGAGGAGCTATTCTATAAGGCATGGGAGCAACCCAGCCTGGAGAGTCCAAAGCGAGGATTCTAGTCTTCCCTCTGCTTTGAACTTACGTGGATCCTTGGGAAAGACATGTAGGTCTCAATCTTTCTCGCCTCTAAGAGAATGAAAGTTTTCTTCCACCATTAACATGCTAGAAAAATACAGTTCTACAGCAGGTCCTTCACCATTTGAGGAAGACAACAAGAACTGGACTACATACTGACATTACATGAGTGACATTAAGAGGCCATAAGAATTAATATCATTTAGGTAAAAGCTGCTGGAGGTGCTGATGGAAATCCCTGGGATATAAGCAAAGATATGTGCAAAAGCTATAGGTATTTTCCGGGACATTATCCCTTCATACTACGCCTTTCCCAGCTGAGGCATCCTCTTTTAAGTTCTTAGTAAATAGAAGACAATGTCAACACCAGGAAAAAGAAGTGGCAATTTTCCAGATCATTCATTATAAACAAATAAATAACCTACCAAGAAAAATAAAGCTAAAGAAAACCTGGAAAAAGGCCTTATGATTTAGATTGCATAAGTAAGTATTAAATCTCTGTTTTTCATTGATACTGATTTGAATTTTACTAAGAAGTTTTATGTCAATTATCTTCTTTGATTTCCACAACCCTGTGAAAGAGGTAAAGCAGATATTATCAGCTATAGTTTACAGTTGAGCGAGCTGAGCCTCTGAGAGGTTACTGCATACACACCCCACTTAAAAAAGCTAGTTGTGGTAGAACTGGGGATCACACCTAGTCTTTGCATTCTACTTGAGAGTTCTTTTACATGGTACTATTATCTCCAAATTAACAAGAAAATTTTCAGTGGATCACTCCCCTTGAGCTGCACAATTCACACCTGGGAACGGAAGCCTGCAGTCTTGTGCTAGGCAGTTGCAGAATCTGTCAGCCCCAGATTACATCCAATGCTCCCTGCCCCTTATCGAAGGGATGTTCTTTCAAAGGCCATTGGCGACAGGATAAATCCCATCTAAAGCTTGTCATTGCTTTACTATTTCAGTCTAATGTCATCCAACCAATTTTGACTACTCAACGTTCTGTGCTAGAATGTAATCTTCACTAGGCAGGGATCTTTGCGTTGTTCACTGATGAATCCCAATGTAGTAGTTACTCAAGACCTATTTGTGGAATAAACAAACAATTCTTCAATTGCCATGTTTCTGTACATTTGTCATGCCATTCTCTCCAATACAATGCCCTGACTTCACCTTCACCCATCTCAGCAAACATCCTTCAGGGCTACCATCTTTCAAGAATTAACTTAAACATCATCTCCATGGCAACATCTCCCTGATTATCCACCATGAGAATGATTGTGTAGCACTTAGTTGTATTTCTGTTTCCATGATTCAGTAAAGATGACCTACACAACTCAATTTGATTTTAAGAATTTTTCATTTTAGTTTTGTTTCTGAGTGCAAAAATTATTTTTAATTGTTGTGAAATAGAATATAAACAACCCTTTCTTTATCCTCTGGGAGAAAAAATGGAAAAGAAAATTACATCTATATCTATATCTATATCTATATCTATATCTATATCTATACCTCTGTAGTTACAGATACATGGTTTAATTGACTATCAGCTTACCATAGACATGCTTCCTCTTGTGGAGAGAAGATTTAGTGTCAACAAAGAATTCCTTAAGCTCTATGATGTGATATGAAGGTAGTAGAAGACATAGAACCACAAACAAATATCTGTAAGGGCTTTCAGAGTGAGATTGTGATATGAACTACTTGGCAAAGACTAGAGGAAGAAAAGGTACTTTTGGTTAGAGAGATCTGAGCCAATGTTGGAGAAGCAGCAGCATTTGGACTATTTTGTGTGATGAGTATCACTAGCAAACCATAACTTGGGTGACACTCAATACCTGACTTAATTAAACTAGGAAGATGAATGGGAAGCTACAGTGTCACATTTGTATATGACTAAAGGCCAGTAGCAGAGGCTACTACATCTACTTTAGGGATTTTTGCCTTTGAAAGGATTACAGAATTTGGAAAAAGACTTTTTATGGTGCTGTACAACTCAGTTAAGTATTTAAAAATTGTTCATGTGACCAGCTACTTCCCAGAATATTTAAGCAATTGTTCTATTACCCCTAAAGTAACTTGCTGTTTTAATATTTCCCAAGATGTGAAGAGAAGAGCAGAACAGCTCTGATGCCTTGGGGTAAATGCCATATGAGGAGTTGTTCAGTCTTCTGTGCTGAGACTAGCTTATAGAGGACCACCCAACGATCAGAGAAACATTGGGTACTGCTGAGAGAATGACCAAACCAGAGAATACTTGCAGTGATGACCTCACAGGGACCATATCATTCTACAGACAGGGACATTGTTGCCCAGGTGACTTAAGTCAAGTCTAAAGTCACACAGCTCGTCAGTGATCTAGCTAGGGTCACTTCCAGGTGATTTCTTCACATCTACTGCAATATTGTTTCTATCACTCAATGGTAATAATATTCCTAAAAGCTTCTCTGATTTTCTTGTGCAAAGCATGCCCCAGTTTGGCTTCAGCTAAGCAATAGTCACTAGTAAGATCCTGAGAGTGAAAATTACTTCCTAGAATATGAAGTAAGGTCTGCAACTTGCCTTCACTGTTCAGGTCATATGGGGTAAAGAGACAAGTCTGTGCTTCCCTAAACCTTCTGAGTGTTGGGAACCCCACCTGGGCCTCAGGGGAGAGGGCCTATTCCAGTCTGATGCAGTAACTTGTGCCACTGCATCCACACACGGGTGTTCTGACAATATTTCTATTGCAGAGATGGAGATGACACAGGAGAAGGTGACTTCTGTGGACCCCATTGGAGAGACATACATTTTTTTCTTCAAAGGCCTTAAATATTGGAGTCTGTGCACAAAGGATTCCAGATGCTGGCCGATCCTGGTTCCTTTGACTCCAATGCCTTCATGCTTCTCCTCCAGGCAGCTTTCCAAAACCTGCTGGATGCCCAGGTGGACAAGGCCGTGTTAGATCAGCCGGACTTGAAACATATCCACCCAGTGGTTTTAAGACTCTGTCAGGCAGCAGCTGCATCTTACATACTGGAAGCAGGAAAGCAAAGAGCTGACAAACTGACTCCAAGCACATATCTAGGGGACTGTAAATTTGATAGAGAGTAAATAGAACTGTTTTGCCCAGAATATTAGAATAATAAGTATTTGCTAAAAACCTGCTGGGAAGGCAGGTCTCTCTCTCATATAACTGATGTTTCTCAGTATTTGGAATATCAAATACTGATACCGATCCCATCCAGAGATTAGTTTTAGTTGAAACTTGGAACAATTACAGGACTTAGTGGAGAAACTTAACAATACTTCAAAAAGCCTGAATAGAGCAACTCAGTTGTAATTGGAGAAATTAGTGATCTGCCTGGGTCTAGAAGAACACCAGGAGCTCCTCGCCATCTGCAGAACCATTGTTCGTGTGAGCTGGATATCATCCTTTTTAAAAGAAAAAAAAAACTTTTTGGATTTATGCTGTTCATAAATTTTAACACTTTTTTATACTTGTGAAAGAGTTAAGAGGGAAATCCTGCCTACGTATTTGAATCTTTAGTATTAACTATACATTGATCCATTTTGATCATTTTTCAAGTCTTATAAAAGGAAGTACACAGTATTTACAATTTGAATAAATAAGTTTCCACCAAAACTTTTTTAAAAAGGCTTAAGTATTAATACTGCTCCAATACAGCCAAGGGCCTACTTTGGAAGGAGACCCAGGATGCTTTTTTACAGTAAAGCTAATCCCACTGAAAGCTTCTTCTATTAAAACAAGCTCTAAGGGCCAAAATAGAGAAGTGAATTAAGCCTTAGTGACTCAGCTTCTCTTTTCTTCCTGTCCTTGTCTACCAGCCAGGAATGTGGGGAAGAAATGAGTTAGGCCAAATCTATGCTTGAGCTCCATGAAGCAAGCAAGTAGAATCTGTACACCCCAAGGTGATCTTACTGCAAAATGCTATTCCTTTGCTGTTAGTCTTTCCTAGTACTTGGCTCCATTGAATAAAAATCTCATATTTACAAGTCTGGGAAGAATGTAAATGGATGCCTATCAAAAGGTAAATGAACTGTGACCAATGTATTCTCATTTACACAAATAACTAGGTGATTCACTGTCTTAGGTTAAAGTTCCCACTATCAGACCAAGAAACAAAAATTCATAAGTTACAAGTGATTTATTGACAAAGTGTTCCAAGGGAAAAATAGTAAAGGGGTGGGTAAGATAGCAAAGGAAAGGGGGGAAATGCCAAGCAAGCAAGGGTACAGTGTCAAACAAAGGAGGGAGCAGCTTCAACTTGAACTTGAACTCTGGAATGTCAAGCTGCCTCAAAAAGGTCCCAACATGAGGCCAAAGTGCTTAAGTTTTCATAATCCTGGACCTATTGGGTCATTGGTAAAAGGTCTCCAAAGAGTATATACACTTCCAAGCACTCCTAAGCTATCCATGTTTTTCAATGAAGGACCCAGGAGCAATCCCCCAAATACAGCCACAACTACAGGCTATTGGAAGTAAAATATACCAAAACCTGGGACACATATTTAAGAAAAAATATTTAATCCGAAAACAAACACTGAACCCAAATACATTGTTCTGAGAGTATCTAGACCTTAACCTAATGGCATTTCATTAGCTACATTTCCCAAAGGTCTTTTCTTTTTGTTTTGTTTTCCTTTGTTTTTGAGATTTGTGTTCTTTGGGAAGAACAACTGAACAGAGACATGAATGAGAAGTGAGCCACAAAAAGATCTGAGTCGTGTTTGGGAAGAGTTCTTAGTAGGAGCTAAGGCCATGGAAGAGAATATGACATGTTACAGAAACAAGAAGAAACCAGTGGGCCTACAGTGGAGTGAAGCAAACCGTAAGTACTAGAAGATAAGTCATAGGGTCCAGGGCCAGACCAAATCACATAGAGCCAAGTGATCTAAGGTATTTAATTGGAGAGTAATAGGAAATTAGTGGAAACTTTTGACAGACAGTGCCAAATCTGTGTTATGTTTTGAAAAGACTACTGTTTTTCCCGCGTGCTCTAAAGGGCACAAGAACATCTATGAAAATCACTTTCGAGAAACAGCTCTGGATCTCACACAACCCTCAAATTCAAGGAGCAAACTAAATGTTAATAGTAAACATTGGTTACTCATTCATGTTGTTACGTTGTCCTTCAGGCAGCAGTTGTAATGATCTGTACTATTTGTGAAGCAAGTCTTTATAAGCAAGTTTTAAACTAAAGATGAGGCTGCAGATGCACCACCAGAGCATTTTTAATCTACAGTTACCTTATTTTGCTGTTTTCCAGTTTGTATCTCTAGTTTTTCTGCCTTTTTGGAGCCGAGTCTCTCCCATCAAAGTAACTGCTCTAAGATGATCTTACATAAGTAACACACCTGCCCAGTTTTCTAGAAGCAAAATTACACACTGTATGGAATTGTTTTAATGTATCTCATTTCACAGAAAGTTCCTCCATTCACACCCCTCTGATGACTCCTCACTGACTGTAGTTTGAAGTTCGATTCATAGCTGAGTGCTCCATACCTCCTCTTTCCTGGACCAGGCAGACCCTTTTAACATGTCTTACCTATGCTCTAACACAATGGAATCATCTGCTATAATGCAGCGAGTCTTCACTGACTCTCAAACATCAAGCACAGTTTAACTGCTAAGTCATTATTTATTCATTTCGATTGCCAAGTTCAAGTCCCACCTCTGTTGTGGGGCCTTCCCTGACAACTAAACCTTCACTGATCATTTCCTCATGTGAACGTCTTCTGTACTTGTTACACTTAGCCTATGATCCTTTGGATTATCACTGATCTTTTAAAGAAGACATTTATCAATATGGGACATCTGTGAATGTCTTGAAGGTCAGGATCACATCATACATGTCTTTGTACTCTAGATACTCTGCATATATCACTTGACTCCCATCAGAGTCATCAATGTTCAATCATGCTGACTACACACCTCTGTCTATTCCCAACACACCTACTCCTTTCCCCCTACTTTTCAGCATATCTGAATCTCAGTCCATGATCTTAAACATGCAAGAAATTTGTCTTTTATTTTTATCAAACCTCGACAATTTCTATTTCAAGCTCTCCTTTTGCCAATATGGGGAAATCTCAGTCAATTCAGGTTTTCCTCCTTTGCCTGATGTTTATTCTAATTTCTGTTGGAGGGTTTAGGTCTATTCACCTATCTGTCCACTTAGATCTCTGCTAAGAATTCCATGATCCAAGCTGATCCTTAGTCAATACTCCGAAAGTGTTATTTCTTGGAACTTTCTCTCACGTGAATGCCCATCCAGGCCTGCAGCTCTCTCCACAGCAGGCTCAGAAGCATAAAAAATCTCTCTGACTCTGTTCTGGGCTTCTCCTGCCTAGGTTCACACAAAACTATGTCCATACTTAAGCCTTGCTGCTTCCTCAGACTCTGTTCTTTGAGCAGGAACTGTGGCTCCTCTCCTTAGTGTCCAACAATGCTTACATTCTCATCCTTTTCACATCGTGGCTCTTTCTGTCCAATTTTTTAAAAAGTATATGGGCTATGAAAAGCCAACCCTTGTCTTCTTTCAAATCTTTTTGTCTCTGTCTAAATTCTCTAATTTACCTTTGGAAATTTATAACTGAAATGCAGGAAAGCACCAGCAAATCAATTTCTAATTCTATCATGAAACTTCTTTTTCCTAAGGTAGTAAGATTGGAACAACTGCTGATTTGAATAGGCAGGTATGTGCACATATAGCTAAATTGCTGGGAAAAAATATAATCACGTGCATGAAATTTATCCTATTATAATTATTTTAGTAAGTAGCATGAACTTTTTCTTCTCTGATGCCTAATCCATTAACTTGGGAATCAGTTTAGACCCTGCCACTTGCCCACCTCCATTGGTCTTGTTGTGTATGAAACCAAGACCAAAAATAACCCCGTGGCTTAAAATTAGGTCCAATAGTAACACTAAGCCCCAGAAGATCCTGCTTTAAAAATAGAATATATAAAATAATTCAAAAATTCAAAGTAGATGGGGATAATAAACTATAAGAAAGAAGAGATAATGTGTCCTAAACATTGAGATGGAGAAGAAATCAATTCTACCTGATAGTCTCTCGTCCTCCCCAAGGCTCACACAACTGCTTACATATTCTGGATATTTAGTAGGCATTTGTTCTTGATGATGATAATGGCTGTGATGTCTATTTGAAGATCAACTCGTAATTTGTTTTTCCTAAGACAAGAATCTGTTGTTCTTATAACAGATAGCATAGTTTCTTTCCCAAATCTCACTTTCTAAAAGCCAATGCAAGATGATCAGTGCATTCAAACTTGTAACCCTTTACCATAGATATTACATACTTTTGTATTTGTGACAGTAATTATGAAGACCTGAAGAAAAACTGTTCTGCTCTAACAAAACCAGCATGTAATGCCACTTTTCCAATAAAAAGAAATAAAGGTCTTGAAGAAATGTCACTCTTTTATAATTTATGCAGTTGCCATATGGGTTAGGAGCCATTCTTGGTGTCCTAAGAATCAAAGAACTCCCTAATTTTGCCCTCAAAGTCTTGCTTTTAATAACCATCAAGCTTTAGCAATACATGAAGAATCATCATCTAGTTGCAATTTTAAAAGGTAGGCATCAGAGACCCCAAGGCCTCTTCTTTCCTTGCACAATTGTTTATTAATGTGTGCAAAACATGGTTTTAGGTATGCACCTGGAAGGAGCTAAAGTAAGATTATAGAAGCCCATTAGACCTACTCCTCACCCTCAGAAAGTTCATCATCTAATTTATTAAGTAAAACAAAACTAAATAGTTACAGTACAGTGGGATGAGAGATGTAACTAGAACAAGCTGTTGAGGTATCACCCAGAGAAAAATGACTAACTCTGCCTTATGGGGTAAGAGAAAGCTTCAGTGACAAAGTCACATTTGACCTTGATGTTGTGGAATGATCAGGGAGTTTCCAGGTAAAGAAAGTGGGGAATGCTTCCCAGAGAAAGGAAATAGCACATGCCTGTTTCAGGGAAGTGAATGATTCTGGTATAAAATATTAACTGAGCCTGGAACTTGGGCTGCATGGGGTGTGGAGAAGAGTGGTGAAAGGCATATCCGGTAAGGCTGATTGAAGCCTGGGAAGATTATGGAGAACCCTGTCTGCCACGGAGCAAAGAAATCCAACCCTGTAAAGAAGAAACTTCAGACCGAGGCACTGTAGGAACTGAGTTTTAGAATTTTCTTTCTGGCAGCACCATGGACATGGGTTGGAGGAAAGCAAAGGACTAGTGAAGGCACTAGTCTAAGTAGGATAAGAACAAACCTAGCTTTAGGAACCTCTTAGGAACGTTTGGTTTTACAGGATATGATGCAGAAGCCCTAATTGTCTTGACAACAATAATCTAATTCTAAGACTCCTGTTCTGTCCACAGTACCAATTCCCTATGTGCCAGCCACCCCTGAGGCCCACGAAGAGCAGAGGTTTTATTTGCAATGCCTTTATTTTTGGCTCTCATAGAATTGTACTTTTTTTTTTTCCCCAGAATATTGTGCTCAGATTCGGAATGCTTTTTTCATATGTGTGATTATTTAACAACTGTTTGATGACCCTCACTAGATTCTACTCTCTGAAAGATCAGGAATTGTGCATATAATTTTTGTGATCATTACTATCTCTGAAGTTAACAGAGAACCTGGCATATGGTAGATGCTCAATATATGTTGTTGTTTTTTTCTTTGAAGAATGTTGACTGAAATATTGAGAAACAGTTGAAGTGATAGCATTCTGCTTGGGAGAAGGTTTGATTTTTTTAAATGGTAAACAAAATATTCAATCTTTGATTTAATTACTATTTAGTAGATATTTTTCTCTTTATATCTGAATTTGCCAACACTGCAGGTAAACACTAGCTCTGTACATTAAATTCCATATTTAAAGTTCACATGAAGTGGAAAGCAAATTCAACCAAATTATTCTTTTTCTGGACTTTAAATTTCAAAATAAAATACCAACTGCTTAACCTGGTTTTAATTATTGCTCTTTTCTTTTCTTTCTTTTTCCCCCCTTCTATAACTAAATAGGGCTTTTTTAACCTAAGGCAAACAATTTTTTAATCATGACTTTCAATTTGATGAGGTTCCATTAAGAAACTCCATGCATGTCCTACTTCTAACAGGCATGTGCATAAAGAAACAGTCAAAGCACTCCATTAAAAGGCAGAAAGATTAAGGCAAAAGATTACACAACAAAACCACCCACATTTGGTTTTGCAAGTCTAACAGTCAGCCTGAATCATCACCCTAGAGCGGCCTACATTCCATTGCAACCTCAGGCTTCAGCTTACTATTCAAAACCCAAGAAAGTAAAATATTAGTATTGGTGACCAAAAAGGCAGGTGTGCTTCTCTCCTTGGTTACTCTTAGCCCTAGAGGCAGCAATTGTTTCTTGATTTTTACTTAGTAAACACATCCCTTGGGAGGTAATTACAGAACCAGCACAAATCTTAAACTCACCAAAGAATAACAATTAGTCCTGTTTCTAGCAACAGAATCACTGGCTTCAGGATTATAAAAATTTGTTTTGAAGTCAGCCTTACTCATTCCCAGCACACCTTTACAACAATATTCTCCACATTATTTATTTCATTCTTCAGCACACTCTCCTCTCAAATACCCCACTTTTCTCTTCTTATACCTTTAATCATGTTGTTGCTTTAGCCTGAAATAATGAACCTCTTCTGACGATCTTTCTCATTCTTCAGGTGTCCACTCAAATGCCACCCTCATGTTCTCCTTCATTATTCTAGGCAAGCCATAATATTCCTTTGTCTGAATGTTTACAGCTCATCGTTTTTGCATTGTTACGTAGTTTTTCTGCTCTCTATGATTCCAGTCGTCGTCGTCGTCTTCTTCTTCTTCTTCTTCTTTTTTGCCTCTTACTCTTCTGATATTTGATTACAAGCCCAAGTTGGGAAATGTGGAATTTGTATTCATTGCCCTACTTAGAGCCCAATTTGCGCCCCAAAGAGTGTAGGCAGGTCATATAAATGATGACTAAATAAATTCTAAGGAGTAGACAAGAATCTTTAAAATAACAGGTACAGTTACAGTGAGACAAATTACAAATATAAATATTTGTTATAAGAACAAGAAGTAAAGATAGAAAGCAAAGTCGATATAGTTACTGTACTTATGAAAATTAACATTAACTTCTAGGAAAACAATGAAACAACACAAGATTATGTAGTTCACGTGACTTGGTTAGGAGAAAGGGGAAAATGGAAATATTCCAGGATAAAAAAGATTGAAACTGAGCCTCAAATTATCACAATGTCTTCTAGAATTGACATGATCTACCTGTAAGCTATCTGTGACCCAAAAGAAAATAAAATGCCATCCTGAAAAGAAGATATGGAGATGCAATAGTTTTTACATACAATGTCAAGTATTCAATACAAAATTACTAGTTAGGCCAAGAATAAGATGAAATGATGAAGAGGAAAAAAATAAATATCCCAACAGGTGAAACATACAGAAAGAGTAATAGTGTTTTCCAAAGTGACAAAAGAAATTAATCCAGATTCAAAAGGCTCTATATATCTCAGACAGAATGAACACAAACAAAACCACCCTTGGACATATCAGTGGAAAGCTACTAAAAAAAGGCAGGAAGAAAATTTTAAAAGCATCAGGAATATCAGACATAATCCTTTCAAAGAAGTAAAAGACAGATAAAATAGCTCTTCAAAAAAATGAGGAAAGCCAGAAGACAAGAAAATGGCATTATAAAAATATTGAAAAATAAAACTCATGATCTAAATTTATATGTAAAGTGAAAATATCTTTCAAAACAACATAAAATAAAAAACTACAAATAATGAGAAAATTAATTAGCAGCAAGTATGCAATTAAAGATATACTAAAGGTCCTTTTGGGAGAAGGAAAAAGATCATGAATGGAAATGCGAGGAAACTATTCTAGACAAATATAAATAAGAAAAGAAATTACTAGTAAGTGTAACTTTGTACATAAACGGAAATACCAATAGTATAAAATATCAATAGTATACAATACAAATACAAATAGTGATAGTTTAAAAAAAGTGGGGTTTAAAATATAAAATTCAAATACTTAATAATATTCAAAAAAGACTGAATTCAGGGAAATATGGAATTTATGTCCATAAGCCCTCACATTTTCTGAGAAATGGACAAAATGCTGATTAAAATTTGGTGCTAATAATTTAAAGGATTCATACTGAGATTCTTAGAGTAAGCACTAAAGAAGAGAAAAATAATTTATAGCTAATAAGCTAATAGATGGGAAAATAAAATCATAATTAAAAAAATACAAAGAAACAAACTAAAAGGGAAGAAAGGATAGAATGGGCAAACAAAAAACAAAGAATAGGATGGCAGATTTAAACTTAAAAATGCATGATACATTACCTATAAGCTGACTACCTAGTTCATGTTTGATTAAAGTAATAAGAGTCACAGCTTAAACATAAATATAGAGAGATGTTTAAATAAAAATTGGAAAACGATATACTAAGCAAATAATCACCAAATTTATCTAATGTTACTTTAATAATATTAGACAATGTAGGCCTTAAGACAAAAAGCTTTATAAGAAATAATAAAAGTAAAAATTATAAATCTGTACCTAAAAACACTATCTTGATATATAAAGTAAGATGTGACATGAATATAGTCAAGGTGAGAGTTTTTTTAATTATATTTTATTGATTATGCTATTACAGTTGTCCCAATTTTTACCCCTTTGCTCCCCTCCATCCAGCACCCCCTTGCCCCTCAAGCAAGCCCCACACCATTGTTCATGTCCATGGGTCATAAGTATGGGTTCTTCGGTTACTTCATTTCCTGTACTGTGCTTTGCCTCCTCATGGCTATTCTGTAACTACCTATTTGTACTTCTTAACCCTTCACCTCTTCACCCATTCACCCACATGCCATTCTACCTGGCAACCATCAAATTGCTCTCTGTATCCATGATTCTGTCTCTGTTTTTCTTGTTTGCTTGATTTGTTTTTTAGATTTAGTTGTTGATAAATGTGTATTTATTGCCATTTTATTGTTCACAGTTTGAATCTTCCTCTCTTTCTTAAATAAGTCCCTTTAAATTTCATAAAATAATGGCTTGGTAATGGTGAACTCTTTTAGCTTTTTCTCGTCTGGGAAGTTCTTTATCTGCCTTTTTTTTTTTTTTTTTCCCCTAAGTGATAGCTTTGCTGGGTAGAGTAATCTTAGCTATAGGTCCTTGCTTTTCATGGCATTGAATATTTCTTGCCAATTCCTTCTAGTTTGAAAAGTCTCTTTTGAGAAATCACTGACGGTCTTATGGTAACTCCCCTGTAGGTAACTAACTTCTTCTCTCTTGCTGCTTTTATGATTCTCTCTTTATCTTTAACATTTGGCATTTTGGTTATGATGCGTCTTGGAATGGGCCTCTTTGTATCCATCATGTTTGAGACTTCCTGTGTTTCCCGGATTTCCACCTATTCCATCTATTTCCTTCACCAAATTAGAGAATTTTTCTTTCATTATTTTTTCAAATAGATTTTCAATTTCATGCCCTTTCGCTTCTCCTTCTGGCACCCCTATGACATGAATGCTTGAAGTTGTCCCAGATGTTACTAACACTATCCTCATTTTTTTTTTATTCTTTTTTCCTTTTTGTTCTGATCTGTTGTTTTGTGCTTCCTTATATTCCAAATCATTGATTTGATTCTCAGCTTCATCAACTCTACTGTTATTTACCTGAAAATTCTTCTTTATTTCAATTCATGTATCTTTCATTTCTGACTGGATCTTTTTTATGCTGTTGAGGTCCTCACTAAGTTCCTTGAGCATCCTTATAACCAGTGTTTTGAGCTCTGCATCTGATAGATTGCTTATCTCCCTTTTATTTAGTTCTTTTTCTGGAGTTTTGATCTGTTTTTTCATTTGGGTCATGTTTCTCTGTCTCCTCACTTGGGCAGCCTCCCTGTGTATATTTCTATGTGTTAGGTAGAGCTGCTATGACTTACTCTCTTGGTAATGTGGCCAAATGTGGTAGGTGTCCTGTAGGGTCCAGTGGCACAGCCACTGTGTACTCAAGGTGCACCCTTTCTGAGGGCTTAGTACACCCTCCTCTTATAGTTGAGCCTTTAATGCTGTTGGCAGGTCAGAGTGAGGGATTTATCTAGGCCAGTCAGCTGCAAGGACTGGCTATGACCTCTGACCAAAGAGGATCAGCCGTGCAGGGGCAGGGCGGTGGTGCTCTAACATGGTCTGTAGCTGTCCACTGGGTGCACAGGCTCTGGGATTTCTGGGTGGTGCAATCCAAGGTCGGCCCCCACCTGTGTTATGCCCAGTTCCACCCTGCATAAACTACAAAGCAATCCAAGATGGCTGCTACTTATTCTGGGCTTGCAGATTCCCAGGAGAAGGCAAGCTGTAGATCTTGGCTTGACATTGCTACTGCTAGGCCTGGGGCCACTTAGCAAGAGGTATGGGGGCTAAGGCTCACAGAGGCCAGGTGTTACTTATTTGATAGGATTTAGGAAGTTGTGAATCATGAGTCAAGAAAAGCCATTCATTTGGAAAAGTCAGGGTTAACAGATTGGGTGGGCCCATAATTTGGGTGGGAAGGAGTCTCAGAGGATCTCCAGGGTGGGGCAAACATGTTGTTAGCCAGGTTGATGTAGTCTCAGATGGCACCTACCTTTCAGCTCTGTGGCTCTATGAGGGAAGGGTTTAGAAAAGGAACAGTGGCCTCTGCCCGCTTTTCTGTCTGGAAGAAAACTGTCCCCTAGCTCTCACTTTGATGCCAGACACTTCTGTTCTTCCCTGCGTGCCACTGGTGCCTTTTAAGCTGCTCCCCTGGTGCTGGAGCTCAGAGGGAGTTCATCTGAGTAAGGTCTGAATAAGTCCATATGCAGGTTCTTTAAGGGAGCCTGTTTGGGACTCCAGAAGTTTCTCACACTGACTCAGTCCTTGCAGCCAGAAGACAGAAGGACTTATCTTTCTGGCATTGTAAGCCTGGGCAGTGGGGCCTGGTATGCGGCTGGCTCTCCTTGCTCCTGAGTTATCCCTTCCAAATTTTTCAGCCTGGAAGATCTATCTATTGAAGTCAAGGAGATATTAAAATCCCCTACGATGACTGTATTTCTGTCAATCTCTTCCTTTATGGCCAAAAAAATCTTGTTTTACATATTTAGGTGCTCCTATGTTGGGTGTGTAAACGTTTACTAGGATTATATCCTTTCGTTGGATTGTTCCTTTTGTCATTATGTAGTGTCTTTTTATCTCTTACTATAGCCTTGGTTTTAATGTCTATTTTGTTGGATATAAGTACTGCTACCCCAGCTTTTTCTTTCTCTTCCATTTACATGAAATATCTTTTTCCAACCCTTTACTTTTAGTCTGTGTGTATCCTTTGATTTAAGATGGGTTTCTTGGAGGCAGCATACACACAGGTCTTGTTTTCTTATCCATTTAGCTCCCCTCTGTCTTTTGGTTGGAACATTTAAGCCACTTACATTTAAGGTGATTACTGATAGATAAGTAGTGCCATTTTATCATTAGACTGTTTTCCTCTGTTTTTGTTGTTGTTGTTGTTGTTTTGTATTTTTTGTGTGGGTTTTTGTTGTTTGTTTGTTTGCTTTCTTTCTCTTTTTCTTCTTCTTTATAAAGCAAGTGATTTAACATTTGTTGCAGTACTGCTTGGTGTTAACAAACTCCTTTAGCTTTTTCTTGTCTGAGACACTTTATTTCTTCTTTGATTTTAAGTGATAGCCTTGCTGGGTAAAGTAGCCTTTGTAGTGCTTTTCATTACCTTGAATATATTGTGCTGTTCCATTCTGGCCTGAAATGTTTCTGTTGAGTAATCAGATGCCAGTTTAATTGTGCTCCCCTGTAGGCAACTCTCTGCTTTTCTCTTGCAGCTTTTAGGATTCTCTCCTTGTCTTTAAGCCTTGTCGTTTTAATTATGATGTGTCTCAGTGTAGGCCTCTTTGGATCTGGCTTGTTTGGGACTCTCTGAGCATCCTGGACTTGTGTGACTTTTTCCTTCACCAGATTAGGGAAGTTTTCAGTCACTATTTCTTCAAAAGGTTTTCAATCCCTTTCTCACTCTCCTCCTGATAATCCCATTATGTTAATGCAGTTATGCTTCATGTTGTCCAAAATGTTCCTTAAGCTCTCCTAATTTTTAAAAATTCTTTGTTTCCTTTTGCTGCTCTGCCTCGGTGCTTTTTTTCTACTTCATCTTCCAAAACACTGATTCTGTCCTCTGCTTCATCTAACCTTTGTTTATTCCTTACAGGGTATTATTTATTTCAAATATTGCATTTTTTATTTCTGACTTGTCCTTTTTTATGGTTTCTATGTCTTTTTTCATGCTGTTGGTAATTCTTATAACCATTACTCTAGACACTCTATCTGATAAATAGATGGCTTCTATTTCATCTAGTTCTTCAGGAAAATTTACGTGTTATTTTATGTGGGATACATTTCTTTGTCTTCCTATTGTGGCTGCTTTGTATTTTCTGCCTTAGCTTTTAAACTAATCGGCCCTTAAACTGATCAGCTGTTAATCTAATCAAACTGTGACCAGCAGCTGGGCTTAAGCACCGTGGGGTGTGGCAGAGTGATTCCTGTGGGTGGGGGTATTACTTCCCCTCAGGCTGATGCCATTCAAAGAGAAGTGTTCTGTCTGAGAGTGATGACTCCTACAGTATGAGGAATGACTCAGCACAGGGATCCTGGCAGCTGTTCTCCCCAGAGGTACTAACCTCAGACTCTCCTCAATCATCTCTAGTCCACTCTGCTCTACCTTTGTTGGTGCCTAGGGTAAGTGACTGTAAGTGAAATTTTGTGCTTTGGTCCTTCAAGAAGTTCTCTGTGTCTACAGCTTTCTCTCCCTGGCTGCCAGAGTCACAGCCTGTTATCTGGGTTCCTTCTGGCTCTGGTGCTATAAGTTGGGGAGCCCAGTTTGGGGTTTATACCCCACACTTCTCAGTGGGAAACTCAGCCACCAAAGTATCCCTCCAGCACTTCAGCTGCTGCCTGTTGGAGCCCAGCCAGCCCTTCACATCTTCCCTGCAATTCCTACCAGTCATGTTGTGGTAAAGTGGTTTTTTTTCTGTCTGTTCATGGTTAGAAGGCTTCTCTCCTGCTAGTGTTCAGTTGGTTATGCTGGATGATTTCTCTACAATTTAAGTATAATTCCAGATTGGTCCTGGGAGGTTAGTGTAGCTTCCTCTTATTCCTCCCTGATCTTGGGTTCACCTCCTGAATTTTTATCTACCACACACGGATGTGGGGCCAGCCCCTTCTGCATCTCCACCCCTCCTACCAGTCTGGATGAGTGTGGGTTCTTTAATTCCATAGTTGTCAGACTTCCATTCAACTCTATTTCTGATGGTTTTGAGTGATGGTTGTTCAATGTTTATAATTTTTATGTGGTTGTGCAAGGGGGTGAGCTGTGTTTACCTATGAACATGAGAGATTTAAAACTTTCAATAACTGATAGAATAAGCAGACAAAATCAGTACAAATAGAAGCGTGAACTACATAATTAATAAATGTGATCTTAGTGTCTCAAAGTATTAAAAATAATAGAGCTTAAGTTCACTATAAAATATACTACACAATATACTTATAAACATAATGTAAAAATTTCAAATGTTTGCATATTAACCAGAAATAACTCATGGGTCAATTAATAAATTACAATGTAAATTACAAAATATTTTGAATGGCACACAAAAATGTGACATATTAAAACTCATAGTATGCATCTATAACTACCATAAAGCAATAACTTTTGGCTTTACAGGCATGATCTAGAAACAACAAAAAAAAAGGCTGGATAGCATGATTTAAGTTTTCATTTTAGAACATTAGGAAAATAACATTAACCACAAAGAAAACATTAAGGAATAAAGTCAAGGTACAAAATAATACATAAAAACCAAAGGTACATTAGAGAATATTAAAAGCCAAGAGTTGGTTTTTGAAAAAAAAAAAAAAAAATGAAATGGATAAACCTTTTAAAATAATTGATGAAGAAAATTTAAAAAGTAGAAATTGCCAGTATTAGGAAGAAGAAGGGGGCGTCATTATTGATACAAATATTAGAAAGGTAATAAAAGGATGTTAAGAACAATTTTTGAGCAATAATTTTGTAAATCAAATAAAATGAACAAACTCCCAAAATCATAATTTACCAGAACACAGGAAATGAGGGGACATCTAAATAGTATTACATTTGATTTTTTAAAATTAGTTTGTCATTTTTAAACAGCTCACAAAACACTTTCTGAACACAAATGGCTTGTAAATTAAAATTGTTTAAACATTTCTAAAAGGAAGAATATCACAGGAGGAGCAAATAAAGGTAAAATAAAAATTTTTTCTTAATCTAAAAGATACCTATTTTTTAAACATATGATAAAAGTATATTGAGTAATTATAATATATTGCTAAGTGAAATATATGACAAAAATGTCATCAGAAATAGGAGGTAGGACTTGAGAATCCTTTGTTATAAGGTACCTGCATTACATGTGAAGTGGTATAGTGTTACTTAGAAGGTGGACTTTGATTAACTTGAAATGAATATTACAAAGGCCAGAGCAATCATTAAATAATTTAAAATAAGTATAATAGATTTGCTAAGAAAGGAAATAAATGCAATATATAAAATAATAAATTAACCAAAGAATAAAAAAGAGGAAAAAAGAAACAAAAAATAATTGCAACCAATAGGAAATAGGTTTCAATTCAAATATATTGATATCATTTAAAATGGTAATGGTCTAGATACACTCAGGAAGATTGAATATCAGAATGGATAAAAACAAAGACTACACAACTATACGTTGTCTACAAAATAACATTTTACATATAAAGACTCAGGTTAAAAATAGATATACTATGCAAACTCTAATAAAATGAAAGAAATACTACAAAAAAATCTAAAAGACCAATATTCTTCAGGAACACAAATGCAGAAAAATTCTTTCAAAATATTAGCAAATGAAACTAAGCAATTTATAAAAATGATAATATACCATACTTAATGTTTTCCCCTCAGAAATGCAAGTTTGGTTGATGATTAGACATTTAATCAATGGTTTTTATATCATAAACTGAATGAGAAAAGATTATCATTTAAGTAGAAATACAAAATTCAACACCAATTTCTGATAAAAACTCCCCTCAAACTAGGAATAGAAGGCAATTGCTTTAACTTGAAGAAGGGCATCTGTAGGGTAAGTGGAGGCAGTCTGGCTTCCTCACCCAGGTGTCTGGGTAACTAAGGGAAGCCATGTCCCCATAGCCTTGGAGGGGCCTGATAACCAGTGTTCTCATGGCCTTGAGGCTGAATCTAATAAACTGTTCCCATAACAAGAAGTAGGCTCACACGCGCAGAATATTCTGCACGTTGTTACGTAATATTCTGGCAGTTTTCCAGCTTTGTTCCCTTCTAGTCCTTAAACAGGTAGGGACTCCCTGCTGGGGGCGATGATGAAGAGACACGCAAGGAGACAAGTGCCATGCTGGGGAGCAAGGGTCATAACATGTGCCATGCAGAGACACGCAGATAGACATGCAGCTTGCAGTGTGCATGGCTCCCCCACCCACGAATAAAGGCATACCAGACATCCCATAGTCTCCATGAACATTTTTCCATCTGCTCGAACACCACGAACCTGTCCAGCCTTGAACTGTCACAACACAGCATCTATGCAATGGAAATAGAATGTAACTTCACACTTAACAGTAAAAGAAAAACCAACAAAATTGCATTGGTAATAAAAGATTAAAAAAAATCTTTCTTTGATTTCTGTTTATGAATTTTCAATAATTAACATCTGTTTCAGGTGAGGTCAAGTAAGTACTTTATTCACTTTAATGGGAATATAAACAAGCACAATTGTTCAGGAAATCAGCTGGGCAGCATGTTAAATCCTCATACCCTTTAACCTAGAATTTTCACTTTTAAGAATCTACTAGAGAATCTTATCATAGATACATGTAAATATTTATGTATAAGAAAGTTCACTGAATGATTTGTTTGTGTGAAAAGAAACATATATTGAGCTTAAACTTTAAAACTATGGTAATTAAGATTCCTTAACTTTCCTTTTGGAGCTACCAATTTACCTCCAGAACTAGTTAGGAACTCAGTTGTTCCCTGCTCCCCGACCCCCGACCCCCGCCCCCCAAACACACAAAGAATCTTTCAAATCTTTTGCTGCCAGTCTTTAAACTGACAGAGAAAGAAGTTTCCTAAGGATGGCAAAAAGCCTGGTCTAGGGAAGCCCCCAGCTCATAGTCAGATGAATAGAAAAGATGAAAAAAATAATAATTATGTTCCTCAAAGAGTTTCGGAGAGGACAATCTTCCATGAAACTGCCCTATTGTGGAGCCTGATCAAAGTTGTGACGAATGGTAACCAGAAGCTAACCAGTTAGACTTTTCTCTTAAGATTTGGGTCCTTTTTTCTCTCTGTGCTCTTGGGATCATTCCATCCCTCCTCTTTAGATTCTAGGCACTATCTCAACAGAGTGGATGCATTTTGAACTAATGTTCTTTCTTTCCATCATCTCGGGTTGTTTACAGAGCTGCAATGTCTATAAACCAAAAATAACTGAAATGTTACAGCACTAAGCAGTACACTTGTGCATGTATTATACACACACGGACACAAATTTGACAGCATTGCTTACTGCCTAATGGGAGGTACAGATTCAAAGGGCCAGAGAAGATCCTCTGATGAGTTAATATTTTTGTTGTGATTTCACCCTACAGTAGCGATAATAAATAAATACTAGTAACTGAAATTGCCATTAAGGACAGCTTGGCCAAACATGTTATGGCATAATTATACAATGGACTATTTTTTATCCAACAGTTGTGCTGACCACCAAAGACTCTGAGAAAATTTCTCCATTATGTTAGAATGTACTAAAAAAATTTGTTGAATTAATTTGTACTTTATATAATAATATTGGTGTTACAGGGGGAATCTGGCAAGATCACCGTGGAGTAAGAAGGAAACCCCAGAGTGGCACAGGAGAGCCCGCCTTCCCCTGAGAAGGGGGTGGAGGGAAAGTACAGGTTGTGGCAGGACTGAGGCCCCAGCCAGCATGTGATAGATTTGCATACCCCTGGGTAAAGGTAACAAACTAGCCAGCTTGTGACACAGTGGTAGGAAGCGTGCACAGAGTATGCAGGGGCTGGAGAGGTCACAGCAACACTGTGCCAGTTTGTCATGGTGGTCGGGGGGTGGGGGGTGCAGACCTACCAGTCTAGCCAGGATTGGCTAGAAAAGCTGGATGCTTGTGGAGCCCATAATATTTGGGGCCCAGATTTTTAAACAGAGGGCACGTGGAACCTCAGACCCTTCTGTTTCCCCTTGGTGGCCTGGTCAGGGACCCAAATGTTCCCGGGCCCGCAGGCCCTGAAGACCATGTGGTCTGGCAGTGACACTGGGGCCCTCCCAGTGTGAGAAGCTGTGGCTGTGTGGACAACTGACAATGCACTGCCATGGTGGTCCTGCTTGGTTAGGTGCATAGATGCATTGGCTGACTGATGGCCAGAGAGACAGGGCACAGATGCTGGGTGGGTGGGCAGGAGCAGAGGAAAGGGCAGCATGCAACAAACAGGACTCCACTGAGCACACCACCTCCAGAAAGACCCACGAACACAGACAGCAACTGGGAACCACTAAAACTGCCTGGATGATCATGCTGCAGCCACCTGTTTTCCCCAAAGACCAGTATTTTAAGTGGCAGGAGGAATTCCAGGCATGGCTTTAAACTAATCTGGCAAAAGGTTGTGGGGTTACTTATCTTTGGGTGTTTTAGAGGGAATGGGCTCTAAAGCATGAGATTGTCATTCTTCCAAAATTGTGTAACGTTTGAATAAATGACCCCTTTCCTTTCTCACCAAATCTCTGCCTCCAGAGTTGCCTATTAGGCAGCCGGCCACAGAACCCCACTTTCTGTTCAGTACCAGTGGTATAGTATTATATATACAATTTACATGCTTCTTTTTCTATTTATCACCATGAACATGTCTATAAATTTTCTTTGAAAACATGACTGTTAAGTGACTACATAAAATACCATTATGTGTCAGTAAACAAATTAGGATTAACTGTAATAAAATACATTATGCTGGTCCAAAGATAAAAATATAAATAGTATATTTCCCAGATTTATTTCATTGTACTATATTGATAAACATTATGGAAGGAATTTTCTCTTAAGATTTACACATCCTTTGCCTTGGCCAGTGTGGTGCAGTTGGTTGGAAGTTTGTCTCATAACTGAAAGGTTACAGGTTCAATTTCTGGTCAGGGCACATGCCGAGGTTGTGGGTTTGATCCCCACTCTGGACATGGGCACGTGGGACCCGGGTCTGGACACATACAATCCCCACAGGGTGCGTACAGGAGGCAACCGATCGATGCTTCTCTCACATTGACATTTCTCTCTCTCTTCCTCTCTGCTTTCCTCTCTCTGTAAAAGAAATGAAAAAAAAAAAAAAAAAGTCCTCAAATGAGGATTAAAAAAACAGAGAGGGATTTACACATCCACCTCAAAAACCAAACAAGAAAACAGTGGTCCACTGAAAAGCAAGTTCCTAATTCTTGAAGACTACCAAAAAAGTCTCCATTGTATCTTCCATGAAATGCCTATATTTATATAGAATTAATTAGTTTTTTATTGGTATGTATAGTTATGCATAATTTTATCATTTAATTCATTAAATTTTAATTAATTAAATTATAATTGTATGGGATTATAGGATAAAATGATACATTTTTACCATATAATTTATTTTATTATATATATTACATTACATTTTAGTCCTTTTATGTCCCCTCCCGCCACAATCACCACACTGCCATCCACGTCTAAGTCCTTTTTCCCTTTTGCTCAATCCCTCCATTTTTTCCAATAAAAAAAGAGAATGCAATAAAATAGCTTAACACAAGATAAACAAAATCAACATTTTCCTGAATAAAAAAAAAATGATGCTCTTTCATACTGAGCATATCATTTGAAACTTGTAATACATTATTACACTGGCATGACAGGCATTGATCCATTTTTGGAAATGAAATATGGAGATCAGAAAATTTAAGTGACTTACACAAAGTTACATTGATAATTAGTAGAACCTATAGCTCAATTCTTCTGACAATAAATTCAATTAATGAATGTACTACATATTGCAGTCTGCCATGTACAGTTCTGTAATAAGTAGAAAACATCTGTAATGGTTTTACATAAGAAGCATAAGACATTTCTTGACTCCATATAACCAGAACCTATATATCAATATAAAGACATATTATGGTGTTGCTGTGGTTCTTATTTTTAGCAGGTTTGTCTGTCTGACACTCAGACATATTGAAATCCTGGGAGGCATACCTCTAATACGTCAACTACCAGATTTTGAGGAGTGTTATAGGTTCTTACTTTGCAGAACTGGAGAAAGGGTTTAACAGAACTGCTAAATCTTATTCTAAATCCCAGGGTAAAGAACCACTAGGTGGACAGTTGGACAACAGGCAACAACACTGCAAAAATCGTTCTGTAGCTTCAGGAGATTTAAGAACCACCAGAGAGAGCTTTAAAGTGCATTTTGACCCAATCCGATCCTCTTGAGTTGGGGTTTAGAATCTGCATTTTAACAAAAGTCTTAAGGTGAATTTAAGGCAAATACCATTAGAAATAATTCTCTCCAGCCATGTTTTTTCCTTTAATATAAGCTGTTTGACAAAACAGTGAAAATATTTCAGAGTCCAAATATTCCACCACAAATGTCAACTGTCATACAATTGTGTTCTTTTAAACATGAACACTTCTGCCTAGCAGTTATCCATCACTCACTCCAAGGAGAATGTTAGCTATTAAATATAAGACAGCATCAGCTTAGAATTCAGACATCAGCATCTGACTAGCTGTGTGACCTTTGTTAGGTTGGAGTTGCTCAAGAAACTGGATGGATGCAGCGAGCTAAGGAGAGCAGGGTTTATTAGCAGGGAATAAGGGGGAAAGTGGAGCCAACAGAGGGAGGTTAAGAGGAAAGTGGGGCCAACCAAGGGAGGTTGGGACTCGCTTGATTGTTCTTAGATCAGGGTTTTTAAGCGCAAAAACCTGCGGTTGGGTTATTAGGGTCTGACTGGCTAGATCTGGTTGCTGGGTGAAAGCTGCATCCTGTTATGCTGGATAAACCGACCCCAGACTCTAATCTTCCTGGGTAGGGTCTGCAGGCAGTTTCCCATGGTGCCATTTTCTCACCTGGCGATTTTCGTTCCTCCTAGGCCTGCCTAGATCTAACAACCTTGATACCTTCAACATTCTGGAGAGAAAAATCCACCTGGGCCATGGTGCACAATGGTTACAGCAATGAAATGGGATAATAGAAGGAAGAGAGCATTGAAAATAAATTCCCACAATAAAATTGTATTATATTAGCTCTTAAACTCTGCTTTGTTGTAGAACCTGGGAAATCTTTTAAAATTTCTGATGTCCAGACACTAATAATTTTTTTAAAACTCCCCAGGCAATTTCCATGTGCAGCCATGTTCAAGAACAGTGGAGTTACCCATCCTTGAATTTTTACCATCCTTAAATGGCTCAATCTCATTAGAACTTACCAAGCATTTATAAATCACTGCAGTAAAATCAGTTCTCTGGGGTCAGTTCCACTTTCACCATAAATCAACAATGTTTTATCATGGGCATGAGCAGAGCTGTCAAATGGTTGTTTCCTGAATCTTTCAACATAGATTCCTTTAGATACTTAACTGCTTTGGATCAAGGAAATTGGCAACCAAATCAGGGGAGTCTCAGGGAAACGGCTGCCATACTGTACCTTGCCATAGGGGAAAAGATCAACCCCTCGTTTCTGGGAATGCTTAGTCACAAACCACATGTCATCAGCCTTACCAGCTGCCTAGTTCCATTTCCCTTCAGGTGAGACTGAGTCACATTTCTAGAGTGATGACAGCAAGAGAAGATGGTGGAAAGAAGAAATGTGTTACCAACACGGGTATAAGCATAGCTTATCTCACTTAATTTATTCAATACACATGCCTCTGGGTACAGTTAGTTCAGAAAACCATTAAATTATTCTGGCGCCAGTCTAGATAAGGTCTTTTACCTCATAAAATATTAATTTAGGTTTAAAGGAGGCAATGGTTTGTTTTTGATAGAAATCAGCACCTATCCCAACTCCATCTTGACATTAAAGAAAAGCATGGTACAACTGAGGAGCACGTTGAACCAAAATGATCTGGCAGAGACTTTATTTATGATTCTCAGCCTTCTGATGATTTCAAAGACATTTGGACCAGCAGCATTGCTCCAATCTCCTTCAGGCTTATCTGTACCAGAGCATCAATCTTACAATTCACTCCCTTCACTATGTGGTGGCTTGAAATCATCTCCAACAGCAACCCACCATTACTGCCGCCATTAATCCTCATTGCAACATCACAAAATGGCAACATTCTTTTCCATACTTTCTTAAATTTAATTCTATGGTAAGACTGTAAAGAGCTGTATTTGAGAGTAGCTTTAATCTAGTTCCATAACTGTTGGTAGTTAACACATTCCTTCTGAGTCTCATTTTCCTCATCTACAAAATAGAGCTAGTAATTCTGAATCACTAATGTGTTGGGAGTTTTCAGTGTCATGTTACAGTGAAGAAGACATTTTCTAAATTATAGAACTGTTACAAGTAAGATTGTTATTATCCAGAAAACCCTAAAGAGGCCCCAGTGTGTCAGGATCAGAAACAAAATGTCTCCTTAGATGTGGAAATCTGCAGCCCCCTTTTGTGCAACGAGAGGGTAGTATGATGTAATACACTACTGTGGACTAAAAAGGGGTTCTACAGAAAGTAATCTCCCAGTGTGACACATTCCTAACTGATCAGGGTCAGGATGGGTAGTCACACTCCAGGCATAGAACTTTGTTAGTAAAAAGTTTATCTCTGCCTTCAGCAAGCCCTGTCCATTGTTTTGAGGCAGGTTAACACACCTTCGCATAAGTGTAACCACTCTCAGAAAAGCACATAATCTTGTTAACTATCCTGTAATCCAACTTTTACCATGCTTTCTATCACCTTCCTATAATCTTCCTTATATTTCTTACTAATTTACTTTGATTTTTTTCCCTAAATTTTTATTGATTGATTTGAAAGAAGGAGAGGAATGGGAGAGAGAGAAACATCAATTTGTTATTCCACCTATCTATGCTTTTATTAGTTGATTAGTTGATTCTTGTATATGCCTTGGTTGGGGATCAAACTACAACCTTGGTGGATCAGGATGATGCTCTAACCAACTGAGCTGCCCGGCCAGGGCTCTTCCTTAATTTTTTTTTTTAATTGTTGTTCAAGCACAGTTGTCTCCATGGTCCCCCACCAGTCCCCCAACCCCACCCATCCCCACCTCCAACCCTTAATCCTACCCCTACTCTGGCTTTGTCCATGTGTCCTTCATACATGCTCCTTGACTTGACCCTTCCCTTTTTTCCCCCTTATCCCCTCCTCTCTGGTTACTGTCAGTTTGTTTTTTGTTTCAAAGTCTCTGGCTATATTTTGTGGCTCTTTCTTAATTTTAAATGCATAAAAGAAAATGAAAAACTGTCATTCTCCAGAGCATTTGAAGTCTTGCTTCCCAGCAATTATCACAAGTTTGGACTCAAATTCATAAAAATCTTCTACAGATTTGGATATTTCTTATGTCAACATTTACTTGACAGAGTTGGCAGAATTCCAAAAGAAGCCCACTCAGGACCACCCCATGAACCTGGACTTGGGGTGAGGTACCAGCAATGGTCCATTGGGCCCCGCCCTGCATTAGGTGAACTCAGGCAACTTTTCTCTCAGAGTCCCAGACCTTCTTCATTTAAGTAGGAAATTCTGACTTAATTTGGGCTATTTTTAGAAAATAGTTGAGGCGGATAAAGGTTGAGAGAATCCAAGAAGAGAAGAAGAAAAATAAGAGGCTGCTTTTAATTTCAGCTTTTTAATTGGATTACTGAGAGTGTTGTGGGAGGCTCAGTTCTTGCCAAATCAGTAAAGAGTTACAGATCAGCAAGGGTATTAGTATGTAAGCAAAGCTTATTAGTGACACATTCTCATGGAAGAGAACTGGCCTAGCCAAGGTGGGTGAGAAAGGCATAGGCACTCAGTCTCTTGGTCCTGAAGACTGATATAACTTATGGGGTGGAGTGAGGGAATCACATATTGATTTGCTGGGAGAAAGTGCTGCATAGTCTTCTAAGGGAGCATATGACCTCCTAAGCATAAATGTAGGTCATGGTCTATTAACCCAGATTTTTACCTTGCTCCAGACCACCTCTTGTTATCCTGTTAAAAATAGATATGTGGCCCAAGGCCATTAATCAAAGTTATTTATGAGCTTTTTCTGCAAGTACTATGGACCCTCTCCCATTCCTCCTCCTAAACTTCTACCTAACAAGAATCTGAGAAACAAACAAACAAAATACTTCGCTGGTTAAGTAAGAGACTGCACTTTCTTTAGTTCCACCTCCCAAAAAAAGAAAAAAAAAAAAAAAAGGGACACTTGCTTCCCCACAGCTGATAGTGAAGGGGAAGCAGCAGTTGATGCAGATCCCAGAATCTGGAGGTGGGGAAGGTGCATGCAGTGAGACTCTCAGTGAGGTAGTGCAACCAGTCCTGGAGAAGCCTGCCAGAGCCCCAGGAAGAAGGATGGGGTGCCCCAAATGGATTCATCCTGAAAGAGAGGTCTGTGTCCTGGAAAGAGCTGTGGTTCCTGTGGCATCTGAGAAGCTCTTGTCCCTTGCTCAGGTATTCTTGTATGACTAAGAATCTTTGTGAGGTTGCCTGAAGAAAAAATCAGGGATGTCCAACCTTTTGACATCTCTGCACCACACTAGAAGAAGAAGAGTTGTCTTGGGCCATACATTAAATAAATTGTGACATATAATCACAAAAATGTCTCATAATGTTTTAAGTAAATTTACAAGTTTGCATTGGGCAACATTCACAGCCATCCTGGGCTGCATGCAGCCTGCTGGCCGAAGGTCAGATACCCCTGAAAGGTGTGATGTGGACCTGTAAGTATAACCACCACATTTGGCTCCTCTGGAGATGTGCATGTAAAAGCTGGTTTTCCCTACAAGTTTGTTTAGATTCTACAGGTCTCAGAGGAAAAACTAAAATAAACAAGGGAAATCATGCTCTGAGGCTAACGAGCCCCAGGACAGTACGCCTCCCATTCATACTCAGATGGCAGAGATGAGGCTCCTTTGATGCTTCTAGAAAACCTTTTGCAAGCACTATTAGAAAAAGCCAGTAATAAAGTTATGCCGAATAACTGGGAAGTGTATTTAATTGGCCTCTTAAAGCTTCAAAAAGAGGATTTAGATAAATGGATTAATTTATGATGTCATTTAGGTGTCAACCCAACTCTTTGAGGTATTAAAAATGGCTGTCCTTATTTTAAAAGGGGAGGTCATTTGGAACTTGACTTGCCAAAGATACATAATTGTAAATGCCTCCAAAACAAAATTTAGATACAACCAATCCTTTATAAACTGGTGAGTTTTTCTCATAGCTGAAAGGTCTTTGTTTGTATCTCTCCATGTATGTTTATCTATATATCCTATAAATGTGAGATAGTTTTCTACCTCCAGATGATATTGTTAAAATTAATTTAAAGGTTTGTAAAGATCGTGCATTCTAAAATTCTCAGAAATATAGAAACTAGCTCAAATGTATATCAAGTTCATGTGATCTAAGGTTAATCCTTAGTAAGTATAAGCTAGTTTATGTTTGTGGATTTAAATAAAAACAGACGTGTTGTCATTTTATTTGGGTTTACAAAAAAAATCATTAATTACCGAGCATAGGTTTCTTTACTTTGGGCTTGTGAAATGTATTTGTCAGTAAAAGAACTTATGTTTATAAAAGGTTACCAAATGTCTGCGTAGATCTTTCAAGTTAAAGAATGCTAATTGTTTGCTACTTAAATTTCATTGACAATTGAAGTTTTAAGAGTTAAAACTTTAATATAACTAGGAATTACTTGTGGTATCCCAAAAGGGCCCCTGGAACATCTCAAAAGATTTGTCTTTTATACTACTTTGCATAAGAAGTGTTGTAAAATGAGTGATGAAAAACTTCTAGGGTATATTGCATGGGTGAACAATGGTAGTAAATCAAACAAATAGCCAGGGCTATGGGACACCCAAGGCAGCCACTTGGTTCTTTTAGCCTCCCTGACAAACCCCATTTTTCCCCCAATTTTTACATTCCTTCATGAATCATAGTGTATTTAAGCTGGACTTAGGTTAGATGAAGAAATTTATAAGCTGATATTATTGAAAGGAGACATCTTACACTATTGCCAAAGTTGGGTACAGTCACTTCAAGAAAATGCCAAATTGGTAACCACTCTCTTTCACACCAAGCTCCCACAAGACACAGACTTTGAAGATCACTGACTGACTGCCACGGATTTTGCTTATTGGAAACGACATCAAATAAAAGATACTCTTCAACCTTGTTGGAAGGGACTTTATCTGGCACCTAACTGCGAATGCACATCCACCTGTCTCTGACACTTGCCTCCACCTAAAACAGACATAAAAGTCTCCCATACTGTAGAAGACTTTAGGACCTATAGGATGAGAAGCCACTGGCATCAGAGGCAGGCAGCTATCCAAAACATCAACAAGGCCTATGTACCTACGAATTGATGTTGAACTTAGAAATCAATTGTTTATTGCCTTTCCTTGTCTGGTAATGATATTAGTCATAATAATAGTTACATTTATATATAAATAAAATTATAAATATATTATATATATATATAATCCTGTTAGCAGTAGAAAAGTGGCACCAGGCACTGGCAATCAGTTAGGCCAGACCTCTGTTCAGCAACCTCAGTACTTGAGTTTGATTTGAAAAAATTCAGAGACAAGAAACTCAAACTATAAGGGAAAGTTCATTGAGAAAGTTGCAGATGTAGTAGAAGGGCCCATGGAGCTTAGGAGAAAGAGGGAGAGAGGTACGTGCCTTGAGGGACAAAAGAGGGAGGAGAGGCGCAGATGTGCTCTGGAAAAGAGAGAGTATGCACTGTGTTCTCTGTCCTGGGGGCTATCTGGGGTCTCAGAGTATCTCAAGAAAACATTCTTCAGTTTTCCAGGTTTGCTCCTTTGTGGTCGCCACTGATTGGTTGCGGTCAGGGGATCATTAATCAATGCAGCTGGCCCTGACATCAGCCATGGCATCACTCAGTCTGATTTTGCTGCTTCTCTGGAGCTGAAACACAGCTGAAGCCTAGATGTCACCCTCCAGGAGTTAATGCTTAAGATTCAAGGGCTGATAGTTTTGACTTTACTAGGTACCCAGGGCTCTCCACCCTGGTTACCCTCTATACCTGGCCTTTGATTCCTACTACAATCCAACTACTTCTAATTACTGAACATGTGTAAGATAACTTTTAGTAATCTTTTAATAGCTTATGTGAATGTTATATTAGATGCAAAATGCAGAAAATGTGACAGATGGCAAAACTTGGATCATGATAGTTCACAGAATAGAAATGATTGCGAGGGTTTTCTGCAATGAACACCAAAAGATGTGACTGCCTTCCACTTACCCTTGCTTTCCCTTTTTGAGAAAATTTGGCCTCAACTTGATATAGAAAGATCTGATCAAATTACTGGGGAGGAGTATGGAGGAGCGGTAGGAGGAGGTTGCCTGAGGCAATGGTAAGCAATCTAGGACAAGATTGGCTGAGAAATTGAATGTCTCCAGAGTGCATGGAATTATGGGCTAGAAGAGTTGAAATAAAAGAAGGGCTCTCAGGCTCTAGGGTTCTAGGGTTCTAGAGCTCTAGGGCAGGGATGTCAAACTCATTTTCACTGGGAGTCACATCAGCGGAGAGGTTGCCTTCAAAGGGCTGAATGTAATTTTAGGACTGTATAAATGTAACTCCTCCTTAACTAGGGGCAAGGAGCTCAGAACTGCTGCCGGGTAGAAACAAGGTGTCGGCCAGATAAAACAAGGTGGAGGGCCGGATTCGGCCCTTGGGCCTTGTGTTTGCCTCCTGTGCTCCAGGATTTTTGGGCTGGCTCACTGGCTCTCTCTTGTCTTCCTCAAGGATGCCTGGATGAATGTGCTGCAGCTGCCTGTGTTTTCCAACGGAGGGTATCTTGGATGAGAAGAAACTCGAGGTTCAGCCTAGACTAAGGCTGGCCTGGCAGAGGGTGGCAGGGTTATTCTTCTTTGGGTGTTCTAGATGGGACTAGCTCTGAGGCAAAAGCCTCCCATTCTTCCAAAATTGTGTAGCTTTTGTATCTTGGGTTGTTTTAGTTTGTAAACTAACCCTATAGGTATAAGATAATTAAAAACTAACAAGGGGAATGGTTTGAGAACTCAGGTGTGGAAGAGTTTAACTTTAATTGATAGGCTTAAGTGATTCAAGTTGTAAATAAAGAGTTAAAGAGTTCAGCAGTAATTGATAGGCTTAAGTGACTTATGCAGGTGGAAAGCTGTTTTATTCTAAAATTTTATTCTAAAATTGTGAAGCCTTTAAATAAAGACTCCTTTCCTTTACCACCAAACTTTCGACTCTGGAATTTTGCCTAGAGCACTGGTGGCAAACACAAGGCTGTGGGCTGAATCCGGCCCTCCACCTTGTTTTATCCAGACTGGAACCTTGTTTCTAGGCAGCAATGCTGAGCTCCTTGCCCCTTGTTAAGGAGGAGTTACATTTATACAGTCCTAAAATTACATTCAGCCCTTTGAAAGCAACCTCAAGGCTGAGGCGGCCCCCCTGGTGAAAATGAGTCTGACACCCCTGACCTAGAGGTTGGCAGCGGGCAGCAGGACCCCACTTGTTATTCGGTAACAAACCCTTACCCATCGCTATGTCATTGTCCCACCCTCAGTGGTCCACCATTTCAACAAGATGACGTTGATAATGAGAATTCCTAGGAATGAGCCTTCCTAGCACTGTGAGACCTCACTCTCTGACCAATGTTGGTCATCAATGTATCCTTCTGATTGATTTATGGCCAAAGTAAGAATGTGGGTAAAAAATGGATTCTACAAAAATTAACCTTACAGGGTGATCTGATCATATATTCCTAACTGGCCACCTCATGGTGGGTAGGCATATGACTTTTTTTAGTAAAAGATTTTATCTGTGCCTTAAACAAGCCCTGTCCATTGTTTTTGAGTATGTAGGTTAACACATCTTTGAAATAATTGTAACCAACCCCAAGAGAGCACATAATCTTATTAGTTATCCTATAATCTAATCCCTGACTTGCTTTTTCCCACCTTCATGTAATCTTCCTTGTGGTCCCTCCTTCATTTAAAATGCATAAAATAAACTTCAAAACTGAGATTCTCCAGAGCATTTTGGTCTTGATTCTTGGCCATTATCATCAGTTTTTGCTCACATAAAGTTGTATAAAAATTCTCTACAGGTTGGACATTTCTTGCAATGACACTACAAGTGTACAAGAGCACTGATTACCATCAGAATATTTGTAGTTTATTCTCATTATTGCTATTAGCAATATAAGTTCCCTGAAATGCTATTTTCTCATCCGAAAATAGGCTTGAGAGGAATATGACTTCAATGTCCCCATGGTCTTCTGACTAATAAGTGGCAATGGGTCCATGCTCATTGGGTCACACCTCTGTTCATATCTGCCTACAAGAAAAGAAAATGCATTCTGGTCTCCCAAGTATCTACCTCTTTTCATTTCATCTGTTATTCCTGCATCTTATTTCTTTATTTCTTTAGAAGAATTGAAATGAGTAGAAGATACCACAGCTTTGCTCCTGGTGGTTATTCTCAGAAAAGAAAGAGAAAAGTGAACATCGATGGAGGCAATGCAGGCAAGGTACAGAACTGTATCCCAAAGATGCCAAACGGGAAGATTTACATCTCCTTGCCCGCCCACAGCCAGGATAGAGTGGGAAATAAGAAAAACAAAAACAAAACAAAAGATGAAACACAAGAAATAACAACATTTTGAAAATACATATACACACAGATGGCTGTTGGATGGTTCCCAGCCATCCTGGTGTAAAACTATATCAAATAATTAAGTTGACAAATGCAGTGGAAGAATCACCCAGAGCCAACTTAGGATGGGTTTCTGAATTCTAAGATAAAGCATCCTGGAGCCTTGAGAGAAAGGATGTGGTTTCTTTCTTTCTCTCTTCTTTTCTCTTTCTTTCTTTCTTTCTTTCTTTCTTTCTTTCTTTCTTTCTTTCTTTCTTTCTTTCTTTCTCTCTCTCTTTCACCTTAAATAAATCAACTCCTACATTTCCCCCTTTCTGTTTCTTGATTTGCTGGACTACTTTGGGAATACCAGTCTTCCTCTGGGTTTTAAGTACAGAGGTGAAACTTTCATCATAATTTTAGAGAATGACACGGCTAGGGAGAGACATGGAATGTTGTTTAGAAAATGAAATTAATTTTCAAAAAAGCTGGCTCATTTACTCTGCCTTAGTTGTTCACTTATGTACATTTGTCCCTACAACTGGCATGCTTTGTACTGACCAAAAGTGGGAATTGTGGATGAAAAGGGGGTTCTTCAGGAACTGGAGGAAACATCTTAGTCATTCTTCAAGACCTAACTTGGATTAACTTTTATGAGAAGCTTTCACTTTCCCTCTTAGCTGAAAGCTACTCATAACTTTGTAATTCCATGGCTTTTGTGTATATTTTCTTTTATAGAAATTATAAGGCATTTAATATTGTATGGTTAATCTTTTCCTCTAACTGGACCTGAGGGCAAGGACTATATGATTCATCTTTGATTTCTCCATAGCAAATAAAACAGTTCTTAATACATTAGGGGCAGACAATATACACTAATAAAATAAACAAATGAGTAGATGAGTCGGTTGGCCTCTTCACTTTTCTTCCAGACACTGCAGGTGTAACTACTTCTTTCTTGAGCATTTTAAGGACCTGCCGCTGCCATGTACTATTCTTGTGGGTTGCCCCGTGTGAATGTTCCCAGCCTTTGTCATGTAGGTCATCTCATTTTTTGGCTGGAGAGTGAGCAGAAGTAGGTGTTGCAAGTCAGCTCCACCACTGAGTCACAGTGCCTCTGGGTGCTGTAGTTTCACCCCCTCTGATAGGTCTCCCGCAGCATTCTTGCAAGGTGAGTTTTCTCATTTGCTTTCCCTTATAAGGTGCCAGAGGGGGTTGTTGGTCAGCATTGGGGGCCACAATTGGGGAAACAATGGCCAAGGGACTTTGCCTAAGGCTATTGAGTGGGCTGAAGCCTTACAGTTAACACCTGGTGAGACTGTCATGACTCAGTGCTCTATTCTCTACTCCAGGTTTCTTCACCCATCAGCTGTCTTCATTCTGCTAGGCCTAGACTTTGAGAACCTGAAATAGACTGATGCGATTATATGACTGAGCTACTGGCTGCATTCTGCATTGGTGCACGAATGCATGGTCTTGAGTGACTCTGTCTTTAAATGACTAGCAGAGGACAAGGTGCTTCACTGAATACCCTTTGAAACTAGGGCACTTTAGAGGGGCTAGTTGTCAGGAAAATTGACACAAGGCCTAAGAATTTACAGAATGATTAAGATATTGAATAATAACTGAATGGCAGTAACAACTCACATGTGTTACATCTTTTTACTTAAAAGACTTGTATTTCACTGTACACAGCCTTAAAAATATGTAATTATGATATTTATTTAGGATAAAATTGATAAATTGTTCTGTGTTAAAAATTATAAAATATGGAAAGAAAAACAAAAAGTAAGTTTACTTATAATCCCACCATTTAGAAATAACTACCGTTGGCTTGAGGTATTTCTTCTTCATATTTTTTAAATACAGTTTCTCTTACCTTAAGAAAAAAGTAATTGTGATCTTTATTTAAGGGGCAAGGGACTATAAGGCGGTGAGATTGTAAGGTGCCTGGAAGAAGAACTTAAAAATGGTAAGTTCAGTCATCTGATCATTTCCTATGTGATCTTGGCTACTTCTTAAAATTTCTCCTGATCCTTAATTCCCCTCTCCTCCCAAAGGAGGTAAGAAAATTCAGTCAATGTCAATGCTAGCTCAAAGCCCTGTGATAAAGATTGATTTTTAAATTCTAAGTAATTGTGTGATGAAAAGTTTATGTATGTTTAATTGGTAAAAACACCAGCTAAATTAACCTTTAACTTTAGACAAACTGCCAGGATTTGTATAAATTAAGGGACTGTCTTATGAGTTAATTATTTACCTGATCCATAGCTTTCTTCACTTGGCACAATTTTTTTTTTTTTTTTTTACAGATTTTGTTTGTTTATTTTTAGAGAGAGGGGAAAGGAAGGAGAAAGAGAGGGAGAGAAACATTAGTATGTCTTGTGCATGCCCCCACCAGGACCAAATACACAACCCAGGCATGTGCCCTGACCAGAATCCAACCTGTGACCCTTTGCTTTGTGGGATATTGTCCAACCAACCAAGCCACACTGATCAGGGCACTTGGCCCAATATTTTTAGGTCTAAAAAGGGAAGGGAGTATGGTAGCTCAAAACATAATGAGACAAGGCATTGGCTACCATTTAGATTCTGGGAATAGCCAAAGAGTAAATCAAGCCATCAACCAGCCCTATACTAGTAGAAGAAAGATAGTTTTCTGTATTCAAATAATCTCACATCTTATGATTTGAACATACATATCCTGTGGGCCTCATACCCTCTCGTCTGATGCCTAGACATCATGACCAGGGAATTCTGTGTGAACCAGGCAAAGATTGAAGGAAATGGGCAAATGCCCAGTCTTGGTCACAGGAATGGCACCATCTTCAGTACCTACACCGTTCGACTGAGAACAGCATTGGAGTAAGAAAAAAAGATTTAGGGTTTTCATTTTGCATTGCTGGTCTGTGGTCTCTTGAAATTGTTTTCACCATATTTTCATTTTATCTAGAAGTTGCTTTCTATTTAGGAAGGAACTTCAATCTGGGGACTAGAGAGACCAGGGTAAGATGTGGAAGAAAAGCATCAGGACTGGAGTTTTGGTTTATTCCTGGGCTCTGTACTCTGGGTTGTATAACCAAATTTATGGTGAAAGACAGCAGGCTCTCACGGCAGAAGTTCCATTTAGGAATAAAGACAGGGAATTACCTGAAGCATTCCACGTATTTCATTGTGGATTGGCAGCAAAAGCAGAGTAGTTTTTAGGTATATAATTTACAAAAATACCCAAACATTGTTTAAACTAAACTGTGTTGAGTAATGGTGATAACGATGATAGGGATGATCATAATTACTGCTGTTGAGTGTTTTGTATGCCACTTGGCATGCATTAGTCTCTTGACAACTCTGTAAGATAGGTATTATTTATTTCATTGCACAGATGAGAAGATAATGTTATGCACCGAAGGTAATTCTTTCAAGATCATCCATCTAGCTAGTAACTGTACCAGAAACTTGGATTTTCACAGCCTGTAAATTTTTGTTTTAATCCTCACCGTGTTTTTTTAATTGATTTTAGAGAAAGGGGAAAAGAGAGGAGGGGATAAACATCGATATGGAAAACATCGATTGGTTCCTCTTGCAAGCGTGTGCCAACCCGGGATCCAACTTGCAAACTTTTCCTGCATGGGACGACGCTCCAGCCAACTGTGCTATTCCATTGTGGCCAAGAGCCTTGGATTTGGTCAATTATCACTGCTGCAGCCCCGGAGTAGAGAATGCTGGGTACGAAGGTTGGGTTGTCTGGCAACTCCTGCCCCTAAAATGTCAGAGCTAATGATTTAAAAGAGCCCTCACAAGCAAATGCTACTTCATTAGGTGATAGAGCTAGATGGCATTTTGCAGCAAAGGCTGTCACCTGAAGGGAAGGATCAGCCCTCATGAATTGCAAATTATTTCCTAAGGTGTCCTCTGAGGGAAGAAAGACAGATGGGTGGGGTCTCAGGCTGGTTGGGAAGGCTGCAGTGCAGCCTGGGATAGATGCAGTTCAGAGCGCTGATGGCTATTTCCTTTATCTGCCAGGGTAGATCACAGCTCACGTACCTTCCTTCAGCTCCAAACAAGTACTTCTTTTTTTACTTAGAAAAGAGATTATCTTTAGACTCCTGTAGCACCAATATCCTGCTACCTCTGATTAAAAGCAGTATAAAGATAAAATGACTTCTCTATCCCTCATGGCCCTGGGAGCCAGCACCACCCAGGGAAATGGCCCTCTCCCAGCAGCAGACAGCCCAGCTCTCCACTTTTGAAGCTGCCTCTAATCCTGTTTGCTTTCAGAGCTCCTGTAAGATTTGTGCTCTCAGCAGCAGGCTAGCCCAGTGAAGCTGCTCATGCTAAAACCATGGCCGGCTTCCCAAGCGAACAACCGCGACAGTCAATTACATCAACCCAATTAGCAGCAGCACCCACCTTGAGCAAGCAAGGCTCACCTGCTGTCTTGCCCCTGTCTGGAAAAGGGCCCTGGGGCCTTGGTAGGGAAGCTGGTGAATTGGGAGGCTAATTGTTTATCAGTGACCTCCTCTCAGAGCCCTCTTGTCTTAGAGATCAGTGAAGGCACTGAAAAAAGACCAATCTCTTATACCATAGTCTGCTAAGCAGCCTGCAGATTATAATGGTTTTCAAATGATTCCACCGGGAAGGAACACTGTCTTCCCTCAGCGCCTATTGAATGATCAGAGATGGAGCTTTATCAGATTTTGCCCTCAGTAATGAGGCTGTGTTTGCCCTGCCGTTCACACAACACTGACTAGGGACAGGGCCCACTCTGTGGAAGGTGGGAGGTAGGTAAGGGATGAAGTCAGTGCTTTCCTTGGCTCCACACACCAGCTTTCCATCTTTACAGAGAATCAGAAGTCTGGCTTCAAAGTCTAATCACCCACTAGCTGCTTACCTTGACCAAGTTGCTTAAACTCTCTGAGCTTTGGTTTTATTTCTTAAAAATGTGATTATGTAAACTCTAGGGATTTGGAAACAAGCTAGTGATTGCCAGAAAATGTGGGTTGGGAGGGAATGGCTGCCAAGGACAGTGTGTGGGTGATGGGATAGTTTTGTGTTATGGTCGCAGTGGCGACCACAGGACTCCATGCAGGTGTCAAAACTAACATAAACTGTACACTGAAAGGGGTGTGTGCATTTAAAAAATAAGTATTTGTTAAAAATGGGATCTAAATAACTTTTCAAAGGCTAATCATAAGGTAAAGATGATAAAAGTTTTGAAAGTACCTAGCACAATGAATATAAATATTTCGTATATATTCTAAGTATACATCAGGGATTTTTTTTCCTTTCTTTCCAAGCTTGTTTTTCTCGTCCATAGACTAGGAAATAAAATATTACTTCTTACAAGTATAAAAAGTCTTACCATCTTCCTAAGCATGGTGCAAAGATAATATTAGATTATGAATGTAAAAACTTTATTAGCAGTCAGGATGTAGCTATGCATGCGTTCATTCATTTGTTTGCGTTTTTGAACACCTTTGTTGTGTGAGACCCTGTGGCAGGCCCTGTGTTAGGCCCTGCTGGATAAGCATAACAGAGTCATTTCTCCACTACTGTAGCGCATAGCCTAGGGAGGGAAAGAATGAAAACGTACTACCTGTTTGAAGTTCCAGTGACTATGGAAATGTTATAAGGGACAGCTAATGCAGCCTTTTATCTACATATTTTCTGGAATGAGACTTGGAAAGCAAATAGGACATGGGCCCAACCAAGGAGTAGCAGGGAAAGAGGAAGGATACTGCAAACTGAGGAAACTATATATACAAAGATCTGGAAGCAAGAGAGACCAAGGCTCACTCAGGTACAGAGCATCTTATATTTCTGGTTGGGGTTGGAGATGGCTCATTTGGAAGATTCTCACCTTCAACAGGGGGCTGGAGCCAGTGACCATTAGAGGGTCTTCTAACCGCATGAGCATGTGGTTCTGTGAACCTTGGCCCTGTCTTTGTACCCACTTAAAGGCAACTCGGGCCTCAGTGCTTTTCTTCTCCTTCAGTGTCTGGATCAGAACCTAGAAGAAAGTCTCTCCCTTAGGAGAGACTTTTAGTTACCTTGCACTTATTTTTGCGTAATTACCCAGCTTCCAACCAGACAGGAGGTGACAGGAGTCATGGAAGGGATTCAAATCCTCTGAGGCTGCTGGATGATGTCAACCCAATTACCAGAGACAGGGCTATCTTCCTGGCAATGCCCCTCAGGTATCTGCACCTGGGTGGATATGGGTGGAATTCTTTGATGTGACACTTGGCTGGCAGAAATTCTGCTGCTCCTTGCCTCTTTTATTCCCTCCTTGAAAAAAAAAAAAAAAAAAAGCATTTCGACAGTGGGGCAAAGTACATGCCAGTTACCTTAAAAGTTTTAGCAATCACTGAGAGACCCTGCAATAGAATCATTCCAGACTGCTTATACATAACCACTGCCCCCTGCCCAGCCCCTGGCCTGGACCATCCCGACCCTTGCTGCTTTAGCCACCTCAATCCCTCTGCTAGGACGCCTGGCACATTCTCACAACCCAGCAACTGATAGGGTAAATCCTGCCGTGAAAGGCCTCACCTGGCCCCACCCCAGCACTTTGTTTGTTCTGTTTGGTTAGAACAAACTAGTTGTTGTGTGTTGTAAATGTCTCCTCTCTGGGAGAAGGGGGGAAACTGCTGAACTGACTTTCCTGAGCAAATCATTTCTTTTTTCTGGGCTGCTATCAGTCAATAAAAATTAAATTTAGTCTCATTGTATTAAGTACATGGAGTTTTGGGACTTGTTGATTCCCCAGATCTCTTCCACCTTTAACATCCTATGTATGATTCTGTAAATTATGAAAATATTCAGATTCCTGTATCTCAGGTTGGTCTAGTTCCAGTACTCATCAAGAGGAAGTTGATTGCCTACATCTAACATGAGTAGGGGCTTCTCACAATCATAGATACACAGCACTTTAGAGCTGGGAGCAGCTGAGACTTCCCCCAGCAGACTTTTTGGAATCTGTCCTGCAGAGTTCTCAGGAGCCTACAGAAGCAGATGAGGAGAGCCGAGTAGACAGGGCTCTGAAGTCCTGACTCCTGCTTCTACCCAAGCAGCCCTGATGTTTCCTGTTTTATACAGTGGTACTCTTCCCACAACTTTAAGAAATGTTTCTTAAAGGTGTTTGGGGAACAAATCCTTAAATCCTGGCTTGGCAACTTGTTCTCACTGGGGCCTTGACTTGGCTACTTAGCCTCTGTGAGCCTCTGTGTCCTTATCTGTGAGATGGAACCAATGGCACTATCCCCCAAGGTGTTAGAACACTACAAAGTGTTCAATGCAATGTCCGCTATGAACTAGGGGTGTGAGAACTACTAGCTGGCTCTACATCCAGCCCATGATTACTTCCTTGAGTTAGAATATAAGTTCCCAGAGCCTTTTTGAAAAGACTGAGGGGGGTGGGACACAGGTACACACACAGAACTGCTAAGGAGACATTTCAACAGCAACAATTAAACTTGCAACACTTGCTACTAACACTTACAAATAAGGTGGCACTAGCAAATCCTATTCAACCACAACACCAGGGGCAGGTCACCCTGATAATCACCGCAACATCGTGGATTTGGTTACTGCAAGTAACTCACTGACCTTACTGGCTCAAGTTTGTATCTACACAGTAGCTACACAGAAGTTGAATAACCGGTCTGGTTCCTGGCACTCTGGGTGTGGCAGCCGTAACACTTGAAATGTCTTCTTTAAATGGACTAATTTAGCCCCTTCCACCACCTCTCCAAGTACCCTCTCTGAGATGGTGACCCATACATGTCTCCCACCCGAGACAGCATGCAATGCACAAAAAGCAATGGGCATCTCGAATTACTTTCCTTTTTTGAAGGGATGATAGCTTTCCAAATGAAAAAGCCTAGATTGAATCTCTGTTCTATTAAACCTCTGTTCTCATATGACTAATTTGAGAATCCGCCCACTCCGGAGGCCATTAGGTGGGTGCAAGGAAAGATTTCCAAGCAGTGCTCTAATCGCAAATTGTATCAGGCAGGGCTTTGTAATCAGATGGGGGCTGGCCCGCCCTTGGTGTCGTTTCCAGGCTGCGGGGGCAATGCACCCCAGAGCTGAGCTTAGTCCCAGCCCTCTCAAGAACCGTCTGTGTCAGCTTGGCTCAGTCCTCAGCCTTCTCTGCATTTCCTTATAAATCAAATTTTTGTGCCTCTTAAACATTTTTTTCTCAATTGTAACTTGCGCAATGCTTATCTTTCCCTTGTTGATGTTTTCCTGCTTCTGAGCCTTGTTCAACAATAAATGTGGATGCTGGCTCTTATGCTTTCATTGACGACTGGTGGACTTGGAAGAGACCACTGCTTGTAATACCCTTCCAGAGTCCTGGGTCTGTCCAGTGTCTTCATTTTACAGCTGGAAAAACTTTGAACGAGATGGGGAAAGTAGTTTCATACAAATCATCCAAATCCGTGAGGGGCTAGGCTAAGGCTTGTGACTTAGTCAACCACCTTTTCCACTATGTTGGTTCACTCCTTCATGTAATCGCGTTTACATGCCTGCGATAAATACTCCTGAGTTTCCATGCCAAGTACTACACTCTGAACTCTGGAAATAAAGCCATGAATAACATTCCTGCCCTAGAAACTATATTCTGAGTGAAGAGGGACAGACAACAGACAAAATAAATTAGATGAAATGTAAATAGGAAGCGTAGATGGTGAGAAGTGCTATGAAAAAATAAAGCAGAAATGGAGAGAAGGAATGTCAGGTAGAGGAACTCGAGTGTAAAGTAAGGTCATGGAAGACCTCCCTAAGAAAGAAAGCTTGAATCTTGACTTGATGGACATGGTAGATGAGCCGTGTGGACACCTGAGGGAAGAGCAGTTCAGGCGTAAACAGCAGTAAGTGGAAAGGCCCAGAGGCAGAAGCGTGCTGAGTGTGTTGGGGGAACGGGAGGGTGGCCGGAGCCACTGGAGCTCACAGGAGTCTAAGGGAGGTAAGAGCAGAAACGTAACTGGCTCAGATCTT
Organism: Glossophaga mutica; assembly: GCA_039655065.1. Taxonomy (NCBI): domain Eukaryota; kingdom Metazoa; phylum Chordata; class Mammalia; order Chiroptera; family Phyllostomidae; genus Glossophaga; species Glossophaga mutica. The sequence continues at coordinate 174,666,407 of CM077304.1, read as the reverse complement.
ATGGGCCACCGCAGTGACTTAGCCAGTAAGGCGGAAAGCCGGGGGAGGATTTTGAGCAGAGAAGTGACATGATCTGGAGGTGGCACAAAGACAGCCACTGTGAATAGCAGGAAAGATGGACATAAAAACACAGTCTGTAATTTGGAGAATGACAAAGGTCATGGAAGGGGAGTGACGGGTGGAGCTGGACTGCTCAGCAGGGAAACAGAACTTAGCCTGGAGCTGCATCAGCTCGGGGGAGGCTTCCTAGAGGGAGAAGTACGCAAGGAAAAAGTGGCCACCAGATGTAGGGTGACCAGCTTTCCATCTCTGCTAGAGACTATCCTGGGCTCAAGACTCCTCAGTCCCAGGAAAAGCAAGCCAATTGACTAGTGTACCGTGAGAGTTTCCTGGTAAAGTTGGAGAGGTGGAGGGTGGTACGAGAGTGTTCTGGGCAAAGAACACATTATAAACATCTGAGGGGCAGGAGAGGGTGATGCTGGGGATTGGGAGGAAAAGTGGGGAGATGGCAACATGTAGAGGAGGTAGGCAGGGCCTCAAAGTGCAAAGTTCTGTGAGCCGTAAGAACAAACAAGCCACAGAATTCATTTTGATGTCAGTGGAAGGGTTTTAAGCACAATTTGTTACCAAACAGATACATAGGATTGGCTGCCTATTGCCCAAAAGCCAAACTGGTGAGGCAGATGCTGGCAAAAAAGAAAAGAGGTTTTATTCATGTGCTGCAATGTCTGGGGGAATGGCAGACACCCATCTCAAAGCCAGGCCATCTCCTTGGCCCATCTCCTCGCAAGGCCAAGACAAAAGCCAGTGTTCCGATGTAAAATACAGTCCATTGAAGCCTGCAGGCAGCTGCTATGTGGTCGTCCAGGTAGCTTTGCTTGTTCCTGGCTACTGTCTGTTTTAGTTTCCCTCCTGGAGCCTGTGCGTGGAGCCTGTATGGCCATGGGCCATGTGGCTGCTGGGCCCTCAAGGTAGCACAAACGCAGGGGCCAGGGTGTCACCAGGTGGGCAAGAAGCGTTTCTTTGTTCCTCTGGGACTATGTTAGTTTTGGTGTGGGATGGACTAGGTGCTTTCTCATGCTGTGGGTGGGTCCACCTTCCAAACAATCCCTTCTTCCCCCGGCTTGACTGACAGGTCTTTTTGGTCCAGCACCTCCCCCAGCCACCATTTTGACTTCTATGGCACATGTGTCTGCCTTTCGCTGGTCCCACTCCCAATCTGGTACCAGAAGCGGAGAGGAGAGCTTTTCCCTCTACCCACTTATCTTGCTAGCCTTCTGTACACTCAGTATAAGAGCTTTCCCCTGATGCCACCTTGGCCAATGGGCAGAGACTCCCCCCTCATGCCAAGCACTCTATCCACCAGTAACGGTCGTAACACTAATGACTTGGCAATTTTATCCCTCCCCTCAATTTCCTTACTTGCAGTAGAGCTATATAAATAATAATAATAATAATAATAATAATAATAATAAACAAACATATTTTGTAAGTTTCAGGTGAAAGCTGAAAAGAAAGAAATCAATAAATAGAGTGGGAAATAAATTTGCATCAAAACATTCCAATTGAGGGTTCAGCTGTGACTTGGAAGTCCTCATGTCCAATAAGGTCACATTCCTATACAACTAGATTTTTTGTTTTTTTCATTTCCCTATTTGTATTAATGATGTTATTTTTTTTACTAACCTCAAAGTTTCAGACTCATGATTTTTATATTCTTTCCTTGGTGATTCTGTCAGGCACCATCTTTATTGCTTTTTTCTTCAAAATGTCTCTCCTTTGTTCTTAACTCTTATGCCCCATGTCTGTGAGCCTGATCAGGCTGCCCTCACCTGGTGCCCGAAAGTGATGGGCTAAGGGTCTATATGTAGGGGTATGGGGGTGGAGGAGTGAGATTAGACTTCCCTGGGTGTGGGCAATAAGGGGATGGTCTGTCTGTAGGGAATTTAAGAACAATCGATTTAAAGTCAGTTTGCTTTGTAATATTTCTACGTGCCAGCCACTGATGCCAATGATAATATCGCCTCTCCTCTGGAGCAGGCTGCCCCCCTACTCCCACTTTGGCTTCCGATTCTATTGTTTTCTTCCTTGGTCTCCCTGACTCCTGTCCTTTTTCTTCTAATCCCTCATATGCCAATTTTACTATGCAACTATAGTGAATGACCACCCATCTCTAGCTTCCCCAAACCTCAGATGCCTTCCTGAGGTTTCCAAGATTAAGTCCCAATACCGCAGTCTAGCCTTCAGTCAAGCCCTCCGTAACCTGAAGCCAGACCAACAGCTGAAACTTATCCTATTACTCTGCATCCCAGACCCTGTTTGCTACGTGAATCTGTGCCACAAGAGCCTTAGTTTGCTGTTGCTTTAGCTGTGAGGAATCTAGTTTTGGATCCCAGCAATACCAAAGACTGCTGGTGTGACCTTAAGCAAGTCACTCTCCCTCTGAGAAATTCAGTATTCTCATTAGCCAAATTAGGTTAATATACCTGTAGAGCTGAAGTCACAGAATTGCAAGAAGGGTCAAATGAAATCATGGTTATGAAATCATCTGCCCGTGTGAACCATGATGATGATTACAAGTGTTGGAGATCATACGTGTCAGAATAGTGGCTGTTGCAGTTCTAGTGTTGATGATATTCATGCAAGGCTTGACTCTTTGTCTTCATTGTCCGTTTTCCCTTCTACTCCTTTCATCTTTGCCGTTCCATGCCCCACTCATCATTTAAGGAAGAGCTCTAGACCAACTTCTTCAAAACGCCTTCCCTTGCTATTTAGGCCTGCTCTGAACTCTGCTCTCTTCAAAAGCCATCAAAACACACTTCCTTTGAGTTCACACAGGCACCATGCCCATCATGCAGTCTTCCCACCTGGACTGTAAGTGCCGCCTCTTAGCTTTGTTCAGCCTCCCTGTCAATGCTGAACACAAAACAGATGTTAAATCAGGACTTGTTGAATGAATGAATGAATGAATACACAGAGGCATCTCTTTTTTACCCCTTAAAGCAAAATATGCTGATAGTGCCCTCTGCTGCTTATCAATGAGTCTGTTTTCTACACAGTAGACAAGCAAGTGAGAGAATGCTTAGTAAGAGAAATAGGTAAAAATTGTGCCTTCCCACATGCTGGGACTGAAAGGACTAGGAAAAGCTGCTGGAAGGTCCAGTGCAGGGGACACTCGGAAGTCAGCTGAGAATCTCCTTTCTAGACTGGTGATTGACAACCAGCTTGGAGTTAAAACACTCGATTTTGTATAACAAGTTTCTCTTCTCCTGGGCCCCTCTCCCAGCAAAAAAGTATGTTATTTATGGCCAGAGATGATTTTTAAATCTAATTACATGAAAGTTAACTTTGAAGATTTCAAGATGCTTCATGGGAGAATGCATTTAAAAAAAAAAAAAAGTCTTGAGAGCTAGAAAAGGATTGCTAATCATAGCCCTATTCATTGTCCTTCTTTTCAGGTGTTCTCATATGTAGTAAAAATAACAATTGCCTCTTAATGATTGCTTCTTGTGTGCTTGGCATTTTCCTTCTATTGTATCAGTTAACTCTGCTGCTAACTCATCAGGTAGGTATTGCTATCCCTTTAGAGATGAATACATTGGAAATAAGAAGGTAAGAAATGTGTCCATATTATTGAACTAATAAGAGCCTGCAAGGGGCCCTAAGTCCAGCGGGGACAAGCCTGCCCTCCTCATTGCTATTCACCTCAGATTCCTCTTAGGATGGGCCTCTGGACCAGGATTTAGGCTACTCGCTTTTATTTTTTTTATTTTTTTTTTTAATATTTATTTATTTATTTATTTATCTTTAGAGGGGAAGGGTAGGAGAGAGGGAGAAGGAGAGAAATATCAATGTATGGTTGCCTCTTATGTGTCCCATGCTGGGAACTGGCCTGCAACCCAGGCATGTGCCCTGACTGGGAATCGAACCTCGATCCTTTGGTTCACAGGCCCGCGCTCAATCCACTGAGCTACACCAGCCAGGGCCCGCTTTTAAATCCAGATTCTGCCAGTAACTTGTAGTCAAGTTGAGTAAATAAATTTCCTTTCTGGGCCTCAGTTTCCACAATTCTAAATAAGAGTTGTCAGACCAAATACTCACTCAGGCCTCTTCCCCCTTGGAGCCTGTTACTGGTAGTGGCAGTCATTTGTGGAACTCTAAATATAAGGCCTTATTGTGCCGATGAGCCATTCTTAAGGGGCTACCCCAGGCTTGATCTTCCCAGTCTAATCAGCTCTGAATAGTTCAATGTGGACTTCAGATAAATGGTCAGATCACCAAAAGCACCTCATGAGTTTACAGGCCACTCAGATATCTTCCTATTTAATTTGTAAGTCATTCTGCATGTAAATGATGCATGTTTCCCTACAGGGTCCAAAGCATGATGTACCGGCTATGCCAATTGTACTGAGAAATCATACCCACATGATATCACATTAGACTCCTGGTATAATCCTAACTATTTTAATGTAAAGGCAAGGCGGTGTGAAGTTTTCAGTATGCCATTTGTCACATTTGACATATTCAACAACGAGGCTTTCATTGGTAAGTGCCTCGGTGGGCAATGTGTCCCAGGTGGATGGGTCCACCTTCATAGGACAGAGTCCCCAGGAAAAGCATCTCCAAGTGGTGCTGAGCCTTTGAAGTGGCTCACTGGTGCTTCAAAGCCAAGTTCATGGTACAAGGAGCAACATCTGACAATTTTATTACCCTTAGAGACAAGAAAAACATTACTCAGAAGCCAAACGTCTGGAAGAAAAACTGTGCTCAGCCCTGTGGCCTGGAAGTCCAGAGAAGGCTCCAAGCGCTCCCCGTGAGGGAACCGGAGCATGTTTGAACGGGGCTGAGAGCAAACCTGGCACACTCCACAGAGTGGCAGCAACCAGCCCGCCGAAGACAGCAGCCTCCTCTGAACTTGTGCTAGGGCGTGGAGGAGTGTTGAGGCCTGGGGTCATTTAAGTTTATACTAATTCCTCCTGCCTTCTAGCTATTCATAAAAACTGGTCAGAACTGCAAAGTAGCCTTAGAGTGTACAACCACTTAATTTTTTTTTTTTTTTTTTTACTCAGGAAGCACATCTAACCTGTAACTTTGACTTAAGTCAATTGTACATCTACTCTGGCTTTCTTTTTCCCTAGGGTGTTGTGAGATGCTTCGTGAGCACAGTGGTGACCGATGGAGGAACATGGGACATTGTTCTACGAATCTTGCTGTCTCTAGTCCGTGCCTTTATGCCTGTTCTTCACTTGGTGCTAAGCAGCTACAGGTAGAATAAATTAAAAATTAAGGCCCCTTAGAATGCAATTCTTCTAAAAAATGTTGTTACACTTTTTTCTTGGATATGGAGGAGAGAAAACGAGTAAATAGTTTTTATTTAATTTCAATATTAACTTCAAGGAAGTAGAATTCTAATTCCTATTATCTTGTGAGAAAAACATATCCCGAAACTCTGAACTTTAAGTACAATAGAAATACTGGGATCTGCTGGGTAAATGTTGCTAAACACTGGAATATCGTGAAAACCCAGAACATTACTCTGGTGACTAGAAGAAGGGAAGTTCTAAGCCTCAGACTCCATATGTATTGTAAATCTAAGCAGTATGATTGCCAAAGACCTTCAAAGGCATTTTCAAAGTTTGACAAACAAAAACAGATACAGAGAACAAACATAATAAGTGTGTTGGAGATTTATTGCATGGTGTCCTATTCAGCTGTCTGGTTTGAAATGAGGCAAATTTGCCCCATTAACTCCTGTTGGGGATTATTTGCTTCTAAACATTCCCAAAGCTTCTGACACCTTATTCCATTTGACATTAGAAGCGATGTCTTTACTAAAGCATTACATAGCTTTCTGGTTTTAATAAAAGCTTGACTGATGTTACCAACTTCTTTAGGCTTTTTAGACAACACACCTGAATATCCTCAGGTGGCAAGACTCTATTAATTATTTCCATTTCTGAGATGAACGTGTAAGGGTTTGAGTGAACAGACTGGTTCCAGGGCACGTGGAGTTTCTTGGACTCACGGGCAGCAGAAGGCAATGCCCCTGGGAGAGCTCATTAACATCAGTCTGAACGATGGGGTTCACTTCAGCTTTCTCCGGCACTTGCTGCTCACCTGCTTCTTAGTAAGAAGCATGGCTCTTGATGGCTGCGCCCCACCCACTTAACTATACCTCCTCACAGGAGAACAAAACTGTATTTTAAACTGGTATTTACTTGGATTTTCACAGCACTCATCACAGCGCTCTTCTTGGGGGCAATCTGTAGTAAAGATCCCAATCCACCCCACCTCCAAAAGGCCAATTTTAGTATGAACTCTCCCAACTGTTCGGAAAGCTTAACATTATTAGAGTGCAAGAAATCATCCAGTTCAAATTCAACACTTTCTCAGTGGATACTGTGGTGAAGTGAGAGATCATATGGCTCGTTGATTTCTGCATTTTGGTGGCAGAACCGTCACTCGACACCCAGATTAACTGTCCCCCGCTTGGCGAAGCCCTTTCTCCAACCACTCCCTTCTCTGAACTCACATGGCCTATTTCGTACCTGCCTCTGCCATAACCTTTCTATTGCAGCACTTGTCTCACTTTATATTTTTCATTTGTTTACATCTATTTTTCCCACTTGACTTTGAATTGAAGACTTTACTTACCATGAAGATTAAAGCCTTAGTCATTTTTGAATACCTCCCTAAGACCACTACTGAGTAGCCACTCAGACAATGACTGAAGAATTAATTCATGAATGGCCAGCGCTTCACTACATTACCTTCCCCGTGACTGTTCATTTTCTCTGTTTACAGCATGCAGATTGCACTGAGGTGTCTCTCAAGATAATTGTGCAGTTACGTATGATTGTCAAATGTTTCAAGACCATAAAAGAACTTAATAAATGCCGACCATGATTACCACCCTTTGGAACAATGGGATGTTTGATTTGCAAATGGAAAAAGATGAGACATAGCAGGTAATGCTTCTTGCCTGCTTCTCCTGTCTCTCCCCACCCACCATCATATAGTGATTCAGAGGTAAAAACATCAACTTGGGAAGAGCAAAGAGGGTTTAAGTAGGGTCTAGATAAAGTTTCCAGGACACATGCCATCGCCCTGTCCTCAAAAGGGAAAGCACCTAAATCTGACAGGAGGGGCCGAGGGCAAGAGTTCACAGGTAGATCAAAGGTATCCAATTCACTTCTGAAGTGGAGACTTAGGTGAAGAAGGCAGTTGGTTGGCCATGCCAGAGCAGAAGTCTATTTAGGACAAGGACTGAAAAGGTTGTCCAGTTCTATTGTATCCTCAACCTCCTCTGTGGTGACCTGCCTTTGGAAGGCTAGACTCGTCTCATTCACCTTTCCTTCCCTGTCCCCCCAGGGAAGTCACATCAAGTGGCCATAAAAAAGCATATGTTGTATGCAGACTGAACGGAGCATTCACATCTCCTCCTCATTCATGTGTGTCAGGAAAATAGAGGGCAGGAACATTCTGTTTGGTTATTTTTCTTGTGAGCCCTTAACAAGGTCTCTGAAGGAAGAGGTGACTCACTAAGCCAGATTTTCACACGGCCGATGTCATCATCCATTGCACAGCAAGGCAGAATCAATGATCGGATTGTTCCAGACCTGACGTCATCTGGCCTCAGAGGTCAGCAGCGGGCACAGAAAACATTGTGATTTACCAGCGGGAGGAGAACTGGGGAAGCTCTAACAGCATGAGTCTGCAGCTCAGCCCAGCGGTGAGCTCAGAAGTGGTTGATGTTACCTGTCTCCATGCGTCAGAAGAAATCAACCAGGTTCAAAACAAAACGAGCCCTTGTGTCTCACGTTGGAAACATTGAATTACCTGGGATTGGAGGATTTGTGGGTGGGCTGTGGGGCTATGTGGCAGGGCCGCTTTACATCACAGGCTTCTTGGCAGGAGCCAGAGCGGGACCATAACCAAGGGCCCAGTCTGACTTATGGCTCAGGGTATTTTGCCAAACATCTCTGGTTTCTCCAAAGTTCCGGATGTGCAACAGTTCAATTTTCTCCCACTTCTCAGCCCTATCATTGTCAGTCACCTCAGAATTTTAATCCTTTGGCATAAAGGACTGGTGAGGTGGCCCCCATGACCTCCTTTCTTGACATCGGTTAGCGAGTTGTTTGCTGTGGCTCTTACATGAAATAATTCAGCATTTGTGCTTCAATTACTGTTCATAGGTATAAATTATTAAATGGTAGTGACTCCACAGCTTCTCCCCAGCTGAGTAAGTGCCAAAAAAGTGCTATGTCCACAGACTGCATTAAACTAAAACTTCCTTGTCAAACAATTTACATTTAGGGCTCTGAAGGAAGCACGCTACATATCCAAAAATACCCCTCTGTCTCGTGTCAGTTGTTCTTTCTCAAGAGGAAACTCAAGTTCAAGGTTCTTTCTGCTCAGAGGGAGAGGAAAATGAGTCCTGACTAGAACCTTCTTTCTTTTTGTGAGTTTCATGAAAGCAGCGCCTGGCTCACTGAATTTGCTCAAACATAGGGCTGATCTAATTGAATTATGCAACCCATATTCATCATATCTCAGAGGAGAAGGGCAACTGTGCCTTTCACATAATCCAGCAGGATACTAAAAGAGGGAAGAAGTGTAGATTGGATAAAATTACCCATTTTTTTTCACACGGATGCATTATTTATTACTGGATGTGTCTGGAAGCATGGCTGAGAGAGGAAGCGACCCCGGTGCTTTGTTCTCCCCTCCTGTTCAAAACACTGTGCTTCTGTCCTAGATATGGACGCTTCGAGTTCACCAGTTACAGTCTCTCCATTTCCTCACCTGCAAAATGGGCATCATAATCCATGCCCAGAATCCCTCCAGGGCTTCCCATTGGTGTGTGAACAAGCTGTGTGTGATACGCATTCAATGCACTCGTGTCAGTGAAAATAAATGCTTTCTAGAACTCCAGACTTTTTACACAAGGGCCGCAGAGTCACAAGACAAGCAATAGTTCCCCGAGAGCTATAAATGGAGAGTCCTAGAGTTAAAGTCATAACAATTAGGCTAGATAGCCTGGGCTTCCTCAAGCACATGCAGTACGGTGGAGTGAGTTAGAAAAGGCTGCCCTCTGGATGGGTGCGGCTCTGCAGGTCCTCAGCCTGGGGAGCAAACACCACCTTTGCAGAAAACCAAAAGGCAGCCCTTCCTCTAGTGGACGCTGACCTGAGCCAAGATTCCCTCGCCCACAAGCCAGGCATTCTCACATCGCTCAAAGTCTGTAACCAGGGAGTGAGTCATCCTTCTGATCTCTGAGCCTCAGCTTCCTCCCAGGGGGACTGGTGGACAGTGACTTCAATGGCCTCCTTCACACCTTCGGTTCTAAAAGCCACAAGACTTCCAGCAGGCTCTTCTAGCACACAGACTGTAATTTTTGAGTTCAAGTTTTCAAATTCACCTGACGACACTCCCTAGTTATTTGAATGAAGATATGTATATGGTTTGATGTGGAACAGATTAAAAATATAAATTCTCTACTGTATATATGATGTCTCAGGTGTAAAACAATATTGGTAACCCACCAAACAGGAAAAACTCCTTCGGTGTCAGCAAAAGGCAGGAGATATGATCAACGGAAAGGACACCCATGGAGGCCTTCACCCACTTTCTGTGGGGCTGAAGGTCAGAATCAGTGCTGAAGCCCCTGCCTCACCCGGAGCTCCCATAGCACCCAGGAAGTGGGGCTGCGAGAAGCCAAAGGCTGTTTTCTTTGTTGATGCCTTGTTGCCAGAAAACAGAAATTAGATCCTTGCCCAGATCTTCCTATCAGCAGATCTGAGTGCCAGCAAACACTTTTCAGCCAGACAGCAGACAAATAGCAATCTACTTTTTCAAAGCTCAGGAGCTTTTATAGCCTTAAAATTGGGTTTCACATTTTAAAACCGCATGTATCTATAATGAACCCATTCACAAGTCTCAAACCGTTTGTAGAAGTTACTGTGGTTGTATTTATGAATAAATCCCAAGTCAGTTTGTTTTTTTGTTTTTTATTGCTTTGTTTTGGACGGAGAGCAAGAGGGAGGGCTTCTGGAAGCCAATACAACCAATTACGTCACCCGCAGAGAAGACTAAAGCCCAGCAAGGAAGAGAGCAGCCCCAGGTCACACAGCAGGCACACTGGATGGGACTATAATCTAATACTCTTTCCACTCTCCCACAATGAAAATGCAACTAGAAGGTTGGGTGGAAAACAGCTTGTAAATCACCGTGACTCACGTTTTCAGTCTCAAAGGATGAGTGCTCTTACCACTAACTATGATGATAAGTGGCAGAAAGTAAATGTGGTATTTAGGAAAATGTTTGATTTGCTGCTTTTCTGAAAGGCTATGACTTCTACCACTGCTCAGCACAGAGGCAGGTGACCTCCCACTGGCCAGGGGAGCAGGTTCCTTTAGGCTAGAACAACCTCAGCCCCACGCCCAAGGATGACTTTGCAGTATCTTCCTTAGACTTGCACCCCGGACCAGACACTGTCTGCATGAACACCTCTGTTTGCCAACCGTTTCTGTTTCTCCAAAAGCAGATGCCCCACCTGCCTTGCAGCCCTGGAGCATTTGCTGGGAAAACTAGTCATAGCCCAGTGTTGTCCCCGAAGGACCTTGTGGGGCCACAGAACCATTACCTAAAGAAACCCAAACATTTGGGAGAAGAAAAACAAATGCCAGGTATTAAAATAAGGCTCCCTTTATTAAACAAATCGGACACAAGAACAAGTCCACATGCTGGACAGCAGCAAAGAGGAGGGACCACAAAACTCTGTGCAGATGAAGACTGGAATCCACCAAGAATCCACTTTTCTTAGGAGCAAAATGCTCCTTTTTACCCACAGCCTCCACTCCCAGATGATGGGCCCAATTCAGGATTCAAGAATTTTGTCTTCAAAGTCAGTGAGGTGAAGAGCCATTGAAATCCCCAAACAACCTTTTTAAAGACACGACTGACAAGCATCCTTTCTGTAGCACTGTGGAGGGTGAATCAAAGCTTCCAGTGTAAGTTTGTTCTCTGGTGAAAATACCAGAGCCAAAAATTCCATCTCATATAGAACTCATCAGAGCCGTTCCTGCTCAGTGCCTGGGGACCCTCCGCCCAGTGATACGGCAGGCAGCGCAGGCCCCACAGCCACCCGAGCACCGTGGACTCGAACTCACAGCCATCAGCACCCTGAGAGGAGGTGGCAGAAAGGCTCAGAGCCAGAGAGTCCTTGTGAGACCCAATCACGCACAACAGCATGTTAGAACAACAGCATGCATGCGAGTGTAGTTTTTCCCAAAACGGACTTACTGTTTCTGCTTGAGCTTTTGGGTCTGCAGCCAATGCAGTGTGTGTGTGTGTGTGTGTGTGTGTGTGTGTGTGTGTGTGTGTTAGGGAGGGGGTGACCGAGTTGTGAGAAATGAATAAGCTGATGAAAAACCAAGACATACAGACAAAGTGAGGCAAAGCAAGCATCCTTAGGAACAGAAGGGAGATATGGTGACTCGTATTAACCTGTTAATTTATACCACGGCTCTGTACAAAAATAAAAAGGTTCTCATAAGATTAACAATTTAAATAAATATCTGATAGAACACTTTCTCATTTTCATAGCTCATCTTTCGGGTTAATATGCAGTTCGTGCTTCCCTTGTTCTTCTTGATCCAGGATTGCGATCACTTCATCAGCCTGTATCCGCTCCTGCAAAAAAGGCAATTGGCACATTTTTGTCACAAGCAAACACAATCAGTCCCCATGGCAGATGCTTCCCAAACACTTCCAGGCATCCATCTGTATGTGGAATGAATGCTAAATCTAGTTAAGGATGGAACCTCACCTCGTCCCTACACGAGTGCCTTCTCCTGACTTCCCTGTGTCCTAAGCAATTACTTTCCAAGAGCTCTCTATTGCCAAGAAGTCTTACATATTCAGCTCCTCACTGCCCTTTCTATGTTGTGGTCCTATAGATGTTTCCAAGTCAGTTTCCGGTTCAGTCTTCCAGCTGAATTCACCGTTTCCTTCTACTCTGTTCCTTTTCACAAATTCCTTCTCTCAGTGAAGACCACCACTGCTCAACCACCTGCCCCTAAAAGCCTGACTTCGGTTTCTTGGATCTGATTAATCACCTAGTTCTTTCTGTCCTGCTTCCCGTGTCTGTCCCTTTCTTTTCTGTGCACATTACTGTCGCCTTAGCTTCTTAGGTCAGGACTTCCCAACCTTGGTGCCACTGACATTTTGGACCAGATAATTCTTTGCTGTATGAGGGCTGTCCTGTGTGCATCGTAGGATGTCTAGCAGCAACCCTGGCCAGTAGCACCTCCCTGAAAGTTGTGGCAACCAAAAATATCTCTGGACATTGTCAAATGCGCCATAGGAGGAAAATAGCTTCTGTTTGAAAACCAAGGGTTTAGACTGTCATCATCTCTCAATTCAATTGCTACAGCAGCTTCCAAATTGATCTGTTCCACACCCTACTCCCACATGCTTCTAATGGACCCCCGCCACACACCCTTCCCCTGCAGTTAACTGGTCACTTTCCTGCCCACTGCCCACAACCTTGACATGTATTCCTATTGCTTGAAGTTCAGGTCCAATCTTCTTGGTGTGCTTATAAGGAGCTGTTTACACCATTCTCTCTTTTTTCAGCTCACCTGTCCCCTCTCACATCATCTTACACTCCAACTTCCTAACTCACCTCAAGGTCTCTGAATCTAGCACACTCAGAAGAATCCTCCAGTTCTTGTCTAGGTTAAACGCTCCTCCAGATGTTCCCATTGTATCCTGTGCTTTTTCTCACCCCCTACATCAATCCATCCGCAGGCTCAGCTGGTCTATCTCCAAACTGCACCTCAAACCTTCCCCAGTTTTTCGCCTTCTCTCTAACTAATCTAGTCTGCAATGTGTTAGCCAAAGTCATTCTGTCACCCTTCCCAATCCTGTGACTGTCCAGGACTGGGGGAGACCAGATGGATAAGGCACAGAGTTTCCCCTGCCCCACACACCCAGTGAGAGTACAACTCGTGTTCCATAACCAGCCTGTGGGGTCTGAACCCTGCCTCCGTCCACACCACTCTCCAGCTTGCTCAGCACATTCCGGCCACGCCGGCTTCCTTTGTTCCCTGACCACTCTGAAGCTCCCTCTCATCCCTGGGCCTTTCTTACATGTTCTCTGCCTGGAATTCTCTTCCCAAGGCCTTTATCATAGTGGTTGACTTCTTCTTGTCACTCAGGTGGCAACTCAAGTGTCTTCGCTCCAGAGGGCCCTCAGTGTGCCTCTCCGTCCTTTATACTCTCAAATCAGTTACCTTCTCTCTTGCCCACGCCCCACCTCTCACTGTCCAAAAATCTCTCAATTATTTATTTTTACTTATTTGTTGTCTGTCTTCTTCCACTAGAAGGTGAGCACCATGAGCGCAGGAATCTTGTTGTTCTGGGTCATGGCTGTATTTCCAGTGAGCAGAAAAGCTATTGACATTGAGCAAGGCCTTCATTCTATTTGATGGATGAGTGCAAAATGAACAAAGGGCTTGCTCTGTCTACACTAGCTCTCCCTAAGGAAACTGTGCTCATCCTCTCAGACTCATGTCAAACCTCATCTCCTCCATAAAGCCTTTTCAAGTTTCCTGTTTAGACTCCCAATGCACCATGCCTTTGCCTCTAAGAATTCTTACCAAACCGTGCCTTGTGTTTTAATTACTCAGGTGTTTGGCTTAACACTCCACTTTGACTTTAAGCTCCTTGAAAATAGGGGTTATGTTTTACCTAGTTCTTATCCCCTACAGCTAGTCCCTGGCACAATGCCTCACACAGTATGTTATGAAAATAACTATTTTGCAACTTGAAAACAAAGCCCCTTTTATTCAAGAGCATGCAATTGAAAATGATGTTGATCTAAAGACAACTAAAAGGACCAAATACACTAAATAACAGAAATCCAAATTGCTGTTGTGATGCCCATGTAAAATGCCTGCCTAACAAACTGATGTACACACACAACTTCCCGCTGGACCACCACAGAAGACACACAGCTGGTCTCTCCTGAAAGGAAAGAAGTCCGAGAGCTGGAACTCTACAAGCAAGAAACTGAAGCTTCCAATATTGGGCCCCTTTAAGAGTTTATGGTGCAAAATACTCCTTAATAATTTTAAATACCTTTAAAATAATCTGTAACAAGCATGGAAATTGCCAGCTCTGATGACTTCTTCATAGGCTGACTTTGTTCAGGGAGTCAATCTGAGAAGAGGCACCAAATTCAGGGACTTTCTAACTTTGCTGCACATTAGAATCACCTCGTGAACTTTGAAAACTCCCGATGCCCAGGTTAAACCCCATATCAATTAAACCAGAATGCCTGGGAGTGGGAGCCTGGTGTCAGTGGTTTGGAAAGTTCCCCAGGTGATTCCAATGTGGATCAAAGTCTGGGAATCACATCACAGGCTGAATTTTCTGGTAGTAGTTACGAGTCTCTGGTCATTTTGGCTTGTGGCCACTAGATGTCGCTACTGCCCAGACTGGAGACATTTCCCAATACTTGCCCTTCAGAGGAGGGGCGTTTGCATTGATGTTTACTGGTTAAGGAGGAGGAAAGAGAACTTCTTTTGTGCTAGCTTATTTTAATAGAAAATATGTTGGAAGAGAGAGTTAAGGTACTAAATAATAAACAGATTGACTCTTTGCTGCACTGAACACTAAGAGAAAATAGTAAGGCGATTTTTCCACCAGTTATCTTCACTGCTCAGTTATCTCGGCTCCTTAGTACAGAGTGCTGGGGGGCACGCTGGCGTTGGAGGGGGAGAAGCAGAGGAAAGGAAGGCGTTACAGATGAAGGAGATTGCTAGGAGATCTCAGCAGTTCTCAGAACTCTCTGTGCTCTGCTCCTTCAGTCAGGACCTTTCTTTCCTCTTTCTGGGCCTCGCTCTCATCTTCTCTTTCAGGACCGCGCTTCGATATGCCTTTCCTGATTCGCGAACAGAACTCACACCACCGTCTTCTCACCGTCTATTTCCTTGTCGACTCTCCAAGCGCCGCCTCCGGGTCAGGGACTATGCTTCGCTCCCCCTCGAACTCCAGGGCCTGCCTAGCAGAGTTTCCTAGGCACAGCAGGGGCTCTGCTGTAGATATTTGGTAAATGTACGAAAGAATGCTTAGGGAATGTGTGAGTTAGATTTGATGATAAAAGTGTATGAGAACCTGGATTAACTTTAAACAGTTTCTAATCAAATTTGATTCGATTTAGGAATCTAAAGAGGAAAACTAGATGGAGTGTCATTTTAAAGACTAGAATTCCTTGGCTTCGTCAACACTTGTGGCTGGAGAAGACTTCCAAGTTATCCAGTTGAGGCCTTGCTGTGAAGTTTCCACTTCAATTTTTGCCTTCCATGCCAAGCTGTTACTGAGCCTTTGATTGGAGCTAGTAGTGACGAGGAGCTCACTACTTCCAAAACAGAGAATTCCACCAAACAATGGTGATGATTTATCCGTTATTCTCTATGCCCTAATTTTTCTTATAGGAAATTCTATCCATTGGTCTTAATCCAATCCTCTGCAGCCTCACAGGTAGAGACTTCAACCTCTGCCCAAGGGCAAGATCATGGTCTCTTATTCAGGCTAAAGTGTCCTCAGCTACTTCCCATACAATCAGAACAATGTGTTACTATTTAAGATTTAATTTAATTGTAATACATAATAATGAACTTTCAGGTTCCCTCACCTCTTGTGCATGTTCCATAAATTAGTGCTGCTTTTAATGATTTGTTGAGAAAACAAGTCATTCTTCCTAGTAACCTGTAGAAAGTGGTTCCTTTCTCCCGATGCTACAGTTTTTTAATAAAGGTCAAGGCTAATTAAGGACTGCCAACTACCACTGAAGCACCGACTTCCTCAAACATTCCCTTGTTAGAGCCCACATGATTAAGAATTGCCTTCATAGTCCCTCTTCTCTCCGTCATCCTCACACTACGAACATTAGATATCAGGAAAATGTATTTGTTCTTGAGTGAAGAAATGGTCAGTGTCAGAAACACAAGAGAAAGGGTTCTATAAAAGCTATAAAATGTTTTTTGCCAGTTTGTTTTCCATGATCTCTGAAGCGTTATGAATCAACTTAATAGGACTTTTCGGAGAAATCAGTTCATGAAGCAGGTCGGTGGGGGGTGGGGCATCTCACTGGCTTTCTGGGTGGGCCAGAGACTCACCAACTCTCTGTAAAGTGGGTCCAGGGTAAACCACAGAGCCACGGCGCACCTCTGGCCTCTGGTGACTGCCTTCACCCCATGCGGGTTCTCACCTCCCGACGAGAAGCTGATCATACGTCCACACTTCGGTTTGATGGAGGCCTGAGAAAAAAGTAAAATTAGATAATTCCTCTGTCACAAGCATCTCTACAAACCCCCATTCTTTATCCTTCTGAAGGATTATTTGGGTCGAGTTTTGAATTAAAGAATAATGGAATCCTGAGGTTGAAGAAGACATAGATTACTTCAATCTTCTCATCCGGAAAACAAAGTTAAGGTCAAAATAACATCTAACTCAGCGAATGAATTTATTCAGGTAAAATGACTGGCAGGAAGTGGCTGCCCAGCACATGCTGTGTTGGCAGCTGATCTGCCCCTGGAGGCCAAGGCTCTCCCCTTCACTTTACTTCTCTAACTTCGGCACTAACGCGGCATCTGTGCATTCGCTATCTGTGGAATGGCAAAAACAAATTAAGTGGACACCTAGAATGCTGGTAAATTTTTATTGTCGATCCAGGTTGTGGTTCCATGGGTGTATGTGCCCTTCCTAATTCCTTAATCATATATCTAGGGCTTATGAACTTTTCATAATACAAAGATTTTAAAAAGTCAAGTCTACTCCCAGATGATCATTGAATTCCTATTACAATATTCCTGCCCAGTGATCTTCAGCCAACGCTTTAACACCCGCAGTCCCCACAACACACTGCCTCTCGGGGCGACCCCACTGCATGGCGTCCAGGGCTCTGAAGAGACGGACAGTCCTCCCAAGCTTGTGCATCATTCAGATGGAACCGCCCAGGAACGTTGAGGTGAAGGAGGGCAGGAGGGGAGAGACGCGATGGGCAGCCCTGAGCCAGGGCGTTAGGTCAAACAATCAGGCTTTCGAATCAAGCAAGCTTAAGAAACGGATGTGGGCCTTGTTTACATGTCAGAAGAAATGTCTAAATGTAAGCACATTTTCCTTTCTTGGGAAACACAGACACTTGACTCATTCCATAGTAGATCTTGGAAAAGTAAAAGCAAAGATGCGGTACCAACCATTCTTTTTGGTAAGATGAGCCCATTCTAACTAGCTAGTTTCTGAACTGACTTGAGTTGATAGATGCCCTTTAGAAGATTCTTTGGTTTCCTTTACCATAAAATGGAAAGGCTGGGTATTTTCAGAGATAGTTGCGGGAGAAATATTTGGGAAGTTGCCTGAAGTCCTTGGCTGCCTCTTAGCATAAGTACTCCCAGACTGTGTGACCTACATGTGGAAGGCTGGAAGTAAAGGTAGATGGAGGAATCAAAAAGTCTGAGACCCAGGCAGGTGTGAGTGTGTGTGTGTGTGTGTGTGTGTGAGAGAGAGAGAGAGAGAGAGAGAGAGAGAGAGAGAGAGACAGAGAAAGGAAAGAATAGAGAAGATCAGTCAGTTCCTGGTTATTCTTCTATTCACAGTAATTGAGGAGGAGTGATTTGTGGCCAGTGACAGTTGCTTTTGTTTAGTAGCTTTACCGAGGGGACTTTTCTGATGTAAATGTAGAAAGTCCAGTAGTTCCTGGTGCCTTTCTTATCAATCTGACTTTGTCTTTCTAACAAAGGACTTTGCTGTGCATTTCCACATAAAAACAGCAAAGTAAACAATAATTGACACTGTGGCATAGAATAAGAAAGCCCTCCTGTACACATGGCTTTAGAAACTCATTTCAAGCTTTCTTGCTGCTCCTGCCCTGGTGCTGGTCCGGACTCAGCCACATGCCATCGGGTCACTTCTGTGTGATCACTGAACCATGGCAACAGCATCTGACAACACTAAAGAAAGGGCATGGGCACAATGGATGAAACTGGAAGAATGGAAAGCATTTTTACACGTGGAGACCTTTGGAAAATTTAGGAAAAGAAGCTATCAACTGCTTGAAGCTGCTGCAGCTGATTACAGGTGTGTGGGCCCACAGACGTCATCAGGACTCATCTGACCCCACAGACGGCCTCATCTGTTACACATCAGGTGCGCGGAGGGAGGAGTGAAGAAGCCCCGCTGCTGACGCTGCTTCTACCGGGAAATCTGTTCTGCGGCACCGACAGACGACCGTACACACACTCATGAACACAGCTCCACAGTGATTTTCATTTTTCATGAAGCAAATGGAACTCATTACATTTTCTCTTTTGGAAACGTGCACGGAGAAACCCAAATCCCTAAATACTCATGATCCATAAATAAATGCTGCTGTTGAAATAATCCACGGAGCTTCCAAGTGCGCTTTTCCTCCAATGGATGATGAAACGGCAGAGAAGCTTTGGTGTCATGCTTTTCTTGAATAAATGTAAACCTTCAGCCACTGTTCAGTTAATTAAATAATTCCCAGATTTAAAAAAAAATAAAGGACGTGGAAGACTTCACTGCCTTAGGTAACCTCACACTGGGGTCCTCCCCTGCTTCCACTGTCCCTCCAGAGTAGAAGAAGGGAACCCTGAAAAGGAAAACTATCCCTTTCTCTTTGACATTGACATTGGCTCCCTAGGACTTTGATTATCTACACAATGCCCTAAGAACTCTACCATATAAACTAATCAGAAATATAAATAATTTGGGAAAATAAATCTCCAAACTTGGAGCTTTTGAATAAAAACATTGTTTAAATCAAGTTTATCTTTTACTTTTGGGGGTAAGAATTTTAAAATAGTAACACCTTCATATTAAAAGGATGGAACTATTAAAGTGAAGTATTATCTGTTTTAACATCATTCAAAAAGCAGAATTCCAGCTAACTAACTTATCTGTGGAATCAAATGAACACAATAAACTAACATACAAAATAGAAACAGACTCATAGAGACAGAGAACAGACTGACAGCTGTCAGAGGGGAGGGTGGTAGTGGAGTGTTGGAATAAAACAGTAAAAAAAAAACCCAACTCCCATAGACTCCAACAACAGTATGGCGATTACCAGAGGGACAGGGGTTGGGGGCTGTAGAAGAAGATAAAGGAGGGATAAATGGTGGTGGAACACGACTTGACTTGGGTTGGTGAACACACAATACAATATACAGATGATGTGTTGTAGAACTGTACACCCGAGAAGCCTATATAATTTTTAAACCGATGTCGCCCCAATAAATCCAATAAAAATATTTTAAAATAAAAATAATATCCCTTGATTCTAAAAAAAAAAAGAATTCCAGTTAACTTGCATTCAACAATTAATGAATTATTTCTTCATACGTAGTATTGCAGCCATCAATTACTTTCGAATACTGAGCATTTCCAAATTGGTCCACTAGGTGGAGTAGAAGCAAAGAAATATTTTTAACCACCTGTTTGAATTTGCTACTGTGCGAGGTGCAAGCATTTTTGAATCTCGGTTTCAGTGTTAGCAGAGCTCAGAAATCAAATCCTTTCTGCCCAGAGGCTCTTCTTCGAAAAATGAGAATTTTGTATAGCGATTTTAAATTCCAGCCCACACCACCAATCTTGATCTAACTACTCCCATGTTAGTATTTAAGGTTTTTACCAAAAAGTATAGCCATTATAGCCTTTTAAATATACATTATTGTATTAAAATGTGTACAATGTCATTTCTTAATTATAATGATTTTAATCAGAATCTCCATAGATTTCCTTTCCTACAGTAACATACAGCTTTTGAATATCATCTCCTTGCATTCCAGTGGTATGTCATGAATAATATATGGCTGCTTCACTATTAAGATACAAAAATATGAGAAAACCAGGAAACTAAGAAAATGTTGTGGAAATAGCTTATATAATACAAAATCTTTGAAGTTTATTAAATGCATGTCCCAACTATTTAAATTTTGTATGGAGGAGGTATCTCATACTCTGTTTAGGATTTGATTATCTCCTCCACAGGAAAACCTGCCTTTCAACCCTAAGTGTCCTCTTTTGATTAAAGACCAGAGGTTGCAGCCCATGGGGTCTGTAAGTGCTTTGCAGGCTGGTTTCCAAAGGCATCAGTTTGCTTAGAAAGATGGTGGTTGAACTTAACTTTTGATTTTTACCTGTGAAGGAATGTCTAGAATCTCATCCAAAACATTTCATGTGAACACACACACACACACACACACTTATGTGTATGTGAATGTGTACATATCTGTTTTCAGGGTTTACTTGCAATCACAATCATACACACACAGTCACACACACACACACATGCACACATATACAATAATTTCGAGAACTAGGGGTCTGGAGGCCAATGATCAGCCCAAACACATACAGTCCTAGGTTACTTGAAGTCACTCCGTAGAATCATTTGACTTGTCCTAGGGTTCAGTGGCTTAGGAATTAGTGTTTTTATGTTTCCACCAGATTATCTGACAAGCAGTCAGAAGACTAAAGTTCTAGTTCCAAGTCCAACTGAACTAGCTATATGATCATTAGGAAATGCTTAATACTTCTAGTCTTCAATTTACCCATCTTTAAAATGAATTAGAAGGTTTTTGTTGGTGGTTTCATTTCTTAACTTTTATAGTGTATAAATTTACCGAACCTCTTTGCACCTCTTGAATTCTCCAGCTCAGAAATATTTGAAATCCAAGTCTCGGTCTTTAGAAAGTGGCAAAACTGAGATAAAAGAGAGTAAATAAATGTGCAAGAAGGGGTTTACTTACAGTCACAGTCTTGGCATCCATTTCGGTGAAGATGAACTCCCCTCCTTCAAAGTCGTCGTTCATGTACAGGAGGGCACTATAAGAAGAATGGGGAGTCATCTGTAGTATCCCATGGTGACAACATGACCACAGAACGCTGAAGACTGGTGATGAACTGACCAGCCTGATCAGTGAGTTTCCTTTGAACTAGACGTTGAAACAACTGATCCTCCTAACTCTCAAAAGTAAGATGACATGGAGTTTGGATCATATCCTTGAAGTATTTATTCCGCTTATGTTACATTTTTAATAATAGTTTACAGCTCATCTTGCACTTGACTTCCTTCGAAGAGTACCTAATGGGGTTTAATCTAGCCCTCTGAATCTTGCCCCAACCACTTACAACTCTTTTCTTTCCTGTCATACCAGTAACTTTAAACAATGTATTTTTTTCCCTGACTAGCTGAAGAGCTCCAAGGGGTGTAGTATTCTAGCCTTGACAATAGGGGGCGCTCAATAACTGTTTCTGTATAGAGAGAGCATGGAATAATAATCAGTCACTATTATCTAGACTGGTGACTCTGACTCCTGACTCTTCTCTTTACACACTCAAATATTATTCAATAAGAGAAAACATTTCTCCCTTCTGAGTTTCCAGTTTCTATTTTATCAAATGCAGACATAGATAAGTGATGTGATAAGATTCCTATGCATAAAAGATATGTTTTAGTGAAAGCTAAGTGATGATTAAAATATATATAAAAAAAACTTTATATTAAAACAAAATGGACATTTTGTGGACTAGGAGACAAAAAACATGCATGGATTTTTAAGATAAACATATGAGATGATGAAGTCACTTCTCAGTTGTGACAGCTGCTTCAAAAGATCATTTGAGAATCTCTGCTTTGTAGAGGTGAATGTGATGACAAGCAAAAAGGTCAGCTTTCTATATTCCAAGGGATTTTGAAAACTGTTGGGCAAGGGCTTGACATTGAAGCAGGTGCTGGCTGTACCTATAGTCTCGGAACGTGTAAGCAGGAGGCTCCTTCCAGCATTCATTGGCCTCTGGATCCAACAGGCAATTGTCAGCATGGATGGGATGACTGAGGTCATTTCTTCTATCCTGTTGACCTGCCGGGAAAGGGACAGGGGAGAATGAGAGAAGGAGGGCACTGACCTCCAATGGCAGCCCCTGTGCCCTTGCAAATTAGAGGAGACAGAAAGCCCAGCAGAATAGATGCACGAACACTGGGCAAGCAGTCGAAAGATCTGTTCTGCTTTGCTATGAGCTTGATGTAAAACTGGGAGCAAGTCACACCTGCTGCTTCAGCTATAAAAGTTACTGATATAAATAGACATATAGACATTCCATGCATTTCATGGGTTGCCGTTCATGTGGAGCAGTAATAGAAGGAGGATGAAATGAAAATGTAAAAAAAAATTAAGTCTGAGTTAGCTGAGACTTTCCCAAGTGTCAAAGTCTCACCCTGTGACATTATCCTTCCCCTCCTAGTCTGGGGGTAGAGAAGAGAAGATCTAGGGAAGAAATGATGACAGCAGGCAGTGAGCGGGGGAGGTCTCTGGCTTTTTAAGAACATGCATTTCATCAGTTCCTTCCTCATTACCACTGGATGTTGTGGATGGAATAGGACACTGGAAGTCCCAGGTTCCTAGTGCCCTAGGGCAGAAAAGCATTTTTCTGTGCGACTTTAGAAAATAGAAATTGATCTGAAAGGGAAACGAGGCAGACTGATGGTATTTAGGGATGAAAATGAGACACAGGAGGGAAGGGAAAATAAGAGTAAGTTTCTTTTGTTTTAGAAGCGTAGAACTCTTCTAAACCGTTCATCTGTCACGTAATAGAGCTTTGCTTTCCTTCGCATCTCCCTGTGGATAGAAGGAAACAAGTTCAGACTCTGGAGTCTCACCAGACAGGGCTGTTCGGCAGACCATGTGTGTATAGGAAAAATACAGGGTTGAATTCAGCATGAAATAGGATTCCACAATCTTTCGAGCCTTCTCGCTGATGTCATAAAACAGACGGGCACTCTTCAGTGGGACTCGGCCTTCGTAACCAAACTGAAGAAAAAGGAGAACATTAGCCACCGTAGGTTTGATTGGGGACCTTGAGAAAAACAGATGCTAGGTTTCACTAAGCCAGTATGCAATGGTCATCTCCGCACCGACTGGGGGGAATACTACTACATGCTTGCACATCTGGGTTAGGAAAATGAACCATTGAAATAAGCCTTCCTAATCACCGAGAGTACACAAAAAGCTAATCACTCTTTTCTCTCCTAACCCTGTCCTCGTTCCCCTCTAACGACAGAATAATTACTCTTTAGGGTATGTTTTCACCATGGGACCATGAGCTCCTTGAGTGGGGGGCAACAGGGCAAGAGCTACATGTTATTGTTCAGGTACAAATTTAGGAAACTTTAAGTTTGAGAAATCGATTACTGAATGGAGGAATGAAGGAAGAATTAAAAACAATGCAGGTGCCATTTCATATGTTGTCCCTTCAACTGCCCTGATAAAACCATATTTTTATCAGTACCGCACGCTAACCGTTTGCGCCACTGGAGCTCCAGATAAAACTACTATATTCTGAGCTCTTCTCTTTCCTGTGTCTGCTATTCACAGAAGGTCCTGGATTGGCACTTAGGAGCCTAAACCCACAACCAGGTGAGACTTTACTTTGAGTGCTTTCAGGACAGTTGCACCTTCAAACTTCTCGTTAGGTGTGTGGGGTGAAGTTTTTCCTCTGTATCCATCACCGACAAGCATGATTCCCTGGAAGCACAATACAAGAAGATGTTTTCTTAATGACAACTACAACTTCACCAGGTATCCCTGTCTGCCTTGATTGCCAGAAAGCTAAGGACCAAAGTCGATATTCAGAACCATCCCCAGGATCGTGGCATCATTTGTTTTTCCAGTCAAAAGGGATATAGTTATTTAATTTTTACTATAAAACACCACCACTTTTGCAGACATACATTGTGTATTATTGAGTAAAATAATGGGACTTTCTCAGCAACTTTATATGGTAGACAGGGCACATGCTGGGTGGTTGTTGTCCCAGGGACAAAGCCTATTCCTAGCTATTGGCTAGGAACTAGCTATTTCAGATCCACTAGCTCTCCAGATCTGGAAGACACTAAAGTCATCTCAGACCAAAGGCTATGAAAATGCCGCCGCAACCAATGTCCTTCTCCTAAAGAAGGTGACATTCCAGGCCTGGCTCTCTGGCTCCAGGCTCTTACCCGGCCAGCACAGCCAGGCCCCGCCCTCCCCGGTCCTCACACTGGCCACGCTGTGCAGCTCTCGGCACTGTTCTTCCGACAGGACGTTGTCCAGGAGAACCCGCTGAGTCCCATTCAGCTGCTCTGAGTTATAGACGAACGTGACGTTCTCATAGAGCAGAGGGCCACCTGAAGGGACAGAGCACATTGTCTTCTCTGTTGCCTCTGTCCCCAAGGAGTGAAGCACAGAACACAGTGAAGCTTGCAACAAGCAGTTCAGGAGAGTCCTTTTCCTTATCAATATCTAGGAATGCTAAGACAAATGACAAAGTTGGGATTTGATAAACACAATATGGATTCAGGAAAAAGGCAGCTGTTTACTGACTACCAGGTGTTTCCAAAATGTCATGATAATATATTACATTCGTGCAGTATCTTGGGTTTGATACACTGTCTTTTTATTTGATTCCAGTGATGATCCTGCAAAGCCGATGGGGCATCTCACAGGATTCTCCTCTGGGAAGACCTCCCAGAATCCTCTCAGTAATGGAACCCATCCTTCTCTACACCCCTGGGATCCTACCGCTGCTATTCCATCATGTGCAACTACTTGATCACATGTCTGTGTCCCAGGCATGACCTAAACAGCTCAGCTTCCAGGGTCTGAGAGCAATGCCTTCACCGGGAAATGCAAGTAGAGAACGCACACCATCAGGACAGTCACACCCAAGTCACCCAACTCCTTCCTGCTCTTCTTTCTGCTACTACCCGACTCTATGGTCTTGCTTTCAAAATATTTGTTCTACTCTGCTCTCCGGGCATACCTTCATATGACTTTCTTTGTACAGATGGTCTCCTGTGGGCACCTGCCCTCTCCCTAGAGAGAGTCCACGACTTTATGAAATTAGCCCCACACAGCCTCTTCGGAGAATGATGCAGTTGGGCACGTTTTAGAAGGTGAAATTATAAAATCTGGACCAGACAGGTCTTTTCTTCACAAGAAGTAGGATTAAAGAACAAAACCTCTGATGGTGAGGAAATCTTCAGATTTAACAGAGTGTAACTATCTTGAACCAGAAAAGTTAACAGAAAAAAAAAAAAAAAACCATTGTTTTTCTACTCTTTCTAATATTCCTAAAATATCTGGTATGTGCCCTCAGTGACAATAGCTCACTGAGGAGGGAGTGGTGGAGGGGGCTCAGCTACTCCCTTCCTCCCCACAGTCAAGCAATGGTCACAAACACACTGGTTTAGAACTTGTCGGCTGAACGAAGACAAGACTATTGACATTGCTGTCTATTCTGTGGTTGTAGAACAGATTCGTCAAATCAGGGAGCAGCCCTGAGTGTTTATTAGCCTAGTTAGGATAGAAGAGTCACTACAGGCCACAATTAATGGAATACTAAAATAACGAGGCAGTGTTTCTCAGTCTTGAGTAACGTTTGGTTATCTGTTAAAACAAAAGTCCCCTTAGGGAACTTTTGTTTTGTGTTGACAAATATTTGTACTGTAATTTTACTTCCATATTTGCAATGGAAATTAGGAATAGAATATGTATTTTTTGTGTGTGTGGTTTCAAACAACTATAATCCCAAAACCAATTTATAAGATTAAATAAAAGCAAGGCCATAAACCATCTAAATTAAAATTAATAATATTAATGAAATGATCAACGTTGGTCTGTGGAAACTAATAAGGTACATGCCACACGAATATCCCGTTAACTCATCCGGCCTGCATTCTTCGAGCCAGTGCTCCTCTGCTGCTCTCGGTGGCCGATGCCTCGTTTATTCTACCGCAGCGTTTCTCTGCTGAAACTACCACGCAGTCTCAGCATACCACGGTGGGTTTTGACTTTCATCTGCTCCATTATTTATAAATTTGTACTGCTTCGTTCCTTCATTTATTTAATTTTTACTGTATTTTTTTCCATTACCACTTAGTCCTCCTATACCCACTGCCCACAATCACCACACTGTTGTCCATGTCCATGAGTCCTTTTTTCTTTTTGCTCAATCCCTCCACCCATTTCCCTCCCCTGCCTTACCTCCTCCTGCTTTCTATCTGTGAGTCTGTCTCTATTTGTTTGTTAGTTCAGTTTGTTCACTAGACTCCACACATGAGTGAATCATATGGTATTTGTCTTTCTCTGACTGGCTTGTTTCACTTAGCATAATGTTCTTCGGGTCTATCTGTACTGATACCATCCTCAACTACTGAATATTATTAAGTGCTGCCAATGTAATGGTAACTGTACCCATTCCTGCGGGTATGGGTTTGCAACCTCATCGCAGTGTTTGGCTGTAGGTGGTTATTCATATGACCCACTAGTTGCCCCTCAATATTTTAAATTGTCATTGAAATTTATGAATACGAAATTTCTTGGAATTTAGGAATATACCAATAAGCTCCTGGTATCACTACCAAATCTTCTGGATGAATAGAAAAAACATTTTTTCTGCAGCTTAATGTTTCTCAAACATTTTTCTACAGAAGAGTTTTTGATAAAAAAAGAGTTTCTTAGTTAAATGTGTTTGGGAAGTACTAGGTTAAACAAAATTTAAGAGGACTTCTTAGAATAGGCATTATGAACATTCTAAGTATCAATACAATATATAGTAGTTCTCACTCTTAATTAAGCACAATATTCTCCCCCTTTCTCCCCTCCTTCCTCCCCTCCTTCCTTCCCTCCTTTCTCACTATGGCAGGGAGACTCCAGGATGGACTCTAGAGATCACTGCCTCCTGGAATTCACAGGCTTGTGTAACTTGCTTCCTAGCATGGGCACGGCCTGGATCTTGCTTCTAACCAATAGAATATGGAAAACATGATGAGATGTCACTTCTGTGACTGCCTTATATAAAACTGAAACTTCTATCTTGCTAGCAGACTCAGTTTATTGCCTTCTTAGCTTGCAATCTGATGCAGCAAGTGACTGTATTGGACAGGCTCATGTGGCAAAAAAAAAAAAAAAAAAAAGAGGGTATCCTCTAGCTGACAACCAACTAGGAATTGGGGAACATATCCCATAATCCTTTAGGAACCAAACACTGTCATCTGAACTTGGAAGAACATAGTTCCTCAGTCTGGCCTAGAAGAGACTCCAGCCCCAATCAAAAACTTGATGGTTGCCTTATACGAGCTTGAAGCAATAGACCCCAGCTAAGCTCTCCCCAGACTCTTGACCCAGAGAAACTGAAATAGTAAATGTAAGTTATTTTGAGCTGCCACATTTGTGCTAACATTTTTCACAGCAATATAAAAACAAGTAGATTGTTTTCCCATGGAACTTCTTAACATAAAACACAGTTTTCTTGGGAAAGGGTGCTCTAATCCATAGAGTTGATTAAGATACATAGCCAAATAGAGGCCATCCCTCAAATATTTGGAAGAGTCAACTGCATGTTCAACTCTCATTTAGAACTATAAAAAGAGATTTTCCTTCAACAACAAAGACAAGATGCTCATAGGTTCGCTGAAAAGCACTTTTTCATATAAAACTCAAATAGAAATGGAAGACAGACTGAGTTTAGTGGATTAGGTTGATTTGTACTTTGCCGGCTCTTTCTTGTCTTCTACACTGAGAATGTATTCCTTTACATATAATTAGCTTATTAAAAATGTAACTTTAAAAGTTACTAAAATGAAACCATTTAGAAAAATGCCTACCATTCTTAAGCTGTATATAAATATTTATTATTATTATAATTATTAATGAATTAGTAATATATGTCTGGTATATTGTTCTGACTGAGACATCTTAATAAACATAATAAAGTGTATTTAAAAGAGTGCTACTGAGATATTGAGAACTCCCCCAGCCATGCCATAAGTAACATACATAGATTAGGTGAAGGAGCAGAATGCAAATGGAACATTAAGTATCTAAACCCTAACAGGTTCAGGTAGAGTCTGTACTAGAAATCCGCCCTTCACGTAGCTGACACAGTTACCACTATGCAGTTTTATACAGAGGTTTCCCATACCTAACAGAAAAACAGCTAACTACCCATGCACTAACCAAAAGGGGCAGGGGAAAGGAGGAAAAATAAACTCTGCCATTCAAAAATACAAACTGACCAACTTACAAATGACTAGTAGCACACTAGACTGAGAAAAGCATTAAAATAAAAATAAAAATGTAGTCCAATAAGTTGTGGTTCCTGGGGCCTGATCTGACAGCTTCAGCCAACCCTTAACCACAGCCCAAGGAGATTTAGTTAAACAACTTAATTCTTCTCTCATTCATGAAGTATGTGCCTGGCTCTGGCTCTCCAGTTGCAATAAAGAGGGGTCATCAGGGAAAATACTCCTTGTGCTCATTGTCTGTGGCTCACAGCTACAAAGTCCTTTTGCTGTAAATATTGCAATGTCATGAGGTCATGACAGTGTGTACTGGCTAACAAGCCCTTATATGAGCACAAACCTTTGAAGTTTATAAAAGACTTTTCACATTCATCTTTTCCAACAGTTGCTGTCATTGTTTTACAGATAAGGGGCAGAGGGCCCTGGGAGATTGAGTCTTTAGTGATAACTAGAGTCTCCAGTGACTCTGGGATTATTACAGAGCAGGACCTTCGGAAAGTTAATGGCTGAAAGGAGAATGGGTAAGTGACAGATTTTTTTTTTTTTTTCTGGAAGTAGACATGTATGTACCATGGACTGGAGTCACCCTGGGCCACGCCCATCTTAATATTGGGAGCCATCCAATATGAGTATGACTAACTACTGTTAGGTAACCAGAGTGGATGACCACCTCTTTGTGGAAAATGAGAAAGGCTGGAATGCATTCTGCTCTGTGAGCCAAGCGTCCTTTGTTGTCTCCGTGACATCTGCTTTCAGCCTAAGATAGGAAAGTGTTTTCTGATTGGGAACTCTGCCTCTGTCCACCACTGTTCTTAATTTAGACTCTATTTAAGTCTCCAGTGACAGGACAGAAAGCTTTCCAGTGGATTCCCAGAGAACATCCTAAGATCCATTAGCTTGATTCAACTAAGTAAATTCTGCAGAAATGATGGAATTTGGTAATTGTGACCTTTTCCATCTTGTGTGATCTTTTCAACTCTTCTCATTAATCTTCCTAGTCAGTTGCTGGACATCAGATTTTTTGGTAGCCAGAGGGAAAAAAAAACAATGCTTTGACATTTGGCAACTTTCCTGGAGTTTCCCAAACCTTTACAGCAAAGTTCTGGCTTACTGTCACGTATTTCCTGGGTGATTTCTCCGCTTAAAAAGCAACACGAACTCTGGCTGACCATGAAGCTTCCTGGCACTTGTGAAAGAGCTTGGGCTTTGTAGCTACCCATTAAGGTCCAGGTTAAATTAGATGAGCGTATTATCCTGTTTACTGCCTCACACTGACTTGGAAGCAGAGGAAGGAAAGGGCTGGGAAATATGAACTGTAGCGAGGCAGTAGTTTTCAAATCAGCCAGAAGAATGTGCTGACAAGCTTCTTGTCTGGGAAAGGAGTACTGTACTTTTTCTCAATGCAGGTTTTTGAAAACCGCTTTCCAATTTTGCAGTTATTTAATCAATAGGGTACATTTTGGATACCTAGACACTTCAATGACTCATCATCAATTAAAGACAACATGGGGTTTGTTTTCAAAAGCCTGGGTTTAGATGGCTGCTCGACCTATTATGAGCTATGAGCCCTTGGACAAGTCACTGAATCTCTGTGAGCCTCATTGTTCCTGTCTGTGAAGTGGGGATACTTTTCTCCCACGAGATGCCACCAGTATTCAAAGGAGCTGTGTGTGTTGCAGGGTGCGTGATTCTCTAACCACTGTGCTGTACACCTGAAACTAATAAAAAACAATATTCATTGTAAATTTTTAAAAATAATTAAAAAAAGAAATTTCCTTGAAAAATTATCAAATGTAGAAATAATAACTGTTAAGGATTACTTATGCAATCAGTACTATTGCTAATAATTTGTTATTATATCAAATGCTTGGATTTATTTAAAATCTACTTTTGTCTTCACTAATTTTGATTTTGATCATAGACTAATTTTAGCCTATGATGCTCTGCTCTATTTCTATGCCTTTATTCCATTTGTTTTATCCACTAGAATGGCTCTCTCTACATTTCTGTCAATTCAACTTAAATTCTACTCTTCTCTCCTAGCTTTGCTCAGACATATGTGCCTCAAGCATCTTAGATGAACTAATCCAATATCCCACGCGATCATTCTCTTCAAGTTCCTCTGATACACAGTCTATTCCATACTATCT
Source organism: Glossophaga mutica (assembly GCA_039655065.1). Taxonomy (NCBI): domain Eukaryota; kingdom Metazoa; phylum Chordata; class Mammalia; order Chiroptera; family Phyllostomidae; genus Glossophaga; species Glossophaga mutica. Next base: position 174,636,101 of record CM077304.1, on the reverse strand, counting down.
AGCTCTTCTCACTTGCCATGTGAGGGAAGTTAGCCCTGTGACCTCTCTAAGCCTCAGGCACCCTACTGAGAATGATTATGATTGTACAATCCCTGCCTACTCATAGGATTCCTATGGGAAACAGAAGTCCTTTTCTTGGGAACCAAAGGTGATGATACACAAACCCGAGATGTTCTTGTTTTTAAGCCTTGCTTTCAGAATTCCATTAACTGTAGTAGCTTAATCCTTTTCTTTATTTTCCAGAGAAAGTGGGTTCTGCCTAGATCTGAGTGAGAACTGGTCAAGTTCTATCCTGTCCTCACCCTCCTGCTTAGAGTAAAAGTGCACGGATACTTACCCTCTCTTAGGTCTCGGTCTATCTTGAGTGATGATTTTTTCCCCGTTGAAAATCCATGAACTTCTGCCCCCTCCACGTTTACTCCAGAAGGGACCCTGCTCATTCAAATAAGTGGAGATAGCAATTTCCCATTGAATAAAACGTTCAAAGGCAAAGCATACCTCACCCAGATAGACTATGATTCCACATTTTATATTTTTGTTGTACAGAAGTACACTTATCACTGAAGATCAAATTAAATGTCACTGCCTCCATGAAGTTCTTTACTATTTTTACAACGGGTATGCTCTATTTTACTTCTCTAAATCTTTTTAGCAACCTTTATCACAGCTAATTGTATCCATAACTTAACTGTTTTAATTTTAGACTTTGAATCACAACAGAGTAGGAAAAAACTATCTTGTGCATCTGTATTTTCCTCACAGTGTCACATTATGTGTCTTGAATACAGAGTGTTCATCACTGAACAATGGCTGAATTGAAATAATCATGTCCTAGCATAGTGGTTCTTGATTATTTCAAGAAGGAAGACACAAGTTTGCATCGAATTTTGCAAACACACAAAGGACAGCATGATGTTCTTTTTTTCTAAGACTTTCTGCCATCCATTGTTTTTTAAATAACATTTAATTGATTATACTATTACAGTTGTATGATGTTCTTTTAATATACACGGATTGAAACACATCCAAATGTGCATATGCATTCTTGGATCTCTTAAAATAATTCTAGACCACCCTGAGGTTGAGTCCTTGAAGTCCAGAGAAAGACCACATGATTTTGAGTAAGAAGATCTGAATGTGCCAGTCCCTCACGGTGTGGGACTCTAGAGGGTCGTTTGCCTCATCAGGCCCTCTGCTTTAAAACCTGAAAGTGAATAGTCCAGTCCACACGATCTCGGGCATTCAACCCCAACATGCTATGATTCCTTGAATTGCTCATAATATGTAAGTTGACTCTTGACTTCGATCATTTCAAAACACACGTTATCTTCATTTTTAATTGAGTTAGTGACACCTAATATTTTAACTTGCAGTAAAGCTTTCTTAGCTTCTTCTTTCAAATAGACACAGTGAGGGAGTTCAGCAGTAACCAGAAAATGTCATAGTTTTATTATGCTAATGCATTTTAAAAATCCAACTTCGTATGCTTTAGAATTACAGAGCATTTATTCCTCAGAGATCACCTGATCCAATTCTTTAATTTGAGAAAAACCATGAAACCCAGAGAGGAAAATAAATTACTCAAGGTTACACAGAAGTAACAGGAACAGCTGAGACCAGGATGCAGAGCTCTTAATTCCCAGTTTGGAACTCTCTTAATTATATCTTTTTGCTTATTCATAGAGCTAAGTTCCTTATAATAGGTATGACCCTTGGCATTTCTTTTCATTAAAAATAAACAGTTGAACAACAATAAAAAAAGAAATAAACCCTATTATGATTAGAAAAAAATAAAAATAAATAAACAGTTGACATATAATATTAGTTTCAAGTGCACAAGGTAGTGATTAGACATTTATATAATTTAACAAAGTGACCACCCCCCAATAAATCTCCTACCCATCTGACACCATACATGGTTATTATGACATTAGTGACTATATTCCCTATGCTGTACTTTACATCCCCAGGACTATTTTTATAACTGGCAATTTTTATATTTTAATCCCTCCCCTTTTCCACCCATCTCCCCAATCCCATATCTGGCAGCCATAATGTAAAAAAAAAAAAAAAAAAAAAAATAATAATTAAAAGTTAAAGAAATATTATACTTTTGAAAAAATTTTAAAAAATAAACAGTTGGTGTTCTGAATGGACAACTCACCTATTCTCATCCTGTCGTCCTCCATATCGAATCCAATAATTCTGTTTTAAATTTAAAAAAAGAAACTCAACAGTTTTGCCACTAAACCATCACTTACATAAACAGAATGACCTTAAAATTCCAAAAGACCTATAATGTTATGAAACTTGTATAATATATAAAGATACATTTTTTTATTTAAAAATAATAAAAAGAAAGGTTAAGGTTGACACAATTTTGAAAAGACAAGATAATGCACAGATTTGTAAAAAATTGCATGGAACTATCCTGGAAGCCCATTCTTTTGTCCAAGAAAAGGGAGGGAATTGCAGGGGAACAGGGGAAGGGTTTAGAGCAACAAGTATAAAAGGACACATGTACAAAAACTAGGGGGGTGAAAATGGGAGGAAGGTGGTGAGGGCTGGGGCGGTGGGCCGGGATGGGAATAAAAGACAGAAAACTGTACAAGAGCAACAATTAAAATAAAGGGGAAAAAAGTATACTAAAAGACAAAAAAAAAAAAAAAAAAAGAAGGAGGCATAGGAAAGACTGGATGCGATGCTCCTATTTACAGAAAAGCAGGGGGGCAAATAATAAACGTGTCTTATGCTTACAAAAAAAGAATTTATTATCAGGAAGACATTTAAAAAATCACTCAGGCTAACCCCTTATGTTTTGTGAATAAAACAAACAAACAAAAAGTCCAGCTTGATTGAACTTCTATACAGGACAATAAAATGACTAAGTGGCTTTTTCTGGAGTGTCTTGGGAAAATGCAGGTTTGAAAAAAATCATAGGTAGGATCAGATAAAACTATTAGAAATGTTACACTAGAATTGGTAAATTAAAATTAACTTAATTTTTAAAATATGCCAATAAAACATGATATAACTAAGAATTTTTTTAAAGTATGTTACAAATAGGATGTTTTGCAAATAGTGCTTTTTATGAACATGAGATAAATGAACAAAAAGTATGTCCAGAAAATTGAAATTAGAGGAAAAATAATTTATAATAATTTATGAAAGCTTTGTTTTTTCTGGTCATCAAAGAAATGCAAAATAAAGTAGCAATGATGTGGCATATTTTAAATAATATTTGATTAATATATTAACTAATAATATATTAACTAATGATTTTATTATTTTTTTAAGATTTTATTTATTTATTTTTAGCAAGAGGGGAAGGGAGGAGAAAGAGAGGGAGAGAAACAGCAATGTGTGGTTGCCTCTCTCATACCTCTTACAGGTGACTAGACCCGCAACCCAGGCATGTGCCCTGACTGGGAATTGAACCAGCGACCCTTTGTTTTTTGCAGGCCAGCACTCAATCCACTGAGCCATGCTAGCCAGGGCAGATTAATGCTACTGATTTTAAAATGTTATTTCTCATTGCTGAGATGTGTGTAGTGGGCTGGTACTTTTATGTGTTGCTAGGAGCAATAAAAGTGGCAGAAAACCATCTTAGAAAAGCAATTTTAAGAACTTTAAAACTTGTTATATACCTTGATGGCAAAGGAATCCCACTGCTGGGAATTTATGCAAACAGTGTAGCTCAAAAGAGAGAAAAAGTGATTCATGTATTAAGTATAAGAGAAAGCAAATCAAATGTTCAACATTAGAAGAATTTATTTATTGTATATCAACTGTATATATGTAGCTAAAATAATTTTAGAAGCTGTAGAAATATCAAAATTGTTTATGGTTTCTGAAATAAAAATCAAAACAGAAAGATATCTATATACTACAGTACTAGTTCTGCCAAAGGCATGTCTTCACATGAAGAATGCTTTCAAGATAGCATGGAGAAGTAAAGAAAAGTCAGCATGTCGTGTTGTATAACTGCGATTGATTTTGTTCTTTTCGAAGTCTTTTAAATGTTTAAGAGAAAATGCAAAATGCCGCATCCATCATTTAGGGAATAAAACAAACTTGAGGCAAATGCATCACGTACACGATACTTCTCTTCTATCCAAATATATTTGCTTTTGACTTTGGATCTCAACGATCCAAACCTGTTAAAGCTTATCACTTCTACTGAGTAAACAACACCCCCCACACGCATTCACGCAGGTCTCCAGTTTCTGTTAAGGCAGGAGATTAGAATCACTAACAAATGAGGCTGGGTAATAAAACTACAAATAAAAAAGGTCCACTGAAAGGTTCTTTTAAGAAAACAGTTCCTTTTCCTCTTTGCTCTTACTGGCTCCGTGTATGAAAATCCCAGGCCCTCTGCAGCTGATTTTATCAGCTCTGATTCCAGTTTATGACGCTTCACAAACATTGCCAAATCCTAGAGAACAAAAACGAAAGAAAAAATTTTAATTTAAATCACAGCTAAGAGATATGATGAATGTTCAAGTGGAAGTTTTCATTAGACAGAGACAATAAGCAAAAAAATCCAAAATCGGAGCTGAAAAAACATCTCCATCTCAACAGATTCTTCCAAGCTAGCACACATGAGAAAAATATGCTTCTGGCATTAATAAAGTTTGAAAGAACGGAGTTCTGGAACCTTTACTAAACTGTTATACATATTTAAGTGCAGTGTTATATTTTTTACTAACTCCCCAGAGCACATAACAGAATTCAGTTTCTTCTGAGGACATGGATCTCACCTCTCTGGCCTCAATGGACGCTGGGTCCACGCTGTCACCCAGCATGTTCTCATAGTAATCCATATTGTCTAGGACGTCCTCATCATCTGGATGGAGGAGAAGATAGGCCTTGGCACACTCCAGGGCTTTCACAAATTCACCAACTGAAAGACCAAGGGATTGAAGCATTAGAGTTAGCCTAGGTCCATCTGAAGGATGTCGAACTTCAACGTGTCTACGAGACGTCAGCATTAAACAACAATAAGGGAAGATAAGGCAAGGCTAAGTAATCAGAAATAGTTACAGGTACCTGAAAGAACACGACTTCAGGTATCCCAAAGGTACTACTTTTGGTCTGCTCTGGTGCTATGTGTTTTGCACACATTATCAAAAGTTTCCACCTGAAGATGTATGTTGACAACTTATAGTACTTCATATAGAAACACAGAGTAGAATTTTAGGGGTTAATTCTGATTGCTGTACTGAGTTTGACAACATGATATCTAAGACTAATTTCAGCAATCCAAATTCTATTAATTGTTCTTAAATATAAGAAAAGATGCTCAGTCTCTCTCTTTCTTAAAAAGATGAATGGAAAGTAAAACTATACTGAGATAACAATTTTTAACTAATGGATTGGTAAATATCTGATAATTTAATAATATATTCTGTTGATGAGCAATGAAAAATGTACTCCATGGAGAAAAAATTGGCAACATCTATCAAAATTACAAAAGAATAAAACTATTTAATTCATAGAAATCCATCTTAGAGACATTTATGTTCAAATGTAAAATGATGTTACTCATTTTTTTGTTGATTATCATAGCAAAAAATTATAAATAGCACAATTTCCACCAGAAAGAGGTCACATGAAATAAGTTATAGTACTAAGATATGCAGATGTAAAGAGAATTCATGAGTAAGGTGTCTGTACTGATACAATTAGGTTGAACCATAAAATTACCAAAATTTGACCTGAGCAAATGGCAATTTTGTATGGCCAACCTAACTAAAAATTACTTGGTATGTATCATTAAGTGAAAAAAATAAGGTAGGGAAGAGTATAAATAATATGCTGTCTTCTTTGTGCAAGATGCAGAAATAAGTCAGAATGTGTGTGTGTTGTTTCTACATAAAAATTTTGGAGGGATAAATACAAAAACTGGGTTGCAGGACATGGAAGTAGGCGGTGGGGAAAAGGAAGAGAGGGAGGCCTTTAGGATATTTGGTCTCTGAACCTGTGAATATACTACCTTTAAAAATTAAGTTGAAGAAAGTAAATTTAACAAATCATATAAAACGTAGTCTTGGTATAGTTTTCAGGACGTTATCACAGCATCTGTCCATTCGTAGTTTCCCCTGCTGCTCCTCTTGTTCTGAGCCATGGCGATGTGAGATGAGAAAGCAATTCTGTAGTGATGGGCACCCCCCGCCCCCATAGGTCTTCACGGATAACCCACGCTTTACCTCGATAGTAGGCGAACTGCAGGTAGTCATAATGCAGGGGAAGGAAGTTCTCAATTGGAGAGAGGCGGCCCGGGCGGGTGGCAAGTTCCCTCACGCAATCATGCTGACACACCAGCACCTGCACGTAGTGATCTGGGAGACAAGAGCCAGCAAGTGGGTGCCTGCAGTCGGCTGAATGTGCAGACTTCAAAGTCAGAGCCAGTTACACAGGACATTCATTCCTCCCCTCACCACATTCTGAGCACCAGGTCACTATTATCCTCACTTCACGAGCAAAACCTGTTTTCACCAAGAAAGTTAAGTGACTTGCCAGGGCCTCCTAATTGGTGCTCACTAGAGTTGATTACTAGTAGATTCCAGATCTGTGGCTCCTGGGCTTTCCTGCGCACTGTGCTCTTCCCTTCCATGTGTCTCATTTCCTACATCTCCTGAAAGTGACATAGGCCGTCTCACCCCACTCACACCCAGCCTGACTTTCCTGAATTTAACAACGTCAGGGCCTCTTTTCAGATATTTTGATAGCCTGAAGTGTCCCAGAGTCAGGATCAGAAGGTTAGGTTCAGCTTTGTTAAGGATCAGTTGAGAGAAAGGACCTGCCCTGGTGGGGAGTTCACCTCAGAGAAGTAAACTAGAATGTTCTTTCTGACTGTTAACATTTTCAGGCAATTTATTGTAAAAGAGAAATAAAAACAATATTCCTTTACAACTACTGATTAGAAACCCATTTGACCAATTATAAATTAGTCCATCACCTGGACAAAATTTAACTACACTAAATCCTAATACTGTAGCAGGGGTGTCCAACCTTTCAGCGTCTCTGGGCCACACTGCAAGAAGAAGAGTTGTCTTGGGCCACACATTAAATACACAAACACTAACAAAAACTGATGAGCCAAAAAAAAAGGGGGGGGGGGTTAGTAAATTTACAATTTTGTATCTCGCCAGATTCACAACCATCCTGGGCTGCATGTGACCTGTGGGCCACGGGTTAGACACCCCTGGTAGGGACTGGTGAAATACCAGAAAAGTGAAAGCTGAAGAATTTAAAGAAGCACTTTGCCTCTTTCTCCTTGTTCCACTTTCTTTATTCCCATTCTCCTTCTTGCAAATAGGCAAGATGCTGAAGTGAAGGGGTTTTCATGCTCCACTCAGCTCTGGGCTCTAGCTCTGCCAAGCATGAGCTGAGAAAATACAAGTGACTAATGAACCAGAAATGGAGGAAAAACACTTCCTATATTTTGCTCCAACTTTGATTTTTATAATGAAGACAGAGGTCTCTTTTCCAGTAAGAGAATAGTTTATTTGTGCTCATGCCGAGTGAGCAGGTTCTCCTGAGAATGCTGGTAAAATCATTTGACTTCATGACGGTACAGTTCAGCTCACCACAACTGCCTGCCTTCAAAAGGTAGGATAGCTCAGATTGTGTCTTGATGACCTTGAAGAAGAACCCCAAAACACAACAGGAAGGGAATATACATTTTCTAGTGAGAAAATGTGCCAATTGTCACATAACCTGGCCAACTCAATCCAATACAGCACAGCTGATAGAATCCCTGCAGTTCAAAGATTCTTAACTCCAAATGGGGAAATATGAGTTCTGTTTATTTGATAGCATGTTAGAGATAAATACCTAGCTATTTTATTTCTTAAGAAAAACAAACAAACAAACAAACAAAAACCCCTCAACTGTTTTCTCCTAATTAGCTGGCCATTCACCTTCCTATGCACACTCCTAATTCCAAATGACAAGTAAAAGGAGAAGGTGGGAAACACACCTACCAGGAAATAAAAATCTGATTAAAAGTATTTTTCAAAGCAAGATATAAATAGCAACAAAATAAAAGTGACACAGTAATATATTCTAGGGCTTCAACAAGCATGGCTAGTAATAACAGCATTCACAAGCCATTTGTATATTTCTCTAGTTTTTAATGTTTTTCTGACAGTAAAATTCAAACTTTCTAAAGTTTGACTTTCTAATATTCTGACTTTCTAAATATATTTGTATTTTAAAAGCCACTTTTACTCCAAATTTAGCACAGTTTTGAACCAAACAAGAATTCACAGAGTTATAATATCACTTATTAGTTGTGTTCCTTACTTCCTTTCTATACCAAATGTTACAGGGCAATTAATATGCTTCTAATAAGTTTATATCCAGAAGACTGTATAGTAATACTTGCTAAAATTTCCATCTCATAGAAAATTGAAGGTTTCAAATTCCCAAGAAGACTTATCATATTTCTTTAATACATAATATTTGGCTGGAACTTAAAAGGACTATGACTTTTTAAAATCACTTCTTTACACAAAGTGGGGGTCATGGTGTTGGAAGTTGTGTTATGAAATGTTAAAGGGACTTATCAAAGAAAAAGAAGATAAAAAATATGAACAGTAAAAAGACAGCAAACTCACAGATATTAACAACCACACCTAAAACAAAAGCAAACTAAGCAAACAATTAGAACAGGAGCAGAAACACAGAAATGGAGATCATATGGAGGGTTAGCAACAGGAGAGTGGGAAGAGGAGAGAGGGGGAAAAGGTACAGAGAATAAGTAGCATAGACGGTAGGTAGAAAATAGACAGGGGGAGGGCAAGAACAGTGTGGGAAATGTAGAAGATAAGGAACTTATGACACATGGACATGAACTAAAGGGGGAATGTGGGTGGGAAGGGGTGTGCAGGGTGGAGGGAAGTGATAGGGGGGAAATGGGACAACTGTAATAGCATAATCAATAAAATATATTTAAAAAAAAGAGCCTGAGTTAGGAGAGATCTATTCCAGCAACAATATGCTGTGGTGACCTTGAGCAAATTACTAAATGCTAACCCGTGGAGAATTGTTAGTCAATTTTTCTAAACCAATATTAGGACATTTGTCAAGGCTGTTTAGAAGCCATTGGTAGAGGGTGGTGTAGAGGCAAGTGCAGGAGTAGAGGCAGAACACATACCCCCACAAAACTGCAAGATAGTAAACTGTAATAAAGGGAAAGCATTTCTCTTTAGAGGAATACACAGCAAATGGAAACGCAAAGCACATGAGACTGACTTTCAAATTAGCAATGCTCAAAAAAATGCAGGCAAATGGCTCTGACAGAAGCCCAGTGTAACACAACTTTGGGGGGAAATCCTCAATAATTTAGATATTGGTATTGATTCTAGGTATATTTAGTTGATTTTGGGTAACTAAGTGTGTGGCAAATTAGTCGTTTGACAAATTGATTCTCAGTCTAACTTCCTTGCTTAACTTAATAGATATTCATCGATTGCCCTGCTAAAGGACCTTAACAATTTTTGATCTACATTTTCACATATTATTATAGAATATTATTAGGCATTTTAATCTCTGCAGTGTAACTGATGGACATGCCTTCTACTTCAGTCATTTAGCCCATTCATTTACTAAGAACCTACTACTTGCCAATCATTGTACTTAGGCATTGAGGACTGAGCACTGCACAAAGGAGGGCATTAGTCAAGTGATAGAGAAAAGGAATATTTTGAAGGTCTGTAAGTGGAAATGAGCTTGGCATATACAAGGGATTAAAAGAACTATAGTTGGAATGGGTCACAAAGAGGAAAAAAAGGATAAAGAGGAAAACATACACAAATGTGCAGTCACAAAAGTCCTTGCTAAAGGTTTTGGGTTTTATCCCACATGCAGTGGGAGCCAGTGAGGATTTTCAGCATGTTTGTGAGCAGACCCTCATTTTTTTTTTTTTTTTTGGAAGACTGCTCTGTCTGCCTACAGAGTGAAACGTGAAGAGGGCATAATGATTTCGTTAAAATATACTGTTGATTTGAACCGGGATGGTGATGAAAACGGTGGAGAGAACCTAGGAAGCTCAGTGCCATTAGAAGGTAACATCAATCAAAATCTGGTCACAAATCAGAGGGGGGCCGGAATTTAGGGAAATTTCAGATTGAAAGATGTACAACTTCTCAAGGTTTGGTCTGAGCTACTAGGTGAGCGGTACTTTTCATAGAGAGAGAAAATGCTGGAAGTTGTGGAGAGCATATTTACTTCATTAATTTGCGTTTCTATGAGTACATGTGAAGTCCATCACTGTTTTTCATATATTTACAATCTGGAACACACTGTATACTCAACAATTATTTGTTAAACATTTATTATTGAATAAATTACCCTTTGTCCAGTTTTAAGTTGTATAGGCCTTTGAACTACCGGCTCTAGAGTGAGGAAAGCCTAGTTCTGATGCCAAGTTTCAATTTAATCCCACTATTTAAACTTTTGGGGTACAAATTCCTCATTTAAAAAAAGAAGAGAGTGAATAACAATAGTTATTATTTACATAAGAAGTTATTTAGAGAATTAAAAAAGATATAAAGAAGTGTTCTCTATACTGTAATTGCTAAATAAATGTTTGTTATTATTACTACTGGCGAATGACAAATTACTATTAACAATAATTTACATGTTCTATTTAAACATTAAAGAAATTAACTCTGTAAGTTTTTTGCAAGTTTTCCACTTGTCATTTATAAATCAGTTTGATTTATTGTATCCTTTGTGCTTATAAGTCTTATTAAAGTCTTTTTCTTCATATTTCTTATTTTGTCATGCAAGGAACTTTGCCTCTCCTAATATGATACAAATGTTTTCCTGCATTTTCTTCTAACAGTTTTTTACACTGAAATTATTAATATAAAAGGAATACATGTTTATATTTTTGTATGCAGCAGAAAATTCACTTCCCACCACAAATGGTTAACTAGCCAATCTCTTCAATTAATGTAGAATGCACATTACCTACTATTTTAAATACTAGTTTGTAACACATTAAATTCCCACATATAATAAAATACTCTTTTAAATAATTAAAGAAGTCCATAAAATGGAATTCACTACTACATTGTTTACAATAGTAATAAATTACAACTTCCTTAATATGCATCAGTAAAGAACTGGTCAAATAAACTGTGTCATCCCCAGATACAATGGAACATTATGCAACCATTAAATACAATAAGGTAGATCTACATGTACTTACATGAGAAGACGTCCACAATATATTGTTAAGCATAAAATGAAACAAAAACAAAAAATATACCAATATTCAGTACTTATAGTATTGTCCTATTTTTATAAAAATAAAATTATCATAAATAAATACATAAGTATTTAGATATGCATAGGAAAATGGGAGCATAATCACTAAAATTTAAACTATTTAAATTTATCTGTAGGAGGTAGGATTGTTTGGATATATGAAAACCTTTTAATTCTTACAATATATATTTCTACAACATATTGTTGGAATATTTTTACAGATCGCATGTAGTATATCTATAATCATAAAATAAATGAAAGAAAAATAAGCTTTACCTGCAATGACTTCATAGAGACCAGCTTTATACCCCAAGTACTCATACTCCTCAAATCTCTGAGGCCCCTCACACAGGGCTCGGCACTCCACATCTTCACTGTAATATTCTCTCAAAGCTTGTTCAAAGTACTTGATAGCTAGCTCAAAGTCATCGACCTCGTAATGTTTGACTCCTGCACTGTAACTCTCCTGCAAAGAAACAGAAAACCTTTTTTTCCCCTCAAAAAGAGTGCCTGCAGGGCACTTGAATAGCAGGGTTCAGGCAGACTCTGGATCACTTAGGCAGGTGGGGTACTGGACTGTTGTGCTGTGGAAGGATAAAAAAAGGGCTGCACTCGGAGATACAGTGTGACTGCTCTGGCTGCAGCTAACTGTACATAAGAAAGGACTTACTGGGCAAGCCGACTACCGTAGCACCGATCAATGTCATTTTCTTCCCGAGCGCACTCAAGACTGTACTTTTTAACCGCTCTGAATGTAGGTAGGGCCATGCAACAAACTGCAGGAGGATGGATGTGGGTGGACCTGACAACCACTTCCAGCCCTGGCTCAATTTAAAAAAAAAAAAAAAAGGCTTCCATTTAAAATCTTCCTCTTTATCGTTTTCTTCAATCATCTTGGAGGGCACATGTTAAAAATAGCAACATCTCAAATTGTAAAAGAAGCCCCTTCAACATGATTTTAAGTAAGATTTCACTTAAACAAATAATTGCGTGGCTTAAAAAAAAATCAAACAGAATTTGAAAGTACTGATACAATGGAAAAACCACTGGACTTGGAGCTAGAAAAGTATGATGAGAACTGTGCAATTCTCATTGGCTTCATGTTTTAGGTGTAAAATAAGTGCTGGAGGGGGAGCTGAAGCTCAGGAAGGGTTACAGATATTTATATCATATTCCACTTTTCACCATGTCATACTGATTTTCTAAATTAATGTTCATTGTCTCTCAATTTTTTCAACCCTGATAATCATAACATTTCATCTAATAACTCCAAAAGTATAAAAATGTCCTGTATTGGAAATCAGGAACCAATCTGTGATATCCATTCATAGAAATCTGCTTTGAGTCAAATAAAAGTTAGGAGCACTTAGCGCCACATGGTTGGCAGGAGGGCCGGGAGCTCACCAGGTGTGGTTTGGCTTCTCTATCTACCAACTGGAATGTTTCAACGCCAGCCATCGTTCTGTAATTCTCAATGTTCTGCTGCATTTCCATGTGTTCAGGGTTGGCCATGAAAAACGTGTGGGCTGCTTCCACTGCCTTTTCCAGCTGGTTAAGCTATGGAGAAAAAAAGAAGAAAAAGGATCAATTAAAAAGAAGAAAAAGGATCAATTAAAGACAAATATTTCTAAGCCAGGCTCAGTACTACGCCAAGGTCTTACGGCTTGAAAGTAGCAGGGTGGGGTTCCAGTTCACATTCACTATACTCAACCTCCAGGAGGTAAATCAATAGTACTCTTAAAATGATATGTGGCTATTTCAACTTTAGTGAGAATGTGTACATGTACTTTGTTCCAAGTTCATTCTCTCCCTCCTATTTTCTAAGCCATCTGTGTCTGGGAAATTGAATCTATATGCTTCTGTTTGTTTTATAATTAATCAAAATAGGAAGCTGCCAGTGCTGTGCAACTTCTAACTCATATTTTCAACATCTTTGTCTTTCATTGTCCCTTCATTTCTTTTTATTTCTTTTGCCTTAATAAGATGGGACTGGGTATACCTTCCACTCCACCAAAGCCTGTTTCCAGGCTTTAGAATGTGAAAAATACAAAGTTAGAAGGAGTAAATTATTCCAATTAAAGATGCTAAATACAGCACAGACACTGTTCTACCACACTCGTTTGATTAAGGTATTCGATTCCAAACTCTGATTGTCATTAATTTAAAAAAAGGCTTTTTAATAATCACTACATAGACGCTATAACTCATCTCCTAAACCACTTACTATACTGCTCTCCATGTAACATGCAGTGATGTATTTTTTAATAAAATGAAATTAAATTTACTCAATTTCAGACATTTCTCTTTGATTTAGTTGTGGAAAATGTCTGTAGATAGATTGATTTGCCCCATAATCCAGAAACTGAACATTTATATTAGTCATCTTTTTCATGGTAAATTTAAATTATGTTTGATCTGGTTTTAAATATAACATAAAAACTCATTGCTCCTGAACAAGTAAATATAAAATCATGGAACAGCATATAAAATTCAACTGAGTATGCTTTTGACAGTCTGGCCACTCAAGTATGAGTAAGATATAGAAAGAAGTAGTAGGTCCCAACTCTCCAGTGATTGCCGTCTTCTGGTATATAAAGAATCTTAACCCTCACCACAGAAAACATAAACTTTCCTATTTCAAGACCTGACATCCTTAACATTGTCTAATAATACCATAATATTCCCCTTTAATTTTCATATTCTTACCTATTGGCCTTTCTTCCATTTAAACTGGTCTGAAATCAGCTTTCCCTGCCACTTTTACCTTTGTTCTCAATTTTTTGCTCCCACCCAGAATTATTTTGGTGTCAAAACCACTAATTTTGGACCTGATTTCTTTCTTAATTTAAGTTTTCTCAATTTATCACACACACCACCTCAAACACGAGTTTTGTGGATGTCTACAAAGTAACAACTATACAGATATAGATGAAAAAGAACAGATTGTACATTGGGTGTGTGTCTACACTTATTAACCAAGTGAACCTGGAAAATGTCATGTAAGCATTTGTGCATCATTTTTCCTTTAAGAAAAACACCCTTAAAATCCCCACACCACCATCTACTACATAAGATTTTGGAAAAAATTAATTGTGTAATATATATATAAGAATATGCTTCAGAAATCACTAAAACCCTAATAAACTAAACAATAGAATATGACATATAAATGATCTATCAATTTCAAGTATGTAAATATGCTCTCTGTAATGATGCGTATAGTCTATAACTGTCATGGACACATAATTGATAAGGCTTCTTAAGGTTCTAATGGTTGATGTAAACTGCCTCCAGTTAAGAGTCAAATTATAAGTTATGAACAAGACAGATTAGCAGGGACATACCCTGGTTCTATGGCATCAGCCATTATAGTTGATGGAACATAAATCAATATTTATGTTTTTCACCTTCTTGCCTTCATGTTTTGCTAAGGTTTTTTCTCTGGCTTAGAGGTCGTTTGTCCCTTGGTCTTTCCTTACTGAAATCTAACATATCCTATAAAGCAAACTTCGATTCTATCTTCTCTAAGAGATTCTTCTCAACCCTATACCTATAGTCAAGTATTACAATATCGTCCCTTTTCCTCTACTGGCATTTATATGCTGTCATACATTGTATCTGCCTGAGTATGCTTGTTTCTCCTAGTAGAGATTTCTGAGGAAAGGGACCATATGACTTATTTATCTTTTTTTCCTACTTTACACATAGATGATGTCTATTACATGTCTAAGAAAAAAAGAACTTCCAGTAAGTAAATCTTTTACATACAAATCAAAAGGCATATCAGTATATCACATGTGAGCATACTTCATAAGCTATAATGTACTAAAAGGATGCAGTTTAGTACATCTCAGCAGTCAGTATTCCACTGAGTTTCCAATAGTGATCACCATCTATGAATGTGATCCAGTAGCTTTTGAAAACTGTCAGACAATGTTAATATACTGGTTCTTTGTCTTACATTTGACCACACTGTTTTTTTCCTTATTTGGTGCTTTCCTTATTTATAACCTGGTATTGAACATAATACCATCACCCTCAATCTAAGTATAAAAAGATTCCATGACTTAAAGTCAAACCATAAAACTTATTCATGAACTGGCCAAAGCTTTTAAATTATTGTGAACCAGTTCAGGAAACTAGTATTGGCTGCCAGGGTCTATAAAACAGACCATTACTTTAACTGGAAGCTTGTATCTTTGTACTCATTTTAGAAATTAGATACATCTGAAGTGGTAGGAAAAGTCCAGGTGAACATGTGTATGCTGCATACATATAATGCCATATTATTGGCCGGAGATTAGTACAAGGCCTTGTAAGTACTAGGTTTCAGCTAAGGAAGGATCTACCTGCTACTCCATTAAAACAAACAAAAGCAAACTGTATCAAAGGCTCCAAACTGGATTTCTTTTAAGACCAAAACAAGACAAAGCACAGGAGAGGATAACTCTAATGTGAGGGTAACTCTATGCATTAGAAAAACAAGTGGCAAAATAAAGAAGTGAAGAAAGGGAAATGATTTGACAACAAGATGGTATCACTTTTAAGGGAGCCCACTGTTCCACTGATATATGAGAAATGGGGTAAGAAATGCCTTCAGGAAGCACTGGTCATTCACTTCACCTCTGGCTATGGAGAACGAAGCAAACATTTTCTCCTGCCAGCCCAGAAGCACCACGGCTGTACGTGGCAGTCATGCCACATGGAAAAGAAATGAGTGCTGATTAAATCAACACCCTGCTGGCATGCAGAAGTTACCCTGTCCACTGGTGAGTGAATGAGACTCCTCTGAGACACAAATGCTTTTCCATGGCTAATAATAAAGGAGCATTTCAGAAGTACACATAGACCACTGAAAAATCTTCAGTAGCTATCCACTGACCACAAAGGAGATTCCAGAAACCATGTACTGTGACATTCAAGAACGACCAGGATTTGGCCCTCACCCTAACTTTCTAGCATAACTTCCTCCTGTCATTGTGCAAACTTTTCCCCAAAAATGTTCTAGAAGAACTTCTAGAAGTTTTCTAATTTACTATCCTCCTACTGAAGAAAACACACATAGGCTCAGTACTTCAGTCACACCCAGATTCTTTTTTTAAAAATATATTTATTTATTTATTTTTAGACAGAGGGGAAGGGATGGGGAAAGAGATGGAGAGAAACATCATTGTGTGGTTGCCTCTTGCACGCCCCCTAAGCAGGCTGGCACTTGATCCACTGGGCCACACCAGCCAGGGCATACCCAAATTCTTTATTTAACTCATTCACCTAGTCAGCAAATATTTATTTTGCACAGAATCTCTGCCAGACACTGTGACAATCAATCAATGACAATACCTACATGACCAAAACAAAGACTCTGCTTTCTAGGTGTTTACAGTCTCATCCAAGGAGACAAGTCTCAAGTAAATAAATCATTGATAAAAATGATTTTAGATTGCGCTAAGTGCTGTGAAGAAATAAATGAACAAAATACTGTAAGAGCCTGCTAGAGGTTGGAATGAAAGCAGGACTCATTTAGGTAAATTAGTCAAGGAACATGTCTCTGCAAAAGGATTTTTGAGATGAGACCAGCATTTTTGAGAAGTCAGTCATGAGCAGAATAGGAGGAAGAGCATTCCGGGCAAAAGAATGTCAAGTGAAATGGACTTGAAGTGGAAAAAGTCTTGATATTTTTTAAGCAGAGCAGAGATTAAGGAGAGAGATTTGAGAAGCTGGAGGACAACAGATCACTTGAAGGTAATGGTAAAGAGTTTGAATGTTATTCTAAGTGTAGGAGAAAACTAGTAAAGGCTTTTAAACATTATCTGATATGCATTTTTAAGTAATAATTCAGTCTGCTACTTGGAAACTAGATCTTTGGTAGCAGGCAGGAGAATACTGCGGTAATCCAAGTCAGAGATAAAGTTTTTACTTTGTAAAATAAAAATAGGACAGAACAGGTTCTGACCTATTCTGGGAGTCCCTCCTTTTACCCCATCTCTTTCCCTTCCTTTCCATGCTATTCGTCCTTGCTATAGCAACGTTTTTTAATTCAGAAGACAAACATATAGCACAAAAGAAAACAATTATAAAATTTCCAAGCATATTTTAGGGAAAATATACAAGTTCCTTCTCTGCTGAATTAGAAGAAATATGAATCTCAAATACTTTGAATTAGAAATTTAAAACGGCTTGTAAGACATGTGCAAGGAAGTAACAAAGATATCCTAAAGCATTAAAACATGTAGAGAACACTGTATACTTCTGAAAAAAAGAGTATTTAAGATCACTTTCTATCTTCTGAAGCCTTTTTTTATATAATCATGGTAAAATGTCAAGCCCAAAGTAATTCCTGTTCTTCTACTCAAGCATCAACATTTTTAGTAAAGAAGGGAATTCTTTCTCTGTTTTCCTCATTCTAACATTTGGAATTCATCCAATATCATGCATTACATTTTGATAAAATGCTATGATTTCTGCCTTGACTCTTTGCTTAAATTTCACAATCAAGCAACTTCAGACCATTGTTAACCCCACATGAGGTTTCATACTGTGAAGCACACAAGTGGACACTGAAGACATTTTGTTTCTAAGCAGAAGTTTTTAAGTCTGCTTAGCAGAATAAACATGCTGGCTGGAGAGAAAAAAAGTCCACCAGATTACAGCACGTGCATTATGTTAAAAATGTATGGTCTAAAAACTTCAGTTTTCCTTTCATGGATCAGTAAGGGTTTTTTTTTTTTTTTTTCACTAAAGATTATACCAGACATTTTTGTAGGTATTTTAAGACATGCTAATGTCCTCAAATTACCTTAAATTTTTGCCAACTCAAAGTTAATTTCTTGAATTGAAATAAAATTAAACATATTATAAATACTCTAAAAATGAAGGCTCATCAGATTTTTAAACAAAATTTGAAAGCAGTCTGAACTACTAGATTAAATTAAATCCTATAAATTATAGTGTTTCAAATGTAAACACCAGGCTAGTTAATCAAAATAATCAAAATTCAATTTTATTTTAGGAAAATCCTAAAGATTTCTATATTGTGGCAGACCCTTCTGCATGGCGTGGGCCCAGCTCCCACTCGGAGATGCACAGGACCCACGGCCCACAGATAGGTTCTCTCTCCTGGGAATCAGATTTGCAATATACCTAAACTGTTTTGAGACTCCCTTCTTTCTAAAACTCCTCACCCTGCAAGTGCTAAACCTTGCAAGGACCAGGGTAACTGGCTCAACCACTTTTGTCTTTTCATTTGCTAATAACCTTCTTCTGTGATGTGATTAGGGGCACAGGGAGTGAGGATCATCTTGTAATGGGAGGAGAAATAAAATAAAGGCCTGTCATGGCAGAGGCCACAGCTTTTGCTCCCCTTGAGAGAAAAGCCATGCTGTCATCCTTTTTCCTCCACCAGACTCAGGAGACCGTGTGTATGTTTTATTTCATCCATAATGACGTGGACATTGTGTCCACATCACTATATAATGGAGTCAATTGTTTGGAGGGTCAAAAAATAGCTATATAGTAATAAGAGACAAAGGAGAAAGATAGTTCATAATGACAAAGGGATCAACCCAACACAAGGATTCAACTCTTATAAACATTTGTGCACCCAACACAGGAGCACCTACATATATAAAGCAAACATTAATGGACATAGGGAGAGAGATCGAGTGTAATGCCATCATAGCAGGGGACTTTAACACCCCATTGTAGTCAATGGGGAAGTCTTCCAGATGGAAAATCAACAAGAAAACAGCAGCCTTAAATGACAAATTAGACCAGATAGATTTAATTGATATTTTTAGAGCATTTTACACTAAAGCACTAGAATATGTTGTTTTTTTTTTTTTAAGTGCACATAGGACCAGCATTATTTACAATAGACAAGATATGGAAACAACTTAAGTGCCCATGAATGGATAATTGGATAAAGAAGCAGTGGTACATATATACAATGAAATATTACTTTGCCATACAAAAGAATGAAATCTTACCATTTGTGACAACATGGGTGAACTTAGGGTGTATTATGCTAGGTATATAATAAGCCAGGCAGATACCATATGATTTCACTTATATGTGGAATCTAAAGAATAAAATAAATAAACAAGCAAAACAGAAACAGACTCGTATACAGAGAACAAATTGATGGTTGCCAGGTGGGAGGGGTGGGGTGGGGCGGCTGGGTGGAAATGGTAAAGGTATTAAGAAGTACCAATTGGGAGTTACAAAGTAGTCACGGGATGTACAGTACAGCATAGGGAATATAGTCAATAACATTGTAATAACTATGTATGGTACCAGGTGGGTACTAGACTTATTGGAGTTTCACTTCATAAATTATATAAATGTCTAACCACTATGCTGTATACCTGAAATTAATATAAAATAATATTGAATGTCTAACGTAATTGAAAGAGAAAAAATAGCCATATGGAAAACAACTTTGCATTTGTATTTTACAATTTCTGGTGATGGGACTATCCTTTATGCTATTAATATAACTTGCAGAAAGACACATGCATTAAATTATTTAATAATTCAATTATGGAAAATAACTTGAAAAATTTATAAAATTCATTTATGAGACATTGATGACTATATAATATGTTGTGTTGTCCTTTTTGCCTTGATTACTAGAAAACTCAGAAATGAGTTGTATTAAAGCTGGTATATTCCCCTCTTTTAGTTGTTTTTTTTTTGTTTGTTTGTTTCCATTTCAAAACTCTAACGATACAAATAATTGTTTTAGCAAGATAATTCAAAGTCCTATTGGACACAGGACTAACTTATTTAAAAAACAAATTCTTCCCTCCCATCTCCCCTCTGGTGATTGTCAGCCTGTTCTCAATTTCGGTATCTTTGGTTATATTTTGCTTATTTCAGGGGAAAAGGGGAAGGGTTTACAGGAACAAGTATAAAGGACATATGGATAAAAACTATGGGGGGTGGAAATAGGAGGGAGGTGGGGAGGGCTGGGGTGATGGGCTGGGTTGGGAGTAAAAGACAGAAAACTGTACAAGAACAACAATTAAAATAAAATAAAAAAATAAAAAAATAAAAATAAATAAAAATTATTGTTCTACTAAAAAACCCCCAACAAATTCATGTAGTAAGGAAACTTCTAGTAATTAAATTTTTTCCTATATTTCAATGCAGAAAATTTAGAAATTTCCAGCTTTAAAGAACCCATATTAATTCACAAGTTAAGCGTTCATGCTAATATAGAAAATAAAATTATCTTTGCATTTATGGAATGTTAGTCTGAGATGTAGCCATGGTTATAAGTAAATATTTATAGCTTTCACATCATTATTTGGTAAGGATTAAATGGGAAATGACATTTCTAAAGAGAAACATTTTCTCTATGGAATAAATTGGAAAGGAAGAATATGTCTTTTTAAAGCACTTTCTCTTGCCAAACTGTTCATGCTCTTTTCTTCAATTACTTATGGTCTAAGCCTGATTAATATCTTCCTGCTCTTTCTAAATACCCTAGTGAAGTTTTAATCTGATGTTTACAAGTTAAGGTTAAACACTGATGGTGACTAGCCACTGTCAAATGAGGTTATCCTTACAAGCACAGCGGAGCAAGAGATTCTATCGGCTAAATTTGCTAGATGTTTTCTTATCTAAATAAAAACCTTCTTTCTGGATAAGGAAAAAAAATAAGGTGAAGAGGCAGATTTTTTTAAACCTGATATTTTAGGTTAGAGACTATTTAAAACAAAAAAATCCCTGAAGTTTTTGAAAGAAAAACAAACAACAACAAAACCTCAATGTATCAGCCAGAAAATTAGTGTGTACTTCATTGGACAAAATCCTTCAAGCCATCTGGATAATGTCTAATTTCCTAACAAGAAAACAGCCAAGACTTGAATGTCTGCTGTGTAAGGAGGAGAGAACAGTATCTTCGAGATGCAATGTGGGCAAGTCATAGCTGCCAGGGATCAAATGAAATTAGTGTGTGTGGTTTATCGGTATGTTTCTGTTGTTTTTGATTCTAAACATTAGGACAGGGTAAGAAGGAACGACTGGGCAGCCATCTTAACCTCTGCGGTGTTGTCCAGAAGTCTCCCTTGAGGTGTCCGAGGCTGACTAATGGTTACCGAAAAGAACGTTTGTTCCAAGACCTGTCTGACATTTGTTTCCTGCTACTGTTTTTGAAACCACAGCTTTAATTCTCTTCAGAAATTTCTTTGGAAGGTAGATGTCACTCAATTCATACTCCAGTTTTGCCAGCTTACCAAGACTACTGCAGGAGTCATCACTTTCACGCATAAAAAAATCATATTGGTGTCTGATTTTGAAACTAAATACATAGAAATCCAATGTCACTCTTTGTGAGTTCAGAACTATGCTCCTCTTCTTTGGGATCCTCATATTGGTGACCATGATCTTGTACACAAAGTTAATAAGAATTTACCCTTGCATATTATTGTATAGTTTACAAACACTTTACAATACTACTAATAAAAAATGGTCGTTTATTGAGTTTCTACTCAGTTACCATTGTAAAAATTTTCAAAGGGCTGGAAAATGAATTCCTACCTCACTTAGAAACTAGTGCTAGGACAGACTGAGTCTCCCCTAATGAACTTCATGGTACAAAAACAAATTTTGTTTTTCTAACCATTCACTCATGCTTTGCTTCTGTCTGGTTTTCATTATGATAAATGGAGATGAATGTTGTCTTTCCCTAGTGACCCATTAAGAAAATTCTATCTGGCCATCGCTTCTCTAGAGCCAACAACCAGCTCCCTAATTACTCACTACCAGAATTGTGTCTCTGCAGCCATTAGCAGCCAGATAGCATTCCCTACCCCCATCCCCACTCTACAAAGTTGCAATCATTTGAATTTAGTTGTTAAATATGATTGCAAAAATGACAATTAACTGTAGATTTAGGTTTTCTTCTTCTAAGGTATTCTTTTCTCTTTTTTTAAGTGTTGTTCAAGTATACTTGTCTCCATTTTCTCCCCACAACTCCCCTATCCCAGCCATCCCCACCTCCCACCCTTGATTCTCCCCACTTTGGTTTTGTCCTGTGTCCTTCATAGATGTTCCTGAAAACCCTTCCCCCTTGTTCTCCCCCGTAGTAATAGCTTAATATAGATATAACACTGATTTTTCTGACCTTGAGAATATAAAAATTTCAAAACTATATTGTGTGTCTGCAACATTATTTTATAAATTAAATGACAGGCATAGAATGCTTGTCATAGGCAAGAAGGAGTGGGAAGCCAGAGAATTGAAAACCAAAGTGCAGGTTTTTCTCCTTTTTCTGTCGTAAGCTCCAGTCTTTCCTCAGTGGTTTGCAGATGGAGGATGTGGGTCAGGGGAAAGAATAGATAAATCGGGCCTTGCCTTGTTAAAAATTGTAACAGTGCTAGGCTAACATTGGAGCTAGCTGGCCAAAACTGATGATTTGGGGAGGACTTGAGGGCTTAGTGAGCATATAGATAAAAATGCTGTCATTCCTGTTTCTAATATCTCCTTTCTATTTTGGTCTCCTATTTTGTGTTTATGAAACAAATTCAACACTCCACCAATTACTCCACTGTGAGAAATATAAGAAAAGTAAACAAGCAAATGAAAAGCTTTTCCACTTGTACCTTTTTGGTAAAAATATGCCATGTTCCCCTGTGAAATACAAACTCTCTCTTGCTCTTATAAGGGTTGGAAGATTTACTTCAAAAAGTATTTCCAAACATTCACTTCAGCTCATGTAAAGGAATGCCCCATGGCTACAAGGCAAAGGGAGTTTCACTCTAAAGACTCCTCTGCAGGGGATTTTGAGAAGAGACTAAAGTCCTTTCAGGTATTTAACCCATCGAGCTGACTAATGGATACCTTACCCTGGCAGGTCACACGGTCTTATTAAAGAGGTAGTTTTGATGACAAAGTTCTTTCAAAGTTTCACAAACTCCTCTGGCATCACCTCTGCACCTTTTAAGCATTCAGCCATGGCAATAACCTTCAGGCTGTATTGTAAATTAAATATCCCTGCCATCTCCACAGGTTAAATATAACCTCAGACATTTTCTCTGTACCTTAGCCAATGAACTGTACTGAAAAGAAGTTTCAGGCCATCTGAATTTGTGAAGAGGTTAAAGCTTGGACAAAATCCACTTACTAAACATATCACGTAGCATTAATTCTTGTAATTTTTGTAGTACTTGCATTGGTCTTCTGAATACTAACCTTCATTAACCATAAGCAACCAGGGCTAGAAATTCTCTTTAAATCATCTAGTATCTCTGCCTGGTTTACAGATGAAGGAAGGACTTGCACAGAAAATTAGTGTTAAGACTATGGGTATAATTTATATCTTTTATTAAAACATTCACAAACATACATTTGGGATTTTAATCTACTATTTCAAAGTAGAAGTGAGCGTGTGTGTGCACATCTGGTCCATGTAACAAGTGTTTGCTGATCACTTCTGCCCTAGAAAGAACTGTGATAGATGCTCTCTGAAGATATAAAATATTTGCAGTATGGTCCTTGACCCTTTATTACATACAGCCCAGTAGGACAAGGAGATATACACAAACTATTAATCTTAAGAACTTAGGCTCTACAGAATTAAAGTGCAGAGTGAGTGGTTAACAGGCAACATGGTGCTATACAAATTGAGAGAAATTTGAAATCAGTGACCTTTGTGGACCTTGAGGGAAAAGATACCTACTAAGAAAGACTCCTGATGGCTAATTGGGCTCTAAGGAAAAGAGAAGAGAGGGGAGGGGAGGGGAAGAGGAAGGGAGGAAGGGAGGAAGGAAGGAAAAAGAACAGAGCCTAGCAGCCATTTCTACATAAGGGCCTCTCACACAAACTTTACTTCATGGAGAAGCCTGGATAGAACTACCTGCCACTGAAATTCCCTGCCTCCACTGTGCTTCTACTATCCATGCCCTGTTCAAGGAGTTCCAGGAGATCCGTTTCAACCAAGAAGACTTAGACTTACCTCATCCAATTAGAGCTGTGTAGCTATATCCCCATCAACATCTTCACAGACTAATCAGAGCATCCCTGTTCTGACCAATTAGGAAAGTGCTTTTTGGACCAATCAAACTGTGAGGATTTAGAGGACGCAATTGTATGAGGACTGATCAGTCTGAGATCATGGCAGGGACTTGTCTATGTAAGCCAGCTCCCCCTTGCTCTCAGAACTCACTTTCCCTTTCCTCTGAAGACCAAAGACTACATTTCCCTGACTGAGCTGAAACGCCAAAGATGTCTACCTGGAGCAGAGCAGAGCAGGAGCAGCACAATGTAAAGCAGACCAGCACAGAGTAGAGCAGACCAACAAGAAGCAGACCAGAGCAGCGCAGAGCTGAGCTGTCTGGCCAGAGAGTGAACTGGCCCCAGGACTGCCTCACAGCCATGCCGTATCGTAATTGAGCTGTTTCGCAGCCATGTTGTTTTCACAGGCTTGCCATGGAACAGTTGAGCTGTTTTTGCACTGAATAAAGTCTTCATTTTTACCACATCCCACATTTGTGATTCCTGTTGGCATTTAATTGGTGCCAGCAACTATTAGTTGACACCCAGAAGGTTCAAGGAAGGCCCCATTGAGAAAGTGGGACTGAGAGTGGGTCTTCAATAACATAAACTACGTGGATGTCTCACATGCAGAATAGGCAGAGAAGGGAGAAATAGAAATGACTCAGATGTTTTTACAGAATAGTAATTGGACTGACCTGGCTCATTTTGAAGGTCTAGATCACAGGGTAATGGAAAACGAGGTTGAACAGGGCCAGATTATGGAGACCTTCGAACACTAAACTGAGGTGTTTGATTTTTATTCGTGGAAAAAGAGAAACAGATGTATCTACGTGTACATGTATATGAATGTAGTCATGAAAATGTCCACTATTTCATTCCAAAAAGATTTAAAAAATAAGAACTATAATATTTGAGGTAGCTACAAAAAACTTTGTTTTAAAAATCCTCACTTGAGGATGTTTTTATTGATTTTAGAGAGAGAAGGAGGAAGAGAGAGAGATAGAGAATCATGGATGTGAGAGAGAAACATCCATTGGTTGCCTCCTGTACACACCCTGCCTGGAGATCGAACGTGCAGCTGAGGTGTGTGCCCTGAATGGTGATCAACCCCACAATCTTTTGGTGACAGGATGATGTTCCAACCAACTGAGACACCTAGGCCAAGGCCAAAAAACTTTTTAAGACTCTTTTTTTGAGCAATTTTAAGTTCACAGCAAAGCTGAAAAGAAAGAACACAGATTTCCAATATGCATCCTGCCCATAGGCATAACTTCTCCCATTATCAACATCTTCAACCAGAGTGGATACAATGGTTAGAGTTAAGGAACCTACATCGGCACATCATAATTGCCCAAAGTTCATTGATTTTACTCTTGCTATTGTATATTCTGTGGGTGTGGAGAAATGTATAAGGACAGGTATATATCATTCTAGTGTCATACAGAGAATTTTCATGTCCTAAAATTCTTCTGTTTTCCATCTATTCATCCCTTCACACCCCAACCCTAATCTTTTTTACTCTTTCCATAGTTTTGCCTTTTTCAAAATATCACATATTTGGAATTAAACAGTATTGTGCCTTTTCAGATTGTCTTCTTTCACTTAGTATAAGCATTTAAGTTTCCTCTAAGTCTTTTCATGGTTTGATAGCTCATCAATTTTTAGCATTAAATAACATTCCATTGTCTGGATATACCCCAGTTTATCCATTTACCTACTGAAGGACACCTTCAATGCTTCCAAGTTTGGCAATTACAAATAAAGCTTTCTATAAACATTAATATGCAGGTTATTGTGAACCTGCATAAGTTTTCCACTCCTTTGGGTAAATGCCAAAGAGTGAGATTGCTAGATAGTAAGGAAGATCAGTTGAATCTGTAGGGGACCATCACACTGTCTTTTGGAGACGCCTCATGATTTTGCATTCCCAGCAGCAATGAATCTTGCTGCTCCATGCCCCTGTCAGCATTCGGTGCTGTCAGTATTCTGGGTTTTGGTCATCCTAATAGATGTGTGGTGGATTATAAATGGTTTAATTTGCATTCCTGATACATGATGTGGAGAATTTTTCATGTGCTTATTTACCAACTGTATGTCTTCCTTGATAAGGTGTGTTTTTAAGGCTTTGACCCATTTTTTAACTGAGGGGTGTTTTTTTTTTTTTTTTTTTTTTTTTTTTTTTTTTTTAAGGTGTAAGAACTCTGTGTGTGCTTTGGATGACAATTCCATATCTCAAATGTGTCTTTTGCAAGTATTATTTCCTAGCCTGTTGCTTGTCTTCTAATTCTCTTGAAACTGTTTTTCACAGAAAGGTTTGTTTTGTTTTGTTTTAAATACTGCATTCTCACTACTTTCAGTGAATTTTAGAAAAGTTATTCGTTTTTCAGTTTTTCAGCTTTTTACTTGGTAGTATGCAATGGCAATACCAAGCTTTTTATAAGCAGAACCAGGAATGAGAAGTCTGAAATACTTTTTATTTCTCAGCAGGAAAAATGGTATGAAAATGGAGGTGTATTAGCAACTTGATAATCTTCTTGTGGAAAGGTTAGCCTGGTTATTGTAGGATAGACTATATATTATAATAATCAGTCAGGGTAGACTGCAGGCAAAATTCTTAGAAAACACTGTAATCCTGTATCTCACAAGAAGTAAAAATAAGTTGATTGTCTTAGCTTTGGCTGCCACAATAAAATACCATAGACTGGTTGGCTTAAATAACAGATATTTGTTTTCCCAGAGTTCTAGAGGCTGGGTGTCAAAGATCAGAGTGTCAGCATGATAGTGTTCTTGTAAGAGCTCTTTTCTGGGTTTGCATGTGACTACTTTCTCACGGTGTACTCACATGTTAGAGAATGGGCAAGCTCTCTGTTGTTTCTTCTTATATGGCACTAATCCTATCATGAGGAGCCCATCCTCATGAACTCATCTATAAACTTAATTACCTCCCCAAAACCCCATCTGCAAACACTATCACCATCACACTGAGATTTAATGATTCAACATAATATTGGGCGGGGAACACAATTCACCCCATAGCATTAGCCAAAGGACATGTGAAAGTTAAGGACATCCTTAAAATTTCAAAACCACTCAATTAAGAATATAATGGAAACAACAATGTAAATCAATATTTTTTAGGTGATTCCAAAATTTGGTTGTGGGTTGGAAAAAAATAATCATTTCATTTTTGAACTAGTTTATGTTGTTATAATGAGAAGGCATGAAAAGGAATATATCTTTTTAGTAGTAAAGAATCTTGACTTGAGTTAGGCAAGGTCTTCACTTGAGGTACACTTGGGATCATTGGCTCAGAGAAAGCAAAAGAAGACTCCAGAATGAGGGCATACTCATTTGTATATATTTTTCTTTTTTTATATTCCCCTCTTCACCACAGTCACCACACTGCTGTCCATGTCTATCATTTATATATTATTACAAATTGCTCAGAGCAACACAGAAAGACAGAGGGAAATGTCTTTGGGTTTGCAGTCAGCCTTTATCTTGCTAAGAAGTTTATTCCCCGGATGGTCATAGGTTAATAAAAATGAAGTTTTTGTAGTTAATTAAGTATAAGATAAACTATATTAAAAGTTAAACATACTTATGATAATATTTTAGAATCTTTAATATGCTACTCTAGTAGGTAATTTCCACGAATGGGATATATTATTCTACATTTTTCCTTTTTTTTTTTCCTGACCAAAGAATTATCTTTCCTGCTTCAGAGTGGCTCAAAAGACTAATTATCTTTTTGTAACTCAACTTTCTTGGTATATATATGGCAACCTGCTCCTTTGGTGAACTGCATTAACTTTGATAGAAGAATGGCATTACTTGTTAAATCATCATAAGTGATCCCAAAGTGCAAAGACTGAAATGGTCCTTAGACATCATCTGGTGTAAGACTCCCTCCTCTACTATACTTAGATGGACAAGTAAGAAATTGTTCTCAGGACCACGCGGATCCTAATAAAAGAGCTGAGACCTATAACCTAATCTTCTAATTTCAAAGTTAATGATTTTTTCCTGGTAAATTTCATTGTGCCTAAGACTAAGAGACCAATCTTCCTTATTCAGCAGAGTATGAAGAACAGAACTTTTTAGACAAGTGCATATCAAAAAGTTACACCCACATATATCTCTCCAAAAGTCATAAAAGAATATTTTTTTCTGTGCCACCCAGAATAAGCCAAAACTAAAGTTGAAAAGTGGCTGCTAAAGAGTACAGAAGAGAATTAGGATTGTGTTCGACTGAAGAACCTTGTTTAAACTGAACCACAGCCTAGAAAAATCGTATCAAATGGACTATAAAATTATATTTAGTGGTTAAAACATGCAGGGCTTCTGATTTTGACTTTGCACATACTGTGGTTTACATTGGCTTCCTTCTCCTTGAAATGTAATATTGTGGCAGAATTTAGTAGTTGCGTGTTTGGTTGATCTGCACTAAGAAAAGATTGCCACTATGATCTTCCACACATGTAGTCCAACATTCCCACTTCATCTGCATAGGGTACTACAAACTCTGTATTTCCAGGGACCCTGAGGCTCAGATTACTCTGTCTTTCAGTTCAACCTGACCAACATTTAATGAAGGTCTTGTGCTAAGTTTGGGTGGGTAAGGATGGGGGGAGAAAATTGAGATAATTTCTGCTTTTTAGTAGCTACTCTGGGGGATGGAAGAAACACCTATAATTCAGGATTAAGTAAGGGTTCATAAAAGAAGTAAAAACAAATACTATAAGGATTCAACAAAGGAATAAAAAGCACTTCTGAATAGGTGGATTTGGATCTAGAGAGCCTTCTTAGAGGTCTTATTATGACTATGGCATTTATAATGAACACTGAAACATGGATGGGGTTTCAACAAAGCTTCCAGGGTGGGCATTTCACTATGGGAAAGACACTGATAAAAACCGTCATCCACATGTGAAAATCAGTTTGTTGGGAGTACAAATGTTGCGAGTGGAGTTTAGAGAATCTGAGAATACATGAAAAGTAGGCTGGTACCAAAGTAGGAT
The DNA here is from genome assembly GCA_039655065.1 of Glossophaga mutica. Taxonomy (NCBI): domain Eukaryota; kingdom Metazoa; phylum Chordata; class Mammalia; order Chiroptera; family Phyllostomidae; genus Glossophaga; species Glossophaga mutica. The sequence goes on along the minus strand of CM077304.1, from coordinate 174,606,798 downwards.
GGGTTCGAAGTTAAGTAAATATGCTGTCATATTTGGGAGGGTACTTGAACATTTCAGAGCAGTGGAGTGACCTGGATCTTTTGAAACTCTCTTCTAGAAACATCTCCATCTCTTTGGAAAGAAGTCTAAATTACTATGTTATACTAGCAATGTAGAATGATCTGTAGTGACAGGCAAATTGGATCAGCCCCACTAAGTTCCAGGTGCCAGCGTACCCTACAGTCTCTCATCAGGTCTCCCCTGGCCCTGAATCCTGAGCAGTATGGAACCAGGCCACGTACACTCCAAAAGTCTGTCGGGCATGCCAACAAAGTGCTAAAATGCCATAGTTCCCAATTCTGGAAGACTCAACTTCTGTCAATCTAAACCCTTTTATATTTTAAAGACTCCAGAGCAAGTCCAATTTTCAACTAGAGAGAAATCCCAGCCAAATCATTAAAGTGAACACAGCCTTCCATCTGGAAGTTGCCACCTCTACTCTCTCTACCCAGGAGAACATGTGGTCCTATTACAAAATAATACAAGCAGTATTCATTCTTTTTGTTTGAAAACACTCCAACGAGGCACTAGAGCCATTCTCACCTGCCTGCACTTGGAGAGATTCCATTACACTTTTATTAATTTTTGCCTCATGTCACATATGGGCAGAGTATCTATGGGAAAGGCTGTACTACTTGGTAATTATTAACCTCTGCTTTCCTGTTTAGGAAGTGAGAATGCTGAGACCTATAAGAATAAAATGGAGCCCTGGCTGGTGTGGTTCAGTGGATTGAGCACCAGCCTGTGAACCTCCTACCACTTATTTTACAAAGAAATTTAACATAAATTATCTCAAATCATCATCATATGCAGGCTGGGTGGATATTGATGTCCCAATTTCACAATGAGAAAAATGAAGCTCAGAGAGGATAAGAATAGTCACTACTATTATTGAGCATATGACAGAGAACTGAAATAAATGTTTTAGATACATTACGTTGTGTGCTAAATTATATTCCCTAAAATGCATATGCTGAAGCCCTAACTCCCAGTGCCTCAGAATGTGACTGTATTTGAAAGTCCCTCAGATAGGGACTTTTAGTGATAATTTAAATGAGGCCTTTAGAGTAGGACCTAATCCCATGTGATGGGTGCCTTTATAAGGAAAGAAGATTAGGACGCAGAGAGACACTCCAGGAACTGGCACACAGAGGAAAAGACCATGTGAGCATAGAGAGAGGTGGCCATCTGCCAGCCAAGAGATAGGCCTTAGAAGAAACCGATACTACAGACACCTTAATCTGGAACTAACATACCACATTTTAAAAAATGAAATTAACAGTGAAGTAGGAATCGCTAACTTCAATTACAATTAAGAAAACTAAAAACCGTAAGTAATTGAATCTGACTTTGAATCCAATGATGTCTTACCAGAACTCGGGCCCTTAATTTCCCAGCTATTTCTCTCAAGTAATAAACCGATCAATGACAACGCTAGCAACTAAATTAGAACATTCTAACTTTCAATTCAGTGTTCTTTGTACCAAAGTATCATGGAATTAGACATTCAAACTGGCTGGGAAACAGGTTAAGAAAAAAAACAGAGTTGCAAATGAAAATTAAAATACCTAGTTTCTTTTATAATTTCTTAGGATAAGACTAAAAAAATTCAAGGCGAATGAATCTTCTCTTCCAGGCATTCTGGAATGTAAATTCGTTTTTATTTAATGGTACATAAGTCTACCATTTTGGTTTATTCTTAAAAAAGAGTTTGATCAGGATTCTTCCTTTAAGTATCTCCTCACATTTTATCGTAAATAAAAGGTTTCACTAATGCAGAAAACTCCCCAAAGGACAGTGCTTCCAGCATTACTTAAATTAGTGGTAAAGTTCCCAAAATGCTGACAACCCATAATACCAGACAATCAGACAGAAAAGTCTGCCTGGAAATGTCATCTCAATTTTGTGAAAAACAATTTCTAAGAGTCATATAAACTCTGATCTGATCAAATCAAAAGTGAAGTTTCTAATAACAGGGATGAGCTAAATCATAGCATAGTCAGATGGTAGAATATTATATGCCCACTGAGACTAAAGAAACACACAAAGATGTTCATGATATACTCTTGAAAACAAAGCAGACTGTATAACACTATGTATAGTATAAATCAAATTATGCACATCAAATATTAATAGTAGCTGAGTTCAAGTGGAGGCAGGGGACTTAATTTAGGACTTAGTAATTATTACTTTTATCTTGCTTTCTCATTTTCAAAATACAAACATATGGAATATATGTGTTACAAAGAAATGGAAGTTGAGTGAAAAAATAAGCAAGAATCACGGTTCATCATGATTTCCTGAATATAAAACACACACACACACACACACACACACACACACACACACACACACGTTTCAGGAAAAGAGCTTAATCTTTAAAAGATGTCTGTAAATCCCACCAGTGAATTCGATTTATATAACTTAAATAAGATGAGTGAAATTCTGAAAAGCTGTGTGCATGCATATGTGTACATGTAAGCACACACCTGTGCACGAAGGGCATCATACTTAAATGCATAAAGGGAAATAGCTGTGGGAAACTTCCTTGTGAACTCCTGCTTCCCTTGATCTATTTACCACACAAACCAGAATGATCTTTCTAAAATGCAAATCTGATCTTATCCCTTCCTGACTTGACCTTTCAAAGACTGCCCCTAGTCTGAGGCTAAAGTTCAAATTCCTTAAGTAACTCAAAAGCTGCTGTCTGGCTTGTCCCAGTATACCTGCTGGACTCCCTGCTCACTACATTTTGTTACTTTTTAGACTATGCTCCTGTTGGATTTTGTCTCAGTTCTGTTTACTCTCTCCCCTCTGAGAGTCTGCAGTATTTCTCTCCTTGGAAAACTCTCCTCCCTGTCTTTGCCTCATTATTTCTTAATCATCTTTAGTAGTTTGATCAGACATCATTTCCTCTGTTGTGTCTGCCATGAACAACTCCTACATGCCTAGTTAAACCACATGAGCTTCCCAGCATAGTGCCTCCCTCAGAGCATTACGATCATCCATTGACATGCTGGAGAGCTCCATTGGTTCTTTGGGGACAGAGTTCTGAAGACATTGTTTGCCAGTACACAGAAGACTGAGGTTTTGCAAGCTAAAACAAAACAATAATAAAATAACTAATTTGTAGAAAAACAAAACTGTCTTCTCATTTTTAATAGGAAATTATACTTAACTCACAAAAGCTGTGTTTCTATGTCTTCTAATTGGCCGTTGTATTACTGGTGATTAACCCTCTTTGATATGTTGGGCGTCAATAAAGAACTGGATAAAAGGCTGTTTGTATACCTGTCCACTCAGCAAACACTTACTGAGAGCCCTTGATGTGTCACGGTGGGTTAGTCACTGATATACACAATGGGCACAAGTGTATCCCTCAATCCACATCAATGTCAATATAGGTAGAGATCATAGCATTGTGAGGGCTACAGCAAGTGAACAGACAATCATCAAATCGTGAGTTGAGTGCAAATGAGACTGGTGTGGGACCACACAGAAAGGACACATCCAACATAGATGCCATTTATCACGTCATCGGGCTTTTAAAATTGTAGGAGCTGGTTAAAAGTTGCCTAATGTTTGTCAAAAGTTTGGTTCAGCTGAAACTACTAAGTCATTGTTAATCACTTTTGAAAAATTAAAGTGAACCATAATAATGTTAGCAAACTCTGATTAACTGCAAACCATTTGCTTAAATAGGCACAGCTTTCAGTCAGCTGCTGGATGACAGATCTGTCCCTGGAAGGACAACTGGACCTGCTTCCTGCCACGTGGGATGAGGCAAGGGTGAGACATGGGAGAAGAGAAAAATAGACAAATAAAATCTGTAAATTCCAAAGACAAAACAGATTTTTCCTTGTAAATATTTCCCCTTAGGATTTCTGACATCCTTTGGGGAAATGATGATTTTAACAACCCTAGCTTTGAATGGTGCTGGATTTTCAAATATCTTTTCCAGAACCAGAGGGTAAGTGGAATAGTCCTGGCTGCCAAGTACTGATGGTTTGAAAATCCCCTATGAAGAAAAGAAAGGAGAGAGAGTCAATTAAATCATCACCTCGTCACTTGTACATATGAATGATTGCACTGAGACCAAGAATTTAGTGTGGTAGGCTATCAGTAAAATCTGATTCAATTCCTGTTTTAAAAACAATAGGAAAATTATGTGTTATAGTCATATTTCCTTGGTATTTTTCACCAAGAAAAAAATACTCTTCTGGGAATTTACTGTCTACTGGGGGGAAGAAAAAAACTTCTGCTTGCAAAATATAGACAATAAATAGCTGATTTATGAGAAGAAGTTATTACTTACAGGTGAGGAATTAGGGAGAGATTCATGAAGAATACAGAGTTTATGCTGGTCTTTGAGGCAAAGATGTGATTTGGAAATGAGAAGTGGGTGCTCAGCAAAGGTTTGTTAAACTAAAAGATCAAAAGAATGAGTGAAGGAATGAATAAATTGATGAACGAATGCCTACTTCAGGCCTTCATGAAGTTAGAGGATTTCTTATATTCTCTTGTCATTGAAGTTACTTTCTCCACTTTTATTCATATAATGTTTATTCTTTCTGAGAGGAGAGTAGACAGGTGACCAACAGACACGACTCTGTGAACAGGCATGTTATAGGGGAGAGAAAAGTAAGATTCCTTGAAGGAGTGACACTTGGGGTCAACCTCTGCAGATGAGCAGGGATGGGCAGCTGAAGCTGGATAGGAAACGGCATTCTCGGCGAAGCAGTTGTAACTGGCAAAGGCAGAGTGCCCTGAAGGCACAGGCTTTGTATTGACAGAGAAGTTGTACCTGGTTGTGGCTGGGGCTAATTGGCAAGACTGGGAAATTAGGCTGGATGAGAAATTTACACTATGAATGTACTCAAATGAATGTTAACACCAACCTGGAGCCCACAACTTCTATGGATTGAATCCAAAATGAAGAGCTCACGGTCTTCTCCACCATTCCTAGGGCCTTGAGTCTTCCCCACTTGGGTAATGAGAAAAGTGTGACACCGGGGCACGGAAGACATGGATTCTAGTTCAGGCTCTGCTGGCAACTTGGTGAGTAGCCTTAAACCAATCAACATCTCTGAATTTGCTACCTCACCTGTAAAGTGAAAGGGTTGGGCCAGATGATCTTTAAGATGACTTCGAGCTTGCTATAGATTACATACCTTCCAGGAATGAAAGGCATAAATAGTATAATCAGCTTAATCTATTTAAAAAAACTACAGTGTGAAAAATTCGAAAGGGTGCTTCAGTCTATAATAAGCCTTACCCGGAGACACTTTGGCTCTGCCTACCTGGCTTCACTCACTGAAGGATGAATCATTCTTATGCTAGACCTGCCTGTCTTGCCAATAAGAGACTGTGATCTACAGAAGAAATACCACCAATCTAGGAGTCTGATGGCAGTTTCCTTGTCTGCCTTGCACACCCCCCTTTGACCGTCCTTGAACTACTCTTCAAGATGCATGATCTACTTCAGAATGGATCCAGCATTCCTGATGTTTCCCATGCTGGTATCATTAGGCTCTGATTTAGCTCAGCATCACTGCATTCACACACCCTGGGCTCATCCTACAGAGGGCAGAGGTGGTACCTCAACACTTAATCTTTTGGGTATTCCGGGAATGAGCTAGGGTTTAGCCTGTACCTTCAGAGTACTGCTTCGAACAAGATCATAATTGCTACATTGTTGCCTGGCCTAAAACTTTTCCCAAAGGATAGGGCTGGAGATAAATGGTTCACTTGAAGTAAACAGACAAGTGTCATGGGGGCCGAGTGGTGGTGCCTGCATTCTGCTTCAAAACAGAATATTCTCTCTACAGTTCAGGCATTGAGAGAGATGGTACATCTCTCTCAATTCTCTGACTCAATCATCAGCCTTATACTCATAGCTTGTTTATCATGAAGGGAGAAGAAATCACAACATAAAATCACTGAGGGAATTCCCTATGCTTTTGCTGCTTTTGGTATGTGGTAAATCCTAATCTCTCTTAATTTAATTGCCTCATGTATATAATGGGAATTACAGTGATGCTAGGTTTTTATTTTATTTTTAGTCTTATTTTTCACTTAAAGTTTACATTCTATATTATTTTGTATTAGTTTTATTTTTTTAACCTGGATGTGATTTGTGGAAAAAGTTACAAGTTTGTTAATTACAGACCAAACATAACTGTACTACATTCCTACCACTTTTTCCATTGAATTTCAGAGATCAAAGAGACCTTGAGAGGACAAACCTGGCCAAATCCCCGCCCCTTCTTCTGGTGCTTGAATCTTCTGAAAATTTCTGTCAATGGTCATGTTACTTCTTCTTGAATACCCCTAGTGACAAGAAATCCACCATCTTCCAAAGCAGCTCATTCCAGCTTTGGACAGATTTGGCTATTCTAACATCCTGTCATATGCTAACTAGAACCTATGTTAGAATTTTAGCCAGCTGTTCTTCAACTCACTCAGCATAGCCATTCCAAAGAGACCTAAAGGAGCCCTCCAAACATAGGGGCACTAAATTAATGAGTCCTTTTGGTAGAAAATGTTGTTCCTTTAAGAATACTTTTATCATGGGCTAAGTCCTGTACGTCGTAGATCTGAAGCCAGCTGGGTGGAACAACTCTCTCTATCATGGAACCTGCCCCATCTTCTCTGCATATTCCCTTACATTTAGTCCCTTCCCAGCTGCTCTGTCCATCAAGAATGGTCTCCACATATCCTAAAGAACTGTGTTCAAGGATGCAGTGTGTCACATGGCAATGTCATCTTTTTTCCTTCATAAATTGGGTAGCCGTGACTCGAGCAGTGAAATTCTACTTAGTAGCTTAAATTTAAGCCACCTCAGCTGCTCTCTCAGGAAAGAAAAAAAAAATTTACTGTTGGTTCTCCAGTTACAAAAGTTTGGGAATCATCCCAAAAAATATTTCAAAAAGAGATATTATTTCCAGAGGCTAAATAGCACACACATGGGATACGCAAGATTTGTTGACTGCATGGAGCCAGCAACAGCTTGGTAAATACATCTGACTCCTGACAATAACCAAAACAAATCCCCAAGACAGCTTGGATAATGGGAAATGGATTCGAAAAGAAATTCTCCTCTGGATTTCTCCTTAGCCCAGTCAGTGCCAGGAGCACACAGCTATGTGGTTGCCACTGCGCCACGCCCCTAGGCCACGATGCATTATGCATGTGGTACAAGATGTTGAGTGCTGCTGATGCTGTGGCCCTTGTTAGTCTTGGAACAGGAGGCCAGCTTTGTTTGTGGATCCACAAGCAAAGAGATGAACATTCTCTCTCTCTGCAGTCTATTTCCTGAAAAATTTCTCTCTTTGACTTGAATGATCTTGTCTTTGTAATTAAAGCCACATTACTTGGGACATTGGAATGGTGAAAACGGGTCCATATATACATGTGCATAATTAACCTAAGAATAAAGGATTTTGAATAAGTTGGTGAAAGTAAATATGTTTAACTTATCTTTCTCACAAATTGTCATGTGAGTGAAGATATAGTGGCCAAATCTATCTACACTTCCTCATGAGTCCATCCTCTTATAATGAAAGGTTTTATATGCAGCCACTCAATAATTACATGAATCTCTATAGTGAAGTGTTGCTCTGCTTGGTAAAGATAATTTCTAATAAGAGGACACCTACTTTATTTTCTTAGTCATTGTGGTCTGTCTTGCTGAACTCATTATTCACACTTCCTTACCATTTAACCTCCCTTGCATACAGATGCCCATGTCTATAAAGTAATAATAATAACAATAACAGTTAGTATATGTTGTATTATATTGCTAAGCACTTTAAATACATTATCACTAATTTAATTTTTTCAACAACACTATAAGGTGGGTGCTAATAGTCCCATTTTACAGGTGAGAAAACCACAACTTAGATAAGTTAAATATTTTAGGTCTTTCTAACTCTACTACTTCATGCTGTTAGTTTGTTTTTATATGGGCATAAGCAAAGAATGAACTACAAGTGGTTGTGGGTATGTTTCTGCATGTATCACTTGAGATTGTTGTACACCTCTCTTTAAATTGTTCACTATTTTAAGACAGAGTAAATATTTCTATATTTCACTCTAATATAGACATCTGCAAACTCCTCACTTGGTAATGTAACAAACTATTATGGAAATATATATGGACATATTAATGCCACTGTGACTGATATAGGAGGAACTATTGGATTCTATCTACACCATTCATCTGATATAGGAGAAACTACTGGATTCTATACCATTCATCCTTGTCCAAAACACACGTGGGAGACTTGAAACACAGTTTGACCAAGCCTCCCTTGAGAAAGCCAAGAGAACTGCCATTCATTTCAATAACTGAGGGAAAAAAAAAAAAAAAAAAAGGTCTGACTGGCTCTTGCAGTGTCTTCGAAGGCAGACTCCTCTCAGACAATGCAAATTAATGAGTCTGATGTTACTTTTAAGCACACATTCACCTAGAATAAATGCCTATTTTATGCCCCAGTACAAGGTATTTCTTTCCAATCTGAAAGTACAATGTGAGAGCTTCATATTCAGAATATCCAAACATGATGACCTTAGTTTCCAGAACTGAGTAATGGTCAAACCAGTGGTATTGATTCAGTGACTTGTTGATTATTCTTACATGAAAATGTCCCTCTATTCCTACATCTATTCCTAAATCCATGTCCAAATACTCATAGTCATTCCAATACCATTAACTTTGCACTTTTAATGTAGTAAGCCGACACATGTCCCTGGGTCTGTCTTCCATTTGTAGGACCTCAGTTACATCACAGCACTGCCCTTCTCATCATTTTAATAACTTTATTAATAAAACAGCAATGATGATCCCTGGTTGATTTACCTCAAGGGGTTGCTGTTATGTGGCATTGCTTAAAACACAAAAATTACATAGACCCACAAACTCACAACTGGTGTTGGTGTAAGTATTTCTGTTTAAATATGTCTTCTCTCCGTTTAATGACAATAACATTGTAATTACAATAACTCCATTGTAATGACAATAACTTGTGCTTTTTGCTATCGTGAGATTTTAGGAAGGGTAGAATTTTGGTGGATGTAACTGATATTGATGAGAATGAAATTTAACATGCCTTGCCCAGTGCACACGAATCTGCCAGTAGTCATGATCACTGGCAGCAAGAGGAGACACAAGGCTGAGAGCCGTGATTAGTAAGGTTCACAGCTGATTTACTTCTGTAATAAATTAGGAAGCTATCAAGTTACTTCAAAGTTTCTTCCATTAGCCAGGTTGGCTGCAACCTCCAGAAAGGCTAAGGCATTCAACACCAAGTTTCTGGTGAAAACAGAGGTCACGATTCAAGAAATCTGCATCAGACATCTCAACGGCACTGGATATAAAGTCAGGGATAGATTTTAGCACACAAATATGTCATTTTGATAATAGAAAAGTCAAAGAGATTTAGGGGGAAAAAAGTCAAATCAATTAAAATGTGCCTTTGGAGGGAGAGTGAGAAAACTTTCCTAATAGCCAAGTCTGTCTCTTCTTTTCCATCTTAATCCAACATTTTTTCCTTCTTTTTAAATTTATTTATATAGCATCAGCAGTAACTTCAAAGAAGCCACGATGAGTCCTTCAAGGACTTTCCCTCATAAGCATCTTTTTTATGGCTGAACAGGCCTGCCCTCCAGGTCTCTTCTTAAAAGTCAGAGCTTTTCCCCTTTCATGAAAGCTGTCTATGTTTGATCAGTCCCAGATACATAGCAAAATTAAATAGGGTCACAGTTAAGTGTGGGCTTTTAGTGTGAAGCCCATCCAGGGGTGGGGTGATTTTTCCAGTGCGTGGTCTGGCTAGGTGGCTGCCACAGACACGTGTTGATCATTTTAAACCCCTTGAAGTGCCTGAAGCCTAGCTGGCCTAAAGCTTCCTGAGGAGTCATTTTCCAAGGAGGAGTGGACTCCATCACAAATGCCAAACAAAAGCAAGTAATGTCTACAAAGCCCCAGTTAAAATGAAAACTGGTAGATTATGCACTGCAGGATGCTTTAGGCATGCTTTAGTCCCAATCCCTCAATTTTATATAAGAGACTGAGATCCAGAATGGGAAATGATTCTCCCAAAGTCAGTTGGGAAACGTCAGTCTCCAGGACCCAAACTAACCATCTTCGCCTTACACCAGGCTAGAGTCTCCCAGATGTAAATAACACCAAATTGCACCCATCTGGAAACCTATGTTTAACAACACCCAACATGAAATATTTCCAAACAATCAGAAATTTGAACTGAAAAGTTAATATACAACAATAAACATTTGGGTGGTTTCAGAGATTTCACACCATTTATGTGACTATTTTAATCTGGTGGAGAAATAAACACAAGAAGCACAAAAGTAGTTCCCTTTCATATGCATCATTGTAGCTCATTAAAATAATAATGATTTGCCTCTGTCTCTGTTTATTTTTTTGGCATTTTTTAAGCCTGGAAAAATGAAATTCAATTGGCCTGTTTCACTTTGTTTTTAAAGTCTTCCTTTTTTGATTTTTGGTTTTATAACAATTAGATTGTCAACACTGTTAGAATGCATTAATCCAAACCAAACACATTTTTTCTTTCATAATATCCTTTTTCCAAACAGTAACTTTCTCCTCTCTGCAAACATTTTACTCCTAGATTATGTAAACTCTTTCTCATCCAGTTTTTGAAAACTAAGTCCAGACTTAAAACTTACATCGAACCAATTTGTAATATTCATACCACCAGAAGCCTACCCACCTAGCTGTCCATCTGCCAATGCATCCACCATCCACCAATGCACTGACTTACTGTCTCTTAACCCTATTTACTTAAAAATTACATTCTTGAGAATTCTTATATGTCTTCCTCACACTAGTGTAACAATTAAACTGAAATGAAAAGAGCTTTGTAGACTGAACATATCACACAGACATTAGTTGTTCCAATATCCGGATCTGGATTTTCAATGGAAATTTGCTGGGTGTATAAAGCAATAGGATGAAAAATTTAGGCTAGGAAAAAATCTCTAAATTTGATTTCAAACATCAGTGCTTTCTACAAGCCAAGAACTGTTTTTAGAGTTACAAATATTAACTCATTTGATCCACATAACAACAATCTTATAACTTAGATACTATTGTCATTGTCATTTACACATTGGGAAACTGAGGCACTGAGAATTAAAAAGAACTTGCCCAAGCTGATAAGGTTAGAAATAACAGAGAACATAATTCAAACCCAAGCCGTTGGTTCTGAGGCATGTAATTTTAAGTTGTGATGCTTAACTAAATCCTTACCACTTAGCTCTAGAGAAACTCCCAAACATGTAATAACTTGCTATGAAGTAGGGATGATATAAACTTACCTCTGTGTTCTATCCATAAGGGCAACCAGACAAGGGTATCATAGCCAGCTAATTCCCCAGTATGTAAAATATAAGAAATCTATCCTTAACCAAGGTGAGAGAGAGTGGTGGGGTACATGAAAAATCTTAGAATAAAAGAATTCCCTCTAAGGAATTATGACCTGATAATGAAATGTCAGATTATAGAGGAGGTCATTAGTTAACCTAAAAAACTGCTTATAAATATTAGTGATATCTTCACTAAAATATAACAATTATCTCAATAAAGTAGATATAAAATACTGTTAATATTTAGTGAATTTTAAACACATCATGGACTCATATACTATTAATTTCCATTCATCATTCTCTGCTCAGGATTTTACTTTGCTCTTCTCCCCACCCCACCTCCACGCTGGTATCTGGATTTTGCACACAGGAGGTCCCCTGTGCTGGGTCCGAGCATCCAGCTTCCTCTCTAACATTACAGACTACAGTTCTAAGACCAGGCCCTGTCACCTTCTCCATTTATCTTACTCCCTGAGCCCTCTGCATTCTACACTTTGGCCTTTCATTAGAGTGGCTTTTCTATTCCTAACAAAAAGTTCCCTCTATTTACTCACATTCCTAGAAGAGCAACTGATCATTCTTACATTTTCCAGAATCTGGAACTGAATTTATAGCATCATGCCCAATAAGAGACAAAGAATAAATGTTACCTGTCCTTAAAGGGATGATTACTATCTTTATCAAGAGAATAGGAAGGCCATCTCACCCAGGATAGCCCAACGTAAAAACAGGTGATTGGAATTTCCTTTCACTTTTATTCTGGTAGAGTGCAAAGACAGGGTTAAGGGACTAAAGTAAAGGGAAGATTTGAGGGAACAGGAATATTCATCATTGAGAGCTAGTTCAGCTAACCACTGAAGTCTAGAAATCCTCCATTCTTCTTTCCAGTTGACACAACTGAAAGAGGACGATCGTTGCTTAGATGATCTTATAATGGTGAGCCCAGATGGACAGCCACGATTCAGACCAAATCTTCGCAGCCCCATCCATCCACAGAGATTGATACTCATGAACACTACCAGAATTAATTGAAACTCTTCGTTCTAAGAACTGAGAATGAAGACCCTGTGTTCTATTGTAATTTTATTGCTATTTTCATTTTTGCTTGGTTTTCTTGGTTTGCTTACAAGGTTTATTCTTTAAAAGCCAAACCCATCTCTACTGAATATAAGAGAAACAAATGATGATGAGTCTGGACCTAGGTTAAATAGGTCTAAAGAGAGGAGAGTGAGAAAAGCAAGGGAGAAGTTTCCAGAAGCAAAGATGAAAGTAGAAAGCCTGATTACAACTGACTCACAAAATCATTTACAGGCCTTTTTGATTTCTTCAGATTCTGACCAACTCTTAAAGTGCTGGCCTGAGTTTCTTTAGTAAATATTTGATCTCTTAAAAGCTGGAATGAGGATGGTTAATATTTACTGTCTGTTGTGAACTTGGCATCTTGCTGGCAGCTCATGTACATATTATCTGATTTAAAGGAACTCCCAATATCTGCAAAGAAGCCAGTGATCCCAGCAACTGAGACCACTGATTCCACTCACCATTAAGTCCTTATATCAGAGGTAGACTTCTTATTTAATCTCTTGCTAATAATTGCAAAGGTGATTAGGAGTTCAAAGGCTTCTAGATTTAAAAAAAAACAAACTGAATACTCTAACCCATATTCAATTTTTAATATCCCTGACTTGACAGTTTTGTTTAGTGAAAACTATATTTACATGTCAAGTTGTGGTCAATCTCTCACAACTGATAACTCCATAGAAATGCCCATAAGCAAAAGGAAATTGTTGACTTTCCTTATTTTTTTAAAGATTTTATTTCGTTATTTTTAGAGAGAGGGGAAGGATGGAGAAAGAGAAGCAGAAAAACAATGTGTGGTTGCCTCTCATGCTCCTCTTATTGAGGACCTGGACCGCAACCCAGACATGTGCCCTGACTGGGAATGGAACCAATTCCAGCAACCTTTTGGTTCGCAGGCCAGCACTCAGTCCACTGAGCCACACCAGCCAGGGCTATATTTTTCTTTTTTTATTAAAGTGTTTGATCTGTGCCCTGCATTCAATATAATTTCTGACTCAAAATCATACTTAGTGACAAAATATTAGAGAAATTCTTATTCAGTTTATTTAACCCTATTTTAGAAATTTGATCAATAAAACAAGGTATGATAAAAAGTATTAGAAAAGAAAGAAATAAATTTATCATTATTTGAACCCCCCCCCCCAAAAAAAACCATGTTGAATTATTAGGCTTATTAAAAGTTCAATTAAGTAGCTGTATTAAAAGATAATTACATAAGAAGTTTAGCTTTCCTATATTCCTTTCTTAAGCAATTTAAATATATAATGGGAAAAGATAACATCTACAGATTATATGGACAAAACTTTAAAACAATGGCTTTTATATGTTATGTGTTTTAGCTACATGAAGAAAACTATAAAATTTCACTAAAAGATTTAAATAATTAGAAATACAATGAGAATCTCTTAGAACTATACCAAATGATTCTGATGTTCACATCAAAAATGAGGAGGCAAAAGAGATAACATTTTGAAAAAGTAAAAATAATGGGGGTATATTTGCTAGAATAAAGCCACAGTAATTAAAATAATTAATTAGTGAGAAAAATTGAACATAAAATCAATGGAACTAACTAAATAGACCATAAACATATCTTAGGATACAAAGAAACTTAATGCAGAAAAATGAGAAAATACCAGTCTACATGAAATCAATAAAGGATGTTAGAAAAAACTGGTTAATGATTTAGAAAACATTACTTTGATCTTAGCCTGATATCATATGAAATAAAAAACTATAGATGGATTAAAAAGTTATATGCACTTCTCAGTGCATATAGGAAAAACTTTGTCAATGGAAATACACATAAACTAGAAAAATAAAACAAAAGTAAACCCTTAATATTTTAAAAGATATACTCATGATGGAAAAATATTTTAAACAAATGTTAATTTATGGTAATACTTTACTATATAAAGAACTGTAACCTTTAAGTGAAATCACTAAAACTCTAATAAATAATCAGATAATTCACAATGGAACAAACATAGACTGGTAACAAACATTTAAAATTTCAGCTAAGATTTGTGACAAAGATACTCGAATGACCAGGACTCATTAAAAGTGCCAAAGCCATTAAAGACAAGTATTGACCCAGAAACTGTCACGGACTTGAGGAGACAAAGGGGACACAACAGCTCAATGCAGTGTGAGATCCTGGACTGGATCTTGGAGCAGAAAAATACCAATAGTGGAAAAACTGGTGTAAATGAAATAAGTTTTGTAGTTAAGTTAAAATAACAGCATCACATGTAAATTTGCTGGTTTTGATCATTGTGCCATGGATATATAAGTTGATAACATGGAAACTGGGTAAAGGACATCATATTTTTGCTAGATTTTGGTAATTCTAATATTTTTTTCAAAATTAAATTGTCCTCTGTTTAAAAGGGATAAAAGAAAGCATAAAGCCCTGGCTGGTGTAGCTCAGTGGATTGAGCGCGGGCCTGCGAACCAAAGGATCGCGGTTCGATTCCCAGTCAGGGCACATGCCTGGGTTGCAGGCCAGGTCCCAGCAGGGGACACATGAGAGGCAACCATACATTGATATTTCTCTCCCTCTCCCTCTCTCCTACCCTTCCCCTCTAAAGATAAATAAATTAAAAATAAAAAAAGAAAGAAAGCATAATAAAATTGTCTTATCAAAATTTTTCTTGGGAGAAAAAAACTAGCTCAGTTATATTAGAATCAAAGAATTACAAACTATATATGAAAGTCTTAGAAAAAGGAATAAAATTAAATCTACCACAAAAATTATCATCAGGAAATACCTGTTTTCTCATTTTTTAAGCAAAGAGCCAATACTATTTCTACAGTCAAGAAAAAAGTATCAATACATTTTTAAGTGGAGGACAAAGAAGTTGCAAAATATTGAAAGAGACATTTTGTAATTTTTCAAGACATAAGGACAAATACTAATTTTTAAACCCCAAGAAGTAGAACACAAACTTACATTTTTCTAGTACAGCCTAAGCGATTTCTGCTGTGCTTCTGGTGCAAAATAAAAGACAGTGTGCCATCACTGCTGTGGGTCAGGAAGAGGATGTCATTTAATTTAATGAGAAATGAGTTTCATTGAGCAGATCAGATACTGAAATGAAATGTCAGTTATAAAAACCCTAAGAAAATTTTAACAAAATATAGACAAAAATCTTTTTTAAAGACTCTACCTTTTCAGATAAGAATGCTGAGAACTTCAGTGGCTATATACCGAATCTCACGGGGAGTTAGCATGGTCGGATGGGAACTCGAGTATCTCGTGTTGACAGGCTGTTAGACGCCATCACACTTCCTCTTTCCTTCTCTTCTTTTTCCACACTTGCGCCTTTCCCTTGCTGCTCTTTTTTAGTTCATTCAAAAACATTTACTGACTGCCTATTAAATGCCAAGCCTATTTCTCTATGTGGGAATACAAGAATAGGTAGGATAAGTTCTCTGTTCTTGAGGAAATAACAGTGTTTAATTGATATTAGCTGATGTCCCAGAAACCTATGTCCAGTGATGGGGAATGTACTTCTTTCCCCCATTGTTTTGAAGTGGATATTTTTAAAGTATTTGTTATCTCTTCAATTCCAGAAATGTTTATGGAAGAACTTCCTGGTCCACATTAGTCATTCTCAAAGACAAAATAATTATTTCATGTCACTATAAATCCTGAGGTGTGGTATCAAAATGCTGGTTCATCTGCTCAAGTACATAATTTAATATAGATTTCTTTAGAATTTTGGAGAGATTCTAAATTCTTTGTCCTAAAGTAACATTTGAAGATTTTAGTTCCGTGATTTCTGTGATTTAGCCTCGAGAAATTTAGAACAAAAATTAAATGTTAAGGTTTTGGTAACAACACGAAGGAAAAAAAGAAGTAAAAGATGGATGAGGAGAAGAAGTAGGTTGAGGAGAAGGAGTAGGAGGAGGAGAAGGAGGAGAAGGAGGAGGAGGAGGAGGAGAGGAGTAGGAGGAGGAGAAGGAAGGAAGGAAGGAGGCTCAAACATATAAAAGTGTTGGACACTAACTCAGAAGCCATGAAAAAAGAGTAGAATAACATTAGCATTTACATGGTACATTTGAAGCTTTGGATTTGCAAGATCAGAAATGGAGGCTGTCTTATTTCCTCCTAGAAACATTGCCTACAATTAGATTAATTATCACTAGAGTACAGAGGGCACCTAATCACCAAGATACAGTATTAAATTATGGCTTCCTTAATATGTGTGATCAACTAAACTAGAAATAATGTGAAGTTAACCTTTTATTAATCAAAACAATCAGAATATAAAGTTTTATTAAAATTTAATGTTAAAAATTATAAAAGGCATACGAAGGAATCTATTCAAGAAAATAAGTATCTAGTCCAATTTGGTACTTTTCTCATACTCCTTGACTGTAAATCATCTGATTTTGGTGGGGTTTTTAAGAGAAAATCTTTCCCTAGTTGCTGTGGTGCTTTCAGCACTTATCCGATGCTTTCCCTGCCCAGCATCCATTCTGTCTTTTTCTGGTAAGAACATTTCCATTTTTCATCTGCAAACCATCCCTAACTCTAGAAGTTCCCAAGAAAAAAGACTATTCTTAATTGAATTACCTGTTCCTGGTTGTGCTTTTTAATCCCCAGGATTTAAGCAATTTACAAAAGACTGCAGAAGCCCTTCTATCCTGAAATTCCACTTTTTTATTTTTCTAAGCAGAAGGGAGTAATATTTATAATCTATCACTCAAGATGAAATAGGTCTACTGATAAATTCAAGCTCATGTTACAAAATGCTTTCTAAAGCAAATGTTCAAACTTAGCAAAAAGTTCTAAAATTATTTAATGTAGTGGCAGTATAATAACTACATACATGATGTAAAGACATCTAAACGTTTGCATAGATCTCTTTTATAAATAAAATTGTGCAGAGGGCTGATTAAAGATGTAGTCAATATATTCAATTACACATCAATACTTATTCCTCATACCTTTAATTGAGGATTGTACTTAATAATGATGGAGATACTCAAAGAAAGTGACAGGTTTGCACTTTCAGTGATGGTATTTATCCCTTGAGGCATATTAGTGCAGGCTTTAAGTGGTGTAAACAATGATTTGCTTCAGAGTTTGGGCATCATGATTTTACAATAAATATAGAAATCTGGCAGTTTCTACAAGATTGCACAGTTCCAGATATAAATAAAATAATTAAGAAAATCATATATTTTCCATATGATTCTAATCCCTGAAGTAAAATATTTGAAAAACAAGAGCTTCAAAAGGCTTCGGACTGTTTGATTCCATGTATAGACATTCTGGAATCAGTAAAACTCGAGGAACAAAGATGAGATCGACAGTGACCAGGGCCTGGGAGCCAGGGAGGAGTTGACTATCGAAGGGCAGCCTGAGGAGATGTGGGGAGATGGTTACTGTATCTTAATATTGGTGGTAGTGATTACACAGCTCTTCCCATTTGTCAAAAGTAATAGCACTGTACACCAAAAGTGTAAATTTTACTATATGCAAATTAAAAATAAACAAATACATTTTACATACTTGAAACTATTTGGTTGAATGAGTATCTTTTCCCTGTTTTTAATTTGCTTCTTGGGTGAATAGGAATAATTGGTAGAATGCAAGACTTGACATGAGAGGACCAGCATTTGAGCTTTGACTTCTATACAATTTGTTGCGACTTTAGGGAAATGTTTTAACTTTTCTGGATTATTATATATAAAACTGGTATAAGGATAATTAACACTTTACCCACCCTGCAGTATTTGGGAACTGAGTTAATCTATATAGCACCCTATTAGAAGAATTAAATTTTATATTAACATAGAGCTTAGTAAAGACACATAAAAAGCTGCAACTCCCTAAAGATTACTGTCTTAATCCTTTTAGAACGTTTTCTCTTTTGAACACTTCATTTCATTTCTCAGGATATCCTCTTTGTCATTCCCTTTTAATCCACCAGCTATGATCTATATACCAATTCTCTGTCACCTGTCAAGGATCCTATGGGTTTACCTTTTCATTCTGCGATTTTGCTGATACTGGTATCATGCCCTTTGCCTTAATTTCCACTAAAAAGACAGCAGAATGGGGGTATTGTACTATTGGTAACTCAAAATTATTCCCACTTAAACAAAAAGCAAATAGCCAAGCACCATCTGTTGAACTTAGGGGACTTGGGGAATTGAAACAAACCCAGATCTCATGTTGGAATGTCTTAGTGACCTTTCCTAAACATGTGCTGCTAATTAGCAGTGAGGCTTAGAATGGGGGCAGGGAACGAGAGGTCCATCAGGCATGTGCCCAATCATTAAGTAGTTTAGTTTAAGTCATACATAGTAAACTGTAGTGAAGAGTCCTTGGAAAGTATCTGTGAGCTGGATGAGTATTTCCTACTAATTACGTTATTGTATTGTAATCACTATCTGTACTGTTCTACTTCTGAATCATTTGGCTTCCCGTTTTTCCACACTCAGAATAAAATTTACTTCTGAAGTCCTAGTTACCACTACCAGTTGCTTCTTACTTCTGTGGTTTTCTAATACCAAGGGCTAATTTCTCTCTTTTTGTACCACATGACTCTCCCTCTTTTTCCAAATTTTTTCTCATTTTTTATTTCTCTGATGTCTCATTTGAGAAGTTTTGCACTTAACTAATGATGCATTCTACATATTTTGTATGTCCACAGACAAATAGTAAATATATACATATGGAGAATATATATATGAATAAATAAAATACCAGTAAAATTCCATCAGAATGAATGCCAAGGGAGCAATCCAATTATTTTGTATTGAAATAATGATTCCTTAATGACCAGTAACATTAAAAGTGGTATGTAATGTACAGTTTTACAAGCTGTATCCCACAGATATAAGTACTTCATACTTAATGTAATATTGGGAGAGCATTCTTTGTTTATCTCCATTTTAAAAACAGTAACGGTGAGTCTCAGAAAGAATATCACTAACAATTGCATGGAAACAAGGCAGGGAATTCAACTCAGAATCTAATGTAAAATCACATTCATTTCTCTTTTCATTTCTCCCTCAATCTCACTCACTGAACTTATCTTTGACCTTTATTCAAAGAAAACAAAATTACTTTTCTCAAGTTTCCTTTGTACAATAGAATCTGACACAGGCCAGGAACACCCTAGGCTCTGCCCCAGCCTTGTTGGGCCCCCACCATGACCCCAACTATGGTGTAGACCAGGCTTTGGCCATGGTGTATCAGATATTTACCCTGACTCATTTAAAAATGAAGGCCTCTAAAAGCATGGAAAATCTATGAACTGAACAATCAATATTTGAAAAATCAAACTGACAACACTGGAAGGATGGGAAGGCTAAATTCGTTTGGTAATGGAATAAAATTTTCAACTAGCAAAGAAAAGTATTTTGGATTGGCAGCCACAGAAGCCTAAACCATTTAAGACAATAGCCAAAATTCCTAAGTTTGCATATCTTTTATTGTTTTTTCTGGCCAATCACATACCCCATATTATCTGACTTTCAAGAAGAAAGGGAGTATATGTCTCATTGTAAAGTTAAAGATATTATAGTTCAGTGATTTTTTTGCTGGCATACAGCTAGAAAGGAAAACTTAAAGGCTATAATTTATGCCTTTTCACCCCACTTCTAAGATCTTTCCACCAATTACAGTGTCTTTCCTAAAAGGAGAAGCAAATTACAAATCAAAATCTGCATCAGTGATTTTTAGTATTATTAGATTATTATTATTTTAGAATCTAGTAAGTTTTAGATTCCTTCCCAGAAGGACACTCATACATACACACTCCTGCATACAATTTTATAGACTTCACAGACATGCCCCACCACTCCTAAACCTCAACAAAAATATGGACTTCAAGGGAAAATTGAGGTGCTCTGGATAGAGTCTGCAGAAAATAGTAAGTGATCTCATATTTTTTTTAATTTTTTTAAATTATTTTTAGGTATTTATTGTCTTTTTTTCCCATTACCACTTTGTCCCCTACTACCCCCCTTCCCACTGCAATCACCACACTGTTGTCCATGTCCATGAGTCCTTTTTCCTTTTTGCCTAATTCCTCCATCCACTAACCTCCACCCCTCCCCCACTAGCTGTCATCTGCTCTCCATCTATAAGTCTGTCTTTGTTATGCTTGTTATGCTGTTTGTTCATTGGGTTCCACATAGGAGTGAAATCCTATGGTATTTGTCTTTCTCAGACTGGCTTATTTCACTTAGCATAATGTTCTCCAGGTCTACCCATACTGTAGCAAATGATTAAATTTTCTTTTTTATGGCCATTGTGTATATGTACCATAATTGTTTTATTCACTCATCTACTGATGAGCACTTGGACTGCTTCCATATCTTGGTGATCATAAATAATGCTGCAATGAACACAGGGGTATTTATGCTCTTTGGAATTAGTGTTTTGGGTTCCTTCAGATATATTTGCAGAAGTGGATCACTGGGTCAGAAGGCAGATTCATTTTTAATTTTTTGAGGTATCTCCACATTTCTTCCCACAGTGGCACAACCAATATGCATTGCCACCAACAGTGCAAAAGGGTTCCATGGCATTTCTGCACATCCTTGCCAGCACTTGTTGTTTGTTGATTTATTGATGATAGCCATTCTAAAGGGTGTGAGATGGTATCTCATTGTGGTTTTAATTTGTATTTATCTGATGATTAGTGATGTGGAGCAGTTTTTCATATGTCTATTGGCCATGTGTATGTCTGCTTTGGAGAAGTGTCTATTTAGGTCCTTTGTGAATTTTTTAATTGGGTTGTTTGTTTTCTTGGTATTGGCTTTTGTAATTACTTTATAAATTGTGGATAGTAACCCTTTATCAAATATATTGGCAAATATGTTATCTCATTCTGTGGGTTGCCTTTTTTTACTGTTGATGATTTCCTTCACTGTGCAAAACGTTTTAGTTTAATGTAGTCCAATTTGCTTATTTTTTCTTCTGTTTCCCTTGCCTGGGGAGATATATCTGATAAAAAATTGGTATGAGCAATGTTCAAGATTTTGCTGCCTATGTTTTCTTCTAGAATTTTTATGGTTTGGAGTCTAACATTTAAGTCTTTGATCCATTTTGAATTTTTTCACATGTGATGTAAGTAGGTGGTCTGGTTTCATTTTTCTACATTTTCTGTCCAATTTTCCCAACATCATTTACTGAATAAACTCTCTTTAGCCCATTGTATGTGCTTGCTTCCTACAGTCAAATATTAATTGACTAACTATGAAGGTGTGGACTCATTTCTAGGCACTCTATTCTGTTCCACTGGCTTATGTGTCTGTTTTTATGCCAGTACCATGTGGTTTGGATTACTATGGCTTCATAGTATAGTTTGCTATTAGGTAACATAATTCCTCCAACTTTGTTCTTTTTTCTCAGGATCATTGTTGCTATGTGGAGTCTTTTCTGGTTCCATATAAGTTTTTGAAATATTGTTACAGTTCTGTGAAATATGCCATTGGAATCTTGATAAGAATTGCTTTGAACCTATAGATTGCTTTGGGTAGTATGGACATTTTAATGATGTTAATCCTTCCTATCCATGAACACGGATCTGCTTCCATTTACTTCTATCTTCTGCAATTTCTTTCTTTAGTGTCTTATAATCTTCCATGTACAGGTCTTTTACATCCTTGGCTAGGCTTATTCCTAGGCATTTTATTCTTTTTGAAGCAATTATGAAAGGGATTCTTTTCTTAATGTACCTTTCTGTTAGTTTGTTATTAGCATATAAAAATGCAACTGATTTCTTATCTCAGATTTTAGCAAAAGAGACTTTTTTTTATTCCTCATTAATCCTCTTCGCTCATTCTCAATACCTCAGACTCCTAGACCTATGCATTCAATTTGCATAGTACTGCTTTCTTCATGTAATTCTATCCACATGCTTTTTTGTAAATTTTTAATTTTCTTAGAATTATATTTTATTGATAATACTATTACAGTTGTCCTAATTTCCCCCCCTTTATCCCCTCCACCCAGCACCACCAACTCCCTCAGGTAACACACCCACCATTATTGTTCATATCCATGAGTCATGTGTATAGGTTCTTTGGCTACTCCATTTCCTAGACTGTACTGTATATCCCCATGACTATTCTCTAACTACCTATTTGTACTTCTTAATCCCCTCACCTCTTTGACCCTTCTCCCATACATGCTCCCATCTGGCAACAATCAAAACCCTCTCTGTATCCATGATTCTGTCTCTGTTTTTCTTGTTTGCTTAGTATCTTTTTTAGATTCAATTGCTGATAGATATGTATTTATTGCAATTTTATTGTTCAGAGTTTGGATCTTCTTTTTCTTGAATAAGTCCCTTTAACATTTCATATAATAATAGTTTGGTGATGATGAACTCCTTTAGTTTTCTCCTGTCTGAGAACCTCTTTATCTGCTTTTTGATTCCAAATGATAGCTTTGCTGCATAGAACAATCTTGGCTATAGGCCCCTGCTTTTCATGACTTTGAATACTTCTTGCTAATCCCTTCTAGCCTGCAAAGTTTCCTTTGAGAAATCAGCTGACAGTCATATGGGAACGCCCCTGTAGGTAACTAACTGTTTTTCTCTTGCTGCTTTTAAGATTCTCTCTTTTCTTTAAACTTAGGCATTTCAATTATGAAGGGCCTTGTAGTGGGCCTCTTTGCATCCATCATATTTGGGACTTCCTGTGTTTCCTGGACTTGCATGTCTATTTCCTTCACCAAATTAGGGAAGTTTTCTTTCCCTTTCTCTTCTTCTGGTACTTCTATAATGCGAATGGTAGAACGCTTGAAGTTATCCCAGAATTTACTAACACTACCCTCATTTTTTTGGATTCTTTTCTCTTCTTGTTGTTCTCTGATTGGTTGGTTTTTTTTTCTTCCTATGTTCCACATCATGGATTTGATTCTTGGCTTCATCCACTCTACTGTTGTTTCCCTGTAAATTGCAATCGTTTCCTGTAAATTTCAACTAGTGTATCCTTTGTTTCTGACTATATCTCCTTTATGCTGTTGGAGTCCTCACTAAGTTCCTTGAGCATCCTTATAACCAGTATTATGAACTCTGCAGCTCATAGATTGCTTATCTCCATTTTGTTTAGCTCTTTTTTTTTTTTTTGAGTTTTGATCTGTTCTTTCATTTGGGCCATGTTTCTTTGTCTCCTTATTTTGGCAGTCTCCTTGTGTTTGTTTATGTGTATTAGGTACAGCTGCTTTGACTCTGTGTCTTGGTAGTATGGCCTAATACAGTAGGTGTCCTGTAGGGTCCAGTGGTATGGTTGCCCCTATCACCCAAGCTTAGTACTTGAAGTGCACCTTTCTTGTGGGTTGAGTGCCCCCTCCTCTTATATTTGAGCCTTGATTGCTATTTGCAGGTTAATGGGAGAGATTTACCCAAGCCAGTCAGCTGCAAAGATTGGCTGTGACCACTGACCACCACCCTCTGCCCACTGTGGAGGATCAGCTGTGCAGGAGCAGGGAGGTGTGCTCCAAGTGGTCTATAGCTATACTCTGGATGTGCTGGCCCTGGGGTTTCCCAGGTGGTGCAGTCCAAGGTCAACCCCCACCTGTGTACTCACCAGGGCATCCTGCATGAACTATAAAGCAATCTGAGATGGCTGCTGCATGTGCTGTGATTGGAGATTCCCAGGAGAAGACAAGTTGTGAATCTAGGCCGGCTGCTGCTAGTGGCAGGCCTAGGGACACTTAACAAGAGGTATGGGGGCTGGGGGCTTACTGAGGCCGGCTCTTGCTTGATTGATAGGGTTTAGGAAGTTGTGAAGCATGAACTAAGACCAGCCATTCATACAGAGAAGTTATGGTTAAAAGTTTGGGTGGGCCCATAAGTTGGGTAGGGGTCTCAGGGGATCTGCAGGGCAGGGAAAATGGTATTAGCCAGGTTGATGGAGTCTCAGATATGGCATTGGCCCGCAGGCTCTGTGGCTCTGATCGGGGAGGATTCAAAAAGGGACAGTAGCTTCTGCCCACCTTTCTGTCTGAGAGAAAGCTGTCTCTCAACTCTTGCCTTGATGCCAGATACTTCAGTTTCTCCCTATATGCCACTGGTGTCTTTCAAGCTGATACCCCAGTGCTGGAGGTCAGAGGAAGTTAATCTGATAAATCCATGTGTATCTACTTTAAGGGGAACTGCTTGGGCTTCCAGTAGTTTCTTCAACTGACTCAATCCCTACTGGTTTTTGTAGCTGGAAGTTATGGTGACTTATCTTTTTGGGCTGGGCAGCCTGGTATAGGGCTGGGACTTCTCACTCCCAATATATCCCTTCCAAATATTTATCCACCACACATGAATTTTGAGACTAGCCTGTTGTGCATCTTTGCTACTCCTACCAGTCTGGATGGATGTGGTTTCTTTAATTCTATAGTTGTCAGACTTCCATTCAACTTGATTTCTGATGGTCCTGAGTGATGGTTGTTCAGCACGACCATATTTTAGTTGTAATTTTGATGTCGTATATGAAGAGACGAGCCATGTTTAACTATGCCACCATCTTGAAGGGAAACCAAGCAATCAACATGCTCTTAAAGGTAATTTTAAATTACTAATGCACATTCATCTTTGGAAATGCAAATGTTGATGATTTCATAGTATATTTTGATAAAATCAAATTATAAGCAACTTAATTATAGATACTGTTTCTAATTTTTTTGCATCTCTTTCAGTGTCATATTGAGGACACTCAATGTTTCTTAATGAGATCATTATTTTTAATAATTAAGAGATTGGATTTTTTCTATAGCAACATAAGCCCCCAAAGGTGGGTTCAAATAATATTATCTGTGTTATAACCAAAATTTACTCTTATAACAAAGTCATATTCCAGGCTTTGCTAAAGTTTCACTTCCTCACTAATTTCAAAGACCTCCTAAATCTAAGAACACACCTGATAATAGGTAGCTCACACTGGTGATAGAAACTATCTTTTTAAGAAATAAGAATTAAAATGAATTAGAGTTGGTACTGAGATATATTTAAATCTAGAAACAAATTACAACAAATCTTTGTTGACACCAAATCCGTATTATGAATATTAAAGCTTCCTATTTTTGCTGTTTCACCATCCCCACAAAAAGGCTTTGAACACCCCTCCAGGGGTGTCCACGTGCAAAAATGGGATAAGGCTGTCCCTTGACACAAGTTCCCCTTCTTGCCTTCTGACTGTGATCTAGTGACATTCAAATACATCAATGAAATCCTCTCATGGCTTTTGCTTATGTCCTCCACTCTGACCCCCGATAAATCCACTTGTCCATGGGTCCTCACACTCTCAGCTCCTCTACTGCTCGGTTGAGAAGGCTCCCCTGGTTTTCCTCCATTATGCCCTCTCACTGAGTGTCATATTGTGATTCTCTCTGTAGGACCTGTGAATGTAATAACATTTGTTTTCCTGTGTTTTCCCTTGTAGCTGTACCTGATGAGTCACCTCATGAAAGAACACAAAACATATTCAAATGGTTTCACAAGATGCTCATCCCCTGCACCTAAGGACCCACCAAACTAACATGTAATCCTGATTGTTCCTGAGCTTCCTGAAGTCTGTGAGTGAGCAACATGGTAAGATACCCAGAGCCTGCTGGAACTAGAGCCCTGGGCAGTGCCCTGCATGATCTCAATTGCCTCGAGTATCCTCCTGGATAAAAACCTACAGATAAAAAGGAAGATGAGCCACTCCAGAATGAAAAAAAAGAAAAAATGTGAAAAAAATAAGCAGGAGTAGAAAAAAAATCAGCTAAAATAAAAGTTAATTTTATTTCCAGTTCACATTCCACGTAAAACTCCAAGGATGAAATAAGGATAAAAATTGGCATTGTAGTTTAAAGGAAATTGTTCCTCTAGGATGCGTTAATCACTGAAACCAAAAATAGAAATGACTGAATAGGCCATTTATTTCTTCCTCATGACAAGCCAGGAACATACCTTATAGTTTCCTTCCTTAAGTACATATAGTATTCATCATACCTTGAATAGAACCATTTGCCACAATAATTCACATTTTATGGACAAAACAGAGGTTAAAAGTTTTGAAGAATAAACTAGACTTAGTATGCTTCATTAGAACATACTTTTTACTTTTTTAAAAAATAATTGAGCATCATAAGAAATAGAAATTTTATGGAACATATAATGGACTTCTCCTCTAATAGTACGGCCCCTTAGAGTCCCTCACATATCACTACCAGCTGTGGTTAAATGGCAACTCACTGATTCAATGACAGCACATATTTAATTTTAATAAGAGTACTTCACAGTTTGCAAAATGTAATGACTCTGTTTCTGATGTCATAACTTTATAAGATGTATTGTAACATGCATTATCCTTACTTCCTCACTTACAGATGAGGAAAAAGGACCCAGAGGTACTAGATTACCAACTAAATGTCTCATTGACTGCTAGTGGCAAAGCTGTTAGACCAGTCATTCATTTTAATAAACATGTTAAGCTCATAAAATATATCAAGAACAATAATACTGGGAACTGGGGATACAAAGATGAGGAATACAATCTTTGCCTTACAGGACTTCTAAATCTACCAAGGAGCATTAAAAACAAACAAACAAAACAAATCACATAAGACTCTAAAGTAAGATAGACTATAGTAAATTTCCAAAAAAAACTTCCAGGATGGCACAGGAATCACAGGAGGGAGAAATTAACATAAGAAATTACTTGAGTTTATTTACTACTGATAGTGAACTTGTCGAGGGTAAAAAATAAGACTTATTCATTCTCATTTCCTCACAGAGCCTAAAATACGAGGTCTGTCTGGAAAAAGTCCAACCATTTTAATATAACAAGAACAGTTTGTGTGACATCAATGTAACCTGGCAGCCAAGGAGAGTGGACTGGAATATGCATGTGTGAACAATGATGACTTCACTATATTAGTCACTGGGGGAGGTAGATACCACTGAGTGAATGTGTGTACTGTGTGGCTATCACATTCAAAATGACTAAGAGAGTAGAGCAATAAATATGCGTCAAATTTTGCATTAAGCTTGAACATTCCTCTGTGGAAACTATTTGGGTGATTCTGAAGGCCACAGCTATGGGCAACTGGTGATTGGCAGCTTCATCATGACAACACACCTGCTCATACATCCCATCTCATGCAGAGTTTTTTGATGAAACATCAAATTATCCAGGAGACTCAGATCCCTACAGCCTAGATTTGGCACCCTGTGACTTCTGGCTTTTCCCAAAACTAAAATCACATTTGAAAGGGAAGAGACTTCAGACCATTGATGAGATTCAGGAAAATATGATGGGGCAGCTGATAGCAATGGGAAGAACTGTGTCAGGCAGGTCCCGGGGTGACTACTTTGAAGGAGACTGAGGCATCAGTGCCATGTGTACGATGTTTCTTGTATCTTCTTCTGTAAATGTCTGTATATTTCATATTATGTGGCTGGATACTTTCTGGACAGACCCCATACTATAGATGTTCAGAACATTTTGGTTGGAAAAAATAAAGTGAGTGCATCAAGTTGTCTGCTTCTGTATTTCTTTATACAACATAGCTAAAATGAGTACTATGCACTCTAAGAATAAGGAACAGAACAAAAACTCACTGGACTACACAAAAATGAGAACAGTTACTACAGCTGCATTAGATGTTTCTTAAAAGGATACTCAGCTTTTAATCCTTTACCATGTAATGATTCCACACATACAGGGGTGGGCCAAAGTAGGTTTACAGTTGTGAATATGTGAATCACAGAGTTTATTATTGTACTATTATTTATTAATTATTGTAATATTTATTTGTATTACAACTGTAAGCCTATTTTGCCTATCCCTGTGCATCATAATGCCCATAGTCTTAGACTTCATCAAAGGGCATTCAGGAGATCACCAACTATAAGACAACTATATACGTGGATTCCAGGGAAGTTTGAAAGCTCTGGGATGGGAATGTTTGCAAAGCACTATCAGCACACGGAAATCATTTTTACTGAGACTATAAACGATTGTGTTGTTCATGGAGTCTACAAACCTGTTTGCAAAAACAGCTTACTTCAGGCTTGTAAGAGAATGCCAACTAATGGTCATTGAATCTGTCACTCACAGAATAACTTTGAAAAATCAGTCTGTTCCATTAGAGTCAAAACACAGCGTGGACTATCTTTTCTTAAGACATGGTAATGTTTCTGATTCCAATTCCATTGTGTGTGTTTGGTGGGGAAGGAGGAGGGTCTTTCACACCAACAAGCAATGCTCTGACACCAGCTGGGCGTCCTATGATTCAACTCAGTTAGAACACTACCTCCCTGGAGAGCAAGTCAGATCCCACGGGTTAAAGACTCAGTCCCACAAAACTCCCTTCCTGATCTTCCCCTCCCCCACTGCCCACTTCTAGACGCCAATCACAAGTGCAGGTTGTTACCTGTATTTCTGGCCTGCTGGCTATAGATCAGAAGTTCCAACAACCCTTTCCACAGGCTTGATTAATGTGCTAGAGCAGTTCACAGAACGCTGAGAAACACTTTATTTACTAGATCACCCATTTATTATTAAAGGGCATAACTAAAGAACAGCCAAATAGAAGAGATGCATAGGGTAAGGGATGAGGAAAGGGCCCGAAGCCTCCAAGCTCACTACTCTCCCCAAAGCTCCACATCTTCACCAACCCAGAAGTTCTCCAAACTTCATCCTTTGGATTTTTATGCAAGCTTCATTATATATGTGTGATTGATTAACTAATTGGCTATCAGTGATTGTTTCAATCTCCAATACCTCTTCCTTCCCCAGAAATTAGGGGGTGAGCCTCTATTCATCTTTGGTTTCCCCAGCAACCAGCCCTCATCCTTAGGTGCTTTCCCAAAATCATCTTCATTAACATAAATCCAGTTTTGGTGGAAAGAGGCTTGTTATAAAAAACGAGGCAGGACACTCATTTCAACTTTATGACTCTGAAGCAATTTTAGGAAGTGAGGAGACCAAATATTATAATGGAAGATGCTCCCATTCCTCTTATTTCCTTTCAGGAAATTCCAAGGGTTTGGGGACCTGTGAGCCAGGAACCCTGGATGAAGACCAGAGTATGAGAAATATACTGAATGACATCTGAATGACAAAATACATATTTCTTACAAATCAAAATCTTATATGTGGAATCTGATCTAAATGGTTACCTAATGACATCTGAATGACAAAATACATATTTCTTACAAATCAAAATCTTATATGTGGAATCTGATCTAAATGGTTACCTAAGGACACCATAGCTATGGGCTAAAAAAATGTCATATCCATAGCCTAAAAAGGCATTAATTCATCTTCATAATCATGAATATGCAAAGTAGCATTTTTCTAGGATCAGTGATGCTTTTGACTTAAGTCATCCACATATTTCACTTTGTTGGCCTCATACAAAGTGGCCTTCACTTAGCTGAACTAATAATATGTGTGGAAAGCTACTGGCCTTTCAGATAGACTGTATACATTTCTATTATATGCAAAAATTGAGCTAAATGACATGATCCATTCAACAAATATTTATTGAGCATCTACTACAAAGCCAACATGTAATAGTCATAAATTAAGTTCCATATGGTGGGTTATGTGAGCTTTAGGTAAACAATAAAATCTGTGTTCAACATAAGTTCTTCATTTATTTTTTTCATATCCTGTTTCCTTTAAGCTTATTAAGAGTGTTTTCACAAAGAGGGTAGGAGTGCAGACAAAAAACTTTACTGCCTAATCAGCAAAATGTTTAAAAAATCTCAGTTCAATAAGAGAGTCTTGGGAGGCTCACAGCTGGCTTCTACTTAGTGCAATTACAAATGAAATCCAGCACTTTTGTCAGAGCCTACTTAAAACTTTCCATGCCTGACAAGCAAGCGCTTAAAGAGAGTAATAGCTGTTCTACAACCCGAAAGGCTGCATAAACCTAGGTCAATAAGCTCAACATCTGGTCTGGTCATTGTTTGCCCTCTATTAACATTTTAAAACTTAAATTAAATAATTTATCCCAATTGCTTTTATAGGGCTTTATATGCCCCCACGTACAGGGAGAGACACAATCTTTCTTTAATAGCAACACAGATAATTTTTAATTGTTGAGAGGATTCTTAGAAATACTGTAAACAAAACTTTAAAATTCATAGTCATGAGAAGTTCAACTTTTTGAAATTTCTCCACATATAAGAAAGCAATTACTTTAGTTTTCCTACTAGTTTTTCACAGTTTAGAATCACAGATAGTCCCCAAAGGATTAAAGACTATAATTGCTTCAATGATTAAAGTTTATTAATGATTAAAGTCTGTAATTGCTTCAATGATATCTGGCAATTCGATGCCTCTAATAACCTAAACTGGCCCCTACTGTCTGAATGCAACAGTAGAGGAGTGAAGGGACAGGAAGGAAGATAATGATTCATTTTGTTGAGCATCTTTCTGCAGGATCCCCGATGCATTACTAACCTAATAGACATGAATAGGAATCTCAGATTGTGAACTATGCTGGGGGCTGGGGAACTGGCATAGTTGATGCTTTTTATTTTTAGCTGATCCAGCCCATAAACTTTGTTTCAAATGTCCATGAAATTGCAGTGTAAATAGCAGAAAGAGTCCAGTGTTAAATTTTTTTTACTTGTTTGCTCTGTGTGTCTTTCATCAGAACATCCTCTATCCTGGCATCTATCTAATGGGAGTATTGCAGGCTCTATCAAAGTATATCAAAGCAGACTACAGACTTTTAAGCTCTTAGCAAGGTTAGAGTATGGTACATTTGCGAGGAAAGATTTTTAAAAATTAATGTAGCATCTTCTTCAGAACAGTGGTATGGATAAAAACACTGTATTTTCAGTTTTATATCATTTCCAGTCCTTACACTAAACCTCTTGGCCTGAAATCAAATAAATGGTTCCTATTTTATATTGGCATAGCTGCTGTTCATTTTAAAGGGTAAGTGAGATTCCAGCATGCTTACTATTCTTAGTAACAAGAGGCAGTGAAAATTTGTCCCCAGAGCTCCACATTCTGGAGAAAACTGGTGAACCCTTATGTTTGTTTTTTGCTCAAAAAAAAGAGAATACTTTGGTAGGAAGCCAGAGGAGGAAAGAAGACCACCCTCATCTAATGCTGAAAATAAAGGTAGATAGATATTTTTTATTTGAAATATAAGCATTAAAGATGGTCATTTTATATGCTTTCCAAAAATATTCTGCAGTAATAGAACAGCACCAGATACATTGTATGTGTGTGTTTTGATGGAGCACTACATTTATCACATTTTCAGTTAATTATAGTAAGATCTCATGTGAGGCTTATTACATGATGAATGGAGGAAATGCAGGCAGTATTCATCCTCTAGGACCCAAAGCAACAGATCAAAATTAAGTAACTAGTGTCTCTAACATCCAGAAGACCATGTTGAACCCCCTGATGAATGGAGATGATGAGTAGAAAGAATTCTGATTTGCTGTGGGTAATTCACAGCTCTTAGCGTTTTCTTATTGTCCTTGAACTACACTTTATGCAGGTGGAAGAGAGAATGACAGAAAGCAGATAAACTTTCATTAAATAGAAATTGATCATATTAGGAAAATGATACACCTCTATCAAGCCCTTATACTATTTTTGATATCAAGAAGGCATTTATGTATTGTGATTTGGTGTGCTAATTAGAATAATAATGATCATCCTTGAGCCAACATATTTCACAAGTCCTGACTCTCGTCTCCCAGAGTTCGGTAGAGAAGCCTGGGGCTGCAGAGTGACACGGTCTGGACTGAAAGGGAGCACAGAGGCCACCCAGCTGAACTTCTGGGAGAGACACTGCAGCTTTGAGATGAACGGGGTGGGAAGGGGCCGGACGTGTG
Source organism: Glossophaga mutica (assembly GCA_039655065.1). NCBI lineage: Eukaryota > Metazoa > Chordata > Mammalia > Chiroptera > Phyllostomidae > Glossophaga > Glossophaga mutica. The sequence continues at coordinate 174,574,444 of CM077304.1, read as the reverse complement.
TTCAGGGTTCTTGAGTGTCGATAGCCAAATCAGAGCTAAAACTCAGCTTTTCTGACCCATTCTTTCCACTGCACAGGAAGAGGAAGTAGGCGATAAGGAAATCTAATTAACTGGACTACAAAATCAGCAAGTTCATTCTGACACAGAAGAGGGAAAAAAAACAAAAACCGAAACCAACAAAATATGCTTTGAAGCCAACAAGGCCTCCCTTTGAGTCCCAGTTTTATCAACTACTGGCAGAATACTAAGCCTCTATTTTCCTTACTTGCTTATCTAAAATTTAACTGGGATATAACACATTCATATATTCTGTTCCTAGTTGCTAGGACAATATTTTGCATTTACTAAATACTCAGTAAAAGGCAGTGCCTGAGGGAGATGTGAGGCCTTAAAACAAATCCTGAGCTTTATAAAGACTCCAGTCATTTTTCTCATGTACATTTGCATCCACACAGCCGCTGGACAAGTTCTGTGTGAACTCCTTTAGAGGCGAGGAGCTCATCGGATTAGATTTGACTGGCTGAGCTGTAACCCTGTAAAATCCTCCCATTTGTACTGGTTAGGACTTTCCCAGCCATTTCTAAGAAGTCCTGTCATATTTCTACTTAGAGTCATTCCAGAACTTGAAGACAGCTCTCCAATGCCTACGTTATCTTTCCTCCAAATTAAACTTTCCTGTTTCTTAGAGCTAAATCAAGTCCCTGACTCCCCTCCCCACTTTGGCAACCACTACAACCTGTGTTTGGTTCTCAGTGTGATGTCACAAAACTAATTCAGGATCCCATCTAACCACTGAGCCAGAACACCTAAAGGGGAGTCATTTGCTAACAATTTTTCATCATGTCCAAAGGTGATCCAAAAATCTATAACACATTGCTATTTGGATCTCCATTTGCAACATTTCTCCTATTTATCATTTTAGGTCTACAACTTACTAAATCAACTTCAGCTAGATAAAATATCTCTTTCACAATTTATAAACATTAGCAAAGCTACTGAACATAGGTCAAGGTCAATCACATACATAATAAGCACAGATAAATAAATGAGTTGCCTGCCTCTATGCTAGTTAAATTTTCCAGAAAGAAACAAAATCCAGTCAATTAAATTATTTCATAATTCAAATAATACTGACAGTATAGGGGGTCTCAGTGCATTGAGAGACAAACAGAAAATTATATTCTTACAAGAGTGTCTTTATAAAAGCGAATGGCATTTGAGGAAACTTTCTTTGAAACTGGAACACTTGCAGCTGTGCAACAGCAATCATAAATCACAAGGATTATTTCTGTTAATCCTAGAACACATCATTATCTCTTCAGAGTTCTACCATGCTTGGTGTCTACTGCCTGTCCTGCTGTACACCTTTTATGACTGTAAGAGCAGGAGGTGGTGATACTCTAGGCAGCATATTTCTGACTCAGAAATTCTTAGAGAGGAACATAATCATTAATCCATTACCAAGACAGCCTTAATGATATCCTAGTAATTTATATAAGTTCACGTCCCTTCAACAGGAGAACAATTAGGTAATAGAGAAAACTGAGTGCAACTTTCTTCATATCTACTAGCTGTAATATTCAAACTTTGAAGTTATAATCTGCCCATAAAATGGTTTCATTTTTTCCGTTTGTTAATTGCTGTCCAAGTACAGTTGTCTCCATTTCCTCCCCTCCCCCACTCCCCACCACCACACCCAGGTTTCATTTTTTGAACACACAGATAGTGGCAAAAAAGAACACACCTTTTTAAAAAAACAAACAACTTTTTTTCTAACAAATCTGCCTTACAATCAGGTCTTTGTTTTAAAATAAGAGTTTGGAATGTTATCTGTATGAATTTTAGGGAAAAATCAAATCAAAACAAATAACAGAATATCTTGCTTTAGTGAACTTCCCAGATAAAAATAAACACAACAAATAAGTGTAAAAAAATCAAAAATAAAATTGTTTACATTTTATCTTTAGCTAGCATATTGTACATCTGTTAAAATGCATATAGGGTCAAACAAATGTGTTTAAAATAAAAACAAAACAAAAGCACACACAAAGGATTGAATAAGTGCCCAGCTTCATTCTCAAGATATTTTGAAAATCATCAGCCAATGCTTCTTCAGAACAAGTTAGAAGTAGAAGTTATTCCCTAGATACTCACTGCTTTCTCACCACACTTCATAATTCTAACACATTAGCTTTGGCTGAACCAGATGCCAAATGGTTATACAGCGCAGAGCAGTCAGCGTGGTGGAATGATACAGCATTCCATAAGCATATTTCAGCCAAGGCGCACCCCCTGGGCTCTCAGTTCCCTCACAGCTGCCACACCTCTTTCTAGAATACAGTTCTGACAACTGCCTCCCTTGTGGTCACAGTAAGAATCTTAAGACATAGATATATTATATTCTACTAAGGACTGGAGCATGACACCAAGGATATTTGATTAATTCTGCAACAGAGTAAATGCATACAACTTCCATAATTAGTATTGTAAGGTAACTTACGATAAAAATGTATAGAATAAGAATACAAGTGTTAGAAAGAAGGACAGAATATAATATAAAGTTATATATATATAATATGTATTATACATATGTGATTAATTGTATCCAGAAAGTAAATTGCAATGCATCCATTTATTCAACCACTATGGAGTGAAGCCCTATTAGATGTCAGGTAAGGAACTTGTCACTGCAATTTAGTGGAAAAGAAAGAGATTTTTTTGTCTCAAAGGTGAAGATAAGTAGAGACATATGATAACTAAGAAAACTATTAAAGCAATAAAATGATTATAGATCTTTTCACTATAAAAATTAAAATTGGACAGTGAAATAGTTACCTTGGGAGGAAGGAACTCTTTTAGACAGAGTGGCCTGGAAGGCCTTTCTAAGGAGGTGATATTTGAGCTGAGACCTCAGTACCACGGCCAGGAGAGAGAAGACTTAGAGGACAATATTCAGAGCAAAGAAAATAGTGCAAAGGCTCTTTGGTGTCTTTGAAGAAAAGAAAAGCATGCTAGAGTATTCGGAACTTAATAATATAAGGTAAGGCTGAATAAGCAAGCAAGGCCTAGATCATCTAAGGCACAGTAGGCCAAGGTAAGCAACTTGGATTTATATCTAAATGATCAGAAAGGTAATGATTTTGGGCTTTAAAGCTATATCAGAGCCTCCTAGCAGCTAAGATCTCTAAATTTGCTTCCCTTTCAACAAGGAAAAATAAAGCAATCATTGTTATAAAGGCATTTAAGAAAAGAAAAAAATCAACTCAATTTTTCATCTTCCCATTAACTTGCTTTCTTGTTTACTGGATTTTATTCTTGCCTCCCACCCCTGAATTCCTTCATAAATCTTAGTTCCAATTATGGCAGAAGGAATGAGAGAGACAGAAAGACAGAGAGGCAGAGAGAGAGAACAATATGAGGTTGGTTTTATGTGTCAGCTTAGCTAGGCTATAGTTCCTAATCACACATTAACCTAAATGTTGCTGTGAAGATATTTTGTAAATGTGATCAGTTTACAAAATCCATGATCAGTTTCTTTTAAGTAAAAGAGATTATTCTAGATAATCTGAGTGAGCTTGATTCAATTAGTTGAAAGGGCTTAAGAAGAGAATTTCTTCTTCTTGAAGGAAAAATAAATTCCTTCTGCAGACAACTTCAGCTTATCGCCAGAAATTCAAGTATACCCCTCCTGAATGGACTGCTGTATGGATATCACACTTGCTTAGCCAGCCTCCCAAACATGGTAACCATTTCCTTGGAGTATTATGATGTACCTGATTCTATTTTTCTGGTTGAACTTGACTGATAGAAGATGTTAAACTCACTTTGAAGTCATGCTTTAAAGATAACCTGTGCCAAACACTAAAGGGGATAAAGATACACATAACCCCTTCACTTCTGTGATAACACAACGCGTTTTCAATTATGTAGAAGATGGTGAAAGGAAGAATGGTTGACTCAGATATAATGTGGCCAACTTCCATTATTATGGCCTAACACACTCAGGGTAGATAATGACAAAGTCAGGATTGAAGCCCTAGATCACTCACCTAGGTTGGATGTGTGGGCTGGTCTAGTCCAGGATGCTATTGTTGGAATAGCTTCTCAGAGTGATCAGTTCCCGCTAATTATGGCCAATCCCATCAAGCCCTCATAGAACTGTATTTTCACTCTACTATGATACTTAACACAGCTTGGTTTTATTCTAGATAGTTGAAGTCATTTTCCTCTTTAGAGCTAGATTTCTCCTTACTTGTTTCGTTTTTTTTTTTTTTTTAATTTGAATTTATTGACGTGACATTGGTTTGCAAAACCCTACGGTTTTCATATTTTTCTTATGGTAGACACTCAATAAATGTTGAATAGAACTGAAATAACCTAGAATGTAAAAGAAAAAAAATCACAGACATTAAGACTAAACCTTCCATCTTAGTTCTCCAATATCAGCATCATGCTAATAATCAAAAAAGTATTGACTGTTTTAGAATAAAGGTCCAGTGGCTGTAAGAGAGTATCTCTTTGTGGGGAGGAAGAAAGTAACCTAGAGTAACCTGTGGGCACAAAAAGTTCACCTTCTGTGAGATCTTGTTAATCATTCTAATTTTTTGGATTCAGATGCTGGAGCCCAGCATAAGACCTACCAATTCTGAGCCTCCAGGGCTGTGAACCAGAAACCTGTATTTTAAAAAGCTCTAGGTGATCCTGATGTACAGCTTGGGAAATCTGACCTAATAATATGTTTGTATGTTTCACTGGTTTGGAATGGAATGACATAAGAAAGCAAAATATATACAATGTCATATTATTCAAAAACAAGATCTTTGCAAGGGGTGGTTCTTGATCCAGATTTGAGTTATATTGTATCACAGAAAACTCATTCTCCTTCCTGGTGCATACAAGTCCTCTGACTTCCCACGTTCTAGAAGCGGCTGTCACACACAGCTCCTGCAAGTGCCTCGCAGGAGCCTCCAAGACTGCAGAACACAGATGAGGCAGTTTCACCAACGCAGCTCTCTTCATTTATCGATTTTTTTCTTTGAAAAAGTCACAATTATTCAAGAGTTTTAATTTGAAAAATGGCTTCTGCTAACTTAAGAAACCTGGTTTGAAAATAATGACACTAGATTTTGCTTCATTTTATTTGAGATCCTTTTTACTTGATAGGTTATTAATATGTATGAACTCTAACATTAATAAGTAAGTGGAGGGTGGGCAGAAGATTTAAGCTTAATAATATGTCTTTGGCTTAGTCAAAACTTACTTTCCATCTTTTTGGATAACTGTACTGACATATGTAATATTTACATAAAATATTCACCCAAACATTCTCCTGGAGCAGCTTATCATGAAGCAGCTTTCTGTGACTGACTAGACTGTTGGAACAACAGCTGGAGATCAGCTGCAACATAATCTGGAAGCAATGTTTCTTCTTATCAGTATCACATCATTCACAAGTTAAAGAAAAAAAAAAGCTCCGTAAGAGACAGGAAAAGGCTTCTCCTTGCTGCCTCCTATCCACATGTCCTCCAGCCCTCAATCCTTCCAGAGCAACAAGAAAGATGGCTTTGCAGGTGTGTGCATATGTGTGTGGATAGCATTTCAAGAGCTAAACAGCTGCCTGTCACAGCTGTATTGGAATTTGCTTCAGATTCTGGCTTCAAATTACAGAAGACATGAGTAAGGGCACATCCATGACTCAGAGCTCAACCCTTGCCAAAGTAGTAGTTTTCTAGAAAGAATACTGCAGAAAAACAAAGTCAGAAAAGAGAAGAGGAAAAGAAACTGCTATGCACATTCATAACTCCTGCTCGAAACTATATCCTGACAGTATGATAAAGAGCACAGGGTCAGAGTGTTTAGGAAAGAGAAATACACATAATAAGGCCTGCCTAATGTTTCAATAGACACACGGTTATTGATTAGGTTCTTCAGAGTGCTTGTACATAAATAATACCAGATGTTTAAGATGTGGTTCAAACCTGTATTCTCTCACATCTTCTTGCCCTCCTCACCACATATTCAAGAAATTGGCTTTCTGCCAAAATGACGGGGGAGGAAAGGGGAAAATGAAGAAAGTAGCTCGGGGTTACAGCCTTACTGCCCTGTTGATGAGCCGTTGATGATGTGTGATGACTACATCTGGCTCTCATGACCCCTCTGAGGGAAAGCTAAGAACTGTGGCTTTCTGGAGGCAGTTGAGATCCTGAAAGGGTTGTTTAATCATCAAAACTATGTTACAGGGACACACATGCGTGCACACACGTACATTAACATGTGAATATGTTAATAAATGCGCAGAGAGTGGTATCATGGAATCAAAGTCATCAGGAATTAAGTAAATTTGAGAAATGCTGGGGTAGACCACGTTAAACGTGTTTTCTGTCTGTGGGACTGTCAGAGCCTCCGACATGCTGGTGCACATTTGAGTGTTCAGGTGGGCAATACACGACAGACTGTCTCCCAAAGCGGGTGACTCGGCGTCTTTGGGATACTTCGTGAGGGCAATGATCTGCAGGGCCTGCTGAGGGAAACGCTACTTGGAATTAACCCGAGGTATTTGTCCAGTCTCTGGCTGAACTTTCCCTGTGTGAAGAAAATAGCTACTTTCCAAAAAAGTCCATTCTGTCCTACACAGAATCTAAGTGAAACGTAATTTTTCTAACATTGAACCATAATCATCTTCCTTATAACTTCCACCACTGCTCCTAGTTTTGTATTTTGGAAGAACAAAAACAAGAATAATGTAGTCCCTTTTTTCTATGACCCTTCGGATATTCGAAGGCAACAATTTTATTCCCACAGTATTCTATTTTACAGGAAATAAAAACTTCAGTTCTAAAATGAATGTGTCAAATTACACGCTCTAATCCTCTGAATCTGAATGTCTCCTTTAGAGAAGGCACCCCAAAATGAACACAGAAATTCAGATATGCTTCTATAGATGCAGTCCTAGATCTCATTAGTTTTTGTCAGGCAGATTTGCCTTATTATCGGTTCCCATTAATTTACTAAAACTTTCGAGTCCTTCTCATAAGTTTTGTGGCTAAACATGTGTGAACATACACGAGTTTTGGGCGAATGTTAGGAGAACACAAGTCCATTAGATTCCATATGTCTTCCATCATGGGGACTCTTCTATGTAATTAGCTGGTTGCCTTTCCTCAGTTATTTTTTAAAGTCATCTCAGTTTCATGCAAATTTCATCATTTTAAGAGAATGGGGTGCACTATTCTGAAGGTTACTACTAGAGTCATTCTAGTTTAATACTAACTCATTAATTGATACCACAGAAATCCTTTCAAGCAGTTACAAATGCACATAATACCAATCAGGAATAATTTCTGTAGCTAGTCATGAATTTAGAATATAATAAAAAATACAGTTAAATATTAATCTGTAGTGACTTCCTGCTCCTTAAATCTAAGTAGCTAGTTTTCATTGATGTAAATAATGCAGTTGTTATTAATTCACCATCTATGGCATCAATAATAGTATCATCATATAATCTGATATGAGTAAGGGTGTCCAACCAGCAACCCAACACAAAATCCTGAATTTACTTAACACGTTATGAGATATTTTGTGATTACATGTCACAGTATATTTAACGTGTGGCCTAAGGCAACTCTTCTTCTAGTGTGGAGCAGAGAGGCCAAAAGTTTGGACACCGTTGGAGGATGTTAATCCCAAGTCTCTGAAGGAAGTAGGCTGTCAATAGTTGAGGGATTACTTTCAATGACAAGAGAGGAAGCACTAAAGAAAAAATCAGCATAGTCACAATAATAAGCAACCACTATAGAACAAGGCTTTCTTTATTGTTGTTTTCTCTATTAAAAAAATGCAAATGAGAAAAGAGGTAACATAGAATTTTATGGCATCAAAATAAACAATATCATTGCAGTCTTTGTTCAAACAACATGATTTAATATGAAAAGGATTAAACAATTTGCTCAATTTTCTGTACCACTAGATTCCTCACTTTAAAAAAAAATGATACAAATCCTGGGTGATTTTACTTAAAGAGTAGCTAAACTTTGAAAAGTTATAGCTTAATCTACTTTCATTTGAAAAAAAAAATAAAAGAAACAAAAGAAATCCCCCATTAGGCAAATCCAAGTGTCTTATTGTTGCTGATCTGGAAAATCCCCAACGATTTAATGGAAACACAGAAAATAATGAAAATCTGCAACACCTGTTTGTCATTTTAAGGACAGCTATTACTTTCAAATCACTTTCCCTCCTCAAGATTTAATCTGCCAGGTTTCTGCCTACAGCGAATTCTTGCAGCTGGGTTAGGATCCCCCAAGAAATGGAGTTCACGAGAGAAATGCTGAGGGAAGCATTTCAGCCAAGGAGGCATTTCAGCTGTGGAGGAGGATGGAAAATTTCTGAGCACAAGGTCTCCCCCTGTCAGGCCTGGGAATGCTCTTTCGAAAGGCTTCTTCTCCCATGCGTTCTATTTATGCTGCCACAAGGGTCAAATCTTGCACCCCCAAAAGAAAAAGAAGTTATTGAGAGAACACGATTTTGTTCCTGGTAACAGACACTCTCAAAAATAAAGAAAAAACAGAGGTAGAGTAAACAAACCAATAAAGTTTAAAATGATTACCGCAGGGTAATAATTGTAGCTAACTAACACTTATTGAGACCTTGCTCTGTACTCAGCACTGCTGTTCTCAGGAGGGAAATAATATTGGCTTGGCCAAAAAAGTTCATTTGGCTTTTTTCCAAGATGGCTCCAGTAGCACTTAGTTGTCTTAAACTTCACTCAAAACAATTTTGTTAGATTGTATCAGTGTGCAAAAAAACTTGTCAAAAATGGTGAATTTTTGTGAAGCCATTTTAATACTGAAGATAGAAGAATATGGGCAATATTTTTGGCATACTATGCTTTATTATTTTAAGAAAGGTAAAAATGCCACTGAAACACAAAAAAAGATTTGTGCGGTGTAAGGAGAAGGTTCTGTGACTGATTGAATGTATTGAAAGTGGTTTGCGAAGTTTCATACTGGAGATTTCTCACTGGGTGATGCTCCATGGTTGGTTGGGTAGACCAGTTGAAGTTGGTAGCAATCAAATCAAGATGTTAATTGAAAACAATCAATATGATACCACAAGTGAGATAGCCTACATACTTAAAATGTCCAAATCAATGAAGTTATTTGTGAAAATGAAAAATATGTCGCTTATGGAAAAAACTAAATGGACTTTTTGGCCAACCCGATATTATATCACCATTTTACACAAATATAAAGTGAGGGCAGAGAGGTTATTAACCTAAGACTATTTGGCTGTGTGTGTGCAGGTGTATGGAAGTATGTGTATATGTATGTATATACATATTTGTATATATCCATATACATATGTGTATATGTATGTGCACATGTGTGCATATACATGTGTATATTTAGTCTTTACTAAGGTATAACTGATGACCAACAAATTGCAGAAATTAAAAAACACAATTTGAGGAGCTTTGACACATGTATTTGACCATGAGAGCACACCACAATCAAGACAATGAATATATCCATCGCCCCTAAAAGTTTCCTTGTATCCCTTTGTAATCCATCTCTTTCCCTCTGTTCATTCTGAAGCAGCCACTAATCAGTTTTCTTTTTATAGGTTAGTATACATTTTTAAAAAGAACTTTATAGAAAAGGGATTATACAGCGTATACTTTTTTTAAAAATCTGGCTTTTTCACTCAGTAAAAATAGTTTGAGATTCAAGCATGTTGTTGCACACATCAATAATCTATTTATTTTTATTGATGAATAGTGATTAATATTGATGAATAATCTACTTCTTTTTATTGATGAATTGCCATTGTGTGGCAATACTATAATTTATTTCACCACACATTCATTGATAGACATTTGCTTCTGATTTTTAGCAATTCCAAATAAAGCTGCTAAAAATATTTAGGTAAAAGTCTTTACTTTCCCTGATGATACTGGACACCATTTAATGTACTTATTTGCCACCTATAGGTCATCTTCAGTAAATCGTTTAGATCTTTTCCTGGTTTTTTAAAAGGGTTATCTTATTATTGAGTTATAATGATCCTTTATATATTCAAGATACATTTCCTTTGTCAGATACATATTGTGCAAATACTGTCTATCAGTTCATGTCTTCCTTTTTGTTTTTATAAATGTCTTTTTAGGAATAATCCTTTAAAATTTTGATAGCATGTAATTTCTTATTTTTTTTATAATTTGCACATTTTATTCCCTTTATGAAATAACCACCAAACCAAAGTCACTAATTTTTATTCCTGCTTTCTTTTGGAAATTTTAAACTTATAATTCTTACACTTTGTTTTATATTCCATCTGAGTTAATTTTTGTGTATGGTGTGATATAAGGAGTGAGGTTAATTTTTTTTTGCACATGGCTATGCAATTTCTCCATCACCATTTGCTGAAAAAAATATTCTTTTCTATTGAATTGTCATGGTCCCCTAATTGAAAATTGATTGACCACGTGTGTGGGAGACTATCCCTGGACTCTATTCCCTTCTGTCCTTTACCTCCACGCTGCATTATACTCTGAGGCTGCTCCTGCAACCGGGAAGGCACTGAAATAATGCCCTATCAGAGCTGCCCCCAAGCTTTAATTTTTTAATGCTCAGTGTATCATCAATAAAGCAATTTAGGCAATGAAAGAATCTGGCTTACCTGGCGGTCAAAAAGAGGAACCTGAATTTTGAGTAATCTAAATGTGAATTGGCTTTCTTTCTGAAGATCTGGTGAAGTCACTGGCAGAGACTCAGTCTGATTGGAGAGCTCACAGCAGAAGGGACATCTGACTGTGTCTTTTCTTTGGGGTGTATGTGGGAGGGGGAAGATCCTGGAATCTCGGCATAGGGAGTGATTCTACTGGGCTTGCAGTTCACCTGTTTGACCTCAAGGCCCTCTTTGTCATGTATAAGGTCTTCAATCAGTCAGGAAGCTTGACCGGACCCCTACAGAGAACCCAACCTCACCCTCTCCTCTACCCAAGGCAGCCCATTTGTCTATGGACATTCCTAACAGCTTTAAAGCTCTTCCTCACATTGTGCAATTCTGTGATCCGGAAACACTCACTTATTAATCTAAGTTTTGAAGCCCCACATGGATTCTACCTCCCTGGCCATTAGGCAGATAAAGACACTCTCAGGTACTGCCCTAACCTACCCTTCCTGCCCAGAATTGTGGGTGGGAACTAAAAGAACTAAGCTTAATATTACCCCTTATTTACATTATAAAGTTATAGGCCCCTTCCATCTTGTTCATCATCTTGAATAGTTCTACTTTTTCAATATCTTTTTAAAAATGTTTAGCCCAAAACTAAACACAACTCTCCAAGAACGTCCCACAAGAAGTACAGTGGGACAGTCAACTGCTATGTTCTTTAGGCATTCCTAAGCACTTCTGCCTTCCTCAGCAGTCAGAGAAAGATATATGAGGGGGTCCCCTAAAATTGGAATTATCTTCTGGAGGGCGTGCCCCCCGCAGTACAGGCTTCCCTTGCTAGGTGTTCTAGGAACACATCTGCATCAGTGTACCAGCTGGTGTTGTTGTGAGAGGCTACATTTGCTTCCGTGAATTGTTTTTGAAGACTCTTTCAACACATTTCCCATTTCATGATGGGTGATTTATGAGCTCACCTGCCCACCCCTTGCTGAGTGCTCAACAGTTTTTAACTAAAAATGGCTTGACCTCTGTGACCCACCCTCCCTAGTCACCCGATGTCGCCCCAAGTGACTTTCTTTTTTTATTACCTCGGATGAAAAATGTCCTCAAAGGGACATGTTTTGCCAATGTGGAGAAGGTGAAACAAAAAACAGCAGAAGCACTAAAAGGCCTCAAAATTGACAAGTTCGAAGCCTGTTTTGAACAGTGGAAAAAATATCTTGATAGGTGCATTACATCAAATGGAGAATACTTTAAAAATGGCTGAAGTTTAAACATGCAAGAATAAATTCATAATTTTTTATAAATAAATTCTGTTTTTTGGGGGGTCCCCTCTCAGACACCTTTCTTGTTCTGTGATGGAGAAGCCTCAGTCAGTCACAGGACTAACATGTGTCCTGTCCATGAGTAATAAACAAGGGCTGCTATCACATGGTGACACTGGAGAACACTGACCTCGCTGTGCTCATAAACAAGCTTTAATAGTGCAAGTTAGCGCTGGGAATAATAACCAGGAGCACATAATACATGGTCTCTTGATCAGTAGTTTCCTTACTTATCCAAGTTTGTTTGGGTTTGGATAAAAACTAAAATTTCAAGTTGATTTTTCTTCTGCCAAAGAGTGACGTTATATTTAATTTTTGTAAAACTAAGTTTGAAAATCGGAATTCACATTAATGTGTTTTTAATTACACCCTTTTTACTTGAATAACAACCACGCTAATAAAAAAAGGTTTTCAATCCATGTAACAAGGATCTTTAAATGCTAAACAAAATGTAATCAAATTCTGGGACAGTGACTTCTGCCAGATACAAAGTGTTATTTTTCCCTTTCTCTGGTTTCACTAAATACCAAAAGGCCCAGGACTTAGATATTTAAGGCATCTGCTAATTACATTTCAAGAGTCAGGCAGTGGTCATAGCTATATTTCACAAAAGGCTCATATTCTCTTGAAGGAAGTCAAAGATAACTGTGTGGGCATTGCAGCAAGTATGAATAAAATAGACTCTGGTTTTCAAAAAGGGAATACAGAATACACTATCATTCTCAATTTTATCCTCCTAGCTTTACTGATTTATATTTTTGGTGGGTAATAAAAGTAATCTTTATAAAGTAATTCCAAGGAATACAGCTCTAAAAAGAACATCTATCTTTTTTCGTTTTTGGCATGTACCACACTTTGTAATTAGGTACCATTTGTGTATTTATGTTGTAGATTGAATGTTTGTGCCTCCACACCCTGCCCTTGGCAAAAAAAAAAAAAAAAAAAAAAAAAATCATATGTAGAAGCCCAAGCTGTATATGGAAAAGGAGCCTCTGAGAAAGGTTAAATGACATCATAAGGGTGGGGACCGGATCTATGTAATTAGTGTCCTTGTAAGAAGACACATAAGAGCGTTCTCTCTCTCTCTCTCTCTATACATGTGTGTGTACAGTAGGAAAGACCACATGAGGACAGTTAGAAGGCAGCTATTCTCACCAGAACCTTAATCAAAGGGAACCTTGGGGTTGGACTTCTAGCCTCCAGAACTGTGAACAAACAAATGGCCGTTACGAAAGCCAACCGGTCTGTGGTATTTTGCTATGGCACCCTCTCCCGTCCCCCGACCCCGAGTGCACTGAAATACGTTAAAGGGGTGTTTCCCTCAGCTAGGCTGTAGGCAGTCCCATCAGGGCAGCTAACACCTCCATTCAGTTCACAGCTGTATTCCCCAATACTCCACACAGGGACTCCACATAGCAGTTGCCCAATAACTATGTAGGAAAAATTATGTAATTTTAACTAGAATTTTATGAAATGAACTTTGGGAAACCTTTATGTACTCTCTTTTCGATTTATGTACTTTCTGATTTGATATTGGGACTCTCTATAACTAGCTCTGAGACAAATCATGATGTGTATTTTGGGGGCGGGGGGCAGTTTCCTTAAACCAACAAACAATTCTTCAGACACCAGCTTGGTGTCCTACAATTTACACCAGTTCTAATGTGATCGACCTGGATATGACATCAGATTCCACAGGTTAAGGACTCAGTCTTACAGATCCGAGTCAGAAGCCCAGGTTGTTACCTGTACTTCTTCTGACTGACCAGCTATAAATCTAAAGTTCTCAAGATGCCCTCATTGGGTTTGATTAATTTGCTAGAGCAGCTCATAAAGCTCAGAAAACCTGAGTTTTCTGAAGTTATCGATTTATTATAAAAGGATACAACTCAGGAGCAGCCCAGCAGAAGAGAGGCATCGGGCGAGGTGTCTGGGGAAGGCGAAGCGCTTCCAGGCCCTCTCAGGGTACACCACCCTCTCCGCATCTCTGTGTGTTCACCAACCCAAAAGCTTTCAATGCCCTGTCCTTTGGGGGTTTTGTGGAGCCTTCATTACATAAGTGTGGGTAATTAAATCACTGACCATTGGCAACTGAATTCAATCTCCAGCCCCTTTCCCCTTCCCAGAGACTGAGGCTGAAAGTTCTAACCCTCTAATCACAAGGTGGTTCCCCTGGAAACCAACCCCCATCCTTAGGTTACCTAAGGACTTTCCAAAGGTCACCTCATAAACACATAAAAGACACCTTAGCCACCCTTATCACAGGAAATTCTGAGGGTTTTAGCAATTGTGAACTAGGAACTACGAATGAAGATCAAATATATATTTCTTACAAATCACAGTATCACACTTGAAAATTCATATTTATAGGGAGCATAATTTCAAGGTGTGGATGATGATCTGGGTTAATTTACCCCTCTTTAAGAGTCTTGAACTCTAATTAAGGTTCAGGCATCAACAGAAACGACAGAGACTTTTTCCTGGCTGCAGGCCACTGCGATGCCTTAGACATGCCAGGCCAGAATCTATTTCCATGAATCCAGAAGACTGCGTTAGAAAGGCACAGGCAGCTGCTCAGGCCTCCCCACATCCTCTGCCTGGGGAATGTCCTCAAACCCATGCTCGGCCCAGACTCTGCTCTGTCTTATGCAGGCTACACTCCCCAGGCTTTGACTGTCAGACAGACCCTCCCCCTTCACCACAGACTAGGAACACGTCTTTGGAAAAAGTGACCTCATCCCAGGGTAACTTGGGTTCACTTATAGCAGAGAGGACTGATGAAGCTGCTGCCAACCTCAGACAAGGAGGAAGGGGAGGAGGGGAGCTGGAGCCGAAAGAGGTGGAATTTGCACTACCTATAAATCAATTTTGAAAGGTTGGGAAGGTTTGACTTTAAATATCTTCTTGTCCTTTTTTACATAGCGATGGGTAGTTTAGAGTCTTGCTACTCAGAGTTTGATCCTGAGACCAGAAGCGGGAGGCATTAGGTGGGAACTTGTTGGCAATGGTAATCTCTGGCTCCACCCCGGACCTGCTGAAGAGAAGCTGCATTTTAACAAAATCACACGGGGGATTTATATGCACATGCAAGCTTGAGGAGCACTGGTTTGAGTCCTGGGAGAAGCACCTGAAGCCACCAGTTCTGATCCCCAGTCAGACCCTGGATAAACTCTTCTGTCCCTCTCACAGGTCTCTCCTGACGTCCCTCCCCGCAACCCCTCCCATCAGGGCTATTTCTTTCTCTCATCCCTTGGGAACAGAATCCTGCATCTCTTCTCTATCTGAAGCAAGCGTTTGGTCCTTTGGGGATTTCCTATTGGCAAATAATGTGGATGCTGAGAAAGGAGAAAGCTGCTGCCACACTTGACTTCACAGGATCCTCCTGTAGGAGACAGAATTCAAAGTTGCTGAAGAGTGGTGAAAATAGAGATGGTGTGGTGTGAGGTCTTTGAGGCAGAATTTTAAATTCATCTACCTTTCAGTGAAAAGAAAAACTTTGCCTATGAAGACCATCTTTCCATAGAAACATAGGAGTGAAGAGAAAGATGAAGGAATGGGAAAAGATGGAGAGAGTTGCCATTAGGGGCTCCTCTTCTCTCTTCCCCTCTCTTTCTCACTCACCCCCAGCACTAATGCGTAGTTGACCTTCAACCTGAAATAGTCAGAAATGAGAAAAGAATTTGGGATCTGGCTTTGGAAGATGGGGGTGGTAGAGATGGAGAAGCAGCTGGGGCAGATCAAAAGCAAGATGAAAGGCCCTCATTAAGCACTCCCCCCCTTCCTGCTTCAAATACACAAGGGAGAGCATGAAAATTCCCAAGATCAGCCCAGCAGTTCCAGATTTAATATAATTGAGGACTATGCATACCTTCTACATGTACCCTGAAGGGGCCATCACAGTGCCTTATATGTGGAAGATATCAATCCAGGTCTGGTAACAGGCTTGTTGAAGACCTACTCCTTTTCCATTAAGTTGGTGATATGCTATAGTCTCCTGTGTATAGGTAAGTGGCATTTATCAAATTCCTATGGATCAAGTTTTTAACTTTATGGTGAAGTTGATGGGTACTGGTCACCTTCCGGGAGGTAAAAGCATGCCCAAAACAGTGGCAAAAATTGCTGTGATCCACAGAAACTGTAAGAGACACACTCTTAAGAGTTTGAGTCAAAGTTCTGAAATTGGATGAGGAGTAATTAATGATTCCCAGAATATAAGAATCAATTTGGTAACAGAGTGGGAGTGAAAGGAAGAAAGGGAGTTGACCGGGAATAGAAACAATGACATGTTGATATAATTTAAAAGAGCAAAGGAGACTCCATTGTTTTGACCTGTTCAACAACATGCTAGAAGCGGAGGGTAGAAGGGTCCATATGCTTTGCTGACGCAGACAACAAGTTATAGGGGAAATATAAAAATGTCAGCAAAATTCAACTTTCGCTTGAGCTACAGCTGTTATTTTAACCCAGTGCAAAGGGTTACAGTGCTTTGTCCCTTACAACAAAAGGATGTTGGGAAAAGACCAGAGAATGCACCACACAAAGGAAACTCACCAAACAAAGGCCAGATTTCATTCCAGGGGAAATCACTAGCTTTTGCCAGAGAGTCTCTGTAGTGACATACAGTGTCACCTCCTTCTTTTCTTGCTGTCCTGTTGTTACTAGACATGGCCTGGCCCTGAGCGGGTCTGACCAGGCCAGCTGTAGTGCGGGGGTTCTTGACTTAGTATAGGAAGGATTTCACAACACAAGTCCAGGTGACTATGAGGACACATTTATTAGAGCTGGGGACAGTGAAACAAGGAAGGGCTTAGCATGGAAGAGGCAACAGGAGAGCCTGGGCTGAGCTGCCTTCATCCACTGGGAAGCAAAAGAAAAGGGAGCTTTGGGGACAGGTTCAGGGGATTAGCCTAGGACAAGCTGCCAGCTACCCATTGCCTTAGAGTTTAGGAGACACGTGCCTATGGGGAAGTGGGGGAAGAAGAAGGAAAAGCAATGGCACTGGTCATTCCTTTATCTTTCTTGAGGGTTTTTATCTTTGCTTGCAGGCAGGAAGGTCTCAGGGGAGGGTTTCAGCAGAATATTCATCGGTTCTCCAGGTGTGTCCTTTCAGGGTCATGGTCTGTACTGATTGGTCAGTGCCAGGGCAGGGGGCCTTCAGCCATTGCAGCTGGTTCTGGCGCAGCTCACCTGGTTTTGCTGCTTTTCTGGGCCTGGAGCTGAAATACAACTGAGGCCTAGATGTTATCTCCAGGGAGGAAAGGCCAGGGGAGGAGAGGTTGCCCTGGGGGTGAGGTCCTTGTTTTACCAGTTTTGCCCCCTGCCAGGCACTGGGGCCTTCTGCCCTGGTGACCATCTGCACCTGGCTGTAACTGGCTTGGCCAGTTCGTTCAACCATCTGTCTCAGTTTCCCTTTTCCACTTGCCAAGGAATTTTCCCAGCTTCTTACTATCCTGTCTCACTATTAGCTTAACTGATTATGGAAGTTCTGCTTTCATAACCACTTGTGGACAAAGAAAGGGCCACAAAATAACCCTGACAAGTTTGGGAGAAGCCTGCATGGTGGCCTTAAAAACTCAGAGGCTGAAAGTAACCACATATTATGGTTCGAATGTAAAAAGTAGGTCTGAGTCATGGTGGATAGTCACATCTTAGGCCTGTAGCTTCCTGGACAAAGGTCAATCTTTATCTAAACCGAGACTGTCTATTGTCTTTTTTGCATCTAAGATAATATAACTTTAAAATGTCAGAGTAATCAAACATTGAAAAAAAAAAGATTTAAATAAAATGTCAGAGTACTCTCCTATTCCAGGCCCCTCAAGGTACAACCTCTCACCAAAGCAAGAGACCCCAGCAGCTCATTGTTGTCTTGTTCCCCGCATACCATCTCTATGTGCTTTAAATGCTAATTACTAACTATTCTGTACCCACCAGTATAAGGGTATGTCTCTCTGTTTCACTTTTTATCCCACCCCAGAGATTTCCCCACTTTGCTTTCTCCCACCCTCTTAATCTACTACTAATAGATTTCATGTAACCTGCCCCCACTTAGGTCTCCTTTTGATTCTAATATATAAAATAAGCTGCAAAACTGCCATTCTTTGGAGCATTTCTCAATCCATTGAGATTTTGCTTCCCTTTTCTTACACTGGACATTCTTTCATCGATACACCTTTCTGGATTGCCTCCTGATACCCAAGCCTTCCCTTGAACGAAGGCTGGGCCAGAGAGAGAGAGCAGACCCAGATAGATAGCATCTGCTCTCGGCAGCTAGTGAGGCAGCAGTGGCTTCCTACCCTGCACTTCTGTAGCCCTGCGGGCATGCCTCTGTTACATACCATAATTATGTGTCTTCATGCCTGTCTTCCCCACTTACTGTGTGTCCCTTGAGCAGCAGGTCTATGTACTCTATGCTTTTATAAAGCTGGCACACATAGTAGGTGTTCAATGTGTCTTTAGAAAATGCATTACAGAAACAGTCTCCAAGAGTAAGGCATTCCCAGCACAGTTGCATCAGGCAACATCAAAGCACATCATTGTTATCCAACACAGGAGAATGGAAAATTGGAAAGGTCACTGGTTTCAGTCACAAAGGCCCTTTCCCTCCCCTGCATCTCCAGCCATCATGTCAGCCTAAAAGAAGCAAAGGCAAAAGGAATGAGAAAACAGGAATTGCCAGAACTGGAAAAAGTGACTTTTCCTCTTCATCATTACATCCTTACCTCACGGCTCTGCCCCACCTCCAGGGCCTTTCACCTCCACAGTAGTGGGCACCCACACCCTCCAAAAACTCCTGCCACCTATTTCCACTAATGCTGGCCTCCTGCATCTGGTAGTGCTTTAGGATGGGAAAGAAACACTGAATGTCAACTAAGGTACCAGGACGAATACATTCTTGAACTTTTTTTAGTATCCTTACGAGAACCCTAACCATACTCCATTCACACCATCCCCTTGCTCGAAAATCTAAGTGACTTCTTTTTCACACTGTGGGAGTGAGGATTTCTGTTCCTAATCTGAGGTCGTATAACATCAAGGAGTACCATTATGATTCTAAGTAAGTTACACTGGGGAAACCCTAACAGGTACGGTTCCATTTCTAAGAGAAAAGATAAATTTTTACCAGGTATGACAGATTAATGAAAGAAAAAATTCAAAGGAATTTTGGACTTCTGAGATATTATAAGGCTTTAGCCAAAATCAAACATTTTCTTACAAAAACAGGCTTTATCTAAGCACTTAAACTTAATTTCTAAGATTTTGATGAAAAAAATCTTATTTATTTCCCATCCAATGCCTTAGAGATACCTGGGTTTTGTAAGAAATACCTGCAATTATTTGCCCTTTAGCAGCCTTTGGAGGAAACAAATTTACTGAAATTCACTGCTTTGGGGCTTCCAAAAGTGCCCAAAAGTTAAGGGAAAGAAGTAGCTATTAGAAAAAGTACAATATGGACCACTACTAATGAAGTACAAGGCTAAATCCTAATTTAGGGCATCACTTATAAAATTAGCCTTACAATTTGTAAAGACGTTCATTATCTAACTTGTGATTCAGAAACCAAAGCTTCCAAGTTTCTGAAAGTTTACTAGCTAACACAAAATCTGTTCAAGTTCACATATTAATTTTGTGGGAATTAGAGAGACCATGAATGCCAAGTCATACTTTAGACATCTTCCCTGAACATTTTAAATGGTCAGTGACTCATGGTAGCAGTTCCCTTGCACTTGTTCTAATTCCAACAGGCATTTTTAGTTTTTAAAAAATGGTTGTCCGTGCTTTGGATCAAGTCATCCTTTCTCTTTCTTTTCTTTCTTTCTTTCTTTCTTTCTTTCTTTTTTTTTTTTTTTAAGTAACTGAATGTGAATGATACCCTGCACCTTAGTCACAATGGCCTAATGTAAACTATGATCTTTTCTACTTCTTGAAATCAAGTTCATCCCAAGGGACAAAGCAAAGATGTCACATCAAACTATAATTTGGTGCTATTTTGCTCCACTTTCTCATAAATAGGTGAACCTAATTATAAAAATTTCAGTGAATCCTGACTGGTGTGGCTCAGTTGGATGAGTGTCATCTTGCGAAGCAAAAGGTTTCTGGTTCGATTCCCGGTCAGGGCACATGCTTGGGTTGTGGGTTTGGTCCCTGATCAGGGTCCATGTGAGAAGCAACTAATTGATGTTTCTCTCCTTCTCTTTCTTCCTCTTTTCCCCTTCCTCTAAAAAATAAATAAACAAAATCTCTTAAAAATAGAAAAAAAAAACCCAAACTTCAGAAAAATAAGAGTGAATTGTACACTAAAATTCATCTATTAACTTCCAGAAACATAGGGATGAGGAGTGTAGGGATGGCAGGGACAGTTACCCTTACCCGTTTGGGAAACAAGGAGCTTCACCCTTGACTCGGGGCTCTCAGTACAGCCGGCGACACTGTTTCTGACCATGGGGCGTGTGTGAAGTGAGATTGAGCTGGAATCAAAAACAAAACTAAAACTTCTTTCCTGCTCTCCTTTCTTTTTACTTCCCCCACAATTGTGTGAGAATCCCCCCTTCAGTCTCTTTCTTTGGGCCTCAGAACAGCAGTCACATGTGTGCTGTGTTCAGGAATTTACTGAGCACTAATCCCAACCAAAGGAGCACTGCTGTCCCATAAGAACACACGTTCCATTGAAAGGTTGGTGCCAGGAGCTTATGGTTAGATTTTACTTGGTACAATAGGGTCTATGTTTTTAATTAAAAAAAAAAAAAAAAAAAAAAAACCCTCTGGTGATAAGGTAGAAGTGAGGACAATGGTTGCTCAAGGAAAACTCAGGATTTACAAAGACCAGAAGCAGGATGATGGGAATGAATGTGGGTATAACCACAAAATGCAGAGACAGAAATAGATCACCTAGTTTGTGTACCCCCACCTTCTATACTGCTGCAAAACCTGAACAATGCTGAGCCTTGCAGAGTTTGATTCTACAATGTCCTGCCCGCCATTTCTTATTCTCCATTCCCCTGCCCATGCCCTTCTTGGGGTTACCTGTGCCTCTAAGTCTTGCCTTCTTCCTACTCATTATGCAAACTGGTGCGAGTTATAATGTGTTTTTCCCCTCAAACATCTTTCAGGATTCTTCTTCATTGTCATCAGAAGAAACACCATAAGATGAAAGGAAAGAACATATGTTAGGACCCTTGCAGCCTGGATTAGAATCTTAGTGTGTAACCAGTTGACCTCAGGCAGGTTCCCCAGTCTGTCTCGGCTTCAGTTTTTCACTTGGTAAAAGAGAGAAAACAGCAGCTATTTGCGATTGTCAGAATCACAAGAGAAAAAGCATGTAAAATGCCTGGCATGTATTAGGTGCCGAATAAATGACAAATGGACTTTCCTTCTCCTCCAGGGCCTGCAAAACATGCCAATGTACTTTACGAATCTCAGCATGCCTCTACTCCTCAAGGTACACCAGTCAAGCAAAAATATCCTCCCCCTCAAAAATCCCCCCCAGCTGGCTGAAATGCCCTTTGTCCCTCATCACAGAGTCCTGTATCAATTGTGCTCAAATACCACCCATCCTTCAAAATTCTGGAATATCGTCTCTTTGTTATCAAATCCTTCCTTCCCCAATCTTTTCCTATGACTCAAAGGTCCTTATGTTTACCTGTCTTTAGCACTTCTGGATTCTGTTCAGATGTGTGTGACATATCATATCCCCTCCAGCCATATTCCTTAATGAAAACATCATTTTATTTAACTCTCTAATCTCAAAGTGCCTTGCATGAAATAGCCCCATTCAATAAATTCAAAATAAATAAATAAATAAATAATGTCTCGCCCTCAAGGACTAGCTCTATTAACTGAAATGCCATGGGCCATACACTATTGTTTCTCAAATATGGAATATCTGTACTTGTATGTCATGGGCTTAATGAGTTTCCGATAAACACTTATTGATTGTTAGTAATAACCCTGGTACTATTATGATGCACGGCCATTTTAAAAGCAAAGCTAGACTGCCTGTGTGGAAGTTCTAGCTCTTCTTACTACGTAACTTTGGACAAGTTACTCAATCATTTTGCACCCCCAGTTTTGTCATCTGTAACATAGGGTTAGTAATACTTTGCCTCAACATGCTTGCTTTCTTCCCCTATCAATACAATTATCTCTGATATCTGCAAAACCCACCCTCCACCTGATTCATCACCAAGAACCTCAACAGGGAGCAAATCCCTGAGTAATAAACTGGTGAGAAGAGAATACCTAAGTCGGATAATACCAGAATTAGGAGCAAGAATAAAAGTGTCTACACAATTGGTAGTTAGGAGCTACATACAAATCCTATTAAACAATTCTCTTTATGTTTAGTTCTGGGCTTCCATCATTAAGATCTTTATGTATTTAAAGAAGTTATACCAAGCTAGTCTTCTTCTAAACCAGTATATTGTGCCTAAATTTGATTTTCAAAAAAATGGTTCTTGAGTTATTTTACTTTAAAGTTAACAGTCCTACCTTTATAAATTGCTTCATGATCTATGAAAAATGTGCCATGTGTGAAATACAGCTCATGGTAAAAGACAGGCTGCTTCTAGTTATTCAGTGATAATCTACAGATAGCATAAGCTATGGATTATTACAATGTAAACAGTAATTCTGACATGAAGAGACTCAGAATTAATCATTTCCATGCACGAGCACAGACTCCTACTTCCTGAGATGCCAAAGGCTAAAACAAGTGTTCTTGGGACAAAGGCCTTGTGCTAATCCCCTGCTCTGGTGGGAACATTGGCTATCACATGAGGGGCAAACTGGGGACTAACGTTTCTCTTTAACTAAGACAACCATACCAGATATTGCTTGGTGAAGAGTTATTTTTAAAAGTCATATCAGCAGTTGCCTCCAGACTTCCATTTCACATTTTTTTTAAGTTTGGAAGGCTCTGTTTACATATTTACTGTTTTATTAAATACCAGCTGTGTGCTTTGTCAGAGATTCAAATAGTGCTCCACTAAACTTTCCACCCCTTGTCATGGTTGTTGATATTATAGTGAATAGTATTTGTGAAATGAGTGAAGCCTAGGTGGTGACCAACAGAAACTCTCTGAGCTGCCCCTGGAACTCAAGCTACCACCAAGTTCTGCAGGGAAAAGACTGGGAAGAGAGAGGCAGAGGCCTTCAAGGGGCAGCTAACTTCTTAACTGCTTTCTGCAATGAAGAAAATGGAGGACCCTCTATTCTCTTTTTGTCATGAGCTCATTTTTCTTTAATGTATTGATCTGAGAGAGAGAGAGAGAGAGTGAGAGAGGGAAGGAGGGAGAGAAACATTGATTTGTGGTTCCACTTATTCATGCATTCATTGGTCAATTCTTATATGTGCCCTGACAGGAATCAATCCCACAACACCAGCATGTAGGGACGATGCTCTAACCAACTCAGCTACCTGGCCGGTGCTGTCATGAGCTACATTTGAGACTTTATATTTAACTAAATATCTATTTAAACATTTGAATTTAAATCCACCCCCAATTAAAATAAAATCAATTTTAGAAGAAACAGCTTCAATAACAAAGTTCTGGACACAATCAGGTAATTTTGTTTCTGATCCTCTCTGAGGAGTGAGTCAGGAAACATGGTAATGATGGAGGGACAGGTGAGTCACATCAGGATGTGAACATTAAGAGGGGAGAGCTGACAGGTTCAAGCAGGGAAATATTTTGTAACTTGAATAAATGCAATTAATATCCCAAATACATTTCCGGCCTTTGTGCATTCACATATGTATTTATTTTACCCATTTTTATTGAGACTCAGGGTGTTTTAGGCACTGTGGCAGTCACAGGGTGCAGGGCAAAAACTGGCACAGCCCCAAGCTTCATTGACGTGACCTCTGAATGTGTCTAGTACTTATAAAATCAAAGATGCCCACATCTTCAAAAGATAAAATCCCAGTCGTTCTGTATAGTTTCGTAAATCTCACCTAAATTAAAAAGGTGTCTCAAGCACGTTCCTGGCAGGGGAAAGGAACAGGATGGCCTATCAGAGGACATAAGGTCAGCCTTCCTGATTTGTGCCAGCCAGGCTTCAAATGCAGCAAAATTCCAAATGGAATGCAGGCTCATTAGGCACAAACAGGAGACTGGGCTGTTCAGCAAATTCCACCTCCAAGGTCAAGCCTGCTTTTGCATAGAGAGTCTGGGTTCTTCGTGTTTTGGTAGATTGGCTCCCTGAGGTTGGAGGACTCCATGCCAAAACACCCCTTGTGCTAGAATACAAGGTGTGAAGGGTCTTCAGGAGAGCACAAACCCACTAAGGAATCCAGTATCTCTCAGGATCAGTGTAGGCAATGTCAGTATTTCAGAGACTGCCTGGTTGTTTGCTAGACCTGATTTCATCCTGGAAACAAAGCTAGAGGATATTTTCCAGCTCCTCTGCGTTAACTCAGGCTGCAAGACTGAGTGAGAAAATGGAATATGGGTGCAGGTGATATATTCCCTTTCTAGGCCAGGCCCATAAAAACCTCTCATGAAACCCTGAACTTTCTTTTTCTCTCTCCCCACTTGTCCACCAATTACATTGTCAATTCCCAGGATGACTTTGGAAGCCATTTATTTAAGGTGCCATAGGAACAGTAATCCCCACCACCACCCACCACTGCTTGGATTTTATACGAGAGATAGAGTTTTATTGTTTAAGCCATTGAGATTTAGGAGTATCTCTTTTATAACAGCCAGTTATGTTAATCAATAAAGAATATATACATATACGTATATATATATGTAGAGAGAGACTGAGTCCAGCACAAATAATGCCCTCTTTTCATTACAAAACCATAAGCCTGTAATTCTGTAACATAATATCACACTCAAGCACACCATATGAGATTTTAGGTGAAATGTTCAAATTAAAACTATAAATTATTACACCCATATTATTACCCTACCAACCACAGTCGAGCAGGAGTTATTTCTGCCAGACCCTGTATACAGCGTCTGCTCCTATGGAGTTTGAACTGAAGGCTCGCTCTCCAGCCAAAACCTTGATCAACACAGGATTCAAAAAGAAACATTAAGTTTGGTTTATTTTGTCATTTCCTTAATTTTATATAAAATGCCCCAACAATATTTGGTCATCATATCTGTCTTTGTCACCAGGATATGAGAAAACCTTTCAGGGTTACTGCATAGCTTCCTATGTGGTCTTCCATCAGTATGTCCTACAATCTATCATCCATATACAACTTTTGAAATAAATCTGATAGTGAAATTCCTCTGCTTAAAAGACATTTAAGATTTATTATTTACTGTACAAATTTCTTACCATGCTATTCAAGTTCATGCTCAATCTGGTTCCAACCTACAGCTCTAAGCTTGTCTATTCAGAGCTCCTTATAAAAACCAGAGAGCCCTCACAGTGCTTTTGCTCATAATGTTCCTCCCATCTAAGTGTCTTCTGACTGCCTTTCCCTCTTGTCATTCAACATCCAGTTCAAAGGTCACTGACTAAACAATAATTCTCTCCAGTTTGTTCACAAGTACTTTATCTTTCCATTTAACTATAATTTGTATATTTTTGCAGATGTCTCCACCATCAGATTCTTAGATTTTTATATATGTTATTTGAGTCAAATCTTTCTTTTTACCTAGTGCAATTCCTGACATATAGATTTAGGAACTACTTATTGAATAAAAAGAAATGAAAGGGAGGAACAGAAGGATGAGAGACAGCTATACATAACTGTGAGATCTTCTTTTAGGATCTCCACTGTAGGACCTTGAGCTCCATGTTTCTTGCATAAAAGCAGAGACAAATCCACAGTATTTCTTCTACCATTCATTTCTTTAGGGGTTTTCTTTAGGATAAATTTTTATTCTGTGTTATTCTTTGGGATTTAATATGAATTTCCATAGGATGCTAACACATTTACTAAGTATCTTACTTATGATTCTTCCCACCCATAAGGACCTGATAAAAAGGATTTTTAATTATTTACAAAAGCTGTCTAAGATAAATTTTGTACATCACTTATAAAACCCTTCCTGAGAACTTTAAACACGATACATTGTCACCAAACATTTTGAAGGGACTTTAAGATGAAAATTGACATGGCTAAATTTCAACAAACAAAACTAAAAGCAACGGAAACATAACAAGAACTGGAAAGAAAGTTGGCAAGTTTAGCTTGCCTCTCCTCTGAAATATTATAAGCCTCCAGATACTTTAACCACGGTAGTCACTCTGTAGGTTCCTAGTGGTCTGGCCACACAGGGGTGTACTCAGATCACTGGACACAGACATAATGGTAAAAAGTTACCCCCCTCTTTTCCTCTCAAAAAAAGTTTGTTGGTTCTTTAAATGCCAGATTTGGTAAACTGGGCTCATACCAAGCCCTAACTGATCCCAAACCTGAACAGCTTCCTACTCTTCAACATTTATAAGGCCCTGGCAAAGACACTTAGAATAATACTATGTAAGGAATCAGTTTTCTTTGTAAAACTACTGCTTACTCAATCTACTAAGGCAGTATTCCTGGATGAAGATGCAGACATAGGGCACTTTTATAAAAAACAGTTGAATTTCTGGAATGAGAAGGCTTATTTTAAAGGGTCGTCTATTTTGCTCAATGGAAAGATTGATATTTGCTGATCTATATAACACATATTTTCTTTTTTGGCAATAATTTTCAGTTCTCCTACATATTGATGCTTTCATATCTAAAAAGCTGAAAATAAAATATAATTTCTAAGACTTTTATTAAAAAGTTGCAAACAGTTTTTTTTTTTTTTTTAAGACCAGAGTTAATCCTCTATTATGACTTTCTAAACTATTGCTACATAGACCATCTCAGGCCGAGTGCTATCCTGAGAAACCATGGAAAAAATATTTCATATCAATGAGGTCAGTATTTTCATAGGTGGCACTTTAAATAGTTACAACAAAAAATCCATTCTCTAGTATATTTATCCAAGACAGCCTCACCCATCAGTTCTTTCCACATAGTAGCAGCTCAATAAATATTTGGGGAATTAAGGAATGAATGTCGGCCTCCATGTGGTTTGGCTTCAGACCCTAGAGTACCTTTTGGAGAAAGTATATCAACAAGGACAAGACAGCCTATGATGACATACTCTTGGTTTCTCTTCTGCAACATTGCTAAGACTTTGGTTTCCAATAAAAGAAAATTGCTACCGTCAATATGGGGCCTAATTAGCTCACCAACCTCACTGAATTGGCATCTGTTGGCTCTTTACCAATTGCAGGGCTACAAAAATATTGAGAAATTATAATCCCTAGAAAACTTTTCCTAGTTTCAAAATAGATATTATATATATTTATGAGGCATTTCAATCTCTTTCCATAAGTAGCTTTCCTCTTCACCTACCTTAAATTCCAACTAAGCAGAACTTCACTGTGCAATTTACAGTGTGCTCACCTTTCCTCCTTCCTGTCCTCCTCACAGTCTTTATCCCCGTGTGTTAAGATTCTCCGTCTCTTCAACCACTGAAATGTCTGGGCACTTCAACATTCCAAGGTCCATCATTTCAATGCCTCTGGCTATCTTCTGCTTGCTTATTTGTTTTGTTGATTAGGTTCCACTTATACGTGAGATCATATGGTATTTGTCTTTCACTGCCTGGCTTATTTCACTTAGCATAATACTCTCTATGGGTATTACTACTGTGCTTCAAGATACAAAAAACAAAAATGATAGGCATTATATCTAGATTTTTTGGAGCAGAAAAAGTAAAATACAAACAAAACAATCAAATCCTACTGTTCCAGGAAATCTAATGCTACTCTCTTAATAAAGTCAGGGTTTTTCTTGAATAAATCATTAAAAAAAAAATCCCAAGGTCTGGTAGAAAATCAGCCAATAAGGGAAATAGAAAATAGCAGTTAAATAAAAGGAAATCAAGCAAGAGTGGGAGAAGGGAAGCCTAGAGAAGGAAGGGCTCCAAGATACAATGTCATGAGAGGGAAATACTACTGGGAGAACAAGAAAGCTGAAGGCAGATAGCTGACCATTATCCCTAGCAAGAAGTAGTCCCCTGGCAACATTGCTGAGCACCCTTTCAGTGGATGATATAGATGGAAATTCATGTAGCAAGAGTTCTGGAGAAAATGAGGGAAGTGGAACGAGAGACAGCAAGTACAAACAAGTTTTTAAGCTTGTGGTAAGAGAAAACTGAGATCAAAGGTGACTTATTTGTTTTAAAATGGATGCATTAAGGTAGGTTTGTGAGCTATTGGCAATCATCCATTAGCTACAGAGAAACTGATGATCCAGGAGAAATAAAAAAGATAATTTCAAGAATGAATTCTTTGGAAGTCTAGGAGAAATAGGCTACATCCAGGGTACTAGTCAAAAATCTTAACCTCATACTGATCTCATCTACAGATTATTTTATTTCATTTCATATTATTATTATTGCTATTATTATTATTACTATTGAGCTAGAAGGAAAAACAGCACTATCTATCTACCTACAGAAGCTAATGGGTTGGTGGAATTGATGGTGAAAGATGAGATTGTTCTTATTTAATAATATCTATCTCATTTTCTTGGAAGTCATGGGCATTAAAAGACAGAAGAGGTTCCAGAAAGTAAAGGGTTCAACTTTCCTGTCTTGCACTCAGCGTGACAGACAGTTCTAGGAATGTCAAGTGTGTGAAAGATTATCCTGGAACTTCTCTTAGTCATGCTGCCTTCCCCTTTCTTCTTCTGCAAAATCAGGAGCTGTAATCAGGAGCACCCCACTGAGGAGGGGGTGCCCACAGTTACTGCAAGGAAGAGAAAGCTTACAAGACAGTAAATCCTGATTGTCTGTATAGCTATTTCCACTTCCAACATTAAACACTCTTATTTCTCACAAGCCATATTAACAGTCAGTCTTCTCAAAAAGTTATCATTAGTAAAAACATATTGTGTGCCTGAAGCAGGAATTTCCATTACCTCAAACTTGCCTCAAATTCCCACCTCTTGCTGCAGCTTCATATTTCACACTTACGTGATGCCCTCACTTCATTAACTCCTGCTCATTGAGGCCAAACTGTTCTTCTTTAAGTTTACCAGAACAGAACGATATAATCATATAATGCACAGACTGCACAAGGTCTTCTTAAATGATTTGCAGGCAGAATAAATTAAATCAAGGAAAATAATTTATTAAAGAAACTTTAGAAAGTAAGATCATCTTGGCTCTAATCTGGATCCTGAGATATTTTCACTGGCTTCCAAGAGATTCATCACATCTGACGTACTGAATTTCCCTAGTAAATACCAGCATGTTCTAAGATGACATGTTTGTATGAAAGTTGATGAACCAAGCAAAGTCTTAGGAAATTGGCTTTAGCTATCATGATTTGTTTTAGACATTCAGACAGTATCCAAAAGTTTACTAGGTAAATGCTGAAATAAGGTTCCTCCAAAAGGCTTACATTAATTTTCTAATATCCTACTGCAAACCACAGCAAATAGGCTTTTCAGTAACAGTCCCTTAAGGGAATCTGTCACCTAGAATAAACATTCAACTTAAAATATTCAATAAGTTATTTCCTGGCAAATCAGTTAGATCTGCTTGCCATTTTAGGGACAAGCAAATCCAGTCTACTTCTATAATTCCTAACTAATCCCTCCGTACATTAATCAATGAGCAAATATTGGTTGATAGCCACTATGAATTTTTAACATAAAGTTTAAAAAAGATAATTTTATTTATTCCAAATAATCTCAGGAAGAATTTTAAAAGCACTGTTGGGCTCATTCACTACTTTCCATTCCAGGAAAGATCACAGTCACCATCTTCTTGAATTATTCATGGGTCTTTTGAGGCATATACATTCAAGTAAATTATACATAAAAGTAAGGAAAATAATACCTCAGCAAAATGGGCAAAAGACATGAATAGTTATCAGCAAACATTTTTAAAAATTTATATTGATAATCAAGAAATGCATAATAAGACAAGATGAATATTTTATCCATCAAATTGTCATAGTTTTTTTTTTTTTTAATTTAAGTATAATCTAGAAAGCTGGCAGTGTTTCTGGGAAACAGATTCTCAACCACTGCTCTTTAGAGGATTAAGTGGTACTGATTTTCTAAAGGACCTTTTGGCAATATATATACCCAATGTCATAAAGTGTACATACTATTTAATTCAGCAATTCTACTGCTAGGAAAGTACTTTAGGGAAATGATGAGCAATGAATATTTAAACAAAATAATGAGCCCCAAGCAGTATTTGTGAGATATCAAAGTAGAACAAAGCCCAAATAACTAGAGTAGATATTTATTAAATAGACTATATATATATATATATATTCATATACAGACATATCTCAAATATATTGCAGCTTTCACTCCAGACCACCACAATAAAAAGTTATCACAATAAAATGAGTCACAGGAATTTTTTTATTTCCCAGTGATTATAAAAGTACAGTATACTATACTATAGTCTATTAAGTATGTAATAACATTATATCTAAAAGGCCAATGTACATGCCTTAATTTAAAAATATCTCATTGCTAAAAAATGCTAACTATGTCTGAGTCTTCAGCAAGTTGTAATCTTTTATCTGTGAAGCACGAGGGATACCTTTAAGAGTCAACTACAGCATTAGAAAATGTAAGAGGGAGGACTTCTGGGCAAGAAGGCAGCACAGGAAGACATGGATTGCCTCTTCACACAACCACATCAAAATTACAACTAAAATACGGAACAACCATCACTCAGAACTGGCAGAAATCGAGTTGAATGGAAGTCTGACAACTATGGGATTAAAGAAACCACATCCATCCAGACTGGTAGGAGGGGCACACACACAGAACGGGCTGGTCCCTCACCCAAGTGTGGTGGATGAAAATTCGGGAGGGATATCTCAGGAGCGAGGAGTCCCCACACTAGATTCCAGTGCCACAAAAATAAATCCCCACAATTTCTGGCTGGAAAAACCAGCAAGGATTGAGGAAAAAAACTTCTGGAACCCAAAGCAGTTCCTCTTAAAGAAACCATACATGGACTCACTTACTCAGACTCACTTACTCAGACTCACTCTCTCTGAGCTCCAGCACCAGGGTAGCAGCTTGAAAGGCACAGTGGTATAAAGGGAAGAACTGAAGTGTCGGGCATGAAGGTGAGCAGAAATCATTGTCCCTTTTTTAAACCTTCCCTTGACACAGCTGGCAAGCTGGTGCCATATCTGAGAGTCCATCAACCTGGCTAACATTATTTGACTCACCTAGGAGATCTCCAGAGACTCTGCCCACCCAATTTAGTGGCCCATACGACCTGCTTTTCCATATGAATGGCTTGTCTTGGCTCATGCTGCACAACTTCCTAAATCCTCTCAAACAAGCAACAACTCTCCTCAGTGGATCTCAGGTCCTGCAGCAGGAGCCAGCCTAGATTCACATGTTGGCATCATGTGATGTCATGTTGGGAATCTCCAAGCCCAGTACCAGTAGCAGCCATCTCAGACTGCTGTATAGCTCAGGCAGGGGAGCCCTGGGCAAAACACAGATGGGGGCTAACCTTGGACTGAACCACCTGGCAAACCCCAGAGCCAGCACACCCAGTGGACAACTATCTACCACGTCAGAGCACCACCACTCTGCCCCTGCACAGCTGATCCTCTACAGAGTGTGGAGAATGGTGATCAATGGTCACAGCCAGTCCTTGCAGCTGAATGTCCTGGGTAAATCCTCCCATTGACTTGCCAAAAGCATTCAAGGCTCAAGTACAAGAGGAGGCTGTACTCAACCCACATGAAGGGTGCGCTATGAAGACCCAGCCTGGGTGATAGGGGAGATTGTACCACTGGATGCTACAGGACACCTACTACAGTAGGTTGCACAACCAAGACACAGAGTCAAAACAGCTCTACCTAACACATAGAAATAAATAAAGGAGGCTGCCAAAACAAGGAGACAAAGAAACATGGCCCAAATGAAGTAACAAATCAAAACTCCAGGAAAGGAGCTTAACAAAATGGAGATAAACAATCTATCAGATGCAGAGTTCAAAATACTGGTTATAAAGATGCTCAAAGAACTTAGTGAGGACCTCAGCAGCATGAAAAAGATCCAGTCAGAAATGAAGGATACACAAATTAAAATAAAGAACAATTTACAGGGAAACAACAGAAGAGTGGATGAAACTGAGAATCAAATCAATGATTTGGAACATTATGAAGCAAAAATCAACCAATCAGAACAAGAAGAAAAAAAATAAAATAAAATGAGGTTACCATAAGCAGCTTCTGGGACAACTTCAAGAGGTCCAGCATTCGCATCATGGGGGTACCAGAAGGAGGAGACAAAGAGCAACAAACTGGATATCTATATGAAAAAATAGTGAAAGAAAACTTCCCTAATCGGTGAAGGAAATAGACATGCAAGTCTAGGAAGAACAGAGAGTCCCAAACAAGATGGATGCAAAGAGATCCACTACAAGACACATCATAATTAAAATGCCAAAGGTTAAAGAGAAAATCTTAATAGCAACAAGGAAAAGGCAGTTAGTTACCTACAGGGGAGTTCTCATTAGACTGTGAGCTGGTTTCTCAAAAGAAACTTAGCAGGCTAGAAGAGACTGGCAAGAAATATTCAAAGTCATGAAAAACAGAGACCTACAGCCAAGATTGCTCTATCCAGCAAAGCTTTTATTTAGAATCCAAAGGCAGAAAAAGAGCTTCCTAGACATGAAAACACTGAAGGAGTTTATTATCTCCAAACCATTATTCTATGAACTGTTGAAGGGACTTATTTAAGAAAAAGATCAAAACTATGAACAATAAAATAACAAAAATATACATCTATCAGCAACTGAATCTAAAAAACAAACTAAGCAAACAATAAGAACAGAGACAGAATCATGGATACAGAGGGTGTTTTGATCGCTGTCAGTTGGGAGGGCAGTGGAGGGGAATGGATGAAGAGGTGAGGGGTTAAGAAGTATAAATACGTAGTTGCAGAATGGCCATGGGGATGTAAAGTACAGCATAGAAAATGGAGTGGCCAAAGACTACAGACATGACCCATGGACATGAACAATGGTGGGGACGTTGCCTGAAGAGTGGGGGGTGCTGGGTAGAGGTGGCAATAGGGGAACAATCAGGAAAACTGTAATAGCGTAATCAATAAAATCTAATTTTAAAATAAGTAAATAAAAATAAAAATGTAAGAGGTATCACTTTATATTTGTATCAATAAAAGCTACAGGAAAACATGCACAATATGATTTGAATATTACACATATTTTATGTATATGTGTACAGATGTATGCATGTGGTATATGTGTATCTGAAGCAGTTTATATTAAAGTGTTTTGAATGGGTAGGTCTATGTGACGATGTTGAGTATTGATTACTTAGATTTCTTTGTGTACTCTGCTCCTCTGTATTTTGCAAATTATCTACATTGAACACGTATTAGTCCAGAAAAAAGTAAATATTATTCTTAAACCACTATTGTAATGGTTGCATATCAGAGTTATTATCTTCCTGTATTATTTTAAAACTGCAATTATATCACTCTGAAAATGCAAAAACAAAATTACGTGATATATACAGAGACAATGTATACAGTAATATATAACCAGCCCTGTGAAAACATTGATCATCAGGATTTGGCACTAATGAACAGACCTATCTAACTTGGTGTTGTGAAAATATTGCAAATTATGGTAAAGTCTTTATTAAATGAATGCACACTCTTACTTATAAATGTGCACTATTCTGTGTGCGTACGTTATATTTCAGTCAAAAAGATTAAAAATAACTCTGGCCCTTGACCCCTAACTTGCTATGACAGACTGGATGCAAAGCTAGAAGGAAACCGAACCGCTCCCCTCACTCCTTCAGTGCTACAATAAGAAATGCCACAACGGCTGGAATGTCATTCCACTGCTGCACAGCCCTGATAAAACCTTCATTCTCCCAGTGAACCACAATCTCCTCTCTTCAGCTTTTAGGCAAGTCTGAGCTAATCAGCTACAGGCATACTTAGATGGTCAGAGGATCATCAGTCACTAAGGCCTACAATGCATTCTGCCATTCGGCCTGGAAACGCCGGTTGTGACAGCAGCTCTGGTGGGCGTGACTGAAGGATGATGACAGCTGTGTGCCCAGAAACTGCAGTGCGGTCTACAGAAGCAGGACAAGTGCAAGAAGTGGGGCCAGAATCTCTAAGGTGATGGCAAACTGAATTTCTTTTTTGAAGCCGGTGGTAAAGTAGCATATGGGTGCCTAACATAGGCGGGCTGGAAGAAGAGATGCTTGCAATAACAGAAGCAAACAGTTCAAAGGCAACCAAAGAGTTCTGCTCTTTTTGAACTAAGGCCATACCACAAATTGGCTACAAATGAGACTGGTGAAGTATGTCTGCAGCTGTAAGGATTTTGCCTGAATTTTTAAAATTGTAAACAAAACTTACAAACAATACTCTTAAGGGCAGGTCACTTTTGTGCGGGTCAACTATTGAAGCAGATTATACAGTGAATGATTTATCACTAAATTAAGAAATAGTACTGCACAAACAAAAGATAGCTCAGGACACTTGGATTTTAATCTTGAGTCTTCATAAAAAATATATGTAACTAATTAAATCATTCCATCTTGTATTGTTTCAATTTACTCATTAGTAAAGTATAATTGGACTGCTTAATCTTTATTATATTTAAATTTTTTTCAATTATAGTTTACATTTAATATTGTATTAGTTTTAGCCAATCACACACTTTATAGTAGTTAGACAGTCACATACTTTATAAAGTGTTCCCATGATATCTCCAGTATCTAACTGTACCACTTAACCTTGAACTCTCATTAAATCCAGTGAGACCAAATCTAAATCTAAAACACTATGATTCTCACTTCATGCCTCCTTTTAGTCCCCTTTAATGCCTTATACAAATAGAATTAACAAAGGAAAGATCTGAAGGCAAAATAAAGAGAGGAATGTACACAGTCAAGCCCTTGGACAATTAGAACAGCTGTGCCTACAATCAAGGTTTTAAAACCTCCCCTCTTGGTTAGACGGAATCTGTTCTCTGACTATTCATGGTACTGCTCTCTGCTCATCTGGATGAGGACATGTGACAAACAGCACATCCTCCGGATAGTATTCTTCACTCCACAATCACTTGTTAGGATGTGACGTGGGTGCGCAATACAGAGGTAAACCAGAGAGGTGCTCTGTTGTCAAGGACCTTACAGGCTAGTAGTGCAGAGAAAACTAGGACATGGAACAAGTAATTGCCGTGCAAGGCAGAAATGAATAAATGCACCTTGACGGGTACACAAAAAATTGTGTGGGGTTTCTGAGAAGGGAAAGCTTTCTTCCTAACTGCAGGGCTCCGAGAAAGCTTCCTGAGAGATTCAGAACCGAAAAAGGGCATTGAACAGAGGGTAGGATTAGACATGTGGAGATGAAGGGGAAAGGCACTTGGGTACCTGAAAAGGAGGAGTGGAAGATCAGGCTAAAAGATTGGATGAGTCAGAGGGTCAGAGCCTGAAAGCCTTGAATTCCAGGCTAAGGCAGTCAGTCTTTCTACTATATAGGAATCATCAGATTTTACATTAGAGGGACAATGGGAATGGATCTGTACTTTGGAATGAGATAAACTACCCAAACCTTAAGAATTTCTTCTGAAGATGTATCAGCTACCTTTCAGAGAAAATCCTCCTGGGAAATTAAACGTAGCTCTGCAAGGCATTAGATATAAATTGAGAAGATTTTATTTCATCTCTACCGTTACTATTTCTTGGACAACTGTGGGTTTGTTTATTCCTGGCTCAATCAACCTTTACTATCAACAGTAGTAGCTTTCAGCTATTTTAAGTTTTAAGGCGTCAAACACACACACACACACACACACACACACATACACACACACACACACACGTTAAAACTGAAGCAATTAAGAACAAATGTCCTTAATTTTGAGGTATTTATGTGCTTTGGCAGAGCACAGTGGATTTCAAGAGCCAAGTGCTCCCTGCTTCCTGGAATCTTGACAAGGAAGAGAATGTGTTTGACCATAAGCTATCAAAAGCCAGAACATTCTCTCAAGTAGCTTTCTGGCTCTAGGAAATGGAATGGTGGTCAATTCTTCAAAATAGTCAAGTGGTACCCTTATCACACAAAGCGGCAAAGTGAGTGTGCTTACTTACTAATCCATACAATCTCCCTTTCCCAGTTTACCTTGTGACCTAAGTAGAATAAATCTAAGTAGACCCTTGTTGGTGATACCTATTTGTGGTCCTGGAATCATATAAAGCCAAATATCCCATAAGGTATTATAATCCACAATTCTGGCCTCGCTTATCTAAGAAAAAAAGCAAACGGTAAAGAAAAAATGACATGTGCAAGCCTACACAGGCTATTTGGTGCAAGCTCAGGAGGCAGTAAGGTGGTCTGTTGAGCACAGGTAAGAATACACCCTTGCTGTACACAGTGCAAAGAATTTGGCCATTAACTCAGCAATGATGATTCATTTGATCAACAGTTTAGACTACCTCAAAGGAAGTTTGAAGACAAGCAAGTTAAAACTCTCCTTGGGCTTACTCATTATTTTTGGAGAAAGGATTTCTCATCCTGAATGGAGGCTTAAAATACATTACCATCTACCTCAGAGTGGCACTAAAAATTTCTATGCATCCCATATCTACTGTTGAATGTATTATTAAGAATTTGTATCTGAAAAAAAGTAAAATGAAGAGAAACAAATAAAAGGCAAGAAAACTTTCTTGACCCTTTTTGGCTCTGGTGGATTCTGACTCAGTCCGCTGGCATGTGTGATTCAACCATTTGTGTCAAACACAAATTACAGCCCAGTGCCCTCCACTGGACATGCTCTCATTCCTAAGCCTGACAGCAGAACTAGTCTCCTAGCAACGATGAGCATTTTCTCTACCTAGTCATCTGTAGCAGTTGGCTCTTTTTCATGGTTGTCTTCTTGTCCTCTGTCCAAATGAAAACCTTTCTATGCCATCAAAGGTGTCTGAGGTCTGGATTCAGATCTGGAAAACCAGTTGAAATTGAATTTCTTATCTCCCATCCTAGGTCTCCCTCTCCCCTTTTCTCTCCTTTCTTTGCTGTCTCTCACACAAATACACACATGCACACCCACCCCAGCAAACAGAATTTATCCTGAGTAATGGTCATGTTGTCCAGTACAAAAAGCATGGACACCCCTCACTTAGTGGTGAATTCAGTAATGCCTGTTCACCTCTGATTACCTGAACATGTAAAAAGCAAATAATAAATATCCAGCTCACAGTGCTCTTGTGAGGCACAAGATATAAATGATAAAACATTGTGAAACTTGGTGCAGAGATGTTAGTTAACACAGCTGTATTAGCTTTAACAATAAGCAGAGGAAGTAAGAGGAAGTGTCCTTTAGACGCATAGTTTAGGAAAAGACACAACAAAGCAGATCTGTGTAAAACAGTCATTATTCACTTAAGGTCAAACAGCTCCAATCATTAAATGACTGAAATCCCTCCTCTCTTCATTATCCGAATGTCAAGCTTCACCAGAGCCTCCCAGGGGTCTAAAGAGAGTACTGATTACAGTGATGGGGAACATGAGACCAGGAAAAGCAAAATGCCAATAAGTCTGACAATTTCTTATGGTTCAAAACTACTCCAATTGGCCCAATGCTAATCAACTAAGGGTCCTTCCAATTGCCTCCAACATAGCTCAAGGTATCATGGAAATTCTGATGGGTAGCTACTCTAAATCTTCTCCATCTTTTCCTCCAGAGATAATAAAGCAGATCAGATTTGGGAGGTAGGCAGGGTGAAGAAATACCCAATGAGAATAGAACTTGATCAGCCCTCAAAGTCTCTGGCCTTTAGAGTTTATGCTTCATGAATCCAGAGATCATGGGCTTTTTTTGTTTTGTTTTGTTTGTTTTATTTTCATATTATCCTTGTATCTTAATTGCTTAGAACAGGGCCTAATATTTGGTAAACTTAAAATAAATGTGTGTTAAGTGATAGAAGAAATTCAGTAGTTTGGGCTATAATACTGCTCATTTTAACAGTTTCAATTGCACTTATGATGAATTTCATTAAAATCAATACCAACAAACGATATACATCAATCACTTGGTACTTCATAATCTAGCAAAGGAGATTGTTTCTGACAAGCAACAGCAGCCTCATGAGACAGGAGAACAAACACAGGAGACCGACTGCCATAGATAACCACAAACTGGAAAGGACTACAGCAATTTCAAGTGTTATTATCCTTGCTCTCAATTTTACAGAAAATGAAAAATAGACTCAGTTCCCTCAGTCTGACCGTATCCCCAAACTTTTCATTTGTTGTTTTTTATGTATTATTTATAAAATCACCATCTACTTTGGGCAAACTAAGACTTTGCATTTGCGGGCAACAAGCAAAGAAACCAGTGTGCGTGAATTAATATTCTTGGTCAAAGGGTGCAAGAAGGTCAGACAGCTCCCTTGGGGTCTTCACTCAGAGGTATAGGATAGTGAAAGGATCATATTTGTATGCACAGTGGTTGGAGGTGTGGGCCCTGGTGCCCATATGATGTCCACCATGATCCTGTCCTAACTTAGTAACACACTAGTTATGTGAGCATGAACATGAACTTTGCCTTTCTGTGCCTCAATAATCCACATTTGAATCACAGGGACATAAAATGTCTAACACAAAAGATTATTGTGAGAACTGAGTTAATGCACATAAGCCCAAATAAATAACAAATCAAATTACATTTTCTTTTTAAAAGCATATAATTTGGCAACATCCCTTTGGATAATGTCCACAGCACATGACACCTTATTTCCTTAGTAACTGATCTTCTTGGGACTGAGAGTCCACTATTTCCCAAAGACACAGAAAGACACTGCCAGTTTGCATCACACTTTCCACCCTCTTAACTGAGCATCCACACCACTGAACATGGGCCTAGGAACTGGTCTATAGAAATGAATGACAATGAACCTCCTCTTTCTTAATTTGCTGACTTCAGGTAATGTGTTTTAATGGTAAAACGTCTTGGCTTTAAAGCAGATACCTCTGAATTCAAAATACTGCCTATCATTTACTATGGGACCTAGTGCTCAGTCTTCTCATCTACAGTAGGGAGGGAGGATATTAATAGCAATTTCAGAGATTTATGTTAGACCATTTAAATAATATGAAAAGCAATTAGGATAGTGCTTGGATTATAAAATTGTTAAATAAATAACTTCACTGTTAATATAGTGCAGTAAAGAAAGGCAGATTACATATTACATTTATCGTAAAGGCAGAAAAAAAATAGCGAAGGAATTCACTGGCAGTGATGAGTTTGGGAAGTGGCTATGCAGTCTTTTTCATCAGCTAAGGTGGTGGTGTTAGGGCCGATGGACAAAAAGAACAGTATGGATAAAACGACAGATCTATAACTGAGCATGATGAGTTCTAGCAATGCCAATACTACTTTGATTAGAGCTGCAGAATAAGATATAGGCATAAGCAATGGGCAATGAGGCTACAATGTAAACCAGGCTACATTGTGTGAAGGACCTGGGTGTCATGGTTAAAAATTTTAGTCTTTACCCCATTGTCCTCAGATGATCTTGTTGACAAACCTGGAAGAGAATGAATGCAACTTGAACAGTTTTTTTCTAACCCCCACTATCTATGGTCTCTGTAAAACTTGAAGGGAACATCATTAAAAAACCACTATCCAGAAAATGTCTGTGATGAGAAATAAGGGAAAATGAAATAAAAATAATGGCCTTCCCATCTGTTGGATTCAAGTATGCCTTTTAGAACCTCTTAATTAAATAAAAAGAAACGTGGTGATGTTTCATTCCTACACAGACAATAATTTACTTCAAAAGAAGTTCAGGGTTGAAATTACCATGCTTACACATGAATGGCTGTGGCCGACATGACAAGCAAGTACATTCATGCTTTCAAGTGAAATAAGTAAGCAACTGGCACTTCTGTGCCTCAGTTTCTTGAGTTTTGTCCATCATAGGAAAAGCATATACATTCCTGTCTTTTTCATAGAGCTCCATAAATTATCAAATACTCTGATGAATAAAAATCAATCTGTAAACTATAAAGCCTTTATATGTTATGTGGCATCATTTATTATTGAAGTTCATGTATGTACAGCACTTTGACATATGAAAGACTAGAAATAAATATAGAGATTGTAGAAAGTATTGTATATTCAAATAAAAGTCTAAGATTTCCTTATTGGCTTTTTCTTACTTTGGTATATCATAATAGGTAAAAATTATAGCTTCATGTTACCACTGACCCCAAAATAAGTGACTATAATAGAAGGGCTTCCTACATTGAGTTTTGTGTTACATGTTTAAAAACCTGAAATTGAATATATTGGGGGGGGGAAGAATGATTTGAAAAAGGGAAAAGGGCCTTCACTTTTTTTCAGGGGAATGAGTCTGATTCTTAAAGTGAACTACCATCCAGTTTAACTATTTCCCCCCTTTCAGTCCTGAGAGCACCAGGGACTATCTAACCCCAACATTCTAGTCTAGAGGAGAAACGCTCAGATGCACCTGCTAGCATTCCATCCCTGCCCTACATGTGATTGCCTTGCTTTCCTTGAAGCCTTAACATGGGGCTTTTACTCAAAACCAACTCTTCTTTAAAACTTAAATTAAATTATAATATGAAATGCAGAAAAATCACAGTAATTCTAAGAGTCACGGATAGGACAGCAGTGGTAGGGAGAACAACATGACAACACCCAGACACTCATTCTAATAAAATTATAATTCGTGGGGTACGAAAATGTTCTGAATTCCTAAAGGGTTCTGAGACATGAGACTCAAGGCATTTGGCTGAGGAGGCTAAACAAACTTGGGTCTAAGACATTGACTTTGTTGTGAGAGGAACCTGGATCCAAGTCCTGAATTTACCTTCTCCTAATGTATGAACATGCAGAAGGTAGTCTTGGTTTCTTCATCTATGAAAAAGAATAATAATAAAGCCGACCTCATAGTTCTTGTGAAGAATAAGTGAATTAATGAAATATATGTGCTTAGCAGAGTATTTTCTACAGAATAAATGATCAAGAATGATTAATTACCACTACTAAATTACCAGTTAATTACCAATACTAAAGGGAAATGGAGAATCACTCTCAGGGGGAGATTATACATACACATGTATTTTTAACAGAAACTGAAATTTTATTGTAATCATATATTGGTTAAAAAACATAATACTTCAGGCTTAAGTGAGTGAGTATGTCTATGTATCCAGAATCCCATAATACAGAAAATTATGCAATTTACCTGCATTCACCTAAAGTCATCAAAACCAAGAAGCTAATCAAGGTGTCTAGACCTTTCCCATATAATAAAATTGATTTTCTACAGTTTTGAAAACCCAGTTATAAAATAAATTTGCAGCCTTCCTTCTTCAATCTAATTTATCCAAGATCACATTTGGCCTGAGAAATGAAAAACATCTTAGGTATTTTAAGGTAAAGACAGGGAGAAAAGGGATGGGATGCTCACAGGAAGTCCAAATAGCAGGAAACACTGACGTCATCAGAAGTGTTAGGGAGGAGCTGTGCCTCGCCCACATCAAAGGAGGAAAACCCAGCCCTTTCTATTTTGAATAAGGAAAAGGACTCAACTCCCTGCTGTGTTCTTTTCCATTAAAAACTGCACTCTGCATAAATCTCCTCAAGACTGAAAAAAATTCTGCATGTGCAAAAAGGATCAAACCCTTTTCAAAGGATTTTTAAATGGTAATCTTTGAACTGGGGAAAAATGAGGGGGTAGGAATTACATCTGTCATCAAAGAATCCTCCCCTCTAAAAATGTGTAATTGTGGTGTGGCCTGCCCCATCACAGGCATAAAAACAGCCCTAAATAAAAGCTCCCTCTAAAATTAACTGAGTATAAAATTTCCCTAGGCCCCCATAGAGGTTCAATCCATTTTCAAATCATGTACTGTTTAGCTTTCCAGAAACCCTTCGGATTGACATCAAACCCTTTCACCCTTTTGCCAGATGCACCCAAGAGCAATGCTCTGCTCCATAAGAGAATCCTGCTTTGTGGCTCCCATTGGGCCTGTAGCGAGTTCAGACAAAGTAACCAGCTTTTTCAAAAATGAACAAATAGCCACAAACTTGGCTGGATTTTAGAAAATGAGAATCTGAATG
Organism: Glossophaga mutica; assembly: GCA_039655065.1. Taxonomy (NCBI): domain Eukaryota; kingdom Metazoa; phylum Chordata; class Mammalia; order Chiroptera; family Phyllostomidae; genus Glossophaga; species Glossophaga mutica. The sequence continues at coordinate 174,532,293 of CM077304.1, read as the reverse complement.
TTTTCATTAGAGTAGCAATTAATAGGTTAAGAGCCTATGTAATGTGTTCTGTGCTCATTAGTTTGAAAACATTTTTTTCAAATTCAAAAAATTGTCTCACAGTCCAAAACTGTTTGTCCAAACAACTTGAGCGGTCCATGGGCGGGCAACTGGGGAGCAGTGTCTTCCCTCAGTGACTAACTCAGGTCAAGGGACAGCTAAAGGGCATGGTGAGTATTTGTTTGAATTGACCTGTGAGGTTAGGGCTCTGATGAGCCCTCTGTGTATGCTCTATATTGTGGATAATGTGCATAGAGTTGCATTTCCTGAATAATTCCTCTTTAGTAAGCTACTTTGCCTTGCAGCAAAATCTCTTCAATGTGTTAACAGCTAACAAATTTCATCTTAATACTGACTTCGTTAGAATAGGAAAATGAAAAAAAATAAGAGGTCTCTGTTAAAAGGAAAATGAATGGCAAATTCACCAAACGATATTTTTTAACCCTTTCCCATCATTTAAAACAGCATTTAAAGAGCTTTTTACATCATCTAACACATAAGTGGCCTTATGTTGAGTCTAATTTATTCAGAAATTTCTGTTAATTTTCTCCTTCTCTTGGCTAGAACTCTATCTTTAGTCATAGTCCTAAAGGCATATGGGAAGGGAGGGAAGCCCAACAGTAAAAACTCTATAAAACCAAATGCCAGCTGAATAAATGAATAATTATGGATGCTAAAAGTAAAATTATTATTCTGACCAATGGTCTTGCAGTTTTAAAACCTCCCTGTTAAAAATTAATATATAAAATATTAATATAAAATATATCAACTCTAAGACATTCCATTGTTCTATTTCTTTTCCCACTGACGAGACAATATAAAACAATGCAAAATACACAAGATTTGGGGACACACCTCAGAACCAATCTTTTAAATTTTTTGAGCTGCAGTCTCCTCAGTTCTAGAACTGACTTAATCTCTCTCCCATGACTTTTATTGAGATTAAAAAAAACTATATTGTTTTTTGGAGAAAAATATAGGGTTATGGTAATCTCAAATGTTAAATTAGAGAGCATATGCAGGATTGGTTTAAGGACTTTTGGGCACTGGACATTGGATTATTCTTATATTGCTTCTGATGAAACTCTCTCTTCCTACAGATATCAGAACTGAGGCCCAGGGAAGGATCATGACTTTTCTGAGGTCCCAGTGCATCAGGGGGAGGAGAAGGAGCCAGAACCATGCTCTTTCTACTGTGACAGCATTGGTAACTCCTGTGGCATACGGATTATTCAGGAATTGCAGCTCTGTTGTCTAATGATGCAGGCATCTGTGACACCTGCTGCTTTTATTGAGAGTTTTTAGTGTAAGCATGATGTGAGCCATGAAGGCCAAAATGATGACATGCCCATTTTTGTTGATAAAGACATACCCCTGAGATGCTACAAGTCTCTGGATATACTGTGGTTAAACACATAAGCTTTTAAATGAAGAAAGGAAGTGCTGACAGCAGAAAAATGATAGATTCTTCCAATTTCTTGACTAGTGCTGACACAAATTATCTAACCATTTGTAGCTCCATACAGTCTAATACAATAGCTTAAACACACTCCTTGTAAACAAATGACTCTTTACAATCATTACTCTTATTGGAGCTAACTACATTTTTCCCTGTGATAGCGCATCTTTCATTGTTCAGTAACAATTATTTTTAACCCTTTGGAACAGATTAGAAAACCTAAAGAGAGAAAATACTAATGTTTACATCGAAAATTGACTTTTGAAGTATTTGGTGTATTTAATATGTTTGTCAATTACCCCTCCATTCATTAACATAGATCATAAAAATATGATATACTTTTATTCTGTTGATATATTCCTCCTTAATCTAGATCTCAAATGTTAAAATCCGCACTTTTATATATTCCCAGTAATTTTACAAGGTTAATAATGTGTCATCATCTGGTTTGTAAATTTCTAAAGTAATACTTTTTAATGAACAAAGGGAAATGAGAACATTCTATTGAGTGAAGTATACTAAAAAACTTTAAGTAACATTCATTCTTCATTACTGCTGAAGATTGAATGTCTGTGTCCCCTCCAAATTCATGTGTTGAAACTAATCCCCAAAGTGATGGTATTGGGAAGTGGGACCTTTGGAAGGTGATTAGGTCATGTGGGTGGAGCCCTCCTGAATGGGATTTGTCCTCTTATAAAAGGCCCCAGAGAGTTCCCTTACCCCTTCCACTATGTGAGGACACAGCAAAACCACAGGCATCCAAGAACCAGGAAGTGAGCTCTCACCAGACTCAGAATCTGTCAATGCCTTGATCTTGGACTTCTAGTTTCCAGAACTGTGAGAAATAAATTTCTATTGTTTATAAGCCATTCGGTCTATGTATTCTTTTATAGCAGCCTGAGCAGACTAAGGCACTTACCAAAACTGACCGCAGATGATGCCTTACCAAACTTGTTACTCCGTAATTGTATGATTTGATCAATGGCATCACTAAGTACCTCATCACCCAAGTAATAAATGTTGAGGTCATTTTCAACTAGTCATCCCCCAATTCAATCTGTTTGACACTAACTTTTCTAGTACATCTTGGACCCACTGCCTCCTCTTATTCTTTAAATCCACTATCCTACTTTAGCAGCGAATTATCTCTCCATACCCCAAAATCTGACCCCCTCATTTAGTAGTATGAGAAGTTAGATCTGTTAAGGAGCACACATTTTAACTTATTTGCACAAGTGAGTAGTAGTAATAAATCTGCAACCTCAAATGTCAGTCTGTGCTACTTACTCTTGCTTAAATATTGTGTAAATTCTTACTCATCTATACAGACCCAGGTAAGTTCACCCCCTCTTATAAGGTCTCAGCCTTACACATGCCGCTAGGTAGAACAAATTCCTTCCTATACACATTTTTCAATGCTCTGATTTACCTCCATATCTGATAAAATTCTATCACTGTTACGTATACATCTGTATCACTGGTGTTAATTCAAAATTCTTCAGGGATAGGTCAATGTCATGTCAATCTACACTGCTCTTCAATATAAATTAAAGATCTTGGTATATGTGATGAGGGATTGATTTGTACTTCCAAATTCAGTTCTATGAAACTCCATAATAGTGCTGATTTTTGTGGGGTTTTGTTAGTTTTGATCCTGATTCCTGGGTAGGGTATGAGTGGGGGGGAAAGGGCAGGTAGTGGAAGAAAAAAGACAAATAGAAACATAATCTGAATTACCATAAATAAAAGACAGAGCTACACCCACAGTTTCACAGATTACTAATCTGAAAGTTGCCTTCTTAGATTTCACACATTAACAAATACTAGAAAATAAAGGCACTGGTCCAAGGTTTTAAAAAGTTCTTAAAAGTAATTGCCTTTTGACTCCTCAACACATGGATTGCACTGTGAAGGTTTTTCTTATCAAAACTTATATGCTAGATTTTGAATTTGACTTTGTTCAAGGTAAATTTAACAGAGATCAAACATAAAATCCCATATGGAACACATTGAAATAATCTTTATTTCAATAGATCTAGAGTTTCACTTTGTGATAAGCATAAAAGTCAAAGCCATTTTTAGAGGAGTTCTTCCTTGGGTCCTTAAAATGAACATTCCCTTTAAAATTTTTTGAACCACAAAAATATTATTACTTCAGAATAGTAATATATCTAATGTTGCATCTGGGTAATCCTCTTGTAGGATAAAATCTCTTGGCAAAATTGAGTGAAGTAACTGTACTGGACCACATTAGAAACTTCTGAGATGTCCTAGAGAAAGGAAGAGAAGGCAGATTATTCATTAAGTTCTCAAAAGTTCCATATTCCTTCGATGATCTGGAGAGAGGCACATGTGAACTAAGTGGGTGCTTCTTTCGACAAGGCTGATGCATAAGAAAAACATGTGGGTCTCCCTTGTGACTGGGCTGATTACAAACAAAATGAGTCAGAGCTGGGGATAGAAGGACAAAATCTGTGTCTAATATCATACCCTTCTCTCAGCTCGTACTTGAGAACTGCAGTACTGGGGTGAATACTAACCCAACATATGAAACCCAGTTAGAAGACTGAAAAGAAAGATCCCTGTGTTTCAATATTTTCTCACTTTTTAAAAAACAAGAAATAAAATAAAATAAAATAAAATAAAATAAGAAATTTTATTAATGAAATTCATGTTTATGAATTTGAAAAAAATTTAGATAACATTTTTGCATATACACTGCCCCCAAAACAGTCCCTTTATTTCCGAGGACCTCTGCCACCATCATTCATACAAAATGACCAAAGAATGTTCCAACGAAGTGAATCAGATATTGGAGTTAAAATTACCAAAGTAGTTTTTGGAAACAAGAACAACACAGGATGAGCTCCCTTGCTCCAAAGCCAGATTACTAAGGACTTGAATCTCCTCTTCTTTGCAGCCTTGTGCTCCTCTGCCTTGCAAATCAGAGACAGGACTGGTGGACAGTTTGTCTTGACTCTAGAGGGTTGTCGCAAATGTTTACATTATGCCCCATTCTCTCCCTCCCCTCTTCCTATCTCATCAGGGCAGAGATGTAGCATTTATAGGAATCAGCCATGAAGACCTTTGAGACACGTGAGGGGAAGCACGTCAGAAACTGGGAGACAAGCGCTGGTTGTCATGCTGGGGCTTCCAGCCCCATGGAGTCATAAATCTGGGCAGGACAAGATGGGTGTCCAATTTGTGAGGTCTGTTAAAGAAGACTTGGCTACCACAAAGCTACCACCCTAGTGCAACTGAGGTTTTCGATCCCATATTTAGCTCTAGTAGCGCCTGCTCCCTCATCGCATTTAGGTCACAGAGTGAAGAAATGATGAATGGGGGCCTTTGTGGGCAAAGTTTTCTGGGCCTGGCAAAGTCTCCGCGGTGGGTGAGGGAACAGACTTGTGGTCTGGTGTCTGTCCCATAAAGTGGAAAGAATACAAAGTCAATGGATCCTCTCTGTAGGTAGGTTTGCCTAAGGCTTGCAAGTCAGTCCCCAGAACTGCTCCCTCCTTTGTGCCCCAGCAGCATCTTTTCCTTGCTCGTTGTGCATCAGGTCAAACGTGTCTTACTCAAATAAGTAACACTGTTACCTCAAATAGTTGGAAAATTTTAAGAAGATGTCACGTGTTTCTTCTTCATTCATTTTTTTCCTTTTGGGGTTTATCCGATAATAAGTACTAAGAGAGCATGTTAAGTAAAATGCTTACTGAAAACAAAATATTAATCTGGTAAACAGGCTAACATTTCATACATATAACTTTTGCAGTTCTCACTGAGCATATTGGAGACTCAAGAACTCTGCACCGCCTATTACCTTAGAGAATGGACTATACAACCAGAAGAATTCCTCATCGAGCACTAACACACCCAGTCTTTTTACCCAGGTTACTGCTGTACCTGGATGGGCCGACCCCGTGTCCTCTGTCCAGGGACCTCTCACAGATTTGACAGGCCTCACTTCAACGTCCACTCCCAGAGAGGTTTTCCTTGGCTCACCCAGTTACCTGCCCGCTGAACAGCACTCTCATAGTCTTTCTCACATACTCTTTTTAGTGCTGAAATGCGTGTCTGCCAGGCCTCTCCCAAAGCTACGAACACTTAAGATAGGGATTCTGCCATGTTTAGTATGTAATGCTTATTCTATAAGTAAATTAAATATAGAGGCTAGCTTTCTATTGTGTAAATGAAGAGGAATATCAGCCATAAATAAATTAAAAAGCAGGTAGGTGATCCCCAAATTAGGTGTGTTGGCCTTAGTACTATTAGTTCTGATTTGAGGAAACAAATTTGCCTTCTAGGAAATATTTGCCAAGAGACAACATCAAACTCGTGTATGCTGAATGGCTTCATTCTTGTCTGGTGTGAAGCATTCAGATTGACGGAGGTGGTTCTAAGATTCGCATATGCCGTGTGGAAACACGAAGTGAACACTTTTGTTACCTCAACAATAATTTGATTTCATGAATACATACTCTCAATGCCATGCTTCTCCTGAATTCATACGTAATGAAATAATATAATAGGCTATCCAGGCTATTTCCCATCTAAATAAGGAAAGAAATGAAGCGCTATTACACCACGTGCAGAGCAAGTGATGATGTAGGTTAGGAAAAGATGCATCTCTATATCTATAGAGGGTATTAGCCTTATCCTATAGACCTATCCTAGAACGTCTGTCTTAAAAAATACTAATCTCTAAAAGTTTAAAAAGAACTATGACAAAAGCCAGACCCCAACAAAGACACTACTTGAATCACTGTGGACAGAATGACACCACATGACATTTATAAAGAACACATAGACTGGCAGGGTATTCCAACAGAACCAGAGAAAAAAGATGTTGGTAATTCAGTATCTATTTCTCACGTTTTGGCATCTCTGTTAAGTGGGCAAGGTGGGTTACAAAGAAGCTGGGATAGTAAGGAAAACACTGTAAAAATGGAAGAGAGAATCAAACCTGAGCTTTATCTTAGGAACCACCTGGAACCCAATTTCTACTAACGTATTATGGCTGTGAAGCCAGATTTTGGACTAAGAGTATTTTCCAGTAAGTCTTAGCCACACTAAATCTCTATCGAAGAGGAAATGTTTCAGCTGAAACAGTATACAAGGACCACGGGGATGTTCAGAGCAAGTTGCTACTAAAATAGCCCTCATGTCCTGTGTCACTTCCTACCACTCTCTTAGTCTTTGACTCGCAAAAGCCTCTGAGAAGGTAGTGGGCCTAGCAAAATAGCTGGCTCTCAAGGCAAGACACATAATCTAGGAAGTTTTCCCATTAAGACTTGCTGCATCTCACTTCATGGTTATTTTTAAAGAGGAAAGGCAAAGAAAGGATTGATAGCACTTTTCCAAACACAGAATAATGCTGTTCTAGTTATCTAACACTAGGGAGCTTAAACCTGGCTTATCCAGATCGATTATTCTTTCTGGAAGTTGGGACCTAAACTTTTTTTGGTCTTTCTGGTATATGCCATTTTCCTTCCTTCCTTCCTCCCTCCCTCCTCCCCTCCCTCCCTTCCTTTTTTTTAAAAGTTTTTCTGGTATGTGCTCATTCATTTCAAGGAATATTTTTAAAAAAATTTATTTAAGGTATGCAAGCACAAATAATTACACTTTTATAAAAGGCAAAGTGGACCAGAAGCAAGAGGGGAAAATTCACATCCTTCATCTCTACTTTCTTTCCAGTATTTCTTATTTTTATTCACAGAATCACAATCCATCAGCCCCTGAGTCTCTAAGTCTGTGGGTCAGTTGTGATCCCCTGCTTTTACCTCTACTTCCCTACGCATAAAAAGATACAGATGCCTATTAATTTCACCTTCTCAGTATCTCACACACGTGTGCCTCTCTTCTCTTTTCCTAGCATGCTGCCCTGAATTTTGTTCCTTATTAAAACTTGCTTTGCTAACATAGGCGATAAAGTCATGCAGAGCATGAAGGGTTACAGATTCGGGGACTATAAATGATTCTGAACATCTACTTTGAGGAACAAATTATTGAGCCCTAACAGCAGAAGACTGATCATAACACTAACACTAAACACTAAAAAACACTGTGAGCTCACAGTGAAAAGTAGTAGAAGACCTCAAAGGCATGGCTGTGCGACATTTGTTTGCAGTGTTTGGAGAAGAGACCGAAGCTTGACAAGATGGAAAATTAAAGGAAAGAGTGATGGCAATCTTTATTGCAACGCAAATGCCCATATCCCTCTATATAAAGTTAGAGACTGGCCATGGGGCTGGTTTATACAGAAAGGTAAATAAAGATAGGTAAGAAAGGCATCATGGGAAGTTCAGAACAACTAGGTAGCTAGTAAGGGCAAAATCAGATAAAAAATTGAGAAGATTAAAGAAAAACAAAGCAATATCCTCATGGTTACTGAGTTCACAGAGGCTGGTAGCTAGAAAAAAGCAAGGACTTCGATGAAACTACAAGCCGAAGCTGAAGTCACGCAGGAGGGCGTCCAGAGGGCAGGAGGAAGCCAATAAACAGCCCTGGTGAGAACATGAGAGGGTGTGGGCGTTAAAATAAGTGGCTGTACAACAGGAAGCATTTCTCTGCTTTCTTTTGGTTTGGTTTAATATCATTGTCATCAGGATTAGCAGTAGATACCCTTGGCAACATTTGAAAAGCTCGAGGACTTTCTTTTTTAAGTTTTGCGAAACTCATCACATGAATCTTCAATGAAAATGGAAAATTAAATGTTATAAGTTTACATTGTTCAATGAAAATTGCAGTTATTTAAGTTTTATTTTACATGATAAAGATTCCACATCCTTTCTTAATTATTACCTCCTCCTCCAAGAAGAAAAACGGTATAGCATAAACCAAAGTAAGTTAGATTAATTTTGAGAATTTCAGAAACATTGGAACAGATCAATGGTAACAATCTGATTAATATAATATAATGTAAACTATATGTAAAATCAGAATTGAGAATGAGCTGATCTAGAAAATTAATCTCTGTTCTACTCTCTGAACTGTGGAGCTATATATATTGCAAAAAATGCTAATTAGCAATCTAATACTGATGCCATTGCTTCTACTCAGGGAAGTAAAATTTTGGACCATACCCTCATGTCCACATCAACACCCACGTCCATTTTCTGTTACAAGCAGGAAATCTCAAGGTTTCTTCAACCCTGCAACTCGCCTTGGGATTCTTGCAGAAAGAATGACTTTGGGAAGTTATTTTCCATTTATCTTGCATATCTGATGTCCTTCAGTTCTGTGGCCCTGGTTGCTGGTGGCAACAAGAACCACTCCAGACAGATTTGTGCTAATTCATGAAATAGTGAACCAAATTTAGCAGTCAAAGTACAACAGCCGCCTGATTCACATTTCCCCTATAATTTTTAGAGGACCTGAGCACAGTTCCTGAATATTGGGACAATCATGGCCTTGAAAAGGCTCACTCAGGGTCCAGAGCCCTGATGTAGTAGCTTGGTTGTGCCTGAGCACAATATACCAACAACAGTAGGGCGCTGAGTGACTCTGACATTCTGCTCAACTCCAAATAGTAATTTTTAAAGCTAGGATAATAAGAAGCCACATGTACACAGTTCTTTGTAATTTGCAAAGTACAATACTTACACACCAATATAAAGAAATAACCCCCAGAAAATCCTGTAAAGTAAGGAGACCAAGTATACAAGTATGCCACTTTTATTCATCATTAGAACATCAGACTTAAAGATGTAAAATGATTTGTCCAAAGTCATTCAGCTAGAAAGGGAATAAGCAGGATAACTATTGGATTTCCTGACTGTTCATCCATGATTGTTTGGTTATATCAAGACAGTTCTGCCATAGCCAAGCCAAGTCTAATTAATATCACAAATCCAAAATCTTACTTGAAAAAATAGAATGAGTATTTTCCAAAGTGTGATCCATTAGTTTTAACAGAAAAGTTAACATGTGCTTCATGCGTATGACTTGCCATGCATATCTAATCACTTTATATGAATTAGTTCATTTAATCCTCATACTATTTCTAGGAGTTGCTCATTTTTTTCAGACAGGAAAACTGAGACTTACTGTGCTTGGTTTCAAGATGATAAGATGATTCTTGAAGACATGAAATAACTTGCCCAAAGTTACAAAACTATGCATGAGAGCTTGAAGTGGAATTGTGTATCAAAGCCAAATTCTCTCAAAGTCTATAAAACATGAAGAATTACTCCTTCAAATGATACAACGTTTAACATCTTGCTTATAATTCGCCTGTGTGAAAGAGCAACATACTCCATCCAAAAGTTTAACAACAGAGATTTGGTTGAAATTTCCCTTGGGCCACACATAATGAACCACAGCAAGAGAGGGGGCCAAGTCCATGAAGATATGTCAACTAGGAGAAAATGTAAAAAAAAAAAAACATTCTGATTTATTGCAAGTCAAGGAAAAGATGTGCAAATATCACATAAAAATACCAAAACAAACCAATGCCAACAAAAACATGTGTAATTGTGAACCATTTCTTTCAATGTTCCATCTTAGATACTGAAACTCATGTAGTCCTTTAGCTGATCAGAGAATGAAATCCAGCACTGTACATCGGTGTTTACATCAAGCACAAAGAGAATCTTTTGAAACAAACACTGGCATACATTAAGAACTGGAAAAGTAATCAAGGTCTCAACCACTGTGATTTCCCTATGTGACGTGGACAATGGGAAGTATTATTGCAATGCTTAACCCAGAGGACTCCAAAAAGTAAGAGTGGGTGTGGATTCCACTTCCGATGGGACATACTTTGGGGTGACTGATCTGTGCCACTATGCCATGCTGACCAGAAATGGTATTCTCACACCCAGCCTTTCATGTGCTTTCATGGATCAATGAGAACAGACATCCAATGGTGCCGAAAGCCCCCGTATATCACATAAAGGGGAAAATGACTGAATTATAATCTCTAGCTTGGAAATACCACGTATCAGAGAAGATAAAGACTCAGAACAGTGATATCATGTGGGCCTTGAAATGGAAACTCAGAATGTATACAAAGAACAAATGGCTACAAAGAACTCTTCAAATCTGAACAGACAGTAGCTATGGCATGTTGGCAAGAGCACTGACCTTGGAGCCAGAAAACTCCACTGCTCTGCCGTTCTCTCAGTGTCTGGCCGGGCCAACCATTGAACCTCAGCTTCCTCATAGGGCTCTCGTGAGGCAGTGAAGATGTGGCTGTGTGAACATACTTCACACTTGCACAAATATGAGAGGTAATTACCTTCATGCCCATTGTAATTCTCCACACTCAAAGGCAAAGAGAACCAGTTCCGGAAGCTTAGTGCTGACCCATATTCTCTATGTCCTGCCCGACTCTGTCACCCATAAGCTGCACGACCTAAAGGAAGAAATGGATCTGATTTTTCCAACACAATTCTTTCCACATACTTATAAATCAAAAATAGTGGTGCTGGCTTCTCCTGTGCAGTTCAACAAAAAAGTCAGTAAGAGACGGACTTAAAAAACAAATAAGTTACTGATTAAAAAGAAGAAACACCCCGACGAGGGAACAGCACCAACATGGGTCCGGCCCTGCGCTCCTGCCTGTTCTGACTCACGGAGCAGCAAGCCTCACTGCACTCCGGGGCCAGCCCAGACCTTCCTCACACGCACACTCGTTCATCGCTTCCTACCTCATGTGTCATATCCACAAAGTCTGCCTTGCAGGCCCAATTTTTATTACTGCTGGATTTTCCACAAATTGCCGGATAATCTTTGGAAGCTGATGTTATCATAGGAATTCAAAACAAGAAGTTGCAAATATTCTAACCATTGGCCTTATCAAAAATTCCCGTTCCAAGTGTTGTTGTAAGCAACAGCTTCCACTCCCCATGCCCTACCCCCCAGAGATAAAGGCATGCGTGGGTCTGGAACTTATTAAAGGAAGCCAGAGATCTTAACATTTTCAAGGACAGAAAGAAACCTCCACATATGCTCTCTTGTGTCTGCACAATCCATATTTGATACATGTAAGCTCAAAAGCATTTGGAAAAAAATACTTTCAGGTCATATTAATGAACTTTATGGCCCATATTCATATGGTCATTATTTAAGCAAAAATGAACAATTTAATGTGGCATAAAAATAAAGTGTTTATTAATATAGTAACTAATTTTAGAAGGCACAATAATTTTACAAACTATACATATTCTTGTATAAATAAAAATTATTTTGCTTTATATTACATTTGCACAGAACTTGAATATTTTCAAAATACTTTCTTCAGTCCTTATAATAAACTCATTCTACAGATAGAGTAATATTAGTAGTATTCCCATTATACAGAAAGGAAAACTGAATTTCAAAGAAGTTAAATACTCTTTTAGAGATCTTTGGAATCAGTCTATTGTTTTGCATTCAGAGGGTGTGCCATTTATGTTTTAAATAATGCCAGTGTAGAGTTAATCTGGTGCCATTTATGTTTTAAATAATGCCAGTGTAGAGTTAATTTTTAACAAAATTAAAAATGAAGAGATGAGGTCTGAAAAGAACAACTGTCGCAAGTCTTCCTGGTTCATATAAGCAATACGTGAGATGGATTAGCAAAGAGTAGACAGTCCCTTAGAAAAAACAATAGTGGTAATAATGTATCATCAGCAACAATTACTCTTTACTGAGTGCCTGTACCATGAACCAGGTGCTTTTCTTGGCACCTGACATTGCAGGGTCCGGCACAAATAACGCCTCTTTTTTATTATGGAACTGTAAGCATGTGTAATCCTGTAACATAACAGTATCACACTCAAGCACACCATATGACATTTTAGGTGAAATGTGCAAATTAAAACTATAAATTATTACACCCATGTTGTTAGCCTACCAACCACACTCCATCAGGCCTTACTTCTGCTGGACCTGGCATTCTCTCACGAAACCCTCACAACATCTCTGTGACTCGTCCCTGCTTCCCAGACACTTTAATTTGCTGCAGGTAATAAAATAACACCTCATTGACTTTCTAGCTTGGTGTTTCTTAAAATACACCCATCATTCACAGCTTATTACATGGAATAACAAGAATTTTGGACTTCAAAGTGATTTGGTTTAGGTATATTACATTAATTTGTAATCTATGTTTAATTATGATTTTCAAAGAAATCCCAGTTATGCTGTTAATAATCATGATATTCTTACGAATGTCATGACATAGCAGCTCTTTGCTGGACTGCACTCAGTGTTCTCTGTCTGCCACCATTCAATTATCAAGGTGCATTTAATCTTGCTTACTCTATACTATTTACATGTTGTTAACCATTATTAAATGTGTGATTTTATTATCATTGTCATGTGTGTTACAACTCCAATTTACCAACATAAAAGGATACTTGGTTCCTTAGTGCTTCACTGAAGTCCAATAGTAGAGACAAAAATAGTAACAAATACTAGACCTGAAAATAACTGGTTAAAAGGGGGGCATTTTTCAAAGTAACACTCCATATAGCAAAAATAATTATGTTAAATACTAGTGCTTAGAAACCTATTAAAAGAGCCTTAAAAATAAATAACATGTTATAATTGAAAAGAAAGAAGAATGAGCTTCTGGCAAAGTTCTATTTTCAAATGACTCTGAAGGATATTACATGATATAATGCAATGGGGAAAAACAATTATGATCATATACTTATATATACTGATATTTTGATTTATAGCTGGATAAATCATTAGAGAGAACCACGACTAGACAATTGATTCACGTGTAAGAGACAAATGGAGAAGACTTCTTGTTTATTTACCACTAAAGCCCATGCAGACTTTGGTGTTCTGGCATAATTCACAGTGCTGTGTGAATCACAGCATAGCTGTCTTGGAACAAGGTGTGTTGAAATCAAAATGGGTAACAGAGCACTGTTTTGGTTCTGTTTTGTTGCGTGTGTGCGTGCGTGCGTGTGTGTGTGGCAAAAAAGTGCACGTCAAGTAAGTAGTCTCAACTACATGCCAATACATAAAGTGCTTTATTCAGAGAGGACACCAGTGTTAACAACTTGCACCCTGATCTTGATCTAGCATTACAGGAAATAGTGAACATTTTAAATAAAATTGAATCTGAACCATTAGCTCACATCATTTCAGAGGGCAGTCTTCAGAACCATGTAGCAAGTTTTTCCTAACACTGAAGTCAGAGAAGAGATACATGCAGTTTAGAAGAAGAGAGATACCATTCTTGAATTTAGTGATGAAATCAACATATTTCTCCAGGCCACTGATAGTGCTACAAAAAGCTATTCATATGATTGCAAAGGGCTTGCCCACTTAGGGTTCTTCTGCAATATATTCAGTAGTTTATATTGCCTAAGCCATCATTTTAGTGTCTACATATCAAACATGTTGTAGGCAAGATACTAGGACTTATTAAGACCAAACTGAGGAGCAAACAGTTACATCACTGAGCGTTTCATAGTTCAGTAACATTTAATACTTTTTTTATCAAAAGAAATATTATGTCAAACATTAAAATATAGTAACGCTAGTAGAGACCTTCAAGATTATATATTCCAATAACCTGCATTTATAAATGAAGATACTGAGAAAGGGCCTCCATCATAAAGCCAGAGTTAGTGGCATAGTTAGAATTAGAGCCACCGTTTCCTAATTCCCTACCCAAATACTATTTCCAATAGGTCCCACCCAACTTCGTGTTAGTATTCTTATTTTGACTTATAATCAAAATGAGTGATCTTTCATGGGGTACCCATGATCAAGTGCACAGAACAGCATTTTAAAATACCTAATAATGAGGAGTATCATAGGGAGAAACTCACATTCTAGGAGCAGTGACAATTCAAATTCAATGAACCTACTGAGTTACTACCAAGTGCAGAGACTCAGGCAGTGAAGTCAACCACGTGTGAATGTTTAAGACAGAGGCTCACACACATTCACAAGGAATATAGGAGATGCTGATTAAGGGAGGGTCTTATCTGCTCCGGGACAATGGGAGACAGAAAAGAGGATCATTACTTAGGAGTATTCCTTTTCTTATTTTAAATCCTACCTTAATTGGCTTCACATATATAATATAGTAGGTGAAACTTTATTAGTACCATAGTGGGAAAATGAACCAGGATGAACAATTGTTCATTTATTTGTGAAGAGTTAAAACACCATGTTCCAGAAGGCTCTCCTCCTTGGACCTGTGAACAGGCGAAAGGAAAGGGCAACCTGTGGCAATTCCGCAGAAGTGCTGGGATATTTTACACTTCGAAAGCAGGCGTAGGAGAGAATACTCTTAACTTTACGTGAACCATAGAACAGTCTACTTGATCCACTTAGGTTTGATTTAGTGGTGGTAAAAGTTTACTAGAGATTTTTATTAGAGATCAGAGAGGCTTCTCTGTAGCTTTTTGCAATTAAGCATTGGTAACAAAGTTAACTCAGAGTTTCAAGATCAAGTCTACTCAACTGTATTCATCATCGTTATAATGTAAAGATTGTATGAAGAGCCTGCATAAAGACTTCAGATCTGATCAAGATGATGTCAACTGATTTCTCTTCTACTTCCCCTTAAGTACACCTAGAACTGTGGGGCAAACTGCAACAGGCAAACACAGGAAGACTCTGAGAGGTAGCAAGAAGAAGAGGTGGAGAGGGATCTGGCACGAAACATGGTGGTATGTTTCCTGGGATTTCTTTTTGTTTTTCATATAGTCGTGTATCTCAGAGGGGACTCTGGACAACCCTGCTATCAGGAAATGCCAATGAGAGCAGACAGATAAAAGTGCCCTCCCCCTCAAAAACATGCTTTTTTTCTAGTTAAAGGACCAGGAAAGTCAGGCATAACAGAATAGAAATGTTTGTGATAACACCTGCCCTACTCCAGCCAAACACCAGGGAATTAAAACACAAGCCCTCCCCAACCTTGGTCAGCAGGTAGAGCAGAAAGCCTGGACTCCCATGGCCCTCAGCCCTCTCTCAAATCGAGACTAAAGGAGGGATCTCAGAGAGGAGGGGCCAGATAAAAAAAGCCTTTAAATATTTTTAGTAATATTTAATGTTAAATATTCTTAAATATGAAGTCCTAGGCAGATTCCCTAACAACCCAGTGAAATGAACATCGGCAATAGGGTTCAAAACTCAACCACAATGTGGAATATGGTCAGGTTTTAGACTGGCCTCTCCATAGCACACAATTAATGGATAGAAAATTAGACTTGCTCTGTAAATACTTTGTAAATGAAAATGGGTTTTCTGAGTATACTGTGATGTACTTTCTAAGAGAAATGTACCCACTTTCAATTCCTAAGCGTGGGTATTCTGATCAACTGTTACATTTAACTTAAAATAGTCATTGGTACTCTGTAACCACAAATAATTTTTATATTAAATATTTTATTGTTTATGCTGTTACAATTATCCAAATTCCCCCCCTTTGACCCTCTCCGCCCAGCCCACCCCCCACTCCCACAGTCAGCCCCCACACTGTTGTCCATGTCCATGGGTTATGCATATATGTTCTTTGACTAATCCCTTCACTTTCTTTCAATCAGTAAATTCTTTTTAGATGTCATCTCAGAGATGCTTGAGCCAGAAACCAGAAGGCTGATGCAGATCATACATGTGGATATTGTTAGGCCAGATATTCTGTGAATGTGTGTTCTTACATATGTTTTAAGGCCTTGGTACTGTTTTTTTTCCTCTTTCATTTTTTGCATTATGTGAGTTACTTATAAGGAGTGCACTAATAACCCTGGCCTAATACTATATTAACCAGAATTGAGAAGCAGCATAGAGAGAGAATTGTATGTATTTTCCAATGACATAGTTTTTAATGATCCACCATCTGTGGGTCAATACAAATTTTGATTTCATAAGATCATGGAGTTTTGTTAAATCTGGATTGGAAAATATATGAAATTTTACCTATTTCAACATTGCTTTATTGCTTGAACATTAAATGCAACCTCCCTGTTAAGCATTTGTCCAACTCATGCTCAAACACATGCTATGATATCTGAACAGATGCTAGTGTAGGAAAGTCTCATGTATTTGAACCAATATCTTGTTCTCTGGGTTTCTCTTACTTGGTTCTAGCTCTTCAATTGTTTGGTGCCACTAAGATCAAGAATGACTGTCTCTGATGATTTTATTTTAATCTCCGTTTCTGATTTTTTTTTTGGTTAGTCTACTCCTTCTTATTTCAACTGTTTCTCAAATAACATAGTTATGAGTCTTTTATCTATCTTTTGTCCTGCCTCAACATGCCCTAGTTTATCCTGTACCTCTTAAATTGCTACCAAATTAGACACTAGTGTGACCTTCTTGAAAGGTTTACTTTAAAGTGATGGACTATTGTCCAAAAATGAAGACGAGCATCAGACACACTGGAAGTACTTGCTTTTTTGCGGCCTTTTAAACTTCATTCATCTCCATTCTATTTTGTATTCCACTACATTATCTCATCATTTTTTCTTTTCCATAAGTAGATTGTTGGCTCTCTCTAGCAGTCCACTAAAGTATTTTAGAATCTCTGGCTGGCAAAGTAAAAGAGCTCTTATAAATCATCTGGTCCAATGTTGCCTTGCCCTTGTCCAAATAGAGACATCAGGCCTATAGAGTAAAGTTAGTGACAGAACCAGAGCTTAAATTGCTTGATTCCCAGCCTTAAAACCCGCTAGACTTTCATTTGAGTTTCTTTCCGATTTACCTGTTATGTAAGAGGCAGGCTCATTTTTGGTGTTTGTGATCATATGTTTGTTGATTTCCAAACCTAAGCCATCCCCTCTGGGTACTCAAGATGTGCTGGTCTATGGGGAGAGATTTTATCTATTAACATTAAACAAAGAAGGTTTGGAATGTGTTTGAACAGAGTCCCATTTTTTGAAAAATACAAAGAATAAGCCACAATCTCATGGAAATTGTGAAATCAGAGGGTTGAAGAATGTAGTAGAGAAGAGAACAAAAGGACTTTTCTTGATACCACAACAACAAAAAAACAAGTTCTCATTAAGAGGGGGTTTTCTGTTTGGGCCCAATGGTGACAGGAGGCTGGTCAGTATGCTCTCCAAGGTACAGTGAGTTGAACGTGAAGTCAGTGGCTCAAACTGAGCAGATCAAGTTCTTGTTTTGTGTGATCCCAAGTTTTCTATACCTACTCTATGGGTTAATATTATCTCAGTCTATCATGATACACTGGCCAATTATTGTGCCTTGCATCTTCCCTCGCCAGTTTTCCCTCTGCCTAGAAACTCTGCAGCAGGGAACAAGCACTCCCATGTCAGTGCTGGACAACGTGAGCTTCAGTCTTTGTTTGATTGCTGTGTGTTTATTAACTTGTCACAAGGGCCTTGTGAAGTCGGCATAAGGATCCTCACTCCCTCTCAGATAAAAACCTCAGGTTCACTGCTGAGCTCTGTGTGTCAGCCATGAACAAAAGGCAGGGTTTTCATGACAATATAAGCGGGTTTTGATGTTAATGCACAATAAGTGAATCTGATAAAGTCAGAAAATTGTTTAACACATTGCAGCTATGTGAGGTGATAAATATTCTCTTTTTGCTTTTATGTACACGATTTAGTCTTCTACTGGGATTTTATTTCCTCCTCTTCCTCATTCCTCATCTTTTCTATATGCTTATCCCTCACACATGACTTAAAAATATTTTCTCATTTCATCTTTACATCAACTCTGTGAGTTACGTAGTTTCATTATTATTATTTTTGTTACTATATATCTTTTCACGGAGATAGATATTGAGTCCCAAAGAGGGCAGGTAACTTGCAAACTGTAAAAGGGAAAGTTGAACTACATCTAGGATTTCAAAGAAACCTAAAAGGGCGTAATGGCATTTCCCATAACAAGCTTGAGAAGTCACTGAAACCACAAGTTACTTGGACTCAGCTTTGAGGTGGTACACAGGTATTTTACAACTATAATTAAGGTATAATTCCCTAAAGGCATCATCTCATACTACCATATATTGATTTTTTTAAGCTTCAGAATAGTATATATTATTTTTGAAAATGTAATCACTCAAATTTATCCTTAAAACATCCTATACTCAGGAGTAAGTTAATTCTTCAAATTTTCCATTGTGTCTATTTCCAATGTTTTCTCTTTTTTAAAATTTATTGTTGTTCAGTTACAGTTGTCCCACCTTTTCCCCCATTGCTCACCCTTGCCCTGTCCCCACAGACTGCCACAGTCAGTCAGTCCCTCCCCGTTGTCCATGCCCATGAGTCTTCTATTAGGGTTGCTTTGCTTGCCCCTTCCCCTTATTTTTTTTCTTTCTTACTTCATTTTTCCTGCTACAAGTTAAAAATTACCAGCTAAACGGAATTTCTCATATACCATAAATCGTATCTCCTTTCCATGTCTAATTCCATGGCTTCGAAACAAAGTGTCCCTGAACTGCCACCACATAATCTGTTACAGTCTGAATGTCTGTGTCCCCACAACATTCCTGAGTTGACATCTAGCCTCCAAACTGCTGGTATCACCAGGTGGGGCCTTTGGGAGGTGATTAGGTCACGAAGGCAGAGCCCTCCTGGATGGATTTGGTGCCCGTATGAAAGAGGGCCCAGAGAGCTTCCTGCCCCCTTCCACCCAGTGGGGCTACAGGGAAAAGATGGCTCTCTAGGAAGCAGGCCTCCACCTGTTGGCCTTCCTGCAGCCAGAATGTGAGAAACAGATGTTTGCTACCCAGTCTGTGTGCAGGCATTTTGTTTCGGCAGACTGAGAGCTCCTCTGCCTCTCTCCCCAGCTCTATGTCATTCTCCTTTCCTCTGGCCCCTCTCATTACCACCACTTTCCAGGCTTCTATAGGTTGGTATTTTGGGTTTCAGTCAAGCTGCTTTCCATGGATCTATGTGAACTATATTAGTTCTGGAGTGTGGAGCTCACGACTAAAAGCTGCTCATCTGTACTGCTGAAAGCAGCCTGTCCTGTCAAGTTCAGACAATAAATAGAGGGAAATCAGACCCTCGGGTCTCTCCTGCAAGCTGAGCAAGTGCAGTTGCAGGGGAGGGCCAGCTGTGCGACATGAGCCCAGCGATTTGCGTCTTGGAGAAAGAGGCTCTATTTCCCATGAATTTCCCCTCAGAAAAGGTGTCAACCTGTAGCCAAACTTTCTCATAAATATCGTGATTCATCAGTGGGCACACTGCCATCTAGCATCTATTGTCAAAAATTGATTTTGTACTTGTCTAACCTTAATGTCCAGTTATGTTAAATATGGCTAAGTGTTTAAATCAGTGGTTCTCCATGTGGGGTGATTTCGATCCCCGGGAGACAATGCGTAACGCATGAGGATATTTCCTGTGGTCACAGCGTGGATCGGGGAGGAGTGTGCTGAAACGGTTATCTGGTAGGTAACAGCCAGAGTTGCTGCTAACCACGCTACACTGCACAGGACAACCCACCACAACAAAGAATTATTTATCCCAAATATCAATAAGCCAAGGTTGAGAAACTCCAGCTTCAGCGCCTACTGACCTGAAACACGTAGCCTGTGCAGTGTAACTGAGCCCTCGGTAATCCTACAAAATTCACGAGTGGCTGTGAAAGCCCCTGTCCCTGGTGGCGTGTGCCAGAATCAAATGCCGATTGTTGATCCTGGATTCAATCTGAAAAAAATATTATTAAGAAATAGTTCTTGCTTCAGTGGAGAAATAATTAGTGCGGTGTTCTGGATTAGTCTTTGATACTATGATTTGAGATCATTTTATAAAACAGCCAAATTTGGTTTTAAGGTAATTCACTGTGCCTGTAGTCCTAATTATGTGTTGATTTCTTCATGCAAGTCTATTGATCTTGGCAGCGTGAAAGCCAAGAATCTAGCATTCAAGCAAGAATAAATCGAAACTGGCTCAATTAACTTTATGATTCAGGGTTTGCTAAAAGTTTCTCTGTTTTGCTTTGGAGTTATTTATTTTATTCTATTCTTTGCTTTTTTCCATTCCTTTCTGGGGTTCCAGGATAATCGTGCTGCATTTTTCAGCAGTGTCCCATTGCTTGCACAAAAACTGAATCCATTATTCACAGATAATGAATTCCAGTGGGATCATTGTGATAGCCCTGAACTTCTGGAAAATCTGACATCTTGGACCTCCCTCTATCTGGCTCTTATTCTTTCACTTCATTTCCAAAGAAGATTTTACCTTATTCATTTTCATTAGATTTATGGGGGAACAGCATTGACCAGGTTCCCATTTCTGAGTTTTGTTTTCCCCCAGAAGTGGGCAGAATTAGTACCACAAGGATTAACAGTGCACAAGGAGATGGGTCTATTCCATTTAGCAAATAATGTCAGTGGCATGTGATGTGTTTTAATTTTGTTGAGTCTATGTTTTCAGTGTGGGTATTACAAGCGGTGGTCATCAGCAACGTTACAGGGATGAGAGACTTAGGGTTCTTGAATTCTGATCTTGGTTCTTGCATTAAATTGCTGGGTAAATGTGGACTACATGATTCTCTTCTAAGCTTTATGATCCCATCTATAAAACAGAATGTTTGGAGGCCTCATGTTCCATGAATGTGGCAGGGAACAGCTGAAGAAAGACAGGGAGCTGAGAGGGGAGGGGGATACCTTCCCCAACACAAGCCCAAGTCTTACACAGGCGTATGAGGAAAAGGGGGGCACAAAAAGAGTTTCAAAGACGTAGATGCCTATGTCTGTGCATCAAATTAAATAAGGAGGCAGTGAAAGACAAATACCAATGATCTCACCTATAAGTGGGACCTAATCAACAAAACAAACAAGTGAGCAAAATATAACCAGAGACTTTGAAACAAAGAACAAACTGACAGTGACCAGAGGGGAGTGGGGAGGAGGACAATGGGGGAAAGAAAGGGAAGGATCATCAAGGAACATGTATAAAGGACCCGTGGACAAAGACAATGGTGGGGGGAAAGGACTGAATGTGGGAGGTGGAGGTGGGCAGGATGGGGGAGAGTAATGGGGACAACTGTACTTTAGCAACTGTAAAAAAAAAAGAAAGAAAGAAAAAGAAGTTCTATGGCCTTTATTGTATTAGAACCAGAAACTTGACGTTGCCTCTACCACCACCTGCATTTCTCTTCCCTCTACTGATCTCCTCAAGCCTCTCCTTTCCAGATGTAATTTCATGATGTGGGTCACCAACAGGACAAGGGATGGGGTAGGAGAGTGAGAAAGACGGAAACAATTATAGAAAACTAAGTAAAGCAGAAAAGAATGTAGTCAAGTGAAACTGGCTTCTTCCAACAATAGTCCGTTGCCCTCAGCAGTTCCGAAAACTGAAAATCACACACACCACGCTAAAGTGTGCCACTCAGGCTAAATCTGAATCATTTTTTGAAAAGATGTGTCTGGGCCATTTGGCAAATGAGGGCC
The DNA here is from genome assembly GCA_039655065.1 of Glossophaga mutica. Classification (NCBI taxonomy): domain Eukaryota; kingdom Metazoa; phylum Chordata; class Mammalia; order Chiroptera; family Phyllostomidae; genus Glossophaga; species Glossophaga mutica. The sequence goes on along the minus strand of CM077304.1, from coordinate 174,510,472 downwards.
AGGTCTCATGGAAATCACATAGCTTGGAAGTCATACAGCAAGAAAAGAGGGATAAATAAAAGTAAAGAAAAAGAATGACAGGAGAAAAGCTGAATGGAAAAAGAAGACAGGCGAAATTATTTTTCCCAGCAAGAAATGCAAAATTTTCCACCAGACAACTCTGACTCTTGGCTGAGTGTTCCATGTATCATGTGAATGAAAATGTAGGGTGGGCGGGGCAGTGCAGGAAGCTTTAGCTGGTGTCTGCCTGGTCTCTGAAGGCCCAAGGCGGACTGTAGGTCCCAGCTTCATCACTGGATAACCACACTGCCCCTTTACACAGAGTCCGCCATGCCCATTTACATAGAGGTACCTGTGGCCATAGCGGAGTCTGGAAAGAGAACACCTGCATTCTGGACCCAGCATTCCTTGCTGACCCTCCTTGATTTGTCATGGAACCTCTGAAGCCAGTGCTATTAGTTATTAAGTGACAGGGATTGACTTCTTCATGATCTCTGTGGGATCTTCGAGCTGTAACAATTTTTGTAGTTGCAATACTGACCACTCCATACCCTTGCTAAACCACGTTTCTTGAGCAGAGTATGGTACTCATCCCTCCCTCTCTCACCCATACTTCACTGCTCAAAAGCAATGATTTTACCTGAAGAGAGAGAGTTGAAGATGTTCTCTTAGAGTCCCTACAGCTCTAAAATCTCTGATTCTAAGAAGCCCACAGTTTACTCAAGTCCTTAGCGACACAAAAGAACCATTATTACACCAAATCTGATGAGTTTACACTTCAGGTGAACCCACCCGCCTTTCAGAATTTCTCAAGCCCCACCCATGAAGCAAAGGACATTTTATCAAACATTCCCAAAATAATTCCACAGGGCTATGGTTTGGGAGTTTATCAGTGAGCAAATGATATTAGCGACAGAATGGATTTGATTCTCAAAGATGGGATCAGTGAAGAGAGACAAGCAGTTTATTACTTACTTTTATTAAAACCTGTAAAGGAATCCCTGATTCACCAGACTGAGATAGGAGAAAATTTATAAGCAGTTGCTAGCCTCATTTAATTGAATTTTAAACCTCGGTGGCACTTTTTGCAATTGAAATGAATAAAGAGCTGACTGGACCATCCAGTGGACACCCCCCTTGAGGGGACAATTGGGACTCTAACTCCTGAGCACACAGGACCTAAGAGCTGGCCAGATGAAGAATCACCCAGGTTTCCTTCCTGAGAAGTGGGACAGACAGAAGGATGGTGACTCAGGAATTCTGATGATTCAAGTCCCAAAAAAGGCTCAATTGTTAGAAGGGGGGTGGGGAAAGTTTCATCCCCTGAGGAAATAGCAAGATTTTAGAACAGCTATTTCAAAAAGACATAAACCTCCCTGTGAAATAATTTGGAGAACAAAAGGCACATAGTCCACACATAGGTAAAAAGCAATTTAAATATGGGGTTTGGGAAAGGTTTTATTCAGAACTAACAGCATCTATATCGTGCAGTTGTGGCCTACGGTTTCAATTTTTTGTTGTTGTTAAGGCATTCATCTGGAAAGAGATAGAAGTTCATAAAACAGAATAAAAGTGAGAAAACTTGAGCTTACTTGTTTTTCTTTTCTCGAGACCACTAATAGAACAGATTATGGTCAAGAAATGGGGAGCTTAAATGACTGTTGGAAGGAAATAAAATTCCCTAATTTACTTGCATTTTCTTTTTGTTCCCCTTTAATCCTGAGGGGAAAAAAAGCAAAGGTCAGAGGGCACAGAGCACCAAATCGGAAGCAAAGCATGCAGGGGCAGGCTTGTTCTAAGTTCAAAAAATAAATAAGTAAAGAGTACTCAGTTTTTTGTTTGTTTGTTTGTTTTGTTTTGTTTTTTTTTTCTTGAATGGCTGGAACAGCAGGAAAAAAAAAAAAACAGATAGCAGTTAAAGTACTCCAGATTATAAAGCATACTGATTTTTTTAAAAAAGGCTCTCTTTTCATTCTTTTAAATTCAACAAACGTATATAAAGCAAGCACAATGTGTCAAGGATTTTCTGAAACATAGTTTTAGGTCATAAGAATTAAATGAGGAAAAAACAAAAGGAGAGGGGAAAAAAAGAAGGTTTGCAAGACTAGCCAGGACCTGCATGTAGAAAAGAATGGCGGATGAAACGATCTGTAGCCCTTTTGTAACTTTCTCCCCCAACCAGGAAAGCAAATAACCAGCATGAGGCCGCCACACAGCAATCTTTCTCAGCAATATGTCTGCACAAGGAACCAAGCTATTATTTACTCAACAAATAGATACTGAGCATTAACTGTGATTGCCCCCTGTTTTAGGTATTTGGGGAAAACATAGATTCTGAGGATCCAGCTCAGACCTACTGAACCCAAACCTCCAATTGTAAATCACATTTTTAATACCCAGATGCTTAATAATAATCATCCATCTAATAATCATCCAAATCTGGGAACTCCTACTCTAGGAGATGTAACAACTAAGACACTTCTCGACCTCAAGGAGTTCACGTAAGTGATAGAAAGATATATGAATTTCCCCACAACAAGATTAAAAATGAAACACAATATTAAAGGGACACATTCTTTGCTGTGGACATTTAGAGGGGTGAGAAGTGATGGATTGTTGGGAGTTGCACAGGGGGTAAAAGAGGACCTCACACAAATAGGTACATTTGTGTTAGTTTAGTTACCATTTCAACACGTAGAGGAGGAAAAATCTATTAGAACTAATAAAAAGCAGAAACATGATGCCAGTGTCAAGAAAAAGAGGCCCTGTCCCAGGCTTTTTACATAAATCTTCTCTGAAAACCAACCCAAACCAGTCGGGAAAGTCCTATCATTTCCCCATGTTACAGATGGGGCGAGTGATGCTCAGAAATGTTATGAAATTTGTTCACAGTCACATATCTAGGGATCGAGGAGCTGAAGTTCAACCCCAGAGCTATCTCATTCCAGAGCCTACATGCCTCCCAAAGAAGAATAAACAAAGCCCAGATGTGCAAAAGTGTCCGACACATAAGACCAGGCATCCATCATTGCCTCTGGCTGGAAGGTGGCAGAGTTGGGGGAGGTAGAGCCATTTCAGTTAAGGGGAGCCAGGCTGTAGATACTGTATTAAACTACCTGGTCTTTGTATGGTAGCAAGGGGATACCACTGAAGGTTTCCCAAAGAACACTATGATAAAAAGCTTTACTTTAGGTTTTAGACTATGAGTCACGACTTATATCTTACAATAGGAAATGATAAAAATCAAAAGTTCGAACAGTCTTGCCTTGCCTTTAAACAAACAAGTATAGCTAAGAGCCAGGTGGAACTGCTGCCTCGTAGCTGTTCAGATGAATTCCCAGCGTGCCAGGTCTTGGAGATGATTCTACAGAGGCGGCCTTAGGATAAATGCGATGTGTGTCTGTTTATCCTGCAGGACAAGGATTGGCTCATCCCTGGAGCTGTCCAAACCTGGCAGAAAGATAGCCCTGGAGACTACAGCATTCTCTGGGACCTGAGGCAGCCCCGGGGGCGGGGGGCGGGGCAGAGCACACAGCACAGGCATGGAAATCAGTTATCGGCAGAGCCCAGACTCCTGAATCCCACTCCTGTGCTCATTTTGTCAAATCAGATTATATGACACTGGGCAAGCCCCTTTCCCTCTCAGAATCTCCCTTTCCTTGTCTGTGAAATGAGGAATTGATCTGGACCAGACGCAGATGTTACAATTTTTAATTTTTCCCCTCCAACACACCAGCATAAAAGATCTGCTTCCATGAGTGGTTCAGCACCTGGGATTTGTGTGTGTGGTATGGTGAGGGCGGCAAGGGGGAGGTGAGGGAAGCAGCATCTCCCAAGAGCTTCCACAGTTTGTAAAGTCCTAGCTGAGAATACATGCACTTTCTTATCTCTAGGAAGCCTGCTAGTTCTGACTCTATTGTAAGATTTGCAACTCTTAAATCCTGGCTGCAAAGTCCTCACTGAATTCAATCTGGCCCGAGATTACCTTTTTCAAGTGCAAACTGGATCACTCATCAAAAGTCATTCAACAACAACATGATCATATCCAAGCACATGCAGGGAATGCCTCATTCTATCATCAGGAAATGAGTATTTTAGGATCCATGCCTGTCAAAATCCAAGGATATTCTGTTATTATTTGAGACTTTTTATTTACTTTCAAAAGATTGTGTGTATATGTAACATTCCTTGGAAGCCATGCAAAGGCTAAAATTGTGGAAAGAGGGGAGAGAACCAAGATGCACAGTAGTCAATGTTTACAAAAATATTCCTACAAACTCCAACCATCAAAAATGAATTTCCAAAGAGATTATAAATTATGTGGATCCAAGAAACACTATCTGTAGGGATGAATATGGAGAAGATGCAAGACTTGTTCTGCTCTCAGAAACATTCCTGGTATTTTTTTTTTACATTAATTCACATATTTTAAAAAGAACTTTTAAACTTTGTTGGTTCATTAGACCACATCTAGTAGTTCAACCACCGAGTGCCCATGAACCACTAATTGTAATCAATTCACTGTAATGATTTGAGGCACCTTAAACCTATGGCTTCACCTTCTTTGACCTCCAGCCAGGGCACAGGGGAAGGATAAATGTTAACATTTACAATGAAGCAAGCTTAATTACAGAACTGAAGAAATGCACATTTTGTTACCTTGTGGTTATTTATTTTCATAGGACCTGAGGGAAAAAATCTGCCTAAGATGTGTGATGAAAGTATCAGTGGGGCTGCCAGCCTCAACCCGAGAGTGTGCTACGGGGCCACCCTCGTTCTCCTTTGGGAACTAGCTTAGTATGTATGTCTTCAGCTGTCAGGTACTCAAGGACCCCTCTCTGCCTACCACTGACTGATTTTTGTAAGACCACTAAAAACTGTCTACTCATTAAAAAGAAATCAGGTTCATACTTAATACATGCTTTTGCAAATCTATCAAGAGGCACAAGTAAGTAGAAGACAAATCCTGGAAAGGATTCTGGCTGTCTCCTGATTTATTGCCCAAAATAACATAGTGAGGTCCAGCACCTTAGCCACAGCACTGAGAGTGAAGCATTTGTCTCTGTTATGATTTCCTGAACCCCAACAACAACTGCAAATCTATGAAGCACCCTATCACCTGTGAGGGGACAGATCTTCAAGAAGGAGCTACAAAACATATATGGGTATCTGCATGCGGTATGTATTTTCACCACTCCAGAAAAGCAGCTTGGTCCATTGGCTGGCATGAGCTGCCACTTCTCCAAAAGCTGTATATGAGACATTGCATAGAACTATAGGCAGAAAGTGGGGGAAATGGAAGTTAAGAGCAACGTGAATGAGTGAGAGTGGGCAGTAGGGTTGAGGAACACAGCTACATTCTCTCTGCTGAGGCATCCAGATAGATCTTCAAAACTGTGGCTGTGGGGAAAATGTTCATGTACACCATATGCCCCCTGACACTAAGTTCAGGCAAGTTCAATAGACAGAAATAAAAACAGAAGATCACTGGGCATCTAATGTTGAAAAACTCAGTCCAATGCCTACCTCTACACACAGAAAGCCTTAGTGAGACTGCCTCATAAAGAATTCACCTTTTCCAAGCATTCCTTCTCTTTAACCTTTGATCTTAACATTTTGTAAATGCAAAGGAGGAGATAGCTTTGTTCAAGAGTGAACCTACTTTTAACTCCTCTGTTTTGAGAATGCTTTTTTAAAAAAACCTCAGAGCAGAGGTGCAGACTAGTGTGTAGGAGGGATGAAAGAGTGGAGACAGCAGAGAAACAGGTGTGAGGCTACACCAGGAAATGAAGCAAGAGAAGACCTATGGCAGACTCAGTTCTGACAAAGTCTCAAGAATTAGTGCTTAGTGGGAACTTTAAACATCACCTTAGCAGTATAGTCCTTTCTGAGAGACAGGTTAACTACAATGGAGCTAATAACTTGCCCAGGTTCATCTAGTGTTGGTTACAGAGTTCTTGACACCAGAAACCTGAATCCACAAACAGAAGACAGAAACATTAAAGAATTACTATGGCCCTGTACTATTGTTTGGTTGTGATCCCTCCGATGTTTTTCTTCTTTCTCAAGATTGCTGTGGCTATTCAGTGTCATTTTGTGGTTTCATATAAGTTTTTGGAATATTTGTTCTAGTTCTCTGAGATATGCCATTGGTATTTTGATAAGAATTGCGGTGAATCTATAGATTGCTTTGGGTGGTATGGATATTATGGATATCAATTCTTCCTGTCCATGAGCACATTATATGCTTCCACTTACTTGTACCTTCTACGATTTCTTTCTTCGGTGTCCTATAATTTCTCAAGTACAGGTCTTTTACATCCTTAATAGAATTTATCCCAAGGTATTGTACTTTATTTTTGATGTAATTATAAATGGGATTGCTTTGTCGGTTTCTCTTTCTGATAGTTCATTGTTGGTATATAATAATGCAACTGATTCCTGATATTTATTTTGTATCCTGCCACTTTACTGAATTCATCTGTCAGTTCTAGTAATTTTTATGGTGGAATCTTCAGGGTCCTCCATACAAAGTTGTGGTGCATTTACACAATGGAATATTATTTTACTATTTGGCTGTAAAAATAAAAAAGAAGGAGGAGGAGAGGAAGAATAAGAAGGAGAAGGAGAAGATCTTCCCTTTTGCAACAGTGTGAATGTAGGACCTAGAGTGTATTATGCTAAGTGAAATAAGCCAGTCAGAGAAAGACAAATACCATATGATTTCACTTATATGTGGAATCTAATAAAAGAAATAAACCAGCAAACAAAATAGAAGCAGACTCACAGATTCCGAGAAGAGACTGACAGCTGTCAGAGGGGAGGAAGGTTGAGGGCTGGGTGAAAAAGGTGAAGGGATTAAGCAAAAGAAGGAAAAAAACTTACAAACACAGACAACAGTATGGTGATTATCAAGAGGAAAGGTGAGTGGGGGTAGAAGTGGGTAATGGGGGGCATTTTAAAATGGTGATAGAAGGAGACTTGGGTTGGTGAACGCACAATTTACAGATGATGCATTATAGACCTGTACACCTGAACCTATAGAATTTATTAACCAATGTCACCCCAATAAATTCAATAATTATTTTTAAAAGAAACATTAAAGGAGACTCAAACTAGCAAGCAGTCAAGAACAGTGGAGTGGGCTCAAGGGAGCACCTGGAGCCGCAGGAAGCGTTAGGTGTGTACTCTGGTACCTTGATGTAGGCTCGCTGCAGGTAGTTGTAGGGCACTCGGCGTTGGAAGTCGCTGCGCACATCCTCGCTGACGCGGTGGCGGGACGCGGGGCCCCCGAGGCGCTGGGTCTGGCAGCTGCGGTAGCAGCGCGCCCGCTCCAGCACGGCGCGGAAGAAGGGCAGCTCCGCCCCGGGTCCAGCGCCCGGGGGCGCGAGCGGGCTGCGGGCTGTGCAGTGGCGGGCGCAACGCGCGCGGATCTCCCGCAGGCGCCGGTGGCTGCGCAGCGCAGCCTCCAGGTCGCGCACCGCAAGCTCGTAGTCCGTTCTATAATAGGCGGCCACGCCGCTGGCGTAGAGTTGGTCAAAGGGCTGCAGAGGCCCCGGCTCCAACTCCGGCTCCGGGCGCAGGCTGTCCGGGGGGCCGCCCCACAGTGGCGGCGGTAGCAGCAGCACCACCAGCAGCAGCAGCGGCAGCGGCGCCCAGATGCGCTCCCGCATTCTCCGCCGCGGAGAGACGCAGGACGGCCACACACCCCAGACCGCTCCCCGCACCCGGAGTCCCGGCCTCTTCTCCCACCTTCGCGGGCAAGAGCGCTGGTCCTGCGGCGATCTGGCGGTCCTGCCAGCCCCAGGTGACCGCCGGCGCTCGGAGGACTGGGAGGCGGAGGCCAGTCCGCCGGCAGCTCTTAAAGGGACGCCCACAGCTCACACGCTCCTCCTGCTGCCCGAGCCTTCGAGAGCTTTTCGCCGGCGCTCAGCGCGCGCCCTGCCGGCTCCCGACCGCAGCCGCGGGGTGCCAAGGGCTGCATACCCAAGTGCCAGCCACAGAACGAGCGCCGCTTGAGGGCACCTGGGCGAAGTTCTACACGAAGTGTCTACTTCTAGATTGCAAAGCGGATCTGATTACTCCCTTTTTGGAGAGGAAGAAAGTCCGGACGTGTGAGGTTGGAGTTCTTATCATTTTCTGGAATTGATACATGACCTCGCAGTTTTCAGGGACCTTCACCTTCACGGGAAGCGCTGACGCTCCGTCTCAGGATGTGAGAAAGCACTAGAGGGCCAGTTGGTCCAGTTGCTGAGGCTTGAGAAAAGTGATCATTCCTAGTTTATAGACCTCACCGTCTGGGTGAGTGATCAAAGCTTTCAGACAGCTTCTACGCTTGGGAGGGGGCCTCTCCTGGCTACTCATCCCACTTTGTGTGGGTGTGTGTCTGTGCACTAGAGAGGGAGTTGGGGGCTAAGGAGGAACCATAAATAGTCCTCCTTTCTATGCAGACAGCAGTATTACAGGACCCAGAGAACCCCTGGAGGAAGGAGCCGCTGTACTTAAAATTCTGCTTCTCTGTTCACCCACCCTGTGACATTGTGCAACTGAGCCTCAGTCTTCGTATCTCCTACAGCAGACAAATGTCCCAACATGTCAAATAGTTTTCAGATATAAATTCTTCTAAGAGTTGAACAAAGAGGAAATTAATATATCCAGTACCCGCAGGACTTAAGCAATGAGTATCAGTCTTGGAATGGAGAGGCTGACAGAAATGGCTGCCAGACTCCAAAGGACTAGCTGAAGGCTTTCCTGTTCCTCTGCTTCTCTCTCATAAATACCTTCTGAGCCAAGATGTTCCCTCTTCCCTGTTGTTTGGCTCCACAGTCTCAGAAGGATTCCTAAGGGCTTAAGCAAAGGACCCTTGACTCCAGCCTGCCTCCTGAAGGCATTCTTGTGGTCTTCTAGTGCCTGTAGCAATTTCACCAGCCCTCCGGTTACTGGAATGGTGAGCAAGGCAAGGGCAATGGGAAAGAACCACATGTGTCACATAGTTGATGTGAATTTCCTAAAAAAGGCCTTTGTGAGAAATCACCACTATGCCCAGAAGGTTGCCAGAGTTTCATACTCATCCCTTCATCCATTTTGTTGAATTTAAGCACTCTGACCATGAATATAGCCTTGGCTCTGTAACTCCAAGAAATGCCAAAGAATCACTTCTTTATTATTTTTCTCCATTAAACCTCACTTATTTACCTCATCCCACTGATGGGAAAGTTTCAGTTTTGAACTGAGAGTGTATTCAATGCTTTGATATTCAATTTTCCAGAACTTGCACTTGAGCCATCTGCCTGTTTTCTCTAGGAATTGTCTCTCTTGTCAGATAAAGATTTTGGAGTCCAGAGTTATCAATCCACTTGTGGAAGGTTTTAAATCATACTAGGTTGGGAAGTCCTACTGTGGGGGACACTTTGTCATAGATTACCTTTACATTGTTTGACATTTGCATATTATTTAATATTTGTCCATTAAATTAATATCCTTGGATGCCTACTATCAAAATAAGTGTTCTCAGGGAGAGAAGAGGCAAATGAACCAGTGTAATTACTCCTGGGAGTTTACAGTGTTATAAAGGAGACAAACATTATGTACAGAGCTATGATACAAGACAGAATGTGGTACTTGAGAGACAGGATAGTAAGAAGCTAGGAAAATTCCTTGGCATATCGAATAGGGAACATGAGACAGATAGCTGAATACAACAGCCAAGCAATTTATAGCCAGATGCAGATTATCACCAGAGTGGAAATCCCCAGTGCTTGGCAGAGGGGAAAACAAGGATGTCACCCCCGTAACCTCTCCTCTCCTGGCCTTTCCTCCCTGGAGATAATATCTAGGTCTCAGTTGTATTTCAGCTCCAGGCCCAGAAAAGCAGCAAAACCAGGTGAGCTACACTAGAACCAGCTGCAATGGCTGAAGGCCCCCTGCCTTGTCACTGACCAGCCAGAGGAGACCATGACCCTGAAAGGACATGCTGGAGAACTGATAAATATCCTACTGAAACCCTCCCCTGAGATATCCCCTAAGATTGCCAACTGCAAGAAAGAGATAAAAGCCTCAAGACAAATGATCCATCTCTCTCACTCCCAGCTCTTGCACTCTCTTTCTGGAGAGCAGTCAGGGGCCATTCCTTTCTCTTTCTTCTCCCCCCACCCCACTTCTTTCTTCACAGGAACATGTCTCCTAAACTTAAGGCGATGGAACAGGCAGCTGGCAGCTTGTCCCAGGCTGATCCCCTGCGCCTGTCTCCAGAGCACCCCTTTCTCTGACTTCCCAGTGGACTGAAGCAGCCCAGGATAGCCTCTCCTGTTGTTTCTTCTATTCTAAACCCTTCCTCATTTCACTGTCCCCAGCTTTAATAAATGTATCCTCATAGCCACCTGGACTTGTGAAATCTTTCCTATAGGAAGTCAAGAACCCACACACTACAGCTGGCCCTCGGCAGGCTCACTCAGGGCCAGGCCCCTGTCCGGTTACACATGTCATATTGAATTCAAAGTGCTATGGAAATTCAGAGCCCACAGTGACTTCTGGCGGAAGGATCTAGGAAAACTTAGAGGAAGAATTGACATTCACAGAGTCAAAACTTACCAAACTTTGCTGATCTGAAAACCGACCACGTGCTTTCAGACATTCTAAGTGTCTTACTACTTTATTTCCCTCTGTATAAATCCTATCCGACTTTATAGAAAGTGTTCAATCAACATCTCAAATCTTCTTAAACATTGCAGTCACCTGAGAAGGCAAAAGTACTGATGATATCTGGCTCACACTCTGAGATACTGTGATTTAATTTGTCTGGGGTATGGCCTGAACACTGAGATTTTTTTTTATTATTATTTTAATAGTTCCCTAGGCGATTCTAACATGAAGCCAAGATTGAGAACTGCTGGTCTGGAGTTAACGTCATAGCTCAGAGAGTAAGTCTGTGAGTCAGAGCTTCAGGTTCTATGGGGAATTCATGCATCCGAGATGTGCCATTCCTCAGATCTCTCCTTCCCAAGAAGGACAATCTGATCTGCCTTTTAAGCCTGAATTAGGACCAAAGCTCATGACATTATGGTGATGAGAGTGATGCAGGGCTGAGAAGCTGATTTCAAGCAATGCTCTAGCCAATGGTATCAACTCTGTTGAGAAAGACAGTCCTCCGTAGATCTCTCACACTCCTGGATGTCTTGCTGGTTGTACCAAGGTTGCGCTTCTTCTTTACCTGGGCCCTTTCCTGGACAATGGAGTCCCATCTCAGAGTTTCTGATTCACTGAGTCTAGGTGGAGCCCCCAAAATGTGCATTTCTAACAAGTTCCTTGGTGATGCTGAGGCCCTTGGTGCAAGAACCATACATGGGGAACCACTTCATTGATACTGTTCCTTATGAAGAGTGGTTGTCAAACTTTGTTGTGTATGAAAAAAACTAATAAGAACATAGAGGCCCTGGCTTTTGCAGTAGAATCAAATCTGGGTCTTTATGTTTTCACCAAGTTCCCCAGGGATTCTGACACCAGTGTTTGAGAACCACTGCTTTAGTTAGTGATTTCCCACCAGTGTTTGAGAACCACTGCTTTAGTTAGTGATTTCCCACCTGGAGACATTGCTGGTTGTCACAACTAGGGTAGGGTAACGCAGCTGCACTACTGGCATCTAATGGTACTAACCATCCCTGGATGAACTAAACAGCCTCCCACACAAAGAATTAGCAGCCTAAAGTATCAAGAGTGCACAAGTTGAAGAACCCTGGGTTAGAACATAGTTTTAGAGCTGCAAGTCTTATTCAATTCCCTTATTTTACGAATGAGGAAATTTAGGCCCACAGGTCACATAACTAGGCAGCAAAAGGAGTAGTATGCTTAATTTTATATACCAAAATGTTAAACATGTACGTTGAATGTCATATAGCACTGGATGATACAGTTAGGTGAATTTTTTTAAAAGAGAAAGAACACAAATATGCATGAAAGTAAAAAAAGAAAAAAAATGATGATTTGAGAAAAGGAGCCATTGAAAGCATACAGTGTTGGATTTCTGCTAAGATAGGTGAACTAGGAGTCTATAATTTCTCTATTGTTCCCCATTTCTTATAAATGCAGAGAACAGTCAAAGCACAAGAAAGTCCATCCCAAAACTCTAAAAGGGATTCAATCACTTCCTTTTTTATTATATTTGGAATGAATCTTGACAGAAGCTTGAATATCCTTTTGATTTCTGTTTACAAGTCAACAGCGTCATGGCCCCAGCTTGCTCAGGGAACTTCCAGCAGGAAGGGATTCAGAAAAGAGATCTTCGATTGTTTCTTATTTTACCCCAATCAGCTTAGCTTTTCAAAGCCGATGCCTCTCTTTGCTCCAAAATCCTTGTGGAACAATAAAAAGTGTACTCAAACTTCAGCAGTAGACTTCATTGATAGTAGACTCTTTCAATACCCAAATCTAATATTAGATTATTTTGATCATGTGTAACCAGGGCTCTTGCTTGCCCCAAATATCTTTGATTCCTTTGAAATGAAAGGAATAATTCTCAATATGCAACAACCCAACCCTGTTCAGCTGCTGTTGATGCTGGCGACAAGGGAGCTGTTTTGAAGACTTTTTTTTTTTCTCTTATACAAATAGGATCATCTGAAGACTTTTTTTCTCTCCAAATAAGTTACTGTAAAAGGCAAGCCACCAACAGTCTGTCAACATAAGAGAGGGAGAGGAAGAAAAAAAGGCCTCCCTGGAAGAAGAGTGTTTTTTTAGAAAAATTAATATTTAACTTACATTTAAAATCAAACAGGAGCTGCCACATTCCAAGACTGTCTGTTCCTTTCCAATTTCCTTAATAGCTCTGTCCCTGTACTTACCTTAATTCCTAATTGGGCTTTAAAATTTCAAATCAAGCAAAACACCACAAACACTCTGTCCTTACACTCTTGTCATAGAGGCACTCTAACTTTATTCCTTCGGAGACTCACATTTTAGGTGAATGAGAAAAAAGTGAAATAAAGAATACTAACTATTCCCAAAATAATTTAAGTTAAAAACACAACTTTCTCAGATTGAAGTCCAGAGAATTGCACAGCCCCTATACGCTGAATATCAACATGGCTCTTTTCACAGAATTCTGTCATTTAACTTTTAAGGGTCTCTTAGAATAAGGCATTGGTACTATAATTGTACCAGTGAGAAAGCTGAGTCTTAGAAAAGAGAAAGGACTTGCCAAAGTCCAGTTTGCACACGACGAGGCCGGGACTGAAGCCTGTGTGGTGCTTTCCCCACTGGCCCACACCGCCTCCTTCGAAGCCGAAACCGTCTTCATAGCTCCTGTGAAAGGGCCGCTTTGGTTAAACAAGTATGGACCTCATGTTTTCTTTAGTCACCAACTTTGCTCTATGTTCCTCATTCAGCTAGAGTCACATACAGATAACTTTTTTTTTTCCAGAATAAATGTGGACAAGGTATGCATGTCTGTGCATGACAGAGAGAGACTGAGAGAGAGAGAGAGCGAGAGAGAGAGAGAGAGAGGGAGGGAGACACGATGTGTATTAGAAGTTGAATGTGACTGTGAACTCAAATTGATAGGTGACGTAATGCAGGTAGAAACAGTCATGGCCACGATAGTAAATAGGTCTCAATTTATTCCTGTGTAAGAGATGCCAGATTGCTTTGGATGGATACAAAGAAAAACCTTGCCTATTAGAAATTCTGGGAGAGAAGATTATTCTGTATGCTTATGTAATCCATCATTCTGAGATTGCCTCATGTCCTGCCTATCTTTGGGACACCCTTCCCAACTCCATTCCTGAATGCTTTGTAGCAGAATTGATTCTGAATTCATGGTCTGAAGTCTAGTGTTCTCCTCATGGCCTGTTCTGCTTTTGAACTCTTGTTTAGAACCTAAATCCTTGTCTTAGAAACTAAGTCCTTGTCTTAGAATGTAAACCCTTATCTGCTCCTTTTTGGACATACTAAGGTATATAATTAATCACTTCTCTTTCTTCCACTTCAATTTTGGAATGACTTGGGTAGACCCATAAATGGGAGCAATAAATACCCGAGTATTACCTTTACTGCTGAAAAGCAGGTTTGAAGAGTATAGATTTTAATATTCATTAGATGATCTTTTTATTACTTCTGCCACCCACAGCTTCAAATCAAACTTACCTGTCCACTCTCCGGGCAAGCTGGTGACCTACTGAAGCACTACTCTAGAACTCCCCTCATCAACACAGATGAGAAAAATAGGAGCTCCCTTCCAACTCTCTACTTATCTAATGAGAATAATCACCCTACATCCTCTGGAATGGCATCCCTGCTTAGTCTTGCTCACTCTAAGACTTTCCCTAAACCAAGTCCCTGTTTCCATCTGTCAGACATCACTAATAACAGTAACCAGCCTGGACCAGCACCTAGTGCTAGCTGACAGAATGCTTAGGAGTGAGCCTCATCTCTCTGCTGTTGCACCTTTTGTCTCTTCTTACAGCCGCACTTGGACACCTGGCTGGATTTCACCCCGCCGCTGGCTGATTCTGTGCTCCTGAGTCTGGCCCACTGAAGTGTTTCAGACCGGCCATCAGGACCTTCCTTCTGGATGGTCTGCTCTGCTTCTGACTGGTCTGCAAGCCAGCTCTGAGGCCTGCCATCCTAGAGCAGAGCTGTACCTGTCTCACCTCTCTGGCCTCAGCTTCCTGGGGAAAGAATGGAGAAGATCACTTCAAAATGAATTGTATCATGGACCCATTTCAAACAAACAAACAAACAAACAAAAAAACAAACAAAAAAACCCCATAGGCTGCTGCAGTTTCCACATCGTGTTGGAGACCTAGATGGAAAGCCCCCAAAACTGCAAAAACTGCAGGAAGAAATATAAACCTATTACTTCTCTGGTAGAGATTTTTTATTAAATTCTCTTGTAGCATTAAACATTCATCTTTGTTTAGCTTTAAGTAGCACTAATTGAGATTTTGAGCTGGAAACATTTTTAGATTTTTTTTTTTTTTTGATCCTTGAGGTTGGAGGATGAGAAGACATTAAGAATATATTGTTATACAAACTTCACAAATAAAGAAATCCAAGCAGAAAAAGTTTAAACATTCACAGAGAAAATAAGGTAGGAAGTCAGGATTTGAATCTGAGTCCAGAGCCCGCTTTACTGAAGATTTCGTTCTTCTCTTGTTAGGGTCTCCAGACAAGAATTCTTTTTAGCACCTGCAACAGAGGATTCATTCTAGCGAACCTCTCCAGCCTCCCTCCGGTAGCTTCCAGACTCATCTTCTGCTGGGATCACAGGGAAATAAAAAGGCACTATGATTACGTCACTAAACTCTCAGCTACCACAAGCCCTTAAATTCTGGTGCTGGTTGCCTGTCTCTCATTATTCTCGTCTGCTTTGCCCACACTTACCTCCATTTTGCTCTTTTTGGACTATCTCCAGTTAAATCCTCATCTTGAACCCTGCACACTGGCATCCCCACTTCCCCAGGCAGCATCTAAATGTGCTTTTGCCAGGACTGTTGAGACTCTTCTTCTGTTCTGTTCCCCAGCGACTGATAGGTACTAGCAGCCCAGCCAGTCTGGGAGGGGGCAGCATGCGGTCCCTCCGAGTCTCAGGAGATGTATGGTCCTTCCTCCCAGCCCCAGAAATCTTGGTATGCCATTTACAGTCTTGTCTGTGGAAAATCTGGGATAAATTGCTTTCAAAGTAAAATAATAATAACAATAATAATATAATTTATAGTTTCATTGTCAATATATATAAAACATCAGTGCCCCATTTTTTTAACCAAAATCTAATTTGTAGACACAAAGATTAACAACCCATATGATTTTCTATCAACTATAGAGTGGAAAGGAAATTAGATAATGAGACAAATGCATACACATATTTATATGGAAGAAAAAGTTTGGAAGGAAAAACAGTTTGCTTTCCTTTTGAATAAATAAAAGTGTCCTCCCCAGAAATGTTCAAACTATACAGTACACCTTAGTGATCAAAATAAAATTAGCAAAGGAAAAATACCAAAAAAAGTCCTCAAAATTGATTATTTTGCTTATCATAGTGATTTTGAGAAATTCATTTGAATGAAAACATTGGCAGAACCCCTTTTCTCCACACCCTCTCCAGCACTTGCTGTTTGTTGCTTTGTTTATGATGGCCATTCTGACTGGTGTCAAGTGGTATCTCATTGTGGTTTTAATTTGCATCTCTCTGATAGCTAGCCATACTGAGCATCTTTTCATGTGTCTCTGGATCCTCTGTATGTCCTCCTTGGGGAAGTGAACCCTAGTGCACTGTTGGTGGGATGGCAGAGTGGTACAACCACTATGGAAAGCAGTATGGAATTTTCTAAGAAAACTAAAAATGGATCTGCCTTTTGACCCAGCAATTCCACTGCTAGGATTATATCCTAAGAACCCTGAAACAATGTTCATAGCAGCACAATTTACAATAGCCAAGTGCTGGAAGCAACGTAGGTGCCCATCAGTAAATGAATGGATAGGAAAACTGTGGTATATTCACACAATGGAATTCTATGCAGCAGAAAGAAAGAAGGAGCTCCTACCCTTTGCAACAGCAGGGATGGAACTGGAAAGCATCATGCTAAGGGAAATAAGCCAGGCAGTGAAAGACAAATACCATATGATCTCACCTTTAACAGGAACCTAAACAACAAAACAAATAAACAAGCAAAATATAACCAAATACACTGAAATTGAGAACAAGCTGACAGTGACCAGAGGGGCGAGGGGAGGGAATTTCAGGGGAAAAGGGGAAGGGTTTATAGGAACAAGTAAAAAGGACATATGGACAAAAACTAGGGGACGGGAAATGGGAGGGAGGTGGGGAGGACTAGGGGACGTGGGCTGGGATGGGAGTAAAAGACAGAAAACTGTACTTGAACAACAATTAAAATAAAAAATTAAAAAAAAAAAACGAACAAAACATTGGCAGAACCCATAAAACTCACTCACAATGTGGCTCAGCTGGAGAACTTGTCACTCACACCTGAATACTTTAGATTCTGATTCCACCACACATTCCGACTCCCCTGGAAATAGAGTCCAGCTTCCTGATTACCTGACCACCTGCTCCTTGCGAGCCTGGCAGGATGCCTGCCTGTGGTTTCTTTAACCATGCTTCCCCCCTCCCATCAGCCTGCTCCTGCTGTGTTCACATCTAAGTGACCTTTTAGTAGTGCCTGACCATGTGCAGATTGCCCAAATGGAAACTCACCCAAGAAGATACCTAGTGATAATCATCCTCTTCACCCCTTGGGAAGAAGGAGATTTAGTAGATCTCAACACTGTGCCTATGTTTCAGAAAATGCTATTTAAATGAGTGAACAAAATGAAGGTATTTCAAAAGCGACTTGTACATAAAATAACCCTGGACAGGAAATCAGAGTGTCCCAGATCTGGTTCTGGCTCTGCCGTAAACTAATTGTGATACCTTAGCACAAGGCAATTCTCTCTGGGTCTCTTTTACCCCCATCAATAAAGAAGGTCTGGAATCAGACTTCTGATAACCCTTCCAGCAACAAGTATTCTCTGATTCTTTCATTTAAAAAATAATGTTATCACATTCCCATAGGTCCCTCAAAGCACTCCTGCCCCTCTCCCTACATTTATCTCTGGGATAAAGTTAAACTTTGTTTCCCAAGAAAATTTCCAGGCTCCCTCTGGGGTCATTAAAAGTCTCAGCTTACTCAGAGCTTGTTGGTTTTGCCTAGAAATGTCAGCCAACCTCAGCCAGAAGAGCAGGAGACTGGCGTTATTGTTTTGAGGCCTCTGGTAGCATAATAGCAATTCCAGGCGCAGCAGAGTTGATGCACATGCCCCAGCTCCTGGGGAGCTTCCTGCTTCGGTCTGTCCAGCATGTCTTCTCCTTCTGCATTTACCCAAAGGAAAGAATTATGAAGAGAGTTCAGGATTTACGTGAAATGGTGACTAGAAGTACAGCTGGCCACTTTCCCATCCAACTTGATAAACGGAGAAAGGCAGGCCCAAATGCAGTGATAAAGTGGCTCACCTGAAAAGAAACATAATGAATAACTGGTCAGGCCAATATCTTAGTTCCTTTCTTCCATTAAATCTTATCCTCTTACCATCTTACCCCATGAGAGAATTCAGAATGTAAGTAATAAACTGGCCAGGGTCCATTTAGACTTGAGGGATAGGGCAATTTATATTTAAAAATTAACTTAATCTCCAAACCACTTTTGAACTTTTAATTATTACTTTTAGGGTACTATAAAAATATACGTATGTATGCTTAAAAACTCTGTAGACAACTCCCTCCTTTTACTTTGAAGAGAAAGTAGATTGTAAGTTGCATAAATAAAACCTCCATTTCTTCCCCTGCTTCAGTCCCAATATGCCCACAAAAAAAAAAAAAAAAAAAAAAAAAAAAAAAAAAAAAAACCATGGGTCACCAACTTACCATTCTGCCTCTGAAAATTCTTTTGGACTTCAGATTCTACCACACAACATGACATCCGAAGTTGATTTGTTAAAATAAACATAGAAGAAATTGTACAGTCAATTTCCTTCAAAGCAGACACCCTGAGAAGCCATATTGCTTTGGGAAGGACTTGTAGAGAAATTGTGCATATTATTTTATAATCAAACCGAATTTTTACTAAAAATGAGTCTTTCTTAACTCATTCTCCAGAATCAACCTAGGTGACCTTGAGATGTTTCCTGGAGTCAGGTGCACTCTCAGAAGATAAAGAATCACTCACATTAGAAATATTGCAGTGACCGAAGTCAATCTTCTAAGGGCTCAGAGGTTTTCCATTTGATTCATAAATAAGCATTTCATATGTAATAATAATTACTATTTAAAAAATAACATCACTTTAATTTTTGTAGTAGTTGATTATTTTCGAAGCCCTAACACACATGTAAAATGGTAGAAGCTGTCTCTCCCCCTCCTCTGGTCTCCCAGGTGTTCCCCACACAAGGGCTTTGGGTTATAATTCAAAGCAGGAGAAAGTAAAAATCTCACTGGACCCCTAGGATTGTTTTTAGCAAACATAAGACAATTTAGTGCAGACTAGATACTTTATACTAATTGGTCCCTCTTCTTTTCAACAACCCCACTCGATATTTTTCATTATTGAAAATGCTTTGGGATGAAAATAAATTTAATGAAACAATATACTTAACTTTTTAGAGATATCGCAGCACTTTAAAATATAAATATAACCAAAATGACTTTCAATTTTTGAGATCTATCAAAGAGTTATTCTTGAATGACCCTTTCCTCTATTTTTCTTTCCCCACTTCATTCTTGATATACCCGCAAAGTAACAAGGGTAATTCCTACACTATCCATCTGAAGGATTGCCAGACCTCAGCTTGTACCACACAAAGTTTGAAGTTCTCTAGGGATCTGTTTCTGTATTATTGCAGGATAACAGAATAGAAGAGATGAAAACAGGAGATTTCCTTGTATTACATTTTCAGCCTCATTTTAATTGGTAAAACATAACTTTTTCCTTGGAAGATTATGTTATAATGGACTAAGGGTTTCTGACAAGCCTTAACAACATTAAAAGCCAGAGATAATTTTTTCATTTATTCGTTTTTCTTCGGTGATATTCCTCTTAAAAGAGTTTTCCATCTGCCATTTTAAGAATAGAACAATGAGGCCACATTATGTATTTATTCATAATCTCTGCTCTTTTCCGCATGAGTACAGATCAAAACTTCTCAGATTTTCCGATAATGAAATAAGATCATGACCCAAAGACTTGCTTATTCCCAGTCTCACAGTAAGCCCAGAACTAAGTCAGTGAACGAAGGGCCCCACCAGCTTTCTGACAGTGGTGAGCCAATTCACACAGCCTCCTATCAGCATATCTATGCAAACTTCCCACTACCTTCCCCTCCCCTAACTACACACTGACTTATCATTCAAAAGGAAAGTTAAAGAGGTTATATGTGCTCTTTGTATATACATGGTCTTGCATGTATCTCCTCAACTAAGGCAAGCTTGAATAGTTACTCACAGGATATTCCAGGGTGAGAGAAACTTAAGATCATCTAGTATAGATTCCTCATTCAGCTGAAGACCTCTAGGCCTAGAAAGGAAAGTGACTTGTTAACACACAAGTAACAGTAATTTGGCCCCTGAACTAGCATGGAAATCACACTTTTGTAGACAAAGCTTTTGTCTTAGGAGAACGACCTTATCAAGATTGACTTTTGAATTGTTCCTTGCTGATTTCCTTAAAATCTTTGTTAGACTGTTTTCTGTGAGATGCTGAGAAGTCCCTGAGACCGTTTAGAACCACTGCTTCCATTTCAGCCCAAGCTTGTAGGCTTTATTTGCATATAATACATTAAAAAAATACTGCTGCCTTGAAACTTCAAAAAAAACTTCATTTCAAATATGCCATACTTCCAGCCAACACGTACTCATAAAAGTTCAGGTGGGATCTTGGGAGGAGACATTCCTGAGAACAACAACAAAAATGTACAAAATTTCTCAAGGGTCCAAAGTTGAAAACACTGATATTGTTCAACTGCACATGACTTTATAAGTTGCTTTTGCTTTTACTTTTCCTTGCATTTGTGGTGTGCTCAGATTTCCATGGAAGGAGATATTATTTACTTCTAGGCTACAAGTCGAGATACCCAAGGAAACAATTAGAGCTACTGTAACCAGCAGCCCTGAATCTGACTGAGTCCAGCAGATCTACAGAGTCTGAAGATGAACCTAAACACAAAGAACATTCAAGAAGAGATCAGGGATGGACTCTGAATGATAATCTTACATTCAAATGACAAGTTGGAGAATCGGGAAAACAGAGAGAGAACCACTGGGTAAATCCAAGCAAACTGTTTTTTGGAACACCAGAGATATGAGAAAGTGTCTGTATCTCAAGCCTTGCCCCTCAATCTCATTTGTCCTTTTCAAATTTTCCCCATATCATTAAATCTACCAACATTCACCTAGTTGATCAAACCCAAACACTAAAGTTATTATTGAGATCCACCTTTCCTCATAATCAATAGCTAATCACTCAGCTTTCTCCACTCAAAATTAAAAATATGTTTCTAATCCATTCCCTTTCTCTCTAATCCAGATCACCACTCTAGAGCAAGCCATCATAATCTTTCACTTAGTAAATTGCAATAGCCTTCTTTCTGGTTTTCTAAATTGTATGATTGTTCTCCAATTTGTTCTTCATAAGACAGACAAAATGATGTATTAAAACAATGTTAATACAATCATGTCTTTACCCAGGTTAATATTCTCCAATGATTTCCCACTGTAGTTGAGTTAAGACAATTTTCTTAAAAGATAATGTACGATCTAGCCCTGACTATCGAGGCTCGGTGGATTGGGTGTCATATCACAAATGAAAGGTCTCTGGTTCAATTCCTAGTCAGGGAGGATGCCTGGGTTGCAGGCCAGGTCCCCACTCAGGGGTGTGCACCAGGCAACTGATGGAAAGATGTTTTTCTCGCACATCAGTGTTTCTCTCCTCTTTCTCCCTTCCATCTCTTCTCTCTAAAATAAATAGATAAAATCTTTAAAAATGATAATGCCTGTTGTGGACAATGCCAAACTCAAATTTACCTCTTACAAATTTCTTCCTACTTACTACTCTCTATTTTTACTGGACATCTTTCATTTTCTGAAAATTTCCAAGATCTTTGCATCTCAATTCTTTTCCACAAAATACTCTCTTTCTGGGATTCTCCCATTTTTCAGTTATCAATGTAAATGTTACTTTTGCAGAAGGGTTTTTCTTGCTCTTTTAATACTAAATTCATATTGTAACCTGTTGCAAAGTACATTGTCATTTTTTCGGTAGCACTGACCACATCGTATATTTTTGTGTTTGGTTCTGTAATTTTCCTTTAATAAATCACAGCTCTATGAAATCAGGAATCAGATATTTTGTTCACCACTGTGTGCCCAGAAACTAGAAAACTGCTTGACTTATATTAACATTAACAATTGACTAACTAACTGAAAGAACCAACAAATGAATAAAGTAAGTAGACAAAAAGGTGACAAATATTCAGGGGAGATGCATCCTGAAAACCTCAGGGAAGGTTTTTTTTTTTAATCTCCATGAGCCCTGCTGGCTCCATCGTTTTTTTTATCATTGCCTGTGAGATCAATAGAATAAAGAATTCCATTTAGTTGACATCTCCTCAGATATTTGGAAACAACTTTTGCTGTTTCTGAATCCTTCCATCTTTAGTGCAATTTATTAAAAATTGCATAAATGTAATACATATTTCTTATGTATATATTATGTGCAAAGGACTTGCTTGATTTAAGGGAGTAAGCAAGAATAGATTAATAGACCCTGTCCTCAAAGAGAACAATCTGGGGAACATAGAAAAAAATGCAAAGTAAAAGGTGACTTGTGTTTTAAGAAACTTTGAAAGGCCATACAATTAGCTTTGAAGTGGCCACAGAACTAAACAGAAGAGGTAGTATTTGGGCTCAACTTTTTAGGACAGGTAGGAATTCAGTAGAGTGATATGGGGGTGGGGAGATAACAGCTCTTCAGGGAGAGAAAAGAGTATGACAGATGCATGTTTTTAGAAAACATGGAACATGTTTTGGAAACAGAAAGGAGTCCAGTTTTATTGGAGCATGTTATGAGAAGCAGTAAGCTGTAAATGGTAAGTATGGCTGACGGTAATTTTTGGAGGCTAATGATTCTCGGGGTTTAGAATCTGTTTACAAAGAATGACAATCTACTGATGTTCTTTTGCATGTAGCAATTGTACATTTATAAGATTAGACTGTGGCATGAAAACTAATTGTACTAAAGAGGGAAACTCTGGACCACTGAACAAGGAAACATCAGTGAGATGATTGATACTGCAAATGACTAAGAAATGGTACTACAAACCAAAAGCAGGAAGTGGAGGGAATAGAAAGAAAAGAAAAGTTAGCCCGTGTCATGATAAAAGTCAGCATGTTCTACATTCTGTGTAATTCCCCCAGTGGAATTGAGCCTCTGGTGCCCACGGCAGTGATGTGCTGCATAACTCATCCTCCATGGGCTTCCTACCCTTTTCGGTTTTCCTTCCTGTCTTCCCTTCCAGTTCCTACTGGAATTACCTTTCAAATATGCTACCTACTCTCACATCCTTAATTCAGAGTCTGTTTCTGGGAAAACTCAACCAAAATCAGATATTAATACTAATAATGATAGAAAATATAAAAATTAGGTCAAGTTGAAGGTAGGAGTTGGAGGAAAAAGATTAACATTGATTTTTACATTTTGAGTGAAGTTGGAATTTTTTATTGTTATTCATACAGAGCTGAATCAAATCCATGCAAAACATAAAGCATAATTTGAATTGATAAAATAAAACTATTTGTAAATAATGCCCAATTGTGAGAATTTTACTTCTGCAAATATTTTATAACTGTGTATTCCAATTTTGTTATTAAACATTTCTTTCTCATCAAACTGATTGAAAATCAAAGCACCTGAGGCCTGCAGTTTACACACATTCCAGCACAGTTCAAGACTGACTTCTAAATATCCTCTAAAATGGTTCCATTTTTAATAGAGAAAACATGAAAATAAAATTCCTTCCTGATATCAAATATGCCAAATAAAATTTCAATAGAATCAAAGTTAAATGTAAAATCTGTAGCCATAGGGGGACAAGAAAATATGAAAGTCAGTATTTGATTTACAAATGAGGAAATTCTGAAACATAAAAGCAAATAACGAAGTTACAAAACAACATCAATCGATTTAACTACATGTGTATATTTTAAATATTAAAATTACATATAAACAATCAACTGCAAAAAAATTTCAGCATACAGTACGTGTGAAGGATTATTTTCTTTAATGTAAAGAGTTCTTGTAAATCAAAATGAATTGTTCAACTGTGAAAGAGCAAAAGACATAATAGGAATACTGAAAGAAAGAAAATACAAATGAATAACATATGAGAAAGTGGTAACATTTTTAAAATATTTTATTTTCACTTATCAAACTGATAAAACTTAAAAATATGAGTGGCTAAAAATTCTATGAATTACTACTCCCATCCACTCTGAGAAGAAGTATAGTATAAATTGGTACTTATCTGCAACCCCTCATCTATACTTACAAAGTTCAAAGGTTTTTCATAGCTTTTTTGGTGGAAAAATCAGACTTGAGTTGACATGAGGCTACTATTTACCCTACTTAGTGAGAATGTTAATATATTTTGCTAAGGAGGTATGAATGTGTGTGATTTGATGTGTTTCCCTATTCCTAAAGAAGGTTGTTAGCTAATACAAGGTAAATGCAACATATAATATTTTTTAAAGTCCAAAAATATCTCAATTCCAAAACATATATGACTCTAAGTATAAGGGATTGTGAACCTGCACTTTAATTTTGGAGAGGAGAAAAAAATTTCAGTATTTTTCTAGTATCTTAGAAAAGTTCTACTTTTGACCTAATAATAATGCATTCAGGAACTTATTCTAGGGAAAAAGTCAGTAACACGCAGAAATATTTGTAAGTAAGGGTATTTGTCGCAGTCTTATACCTCACATTAAGATATTGAAAATAACCTGTAATTTCATCAATAGCAGAATGTAAGATAAACAATGACATCAACACATATTGGCATATCATAGGAAAACATGCTTTGAATGAAACTGGGTGACAAGTGCCAGAGTTGAGATAAGAACAAAATACATAGGTACACATGAAATAATAATGCTAACTGTGTGTTTGTAGAGAAAAATACTTCAAGGAAATTATCATCTCTAGAAAGTGGGATTATGGTTGCTTCAATTTTTAAAAACTTAACTGTTATGTCTTGTGAACCTTCCACACATCATGTGTGATTATTACAAACAGAAAAAAATGGTGCTACTTGATTTTAAAATTTGAGATTCTTTTAATTATTTGAACTCAGGAAAGACCCTTTAAGAGCAGAGGGCCATGCTTAGACATTTGAACTAATAGTTACAGGGCCCAGACTCCCAACTTTTTAAAATCACAGACCATGTGTTAGCCTGTATAATTAAAAGAAACTTCTCATCCAGCAACTGATGACATACTTAGGCATATAATAACAAGTAACTATTTGTTATTATTTGTCATTTACTTTAATGAAATTGAAAAAGAGACTTAGACACAGTTTAATCCTCAAAACTGAAAATTATTATATGTTAGGAACATCACCTTATATTTACGTTGCTTTTTACAGTTTTTCCAGCACTTTCACATCTGTTTTCTAATTTTCTCTTTACGTGTATCTCTCTGATTCTGGATTTTATAAAAATAAAGTTTAAAAATGCAAAAAGCACAAAGAATGACAAATTTCTGAGTTTTCATAACCTGCTAATAAAAAGTGTTTTGATATCTTCATAAAAAAGTATGAACACCCTCTGGTCAAAATTAAAGTTCTCTTTAATTATTTCCCCATCCATATCCACACATGCATCTCTCAAATGGATGTGTGTGTGTGTGTGTGTGTGTGTGTGTGTATGCATGTATGTATGTACATACATATATATCCATGAACAATATGCAGTATTCTTTTGTGTTGTGTGTGGGCTATTTTAAATTCTATATAATTATACTGTACATGTTATTCTGAACATGAACTTTATTTTTTCATTACAATATAATTTTAAGTTATACATATTTTTCTGACCTTCATTTTTACTTAAATATTATGTTTTAAATTTTATCCATGGAGGTATGCACACACTCACACCATTCCATTGTGTAAACTACCTGACATCACTGCCATTTCCTCTTGACAATAACACTGTAAGGGGGGCAAGGCATGGATTTTTATCCTACTTTACAAATGAGATGTTAAATGAGCTGCCAAGATGTGTACCAAGAGATTTAAGTGGAATTGTTCTAATCCTAGTTCAGTGTTCAGTATTTCTTCTCTCATAAAAAGCAGTTTTAGATAGAAAAGCCCAACTTACAGAAACATGGAAATTCACCCTTAGTTATCAATTGATATTGCCCTGGGGAACATCTGGAAATTTGTTTCTTTTTCAGGGACCAAGAGAGTTGGAAACAATGACTTTAACTTCTGCTAGTATAACTTGTATGTTGGATTCATGACATAAATGAAATATAACTCTATGGATGTCTCCTGCTATCCTTTAAGTTTTCAGCAGTGGGAGTAAGCTTTCCCAGACTCTGGATGACACATTTAGAGACCCCATCACTTCAATTCTTAGGTTACAGTCTTGAGGTTACTTTAAGTGTAAACACAATTTGAATTTAGACACTGTAATGTTCCGTCCAAGCCTAGTCAAATTCCTGAACCTGTCATAGCCCGTAATTGTGTCCTGGCCAAAGCTAGTCTACTCCCAGCTGGAGGTCTGGTTTGGGCAAAGGGGTAGGCCCAGGGCGAAACGTCCTTCTGCTCTCTAGCCCCTCCCAGCTTGTTTTTCGGCCCACTTCTCTCCTGAAGTTTCCTTCTCTCCTGAACTCTAAGTAGGAAAAGAAGGGGAGGTAATAGGTAGGATATTTCTCGATGGGGTGGCTTTCAGCTCTGTGAATATGAATGTTAAGAGCTGGATTTTTCTCTTGGTAAAGTTTGTTTGAGTTCTGCTGGATCTCTCTTAAATTCCCTGGCATCTCTACTCCAGGTGGCTGTTTGCAATTCTTTCTTCAGCACTTGGTTACCTAAGGTCACACATACAGTCTCTTTCTCTTATTGCCTCTCCCTCCTCCAGGCAATCCTTTTGGACTGGATCAGAAAAGACCCTTTTTGGTTTTCTTTCCTGTAACCCTTACCCAACCCTTGGAAAGATTCAAGCCTTCCTTAGCCAGTGAGGAGTGAATACCAATGCAGAACTTCTCTCCAGGCTCTGACACCGAAGTCAGGCCTGCCTTTGTCCTGCAGAATTCCTAGTTTTCCGCTTGAGAAAGCTTCCTCAGGAGAGAGGCAGTCACAATGCTATGCATCATCCAATTCTTGAAAACACATTTCAGAGTTGTTTCAGTTGTTGCCTTGAAACCTCTCTCCTTATATAAAGAAGTTAGTCTCCTTCCCCCAAATGAATGGAGTGAGTATTTAGAGCATAAGAACATGTTGCCAAAGAAATTTTTCTGCAAATCCACTGGTCTCACCTTCTCTTGCAGTCTTTGCTTTTATTCCTCATTTGCCCAAGAGATTCCGTAGATCACATATCATTTTATGTAAAACGCCATATTGATGGGAAAGAGCTTACACTTTGATAACAAATATTTGCCTCACTTGACATCAGTCAAAAACAAAGCAAAGAAAATCCTGTTCTAATTTCTTTCATTACCTTACCAAGTGACACAGGGCAAGTTATTTAACCACTCTGCAATTTCTCCACATTTAAAATGAGGAACTAAATGAGGTAATGGGATAATAATAATATTTAACTCTTAAGATTGTTTTGATAATTATATGAGTTAATACATGTAAAGTTTAAAACATGTCCAGCTTGTCATAAAGTCCCAGTAAATGTTAATTGTTATTATTCTTTCAAAAGTCAACTGAACTGAAATATCCCTAGCAGTCTTTTCTCAATTCATTCTGTCAGTGATAAGCATTCCTTCCTTGATGTTCCCAAAACACCTTAGGTGGGTTCTACTTCTTGTGTTTTCAAATTCAGTTACTAGGTTCCTACAAATGGGTGTCTATATGTTTGCTTCCCCTTTAACCCTCTAAGCCAGGGACTTTAATCTATTTATTTTTGGTTCCCAAGAATTTAGAATGGTTGATGAACGAACAAATGGAGAGAACAGATATGATGGCTAGACACAGAAAAAAATAGATCACATGGGTTGTTTTTTGATATTGTCAGCAGATGGCCAACTTTGCTGAGGTAGATGAATGAAGGGATCAAGTCTGAATAGCCAACAAGTCTCCAAACGCTTTGCCAGGCACAGAAATATGCACAGTTTACACATTACTGTGCCAATATTTTCTTATTAAAGTCTTAAGAATTTGTAACAAAAACAGACTAAAGAAGCATTGGATTCTTCTAGATGTTTAATGATACTGGGCTATGTTCAGAAAGGAAAGCAAATACCTTTATAATCATTCCATGTGGGTAACTTATTGGTGGTAGCTATTTTCCCCATTATACTCAGAAAATTCCAGCCAATCATTATGCTTCAGGACTCAAAGAGAGAAAAGAAAGATTCATAATCAATCAAATTAGCTAGGTCACAAACTTATTTAGTATTCACACTGAATAGTATGATAAAATTAGAAACAAGTTCTAATTATAACTACCCTGTAGTTTTAATGAATATGGATAAAACACTACAATACACATAGAGTGGGATAAAGTCAAATTTTATATATATACTTTGATTCATAAATAAATTTTAATATTAAATTAATTCTTCAAAAGTAATAAGGTTAATTGGGATTAAAAGGCACCCAAACAAAAAGAAAACTGACATTCAAAAACAATTTAATTATTTTTCAAAGGGATGCCTTTGGCAGTTGTAGAAGGCAGCTGCTAAAAACCTTGATAATCATTAAGAGAAAATAATAGGGAAAAAGTTTTCTTGTTTTTTAATTTGTTTTTCCTTTTTTAGCAAAAATGTTCCATTTATTTAGTGCTATTAGATCTGAAACTTGGGGGAATGTTTTGAGCCATGAAAAATAATGTTAACTTTCCTAGCTCAGCTTTAAGAACTGCTGTGAAGCTTTGCTGAAACTTTTGCTATTCCCCTTATGAAACTGCTATCCTGCCAGCTTTGGTCCTGCTGAGGTAAGGAGCCCTGGGCAGGTCTGGATGGTAATATGGGGAATGAAGACATGGGTTAGTGTCATTCGACCTTCACCTTGCTATCTGTCTTTGGTCAAGTTAATAAAATGGAACATATGTTTAATTATTGGTAAATTGGAGTTGAGTACATTTACTTCCCAGGGTTACTTTAAAGCTTAAAGCAGTCAATCTTTATTAAGTGCCTTAGAAATGTCTATCACCCTATACAAATAAGATCATTATTCTAGTAACAAATTTTGATTGCAAGGAACATAAACTAGTTCAAATAAAGAGATGAATGGGCAATAATCTTCATGGGGGTGGGAGGTCTACTCTCCTCTATTCTCAACTTTATTATACTAACATATTCCAGTCTAGCTCAGAAGGACATACCCCTTGACTCACCAGACATAAGCACACTGATTTTGGTGTATGAAACCTTGAAGCATGGAGGGTCTTTAATTCACTCACAGTTTGACAGGATGTCTGAATCAGAAGTATAGTCAGGGCAACATTTCTCTTTACCCAAGGGCAAGCTTTTCTAAGTGAGCAACACCTGGCCAAGGTGCTGAGTCAGGTCTGTCAAAAACAGCTGTGAGCACTTGAGTGGTCCTTCCCCAGGTCCTCAGCCCTGCTGGTTTATAAGCCACAGGCCACCAACGGCCCACTCTGAAGGATGGAGCCCATGAAGCATCCTAGCCTGTTTTCTTCTTTCGTGACCCCTCTTCTTTACGCTTTCTCTTTTGTGCGTTTTCATTTAGTTTCTTGTCCCGCATGGACTTAATAACTAATCAGAGAGAGCTTCATGGCCAATCAGATGGAACCACATGACTTAGCAACACAGAATACACTTTATACCATCATCACATGCTTGGGGTCAGATCATTAAAAACACAGCTGTTGCTCTCTGCTATCTGCAGGGAAGGGAGCATGATTTATTTCCTTCTCTATACATCAACAGTTGACTATAGGGACTTCTTGGTAAAGCAGCAAAAATACGTAAATATATAGAAGCCCAAAACACAGGGTCTCCCTGCCCTGTCACAGCACCACAGGCGCTTGAGCAGATTTCCAAGTGAGGAAATAAAGTGTTATACTAAGGACTCACATAGTATAGAGCTAGAATGTCGGGTACTGAGCGGACTATCTATCAGAGACCACTCTGTTTTTCCCATTGTTCCTCCTCTATTGGAACAATGCTCTATTCCCCTCTTTGTCACCCAGCTCCCAATACATATTCATTTTGCAAATAATGAATATGACTGTGATCCCTGACTATTTAACATGATGTCTTAAGTCTGGCCCCTACTTTCAGCTGCAACAAACTCTGGGTCTCTTAGATCACAGAGGCAATTAGATTGGCCCAAATTAGTGGTTCTATCTACTGTCAACTTCCTGAAATACCAACAGGATAACCTATTGGCCAACAAAGTAACCTCTTTGCTGATGATAAAGGAAAGCAGAGTTTACTGCTTAACACAATAAGGGAGACTACTACCAGACTAAAGAGGTCCACTTGCATATCAAAGCCCAATTTAAAAAAAAAAAAAAAAAAGCAAGAGTTCATAGCCAAGAAAGGAAGGGTTTCCTAATTGAGGAAATGGCACCAAGCCTGGAGTCTCAGGTAAGTTAGTGCTTAGAGACCTGGCTCCCCAGTGGCTTCCAGGGAATGGGGAAAAACATCATTAATCACGGTGGCTGAAGGAGTCAAGGTTGTGGGCTCTGCTGACCGGTTGGAGCCAGGGGAGGGAGTAGCTGATCAGTGTATCAGGTCCTGCTACCAGCCATGGCAGGGTTCTGTCTGGTTTCCTGATGGTGTCGTCCTGAGGGTCATTCTGTTTTCTGGGGACTAGGGCTGAAACACAACTGAAGTCAAGATGCTGTCTTTAGCTTGACAGCAACTCAGTTTCTGTGGTCAACAGATCTGAGTCTTTGTTCCTAAGACAGTTTGATACTGACTAGAATCTGATGTCCGAAGGGCTTAATGATTAAGGAAGGAAGTGGATGAACAGAAAGAAGAAAGAGTCATGTTAAGGAAACAGAATTTCTACACAGTTACAAGACAAATATTTTGACAGTCATAGCGACACCTAGTAAAAGAGGGATGGCAAGAATAGACATATATATGAAGACGTGGAGCTCTAGTTTAAGGCAAGTCTTTCAGTGCTGGAGCCAACTTGAGTTTAGGCAAGTTTGTGGCATAGTAGTTTAGGGTTGGTGGACATGGAGGAGCAAGGGTTTCTAAGAGTCTGAATAAACAGTCTTCTGATGATCCTTTTGAATTTCTATAGTGTCTTAAGGAGGAGTGAGCAGAGATAGTTGAGTAATCTGTTGTTCAGATAAATAGATTTGGGGCAATGGTTCTTGAAACAAACAACAAAGTTATTTGGAACTTTATCTTCCTGATTTAAGTTTCCTACTGTCATGCTAATTTAGATAGTAAGCTGTGTTTTAGATGGTTTTCTGTTTTCAATTGTCAATGCTGGCTGTTATTAGAATCAACAGGAGGAGAAATGACACTAAAAATATATATCTCATCCCACACTGGGAAATTAAACTTTTGTTTTTAGGAAGGTACATGGGCATTGGTAAATTGTTAAAAAGTTTCCCAGCTGATTCTAAATTCAAGCAGAGTAGTAAACCAATGATATAGATCATCTTTGGAAGCCAAGTCACATGAGTCACACATATATGACCACCAAGGGTTTTTGCTATGTTTGATCAAATATGCATCTGCGGTGGTCAGGGAGGTGGGGAGGAGTAAGCTGGGGCATGGAAAATAAAAGTTTTCTCCTTCTAGGGACTTTGGGTGTGGCAGGTAACTGGAAACTTGTCTACTCAACCTATTTATCATCCGTAGGGAGTGCCTGGTCTGAGGTGAAGAGCACTCCACCCACCCACATTTTTTGTCCAGGTGTTCCAAAGCCAACACCCCTGCAAGTCATAGGGGTTTAAACTGTCAGGGCATGAGTATGTCAGGAGCCTGTGTAGGCTGGATACACCAGGTGCCATGGTTGCTGTTGATGACTAGCAGTGGGTGGAGGCGCAGAGGGAATATTGTTATTTCTGGGTCATAGCCAAGAGGCTCCAAAAAATAGACACTAAAAAGATGATGAATCAGCTAATCAGTGCGGGAGGGCCAGATCATGGTCAGGAAAAGGCTGTGGGAAACCGTAGGGGAATGGAGAAGTGGGAGAAAGGCTGGAGGCCTGTTAGGGCACAGAAGGGGTTTGTCAGGAATTTTGACCAGTATCCCATGGGACTCTTGGGGGTGGGGGAAGGGAAGTTGCTTAGGAACTGGAGCTGAGGCACTAGGGAGAGCATCAGACCACATTTAGCACAGAAGAAAAAGCAGTGGGTGATAGTGGCTGGTGGTGCTCTGATCTGCTACTGGATAAAGGTGGAACTGTAAGGACTACATATAATAACCAATTACAGTCAGCAGGGAGTAGAGGGTTAGGAGCAGACAATGGGAAGGGCCCATTCTTCAGTGTTTTCCTCAAAGCTGTGAAGACAAAAACCAAAAACAAAACTCGTTGAAGCTCTATGAATAAAGGGTACAACAGAGAGACATCGTTCTCAGGAAGGAATTGGTTCCAGGTAGTTACTACTTGTTTATGGACCAGGAAAATTAGAAGGGAAGGTAAGCAGCCATAATACTAACCAATAATAATAATAATAATAATAATAATAATAATAATAATAATAATAATGCAAATACAAAAACAGTAAGGTGTGACAAGATTATAGAGACGCAACATGTCATATACTGAGAGTTTATAAAGTCTCCTTGAAGAACTGAAACAATCTGGCTTCAGAAAATGTCCTAACAATTTCACTTTTAGGTATAACTTCTAGAAAAATTTTTACACGTGTACACATGAACACATTTATAAGAAAGCGCATTAAAATGTTAACATGAAGCAAAAAATTAGAAATAGTCCCAATAGTTGAAGAATGGATAAACTGATTATGATACATTTATATGAAGGGATATCACATATAAATTAAAATAAATAAACTATAAGAGTTAACATTTGTAGATAATAAGTAAAAGGGAAAGTTAAAAATATATTCAGTATGGTAGTACATATATATTTTTAAAAAACACAGAAGAGTAAAAATTTTGTTTATTGATACTCATGTTTATTTAGAAAAGATATAAAAATATAGATTACATACATGCTAAATCCACAGAAACAACTGCACCTGGAGAGAGAACTGAGGTTTGACATGGTATCATAACTTGATGTGTAACATTTCGTTTTTTTAAATCTGAAGAATATATAATATATTATTATCAGTTTTGTAGGCTCATCTTTGTTATCTATATATTTTCTTTTATCTTTATTGATATTAAAACAAACCGATCAAAAACAAATATAGGGTCTAGAACAAATAGCACCCCTTTTTTATTACAAAATCTTTTATTACAAAATCATAAGCATGTAATTCTATAACATAAAAATATCACACTCAAGCACACCATATGACATTTTAGGTGAAATGTTCAAATTAAAACTATAAACTATTATACCCATATTATTACCCTACCGACTACCTTCAAGCAAGCATTACTTCTGCTGGGCCCTGTATTACAATCAGAAGAAAACTCAATCACAAGCTGTTTGTCAAAATATTTGGTAAATTATATTAATTCAATTTATCAAATACAATGTAGAACATTGAGGATGCCAAGGACAAGATTTGATCTATCCCCAAGAAGCTCACAATGTCTAAAATATACACAAACAGAATTATAAAGAAAATAATCACACATACATAATTATAAATATGAATATAAACTTGTAAAAAAACAAATATAAAAGAGATATTAATGTTGTTTAAGTGAGGGGAATAAAAAAGAAAACTATAATGTGACTAGAACATTTTAGATTGGCCATGGGTAAAAGTAGTTTTAATAGCAGGCAAAATTAGAGATGGTGTTTGGAAGGTAGACCAGCACAAATAAAAAGATAATAAGATATAAAGCACAGGGTTATTTTTTAATAGCAATCCTTAGTATTGTGTGATTAGATCACATGAACTGTAGAGGTTAACGGCAGAAAATAGACCTAGAAATTGGGGTTAGTTAGTTAAGAACCTTGAATGCCATATTAAGAAGTTTGGGGTACAAGGGGGCATTTCAGAAAAAATAATGCTGTTGGGGTTATGGATGGTGGATCGAATTGTAAATCTGAAGGAAGAATGGCAAGAATGAAAGTGATAGACATTCACCATACATTACTAGATGATGGGCAATATTTAGATAAAGTCGCTTTCACATCAGCTATTATAAATATGGCCTCCAAACTTCAAAGGTAAACTAAAGGTGAAAACTGGAAGAAGTAGCCTGCTCATGGCTACTCCAGAGAGAAGCCAATATTGAGGCTCAAAATAACCAGAAACATAGAGCACAAAGTTGCTCTTTACCCAGCAGGGAGAGTTTTCTGTTGACTATTTCTCATTTTAAAGAATAAATAAATATATAATCAACACTCTAGGCAAAAGGGTTTTATTTATTTGCGAAGCAAAACCAGCTTTCTTGAGTGGTTCTACTGTAAACAGGGGCCCTTTGTAACTGTACTGTTAAAATTCTGGTGAACCTGCCAAAGGGTGGGTCATCTTGGTGGGAGTGGTAACACAGGTTGGCTCCTCCACAGGAAAATTGAGGATTTGCAATAAACCATCAAGGACCCTGAAAGCACTTGTTTGAGTGACATTCTGGCTGAGACGAATTTTTTTTTGGCCCCCCACCCTACTGTCCTCATGCTGTAGAAAGAACAATGCTCTGGTGTCAGAGGCTGTTGAGCTTGCCTTAGTTACTACATGCCTTCACCCTCTGAGTTGTTTATAAGTTGCCTCACCTCACTGGGTTCCAGGGCCCTCATCTGAAGATAAACTTTATTTGCCTCAACTAATTGCACCTTGGTCTGGGAGCAAGATTTACAGTCTCTCACATGGAAAAAGACATACAGGTTATGACTATTATAATAGCTATATGAACTCAAAAGAATATCACAATACAACTGTAAACCAGCAGGTTTACTTTTGCCTACCCCTGTATAACTCGGGAGTCTGGTTCAATTTGCTGATTCAGAGTCCTTCAAATCCCTTCTATTAATTCAAACGAAGAGAGTGTAATGTTTTTAAGGTGTCTCTGAAACTTTCCTACATGCCTGCTAGTGTTTGAGGGGACTGATGATCCAAATGTGGTCTCTGACCTATAGAAGATTTGGCACAGAGCAGTAGTTCAGGGCCCAGCCAGGTGAATATGGGTGGAATTCAACTGATCCCAATAGATCTGAGAGCTTGGCAACAAGTAATTCTCCCTACTGATTGTGTAGGCGGACTCTGGCTTCCTGGAGACTTCTTCAAGTACGGGTTATGTGCTTGGCTGCTATCTTGGCCTATTTTTATGGTTCTCGTTCGTTTCTAACATCTCACCCAATCAGAGAGTTTTCATCTCTCTTGTGATAAGGTAGAAGTTCTTACTCATCTTCACAGCTCAGACTTTTGTTAGTAAAGTCTGTGTTTCCTTTACAAAGAAGTATTTTGGAAGAGGCAAAATCTAAAACATTATTCTTAGTCTTGCCAAGAGCTTTCAGCTCTGGGCTTGGAAGATTGGTGGTGGGGGGCGGACAATATAGAAAAAGCTTTGATAAAGTTCTTATATTACTTGCAACGAAACTTTCAGCAAATTACTTACCTTCCAAAGTCTTCAATTTATTTATAATTAAAGTCGAGGACAAAATGACCACTTATAACAATTATTATGATGATCATTTGAAAGAGAAGCTTTATGTAAGAGATATGGGAGCAAAGGAAGTATTCAGTATGTTCACGTTACTATGCTACTCATTTCTAATCAGCCAAGGAAAGAAACGTGATTGCTCTCTAGCAGCAACCTCAAATTTCAAAATTGCATTTTTGTAAGCCATTTTTTCAGGTTCACTTTTAAGATTAATGACAATGTTTTTATGAATAGGTTACAGTGGTAGAGAACATGATGGAAGTGAGAGGTGAGATGGTGATTTTACTTTCTCATTCACTGATCCTCTCCTTGACAGGCACCACCATCCACTTTTGTCATGCTTCAAAAACCAACGCATTTCTCTGGGACTTATTTGTCTCTCTCTCCATTGATCTTTCTGGATACAAGTCCCCTTATGATTACTCTGTGTTGGCACCTGAGTAATCAAACATGTCTGGAAAAGAACAGATAAGATACCATCAACCTACTTTAGATTAATAACACAGACTTCACATGTGACCTCAGCACTACTGAGCAATCTAACTACATCCCATCAATCTGTATACTCATCTCCTCTCTTTAGACATCCATTTACACCTTTTCCCATATCCTTATTGATGCATATGACTTTGCTGTTCATATTCATCCAAATAAAAATAGCCATCTA
Source organism: Glossophaga mutica (assembly GCA_039655065.1). Classification (NCBI taxonomy): domain Eukaryota; kingdom Metazoa; phylum Chordata; class Mammalia; order Chiroptera; family Phyllostomidae; genus Glossophaga; species Glossophaga mutica. The sequence continues at coordinate 174,474,352 of CM077304.1, read as the reverse complement.
AATAGCGCTTGGCCATCCTCCCTCCAACAAACCATATATTAGCTGTATTAGAATTCATATTCTGTGCCATTCTTTCTGTTAAAATGATGAGCTGTCCTATTCAAAGTCAGAATTTTCACTTGTGCACTAAATTCCATTTCCTATTCACTTTTCAAGGACTTTATCCATACATTATAAATTTTTACAATTTCTACCAAATTAATTAACTGGGTAACATCTGAAAAGTTAATTAATGATTCAATACATCATTGTGTCTCAGTTTCCTCAAAGATAAGGGAGAAATAATAATAGAGCCTCTACCTTGTGGGATTATTAGCAGTGAAGACCTTAAAAAACTATTTGGGATACAGCAAACACTAAATATATATTAATTCTAATTATAAGAGGAGAGAGTACGTACTAGTCTTCTGATCTTAGCTATGCTAAGTGACTAAGTATTATTCTCTGATTATGGATGAGGTTGAACAATATAGTTAAATCTCTTTGAGCCAGCCTCCATTTTCTCTTCTGTAAAATCTGTTGTATAGAGTAGGAATAAAGGGTGAAAATTATGGAGAATACAAAACAAAAAAGAAAAAGCAAACCCTAACACACGAAGAGTAGTACAAATTCAATGGTACAGTGGTTTGAGGTAGTTTTATTCCATTCCCCTTAATCTTTCCTTCCCTCCTTTCTCTCCTTCCTCCCTTCCATCTTTCCTTCCTTGATATGTACAGTCATTTCTCACACATTTATTGAGCATTTACTCCCTAACAGGCCCAGTGCTAAATATAAATGCATTTCCCATCGGTAGAGGTATTTAAGGAGAAGTAAAAGTCCACTTCATATTGAATATCCACTGGTGAATTCAATCTTCAGATGAATGGTTGAACTATATGAGAGATTCCACAAATTAATGATCTAACAAAATTTGGGTAGCTTTAAAAAAAATACAGACCAAGTTCTTAGATCCACTAAATAGAAGTCTTGAAAACAACAGAAGGAGATTGCAACTAGAAGGAATCTATATTTTTTTTAGATTAGAATCTATAGATTAGGATCCGATCACATGTAAAAATAAGGATAAAATGTTCCCTTTTGGAAGCAGAGGATAAGATTATTTTGGAATACAGGTCATTAGAAATGGAAGCATTTTAGATTTATCTGTTTAATTCAACATATGTTTAACAGATAAACTCATTTAACATATGTTTAACAGATAAATTCATTTAACATATGTTTAACAGATAAACTCATTTAACATATGTTTAACAGATACATTCATTTAACATATGTTTAACAGATAAACTCATTTAATATATGTTTCCTCTGTGTCCTGGAAAGGTAAGTGATCAAGTATCACTGGCAGAAATGAAGCTCAAATTTGTCTTCCAAATTCCAGCCTGGTGATTTTTCTGTTAAATAATACCTACGCCTCCTAGAAGACTAGATACTATTTCTAGTCATAAGCTTGTTTTATATGGGTTTCAGAGCAGGTACCATATATGTATAAATTTTTATACATTAAATTTCTTGAATGCCAAATCATGTGAACATCTTGGTCTCTTAATATTTAGTCAGAAATATCTTTTCACTTTCTGCATTTATGAGTAGATTCCTGTGGAAATTTGGCATTGCTTCCTGAGCTAGAATTAAAGAACGTTTCTTGAAACAACTGGAAACATAGCACGTGTTCTAGTCATTGCTTCGGACCAAAGCCAACCTCGTAAATGCTCTTCTGATTTCTGTCTGGACAAGCCCAGATCAGCTACTACATGGCTAGCCCAGACAGCCTTTCGTAATCACAACTGGTTGGCGAGTGGCAAGAACTTTGGCAAAAGCTGTGTTTTCCCGTGCTCTGATAAATTGCTTAGTTGGGAGGGAAGTGAGAGTTGGACAATTGCTGTCTTTCTAATGAGCCTGTTAGAATCATAAAGTGGTAGAATATATTAGAACCAGAAAGGCTCTTTGATAATCATTTGGTCCTGGGTTTCTGTCAAAAGGACCAAGTTTTTGTTTAGTTCACTCCAACACCCAGCTGTTTAATATTAACACTTTCAGAAAAACAAAATTAAAATGAATTTCTAGAAAAAAAGAAATGCAACATATAGGCCCCAAGTTTTATCAGATCTTCACAAGAAATAAAAATTACTCCATCAGAAGGCTGTGTAATGTTTTTAAACATTTGCTATTAATGTTTGTACTTGTCTCAGACCAGCAACAAAAATTTTAAAAGTTAACACTAGTCTGAGGGTTATACATTGAGTAGCACTAATGCAGTTCACCCCCTGACACTGTTGGAGAAGCGACTCACTTGATCACAGAGACAACTGGTACCAGAGACAGGATCCGATCCCATGACCTTTGATGCGTAAGCCAGTGTTCACAGTCACAGAGTGTCTGCCTCCCTTACTAACTCTGAGTGAGGATATACAGAGGTCCTAAAAACACTTGTACAGTTCAGACACCTTTGCAAGTCACCAACAGAGTTCAAACGTATTAAAAAAATGTTTCACTTTTATATAAATTTAAAAACACTTAGGAGTTAACTTCCTGGGCTCTTTCCTCAAAAAACAAACAACAACAACAACAACAACAACAAACCTGTTTTGAAAGATTAGAAAGCCTATGAAAACTTTAATGTAGCTTTTATATTTCTATTTTAAAATGAGTATTAGTTTTGCTAAATAATCACATTGAACATGACCACTTTAATATTTGACTTCACCCATAGTTAAGAACATAGCAAGTCCATATGATTTGTGTATTCTTTCTTTTTTACATGGATGCAGACTGATATTCAAACTTATTTGTTTGAATATCAAATAAGATATTCAAACAAAGGACAGATATTCAAACAGAGGACACTTATTTTTGCTTTCTTACTTAAATCCTTCCTGGGGAATTAACCACCTAACTGACCTTGATGAATTTTACATGTCGCTATGTACTCACAGATTATTTAAAAAAATAAAACGAACAACTCCACATACTGAAAATGTTTAAACTCTTGGATTATTCAGGTAAACTTACTTTTTCTTTTAAAGATTTTACTTATTTATTTCCTAGAGAGGGGAAGGGAGAGAGAGAGGGTGAGAAATATCAATATATGGTTGCTTCTTGAGCACCACCTACTGGGGACCTGGCCCACAACCCAGGCATGTGCCCTAGGCAAGAAATCGAACCAGAGACTCTTTGATTCACAGGCCAGCGCTCAACCACTGAGCCACACTAGCCAGGGCTCAAGTAAACTTTCTAATTCTTAAGTTGTATCTTGGTCTACATACTACTGATCATTAGATAAGAATAATTAAAAAGTTAATATTGAATGGATTTTAGCATAATTCATAAAATTATACATGGTATAAATAAATGTTCAGTTTTTAAGTAATCAATATGTTGATATATTAATGATTAATTTCCAAATGTTAATTTCTAGGTAAGAAATTTTTACCTTATTTTGTAATTTCTCATAGAAAAAAAATTTATAAATGATTTCAAAGTTTCCAAGCTATAAATTGATTCATTTTATATAGAATACACATGGGTTATAATATTTTCCTAAGAGAATATTAGAAATTTATAGTAATATTAGAAAGTATTAATTTAATATTTTAAATTTAGTTAATTTAATCTATTTTTATTTTATTAAATCTATTGGGGTGGCATTGGTTCACAAAACCATACATGTTTCAAGTGTACAGTGCAATAAAGCTTCATCTTCATCCTGCATCATGCTCCCATCACCCCAAACAAAGTCTCTTTCTGTCCCCATTTTGCTCCTTTTTCCCACCTGCATCTACTGCTACTCCCTTTTCCTTTGGCTATCACCGTACTGTTGTCTGTGGCTATGTGTTTTATATATATATATATATAATTATTATTATTAAAATAATTTTTTTTGCTTAATACCTTCACCTACTTTCATCCAGCCTCCCAACCTCCATCCCCCCGACAGTCTGTTCCATGTATCCATGCTTCTGTTTATATTTTATTAATTACTTTTTCTTAATTAGATTATACATATAAATGAGGTCATATGGCATTTGCTTTTCTCTGACTAGCTTATTTCACTTAGCACATAATCTCCCTGTCCATCCATGCTGTCATAAAAGGTAAGATTCCCTTTTTTTTTTTTTTTTTTAAGTTTAATGGCTGAGTAAATGTAACACAGCATTTTCATCCATTCATCTGCTGACGGACACTTGGGCCTTTTCCAGATCTTGGCTAGTGTACATAATGATGCAATGAACGTAAGGATGCATATATTCTTTTGAATTAGCATTTTGAGTTTCTCTGAATATATTCACAGAAATGGGGTTTCTGGGTCAAAAGGCAGTTTCGTTTTTAATTTTTTGAGGAAATGCCATACTGTTTTTCACAGTGGCTGCACCAGGCTGCATTCCCACTAGCAGTCCATGAGGGTTCCTTTTCCTGCACGTCTTCACCAGCACTTGTTCGTTGATGATAGCTGTTCTGGCAAGCATGAGGTGATACTCATTGTGGTTTTAATTTGCGTTCCTCTGATGATTAATGATGTTGAGCATTTTTTTGTTATGTCTATTGGCCAGAATGCTGTATGTCATATTTGAAGAAATGTCTGTTCAGGTCTTTTGCCCATTTTTAAATTGGGTTGTTATCATTTTGATGTTGAGTAATACAAGTTTAGAAAGTATTGATTTTTTAAATGTGCACAGAATTCCCAGAAACCAAGGATAAACCTAACTCATCTCTGATTAAACTAGGGACCACTTTATTCCAACAGTCAATATCTTCCTGTTATAGAAGAATAGATTCTCCCTTAGTGCTATAAAAATGACAATACCTATCACTAAAGGCTGCAGAGGGAAAAGAGATGGACATCTTAGCCAGGAACCATGCGTTTTGAACTACTTGATTCCAGTTAGCTGTAGTTATTCAACAATTGTTCAGAGGCCTGTTTGGTCCCAAAACCTGTATTCCTATCACCAGAAATATCATAAAAGCATATTTTTACAGAGTTGGATTAATACAAAATAATTTTAAATTATCTATTTTCTCTTAATTATTTTGAATGCATAGGAAATAAGAAGCTGGAATGAAATGGGACCCATTGGAAAGAGTCAAGATGGTGGACAATAAAAACTGATGCTAAAGAGTTTTTAAAAAGCAACAAATGTGAATGGAAAAACTTTTATAAAATCCCAGTTAAATAATATATTTTTGTTAATTTTGTAAGGGTTTCTTGTTAAGGGTCTATCCCCTTCCAATAATTAAAGATTTAATCAACTTTCCAACAGATCAAGGCAGATTTTGACCATAGAGCTAATGAAGATAAGCTTTCTCTAGACCCCTCCTGGAGCCTTCGAGGAGCCCTTACATCATAACCCTATAGTCTTATGTTGTTATAAAGTTTACAAAATTTTCACTCCAACTTCCCTTCTGTTATACTTTCATTCATGAAGTGTGGACTTGGAGTGGACACAGGGAAGCTGAGTTGGGGATACATTTAGTTTGTGTTTATTGTAATATATTTACTGGCATGCAATTACTTAAAAATGGTGTAAGTGCTACATGGCAGTAGCAATGAGCTCATCTAGCACACAGATTTTGGTCTCTAATACCAACTCCACTGAAAGGAATTGGGTATCCTCAAGTTATGAATAGAACCAGTGTTAGAGAAGGTCAAGGTGAGTCTGCTGAATGACTTTTAGTCCAGAAAGAAAGGCACCGTAAAAAGTATAAGGGCATGCACAAGAACACAGGAGTCAGCTTGGAGGGACTCTAATGACTGACCCACATATGAGACAATATAATTACCAACATAATTGAATACAGTAATTAATTATAAAACACGGATAAGTGGGAATTTATGAGCCCACATGATAATAAATGAGCAAGTGAATAATTAGGAAAAATAGAAAACCTAAAAAGTAATAGAGTAAGTAGGGTAAAATAGTAGCAATAGGGGAATCCAGAGAAAGGTATATATATACATATATATATATATATATATATATACACATACACACACAGTTGTTCTTTTGCCATTTTTATATTTAAAACTTTTCTGTAAGTTTAGTTATTTATAAATTAAAAGCTAAAAAAAAAAACTACACTAGTGCTAATCTTTGCCTAGAAATGATTTTCGGGAATACTTCCACTGTCGTCTAGCAATGTGGCATGAAGATGCAGAGTCAAAGGCCATTTGTGTTAAAAATGGGTCTCGTAGCACCCAGCATGTGAACTGTAGGGTACTGGAGGACAAAACAAGGTTTGAAATGCATTAATTGATCCAGAAGACCGTGAGTAAAACATTCTTTCAAACATCAGATGTCAAAGCTATAAACAGATATTTCAATTCTCATCAACACCTGACTAAAAGGAAACCTGTCCTGATAGAAAGATATGTAATATCACAGATTATGCAATTAAAACATCATCTTTCCTCCTTTTATTTGGTTAGGAACTGTGCGAAGTAGAATGTATCACAATATCTGTGTTTGGTGGGATAACTCTGTGGCAGTACTACAATAGTGAGTAAGTCTCTGAGTGAATGTTCAAGCCACATGCCTGCCAACAGGGTCATGTCTTCACATACCTGCTTCCCCTTGCCCTGACATGCCTGGGTCTTCCAGATGACACCGTGTGCAAAACTGCCTGGATGCAGTGAAATGGCCTGAAGAAAAAAAGTGTTCCTGTGACAATTATCTTACATTTTCCATCAATAAGTCAGTGTATGTAGTATGGTAATTATTTTATCAGAAAAGTATGCAATTTCATGCAACATATCAGGCAATTTCAAAGGCATTTGAATTGTTTATGTGTATGATATATTCAAAACTGAGTTGTAAAGTTGAAAGAAAGTGTTTAAAGCTCAGTAATGAAGCCCTGGCTGGGTGGCTCAGTTGGTTGGAGCATCATCAATACACCAGAAAGACTGTGGGTTTGATTCCCAGTCAGGACACACGCCTAGGTTGCAGATTTGATCTCCCATCGGGGCATGTAAAGGAAGCAACCAGGGGGGTTTCTCTCTCCCGTTGATTTTCTCTCTTTCACTCCCTTCTCTTTCTCTGTCCCCTCCTGTTGCTCTAAAATCAATTAAAAAAAAAAAAAAAAAGCATATCCAGGAGCCAGGATTTTAAAAAAACAACAACAAACCTCAATAATGAAAATGAATGTTGATCTATCATGCTAGAGTAAAGACTGAATTCTCCCTCTGGCGGGTGGACTTACAGTGTCTGGATTTTCTTTTCTTCTTCCTGTCACACACATTTGAAATAACTAAAAATCTGGGAAAAGTGACAAAAATGTGAAACAATGGTTTTCAATGCACTGGATATCAAGCAACAAAGAGCAGCGATCACTACAAAGGGAGAGACAAATAAGCACTAAAATTGCCCCGTTTACTGCCTTGAGAGCTTCCGGGCTGTGACACAGGAGGAGCCCACAGACTCGATGAATGGGCAGATCAAGCTGAAAGCCTGGGAGGACAGAGGCAGCCGGTGTTCCCGTGGCAGTGTGCCAGAGAGCACAGCTGTCCACGATCACCCCAGAGATCTGCAAAGCGTCTCCCTTAAGTATTCAGCAGAGTAATGGTCCAGGACTAATTACAAGAAAACTACCTTAGGACAGGGAAAGATCGACCTGTAAAAACTGGCAATAACAGTACTTGGAGTTTACAAAAGGTTGAGAAGAGTGCCTCTTCGTTTTTTCCTCTATGAGAAAAACTCCTATTTTATGGAGCATCCGGTGGAGTGCTCAGAAAAAGGGCCTTGTCTTGGTAGTAGGGTAAAATTAGCTCTAGAATAAATACTGCTCTCTCCTAGAGAGGTTTAAAAGCAAGATTCAAAAAGATCAAACTGTTTCCAAGTAATTTAGCAGAATGACAGAACAAAAGTCCAGACTCTGAATAAATACAAAAATATTCAGTGCTGCATTCATTTTCTAAAGCTGCTAAACAAAGTACCAAAAACTGCATGGCTCAAAGATAACACAAATTTATACAACTCGAGAGCAAAAACTCTTACACAATCTGATTTAAAAACGGGCAGAGGATCTAAATAGACATGTTTCCATAGAAGACATGAAAAGATGCCCGACATCACTAATCATCAAGGAAACACAAAGCAAAACTATTTTAAGATGTCACCTCACACCTATTAGAATGGCTATTATAAAAAAGACAGGAAGCAATAAATGCTGGCGAGGTTGTGGAGAAAGGAAACACTGTGCACTGTTGGTGGGAACGTAAACTGGTGCAGCCGCTGTGGAAACCAGTATGGAAGGTCCTCAAAATATTGAAAATAGAGCTACTATATAATCCAGCAATCCATTTCTGGGATTATATCTGAAGAAACCAAAAACACCAATTTGAAAAGATATATGTGCTCTCCTGTCTACTGCAGCATTAATTACTTAAGTGTCCACCAATGGAAGAGTGGATTAAAATGTGATAAAATTGACATATAACATTATTTAGTAGTTTCTAAGTATTAGTTTCAGTTGTGCAATGTAATGATTTAATATTATGTACATTGCAAAATGATCACCAAAATAATTTTAGTTAACATTGTCACCATTCATATATCATTTCTTCATATTGCTATATCAAATTAAAATTTGGGACAACAGATATTTACTTAATTTATTCTATCTTTCACCTTTATCTTTTTTTCTTTACTATATCAAAAAATCTTGGCTGTCAAGTACATCAACAATGATATAATTAGACTACACAATCATTTGCATTTAATTTATTTATAGCATGCATTCTATTGTCTCAGAAAGCCATAACAACTATGTTACAAATATTATGATCACTGAAAATATTTAAATATTTTAATGTTATTCTTTTTAACTCATAGATAACTCAGTAAATTAGTTATTTCTGAAAAATTAGAGCATCCAGATTTGTGTGATCTTAAATGAACTGTGGCAGTGTGCAAGGTTTAGGTTGGCTGTCACGTGGTGTAAGAAAGATAATAGACTTTATAACACACTGAGTTTGAATTTCTGCACTATCATGTCTAAACTTTTGCCTTTGAGCTAGGTAGTTTACCTTCCTGTTGGAGCTCTGCTTCCTCAACTGTGAAACTGAGATAATGACCACATTTTATTATCACTGTTGTATTAACAGCCATATAAAGTGTCTAGCATATGGTAAGCTCTCAATAAATAAAGGTCATTGTTATATTTGAAAGAAACATAAACGTATGATCTGGTGATGCTAGAAAGCCTTTGACATGTTACTAACAAGGATCATCCACTTTTATACCCTACAATATGGTTATAAAGCCATAAAAATGATCCAAGGGACATCAATTTTTCTTACTAACTGTTTAAATACATAACTGTGTTGGATGGTCCATTTACTTTCGTATTCATTTTCTCCTTAAATTGTCTTAATGAATCAGTAAGGCATTACTATTTCCTTTGACATGAGGAAATCAACACAGAGAGTTAAAGTAGATTTGAGACCACAAACCCTGTGAATCAAGTGACCAATTTCTATGACTTTGTAATTTACATAAATCCAAAGTGCTTTTCCTTATCTTAGACACAAGCAGCTCAATATTACTGTGAAGCACATATAACACCAAGGCATTGCTCAGATGGGGATTGCAATGGTAGAAGGCTGGCCAATTTCCCTTTGGGAGCCCTAGTACTACTGCTCCCTTTCTCTCTGTTCTCTCCAGAACACACACGATGAAGCCAAAACAATGCATTTGTTGAGGGACTTTACTGGGGACATGGCCTGGATCATTCACAACAGAGACATTTTACAAGGTTTGGCCAAGGCACCCTGGTGCATTTTCCATGCGATACATTTTTTTTTTAAACTGAAGATGTGGTTTGAGGATTTAATATCTCTTGGCAATTACTGCTTGTTAAACCACTTATTTCCTCTCTTTGAATGGCATATAAAATCAAGTTGCAATCTGTTTGTAGTGAAATACCAGAAAAACAAACCACTTGAAGAGAGATAGGTTGGAGAAAAACATATTTGATTGTCTTAGCCAAGGATGCCATTGGCTGTAGAAAGATGACCTCACTGAGTTGCTGTCTGCCAGACCACAGCATGTGGCAGACAAACAGACAACAGTGAGGTTATGCAGAAGTAACTCATTATCTCTAACACAATATCAATTTTAATGGAAGCCAGATTGGTGTTTGGTGTGATGTTAAAACAAAACAAAACAAAACAAAACAAAACAAAACAAAACAAAACAAAACCTGGACTAGAAGTCAAGACATGTGGATTCTAGTCCTAGTTTTACTAGTAACCAAATGTATGATTTTAGCCCACTCCACTTTTTGGCCTCACTTTCACTGTTTATTAAAAAATAAGAAAGGGATAAGTTTAGATGATACCCAGGGCCTTTTCCAGCTCAGCAATCAATTATTATATATTTACTTAACACCTACTACGTGCCAAGAACTTTATTATGTGTTAGAAATACATTAATAAACAAAATAGACTTTTATTTCAACATGAAAAAAGAGCCAACAAGTTGGTTTATAAGCTCGTCATATGGCCTTAAATATTCCTGAGGAGTAAGAAAGTCCCAGGCTCTCTACTGCTGTGGCTGAAGGCCACTATGTGGTTGTATTAATGATGTAACTCTACTGCTCCCCACTTTATTCTTTCATTACTTCTTGCTGGAACCATAGCAAGCACCTCCATAACATCCTCCTTATCTCTGTCCATGTATATAACCATGCAAATTGCTATCAGTGATCCAAGAAACTATTAACATCACATCCTTTTTTAAAAAGTACTGTTTTCCCCATGGCAAACAAAAGCATGTACAAATCCATTAAGATGAGATTCAAAGACCTTCATGATGTGGTCTAAACCTCCTTTTCCTATCTGCCCAGCACATACAGATATGCTCTGGTGGAATCGAAGTGCTTATCTCAACAACCACAGCCTGCACCACAATCTCAGTCATCTATGTCAGTTCTGGCTTTACCCTGGGAGCTCTCAGAGAGCAGAGGAGGCTTCTTATTTATGTCCGACTCCTCATGTATAAGCAAGCAAGCACTTGCAGGCAGAGTAAGCACTCAGCAAGTATTTGTGGAATTGATTGTGTCTCCTTGGGCAGGATCTTTCCCTACTTGTGTTTCTCACACTGAAAACTCTCAATAAATAACTGTTGATTGCCGTTACCTAGCAATGGACTGTGGACTGCTAGCACCAGCTATACCTAAAAGATGTGAGAAATGCAAATTCTTTCTTTAATCTTTATTGAATTTATTGGGGTGACATTGGTCAATAAAATCATATAGGTTTCAAGTGTACAATTCTATTGTACATCACCTATATATTGTATTGTGTGTTTGCCACTCAAAGTCTAGTCTCCTTTCATCACCATTTATCACCCCTTTATCCTCTTCTCCCTGCCCCCACCCCCACTTTTCCATCTGGCAATCATCATACTATTGTCTGTGTCTATGAGTTTTGGTTTTTTTTTTTTTTTTTTGCTTAATTCCTTCACCTTTTTCACTCAACCTTGCCAATACCCATATCCCCTGAGCTGTCAGTCTGTTCTCGGCATCTGTGAGTCTGTTTCTATTTTGTTTGTTAGTTTATTTTGTTAATTAGATTTCACATATGAGAGAAATCATATAGTATTTGTCTTTTTCTGACTGGCTTACTTCACCTAGCATAATACTCTCTAAGTTCATTCATGCTGTAGCAAAAGGTAAGATTTTCTTCCATTGTGTAAAAGTACCACAGCTGGTATCCACTCCTCTGATGGACACTTGGGATGCTTGCAAATGTTAGGTAGTATAAATAACGATGTGATGAACATAGGTGTGCATATATTATTCCAAATTAGTGTTTCAGGTTTCTTTGGATATATTGCCAAAGGTGAAATTGTTGGTTCATAAAGCAGTTTCATTTTTAATTTTTTGAGGAAACTCTATACTGTTTTCCACAGTGGCTGCACCAATTTGCATTCCCACGAACAGTGCATGAGAGTTCTGTTTTCTCCACACTTGTTGTTTGTTGATTTATTAATAACAGTCATTTTGCCAGGTGTGAAGTGATGTTTTATTGTGATTTTAATTGGCATTTCTCTGATGATTAGTGACATTGAGCATATTTTCACATGTCTGCTGGCCATCTGTATGTCCTCTTTGGAGAAGTGTCTATTCAAGTCATTTGCCTATTTTTTAGTTGAATTATTTGCTGTGTTGGTGTTGAGTTGTATGAGTTCTTTATAAATTTGTGATAGTAACCCCTTATCAGATGTATCACTAATGAATATGTTCTCTCATTCAGTGGGTTGTCTTTTTATTTTGTTGATGGTTTCCTTTGCTCTGCAAAACTTTTTAGTTTTATATAGTACCATTTGTTTATTTTTTTCTTCTATTTTCCTTGCCTGAGGAGATATATCAAAAAATATTGCTATGAGAAATGTCCGAGATTTTACTGCCTATTTTCCTCTAGGACATTTATGGTTTTGAATCTAACATTTAAGTCTTTAATCTATCTTGAGTTTATTCTTGTGTATGGTGTAAGAAGACGGCCTAATTTCGCTTTTTTGTGTGTATTTGTCCAATTTTCCCAACACCGTTTATTGAATAGACTTTCTTTACTCCATTGTATGTTCTTTCTTCCTTTGTCAAATATTAAATGAGCATAAATGCATGGGCTTATTTCTGGAACCGTGTTCCAAGTATCTTTGAGAATAGGGACTAGGTAATTTTCAGGCTTCTCCAGATTCTTATGCATACTTCAGTTTGAGAAGCACGTCCCTAAAACATTACCAGAAACTAATTTATAGACTCTGATTCATTTTTCAGTAAACAAAAATGTGGTTATTTAATCAGTGCCAAATCACTTTGACTCAGGGTTCCACTGACTGATAAAATCTAAAGCAAAGTTGGAATAAAGCCTGAGCTTTGGCGAAGTTGAGACAAATGTCAAGGACCTTTAAAATCTACTTTGCTTATCACAGCTCCACTGTTGCCTTCAGCTCTACTCCCACTGAAAAAAACAGCAAAAATAAACATAGGCAAAGGTTACATAATGTGAGCAAACTGCTCTATATTATTACCATGTATTAGGCAAGAGCTAGGGAAGTATTAATATGTTAATTCTTCTACATAAAAGAACTTTCATTTACAAAGACCTTCATGATATCAATTCTTTATTTACTGATTAGATCATTTATTCTCTCAATGAATATTTATTGAAGGCCTACTATGTCTAATCATTATGCTAACTATTGTGGAATTGCACAAATATTACAAGGCACAGTCTTTGCACTCAAATTGCTGACAGTATCATAGAGGAAATACATAATAAATGAGCAATTTTAAACAATGCCATTTGTATTAGCTAGAAGTAAACACCAGCTCTCAACCTGCCCAGCACATGAGCCCTAACCCAGCTTAAAGGGCTCAGGAAGGCCTCCTAAAGGAATTGGTAAGTTGGCTGAGGCCAGAAACACAAGTAGAAGTTATCCAGACTAAGAGTGGAAGGAGATAGAAGGGAGTAGAGAATAGGGCAGAAAGGTGTTTCCATTAGAGGAAACTATACTTCCATGGGCCAGAGAACTGGGTGGGTACCACAGCCAGGTACCTTCATGGGACCGTAAGTCGTTCAGTCTGGGTAGAGCATAGAGTACAAGAACGGAAAGATGAGGGTAGTGAAACACAGGGACAAATTATGAAGGCCTCCTAAGTCATATTAAGGTGTTCGGACTTTATCCTAGAGAAGGGGTGCAAAGGACTAGGGCAAAGAGTAAGGGGAGAAAAGAAAGGTCAGCCAAAAAGAACTGAAGGTGTTGAAAGCATCCAAACAGTCACAGTCTAATTTCTATTTAAAAGAACAGTCTGGCTTAACTATGTATAAATGGTTAGAATGGGGCAAGACCTGAGGGCAGGGACTCCCACTAGAAATATTGTGACCTGAATCCAGTCACAATGGGGAAGAAGAAAGGACGGCTTGAAGAAGTTTGGTACTAAGAAGCAAGAGACATGATGTAATATTGGATGTGGGATGGAAAACCGAGTCTAAGACAGCACTTAAGTTGAATCTTGAGACAACCCGTGGGTATAGTGGGTTCACTGGGACAGAGAATTTAAGACTTGCATTGGGATGGAGGAGTCGTGGGGTGAACAGCAGCAGGTGAGAGGATGTTTTCTGAAAGCTGGAAGTCTGTGGCTCTTTAAAGGCACACTGTGAGACCACTAGTTCTGCTGTGAACGTTCTACAGATATTTCTGAATAAATAAACTTTATTACATAGAACAGAGTCTGCTGAGGAAGTCTGAGCCCTAAAACGGCTCTTTGTCCTGTCATCTGGTACAGTGAGCCAAGGAAACGTCTGCAGACAGACGTCTCTGACCCTGAGTGGCTCCATATCCTCTGTATTTTGAGTTTTTGATTTGATAATTGGGAGAAATATTATATCAAACTACTTTGTGCATGTGTCCTAAAGAACCTCTACTTAAAATGCACATAAAACAATTAGAAAATAAATAAACAAAAAGTAACATTCAGGAAAAAAATACACATAAAACATTGTGCAAATTTAACATGACCATTGACATATAACAACAGATTTACAAAACTTAAAAAATAAATCCTAATCTGTGAGATGCTTCACCAGTCTGGAACTTCTTTGATGCCACAAGTTTTATAAACTCCTTACTACCCCATCCCTCAGCATAAGCTCAGGAAGAATATAATGTTTCCTCTTACGTAACTAAAAAGAAAAGTGGATTGTTAACCTTAGAAACATTTTCTTTGAGATTACAAACCCATAACTCTTCATACCTTGATGCTACATTGCTAAGCTTTTGGCCACTGGTTCCTTCTGTTTAGTGTTCTATCATCCCTTTGACTTGAAGATGATATTTTGACGGGAAAGAATCCTATGATTAATTTCAGAGAATTTGGACTTGAGTCCCAGCTCTGACACTGCCTCAGGGTAACCCTAGGGCAGGGCTTTTTGTCTCTTACTCCTCAATTACCTCATCTATTCTACAGAGTGAAGGTCAAATTTCTTGTTTTGCTTCCTTCCCGGGTGTCACTAAAAGTTTATTTAGGAAGGATTTATTTAGGGCTTGATGTATGCAGAGCTGTTTCCCAGGTTTGACCAAGCAGAGGGAATTCATAGTATGGCCATGGGGATGCATATTTATTTGGAAACATTACAAAACAATGTGGAACTTGCTGTTTGTTGCTTCAAACTACTATGGAAGGGCAGAGGACAGAACAACTAGCAAGCAGCGTGGGTGTATCAAGGAAGGCATTATAAAGGAGGTAATGTTCAAGTTATATCTTGAAGGAGTTAGTTGAGTAGACGAGTGATTTAAAGGCTTTGTTTGCATTTGGAATAGCATGTAATAAAGACACAGAGCCATGCGTAGGGATTATGACAGATGATGGTTATTAAAAGTCACACACACACACACACACACACACACACACACACAACTGAGAAAAAAATGCAAGGCTCAGGTAGTCTTTTAGATCAAGAATGCCCATACCTTTACTCATCACCACCCCTTTTACCCAAACTATCTAACCGTACCCAAACAGCACCTCAGCGTGAGTGTTGCTGATGAACTTTGCAGTCTGAAATAAGGGCCAGGTCATGATCCAAAAGATAATACCCAAGGCATCTAAGAACAATGAATCAGAAAAGTGAGTGTAAGCCAACGTCTTCAGTGTTCAACAAAGTTCAAAGCCAAGGATTCCAAGTACTTATGCCAAGTCCAAAGGGCAGAAGGGAAGCCACAAGATGAAAATGAAATCAAGCATTAAGTGCAAGATGGGCGGCAGGACACCAGACAGGAAAGAAAGAAAGAACGGTCCTGGAAAACAGTGCAATGCCTTTCTTTTATTGGTCATTGAGCATATAACATGGGAGTTGTCTATGGGCAGTTTTATTTTTTCCTAATTCTGCTTTTGTATTTCCTTAATTCTGCCTCTTGTATTACTGTATGATCTGTATCCTGGTTTAGAAAGTGTTCTAGCTTTTAAATCCAGCTTGAACTTCCCATCTAATTTTACCTTTACCTTATTTACCCCAGACATTAATTCGTTCCTCAGATAGCCTAATTCTCTTCCTTGTTGTTTCTTATACATTAATTTTTATAACTGATTATCTATTTTTTCAAATACCTACTAAAGAAAGAAATCAAACTATTTTCTTATAAGAGTTTTAAAGATTTGAGGTGAAGGTTGAAAAATATAATATTTAGGATGCCTGGAAACAGACACTTTCATATAATTTACAAGGCTATAAAGAAAGATTTGTGAATATCTTATAAGTGAAACTATAACTCCCTACTGATCAAGTAGATTTATTCACAACATTGAGAAAAATTCTTAAGATAAAAACTCTGTTTTCAAAGAAATACCAAATGCAATAGTAAGATACTGTTTATACTCTAAAACAGTGATTTTCAACCTTTGTTATCTCATGACACTCATTAATTAATTACTAAAATTCTGTGGCACATCCAAACTATATTATATGCTATGCTGATCTGACAAGAAACAGGTATAATTTTGATTCATTCACACTGGACGTCATTGTTGTGTTGGCTGTTGCCATTTTTATTTGACGTTCTAAGGGAAAAGACGTCAGTGTCCTGTCTAAATAGTCAGGTATTGCATATTTTAAAAATTCTTGTAGCACACCAGATGTTTTACATTAAAAGAAAGCTTTTTAACATCTTACGTTGGCAATGCAGTGAGGAAATGAACATTCCATACTACTGACTACTAATGAGAATTTAAAATACACAAAACTTTCTACTGACAGTTTAACTATGTATGTAAAACTTTAATAAATGTCTTATATCGTTTTATCTCAGAAGATCCACTTTCAGATATTTAGCTTCTAGATGGAAAATAGCATGGCCTGTCATGTTCTGACTGTCCCAGAAATTCATTTCACAGTGAAAGCAGTGAAGCAATGAAGGTAGGTCCGTGGACTGGAAAGGTCTTTTAAAGTGAATTTTAAATACTCCCTGAACTCTAGGCTCTTCTCTTCTTCTCCCGTTAGGAAGAGGATCCGAAATTCTAAACCACACGTGGTGCAAGAACTACGTGCAGGTTGCGCATTTCTAACTCTGTGTTTCTCGTACTCACAACTGTAAACCTACTTTTGTCTACCCCTGTATATATGCTATCTAAAAGTTAAGACAAAATTAATCACTGCCTGTTTTTAATAACATTTTTATTGAGTTTTCTGGTCTGAGACTAACATTTTATGCATTATATTTTATATAATAAATAAATAAATAGAAATATTTTAAAGTGTAATATTATCTGTTTTCCACAACAGCAACTTTATGAATAAGGCTCTAACTTTATTCCATTTGACAGATAATGAAAATGGGTCTCAGGGTGGTGCAGTGACTTCTCAAAGATTCAGTCCAATAGCTGCTTACTGGGCCTCAGAACTGTGTCTTCTGCCCTCAGGACCCAGGCTTTTCATACAATACTAGATGCATTCCTGTTCTCTTCAAAAAGACCTCTCAGACCTATTCCAGAATCCTTGGCAATGTCTCCCTTCTGAATTACACATTTTTCAAGTGGTCTTCTAAGTGGGATCCTCTGTGTGTGTCTGAGACCAGAGCACTCAATAGCCCCAGGGGTGCTCTCTCCAGAGATGTGATTCTCAGTGGCTTTCTCAAGCTCACCACGAGTGTTCAACTCTGGGTGTTGTGCCACATCAGTGCAAATTTATCAAAGCCACATTCCTGATCCTCTAGGCATCTCTCTAATTGTTGTGACCCTTTCCTCCCCCATACCCACAGAAGCTTCTTGGCTGGACAACCACATACCATATTCTGGAAAATCCTAAGACATTTCTAAATTTAGACTAATATTTATATTTCTTTTTCTGTACCCAAGAAATGTTATTCCGTCTGTAAACAGGTTTCTGGAGCCCAACTTCAAACCAAGCATACTTGGAAATTGAAAAAATATTTAAACTGCTACTGAATCAGTTGTGAAATCGACAGTATATATGCTGTTATTTATAAAAGTTTTCTAGAAATTGCCAAATGCTATAAAGATTCCCAGAAAATATTGGCTCTTGCTCTAGTGTCAAGCAATGAAGAGCCATAATCTACATGGGATAAATAGCCTATTAAATTCAGTAAGCTCCTCCCCCCGGTATTTAAGACCTATTAACATAGTGATTAAGTTTATTTTCAGGCTACTTTTGCAATAAAATCTCAAGGCTCCAGCTAATGTGGATTTTTTGCTTTTTCTTGAATATACCTTTTGTGTTCACATTTCATGCTGATCCTTTGAGCTGGCATAATAATAGTCCATTTCTTAATAAGAGCCTAGCATTTCCATATATATATATTATCTTATATGATATTTACAATAGTCCATTGACATTTTGCAAATGAAAAAGAAGTAAAATTCAGGATGAACATGCTTTTCTCAATGTTTCACTCCTAGAAAGTTACAGATCTGGGATTTGAATCTAGGCTTCAAAGCTTCACCAAGCTATACTGCCTCTCCTAGTACAGTGTAATTGAAATATAGATAAAGGTACTTTCAATAAATACAATCACATATTTATGTAGTTTAATGAAGTTACCTGTTAACAAACTGATATAAACATTATTGATTTTAAAGATTAAAGAAAATAAAAGAATTTAGATTTAAGATTACTAGGTGTGTCATTAAAGTATCCAGCCATGTACTATGACAATAGAGACATTTATTGAAGAAGACTTAAGATACAAGAAACACTATACATAGGACAATGATGCCTCAGTCCCTTTATAGTATGCACCTTGGTACTTCAGACGGTTCTCCCAATCACCATCCAGCTACCCTATTGTATTTTCCTGACTCTCATCAATGGTCTGAAATCTCTTCCCTTTCAAAGGTGATTTTAGTTCTGGGAAAAGCCAGTAGTCGCAGGGCACCAAATCTGGGCTGTAGGGGGTAGGGGGGGTGGGGGTTGCTGAGTCAGCTGGGTGATTTGATGTTTTTCCAAAAAACTCTGCATGAGATGTGATGCATGAATGGGTGTGTTGTCGTGATGAAGCTGCCAATCACCTGTTGCCAATAGCTGTGGCCTTCTGAATCATCAGAATAGTTTCTTTGGAGAATGTTCAAGCTTAACACAAAATTGGATGCAGATTTTTTCATTGCTCTACTCACTCTGTCATTTCGAATGTGATGGCCACATAGTACATGTGCTCACTCAAAGGCATGTACTACCCCCACTGACTAGAGCAGTGTAGTCATCATTGTTCACACATGTGCATTCCAGCCCACTCTCCTTGGCTGCCAGGTTACATCAATGTCCCTGAGAATGTTCTCATTATATTAACAATGGTCAGACTTCTTCCAGACAGACCCCGTAGAACATTCTTTCCCTCCTCTTTTTCTATTCTTACTCCTCAGTAACATCTTAGTTTAAATGTCATTTTCTGCTGGGAGCCTTTCCTGTTCTCCCCTTTTGAGATAAGACTGGAAGAAATGATCTTGCCATCCTGTGACACTATGATTTTTTGGATAATAAATAACAGTATATTATTCCTTTTTTAAAATTTTCTGTCTTTGATGTTACATTGAAAGCTTCATAAAAAACAAAGACTGTTCCTATTCCTTACATTAATGTACATGTGGTATATGGTAGCCATTTATAGTTGATAATAAAAGAAAGAAAACAAGAGAGGTGGAGGAAGGGGGGTGGAGAGAGAGGAAGGAAGGAAGGAAGGAAGGAAGGAAGGAAGGAAGGAAGGAAGGAAGGAAAGAAGGAAGGAAGGGAAAGGAAGAAAAGAAAGAAGAAAGAGATTACAGAAAGCCTTTAGACTCCAGAGACAGGCCAAACTTAGCCACTTAAGAGTTTTGTTGTTTTTCTTTTTTTGTTTTGTTGTGTTTGTTTTACTTTGAACAGTTTCTCAGCTTCTCTCAATCTAGTTTTTCATCAGTAAAAGGATCATGCTAGCTAGAGTGACAGCCATTTATAATAGACCTTAAGAAGTGCCTGGAACATAATAAACAAATTAAAAGAATTTCTTTCCGATATCCAGTTCTATGACATTCTCTCAGAGTTACAGTGATTCCAGAGAACCTCTGCTTTTAGTCTTTTGGTGGCATTTGCTCTGATGACTCTACCCATGTTCTTCCCATGCAGGGAAGGCCCTTGGATATTTAAAAATCCACACCACAAACCTAAATTTATTGTCTTCCTTCTCAAGGTTATACTTCCCTTTTACTCCCTATTCCAGTTAAAGGTACCAGCATCCTCCGCACAAATAACCAAGTCAGAGCCATGAACCTTGTCTCCCACTCTCACCACTCTCAGTGATTTCCTGAATCTATATCAGCGCTTCTAGTTTAGGTACAACTTTGCCTTCTGTGGGATATCTGGTGATGTCTGGGGGGTATCTGGTGATGTTTGGGGGATATCTGGTTATGTCTGGAGACATCTTTGGTTGTCACAAGGTGGGAAAGGTTGTCACAAGGTGTCACAAGCTGCAAAGCATCCCACAATGCATACAGTTATTTAACGCAAAATGTCAATGGTGCTAAGGTTGAGAAAACTTGGGGTTAGTAAACTTTCAAAACTGACATTCTAATTATTGGTCTTTGAAACTGCTGGAAACTGCTGTAATTTGCTAGTGGGAAAAAGGGCTAACTTCCTCCAGAAAATGCTGTAATTTCCCCATGTTTTAGTAGAATTGTGGCAGGTTTGCGAGTTGTTGTCTTTGAGGCTTTTAATAAAGTGAAAAGGTTGAGAGTAAAAGATGTCAAGCAGCCACTAAATGTTTCTGGATATGGGGTTAACAGTCAATGAAGTAGCTAGACTTTCAAGTAAGACACCAAAGGAGATGATGGCACTACTGTCACTAAGAAGAGACTATACAACCTCTTGTGTGCTTGATGTTCTTTGTCTTGGAATAGGGACTTAGCTTTGAGTGTTTACTAAAAATTCTAAGTCCAGTGACCCTTTTTTAAAAATATATTTATTTATTTATTTATTTATTTATTTATTTATTTATTTATTTATTTATTTACGGAGGGGAAGGGAGGGAGAAAGAGAGAGAAACATCAATGTGTGGTTGCCTCTCACACACCCCCTACTAGGAACCTGGCCTGCAACCCAGGCATGTGCCCTGACTGGGAATCGAACCAGTGACCCTTGGTTCACAGGCCTGCACTCAATCCACTGAGCCACACCAGCCAGGGCTCTAAGTCTAGGGTTCTTCCTTGTTATATGCTACGTGATAGGAGTGGACTCACAAAACTGGAGGTGGTCTTACGGATTATCTAGTCTAACTATATTTATAGATGGACAAGTGAAGCTCAGAGAGGGCAATTTGTTTATCAGAGGAGCTACAATAGTATAGCGAAGGCAACAGACCTGAGTTCAACTCACAGCTCTTACATGTCCTCTGGAGTTATCCTCGTGTTCAAAAACAGGTTACATGCTATCGCCAGAACCTCCAGAAGTCTAGAAGTACAATGATCTGAATGCCTCCAGTGAAATTTTGCTTACTAGTTACTGAGTATTTTAGATATATTATTATATGTTACACATTTGTATATATTTTAATATATATAATATACTTCTATATTTCATCATTTAACAACTGTTTACTGAGCCTCTGGTAAGTGGTACCATGAGTTAGTAGACATTATTAAAAGTAGTTATTTTGTCACACAATTATTTGTAGAATTATTTAAAGAGTCCAGATATCTTGATTTCTACTTTGTTGTTTACTTAACTCTATGTCATACTGCCCTCCTTGGCAGATGAAGATGGCTGAAAAATGGACCTCTTCACCCAGCTGGGGAAATGGGTCTGGCATCTCGATTCTGGGTTCATTACCCTGCCCTCTCTGCTAACAGACCAGGGCCTTAAGAGCAGAAATGGACTTTGAAAATCATTAGTAACTAAAAGCTCCCTCCCAACTTTTTCTTTCTTTCTCTGAAAATAGACCTATTTTCCTCCTTTCTCTGAAAATAGAACTATTTTCCTCCTTTTTCTTAAAATAGAACAATGAGAGAGACAGAGAGAGGAAGAGAGAGAGAGAGAGAGGAATGAAAGAAAAGGCACACTGATGTACTGTATGTTGGAGGGTTCTGGGAAAACTTATAATGTGTTCTGTGCTCAGAGACAAAATTTTCCAAAAAGACATTTATACTATTTTCTTCCAAGAGTCTGCATCCTGTTATACTCTGGAAGAAGTGACCTCATGGTGTTTGTATTTGTCTCTCTCACAAAACCTCTTTTATAGTATTAATGAATGTTCAGATCTTAGAATGTGCCCTACATGAGGCTTTGACTTGGGCAGGTCAGTCAAAGAACATGCTGCCAGTTTGATGATGGCGTCATCTTGTTTTATAGCAGCAAAGGGACTAGGAGAGGGGAGAAAGGGACTAGGAGAAAGTTCTATGCCAAGTTACTTGGAAAATGTATGCCACAGCAATAGAAGGAACCTAATAAAAGTGAAAGAATATTAAGTAGTGATACGTGTTATTAGTCTCAGAGGAACTGATGGTAATCACTATAATTCCTTACAGTCTATTAGAATTATAAGGTGATTGCTTGCACATTACCTCATTTCTATAACACTTTACAGTTTATAAAGTACTTCCTTATAGATCATCTTAGTTGTTTCTTCCAACCTCTATGTGAGTTACGCAAGACCAGAATTATCCCACATTTATAGGTAATAAAACTGAGGCTTTGAACGAAATAAAAATATGTGAATTCTCTATCATAAAATCTGCCAACATCAAAAACCTTTTATATACATAAACTCATTAGATCTCCATTACGAATATCGGTAGTAAGTAAGATTATTATTAATTCTATTTTGCAAGGAAGAAAAAGAGTAAATGACAACCCACATTTTGCAGCAAATTAAGTTGCAGAGGAGAACTTAGACACAGATTGACTCCCTAAAAATTGTTCCTTCAGGCCCTGGGTGAAATCTTGGCTTCTACACAGGTGACAGTAAGGTGAAGTCTGAGAAACCACTTAACCTCACTAACCACAGCTCTCTAATCAGTAAAATAAAGAAAAACAATTCCTACCTCATGGGACTACTGTGAAGAAAAAGTGGGCTAATGTTTGTAAAATGTTTAGCACAGTGCTTGACATACAGAAAGGGACCAACAATGATTATTGTAATAATTTTTTCTCCACCCTCTATTGTTACACAAGCCCATCCTATCACAACTTCAGTCCAACCAGTGATGCTCAAAAGTTTTAGAAAATGTCATTTAATTTTTTCCACATAAAGCTCCTCTCAGAGCAGTGTGGGAAGACCTGCACTAATCTCTGGGACAGAAGTCAAGGTTTGATTTCATATCTCTGACAACCCACAGAAGCTCTCCTTTCCTCTCTGTTTTAGCTGTAGACCTGAATGGACATGGTAAAGCGAGAACTATGTTCAGAAGGGGAGCAAGCTGGGCTCTGTCGGAACATCTGGTTAAATCCCAGAGCCCAGGACCCCACTCGGAGAAGCTCATGCTCACTGGAAGGGGCACCTCCTCACCCTCGGCTGTGTCTATTGCCTCCCTAAATCAACCACCCAGTGGTCGGCGGGATTGAGGCGAGCAGTCTTCCAAAGGCAGTAAGTCAGGAAATAATGAAGGTATGTAGAGGTCAGCCCTGATCACTTATTCGTAAAACATGCTCCCTATTCCAATGGGAGATAGACACTTTCTCAAAGCTTGTCACCTCTTCCCCGGTCTCAGAATTATACTGCAGCAGAGTAAATACAAATTGACCCCTGCATGTCTTTGCAGCCTCCGCTTCTGAACCTTCATCTCACATACACCTTGTAGTCCACTTGCCCTGAACTGCTTGGAGTTCTCTAATTGCACCTTGCCTCTCCTATTTTAGAGCTTTTGCATAAGGTGTTCTTTTAACAAACTGTTCTTCTCCTCTGAACTCTTCTTGCAAGGTGAGTTCTTACTCTGAAGATGCAGCTCCAGTAGCTCTTCTTTTCAGAAATGTCTCCTGATTGCCTCTATTCCTGTGGAGCCCTCTTGGGTAAGGTTGGTCTCACCACCTTTATCATGACCTTTAAATGCTATATATATAAATTCAATGTACACACATTTATCTATTTCCTTCACACATTTCTGAGCTCACTAGGGCTGATGTTCTTCTGTTGGTTTATGAAACACTGTGCTAGGGACAGGGTAGACACTTCATGACTTTTGAGAGGCAGTATGGAAGTTTTTGAATCTTAACCTTCTATTAGCTGGATACCTGTGGCTACCTTGGGTCTCTTATGCTACTGTGTTTTTTGTTTTTTGTTTTTGTCACCATTCATGGTTGACAAAATGTTCAAGTTTAGTAGGAAATGACAATATTTTTTCGAATTCAGGTTAACAGGCCCCTTGAATTCTATCCCTACAGTCCTGATTAAGAACCCCTGGAAAGTATGGGATTTAGAATCAAACAGACTGAGATTCAAATTTCAATATGTCTCTGCACCAGGTAACTATGAACTTTCAGAAATTCTGTTTCTGATCGTTACATTACTTACCTGTGTGTGAGGTGGTATGAGAAAAACAGACAATATCTGTAATGATGTCTAGTACTTGGCCACTACTAAAAAAAATGCTAAATATTATTAGTTTATTGAGACTTAATGGGGCAATGAAAAGAGCACAAAATATCCTGGATTTGAATTCCAGCCTTGCCTATTACTAGTAATATAACTTGGGCTTTTTAAAATATCAGTATACTCATCTGGAATATGGAACTAATACCTACTATGAAGCTTTGCTGTGGCAAGTAATACCATAAGAAAAGTACTAGCATGGGACTGGAGAGTAGAAATGCTCAGTAAATGACTGAATGAATGAGTGGCTTTTAATTATATTTAAAATTATATTAATTCCACTTCTTTGGATCTAAAAAAATTCAGTTCCTAATGAAATTAAAAGTTCTCAAAAACATGATACTTACTTTATCTATTTATTCCAAGTCAATTAAAGCTCTGATAAACTATTGATTATTTTAAAATAGAAATGTTAAACTACTTTATTCATTAACTAACATCTTTTTACCAAATGCTAAGGTATTTCTGAAAAAAAATCTGAAGAAGGAAGCTGGCCAAATCAGTGAAATGTTTCAATTAAAAGATCAATGCAATTACAAGAAATTAAAATTTTAAATGAATAGAAATAATTACTAATTTCTTTGTAAGTTTTATTTTTATGTATAAAATACATTTTTAAAATATTTAGGGACACATAGTTAAAATAATGAACATTAATACAAGTAAATATAAAATACCTTTTGAAAAACTATCTGATAAAATATCTAAATACTTAACCAACGCAAGAATTAAATATTTATTGTACGTAGGATGCCAGTGATACATGAAGCAAGGCCAGTTAGATTTCTCAATCTGATCGCTCAGGAGAGAGGCCCAGTTTCTCATCTGTACCACACACTTGCCCCCTGATAAACTGCTGACTCTTGCATTTCCCTCTAGCTGCTCTTCAGTGCTCCCAAGTCTCAAAGGTCAGGGTGGGTGGATGGCCGGTGCTGCAGGGGATGCCTGACTCTGGCCACCCCAGAGAGCTCTTCCTTAGCCTATAGCTGATGTTGAACACAGGAATAAAACATTAACAGATACCGTGTCTTAACTTTGCCTGCTGTCTTGCTGTCTTCTCTGGTGGGTCCCTCTTGGCCAAAAATCATCTGACTCTAACTTTGGAAAGCTGCCTGGTGGAGAAAAGGGAGGGATGGGGAGAGAAAGAGAGAGAGAAAGGAAACAGGGAAGGAGAAGGAGAGAGAAAGAAAACTATCTTGAGTTGTGCTGGGAATTAAGATACCTAGACCCATGGACATGGACTACGGTATGGGGACTGCCTGGGGGAATGGGGCTGGGTGGCTGGGTGGAAGGAGGCAAAAGGGGAAAATTGGGACAACAGTAATAGCATAAACAATGAAATACAATTTAAATTTTAAAAAAAAAAAACTAGAATGTAGTTCCACTGTAGACATTCACTTGCTGTGGGAACTTGGGGAAGTTACTCTGCCTTTCTGTGCCTCAGTTTCCTTACCTATAAAATGAAGCAATAGGATGAAATGGCTTAACATCCCTTTTAGAACTCACAGTAGTATTCAATGTTTAACTTGTAGTCATTTGTTACAACATATCCTATACAAATATATGCATGCCAAAACATTAAAACCTTGTAAGCACCCCTATGTTCATTACAGCATTATTTATTTACAATCACCAAGACATGGAAGCAGCCCAAGCATCTATCAGTAGATGATTGAGTATAACAACTACAGGACATTTACACAATGGAATACTACTCAGCCATAAAAAAGAAGAAAATTTTACCCTTTGCTTCAGTATGGATGGACCTTGAGAACATTGTGCTAAGTGAAATATGCCAGTCAGAGAAAGACAAATGTCATATGATTTCATTCATATGTGGAATCTAAAGAACAAAC
Source organism: Glossophaga mutica (assembly GCA_039655065.1). Taxonomy (NCBI): domain Eukaryota; kingdom Metazoa; phylum Chordata; class Mammalia; order Chiroptera; family Phyllostomidae; genus Glossophaga; species Glossophaga mutica. The sequence continues at coordinate 174,447,936 of CM077304.1, read as the reverse complement.
TGAACAAGGAAAACAGAGACAGACTCATAGATGGAAAGCAGATGACAGCTAGTAGGGTAGGGGAGAGGTTAGTGAGTGGAGGGATTGAGCAAAAAGGAGAAAGGACTCATGGACATGGACAACAGTGTGGTGATTGCTTGAGGGGGAGGAGTATAAGGGGACTAAAGGTAATGGAAAAAATACAATAAAGATTAAATTAAAAAAAAAAAGACTAACCTGGACATTTGGATATTAAGTTTTATTATTCCATCAATTCCACCTGTCATACACTTTCATGCAATCCTTGTTTTACATGACAACAAAACCATAAAATAGACTTTCCCCATTTTGGAGAAGAATAAAACTCAGGTTAAAGGTAAATGACCTGACTGAGATCAGGATATTAATTCCAAGTGAGAATTTGCCTGCCTGCCTTCCTTCCTTCCTTCCTTCCTTCCTTCCTTCCTTCCTTCCTTCCCTCCTTCCCTCCCTCCTTCCTTCCTTTCATAAATATTGTTGAGCACCACACCAGATACTGGATTCAGTACAGAAATAAAGCAGAGAACAAAATATTTTTAAAGATTATGTTTTTTCTCTACAATACTAAAGGTATATTCTTGCCATGATATCCTGACAATGTCAAGGAAAAATAATTTAAATTTTTCAAACACATGAAATATTTGAGAAAAGAGACTGCAAGCCATTTTAGAGTAGCAGCCCCAACATTCAGGCTCCAACTCTTTCCATTTTACACTGAGAACATGAACTTCGTAATGAGGAATAATGGATTTTATTAATCTCATCTTTAAAAACATACAACTTACATAGGTTTCTCCTTTAAAAAAAAGAATAACACTAATATCTCACAATTCCACTACAAAATCGTGGAGTAGAAACAGCATTTTTAACAAAAATAAATGATCTAAATGGTAAATATAAGTACTAAAAATAAACAGTAAATATAAGTACTAAAAATATAATATTGAAAGATTAGTTCGATAACTAAAATGAGTAATTGGAGAATATTCAGATAACAGACATACCCTATTATTGAGTGAATTTTATGTGTTGGGTTAGCCAAAAAGTTAGTTTAGAATTTTTCCATAAAATGAAAGACACATTTTTCATTTTCACCAATAACTTTATTGATTTGGATATTTTGAGTATGTCAGCGGCTATCCCTTGTTATTAGTTTCTAGTGGGTAGAGGTTAGGGGTGCTGCTACACATCTTCCAATGCATAAGACAGCCCCACAGCAAAGAATTATTTAGCCAGAATGTCAATAGTACAAGAAACTTTGCAAACCATTTTTGACACATTCAATCAGTCACAGCACCTTCTCCATACACTGCACAAATCTTTATTTTTGCATTTCAGTTGTGTTTTTACCTTTCTTGAAATAATAAAGCATAATAGGCTAAAAATGTTGTGTATTTTCTTCCATCTTCAACATTAAAATGGCTGCACAAAAATTCACCAGTTTTGATAAGGTTTTTTTTTTTTTTTTTTTTTGAATGCACACTGATATGCAAGCTGTCACAACACACACTAACGCAATTGTTTCAAATGAAGTTAAAGACACCTAAGCACTACTAGTGCCACGGTACAGAAAAAAAACTAAATGCACTATTTGGCCAACCCAATACTAGAAATTAAGCTAAGTATTATGGAGAAAAAAACTCAAAAGAATCCAGACCATCAAAGTGAATGAAGTATTTAGTAAGGTTCTGTTGATTTCTTTCATTTATGTTGCCACTAGTACAATAATCATTACTACTACTACTGAAAACAATAATTCACATTTATTGTGTTCTTAACTATTTGCCAGTTAAGTGCTTTGAAAGTGTTACAGCATTGTCTTCTCAATGACTCTACAACGTAGACATTATTATCACTTCCATTTTACAGATGAGGAAGTCTGAGAATTAGAAATCCTAACTAACTTGCTTAAAGACACATGGAGAAAAAGTGAGATAGCTCATATTAAAAGGCCGATTTTTCTGAGTCCAAAGCTAACACTTGTAACATCTAATCTAATACTCATTTTAAAATATCAAGGCTAAGTAATTAAGAGATTGATAAAATTAATACCATAAAAATCAAGATATGAATTGATTTGAAACAAGGAAAATGAGTGAGGATTCCAATGTGTTCACTTGTAAATGACAGTAAAACACATGAATGGATGTCCAATGGGATTTCAAAAATGGACAAAGCTCTTGCAAAAATGTCAGGCAAGGATATAGCCTTCAGAAGGTCTTAGAGGAGAGAATGCAGCAACTCTGAAGCTAATTATAGTAGGAAAGGTGGGAGAACATGACACCCATAAGCATCTGTCAAAAGCCAGACTCTTCACACTGAATAAAACAAAGCAGAATAGCGAGTGGCTTTTCAGCTCCTTCGTTGCCTAGCGGTCTTCATTCTAGTTTGGGTGAGGGTAGCTAAGTCAGAGGAACAAGGAAGTCTGGAGATAGCCTGAACAGTCTTGGCATTTGGGGACTGATTAGCTGGTGTATTTGCTAATTTTTGAGAAGAGCTGTAAATTCCTGTAAAGTTAGGTTAAGTTTACCACGCACACACCTGCATTGACTGTCTCCATTCTGTCCTTGACATAAGTGACTCTATTTTAGTTTGGTTCTACATACCTCTGGAGAGGCTAGGACTTACAACACTTCAGGCAGTTTTCACGGTCCTATCAGCCTAGAAGCATAGAGCAATAGTTTGATATTTGTGCTAAGATCAAAGGGCTGCTGTATAAAGTGGCCTGGTGCACTTCTGAAAGTGGAGACTTGGGATCCCCCACTACATAGGTAAGATGGAGTCTGAGGGATTCTAGTAAGATTTTTTAAAAAAAATATATTTTCACTATGACCCACAGTAAAAAAAAATACATTTTTTTCTCCAAACCAGTACACATATTCATATAGATGCACATATTTAACTGATACTTATATCCTATAGAAGGAATATTAGTCCCTAGTACAGGCATTGCACTCTGACATTTCGCTGCTGCATTATATTTTATTTTTTATATTGCTGGATGCAGTTAACTAAATTGATTTCACAGCCTACTTGTCGCTTGAAAAATATCGGCCAAGAGATCACTGGAGAGGCTCATGCTACCAGTCTGTGTTTCTAGAGGGCGAGAAGGACTTAGGTGGCCTATGGGACATGTCAGTCCGCTATGAAAAGTATGAGGCTTGAGGATCAGAGTGACTTCAGAGACATGAATTCAGTTTGGGGGTTCTGGCCACAGTGGTGAGGGTTGAAAGCTTGCATTAGATAAGTTGTTCAGAGGGAGAAAAACAAAACGAGCACAGCAAAGCATAAGGTCAAAAAATAAACTGCAGAATACAACAGTTCTGTAGTGGAGTCAGGAGGAAGAATCAGAGAAAGAGCATAAAAACTTGCTTTTATGATAATTTAATAAAGCATAATTTATGGTGATTATGGTGGTTATATTGACTTTTAAAGATCAATATTATTACCAGTACATTCTGGTTTATTGTGGACTATAAAATAGTTTATTCTTAGTGAAGCTGTGAACTAGAGATTTTCTTTTTAATTTTTCCATCACAGGTAACAGTCAATCTTATATTAGTTTTAGGTGTACAGCACAGTGGTTAGACTTTTACATAACTTACAAAATAAGCTCCCCGCTCCAAGTCTTGCCTCCCTTGTGTTTCCTGTGGGTTTACACAAGTCCAGGAAAGGTGGCTTGTTCTGCCATCTAGTGGTTAGTTTTATCATGCTGTAAAAATCGAAAATTTACCCAGACACATTTTAATTATGGTACCTGCTATTTGAATATTGGAGGCCAGTCAATATAGTTATAGGTATAAACATTTGAGGCAGGCCCTTCTCTTAAAGTTGAGATTGGGCACACTTTCAGAATATTTTTCCTTATGAAATTCTAGAAAACACATATATTAACTAATAATAAAACTAACATGACATGAAAAAAACGATTATGAAGAAAATGACAGAACCCTACCAAGAAACACAGAATAATGAAGATATACCATGTTTATTGAAGAAATATTCACTATTATAAATATGCACTGTCTTTCTAAATTCAGTTACAAATTCAAAAACATCCCAGGTAATATCCCAAAATATTTTTTGTTTGTATACTGTTACATTATAAATTGGCTCTAACATTTAAATAAAGGAAAATGTGAAACAGTAATCCCCCAAAAGAACAAGGTAAAGAAACAACATGCTTAAGTTATTTTCAAAGTATTAAAATAACAGTCATTAAAAGATGTAAAACTCTGAAGAAATAAGTAAGTAACCCAGTTAAATAGTACATGGAGTTCAGAAACAGAATCATGGAATGTACTGAACTTCAGCTGTTGATTAATTAAAGCATCATTTCAAATCAGTGGGGAAAAGAGCAAGTATGCAGTATATGGTGTTGTCAAAATGTGTTACACATTTGCAAAAAAATAATTTTCAACTTCAAGCCACATCCCAGTAAAAATTCCTTATGTCTTAGAGAGCTAAATGCAAAAAAAACAAAAGTATGAAAGTGCTCAAAAGAAAATGCAGGATAATGCTTGTAACCATATGGCAGCGGGAATCTAAACAAAGCACAGATCCAGAGCCATAAAGAAAAGGTTTGACACACTTGACTACATAAAACTTTTCAATTCCCTTGTGACAAAAGATACCATAAACAAAGCTAAACAGCAAGTGACAGACTGGAAACTGCATTCAGAATATAAAAGTGTTTCCACATCTCCACATCAATAAGAAAACAAGTCAAGAGAAATTGGGCAAATGATTTGGACTGGGATTCACTGAGGAATTACAGATGGCCAAGAAATTGATAAAAAGATCCTCAAATTTAACACTGTTCGGACCAATGCAAATTAAAATAAGATATTTTATTCACTTTAGGGTTTGGTAATATCAAGAATTCATAATAATGTGGGAAAACAGGCACTCTCAAACACTCTTCAAAAGTGATAAATTGTTGAAGCAGTTTTAGAAGGCAGTTTGGCAGAATCTGTAAAATTGTTAAATTCACATATTTTTGATGTAGCAATACTACTTCTGGAATCAATCCCGAGTAAATATTCACATATATTCACATATGTGTTCATTGCTTTATTTTTAAAAATTATAGTGAAAAATGAAAAACACTTTAAAGTGAAAGGATTTTCTTCACTTATTTCCCCAAACACCACATGCTCCTGGCTTTCTCCCTTCTTCTATGGCCAGCCAGACTAGATCCCCTTTCCCGGTTCCTCCTCATGTCCACCACCTCCTCATGTCACAGTTCCCCAGGACTCAGTCCCGAGGTCTCTTCTCTGTCTATAGTCACTTCCTTGGCGACCTGATCTGGTCTCAGCATTCTCTGATTGCCATCCATTACTCTGCACTTGACAATTTCCATTTCCAGCTCAGATTCCTCCTCTGGCCTCCAGATCCATGTATCTGTCTGCCCATGGGCTTCTTTTCTGTATCTATATGTATCACACATAACAATTTAAAAAAATACTTTTGATCTTCTCTTCCAAACCTGCTCTCAACTTTAATCGTTTAGATCTTAGTAAATAAATACTTTTTCTTTTCAGTAGCTGAGGCCAAAATCCTAGTCGTCACATTTTGTCCTCTCCTCCATGCAATTTTTCAGCAATTTATGCAGCCCTATTATTGGCTGCGCTTTAAAGATATATGAAGATTTCAACAATCTCCCATTTCCCCCAGTCTCAGTACTCTGGTCTGAGCTCCCATCATCTCTTACCTGAATGAATGAAATTGCCTTTTAACTGGTCTCTCAACACCCACCTTATCCTGCTGCAGTCTGCTTTTAATAGAGAAAGAAGAGTGATTCTTTTTTTAATTGTTGTTCAAATACAGTTGTCTCCATTTTCCCCCATCCCTTCCTGTCACCCCAGCCATCCCCACCTCCCACCCTTGATCCTACTCCCCTTTGGCTTTGTCCATGTGTCCCTTATACATGTTCCTTCACAACCTGTCCCTCTCCCCCCCGCCCCATTCTCCCCTCCTACTTCCCTTCTAGTTACTGTTATGACTAAAGAAAACAACAGCAAAATGAAAAGGGAACCAACCATATGGGAAAATATATTTGCAAATGATACCTCGGACATGGGTTTGATTTCCAAATTATGTAAAGAATTCACATGTCTCCACTCCAGGAAGACAAACAATCCAACCAAAAAATGGGCAAAGGACTTAAACAGATACTTCTCCAAGGAGGACATACAGAATACCCAGAGACATATGAAAGGATGCTCAGCTTCACTAGCCATTAGAGAGATGCAAATTGAAACCACAATGAGATACCACTTCACACTGGTCAGAACGGCCATCATAAACAAATCAACAAACAAAAGTGCTGGTGAGGTTGTGGAGAAAATGGAACCCCAGTGCACTGTTGGTGGGAATGCAGACTGGTGCAGCCACTGTGGAAAACAGTATGGAATTTCCTCAGAAAACTAAAAATGAAACTGCCTTTAGACCTAGCAATTCCACTGCTAGGACACTACCTTAGGAATCACGAAACACCAATTCAAAAGAACCTATGTACCCCAATGTTCACAGCAGCACAAGTTACAATAACAAGGGTTGGAAGCAACCTAAGTGCCCATCAGTAAATGAGTGGATCAAACTGTGGTACATTTACATGATGGAATACTATGAAGCAGATAGAGTGATTCTTTTAAAATGAAAGTTGGGGGAAAAGATACAGAGAATAACTAGCATAGGTGGTAGGTAGAAAATAGGGGGAGGGTGAGAATAGTATGGAAAATGTAGAAGCTAAAGAACTTATAAGTATGACACATGGACATGAACTAAAGGAGGGAATGTGGGTGGGAGAGGGTGTGCAGGGTGGAGGGGAGTGAAAGGAGGAAAGTGGGACAACTGTAATAACATAACCAATAAAATATATTTTTAAAAAGGGGAAAAAGTCAGATTCAATCTCTGTTGCCTAGAATTCTCCACTGGTTTCCCATATCAGAGTAAAAACCACAATGTAAAAAAATAACTTTTAAATCATAACTCAACATGATTTTCATTCTTACTCTCTCCCCGCAAAGCTCCTTTCCCCAATGTTTCTCACCTCACCTACCAACACTCTCTCCTGACTCACTCTACTTAAGACATTGTGCCCTCCTTTGAAATCTTCAAATCCCTGAGACACAACCTTGACGTAGGGCACATGCACTTACCATTCACTCTTCTTGTACTTCTCCACTTATTCCCTCACCTATTTTAAGCTTTTACTCAATTGCCATCTTCTCATTGAACCTTTCCTGACCAGCCTGTTTAAAGTTGGACACTTCCTCATTACCATCTGACATAGTATATATTTTATGCTTTATGAATGCATATATTTATTTTATGCTTCCTGAAACTAGATTATCTTTTGCCTGATTTTCTTGTTTGATTAGTTGTATAATTTTGTTTATTATTATATACTGATGTACATTCAGCCCTTAAAAGAGTTGTTTGGCATACAGTAGGTGCTCAGTATTTGCTGGTGAAGAAATGTTACAAATCCATCAATAAGAAAGTATCATAAGGCAATGGTATTTAAAATTTTTTTCAAGTATTCCTCAAAAGAATTTTGAGAAACTATGGCATCAACTGTATTTTAATCATAATGATTTATTTCAAAATATGTGGCTTCTAATGCTTTTAATGTTTTATGCACATGCTTTGAATATACTTTGATACAAATTTAAGTACTGTCAATTTGCTCACTCAACTTATGGATAATGTCTGCCATATAATCCAAACAACAATAACAATCCTCATATTTGTGTCAAAAATATTTACTTTCATTTCCAATTCAAATAGACAAATATCTGTTCCAGCACAATCATTTCACTTTTGAAATTTAATTCCAAATTAATCCAGCTGCCTGCATAAAAGCAATGTTACCCCCTAAATATGTTAAAACTGCATCTGGCCTCTCTTTTTTGGTCCCTTCCCCCAGAAGCTATTCGTTCTCTAATTTTCCTTTAGTTTGCACCCCCAAAATCTTTTATATCTTGAGGCTATTATTTACTATTATTCTAGATAAATAACAGGAATTGGTGAGAGGTAAGCTTTTCTGCTGTTAAGTAGGAGAATAATAATCCATTGCTTATGAAAATGGACTGAGGAAAGGAGGTCATTCAGATTACAGGAAGATTCTCAGGCAAAACAATTGTAGGGAAAAACGTACTTGAAAGTTGAAGATCTGGACATCAGTTTTTTTCTCCATTCACATATATTCCTGGAATGTCTATGTACTCACTCATACTCCATTTTCAAGATAAATTTTACTGTCGAATTCTACACAATAGTAATTTAAAAGAAGAGGAACATTGATATGAAACACAGAAATTTCCAAGAAATAATTTTAATTAAAAACAGCAAATTCCATAACAATGTTTCTCATTTGCCTTTGAAATAGGCATGTGATTTACTTGAGCATGCATGTCGATTCATAGAAGGGACTGCAAGAATGCAAGCCAAGCCATACTAGAGGGTGCCTCTGAGGAGGGGGAGAGGGTGGTAACTAGAGGGCATGAGGAAAACAGATTCCCCCTTTGCTCTGCTAACTTTGCATAATTAAGTAAATCTATAGAAACTTCCTATGTTAGTTAAGAAAAATAATCAAGATTAATTACAATTAATTTAAAAATACTAAACAGACTCTGATAGTATAGTGCTGGTATAATCTTTAAAACTTTTTATTTCTTACAGCACTTTGTAAACGCTATAGAATATTACTCGTAGCTGAACGAAAATAGAAGTTAGTTACAAAAACTCCCACTTCCCTCTTCCCTTCTTACATTGATATTTTTCTGCCCTAAACCCCTGATAGTCACTCAGCCTTTGTCACTTCCTGTGCTTTGTTAGAGCTCCTTGTGCCTGTATCTGTTTTTCTACTATGTTCCTTACAGGACTACACCATTTTTATCTTTGCAATTCACATACTCAATACTTTACACAGTGGCTATGATACAGTCCACTTTCAATGACATTTTGAATAAATTAATGAGTAAATAAATAAATGGAAGTAAATAGTCTGTTTCCTTATTCTCCCCTTTGTTTCACTGATTTAGAAACAATATTTTAATATTGCATGTCTAATGATGTCTTTTATACTCATTGGAAAGTAAATTCTAGACATTGAACATTTACAGACATTATCTCATTTTTCTTCCTAATTTTGTGGTGAAGAACCATGGGTGGAATATAGACACAGCTTACACATAGAGAAGTAGAATCCCACAGACAAAACAATGCAACTTTCTAAATGCACAGCCACAGACCAGGGACCAGTAGATCATGTGTTGATCTAGCAGCATGAAGAGCCATGGATAATTTTAATACTTAACCACTCTTCTAATAGCATATTTTGATAGCTGAGATTTAAAAGGTATTTTTTTAATCTGAAACTGGATATTTCTTAGATATAACTTGGTTATAATTTATTAAATCATATTTTAGAAGATTACATATTTATCAAAGGAAAGAGAAGAATGGTTATTTTCCTGACATGAGCATGTGTTTATGTGTCTACATTTATTAAAGCAAAAGGGAAATTTACAAAAGCAGATAAATGTTTTTGTATTTAAGTCATGTTGTGCTTTTTTGGGTACTGGATATTTTTAGCAGTACCAGTTAAAACAATATCCATGGAGTGAAATGACAAAGTGAATCAGAAGTGGTAAGATTTCAACATTCTTCTTCAGGCCTGCCTTTCTGGGTGGCAATAAAGCCATTTCTGGGTTGTCAAGAAGTCACTGCAAAGCTTTATGAGGTGCAGGTTTGGGACAATACTCTAGGTCTGTAATAAGTACTTCATTTCCCATATTTATTTCAGGCCTATACACACAGAAATGTAATATTTTCAGAGACAGAAGGAAGTAAAAGTTGGATTCTTACACTTCTAGAGCAATATAATGGTTCATTTAAAAAATGGTATCGTAGTTAAAAAAAAGAATACACTACTCAATTAAAACATAATAATTAATTCTAAGTTTTTCAGAAACATATTTCCCTACATGAAAAGCAAGAAAAAAAATGTGTTCTAAAGAAACCAGAAAATTTGGGGAAAAAAAACCTGATAAATGACAATAAAACTCTAGAAAGTTAATTAACTGTTTTACACATCAACCAGATCTAGCTTCAGACTAATGTCTGAGTAAGAGATTAAAGTTGGAGAAATATTCACCCAATAATTAGTTGGAGATAAAAACAGATCTAGGGAAATCCACTCATATTATATAAATTCTAATACCAGCTTAAGTGGACTGAACTTCTAAAAAATGAGGAAGTAGAAAACAAAATGAAACAGAAAAATAAGAAACACCCTACAAAAACTATGAAAAATATTCTTTAACATAAAGCAGGCAAACAGCTACTGAGATGCTCGTACTTCTTTGAAGATCACTGATGTAACAAATCACACAGAAGACACATGTTCACCTGGATTATTGCTGAAAGGATACGTGTTAAATGTAATTCTTATCTGATAAAAGCTTTCAGAAAACTAAAAATATAAGTAAATCTTTTCAAGTTCAAGATGGCAGGTGGGAAATATGATAAAATATCTTCTCTCCGCACAAAATTCATTAAAATTATATATATTAACTTTTGGCCACATTCAAAGGCAAAGAAGAGAACTCTTTATGAACCAGGATTGGAGAGACAGCCCTAAAAGGGTTAAGCAAACTGAACATGACCTCAGAGTCTACTGCTTTACTACCGTAGGGTTGGAACTAGGGTTGTACTGGTCAGAAGCAAAGTCTGAGGCCTCTCTGCTGATCAGGCAAGTCTAAAGCTAAGCCATCTTCAAGGGTAGTGTTTGTAAAATTGTGAAGCCACATCTCAAAAAGAAATTCTCATCACTAGGTGTGAAAAAAGTTCCTCTGCAAATATCCAAGAATCACGAAATGGCTAAATTAACTTCAGTATCTTTACAGAGAAACAATAAACCCAACCACCTAAAGCTTATAACCAAGTAAGTAGAGATAATAATGCAGTCTAAAAAAGATTTCAAAGTAATATATATATAACCATCTCAAAGTGCTTATGAAGAGGAACATATGAGAATTCCAGAAATTAAAAAAATGTACTTTAATTTAAAAACTCACTAGAAGGACTAAAAAATGTGCTTTAAAAACTGAGCTAAGAAGTTGGCCAAACATGTCGCCAAATATTGAAAATATTTTTAAAAATGTAAAAACAAGAATTGGTCAAGTATCCTAATATTCAGCTTTTTAAAAAATGTTTCAGAGAGAAAGAATACAGAGAATGGAGAAAAGACAATATTTCAGAAACATGGCAAGAATTTTCTAAAAGTGAAGAAAAACATGACTTGTAAGATTAAAAGGACCCTCTAACTTCCAAACAAGATTAAAAAATAAACACAAGAACAATACTCATAACTTGAAACAACAAAATGAAACCTAAGAATATAATGAAAAAATTAACTTCTAAAGATAAACTTTAAGCAGAAAAGAAAAATAAACTACAAAGGAATGAGGAATAGAATAAGGTCAGCAATACTGTATTCAAGAAGACAAAGTAGCAATAGCTTCATATTGTTATGATAAAATAAGTTTGAGTGTAGGATTCTATACCCAGCTAACCTATTTTGGCTTATTAACCATTTTGGACATTCAAGGACTCTAAATTTATAATTCACTGACCCTCTGAAAGGGCAAGCAATTCATATAGTCAATTAAAAAAAAATAATAATAAATACTAAAATGTAAGAAGAAATCACAAGGAAAATATCAGTAAATGAAATCAGTAAATCTAAGTATTGTTTGATTAAAAATTAGCTTTGAATGACAAGGGAGAACTAAACTTTTAGCTATGATGAACATGAGGTTGGGTTAAAGCTAGTAGTGATAACTAAGATTTTGTTTAAATGATTTTAAATGTGTATGCAAAATATTTAAGGTTAGATACTAGAAAATAGAATATTTACCTTTCAAGATTTAAAGAAAAACAAAAAGAAGCACTGAAGGAATCCAATAGAAAGTTGTAAAGAAAAACAGTGTCAGCTAGGAGACAAAAATATAGCAATTGATAGCTTCTTTCCACATTCACGTTTTAAACTTTTGAGTTTTTTGCACTCCGAGAGACACAGTTGAATGTTCCTACGTTATCGCCTAGATTAACGTCTTAACTACTGAGAGAGGATGCGGGGTGCATGCTCGTGATTACTGAGTGAGGCACGGGAGGGAGGGGCCCCCACGGCTCCCAAGATTTCCCTGATATGAAACAATCACTGACGCGAAGTTGCAGAGAAATGAAGGTAGGATCAGAAGAGAAATGAAAATAGTTAATATTTTAAAAATATATCTCTGCTTCAGGTGGTTGAACAAATGATTACTTGATACCTGGGATCTGAATGTCCCTGGACCTGTGGCCTGGTGGGACTGAACCTTCAGCCCCGTAGGTCCCGCTGTCTCCTGGTGGTAAGTGCCGATCAAGTCTTTAAAAAAGTACCAAAAAAATTATTTAAAAAACCCACAAAAATACTTTTTTAAGCCAGAGTTTTCTACAGGTATTAATGAATACTTTTCTTAATCCTTGTAAGTTTTGTGTGTTTATTATTTCCTTTTTAAAAAGATTTTATTTATTTATTTTACTTTTTTAGAGAGGAGAAGGGAGGGAGAAAGGGAGGGAGAAAGAGAGGAGAGAAACATCAATGTGTGGTTGCCTCTCACAGACCCCCTACTGGGGACCTGACCTGCAACCCAGGCATGTGCCCTGGCTGGGAATTGAACCAGTGACCCTTTGCTTCACAGGCCGGTGCTCAGTCCTCTGAGCCACACCAGCCAGGGCTGTTTAATATTTCTTGATACCAGTAGCATTAATTTATACCTTTGTAGTGCCATAATATTTTTATAAACATTCAGTGCTTGGCTCAAGTCTCTACGAGGGGTTTATTCAGGGCCATCTTGGGACCCTGTGTATTATGTACTTTACTTAAAAAACAATTACCCAGTGTCACTCTTTCTGTGTTAATTAAGAAAAGGTATTGTTTGCAGCTCTGCAAGCAGTCACATTGCAGGGAGATTGAGTTCATAGTTTGTGTATGAGGTGTAAGCCTCCAGGACCAAACATGAAGGTTTATTTAAGGGTTTTCTGTTTGTCTTTTTGGGTTTTTTGTTTCACTTTGTGTAATGTTTCTGCATTTACAGCCAAATCAATTTCATTATGTTTCAAGCTTTTACTGATGTTAAATGGAGGAAAGAACAGAAAAAGGAAAGATTTTTACAAAGTAATAGTTTAAAACCAAGCTGTTTACATGTTACTGTTCTTAACTGTCTGTTCTTATCCAAAAATGGGACATTCCCAGGGAGAAGAGGAAGGCTCCACTTGATTCCTTAAATCACCAAAAGCCCCAGCCCAGAATTCAGAATCCCTCTACCCCATGAGTTCTTACAACATTATTTCCCAGTTAGCTGATACCAAGGAAAAAGACATCCTTTCAGTAGTTAGAGATCAGTTGCTTAAATGATTTCATGTCAGTGTTGTATTTATGGTTTTACAATAAAACAACCTTCAGGAAGAAAAAGAAAATTGATGCAAATATATCAATTCTTCAATGCATGTATCTTTATGGCTATTTAGAAAGATTTATTTTCTACCCCAAAGCATAATAAACTTTGCTATAATTTATTCTAATAGCTTGAAAGTTTGTTTTTATTATTGTTATTTCAATATTAGTTGCATCTGGAATTTGTCTTTGAATAGTATAAATCCATTTTTTTCAAATAGATAATAAATTTTTGTTCTCCATTGACTTAAAATGATAATGCAGGACTTCTGGCCTATATGGAGGTATAGGTGGACACACTGTGCCTCCTTGCACAACCAAAATTAAAGACAAAAAGATTTAGAAACAAGAAAACAATCAGAACTGATAGAAAATTGAACTGTACAGAAGTCCAACAACCATTCATCCAGACAGGTAAGAGGGGCGGAGTCGAAGCAGAAAAAAATGGATGTTGGCAGACCCGGGCTCGCAGGCAGCAGCGGCTGGCAGATCCCAGGTGTACAGGCAGTGGCTAGCAGACCTCAGGCACACATGCGGCGGCTAGCTGACCCCAGGCACAGGGTGGCAATGGTGCAGACCCAGTGAGGCCCGGCAAGGCGGCTGGCTGACCAGGTGGTCCCACATTCGCACACAGATAATCCAGGTGAAGGGGAAGTGGTGGAAGGGACTGGGATCCAAGAGAGAGTGGAGCAAGTGCCATTGTTTCCTCCTGGACCCCGCCCCACATACAGCGTCACTGCGACTGGGCTGCCCTGCCCTGAGGAATACCTAAGACTCCACCCCTCACTATGTAACAGACTCAACCAGGCCAAAAAAAAGAAAAAAGAAAAAGAAAAAAGGAAAAAGAAACAAACAAACAGAAAAGAATGAAGAAACAAGAATTCAAAAAAAATGAGGAGAGGCTTAGGGACCTCCAGGACATCTTTAAATGTCCCAACATCCGAATTATAGGGGTACCAGAAGGGGAAGAGGAAGAGCAACAAGTGGAAAACTTATCTGAACAAATAATAAAGGAGAACTTCCCTAATCTGGCAAAGGAAATAGGCTTCCAGGAAGTGCAGGAAGCTCAGAGAGTCCCAAAGAAGTTGGACCCAAGGAGGAACACACCAAGGCACATCGTAATTACATTAGCCAAGATGAAAATGAAGCAGAGAATTCTAGAAGCAGCAAGGGATAAGGGGACAGTTACCTACAAAGGAGTTCCCATCAGACTGTCAGCTCATTTCTCAAAAGAGACCTTACAGGTAAGAAGGGGCTGGAAAGAAGTCTTTGAAGTCTTGAAAGGCAAGGACCTACATCCAAGATTGCTCTATTCAGCAAAGCTTTCATTTAGAATGGAAGGGCAGATAAAGTGCTTCTCAGATAAGGTCAAGTTCAAGGAGTTCATCATCATCAAGCCCTTATTATATGAAGTGTTAAAGGGACTTATCTAAGAAAAAAAAGATAAAAATATGACAGTGAAAAGACAGCAAACTCACAGCTATTTACAACCACACCTAAAACAAAGGCAAACAACTAGAACAGGAACAGAACCACAGAAATGGAGATTATATGGAGGGTTAGTAATGGGGGAGTGGGAGAAGGAGAGAGGGGGGAAAGATACAGAGAATAAGTAGCATAGATGGTGGGTAGAAAATAGGGGGAGGGCAAGAACAGTGTGGGAAATGTAGAAGCTAAAGAACTTATGACACATGGACATGAACTGAAGGGGGGAATGTGGGTGGGAGGGGATGTGCAGGGTGGAAGGGACTGATGGGGGAGAAATGGGACAACTGTAATAGCATAATCAATAAAATATATTAAAAATGTTAAGGCATGAGTTTTATTCTTCTCTATTGTATTTCATCAACCTATTTGTTTTTTTTTAAATATCACACTATTCATATTTAACTTAGCTTTTAAATTTATTTTAAAAATGGTCTTTAATTATATTTTAAAACAATTATGCCTTTACCCTTACAGGATAAAGGAAGATCTGCAAAGCATAAAAGTACTAAATTACTTCAGCAAGTAAAAATATCACTAAATTTGGATAGATAATGGAAATATTGGTATCGAAACTTCATAGATGATATTTTGAAAAGAAAAAAATCCTAGAAATGAGTATTTGTTATGCATATGATGGATGATATAGTAATATAATCAGTATAAAGAGTTATTTTATATTGATAAGAAATATCTAATTCTTCAACTGAATAATCAAAAGTACGAATTCACAAAAAAGATATATGAATTATTATTAAACGTATAAAATAAAACTTGTCTTCCCAATAATCAAAATGAAATAAAAATAATTTTTTTAACCTAAAACATTAGAAACAATTTAAATTACCGAGGAAAATTATCTTGTAAATGTCATCAGAATGTGAACAGTGGAATTTATCATCAATTATAAGACTAAAACTGAGGAATATCTAAATTGTTGAAAGATATTGTGAAACATTGCTATACTGCAACATTGCATCCTCAATAAAATAATAAAGATGAAGAACATTTAATGGCAATTGAAGTTATCAAGGCATAATATTAAATGAAAACATTTCTGTTTCTCTAGAGAACCCCAACTGGTACAGTCAATAATTAAATTGATGTTTGATTCTATGGAGTTTGAAGGAGCAGTGAAAATAAACAAGATAGAAGAAAAATGCAAAGCACAAGTTTATTATCAAATTGGTTAGCATTTAACTAAAAACTGGAAAAACAAAAGTGAGAAGCAACATATATGCAATGATTTGGAGGAAGTACTCTAGGTAAATGAAGCAGCCTAGAGTTGGGAAAGGGTCTGATATACTCACGGGACAGACAAAAGGCCTTACGGAGAATGTAGGAAACTTTATGGTAGAGTTGATTTTGGAGATAGGCAAGAATCATTTTCTGTAGGAATTGCAGGCCACAGCTCAGGAAGTCCAGATTTTATTCTAACGTCATTAGAGAAAACACTGAAAGGTTTCACGGAAGAGAATGACAACTCTGATATAATCTTAGAAAGATGACTGATTTATAAAAATTAATAAATAAATCAGAGATGGATGAATTGAAAGTTGCGATACCAGTTAGGAGAGTATAACGTTTGTCCAGGTATAAGATAGTGGTATGCTGGACTGAGATGACAGTAGCAGGAACAGGAGCAGATGGATTTAGAGGTAAGAACTAGCACGACCTGATGATTAATCAGAAACAACAAACAGCAAGAGGAAAAGAGAATTTGTAGGTTTTACAGTTGAATTATTGAGTCTATGGTGATATAGTTTACTGTGATAGGAAAAATGGAGGGGAAATAGATGTGGGGCATGGGGAATCAAGGGTATATTTTGGGACCAATTAACATGGAGATATTTATTAGATACCAAAAAGAAATGCTTGGATTCATTATGTCGATCCAAGACTAAACAGACTGCTACCACACTACTGACTCACTGGTAGAGAGTTTTTTGTTTGTTTGTTTGTTTGTTTGTTTGTTTGTTTTGAGACTTTCATCTTTAGAGCAGTTTTAGGGTTACAACAAGATAACAGGCTCATGCCGCGCAATGCTTGAGCAAAAGAATGCGCTTACTGGCTCTGGTCCTTCCCTTCCAGGCTCAGATCTGACTTACTCTTCGAGTAAACGTAACCCTACTTCTGTCACGCCTTCACATTTTCTTTTAGCTCTGAGTTCTACTTAGTTCATACAGAATTGCTCTACTGTTTCTTTGACCTAAATTTCCATCTAGGAGACTTAAATTGATTTCTTTGCAGTTAAACTTTGATGAAATTATTCCTTCATAGGCTCATTCACTCATCAGCAGTTATTTAATTCATTATCCAAAACACTTATGTGGGTCTTTACCATACTATGTTGAAAATCAGGAAAATGTGATGGAATGAGTGTAATTTATGGAGCCTTGATGTATCATTAGAATTTTCAGAAGCAGAAATGGAAGGAAAAAAGCCTTTCAGGCATTCTCATGCAATTTCAAGGGGATTGATTCTAGAACTTCAGATTCTTCAATGTCATACCTGAACCTCAGCCACTGTGCTAATTTGCATTCAAATTAGTACAATAGTCCGTATTTGTGGCATGATTTTGACATTTATCTATTTAAAAAGATTGCAGTGTTTTAATTCTGTCTTATTCTAATGATTAAGTAATAAAAAATTCTTTAGAAGATCATCATTCTATAAAAGACCTAATTTGTTGTAAATATATATGATTATTTGTTATTTTCAGCCCAGCTGAAAAGAGACTCCAAAGAAATCATAACAAAATGTATTTTAATATGCACTCTACAGTGTATGGTCTTGTTAAATTTTCATTACTGTCTCAATAATACAAGGTCCTTTACAAATCTCTAATATTTATAAGCTAAATAACTCATTTCCTTATTCAGGGCAGATTGGAACACATTTTCCTGGAAGAATATAAACCCCCCAGCTCTGCTCCAGGTCTTGAACTCTGCAAAACCAACCGCCACTGGAAGGGCCTCAATGACTGAGGACCCAGAAGAAAAATGTTTCCGCCTTTAGGTGGAGCCACATGCACATGATTCTAAAGCTTAATTAATTGATTTAAAACTTAAATCATCACTCAAGCAGGTTCCTCTCTTTCTTTCTTGCTCTCTTTCCTCTTTCAGCAGAGAAGCCAATTTCTTTATACCATTCTTCAGTTATTTCTTTCTCTTTTATTTATTTTTCGTTTATTTTCCTTGTTTTTTTCTCCTTCTTTCATAAATAAAAGGAAAATTACAGAAATATTTAAGTTTTTAGTACCAAATTGTTAAAGCACAAGTTTTATACTTGAAAGGTGATATTGTAGTCTCTAGTCCCTTCTGCCTGGGAGTCAAGGACTAAAGTCTTAGGGATATCAGGCTTCATCCAAAATCGTGCTTTCCCAATTGATCAGGTATGTAGCAAGAGCGTTGAGAAAGAGTAGTTTTCTTTCCTTTCTTTTCTAAAAATATGTCTACTGATTTCTGCCCCTTCGAAAGGATGTTTTTTCTCTTTGTAATCAATACACTGAACATAGCTTTTCCTCTCAATGCTATTTCACAAGGCTCTCACCTTTCCTCAAAGGAAAAAAAAATGACTTTTGGCTGAAGTGGTGGTAATGGTAATTCAATTTTTTGCTTTACAAATACTTCTTAAGCACCTTTAGGGCATTATTGTTTTATGTTAGCCATTTTTTCTCTGCTAACAGCTATTAAATCAGTGGGGAACAAAAGGAAGAAAGAAAGGGTGATTATCATAATGAGAGAATGAAAAATTTTCCACACTTACGGTAAAAGGAAGGGTAAAATCAAAAAATGTCCCTTCTCCTATTAACCCTAATTATATGAAATTCATCACTTTGGTTTCTTAGAGAAGTTGTAGAATTCTCCAGATCTCTAAACAGAAAAAATAAAATTCTGAATTCTCATGCCTTCAGGGCTGACATTGTGAAAGACATTGCATTTGACTTTGTGGCAAATTATTAGGGAAGTGGAAAACAATACCTTTGTTCCGGAGGAACTAAACTTAAAGGTGGAACCGGCGCCTTTGGGAAAACGAGGAACACAGAGGCTATCACAGAAGCGTTGCACACATCCTCATACAGCTGTGACTGCACAGAGATAGACTCAGTCCGTAGAAGCAACCATTACCCGAATGCTGGGGAGAAAAGCGCTTGACTTACTCGACAAAAAAGTGGGCAGCATGCCATGCAAAAGGGAGGCAATATGTGTGAGCTTAACTCCTTTCTTGACAGGAAGGTAAGTAATTTTTCTGGTCAAAATAGAGAATATGAGTTGGGGCAAGGCAAGACATTTTGATAGTAGGAGATAAGAGCAAGGAAAAGCAATTATAGTTTTAGAATGATAGAAGTGGCAATTTGGAACCCTGTGGAAGAAATCTTTTACATTTAATAGAAACATTTTTAAGCCTATAGCAAAGTAGAGTGGTGTCATGAACCTTTATGTGCCTCTTAAGTACCTGCTAATAAATATCAACATTTTACCAAATATTCGAATGACTGCTCTCTCTAATGAACGTGTAAGCTATTTTGTCCTTGTGAGTGGTGATGTGTACTTGAACAACTTATCAGAAAAGAATTCGTTCTGCTTTTAAATCAGTGTCCCACACATCAGAAACAGGAACAAAATGGGAAGGTCCCAAGGAGTCAGGTTTTTTATATGAAGCTTTCTCCACAGGAGCTGACATGAGGTACTGAGGCCTTCACATAGTCAGTGCTTCTCACAAATGTAGTTTACTTCTACCTAAAGAAATCGAGTGTTCTTTTTTTCTTAAAGGTTTGTTTTTTCACTTTTGAGAGAGGGGAGGAGGGAGGGGGGAGAGAGAGAAAGAGAGAGAGAGAGAGAGAGAGAAAGAGAGAGAGAGAGAGAGAGAGACATTGATGTGAGAGAGAAACACTGATTGGTTGCCTCCTTCACCTGTCCCAAACAGGGATGGAGCCCATAATGTGGGCATGTGCTTTGACCAGGAATCAAACCAGCAACAATTTGGTTACAGGCTGACACCCCAACAAACTGAGCCATGCCTGCCAGGGCAAGCCAAGGGTTCTTGAAGAGTAGAGCTGACAATGACACCCAAACAGTAATAACTATATTTCAAACACTAGAAGCAAAAATAATATTTTATAAAAATGTTGCACTATACCAGCTGTGTTATAATGGATATATTACCCATATTACCCCATTTAAATGCCACAAAAACACATTGTATTGTTCCCCCCTTTACATGTAAATAAACTGGGGCATAGAATTCTTAAGTCGCTTATTCATGGCACACAGCCAGATTTAAGACTGCAACCCAGTTTAGTTTGGTTCCCAATTGTTCTTGTTCCCTATATAACCAAGAACCCAGAGAGAGAAAACCAAGTCCTCTTCAACATTACAGCGCTCATGGACCCAAAGCCAGAGTGATCTCTAGGAGTGGTCGGGTGCTGAGCAGTGAAGAATGTTCTATATTCAGAAGAACAATATTCAGTCCAGATAAGAATGTACCTTCTTCATCAAGGAGACTGTGAACTGGGTATAACTGAAACTATGCTTTTTAAGCCACTACTTAATGTGATGCTTTTAAAAAAATATATTTTATGTGTGTTGGTGGTTAAAGGGAATTTGTCTACAAATAAGACATTGAAAAAGATTCAAATAGATGAGGTTGGATGGTGGTAGATTTCTAGGATGCAGTAGATGGGTAGACCTGGTGAATTGGACAGCAGCAAAGGAAAAAATCAAAGAGGTAGAGAGTGAAGGCAGTCAAGAGTGATCCGTGGTAAGGACAGGTTTCCTTGTGAAGTCCAGATAACTTTTGGAAAATTTGAGTTTGAGAAAAGTTTGATTTGTTTACAATTGATGATATTCAAGATTTTGGGTATAAGGATAATTTTGTTCAAGTTATGCATTAAATTTCATGAGTATTAGAAAAAATTGCCAGACTTCTGGTCAAGATGGTGGTATAGGCAAACATGGCTCCTCTCTTTGCACAACCACATCAAAATTACAACGAAAATATAGAACAACCATTACTCATAACTGGCAGAAAATGAGTTGAATGGAAGTCTGACAACTACGGAATTAAGCAAACCACATCCAACTGGACTGGTAGGATGGGCACAGATACAGAACAGGCTGGTCTCTCACCCCCATGTAGAGGATAAAAATTTGGAAGGGATATCTTGGGAGCAAGGAGTCCCAGCCTGATATCAGGTCACCCAACCTAGGGTTCCAGCACCAGGACAAGAGTCCCCATAACTTCTGGCTGCAAAAACCAGCAGGGATTGAATCAGTGGGAGAAATTTCTGGGGCCCTAAGCAGTTCCTCTTAAAGAACCCACACACAGGCTCACCTACTCAGACTCACTCCTTCTGAGCTCCAGCACCAGGGTAGCAGCTTAAAAGGCACCAGCAGCATAAAAGGAGAAACTGAAGTGTCTGACATCAAGGTGAGCAAGGCCATTGTCCCTTTTCTAAACCTCCCCCCCACCACACACACACACAGAGCTAGCCAACTAATGCCATATCTGAGACTCCATCAACCTGATTAACACAGTTGAACCCAATTTGGAGATCCCCAGAGACTCTGCCTCTCCCAAATTATAGACCCACCTAAGCTGCCTTTTCATATAAAAGGCTGATCTTGGTTCATGCTGCACAACTTTCTAAATCCCCTCAAACAAGCAATAGCTGGACTCAGTGAGCCCCAGGTCCAGCACTATCAGCAGCCAGCCTAGATTCACAGCTTGGCTTTGCCTGGGAATCTCTAAGCCCATCACAAGTAGCAGCCATTTCAGATTGCTTTACAGCTCAGGCAGTGTAGCCCTGGGTGAAAGACATGTGGGTGCTGACATTGGCCTGCACTACCCAGGAAATCCCAGGGCCACCACACCCAGTAAACAGCTACAGACCACACTGGAGCACCACCACCCTGCTCCTGCTCAGCTGATCCTCCACAGAAGGCAGAGATTGTTCATCAGTGGCCAGAGCCAGTCTTTGCAGCTGACTGGCCTGGGGAAATCCCTCTCATTGATCTGCCAACAGCAGCTAAGCCTCAACTACAAGAGGAGGGTGTACTCAGCCCACCCAATAGACACATCTTGTGTGCCCAGCTTGGGCGATAGGGGAGGCTACGCCACCAGACCCTACAGGACACCTACTACATTAGTCTGCACTATCAAGACAAGGAGGCTAAGCAGCTATACCTAATATGTAGAAACAAATACAGGGAGACTGCCAAAATGAGAAGACAGAGAAATGTGGCCTAAATGAAATAACAAATCAAAACTCCAGAAAAAGAGCCAAACAAAATGGAGATAAGCAATCTATCATTAGATACAGAGTTCAAAACACTATTTATAAGGATACTCATAGAACTTAGTGAGGACCTCAGTGGCATAAAAAGGGTCCTGTCAGAAATGAAGGATACACTAATTGAAATAAAGAACAATTTACAGGGAAACAACAGTGGAGTGGATGAAGCTGAGAATCAAATCTATGATTTGGGACATCAGGAAGCAAAAAACAAGCAATCAGAACAACAAGGATAAAAAAGAATAAAAAAATGAGGATAGTATAAGCAGTAAATGGGACAACTTCAAATGGTCCAACATTCACATCATAGGGGTGCCAGAAAGAGAAGAAGAGCAAGAAACTTAAAATCTATCTGAAAAAATATTGGCATAAAACTTCCCTGATTTGGTGAAGGAAATAGACATGCAAGTCCAGGAAGCACAGAGAGTCCCAAACAAGATGGAGGCAAAGAGGCCCACTCCAAGACACATAATTAAAATGCCAAAGGTTAAAGATAAAGAGAGAATCTTAAAAGCAGGAAGAGAAAAGAAGTTAATTACCTACAGGGGAGTTTCCATAAGACTGTCAGCTGATTTCTCAAAAGAGGCCTTGCAGGCTAGAAGGGATTCGCTGGAAATATTCAAAATCATGAAAAGCAGGGACCTACAGCCAAGCTTGCTGTACCCACCAAAACTATCATTAGAATCAAAGGGCAGATAAAAAGCTTCCAAGATAAGAAAAACCTAAGGAAGTTTGTCATCACCAAACCATTATTATATGACATGTTAAAGGGACTTATTTAAGAAAAAGAAGATCCAAACTCTGAACAATAAAACCGCAATCAATACATATATATCAACAATTGAATCTAAAACACATACTAAGCAAACAAGAAGAACAGAGGCAGAATCATGGATATGGAGAGCAATCTGATGTTTGCCAGGTAGGATGGCATGTGGGATAATAGGTGAAGAGGTGAGAGGATTAAGAAGTACAAATAGGTACTTACAGAATAGCCATGGGGATATAGAGTACAGTATAGGAAGGAAATGGAGTAGCCAAAGAACTTATATGCATGACCCATTGACATGAACAATAGTGTGAGAATTGCCTGAGGGAGTGCGGGAGGCTGGGTGGAAAGGGGCAAAGGGAGGAAATCAGGGAAACTCTAACAGCCTAGTCAATAAAATATAATTTAGATCATGAATATGGTTAGAACAAGGATTCTTGAGTATGGCTAGCATAAGAATAAAGTTTTGCAAATTATTTTAAAGAATAATATTAAGTTAAATTAGTGTGGATTGTTAGCTAATACAGAGCATAACTAAGCAAGATTTTGATGAGAAAAGATAGATTGGAAAAAGAGGGGAAAAAATGAGGGGGATGTAGTGTGGAAGAGTAAGGGATAAATGCCAGACAAGGTGATATCACAGTATTGTAGACAAAATGTAAGTGACATATTTTATAGAACTTCCTCACATCACAAATGGGAAATCTGAGGGCTACAGGAGAAAAGAAATGCCCACTATCACACAGAAAGTTTGTTATACAGTAACATCTACAACTTGGGGTTTTGCTTCATAATCTAGTAATTTTTTTTTCATGAAATCAGGCCCTTCTTTAAAAAGTAAATTTTGGTCTCACATGACTGTTCTACTCAATTTACCATGTACATTCTTATTCAAACCCTTATTTATATTTTATCTGCCATTTTCAGTTAGTAATTCCAAAGTATTTGTCTGGAGGATGTTCAATATTTTTAAATTTTCATTTGAAGAATGACTATGGATAAATTCAAATGATTAAAAACATTTAAAAATAGTTTACATGATTAAAGTAAGATATTTTTGAGAGAAAGAAGGGAGGAGCCTTGGACTGTGCTGCTGATTGACAAGAGCAGGGACAAAGCATCACAGAGACCTAATTTGATTTCTGGCTCTCCCCGACCCACAGGACTGACTATATGCAATGTACTTAAGATTCTTGAGGTCTTGATTTCTGTAAAATCGGAACAATGGGAATCTGTTTGCAAGATGTATTTGCAGATTACAGATAATGACTATCACCAGTGTAGCTCCTGACACTCAGTAGGTATTAAATATGTGATGATGAGGGGGGCAGAGAGGAGAGGAAATGCTGTGGACTGGTCTTGAAGCCAGAAACAGGAAGTGCATTGATGTGGTACAAACAGAAAGTGGATAAATAGGAAGGGAACGTTGGGTTTGGGTTTTTAGGGACACTTTCAAAGGAGCTGGTAGATATGTGTGTTCTGCTTGTGTTAGCATCCCCATTTTAGAGAGTGAATCATTTTTCTCCATTTAGAAGCTTTGGAAGTTATGCCTTTTCACTTAATATTTCCACAAAAAAACTGAGAATTTAAAAGGGAATTTCCTAGTGTCGGTTCCATGAGACCACAATGTTGAACCTTTTGGCATCTGGATTATATCAGCTTTTCTTGCATCATGATCTTTTATATTTCCCACTTTTGCAAAAACAATTTAATAACATTGTTTCCATGTGGTTATATTACTTTGCATAGCAGGACATAGACATGTAAAGTGCTTGAAGAGGAAGCAAATATAATTGTATATGACTAAAGTTTATTAGCAAACTCCTCCTATTTAATATATGTTATTCTTAAAGTACAAATACATTCTTTACCTTTGTACATCTCTGAGGAATTTGCAGAGTACTTTCACATGTATTATTTCATTTACTTTTTATGACAATGGTATGAGATAGGTATTAATATTCTCATTTTTTAGATGAGGCAAGAAAAGCTCAGAGTTTCAGGATCTTGTTCAGGGTCACATAGCCAATAAGCAATTGATCCAGATTATCTGACTCCAAAGTCAACACAATTTCTACTCTGCACCTCCATTTTTATTTCCATCATTCAATATAAGATGAGGCATGAAACATGTCTGCTGCTGCCCTCAAAGACTTCCCGATTTCATTTGGCAAGGAAAACCCACACACATGGCAGAGTGAAACCTCACTGCAGGCAAAATATCAGTATATGATGCCAAGTGTCTTACACGTGTTGCTCATAGGGTAGTTGGTATGAGCAGGAAAAGAGAGATTAAGATCACTATGAGTTTGAGTGGTCAGGGACATATCACAGAGAAGGTAAGAAAAATATTTTGAGAGAGTAGAAAACTAGGCACCTATTTGGGATGATTGTAATAATCAACATGTCCTCCACCCACAGCCTCTAACTCTCATCTGTAAACATTCCAAAAGGAATAGGACATTGTATTCTTGGCTGGAAATGAAGCAAGCAAATGAATCATCTGGAAATTCAGGGTTGGAATAAGTTTTCATATGATTAGTTTGAGATTATATTTATGTTCATGGGCTCCTTGCTGATGATGTACCCGCAGTAACCAACCCCAGAAGAAATCTGTGATTTCTTCTACCTTTCACATTCTGGTACCTGGAGTCTTACCAGGGTTCGACAAACCCAACCAAGACGTTTTCTGAGTCAGTGTGGTGGTCAACACTGTGGACAAGGAGACAAAGGAAAAAGCATTGAATTAGGAATCAGAAGAACTGGACTGTGTGTTGTAGCTACTGCAGGAGTATGGCGTCAAGCAACTCACTTCCTCTCTCTGTGTTCCAGTTTCATCATCTGAGAAACAGGACTTAATGAACCTGCCCACCCAATCTTTTCATAAAGAAAAAATGAGACCACATATATGAAACTGTCCTAAAAATAGCAAAATATATAAAATATTACAGAAATTCACACATTATATAAGCATGTGTATAATTATTTCCAAGACATCCTTTTATAAAGTTTCCCCCAATTCTCTCCTGCAACTTATCAAGCAGTTTTTAAAAAATGTTTTTGCCTCATTACGATCCCCAAGTATCTAATGTACACAGAGATAATTATCAAATCATTGTAAGTGAAAACCTACAAAAAATTATTTTCCCCTAAACCTACATGTCAGTAAAAGTATGGGTTGTCATTTCTGAGCAGGCTTCACTATATTAAGTTAAAATAGACTAATAATAGTCAATTACTGGCTGACAATTTTCTCTTTAACACCATGTTGTTCAAAATGTGCTATAGGGACCCCTGCATGGAGCATCACCAGAGAGCTTGCTAGAAACGAACGCAGAGTCCACAGCCTCACCCTAGACCTACAGAATCTGCACTTGAACAAGATTCCCCAGTGAGTTGTATGCATACTAATGTTTGGGACTCATTCAACTATGAGCCAATTTCAGATACACGTGTCCTTTGATCCTTGAGACTATTCTGTTGAAAAAAGTGTTAATACCTTGCCTGCCCACACCCCGTTTTCCCGTGAAACTCAGAAAAGTTCAGCCAGAGTGACACAGCCGGGAGTGGCAGCTGAGGGATTTAAACGCCGCCTTTCTGATTCTGAAGTCTGTGCTTCTGCCAACACACACCTCTTCTGTCCATTTCTCTCTCTCTGGAGTTTTTGGTACATGAGGACCTGTTCTGAAGCCAGATCTTACTTCCAGCAATTCTGACTTAAAGATCCACTAGTTTATCTAAAGTCCCCGCTCATGTAAACCCTGACTCATGGTGCAGGAAACAGCACAGAAGTAGAGGAAGAACTGCTTCCTTCTGTGGCTCATTCTACCTTTTGAGTCTGTGCCAGGGAGATGACAGAGGAAATTCCCATGTCACATTCTTCCTCTTTTACTTTGGTAATTGAGGTGTTCATGACATCAGTCTTTCTGAGATCTTTCTGGGAGTTCATTGCGGGCTGATCTCATCATCAGAATAACACTATTATAAGGTGCCACCCTTGGAATTGCTCAAACCTTGTGGCTGACTGGGCTTCTTTTGGCCACCTCAAGGTGGTATCGGAGCACAACTCTGCTTACGTTATAAGGTAAAGGCCTGATTCAATCACTTATGAGAAGTGCTTGAAGTATGTTGCTGGATGTCCTCCAACTTTCTCTTTGTTAATAGATTCTCACCCTTGCCACAGAAATCATGTTTGGGATAGCAGTCAACAGAAAGTGGTTTGAAAAGTTTCATTAGCAGTGATTTATTTATAGCTGAGAATCGAGAAATTAGTCACACTCCACTTAATATAATATGCATACATGAGCAGAAGTTATTTAAAAAATAATGCAAACCAAAAATGAAAAACTCACAGAAAAAAATACAGACACTGAGATTGTGCTTTGTGTCTTCCTGGCATACCAAGTGTGCCAACTGTAATCCTATCCAGATATGAGGCTTTCATATGTTCCTTAAAAACAAGCTCAAGTGGCTTTTCAGGGTGGTGAGACCTATGCCTACAATATAGCACCCTCTTCCTGTCTATTTTTAGGATGAAGCACAAAAGATGCCAAAGAGCTCTAGAGAGCTTTAAGTGAAGATACCTATGGAAATCCTCAGCCTGTAGGAACCCTTCAAGAGTCATTCTCAAAATGAGAACTAATGCCCACATGACTGTTTCTGTTTAGTTCCTATCAATGAGAAATTCCATTTTGTTCTCCACTAAGTCTTTGTGTAAACCGTGGGAGCCCCCAAAGCCCTACAAGATCTGTTTAATTCTTGCACTATTGTTCTATCTATCCACAGTTGCTCAAGGATCTTTGCCTATAGTATTGTTTCAGCCCAAAATGTTCTTCACCAGCTCTACCTTTTCAAATCCTGAGCAACATTCAAGATTGTTTTTTTTCTTTTTCTGAATCCTTCTCTGATTACTCAAATCAAATATAAGCGCAATTCAGAGTCTATGTCTCTATTAGAGCACTTGGTGTTTCTGCCTGTTTGAGAGTTATTTGTGCAATTGTCAGTTTCTCCTGCTAGCCACATATTGATCTATTTTACTAGATTATGTTTTCCTCGTTTGTGGATGGGTGATATAATAAATCACCATTTCAATGGGAACAATTCTCTGAAGGTTAAGAAAGAAATGTCAGGCCTTGCTTGTGCAGTTTGGCACGGGCAAGTCATGATTATAGCTCTCAGACCATGGTCCTCCGCCATTGCCCATGTTAGATACCCCAGGTGCTGTAGCCAAACCTGTAGAACTTGTTCTCCAGCCTCTATGAAAAGAGCTCTTCACTTCAAATGGTTCCTCCCTTTCTCGTTTCATAAAACCTAATATCCTGCTCTAACACCACATGGATATGTATACAAGACTTTCAGAAGATTTTTTTATCTTTAAAAATTAGTTTTGTGACATAAATGGTATAAGAAAAAAATCATGGAAACTAAAAAAATAAAGTATTATAAATTCTATTATTGTCTCAAAATAATTTTTTTTTAATTTAAAAAGATAGAAGTATTATTTGACTGTAACACTTGACTAACATGTCAAGGCTGGGGGTTGCTAATACTACACTAGATAACATCAGATAAATCAGTCAATCTGAACATGAATACCGGTTGCAGAAAAGCACATACAAAAATCAAAGCAATATGCTTATTTTTCCCATTTGCTCACACTATATTCTTAGTGAAATGTAATTTCTAAAATTTAGGTCTTGTACTTCACGTGAATGTTTGAAATGCTTCATCTATACAGCAATATGGAAATTAACTTAAAATTATTTCAAGACAATAAAAATAATTTTAAGTTAATTTCCATATTGCTGTATAGATGAAGCATTTCAAACAGTTTGGAGAAAAAAAGAAAAACCTAGTAATTTTTCCATGGCTGAGACTTATAAAGAAGGTGGCTTGCAAAGTTAGGTACCTGAAAAACAAAACTCATAACATTTAAAAATTCTCTAAAGGACTCCGATGAGGAAGAAATAGAAGAGTGATCTTCAAAGTACCTTGATAGTTCAGAGGTAAGGGAAACAACTGGAAGGAGGAGGTTAAAAATGACAAAATAGTTGCTGGTGGGGGATGTTGGTAATGGGAGAGGCTGTGCCTGTGGGGGGGGGGGGAGGAAGTATATGGGAATTCTCTACCTTCCTCTCAATTTTCCTGTGTATCTGAAACTATTCCAAAAAAAATAAAGTCTTAAAATAAGTTTCATGGATACTGCCAAATGTTCCCTTGAAGGCAAAATTTCCCTGGCTGAGAACCACTGATTTAACACTTGCTAGAAATGCAAATTATGGGCTCCACCCCAAACCTACTGAATCAGAAACTCTGGGAGTGAGGCTTAACCATCTGTGTTTTAAACAAGCCTTGTAGCTCATTCTGACACAGTGTACTATTTAAGGGCAACACTAGTCCATCTACTCTTCAAAGCAAGTGTATCCTATAGGATATACACTAGTATCCCTTAGCTGGGACCATGGAATAACTACCTCAGAATCACCATTGCTGTTTATTAAAATCGCCTCTAGAACCTCAGCCTAGAGTTCTTTAATCACAATTTTCAAAGGAGATGTGAAGATGAGAGTGAAGTGGAAGGATCCAGTGTTTTTGTTGTTGTTATTATCTTTATTGCTTTTTAATTAAGTACATCCCACCGACTCTTACATTCACAGATGTTTGAACACATTGACTGGTACTAACTCTTCAGACTTTCTTTATTCACATCACGAACATCCCAAGTTCTGGTTTGTATTTCCAAAACAAATTACTGATGACAAATTGGCTTCTGGTTTATACCTGCCTACAGCAGTGTTTCTTAGCCCTGTTAGCATTTTTGAACCACCTGGAGCTTTTAAAAAATACCAATGCCCTCTCTCCACCCAAGACCAATTAAATCAGAATCTATGGGGGTGGTATTTTTTAGAGTGCCAAATAACTCTAATATGCAGCTAGGCTTGGAAACCACTGTCTGTGGGAGGAAAATATATTGGTCATACAAATGGTAACATTCAAGTTGGTTTAATGCTTAAACATCCCATTATAAATTATAAAGGTAATATTCATGTTTGTATTTCATACTTTTTGATGTTTCTTTAAATGCATTCAAGTTCTGAGGGCCACTGCTAAATATCAAATCCTGGGACGCAGTGATGTCAGGGGATAGCCTCCTTTTCACACTCCTGCTGATCTTCCCGGTCTCCTTCCTACTATCCCTGGAAAGGCCATTTTCAGGATTTTGTTCAGTTAATTAAAATAGAAAAATAGCTGCAAATTTCTATCTTCAAAAATGAAGGCACATTGATATTAGTGTAATCAACCTTCAGATCTTACTTCCAATTCATAGGAAATTTGGTGGATAAAGGGAAAAACCAAACACCCATAAGGAAGAATTTAGGCGACTGAGAGGAGGAGCGGTTTATATGATACTGCCAGTCTCTTCAACAAGTCAATACTATAAAGAATAATAAAAAAATAAAATAATATGTATCACATTAAAAGGGAGAATGTTTTAAATTAAAAGAGACATAATGATTCGAGGTGATGCCTTGATAGGATCCCAGCTAGACAAACCAAGTGCCGTATAAATGAAATTATTGTAGCACTTGGCAGAATTTATAGATGATCTTGGTATTAGGTGATATTAAAAGTTATTTGTAATTTTATTGTGTGGTAATGGTATTGTGGTTATATAGGGGAATACACTTATTTTTTTAGAAATACATAGCAGGGACAAAATGTCATTATATATATGGGCAGTTTACTTTAAACTACTTCATTCAAAACAAAAATATAGATGATGCATACACAGCAAAATATTAACAATTATCCAATCCACTGCATGGATCTAAGGGTATTCATTACACTGTTCTCTCTCTCTTTTTTTTTTTTCATTTTTTTGAAATTCTTCAGAGTGAAAAACAAGGTGGCAAAAATATATATATATAAAGACAGTTTAGTTAGTGGAGAAACCTCTGGAGTGGGGATGAACTCACCTGATGTATTGGTTGTGGATGTGAGAAGTGAGAGGAATAATAGATGACTCCTAAAATGTTGGTTTGAGCAACTGCATGGACAGTGTTATCATTTACTGAGATTAAGAGGATTTAGGGGTATATAGCTTTGGAGGAAACAAATCTGTAGTTCTGTTTTAACTACATCAAGGTTGAGTTGGTTGTTAGGCATCAGAATCTAGTTTTTGAGTTTAGAAAAAAGTTGACTTGGTTTGTTCTAGCCAGAGAGAAAAAGAAACATTTTGATAAGCATAATTTCTTCTGAAATAAATTCAGTCTGAGCAGTAGAAAGAGGCCTATGTGGCCCAAAATTTATTAATCTAAATCAACAGTTGTAAACAAGTGGACCAAGGATATGTTTTGTTTGGAATTCAAAATATTTAAAAAATTTGAATCTCACATAAAAATGCTTCTGGCGTCTCTTAAAAAAATAGGGAGAATAGGAAATATTGGGCCATTGTTTCCACATTTGAACCTCCCTACTTTTCCACAAATTTCTTTAGTCCCTGTTGTATTGTTCTTGCCCAGCCTTTGTAGGAATTTGAGTTCAGAGCACATGAACTAAATTCTCGTCTTTCCTCTGCCAATTATGATTACTCGATATTTTGCTGTTATTTCCTTTTCTCAGCCTCAGGTACACAACCATAAAATGTGCGCTGTGACTAGTTCGCAATGTTCTTTTGAAAATCACATTAAATGATGGATATAAAGTCATCTTGCATTTGTAATGTACTCTACAATTATAAACTATTACTCCCTTTGAAATGTCAAGAATTGAAATTATTGATTTATAAATGCACAATGAGAGTTCAAAATACCTAAATTTAATTATTTAGATATTTGGGAATGTTCAAACTACTCCTAAAAATAAAGTCAGCTTAACATAAAATAAAAACGGGGAGGAAGTGGCACCTGAAATTTAAAAGAGGAAATTCTTTGAGAAAAGAAGTAACCACGAAACACTGAGAATTCAAAATATGAGTGGGACAAAGATGAAAGGGGGAAATAAAAATGGGAAGAGCAGAGGACATGCCGTCAGAAACCAGGGATTCTCATCCTAGCTTCACAGCTGCCCCTCTGTGTGAACTTCTGAATGGTGATAAAAGAAATTAATGCTTAATAAGTGCTTCATATCTGTCATTTCACCTCACTTATAAGGAACAAGAATCTTACGAGGTGCATAGAGTTACTGTCCCTATTTACACATGAAAAAATTGAGGCACAGAATAGTTAAATAATCTACCGACCATTTCAAAACCTGCAAGTGTGAGAACTGGATGTCATTTTATGTCTCAGTTTCTTGGAATAAAATATGAAAATCATCAAACTTTATTTTAGAAAGGTTTTTCTGAAGTGCTGTAGAGATGTACAGCAGCTATTACTAATATGAATTATGAACTGTTTATATAATTCATGCAGAATACTTGTAATATCTTAGAGGCTTTACTCGTGATTTATCAAAGTTTTGAAGTTACAAACTAAGGCATCAGGTTTGACAGTTTATGAAAATACACACATTGATATCAACCTGTTTAATATTTTACATTAACCTTGTTGACATATACATCTACCTCAAATGCATATTGCAAACATTATTTTACAACTACCTTTAGCTAACACAACCTACAATTTCTATGTGCATCAACAAGACACACAATTAAGCACTTCATGTGGCTTTGTTGTTTTTGTTGAGGCCTCCCATACATTGTAGAAAAGGGATCTCATCTCCTCCATCTCCCCAGCATCCCTTTAGTGCTAACATGTCCATTCTTTTTGGCAATCTATAAACAGAACACAGGCTGTGAGATAATTGATCTGAGTCCTAACACTTGTTCTCCTGCTAACCCATGGAGTGAACTTGGAAAAGTCAACATTCCTCTGGGGGGCTTAGTTCATCCATTTATAGAACAAGAAGGTTGGGTGAAGTGATCTCTAAGTCTCCTTCCTTTCCTGACATTCTGGAACTTTTGAAATTTAGCTATAAAATGAAACTGTGCCCTTTCATTGTTATTAGCAGAGTATTAGTTGAACTCCCCATTAAAAATAAATGAGTCTCTGAGAGTTCCAACAGGACTAGAAGAACAAAAACAAACCACAAGTTACTCATTCTTCTTCCTGAAGTCAATGGCTAGTGCCTGAATGCAGGCCTTGTGTTTTACCAGCCCCAAGTGCTTCACTTGAATTGCTGGAATGAATGCTAACCACGAAACCCGGCTGTGCAGAGTGAACCCTGTCTGATTACATCAGCAGGGTGAGCTGGGATGCTCAGTTCAGTTCCGAGTAGTCATTCAGCAGTTCAGTGACACATAGAAGGTCATGGACTTCAAAGAGAACACTGAATGCAGAGATGAAGGCCTGTGCAGAACGGCCCAGTTAATGATCACACTTCTTAATTTCATGGTGCGCTGATTCTCCCAGACATGGAGCCTTCACCCCTAGGTCCCTCCCTGATTCCTCAGCATGTTTAACTGAGTACCTTCTTTTATGTAATTTTTTTATGATTAGAGAACTCAGCAAGAGATTAATCCTCATCGTGTTGGGGCACTTTTCTCTATTATTTGAAAGCCCTCTTCACATCCATTACTTTGTTTGTCATCTCACTGCATCCGTGAGGTATGCAGGGCAGACACAATGACCTACACCTTAGAAACAGGGAGACAGAGTCAAAGAGGAATGAACTTGCCCCGAATCATGGGGCTAGTCAGTGGCACATTACTCCTGTCCATTGTTATTCTATGCCATAATCCAGCAACCTGACAGGGGATACGTTTTTAAGGCTTTGCATCCATTATGCACTCTAGAGGAAGGGGTATCATTTCTGCTTTTTATATGATGCATTTTGTAACATTTGATAATGGCCATTTCTTGCTCCCTAGTGTTATGCCTAATATAAGTACTCTGTCAGTGCCCATGTAGTTTCCTTTTGTATACAGTGATTTTCAAGCGATGTTCCATTTAACAGTGGGTTTCAGAGGCTTTTTGAGGACCATCAGTGTGGTGATGGGAACAGGGATAAATGGGTTAGACCACAGGCTCCACCCATCCCTGCTCCAGCTGGAACATCTCCTCCGCCCCTATCTGTTTTACAGTAAATTTCTTCATGATATTGTAAGCAAAAAAGCTTCTAGCCAAAACATTTGAAAACTACAGAGTTATCATGTTCTTTTCAAAAGGGACCACATTTTATTCCGCAACAAGCTCTGATCAGGTAGCAGGTAAAAGCATCTAGCAGGGTCTGTGTTCGAGCCCACGAGCACTTGCTGTGGATGAACCTGAATAACCTCTTCTAGCCTTGATTTCTTCTTGTATGAACTGATAATAACAGCATCTGCTGCTACATGAGTTTGCTGATACAGAACAGCAAAATACCCCTGAGCTTAAGCAACAGAGATTTGTAATCTCACAGACCTGTCAGCAATGTTCATCCTTTCTGAGGCTGTGAGAGAAGAGCCTGTTCCAGGTCTTGGAATGGAGAGTCCTTATGACTTTGATTACATTTAGTTTTAAATCCTACTTCTAGAAATCACATTCCTCTCTCTAAATCTACTCCTCAGAGACCTAGCCTTTCACTCCTGGTAATCAGCAACCCCTGAGGCAGCAGAAGACAGCAGCCCAGGCCTGACCATGGTTTCAAGGCCCAGACCTCTGGAAGGATAAAGACAACATCTTGACCTAAATTATGTTTCAGTTACTGAATTCTAAAGTGAACATACCCACTGGCTGCTTTCCCATGAGCAGACAGAGAGACACTGGAAAAGACCTTGGACCTGTCCTAGATACCGGAAGAAATACATTACCTCACTTTAGATCAACCAGCTCCCAGCATGACCCTGAACCTAACCCAGTGTATCTTGTGATTTTGCCCTCTGTAATATAATATGTAACCCATATGCCATTGAGGAGTGGGGATTTTAGAAGCATCAGCTCCCTGCCTTCAAATTGGCCAATGCAATATTAAATTAATCTTTTCTTTCTATATTGCTCATGCATTTATCTGGGTCAGTGCACGCAAGCAGGCAGACTCAAAAAATATTACAGTTCCGGGAAGTGACTCTCTTCTTAGCTTGTGGATGGCTGTGTTCTCCCTGTATCACTTCATATCATTCTCCATCTAAGGGTGTCTGTCTGTGTCCAGATTTCTTTTTTTTTTTTAAATTAGGAAACCAGTCATGATTGGTTAAGGTCTATCCGAATGACCCCATCTTACTAATTACATCTGCCACAACTCCATTTCCAAATAAAGTCACAATCTGAAGGACTAGGAGTTAAAAGACATCACCATATGACTCTTAGATAGACACCATTCGATCTGCTTTATAAGATGAGAATAAGATAAGATCATGCTATTAAAGTACTTTTTTGAGGACCTAAGATATAATAGCTATTTAGCAAGCATGAGTTTCCTGCCTTTTGTTTGATGTAAATCCTACTGCTAACTTTTTTCCCCAAACACTTCCTTTTGTTCCTCTTTGCTTTGTTTCTATCATTACCTTTCCCAGTAGCCTCTTAGTATGACCTTTTGAGGCTACTCTCCTCTTCTGCTTATTCCCAAGGAAATTTCTGAAATGTAGGATGAGGTTATCTAAGCAACAAGCTGTACCTTTCAAGGGAGATTATCCTACAAATGGACACTGGGCTGATTTTTCAAGATCATTTCATTCCTCCACCTTTCCTTTTAAAGGGCAGAGATTGACCACTTTGACCTTACTCACTGCAGTGTCTGAGGGAGACCCTGGGCATCTAGAAGAGTAGTTGTGAATTCATCAGGGCATGGCCACAAGGCAAAACTTCCAACGAAATGTCTCAGAGAGGTAACATCAGAACTTTCTGAGAAAAGTTCGTAAACATGTCTGAGCACGAGGGAGTGGTTTGAGCAGCAAATGCCAGATTGGGAAGAAAGAACATCTCTGATGGAACAAAAGTTCACTGGGGCAAACAAAGGAGGGGAAAATGCAACTGCACTTTTTTCAATTCAAGTTGGTCTAAAACCAACACATCAGAAGTACCTCTACCAGTCTTTGGTTAGTTATTCTCCAGTTGGAATGTTGAAATGTGGCTAACTCCCAGAGCAACCTGGCGATCTTCTGGGAACTGAGAGACATTATTTACCAAGAGGATATTACTTTAAAGCAGTGACATGCTTTGGAAGTTCTAGACTGAAATATGAAAATTAGAGCCCAGAGGCAGGGCAGACCTAGTCTTTCTCTGATTTGCTGAATATACCTGACACATGTAAAATAGCCAGACAGACGCATGTAATTATGAACAGTGGAATTGTTGTTTTGCTCCTAATGCATACAGGGAGCCTCAGGACAGAGGGGCAGGAGTTGATTCTGGGATACATTAAGTTTCAGGATAAGAGACACATCGAGAAAAATAAATTCCCTGACCCTATGCTTAGGCTGCAGTTTGAGAAAACTGGACCACTGAATCGGGGGTTCCTTCTGTTTACTGTCCCTGGGGTCTCACATTCCGAATGTCTACATCTCTAGATATCTATAGATGGAAGTAGGAGCCTTGGAAAGGCAAGAGAGCTCTTTTTGATGAAAAGATTGAGTGGGTGAGGTTGAAGCTGGCAGCTAATCTCTTTATGCAGGTGTGTGTGTGAGTGTGCTGACCTGGAACTTGGCTAGCTCAGCTGTTGTTTTGAAAGGCAAAACAATAGCTCCTAATTCCCTAGAGCACCATTAGCCAGGATTCCAGCCCCACAATGGTGGTGGTCTTGGGAATGGCAGCGGACCACCCACCCAGAAAAGAAATAAAAACAATATCTAGCCCCTCCAGCAGGTTTCACACTGTTATTCTCAAAACATTCAGAAGCAAGACATCTTTTACAGTTTATTTTGATGTAGTCTCTGAAAAGGAGCAAACAAATCAACTTGAGGCATCATAATATCAATAGTGGAGAGCAGTAGCAATGGGAATTTATACTTTTCTACCTCTTTGAAGACTTTTTTCCCCCAATGGAGGTTTCCTTATGTGGAAAATATCATCAGTTTGGAGGTTTAAGACACTATTTTGCATCTGGCATTAACTCTATTATTTTGTGCAATTACATTTGCTTCTCTGAGCCACGTTTTCTCATTGGAGCCAGGTTTTCTCATTTCCTCTTACAAATGAGGCAGATACTGACTACAGGAGTCAGCCCTCAGGATGGACTGATCATATATACATATAATGTAAATATGATAAACTAAAAGACTGGAAAAAATTAACTGTACTGTCTCTATACTTCTTTTGGAAAAGTCATGAAGAATTTCATAAACAAAGGAGTAATGTCCCACTTTAATTTAACTTTTGAAAATGAAGGCTCTCTAATTACTTTAAAGTATACTTTGCCTAAGTTGTGATTGAATTTCTATACTCAACATTAACAAAGCAAAGCAATTGGTGTCTCTATGACACTAGAGTCTGGGGGAGTTAAAAAGCAGTATGGCAGATGGGCTAGCTGGAGAGTCAAAATCTGCCCACAGGAGCCAGCAGGAAGGAGCAACATGAATGTGCAAACTCACACTATTTTATTTATGAAGTTTCCTTAATTGTAATATTGAACTCATTTCTAAATCCTGAAGACACTATGGCCTCCTATGTCTCACCCATAAACACCTCATTCTGTATGTTTTAGAGAGTTTTTGAGGATTTGTGTTCTTTACATTGCACTATCTTCCTCATAGATTGAACTGATTATTTTCATTCTGGCATGAGGTTCAGTCCTGGCCCTTGCACTGTTCATGGAGAAAGCACTGTGGCAGAAACAGCCCAGGAAGATAACACACATACCGAGACTTGGGAACAGAGAAAAGAGATATTTAGAAATCTATGCAACTTTTTTTTATAAAACAGGAAACTCTGAGCATTTTTGTCTTCATGTACCTTCAGTATCGCCAAACTAAAGGTAGAAAACAGGAAAAGCCCCTCACTTTCCAATTCTGCCAAACTCTTGATTCAAGCCATCATGCACAGTGTCAAAAGAGACAAGTACAATCCTCCTGGTGGCTACAAGCGTCAGTAAGCCCTGGTTCTAACGGTTACCATCTGGCAGCACCCATGGTATACAACGAAGTTCAAAACTTTTCCACACCCTTACCTCACCCTTATAAAAGTGTTTGTGAGGGAGAATGGCTGAGTGTAGTGGTTCTCAAACACCAGTGTTCCAAATGAAAACACTCCAAATTAAGATGCCCAAACCATGTCTCCAGAAATTCCCATTCTGTAGCCTTGGAAAATGTCCAAGAAACTGATTGCTTGAGGAACACCCCAGATAATCTAATGCAGGTGGTCTGGGTACCACAGTTTAAGAAATATTAACACATCCTGGGCCAGGTGGTTCAGCTGGTTGGAGCATCGTCCCATGAACCAAAAAGTTTGCAGGTTCGATCCCTGGTCAGGTCACATACGTAGGTTGCAGGTCCAATCCCTGGTTGGGGTGCACACAGGAAGCAACCGATTGATGTTTCGCTCTCAAATTGATGTTTCTCTTGCTCTCTCCCTCCCTTCTTCAATGTCTCTCTATAAATCAATGAAAATATATCCACAGGTGACGATTTTTTTTAAAGAAAGAAATACTAACAATCTATGACATGCTCAGGATTTCAAGTTAGAAAATTCTAGATTTCAATCCCAAAGCCTAAAGTTCCTTGCTCTTCACCATTAGGCGAGTTGTTCACTTCTTTAAGCTTTAGTTTTCTCAACAATAACATGGGAATAATAACAATTTAGAGTAGGTATTAACTCAGCTTGAAGGGAGGTGAGTTACAGAGAACTTGACTCACTGACCGCCACATAGTAGACATTAAATCAATGGTGGCTATTATTTGATGATTCCAAGCCTACGCTCTGGCAATCCTTTAGAAGATTTGACATTTCTGCCCTGGTCCAGTAGCTCAGTTGGTTGGAGCCAAGGTTGTGGGTTTGATTCCTGGTCAGGGCACATATAAGAACCAACCAATTAATTCATCAATAAGTGGAACAACAAATTGATGTTTCTCTCTCAAATCAATCCGTAGTAAAAAAAAAAAAAATGATTTGACATCTTGAAGGATCTAAATTTATTCCTGAGTGGAAAATTAATAGGATTATATTACTCACAATATTGAAGCACTATAGTATTATTAATTTATAATTTTGTCCCATTTGACTCCAAACAACCAGAAAATTTGAACTTTAGGACATGACTCATTTGCCCTTGAGGAATTGGTAATATTATAAGTTGAGTGATGGTAAAATGTCCCTGAGACAGTCATGTGGGAGTGTTGAAAAAGATTCGATAGTCATCATGTATTGAGGCAGTAAATATAACCCAGGACTGGAGATCTGGGTGGCTAATCTCCTGGTGATACAGTGATAATAACAGTTCTGTTTTCTTCACAGCAATGTAAGAATCGTATGAGGAAATGCAAGTGAAAGCAATTTGCAAGTTGTGCAATGCTAGGATAATAAGATTGTTATGATGAGGCTTCTGCTCTAAAAACCAGAAAAGATAACACAAAATAAATAATAGGCCATTTCGTAAAGAAAATGCAGTGTTATGGGCTGATTATAGTATAGTCACATGCCACTCACTGTTGAGTGCCTGGAAGGCTAGATGTCCCCATGGCAAGAGTGATGAATAGCTGATTCAAGAATCAGATAGGAAGCCCAGATTAGATCACATTTGAGGTTTGCTTCTATGAAGATATTAAAAGACTCTAAAAAACACCAGATCTAATTAGATATTTAAGAAAATAAGGAAGGTAAATGTGTTCCAATTTTTACAATTAAGCTGGCACAATTTCTAGAAATAAATGTAAAGTACAATATGTATTTCTAAAAGCCTATATTTTTCAGGCAACTGCTCAATCAAGTAAGAAAACAAAACCAAAATTACAGACCAAGTTGTTTACCAAATGAGTATTCTAGTCCTCATTATGTCTGTGGGATTTGACTCTCCCAGAGCCATCACACCTGACTTGTTGAGCAATAAATACCTGTGGCACATGAGTCAGAGGGTGCCTTAACTGGCAAGCTGAGAGAATCAGAAACATAGGCCTAAAATGTTGTCTTCCCACCCGCTACCCACAAACTAATAGAGCTTAATGTGGACAGAAACGGGGAAAGAGAAGGTGGCAAGGGGCCCAGGATTGGGAACTACTCTTTTGTAGTAGAAAAAATGTAATTTCTATTGACAAACTTTCAGGTAACTAGACTCCTTCTGTGTTTTCTCAATACTTTGTATTTATCTGTACAATTCATTGGATATTTGTTGTATATAATTTCTCCATTAGGCAGGGAATATGCCTCATGTGATTCTCCATCTTCTGTGACACACAATGGTATTGGACCTCACGCACAGATCTCAACACCGGGCTATTAATTAAGTGAAAAGCATATGAAAGCATAGATTAAGTAGCCTGTGTCTAATAAATACTACCAGTTGGTGGTAGAAAATATGTGTCTGGCTGGAAACCTCCAAGAAAAAGAAAACACATTAACTTTAGACACAATAATCAGGAACCTTTTAAAATAAAAGGTAGTACAATCTAGTAGGCAGAGCTCAGAGCAGCATCAAGCTCTATAAAGTCTGAATCTCTAACCTTGAGCTAAAGGGGAGTCATCCCATGATAGCAGAAGGTCAAGGGTACTGCTCCAGTCTTCCCAGTTACCCTGCCTACCCAAAAATAAATAATAGCACTTGGTGATATGAAAATCAAGCCTCAGTCCCCAATTTAGCACCTTGAATTCTGGCTTCTGCAGTCACTACTCTTCAGAAACCCCTTCTTATAAATTTTCTTAGGGGTTTCATTTGGCCAATTTCATCGAGCAATCCAGATGATAGAAATTTGCTGACCATTCTTTTCCAATTGAAACCCTCCTATTCGATGTTCTATGACAGCGTTCTTTTCTATTTTACAGGTAAATTTTCTCTCTACTTTTTTGGCTTTTCTTTCTTCTCCTACTAGGCCATAATTATTTATCACACGACTTGGCAATTGATTCTCATCTCTTCTCTCTAAACAAATGACGCTGTAGAGATTTAACCCATTGGCAGGACTCTAACTGCATCAGTGCTCAAGAAATGTCTTCACAATCTCCATGGCTGGCCCTGTACGCTAACTGCAGATTTCCAAATAGTTGTAAGGCATCTTTTTGGAAACGCTCCATTGTCAACTCATCACCTCTCCTTGCTGCTGCATGCATCCTCTACAAATTCAGGCCAGTTTCTCCATTGGTCTTGATTTCAACTTTCTCACAAATTAACTTAGATGGTAGAAGAAATTGTTGCAGGAATGTAATGCAGCCTTCAAGTTCATGGTTAAAGTTTCTTATAATTTTTAAAATCCTTAGTAACTATACATATTTTGTCATTTTTATAATCATATGTCTAAAAGTTCCAAGCTAAAAGCCACCA
Source organism: Glossophaga mutica (assembly GCA_039655065.1). Classification (NCBI taxonomy): domain Eukaryota; kingdom Metazoa; phylum Chordata; class Mammalia; order Chiroptera; family Phyllostomidae; genus Glossophaga; species Glossophaga mutica. The sequence continues at coordinate 174,406,476 of CM077304.1, read as the reverse complement.
TGAATATTCTTGCCAATATTCAAATTCTCAGACAAACCCTGTTAACTTTACTTATTCCAGGACTTGAATGGCCATTGTTGGAATAAACCAAAAGAAGTGCAGACCAAGAGTTTCTCTCAGGAGGGAAACTCTAGTAGCCTATTATTATTAAGAATTATTTTATACTCAGCCCTATATTTTATTTATTCATGTGAATCTGTTTTTCCAACCAGACTTGAAGTCCTAGAAGTCAAGATTGATACTTGATTTATTTTTAGTCTCGTCTTCCAATGCAGTGCCTGATATTTGGTGTATGTTCAGTAAATATTTTTTGAATTACATCATTTATCAAATTTTAGGGTGCTTTTTGTACATATGTTACCACCAAATACTGCAGCAGGAAATTACATAACCTGGACAAGGATATAGAAGCCTATAATACTCATATGATTATGAAAGGGATAGATAATAAAATCCAGTGTCCAAAAGACTTGCACAGAAAGAAGAAAATAGGCAGATCCGTTGTACCTTGTGGAGAGCCAGAGACTAAAGAAAATAGGAGCGTGCCACTGGTGGAAGGGCAGAGCCCTTTTGCTGACTGCCTTGGTTTTATGATCCCTACTGAGAATACCCGGGCAAACATTATTCATGGTTATTCACCAGCAGCTAGAGAGAGGTTGAGACAGAGAGTAAATATTACCTGGAAGTCCTGCATATTCCGTGAAATGTCTTTCTGAGATCCTTGCTATTGGAATTGTTCAAGCGGAAGCTAGATGACTGCAGGGCAAGGATGCAAAAAGGTAAGTTGTAGATGCTGTCTTACATGGAATTGAATTAGATGGACTTAAAGTCCATACCTATTATATTTTTCCAAACAATTATATATTAAAAATACAAGTCATATTATTTATTGAGCATTGTATTAGGTACTGAACAAGGTACTCTATATATGTAATTATAGCCAACACTTACATAGCATCTGCTACACACTGAATAGAGTTCTTTGTGTGTATGTGTTCCATAAATCTTCACACAAGCCCACAAAGTAGGTATCGTTGTAAGTTCCATTCTACAGATGGAACAACTGAGGCACATGGTATTCAGCACCTTGCACAAGAATATTCAGCTAGTAAGTAGGAGAGTTGGACTTTTAACCCACAACGTCTGGTTTCAGATTGTGTACTCATATCCATTGTACTTGATGGCTGCTCTGAGCTTTGTGGTAAATATGTGACAATAGGATTACTACTCTTCCTTTATAGATGAGAAACCCAGGTGTAGAGGTTTATGTTGTTCACCTTTGATCAACATGGGGTCCTCTCCAGTTCCCATTGCCCCTACCTGGTTCTAGTGCTGTTCACTCCATGCCTAAGATCTTGCAAAGACTTCTAATCTCTACTTCCACTTCTCCCTTTCCCATGCATCCTTCAAGTTGTTGCATGATATTATTCAAGAGTCTCCATTGGCTCTTCCTTGCCTGTGACATCCTTTTCAGATATGCCAAACTTGTGTGGCTTTTCATAACCTGCCTCCCTTACTTTTTGAAAACTTCTCTCTTAAAAACACAGACTCTATTTTCATTAGGCTGGTTTCTTCATTGTTTCACTCACATTTGTGAGTTTGTTTCCCATAGAAAATAAAAATAAGGTGCCTTTATTAGGCAATATATTCCATTTATATATTCCTCAAATATAAGTTTTTATTTTTTTTCTCTCCCCAACATCCATTTGGGCCCCATGTCCTCTCTCTTTCATCAAATTAGTCTTCATCTGCTCCACTTCACTACAGTCTCAGTTCAGACCTCCCTCATCTTCATATGAATCCGTTCTATATTTCCAGATCTGCCACCAGTCTTGTCTCCTTAAAAGCACACTCAGCAATGCCACTGAAAAGCCTTTTAATTATGCTAACCTCCCAGTTAAAGTTAAAAACATTTAGCCTAGTGGGCCTTGAAAGCCAGGATGTGGATTAGGATACAGAAAAAGTTTTTATAGGTTATCATAATATTGAAAAACATCATGCTTTCTTATGGACCGTATGCCTCAGGATTGTGTTGTAAACCAAGGACACAATATGAGAGGTACTTGAGAAAGGACCAAAGAAGCTATGTTTTGCTCTAGCTTCTTTTATTCTTCGTCCGTGCTGTGATTTTGTCTCTGGAGAAGGTTGATTTCCTCGGGAAAAACCAAGAGGAGGAGAGGAGATGTAAGTAGCAGGATGGTGGCACAAAAAGAGCTGAAAAACCTGCTTCATACCTGCCTGGGATGACCTTTAAATATCATGATGAGAATCTCTGACTCTTACTGGAAGAGGTAGGTACCCAGCTGCTGGGAAAATTACATTTTGGGATGGCTTGAAAAATGAAGAAATCGGATCAAGTTTCTTGATCCCGTTTTTGATCTGTTGTTTTGTTTCTGTTTCATTAAGGCTTTGTGGCTTCCTCCAGCCCAAAGTGCATCTTGATCTACTTCCTCAGGCGTGAACCCTTCCTGCCAGACCACAGTTTGAATCACTGTCCTCCATTCTTTCCTATGTCTCCTTCTGGTATTACAATTATGCATATGTTACAACTTTTGAAATTGTTCCACAGCCCTTGAATATTCCAGGGTTGTTGTTATTTTATTCTTTTTTTTTTTTTCTCATGGCTTTTCAGTTTGGGAAGTTTCTAATGCTGTATCTTCAAACCTGCTGATTCATTCCTCAGCCCTGTCCAGTGTACTGATAATGTCTATCAAAGGCATTTTTCATTTCATTAGCATTTTTGATTTCTAGTATTCACTTCTGATTCTTTGTTAGAATTTCCATATCTCTGCTTATATTACCCATCTATTCGTTCATGTGCTCTACATTTCCATTAAAACCCCACTATATTAATCATAGTCATTTTATATTCTCTGCTACTTCCCGCATCTGTATAATAGCTGAGTTTGGTTCTGATTTTATTTTGTCTCTTTAGCCTTTTTTTTTTTTTTTTTTTTTTTTTTGCCTTTTGGCACATCTTACAATTTTTTGTTTAAAGCTGGATATGAGGTATCACATGATAGGAAAGGAAGTAAATAAGACTTTAGTGTAAGGATTTATGTTAGTGCCTGGGAGTAGGGCTGTTTTTAATATTTGCTGTAGTTGTAAGTGCTAGAGGCTTCAGATTCCTGCTGTGTCCATGTTTCTGTCTCCTGTCTTGATTTCAGGTTTCCCTGAGTGTGCTTCCTCAGTGAAAGTCTGCGTCTTGTATCTCTTTCAGCTGTAATCCACTACACTGGAGCCTATTAGTGTGGTGGTCAAGTGTGGGGAGGCGGAAACATTGGATAATCTCAATATTAAATCTCGGTCTTTTAGTGGCTTTTGTCTCTGGCTATGACCCTCACAAGAGTTTCTTTAGAGATATAGTTTTTTTACCCCATCCCTCCCCCATCATGTGAGACAGAAAGGTTAGAAGGGCAGAAGTAGGAGGAATTCCCTTCCCCCAAGTGGAATAAGGCTATGGTAATCTTTTTTCCATCTGTCTCTCTAAGGTGGTGGATTGCCCTGCAATCTCACTTCACTAATGGATCCAAGAAAAATGATTGATTTTCAACTTGTCCACCTTTTTCTCATTTTGAAGACAAGAGTGGTGACTTCTAAGTTCTTTTTATTATTAGACCTGAAGCCAGAAGTTGTTCGATGTGGAATGGTGTAGGAAAGAGTCACATACATGCTGTACCTTATTCAACTTTGTGTTCAGTTTTATGCCCAGTAGAATAGAGGAGAGGTTTGACACACTGTAAAATATTAGTGTGGCGTTAATAGGAAAGGACAAACTGTCCCACACATCAGGAAACTGGTATACTCAGGTTAATCAGCAGAATCAGTAAACATCCCTAACTGTAAAAACTGCATAAATCATAAAGGAGACTTCTACAATGCAAAAGCATAATAATATTTTGCAGTGTTAGATGTACATTCTTGAGTAAAATTACAACCTTATGCCAAACAGGTTATTATTCATGCTGTTTATAAATCTGAAACCCTAAAGGGAAACCTATAAATTTTCACCAAACAATAACGTCCACACACTTAATTCACATGTCTGCTCATTTCCAAGCACCAGGTCTTATACAGCTGACTGGAATTTTGGCAGAGAACATCCCAGATGCTGCCAAGGTCATGAGAGAGGAAATGGATCAAATCTAGCTGATCCCATTCCAACTCTTGGGAAGCAGGATTGTACATTTCTGAGTGTTCAGCAAACATGCAGTTGGGAGGTGGGAATCGTGGGTGAGGAGGAAAAAAAATTCATGATTAAGAGTGAATTCCCAGTAAGGCAAGTATTGCTCAATATTAGAATGTAGCTTTAAGTTACAGTCCTATCTTTAATAATAAATCAAACAGGTATGTTTTATGGGTTTATTTGTGTCAGTCTGCTTTATATATCAGCACACCTATCAGTCTTCTGTGTTCCTTCCGTTTTCTACTGGCAACATTTTTCACAGTGTAACTCTCCTTCTGCCCCCTAAACAAGGCAAAACCTGACCATTCCCTTCAGTAGAACTAAGGTTTTTGAATCTCCATGTTTTTGTTTACTTTAATGTAAACAATTCTTCTGCCATCAAAATCTTACCGTTTTTCTTCTTCCTTCCCCCTGACCCAGAAGTTTTAATCTTGTGGTATTGGATTAGAATCAGAGATATCATATGGATTCCTGCTTTTCACATACACACATACAAACATAAAGATATACAAAAATGTAAATGTAATGTGAGTATATGCTTTGTCATTATATGTGCATGTATTCCTAAGATGTCTACATAAGAAACTCTGAATGAAGCTTTGGAGAAAATCTGTATAATATTTTTGCAACTTTCCTGGAAGTCTAAAATTATTTCAACACAAAAAGTAAAAAAGAAACAGTGAAAGGCTAAAGAGGCCATTTGACATGTTAAAATGTTTAAATAAATTTTTTAATAAAACTTGCTCTGACTTCAAGGCCTCTTGTGATCTCTCCATGAAACTTTCACCAGTACCCCACCAGAAGTCATTTGTCCTTCCCCCCATAAGTCTTTATTGTATAACAGAGGTCTTGCCCTCTCTGATATCTTTACAGAGATGCTTTCCTGACTCCTACTGGGTTCAGAAAGAGGTTAGACAGGAAGGAGAAATCTGGTCACAGACTAAGGAACAACTCCTCACTCCTTGCCTGCTGTAATCATGGGCAAGAATTCCATAAAAAATCCAGTAGAATCCCAGAGCAAGTATGCCAAGTGTCGTTCTTTCTCAGCAGCTGTGAGCAGAAAAGTCTGGCTGTAGGAGATGCACAAACCTGGCTTGAAGCAGAAATGTATAAGTGAATTTTAAAGGGAATTCGTGTTCCCAGGAGAGAATTTTGTTTTTCAGCATAAAGCAAGAATCAATCCCATAGAAACTGCAAGGGTCCCATAACTGTTGTACTCAAACTTCAAGTTCAGTAAACAATTGTCACCTTTATCCTGGGAAAGGAATATGTTACAGCAAAGGAGTCTGGATTGAGAATCAAGAAAGACCCACGAGATCTCAGCCAGATTAATTAGTACAGCTGCTTGTGTGCCACACTCCCCTGTTATGACCCTTTCTAATAATCACAGATACGCTATCTGTGCAAGGAAGATCGGTCTACATTGCTGTCTGTGGATGTAATTTGTTCATTTTTATTGCTGTAAGGTTTTCCATTGTTTCAATTTTAAGCATGCAACTATTCCACTATTCTCTTATTGATGGTCATTTGTCTGTCATAAACTGTGTCACAATGAGTATTCTTGTACATGTAGCCTATTTCTCAGCACAATAATTTCTTAGGTTCCATTTTTATTAGTTTTTTGTAGATATAAATAAGATAAACTGAATGAGAGAAACAAAACCCACTTACTGATATCTTGCTAGCAAAGGGGCCAGCCACCGTCACTTGTATTTTGGCAGAGACTCAAAGGAAGGCAGAAGAGTGGGAAAGGGTTATATATAGTGGAAACAAGGAAGCCTTCAGGTACACCATGATTAGAGGCTGTTGGCGTGAGGATGCTATAGGCAGGTTAACTGGAAGCAAGGTATCCTATGTGAATTGCTAAGGAGTCATATATGAATTTCTCTGGTCCTGAGTTAGAAGTAAAGAAAGTTAAGGAAGCTGTTAATAATCAAGTCCTGGACATTTGGGGCTGGTTGTTACAGGAGTTACTGTTTAGCTTCTTGGATTGTTACAGTATTAGAGATAGAAATCTGGCTTCCTCGAAGTTTCAGTTATGCAGATTGGCTTCCTGGGCTGTTTACTGTGGCTATGAAGTTGATTTCCTGAGCAGGTTGCTGTAGGTTGTGGAGCAGAGTTCTGTTTTTCATACGGTCTGCCCATTGTCCACTTGAATATTCAGACTCAGAAATCACTTGTGTGATTTCTGTCAAATCTTCTAGCTTTATTGAGCCTGAGGCATAATAATAAGAGTATATGTTATATTGTTTTTGTGAAAGTTCAATAATATATTGAGTACCTACCTCATTCTTTGACACACAAACATTCTCTCCTCTTCACATCTCTTTCAATTTGATAGATACTTGACAGTGTCTATTAACAAACTTCAAGCAGCACTGTTTGAAGCATAGGTCTTATTAAACAATTCAAACATCATAGTATTGGAATAGTTATCTTCATGTTCCTTCCAATCCTAAGCATCCATGCCAGTGCTCCCAGTTGTAGTATTTTTTTCTTTTAAAAACATGGAGTGCTTCATGAACTTGTGTGTCGTCCTTGTGTAGAGTCCATGCTGACACTTTCTGTTTCTCTCCAGTTCCAGTACATCCACTGCCTAAGCAAGCTGTAGCACCTTGGTGTTCCTTGTAAGGTTAAGGATCCCTGAGTAAGTTCATACATTTATTTTACCAAAACCATATAGCTAATAAGCAGAAGACCTAAGAATTAAATATAGATAGATAGATAGATAGATAGACAGATAAGTAGATATATATAATTATTTTTCTTTCTCATCCATATATAAATGCCTCTCAATATTTTAGGTATATTCCCCTAACTAATCAGGCCACAGAAATACTTTTTAGGTTATAATGTATTAGGAAACCAACAGAGAATCAAAAGCTATAATAAACAGTTTGAATGTAGTAGACATCTAAAAATGATTTTGCACCTGAATTGTTACAACAAATAATACAAATTTGGCTTCTAATGTGTTGCATTTAACTTTATAACAAATGACAATGGAGAATTAAAGTTATTTTATATTTTGTATTTTATTTTGTGCGCTATTCAATATGAAAATTCTATATTATACACATTCATTATAATAAAAAGAAAATAAACTACACAGTAATAAACAGTTAATCTTAATTCAGCTATTTCCAATGTTTTTGGGCTTACATCTTGTGTAGATCATCACTATCCCTACTAACTTTTTAAAAACAAAAGCTCAGCTGTTCAGACTTCCGGCCAAGATGAAGGCATAGATGGACACACTGTGCCTCCTCTCACAACCAAAATTAAGGACAACAAAAACGTAGAATAAAAAAAAAAACAACTAGAACAGATAGAAAATTGAATTGTATGGAAGTCCGACTATGATTCACCTAGACCGATAAGAGGGGTGGAGTCAGCGGCTGGCGGAGAGGGATCGTGGCAGGAAAAAGTAGTGGCTAGTGGTCCCAGGCATGCAGGCGGCAGTTGGCACACCCCAGGCACACAGGCTGCGGTTACTGGGGGTGGGCAGACAACAAGCAGACCAAGCAAGGCGCACAAGGTGGCTGACCGAGGTCACACATTTGTGCGCAGATAAACCAGGAGAAAACGGGCAGTGAGACAGACTGTGCAACCCAGGGTCCCAGTGCCAGGAAATAAAGACTAAAAGCACTGACTGAAAACATTTGTAGGGGTTGAAGTGCCGGGAGAGACTCCCAGCCTCACATGAGAGTTTGTTGGAGAGACCCACAGGGTCCTAGAATGTACACAAGCCCACCCACATGGAAATCAGCACCAGAAGGGCCTAATTTGCTTGAGGAAAGTGGCGGAAGGGACTGGAATCTGAGAGAGTGCTGAGCAAGTGCCATTGTTCCCTCTCGGACCCCGCCCCCCCATACAGCCATTACTACCCAGCGAACTAGGCTGCCCTGCCCTGGTGAACACCTAAGGCTCTGCCCCTCACTACATAACAGTTGTGGCCAGACCAAAAAAAAAAAAAAAAAAAAAAAAAAAAAAAAAAAAAAAAGGAAAAAAAAGAAAAAGAAAAAGAAGAAAAAAAGAAACAAAACAAAACCAAAAATGTCTGAAATGGGAGAACAGATCAAAGCCCCAGAGCCAATTCATCTAAGCAACCAAGAAATAGCCAACCTATCAGATGCACAGTTCAAAGCACTGGCCATTAGGATGCTCACAGAATTGGCTGATTTTGGTTGCAAATTAGATGAATAAATGAAGGCTACAATACGTGAAATGAAGGAAAATGTACAGGGAACCAATAGTGATGGGAGGAAAAATGGAACTCAAATCAAGGGAGTGGACCAAAGAAAAAAAGAAACAAACAAACAGAAAAGAATGAAGAAACAAGAATTCAAAAAAAAAAAAAAAATGAGAAGAGGCTCAGGAACCTCCAGGACATCTTTAAATGTCCCAACATCCAAATTATAGGGGTCCTAGAAGGGGAAGAAGAAGAGCAACAAGTGGAAAACTTATCTGAACAAATAATAAAGGAGAACTTCCCTAATCTGGCAAAGGAAATAAGCTTCCAGGAAGTGCAGGAAGCTCAGAGAGTCCCAAAGAAGTTGGACCCAAGGAGGAACACACCAAGGCACATCAGAATTACATTAGCCAAGATTCAAATGAAGGAGAGAATTCTAGAAGCAGCAAGAGATAAGGGGACAGTCACCTACAAAGGAGTTCCCATCAGACTGTCAGCTGATTTCGCAAAAGAGACCTTACAGGTAAGAAGGGGCTAGAAAGAAGTCTTCGAAGTCTTGAAAGTCAAGGACCTACATCTACGATTGCTCTATCCAGCAAAGCTTTCATTAGAATGGAAGGGCAGATAAAGTGCTTCTCAGATAAGGTCAAGTTAAAGGAGTTCATAATCACCAAGCCCTTATTATATGAAATGTTAAAGGGACTTATCCAAGTAAAAGAAGATAAAAAATATGACAGTAAAAAGACAGCAAACTCACAGATGTTAACAACCACACCTAAAACAAAAGCAAACTAGAACAGGAACAGAACCACAGAAATGGAGATCACATGGAGGGTTAGCAACGGGGGAGTGGGAGGAGGAGAGAGGGGGAAAAGATACAGAGAATAAGTAGCATAGATGGTGGGTAGAAAATAGACAGGGGGAGGGCAAGAATAGTGTGGAAAATGTAGAAGCTAAAGAACTTATGACACATGGACATGAACTGAAGGGGGGAATGTGGGTGGGAGGGGGTGTGCAGGGTGGAGGGGAATAATGGGGGAGGAATGGGACAACTGTAGTAGCATAATCAATAAAATATACTTAAAAAAAGCTCAGTTGTTCAATTTAACTTTGAGAGAATCTGACTTTTTAAAATTTCACTTGGTTATAGGTGAGAACCACAAGATGTTTAGTTTTTTCCTTTTAGCCACAGAAATGGTATTTGTATAACTTAGTCAAAATAAACATGTAAGACATTGCATTTTTAAAATAATAAAAAACTAAATATGTCTGATATTTCCTAATATAATATTAAAATTAAAGTATTAAACTTTTATAAGAATATCTATTAGCATTTTCTCAAGGACCTTTTATGGAATAGCAGTATAATGGAGTTATATGCACTATGCATTTAGCATTAGTGACCATTAGAATGCGTGGAAATTTTCTAATTCTACCGTGCTTTTTAGAGCTAAGATTTTTCTCTCCATTTATCTGATCAGCTATCACAGAGAACCGTTTGTTTGTTTGTTTTTTACAATAGCATTGAACTAAAAAGAAAGAGGCTTTTAATGTTCTTAAATATTTCAACTAGAACATCTGCTTGTTTATATGTTCAACATATATTAGTATTGAAGTCAGCTGATATTCATCACTGAAGGTTTTCTCTAATTCATCACTCTTAGAATGATTTTGTGCATGCCTGAACTCTGGAAATTAGAGTGGGTGAAATTATGGAATTCTTTTTACAGCTTAGTAAAGCTTGCCACTTTGTTACTGTCCTTTCACAAAAGTCCAACCCAGCTCCTGTCCAATCCCCTGGAATCTGGCTGGACACCTCCCTAAATAGTCTGGCTAAGGATGCATCTCAGAAAGCTCCTTTCCTTTAAAACGACATCCAACTTCCCTAAACCATAACCAGATGAGATGTATAACTCACTATATTCTTCCATATGTTTTGGTGTAGGGTGGAATCACTCAACTGAGAGAGACAAAAACTAGAAAGGAATATATCTTAATTTTATCTAGGTTCATTGAAGCTTAAGAAACCATATAAGCTTTATCTAGGCCTCTTTATGGTATAATATATTGTTGCTGAAACAGTGATTTCCTGATATTTTAAATTTGAGTGATGAGATTATATTAGTATATTGTTTCGTGTTAATGCAAACTATAAAAATAGAACTGAAATTTAGAATTCAAGGTAAAACGATGTACCTGAAGTGTTTGGAATTGTGTTCAAGTTCAAGCCTTCATATTAAAAGATGTATAATCCTGTACTAATCAGGCCATTTCCGTGAATAGTATCTTCTTTTATACTATCAGATAAGATCTGTTGTACTTATTTCTGAAATTTTAGGAAGAACTTACAATATATTCAATGCAATGTTATAAAAATGTAATTAATATTGAGTATGTAACAAACCTTTTGCTGCTTTCTATACAATTATTAATGCATTTATACAAATACATTGCAAATTACATATTGCCACACAAATATATAGAAGTATTATTAATTATAGGATAATATTTATCCTTAGACATTAAATAATTTAGCCTTTCCCCTTTTGAGAACAGCAAATGACATTTGAGAACTCATATTACTTTATGATAACCTGTCAGTGATTTAACATTATGTAGAAATAATATGCTTTTGCAAAAATAAAAATCTCAAGAATAAAAATAATATGAATGGGTTGATTTCTTATTAAGAAACAAAGGCTCAAAACTAAAGTCCAGCTATACAAAGAGTCCAACTTAAAGCAATGTGTTATACAAAAGATAAAAATAAAAGGATAAAAATGATAATAACTTCAACTAATGAAAAACAAAGAGGCTGAGGAAATAATAATAATGAAAATGAAGATAATTCAAGTCAAAAATAATTATACTGGATCAAAAAACGCCATCTTTTTAAAAAAATTATCTTTATTTTATTTGTTTTATTTTATTTTAATTGTTCAAGTACAGTTTTCTGCCCTTTACCCCCATCCCAGTGCACCAAAAATGGTCCTCTTATATTGAAAAAAATTAAATCTACAGTGAATAGACTGAACCATTATGAGCGGAATCATATTACAACAACACAAAAGCAAAACCTTTTAAAATTACATAACATGACAATCATATTGGAAGACTGATAACTTTTGTCTGATATAATAAGCAAGATTAAATGAGACTAAAAAGAATTTGAATAACATGAAGTGATTAAACAGATACATACTGATATTTGTATTGTCAGATAATGGCATTCTTTTTGAATAAGCATTTAGCATTTGTACAAATTAATTATATATAAGATCATTAAAGCAAAATATTGCAAAGTCACAATTGAACAGTTATGGTGTTTATTCACAATTCACTGACATGAGATATTGATTCAAGAGTTTAACTAGAAAAACATTCAACCACTTAAAATTTGAAAGCAGAAATTACCGACAATTAAATCTATTGTTATTTTAGGAAAAAAAAATACAATGTACAAACCTAATCAACAACATCAAGAAAAGATCATCTTTAAAGACATTAACAGTTGATTTTTAATAATAAGTCAATTGTATAGAATATATTGATATTCTATATGAAAATATTTACCAATCTACAATTCTATGTCATTCAAGAATAAAGATAAAAATAAGGACATTTTAACAAAAACAAAACTAGAAAATTTAAAATCGGCAGGTCTGTACTAGGGAAGGTGTGAAAAGATATTCTTCAGACAGAAAAAAATAATTATTTCAAGATAATGTTTGTAGATACAAGTAGAAAAGCACAAATGAATTTGAAAAAGATTGTGCTCAGTATAAATGAATATTTTTCTTAACTAATAGTAATGTCTTCCTGAGTTTACAGTTCAGACAAGATTGCAATACATTACAACAATGGTATTTAATTCAGAAAAGGGGTAAATGGAGTTAAAAAGTTCTTTGTTTCTTGTACAAGACAAAAGTTAAAGAGCTGATGAATATTAGACAATAAAGCAGGAATCATGTCTTAATCTATAAAAGAATATTATAGTATCTCAAAGAAGAGTAAGAGAGTATATAACTTTCTTGTTAATATAGACAGAAAACAGAGTAAAAACTAATAAATGCAAGTGAAATAAAGGAGGAAAAATTAATGCAAAAATTCTGGAATTGTAAGACAGAGATATAAACAAAATATATCAGTAATGACATTAAATTTAAATTTGCATTTAAAACTCATAGAAGCCTAAATATCCCAACAAAAAGGTAAAGACTATCACAATGGAAAAAAACAAAAGTGTTATACTGTTGACAAAAGATATTTAAAACATAAGGATGTAGAAAGAATGAAATCAGAAGGATGGTAAAAATTATACTACTCAAATGCAAATATTAACCAAAAGAATGCCAGTTTAGCTATTATAATGTGAGACAACTACATTTTTAAGGCCAAAGGATCACTAAAGATAAAATGGGTCACTTCAAAATTCTTAAAGATTTAAGTCAAAAAGAAGATATAATTCTAAATTTGTATGCAAAGCACAAGACAACAACACAGACTCAAACTGTACAAGATAAAGTAGAAGCTTCTTAAAAACAATAAAGATCAATTCCTCTATGAATATTTAAAAATATAAATAAAATTGATCTAATTAACATACCTAAACCACTATACTCCAAATTTCAGAATATACATTCTTGTCAATCACTGAACATTTGCAACAATTGACCACATTCTATACCATGAGGTGCATTGCGTCTCAGCAAATTTCAGTGGACTGACATCACAGTATGTCCTTTGACTAAAATGCAATTTAAATAGAAATTAATGATTTTTAAACACTAGGACAAGGATTGTAGCCTTTTTAAATTAAGAAATGAGCTTTAAAACAACCCATAGAACAATGAAGTAAAAATTAAAATTACAACATAGGTTTAACTGAATGATAACAAAAATACTACATTTTGAAACCTAGAGGCTACAGGGAAAGTTGTGTTTAGAGAAAAACTATTATCTTTAAATTAATGTATTAGGAAAGAAATGAAGCAGAAAATCAATCAGCATTAGCTCATCTCAGGAAGGTTTATTTTAAGAATAATAAATAAATCTAAATAGAACAAACAACATAGAGAATATGGACATGAATGAAATAAGAAACAAATATACAGCAGAGAGAATGCCAAAATGTCAAATGTTGATTGTTGGAAAAGACTAATAAAATTGCTAATTTTTAGTAAGATTATCAAGGGAAAGAAAAGGCATAAAGAAAAATAGATTTGTTTTCCTTTAATGATTGTTGAGGTAGTACAGGTAGAATGAAGGGAAAAGATTCTTATCATAGCAACATCTCTGCAAACATGGCTTAGCAAATATACGTGTTTGCAAAGTGGTTGTTTACATAGATGACCCACTTTTACTCATAGGGATTTACTACACCAACTGGATTTTTCTTATGAGACTGTTTATTAAGTCTCAATTGTTGATAAAATACATACTTTTCCTTCTCTTAATATTCTCACACGTAATATAAAACATCATATTTTTTTCATCCTTGAAGTTTCCTAAAAGGACAAATCCCCTAATTGTCTATCAAGTGAATTGAACCCAAATGCCTGGATTCTTCCTATGTTTACAATAGACAAGAGAATGCAATTTATTTGTTCTGCCGTGTCTTATGGCTTATAATGAGACTAAGCACATAGCAAACACACAGGTATGACTATATTTTAATGCCTAAAGAATTTGAAGCACAAAAAGCACTGTTTGCTGAAATCTTTAAGTAATAACACAAATGCCTGCTTTCTAAGTAGAAGAATTTGGCTAGATCTTATGCTTTAATTTTATATTTTGACTGGAGTTATATTTCATATGTAAGTTTTCTAGCATTTGAATCTGGGTAGCAAAATAAATGGCAACATATAAAATACAATATTAAACACTGCTATCTTGCCTTAAAAAATTTTTTTCTTGTTTAACGTCAATCACGTGTACACTGTTTATTCTAATGTCTTAAATGTTCCACCAAATAGTCCAAATAATCCTTTCTCACTCTTAGCTACACCTCTATTTATGAGGCAATAAGATTATTTCCTGATCCCCACAAACACCCCTTACATTCCTGTGTTATCTTTGTGCCTGTTATTCTTATCTTTTCATGATGAAACCATAAGCATCTTTCAGAGTTACTCCATAAGGTATTTTCTAAATCCCTCCAATAAGATGTAATCTCTTTCAGTTCTTTGCAACTTCATAATCTATTTCTTGTATTTCTCGTTAACTGTTTGTTTAACAATTAGGCATCACCATTGGTGAAATTTTCTAATTTTGAACTTCTAAAAAGCTGAACTGTGTTTTCAAAATGTTACATCTTTATTTTCCTGACTTTAATTAAATTGAATAAAATTATTTGAAACTGAAAAGTTAGGAAATGAAGAGTGAGAAGATGGGAGTTGATGAAGGTAGAGAGGCATTGGGGAGAAAAAAAATACACACATGGCTGGTTGAGAGGAGGCAAAGGACTTTGCCTGCAGTGGAGGAGAGAGAATAGGAAAGAAGAGAGTTTAATTCCCTTTTGGCTGCTCTGGAATGGGGAAAAAATGAATTTTGGTAGGAGTCCCTGATTTGAACCACATATTTACTAAAGGGGAGTAATAATTTTTTTCTATATTAGATTCAATGTATATGACTTTCAGGAAATAATTACCTGGGGATGTTCATTTGATTATTATAAAAAGCCTAATTTTGATTAGTAACTGAAGGAGGAATTTATTGGGGATAGAGAGAGACATTTTAAGTAGACATGTTAAGAATAAAAAATAACGAGAATAGCTAATCTATAGCAAACTCCTTAGGTGTCAAGCATTCTGGTAAGCATTTTACACAAATATGCCATTACACCTCATGATAATTCTATTGTTACCCCTGCTGGAGACATAAGGAAATTGAGTCACGGGAAGTTCAATTTACCTCAGCTGACACTGCTGGGTAACTGTTGACCCCAGATTGCAATTCAGGTCTCTCAAGCTGAGAGTTCATGCTCTTAACCACTATACTGCCTTACCATGCATGAAGAGGCAAACACTGGGATGAATTTATTTTTACCTAGAAAAGTAATGATAAAAGTACTTTTGGGAAAAGTGTTTCTTTTTCTGAAAAACTCGACTTGAAAAGAAGATAGTAATAAAATCAGAGCCCCAATTATAAGAGACTGTGTTTTTTCTCTCATAAGTATCCAATTATAAACATTATATTAAATATAGTTTGGAACCTCTTTTCTTCTTTCAGTTAAGTTGCAATGAGTTTACAGCAAATGAAGTCTGTAAGGAAAGGAGAACTAGCCAGACCCAAAGAATAATTTTCATGGTGTACAAATATAAAAAGCCTGTATATTTTAAACTGTTTAGTGGTCCAAAGGGATTAGACTATCCAGGGACTTTTGGCCACCAGCATTGCTGAGAAACTGCTAAGACTGCAGAAAGGGAATGGTGTGCACAGCAGAGAAACCTGGCAATTAAAGAGGCGGGGCATGCTAGTACTCTTTTGCTCAGTAACTGTACAAACAACAGAACAGAAAAGACCCTCCTGAGTGGAAACTTTTATCTTAACACCATTTGTGTATCGCTGTGTCTGCATCTATCCCTATGTAGCCTGTCTAGCCAGATACAGATGCTCCCAACAATCAGCGTATTCAAAAAGAAAGGGTTAAACAGCCAGAGAGAATCCACATGATAAATAATCGTTAGCGGTCTATGTGGGGAATAAACAATTCATAGTCAGGTACTTTTTGCATTCCTTCTTAGATGATGTGCAGAATTCAATTTCCTTGGTGGCCTTATAGTCTTAGCTCTTTCACAGAACATCCAGCGACTAATTCACAATGACAGGTTTGTTATTTTGTGCCATTGAAGTTAATCTTGGTCTTGGGAACTAGGAAATGATGCTGGACCCTGAAATTCCTTGGCTACACAGGGTGGGGCAAAAGTACAGTTGTTTGTATGAAAAATAATACAATAATAAATAATAATACAAGAATAAACTCTGTGTTTTCTATACTCACAACAGTAAACCTACTTTTGCCTCACCCTGTAATTGATTTCTCTCTGACAGTTCCAATCTAGGAAGAATCAGTTGACAACTGATAGTTGATGAACTAAATTAAAAATCAATAGGTGACAGCTAGGTAACTCAAAGTCAGCAACACCTGGAAGTCTCTAACACACCAAGTCTAGAGGGACCAAGGAAGAAGGTAGGAAACTTTCTGTCCAGAGTAAACCTGGTGTCCAGAGTCTCCTAGGAGAAGCTGGAACCATGGGAGATGGAATGAGATCAGACAGTGCCAGAGATCTGGCTGGGGTAGAAAAGGAAGAAGGAAATAGCTTGCTCCCTTCCCACATCTTCCAGTCTCCTGCCACTATCTTCCATTAGCAGAACCAGCAGGAAGTCAGGCTGAGACATGGCCTGACTATCATAGCTACAAGGTTTAGCCTCTCCTACAATGTCAAGCAGCACATGGGAAGGAAGGACCGATCTGAGAGCTAAGGCTTACTACTGGCAAAGGAAGTGGGAGTGAATGAAGGGTAGGGGCATATTTGGAGGTATTGAAATAGTTTAGTGGCTTAGACCAAAGTAATGGCAGAGAGAAATAACTGATTTGAGCTATATTTAGGAGAAAAAGAAATCAGCATGACTTAGTGGCAGATTATATTTGAGAATTAAGAGAAAAGAAGCTAGTGTGAGCAACTTCAACCATTTTCACTGATTGGGTTAGTTTTATCGTTTCTGCAGAATTATTAGGACACAATTCAGAATAATCCCTGAGTTCTTAATCAAATTATTCCTCTAATTATTAATAAGTAAGAAAGAGTAGCCAGCAATTGGCTAGCCATCATACAGCAAAGGAGGAAAGAGCTTGGCTGCGGCTGTGGGTTACCATGGTTACTGTTTTTGGTTCTTGTCATCAGGAGGTACAGGAGAAAACAGCAAGTTATGTAACCAAGGAACAGAGGACTTACACAATAAGCCATCTATTGGCTATCTCCTTAGTCTGAAAATTAGTATTGTTTTACTAGTTACAAAGACTAACTCAGAAAAATGAGAAGGCTACCATGGCAAGCAGTTATGGTAATAATTGTCAGGTGTGTGTGTGTGTGCATGTACGTGTCATTAAATGCTTGACAAGTACTTTGTGAATTTCTACAAAGAGCCAATTAGCCCGTCTAAACTTAAGTTTTTAAATTCCAAGTGTCAGAAACAAGGTGGAGACTAGGGTGTGGTGCACGGGAGTTCATGAGCCAAAATGAATGGCTGCAGACTTGTTGCATGCAGTTACCCCTGCATTAAAGGGGGGGTGAAGTGGAGCAGACGAGAGAGCTCAATAGTCATCAGACCTGCCCTTGGCAAACTGTTGTCTGGTAAGTCCTCAGCAGAGAGCCAGAACCTTGACAACAGATTATTCTGTTATTATTTTTTATAAAAAATAACTTTAGTAACAATGTGAGCAAAAGAGAGGTGAATCAAATTTATTAGCTTATAATCCAATATCTCTGTGGTTCAATACAGAGACATTTAAGTGCACATAATATGATGCATTTATTTCAGTTCCTGAAAGGACTACAAATAAATAGATGGCACACTTTGGCACAATCACATACTTTTATTTTTAATTTTGTAATGCAGTTTATTAGGTCTAGTAACATTGAATTCCTAGAAGATTCACCTTCTTTGTATATATTGATATTTCACATGTACTAAACCCTCTACTTCTATCTATTTATGGATCAGAAGAAGGTAATATATAGATATATATGTCACAGGAGCTGAAGAGATAATTATAATGTAAATATCAAACTAGATTGGAATGAGGAATTTGAGAGAAAGAGTTTCTAAACAGGTTGTGTCAAAAAAGTCCCCAAATGTCATCCTGACCTGAACACAGTCTCTGAACTCTGACAAGATAATTGTAGGATACATTCCTGTGCCAGGAATAAGAAAATAATCAGATTATGTTCAATTATTTTCAATGGGAAAATAATTGAAAACCAGTTAGGAAACAATCAGGTGATTTGCCATAGCTGGGACCTTAAAGAGCAAGATGCAAATATCCTGATAGAAAATACATGAAGGGCAGATTGATTAAACAATTGATATTGAATCTTTGATTTTGTGGTAGTATCAACATTAAATTTCATTCTACATGTGCAGAAATAATAGAGTCATGCTGGAAGACAACTAACAGATTGGTAGATAGAACCAGGCCCTTGCCTAAGATACTTAATGCCTACTTTCAGAGTCCAGTCAGGAATTTTGACATTCTAAACAAGAAAGAAGCAGGTCCTAAAATCAGAAGAATTTTTACTGGGCAATGAGGCAGAAGCAGAGGGAAGGAGGGAGTGGAGTGGCAGAGGGAGGGAAGGAGGGAATGCATTCTGACTATTGTAAGTTCTCCCTCACTGGAGAGTTCCTGACTTTGACCTTGAGTTTCCAGTGCCATTCAACTTCATAAATAGCCAAGAGAAGTGGTTTGTTTTGAAGCTGTTGAAGCTTTGAAGCTGGTCAAAGGAAGGAGGATAACAAAAGGAAAATATAGAGTAATTAATGGGTAAGGAGGGGACTTCAAATGTCTACACTCTTTAAAATAATTGGATTATTTTGTACACATTTTTTTTTCTCTTATTGAGGTGTAATCGTTTTGAAAGTTGGAGTCCTCTAACTTCTAGTGTTTAGGTCAAAGTCTAGCAAGCCCAGTAGTAATCAATGTCCTGTTTATTTTGTGTTGAAGAGTGATGTTTTAAAAAAGCTTTATTATTTTTAGAGATTTGAGGTTTACAACAAAATTGAAAGAGGGATACAGAGATTTCCCATATACCCTCTGTGCCCACACACGCACAGCCTCCCCCATGATCATCAACATCACCCTCCAGAATGCTACATGCATATTTTAACCACAGTTTTCCCTTTTTCACAATGTCATATAGTTAGAGTCATATGGTATGTAGCCTTTTCAGACTGGCTTCTCTCACTCACTTGATGTTAAGTTTCCTCCATGTCTTTTCATGACCTGATAGTTCATGCCTTTTGAGTTCTGAAAAAATTTCGTTGTCTGAATGTATCCTAGATTGTTTATTCATTCACCTACTGAAGGATATCTCTGTTGCTTCCAAGTTGTGGCAATATTGAATAAAGTTGCCATGAACATCCTCATGCAGGTTTTTACTTGGACAGAAGTTTTCAGCTTCTCTGGGTAAATATCAAGGTGTGCGATGGCTGGATTGGATGGTAAGAGTATGCTTAGTTTCCAGGAAACCGTCAAACTGTCATCCAAAATAACTGTACTATTTTGCAATTCAACTGGCAATGTGTGAGAGTTCCTGTTGTTCCAATTCCTCCTCAGCATTGGTGATGTCAGTGTTCTAGAGTTTGGCCATTTTAATGGTTGCATAGTGGTAATTCTTGTTGTTTTGATTTGAATTCTCCCGGTTCAATAATGTGAAACATTTTTCATATGCTTATTTACTATTTGTATCTTTTTTGATAAAATGGCTATTCATGTCTTTGCCTATTTTTTTATTGCATTGTTAGTTTTCTTATTGCTAAGTTTTAAGGGGTATTTTTTGTGTGTATTTTGTCTAACAAACCTTCATCAGTCATATTTTTTGCTAATATTTCCCCATCTATGATTTGTCTTCTAATTCTCATAACATTGTCCTTCATAGAGCAGAAAGTTTTAATTTTAATAAAGCCTAGCTTATCAGTTTTTGTCTCCCATGGATCTGGTCCTTGATGTTGCATGTAAATAGGAATCACCATACCCAAGACCACCTAGGTTTTTTCACATGTATCTTCCAGGAGTTCTATCAGTGTGTGTTATTTTAATTTTTAAAATATATTATTGATTATGTTATTACAGTTGTCCCAATGTTTCCCACTTTACCTCCCTCCACCCAGTACCCCTCTTCCCTCCAGCAATACCCACCTTTAGTCCATGCCCAGGGGTCATGCATATAAGTTCTTTGGCTACTCCACTTCCTACACTGTTCTTAATATCCCCCTGTCTATTTTTGTACCCACCAATTAGTACTTCTTAATCCCTGCACCTTCCCCCCATTTCTCCCCCTTCTCCCTCCCAGCTGATAACCCTCCAAATGCTCTCCATATTTATTATTCTGTTCCTGTTCTGTTTGTTTGCTTAGTTTGTTTTTTAGATTCAGTTGTTGATAGTTGTGCATTTGCTGCCATTTTAATGTTCCTAATTTTGATGTTCTTTTTCTTAAATTAAGTCCCTTTAACATTTCATATCATAAGGGGTTGGTGACGATGAACTCCTTTAGCTTTACCTTGTCTGGGAAGCACAAGATAAATTTATCTGTCCTTCCATTCTAAATGATAGTTTTGCTGGATTGAGTAATCTAGGTTGTAGGCCCTTGTTCTTCATCACCTTGAATACTTCTTGCTAGTCCATTTTTGCCTGTGAAGTATCTTTTGAGAAATCAGCTGACAGTCTTATGGGAGCTCCTTTGTAGGTAACTCTGCTTTTCTCTTGCAACTTCCAAGATTCTATCTTTGTCTTTACCATTTGGCATTTTAATAATGATGTGTCTTGTTGCAGTCCTCTTTGGGTCCATCTTGTGTGGGACTTTCTGTGCTTCCTATGCTTGTATGTCTATTTCTTTCACCAAATTAGTGAAGTTTTCTTTCATTATTTTTTCAAATAAGTTTTCAATTTCTTTCTCTTTTGTAAAAAACATAAGTTCTCTGTGTGTATTTATTTATTTATTTTCTGCATGTATATGTCCAGTTGTTTTAGCACCACTTGTTGAAAAGACTGTCTTTGCTTCATTGCATTGCCTGTGCTCCCTTGTCAAAGCTCAGTTGACTATATTTATGGGAGTCAATTTATGATCTCTCTGTTCTGTTCCATTAACCTACTTTTCTATTATTTCATCAATATCACTCTGTATTGATAACTGTAACTTTACATTAGACATTCAACTGTGGTCTCCTTCAATATTGTGTTGTCTATTCTGGGCTTCTTGTATCTCCAAATAAACTTTAGAATAAGTTTGTGGTCTAAATAATTTGAATAAAAGTGTTCATCTGGTTATATTATTATTTATTCTGTGAAATTTCTTCAAGTACCTGATGACCTTTTACTAGAATAATATATTTACAAAGTATTTAATAAAAGTTCTATTTGAATAATTAATAATTCAATTCTTTTCACTAATTCTGGGAAGTTTTACCTTTTAGTTACTTCCAAGTGAAAACTCTTCCTACATCAATAGCAAGAAATACTAGAAAATAGACCTATATTCCATTTTCCTCATGCCATTATCAAGTACAGAAGTACTAATACTAGGTAATGTTTACTGAATGACTATTATGTGCAAGAAGTATAATTATTTAATACTAATGACAACCCAGTGAATTCAGTACTTGTAATTCCCAATTAAATTGAGGAAATTGAGGCTTAGAGAGGATTAATGACCTCACCAAGGTCGCAGAGGTAGTAAGTGGAAGAGAAAAGCATGTAGCTCTTTAGTTTCATTGTGAGTTCCAGAACTATTTAGAGAATCAAGAAAACTCATGTCATGCAGACGCTTTTTATTTTGATGAGATCTCATTTGTTTATTCTTTCCTTTATGTCCCTTGCTTTAGGGGACATATCAGTAAAAATGTTGCTACATGGAATATCTGAGATTTTCCTGCCTATGTTCTCCTCTAGGACTTTAATGGTGTCACAGCTTATATTTAAATCTTTTATCCACCTTGAATTTATTTTTGTGTATGGTGTAAGTTGGTGCTCAAGTTTCATTTTCTTGTATGTAGCTGTCCAGTTCTCCCAACACCACTTGTTGAAGAAGCTATTTTTACTCCATTTTATGTTGTTGCCCCCTTTGTCGAATATTAATTGACTGTAGAGACTTGGATTTATTTCTGGGCTCTGTTCTATTACATTTACACAATGGAATTCTATGCAGCAGAAAGAAAGAAGGAGCTCCTACCCTTTGCAACAGCATGGATGGAACTGGAGAGCATCATGCTAAGTGAAATAAGCCAGGCAGTGAAAGACAAATGCCATATGATCTCACCTTTAACAGAAACCTAATAAACAAAACAAACAAACGAACATAATATAACCAAAGACACTGAAATTGAGAATAGGCTGACAGTCACCTGAGGGGAGAGGGGAGGGAATTTCAGGGGAAAAGGGGAAGGGTTTACAGGAACAAGTATAAAGGACACATGGACAAAAACTATGGGGGGTGGAAATGGGAGGGAGGTGGGAAGGGCTGGGGTGGTGAGCTTGGGTGGGAGTAAAAGACAGAAAACTATACAAGATCAACAATTAAAATAAAAATTAAAAAAAGAAAGCTCATGTCAAAGTAGGTGGCTCTACATTCTTGGAACTGTAACTGGCATCACTATTCATCAGTACTGACAAGCCTTTCACATAATCTAGCCCTGCTATAAGTTCTTCATGACAAAAGAGTCTCTCTTGGTAGGTTCTCAGATACCAGTGTCTCTTCGTGGTGATCTGTGAGCTGATTCATGCTTACAGAAAGCCTGACGATGTTGCCTCATGGCCTTGAAGCTGGGCAGAGAGCAGTGTCTGACCTTGCGCTTCAGAAATTATGACAATTTTTCCACTTGATTAGGATCAAGACTGACAGAAGCTCTGGAAAATAGTTCTTTGAGGACTTGACAGGAAAAATTCTCTAGGGTTAAATGGATTATTACCTTATAATATGCTGAATGGTGCTCCAGAGGGTGGAGCTCCCTTGGGAGAAGTTTCTGAGTTAAGATATCTGCAACCCTCCATTTCACTGAGTTTCTTGCCTTTGTAAGTAGTAGGGATGACCACTTGTCTAGGATGCTGGAAAAATGATTTATTCTAGTCTAAATTGTACCTTTTGACATGTAGGATATCATTTAGTCCTAGGTAGAAGAGAATTTCAAACAAAGAAAAAACACTGCCTTTCTCTTCACCATTTTGATTTCCATAAGCTCCCTTCCTGGTAGTCAGTTCCTCCCTGGAATTGCAGTATAAAGATGTAAAAAAGCAGGTATTCCACCTTTCATGCCTTACCTGTGTCACCTCACAATGAGTATCTTAAAACAAAAATGCAATACTACATCTTATACAGAAAATGTGGGAAATCAGAGATAAAGAATTGCTATAGTTTCCTTTATTAGGAATCTGTGAAATAAACCATGTGAGAGTGTTAAAGGAAAAAAGACAACTTAATTACTAAACAGTCAAAAAGTTATTGAATGTCTGCTCTGGCCCAGACACAGTTGTATAAACCAAAATAAAGCAGTAAATAAAACAGAAAAAGTCTCCACTTTTATGAAGCTTACATTCCATTGGAGACATGGAAGATAAGCACATAAACAAGCAAGTATATTATACATGTTGGTGATAAGAATTATGAATACAAAGCAGGTAAGATGTTAGAGTGACAAGGGGCTGGGTTATATGTTAGTTTACTTAGATTAGTCAAAAAGCATTTTTGGACAAGGGAACATTTGAATGAAAACCTGAAAACAATGAGGGACTAAACCATGTGGATATCTGGAGGAGGAGCTAACCACTCAGAGGGTAAGGCAAAAATGCAAATGTCCTGAGTTCTGAGTATGCTGTTTGTATCTGAGTAATCGCATGGAGATCATTGTGGTTGGCAAAGAATGAGCCAGGAAGAGGTGATTATATCAGAGAATTCACCAAGTCATATGATATTTGAGTTTTATTCTGAGTAAAATGTAAAAAGCTTATATGCTTTTGAGCAGAGTGACATGATAGAAATTGGATTTTAAGATTATCAGGCTAAAGTCTGGCAATTAGTCCACGAATAGATAGGAATTGAAACCCAGTGACCAGTGGGAAGACCCAATAAAATATCAGTAATCAAATGAGAGGCTGAGTGTCTTGGAGAAAGATGGTGAGAAGTGTTTAGATTTGAGATCACTTTTGAGCTATAGCTGAAAAGATTTGGTAATGAATTGGATGTAGTGTTTGAGAGGAAGAAGGTAGTCAAGGGCACTGCCAAGGCTTTGGCCCAGAACACTGAAGAAACAGAGTTACACTGAGAAGAGAGGAATCTTAGCAGGTTTTTCCCCCACTTTGGTATCAAGAACTTGTTTTGCCCTGTCTAGTTTGAGATTTTTATTAGACATCCTACTAGAGATGTTGAGTAGTTAGCTATATATCAAATCTGGAGTTCTTGGGACAAACTGAGCCTTGCGTTTTAAAAGTGAGATGGTTTTTAGTTGAGAGGAAATTAAGAGAAAATCATGAAGAAGAAGCCATGTGAGAATGGTTTCCTGTTAGGATTTATTCCAGTCTGGGGCATTTTTCAGTTACGGCAGTTTTTTAACTGAAAACACTACCATCTAAGCTACTTAAAGGCTCAAACCACATCTCATCATCTCTGGTAGCTAAGTTGCTATGTCAAAATAGACAGTCAGTTTCAAAAATAATGTTGCTAGCATTAGCTTAGTGTTCAGAGCACGCCACATATAGTTCATGTGCACTTACTTCCTAATTGTCTTTGATTAAAGGCTGATTGGTACAAAAATCTTTTAATACTGAAATACATGAACTACAAAAATTTCAATATAGAATGTAAATTATTCAATATTCTTGATTTTTCTGGATAATGCTTGCTTTTAATGTACTTTTTTTAAAAAAGAGAATTTAAAAAAGCTGTTAATAATAAAAACAAGTTTCAACAAACTGTTGAAATTGGATGAATAAATAAGCTTCTTCAAGAAATAAAAAAATACCATTTCCATATAAATTATATATTTAATAACCACAAATTTATTTCTTAATAAAAAAAAGAAGTAATGTCATCTTAAGATGTTTCTTTAAGGTTATTTTGCCCCAACAACCAAGTCATTGTTTCTTATAGATTCAGGCTTTGCTTACATTATTCCTACCATATTAAATAGTTTAATATAAACCATAACCAAAACAAACTTAAAATTTAAAAAACTTAAAATAAAAAATTGCTTTTTATAAATAATTGTATTGCTCATAAAAACTCAATTAAATAATTTTTCCAAAATACCTTTAAAACTCAGTAAAAAAAGTAATAAATATGAGGATTAAAACAAAGTCTATCACAAATTTTATGTTTTCTCCAGTAAAATCAAAATATAATGTGAATACTTCTCTTTTGTAGTTTATTTTAATCATTTTATAATATATTAATAACATGAAATCAAGCTGAGGTGATTGCCTCAGACATTGAAAACTATAAAAGCTAAAAAAATCCCCCCTACAAACTTTTGCAATACTATAAGCAAGACACATTCATGTTCATATTTGCAGAACAGATGTTTGCAAATACCCACTTTGTGCCAGGTGCTGCTCTAGACATTTTCTTATTATTCTGACAGCCTAATATTGAGATTGTAGGGGTGGTCACATCCACACTAGTGAACAGAAACTGTGCTTGGGTTACATTCATTAGGACTCAAGGAATTAAAAGATTTATGACGTGCAACAAGCCAGGAGGGAAAAGCATGAATCTTACAAGTTTCTGAGAAAAAACAAGTCTTTATACAAGGAATTTTCCTTTCTCTAGCAAATCTATAGCTTAAGTTTGACTGAGAGGATTAACCTTGATATTTTCTTTAGAGGATTTTTTTTCTTTTTTTCTGAGTGGAACTCCTGCACAGTAAGGTAGCAGTTTAAATTTAAAAAGATTAAATAACACAGGGGACTTCATCTCAACCTACTTAGTTTCCTAGGATTCCTGGCCCTAATACTGAGTTGTTTTGTAAATGTACAACAACCTGAGTTCATGGGAGGGTTTGAATCTATGTGTGCAGCCAGCTAAGCAAGGTGGGGAGGTGGGGGAGACCAGGATTTGGACTTAAAGATGCAAACTTAAATCTTAGCTCCATCATTAATTTTGATCAAGAGTTTGATCAAAACTCTTCCTTTGTCCAGATCTCAGTTTACCTACTTCTGTAGGAGGAGATTGATAATTATTGGTCAAGACTCAGAAATTCAAGTTAAAGTGAATTTTAAAAGCAAGAAATGTGTTGATATACATAACTGAAAAGTCCAGAGTCTCAGCCAGCTCTAAGCATGGCTGGACCTCGGGGCTTGAATTACGTTGTCGGGCTCTGTTCCTCCTCATCCCACAGCTGTGCTTTCCTCATAGAGCTGGCTTTATTATTATTACTATTAGTTTTGGCTCTAGGTTTTATCTTCTTATTTAGCAACTTTTAGAGAGAATTTTCTTCTTAATAATTATAATAAAAGAATGGAGTTTCTTTGGCCAAACTTGGCTTGTCTACTCTTCATTAAATTAGTCACTATTTATAACTTTATTAACTTATTTACTAATTATCATTTAAGCTTGATTATGGAATAGGTACTGATTTAGGCATCTGTGATACAGTGATAAACTGACATAGAGAATATATATAAATAAATAAATCCCCAGCCTTCAGAGGTCATTTACTCAGTGAGACAATCCAACAACACACTAACACATGGATAAAGATATTTTCTTTTTCCATTCTTGTTATGTTATAAGAAAGAGTAAAAATATAGCAGGAGAAGGGGATAAAGAGTGATGAGGTTCCTATTCTATATAGGGTGATCAGACAAGTATCTTTTGATAGGGTGATATTTGTGATTTTTCTGGGGCAAGAGTGGTGCTGGGAGAAAAACAATAAATTCAGGAAGCCTGTGGCAATCACAGGAAAAGCAAGGAGACCAGAATTACTGGGCAGGATGATTTAGTAGGACAGTGGTAAGGCATGAAGGTGGGAAGGTACCTAGTGTCATTTTTACTTTAAATTTGTTGGAGGAAGATTTAGGACAGTTGAGAGACAGAATTGTCTTCAAAGGATCACTGCTGTTACTATTGGAAGAATAGGTCGCAGAACACAAGACTGGAAACAGGAGACCTATTGGGTAATTATTCCACTGGTCTAAGTACTAGATGATTGCGGTTTAGATTAGAGTAGCTGGAGGAGTAAAATGGTCAGATGGTAGGTTCTCGATCATCCTTTGATGATTCCCTTTCTACCAGACTTCTCAGAATC
The DNA here is from genome assembly GCA_039655065.1 of Glossophaga mutica. NCBI lineage: Eukaryota > Metazoa > Chordata > Mammalia > Chiroptera > Phyllostomidae > Glossophaga > Glossophaga mutica. Next base: position 174,379,087 of record CM077304.1, on the reverse strand, counting down.
TCTGAGGCTGTTATCTGCCCCCTGCGTCTGGGCTCCCCGTAGCACTTAATACCAATACTTTCTTTATTATTATAAATATAACACCATCACAGCAAGCACTGGCATTAGTTTCTCAAGGTTATGTATATCAAGTTAACATTCCTGGGTCACAGTGAAAGAATAAATGTTACCAGATATTTTGAAATTGGCTCTGTAGCAGTTTAGCAATTTAGGCTTATAAATATGCAAAAGAACCCATTTCTTTGTTTAGCCAATCCTTGGTATTTTTAGGTTTTAAGATTTTTACCAACCTGAGGAATATAAAATTAATTGTTTCTCATTGATTATTAGCAGTCATTCAAGGTTCTTCCCACAAACCTCATTTGTTTTCTTTTTGATGCCCATGTATATCTTCCTCAGAATTTGTTTCTGAGGCCCCTGTGTGTAGCCCTCTGGGCTGTACACTGAGAAGCCTCTTCGGGCATTGTTTATATTGGCCACAATGAGAGCGGTGCTACTGGGGTGCTGCAAAAAAGGTGGTTCTGAGGCATGAACTGTCTTACCCACCTCTCTACACACAATTGTGTTTGAATCAGGATTTGGCATACAGTAAGCCCTAAATAAATGTTGAAATGAAGAGGTGTAGTTTTATTGATATTTCAGTAGCATTGCTTTGCTTCCAGCATCTCATCCAAAAGTAAAATATAAAATGGCTTCACTAGACATTATTTTTATTGTATCTACTTTTTAAGTTTTATTATTTTTTTGAAAGTCAGGAAATGTGCTTGTCTAGATGATGTATTATGACCTCTGGCTTCTTAGTTCTGTAACATGGGACTTTCAATGCTGAGTCCATATGAGGTCTGTCCGGAAATAGTCCAGCCTTTGTTAACATAATGAGAATAGTTGCATGACATCAATATAACCTGGCAGCCAAGGAGAGTAGACTAGAATGTGCATGTATGAACAATGATAACTTCACTATACTAGTCAGTGGGGGTGGTAGATGCTGTTAAGTGAGCATGTGTACTGTGTGGTCATCACATTCAAAATGATTGTTTGAGTGAGTAGAGCAACAAATCTGCCTCAAATTTGCATTAGGCTTGAACCTCTGCGAAACTATTCAGATGATTCAGAAGGCCACAGGTATGGGCAACTGGTGATTGGCAGCTTCATCACCACAATGCACCCACTCATGCACCACTTCTTATGCAGTCTTTTGGTGAAACATCAAATCACCCAGGTGACTCAGGTCTGCCTAGAGCCCAGATTTGGTGACCTGTGACTTCTGGCTTTTCCTAAAACTAAAATCACCTTTGAAAGGGAAGAGATTTCAGACTGTCGATGAGATTCAGAAAAATACAAAGGGGCAGCATATGGTGATTGGGAGAATTATGTGAGGTCCCAAGGTGTCTGATTTGAAAGGGAGTGAGGGATCATTGTCCTATGTACAGTGCTCCTTGTATCTTGTATCTTCTTCAGTAAATGTCTTTATTTTTCATATTACATGGATGGATACCTTCTGGACAGACTGTGTATATTATAGTGGAAAACATACATTGAGGTAGGTTAATATTTGAAATCAGGGAAAGTACCCTGTGCACTTCAAGTTGTCAAAGGCTTTCATTGAACAAAACAAATTATTCTTTTGAACTATAATCTCTTATATTTGTGCAGTGTTTTTGGTTTGCAAAGGATATTCACACATATGATGTCATTTGGCTTCCACCAAAACCCTATGAGTTAAGCTGAACACATATTATTACTGAGCCTGAAAGATATTAGTAAGTTGGTCAAGGCCACAGACAATGAGGCAGGCAAAGTCTGATTTTAATGGGCAGTAATGTTACCATTTATGCAACTAAACATCCGCACTTCATTTGCTGCTGAATGCAACCATGAGACACTGTTCTATCCAATGAGACATAAACATGGAAGTAGGCTGAGGATTTGTTTCATAACATATTTCTTTTCTCTGTCATAGACATTATTAGCATTCCATCTCTTGCGAGTCTGTTCTGGAGCATCGCTTCCCAGGATACCTAAACTGACATGTTTGGTTTTGGCTACAGTAAATGATTAAAATGTAATAATTAAAAGGTAGAACTAGTAAAGGGCCAAATCAAAATTAAATCCAGGGTAGGTCCATGACTAATATACCATATTTCTTTGAGAATACTCTTAAAGAGAATAATACAATAAATAATTTGTAAGATGATAAAAAGATTCAATAATAGGTAAGTAGGTTTGTTTCCTGGCTCCTATTGATCTTTTAGCCTAGTGATTATAGCCATCAATTTAACTGTTCAAAGACTGGAGTATATTTTTCAACTTGATAAACCATATGAAACTGATGTTTGATTAATCTCTTTTCTTGAAAATTCTTTCTTCGTCTACATTCCTATTTTGTTTTGTTTTTAATTTCCTACTGCCTACTAAACATCTCTACTTGGATATGCATTTGACATCTTAAACTTAGCATGGCCAAAGTGAAACCTGCTCCCCTACGGTCTTCCCTCTCTTGGTTTTTGGTAGCTCTTTCCCATATGTTGCTCAGGCCCAAAATCTTAGACTCATTTTTGACATTTTTTAAAAATTTCACACTTCACATACAATTAAATAGCAAAGCCTGTTTGCTCTAATTTAAAGTAATATCCAGATTTAACAACTTCTTAGTACTCATTGCTATCACCAAGCCATCTCCTGCCAGGATTATTGTAATAACTTCTATCTGAACTTTCTGCTTCTCCTCTTGCTCTCTTATAAGTCTGTTCTCAACACAACAGATACAAATGATCTTATTACATCATAATTTAGATCTTGAGTCTCCTCTGCTCAAAACCTAGCAATATCTTTGCCTTTTACTGAGAGGAAAATGAAGTCTTTACAATAGTTCACCAGGCCCCACACAGTTCAGATTCTCTTTCTTTCATGTCTTCATCTCGTATCGTGCTCTTTCTAGCTTAGTCCATTCCATCTGCATTGGCCTCCTTGGCCCAGGCACCACCCCCACCCAGAGATTTAAATCTGCAGAGTGAGAATTCTGGAGCATCTGCTTAATTTATGGAAAGTTCAAATCAATCTGACAATAATCTTAGCCTCTCGCCTACTGTGCTAATGCCTGGGAGTCCATGTAGAGCTACAATTCTTTGTTTACAAACCTGTATCTTTAATATGAAAATTGCCCAGGGAGAGGCTATCATTAAGGCTCTATCAATTATTGATATTTTCAGATAACCAGCGAATATCTTTCATCACTTGCTTTCCTAAGAAGTAGTTTTGACTGTAATCATTACAAAAACAATCATGAATCTCACTCTTCCACCTTGTGAGGAACACAGCCACCTGAAGCTTTCAGAGTGCTTCACATTGGTTATTTTATCATGTAGCCCATCATTACCATATGTTCCCTTTTTTATGGATGAGCAAGATTAAATAACTTCTCTTGGTATTCTCCATCACCAGCCTCAATGATGAAGGAGCTCTGTTTGAGAGAAATAGGGCATCATAGTAGGTGGAGTCACTCATATATTTGATAGATGACCCAGAGGCACCATAGCTATTTCTTAGGGACAGGGTGAGTCAGATTTCATAGGAAAAGAGTGAGTCCTGTCCCAAGTCATTTTCTCTTCCAAGCATGGCAATCTTGAAATAATAGCTTGAAAAACAAACCAAGGAGCTATATTTTTATTTAAAAAATTCCAACAATTTATTGAAAAAAGAAAAATGCTTTATACAAATTCCTATTACAAAGTTCCAAAATATCTACTGGGTTTGTTTCCAGGTACATTAGCAGAATACAAAACTATCAAAATTGACCAAATTCTGGTGTAACAATTCTGTTGGTCATTTTGGATTATGAACTTCTTTGAAGAGTTTAGTCAGTAGTAAACCACGTGCATTTATACTTGCACATTGCTAGGATTTATATATGTAGCAAAGGCTCTTTCAATTATACCTTCCAGAAGCATAGACTCAGGTCTGGAAGACAGTAAAACTTACTAGGCTCAAATCCTCATATGATGCAATCTTTTGGGTAACTTTCGAGTGTGGTTTCACTATGAATTACCATTCCCAAACTATCCTAGCAGTGCTAGCTGCTATCTAACAGCATCGCTTCTGAAGGCATCACTTAACAGATATCCACCTTGAAAACCCTTGCAAGTCAGTATAATTAAAAAAATTTTCCATACTTTGGCTTTGCCAACACTTACACTTCTGTTTTGCCCATTACATCTGCAGACTTGTCCTAGGTCAAGTCTACATTCCTAAGAGGAGAAAAGCTTAGCCACAAAAAGCATCGAGCCATTCTGATTGAAGAAACTGACTTCCTCAGAAACCTCTTCATTTTGTAAGCTGAATTTCACTGTAGTGTGTCATCACTTGAGATATGGATTAAGGCAAGAAACCCATTCCTTAAAATTTCTCTGTCTTCAGTCATTTGAAAAGTAATCCCAAACCTATGCACTTAAATTACTCAGTTCTTTACTTTATTACAGTGCTTTTCACCTTACAAACCACATTTGCATATATTCTATCTCACATCTATCCCCACAAAAACCCTGCGAGGTAGGCAGGTCAGGAATTACAATCCCTTTTGGACAGGTGAAACCATGAATCTAGGCCAGCCAGGTGCCGTGCCCAAACTCAGACAGTAATTGATGTAGCACCAGGACTCCAGGCAGGTCTCCAGACACCAACAGCAACACCCTTGTCGTTACCTCATCTTGCTCAAGTAAAGTAGCATTTTCCACAGGCTGGAAAACTAAGAGCAATTATGAAAATAGAACAGAGCACCAACAACATGACTGGCACAGTTGAAAGAAAGGAAATAGAGTGGAGGAGAAAGGAAGGTTACTGAACCTTGTGAAGGTGTGTGTGTAGGTTTGGTTCGATGAGTTCTTACAGCCAATTGAGCAAATAAAAACACTACTTAGACATATTTCATGTTCAAAGAATGAGCATAATACCAACTAATTAATACAACAACTCCACCAGCTAGTTAGGTATCATTATCTCAATTTGACATATGGGAAAAGAGATAGAACAAGTGACTGGCTTACAGCTACAGAGAGAATGTTTGTTGCAACATTATCACTACAGAAAACCTAGCACTGGACACAGACAGATCGCACCTGTCTGAGAAGAGGTGAATTCTTGGGTTGGCCAAAAAGTTTGTTTAGTTTTTTCCATAAAATAAAAGACACATTTTTCATTTTCACCAATGACTTTGTTGATTTGGATATTTTGAGTATGTTGGCTCTCTCCTAAGTGGTATAACATTGGTTGTTCTCAATTAATGTCTCAATTTGATCAGTATGAACTTCAACTGGTCTACTCGACCATGGAGCATGGTCTAGTGGAAAATCTTTAGCACAAAACTTCACAAACCACTTTTGACACATTTTATCAGTCTGAGCACCTTCTCCATACACTATATAAATCTTTTTTTTATGTTTCAGTTGTGTTTTCACCCTTCTTGAAATAATAAAGCATAATATACTGAAGTGTTGTATATTTTCTTCAATATTCATCTTCAATATTAAATTTCTTCCTTTTTCAATATTAAAATGGCTACATAAAATTCACCAATTTTGGTAATTTTTAAAAATGCACACTGATATGACAGCTGTCATAATACAATCTAATAAAATAATTTCAAATGAAGTTAGACAACCAAGTGCTATCAGAGCCAACTTACAGAAAAAAACTGAATGAACTCTTTGGCCAACCCAATATATGATAATTACATATGAGAAAACACATAGCTGAGGAAGGAAGGGAGAGAAAAAGGTAGTTTGGAGGGATACAACTGTAAATAAGTAGCTTAAAAATGCAATCAATAAAATCGTGTTACAACACTTTGGAAAGCAGCACACAGCTGCTCAATAAGGCAAATATTTTGAAAGCAAACAAGAGTATTATGGGTCAGAGTACAGAGATGAAGTGGGAAGGTTAACAGAAATACATCATCTGGCCATGCTAAAAGATTTGCCCCCAAAGCTCTGAGTTATAAGAGATTCTTTTTGATTTTAGGAATTAAATAGTATGCTTAGGAAATGTGTTGTTAGATTCGAGTTCGACTCGACCTAATAAAAACAAAGACATGACAGTCACCAGAGGGGAGAGGGAAGGAAATTTCAGGGGAAAAGGGGAAGGGTTTAGAGCAACAAGTATAAAAGACACATGGACAAAAACTAGGGGTGGGGTGGAAATGGGAGGGAGGTGGAGAGGGCTGGGGTGGTGAGCTTGGGTGGGAGTAAAAGACAGAAAACTGCACAAGAACAACAATTAAAATAAAATTAAAAAAACACAAAGACATGAAGAATGACTGATGACAAAGCAAGTGTTATAAGATCACAGTAAAAAAGTAAAATAAAAGAGCACATATGAAGAACTAAAAGAATTTATACTGCTTTAGTAGGCTAGGTCTCAGGTCAAAGACACTAAAAGCTGATGAAGCAAGTAAATGATATTTGACCTATAATATATGTGTACACATAGAAAGAAGAGATATAGCAAATAAACTACTTATTTAATCAAGATAGATTTAAATATACATGTTTTTAGATGTGTTTTAAGTATTTTGATACCAACACAATAAGAGATTTTACTATCTAATTTTTATAGAAAAACATGTCTATATACATATCTATAATTAAGGAACAGCCCTCCCCCATCTGAGATGATTACTCAGTGGGAAGCAGTAATACAAATGAGTCTTCCCTCCTGTATTAAGGAAAGGAGATAAAGTAAGACTAAGTCATATTTAGCAATGGGTATTTAAAAAAATATGTTTTTTTATAATACCACAGTTCAGACTATGATAGTCCAAGTTTAAAGGTTTTAAAGTCAATAATAGTATTTCAGTGTCCATTTTCTGTTTGTTCCAGGGTCATCTCCTTTTGCTTCTGTGTCACACGTAGTCTTTCCCACTGGAAGGTGCAGGTTTTGGATAGGGCCGTGGTGTTGGGTAAGAGGTTGTTTTTCGGGGACAGGAGCAACAAAGTAGGGCACCTCCCAGAAGGCAGAAGCAAGCCGCAGCCCAGCCAGTGAAGAGAGCAGGACCAAATTCATATCTAAGAGGAAATGCATTTGCTTAATCAATGAATCATTGGAAACTTTTCTACTATAATTAGAAAATCTCATTATATCTTTTCCTTGAAAATAATCCCCCATGATCTCTGGGGGAAGTACTTTCAGTTTGTGATCACATACACAAGAATATCTATATTGCAGTTGTTGACAGTTTGCAATAGTAGATCAGGCCATACAACATGCAACATCAGCTTAATTACGCAAATATTTCCAAAGACTTTTCCTTGTGTAGGAGACTGGTAAAGCATGTTCACGTACTTCAGAAGTCAGGTTTGAACCCTGATACCTAGGCCAAACTTAACAAGTCATGCTATCACCAAGTAGCAACCATAGTCTATGAAGAAACTGCTAGATTGCTAGACCAGTTGAGTTTTTAGTAGTTGATTCCAGGCATCTATATACCCTGAAATGTGAAATTGATGGTTTTGTAAAAAAGACTTCTAAGCAACCCACAGAGCATTCTACAGTAAGCTGATCTGAGTGGATGTATTAAGCTACACTCTTAGGGTGAGGACCTGTGACTGTGGACAACAAGAGTGGAGACAACTAGACCTAGAGTTGTAAGGCCTGGGTTTAGATCCAGGTGTGAGCGCTCAGCTGCTGTGGTTGTGTGCCACTAACTTCACTACTCCACCTGTTTTTCCTTTTCTTAAAGCAGGATGATCCCATCTGCCTTACTGGACTCTTTCCAGGATCACCATAGACAATGTAAATAACATGTACAGTGCCAAGCAACTTATAAAATGCTAACACATCTATTACTAGTAAAATTTTAGCTGATTCACTTCCAGCAGCTTCTGCCCCTACATTGTAAATCTTATGGGAAGGGCTCCAACACAATCACTGCAGTATCTGTTCTCCTGTATGTGGGTGATTGTATAAAAAGAATCATGCCTTATCTATCTAACCACTGGGGTTTCTCATCTATTCATCCTAGCACTCAACAAACAATAATTACATCTTAACATCCTGACTCTGAATGTAGTTATTAGGCTTTAAACAAATGAACACAGTGAGACAAAGAGCCATGTCCCTGATCAAAGAGTGTTGACCTGAGAGCCAAGAGTCAGCCTTTGAACTTCCACAACTTGCAATATTAGGAAAGTTGACCTTTGGAAAGTCAATTTTATAGTTGTGATGAAACAAAAAATTTCAAAGTAGTATCACAACTTACTTTTTTATAACTAAAACTTATTTTCGTAAAGTTAAACTACTGAGAATGAAGTTTCATTCATTAAGCCACAAAGTAGTACCATTTTTAATCATAAACTATGTTTTAGTTATAAATAATCACAATTAAGTGTTGTATCTGAATATACTTCAAAAAGTGCACTTCAAATATATTAACATCTTTATTAATATTTAAAAAAACAAGAAAAAAGTTCCAGCACACAGTTGCAAAGTATAAAGCTTGAAACTTTTCTATTTTAAATATATTCTGTTATCAATAAAGGCTGTTAAAACAAGTATCAAATTCATTTTAATATGAGTCACAAGCTATTCAAATTATTTGTAAGTTTGACATAAAATTCTGGAAAGCAATTCTGGGAAGCTGTAGCACTAGCTAGCCTTTGCAGAGAACATGGAAAGGGTATTTTCTCAGAAAACAAGCTATTTTACACATGAATAGCATTACCTGGCATTGACTGGGGTCATAGGGTCATAGAATTCTTGAACAATTCTATGGCCATACCATGCTGTGGCAACTAAAATAGCCAGACCTAGAGAAATTCAAAACAAAAGACTGTTAATCACTATGGAACACTGAGCATGAATATACAGCCCCATTATATTTATAAGAATTTTACAAGAATTAAATCTCATCAATAGTTCCGACAGTTTTAATTTAGTCCATTTTAATTTAGGGAGATTAGAAGTTTAGACATGATTTATTCCAAGTATTCTGTTAAGACTCTAAAAAACATTAGGTCAGAGTTAGGCATAGTTTATACTATGTCATCTTATTCATTTATAGTTCAAGGTCACCGGTACAAATAATACTTTTTTGGAAGCAATGCAGCAGGTTTGTGTCATTTAAGATCATTAAAGATATTGTTATACATTAGTGTACTAAACTACTTTTGGTGAACCTGATGTCCTTATTACTATAGATGAGTCATTTGAAAAAGGGAAGACAAAAGTCTTACTACACTCTTCTTGACCAAAGCTCAAAATTTACATTTCTGTAGGATCAAAAGTTAAGTAAGCAACTAGATAGCAGGGAAGAGCAGGACCTGTCTCAGAATGGCCCAGACCACCCAAATTCCTACTGCTGCACTGGCCAGACCTGCCAAGCATTGCCTTGCAATTCACTGCGGTGCCACATCAGATATATTTATGCAGCATATTCTCAATTTTCCATGCATGTCATATTTTAGTAATACCAAGGAAATGACTTAGTCAAAATGACTCATGCCATCATTTGACAGAAGTATAAATATCTTCTTTTTTAATCCAAATAAATTAAATAACTTCCTTTTATAGTATTTCTAAGAAACCAGCAATATAGACAGATCACACCTTTCAATGTTCCAACCTCCTTTCCCTCGAAAAAAGTGGTCCCAGCTAATTGCTTCTAATACTTGACAGAAAATACTAGTGCTCTTGGCCGCTCAGGTGCACCATGGGAATGCTCTGGAACTTTCAACCTTCGCTCCCTAGGAAACCCCTTAAACTGAACGGGGAGTGATGCAGTCACTTAGAGGAGTTATAAAAAGATGAGCGAAAGCAGTGTGCTATGCAGTAAATTTCTTCATGGCCTTTGATGAATTTTGGGAATAAAGCACCATCCGCATTTTTTGTGGGGGTAGGGGTGGGAGCAGTGACTAATTTGGGTAAATTGAAAGACCGAAGACTTTATCTAAATATTTAGCAAAGCCACGGATGTTATTTATTATTGGTTAAATCCACATCTGCTGGGGCAAACGCCCCTGCCACGTGTTTTGTCAAAGAGAAAATGAGAAAGTCTAATTCTAGTTTTTTCTCAGTGATAGAATATATCACTGGTGTCACTTTCAAACACAATGAACTATTATATATATATATATATGTATATATATAATGTATTATTTTAAAAATAGACTGTATATCTAAAATATTATTCGATACACACATGCAATCCTATTTAAAATAAGCATTATCATACCAGTAAAATGGAGCTGCCATATCTTTCTCTGGCTCTCATTTTCTCAGAGGTCACACACATATCTAATTCACCAGTCAACACTTCAATAAGACGACAAGTACATATTGGTGTTTTTAAGGCCTTTCTGTATTGTTTTTGGTATTAATTTATTTAACCTAATTTCCTACCATTCCTCTACTTCTTTCGGCCTTTCTCTTCAATAATCTATGGGTACATCCTGTTTATTTTGGAATCAGATCTGACCTCCTAAAATCATGTTCTCATTTTTCTGTAATAACCCTAATCCCATCCATCCCTCACACATCTGTATGAATCACCCATTCTTTATGTTCTCTGTCACTAGTCCCCTTCTTTGCCACATATTATCTGTGGGGACACCACAGAAATTTTCTATGCAATCATAATCATTCCTCAGTGTTTGCTAGATAGGAGATAAATTTCTTCACTTGGCAAAACTGGTACTAATAAACCAGTCGGCACCTGAAGCCTCGAAGAATAGACCTGTCTACTGTGAGCAAAGATCTCAAATTTTCACATAGTTCCCCTTTGAGAGCATGGAAGTAAGCTGGACTTCAGGTTTCCATGTCTTCAGATTTTAAAGGGACTGAAATAAATCAATTCAAGTGCATGAAATCCAATATCATCGAAGGAAATGTAAAGCTAGATCTCATACCATGCCAGAGATAGCTTAGAAAGAGGGAGGCCAAGGCCTCTCTTACCAGAAATAAGAAATATCACACCCCCAATGACAGCCATCCGCATCTTCTGGGCCTCATCGTCTTCCAGGCACTTCATACACTTCATGCCAATGGTGGCCACAAAGATGGCTATGAGTCCCAGCAGGATGCCAATCACCATCAAGGCGCGGGTTGCTTGCAGAGTGCCTGGCGGGAAACATTTTAGAACATGTAAGAATAATCACATCTAGCCCAAGAAGAAAAGAATGGTAGGAGACCAAGTATATTTATATATCATGTGAAAGAAAGAAAATTAAACTAGGAGTCCGGAGACCCTAGTTCGCATGATGATTCCTTAGGTAACCAACGTAGTTTCTTCTCCAGAACAACAAACACTGGCCAGATAATGAATAAGAAGCCCTTTGGCCCTAACATTTTATGTACGCAATGTCAAATTCAAATTCCTCTGGAAAGAATAATGAATGATCTGGTTGAATAGGTTTAACTGACCTAATACATCTTTAATCCTTACTAATGGAGTATTTTAATTCTGAAATACAATCACATGTATTATCCTTAATGTTAAACCATTTATAATTAAAATGGTTTGCAATATATCTTGGTAACAGTTAACAGCTTTATACCCCAGTCATCAAGCTTCAGGGAGAAAAAAAAAAGGTGAAAGTGGAAGGTAAGAAATGAGTTTCTGGTAGATTTTCATGGCAGAATAACCAGCGTTTGCATCTCCAGTGACTGGGGTGAGGATGGGGGACATGAATGTCATCTTGTTAGGACAAGACTGAACCTTCGCAATGTTCCTCTAGAACATAGTAGATTACTATTCATGGATATCAGCAGTTTTAGTTTAAGACGATTTCAATGGTCATGTTGTCAAAAAGCAGATAATAATTCAATGTAATATTTCTAAGGATTCCACTAATTTTCTAATTCCCTGTTATTGTCATTGCATACTATAATCCACAGCCAGGGCCAGGTTCCAGAGATTATGCCAATATGTTTCTTTTTTTTAAATTTTTTTTCCTTTCTTTTAATTGTTGTTCTTGTACAATTTTCTGTTTTTTACTCCCATCCCGGCCCACCACCCCAGCCTTTCCCACCTCCCTCCCATTTCCACCCCCAACTAGTTCTTGTCCATGTGTCCTTTATACTTGTTGCTCTAAACCCTTCCCCTTTTCCCCTGAAGTTCCCTCCCCTCTCCCCTCTGGTGTCTGTCAGCCTTAAAGACTAAGAACAAGATGGTGGGGGGGGTGGCAGGGGGCGAGTGGTAGGGGAAATGGAGACAACTGTACTTGAACAATAATAAAAAAAGAAAAGAAATACAAATACAAAGAAAAAAACAAGCACTATAAAAAAAACAAAACAAAAAACAAACCATGACACCATCATTGTCGCGTGAAAGGGGCAGACTTAAAGCAAATGGGCTGACATTATGCTGCTGGGCTGAACGTGATTAATTCTAGGCTTATTTCCTCCTTCACATAAAGATCATTATCTCATTGAGGGTGCTAACAGGTGGCAAGTATTTCTGCATATATAAATACTATTTACATTGTAACAAACCTTGCTAACTTCAGTAAGCTGCTTATTATTCTTTGGGACCATGTTTCTATTATGTGAAGTGTGAATGATGGTATCTCTAACCAGAGAGTTGGAACGACTGACTTCTTGATGCTCTTCAAAAGTGCGACATGATAAAAAAGGTTATACTTTTGTACCACACTAATTGAGACCTACGTTCAATCTGGGTATATTCAGGAATTGAGAACTTAAGTTACCAATCCTAATTAACACTAAAATATCTAAAACATCAAATTTTAATTTTTTAATATTTTGATCCCCATCATAACCAGTATATGATAAAATCATAGTAACCTCTATCTGCAAAGTAGCAACATTTCTTTCCTTTTTTCTTTTCTTTTCCTTTCTTTTCTTTTTTCCCCCTCTATTTGAGAGATATTTTGGAAGCCAAGATACATTTTTACTTGACTTAATTAAAAAGCAAACCAGAGACACTCTCCACCTCCACTCACATATCCACCTCCTTATAAGTACCTACCTACAAACTTATCTTAATATTCCAGGATGGTGTAAGAGCTTCTAAATCAAAACACGTGGTCCATGGAGCACGGGTTTACCAGGAACTGAAGGTGCTCGCAGTGTGGTATGAAGAGGAAAGTACCAAGGACTTTCTGTTAGGGTGTGTCCTTCTGATTTACCGAGAGTTTTTGCAAAGATAATCATTACTAAGAAGGAGAAAGATAATAAAATAACTAAGCTCCTATCCACAGAACAGATTTCAAATTCCACTTGCAAGGAAATCGTTTCAAGCAAAGGAATAGTGGAAGAGAAAATACTTAAAGTTATGGAGATTATCCATGTACCCAGAGGATAGGGTGACCTCCGGTCTATTTGCCTAGCACTGTCTTGGTTTTAAAATTACCTGTCTGGCATCCAGAGAAGACCCTCAATCCCTGGCCACCCAGGACAGCTGGTCACTCAACTGGGGGACTATGGGATGTGGAAAGTAAAATGAAGTGGGTTTAGCACGGTGGACAGAAGGTATAAATCAGACAGAGCTTTGCAAGCTAGAGGATTTGGAGTTTTGCCTAAGTGTAATCATAAGTCATCGGAGGGTGTTAAAGAGTGGGTGATGGGATTGTTATCCTCGGGATAGAGAGCACGATCAGGCAACATTCTTCCTATGCCAGAAATACCCATAGCCTCCTGCATCTCTCAGCCACCTCCACTACGTGTTCTCATAAATACTTACTTCCTGACTCTGTATTCATCACTCCTGTTTCTTTCTCTGATCTCTCTCCAAGTTTTCCACTTTGCTGGAGTTGTAGGTCCTCACACCAAGCCCAACTTCCATAATACTCATTCTGGTGTGCACCACATGGAACACAGCAGGCCACCAGCCCAGCAGGTCTGAGCACCTTGGTCACAAGGTGTCCTTCACAAGGAGGCTGCTGGGGCTGGGTCTGGTGAGTCAGGTTTGCATGAAACCATCCCGGCAGGGAGCACACGTGGGTGGACTGCTTCAAAGCTGGCCTGGGATTTTCTGAGATTCACAGTTTTCATGGCTAAGTTTTGTCTCCCGTAAGTTCTCAGAGAAAAGACATTTGGCTCATGCCGTGCTGGTTTCACACTTCCACTTCTTTTACAAAGTTTTTTTGTGAGGGAGGGGCCAAAGCTTAGTGTGTTTTATTTCTTTACGGAATAATGTCTTGCTTAAATTTGAAACAAAACTGTAGTTAGGAGTCATATAAACCCTGTAAAGCAAAGAAATCATATTTCGTTTTTTAAAAAATCTGAGAAAGTAATAGTTTCACTTTCCAAAGCAGTATTATTTATTTATTTATTTATTTTACATCTTCGGCACCCATAGGACATTTCTTTGTACTTTACAAAATTAGATGGGCACCAAACACAAACATCTCATTTTGTCTCATTGGAGACATTTGGATTAATTCTTAACTATAGTGATGTGTGTGGGGAAATGCACAAAGGAAAATAAGGCTGACTGAGAATCACAACAGCATACAAACTCACTGGCTGTCCATATGTAATAATGGACTAAAAATCAAAGTAAGCAGGTGTGTTAGAAGTTATGAGTGTTTTATGTGCAGACAGAATCTCAATTGTGCAGTTTTAAGATGGAACAGAACGAATCCTTCAAATTAAGGTCCACGCAAATCTGTTAAGTCAGAGATCTAAAATATATAATTGTGAGCCCCTTGATGACTTGGGTAAGATATTTGTTCATATTTCCATCCAAAGCACTAAAAGTGGTACCTGACAAGCTACATAAGTTATACAATCTTTGCTTAATAAATTTAAATTAGAACGTATCTTTATCCCTTACAAATTCAAAATATTCTCTTGTGTTAAACTTAACCTTTGGAAAAATGCTAAGAAAGGCCTCCCTAGAGAGCCTGAGGAGGCTGAAATCTTACTGCATAAGGACGGACTTAGTTTAGAACTTTAAAAGCTAGTAATTCTAGGGTTAGTGTTCAGGTTAGGTTTAGGGAGAAAAAAATCATACCTTTTGCTTAATCTGACCTATTTTTTAAATTTTCTAAATTTTTAAATTATACATTTAATGAACTTCCAAGATAGTTTTTTTTCCCTAGTGGAATGATGATCAGCAGGGCACAGAAGTTGAAAAATGTTTATAAGCTACAAAGTAATATTTTGGACTAGAGACATACAGTATAGCCTTGTACTACAAACTCTGGTCTGGTCTGATTAAATCAAATCTCAAAGCCATTATGTTTCTTTCCTAGCCCTTTAAATCCGCAGATACCTATTTAATACTGTTATCGTTGACTAAAGTTGTCTGCACAGAAAATGGTTAGTAAACATTTGCAAAGCTACATTATTGTTTCTCATCATTATTCAGCAATACATGGAGAAGGCAGTCTTTTAATTATACTTAGCCAGACTGATCATCTTGAGATTAAAGACTCCCTAAGAAGTTCTTACTACTTGCAACCTGAAAGTATAATTTGAAAAAAATACTTACAAAGATCTCTCCTTACAAGACAAGAAATGAGTTCGTTACTGATCTACTACAGTTAGGTTAATCAACATGAGCATAGGGAGACAAGCACAGACAAGTAAGTGGGACTTTTTCCTAAAGCTTTACTTAAGTCTTACTATATAAGTAGCAGAATTTTTTTTAAATACCTGACATTTTCATGCCCTTTACTGGCCATATTATTATATTATTACCCTGTGTACTGTATATCATAAACAAAAAATGAAATACACCTGCACCCTCACATTGTCCCTCTTTGCAACAGGAGTTGCTTAATAAGTAATAGACAGATCAATGAACTGAACATGAGGGCACTGGAACAAAAGTGCTCTCTTCTCCTCTGCAATTAAATGAGCTCATCACAGAACTATACTCCGGTAGCCTTTTCACTGGTTAAATCTTGCTTTTACTCAAGTTCAAAGTTTCTCAAGAGTCCTCATTGTTCGCATTGCCATTTCATTGGTGCATGAGCTGGTGGCCACTGGGTGTGACCTCAGGACTCCAGCATAGTCAGAAACTGAAGTGATCTGAGATGAGGCAGGACTTAGTACTTTTCGGAATGTCCTTAGCAATCAGTTTTCCTTCCTTCCTCCCTTCCTTCCTTCCTTCCTTCTTTCCTTCCTTCCATTGCCTCACAATTAAATTTATCTTTCTGTATGTCCTCTATGTCACGTACTCAACTCTCCAAACAAGGAAACCTAAACTATGCCACTTGACTTTTCCCCTTCTTCAATCACTGTAGTTAGTGACGAAGAATGTTAGTACTGGAAGAAATCAACTTTAGCAGTTTATATATCATCATAGCTGCATCCCTAGGAGCAAGATGGCTCACATGCATGGAAGGGATGAATGAATCATGGATTCACCTCCCCATTCCCCCAACCCTAACTCTGCCCTATTTTATAAGTGGGGAGACTATAGCCCAGAGAGACCAAGTGGCTCACCATTGCACACATGACTCGTTAGTGTAACACCAGGGTCAGGATTAAGAACTTCTGATCTCAAGCCTGGATTTTTGTTTTGACATACATCATTCCAGGGCTCAGAAGTAATTCTTGAAACAGATCTGAACACCAATGGCTCTGTGAATACCCTTGGTTCAGCAGGCATGAATGCAGACTGGGGAAGTGTAAATGGTGCCCTCCTTGCTCCCTATGCTTCAAAAGTCTGTCCAGGTCAGTGATTTTGCTCTTTGATTGAGCCTGACGTCATGGTGAGAGTACTGGGAAACCTCACTGAGAACCAATACTCATTAAGCACTCCTACACACATGTGGATTCATGCAAAGCAAGTTGAACAGGCTGGAGGAGCTTATAAACAAATTACAGAATCCCAAGGTTGGATGTGACTTAGAGAGTCTAGTCTAACCTCCCATTTGTCTGGTGCTTGGATTTTCTCTAGAACATTCCTATGAAATGCTTACTTATTTCCCTGCTTATACACCTCCTACTGTGCAGCCTCCTGGGGAAGTCCAATCTTTGGACAGCCCTAGCTATTCAAGTCAAGCAAGAAGATACAATTAACTAAGCACATAAAATAGACACTAGCTTGCCAAAAGTTTGAAAATGGGATCACAGCCAGGCAAGATATACAAAGCTTAATCCAGAAAAGTCTACCGTAACTGTACCTGCCACTCTCCTCTGTGCATTCCAACTTCCAGCTGCAGGGGTCATCAGTGTGAATAAACATCACGCACTTGGGATGGAACTGAAATGGTCTCAGCCAGTGTAAACCCCAAAGCAAGTGCAACACTTGCTTCTCCAGGAAGTGTCTCAGCTACATTTTCATAAACTTCTTTCCAAGAACTACCAAAACCTCAAACCCTGCTGTGTCTCATGTCCTATATTTTCTACATTGGTTTAAACACACTGGATCTCTTTCAACATGGAATTACTCTAGTTATAGCTGACGCTATTTAGAGGAGGGGAACAAGGGCTCCTAACACATCTGGAGCTACAACCTTGACGAATCCCTGGATCTCAACCCTAAGATGCCAAGTGGGCTCCATTGGCAAAGAGAACAAGGTTCAATTTTAGCAGACTTCTAGGCAAGCTTTTCAACTAAGAGCACTTCAAGGAATGCAATCTTTTACAAGGAAAACTACTTATATATACAGATAATCCTGTTAAAATTTAGAGGTGACAGAACTATACCAAAACCAGCCGATGAATCACCACCCTAGGTCTCCACATCAGGTGGGTATGAACACCACTGCTGAGGTAGAGAAATGGACACAGGTTCTCTGGGCTCAATCCAAAGGCCTCCTGTGAGTCATTGGCAGGTTCGAGAGAACACTTGTGAGTCAAAACTCCCTCTTCTGGGAATTGGTTTTGAGAGAAAGGCCTCAGCTCCACCTTGGATAATCTCTGGCTTTAACCAAAAGGAAAAGAAAAATCTGACATGGAAGATTTTGGAGATTTCATCAGGTAGAAATCTTCAAAATGTGTCCTGGGGAGAGGAGGAGGACATTGTTTAATTCTTCTACCACAACTTCAAAAACTGTAATAGCTATGGTAACTAAGAGTACATGAAATAAAACAATTTACCATTATCATAGGCAGGAATGGCCTGGTAGAGTATTTATAACATGAATCAATCTGAATCCATTAGTCATTTTAGGAAGTTAAAGGAACATCTTTTTAAACAGGTTGAAAATAAACTGTTTTGACCAGAAGAATCAGAGACCTTCCTAGAATTGTCATTAGAACCTTCTCCATCTGCCAGTATCTCAACATGACACCCCAAATTTCTGACACCATTTTCTTACGTGTATTTATCTTTCCATGGGCGATTCAATGCTTATATAAAACAGCATACCTAATATAGATAACAACACTACTCACCCTCAGCCCATAAATGGGCAGGTGGGCAGGCTTGTTTATCCAGCCAAAGACTAAGGGAGCTTACCCTCAGCCCATAAATGGGCAGGTGGGCAGGCTTGTTTATCCAGCCAAAGACTAAGGGAGCTTTTTTTCAGGTTTGTTCAAAGAAATAACAGATGCAAGCTACATGACAACTAATGTAATATGTCAAAGAAGGTATTCCAGCCATAAATTGTTATTACCTAGGTAAACGGGAATTAAATGAGTTTCAGACAAGGCACTCAAAAGCTTTTATTTTAAAAAAATAAGAAAGGGGAAAAAGCCATCCTGTCATCCTTCCCCCCACTATCCTTAGGAATATTTCTCTCTACATAATCCTTTCCAACTTGACAGAAATAAGAAGCGAACACCCATTACACAGAAAATCAAGATGGAAACTCAGAGAGAAGATGCACCCCCCTCTCCCTGGCTTCCTCCTCAAGCTGATCTCTGCTGTCATCAGCTCTGTTGGCTTTTTGGCCTTTTGCTTCAGTATCTTCACTCTTCCCTTCATATTGTGATCGGAGGTCATTAAAAAACTTTTCTTCCTTACTGTTGTTTTCCCACCAGCCACCATCCTTCACTTTCCAAAATAACATGACAAAATCTGACTCCTCTGAAGACTCCTGACTTGAAACCTTTTAGAGGAATTTCCAGAGGTTTCATCAGAAAGTCATGAAAAGGTGTGCAAAGGGGCTCCTCCACACTCACTGAATCTTAAATAGCAAAAGATTCAAACTCCAATGTGAGCAGAAGCATTGCATTAAGCTGGGACATTCCGTGAAAGAATGTGACTTTTTCTATGAAAAGTCATAGTAAAGATAGATTGGAATAAAAGACTATCAAAGACTTTGAGATTATCTATTTAACTTCATGAACTTGAGAAGCTACCAGGCTACAAACTTTCCAAGGCACACACCATTTTCTTGTCCGAACCCTACCATGCTTCAATATACACAGAATCTTAGAACACACAAGGAGAGGCCTAACAACTCAAGTTCGGGTTTGGCCTTCACTCTCAATCTCCACACCACTCTTACTTGAATTTAAGATGCAACCACATCTAGAGGAACAGAAAAAGTGTTACCCAGGGAACTAGAAGCAAAACTAGAGTTTAGGAAAAGGATCCCCCCCCTTTCCCAAACTACAGTTCTCTCCGCTTCTCGACAGCGCACAGGATCAGAAGACTTGTTCAGTTGAGGACTGATACCATGTAATCACATAACAGAATCAGCTCATAGCCACCACCCCTAAACGGAGCCACTGGGGTGGCAGGGGTTAGAGACTTGGGTCACAGCTGTGGGGGAGGGGAATGCACTCACTGTGCAGATTCAGCAAGGAGTCGAAGACTTTGCATTGGATCTGCCCGGTACTCTGTGACACGCAGGACATCCACAGACCCTCGTAGATGGACTGGGCCGTCACGATGTTGTCGCCCGCATGGGAGTGAGTCTTCCACTGGGGCATCGCTGTGCTGGCAATGGCTCCGATCCAGCCCAGGAAGGCCAGGATGAAGCCCAGGAGTTGCAGTCCCGCGTTGGCCATGGTTCGCTCGGGCGACCCAGCTGGCTCAGGGGTGGCAGGTGCAGCAGGCAGAGTTTGCAGAGGCTCACTCGGGGCTCCCAGGGGTAGCAGAGCCACGCAGAGTAAGTTATTACGGGTCCCTGCACCGCCGCTGGAGAGGCTCTAGGGGCGGGACCGGTTCCGAGTCCGGGTCCGGGTTGGCGCTGGAGTCGGGGTGCAAGAAGCTGCTGCTGAGCTCAGGCTCTGGGACTGAGACACAAACCTGCTGGGCGCCGCAATTTAAAGCAGCTCCGCCCTGCGCCCGGGCCTGGCCGCTGCGCAGCGCCCCCTGGCGGTTTCAGGGAGGCTCTCTGAGGAAGCGGGAGGTAGTGCGCAGCCAGCGAAGGCCACTGGGCGCTGGGCCCTGCGATGTGGCGATAACTTGGGTGGGATTACGTGTGCAGACTGCTCCCGTGCTTGCTCCCTCGCATTTCTCCCCTCGCACATTATTCTCCAGTTAGCCGTTTGAGGGTCTCCATTTATGCAATCTTTATTTGCCCCCAAATTACTATGTATGAGTAAACACTAAAAATCCAAAAGATGAGAATATAGAGCCCTCATGAGACCCACAGTTTCATTTTCAACTTTTTTCACTGTCTTATTAAAAGGCATCTCCTATCTATCTTCGCTCCCCTCCTTCCCCTCCCTCACATGACTCTCCCTTTTGTTCAGCTTCCTCTCCCTACTCCTTTCCTCCCTCTGCCCCTGTCTTCTCTTCAGGGGCTCTCCTGGAATCATGTATTTCTGTAAGGATGGTAAGAAATCGTTATACTTTATAGAATAGGAAACTGAGGCACAGAAAGGAAACATGCTTTCCATATCACATCAAATTAGTAGCATGTCTAGTACTTGGTTGTCAGCCCACCCTGCTTTCTACTACATCTCAACTTGAGGGAAACACACAAAATATATGTCCTTCAATACTATGAAAATGCAGTCTACCCTCCCCCACCCTCCCCCGTCCTCACACACATGTCAGCCTCGGCCCCACAGCGGTGTGTCTTAGAGCAGCAATTCGTTACAGGAGGGACCGGGACAGTGCTCCCTGCCCCTAGACAAGTGATTCATTAATGAATTATCAGATGAGATTCATCAAAGGCCAGAGCATCTAAAAAGTCTTTCCCTAGTAGAAAGAGAGCTGGGCTCGGGAAGTCTGAGCTCTGGCTCCTAGATTTGCTGTGACTGGCTATGGCCACCCCCTGAGGTTTTAGTCTAGTTGAGCCTCTTAATTTTTTTTCCTCAGTGGGTCTGTAAAGCTTCCTTCTCTGTAGTTAAGTGGTGCTGTGGTTTGGAATAATTAAAATGTTTTCCCAACTGTTTTCTGTGTGTGGTATGAGTGTAGTGGGAGGAGAAGCTTCTATGGTTTTATTAAAAACAGAAGCGCTTTGGAGACAGAAATAAACATGGTAAGGAGAAAATATGATATAACCCTGTATTTACTATGGGAGCTGCCAGTTTGTGACCAGGAGGGGACAGTAAAGAAGTTCAGGGTGTAAATAACAACAATGAGAAAACTCAGCCACCTGGGGGATGTTGATAATGTGGGAAGATGTGCAGAGTCCGAGAATACCTAGGAATTTCTGTACCTTCTGCTAAATTTTTCTGTGATCCTAACTAAAACCACCCTAAAAAAAGTCAAAGTGTGTAAATAGAAGTGATAAAACAAAAACTCAAACCTCACCACCTTTGCTTCCACCTGGCGATCTCCAGATAATGTCTGAAGGTTTAAATCCGAAGGATGGGTCTGCAGAGGGATCTGAGCACTGGCAAGGAAGAGGGCAACACTGGAGCTGATTGAAGGGATTCATTTAGGGCACAGGTGGCAAACACAAGGCCCGTGGGCCGAATCCAGTCCTCCACCTTGTTTTATCCAGCCCAGCACCTTGTTTCTACCTGGCAGCAGTGCTGAGCTCTCACTTAACTGTTAAGGAATAGTTACATTTATACAGTCCTAAAATTACATTTAGCCGTTTGCAGGCCACCGCGAGGCTGGTGTGGCCCCCGGTGAAAATGAGGTTGACTTCCGTGATTGAGGGGTGAGCAAGAGTGAAAGCAATGAGTGCTGTCCTTCTGAAAGCTTCCCAGACCTTCAGGGAGACTCTAAGTCAGCTCAGTAGGGCAAGGTGCATCCAGGTTGAGTCCCGGAGGTCTAGGCCCAAAGTCAGGAATGCTTTTTAGGTCCCCCATGGATGTTCTGCAGGCACGTGTGGGTGTGGGTGAAAAATTATCAGTTGTGCTTGGTTTATTTGTTCCCCAGGATCACTGCGCAGGATCAGAGGAGCTTCTCAGAACTTGTTGTCTGGCTAGACCACTACCCTGTGAATCATATAATCTTATCTTTTTTGTTACAGTCAATTCAAAATTGAAAGTATTTTTTAAAAATATGTTCTTTGTTGTTCAGATTGAATTCATGAAAACGGGATCTCCGTTCCATAAATATACTTGTGCACAGGCCATTTCAATCTACAGTAGGACCTGTTTCCATCAACCTACAGTTGTCAGGGAATCGGAGCCACAGATTCTGTGGTAAGCCTGAATGTTTTTGTTTTTTTGCTCCAGGCCTCTCTGAGGCTGATTACTTCATTGCCCGCGCAACCGTGTTTGTGAGGCTGTGGTGGATGCTGTTTGCCCTGCTGTGACCCATGCCCATCTCTGGCATCCCTAATCCTGTCTCATTTTCTGTGTTTTCCTAAGAGCAGATAGGTGAGAGAATGGCTCAGCATAAATGCATCAACTGAAGAGGAAAAACAACTTACAAACATTGGCCTTTCGTATATGAAGCATAAACAATAGAGGCAGCCCTGTGACTGAGAGGTTTCTAGAAAGACTAACTATGGTACGGCAAATGTCTTGTGGGATAGGAAATCTGCTGTGTACCGTCAGACAAATTATCTCCTTTCTCTTTCTCAGTTTTCCTATTCTTAGCAGTTAGAAGTTGACTTCTAAAAGGTCGCCCCAGTCTAAAGCTTTATAATTGTAAGTAATAATCGATGAGACCTGTGGGTGTAACACGCTGTCCTCACCAAGCGTTGAGCTAAGACTTTTATACGCACTGTATCACAGGTGGCAAACCCAGGGCCCAAGGGCTGAATCGGGCCCTCCACCTTGTTTTATCCGGCCTGGCACCTTGTTTCTACCTGGTGGCAGTGCCGAGCTCTTGATGAACTGTTAAGGAGTAGTTACATTTATACAGTCCTAAAATTATTTTGGCCCTTTGAAGGCCACTGAGAGGGTGATGTGGTCCCTGGTGAAAATAAGTTTGACACCCCTTCACTGTCTCCTCTGTGAAGATGACAGAGACATGGAGAGGTCGGATCACTTACCCAGGGTCATATTTGGTAACTGGCAGTGCTGGTATTCCAAACTGCACACTTTACCCTGGCCCATGCCTTTGAGCCCTGCCCTACAGTAGTTCCCCGTGTGAGCCAAATCAATGGAGGGCTGTTGACTTTCAGGGTTTAGCCATCCTTATCTCATGTTTCTACCTCCAGAGAGCAGTGAGGTGTTCCACTCAGTGACTGCCCTTCGGCTCCTTCCTGTCACTTTCCAGTTTCTGCCGCCGCCCATGAAGGTGCTAGACCAGGAGGGCCCAGAACCCCGTGGGGTGCTGTTGCTGTGGAGGAGGGAAGTGTGGATGAGAACAGCACATGGCTCACTGCTGTACCCCATGTCCATGTGTGACTGGGGCTTGGGCTCAGCCGTGGTCCTGAGAACCAGGAGTAAGTGGAAGAGACACGGAAGTACGAGAAAGTACAGACAAGAAAGTACAGGTGAGACTCAGGGTGGTAGATGAGAGTGTAGACAAAAAAACAAACAAACAAACAAAAAACCACCCCTCACATACAATCCCAAGTACCAGCATGGCAGATTCTAAGATACGGTTAAAAGTGAGAAAGTCTTTGAGATGTAAATTTTTCACTTAGTGACAATGCCTATCAACATTGACTTTTCAGGGCTTCTCAGGTGTTAAAAGCTAAATAGATGGACACATTTTTTAGTAAAAAATCCACAATCTGCCATGTAATTATTTAAGGCTTGAAAGAGGGATCAAAGTACAAAGGTGAAAATTTAACATGGACTTTAACATTAGAAGATACTTTTAGTATTAGAGGATAGTGAGGTATGAGTAGTTATAAGTTAAAACTTTTTGAACCCTAGTTCTATCACTTACTAGTAGAGTAACCTTGGAAAATTTGTAAATGTACTTGTGCCTTAGATTTTTCCTCTTTCAGGTGAGTAAAACTCCACCTCATAATCCTGTGGTCATTAAGCAAGTTGATAGCTGTGCATTACTTAGAATAATAGTTGCCAGCCACATGCAAACATATGAAATGACAGTTATTGTTTTAAGCACAACAGATGCATTTAGTTTGCTAACCCTTTCATTTCTAAATGATACATTTGTTCAGACTCTTGCCTTGATTTTATTAGAATCTCAATGTTGTATTAAATCACGGTGACAGAATCGTCAGTGTTTCTAGCATGCAGGTACGATTTTGTGTTCAGAAACCAAAAAGGCAGCAATGAGAGGGGTGGGGCTATGGAAGAGACTTCCAGGTCCCTTCTCCAGTTCCTAGACAGGTGTCCCCTCCAAGTCCTGTGTAGTTCCCATGGCCAGGGTTAAAGACTCCTTCTGAGAAGGAGTGGATTGAGAATTTGGGAAGGATGGAGATAGGGTACCAAATGATTCTCTCTGCAAACCAGTGAGGCTCTTTAGAGAGTCAGGGTGGGGGGCGGGAATCTTCAGATTTTTATAAAGTCTCTGCCTTATTGTCATGTGGATTTTATAAACGCCCTGTAGACACTCCCCTCAACTCCTAGCCTGGCAGATCTATCACTTTAGAAACAAAGGGGGAAAATAGTGGAATTTCAACGATAAAAAAATATACTTTTTATGTTACAAAAATCTACTTTGAAACAAGCTGGTGAAAGACTGTTTTCTTACTTAACATCTTTGCTTGTGTTCTCTTTGGGGAAAGGCTTCCTTTTAATCATTAGGAAGCTAGAAACACCCCACTAATTTGATTCTTAAGAATCAAAATCAATTTACTATCTTAGTGTACTTAATGTGACACTAACTATACTAGTCAGCATTCTACAGAGAAATAAAACCAATAGGAGATTAGATAGATGGATAGACAGATAGATGGATAGATAGAGAGATAGATGAACAGATAGATAATAGATAGATAATTGATAGATCTCTGCATTAGGCATAGCATTATATGGAGAGAAGGGGAAGAGAGAGAGAAAGAGAGAGATTAATTTTAAGGAATGGGCTCATGCAACGGTGGGAGCTGCCAAGTCTAAAATTTGTAGATCAGGTCAATAGGCTAGTCCCAGTGAGAGTGAATGTTGCTGTCTTGAGTCACAAATCTTGCAGTTTTAAGGAGAATTTATTTTTCCCTCATTGGCAGAAACTTTAGTCTTTGTTCTTAAGGCCTTCAACTGATGGGACGAGGCCCATCCACATTGTAGAGGGTAATCTGCTTAATCAAAGTCTACTGATTTAAATGTTAATTATGTCTAAAATATGTCCTCACAGCAACACCTAGACTGGTACCTGAGCAAACAACTGGCCACAATAGCCTAGCCATGTGGAGACACAGAATTAATCATCATACTAACTGATACGTACTGACCATTTAAAGTCTAAGGGCTTTATTTATGCAAACTCACTTAAGTCTCAAAAAAGCCAGTGACTTAAGTAACAATCACCACAGATGAGGAAACTGAGTCCCCGATAAGCAAAGTGGTTGGCCCAAGTTACACAGCTGGTAAAGGACAGCGTTGGTGTCCAAACTCAGCACATACGCCTGCCAAGGCAGAGAGCTTTATGTAGGGCACTGCACTAACCTGGAGCACCTGCCCATGTTTTCCACGTCCTTTCTGACTCTCCAGAACACCCAGCACAGTGATGATATCCACCAGCTGAGCCTCAACACGCCCCCAAATCAGTCATTTCTGTGTGAGTGGTTGGTGCTCAGTAAGTGTTGGGTCCTTACATGGTTGAGTGAACGGATGAATGAACTGGTGGAGAACAAATCTCCGCTCTTTATGATGAAGAATCTGCAGCATTGGAGCATATTGGTGAGCTGAGACTCTCAAGGAGATCCTGGTGTTTTTGATGGTGGATCTGAAGAAGATAAATCAAACAAAGAAAAAGGTGGCAATGTAGTAAGTATTGTAATTTTTAAAACCTTGGTCTTGGAATAAGACAGAATTAAAGATATGATGATGCTTTTCCCTGCATTAGACATGAGGCTAGACAAGTGAATTAATCCCTCTATGCCTCTGTTTCCCAAGCTATAAAATCAAACAAGCGCATGTAACTCACAGTGCTGCGAGAAGGAAATGAACTTGACTGGGGGGATGCCTGTAAAATGTTGGCCCTGTACTGGGGACATGGAGGGAGCTTGGTAAGTGATCGCTGTGCTGTGAGAACTGGGTCAGTGCCCCCTGGTCGCAGATCAGAGATGGGGGACAGGCTGTGGTTTCATCTGTGTGAAGTGAATGTTTGAACTAAACTCCCAGCTGTGTAAGGAAGATAACATTTTAGGCAAAGAATTTATACTAAAATGTGGAACAGTTACAGATAAGTGAACTGTACCTCAAATATAACCTGAATGTGCATTTTTTTACCTGCCTAGTAATTTCCAGAATGTAAATTAGCTTTAACTTTAAAATCACTGTATGATTTTACCTAAAAATGTAGATTTGATCAAAACAGAGGTGGCCATACTGTATAGCTTTAAATGGTTTCTCCCATTTCTGTTTCTCCACAGGCTCTGCTGTTTCTAGTTTATCCATTTACATCACTTCTCTGCATCCTATAGGCTATCGGTGTCAATGTATGCATAGCAAGTGAATGTACTAAGTGGTAGAGTTGGCCAGACTTGCCAACCACGCTCAGGAGTGTGGACTCTATCACACACTCAGTGATAAGGAGCAATCATGGAATTTTAAGCAGAGACTTGAGCGGACTTGTGTCTTAGAACGATTTTGGGGGGCTGCATTGGATGGGAAACAGGACACTGTTTTCCTCTCTCTGTTTTAACCATTTCAAAGGTGGAGGAGAAGCTGGGCCTTTTGGATTTATACAGTCTTAAATATGGCTTCTCCCTAGGAGATTTCCAAGAACAATTATATTATGCATGATTTTAGTCTGTAAAATGCAACTCTTACTATATTGTGTAGAGGAATAATAAGATTTGGTGCAGGGAGGATTAATGAGGAATAATGGACATTGAGATTATTTCTAATTAATTTGTAGATGTAAATGATTAGCTCTAACAATGGTTATTTGAACATTGAGATTATTTCTAATTAATTTGTAGATGTAAATGATTAGCTCTAACAATGGTTAGTTAATGGTTATTTGAATTTTTTCTTGAGGGCAACAGGAAGACATGAAAAACTTTTAAGCAGGAGCAAGACCTAAGAAGGTTTGTGTGATAATGTTTTTAACATCACTCTGAAGGATGGGAAATGGATTACAGAGACGGGCCAGGAAGGTATGCTTCTGTGTGTTCAAGTTAGAAAGGTTTGATTATATATTCTGGGTGGGAAGGAGCTGGAGGCCAGGACTATAAAGAGTTTAAGTTGAGAGAAAAGTGGGAATATCCTGTCGAAAAAGTATGGTGGGATTAGATTAGTTGTATGCTGGAGATCTGTTAATTGCCCAATTAAAGGACTATTGTTCTATGGTAAGACAGAGATCTCAACCTTTTCCCCCTTACTCTATCATATACATGGGAGAATGCATAATTATATGTAATTCAGGGGCACTGGCCATAAATAGCTCCCAGTTCAAGAATATGAGTATAAAACCAAGAAAAAAAAAGAATACAAGTATAACACCTGTATACACTGAGTCCTAACTGCATGCTCACTCTTTTAGGTCCTCAGCCTGAGACTTTTAGAAACACAAACTTGCCTTTCCTCTATTTTACTGAAAATGTATTATTTTATTGCCACATGGTAGCTCCAAGGAATACACTAATTGGCTATTAAAGTACTAGATTAATTACACCGTTTTATAATATTAATAAATTAATTATGATTCATCTTCTAACTAATGTTCCTCGGCCGTGTGTCATAATGAAGCTTGCCTCAGTGAGATAAAAATGGCTAACAGCAGGGGTTGTCGCTCCACATTTCTTGCTTTCCGCTCCTGGTTTTGCTGCTTGCCAACCGTGTAGTATTAGGCAACATAAGTTACTAATTACCCTTCCCATACCTCATTTCTTCCTTGGCAAAATAAGGATACTAGTATTTCCACCATCATTGGGTGGTGGTAAGGAGAGGGTTATTACATAAAACATTTAGAAGAAGGCCTGGCACGTATTAACTGCTCAGTAAGTCTTATCTCTTTCAACAACTGGCGTAGGAGGAAGCCGGTGAGGATCTGAACCAGTATGTAAGAGTAAGGATGAAGAACAGGGTGGAGGTGAGAGGTTTTGCAATAGGGGAAGCTGCCTTATCATGCCGTAGAATAAAGTATAAGGCAACAATTTACATCCGGTAACCCATAGAAAAAGAATCAAAACTAACTGAAATTAATTTTCCAAAGGAATGTGTGCGTATGCATTTTCTACCTTCAAATAAAAACTGAACTCTCAGAAGATCTGCCCTCTCCCCCATCCCATTTTCCCCCCATGTGAGAAAACCTTAGAAAAGAGTTCTTTTCTTATGAAAGTTGCACAAGGTAGAGGTTAAACTGGGTAGAATCAGAATCAATAAGTAAACATGAGAAACTAGAAGAGGACAAAGAATGGAAGATTGCAAAATTCCCACAGTTAGGAGTGAATTTAAAACTGATTTTCTGTTGCTTGACCTGTATGTAATACCACACATTTGTGGGGTGAGGGCCACTGGGTGCCAACGGTTCGCTGGCTGGGTATCCCGGATCTTACTGCTGCAGAGACTGAGCAGGCTCACCTTTGGCTGCCTGAAGTCATCCTCCCCCAGTAACTGTCTTCCTCTGCCTCCTTGATGTTAATGGCGGCTACCCACACATTCCCACAAGCTTCATTAAATGGTTACTAACTGCATAGTTTACTAAACATGGCCATAGTGCTTAGAACGTGCAAAGTCTTGTTTCTGATTGCTACATTATTATTTTATGAGAATTGTCTTTCAATTCTATGGCAGGATATCAGGGAGAAGCATTTAATTATAATCCAGATGCTAACTGTGCAGTCCAATTTGGTAGTCACTAGTCGCATGGGACTACTTACATTTTAATTAAAATTAAAATTAAATATTCGATTTGTTTATGGTACTTGCCTCGTTTCAGGGGATCAATATGTTTGTGGGTCTTTCTTCATACTGGGCAACGCAGATGCGCAGCATCCTATTATCTCAGATTCTTCCAGCGGTCAGCACCATAGTAGAGTGTTTCATACTTTTCGAACTTTTCTCTCTCTCTAAAAACGAGTGGATTAGTTTTCTTTAGATACTGTAACAAATTACCATAAACTCAGTGACTTAAAACAGCAAATGTATTATCTTAGAGTGTGTTGTTCGGAAGATTGAAATGTGTGTTTACTCAGCTAAATTAATTAGCCGAGCTGGTACCTTTCCGGAGGCTCTGTTCCTTGCCCTCGCAGATTCTACAGGCTACCGGCCTTCCTTGGCTCTTGATTATCTTTGTCCTTGTCAGTCAACAACTTTGGGATAAGTCCTTTTCTCCTTGCCAAGCCTTTGGTTCTCTTTTTTTGCCCTCCTCTTCCACTTATAAGGACCCTTATAATAACATTGGTCCCAGTGGGATCATCCAAAATAATCTCCACATCTCAAGGTCAGTTGATTAGCAACATTAATTCCATCTGCCATCTTCATTTCCCCTTTGCCACAAATGTAACATATTCCCAGGTTCGGGGAACTGAAACACAGACATCTTTGGGTGAAGCTATTATTCTACCTAGCTTGATAAGTAAATATTTTATAAAGGACAATTATGTTCCTTAAAGAGAGATTCAAGGTAAGTATATTACAGATAATTATTTGTATGTATCTGATTGAACAAAAATTTTGACTACATGTCATGAAATAATTTAAATCAGCTAATTGCAAGAAAAATGAGGTAATAATAGCTTACACTTAATATGCACCACACACTGAGGTCTAAGAGCTTACATATACGCAATCGTGAATGAATGAGTGACTGGAGATATTAATAGCATTTTAAGCAGCAGTGTGGGATAAATGAAGGCTCTGTATGGGATACTAACCAGAAACGTGGGATTCTCTTTCTAGCATAGACACCTACTCACGTATGAAATTTCTCTGAATTCAACTTTTTACGTAGGTAAAAGGAGAGCAGATAAAATTATCTCCACGGTCCCTTCCCACTCTTAAAAACTTTCTTTTTACAAATTAAGGTAGAAGAAATGATAAGATTTTTTAAAACACAATATTGAGCAGCACAGCATTGCTCCATATTGCACCCAAATAAAGCAAAATATAGGTGGTACAGGTGGTATAGATGGTCTAGTCAGGGATGGCAGAACATGTCTCATTTTCATTACATATTAAGATACATTGTGACTGGAGAGTTATAAAAGATGGGTAAAAACAGGCTTAGCCTGGAAAGTATAATTGCACACATTATTTTATTAAGAATCAAGAATAGAAGAGGGGATGCCCAGCAAGCACTTGTATTTCCAGTTGGGTTAGACTGAGAGTAATTACAGGTCCAAACATGTTTAAACAACTTTTCATCTCCATGCTTTATTTTAACCAGGTGTTTAGAAAAGCACAGAAATATTGTTGCCATTAGAAGGGCTACAGTTTTTTTCAAACGCTATTTGACTTTTCACAAGCAAGCCTTTGTACTCAATGAAGTTCATAAACAACTAACACTCTCTGCTGTAGGCGTTCATGTGCACGTGAGGCGGGAGCTCAGCGGAAGTTCATCCCAAGGAATGAAATAAAGGCTTTTCTCCACACATTCTGCAAGGAGAAGCTTTTTTAAAGATTGTATTCATTTATTTTTAGAGAGAGGGGAAGGGAGGAGGAGGGAAAGGGAGAGGAACTTCGATGGGTGAGAGAAACATCAACAGGTTGCCTCTCACACGCCTCCAACTGGTGACCTGGCTGGAAACCCAAGCACATACCTGGCCGGAAACCAAACCAGCGACCTTCTGATTTGTGGGATGTCACCCAGCCCACTGAGCCACACCAATGAGGGCAGGAGAAACTTTTCGAATAAAATATACCTTGAATTTGAGAACTTTGAAGAGCCAAAACTCTTAGATCAAGGTGTTTTAAAACTATTTTGCCTAAAGGGTGTTATTCTAGAAATCAAATAGATTCTTAGAACTCTTTGGGCCAATGATACTCTAAATATATTAACAAATTATCAGTAATGAGTACCTTAAAACACCCTAACTTAAATATATCCTTACTCAAAAACCACAGATAAAAATTACATATATTATTAATTTAGAATTTCCCTTTATAGAAGCTGAAAACTAATTAGATAAAACTACTAGATCATGATTTCTTTCTGTATCTCTGTCCCTGGTTATATTTTCTATCTACCTACCTACCCATCTATCATCTATCTATAATGTTCTGCCAACCATCGTGTAGCCCATTGAACATGCCACACATATTAATATCCCATTACAATTTCAAATTCTGCCTCTTATTCCGAAAAAAAAGTATGCTCTCTCCTGAAGATTATATTTTCACAGTCTGTTACACATATTCACTCATTCAGTCATTTATTCATCTTTCATATTCTTAAATGACCTACTATTTTCCAGGCACTGGAGATGCAATAATGAAAGGCTCCTATTCCAGGGATGGGGGTGACAGGCGCCTGAACAAACCATGATAATGCCCTATGGTAAGTTCTCTGAAAAATGTAGGAAAAGGGCTGTGGAGACAGAGTAGCGGAGTACCTAAAATTTGAGACAGGAAGGAAAGGCCAGAACTGGCATTAATAAGATGTTACTTAAAAGTGAATCTTCAAGAATATTAATGAATCATTCATTATTTTTTCCATTGATTTATTCACTACTCTGTGTTAAACCAGTGCAAAAACAAAGCCATCCCTTTTCTCGACTAATTCAAAATCTATTTGAGAAGTAGACCAATCAAGAACTGGAGTCCAGAGTGTTTGTTATTAGGAAAAAAACTGCATGTGTGTGTATGGAAACTACGGTGAAGTTGTGATAAGGCAGCAGGAGGAGGTACTGAGGCTGGGGAAGGAAACGTGGGAAGAAGGAAAGTAATGGAAGTCTGAGAGATTTTGGCCCGAGCATATGTTATATCTTTTAGGGAGCCGTGAAATATGAAGCAGGCAGGAAGAACGGCTCTGAAGGGCCCTCCAGGCTGAGGACTTTGGGCTTTATCCTTGAGTTATGTGGAAGCCGTAAGTGCTTTTATGTAGAAACACAGGGTGTTTTCTGTGTGCTTGTCTACACCTACTCTGCAATATTCTCCACCCTGCTCTGTGTTCCAGGAGGTCAATTTTTATAGCTGCATCTGGGGCCTCTCTTGTCTTCTGACTTGGACCAAAGAAAAACACCTTTAGGAAATCGGAGGGCTGAAGGAGAGCAATGTGGCAGATGCTAGTGGTGTCCTGCCCTATCTTTTTTGTCAGGATGGTATATTCATTGTATAGGAGTGGCAGCTTTTTACTAACAACTTATATTTTAGTATCAATGAAAAGAGTCCTTGGCGAGTGAGGGCCATCTTGCCAGGAGATGCCTAGGAAGTTATATTACCTTCCACTTAACCAGTGGCCAGTAACCAGTGGTTGACCAATACAAGGGTAGAATATCCCAGTCCTCTTGGATCTAGACAGCACCACCTCTGTGAACAATTGAGACTCCAGAGTGCCTTGTGGGTTCAGGCTAAGGATGTTTTTGGAAAACACATATTTGTTTAGCATCTTCCCTAGCACTATCCTGCTTCTCTTACTCATTTAAAGTTTTGTCCTAATAGCACTCTCTGAATAAAACATTTGCATAAGATTGTCTGCCCAAACTTATCTCCTAGGAAGCCTGATTTAAGATAACTGATACTAGAAATAGTCCTGCAAAGCCAATTCTAAAGGTTTAATTCTGGAGTTGGATCATACACCAGCTGGATGATAAGGAAGACCCTGTTTCTTGCAGTAAGTGGAGTGCTGATGGTTTCTTGGATGTCACAGCAGTACAGTTGCTAAGGTGATGGTGATGAATGACCTCCTACACCATCTCTGGCATTTAAGAGAAACAGGGAAAATAATAGCAGGAAGAAATTGATGATTATCATTGTATGCCTGCTAAAGCATTCAGAAGAGAAAATGATTGATCATCAATTCAAAGCTAAGCGTGAAAATCAGAGGTCCTTTAGAGAGCTTGTCACCTGCAGCTGGTGGGCACACTGAGTTGCTGACCATGCATAGGACAATGAAAAGGATAGCAAAACTTCCAAGAAGACTGAAGTCACAACCCAGGTACAACTCCGGATGGTGCCATGATAAGATATGGGCTTCACAGAGTGGGAGAGATAAGCCATAGAAAGATTCAATGGCTTATTATGTCTGTGACTCTTTTAGGGATCCAGTGGTCTGGGGCATGATGGGATATCCCCTCCAATGAAAAGCAGAAAGTATCACAGTTTGTGTATCTTATCATTAAGAAAACAGCAAAGTACAGCAATGTCATACTTACAAATACTGCACTGAGTGATTTAGCAAGTTATGTGGAAAATTGCCAGTGCTCGGTGAGGACCTTGAGCAAGAAAGGGCTTGTCCAGGCTATAGTAGAAGCAGTCCTACAACTTGGGTTAATGGTGCAAGAGTTATCTGCAGGAGATAAAGATATACGTGGAGCCTCCAACAAGTCCCAGCGAAAGAGTTTCAAAGCAGATGACTGAGATTTTGGAGCAAGATCATGCTACCTGCAGCTGCTGGAATGCTACCAGTCGTGGTATATTGGTATATTGGTCAGGGTTCTCTAGAGAAACAGAATGAATTATATAGATGGAATAAAAGCATATATATATAAAGTAATGTATAACATTATCTTAATATTTTATATACAATGATTATACATAATTAATATAAAATACAACCCTGGCTGGTGTGGCTCAGTGGATTACTTGCCAGCCTATAAACCAAAGGGTTGCTGGTTCAATTCCCAGTCAGAGCACATGCCTGGGTTATGGACCAGGTCCCCAGTTGAGGGTGCTCAACAGGCAACTACACATTGATGTTTCTCTTCCTCTCTCCTTTCCTTCCTCTCTCTCTCTCTCAAATAAATAAATAAATAAATAAATAAATAAATAAATAAATAAATTCTAAAAAATACTATTTAAAAATATAAAATACATACAATCTATAAATCATGAAGAGATTTATTATAAGGATTGGCTGGCACAGTTGTGGAGGCTGAGAAGTCCCTTAATCTGCTGTCTGCAAGCTGGAGAACCAGGAAAGTCGGTGATAGAATTCAGTCCAAGCCCAAAGGACAGAGTACCAGGCGCACCAATGTGTGAGGGCAAGAGAAGATGAATGTCTCATGTGAGGCACAGAGCGTATTCACTCCTCTCCTGCCTTCCTGTTCCATCTAGGCCCTCAGTGGGTTAGGCGATAGCCACCTGCGTTGATGAGAGGGCTCTTCTTTACTCAGTGCACGGATTCAAATGCTAATTTCTTCCTTAGACACCCTCACAGACACACCCATAAGTAATGTTTTACCAGCTCTCTGGGCATCTCTTAGCTCAGTTAGATTGACTCATAAAGTTAGCCGTCAAAGTCCACTCCTTGTCAACTTGGCTTCTATTGATAGATGTATCTTCTTAAACCATACTTAATCTCAAAATAAAGGCAATAACAAAGTGGTAATGCCAACTTAAATGATACAACTATCCTGTGTACAACTGAAAATACACTAACCCCTTCTCCAGAAGAAGAGGTAATGTCTTTGAGTGATGGTTACTCTGCTCCTGATATCCCATATCTTAAATACTGTGGTGTAAAACTAACACTGATTTAATGTCACTGTATCTTATGTTACATGATAAGGAATAAGAGAGGAAAGAAAACAAGGATATGTGCTTAACACATGTGTATGTACACACAAACATATTCCCAATAAAATTAGGAGGAAATACCCATGACGATTACAGTCCTTGTGTCTGTAACTGGTTATATGGTCATAACTGGTATTTATGACTACCTTCAACTACCCATTCTGTAGTCCTTTTGCCTTCAGCAAGCTCCTCAGCTGGCCAAGGTTCTTCACCTGGCAGGGTGGCCCACACCTTCATTCCTAAAGGGTCTATACCATTAGTAGTCCTGCTGGATTGGACTATCATTTTTTATTGACCTTAACTACACGGCATGGTGATACTAAGAGATATCCTAAAGGATCTCCTGTTTTCCAAACATACTCTTCTTTGCCTTCATTGTGGAATAGTAGTCTAATTTCCCCTTGGAAATCAAGATCACAGGGAAGGTAAACATCTGACCAAACGACATTAAGCAGCCATGAAAACAGAGCTGCTTATTGTGAACTGGTTACTGCCAGACCCGCCAAGTCATGAATGTTAGCAGCCCCAGCAGCAATTATTTATAAAATGGAAGGGCTCCATTTTGATAAACCTTAAGTTGGTCCAAAGAGCATGAGTAAGCTGAATGAACAAGTATCCCAGGCTTCCACGTCACATAGCAGTCTCAACAATTGACACTGTAGCCTCATGGGAGACTCCTTACAACCAGCTCACTAGAGGATAAGAGCAACTCAGTCTTGGTTCATGGATGGTTCAGCTTGGTATTTTAGTGTGGCCTACAAATGGGTTGTTATTACAATACGGTTCCACCCAGGTGCAGCCTTGAAAGACAGTAGTAATGAAAAACTCTAAACAGCAGACAGGGCTTTGGTCAGTATTATTCATTATCTCATTTTGTTGAGGGACAAGTGGCTCAAAATAA
This sequence comes from Glossophaga mutica, assembly GCA_039655065.1. Taxonomy (NCBI): domain Eukaryota; kingdom Metazoa; phylum Chordata; class Mammalia; order Chiroptera; family Phyllostomidae; genus Glossophaga; species Glossophaga mutica. The sequence goes on along the minus strand of CM077304.1, from coordinate 174,343,266 downwards.
GGATATTCATAAAGTATATGTAGTGGTGCATAGCTTGGCTCATTACTTAGAGCCCTGTAAGAAGCAAAATGGGCAGACTAAGGACAAGGAGGTCCAGCGGATATGAATGTGGATGGACATGGGAATGGGATCAAAATAAAAGGAATTTACTCTCTAATATTGGTGCCATCAGAGAGCACCACTGTCAAAGAGCTACAAAACAACCTGGTGTGGTTGATGGCTTGTCCAATAGATTATCAACCAACCTCTGTGCTTACTCAATGGACTCATGAATGGAGTAGCCATGGTGACAGAGGTGGAGACTATCTATGGACCCAATAGCATGGGCTTCCTCCCACCAAAACTGATCTAGTTAATGTGCCACAGCTAAATGGCCAACCCATCTAGAACAAATTTTAATGCTGAACCCCTGATATGACACCTCCTTTAAGGAAACCAACCAGGCACTTGGAGGTAAGTTGATAACACTGGATCCCTGTCATCCTGACAAGGGCAACAATTTGTTCTGAGCAGTAATGACACATATTTGAAGTACATGTTTACCATTCTAACCAGCAGTATTAGTCAGCATCACATACAAGGACTCACAGAATGATCTTATTGGATGGGATTCTTCACGATATCACTCCAAACTGAGATAACCCCTTTAATGGCAAAAGTGGCATGGTGGTGGGAGTTTACAAAAGAATCTGCTGGTCCTACTCTGTATTGAATCATTTAGAGTCTCCTGACTTGATAGAGCATGGAAATGCCCATTTTAAGGCATTTCCTTAAATGTAGTGCAAGCTTGGAATGCAAGCTTGGAGATGACATCCCCTACTGGGGACACTGACATTCAGAGAACAGTCTACTTATCCTAAACCAATGGCCATTTTATGGTGCTGTGTCTCAAATAAGTAGAATACATGAATTCAGAAACCAATGGGTAGAAGAAATAGAGGCCCTACTTCATCATTCCAGGATCCATGGGGAGAAATTTTTTTTCTTGTCTCAACTTTAGACCCTATATGTCTGGAGTTCCTATTTGCCAGTGAAGGGATGCCTCCACTCTGAGATGTAGCAAGAATCCCACTAAACTTCAGCTGTGGCTGATACTTGATCCCTTACACTTCTTCAGCAAGCACGTAAAGGAATTACCATACTGGCACCACTATCTACACTGTGGTATTTTAACTTGGTTATCCTCAGGGAGTAGGGTTGCTAAATAGGGGCATGGAAAAATGTGTTTGGTACTCGGGTGAACTACAGGTATCTCTTGGCCTTACTTTATAGAAGAACAAGGATAGTAATCACGGCCTGGAAGGGTATGGTAACCGGGGTGTCAAGTTTCTCCAGGGTGAGAGTCTGAGTCATCTCACCAAACAAGCTACCGAGGCTGCCTGAAGTTCTAGGTAAGAATAAAGGGAATGTTGAAGAGGAGGAGCAGGAGACAATGAGTATCACTTACAAACTTGAAACCAAATGCAGCAAAGAAGGCTGTGCTTTATCATATTAATGCTCCTCTTATAAGTCTCCCCAGAAATTGAGACCAACCCAAATTTGAAGAAGCTGAGAACAGATTGGGAAGAGCTTAACATGATAGCAAGTGGATCTGAGAAATCCAAGTGGTGGACCATGCCAGAAGCTATGGGGACCGCTCCAGCTCCCCTTGCTGAGCTGGTGCATCTGTCCTCTGCTGGCTGCAGGTCTTAGCTGATAACTACTCAAACTGACCTTTTTCTCTGGCAGATTGTCCTGGGTGGATTGAAGCTGCCACAACCAGAGACTTCTGAGAGGTTAAACTGTCTTCCCCCGAGGAGTCAGTTGGCAGCGCATGCCTGACTATTGCACTGATGTGACACTGCAGCCCTCCTTTCTCTGAGCAGAAAAATTTCTGTCTACTTAGGTTATAGAGCACTTTTGTGGGATTCGATTGAGCTTAAACAACCCCAGAAGTCGAATTTTTGCCTAACTATCCTTTGCCTTTCCTCGCTTTCCTTTCTCCCTCATAGATTTCATAAATCACTTGGTACAAGACTTCCTCTTATGCTCTGCTTCTAGGTTACCAGACCTAAGTCAATTGGCTGTGACAATGGCTGCCTTCTTCTAGTGAGGACCGCAGTCTCCTCCAGTGGTCGTGCTCTGTAGCTACAGCTCTCTAAAGCTCTCTCCCATTTCCCTTCTAGGATACCTTGCCATAATGGCTTTCTCCTGTTGAGAGTACTAGGTTACCATTCCTTGAATCTTGCTCGCATCTTGAAAATAGGTCCTTTATTTAACTCTTCTTAATTCCCTCATTTTTGTGTGACATTGATTTCTTATCAAAATCCTGGCCTATAAATTAGGGACAAGCAGGAAGTGATCTGATCAAATTTTCATTAGAAAAATCAATCTGATATCAGTGTAAAGGAGAAGTCATAAGAAAGACAAGACCAGCTACAAAGAGATCATTTCATGTATTATTGTAATAACCCAGAAAATATTTGAAACAGACACAACTTCAACACCCATGGAAATAACCTGCTGAGGCAAAATTTGAGGTAGGCGGTAAACTTGGTTTAAGGGTTCAAGTGTCCTAAGTGCCTGAGAGAACCGCATATGTTATTTTATGGCTCCATTAGACAATGATTGTGTTCCCGCAGATCAAATAAATTTACACTTACACTCTGCGAGCTGTATTCTTAATGGAGAATTATGCGTATTGGATAGTTGTTTCAAAGGGCAAAACAAAGTAAATGTTATACTAGTTATAAGCAAAAGACAGTGAAAGTACAAAGAATAGTCATAACTCTAAGGTTATAAAGTTCAGAATTGCCTTATTTTTATAACTAAACACATCTTCAATGAAATTACTTATATTATCCAAACACCTCTGAGTGACTATCTAAAATTCCCCAAAAAGACATATGTGGATTTTTAGGCATTCATCTCCCAAGGGCTATGTTTCATTATGCCTTATCATATTTGCTACTGCTATTAATACAACTACAAATAAATTATTATTAAATATTATTTAAATAGTCATTAGCATTTAATGGGTTCCATGTGCATATAAATCACTACCTCTAAATTTTCATATCAGTGTAGTGGAGTAATGAATGAATAGTGTGTATGTTACTCGTATAGACTTTATAATTGTACAAGCATACTTCATTACATAGTGTATATTTATACATATGAGCATTTAAATATATTAACATTTTATAATGTATTAAAATTGCATATGAATATATAGTTTTAACCCAATTTTTTCTTTTGTCAGAACATTTAGAATTAAATTACTGTTATCACTTGTCCTTCCAGAAATGAAAAATAAGCAAAAATATAAAAGTGTAAAAAATACCAAAAGATTTCAGGGAGCAGTGTGGCTAAAGTATAGAGTGTTTATGTCTGGAGAGATTGCTGTAGGAGTTAGCTGAAGCTAAATTATGAAAGGTCTTCTTATTTATACTCAGCATTCTGAGTATAAATTGAGATTTAGGGAATGATTGGATATTGACAGGGGAGGGTCAAGGAACTGAATTTTCCAGGTTGATTGAGAGAGTGGATATAATTTTATTTACAGGCATACATCAAAGATATTGCAGGTTCCATTCCAGATCACCACAATAAAGCTAGGATCATGATAAAGCGAGCCATAATTTTATTGCTGGTGGAGGGTCTTACCTTCAGTTTATAAAAAACACATCTGTGAAGCACAATAAAGTAAAGTGCAATAAAGTGATCTATGCCTAGTCTCAAAGTGTAAGTAGAGGGAAGAGGAAGATTGGGCTTTTCCTTAGAAAAAATGCACAGGAAAAATAGGCAGAATTCTGTGGCAGCAGAAGAGTTAGCCTAACAGCAGAGTTCACACCAGGATGTGTGGATTCAGGGGAAAAAGGAATCTGACTAAAGACATCTGTCCCCATTCTGACAGACATGCAGCACCGTTATGTTATCTGTGTTAAACAGCGTTGTTAGTTCCCGGGTCTCGTTATCTCACCACCTCTGATGGCAACCAGGGAGAGAGACAGTTGACAAGAGCTCTTAGGGGCAAGTTGGCGGGAAGAATGTTGGCTTGGATGGGCAGACACTACTAGATGACAGGTCTTTCATAATTACTTTGTTCCTTCTGTGTTCTATCCCAATTTAGGGAATATCTCTTCTCCTCCCAGATCACCATCTCACTACACCTCAGGAATTTAATTTCTCCTCCCTTAGTTACATATTCTCTCACTGCACTTAAGGAATTTGAGTTACTTCCCATCACCCAGTTTTGAATCACCCTATTAGGCAATCCTGGAATTATCTAAAATACTCTCACCTCATCGCTTATTATTTTTGTCCTCTGTAAACAAATCTGGTGTTTTCCCCATGGCCATTCCTGCGGTTGTGTTATCTGTCTCTTATTCATTTATTTCTTAAAGGTCCTAGCTCCACCTCTGTTTAGTGTAAGCGGCATAATACTATGGAAAAACTCTTTGAAGAAGAAAAGGAATTCTGGTTCTAGTTTGGCCATTCATTGATGGCTGTAAAGCTTTTGAGCCAATGCTTTACCCCACTAGGCTTCTGGTTACTCACTCGGACTAAATGAGATATGAGAAAAGACTGAAATAAATGCACTTTAGTGACTTTCCTATCCATAAAATTCTGACTCTTAATTTGTCCTAGGTGACCTGCAAGCCCATCCATCTGCTCTCCTGTGAAGTCATAATTGTATGTTTGTTATTGTATTTAAATAATCTTATTCATTTATTTATGTAATATACTTTTATTGAGGTTGTGGCTGACTATATGCTGGGTACTGACTGGCTAAACACAAAAAATAGGATGATTGTGACCAGTCCTTTCAGAGCTTACACATTCACAAGTGTGAGGAACGTAGCAGAGGACAGAAATAGAGGGCATGAAGGGAAGTAAGACAGCAGGATCTGGCTAATCAGGACAGCTTCCCTTAAAGGGCTTTACACAGAAACCTGAAGGATGAGAGTGTCCTGGGAAAGGAAAGGAAAGCATGCCCCAGGCAGAGGGAATGGCATGTTAGAATGTTTGCAGATGGGAGAGAACAAGGATTGGAAAGAAGGTCTGTATAGCTGGGGAAAAGAGGACGAAGGCAAAAGAAGTATGTAGAGGTGGGAGTCTGGTCAGATTATGTTCAGGGCATTTTGAGCTATCTTAAGGTTTTGGACTCTATGATGTGACAATAAAAAGCCTGTGGAAAGTTTAATGTAGGAATGTGCCCTGATCACATTTACATTTTAAGAGTTTTAATCTGGATTTGAATAAACCCTGGCTTACGAAATGAAATGAAAATAAAATAAACCCTGGCTGGTGTGGCTCAGTAGATTGAGCACTGGCCTGCAAACCAAAGAGTCATTGGTTTTATTCCCAATAATGGCACATCTCTGGGTTGTGGACCAGGTCCCCCATTGGGGGCACTCAAGAGGCAACTGCACATTGATGCTTCTCTCCCTCTTTTCCTCCCTCCCTTCCCCTCTATCTAAAAATAAATAAATAAAATCTTTAAAAAAGAAAATAAAATAAATTTTAGGGCATGCTTACTATAGGCACAGCTCTAAATTCCTTGCATAAATTTCCTACTTAATCTCACAACAACTGTATTTGTTTCTTAGGGCTGATGCAACAAATTGTCACAAACTGAGTGACTCAGAATGACAGAAATGTGTTCTTTCATAGGTCTGGAGTCCAGAAGTCTGAAATCAAGGTGTCTCCAAGGTGGTTGCTGGCAGTCCTTGGCATTCTTTTACTTGTAGATTCATCACTCCATCTCTGTCTTCATTTTCAAATGGCCTTTCACCCTATCTCACATCTTCTTTCATCTGTCCACATCTTCACGTCCAAATGCCCCTCTTCTGAAGATACCGGTTGTTGGATTTGGCCCACCCTGATCTAGTATGACTTCATCTTAACTTGATTACATCTACAAAGACCTTATTTCCAAATGACCATATTCTGAGGTTCTAGGTAGACATGAATTTGGGGGGCAGTGATAACCTTAAGAGGTTAACCCAGTTTGAGTGGTGAGGAAACTGAGGCATTGTGAAGTTAAGAAGTATGGCTAAGTGCTGGTGTATAAGTGAGTACAGCCTAGATTAGTCTCCAACAGCCTTGTCAATTCACAAGCATTGAAGTCAGAAAAATGATTTGTCATTCAAACCACTGTGTTTTGGGGTGGTTTGGTGCATGGCAAATGCTAACAGATTTAGCAATCTTTTAAGAAGGTGGCCTATTTGAATAGACTGTAGGATAATGAGGTATTGATGGATGAGTCAGGGAAGGTCATGGAAAAAAGCATTTAATCATCTCCAACATCTAATTCCATCCCAATATTTCATGCACATTCTGAGTCCAGCAGAAATATCTGCAGGTTCAGTTTAGAATGGAACATATTTTTGATACTATACTTGATCATATGCAAAAGACCAAGAAGGGATGGGGGAACATATTTTTGAGACATGATTTATTTTATTTCCTGTTTAAAGCCTGCTAAATTGTTCCAAAGTTTGAGGTAAAATGATATTTTTTTTTTCTACATGAAAGCAGTGCTTGGGGTTTAAGAATCATCATTTATGATGACATATAAGATTCATTATGGATGTTGGATTTCTTATTAAATTGTTTACCATCTTAAAGATAATGAAAATAATTTACTCAATGTTAAAAAAGAAAAATGGCAAAGCCTATTTTTAAAGCAACTAAAATTTTCTAATTCTGATTTTTAAACATTGAATAAATTATTACCAAAGTCAAGAGAACATGCAAACAACCTTGTGGAAGCTCATGGAAGCTATAACAACCTTAACTGTAGAGGGATGGTATCTGGAGTCAGGGACACAGGATGGATTTCAGCATCACCCCTGACCTGCTGTGGCAGCCGTGAGAGCATACCTCTCAGAACACAGGGAGCATAACCAGCTGATGGCTCTCACTGCTGGCTTTAAAGTCCTTCACTGTGTTCAGGCTGCGGCCGTGGGTAGCTCTGGCCAATGATGGAAAGTGACAGAGAGACTAAGCTGACCCATTTTCTTTTGTGGGTGACTGGCTCACAAGCTCCCAAAATTTTTGCCAAAACTTCCTTTGACTATAGACATTCTAGGGTGCTCTCGCCCAATCTCCTCTTCCTCTCTCCTTTATTTTGGTCAAAATTGTAATGTAATCTGGTTTTTCTCCTTTACACTTACAGCTTCCTGCCTATTTTCTTACACAAATATTTCCTCTAATAAAATTTTTGTACATTGAGTCCCATGTTGGCAACTGCTTCTTGAGGACCCAGACTAGCCTCTGTGAGCCTCAGTTTCCTCATGTGTAAATAGAACCTTTTTCGTAGGATTGTAATAAGGTTTAAATAAGCCAGTGAATTTAAAGCAAAATTATACAATGACTGTAATTTATAATGTTTGAATTAATTAATGAAAACTTATTGTAATTATTATTACTCATGTTTCTTTCTCTCTTTTTGTCAAAAACACGCAAGACTTTAGCAGATCTTGGGCTGAGAACTATGTGTTGCTAGGGAGAAGCAGGTGTAAAATAAATAGATGATAAAATAGTAAATGAAAATCATACTATATAGACAATTAATGTAAATATAAGTAGCCAAAAAAGTCACAAAGACTTAAGATTACTTTACTGAATAGCCATCTAAAGTGAAAGGCAGTATTTGATCCCAGGGTGAAGTAGCCTGGCCTTGGTATTAGAGAGACACTGGGGATTAAGTTCTCTTTTGACTGTTGAAAAATTCAAGAATATTCAGGTTGAATTGTGCCATACCAAATATAAATCAAAATGTCAGGGAGAGATCTAGCAAGTGCAGCAAAATGTTTTTTTCTGGATTGAATTATCCCAGTAATTACATACATTTTGCTTAGGTTGAGGGCACACAGGTAATTAATGGTCTTAATTTGATAGTGATTACAAGTTGAATCATGCTTTACTCAACATTATTTGTCTGAAACTGAAACTGCAGTGCAATTTAAAGAGTGAGTTTATTACTTTTTAAAAAGAAAAATTTCTTCATAATATGTAATAAAAGAGTAAGGGAGTTTAAGATTGCTTCGTTCCAATGTCAAACATAATAATAATTATTATTTTTTAATAAGGAAGTACTACCAAGGGAATTTAGTTTCCTTTTTTTAGACATTGTGCCTAGCATATAAATTCTCAATGTGTTGTACTTAATTATATTGGAGTATTTCAGAACTAGGACACAGGATTGGAACCACCTCTATGTAGATCTGACCTACAGATCCACTAGAAAAGAATGAAAGTAGAAGGATGAACACGATGAACATTCAAGTTCATTTCCAACTTTAGAAATATTTATTACACTATTTTAGAATGTTTAATTCAAAATTAAATTATGCTTTCTGTAGCAAAGTACTGTTAACATCCAATCATACAATTAGAAATCAAATTAGCTATGTTTGAGAAAAGTCATATAGAGAACAATTGTATTTGAATGTGATGGCTTTCCTTTCTTTTAGTTGCTCATTAGTATAAGCCAAAGCTACAATTTGAGGACATCAAAAATACCTTGAAATACTGCTGTGTATCAGGGCTCTGTTGCTTTTCCTATATTAACTGCCTCCAGACAATAGTTTTTAAGCAATTGTGCTAATGCTAAGTTATTTCATATTTTGCCCTCTTTCTTCTGCCCTTCATTTTGATCTTTAGAAATAAGTGTCAGACTTTAATGTGTACCAGTCATTCAGCCATTATAAAGAAGTTGTGTGACCTTGGAAAAGACCTTGACCTCAACTTCATTTTAATTTCTTCCTCAATCCCTAATAAAGCACAAAGCCCATAATAAATACTTGGTAATATTTGTTGAATATAAGATTTTCTAAAATGGGATTAACATGGGATCTACCCCCCAAAATTATTAAAAAGATCAATACAAAGTCACAGATACTGGGATATACTTGATATTACCATGTATCAATTATTATTATATTACTTAACTATATTAACTAAAAGACTGTGCTGCTGCCTTCATCCGTAATTCAGTGTGAGTGACCTAGTGTGTTTAATGTACTCCAAGAAGCTCTTCACTGGTCATCCTCTTCCATATCAACTTTTCATACTACTGCCAATTCTCTAAAATATAAATTTTAGCATGACAATCCCATGACTCTGAGTGTCCAATATCTTTCCATGTTTATGGATATGGCTTTCAGACTCCTAATAGTAAAAACAAAACAAAACATGTATGCCCAAAATATGTATGTTTAATTATTTATTTATTGTATCCATGGACCACTAAGTTATTACACTACTTATAAACTACTAACATTGCAAACATCTAAAAATAAACCTTAAAAACCTTGTGATCAAGATTAAATAAACACTAGTTTGAAACATTCTGTTTTCAAACAAAAGAAGTTGTATGACCTTGGGAAGGCAGCTTTACTTTAATATTCAAGCCACCATATACACACAGGTTAGTCTGTCTAGTCTAACAATTGAGATATCAAATAATCCTCTTGATATATATTTTTGTCTGACTTTACTAGACTGCTTGAAGTCATCATTTTTGTTCATGGAGTTGCTGACAAAGAGTTGGTTCGAGTATTAACAGTGACAGCTCAGCTCTTTTTCTGGTTTCCCTCTTCTTATCTTCGGTCGATGGTTTTGTGGACTGTCCCACGGCTGGCTGCTATAACAAATTACCACCAACTCGGGGCTCCTGACCCATGAAAACTCTGGGATGATGAATGGATGCCATTTTAAGCCACTTAGTTTGTAGTACATTTTTAGCAACAGAAAGTAGTAATAGAATAGCAATACAAAGCCATTTAGTTCTTTGCTACCTTTTAGGGTAAAATTGTCCACTGATAGGAATACAAGTGTACTGCAACACATATGGCTATCCTCTCCGTGAGAACGGGTGAGAGGAAGTGCCACTCTCAGTCCCGCAGTGGACCTCCCAATTTGTTCATTTTAGGATACTTTCCTTACCACAAGTTTGACACGTGCCTAGTGAACCAGTTGAATATCTGGCTGGTCTGACACTATCTGAAATCATTGCCATGACATTTGAAAACCTCTGCAAGGTGATGTCAACCTATTTTTTGGTCCTTCTCCCTTAATGTACTTCCTATTCTCATGGCCCATTTGTGAAAACAATACTGGGACACTAACTAATCTCCAAAGGTACAGTTCTGTTTTCTACATTTTTAAAAACTCCATTTCAACAGTTTCAGTAAGAAGGCCCTTGTTTCCTTTCACTTGCAAAATTCCCTTTCATTATTCAAGACCTAGTTCAAATGTGACCTCTTTGGGAATCTTTTGCAGCTAACTAGCATTTTGTTTGTAAGTGTAAAATTTGTATTGCCATATCTTTGTCCATGAAGCCTTTATAATTACTTTTGGTATAACACTCGTATTACAGTATTATAGTTAATTTTATTGCATTTGTTGCCAAATTGTGAATGGCTTGAGGCCAAGAACTGCTTTTTGTTAAAGTTTTATTTTCTAATAACACCTCTGTTTCTCTGTAAAACTATTCCTTCTCCATGTGTTCTGGGTTGAGCATCTCACTCCTCTGGTCCCCATAATGGCAAGACAGATGAACCAACTCTGTACCAATTCCTGGGCTGCGCACATTCTGGGATGGCACCTGACCTAAACTGGGCCAGTAAGAGCTCTTTCTATTTTCTAAAAATGATGGCAACAGGGAAGAGTTCTGTGCTCTTTGTGTGAATGTGGAGAATGCAAGCTTAGGACTGCTTGAAACTATGGGTTAGGCCTTATAGAGCTTCCATCATTACAGAATGAAGCCAGAAGATAGGGAAAAGCAGAAAGAAGAGAAGGAAAATCTTATAAAGTTTAATACCCTGGACTTGGATGTCCCTGAGACTAGCTCTGTCCCCTGATCTTTCTGATATCCCTACCTTTACGAGCACATAAAGTCTCTTTTGCTTGGGGTAATTAGGTATCTATACACTTTACAGATTCTGCTCAGCACATCTAGAGTACCTAATAAGTGGACTGGCTCACAGCAGGTGTTTAGAGTAGTAGTTTAGTGAATAAACATTATTCTAAAGATCTTTCTTTGGGTGGTGGGCACTATTATGCTTACCTGAAAAAAAAGGAAACTAAAACTTCAAACATATACAAAACATTACAAAGTTATTTTGAGAACTCCTTTGTATTAAACTTATTCTTATACACAACAAACACGCCTAGTAATCTGGCCTCTCCTTCTCACACCATTATTACATACTATCAGAGGTAATTAAATGTTTATGATAAATAGGGATTGCCATGGCTAGACTTAGACTCATTTGCTTATGACTTGTTGAACCTTTAATTTTGCTGTTTTTTATATGTTTGTGTCTACCAACATATTGATTTCTGTGATCTTTCCTTACTCTACTTCAGCCAGATATTTAAACAATTACTGATTTGTGGAAACTCCCCAAATCCTAACCCTGTCTCTTTAAGCTTTTGACTTAGGACAACAAGGGCTATGTGCTTCTGTTTATATATTATGTTTCTGAAAAATTTCTAATAAAAACTTCTTGAGCAATAATTTTGTAGAAAGCCCAATCTTTTCTCTGGGATGATTTAAAAATAATAACAATTTATTTTTATTTTTTAATTACAGTTGATACAATATTATATTAGTTTCAGGTGTACAACATAGCGATGAGATATTTATATAGCTTATAAAGTGATCACCCCAATACGTCTAGTACCGATCTGACATCATACATAGATATTACTTTTTGACTATGTTTCTTATGCTGTACTTTACATTCCCATGACTGTTTTTATAACTTCAATTTGTGCATCTTAATCCTGTCATCTTTGCACATATCTATCAAACCTCCCTCCCATCTGGCAATTATCAATTAGTCCTATGTATCTATGAGTTTATTTCTGTTTTGTTTGCTAGTTTACTTTGTTTTTTTAAATTTAATTTTATTTATTTATTTTTAGACAGAGGGCAAGGGTGAGAGAAAGAGAGGGAGAGAAACATCAACATGTGGATGCCTCTCGAGTACCCTCAACTGGGGACCTGGCTCGCAACCCAGGCACGTGCCCTGACTGGGAATCCAACCAGAAATCATTTGGTTCCCAGGCCGGGCCAGTGCTCAATCCAGAGCCACACCAGCCAGGATGACTACTTTGTTTTTTAGAATCCACATGTAGGTGAATTCATACGTTATTTGTTTTTCTCTGTCTAACTTGTTTCATTTAGCATAATACCCTTTTGGTCAATCCATGTTGTCACAAGTGGCAAAATATCTTTCCTTTTCTGGCTGAGTAATATTTCATTATATACATGTACCACTTCTTCCTTATCCATGCATCTATCAATGGACACAGATTGCTTCCGTATCTTGGCTATTGTGAACAATGTTGTGATGAACACAAGGGTGCATATATCTTTTCAAATTAGTGTTTTAGATTTTTTTGATAAATATCCAGCAGTAGAATTGCTTGGCCATATGGTAGTTCTATTTTCAATTATTTGAGGAACTGTTTTTCATAGTGGCTGCACCAATTTTTATTCCTACCAACAATGCATAAGTGTTTCCTTTTTTCCACATCCTCCCTAACACTTGTGTGTTGATTTATTGATGACAGCCATTCTGAGAGATGTGAGGTGGCAATTCACTGTGGTTTTGATTTGCATTTCTCTAATGGTTAGTGACATTGAATAGCTTTTCATGTGTGTATTGGCCATTAATATGTCGTCTTTGGGGAAATGTCTATTCATGTCCTCTGTCCTTTAAAATTAACAAGAATTTAAAGGAAAACATCAGATATCAAATTATTAGAAAAATGGATGATTTACAGGTTTTACATACCATTCTCCAGTAACTCTAATAATAAATATTTATGTTGTTATAGTATTTTTAAAAGAGAAAGTTTCTCACAATCCTGAGAGAACCAATATAAGGCATCTAAATGGAGTGTTCATATTCATTAACATCCCAGGGACATGCACAGAGTCAGTGCCAGGAGATCACCCATATAAAAGGAAAACAATGATATAACTAATTATTGTTGCAGCCTAGGTATGCAAACAAACAAGCAAAAATGGAGCAATATCCGGGTCCATAGTTAGACTTCTAATTTGTGGATTTAAAAATATCTATTTGAGGGATATCTACAGTCCTCAATTTTTACATTTTAGGATCTTTCATATAAAGATCTTCAAAATCATTAGAAATTAAACTGAACCTAAAAGAAATCAGGAGAAAAATCAATATGATTTTTGCAAAAAAATAGTAAAAAACATCATTTTGGTGAATTGAGCATGTGAAATCTTTTTTCTTTGCAGGTTATTATGTCAAACATATCCAAGAAACATATTAATAGTTGCATCCTTGTATTATTTTTATAACTGTATTTTATGAGATTAACTAACAAGCCTGGATACATCTTTTTGCAGATTGTTCTGACTTAATTGCTGAAAAAATATTGCTACTGTAGACATAATATGAGCTCAAAACTATAATGACATTCAAATTAAGATGTTTTTCTGGTAACAAAAAGTTTGTATACAGTGAGAATAGATACATCATGTCTGGACTAATCTGTAGATCACCAGCTCAGTGCCTGTTGATGGAAATTTTCTGAGTTGCTGGGCAGAAACAACACTGTGGTAAACCAAAGCCATGTTTATCCAAAATGATTAGATAACCCTTCCCCAATCTCACTTAAAACCTAATGTTATTCATACTCAAACATATAAAGTAATTTACTTTGTAACAAAGCTAGCATTTGAGAGAGGAAACAGGAGGAGGAGGGGGTGGAGAGAAAGAGCGAGAGACACACAGAGAGAGAAACATCAATTTGTTGTTCCACTTACTATGCATTCTTTGGTTGATTCTTGTATGTGCCCTGACTAGGGATCCAACCCATAACCTTGGCATGTTGGGGCAATGCTCCAACTAATTGAGCTACTTGGTCAGGGATTCCAAGTGGTCTTTATTTAAAAATATTTTCTTCCATTCTGGTAAAATTCATGTAACATAAAATATGCCATCATAACCATTTTTGTGGTATTAAATGCATTCATAATGTCATGTAATCATCACCATCAACCATCTTCACAACCCTTTTCATCTTCTAAAACTAACACTCTATACCCGTTAAACAATAACTCTGTTTTCCCCTTCTCCAGCTCTCCGCAGCCACGGTTCTACTTCCTGTCTCTGTGATTTTGACCCCTCTAAGTCCTTCATATAAGTGGTCATAAGTGTAAAGGTTCTAAAACCCAATTAAATGTGTGGAGAGGTTCTCCCACACAACCACCAAGCAATTCTCTGTGACACAATCTGGTTGTCCTACAGATTAACTTAATTCTAAATTATTTACCTGGAGACAGCATGCCATCCCACAGGTTAAAGGCTCAGCCTTACAAGATATCTCCCCACCCTCACCCACACACACTTCTGAGGCCAGTCCCAAATCCAAGTTACACATATGCTTCTGACCAATGGCCTACAAATCAGAGATTCCAATGACCCCCATCTTTTGGTTTGATTAAATTGCCAGAGCAGCTCTTAGGGGTGGCTTGCAGAGCTTAGGGAAACATTTACTTAAGTTAATTAGTTTATTAGATGGTATGATAAAGGGCACAGATGGACAGCCAGGTAGACACCTCAGGGCAAGGTGTGGGAGGGTCTCACCCTCCTGTTGTGGATGTGTTTACCTGCTTGGAAGTTCCCTGAACCCAATACTATTGGCATGTTATGGGAGGCTTTCTCACATGGGTATGGTCAACTACCAATTCCATTTCCAGGTCCCACCCCTCCTCCACAGAAGGTGGGAGGGGTGAAAACTCCAAGCTTCTAACCATGGCTTGGTCTTTCTCGTGACAAGCTCCCATCCAGTAGCCCACCAAGAGTCACCTTATCAGAACAAAAGATGCTCTCCTAATGCTCTTAACACTTAGGAAATTTGAGGGGTTTTGGAACTCTGTGTGCCAGGAACCAGGGACAAATATATATAAAAGGAATATACATATATATATATACATACACACACACACACACATACACATATATAACATATATATATCTGTAAAAATATATAATATATATTAGATATCTGTGTGTATATATTATATATCTGTAAAATATATACATATAATATATATGATATATTTTTATTATCTCACATACAGTATTTGACTTTTGTGATTATCTTATTTAGCATAATGTCCTCAAGGTTTATCCATGTTTGAGCATATGTCAGAATTTCCTTCCACTTTGAGGATGAATAACATTCCTTGTATATATATTACATTTTGCTTACCAATCATCCCTTGATGGGCACTGGATTGTTTGCATAAACATGCTATAACATATTCTTTGAGACTCTGCTTTCAATGCTTGTGGGTACATACCTAGAAGCTGAATCATAGGGTAATACTATCTTCAATTCTTCGAGGAACCATCATACTATTTTCCACAGTGGCTGTGCCATTTTACATTTCCACTGTTAATATACTAGGGCTTCAATTTCTCTACATCCTTGCCAACACTTGTTATTTTTTTTTTTACAGTAGCCACCCATCTTAATGGGTGTAAGGTGGTGTCTTGTAGTTTTGATTTGCTTTTCCCTAGTGATTAGTGACATTGGTTATATTTTTGTACGCTTATTAGCTATTTGTATATCTTTTATAGAGCAATGTCTATTCAAATTCTTTGCCCAATTTTGAATTTACTGTTTGTCTTTTTTTGTTGTTATTGAGTTTTAGAGTTATCTCTATATTCTGAATGTTAATCTCTTATCAGTTATATGACTTACAAATATTTTCTCCTATGGGTTGCCATTTTATTCTGTTAATATGTTTTCTGATGCTCAGACTTTTAAATATTCATGAGGTCCAATTTTTCTTTTGTTACCTATGTCTTTGGTGTCATATCTGAAAAAATCATTGCCAAATCCAATGTCAGGATGATTTTGTCATGTTTTCTTCTAAGAATTTTATTGTTTTTGGCTTTATATTTAGGACTTTTATTTATTTTGAGTTATTTTTTGTACATGATGCTAAGCATGAGCCCAACTTCACTCTTTTGCATGTGAATAACCAGTATTCTCAGCACCATTTGTTGAAAAGACTTTTTTTCTCATTAAATGGTCTTAGCACCCTCATTGAAAGTCTTTTGACTGTACATATAAATGAGGGTTTATTTATGGACTCCCTACTTTATTCCATTGATATACATATCTTGTCTTGATGCCCATATTACATCATTTGATCTCTGTAACATTATAGTGAGATTTTAAATAATTTTTTAATCTTCCAGCTTTATTTTTTTTTAAAGATTATTTTGGCCATTTAGGTCCCTTGAGATTCCATGTGAATTTTGGGATGGGCCTTTCTATTTTTGCAAAAAGGTGCCACTAATATTTTGATAGGGATTGCATTGAATATATAGATTGCTTTGGGTAGTATTGTTATTTTAACAACATTAAGTCTTCCGATACATAAAAATGTAATGTGTTTCCATTTATTTATGTGTTATTTAATTTCTTTTAGCAATGTTTCATAGCTTAAATTATACAAGTCTTTTATCTCAAGTTAATTTCTAGCCACTTTCTTCTTTTTGATGCTATTGTAAATGGAATTGTTTTCACAATTTCTTTTAAGATTGTTCATTGTTGGTGTATGGAATTGCAGTTGCCTCTGTGTGTGTGTGTGTGTGTGTGTGTGTGTGTGTGTGTGTGTGACTTAGTGCCCTGAAATGTTGCTTTGACCATTCATCAGTTCTAACAGTTTTGTATGTGTGTGTATGCTTATGTATAACCTTAGGGGTTTCCTATGTATTAAATCACATCATCTGGAAACAGAGATGATTTTACTTCTATTTTCCAACTTGGTTGCCTTTTCTTTCTTTTTCTTTCCAAATCTCTTTGATAGAACTTCTAGTACTAGGCAAGTGTTCTTTATCTTTGCCTTGGCTAAAACAACAAGCCCTACTTTCCCTTTCTTATTCCAACTATTCTTCCATATTTTATTCTGTTCTGGTGGAATCTTTCTAAATTCTAAACCTGGTCTTTAAGGGCTTGTGATTTCTCAAATATTATAAAGTCCAATTTCTAGCACAACACTCAAAGTTCTTTACAAACATGATCTGAACTTACCTTTCTGTTTTACTACACCTTGCACTCTCTGTATGTGGACATTTTTTTTTAACTGATGCTCTTTACTTATGGTTTTTCATCAGCTCAGATTCCAGGTCTCCTTATTTCTTACCATTCATACATCTTGCCTCTTCTTTAAAATCCAGTTCAAACAACTCAGCTTGGATAAAGCCACCTTTGAGTCACCCTTTCACTTACATTTCTTTCTTCATGATCTCACAGCACTTTATATTAGTCTCATGGTTCTTATTACACTTCAGTTAATATTAGCATTAGTTTATCTTTCTACCACAATTTTCAAATTCCTTTAAGGGAGGGATTGTTTAATCTACTTTTATATTTGCATCTTCTCTGGGTCGTAGAGAGTAACACAGAAGCCTCTAAGTAGTAAGTATTCAATACATAGTTGTTATTGATTGGGATTCTAAGCATAAAACTTAAACATATTGAGGAATAAGAAGTAGTATGAAATAGTAGGAGTCTGAGATTTTGAATTCTGTTTCTTAGGTTCTCTTCTCTTTACATTTTCTCACAATATAATTTCCTTTGTAATATGAGGAAAATTAGATTTTTCTTGCCTGAAATGCTTGTTTTGTAAGTCCTGAGTGTGGCTCAGTGAATTTTATATCATAATAAGGGCCACTGAGAGGTGCTATAAAGATAAATCAGAAATAAAGTATGATTTATGAAGCATGTGTTCTCATAATGTAAGAAAAATATCCAACCATTAATCCACTAATTCCCCCAATTTGGCAACTTTCCAAGTAGAAATACCACATTGGACTAAATATGTAAAGCAGGGTAAAATTCCAGTGAATCCCTCCTGAATACAAAAAAAAAAAAAAAAAAGATCAATCATATAGAAAAGCTCTATAAGTACTTTCCCCCTGTTCCTGCCCCCCCCCCCCACACAAAAGGTGGGCTGGAAAGTAAGAAGATCTCTAGGAGCAGCAGCTCTTAGATGATTGCACACTGTGCAGTTTTGAGATGAAAGCTAGCTGCTTATTTTCAGGATGTTATAATTGGTCTCCGCAGTGAATTGTTCACAGAAATGGCAAACATGAATCCATTTCTCAAGATTTCAACAAGCCAAGATTGTATTAGAAAACAGATGATGGTCTGAACCATTGTATTGGCCTGCCTAAATTGAAATTCAATGGACATAGTTTTTTAATTAAGTCCAATTCTATTGCAGATCATGATTCTTTCTTCTAGTTGTCATTCTAAGAAGGACTTCAGTGGTTATTGAAATTTATAGTCCAATTTAGTTGGTGAATTTACCTAAATAAGAGACCTTATGGTCCTTCCTTTGAAAACTGCAGATGGTCTCATTCTAGGATAATTTTCTAATATTTTGTTGTTTTGATATTTTGATTAAATATCTTTGTAATATTTACTCCAATTAACTAATAAACTGTTGTTGAACTTTTGGAACTTTTCTTATGGCATAGTAAGTACAATTTGTAATCAGGGTATCGATTTTCTGTATATAACTGAATATTTAACATACTAGAATTTGGTTGTTGAAGTGTTTTAAACACTTTCAGTCATTTTTTAAAATTTTTCATCTGAAGACATGCTTATTGATTTTAGAAAGAGGGGAAGAGAGCAAGAGGAGGAGGGAGAGAAACATCAATGTGAGAGAGAAAAATTGATTGGCTGCCTCCTGCATGCACCCTGACCAGGAACCAAACCCACAACCTAGGCATGAGCCCCACTGGGAACTGAACCCACAACTATTTGGTTTATGGGATGATGCTCCAACCAACTGAACCATACCATGCAATCTTGTTTCTATTATAATTTGCCTTACTTCTGAAAAAATTGCTGAATAAAGATTATCATTGATTTTGCTACTGAATAAACAATCCTAACGTATAAATTCAGACTTCATACCACTTGCATTTGGATGTCTAAATTTGGCTCTCTTTACCTACTTAGTATTATTAACCCTAAGTTCCTTCCACATACACTTGAGCTCTAACTCTATATAAGGTCTTAGTAAATTCTAGTTGAGTTGAATTAGTGCATTCTATTCAACTCATCGTAATTCTACAATTTTGTCTCTAACCAGTTAATGGGTGTAACTCTTCATTCTCTTTTTTTTTTATAGGTTTCTTGTTCTAGATTATAACAAACTGTATATTCAACCAACTATCTTTCAGTGAAAATATTTTTAAATATCAGCACTAGTATTAAGGACTAAGGGCAAAGAGGAGACTATGATAAAGTTGTGTTCCTCATAGTTTAATGGCTGGAGCAGGCAGATACTGTTTATAATTTAATATGACCTGTGCTGGTTCAAAGTAGCATAAGGAACTTGAGGAAGAGAGGGTGGACTAACTTTGCTTGGGAAACATTTCTCATAGTGTGTATAAGATTTGAGGCAGTCTTAGAGGATCAGTGAGAACTTCCAAAGCAGAGAAAATGTTAGAGCATTTGAGAAAGAAGAAAACAGGAGCCACAAAGATGCAAAAAAAAAAATGGCAGAGAAAGACATGTCCATGGAATTTCTGAAATTTTGGTGTATCTTTAAACTGTAGCTGAAGAAAATGTGGGGCTTGATGGGAAGGAAACTTGTTAATACTGTGACTTATAAGAAACATATTTACAGCCCTGGCTGGTGTAGCTCAGTGGATTGAGCGCGGGCCTGCGAACCAGAGGATCGCGGTTCGATGCCCAGTCAGGGCACATACCTGGGTTGCAGGCCAGTTCCCAGCAGGGGACGCATGAGAGGCAACCGTACATTGATATTTCTCTCCCTCTCCCTCTCTCCTACCCTTCCCCTCTAAAGATAGATAAATAAATAAATAAATCTTAAAAAAAAAAAAAAAAAAGAAACATATTTATATGTTTAGTCATTCAGATGACCAAAATGTATTTCTCATATATAGTTGGTCTTCATCCACAGTTCCTAGACTAAAGGTACCCAAAGCCTTGGAATTTCTTGAGTGATGGAAGCATCTTTTGTTATATTTGGTCTCTTATCCTCGATTCCTGAAAACACTTCAGAGCCATAAAAGTGAAAATGGTGTCTAGTTATTCATGAAAAAAACCCTTTCCACAACCACTAGGTTTATATTAATGGAGGTGACTTTTTGAAAGCACCTAAGGATGAGGGCTGGTTGCCAGGGGGACCAAGGATGAATAGAAGGTTGGAAACTCCAGTTCTATCTACTGATTTCTGGGGAGAGGAGAGGGAATAGAGATTGAATCAATCACCAATGGCCAATTAATTAATTAACCATGACTTTGTAATGATGCCTCCCTAAAAACCCAAAAGGAGAGAGCTTGGAGGACTTCCATGTTAGGCAACCAAAATGATTGTACCCACCACTGTTCAGGGCCCTGCCTGCATAAGAACAGAAGCTCCATTGTTTGGCACTTTGTCCTCTCTCTCTCTTCATCTGGCTGTTGATTTATATCTTTTAATATCCTTTGTAATAAATCAGTAATCCAGTGAATAAACTGGTTTCCTAAGTTCTGTGAGCCTTTCTAGCAAATTAATCAAACCCAATAGAGAGTCCTGGGGAACCTATGATTTATAGCCAGTCGGTCAGAAGTACAGGTAACAATCTGGACTTCTAATTGGCATCCTGCGTTAGATGGGGGGTCTTTGGAAACTTTAATTTATAGCCTGTCAGAAGCACAGGTAACAATTTGGGCTTGCAATTAGCGTCTGAAGTAGAGGGTGGTCTTGAGGGACTAAGCCCTTTACTTGTGGAATCTGATGCTATCTCTGGGTAGGTAGTGTGTCAGAATTGAGTTGAATGCTTGGACATCCTGCTGGTGTTCTAGAATTACTTGCTGGTGTGGGGAAACATATACACATTGGAATTGAGTCCAGGAACCAAAAGAAAAGTAAATGCTTGATTTTTAACTCTGTAAAGTATTTTCACAATCTTGCTGGCCAAGCCGGTGACACTCTGAGAAAAGCTAGGATGTTTAACTGGACTGGGCTGGCATATGTTGAGATGGGATGAACTGCGATTGAGGCATGACTGGCTGTAGCCTCTAAATTATTCAGGAAAGAAGAACCTGACTAATATATTTAGGGTGAAGTGGACACAAAACCAAGGAATTTTGCAAACTAAGTATATATGCCCAAAGTACAGAAATCTAGTTCAAGAAAAAGGCTCTGAAAAATTCTCTGAAAGAGATGGTAACTTGAAAGCAGGTTTGCTGAGAAGTGCTTTTTGGAACACATCTGTAAGAGGGTGAGGGAACAAGAATGGACAGAGGCAGAACTTGAACTATGATACAGTTGCAGTAAGGATTTGGCCACTCCCACAGGGAGCTCTTGATTTGGGATAACCCTTCAGAATCATCCCAAACTGAGGGAGGGGACCATGAATGTGTCCCTCCACATCCTGACATATGGGCTGCTTCCTAGGATATGGGAGTGTAGGTTTGGATGAGAAGCTCTTTATAACTTAGAGCAATACCTGTATGAGGGTCTCAACTGTGATCTGCCAGCATCCGACACTTTCTGAAAGCTTGGGAGAATAAGTACCTTATGTCTTAAAAAGGTTTGGGCAACATGCCACAGCTTCCATTATGTTTTATTTGATATGATGTGAGCTGAGGCCTTCAAAAATAAGAATGCCTGAGGATTGCAAGTCCTTATAATGGCTCCAGGACAAGAGTTGGGAGTGTTCAAGGAATAAAATCAATG
This sequence comes from Glossophaga mutica, assembly GCA_039655065.1. Lineage (NCBI taxonomy): Eukaryota > Metazoa > Chordata > Mammalia > Chiroptera > Phyllostomidae > Glossophaga > Glossophaga mutica. The sequence continues at coordinate 174,321,500 of CM077304.1, read as the reverse complement.
TAAATATTCAACATTATCATTTGAACACAAAATTTAAAGCTGTGGTTTATTTTAAAATGCTTCTTAACTTTGGTGAAGACTATATTTACATATTTGCTTCCTTTTAAGCAGGAAGTATAAACAAAATTCAGTAAAAGGCACTAGAGTGAAAAAGGAGAGACTTTATTCAGAAAAACAGTTTGCAAACCAAGAAGAAACAGCCTCAGGTAGAAACCAAAAGCAGCTCTGCTGAGACAAAGAAGTTACCAGTTTTTAGAGAAAATGTTCTACCCATAGTTCCTATATCAGTTAGTGTTATGTAAATGAGGTTTTCAAATTGTACAGTTTGGATTGGCTGATGTAAATACAAATAAGGGTACATTTTGGTTGGAGTGGGTCCCAATCTATTGGTTGGTTGATAGCAGAGCTGTGAGGAAGCAAAGAACTTTCCCCAAGTATGGGAGTATGGACGTCGACACTGTGAGCAGGCAGGGAGTAGCGTGAGAGAACAGGAGTTCATTCAGCCTGCGGTTCCCAGCACAGAGTACCTGAGAGGCCGCTGTCAGTGGCCTGCTGCCGCACTCTGATTTTTAACTTAGGCCCAGTTAACCATAATCAGGCTAAGTCTGTCTCAATAGACAAACTCCTTCTTGGGGTTTGCATTAAATAATTTTCTTCTCTGGGTCCCAGGAGATTCCTTTGTCATTCTGAAAGAAAAGATTTCTTCTTTATTTTACGAAAGAACAATATTACAAAGGTTTGTATTTGATAATGGATACAAAAGTACATAGCAAAAACTGCCAAGAGCAAGATAATATATATCATTAACACTTCAGGAAAAATTGATGATGCTTAACATTTGAAATTATTGGCATAAATCATCATTCCCTCAAGAATTTACCCATGCATCAGAGGAAATCTATCAAATAGTGAAATTTGGTCTGTGAACTAGAGATTCAAAACTGCTACTCTAGTGAGAATTTCTCCAATGGGAACATTAAATACATGCTTTTTGGTGAAGCAAGGAGTATATACTCTATTAAGATTAAAAAAGAATCAAGGTGAAAATTTTCTCCAAATGTCCAATTATTTGTCAAAGAGTATTCCACTCTAATAGAGCTACAAAATGGGTTTTTTTTTTTAAAGGAATTTATCCTCTAAAGATTAATATCTTAGTTTTGGTTTGTTGCTTGAATTTTTCTGGCCTCGGAGCCCACACAATAAAGTGGGCTCTGAGGCCAGAAAAAATAACTCACGAGGTTTTTAGCATTCCATGGGAACTGTGGGCCTTCATTACGTTGTATTTCCACGTGGTATTAGGGAAGCTGATAGTGCTTCTGGCAGCAGAGTGGTGTAGATGGCTGTGATCATTGGCTTCCAAAATAGCCCCCAATAACCTCTCCCCTCCTGGTATTCACGCCTTGTGTAGTCCTCATCCACATTTTACAGTTGTTGGTCTTTGTGATCAATAGCATTTGGCAAAATTGATGGTATGTCAATTCTATCACCCCACCTTGTGAGATGGGGTGATAGAGTGTGGCTTCCTTCTTAAAGCACATTGTCTTTGACTCTGACCACTCAGTCTGTAGGAGGCCAGCTTCCATGTCATGAACACACACTCAGTCAGGCAGCGGAGGGCCCCATATAATGAGGATCTGAAATGCCCAATAACCAGGGAGGAATCTGGGCCTGCCGACAACAGTGGATCAGCAGCAGATTCCCTCTGAACCCTGCCTTCAGGTGAGACTCCAGCACCAGCCAACAGTTTGACCTCACAAGAGATTCTGAGTCAGAAGCAACCAACTGAGCCTCACCCTGAGCTCCTGACTCATGGAAACAATTATTTGTTGTTTCAAGCTGCTAAGTATTGGATAATTTGTCTCACAGCAGTAGATACCTAATGCAATAATTTAAACTAAGCCAAGCAGTGTATTTCACTCCTCTTACCACAGTGATTGGAATGAAGTGGACAATTGACCTAACTTGGTCTCTTCAGAGTGGCTTCAAGAGCTTTTAGTGGGGATTCTAGAACATGGACAGCCCCCTGTCCCCAAGATGGTGAAATGTGTAGATGTGAGTGTTGGGGCCATTCTGTCCAGATGAGAAAAGCCAGTTGGAGGACAAAGCTGCTGTTCTGAAAAGGGAAGAACACAAAGAATTGTGGAGACAGAGCTGGAACCCTGATTTTTAAAAATGCTTGAAACTCCATCTTTCCCTATGTCTTCCCTTTACAAGACAAGCACACCCTTTTGTTGTTTAAACCAATTTGATTTGGGTTTTCTGTCACTTACTACCAAAAAATATCTAGTGTACACGTGGGTGGAAATCATGTCTTTAAATATTAATAAGTATCTTAGCTTATATTATATTATTGAGCAGAAAGAGTAGTGCTGTAAACCATCCTGATTTCCTAGGTTTTAAACACCTGGTCATGGATTTTGCCTAGAGAGCAAATAGAAGTCTAGAAAACAGCTTCTTTGTTAGTTTGTGAGATTCCAATATACATATATATCAGACATATATGTCAGAATCTGTGTATATATGGATGAAAAAGGAATCAATAAAAAAACACTTCAAAGTTAGAAACAATATTACTCGGATATATAACTTTATCTTTTTAAATTAAATTTATTGCAGTGACATTGGTTAATAAATTCTACAGGTTTCAAGTGTACACTTCTATGATACATTATCTTTACATTGCATTGTATGCCCACCACCCAAGGTCAAGTCTTCTTCTGTCACCGTATATTTGATCCCTTTTACCTTTAACTACCTCCCCACTCTGGTAACCACCACACTGTTGTCTGTGCCTATGAGTTTTTGTTTGTTCGTTTGTTTTTCTTGTTTGTTCATCTGTTGCTTTCAGCTTTATATCACACATATTAGTAAATATGTGTGGTAACTTTTTCTGTCTTACTTCACCTAGCATGACATTCTCAAGATCATCCATATTCATCCATATTGTGGCAAATGGCAGTATTTCCACAGTACTTCTGTGGCAAATACTACTATGGCTGAGTAGTATTCCACTGTGTGTGTGTGTGTGTGTGTGTGTGTGTGTGTGTGTGTAGCATACTTTATCCAATCCTTTATTGAAAGACATTTCAGTTGTTTCCCTGTCTTGGCCACTGTGAATAATGCAACAACATGGGGGTGCACATATCTCTGAGAAGAAATATTTTCAATTTGGGGGGTAGATGCACAGAGGAGGGGTTGCTGTGTCATATGATAACTCTATTTTTAATTTTTTGAGGAAACTCCATACTGTTTTCTATAGTGGCTGTATCAGTTTTCATTCCCACCAGCAGTGCATGTGGGTTCCTTTTTCTTCACAATTTCTCCAACCCTTGTTATTATTTGTCATGCTGATAATAGCTATTCTAACAGGTGTAAGATGGTATCCATTGTCATTTTGATTTGCATTTCCCTCATAGCTAGTGAAGTTAAGCATCTTTACATGTATCTGTTGGCCATTTGCCTGTCTTCTTGGGAAAAGTGTCTGTTCACATCCTCTGCTCATTTTTTAACTGGATTGTTTGTTTGGTATTGAGTTGTACGAGTGCTTCTTATGTTCTGGCTATATCCGTGTTGGAGCTGTTGCTGACAAGTATCTTCTCCCATTTAGTTGTTGCCTTTTTGTTTTGTTGGAGCTATCTTTTGCTGTGACGAAGATTTTTAGCCTGATAGAATCCCATTTATTTATTTTTACCTTTACTTCCCTTGCCTTTGGACTCAAATTCATAAAATCCTTCTAAGACCAAGGTCTATAGTTTAGTACATATATTTTCACCTATGTAATTTAATTTTTAGGTCTTATATTTAGGTTTTTTATCCATGTTGAGTTAATTTTTATATATGAGGAAAAACAACAGTCCACTTTTCTTCTTTTCGTGTGGCTTTCTAGTCTTCCTGGCACCATTTATTGAAGAGAGGTTTTTCCCCATTTATGTTTTTACCTCCTTTGTAAAAAATTATTTGCTCTTACATATGTGGATTTATCTGTGGGCTCTCAGTTCTGTTTCATGGGTCTGTGTGTTTTCCTGCCAGTACGATGATGTTTTGATTGCTGCCAGTTTATGGTGTAGTTGGAAGTCAGGGAGTGTGACGCCTTTGGTTGCGCTCATGTTTCTCAGGACTCCTTTGGTTATTCAGGGTCTTTGTGGTTCCATACAAATCTGATGATTTATTGTCCTATTATTTTCTTTAAAAAATTCCATTGGGATTTTTGATGGGGATTGTATTAAATTTGTTTATTGCTTCAGGTAATACAAACATTTTAATTATGTTTCTTCTTCTAGTCCATGAATATGGGATATCTTTCCATTTCTTTGTGTCTTTTACAACCTCTTAATGCTTTGTAGTTTTCAGTGTATAGGTCCTTCACATTCTTTGTTAAGTTTATTTCTAGGCATTCTTTGTGTTGCAATTGCCAAATAAATTTTTTCCACTTCTTTTTCTAAAATTTCATTGTTAATATATAAGAATGCAATTTTTTGTACATTAATTTTGTATCCTGTAACTTTACTGTATTTGTTTACTTTTTCTAATAGTTATTGGTGGAGCCTTTAGGGTACTTTATATAAAGAATCATGTCAATCCCATATAGCCACAGCAGTCTTGAGAAATAAGAACAAAGTGGGAGGAATGATACCTGATGTCAACTATAATAACGAGGCCATAGTAATCAAAACAGCATGGTACTGGCATAACAACAGACATATAAATCAATGGAATAGAACAGAGAACCCACAAAAATAAACCTACATCTTCATGGTCAGTTAATATCTGACAAAGGAGGCAAGAACATACAATGGGTTAAAGCCAGTCTATTCAATAAATGGTGTTGGGAAAATTGAACACCTTCTTCATGTGCAATTTTTATATAAGATTAAACTCAAAATGGATTAAAGACTTGAATCTAAGACTTGAAATCATAAATATCCTAGAAGAAAACATAAGCAGTAAAATCTCAGACATTTTTCATGGCAATATTTTTCTCATACATCCTCCTGGGCAAGAAAAACAAAAGAAAAATAAATAAATGTTAACATGTCAAACTAAGAAGTTTTTGCATAGCAAGGGAAACCATCAACAAAATATAAAGACAATCTACAGAATCAAAGAACATATTTGCCTATCCATCTGATAAGGGGTTAATATCCAAAATTTATAAAGAACTTATAAAACTGAATACTAACCCCCCCCTTAAAATCTAATTACATATGGGCAAAAGATATGAATAGACACTTCTCCAAAGAAGATATACAGATGGCCAATAGACATGTGAAAAGATGTTCCACGTCACTAATCATCAAAGAAATGCAAAATAAAATCACAATGAGATACCACCTCACACCTGTCAGAATAGCTATCATCAATAAATCAATAAACAAATGTTTGCATGGATGTGGAGAAAAGGGAATGCTTCTGCACAGTTGGTGGGAATGCAGACTGGTGCAGCCACTGTATAGGAAACAGTATAGAGTAACCTCAAAAAATTAAAAATGGGAGTGTCTTATGACCCAGTGATTCCATTCTGGGGAATATATCGGAAGAAACCTGAAACACTAATTCAAAAGAATACGTGTACCCATATGTTCATTGCAGTGTTACTAATAATAGCCAAGATTTAGAAGTAGCCCAACTGCCAGTCAGTAAATGAGTGCAGATAAAAAAAGCCACACTGCATTTACACAGTGGAATACCACTCAGCTATGAAAAAGAGGGAACTCTTACCTTTTGTGACAGTATGGATGGACCTGGAGAGTATTATGAAAATTGAAATAAGCCAATTGGAGAAGTACAAGTACAAAAGGGGAGCATGGTTGGGGGACTGGGTGAAAAACGTAAAGGGCCTAAACAAAGATAGATGGATAGATAGATAGATAGATAGATAGATAGATAGATAACCAACCTCATATGACCCTAGTCAAGTAGCTCAGTTGATTAGAGCAGTGTCCTTTATACTCCAAGGTTGTGGGTTCGATATCTGGTCAGGGCACATAAAGAAGCAACCAACAAATGCAAATAAGTGGAATAACAAATCAATGTTTCTCTCACTCCCTTTTTCTCTCTCTGTAAAATCAATTAAGGAAAAATACCTCATAGACACACACAATAGTAAAGTGATTACTAAGGGAAAGTAGAGTGGGAGCCAGTAGAAGAGGGTAAAGGGGGGATAAATGGTAATGAACGGAGACTTGACTTTGGATGGTGAACACACACAATACAGTCTACAGATGATGTGGTTTAGAATTGTACACTTGAAACCTGTATAATTTTATTAACCAAAGCCAGCCCAATAAATACAATAAAAATTTTTAAAAAATCATGTCATCTGCAAAAAGTGAATATTTTACTTCTTTGTTCCCAATTTATATGGCTTTTATTTCTTTTTCTTGACTGATTTCTTTAGGTAGGACTTCCAGAACTATGTCAAATAAGAAGAGTGAGAGTGGACATCCTTGTCTTGTTTCTGATCTTAGAGGAAAAGCTTTCAGTTTTTCAACATTGCGTAGGATATTATTTGAGGATTTGTCATATATGGCCTTTATTATGTTGAGGTACTTCTATGCCCATTCCATTGAGTATTTTAATCATAAGTGAATGTTGTATCTTGCCCAATGTTTTTTGTTCTGCATATATTGATATAATCATATGATTGTTATCCTTTCTTTTGTTAATGTGGTATATTACATTGATAGATTTAGGTATGTTGAATCATCCTCGTGCCCCTGAAATGGACGCTACTTGATTGTGATGTAGTTATTATATTTTTTATGTATGGTTTCATTCAATGTGGTAAGTTCTCTTCAACTATTTGAATGGGCTTTCTGTTCCCTTCTCCGTTTCTTCTTCTCTGGTATACCTATTATTCTTGTATTACACTTTTTGATGGCGTCAGATTGTTCTCATAGAGCTCTTTCATTTTTTTAAATCCTCAAGTCCATCTCTCCTCTCTGTGTCATTTCTAGATTTTTGTCTTTGATATCACTAATTCTTTCCTCCATCTGGTCAGCTCTATTTCCTAAGCTCTATTTCATTCTTTATCTCTTTTATTGAGTTCTTTATCTTCAGAATTTCTATTTGGATCTTTAAGTTTCAATCTCTTCAATGAAGTACTTATTTGTTCATTGATTTTATTTTTGAGTTCATCAAACTGCCTATCTGTGTTTTCTTATAACTCAGAACTATAACTTGAATTCTCTGTCATTTAAATCACATATTTCCATGTCTTTATTTTCTGGAGATTTTTTTATTTCCTTTCTGAGCTGCCTTACTATCTTGATTATTCATGGCATTTGATAGATTTCTTCTCTATGTATAAGTAACACTTCTCTAGTAGATTGATAAGAAGTCTTTGGATTGTTTTCTAGCAGGCAGTAGTGAAGCACACCTTTTTTTTTTTTTTTTTTTTTTTTTTTCCGTTCTCTTGCACTGCTCTGGCTTTACAGATCTCTGAGGACTGGTGAGATGTCTTGTGTTCCCTGGGAAGTTGGGCATCTCCTCTGTGTTCAGGTCGCCTTTATATCAGGGAACCAAGTCTGTGGGGGAATGTGGTGGGTGGTAGAGTTCCAAATCCATGAAATCCTAGTGCTGATCCCTGAAGTCAGATGCTGCCTGCAGTGCAGCTGCAATGGGTGGGGGTGAGGGGTGGGGGTGGGGTGAGCTGGGGGAGGCTGACTGCTGCCTTTGTTGCTTTGTTCTTCCAGTAATGGTGACTGCCAGACCTCAGCAGCCTTCCCTCTTTGTCTCTATCCAACCTTGGGTCTAATTGCAGAGTTTGCCTGTTGCTCAGAGAAAAAAAATGTTTCTGTAGTATCAGTTCTCAGGTTTGCAGGGAAATGCTCTGTAACCCAACAATCAATGCTGCATCCTCTTCTAGGGCCAGCTGCTAGTTCTGGGAGGATGAAGAGAGATGTCGTCTCTGTGGCTTTGTTTTTCTGTCTAGAATTGCCAGACACCCATAGCCTACCTCTGGGCTTTGTACCTGCCCAGGTCGCTGGGTTCAGCCACAGCACCTACTGACTACTGTCGTGGAAATGCTCACTGTAGCTCTCTGCTCCTGCCAGCTTGAAGGGAGCGCCAGTGGCAACCTGATTTATCCCCTCTATAGGGGGAGAATCACAGTGAGCTCTAGGCTGCACGCTCTGGGCTGCATCCTTGGCACCATATCAGCTTTTCCTCCTTCTCACCTCCCTGGTTCACTTCCACTTACCCACTTTCAGATGCTTCAATGGGCAGATCTCTCAGACCTGTGTGCATGTGTGTGTGTGTGTGCCTGTGAGTGTGTTGGGCAGGCAGTCCTTCGTTGAATTGTAGCTGTTCAAATTGTTGAAACTTAGAGGTTAGAGACCAAGGGGATCTCTCATGCTACCATTCCTCTGGTTTCCCTACCCATTTTATGACAAAAGCTATCTATGTACCCTACAAAATGAGCTCTTACTATTCATTAATTAAATTTTTATCTTTTAAAATGCATCATGAATATTTGCATTATGCAAACATAAATGTATTAATTTGTTTATTGAGCTCTGTGTCAGAATAATCATTCTATCATTTATTTCTTCCTGTCTATCTTTAGGGAAAACAGTAACTCAGCCTCTTTATGATAAACAAATTTTACAAAAGAATGGCTTAAAAAATGACTAAACTAGCTTGGGCTTTGTTGAGACTCATTTATTAGGGAAAACAACTAAATGTTATTTTCCCTTGCTCAAATAAAAATGGGTGTGTGGACGAAACCTGTGAAGATTCTGTGAACTGAGTCAGAATTAGCACAAAGTTTTGGGAAAATTTTATATCTTGAGAAAAAACTGAGGCGTACGGAGCATATTTCCTTTCACGCTAAAGGGCATGCCAGTGTGGCAGTGGAGGGCAGCTGTGGGTTCCGTGTCCTGGACTGTCTCTGCACGTAAATAGCCTTGGGATGGTCTCTTTCCCTCAGCAATTTCTTAGAGGTATTCTAACTCTGCTATTTTATGAGTCTTTAAGATTAGATTGAAAGATGTATTTTTTTAAATACATGGAGAGTTAGTCATATGTCTTCCTTCTCAGATACTTTTATTTCATTTGATTTATTTTTTGCTTTGGCTAGAAAAAGGCTGGACAAATATAAAATTTCCTCAATTTGTGCCTGTATCTATAGCTACCTACTTTTGCATATATTAGTTAATTTAAATGGGTTTATTTAATTTAGCATTTTGCAAACTAATTTTAGTGAATGATTTTGGTGCCCAACCACTGCCAAGTTAATATCAATTGTTCCAGGTAAAAGTTTAGGGCTATTGTGACCATGAATGTTCTCATGATGACTTAAACTTCTCATGCAAGCAATTGGGAAGACATGAACAAAGCATATGTACACGAGGATCACACTTATCCATGATAACTTTCTTTTAATGTATTCCCTGGTATCAGCAGTGGCATTCCTGGTTACTCTCCAGCCTGACGCACTGCAGCTTCGATGCCACTCTAGGCTTTGAGACCCCTATTAAGAAGGAACTTTATAAGTTATAGCCTGATGGTTCAGGCAGAGAGAATTGAGTCAAATGCTCTGATATCTTGCCACTAATATCTGCTTCCGAAATTATGTTCTTGCCTTGCTCCTCAGTGCCTGAATTATTTGTTGGTTTCCTTCTTCTATGGAAAGTACATTCTATGGAGGTAGTCATTTTTGGCTGACTTGTTCACTGATATAACCTCAAGCTAGAACAAATGCTTCAATTTAGTAGGTTCAAAACAAATCATTGTTGATTTGTTAGTTAATGAATAGGGCACTCTATTGCGTCCTATTCAGCTGGGATTTTGTCTGCTCCTGAACGCTACTTCCAAGTCAGGCACCAAGACATCTGCCTAAAAACCTGTCATTCTCCTTGGTTTGATGTGCTGCCAGTCCCTGGACTTTCTGATACTGGAGCCCAAATGCCTGCTGCTCACAGTGGTTGAACATCTGCCTGCCTAGGTTGCTGCCTGGCCACCATCATCATTTTCTCCTTCGTTCTATCGCCTGAGCCGTTTACCCTGCTATCTCAGAGGGCTTAGTCTGGCTTTGAGAACCCATTCCAGTGTGAAATATGACTCGTCTGTAGGTCGCAGGCCCTACCTCTCATCTGTCCTCAGTCCCCACTTAGCTCACATCCTGACGGGACTTAACTATACTTGAAACCTGACTAATGATAGATGTTGCATTTGAATAGCATCCAACAATTTTTTCAATCCCCCAAATTGAAAAGCTTTGCAAAAAGAGGTAGAGCTCACTGTCAGCCAAAGGGCTCATCATCAGAGGCTTTTAATTCTTTTATGCCCCCTGAAACTTGGGCAAGTTACAAACATTTTCTGAACCTCAGTTTCTTCAGAAACAGTGGAATTAAAGAGCTAGCATTTGTGGAAGTATACAGTATGGACTTTGGCACCTAACAGTTAAATGTAAATTAAGTTTCCTTCATTCTTTTTCTTAAAGGGAAACATAAAGCCTGGTATTTGGCCAACACCTGCCTTAGATATCAAGGTCTTCCTAACTCAGGTGTCCTGTGTCTGATCTGCTTGCCTGGGCCTGCCTGTTCAGTGGCACCCTGCTTCCTGATCTTTGGCATTAACCTTTAACCGCTCACTTCTGGCATCTCTGCCTGTACCCCAGTCTTTACCGCACCTGCTGGTATCCACCTGAACTTCAAAATGCAGCCCCTTGGTTTGCTCTGCCCCTTTCTGTCTCTGATATAACCAGGCCAACTCTTGCTGTCTTTCAGTGTCCTCTCTTTGATGCATGGAGGGTTTAGGAAATCCAACTTAAAATAAGACTTTAAAGACGCAGAGAACTCCCTTTCCTTACTTCCAGTGCTTTGAAGATGAGACTCAAAGCAGTGAAATATTTTCCCTAAAATACTGAGTGCACATCTAAGTGGGGGCTGAAACCTGGTCTTCCAGAGCTTCAGTCCATCGATTCATTCTGCTTACCCTTTGTTTCTCACCCTGATCTCCCTCCATCTCCACCAGGTGACTGAAACTGTTAGTTAGCAAATTCTTACTTCACACCCACTACATCAGCAACATTTTATGAATCATTTCATAAAAGACACAGGCTGAAAGTACATTATATTTTTAGGAGTGACTCATGGCAAAGAAATATGTTCCCTGATTCCTAATCTGCTTGACAAGCCTAAGTAGAGAAATTTTGACTTAATTCTTTTTTTTAACACAAAAGTTCTAAGAGAGATACTCCTTTTCTGAACATTCTTAGTGTGGGAAGTGGATATGTCTGAAATATAATTGTAATACATAGTATTCAACTGACTTGCATTGTCCTAAATAGTGCTGTTGTGCTCAGGATAGATTGTGAACTCCTACAGATCAGACTCTTGGTCATCTTTGATTATCTGACATCTAGTAGGGTGATCAGACAACACTTTGTGAATTAATTTTTCAGGACCAGTCTATGACATGGAAACTATATGACTGGTTTTTTAGAACCACTCGATGGCAAAGAAAATATAGGACCATTCAAGATGCACCCATACTTTAAAAAAATATGAGACACACATAGTATTGTTTTGGTAGTCTGATAGATATGAGACATCCCTATATATTTCTCCTAAAATTAAAAAAAAAAAAAACACAAAAACTCACTTTACTCATTAGGAGACTCCTGACCCCAACCTTTTCTTCCCTTTTATGTAAGAAGAAACTTTTCAAAGTCTGTCTCAGCTGCTTATCTTCCCTTAGGGGTAAGGAGAGCAGAGCAGGGATTTGGGGCAGCAGAATTTGAGATTGTTAGGTGATATCTCATGTGATCATAGAACTCAGACATAAAAATGTTCTAGAGAGATCAAAAAGCAGGGAAAAACTTCAGATACCAAGGTAGACTCTTCTACCCTGTGGTGGGGTTATCAGTCACTGGAAGCAACAGAGGGGGTTCTCTTTTTTCTGTCCAAAACAGAAAATAGCTATTCTTTCTTTCCATTGGTTTCCCCTGAAGTAGAGTCAGTGGTTCTTATTGCGTACAGGGCCAAAAACTTAAGTTAGCAATGAGTTCTGTGAATTGCTTTAAGCCCAGAAAAAGTTCATGGCTTATGAAGAATGTCATCTTAAGGAGTGGCAAGTGACTGTTTACTTCCTTCTCTCCCCAATGACCTTTCTACAACCCTGAGTCACTTCATTCTTGATCACTTTGCAGGACTGGACTCGCTAGCGGCTGTCTGTTTAGAAGGCACAACTCTCGTGGTTGCACTCAATGCCTGCAGCGTGTGCAGCTGGGCATGTGAGATTCATGAGTTCTCACCCACAGCTGGACACCAACATGTCTAGGTAGATCCAGGCACATCATTTCTTCAACTTCACTTTTTATTCGATGTTCATATATTTAAAAAGGACAGGATACTAGTTGTTAAAATACATAGAAAAGAGTCTTTTTGTTGTTAAAAAACTGACGGTTTAAATTCCTAAAAGATTTTTTAAAATTTTATATATACTGTAAGGTGAGTTTTAAGCAAAGAGTAATTAGGTCCATTATTGTTTTTGACATCTTCAAATTAAAGGTAGCAGGGTAGGGAACAGTAAAATGAATTTAAATAGCATTAGATTTACAGATCTTTGGATTTTTACTATACTATATTTGTAAAAGGGGGCATATTCTAAGAAGACTTTTAAAGATGCCTTGTATTATTTTGAAGTACCATCTTTCTATTTCTCTCCTTCTTAACTCTTGTCATGGTTATTTATTCAGAAGGGATGTTTAAACTCAGGTTAGTGAGAGGCATTTTAGGATAAATAATAAGCAGCCCTATCTTTGTCTTTCACATATAATTTCTGAAGGTCAATAAATAGTGTTTGCTTAATAAGTTACTGACAGTGTTTTTGCAAATGTTAACTTATCAACAGGACATAGGCTGTTTTATTTCGTAGACTTGGCATTTAATTTTGCTTCATCCCCTGGGCCTGGTTGAATATGTGAGTTATACCTGTAGCCTCATTATAGACCTGAGTTGTGTTACATCAGAGAAAACTATTGGCCATTGTCGGAAATCCGGTGAAAGGAAGCCCACATGCTAGAAGTTAGAGGAAATGCTCCAGTTATAAACAGGGCTCGTGAGGAAGAAACCAGTTTACTTTGTGGTGGAGCCCAGTTACAGTGGAGAGATTTAGACATTTCTGCCCAAAGAGAATGGTAGAGGGTTTAAAGAACAAAGTATGATAGTACTATTTGAATTATAGACATACATTGAACCAAATATTCTTTAATGCATTTATCTATTCATCATTTATCTATTTATTCAGAATTTAAAGTTAGTCCAGTTTATTCCCTTCAAGAGTCTTCCCTCGCCCAACAAGGTATTTATGAGTGAATTCAAAATGACTGCCCTATAAATTTTTCACTTATAGTAGCTTCTCCTATACTCAGCTTCTCCAATTTGATTGTGACCTTCCTCTGATCACTTCCCTTCTCTGATCCTTGTCTGTTTCTTCACCCTTGTTTGGTATTTTTGTTATTTTTTTTAATTTTTAATTTTTTAAAATCCCTGATTAGTTGCCTAGCTCCAAATTTATGTCTCTGTTGTCCCAGCATGTTGATTTCAGATCCTCACATCTGCAACAATAATACTAGTAACCACCACGTTTACTTTGTCAAGTGTCACTGCCATGCTCTGCTTTGACAGGTCCAATGGTGGTAGTTCAAACTGAAGGAACAGGACGGTTGGATGGCCAGGATGCAGTTTGCAAACTGCCTCTAGAATACATTTTGCTGAAACTATCAGTTACAGATTTATCAGTTAGTGAGAATCTTGTTTCCTTGTATTGATTATGTCCTACTCCAAAGTTCTGAAATCTCGCCTCTGTTCCTGTTGGAGAAATGTTTGCTTGGAAATCAAAAGCCTTTACATGCAAGATCAACTCAAGATTATTGGATGTTATATTGGATGAGTTCTGTGTTGTGCGGTCATAAGGATTTTGTTCCACAAACTTCAGTGATATGAAAGCTTAGAAAAATTAATACGATAAAAAATTGCCTTTAATTTAACAAGTATGAAGGGGGTGCATTGCTGATTGCTGAGAGAATCACAAAATTTAAAAAAAAAACTTCGTCTCTAAATGCAGGAGCTTAGAACTGTGAGAGAGATGCACAAATACATAAATAAATATAAGTCAAGTTATAAGTTACAAGAGAAAATAAACAAAAATCCATATCCTAGTAATGTACAGCAAAGAGAGATTAACCAAGAGTATCTGTAAAGGTTATCAGAAAAAGGAATAGATATATATGCTCACATTATAGGCAGAGGAAACAATCTGAGCAAAGAAGCTGATAATTTGCCAACTTCATATATTAATTTATTCAACCACTGATCTAATGAACCACTGACTTCATTACTGATCTAATGCTGGCTGGCATTAGAGAAATGGAATGTGCATGTCTCTGCCAATAAGGAGTATCCAAACTGTTAGGGAGGAGAGACAGAGCAATCACAACTTGATAACTGAGGTGCCAGGGAAGGGCAGTCTTAAAGGCTTTTTCTAAGGCAGTGATTTCCCAGAATCTCCCAGAGATATTTTAAGAAATTATGATGCCTGGAAATCACAATCTCTGTGGGAACCTGCTTTTGCATAACAACTCCTCAGGTGATGCTCAAACTGTTTGATTTTAGAATCAATCAGCTATGAAGTAATGAAAATTGAGTTCAGAAGAAGGCAAAGAGGAAAAAGCTCAGGCAGAGGCAAGAGTTTTTTTCAGATGCTAGAGAGAGTGTTTATTGCTGCAAAGGAGCTGCGTGCCTGTTAGGAGTCATAACACGTAAATCTAGAGATGCAGAGAAGGGTCAAATTGAGAAAGATCTGCATGCCATGCTACTTTGTATCTTATCCTGATAGTGATGGGAATAATTTAGAGGGAATTGGAGAGCAATGTGACAAAGGAGGCACCAAGGAGTTGCTGCTAATGCATTTGATTCTCAAGGAATTTTTTCTCACTGATGTTTAAGTTTTGTGATTGTAACATTTCACTGAAGTGGAGAGGGGTCACTTGATTAGTCTTCCTCTTTCATAAAAGTTTTCACTCTTAGACTGCATTTTGGACTTTATTGCTTTTGGTTAGTTTGATCTCTGTAAATCAGTTTAGTTTAGTGGAGCTCAGTTGATCCCTGGTTAAAAAAACAAAAACAAAAACAGTGTTTTGATACTCTGTTTAAAGTCTCCTTTGATATGCAATTAAATGACTGTTAGTACTTTGTATTCTTAGCATGTCATTAATAATCACGATGTGCATTGATATTTGTGTATTCTAATTAGTGATTTCTGATCACAAAATAAAATCCAACAACATTTCATTCTTCAGCACTGGCGATAAATGAGACGTGCCGTGCGCTGCTCTGGGTGACGAGGGTGAGAAGGTGCTCCCCACGCCCTGACGGATCTCACAGGCAGCGTGGAAAATGGAGAGTGAAGGAGGTTTAGATCACGTCCGTCTCAGGAACAGCTTGATCTTCATTAAGCTATTTTCCCGGAGCCTCAGTTTCTTCATCTGTGAAAGGAGCAGCTGAATAAGATCATCTTCAAGCCAGCCTTCCAGTGTGAGCCGTAAGTTTCTAGGGAAAGGCATGGTGTGAATGACAGGAAGAAGTTTGTCTTGTCTCGTGCAGCAATTTTTGATCTTTTTCATTTCATGGCACACATAAACTAATTACAAAAGTTTTGTGGCAAACCAAAATATATATTGTATTTTTGTCAATCTGACAATAAATAGGTCTAATTTTGGTTTATTCACCCTGGATGGCTATTGTTGTATTGGCTGTTGTCATTTTTTTATTTGACAGCCTGGGGGAGAAGAGGTCAATGGCCCTGACTGAATAGTCAGGTATGGCATGTTTTAGAAATTGTGGCACACTGGTTGAAAATCGCTGGTCTAGTGGTACCAGGACCATGTTTTCTGGAGTCACTCAGACCTGGAATCCTGGCTGCATTTTTACAAGTTTTGAAATCTGGAATAAGTTAAAATATCACCCTAATCATCTGTTTCCTCATCCCTAAAATGTATGTTTATAGTAGCAATTACTTTTTATGATTGTTGGGCAAACGAAAAGAGATAATATTTTGGAAAATATTAGCTCAGTCCATGGCATATAACAAGCCCTTGAAAATGTTATTAATAGTAGCAAAGAGTTAATATTAATTCAAAGAAGAGTTCAGGCACAAAGAGGGGCCTCACACCGCACTGGTGGAAAGACAACACGTGAGTTCCTTAAAGACGGGCGAGAATCACAGCAGGTGTGCTGGGTGATGAGAAAGAGGAGGCAAGAGTGGCAGTGGAGTTCTTTCTAAAGGAGGGTAGAACTGCACACCATGTCCTCATATGTATAAAATAGGATACAACGTACAATAGAGCCTTCCACCTTTCATAGGTGATGTCCCTCAGTTTCACTGCCTCCCTGAGGGCAGATTGGTTGAAACTATCTCACAGATAAATTCAGACAAGTAAAGTGACAGGCTTCATAGTTTCGAGAGAGAGTTTTCCTAGTATCAGGATGATAATCCAAGTATCTTGAGTGCCAGGCTCTGATTCCATTCTATTCAATGGCGGGAAGGATCTTACATCTGAGTCCTGCGTTAGGACCTTCAGAAGTCAGATGACAGGCAGAGTGGAAGCCTGTCCCTGAATGTTTGCCTGATGTTTGCTGGGCTCTAAGTGGTTGCTCTCTCCTCAGGAGGACCTCCATTTCCCTGACTCAGCTACATTGGCTTTCATAACTTTCTTTGGATGATATCTACAATGATCAAACTTACTAGACAATTCTTAGAGCTGTATTATTATCATATAATATATGATAAGAAAATCTAAAGTGTACCTTGGAGTGATATTAAGTATATAGTATTCCAGTTCAGTATTTTCTACTATTAAAATATCTTTCTTTTAAATGTAAAATATATTCCAAATAAACTATATTATTACTGGACCACCTTAAAGGGACCTCTTTAGAATGCTCATGGTAAACATATCTTTATCTCACAGAGAGACAGGAAATGTTTATTAAGAGCCTAAATATTATTGAATATTTCTCCCCACTGGAATATTTGGTTCTCTGATGAATTTCTAGTGTCTTGCATGATGGCTGGCACACTGAGTTTACTCATTTATTTATTCATTCTCTCAACATATACTTATGGAGATCTAGCAATCCAAAAAGCTAGCCAGTCTATTTCCATGGGGCTTAAATTCTTAATCAAACCTGCAAACACCCCAGCATGTGAGCTCTATGATGATGCAATCAGTGTGCTTCAAGTTGTTGAGCATTTAAAGCAAAAGCAGAAAAAGAATAAAGGATTCCTGCTGCCAAGTTGTTTACAGGATGCTTGTCACAGACTTACTCCTCAGTAATGTGATGTGTACTCAAACTCGTTTGCCTTTGCTCAAGATGTTTCCCTTGTCAGGAACACTTTGTTCCCGTCTTTTGTGATTACCAAATCCTTATCATTTAAGAACCAAATCAACCATCACCATTTCCAAGAAACCTTTTGTAATAATTGCCTACAGATATTAATTTTTCCATCATTTGTCCTCCTAAAACATTTTTCAGAAACATATATTTCAACACAAGATCATTCTTTTTATCTATGTATCATCTATATGTCTAAGTATCTATCTATCCATCCTGTCTTTTGATTGCAAATGAATTGAATGGTGTTTTATTGATATGTGGATTTTAAGTGCCTAACTTTGTGCTTGACATGTTGTTCTTGGTGAACTCTTTTTGTTTTGTTTTGTTTTGTTTTGTTTTGTTAAACATCATCTGGAGACAGTAAACTAATATATGGAAAACCCAGAATGATGACATGCTAAACTATGATTACAGGTCTAACAGACAGAGAGAATAGTGAGCTATAGATATCAAGCTGGGCTTTATGAAGTTAGTCTCCTTCCCTTTGTTGATGATTACAATTATAATAAAAGGAATAAAAATAAAAAGCATTATTAGAATAAATTATTATATTCTATTTATTATTAGAATAAATAGAATAAGCATATGTTCAGAGACAGAAGTAAATAGAAGTTCAGAAAGAAATTGCATAATAACTAGAGTGGAAGTTCCATTAGGACTGAGGGTGCAAAGAAGGAGAGTCATGTAATTTTCTTATAAGTTAGGTATTAGTCAGGATGTTACAGAGAAACTTAATAGAATGTTTCATATATGTATATATATATATAAATGTTCAATATATACACATATATAAATGTTACACACACACACATATATATATGTGTGTACATATATATGTGTACATATATATATATATATATATATATATATATATATATATATATATATGGCATATATGGTGGGCAAGTCAAGTCCCCAGATCTGCAGGGTGAATGGGCAAACTGGAGACTCAGGGAAACTAGTTCCAACGTCCAAAGATCTGAGAACCATGAGAGCCAATGGTATAGCTCCCATCTGAAGGCTGGCAGTCTCTAGACTGAGGAAGAAAAGCAAATGTTTCATTTCAAGTCCGAAAGGGGGAGAAAAAGCTGATGTTGAGGGTGGTGCTGGTGGAATGAATTCTCTTACCTGGGGAGGTTCAGCCTTGTTGTTCTATTCAGGCCTTCAATGGATTGAGTGAGACCCACCCACACTAAGGAGGGCAATCTGCACTACTTAGTCTACTGATTTCAGGGGTAATCTCATGCAAAACTACCCTCACAGGAACAGCCAGAGTAATGTTTGACCAAATATTTGGCACTCTGTGGCTCACTCAAGTGATACATAAAGTTAACCATTACCAGATATACAAAGAAAATATTAGGAAAGAAAAATTTCATCTAACATTATTAATAGGAGGCTTTCTGAATAAAAGGCATCCAGAAGGATATATAGATTTGTAATAAGTGAATTTGGGGTTCTAGCGGGGGTCATTCCTAAGGGCAAAGCAGCATGAACAAAGTAAAATCAGGAAAGGGCAAGGTGTTTGTTGTTTCGGTCATGGTCACTGACATGGAGCACAGCATGGGACATGGAGAGGGAGTAGCACAATGCCCCCACCACAGCGACAGTCAAGTCCTTTGAAGTTCTGTTCTCTGCTCAGCTCCTTCTGCTTTTCCAGCTCAAGGCCAGCCGTGAAGATACTGCTGGATGTGTAATGTATAAATTATGAAGATTTAAAAAATTAAGCTGATAGATTTGTTTCTAAATTAGTAGAATTTTAGGTCACATGCCAAAGAATTAGAAGGACAATGAAGGTGTGAAGTTGCTTTATCTTGGTGGGCGGAAGGAAACAGGTCTTGCAAATTAACTGAAATAAGGTAGAGAGTCTCAGGAACCAACGATGATAGTAGAATGGGAGGAGATTACTCAGACTATTCAGGAGGGTGGGCACAAGCTGGCCCTAGGGAGCACCAAAGGTAAAATCTAGGGAATCCAGTCAGTTTCCAATTCTAGGAGGTTGGTACCGGGGTTTAAATGATAGGTAAACTCCAAAAATCTCTGAATCCAGGAAGTCATTGAAAGACAGTGGTATGGAATGATGTACGTCAAAGAGCAAGGGAAGAAATGAAGAGACAGGTCACAAGGTCATTTCCTAAAATATAATTAATTGACTAGGAGTTGTTTATATTTAACTTCCTGCACCTGGTTTAAAGGCAAAGGATTAGGACAGATAGGTTTCAGATTTATGGGTAGCAGTAAAAAGAGGTGCGTCCTGGTCTGACTGCTACTTGATCACTTGATCTATTGTCTAAAACTCTCAGTGTCCCTCAACAAATAGCAAGTTAATCCATGTTACTCAGGCCGAAATGGAAGCTCTTTCACAGTATGACCGTAACCTTCCAGCCCACCTTCATTTTTCTCTCCTGTTCTAAACAAACTTAACTATGGATATAGCAGAACACTCTCTGTTTCTTTATCTTTAACTTTGTCCCCCTGTCCCTATGCCCTTGATAAAAATTCCTTTATCGCTGATGTCCTATAGCACTGGGGTATTGAATGAAACTTAGTTATTTGCTATCTGAGGGACTTCCTTTAGGAGTTTGTCCTTCCAAATGCACTGAGTTAAGGATCCATCAATTAAGCCAACTGAATTGTAAAGGTGAACACAAGAGCATTGCTAAGGACCCAATGTGACAGTTTATAAGAACATCTCTTACAATTTTCTGACAATTGCAGTGTTTTCTTGCCCAGCATAGGTTAAGTATATATGGAACATTCACTGTTTACATAGCCTTTGTGATTTAAAAAGAAGAGCTGAAACTGACTCCATAAATTAACAATTAAATGGGGAAAGATAAAATAAGAAGAAGAAAATGCAAAATGGTGAGAAAAAAATTAGTAATGGTCAATTGAATATGTTAGATTGATTAAAAAAAGAAAAGTTTAACTTGTGAGAAAAAGCCTGCTTCTGATGGCTACTGATTTAATTCCATTCCATTTTAATTCCACTAAATTCCATTAATGGAATGGAATTTAATTCCATTTTAATAATGAGCAAAAGGATACATGTGGAAGGTCACAGGCCATTCAAGAGAATCAGTTCCACATTAGGATGGCCTCATGGGTTACCTGTTAACTCGAAGGGAGTCAAATGCTAACCTTTGACACCAGGTTTATTCCATTATGGTTCACACAAAGCACCCTCGATGGCTTAGCCATACCGTACCATGATGAACATCTGGTTTTCCAGGTGAAATAAGTTACAGAAAGAGTAACAATATATGCATTGCTCCTGAATTTGAAGTATGATTTTCAATGAATGATTCACCAAGTCATCGCTGAAGTTTGACTTAAGTATTATTAAAATTCTATGCAAAGTAAGCAATAAAGTAGGACTATAAATTTTTCAGAGCCCCATGCTCCCCCAAGCATTCTCCAAATTCTTCCTCTATTTGAACATCTCCAATGTCAAGAAACCCACCAGATCAGACCAGTTCCCTTTCAGCTGGTTCTAATTGTTGGAAAGTTCTTTAACTGAGCACTATTCTGCTTTTCTGTGCTTTTACAATAGTTTCTGAAGCCTTCTAGTAAGATCATCATTCCTGTACTGTATGTCAGCCTTCCTATTATTTAAAACCCTCCATCACATTCATCATCTCCTCCATTTAGACTTAAAATATTCTCTTCACCCCTCTGCCTTCAGTCATACCTAATATGAGGTGGTTGACAATCTATCCCCTAACTTCCCTAACTGCAACTTTCCCCTGCAGACAGGCCCCAGTTTATCTTAAGTAGCAGCATTTGAGAGTAAACACAGCAAACCCTGGTGTGTTGTGGCCAGGATGAGCACTAGAGTTCCAGTCTAACACCGCATAACCCTGTGTAGTAGGTTTTTCAATTGAAATCATTTTAGTATCGGTTTCAACTTACGTTACTAGACAATAGATATCACACTCCAAAATGAGATGGCTCCAGGCACAGGTTACAAAAGAGGTGTCTTAAACCAGTTTTCTTACTCTTGGTGGAATAGCTATGTCAGCTCTGTCCACCTTACCCTCATCCGAGAGTGAGAGAGACAGAAATAGAGATAGAGACAGAGACAGAGATGAGAGAGAGAGGGGGGAAGAAAGGAAAGGGAAAGGGAAGGGAAAGGGAAGGGGAAGGGGAAGGAAAGAACATGTTAACTCTGAGAAACGAGATGAGTGTCAGGACGTATTCTTAGAGAGAACCATCGGTGTTCATTGAGTCCCACTTCCCGGTCAGCATGGAGGAGGGTGAGAGCTCTTGTACCTCATGTTAAGCCTAGAGAAAGGAGTTTCGGCTCTTCTGTTATGAAAGTCTTGGATTTGTTCTTGGATCTGGAGAGACATAATGCACTGCTGCTGTATGTCTCAGGCAAAAAGAAATTCAAAGGGTAGAGACTATGATAGGTGCATTGCTCTGAGGCCTGCGTGATCTCATATAATGAGCTTGGCCTATATGCAGGAGTACAGATATTTATACCCCTGGAATGAGGCTGCTTCTCTGTGCCTTGAAATTACAGAAAGAATTTACATTACCTAAGAATGACAGAAATGTCACGAGACTTATCCTAGATTTTATCCAAGAGGCGGAGAAGAATTGGCTTAAACCAAGTGTATTTGAAAAGATTATAAGAGATAAAAATAAAATTGCTTCATGATTACAACTTTTATTTCTTCTGTGTTCAGTTTACTAAGTTAATACATATCATGCATACACAAATGTGTACATACATACCCATACATACATACATACATACATACATGTACAGGGGTCTGGCAGAAGTAATGTCTGCTCGAGTGTGGTTGGTAGGGTTGTAATAATTTATAGTTTTAATTTGAACATTTCACCTAATTCACCACATTGTGTGCTGGAGTGTGATGTTGTTACAAAATTATATGCTTATGATTTTGTAATAAAGATTTTGTAATAGAAAAGGGGCATTATTTGTGTCAACCTTGTACTGTGAGTGTGCATGTATGTGTCTATACATACACACAGATACATACGAGGGGGGACCAAAGCCCCAGAATTTATTTATAAAAAATTATGTATTTATTCTCACATGTTTAAATGTCAGCCACCTTCAAAGTACTTTCCAACTGATGCAAATGCCTGCTGAGACATTTCTTCCATTGTTCAGAAGTGTTTTGAACCAATCGATTCTGATGCCTTTTAGTGCTTCTGACACTTTTTGTTTCATGCCCTCCACATCCACATCGGCAAAAGGTTTTCCTCTGAGGACTTTTTTTCATCAAGGAAACAAACAAAAAAAGTTGCTCCGGTGAGATCTGGTAAATAGGGAGGATGGGGCATGGGGGATCATGCCGTTTTTGGTCAAACATCGCTGAATACTCAGCCTGCTGTGGGCAAGTGCACTCGTAAATCAGCCATCGTGAAATGAGCAAAAGCTTGGAGTCTTCAAAAAAATTCAGTGAAGCCGAACACAGCCTCTCACAACAATGGCAGCTGGTACACTGATGTAGATGGGTTCCTAGTGCACTCAAATAGCAGGAGAAGCCTGTACTACCAGGGGCCCACTCTCCAGAAGATAATTCCATTTTTTGGCAGTCCCCCCTCATATATATGTTTATATGTGGTACATATGTAGAAGAGCAAGGTTTTAACATAAATATCATAATAGCTATAATTTATTGATTGTGTATTATTTTCCAGGTACTGTATCAAGAACCTCACAGATTATTTATTTTTTACAGCTATCTTAGACAGAATTCATTATCCTTAGTTAATTGAGTAAGCTATTAAGTAGCTTGCCCAAAAGCTCACATGTATTAATGCCTTAGCCTGAACTTGGGTCTGCCTGGCTCTGAGGTCCAAGCTTTTAACCACTGATTAATTTTGCCATTAATTATGGTCAGCATGGCCTTTGACAACAGCAGCTGATTATATTGTTTAGATTGTCCCAATGGGCACTGGGCAATTAAAAAGAAGTGAGAAGACTGCTCATAAGATGTAGTATAAATCAG
Source organism: Glossophaga mutica (assembly GCA_039655065.1). NCBI lineage: Eukaryota > Metazoa > Chordata > Mammalia > Chiroptera > Phyllostomidae > Glossophaga > Glossophaga mutica. The sequence continues at coordinate 174,298,105 of CM077304.1, read as the reverse complement.
CATATTCCTTGTAAGGAATGTAATGATTAGAGAAGCAATAGCTCGAGGCATTAACAGAAAGAATAGAGTTAACAGAAAACAACTTATTTTCTCAATTGAAAATGCAGAGTTGCTTCCACCTGCAGGACAAAGGGACAATTGCAGTGTTTTTAGTCATGCAATTAACCGCCTTTCACAGACCAACATCCAGGGTGCCAGGCTGAGGGCGTCACTCACCTCATCACCAGGTGGCTCTAAAGTTCCAACCAGGAAGGAGTAGGGCAGATCCTGGCTGAGTGGGAACACAGTTCACAAGGATGGACTGAATGTCTCAGGGATCGTGCCAGACAAAGAGCTCTCGTACTGGAAAGGTGATCGAGCCACTTCTGCCGACCTAGTTTTTATCCTGGGGGACCCAGGATGGTTCAGAAAGAGCAAGTCCAACAATACTTCCTCTTCTGTAAAAAATGTGGGGCTGTGAGGACTACATTAAATTCAATATATTTGTTAAGAGCCTACTATGTGTCTGGCAGAATTTTAAGCACCTGAGGTGTGTTGGTAACAAAAAAAAACAAAGCTGTCTATCTTCAAGGAGCTTAGATGAGATAAAGTGTTTGACAATACTTTGTAAATACTACTGAGCCAATGGAACAGTGATCACTGTCCTTTGTATTTATCTTCTATTGGGAAACCCTGCATATTCCTACCCAATGCATCTGTGCACTCTTACTGGGATTGATACCCTAACACTTGGCTGTAATCAGAATTACCTGAATGGGGCTCTTCACTTCAGACCTTGAGCCTGGCTCTGGTCCCCTCACTGCAGCTTCTCAAGGTCAGGGGCCAGATCTTCCACCTTTTATTTGCTCTGTGTCACTTGGACCTAGTACAGTATTGGAGTCAATGTAGGCTCTGAATGCAGTGAAACTAAATTAGGCTTGAGTTGATAAAGCTAAATATTGGAAGCTAAGAGCATAGACAGAAAGTGTAAGTGATGTGCCTGTGTAGACTTGTGAACGATTTATTCTGCATCTGCATGCTCCATCCTCACAGCTCCCTGCGCATTTATCTCTTCTCAGAAGTGCCCTCACGTCCCATGCATGAAGTCCTTCCTGTGTTGTTAGTCTGCATGGTTCTCCTTGCTTGGATATCCTTTCATATTATGGCCTGACTCACAGAAATTAACATTTAAACATGATTTTCTTATGCTATTCTCTAAAAGTAGTAAACATACAATAGCTAGTATAATGTTGGGAATGAAATAAATCATTTATAGTCTATATCTTTCTTGCAAAAAATCTTTGATTTTCAGAGATCAATGTGTATTTGTGTATGTTTGCATGTAGAATGTGTGTGTGCACTCAATGTCTTTCTTTCCTTAATCTTTTCTCTTCAATTCTGATATTTGGACTTGAGATGTGCTTTTGGTACTAGGCAGGGAAGAGTTTTTACCACAAATGTAAAAAGGGAGGTTCTTATATCCCCCTTCACACAGCTTCATCTGTACTCTGTATGACTCCATGTATGACCCTGAAAAGTAGTATGCTGGCTTTAATGCATTTTCTTCTTTTTCCTTTCTCAAAGCATGGCCATCTATCTCAGAATCAGAATTTTATATAAGACATATATAAATGTGAATACCTGTCCTCCACTCCTAATTTCTTGAGTCCAAATCTCTGAGGATTGAGCTCCCAGGTACATTATAGCAAATGACTTTGGAGATTCCAGTGTTCACTCAAGTTTAAGATCCATTGTCCCAGGGTGCACTGTTAGCAGGAAAAGTACATTGAGAAAGGTCCCTGGGTGGAAAGCTAGCAGCTAAGTCCAGGGCTTTTCCTGTAAGGGGCATGTGCTTTTGGAATTAGTTTCCTCTCCCAGATCAATAGAGCGTGAGCATTTTAGATTTCAGGGCGCAGGACAAGATTCGCTTGTGAGTCACCAAAGCAGTATGTGTGCATTTCAGCTGACTTACACCAGAGATGGTGGCATTATCTGAGTGAGCACTTTTGAAGATAAGTATTATTTTCACAATTGTTGAGTCGAATCAAGAAAATAAACAAAATTGAAAGCATCTGTAATTTACCTCACAGACTAATAATGATAACGATTCTTAATGTGAACATCTTTATTTATGGTGGTAATTAGGTTGATATTCTAAACATGGTTTTACATCCAGCTTTTAGATTTAATTGTACATTTAAATTTACCTTTTACATATTTTAATACAAATGAATTAAAATGAGAAAATAATGTTTTAATCATAAAATGTATTATTTTAATATATTCTTGAAGGATGGTGTATCAATACTGATTTTTGCCTTTTACTCTAAATACTATGACCAAATCATTATTTAATAGAAAAAAAGTTATTTCTTCATGCAGTTACTAAAGTAACTTAGTGGCTAATTCTTTTCAGAGTAATGACCTATTATGTTTCTAGTCATTTCCTCTGTTTATCTTTCTTTCCTATTCTCTCTTTTCCTCACCTTTCTCATTCTGTCTTGTACTGAGAACCATGTAAAATATTTTTATTATCACTGATATTTGTATTTTACTATAGAGAAGTATATTTGATGATGATAAAATAAGGGTGTGCATTCTTTTAATTATTATTAAAAGGCTACTGGTTATGGAATATTTATACCCAAGAAGGTGAACCATTCAGGTACAGGTAAAACTACAGTTACCTCTGATATATATAGAAACTTACAATTTTCTAACATAAACAAACAGATGGGATTTTTTAGGCAAATTTTCAAACATTGGGAAAAAAGTAATCATATCAGAAATTGGGAATTCTTGGTCATGTTAATATTTATCATTTAGCTCTTTTTGTTGAACACTACTCTAAATGATTTACAGTCACAATGTCATTTAATTTTCATAAATATCTTATGAAGAAAGTATGCAGCCCAAGTGCCCTCAGCCTATAAGCTGCAGATTAGGGGTTTCTGCCCAGAGCTGTCTGGATAAAAATGTGCTTTCTTTCCAGCTCTGTGATGCTGAAAGGTTAGGAGCCATGGCTCTACCAGGGGCCCAGGTGCTGGAAACCCTTCATGGGGCTGTTCTGCCCAACACTTTGGAATGCAAACTCCCTTGAGCAAGCACTTGTTTGGCATAGTTTCACCAGTGGCCTGTCTGTCTAAGGTAGTTGGCGAATATTAAAATAGTCCTAATAATAACATAGCACTCAGTCAACCGTGTAGCCTTCTTAGGGAGGGGGAGAATAGCTCACTTTCCCTCAAGGGCCTGAGACAGATCAGTTTACAGGCGTCAGCACAGGATATGACCCTTCTTCTTCCTCTCCATCTTGGGGCTGGCATATGCCTTGGCGACCATCATCTCACATTAGCCAGTGGTCTGGGCAGAAAATACAACCAGGGCTCCTTTTCACCCCCATACAAAACATACACAGTCCTTTCACTGACCTGGCTTCTGATTGGAGGCTGGTTGTTTTGGATAATGACCTCCAGGACCCTTCTGGGGGTTACAGTCTGTTTGAATACCTCTTACCGCAACTCAAGACATCAGCACTGGGGTATGAGGAAAAGAAAAAGACCAGTAGTTTTACACCCCCAGGTACCAGAAACACGGGAGATTGACAGTGTTCCAGCTACCTGAGTAGGCCAAGGACCAGCAGCTCCCCATGCAGCCCCTCCAGACGGCTGCTCGCTAAGATGAAGGATCTTCTTCAGTATGTCGCCTGCTTCCTCGCCTTTTTCTCTACTGGGTTCTTGGTTGTAGCCACCTGGACAGACTGTTGGATGGTGAATGCCGATGATTCCCTGGAGGTAAGAAGTCAGAAACTTTTTTTTCTTACCCAAGCCCTTCCAAATTTTCTCAAAGCTCCACTGCCTCCCTGCGTCCACTGGGATTAATGATAATAATAGCCAACATGGACTGACCAATTCTTTATTTACTACTTACTGAATCTTCACTATTAGCTCATTTAATCCTCACAGCTAATCTATGAAGTAGATATTACTATTCTATTTTACAGATGAGGTAACTGAATAATCCCTCTTTTTTCATAAGGATAAATTTGCACAAGGTTAATGATATAACCCTTGTCATTGAGCCCTCCAGAAATTCACTTCTTCCGTTCTGCATGTACCAATTTAAATAATGTTCCAGTACATCCTTTCTTAAATGTAAATTTGCTAATCTTGATAACAGCATTAAAAGTAGTATGATAGACTTTCTTAAAGAATGACAATCTAAGAAACTGAATTGAGTAATCAAACTCAAGGCATATAAGACCTACTCAATGAGTATGCTAAACATGTTATTTTAAGCAGTTCCCAAGTAGGAGAAAACATTCCGAGGGAAAATACATCATCTAGTGTGTTCCAAGTACAGGGGACAGATACGGATGTAAGAAACCCTCTCTTAAAAATGAGCTGCCCTTGCGAACCAAATGTTATGTGAGAATGAGTGAGTGGTTGACATTTGGAGATTTTATTTTTCTCACTGGAGAAGCTCAGAAAGAATAGTTTTGGAGTTAAAAGCATTTCCTGTGGCTATTAGAATCTGAGAGACATAGAACTGAGTAAATATCAAAATCAGCTACTCTTCATTTGGGAGATTTCAGAAAGTACAGGTAAGAAAAAGAAACAATATATTAGGATCTCCAATAGAGAGTGTATAGAACCCACTATGCTCTCTTATGTACATTCTGAAAGGAAAAATTGTTCTAACAAATGCTATAATGTAACCTCTATGAAATTTAGGGAGGATACCTAAGAGCAAGTGTGTATATTTTTTCTCCTAATTTTATTTATTCAACTCTGAAATTGGAATTAAAAATGGAAAGTAATAATCTTTCTACTTTGCTGTATTTTTCCTGCCATTTTTTCTTGCTTTTAATTTTCCTCTGACTTCTACATGACATTTCAAGACCAATGGAGTTATAAATACTTCTTTAGTGCTAAAGATTATAGTTTTGAAAATCGTGATAGAATTAACTACTGTAAATGATGTCTTCTATATATAAGTTCAGTGATGCATTTTATCTGTTCATGCATATAAGCAGTGAATGCAAACAATGCCCTTTGAACAATGCTCAGGAAAAAAATGCAGATAATAAAAGTGCTGCTGTCAGCTTGCCAGAATCTGGACTGTCAGCACTAGGTGAATAACACAGAAATACATTGGACTTGAGCAGACTTACAAGTATGTTTGAAAATCTACAAAATTTCATCTATAAGCATTGGTAAAATATTTTCTAAAACAATTTGAAAATCTTTCTGCTTAAGCTAATGAAACTCTTAACTTCACTTGATAAGAAATGGAAATTTAGAAAGGGTCAGTCTTTACTGAGAGAAACTAGGAGTCCTGGACTTTAAAATGCCTTCTGATTTTACTACATCCAACTGCTTTGCCATCTGCTCTGGGCAAGAACACTTCTAGGTAAAATGAATGGAATGAGCAGTGTAGGTTATTCACCTTGAGTAAATCCTTGCTAACCTTGGGCGAGCATTAGTGAGTATTTCTTAGCTTCTTCCTTATTTCCCATGCTTGAACTATATTGCTATAAATATTCTCCAAGAAGTCTCCACACTAAAAGATGAAACCTGTAATGAATGAGGCCCCTTCTCTTCCAATAATCTCTTATTTAACAATATTTTTTTAAAAGACATGAATCTTAATAATTGCTCCTTCAATGGGCCAGAATAGGAAATCATACTATGATCCATTAATTTGAAGGTTATGACACTCCCTGACTCAATTATACTGCTCTTCTTGCTTACTTCCTCACATATATATTACCTTTGGCCCATATTAACAGCTCACTTTAAATGACTGTTGAACAAAAGATGGGACAACAAAAAAAATTTTTTTTTTTTTTTGGTAAAGCCTACCCATGGAACACTTTTAAAATAAGGAGTAATTCAGAACATTTCTAGCTTTGAATTTCTAGCTCTATTAATCTTTTAGGATGCTACAGGTTTCATAGTTGGAAAATGGATTCTATAGCTCAATTCAACATGAAAAACACGTGAAATGTATGTCATATAAAAGGTACTATGCTAGTTTCTACTAGGTGAGATAAAGATAAAGGAAGAATGAGTCCAGCCTGACAGGAGTACATATTTAGTGAGAAGAAATATATATCCGTGAAACTATAACAAAAAGCATAGGCCAATTCATATTTGAAAAAGAAATGAACAGCCTTGACTGGGAAGCTCAGTGGGCTGGGCGTCGTCTTGTGGACCCAAGGCTCACGGGTCAGATTCCTAGTCAAGCCACACAACAGAAAGAAATGTACAAAGTACCATTAGAGAAAAGAAGATGGATTATTTCATGCCAGAGACACTAAAGCAGGCTTCTGGGAGGAAAAGGCGTTTGAACAAAGCTTCCAAAAGATACAAAGGATTTAAAAAGTTCAAGATGGCAGCAGGGGCCTTCCAGACAAGAAGATACATGACAAAGTGAAGCGTGAGGAAAAACTCTGGGCTTCTTAGAGGATTAAGGTAAGTAACAGAGAGCATGGAGCAGAAAGATCCTCAAAATACCACAAAAATGTTATTTTGCTTTACTTACACTTGCCTTGAAAAGTGAAGTTCTTTGCTTTAAGTAAAACATTGGGAAAAAGAAAAAGCAGTGTGCGTAGCCCCAAGTCAGGGACCAAGTACCTTAAGCTACCATACTGTTCCTATCATTGTCGATTCATTTGTGCTCCTAGGAAGACAGATGTGGTGAAGAAAACTTGGGTTTTGAGATGATTCCAACCTGTGTTTGTATTTTATTTGTCTTCTGTTGATTAAGCAAGTCACATCTCCTGTCTTTGGCTCAGTTTTAAGATGAAGTTGAACTCAGTTGTTTTAAGGTCATATTTAGTCTTGACATTCTTTAACATCAGGACCCCTTGACTATGTCTGCAATCCTGGAGAGCCTCCCCAGAAATTTCCACTAGGAGTCTAGAATTAATATTCTCCATTTTTCTGTGCTTTATAGGCTCTTCCTCCCTTTCTCTAACACACTATCCCTCATTTTTTTTCTTTCTTTCTTCCTTCCTCCTTTTCTTTTTTCCTTTCTTCTTTTTTTTTCTTTTGCTTCTTCCTTCCCCTTTCATTCCCCTCTCCTCCTGTTTTATCCCTTATGCTCTTCCTTTTTTCTCCCTGCCTTTCTCCTTCATTGCTCCATTCCTCCCTTCTCTCTCCATTTTTTCCCCATCTTTTTTCATTTCACAAATATTGTTTGACATGTGTTGTTTACTTGGTAACGTGGGAGGTACAAGATTATGGAGGATGCGACCTGGATCTTCCTTAGGTTGCTCCCAACATATTGTGGAAGATAGACAGTGAAGTGATGGTTGCAGTATGATAGCACAAATAACTCTGAGTGGCCAGCTCACTCAATTGTGCATAACTGGTGAAATCTACCTAAAAGAAGAAATATCTGAACTAAGGACTAGAAGGATAGGTAAGCAAAGAAGGGGGAAAAAGTAGAGTGTGCCCAAGCACAGGGGATGCTATGGGCAGAGATCCAAGTATGGGAACACTGTATTTCTGTGACTTTGTATATAATTCAGCATGATAAGTGTTTTCATGTAGGGAAGAGAATATAAGGTCTGGGTCTCAAAGGATTTGTGTGTCACATTAACTACACATAGTATGCCATAGACAAGCATCTTTCACTGTAAGCAAACATATATATGTAATTTAGAAAGACCAGCCGTTCTGGCTGCTTGTGGAGAACGTTGGGATAGAGTGAAATGAAGTATCAGAAGACCAATTAGGAGAATTTTGCCATGGAGGAGGAGGGGAAACTATGGTGGTCTGAGCTAGGATGACAGCGTTAGGAGACATGTGAAGATATGGGAAACTCTAAAGAATTCTAACTGATGTGATTGGTAAATGATTGCATATAGAGCAAAAAAGGCTGACGAGGAGGGAGAAGTCAGGTTGAAATTCTTTACTGTTTTGGAGCAATTGGAGGACTGGTAGAGTCACATACTTAGAGCTTAAATAGAGGAAAATTAGGCTCTATACAGAAGTAATCAAGCAGCAGTATCACTGAACTATCTATTTTATCTTGCTTATATGCTTACACAGCTCCTCAAGGTGGGGCAGTAACGTAAAGCTTTATAGTGGGGAGGCTTACAGGTTGGACTTGAAGTTAGAGGGACCTGAGATTAAAGCCCACCTTGCCAGGTGGTAGCTCTGTGATTTTTTATAGGTGTCTAAGCCGCTATAAACTTCATTTTCTCTTCTGTACAGGGAGACTAAAATATGAACATTGAAGTGTCATGAGGATTAAATGAGCTTGTGTACCTGCAGCATGTACCACAGTACCAGGCAAATACAAATCAGTCAATAAATGTTAGATATATTACTGTGTATTTGCAGTTTATTGTTTTGTTTTTGTTCTGGAGGAGGAGATGACATTTTGTATAATGTTCACTTAAGGGAGAGGTATGAGATTTAAGTTCTATTTCCATTTTCACTATTGATTCTCTTGGAGAAATTTTGTTTACTTCTCTGTGCTGTGGTTTGCTCACTTTTATATTTATTGCTGTTTTCTTTTCATCTAACCAGGGGAATACTCAGACAACAGAGACAAAATAGCATAAATTATCTATTAAATATATTTTTAAAAGAAAAGAAGTTATAAATAAATAACATCATTAGTATGTTACTTATATTATAAGACACCTAATTATTCATATCTACACTGAAATAGAAAAGTTATTTCTTCACAAGATTATTGGTCTCTCAATGATCAGAAGGAACAAAAACATTTTCACATGATTATTCCATTTTCAGTTAATCTTGTGTTAATTATTAACTGAGAACCTGCTATACACCAAGCACTGTTACGATTAAAATTTTATTATCTCAAATTAACATTTCCCATATTTGGATTCATTTTATCCCCATCACCCAGTTCTTGCCAGAATTGCTATTTGCATTAATGATGCTACAATTCTTTGAGTCATAAAGTAAATATTAAAATAATTCTATCTGGCACATACTCTGGTTCTTTATATAGTAGTTTTACTTTCCAACTGATTTCATACTCCTTCAGTGGACATCTGGGGCTGCAGAAATTCTCTCATCCATATCATAGCCCCTAACATGGACTTCCAAATAATGGAAACTCACAATGCATTTCTTAACATGAATTGACTGGGTACCTATTAAGATACTTGGCATACTTATTAAAAAGATGAATAAATGTATGTGAATGAAATACAATGTAAAGTGATCTCTGGAAACTCATGTTGAGCCCTAAATGGAAAGTATCTCTGTAGGGAGACCACCACTATTTTTTATCGTGCCACAGTTTTAATTTTCTCGATATGGATTTGGTTTCTCTTTTTAATAAGATACGAATGAAAATCTAATCCCCCAGGATGTATAATAAAGTTGGTGAAGACTGTAATCTGGTCTAGAGAATATAACTTTGCTGACTACTGTTTCAAAGAGAGAAAGAAATACAGAAGAGAGAAAAAAGAAAATTAGTATTTTATTATCATTCATTCAATATAAATTATGATTTGTCACTAGGCAGTAGTCATTGCGAAGTTGTGATACCATACTTTCATAAATATTATTAAACGTATGATTTAAATTAACCAATAAATGTTAAAATTAAAATTTTTATTTCTTTCAGATATGTAAATTAGGTAACATAACTGTGAAGACCACAAAAATTATATTGTACCTGCTAAGTTTGTGTTATCGTGTTTTTACTATTTATACTTTTAGCTAGTGCTCCACAAATGAGCAGGCAAAGCTAAGCCAAATGTACTTTAGCAAAAAAAAAAAAAAAAAAAAAAAAAAAAAAAAAAAAAAAATGCATGGTGCACAAATAGAGAAGAAATGGAAAGGTGGCGTCTATTATGTTTATTTTAATCTTGGTTCTTCACCCTGTCCTGAATTCTTTCAGACCCCGGGAGAGTATGCAAAATAAAATGTAATATTAAAATAAAAATTTAGAATCTTAGTATAAAAATGCAAATGTATTTCCTGTTGAAAATGTTTCAAGTTTTAGTAGTAAAACATGGTATTTAGTATTATTAAAACGGGTGGTAAATACACAATGCTACATACAGCCGATGCAATATACAACTTATGTAATTATAGAATCGTACACTTGAAACTGATATAATTCATTAACGAATGTTATCCCAATTAATTTAAATTAAAAAGTAAAATTAAAAAAACTTTTACATATTGATAAATATACTTAAGCAAACACAGAAACAAGTAAGTTTAATCTTCAATATAAAATGTTAGCACAAAGTAAATTGCTGTTAAAATTATTATTTCTAATAATATGTGTATACAAGGTGGTTTAAAAAAATCTACATGACAGTTGACTTTTTGGGGTTTTACACATTCTTATTTCTATGTATATTATATTTACACACAAATCAAAGTACATGTGCATTTATAACCTAATGCAGACTGACAAAGAAAAATTGTGTTTGATAATGATCAACCAAAAATAAACATTTTTTTGTTACTGTGTAACAAAATAATATTACTGTGTATAAATCCCCTATGTAACTGGATGAGAAATAAATGCCAATTAATTATTTTTAAGTTTCTCTAATTCTATAGGTAAAATATGTCGAGGGAAGGCAAACACACTAAAACTACAAGAAACAAGACCAGGCAGGCAAAATTGTGTCTTGCTGCTTGTATTTTGAAAGCGATAGGAAAGAGAAATTGGCAAAGACTAGGAATGAGAAACCTTGATGGAAAACTGGTAAAGAGATCTGAATGAGAAACCCCAGGATTAAGGAACTAATTTATGCTACTGTAAACTCAGCTGGGAAGAGTCATCTTCACTACAGTTTCCTAAAGCCTTCTCTGGGTGGTATCCTGCTCATGCTGAGTACCTGTGGTAAGGACTTTCTAGAGCCAGTTGAGTAGATAGGATCCAGACCGACACCATATGAGTATAAACTCTCTGGTTGAAATAGTAGTTCTTTGACTCCTAGATTCAGCTATCCTAGTCTATTCACTTAAGTCAGAAGTACATATTAAGCATCAGTGCTTACAGTGTTATCAGGAAATTTATCTATGCCAAAGTTCAAATGAGAGTCATTTGTATGTATTAGATAGATTGACAGATTTCCCCCATCGGCAAACATCTATTGAGCATTTATTATGTACCGAGAAGGAGGGTCTCTCAGCTCCTTCAGGCAAGGTGTCATAACTGTCTCAGTCTTTGCTGGGAAACATGACAGACATTCAGTGGATATAATTTGAAAGATGATGGCAGACAGACTTAGGAGACAGATGTACATAAATGCACATATAAAAAGATAACTTAATATTGTAAATGCTAGAGAAATATGAACAGTTATTGTGGGATCTGGGAAGAGATTAATTCCATTTGAGAACCTGGGAGAACCTCATAGAAGAAGAGATATCTTGGAAGTGGGATTTAAATAATATGGAGAGACCTGGTCGGTGTGATTCAGTGGATTGAGCACCAGCCTGTGAACCAAAGGGTTGTGGGTTTGATTCCCAGTCAGGGCACATGCCTGGGTTGTGGGACAGGTCCCCAGTAGGGGGCGCACAAGAAGCAACCATACATTGTTGTTTCTCTCCCTCTCTTTCTCCCTCCCTTCCCCTCTCTCTAAAAAGAAATAAATAAAATCTTTTAAGTGAGTAAGTAAGTAAATAAATAAAATGTAGAAATTTGACAAGTTGAGAGCAAGGGAATTTCATTGTTATATACTGTGAGGTGACATTTCAGATGCCTATAGGAACAAGGAACCCAACATCTATGAAAGAGGCAGACTGAGTAGGAACAGTGAGGAACCTGTGAACACAGATCCTACCTAAATGGGAGCAGGTACTCAGCTCATGGTAATTGTTGCTACATTGCACTGGGGAGTCCAGGTGGCCAGACTGACCAAGTTTCCAAGGGAAGTCAGAAATCTGAACTGTTCTGTAAAAGCTGTATGTTTCACTATTGGCAACTGATTAATATTAAGAAGTTTCTACTGGCCTTGTGTTTGTGACTTGTGCTTTTATTGTGGTACCTTGGTTAAACTTCTCCCTTTTTAGGAGATAATACCTTCCTTCAGGATCAATTGCTATTTATTAAAATAACACAAATTTCTCTAGTATGGTTTTCTATATTTTTATTAATATATAAATCACACATTAAAAGGAAAGAGCATAAATTTGGAATCCTCTATTTTGGATGACACTGTGAGATAAAAAATTATTTGTTAACATTTTGCATTTTTGCCCTCTAAGAAAGATTAACCATCTATTCTAAACATTGATTGGCTTTTTAATAACCTTGTCTTAAAACTTCTAAGAACTTATATCAGCTTACCTTTTAGAAGGTTTTTTAATAATCCATTGTACATTAGAGAGATAGGGTGAAGACTGTATTATTAACAAGGAAGACTTTCTTAAGTATGACAAATAACATAAAATCTTTTAACCTTGTTTTTGTGCACAAAGGCACCTCTAAGGGTGTCTCCAGTAAGTGCTATATTAACACAGAAGTTTAGTTAATTACAGCCACTATTCTCACATACCTTAACTGAGTGTGAATACCAAGCAATCTAATAGTGTGCCCCTGAGCATTAATACCTAATGAAATTGGATTCCTTGTTTCTTCTAATGAGCTCATTGCTTTTCTAAATATGGTCATTGCAGGTAAATGATCAATAGCCTCGAAAATGATACCACTACTGAGTTATTTTGACAAGAAAGAAATACTCTTTATGTAAAATACATTTTTTCACATATATATCTCAGGTGACTTTCTAAATAACCTCATGAATAACAAGAATCACCATTGTGGATTTGTTGGTTTGTTTTAGTGGCTGAGTTAGAAGGAAGCTGCAGACAGTCTCTCTTTGAGTATAGAGAAGAGACTTCAAATCCACATAACCTAGCTCAAATTGGAATAAACTGAATCCAGTGTGTTTCTGTTAATTGAGAGACAGACGAGCAGTAGGCTATGAGAAGGTCTGTTATGGTATGTATAGTAGTTATAGCATATTACTGCTATAGTATAACAGTTTAGCACAAATAATCTCCACTGTATTTGCTTCCTAGGGTTGTCATAACAAATTTCCACAAATTTCATTGCTTAACGTCAATGTTAGAATGCCTGCACCTTCCGAGTGTTTTTATGAGTTTATTTGAGCCAAACTGATGACAAATGCGGGGAAGCAAGATCTTAAATGCTCCAGAAAATGACAGTTTGCAGTTTCTTTTGCACATTTGGAATTAAGAAGAGAGCACGGAGGTGGGAACAAGCAAGTCGGATTACAGAATTATGTCCTCTCTTGAGCATGGTTATACCTCTACAAAAACAATGGACAGGGTTTGCTTAAGGCAAAGATAAACCTTTTACTAAAGAAGTGACGTGCCCTGAGGTGTGACTACCCACAATGATCTGTCCAGTTAAGAATTTAGGCTCACCTTTAACAGGAACCTAATCAACAAAACAAACAAACAAGCATAATATAACCAAAGACACTGAAATTGAGAACAGGCTGACAGTCACCAGAGGGGAGAGGGGAGGGAATTTCAGGGGAAAAAGGGGAAGGGTTTACAGGAACAAGTATAAAGGACACAAGAACAAAAACTATGGGGGGTGGAAATGGGAGGGAGGTGGGGAGGGCTGGGGCGGTGGGCTGGGGTGGGAGTGAAAGACAGAAAACTGTACAAGATCAACAATTAAAATAAAAATTAAAAAAAAAAAGAATTTAGGATCAGATCACCCTGTGAGGTTACTTTCAGTCACTGGACTTGTTAGATTTGCTATAAAACCCCCACACCCTCTTTTTGTCCACAATTCACACAGGAGAAATTTATTATCTCACAGTTACAGAGGCTGGAAGTTTGAAATCTAGCTGTTAGCAGGACCACACTGTCCGAGGCTGTAGGGGAAAATCTGTTCCTTACCTCTTCTAGCTTCTGGTGGCTGTAGGCATTCCTTGACCTTCGGTCCCAAATACTTAAATCCCTGCCTCCATGGTCACTTTGCCTCCGTCTCTTTGGTCAGTGTCTCTGTTCTGTCTCTTGTAAGAACATGCCATAGTTTTAGGGCCCATCCTGGTAATCTAAGAGGATCTTTTTATTTTAAGATCCCTGACTTAATTATGTATGCAAATCTTTTTTTCCAATTAAAGTCACATTCACGGGTTCTGGGGATTAGGACGTTGACACAAATCAGTTTGGGGACCAACAATCATCCGTCACATCTACTTTTCTCCACTGCCATGGTTAGTTGATGCGGACACGGGCTAGCAGTGTCCACATCATTATGGATGAAATAAAACATACACATGGACTACCGAGTCCGGTGGAGGAAAAAGGACAACAGCATGGCTTTTCTTTCAAGGGGAGCAAAAGCCTCGGCCTCCGCCATGACAGGCCTTTATTCTATATCTCCTCACGTTACAAGATGGTCCTCACTCACTCTGCCCCAGTTAAAACAAAGGAGCCAATGCCCCAAATCACATCACAGAAGAAGGATACTAGCAAATGAAAAGGCAAAAATGGTTGAGCCTGTTACACTGGTCCCTGCAAGGTTTAGCTTGGATTTTAGGAAGTTACAACAAGCATTTGCAGGGTGAGGGAATTTTTAGCAAAAAGCAGTTTAGGTATATTGCAAATCTGATTACCCAGGAGAGAACCTATCTGTGGGTGTGGGTCCTGTGCATCTCCAAGTGGGAGCTGGGCCCACGCCATGCAGAAGGGTCTGCCACAGTTAGTGAAGCCCAACACAGTCACTACTCTCATTACTACAATGTTTAAGTAATTTATCAATATTATCATTTACTGAGTAATAACTTATATTTGTTTGTTTGCATTTTTCATTCTTTTAACCATTCTAGCATTATCTCCTTGATACAGATCAGCAAATAGAGTCTCAAAAAAGGTAAACCTTGCCTGAGGATACAGCACAGCTAGTAAGAGTGTCAGTTTATATTTATCATGTATGTTTTCAACTATAGCTTATATTTATTCATATATAACTTTACATGTTCACATTCTTCCTCAGACAATGATGTGTTAAATTTTATTTATTAAGTTTGTAGTCTCTGTGATTCCTCAGCTTCCTGAGGTAATACTCCATAAATTTCAGGACATTGCTTTCAGATTTAACCTTACGAAGGGCAAGCCAAAGTGAGGTTTTATAGAATAAGGACCATGGGATGAGAATGAATTTAGGGCTTACTGCTATACCCAAAGCTATCCTTTAATTTTCATTTCTGAAGTAGTTTAACCCATAACAGATTTGGAATTTTTCTAAAAAATAGGTGTTAAGTATATTGCCATGTTTAAAGCCATATGCACAGAGACTGTGGTATTTGAGTCCTAGCTTCTCCATTTATTGATGATGTTTTCATGGAGCTAATCGCTTAACTCTCCTGTGCCTTATTTTCCTTGTTTCTAAAGTAGAAAATCATAATGATACCTCACAGTTTCTTTTAAGGAGTAAATGAAATAATAATAATGTTTAAACTGTAACAGCTTCATAGTATAAAATCAATATAGAAATATTAATTATTACAAATTGTAAGTATTCTACATAAAGAGTGATAATATAAGTACTGCATTCAAAGTCATGATGGAGTAGCCAGCATAGAATTCAGGAGTTTTATTTGGAACCCAGCACAGCTTCTAAGAACACGGGCAGAGGGTGTCATAGCATAGCGTAAATATCACCTGTTAGGGTTTTCTTTTGCAAATCAAAGTGTTTTATGAGCCTTCCTTTCTTCTTCCTACTACTAATCCCCAGGCCTTTGCATTTCTCTCCCGACCCCAACTCTGCTCTGTTATTTATTTTTTTCTTTAAGGAAAAAGTTAAGTTTTCATTTTTCAAGCTAATCCTTGTTAAATATTACCTGTTTTCAGATTTCCAAGGTAATGTGAACCCATAATTGAGTCAGAAGAAACAATCACATTAGCTCTGTCTCATATGCATGAGCTCTGTCGAGAATACTGGAAACTATATTCTGCTGGCATGTTTACAATTCTAAGAAATGTACTGTGATATACAATTTGGAGATAAAGTGTGGGAAGGCTCAGGGAACTGGTAGCATGTCTAAGTAAAAGTGGTTTACAGTTGTCAGCGTGCATGAAATTAATGCTCAGTTTGTTTACATCCACATCATAGCTTAAGCATTTGTAGTCTGTCGGTGGAGCAGGGAGGAAGTCACGAAGTCTTTATATTTCACTTATTCGTGTTTTCACATAGAGCTTTCTGTGGCAGTTATTTTAAATTTATGAACCTCATATATAATTACACTATTCTTTATGGAACCCAGTGTTCATGATGAAGACAAATTAAATACATTCCTAATAGACTCAAGATGTCAACAGTTATTATCTACTGTTATATTGATTTGGGGAGGGTGGTTTGAGTAAATGTCAGCACAGGAAAGTGAAATGAATTATCTCCATGTTAAACTATGACTGAATGATGGAGTTAGCTGTATGCATTTTCATATATTTAATTTTGATTTTTATCCATCTTAACCACAACTTATCCCTCCTACTCTCATTCAAGAAGTGAATTCATTTCTCAGTAGAGAAAGCCTTTAATTGTCAATGCTTTAGGGAAAATACTCTAAAATGCATTGTTTGCTGTTAATGAAATTCTGATCTTGCTTGTAACCACTGTATTTTGCTATCAAGCTCACAACAGCCAAGCTCTCCCTTTGATCAGGGGAATTGAAGTGTGTCTGCATGAATTGTTTCACACGGTGTCTTCTCCAACATCTAGGTGAGCACGAAGTGCCGAGGCCTCTGGTGGGAGTGTGTCACAAATGCTTTTGATGGAATTCGCACCTGTGATGAGTACGATTCTATATTTGCAGAACACCCATGTACGTATACCTTAGACATCCCACTGGTAGGGATGGACTATCAAAGAAAATTGAACCCAGGTTTCCATTGTGTAGTTTTGTTTTCTACAGTACTGTATTAAGATTCTGCCCAGTTTTAAATATTTTAATTAGAAATTTAGTGTATTTCTGAAATAGGAGTTGAAACTTATTGGCCTATTTTATCTTTGCCTGTGTGTTTGTAAATTCTTTAGAGTAAAAAAATATTATCTTATTTATCACTGCTTTTTCCCAAGGGACCTCTCATAGTACCTTACACACAATAGGCTTATAGTAAACACTTTTAAAATTGAAACAAATTCTTCAGGATGCTGTGATTTTATGATTAGAATTGACAGGTTAGATGAAAAGCATTTCAGAGATGTCTTTTAGCTCTAATTTTGTTCAAATAGGAAGTTTACAGTATTTCAATGGAAGAATTGCAGAGAGAGACAGACAGACAGACAGACAGGCAGAAATAGATGAAAACAAATTAGTTTTAGTGTCTTTCACAGTAATTGACAGGTGATGGTAACACATGACAACTTCTTTTCTCAAGGTAAATGAAAAATACACCTTAGAATGTTACTTTTCCCCAGAAAGCTATTTCATCGGGGAAAAGAATCCAGAAAGAGCAGTGCTCCAAAATATCCTCCCTTGCCATTAGAATTTGAGTGTCTGGAACATTTTTAACATAATTCATAAGGTTCATAGACCTTTATTTCATTTTTTAAAAGGCCTCTTAATGCTTTCTCTTTTTTCTTCCTGTGCTAACCTAGTTCTACCTACAGAGAAACATGATTTTGTCAATAGAAATAGAAATTCATGCAGACATAGACTATTCCAGAAATACAGTGGTATGGTGACATCTGAGGGGGAAAAAAAGATGAAATCTTTCAACCTTTTAAACACTTGTGCAAGAAGAAAACAAAATCACTCATAAGCATAATGCACAAGCGACAAAATCACTGTTTATATTTTAACATTACTTTTTTATCTTTTCCTTAACTATCTCACATTTTTCTTTTGATACAGTCTTACTTATTAGTTGCAAATAATATCTAAAAGATGCATTAATTTTCTTTAAAAATTCTATCACATACTTAAAGACAACCGAGATGAAAATGTGTTCTAAGGAAATGTTATAACTATACCCTCTAAGTTAGGGTTTTACTTATAAGAGGGTAGGATTTTATTTTTAGTCTTTGATATGTTTTACACAACCACAGTTAACCTTAGATAACCTTTTCCATTGCTCTGTATACCTAAAATATACAGACTCAGATAAATACTTTTTATGGCTCCTGTTAGTTAATAATTAGAAATAATTAGTTTGAATTCACTCTGTATCCCCTGCAAATTAGAATATAATTTAACATCATTTTGGCAGCCAAATTTCACACAATCATCAAAAAAAAAAATCCTGGCTAAACAGCATTAGCAACCTGTTTGCAGTGCTGCTTTCTTGGAATTGTCCCAGCCATGGGACCCTCACATGACATCATAAGCCACAGTCCTGAAGTTCCGCAGAGCATCTGAATAATGTTCTGTGTGGGTTGAAGGTTAAAGAAAGGAAGACAAGGACCCATGATGATTTCAGGACACCACGTCCACATGGTGCTTCTGCCACTGAGTAGTCACAGGTTCCAAAAAGAGACTTGGAAAATTTCAAGGGAGGCAGTCCACAGGGTGGGGTACCTTGGTTTGGGGTGCTGAGTAGGAGGAGGCCCATTTGCATTTATCACTGATGGTCAGAGGATCTGTTGATATTTAAAACCTGATATTACCTAATGAGTTACATATTATTTCTCTTCCTCTATTTTGAGAAAAGTCAGCCTGAGATTTGATCTAAATTTGAAATTTCAACTCAATTTTTTTATACAATGCTAAATTTTGAGATCTTAAAAATTTCATTCTGGAAATGAATATATACCTATATATTAATAACCCAATATCATAATCACCTATTATTAAGATAGAAACAGGCTTAATGCATTAATTTTTCTCTTACATGGATCATATAAATATTCTTTATTTCAAATAAGAAAAAATGGTCACACTTTTGCAAGCAACCTATTACTAAATAGGACCTACAGTTACCTCATCATTGGGGAAAAATTATTTATAATGCAAGGAAAATGTCAATCACTATGAATATATAACATAATTATTGTACCATTAAAGGAATAAATTTTATTACTCCTTAGTTCTGCTTTAGGTAATTAATCCTCCACTTGTAACAAAACTTGCCTATTGTAATTTAGCATAACCGTGACTCAGTTCAGGAGGTTTTCCCAGTTGAGGATGCTTCCATTGCAGAAGGTGACTGCTACTATTCTACCTGTATTTATCTTATCCTCTCCTCCCTGGGTCTTCCACCATCTATTCTCACAGGCTGTAGCTTTAAAATACTCTCAGTTGACAATGCAGTGTAAAAGGGTTAATATAAAGTCTTGGCCAAGAAGGGTCATGACTTGAAGGAATGAAAGAGAATATGATCTGTCTCCCAAAAGTACTCTTCTACTTAATGCAGAAGCTCCTTCTCCTTTGACAGTTCTCACACGAGCCTAAATTGTCAAGAGACATCTTAAAGTATATTTTACTCCCCAACATGAAATTAAAAAAATATTTTTACAATAAAACTTTAAACAAATATAGTGATTTTTATATATTGAATATTTATTGACTAACTTCTACACATCAGATATTCATTCTACTTTCACTTGTGATCAGTTATCACACTTGTGAACAGGACTCATTCCAAAACAGGATGCAAAGAAAACATTCATTTAGTCCCCACTATATGCCAGGCATATTGCTCAGAGGCCAACAAAACTAATAATCAGCACTTAAATAATAACACCAATAGCCTCATGATATTTTTGCATTTTAATAAAAATTTAAGGGTACTCATATTCAAATTCATGTAAATTTAAATGCACAACTCTTTCAGTGGTCTGGGTTAATGTATGAGCTTGTCTGCTTTTTTATGTATTTCCGTGAGTTAACATGTCTCCTTCATCTAACCATGTATCCTGGTCTTCCAGTGAAGTTGGTGGTAACTCGGGCGTTGATGATTACTGCAGATATTCTGGCTGGGTTTGGATTCATCACCCTACTCCTTGGTCTCGACTGCATAAAATTCCTCCCTGACGAGCCATACATCAAAGTCCGCATTTGCTGTGTTGCTGGAACCACACTGCTAATAGCAGGTACGGGTCTGAACTAGTGATAGAGGTAGAGATACACATGGAAGGTGTTGAGGTGAAGGAGAATGGTGATATTCAGAAGCAGTTCATTTTAGGATCCTATATGACTTGCTTTCCTAAATTGAGGGAAGAAGAAGTGCATTCACCAGCCCTATTTTCTTTAGCTTTGGAATCACATAATTATATCTTTTTTGTTGTTATTATTAATATGACAGATCAAGATTTATCCAAGTCCTCAAAATATTTTTAACTATCTAAAGACTGTACAATGCTTTAATTTTAAAAAAGTTTTTATTGTGATTATTCCTGAAGTTAAATTCTCTACTAAGAGCCAAGTTTAATTAAGCCTCCCTCCCTGTACCCACCCCCAATTCTTTTTAGCAATGAAGTAAGTTGCGCCAAGCCCTACTTAGACTTTTCTCATGTGCCAACCCCTTCGAACATAAAGGATATAATAAACAGGTCATATTATTATCTTCACTTCAGAAGGAGATAGATAAATGGAGTACTGAAAAACTAGTAAATTGAACATGACTAAAAAACTGTAAGTCGAGAAACACTTTACATGGTGTTTTATTAGTGAAACAGCAAAACTGATATTTTACTCAGGTCTTTTAACTAACTTCAAAGCTTACGCTTCCTCAATCAGAACATGATGCCTTTGAAATTCTTTGAATCTTAACAAGCTGGTCTAAGTATTCCATTGAAGAAGCCAACAGCAAACACCCTCTAGAGAGAAAATCATTTCTTTTTTATGGTAGAAGCAAAAAGTTAGCAAAGCAAATGTAAGAGAGAGCCTGACCAGGCTCTCTAGGTGGTGAATGGATAGAGACTGGGGAACTAAAAATACTTGGAGATATACATGTGTGATGTGTGGCTTTAGACCTGTTACTTAACGGATCCCCACATTCTGATCTGTAAAACAGCCTGAAGCCCTATTACAGAACACAAGTCCAAGAAGGGCAATTATTGGCCCACCCAGGGACGCCAACAACTGTTACAGAACAAACACAAGGGCCAAGGTTCGTTATGTCCGCCACCTTAGGAAAGATGTCTCTCAATGCCAGAGCTTTGTGAAAAGGAAAGGAAATGTCTATTTAATGCTATACAAAGTTAAAGTAGTGACCTAATGTCTTCATTAAGATATCAAAGTCCTTCTGGATGCCCACAGATGCCCACAGTGCTTCCTTCTCCTACTGCCCCTAATTCAGGGTACCATAACTCAGGAACAGAAGCAAACATCCGGGATCCAGGCTCCTGACACTGTCAGCTGTGTCGCCGTCCAGGCAGGATCTCTGATTAATCCAAAGCCATGTGGCACCTTCTCATGGCCTACTGGCAAGAGTTCTTCCACCCTTCTTCCAGGCAAAGTCTCTCCTGCTTCCCAGACCACACAGCCAAAGGGAGCACCCCAAAGCTGTGTGGTCCTCTTCTACCAAAGTTGCGGGGGTCTGCACTCTGGCGAAACCACGTGGCTCTCTCTGGCAAAGCTACGAGAGGGTCTCCACTCCGCCAAAGCTGTGTGGCTCCCCCTTCACCTAAGTTGCAGGGAGGGGGTTGCCACTCGGCCAAAGCCAAGTGGTGGTTCTCTACTAAAGCCACATGGTGATTCTCCCTCACATGGCTGTGGGGGGTCCTGACTCTGCCAAAGCCGTGTGGCTCTCCCTCCAATGGCTGCCGTGTCTGGGTTTAAATCCCCATGTGAATCTTCCTCTGCAGCCCCATTTCTGACTCCTCCCACAATCAGCTACACTTGCTAGCACTCCCGTATCCTTCCAGCTTTACTGGGCTGCCGTAGTGAGTCTGGGCAGGTGTGGCCCCATGGTGTGGAGCCTATCATCTCCAAGCTCTTATGCAGGCGCGGTAAACAGGGGGAGTTGCCTTCCAGTTCCATCTTGGGTGGAAGTTACCCTCTTCCCCATGACTCAAAGCATGGCCATAGCTATTCAACGTATCTGTGAAACCAGTTAAAGGTTATAGATATGTTAAATGACCATTCCTGAAGTGAGCTGCAAAGCTGTTGCTATGCAAATCAGCTCTCAATGGCTCTGCTCCATTTGTCCCTTCCCCCAACTCACACCTGAGGGGGAAAGGGTGAAGACATCTTATATGTCTTTCTAATATATGGCCCTGAGTTCTGGGCCCCATGCCAAATCCCTATTTGGGGCCCCCCTCTTGGCTGCATCCTGTTACAGCCCCAGCAATGGTATCTACTCTGAATTGCTATTGTGATGGTCCAATGTGAGCAGAGCAAGCTCAGAGACCCTAACCCACCACAATTTAAAAACCAAGGCTTCCCTGACTTTTTCACACACAAACATTAAGTCAATGCCCTGATGATCCTTAGGTTGTATTAAAAATTCACAGGAATTTAGTTATTCTTCCTTTTTAAGACATGCATTCCCATATCCAGTCCAGTGATAACATAAAGCTTTTGTATATAACAATGTGTTTTGTTTAACAGATTTAAATATCATTTAACACTTTACAATTTTGTCACAGAATATTTTTTGAGACATCACTAGATGCTCCTTTATTTTTGATCAAACAAAAAATGAGCTAAATTTCAAGAAAACTAAGTCAATAAAGAAAATTCCTGTAGGAAAGGCTGAAGAAAAAAATGACTAAATTAAATTGCTAGACATGGCCCAATCCTTGGAAACATCATTCAATATTATCATGCTAATATATATTAGTGGGGACCCAAAAATCCTGGAATTAACTTCTGGGAGTCATGCTCCTTGTAGTACAAGCTTCCTCTGCTAGGTGAGTGTTCTGGGAACCCATCTGTATCAGTGTACCAGCTGACATTGTTCGGAGAGGCTGCATTTGGTTTCAGTGAATTTCTTTTAAAGACTTTCAGTGCATTTGCCCATTTCATGATGGATTATTTATAAGCACCCCTGCCCACACCACTGCGCTGAGTGTTCAGCAGTTTTTGACCAAAAACAGAGGACCCACATGCCCCACCCTCCCTATTCACCAGATCTTGCCCCAAGCGACTTTTTTTTGTTTGTTTCCCCAGATATAAACAGTCCTCAAAGGGAAACCTTTTGCCAATGTGAAAGAGGTGAAATTAAAAAAAAAAAAAAAAAAAAAAAACAAACATCAAAAGCACTAAAAGGCATCAAAATCGTTGAGTTCAAAAACTGTTTTGAGCAGCAGGAAAAAAATCTCAATGATATATTGCATTAGATGGAGAGTACTTTGAAAGTGACTAAAGTTTAAATATATAAGAATAAATATACAATTTTTTATAAATAAATTCTGGGTTGTTTTGGGTCCCCCCCTCACATATTCTGTTTTTAAGTATAAAAAAGGAATTTTCATTCTAAACCTGTGTATTACCATATTATAGAAGAGGCAGATAATTTATACCCTGTTGTCTAAAGGTTAAAGGATCATGATCCGGTTCTTCTTAAAAACTTCTTGCAGTAAGCAGTTGGGAGAAGAATGTAATGAAATGGTGGTTTAAACAGATATCGCAAACTTCCTAGGAAAAAATGTGAAGGTTATTTTGGGTACTATAAATTTCAGAAATACCCTTTTCACATAGCCTTTGATTCCTCAACTCCTCATCTTTTTTTTTCCTTGCATCTAGGCCCTGGCATACAATTTATTCATTAAAACAAGAGGACCTCAGTGGCATCACTTCAAGCCAGTTAATTATCAGATAGACTAATCTATGGGTATTAAATTTTATTAAAAATGAATACATTTTCTTAGTTTATTCTTATGTATGGGGGTGATAGGTAAGGATTTATTTTAAAACAAAGACAATTTTTACTTCACTTATCAGCTTTTAACCCCAACACACTAAAATTAATAACTTTAAAAACATAATTTCCATAGGAGAGCTGGTTATGCAGCTGCCATAGCTTCAACCGTGGGTCTGGGTAGTAGAGCAGGGGAGACACAGAACGCTATTAAAGAAGACCTCTACTTTCAATGAAAGTATTAATATAGAAAGGACATATGCTCTTCATTATTCGTCTTGGATTTTGTGTTCTTCCTATTCTTCGTATTTTTCTTTTATTTTTAATATTTGTATTTCTATAATACTAAAATAGCATTGGAAAGATAGAAAAATTAAAGAAAACCATAGTGACCATTTTAGGTTTACAAAAACAGATGAGAACTGCACTGTTTTACTTTTGTATTTCTGAGATACAATTTGGAAGAAATACAAGATAGAAGGCCAAAGAAGCACATAGAAGAGGTGACCAAAATTCGAGTTGGTCGTGGATCCATAGTATCATTAACTTCCCTGTAAATGATGCCATCTGTTTTGAGTTGCAGGATTTAAATTGGGGAAAGACCTTCATTATACTTTTGGATCTTTCCTTTCTTTCAGGTGCCCCAGGAATTATTGGCTCTGTGTGGTATGCTGTTGATGTTTATGTGGAACGTTCTTCTCTGGTTTTGCACAATATATTTCTTGGCATCCAGTATAAATTTGGTTGGTCCTGTTGGCTTGGAATGGCTGGGTCTCTGGGTTGCTTTTTGGCTGGGGCTGTCCTCACATGCTGCTTATACCTCCTCAAAGGTAAGAACAAATTAAAAGAGCGTATTTTCTTGCCTCCAGTACCATTTTTCCCAACTGAATAAAAACACATCTCCCTAGCCTAAACTAATGTTATTTACTTAATCTCTACCTGTTGCCATGAAAAATTTCAGTTGTTCAAGGACAACTGATTTCCAATACTCAAATCTGATTACCCAGTTAGTGGCATATTTATCATAAAATAAACAAACAAACAAAAAAAAAAACAAACAAAGATACAACTGTGTCTAACATCCAAACATAGAATGGTTACTTTAATGTGTCATAATCTTACATGTCTTACTTCACCCAATCTGTTAAATTTATATCTAGAATTAGGCAGCGAAGTAGACTGAGAAGCAAGCCAAATATTTATTGTTAAAATGTAATTTGGTTTCTAAAAAATACCACTTAAAAACAAAAAGTATTTCTCTCCTTATTAGGAAAAAAATAGAGTACTTGGTTAAATTTTAAATCTAAAAATTACTTTCAGGATAAAAATCTACATTGTAATCTAGAGGTCTTCTTAAATGATTACTTCTTACAATATGTATATTTTTGCTTCTTTTGGGGAAGAATATGTAAAATGACATTATTTTATTTCCCAAAGTTTACTCAGCCATAGTTATTTTTATTCTCTACAATTACATCCCTCAAACAGGTGTGGGACCTGGGAGGAACTATCCATATTCTATGAGGAAGGCCTATTCAAATGCAGCTGTTTCCATGACCAAATCGTATGTGGCCCCCCGGACAGAGACTGCCAAAATGTATGCTGTTGACACAAGGGTGTAGAGTGCTGCTTATCAGTCTGTCTTTGTATGTTATTGAACTAATCGATTGATGAGTACAGGTGAATAAAATATTAAGCAAACCCAGAAAGAGTTATTTAAACTTCATGTTCAATTAAATTAATTGTGCACCTTAATCAAAAAGTTTGTCACTTCTTTTTTCTATTATTGTCATATTCTTCCTCATTCTTTCTCCACACATTCTCTCTCTCAAACACACACACACACACACACACACACACTCTCTCTTTCCCTGTATTTCAAGATGAGGTTACTAGGATATAAAAATGTTTGCTTGTTATTTCTTTATTGATGTTAGGGATTGTGACATGGTAATATTGAAATAAAATGACCCTTTACAAATAAAAAGCAACCTTCAAAAGAGGCCAGAGATTCTCACCTTGGAAGGGATTGATGAGGTCTTAGTTCTTTGCCTGGTTTTTGCTTCACTTTTTGTATTCTCAACTGAATGAGTTATTTGATAACTTCGAAGAAGATGATCCTAAGAAGAAAATTCTAAATTTAAGCTAGTATACCAGCGCCTACTATTACTCTCATTCTGCTACAAAAGAAAAAAGAAAATAGCTTTATGTGCCAGCCACTGGTGGGAGTTAAAGATAAGAAATTTCTCCTTCACACTCCAAATGCCAAAAGCAAATGCTAAATTAATTCTGGAGTCAGTGGTGACTTTCTTCCTCATTGACAATATAAGAGATCTGTATCTTGTTGTCATTACTCCCTGTTTGCCTATATTTTGCCAAATTATTAGACTACAGCAGCAATAACTAAGCAAGCAGTTCACTCATTTATAGATTGGACATCTAAATATATTTTATGAATGCATCATATTAGAATTCACTAACTCAGGTGTCCTCTCACAACTAGATCCTCAACCCCCTAGCAAAATATCTCATATGTGATAAAATGTAACAAATATTTGTCGATTGAAGAAAATGAAGCCTTACAACTCTTTACTTAAATGCTTTTTCTCATCAAATATGCTTTTTTTGAAAAATATTGAAATTATGTAGACATTTAAAGAAATCATGAATGATTGCTAATGGGATTAATCCATATTCATAATATAATCATCTTGAATTTTTAAATGGTAAATTATTTTAAAAGATTATGAAATTTAATCTCAGACTCTGTGATTCCTTGTAATTCACATGAAGAGCATTAATCTCCTTGTAGTATCTTAATGAATTTTTGACTATATTAGAAAGTACTATTTTGGAAAATGGAAATTTAGTTGTGAATTTCTAAAGACCCCAAAGAAGTGTTTAAACTAAAAAAAAATGTACTAAAAATAATTTGGAAATGAGATGATGAAATCCTAGTAAATATATTATTGTTGTTGAGAATGGTGTTCATGATTTCAAAAGTTATTCCTTTACCAGTGTTCCCAGGAGAAGTTATAATCTAATCTTAGAGTTAAGAGCAACTGATTCCTGTTTATTTCATGGGTGTTATTAACTGTGTAATTCGCATTGAAAAAAATTATTTGTAGATCACATGTCCTAGTTACATGGGTATTATTCTATGCATTTTAAAACTTATTTTGTCTTGATATTTTTCCTCAGTGTTGTCTTTTTAAAGTTTATTTTCAATTTTATTTTATGACATATTATCTGTTATCTTTTGTATATTCCAATATGTCTCTTGAAATCCTTCTGGAGAGGAGGAGGGTAAAAATGAATCAAGTAGCTCTTTAAATTTTAAAGTTACAAAATTTTTTCTCCATAAATATTTTATTTGTAAGAGGAAATGGATTTCAAAGGATTATGGTGATGATTGACTTCTGTGACAGTTTTGAATTTTTTCTGAATAAAAATATTCTGTATATTCTGGGAGGAATATTAATATTTTTTCCTGTAATTACCTTGAGAATGTTTCTTTCTAATTTATTATAACTTAATAAAGCATCTTCAAATAAAGCATAGCAAAGAATATATTTTGTATTGCAACTAGTGAACAACGAAGCAAATATTAAATAGTGAAAAAGTAATCATTGACATGGTGGTAGCTGAACATGCTACTGAAAAAACTGAAAGAAAAAATAAGTCCAAAGTGTACACACACACAATTATTGGGTGTAAACATTAAAATGACCTACTAAATTCTGGGTACTGTAATTTAGCCATGTCCAGGTAATTGCAGTAAAAATAAAAAATTATAAATCTGGATAATTTTATTTACCTGTACCTTTATTAACTACTACTTTCTAATATCACATTTTTAATTAAAGCTAGACTTTATTATTATGAAAGCTGTATGTGTACATTGTAGATAGTGGGAAAGCACAAAGAACCAGAAATATATCATGTCTAAATGGCAGGGCACCATATTCTCTCTATGTAGATCATCATTACTCCTAAAGCTTATTGAATATCTGCATTCCTTCCGATATTATGCATTTATACACATACACACAATGACACATATACATGTATATTTCTTTTTTAGGAGACCATTCCACATGTGTTGCTTATAATGATCTTTTCCCTTTAATTCCCTCTGCTTTTCTTAGCAATAATCTTATCTAATAACTGATCCATATTTAAATTTCTGTAAATTACTTAAAATTCACTAATACAGCTCACCTGCCCAAACCAAGATCTGCATTTCCTCTGGTTGTTATGCCTCTTAAGTCTCTTTCTTGCAATAAAAGCCTCATGTTTCTCTTGCTTTTAGCCTTGGAGCACCCTCTCCCTTTCCCAGTTCTTACCGCTAACATTCTTCTTTTCTCCAGTAACACATCACTTCTTCAGGGAGCCCTCCCTGACTTCCATCAGACTGGGTTAGATATTGGCACACCTCTTACATCCAAGGGCTCTCCTTTATAATTGTCCTCATGGCACTTCACTTATGAGTGTAGCATATTGTTTCATATCTCAATTTCCTATAAAGATTACGTGCTCTAGTGGGAAACACATTTTCTACTTTGTGTACTGCTCTGTTCCCAGCATCTGGCCCAGTGGCTGATGCACAGTAGTCCCTCAGTACATATTTTTGAACAAATGAGTGAATGAATGGCAGTAATACTCTGACCAGGAAAAGCAATAAATTCATTGCATATAATTTATCTGCTCATTGTATTATTCCTTCCCTTATGTACATGCATATATTTGGGCAGTTTTATTGAAAGGCCAGCTCTGTGTTTTCAAGCTGCCTTGGGGACAAAGACATTTAAAAAAAAGTTTAGAGCACAACAAACTAATTGCTATGATGTAGGTTTATAGAAAATGCCATAGAAAAAGCCATCTATCTCTACATCTGCTGGTGGAGTCAGGGAAAGCTTCAGAGAGGAGGAAATTTTTTAGTGGAGTAAAAATGGTGATAGAAAAGAAGTTAGGAGAATAAATTCTATGCAAAGAGATCATGCACAAAGAAAGAGAATCAAGAGAGGACAACTAATGTGCTAAAAATTACAAGTAGCTAGGTCCATGTCCCCAGAGCATAACTGGGAGGAAGGAGGTTTTTGCATTCACAAACTACTTTAAAATGAAAACCAAGCGAAGGCAGCACTTTCCCTTTTTCCAAGGTAGGGAAATCGAAGATGCTTGCTGAAAGCCCTCAATGCCACCATTAGAACTACAACCCAAGCCCATGCAATGCTAGTTTTGTTCTGCCACATAACCACGCTAGTTTCCCTCTTGCAGTCAGTTCCTTTGAGGCATCATCTCTATAGCAAAGTCCTATCAAACCTGTCTTCACCATCACCGAGATCATTCTGATTCCCAAACTAACCCTCCTACCATATTCTCTTTGTTTCACACTTTAATCTTCTTTCAATTCAGTTCTTTTGCCTTTTTGGTTTTGGTTTTTTATGTCAACATTCTCATACTGAGGAGAACACTTCCTATCTCAATTTAAGGGGTTCCACTGCCAATGAGAAGAAAAGCATTCCTGGAGCAGGCTCCACAGCTTTTGAGCTCAGAAATAATTGTTCTCAAGTGAGTAACCTTGCCCCCGAGGTATAGTAATTAATTGGAATACAATATAGTGCAAAATTCAATATGGATTAACCTATGTTTCCATTCAGAAAAGTTGGTAATTTGTCATTTAAAATTTTTATTAAAATGATATTTATTTTTTAAAACATAAAAAGATAAGGAATAAAACATACAAGCTAAACACACCAGTTATCTCAGCACCCCAAGAATCTCTGGAGTTAGGAGAAATATATACATGTATGAGAATATATACATGTATACATTTTTGAAAAATTTATAGTATGGAATTGTAATCATTAAACAATGTCTCTCTTACTCATGTCTATGTTCTTCCACCACTATTCCTCTCTTGAGAGAAGTTCTTGTACTCTTTAAACAAAATTATTGAAATACATATCTAGTGCCTTTGAAAATGAATACACTATACTATTACATTATGTTTTTCCTTTAAAAATAAAATTAATAATTAAATATATTTATTGACAGTTTCCATGTCACATCATTCTTTTTAATAGCCACACAGTTCATTGGTCATATGTACCCTTATTTTTCTAATTTGTTCCCTTAAACATCTCCATTATTTCCACTTTTGCTATTATGGACAACATTGGAATAGATGTTTCTTTTAAAAACATGTTTGCCTTTCTGTAGAATTAAAATTATAGAATTAGTTTTTAACTGTGTCTTAAAGTAGAAATACTAAATCTGTGTAAATATATATTGTTTTGATAGTTACAGAACAGAAAGAGTTCATCTACCCAGTGCTAGCAGAACCAAAGAGTAGACACCAAGAATTGCAGTGAATAAAGATTGATTATTTTACTGTGAATGGAACCACCCAGGAGAATGGGAAGCTAATTCTCAAAACCCCAAACTGCCGGATGGCATGTGGGTTAGAGATTATATAGAGCAAAATCACAAGACACAATATGTTAGGGGGTTGGGGGTCCTGATGAGAGCGGATTGGTCAGAGGTGAGGTAAGAGTGATGGATCTTTTTTTAGGTCTTGAGAACAGCTCTGAGGTCTTTTTCAGTCTGTCTGGTTTCATGGGAAGGCAGCTATGGGGTATGTCCAACTTAGGGCTCAGGAACTGAAACGTAACGTCGGGAGCGTATGTTTGTGATACAGTCTTTCCCGTAAGCCAGTCTTCAGTCCTCACTCCAACGTCTGACCCGGGCCTGCAGAACCGAAAACACCGTGCCACTTGAACTACCACCTGTCCTACAGGTGACATGGGCACGGAGAAATAGCAGGGAGCCAACACAGGCGACTGTGCTATTCACTCCGATTTTATTAATGCAGGTTCACTCAGATTTATTAATGCAGATTTAACCCAAATCTATACTAACCTAATAACAATAGTAATCACTCAGAAACAAACAATAACAACCTCACACGAGAGATTGGGGGATTACGAACCCAAGTCCCAGAGTCTCAGTCTGCGGGTCTTGGAGACAGTATGGTGAGCAAGGGGGCCGTCGACATCTCGCAAGGAAAGCTCACTGGAGCCAGGTGGGTAGCAGGGCAGACAAAGTCCTCAGACCAGCAGGGCAGAGCCTCTGGCGGCTGATGCCAAGGGCCATCAGTGTAGCGTGGAGCTGCACACTGGTGTGTGGAGCTCGGCTGTCTCAGCAGTGGTCTGGAACCTGCCTCAGTTATACCCTTGAGAGTGGTGCACTCCACCCTTCTGGGTCTCTTGGTACGTGTCTTGGCTCCTCTGAGGCAAGTGGGGAATTTTCCCAGGAGCCTACCTATGGGTGGTCTGCTCTGCAGATGTGGCTATTCTGGTCATCTGTACAGATATCTTAGGTGTGTCTCTTTGCCAGATGAGTCTAGCATGACTTAAGTAGTTTCTCTCTTGAACCGAAGTGTCAAGGCTGACTGGCAGCCATCCTGGTTGACATGAATGACCCCATTTTGCTCTATAAAATTTTCGCTATCTTGATCAGACAAACACCATTCTATTGGTCTGGCTCTTCACACGTAACTTAGGTCAAGATGTTATTTTTAGCCTGCCAGAGGTTAAGACCCTGTAACTACTACTCAGATCCTGCAACTGTCTACACTGTCTTCTGCTGCCTCAGGGGTTGCTGATTATCAGGGGTCAAAGGTTAGGTCTCTGAGGAATATATATGTACATATATACATAAATCAGGATTTACAACTAAATTTTGTCAAAGTCATAAAGTCATAAGGACCCTCAGTTTCAGTACATACAGCTACTAAATTGGCCTCCAAAAAATGTAGTAATTTTACATTTCCACCAGAAGTTTATAAAAGTATTTGTTTCCCCACATCCTTGTCAACACAAGAAATTAGCAATCTTCAATATTGTTATCATTTTATGGATACACACGATATTATATTGATGTACTCATTTGCATTTATTTAATTAAATTGAGCATAGTTAATTGACTTCTAATCACTAATTATTTACATATTTAATTCTGCAGGTGAAAATTGTAAGTTTTTTTTTTGTTTTTATTCCCATGCTATTGTGTATCTCCAATTTCAAAGCTTCTCCAAGGGTGTTATAATTACCGTCAATAGTATTTAAAATATTTTTGATGTTACATTTAAATACTTTTATTTTATAGACATCTGTCAATTTTTATGTAGATTTAGAAAAGTGCCAGTCTTTCACTTATGATACAATTTAACGTTTCCATTAAAAATATTTAAGTTTGACACTTAGTTGACTTAAAAATACATTAAAAATAATTTAAAAATAACTTTAAAAATGCTTTTCCAGTATATCAGAAATGAGAAAACCCATATTTGAGTGAACGGACTTTGGTTTCCAATGGGTTAATCAATGTAGTATTCTTTAAATAAAATATACTCTAAGCCAAAGTTACAATATTTTATTAAACTTCATTGCTCATTAAAAACAAAGGAAAA
This sequence comes from Glossophaga mutica, assembly GCA_039655065.1. Lineage (NCBI taxonomy): Eukaryota > Metazoa > Chordata > Mammalia > Chiroptera > Phyllostomidae > Glossophaga > Glossophaga mutica. The sequence goes on along the minus strand of CM077304.1, from coordinate 174,265,897 downwards.
AGAAGAAGGAGGTGGAAGAGGAAGAGGAGGAGAAAAAAAGAGGGAGGAAGAGGACAGCCATAAACTAGATTACAGTTAGCTAGTAAAAAATGATCATGCACTCAAAATCAACATACAGGCTTTCTCCAGAGCGCTAAAATAACAAGACTATTTACTTATGCGCTCCTGTGTATAATATGCACCCACATTTTTGGCCCAGACTTTCAGGAAAAAAATCTTTCATTTAATTTTTAATTCAATTTTATTTATTTACATTTGGGCACTTGTTTTTTATTATAAAGACATTTTAGCATGCATTTTTGAGCATATTATGGTACAAAAAATTTTATATAACAAATAATTACAAAACACAAGAACATATACAAGGTATTTCAGGTACTACTCATGTATAACGTGCATCCTTATTTTTCCCTAAAAAATTTCGGCAGCAAAAAGTGTGCATTGTACAAGGCAAAATACCGTTTTTATTTGGCTACATGAAGCAGATCTCAGAAAACACATCATTTCACTCATAAACATTTCATTATGTGTGTGTAATAGATGAGGAATTTTTAACAATATAATCACAAGTATTCTCACAGTTAGCATCAACAATGAACAATTTAATATAAATTTTTCCAATGTCTGTTTAGTTCCAATTATCTGAAAAATGTCCTTTTCAATGGGGTCTCAAATTGAAAACCCAAAATTACTTACACTTTGCAGTTGATAGACTTTTAAATAAAATACTGTAATTTTAATTTTTATAGTCTATATTCGAACAAGAATTTAGGAGACTTTTGAAAAATGCAAAGTACTACAACATTTCCTTTGCAAAAAACCTGACTGCTCCCACAAAACTGACAGGTTAAATGTTTGTTGAAAATACATAGGGGGATAGGGAAGGAAAAAACTGGAGTCGAAAAGGAAAATGGAAGTTTAAAAGTAGAGAAGGAGATGCTTTTGTGAAATAGCCATTGTACAGATAAAGGGAAATAAAGCCAACAAAATCCAGCTTTTTCATGGACTTTCTGAATTTGTTGAAGGAAAGACTGAATATAGGTGAAAAACTAAGGAGAGTTTTTGAAATCATCAAACTTTTTTGTTATTTTCTAAATTAAGTCTTTGTATGCAAATTATAGCTCAAAGAATTATGGGGGGAGGGAAGTTGAGAGATGCTCTAGTTGCAAGTCATAATTTTCCTTTTCCTAAATTAAAACAAACATCATATAATATCTTTGTGAAGCTATTGAATGGGAAGTATTGATGGATTGGAGGGATTCCATTTTATTGAAGAAAAGCTTGAAAAACATTTTGTAATCAAAAACAAATTAAACTAATCTGGTTAATATAACAGAAACTGAAGCAGTCAGCAAACCTTGTCAAAAACAGACAAAATAAAAGAGTAAAATGAAGAAAATGCATTGTTGGAATATGAGGGAACTCCAAACACAGAGGTCCCTGAATCTCATGGAGTTTATATTCCAGTAATGGCTGTTCTGAGCATTTGCCAGACATTGTGCCTTCTTAAAGAAATCCCCTCCTTATGCTAATAAAATTATGGTAAAAACTGTATTTATAAAGTAAACAACTTTCTAAAGCATTAAACTGTTTACTTCTGGTCCCAAACATGAACACGGAAAACAGTAAAACAAAAGCCCTGCGGTGGCACAGATCACCCTTTTCAACAACCATCTACTGCTATTGAGTGTGTCCCATGGGCTGCTGCCTCTTACTTATGAAATCATTCCTTTCAACTACATACTCTCCTTTAAAAAATAATCCTTGTATCTGCAGAAAGACCTTAGCACCCTAGAAATGTTTTGCTGTCTTTAAGAGATTGACATCCCATTCTTTCATCCTACTCTCCTTATCTAGCAGTGACTTATTTTGTTGGCTGTATCACAGGGGACAAGTTCCCTACACAATACCAGGTAAATATGCAATTGTTCTCCAGGCGTTCTTATTTTGTGTCTCTCAATATTCTTCAATGAAAAGTAATAGTTCCCACACCTGTAAATCTGGAAGGCAATTAGTCAGTGATAACTAAGACTCAAACATTATAAATTTATCCAGATTTAGATATACAAGAGAGAATAATCTGGATTGAAACATGATGTCAGTTCTCATACGTGATGGAAAAAATAAAAACTGACTCTAGTAAATATAGAGAGTTATAATTAAATTAATTACTAGAGAAAGGGAAATTCTCTTAGTTTGCTTATTGCATCCCTTAAACAATTTTCCAAAGAGAAAAACCTCTGCCAATAAGATAATAAAACTAAGAAATCTGTATTCACTGATAATTTCAACCTTCATTCATTGATAATTTCAGTGCTTCTGAGCAATACCATTTTTCAACTTGTTCCTATAAAAATCTGACATCTTAATTGATATACTTTATTTGCTTCATGAGTCAGTCAGTGAAGACTGGCATGATTTTAGCAGGAAAAATAAGTATTTTCTAAATTCATAAATATAAATAAATTTTGTTTTATCAACAAACTATTTTGTTTTATAAACAGATATACGTTTATTTCATTTCCCAGAACTATACTTAATAAAATAACAAAAAACTATACTATTTTCCAGGATCTAGTATTAAATAGAAAAAATTAAACAAACCTGAATAGATTTATTTTGTTTAAAATCACAAAGCAAAATGAATTCAAAGTTAAAAGATTCATTTGGAATGTATATTTTATATTTCTTTTTTTTAAGTGTTTTTCAAGTGTAGTTGTCTCTATTTTCCCCCAACCCCTGCCTCCCTGCCCCACTCACCCCCACCTTCCACCCTCCATCCTATCCACCTTTGGCATTGTCCATGGTCCTTTGTATATGTTTCTTGATGACTTTTCCCCTTCTTTTCCTCATTAGCCCCCTTGTCCCTCCCCTCTGGCTACGTCAGTTTATCCTTTATTTCCATGTCTCTGGTTATATTTTAGATACTTGTTTTGTTGATTAGATTCCACTTATAGGTGAGATCATATGGTATTTGTCTTTCGTTGCCTGGCTTATTTCGCTTAGCATAATGATCTCCAGTTCCACCCATGCTGTTGCATTGGATAGGAGCTCCTTCTTTTTTTTCTGCTGTATAGTATTCCATTGTGTAAGAGTACCAGTTTTTTGATCCACTCATTTTCAAATGGGCATTTAGGTTGTTTCCAACACTTGGTATTGTAAATTGTGCTGCTATGAGCATTGGGGTGCATTAAGTTCTTTTGGATTGGTGTTTCAGGGTTCTTAGGGTACAATCCCAGCAATGGAATTACTGAGTCAAAAGGCAGTTCCATTTTTATTTACTTGAGGAAACTCCCTACTGTTTTCCACAGTGGCTGCACCAGTCTGCATTCCCACCAACAGTGCATTAGGGTTCCCTTTCCTCCACATCCTCTCCAACACTTGTTATTTGTTGATTTGTTTATGATTGCCATTGTGACCAGTGTGAGGTGTGGTTTTAATTTGCATCTCTCTGATGGCTAGTGTTACTGAGCATCCTTTCATATGTCTCTGGATCCTCTGTATATCCTCCTTGGAGAAGTGTCTGTTCAGGTCCTTTTCTCATTTCTTGAGTGGGTTGTTTGTCTTCCTGGAGTGGAGTAGTGTGAGTTCATTCATATTTTGGAGGTCAAAATATTTCTTTTTCTTGTTTTGATTTTAAAAATATTCTATCAAAAGTGGGTTCTCATAGCCAACACATGTTTATTGTCTCATTTTCTCTTATACAATCCTGAAGTATTTCACATTTGGCCTTAAATATAATATTCTGGTTGAGTTTCATTTCACTGTCCACACGAATGCTTTTCAATTCTATCCTACCTCCATTTCATTTCAATGAAGGATATTGAATTTTAAAGTTGTCTTTTATAAAAGTTGTACCTAAGAAAGGGAAACAATTGGAGCTATAAAACTGAACATTAAAGAGGAACTTGTGGTCAGGTAAAAAAAAAAAAAGGGCTGAATCTCCAGGGATAGTGCTGTAGAGGCCACATGCCATGTAAGCATTTTACATACACATTACCCTTGTTTTACAGGCCCCTCAAACTCTTTGGTCTCATCCTCACGAGGGGGAGTGCAGGTCAGATTTCGTAAACAGACTCTGATACAGGCATCTCCCCTGATGCTCAGTTTCACTGTGAGCAATATGAGCTAAGGTCTTAGATTCTTCTCTGCAGATTTGAACCTCATGATTAATATAGTCTTCCAGAGTTTATCAAAAATCTGAGATTAATAGTAATCCAGCCTCATGGTTTCATTTAACTACTAAATCGAATCAAGTTGATGGGCTGGAATCACAGATAGGCTTTCATGCCCTCTGCTGGATGTTGAAGGAAAAAGCTACACCTTCAGTAGTAAGAAAACCTCATTGAGAAAATGAATGCTCTTTGATATGGGAAGGAAAAAATCTACTCCTGTCATAATTAAAATATGAAACACCAGGTTAAATAGAATATTAAAAATTTATTGGTGAACCTTAATTTTAATGCAGGCAAAGATTTCCAGAGATCAGACAAGAGAAAAGGAACACAGATTTATCTTTCTAAATTCCTTTTCAAGTGTCATAATAATTCTATAATCTAAATTTGGTTTATTATTGTACAGCTCTCAGCAGTTTTCAGCGGACCCTAAAAAGTTTCTGCTACAGAACTTCCCAGTCTCTGGTGGTCAGAGCCAAGTGGTAGAAACTGTAGTGTCATTACAAATAATACTTGAGTAAATTGGAGAAACAAATTCAGACCTTGTACAGTAATTAACATATAACAGTCATTCAATATTACTTAGACAATAAGTGAAAATGTAAACTCTGATATTTGATGATATATTTGTCAGAAAAGTTTCTATTAAAACAAACACTTTTGCTACCAGCACTACCCACCTGTTTAAACTCTATCACCACCTTTCCTCCTCAACCCAGAAAAATAAACCAGGCGACCGGAGGCCAAGCATATAGTCTGCTTAGACTTACTCTGACACATAAATGAAACTGTTCTAAAAATAAATGCTGATCACTTGAACCTGGACTTTCACTAACTTCTGACAACTACAGCTGCTGAATCATTAGCCCCATTTCCAGAAGTGCTCGCACTTTTCTAGGTGTTAATTATAACCATTGACTGAGTGTTTTGTAACTGGAACAGATTTTAACACACATAACTTATAGGATATGAACACAAATTCAGAAACATTAATAAAAAATAAAATCACTTGTAGCCCTGCCATTTAAATACATTTATGTTTAACATTTTTCTTATACTGTGATTTTGTTTGTTTGCAATTGTAAGCTATAATCTTGCCAAAATTTATTTAACTTTATATTTCTTTCTAATTAAAGTAATGCATACATTTCATTTTAAAAGATAAACAGTGCTATGGGCCTATGATTAAAAATAACAATGAAAAACAGCATTATCCTGCTCTATCTAATCCCCATAACATTATCTCTAAATCTTGTTTCTTGAGGTAATTATGTTCTTTCTTTCTTTTTTTAAATCCTCACCCAAGGATATGTTTATTGATTTCAGAGGGAGAGAAAGAAAGAGAGAGGGAGAAAAACATCCATGTGAGAGAGAAACATCGATTGGGTGCTTCCCTTAAGCACCCTGATGGGGTATCAAACCCACAACCTCGGTCTGTGCCCTGACTAGAGATTGAACATGCAAGCTTTTGGTCCAGGGGACAACACTCCCCAATCAACTGAGCCACCTGGCCCAAGCAAGGCAATTATTTTCAATTCTTAAGTGTTTTGCTTCAGGTATTTGTGACCTAATTTCCCAATGATGTACTTTACCATTATTTCTTGATTTTTTTAAAAAATTAGATATTATTCATTGACTACACACGATCTGAAACTAGAATTCAGCTTTCTAGTCTACCTTCTTCCTTCACGCACACTTCCTCCTCTGCCTAGCTTGTCAATATGAATAGTACCCATTTTAAAACTCAATACTAATTATTTGCATTATTTATACCTTAAACATTTTTGAGGAATTAATCCAACTTCTTGTTTTTCTCTTTCTGATTCTGGCTCTGCACATGTCTGAATTTCTGCTTGAGTCATAATTAAATTATGATAATGGTTATTGACTCTATACTAGGAGCAAGGTCAGATTAAAACAGAGATACTGAGGCAGAGATAGCTGTGGTGTGTACTAGAATGGAATCTAAACTTACTTGAGGCCTCTCTGAGCATTAATTACTGATTATTAATGAAGAAACATTGATTTAGTTATATAGCAAAAAAGTATAACACAGCAGTGATACACCGAATCCACTAATTTACTACTGAAACATCTTTCTGACCAAATTCTTTCCCTACATTCATTCTTCTTCTATTTGTCCTTTTTCAGGTTATGTTAATTGATCTCTGGAAATTCCCACTCAGTAAAAAAACTGTTCCTAAATTTGATGTTTTGGACTGAAAACATCTCTAATGTTTTCGGTCGGCGATCCAGATCTAAAATTGGCTTGATTTCAGAATTTCTTCATACGGAGGAGGGGGTCCTAAAGTGTTGAAACACGCAGCAGGGTACAGTGTGGGGATCTGCGTTTGAAGGTGAATTCCAGCAGTTGGACTCACAGCTGCTTCTGTCCCTGGAAAAGAAAGATGGGGGGTTATAACCTTCCTACTCAGTATAAAACAGATGTACATGAAGTGTCTAGCAAAATCTGACATTTCTTGAATCACTGGAGCAACAGAAAATTATTTGTGCACTTGAGGAAAAAACTTGCAATCATCTTAGTCACTATAGCAAGAAATTTTTCTCTCAAGGACTCATTACAGTAGCTGCCCCTTATTTGTGGTTTTGCTTTCCGCAGTTTCAGTTACCTGAGGTCAATCACGGTCCAAAAATATTAAATAGAAAATTGCAGAAATAAATCATTCAAAAGTTTTAAATTGCATGCTGTTCTGAGTAATGTGATGAAATCTCAAGCCGTCTCGCTCAGGCCTGTGCAGGATGCACACGACCCCTTGGTCCAGCATATCCACGCTGTATACACTGTCCGCTCGTTAGTCTCTTAGGAGCCATTTTGGTTACCTGACTGACAGGTACCAGAGTGCTTCTGTTCAAGTTACCCTAGTTTTACTTAATTATGTCCCCAAAGCCATTCACATAACTTTTATTACATATAGTTATGACTGCTCTATTTTATTGTTATCATTGTTAATCTTACTGTGTCTAATTTACAAATGAAACTTTATCATAGGTATGTATACATAAGGAAAAAGTGTAGTTTATATACTATATATATTCGGTACTATCTGCAGCTTCAGACATCCACTGGGAGTCTTAAAATGTGTCTTCTGCAGGTAAGAGGGGACTACTGTATACCATCATTGACCAGCCTATCGAAAAGCATTTACAATTTAGCTGCCAAAACTAAAAGAAATACCATTTTTGGTAGATCAGAAGACAAAATTCTTGTACACACAGATGGCATTTTAGCTAATGCTCCCATTATGGGAAATGTAAATCTTACTTAAATATTAAAATATGACATTAAATATTCTATCTGTACTTTATCATTTTATATTTATGATTTAGAAACTGCAACTAATGAAAGTAATTGCTTAAAAGTTATTTATGATCAATAGTAAAAATATTAAGTTGTGAAAAGTTTGCGACTAAAGTATACACAGAGAATAAAGAAAAGGTAACCTTAAATTTTAAATCAAAGTTCTTGATTTTTAGATTATACACACTACAAGCCATTAAATATAAATGCCAAGCATTTTCTTTATCAAATTGATCACTTCAAGTGACCATTCACTTACTTCAAAAGCTCTTTTGGAAATTTTCTATTAGCGTTTTCTTGAAAGGCTTTTTGGAGTCGCAGGAAATCAATAGTGATATTTTATAACCATCTCTCTTTATATTTTTTCCTTTTTTCACATGGGTCTTTACCTGTCTGGGAATGATTTCATTGCTTCTTCCCAAAACAATAGTAACAACCTTCAAAAAAGAAACTAGGCCCTCGACCTAAACAGTCAAATTTTTCGACCGCTTTTGTATATTAAATTTAATGGTAACACAGCCATGCCCATTCGTCTACACATTGTCTCAGGCTGGGTTTTTTGTTTTTTGTTTTTTTTTTTTTTTCATTAAAACAGCAGAAGTGAGAAGGGAATATATGGCCTGTGGAGCCAAACATATTTCCCATCTGGCTCTTAAGGAAAAGTTTGCTGCTCTCTTCCTTTAGAGGATTAAGATTTGATACCATCAGGTAGATTCCAAAGACCATGCCACAATTATCAAAACAATTTAGGGTGACCATGTATTAGGCAATAGCTGCATCACAGGAACCCATATACAGATTGTTCAGAATTATTACATTGAAGCAGAAAAGATTTACTTAGAATCATGGATTTTCATGCATTTGTTTTATTTAGTATTCACTGGTTTGCAGAACAAAGCATAATATCTCAATATTAATATAATGTGTGAAAGGCAGAGTTATATTTAGAATATATCTTACCTCCTGGTTCAGCACTTTTTTAAAGAAGTTATTTATTAACTTGAATAATCTACTCCTAGGCTATTACATAATCTTTCTTTTTTCTTTCATGTAATAAAAGGATTATGATAGAATCTACATCTACAAAAGCAAAGCTAAATAATGTAAAGTGCTTAAAGCCTGGCACACAATAATTATTAGTTAACATTTAAATATCATTATTATTACTATAAGTATTAGCATTATTAGTACATATAAAGAACTATACTATGCTAGAAATATACACATTTTCTTTTATTTATAATATTTTCCCCAATCTATCCTGTTTTAATGGTCAGTATTTTAATCATTATCATTATTATCGTTATAACAGACATTATTAAGTGAAAAGTTTTGTGTTGTTAGCATCTCTTGCAGTTAGGAAGTTTAGGATGACATAAGCTAAGTCTGAGGGACTTGATAAAATGGAGTTAACATTCATTAAGTGTGCTTGCCTCAGCACTTCCTTGCCTTAGGTACTTGTCCTGAGCACCACCCATTTTCCAGGAGAACTGCTCCTGGAGTGTTCAACACAAAGTCAGTGGTAATTTAGCTATCATTCTGCCTGGGGTAGTCAACCAGAATGATTCACAGTTAATAGCTCAAATGGTTCCCGCTACTGTCATTATCCATACTGTGGTCCAGGCAACAGGATGTCGACAATTTCCCTCTGTGGTAGGAAAGTTTTATTGTTACCTCCTTACTACAGATTTGGCTATTGCTCTTAAACTTGCTATGAAGCCACAAGGCATTCATTTAATAAACATAACTGAGACAATGCATTCAGAGAGCTCTTGTAAAATCAAACATATATCAGTTTTCAATTTTTTTTCAAATCGTGTTTATGTACAATATCATGTGATTGGAAAGGAAGCAAGTATTATTTTTATTTTTTGACAAATTAAGTATCTGAGAGAAATCAATTAAAAGTTCCTGCAAAAATCCTATGGTTTTGACAGAACGGTTAGTGAAGATATTAGAGTCTGTTGTTTAATTATGTGAAACCAATACATTCATTGCTGAGTTTTTAACAGGCAGGTTTCAAATTTCCCACACAATTAAGAGTCAGTCCAGTGAACTTGGCTTATTTTAATATTCCCTTTCTACCTCTCTCTCTTTTTTTAAACCTTTTCCCTTCTCTATTTCATCCTATTCTTTTATATGGGGAGTAGCTAAGGAGGCCTGATTTTGAGTCACAATTCTTTCATCTAGTAACTTAATCTCTAAGCACCTTTGTTCCAACAACTTTAGAATGTTCAGAATGCTGGTGAACCCCTCACTGAGGCAGAGGGAAAAATAAATGAAATCAGAGATATCAACTGTTAACACAGAGCATGACTCAGGGTAAATGTTCAATAAATGTGAGCAGTTACAATCACCATGCTTCACTATCAAAGGGTGTAAATAAAATACTCTGCTTCCTCACCTAAATGAATCACAAAATATTTATATATAAAACATAAAGTATTGGGAAGTGACATTTGAAACGACAGTATCCTGGGTGTGGTGGGGGGAGAAGGGAGCTGAGTGTAAGATCTGCTCTTGCCTCTCTCAGTCCAGCTCTCCTTCCCCTCCCTGACTTGGAGCACACACATTTAATCACTATGGGAAGACTGGTGTTTCTATTTGCCTTAAAATAAGAAAAAGGAAAGATTATCTTTGAAATAGCAGAAGAAATGGGGTCAAGGAGATTGGATAGTTGAAGGGCAACATTATTGGAGAGATCAGCCCTGAGGAGAAGCTAAACCAAAATGACTGTCCCCAGAAGGTGTGTCTCAGAGGATTCTCACCTCAAGGTCTACTGGGGAAGTCAGGGGACCTGCTTGCTGCTTTGTCAGGGCTGAGGGGATCCCGCTCTGACACTCATGAAATAGAATGAAAGAGTTTTAATGTAGGTTTTATAGTAATTTTTTTGTATTTGTTAAAAAAGATGGAGAGATAATGGCAGGAATTCCCCTCTTAGGCTTTCAAATTCTTTCTTTTCTAATGAACATCAGATTGTTTTCTACCTTGAGCCCTTCATCAAGGCACCCAAACCTTACATTTTTTTGTTTTTATTATTTTTAAATGTCTTACTTCATAAATAATGGTGTTTTTATTCAGCTTCACAACCTGATTTTCAATTTTTCAATTGAAAACTTATCAGTCACATTTTCAGTGAATTCTAAAAATGCTCATTTATATTATACTTAAAACTCCTTTTAATGGTTCCTTTGTCATTGCTTATTTTTTCAAACACTAATTAAAAATTAATCTAATAAGCCTGAAACTTTATGTCTTCTACTTGTTTCAGTCAGGTGTATTCTCTACCTATTCTTCCTGTTGTATAGTCCCTTGGTCTTAGGAAGTGGAGAGCACTTATCACAGATGATAGAGATTTGGGATACAAGTGGCTGTGTGAAAATTTTGATGATTTTTCTCTTCTTCTATCCCCACTTTTACTGAAAAAAAAATGGACTCATTCCTTTAAAAAAATCACCTTCTGTAGCCAAATGTGTGTTCTCACCCTCTATTTACATAGTTGAGGAAAAAAAAAAAAACTTGGTCGTAAAGCTGTGTTTTCTGTTGAATTATTAGAGGTGAGGGATTCCAGAAGCTTCATTAACATAGGTAAAATAATGAAATAAAAAAAACAACAACAACTGTCAAACACTATATTATTTTTACTCCCGACACTGGTGCTAAAAATAAAAGCAAAAAATACCTGAATTATACTAGACTTGTTAGTCTCTGATGATTGAAAGAGAGCAAGAAGGTCTCAGAGACTACTTCGTGGATTACCCCATTCAAGAAGACATGAGGGCAATAAAGGTCAAGGTTAATATAGTAAATCTAGTCTCTTCATTAAAATGTTTTAAATGGCCTGTTTCCTACAGAGGAGAAAAATCTATCATCCCCTTTGTGCTCAAGGGATGACAAGGAGTCCAGAAACCTATTTCATGTTCTGATATGTCACCAGTATCCTCATGTGAGTTCTCCCCCCACCCCTTTCTGAACAGTGGCCTTGAGGAAGACTCAGAAGTATACCTCATAAACTGCAGAGTGGGCGCATGAAGCTGACAGTAACCACACTCAATTCCACATAGTTTGTGGTGCTTGTGGAGGTGGAGGCTGTGGTTTTGGCCAATCACTTCCCCTTTATCATAAAAATATCCTGGTAGTGGTTTCCTCACTTCCCTTTTGGACAGCAGCTTCTTCTATAGAAATATTAGGTAGGAAGAATCATTTGCATGGAGAAGTAAAAACATAAAAAGAATCCATTGGGGAAAGGAAATCCAGTATGGATCTGGGTTTCCAACTAGCTTAAAATAGTGACTCCATAGAATTTACTTTCAAAAGTTACTAGTTAAGAATAGGTGACTAGAGGCCAGAGATGAACACTTCCTAAATTACTCTTCTACATTTTGTTTTAGTGAGGAGAAACAAAAATGCCACATCAAAGGCTATGTGAATGACTGTTCACTGTGTATCCAGCCATCTTGAGCCTTCAGTGGACAGGTGGGAGATAGTCAATGGATGGAATAACCTAACACCTAACCCTGTGCGGGTAAGGAGAAAAATGTAATGGGAAGGGGCAACTGAACCTGTGACCTCTAAGATGGAAATCAATAAAAGTGAACTTCATAATATAAGTTAAGATGGGGGAAGTTTAATTGTTCCTTGATCAAAATAAGATACAGAGCTATATCAGTGGAATTAAAGAGAAACAGATGGATTAGGGAAGGCAATGAGGATTCTGGAGAGCAATGCGATCTCTACCATTAAGAAATTGCAATATGGAAATATTTGAAGGTCCGGAATATAAAGATGTGCTCATTGTAGGTGGGTAAGCCATGAGTATACTGCTCAAATTTTCTTTGGCTTTAATCCTGGACAATTTGAAGTTATTAGTTGACTTAGAGCAAATATCTAAGTGGTACATTTACTCTGTAGATACCCTCCAAGAGAATAGCCACTTTTCCAAACTGTTATTTAGGAACTAGGTATAATATCTGAGAAGCCTTGAACGTAATGCCTAGCACTTGGTAGGTAATGAAATAAGTTTGACTATTATTTTATAAAACAATTTTTCTCAAGTATTTTCTTTTCCTGTCCATAATGACTTCAGGGTAATATAGACAATGTGATTCTAATGCCTTGCACTCAGTGCTATTACATGCAGATTTTGAAGTACCATATCAGCCTTGACCCCTTCTCTCACACCCATACCTATTTAGGTAAGTTCAGGCAAGTTCAAGTTAATTTTAAAAAAAGCATGTACATAAACTACCATTCAGGAAGTGTGAGATCATTAGATAAATGAGGATATAACCACAGCACATAAATTGCCTTAAAATTATAACCATATAATTGGTTAACTTACTTAAATTTTTTAAAAGTTTTTTTTAAGATTTCAGGAAGTCTAGGAAGTATTCCTTAGAGTAAGCGAAGGGCTAAGAGGACTCGGTGAATTTTCCTATGTAGAAACTCAAGTAAGTTGAAAGGAACATAATTGCATTTGTTTATTTAACACCTCTAGTTAAATAAAGAAAAATAGACCAAAGGGGTAACCATGTTGACCCCTTTGACTCATGTATTTTGTTAAAAGGTCAATGACCCTATTCTCCTCTATGTTCAGAAGAAAATAATTTTGATTTTAAGAGAACTAACTATTTTCATTGGAGAATTTAATTATCTTTCCCAAAACAACCATGTAAGTTTTCTCACTTACACTCTTTCCCAGTTCATGGCTTTACATCTCCAACTATGTCTGGTTGTGAGATCACAAATCTGCTTTTCAGAAGTTAGTTTTTTTTTTTATTTATTGCAAAACTGTAAGTTTTCAAAGAGCAAGTTCATAAATGTGCAGACGGCTCACCATAAACAGAGTCCAAGTCCCCAACAGCAAAAACAGCCATGGTGCGTCTTGGGGAACCAACTCGGCATCTCCTCAGCCAGCGCTGAAGGCAGAAGAGCACTGCTCCACAGAGCAGAGCCACCAGGAAAATTAGCAGCAAGATCCTGATGCCAGAAGAAAAAGGAGAGGAGTGAGGTGGAGCATGAAGGGGTCTTAAGAGCTCCCATTACTTTCTGAAAAGGGGGCCGGAACTCACAAGACTGACTGCAAGCAATCTGGGAGGCTGAATTCGTTACACAACACCACACCAGCTCCACCACTTGTACATTTTCACTGAACCTGGATGTATGCTGAACTCAGAATAGGCAATAATTTTACCTTCAAAGATTTTCAACTAGGGAGTAAACTATTATTCTTAAAGCTAGTAAGCTTACTTAAATAGAAAGTGATGTTTCTACATATTTTGATGTGTAGAAACAGGACTTCTACTATTCTCTTAATAGGTATGATTTCGTGTACCATATTAGTTATTTAGGAAAAGGAATGTGTGTGTGTGCACATATGCACACACATGCATATATAACCAAAGGTTTTATAAAACAAAGTGAAGATGTTCTTACCAGATATACCAGTCATTTGTATATTGATCTTTATAGTTTATGCACCTGGTAATAAAAAACAGTTAGTGTTGGACCTCTGAATGGACAAACCTATTCTTTTGGACAACAATATTTTTTCTGACACCTAATTCCCAAGCAATCACTTACTCACTGAAAGTCCTCTGACATAATTAAGCAAATGTTTACTGTATGCCTGCTTCATTCAAGGCACTGAGGATGCATGCAAATGAAAACTGTAAGATCCTTAAAGAGATAACTGCACAGTAGTAGGTTTGATGCTAGAGTTACAAATACTGTTGTGCATGGAGAAGATAGTGACTAACTTTTCAGGGCTAACATGTCATAGGTATTAGGTATTAGGAGATAATCATCCCACCATTCTGTTATTCAGAGATGCAGAACTCTTGAAAATGCAAATTTTCCAGGGAAGTTTATAATGTCTATTAACCTTTGGTATCTTGGGGAATAGCAGCACTTCAACTCTGGTTGGAGAAAGAAGTTAGGATAAAAGGAAAATGAATGTGTCCATTTTTGCCATTTGCCAAAGTGTTAGAAGTTGATTTCTTCAATCAGGATTGTTAAATCATTTGTGTGCCTCAGCACAACTTAATGTTTCCAAAGATAAGGTTAAAAAGATTACACAGAAATAAAGTTCACAGTGCAATTTTTAGGTGGTTTAACTCCTGGATTTAGACACTTACATGCTATTCATTCCAGAGTCCCTTTTTATGTCACACATTGTGGTTTGAAAGTATATTTGCTGATGGACTTCCTTCATACCTTGGTAGATGGGTTGCTGTTAAAATATTCTGAGATTAAAGAGTGGAAAGCTGTTCATCACAGCCCAATAAGCTTCGAAGATGGAGCTGCACTTAATCACGTCTTCTTCAGCCATGGTTAAAATAACACTCAGTACTTTTTAGCTTGAAAGCATTCATAAATGTCAGCTAATTTATTGCTCCCAGTACCTCTGAAGAGAAAGTGTGTCCTGTTTATCACCCTACTCTTCAGAAATGACATTTCAACATATGTGAATGTCAACTTAAAAATTTTACCCCAGCCCTAGCTGGTGTGGCTCAGTGGATTGAGCATCAGACTATGAACCAAACCGTCACCAGTTCAATTCCCAGTCAGAGCACATGCCTAGGTTGCGGGCCAGGTCCCCAGTAGGGGGCTCAAGAGGCAACCATGTATTGATGTTTCTTTCTCTCTCCTTCTCCCTCCCTTCCCCTTCTCTAAAAATACATAAATACAATCCTCAAAGAATTTTTTTACCCCAAATATTTAAGACAAAACTCAGTCACCCAGACAAAAGTTTTTCTGGGTGTTTGTTTTCGCACCTAGAGGGTTTAGTCAAAAACACAGGTACAGATGGCTGGAAAAAATGGCAGCTAAAGTATGACTTTAAAAATCATCCTAATATAAGTGATCATCAATAAAGGATTTAAAAAATAATTAATGGCATATCTTTTTAAAGAAACATTATCTATTTATCAAAAAATGTAGATTTAGCCCTGGCTGGTGTAGCTCAGTGGATTGAGCGCGGGCCTGCGAACCAGAGGATCGCGGTTCGATTCCCAGTCAGGGCACATGCCTGGGTTGCGGGCCAGTTCCCGGCAGGGGACACACGAGAGGCAACCGTACATTGATATTTCTCTCCCTCTCCTTCTCTCCTACCCTTCCCCTCTAAAAAAAAAAAAAAACAAAAAAAACAAAAAACGATAAATAAATAATAATAATAAAAAAAATGTAGATTTAATTTATAGTTAAAAGCCCTGATAAATAAAACAATATAGGGCCCTCATTTTTATTTTGTGTATATTTTATACAAATTCAATGATTTCACTAAATAGGTATTATATAGTTATATATACAGTACATCAAATTATTAACAATGTTTGCTTCTTTTGAAGCTAGTTCATGAGGCAATTTATCTTTACTATATTTCTATATTGTTTAAATTTTTATAATGTACATGCATCACTTGTAGTCATAACATTTTTAAATATATTAAAATATAAAAAATCATTAAAATGTAGCATTCTGATTTTGAGATGAATACAAGAAACTTTTCTTTATGTATTAGCCAAATTAAAAAAAAAAAAAGCTTCTTGGTTTTGAGTCTTGAAATCTAAGTTCATGACCAGAAGTGTTGGTAGCTTCATTTCCTTCCATATATAAATCTCTGCTCTTCTTTACATTTAAAAATAAACCACATACTTATAATATCAATTACAAGTTTAACTACCTTATTTTATTTCCTAGTTTTAATTTTTGAGCCACTCAATATTTTTTCCAGTGCTAACAGTTATGCAAACTGACTTATTTCGGTTTCTCTTTCTGACACTGTGCACCTACGGTGGATTTTCTGATATGCAGCAAAATAGTCAAGAAGTAGTTAGCTTGAGAAATGCAAAGTGTCACGTAATTCAGGAATTGCAGGGGCCTTTGGGATCATTTATTTCCCCCTTAAGATTTTACATACTCTGCCAGTGAGACCCAGAAAGTAGTTGGAGAGGTCCCTAGCTGCCCAAAGAACTTAACCTGGAATACGGCCCTTCTGGCCCCGTGTCCTTCCCCCCTCCGCTATTTCTGTGCTTTTCTCAAGTGCAATTTTTACACAGGAATTCTTTGAGTTATTAAAAAAGTACCTGACCTGTAACAATATTCTAATTACTCAAATTTTAGATGTAAGATTTTCAGTGTAGAAAAAGTTTCATTTTTTAATTTTTTTAAAGATTTTATTTATTTATCTTTAGAGGGGAAGGGAAGGAGAAAAGGAGAGAGGGAGAGGGAGAGAAATATCAATGTATGGTTGCCTCTCGTGCATCCCCTGCTGGGAACTGGCCTGCAACCCAGGCATGTACCCTGACAGGGAATCGAACCTCGATCCTTTGGTTCGCAGGCCCTCACCCAATCCACTGAGCTGTACCAGCCAGGGCAAAGGTTTCATTTTTTTAAAAGATGAAGTTATTGCTCAGAGATTTGTATATGCTTGGTCAAATTGGGACAATGATGCTAATAAGAAAAATGACATCCAGGAAAAGTGGGAACTGACCACGTGTTTCAGAAAGACATTTCCAATATCAGACTTCTCTAGAAGAAGTTGTTGAAGGGGATCTTTTTTGCCCCTACAGGAATGACTAGTGCCCTACTTTACTCAAATGTTGTGAAGATGATTTCTTCTCTATGAGGATCTTTAGAGAAACTCATCTTTACTACTGTTCTCAGTGCTGAGAATCTGTGAGCCTAAGTAAGATTGACTATTGAAATATAAACTCATTGCTTTGATAAATTCAAGAATATATTGAGTCATTAAGCAGCACATGACTGTGAAGGGAACCAAAGTTTTATATTTTGAGGTACATATTTTAAGCTATTTATTAGGAAACAAAAGACTCAGAAAGAACCTTTGACCATCCCCATTCCTCTCTAAGAGATTCAGATAGAAAGGCCTACTTCAGGAAGGGAATCTTAGGATGTTAGCCCTAGTTTAATTTAAATTAAGTATGATAAATAAGAGGGCTTCAGTCAAAGGCTGTTTAGCTAGACTCTGTGCCCCATTGTTTCTCTGTTGCCTAGCAAATATTTACCCACCTTGTATGTTCCACACTTCCTCAATCCCTATAAATGGCCCAGTCTCACTTTTGTAATCTAAGATCCAGTTTCCTTCTTTCTCCGTTGTCCAAAATGACATACGTGTCATTTTGCCCACTGTATTTGGAATTTTTATGTTTATATGAATTCCTAATGCACATATATTTAAAATTTTGATTTTCTCCTGTTAATCTGTCTCTGTTAATTTAATTATTAACCCAACTAGAAAGACTTAGAAAGTGGGAAGAACAGTATTATATATTTTTTAGCCCCCACAACTGTATCTCAAAAGCACTTTGAAATGTACGTATAACACAGTTTAGAAATGTCATTAGTTTGCTTCTATATGAAACTGAATTATCCAGAAAGTCACCTCCCATGCCCGATGTGATTTATAGGTATGAATGCAGCCATAGGTGATGCATTGATTCTTTCATGAATGCAAAGAGCCCTCAAAACCTGAACAGGGGAGAATGCAGTGTGCATAAATACCTAGAAATCAACAAGGCTCCTTATTTATTTAACAAAGTTGATCATAATAAAAGTGGATTTTCTGTTGCTTTTAGGAGGATTAAGCCATTTGCATTTGAAACTATTTTCTTTTTCTCGCATGGTTGTACTAGCCATTTGAAACTCATCTGGGGTTTCTCAAATGACTTCAGCTTTTTTTTTTTTATTCTTTGAATTTTGAAAATGTCTCCTGCTATTTACTTACATTTCATTTTCTTCACATGGTGGGTCCGAGAGCACCAACTGAAACACATGTTTAGAACAATAAAATCCAAACATCTTGTCACTCTAATCCTTTAATACAACAGCACCTAGAAACAATGT
The DNA here is from genome assembly GCA_039655065.1 of Glossophaga mutica. Classification (NCBI taxonomy): domain Eukaryota; kingdom Metazoa; phylum Chordata; class Mammalia; order Chiroptera; family Phyllostomidae; genus Glossophaga; species Glossophaga mutica. Next base: position 174,247,537 of record CM077304.1, on the reverse strand, counting down.
GGTTTTATATAATTTCATTTGCTTTTTTAATTAAAAGCTTTGGAGCACAGTTTATTGCCAGGCACGCAGAATTTTAACTGGAAAAAAAAGTCTCTGGGTAGATTTTCCAGCTCAGCAATGGTGGAGATATATATTACAAGTCAGATTTCTGTCTTACACACCATTATAGACGGATGTAAAATTGCATTTTGTTTTTTCAATAGGCAGGTTTTTCTTGCTCTAAAGAGCTCATGCACCTTGCATTTTCTCTTTGTTTTCATATTTTAGTTAGAGGAAGAAGGTTAAGTATTTGTATTACTGTCACACAAAGAAATCAAATTCCCTACATGAAAACAGAAGTTCATCCCATTAGCATTCATGAGTGTTAAATATATGGCAGATGGAGTGACTTCCACCTGCTTTAAGGCTCAGATTGATTTAAAAGTATGGCATTCCTGTTGAGATTTACATTTTTCTCTTTATCAGAGTGAAAAAGTAATAGGTTTGATGGCTTTGTTTTAAAAGACCCAAGCCATAAGCAATCCAACACAATTATTATAGTTCTCTGTGTTGAGCCTTACAGTTTACAGTAACTCGCGTCACAAAGGAAAGACAGACCTCCTTTCTAGAGGTTTTGTTTGTTTTTTCCCTGCAATAAGACTTCTCCTGTGTATAATGAGAACATCCTTAAATGTCATTTATATATGGTCCTAAATATGAGTTGATGAGGTTAGTGCAGTATTGTTTTCCCGGTCTATAACACAGAAATATAAAGCCAAGTAAGTAGTTACAAAATTTAAAATTACACATGTGGGAATTTTGTGTGAGATATGACTTTTTCTTCCCTTAATCTCAAATGCATCTTTATCAGCACCTTATATTTATTCCACCATGTTTATCTGGGCAAAGGGATTTGTGGAGTTGCAGATGGAGCCACGAATTGGCCATCAGAGAGCATGGTAATGAACAATTTATAAAGATAGAATATAAGTTTCACTCTCTTTTACTAGAATGTTGCAAATACATTTGGATACTCACTGAGAGGAAAATGAACATTCAAAGTTTGTCCATAAAGAGAGTTTATGTATGAGTAGATGAAATCACTTGGGATCTAGTTTAACAGATAAATAATGCCAGTATTTCACTTTCAAGCCACTGCCTAATTTTCTGGTGTGCTATACCCAGCAAAGAGTGAGTACACAGTATATCACTGTTACTCCCTCACTGCCAATGCATTAGCTGTTGGACTTCAGGATATAATGAGATGGAGAGAAAAGTCTTCTTGTATTTTCAGACCTGAATCTTTCAAATACATTGCATTCGAATAATATAGCTACAGAGATATAGGTGTTAGTCTCAGTGAGATGCTAGAGCAGAGGACCCAAAATAAACTCCAAGATGGTTCTCTCTACATTGTTCAGCAATGGAAAACTGTCAAGTGTGGTTCCAGGCAAGAGTAACAGACATATCTTAAATTAAGACATAGCATTTTGCTATGTCAATGGCATTTTTATTTTAAAAAATTTACAGCATAGCAAAGTTATGAAAGATTACACTGCATCAGATAACTTCAAAAGCAACAGAACTGAAAAAAGAAGAAATAAGACTGAAATCATGAACCATTTTGTTTTCAGTATCTTTGACCAATAAATATGAGTAGTCATAAGATTCTAGTAAAACTTTCTGAAAGGAAATCTTTGAAATGTATGATTGAAGTTACCCAAAGAACAAATTCATAAACAATCAGGTCCATAAAGTACCTCCAAAAAGCTTTCCCCAGAAAGAGAGATGATTACCTGGAACAGTGGCAAACACAAACTTCCTGTTTTGGAGATCACTGAAGTGAAACTAAAAGGTCTAGATCTTGACATACTTAAAGGACAAGCCGCTGAAAGATGGTGGTTTGCTGTCTGTGTTTATTTTCCTCTTTCTCAGAGGAAAGTGTTAGCTTCTCTATAAATCATGCTTCCTACCAGAGCACTCATTAATGATGGCTCCTTGTGATGGGTAAAGTGCATGCTGGGGCAGTAATGTTGGGTGCATGCTCGCAGGTACGGAGAGTTCAAGGAATTTCAGGTTAAGGTCAGAACGTTGGTACTGTTTGTCAAGCATTTAAAAGGTGATCTGCAACACTAGCTGGCTGCTTAAATAACTTAATGATATTCAAGTGCATGTTCTATTCCAGGGCATTTCTGGGTTTTACATAGAATCTTGTACTTGAATATTTACTTGGTTTTCTTCCCTCTGTTGGTCCTCTTTTCCTTTTCTCCTACACATCACTTTCAGTCCCAGATCTAAGCCAAGACTGGGCATAAAGTTTTCCACTCCTAATAATGATCACACCCTATTTTTAAACAGATTATATTTCAATGTTTATTTGAATAAAATAATACAACTGCCAACAAAAATGTTCACCAAAATTTCTAAGGAATTCTGAAAAAGAACGATGAAGAGGTATGAACTATTCTATATGTTAAGATATTAGAAGAGCAGAAAATTTTATAAAAATTGGTACTAATACATATAAACAATAAGATAAATGTACCAGAATAGAGAGCTGAGAAATACAACAGACACAGAGATCTATTTTTTTCCTGCCATTTCAAACCAGCATGGAATAGATACTGTTTAGAAAATGACAACTAAGTGGTTGGGCAGAAAGAATATTAAAGTGTCTGACCATATTCATAATCAGATGACTACAACTTACAATTAAATCACATTGACAAGTTTAAAAATTCATGATACAGAGAGAGGAGATAGATATGGGGGGACAAACCTTGTTATACATGGTTGGGAAATCAGTATAGCCTCTCCGGAAGGCAATTAAGCAATATTTATACACCTAAAAGCTTAATAAATCCTTTGGTCATGAATTCTCCTTTCAGGAATGTATCTTACAGATATTGCTACATGTGGCACAACTAATTACAAGCAATGATGTTCACTGAAGCATTGTTGGTAAAAACAAAACGTTGGAAAAAGCAAATGTCCATCAAAATGAGACTAGTTAAATACAAACTGATTATATCCACTCAACAGAATACTAGGCAGTTATTTAAAAAAGTGAGGGAAAATCATCTTTTTAATGTTATGTATGAAAAGGCTTTCATGAGTTATTAATTAAAAATAAATCATAGAGCATTATGTTCTGTAATCCTGCTAACTGTTGTGAAATAAATGAACAAGTACAGCTATAGTGTTTTTCCATCCATATAAAACGTACAGATATAGAGGTCTGTCTGGAAAAAGTCCGGCCATTATTAATGTCATGAAAAGAGTTTGTGTGACATCAATGTAACCTGGCAGCCAAGGAGAGTGGACTGGAATGTGCATGTGTGAATAATGACAACTTTGCTGTACTATACGCCACTGAGTGGTATATCCCATTGAGTGAGTATGTGTACTGTGTGGTCGTCACATTCAAAATGACTGAGTTGAGTAGAGCAACGGATCTGCATCAGATTTTGCACTAAGCTTGAACTTTGTTCCGTGGAAACTATTTGGATGTTTTAGAAGGTTTTCAGGAATGATGCAATGAGTACAGTGCAAATAAAAGCATGACACAAATGCTACAAAGATGGTTGAGAATCTGTTAGAAGTGATCCACATTCTGGAAGGCCTGCCACAAGCAGAACACCTGAGGATGTTGAATTTGTACAGGCTGCAATTAACAAAGATCAGAGAACTCTGTGAGGTCCCAAGGTGCCTACTTCTAAAGGAGACTGAGGTGTCACTGTCTTATGTACAATGTTTCTTGTAACTTGTATCTTCTTCAAAAAATGTCTGTTTTTTCATAGTAAATAGCTAGATACTTTCTGGACAGACCTCATATGCTCATATATGCATAGAATGTCTCTGCTTGAAACTATTAGTTACAAGCAGAGACATTCTATGCATACAGACTCTCCCCTGTAAAAGGGAGAGTCTGGGGAAATAAGAATAGAAGAAAAATTTACTTTTGATGGCTAGTTTCATATATGTTTGATTCATAATAAATTCTTTATACATCATTTACTCACTTTACACATACATTTCTATGGGTCACTTTTGAATCCAGACATCTAGAATTCAGAACAAGCAGGGTGTAGTCCAAGCCCGTAGAGCTCACTGAATCCAATTCAAATGATAACAATATGAATTTATTTATGGTCACATACATAGATTGCACTAAAAACAAAGCAGCCGTGTCAGTTGTCTAAACTACTGTTCTGCAATGGTCATTAAGGTACAGGGATTAGTTGAGCTGCGTCTGGACTGCTGAGTGGGCTGTGGTGGCCTCAGCCTGTTTAATATGCAACTACAGACACAGCTATGCATTTCAAAGCAGAGGAAGGCATGGTGCCAATGCCAATAGGAGATAAGTAAACCAAGCCCATGGTATTATTTGTTCCTAAGACAACCTCCATTTTGAGTGTCTCTGAAGCCTGTAATTAAATAGAATGAAAAATAGGCTTTTCACTGGTGAACTTATTATTTATTAGGCGGTTGGTCAGAAGCCTGACTTCTGTCAGTGGAGTCAATGATTTTAAGAATTGCTAGGAAAGGATGGGAAGGTCAGATGACTAGAAAAGAATAGAAAGGAAACAAGAGCAGCATGTTTGCCTTAGCTTTGTAAATGGGAACTATAACCGAGATATATAGATTAAATAATTCTTATAAAAAAATGATCCCATAGCAGATGGCTGACTAGGAGTATGGCAGCTGATTGAAGGTGGAGTCCATAGTCACAATAATACTGCAAACAATACTACTGTGTTTGGTGTGAAAATAAAATATATATATATTATTTATATATATATATAAATTATATATATATAAAATCACCTTTCTTTTCCCTTATTGCTATCTATCTATTTACTTGCATGGCTTTGTCATTCCACTCCCAAAGGCCAGCGTGGTAGACTTTGCCTAAGACAGTAATATCCCTAGTGCATTCCTTTCCCATCATTATAGCAGTTTGATAGTCTCAGAAAAAGAAGTCTCTCTACAAAAGTCCTTCTACATGCACAGTTTTTTAAACATTTTAATTTGAGATACTTTTAGATTCGCCTGCAGGTTTAAGTAATAATACAGAAGTATCATATATTCTTCACCCAATTCTCCCCCATGGTAATGTCTTAGTTAACTGATGTACAATAATATGGCAACTAGAAATTTCACAGAGGTGCAATCCACTGCCTGCATGAGTTTTGTAACTTGTGTTCTATCATTTAAAATGTGTGTGATTAATCCATTGCATGCTTGTGTGTGAACTTAAGGTAGTGAGTTGCTATCACTGGGATGTCACCCTGAACGTGGATGATGGCTCTTCATAACAATACTATCTCATTGCTGATAGTATATGAACTTCTGATGTTTTAATATAAGGGTGGAAGGAAGCAAAACTGTTAGAATCAAGAAGAAAAGAGAGGGCAGATACTGTGGTGATACATGAGATTACAGTCATGAGATGCACTGAGCGGATACTGGACCCTGCAATTCTCATCTTTGTAATAAGATAATGGTAGATGCATGTTTAATGGTACAGTGCTGGTCATTTACTCAACCTTTCTCCTATGCTAGGAGGAAGTAAATCCTGTAGGAAAGGGTGGAGATGAGGGGATATAAAAACTATTTTCTGGATCAGAGCCTGGCGGAAGTCTAAATTCCCTGAAGCTCTAAAGTCATATTGATATTTGTCCTCAAAGGTCATGGTGTGCAGCTGTTAAAAAAAAAACAACCCAAAGACCAAAATTCAAAGGATTACGTAAGAATAAATAGAAGGTATGAAAAGATATGAGCAAAGCAGAAAGAAATGTTCAAAGACCAAGAAAGAAAGAAGCATCAGACACTCTTTTTATGGAAATAAAAGTAGCAGGGTAAGGTTCTAGTGGTCAGAAGGCCTGGGCTGAATTTTATCTTCTCCAAAAACTGTATGATCTACAAAACAAAGATAATAACATTGACTCATCTCCCTCACATAATTTTTGTAAAAGATCAACTTGAAAATGCCAACATGAAGTCAGACAAGGCACAGATAAATGGATTGATTACCGTAGCATAATAAAACAAAATAAAGAATTCCAAAATGAGTTTAGTTCATGAAAGCTATGGAGTCAGTGTTATAGAAGGAGGACGTTAAGAAAGGCAGCTTGTCTGACTGTTTGGTTCCATCATTTCCTTCATTCCAAGTAGGAAGAAATATTGATTATATTGCTAAACCAATGGTCAATTCTCAGTCTTTATCTTACTTGACGTAAGTGGCAGCATTTGACCTGGGTATTCATTCCTTCCTCCTTTAAATACTTTGGTCACCTGGCTTCCAGATCAATACATTTCCTGATTTCTCTCCCACTTTATTGATTGTTACTCTCCCAATATCCCTTATCTCCCTAGACCTAACATATTAGGGGTGACCTAAGGCTGAGCCTTGACTTTTTTCTTTTCTATATGCATTCACACTTTGGGGAATCTTATTTAGCCTCATAGATTGTCATCTGTAAACTGACAACTCCAAAATCCATATGACCACTCAAGATCTCTTTCCTGAGCTTGTTTAACCAACTTCCAACTCCGTATCATCATTTGGATATCTACAAGACATCTACAAATAAACTTGCCCTAAATCTAGCTTCTGAGACTTGCATCTCCCCTCTATTCATTTATTCCCACTGATCTTTTCTATATCAGGCCAAAAATACTTGTAAACATTTTTGAGCTCCTTCTTTCATATATCATTTGCAATCAACCAACAAACCCTGTAGTCTCTACTTTTAAGATATACACAAACCACCACCACTTTTTTATTACATTCACCAGAATCTTTTCACCTAAATTACTCACCAGTCACCATCATCTGTCACCTGAATTATTTCAATAGCTTCCTAACAAGTCCTTCTGTTTTTACCCTTGCCGGCTCACAATCTCTTATTAGCATGGCAACCACAGTGATGTTCTTCTCTATATGTTGGTTCCTGTCCCTCCTCTACACAAAACTCAGTGGTTTCATATTTCTCTCAAAGTGAAAAAAGGAAGCCCTTGTAATGACTTACAAAACTTCACATGGTCTGTTCTCTGTTTCTTTTATGACTTCATGTTCTACTGGTCTCATCTTGACTGTCTTGCAGGTGCACTGATCTCCTTGGTTTTCCTAGGAATTCCCAGGTGTTCTTCTTCTGCAGGGTCTTTGCGTTTGCTCTTCTCTCGACCTGCAAGGCCCCTCCCTCATTTATCTACATAACTTACTCCTTCAACTTAAGCTATCTGCTCAAATGCCTCATGCTCAGTGAGGCTTCCCTGACTCTACCATGTCTGCTGTTACAACAACCTCTTCCTCAGCCAACACTCCCTATCGTTTTTGTAATTTATGTTTTCCCAAGAATTTTGGGAAAGGCCTATTTGTCATATTACATGTGCGATCTTTATTGTTGTTCCTCCCTCCTCTGCAATGAAAACTTAATAAGGAAAGGATGTTTTGCCCATTGTGTTCACCATGTAACTCTTGTGCCTAGAACAGTACCTTTTACATACCAAGCACTCAGTAAGTATTTGTTATATAGATGAATTAATTGACTAATAAATGATGAGTGAATGAGCTGGCTGAGAGTCTGGCTAAAAAGAGCATCACAAGCAGCAGGCCGACTAGAGAGAGCAAGCTGCTCATGGGAGATGGGGGCCAGACAGTCTGTGGCATTGGAAAAGTAAAGGCATTTTCCAGATAGTGTGAAAGGAGACAAAAATAAGTATAAATTTTAGGTAATTTTTGCTGGAATTTGGCTGACCAAGAGATATTGTTACAAGAATACAAGATGGTGTCAACCAGAAAAAAAGTGCTGAAGGAAGAAGGGGATCAGGGTTGCTGATCGCTTTCTTCCTTTCAAAGGCACCCTTGTTAGATGAACCTCGATCGAGTTGGGGAGACAGTGTCTCTATGGCATTCTGAATGGAAAAAAACTTGACGTTGGTTTGTTCTACATTCATTACCAGATTGTACCAGCAACTAAGAGGCCATGTCTGAAATGGACCATTAAATGTAGTCCTTTGCAGATTTAACACAAATTATATCACCCTGAAGAGTGCTTTGACATAACTTGGAGTTAAACATTTGCTGTAAGTGCCACTGCCTATGGTAATGATTGACAAAGCAGGTCTGGGTTAGATGTAAAAGTAGGAGTTGTTGTACTAACTGGAACCATTATTGAATTGCTAAAAATTGCAAATTCTAGTTGTGCTTTGAAAACCATCGGATAAACATTGCTATTGCTAAATAGCTGAGTTTATTGCTCTGTTAAATATAATGTAATGTATTAAAATCTATATCTTAGTTCCTTTCACAAATTTCAGTGGAATTTTTTTTGTCAAATATTAAAAGCTTAGGATTCTAACTTCCAAATTTGGTTTTATAAAGTATTACTCAAACCTTTTTTTTTTTTTTTTTTTAGAATTTACCTAAATTTTATTTTTCCCCCATTTTTTATTTTTTTTTAAATCAGTATTTTTTAATTGTTGATATTGTACTACTCAAACCTTTTTGAACGCATGAGGAAATAAATATTGTTAGTTTCCCTTTTATATCTCATATTACTTCCTGCTGTACTTTCATTTTGGGGCACCTGGTTTATTTTCTTTTCATATAAAAATTAGATTTAATGTTTCTTTAAAACCAATAGTAAAAAAAATACTTTTTAACTACTTTGTTGTTTTAAATCCAGAAGAGGTAATGGAAGAATTCAGAGATTATCCATTTTGCTAACTTGGTTGCCGTGACAGTTAGTAAAGGGCATAAGCGTCCTTCTAGGCCCACATGTCAGTATGGAAACTGGCTCTGTTTGGTTTGTGGAATGAATGCATGCTCCAGAAAGCGTGTTTTATTTTCACACTCTGTGTTGACCAAAACAGCTGTCACTTTCTGATCCAAGGAGATTGTACGAACTGTAGCAATTAATTATTAAGTCTCTGTCACTGACCTAACATGGATTCACTTAAGACTTACCACATTTTAGTTTCATGGAAAGCCATCCCATTTTACAGATAAATAAAGTAAAGCTATGAAACTCATGTGAACTTTCCAAAGTTCACGAAGCTGTCAATTTACAGCTGAGATTAGAAACAATGACAGTGACCACCAGCAGAGTGCACACGCAGATGTTTGATCCCCTTAACTTCCACTTACTGCCTTCTAGACCTGGCCTAGAGTCATCATTCTGTTACCAAAATATACCAGTGATGCCCACTCAAATGACATTTGCTTCCACGGGTTTTTGTTAGTGTCTAATGTGTGTCAGATCTGGGGAAACAGAAATGAAATCTCAAGTCTCTTCCTCATTGCTAACACAGACTGACTGGAATTGACTTTCTCTGATAACCGTAGAAAGAAAGTGTAATTGGAGTCTAGAGGTAGCAATTAGTTTGGCATTAGAAAATAATGGTTGTCCTCCCAAAATCTACCCTTCACTTCTTTTAACATTGGTTTTGTAAAACTACTTCTTCCATCCCCGTGAGTGGCTCAACCATTTGTGTTGCCCATTTATTCATTTTGTGGATAATTAGTTTGGGCATGATATTTCACCCATAATAGCACATTTTTACCCTTAATCTGTCCAGTGATCTCCTTCCCACTTGAACCAGTTGACCCAGTTACAGACAATGAGACATGACAGGAAGTATGTCACGGGGAACATAGATTACAGAAAACATTTCTTCGCAAATAGGAAATGTTAACCAGAAATGATAAAAACCTTTCTGACTGTGGATGTTTTGTATTTAAAATGTTATGGGGAGAGGAGGTAGAGGGATTGGGCAAAAAGGAAAGAAAGAGAGACAGAACTCATGGACATGGACAACTGTGTGGTGACTGGAGAGGAAGGAGTGAGGGTGGAGGTGGAAGAGGGTATGGGGGACAAATGGTAATGGGAAAAATACAATAAAAATGTAAAAGTAATAAATAAATAATTAAATGTTATGTTTATTTCACAACAGGTTTCATGGAGAAGACAATATTGGAGATGAATCCTGAAGGATACAGGGAGGTAAATTGAAGTGTAAGGGCATCTCGGGTGGAAATAACAGAGTGAACAAAGGTACAGAGTCATGATTATGTAAGGTACAATTGGGGAATGACAACCGGAACTGCAATGTAGCTGGAAGCAAGGATGTAGGGCCAGATCATGAAAGCCTTAGATACGTATCAGGATAAAGAGATTGGACAAGTCTTTTCCTTCAGAAAATAAATGTTCTTTGAGGACTTTTGAACAAAATGACATCTAGATGATCAGTATTTCACCTATAGAAGACTTGGGCTGAAGAAAACATCAAATGAAGTGTTTGAAGTTGTTAATATCTAGCTCCAGAAAATAGCTGCATGTTATTCAGCATGTTACTAATAATCACATGTTTACTTAGTTTTTATTCAGATCTTAGACATACTAATAATTAATTGGATTCCTAACAGAATGATGAAAATAATTTAGACTATAACTATACTGAAGTGTCAAAGAAGCAAAATATTTCTTCCTATTGCATAATTTTGTCAGAAATTCTCTTGAATGAAGAATGTGAAAGAAAATGAAAGACTATTTCACACCCTGGGGAATAGTTTATGCTCCATGCTGTCCAAATTCCACTGTGGCTGAGGACAGGAGCACTTTGTGTTTGTAATCTAGACTATAATTAGGATTGTAATAGAGTGACACTAAGTGGCTGAAAAGGGAAAGGTTTAGTTCATAGAAATCAAAATAAGAACAAAAAATTGCACTTACAGTGACATTTATGACTCCCAGATAACAAGTGGAGAAAGTTCTACTCATGGTAACTTGGAATCATTGAAACAAATCAACAACAAGCAATTTCTTTCCTTCTGAATATTTTAAAATTCTCATAAATGAATTATAAAAGTTGATGGAAATTAAAACATAATAACTGAATTGGTAAATAAGATTTTTCCTTTTAAATTAAAAATGCATTTTGCTATTGACTTCCTGACTCAGAGGTATAGTTATGAGGTAACACTTTTTCTTTTTTTAATACTAATTAAATAATTATTAATAACCTGGCTTTTTAATTTATAAAACTTACAATGGATTTTAAATGCAACATCTCTGAGTAAATTTATTCAAGTAAATAAATATGTACATGATACTTAACTAAAGGACCACATCAAAAATTTCCACTTGCAAGTAGAAGAAAAGATTTTTCCTTCTGGCAAACAGTTGTTAGTGTGTGTTGTTTCTCTTAGTGTTTTTAGGACTGATTTTTTAAAGTAACTATGTTTTTACTCACTGACATTAAGAGGATTTTCTAGTCCAATATTCATTCATTAGTTATTCATTAGTTTTTTGAATCTCATAAATACAAGACTGAAGCATATAAAATTATAATTTTATTGGTTAAATTAATTAAATATTGGTAATTACATATTATTTAACTCACTACTTATTAAATATTTCTAGATGGTGGAGATAGATGTGTGGTATCTCTGTACATGGACCCCTGATCCTCTCTCGAGTGACCCATCAAGCTAATACTTACTACTTCTACTGGGGCAGCTCATTTTACCTGTGGATAATTCTGACAAAATGCAGAATGTTTCTTCCTTAATTTGAGCTAAAATCTTTTTTTCTGGACTGTCTACAGATTAGTTTTACTTCTGGATTTTGAATACACACACACACACACACACACACACACACACACAACCAAATCTACTCTTTATATGTAATTAGTCTCCAGATATCAGAAAAACAATTCTGTACTTATTTCTGCTCCTATCTTGTGGTTTTACCTTCCATGGATTTAACAGTTTAATTGCCTCATCTGAAATATTGTAGTCCTAAATTGGAATTTGAAAATGTTGACCCTCCATCTTCCCAGTATTTTTTTTTCTCTCTGGGTTTATGTAACAACATCCCTCTTTTGGGCTTTCTTTCTACCTGTCAGGTTTTCCTTCATTTACTCAGCATTGTTTCTCTTATACTAACCCCTTCAGTATCAGTGTTTCCAGTAGCCCATCCTTAGCCTTGATCATTAAAGGCACCCTATGTGACCTCTTCCCACCCCTTAGCCCCAGCTATCATCCACAAGCTAAATTTTCGACCTTTAACTTAAACCTCTCTGAACTGTAGTCCTGTACTCAACTGCCCCATAGATATCTCTCCATACCAGTTCTACCTATACCTCCAGCTGAACAGTCAGTCAGCTCATGTACCTACAATACATCATCTTATGTCAAGTTTTATTCATTCTGTGTTTTTGTACCCTATCACTTAAAGAAGAGACATAGCTCCTTTGATACCATCATTCTCATTCTCTGCTTGCTCCTCATTCTCACAGAAATACAAAAGTAATTAATCACTAATAACTGCAAATTTTATCTCCTTAATGACTCCCCAAACCATCCCTTTCTATTTGCACTAGTTCAGGACTGGATCTCTGTAGTATGTCTTTTGTTGTTGTTGTATTTTTTGGGTTGTTTTTACTATTAGTTCCCTCTCATCTCTTGCCCTGTCCCAATATAATCTCAAAGCTGTAAAATTGATCAAGTAATTCTGTTTCTTAAAAATTATACTTAGGCTTTTCACAGATTTTAGAATAAAATTTGAGCTCCCTAATTTAGTACAGAAAGGAGAAAAGTAAGAAGAGGAATATGAAGTAATCCAAATGTCATAATGAGTCGATTTATCTTCTTTAATATAGATAAAAAAGATACTGTATTAGAAAAAGAAGGCAAGGAGAGAGGAAGAGACAGAGAAAGGGAGAGAGACGGAGGAAGAGAAGGGGAAGGAGAGAAGAATATAAAAAAATTCAAATATCTTCAAAGTTAGGAAGATAACCAAGGGAACTTACTTCCTGAGCTGCTTGAAAGTAGGAGGTAGAAGAGAGAGTTCAACACACTGGGTCTACATGGAAATGGCAGCCAGAGGCAACTCATCTTTCAAAATAATTTGGTAAAATTATAGACACAGAGGTAAATGGCTGTTTTTACTCTTAACCTATCTACTGATCTCCTTCTTGTATCAATTATTATTGCCTTGAAATCTGACCATTCTGAATAGATTTTGATTTTATCTTGGATAAGGGTAAATGTACACAGAGGTAGTATTTGCTAGTAGGAGGTCATGAGCTTCTGTTAACTGCATATTTCAGTTTCTAATCTATTATGTTTGTATAAAATTTGGCAACCCAATATTCCCTACCTTCTAACTATCTAATGAGTCCACTAACTATATGGTTCACATTCTCTTATCTTATCTAAAAGATTATGAGAAATTTGCTAAGACTACAATATTGCCAAATGTAATAGTTATTAAAAGTCTGGAAATTTAAATGAGGTAAATTGGAAATAACTTGTTCTTTAATGGAAAATTGACCTCATTTCACTCTTACTTTCAGTTTTATTTTAAAAACTTATTGTAGTGTAATAAATGTGACATAAAATACAAATTATTTAAAATCTATATTTCAATGAATTGGACATATGTATACACTTTTAAAACCATTACTATTATCAAGAGGCTGAACAATTCCACCAACCTCGTTTTCCTCAAACCTATTTTCAAACCATCTCTTCCTCCAACCAGTCTCTAAGTAATCATTGTCTGATTTCAGATGCTGTATGTTAATGTAAATGGAATCATACAGTACAATCTCTTTTAAATCTGGCTTCTTACATTCAAATTCATTCATGTCATTTCATGTTCTATTAATTTCATTATAGTGCTGAGTAATATTACATTTGTTGCAATTTGTTAACTTTTTAACTTACTGATGGGCTTTTTTGAAGATTATATTAATTATAAATAAAGCTTCTATGAATGTTCACGTACAATTCTTTGTGGAAACACATGTCATATTATCTTGTTTTTTGTAATAGCTATAATGAGATATAACACACACAGTATATGTCACTATTTAAAGTATACAATTTATTAGTTTTTAATATATTCACAGAACTGTGTAACTGTCATCACAATCAATTTCAGAGTATTTGTATTACTCACAAAAGAAACCATGTACTTTTTAACTATCATTCCCTAACCCTTCATCCCCTCTATTCTTAGGAAACCACACCTACTTTCTGGCCCCATAAATTTCTCTATTCTGGGCATGTAATATGGATGGAATCACACCATGTGTAATGTTTGTAATTGGATTCTTTTGCTCCATATAATGTGTCCTAGGTTCATAGATATTGTAACATGTATTTCCATGCCCCTCATTTTTATGGCCACGCAACACTCCATTGCAGGGATACGCCTCATTGAGTTTATCTTTTCATCGGTTGATAGACATGAGAGTTGTTTCCACATTTTGGCTATTACGAATAATGTTGTAATGAACATTTGTGTACAAGTTCTTGTGTGGACATGTTTTATTTCTGTTGAGTATATATAGAGAACTAGAATTTCTAAGTCAAATGCTAACTTTGTATTTAACATTTTGAGGAACTGCCAGACTGTTTTCTAAAGTGGCTGTCCTATTTTACATGCCCTCCAACAGTGTATAAAGGTTCTGACTTCTCCGTATACTGGCTAACATGCTGTTATCTGATTTTTTCACTCCAGCCATCCAGGTGGGTGAGAAGTGGTATCACATTGTGTGGTTTTAATGAGGATTTTCCTAATGGCTAATGACTTTTAACATCTTTTCTTGTGCTTATTGACCATTTGTATATTTTCTTGGGTGAAATGTCTGTTTAAATCCTTTGTCTATTTAAAAAATTTTGTTGTTTCTTTACTTATATAAGTCATTTATACAAGTCATTTATATAGTTTAGAGTCAGTTATACAAGTCATTTATATAGTTTAGATATTAGTCTCTTATTAGATGTATGATTTGCTAGCATATTCTCCCATTGTGATGGTTGTCTTTTTCTTTATAGTGTCCTTTAAAGCACAGTAATTTGTATTTTGATGAAGTTCAAGTTATATTTTTTCCTTCAATTGTTTTTTAGTTGTCATCTCTAAAATACCGTTGCTTAATTCAGGGATATAAAGATACACACTTATACTTTCTCTGGGAATTTTATAGTTTTATTCCTTACATTTTGGTCTTCAACCCATAGGCATGGGTTTCTTTGGATTTAATCCTGTTTAAGAGTTACTGACCTTCTTGAATCTCTAAATGTATACCTTTATTTAAAATTTTCAAGAATTTTTTGTCAGTTTTCTTTAATTTTTTTTCTGCCCTTACCTCTTTTTCTCTTCCTTCTGGGGCAGCAATTACACATATGTTAAACCTACATGTATTGTCTCAAAGCTCTCTAAGGCTCTATTTATTTTCTTCAACATCTCCCCACCCCTTTTATTGTTGTTTTTCAGATGTGTAATTTCTGTTCATCTATTTTAAAGTTCCCTGACATTTTTCTCTATCACCTCAATTTTGTTAGAACTCATTTTTAAATTTCTGATTTTGTAATTTTACTTCAAAAAATTCTTTGTTGTTTGCTATGTCTTAATGGAGATTTTAAATTTTTTTCTTATTTTATTTTCTTATTTAAATTTTACCACATGAAGCATAATATAATAGCTACTTTAAAGTTCTGGCTAACCATTTCTACATCTACATCAGCTTGGTTTAGCACATGTTGATTGTCTTTTCCCTTTTCAATGGTTTTGCCTTTCCTAATTCTTTGTATGACCATTCGTTTTGTTATGAAGAGGCATTGCAAATGATGTATTATTTAACTATAGATTCTGCTATAAATCTGTGAAAAACATTTTTATTTTTCTTTAGCAATAAATCAACCCAGTGATATTTGAATTAAAAGTTCCATCTCCCCTTCTGAAAATAGTGGCTCAAAACTAGGCTCAGTTTCTTAAAATATAACTTCATTGAATCAGTCTTGTCCATGCATTTAGGCTGAGACTTGTATGAGTTTATTCCCAGAATTGATGATTCTTTCCCTAACTCTCTGCCATTTGCCCTCACCCTCAGCCCACCCATGTTCCTTCCCTTGTTCCCTGTGGCCAGAAAAAAGGTTTAGCTGTTGGAACTGGAGCTGCTCACACTGTATCATCACTCTGTAGCTGTGATTCATGATCAAATGTTGCCAAAATGGGGAAAATAAAACCTGAAAACTCCCTCCTGTATTGTTGCTTCACTATGCTTTGACTCTTCCCATAGTCTGTTTATATTTGTTTACTCTCACTAGTAGACAAATGATAGCTGTTGTTTTTGTATTTTGTTTAGAGTTTATAGTTATCAGCAGAGGTTGGGCTATTGGGTACTCACATAACCATGCCAGAACTGGAACTCACACTTTGTAATGTGTTCTCTTCCATTTTTTGTCATATATTCCAGAGGAAGTTACACTAGGCAGGAGAAAGGGTTGTGGCAGAAGAGGGCTTATTCAATTATTTATCTGGGACCTCCAGGGTATGGTGAGGCTCATGCTATAGAAGAAAGGAAGTGTGAGTTTTATTCCTATTTGAAATTAATTGTTTGTGTTTGGGAAAGTCACTATGCTTCTCTGAACACCAATTTACTTAGAAATACATTACCAGAGTTCTTTGTAGATTTTTTTTTATTAACCCCATACTTCTATAGAAAATAAGGCATTGTTGTATTCAGAATACTGACAGTTATTTTTATAGCTAATTTTTCTTAGTATGTTTGTTTTTTAAGAGGCATTTGAACATTAACACTCTCATCTTACCAAAGTAGAAGAGGAATTAATGAAGCATACAGAGATTGGGTTTTGATCTGTGACTTAATCTATATTGTTGCCATCCCTTCGTCAAGGTAGAAATGGTCATTATCTGCTGATTCATCACATCTTCTAAGCATAATTTTCTTTGCCTAGAACTAGGAATCTATATTTGAAATTATCCTATCTGCTTATTAACTTACAGATTAGTGCAATGTTTTTAAAAGCAATTAGGAATATGATAAGCTTACAGTAAGAGTCTGAAAGTTGTTTATGATCCCCATCACTTAGAAAAATAGCCTGCAGTAAAACACATCTGAAATATATAAATTAAAGACTTAAAACACTGTGAGTATAGTTTTTTATTTCAATAAGTTTTTTACTCAAATGAAACAGAAGTAATTTTTGAATTACAGTTGATCTTTCATGCTGATACTTTTATTTCTGCATCCACAAAATATACCAATTTGTTCACGAGAATTTGTATCCAGATATCACTTAAATGACTTACATGTAAAGAAAACTATGACAAAAATAATTTATTTGGGATTTCAAGCCTTAAATTTCACATAATCAATGGAAGGAAAGGATAGAAAAGAAGTAAATGACTTTTAAAATATAAAAGTTATATTTTTCCCCATTTTTGAAATACTGATACAATTTTTAGACTGGACTTTGAAATTACACGATAATAGCTGGCACTTTTTATGAAACATTCTCAAGTCAATTTCCTTGATAATGTTTCATTCCTTCACAATGACTACTGAAATATATTCTGCTTTAAGGTATTTTCTCACCTAATTCATGCACATTGTAATAGAAATTTCCCACTCGGGTGGTATATATGAATGTAGCATGATAAATACCAAATATGATTGTTGAGAATCTCTGAATTTTAATGGCTGTGAATCATATATTTTCTCTTTTATTTCAGATTTTCAAAGAACTTGTCCATAATTCTCATTTTAATATAAGTCAACATTGTTATTTTTTTGTCATAATTCTCTTATTAGCAACATCTCTGGAACCACATGATTTATTGTATTATTATGACTTGCATATGAATTTCAGGTCTTTGAAATTGTGTAATATATAAGAAGATCTTAGAAGTGAAGCCAGAAGAAGTTTCTGAGCATCTGTTCTAAGTTTTGCTAAATAGTTTTTGACAAACCAAGTTACCCTGTGCTTCTCTACCACTTGTAAATGGAGAAATCCTGTTGTCATTACCACAACAGAAGTTTGAATTAAAAGCACTTTGAAAAGTGTTGTCTTATTCTCCTATGATGTCTTAATGCATGGCAAACTTTCAATATATAAAGAATTGATATTGATATATAGTACTATCCTATTCGATTTTGGTAAAATGGTAGAATAACATAGTATAATATTTTCCTCATTATGAATAACTAGAGATGTTATAGTAGGGATGTTAATATGTAAAACGTGGCTGAACTAGCAAGATGAAATGAGAATCCTTAGGTGGTGAAAATAAAAAGTCATAAATTCATGAGCTGATTCTTTGAAAACCATAAGGCACAGTAGATAAAAGTATTGAATATCAGATTCAGTATGTTCAGCACTAAGAGAGCATTAATCTCACTTTAGGAAGAATTTGGAAAAGAGACTGATGCATATAAAGTGAACTGAGACCTGATTGGTATGGCTCAATGGATTAAGCACTGGCCTGCCAACCAAAGGGTCATCAGTTCGATTTCCAGTCAGGACACATGCCTGGGTTGCAGGCCAGGTCCCCAGTATGGGAGCATGAGAGGCAGCTGCACATTGATGTTTCTCTCTCTCTCTTTCTCCCTCCTTTCCCCTCTGTCCGAAAATAAATAAATGATTAAAAAAGTAAATGTGGGTGTGCAAACAAAAAAAAAAAAGAAGAAAGTGAACCAAAACCTCAGTAAAAGGGTAAACTAGAATAAAACATGTATTAACTTAGGCAGCAGGTAGACAGCAAAAAATCTTTCTGCCTAGACTCTGGATAGGAATAGAAAAAAAGAACTTGTAAACCTTGACTCAGATCTGAGTATCAATATCTAAATTGTCGATGAAATCTCCATCTCAATAATTAAGATAAATATAGTTTCCAAAACAATGTGTGCCTAACAAAGACAAATATAAAACCATTCTATGCCCTGACCAGTGTGATTCACCTGTAAACTGAAAGGTTGTGGGTTCAATTCCAGATCAGGACTCATGCCTAGGTTGTGAGTTTTGTCCCAGATGAGGGCATGTACAAGAGGCAATTGATGGATGTTTCTCTCTCACACCAATGTTTCTCTCCCTTTCTCTCCCCTCCTTTCCCCTCTGCCTAAAATCAATGAACATGTCCTTGGATGAGGATAAAAAAGAATTCTCAAGAGACATTTCACAATCCAGGTTCACAAGAAAATCTTACAGAAGAGGGCCTGTTAAAATGATATCACAATAAAAATACATTACTGGAGGCTATTTAAAAAATGAAGAGTGAATTATAAAATTAAAAGATAAATCAGAGAAAATCACCTGTAATTCAGCCCGGAGGAAATGAGATAGAAACGTGGAAGACAGATTTGGAGGCAGAAAATCGAATGAGGACACTCCACATACGTTTGACAGGCATTCCAGAAGAAAACACAGAAAACAGGAGCATCTACATTCAGACAACGTGGTTGAGAATTTTCAGAGTTAAAATTCTTAATCTTCAAGAAACATAAGTTGAATAAAGAATAAATAATTCCACACTTAGACATATTTTAGTGAAACTTCAGAACATCAAATCAAAGTGATTATGTAATATACAACTAAGTAAAAGACAGATTATGTACAAAAGAGTTGTAACTAAATTGACTACAGATAGCTCAACAAAAACCATGGAGATCACATTTATGAATATCTTCACAGTGTGGAAAGAAAATAACTGTTAACCTATAGTTCTCTGCCCAGCTAATATGTGAAGAATTAGGGTCATATAAAGAAAATTTTAGCCCTGGTTGGTGTGGCTCATGGGATCCAGTGCCAGCCTGTGAAGCAAAGGTTCACTGGTTCAATTCCCAGTGAGGGCATATGCCTGGGTTGTGTGCCAGGACCCCAGTAGGGAGCATGTGAAAGGCAACCACACATTGATGTTTCCCCCTCTCTCTTTTTCTTTCCTCTCTCCTCTCTCTAAATATAAATAAATAAAATCTTAAAAATGAAAAAATTTTAAATCAAAAAGGACTGAGAGAATTTTTCCCTAATGGGTGCCACCTTCAGGAAAAAGGATTTTAAGTCCTGGAAAAATCGAGATACAAGAAGTGATAGTGAGTAAAAGAATGGGAACTATATGAATAAATATATTCTTATAATCTTTGTATTGTTTGTGTGGAAGGTAAAACTCTTGATTAAACTTTAGGTCAAATCTGGAAATTAAAAGTAGCCACAAAAGGAAAAGAACTGATGAACAAGACACCTGTGTGGGGGTTGTGGGGGAGAAAGGGGGGAGGTGGAAGAAGGTATGGGAGGATAATGGTAATAGATGAAAAAACAAAATGTAAAACCTTAAAACTAGTAGTGATAAAAAAAGAAAATAAATTATATTACACTAAGATTAATTCAATGGAAGAAGGGGAAAAAGAAATAGAGCAGAGGGGAGTATGGTATGGAAAATATAAAATTATATACACAAATAGTTATTGAGTACTTGTAGTAAAATTAGCCAGTGTTATAAATGCATTAAGTGTGTTTTATTTAATTCTTACAATGATGTCAGGCAATTATTATCAAAAATATGCTATTTTAAAGATCATGAAATGAGCATGCAAATGATTTAAATAGTTTGCTCAAAACTCACATAGCTAGTAAGTAGAACTCAGAAAATGCAGCTCCAAGTCCATTCCCTTACCACTATAATTTTCTATATAAAACATTAAGATGGTAAATAAATCTAAATTTGTTTGTAATTACAGTAAATGCAAAGGATCTAAACTGTCTAGTTAAATGTAGATGGTATAATGTTGCTTAATAAAAGACTCTCAGAATAGATTAAAAGAACAGCAACAACACATTCTGCTAGTTACTAGAGAAGAACCTGACAAAATAAATAATAAAATTATTAATAATAAAGTATAAGGAAGAGAAAAGATACCAAATAATGTCTAATCAAAGGAATGCTTAGTTTATCTATATTAATAACAGGCAAAATACACATCTAGGTGAAAAAATTTTATTAAGAATTAAGAGGGTTATTAAAGGATGACAGGAATAATTTGTCAAGAAAATGGACAATGCTATTAAATTGCATTTTTAAGATCAAAGCAAAAAGGTGGAAATCTAAAGAGTTATTTGTAAATATACAAAGAATCAGATAAAGAATATTATTCTCACCTTGATATTTATCTATTAGAAAACACTCATAGCACAGTTTCCTTCTAGTTTTACAAATGCACTTTGCTAAGACTCATGCTTGACACTTACACAAATCGATATTGTTCAGAGCTCAAGGAATGAACATTTTACCCCAAATCGCAAACATGTCTCAGATTTAGTGCTAATAACAGTTTGTCTTAAACAACTTTGTACTGAAAAATTTCCTGATTCTTCCAGCTAGGTTTGTTTCTCCCTATATGAATTTCCAGAGCACTCTGATGATATTACTTTATGACACCCTTCTTCCTCTCACTTGGTGGCTCTCAGCCAGAGATGATTCTGCCCACCAGTGGACATTTGGCAACGTCTGGACATTTTTTTGTTGACACAACTGGGGTGGGGGGGATGTGATGGGTAGAGGACAGAAATGACTCTCAACATCCTACGGTGCAGAGGACAGTCCCCAGTAATAAAGAATATCTGGCCTGAAATGTCAACAGTGCTGAGATTGTTTAGTTTGTGGTATACTAATTTGATTTTTTTTAACCTTCTTTACTTTCAGTTAAATTGTAAGTATCATGGACTGGGTCTTATTCACCTTGGAGTCCATGTAATATATAGTATTGTGTCTGCTACATGGTAAGTCAATATATGTGAAATTGAATTTTCATTCAACAACAATTTTTAGTGACCAGCATGTCTGTGTGAAAGAGGCTAAATAGGTCATCTTTATCCTCTAGGAATTCCTAGCGAAATAGTGAAAGAAATGTATAGGTGATTCCTGGCTTAATAGTGAAAAAAATGTATAGATGATTTATAATGCAATACACTATGTGCTTAAAACAAAATTCGAGAGAAAAATGTATAAGTAGTTTAAAATACAATATACTATACACTTAAACAAAAATATGAGGAAAATTATTCAGTGGAAAGCCAAAATAAGCTGAAGTTAAGTCTGCTTAGAGGAGAAAACTATACTTAAGAGAGGACAATGACAGCCTCAATGCCTATCCGTAGATGAGGGGATAAAAAAGCTGTGGAGCATTTATACAACGGAATACTACATGGCCATAAAAAGGAAGGAATTTACTTTTGCAACAGCATGGATGGACCTGGAGATTATTATGCTGAGTGAAGTAAGCCAGTCAGAGAAAGACAAATTACCATATTTTCTCACTTATATGTGGTATCTAATTAACAAAGTAAACTGGACAAAATAGAAACAGAAACACGGGTACATTAAACAAACTAACAGCTGTAGGGGAGTGGGAAGGTGGTACTGAATGGAAGAAAGGGAAGGGAGTAGCCAAAAATATCTATATACATAACACATGGACACAGACAATAGTGCAGTGATGGCCAGAGAGGAAGGGAGGGTGGGGGCTGGGTGGAGGTGGGCCAAGGGGGGTAATGGGCCGTCTGTAATAGTGTCAACAATAAAAACAAAGAAAACATGTTTAAAAAAAGGACTGAGCTGTAATTTGAAGAAGGAAAATAATTTCATCAGCCAAAAAATAGAGAAGTGGATGATACAAATTGTGGTAGATAAATGAATAAATATTCTATTCTAGCACTTTGATGACAAATCTAATAAAAATAATTGATGAAGTAATTGTTTTAAGTCATAAAATTGCAAAGCAGGAAATAATCTTAGAGTTCATCTCCTCAAACTGCACATTTTATAGATATTTTGAAACTGAGTTCTAGATGGTTGAAGCAATCAACAGTGTCTCAAAGAGGTCCTGGCAGAGACTGACCTAGGACTCAGTCATCCTGATTGCTGTCTGTTCATTCTCTCTATAAGGGTGCATTGCCCTGCTTCACCTAATGTTCAAGGAGCAGCCTATTTTCACCAAATTATGGAGACATGGGATGGCTGTTTTGTATCATTTGTAATTTAGTCAATGTATTAGTCAGGGTTCTACAGAGAAACAGAACCACAAGGGCTCTGTTTTGTGCACAGAAAGCACACACATGCACACTGAGGAATTGAGGCACACATTTATGGAGACTGACAAATGTCCCAGATCTGTGGGTGACAAGCTGGAGATTCAGAAGAGCTGACAGTGTATTTCAGTCCTAAAGCTGGCAGGCTCGATATCCAGAAAGAGTAGATGTGTTATTCTGAATCTGAAGGCAGGAAATAAACCAAAGCATTGATGTCCTAGATCAAACAGTCAACTAGAACTCTCTCTTGCTCAGCCTCTATGCTCTGATCAGGTTTTCAATTGATCCATGAGGCCTACTTTCATCAGGGAGAGCAATCTGCTTTACTGAGTCTAAGGATTCAAATGTTAATTTCACCCTGAAAGGTCCCCAGAGACACACCCAGAATAATGTTTGACCTTGTGTCTGGACACTCCCTGGTCCAGTAAGGTTGACCTATAGAATTAACCATCACAGCGAGTAACAAACAACTAATGCTCTTTGTCGGCACACCACAAAGTGCTCTGGGGGGATTTAGTTTGGAAAATTTAAGATTTTATAAAGTAAATCAAAACAAACCAGAACCATTTGGTCTGCAATAACACCAGAAAGTTGATTTGACTATTTTGGCTAGGTAAATTAGAATTAAAAAACAGAATGAAAAATATAAAGATATAACATTAACAAAATTCTTTTCTACCAAACTGGAGAACTTTATTAGGTTTGCATAAAAGTGGGTGATCTCCTTGAACTCATCTTTCAATGGTTCTCTTGAATTATTTATCTGAACAATTATTTTAATTTCTAAGAACTCTCCCCTGTGTTCATTTGTACCTTTTCCATGGTGCTCTGTCTTTTATTTATTTTATTTATTTGTTAACCTTACCTGAGCACATGCTTATTGATTTTAGAGAGAGGAGAAGGGAAGGAGAAAGAGAGAGAAACATCAATAGGCTGCCTTTGGTGCACACCCCAACCAGGGTCCCTAACACCCACAACATAGGCGTGTGCCCTAAGAATCGAACCCATGACCTTTTGGTTTTCATCCTGCAAACCACAGTCATGGGTTCAATTCTTAGCCAGGGCACAAAGCCCAACTTAGTCACACTGGCCAGGGCCATGACATTGTATTTTTATTTTGTTTATCTTTTAATTTATTTTTTACTTCTTTTTTGTTTATTTTTGTTGTTGACACTATTACAGATGCCCCCATTCCCAGCCCCCTACCCTCCTCAACCCAGCCTCCACCCCCGCTTCCCTGCGGCCATTACCACACTGTTGTCTCTGGGTGTATGAGTTATACACATATGTTCTTTGGCTAATCCATTCACCTTCTTTCATCTAGTCCCCTCCTTTGTTCTGACTGCTGTAACTCTGTTCCCTGCATTCATGCCTCTATTTCTGTTATTTTGTTCATTAAATTTCACATACAAGTGAAATAATATAGTATTTGTCTTTGTCTCACTGGCTTACTTCACTTAGCATAATAATTCCAGATCTATCCATGTTGTCACAAAAGGTTATGAACTATTTTCTCTAATCACTCTGAGGCATCTGATTACTGTGCTGATTTTATATGAAGTTTTCTTTAGTGCTTAAAAAAAATCATGTTAGCTCCCATAATACATATTTTCTCTGCTTATTTTTCTACTCTTTTGTTTTAAAAGATTAATTTTATGTTTGATCATTGTGTATTTAAAACTGCTTCATTAGAATTCAGTGCGGTCCCTGTATACAAAATTATTATATAAAAATAAAACATTCCTCCTCTATTTAAACAAGATCTGTGTGAATACAAGCTTATAACTCATTTAAAAATAATAATAATAACCACATTACCTGTTAACATAAAATATATTAATAAAAATGCATGAAAATTTTCATGAAAGTGCATTGCTTTACATTTTAGCTAAAGTGAGACACTCCTATTGGCTTTCTCATCTAATGTGTTGAACTTCCACTTTATAGCTTCTTGAAACTTTACTGTGCAGTCAACAGAATATGAGAGAAAAAGTCAAATAACAGTTTAGTATGATTATAAAAATAATTTTAACCTTATAGTCCCCCCAAAAGGTTCTCTAGTGCCCTCAGCTGTCTTGGGTCAATGTATACTTTGAGAACCATTGTTTTAGAATTCGAATGAAAAAATTTGCTTTTTTTTTTAAAGGAGAGTATTTTATTACTGACATTTCTTAAAAGTATCAGTAATAAAATAAAAAAATCAGATAATAAAAATCAGCCCTGGCTGGTGTGGCTCAGTGGATTGAGTGCTGGCCTGTGAACCAAAGGGTTGCTGGTTCAATTCCCAGTCAGGGCACATGCCTGGGTTGTGGGCCAGGTTCCCAGTGTGGGGCGCTCGAGCCACAACCACACATTGATGTTTCTCTCCCTCTCTCTCTCCCTCTCTTCTTCTCTCTAAAAATAGATAAATAAAATCTTTTTTTATAAAAAGGATCTGATAATAAAGACCAGATTGACTTTTCATCAGTTTTATTACTGTGGTTGGTTTTATCATTGTTTATAAATTCTACCAACAATGCACTCTCTTATTGCCTGTATCTGGGCCAGACCACTCTCACCACCCTTCCATTTGTATACCACCATGAGGCAGAGGCCAGACTAGACTCAAATCCAAAAGCTTGATATCTTAACTGTCACAGTTTGTTTAAAAATTATGTTAATGCTAAAGTCTAAAAATGGACACATTCACTCATGATCATTAAACAAACAAATAAAAAACCTAGTTACACTAAAGTAATTCCCATCAAAGACTATGAAACCAAGTGGGGAATGAGTGAAAAAATCCTGGTAAAGAAAAGAACACAAATTTTCAGTCATTCTCTGGAATCCAAACATAAGATCCAAACAGTGTCATACTTTACAGTCATAGCAAAGTAGGAGGCATTTAAATCTCTGAAAATGCAGAGAAAATAGTTAATTATCATTTCTGAGATAATTACTGCTGTAAATTCAGTCATCCAGCCTCTGTATTTACAACCTGGTATTTTTCACAGAGAAGAAAATGCTGCCCTCCTCAAGAATTTTATCTTCCAGGATCTTTCAAGGGTTCTGCCAGCAGCCCTGAGTCACCTGAGGGGGGCTCTGAGGGAGAAGCAGGACGGGGAGAATCCCCAGGGTATGCCCTCCAGCAAACTTCCTGGAATTCTTTGTGCATTGTGTCTTGACAGTTAGATTGTGTACTTACTCAAAATATCTAAACATCTTCATTAAGTTAGACTGAAGGCAATTGAACTAAAACAGATCTGGAGCACTTCTTTCAGTGTAGCTTGAAGTAGAAGCTTATAGGGTCAGTGTGAAAGTCCCATTACAAACCCAAGGAAGGTAGAGAACAAGTAGAGTCTGAAGCTGCACAGGCCATGAATTTGAAGACTTAAACTATATTTTAAGAGCTTAGGAAAAGAAACTGTGCAAAAAAAGGTTTTAATGGATGGGGAAATATAAGGAGTTTAGAAATGGAAGGGAATGTGAGTGATTCATTAGCCGCCAGTATTATAGGATGTCAGAGCTGGGAGGTATTGGAGAGACCATCCAGACCATCCAGACCCACACCTTTGTTTTATAAATGGGGAAAGACTCAGAGTAGCTAAAGCAATATAATGTTAATTTACTTATCAAATAAACTTTAAGATGCAATATCTTTTGGAACCTCCACATTTTTTTTAAAACAACATGTATGATAGGTATTGTTTTACTAATCTTTCTTTTCACATAACAGTAGTTAAATATTTTGGCATCCTGTAATTGATACAACAACAGTGAATATAATACCAACTTAAGTCACAGCCAAAGCCCAAAGAAATGATCTGAGCTTTACAGTTTTGGATTAACCTTATTATTAAATACAATCCAAAAATGTTTGGATGCTTAATGATTACAGGTGCTCTGCTTAACTCCATAGAGGAACCACAAATGAATTCAACAAGGTTCCTGACTTCCAGTGGTTCTGTTATCTAAATGAGATTAATTATAGGCAAAAGAAAAAAAAGCATCTTAAAGGGGCATTAAGAGGATAGGTCATGGAAAGTTTAATTCAGTTTGGAGAGTTTGGGAAACCTTCATGAAATTAAATTGAGAGAACACTTTGAAGGAATAATAAGACCTTAGTGAATGTAGATTGGGAAAGTAGGTAATTTCAGATTGAAAGGAATATACACACTGAGGGAGAGAGGTGGAAAATCTAGTGTGCTTGGGAAAGACAAGTACTGTATACTGGTTGTGAGTCGTTAGAGTGGGGGAGACATTACAATTGGCTTACTGATTGCAGTGCTTGCCCGTATAGACTCTTCTTAGAGGCCACCCATGTATCTTGCTTAGTAGCAAACTCAGGACGTTTGTTTAGTAACCATAAACATTACCATGTGAACTTGTCTCTAAATGCTCATTGGATCAGAGGTCAGCTACTTCACAGGCTCAGCAAACACACAGCAACAACAACGACAACAATAACGACAAACATAAAGATGAATGAAAGATGAATGAAGCCAACCACACAACATCTCTTGATTGTCTGAACTTGGAAACACACAGTTTCAGTGGAAAATAAAGCTGGAAGATAAGACAGGTAGAGAAAACCTGTAAGATAGAATCTGGGTCATGACAAATTGCAGAGAAACCGGTGGTGGGGGGCCCCCTGTTCAGTGTGGTTTGTGCCCAGAGTTACCTCAGTCTTTATGTCCTTTCTATAAACCACCCTGAGCAACCTGGAGGGAGTGTCTGGTTCTCATGCCAATAGAAACTGACTAATCCGGAGACTGTGAATGCTAATGAAAAGTTAGTCCACATTTTAGAGAACCTTTTGGGAAAAAACTGTGTATTTTAGGTTGCAATGTATATATTAATAGCTAATGGTTTAAGAATCATCAAGGGGTCTTGTTTAAAGATTATGGAGGTCCTGACTCACTAGAGTAGGGAGGACACTAGAAACCCATGTTTTTCATCAGTTTCCCTAGGGATTTAGAATCAGAATATTCATGGACCACAAGTTGAAAAGAATTTGATATAGATTATTTTAAACTGGGGAATTACCATAATATTTCATTTTATTTTGTGGGGCATATGTAAAGAAGAAACTAGACCAGGAAGTAAGTTATTAGAATATTCTAGATTAGAGATAAGTGATGGTGGGAGAAAAGGTGGCTATTGATAGAATAATTATTTTTTCATAGGATTTTCTTATGATAATTAAGAACAATCTAAGTTTTTCATTTGTGTTCCCTTTACCTCTCTATTATTTTCTATCCATGTTTTATCTATTCCAGGGGAACTGAGCATAGCTCTATAGATGGGTGTGATGATTAGTACATCTGACCCCTGGATTGAGTGATCTAACCAAAACTGGCTCAGCAGATAGAGAAGAAAACTCCTGAAAGACAGTAAGTTTCGCTAGAATATAAAAGATTTTATGCTATGAAGTTTTATATCCTAATGCTGAGAAATCATTTATATAATTACGGGACTCTTAAAAGTCTCTTACAGTAGAGAATGGAAAAAGAGTACGAAATGAAGATAGTTATACAAAATATTTTTTTTTTAAATAGGAAAAGTCCTGGCTAGTGTGGCTCAGTGGATTGAGCACTGGCCTGCTGAACCAAAGAGTCACCAGTTCTATTCCCAGTCAGGGCACATGCCTGGGTTGCAGGCCAGGTCCCCAGTAGGGGGTGTGCAAGAGACAATCACACATTGATGCTTCTCTCCCTCCTTTTCTCCCTCCCTTCACCTCTCTCTAAAAACAAATAAATAAAATCTTAAAAAAATAGGAAAAGGGTAAATTAGACACATGTACTTGTGTATACAGCTTTACTTAGAGCAGAGAGCCTTTTGATTTTAGATAGTAATAAACAAAAACACTGTATTAACAATTAGTGAGTGATGGGGAATTAAAAATGGTCATCTATATAGATTCAACTTCAGACTCATCAGTGCTGTATTCTTATCTATTAAATAAGTTCTCAAGTTGGGATCTTTAATAGAAGAAACTGATTTTACTGATTAGCAATTGGCAGAGAATGATCTTTGGATCACTGTGATTTACTTTTGAGCTTTGATTTTAAGAACCCAAATAGTTTTCTTTTGTCTCTGAGTGAACTCAAAGATACAACATCTATCCCATTCTAAATCAACTTTGATCCAAAAGGGAAGAATGGGAATTTAGAGAAGAAAGACGATTTGACAAGTTTGAAAAGACTTGTAGTTCTTCATTTAGGACTTTCATAATAAAATAAAAGACAAAGAAATCCCCCAAAGCCTCTTTGGCTTGAATTAGCACTATAATTTCCTGAGTGGCCCACTTTTTCTTCTATCAGTCTACATTATCTGTATTGCAAATAAGACATTGAGTAACTGGGCTCGGATGTGTTCTTGAAGGGTATCATGTAATAGTCAATCTGCACAGACTTATAATTGCCTTAACCTAAAAAGTAAGCACACTTAAAAAGAAATTTTTAAAGAACATAACTCCTGCAAGGCCAAAGCACTGTAGAATAATTACAGCTTCTTCTGGTTGCTATGATGCCTTTTATAACTACGTCATCCATTATCATAAGTGATTTTTAGTGTTAGTAAAATAAGATAGGAGGGTGACATAAGATTAAAGAAAGATGGGGAAAACGATCTATTCACTAAAAGTGACATAAAGGAATAATTTAGTGTCAGTATTCTGGTTAATGGAAACATAAGTATCTTCATAGCAAATATTAGCACATATGTCTTATGATGCAATGACTTTAAGCGCTGGTACTTGGGGGACTGGTTGAGAGAGTTTAAGTTTAAGAGCTTCTCACAAGTGTAAAAAGTAAAATTTTTTAAAAAACTCTCCCTATTATAAAAGTGTGGAAATATTTGAGCTTTTCATTAACTAACTCCTAAGTGGCCTGGAATAACTGAATGATAACAACATGCCCCCTTTTTACAGAGAAGACTACATTTCAGAGTTCCTAGCGATGAAGACTTTATCCTCTACCAAACCATCTGTGTGTGGTAGGATGGCAGAGCAGGGCTTCACCCATTTGGTGCGGAAAAGTTGGATGGCTCTGGCAGACGGAAAGAGAAAGGAAGAGATCAGGAAGAGGAAAGCAGTGGACCAAATGAATGATAATGAGTTCAGAGAAGCTGCTTAATCATTTGCGTACCATGGGCTTCTCTCTGGGTAGGAGCAAAAGAGCTTCATTTAATGAGGAGATTTATCTTTGGTGTCTATGAAGGGAGAGTGGATCTGACATTGTTTAAACAGACAACATCAGAACGCAGGGGTTTAAAGCTGGTGCATTACTAAAATGCTCAAGGAATTTCATAACAAATACATTTAACACACACAATCTAAATCCTTTTTAAAGGGCATCTGACATTAATCCCTCAGCTGGGGTTCCTCATTTTATAGCATCATTTATCATTTAATGTAACATTAGTTTTGCGGATAAAAGCCTTGGCAGAAAACCTGAACTGAATGTTGAAACATTAATGACTTAAGCAAAAAGGAAACACTTTGAAAGACCAGCCGGTGCACTGGATCTATCCCCTAGGTTATAATCACAGATGCAGGAAGCAATTGCTGCTATATAAATAATACTGCAGTGTTGTTAATGTTGGCAAGACCAGACTTATTTGTGATGCTAAAAGGCAAATAACAAAAGGTTGGACAAACTGACTCAACGGAGAAATGAGTATTTTTGTGCGTGTGTCGTGGAGGGAGGGAGTGATAAGATGAAACAGTTCTTAGCTACTAGTGTGGATTTTTCTGCAGAAAAAAGATACAGGGGTGGAGATGAGATGTAGGGGGTGGAGGTGGAAATACCAGGGCACTCTAGCAGCACAGATGGAATCGGAACTTCCTCCCTCCCACTGCACCTGAGGCTACCCGTGCTGTAGAGGAGGAGGCATCCTAGATGTGGGTGTGGGGAGAGTTGGAAGGCATTGCCAACTCCACTTAGGAGAGGATCCCAATATTTGTGAAATCCAATTCCCCACATTGCTTCAGCAACTTCTTTTCTGCTTGCCTATAACATATATCTAATTCTTTCCCTAACTAAACTTGATCTTGGGGAAGACACTTACCTTTTCTTGAATGACTTTGCCCATATTTGTGAAATGAGCAAGGAGCAGGGATGGTGAGGATGGGGCTGTTTAGATGAACTGTTTAAGTCCTTCTCACATCAGTCTTTTATGGATTTCCTTTGCTCCTATTAATATAGCTGATAATTTTAAAAAATTATATCCTTTGTGCTGTGATTGCATTATATCAAAGTGCTGGATCTTTGGGAATATTTTTCAGCTTCCAGAACTTTCCAAAGTTGGAACCATGTAGAAACTTACCAGAATTCTCAATGTCACATTGCTTGGTGACAAAGATTTTTCTCTGCTGAGTCCTCTTCTTGCCTAGGTTTCATCTTCAGTCTAAAAAGATATGAACAAACTCTAACATAGTTTCCAAGAGCTTAAGGCTGCATCCTTAGGATGACCCTCACCCATCATAAGAACCTGCCTGAGAAAAATCAAAGCTTCCAAAATAATTTACTGTTTGACCTAGACAGCAGCTGAAGATAGGGTGCCTGTCTCCCAACCCTTGTGGGAAACTTTGATTGAGTGTCAGTTAACAAACTCAGATGTATTTCACAAGAACCAATGCACCTCCTCATACTTTTTGTAATTTTTCACTTCCCTGACTCTACTGAACCCTTGTTCTCTCCCTTTCCTATTCCTTCCTTCTCCTTTTAAATATTCAATCACCTCTGTACAAATCAAAGTTGAATTCAGTTCATACTGGTCCCTTTTCCCCTACTGCAATAGTATATTGGTGGTTAAAATCAGTCCTTTCCACTTTAACTAGTGTCCAGCTTTATCTTTGACATTAGACAGCTGCCCTCATCATTTTAAGGTGAATACTTTCCTAACATCTTTTTGGTTCCAAGGGTAAGCTATAAGCAAGTTTCACATCCTGCACTTTATGTAGCCCATGGTGGGCATTTTCCATCTGCCCTACCTCTTCTTCTGTCTTCGGGGCCCATCTGGCTTTTGTTTCAACCTCAAACACAGCAGATGACATTCTCTGCCAGTGAGTCCTATTTTCAGCTCTCTTGGTTGAACTACATAAGCTGAGTCGTGCTCCCAAATTTACTGCCAGTTTTAAAACAATAAAAATCTAGTACTTAGTATTTCTACTGACCTAGGGCAAGGTCTAAAATGACTGACTCCTGTTTTTCTGCAAGGATTTGAAAGCATGTTTTAAAAGTATTCAAATATCAAATTATTACTTCAGAAATGCCTTGCATGGCTTACAGATCTTGGGAGAGTTTTTGCCTGCCGAATCAGGAGTCTTCTCCATCACAACTATCATCGAATCTTCTGTTGAGCTCTTTCAGCCTCCCATTCTACACAGCAGTGGCTGAGTGATCCCCAATGGCTTTTTTAGGTGAGGACAAATCCTCACCTAAGGCAGCTCTGGGATCACTGGCAGCTAATCCTTCCCGACTTTTTGTATCTGCTCTAGAGCTTTGCTGTTCAGCGGAGGACCATCAGCATCTACACCTGAAACCTTGTTAGAGATGAAGAATCTCAGGTCCTACATCCAAACTTTTCAGTCAGAATCAGCATTTTAAAAAATCCCCAAGTGGTTTAAATGTACTAGAACGTTTAAGAAGTATTGCCACTTATAACAATCTCACTCTTGCTTTTTCCTGGAAACTTCATCACAACTCCTGAATCCCTATCTTCCTAACATGTCCAGGAGGCTGTGGATATAGACCTTTCCTTACTTTGTAGGCTCTACCTGCATAGAGTATCACTGCATAGAGCTCAGTAACCTGGCACCTACCACAGAATTGCCTCTCTTGTTTGCCTTCTGTTACTCTGAATGTCTCTTACTCATGTTTCATTTTTACTCCCTAAAATACAGAGCTAACACTAGCAGGCTGGTCATGTACTACCCTGTTCAATACCTGCTTCATCTTGGTTAACATACCTGGTTCTAGGTCAGCCTGTCCTCTTAGCCCTGGATTGTGGAGTATAAACCTTTTCATGCCCACAAGTCCCAGAGCGCCAAAACCAAATGAACTGCAGTGGAGACTGGGGATTGTAAAGAACATGGACCTGATGGCAGAAAACATGGGGTTTAGCTCCATCTAGTAGCAAGTAAAATTTCACCTATATCTGGGTTGTTATGGGATTTGAATCATAATATGTATGGAAACACTTGATGGAAATAAGCACTAAGATACTATTTAACCAAGAGATGATTATGGGAGCAAATTATTTTTCACATTGCAGCCTTATTACGGATATATTTTAGAAAATAGGTAGTGACTGATAAATAATGGAGAACTTAAGGGGAAAATGAGAAAGGGGAAGAAGACATTCTTATTGAATGGACCTATTATTGCATGGTTTTTCTTTTATTTTTTATTTGAATAATATTATTTCTTTTTTAAAAATGTATTGTTGTTCAGTTATAGTTGTCCCACCTTTTGCCCCTTGCTCATCCCTACCCCATCCCCCCCACTCCCACAGGCAATCCCCCCATTATCTGTGCCCATGAGTCCTCTACTCATGTTCCTTTGCTTGCCCCTCCCCCCACTTTCCCCTGTCATTCCCTTCCTCTTCCCCTCTGGTCACTGTCAGTCTGTTCTTTATTTCCAAGTCTCTGGTTCTATTTTGCTCACTTATTTGTTTTGTTGATTAGGTTCCACTTACAGTTGAGATCATATGGTATTAATTTGTGTTTAGATTGTTATATATGTTCAACAAATTTTTGAATTTTTTCTTAAAAAGAATAAGAATTGGGGGAAAGGCTCAATAGAAACTCCTTAGTTTGGGATTCAAGAACGTGTACGATGACATCATAACATATCTACCACTCCACATCTCCCATTTATGGTTCTGCTCTCACCGTCAACTCATCCCACCTCACGTGCCAGGTATAACGCACTTTTTTGTCCAAATTTTTGAGGGAAAATAAGGATGCACATTGTACACAGGTATAGTGATTACATACCATGGGCATAATGATGGCTATAATGATCTCATGTATAATTAGCACAAAAACATGCGTGCATATTTTACACAGCAAAATATGGTGATCATTCTTTCACCTGTTTACCTTCCCTGAATGCATTTTCAGTTGTTGCTTTGCCTTTCGACTTAGGATGCTCTATTTTACTTCTATATGTGAAAAGATCATTTTTTCGTATGCCCCCAAACTCACATTTTTTTATTATACTAAATCAAATACATCTATTTACCTCTGCCTAGGAGGATTGGCAGGAAAATTTATCTCAGGATCATGTAGGACTATGGGATGTTTATATAAAACTGAAAATTTGGAAATTAGTTTATGGACCTTAGTTATTCATGACACTCTCTACCAGGAATAAAAATACAGAAAATACTATTTTTTAAATGCAGTATTTCTTGATTTTTAAAGGCTAGCAAATAATTTTAAATGTCTAAAAAACTTTCATGGAACAACCAAAAGATGTGAGTGGCCAAATTTAGTCCATAGTTCTGCAATTTGGAGATTTTTGTTTTAGACTTTAAGATAGAAATTCTTATCTACTCACTTAAATGGTGGGTAGATAAGACTTAAAAAACTAAATTGACTTTTAGTTTTTATAAATTTCTTACAATTCTGAGAATAAGACAGAATTTGAAGTTAAATAGAGTATCTTATTCCACATTTTGAAGCTTCATGAAATCTTCCAAGCTTAGCTCAGATACCTTCTATGACTTTCCTGGAGACAACAAGGAATATTTCACTCAGGAGAATCAGTGGTGTCTCCTCTACAACCAATCACATTTTCTCTTCCTTCCTTCCTTCCTCCCTCCTTCCTTCCTCCCTCCCTTCCTCTTTTCATCCCTCCCTCCCTCCCTTCTTTCTTCTCGCCTTCCTCTGACAAGTTAAATATCTGTGATTCAAACTCCCAGGCAGTGTAATCCAAAGACCTGAGCTCTTAAACACTATACCATAAAACTTACAATATAGTGAAGATATTCAATAATCTTCAGATAGATAATCTGTTCAGATCAAAATCTTCTTAAAAAATTCTTTTAGACTTAAACAGGACTGACTTGTATTAAATCAGTTAATAAACATATACTTTTCTTCTACTATACTATAATTCTTTTGAAGGGAAAATATATATCTGCTTGATTATTGTTCTTTCATAGCATCTGACACAGTAACTATCCCATAGCAAGCAGAAGAAAAAATGTGTATGTAACTGACTATACGTATTTGAAAAGTTCAAACTCCCTACACTTAGTTAAGTTCATTCAACTAGTATCTCTCTTCCTGCCCTCATCTTACTATACCCTACCTTCTGTACATGCAGGCTCAGAAAACACTTTGCAGCTCCAAAGGGGAGACTAATATTCCTTATGAGTGTTGTGTGACGGAAAACTTGACAGACGCAGAGTCAGGAGATTCAGGTTTGAGTTCTAATTCTGTGAGCCTATATCACACATGTCATCCCTTCTCTCCAGCTTTTTCCTCCCATTAAACAGGGTGTGGGCTAAGTGATCTCCAGGCTCCTTCCTGGCAGTGCAGAGAAAAAGTGGCTGAGGAGTCAAACGCAGCAGGATTCATCCCAGCATCTCTAATTTTCTAGTTGTACGGATTTAAGCAAGTTGCTCAATCTCTCTGACCATTAAAGCACCTGCTATAGTACCTGGAAAATAGGATGCTTACAATAATCACTAGAAGTTTTTATTATTATGCTATATTGATAATTATAAGTTCTGTAAGTTAGCTTTATATAAGGCATATGTATGTGATAGTCCATTTCAGTTACGGACTGATTATGTCAGTTTACAGCTTTCGTAAATCTACCTCAGATTGTCTGTGGTTCTGTATACTACACGAGAAACCCACGTGGGCATCGCAACAGAAGAACCGAGTCATTCAAGGCGTTGTTTTGTAGCTGACATCCCCTTGATTTATTTCTCATTCATTTGACTTGCTTTGCTTTTCAGCCTGAATTGGCCAGATTTACAGTTTTGCGTAGGCACAGCAGCCCACGTCTGATCCTTATGCACTGTTAAGAAAAAAACAAGATCGAGAGCATGAATTCTTTATATTTATGAATCTTTCTGAAAATTTATAAAAGTTTCTCTTTTCACCAAGCTAAATCAGTAGGCAGGCAATGCACATAATTTCTTATTGAGAAAATAGTAAACTAGGACTCCTTTGGGGAGAATTGTAAAATTTTAGGAACTTAATATATAAATCCATTGAAAACTTGGCTTCTGTGTAGCTTTGTTAAATTATAGAGTGTTTAGCTACAACTTTACATGGATTTTTGTGGTTCTTTGTTTTATAACTGTGCATTCCTTATTCCTCCCAGCATCTGTTATTTGAAAGTTTAATGAACGTTCCCCTTTTGTCTTGATCCAGCAGCGGAAACATTGAAGCAAATTACACACAAGTCGGGTTCCCATGCCACTTCTCCATAGTCTTTCCCCCAAGCTGAGATGGAGACTCCACAAGCTCTTACAGGGTAGAACTGTCCAAACAAAACTTCCCAAGGATCATGAGAAGTCAGTTTCATTCCAAGTTGTACTGATATTTCCTTCTCTTTTAATTTCAAAGCGATTTTACAGTATTAAAAATAGGGGGCAAAGGACAGATATTTACAACCAAAACTGAGTATGTATTTTTCAATGACCCAAAGTGTTTCTCAGTCCTTCCTTAGGGTTGGTTGCAGTCCTATCTTTAACAATCTTCCCTCTTTGCTCCATTAAATCAATTAAGATGACCCGAGATCAAATGATTGAAAGTCATCTTTTCTAAAATATGATATTCTCTAACATATTATTATTGTTTTTAGTGATTGAGACTTTACCCTCTTCCTTACTCTGCTGAAATGTATCACCAATTTAATTCCATTGATGTAGTAGTCTGGGTCTCCTTAAGAGATGGAAACCACTTAGACTAAACAGGAGAAGATGAATATAAATAATTACTAACTGTGATAAAAGAGGAACTAAGATATAAGGATATCTAAGGATAGTCTATAAAGCTAGACCTTGAGGCTGGTGGAGTGCCCAAGACAGCACAACCTGGAAGGGGTTCAGACCTCATTAAAGAGATAGGGTTCAGCGACAGGGCAGAGAGATGGCTGAAATAATCTGGAGCTGCAGGGCGTACAATATGTAATTCTTGGATTGCAAGTGAATTGCAGGGGATCAGCAACCTGTGGTGTACTAAAGCAGTGGGAGTCCTGGCACCCACGGGGCAGAAGGGCTTCGGAATGAGGCAGGCTGGGGTGGGATGGGGTGAGGGTAGTTCTGGGGGTGCTGCGACGCTTGCAGATGAAACCGCTGCTGGGTATGTGGCCCTCTGGGCTCGGGTCAGTTAGGGCTCACTCAGCGTCTGGACAGATGACTGCAGGAAGGGTATCATCAGGCAGAGGCTGCAAGATCCTAGAGACTGCATTCTGGGCCCATGTGGCAGGGAGGCTCCGCCAGATGTTCTCACACCCACATTGCTAACAGCGTCTGCAGAGGAAACCTATTCCTTTTGTAAAGTCTCTCTGGCGCCCTCTACTGAGAAAACTTGGTGCTCACTTTTAAGGAGAAATGATTATAGAAATTTCTTTTCACAAGGCATGTATTGAAGGACACATTTGGAGCAGAAAAACAATAAATTGCTAATTTTCTTTTATAATTTTATTGTGACTCAGCTGAGATATGGGAAAAGGTTCTTTATACTTAAGAATCAGACAGTCAGATTAAAATACTAACATTACTAAGATTTCTTAGTTATATTTATGTGATTTGGGGCTATACATTTTGCTTTCTTGAGCTTTAGATTTTTTTTTGCCTTTAAAATATTCATACAGCCTTCCTCAGAAGATTATTGGGAGAACTAAATAAGATATATAATTGAAAGGGATTGGTACTGAAAATGCAAATGCATTTTATTTATTTTACGTTTTTGAATTTTTAATAAATTGGATGCTCATAGTTGCTTCTGAGGATATACCAGCTGGTAGGTTAGAATTGAAAATCAAAACCAAAACTGAACTCCAAACTAACAAACAAAATCCAGGTTTTAATTTTGGTTTTAAATTTATTTCATGGTTGATGAGTGTGATGATAAGGGCAACGGATCAAGTTAAACAGGAGGGGTAGGGAAGACTTGTGTGTAATGAGTTTATTTTGTTTTCCGTGCAGAACTTTCTGTAACCTTATTCGAGTATATTCTCTAATTTCGGAGATGCAAAGGTTTCCTGTGAAAAGGGGTCCTTTCATCAGTAGCATGTCATGTTCAAGTTCTTCCTGGAGCAACTGATTGGAGCCTTTTTTCAAAGGTGCTTCTCCCTAATTTAATATACTTCCAGTTCCTCAGTTCCCTCACTGTTTTCACGCTAGCATCGCTCTGTCTTTCTCGGAGGAGAGGGCTCAGTACAAAATGTTGGTTGCTAAGCAGTGCCTATTTTTACTCCACTTGAGCAGAAGAGAGGCCCACTCGATGAGATTCTATCACTGAGGCTAACTACTAAGCAGCATTTGCAGTTTAAGCACTTATTGATGTTTCTCTATGAACCCTAAGGACTCCGCAGTTTGGCATCCAGGATAAAGATGTAAAGCTGAGGCCAAAGAATGGCCCAAGGAATATATTGAAAAATAATCATGAATATATTAATTCATCAAATATTTACTGAGCTCCTAATATGGTTTATGGCTCTGTAGTAGGCATTTGGAATAAATTAATGAGCTAAGTGAATTTGGTCCCTGATTTCCCAGAGCTCAAGTGAAGAGAGACAGATTGTGATAGAAAAAAAAATTAAACATGTTGCAGAGACAGCATAACAAAGAGAGGGGGAGTCTGTTTTAACAAGAGAACAAAGAGGAGGGCTGCCTGAGGCCCAGGTGCAAAGACCAAGGAGGTGCCAATCATGTGGAATGTATTCCAGCAGAAAGAACAGCTTGTGCAAACGCCCTGGGAGAGGCAGAGTCAGGCTGGGAGGGTGGGAAAGAGGTGGAGAGTGGGGCAGGGAAGGAGAGAGCTTGCCGTGAGTAGCTGAGAGAAGATCAATGTGACTGGAGTCTAGTGACTAAGGAGATGAGGTTGAAATTACAGACAAGGATTTGGATTTTAGCTGCAGTGAGTGAAGGGGATCCTTGGGAGGGCTTTATACAGTAAGTGGTTTGATCCACTTACATGTTAAAAAATCATCTTCATTTTCAAGAGGGGAACTGGTAGTAGGAGGGCCAGAATAAAGCAAGAGTCCACTAAGGACACTACGACAAAGGTCCAGGTAAAAGAATGATAGATGTTTGGTGAAGGGGATGGTAGTGCAAATAGCAAAAACGCAAATGTGAAATATATGTAGCAAGTAGAAACAAAGAAACTTGGTGATGAACTTTTGGTCTTTTATCACAATCCTGCTCCTTTTACAAACTTCCCAGATTTATTTAATGGCCACTCCTTCCTTGTTATTCCCTGGAGACTCTCCCTCACCCCTTTTATTTGAACACTCAGCAATCTGCTGGCTCTATATTCAGAATAAATCCAGAATCGATCACCTCTCATCCATTCTACCTCTCAATACCTAGTCCAAGCCACCATCATCTCTCTCCTAGGTTATTGCAATAGTCTTGCCTGTTTCTGCCTTTCCTCCTGCAGTCTATGATGTGCACAACACTCAGAGAGACCCCATTAAACAATGGATCAGATCATGCTAATCCTCCACTCAAAATCCACCAGCAGCTTCCCATTGCACATTAAGTAAGAGATAAATTCCTTATGGTGGATAAAAGACCCCATGTGATCTGGCCAACTATAACTCTTATTTCACTTTCTACTATATTGCAGCCACACTGGTCTCCTTGCTATTTCTTAACCATGACAAGCTTGTTCCTACCCCAGAGACTTTGCACTTGCTATTTCATCTTCAAGTCTAAATGTGATCCACTGCCCCACTTTTTGAGTCATTGTTCAAATGTCACCTTCTCAGGTAGACCTTCTCTGATGGGTCTAGATAGAATTATGCTCTCCCCCAGCACTCTCTATTCATTTCCTGCTTTATTGTTTGCATAGAATTAACTTATCTGACATGCTGTATGTATTACAACTTATTTTATATAAATTGTTGAGCTCCATTAAGTGGCAACATTTTTTAAATAGATTTCAATTTTTAAAACAGCTTTATGTTTTCAGAAA
Organism: Glossophaga mutica; assembly: GCA_039655065.1. NCBI lineage: Eukaryota > Metazoa > Chordata > Mammalia > Chiroptera > Phyllostomidae > Glossophaga > Glossophaga mutica. The sequence continues at coordinate 174,207,503 of CM077304.1, read as the reverse complement.
AATTGAGGCGGTAGTACAGAGGGTTCCCATACACCTGGTACCCAGTTTCCCTTGTTACAATCTTACTTTATTATGCTACATTAGTCACAATTAATGAACTGATGTTGAAACATTATCATTATTAACTCGAGTCCATAGTTCATTCAGATTTCCTTCGATTTTCAGTAATGTTCTCTTTCTAATCCAGGATCCTATCCAGGATGCTGTATTACATTATGTTGTCAGGTCTCCTTAGGCTCTGTGTGGCTAGAACATCTTCTCAGACTTACCTTGTTTCTGATGACCTTGAGAGTTCTGAAGGGTACTGATCTGATGTGTTGTATAATGCCCTCCTACTGGGAATTTTCTGATGTTATTCTCACAATTAGACTGAGGTAATACGCTATTGGAGAAGATCACATCACAGCACCTCAGGTGCACATTACCTACCTCAATTAGACTGATGATATTGACCTTGATCGCATGGCTGATATATAGCACTTCACACGTTTCTGCACTATACTGGTACTTTCCCCACCTCCATACTGTTATCTTTGAAAGAAAGTCATTACACACAACCCACATTTAAGGAAAGAGGAGTTATGCATCAACTTTTTGAGGACAGAATGTCCATGTAAATTATTTTTTAAATCTTCTGCAAGGGATATTTGTCTCTTCTCATACATTAATTTATTTAATAAATTTTATAAGTGTAAACTCAAGAATATTTCATGGTATATTTTGGGTTATTATCCAATACTACCTTATTTATTTATTTTGTTTTTTTGAATTGTTTCAGCTTTAGTCACTGGGAGCTTTTTCAGTTGCTCCTGTACCCATTTGGCATATTCTGATCATTATTGTTAGTACTTTCTTACTTTCTGATATTATAAAATGCTCCAGTCTCATTTTGTCTATTTCCTATCCCAGTCTTAGAAATGGGTATTTTTTTCCCAAAGAATAGAGGTGAATCTTTATTAGTTTAATAATTTCTATATCCCTAGCACCCAGAACAGTACCTGGAGCAAAGGAGTCACTCCATAAATATTTGTTAAATGAATGAATAAATGTATGAGTGAATTGGAAGTGAGATCAAGATATAAGGCAGTTTGGGTCAGAGTCCCCTTCCCTTACCTGGCTCTTCTCTCATTAAGGCAAGTGGGGTCCAGCACTTTGTCAGAAAACCTTCCGTGGGCAGCATTGCAGGACTGAAAGTTGCCTCACTCTCAGATGTTATTATTTTGTAAGAAAATGGTCTTCCTGAGGAAGGTGTATAGAAATTTACAATTCATTTATTTTAAGGTGCCAAGCAGTGTTCCCTTCCGTCTAAATTAATCCTTCTTCTCTCAATGCACCTCACTTCCTCATGCCCTAATTAGAACACTTATTTTATTCTTCCTTCGTTGTCTTGTCTCTCTTTCTGCCGCTCGCTAGGCTGTGAGCAGCTGGAGAGGTGGGACCACGCCTTATTTTGTGCGGTGCCCGCAGCGCCGAGGGAGGCTCGCCCACGCGCAGGCATTTCTCAGCAAGTGCTTCAAGTGGATGGGCTTCCCAAAGAGATGCCTTGGCACCAGGATGGGCTGTTTCTATGCATGCAGTGTAACTGAGGCAATAAATAATTTAAATGACAAAGCAGACACAGTCAAAGATCTAAGCCTTTTAGATAGGGGACAATTGTCTGAAAAGGGGTACACTTTAACTGTAAATACTTATGGGACAGAGGAAAAAATGAATTTATTCTCTAGCTAGGCTAATTGACTGTTTTTCTCCCTCCCATCTTTGTTGTTATCTATAAACTCCAGTAAACAAGATTTTTTCTTGTACATTGCAGATTTATAAAACTTTTAAGATGACTCTTAGCTATGCTATAACTCCCTTATTTTAAAGATAGAGGAATTGTGGCCCAGAGAATGGAAATGGTTTTTCCATGGTCATATGGATCTGGAAGCTAGATCTCAGTCTCCTAACTGCCATGCCAACCTCATCATCGTTCTCGGAGAAGGTCTCCACAAATATTAACATACTGGTGTAAAAGTGGGTACTTCATAGTTACCTATTCCACTAGAAAATACATGTTTGCTGAGTAAAATAATGAACAGTATAACTGAACTAATTTTTAAGCATTAAGTAGGAAAAGGATTGCACATTTAAAATCCACAGAAGACAAAGCTATTGTTTTCAAATATTAAACAACAAAAATTTGGTCAAACAGAGAAGGAAAAAGAAAGCAACATTTATGAAGGACTAAACATGTACAGGTTGCCTGTGTGTGTTACTGAGTTTGATGTTTCGTGCTCAACAAGGTAAGTGTTCTCATGAGATGTGAAATCGCCTCCAGTCACACAGATACTTCCTGGCAGAGCTGAAATTCACAACCAGTGTCTGTGACTTTCAGTGTGGGTGAGTCCTTTTTACTGCACTGCAATCCTTCCAAACTTTAGGAATTGAACTATTCTGATTATAGATTTGAACCAAGTATTGTTGAGCTTATGTTATGCAACCTATCAGTGGTATATTGATTTAATTCACTTTTTGTAGTGTTCACCATTCAATCCAATTTCATTAAAACAATATTTACTAAGCGCCTACTGTGTTTTTGGCACTGTATACCATGTACAGGGCAGAAATAAAGAGATAGATCCATGGATTCTAAGTGGGAAGTGCATGCTCACATTTAACTTTAATTGAAAGGACTATATGAAAACTTCCTAAACAGATGGACAGAATGCTATATAAAGTGTTATACATGTGTGTTTGTGTGTACACATGCCTATATATAGTAAGAGGACTGTCTGGTGTGTGTGGGATGTGTGTATGTGCACTTTTGTATATGTGCATATAAAAATCAGCACCATAAATTTATACCTGCCCTATATACATATCATATATATGTAAATAGGTGTCTATAAAAGCTATTGTTTAATTTTAGTAGGTTCCTTATATCCTCTCCCACCCCAGGGTTTAAAGCTTAAAGTAGAGTTTAAAGTATTTATGTGCTGGCTTATACATAATTCAGAACAAAAATTACACTGATTTTTTATGTATTTTTTCCCATGATGATGATCATGGTTCAAGATAAGGAAAACAAAATAAAAACAAAAATAACAACCAAAGAGGAAAAACAGAAAAAAATCTGGCTGGCCAAAAACAATTTTAAGAGAAGAGACTATTTTACAAAGACTAAGGATTTTCTAATAAGTTCATATTTAATTCAGACGTGGCACATTGTGGAAGCAAGTCTTATTTGTCAAATTCCAAATTTATAACTCTCCCTTCCTATTCTCTAGTCTCAAATTAATTTTCTCTGTCACACTTCAAAGAAATTCAGAAAAAAATACTTTTAAGCAGATCCATTTGTCCTGACATACATAAACAATGAGTTTATAATAGTCATTTTATCCAGCTAATCTCCTCAGAACATTTGTTCTTAGTCACGGCAAAATTCACACACAAGAGCAGGTCACTTGCAGTCTAACCTTTAAAGCTCTTCGTAATGGGACACACGTTTTTGCTGTCAGATGTTGTCTTTCCTCCGTATCCTTTGTAAGAGGTGGTGCTAAGTCAGAGGTCCTAGGCTGAGTCCAGATGATGGGACAAATCCCCCTCCTCTATCTCTTTTGAAATTTTAACTATATGGATGCCAACAGTTCCATCAGCAGAAAATAAAGGTAATATTTAAAACCATTTAATGAGCAGAACTGACCCTTTTCTTTATAAAGCCAAGAGTAAGAATAGGAGAGGAAAAGGAGATCTCTATTTTTTCGATGGTGATTAATTCAGGAAGAACCAACCTAGGATAAAAAATGAGAGTGTGGGGTGTTAGGTTTTAACAGAATTGTTTAAAATCAGCCAACATACATAGAGGAGACATTTCGCCAGATGGAACCACTTGGGGTGATTTTTTTTTAAACTTCTCTGAACTCCTTTGCACTCTGTAACTGTCTATATCTCCCTTCCCTTATTCCTTCTGTGTTATCTATTTATGTGCTCTTACCTCCTCTGAGATTCCAAAAAGTTGGGGAGGGCAGGAGATAGATCTGATTCAGAACATCTTCCTCCATAATTCCTTGTACTGTACTTTGTACATAGTAGGCACATGGTCAACTGATTGACTATCTGCAGGCATGAGGAGGGATACAGGGCTAATATTAAGGACACACGGATTATAGTATGTAATTTCTGTATCTTTGCATTGCAATCTCAATTAGTTCTAAAGAATCATTTTTACTTTCTCTATACCTTAGTGTAAGACATTTCAGTGGAATGAGAATGCCAGACACATGACTTAATGTTGCTTAAGATATCAAGACCTCTTAGGTGACAAGCTGGTATAGCTCCATGAAACCAAATCACACGGCATTTGTTCTCATGTCAGACAGCTGATGTCAGCAATGCCTGAGATATATGTTGGCAGTCTCCCTCTTGAGATGCCAGCTTTATTCAATTAGTTTGCACACTAGACAATTTCACCCACTCATTTGACACTGAGATTCTTTTCAAAATCTCAGTTCTGAGTGGTGGGTCTTCAAAGGTAAATAACTTCAGAAAATTATGATTATTTAATATAAATTGGGTATGAAAACATTACTGGAGTAGTCCATATAAAATAATAATGATGATTAATTTTATTTATTTTGTTTTATTTTTTCCAGGTTATGACATTTATGAATAATGCTCTTTCATTTTTATTGTTATTCAGTTACAGTTGTCCCACCTTTTTCCCCATTGCTCTCCCCTGCCCTGCCCCACAACTCTCACCATCAATCCCCCCATTGTTTGTGCCCATGAGTCCTCTATTTGTGTTCCTTGGCTTGTTCCTTTCCCCTCTTTCCCCCTCTCCCCTATTACCTGCCTCGCCTCACCTCTGGTCACTGTCAGCTTGTTCTTTATTTCCAAGTCTCTGGTTCTATTTTGCTCATTTTTTTATATTGTTGATTAGGTTCCACTTATAGGTGAGATCATATGGTATTTGTCTATCACCACCTGGCTTATTTCACTTAGCATAATAGTCTGCAGTTCCAACCATGATGTCACAAAAGGTAGGATTTCCTTCTTTCTTTCTGCTGTGTAGTATTCCATTGTGTAAATGTATCAGTATTTTGATCCACTCATTTACTGATGGGCATTTAGGCTGTTTCCAGCACTTGTCTATTATAAATAACGCTGCTATGAATACTGGGGTGCATAGGTTCTTTTGAATTGGTCATTCTGGATTCTTAGGGTATAATCCCAGCAGTGAGAAAAGGTTGCCAGTTCGATTCCCAGTCAGGGCACATGCCTGGGTTGCTGGCCAGGTCCCCACCTAGGGTTGTGTGAGAGGTAACCAGTCCATCTATCTCTTACACATTGATGATTACAGTAATTTTAATGAATTTGTCTTTTTGTGTTTCTTGAAGGTAGGTCAACAATGTCATGCAACTTCAGTGGAATACAGAGACTCAGACACTGAAGCTTAGTGATGAAGAAACTGACAAGCTCTGTGTCTCATGGATCAAGGTCAATGATAAAGCCAGGACTGCAAGGCTGTGTGAGGGCTTGTGGCAGAACAAGCCTGCACCACAGCAGCAATTCAAGGAGAACACGGTGCAGCAGACCTAGGTTCCGGTCCCTTGGCTGACATTTAGTGTCCTATATTTGCAAGTCACTTCACCCAATTTGAGCCTCATGTTAAAATGGGAATAATTCCTTATTCTCAGTTTTCTTACATAATTGTTTTGATCAAGTTACAGCTGATGATACTTTGTAAGGTTTATTAAAGTGCATAAATATAAAGGATTGTAATTATTACAATGATTCCAAGAAGGGCATTTCCTTTCTTCTTAAATAGTAACACAGGAGCTGATTTCTCAGCCACTCTCTATATTGGTTTTCTCACAATGAATCTGAAAAGCATTTTAAAACCATATATCTCCTGCTGCAATGTTGGTCAAGCAAAAGGTGTTTATGAAATGCTCGTGTTAATCAATAAGTGTATATCAAGTACCTATCACATGTGAGAAATTGTGTTAGACATTGGAGAGAATAAGAATTAGTATCAGCTATAGTTCCCTTTAAGTTCTTTGAAGACAGAAACTTAGAATGTACTTGAAGTCAGGGGTGAGGGCAGAAACTTCCATTTTCTGTTCACACATAATGTGCCAGACATTTTAAATACATTCTCACATTTAACTCTCACAGTAACTTATCTTTTGAGATAGAAGTTTTTAAAATCTTCATTTTACATACATAAACACAGAGGTATAGAGAAATCAGATAACGTATTCAAGAATTCACCACCAATCAGACAGAAAGTTGAAAATCCAACCTGAACTGGGTCTTGGGCAAATAATAGGAAAGACTGGCCATTATGGTAGGGCATGATGGGAGTCAACCTTCTCCCCACATTTTCTGTGATTCCACTTTCATTTGTTCCCAGAGCAACATTTCTGAGAAACTTATACTCTGCTCTCTCTCTCTCTCATCTCTTTCTCCCCTCACCTCTGTCTCTCTCTCCAGTAGCCTACTTCACAATGAACTCTTCATTTACATTTTAATTATTTTATATAGGGTGGTTTTATATGATTTCATTTATCTTCACAGAATATTTGATTTTCACAAAGGAGATGAGGTCTCTTACTTCATTTTTATAATTAGAAAAATTATTAGGTTATTTGTTTTTTTGTTGTTGAGTAAGAATGCTTTATATATTCTGAATATTAACTTCAGGTTACTATTGTAGTTTGCAGTGAATATCTATGCGTATACAGTTTCCTCCTTGTTTGAATTATTTATTTTTTATTGAATTTATTGGGGTGATATTGGTTAATAAAATTATACAGACTTCAAGTATACAATTCTCTATATAATACATCATCTATAGATTGTATTATGTGTTCATTCTTTAGATAAATTTCCAGTATTAGAATCTTTGGCTTGATGAATATAGCATTTTTTAGATCTTGATTTTAATTTCCAAATTGCTTCTTCAAAGAGTTGTGTCTATTAACTTTAGTCTCTTGGAAATGTAGCTGTGTACCAGTAATCTCAAAAATTCATTAGCAAAATTAGTTTTAAGTTTTTTAAAATAATAAATGTAAAAATATTCTTTATTGTCTACCCTTGCATTTCTTTGATTACTAGTGGAGGTGAATACTATTCAATATGCTTTTGGCCTATGTTTCCTCATTTATTAATAGTTTGATCAAACATTTGCCTATTTAACTATTGGAATGTGAATATTTGTCTCATGACTTTTTAATATTCCACAATGTGTTCTCTATACATATTTTAGTTTTGTTTTAGTCTTCACTGTAAAAAAGTTATGTGTGTGTGCATAATAGTTAACTAAATTATTCTGACTTTTAAATGTGATACTAGATTTGACTTTCTGCTATATTTCCTATTATTGTATATTTTTTCAAAGCAAGGTCAACCCGATCAAACTTTTTCAAGATTCTTCACAATTGACATGCAGAGCTGTGGAATTTACACAATCTACTATTCTCCTGAGTGGTCACCAGAATGTCAGCCTATGCTATTAACGTGTCCAGCTGAACATACTGGTGAAAGAAAATGCATCTTTTGGAAACATAACACCAATAAATAAAACAGCTTTCAGGGGCAATGAAAGTACCTTGGTGTCAGCAGCAACAATGGAAGCCATACTGGAAGCACCATGGCCGAGAAAATGAAATGTTCTGATTGGGGGAAAGGTTAAGAAACGCTGTCCCGTGAATTTTACAGAACAATAAAATTAAGGTCTCTGACCACAAGGGGTCTTTACAAGGACCCAGGATAAATGGTGATATTAAATCTTGAGACCTTGGCCAAATTCCAAGCTGGGTAATTGCATTCAGTCAATGTTAAATTCCCTCTGCAGTTTCCAATGCAATACTCTTGTGTGCTTCCTAATGCCAATCTACCACATGCTGCTGCTCTGCATTGATAAGTAACTGGTACCCTCTACCTTGGAAAAGGCCTTGAAGCCACTAGGGTAAGAGTCATTGTAATTGTCATTCCTGTCTTCTACTTCTAAAGAATCCTACTTCCAAACACTTAGGCTATTACAGAAAAGTCTGGGAGTCTTTAAGCGTTGTGCATTAGGCATGGGTATTCTCCCATGTACCTATGGACCCTATTTCAATAGATGGGAACAGAAGAAAAAAATCTTTAGACATCAAATCAGACAATCTCAATTTCAGTCCAACTTCTTTAAAACTCTTATTATCTGTGTGACCTTAGTCAACTCATTCCCTTACTCACCAACTTTCAAGGGCTTACCATGGTTTCAGAAAATGATGCCTTACCATACCTAGGCCTATCAAGAGTAGTCTCTAGCTAGCCTTTCCACCTTATTGATACATACTCCCAGAGATAGTTATTATAGTCCATTTCTTGTCTTCTTGTTATGCAAGTTCATGCTGCTATGCTTCTGTCCCTGCTGTTTCTACTGCTTAAATGCCTCCTACCGTTCTCTCTTTTTGACAAATCTTATCCATCTTTCAGGACTGATCTCAAAAACCATCTCCATAAAGCCTTCCCTAATGCCCCAGCTGGAAGTCATCTTGTATTCCATAGCATGAGTATGACTGCGTATGGTTGTCATAGCTTTTATACTAGAAATTTATTCTTTTAAGGTTACTGTGTATTTCCTATGGAATACAATACTGGATTTTCTATTCACTAATTGTTTAAATCTTTCAATTGTTTTATTCTTTATTTTCATGTAATAACCTTTCTAAATAACAAAGCAGATCTTAAACAAGCAAATGATACTATAGTTCATTTGAGGTTAATTAGCATGCACAAACACAGTCAAATAGTCTCTTAATTGTTCCTGCTTCCTGTGGACTTTACGTGATATTCAACCTCTAAAAATATGCAAATTTTACCAAATGTATTTTAAATTTAATTACCTTTTGCAATAGAAATTGTGGAGTTCTCCTCTCAAGTAAACACATTTTAAATACGTAGCTTTTTAATGTAGTTTCTTTTGTAGTCAGGTTAAGTGATCATTTTTTAACTTTTACAAATATGTGCTTAAACCAATACATGATCTTAGAGATGTAGCCCTGGAAGATAACTGAAGAATTAGCAAGTCTAGTTATTCTCTATATCCAATTTCAATTTTTAGAGTCACTTCATCAGTAAGGTGATTAATTTTACATAAATCTCACAACTCACAAGTTAGCATTAGGACTGGTCATCTCTAACTATTAAATACAAACTAAACCATACAAAAAACAATAAAACAAATTAAAAAGACCAGAGGTGATTTGGATGCTTAGTAAAGGTCATGGCCACTGTTCATTATTGAAAGTTCATGACCATTTTTTAAAATATGCCCCTTTCTCCTTTCTTTCCTTTTGATTCATACTGGTCTCACCCAGCACCCTGAATTACCTCCTTCCTTTGCCCTTGCACAGTCACTTCCTTAGTGATTAAGCCCTTAGGACAGTGAGGTTTTGGCCAGCATCAAATAATCTTAGGAACAATACTTTGGGTCTATTGATCACAGAGACAGAGTTTCGATCAAACTAAAGATAATATCTAAAAATAACATCCAGACCCAGAAAACTGGCAAAACCAAATGAAGGGATGCCATGGCTGACATCAGAACCAGACGCTATGATCAACTACCCGCTGCCCTAGCACTGGGCCAATCAGTAGAGACTATACCCTCTAACCATGACACTAGTTCCCTTAGTCCCCTATATAACCCATCTCCTGAAAGCCTCTGGGAAGCCAGGTCTCTGAGCATTAGCTGACCTGTGACTCTGGGCATAGGCTACTTCTTCAACTAATACTTTCTTTGTGGAAAGTTTCTTTTTGTGTCTTATTGGGCTTTGATACACGCAGGCAAACAGACTCCTTTAGTCCAGTAATGAATACAGAAGTGACTGTGTCCAGATTGCACAAAGAATGAGTAGCCAAATTTAGAATGGACTCCAGGCCACCTACAATCAGTTAGGTACACCATTTGGCCTCTGCTTTCTGATAGCTCCAGTCTTCCTTGTCTCTCTCAGGGTTTTCTTATATTCAGACTGACTCTCTTATTATTTAACTTTTACAAGTTACAGTTGTATAGATACAACAAACCAGCATGGTAAGTATAGATCATTCTTAAATTAGATGCAGAGGTCTTGCTGCTGCTTTTCTTTTTGCTGCCAGGATTTAGAGGCAGCCAGAATTGCTCCAGGTCCAAGGTATGCTCAGCAGGTGTAACCTCTGACCTGAGGGGATGCATGAGGTCCAGGCATCCCCCTGAGGGGATGCTAACTTACTCCAGGCAAGAAATAGTTCAAGAGGCCCCATGAATAGACAGTGCACCAATGCTGTGCCTTGACAGAAGTGAAGTTGTTGACTACCAGTTTGAATCAAACTGTCGCTGGCAGTAATGTGATGTTCTAGATGCTAGTTACACAATTGTGTTTGCTTTGTTAAAATTCTTCATGCCGTATACATATGATTAGTGTAATTTTGTGTATTCATATTATACTTCCCTAAAATGTTTGTATTTGAAACCATAACAAAAGTACTAACAAAACATCACTGCCCTAGCCTGAAATTTAGAGCAGGACAGAGAGTGGGGAAAAAAGTTCTCGAGTTAAACTTGAAAGCCCAGCTTTATGCCGTCTGAGCTCTGTGATGTTAGGCAAGCCAAATTACCTTCCTGAGCCTCAGAATTTTTCATATCTCTTAAACAGGAAAAATGAATACTTACTTCATGGAGGTGCTGTGGTGATAGCATAAACTAGTATTTGTAAAAACACCAGGCTTAGAGAGCACCTGGCCCTTAGCAGGTGTCAGTAACTCATTCGTTTCAAGCATTTTTTATTTCAAGCAACATACTGAGATATAAAGGCTAATAAGTAACAGCTCTTGCTCTCTAATGTGTAATGTCAATAGTATTTCCCCCCTTTTTCTTCCAAATATCTGATTAAAGTAGAGTTTTTTGCTTTTTCTCCCACCACCTCCTGTCTGCTCCCTTCCCCTTGCTCACTTTCCCCACCTGTCAGTGCAAACACCTTCCTCTTGGCTAACAAGGAGTACCAGACCCTTTCCAAACACACATACCACATCGGGTTGCAGCTACTGTATTTCTATATTGTCTAACAGTTGGATGGATAAATGAATGAATGCTCTTCCCTAGTCCTGCAGTGTCTCATTCCTTCCCTCTGTCACCATTTATCTTCATTCCGCCTCCCGTTCCAGTCCCTGCTGGTGACACCATTTCTGTTTCTTTCTTTGATACCCTCCAAACAGAAGCAATTTTCCTTCCTCAATACTCTAAGAGCACTTTATTGAGACTTTTTTATGGACCTCAGTTTAGCATGAGAAAGTATGGCCTTTCAAATCTGAACAGCCTGGGTTTTGCTGTTGCGTTTAACATTAGTTAGCTATGTGGCCTTCCTTAGCCAAGTAAGCCTTTAGGACTCTATTTTTGCTACTTTTAAATAGGAAACAAAACTATGTCTACTTTTTAAGGCTAATGTAAGGTTTAGAAAGAATACATAAGAGTTGGTCATTGAGAAAGGGATATTTCAATTTTTTTATTTTAGAATTTAGGTAGACACTCTTTTCTTCAATAAGGAAAAAGCCATGTCTACCCTATCTTGGCATATCTCAGGATGCCCATATAGAACAAATGTCCAACACCCCTTTAAATTAATGAATGAATAAAAGATACAACAATTTTTTCCAATGTTGGTGGCAGAGAAAGAATCTTATGCAAAGTCTCCGAATCCCAAAAGACTATTTGAAACTCCTTCCCTGGAGGTAGGTAATATAACAAGTGCCTGCCTGCCAGGCAATCCTTTGGCCTTCCTTTTGTCTCTTAGAAAAAGAAGGCTGAGTGGCACAGCCCTCTCATATTGCTGTATGAACAAGCAAATATTTGTATGATTTTTAACTGGCACTGACTTGTTATTCACCAGATGGTGACCAATTTAGACTGAGTCTGCACTGATTTATGGCAGTGGTTTGGCTTATGGGATAATACAGGTGATGGTATCTATATGAAGGGCATGCCTTTGACTTAGATTAGACTTGGATGCTGGAAGCTGATAAATGTGTTATTAACCACTTGCAAGGCCAAGTTAGAACCATAAAAGGTAGGCTTCCCCTTTTTGCATGCCAAGTTCTTGTCTCTACATTTCCTGCCGTAGTGAAGTGTCAACATTGCATAATAACCATCCTCCAAGACTTTATTAAAATCCTGACCTTTGCTTCAGAGCTTCTGTTTGGAAGGAGAAAGGCAAGGAAAGAAAATTAGGTCTTTTCTAATAGTCTCCAGAAGCTTCAGGCCATAGGCCAAGAAAACTCAGGTTGCCTTTTGGAAAACACATCTTTGCTGGCTACCCCATCACTCACCCAGATAGGCTCCTGTGGCAGTGCTAGGGGAGCATTCCCATAAAGACCAGCATTCCAAGGCAAGAGGAGCCAGATTTAAAGGGGCAGCACCTGTGAGAATGGGGTGCTGGTTCTCTCACTACAGGTGTCCTGTGGGAAAATTTACTGACCTCTGAGAACTGCAGAACTCTCAGCACAAAACCACTTCATCCAAAGCCTTGCTCTAAGAGACGTGACAAAACTTTGGCATAGCTTCGAGTAGCATAAGCCTGCGTGTGATGACCCCAAAGCTCCATTAAAATGCTTCCCTCAGAAAGCTCAAGGCTGCCAGGAAAATTTGCTATTTGCTCTAGCCTACATTTGATGGTAGGCCTCTGACCCCCTTTCTTAGAGCATTTACTAAAAAGTGCTTACAATTGTGACTATGTAGCTCTTACAACTCAGAAGTGTATTTCTCGAGGAAGAGAGTCACACTTTTGAGATGTAATCATCAGGAAAGAGAGGGCCTCTGTCTCCCAGACTGTGGGAGGATAGACTCCCGACTTCAGTAACAGTCAACCAGCAGACACAGCTGGCCTAATCATATTTACACTGGCCATCCCTTTGCAATTTTTTTTTAATTTCATGACTCTACCGAACCCCTCCCATCCCCCTCCCTCATTCTCCCTTTAAAATGCCCAAATCTCTGCTGCACAAAATGGAATAGAGCTCAGCTCTTTCGCCTACTGTCAGTAGTTACTGAATAAAATCTGTTTTCACAGCTTCAACTAATGCCCAACTGTGTTTATCTTTGACACCTCTATGTGGGAGAAACCCTCATTCACAGGGCTCACCTCTAACCCCATGCAAACAGAATTCTGGATGGGATCCAGGAGTTCCCCATTTGCCTCTCTTCTTCCAAGGCTCCGTGTAGCACAGCCTGCTAGGAATATGAATGAAGAAAGCCTCCTACTACATAGCCAAAATTTCTTTCTTAAATTATTTAAATTTCAATAATTAGATGTATGTGTTTGAGCATATGAGCATGTACCTCTGACAAGACATGCTGAGCTCTTAAGAATTTCCACTTCAACACGACTTTGTTCAATTTTCTTGTTTTCCTACACCTAACCAGACCACATGAGGGGAGAGGGACTTTTATCAAGGCCAGAGGTAATAAGGAGGATGGGGAAGAATGACTTGGGAACATGGGGCACCCAGGGGGAGATGTCCATAGCCATCTAGAGAGACTCCAGAGTGGGCAGACTCCCCTTAGTTTGTCCCCTCACTTAGCTGAGCAGGGAAGAAGAACTGGCTGAGAAGTATAAAAGATGGGAACTTAAAAGGATATGGAAGGTAACTTAATTACTTTTTTCACTTTTTTTTTCTTTTGGCTCAGTCCTACTCTTTACCTTCCTTTCAAAAACATAAAGTAAAATGCCTCTGTACTGTATTCTCTTTACCCTGCTCCCAGCCAAGAAAAGCTACTTATTGTTTTTCTTCTCTTCCAATTATTTTGGCCTTGCAAAAATGTAAATCAAAGGAGGAAGGCAAATTAGTCACTTAATATCTTTGGGTCTTGGTTTAACCATGAGAGTTTTGGACTAAATTCATAATTCAACAAATACTGAATGAGTACTATGTGCAGAGTACTATCTACTTGCGATGGAAACATTATATTACCTTAATTTAGCTTGCATTCTAGTGAAAGAGATATTACATAAATTAATTAATTAAAGTAAAACATAAATAAGATAAAACTCTAACAAGCAGTATTTTATACGACTGTCAGATCAGACTTCATTGAGAAGGTGACAGTCTCTATCCCAAGTGTTTTACTTATATTCATTTAATTTTATTTATTATTTTACAGATGTTTAAACTGAGGCACAAAGTAGTTAAATGATTTGAGTTTATCACATTACTATATTTTATAGTACTTGAACTTGAACCTAGACAATCTGGTTACAAGTTCCTTGCCTTTAACCACTAGTCTCTATTTATTATGATTTTTCATGTATTAGAATCACTCTGAAGTGTGAGGAAAGACTCTGGAGCAAGAATTTAAGCAGGGAGGCCATTGAAGGGAGAAAGAACAGTGACTGAATTCTGGTGGATGTGGTAGAGGAGAGAAATAGTGGTCATATTTGAGATCTGCTTTGAATGTACAGGACACAGAAGATTTGCTCATGGGCTGCGTGTGAGCATGAGAGGACTTGATCATGAATACCACTTTTTGGCTTGAACAACTGGAAAGAAGATGGTGTTTCTTAAAAAGCTGGGAAAACTGGGGGAAGAGGTGAATTGGTGAGGGGTAGAAATAAAGAGTTTGTTTTGAAAATGTAAACTTTGAAATGCATATGAAACCTCTAAAAAGAGATATAAAAGGGTCAATAATCTGGGGGTTTGGACTGTAGCTTTAAATTTGTGGTCATTATCATGTGGATGTTTGAGAAAGCTCTGTATCTTGATGAAATTCCCTAGAGAGGGAATAAAAACACGCCAAGGATTGAGCTCTGGAATATTCTAACCATCAGAGATCAGGAAAAGGATTCAACAAAATAGGAGCCAGAGATTAAATTGATGGCAAACAGGGAGTCAAAGAAGGGAGTTTGAAGAAGAAATGGATCAACTGTGTCTAATGCTGCTAATAGGTCAAGATGAAGACTGAGAATTGACCATTAAAGTTTGGCAAAGTGGAGGTCATTAGATGCCTTGAGCATGGGTGGAGAGTTAGGGACAAAAGCCTGGTTGGACTAGGTTCAAAGGGCTAGCAAAATTCTGAGCCCCCCCCCCTTATAGCTATTACAAAATGATTAAGGATAACCTCAAAAGAGACATGGAGGACAGTAGCAAAAAGAAGAAGAGAGTAATAATGCATTTCTGAATACTTCAAACTATTTCAAAATATTTTATTGAACATCTTCTATGCATCCAACGCTGTTAGGTGAATTTTAAAACATGTTTCTTATTTGTTACAATAACATTTTGATATTAAGCAAATTTATAAAGAAAAAATGTCTATACTACCTTAATCCTAACACATTAACATTTTACACATTCATTTCAATCACTGTCCCTATGTTTCCATAATTTTATACAGTTTTATAATGGTCTTATAAGGCTTTTCCTTTGTAGACACATTTTAACAACATATTAATTATGACAGCAAATACTTTATTATGTGAATATATAGCATTGGTTATTTAATCATTTTTATGCCCAAACGTTTATGTTGTCTTCAAATTATAATACAATACTATGGTTATTCGTCTCTATGCCTGTCATCCTCATTGAGCTATGATTAGCCCCTCAAAGTCCAGGACTGTACCTGGTTCAGTTCTGAATCACCAGCATGTGTCTGACAAAAAGTGACTTCTAGGAAGCACTTGAGATGGTACAGTGATGCGGTGGAGGCCAAGGTGACCTAGAACCTCAGTTCTCACTTTGCATTCTCCAGTGGTAGACTTGTGGCCGTGGGCAAGATGCAACTTCTCTATATCTCATCTATAAATTGAAGCTAATAACACATTTGCTATTAGCTAATAACAGTACTGTATAAATTATTGAGAGAATTAAATGAATGAATATATGCAAAGTGACCACTAAATTGTAAGCATGCATATATACAGTGCTTGATAAGTGTTTTCTATAACAACAACAAAAAAAATTATGCCCTGAATACATTTAATGAATTAATTATAAATCAAAAAAGTTTTATTTTTGCTTTACACGGGTAACTTTTAAAATCCTTTTGGATACACAAGCCCCCCCCGCCAAAAAAAAAAAAAAAAAAAAAAGAGGAATTACCTTCTGGAGGGTGGGCCCCTTGAAGTACAGGCTTCCCCCACTAGGTGAGTGCTCTAGGAACCCATCTGTGTCAGCGTACCAGCTGGCGATGTTGTGAGATGCTATGTTCAGCTTCAGCGAATTTTTTTTTGAAGGCCTTGTTAAAACATTTGCCCATTTCATGATGAGTGATTTACAAGTGCACCTACCCACACTGTGCTGAGTGTTCAGCAGTTTTTGACCCAAAACAGCATGATCCCTGTGCCCCACCTTCTTATTCACCAGATCTTGCCTCAAGAGACTTTTTTGGTTGTTTCCCCGATGAAAAAAATTCCTCAAAGGAAAAGGTTTTGCTGATGTGGAAGAAGTGAAACCAAAAATGACAGAAGTACTAAGAGTCATCAAAATCTATGAGTTCAAAAGCTGTTTTGAGCAGTGGAAAAATGTCTCGACAGGTATACTGTATCAAATGGAGGGTATTTTGAAGGTGACTGAAGTTTAAACATGTAAGAGTAAATACACAATTTTTAATAAATAAATTCTGTTTGGGGGGACCACCTCCCATATATATTTGGATTCAGTAACAATGTTGTGAACACGTACTCTGTGCCAGGTATCCGGAGACAAATAATACTTTCTTCAAATTAATTTTCACAAGTGATATCAATACATGAAATAAAATGAACATTTCTAACTGTCTTGATTATAGCGTTACTTGCTCTGGGGAGCAAGCAACTTGAGGCCCGGGCTAGCATCTGACGTTCTCACAGCTGTCCGTCCTTAGAAGGTACACAAAGTCTGCCACCTGTTAGTTCCCCAGACGTTTTTTCTTCTTTCGTGTCTTTTTCTGTCTTTTTCATCTTCCTCTTCTTAATTGCTTTCTCTGGATTTCATTTTTTGATAAATAAATTAATAATGTCCAATTAGGTAATGCTAAGAGCAGAAGAAAAATCAAGGAGATGGTGGTGGGGAAGGCATATGCAAAGAGACAAGTCAGCTTGGTCGATTGCCTTTGTTAGGGATTCCAGAAGTGGGGACAGGTGTGAAAGGCCGTGCCAATCCTGATGAGACTGTGATGGACTACTAACAGGGAACAAGAAAGGTTTTTGAATAACGGAGTTGACTTAATGAAAGCCTTTATAATGCTTCTCAGGTGGTTGTACAGACTACGGTTTAGAATGGGGGAAGGCGCTGGAGGGCTCTCGTAGAAACCTGGAGAAATGCGAATGAATGAAAAGGAAATGATTCTTTTGAGATCGATTCCTTCCACAACGATTATTTTGTTCCTTCATCACTCAACATATGAACCCAGTGCCCGCTTCGTGCCAGGCACTGGGCTAGGCACTGGGGATGTGAAACAGCAGATTCAGTCCTGCTGCCATGACCAGTTGTTTGTTCCTACACTGTCACCTGCAGCAGAGCTAGAGCTCTGGACCACCGAGATCAGTGCGTTACTTCCTGTCGCGCTCTGTGCTTGGCACATGGTGGGCACACAAATTCTATAGCCTAAATTGGTGTACAGCCTCGGTGCAGCATAACTAAACGCACAAAGCCTAGAAGAAAAGGCCGGGTGGCATCTATTTTGCGCTGTGAGACCACAATCTTTCAGTGAGCCCATGTGTGCGCGTGTGTGTAGAGTCCGGAGCATATCTTCCCAGAGCCCCTGGCAGAGTACCAAGCTGCAGGACCAAACCCTCTCTTTCCCTTGCGTGCTAGAGCCAGCCCAGGAGGTGGCAGGGTGCCAAATGGAACGCGGCCGAGCTCAGCCTCGCTTCCGCCCTCAGACCCGCCCCACGCAGCTCCTCCTTGCCACTGGCCGGGCCGCCCACGGTGACGCCCCGAGACCGCAGCTCCGGGAAGCCTAGAGCACGGGTGGCTGGCGAACTCAGGCGGCGGGTGGAGCCAGAGCCGCTCCGCCGCGGCCAATCCTGCCACGACGGGGGAGGAGCCCCAAAGGGGGAAAAAAGAAAGTGCAGCGGAAAGTAAGAGGCTCATTGGGCGACGACTCTCGGGATCAGGGTCCCTACGGCTCCGCTTTGGCCAGACGCACGGAAAGAAGCAGCGCTGGGCGAGTCGGCATCCCTCCTCGCCGCTTTCGCTGCGCCCACTCTGTCTCCCAAGAAAGGTGAGTCTCGCGCTGTCAGTGAGGTCTTAGAGGAATCACCGACCCACAAAATCTCAGAGTAGAAGGATTCTTACAAAACGACTTACTCCGTCAAACCCACCCCTCACTCCCCACCACCGAAAGCAAACTGAGGCACAGAATAAGGCAGTGGGATAGATCACAAAGCTAGTTACTGGTGTGGCCAGGACTCGAAACCGACTGTCCAGAGCCCCTTCTTCGCTTTGCAGGGATTTAAGTCGCGCAGTTGCGGGACCGCTGCTGCACTCCACTTTCATCCCTTCAAGGGGTCTTCCCTGGTATCCCCTCGCCTTGGTTTCCCCAGAGTGCTGCTGTAAGCAGTGAGGATAGACGAGGGCAATGTGTCCCAGTCTGTCTAACGTCGCTCCCAGCCTGGAGCTGTGACAGCCTTCACTCCCTCCTCCCCTGACCTGCTTTCTCAGAACGATGCCCCTTACAGGGTGTCTTGTCAGACTCCTGGTGGAGTGGGTGGAGAGGTGAGGAGCGCCCGGGCATCTCTGACTCCCTTTGGTCCTCATTTCTCGATCCAGCCCTGGGAAGAAGCGGAGCTTGTGGTCCTGTGGGGGATAGGATGCCCCTCATTTAAGAACAGCTGGCTTTATGGAGCCATAGCCCCTCTCACTTTTGAGTACTGGGAGGGAGCGAGGAAGCTGAGTTAGAGAGAAAAAAATCACAAACATAAAGGCAAACTTCTGCGGTTTAAGAGCCAGCCCCAGTCTTGGTTGTGGAACTGTGAACCACAGCGCCTCTCAGCGCGTTTTGCTACTCTGCTCCGCAGATCCTCTGCTTAGTAGCCCGGGAGGAGGAGGGTTACCTGGCTTGGACTGTAGCTCTGCGGTGCGTTAGCTGTGTGAACTTGGGCAAGTGATCCAATCTTTCTGATACTCGGGTTTTGTGTGTGTGCGTGTTTTTGTTTGTTTGTTTGTTTTTGCGTTTTCCCGAGGCGCAAGATGGAGATTATAATGGTCACAATGGGTCCTTTGGGTAGTTAGGAGGATTAAATGGGATAATTCAAATAACATGTTTATACATTGCCTGGCCTGGCACCTGGTAGTCAGGTTGAGATTGGTGGCAACTGTTATAAATATTGTTATACAGTGACCCTTGACATGATGGTTTTTCAGAAAGGTGATTTCATACTACCTTAGAGTGACTTAAAAATAATATCTTTGGAGTTTGAACAGCTCTTTTATAATGAGTGTTTTTTGAATACTCTCTACATGTGACTTTGATCGTGAACCCTTGACTTGGAATATAAAATTAATGTTTTTCATTGATGCTGATCTGTACTAGTTTTTAGGCCAAGCCTCAGGTCGGGTGAAGCTGCAATCTGAGGCATTCTCTGTTAGCAAAGAGGGTCTTGAATTTGATGAGAGGTAGGAAGACAAGAGAAGTTGGAAGTTCCATTCATGTTACAGATTGTTGTAAGCCTCTTATTCCTGTTGTCTTAAGTCAGACGAGCAACTTTATATTTTTGTTAGCATAGGAAAACAACAAAATTCTCATGAATTTATTTTGGATTATTTAGTGATGCTGCTAAATTCACTCCCTTCTGGACACAAACTTACCTTATTTAAATACATCCAAAAATGCCCACGCTTGTCTTCTTTTATTATTACAAATGAAATAGTGTTGCTCCTATATCCCCACATGCTTGTGACGATTGATTTTATTCTGATTTGACTTCATACGATGATTTTCTTCTCTCACTTGACTATGCCATGAGTGCCCGAATTGAGCATCCAGTATTTATAGAATTGTCTGTCTGCTTCACAGTCCCTCACATTTGCATGTGGCATTGATGAGTGCATGCGAGAGGGTGTGATACATGTTGCGGGAAGGCAAAGGCTTGGTGGTTCCCTTTGATGGTGGTCTTCCGCACCTAGCATTTGCAGAGGATGGGATCACTGCTTCCGTCAGCCTGTTCCGTGTGCATGCATTGTGATGAGCTGGCCAGGATACATCTGAACGTGTGTCTGAGAGACCAGGGGCTTGTGGGGAAAAGGAAAATGTTCAAAGTAAGGTCACAACAAGGGGACAGAAGGGAGATCAAACACTAATTCCTTTTGGTTCAGATTCTTTAAAGCAAAGACACTCAGTTATACCTTTCTTTCTATCCAGATTATACATTACCAAAATTGTGCATACATCTAACATTTTCAAAGTGTGTTCCCTATGTATTATCTTCCTTGTTACTTGCGATGGTCCCGAGAAATGGAAGGGCATGGAAGGCATGTTAATAGTGGAAAGGGTCCACGTTTTGTGGTCACATCAAGTTTCAGTTGTAGTTCCTATGTAGCTAGGAAACACTGAGCAGTTTATTTCACTATTGGGTATCTGCTCTATCCAGGTCGAAAATGGAGGGGAAAAAGTTGGCCCCCCAGAGATTTGTGAGAGGATTAAATTAAGTGGAATAGTGTAAAGTATATGTTGTGAGAAGGTGGGCATTAAATGATGTCCCTTCTTAGCTGATCTCAATTTGTTGAGTAGGAAACTGAAATGAGATTCGAAGAAATGAGAGGTTACCAAGGGTCAGGTGGTTATGAAGCTTCAGCCCTGGAAATGCAGTTCAAACACGTTGATTTCTAGTTAAAGGCTTTTCTTGTCACACCCTGTCACCTCTCCAGTGAGATCCTTAGCAATTTACTTCAATTGTTAGGTTGACCTTATTTGGCTGGTGATTGCAGGGTATCCTTTCTGTCCCAAAGAGGACATTTCCTTGCTAAGGGAACAACCCTTAAATATGCTCTGTTGAGTTTAGCAGGGCCAACTCTCGGGAGAGGAAGTTTCAAAGCCATTATCTCTAAGGCAACCTTCCTACTTCCCTGTGTTTGATGCAATGCACCTTCAATTCCTGGAGGTAGGGTACTATGAAGACATAAAGCTCAGAATTATGTCATGTTTTTCTTCCTGTTTTGGGTTGTTTCGCCCCCATATTCCATCCTTGTGCTAATTCACAGAGTGGTAAGAAGATTGAGGAACAAACATCGTGAGTGACGGTAGCATTCCTAGCATTTTTCACTTCTTTCGCCAATTCTGTGGGTGAAGGTTGGAATATAGAGAGCAGTATGCAGAGGCAGCATTTGCAGGAAGACCACTGCTTGCTTGTGGAGCTGATCATTGGTTTGGAGTTTTGGTCCTCCCTGTGGAACGGATGGCTGAGGGCTCATGTGGGAAATGAACAGATCTGTTTCCTGTCCTGGCAATGGGGCGATTTATCCATTGAGACTCCCTACAGGCCATCAGGTTTCTCTGTCTTGCAGCAAGTAGACAAGCTTGCAAATGCAGTTCCATGAGAAATGCTTTATTCCTTTTTGGCATTTGGGAGCATGTTTGCTTTTGCTTAAAGGTAGGCAATTAGCATCATCTTATCGGGCACAGTTATAAAAGCAGAATGTGGCTGGAGGAAGTCAGAGGAGGCAGAAATAAAAAAAAAGTTATATCCAAGATAACACATAGTTCCATTTGCTGTTTAACTTTCTGAGGTTTTTGCTGGTGACACAGATGTAGGATCTGGTGAGTCACTGTCGCCTTGCCCGTGAAATATTAAAGAGAGCCACCTACTGTGCTCTTTGCCCATTTTGGAAGTTGTTCTGTGGGAGAAATAAAAAACCCCAAAGAACAGGAAGGTTACAGAACATTTGGTTTCTGATATTTTAACTACTGTTGCTAAGTTCTTGTTTTTTTTTTCTTTTTTGAAAATGAGAATGCATGGTTTACACTGATGGGGTTGTTAGAAGACTATCTTCTAACTGACTTTATTCTGACTAGCTCTAGCAGCTGTGGCAGTGTGGACTTTTAGAGTCTGGCTGATACCCGAGGCAAGTTATTATAGCATTGGGATGAACCTCAGTTTCCTAGCTAGCAAACAAGGGCACTGATGCCTACTTAGGAGCTTCAGTGTCCATGTCAGCACCTTATTAATGGGAAGCATTTAATAAACACAAATTCTTTCTTCTGCCATCAACTCCTTTAATTTATTTGTCAGTTAAATTGTGAAAATCAAAGTTCAGTAACTACCCTTTATTGAACTCTGTCATGGTTTATACTGTTATATACATCTATATCTCATTCATTCTTTGCAATGACCCTCTGTACAAGTACTACTTCATTTTAGAGTTTGGAAAGACCTAAACTTGTACAGCCTCTGACCTAGAACTGAGGACCTGGGTGAGGACTGATGACCTCCTCTCACCCCCATCCCAATCCTGCCTAAAATGTGAGGGAGCTGGATTAGATAATCTCTAAGGGTCTTCTGCTATGATTTTTTAAAAAACATTATTTTTAAAAGATTTCTCTCAAGTCTGAAATTCTATTACCATATCTTTTTGTAAAAGTCAAGGCTAAAAGGGGAAAGAAGAATAAAATGAAAATGCCCTTATTGTTTTACCCCAAGAGATCTATTTTCTTGTCAAAAGAGGAGGGCAAGGGAAATCAACATTCATTGGTGCATGCACTTCTGTCATTTCATTTAAGCATAAAAATGACTCTCATATGTGTGTGTGTGTGTGTGTGTGTGTATTCTGCCTTTTATACGTGAAAGAACTGAGGCTCAGACAGACGTATAGACCTGCCCAAGGTTACTCAATTGGTAAGAATCAGAACCAGTGTGTGTTCCTGAGCACAAAGCCTTTGGTCTTACTATACCACATTTACTATACATAACACCATATAATCTGAGGACATGTCCAACTAGATTCAGGAATATCCCTTCCTGCATCCTTTTATCACACTCCTCAGCTGCTCTCTCCTTTGCCACTGTTTCATTCCCAAATGTGCTGCTGAAAGTCTTTCTTGGTTTTTCCCAGTCCATGGGACCTTACAACATTTTCTATCTCTGTTGTGATTTTTTTCACTATGTGCCGGTAATACGCCCCTTGTGTTCTTCCCTAACTCTCTGTTGCTCACCTAAGCCACTGAAGGCATAATTTATCCTGCCCTGTACCTACACATAATAGGCGCTGGGTGGAATGAATGATGGATTCCTACTGCCAGGTAGGCCTAGCCTTGGCTTTCCAGTTTTCTCATGTCATTAATTATCTCAAAGCCTGTCTCTATGGACTAATAATGTAATTTCAATTTCCTTTAATTTTGTGGTCACAAGATCAGAAAAATGATAAGGAATCACAGACTAACAAGGTTGGGCATCACTGGCTCAGAGGTGGAAAAAGACATTTCTTTTCTAATTATAAAGAGAATTTTGCAGTAAACACAGTGAAGGATGACACTGAAATGCATGCTTGCATATATTGACAGAAAGGCCAGTGTCAAGTGTCATAAATGAATTAACTGGAAGAAAGTAGGAAATTTCTAGGGAAGTGGGAAGCTGCAATGAGGTTCGACCTCAAGATTTCTAAAAGCAATGAAGAATTCACATCAGTCCAGCTCTTATTTGATATAATTGGACTTAAGGACAGGAGACCATTTTTGTCTAGTGTATATCCAGGAGATGCCTGTGCTTTCTATCTGTCTGACACATATAAATTCTTATGATTACATTGGCTTCCTTCTTTCTCAATCAATGCTAAAGGCAATGGCAAAGAGGACCAGTCATTTTATAAATTTTGATACCTGAAAATGTTCTTTTCATAGATAGCACAGTTTCTTAAGCCAGTTATGGTCAGATGTTATGGTGACTTACAATTATGACTGTGTGACATCATGGGTTTTGGTACCAGACCAAACCTCCCTAGTTTGACTTTGGACAAGTTACTTGGCCAACTCTGCCTTATTTTGACCATCTGTGAAAAAGGGATAATAAAACCATTTTATTATGCTTTTGGTAGGTGTCAATCATATGGTATAACATTTGTTAAAAGCCCACTATACGAGGATTTTAACCTTTTTATGATTAGCAATTGCAATGATATTTAGCTGCATGACCAAATTGATACTGGATTAGAAAGTACAAGACCTAGGCCTGGCGGCATAGCTCAGTGGATTGAGCACAGGTCTGTGAACCAAAAGGTCACTGGTTTGATTCCCAGTCAGGGCACATGCCTGGATTATGGGCCAGGCCCAGTAGGGGGCATGCGAGAGGCAACCACACATTGATGTTTCTCTCCTCTTTCTCCTTCCCCTCTCTCTAAAAATAAATAAACAAAATATAAAAGGAAAAAGAAAGTATGAGACCTAGATTCAAATAATTACAGTTTTTGTTTATTTAAAAGCTAAGGCCCTTAAAATGTTTGTTATTATATACACACATGCACCCACATATGAATATATATACAGGGTCTGGCACAAATAATGCCCCTTTTTATTACAAAATCATAAACATGTAATTCTGTAAGATAACAATATCACATTCAAGCACAACATATGGCACTTTAGATGAAATGTTCAAATTAAAACTATAAATTATTAAACCCATGTTATTACCCTGCTATCCACACTCAAGCAGGCATTACTTCTGCCAGACCCTATATATATATTTTGTGCATATGCGTGTGTGTGTGTGTGTGTGCGTGTGTGTGTAACAACTCTTAGGTAATCAAGACAAATGTTGCTAGCATTTTTTATCCTGGTCTGAGAGGCCAAAAATTTGCTACGGCCACACACCCAGTAAATAGTGGAGCTGGGACTTGGATACTAACTTTCTAACTTCAAGGTTATGTTTTTTTCCCCTCTTTAACCATTCAGTCCATCTGCCCTGGTAGTGCGTTAGTTGCTTTCCTTCTCTAAAAGTCTTTTTTCCCACCTAGAAGAATTTGGACGAAGTGCTCTCTAAGGCACAGTGTTCTACAAGTCTATGCCTGTGTAGAGTAATGACTTAGGAAATGCCTGAAAAGCTAAGAGGAGAACCATACTTTTCTTTCCATAGAGGGATCTGCATGTCATGCCATGTGGAGTGTCATAAGTCCCAGAGGGCTGATAGCCTCCTTGGCCTCAGTGACCATCACACCTGACCACTGCACTAGGAGTCAGCTCCGTAAAGATACCTTTTATACCCTTAAAGGTTTGATTCTGCCACATTCCCATGATCTGCCAACTATGTGCCCTCTTAGGCTTCAGATTTGAAGAGAGAAAATAGATGGCTGGGTGAGGCGCATTGACATTTATTGTTTGGGAAGTGAAAAGAGAGGCTTTTTACATAAAGCAAGCTCTGTATCACCATTAATCACCCCGCTCTTCTCTAAAGAAATAAAGAGATAACATAAATTTGGCTTTCATTTTGATTTTAGCATTATGAGTGCATATTTTCTGTTTTCTTCTTTTGAGCTAATTTAGTGCCTGTAGAAAAAGCTTGGCTATTGTCGAAATGAATATAGGAATTCTTTTAACTTACAGAAATGATGGACACTTGAGAATGGTAATACACATTACATAACACTTTTCTGGAAAATCATATTTCAGTTTTTCAATTTCAGAGAAAGAAAATGATGGGGGCTAGGGAGGACAGAGTAGATGGTGAAAAGTTGGCTGGTTTGAAGTCAGAGTTGAGTGTGGATCCTGGATGTGTGGCTCACTCAGCCTGTCCATACTTCGTTTCCTCATCTCTGAAAAGGTAATAAGCATCCATTAAGTCAGGGGTGTCAAATAGCCCTGACTTAACAGAAAATGGGTGCCAAACAGAAAATGGGTGTTGCAAACCCATTTTCACCAGGGGCCACATCAGCCTTGTGGTTGCCTTCAAAGGGCTGAATGTAATTTCAGGACTGTGTAAATGTAACTACTCCTTAACAGTTAAGTAAGTGAGAGCGTGGCACTGCTGCCAGGTAGAAGCAAGGTGCTGGGCCAGATAAAACAAGGTGGAGGGCCGGATTCAGCCCACAGGCCTTGTGTTTGCCACCTATGACTTAAGCAATGACCTAGATAGATAAGCATCTATATCTATAGCTATCTGTATATCTATATCTATTGATGACCTATCTGTTACAAAGGCTAAAGTTAGGTAAACAATATTAAGTCCCAGCACTTAATAACTGTCACCTAAAAGGCACACAATAAACATTCATTCCTCGCTATTCATTCAGCAGTGCTGTTTACCCCAAAGCCTCATGCATTTGGTGCAGCTCAGGTGGAGAGGGGGGATATATCCAGTCAGGGTCCGAACCTGTCTGAAGAAATCTTTCCCAGTTTGGCAAATAATGTGGATGACAAGGGATAGGGAGTCAATGTGATATTTATCTTAAAATATCAGGGAAGCTTTCTTGTGGGGGGAGGAATTAAATCAGTGGTATGGACCATCTGCATCTAAATCATCTTTAAAGAAGCAGGTATCTAGTGTCTCTGCACTGTAGTAAACCCTAGATTAGAACTTTATAAACTGAGAGGTAGTATATTGTAGGGCATCTAGAGTGTTTTTATATAGGTACAAATTCTGGCTCTGTCTGTATAATCCTGGGCACGTTATTTAATTTCTCTGTATAAAATGAAATGAACAGGATGCATTAGTCATTGGGTTGTTGTGAGAACTAAGTAAGTTAATGCACATGAAGTGCCCAGACAAGTGACTGGCACAAGTTGCCACATGTTATTTCATTCCACGCATAAACCAGTTTTTAACATACCTTCCGAGGTTTCCTATGATGCATTATTTCCTCCATGTCTCAATCTCCCTGATAACTACATGGCTAACACCTTCATCTTCTGGATGCCTTTGCTCAATGTCTTCAGTGCAGGTATTTTGATTGCTTTGTGTACAATTGCCCCCCATCCTTCCCATCTCCACCCCTGCCATTCTTGACCTCACTTCCACCGCTCTACTTTTTTGTTGTTCAATAGCAGTTGTCACCTTATTAGCATCCATATACTAATTAATTACTTTGTTTAACTTGTTGATTGTTTATTTTTTAATTCATCTTGCTAGAATGTAAAATCCATGGGGGCAGGGACCTTTGTTTTACTCAGTACTGTATACCAGGTGCCTAGAATATAGAGCCTAGTAAATAGCAATTGCCTAAATCATGAGTAAGTGATGAGTAAATAAATTTCCAGATGTTAGTATGATATGTTCCCAAGGAATAGAACCAAAAAGATGGAACTGGATGAGAAAACAAATTATATATTTATACACACACATACACATACACACACATATATTTGAAATAAAAATGTTATATATTATATATATACACATAGATATATACTTACAAATACATATATATGAAGGAGGACCCCCAAAAACCCAGAATCTATTCATAAAAAGTGTATATTTATTTTTAATGTTTAAATTTCAGTCATCTTCAAAGTACTCTCCAGTTGATGCGATGCACCTATGGAGACTTTTTCCCCACTGCTCAAAACAGCTTTTGAACTCGTCGGTTTTGATGCCTTTGAGTGCTTCTGCCATTTTTTGTTGCCACCTCTTCCACATTGACAGAATATTTTTTTTTCCTCCAAGTTAACAAAAAAAGTTGCTTGGTGAGATTGGGTAAATGGCGGGAGGGGGTGAGGCATAAGGGTCATGCTGTTTTTGGTCAAAAACTGCGAACACTCAGCACAGCGTGGGCAGGTGTGCTTGTAAATCACCCATCATGAAGTGGGCAAATGGGTTGAAAGAGTCTTCAAAAAAAATTCACTGAAGCTGAACATGGCCTGTCCCAACACCGCCAGCTGCTGCACTGATACAGGAGGGTTCCTAGAACACTCATCTACTGTTCGCCTGCCCTCCAGAATATAATTCCTTTTTTGGGGGGCCTTACCCTCATACATATATATGCATATCTATTTAGAATTTTTGAGTATATATTTAGAATATTGAAATTAAAAATTATATATGTGTGTGTGTTTATATTTAGATATTGTTCAAAATTGCCTTGGGAAATTATTGAAGTGATTACTTGCTGTTAGCATTGCTATAAGGCTAGTTTGGAAGAAAGAACAAAAGAAAAATATGAGTAAACAGAGAACAGACAAGCAAACAGAAGAATTAACAACTGATTTCTGGATAAGAAATAAGGGGCTGAGACTAGAACAACAACAAGAACAACAATGTTGGAGGGGGAGGGATGTGCAGGAGGCACAATTTTGAATAGCGGTGTCGGGGTAGCACCTCTGGGAAGGTGGCATTTCAACTGAGGAAGAAGCCTGAGAAGGAACCAGGGTAGGTCTGAGGCCATGGCTGAAGTGGCTGGAGCCAGGTGGGAGCGAGGGAAGGGCTGCACACGAGGCCCTAAGGTAAGCCGGTTGCTGGAGCAGACTGGCCTTGCAGGCCATGGTAAGGAGTTTGGAATTTAGGCAAAAAGCAGCAGGGGTTCACTGAAAAGATTGAAAGAGGATGTGACTAGGTTTGATATTTCTGGAGCCTTGAACAAGGAGTGAAGACAAACAGAAGAATTTATGTATGAGATGAGGTGATAAACTACTGTAATCTCGTACAGTTTCCTAAGAATAGTCAAGAAAATTCAGTTTCATTGTTTCATTCATAGTCTTCCTTTCCCATTAGAATGTCTTTTAAAATACTAAAATGGATAAAACCAGATTATTTGGCCTTTTCTGAAATAAAATCATTCTTATTTCCAAAGGCATTAAGTAATGGATGGAAATGTATATACTCACTGTTGTTCATTTCATTTCAGCTAGAAATTTTATAGCCCCTGTGTAGGTGTTTTATGTCCCCCCAAATATTGGACCTAGAGCTGTTTTCTTATAAGACTTTAGGTGCCAGTTGTGAAATCTGCTGTACTGAGGAGTGAGCATGTGAAAGGCAGATTTATTTTTACCTAAGTTCCATTTCTTCTCTCTGGCTCCACAAGTCTCGATGGAGCCTAACTCTTCATGAAGTAAACTCTGCCATGGAGTCTCGACTGACATAGCATATGCAGTCACACACGCACCTCTTAGTATGAGCTAACACTAGCTTGATAATATGATCTGGGCGTCTTGCAAGTGCTTTACAAATATTAGGTTATTGGAACCTCAGAATAATTTTATGTTGTAGGTACTGTTATAATCAACATTTTTTGGAAGAGAAAACTGAGGCCCAAAGTCATGGAGTTAGTCAGTGGTAGAGTCACTGTTTGAAATTTGGCAATTAAAAATTGTTGATTTTAGAGAGATAGAGGAAGGAGGAAAGAGAGAGATAGGGAGAAAGAGAGAGAGAGAAAGGGGAATATTGATTGTTTCACTTATTTATGCATTCATTGGTTGCTTCTTATATGTGCCCTGACCAGGGATCAAATCCACAACCTTGGCATATGGGGACAATGCTCTAGCCACATAAGCTACCAGCTAGGGCTCTTGAACTCTGGCAATTTAAACCAGTATACCATTATGCCTTTTGACTGTACGAACTGACCCTCAGTATTTTACTAGTGTTCATTTGTTCCATTTTACGGTGCCTCCTCTGGAGGAATAGTCCAATAAGTGTATTGAATCAGTGAATGAATGTATGACCTATCCTTTCAAATTATATCATTTCATGAGTGGATAGTGGTAAAAATGTGAATCTTATACTCAGGCAACCTGGGTAGGGTAATGCCACTTATTACCTCTGGGGTATGGGAAAATTATTTAATACCTCTAAACCTGTTTTCTTATCTGTGTTGTTGGCATTAAGGATAGAAATGCTGTTAGAATTAAGTATGTATGTAAAGTGATTAACACAGTGCTGCAACATAATCAGTGCTCAGTCCATCGAGCTGACTTTTTATTGTTTTTTGAGATAAAATAACTTCCCCAAATATGCTTACACTTACATGCTCAGGCAGTTTTTCAGTTGTGCTTGTTCTGTTCACTTTAAAAACCAAATATCTAATCATATAACCAGAGATGTTAATGTCGTTCCAGGATCCATTCTGGTACCTTGCCCTCAGCAGGACATTCCTGTAGGTTGAAGGGCCAGTTCTGTAGAACCAACCACCTGTGAGCAAAGGGGCTGGAGGGAGGCCCTGTCTCTCTCTCCCAAACATCTGACGCACCTACAGGCCGCACTTCCAGCACTGCCCATCCTTCTTCACTGCGAGCTTGGCTTGCTGGAAAGTTATTTTGCATTCCAGGGATAGCCATAGAACATTCTGGGTTACAAGAGAAAAACAGCAGAAGACTCAAATTTTTCTCTGGATACCACTTAATGTGGCTAATTTACAGTGCTAGCTGGAAGTTTCGGACCTCTCGCTAATCATAAATACCAGTAATGATCCAGTGCTTCATGTGTGCCAGGGACTGTGTTGAGTTCTTTATTTCCATGATCTCAGCCAATCTTTATTGTGAATCTAGTTCAAAACCCTATGTGAATTTTAAACTTTAGTTGTAAACTAAAAATTAAAGAGTACCACATGCATATTCAGGGGCTACGATGATAAAATCAAATATTTCTTAGTGATGTTTTCCCACATTTTTCTTTCAAAGAAGGGTTGCAACACCTTTGGAGGTGCAAATTCCCTGCAGAGAACTTCCCTGCAGTTGAAGAGATGTTTGGCAGAGAAATAAGATAAAGGTTGTGTGGAGAAGGCAAGAAGCTTCATTGTAGTCGACAGTTTATTTTAACTTAGAAGAAGCTAGTAACAAGGAACTGAGTCCAATTTGTTGGCTGCATGGGTTTGCTTCTTTGGAAGAAACTAATACTGTGCTGGTTTCCAATGCCTCCCCCATTTTTTTATGGGGTACTTAAAAGGTGTTATTTTTATCCCCCCACATCTCCCAAGTTGGCTGATTTCCTTTGAGGAAAGGTCTACACAAAATGCACATGCAGACCCACCCATGACAACAGTGTCTGAGTTATATAGTTGACACCTAATATGTTTGTTGAATGAAGGCATGACAACATTTTAAAAAATCTCTTTTTTTTTCCTGAGAAAGGGAGCTGCCGTGAGATTTTTTTAAAGGGTAAAATTTTGAAATGTAAAATTATTTTTAAATTTTTGTTATAAAATAATTTAAGGAAAAATTATTCTAAAGCATGCGGCATTACTTAATCTTGGTGATTCAGGACACATTACTAGAGTTGATTGTAACTCCTTTAAAGCTTATCGAGGTGAGATCACTTACCCTTATACTAAATGGGCCCAGCCCGGTATGCTTTTAAGTTTGTGTAATCTGACTTTTATAAATTTCCTCTCCTCTCTCTCTTTCACTGTCTTCTATTTCTTCTTGCTTTCCACATGTCTTGCTCTAGCAGTGTTCTCTCCATCCCCCATTCAATTAGCTGTTTCTGCTTTACTATTGACTAGAGAGCTGGCAAATGAGGTTTGTTAGAACTGTGTGTATGATAAAAATAAACAATGTTGAATTTGGACTAGACAGGCTCTTCTCTAAGGGAAGGGAATGGAAAGGTAAAATGACTCTAGAAATAGTCTCCTCTACATGAGGCTACCCCACACATATATGCACAGTTGCACTGAGTCTCAGTTACCTGTGTTATTAAAAAGGGAGAAGTGGCATGGATAATTCACTTACTCTTTTGGACAATAAGCATTTCTGAAAACCTCTGGTAAGCAAGACACTGGTGAGCTATGGAGATTAAAATACAGTCACACAAACACAGCCTGTGAATCAGAATCAGAATCATTGAAAGATATCAGTGATATCTTTCAGAATCATTGAAGAATCAGAATTTATAAATCATTATGAAAGATAAGATATGCACAGGAGTTTGTAGTACAACTTGTACAATATTGGGAATTGTGTAAGAGTATATGGCCAGTAGAAGATATATGGTAAAACAATCCAGTGTCTGAAAGGAAGAGACAACTGTGTCAGTCAGGAAGGGGTTTATGAGGAAATGGTATTTGAAGTGAATCCTGACGTGACAACAGGTTTTAGAGAGAGAGATTAGTGGGCAGCCGTGGTGTGTGAGTTCGGGTCATACCAGAGGAGCAGGAATAATTGGATTAATGACATGGAATCTGGGATTTATCATAGGGATTAGATCTACAATTGTGAGAGAAGCTTTGGGGACAATTAAAGCCCTATAAAGGGAAAGTTGGAAAATTAGATCAAAGTCTTTACCTGCTGAAGCAGCAGGGAAAGAAATCTGTGGGGCACCTTTGCCACTGTGTGTGGTAGGCAGACAGTCAGGAAGAAAAGCTGGATGTGAAGTGGAAGATAGTAATCTGGACCCCTCTGGGACCAACTGAAACCTTTAACTGCTCTCACTGTATCTAACCTCTACAATGTGGGTACCTGGCAGAAGGAACCATGGAGCTTCCCACCTGCCTGGCCTTGGACTTGGGGAAGTTAAAGGGAACCGAAGGAGTGTGGACGTGACTACTGCCCCCATCTAGGAGGTGAGCCTCCTGATCAGCAATAACCGGCGTGAGTCACTAGAAGGACTTTCCTAAGGCAATGGCTATTCCTTCACTTATCCCATCCGTCAGGCAGATTTCCCTGTAGGCAGTCCTAACCAGGAACCATGCACAAAAGGGCATTCTGGAAACCGTAATTCCAGTTTAAGTTGACACAGTTAAAAACGATTTGTGGTACCTCAAATGTAGGGAACAGTGTGAACACATAAACTGAAGGAGGGAAACCTATGCTTTGCTTGGAGAGAGTCCAGCTGGACTAGGAAGTGGTATATGATCAACAGGGTCATCGAAAATCAGACTTTTAAAAGGTGAGCTGAGGCTGTTGCTGAGAAATTTGCACTTAATCCTACAAAGCAAGAAGAAGTACTGAATATTCTTAAGCAAGAGAGGCATGACCAGATCTGTGTTTTAGCTCTGGCATTGGAAGTCAAAGCATTGGAATTCAGAAAGGGGATTGGTGGGGCAATTAATGATGATTCTGTAATGATAATCCAGGTAAGAAAATAAGCATTTCTAGAGCTCTCTTCTGTCCTCAGTGGAGAAGGTGACTCAGAGTCATCATAAGAGGTTGTTCAGGATTATCCAGGGAGCTAAGAGTCTTAGTGTGCACTGCAAACCAAGGTGATTTCACTCAGGGCTAATGTTGTGAGCTATAATGTCATTATACCATATCTGGATAACTATTCTTTAAAATTCCCTGATGATTCTGCCTCTACTACATGAAGAGCAAGAGAAAAAGTATATGTAATTGGAACATCAACTGTGATGAAATTGGCTTATGCAACCATGTCAGTGTCACTTTGAGAGGAAGAGTCTTTAAAAATAGGTATTACTTATTTCATTTAGTAAAATAATGGCTTTTGGCTTTACTGAATGGAAATAGTAGTATTCCCTTATGTTTGGCCAGCAATTTGCATACTACTTATCTTTCATTTGCTTTGACAATGACTCTGCAAGGTGAGTTTGGTCTGAGTTCGTGTGAGAACACTGAAGCTCAGAGATTGTGATAATCATCAAGTAGCCACTTGGCCTTTGGTGATTCAAGAGCACTCACTGCAGTTCCTTGTATCTGATAGACACCATTCTATTGTTTGTCCCTCAATTTCACTGTACACACCATTGCCTGATCATCTTCCTGGGACACATAACTGGTTATGCTGTATCCTGTTCTAAATCTGTGCATACATTTTTGGACTTCATTACCTTTATGGTTTCTTTCCACCCAGAGAGCTATTTTCATAACCTAGGTGTTCATTGTTGAATTTTTCACCCCCTTGCAGGATATTTTACTGCCTTGTATCAAAATACAGGATATTTGGTATATACCAAAGGCAGGGTAAAGAGGAAAGACTTTACAATAGCCTATCAAAGCAGGTACCTTAACATCCCCAGGAGAGCCACACATCTTTGAATTCAGTCATTCCATAAGTCTTCTCTGTCAGCACATACCCCTAAATGTTTAAAAAACATATCTCTGGCTTCCTACCTGTCAAAACACAGCAGAACTCATTCACTTGTCTTGACTTATTTAAAACACATGCTTACACCCGGTGCTATATCACCTGAGAGTTCAGCGGCCAACAGCAGGTGAATACAAATGCTGTAAACTTCATTCAGCACACCTCTGTAGTGTTCCGTGCTCTTAGAGGGATCCCTAGGCATATCCAATTGGGGTGACAACCTCAGGCTCTATGCTTTGGGACATCTGAGACTGTTGCAGTTATTGATGTAGAGACAAGGCTCAGGGGGAGGCATATAGAAATCAAGCTGTCCCAGCTGCCATTTAACAGAGCACTTGTAATGGTTCTCTGAGGTTGCTGGATCGTTAGGGTCAAAAGGCTAAACCTGGCTTTGCGCGGAAGCCAGAGAGGGACGTGCCTTGTTTAGAGCCAGCTAAACCTGTCTATAACTGCCTTCTGAGAACTTTTTACTGTATGTAGTATGCTGCCTCTCATGCTAGTTCTCCCACGTGAGAACTGGCCTCATGTCTCCCTACCAGAAAAAAATGGATTTCCTGCTTCTTTGTGTTTGTATGTAGGGAAAAGCTTAGGAGATTTCTTGATGTCTAGTAAGAAAAAACATAGCTAAAAACATTTGAGTGCTTACTATGTGCCAGGTCATTTATGAAATTATTTCCTATAATCTTCATACCTGTTTCTAGGAGGTATTTTCCTGACCTGTCTGCCAATAAGGAAACTGAATCTCGGAACAGTTACGATGCCCGCATAGCTATGGAGGATTTAAGTCCTGGTCTGTGTGACTCAGAACTGAAACGTTGCACTTCACTTCACGGTACCAAGGTGTGCCTTTTATCCCGTGGCCCCATCCACTCTGCTGACATGTATGTGAGCAACTTGTAAGAGATGTTTACTTATTGCACTGACCTGTCTGACTGTTCCCTAGAAACCCAGCATGGGTGAGCTAGCTCACTAGTCATTGGAACTCTGGTCTCCTATTACTTCCTTTTTTTCCTTTTCCAGCTCCTTCCTCCTGTTTTGACAGCATTTTGATTTCCTCAGTATGCTTCTCTGACTTTGAGGTTTGGATGGAAGAGTAGGGGAACAAGTGCTTTCCAAAAGCCCTAGTCTCCCATTTCTGAAAGTGAGGTCTGGGGAGATGCGCTGTCAGATCGTGGAACCCCTGAGTGAAAGGCCCAAAGGTGTCCATAGGAGAGACAGGCACTTCTCTGACATGGTGCCAGAAACCCCAACCAGGACAAGTAGGTAGAGATTCCAGGGGATCAGAGTCCAGTCCAACGTAATAGGAGACTTATTACAGTGTGGGCCATAGGAAAACTAAATTGATAATGAGTCCACCATCACTAGAGATATTTAAAGAGGGCCTAGACATTCACTTGGCAAAGATGTTACAGGGAGATATGAACATCGGAAAAAG
Source organism: Glossophaga mutica (assembly GCA_039655065.1). NCBI lineage: Eukaryota > Metazoa > Chordata > Mammalia > Chiroptera > Phyllostomidae > Glossophaga > Glossophaga mutica. Next base: position 174,172,199 of record CM077304.1, on the reverse strand, counting down.
ACATTTGAATCAAAATGACATTTGAGGGCCTTTCCGGTCTTGGGACTCTGTCTTGAATTCACTTATAAAGTTCATATTGGGAATAAAGGTTTCTCCTTGTTATAATTTACACCAACTTGTGATGTCGCCTCCCTCCTCCCCCTGTACTTCCCCCATCTGAACAACTACTCGATTTAAGAAGGGACCTTCGGATGAGGAAGGATGTGGTTCCTTCCCGCTGGCAGCACTCCGGGTCAGAATGGGAGACTTGTGCTGGGCCTGGCACGGATCCGTTGGGCCCTCTTACCAGCCCAGTTGTGGCTGTGACCAGAGCACGTGGGAGGTACACATCCATGTAGGGAAACTGTCCACTAGCTGCCAGCTCTGGATTTTTTTTTTTTTTTTTTAATTACTGATGAATGCAGTCTTGCTGAGGTTAGATAGAGCTCTTGGAGGAATGAAGAGACACCTACAAGTTCCAGTCTGGCCAGACAAGCATCCCTTGAAAAATATTCCCTCTGCAGTTGGCAGCATAAGAGAAAATGCCTTTGAGAGCAGTTTCCTTTTGCCATTTCAAAGGAGAGCCGCTTGTAAGCCAGGACGTGAGGAACGCAAAGCTTCTTTTTTCCCTATTTTCTTTTTTTAAATTGGCTTAGTACTAATCTGAAAGCTGTGCTGTTCCAAAATGATAATCCTTTGATTTAATGTCAGAATTGAAACAATTCCTTGGTTCTTGAAGGAAGGAGTATTACAATGGTAGGAAATGTTCAGCGATTGTTAACAGCTTTGATTTGAAAGACTCAGAAGAGTGTTACCCAAACTGGCAGCCAGGCTTGCTGACTGGTGCGGCAGCTAAGAATGGACAACACTTTTCAATTCAATACAGTGATTTTTGCCCCCTCAGGACTTACAAAGACTTACCAATCTCCAACCCACTACAGTATAAATGTATTTCAATAGCATGGTATAGCTAAGTATGCTTTGCTCAAATCTATCATGTTTTGGATATGTCAAACTGTGAAGTCTTATCTTTTACAAGGAAACTTCAGGAACTCGCAGCTATCTGATGACAGGTCAATGCCACTGTCTCCAGGAAATAAACATGATAAAAACTTCATAGCTGCAAGAACATGTTAGGGATCCGGTTTAACATAGCCTGGAGGTAGTCTGGCCAAGATTTTCCACATACACCATAAATCTTCACAAAGCTGTGGGAAGACAGCGGCGGCTGTCGCTTCTCTAGCAGTGCACTCATTGTTCCTGGGCCCAAGGAGCTGTCTTTCATTGACACAGGACCGGTGTCTGTTTAGACAGGACTCTTTCCCCGGGATATAAATGGTGTGTTATTTTTAGGGGATGGTTCTATTTTCTAGCAGTTTTTCGGAGACAGGAGGCAGCGTGAGAGAAAGGCTTGCCCTGGAAATCAAAAGCCATCTCATGTTTTCACAAGTGAGCTACTGACCTCAGGAAAGTCACTTCTCCTGCCTGGGCTCCTGGTTCCCAAATTGTGTCCCAAATAACATTGCTTGATTTCCAAGACCCTTTTTGATTTTCTGGAGGTTCTCTTGATAAGAAGATAGATAAAGGCAGAGAGAATTAAAAAGCATTCAAATGGAGGATAGAGCTTAGGAAAATAAGTTTATTTTAAATAGGACTCAGAAAGGCCTCGTTGCAATAAGTCTTCATAGCAAATATGTGAGACTTTGTTTTGCATACTACAGGATAGTATTTGGATTTCCCCATATGTCTCATTTCTACTTGATAAGACCTAACAAGAACCCTGAGTCATAGCCCTGAGGAAGCCTAGAGACCATTGGCTTCAATTCCCTCATTTTCTCCATAATGACCCTAAGGTCCTTGCTTAGGGTTACACAGACCCTTGAATTCAAATCTCCTGGCTCCTTGTGCAGGTCATTGGTATATATTGCCTCTTCCGTTTATTTAGCAGTGATGAGTTCTTAGTAAAAGAATCAGGCCAAAGTTTCAAAATTGATTGATTCTAAATAATAAAATTTGGTGACCAGAAATACATGCTAGCAAGAAGATTTGTTTTATATGTATAGTTTATTTTCCCCATGATAAAGTTTTTGGGCATAAGTTCCCTTTTGTGGGCTTTTTTTTTTTCCCCTGGCCAATAATGCCTTTCTTTCTTGTAGGTTTTAGAAGGTCTACTTTCTCCAGGTAAAATTCTTCCTTATAACTCACTCTTGGGTCCTTGCCAGGGCCACTCACCTTCACATTTCTGATTACAGTCTCTTAAGGTAAAACTGTAGCTCTCTGAAAACTGAGTATTAGGTGCATTTTAGGTCATAGAGTAGTATGACCTAAATTAAGGTTTTAGTTCCTAATTACTAGTTTTGTAAACATGGGGTAGACACTGACACTATAGCATAAGCTTTACTTATCCTAGATTATAGATATGATTATTTCCAATAACCAACTGACCTTGGATCAATCAAGTTGTCTTTGTGCTTTTATTTTTTTGGTCTGTTAGGTAAGGTGGTTGGCCCATGGCCCTCCTGAGGTCTTCTATGATCAAGGATCTTGTTGTAATTGTATGTTGTTGTTTTCTTTAAAGCCCTGACTGGTGTGGCTCAATGGACCGAGTGCTGGCCTGCGAACCACAGGGTTTCTGGTTCAATTCCCAGTCAGGGCACATGTTTGGGTTGCAGGCCAGGTCCCCAGTAGGGGGCACACAAAAAGCAACCTTGATGTTTGCTCTCTCTGTCTTTCTCCCTCCTTCCCCTCTCTCTATAAATCAATCGATCTTAAAAACAAAACAAACAAAAAAAGAACACAAATTTCTCTCTTTTTTTTTTTTAAATTTAAGGTTTTATTTATTTATTTTTAGAGAGGAGAAGGGAGGGAGAAGGAGAGGGAGAGAAACATCATTGTATGGTTGCCTTTCATGCACCCCTTACTGGGGACCTGGCCTGCAACCCAGGCATGTGCCCTGACTGGAAATCGAACTGGAGACCCTTTGCTTCACAGGCCAGCACTCAGTCCACTGAGCCACACCAGCCATGGCTAATCTTGCTGTAACTGTTTGAGTAGCATATATTTCTGACGTGTATTCCACAGCTGTTTCATAGAAAGTATCCTGAAAAATTATACTTTTAATTAATAATTCATGGCCATGATTTGAACATCATTTTTTCACTGTCCATAATAATGTCCCCAGGACTTATGGAAATATGTAAGATTCTAACACTAAATGGCCTCAGACACTGAGATTACTAGGGTTGGGGTTTTTTTTTTGGGGGGGGGGAGGTTTGTTTGTGTGTTTTTTTTTCTGATAGCTCAATTTTTTTCATTGCCCCATCAACATACCTACTTACAAAAGCCTTTTTCTTCTCATCCAGATTAGCTACTCTTTCTGCTTTGGCATAAGGGCTTGAATAGAAATCTGAGGCTTTGTACTATAAGTGATATTGATTCATTATTTTATTTTATTTTTATTTTTTAGATTAAGGAAGAACTCATTCTGGTTTGCATAGCTGTTGGTTACTGGGTATTTGCTTGCTAGTTGACACTGGCTAATAATTGAGTTACCAACTGCTATCTGCCTTTTATTCTATGTGTTGCGCCTTCCTCCTCTGTTAGCTATTAATCTTCTTAGACATCAGAATCATGTTGGGTTCTGGCTGTTGTCTTATGAGTAGATGCTAGGACTTTATGGATTTTTATTAATGCTAAAGGAAAATCATCATAAACCATAAATATGGAAAGAGAAAATTTTTTTAAAAAAACCTAAAAATGTCGTCAATAGGAAAATGGTTGAACACATAATGCTATAACTGGACAACAGAATTGTATTTAGCCATTTAAAAGAATGAAGTCTAAATATGTAAACTGATTTAGGAAAATGTGAACGATATATTGTTACATAAAATAAGCAACTTGTAGACTCACACATAATTCAGTTTTTATAAAAAAAACAATGAAGAAAAGCTTATGTGTGAAAAGATGGAAAAACTCTTAACCTGGTAGTGAGATGTATGTTAGGAGTGGGATTGATAAGCACTTAAAAGAGAGAAGGGGACATAATGTTTTCCCCTCCTGTCTAATATAATTGCTTTAAAGGGGGGTAACAAGGTTCTAGGTACTTTCCCCTAATTTTTTATTATGAAAAATTAAAAACATATAGCAATGTTGAAAATATGTTTCAGTGAATACCCATATAATCACTGCCTAGATTCTACTATTAGCATTATATAATACTTGCTTTATCACATCTTTATTCATCTATGAGTCTATGGGTGATTTTTATGTTTTACCATATTTTCAGATTTATTCGAGGAAAGCACCTGTAGCCTCTTGCTAAACGAGAAACATAACCTGTTGCTAAAAGCCATAAAACCATATTTACAGATTTTACTGATTTGCAGACACAGAAACAAATATTGATAGAGGATTTGTTAGATACCTATACCTTAGATATCATTGGTACCTTTTCCCTTCTTTCTTTTTCTTTTTTTTTACTATTAATAATGTTGGCAGAGTTAGCAATGAACTTGAATTTCCTAGGCATCCTGTGAGTCCCTGTCCCCTGCCACCATGCATTCATTCTGTACCATGCTTTTCTATGTTCCCCCTGACAGCTTTGCAAATCCTATACAGTCTGATAGCCTCCTTCACAGGACATTACATTATGACATATTTCTGGAAATTACCAGGTTTTGAGAATACCAGGTTTTGAGGATTTATGATTCCTTTGAGCCACTGCTTGATTTTAGGGTTCTGATTGTCAGAAACTGCAAGGAACTTGAGACAAACCATAGTTTGTTTCAGTTTACATAATCTCATTTGAAGAAAGTTTATTCAACTGAGGATACACAATGATTTACAGAAAGGCAATTATATTGAAGAACAATGATTTGGGGTACTTATTATAAATATCAAAATATGGAATATGAATAACTTTCGGTCATAACTAAGTACTAGGATCTTTTATTCTGCGTAATTTAAAAGCTGGATTTGCCTGCCGTTTTGGTGATCAGATAGATGTTCTTTCATCCCTAAAAAAGGATCAAATCCATATAATATCCCTATTACTTCTCGCCTGTAATAGGGATATTACAGGGGCCATGTAATCCTGGCCATGTTCCCATAATTCTTTTTCTGCTCCCCTGCATATCACACTCTAGTCTTACCAAATGTCTTGGTTTCCACAAAATAACTGATGTACTTTTCTGCTTTCAGAACTTTGTTCAACTTGTTTTTTTTTTTTTTTAATAATTTCAACTCCTCTTTCCTTCCCTTCTTTCTTCTTCACTCTTCCGCTCTCATCCGTGGTCTCTCTGCCCCCCCCCCCCACCTATGCACGTGCACACACACACACACCTCTACTTGTGTAAATGCAGGAACTTCCTCTCTAGATCTACCTGCTAGAAGAAATCAGTTCTTTCTTAGCATTCCCATAATACATTATTTACACTTTATCACACAGAAGGTTGCTCCTCAATCTATGATATGTGGAGCAACAGTGAAATCATCCTCTGGGGCTTGACTGGAAATGCAGACTCCTGAGTCCTGTCCTGGACTTACTGAATCAAAACCTGCATTTCCCCAGAATCTGGAGATCATCCTTACTCACATTACTATTTGAGAAGCACTGTCTTTGAACAGATACGCACATTCACCTCTTACTTGACTGCTATCGAATTAGTGGATTCTGATGGAACATGTCTTATGATCAGGGACTGTCTTCACCTTTCATCTGCATGGCATGGTGTGTAGATTTGCACACAGCAGGGGCCATTCAGTGTATGTTTTTGAGTGGAAGCCTGTGCTTTCAATGAGTAAGGGTATGTGAGGGAATATATGAATGCACAGTATGTTCATGATTCTTGTCAGCAAGAAAGCATTCATATTGTTTCATTTCTGTCATTGCTGTGGTTGGGTTTTATAGACCCTGTACAAAAAGACTCCTCACTTTATCAAATCTGTTTTCTACTCTTACTTTGGCAAGTGCCACAATGAAATGGGGCATCTGAGCTTTCCAAAACTCATGTGAATTCATTCTCCAAGAGCATATGAGGTCTGTCTGGAAAAAGCACCCCCATTGTTAATATAAGGAAAATGGTTTGCATGACATAGATGTAACATGGTAGTCAAGGAGAGTGGACTGGAATGTGCATGCATGAACAATGATGACTTCACTATCCTACTTAGTGGGGGCAGCAGACGCCATTGAGTGAGCAAGGGTACTGTGTGGCCGTCACATTCAAAATGAGCAAGTACAACAACAAATCTGCATTAAATTTTGTGTTAAGCTTGAACATTACTCCACAGAAACTATTCAGATGATTCAGAAGGCTGCTGCTATGGGCAACTGGTGATTGACAGCTCCATCATGACAATGTGCCCACTCATGCATCACGACTTCTGCAGAAAGTTTTGGTAAAACATCGAATCACCCAGGTGACTCAGCCCTCCTACAGTCCAGATTGGTGCACTGTGACTTTAGGCTTTTCCCAAAACTAAAATCACCTTTGAAAGGGAAGAGATTTCTGACCATCATTGAGATTCAGGAAAATATGATGAGGCAGCTGATGGCAATTAGGAGAATTGTATGAGGTCCCAAGGTATCTACTTTGAAGGGGACTGAAGCATCATTGTTCTGTGTACAGTGTTTCTTGTATCTTGTATCTTCTTCAATAAATGTCTCTATTTTTCATAGTACATGGATGGATACCTTCTGGACAGACCTCATTGTATTTAAGGCACAGAGAAACATTGTACTGAGATTTTATGAATAAGTTTGTAGTTGTACAACGGGCATCATTGTTTACTTGTTTCAAGAACTGAAAGCCTATGCCCTGGCTGGTGTGGCTCAGTGGACTGAGCACTGGCCTGCAAACCAGAGGGTCACTGGTTCAATTTCCAGTCTGGGGCATAGGCCTGGGTCTCTCCCTTTCTTTCTCCCTCCTTTCCTATCTCTCTAAAAATAAATGAATAAAATCTTTAAAAAGAAAAAAATTGAAAGCCTAATCACAAGGTTGGAATCTAATTTCAGTACATCTGAGTTCAGGAAAATAATATTGTTTAGTTGATTATATTTGCTTTTTAAAAAATTTGGAAAGGGAGAAGCTTTATAATTTCAAAAGGGCTTTTTCAATCTCTCCTTATAAATTTTCTTCAGATACTTTTCCCCAACATCTTCATCATCCCACTTTCCTTGGAATTATTGCTTTTGTTATCTATCACTTTTGTCTTCTTTGCCAACCTCTACATCTTTGTTTTGTAGTTTTCTTATTTATTTCAACCCCTATTTCTATAATTCTGGTGATGTTCATGATCCTTCACAAAAATGCTCAATGTAATTAGTAAAATTACAGGAAATATAAATATATAAATTAAATATAAAATAAATAGCTAAATTAAAATAAATATAATAAAATAAGTAAAATAAATATAAGTATAAATAACATAATTATAAATAAAATAAAATAACTAAAATAAGTTACCAAACAGATGATAATTTAACCTATATGAGAACAAGCTTAGACTTCAGGTCAAGATGAAGGTGTAGATAAACATGGCCCACCTCCTCATATAAACATGGTAAAAATTAAAATTAGAATTTAAATAAAAATTATAATTTTGTAGTCTAATTACAATTAGACTACAAAACAAATATCACCCAGAATAATCAGAAAATTGAGCTGTATGGAAGTCTGACAACCAAGAAGTTAAGGAAGTCACATTCATTCAGACAGGTAGGAGGGGCAGAGATACAGAGAGATGCAGAGAGCCACAGAGATGTGAAGAAGAGTGGAGAGGTGCAGAGAGGCATGGAGACACAGAGGGGCAGAATGGGCAGTCCCATGCTCATGTGTGATGGGTATAAAAGGGGGGGATACTTTGGGAGTGAGAAATCCCAGTGCCACACCAAACCGCCCAGCCCAGGGTTCCAGTGCAAGGAAGATAAGTCCCCATAACATTTGCCTGTAAAAAACAGTGGAGGTTGGGATGGTGGAAGAAAGTGTGGAATTCTTAAGAGTCTCCTCTTAAGCACCTACAACAGACTTAGGACTTATGCAGATACATGCCCTCTGGGATTTAGCACCATGGAAAAAGCTAGAAGGGCACCAGTAGCATATGGGAAGAAACTGAAGAGTCTAGCATCAGGATGAGTGCTGAGAGACAGCTTCCTCCCAGATAAAACTCCAGAGGCCTGGCAGCAGCACTGTCCTCTCCCTAAGCTTTCCCCCACAGAGCCACAGAGTGGGGACACAGATTGCCCTATACTGACGGTTACCGAGGACTCCACCCCATTCAACTTAGTGATGCTCTTTTCTACAATAGGCTATGCTACTAAGACGGAGTCAAAGAAGCTCTACCTAATACACAAAAACAAACACAGGGAGGCTGCTAAATTGAGGAGACAAAGAAATATAGCCCAAATTAAAGAATTGATCAAAATTCCAGAAAAAGAACTAAATGAAATGGAAGTAAGCAATCTAACAGATGCATGGTTCAAAACACTGGTTATTAGGATGTTTAAGGAACATCAACAGCATAAAAAAGACACAGGCAGAAATGAAGGTTACACTAAGTGAAATAAAGAAAAATTTGCAGGGAATCAACAATGGAGTAGATGAAGCTGAGAATCAAATCAATGATTTGGAACACAGTAGGAAAAATTTAATCAGAACAGCAAGAAAAAAGAATAAAAAATGAGGAGAGGCTAATGAACCTCTGGGGCACCTTCAGACATCCAACATTAGAATCATGGGGGTGCTGGATGGAGAAGAGGAAGAGCAAGAAACTGAAAACTTATTTGAAAAAAATAATGAAAGAAAACTTGCCTAATCTGGTGAAGGAAATAGACATACAAGTTGAGGAAACTCAGAGAGTCCCAAATTAGATTAACCTAAAGAGGATCACACCAAGATACATCATAATTAAAATGCCAAAGGTTAAAGATAAAGAGAGAATCTTAAAAGCAGCAAGAGAAAAAAACAGATAAGTATCTACAAAGGAGTTCCCTTAAGACTATTAGCTGATTTCTCAAAAGAAACTTTGCAGGCAAGAAAGGATTGGCAAGAAATATGCAAAGTGATAAAAAGCAAAGATCTACAACCTAGATTATTCTTTCCAGAAAAGCTATCATTTAGAATTGAAGAACAGATAAACTACTTCCCATACAAGGTAAAGCTAAAGGAGTTCATCATCACCAAGACATTATTATATGAAATATGGAAAGGTCTCATTTAAGAAGAAGAATATTAAAATGGCAATAAATTCACAACTCTCAACATTTGTACCTAAAAAACAAACAAGCAGAACCAAAATATAATCATAGATATGGAGATCATTTGGAAAGTTATCATTTGGGAAGGGGAAGGGGAAGAATAGAGGAAAAGATACAGGGAATAAGAAGCACAAATTGGTAGGTACAAAATAGTCAGGGGGATATTAAGAACAATATAGAAAATTGAGTAGCCAAAGAACCTATATGCATGACCCATGGACATGAAAAAGGGGGTGGGGATTGCTGGAGGGAATGGGGGTACTGGGTGGATGGGGCAAAGGTGGAAAATTTGGACAACTGTAATAGCATAATCAATAAAATATATTTAAAAAATAAAAAATATAAACAACTACCACATTAAAAAAATAACAAGCTTAGTGGATGCTTGCTATTATTTCCTGTTATTGAAAGCAAAGTTAAATACGTAATTCTATGTTCATCCATTTTGTTTAGATTATTAAATTTTTGAATGCTTGTCTATTTCTGTGTATTATTTATTTAGTAGACATTCTCCAGTTCTGTGCTCTCCATGTGGCATTTCAATGGATGCAAAAATGAATTATAAAAAGCAAAATGCAATTTGTTTGCCCTTCAAAACTTTAAGGTGCTCACAGTGAAATAGAAGAGTTGAGAAAAACAGGAGTAACCACACTACAAGACAGAAGGGGATAAATATGATCAAATATAACAACACCATCATAGAGTTTTTGTTTAGAGAAATCCAGAAGGTATTGGAATATGCAGAAATGGCAGGGAGTTTGTTAGAGCATCAAGGAGCTGGTTTCTATGAATTCTGGTTATTGTTCTTTACAATTGTAATCTCATGCTATCTCTCTTTCTCTCTCTCTCCCACTATCTCTCTCACTCCCTTCCTTTCTTTTTCCCAAGGGCTCTTTTTGCCTTTCTTCACTTTTGTTTTTCCATTTTTTTATCTTTGATAAACTAATGTTTGTATGATGTTCACTTTGAAGCCAAAGTCTCAAAAAGCACAGAATTCTCTGATTGGAAGTCATTTTATAAACCTTTCTCCCAAGCTTGTCTGTGGGGAAACTGTTTTCCATACTGGATGTACAATTAACCATTTATTTATGTTCATAAATCTCAGTACTAACTCATTAATTGAAAATTTATTTATTTTTCTTCCAAAAGCTTCTTTGCCCCTTCTTCTGGCTTGGCTGCTCATTTGTAATAATGAGAATTGTCTTCACTCTCTTGTGTCTGTGTTTTAGTTCTTCTTTTCCCCTAAAACTCCTTGTAGTAAAATTTGTAGTTGTTACTGGCTTAGGAGGTATTGGGGAAATATAATTGAAAACAAAATCTCTCGACCCAGAAATTCTCTCCACGAAGATGAGAGAGAAAGGAAACACTTTCATTCTTGAATAAGCATTAAACCAGCATGTGGTACACATCACAGGCAATCCACTAAGAGATTGCAAAAACAGAAAGTAATGTCACCCTTTTACAAAGCCACGTAGCCCATTTTGTACATGCTTTCAAGATGATCAATACCTTGTCCTCAAATAAGAGGACTTGGTAGCATCATTTGTCACACATAGTTCATCCTGACCTTACTTGGTGATAGGGATGACTATCCGTGTTATTTAATTGGCTTTATCCAAAGGAAAACCTCATATTTTAATTTTAATTTTACTTTATTATGGTAAGAATATTTAAAATAAGATCCACACTGTCAACAAGTTTTTATGTCTACAATACATTATTTTTGACCATAGGTACAATGTTGTATGGCAGATCTGTAGGGTTCATTTGTCTGTCTTTACTGAAACTCGATGCCCATTGATTCTAAGCTTCCATCCCCCCAGCAGGCTGAGGCAATCACCATTCCACTCTTTAATTCTATGAATTTGACTATTTTATATAACTCATATAAGTGGAATCATGCAGTATTTGTAATTCTGTGACTGGGTTATTCCACTTAAGTATAATGTCCTCAAATTTTATTAATGTTACATATTGCAGAATTTCACTTCTAAGGCTCTATAGTATTACATTGCATGGATATACATTTTTTGTGTGTGTGCAAATAGTGCTGCAAAGAATATGGAGTGAAGATATGTCTTTGAGATACTGATTTCAATTTTTTTTTGGATGAACACCCAGAAGTGGGATTTCTGGATCTGACAGGTAGCAATTTTGCAGCTTGGAGCAAGGTGTGCCACTGAATTTAGGCCCCTGTTTTCCCACCGAAACTGGAAGGCATCACCCCTACCTTCATGCTTCCATTTCAAAAAGATGGTCCCAGGTGTTTGAGAGAGACCTTCATTTGGGACAAAGCTGACCAGAGACCTCGCTAGTCCTTAAAAGGGTTTATATGAAGAAATGAGAAAGCACCCAATAGTTACTATTTTTCTAAAATAAATGCTCTAACGAAAAGGAGTAGAGGGAAATTGCTTCCTTTATTTTCAACAGGGAAAATTAAGCCTCCTTTTTTAAAATTTGTATTCATTCTTACAGAGGCTAGAACATATTTTAGTGCGTTTAATGCAGTTAGTGACTAAAGTCTTAGTTTTTTTTCTGAGTTTATGATCAAACTGAGATTCAGCTGAGGTTTGTCTTTGGCCTTGTGTAAAAAATTATGTGCCTTCATGTTGGAATCTTGTTTGAAAATTCATTAACATTTCTAAAATTTTTAGTGTGATGAAATATACATGAAACATACCACTTTCACTATTTTTAAGTGTACAATTCTATGGCATCAAGTACATTCATATTGCTGTTCAACTGCCATGGCCATTCATTTGCAGAACTTCCTTACCCAAGTTATAATAGAAACTGTAGTTATTAAACATTAACTCCCAATTCCCTCCTGTCCCTGGCAACTGCCATCATTAGCACTTTAAATCTACCTGTTAAAAACTGCCTGGACAAGAGAGAGGGCTTCATGGTGCTTTGCCACAACATGTGTGGGTCTTGAGAATATTATGCTAAGTGAAGTAAGTCAGAGAGAAAAAGTTAACCATATAATTTCACTCGCATGTGGTATATAAAACTGGAAGCAACAAACAAGAAAAACAAATACAGACTCATAGACACGGATGACAGTGTGGTGGTTACCAGAGGAAAGGGAGGTGGGAGATAGTAAAAGGTAAAGGGGCCAAATACATGGTGATGGAAGATGATTTGACTTTGGGTGGTGGGCACACAATGCAATATGAAGATCATGTGTCATAGAAGTGCATACTCGAGACATATTAACCTTATTAATCAATGTCACTCGAATATTTTAATAAAAGGAAAACTACCTAGAGAGGTAAGTAGAGTTCTCTTTGCCCAGGATTTGAAGCAGAGGTGTTTCCTTGGAAAACTGAATGGGAAAAACCACTTTAAAACCTTTGAATGTGGTGGCATCACTTATTCAAGTGCTGATCACTAATTACAAATAATGTATCTGTGCAGTTCCCATGAATGTCTACTTTGCGCCACTCAATTTCTTTCAAAGTAATAAAAACTGATTTTGGAGTAAAATATTGTTGCTAATAATTCAGGGATTTGACTTGTGTAGACTGACATTTTCTACTAACCTTGCTTTGGCGAATCCTCATCTGTCTTCATTGATCTTTTGTGTATTCTGTGGTAGCACAGCAAGTTTCCTGTGTTTTGCCTATGACCTGCCATGGGCAGTGGGTAGAATGATGTAAAAGAATGGGGGCTGCTGATCTGCTTCAATCAGAGGACTAACTTACTTACTCTTTCTTCTCTTTTCTTTCTTTCTCTTTCTCTTCATTTTCACCAATAGCTTTATTGATTTGGACTTTTTTCTGTTATGGTTCCCTTTATTTTTTTAAAATTATGTATATTTTATTGATCATGCTATTACAATCTCCCCTCTTAGTTCATGTCCATTGGTCATACATATAAGTTCTTCAGCTTCTACATTTCCTATACTGTTCTTAACCTCACCTTATCTATTTTGTACCTAACAATTACGCTTCTTATTCCCCATACTTCCCCCCATTTTCCCCATTCCCCCTCCCTGCTGATAACCCCCTATGCAAATCAATTTCTGTGATTCTGTTCTGATTCTAGTTATTTGCTTAGTTTGTTTTTGTTTTTTAGGTTCAGTTGTTGATAGTTGTGAGTTTGTTGTCATTTTACTGTTCATAATTTTGATCTTCTTTTCCTTAGATAAGTCCCTATAACATTTTATGTAATAATGGCTTGGTGATGATGAACTCCTTTATCTTACCTTGTCTGGAAGCACTTTATCTGCCCTTCCATTCTAAATGATAGTTTTGCTGGATAGAGTAATCTTGGATGTAGGTCCTTGCTTTTCATCACTTTGAATACTTCTTGCCAGCCCCTTCTTGTCTGCAAGGTTTCTTTTGAGAGATCAGCTGACAGTCTAATGGGAATTCCTTTGTAGGTAACTCTCTTCTCTTGCTGCTTTTAAGGTTCTCTGTTTACCTTTAACCTTTGGCATTTTAAATATGTTGTGTCTTGGTGTGGCCCTTTTTGGGTCCAACTTGTTTGGGACTCTCTGAGCTTCCTTGGCTTGTGTGTTTGTTTCCTTTGCCAAATTGGGGAAGGTTTCTTTCATTATTTTTTTAAATAAATTTTCAATTTCTTACTCTTCCTCTTCTCCTTCTGGCATCCCTATGATTTGGATGTTGGTACATTTAAAGTTTTCCCAGAGGTTCATAAGCCTCTCCTCATTTTTAAAAAATTCTTATTTCTTATTTCTGTTCTAGGTGAATGTTTATTTCTTCCTTTTGTTCTAAATCATTGATTTGAATCCCTGCTTCCTTCCCTTCACTGTTGGTTGCCTGTATATTTTTCTTTATTTCACTTTGTATAGCCTTCACTTCTTCCTTTATTTTGTGGCTATACTCAATCATTTCTCTGAGCATCCTGATCACCACTGTTTTGAATTCTGCATCTAAAAGGTTGGCTATCTCTGTGTCGCTTAGTTCTTTTTCTGGAGTTTTGATCTGTTCTTTCATTTGGGCTATATTTCTTTGTCTCCTCAATTTGGCAGCCTCCCTGGGTTTCTGTGTATTAGATGGAGCTGTTTTGACTCCCTGTGTGGGCCCACCTACTATGTTGTAAGAGGCAGAGCCTTAGGTGTTTGCCAAGGTAGAGTGACCCACTTTGCTGCTTTGTGGTGCTGTTATGTAGGGGAGAGGTCAGAGAAGGAACATTTGCACTTGCTCCACTCTTGCTCCATTTTCAGTCACTTCCCCCACTTCCCATAAGCAATTGGCATCCTTCTAGCTGCTGCCCTAGTACTGGTTCTCCAAGTGAGTGAGTTTATGTATGTTCTAGGACCCTGTGGGGCCCTTTAAATGGGTTCTCCTGAGAGACTGCATTTTCTTCTGCCACTCCAACCCCCACTAGTTCTTACAGCCAGAGGTTATGAGGCTTTATTCCTGGTGCTAGAACCCTGGGCTGCATGGTCTGGCCTAAAGCTGGGATCACTCACCCCTCCAGTTGTCCCTCCCTGTTTTCATCCACTGCACATGAATGTGGGACCAGCCGCCACTGTCTCACTGTGCATCCTCTCCCCCCTGGCTCCCATCTCTGCCTTTCCTACCAGTCTGGATGAATGTTTCTTCTTTAACTACTTGGTTGTTGGACTTTTATACAGTTTGATTTTCTGGCAGTCAGGTTTTTTTTTGTTTTTTTTTTTTTTTTTTTAATGATGGTTGTTATCTTTCTTGTGCTTGTGTGAGGAGGCAAAGCATGTCTACCTACTCCTCTATCTTGGTAGGAAGTTCAGAGAAACTTATTTAAAACCAAGGTCTGCTATGTGATTTCTGTGATAGCTTGAGTGAGATACTTCACATTTTTCACCTAATTTCTTCATCTTGTAAAACAGAAAAATTATATTCCTTTCTGAATAATTGTTGTGAATATCAAATAAAATAAGACATGAAAAGAAGCACTGTGTATACCATCAAATCATGAATTATTTCAGTTTAATAAGGGACCTAGCATGTAGGAGGGATTTGAAAAATATTTGTTGACTGAACAGCTATTGTTCTCAGAGTTAAACTTCCTAGGGTTCTCTCCTCCCCACGCATACACCTGACTTGGCTGATGATCTCTGTACTCTCTGCTTCCCTCTGGTTCCTGATCACATTCCTCTCTTGTGCTTCAGCTTAAAAACTAGAGTTCAGAGTTTGGGGATTGATAAAAAGGGATCAAAGGCATATTTGTTATGGCCTCTCATTGGCTCTTTCTTTCTAACCCCAGATACTTTCTCAGAACTTCTGAGGGGGATATAATTGGCAGTTAGATATGCAGTCATCCACCGGAAAATAGACAGCAGGAAGAAGGGAATTTTCTTTTTCTCCAGAAGCATCATGCAGAGGGAATGTCATCCTGGCCAACAAATAATGAGCAGCAACAGTGTTGAATCAGATACGGTGAATCCAAATTAAACAATATTCCTAGGCTAGTCCCAGGAGTCCCCCATGTGGATAGTCTGGCAGGAGCTCACTGGGGGTCTTCTGTTGTTCACTGTCATCATCAAGCACAGGATAAATCAAATGTATGTATTAAAGGCATAACTAAATCTTACACTGGCAAAGCAGATGATGATCTCAGGGTATTCTTGTAAACTTTTTGGCAGATTTCAATGAGAAAACACCTCCCTGATGATGATCTAGAAAAAAAGATGAGTGTTGAGAGACCACAGGTGTAGAACCAACAGAAAGAGTTATATGGTATTTTCCTACACAGTGGAAAAGCCTGGAGGAACAGCCTGCCACGGGACAGCTGATCTGCTGACTCCATTCTGCAGAGAGCAGTCATTCAATGCACAGTACTGAGCACTTGCAATGTCCCAGCATTCATGCTTGGCCCTGTGAGACAAACATTCATCAGAGGTAGACCCTGTTCTCAAGCGTCTCAAGAGAGAAGATGTACACACTAAATTGTAGGATGGGGTAAAAAATTACATTACTGGGACCATAAGGGGGAGTTGTAAGAACAAAGGATACATTACATCTGGCCAAGGGACAAAGGGAGCTATCATGAAGGAAACAGGTTTGGAAATAGACCTGGAAGGATGGGCATTGTGTTTGTCGATGTGAGGAGGGGCATGCAGGACATTCCAAGCAGAGGACTGATGACAAGGGAAGGGAGGCACAGGGGTGATTTATAGCACCATCTGCACCTGCACCTGTGGCCGGAGTCCAGGCTATACGAGGAGGGAGTAACAAGGGTTGGATGGAGAGTTTTGCCACCAGATCCAGAATGTCAAGTAAAGGACGTCAGGGAAATAGAATAAGATGAGCTATGTGAGAAAAGCGATTTGATTCTTGCTGTTAGTCAGCCTTTACAGGTGTCCCCATGGCCCCGAAAACTTTCCTCAAGCATTTATAGGCTTCCTAAGGCTTTCCTAAGGCTTCTTGTTTGTGACATGGTAAACATTTTTCCTTTTCTTTTGGCTTTGGAGGATATGATTTTGATCTGTTTTTCAAGCACCAGTGGATAGAAAGGATACTTACAGGCAAAAATCTACTACTGGTTTTTAGGTCAGCCTAATGAATCTATGTATTTCCTCATCTTTCTTTTTTTCAGAGAGGGCAGACCAATTAAAAATAATAGCACTCTTAATTTTCCTAGCATATAGGTCCCAGAGAGTTCAGAGTTTGGGGTTGAGAGGAAGGGATCAAAGGCATGTCTCCTCATCTGTACTGACTCCTTTTATAATCGGAGAAATAATAGCTTCCCCACAGTTGTCCTCCTCTTTTTCTTTGGTGTCTGATGTTCTGATTTGGCAATGGTCTTTATGCATCCAAAGTGCTAGAAGTGAAGTCATAATCAACTCCAATTAGCTATGCTGGCGGAGCAGAGCATTCCATGCTTAAATTCAGCAGCATGCCCTGTCTCATTTTAGCTAGCCATTATGTATTGTTTCTACGTGAGCTTGCTACAGGGATGGCTTAGAAAATCAGAAAATCCATTTGAATTTCCCACTTCTTCCCCAATTAAGAAATCACGATCCTCACTTTACTAGGAGTTTTTTCTAGTATTCTCCATGAGAGAATTTACAGGAATTTCTCACAGCTTGGTTTGTTGCCGGTGTCTTTTGCAGATGAAACACCCAATCCCCCCACCTTTTTTCTTTTTCTGAAAGAACTTTCAGTCAGCATTTCTAAACTCTGCCAAGAATTCTAGTGCTTAGAGATATTTTAAACAGAGATTCATAAAGTCAATTAAGTTGGAGGAGTGCTGTAAATGATTCCTAAGTAATTTAGTTTCACAGTGTGCATTAGCATTCTAAAGACCCTGAAAAATCTTGTAGAAAAAGATAACTTTTAACCTCATTTTCACCTGATATTAATAACCCAATGTTTCTCTAAAATGAGGACATAATACCAAAATTTAATTTTTTAAAATAATTCCGTGGAAGCCCAAACTGGATAATACAGATCAATATGTGGCCTTCGGAGGGTCTACGTTAATCCAAACAAGATTTATATGAGGATGTTTTTGTAACTTGGCAATCCTTTATACTCTGTCTGTATCAACAGAGCTGCTCTATCTTATTTTCCTGAATCCAAAGAAACACCAAAGGGGACTGAACCAGTACAACAATAATGTCAGCTGCAGAATGCCGATCTTGCAGACCCTGCGGGGTTATTGCAGAGTAAGATTAATTATGCAGATGCGCCACCTGAGGCTTCAGAGTTGAAGGACCCTGTTGTAATTCATTGCAGGATCATTCATGTAGCCAGCATTTTGATATGATTATTATTCCACCAAGGTTTTATCTGCCCCGAGACAATTACAGAACCACTTACCAGCATCTTTTATTGACTTCTTATTTAAAATGCCAAGGGCCACGGCGGGCACTCAGGTCCTGCTATTGGTGACAGCTACAGATCAATGGCGTGGAGCAATCTGGGATTTTCTTAGGACATGACAGATGCTGAGATTGTTTGCTAAGCAGAAGACAGACATTCAGACTCCATTACAAAACACTGTTTCTGGGCCTCACGTCTCTAACGCAAACGTTCAAAGTAATGGCAACAAGAGCAGAGAAGATGCACACAGCAGAAACAGCATGAGACTCCGTGTCAGGATGTCTGCCTTTGAACACTGATTTCACGGTTTATTTATATCTGTGGAACTTTGGGGAAATCTCTAGTTTTTCTGTAAACAGTGTTTTCTGAAAATACTACCTTTGAGCCTCCTGTCTCTAACACAAACGTTCAAAGTAATGACAGCAAGAGCAGAGAGGGAGCATGTAGCAGAAAGATCATAAGATTCGGTGTCAGGATGTCTACATTTGAACATGGGTTTCACCATTTATTATCCGTGCCACTTTGGGGAAATCACTACTCTTTCTGTAAAATGAGATTGATATTAAATACCAAACTCTTGGCAGTCTTCTGTGGTTTAAATGAATATATGTGGGTGAAAAAATTGTGAATGGCAAAGTGTTTTAAATATATTTTTTGTGTTAATAAGAAAGACTTCCATTCTTCAACTGGCAGTGTCAGCATAATCAAACATACCTTTTATGGTTGAATTGCTTGGCTAATGTCCTGTGGACTCCTCCAGTCCCAGGTACTGCCACCGATGGCAGAACGTGGTCACCATCCACTTGTATCATGAGCAGCTTCAGGGAGCCTATGTCCTTAAAACAATGTGTGGAATACAATTCCTATTTCTAATTGTTGTTCCTAGTTCATGGTTTCAGGGACTTCATAACTGCAAGATAATTTTAGAATTCATCATCTAATTAGTATTTTCAACACGTTTTCCTTTCTGTTCTATGCTCATTGGAAAAAAATAAGCCTTGTTTTATCTTAATTTTGCCCCAAATGGCTTTCTTACTTATGGATGGATACATTTCGGAATGTTTACCTATCTTCAGAGTTCAACTGTAATGCCATATTGTTCAAGGAGTTCCAGGCCCCCTCTTCAGCACCCCCAATCCTTTCCTTTATATTAAAATGCTAGTGATTCCTTCGTTAGAGCATGGTGCTTGGATTAATTGGTGTACTTACTAATAGCCATGAACAAATACAGCTAAACTGCTTTGTACAGTTAAAGAAATAATAATAGCAAGTATTCTCTTAGGCATTTTATATATGTTAACTCGTATAATTCTATCAACAAACATATGAAGTAGGTACCTTTATTCTCCTCATTTTAAAGTTGAGAAACTAAGGCACAGGCAGATTAAGTAACCTGCCCAATATTTCACAGGTACTAGGTGGCAAAACCAGGAATTGGAACATTGAACTAAAAGAACAGGCTTTTAACTACAAGATTATAATTAGCAACATGCATGCTGGAGATCCGTACAGGTTGTGAGCTCCCAGATTCCTAGGGCAGGTTAAAAATCTGTCTCTTCCTATGACATTTAGCACAGAGGATCCACATAGTAGCTACTCAGTTATTGTTCATGAGCTTTGCATTGGGGGGAAAAACACTCCTGAGAAGTTTATAGTGCAGCCACAACAGTCCCACTTGTACTCTATCAGTATACATATATTTTTAGTGCATGTTTCACCCTCTTAATTTTCTTGTCAAAGCATTTTAAAAGCTCCTATTATGCAATGCTTGAACACCTCTCTGTGAGAGTACTGTTTATTTCCAAGTAGCTGTATGGTGAAGATAAGGCATGCTTGTTGAAATTAGGATCACTTGAGTCTTTAGAACTTTATGGATCAGTACATAATAGCACTATAAAATTCCAGTTTATTCTCATTCTGTTGAAAGGGCGATTGCATGTTCTTACCTTATTTGCAGTAAAGTCACCAAATGTCAAATGCATATGTAAAGAACTGTGGCCAGAGTCCCCACCCCGTCCCTCCATCCAGAATGATTTCATGGACTGAGGTTACATCCCAGACTATGGGACTGGTGGCTGCCCATTGCCATCTGTCGGGATGATCCTGGTGTCCAAAATTCAGTGAAAGAGGCCATAGAATTTTCTCAGCAGGGACACAGACTCACACAGACCTCCTCAGTGTTGGTTCATAGGGGATTTTTTTTAACACTTTGGATGCAGAGAGATGATACTTTCATGAGAGCTCTCTAGTTTTGGTGTGTGTGTCCCTGGGAAAACTTGGAATATTATCATTGTGTTTCAGAGACAAGATCAGGGTTGGGGGTGGGGGTGGGGATGGGGAGGCTGCCTCACGGGCTGCATTCTCCAGCAGACAGAATTCCCAAAGGAAGAGGCTCCCCTGAAACCCCGGTGCTTTCTCACGTTTGGCTCAGTGTCTGTCTGGCACATTGAGACAGACCTCTGTGAGAGTTTAAGTTTTTTACTTTATTTCTTCTTAATAAAAGTAGTTGTGGAAACAGAGGCACCAGGATCATAAAGAGCACAGGCAAAGTCACATAGCTGATTAATGCAAAAGTCAGTTCTAGGACCTGACTCATCAGGCCCCCGCCCCTCCCCCCGCCCCTCCCCCACCCCACTCAGCCCTGTTTCCCTGTGTAATGGAGAAGGAGGAGCCCCTGTGTACTGAGGGGTCTGTTTGGGGAGCTGAAGCTCCTTAAGCTTCCAGGTCCCTGAATAGGAGGGCAGAAGAAGCTCTCTTCTGATAGATGATCCCTAGCAAGGCAATCCTTTTTTTTTGACACAAGCAGGGAGATGACAGGGGAATGTGCTCTTGTAAAAGGACAACTGTCTGTGTTGCGAGACCAAGCATGGCTTAGATCCATTCCAGTCCAATTTCAGAAAACACGTCCCTTTTTTAGGCAGAAGATCTTGATGAGAAATCACTTCTGTTTAAACTGCTCCTGGAGGAGGCTGCATTCTGTTGACCTTTAGCCTCGCTAAAGTCTATACTGTGTATGTGAATGTCTGTGTAAAATAAAGCAACAGCACCTCATATTTGCATCATTCATCACCATTTATGAAGTTTTTTTCATAAATATTATCTACTTTGATCCTTAAAGCAGCTCACAAAGTAAATATTTGTTATTCTGTTTTATTGGTAAGGATATTGGGGTCCACAGGGGTTAGGTAAATTATCCAAGGCACACAGTTCAGGAGTGACCACCAGCAAACTAAGCAGAGGTGGACTGTGCCCTAGGGGGATTTTTTCCTGTTATCCATCAGTTGCCCTATAATTACATGTATTTATTGTATAAAAGCATTGGGCTATGCACTGTGGACACAAACTTGGAGTCCTAGTCCAAAAATGGATGTGAAAAGAGAAAAAATTAGATAAAACAGATCAGCACAGAAATGTCTCAGGACTCTAAGGGAAGTTTAGATACCTGCCCCGAGTTTTTGGAAAAGGTATCCTTCACTTCTAGCCGGAGGTAAGATGAAAGAACTGGGAGAGGATGCAGAGGCGAAGTGGAGCTGTGGGAAAAGTTAGCCTTCATTTCCTTTCCCTGGTAGCCACTTCAGTCTCAAGTAGAGCTGAGTGATTTTTGAAAAGCACCTGCCTCTGATGGATTGAAAACTGATCTGGGAATTAGAGTCTGGGTTCCCCCTTCTCTAATTAGAGCTTTCACGCTATCAGTTTTCCAGTGAAACCCTAAGAGGTTTAATGCATGAAAGAGAAGTTCATGGTCACATAACATGGTTAATGCAGTGTTAAAACAAGTCAACTGCAATATCTACTTAGTAGATTACTAGAGCTTTTAAAAAGCTGATGTGTACTATGAGTCTCCAAGGAAGAGATTTGTGACATGTTACTTTTCAATATCAGTGTGGCCCCTCAACCCTTTGACAGAGAGCTCACTACGGGACAGGACAGTTTTCATCAAGCACTTCAGTGTGATTGCATTGTACTTGACCATTTACTCAGTTTTTCTCTTTCTTTTGTGCTCATAAGTCCAATTTTGCTCCCAAACTGTGAGATCCATGTTATGTGAACTGTTGTGTTCATATTCTATATACTGCAGTTTCTATTAAGGTGCATACAAGAGGGACTCAATGAATACTTCTTGATTTGAACAAAATTTGATTTGGTAGAGACAGAAGCTAGAGTGTACAGTTTTTATGGAGAAGTGTATGAAAACTTGACCACAGTTTTGTGGCCTGTGGCCTCTCTAGCAGTGCGCGGGTGGTCTTTCTATTGAGAGCCTCACAGACAGGATCGTGATCTTCACACCATCCCTTTGAATTAGAGAGGTTGTTAGTGCTGATGTTGTTACATGAAATTTAAGGGGAGAAAACCTCAGACGGCTAAGAAGCTTTTCTATGCTGGAAACAATGATGACTTTCCTAACCTGGAGGTGACCTGATCTTAGTTTAGAAGGCGCTATAGCCTGGTTTGTGTCTGCGGTGGGCTGTCATGCCACCTAGTTCCCTACGCGAGCTTCGTTGGACATCACATTTCCCCAGAGAGCGGCTCCCCCCTCTACACTCTCACGTATGCCTGTGCGGTGCTGCTGTCTTGTCGCAGGACTGCTAGCTCCATGAGGACAGGGACGTTTTCCTCCCCTCCTCTTTCCTTAGACTGTCCAGAGCTTGAGAAATATACGTTGCATGAATTGGAAGAAATGTTAGATATATTCGTCATAAATATTCTCCAGTCCCCAGCCTTGAAGTTCCCTGAGACAACTCCCTTCCACATTCTGTGGTGGATTTTAAGCTGCTTTTTATTTGAAAGTTTGTGCATAATGTTATCCAGTGCTCTTTTTCTAACATTCTCCTGTTTTTTAAACCACCCTTTAACTTCAAGCAGAAGTTTCCCATAGTTTTTGTACAAGCATAACAAATTAACAGTAAGATGCATAAATATCATGTGTACATATTGATGAATTTTTACAAATGCATCACTATGCAACCATCATCAGATTAAGAAATAGAACATTACCAGAACTTAGAATCCTCACTCTTGCCCCAGCCTGTCAATATCGCCAATGGTAATCCCGCAATTAAATGAAATTATGAATTAAGTAATTTATAACATATTTTCCTTTTGATTTAAGTTTTCCACTCCTTTGGATTCTTTCCAATTTAAAGAAAGCAAAACAAGAAAAGTCCAGCCTGTTTTATAATAAAACCAACATAATAATGCCTCATATTAGTTTAGCACTTTATAATGACAAAGTCTCCTTCCATGTGTCACATCATTTGATCTTTGACAACAGCCATGAAGGAGGACAGCCATTTTTACTTCCATTAAACAGTGGAGTGTTTGAGAATAGGGAAGGGAAACCTCTGGACCACAGTTTCTCCACGTTCAAGATTCATTGTGTCACGTGAGCACTGATGAGAGTGAGAACTTCCTGGGGAATCTAAATGTGTAATGACAATGTTGTACACCTAAAACAAATACAATATTGTATGCAACTATAATTGAAAAATAAATTTAAAAAATTTATTGTAGAGCATATTATAACAATCTTGGATTTTCTGTAAGTTGTAGAGGCCTGACTTGCAACCGTGACTGTCTTCTCTGAAATATTTGGGGAGTGCAACAGGAAACTTGGGCCTAGCATGCTATGCAAAGTGTAGGACATGGAACGTTTTGCCCAGGGGTCAACAGTCAACTCGAACCAAGTAACTTGGGCTCTTCTTTGTAAATAAAGTTCATAGCAGCTCTCATTTGCTGCTATACAGTTTCTCAATCATTTCACATATATTATCTCATTTAACATGAGTTAATGAAAACCAGCATTTATGGAGAGATGCTTACATTCATGGACAGTGCTAATCACTCCACAGGAATTATCAAATACACTCCTCCCAAAGAACTGAGGAGGTAGGTATTAGTTTCTGCCACCCCCATGCAAAACTCCTGCCTCAGTATCTCTAAAGACAGAATACTTAATCATCAAATTGTCCACTCACTAGGGAAAGGATGCACTGAAATACTCTTCTTATCCTCATTGAGAAGTGCCCACGAGCACCTGGCATGTCAATCTTAAATAAGTCATCAAGGCAGCAACCAGGTTATAACTTTATCTAAGTGGTTGCTGTGGATATTCTCCTCTTCTCTGAGGCTGTCCAAGATCAAGCAGTTAAACTTAGAACTTCAAGTTCAGTTCTCTTTCATTTTCATCTCAGTGAAAACCTAGTTCTAGTTCTCTTTGTAAAGAATGAGACTTGATATTTCTTCCCTCACCCTGGAGAGCATGTTGCTTTCAGAATATTAAAGAATAAGAAGAAACCAATCTGCTCACATCCTATTCCAAGCTTCGAAAGAAGGCAGGTGGTATATTGTTATATATGTCCTCTCAGAGTTTCAAAGACTTTGAAGCTGTTTTGAAAGAAAGGGTGAGGCAATCGCTAATGTTTTCTGGTGTGAACTTTGACCCTGCTGTTGTATCAAGGTTAGCAACTTTGGCTTGATATGCTGAAAGTTGGAACAGTTCATTGATCTCTCTATGTGCCTAGACTTTTCTGGAACATTCACTACTTAATGATAGGATGGTGTTATTTTTAAAGTAAATGCTGAAAATAGAAACCATATTTAGGTTAAACAGCTTTCATTTATATAAACTATCTAAAAGAGTTCACAAATCATTTGTGGAGCTTTTACAAAAGAAAAGTCATGCCACATTAAAAACTATATTTTTCATTAACATACAATAAAATGGACTTTTTTGAAATACAGCTCTATGAATAATAAGTGATGTATAGACACCTTTAACCACTGCCCCAGTCAGGACGGGGAACTGGTCTATCCCCAAATAACTCCCTTGTGCTATTTCTTTACAGTCATACTCTCCTATCACCTCTAGTTCCTGACCTGTTCTCTGTCACTATAGGTTTTTTTGGGGGGGTAGGGGGAGGGGAGAAGGGAATGTCATTTAAATGGAATTAGACAGATGGTAACCTATTGAGACAGGCTTTTTTTTCATTGAGCATAATGCTTTTGAGATCCATCCAAGCTATTGTTAACAACAGCTCATTGCTTTGTATTGCTGAAAAGCAATCTATTTTTTGGAGGTACCTGAGTTTATCTATTTGCCTGTTGAAAGATGTTTGACTTCTTTCCAGGTTTTGGCAATTAATAATAGAACTGTTATACGCATTTGCATATAGATTTTTGTTTGAATGTTTCCACGCTGCTTGGATAAGCACTTAGGAAGGGATTGCTACACCCTTTGGTAAGAATATGTTTAACTTTATAAGAAACTGCCAAACTGTTCTCCAAAGGGGCTGTGCCCTCTTGCAGTCCCAGCAGTACAGGAGTTCCAGTTTCTCTGTGTTCTCTTCAGCACTTTGTATCATTGGTGTTTCTTTCTTTAGTTATTCTGAAAGGTGTGTCGTGGTTATCTAATCTTGTGGGGTTTTTTGACATTTTTAAAAAAATGTATTTTAATTGTTGTTCACGTACAGTTTTCTGTCTTTTACTCCCATCCCAGCCCACCACCCCAGCCTTCCCCACCTCCCTCCCATTTCCACCCCCCTAGTTTTTGTCCATGTGTCCTTTATACTTGTTCCTGTAAACACTACCCCTTTTCCTCTGAAATTCCCTCCCTTCTCCCCTCTGGTCATTGTCAGCCTGTTCCCAACTTCAGTGTCTGTGATTATATTATGCTTATTTGTTTGTTTTGTTGATTAGGTTCCTGTTAAAGGTGAGATCATATGGTATTTGTCTTTCACCACCTGGCTTATTTCGCCTAGCATAATGCTTTCCAGTTCCATCCATGCTGTTGCAAAGGGTAGGAGCTCCTTCTTTCCTTCTGCTGCATAGAATTCCATTGTGTAAATGTACCATAGTTTTTTGATCCATTCGTTTACTGATGGGCACCTAGGTTGCTTCCAACATTTGGCTATTGTAAATTGTGCTGCTATGAACATGGGGTGCATAGGTTCTTTTGGATTGGTGTTTCAGGGTTCTTAGGATATAATCCGAGCAGTGGAATTGCAGGGTCAAAAGGCAGATCCATTTTTAGTTTTCTTAGAAAATTCGATACTGTTTTCCATAGTGGTTGTACCAGTCTGCACTCCCACCAGCAGTGCACTAGGGTCCCCTTTTCTCCACAACCTCTCCAACACTTGTTTGTTGCTTTGTTTATGATGGCCATTCTGACTAGTGTGAAGTGGTATCTCATTGTGGTTTTTTTTTTTTAATTTTAATCTAATTTTATTTTTTTTTCCATTTTTTTATTTTTTTTAAATCAGTATTTTTTAACTGTTGATATTGTACAGTTTTCTGTCTTTTACCCCGCCCCAGCCCACCACCCCAGCCCTCCCCACCTTCCTCCCATTTCCACCCCCCCATAGTTTTTGTCCATGAGTCCTTTATACTTGTTGCTCTAAACCGTTCCCCTTTTCCCCTGAAATTCCCTCCCCTCCCACTCTGGACATTGTCAGACTGTTCTCAAATTCAGTGTCTTTGTTTATATTATGCTTGTTTGTTTGTTTTGTTGATTAGCTTCCTGTTAAAGGTGAGATCATATGGTATTTGTCTTTCACTGAATTCTATGCAGCAAAAAGAAAGAAGGAGCTCATTGTGGTTTTAATTTGTATCTCTCTGATAGGTAGTGATACTGAGCATCTTTTCATGTGTCTCTGGATTCTCTGTATGTCTTTCTTGGAGAAACTTGTCTGTCCAAGTCCTTTGCCCATTTTTTTTTTTTTTAAGATTTTATTTATTTATTTTTAGAGAGGGGAAGGGAGGGAGAAAGAGAGGGAGAGAAACATCAATGTGTGGTTGCTTCTCACGTGGCCCCCACTAGGGGCCCGGCCTGCAACCCAGGCATGTGCCCTGACTGGGAATCGAACCTGCGACCCTTTGGTTCACAGCCCGCGCTCAATCCACTGAGCTACGCCAGCCAGGGCCCATTTTTTAATTGAGTTGCTTGTCTTCTTAGAATGGAGTCATGTGAGTTCTTTATATATTTTGGAGATTAAACCCTTGTCTGAGGTATCATTGGCAAGTATGTTTTCCCATATAGTTGGTTCTCTTTTTATTTTAATATTGTTTTCTTTAATCGTGCAGAAGCTTTTTATTTTGATAAGATCCCATTTGTTTATCCTTTCCTTTATGTCCCTTGCTTTAGGGGATATATTAGTAAAAATGTTGCTGTATGTTGCCCCCTTTGTCAAATATTAATTGACCATAGAGACTTGGGTTTATTTCTGGGCTCTCTGTTCTGTTTCACTGGTCCATGTGCCTGTTTTTATGCCAGTACCAGGCTGTTTTGATTACAGTGGCCTTGTAATACAGTTTGGTCTCATGATATTGTGGTTTTAATTTGTTTTCTTTGTGGTTAATAATGTTGAACATATTTTCATGTGTTAATTTGCCTTCTGAAATGGTAAGTCTTCCCATATCTGAGGGGAGTATGTTTGAAGGCTCTCAGTGGATGGATGCCTAAAATTGTGGAGAGTACCAAATGCTACCTATAATGTTTTATTTCATTTTTTAAAATTTTTCCTATAGGTACATACATTTTCACTTATAGGAAGCACTTTATGGCTTCACTACTTTACAACACCACTACTCTTGTGCAAGGGGGCTATTATTAAGTCAAATAAGCACTACTTGAGAACAAGCTCTGTGATACCCTATGGTGGATCTGATAAATGAGAGGGCTGCTAAGTGACTGGTAGGCAGAGTCCGCTGGGCAAAGGGAGGATTCACAGCACAGGCAAGACAGAGCTGGACTACAGGAGATTTCCTTAAACTCTTCAGAATGGTGTGCAATTCAAAATTTTGGATTGTTTATTTCTGGTATCTTCTATTTCATATTTTTGGACCACAGTTGACTATCAGTAATGGAAACCATGGGATGTGAAATCACAGATAAGGAGGAGACTACTGTGTCCTATTTGTAAAGTGTCTCTGAGATTTTTGACATTTTAAAATTGAGTTGTTTGTAGTGTGATTCCTACAACTTTATTCTTCTTTTTCAAAATGGTTTTCAATATTTAAGGCATTCCTCTTTCCAAATAAATTTTATAATCAGCTTGTCTATATCTATAAACAAATCTTGCTAGGATTTTTGATTGAATTTTACTAAATCTGTCAATTAATTTGGGGAAATATTGATATCTTTTCTATGTGGAGCCTTTCAGTTCATGAATATGGTATGCCTATTGTATTATTGTTTGTTACTACTGTAATAAATAATCATAACCTATTATCTTAAAACAACACCCTCTTATTAATTATATCACAGTTTCTGTGAGTCAGCAGCCCTCTAAGGCCACCTGCATTCCTTGACATGTTGCTGTGTTTTTCTTTAAATGTCAAAGGTCCCCTGAGTTCTTTTCTTGCTTTTCTTTGATTTATCCTTCTGCTACATCCCTCTGACTTTAACCAGAGAAAATTAATCTTCATTTAAGGGCTCCTGTGATAGATTGGGCTCACTTGAATAATCCAGTATAATCTCCCAATTTTAAGGTTTATAACTTTAATTATATTTGTAAAGTCTCTTTTGCTCAGTAAGGTACCATAACAGATTTCAGGGATCTAAGGCATGAAGCCATTCTGCCACCACATATTTCCATTTATTTAGGTCTTCTTTGATTTATCAACATTTTCTAAATGTCAGCATACAGCTCTTGTACAGGTTTGTTTAGACTTTTAGCAAGACATTTCATTTTTGTTTTAGTTATTCTAACCAATCTTATAAAAAATTGTTTCTCATTTTTCATTGCTAGTATGTAGTGATATGTTTAATTTTTGTATATTGCTATGTATTCTGTGACTTTACTTAGTTTTATTTTTAATAGATCCCTTAAGATTTACTTATGTTGAAAATTATGTCATCTGTGAATAGCCTCATTGCACTAAGACTTGAGAACAATGTTGACTAGTGCCAAGAATGAACATATTTGCCTTGCTCCTGATGTAACTGGAGAAGAATTCAGTCTTTCAACATGTGATGTAATATTAGTTGTAGGTTTTTGCAGATGCCCTTTATCAGTTTCAGGAAGTTCCCTTCTATTTTTAGTTTGCTGGGAGTGTTTATTAGGAATGGATATGGCATTTTATAAAATGCTCTTCTTGCCTCAATTGATATGATCGCGTGCTTTTCCTTCCTTAGACTTTTCAAATCCTGAGACCAAACTTGCATTCTAGAATAAACTGCTTGGTTGTGGGGTATCTATAGATTTCTTTTCTTGTGCTAGCTATGGCAGCTGTTAGTACCAGAGTAATATCTCATAAAGTGAATTGGCAACTCTTTTGTCATCTTCTATTTTCTGCAAGAGATTCTGTAGAATTGATGTTATTTATTTTTAAATGTTTGATTGAATCCACCAGTTAAACCATCTGGAGCTTGGGAGTGTATTTGTTGGAAAGTTTCTAACTGCAAATTTAATTTCTTTTAATAATAATAGGAACAATGAAATGATCTATTTTATTCTGGTTGAGCTTTGGTAGTTTGTGGTTTTTAAGATGTTGGTCCACTTCATCTAAACTGTGGGATTTATGTGCCTAAGGTTTTAAGCATCACCTTATTACCAATTTAATGGTTGTGTAACCAGTAGTGGTGTGTCCACTTTCATTTCTCTTATATTCTTTCATATATTAGTGATATGTCCTTTTTTTCTTCTTGGTTCCCTAGCTAGAGATTTAGCAGTTTTGTTGTTGTTGTTGTTGTTGTTGTTGTTGTTGTTGTTGTTGTTGTTTTGAAGTACCAACTTTTGGATTCATTATTTTTTTCTGTCTTAAAATTTTTGATCTCTATTCTTCATTATTTTTTATTTTTATTTTGTTTGGTTGATTTATTTTCCTCTCTTCCAAGCCCTTAAGACAGAAGTCTTTCTTCTTTTCTGACATAGGCCTGTAATGCTACTGATTATCCTGTATGCACTCCTTCAACTGCATCCCACATATTTTGATGTTGTTTAATTTTTTTCATTTTTGTTCAGTTAAAAATATTTTCTAATTTCCCTGAGGCCTTCTTGTTTTCCTATGGGTTATTTAGAAGTATATTCCTTAATTTCTAGGTATTTGGAAATTACCCTGTTATTTTTCTTTTATTGATTTCTAGGTTAATTCTATAGAGGACAGACTTTTAATTCTTTATATTTGTTAAGGTACGATTTATGGTGCATGACATGGCTCACATGTACTTGAAAATAATGGGCCATTATTTAATTTTCAGAGTCCTCAAATAGTTACTCCATATATTCTGCCCAGGCTTGTAGCTGCTTTCATTGAGAAAGACAGATAGAGTTGGCTTACTTTGTTTTACCCAGAATTAGAGACTTTCATGTCCCTTTGCTGAAACTTTTTTATTGATAAATACTATATTCTGAAATATTCTCCACAAAGATCCTTTTATGGGTTAAAAACCTAGAAACTAGATAAAAGATTGATGATGAAAAAACTCTGTGTTTTAAATAAATGCTGTCTCCTTTTCTGTGAAATGGGATAATTAATAATTTGATCTATGTCCTTAAAAAACTTCTTTGGTATAGGTGTGCAAGATTGGCTCACACTTTACTAGTAGTTTAGAGAAGGGGGACGAAAGCATTGGATGGGATCAGGACTCAAGTAAGTGCTGTGGCTTCAGGGCTGGCCTCACATGGGGATAATCATCCAGGGTAAGTGCTTTGGTGTTAGAGGCCAAGTTTTCAGTAGGCAGGTCATAGCCAAGGGCATCTGTTGACCAGGCATGGAGCAGGCAATAGCAGTTTTATGGCTGTGGAAGCTAATCCAGTTTAGAGAAGACCTTACAGGGAACAAGAGGCAGGTTCCTGGAAAAGAGTGCTGACAAACACCAAGTTGTACAGCCAAGCCCCAAGCAGGCTGGTGGGCTTCCGAGAGTAGCTGTGATCTGAGCATGGAGCTATGTGTGGAATCAGGAAACTGAGGGAGAAGTCTAGTCCTGTGGCCTATTGAAATGCCTCTGGGCAGAAGGAAGGCTGAGCAAATTGTCAGAGAAGTGACCATCATGGGAAAGCAAATCTAGTTGTTTTAGTCTGTTACCTGCTGGCTCAGTGCAAGAATCCAATGGTCAAGGCTAACTCAGAGATAAAGAGGTCCTATTATTGAGCCCAGAGAATGCAGAAAATAGTATGATTCATATGCAGAGGTCAATGTTAAAGTACTGAGCACATTTTAACAATCATTATTAACATAGCTGTTTATTATGTAGACCTAAATACGTATATGAAATTTCTCACTAGGTGATATTGGCATCCGAGTTGATATAACAGGAAAAAATGATATTAAATATGAAAGAAATACCAATACCTCAGAGAGGAAGTATGAAAATGATCATATAGTAAATACAATGGATAATGCAGGAAAGGCTGACTGAAAATTTATTATATAAAAATTCAATCACATGAAGCAAGGGCAGAGTCTGTTAAACCCCATCACAGTAATCTAAAGCTAGGTCGCATTCAGACCATGAGGAACCATGTGTCATTAAGTAGGTTCCATTGCTTTCTGACAGTTTCTCCATCTCTGCAAATACCCAGCACCCCCTCTCCCCAGCAAACTAGAACCAAAGCATATTACTAGTCATGATAATAAAATTCTGAGGCAGAAAGCAAGATGATGTTAAATGAACCTGCCTTCTTGGAGAGGTCTCAGACTAGCCAACTGCCTCCCACTAACCTTGATATCTTTAGTCTGTCAAAACCAGCCTGAGTAATCACAATTTCTTTTCAGTCTGCTTTATTCTAATTCATCACAAGCAGGACTGACCCTGGATTCGTCTTTGCACACAAGTTATCTTTAGATTAGCTTTACCTTGGTGACCTGACTCTTTGCTGCCTCTGGCATAATCCAGTTACTCATGAGAATATCAATTAAGGTCCTCAATCACACTAATTAGAATGTCTTCTAAGTGTTGCTTTAGGAATAGTATTAGGGCTGAAAGTACTGTGCCCTGAATCAGAAATTAAATATCTAGTTGCTCTCCACTGACAAGGATTAATGCAGAATTATTAATTAATTTTATTAATGACTTGGGTGAGGACATAGGTGGCATGCTGAGCAAGTTTATAGATGACACAAAACTAGGGGGATAACAATTACTGTGATGACAGACTCAGGAGTCAAAATGATTTCGGGACAGAATTCAGTGTCAATCCATCCAACACATGCCTGGAAGAATGATCTCTATAAGGCAGAACTTGATGATAATGTCACTCCTCTAATCAGAAACTTTCGGTGATTCTCCTATTTGCTGTTAAAATTACCTTTCAAGTTTTATCCTGCTATTCAAAGCCTTGTTATATTGTAATCTTAACTCTTTCTGCTTTCCAACAAAATCTTCTATAGTTCTTTTCCCAATACTCTGAGCTTAAGCCAAGCTGAATTATTTGTAGACTATTTCCTATTTATGGTCCAGGCTTTCTCTATCTTTGAGCATTATTCTCCATTTCCAAACCAGTTCTTGCTAGTTCAAAAGCTACCTCTTGCATTTAGTCTTCTTTGATTGCCTTAGCTGGAGTCATCTTTGTCTTTTGGTAATCTTCAATAACACTTATCTGTTCCTCTGTGACTATTTTCTCGCTGTTTATTCTCTGTTGCAGTTATTTTTGTATACTTTTTAAGTCTCCGCTAAACTCTACCTAGTGCTAGAACTTCTGCTTGGTAAATCTTTACGTATCTTATAGTGCCTCTGTATGCATGTTATTCATAGTCGATGTCATTGAAGTGGTTTGCACATGGCTTATCTCTTCTACTGGGAGAAGTGGAGGAGGCCCTACATCTAACTTATAAACAGATACTTTTCAATACATGTTTTATTGAATAAATGAATGACTGATAGAGATAAGAGTTCCCTAAGGTAATGATTTAAGAATGGGAAGGCAAGGGTGGTGATAAGAAAGAGATATTTAATCTTCGAGATAAAACAATTGTTTAAGGTATAATCAACCCGCTTGTTATTTGTGGAGGCATAAAATGAACCAGAGATTTTTAATGATATGTGGTCAAGAGAGGTGACAGTTGGCAACTTGCATTGCCTTTAGAGGGACCACACACTTTGGATTGCTTGGACAGTGCCACTTCATACCTTTTGTTTCCATGTAACACTCTTAAAACTGTCCCATTTTAAATGTTGTTGTATCATCTTTGACCTTTTAAGACTGGTGGGTCCCTGTGGTTGTGAAACTTGTGATATAGGCTATTGTTTGGGATAATAATAGACTTGTAGTTGGCCAGATGTGGGTATAAAGACCATCTCTGTCACTTACTAGAAATAGGATCTGGGCAAGTTTCCAACACCACTGTAAGCACCCTTATATACAGCTGCCGTGTTCAATACAGAAAGTGGAGATCTGAAGTATGACATTTCTCCATAATGTACAGGTTTCTGTATTTATAATTCTAGAGAGGTCTTATCAAGTTTCAGATATGTCTAGGGCAGTAGGGAAATAAATATTTCACAGATTATTAAATCTCCAGGTCTTGTGCATTAAAGACCACCCAACCAAATATAAAGGCAAGGTTCTTTCTAGTTGACTTTTTCAATTGGTTATTGATAGAAAGGCTAAAGATCACAGAAATTGGATTCAAGACCCATCATTTGTCTTTTCCAGTGAGAAGAGGAGAGTGGCCGCCACGGGGCATGAGGTTTATATATTTCCCTTTACTATAAATTCACTGTAGTGGACTGCTGACCTCATCTGAATTCAGGATTTCTAGATTTTCTATTCTTCACGAAGAAAGAAAAGTGCCTGGATTATAAAACACTTCCAAGGAAAAGCAAAGAAGGGTAAGAAGATCAAACTTACCTTCCAGAATGTGACTCTGATGGAAAAACAAATCCAGAGTGTTTTTAAGAAGGAAGTTATAGTTCAGTGATTAAGAAATTGTTCTAGAGCCAGGCTGCTGAAATTTGATCATTACTCTACCTCTTTCTACCCAAAGGATCTTGGTTATGTTATTTAAACATGTCTCAGTTTCCTTATGTATAACATAAGGATTTTTAAAAAGCCTACCTTATTGGTTGGTTCTGACAATTAAATTTGTTGATATTATAAAACTGTTAGAATACTTCCTGGTCCACGGTCAGCATGCTTATGCACTAAATACTATCTAAGCACTGAGAGTACTAAGTATTCTCCCTTACTTTTATATTTAGGTGGACAAGATGGGACTTCTGTGGTGTGTAATGAGTCTCTACTTCTACGGAATTCTGCAGAGTGATGCCTCTGGTAAGTGAATGGCTTTTGACAATCTATTGGAATGGAAGTCATGCATAGGGTAGCATTTTAAGTCTTTCTGAAACTGAGGAGGAGAACATTATATTGTTATTTCCATTGTCTTCTGCGGAAGCACAGAATCATAAATTTGACAGAATCGTACAATTTTGATGACGGGAGGAACCACTGACATCTCCAGTGTTTGCAGGTCACTGTGCACTGAGGGTAGCAGTCTGGTGAGTAAGAATATAAAACTTTTGCATACTCTTCACATTCAAGCCAACTCGAATCCTGCTTCTTTTTCTTACCTCAGGTCCTACGGGAAAAGAAATGACAGTGATGGTAGCATGACTCTGTTTTCCAAACTTGAGCCAGGGGTGGAGAAGGCCTTGGTGGTAACAGTCCCCTGAGACCTTATAAAAACAAAGAAATGACAAGCTTCTGTCATGCTGCTTCTGTATAGGGAAAGAAAGACCGGTCATTAGGCTCATTCTTTCTTTGGGTGTTGCTTCACAAGCGGAGCCAGCCAAAGCTTTTATAGAGTTTGAGTAACCAAACATGATCATTACGGACCTGGATTATATGAAATCAGAGTTCTAAGGGACATGAATGCTTACCTCTTCAGGTCTCCTCTCATCTCTAGAATTACTTACTATTCGTACCATTTCCTGATACCTCTAACTAGTGATCATTTAATTGCAACCCATTATATCTTTGAACTCATCAAATTCTTAGAAAGATTTTAGTACATATAACTGAAATCTGTCTCTATGTCATTTCCATACATTTCTTTGGTTCAACTTCTTGATTTAAATAGAAAATACATAGTCCAATGGTTTTCTCATTTTAATGCAGGAAAACTAGGTATCTTCATTTTAAAAAAGCTTTTCATGTATAATATTCCTGAAGACCATGGCCATATTCTGAATATTGTTGCTTTATTTCCTCTTCTATGTGAGACGGCCTTCACAAATGTTAAAACAGTGATCATACGAGCATGGCCATGCTCTTTAATATGTACCTTCAGCTGTTCTTCACATGCCATGGGTTTAACTCCTCCTACCGTCCTGGTGATCTTTTCTCAGTGTCTTTCAGTTTTGCTTTGCCACTAAAACATTTCATTGGAAAGCAAAAATAGTACTAAAGGAGGGGTCTAAGTAGAAAAGAGGACAGCTCAAAGCTGAGAGAACTTCCAAACTTGTGGGCCTTTGGGGTCTTCACAGAGAAAAGCATTTATAACCAGGGCTGATATTCAGGTGGGATGCCCACTGTACAGCTCTACTGACTGTTTGGACCAGCATCTGTCCTGCCTGACTGAGTGTCCTATTTGACCTGTCAGTGCCATGAAGCCCTGATATTTATATATGCTAAATATAATCCCTGATTATGGTTTGTTCTTATTTTATTAAATTCTGTGCCTGGACATCATCTGCTTACAGAGGCCTTCCTTAACACCTTAACTAAAATAGCCACGTCAATCACTGTCTATTCTTCTATACCGCTTTAGTTTTCTTCGTAATACTCATTATTTTTGACATTGTCTTAACTCATTCTATTCTCTCATTCTCATCTCCTCCTCCCTTCCCTTCTCTTTTTCCCTTCTCTTTTTCCCTTCTCTTTTTCCTCCCTCAACTTCTACCTTCTTTCCTCCCTCCCTCCCTCCTTTCTCTCTCTCTCTCTATATATATATGAATATATATTTATATTTATTTTTTCCCATCACATCTCTTTTTTGGCAAAATTGGTCAGTTTTGTAATGGAACTTCTGGTCTGGAGTCATACCAGCAATTCATCCTTGTGGCTTTATGTGCTTTCTCACCTTGAAGGAAAAAGGAGGAGGTGACTGTCACTCTTGCTGGGAGAACAGCAAAGTCCCAGGAGTTGGCCGGTGCTGGTGCTTCCCCAGGGGTCCTGGCAGTCCTCCTTATCTGAATGACCTTTACTGTAATTCCTCCAAGGAGTTCCCACCCCGCCCCAAATTCTTTTGGAAAGTGAGCTTTCTACTCGGAAACTGTGACTCATAATCCTGCCCGGGAAGCTGCCTTCTTGAATAAGATGAGCTCTCATACCAGCTCCATTGAGTCACCGTGGGAGCAGGAAACATGCTGTGACCCCCTCAGCCCGTCTGGTGCATATTTACTTGCTTCCTTATGAAAAGGTATATTGTGTCCGTGTCAGTGATGTACTTCCTAGATGGCGGGGGAGGAACAAAAAGGAAGTGTTGTTGACAAAAATAAAGGGGGAAACTGGCTCTGGGTTATCAGGGGAAAAAAAGGATAATTCCACATGCTAAGGGATCAGCCAGCCTCTCATGCATCAAGGTACCACCTCTCCCGATGATGTATGTGCCGGCAGACTTGTTGGTACCCCTCTGAAAGCAACAACAATGATGGGAGGAACAAAGGAGAAATAGCCTGCAAACCCTAGAGTGCTGTAACTGTATATGCTATAGGTAAGAGTGTTGTCTTGTTCTGGGGTCATTTGTGTGGATACTCTTTTAAAGGGAAGCCCCAGATTTATAAAAAAGAACCATAATAACATAAGAAGTTTAGTTACATGCAGAATGTTTCGAGTGCAGTGAACTGGACTTCAAGCCACACAATTCTGACTTCAGAACATAGTCTTTCTGGCAATAATACTGTGATTTTCCTTATTTGCTCAGGGATGCGGGAGCATCATTTTCATGTCTGGTGGTGATAAAAGCAAATAATCAAAAGTAAGCATGTACTTTCTTTCAAGGAACTAAAGCTTGGATAATTATAAGAGTGATAATATCATTATAATGTGGTAGGTACAGTGGTAATAAAGCTCTTTTTTGCTGAAAAAGCACTTGCATTTTACACATTCGATGCCATCTGACTCTTACACCCAGACCATAGAGTAGTCAGGCTGTTGTATGTAACCCCCTGTTTTTTTGTTGGATAAGAAAAAAAAAATCCAAGCAGTTAAGTGAATTACCTAAAGTACCATGGCTAATACTTAGCACAACTTTGACTTAAACTTGTTACTCAGTTCCCAAGATGTATGATATTTTCACTAAATATACTCCTCTTGGAATCTACTATGATATAAACAGGAAGAAGATTAAGATATGAGTGGTCATGGGTTTGGCTCACTATTAGAGAATCACTCAGTAATAGGCTTCTGTGCTTTTAGACAAGGAGTATCTAACCCTGCCCCTCCTGACATTTTTTAGGAGGAAAATCACTGTAATATATGCCCAAAGCTCACTATTCCCCTATTTGCTTATTATCATATTAATCATTTCCAATACTGAACTCTAAGAAGTTCTTTGCAGGAATTCCAAAGCAAACTCTACTTGTCACACATTTCCTGTTGGTGTTTCATTTGGCAGCATGTTAGAAAATCAAACTGTTAAAGCTGCCTTTAAAGTAGAAATAAATATTTGGAACTTGTGATTCCAAGTTGGAGTGATAGTGAGAATGGTACATCATATAATGTGGCAAATTTAAAAAATATTGCCACATCAAAATTATCCGCTACACAGACCACCTAAAAATGATAGCAATGTGTTTTCTTCTCCAAATGTACACACACACACACACACACACACACACACACACACACACGACCACAGCCACCTTTAATACAGCTTTTTATTTAAAGTGAACAAACAGTTGACTATGTGCCAGGTGCAGGACTAGATTTCACACACATTATTATGAATTTCCCAGAAAACACTGTGGAGGTGGGGAGCTAGAGAGTCTCACAATCTTACACCTGCGCTAAGGTTTAGAAAGTGAAGAGCCAGGCAGGTGGCCTCAGTCAGCAGTGCTCTGGGGAGCATGGCTGATAGAGCTGGATTTGGAGACAGCCTTGAACAGAGTTCTTTCCATTTTACATCGCCTTCCTTTAGGGCTTTGTTCTGCTAATGGAGGTAAAATTTCCAGATTTCTTTTCTAGTCTTTGTAAGAAATTTACAAGGGTGGGAATAATCTTTTGCTTACTGAAGGTGAATTACACTGTGCAAAATAAGTAAATAGCTGAAAACACTGTGTGTCAGCATGAATAAAGAGACATTGGTTTCGGACCCGGCCGGCTGGGTAGCTCAGTTGTTAGGGCATTATCCCTATACATCAAGGCTGCATGTTCCATCTCCAGGCAGGGCACATCCAAGAATGAACCAGTGAATGCAGAACTAAGTGGAACAGCAAGTCAATGTCTCTCTCTCTTTCTGTCTCTTTCCTTTTCTCTCTCTCTAAAATCATCTTAAAAACATTTTTAAAAAGACGTTGTTCACATTCTGTTTTACTTTGTGAGTTTTTTAATGACAGTAAAGAAGTCATTTAATCGCTCTGCATCACAGCATCCTTATCTATAAATCGAATCGACCAATGAACAACAGCTAAGCCCCAGCCAATTCTACCTTCTTGCTTTTTTCTTAAACAGGATTATGGATATTATTATACATCATGGACATACACAGCGTATGCTCTTCCTATTTAAGTGATTTCTAATGACAAGTGTTTATCGTACAAATTTCACCTCATTCTGAAGATCATGTGTTTGACCATTTTATATTATAAGCTCTGGGGTAAATAAGGACAGGTTCTTATTGTAATCATCTTACAGTAAAGTCTGAGAGAAAGAGAGAAAATAAACAAATAAACACCAAAGAGAACACCCTGAGAGAGAAGAGAAAGTTACTAGTTCTGCAGGGAGGCATGGGGCAGTCTTCTCAATCAAAAAACAATTGTAGCCTTCTAGGAGAAAATACATGTCTTCTTTGGGGACACCGTAGTGCAGTGCAACTGAAGGGATAGTGGGAAGGCAGTTTAGAGGACAAGTTAGAAAGGTGGGTTGGGACCAGATAGT
Organism: Glossophaga mutica; assembly: GCA_039655065.1. NCBI lineage: Eukaryota > Metazoa > Chordata > Mammalia > Chiroptera > Phyllostomidae > Glossophaga > Glossophaga mutica. The sequence goes on along the minus strand of CM077304.1, from coordinate 174,133,152 downwards.
GGAGGACAGAAATCCCTTCAGGGAAAGAGAATATTTGTGTTTAATGTATTTTAGATGTAGTTGGTTAGTTCTTTTTTATTTTTAATTTTGTCTTTTGTAAGGACATATAGTATCTTTAATGTGATGTAACGATTCTTTCAGTTCTTAATAGGATTCAGTTTGTTGCCAGTCCCAGTGGCCTCATGTTACTTGAATGTGCTTTTTGAAAAACTCTGTGCTTGGATATACTTGTGACATTCAGTCATGTCTCTCTTGCTCATGGCTGGCTGCTCACCCTGATCACCCTCTAAGCGATTTAGTTCAAACGTTTGGAGAATGTTTGAAGAATACAGTTTTATTTTATTCTTAGGCCCACAGCTCATCAGAATTATAACAATTCACCCTTTTGTTTGTTAAATGTTTCCTCTTGGGAGCAGTTATCTTTACTCCTTTTTTTCTCTTTTTGAACCACATTTGTATTTTTAAAACACAATGATGTTTATTTTTAAGTGACTTTTACTTTCCCCAAGGGTCGATATTTTACAGTGTGATTGAAAAGAGATCGGTATACTACAGTTTATTGGCCTGATGCTGACTTGGCAAATATGAACTCTCCAGAGCAGCTTTTTGTTATCACAGTGATAATTCAATGTTTAGAAAAATGACCTGATTCTTCCTTTACATGGCTGTGTTAGTTAAGAGAAACCAGTATCTTTGTAGGGAATACATAATTGTGTATGCTTATAGGTGAAAACGTCTGATTTATAGGAATTTATCCTGCCCTTTAAGTCACCTTTGCCTCTGCATCACCACACACCCGGCTCCCCGGCCCGCCCCCGGACCAGTGTTTCTTCCTTCCTGAGATCAGTTTGATAGACCAGATCACTATCCTGATGTAAGTGATGCACACCGAGCCAGTTATCACCCATTTTATTTCACTGTTCTTAATTCTTTTCTACTTAGTTGATAACTTCATTAGAAAGTAAAATATATATCCACTTTCAACATAACCATGCAATGATTCTTTTATTTTAGAATCCACTGGGTGCTGCTACTCATTTAGTTTTGAGGGATGGGGAGAAAATGGATACATTTTACAATAACCTGGGAACCTCAGTAAACAACTTCAAGAACTTGCCATCCAAATGTATAAAAGCTAATACTCAGAATTGCCTTCTCTTGTCTTTTCCTGTTTCAGGAGCAGTAGAAACAATGAAAACACAAGATGGCTGGGGGGAATGAGAAAAAAGAGATAAAACTGTCACACCCTCAATAACGTAGACTTGGCTGAGTTCTGTTGTTTTTGTGAATTCCATTTCTCCTTCTACTGTCTGAATGAAAGCTCTTGTATACCTGTACATTGTTGGGGAATAAATATCGCTTTTCGACAGTATTTGTAGGGCCTGCAACATAGTTTAAGGCCCTTGGTCATTCAGTCAGAGCATTGTTGCTGTTTTTCTTTCTGTGATACTTTCATATTTTTGAAGTGCCTCTTGAGGTAGCCAAGACTGCATTTTTACATGTGCACAAAGATACTGAGGTACATTTTTTTGTTAACTTATATAACAGAACATTATGTTTCCTTTAAATTTTGGGCTTGCCATACCAACGAGAAGGACCAAATGAAGAATATTTGCCAACTATTGTGTCCTCATTGGAACTGGTGTGATCTGCGCCATAAGAGAAGACACTCAAAAGGGAAAACGACAGAAAGAGAGCATGTCCACCAATCCATCAGTCACTAGTGGTTTTTCTACATAAAGATAGCTTTTGATTAATATAATATCATGGGTTTTGTTTGATTTCTAATTACTTAAACTTGAAGTACAACTATAGTTGAAATATAGTTCTCTATTACTGTTACAGCAAAAACAGATATACAAATTGTTATTCCTGGGTGGATCACAACCATTATTAACCATTATTTACTATAGCTATTTTTGCCCTCTTGTACACTGGGAAGAAGCCTTTCATTGTTCACTAGGGGCATGTTTGCACTTTAAACACAGTGCACCAAATAGGTTAAATTGATGCGCCTGAGTTAACTTTGTTCTTTAGAGCCTTTGGGAATTCGGACTACCCCAAAAATTGCTTAATGAGCTAAATTTTGCGTTTTAGAAAGAAAGCATTGATTGTGTTCTCATATTTTATAATTTGCTTTGGACCTTTTGATCTCTCTGGTCCCCTAGTGAAAATGGTATTTCTCTGATGCAAGATTTTTTACATCCACAGCTTAATTCTAAACACCTCTTCATTGTTTTTTACTGTCCAGTCAAGGTAAAGGAACAGGAAGAGGAGCAAAAAAGGGGAGAGAAAAAGGACAGGAAAGGGAGAGAAGAAAAGAAAGACATAGAGATAGAACTTGGGAAAGAGAGAGGGATGCGAAGAAAAATAGGTACACAGACTTTTCACAGAGGGACTTTTTGAATTTGTTGCAAACCAGATATATACAGTTTCAGATCATAAAATAAAGGTTTTTGTTGTTGTTGTTGTTGTTGTTGTTGTTGTTGTTTTAGTACTACACTTAAATAGTCCCCCATTTTCCTGAGCTTTGCATTGGATCGTATCCTTTTCAGACAGTTCACTTTTTTATAGTATTTTCTCATATTCTGATTCTTTCCCTCCTTACTATATATCAAAATGATGAGAGCAAATAGAAGCCTTAAATATTAAAGAGGTTTCCTTACATCTAGTGCATCTCCAGCCATGAGAGCCATCAGCGCCTCCACAGATACTGCTTTGTCAACCTGCACTCTTACATTCTGAAGAAGTGTAAGGCAGTGCTGGTGGAGGCATAGAGCTGTGTACATGGTCTTGATGATAATGAAGAAAGAGGAGATAGCAGGCAAGAATGTATGACTCTGAACCCCTTTTTGCACCTTGCAGTCATAAGATCTAGGGCAGAAACAATCGGCTGTTTGCAATTGATGCTGAGTTATAAAATGGCTTTCCTAGTAGCAAAATATTGCTGGAGTCTCAGTCAAAACCCGGCTTGTATTCAGACCTAGAAGGAGGATGTATCTTTGTCTGCAGAATAATTGAAATCATGGAAATGTGAATAGAGCAATCAGTAAATGGAAGTGTTGGAGAGTCCTTCCCACTGCATGCCATGTTCTTAGTGAGATACTAAGAGGGATTTCAGGAAGAAAGCAAAGACAAAGTTTCTGTTCCTGCTTTCTTTGTTAGAGACAACTCTTAGTGATCTCACCTTTATTGCTCTAAATATGCTGTTATTAAAAAGGTCCTTCCTCTCATCTACAATGCAGTGATAATTGATGACTGCAATAATAGCCATGAAGCATTATGCAGTATTGATTTTTTTTTAATTACTAAAGGAAGATCATGCTAAGGTGATCATGGCTTTAAATCTCTTTTACTCTGATTATCTGTAAATTAGTAATAATCATATAATGGTGTGTGTGTGTATGTATGTATGTAATAGAAGAGAAGGAATGTGAGGGAAATAACTATATATATGCATGTGTATATGTATGTATATAATTACAAAAATTTCTGAATAGCCCCATAAGTTAGAGATAGGCATTTTAATTTATCTTTACAAGCAAGGAACTCCAGATTCAGAAAAGTGAATTAAAAAGTTAAATTAACTTAATAGCTTAGTATAACTATTGAGTGGTAAAACTTGTATATGTACCTGTTTGACTGTAAAATGCAGGCTATCTGCACTACATCACATTGCCAGTGAGTTCTTTATAATTAAAACTCTGAACTTTCTTAATATGTCAGACTAAGCTGTCTGTCCATAATTGATGACATGGAACACACATATTTGAAAAGAAACATTCAATCAATTTTTAGAAAACCTGAACATAGGATGTGATTTTTTCATGTTGCAAATACTACTTTAAGTTAATTTGCTCCAAACTTCTTGGAACATATACAATACACTTCATTTGCATCTATTCAGGTTATATACATTTTTTCAAGGTCATACAAAATTTCCTGAAGGAAATCGGTTCTAAGTAAGATGACAGATGGATAGAGAAAAGATGGTTCAGTACAGATGCAATGTGTTTGAGTGGAGAGGGAAGCTGTTAACTTCAGTATGCTGCAAGGTTATTTTGGCATTAGTCATTTGGCTTCCCATGTGGCTAACTCAGATATACTAACTGTAACTTCCTGTCGTTCATTCTTACCCAGCTATAACAGTCCTGTCTCTCCTCCTAGACATTAAGAGACCTAGTAAATGATGTTTACATGTGACTCAGATTGTTTTTGTATCCAACAGTGTATAGCTCTAAAAAATTATTTTCAGTCTAAAAATAATTTTTTCTCTACTAGACTTTGGCAGTGATTGGGTGTGCAGTTTGTAATTTGATGGTAGTTTCACTTGAGGTTTCATTTTATTCTGGATGAAGCTGGAATGTTTTATCTTTCCTAGAAACTGTCACTTCTGTGTATGTGTGTGGTAACAAAACAGCTAGAATAGCTGTCACCTAGATTCAGCAACTGCATGTAAGATTGAGCTGGTGGCATTGTTACCACTCTAAATATAGGTATGTTACTTCCCTCACTGCAGACTCCTCAGAATTGAAAACCTGAAAATTTGTTCAAGATTAATGCACAAGTCCTCTTCCATCCCAGGAAAATCAGTGTTTTCACAGACTATTATTCGTGGTAAAACATGCAGAACTTTCTTTATAGAAGGATTATAGCTATTTCTCTTTAATTTGAGGATGCACCTTTATGATTGGGGAGAAACATGTCAAAGAACTATATAACCTCCACATTTATGGAAGCTGGTTTTTTATGATGAGATCTGAAACCCAGCTCAGCAAATGTTATCTGGCTACCTGTGATGTGCAAAGCTTTGCACCACTGGGAGTGTAAAAAGAAGTAAGCCACTTTGCACTCATTCGTTTGTAGGATTATGCTATACACTGTGATTGCCTGTATTTATTGGTAAACCAGATAGAAATTATCTTTTCCTTTATGGAACTTACAGTTTTATGAAAATTTGAGGAGGGAATAAAAAAATAAATAAACACATTTTTAAAAATTTTGTGAAGAGTATCTATAGGACATTATATTGACAGAAAGTAATTGGACAATACATCCCATTCAAGGATGAGAAAGAGCCATGAGTAATATGCAAAGTAGGCAGAAGGCACTGGGACAGTATGTGTGAAGGCCCTGAGCTATAATGGCCATTCTACCAATGTTCTTGGACCTGCAAGAAATGGGGGGAAGGAGACATGAGATAAGAAGGAAGAGGTAGGCAGGGTCCGTTGCCTATTAACAGTGTTACATTTACCTTCACTGCAACAAAAAGTCATTGGAAGGATTGATCCAGGACCCTGGCATTATCTCTTTATTAAATATTTCTGCTAGCTTCCAAGTGGGAAATAGATTGAAGATCTCAGTTTTTCTCAGTATAGTGGACAATGTCCCTTAAATGACCCTTTTGCTGTAAAACAGCTAAAAATGATGAATTTAAAAAATAAGTGTCATTTAAAATGAATTGCTGTGTTGGTAAGAAATCCTTAGAGAACAAAACTGAAGTACAACTGGAATTCAGAAGAGGAAGGAAGCCAGCTCTGGCAGCTTCAGTGTCTGGCAGCTGCCCAAGGTAGCATCCAGAGTTAGTGGGAAAAGATGCTTTTAAATGCTAGGACATTTGGATAATTTCTTTATGGATAATGTCTTCAAAAATAAAATTATGTTTTATCTTATGCCTTGCCCCCACTTCTTGGTTGAATTAAATTTTTAAATGTAAAAAAATAAGTTAAGCCCTAGAAGTATTAGAAGAAAATATGTACATAAACATTATTATAATGGTGGGATAGAAAGGCTTTTCCAGATATATCATCAAAGGATGGGCATTACTAAAGGGAGTTTGAATTAGTGTTTCAGGTTTCTTTGGATATATTCCCAGGAGTGGAATCGCTGGGTCATAGAGCAGTTCCATGTTTACTTTCCTGAAGATACTCCATATGGCTTTCCACAGTGGTTACACCACTCTGCATTCCCATTGACAGTTCTGTAGGGTTCCTCTTTCCCCATATCCTCACCAATACTTGTTGTTTGTTGGTTTATTGATGACAGCCATTCTGACAGGTATGAGGTGATAGCTCATTGTGGTTTTAATTTGCATTTATTTGATGATTATTGGCTTAATTAATTGATTTGCATTTCTTTGATGATTAATGATATGTTTATGGGCCATCAGTATGCCCTCTTTGGAGAAGTGTCTTTTCAGGTCCTTTGCCCATTTCTTAATTGTATTGTTTCGCTTTTTTGGTGTTGAGTTGTATGAGGTTTTTTGTTTTATTTAAAATAAATTTTGGATATTAATCCCATATCAGAAATATCATTGATGACTATGCTCCCTTATTCATTGGGTTGTCATTTCTTTTTGTTGATGGTTTTCCTTGCTGCACAAATTTATTTTTAGTTTAATGCAGTCCCATTTGTTTACTTTTTCTTTTGTTTCCCTTGCCCAAGGAAATATATCACAAAAAACTAGCGATGAGAAATGCCTGATGTTTTACTGCTTATTTTTTTTTGTAGGATTTTTATGCGTTTGAGTCTTATATGTAAGTCTGTAACCTATTTTGACTTTATTCTTGTACATGGTATAAAAGGTCCAGTTCATTTTTTTTTGCATGTATCTGTCCAATTTTCCCAACATTTATTGAATAGACTGTCTTTACCCCACTGTATGTTCTTGACTCCTATTCTGTTCCATTGATCTACATGTTTACATTTTTTAAAGATGTTATTTTATTTTATTTTATTTTTAGAGAGAGGGGAAGGGAGGAAGAAAGAGAGGGAGAGAAACATTGAGATGACAGAGAAACATCAATTGGCTGCTTCTCATTCGTGCCCCAACCCAGGAATTGAACAAGCACCCTTTCACTCTACAGGATGACATCCAAGCAACTGAGGCACACTGGTCAGGGCAATATACATCTGTTTTTATGCTAGTAGCATGCTGTTTTGGTCACTATGGCCTTGTAGTATAGTGTGACATCATGTAGCATGGTTCTTCCAAATTTATTTTTCTTTTTCAAGATTACTATGGCTATTCAGGTTCTTTTGTAGTTCCATATAAATTTTTGAAATATTTGTTCTAGTGCTGTGAAATATGTCATTAGTATCTTCATAGGAATTGCTTTGAATCTGTAGATTGGTTTGGGTAGTATGAACATTTCAATAATGTTAACTCTTCTTATTTATGAACATGGTTTCTGCTTCCACTTATTTGTATCTTCTTCAATTTCTTTCTTCAATACCTTATGGTTTTCTGAGTTCAAGTTTTATATCTCCTTGGTTAAATTTATCCCTCAATATTTATTTGGATGCAATTGTAAATGAGATTGTTTTCTTAGTTTCCCTTTCCAATAGTTCATTATTGGTGTATAAAAATGTAATCAATTTTTGGAAAGTTTTTTGGTATCCTGCTACTTTAATGAGTTATTAGTTCTAGTAGTTTATTGGTGGAATCTTTAGGGTTCTATATATAGTACCATGTCACCTACAAATAGTGACAGTTTCTTTCTTTTTAATATGGATGCCTTTTATTTCTTCTTCTTGTCTTATTGCTAGGGCTAGGACTTCCAATACTCTATTGAATAAAAGTGGTGAAAGTAGACATCTCTCCCTGGTTCCTGATCTTAAGAGAAATGTTTTTAGGTTTTGCCCATTGAGTATGTTGTTGGCTGTGGGTTTGTCATATATAACTTAATATTATATTGATGTAAATCCTTTATTTCCATTTGGCTGAAAGTTTTTTATCATAAATGTGTGCTGGATTTTATCAAATGCCTTTTCTGTATTTGTTGATATGATCATATTATTTTTATCCCTCATATTTTAATGAGTTGTATTATGTTTATTGATTTATGGATATTGTACCAACCTTGCATCTACAGAATAAATCCCAGTTGATTATGGTATATGATCTTTTTAATGTATTGCTGGATCTGGCTTATTAATATTTTCTTGAGAATTCTAGCCAGAGATATGGGCCTATTATTTTCATTCTTTATAGTGTTTTTATTTGGTTTTAGGATAATGATGTTCTCATAAAATGATCTTGGGAATCTTCCCTCCTCATGTTGTTTTTATTTTTTTTTGAAATAGTTTGGGAAAGAGTGGAGTTAGTTCTTTGAATGTTTGGTAAAATTCACCTGTGAAGCCATCCAATCCAGTACTTTCCTTTCTTGGAAGCTTTTTGATTACTGCTTCAATTTTACTAGTTGTAATCTCTCTATTCAGATTTTTTTATTCAGTTTTGGAAGATTGTATATTTCTAGAAATTTATCCATTTAGTCCAGATTGTCTAATTTGTTGACATATAATTGTTCATAATATTTTCTTACAGTCTTTTATATTTTTGTGGTCTCAGTTGCTACTTCCATTATTTAATTTCTGATTTTACTACTTGGGTCATATTCTTGAAGAGTCTGGTTAAAAATTTGTCAATCCTGTTTATATTTTCAAGAACCAGCCCTTGATTCCATTATTTTTATATTGGTTTTTAGACTCTATTTTGTTTATTTCTGCCCTGATCTTTATTACTTCCTATCTTGCACTTACTTTAGCATTTTTATTGTTATTTTTCTAGTTCCTTTAAGTATAAAAGTAGATTGTTTGAGTTTTTGTCAGTTTCTTGAGGTAGGCCTTTAATGATATGAATTTCCCTCTCAGACCACTTTTGCTGCATCCCATAGGTTTGGGGTTGTTGTGTTCTCATTTTCACTTGTTTCAAGGTATCTTTTAATTTTTTTTGTTGATCTCATTATTAACCCATTCACTGTTTAGTAACATCTTATTTAGCCTCCATGTCTTTGTATGTTGTTCATTTTTTCCTTGTGATTAATTTCTGGTTTCATAACCATTATGATCAGAAAAAGATGCTTGATATGATTTTAATCTTCTTAAATTTATTTAAACTTGCTTTGTGTCCTAACATGTAGTCTATTCTAGAAAATGCTCTATGTGCACTTGAAAAGAATGTGTACTTTCTGCTTTAGGGTGAAATGCTCTGAAGATATAAATTAAATCTGGCTGGTCTAGTGTATCATTTAAGGCCACTGTTTCTTTGATGATCTTCTGTCTGGAAGATCTATCCATTGATATTAGTGGAGTGTTAAAATTTCCTGCAGTGACTGCATTTCTGTTGATCTCTCCCTTTATCTTCAACAAGATTTGCTTTATTTATTGAGGCACTCCTCTGTTGTGTGCATGAATATTTACAAGTGTTATATCCTCTTGTATCATTACGCAGTGTCCTTCTTTGTCTCTTATTATAGTTTTTGTTTTTAAGCTTATTTTGTCAGATGTAAGTATTGCTATCCCAGCTTTTTTTCCCTTTTCTGCATGACATATCTTTTCACATTGTTTTTACTTTTAGTCTGTGTGTATCTTTAGCTCTGAGGTGGGTCTCTCTCTCTTTTTTTTTATTCTTTCATCTAACCTATGTCTTTTAATTGGAGAATTTAAACCATTTACATTTAAATGGTTATTAATAGGTATATATTTATTCTTCATAATTATGTTTCTCTGTTTTTCTCCTCGTCTTTCTTCTTATTCTTGCAAGCCCTTTAACCAATATTTCTTATAATATTGGTTTCATGGAAACAAACTCTTTCAGCTTTTCCTTGTCTGGAAAGCTCTTTACTTTTTCTTCAATTTTAAATGAGAAACTTGTTGGGTAAAGTGGGCTTGCTTGTAGGTACTTGCTTTTCATCACTTTGAATATTTCTTGTGAACCCCTTTTGACCTGAAATGTTTCTGTTTGAGAAATCAGCTTACAGTCTTATGGAAGATCCCTTATAGGTAACTAACTGTCTTTCTCTTGCTGCTTTTGAGATTTTCTCTGTGTCTTTAACCTTTGCCATTTTAATTATGATTTCTCTTTGTGAAAGAATTTATACATCCTATGTTCATTGCAGCATTATTTACAATAGCCACCATTTGGAAGCAGCCCGACTGCCCATTAGTAGATGAGTGGATAAAAAGGCAGCAGTACAGTTACACAATGGCATACTATTCAGATGTGAAAAAGAAGGAAATCTTACCTTTTGTGACAACATGGATGGGTCTGGAGAGTATTATGCTAAGTAAAATAAGCCAGTCAGAGAGAGAAAAATACCATGTGATTTCACATATATGTAGAATCTAATGAACAAAAAATAAAAATAGATGTATAGATATAGAAAACAGAATGATAACAGTCAAAGTGAAGGTGGTTGGAGGCTAGGTAAAAAAGATGAAGGGATTAAGCAGAAAATAAATCTCATAGACACAGGCAACAGTATGGTGATTATAAAAGGGAAAAGGAGGTGGGGAGGAGGTAGAAATGAGTAAAGTAGGTATAAATGGTGATGGAAAGAGACTTGACTTGGGATGGTGAATACACAATTCAATATACATATGATGTATTGTAGAATTGTACAATTAAAACGTATATAATTTTATTTATCAATGTTACCCCAATAAATTCAATAAGATATTTAAAACATTAAATGAAATTTGATATATTTGACTACATAAAGACTGAAAAAATAGCTTAGCATCAAAATATTATATGTTGAAGGATAAATTAAATATTAGGAAAATTAAGGTATATACAGAAGGGTTATTATCCTCAGAATACAAGAAAATCTTGCCCACAAAAGAAATACTTTTAATATAAAGTATACTCTGGAAAAATGAGCAGTTCAAAAGAGATAAAAACAAATTTTTATTCTAAAAAGGAGCTCAGTTCATGGGTAAGAAGATACATCCAAATTAAACCAACAATGGGGTGTCATTTTTACCAATTGGATTAGCAGTGGTTAAAGAGAGCAAATCTACAGAACATTGGAAAGGACTCAGTGATCTAATGACCAAGTGTGGTGTTCTCATAACCTGTGAGTGAGAGTGGACCTGGAATAGGCTTTTGTGGAGGGCACCTTGGTTATTTGTTTTAAAGACACCAAAGGCCCTCCCTTTGATCTGGTAATGAACCTTCCTCATACATATCCTAAAGAAACAGTCAGAGAAATGCATTAAGATGTATTCATAACTATATTTTTCTTATACCTGTTAAAATGGGGAACACCGAAAACAATGTAAATAGTCATTTATAGAATGTGCCTAAGTAAGGTGTTATGTCAATAAAACAGAATATTACTGAGCCATCAAAAGGATAATATAAATTTATATTTGTTGATATGGGAGTGATTGTATGATGTATATTTCTGTTTAAATATAAGTGGCAGGCAGCAAGGTTAGTTTGAAAGTTTTATCAGTGGCAGTTATTTGCTGAAGCTAGGTCTTCTGGCTTATGAGAACCAGTTCAAATTTCCAGAATTTTGTGAGCCAGTTTTTGAATCATTGGTAGTTTGAAATTGGCCATGGTGAGAGTATTCACCCAATGGAAACTGATAAGAAGATGCTAGTAAATCAGCCCCCTCCTCCCACCCATGGCTGGTTTATCATACAGCCCTATATATGTAAGAATGTGTGCATTTATGTAGAAAGCTTTTGGTAAAATATACCCAGATCTTACACTGATTATCTTTAGAAAGTTCAATTATGTTTGAGTTTATTTCACCCATTTTAAAATAGTTTTATATGTCATCTGAATATATTACAATTTGATTATTTTTATAATTAGAAATAGAAAACAACTTAATTTTTGGAAGTAAGAAATAACGAGGTCCTGATCTATTGCAGTTTGGGGGAAGGTATCAGTAAGGGGCAATTGTGAAATATACTGTTGTTTAAAGACATTGGCTCTCTGTTTCTATATATAAATTGAGATGTTCATAACTCCCCAAACACAGAGATGATTTTAATTTTATGCACAACCTGGATAGACTACTAAATTGGGAGATTAGTGAAGGAAAAAAGAAACAGTTGTTGAATTTCATATACTATAACTGGTGCTGATATTTGTGTATTTGTTACATATGCAATGTTGAGGAGATAGACGTTAACCACTCATAGTTTTGGAGGTCAAAAATCAGTAGTACCTATTTATCTGCTACCAAGTTTACCAATCCTGGATGCTTAGCCTCAAATTACCTATGTCCCCTATTCTTACTTAGTTTATTGGTTCAATTAAAAAATGTCTGTTGATTATAGTTTCCCAGTTTATTTTATTTTATTATTTTATTTTATTTTTACTGGAAAGGAATTTAATTAATATATTTTCTTTTTTATTATGACTATTGTATTTTATTTGACTATGCTATTACAGTGGTCCCAATTTTTCCCCTTTTGCCCACCTCCGCCCAGCACCCCCCACTCCTGCAGTCAGTCCCCGCACCATTGTTCATGTCTATGGGTCATGGGTGTAAATTCTTAGGCTACTCCATTTCCTCTACTGCACTTTACATCCCCATGGAGGCTATTCTGTAACTACCTATTTGTACTTCTTAATCGCCTTACCTCTTCACCCATTCCCTTATACGCCCTCCCATATGGCAACCATCAAAACACTCGCTGTATCCATGATTCTCTCTGTTTTTCTTGTTTTCTTATTTTTTTTTTTGGATTCAATTGTTCACAGGTACATATTTATTGCCATTTTATTGTTCATAGTTTTGATCTTATTTTCTTAAATAAATCTCTTTAACTTTTCATATAATAATGGTTCAGTGATGGTTAACTCTTTTACTTTTTTTTTTTTTTGTCTTGGAAGCTCTTTTATCTTCCCTTTGATTCTAAATGGTATCTTTGTTGAGTAGAGCATTCTTGGCTGTAGACCTCTGCTTTTCATGACTTTGAATGTTTCTTGGCAGTTCCTTCTAGCCTACAAAGTTTCTTTTGAGAAATCAGCTGACAGTGTTATGGAAACTCCTCTGTAGATAACTAACTTCTTATCTCTTGCTACTTTTAAGAGTCTCTCTTTATCTTTAACTTTCAGCATTTTAATTATTATGTGTCTTGGAATGGCTCTCTTTGTATTCATCATGTTGGAACTCTGTGCTTCCTGGACTGGCATGTCTATTCCCTTCACCAAATTAGGGAAGTTTTCTTTCATTATTTTTTCACATAGATTTTCAATTCCTTGCCCTTTCTCTCTCCTTCCAGCACCCCTATGATATGAATGTTGGAATGCTTGAAGTTGTCCCAGAGGTTGCTAACACTATCCTCCATATTTTTAGATTCTTTTTTCCTCTTATTGTTCTAATTGGTTTTTTTCTTCCTTATGTTGCAAATCATTGATTTGATTCTCAGCTTCATCCGCTGTACTGTTTTTTTCCTGTCAATTGTTTTTTATTTCAATTAGTATATCCTTTGTTTCTGACTAGATTTTTTTATGTTGTTGAGGTCTTCTCTAAGTTCCTTGAGCATACTTATAATCAGTGTTTTGCACCCAGTATCTAATAGATTGCTTATCTCCCTTTTGTTTAGTTCTTTCTCTGGAGTTTTGATATGTTCTTTCATTTAGTTAATGTTTCTTCATCTCTTCAATTTGGCAGGCTCCCTGTGTTTGTTTCTGTGTATTAGGGAGAGCTGCTATGACCTCTTGGTAGTGTGGCCAATTGTGGTAGGTGTCCTGTAGGGTTCAGTGGCACAGCCTCCTCTCTCAACCAAGCTGTGTAGTCAAGGTAGGCCCTTCATGTTGGCTGAGTACACACTCCTCTTGTAGTTGATTCTGGGTTGCTGTTGGCAGGTTAATGGGAGGGATTTATCCAGGCCATTTAGCTGCAAGGATTGGCTATGACCACTGACCACCAACCTCCAGCCTCTGTGAAGGATCAGCTGTGCAGGGGCAGGGTGGTAGTGCTCTGATATGGTCTGTATCCTTCCACTGCGTGCACAGGCCCTGGGGTTTCTAGGGTAGTAAAGGCCAAGTTCAGCACCCACCTGAGCTATAAAGTAATTTGAGATGGCTGCTACTTGTGCTGGGCTTAGAGATTCCCAGGGAAGCCAAGCTGTGAATTTAGGCTGGTTGCTGCTAGCGTCATGCCTGGGGCCACTTAGCAAGAGATATGTGGACTGGGGGCTCACTAAGGCCAGTTTTTGCTTGTTTGAAAGGATTTAGGAAGTTGTGGAGCTTGAAGCAAGACCGGCATTTATATGGAAAAACTACTGTTAACAGATGATAGTTGGATGGCCTGGAGCCTCAGGGGATCTGCAGAGCAGGGCAAACAGTGTTAGCCAGGTTGATGGAGTCCCAGATATGGCACCTGCCTGGTGGGTCTCCCTGCCTTTCTGTCTGGGAGAAAGCTGTCCTTCAGCTCTTGCTTTGATGCCAGACCCTGCAGTTCCTCCCTTTATGCCACTGGTGCCTTTCAAGCTGCCACCACAGTACTGGAGCTCATAAAGAGTGAGTCTGAGTAAGTTTGTGTGTGGGTTCTTTAAGAGGAGCTGCTTGGGACTCTAGAAATTTCTTCTACTGACTCAATCCCTGTTGGTTTTTGCAGGCAGAAGTTATGGGGACTTACCTTCCTGGCACTGGTACCCTGGGCTGAGGGACCTGGTGTGGGACTGAGGCTCCTCGCTCCTGGCATGTCCTTCCTGAATTTTTATCCACCACATATGTATGTGGAACCAGCCCATTCTGTGTCTCCACCCCTCCTACCAGTCTGCATGGATTTGGTTTCTTTAATTCCATAGTTGTCAGACTTCCATTCAACTTAATTTCTTTCAGTTCTCACTGATAGTTGTTTTATAATTTAGCTGTAATTTTAATATGATTGTGTGAGGAGGCAAGCTGTGTTTACCTATGCTGTCATCTATTTTATTTTTGTTTTTACAGAAATCAATACTATTTCATCTGTTGCCATTCCTTCTTTTTTTATGCAATATGCCTGTGAGTGTATGCATGTATGTATAAATAATGTATATATATTTGGGTTAGTGTGTGTACCAAATGCAATTCACATTATCTTTATATCACCTAATTATTATGTAACTGGGAAGCATGGGGACTGGCCTCTTATCACCATGTATGCACATTACATGAAGATCTATGGGGAAAGAAATAGGTTTTTATTAACAGTGTTTCCAGTTTGAAGGGGCTGGGGGCATTCTTGCCTGGAGCCAACTGAGTCAACCTCTTCCACAAACAGAAAACCAGCCAGCCCCACAAAGGTTAAAGTCCAAATCCATGCCCTGAACTTCCCTGTTATTGCTTATCTGGTTGTTACTCAAAAGGGTCTCCATCTCTTTAGCTCCAGGCTCTCTCTCTCTCTGGTGCCAGTGTCACCATTGCCTCGCAGCAGCTCTCTTTCTCTTTCCGTCTCTCTCAGGGTGTGGGGTGTGCTGCCAGATCACTCCAGATGGTCATACAGGGGAAGCTCCATCCACCAGAACTTTGTAGCTCACACCTCCATGTGCTGCTCTCAGTCTCTATGTCCTGTTCTCAGGGCAAGAGAGTGAAAGCAGTCCAGGATCCATGTGCCAGCCTGCACTGGGTGGCAGTGTCCCAATGGCTGGTCCCCAGTGAGGCACACATCCCAGTGTGGGACCCTGCCTCCGGGGATTGACTTCCAACAATGCAAGGCCTAAGCCCCGAGTGGTCTCAGCATCTGCCACTCCTGCTCATGTGGGGCAGAAGCAAGATCTCAAGAAGCCAAAAGGTCAAGTGGTCAAGAGGCCAAGAGACCAAGAGACCAAAAGAGCCAGCTTCTTCCTGCCTTATGTTTTTACAAGTCCTCTCCCAGAATCGCATGTACTCTGGAAGCCAGTGGGAATGTCCATCTCTCCAAACAATGAGGGCTGGTGTTGGCCATGTTTGCCTTTGCCCCTCTTCTGGCTGCCATGTTGCATAAGGGGACAAAGTCTCCAGTCACACAAGTTCTGTACGAACTCCCTTCTGCTGAGTCACAAGCTGCCTGGCTGCTTTGGCAATCTCCCTCCTTTGGCAGTCCCTCTTTTCCCACGAAGGGCAAGCCACTTTTAATCTTCAATTCTGCCCTGTGCCCTGCCTTCTCCAGGGATTCTCTGTTACCATTACAGTGGTAAATGATATCATGTAGTGTTTTGTAGTTTAAAATGCTTGCATTGTTTGATCATCAGAATAACAATAAAGTATATTATTCTTTCCACTCCACAGCTCAGGAAATGGAGACTTGGTGAGGTTGGGTGACTTAGCCATAATCATGGAGATAGTAAACAGAAGAATGAGGACTAAAGCCTTTGTCTTTTAGTCCCAAACCCATTGTTCTTTTTCCTGGCAGATCCAGGGATACCAACCCTTTCACTACTAAGGACATCATTGTTTTTTAAAGATTCCATTTATTTATTTTTAGAGAGAGGGGAAGGGAGGGAGAGAAACATTGGTGTGCAATAGAAACATATATCTGTTTCCTCTTAACACACCACAACTAGGGACTGGGGCCCAAACCTGCAACCCAGGCATGTGCCCTGACTGGGAATTCAACTGGCAACCTTTCAGTTCACAGACTAGCACTCAAACCAATGATCCGCACCAGCCAGGACAGGACATCATTTATTTTATATTTTTTCTAAAGATTCCATGTGCTGAAAACAATAGAAACCAGTCATTTTAGTGTTGTAGCCATTACTACAAAGTTAAGAATACATTCATCACCTGAAAATGAAATTCTGTATTCATTAGCTGCTAATACACATCCTATGTCCCTCATTCCCTCAGCCCTAGGCATTCTGGATATTTCATGGAAGTGAAATCATATTATAGGTTGCTATTTTACAGTTGGTTTAGCAGAACATCTTTACTTAATGTTGTTAAGGTACATTCATGATGTAGTGTGTACGTGTACTTTATTACCTTTTATCGATGAATAATATTCCATTATTTATCCATTCATCATTGATGGACATTTAGATTGTTTTTACTTTTTGTCTATCATGAATAATGATGCTGTGAACATTTGCGTACAAATTTTTGTGTGAACATGTTTTTATTTCTCTTACGTATATACCTCTAAATGGAATTTGGGGGTCATATAATAACTCTGTGCTTAACATTAAAAAACACCTGCCAAACTATCTTCCAAAGTGACTGTACCACAGTAAATGTGTTTTTGAGGTATTGAAAGCAAATGAGTCTTAAGTAGAGTAACATACCACAGCCACTTCCCAGAATGGTTCCCTGAGGCAAAAACATTTCATCAACAAAAGAAGAGGTCATGGTGGAATCAGAGGTCTTCCCAGAACTCAGCCCTTCGTCTCTGATTCAGGAGAGGGACATCTGAATAATTCCTTTTTGTCAGTGTAACACATTTAAATCTCAGTGATATGGGAGCTCAGAGAAGGTCCTAGGTCAGAAAATGCCCTCAATAATTCACAATATGCATATAATAATGTAGGGACAAAGAAAATAAATCAGGACTCAAATCAGATCTTATCTTCACGTGACTCTCTGTCCCTACCTATAAAATGAAAAGTGATAACAGTGGCCTGACATACCTCACAGAGTTGTCTTGAAAATCTAATGAGATAATAAATTTCCAAGGTTTTCTGTAAACAGCAAACACAAGTAAGGAAGCAGATTCCCTGTCGAATGAGCATGAAAGCTGACACCGCATCCTTGGCCTGTGGGCAACCACCAACAGGTTCTCTGTATTATGAGATTAGGGTTGAGATTTTTATTTTTGAAGATGGCTGTTAACCCACAAGAATCCACATTTCCAAATGCTTTCAGACCCTTGTCCACGAGGGTTTTCATTTGCTCCAGATGTTTATTTACTTATCAACTTTCTGAGAATTCAAAGGCAAGTACGACATATTCTTCAAAACCAGTTTCTTGGTAACCAGTCTGTGGTCTCTTGATTCTCTGCCACTTAACTTTGGTTTCGATGACTCTAAATTAGTTGAAATTTGTATTATTTTTTTCAATATAATTGCAAAAAAAATGTATTTATTCATTGAGTAGTGATTTATTGAGATATTTTAATGAGCCAGGCTTCCGGATACAACGATGAAATAGGTCCTATTTTAATCTTTATGCTACTTACAGTCTCCAGTGCTTTCTGTCTAAATGTTTCAGGTCCTCCTGACTCAGCATAACCCATAGATAGAATTATTTCTTTGCTTTAAAAAATGAAGCAAATGAATAGATAAGAAATGACACAAGGAATATAAAAGATATTCATACTGTGGGTTTAGCTCATGGAGAGCATGGTGGTATATTGGGAGTTCTGAGGAAGCAAAGACTTTTTTTAATCTCTACACAATTATTTATCTGTTTTTACAGTTGGGCTTCCTCATTCCACCCCATAGAAACAAATACCCACCAAACTGTATACGCTGGGCACTGTGCTGGGTAACCAGGATCTAAGCCCTCTTCTTGAACTCAGAATCTTGTGGGTGATCAGCCATAATCTCAAAGAATTAGCCAAGGAAAGTGGTTAGTGTCATAAGGGAGGTCCAGAGAAACAGCTATTGTGGTTTAGAAGTGAAGAAAATGGTTTTAAACTGAGAGCAGCTAGCTATACCCAGAGGGCTGGTGTTCAAGGTGTCTTGGAGGATTTGTGTGCTTTGACCCTATGGCGATGGGTGGGAAAAGGTGGCGCAGAGTGGGTCCATAACTGAATGCTTGCTCCCTGCCAGTAGTTACAACCAGAGCAAATCCCTACTTAAGAGGCTGGAATGAATGGATTTATTTCTAATGTATCCAACCTTTGACCTTTCAAAAATTATTCTTCATTTACTCTTATTTGCACATAGTAAAATTCAGTTTTTTATGTACCAAGTCTGTGCATTTTGGCAGCTGCAAAGCCATATAACAACCACTAAGAGGATGAGAAGTTACGTTACCCACCCCAACTGCCACCACGCTCAGATTTCTCTCATGCTGCTACTGTTCAGTGAACCTTTTCCCATCCCAAGCCCCTAGCAATTACTAATCTGTTCTCTGGTCCTATAATTCTTTCTTTTCCAGAATGTCACATAAATGGAATCGTGTGGAACTGTGTTTCTTTCACTTAGCATAATGCATTTGCGATACATCCATATTGTCAGTTGTATTGGAAATTCATTACTTATTGCCAAGTAGTTTTCCACTGTATAGACAAAGCACAGTTTGTTTATTCATTCGCTGAAGTTCATTTTGGTTGCTTCAAGGTTTGGGCATTTATAATTAAGGCTGCTATAAACACTTATAGATAGTCTTTTGTCTGAACATTTCTCTTGGGTGAATACCTAGAAAAGGGTTCTCATTTCTCTTGGATAAATACCTAGAACTAATATTGCTGGGTCATAGTGTAAGTGCTCATTTAACTGGATAGGGAAATATCAAACTGTTGTCCAGAGTGGTGGTCCTTCTTTATGCCTGTCCTTCAGTAATGAATGAGTCCCAGCTGCTGCATGTCCTTGCCAACACTTGGTATGTATATCTTCTTTTATAAAATGTCTCTGGAAATCCTTTGTCCCTTTTTCAATTTTTTTATTGAATTTTGAGAGTTCTTTGTATCCTATGTATACATCCTTTATCAGATATATTACTTTTAAATTATTTCTTTCATCTGCGGCCTGTCTTTGCTTAATCTTTAATTATTCTAGTTATTTTAAAATCCTGTTCCCAGGCCCATCATCAGACTTACCATTCTTTTCTTCCCCACTCAAAAGTTGGCAGAGCCTTTTGACTTTTTCAGGCACAGTGCACCCATGGAGATGGAAAGGACAACTGTCTTGTTAACAGGGAGCCTTTTGGTAGTTGGAAAGGGAGGCCAGGTCTTGAAACATGGATACTCCGCTGAATGATGTTCGGAATGCCATGAGTAATGTATAGAGAGTGTGTTATACTACATGGCATTGCCTTTCATTGTGGCCACTGGTTATTAAAATACTTTGAGAAAAGGCTTCACAGGAGAGAATGAATAAAGTTCTAGATAATTAGGTTCCAGAAACTGTAATGAAGTGTCTGCCCCTCTATAGTCCTGTGTATTATCAGTTATGAAGATGGGGACTGGGGATGGAGAAGGAACAGGCACTGGACAATGTCTTTCTCATCTCAATAAACCACAGTCCTGCACTCCAACAACTGAAGAGTGAAAGGACCACTTCAGAAGACATTAGCTTCACTATCCCTTCCCCTCTCCCTTCTCTCAGGTTGCTGTAATTGTCTTTGTCTTCATTTGTGATTTGTATAAATAAAAGCAGACATGATAAATGGATAAAGAAATGGCCTTCTTAACAGTGTACAGTTGCAGGTATGTGTGACCCATCAGACAGACTCAGGGCACAATTATATTTCCCAATCCAGTTTTTATTTCTGTCATAGTTATCATTGCTATGCATCATCTTATTATTTAAATACCATCAGTGACTCTCCATTGTACCAATGTAAAAGTATGAATTTCTTATGCTGTACAATCTTAGTCTCCCATTCTCACACTCTACTAAATCACCCCACTCCCTGTAATCTAGCACTAGCTGACTGATGGACTGGTCACAGCTCCCTCACCCTCTCTGCCTTTACCAACAATATCTTTCAGCCTGGACTCCTTCCCCTGTAGCTGTCAGGACTCTATACATTTTTCAGGCTTAAATCAGATGTCATCTCTTCTGTGAAGCCTTCATTGAACCCTCCCACCCCCTGTCAACATACATGCACACATCCCTTGCAGAATTGAGGGACTCTGCACTCTTATGACATGCATTTTCTTCCTAGCATTTACTTCATTTTGCTTTGTATTGCCATTGTTTGCCTGTCTGTCTGTGCTCTCCAGATAGTGAGATCTTTGAGAGCAAAGACCATGTCTTCTTTGTATCTTTGTCCCCATTCACTGGAGCCTGTTATCAACTGTTGCATATAGTAGTTCACACTGAAGCTTTATTGATTGAGGGACATGACATGACCTGCAGTTCACCTTGCTTTGTGACCCAGACAGGAGAGGTGTCTGAGTGGCTGATAGTTGTAACTGGAGGTGACAGGGTGATCTGCTGTGTACTAAACATAAGCAGCCTTGTTTCCGTGACGCCTTGTTTCCTTGTTGCCTTGTTTCCTTGGCAGTGATTATGCTCTTCTGTCTAGGATAGGAAAGAGTGATTTGATCTTGAGTAAGCAGCCCAGCTCCAATTGTCTACCTTAAATGCCTTCCATAGTTCTGGTGATTTTCTACTAGTATGAAATGTTCTCCTTCCCAGACAGTTGATGGAGGAGCTGAGTCATGCCTGACTATACTTAATAAGACAGAGGCAGCTAATACCAGGGGAGGCTGTCTTGGAGGACAAGCTGACATTTCTGATGCTCTGCTTTATAAAAGTGGGTGTTGTAAAGGAAATTTGAGCATGAAGAAAGCTCCAGAATCACCACTGGAAACAGGACCAGATAATGGCACACTCTAATTCAGACAAATGTGATCTGCCCCACTGTCTCTTGGCTGCTGCGACATGTTCCTTCTAATTCTGGGAACTGCTAATCAATGGTTTTATGCTCCTCATTAAAGAAATTCAGTTTGTTCCAGTTTCTATTAATTAGTGCCCACCCAAACCAGCCCCACTCTTTTTCCTGATTTTACATTTTGACAATTCAGGCTATAAAATGCAAATGGAGCTATCATTGACTATAAACCCATCACATTATAGGGATGGAAGGGGTTAGAGATCATCAGGTTTTATCTTCTTATGTATGAGAAAACTGAATCTAAGAAAAGGAAGTTACTCAGCCACAGTTAGTTTTAAAGTCTAGACTTTGGAATAAGGCAGATCTGCATTAGAATCCTTCTCTCTCACTTACTTGCTGTTGTTAAAACATAAACTGAAGCGTATTAAAAACTTTGAGAGTATATTTGATTTGAACTGGGGAGCACCAAACTGGAAGTGGTAAGGGGCACTCCAAGGACAGTAGTTAAGGGCAACACTTTTATAAAGAGGGAGACAAAACAAGGAAATTATTTGATTGACTGTAACTTAAGTGGTTGTATTAGTTGAGAAAGTCTAGCTGGCTATTTGTGATTGGTTTCCTTAGGTTTCTATTTCTTGATCTTGAGGCATCACAGGCTTAGGTTTTGCTATACTTAGGTAGGATGCTTAATTATTAGACCCACCTCAGTCTAATGGCCTTCTTCATTGTTCAATTAAATTAACACTGTGTAACTGTGCAGATATTCTTTTTTTATTTTAATTGTTGTTCAAATACAGTTCTCTGTCTTTTACCCCCATCCCAGCCCACCCCCCAGCCCTCTCTACCTCCCTCCCATTTCCACCCCCCATAGTTGTCCACCTGTCCTTCACACTTGTTCCTGTAAACCCTTCCCCTTTTCCCCTGAAATTCCCTCCCCTCTCCCCTCTGGTCACTGTAACTCTGTTCTCTATTTCAGTGTCTTTGGTTATATTTTGCTTGTTTGTTTGTTTTGTTGTTTAGGTTCCTGTTAAAGGTGAGATCATAACTTATCTTTGGCTCATGCTCCTCATTTCTCAAACAGGGGAAATAATAAAATCATCTGAAAAAGTTGTTCTGAGAATTAAAAGAGATAATAAATGTAAAACAGTTAATACCTGGCATACGGAAAGCATGCAACATTAAGTAGTGGCAGTGGTAATTATAATAATGATAATACTGGTGCTAACACTGGCAGAGTTAGGACAAGAAATCCAGCCTTCTGACCCTATGTTTTTGTTCTCCATATGAATACTGCAAGATGTACCTCAGGAACTATATTCAGTGGCAAGGAAGTTTAAAGATATTTGTCTCAATGTGAATTTCTACATTCAAAGAAAGCCTCAGTAGCTAGTTTTCTATATGACAGAAGGAAGGAGGGAACATGTTTTGAGATGTTTGCTAACATGAAGAATCAAAGTGAGTGGAGTATTTGAGGGAAGGAATTATAAAGTCTCCAAACCACAAGTCAAAGGACCAAGTGCAATGTCAGAGAGCCTGAGAGGAGCAGTGGAGAGAAGGCTGGTTCTGGAATCCAAAAGAGCTCTGCTGCCTTATAGCACTGTGAGCTTCCCAAGTCACTCTGAGACTCCCTAAGACTCCTATCTACTGTGGCTTCTGTTAACAGTGATGGATTTGTACTCTTTGATGACATGGGATCAGGGAAGGAAGGCAATGATTCCTAAGTGATGAGCTTGGAACATTTTCCTGCATGAAAGTGTATAAAAAGCTGTGTTTCTAATCAGCCACCTTCATTATCAATTTCCCCACAAGGGAGGAGACCATAACATTGGAAGGCTAAGAGTAGCCCTAGATGAGTGTGCTGGACACACAGCATCCCCTCCCCCCCATCAAAGATACAATACCTGGACAGTTACAGTTGTACTATGAAGCCCCTAAAGACCCTCTTGGTACAGCTGCAGACCCTATTCCTGATCTAGTGCTTATTTCTCTTATTTTATTTTTTCAACTTTATGGTCATTATTTTTTTTTCCAGGGGCAGAACATTGGCATATAGCCCCTGGTGAGTGTAAATGGAGAGGGAATGTGTGTACCATGTGAAAGAGGACTGACGATAAAATAGATATTATCTGAGATTCTACCCTGATTTCTTTAGTGTGTGCTTTGGCTTCATATATGGAAAGTTCCTTCTCTTGTTTTGCTTCCTATGTTCTGAACTCCAGTTCAGCAAAGTTGGCTCATAATTTCTGCTTTCTCTTCAGGAATAAATATATGAGGCAGATGTTCTCAACCTTAAGACTATAGTGAGTTAAGAAGCTGAATATAAATATAGGTATAAGAATTCAACCTCTGACAAACTAGGATGAAAGAAGACCAAAGCCTAATATAAATGTAGTATAAACTTTCTGTCATAATTGATATTGTAGGCAGAAGTTATGTGTGATATGGAGCAAAAAATTAAGAATCTGGAAAGTTTCATCCTGCTTTTGCTACTAACCTAGTCTTTCAGCTTCTGGCCCCAGAGCCTTATCTGTATAATGTGTCTTGGAAATGGGTGATTTGTAAGGCCCCCTTTCAACATTCACTGTCAGGCATTCCCCCAAGCCCATTTCTCATGCTCTCAGCTTTTGATGCTTGCTTCAACCCAATTTTCTCTCGGAATCTTTTGTTTTCTGCTTGTCACTACTAGCCTTCAAGAAAAATCTACATGCTTGACACATTATTAAAATTGAATGAGACGCTCCTGGCATTTCACAGGTGATGCCTCTCTTAAATTCAGTGGCAGGATTGTAGCCTGCATCTCTTCCTCTGGCAGGTGGTGAAGACCTCAAACAGCCTTTCACTTCAGGCAATTTCCTGAGAATTGCTGGGGAGCTTCCTGACAATGCTCACAAAGTGCTCTTTCCTTTGACTTGCAGTTGTTCATGGAAGAAGGCTGAAAATTTTGACACAGTGAATCACGCAGCTCCTAACTGAGTATTGAAGGCCTCTGATGTATTGTACTTTCACTGAACTTGTCTACCTGACCCTCCAGTTGGGAAGTGAGATGTGGGGACGGAGGGTACAGAGAGCCATTGAGTACCTGGAGGGCTTTAAATGTCCTTCATCCTGTTGAATGGAAAGTGATTGCTTGAGCTCTCTTTGCTGATTAAGTCAGTTCATGCTTAGCTTGCTTTCTACATTTTAGGACCCACATCTTAATCTTAGATTTTCTGTCCTCTGCTCTGGTAAAATGGAAAAAAAATCCTCAAAAAATGTACAAAATAACTCATTTCTTTTGCTCTCTTTCTAAGTCTTAATTTCTTCATCTGTAAAAATCAACATAATAATTGTAGCTAAAATTTATTAAGTTCTTACTATGGTCCCAGGCATATTGAATTTTTTGTGTATGATCTTTTTGCCACTTTCAACAGTTCTAAGGGATAGGTACTTTTATTATTTTGCTTTATGTACTATTACATATGAAGACACTGAGGTATAGGATCCTTCTTTCCAAATGCCACACCTATGGACAGCATCACCACCTACCTCACTTTCACTTTCAAGGACAAGACCCATATCGGTTTCTTTACCTGTAGAATCAAAGGGAGGAAAGAGTAATTGCATGACTTAATTACAATGAATGCATGCAAAGTTATCTTCTATGGCCCACTATTAGTGTTATCTGTCCGGTTATCCTGGGTTGGCTTGTTGGTTTGTGTGTGTGTGTGTGTGTGTGTGTGTGTGTGTGTGTGTGTGTATTTTGCCGAGTCAACCTCTGTTTTGAAAAGGAATATACTATTGCACTATTTACATTGCCAGTACCAACTGGGCATGATTGTGTGGATATGTGTTTGGAATATGTATTTTACTGAGATGATGTAATAGGAAGAACGTCACTCTTGGATTGAAAAGAAGTGATTCTATGCTTGCCAGTTATGAGTTCTGTGTCAGTCATTAAGTTAGCTCTATGGACTTAGTTGCCTTGATTGTAAAATGAGATTGTTGTTCTCAATGTTTTTAAAACTTGCTTATAGCCTAACACACTCAAGCACTTTGTTAGAGGTGAGTCCCCATAGGTTAAATGTTATCAGTATTTGTTAGGCCATATTCAGTTTGAAATTGGCCATACTTAGTTTGGAATTAAGAAAGAGAAGAATGTAATATTAATAATAGTGAAGACTACTGAACAGCTTTCTGCTAAACATGTTAACAGCATTGTATCATTTAATCTCCAAACCAGTCTATTCTGAGACCCAGGAATATTTAATTTACTTGCACATACTCGCATAGCTAAAAAGTGTCAGAACAAAGATTCGAACCTGGATTTTCAGACTCCAGGAACTACCTACTGTGTACTCTTTAGGGAAATGGGTTTTAGGACATAAGAGACTTGGTTTGGTTTCTCCCCATTTCTGTCATTCACAGGGGTTGGGCAAAAGTTTACAGTTGCAGTAAGTGAAACAGGGCTTATTTTTGTATTATTTATTTGTATTATATTTTTTCTTCATATTATTGTTGTGATTTTACTCCCTTACTTATGATTTATCTTTTAGGTAATGATGACTGGTAATTTAACCTACTTTTTTCCACCCCTGTATGGTTGGCCCATCTCTCAGACCTTCCTTTTATCCTTTCTTAACTTCCTTCCCCTCATCTGTGGAATGGAGTTGTTACCAGCTATCCTGCTGGAACCGGAGGTTACAACCAGATCTAAGATACATACCATATTTTGCTGTGCATAATACGCATCCATGTTTTTAGCCCTAACTTTCAGGAAAAAAAATTTTTCATTTTAATTTTTAAGTTCAATTTTTTCTTTATTTTTATTTAGGTGCTTGTTATTTGTATTATAAAAGGTATTATTTTATAGATACATTATTGCTTTCTAGAGTTATACTTTTAATGAATAAACATAAATAAAAGAATTAAAAACATTTATATAGATACGGAGTTTGTACTACCCATGTATAATGCCCATTCTTATTTTTCCTTCCAAAATTTGGGCAAGAAGTACACATTGTACATGGCAAAATGCAGTATGTTCTGGGATTCTCAGACAATGTGGAAAACACCTTTACCGCCAATGCTGACAATCTGTTTCTTGAGTGGAAATTCAAAGACAGAGACCAGGTTTTTTGGCTACAAGATGTTTATAGCCCCTAGCACTCATAGGAGCCTGCATAAATATTATGTAATAATGCAAATAAAGTGAGCAAAGGCTGCTTAGTTATTATTTGGGAATAGTAATTGGATATTTACATCTTAATCATAAATTAGAAAAGATTGCTTGGGGAAAAGAAAAAAAACATAAAAAGCAGCTAATGGCTGTTCAGAGTTTCTCCAGTGTATGGTGCCACCCTTGACATAAGCCAGTTAGTTTATTCATTATCACAACAGCCCTGCAAAGAAAATCATTCCCTTCAGCTGCACGAGGAAGCTCATTACAATGGTTTTCTTTTTTTAAAGAAAATAATGGAACTGTGGTACGAGTATAGAGGCAGCATACCCAGAATTTGCTCGTTAGCCTGTTAACCCTACTGCCACTATGGGGAGAGAAGCAGCGCATTTGCTAGATGGCTACTAGACGATATTATTTCAAGTTTTTTCTTATTATGCACAGCAGTGGGAAGGGTATCTGTTGGAATCTTCTTGAACATGAAAACATGATGAGTACAGGGGTTTTTGTTGGATCCACCAATAACCAGCTGCGCCATGATGTGATGGGGACCACAGCAGAGCATGCAGACCTTCAGCAGCCCCTCTAGATCTAGGGACCATAACATTCTCTAGAGAACACAGCATTTTTCTCAGGTCCTCTGCCACAAGGGAAACTTTCTAGAAAGTCCTGCTTCTGTAACAACAGTTACACTCTGAAAGACCCCAATTCTAAGTCATCCTCTAGATAATTTGATTTTATAACTTTAAGTATCACCCACTGTGGTGTACATTTTGGATTTAAACTTCATGGGTGTGGTTGTTTTTATATTAGGATTCATTTTCCTTTTTCACCTCTTCTTTTTTTGCTTTGTTTTCACATATCCCTGGTAATAACTTCGCCACATTAGTTTTATTTATTTATTTTTTAACTAGCCAGGAATTTCACTTCTAATTGATATAAAATAAAAGAAGATTTCTTTAGGATTATGCAAAGATACATGTGCAGTGTTGAAAGGAAGAGTAGTATATTATTGGGAATAAAATTTGTTTTAGGAACAAACCCTAACAACTTCTGTGAAACTGAAGCTGTAGTTTGGAACTTCTCCCCTCCCCCAACCTATTTTCTGAGTTTGGCATTCTTTCCTTATCTGGCAAATCTTATCAAACATTCAGGCCTGTTTCTTATTTTCTTTAAATTGCTCAATCAAGAAAACTCCTTTTTTTTTTTTTTTTTTTTTTTTTTTGGTGGGAATAAGGTGTGTCTAATTATCCAGTCCAGGAAAGCCATCTGTTGCGTTATCAGCTCAGCATTGTTGAACAGCGCAAGCAGCAGGAGGGAGACTGAGGGTGCTCCCAGCCGCTCCAGCTTTCCTCCCCCACCCCTGCCTCTCTCCTTTTGATGGCTTAGTTGACACCTATCAAGTTTTAGCAATATTTTCTAAACCCTTGTTTGAGTTACTCTCCTCTGAATAAAAAATGTCAAGTTTTAATGATATTTTTCCACTTAAATCCTACTCTAAGAAATGGAGTTTGCAAATGTTTTTGAAAACTGGTAATTTATTAATAGAACACTGCTAGAAAAATATCCAGATCTTTTAAATATTTTTTTCTACTGAGGAAAACAAAAAGGAATATATTTTTAAAGATAAATATTAGTCAGAACTATATAGACTCATGGAGTAGGTAAAACCTCAGAAATAGTTCAATAACTCACTTATAATACATGATATAGGATGATGATCAGCTATGAATAAGGGGACTCAAAATAAAGGGTTTAAACTCATATTTTTGTAAATGTGCATAGAAATGGCACAGTGATTTTATTTATCTGTAGATTCTGATTCAAGAGGTTTGGGTGGGGCCTGAAATTCTATAGTACTGACTAGCTCCCAGGGGGTGCTGCTGATGATAATGGGTCATGGACTACATTCTGAGTAGCAAGGATATAAAAAAAATAAAAATAAAGTTATTTCTTATGTAAAACCTAGAGGTAGAGAGCTCAGGGCTGGTAAGGCCTCTCCATACTTCATTCCCTTTCATATTCCACCATCTTTAGGGTGTGGCTTTCTTACTTAGGATCCAAGCTGTAGCTCCAGCTCTCACAGCTGCATGTGCCGTGGCAAGATGGAAGGAATGAGATGCAGCAGGAGAATAGAACACACAGGAATGTGCCAGTGTCTCTCAAGGACGGTTTCTGCATTTATCACGTGATGATTTCAAACACAGTGGACTGACCAGAACTTAGCTGACCATGTACAAGTGAGAGGAAAGCTGGGAAATGTAGTGTTTCTTCTTCTTTTTTTTTTTAAAAAAATATTTTATTTATTATGCTATTACAGTTGTCCCTTTTCTCCCCCATCATTCCCCTCCACCCTGCACACCCCCTCCCACCCACATTCCCCCCTTTAGTTCATGTCCATGTGCCATAAGTTCTTTAGCTTCTACATTTCCCACACTATTCTTGCCCTCCCCCTGTCTGTGTTCTACCCACCATCTATGCTACTTGTTCTCTGTACCTTTTCCCCCTCTCTCCTCCTCCCATGCCCCTGTTGCTAACCCTCCATATGATCTCCATTTCTGTGGTTCTGTTCCTGTTCTAGCTGTTTGCTTAGTTTGCTTTTGTTTTAGGTGTGGTTCTTAATAGCTGTGAGTTCGCTGTCTTTTCACTGTCATATTTTTTATCTTCTTTTTCTTAGATAAGTCCCTTTAACATTTCATATAATAAGGCCTTGGTGATGATGAACTCCTTGAACTTGACCCCATCTGAGAAGTGCAGAGCAGGAGGTTTTACTTAGTTACAAGTAAACCATGAACTGCCATTTTCCATGGAACCTTTGGAAAATTATTTCCTCTCCCCAGGTCTATTGCAGAGACTGTCAGGCATGCCCCATTCACCATGTCCCCTAATTCCCCATTTTCTAGAGTATGGGAATTTTCAGTTGTGTACACAGTCATTAAGAAGAAACACTACTTGTTTTCCACTTGTAGTGTTTCTTCTTAATGACTGTGTACACAACTGAAAATTCCCTTACTCTAGAAAACAAGTAGTAAGTAAAACCTCCTGCTCTGCACTGTTACAATCTTCATATTTTGAGTGTGGAAACTGAGATTTATAATAGCTGTGGGACTTAACCCTGACTACCTTTGTGTTAAAACTGTACTCCTATACTCCAGGCTCTCCCTTCTCCCTCATCCCTCTTTCCCAAACCTACTTAACAGGTTCTATCTTTTGCTTTGTCCCATTGACTTGTCACTCACCAATATGCTCTACACTTTTCTTATTTAGCACGTTGACTGTTTAATGTCAATCTCCTTGTGTCTGAAGGTGAGCTCCACGAGATCTGTATTTGGCTCACAAATGCATCCTGAGCACCTACTTTAATACATGACACAGGATAGGATGTTCAGTACATAGTCTTTAAATGAATTAATAAAGCCAGGTCATGCCAAAGCCTCTTTGAATCATGTCTGTCATCCCCAACCCTAATATTCTGTGCTCCTCTACTAAGGCTCTTGCTACTATTTTAGTGTCTGGCACTTCTATATTTTTCCTCAGAAACTTGCCCACACTTAACTTGTTGATTTATTTTTTGTCTTCATGCCACTCATTCAAAATTGCTAGCCAGTTGAAACAGTTTGCTCACACCTCGGATTCTCTCTGGGTCACAGCCCCAGGCTAACATTTCCGGAGGAGCGAAGTGAACCACTAGAAAAACAAAACTAACAGAATGGAAGTAAAACCAGCCCTTCCAGTAGACTTAGTCTCTGCCCTCAGGCTTAGCTAGGACAACAGGAATGTGCTAATGGGACAGTTTTTAAAGTGCCCTCATTCACATGGGGTTGCAGTGCACAATGTTAGAAGGGACTGGTTTTCATTTCAAGCTAATTAAGGACCCTGAATGTAATGTAATGTAATGTAATGTAATATTAATTATATTATATTATAATGGTATGATATATTATAATATAAATATGAGTAAAATATAATATAATAACTATGGGCCTATCTGGAATCCTGGTCTAACTGTTGGGTCATTCCACCAAATATTATCATTTAGTTAACATTGTGTCTATGTCTTTTTTTTCTTTAAGATTGTTAACTTCCTGATGGTTGAGGACCCATTCAGATTTATCAGGCAGATACGGCTGATTTGAACTGAGCTCCTTTCATATGCCAGGCCCTTTAATTTGTAACACTGCTATAACATAGGCATGTTATATATATAGAGACTGAGTGTGAGAGGGGAAGTATATCATCCAAGATGGCATGACCAGTATGTGGCACAGAGCAAATAATTGCATATAGAAATTAATTCCACAGTAGATCTTCCAATATTTAAAACCTTTTCCTTTTTTTCTATACCCAAGCTTCCTGTGTTGTTGTACCTACACATCTCTCTGCCTCAGCCCCCAGAGCAGTGCCTTGCTCACAGCAGATTCTCACTAAATATTTAATAAATAGAAATATACAAATAGCTTTTCTGTGGTAAATATCTTGATTTGAATGTGTGAGCATAGACGGGAGCCAAGCATCCTAGATTATGCTCAGGCAGCTTTTATTTGTGCCACCACTCAGGCAAAAGTAAGTCAATTAATCTCTCTGTTTCTGTTTCCTGGCATGTAATGTGGGAATGGGCACGAAAGCCCGAGAGGGTGTTGTGAGCTTAATTAGTTAAAATGTATACCCTGTTATATAAATGCTAATTGCTGTCAAGAGCGTGGGTTGGATTTTCCAGTGACTTGCCTTTACAAGGCTTTGCACAGTCCCATTAGTTCTCTGCGCCTCGGCCTTAAGAATCCTTTGGCTGAGGGAAATGATGACTCTGTGGTGACCCATGTTGAGGGACTGATTTAGAGAGGACTTCCACTGGGGAGTAAACTGGGTAAGAAGGGACATTTTAAACCAAAAGGTAATTCACTGTGCCAATAATTCATCACCCCTATGCTGTTATTAGAGACAATTCTATTTACATAACAGCCTTTTCCCAGTCTTTTCTTCTGATGGTGCCTGCAGAGAGTCATATAATTAATGTGGTACTACGTGACACTCCAGCCTGATGCCATAGATTTTATATTTATTTGTTCATTGAATAATTTAAAAAGCCCTCACAAAAATACCCTCAGGTGGCTGGCTAGAGAAACAAAAACTCACAGAACTAATTTTAAATGGGCAAATACTCAGAAGAAAAAGCTCAGTAATAATACTGTTTTTGCTAATGTTTGTGAATGCTAATACATGTGCTTTCAGCCCGTATAGTAAAGGAGTCTGATTCACTTTATAGATATGCTCATTTGGTCTATGAAACGTTCTGAAAGGGAGATACATAGCAGATATAATGATTTCTTTTTTTCTTTAAAGCATATTACATTTAATTTGGTTGAAAAGATATTAAGCCTATGTTATCAGCCAAAAATCTTGGTTGTTGATCTGTATTTAAATTTAAATAATTCAAAGGCCTTCAACAAATGCCAGTTTTAAAATTGTCTGCTTTGGATTTATTAAGTTATTTTATGAAAGGAAAATTTAGCATTTCTTTATTAGTCAAGATAAGCAATGCTAGTTGCTATAACAAATATTCCTCGAATCACAGTGGCTTCATACTATAGAGGTTTATTCTTCACTCAGTTACAACCATTTGAAAGTATGATGGCATTCTCAAGCATCTCTGCCCTGGTGATGGCAGGGATCCAGGCTCCTTTTACCTTTTGATGCTACCCTTTTTAAAAATATCTGGCCTTCAAGGTTTTCATGTAAAGGAAAGGAAAAGCACCAAAAATTATGCTTAGAGGTAGAGGTTGTACATTATTTCTGGCCACATTGACTGGCCAGAACCAAATCACATGAACCCAACCCAATTGCTAAGGATATATAGTTTTCATATGGGCCAAGGAAGAGAAAATAAAATTAATGAACATTTACCTACTATGCCACAGTCTGCCCTAGTGATCACCAAAATTCCATTTCATACTTCTTCCTAAATTAGTCTGAGCATATGCTTTGTGGTTGAGGAGTCATATCTCTCTTTTTCCATCTTCTGTTTTACAGTCAGCATTCTCCTACTTTACAAAAAAAAAAATCCACATGTCACTTATCATCTATGATACTATTAATCATTGCCTAGTGCTATAGAAACCTCGAGATCCAAACAAAGTGACAATATGTGATGCTAGTGTCAAAAAGTCTTCTTTAATCAAGATAGATAATCATTAACCTCAAGAAAGGCTTCCTCTTTCTCTTCAACTTACCAGTGTTGCTGTTGAGAGAAAGTCTCCACATCAGAACTGTGGTCTATTGGCCCATGTTCGGGCAATCTGAATTGAGATATATTGTAGTGTAGGGCTGCAGGGAGGATGATGGTTTTCATTTACTAGTCTTGCCTTGGCCATCATCCAAATTTGAACAACTACTTTAGAGCTCTTGAGAGAGATGCCTTTAAGAACTGCATAAAGAATATTTTTTAATGAAATATAAAAGGCAGTAGCATATCATTATATCCAGAAAATGAACTTAATATGGTGAAGTTCCAGACTCCATCAACCATCCAATTGTCTATCTCTCTCTTTCTCTCTCAAATTAGACGTGATAATTCAAAAGTAAATGACTGTTGTGCCAATGTGTATTAATACAATTTTTGGAATTAAAAATGAAATTGATATTTTTTTCTAACAGAAAATAGGCATGATTAGGATGGTTTGATGCTGAGAATGGCTTTACCCATTTATGACATACTAGATATTTCTTTCTCCCTTTTTCCATCTTTATTTTTTCATTATTAATATTTTAATTATTTTAAGCAAATCATACACAGAGGAGTTTTTAAGGCCAAAATCTTAAAATACCAAGATAATTGTATTCTTTCTGTCTCAATTTTCCTTATTGCCACTAGTTACCTTCATCAGAGGGAATTGTTTGTTTTTATTATTTTATATACTTATCCTAAAATTTCAACCTATGTTTTATTAGGTTGAATATGTGTAAATTTTTATTTTTCATTTAGACCTTACTTTTCACTTTATTTAAATTATGGCAAATGAGGATTCTCTCTCTTAAACTACTATACTCTCTACTTTCTCTACTCATTCTTCTCTATTTAATACTATTACAATATTTGGTTGAATTAATAATCATTCATAATTGTTTTGCTTTCATGTTCTTTAATTTATATCTTTTGCTAACAAATTTTCATAATTTTCAATTGTCTTTCAGCATTATCTTACACAGTTCCAGCCTAATCGGATAGTCAATTGCAATTATTATTATTTTTTCTTTTTTGGACCTTTCCATTTCCTCCCATTTACACTGATCTGTCAACAAGCCCTGCTGCGTAGCTATGACCCAGAGATCTCCTTCACTACCACTCAGGGACCCTTCCCCTCTCCAACTGGATCTCTATTCCACGATCTTGTGTTTTCTCTTTTCTTGACTTTTTCTCTCATTTTGGTGGTATGTACTCCTCAGAAGCTCTCTGATAAAAAGCACATGAAATATAAAATTACTTTGTTTTTACGTATTTGAAAATGTTACCTTCAAACCTGCTGTTTTGTTGGGTTTAGATACAAGACTGGAAATAATGTTCTTTTAGGTGAATTGCTTCATTTTCTTCTAGCTTCTAGTCTTATTTTTGAAAGGTCCAAAGACATTTTGATTTATGGTCTATTGTATGTAACCATGTTTCCCTTCTTTCTTACTTTCTGGTGATTCATATAATTGTTTTCTTTATCTAGTTTTAAAAAGTATTCTTGAGGTATCTGTTTTCATCCACTATGCTATGGGAATTGGCAGGTCCTCTTAATTAAGAAGGTTATATATTTCAGTTCTAGGATTCCTTTAAATTAGTAAATTGAGAGTTTTCTTCTTCTTTTTTAATTTCTTTATTTTAGGGCTCCTATTATTGAGATATTGACACTCCTGGACTGGTTTTATAATTTTCTTATCTTTTTACTATTTCTGTTTAGTCTACTTTTTAGGAAACTCTCAACTTTAACTTTCAAGCAACTCATTTATTAAATTTTAACATTCTGCAATTTTTTTATTTTAATGAGCTTTTTTCCTCTTTGACTGTCTTGTATCATCTTGTTCTTGCTTCATTAATGCAGCAGTTCCCCTATTTCTGGGAGGATGTTAATGATGGTGGTTTTTTAAAGATTTTTTTTTTCTTTGAATAATCTTGATTTTCTCACACTTTCTTTTATATTGTTCATTTGGATGTTCCCTTTCATGGTCAAAATTTTTCTTGGATGTGTTCTGGAGCTCTTGATTTATTTATAAGACGTGGTTAAGAAGCCAACTAAAAATTCTAAATGTGAGTTTCCAAGACTGAATCAAGAAGAAATAGAAAATCTGAACGGACTTATTACAAGCAATGAAATTGAAGCAATAATGAAAAAAAAAAAAAAACTCCCAATAAACAAAAGTCCTAGACCAGATGGTATCACAGATGAATTTTACCAAACATTCAAAAAAGAACTAACACCTATCTTTCTCAAGTTATTCCAGAAATTTGAAGAAGAAGGAACACTCTCAAGTTTTTATGAGTCCTGCATTATCCTGATTTCAAAACACTACAAAGAAAGAAAACTATAGGCCCATATTCCTGGTGAACATAGATGCAAAAACCCTTAACAAAATATTAGCAAAACTACTTTAGCAATGTATCAAAAAGATCATACACCATTTTCAAATTGTATTTATTCCTGAGGTGCAAGGTTTGTTCAATAATTATAAAGCAATTTACATAACACACTGTATATACAAAGTAAAGGAAAAAAATCACATGATCATATCAATAAATGCAGAAAAAGCATTTGACAAAATTCAGCATCCATGTATGATAAAACTCCCAACAAAGTGGAAATAAAAGGAACATACCTCCACATAATAAAGGTTATAAATGACAAACCAAGAGCTAAGTGTCATTGTACTCAATGAGGAAAAACTAAAAGTGTTTTCTTTAAAATCAGGAACAAGACAAGGATGTTCATTTTCACCACTCTTATTCAGCATAGTACTTGGAAGTCCTAGCCACAGCAATCAGACAAGAAAAGAAATATAAGGCATCCAAATTGAACAAGAA
The DNA here is from genome assembly GCA_039655065.1 of Glossophaga mutica. Classification (NCBI taxonomy): domain Eukaryota; kingdom Metazoa; phylum Chordata; class Mammalia; order Chiroptera; family Phyllostomidae; genus Glossophaga; species Glossophaga mutica. The sequence goes on along the minus strand of CM077304.1, from coordinate 174,097,722 downwards.
GAAGTAAAACTGTCATTATTTGCAGATGGCATGATACTGTATATACAGAACCTTAAAGATTTCACCAAAAAATTACTAGAAATGATAAATGAATTCATAAATTTATCAGGATACCAAATAAATATTCAGAAATTGTTTGCATTTTTACATACTAGTAATAAATGATCAGAAAAAGAAATTAAGAAAATAATTCCATTTATAATTGCATTAAAAATGACTAGGAATAAATTTAAGAATGTATTAGACCTGAACTTGGAAAATTATAAGACACTGAAGAAAGAAATTGAAGAACATACAAATAAGTGGAAGCACATACTATGTTCATGGATAGGAAGAATTAACATCATTAAAATGTCCATACTACACAAAGCAATCTGTAGATTCAATGAAATTCCTATTAAAACACGAATGTCCTTTTTCATAGAGTAGAATTAATTATCCAAAAATTTATACTGAACCATAAAAAACCTGGAAGAGCAACAGCAATATTGAGAAAGAAGAACAAAGTTGGAGAAATCATGCTACTTGATTTCAAAGTACACTGCAAGGCCATAATATCCAAAACAGCATGATACTGACATCAAAATAGGTCTATTGTCCAATGGAATGGAATAGAGAGTCCCAAATAAAGCCATACCTTTGTGGTCAATCAATATTCAACAAAGGAGGCAAGAACATACAATGGATTAAAAACAGTCTATTCAATAAATGCTGTTGGGAAAATTAGACAGATGCATGCAAAACATTTAAAGTAGACCATGTTCTTATACCGTATATAAGAAAAAAACTCAAAATAAATTAAAACTTAAATGTAAGACTTCAAAAATCATAAAACCTGTAGAAGAAAACATAGGCAATAAACTCTGACATTTTTCTTTGCAAATTTTTTCTATCATCTTGGAAAGGAAAACAAAAGAAAAAAATGAACAAATAGAGCTACATCAAACTAAAAAGTGTTTGCACAGCAAAGAAAACCATCAACAAAACAAAAAGAAATCTTACTTACTGAATGGGGAAAGATATTTGCTAATGATATGTTTGGTAAGGGGTTAATATCCAAATTTATAAAGAACTCATACAACTCAATTCCCAAAAAACAAGTGACCTGAATAGACACGTCTCCAAAGAGGACATGCAAACAGCCACTAGACAAATGAAAAGATATTCAATGTCTCTAATCATCAGAGAAATGCAAATTAATACCAGGAGATATCAGCTCATACCTGTCAGAATGACTGTCCTAATAAAGCAACAAGCAATAAGTGCTGGTGAGGATGAGGAGAAAAAGGAAACCTCATGCAGTGCTGGTGGGATTGTAAGTAACTGTAGCCACCATGGAAAACAGTATGGAGTTTTCCCCAAATGTTAAAAAATAGAACTGCCTTATGACCCAACAAATCTACTTCTGGGTGTACATCTGAAGAAACTCAAAACATGAATTCGAAAGAATACATGCACCTCCTTGTTCATGACAGCTTTATTTACAATATCCAAGATAGGGAAGCAACCTAAGAGCCCACCAATAGACAAATGGATAAAAAGTAGTGATACATACGCACAATGGAATATTACTTGTCCATATTAAAGTATGAAACCTTTCCATTTGTAACAGCATGGAGTTAACCTAGAGGGTATTAAACTAAGCGAAATAAGTCAGACAGAGAAAGACAAACACCATATAATTTCACTGATATAGAATCTAAAGAATGAAATAAATGAATAAAAAATAGAAACAGACTCATAGATACAGAAAACAGACTGATGGTTTCTAGATGTGAGGGAGTTGGGGAAGTGGCTGAAAAAGGTAAAGGAATTAAGTTACTATTACACATTAATAGTTACAAAATAGTCACAGGGATGTAAAGCACAGCCTAGGGAAAACAGTCAATAATATTGTAATAACTACGTATGGTGTGGGGAAGGTACTTGAAATGTCAGTGGGACCACTCTGTAAAGTACGTGATTGTCCAACCACCATGCTGTACACTGGAAAACTAATGCAAAATAATATTAAATGCAAAAATATTGTGCTGAGTGAAATAAGCCAGTCAGAAAAAAAACAAACACCATATGATTTCACTCATATGTGGAATCTAATGAGCGAACTGAACTGACAAAGAAAACAGAGACAGACTCATAGAGAGCAGGATGACAGCTAAGAGGAGGGGAGGTTTGGAAGTGGCAGGATTGAGCAAAAATGGAAAAGGACTCATGGACATGGGCAACAGTGTGGTGATTGCTGGGGGAGGAGGTATAAGGGGACTAAATGGCAATGGAAAATACAATAATAAATAAATAAAATTTAAAAGAAAAAATAAAATTCTAAATGTGTGTGTGAGGCTTGTTAACCTTGAACTTTTCCATTGGATGGTGTGGCTGTACAATTTTGTTGGTTAATGAATCACTAGTATTAAGAGTGTTAGATCGTTCTTTTGAAGCTAGTCGAATTTCTCATAGAAGATTCATTTATTCTCTTGCCTGGTGGGTAAAGGTCTCACTGATATTTCAAGTGAGCTGAGAGAGAAACGTTATCGAGTGCTAGGAGAGTGGATTAGAACAAAGGGTGTTATGTTCAACACAGGTTTTATCTGATTGTCCTTATTTCACTACCCTCTTCCATGTCCTCATTTTTGAGGTAACTGATTGCATTTGCCTCAAACTAAAAGATTATTCAGCCCTGGCTGGTGTGGCTCAGTGGATTGAGTGGCGGCCTGTGAACCAAAGGGTCACAGGTTTAATTCCCAGTTAGGTCTCATGACTGGATTGCAGGCCAGGTCCAGGGTGGGGGGCGCTTGAGAAGCAATCACACATTGATCTTTCTTTCCCTCTCTTTCTCCCTCCTTTCCTCTCTAAAAATAAATAAATGAAATCTTTTAAAAAGGATTATTCAGCCCTGGCTGGTGTAGCTCAGTGGATTGAGCGTGGGCCTGCGAACCAGAGGATCGCGGTTTGATTCCCAGTCAGGGCACATGCCTGGGTTCCAGGCCAGTTCCCAGCAGGGGACACACGAGAGGCAACCGCACATTGATATTTCTCTCCCTCTCTCCTACCCTTCCCCTCTAAAGATAAATAAATAAAAAATCTTTAAAAAAAATAAATAAAAATAAAAAGGATTATTCATATTGACACAAAGCAAATGTCTATTTTTTATGACTTAGCATAACAAAACTCTGCTATATACAGTCTGTGCCAGGAAATCTCAGCTAAGGGAGTGTCAGTGTCTGTACTTTCATATTTTCCAAGGCAGAAAGGAAGGGAATATGATGAAATATACTCTGGCCCTTAAAATAGCTTATCCTTATTTTAGAGGGGAATATAACTATAATCTTGCAACATTCCTAGGAAGAGAACCCAGAAATTATTGGTGAACAGCACTAATGATCTTTTATCTCGCTGCTTATAGTTCCTCCTGGGTCTTTTCTGTATTCTGCATTGCAGATTGGGTTTGTCCTCCAGCTTTACTCTGCTGATTTTGGGTTTTTTATTTTCAGTGACCAAAGCTGGTTACTACTTGTTTGTTCATTTCGATGTTGCTGTTATCTTTCCTCCCATTTTTGCTGTTACTTGGAGTTATATCTTGAAAAATTACTTTAGTTTTTGTGGAATTTCACAAAGGAATGTATTGGATGCATGTATTCAGTCTGACATAGTTATTTGAAAAACTATGGTTGTAATGTTTTGTAAATTGAATGAGCTAATTCTGCAATTTTGAGCTTTACTGAAAATAATTTAAAGAATGTGATAAGGTAGATGTTTTATAAAAATACTTTATTATCAAGTTTGTATTGACACAAACAACATTTTGATCCCACAATTCTCTCTCTGTATATTGGATTTTCAAAGGTATTCCTAAATGAAAGCACAGCAATTATAAACAATAGCAATTTGTTGAGTCTTAGAAAAGTCAGTTTAGAAAAGCCTAGATCTAATATTTACTTAGGGATTTATTACTTATTTACAGATCCTTTTACAAGTCATAAAGCTTCAAATCCTTGACTTTCATCAAACTTAAAGTAGCCACTAATTTAGTTGTTCTGTCAGTTAACTACTGTCCCCCAAATCTTGCCTAATAACCAACCATAAACTTTAGTGACAGACTTCATTGTATTGGTTCCATGGGTATTTTTCTCATGAGCCTGTGCCTGGTCAGTTCTGGTAACAGAAGTTTGGCTTGGGTAAACCAGGCTGAGCTTGCTGTTCATCTCTGGACAGTTGTGAAAGGCCACACAGCATGCTGGTGGAGGCTGGCCAGCTGCCAGCTAGGCTGCCTCAGCTCTACTGCAGGTGTCTCTTATTTGCTAGTAAGCTTTCCTGAGTATCTGAGTCAATTCTGGCTGCTACAAAAGAATACCATAGATTGATGGTTTAAAGAACAAACATTTATTACAGTCCAGGAGACTGAGAAATATAAGAACAAGGCACCAACAGATTAAGTGTCTGTGAAGACCCATTTCTCAATGTGCAAAGGGCTCCCTTCTCACTTTGTCCTCAGGGGGCAGGGAGAGGAGAGGAGAAGGGAGGGGAAGAGAGGAAAAGGGAAGGGAGAGTGGGAGGGTGTGTGGGCTAGAGAGAGAGAGAGAGAGAGAGAGAGAGAGAGAGAGAGAGAGAGAACAAGCTAACTCTTTCTCTTCCTAGAAGGACAATCTCATCATGGGGGATCCACCTTCATAACCTAATTACTTTCCCAAAGTCCCCACCTACAAAAACGATCACATTATAGTTTCAGAGTATGAATTTTGGGGGGATACAAATTCTATAACACTGGGATTGTTCTTACAGTGGTAGCAGGGTTCCAAGAGAAAAAACAAAAGCTTGTAGGTCCTAGGCTTGGAATTGACACAAAATTGCTTTTGTTGCAATCTGTTGGTCAGTGTGTCACAAGAACAGCCCAGATCCAAGGTGTGGGAAAATAGACTCTCCTTTTTGATTAGAAGACTCTAGCATCAAATCGCAAAGGATGTGGATTTAAGAAGGAGTGCAAAATCTGTTTTTTTTAATTCTGTCTTCCAGAGATGTAAAGTGATAGTTAATTAAAAATAATTTCTGGTGGTTAAAATATAAATGGGGCATAAAATCTCCAAATGAGTTTAAAAAACTGAATAACTGTGCTAGACGTAAACACTTTTTGTTCTTGGTGATGGACAAATTTACTCAATGCTTACATATACATAAAACATTTTCAATTAATGTCTAACCCCTCTCATTCAAAAATAGCCCATCCAGATTGTTATAAAGAGATGATTTCTAATGTAAGTTTATATTTTATATTTAATAATTACTTATAAAGTTGAAAATATAGTATTTAAATTATATATATTAAAATTATAATAAAATTCAAATTTTCAACACAGAGTATTATATATTGAACAGAAAAGTAAAATGATGAAAAAGTTAAAAATTATTGCACAAAAATATATTTTATCAAAATAAAATTACATGTCAAAATGGTGGAATCAAAGCAAGTTCAAGGTGAAAAAGGAACAATATAGAATTACCAATGGTTAAAAGAAATCTTGTTCACATAGTTTTAGATAGATATTGGTATATGGTAAATGACAGTTTCATTGCATATAATTTAAAAGTGGTATAACTACTTTATTTTAAAATGTCATTACTTAAAGTATGACATTACATATATTTTATCAAACTGTTCACCTCAGGATGGAAAGTTTTAATACCAGCTAAATGTAGGGAATATTACATAATTAAATAACAACACTCGTATACATATGCATGTCTGTGTATGTAGGTGAGGGTTGCAAGGAAGAAAGAAAGCCATTTTAAGGTGATTGCTTTGGGCCTGTCAGTCTCCATCAGTCCTGGCCTCTCTGTTCTGGACTCCACATGGTGACATCTAGAGCCCTCTATCCACACATCATTCTTAAAACTAAAAAAAAAAAAAAAAAAAAAAAGATATTTGTTATCATTTTTTTCTGTATACGCAAGTGATTACTTCTTACTATAAAATAAATTATAGCCCTGCCTGGTGTGGCTCAGTGGATTGAGCACTGGCCTATGAACCAAAGGGTCGCTGGTTCGATTCCTGGTTAGGGCACATGCCTGTGTTAAAGGCCAAGACCCCAGTAGGGAGCAAGTGATAGGCAAGGACACACTGATGTTTCTCTTGCTCTCTTTCTCCATCCCTTCCCTTCTCTCTAAAAATAAATAAAAAAATCTTTAAAAAATAAAAATAAATTATAAAAGTCATTACAAATTTATTTGACTCTGAATCATTGAAACTATAGCACCTTTGTTCCCCAGTGGGTGTCAGTGAAACCCTTTGACTTCTTGAGGTCTGAATCCTGCTGCCTAATATGGTATCCACAGACACACGTGACTAGCTCAAATCGAGATGTGCCATAGGAGTAAAACACATTGTATTTTGAAGATTTAGTACAAAAAAGAGAATATAAATATAAAACAACTCATTAATGCATTTAGGGTGTTTTGGATATATCAAGTTTAACAAAATATATAAACTAATTGTATCTGCTTTTCAAAGCACTTTAATGTGACCAACCAGGATATCTGAAATCACATATGTGGCTCCCATTCTATTGCTATTGGCAAGTACATATCTAACCCCACATAGTCAGGAGCCCTGAGGAGAATCGCCTCTGTCCCCAGAGGGCTCAAAGAGCACATGACTTCTGGCTTTTTGTGTGTTCATTTTTTTATCATTTGTGTAACATTTTATTTACTTGGTGGTTGAACAGCACTAGCACAAATTTCCAGTTATCTTAGGACTTATCACAGTCATAAAACAGTACTTACTTGAGAAATTCTGTTTTTGTTCATCTTGCTCTGTAGACTGTAAGTTCGATGAGGTCAGGAACTGTATCTGCTCTTGCTCACTGTTGCACTTCGAGAGCCTAACTATGCCTAAGGGGCACATGGTAGATCTTTACTAAATACTTGATTAATGAGTAAATGATCCTTCTGGTATACGATGGCATGTCTCAATTTGGAAATGAGAAAGGAGTGTGATGTAACAGCTGACGTCCATGGCCCACTGAGATCCCTATATGACTTCTGTTTCTGGTGAGATTCTCCCTGTGCCTTGTAGGGTTCAACAGGTTTGAGCTATTAAGTGAAATTATTATCCAAGAGATGGTCATAACATGATAAAGGAATGAGGGGAAAGTCATTTCTTCACACCACTGGACACTATTGTTTGCAGTTGTTAAAGAGAGATGATTGAAAATGACTAGAGAAGGAGTTTCATGGGAAAGATTGGGTGTCCCAGAAAGAAAGTGTGATCCCCAGCGGCATTTAATGTGAGGTGATTCATCTGCATTTTCTTTCTTTTTGATTGTTCCAGAACGCTGCGATGACTGGGGACTAGACACAATGAGGCAGATCCAAGTGTTTGAAAATGAGCCTGCTCGCATCAAGTGCCCGCTCTTTGAACACTTCTTGAAATATAACTACAGCACAGCCCATTCATCTGGCCTTACTCTGATCTGGTATTGGACCAGGCAGGACCGAGATCTTGAGGAACCAATTAACTTCCGCCTCCCTGAGAACCGCATTAGTAAGGAGAAAGACGTGCTGTGGTTCAGGCCCACCCTCCTTAATGACACGGGCAACTATACCTGCATGTTAAGGTAGGCTGACTTTTGGCAGTGAAATTCTCTTTTCTATTTAGTCTCCGGGTCTTGAGCTAGATGATGCATGACATGTGCGATGAAGCTGGGAAGGGGAAGGAAGCATCTAGAAAGAGTTATGAACACTCTACCTCAGTGGCTTAGCTAAGCATGGCTGAAAGAGGTATAAGGAGAAAAATCATTGTGCTCCTAAGAACATTCTTGGTAGGAGGTTCCTGTCCATACTTTAACATACATCAAGGTTGTCCAACGGTACAGCCTTGTTTATTTGTCCCCTTTCCCTGATGTAGGAACTTGCCTACACTTTGACCCCACCAAAGGCATCTATTCCTCTAGAGTCACAGGAGTATCCAACTTTTGGCATCTCTGGGCCACACTGGAAGAAGAGGAGTTGTATTTGGGCCACCCATTAAATACCTTGTGATACATAATCACAAAAATATCTCATGATGTTTTAAGTAAATTTATGACTTTGTGTTGGGCCACATTCACAGCCATCCTGGGTCACATGAAGCCACCGGCCACAGGTTGGACACCCCTGCTAGACGATAAGTGAAACAGGGAGTAGAACCCATTGGTATCTGTTATTGTCTTCTTTCAAAGTGCCTCAAAGTTTCTTCCAAAGAAGAAAATCCTGAGATACCTTTTGTGGAAGAAGGACTATTTGAGAGGCATCACATGTAATTAGAACAATGCTTTCCAAACTCTTCTACCAAAATCCCTCTAAGAAGCAAATGGTCACCATATATATCTCTGGGAATCTAAGGATATAGTCCCAAGCACCCCATCATTGCACAAAATTTCTTTCAAATCCATTTTTTTCTTGAAAGTTCATGTAAACTTTGCATTTTATGCCACAATATACCTATTTTTTCCTGTACTACCAATTTGTGTTGCTTTTGCTCCGAAAAAAAAAAAAAAAAAAATTAAACTGAGGCCTATCTGACAAATAATTATTTTAAAGCTTAGTTCTTTAGCTACTTTTTCCTCCAAGGTTTTTTTTCTTCTGGACTTTATATTTTAAACTCCCATCTGCGTTATGGATTTTTTACAGTGTTTCCTATTATGTAATAAATACATTGGTTTTCCAGGGCTGTCATAACAAAATACTACAGCCTGGGTGGTTTGAACAACTGAAACTTGTTTTCTCACAGTTCTGGAGGCTTGAATTCCAAGATCAAAGTGTTGACAGGCTTGGTTTCAACCATCTCCCCTTGACTTGTAGAAGGCTATATTCTCTCCATGGTCTCTCCTCTGGGTTCTAATCCTTCATATTGGACAGGTTCTAACCATATGACTTCATTTGACCTTAGTTGTCTTTTTGCATGGCTTATCTCCAAATATAGTCATATTCTGAAGTACTGAGAGTTTGGTCTTCAACATATGAATCTCAAGAGGACACAATTTGGCCTAGGCCTATAATGATAAGGCTGAATAACACAAGACAACAAATTACAGTAACATAACATAACAATAGCTAATCCCAGAGCTTCTCAATGCCCCATATCATTCATGGGTATTAATTGTTCTCTGATGGAGAATTTAGGACTATGCTTTGATAAATTTAAACTGTGTAATGACCAAGGGGAGAAGGACCTCTTATCTACCACAGAAACACATATCTATCACTATGGCCTTGGGAGTCCCTTAATTCTGACGGCCCTTCTGAGGTTCTTACATGACTATTTCATTTTATTTAGGTGGACTCTACACTGGGATGTGGGCTTCCAAGAAGCCTGAAATAGTCACATGTCCATTATTTATATCTTAATACTTCTCTGTAAGGAAGGTTAGAAAAGATTACAGTGGAAAGAGCACTGGATAAGAAGACAGAAAACCTAGGCTACGATCCCACCTCTGCCATTGCGTAGTTGGTGATCATAGCCACATCCGTCCATGTCTGAGGGCATTACTATCTATATATCTGCATGCAAAAGTCACCCTAAATGCTCTTTGAGCTTCTTTCCATCTTCAACAATTGTTAAACCATCGACATTTGTATGTGGACATTAGCAAATATCTGGGAAGGGGTCACTGGTAGCTTTCTGGATGACCTTGGTCTCTACTATGCATTCTAGTGCTTTAGTATCTCTATTTCCTTTTCCTCAACAACCAACTACTTATCTAGAGCTCTTCCCAGACTTTTCTAATCTTCTTTGACATTATAGGAGCAGGGCTGCATGGCTGTTAAGGCCTGAGTACACCTTTAATGTTATTTTATTAATTTTCAGATTGTTTCTTCAGTTTACCTGTCTGCCTATTTTCTATACATCTAAAGAAAAATCTAAAATTAAACTTGTCTTGTGGGGACACCACAATGAGAAGTTTCTCATTGTCCTGAGTTGATTCCTAAACTAAGATTGGCAAAGCAAACCACTGAAATCATAGGCCTAATGTCTTTAAGGCCATCAGGTTAAGATTCAGTTTCTAGGATTTTACTGCTTGTATTCTTGTTTTAATAGCCTATTAAGATAACATCCAGATTCAACTTTTGGAGCCGGAAAAGTCAACCCAATCACTGTCAATTGTCTTTTATAAAAAAAATCAGAAAATGTATCTGAAATTTACCTTCTGTAATACCTTCTATAGAATACTTTTATCTGATAGATGCTTATTATTTGTTCATAAAAATCATGCCTGCTACTCTCCCTTTTCACCTTATTACCATTGTCATGAGTCATCTTTAAACCCCCTCTCCTCCCTTCTTGGTGAGGAGAATGCATACCCCCACTCCTTCCATTGTATTTAGTCTTAATTCATGAGTCATTGATGATTGCATATGTATTTGATACTTTAAATAGAAATTATTAACAGGGTGGACCCACTTACCCATCACCCTAAAAATCACTTATTTTTATTATTTGTTTTCTTGATTGTTTTCCTGTGCGTGCACACAAGTTTTACATCAATTCCATTCATTTTAACAAATATTTATTCAGCATCTACTGAAATTTTAGGTACTGTTCCAGATGCAAGGAATAAAGGTAAACACACACGGTTATGCCCTTGTTTGAAATATAATAAATTAAGAGGAACAGAACAGCAAATCAGAACAAGAAAATGTCCAAAGTGCTCAGAGAACTAGAGACCTAATTTGGGGTATGTAGAGGATCACATATAGGACCTCCTTTTGAAAGGTGGGGTGATGGGATAAGAAGAGCACTCCACGCAGACAAAACAACCTGTGCAAACATTAAAGACACAGTCTCCAGCCATCCTAACATGTTTTACGTATTTGTTAGTTTTTTCCTTCATGCTTGATTTTTTTTATGTATATCTACAACAGCTTTGAATGGTTATACCATGATTTTCATTTAAACTTTCATATTTTGTAGATTTTTTAAATCAATTTCCATGTTTTCCTTGTTGATCAAGCACTGGATGGACACTTTTGATCATGTGCTCCCCCTGTTAACAATTTGCCATATTCTATCCAGTGAAAAATGTTCCAGAAATAAGATTACTAGAGCAAAAGATAAGACATTTTTAATGGTTTTAGAAATATATTTATTTTCTAAAAATCATTTATATCATTATCGGCCATGAGTTAATATAGCATTCTCACCTTTCTCTGACCAGCACTGAATATTATTGAGAATATTTTAAGCATGAAATTAAATATACATATACATACATACATACATACATACATATGTATATATACATAGAGACAAACGCATATACATGTTTAGGAACATATTTAAAAATACAAATATTTTAGTGTATCAATAGTAGTTAATTATGTCTGTTTTTATTCTGCAATGTCAATTGATTTAGGAAATGCCTCCATAATTTATTTAATTATCACACGAACTTACACATATAAAGTCTCAATACATGGCATGACTTCACTTAGCTTTTTTAAAAATGTATTTACTGCATTAAAACAAATGTAAATGAGACTTCCCATTCATTGCCTATTTCTCTTTTCAGGAACACCACATATTGCAGCAAAGTTGCATTTCCTCTGGAAGTTGTCCAAAAAGATAGCTGCTTCAATTCTCCCATGAAAGTCCCTGTGCACAAACTGTATATAGAATATAGTGTTCAGAAGATCACTTGTCCAAATGTAGATGGATTTTTCCCTCCCAGTGTCAAACCAACTGTCACTTGGTACATGGTAAGCAAATGGAGGGCATTTCACCCTCTCTCAAATGGTAGTAATTATTTGTTCAGTTGATGTAGAAACAGATTTTTCTGATCAGATCTTTAAAGTCTTCTTTAGTGACTTTATATAAATCTTCCACTGCTTGTAGCATTTTAAAGGATGTGCTAGAGAACACACTGCCTTAACCCATTATTTCTTAAATTGCGTTCACTGACTACTAAAAGTACCTCATTTCTGTTAACTTCCCATGAAATACAATTTGAGCATGTTGCCCACTTTCATTCTCTGCTCAGTGAAGTTGGAAACTGCTAATTCACCTGGTGAATATCAATTCCTTGGCTAATCAATACTGCATTTTATTACTTGTATGGGTTTTCATGTTGGCCCTTATTTGTGGGCACAGTCCACCTGTGGTCTCTTTCACATCTCAGGGATTTGGGAAATGTTTAATCAGAAATGGTAGTGTTGGAAGGTGGCACATGACAACAGCAGTTTTTTTTTAATATCTTAAAATATCCACATTAGCCCAAGCTAAACACTCCTGGACAACATTTAAGACAATACTCAGTGTCAAGTTATCCACAAGAATCACTTTCAATAAAACAAATGAGACAAACCGCAAGCATGACCCATACAAAATCAATGTCTCTAAGGAAAAGGAATAGATGGAAACAAGGTGATATCTGGCAGAACAAAACCCCCAAAAGCCAGTGTATACTCACTAGAAAGTATGGCGAGTCGATTTAAGAACAGCTGCTGAAATTGGGAAGGGTGAGTCCAAGATGCTTATAGTAAGAAATTCTAAAGGGTTTGGAATTTTTCTAGTGCATTGGAACTCTGAAGAACAGCCACCCACGATGTGGAGAAATGACTGGGAATGGCATCAAAAGTAAACAAGATCAGGCCCCCATTAAGTGGCTGTACGGGTTGGAGTGTCATCTGGGGCACCAGAAGGTTGTGGGTTGATCCCTGGTCAGGATGCTTACAGGAGGCAATCAATCGATGTCTCTCTCTCACTCACTCATTCACTCTCCCTCCCTCTCTTTCTGAAATCAATAAATATATTCTTGGGTGAGAATTAAAAAAAAGTAAATAAGATCAGGCTAATACAGTGTGGGGCAAAAGTAGGTTTACAGTTGTCAGTATGTGAAACAGTTAATTCTTGTATTATAATTTATTAATTATTGCATTATTTTCCAAATGAACGCCTGTAACCCTACTTTCACCCCACCCAGCGTAGAGGAAGGGAAGACCAAGAAGAGCAGAGCACAGTCAGGAAGTCTCAAGACCATACTTTTGAAGAGGAATCTCTGTTAAGTAAGAAAATCTTGCCAAATTGTAAAACTCAGAAAACAGAAAATAGTCAAGGTAAACCTCCCATTTGGAATTATAAGAAAAAGGAGAATAAGAAGCAGAATAATATTCTACAGAAAAAAAAAAAAAGCATGCCAGAAGGACATGTTATAAACCACCATTTCAAAAGGGAACTAAAAACATTAAGAAATAATACAAGATGAGAAAGATTAACATAAATAAATCAGAATTATGAAAGTTCAGAAATTATAAAACTCAGTAAGAACTTAGAAGTCATTTTAGGAATGAAACTAAAGTACGGGGAACATACAGCAAATGAGCACAATAGATAATGCCTTAAGATTAACAGGAAGTGGAAAGGAAAACAAATGTATATCAAAATTAAATGATGGATAAAAATGAGGAGGGTGGAATGTATATACCAAAAGTATATAAAGTAGACTTTAAGACAATGAGTATAATTAGAGATAAAAGAGGACTTTTCAGAATGATAAAAGGGATAGTTCATCAGGAAGGTATAAAAATAATTAAACTATATGTGCCTGATAGCAGTGTTTCAACATGCATGAAGCAAAAGTTGACAGAAACAAAGGACAAAATAGGCAATTCCATAATCATAGTTGAAAATTGTAGCATCTGTCTCTGTTTAAGTCATTAATGAAATGAGTTAGGAGCAAATTTTAAGAGTTTCCCATTGACCAAAATGGAACAATTTGAATTTCAGTAAAGGTATAAATTATACCTTTAATATACCTTTAAATATACCTTTAAATTATACTTTTTAATAGCTCAAATCCCATGAATTAAGTTTAAGTGCATATAAGTTCATAATGCTATTTCAGAATATTTAAATTGGTCACATTTGGGTGATAATAGGAAATGAATTATTTATCTTGAAAACTGGTATATAAAGGGGGGAAATTGAGTATTTATTTTGTCTTTCCTATAAGAAATATTATAAAAAGCTGCAGAGGCATGTTTTTATAAAAATTTATAATCACTTTGTAACCCCCAATAAATCTAAGCATCAAGCCTCAGTGATAGCTACCATCACAAGAAGAGTAACAACAGCCCGACATACTACTTTTGATGAAAGAATAATAGCACTTATAATTGTGACAAGTGGATTAAACTTTTGGATACTCCTGCCAATTTGCGGGAAGTGCAGAGAACAAAGGAATGTATTGATCTGCACCACGAGTTTGCAGTCAGCAAAATCCAGACTGTGGAAAACTGTATATGCCAAATGCCTTCGGTTACTCAACAGATAAATTGTAAGAAAAACAAAGGCATGATGTGGGAATGTATTGACTAAAAGAAACATAAAAGACAAATTTAAAAATAGATGTGAGTATAAGTGTCTCGGGACACACCAAGAGGTGATAAAATTATAAATGAAAACCAGGTGTGGTTTTGCTGTAAAGTATAGATAGTGGCTACTCTGGCTGGTATTGAAAGAGCTGGGACTGACATAGCGCATGTGGAAGGTGACTGGCAATGTTCTATTCCTGGACCTGAGCAGTGGTAACAAAGGTGTTTACTTTATAATAACTTATTAATGCATAGTTATGTTTTGAGTGTTTTTGTGTATTGCATTTTATAAGAAAATATGAAAAACGGAGGGGACAAAGTAAGAAAATGACAGTGAGAGAGAGATGTTTAAGATCAATTGCAATGTAAAAACCTTAGATCATGTTTTGTTCAAACAAACTATAAAACAACTTATGAGAAATTCAGGGAAACTTGAAAAGAATATTAATGATATCAACGAACTATTGTTACTATTTTAAATCATGATAACAGCGTGACAGCTCTGTTTGCAGAAAGGGTTTTGTCATTTAGAAATACAGAAGTATTTACAAATTACATTATGCAATATCTGTGATGTGCTTCAAAATAATCTAATAAGAAGTCTAAGTTCCACAAGAGTGCAAAGAGAATTTATTGTTGGTTTTAAGAACAGGAAGAAATCTACATGCATCTACTCTATGAAACTGACTATTCCTTGAGGGCAAAGCTATGCCATACCCATCTCTGTGTTTCCACCTGTTCCCAGGTTTCTGTTTTTTTTTCTGGTTGGATGAATGTGTGAATGTCTGAAGTAGTAGAGGATCAGGTTTGGGGAGCAGGTGAAAGATGTAGATAATGTCATATTGAGTTAGAGGTGTCTTTGAGGCATCTAGGTGGCAGTGACCAGTAAGTAGTGGCTACATGAGTGAGAATCTGGAGCACAGAAGAAAACTCTAAGTTGGAGTCAAAGAATTGGATGCATCTGTATCAGCGATTTTCAACTTTTTTCACCCCATGGCACACATAAATTAATTACTAAAATTCCGCAGCACACCAAAAATATATTTCTGCCTATCTGGCAAAAAAATGGGTATAATTTTGATTCATTTACACTGGATTCCTATTTTTGTGTTCACTGTTGTCATTTTTTTATTTGACAATCTAAAGGGAAAGATGTCAGCATCCCTGACTAAATAGTGAGGTATTGCATGTTTTAAAAACTCTTGTGACACACCAGTGAGTCTCTTGTGGCACACTGGCTGAAAATTGATGATCTATTAATATAACATACGGTAGCTGGAGCCCTTAAGGCAGGGGTGTTCACCTGGGTCCACTTCAGCCTTGTGGTTGCCTTCAAGGGGCTGAATGTAACTTTAGGACTGTATCAATGTAACTCCTCCTTAACTAGGGACAAGGAGCTCAGCACTACTGCCTCCGGGTAGAAACAAGGTGCTGGGCCAGATAAAACAAGGTGGAGGGCCAGATTCAGCCTGCAGGCCTTGTGTTTGCCATCTGTGCCTTACGGACTAACACTAAAATCTGGAGAGAATGTTCATGGGGTGAATGAAATCAGAAAGCCTGGAAAGAAGACCGAGAAAAAGTCACAGTGATCAGACCATTGCCATGGCAGATACCCAGCAATGTGCAAGTGACAAAACAGAAATGGGTAACCAGCCAACCTTCCTATTCTATATAAAAGGTCACTCTTGTTGTGCAGGATTGTGCTTTTATTTCTCTCTCTTTGTGTAACTGCCTGAAACCATTTATTCTAATAGTGCTGCCATCTTGGGTACAGAATCAGGGTTCTTGGCAGCTGCGTTTTCCCAGCACTGCATCGCAGTGCTGACATTGCTTCCTGCCTTCTGCCTTCTACAGTAACTCCCTGCACCCACTTAGATACCCTGGCCCTCCTAGAGTAGCTCTCCTTTAATCGTTATCCACTGAATTCCTTGCCTTGGCATTGTGGAAATAGTCTCTTTTTGTAACACAAAAAAGTGTGTAAGAGTTAAAAGATACATTAATTATTTTCAGCAATTTGCTTCCTCATAGCAGAAACATGAATACTGATACATTGAAAGAAGGAAAAGGAAATTAACAATTCTTGCATTTTACTTGTAAAATACATTGTGCTAGGTCCTTTGTGTGTTACATGTAATACTCATCACCGTCCTTCAAGGCAGATGTCATCCTTTTACAGATTATGAAGCAGAGGCTCAGCGAGGTAAACAATAGAGCTAACATTTATTGAGCACAGGGATTCTTCCAGATGCTTTAATTCTTTGACTTAGTTCTCTCAGCATGAGGTAAGCTATCTTGTGTTCTCCATTTTATAGTTAAGAAAACTGAAGGATAGAGCAATTGAGAGCTGTGCCCAAGGTTACCGAGCTATGAGTCAAGATTTAACCCTGCGCCATCTGTATCAAGAGGCCATACTTTTACATTATGGTATTCCATTTAGTCAAAAGCAGAGTAGCTGAGAATGGGAGAATCGGGGATTTCAGGCCAGTTATGCTTGGTTTCAAGCCTCTGATCTCCAGAAATGAACCAGAGAGGGTGGTCCTGTCCTTACTTCTAGAGCTTAGGACACCTCGAAGGGTGGGTAGTCTTAAACACAGGTTGGGTTATAGGCTGGACTGTGGAATATGCCAAAACTTGTGGATAGAGGGCCTGGAAATTAAAGGGGGCTCAGAAAAGCAGATTGGAGGGAACAGAAAATCAAAATGATCTGTTCCAGAACTGCAAGGGAAATGGGGCAGGATTGAACTTTCCTCCTTGGCATGTCTCCCCCCACTTTGCTCCTCTCATTTGCATGGCAGACTTCTCCTCATTCGGGGCCCAGAGTTACTGGTGCTCTAATTCGACAGTCCTGTGAGTTAAATTGATGTTCACTAAATGTTTGTCAAGTGAGCCAGGTTTTGTAGCTAGCCTGGAGAGCAAACCACGGGTTATAAGTGACTGACTGAATTCCAAATAGCCACCCTGTGAAAGAGCTTCTAGAAAAGGACATGTGTATAAATTGGAGGTTGCCTATTTATTCACATTAGGGACTATGGCAGGGGTGTCAAACTCATTTCCACCAGGATCACATTGGCCTCACAGTTGCCTTTAAAGGGCCGAAATAATTTTAGGGCTATATAAATGTAACTACTCCCTAACTGTTAATGGGTTGAAATAACCTTTGGTCCTTTGAAAGCAACCACGAGCCTGATGTGGCCCCCAGTAAAAATGAGTTTGACACCCCTGGACTATGGGAATAACTAGCAGTAAAGACACAGGTAAGTGAGATCTTGTTGTTGGTTTTATTATTATTATAATATTTATGCAGAGACCTGAGCTTTAAATTATGGCAAGCCTCCTAACTTTCATATGACTAGATTATTTTTTCCTCATTGTTGAGACTGGGCATTTTATTCTCCCCTCCCCAGGGCCCGAAATACTTACAAAAAACAGAGGAAAATTTCCCCTTCTGACTGATGATCAGAGAATCCATTTTATTAGGTATTTTGCATATTACATTTCTACCAGCAGCTGAAATGTTCTAAACTACTATGTAGGAGAATGGATATCATTCTAAACATCAGTCTGCGAAAAGCTGATTGTCCTTGTGCTGAATATAATCATTAAAATTGATTTATTACCTCCACCTCTAATTTTCAGTGTAAAAGTAATCAGAAATGGTCCAATACTGTTTATAAATCTCTCTCAGAAAATTGGAAAATCTTTGCCTTTTCTGACAGAATGCCATCAGGAAAGCACATTTTTGACAAAAGCATCAGGCTTGGCCTTCGTATACTGGCAGAGCACATATTGTAGAAAAGTTGGTTCAAGGTCTGCATAACAGACTGTATTTTTAAAGCTCTTATTTCAGACTGATCTCCCTACGTAGTCTGATGTGTCCTGTATCTCTTTCCTTTCCCAACAGTGTCCCTATAGTGATTTTTAATTTCAGTTATGAAGGAAATATGTATCATATGTTTTTTTCAAACCAAACATGTTTAATTCCATACATGCATACAAGGTCTGTCCCAAAAATGTCCAACCACTGTTAATATAATGAGAATTGTTTGCACAACATCGATGTAACCTGGAAGCTAAGGAGAGTGGATTGGAATGTGCATGCGCTAACAATGATGACTTTACTACTAGTCAGTGGGGGCAGTAGACGCCACTGAGTGAGCACGTGTTCTGTGTGGCCATCACATTGAAAATGACTGAGCTAGTAGAACAATGAATCTGCATCAAATTTTGCATTGAGCTTGAACATTCCTCTGCAGAAACTATTCAGATGATTCAGAACATCACAGCTATGGGCAACTGGTAACTGGCAGCTTCACCACAACAATGCACCTGCTCACGCATTACATCTTGTGCAGTTTTTTTGTAAAACATCAAATTACCCAGGTGACTCAGCCCCTATTTGGTGCCCCGCAACTTCTGGACTTTTTCAAAACTAAAACCATGTTTGCAAGGGAAGAGACTTCAGATTGTCAATGAGATTCAGGAAAACATAATGGGGCTGCTGATGGTGATTGGGAGAACTGTGTGAGGTCCCAAGATACATACTTTAATGATGACAGGGGTATCATTGTCCTAAATACAATGTTTCTTGTAACTTGTGTCTTCTTCACTAAATGTTTCTATTTTTCATATTACATGGCTGAATACTATATGGTCAGACCTCGTATATATACACACAGCATTTTAAAGAGAGTTTCAAGGCTTCCAAGGACCCAAGATCCATCCTATAAACTTAAACCCAGTTCAAATATCTGTGAAGCCTTAAGGCTGAGTTAGGCTGAATGAGTCACCTGCTCTCTATTTTGATAGCATTTAATTCATATCTCATTTTTGTTACTGTGATACTAGATAGTGATCTCTTTTTTCTTTCCCTTGAATAGCAAGCACACAGAGAGAAAAAAAAAAACTTTGTATTTAGCAATTGACTAAATAGTTGAATGAATTAAATTGTACTGAAAAATTCCATGGGAATAAAGGTCATTTCTGCATTTAATAGCTAATATATGCTCAGCTCCTAACGAAGTGCCTGCCACATAGATGGGATTTTATAAATATTGGTTGCTTAAACACTGGATGGTTTTAGTTTTGTTCATTGAAAGTGACTGGTGTATAGAACTCATGAAACTTTGTAAACAAGTACTATGTATTTTACACAACTTAATCTTTGGTGCAAAATTGTCAAGATATCCCTAACTCTTCTAACCTTATTATCTCAGTTAAACTCTGTATCCTTACTCCCCGTTTTCCCACCCATCCTGCAACTCATCCATGTCACATCTTTTACTTTACATAGCTGTCTTTATCATACCGCATGATCTTTCAAATCCATGTCTTCTGTCTTTGCTGCTCATTCATATTTTGGATCATACAACACAAATACATTGATTGTTTACCACGTGCCCACTATTTGGCATGCTGCTGGTTATGCAAGCATAGTGCTCATTCAGCCCCCACTTGTCCCCACAGGAGTACATTTTCTAGAGGAATAGATAAACATGAAAAGACATTATTTTAACAGAGCTAGTTAGGTAAAGTACAACATAGGAAATAGAGTCAATAATATTATAATAACTATGTATGCTGCCAGGTGGGCACTGAAAATACTAGAGGAACACTGTAAAGAATATGATTGTCAAACCACTCTGCTGTACAGCTGAGACTAATACAAATAATATTGAATGTGAACTGTAATTGAAAAAACATTTAAATAAAAACACAACACGAAGTGAGTTAAGTACTGACACGGAGAGCAGAGTGCTGTGAGAGTTCAGGGAAGTTACTCACAACTTTCGCCTGTGCTTGGAGTGCTGCTCTCCCCTCTCTCCCCTCCTGCTTAGTAGCTGTTAATATCCTACTTACACTTTATGATCCAGCTCAAGTCTTTCTTCTGCATAAAGTTTCTCTAAATGTTTTCTGTTTGATCCCCGCCACCCCCCACTCCCCGATCCTGGTATGCCTTTCATAGCCTGGTTGCGATTCTCCATGAGGCTTCACATACCTTTGGTTAGGAGTTGGGTCCTTCCCATTGTCTGTGTGTGTGCCCTCATGTAGTTCTTGAATGGTATATGCAATGCGGCCGCTGGGGCAACACTGGTCCTCCCTCAGTCAAGACATCCCTGCCACTGACATCCCATAGCTCACCACGTGATGTGTTTCCTCTCAACGATCTCAAAGTCATTTGTCTGCTGTGCTTTACCTGTGTGCCATGGTGGGTTGCCATGGCTATCACAATGAGATTGAAAAGTTACTCTCTTCTTTAACTTCTTTCTTTTGAATTCAGAATGAGGAACTGATAGATCAGCTAAATGGATGATTTGTCTTCTAGTCAGAAAACTGTTTGCTTCGTAGTGGAAATCCACTTACTGTTAACCTGTTCCTCGTACTTGGAAATGCATGTTTTTATTCTTTAGACTTCTAGATCTTTGTTTCTATATATTTTTCCTCGATGCCAAAGAATTGATTTTGAAATTATAAGAAAATATTCAGGCTTTATTTTCAGGTATAGTTTATTGTGTTTAAAATGTTCTTTGTGTCTCGGGTGTATGTGCCGAGGGGTCTAGAGACGCACCTGCTTATGAGAAACAGAGAGCTCACCACGCACTGCAGTCAGCGGGTGAACAATGCCCTAAAGTCACTCCACCACACACGTGCGTGCTGAGAATGTAAAATGTTGCCTTTATTTCCTCTCCGTGTGTGACGGATAGGTCTAATAACTTTGAAATGGATGTTTTTATTTCTTTGGATTAAAACTACTTAATTTCACAATCTTAAATGGTCAGTGTTTTCTTAATAGCAAATTAAAACCCAAACTTTACCAGTGTTTTATGACATATTCCTCAATTTGAAATAGTTTTCTAAACAAAGCAGCTCTGTGAGAAATCTGTCCCTGACCTACATTTTTATCCTACCTTATGCAAAGAAGAGAAAATCCTGAGAGAAAGCAGATTTACACCTCTGACTCGTATACCTTGTGAATAGCCTTAAGCATACCCAGACCACATTTCAAATTCTCCCTCATGGGTTTGGAATAAGATGAAGAGAAAAGGGAAGTTAAGAAGAAGTCAGCAAGTATCTATTTCTGTACCATTTTCTTTACTATTTAGATGTCTCTAATTTCATTTCTCTGTCAATGAAAAGTGCATGAGGGCCGACACATTGTTTTATTCTGTGCTGTGTTCTCAGGACCTCAAAGAGTTCCTGGAACATGGTATAGTGACTAATACTCAGGGGCAAATAAATGAATAAAACTATTTTGTGTTTGAATCAGAAGTACAATTCTATATTTGTAGCACCTATTATGAATCCTAAGATAATGTGTTTTAAATTTTATATTAATGATAATTGTCAAGTCGAAAACACAAGTTCCTTTTAGTATATTCTTAGGAAGTGCTTTTAACAAGTTCACTACTACCACCTAACTTCTCATCCTGAAAAGTTGCCTTTTCGCTTTACCACTAATTGCAGGAACCAGCCCAGATAGGTGATAGAACAGCATCACACTCTTAGCAATGGTGCTGGCCTCCAGTGCGGTGTGCATGCAAGACCTCAGTATAGGGTAAGGAGACAGTGTCAGGTGGGACTAAAAGCAAGGCCTCTTTTACAGCCGAGTAGCATTCCAGTGTGTAAATGTCCCATCGTTGTTTTATCTACTCAAATACTGATGGACACTTGGGCTGTTTCCATATCTTGGTAATTGTAAATAATGCTGCAAAGAAGAAAATTTTACCCTTTGTGAAAGCATGGATGGACCTAGAGAACATTATACTAAATAAAATAAGCCAGTTAGAGAAGGAAAAGTACCGTATGATTTCACACATATGTGGAATCTAAGGAATAAACCGAACCAACAAGCCAAATAGAGACAGACTCAGAGACCAGGATGACAGCTCTGGAGGGGTGGGGCGCAGTTAGGCAGTAGAGGAATGAGCAGATAAGAAAAAGGACTCCTGGACATGGACAACAGTGTGGTGACTGCGGTGGAAAGGGAAGATTAAGGGGGATAAATAATAATGGAAAATTCAGTAAAAACAATTAAAAAATGAAGCAGAACAGCAAGTTTTACTGGGGGAAAAAAGGCAAAGGTCTTAAAACAGCCAGATCCAGTTTCAAATTCCAGCTCTTGCACTGCCAAGCTCTTTGACATTGACAATTACTTAACCTTTCTAGGCCTTTGTATCTTCATCTATAAAATGGGCACAAGAGCATGCCCAACTGCTAAGTTTGGAATAATGATCACATGAGATAATGTGGTGTATGTAAGTGCATGTCTCAGTATAATTGTTTCCAGCCTCAACTAATTGCTGAGCAGAGGTGTTTATTCTTGGTTAAGAAGGAAGTTAATGACCTTTATTCAGCTATCTGGAAAACTGAGTTTTAGATCTACACTGTGTCATTTGGAATATCTCTTTATCTGTCCAGCTCTTTTTCTTTCCACTTTTAAAACTAAAGCATATTTAGTCCGATCTGTCTATTTAACAGGGATTTAATAACAGCTAAACTAACAAATGAGAGAAGAAAATATCTTTGAATTGTTTAAATAGAAGGTGTCACAAAACTCAGACAGACCTCTATACATAGTCTAAACTCAATTTAAACCAAATCTGACATAAATCCGTTGTAGGTACAGGCCTATGTCGTCTTATACTTTGTGATAACCTAAAGTACTGAAATCTTTGGCTGATGTGACAAGTTCTAGAAACACTTTTATCAAAACCAAATAAATTGTATTCAGAAAATAACTGAGCATTAGCTTCCTTGTGATAATTATCTCCGTGAATAAAATGTTTGGTGCTGTGCTTAAAAGATGTAGTTCCTGTTACAAAGAATTACAAAATGTGCCACTTAGTGTAACTGTCCTATTTCAAAACACATTCTCCAGGAATTGAAGTAAGAAAACCTTAAGTATACAAGAATTAAAGTTAAATATTTAAAAACAGGAAATTGAAAGTACAAGGCAGTAACAGACTTGCAGAATTTTA
This sequence comes from Glossophaga mutica, assembly GCA_039655065.1. Lineage (NCBI taxonomy): Eukaryota > Metazoa > Chordata > Mammalia > Chiroptera > Phyllostomidae > Glossophaga > Glossophaga mutica. The sequence continues at coordinate 174,074,407 of CM077304.1, read as the reverse complement.
AAGGTCTAAAGGAAGTTAGACATACCTAATCCTTTTCATCACAGATGAATTTTTTTGTATTTAAAAAAAAAACCAAACACAAATTTTTCTGAAAGTAAATGTTCAACATATGTTTGGTCACTGATGAGTGTTTCATTTTCTTTCTCTAAAACAAACAAACAAAAATAACAATATATCCAATTAGTAGGGCTGAGAGATGAAGCCGAATTCTAGTTATATTGAATGAGCTATTTCAATCACAAAATTTTAACATATTAAAATATGAGTTGGAGCAGAAATAAATTCAACTCTTGGTATACTCATAAAATATATTTCATTTTTAGATTCTGGACTCTGTGATATCCAATTTGTAACACACAGAATAAGTAGAAGAAAAACACTGAAAAGTTTGGAAATGGCTAATACAGTGATTCCACAGAGAGATCAAGAATGCCAAAATCATACATCCAGATTGGGTCAAGCAGAGTGACTGGATTCCTGAATTGATATAAACAGTGAAGAAATGTAGAAAAATGAAAATATATATTTTTTGAAATAGCCGAGCAAGCAATTGTTGAAGTTGCCTTAGTTGTTTTTCCCTGCTTCAGCCTTGCTCACTGTTAACGCAGGATCCACAGGATTCAAATCCTGGGTCTTGAGACAGGAAGCTTGTGCTTTTGAACTTCTATCACAGTTCAGAACTTTACTTTTTTAGCAGAAAAGATAACAAAACTTAATGCATTCACTCTTTAGAGAAACATTGTCAAATACCCGAGCAAAATAGTTTTGTAAAGGTACAGCCAGCGTAGATATTTTAGTATTCTGTGTGAAATTAGATGTGTGCATGTGCCTGTCAATTTTCTATGCATGTATCTAAACAGGAAACATCTTCTCTTATGTACCTTCTAGGGCTGTCAAAAAATACAAAACTTTAATAATGTGGTGCCTGAAAACATGAACTTGAGTTTTCTCTTAGCCTTGGTTTCCAATAACGGAGATTACACGTGTGTCGTTACATATCTGGAAAATGGGCGCGAGTTCCACCTCACCAGGACGCTGACTGTAAAGGTGGTAGGTAAGCATGGTTCGTGTTACGTGCACACGACAAAAATGCAATGATCTGCTTTTGTCTGCTAATAGTTTATTACCCACAAGTGTGTAAAATATTTAAGGAAAAAAGCTTAAGTTTTTTGTTTATTTCACTATCCCCAGAACCTCCAGCATTTCCACGTGCATAGGGGGCATTTAGAAACTATTGGTCTATTGCATGAATATGTGAGTAAGTGAAGAAGTAAAGGCAGTGTGAGCGGTGAAAAGAGTTACAGACAGATCTGTGTTCAATTACACTACTGCCATTTATGAGCGATATGATTTTGATCAAATTCTCAGTCTCCTTATCTGTACTCTTCTACTTGGACTGTCTAATGTTCATGATAGATTAGAATATTAGAAATAATATACATATTATGCTAATGTAGCTCCAGGCAAGCAGTAGATTCAATGAATGGTAGTTAATATTATTGTCCAAAAAGTGTTTTAATCAAATTAAGCAAGCCATATATTTCTATGCACTGCTGTTTTAGTTAATGCTGAAGGTATTCATGGCAGTGTTCAGCCATTGGTTTGCACTGAAAGACGAGGGGAAGAAAAACTGGGAGAGTGGAAAGGACAGTGTGCCAGCATCGTGGTGTGTAGAGGAGAACCCTAAAACCCACTGTGCCCACTGTATTAAAATGAGAGCATAGCAGAGTGAGAGTTTGTCAAACCCCATCTTATCTTAAATAAAGGTAATTTATTATCATCTTTAAAATATCTTGTAAATCATTGATATGAGATATTTGCACATTTTTGTGAAAAAAAAGTTGAAATCCTATCATTTAATAGATGGCACATTGAGTCCCCAAAACAGAAAGTAACCTGTTTAGTCGGAGACATTCAATGCATTAGTAGAAGTCATTCTAAATCCCAGGTTTATGACTTTTTTCTAAGGTTTTTCTACCAGCCTGACACCAGATGTATGTAGCATATGTATTTCTTTAAAAAGGGCTTTAATATAGTGCAAATAAATTCAAATCAAACACTTTTGTAATCACTTTTCCTCTTTCTCTGCTTACTTTCTGAATAGTGCTGAGCTGGGGACTAATTCAGAAGAAAATTCAGACTAAATTTAGAACCAAATGTGAATGGACTTTAAAAGTCAAATGAATAATCTAACCTTATATTCATCTTGGCAGTGGTTCTTAGTATATACATTTAAATGCAGTGGATACTTCAATATGCATTACTTACTTTAATCCTTATAATGAACCTGTAAGAGGAGTTTAATTACTTTCATTTTACAGTTGAGGAAAATTAGCTTTTTGAAGATTTACTAAAAAAAAAATCAGATTCATATGGTTAGTATATGGCCAAGCTGGGATTAGAACACCTGGTCATTGAATATTTGAAGCCCGTACTCTTTTTTAAAAATATTTTTTAAAGCTTTTATTTATTTTTAGACAGAGGAGAAGGGAGGGAGGAAAGAGGGAGAGAAACATCAGTGTGTGGTTGCCTCTTCTGCATCCCCCACTGGGGACCTGGCCTGCAACCCAGGCATGTGCCCTAACAGGGAATCGAACCAGCTACCCTTTGTTTTGCAGGCCAGTGCTCAGTCTACTAAGCCACACCAACCAGGGCTGAAGGCCGTACTCTTAAACAATATGATAGGAAGCTCTTTCAGGGTATTTTCCATTAAATTTTGGAGTACCAAATGTTATAAAGAGCATCAGTTCTATGAATGAAACTTCAACTGATAACTAGATATCAGGCGTACTTCTGTGCTGGACTTACAATTGTGATTTCAAATTTTACACTTAGTTATTCATTTAATATTTATTTAACTGCATCTTATACTATAGGCACTCTGGGTATGCTGAAGAGAAATATATAGAAAATAAATAATTGAGCAAAACATGAGAGCAATTAATTATGATACAGTCTGAGAAGTCTAGCTCATGTAAGCTTTGAAAAGCAAAAACACTGGTTAAATACTCTATTCTGAAATATGGAGGATAACCAAAATATTATGTTTGTTTCTTTGCTTGTTTTATATGACTGAAATATTATGGTTGACTATATATTGGACCATGAGCCTGGAAGAATTGACAAACTATGCCAGGAAGTTGGGCAAGGCTTCACAGAAGAGAAGATTTTTGAAATGAGTTAAAAGGGATTAAACTGCATGACTTAACATCATCTCCCTAATTTCTTTATGCTCTCATAGGCTCACCAGTATATGCAGCGGCCCCCCAGATCTATTCACCCAATGATCATGTGGTCTACGAGAAAGAACCAGGTAATTATAGCTGTGCCTCTGAATTTCAGTTAGATTCTCTTAATTATAAGGAATTAAATGCCATACAAGTTCCCACACAAGAATAGAGAGCTATTGTTAAAACACACACACACACACACACATACACACACACACACAGAAACTGATGTTGTCAGAAAGCAAGGCAGCTCTGGGTATTAGCCACCTCGTAGATCCCATGGGGAGCTTGGGGATTCTTTGCTTCTGTCTCAGCAGCTACTGCTCCCTTCTTCCTCTGCTAGTGGGTTTCCTCTCCTGATCAGTGATTTCTATTTGATGCAAACTGTAGCTGGCACAAGGCTTTGGTTTGCCAAGGCTGCGACATGAGCACAAGGCACCATCCTTCAAGCTTCTATTCCACTACAAAGGGGCAGGGTTAGAGCTTGGAGTCAGGACTGTGAGTATAATAGGTAACAACTGATAGAACTAATCCAGAACACTATAATCAGAACATTATAAAATGTTTGCTGTGGCAGTCTGGGTCTCTCTTTAGTTTTCATAAATTTTTCATTAGTGAGAAAAATCACTTGCTACTGACCAAATAAGGTAAAATTTACTATTTTTCTACCTCATAGCCCTCTATAGTTAAGCTGAAAACCATAGACAATTTTAACATTTTCTGTATTATATTTTTTACAAAAAAAAATTTCAGCAAACCAACGAGAGCTATAAAAGAACATTTGTATAAAATGAAATAAAGGTAATAGAGGCAGTGATCAACATAGGCAGAGAACAATATCCCCCACATACAAATTAAGATAAGGTTTCAAATAGTGATCTGCCTTGTAAAAACACAAAGAACACACTTAAAGGCTCTGTCAACAATGAATGGACCAAATTTTCTTGAATTGGTGGTAGATTTATATAGTAATATGAACATCATTCCAGTTACCAGGTTAAACTTAATCATCCAGATATGTCTCATCTGCCTATCACATTACAGTTACAAGAGCATGCCTGAATCCGTGTTCACTTCATCTGCCTGTATACTAATACAGAAAACCAGAGGGGAAGGGATGAGAGCCATGCATGGGAAGAGAGGACAGAGTGTCAGCACTAAGGGAGACAACCTGAGTTCAAATTAGAATGACAGTCTAATTTATCATCGCAGCCTGTACGCTGTTTGAGATTGAAAGCAGTCGATATTAATAACTAACTAGGAAAGCAAGCCTAAAACATAACTGACCTGGGCAACCCTGAGTAGAAGAAGGTCATTCTTGGTCAAATTCTCATCTTATTAACAATTTCATCTAGGGCTGGCATTTCATACCTCTAAGCTTCAGTTTTCACTTCTGTAAAAAATGAATTTTAAAAATGTCTCATAGTATTTTGTTAAAATTAAGTTATCACATTAATAAGTATACATATTTAGCACAGTAAATTATACAAAATTCTCAGTGAGTGTGCTGTTGTTTTTGTTATTATTACTATTACTACTACTATTTTCTGCCAAGAAATCCCCCAATCTCATATTCCATCTTGAAAGATAGCGTCGATTTCTCTTTGTAAATTGTCTTTCAACTTATGGGATGCATCCTGGTAACCGGAGCACCTCTGGATGAGTCTGTGTGGCCAGTCCTCGCAGCAATGGCACTGTCTCATTCTGTCTGGGCTAAGGACCAAAAATCCGGGGAACCACGTCTTGTTCATCCTTTTTCTTTCTGAGGGAAATAACAAAGAAGACTAGTCCATGGAGGTTTAGGTCTAAAAATGACATTGTCAGAGCCTTTTTGAACAAAAACTGTCATTTTAAAACATAAATAGATTATATTGAAAGATGGTCATTTTAAAAAGTTATTTCATATAAAGGTTCTATTTTCCTCCTTTTGGTTTGTTTGGTTTACAGTAAAGTATGGTACAATACCCTATGGTAGCCCCCTAGTAAATTAGTGAGAAGTAAGATTTTAGGTGCATTTAACATTTAGAGCTTATGATTGATTAGTCACAGCATAGAACAAATATAGCCAATGCTAAGTTTACAAACTAATGGGTTAACTTTTTCTTTTTTTTTAGGAGAGGAGCTACTCATTCCCTGTCAAGTCTTTTTTACTTTCCTGAAGGACTCTCACAATGAGGTTTGGTGGACCATCGATGGGAAAAAACTAGAGGATACCACTATTGAACTAACTGTTAATGAAAGGTATTATTGATGCAGGCAAGGGGGCAACTAACCCTGTCCCTCAGTCTAATGCACTCTGGTGTGTACTAGTCAATGAAAATAAAAATTCTGATGTTTGCCTATCATTAACGAAAATCAGCAAGATTTTCAAGTTGCTACTGGCTGCATCTTAAGGAAGGATTACTGATTACTGGACTTGCAGTCTGAAGTCCACATGCCATCTGATTATCACACATTCACGATATCTACTTGTAAGTAGATAGAATGCATGTCCTACATGAATGAGAAGGCCACAATATATGCTGATGCAGGGACAAAGACCTGTCAGTGTGACCCTGTTCTCTTTCTCACTTCTGGGGTCCAGGCCTATAAATATCTGTGCCTCAGATAATTATGTTAGTTTCTTATCTTGTAGTAAGCATGTATTTCTATCTTCCTCCTTGCCTTTCTTAATTCACATAACATATAAGTCACATTTACAATTGATAATGATTTTTTTCATATGGACTAAATACATTTATGTTCTCTAAATTTTATTTTTAAAGTGGATGGAGTGGTAATATATAGCTCAATCTTTTCTTTTAAGATTTCATTTACTTATTTTTAGAGAGAGGAGAGTGGAAGGAGAAAGAGATGGAGGGAAACATCAACATGACAGAGAAACATTGACCGGGTGCCTCTCTCACACCCCCAAACAGGGACCTGGTCCACAACCAAGGCCCTGACCGGGGATCTAATGGGCAACCTTTTGCTTGGTGGACAAAGCAAAGGCACACAACTGAGACACAGCGGTCAGGGCTATACCTCCCTCTTAAAATAACAAGCCTGGTCAATTTATTTCAAAATACACATGACTTTTTTTAAAGGGAATAGGTTGGCAAGGAGGAAAATATGGGTCTTGAAGACAAAAGATTCTTCAGTAAATGAAGCATACAACTACCAGAGAGCAATTGGTTCACTGCAACAATGAATACAAATTAGCAGCTGGCCAGCTACATGACAAAGCAGTTCTAAGACCTTAAGCCTTGCCACTAATGTGTGAGCAGATCTTAGGCTGCTAACACTTCCAGAATTCAAAAGATTTTTTTTTTCCTAGTGGTAAATTCAGACTTTGTGAGGATATTATAAAGTGTTTTCTTTGCATCAGTTACTATGCCAGATACTTGTTGAGTATATTTCATAGGAGTAGCCAATGATAGAGCACAAATTTCAATACTCTAATCTGATGCATGCAGGGGCTGGGAAGTATTACATGTTATGGGAAAATGGAGTTGGGGATTCTAGTCAGTTTTAGGGATTATGTAATGCTTCCCAGATCTCAGAGTACCTAAATAAAGATTTGAAAAAGTGAGTAGAAATAAATTAGGTAAGAATGTTCCTGGTAAAAGGAACATCATGTGCAAAGGCCTGGAGGTGAGCGTAGACATATTTAGAGGTACAGAGGAGCTTGCTGAGACTGGAACAGTTTTTGTAGAAGGAATTGATGAAAGACATGGCTGGAGGCACAAAGGGAGAATTATTGATGATTTTAGGAATTCTGAGAATTGTGCTTCTATTCATCCATGCTGATGATGGATGAATAATAATGAAAGTCATGGCGTTCTTTGTTGCTGCTGCTGAAACACAGCTCACTGCTCACATCTGAGCAGTACAGTTTAACTTAGGCTAAGCCCAGCACACAGTCCTTAACCAAGTTCTCATGATGGACAGTAAGCATTAGCAGAAGGTGAACCTGGATATCAGTCAGCTGTAACAGATATTTTTTTTTTCTTTTTGAATAAAGTGGTTTAAAAGGAGATCTTGATCTTGGACCCAAAGCATTTGATCTCTGACTTGCTGAGATTTAGATACATTTATTTTCACAAAGTCTACTTACTTTGAGAAGTTTCTTCTTATTATAAGTTAGGATTTTACATGAGATTTTAGTATTTTGACTGAAAGAGTCTACTTGCATTCAAATTCCAAGCTTTGGGAATCCCTGAAATGCATCAACTATTACTGAGGGATATTAGTAGCCTATATGAAGAATATGAACATGTATTAAGTGTTATTCTAATTACTTATACATCAACATACTCAATCCTCAGAATTCTTGAGTAAATTAATACATGTAATGCATTGTTTAGGCATTGCCAGCTTCCTCTTTTTCAGACAAGGATCTCAAAACACGGAAAGATTAGTTATTGTGCCGAAAGCATGCAGCCAGTAAGTGGCAGAGCCTGGATGAAAACCTAAATGGATCTGGCCTCAGGAGCTTCTCTCTAAACCAATATAGCATCCTGGCTCAGAAGTTTGAGGAAAGGAGATATTTTGCTTTGAAGACAGTTAGCGAGATCTCTATCTATAGTATGATGTCAACAGCAGGATTTGATCCAGGTATTGGGTTTGTATACAGTATAGATGGTGAAGAATAGTATTAGAATCTAGAAGCCATTCTCCTTTTGTTACCATGGGTTTACAAGGTCAAACAAATTAGCACCATTCTATCTGCTTCACTTACCGGCTCTCCGGTTGCTTGACTGAGTCACACACAGTCCATGGCCCTTGAGTCTCACAAATGTTCTAATTTTCTTTCCCCTATTTCTAGTATAAGTCACAGCAAAATAGAAGATGAAACAAGAACTCTGATTCTGAGCATCAAGAAAGTTACTGCTGAAGATCTCAAACGCAACTATGTCTGTCATGCTAAAAATCCTAAAGGGGAGGCTCACCAGCCAGCCAAGGTGAAACAGAAAGGTAATGGATGCATGCACCAGGCAGATGAGTCTGGAAATGCCAGTGTAAGATTGTGGTGATGAAGAAAAACGGGAATTCAGAACGTGGGCTCCAGCACTTAGCACAACATTTACTACATAGTAATGAGTGGAAGTTGAATGAAAAATCTTGAGGGAAAGTTTCCATCTGTGCAAATATACTAAAAATAGTTATAGTAATTAGTGCCTAAATGTGACTAAAAAATCCATGATGATAATGAGGCATAATTTCATATTTATATAGTCATAAAAATGAATAATACAGAAAATATTTAAAGCTACCAAAGATATAATAAAACAGAGTCACATATTGTTAGTGAATTGTAAAGACCCTTTTAGAAATCATTGCTGGCAGAGTTCATGTCATAAAAATGATCAAACCATATGACTTAATATTTTTGGAATTTTTCCTCAATAAATAACAGAAAGAGGATTATGCACTTATCTATATTCATAGCATTATCTAGGATAATAAACATTATAAATAGCAACCATCTAATTGTTTGCAAGTTAAAGCTAGATGTAAAATATTTACTCTCAAAAATATAATTTTAAAAGTGATCACTTCAAACACTATGTATCAATATTCAAGCAAGTTTATAATATACCATTATCCACAATTGCTAAAACAAAAATTATTTGAACTATGATGTAAAATGATTTCTATGTTGATAGCACTATATTTTTCTATAATAAATGAAAATTTTGAGGCTTTCTTGTGTAAGCTGTTGTTCCCGAAACAGACCATGTCTAAAATTATTTTTGGTTCTCTTAGAATACCAGAAAATTAATCCCTTTGAGAATGTTTCCCAGTAGTCTAGAGAAAGATAATGATAATTAATCATACCTGCAGCCAAGTCATTCAGAATTATTTTGGATCTGGATGACAGATAGTACCTACACTATTTATATAGAAAGTTTTTGTTTTAAAAGGTAATTCATAATTGTTACACTTTTCAATGGAATTTAAGCCATTTTAAAAGCTGATGAAAAAACAGGCTTCACCTTAACCTTTTTATTACAATTTAGGAAGTAAAGAGCAAAGGCTGAAAGTGTATGTGCCTCTTAGGAGGTCTTACTAGATTAGTTCTGGATACTTAATTGCCTCTGTTGCTTCAGAAGTCAATGTAAACAGAAAATACTCAACTACGTGTTATTAAAACAGCATTTCCCAAAGTTTGTTCCTAATAACACTGCTAAGATTCAGGTGATCTATGTTCAAATTCTGGTTTTATGCATCCCAACTCTTGGAAGAGATGCTTCACCTCTCAGCTTCAATTTCTTTATATTTAAAGTAGGCAAAATAGCCCTGGCTGGTGTGGCTCAGTTGGTTGGAATATTGTCTCATACACCAAGAGTTTGGGAGTTTGATTCCTGGTCAGGGTATATACCTACATTGTGGGTTCGGTCCCTGGTCAGACACATATAGGAGGCACCAATCAATGTTCCTCTCTCCCTCTCTCTCTCTCTCTCTCTCTCTCTCTCTTTCCCCCTTCCTCTCTCTCTAAAATCAATAAAAATATTTAAAGTAGGAAAATAGTATCACTTCCTCATAAGATTGTTTTAAAGTACTCAGTACAGTTACTGACATATATACATATATATTAAATGCATAATAAATCTTAGCCCTTCTTATTATTTCCAAAAGATTTTCATAGATGTTACTTGACAAAGGCCTGTATAGTCAAGCAAGTATCTCTGAAGTCTAGGTTAAACAAAATCAATCATATTACTTTAGTTCAGGGACCCTTAGTATCTTTAGCATATTAATACCAGGTATGAATATCTACAGGGGTTGAAATACAGTAGGCAAGATTTTTTCAAGTACATTGGACTCCAAATTCTCTAAGTATGGAACATTTTGTGGGATTTGTCTTCAGAGGCATGGGTTCTGGGAAACAATCATGGAGGCTGACATAAATTAATAACTTACTGTCAGGTGGAAAAGATCAATGCAACCAATTAAACTAATGTTGAATCCGGAGTGATGCAGAAGTCTGTTCACCAGAGTGAACTGAGTAGCTCCCCTTTCACGGAAGGGCTTGCTCTGGATGCTTTAATATAAATGGCATCAGGAACAGATTTTCTATTCTTCATTGATTTTCAAAATTACATTATGATAACTTTTGAGGTTTCTTTTTAATGTGTCTTATTTAGGGTTCTTTAAACTTATTGGTTTGGTGAGTTTATTTTTTAATTTGGAAAACAATTAGGCATTACTTTTTCAAATATGTTTTGCTCATCCTTTTAATCATTTATTTTTTTGCTTCCTTCTAGTACTCCAATTAAATCTAGGATTGAGTACTTTGTATTGTAACAAAGGTCACTGAGGTTCTCATTATTTTTATTTCACCCTCCCCACCCTGTGTTTAATTTAGGGTAGTTTCTAGTGTTCACTGTTTATTTCTTTTTTGATGTCTAATCTGTAGCATTTTTAATTTGAAAATTTTATTTTCCAGTGTTTGAATTTCTATTTCTTTATTAAAATATCTATATTGATATTTTCTATTTGCTTTTATAGTACTCTTGGTCTCTTTTTAAAAATCAGCAAGTATATTTATAATATTCAGTTTAATGTTTTATGTAGAAAAGCAATTTATTCCATTATAAACACTTATACTGCTAATCATGGAGAATAACAGGCCTGTCCAAAACAGAGATAGCATCAAACTATTGGGGGGAAAAAAGCAACTTGTAACAATTCACTCTTCTCAATTGACAGTCTACCAGTCAGGGAAAAAACTTGGCAGCCCCTAGTTTAAAAAAAATTTACAGAAAGGAAAGAAATAATATGAAAACAGCTCAAGAAATATATTAACAAGCAAAAATATATGGGGAAAGAGAAACACATAGTTTGACTTAAGAAACTGAGTCTACCCAGGAAAATATGCATCCTAGAAAGTCAGGTGTGAAGATTTTAGAGTAGGAATTTACATGACTTGAATCTCCCCTAATTCCTGAATAAAAGCAACATCTTGCAGGAAGTGTACTTCATGGCTCAGACACCACTTCACTTGGCTCTATTCCGTACTTCTACCCTTTACTTAAATGAGTCTAAATAACCTGGGGATATAGCATAAGAAAAAAAAAATAACTACCCATAATACTTCCTTTTCAGTGGCTACTTTAGATCTCTCTCTATTACTAAAAAAATCCTGAAGAAAATTTAAATATAAGTTGGTGCCTTTGCTCACAAGTCCCTCAGTTAATATTTATAAAACACCCTGGGTTTAGGGTAATTGCATTGTTGATGGTACCTACTATAGAGAGGTAACTGAACAAAGTCTGCGTCTCAAAACCAGTGTTAAATCGATATCAGGGTTGAGAGGGGAAAAAAGATGAGTCTAAAATCACAAGAGGTGCAGATGGATCTAAGACCCCTGTCCTTCTGGATCCATGCTTCCTTCAGGGTCTTCATCATTATTAATGTTCTCTGCTACCTGCCATACTTGAATGACATTGTCTTCTGACACAGAGCAGAGCACCCAAGGTTCATTGGGGCTCCAGGCGAAATCAGGTGTCTTGGCAGTATGACCACCATGAAGAAACAGCTTCAGTGTCCCTTCTTCTGCATCTTCCAGGGATTGTTCCTCTCCAATTTTACTTAAATCCCATATCTTTCAGACTGAGATCAGTACCATTGAAAGCCAAAATAGTCTCATTGTGAGGCAACCACTGAACCTGGCAATTTCAACCTTATGTGATTCAAAAGAATGCAACTTGAGTTTCATATCTCTTGGATCCAGCTGACCCTGTGGCAAAGAAAAGCAGTTCACTTCAGCAGTGTGAGCATCGAATGAGTGGCTTGGTTTGGAAGTATTGTTTGCATGAGTGTCCCAGATCATAAGTTTCTGATTATCAACAACTGACCCAAACAGAAACTCATGGAGCACATGCCAGGGGAACATTTTTGCTACTGCTGTATGCCCTGTGAAGATGGTCTTAGCAGCCACAATGTTTGCTTCCTTTGGAGCAGCGCTGAGGTCCTGTAGGCACGTGGTGTGGTCATCTGAAGCACTAAGTGCCCACTGAGATTTGGTTTTCAGGAAAGCCCATAGCCTTTCTTCTGGTGTCCACAGAGACCCATGTTTGGGTAGCACTCTCCAGAAGGATCTGTTTTAGAAAGATGTTTGTAAGTCAAAAACAAGAGCATCACTGGACGGAGTCTTTGTTGCAATGATGCAAGGGTTCCAAACATATAATGTTCCCCTTTACTTCTCCTTCAGGGTTGATCTTGATTTCTATTTCAATTTGTTCCACTGACAGAGCCAAAACTTCCAAATTCTCCAGTCCTCATTTCTCTGTTGTAGCATGAAATAGCAAACTGAGCATCACAGTTAGGGAGCTGCACACTGGCTATCACAAGGTGGTTTTGTCTACCTGATATGTGTGTCCCCAGGAAAAGTCGGTGAAGGATGAAATCTTTCCCTTCTGGTCTGGTTACATCTGGAAACCACTGTGCAGTTAGGCTGGGCCACTCCAGAGTATAGGTCATTACCAAACAGTAAAGAAAAGAGGTCTTTTTTCCCTAGTTTTTGTACATTTTGTTGATCACACATTCTTCTATTGCATCATCAAAGGCTGTTTCCTTGTTGGGCATGGTGACCAGGCAAGCCAGTGAGATCCTGGGTGTAGCATTGCTGGAGGGCAGGGAGGCTGCAAGCACTCACTGTGTGTGCAAGGCCTCTGTGGTCATACAGTACTCATTTTAAAGATTTCTCTTCTAATTCCATCATCGTCATCAACTCTGTTTTTAATAGCTATTTTTCCTCATTGTGAATCTTTTTTTTTTTTTTTTTTGATTTTTTGCTTTTTCTTCCTAGTTTGTTTTTAATCTATTGGACATTACAGATATTATATTACTGAGTGTCTGAATTTTGTGAGTGTTAAATTTTGTTCTGGCAGTTAGTTACTTTGCTTACATAAGAGCTTGCTTTGGGGGGGGGTTGTGTGTGTGTTTTTGTTTTGTTTTGTTTTGTTTTTAAGCATCTTGCTTATCATTGCTACAGTAGGCCTAAAATAGCCTTCTCTCTGAGGCAGCATTGGACTGAATTTGGAGACGGTAGCCCAATTCAGGTGTCTGCTTAATAATAGAGGAGCCATGTTTCTTCACTCTGAGTGGCCCTGACTCAAATGTCTCCCATCCCTGTGTGTGTGTACTCCTAGAATTGTTCAGTTCCCAGCTTCGTTCTTTCTTCCCTGCTCATTTTTCTTTCATCTGTTCTGTGTCTGGCCTTGTGAAGGTATCATCCTTAATATACAAAGCTTTGTAGTCTCCCAAACACTTGAGGATTTCTAAAGCTCTGTTTCTACACTTTTCTTTTCTTTGGAATGTTCAGTAGTATGTTCAGTAGTCCTGGACTCAACTTTCTGTCTCCTTAGTTCAGTGTGACTAACGTACTTTTGGTTTCCCTGTTTTTGCGCACTGTCCCAAAAATGCCTTCAGGCAGTTAGCCAGGGTGATTGAGAGGCGTACCTTTTTTGTGCCCCTTCTCTTGCAGATCACACTCCTGCACTACCAGTTACATTAGATGAAATGGAGAAAAGTCTACTCCAGTATCAATTACTTCTCTAAGGCAAGAAGCTGAGGTCCAAGATGAGCAAGTTTTATCACCCTGTGATAGCTAACAAATCAAGTCTGCAGGTCAATCAGGTCGTAGGTTTTTCGGTTACTACCATTTAAATAAAGCATTTTCTTTGTAATTCAGGAAAATAGCAACCACCACAGTTCTAAAAAATACTGAGAAGTTCCAGCAATTTAGCAAAGAATATGGAGGGCATGCTTGGAGTCCAAGCAGCTGGCATTTTGGCTGGGAGACTCAATGGGACAGCAAGGCTCCAACTGTAGTAATGAAGATGGTATGAACAACTGAGGTTTCCAGGAAGACTCATAACTAGAAACCGGAAAAAAGGCTAGAGCTAAGACATTGGACTGCTTTCACTAAGGGAGGTTAGCTAAAAAGTTGGGCTTTGAAGCTGGTTATTACTGTAGAAATGCAAAAGGAATGGCAGGAATTCTGATTCAGGGAGTTACAGCAGAGCAAATGGTTAAATTTGGCTACATCCTGAAACAGATTATCAGTGAAGTCAAAGAGAGAAGTAGTTTAGGAGTCCAATCTGATCAAAATGCATTGCTTCTTCCTGATTAGAAACGCTCTGGTTCAGAATTGCATAAGAGTAAAATCTTTTTGCCAAAATATTGGACATTCTAGCTGGGGCAGACAGAGAATGTGGGCTGAGGGTCACCCTGTCCCTGCAAACCAGCAAACTTAATGCAAAAGCTTTTTTAGAATACTTTCTTCATGTGATTTAAGTCACTTAGCAATTTAGGCTTGTAGATTATATATCTTAAGAGTTCGGTTAGTTCAACAGCATTAGGAACTCCCTGATATCATCAAGATGGCCCCACAAAATACAGTCTGTAAACATGACATATGTAATTGTAAGACACAAAACAAAATTAAAAAGCCGCACTAGAAATAAAATAGGCAGTAGTAAAATGAACATGGCAGTGGGAAATTTATGAGGGTAATTGATCTCTTGATCATTAAGCAAGATATCTATTGATATTTTTAAAAATCCATTTCAGGTAATTGCATCCACTGACCTCTTTTTTTTCCTCCCTATTATAACATGTCTACCCAGAGGGAGCCAAAATAACAGAGCAAATAATGAAGATGACAGTGGGAACCCCAGTGTGCTGTTAACATAACATGTACTCAGAAATACCAAGGACACAGCAATTTTCATGCCAGCTACCCAAATTGAACATAGTAAATTCTCAACAACTGCACTGATATAGTGTCTGGCAATTTATAATGGAGTCTTCTTATTTTAAAGCACCGTTATTCATGGAGCGAGTACAAAAGTACTTGATAATAATTCTGCACTGCTGAATCCCAGGCTATATCTGCAGCTGGATTAGTATCCTGAGTTTAGGAAAATGAACTCAGAACTATGGTTTGCCCTTTAATTAGAGACCTTCAGGCTGAGCTCTGGGCTGCTTACCATTTTCCCCTTTGGAGAGATACCTGTTTTAAAAGGGCATTTTCTGCTTGTATATGACCACTAATTAAAGGTCCTGGTAATGTTGGGCAAAGATCTCTGGATTGGGAGTCAGGGGATCTCAATAATTTTAGCTGTGAACAAAATTCTACTATGCCTTGTTTCAGCAAAGACCGCTGACAATGGTCAGGTACTCAAAGATGCCTGGTTTCATCACCTACTTAATATACCTCTCCTGCCCAACCCCACCACTCAGTCACTTCTATCACATTACCCTGTGGTAGATGTGGCTTATTTACTTCATGGCACTGATCCCTATCTAAAATGAACTGTCCTATATATTTATTTGTTTTCTACATTAGAACTTAAGCCCTAAGAGGGCAGAGACCCTTTCTTTCTTATCTACGATTGTAACCCAATAGCTTCTAGCAAATAGTAGATGTCAAAAAGTAATTGTCAAATCTAATATATAATTTAAGCCACTCATGCTTCTGATCTAGTAGATATTCTGTTCCTTCTTCAAACTCCTAAGCTTCATTATCACAAGCTAATATAGCAGCCAAATAAAGTTGCTGGTACCTGATATAGTATTAGATTTTTAAAAAATATTCGAGAAGTGGCCCTAGCTGAGTAGATCAATTGTGTATCATCATGATACACAAGGTTGCAGGTTCAATCCCCAGTCAGAGCATATAAAAAAATCAACCAATGAATGCATAAATAGGTAGAACAACAAAATGATCTTTCTCTCTTCCTCTAAAATTTAATAAATTAAAAATATATCCAGAATTACACAGAGTTGTATCTAGGAATAGTCATTCAGATTCTAGGTGTTCTAGCGATAGGATGCATGAAGAAGACATGCATGAAAAAGATTCTACCTAGAAGGCTATAAACATGAAACTTAGTGGGAACTGAGAGAAAGTGGAAAAGCAAGCATGTACACAAACTACTATATAATAAAATTCGCCAGTACCTGGATATTCCAAGTCAGTCTTTGGAAAGTGTATCTTAGAGTATAGACCTAAGAGATAACTTTCAGAGCCACACACACTGAGCATTTGGTGATACCCTCTGTTTCTGCCCAATAAAAATAAAATTTTCGAGGCCTATTTCCAAATATAAAAGAAAGGAAATAAAATTTCTTCCATGTGGCATTGGATAAGAAAACAATATTAAGACTAATGGAATACCTAAGAATAAACCTACCCAGAGATGTAAAAGACCTGTTCTCATAAAATTTTAAGACACTGAAGAAAGAAACTGAAGAAGAGACAAAAAAGTTGAAGCACATACCATGTTTGTGGATAGGAAGAACTAACATCATTAAAATGTCCATACTACCCAAAGCAACCTACAGATTCAATGCAATTACTATCAAGATTCCAAAGATGTATTTCACAGCACTCTAACAAATATTTCAAAAATTTATATGGAACCACAAAAGGCCCCACATAGCAACACAAATCCTGAGGGGGGGAAAACAAGTTTGGAGGAATCACACTATCTAATATGAAACTATACAATAAGGCCATAGTAACAAAAATAGTATGGTACTGGCATACGTAGATCAATGGGACAAAATAGAGAGTCCAGAAATAAATCCACACCTTTATAGTCAATTAATATTCTACAGAGGAAACAAACACATACAATGGGCTTAAGATAGTTTATTCAATAAATGGTGTCGGGAAAATTAGACAGATACATGCAGAAAAATGAAACTAGACCATCTCCTTACATCACACACAAGAATAAATTCAGAATGGATTAAAGACTTAAATGTTAGGTGCAAAACCTTAAATATCATAGAAGAAATCATAGGTAGCAAAATCTCAGGCATTGCTTGTAGAAATTTTTCTTTGCATGTATCTTCCCAGGCAAAGGAAACAAGAAAAAATAAATAAGTGGGACTAATCAAACTAAAAAGATTTTGCACAGCAAAGGAAAACATCAACAAAATAAAAAGACAACCCAAAGAATGGGAGAACATATTCACCAATACATCAGATAAGGGTTTAATATCCAAAATTTATAAAGAACTTATAAAACTCAATACCATGAGGGGAGGTATGAAAGTGGAAGGTGGGGAATGGGTAGGGTGGGGGAGAGTAATGGGGGGGGAATGGGGACAACCATAATTGAACAACAATAAAAATAATAAATAAGAGATTTTGCTCCATTTAACTGTTCCAACAATTAAAACTCTACCAAAATCACGGGCTCATTTAGGTAGTAGTAAGGATTCTATCCCAAGAGAAGGACAAACAGAGGATGCAATATTTTCAAAAGTATTTTTGAGGAAAGTCAGGAATCAGATTGTAAATTGAATTAGATAACTTTCTAAGTCCTTCCCAATGCTAAGATTCTGTTTTAATTTGTATATCATCAAAGTCTATTGAAATCATTTAATAGTTAAAAATGCCTTCTGTGTCAGTTACTGGAAACCAAAAGATAAATACTACACATCTAGCATTAAAACAAAGTGCCTAACTCCTACCATATTATCTCTGCTTGTTCACACATGTAAAACAGGTCATGACTCAGCTGCTTGCTTTATCCAGTTGTTTGCAGGATGATGGGCCATTCTGGTCACCACATGGAAATCAATTGTTTCTTTGTGGTTTACTCCAGTGGTAGCTCCAAGATACACAGTGGAGCTGGCGTGTGGTTTTGGGGTCACAGTCCTGCTGGTGGTGGTTCTCATTGTCGTTTACCATGTTTACTGGCTGGAGATGGTCCTGTTTTACCGAGCACATTTTGGAACAGATGAAACCATTTTAGGTGAGTAATGGAAGTCTGATGTAAATCTCTATTGTCATCTTTAGAAAACATTTTAGGTCAACAAAGTCTAGATTTACTGGGAGATTCAGTCGGACTAGCTTTTGTTTTAGTCCTTACTATTGAAAATATTTCTAACACATATTATTTTTTTCAATATGGGATTTAATCTAGATTGGCACTGCCCAAAAAGAAAGTAAAATTTTAATGTCTATTTACTATTACAATAGTAATTGTAATTACTATTAATGAAGATATTTTAATCTTATTTTGTATTAAAATGCTTCAAAATTCAATATGTATTGTACTTATAGCATATGTCGGTTCAGATTAGCTGCATTTCAAGTGCTGAGTAGCCACTCTTTGTCTCAGAGTGACCCATGTACAAGAAGCATAAGAATCACATAGGAATTCATTAAAAGCAGAATCTTAAGCCAAACCCTTATTTTGTTTTAGAATCTGTATTTAAGCAATGTTCCTAAGTTGTCGATGTGCTCATTAAAGTTTAAGAAGCTTGGTTCTAGTATGTAATTTCCTGATGACAAGGATAGAACATTTAAAGGTATAGATTCTTAGACCCATTGCATAAAGATTCCCATTCAGTAGGTTTGTGGAAGAGACACAAAGAACCCATGTTTTTAATGAGAAGTGATTTTAATAATTAGACAACTTTGGGAAAGGTTGGTTTACTGACTATAAATATATTTTTAATTACAATTATTTTCAGGTATAAATTAAAACATTTATAAAAGGTTTTTTAAATTTATAACTGTAATATATTAGTGAGTAACATAATAAGACAGTAGAAATATTCTGCATGGTATTAATTACCAGCACCTATTATTGACTATTTGCTGCCTGATTCTGTTAATCCATAGTTTAATGAACCAAACCTCACGTATTCTCCACCATAGAAACTGAACTCAGTGAGGGAAGAGTAGAAGACACATCCTATAAAAAGTGCAATTATACCTTGGAACAGTCATTTTGCCTGAAGACCTGTCACAAGTGGGAAATCACATTGAAATCTGTCAAATACTTTATACATGTAAAAATGAGAATATCTAATTTCTAAAAGTTTCACTTAAGAAAAATATGCAATACTATTGAGAAACTTACCTAACTTTTATTGCATCTGTGTTCCTTTTTTCTAGATGGGAAAGAATATGATATTTATGTATCCTATGCAAGGAATGCCGAAGAAGAAGAATTTGTATTACTGACCCTCCGTGGCGTTTTGGAGAATGAATTTGGATACAAGCTGTGTATCTTTGACCGAGACAGCCTCCCTGGGGGAAGTAGGTATTTCAGATGAGTACAGGTGATGCTACCTTGAAAGACAAAAGAGAGCACTAGCTTTGGATCATGGATGAAAATTATGGCACAGTTCTATGTTGGCATCTTTGGACATTTAATGTCCAATTATTTGATATAATAGACAGAGACTCTGTAGGAATAAAACTACATTGTAATATGTAGACTATTCAAATACAGTTTATAGTATTAATATTTTCCCTTGTAAGCTTTAAAAATTCAATTTCAGAGAAATTTGGATGCACAGTGGAATAGAGCTCTATAAAATGCCATAGCTTGAAACATCCTTTTTACTCACATTTAGATTTTTCAAAGGTTTAGCTCATCTACATTAATTTGCCCAGAATTTTTTCTACGTAGACTGAGTTTAAACAAAATATTTTTATAAAGACTAAGGTTTACTCAATTTTACTAAAAATGAATGGCAGAAGAGAATGCATGGAATTTTTCTTTACATTACTCACTAATAATAATTAGAATATTTCCCTTTGGAATTTGCTAATTTCCTTGTCCTCACTTTTGTTTTCTAGCAAATTAACACCACTCAATTTCTCCTTTCTCTTGGGTCAATTTCTTCCTTTCCATCAGCTTACACATTTGAGATATAGTTTAAAATTTTACAAAGTCCAATGTATTCTATTGAATAGTAGGTTAAAAAGAAAGATAGAATTGCTGAATGTTTTAACATAAAAGTACATGCCTAATTTTCAGGTCCACACTGTCAAATTCAAAGTAATGGCCCATCTGAATCTGTTTTATGAATACATAAAAGCATTCCTAAACCCACCATTAATCTTCAGACTTTTAAAATGCATGTGATGTCTCCAACCTTTGGCACAACAAACTAATTTTCCTCCCCTAAAATACTATTTACATTAATCACTAATCACTTCACATGTTTTTTAAAATTATTAGATAATTGCAAATAGCCTAAATTTAATTCTAATCTAACATAGACTTACTTGTTTGTTCTCATGTTGAGTTAGCTGGATCAGTTATCTCCCCAGGCATCACCCAAAAGTCCAACTTGCTTGTGTTCTGCAGTGGATGTCTCCTTCAGTATGATTTTGCCAAGAAATGATGGCTTGATTATAGAGTTAAAGGATACATTGCACTCATTTTAAGACTTAAAATCCTAAATAATTTATCCATGCATTTGTTCATGTATGCAAGTATTCAATACATATTTATCTATTGTGTGAACATTATATAAAGATTTATAGCATAACAATGATGTAAGACCCTCCAATAGGGGTTGATAGTTCTTTAAAAAAATCGAGTTCCACATAATTACTCTTGCATCCTGCTTTGATGTTTGATCCTTGCGATCTTTCCAGTTCTCCCTGCTGTTCTTCCTGGGTCCTCTCTTTGCCTCTGGGTCTCTTTCCCTGTTTACACACAGTCAGCTTCCAACAAAACTGCTTGGAATAGACGATTACTTATTTCTGAATTCTGCTCCAGGCTGCACATGCTATTTTAATCTCAAATTTCCCCCCACTGCCTCTGTATCTGTGAAGACTAAGGAACAAAACGATGGTTTAGGAAAGTATGGTAAGTCGTGAAATAGCTTTCCACAATGCTAGTGTATTTCCTGATTTGGCTCCCATCTGAACCCCAGGTAAAGGATTAAACAGTCTCTGATAAGCAACCTGGAGATGGATTATTCCCAAGAGTTTTCTGACAGGAGCTAACCAAAACCCTTGACAACAGAATAAAATTAAGGTGCATTTCCATTTTCTTTATTCTTTCTTCTCTGCTGACCTGAAGAAAGCATTTGCCTGGTGGTGGAGGCAGATAGATCAGCCAGCAGCTGCTGAAACACATGGCTTCATCACAATGATCGGAGTTTAAGGAGAAAGATCCAGGGATTAATTTAGCTTCCTGAGCAGAGATCAGAATAGAAAGCTGAGCTGAGAATGTGATGTAAGCCAAAATGCCATTGAGTTGGCTAGATGGTTTTTAAGTTCCCATTTTGATGGCGTTCTAGTCAGGAGGTGTCTGGCAACAGAGCGGGATTTGCAAAAACTGAAGAGTCTTGCTCTTGCTGTTCTGTGTTTGTGAAAAGTATATTTCTATGATTTTGACCCTGTTATTATATATTAATGAATGTTCACTGGCCATAGAGAGTTGATACATGGACATCTTTGAGGAGAAAGGACTGAGAAGCTGCTTTAGATGGGACCCAACATGCCACACAGTTTTGAAGAAATTTATTTCAGTACAACCCTTTTATCCCTTAATACACCAAATAATGCTTTTGAAGACCAATGTTATGGAAGCACATTTTGGCTTCAGCCCTGTGTGGAATTATTTTGGTGTTAGAATACGTGCATGTAGTTACTATTCTTCCTGAGGAGAGTGGCATTTAGTGAACTGAGTGAAAGGATCTAAGGATTAAGTTGCTCAAAATGTTCTTGGTCCAAACTTTCACCTCAACTCTCAGGCTGATATCCCAAGTTCCCAACACTTGCTCCTCAAACCCCATGCTTTTGGGGAGTTCTTGGCCAACACTAATCCCCCTGGTGTTTTCTTTCCCAGTTGTCACAGATGAGACCTTGAGCTTCATTCAGAAAAGCAGACGTCTCCTGGTTGTCCTAAGCCCCAACTACGTGCTCCAGGGAACCCAAGCCCTCCTGGAGCTCAAGGCTGGCCTAGAAAACATGGCCTCTCGGGGAAACATCAACGTCATTTTAGTGCAGTACAAAGCTGTGAAGGAGACGAAGGTGAAAGAGCTGAAGAGGGCTAAGGCTGTGCTCACGGTCATTAAATGGAAAGGGGAGAAATCCAAGTATCCACAGGGCAGGTTCTGGAAGCAGCTGCAGGTGGCCATGCCTGTGAAGAAAAGTTCCAGGTGGTCTAGAAGTGGCGAGCAGGGTCTCTCCTATTCATCCCTGAAAAACGTATGAAAGGGACAATGAAAGGTGTAACATATCCAAGGGTACTTCGGAAGAAAGAGTTCCTCCTTCTTTACGCCCAGTTTGTTATTTCATGGACAGAAAACAATCCTGTGGAAGCCTTCCCACAGGGATAAATTCAGGGCCACTGTGTGACTAGCTGTTCTGTTTCCTCAGGCAATACTAAGTTTCAGAATGATTGTGCCACCAGTCTGTCACCAGTCTCTGATGTCACTATGTTCTTTGCAGGCGAAGACTTGGTTGATACACATTTTTTTTTTTTTTTTGGTGCACCTTCTATCCCTCTTATTACTTGTCTCTATTCTCTCTCTCTCTCTCTCTCTGTCTCTCTCTCTCCTGTCCCCCTCTCATTTTAACATTATGGGGCAGCCTTTGGCCCTGGCCTGAAAGATCCCTTAAAGATAAGTCATCTACAAACACCTGTAAACAGGGTCATGAGTTTCCAAATATAGTTTTCTTTTTCTTTTATTATTACTCATCCATTAAAAAGATAAGCAGGGTCTAAATTCACTTTACCTGAGGATAATGAGCTCTTTTGCTCATTCTGCTGTCCCACACACCATCACAGCTGGACTGACACCCATGTAGACGATACAGAGCAGTATTACTAAAACTGTGCCTATAATTGACTATAGGACTTGCCTGTATTTTCTCCTATACCCCTGTGTCTTTTATCTCAGGTAATTGACGCCATATTTGTCAACTTGAAAAATATAATGTTTTTATATAGTAAACTTCTGAGTATCTCTAGCTTGACCCACACTTATTATTTCATCTTCCTTCTCCACTGGAACTTGCTTGTATCAGTCACTCAGAGTTTACAGGTGGCTCTACACCTGGCTCATACTGGTAAGAAACTTCTCTAATGGTGTTAACAGAGTGAAATAATGCTTTTAGGGCATTTTCCAGCTTATGAGAAAAGAGCAGAACAGGGCATTTGGCCATTTGCCTTTTAATCTCAGCATTACTAATATGAATATTGGGAAAGTGATTTCTCCTCATTTGTTTCTGTCTCCCCATTGTAAAGTGTTGAAGTCAGACTCAGTGACCTTAAGAGTGGCTTTTAGCATTAATATTCTAAGAGAATTAACTGGACCTCTAGTATTTTACCTATCTTATTCACTGCTACAGTTAATACACTCAATCCAAACAGGTCAGCTGAAAAATCGTCAATGTAACTTGTTTTAGTTTGTTTTTAGTAAAATTTAACTGTTTTTAGGACTTGAAAAAGTAAAAATTAAGTCCACAGTTTACAGAGTGATAAATATCTGTCATATATATGTGTGTGTAAGTATGTGTATAAAAATTACATATATGTTTATCTATATAACATATAGATATACAAGAATTATATATGTATATATACATATATACACAATTATATTAATGTGTGTATATCTCCATACACACACACACACACACACACACACACATATACGCATATGACTTTAGTCACTAGTACAGTATTACAAGCCACTGGAACTCTTGTCCAGTCTTTGCATGTTTTTACTGTAATGTTTTTGTGTTAGTGTTTTCTATATGTTAATATTATTTGTGAATTCACCGATCACAGAGAGGTAGCTGTTGTTAGTTCACGCCTTCCCTAAATTAGTATAAACAACTTGCTACCGCTACAGTTTATCTGGGGTCTGTTGTGCACAGAGTTTCTATGGTCACTGCTAAGCAGTAGCCATCATTTGGTGTTAGTTGATCATTTACTATGTTCTGGATGCACACACTTAAAAATTAAACTATGTGAATCTCAGTGCTCCTAGTACTGGAGAAATCTCTTTTTGGACTGTTGAGTTATTAATGAGCCTGAGTATCCTATGAAACACTATAACCTATAATTTAAGGAAACTCTTATCCTGTAGTATATTGTTAAGCAATTCTAAAACTATCTCTTACATTTAAAAGTCCTTCAGAAGTATTAAAGTACATAATACATCATTTTTTACAGAGGATCATTGATCATTTTAAATTGAATATAAGTATGAATTCTTGACTATAAAACTGTTCTAGAAGTCATTCTTGGGTCTAACATTCTTAGCCTCATTGATGCTTTTTCTTATAACAACCACAGTCACTCCTCCTCACTATCCTTCACTCACAAGAACAGAGGAAACCTGACTCCAGATAATATTTGTATATAAAATTCTTACATTGGCTTTACATAAATTGCGGAGGGGCAATCCCATCACCAAGGGTCCATTCGTTTTGCACTTTTGGATTCCATATTTATCCCAAATGCTGTTGGGTTTCCCTAGAAATGTCTTGACATCTTTTTTTTTTTCCTATTTATATTCTTGTCTTTGGTACTGAACTTTTCCAAATGCTAAACTCTAAAGCATCTCAAATGTACATGATATGTCTGATTTTAAAAGAAATTTTTCAAGATATTTTGTTTGTTTTATGTCCCAGAAGATGCCTAATACAGAGAATTTGAGGGAGATAGAAAAACAATTTAGAGAGCAGGAAGGAATTAATCTCTCATGTTACAAAGGAAATCTCTAAAGTTAAAAAAAACTTAATGTTTGAGATATGTGATATAAAGAACTTCAACCAAATTAACAGAGAACTATGATATGTAGAGTATCTAATTACACAATTATCGTGTATACAAAATTTATTTAATTTTCTTCTGTATTGTAACTTAGATCATTCCCTAAGATTCAAATAAAAATCATCCCTTTGTATTGGAGAACAAAAGCATCACTCCACTGTTAATTGTCCATTTTCATTCCATAGGTTTTTAATATTTTAAGGTTATCTTTTTTATTTTCTTCATAAAATTTTGTATTTTCCATTTGATTTGTAAATTTATTTTTAAAATAAACCATTTATTTTCAGCTTTGAATTTTATTTGTGCATGTGTTTTATGTCTTTATTTTCATGTTTGGACTTAAGTAATGAGAATAAAAAGAAAGACACATATAAAAATGTTATGTTACACTAGTTAAGTTTTTCTTTCTGAGAGAAATAAGAGAAAAATAAGAACTTCCTCTCAAGAATATTTTCTTTACATGTGAGTAAAAGACTTGAGTGAAATGAATTGTACTAGTATATTGTGTGTGTGTGTGTGCAACCGCGCATGTCTAGATAACCAAAGAGACAGAAAGAGTCAGATGGGGGGAGGGAGGGACAGAGAGAGAAATTCTTTTGAAAAAAAGACACAGTCTGTTCCTTTTTGTTCAACCTGGAACTTGGGTAGCTTACAGGAATCTCTTACCTTATACAGACTTTAATGCAACCCCAAGGCAGTTGCTTTGGAATGAGATCAATTAATTAATAACCTGCTTTTAGTTAACAGATGATAATTTGCAGAAGTGAATCAAAAATACATTCCTATCACAAATTTAAAATAAATTAGATAAATATTTGGAAATTCATTTTCTTTTGCATTTTTTTAAAGATTTTTTATTTATTTATCTTTAGAGGGGAAGGGTAGGAGAGAGGGAGAGGGAGAGAAACATCAATGTACGGTTGCCTCTCGTGTGTCCCCCACTGGGAACTGGCCTGCAACCCAGGCATGTGCCCTGACTGGGAATCGAACCGCGATCCTCTGGTTCGCAGGCCCGCGCTCAATCCACTGAGCTACACCAGCCAGGGCTTCTTTTGCATTTTAATAGTAAGTTTATAGTAACAGGGAAGGCTTCTTCCATACTTTTTTCTATTCACTTATTTTAAGAATATTTATTGAGTTTCTATAACAACTGGTTACATTAGTAAAATTTTTTCTACTGAATTTTTGTTTTTACTTGCGAGGCTGTCTCCAAAGAGTACACTTAGGATCAATGGATGAGGATTATACGGAAACAGATTTCTCAATTAGGAAATAACTTGAAAGCAGAGTTGAACAGTAATGTGTTTTACTGTCTTTGAAGGTAGTACGTCCCACTTACTAGCATTGTACAGGCAGAAATTAGATGAATCTTATTAAGATTTTGTACATGGGCTTTTTACATTGGGTAAGTGGTGATAAGTGTGAGGTATCTTCCAAATCTGGACATATTAAATTACCTTCTAGAACGTAGTGGTGACTATTTAGTTTTAATAACAACAGTTTCAATATCAGTAGTTTGATCATCCTGGTTACCTAGCTATTACTGACCTTGTTAGAATGCTCAAGATACTGTCTTTAGTCATTCACTGATGTCACTAGGTCTCTGATGCCAGTAAAGTCACAGTATGACAGACAAGACATATTCAACAACTAGTCTGTCTGTTTTCTCTGAAGTATTTTTAACAATGGACTTGGAGATTAAGTGTTTCAGTAATATTTTGTATCTGCATGTATTTTAAACTCAATAGACAGAATTTTTTAAACTTAGGACTCTCATAAATTCATACGTTAAGGTGATTCTCTAAAGGTGCCATCAAAAATGGATTCAGATTCTATCAACATTAGTCCATACTTTATTTTAATATTGTGTTTGCTATACATTTATATTTAGGTATCACTAATCTGTTTAAAAACCTTCCAAATTTTCTCTCATATGTATTTTATAGAGGGATACATGCAGACTTAAATATATTAAGAGAGAAAAACAGAGACAAATGGAGAAACCAATATTTGAATTCATATTTATTCATATTCATATCTTCCAACTTAGGTGTCCACCCTTTATTTTTTTCCTATACTTCAAGTTTTGAGAGAGACAGAGACAGACAGACAGAGGGAGAGAGGCTCGCTGCTCTTGCACACACCAATGACTCAGCCAGAGGACAAAATCGCTGCTCTAGTTTAATTGCAGGGGGATTTCAGAGAGGCTATGAATTTTAAAGGCAGGAGTATTTTGCCTTGAAGAGTTCGAAGCCAGAAAATGTGAGTTGAAAACCAATTTAGTATAATACGAGAAAATGGCCTCAACATTCCATAGCCACACACCATCATTGTTTTTGAGCCCAGCAAGGGAGATCTAATTTACAACTCCCTCTCCAAATAATCTTCAATATTAAAATCATAATAAGTTGCAGCCTCAGGTATAAAGTTTTGACAATATGCAAGACACTAAAAATATTCCATAAAGAATGCAGCTTCTTTCAAAGTGCTTTGTGTTGTGAAGGTCCCCACCTGTCAGGCATGCCTTCTTTCCCCCAAGTCTGGAATGTCACCATACATACCTGTTTATTTATCATTGTCCTCTCTCAAATACCAATCCAGGTTAAATACTAATATTTTTTAAAGCCACAGGCTCTTTTTTGAAGGATCTACAATACTGTTTTGTTTTCAACAGTTTTTATCCCCAGAGGCTATTTTGAAGTGAAACACACACACAATTTGAGTACACAAGTGTCTTGTAATGAAGAACTATCCACGTTGTTTTAAAGGTTTGTCTCATCCATCCTGAGACAGGAGAAGCAGTAGACTTCCTACTCTCACATTCTCAGGTTCATGAAAGACAGCTACATGAGATTCGGAGTGAGACTAGGCAGAGCAAAGGCGTTTATAAGACATGGGTGAACATTCACACAGGCTTTGAAAATGAGTGAAAATTTAGATTTCTCCTTTAAGATTGAAACAAGAATTACCTAAAACACTCTGCTGCCTCGATACAACCAGTCAAAATTTCTTAAAAATTGTTCTTCCAATTTCCCTTCAAAATCATGTTAAATTCACTAATTGGGAAGAATTAATCTGGTAAGGAACATAGCTCCTTCATGCTTGTCAAATTAATAATGATCCATTTCACTGCAAACTTTCAGCTCCACAGGGTAAAAAGTCTCTAGACCACTATTTCACCTCTGACCCCAAAAGTATAGGTACTCAACCTCCTGGTGTGTCTGTGGCACTAGTATTCAGAGTTGTCAATGGCTGTCATTTATACATTTGGAATTCTTTTCCTTCAGAAAATAGCATTGCTTAACCTCTTAAATCTAATAGTGAATTAAGCACTAAATTTGCCTCAAGAACTTTCCCTTTAGGATATGTCCAATTTCACCTCAGTAACTATTAGAATTGAAAGTTTTGCCAGAAGTCTTAATTAATTGACTGATTCTTACCCATTGTCAATGCATTTGCCCTTTTAACTTATTGTTAAACCATATCTTCACACACACACACACACACACACACACACACACACAAAGAATTTGGGTTGACAACAAGGTCAATAGTATGAACTGTCTGATGTCTTATCCAAAAATTTTAAGTATCACAGATATAATTGTGTAAATCTTAAAAGAGGGTAATTCCCAGTTTCTCTTTGCTGATCACACTACGTCTGGAGCATTGCATGTTCAGTCTCATTCAGGATATTACTCTTAAGAAACATGTATATAATCTGAACATTATATACAACAAAATAATAAAAATAGGAAAGAGACTTGATACCATGCCATATGGGTAATAAGAAAGATCTTGAGGTTATTTAATCTGGAACTGAGAAGCAAAAACAATGTGATCACACAAGGGTTGCAAAATATTTCAAACATTTAAGGATGTAGATCTAGTACCACCACGTAAAAGTGATAGGGAAGAATACTTCAAATCAGGAAATAGTTTACAAACTGAGCTGAAATTAGCTGCTCATTTCAGAGGTGGCTAATTTCTCCTCCTTGAAGGTTTACTCATCACCTTCCCTTTTTATGAGAAACAATGATGAACTGAAACTTATATAAGTTTTCACCAGGCATCGTCCTATCTTCCCATTTTCCTGTAGATACAGTGGAAGCAGTTTTTGACTTCATTCAGAGGAGCCGAAGGATGATTGTTGTCCTGAGCCCAGACTATGTGACAGAAAAGAGCATCAGCATGCTGGAATTTAAACTGGGTGTCATGTGCCAGAACTCCATTGCCACCAAGCTCATTGTGGTAGAGTATCGTCCCCTTGAGCATCCACACCCAGGCATCCTGCAGCTGAAAGAGTCCGTGTCTTTTGTGAGCTGGAAGGGAGAAAAATCCAAACACGCTGGCTCTAAATTCTGGAAGGCACTGCGGTTGGCTCTTCCCCTGAGAAGTCTGAGTGCCAGCTCTGGCTGGAATGAGAGCTGTTCTTCTCAGTCTGACATCAGTCTGGACCATGTTCAAAGGAGGAGAAGTCGTTTGAAAGAGCCTCCAGAACTCCAGAGCTCAGGGAGGGCTGTGGGTACCTCTCCAGCCTCAGGCACGATGTCCAAGCACAGAGGAAAGCCTTCTGCAGCTTGTCGCTGCTGTGTCACCTACTGTGGAGGAGAGAGTCACCTTAGGAGCAAGAGCCGGGCAGAGATCCACACCCAGCCCCAGTGGGAGACACACCTCTGTAAGCCTGTTCCCCAAGAGTCAGAAACTCAATGGATACAAAATGGTACCAGATTGGAAACCCCTGCTCCCCAGATCTCAGCCCTTGCTCTTCACCATTTCACGGATTTATCTAATAACAACGACTTTTATATCCTATAATTACCATGCGGTGGGTGGTGGCTGCTGTCTCTACCGGCCCTCTTAGTACCACGAACCTATGGGAATAACCGACATTTTTATCATCTAGTGGACTAACAGATTGTGTCCCCTTAATTGATTTTTAAAAACTATTTATTTCTAGGAGACAAAAGACCCGAAGGACCTGCATCCAGAATTATTGCCTCTAATGGCCTCAGAAGAGCACACTCTTCTTGGCCCCTAGAAGGTCAGTATGTGCCAGTCACCTAAAGTCTGATCCTCTATCTTGCCCAATGGTTTAAAACTGAGCAAAGAATTTTAATGTTTTCTTTGAGTTTGTTAATCAACATCATGTTATGAGTCAGTCAGGTGTGCTTGGGCTATGACACAGGATTTTTATATATATATATACACACATATACATACATATATATACATATACATACACACACACATATATACATATATATACATATATATATACGTATATATATATATATATGTATATTCTCCCAAGGGTACATTATGGAAAGGAGTTTGTTCTGGTGGATGCTGTAGGACTCAGATCAACAGAAAACCTACAGCACAGTTTCTCTGGGAGAACCAAACACAACCGCACAGGGATACGTGGTGTCCTCTGCCTCCCTGTAAACTAGTGTTCTCTAAACTGCCTAAAGTTGTTAGCATCAATAAAGTTATATTTTCATGTGATTTTATTTGTACTAACAAATTTTTACTCTTCTCTCTCTCTCCTCTGCTTTGCGTGGCTTTCAAATTCACATAGGAAGAGTATTCCATTTCAGGAAATCAAGCTTTGGTTTAGGAATTAGGAAAGCTGAGGTATCTCTTTAGCTTCTTTCTAATGCATATTAGGAGCTATCTGAAAAAAAAACAAAAAAACAAAAGACAGTGAGAAAATGTTTTAAATAAAGTAGAAGTTTACACAGAAATCTCATCCTATGTTTAGAACTGACAGCAGAAAACTTCAGTATTGTTAGGGATTTAGAGTTTTGTGCATGAATCCTTTCTCCCCTTTCAGGATTCTGAGAAGGGATCATCAACTTAAGTGCCTACAAGAATTAGTAGGTAACAAAAAGAAAGGAGGCCATTTACTGTGTAAGCATAATATACACACTTTCCGTGTAGGGCCCATGAGTTTAGGGATAGAGGGACAGTCACATACTTCTTCACTCTAAAAATTTTAGCACAGTCATTGAAGGCAATGGCATTTGACCTCCCAGACAGAGAGAAAATAGAGATGGTTTGGTCTGTAGGTAATTGAAGAATATTTATTTTTTAAAAAAGGGAGCAGCCTCTACTAAACTCCATGTTGGTTTTGTCATTGACTTAGCCACAGTGTTGGCAGATATTTCAGTGTTTAAGAAGAATCTAAAAGTTCAGATTTTTATATGATCTCTCAATTATGAGATGGCTAAAATTTAAAAATAAAAAAGAAAGAAAGCTAAGAACCAACAAAAAATACACGAACACATACATAGTCGGCCTGAGGGCCACTAGTTTGTTATTTCAGAACTAGAACAGTTACCCAAACAACAGCAGTCCCAGTGCAGATTCAAGTGTCCCTGATAATATTGAGATGGCAGAAAACAAGGAAATAATGGGAGATGTTTATTCCCTTTCTAAATTGAAGACATCTAAACTCTCAGAGTAAGGCTGATTTGACCTAATACTCCATTAGAGGAGAAAAAGCTAAAAATAGTGAAAATAGTGTGCCTTTCATCCATTCTGTAGAGGTTTCCTGTCTGGTGGGTCTACTGTAAGAAAAAATGAGGAGCACAATCTCCTCCTCCTGAGAAGTAATGAAATAAAAAGAGCTAAAGACCATGCCAGCCATGGGCAGTCCATACAGTAGTCTAGGCTGCTAGTAAGTGACAGCCCAACAAGCGTCAGTCAGCCTCTCCCAGGCTCCTATCGTGAATGTGGGGTGCAAAAAGAAACCGAAGTTCACTCTCACCACTTCTCTTAGAGAGAAAGCAGGTCCCTTCTCTGTTGAAATAAGTAACTAGTGGGTCATTTTCCTATTAAAAGAAAAAGATGAAATAATAAGAAGCCTCCAGAGTAAATGTGACTCATCATGGAACTTCTAATGAGAAGTGACAGGCCACCCCATCTAAGGACCAGCAGGAGATGACTGAATACAGCCCATGTTTATGTTGCATTCTTTGTTGAAGTGATTAATCCATCTCTGATATGTGTTCAAGCATATTCACTTGGAAAACAGCAGTTTCTCTCCAAATCTGATAATGACAGTTACTCAATATCTTAAGAAGGAGGAGAATGCTTTTGCCCATAATCAGCTTTATTCCTGAATTATTTCAGTGGAGAAAAATAAATGAAAGAAATATTGACACAGGTACAAAAATGAAACATGAGCTCTTTCTTATTATGAATAAGCGAGATAATTGTGGTGTTCTCAACATAGATGCAGTGTAAGCAATATAAAGTCATGGTTTGGGGCATTAGCTCTACAGGAATAAGAAAAATAATACTTTCTCCATACTTTTATTGCATGGAGAAAGGCTAGGGGGTTATGTTATTGGTCCCTAACCCAACATTCTGCGATTGAATGAAATATTCAGTGTCATACATTCCAATGAGGCAAATGATAATAAGAAAATTTTATCATGGGCCATGTAAATTTATAATGGAAATGATAGGATTGTAAGTTAAATGGATATTATTTACATAGGAATACCACCTATATGAGAGCACAAATTTGAAGTCAAGTAGAGAAGAATGTGAGTTCTGCTTCTCTCCTGTGTGATCATATGCTACCTGGAGCTCAATCTCCTGCTAGCTAAAGAAGGATAATACAGTTAACCTCATTGGATTTTGTGAGCATTAAAAAAATACAATGTATGCAAGTGCTTAGCACAGTACTTGGAACATTGTAATTGCTAAGAAAGCGGTGCCCAGGACTATACCCATAGTAAAACTATTTTTCAAAGTTGCATAAACTGACTTTTGTATAATAATCTATGGTTAAGAAATTGATTTTACATACATCACTATTTTTCACTCCAACAAAATGCACAAAAGAAGTACAGAACGGGAACTTATTATCCAAGTTATATGAGTTTTTTAATGACACTCTGGCAATTAGTGATAAGCTTGGACCTCTAATCTAGAAATACTATATGTGATCCAGTGCCAATTCTAGAATTATTCCTCTAAGATTCAAGCGGAAGTATTTCTATGACAAAGCCACCTAATTATAACTATTAAATCCGAACTGTTTGGCATTAAAATGAAAACGGCAGTTAACATAAACCCACACACAGCTGATTTAATATCCTGTCAGTTGTCTGATGTGTCATCTGGCCCTGCCATCCTATGATTTTATGTAATTCAATGTTTTAATATTATAACATTTGTCCAAACATTTTAAAAGTAGAGTCATTTTTACGTCTTCTGGGCTCTATGATCTTGCTATAAATTTTTATGCCAAAATAAATAATTTGTATTCATCTGAAGAGAAAATAAAAATACATTTGGCATTTACCTTGAAAAACAGATTTAATCTTTCAGCAGCCATGATTTACACTGAGTTTCAGTTATCTTCTCTTGTAACTAGTAAAATCCCTAGTAATAATATATCCACTTCCAGTGTGAAGAGTTGAAGCAGTTGGTGAAACTAATGTTCCTGAACTAATGTTCCTGAAAAGTCATGAATAGTAAATTGAACTAATCATAAAGATATGCACAGAAGGACAAACAATCCCTTTGGCAATTATTTCAAACTTTTGTGTGTCTAAGAATCATTAGGGGGCATCTTACAATGAAGATCCCCAGGGAAGCCCCTGCCCCAGAGGGGCTGATTTATTAGGTACTGGGGATCGTCTAGGAGTCTGCATTTTAATACTATGCCTTTGATCATTTAGAGATAGTGTGTTCCATGAGTCAAACTACTACCTTTGAGAATTCTTTCAAACCTTTCCCCACATTATTTATATTATTATTCAGGTTAAGAGGGGAAAGGCTTTATTAGAGATTCTGGTCCAAGCCTTCTTAAAGTATACTCCATTATGCACCCATCCACATCAGATCCATTTTGGGCTAACATTAAAATGCATATTTATTGACCCCATGCAAGATCAACTAAATGAGACTTTCTAGAGTGGGGCAGATTTGCACTAGGAATAAACCTCCCAGGTGATTCTGATGCACAGAAAGTTTAAGAACCATTAATTTTTATTTCTTTTTAACTCCTCTTTTACCCTTGTAGGCTCTGATTTTCTCCAGCCAAGGAGGACTACGAATCATCCTTTTAACAAGGTGTTTACAGGCAATAGATAAGAATGTAGGGCATGTTTAGCCCTTGGAGTTGCCTCAGCGCAAGGATACAGTTGAATAGAAGAGTGGTTAGTAGAGTGCATTTTTAATGTATGAAACATCAAACACTGACATCTGGTATCTGGCAGGATTGTTGTAATCATCATATGTATTGATCAGATCAGATAAGTTCTCTTGTACTAATGAAGAACCCCAATATTTCAGTAGCTTCATGTATCAAGACTTATTTCTTGTTTATGCTATAGGTCCAGCATAGGGGCCTACTTTTTTGTAGCTTTGCCATCTGAAATATGTGACTTCCTGCTATTCTACACTTCAGCCTAAATATAGCACTTATTACTCTAGCTTGAAATTAATTTATTATCCAAAACTACCTATGAGTACTAATTTTGTCATAGAGAAAGCAGTCATACACAGCATTGTTGTTTTCTAAGAATGCGGTATTAAGATTGCCTGAAGAGAGAAGAGACATTCAAACAGATATGTTACATACTTTGATAATAAAGGAATAGAAAGACTTTGCTGCCAACAACCCACCTCAGTTTGCCAAAGTGTCAAGTTAGCTCAGTATAGGAAAAAAAAAGAGTGTACAGAAAAAAGTAGACCTTGTATATAAATGTACCCCAAAGAAAAGTTGTTGAAAGAATGTACACTAATAATTACAGCTTCTGGTTAAGAGGAAACATTCTTAAAAATTAGAATTTCTGCAATTGGTTAATTTCCAGTCACTGGCTTTAGTTAGTTCTCTAAGAAAGTGATGCTAAAACTATCTGCCAATGAGCCATTTCATTTTTGAGTATCCAGGGAGCCTCAGAAGAATTGAAGACATTTAGAACACAGCAGAGCATGTAACATGATCATTAGAAAATATCACTTGACCGGTATATTTGGAGAGCTAAATAGGGAATTCAAACTGAACGTGGTAAAACTCACATGAAGAATGAGACAAGTGCCAGTGTGGGGATTATGAAGTGCATAACTATCTATGCATCTGCTCTCTCTGTGATTTGAATTCTATGTTTGTATTAAACATTTGAATTTTTATATGACTTCTTTAATGTTGTGCAGTATCATTTGATCATGGGGAAAAACTCTCTTTGTGCTGGTGCAGATTGTTGCTTAAGGAACTGTCATCCATGTTAATAAGTTACAATGTTGAACAGAGAAAAAAGTTTATTTCCTAATATAGTGAGGAGATAATGGACACACTCAAAATTCTTTAGAGAATAATATACAATGTTTTTCTTTTGGACAACTCAAAACACTTAAAAACATTTAAGTGGAAAGACTGGCCCTTTTAATGGGCCCATGAGAAAAAAGCAGAAAGATTCCAAAATAGACTGAACTCAGATCACGAGTTATTTTTATTCTACTTTAAGTGATGGGATTTTCAGTACTCCATAGCTTTATTGGAACAAAAAAGATCAAATATTATATTATTTATTTTTCATTTAAAACATAGATATTCATAACAACTTATTAATTTTCTACTGTCAAAAACTCTGCCACATACTTGCAATTAATTTATAATTCAGTACCATGTTTTGAAACACCTTGCATGAGTTGTTCTTAACCAGAATTGGATATCATCTTTTAAAACATCGCACATATGTGGGGCACACTCCAGACTACAAAACCTCGCCAGGTGACTCAGCTGTGGACTCCTGTGAAGGATGATTGCCTAGGTCCCGTTATCACATTTGCACGTGCTTCACTGAAGAATCAAAGGTGACATATTTTAAATTTTGAAGGAAAAGGTAAAAATAAATTCTGATATTCTAGGCAATATTTTTTTACAAGTGCAATGCTTAAAACTCAGTGTCAAAAATTAAGATTTGACATCTTTATTTTCATGTCTTATAAAATTACTTAATGTATGAGAAAAACAAAATACAGATAATAACATTATAAAATAATCAATGTAGTTACTCAACCGGATAGCCATCAGGTCCATAATGCTAGCATTTATTACATTGATGTTATCAGTCACTTAAAATAAGATAAAGTATTAAAGATATAATAACTTGGGTGTAGGCAGAGACAATTAGATAGCTTCTAAGAAGAGCCAGAAGAAAAAAGGGAGAATAAACAAACCCATTCCCTCATTCACAAACCTGAGTAATGTAAAATAGAAGGAAGATTATGTAAAAATTTTCAAATATTAAACTGTACAGCTAAAATGTGGAGTGGGTGCCAGGGTTTGGGAATAAAGTTGTATGATAATTTATATTATAATACAGTGGGAAATATTAAATTGCTATTAAATATTAAAATTAATATAGTGAAATGTATTAAATTAGAGCTAGAAGACCTGAATTGGACTACCAGTATTTTACTTACTGTGTGACTTTTAATCAGACATTTTTATTCTCAAGTTCTCAATTTTTTCATCTATAAAATGGGACTAATATAGTATCTACTTCATTGGATTATTGTAAGGGTGAAATTATATAATAAATGTGAAACTCTAAGATCTGTAAATTATATGCTAGGTGGTGGTATTATTATTATTATTATTATTATTATTATTATTATTATTATTTAAAAGAAGTCTAGGTGGAGAAGATGAGGTCCAAGAACAATTCCTTAACCTGCTGACTATAGGGGTACTTTCCAGAACATAGTCTGTTATTCTTTATAACCTGTAAATTAGGGACTAGATAACACAATTTTATATAACTCTAAAGGCTGCAGATTACCAAAAATAACAGAAATAATAAGAAGTAGAAAAGTAACTGTATCTGTTTTATATTTTCTTTTAAAAAATTACACCATCACAACTTAAAACAAACATTGATTACTTCACATTTTCCATGGGTCAGAAATCTGGAAGAGACTTAGTTGGAGTGCTTGCTTAGAGTTACTCATGGGGTTGCTGTCAGACTGCAGGCCAAGGCTGCAATCATCTGGAGGTTTGTGCCTGTGGGATTCACTTCCAAGTGCAGGCCCCTGAGGGTTCATAGGAACTCTAGGTCCTTTGTCTTATAGACCTCCCATAGGGCTGCTTGAGTATCCTCATAACACATTGGCCGGCTTTTCTCAGAGCAAGAGATCCAAGAGAGAGAGACAAAGAAGATGTGAGAGGAAAGGGAAAGAGAGATAGAGAGAGCGCAAAGTGGACTGTCAATGCCCTCTATGACCCAGTCTCCACAGTGACACCTGTGGAGACAGTCATCATTTGTGCAATACCCTGTTGGTTAGAAATGAGTCCCTGGGTTCAGCCCACACTCAAGAAAAGGGGAGTTCAGCTCTACCTCTTGAATGGAGGAGTACCAAATAATCTGTGAACATGTGAACATGTACTAAAGCCAGTACTGTAACAAAGACAACCATTTACAGTAGGTCCTCCATAACCACAGGTTCTTCATCCACAAATTCAATCAACTATGGTAGAAAATATTTGGAGGGAAAAAAGTTATGTTAATGATGTGCACTATGTAGTTAGTTCTATGATAGTTATGTCTGTATTGAGCACGTACAGACTTTTTCTTGTCATTATTCCATAAACAATACAGTATAACAACTATTTACATAGTACATACATTGTGTTAGATGTTATGAGAAACCTAGAAATGATTTAAAGTGTATGGGAAGATGCACGTAGGTTACATGCAAATATTACATCATTTTACATAAGGGACTGGAGCATCTGTGGATTTCTCATCTGCAGGGTTCCTGGAACCAATCTCCCCCCAATACACAGGGACAACTGTGTTTTTTCAGTTGAATAAATTGAGGTCCAGAAAAGGAAAGTGACAAGTCCTTAACCTTCCTAACTCCACTTCTAACCTGGTAAGCTAACTCTCTCTAGTGGTTCCACAGCTCAAAGGAGAGCCAACTCTCTTGCTCTGGACAGGACATTTCTTCCTGGTGAAAGATTACAGAATGGCCAAGGATTACATCATTTCCAGTCCTGGGATCTCTGTCTCTTTCTCTTTGTCTCTTTCTTTTTTACTACCCCTCCTCCCCCATCCCCTCATTCTATTATACTGGACGAAGAGGCACAGAGACTCTCGAAAACCAGATGGGTGAGGTAAGTGAAGCTGGATAGCCACATTCCTGGTCTGGAGTTTGAGAATTAAAATAGAGCTTTTATTCTGGATTTGCCTCTAAAGAGATTGGAAGTGATTGTTTATTCTCAAAAACAGCCACTGTGAGAAGAAAAATGAGCAGGTAACTGCTTTCTCTGGAGTCATCCAGGTTTTGTCTTAGCTCTGAATTGCCATGGGTATATATTAATCATCAAGTCATTTCTCCTCTGTATCTCAGGCTTCTGAGCCCCCCAAATGGATGAAGGTGAACTAGAAATTCTGTAGGATGTTATAATTCTATGCTTTGATTCACTGAGTAATATTTAAATAGCCCTTGCCTCTCCTCACATACACACACCAGCACCCAGGGGCTAGTGACATAGAAAAATCATTTAAAAGGTACAATACTTCTACTCAAGGAATCATAGACAATGCTTTTACGTGTTTAAACCCAATTCCTGTAGCACGCATCTCTCACTTGTTGAGCTGACAGCTAACTTCTGTTCTCCCGTATCTTGTTTCCTTACCGTCTGGGACTGGCAGCCCCAAACAGTAAGAAGTTTACAAAAAGCCTGTCCATAGTTGAACTCCGATGTCCTCAGCTTCTCTAAGTCCATTTTAATATCAATTTCCAAGGTCAATATTTTGTGAATTAGATTGAAAAAAAGTGTAACCTTTTGTCTTAACTTCCTTTTTTGCCCTTCTCTTTTACCCATACAAACCCCAAGCAGTCTTCCTGTGGTGATATATGCTCATATATTTCATCATGCCAAATAAATAAATGAGTGAATGGAGCTTGGTTTTGAAATTGCATAGTGCATAAACAGCACAATCTCTGGAGTTAAGATATCTGACTTGTAATTCAAACTATAATTCTTTTGTTATGAGACCTTGAGTAAAGCACTAATTGTGCCATAGGTTCCCCATCAATACAATTTAAGAATCACTACATGCCTTTCTTACATTCTTGGAGTTGGTGTAATAATAACAAAGCAAAACTTTCCTGTGTCTCTCAAGGTACAATTCATGATTCCTTCCAAGTAACCTATAGTTTAGGAAATTTAATCCTTCTTAAGTGCATAAGGTGCTAGTGGAATTGCACGAAGTAAACATAAATCCCAGAGATCTCTCCTCCCACTCTTCCCAAGTCAATTGCTTGCCAACTGTTGTTGATCTTATTTCCCAAAAGTCTCAAAATCCTTCTCTACTCTTCTCCTTGAAAACTGTAAGAATTTAAGCTACATAAACAGTAAGTGTTTTATTTTCTGAACATGCCATGTACTTTTATGCCTTATATGCCTTTGCTAATGTTACTTCTGCTTGGAATGCCCACTCTTCTCCCCCTCCACCTGAGGGCTCTTTCAATGCTTCACACTCAGCTCACATGTTTTCAAGCCTGTGTGTGCAGCTTTCCTGGGCAGAGTTGGATGCTCCTTCCTACGTTCTTGTATTTCTCATATTTCTGTTATTTTAATTACAAATTTCTAGAAATCTCTTACACCTGATATTCTGTAAGCTTCCATGGCAAGATAACTATTTATTGAATCTCTAATTTGAGCACTTAACACTAAGGCTAGCATATAACAGATTTTTTCATTAACATTTCCTTAAATAAATTAATTATCATGACCACTGTTACTATGAACAAAGTAATAGAGCCTTGCTTCTTTCTTTCCTCCATCCCCCATACATTATAGATGCAATAATTTGTGAAGCACCACTTTAACCTTTTGCTCAGCACTGTATAAAATGAATGCCAATATTGAATCCTGGGGCTCCCAACACCACATCCAGAGCCACTAAATTTAGCTCTTGGCATTGCTTAAGGACAGATGATCCATGACTACGTAGGGATGAAAAGAGCCCAGCTGCACCATGGCTGGCCTGGCCACCACCCTCACATTAAGGACCCCCATCCCTGCTCCACTCTATCTGCAATAACAGCTGATGCTGGGATCAGCATCATGCTCACGGACAGATGTTCCATTTGTGAACTTGCTATTAAATAGACTCAGAATGACAGGACCCAGCAGTGATAAACATTCTCTACCTATAGTGTACCATAGAGTATTTCTGGCTAACGAATTTCAAGCAGAAAAAAAAATATGTCTGTTTACTGTTTGAAAATCCAGATGATGTTGGAAAAATAAAATAAGTACTGTGTAGATTCAGGGTCAGTTGGTAATTAAGAGATCGGTTCTTTCAGGTCTCAGAGCTTGGCATGGGCTCTTCTGCCGCCTCCTGTCCTGTGCACCCACACCTGCCCAGCCCTCCTTCTCTCCCTCTCAGAACCTTCCTGCCACCTTGTTCAGGCCTTGCTGCTCCAGTCTGTGGAGCACGACCCATTCCACCAGCCTGTGAGCAGCAGCAGAGAAAAAAAATACATATTTTCTTGCCCCTATTAACTTTGAGGTGAGCAATTTTAATTTGAACCATGGGGGAAATCATGCACATCCAGGCCAGCCAGTGTGGCAACCAGTTCGGTTCCAAGTTCTCAGAGGTGATCAGTGATGAACATGACACCCATCCTACCGGCACCTACCACAGGGACAGTGACCTACAGCTGGATCACATCTCCATGTATTTATTACAACAAAGCCTCATGCTATCTTGGTGGATCTAGAACCTGGAGCCATGGTCTCTGTTCACTGAGGTCCTTTTGGCCAGATTTTCAGACCAAACAATTTTGTTTTTGGTCAATCTAGAGCAGGCAACGGTTGGGCCAAGGGGCACTATAGAGAGGGGACTGAGCTGGTTGATTCAGTACTGGACATGTTGCATAAGGAGGCTGAGAGCTGTGACCGCCTGCAGGGTTTCCAGCTGACCCATGTGCTGGGCAGAGGCACAGCCCAGCACAGATCCGTTTATCAGAAAGATCCGTGAACAGTACTATGTCACATGACAGACAACTTCCGTGTGGTACCTTCCTCCCAAGTGTCTGACACTGTGATTGAACCCTACAACACCACCCTCTCTGCCCATCAGTTGGTAGAGAATACTGACAAGACCTACTTGCACTGATAAAGAGGCCCTTCACAATATCTGCTTCCTCGCCCTCAAGCTGAGCACACCAAACTTTGGGGGCCTGAACCAGCTTGTCTCCACCACCATGAGCAGTGTCACCACCTGCTTCCACTTCCCTGGCCAATTCAATGCTGACCTCTGCAAGCTGGCAGTCAGGATGGTACCCTTCCCATGCCTCCACTTCTTCATGCTTGGCTCTGCCCCTTCTACCCAGCCATGGAAGCCAGCAGTCTCTAGCCCTCACTGTACCTGAACTCACCCAGTAGGTATTCGATGTCAAGAATGTGATGGCTGCCTGTGATCCCTGCCATAGCTGGAAGCTCACCATAGCTGCTGTCTTCCAAGGACAGATGTCCATGAAGGAGGTGGAGGAGCAGATCTCAATGTGCAAAACAAGAATAGCAGCTACTTTGTGGAATGGATCCCCAATGATGTCGAGACAACTGTCTGCAATATCCCACCCAGTGGCCTGAAAATGACAGTCACCATCACTGGCAACAGCATGGCCATCCAGGAGCTGTTCAAGTGCATTTCAAAGCAGTT
Source organism: Glossophaga mutica (assembly GCA_039655065.1). Taxonomy (NCBI): domain Eukaryota; kingdom Metazoa; phylum Chordata; class Mammalia; order Chiroptera; family Phyllostomidae; genus Glossophaga; species Glossophaga mutica. The sequence continues at coordinate 174,032,917 of CM077304.1, read as the reverse complement.
TACTGCCACGTTGCACCTGCACTGGTACATGGGTGAGGGGGTGGACAAGATGTGGTTCACCAAGGCTGAGAGCAAGATTAAAGGCCTTCTCTGAGTAGCAGGATGCCACCACAGAAGAGGAGGATTTTGGCGAAGAGGCTGAAGAGGAGGCCTAAGGCCAGTTTGGTCATTCAGGCTTCTCAATTCTCTCTGCCTTCTTCCTCAACTACCTCTTTTCTTTCCCTCAGAATTTGCATCTTCTGACTTGCCTTTTTGCTTTTAGGGATGTTCTAGAACAGTGCCTGACACATAATAGGCACTCAATAAATATTTCTTATTTGTTGAATGTCTCCTCTCTGTTTCTACTCTGGGAAATCTTTATTTCCACTGCTGTGGGTAACCCCATATTTCCTTCTGGTGCTCATTCCTCCTATGTGTCTGTTAATATTTCCCTCTCTGTTTTCAAGATAATTCCACAAGATAATGGATCTCATCTGGATCCCATTTAGAACTATGCTAAAAATGTCATCCTAAGCCCATGTGGTAGCCTAAGGGAAAGGGGACCACACTAACTCCAGTAACTTTAAGTCCCAGCGAGGAATGAGTGGGGTTTCCCATTCAAGAGCAGTTTTGAACAGTGGAATTCTATCTGTTCAAGTCCTAGTTTGCAGAGGTTTTTCCCTGCTCCTCTCTCAGCTCTGGAGGAAGTATTAACAGTATTACCCCAGTTTTCAGTCTCTCTCCAAGCTCCATCCTGAGCTGTTTCCTTTGCAGGGGTCTGCCCACTCTGCCAAGTGGGATCCTTCCCTCTTCTACTTTATCTCCCTTTCACATTGAAATGCTTCCTGCTCTGGATGGAGAAAGGGGTAAAAGGGGAAGAGTGACCAGGCTGGGTTCCTAAATCTCCAGATCTTACCCATCTCCACCTTTTCTTATGCAAAAAGGAGTATCAGTCCTCTATGTCTATGAAAGGTAAGTACTGCGACCTGAATGTTGGAGTCATTCCCTAGTGAAGAGGTGACAGGACACCCTGTCTTTTGGCAACATCTATTCTTTTGCTATCGCCTCTTTTCCCCTACCATGGGTTTTGTCCTATCCTACACTTAAAATTTCGGTTTTGTGTTGAATTTGTTATTTTTTTAATATTGAAAAAATGAGTTTGCTTCAAGTGCTAAAAATAAATGGATATTTAAAAAAGAAAGAGAGAAAAAGAGATCAGTTCATTCAAATGCCCTGCATAATATATTTTTTCCTCTTTGGGTCAATAAAACTCTTACAATACCATATGTCTTACAGCCCTCCTCTCCATGCTATCCCCTCTGCTGTGGTTCAGGACTCATTACCTTTCATAGCAGCTTTGGAGTTTCCCTCAACGAGTCCATTCTCCCCTCTCCAAACTTGTGTGTATGCCATCACCAAATCAATCTTTCTCAGAGATTCTGTGGCATCTCAATTTCTACAAGATAAAAATTATTCTGGTTTGTTTTAACCTAAATTTGAGGCACTCTATTTTCTGGTCTGATGCCAATTTTCACAACTTACTTTTTTCTGCTCCTCTGTATGTGTTGAACATTCCAGTTCAACACAAAGACTTGCTGTTTCTGAATACTCTTCCATTGGTGTGACTTTGTTCAAGGTATTATTGTCTGGGAAAACCTTTATATTTATCTCACATGTCCACTCTTAACGTTTAGTTGATAAGAGATGACATGAGGATTAATAGATTGGAGGTCTTGGTAAGGTAAAAAGATTGTTGAATAAGGGTATTAGATGAAGCGGGCTAGAAAGATAGGTGAGGACAGAGAGTGAGTACTTAAAACTGAGATGAATAAATTAAATATAAACATAAATATAAAATATTGGCAGTGAGGGACTGAGGTAGATTGAAGATAAGACAACTAGAGGGGAGGACATGACGAAATTGAATGGTTAAAGTATTGGAAATATACTTTACATGAAATTTTTTTTTTTTTACTTTAGTCACTGAGAGGTCAGGCAATACTTCTGAGGAAGTAACAGTGAGCCAGGTATCAAAATCACGAAATGAGAGGGAGAGATCAGGTGTTGGTATATGATTGCATTTAGGAGGCAATATGGGTGGTGAATATGAAATTTACAGCTGGAGGATGTTTAAAGGAGGGAAGGACAATGGTCCAGAAGCAGTGACAAAGAGGAAAGAGAATACTTATTTTACTCCCAGGCTGGTCTCATGAGGAGTATTGGAATAAAACAGACACTACTTGAGAAGGATAGAGGAGAAACAGTACCTTTAGCAGAAAATCAGCTTTCGGTGGAGTAAGAAGAGAAGGTAACCTGCAGAGAAGTGATAGAGAATATCAGAAATTCTGTATACTGAGCTTGTGGTCCAGAGGTCTTGGTGAAAGTAGTACAGTATTTGGAGAAGGGAAGGAAATGAGATCAGAAATGGGCAGAAACAGAACCATACGTGGATTATAATGCAGAACATGAAGGTGTTCTGAGATCCTTGGGTTCAAGTATAGCCTACGATGAGATTAGTCTGATGGATGCTGCAAGAAAAGTGGATGGGAGATTGGATCCAGTTTGGGAGGCATATATAAAGAGACCTATGAGGAGGAAAATTTAACTTTATTGGGATGACAAGAGAGTTGTAGGTATTTTATGGTCATAACTTGTGCAAACAAGGACAGAGCATTATAGGATTTGTCTCAATATTCTCCAGGGAGAAAAAGGTGGTGAGGTTATGCGCTTGGGTTTAGAGAGATTCAGAGGGCTTGCCAGGAGCACAAACAATTCTGGGGCTCTCCTTTGACCTATACTGATAGAAGTGTGAGGGGTAAGAACCAAGCTCTTTATTTCCTTCCCTGCACATAACAATTAGTTTACATGTTTTATAGTACCCTATTAGCAGTTCGGAGACAGCATGATCATTGTTGTTGCTTAGTTCTTTATACTCTCTGAGGTCTCACACATAGCAGGCACCTTGCAAGCCATTTTGAAGAGATGATCAAGCCATCTTTGATTATTCTTGAACATTAGTTTTCCTATTCTACAAATTTGTGCAGTATAATTTTTAAATGCTTGATTCTTGGAATGCCTAGCATCTCTAGTGCCCTGCCCCTGCCAGAAGTGATGTTGCATGGAGGTAGTTGTTAAGAGATTTAGCCACAGGAACCTACTCCGATTTTCTTCAACTGTTATACTCTTTAACCTTCCCATGCCTGTTTGCACCTTTGTTTCAAATGCCCACTACTCTTCCTCCTCCTACTACTTGTTCACCTTATAAAAATTTGTTCACTACTTGAGGCTCGATGCAAATACCACCTGCTTGACAAATGCATGACAGAAACTACTTCTTCTTTTCCTTCTTCAACCAAGTTGTCATTCCTGTTTTCCACAGGAATAACATTCTGATTTTGTAAGGAATCTAGCTCTTCTCTTCTCTCAATCCTTGTTTTATGTATAGGATTAGATCCAGAAAAGGGAATGTAATATAATCCCACACAATTAGTAATTTTCCTCTGTTCTCATTAATTTGTTTATAAAAGGCTTATGGTCCACATCAGTCTGACTGCTATTAGGATTTCCAGAAAAGAAAATGATGTTTTGATGGGGTTAATGAGAGAATAGGAGTTGTTTTTTGTTTGTTTGTTTGTTTGTTTGTTTGTTTTAAACTTTCTGGGAAGGGATCTCCTGAATGAAGCCACCACAGGGGAAAAAAAGAGGAGCCAAGAGTTGGAGAGAGAATGACTCCTGAAGATCTATTTTGAATCCCTGGATGGAAGAGTATCTAAAACATTTTCTATCACTGGACTTTTCAATCATATGAACCATGCATTTCTTTTTTATTTTGTTCTTAAGACAGTTGGAGTTGGCATCTTCTATTTATTTATTTTTATTTTTTTAATTTTATTTTTAATCAGTCTTTTTTAATTGTTGATATTGTATAGTTTTCTGTCTTTTACCCTGCCCCCAGCCCACCACCCCAGCCCTCCCCACCTTCCTCCCATTTCCACCCCCCATAGTTTTCGTCCATGAGTCCTTTATACTTGTTGCTCTAAACTGTTCCCCTTTTCCCCTGAAATTCCCTCCCCTCCCCCTCTGGACACTGTCAGGCTGTTCTCAAATTCAGTGTCTTTGTTTATATTATGCTTGTTTCTTTGTTTTGTTGATTAGCTTCCTGTTAAAGGTGAGATCATATGGTATTTGTCTTTCACTGCCTGGCTTATTTATAAATACAATAACCAGCCCTGGCTGGTGTGGCTCAGTAGATTGAATGTCAGCCTGTGAACCAAAGGGTCACCAGTTTGATTCCCAGTCAAGGCACATACCTGGATTGCAGGCCAGGTCCCCAGCTGGGGACGCGTGAGAGGCAACCACACATTGATGTTCCCCTCCCTCTCTTTCCCCTTCCCTTCCCCTCTCTCTAAAAATAAATAAATAAAATCTTTTTAAAAAGTAAAGTTCAGCATAGCTTTAAAAACAAGATTTAAAATAAATAAATAAATGAATGAATAAATGAATAAATAAAATAACCATGACTAACACAATCATTTTACATAATGGAAAGTCAGAAGTCCTAAGTCTGTTCCTGTGTCTAGGAATCAAAGTCCAGGCTCCTGAGAATTATTGAGCCTTCTAGGGCCCGTACCAGGAACAGTGGATCTCTTAGACAGTGGGGAGAAAAGATCTTGTCCAGGACTGTTCTGCTCAGCTGTTACCTTTTATTTAGGCTTCCCATATGATGAATAACAGCAGGCAGGACATCAATGCAGAGATAATTAGCTAAAGATATTTAAGGGGAAATTTTTCTTCCTTGTGAAAGCTATCCAAAGTCTACAATTAAAGATGCATTCACGTACAATAGGTCCCATATTCAATACAAGTTGCACAGTCTGAAGACAAAACCTGCCCTTGAGAGAAACAAAGAAAAGTTTTAAATCAAAATATTTCAAAGAAAGTTTGCTTTTTATTACATTTTATCAAGCTTCTTACTCTCAGGAAGATATTTCAACATATTTATTCAGAAATTTTACATTTTAATTCAGAGCTATAAGTCAATTAATCAGTTACTATTAACTCAGCAACAAGGAGCAGAACAAACAAAAGTTACACACAAAAAGCAAAGAGAAAACTTAAATTTTGAAAATATTAATTACTTCCCAATTCTGAGAAGTAAATTAAGACATGCCTTGTTAGTTATTTTTGTGAAGTATATTTCCTTTTTTAAAAATTTCTATTGAATTTGTTGGGGTGACATTGGTTAATAAAATTATATAGGTTTCAATGTACAACTCTATAATATGTCATCTGTATATTGTATTGTGCCCACCACCCCACATCAAGTATTAAGCATCTTTCAGTTATCATATAACCCCCTGTACCCTTTTCTGCCTCTCCCCACCCCTCCTTTTTTCTTGTAATCGTAATGCTCTTGTCTGTGTCTATGAGTTTTTTTTTCCACTTAATCCCTTCACTTTTTCCACCCAGCCTCCAACCCCCTTCTCTCTGACAACTCCCAGTCTATTCACTTTATCTATGAGTCTTTTTCTATTTTGTTTGTTTATTTTCTTCATTATTTTCCACTTTTAAGTGAAATCATATGGTATTCCTTTCTCTGACTGGCTTTTTCTACTTAGCATAATACTCTTCAGGTCCATCCATGCCATCAGAAAAGGTGAGCTTTCTTTTTTATGGCAGAATACCATTCATTGTATAAATGTACCACAGATTTTTCATCCACTCATCTACTGATGAGCACATGGGCTGCTTTCAATGCATTATCTTTTAGAGTTAAAAATAGAGAAAATAAAAATAGCACAAAATTTCCCTCTGGAGAATAACAGAATCATGGCCAATAGCATGTCTATAATATACTACATTGTTCTGTTACACGCACCTTCATCAAGAGAATCCTAGATTAGATATTTGTTTTCAAATTCATTCAGGGAATTACATTAATTGCATGAAACAGAACACAGTGACTGGTAACCAAGTGCAATTAACTACAGAGAGCAACCATCTCTTGAAGCACATTTCTGATGGTTTACAATGATAAAACTGTGTTAAGAAAAAGCCATACCTGTGTACTTTATAAAGAGTTCTGTTTTTCTTTAAGGTATTAGAAACATTTTCTTCCAACAACATTGTTCATTTCAATCTCTCTGACCTTGGAATTTGCTCTAAAGGGTTTCTTAGGAAGCGGCAGGGGACTGGCTAGAGAGAGAGAGAAATGAAAGGTACTAAGGTCTACCTGTTCTCATTTACATACACCATGCCATTCAGCCATTCCAGGGAAAACGAGAAGCTGGTATAATTACTCCCATTTCAAAAATCCATCCCTGGCTGGTGTGGCTTGGTGGATTGAGGGTCCAACTAGAGGGTCACAGGTTCAATTCCTAGTTAGGGCACATGTCTGGGTTTGCGGGCCATGTCCTGTGTAGGGGGCGTGCTCGACCACACATCGATGTTTCTTTCCTTCTCTTTCTCCTTCTCTTCCTCCTTCTCTTCCCCTTGTTCTAAAAATAAATAAATAAAATATTTAAAAACTCTGATAAATCAGAAATAAAATTAACTTGCTCAAGATTAAACAGCTCTCAAGTTGAGGTGGCAGAAATATTCTGAGAAATCTGGCTCCAAAGACTAAATTTTCTTCAGACCAGGCTGCCTCCTAACATTTTAAATCAACATGACTCTTAAATTATTGATTCTATTTTTGGCACCCTTGATATAGTATAATAATAAAATATAAAAATAATAAAATCAAGAATGGCTTGATGATTAATAAGCTTTATTATTTTGTCATTACAAATCACATGTTATAATGACACTACATTAACAGTTTTGTGAATCAAAATATGACTTTCTGTTATGTTATGACAATAAGAACAGCTGTAAATTGTATTTTATATAACATTTTATAGTTTCAAAATATTTCCACATATTCTCTCTCCTTATGATTCTGTTATTGTAACAATTTGCGAAGTAGGTTGAGCCAATTTTATGCTGTTTGAAAGTTGAGGAAATTGAGGAACAGAGCATTTGCTCAAGTCAAATGAACGGAGACCCTCTATGAAAACATAGGCTATATGTTCATTGACATATTCACTCTTCTGAAGATAAATTTGCATATCTGTTATGTGAAACCAACTCATTTCTTAAGTGATATCCAATCTGTTTTTCATTCCATCACTTTGAGACTTATGTCACAGAGTACATTAAATGTATTAATAACAGTGGCTACCAGGCCTAACATCTCTTCAAGTCCTAGCGAACTGCCTTTGCCAGCAGAAGCTGATTTAGTTTTTCTTTGAGTAAGCTCCTGAATGTAGACTGGCCCAAGGGCAGGAAATCCATGAACTGCCTGCTAACATATGATGCCATCTAACATAAGATACTGTATACGAGGGCCATGGCTATTGAATAGGCAGACTATCCAAAACAGGTTGAGACTGAGGCAATAAAAGACACATACTTCTGAGTTAAATGGCAGACTTAATTGAGCACAAGCTCTTGATCTTACTCCGAATACATAGTAATACTAACTAAAATTTTAAATACATGAAAAACAGTCAGATAAGCTATAAAGCAAGAAGGGGAAACACCCAAGTGCCGCAAGTGAAAAACAGTTGCAGGTCCATAGCAATGAGCAAGAGCTGAAGCCATGTTGCTTGGCAGAGTAAAGATATACGCATTCGTGGCTTTCGTTTTTAGTGCTACATGCAAAAATTTGTCAAGACTTCAGTCCCCAAATATAGTGCAGACTGTAGCTGGGCTCTTAGTATAAACCAGAGCCAAATAAGTGCTGCTCTGTGGACATACATTATAGATCCCCAAATCTCTGGCCACTGAGTAATGCCTCCTAAGGTGATAGGCATAAACCAAGTCATCAGTAAGAGACTGAGATCTTAGTCCTATAATGCTGTGCAGCCCAAATTTATACCACCTGAACTATTTGAAAGAACCCCAAGTGGAAAAACTGGTATAAAAATTGGAACCAGCCTACCCATAGGGCCCAGGCAGACACAACTATAAAACTGCCAGATAGAGGGACTTCTAGTACACAGAATGTGCACAAGCCTCCCTAGGAATTTGCCCGCTGAAGATGTTCTTACAGATCTGAAAATATAAAGGCAGACAACATACTTACAAATGGGAAATACACACACACACACACACACACACACACACACACGATCACAGGAAAGAAAAAATGAACTTTAAAATTAGCGTGTTTATGTGTTCAAGGTACTCAAAGTGATGAAAAAAATAAAACCTATAAAAAGGAAAAGAACAGAAGTTTATAATACAAAAATAAGTAGTTTTGTCTGTCAGCGAACTTATTATCAGGAAAAAAATGAGGCTAGATCACTTTTGAAGTCTGTTATTAAAATGCTGAGGGGAAAAATATAAAATGTTATATAAAAGAATATATCCAGCTATACCATAGTTTAAATTTGTGGCAGAAATAGAAACCTTTAATTAAAAAAAACTAGGCTAAGTTAAGGTATTCTCCATGACATTTATAAAATTTATAAATAGATAATATACTTCAGCCCCCAAAAATGTAAACACAGAAGGAATAGTATGCAAGAAGTAAACATAATTGAGCAAATAATTAAATAAATATATTAATAAATAAACATAAATATTAAATGTAAATTTTAAAATAACAATCATTTTATGTGTAGAAATATGAGCTGGAATTAAAATAATAATAACATGGAAGACTGGAGAGGAGTGTTAAATGGTTGTTATAGTAGACACATCGTTTAAGAAAAAGATAGAAATTTTAAGTTTAATGGTTTAGAAAAATTAAACTTAGTGTTTTAAGTATGTTAAAATATAATACAAGTCACTAAAAGAATATAAGTATGTAACTTTTAAAGTAGCAGATTGATACAGATGGAAATTTCAATAGTACAAATAAAACAACAATTCCAGCTGTCTAACAGGAGACAGTAAAGGAGCAGAAAAAAGCACAGTGAAGACATAACACTAAGATAATTAAAATAAGTTCAAACATATTAGTAATTGATAAAGTATAATCTCTTCAAAAATTGTAAAACACCAAAAATATATATAAATTTTGTATATACACACAGAAAATGTCTGTGTTATGGAGATACATATGTACACATAGTAGGCCCCCCTTACCTGCCTAAAATATTAAATGGACATTTCCAGAAACAACCAATTCTTAAATTTTCAATTACATGCCGTTCTGAGCAGCAGGTGGATGAAATCTCGTGGGGCCCACTTTGTCCCACGCTACGTGAATCATTCATTCCTTTTCCAGCGTCTCCGCACTGCATATGCTTCCCGTCTTTGTTATCAGATTGACTGCAGAGGTATTGCAGCGCTTGTAGTCAAGTAACACCTATTTTACTTAATAATGGTTCCCAAAACACAAGAGTAATGATGTTGGCCACTTACACATGCCAAAGATAGAACATACAGTGCTTTCTTTAAGTGAAAAGGTGAAGCTTCTTAAATTAAAAAAAAATATATATATATATTGAGGTTGCTAAGATTTAAGGTAAGAATGAAACTTCTATTTGAAATTGTGAAGAAAAACAATATAACAATGATATTTTTAGTGAGGAAGACCACATTTACATAACATTTACAGTCCAGTATATTGTTATAATGGTTATATTTTATTATTGTTAGTAATTGCTACAGTTATTGTTATCAATCTCTTTCTTTAACTAATTTGTAGATTACACTTTATCATAGGTATCTATATATATAGGAAAAAAACATAGCATATATATGGTTAGCTACTACCTCTGGTTGCAGGTATCCACTGGGGGTGAGTGGGTTTTGGAATGTGTCCCCCTAAGAACGAGGAACTACCGTGAATAAAAACATGGAAAAGGCACACTCTAAATTCCTATTAGTGATTACTTCTGGGAAGGATGAAGGGAAATGAGACTGAGAACAGGTGGAAAGGGGTTCAACTTCACCTGGAGTGTTTTGTTTCTTTTTAGGGAAACAGAAGAGTTTTGAAGCAAATACAACAATGTTATCTATCAGTTGTTAAGTCTGAGTGCTGAGTGCGTGGGTATTTTAAATATCATGTTAGTGCTTTAATTTTTAGTGTTTTCGTTTTTTCATCAGAAGGAGTAAATGCATGTGAACAGCAAATTACTGAAGTGAAGGTTCTGAACTCCTGCTTCTGCTAGATGTCAAAAGGCAACTCCATAACGAGGCTTTCCAAGAAACAGAGTAATAAATATTTCCTCCACACATTTTCATCATTTACTGACTCATATATCCTTAAAATAAACTCATTTTACTTAAGAGGTCTTTATTGCTTTTCATTAAAAAAAAAAAACTGAACTGTACACATACATATTTAGGCCCAAGAAACCCTAATGGTAGAATTGAAAAAATCAATATTGGCATAAATACATAAATTTGATTTGATTTGGTTTCATCTAATTTGATTTATTTCACATGTTCACTTAAGCAGGCAGTAAAGTAGATATGGTTAATATGAGGCTGTGTAAAGCACGAACCTCACCTTCAACTAGTACATCAATTGGTCAAGTTGATAAATGAGGAAAAATAATTACAATACAGAGTAACAGATACAAGAATAGAAGGAGAGAAGCAGGTGTATGGGAAAGAGAATTAATTCCACCTGCTCATGGTGAGAGAGGTTTACTCAGAGAGCCCACGATCAGAGTGGTAATTTAAAGAAAAAATACAGGTTTAATGAAGTGTATCTATTTCACTCAAAATGCTGGTTTAGTTACAATTAAAATATTCAATAGGAAGATTCCAAAATGTCATTACTGATGAACATAAAATCCATATTTCTCCCAGTGGCTCTCCATGTCCTAGAGAATGCTCAGTGCTTCCCCAGTATTAGCTTAGTGCAGTAAGTGACTTGGAGGCCATCGGATTCCTCAGTATCTGCTGATGAGAACTGATTGTCTTTTTTTTCTTTCCTTTTTTTTTTTTACCTTTTACTCTAATTTTTTTGACTTATTATTGTTCAGTTACAGTTGTCCCACATTTCACCCCCCTTATTCACCCCAACCACGGGCCTCCCACTCCCACATTCAATCCCCCCCATTTTCCATGCCCATGTGTTCCCTTGACTGCCCCTTCCCCTTCTTTCCTCCTTTATTCCCCCCGCCTCTGGTCACTGTCTGTTTATTGTTTATTTACAAGTCTCTGATTCTGTTTTGCTTGTTTGTTTGTTTTGTTGATTAGGCTCCACTTATAGGTGAGATCATATGGTACTTACCTTTCACCGCCTGGTTTATGTCACTTAACACAATGATTTTTTCTAATTCATTTGCAGGATTATGTTTATTTTATTGATATAATTTAGCAGTTCTCTGCTTAATTTTCACTGTTTTGAATATAAGGCCTTTGATTATAAATACTAGGAATATTTCCAAAATTGGCTTAACCAATAAAGAAATGCACTGGTTCACTTATAACTACATATGTAGAAGTAAAGTAGAATGGAGTGAAATGTGCCTAATGGTTCCATTGTGTAAGCAAGGGTTTAGATGCATAGATCCCTATCTCTTAACTTTGCTGTTCTAAGTCTTGTCTTCAACCTAGGACTGCAATCCTTACTCATTGATATTACAGCCACACAAGTTCCCAGCGTTTCCTCCAATTATGTTTAACATCCAGAGGAAATAAGGGCTCTGTGTCTTTCTTATCAGTGCATAAATTTGAGAATTTGAGATGATTATGTCTTCCTAATTGATTTTTTCTCATTATAATATGTATCTCTTTAGGTTTAGTAATGCTTTATATTTTAAAGCCTACTTTATCTGATATTAATATAGCCACATTAGCTTTCTAATGTTTAGTATTACATAATGTATTTTTATTTTCACTCTGTTATTTTCTACCTGTCTATGTTCTATATTTTAAGTGGTTTCTTGTAAAAAGCCTATGGTAGCATCTTTTTAAAAACCCATTTGACAATCTCTGCCTTTGAAGTATGTAGTTCTTTTTTAAATATATTTAATTGATTATGCTATTACAGTTGTCCCATTTCTCCCCCATCATTCCCCTCCATCCTGCACACACTCTCCCACCCACATCCCCCCTTTAGTTCATGTCCATGTGTCATAAATTCTTTAGCTTCTACATTTCCCACACTATTCTTGCCCTCCCCCTGTCTATTTTCTACCCACTGTCTATGCTACTTATTCTCTGTAACTTTTCCCCCCTCTCCTCCTCCCACTCCCCTGTTGCTAACCCTCCATATGATCTCCATTTCTGTGGTTCTGTTCCTGTTCTAGTTGTTTGCTTTTGTTTTAGGTATGATTGTTAATATCTGTGAGTTTGCTGTCTTTTTGCTGTCATATTTTTTATCTTCTTTTTCTTAGATAAGTCCCTTTAACATTTCATATAATAAGGGCTTGGTGATGATGAACTCCTTGAACTTGACCTTCTCTGAGAAGCACTTTATCTTCCCTTCCATTCTAAATGAAAGCTTTGCTGGATAGAGCAATTTTGGATGTAGGCCTTTTCCTTTCAAGACTTCAAATACTTCTTTCCAGCCCCTTCTTGCCTGGAAGGTCTCTTTTGAGAAATCAGCTGACAGTCTGATCGGAACTCCTTTGTAGGTGACTGTCCCCTTGTCCCTTGCTGCTTCTAGAATTCTCTCCTTCATTTTAATCTTGGCTAATGTAATTACAATGTGCCTTGGTGTGTTCCTCCTTGGGACCAACTTCTTTGGGACTCTCTGGGCTTCCTGGACTTCCTGGAAGTCTATTTCCTTTGCCAGATTGGGGAAGTTCTCCTTTATTGTTTGTTCAAATAAGTTTTCCATTTGTGGCTCTTCTTCTTCCCCTTCTGGTACCCCTATAATTCGGATGTTGGGACATTTAAAGATGTCCCGGAGGTTCCTAAGCCTCTCCTCATTTTTTTGAATTCTTGTTTCTTCCTTCTGGTCCACTCCATTGATTTGAGTCCCAGTTTTCCTCCCATCTCTATTGGTTCCCTGTGCGTTTTCCTTCATTTCACATATTGTAGCCTGCATTTTTTCATCTAAGTTGTGAGCCAAATCCACCAATTCTGTGAGCATCCTGATCACCAGGGCTTTGAACTATGCATCTGATAGGTTGGCTATCTCTCCATTGCTTAGAGGAACTGGCTCTGAGGCTTTGATTTGTTCTCCAGTTTGAGCCATTTTTGGTGTTTTTTGTTTTTTGTTTTTTTTTTGGTCTGATTGCATCTGTTATGTAGTGAGGGATGGAGCCTTAGGTGTTCCCCAGTGCAGGGCAGCCCAGTCTCTGAGTTGTGACGCTGTATATAGGGGCAGAGTCTAAGAGGGAACAATGGCACTTGCTCCACTCTCTCATAGATTCCAGTCCCTTCCACGGCTTCCCCTTCGCCTGGATTATCTGCGTGCAAATGTGGGACCACCTGGTCAGCCAGCCACCTTGTGTGACCTCACTGGGTCTGCACAGTTGCCACCTCATGCCTGGGGTCTGCTAGCTGCTGCTGCCTGCATGCCTGGGTCAGTACCTCCACTTTTTCCTGCCACGACTCCGCCCCTCTTACCAATCAGGATGAATGGTTGTTGGACTTCTGTACAGTTCAATTTTCTATGAGTTCTGGTTGTTTTCTTGTTTCTAAATATTTGTTGTCCTTACTTTTGGTTGTGAGAGGAGGTACCCTGTGTCCACCTATGCCTCCATCTTGGCCGGAAGTCTGTAGTTCATTTCTTCCTATTTATCCCATTTATTCTATGTTCCTTTAGTCTTTCTTTCCTACCTTGTTTCTTGGGGGTGGGGGGTAGTGCATCACAATCTTAGCATTCCTTTTCATCCTCTAAATTCGCTTTATAGCTAAATAATTTTGTTATATTTAGTTGGTGCTTTAGAGATTACAATAAATATCTTTAAGCATTTGCAATTTACTTTCAAATAATATCAGAAGATATTATTTTATGAAATCCTAATATAATTCCATTTTTGCCCCTTCCACTTATTTTATTGCAATTGCCTTACATTTTATTTTCACATATCTACATATCATGTCATAATATAGTGTTATTTTTTTAAAATTTTATTTTAATTGTTGTTCTTGTACAGTTTTCTGTCTTTTACTCCCATCCCAGCCCACTGCCCCAGCCCTCCCCACCTCCCTCCCATTTCCACCCACCCTAGTTTTTGTCCATGTGTCCTTTATACTTGTTCCTGTAAAGCCTCCCCCTTTTCCCCTGAAATTTCCTCCCATCTCCCCTCTGGTCACTGTCACTCTGTTCTCAATTTCAGTGTCTTTGGTTATATTTTGCTTGTTTGTTTTGTTAATTAAGTTCCTCCACTGCTAGGATTATATCCTAAGAACCCTGAAACACCAGTCCAAAAGAACCTGTGCACCCCCATGTTCATAGCGGCACAATTTGCAATAGCCAAGTGCTAGAAGCAACCTAGGTACCCATCAGTAAAGGAATGGATCAGAAAACTATTGTACATTTACACAATGGAATTCTATGTAGCAGAAAGAAAGAAGGGGCTCCTACCCTTCACAACAGCATGGATGGAACTGGAGAGCATTATGCTAAGCGAAATAAGCCAGGCAGTGAAAGGCAAATACCATATGATCTCACCTTTAATATAGTGTTATTTTAAATAGCTAATAGTATTTTAAATTTAAAATTATACATAAAATACTTTATAAAACAGTTTTTAAATACTTACTCAGATATTTATCTGTTGTGATGTTCTTTGTTTCTTTCTGCTGATCCAGAGTGCCATCTGGTATCATTTTTTTCCAGCCTGAATAATTTCAGTTAGCATTTTGAAAAGTTTTTAATACTCTAAGTCAGCTGGAAACAAATTGTCTCAAATTTTGTTTATTTGAGAATGTCTTTATTTTGAATGATATTTTTACTACATAGAGAATTCAGGGTAGACAATTTTGGTTTGTGCATCTCTCACATTTTAAGGACTTCTTTCTGGTGAGAAGTCAGCAGTCATTTTTACTACTGCTATCTTCTCTGTAATATATTTTCTCTTTGCACAACTCATTTGATATAATTTTTATAAATTAAAATTCACATGTTATGTGACCCATTGATGACATTATGTATGTGTACATATACATATGTACACACACATATTTGTAAAAAGTCTGTCCAGAAAGTATGTAACCATGTAATATGACAAATAGAGACATTTATTGAAGAATATACAAGGTACAAGAAACATTGCACATAGGACAATCACACCTCGGTCCCCTTCAAAGTAGGCATCTTGGGGCCTGACACAGTTATCCCAATTGCCATCAACTGCCCCGTCGTATTTTCCTGAATCTCATCAATGGTCTGAAATATCTTCCCTTTCAAAGGTGATTTTAGTTTTGGGAAAAGCCTGAATTCTCAAGGCACCAATTCTGGGCTGTAAAGGGGCTGACTCATCTGGGTGATTTGATTCTGGTTTCACCAAAAGTCTCTGCATGAGACATGACACATGAGCAGGTGCGTTGTTGTGATGAAGCTGCCAGTCACAAGTTGCCCATAGCTGTGGCCTTCTGAATCATCCTAATAGTTTCCATGGAGAAATGCTTAAGCTAAATGCAAAATTTGATGTAGATTTGCTGCTGTATTCACTCAGTCATTTTGAATGTGACAGCCACACAATACACATACTCACTCAACAGTGTCTACTGCCCCCACTGACTAGTACAGTGAAGTCATCATTGTTCATATATGTACATTCCAGTCCACTCTCCTTGACTTTCAGGTTATATTGATATCACACAAACCATTCTCATTATACTAACAATGGCTGGACATTTCCGGACAGACCTCATATACATATCTGCATACACACATATGTATATATGTGTATATATGTGTGTGTGTGTAAAATCTTGGTATACATTTTTTAAGTGCAACCATGTTAGATGTGAATACTGTTTTACTTTCTTCTTTCCAATAATTTTATTTGTATAATCACCACCCTAATCAATGTAGAATATTTTCATCACTCCAGAAAGTTTCCTCTTGCCCCTTCTCAGTCAAATCCCAGTCCTTCTCTGCCCCATTCACCAGAGGCAACCTTTAACTTGTAAACTATGAGTTTTCCCTTCTCTAAAACTTCATGTATAGACTCATACAGTATATTCTTTTGTGTCTCTTTCTTCTTTCACTCAGCATATCTGTGAGATTCTTCCAGACTGTGGCATGTATCTGTAGCTTGTTCCTTTTTATCATTGAATATTACTCTTCTATTCAGAGAATAACCACAGTTTTTAAAAATAATTAAACTATTAACAAACTTTTGGGTTGTTTCCAGTTTTTTGCTTTTAAGAATAAATCTTGTATGAATGTTCTGTATAAGCCTCTTTGAGAAAATATGCCTTCAAGCAATGTATGAGAGTTCTTGTTAGTTCACATTCTTGACAATTTTGGTGTTGTCAGGCTTTTAAATTTTAGTCATTCAAGCATGTGGGTACATAGCCACACAGATACATAAAACATACATACATACACATATATGTATTTCCTCTAGTATGTGAATTTCTTATTAATTTTATTGTAATTTTAAATAAGTAGAACATTTACTTTAAATAAAGTATGATTTATAATTTTTATGGCTATCAACTTATGTGTCTTAACTATGTAAGTCAGCTATTTTGAAGTCAAAGACATTTACCCTGTTTCTCTTCTAGAAACATTTTTTGCTTGCTTTTAGGTCAAGTTTTATTATCCGTTTTGAAACAAAGTTCTCGTGTGGTTTCAGGCAGAAGTTGAGTGTTTTTTAAAGATTTTATGTATTTATTTTTAGAGAGAGAAAGGGAGGGAAAAAGAGAGGACAAAAACATCAATGTGTGGTTGCTTCTTATGCAACTTACTGGGGACCTGGCCCACAATCCCAGCATGTGACCCGACTGGGAACAGAACCAGCAACGATTTGGTTCACAGGTTGGCACTCAATCCACTGAGCCACACCAGACAGAACTGTTATTAAATTTGTTTGTATAAAACTATCTATAATATTCCATTATTAGTTTTTAGTGTCTTTGGACTGGGGATGATATCACTTTTATATTTCCGATATTGTTAATTTGTGTGCTCTCTTTTGTACTGTTTATTTCTTTTAGGATTTTGTTATACTATTCTTTATAAACAAACTACATTTCCACCTTAATTACTTGCATTTTTTTCTATATGAATTATTGCTCTTGTTTACTACTTCTTTCTACTTTCTTTTGGTTTATTTATATATTTGCAATCTTCATAAAATAAAATCTTAGGCCATCAATTTGTTACCTTTATTTTCTAATATAAGCATTTAAAGTTAAAAATAGGCCCCTAGTCACTGCTTCAGTCCATTTTCATTATAAGTCAGTTCAAAATGTGCCATAATTGCCCATATGACTTACTGTTTAATATATGGATTATTTAGAATTGAGTTGTCAAATTTTCCAATACTTAGAGATTTTCTAGAAAAATTGTAACTGCTTTCTAAACTTTGCAGTCAAATAATATACTCTAAAATATTTCAGTTTTAATTATATTGAGTATTGCTTTATAATCAGTCATATGGCCTATCTTTTGGAGGGTGTTTTATGTGCACTTGAAAATAGTGCTTATTCTGCAATTATTAGGTGAATTGTTTCATAAAGTCAAATGAGTCAATGTATCTGATGATGTTGTTCAGAACTTACATGAACATTGATTTTTTGGTCTAAGTTTTTTATCAGTTGCTTAGAGTATTTGTTAAATCTCTGGCAATGATTGTGGACTAATTTATATTTCCTTTGTTCTGTCAATTTTTTCTTTATGTTTTTTGTAGCACTATTAGTAGATGCTTAGTCATTCAGGATTATTGTGTCTTCTTGATAAATTGGCCTTTTTATAATGATTAAATGTTTCTGTGGAAATAATTCTTTTCTTGAAGTTAGTTTTGCCTGATATTGAAACAGTCATTCCAGTATTTTAATGCTTACCATTTGAATTATATTTTTGTGTGTATGTGTGTGTGTGTGTGTGTGTGTATAAACTGGTTATTAATTTTCCATATATATATGGATATATATATACATATATGTATATATAAACTGGTTATTAATTTTCCATTCTGCTCATCTTTTTTTTTTAAAAAAATTACTTTATTGTTGAGACAACTCAATTATAGTTGTTTGCATTTCCCCCTATAATCTGGGCTGATGATACCCTTAGCGCATCAATTTCTTACTTTGCCTATTGATTCACTGGCATGAGAAGCTGGCAAAAGCAGGTGGCAGGTGCAGTTTCAAGCTCCTGGGAAACCCACTCTGGCCCTTGGTCAATAGTTTACCTCTCTGGGAACTAGAAACTCTTAGCTGGCCATGCCTAAGAGTGCAGGGACAAGAAGGATCAAGTATGCAATCAGAGCACAGGCAGAAATGGTGAGAGGGGAGGATCTTCTTTACCCCCCTGGCTCTTAGAGCCATGCAGGGGTGGACAGAAGTAGATTAACAGTTGTGATACAAGTAAATAATACAATAGTTAACAAATAATAAAAGAAGAGATGGTTTTGAGTTCTTACAACTGAAAACACACTTTTGTCTACCCCTGTATATATTTTTAATCCCAGATAGAGCAGTATATATCACATTTTCCTTTTAAAGAAAAAAATGTTGGGTAAATTTTTCTAATTTCCAATTGCAAGTAATTTGGGGGTTTCTTTCCTTTCTTTCCCATTGAGAATTCAGCTTTTTTCTTCTATCCAGAACAGGGGAAGGACATAATGTGATATATTAGTAGTATGTGGGTGTGCAATTGTGTGTGCAGTATGCACACAAACTTAATCTTTCCAAGTATCTAATGTTATGGCAAGGGAACTACGGTACTCTCTAAGTGTTGGATATTTGCTTCTTCCTATTCTCATGTTCCAACTTAAAATGTCCTTCACTTCCGCTTTACTTTTCTTTCCCCAACCACTCCGCCACAGCACAGAGTTGAGATATCACAGTCTAAACTTACAACCCACCCCTGCAATTTAAGAAATTCCCCACACACATCTGTGCATTTAGTTTAAGATTAGCTGTGAGTTTTTCTTGTTGGGGTGTGCTGTGTGGGTTTCCCAGCTGGAGTCCTAATTTGTAATGCTTACACTTGCTTAGCTCATTCTGATGCTAGGGTGGTTTCCTTCTGTGAATAAATGTGTGAGGTGCTCTAAGCATAGCTATTGCCCTCACAGAGCCTATGAATTTAGTTTGCTCCTGGAATAGAGTCCTTATTCCCATACGCAAGTGAACATTTGGAGCAGATATATTAGCCTAAGCCAGCTTGAAGAGATTAAAAAAAAAAAAAAAAAAAAAAAAAAACACAACTCTTGCCACTGAAGAATAAGGACATGCTTTGCTGTACATGATAATATTTTATCCAAACCAGTTATATAAAAAAGTTTTTGAGTGCCTACTATATGTCAGGCACTGGATTTTTTTATATTCTACAAATGTTCATGAAGTCTACTGTGAGCCAGTATCTGCTAGGGGTAAGCAGAAAATATATAAACAAAAAAGGAGCACGTAAACTAGTAAGGGTGCAAGGATAAGCCCAGTAGTCACAATAACTAAAAGTAGAGTAAACAGTGGTGACATTAGCAAGATGGTGGATTAGGTGATACCAGCCTTTGTACCCCGCCCACCAAATAGCCTTTGGAGGTTTCAAGAGTCTGATTAAGAACCTGCAGTTACATAGTGGACCATAAAACACAGAGTAACCACACTGAAAGGATTCCTGGGACAATCTGCATAGTTAAGACATCTGGAATGGGTGGGAAAAAAAGAAGGATAAGAGAGTATTTAGTAGTATTTGTCAACATAGACCCCAGTGACCTGCTTCATAGAAGACACTGGCAACTTTTTGCTACTGAACTAATCAGCAACTATCACTGCCTCTGAAACCCTTGAGATGGGGTCAATGCTGCATCTCACAAGAAGGAATCAATTGCCCACCATGGGTCTGGACTTCCACTAACCCCAAATCATCCAGGAATCCATAGCCATGGGCACTATATGCACATCTACCATCTAGATCTTGGCCACATTGATTCTGCACACACCAGTGCTCCAGACCCTGGTTTTACAGTTGTTCCGTGTGTGCCCATATCTGGGACACTGGAGCCACCGCCGCAATAGCAGTGCCCACACTCCAGCTCTCAGAGAAGTGGTAGCTCTGCACATACTTGCTATCCTGAACTTTGTTCCATAAGCACCAATACCAAAGGCCCTGGAGCCACCAATGTGTATCTCAGGCCCTGGAGCTGTTGTAGTTTTCTCCACACCCAGCATTCCAGCTCTTGGGTCCATGTGGCAATTCCCTCACTGCCTATAGCTCTCACACTGTTACCGATGCTGTGGCAAAGATGCCTTACTCTGGGCACTGGAGCTACCACAGCACCAGTCCTCAGAGCCATAATTTCCCCAAGTTTGCCAGTACTCCAGGTTCCAGCTCTGTGACCACTCCAATGCATCAAACATTGGTGCCACTGCAAATGTGAGTGATCCACAAACTGACCTACTGCCAAAGAAAATCCTTTTGACCATCACTTCCCCTGTGAGAAAAAAAAAAGGTATCAGTAGGACTTGAGCAGCCATCATTACCAAAAACCCCAACAAAATGTTTTCATAGCTACTGTAGACACCCATAGCCTTGACTACTGAGGACCCCAGCAATCTTTGGTAAGGCTGAACTCAGCAGATGGAGTTCCATGGAGACTATACAATTGCATCCTCCCAGGCCTGGAATCACTTGCATCCTACCCAACCAGCAACCTCACACTGACCCACAGGAAGAAATAAGGTCTTTCTCCACTCAGAACTGTTCCTAAAATCTGGAAGTGGTGACTATTCAGTTAAATATACAGACATCAATACAGAGCTATAAAATGCACATAAAAATGAAGCAAATAAGACTCCATCAAAGACGCACAATGGTTTTCCATCAACTGACCTTAAAAAGAAAAAAGAGGCCTAAAAATTGTTGGACAAAGATTTCGAAATAATTTTTTTAAGGAAGCTCAGTGAGCCACAACAGAATGCTGGTAAACCACTTAAATAAACCAGGAAAACAACATATGAACAAAATTGGAAGTTCAATAAAAAGATAAAAATCATTCAAAAAAGAACCAAACAAAAATACTGGAGCTGAAGAATACAATGAATAAATTAAAGAGTGCGGTAGACAATGTCAACAGCAAAATTGACCTAGCAGAAGAAACTTGAATATGGGTTATATGATATTATCTAGCTGGAAAATGAAAAGAGCAAGAACAAAATACAGTGAAGAAAGCCTACGGAACTTGTGGGACAATATCAAGTAGATGACTATACACATCACGAAAAGACCACAAAAGGAAGAGAAAAAAAAAAGAGGAACAGAAAACTTATTTAAAAGCTAATGGCTTGAAAATGCCCATATATGAGGAGAACTACGTATATCCAACTATGAGAAGTTCAAGAGTCCCTCATCAGGTTCAGCCCAAAGAAAACCTCACTGAGCCACATCATAATCAAGCTGCCAAAAATCAAAGGCAACAAGAGAACTGTTAAAGGAGCAAAAGAAAAGAAAATCACCACGTATAAGAAAATCTTCAACCAACTGTTAGCAAATTTATCCACAGAAACTATACAGGCCAATAGCACATGACATATTCAAAATGCTGAAGGAAAAAATTGCCACCCAGGAACACTACACCCCGCAAATGAGGGAGAGATTAACAATATTTTCAAACAAAGACCAGCGAAATGTAATACTGCTAGGTTTGCCTTATAGAAATGCTAAAAAGATTCTTCAAGTTGAAATGAGAAGACACTAATTAATAACATAAAAACATCAAATAAAAAATCTCACTGATAAAGGTTAACATGTAATTAAATTCAGAGTATTCTAATACTGTAATGGTGATGTGTAAATCTCTTTTAGCTCTGGTATAAAGCATAGAAGACAAAGTATTAAAATAACTGTAGCTATAATAATTTGTTAACGATGTATATTATAAAAATATAAATTGTTATGTCAAAAAACATAAAATGGGCAGAGAAAAAGGTTTAAGTTTTGGCATGCAATCAAAGTTATCACCTTCAAATAGATAGTTATAAGATATTTTATTTATACCTCAAGGTCACTACAAAGCAAAAACTTGTATTAAATATAAAAGAGAAAGAGAAAGTAATAAAAATGTACCACTAAAGAAATAATCAAATTACAGAAGACAGCATGAAAAAATGTAGCAAAATAACTGCAAAACAGTTACTTTTTGTTACACACACACACACAAACACACACACACAGTCATTTGCAAACATGAATGAACACTGGAGATGTTATGCTAGTGAAATACTGGTAAGTCAGAAGATTAAAGAAAAATACTGCATGATCTCACTTATGTGTAAAATCTTAAAAGACCCACCTAACTGATAATAGTACGGAGTAAACTGGTAGTTAACAGAGGCTGAGGAGTGGGGTGGGGGGAGAAAGATGCTGGTCAAAGGGTATAAACCTCCAGTTATAAGTTGAATGCATTCTGGAGACCTAATATACAGTATGGTGACTGTAGTTAATTATAATGCATTGCACCCTTAAAATTTGCCAGGAGAGTAACTGTCACTGTACACACACAGAAAACACTAACCAGGTGAGGTGAAGGATATGTTAACAAGCTCGATTGTTGTAATTTTAATATATATATATATATACACAAACATGCTATTGTATACCTTTAATATGTACAGATTTTATTTGTCTATCATACTTCAATAAAGACTGGGGAAAAAAGACAATGTAAGTAAGTGGGGTACATATCAACAAAGAGGTATGGGTTTTAAATAAGATAGTGGATGTGAAACCTTTTTAAACGCCAAAGTACTCTAAAAACATAAGTTAGATATCAGCGAGCTCTCCTTGGGGGAAAAGTAGGTCAACGTTTGCATTTGGGAACAGCCTTTCTTTCTTTCTCTGCTCTGTTTCCCTCAGCAAGCTCTTCTTTCAAGAATCATCAAAGTTCACTTTATTGCTGTTGTCTAAATGCTTTTGGGAAAGTCAGTATCTTTCTGAGGGGGATAGTTTAACCAACTAGTGTAATAGACTTCAAACTGTTCGACCAGCTTGTAGTTGTATATCCCCATAACTGCCTTTCTCCCTTGAAATTATATAAAACTTATATTAAAAGCATTATTTATATATTATTATATGTATATAATACAGGATCTGGTACAAATAACTCCCCTTTTTATCACAAAATATTTATTAGAAAATCATAAGCATATGATTCTCTAACATAACAATGTCACACTCAAGCACACCATATGACATTTTAGGTGAAATGCTCAAATTAAAGCTATAAATTATCACACCCATATCATTACTCTACCAACCACATTCAAGCAGGCATTACTTCTGTTAGATACTGTATGTAACATATTATATATATTGGTTACAAATACATAAATGCTCATAAAAATATAGAATCCTTTCACCATTTATACATACCTATAAATAATGCTTCCCCTCTAAAGGGCAAACTTTCATGGAAACTTAGTTAAGTTAAACAAATAAAACTCTCCCGAGTTGAACTGGAGAAAGTAGCAGAGCTCAGTCACTCTCTCTCTCTTCGGTACCCTCACCTCCTTGAATAAACCCTGCAAAGTTATAATTCTCATGGCCTATTTTGAAATCACGGCATTGTATGATTTCTAAGACCACTTCGGCTTTGGTATGCATGAGTCTGCCTGACCCTGTATCTTTCAGTTGGTCAGGCTTACAGGCTACGAATTAACCAATGTGGCAGCATGTTCCCCCTTTCCCAAGATTCTCTTTATGCAACACCCTACCTATCCCACTCATTCTCCAGTTTTTCCTCCTGGAATGCTGCGTATGTCCTGCTTCAGCTTCCCTACATGAAAATCACACAAGGCATCAGAAACTTGGAGCCCCAGAATTCTCCCAAAACTTGAACTTAGACTTTCCCTTTGGTTCCTTTGACCCTGGATACCAGGCTGGGCTAGAAAACCATGCTAGCTTTCCCCCTGGGAACACAATCTCAAGTACTAACTTTCGGGGCCAGTTAATGGGATGGGCTGGCTCTTGCTATCTGGCAGAGAAAATTTATACTATTTTTTTACTTGTTTCTTTCATTATAACAAAGAAGAAACCCTTAGCTTAATTTCTGATACACACAGTCTCACGTTGCAGCATCCCAGAGTTGTAGACCATTTTGCTGGAAACTAAGAAAATTGAAGGAAGTCCTCTAATATGTCAGACTGCCATTTGTACTGAGATAAATCTATTGGAATTGCTAAAAAAAAAAAACAGCTGAAATGAAGGATTCAGAACAGAAAAATAACTACATGGCATACTTTCAGATATAGGTTGTATGTGGAAAATAGCTTTTTAAAAAGTTTTATCTAGCCCCACCTGTTGGTAGAGGCCCTAAACACAAGTTCCAGAACACCTAGTAGTTCTTAAGCATTTTGTTTTCCTCCACATTGCCATGGACTTCTTTACATGTCTTAAATAAAAATTAACTCTGAATTGAATTGCAGTTTTTCACAACTGTATACTCCTAGCAAAAGATCAAGCATCACAGGTGATCAGTGTAACCGCAAGTTATATTAGAGCCAAATTATTTTCAAAAATAATTTTCAGGATACTTGCTGTGAATTCCACCAATTTTTGGTGCATGAGGAGCAGTTGTCACTATAGAAATGATTTAAAACCATAAGTTATTTATTAATATTATTTTATTACTAAGTCAAATTGTGAAATACTTTATATAGATTATTTTTCTATAAAAATAAGCAAAGAGGATCCAATATAAATTTCAAAAATAAAATGGTTTAATATTCACTTTTAATTGATAAATCTAGCTACAGTGTGGAAAATGAGTTGGAGCTGGGAAGAGGAGGGCATTGGATGACCAAAGGAATTTGTAACCAAAGGCTTATAGGCAAAAGACTGTAAGAACAGAACTTGAAGTAGTGTAGTAGCAGTATGGATAGGGAGAACTCATATTCTAGGGACATTTCTGAAATAGAATTGATGGGGTTTGGTTATGGAGTCAATGTAACTGGCAAAGGATAGGGTCGTTCAGGATGTAAGCTTCAGGTCCTTGAGCCCATGGAATTTTCCACTGTGCTTCAAACCATGCTACTACCTTCTTGTAGTTGTATATCCAGGCAATTCTAAGATAGTGAGATTAATATTTTTATAAAATTAAACTTTATTCAAGATATTATGAAAAGACAAAGGAGGAAGCAAAGCCTCCTTGAATGGTTGAGGAAACCTCCCTATAATGGATGATATCTAAAGTAGAACTTATAGAATAAATAAGTAATCTCAATGAAAGTAGGAAATGACAGTCCTTCTAGGTAGCAGTGGAAAAAGCCAGTGCAAGGTCTAAAGTATTATAAGTACCTCAGTATGCCTGAAATATTAATAAAAGGGAAATAACATACTGACAGAAAGGTGCATGGTAAGAGATATGTTTTCAAAAAGAAATAAAGGCTAGATCACATGCAATATACATTTATTCAGAGTGCATTAAAGGAAAAAGGGTATTCCTCCACTCCTAATTCCTATCTTATTGTTAAGGGGTTAGATATGAATATTAGCATTTAAATAATGCCCCCCTTTTTTGGTTGGTATATGTGGGTCAATTTCTACTTTTGGGGGCTTCCTCAAACTGAAGCTTCCAATCTCAGCAATTTGTGCCTTGTAGAAGAGGATGTTTTGTTACAACAGGATTATTCTGTTTCAGCTGTACAAAATGCCCCCACTTCATGTAGTCTTATAGGAGGCCTTGTAGGTCCTATGTCCAGACAAAAGAGAGAATCAGAGTTTTTTGTTTTGTTTTGTTTTGTTTTGTCTTGTCTTGTTTTGATTTTTGAGATTTGGCTAACCCACAACCTTTACAAATCCTGGTAAATATTCATATATGCACTAGTGCTATCAATTTTTATCTTGTTCCTTCCTGTCTTTTAAATAAAAATATTCATTTCTGACAACAAATGAAATTGAACCTTTCTATTGCTCTCTTATTTTTTCTAAGATAGCTCCTTCTTGTCCTTGATTCTACACTCACCCCAATGTCTTCTTGACACAGATTCTGTTCCCCTGGGTAGACAAGGCTTCACAAGCTCATCGTTATTCTCCCCCCACAAAGGGTAGTCAAACAGACCATCTTTTGAGACTCCCACCAGATCAGTCATCAATTGATGCAATTTGGTCACTAGGCAACCTATTTTAGGGAAAGAATGTTGTGAATACTGTTTTGGCATTTATTCTTCAGGAATAAAAATTTCTTCAAATAATCTTTTGCTTTGTTCTAGGACCCATACGAGCTTAAAATAGGATTCACACAGTCTGCCTTTGCTCGCCTGTTATGCCATAAATTCTTTCTAAGCATATAAATATCTTTCATGATTATGTTGATAGAGGATACAGATTTATATGTTTAGAAATGATGTCAAGAAAGAATGTTTGGACAGAATATCAAGAAAGATAGAATGTCAGAAGAAACACATTAAAAAGACAGGAAGTAAAGAAAATTGGTTCCAGCTGAAACATCCCGGAAACAGTTTCTCAGTGGTCATCTCTGCAAAGTCTCGTAAGTCTCTTGTAGAACTGAGACATTTTTTCAGGCTTTTTCCACAATGGCCACTGGAGGGCATTGCCACTCAGTAGTGAGGGAGGTGAATAGCTGCTCCTTAACTCCGGGAAATGTGAGCTCTGTCGTCAGAAGGGTCAGACAGCGCCAGGGCAAACTAAGGTATGACCACGTATTTCAAGGCAAAATTTTGCTGGAACTGAGAATAAAGTTTAAAAACAAGAGTTGTTAAAATAGGGTGGGTATTGATTTAATTTTCCCTCTGCTCACTCTTAACATATATGTTACAATTGTATAGAGTTATAGCTGTGCCTGTCTTATGTCAGGTCATCAATATGTTACCTAGCAGTTCGGTATAAATTGAGTTTCTGAAATTCAGAATTCACTTTAATGATGATGTGTGATTTTATTATTAAAAGATGGCATAGGTAGGTCTTTTTTTAAATGGGGGAGTTTCGTTTAGAAAAGCATGATATTATTTTACCATTTAAACACACCTGCAAATTCTTCATTAAATTGATTTTAAGTGTGACACATTGGTAAGCTACCTGAGGCTCGATTCACTAGACTGACATACTGTCCAATTAGGTTTTTGTTGAAGTATGAATTAGATTTCCAAATCTCTAAGAAGTGATTCAGCACATCCACTGATTCGACTCATGGGCCACTATGATACTCTCTCTGAGTGCCCTACATCGGTGCCTCTGTCAGAGCCAGCGCCTTGTTACATTTCAATGCTACTGTCTTGTTATAGGTGTTGAAATGCTTGGATCTCAGGTATGCAGGGGACATTTTTGAATTTATGTTACTGTGCATATGTGTAGATTGTCTATGTAAACAGCTTAACATTTTAACTTCTATTCCTGGCAACTCAGTGGCAAATATTGGTTTCAATGTGGCTGAGTGGGTATTGAGCTCATAGGCCTGAATACCAAATGGCATCAAGGAGATGTTCTAATCTCATGTTTCTGGAGGAATTTTTACTTGGTGTTCAGCATTATGCTGTCCTAGATTGTCTCTGTCCTCAAAGACTATTCCTCTTCAGTGTCCTTTACTCTCCTCTCTTCTCTGATGTCAGAACAGCAGCAAGCCCGGGGCACAAACATTGGACCTATTAACTCCTGCGTCTGCCTCATTTCCTTGGTGATCTCCAGCTTCATGATGTTCAAAACAACCTACAGGCTAGCGATTGCCAAATTTATATCTCCAGGCTACATCTCTCCTGTACTTCAAATTCTTATATCCCTATATTCTTAAATGCCTACTTGACATGTCCACTCACGTGCCTAATGGATACCTCAAAGTTATGTCCAAAATTAGACTGCTGGTCTTTCCTCCTAAACTTAGTTTTTCTATCTCAGTTTGAAACAACTTCAGTTTCTCAGTTGAAAAAGATTAAAATCATCATATCCTTTTCTCTTATACCACACAACAAATTCATAATTTGTATAAAGAGAGTTACAATATATGTAAAGAATGGTTATTTTATTTGATCCTCAACTTTCTCTACCTAGGTAGGTAGAAACAGACAAAGAAACTGGGCTGTAGGGTGAGTGATTTATTGGTAACATTGTGTGGAGTCGAACCTTAAATTCACTTTTTCAGATTATAATTCCCAGGAATTTTTTACTAATTTTAGAACTAGTGTTGAACACTGTTAAATTTTCCTTTGGTCCATTGCAAAATGAGAAAAATAAGAACAATGAAATAAGTTTTCCACAAAGCTAAAGCTATTATTTAAGAGTATCCTTTATTCTTTGATATATCTGTTATAATATTTGCTGTCATAATGTCCTTTATTTTATAACAATAATAATAGTACTCATAAATGTCTTATTTGGGTAAAATAAAAAGGTAATTCCTATTTGAAAAATATTATAATCTATAAAGTACAAAATCTGCCAATCACTGAAATATACTCTTATGTGTCAGGTAACAAAACTTGGAAGTCAGCTTGCATTTTCACTGACATATTTTACTTCTAGTTTGTACTTGGTCTTTGGAGTTAGCTTATTTTTATATTTATTCAAAGAAATTAATAACTAATGTAAGAGGAACTAAATGGGTGCCTCCTGTATCTGTGCCTCATGCATTATGCTCCTTTCAGGCTCTCTGTTTCTATTCAGGAACTGAGATTATAATAACTTGGAAAGTGAAAAAAAATATTGCTTTAAAGTGAACAGTGATATTTACATCACTAAGACATTCAAAGACGATGATGACATTTAGTAAAATTGTCTCTGATTCCTATAAAAATGCTGCTGAATATATTCATTTACTACCTCTCCTTCCCTAATCCTACTGAAATGATATAACAGATAAAAAATACATACATAGCAGTGTGAGTAATTAGAGAAAAGTGACGCCAGCTGATTAAAGCAGTGAAGAATTTCTGGAAGATAAAGAGTAGAATTACTCACTTATTCAGCAACTATTCATTGAGGACTTATTAAGTGTCAGGCACTCTTGTGGGTGACATTAATATTCTCTATAGTGGACAAGATGATGCCCTGGCTGGTGTGGCTCAGGGGATTGAGTGCTGGCCTGCCAACCAAAGCGTTGTCAGTTTGATTCCCAGGCAGGGCACACACCTGTGTTGTGGGCCAGGTCCCCAGTAGGGGGCATGCAAGAGGCAACGACATGTTGATATTTCTCCTCCTCTCTTTCTCCCTCCCTTCCCCACCTCTAAAAATAAAAATAAATTAAAAATATTTTTAAAAGATGTTAAATGCCCCTGTTTTGTGGAATTTACACTATTAAAAGGGAAATCAAACAATTGAAAAATATGTCAAATTGAGATATATGCAATGAAATAAATTAATGTAAGTTAATATTGTAGAAAAATTACTGGGTGGCTGCTCTAATTTGGATAGTTATGGAAAAGTTCTTCAAAAAGCTGATATTTTAGTTGAGAGCTAAACTAGAAGAAACCTTCTATTTAACGATCTAGGGGAAAGATTTCTAGGAAAGAGAAGACCTGGTGCAAAGGCCTCTGGACATGAACGATCGTACGCTATTTGGAGATCCAGATGAAGGGAAGCCGGGGGGTGATGGTAAAGTGCAGGCCATAGAGGAAAGCAAAGGTCAGATCAGGGAAGGTTTCGCAAAGCAGGGAAGAATTTGGATTTCATTCTAAATAGATGAGAAGCCGCTGGAAAAGCATAGACAGAAGAGTAGCGTGATGTGATGAATTTGAAAAACTGTTGTGGTTAATTTGTGGAAAATGGATTGTAGGAGGTGCTATATCAATGTAGAGGGTGTTGGCTCTAATTACAGAAAATCTAACTCAGAGTGGATAAAAAGGTTAAAAATATTAATTCACAAAATGAAAAGTCCATAGATAGTACATCTCCAGGGTTTTTAATTCAGTTACTCGGGAATAACATCAAGGACTAGAGCCGTTTTTCTTTTTATTCTGACATCATTGGTATGTTGGCCTTGTCTCCATGGTTCCTCCCACACAGTTACAAAGTATCTGCAGCGGCTCCAGATTTTAATTGCAGACTTGGCCATGCCAGGAAAACAAGCCTCCCTGTAAACCTTTTCTCAGATATGCCTTTACATTCATGGCAATAAAGATTTCTGGTGGCGTGAAAAATTCTTCACCTAATATCAATATTTGTCAATCAGAATTTCAAATATGTACATCAAAAAATTAAATAACTCAATTTCAAGTCTTAACTGAGGAACCAGAAGAAAGTTAGATATAATTAATGACCTTAAATAATTTTGGAAGATATTGCATTTTTATAAATGAACAGGATGTTTTGAAAAAAAAATAAGACTTTAAAAATAAAAATATGATTGCTGAAATAGAAAATAGATAGATAAAATAGCAGAATGAATATAGCACAAAGACTGAATTTCTAAGCTAAAAGGGTAAACAGAAAGAGTGCATATACTTTGGAACCCTTTGAAGTATTTATACAATTTTAATAAATTCAAAAAATGAAAAATAATACAGATCAGATTTGTTGACCACAATATGATAACAGTAAAAATTAAAGGCAAAAGGTAACCAAAGACTTAAAAAGAATTTAAAATAGACAAATAAAAAGAATAAAGTTGATTAAAGAGGAATTGAAAACTAAGATTACAGGTAATTATGTTCTATAACCACTATGCTAGTCATCTCTCTGAGAGCTGTTGTCTACTTCCTGGACATGTATTATTGCACCATCCATGAAAATATGCAGGAGGGGCTCAAAATATTTAGAGCAAATGTTTTGCCAAAAATTCATTAATTATAACAAGAAAATGATTGAAAAATAGTTTCATTTTGAAACTATGCTTTCAACTCGAAAAGAGGGCAAATCAATCTTATAGAAAGTAAAAAAAGTTGATTTTGGGGAGTTTGTAAAAATATCAAACTAAATAGTATCACAAGTCTTTTTGATACTATACTTAATTATGTATTTAAGTAAAGTGATAATAAATACTTTTAAGGCAAGTACTTAAAAAGAAGCCTACATATTTGTGAATAAAACTTAGTTATTTTAATATCGAAATATTCAGTTTCCTAAAGTAATCTAAGACCTGATAAAACGTAAAATCTCTGATTTCTAGGCAGATTACTTAAAGGTTTAAAAAACCCTTTTATCGTCTCATCAGAAATTGGCTGACAGTCTAAGAAAACTTGTTCTTCTAGGAGATAAAGCAAAATTAAGTTTTAGTCTTACATAAGTATGCAATTATTTTTAAAAACTCCTATAACAAATTTGTGCAATTTCAGGCAGCTTGATTATATACGGTAATCATCCCTCTCTTTCTTCCCAACTTTCTTTATCCATTTACATCTACTTAATTCACTTGTTCTTAACAATTAAGTTTAGATTACTCATGGAAATTTCATAAGGCGTTAAATAGCCATCATTGTAAGTTATTTTTTTGCTGACAAATTTTATAACCGAGATAACATAAATGTATATGACTAGTAAACCCAGGTAGAAACAACATAGTTCTATGCTCACATTAAATTTAATGATGATAAATCTGAAGACATATCTAATTTAATTAAGCCAACAAATTTAAACCAGCTTTGGTTTACTGAAGATCACCCAGATCTTGTGAACTTCAGAAGCATTTGAGTTAGTTTCTATATTTCTAAGAGTTTTAGGAATGCCTAGTTTACATAAGCACTTATTTTAAGCTAATTAAGTAGAGCTCCTTTATTCATTAATTTGGCAATACCATCTCGAGGTAGAAAAATATCACATATGTGTGTACAGAATATACTGTGCCTCCACAGATACGCATGAACATACCGACAGACACGCAGCTTCCAATAGCTTCCATTCCAAAATTTCAGCCAAGAACTGGATACAATAATACAAAACCAACCAGTTTATAAATAACTATTGAATTCAAATGTGAAGTTGACGTTACCAACTCACATGGCTAAAGCTTTTCACTAATTTTTATGGAGAAGACTTTTAAGATTTGTATTTGCCTTTAACTAGTAATCTTATCAAGGCTGTGACTAGATTTTGGACAAGGGAGCTTCTATCGCAATCTTTTCTTTTTACCTCATTAACTTCGTTTTAATGGTCTCAATATTCTGTGATAGATTTTTGGTCAAGTTGTTCCTATTAAAAAGTACTGATTTTTAAACACTAATAATTTAAAAACTGCTACACACAATAAAAACTAAACAGTCTCCAAAATTTTCTCCTTTCCTTCAGAAGTCTGTATTAAAACACACACACACACACACACACACACACACACACCTCTTTTCACTACATTTTTTTTCATCAATCTCTGTGGATAGGGTTTTAGTTATCTCCTGGGGCCTTTACAATTTTTTTTATTTATTGTTGTTCAGTTAAGTTGTCCCACCTTTTCCCCTGTTGCTCCACCCTGCCTCATCCCCCCATCTCCCATAGTAAATCCCCCCATCGTCCATGCCCATGAGTCCTTTATTTGTGTTCCTTGGCTTGTCCTTTCTCTCAGTTTCCCCCACTATTCCTCTCCCCATCTTCTCTGGTCACTGTCAGTTTGTTCTTTATTTCCATGTCTCTGGTTTTATTTTGTTCATTTGTGTGTTTTGTTTATTAGATTTCACTTATAGATGAGATCATATGGTATTTGTCTTTAACTGCCTGGCTGATTTCACTTAGCATAATGCTCTCCAGTTCCATCCGTGCTGTCGTGAAGGTTAGGAGTTCCTTCTTTCTTTCTGCTGTGTAGTATTTCATTGTGTAAATGCTTGGATTATACCCTAAAAATCCTGAATCATCAATTCAAAATAATCTATGCACCCCAATGTTCACAGCAGCATTATTTACAATAGCCAAGTGCTGGAAACAGCCTAAGGTCCCATCAGTAATGAGCGGATCAAAGAATGGGGCATTTACATTTTAAAGAAAGAATAGGATTTACATCTTCAAGGAACAGAGGAAGAATAAAAGTTATTCTCCTAGAAATTTTAGGGTACACTTCTCTATTATCAGTGGTCTAAGAAAAAAAAATTTTTTGCTTTAGGGTTCCAACAGCATGTGGCACTTTGTCTATTTCACTGTTAATCACCATAACATCCTCCTCTTTGCTCTCCTAATTTTCCCAGGCATTCCACCTCTTTGCACCAAAGTCAGGTTTTATTAGCAGTGCTCCAAGCTTAATCCTTGGCAGTTTGTACCTCCTAGCTTTGCAAAATTTCATGCTAAGGACTCCAATTTAGTATACTGCTCTCCCACCTTGTCTGCTACCTCCAAAGCTAGCATAGTCATGAACAACCAAATGTCCTTCACTAACTTTCACTCTACTTCTAACTTCCTCACTGGATCTTCAGGCTTTAGTTGGGCATCAGTGGCCAGCCAAACTGCCCACAGTAGAGGCTGGTCCACTGCAGCAACCATTCCTTTCCCTTCTTTGCCACAGTTCACTATGTGAAGTTCCTCAAACAAGCACAGAAGACTATCTGGTGTTCTGGGGGCATCCCCACACTCACACAACAGTCCCCAAATATCTAACATATGGGCCACCTGGCCCCATGGAAGTTGATGGCCAACAGAAACTGTTATCCAGGACCCATTTCTTTGGTCTCCGGGCTGTCTCACTAATTGCTGGCTAACAACCTAATACTTTCCCAGGGTAAAATCTGTAACTTTTCCTCCCACATGAAGAGCAAGGAGAGATGGAAGAAAGAGGCAAGCCACTCCATACTGGCAGGTGATAGTTTCAATAAGTAGGGGGCTTATATGTGAGGCGTGCCTTAGGCAGCTCCAAGATGAATAAATTTTCATATCCATGCACCAGGATCTTAACAGTTTGCATAGAGGCCTTGGTGAGGTGCCGTCACATATACAGCCCAGATGGTCTCAGCAACTCATTACTCTCTCAAGGTTCAGTCCCTGAAACAGCTCCAGCCATGGGGATGGTGAGCAGTGCATACATTCCAATGACAGGAATGGGGTGAGGAGCTTTCCACCACCTGTGTCCAGTTCACAGATCAAAATGAGATTATATCTATTCGATGACCTCTTTCAATAGCGATGGAAGCATAAGTCAGAATCAGGTAAAGTAGAAACAGATTTGTCATTAACAAATGAATCTCAGCAGGAGAAAAATAAATGTCCTCTCAAATTAAACCATAGTGTCATTTATAAAAGATGTGAATTGGACTCGTAGTACTTGCTCAAAAATGGGAGCAGTCATGGGTCCTTTCTAGTGTGAAAAGTGAAAGACAATGACAAGAAAGTTCAGAGGTCTATTTTCAGGACCATCTACAATACCCAAATATAGCTTAGTTTATAATGTTTACTGAAAACCCCAAGTTTTAAAATACTTTTGATTAGTCTTATTATTTATAAATATTGTTCTATTTGGATAAGAAATTGGTTTCCACTGATAGAAGTTTCCATGAAATAAAATCATGTTCAAAGTAAAGGACAAAAAAACAAGCAAAATATAACCTGAGACATTGAAATTAAGAACAAACTGACAGTAACCAGAGGGGAAGTGGAAGGAGATAATGGGGGTTGAGGGGGAAGGGGAAGAGTTTTTAGGAACAACTATGAAGGACACATGGACAAAACCAAAGAGGGGTAAGATCAAGGATGGGGAGTGGGGATGGCCGGGGTTGGGGGGAATGGTGGGGGGGAAATGGAGACAACTGTACTTGAACAACCATAAAAAATTAGTTCACCACGTAAAAATAAAAGAAAACTTTCTAAAAATGTATTACTATCAGGTGGTAGAAGAATTTCCTTGGAAGGTAAGAATTTTCCTGGCTTTCAAAACACCAAGTAGTGGCTGGAAGATTGCTTATAGGCACTGATGGAGAGGAAAGACATTTACTGGGTGAGATGCAGATTAGTATGGCCAGATGGACACTAAATTCCCTTCCCACTACCATATTCTAGAATTTGTGTTTCTGGTATACAGCCTTTACTATTAGATGTACTATATCAAAGGACTATTTTATTAAGCTCCAAAAGAACTCTAATTAGAGAAAAGAGTTCATCTCATACATTTTTTCATTTCTAGCCCTTACAAGGATTCTCCAGTTTTACTGAAGAGGGAATAAATAAGTAATACATTCCTTCATTCCAATATAATTCCGGACTTTCTAGCAAAGAATGGTATGGTTCATTCTGAAGCTGGTGCTTGTCCTTAGAACTTCTGCTCAGGCTTTGTTGATAAGGTTAGCATTATTCCACACATGCCCTTCTCGCCTCATACCCAGTGCTGTTCAGGATGATAGGATACCAGTCGTATTGCTGCAACTATTGATGGCAAGTCTGGTAATTGGTCACATTAACATAGTGACTCTGTAGACTGTTTACATAAAAATTGCTAACACCATTGACTGCTTCTTAAAGCACTATTCTCAGTGCTTTACATGTGCTGACTCATATAATCTTCAAAACATTCCAGTGATGTTGATGTTAATTGTACTCGAATTTTAAGGATGATGAAACAGAAATTTCTTAATGTTAAGAGAAGTTAAAGTACTCCATCACCAAGTTAGTGAGAGAGAGAGAGAGCACTCAGATTTAAACTCAGAAAGTTTGGATTTCGATCCTCTGCTATTAATCTCTTAGTCTTTTAAATATGTTGCTTCTTTTAAAATGTCTACATGAATCGATTTAGTCCATTCTAAAAAAAAAAAGTTTTAAAACGAGACTAACAGATGAGCAGAAGTGAGAAGGAGGGAAAAGACTATTGTACTCAGAATCAAGACTTTGGATTCTGGTCCTGATACACCTCTGTTTAATTCAGGGTTAAGTTTTTCATGGCTGTTAACTCATTGGTGAAATGCAAATTCATTTAATGCTCTTAATTTGTTTCATTTCAGAAATTTCAAAAATCACGTTCACATGTGTGGTCTCATTTAACGTGCACAGAAATTTTGCAAGGACCCCGAGGGAGGCCCAGAATAGAGCTGCAGCGCTCCACCTCCACCAAATCCATCCTGCTGTACAGATGGTAAGGGTGTTGGGATGCCAAAGCCAGTATCTTTTCCTACTATTTCTTGCTGATTTATTGTATGTACATAAAAGCGTTTTCTAAACTGTAAAATAATGTCAATGTTAACTTTGATAATTAATGTGGCATGCAAAGATTAATTGGCAATGCTTTCAGCAGAAGGCGGCAAAGAAAGGATAATTTTGGAATTGATTTCGTGAAGCCAAACTAGTTTATGTGAAAACCACATGCATTCTTAATTTATTTTGTTTAAATCCCAGAACAAATGCTAAGCCAATGGAAGAATATGCGGCTTCTCTGTGCTTCAGTGAATTCCTTATTTTGTAACATGAAATGATAAATGTTTGAACAGCTGCAATTACAAAGTTAAGGAGCCATACCACACACACACACACACACACACACACACACACACACACACTTTTTTTTCCTCCAAGGCTATTGACTGGAACTGTGCCACAGCAAAGTAATCATGAGTGAAATAAATATATTTTTATTCATTTGGCTGAATCCTTCACATGGTATAACTTTCTCTGTGGGAGGTTTACCTTAAGAATGGAAATAAAAGGAAAAAATGTGAACAAACCAGCTTTCTTGATTTATTGTCTTGGAATAGTTTCTGAAGTATTGTTCTCCTTTAGGTACAAGTGAAATACTTTTGCAACAATTGAGGACTAATGGGAAGGAGCTGCATGTGGGGGCTGAGCTGTGACCTTGGACACTAAACAAATCTTTAGCGCTCATTTTATCTATGTAACTTAAGAAACATGAATAGGAGTGTTTGTAATTTCTTATTTAATTTCTTTTTTTAGCACTTGTGCTCTAAGTATATACTATTATGCAGGTAAGCCTGTATATCTACTTAATCCATAGGCAGGCATTGTAAACCCTTTTCTTGGTTATATATTTGAAATCTGAGAATTCGATATTCTGTTGGTCTTCTGGGAAGTCACATGAAAACTTACAATGTCTTAACTTCCCTATTATCTGCCAGAAGTAGATGAATAAGCTTGAAGTTCCCCATACTATTTACTGAGATATACATAGATCATACAATAGCATAGGAAATGGAATCTGAGAATCCTAGAGTATTAGGTTTGGAAAGAGCCTTAGAGCTCATCATCGGTTATTATGTGAATAAGAAATTTATTGAATAAATTAGACTTTACTCAAATGTGGGCAAAACTAAAGAAGTGACAGTATAGAGGAGAGCTGGGAGACCCCAGAAAAGGTCACCGAGCAGTCCACATTAAGCACTGATGTGGAGTGGACAAACAGGAATTTTCATGATTATCCAGGATATCAACCACTCTCAGGCTGTGAGTTAGGGCCACACAGGGGGAAGCTGGTGGGGTGCTGAATGGAAATCTTCACCTCTCAGCAATCTACACCTCTGTGTAGCTGCTGTCTCTGCAAATCTGAAGCCAAGTACCAGCTGGTGGGCCTGCGCAGTGGACTGGCAGAGGGAAAGGTGAGCTAGAAGCAAAATAGAAGGAAATCACATAAACTGAGGTCTCCTGGGCACCTTTGCATCTGCTTAACACCAGGGCAGACTGAGACAATCTTCCCAAAGTAATGGTTTCTGCTTTACTCTGACCTTTCCAATTTCAGACAAGTTCCTCCTTTGGAAACTCTAGCCCAAGATCATACACAAAAAGGGAGTCTGCAAAACGTGGTCTCCAGCCTTAATCAAGCTGAAGATAGGCACGATCCAGCACAGTATCCAAACTTCTAATTTTGCAGACAAGAAATCTGCTACCCTGAGGAAAGTGACCCTACCAAAGCTGACACATTAAGTAGTGACAAATTCAGAACTAGGTTCAAGGTCTTTAGATTGCTGGAGTACTTTTTTTTTTTTTTTTGCTTCTACTGTATCTTTTGTCTAGTTTATATGTGTATGTGTGGGACATGGACACAATTATTTGAATGTGAACCAAAATCTTTACATAGGTCACTCATCAGATATTTTTATTGGAATTAACATATAACTTATTTAGGGACATTGTTAAAATTGAATGGTGCTTATTATTGTTAACAGTTCAGGGAAGCTTACATTTGCTGCGTCCCTCGGAGGCAGGAAGAGAGCATCCTGTGCACATGTGTTGCATAATCAAGTCATTATAGTGCTATTCGACAGATTTTTCACCTACACTGTGTATCAGAAAAATACTGATACCAGGGAAGAGAAGGACTACAAAAAATTATAATAATTTTACTTGTGATTTATTAAGAGCTTACTATATATCAGTCACTATCTCTTTTTCTCTATGATTTATATTTTTAACTATTTTATATAAATATACAATCTTATATGTTAGAAATTGATTAGGAAGCACAAGCAACTCTATAAGAAAAGTCATGTTGTGAGAAGAACAAGGGTCCTGGCAGACCATAACTTAAGTGGAGTCTGAGAAATACTTTGGTTTTCAGCTTCCCTTTGAAGTTACAAGTGTTTCTTTAGGGGAATTCAGTGGGAAAGGCAGCCAATGAGCTTTGGGAAATATAGGAAGCACCACTGTCTGGCATCAGGCAGTTCTGTAAAATGAACTGTGTACTGTACGAGAGACGGTCAGGGGAATTAAATAGTTGATTTTTTCTTCTAAGCTCATGATGGCCAACTTCTAGCTCTCAGGAAATTTTAGTACATAGGGTGAATGTCTTTACTTGACAGTAAACGAGAGTTGGGACTTACTTCCTCAGCACAGGGTCTATGTTGATAAGAATCTCACTCAGTCGCCAGAGCAGAGGATACCTTAGTTATAACAGCCATTAGTGTGCCTGTGTCTTGGGTCACATTGCTTAAATGTTGGCTGTCTGTTCTTTACGTCTCTTGCATAGTATTCATGTTGGGATGGCCCTGCATGGTAAGCCTGGGATCTCCCTTACCTGTCTCCTGTGCTGGAACACCTCAGTCTGTACTGAAATCAAACACAAAATCAGAAGCTTTCTGAAAATGGCTCATGACTTTTTTTGTGAACTAAAATATAGCTATCTTCTCTTTACATTTAGTTTTCAATTAGGCTGGATTAAAACTGTAGATTTTTCATTAGTTAACTAAAAATTTTGAAGGCATTGTTCAATTATCTTCCTGAGGCCAGTGTGGTCTGTTAAGTCCCACACCAGTACAAATCCAAATCCTATGAACAATGTCTAGTTTAATTTTTCTCTTCTTTGTAAGGATATTTGTTTTTGTAACCTGAGTTCTTCTATTTCTTTAACTTAGATTTATTTTCTCCTATTTTATATCAGTTTATATTCTTTATTTCTAGACAACATCCCTCTGTTCTCTCTAGAACTTCTCTTGCTTGCTCATTGGATCTCTTGAACTCATTATTTTTTAAAATTCTTTCTTTCCCGCCTTCCATTTCCTGTTCAAGCTGTTCTCTTTTACTTATTGTCATTTCCTGAACTTGTATTTTTTAACTTCTCTGCTGAGCTCCTCACTTTGGCTATTTCATATTTTTAACTTCTAAAAACTCTTTTTCTTCTTGCTCTGAAAGTGAAAATTGTATTTTTTCCCTGAAGTTACTTCTCTTCACAAAAGCTCTATTTCTTTCAAATTGCATTTTTTCTGTTTGCTGTTTTTTTCTTTTATGTTACAGAGGTTTACTTCTCTACCTCTGGAACTTAGTTGTCTGTTCATATTTAATAGTGGAGACCCCAGACCAGACTGAATTCTCTGTGCACTTGCCTGGGACTTATTACTGATAAGGTGACTTGCTTAGACACTTAGCATCATGTTAGCTTTTCTCCTTACATTGGAAGAAAATTACTCTTTGAATATTGTAGTTGTATATGTAAATGCTTAAACCATCTTTTTGGTGTATTTTAAGTGTTTTTTATTGGAAGGGATGTTTGATCAAAATGCATGATATATATATATAATATTATATATATGCATTATATATATAATATATATATTAAACTACAATGTCTATGTTACCTTATTAAGCCTCACAACACACTAAGATGGGAGTAGGTGAGTGGAATTTTTTTATTGTTATTCAAGTACAGTTGTCTCCATTTTCACCCCACCATGCCCTCCTCCCACCCTCGAACCTACCCCCTTTGGCTTTGTCCATGTGTCCTTTATACATGTTCTTTGATTGGCCCTTCCCCTATTTTCCCCCATTGAGACAAACTGACAGTAACCAGAGGGTGGGAGAGAGGGATAATGGGGGAAACTTTTAATATTATCCCTGTGGGAGTGAGGTTTAAGGAAATTTATGAGTGTTTCATGTTCTCATAACTATTGAGTGGATGTCAGGATATGAACTCAAGGGAGGTTGCTTCCTTAGACACTGTAATAAAGACTTGTGGCCCAGATCACAAATAAAAGACTGGGAAACATCTTATCTGATAACTTGTGAGATTCAGACAGTTTCGTATATATGGAATCAATAGAAAAGACACTTCAAAGTCAGAAACAATATTAATCGATTACATAAGTTCAACTGAACAGTTCCAATGTTTGTTTAGCTAGAGAAACACATTCTAAATATGCCAGTTTTATACCAGAACGGAGCTGCGTGTGTGGGCACTGCTCTCCCACTGCCTTGCCTCTCCTGCTCTCCTAGGTTCTCACAGCGGCTTCCTGCA
Organism: Glossophaga mutica; assembly: GCA_039655065.1. NCBI lineage: Eukaryota > Metazoa > Chordata > Mammalia > Chiroptera > Phyllostomidae > Glossophaga > Glossophaga mutica. Next base: position 173,992,340 of record CM077304.1, on the reverse strand, counting down.
TGATGGCCGCACATTCGTTCTTGTTCACTCTTTACACGTAATGCATATGAAGAAACTGGAAGGACATTTTCTAAAAGTTGCATTATGTATTTTCCTGCTTAAAATTTTAATTTTTTTTATAACAAGAAGAGGGTATAATACAAACTCCCAACATGGTCCAAAATGCCTGCATAGGCTAATTTCTAGCTGCTTTTTCCAACTGTCACTTTCGCTCCTCTCATCCTCCAGCCATAATGGCTGTATTTCAGATCCCTGAAAGTGCCGAGAGATTTCCACCTTTAGGGATTTTGCTTATGTTATTCTCTCTGCCTTGAATGCTCTTCCCATTCCCATCATCTTGCAGCTACCTGATAGTCATCGTCCAGAACTCATTATGAATCACTTCCTCAGTAGTTCTGGTGCGATGTGTAATCCTCATATTAATTGGGTCTTCACTCCTTGTAATGTTTAAGATTTTCTGCAAATCATACCTATGTAGTCAGAAAAAGAATCTAGGAAATCTGAAATGTCATACCTTTCATTTTGTATATTTGCCTCTTACTTTAATCACGAATGTCAGAAGCATATTATTAGTTGAGAATGTGCTCTTATGAGTTCACAAAGTGATGTTTTAAGAACCTGTGGATGTGAGACAATGAAGTGAATTAATACAGCATCAGGGGTCTTGGGCTTTGGCACTAAGTTGATGAGTCACTTTAGTCAAGTCAAATTTCTTCCAAGAACTTTGTCTCTGAGCAAAGATTGGACTAGGGCAATTTCTCCAGATCTTTCTGGATTAATATTATATGGTTCTCTCTTCTAAAACTTGGGTTTCCAATGATTTTTAAAATACTTCCAAAACCCTGACAATTTTTTAAGAAATTTACAGCAAATCTTAAAACACACCATTTTTAATTTTTTTCGATAAAATGAAGTTTCTTGAGAAAGCTCAGATTTGCTTTCATAAGAGTTTTTTTTTTTTTAATTGAATTTATTGGGGTATCTTTGGTTCACAAAACCATACAGGTTTCTAGTGTATGGCTCAATAAAACATCTGCACACTGCACAGTGTGCTGAGGGCCCCAAGCAAAGTCTCTTTCTGTCCCCATATACCTCCTCTTTGCCCAACTCCACCTCCCCCACCCCCTTTCCCTCTGGTTATCACCAGTTTGTTGTCTGTGTCTATGGGTTATAGGTATATGGGTTTTTTGTTGTTTTTTTTTTTAATCTCTTCACCTTCTTTCATCCAGTCCCCCGGACCTCCTCTCCTTTGGCAGCAAGAGTTTTTCTTTTTATTTTAACCCAACATTAAAATCAAACTATGTTTCCTGAGAACATACCAGTTACTATGAGAGAAGTAGTGGTTTAAACCCAAGAAGCAAAAAAAAAAAAAAAAAAAAAAAAAAAGTGAAAACATAATAATTGAATGTTCATTATATGAGCCACATATTAGTTACCATCAAAGGACCTGAAAATGAAACATCCCCAAAAGTATGAGAAGAACATGTGCTTTCTAAATATGCAATTCCACTATACTGTTACCAGAGGAAAGGGCACAGAGGAGGGGTCATAAAGGATAAAGGGGACTAAATATAAGGTGACAAAAAATGATTTGACGTTGGGCAAGACACACCAAAAGCAATATATAGATCTTATATCATAGGAATGTACACTTGAAACCTATATGACCCTACTAACCAATGTCATCTCAATAAATTCAATAAGTAAATAAATAAAGACATGCAAAAAAAATGAATATGCAATTCCAGTAAATGTGTGTAGGGGCCAACTCTAGGCTTACCACAAGCCAGTATTCAATTAATGATTGAAAAGGAAATGGAATTGATTAGCCTGTCGCTTCACCTGTGATACTAACACTTCAATCTGAATGAAGACACTAGTGAGGAAAATCTAAGTTTTAATATGAGTGGTTGACAGCTTATGGGAAGTCAGAGGGCAGTATTTGCTCATTCTCATCTATTAAGGACTTCTTTCTTCTCCTAATACCACCATGGGTCTTCAAGGAGAATCATGAGTGGGTCCCAACTCACCTCATTTTAACTATGACTCCAGAGAGCTCTTTGGCAAACTATAAAAAGCAATATTACTGATTTTAATATTTTACAAAAACCAAAATTCACTGGACATTGTTTGCTAAGTGATATGTTACTAACCATATATTTGGAAAAAAATCTCACTACTGAAGCTAGGTCTAAGGAGACTTATAAGAACTTAATAAAGCCATTCCAAATGAGACCAATAAGCAATGGGTCTTACTATACAGACTCATTTACAGAAACCTCTCAGAAAGGCCCGTTGTTGGAAAGCACACTGAGGCTGTTCTAGCAGTAACCTAAAGGTTAATGTATGTATTGTAAGTATTCCTTATACACCTGTGATTAGAGTAATTCCCTCCACATGTGATGTACTTTAGAGTTCTCAAAAGGCTTCTGCATCTTCTGTGGACTGTACTGCAAGAGCTAAAATAATGTACAAAATATCTTCATTATATATATATATTCTTCATGATACAGTGTTTGACATATATAGATATGCTATAAAAGCATGTTGAATAGATTAATTTGATTCTCACAGACTCTGTTGAGGCATATAATGCAAGTATTATTTTATAATTCAAGATATCTAGAAACAGTTTCAGTGAGTAGCCAGAGTGCCTTAATGAATTAATGCTAGGAAAAACACAAGATCTATATTCTCTGATGTTTTAGCCTTTAATGAACTATAGATAAAATACCAAGGAGGACAAAGAAAGAGAAATAGCCAGTACAAATCTGCAGAGATAAAACTTCAAAGAACACACACCTTCCTTTGAACACTTCTATGCTACCTCTGTGAATTGATCGACAACATGCATTTCTTGCATGGATACATAGAGAACAGCCTCAAGTCAGAATTCATTTGTTCATTGGGTTTTACTTTTCATTCACTGTGGTGTTACTCGGTCTTTTTTTTTTTTTTAATCTACAGAGACCACCATCCCTAACTTTCCACAGTGTTCACTTCAAGGATTCCTCTTTATATTTTAAGGCTTAAGAAGGTATTTGAATCTTTCCTTAGTCCTTTGATGTCTTACACGAAGTAAAATTTGAATTGTGTGTTAAAAGATAAATGGGTTTGTATGCCACCTGTAGAATTGGGTAAGGAGTGCTTCAAATTAAGGAAATCATGTGACCTAAGTCCTGAGATGAGAAACTGCTGAAAATGTACTGAGAATGGGTAAAATACATGAAAAGGAAACATCTCAAGATGGGGCCAGATTATAAAGCACCTTGGATGCAAAACAGAGCACTTACTCTCACGAGCAGTTGAAAGCCAATGATAGTTATTCACAGGTAAGGATGTGGTGGTATGGGTCACTACACTTTTTTTTTTTAACACATAGCCAAATCTCTGCTTTAGTGAGGTCATTCTGATAGTAGTATGAGTGGGGCGCGCGCGCGCGCGCGTGTGTGTGTTGAAAGAGAGGACTAGAATAATAAACAGGCAGGATCTTCAGCTGAAATAGGCTATTTCAAAGGTCCAATTAAAATGGAAACCATACCCACCACTTACTAGTTATATAATGTAGGACAAGTTACTTCTCCCTAAGCTTCATTTTCTTCATCTGTTTCTATATGGTTGTTAGTAGGATTAAGAGAGAAATTGCACATATAATTACAAGCATCATGCCAAGAACATATAGGTGCTCAATAAGTGTTTATTATATACTAGGCCAATTAACACATATTATTTTCATGAATATGTCTCATTGAAATATTTTGTTCTTTTCTCAATGAAATGTTTTCACAGCTTAGATAAGATATTAAACAAAGTAAAAATTCACACCAACGATGGATTTTCTAAGACCGCCCTCAGCGAAGAGGGCTTTGCTAAAGTGGCCTATAGCAAGGAGGTCATGTTGTCACCTGGAGCTTCTGTTCTTTTTCACTCTACAACCAGAAAGGCAACATACCCATGAAAGAACACTCCGTTATGCTTGAGAAGCCAAGCATGAGCTCTGATGTTTGCTCTCCTCCCAAAGCGAGTCAAGCATGATGTTTCCCTTATCCTACAGTGTTTGTAGACACTTAGTCCTCATTTGTCATCTTGCATTTCTCTGACCCACCTGTGTATAAGATGGAATGTTAGAAACACTCTCCATTATTTACTTGCCTGTTCCCCCGCCCCTTATGCGGCTGCGGCTCTCTTATGATGGAGGCCAAGTAGGAGTTCTGTCATTTTTCAGTGATGGGAAAAGGTAAGACTGGAACAACTGTGCATTATAAATAAAATATGCATCAACCTTTGACAACCAAGGAAATTCTATTTTATTTTGGGGATTGGTTTCACCTTATTAGTACCCAAGGATGATCATAAGACTGGGCACAGGTTGTTCAATAGGTGCACATGAAATTAAAAGGCAGTAGTTATTTATGTAGTCATTATTCATTCACTAAAAAAAAAACAAAACCCAAAAATGAAGCTCTTAGGCACATATCATAGTCAGATGTTGTATTAAAGGATAGAACACCAACATAAATAACAGTATTTAATCCAAATATTTACTGCATACTAACCATATACTAGGTCTCTTACAACCCATGTGGGAATCCAAACTACCATTCAGTTGTTTCTCCTCTCAAAATGTTCTTTATGGAGCGATCTATAAGCAATGAGTAAGGAATCCTTGTGGTCTTTAGTTTACATTTTATGTTAAAATAGGCTTCATATCTACTTCCTCCCATTTTATCTGGGATTCAGATTCAGTCTTCTGAAATATGCCTTTTCATGTTTGTCTTTTGGGGCACTCTTATCTCTTACACCACTGGAAACACAGACCGTCCATGGTTTCCTCCCCAAAGGAATTCCATACGGTGGCTGCTCCTCAGCCCTGTTCTGTTGAACACTGTTTGGTATTCAGTTGGGTGGTCTTCACTATTCTGGCATTGTTGATTTCTGAGATTTCCTAAATTGAGCAATTAAGAAAGCAAGCAGCATTCATACTAAAGAATATTAGCATGCTATAGATTTATGACTCTTTGACTCAAAGAATTACAAAAATAATTCCTTTGATGTCAGATTTATTTACCTCCCTGTCACGAGATACAGCTCTGACTATGTTTGCATACATCTTTATGGTTGGGAGAAGGTTGTTTGAGAAAGCCAATACAGTTCATTTGATAGCATTTGGTCATTAAGTTCCTTTGATATGAAATATGGTAAATATTCCTGTTTCATGTCAAATTTTCATCAGAGATGTGAATAGTTATAGGTTAGGAGGGAGGAAAAAAGACTGAGATCTCTACAGTCACCGTGCAATAAAATTATGTTAAAATAATCATTGGAACCATTCATTGTTACCTGTATTAAGCCAGAGATGGCAACCAAAGGGGCAAATAGTTCCTCTGTAAAGTGTCATCTTGGGGCACCTGGAAGGCCTCTGTGTCTGTGATTAGTAATGACAGTTTGGGATTACTATTTAGGTGCCTTAATTTCCCAGAGTTACCTCACAGAGAGAAGAAAGTAAGGTTTAATTCTGCTTGTGATGTGTATTAAAATTCTAGGGTTGAATCTACCCAATCATTCAGCTTGAGGGTTTGATGTTGGAATGTGTCCAACTTCCTAAGAAAAGTCCTCTACAGACCACCAGAGGAATATCCCAATTTGATTCCTTCATTTAAGAAGCTTATCTTCTGATTTCCACCATGAAGTCAATGGGAAATTTGGTCTAAGTATGCCGTAATAACTAAATTCATAGTCACAGTTAAATTAATAAAAAAGATTAATATTTGTTTTTGCTCAGTCCAACAAAGTATGTTAAATGAAGCTCAACAGTTTTATTAACACTATGCAACTTTTTCACCTAGCTACTACTAATCAATGTACCACTATAAATTTACTACCTAGAAACACCACATTTGATATTTGCATACATATAAGCTTCTAGTTAATGTAGGCCCAGATAGTTCACTGAAAATGTCAGCATATGTGTCTTAATTTGGAGAAAATAATTATCCTCTAATTCAAGAGTCTATTGGTTAAATGTTAATGGAACAGACATGTGTCTATGTCCTCTGAAAAGCGCCAGAGTCTAATCTATATCCTTAATAGAATGTCTTACCAATTTTTTTTTTTTTTTTTGGTCAGAGAATCACATTAAAGCCATTAACCTACTTATACAAACTTAAAAAGTGTGAATCTGAGATTATATATTATTGCTTTAAGAAACTCAATGAATTAGATACACATTTCACCATTTAACAAGGAAAATCCATTGTAACATCCTAAACCCATGTTTCTTTGCCTGACCTCATTTGTCAGAAAGCAATGATGACTATCTGGTTTCAAGTGTATCCACTTCAGTGAAGTGGCAAAAATCCCTTCAGAACAAATATAGTGCTTCCTTCTTGTTCTGCTACCTGTTGTACGCAGGAGTCATTTCTCTAGATGAGATGGCCAAATTTGTAACACCTAGCTCTTTCTCTTAACTGAATTTGAGTATTTTCTGTCCAAGGCAGGATGTCAAGGCTTTCAGTATCTGAAATAGCTTTTGGCCTTCGCATCAGAAAGTAATCCATGAGACTGTACTTTGTCTTTGCCCCGTCCCACTGTGTTTCCATACAAACCACTACTAAAGGCTGATGGGGAAAAGAAGCAGTCACCGCAGGACTGCTTATGTTGAAATGTCTTTTGCAAGGATGGAAAGACCACCCCCATCAAAAGAAAAATGTAGTTTTATCCAAACAGCATTTCCTATGAACCGAGTTGTAACATTTTCTTCCTGCTATGTTACTTCTTTACCTAGTTCCACTTCAAGTAATGTCTTCATTAAACTTTCCTTCATGAATCTGTTATCCAGGAGAGTCATTTGAAATAATGACTCTCAAAAAGAGGTGACATATTTGAGGACAATCTTTTGAGACTAAGGTAAACTTATTTTTTTGCCCAGTTGTACTATTCAAAAACACTTAATCTCCTAAATGACACTTCAGCCCCCTTTTGCTACTCAGAAAAGAGAATCACCAGAGAACCTCTGGTGACCACAACCCAGATTTAGTTACAAAAAGAAGCTGATGACCTTTGGATAACCATGAGCTCACTGGCATGCATGTTATTTACTGGGACACCCAAATGCATTGAACAGCCAGTTATGTTTTTAAATGTCATATTTAATAAAATTAATGCTTTATGTAATAAGAATAACAATAATATAATAGATGAAATATGAACCCACTATGTGCTGGCACTGTTAAGTGCTCTACCTACATCATTTCCTTTATGTCAATCATATGAGGTAAGCATGTTATCTATCTCCCCATTTTATAGAGGGAAGTGGAAAGGTCAAATAATCGAGTAGTAGTAGTAGTAGTAATAGTAGTAGTAGTAGTAGCAATAATAATAATAATAATAATAATAATAATAATAATAATAATAATAAAACACTTATCCAGTGCTTATTATTTCCCAGGCCCTGGTTTTAAGAGCACAATCATATTAACTCGTTTAATTCACAAAAACCCCCACTGAATAGATATTATTATTTGTTCCAATTTCCAGATGATGTAATGGAGCACAGAAAGGGAAAGTAACTGCTCAAAGTCTCAGCTAAGAGGTGGCGCTGGGACTGAAATGCTGGTATTATGTTCCCCGAGCCGTCCCCTTACCAAGGCATTGCACTGCCTCTGCCTCTCTCCACAATTAATCACTCAGAGGCTGACAGCTGGTTAGTGGTGATGATAAGCCTTGACTTCAAAGTCTGTGCTCCTGCTGTATTTTACTCCATTGCCTCTCAAGCACAATTGTGTGCTTAGTGTAAAGCCCTGTGGCTTTTGTTGCACATGGTGGGTGCGGAGTACATAGAGATAATTTTAGCCCTTAAATTTTTTTCTTTTTCGTGTTGAAGCTGACACTATCTACTTAAGTGACCTACCAACCCAAAACACCAGAATGACTTCTCTAAGGATGATTCTGGAATCGTTAGGGATCTCTCCATCATGACTCCAGTAACTTTGACTATAGAATGATCCAAAGGGGATCTTCTACCCAATATAAGTGTTGAGTTTCTTTCCTAAATAAACCTTTGTAATTAGTAAGAGTAAACTATTGCTAAAAGCTGTACCCTTCAGTTAGAAGAAGCAAATGGTTGAACTGATGTCTGGACAATGAGGAGAGATGGGTCCTTTGGCAAGTAATACCAACTTTAAAGTGTTCAGCTCCTTGTACTTCTAGGTGAGAAAATGATGGTGTGACACGAACTAGTGACAGTGAGCCCACATTTTAATTCAAATATATTGTGGTCCCCAAATATTCTCTGTTAACCAGTTGTAATATACTAAAGGGAAGATAACTCATTTCTGTAGACACAAAATGGCAATGAGCAAAAAGCAAAATATATTTTTTGCAAGATAAGATCCTAAAAGTTTTGCTAAATTTATGACTAATAAGACCTTAAGTGTTATGAGAAATGAAATTAAACTAAGAGTCAGATGACCAGTTCAAGTTCTACTTAAGCTTAGAATTCATTCTTACAAATAAAAATATTACTATATACAGTGAACTTTAATTTTACTAAAGAAAATGACATGTTCTCACACTCTTTCTCTCCTTGGTTAACAGCAACCTCCTCTTTTTCTAAGCTCCGACAGGTCATACCATTCGACTGAACTATCATATATTTTTCTCTGTTATCAAATATTTTTATATGTTGGGTTCTATATTATCATGCCGCTTTCTTCACCTTTATTGTAAACTATTTAAGGGTGAGGTCCATGAATTCCACCTTTCGTGATTTCTTTTCCTTGCCAAAAATGGGTGTTCAGTACTTGTTGATGGATTGAGATTAGAGCTCCTTCAGAAAAGTATTCTCTTAAAATGAATGCTTTCTAAACATATCAGTGGAATTCAAGCTTATCATTTACTGACTGATAATAACTTCATTGAACTAGAGACCCAACTTCATGCAAGTAGTTGCAACTAATTATAGAAATGTAAATATGATGATGGATACAGTAACTGAAATGATTGCCAGCTAACACAAGCTTTATTATTTGCAAAATCACTAGCCGTTTTTTTTTTTTCTTAAAGACCCTGTGTTTGAGCACTGGCATTTTCAATATGATGTATTTACAGTAGTAATCATATGGCCAAGAACTAGTATTTTTTGGATGACTTCTCTCATGGAACTAGAAATGAGAAACTTTCCTTTCTAGATTCATATGGCTGAAAAAAATTCTGATTCTAACACTGTTGGTCCTGGAGGGTTCACTTTCTGATTTCAACTGGCACTGAGCCAGGGTATTTTTAATCCAACTCTTGAAGTTCAGGGGATCTCAATTATATACCAGCACAGTGGAAAGAGTACTATATTATATTGTATTACAGTAGAAGGAGCACTATACTGACTCTTGAGATCTGATTAGAAGTCAAAGCACTGTTGACAGTTTTCTGTGTGACCTTGAGTACATAATATCTGTATAACAGTCTATTCCAACAATAACATACTGTGATTCCTCGAAATATAAATTTTGCATTCTTACTTCTACCTTCTGTCCCAACTCTGCTATTTTTCTTTCATTCCAGGATATTAGTTTGCTATCTAAGAGTTCCTTACCCTGGAATACCAATGTCGAGTTCCTAAAGAAAACAATCTAAGGCTGAAATAGCCTTTTGTGTTGTAAAGAGCTGTAGAGTCTCAGGAGATACTTGGTGACTGTGCCATAAATGGTCTTTGAGGCTATGGTGTCAGTCAGTTAACTAGACCAAAGTAGGCAGTTTTGTTGGATGCTGTGTACCTGTTTTCACACTGTACAAATTTATTTGCCTTGGGTAAGTTCCCCTTAACAAATGCACTCGAGTCTGTGTACCAGTCACATGGGCAAGTCACATGTCATCATTGATCCTTAGCTCCCCACGTGTAAGGTAGGGGTAATAATATCTGCCTAAAAGAACGTTAAGATTGTAAAACGAACATGTGTTTAAAATTTTAAACATTACTAAATATTTTCAAGTTCAAAGTATAATGACAATAATGACATTTTGCAGAGAATAAACTAAGGATTTGAGGGAGGCACAGAAACTCTTCCAGGTGTTGGTCCTGAATAGGTGATTGTGCAGCATTCTAAGTAAAATATCAGTTTTGAAATTAAAGTAGCTTCCAGTAGAGGCGCTTTCACAGGATTAAGCAAAATTGACAGGCACACACGCTGGGGTCTGTGATATATGTTTATGAACCATGATTCAGCTCAAAAAATAAGAACAGAAAAAAAATGTAAGTCTACTGACTTACAGATATAAGAGGGAAACAGTTCAGCTAATGACAGGTAAGCAAAATATCTGAGGGTATGCCATTTAAAAAAATAAAATGTTCTGGTCTCATCAAGTTCTTTAGAGTATCTTTCATGGGAGCTTAGAGATGTCATAATTAGGTGGGGAGTTTGCCTTTATATGAAAAATTAAGTATGTGATTGCTTGTCTAGAATTAATCAGAGGTAGAACCATCAGAACTTTAGGAGACATAATCTAGACAGTACCTGGCCAGGTAGGTCAAGATAGTGAATCTTATGTTCATGTTTTGTTTTAATGAGAAAGTGGTTATGTCTAACTTAAAAATTTATTACATTGGGCACTAGTTTTCAATTAGCTAACATATATCAGGGTAATCTGTGAAAAATAAAAATGGGGAAAGACCCTGACCCCCAAAATTCTGAATCAAAATGTTTGAGGTAAGGCCCAAGAGATGTACCCAGTTAAACCAACTCTTCATGTCACAGATATACCCATGCAAAAAACACATTTCTTCCGAATTATTTTTATCTATACATTAACATTTTTATCCATATTCTTTCGAAACTGAATTAGTTTTCACTCACCTTGTTTCTTTAGTAGGAGACTATAAGAAAATTAATCGAGATAAACAATTACTCTTTTTTCAACTTTCTTTTTTGCTTTGTTTTTTATTTAATCTTTATTATATTTTTTCCATTACCATTTAGTCCCTTATACTCCTCTTCCCCCAGAAATCACCACATTATTTTCCTTGTCCATGAAACCTTTTTCTTTTTTCTCAATCCCTCCTCCCCAGCCTCTCCCCAACCCCAACTAGCCATCATCCTGTTCTCCATCTGTGAATCTGTCCCCATTTTCCTTGTCAGTTCAGTTTGTTCATTAGATTCCACATGTGAGTGAAATCATATGGTGTTTGTTTTTCTCTGACAGGCTATTTCACTTAGTATAATGGACATTTGGCCTGCTTCCATATCTTGGTGATTGTAAATAATGCTGCAATGAACATAGGGGTGCTTATGTTCTTTTGAATTAGTGTTTTGGGTTTCTTCAGATATATTCCCAGAAGTGGGATAACTGGGTCAAACAGCAGATCCATTTTTAATTTTTTGAAGTATCTTCATACTGTTTTCCACAGTGGCTGCACCAACCTGCATTCCCACCAACAGTGTTAAACGGTTCTTCTTCCTCCATAACTTCCCCAGCACTCGTTTTTGTTGATGTTTTGATGATAGCCATTCTGACTGGTGTGAGACATGTCTCACTGTGGTTTTAATTAACATTTCTCTGATCATTAGTGACTTGAGCATCTTTTCATGTTTATTGGTCATCTGTATGTCCTCTTTAGAGCAGTGTCTGTTCAGGTCCTTTGCCCAACTTTTAATTGAGTTGTTTGTTTTTTGGTGTTGAATTTAATAAATACTTTATGAATTTTGGATATTAACCCTTTATCAGATATATTGATAAACAATTACTCTTTACTGAAGTTATATATAAATCAAGCTTGTCTGTTTATAATGAATTCTAAATGATACACATTTATAACATATTTATTACCAATTCTAATTAATAAACCTTTTCTGAATGTCAACTATGGGTCAGACACAATACTAGGTTCACAAATTCAAAGATGAGTAACACCTAGGTCCTGACCTCAAGGATCTCACAACTTAATTGCAGAAACACAGACCCAGTGCATGAATCAGAATCAATGTCCTTCTCCTGGGCAGTACATAGTCCTTTATACTGATCTCATAATTCTCATTGCATTTTTTCTATGTCACCATATCCATATCTATCTCCCTAAGTAAATTAAAAGTCTGCTAGAGCAGCCCTGGCTGGTATGGCTCAGTTGGTTGGAGAATTGTCCCTTAGAAAAAAAGGTTGGGGGTTTGATTCCTGGTCAGGGCACATACCTAGATTGTGGGTTCAATCCTGCGTCAGGGTGCATGCGGGAGGCAACAAAATAATTTCTCTCTCTCTCCCTCCCTACCTTCCTTCCTCTCTAAAATCAATACACATATTTTTAAAAGTCTCCTACAATAGAGAAATATCTACATCTCTACAAGTCTGTTAGTACCTTGTGTATAACAGGAATGAATAAATTAAAAGTGATAAAGAAAACAGGCAATGTAGTTGTACAAATTTGTTGACAATCATTAATCAAGTTTCCCTGATCTTGAGTAACAGTGTATAATCCTCCTGTTTCCCAAACTAGAAAATTCAAAGTCATTTGCTTTCTTTTTAGTCTTTATATTCAAATCCAAAGAGATTTGTGCCAAAGAACACGGAATCTGATTGATTGTATTAAAGGAATCCTGGTCATCTCTACTCTTTCACTGATTTACTTAAGGAAAATCATTTCTCATCTGGACTTCTGAAAAAGAATATTATATTGAACTCAGATACCTTCATCCTCACTCTGTTTTCTGTGTTTTCTCTAAAACTCTCTTCCTAAGGTTTAGAGTAGACCTCCCTTTCCTATGCTTAAGAACCTATTTTAATACTCCACACCATTACCAACAAGACAATTTGAACACTCAGCAAAGGAACTTATTTTATTCTTCTTACAGTAACCTATATCCCCCGGCTTACCTGTAACCTCTCTTCTGACTGTATTTTGAGTATATCAAGTGATTAAACATTCTGTCCTGCCACATGCTACTGCTTTTTGGGGGGAAAGTCTTCTTTATTTATATGCCTGGTAAAGTCCGAATCAGCCTGTAAACCAATCCTTAACAACACATTTGTGAATCTTTCCTGAATTGTCCCTATAAAATTTGTATTTTTTATTCCTTATATAAAGTTCAATTTTCAAGGATACAAGTCAAAGTCCAATTTTTAAATATGAAGTAATGTTATTACAACTGCAGAAACTTCTTTCTAAAACCTAAATAACTTTAGAAGAGCTCGTGTATTAACAACATCCTTGGAATTTACCTAACACTTCACAGTTTACAGTAAATTTACATGCATTTAATTTTAAACCAGGAAGACAAATATTTCTCCTAAATAATCTTAAAATCAAAGACTAGACTCTCTGATTGTTTTTCTCCAGCTACATGTTTTCCTAGACCTTTTAAATTTGTCAGACCTATGTATCTGTGGACAAGCTTCCTCCTGACATTTCTGTTAGTCTGTCTAGTGTACAAACTAAAAGGCTCCTGAGAGAGGCTGGACCAAGGTACTAGAAGACCACATGGAATTCAGCACTGAAACCCAATGGGCACCTATTGAAAAAGTAGCTGTTCTATGAAAGCAATCTGACTGCTTTATTTTTTTCAACACACACACTGTATTTTCAGAAAACTACACTTTCAGAGTAAATTTATAATATGAAGTTAATTTTTATTCATTTTTACTTATATTTTATTCATTATGCTATTACAGTTGTCCTGCTTTTTCCTCCTTTGCCTCTCTCCACCCAGCACACCCCACTCCTTCAGGCAGTCCCTACACCATTGTTCATGTCCATGGTTAATGTGTATAAGTTCTGTGGCTACCCCATTTCCTACAGTATACTTTACATCCCCATGGCTATGCTGTGATTACCTATTTGTATTGCTTAATCCCCTCACCTCTTCACCCACTCCCCTACATCCTCCTCCAGACTGACAATCATCAAAATGCTCTTCATATCCATGACTCTGTCTCTGTTCTTCTTCTTTGTTTAGTCTGCTTTTTAGACTCAATTGTTGATAAATATGTATTTTTTGCCATTTTATTGTTTGTAGTTCTGATCCTTTGTAAGTAAGTCCCTTTAACATTTCATATAGTAATGGTTTGGTGATGGTGAACTCCTTTAGTTTTTTCTTGTTTGGGAAGCTCTTTATCTGCCCTTTGATTCTAAATGATAGCTTTGCTGGGTAGAACAATCTTGGCTGTTGGCCCCTGCTTTTCATGACTTTAAATATTTCTTGCAAATACCTTCTACCCTGCAAGGTTTCCTTTAAGAAATCAGCTGAGAGTCTTATGGGGACTCCCCTGTAGGTACCTAACTTCTTTTCTCTTGCTGCTTTTAAGAGTCTCTCTTTAACTTTTGGCACTTTAATTATGATGTGTCTTGCAGTGGGCCTCTTTGCCTCCATCTTGTTTGGCACTCTCTGTGCTTTCTGGACTTGCATGTCTATTTCCTTCACCAAATTAGGGAAGTTTTCTTTCATTATGTTTTCAAATTGATTTCCAATTACTTGCTCTTTCTCTTCTCCTTCTGGCACCCCTATGATGCAAATGTTGGACCTCTTCAGGTTGTCCCAGAGGCTTCTTATACTATTCTCATTTTTTTGGATTCTTTTTTCTTCTTGTTCTGATTGGTTGTTTTTTGCTTCCTTATGTTCCAAATCATTGATTTGATTCACAGCTTCATCTACTCTATTATTGTTTCCCTGTCAATTGCTCTTTATTTCAACTAGTGTATCATTTCTTTCTGACTAGATATTTTTTATGCTGTTGAGGTCCTAAGTTCCTTGAGTATCCTTATAAACAATGTTTTGAACTCTGCATCTAACAGATCAATTATCTCTATTTTATTTAGCTCTTGTTCTGGAGTTTTGATCTGTTTTTTAATTTGGGCCATATTTCTTTGTCTGCTTATTTTGGCAGCCTCCCTATGTTTGTTTCTATGTATTAGAAAGAGCTCCTTTGACTCCATGTTTTGGTATATGGCCTAATATTGTAGGGTGTCCTATGGGGTTCAGTGGCACAGCCTACTCTATCACCCAAGCTGGGTACTCAAGGTACGCCCTTTTATATCCTCCTCTTGTAGCTGAGTCTTGGTTGTTGTCAGAAAATCAATGGGAAGAATTTTCCCAGGCCAGTCAGCTGCAAGGATTGGTTTGACCACTTACCACCAACCTCCATCCTCTGCGAAGGATCAGCTATGCAGGGGCAGGGTGGTGGTGCTCTGACATTCTATAGCTGTCCACTAGATGGACTGACCCTGGGGTTTCTGAGGTTGTGCAGACTAAGGTCAGCCTCTACTTATGTTGTGGCCTGACCCACCCTGCCTGAGCTATAAAGCAATCTGAGGTGGCTGTTACTTGTGCTGGGCTTAGAGATTCCCAGGCAACGTCAAGCTATGGATCTAGGCCTGCTTGCTGCTAGTACTGGTGCTGGGGCTCACTAAGGCCAGCTGTTGCTTATTTGAGAGGATTTAGGAAGTTGTGGAGCATGAGCAGAGACCAGCCATTTATCTGGAAAAGTAGCTTGAGTGGCCAGTAAGTTGAGTGGGGTGGA
Organism: Glossophaga mutica; assembly: GCA_039655065.1. NCBI lineage: Eukaryota > Metazoa > Chordata > Mammalia > Chiroptera > Phyllostomidae > Glossophaga > Glossophaga mutica. The sequence goes on along the minus strand of CM077304.1, from coordinate 173,976,845 downwards.
GTCTCTGGGAATCTCTAAGGCAGTTCAAACAGTGTTAGCTAGGTTGATGGAGTCTCAGATATGACATCAGCTTGCTGGCTTTAGGGCTCTGTATGAAGAGGGTTTAGAAAAGGTACAATGGCTTCTGCTTGCCTTGATGCCAGACACTTCAGTTCCTCCCTTTATGACACTGGTGTTTCTTCCAGAAGCTTCTTCCAGAAGTTTCTCCCATTGATTCAGTCTCTGCTAGTTTTTGCAGCCAGAAGTTATGGGGACTTATCTTCCTGGCACTGGAACCCTGGGTTGGGGTTGTTGGGTTGGATATGGGACAAGCCTGTTCTGCATCTGTACCCCTCCTACCAGTCTGGATGGATGTGGTTTCTTTAATTCCGTAGCTGTTAGGTTTCCATTCAACTCAATTTCTGACAGTTGTAAGTGATGACTGTTCTATATTTTAGTTGTAATTTTGGTGTGGTTGTATTAAGAGGTAAGCCATGTCTGCCTATGCTGCCATCTTGACCAGAAGTCCTCCCTGAAGTCAATTTTTAAAGGAAGAAGTCATATATATGTATATACATACATATATGATATATAATTTTCATTATGCAAGGCTAAACACATGTGATTTGGGTCCTTATCTTTGCAGTCATTTTTATTTAATATACATATACAAGGAGCTGACATCTTGTCACCTTCATTTGTCACTAATAGTGTACTTTGAATATTGTCATATCTTTGGTATTTATGAGATTAAAATTTATAAAATGTTACTGAAATTTGGTAAAAAACTCAGACAAGCTCTACTGCATATCTAAGACCAACCAAAGTTCATCTTTTTAACCCAATAGAAGAAAAGGTGGTTGAGGACGACTACTCAAGAAATTTTTGGAGAAGGCAGTCTGTTCTAGACAGCTCTATTATAATTCCTTGCGACAGCTATGCCACATGGCATAATGTGGCCTTAATTTATTTTACTACAAAAGATGGTCTACTTTAATTCTTATTCTTGATTCTGTGTGATATATTTTTAAAAGCACTCTTCTTTCTCTTTCAGAAATAAATACATATATACAAAGTCCAGTACAAATAACAGCCATTTTTATTACAAATTATTTTATTATAAAATCATAAGCATGTAATTCTGTAACATAACAATATCACACTCAAGTGCAGTTTATGACATTTTAGGTGAAATGTTCAAATTGCTGTGCATCTTGTGCGAGACATTTATGTACCCTGACAACCACATTCAATGGCATTACTTCTGCCAGACCTTGTACATATATGGGGTTGAGCAAAAAGTTCATCTGGTTTTTTCCTCTAAAATAAAAGACACATTTTTCATTTTCACCAATAATTTTATTGATTTGGATATTTTGAGTATGTCAGCTATGTCCTACATAGTATAATATTGCTTGTTCTCAATTAATGTCTCTTTTTGCTTGCTATCAACTTCAACTGGTCTACTTGGCCATGGAGCACCGTCCAAGCAAGAAATCTCCAGCATGACACTTCACAAAACCATTTTTGGTTCATTCAACCAGTCACGTTCTCCATACACTGCACACATATATGTTTTTTTATATTTCAGTTTTGTTTTTACTTTTCTTGAGATAATAAAACATAATATGCCAAAAAATTCATGTATTTTCTTCCATCTTCAATATTAAAATGGCTACACAAAAATTCATCAGTTTTGATAAGTTTTTCTAATGCTCACTGATATGACAACTGTCACAATAAAATCTAAAAAAATTGTTTGAAATGAAGTTAAAGACAACTAACTGTTACTAGGGCCATCTTACAGAAAAAAAAAACAAATGAGTTTTTTGGCCAACTACACACACACACACACACACACACACACACACAAATCTCTGTGGGAGCATCAGTTTTCCCATTTATAAAATAAGTATGTCAGCCATATATTTTATTTTTATTCTTCAGCCAGATATTTAAGAAAACTTTACCCAAACCTGACATTTCGAGGGGCTGACTCAATATTCTGGGCTGCCATTGTTATCAACCTAATTATTATCATTACAGTCAAAACAATTACTTACTTCATTCTTTTCAACTTCATATTCTTTGTTCAGTTAATCTCTGAGTATCCACTTCTGGGCCTATGATTTTGTAAACATAGCTACTAGCTCAAGACATTCAAACAGAGCCTCGATTTTAATTCAAAACCTCAAACTATGTTACTTACTAATATTGCCTGTTTCTTTCAACACTAGATTCTTAGACACTGGTTTGTGGCCAAGTGATTTATTTCTAATATTCTCAGCTTTTTTTCTAATGTAATTCTAATTATTATCTGGATTTTCACAATTCAATACTAGAGTAGCTCCCAGACTTTTCAAGCCTATAAATTCAAATCAGACCTCAATCTTAAATCTCACTATTAAAAGTCTGAAAGGATCAAATGCATGATGAGGTAAGATAACACTGTTAGAACTTGAAGTGACCTTAAAGTTGATCTTTTTCAATCCTTTCCTTGGACAGGTACAGGAGAAAGCTGAAGCCCCAGGAGAAGCAATACAATTAGAGTCAGACAGGAAATGTGTGTCAAAACCAGAACTGACTTCCAGATCTTACACTTCCAACCACCAATCCTCTTTTAACAATATCATCGTGACTTTCTGGTGTTACTTTGTAAAAGCATCTCTTACATGTACTCAGAAATTTTCCTTCATTTGTCACTAAAGGAAATGATGTTAGACAATCATGTTGCTACTTTCCATCCTCCTGACCTTTAGATTTTATGCTAAGTGATTTCCTGGAAGCGAATCCTACCACATCAAATAACATTTTTTTCCAAAAGTCATTAACTTGTTCTATCTTCTGAATTCATCATGACTCACAGGTGTAACAGCTCCTTGAGGAATTACTAAATGTCTCAGACATTTCAGCGATATTCTGAGTCAAATTATCATTTAGAAAGAGGACACTTAAATTAGAGGTGAATAAAATAGTTGAAAATCAACTGATTTTCTCCCTGAAGGAAGCCAGAATGTCTCAATTATATGCAGTATCAGGTCAAGCTTCTCTGGAGATTTATGGAGTGATATGTGCTTCCAGTGTCCCGAAAAATCAAGCCTTTATGGATGACCTAATTTAGTTATAAAAATAATTACTATAAAGGGCAATATTCACCTTACAGTAGCTAAAGCATATGACTTTTAAAATTTATTAGTGCATTTGATTCACTTAGAAAGCATATTACTTATCTCTTATTGGGCCTTGATTCCTCTTTTTCATTTCTCCCCTCTGGTTCAAAGCCTGTTGAACTTCTAAGCTCACAGAATCTTTCCTAATGAAAGATGTTCATTCTTGGAGAGAAACCTTATGTCGTTTAATCCTTTTTTTGCACCACTTAGGTTTTGTTTTGAATTGATAATGAATTATGCTTCTTTCTTTTATTCCCCATTACTTTGTAAGCAATTATATGCAAGACATTAGATTTATTCTCTTTCCCAGAAGCTAACATTGGTTAGAGTAAATTTGGAGCTCAATAAATATTTGAATGTTTTTATTGTTGTTCAATTACAGTTGTCCCCATGTTCCCCCCTGAGTCTCCCCCACCTACCCATCCCCACTTCCCACATTCAATCCTCCTGGCCTCCCCACCATTGTTTTGTACATGGGTCCTTTATACATGTTCCTTGAAAAATGTTTGAATTTTGCTAAACAAAGCTGATGTGTTTTGTTTCATGCACTGTGCCACCCAGAGAAATTCTTGGAAATGCATGGATTAATGGTATTTGTAAAAATCCTAAATTCTGTACCAAGAGATTCAAAAATTGTACTACTTGTATTCAAAAGAAGTTAACTGTTTTAAGGTAGACGCTAAGAGAATCAGCTGTTTTTGTATGTGAGTAAAACAAAATTCATAAACCACTTAAACCACCCAACCGAAACACAAACAGGAGTGGGCTGTTATGTATTTACCTTAGACTTAACTTTTTTTTTCAAATGAGGAACTAGTGTTAGCTCAGTTTCCAAAAAGTGATAATTTACCAGCAAACGGTCCTGTTTGTCTGCATGGCAACAGTCTTGGCAGAGCTTAGAAGAGGGATCAAACAAAGGGAAATGAGCAAATTACCAAAGTGTCAGCCCCAACCTATTTATTTGATTAATCAATCTCATGGCACTTTCAACTTCCTCAACAAATAAAGGCACAAAAGCTGAGTTAGGTAAGTCATCCTACTTGGTTTTTGTTTGGGGGGATTTATTCTGCTCACAAGCAGAGGAATGTAAAGCTGGCTTTTCCAAATTATATTAAAGCATTTAACAATGTGAATCAAATCCAAAACATCAGCTGAAACCATTAGCTTTAAAATGAACCCTAAAGGAATTTAAATAAAGGCTGTGTCCTCAAAGGATATCCTACATTACAGGTGCAATTTTATGTTTGCCAACAAAATGCCTACTGAGCTACAGCTGAAGCTATGCAGTCAGGGGAATGATGAACTACCATATTTTTAAGATCATAAATTTTGTGTGTGGAATTAGGTGAACATCAAAGTGATGTTCTCTACACCATAAATCCCACAATATCAGTGACTTACAATTGGAGGAAATTAAAAATATCACTAAATCTGTTTCACGAATACCCTTCCAAGTGAGTTCAGTGTCCTTTTGCACAACTGCAAGGGCAGGAAACTAACTCAGTACCCTCTAGGGCAGCTTATACTATCTTTAACTGAATTTACTATAATACATTTCAAAATCTGTTATCTTGAGATTTCTCTTTGTGGCACAATTGTATTTCTCAGGACCACAAATATATCTATTCTGTTCACATGATAAACTTTCCAGTGGAAGGAACTTGTAACTTGTCATCTATCCAGACTAAATAAACACTCTCACTTTTCCATTGCTACTCTATGTGATGTCAAGGACCCTCCCTGGTGTAGATCTATGTTTATAAAGCTCAAATTTACATATAAAGTGCAGTACATTTTTTCCAGGCTTTATTTCCTGGTGTGCTTTATTTATTGAGGTTTCTTAACAAAAAATATATTATTAATTATGGTAGGCTATATTCATAAAGAGACTAATATAAAATGTTTAGTGATTAACTCAATGAAATATGCATAATTTACATAAAATTTATGGAATGTATAAAATAGGTGCAGAAAATTGTATTATAAAGTGTAATTATTATTAAGCTTTCTATTTCCCAAATTAATTTGTACAGTTGATATAATGTCACTATTAAATCTATCATGATTTTTCTTTAAACTGTACAATGAGACTATAAATATCATCAAGAAATATAAACCTAGGAATATCAATGGATATTAAAACAATAAACATAAATTCAAATATGTTTTCATAAAGTAAAATATATAGCACTGGCCCTGGCTGGTGTGGCTCAGTGGATTGAGTGCTGGCCTGTCACCCAAAGGGTCACTGGTTCAATTCCCAGTCAGGACACATGCCCGGCTTGAGGGCCATGTCCCCAGTAGGGGGTGTGTGAGAGGCAATCACACATTAATATTTCTCTTCCTCTCTTTCTCCCTCCCTTCCCCTCTCTAAAAAGATAAATGATTAAAGTCTTAAAAAAACATACAGTACTGGATAAAACAGATTTACAAAATAGAAAATAGGTAAATAATTGACTACATATTAATTTAACATATTTGTGAAGACATTTGCAAATTAACAAGAATTTGTAGTTTGTTCAATAATACATCTAGAATAACTGTTTAGAAATTTAGGAAAAACACTTACTTCTCAAGATACACCAAAATTATACAAGTTTAAAGAGTTGCATAGATGTCAGACATGCAATTAATTTTTGGAAGATGTAGTATTTTGTAATTTTTGAAATCATAAAAAATTACAGAAGTGCTTGAAAATTTCTTCTTACCAAATCCAATTAGCATGGTGAATCAATATAGTAGACTAGCATAATTTTCTGAAAATTTTAAGATGATCATGGTCCCTGCCAACTATTGCAATGGAGATTAGAAAAACTAACAGTTCAGGGGCCAAACAATAAATACACTGCCCTCTAGCTCATGAAAAGTAAAACCAAACAAAAAAAACATCTTTTTTCTTTACTGTAGATTGAGACAAGTGCATTCTCCAAATCAAACAGCTGAAAACCAAGTGTCAGAGACTGTCTTGATTCTTTCCAGTATGGCTAAGTCTCCACAGGTGCTATAGATGGAAGGGATCCTGCCAGTTGGTGGGAATAACCCTATTTCTGTTATTTGCCATGATCCATCTGATTTTGTAGGCATTGTACAGCTGAAATGCATGGGGGGCCCCTACCCCAGCATCCTTTATATTTTTAATGATGACATTAACCTCCATAGTTTTTCCTGGGATGTGGCACTCCCAAGTCTCAAGGTACAACTTCTTCTCTATCCTGACCTTAATTTTAGCATAGGAGACTTGTTACAGTTTCACATTTAGTGCCATTTGCAGTTATGTCTCCCTAGTAAATTCTGGACCTGTTTTTAAAATCAATCTACTCTTTGCTATCAAGAAATAAGGGTATCTCTAAATGCTGTTGCAGAGGCCTTTCAGCTTTCACAGTCTTACCTTGGTTCTTTGTTGGCTGACTTGATCACGTCTTTCTCTTTCTTAAAGGCTTATCGAGAAATGATCAAAAGTCAGCTTACTCCCTATAATCAAAATCACTATTGCCCTCAGATCTTTAAGTGCCAGAATTGTTGCATATGTCAGTGCTTCTCTGATATGCCAATCCACCACAGGTTCTTAGCATGTGAGAAGTGAGTACCACTCCCTTAACTCCAACATTATCATGGCCATTGCACTGGGGAGTGATCTAATTTCAAATTTCATCCTGAGAATCAAATTCCTAGGGGCATTTCCATTGTCAGCTTCCTCAGTTTTAGTTTTCCCCAAAGCAAACCTTAAGGCAAGCATCTGTAGTCCCAGGAATTAAAAGTGATGAAGTGGAAAAAGTGAGACAGAGAAGGGATAAAACCCAATTATTACTGTGGGGAATCAGGGCAAAATTCCTCTGACCCTGTAAAAGAAACTCTGATGACTACACCTCAGAATTGCCCCTAGAGTGAATGAAAATCCTGGAAACATGAATTCACCCACTCCTGTGCTCTGTTGGTTGACGGTTTTCTTCAACGGCATGAATTCCCCTATACCAAGAGATTGTGTCTGTCTTTCATTGCCTGGCTTATTTCGCTTAGCATAATGTTCTCCAGTTCCATCCATGTTGTTGCGAAGGGTAGGAGCTCCTTCTTTCTTTCTGCTGCATAGAATTCCATTGTGTAAATCTACCTTAGTTTTTTGATCCATTCGTTTACTGATGGGCACCTAGGTTGCTTCTAACACTTAGCTATTGTAAATTGTGCTGCTATGAACATAGGGGTGCATAAGTTCTTTTGGATTGGTGTTTCAGGGTTCTTAGGATATAATCCTAGTAGATCTCACCTTTAACAGGAACCTAATCATCAAAACAAACAAACAAGTAAAATATAACCAAAGACCCTGAAATTGAGAACAGGCTGACAGTCATCAGAGGGGAGAGGGGAGGAAATTTCAGGGGGAAAGGGGAAGGGTTTAGAGCAACAAGTATAAAAGACATGTTGACAAAAACTAGGGGGGGTGGAAATGGGAGGGAGGTGGGGAGGGATGGGGCGGTGGGCTGGGATGGGAGTAAAGGACAGAAAACTACACAAGAACAACAATTAAAATTAAAAAGAGAGAGAGACTGTGTCTGAGCATGACAGAGCAGCTTTCTTGGCTTTGCAGAAAGCAAAATGGGGGATGGGTATCTTTGAGGTAGATTCTTGATAGGGAGCACAGGAAGTGCAGGAAATCATCGGTCATAGTCACACTGAAATCATATGGGCAGAGGGAGCATATCTTGGTACATCACATGCACCGCAAAAAATGATGACTATTATTATCAATCCCACTTTGTAAAACTATTCATAGGCTCACAATTTCTACAAAACAAAATTTTACACTCACATCAAGTCATACAAGACCCTTTTGAAATTGACACCTGTTTATTCTTCAAGAATAAATTTTACTCACATACATAAGAATCTACTCCCTAACAACCTCAGTAGCTATTCAAATAAAACTCCGTGAGGTCCTTAAGGTTCTACTTTTTCATAGCTTCCTGACTTTACACATGTTACTTTTTCTGACTGACATAGCATCGAAACTCACCATGCTTTTTACAAAAAACAAATTTAAAGTTTCTTGGTGTGGCATTCAAAGTCATGTATAGCTGATGTCTTTCCTGCCTCATCTTCATGATCTACTTTCCAAACACCCAAGAAAATATATACTTATTACTAATTTTTTAGAGTCTGAATGCAATTATCACACACAATATGAAGCATTGTGGGACTTATCCATACCATCCATAACCAAGTCACCTCAACCATATTCTCACTTGATTTTACACATTATTATTATGGTACTTAACACTGCATCATGATTACCTGTGACCTGCAGTAGAATATAAGCTGCTAGGAATATGACACATTATCTAATTTACACATTTGTATTTTCAATACTAATTGATCAATAATTAAGCATTGCATCATGAGTGGAGTGAAGATGAGATTTTTATCTTCCCCCACCCAGGTCTTAAGTCTTTTTTTCTTCTTTTGATTTTAGTTTGTATTGCTTTCAGGTGTCAAGCAGAATACCAGGTAAAATATATGATGGACCACAAAGCTGTACACTTGAAACAAACACAGACTTTTTGTTTCTTTTTAAATTTTATATAAAAATAAAACTATTTCTTTGATGGGCTACTCTACTGAATCAAGACTGTTTAAAATTAAATAAACTTTGATTTTAAGTATAATATTTTATATACATTTATACCTTAGATTATAATTAACAAGTGTAATCAAAAGGTATTTTTATTAAACAGATTAGTGAAAATAGAGCTAAATTAAAATAAACATATGGGGAATAATATATATGTAATTCAATTATATCATTTTAATAAATAATAAATTTAAGGTATTTGGATAATGAAGTAGTAGATGGAAAGTCAGACAGCTTCAAGAAATGCACTACACTCTACAAAACTCACAGAAAAATATTATAATCTAAGCATACAATCAATAAGACTGTTGATATGTTTATTAAAAAAATTCAGTATCTACCAAGAATGAGTATTTTGTAGAAATGTAGAATTTGTCTGGTGAAGAAATAAAAGCCTTTATTTCCCAGAAAGTTAAAAACTGTTGGAAGCTGGGTTACAAAAGAAAATTATAACAAATAATGTCATCTTCTTGGTCTTTTTCACATTGGTAAAATGAGGAAATGGAACTTCTTAAGTTTAAGGGTTTTTTTTTTTTAAAGATTTTATTTATTTATTTTTAGAGAGGGGAAGGAAGGGAGAGAAACATCAATGTGTGGTTGCCTCTCACACACACCCTTCTGTTTTTGATCATGTATTATTTTCCTGGTTGTGTTGAGTTATTTACCTGTGTTTGTATCTTGCTGAGCTAACTTAAAAACCATTATTTTGAATCGTTTTGTCAGTCCATTTGTAGATCTCCATTTGGGGGTGGGTGTTGGTTATTGGAAAGTTTTTGTGATCATTTGGTGATGTCATGTTTCCTTGTTTGTTTGTTTTTTCCATATTCCTTGAAGTCTTGCACTGTTGTCTTTGCATTTGAAGTAGCAGTCACCTTCACCAGTCTTTACTGACTGCCATCAGCAGGGAAACCACTTCACTAGTCAGCCCATCTAGCCATTCTGCAGGTCAGTCAGATCTTTTCTATGGATGCAATTGCTCCATTCCTCTTGTTTCTTTTGGAGGGGTAGTATTAAGATTGTATGTCTTTTTTCAACTCTGCCAAGCCCAGCAAATATGACAGTTTCCCATTAATTTTTTCTAGGGCAGTGCCCTGAAATGTTCAAGGCTCTCCACTTTTTCCCAATCCAGGAGAGCTGGACTGGCTGTCTGTTTGTGCTCATGCATGATCTGCTGAGGCTTGTGTGTGCCATCTGCAGGTGGCATTTGGGGTACAAACTACAGGAGTATAGGGGCTCAGTGTGCTGGGGTTGTACATGGGCTACTTTGGGAGAATTCTCAGGTGATGTGTCCTATGAGGTTTGTGGGCAGGTATCTTGGAATCTGCTAGGCAGTTAGTAGAAACTGTGTTCTTTGTGGAGTTTACTGTGGCTGTTGTGAATCCACCACTTTTTTTCTGGTCATAGCTAACACTAGTCTCTTCAGCTACGCTGATCATCTAGGAGTTCTGGGCAGGGCAATAAAGAAGTGGGCAGTGTCCCACATGGCTGGGGAAGCCAGGCACTCGCTGTGTTCTCACTTCCCCCCACAGAGGAAATCACAGGCCAAAAACGTCTCTCTTGGCACTGAGCCACTTTGAAAGAGTAATGACACAGGTAGTATGAACCTCTTCTCATCCTCTCTAATGCATATATTCTTAAATTTTTTTGCTCTAACAGGGTGCTGGGCCTCTCCATTGTACTTTTGGGCTCCCACCAAGTTACTTTCATTTGTGGATAGTCGTAAGAATCAACGTTTTTGTGCTGAGGGTGAATGCTGAAAACTCGTTCCGCCACCTTGCTCTATGTGCATCCTCTGATGTCATTTTCTGTGCTGGGCTCAACACAAAGCAGGCATCTATACAAGTAGGAGCATTCAAGTTCCAACAACTAAGACTGATAATAGTAATAAATTAGAAAGAGGTTGATTTCATTCTTGCAGTAGCAAAAATTCATTGTTAGTAAGAAAAACAATACACATTAAAGATTTGTGCTAAGGTTGAGCATTATTAACCAACCAAAAAATTAAAACTAATTTGAACTCTGCAGAGCCAGTTTGATTTAACATGGGAACAATCCTCTTTCATGTTAAAACTAATACATAGACGATAATCCAAGAATTAGATCTGATTTCCTAGCTCAAGAAATCAGAGCTCCTCCTTGTGTGTAGGCTGAAGTCACCATAGGGTAAACCCAACGTCAACAAAAACAGGTTTCTAGCTGTAGTGTATATAATGTTGAAGTGAGACAGCATGGATGGACACTGATTCCAGCTCTGCTTTGGACAAGTTTCTTCACTTGTTAGGCCACGGTTTATTTCTAGGTAAAGTTAGTGGGTTAAAATAGGTTTAGGCATTGAAAATATGACCATAGGACAAATGTAGTTTGTCTATACCAGCTAGGAAATCGTTTGATAGTTTTAGCACAACTTCAAAGTCTTAATTTGCAGCTATAGCTCGCCTACTGTGAGGGCCTGAATTTTTTGAGACTTTGAGTCCTAAACTGTTGCACCTGTAACATGAGAGAAAGAACAAACAGCTATTAAAGCTTTTAAGATCAGATTGGAGAAATAAAGACTAATATATCCTAAATGCTCCCAATATGATGACATTAGTGGAAACATTTTACCATTTGCAATTTGGTTATTACATTACAGAAGTGGTGAAATATTTCATCAAGTAGAACAGCAAAACAATCTCAGACAGATTTTTAAAATTGCTTTCCCTGCCATATATCATAAACTAAACAAAAAAAAAAAATACGAGACATTTTCCAAATAATTTTTAGCTAAAGTTAGGAGGGTGATTCATTTGGGGCATTTACAAAGCATCTTACTTCTTAAGGTTTTAGAAAATTCAATTTCATGGATACTGTTTTGTCCCTTAAGATTCAGGTATTTCTGAGGATCAAAGAAGTCAATGACTTAAAGAACAACTTGCTCCTTGCATTTCCTTTTTGATGTTGCTTGTTTGGAATGCAAGCAAGGACTGGGGTTACTTTTGAACCAGCACATACCAATTTCACTACCTTGTGCTCTGGCATGTATAACAAAGTGTTTTATTAGATATAAAAGCTACTCGTCTAAGACTTATTCCTAAAATGTGTTTGGGGATGTCGAGTGCAAACTTAAAAAGATTTTAAACCCTCTTAAAATTCTAAACTCAAAGACTATTCATCCAACTCTTGCTCTCCTTGGGGATGTAGCACTTAGGGATTCCCTTGGGGAAAGGCCTCATTTCTTTAAAGTGCAGTTTGGAAAATATGCACTTAAAATTTTATATTTGAAAGTGATTTTAAACTTTCCAAGAGTTGCAAAAATAAAAATAGCAATAGCAAAGTGAACAGTCAAATAAATTTTACCTATGTTCATCTATTGTTAGCATTTCATCCCATTTGCTGGATGATTCATTCTCTTTCCTTCCCTTCCTCCCTTCCTTCCTCCCTGTTTTTCTTCCTCCCTCCCTCTACTGTCTACCTCCTCCTGATAAGGGACTTTATTTTCCTGCTCAGGCTGACTGTATTTATTATTGTGGAGGTAATAAAAAAGAGAGGTAGGATATTTTTTAGTAAAACAAATGTACTATTGCAAGGCAGTTGCTACTGGTGCCATTGCAGGAATTCCAGGGATGAGAGGCATCTTTTCTGTTACAAGGGGAAAAATCTTCTGTGCTGGGCCTGAAGACTCAAGAGAATCTAGGGCTTCAAGGCTCCAAATTTATAAATCAAATGCCCTTTGAAGGCCTCAAGTCTCATTCTTTTGCTATTAGCACCTTGTCTCTGGCATAAGAGACCAATGGAGATATAGAATTCATTGCTACCTTTATAAATAAATACTGCACCTCAACCCTGCAGCTATAGCAGAGGAGGGTCTTTTTAAATGTTGTCATGGAGGCGTCTTACTTTTAAAGCACAATTGCCTGAGTCTGACACTTTATTTTTTAAAGCTTTTGAAGCTGTAAATAAAAGCCGCCCCAATCACCATCTTTAGAATTACTGTTGCCCCTATTGACTTAAATGTTAACCCTTAAAACTATCTCAGGAGCTAAAGTTTTACATTCTACCTGCACCTAATCTCAATCGACCATTGTTACAATTCTTAGTGACATAATGCTCTAACATACAGCTTTATAGGGAAATGAGTTGAAATTGGTTTGTAACAGAAATAACCTTGGAAAGCACACCATGCTTATAAAACTCTAAAACTAGAACACTCACCAGTCAGATAACAGTAATGACTGTGTTGCTGGTGGTAGTGGTGTGATATATGGGCTTCTATGCAGAGAGTTTGTTTTTGAAAGTGATCCTGAGGGATAAAAGTGGGTGTAGGAAAGGTTCAAAAGAGAAGAAAGAAAGACAATCCAAAAATAATTATGCTCTTAACCACAATAGAAAACTAGGGATTCATCTTGCTATAGATACCTTGGAGGAACCAGATAGGAGGCATTTATTTATTGTCCTCGAATTTCAGAAAAAGAAAGTAATTGCCACTGGCTTCCATCCCCGCTAGTTAAAAGTAGCCACATAGGGTTTAACTCCCTTAATGGCTGCCAATTTCTCGGCCCTCGTCCTACAGGGAGGGGAAGAGAAGCTCAGGAGGAGAAGCAAAGTTACTCTGTACAGCTGAGGTGAGCTGCCATTAACTACAGTGTACACATACACTGACACAGCGAATACTAGAGTGAGCACGAGGGCTGCAATAATGTAAAATGAGGCACGCTGAGTCAGCTATACTTGTCACTTTAATGAGAGGAATGGTATTACTATCTAAAACAACATCTACTAGTACAGGAATATTTTACTAATTAAGTGAGGATCCAGTCCTGTGTTAGTTCCCTATGGCTGCTCTAACAAATGACCATAAACTTGGTGGCTTAAAACAATACAAATGTATTACTCTATAAATCTGGTGACTGGAGGTCCAAAATTAGATTCACTGGGCTGTATTTAATATGTCAACACAGCTAACTCCAGTTCTTTCTGGAGTCACTGGAGGAAAACATGTTTTTAGAGGTCACCTGTATTTTTAGTTTATGTCCCTTTATTAGAATTCTCCAGAAAGAGAGAGAGATTCATTTTAAGGAATCAGCTCATGCAATTGTGGAGCATGGTGCATCCAAGACTGTCAGAGGGCTGGAGTCCCAGGGAAGAGTTCTATTACATTCTTGAGTCTGAAGGCAGTCTAGGTGCAGAGTTCCTTCTCACTTGGAGACTTCACGCTTTTTTTCTTCTCTCAAGGATTTCAACTACTTAAATAGGGCCCACCTAAATTATGGTGGGTGACCTGCTCTACTCAAAGTCTACTGTTATAATTGTTAATGACATCTAAGGAATGCCTTGACAGCAATATCTAGACTAGTGTTTGACCAGTTCTCTGGGCATTAAAGCCTAGCCAAGCTGACATATACAATTAACCACCACAGTCCCCGTCATCTCATCTTCAGAGTGCATCACTCTAATCTCTGCTTCCATTGTCACAAGACCTTCCCTGTGGCTCTGATTCCCCCTGCATTCCTCTCAAAAGGACCCCAGTTATTATATCAGGCCCATCATATAATCCAGGATATTCTCCTAATCTCAAAATTTTTAACTATGTGACATCTGGAAATTTTCTATTGTCATAGTAACATTCAGAGGTCTGGAGATTAGGGTGTGGGCCCCTTAGTGAGACATTGTTCAGGATATCACCGCCTATCCTGCAGCCCCCTAAAATTCATGCAAAATACATTCATCTACATCTGGTATAGTTGTGACTCTGGGTCTAATCTATTTATCCTGAGACAAATTTCTATTCCATTCGTGGACATATGAAACTTGAAACAAGTTATAGTCTCCCAAAATACAATGGTGGGACAGGCATAGGGCAAGACTTTTCCACTCCAAAAGGGAGAAAGTGAAAGGAAGGAATGATAAGTGACTCCAAGAAATTTTGAGAGCCAACCAAGTCAAAACTATTAGGTTTTAAAGGCTGTAAATAATCCTCTGTGGCTCTCGACTTCACCCTCCTAGTCATGTCTTTTTTGAAACAGACTTCATTTTTTTCAGAACAGTTTTAGATTCACAGCAAAACTGAGCAAAAAGTACAGAGAGTGCTTCTACACTCCCTCCCCCGTCCGCATGCACAGCCTCGCCACATTAATTAAAGTCAATGAACCTGCGCTGACACATTATTATCATCTAATGTCCACAGTTTCCATTAGAGCTCACTACGGTGTGCATCCTGTGGGTTCTGGCAAATGTTGAATGACATGCACCCACTGTTAAAGCAGAGACAGAGCAGTTGTGCAGCCCCCAAATCCTTGTGCTCCCCCTCTTTGTTTCTCTTCCTCCTAATCCCTGGCAACCGCTGATCTGTTTTTCACTCTCTTCATAGTTTTGCCTTTTCCAAAATGTCATATAGTTGGAATTATACAGTATGTAACATTTTCAGATTATTTTCTTTGATTTAGTAATATTCATTTAAGGTTCCTCCATGGTTTGAGAGCTCTTTTTTAATGCTGAATGATAGTCCATTGTCTGGATGTACCACAGTTTATTTATTCATTCCCCTACTAAAGGGCACCTTAGCTACTTCCAAGGTTTTGCAATTATGAATAAATCTGCTATACATGTCTGTGTGTAGGTTTTTGTATGGCCATCTGTTTTCAACTAATTTGGGTAAATACCAAGGAACAGAGATTGTATCGTGAGAGTATGTTTAATTTTGTAAGACCAAAACAGGATTTCTGGGTTCTGGTCCAGCATATAAGAACCTTGGAAGTTGCCTCTCCATCTTAACAACAAGTAGAAATCTGAGTCGAATAAAAGTCAACAACTCTTCTTGAATCTGTAAGAGAGGGAAGGATATAGGGCAGATGGAAATTTCAAGAAAGCAACAAAAAGAAATGCCAAAGATCAAAAACACTCTTTATTAAGAACTAAAGGTGGTATTTGATGGGCTCAGTAGTAGACTGGGCATGGCTGAGGGAAGAATCTCTGAATAAAGAATATATCAATAGAATCTTCAAAAGCACACTATTATGTTACTATCTACTTGATCTCTATGGAATCTGTAGTGATGTCTCTCTTTTTTCTGATATTGGTAACTTATATCCTATTTTTTCTTCTTGTTTAGCCTGGTTACAGGTTTATTGATTTTATTGACCTTTTCAAACAGGTAGCTTTTGATTTAATTGATTTTCTCTCTCAATTAAGCATTTTATAGGATTGTACTTTCTTTCTTTTGTTAACATATCAATTATATTTCTTTGTTTACTTATTTTAGTGGGGCAGACTTTGTTAAGAACAAAACCTTTGGTCTATCTCAAAATGGTTACTTTTCTCTGCCCCCTACTGGACGTAATAGGGGATTTTTCTCTAATCATCACTGGAAATCTGGTAGAGGTCCTGGAGCTAAAACTTAAAAAAGTGGCGAGTTCCTCATAACTGGGCTCTCCGGTGGTTTTTAATTCTCAGAATTGTTCACCTTGAGCCTCCAGAAATTCAGTAAGAGTTTAGATTTTTCTAATCTGCTACTGTTTCTTATAGAGGTTTCTGCTCATAAGTTTCTGGCCATTGCGAGGGATTCTCTGTATCTGCCTGTCTATCGCTCCAATTTTTGGCACAATTTCTGGCACAGTCGTTGGCCCTGGGATGTCAGGTTTCTGACAGCTCAAAGAAGAGTTGTTGATTATTTCATTTGTCCAATTTTTTACTTGTTGTTAGTATAGAATGACAACTTGAATTCTTCTTATATGCCAAACTGGAAACTGGGAGTACAGCTTTCCTTTTTCTGGAAGGGTAGCATATTTGAAACTATTTTTATTATTCTATTCTTTCTCTGTAGAATTTTTCGGGGGACCCTGTCCTGGGTGCCAGATGTGGGGGGGCTCTGCCCGCAGAGCCCCATCCCTCTGTCATGGATGAAAATAAAAACTACCAAGACATGACTGCTTGAGGAGGAAAGGGGTCAAATTCTCATAGGAGAATGACCCAGAGCCCCATCCTCACTAGGATTTTATTGGGCCCAAATACACCAGAATACAGGTTTAACATGTCAAAGAAATCTGAGGGCTTAATCTGAGTCAGTGTTTGTCAGGAAAGGGGGTTGCCAAACTTTGGGAGACATACTCATTTCCTCCTGGGACACTTATCACCTAAGGGGGAGCACTCTCAGCAAAGCAGGTTTCACAGGGCTTAAGAATTCTTTCTTATGCCCAATCACCCAGGGAGCCGTCCTGGCCCGTACAGGGCTGCACCGCTCACCTCCACAGTTTCAGGCTTTAAGCCTATTAGAAAGCAGGAGACATCACCCAGATGGAAATGAGGACTCGGGCTATGTCAGAATAGCTGGGGGGTGAGGGTCCATCACATCCTCTTTGCTGCAGCTCCCTCCCGCCCCGAGTCCTTCCATGAGGCCTCCCAAGTGGTTGCGTCTGGCTTAGGTTGCCCCTCCCATGAGGAGTCTTACCCGTCATTGACTGCCAACCAAGCATTGGGGCCAGAGATGGGTGAGGCAGAAGCAGTGCTCCTGCCAGGGAGATAAGTTTTGTCTCCTTAGTAGGTCACGTCCTCTTGACAGAACAGACCCAGATGAAGTGGGTCCCTTGGGCTCTTACACAGCCCACCATGGGGTGAGGTTACAACTCCTGAAACCAGGCTGAACGGTTCACAACAGAATTTCATGAATCTGACCATTTTTTTTCAGCTATTCTCTGTCCTATTTAGGCAAGCTTGCAATGTTTCCCTGGGTATAGCGTTTTCAAAAACCTTGTGATCCCTGTTTATTTCATGTGTGTTCACTCTCTTAGACAGAAGCCTTCCCTATGGGTATGTCCTATATAAACCATCTCTGTTTTTTACTTTTCCTTATATGGCTGAGAGACTTCATGAGTTACATTCCTAGTCTATCCAAACAGACTTCCATGTGACTAACGACTTTGTCAACTTTGTTCCTTTTGAGTCACTAAAAAAGTTTATTCAACTACATGTTGCCTTCATCTCCTGAGCACACTTCCCCAGCAGTGAATCTCTTAATTTTAGCATCTTTTAAAATCAGGATAGGCTGAAGATGGGCAAAATTATTAACTCCTGGTTTCTTCTTGCCTAGTAGTTTTTCCTACAATTTACATCTTCCCTTTCACATTTCACTATAAGTAGCAAGAAGAAACTAGACTATACCTTTAAACACTTACTTGAACATCTCAACTGAATACCCAAGTTTATAGCTTACAAATTCTTCTCTTCACATAATTGTAAAATACAACTCAGTAAAGTGTCTGCCACTGTATAAAAATTATCTCTTTTCCCCCCATTTTTAATCACATATTCCTCATTTGCTTCTAAGTCCTCAGTTTAGGTACCTTTAAAGTCCCTTATTTTATCAGCAGGATGTTTATAATGTTTTAGATATTTTCTAAAATGATATTAGCTTCCTCTACCATGTTATTCAAAATTCTTCAACTTTATCATTACCCAAATTAAAAGCAACCTCTACATATTTAAGAATTTGTTGCAGCCACATTCCACTTCCACAATCTACATTGGTTTGATCTACAAACTAATGTACCAAAATCTACATTACTTTCCAGTGGCTGCTGTAGCAAAGTATTGCAAACTTGGTGACTTAAAACAAAGCAAATGCATTCTCTAAGAGTTCCGGAGGCTGGAAGTCCAAGATCAGTTTGATTTGCTAACACCAAGTCACGGCGTTAACGTGGTTGTTTCTCTGTGGAGTCCCTGGAGGAGAACTCATTTTCTTGGATTTTTCAGCTCTTAAATACCATCTGGTCTCCTTGGCTTGGGCGCCTTCCTCCATCATTAGAGCGCGTCACTCCAATCTCTGCTTTCATCATCCCAGGGTCTTTTCTGACTCCTCCCACACTCCTCCTATAAAGCTCCTTGTGATTCATCAGGCCCATGCGAATAATTCAGAATCTCACAATAACCCTACCTCAAAATCCTTAACTTCATAATACATGCAAAGTCCCTTTTTGCCATATGAAGTAACATCCACAGGTTCTGGGAATCAGGATGTCAATGTCTTGGAGAAGGAACATTGTTCAGCCAACCACAGGTTCCGAGTCCCCATAGGTTCTTTATAGAGTAACAAAAGGTGGGAGAGGCTTCTACTCTTCGACAAAGGCAAATATTCTTTTGTGTCTCTTCTCTATTTAGGTATCATTAATCTGGAACAGTTACATAGGATAAGAGGTGAGAAGTAATTACAGGCTAAATAAAATAATTCTAGAAGAATAGAGCAAATAAGAATAGGAAGGTGGTTTGGGGATAGATTGTAGAACACCATGAGTACTGAGCTAAGGAGCAGGAGCTTTGCTTATAAGACTATGGGAGGTTTGGAAGTTTTCGGAAGGAAAGCTCATATTTACAGAGGTAACTTCTGTAGTTTTACGTGGAAGCCATTGTAGGCTAAAACTAAAGATCTCTGGTGTTACCTTGTGAGTGAAACCAGCTTCAAAAAGGCACCTTACTGTCCTAACTTACTGAGAGCAAGGCAGTTTTTATTAAGGCAGTTATTTGTTTAGGGTGGTTTTTTTTTTTTTCCCCAAGAGAAATGGAAAGTATTTACCATCCTGCACAGTGCTGCCGTAGATAAAAATGCTTTTTGTGAAGGTGTTTCTCTTTCAGATAAAAGAAAAACTTTTCCACTAATATTTCAGATTTAAGCTTTACTGAAGTATATACTTGTCAAAATATTGTGAGTGTGCATTATGGTGGTTTGATATACATATACGTTGTGAAAGCATCCCCCGCTATCTGGTTAAATAACACATTTGCCACTGCACATATTTATATATTGGTGAGAACATGTAAGTTTTACTTTCTTAGCAAATTTTAATTAAATAATCCAGTGTTGTCAACTATAGTCATCATGTTTTACATTGGATCCTCAGATCTCATTCATCTTGCAGTTGAAAGTTTGTGCCCTTTTATCAGCTTCTCCCTATTCCTCCCCATCCCTAAACCATAGTGACCGGTTTTCTACTTTATGTTTCTATGAATTAATTTTTATTCTTTTTAGATTCTACACATGTGTGATACCATACAGTGTTTTTCTTTCTTTGTCTGGCTTATTTAACTTAGCATAATGACCTCAAGGTCTATCCATGTTGCCTTAAATGGCAGGATATCCTTCTTCCTTACCACCAAATAATAATCCATTGTATAGTAAATACATGGTATTAATATATAGTATTTATGTATGTCACATCTTCTTTATCCATCTGTCTATTGATGGACAATTAGGTTCTGTATCTTGGCTTCTGTGAATAATACTTCAATATTGTGTTTTTATTTCCATTAGATATATACAAAGAAGTATAACTTCTGGATCATACGCATTTCTATTTTTAATTTTTCAGGAGCCTCCACATTGTTCCTGATAGCAGTACACCACAGTGCACAAGGTTTCCCCTTGCCCCACATCCTCCCCACGTTTGCTGTTTCTTGTCTTTTGATGATATCCGTCTATTCCTTGTATATGGCATGTTGTTTTTCTTTTGCTGCATTTAAGACTTTGTCTTATCTTTAACTATCAGCAATTTAATTATAATGTGTCTTAATATGTCTTTGTGGAGGGCTCTCTAGATATATCTTATTGAAACTCTCTGGGCTTCCTGGATCTGGATCTGTATTTTATCCTAGATTAGGGAAGTTTCAGCCATTATTTATTTGAAATAAGTAAATAAATCCCCCTTTCTCTCTCTCTTCTCCTTTGGAATCCCTATAATGCAAATATTTTTCTTAAAATTTTGATTTATTTATTTTTAGATAGAGGGGAAAAGAGGGAGAGAAACATCAATGTGTGGCTGCCTCTCATGCACCGTCTACTGGGGACCTGGCTCACAACCCACGCATGTGCCCTAACTGGGAATCAAACTGATGACCCTTTGGTTCTCAGGATGGCACTCAATCCACTGAGCCATACCAGATAGGGTCTATAATGCAAATATTTGTCCCATAAAACCATTAAGATATTTTCACTCTTTTTAATTCTTTTCTCTTTTTGCTCCTTTGATTGCATGAGTTCCACTGCTCTGTTTCTAGGTTCGCTACAGTCCTATGGGGCCCAGGAACACAAATCCCACTGGCCACCAATGCCAGGCAATCAGCAGGTGCATATTCATGGTGGCAGCTACATAATTCAGGGTGCCAGCTGTGTGCAGAAGCTCTTTCCTTGGAGACATTGGTGACTTGGAACAAGCCAGAATATAATGTGGTAGGTCAGACCAGAGATCACTGGAAACCAGGGGAGTGCCCCAAAATCTAGCATGAGGCTGCTCCCTGTCCTGCCTAGGAAAGGTAAGGGGCAGGCAGATAAAGCTGCTGAGGCAGAACAAAAAGTGCTCCACTTCTCAGATGCAGGGAGGAGCTGACAGAGCAGAAGGCACAGTGCTTAAGGCACACTGCATAACAAAGGTTGTAGGAGGAGACTTGTTGCTAGTAGGCTGGCAGGAGGAGGGACAAAGACAAATATGGTCAACAATAGCCTTCATTGGTTGGAAAGCTGGGCACTCTCACTGTCTTCTAAACTTCATAGGATTCTGGGAGACAGGACTTTTAAACAGGAGGTGGGGAGGAGATTGCTCTCTTGTTTTGGCGCCTGGTGCAGGCTCCTGGTTCTTGGCTCTTGGCTTTCTCTTGGCTCTTGGCTTACTTAGCTCGTATTTTGGCTTGGGACTTTTGGTCACTAGTGCACTTGGATGCTCTGGTTCTCTGCCCCTTGCTCCCCACATGGACAGGAGCACTCATGGGACAAGGCAGATGCCAGGCCCACCAGAGACTTAGTCCCCACATGGTTAGAAGCCCACTCCTGGAGGCAGGGTCCCATGCTGGGACACATGCTTCACTGGTCTCTGGAACACTATGATCCAGTGCAGTACAGCATACGGGTCCTGCACTGCGGCATGGAGACTGAGAGCAGCACACCCCAGACCCTGAAAGAGAGAGCAGCTACAAGGAGATGGTGACTTTGAAACCCACGAGTGCACATTCCAGAGAGGGTGGAGATGTGTTTGTGTGACTGGCTTAAGCTCCCAAAAGGACAGATAAGGACATGGGGAAACTCAGGGTGCATTTGGTTTGTAATCCTTTGGGGAACAAGAGAAGTTCTGGGTCTCATGAAAAAAAAAGTGCTCGTAGCAGGAATGTTAATAAAAACCTATTTCCTTCAACACAAATCTTTGGGTCATGTGTATTAAGGGTGACAAGCAGCCAAACCCCATGCTGTACGGTTACAAGAGGGATAACAGAAAGATGGTGCCTACTGGGCTCCCTGGTTTAGGTAGAATCATAGTCAGCCCCTAGTCGTGTGCTAAATTAGACACAATATCCTCAGGCAATATTTTTAAATTGATTTGAGAGAGGCAAAGAGAGAGAGAGTTTTGTTGTTCCACTGATTTGTGCGTTCATTGGTTGATTCTGGTATGCGCACTGACCTGGGCGGAACCTGCAATGTTTGCACATGGGGAAGATGCTCTAACAAACAGCCACTGGGGCAAGGGCCTCAGGCAATGGCTTTAAAAGTATGTGAACAGGGCTTTCTCTTGTAGAGAAAGACTGGGAGCTGGACGTTTCTGTGTTCAAAGTTTGCAGGGAGCCTTGGGGAGATAGCCACAGGGGGGTCTTCCTGAGCTCATTAAGAACTCTTTCTATGCTTGCTATATTCTTGTGGGTTTTGCAGATGCAAATCCCATAGGCTTTCCAAGCTAGCATTTCAGAGGTTTCCCTCAGGGGGAAGTCTTCAAATTTGGGGCACTTGATATTCTGTCTAAGCCCTTTGCCCCGCAGAGAGAAACTAGGAGTTGTGAGTTTCCTCTGGTTGCGTTTTGCTGAGGTTGGGTTGGGGTCTGTGCCCAGACTGTGCTACAGCCTTTCCAACCCATTTTGTTTTGAGTAGTTTCTTGTTTGCCCCATTTGTAGAAGTCAGTTTCTGGATTTTTTCTTCCAGGGGGAATTGCTCCATTTATAGCAACAGATGTGAAATGTCCATTCAGGAGCTTCTTATTTTGTTACGGAGAAATGAAACGATCCAGACGCAGGGAGTTCACGAAGCAGGACTCTTTATTACACGCGTGGTCCCAGAGGAGGCAGTCTCCAAATTCTGGGCCCCGATCTCAGGGAAAAACTGTTCTTTTAAACGTCTTACATTCTGACTTCCGCAGCAGGTGCGGTCGTAAATCTTAACTCCCTTTCCCCCTTTCTTTGATCTATTTCTTTAATCGGGGGGGCTCAGAATAGGTCTTGTATCCCATCATATCTTTTCTTATCAATAGGACTCGTATTCTGCTACATTTATTTTTACATCAATAGAACTATTTCTTTTCTATATCATTCCCCCCCCCCCCCCGCTTTTTTGGATGCTAGACAGAATCTTCTTCTGTCTCAGTATCTATTATTACTGGGAGTCTTTAATTTTATTAAGTCGGTTAAGGTTCTCTTTTACCATGATTGCTTTTATTAGCAAAGTTTTAGGAGGGCCATCCCCTGTCTGATAAAATGGTTGCCAGTTTCTTGAACTGGTCTGGGTGGCCACCTCCTTTCTTTCTATGTATTTTTGAACCTGCTTAACCGTGGGGAGCCTTGTTCTCATTATTTCTTCTTTTTTATAGATGATAATATCTCTTACCGGACCTGGGTGTAACTTGTTTACGTATATCTTCCCTTTAACTCTTTGAGCCCTCTTATGGCTTTCTGCTCTATCTATGTTAATTACTATTTCTTTTCTGTCGGTCACATGGGCTCTGCAGCCCCTGTAAGGGCATCCCCCATATTTCTCTGGCCATCTCCTGCAATATTCTCTATCTTGATCTATTGGGAAACATATTCTTGGATTCCTGTACTAGAACCAATTGTCTATGGACTTTATTAGTGTGCTGGGGAGCCTTAACTGTATTTTCCCTCTACACATACCTTTGCATGAGGTGTGGGATATTTCCTGCACCTTTGTCCAGGTTCCCTGGGTAAAAACCTCTTGGACTATAAAAGTCTCATTTATTTGCACCTGCGAGGCTAGAATTGGCACTGGGAGTAGGCTCAGGATCTCTGTGATGATAACAGGAGGGACCATCTTTTATAGACACAGTAGGCTCAATAGGGTGTAGACTATTGTTAGATAACATAGCTGTAGCCCCACCCGCTCCCCTATTGTCCACTCAGTGGGTTTCGTGAACCACAGCTCAAGTCCTCCGAGGATGATGATGGTCCCAGGGATGAGGAAGCCAAGGAGCGATTCCCAGGAACAACTGTCCATTCCTGACATAGCTTGCCTGGGTCTCTTCGTAGCCTCAGGATGGGCAGCTTTGGGGAAGGCACCTTTGTAGATTCTGTCGCCACCTTGGCTCTCATACCCTGTAACTTTTAAGGCATGGTTAGCAGTACTAAAGTATCTACTTTGGTTGGAGCGGTTCTTTTCCAATTCTTTACTCATATGTACTGACGTGGCTTAAGGGATAGGCTGGCCCCCTTCTGGTATTGGGTCTAGCCCAACTTGGGCTTTCCTGATTTGATTTAATTCTTTTCTCTAATATAGAGAGGTATTTTGTCTTCCCTAGCCCCCTGTCAAGGTTAGGTTAGTGGGCCTGGCTACCCTGGTTATAGGGGTCAGTCTCCTATAAACTAACTCGTATGGGGTGTATCTTTTAGCATTCGGGGTACTCCTGACTCAAAGGAAAGCTAACGGTAGAAGATCAGTCCAGGGCAGCCCGGTTTCTTGACATAACTTGGCTAGAGCCTCTTTAAGAGTCTGGTTTATTCTCTTTGCTTGTTCAGAGCTTTAGGAGGCGTGGCTCCCCTCCCAGCCTGGGCTCCCTGAGCCAGCTGCGGCTGTGTGGAGTTTCTCAGCAGGGCGCTTGAGGAGGAGGGGAGGTGCCCAAAAGGGCTCTGAGTCTCAGCCAGGGGTCCGGGGCTGCGCACAGGGTACAAGAGGCTGTCAGCGCGGGCAGGCAGCCCGCAGGGGCTCTGGTTCCAGGAAGGAGGCTGTCCCCCTGCGCCCAATATCAGGCACTGGCCTGCAGGATCTCTCTCCACCCCGGCGCAGCTGTGGCTGGAGAGGGCCCCTCTGTACCTGAGCACTGCCCTTGTCTAAGTGCTTTGGCTAGGCCTGACTGGGCAGCTCTATTTCCGAGACTCGGGAGAGGGCAGGGAGGCTTCGGGGCGCTGCTCCCTCCCCGAGCGCCAGGACTGCCTTCCCTCCTCTGCCCAGACAAGTCTTCCTAATTTTATTGTCCGAGCCTGGCAGAACTTTCTCAGGGCTGCCGACAGTCCTGTGGTTCTTCGGATTAAGACTTCCTTCCCGGAGGCAGGCCTACGGGGTAGTAATTACTGAATGCTCTGCTCCAGTATCTACTATAAAGTCTATTTCTCGGCCTCCCCTACTGCAAGACGGACCATGGGCTCTTTGGGGCCAGGTGGGATGGATCCCAGTCTTCCTCATTCGGTGTCTAAGCTCGCAAGGCTAAAGATGCTCGGAGCTGGAGGAGCTGGCGGGGTCTCGATTTCTTGCAGTAGCTAGAAGAGCCACCTGATTTTTCTGCGCTTCTAACACGGCTTTGCCTCTATTATTATAGACTTTGTTAGCGACTGTTAGAAGCTGACTTATGGTTATGCTAGTGAACTCTTTAAGCTTCTGGAGTTTCTTTCTGATATCTGGAGCTGACTGGGACACAAGTCATTACTACTATGCACTGGTTTTCAGGACTCTCTGCGTCTCACACTGGCGACTTTGGCCATGTTTGTCCAGGTTTTTGGGCTACTTTATTTTGCTCAGTGTTTGGGTCCCAGTTTAGTTGTATCTTGCACGTGGCGGCACAGGCGAAATCAGTGAGGTTTAGGGTCCTCGCTGAGGACCCTAAAGCTTCTAAATTGCGGTGAGGATATGACAGTTCTGGGCTATGACTCCGGCCTGGCTCTGCGGGACAAACACTTATCTGTCAAGCAATTTTTACTGCCCCTCTGGGGTCTTAGTGGCTCAGGCCTGCTTTGCCCAACAGTTTTCTGTCTCATGATAATTCTGAGCTTGAACTGGAGAGCAGATGGGGGGGGGGGGCCTTTGATGGTAGGCTTTGGTGTCGCCCCCGAGCTATTTCTCTAGCAGTTTGGTCTGCCAGCCGGTTACCAGGTTCTGGGAGGGCGCGCCTGCCCGGTCCCCGTCCCTCAGGAAGGTGCCGCCAGCTGCCTGTTGTACTCAGGCCCAAATCAGCTGCCCGCGTGCTGCGTGCCCGGCGAGGGGTGCTCTGATGGCAGGCACCGGGCTCACAGTCCCCGGAACTGCCGCTACCGTCGCCACAAGGAATTCGGCCGAGGAGCCTTTTATGTCTTCTCTCATGGCTTTTCTCTTGCTCTTTTCTGACTGCCCCTAGGAATTTTCAGGGTCTTTTTTTTGGGGGGGGGTAGGGACAGACATCTGATTGATGACTGCTCTTTTCTCTCTCTCCAAGGCTTGCTAGCCCTGGCTGATTAGAAACTCAAGGTACTTTGCTTCCTACTGACAGAGTTGTACTTTCTTCTTTGAGACCCCATATCCCCTGGCTTCCAGTAGCCGGAGAAATGCTCGTGTCCCTTCCTGGCATTCTTTTAATTTTCTGGCTTGGCTACTAAGATAGCTGTCGTATTCTTACTTGGGCGCAAGCAATAGCCCTCTATTCTTTTGAGCCGGTGGTGCCGGCTCTTTGCGCTCTCCTCCCGGTAACTACCAGGTGGGCTGCCCTAATGGTGGACAAATTGAGGGTTCCCTTAGGGGGCCAGCCTACCCCGAAAGTGGGTCATTCTAGGGTACACACTGTTTTAAGTTTGAAGCAGGAGACAGCATAGGAAGAACTCTGAGACTGCAATACTGTTACTGTCCAGCATTTAGCACCCTAGTTGCCAGGAAACGTCTTTTACCAATTAAGTAAAATAAATGGTAAACCAAGGTAGGGAGGAGGAGGGAGACATGTCTCACACGCTAACTCAGCAGTCCTGAGCCTGGTCTGATAATATTGCCAGGTGCTCTAATACCACAAGAAACACTATATTAACAAGGAAGAAGAGAAGTCCTTGAAATTCTATGTAACATTTCTATTATCTGAGAAAGAAAACCTTGAAACTGTGCTTTCATCTCAAGGCCTAGAATGTGGGAGAGGGTCCCTGGTGCCCAAAGAAGAAGCCTATAAAACAACTTTGGTTAATTGCCTACCTCTGGTCACTATCTGTTTTATGAGGTAGTCTCTGATGCTTACAGAAAAAGCCCATAAATAACTTTGGAAAGTGCCCCAATTTTAATTAACTGCCTCCTGTCATGTATTTGTTTTACAACAAGATGAACAAATGGGGTCCAGAGCAAGACAAAGATTCGGGCTAACAGACCCCCATATACACCCAAGTTTGGGGTAATCACATTTTCCCAGGAAAGCTGGCACCACATGTACCCGTTAATCAATATGTAACTTTTTCCTCTTATCTTATTAACTATATAAGTCCTAAGAACAAAGGACTCGCTCTCTCTCTCTCAGGGCTCAGGGTGCTCTTGGCTCTCGGCTACAGGGCCTCTGGCCACCCAGCCCCAGGCTGCCCAGGGGCTTGCCACTCCGGTCCTCAGCCACTCTTAACTTTTCTCACCGTGTCCTGCCCTGAAACTTGCCTTTCACCCCCTACTCCATCCAGTCCTGTTCTCATTCATGGGAACGGACCACTAATAAACTGACTCCACACTACAAGATTTGCTGATATGTAATTCTTTACATGCGTCAGCAAGAAGAACCAGGTCTCTTCCTTCAACAAGCTGGTCTGGATTCAGGGATGAGTCATGTCCCTTGAACCGGCCGGAATTCTGAAGCATACAATTTAACACTGTGGACGCCGCCCCCCCCCCCCCATCATTTTTTCTCCCAACGGCGCAGACAAACAAAGGGTGAGGGTCACTTGCTTGCCCTCCTGGCCTGCCCTCTCGCGAGGCAAGGTCGATCTTGGCTAAGGTTGCCCCAGCAGAATTCGGGATTACTGCCAACCGTTATGCCATATGATCTGACACAGGAACCGCAGGTGAGGGCCCACTCATGCTTCGTGGGTTTTTCACCCGTGAAGCCACAAACACATTCACACATTCACACTCTGCACACTCTCACAGAATCTATTACATTTCTCTCCTGACCGGCAGGACTTTTTCTTTTTTTTTTTTTCTTTTTTTCTTTCCAGAGGGGATTCCTTTCCCCTTACAGGTCTCACATGGAGCACTTACAGGTCCCTGACGTGGGGCACTTCGGGTGGGGAATCTCTTCCCCTCTGATTCCCCCTTGCAGGGGTGTCTGGTCTCCCTGAAAGGAGAGTCTGATTGGGGCTTTTTCTTTCCCTCTCTGGTCCCTGGGCACTTACCGGTTTGGCGCCTTCTTAATTGTTCGTGGTTCGTCTCCCCCTTCAGAGCCCGAGTCTCAGAGTGGCCACGGCCCGGCGTCCGGCGCCCAAGGCGGGGAGACCTGAAAAATCCCAGGGCACGTGCTTCCCCCCTTTCCTGGGGCGCTGCACGCCGGGCCCCCACTCGCCGAAACTGGAGGCAATCTGCCTGCTTCGCATGTGGTCGTTTCCCCGTCAGGGAACCAAAATGTTACGGAGAAATGAAACGATCCAGACGCAGGGAGTTCACGAAGCACGACTCTTTATTACACGAGTGGTCCCAGAGGAAGCAGTCTCCAAATTCTGGGCCCCGATCTCAGGGAAAAACTGTTCTTTTAAACATCTTAGATTCTGACTTCCGCAGCAGGTGCGGTCGTAAATCTTAACTCCCTTTCCCCCTTTCTTTGATCTATTTCTTTAATGGGGGGGGGGGGGGTGGCGCTCAGAATAGGTCTTGTATCCCGTTATATCTTTTCTTATCAATAGGACTCGTATTCTGCTACATTTCTTTTTACATCAATAGGACTATTTCTTTTCTACATCAATTTCATTATTTTGGACGGAACATCCGTTAATATTTAATACAGGTAATAACTGCTCATTTTCCATTTTGTGATGTTTTACCTAAGTGTTGCTTAATTTCTATTGACTGTTTTTTTAAAGTATACCATTTTTAAAGCATAATTTTCATTTGTAGAAGTGCACATAATTGTATATGAATACACTAACAATAAAAAGATGACACATTTCTTATTTAATTAAATAACTAATATTTTATAAAGTAATGCGAATATACAGCATTTAAAAAAATTAAAGATAGAGTAAAAATGCATTTCGTGTTTTAGTAATACATAATAATTGGATAAACAATTGACAGATAAATATATAGAGAATCTTGCTTTAGCTTGGGTTCCAAAGAAAGCAGAGCTTGAGCTGAAGGGCTTATCTGAGACCATGTTATTGAGAAGTGCAATACCAGGAAGCAAGGGGGAGGGGAAAGTAAGTGAAGCAGCGAAGAAGAAAAAGCCAATTACTAAGACATGCTATTGATTTGGCTGATGCAAAATGCCATTGATTACTGATATCCCAGCCACCAACAAACTATATAAATCGAATCTCAAATGGTCTGTTTAGGGGATGGTGAGGAGAATTACTCACTACTTCCCGTTTTCCATTTATCATAGTTTCATCCAAGAATGGGTAATTCTCAAACATGTTTCAAAGGTCCCATTGCTTCCTAAGCCTTTCAATAAACAGGGGAGTCTTGGGAGCAGACAAGAGAGACATGATACAGGTGTGAGGGACAGAGCCATCATTACTCATGCAAAGCTGAAACCCATGGCAGAGGGTACAAACAAGAGAAAATAAGGCTACGAAGCTCTGAAGTAGCACAAAAAAAGGATAAGAGGTTACTTTTACAGGTCCTAAATGAAGATTATGGCGTTATTTCGAATTATACAATAAAAATATTTAAATAATATTTCAACATGCTGCATGTGGCACACTCAAAATATATGCACTTAAACATTTCTATCCCTTTACTATTACAGAGTATCCAGGAGATACTCACTTTGTCCAAAAATTGATCATTTATCTTTTTTACTACAATTTTTGCTGCTGTAGAGATAATTAATAATTATGATGAATTATATGAAAGGAATAGCTGACAGATTTCTGGAAAACAACTTTTCCATTTAGATGTCTAGCACCAAACAGTCTTGACATCTGTGTAAAGATGTAAGAAAAACTGGTCCGAGACTTTGTTTGATGATATGTACGATGGGATTTAGTCTCAGCAGTTGGGTAGGTGGGTGATTATACAAATACTTTATTGTGTAACAAACATATCCATACACCCACCTGAAAATGCCACTGATATTTAAGTTATTGTTTATATTCTCCTCAATCCTTCTCCTACAAGACATCACATACTTTTTGCTAAATATTCAAAACCCAAAATACTTCATCTTTGAAAACAAGATTTTTTACTTAAAGCTTTTTCTTTGTAAATCTATCAAAGCAACTTGTTTTCAAAAATACCTAAATAGATCCACATATAGTGAAGATTCAACATTTTTGTAGATGACAGGTGTGGCTTTTCAACAGTAAGAACTTACGGCAGCGTAACTCATTTTACATGTACGATATATGAATTTATTCTATAAAATCTTTGTGTGAGAAACACTGCATTTAAATTTTCTTTACTAGATTAATTTAAACTTGGTATGAGCCTCTATCATGTCACCTATTACTCATGTAGTGCTCCTCAATCTTACTTGGCTTCAGGATAAAGGGAAAATGCATGGCCCTTCTGCTATTATGGTCATTGTGATTAGCTCTGCTTCTTTGCTGTAAGATGCCACTGTTAAGTACTAAGCCTTTCCCCACCTTTACTGAAAGGCTAAACTCCAGAGGCGCAATTGTTGGTACTTGCAAGGAGTGGAACTGAATAACCATCCTGCAGGTACTCTGCCCAGCAAGTTCTCTCTGTGGAAGAAGAGTGCAAGTTCCTGTCACCCATTAGTCCTAGGACACTGCCAAAACTTGACCTTCAAAGAATCCAGCTCTCCCTGCAGCCTGGCTATATTTCTCTCACTGCTCAAATACTTGTCTCTTTCCTCCCTTCCCCTTTGGTGAAACTTCAGCTGAATTTCTTTCTCAGAGACCTGGATAGGGATTTCTTCACAATTAAAATCCTGAGACATTATTAATTTTCCCTAAGCAATAGGAGTCAGATATTATAATTTCAATAGAACTCTTGGTAGAAATATAATTCTATGTCTTCCCCATAAAAAAGTTTGTGAATTAAACTTAATGTTCCATTACAATAACTATTGTTAATTTAAATTTTCTGTAACTTTACTTCTTTCCCTAGCCTCAGTCTCTTCCACCAAATTATTTTAATATTTATTGTAAGATGCTTCTAAACTTTCCTGTAGCAGTATGGGGTACAGGGCAGGAAGGATCACATAAAATATTTTTAAATAATAATACATCATATATATACATATATATACATATATATACATATATATACACACATATACAGAGAGAGAGAGAAATTTATCTTAAAGTTAGCTTTAGGTGGATTCTCTTCAAATATGAATGATAACCTCTTCCATCTACTACTGAGTAGGTTTTGGTTCCCATTCTCAATATGCACTCAAGCATGGGCTCTAACATGTACATCAGATGATTGCATGGAGCTACACTAAGATGAGTGGAACGTCTTGCACTTTGGGATGGAGCCATATAAGGTGAAAAAAAGAATTTTTAATTTTATTTTTCATTATATATTTACATTTCTATTTAACAGAGGTGCATTTTTGTTTTGGTAACATGTAAATTCCAATATGAAACTTTTTTTAGCCAAAGGAGGATAATTTAGTATCCAATAAGTGGGCAGTCACCGAAGAGAATACACACCATACACACAGACACAGGAAGCTCGTGGGAGCAAAACAAAGACTTTCGAGTAGTCATCGCAGGTGCTGCACATGACATTGACACAGCAGCCATCAATGTCAGGGCTTATAAAACACAAAGCCTCCCACTGAAATAGTATTTCTCCTTCAGAATAAAATCTGAGGTATTGGCTTAAGAGACAAATTTGTTTATAAGCTGACCTTTATCCACAAAACCATCTTTACCTCAGGTCCCCTTACTCTCTGATGTTGAAAGTCAGGTTACATAAATTGTTTAAAGTTACTTATCTAGATGACTGATGGACTAACAATTTAGCCTAGAACAGTTTCAACGTAAGAAGTATGTTCTTTCCTTTTATGGAAGAGAGGACGTTTTCTTAGTGCTGATATTAATGCTGCATCCTCGGGAATATTACAGTTTGAGCACTGGGGCCAGGTGACGGGGGACCTACACTCTACAGCTAAGGTTAAAATATAAATGGATAATCTTATTTCCTTGGACATCTGGGTTTACCCCATTATTGAGATGTAAGAAATCTTTGGCCTTCTTATCAGATTATGAGTACCTTGAGAATCAAATATGATCAGGTGAAATAAGGATAAAACATGAGGAAAACACAGAGACTTAAGGGAAAACCTATGAAAATGGCTTATTAACTGTAGAAAAGGTATGCCAAAATGGCCTTATTCTTCTAATTAGTCACTATGATTTAGAAGGCTATGTTTTATAGTCAAAGATAACATGAAAAAAATTTCTAACCAAACAATTATCCATCCCTTGATTTTAACTTTTAGAGAATTTAACTTAACAGAATTTGAATTGAAACAGCCCTGTATCTTTGAGCTGTGTAGTTTGGTTTTGCTCACTTGCAGTTTCCAACTGGGATTGAAATATATGCTGCCAGAGTAGGCCTAGGAGGGCAGCTTGTCTGGGTTTCCCATCTGGGATCTCTGATACCCGGCCAGCAATCTCCTGGAAAACCTTACACTGGTCACAGCCAGATTTAGGGTAGTTATTTCGAGTATGTAATGTCAGCACAGAACCAACAGGATATTAAGTATGGTATAAACTGTCCATGCGAAAGACAGGACCTTCTTCGGTGAGTTAGCAGCAGTGATTAAGAGCAGAGCTTTTGGATTTAGCCATTTAGCACATATTTAACATTAGGCAAATTACTTGATTCTTCTAAACTTCAAGTTCAACACGTGCAGTTATTATAAGGATTACAGGAAAAAATATAAGCAAAGTGTTTACCATGATACCTGTTACCTAATAGAGCTCAAAAATCTTTTAATGTCATTGGATTGAATAATCATTAGTCATCATTTATCACTTCTAAATGTATTGCCTAAATAATATTGTATCAAGAACACAGAGAAAAAACTCTCAAAATTTTACTCACTGCCTTAAAATTCAGGCACAAAATCTTTACCTTTCTTTTTTTAAAAAAATGGTAATACACATACTAACAACGTGTACATAGTGAAATCACATTATAAATACAGTTTCATGATCCAATACAATTTTGGCTCCCTACAGACAGGGATAGTATCCGACTTCTTAACTACTTACTATATACCCACTGTGTAATACATATATATGGAATTGAATTGAATATATATTTAAGTATAGTCCCCATAACCATTATTTTTAATAATACATGAACTATAATTTATCTAACTAAATTCATTGTTGTTCTAACCATCATTTCTAGTTTTCAAGAGATAGTCCTAGTATATGACCATTACAGATCATTAAATGCCTATTATTTATTTTTAGTGCTACCTTTTCCTCCAAATAGTGTTCCAGTTTGAATGAAGTATATAATTTTGCTTACCATTTTTAAAATTTTATACATAGTACTATGATGGGCATCTTTGCATGTATAACTCTTTACTCCTTCAGTGTTATTTATGTAGGAAGAATTGTTGAGATTAGATTTCGGTCAAGTAAGATTATTCAAAATAAGTTGTAAATGCTTTCATTTTGTGTGATTCTCTTAAGAAAAAGAAAAGATACTTCATTAATTTTGTTAGAATTTCTGATTTTAATAAGAGTATGTGATATCATCAAATTTGGGTTTAACCGTATTGTCATTTTTATTCCTCTACCAATGGACTGCAGAATGTATCAGAAACAACCAAGAAAAAGATGTTGTCTATTCTCTATAAACCATTAAGTATTTTACTAATGAATTCCACACTGATTTGATCTAATAATTCACTCATTAACTCTAGTAGGTATTAACTGTTTCACAGCATTTCCTTATTTTTCTAAACCAAGTGATAATTTCTTATATACTCTCAACTCATTTAGATAGGCAATAAGTTGATTAACAGTTTTTATTGGTCTCCTCTCTCTTTGGCACTTACATCCTAATAATTGAGTACATGTGAAGATGTATAAAGAGTCTGTTGATTTCCATCAGTATCATTTTCCTTTGGTTTCTCAGGCATTGTGTTGTAAATGATGACCTTCGTGACTGCGGTCTTCATGGAACATAGGGACCCTCAGCTTTTCCCCAATGCTGAAGGCCTTTGAGCACAGCCTCCAATGCACAGGTGGCAAACACAAGGCCTGCAGGCTGAATCCAGCCCTCCACCTTGTTTTATCTGGCCCAACACCTTGTTTCTACCTGGTGGCAGCGCTGAGCTCCTTGCCCCTAGTTAAGGAGTAGTTATATTTATACAGTCCTAAAGTTACATTCAGCCATTTGAAGGCAAGTGCCAGGCTAATATGGCTCCTGGTGAAAATGAGGTGGACACCCCTGCTCTAATGGAACTCCCATGGCTATTTTTTTGTCCAGTGTCCAGGAAGACCACACCCGGCCAATTTCCAGGGTTACTGTCTCTCTTAGCTCAGGCTGCTATAATAAATCACCATAGCCTGGGTAGTTTAAACATTTATATCTGACAGTTCTGGAGTCTGGAAAGTCCAAGATCAAGGTGCCCACATATCCAGTGTCTGCTGAGGTCTGCTTCCTGGTTTGCAACTGATCATATTGTCATATGGTAGAGAGCAGAGAGAGAGGAAACAAACTCCCGTCTCTTTTTTATTATTATTTTTTATTGTTGTTCAAGTACAGTTGCCTCTATTTTCCCACCCCCTTTTTTTCCCCATACCTCCTATCTCTTCTTAAAAAAGCAGAAATCCTTTTAAGGTTTCATGAGGTCTCCACCTTCATGACCCAATTACCTCGCAAAGGTGCCAGCACCTGATACCATCTATTAGAAGTTAGGACTTCAATGTATGTATGTGGGGAAAGGCACACAAACTTTCAGTCCATAATATTCTCCTCTAAACAGTCCCTAACAGGGTGTCCAACCTTTTGGTATCTCTGGACCACACTGAAGAAGAAGAGTTGTCTTGGGCCACATATTAACCACATTGTGACATGTGATCCCCCCAAAATCTCATAATGTTTTAAGTAAATTTATGATTTTGGTTGGGCCACATTCACAGCCATCCTGAGCCACATGCCGCCTGTGGGCCACAGGTTGGACACCCCTGCCTAGAACTTCCTTGCAGATAACTTGACTTAATTGTCTCAGAAACTTAAGCCTTCTAAAATACTGCCTTGTGACATTGAGAATGTCCTAGAGTAGCTCTACCTTCAGTTTGGGAATATGACACACAATAGCTATTCATTACTACCAGTGGGGAGGATAGCCCAGAACTAATGAACTCCAAGGCCTACTTAGATTCATTCCTGGAGGGGAAAGGGTATAAAATATGAGAGATGATTTAGTTTTTCTTTTTTGAGATTATATTCATTTAAAAAATAATAGTATCTTTAAGTAATACTAGCTGAAACGTTTTTTCCCCATTTCATAATATAACTTACTTGCCAGCTATAAGAAGCTCTATGAGGTGCAATGAAGAGTTGGACATTTGTGTGGTCTGGGGGATGAGATAGGTAGAAATTGGGGAATTGCTGATAAGACAATCATTTGCTCTCAAGTCACTCAGAGTCTAGTTGCAGGATAGGTAGCTCACTTGTAGTCAAGTGGTTAAGAGTTGTCACCTTGGGTTCCAATCCCAGCTCTGTCCAAATTACTAGCTCTGGCCAAATTAGCTTATTTTTCTATACCTTAGTTCTTTCATCTATAAAATGACTAATAAATAATCTAGAATCATTGTTAAGATTATATGAGTTAATATATAATATGTAATTATATAAATGTAAAAATAAAAGGTTCTTAAAATACTTCAATGCATAAAATAAAATTTAGCTATAATTAAGATAAAGTGGACTATATGGTGTGAAAAACACAAGTGATGTGTTAAGAGGGAAATAAGAGAGAAATCAGATTCTTCTAGGAGGATCGGTGATGTGCTCACAGAGGAGATGACTTTAAGATGAGCTTTGTAAAATAGGTAGGAATCCAACAGGTGGAGATAAGAAAAAGATTACTGCATGATAAGGAAAGAGTGTAAACACTTAAAAATGTGTGGGGTGTTTTGTTTGACAAAAGTCAATTAGCCTTGTATGGGAAGCACACAGGATGCATGAGAAGGTTTTTAAGTGATGGTAACACAACATTATGTTGAAAATATGAATTGAGACAATACATTAACAGGACTTATACGCCAAGATAAAATAATTTAAGATTTTTTTCTCTTGGCAATAAAGCATTGAGTAGAGGTTTTCTAAGCAAGTAACCAATAGAACTAAACTCGCATTTTGTTGTTTGTTTGTTTGTTTTTTATGAAAACACAGAAGTATGGTTTAAAAAGGGATGAGACTAGAGACTGATAGTTTTCTGAAAGGGTTTGTGAGTGAAGATGGAAAGGGTAAACCTAAAGATAATGGTGGCTTTTTACCTGAGTGACTGTGAATATTTAAGCTGTTAACTGAGCTAAAAAAAAAAAAATGCTATACACGTTGGGAATAATCAGTGAGGGAAGTCTGGCTTTTTGGGCTGTCAGTCCTGTACATTCCTATCACTCTAAATCTGGTGTGCAGATGGTATCCATTATTATTGTTGTTTAATATTTATAGTATCAACAAGCCTGGTGTGGAACATTGGAAAGGTATGCGTATCTCCACATTCCCACTCCCACCTCCTTCTGGTCCCCTCACTTTGTTATTGTTATTTTTTTCAGGCACTTGTAATTTGGTCGTTAGTGTGTTTTTCACTTAATTACCAATTATGTGGTGAAGAATCAAAAGACTGAAAGGCTTTGAAAGTGCATTCATTTATCAATACTTCATGGGAAATGGATACATTATTTTACCTAAAGCTTTGTTTAAATAAGCACTGTGAGCCTTACCAGTATTTAGTGCTTTGCAATTTTAGTGCTTTCACACAAGTTCTGAAGTTATTAACTTATTTTGACATAAAACAAATGTACAGTTACTCTTTTGTATCAAGGTGTTTAAAAACACAGAAATATAAATAGAATAATTTACAAATGTCAGTGCTTCATGCACACAGACACACACGTATATATTGGTTTGGCAGAAGTAATATCTGCTTGAGTGTGGTTGGTAGGGCAATAATGTGGTGTAATAATTTATAGTTTTAATTTGAATATTTCACCTAAAATATGGTGTGCTTGAGTGTGATATTATTATATTACAGAATTATGTACTTATGATTTTGTAATAAAAATTTTTGTAATAAAAAGTGGCATTATTTGTGCTGGTCCTGTATTTTTCACTAAAGAGTAAGATCATGATGGATGAACTCAAAATGTCTTTTGTTTTCCACCCCAGTACTGTTTGCCTCTTCCCCTATCTCTCCCAGAAGTAACCACCATGATAAGTTTGATGCATTGAAATACTTCCAGCCAATTTTGTACTTTTTACTACCTAAATGCATATTTTAATAGAATGTATAGTATAGTTTTATGTATTTTAAATTTTTAATTATACTTTTTTACTTTATGCATTTCATTCTAAAAACTGTTTACTCAATATCTGATTCATGAAGCTTAACAATTACATAGTATTACATCTCTAAATTTAGGAATACATTATAATTCATTCATTTACTTTTAATGGTGTAGACTTTGATTCACTCTGGTACTTGCTATTGAAAATATTATTTAAATAAAAATCTTTGTATGTGTTCCATGAGGCACATATATAGGGGTTTTTTTCCTAACACTTGAAATTCTAATTGGTGGGTCTTTGGGTATTTATGGATATTTACATTTTCAACTTTAGTCAATATTGCAAAAATTACTCTTTGATACAATTTTGCTATATTACTCTCCTAGTAGCAATGTATGCGATTTCCATATCATATACCAAGATTTGGTATTGTCACCTTTTTAATTTTGCTAATAGTTGCATTTTGAAATGGAAACACGATTACCATGATATGTATTTCCCTAATTGGTAGTGAGCATGAAAATCTTTTTGTATACTTTTGAGCCATTCCTTGTCAGTGTATTGCATTTCATATATTTTGCCTATGTTCTATTTTTTAAGGTTTTATTTAAATTATTTTTAGAGAGAGAGGAAGTGGGGAAAGAGAAGGAGAGAAACATCAGTGTGTGGTTACCTCTGGCATACCTCCTACCCGGACCTGGCCTGCAACTCAGGCAGGTGCCCTGACTGGCAATCAAACAAGCAACCCTTTGATTCGCAGGCCCACACTCAATCCATTGAGCTACACCAGCCAGGGTGTCTATGTTCTTGATGAGTTCTTTTTCTATTGAGTTTTAACTACTTGAGATTGACATAAAAAATATATGTGTGTGTGAGAGAGAGTATATGTGTGTGTGTGTGTGTGTGTACATACATATATATATATATATATTTAAAGTGCACAATTTGATAATGCAGTATATATCCATGGAACCATCAGCATAGTCAAGATAAAGATTGGTAGAAACTTTTGCTATATTCTCAATACTAATTTTGTTTGCTGACTATTCTGTAATATCTACTTCCATGCTCTGTCTTATCACTAACCTTATCATATTGTCACTGATCATAATAATTTTAAATATCAATGTAGTCATGTTTACTAATCAAATTTTATACATTTTGCTAATTGTGTTGGAGCAAATAATGCTTTTTAAATGTGAGCACTCAAAGTTTTCCCCTAATATCTTTAAAGTATTTTTTCACTTTGAAGAAATTAATTCATGTGGAATTTACTTTTTATGGTTTGAAAAAGAAATAAATTCCATCTTTTACCATGTAGATATTGAATTGTCCTAGCACCATATACTGAATTTCCTTTTTATTTCTCATTGATTTATAACATCATTTCCATTCTAAAGATTTTTGTACATAATTAGATCCTTTTGGGGGAGTTCTAATATGTTACATTGCATTATTTCTCTATTCCTGTAGAATACCAGTGTTATGACTCTTAATAAGATACACTAGAACATTGCATCAAGAATGGTTCTCTCCTTTTGTATAGTTTTCATATTGTACTACCGATATTTAGACCTCACTCTTCCTGTTTCATTCTTCCTTTCCTCTCTCTGTATCTACATCTGTGTCTCTGCCTCTATGTCTAATCCTCTGTCTCCTGTAATTTGAATTAGATGTGCATTAAATTAATAAATCAATTTGGAAAAATTGCATTTTAATGTTTTATTTCTCATCTGAGAATATAACATTTCCCTTCGTAATTCAGGTCACTTTTTACATCCTTCAACTTTGTTTTACATATTCTTATGTGACATACAATGCTTTGTGTCATCATAAATGTTTTAGATTATTCTATTACATTTTCTAGTTGGATATGGCTGAAAAATTTTATATTCTTTATATTTTTAATTGACTAGGTATCATGAAAATTTTAGTACATTTTTGAATTAGTTTCTACATCTTTTTTTTCACATTTATTTTTTTCTCTCTGTATTTTTTATACTGTTGTTCAAGTTGTCTCCACTGTGCTTTATCTACAAATTTTCATTGTCAGGCTATGTAAATATTAATATTTTACTGTTTGGTTCCCCTTTTATTTTTTTATCTTATTTCATGAGTTTGAAATGTCAATAAAATATTGTCTACCAATGACAATAATGAGCACTTAATCTTAATTCTTAACATAATTAGAATGCCCCCAAATTTTCACCGTAACACATAGTGTTTATGCTGGATTTTAGTAGCTATTCCATAATCAGATTAAGGGAGTTTCCTCTATTCTTGCCTTGCCAAAACATTATTGGTATTATTTTAACCAGCAGTGAATTTTGAGTTTTATGGAGTAACTTCTGTATTTATTGATGTAATATAAATATTTCCAAAATTTAATATAAGATGTATAAGTCAATTAATCATATTTCTTTTTTAAGTATAATTCATCTCTTATGATAAATTCCACTGATTGATCATATATTTCACAAACACACATACACTGCTGGATTAGATCGGCTTAATTTATTTAATATATTTATATTTATGCTCATAAGCAAGTATGTTCTATAACTTTTTATAATGGCTTTTTCTCTTTTTGATATCATAGTTTTACTAGCCTTATAAAGTTAGTTGTACATATTCCTCCTTTTTGATTCTCTGCAATACTTAGTATTAGAAATATTATTTATTTTATTTTATTTTATTTTTATTTTTAGAAAGAGGAAGGGAGGGAGAAAGATGGAGAGAAACATTAATGTGTGGTAGGTGCCTCTTGTGCATGCCCCACTGGGGACTTGGCTCACAACCCAGGCATGTGTCCTGCCTAGGAATCAAACCTGCGACTCTTTGGTTTGCAGGCCAGTGCTCAGTCCACTGAGCCACACCAGCCACGGATATATAATTTTATTTTATTAATTTATGCTTTCATGTTAACTATGCCTTCTCTTCAATGCATTTTAGGCTTATTCTAAGGTCCTTTTTTAGCTTCTTGATTCAACTTTTCACCTGATTTAGTTTCGCTTTTTCTTGTTCTTAATCACAGAGTGTCCTTTGTTTGCTATCAAGTACTTGAAGGTTTCCGAAGAATTTCTTTGTGGCCTGGTAAAGTGTCATTGTATAGTTGACACACAATGTCATATTTGTTTCAGATGTATGTCAACTGTACTTTAAAAAACAGAAAATAATTTTAATAAAAATATTATATAAATAAAATATACTCCTATAAATAGACCAAATAATTAATTTAAAAATACAGCTGTAAATGCATCATGTATGTTTGAAATAAATTTATATTCCCTTCGTGGCATATAAAATATAGTCATTATGTATTATTACATAAACATCATAAATTATATATATTGGTTAAATACATAATTTTTATATTACTAAATTCTATAAACATTAAGTGATTAAAATAATGTAAGTAATTATATATAATTTTACATGCATTTTTTAATATTAAAATTTTTTTATTTTTTTATTTTTTTATCAGTATTTTTTAAATTGTTGATCTTGTACAGTTTCCTATCTTTTACTCCCACACCAGCCCACCACCCCAGCCCTCCCCACCTCCCTCCCATTTCCACCCCCCATAGTTTTTGTCCATGTGTCCTTTATACTTGTTGCTCTAAACCCTTCTCCTTTTCTCCTGAAATTCCCTCCCCTCTCCCCTCTGGTCACTGTCAGCCTTTTCTAAATTTCACTGTCTTTGGCTATGTTTTGCTTGTTTGTTTGTTTTGTTGATTAGGTTCCTGTTAAAGGTGAGATTATATGGCATTTGTCTTTCACTGCCTGGCTTATTTCGCTTAGCATAATGCTCTCCAGTTCCATCCATGCTGTTGCAAAGGGTAGGAACTCCCTTCTTCCTGCTGAATAGAATTCCATTGTGTAAATGTATCATAGTTTTTTTATCCATTCATTTACTGATGGGCACGTAGGTTGCTTCCAACACTTGGCTATTGTAAATTGTGCTGCTATGAACATTGCGGTGCATAGGTTCTTTTGGATTGGTGTTTCAGGGTTCGTAGGGTATAATCCTAGCAGTGGAATTGCTGGGTCAAAAGGTAGATCCATTTTTAGTTTTCTTAGAAAATTCCATACTGCTTTCCATAGTAGTTGTACCAGTCTGCAATCCCACCCACAGTGCACTAGGGTCCCCTTTTCTCCACAACCCTCCAACAATTATTGTTTGTTGCTTTGTTTATGATGGCCATTCTGACCTGTGTGAAGGGGTATCTCACTGTGGTTTTAATTTGCATCTCTCTGATAGCTAGCGATACTGAGCATCTTTTCACGTGTCTCTAGATCCTCTGTATGTCCTCCTTGGAGAAGTGTTTGTTCAAGTCCTTTGCCCATTTTTTAATTGGGTTGCTTGCCTTCTTAGAGTGGAATCGTGTAAGTTCTTTATATATTTTGGAGATTAAACCCTTGTCTGAGGGATCATTGGCAAATATGTTTTCCCATACGGTTGGTTCTCTTTTTATTTTAATACTGTTTTCTTTAGCCTTGAAGAAGCTTTTCATTTTGATAAGATTCCATTTGTTTATTCTTTCCTTTATGTCCCTTGCTTTAGGGGACATATCAGTAAAAATGTTGCTGCATGAAATATCTGAGATTTTCCTGCCTATGTTCTCCTCTAGGACTTTAATGGTGTCATGGCTTATGTTTAAATCTTTTATCCACGTTGAATTTATTTTTGCGTGTGGTGTAAGTTGATGCTTGAGTTTCATTTTTTTGCACGTAGCTGTCCAGTTCTCCCAACACCACTTGTTGAAGAGGCTATTTTTACTCCATTTTATGTGGCTGCCCCCTTTGTCAAATATTAATTGACCATAGAAACTTGGGTTTATTTCTGGACTCTCTGTTCTATTCCACTGGTCCATGTGCCTGTTTTTATGCCAGTACCAGGCTGTTTTGATTACAGTGGCCTTGTAATACAGTTTTGTATCAGGTGTTGTGATCCCTCCTACTTTACAGTTCTTTCTCAAAATTGCTGCAGCTATTTGGGGTCATTTATGGTTCCATATAAATTATTGAAGTGTTTGTTCTATATCCGTGAAATATGCCATTGGTACTTTAATAGGTATTACATTGAATTTGTAAATTGCTTTGGGTAGAATGGACATTTTGATGATATTAAATCTTCCGATCCATGAACACAGTATGTATTTCCATTTGTTTGTTTCTTCCTTGATTTCTTTCTTCAGTGTAGTGTTGTTTCTGCATACAGGTCTTTTACCTCCTTGGTTAGGTTTATTCCTAGGTATTTTATTTTTCTTTTTGCTATATTGAATGGGATTTTTTCTTGATTTCTGCTTCTGCTGTTTCATTATTGGTATACAAAAATGCCTTTGATTTCTGGATATTGACTTTGTATCTGGATGTTTGGCCAAATTCATTTATTAGGTCAAGCAGCTTTTTGGACGAGTCTAATGGATTTTCTATGTACACTATCATGTCATCTGCAAACAATAATAGTTTTGTTTCCTCCTTTCTGAGTTGGATGCCTTTTGTTTCCTTTTCTTGTCTAATCGCTGTGGCTAAGGCTTCCAATATTATATTGAATAGAAGTGGTGAAAGTGGACAACCTTGTCTTGTTCCTGATCTTAGTGGAAAATATTTTAGTTTTTGCCCATTGAGTATGATGTTGGCTGTAGGTCTCTCATATATGGCCTTTATTATGTTGAGGAATGCTCCCTCTATTCCCACTTTGCTGAGTGTTTTTATCATAAATGGGTGTTGTACCTTATCAAAAGCTTTTTCGGCATCTATTGATATGATCATGTAATTTTTGTCTTTGCTTTTATGTGATGTATTACATTT
Organism: Glossophaga mutica; assembly: GCA_039655065.1. Classification (NCBI taxonomy): domain Eukaryota; kingdom Metazoa; phylum Chordata; class Mammalia; order Chiroptera; family Phyllostomidae; genus Glossophaga; species Glossophaga mutica. The sequence goes on along the minus strand of CM077304.1, from coordinate 173,933,656 downwards.
ACTGATTTGCAAATATTGAACCATCCTTCCATCCATGGGATGAATCCCACTTGGTCATGGTGTATGATCTTTTCAATATATTGTTGGATGCAGTTTGCCAATATTTTGTTGAGGATTTTAGCATTTATGTTCATCAGCAATATTGGCCTGAAGTTTTCTTTCTTTCTTGTATCTTTATCTGGTTTGGGGATTAGGCTGATACTGGCTTCCTAAAAAGAGTTTGGGAGTCTTCCATCATTTTGGATCTTTTGGAATAGTCTATGAGGTATAGGGGTAGCTCTTCCTTAAATGCTTTGTAGAATTCTCCTGTGAAACCATCTGGTCCAGGGCTTTTGTGTGTCATGTGTTTTTTTATTACTGCTTCAATTTCATCTGCTTGAGTTTTGGGACATTATATTTTTCTAGAAACTTGTCCATTTCACCTAGGTTTTCAAATTTCTTGGCATACAGTTCTTCATAGTAACATCTTACAATCCTTTGTATTTCTATGGTGTCAGTTGTAATCTCTCCTCTTTCATTTCTGATTGTGTTTATTTGAGTCCTCTCTCTTTTTTTCTTGATGAGCCTGCTTAAAGGCTTGTCAATTTTGTTTATCTTTTCAAAGAACCAGCTCCTGGATTCATTGATCCTTAGAATTGTGCTTTTACTCTTTATGTCATTTAATTCTGCTCTGATCTTGGTTATTTCCTTCTTCCTACTTGCTCTGGGCTGTCTTTGTTGTTGTTCCTCGAGTTCTTGTAGGTGTAGGATTAAGTTGTTTGTTTGAAATGTTTCTGTCTTCTGTAGGTAGGTCTGTATCGCTATGAACTTCCCTCTGAGGACTGCCTTCACTGTGTCCCATAAGTTTTAGGTTGTTGTGAGTTCATTTTCATTTGTTTCCAGAAACTTTTGATTTCCTCCCTAATTTCATTCTTGACCCATTAATGGTTTAATAGCATGCTATTCAATCTCCATGATTTTGAGGGTTTTGGGTTTTTCCCCTTGGGGTTGGTTTCTAGTTTCAGTCCCTTGTGGTCAGAGAAATTGCTTGGTATGATTTCAATTCTCTTGAATTTGTTAAGGTTTGTTTCATGTGCTATCATGTGGTCTATCTTTGAAAATGTTCCATGTGCAATTGAAAAAAATGTGTATTTAGTTTCTTTGGTATGAAGGGCTCTATATATATCAATTAAGTCCATTTCATCTAGAGTATTCTTCAATGCCACAATATCTTTGTTGTGGAAGATCTGTCCATTTTTGACAGTGGGGTGTTAAAATCCCCTACCATAATTGTGTTGCTGTCAATATCTTTCTTGAAGTCCTCTAAGATTTTCTTGATGTATTTAGGTGCTCCTATGTTGGGTGCATATATATTTACAATGCTTATGTTTTCTTTGTGGATTCTACCCCTGAGTATTATGAAGTGACCTTCTGGGTCTTTCTTTATGGCTCTTCTTTTGAAGTCTATTTTGTCTGATATGAGTATTGCTACCCCGCCTTTTTTTTCCCCCTGTCCATTTGCTTGGAAAAATTTGTTTCCAGCCCATTGCTTTGAGTCTGTGTAGATCTTTTGTCCTGAAGTGGGTCTCTTGTAGGCAGCATATGTGTGGGTCATGCTTTCTTATCCATTCAACTATTCTATGTCTTTTGATTGGAGCATTTAATCCATTTACATTAATGTTATTATTTATAGGTACTTATTCATTGCCATTTTCATACTTGTGTTTCTCTCTCTCTCTCTCTCTCTCTCTCTCTCTCTCTCTCTCTCTCTCTTCCTTTCTTTCCTTAAAGCAGTCCCTTTAGTATCATTTGCAGAACTGGTTTGGTAGAGGTGTATTCTTTTAGACTTCTTTTGTCTGGAAAATTCCTTATTTGGCCTTCTATCTTGATTGAAAGCCTTGCTGGGTAAAGTAGTCTCAGTTGCAGGCCTTTGATTCTCATTACTTGGAATATTTCTTGCCATTCTCTACCGGCTTGGAGCGTTTCCATTGAGAAGTCAGCTGCTAACCTTATCGGGGCTCCCTTGTATGTTACTTTCTTTTTCTCTCTTGCTGTTTTTAAGATTCTCTCTTTGTCTTGGAATTTTGCCATTTTAATGATGATGTATCTTCAAGTGGGACTCTTTGGGTTCCTCTTGATTGGGACTCTCTGTGTTTCCTGGATTTGTGTGACTTTTTCTCTCAACAAATTAGGAAAGTTTTCCATCATGACTTTTTCAAATAAGTTTTCTATCCCTTGCTCTTCTTCTTCTCCTTCTGGTATCCCTATTATACGGATATTATTACGTTTCAGATTGTCTTGCATTTCTCTTAATCCCTCTTCATTCTTTCTGAGCCTCTTTTCCTTTTCTTGCTCTTTCTGGGTGTTTTTTCCTACTTTGTCTTCCAACTCACTGATCTGATCTTCTTCATCGATTCTGCTTTTCATTCCTTCTACTGCGTTTTTCAGTTCAGAAATTGTATTCTTCCTTTCCTCTTGGCCCTTGTTGATAGTTTTTATTTCCTTTTTCATGTCGATATAGTTTTCAGGGAGTTCATCGTAGCTTCCCTGTAGTTTCTGGTAGCTCATTGAGAGCTCATGGAGCTTCCTGATAACCATCGCTTTAAACTCAGTATCTGATAGTTGAGTTGCCTCTATTTCATTTAGCATTCTTTCTGGGGCTTCCTCCTTTCCTTTCATTTGGGAATTGTTTCTTTGTCTTTGTATTGTTTGTGGGACTCCTCTTGTTACCCTCAGCTTCTTAAATTGATTTGTTTTGGCTCCCTGGGTTTACAGTGTGAACTTCTGTGGTAGAATACCTGTGAGATTCAGTGGTGCAGTCTCCTTCGGGTTTCCTGGTGTTCACAGCTTCCACTGTCTCAGCTGTTGGGATGCCCCCTCTTTGGGTCCAACTCTGGTTTTTTCACAGTTCCAGGTTTTTTTGTCTCACTCGTAGGTATTTAAAAAGAGAAAAGAAAAAAATGAAAAAAGAAGAGGAAAAAAGAGGAAGGAAGAAGAGATAAAATTGGAAAGAAAGGAAGAAGGAATAAAACAAGAAAGAAGGAAAGAGGAGCAAAAGGAATAGAGGGATAAAAAAGATTAAAATAATTAAAAATTAAAAGTATATAATTAAAACAAAACAAAAAACCCACAAAAAAAACAAAAAACAAACCAAAACAACAACAACAACACCTCTTGCTGTTTTCAAACCGGCCAAACTTGTTTTTCTGGTCTTGCTGGCTACAACAGGCTTAGGGGCAACTGGTATTGCTTTTATCCCTGTTCTGCACTCAGTCAGGTTTGGACTACTCTCCTCAGTGACAACCATGCACTCTCCCCAGGGCTAGCGGTGCACTCTCCATGCAGGGCCTTGGGTGTGCTTTCCTGAGTTTATGGGTTTCAGCTGGGATCTCCTAGGGATGGAGCACGCACCATGTTTATTGTTGTGAGCTCCGGGTCTCCTACAGGGCGCACGCGCCTACCTGAGTTTACATCTGTGGGCTCCGGGAGTTTCCTGAGTTGTGAGCACTCACCCTAGGATCATGGGTGTGAGCTCCGGGTCTTCCACAAAGCCCCCTCCTCTGGTCATGGGGCTGTCTCCGGTCACAGGGCCACATCCAGGCATTTGGCTACATCTGAGGGTCACAGGGTTGCCTCAGGCAGGTCACAGGACCACATCAGGTAGGTCATAGGGCCAGCTCTGCCCCGGTCCCAGGGTCGCCTCCAGTAGCTTGGCCGCCACGTCTGCTTTTCCAGTGTCCGCTACAGATTTGATCTCCTATTTTCATGTATGCTGTGGTACTGTTGGCTGTCTGCTCTGTTTCTCTGTAGACTGGCTAGGTTTTTCTCCTGTGTTTAGGGGGGAGTGGAATCTGCCTCCTCCTACTGTGCCGCCATCTTGAATCTTACATGCATATTTTTATATCATTAATCTCTATCTCTTTATTATACTACAGGGTGGTATTGACTAAAATATATATATATATATATAGAAAGAATAATAATAAAAGAGAGCCCAGAAATAGACTGAAACATATATAGTTAATTAATTTTCACTAAGTATGCTAAGGCAAGTCAATGGATAAATGATAGTCATTTGATTAAATAGGGCTGAATCTATTGGATATTTTTATGCAAAAAAATCTCTCAAACCCACCTTGTACCATACAAAGAATAATTAATTTGAAATGAATAACAAGCATAAATATCAAACTTAAAATTATAAAACTTTTGGAAGAAAACCTTTGAGACCTTGTGTCAAACAAAATTTCATAGCTGGAACACAAAAATCAACAACAAATTTTAAAAACATATCAACAAATTGAACTTCTCAAAATTAAGCTTTGAATTTCAAAAGGCACTATTAAAAAATGAAAGGATTTCAAAAGAGACAACTGAGAAGATAAAAAAAAAAAAAAAAACCTTCAGACCAGGAGACAGTATTTATAAAACACTCTTCTGATACAGAACTTCTGTTCAGAGTATGTAAAAAGCTCTTAGAATTTAATAATAACAAAATAACTCTCTCACACAGGATTGTTTCACTTAGCATAATGTTCTCCAGGTTCATCCATGCTGTTTTAAAGGGTAAAGTTTTCTTCTTTTTTATGACTGGGTAGTATTCCATTGTGTAAATATCCCATGGTTGTTTTATCCACTCATCTACTGATGGATACTTGGGCTGACTCCCTATCTTGGCAATTATAAATAATGCTGCAGTGAACAGAGGAGTGCTTATATGTGGAATCAAATGAACAAACTGAACTAACAAGCAAAACAGAGGTAGACTCATAGAGAACAGGATCACAGCTATAGGAGGACTTAGCAGGTAGAGGGATTGAGCAAAAAGGAAAAAGGATTCATGGATATAAACATGGACATAAATAATAGTGTGGTGACTTGGGAGGGAGGGAGTATAAGAAGGATAAATGGTAATGAAAAAAATACCATAAAAAGAAAAAAAATAACTCAAAATTGTGCAAAATATTTGAACAGAAATTTCACCAAAGGTAACGTACAGGTAGCATGTGAAAATACACCTAATATCACTAGTTATTAATAAAATGCAAATTAAAACTACAGTATACATAATTACACATGTATTAAAATGACTAAAATAGAAACAACTGATAGTACTAAACACTGGCAAGAATTTGGAGCAAGTAGAACATTATGCATTAATAGCAAGAATACAAAACATCAGATTGGTAATTCCTTATAAAATTAAACACTTAGCATTTGACCCAGCAATCCCACTCCCATGTAGTTACTCAAGAAAAATGAAATACATGTTCACAAAAATGAAAATCCTATGTGGGGAAGTTTATTGCAATGTTATTAATACTTACCAAAAACTAGAACCACTTCAGATGTCAATCAACTGTTAAATGGATAACCAAACTGTTGAACACCATGGAATGGAATTCTATTCAGCAATAAAGTGGAAGGAATTATAGATGAATGCAGTATTGTGGTTGAATGCAAATACATGATGCTAAGTGAAAGGAGCCACATTCAAAAACCCAGATTTGTATTATTTCATTGACACGATGTTCTGGAAAAATTCAAAATTATAAGGACATAAAAAAAGACAGTGGTAGACAGGGAATGGATGTGGGGAAAGTAAATTAATGATGAAAAAGCAGGCAAGAACTTTTTGGGGTGATGCAAGTGTTCACCACCTCGATTATACTAGAGGCTGCATGACTGTGCATTTGTTAAAAGTTATAGAACTGTACTCAAAAAAAGGATGATTTATATTGCATATAAATTATAATCTAATAAGATTGAAAATTTTTTATATTTCTTTTTGTATGAGGATTTTATACAATTTTTGTGAAGGCACTATTCTTAAATGCTTAATATTCTTGTACTATTTTAAATGTTACATATTTTAAAAATCCAGTTTTGAACTGTTAAAGCATAAAAGTATGGTTAATTTTATTATGTTGTTCATTTTGATAAATCCAATGAACTGTTATATTACTTTTATTTTTTAAGAAGTTTTTGGATTTTTCTCTGTCCACAATTATTTCTGTGTACACAAATATTAGTTGGTTATAAATGTTTGCTTATCCCTCAAAAGTTTTTAAAAAGTAATATTCACAGAGCACAATCCATAGGGCTTGAAAGTGTCAGAACCCTAACTCCAATGATGCTTTTCTGAATGTAAATCCCAGAGCATCTTTTAATTCATTTTTACTTTTATTATTTAATTGCTTTGATTATTTCACTTAAAGTATTTATGTTGGATATGTACAATTTTCAAGGCTGCAACGAACATCTCATTTATGACAGCCCAGCACTTATTTTCTGTTTTCCAGTAATGGATTTTCAATTTCTATCAAGAAATAACCCTAGTTCCATACTCCACCTGTGAATTCAGGTGGGGTTGGTACATGTACATCTAATCAGAACACCACAGAGCCACCCATAGTTAGTGGTAGAGGAATGAACACATGACTCAAGCTAGGCTTATCATTCAATGCCAGGCATTTAACAATTTATTGGAAGGAGGAGCACTCTTTCCTTCAGGCTTACAGTGCTGTGCAGTGTAAAGGTAAGGCTTCAGGGAGCTGCTCTGTGGTGAGAATCTCCTCTAGAACAAAGCCAGCAAACATCCAGATTCAGATTTTATATATTACTATTGGTAGATTTATTGGCTTAATTTATTTTAAATATCTAGATTCCTTAATCAACATGAGTTTTTTTAGATTAGTAGAAGAAGATGTGATTCCAAAATTTTTTTTAAATAAATGGTTTTACCATCTGTGAGAACAAAGCACACAAACATGACCTCAAGATTTAATATTAGAAGCTGGCAATATAGCCCTGGCTGGTGTAGCTCAGTGGATTGAGCGCGGGCCTGCGAACCAGAGGATCGCGGTTCGATTCCCAGTCAGGGCACATGCTTGGGTTGCAGGCCAGTTCCCAGCAGGGGACACACGAGAGACAACCCTACATTGATATTTCTCTCCCTCTCCCTTTCTCCTACCCTTCCCCTCTAAAGATAAATAAATAAAAATCTAAAAAAAAATAATAAAAAATAAAACTAAATAAATATAAAATCCCTTAAAAAGATTAAAAAAAAAAAAAAAAGAAGCTGGCAATACAACCAAGGACTTTCTCAATGCTTACCACTTTCTCCCATTTCTGCTAATTATACTGCTGTTAAGTAAAAAGCTGAAGAAATGAATGTCACAATGTATGCCTTAGAAATAGTGTTACATAACCTTTCAAAATGTAATAAATTAGAAATCAGTAAAAATATGCAGGCTATTTAATCCCAAATGATGATTCATTAACATTTCATCCTAGCAAAACTTAATTAAACAATTCCTAGGACCTAACCATGTGAAATGGGAAGGGAAAGTTAGTAACATCAGTAGAGTTCAATTGTGAAAGTTTATGTCTGTAAGTACATCTATGTCAACCTCTGTATATAGGTACAACATATAAAGTGCCTAACAATCAAATATCACCAAAATGGTTTTTCACAGAACTGCATTCAATCTATAAAGCAATTTAGAGAGAATTGACATCTTTACAAGGTTCAGTGTTATAATTTATGAATTGAAATCCATGGCCCCATGAAGTTCTTTGATTTCTTTCATCAACATTTTGTAATTTTTAGAATACAAATCCTCCATGTGTTTTACTAGATTTATACCTCAGAATTTCATTTAATTTAGAGCAATTATAAATATTATTGTGTTTTTAATTTTGATTACCATGATTGTTTTTAGTGTATAAAACTGTAATTCTTATGTGTTGCTCATGAATCCTACCATCTTACTGAATTCACTTCATGGTTTTAGTTTCTTTGTAGAGTCCTTTAGATTATCAATGTAGGCAATGATATCATATGCAAATAGAGATAATTTTATTTGTTTCTTTCCAATCTGCATGTCTTTCACTTCTTTTTCTCACCTTATTGCACTGCCTAGAACTTTCAGTTTAATAAGAGTAGTAAGAAAGAGCAGGCATACTTTCCTGCTCTTGAATCTTAGAGGAAACATTTAGTTTTTTACCCTAAGAAATGATGATCACCAGAAATTTGGTAGATGTTCTCATCAGATTAAGGAAATTCCACTCTTACTAACATGTTTAGAATATTTATCATAAATTAATATTGAATTTTATAAAATGTTTTTTTCTGTGTCAAGTGATATAGTCATTTGATTTAGTTTTAGATTTCTGATTTTCTTTTAGTTTGCTGATATGGTAGATTAAATTGGTTGATTTTCAACTGCTGAACTAGTCTTCCATACCTGAGATAGATTCCATTGGTAATGATGTATAATTTTCATATGTTGTTGGATTTAGTTTTCTAACATTTTGTTGACAGTTTTTGCATTAAACTCATGAGAGATGTTGGTCTGTAGATTTTTTTCTTTTCTTTGTTTACTTTTCATTTTGTACAGTTCTTATCTGGTTTGGTATCATGTTACTATCAGCCTTAGAGAATATGAAGAAAAATGTTCTCTCCGATTTTATATTATGAAAAAGATTGTGTAATATTGTTATCAATGTTTTAAATGTTTGCTGGAATTCTTCAGTGAAACATTTGGGTTTGGTTTCTTTTCACAGAGTTTCTAAATTACAAAGCAAATTTATTTAAAGGTAATGGGACTATTTAGGCTACTTCATCTTTATTAAGCCTCGATAGTTTATGCTTCTTGAGGAATTTATTTAGTTCTTCTAAATTGGATTTATGAATGCAAAAAATCATGATATTTTCTTTTTATCATTTTAATAGCTACAGGATCTGTAGTGCTGTCTTTTGCTTCATTCTCAATATTCATAATTTATGTCTTTACTAGTTTTTTCTTTGTCAGTCTTAGTAGAGCTCCATCAACTTTTCCGTTTTTACCCAAAGAAACAACTTCTTGTTCATTAGTTTTCTCTATTGTTTATCTGTTTCAATTGTATTGATTTATACTTATATGTTTATTATTTTCTTCCTCCTTTCTTCTTTGAGTATCTTTTGCTATTCTTTTACTATTTTGTGAGGTAGGAACTTAGATTATTAATTTGAGAATTTAGCTACATCTCACATATTTTGATATGTTGTATTTTAATTTTCCCTTAATTCTGTGCATTTTTGCTTTTTATTAGAGTTTATTTAAATATATTTCCACAACAAGGAGATAGAGTCTTCCACATTAGAGATAACAGAATGCTATACAAATGAGGAGTCATTGGAATTTCATCTAATTGGATTCCAGTTTCTCCTCAGTCATCTTGGATCAATCATTTTTTTCTTTCTGTTTTCATTTTTATTGTTGACACTATTACGGATATCCCTATTATTTCCTTTGAGACTTTTATTGATCAATGAAATATTTAGACTATTTCTACATGTAGAAATTCTGCAGTTGTCTTTCTGTTAATGATTTCTAGTTCTCTTTTCAGAGAACATATTCTAAAAACTATAAGTACTTTAAGCTTAAGTTTTTAAAATTTTCTTCTGTATTTTTCCATTACCTTTTAGTGCCCCCCAAAGCAATCACCACTCTGTTGTCCATGTCCATGAGTCCTTTTTTTCTTTTTGCTCAATCCCTCCACCCGCTATCCCTGCCCCTCCTTAGCTGTCATCCTGTTCTTTATCTATGAGTCTGTCTCTGTTTTGGTTGTTAGTTCAGTTTGATCACTAGATTCCACATAAGAGTGCAATCATATGGTATTTGTCTTTGTCTGACTGGCTTGTTTTATTTAGCATAGTGTTCTCCAGGTCCATTGATACTGTTGCAAAGGGTAAAATATTTTTCTTATTTATGATCAAGTGGTATTCCATTGTGTAAATGCCCCATAGTTATTTTATCCACTTTTCTACTGATGGACACTTGGGCAGCTTCCAGATCTGGGCAATGGTAAATAACACTACAATGAACATAAGGGTGCTTATATTCTTTCGAATTAATGTTTTGGGTTCCTTCAGATAATATTCCCAAAAGTAGAATCACGGGGTGAAAAGGCAGATCCACTTTTAATTTTTCAAGGTATCTCTGTACTGCTTTCCACCATGGCTGCACAATCTACATTCCCACCAACAGTACAAAAGAGTCCTCCTTTCCCCACGTCTTCGCCAGCACTTGTTGTTTCTCGATTTATTGATGACAGTCATTCTGACATGTGTGGGATAATATCTCACTGTGATTCTAATTTGCATGTTTAGTAACATCGAGCATCTTTTCATATGTTCATTGGCCAACTGTGTGTCTTCTTTGGAGAAGTGTCTATTCAGGTTCTTAGCCCATTTTTTATTTGGGTCGTTTATTTTTTGGTGTTGGGTTTTTTTAGTTCTTTTTAAATTTTGGATATTAACTCTTTATCAGATGTATTGGAAAATATGTTTTCCCATTCTGTGGGTTGTCTTTCCATTTTGTTGATGCTTTTCTTTGCTGTGCAAAACACTTTTTAATTTAAAGTAGTCCCATTTGTTTTTCTTTTGTTTCCTTTGCCTGGTGAGATATACCAGATAAAATATTGCTACAAGCAATGTCTGAGATTTTGCTACCTATATATTCTTGCATGATTTTTATGGTTTGGGGTCTAACAGTTAAGTCTTTAATCCATTTTGAATTTATTCTTATGTGTAGTGTAAGAATGTGTTCTAGTTTCATTTTTCTGCCATACCTCTCCAATTGTTTCAACACTATTTATTGAATAAACTATCTTGAACCCACTGTAAGTGATTGCTTCCTCTATCAATTATTAATTTGCTTTTTGGCCCAGGATATGGTTTGTCTTGGTAAATATTCAGTGGCGCTTGGGAAAAAAATATGTATTCTGCTATTGTTGAGTCAACACATGTTTTGGGGTAACTATTAAGTTTAAATGATGTGAGATAAATGTATGCGCAAGACCTGGTCTTATCTTTGATTAATAAACTTATCTGAGAAAAACAGTTTACATAAATATTAGGTAAATAAATATTTATTTATTCTAAAATAAATATTAGATGGTAAGAGTCAGAGATTTTTAATTGATTGAGTTGAGAATGTGTTTAGAGAAAACATGATTTTTTTGTCAGATATTTAAATGGTGGATAAAGCTCCAATATTGGAGATTTGAAGTAAATATATCTTGGGTTTGCTTATGTTGGGCATGGAGTCTGGAGAGAGGAAAGGGAAGGAATTTGACTACATACTCTTTTAGGATATAAGCATCTACTAATCATGTGTTAGACAGGACCACACCAAAACACTGGTCATTGATATAAAAGGAGTATTTTAGATTTCATGCCGCTAGTGCTTCCAGGGGAAGCAATCTTCTAAAGCCATTAAAAGTCAATGATTTACAGGGTGTTAATATAAAATTAGACTTTGGGGAGTTTAGAAATCTAGGTCTATGAATGTCTCACAATAGTAAGTTGATTTTCATTTGAAACAAAAGAGAGAGGCCTTTTACAAACTATACAAACTAATATATGCCAGAATAAATAAAAGCTAAAAATATAATCCTTTGGGTTAAAGAACCAAAATATTCTCCTCTCATAAATAGGAGCAAGTACAGTTCCCCCAGAAGTTAAACATGTACTGAGAAATTATAGAACATATTAACTATATGATTTCTCCTGCTATTGCAAATAAGCATAATATAAGAAATCATTAGAATTATTCATAGAGGGAGAGAAATTGAAAGAGATAAGATAGTTTATGTCAAATAATAAAATACAATTTTGTATTTGAATGTATTTTCCATATCTAGTATTTATTATTTTTAGTTAAAAAATAGATGGCTAAAGACATAAATAATGACTAGCATTACATAATTGGTTAGAGGTAAAATTTTTATTTTAATTCATGTTCTTGGTCTCTATAATTCATGCTTTCTCTTGTGTAAACATAAACTACAGATTTCTGTTTGTAATGAATATCTTCATGAAAATGGCAAGAAAGCATGTTCAGGTTCCCAAAGCAAATGTTAACTCTATGCTTCCTAATAGTGCTCATATCACAATACCTTGGTTTTTTCTTCCTAGCTCACAGATCACCCTTTCTTGTCTCGTGAGCTAATGCTTCCTCTTTTCCAGATGGATGGATAAAGTGGAAGGGACCCAGAGCTCTGTCCTCAATCTTCTTTGTTTGTCTATCTTTACTCACTCTTTCAATGATATCGTCTAGTCTCAAGGATTTGAGTAACAACTCAATACTGATAATAATCAAATTTGCTTCCCAAGATCAGACTTTGTACATCCAACTGTGTCCCCAACATCTGCACCTGGTTAATTAATATATCTCTCTTAACCTGTTCAAATGAACTACTATTTCTGTGTCCCAAATTTAGTCCACCTTCAGCTCTCTGCATCTCATTTGATAGCAATTTCATTTCTCCTTTTGGTCAGGCAAAAAAAAAAAAAAAAAAAATACTGGAAAATCACTGATTCCTGTCTTTATCTCATAGTGTATATTCATTCTGTAAGGAAATCCCATTGCCCTTACCTTCAAAATATATCTGGCAGCTGACCACTTCTTTCCACTTGCACTACTATCAGCCTGATTCTATTGAACAGTATCTCTTGTTTAGGTTACTATGGTAGCCATGAGCTGTTTTCCCTACATCTTTATTAAAATACAGCCAATTTTCCACATAGTAGCCAGGATGATCATTATAAAATGTTGTCAGGACTTATCACTTGTCTGCTACCTTTAATGGTCCCTTATTTCAACCTTACTCAAAATAAAAGCTAGTGTTCTTTTATTGCCTAGATAAAATCTAAAACTTCTTCCATATTATCATTTCAACCTTATCTCTCAGCAATCTTCCTTCTTACTCTGTGTAGCTCAACATCTTCTTATATTCTTTAAACATGTCAAGTGTGCTTCTGATGTCAGCCCTTTGCTCTAGCTATTTCCCCTTGAGAAATATTTTTCTCTAAGATATACAAATTTATCACATTCACTCTCCTTCATGTCTTTGCTCATATAGTTTTCTCAATGAGATATTCTCTTATCCTAGTTGACTGCAAACTGTCTCCTGCCCTCAACACTCCTGACCCTTATATAGAGGATATAACCCTTTTATATGGGAATATTCCTGTTTTTGAATATTTTGAAAATACTGTTTTGATTTGTAGTTGTTCAAATCTAAATAGGAAATATGGAGGGCCAACTGTATATTTACTGAAAAAATTTGCAAATAGGTGGACCTGTGTAGTTTAAATTAATTTTGTTCAAAGGTCAAATGTAGTTTCTTATATCTTTTCACACTATTCATGAAATAACAAATATCCCACCAAAATAAAAAAAAAAAACAGAAACTGAAACACTTTAAACTTCTAGTTTTGATTTTTCATTTTGGTTTAAATCTGCTGGTTTCATTTAACCAGAGAAGATGATGAAACATGTTATACAATATTGTTGCAAAAGAAGAAAACTCCTGATAAACATGTAAGATTCAGCCCAACAGTGTTTTTGGTTCAAAAATCTTACTGCTTATGTTATCTCCCTATGTTGATTGGCATTCCCATGGTGAAACATTTTTTTCCTATACCGATACCTTCCAGGAGTTGTTTATAATTATAGTATTCATCATCTACAAGGTCCTGTGCTGCTTTACATTCATTATTTCATGTCATTCTTACATCACTGGGAGGTATGTTTTATTATTACTATTTTATTGGTGAGAAACTGATGGTCAGAGTACTTAAGTAAACATCTCTTCCTATACACATATTTATATGTTATTTGTTCTATTTATCTGTAGGATCATGACTAATATATATACTCTTCCTGTTCTACAATCTGGAAGTTGTCTCTGGGAAGAAAGTTTTATGACACAGTGCTCACTTCCATTTGATTCCTTTCTCTCAGAGACCATGGTTCTGTGCTGCCTATTGTCCAATGTTTAAACACTGTTTTTATATATTACGTAGTTTTCTAACTACTTTTGGGTGTGAATATTAAATCCAGATTCTGATACTTCACTATAGACAGAATTTGAAGTCCATTATAAGTATTTAAATAAAAAACAACTCAATTTTTATGCTTCTCACAATCTATTTCCCCTTCTTTAAATATTTTAAAACTCTTCTTAATTTGTCCATTAAGGGACATGGAAATGCTCTATATTTGACTTGAGGAAAGACATAAACATTTGTTTAGAGTCAAGTAATTATGAGTTCAAATGTTGGTTCTCATAATTTCCCCATGCAGTTTATGTACACTATCTGAATTTTTATTTCCTTCTCTGATAACAATGAATAATAACTGCTTCATAGACATGTTGAATGAAGCATGTGAGATACTATGTGTGCCCAGTAATTGCTAATATACGCAGTGCATTTTTTCTGGGTCATTCTACACTCTTCTCCTCCATCCAAATAGATGTCAAAAGTGAAAATGAAGCCATTTTGCATACCAGGTCTATGTTCTTCAAGCCATATTCAGCCTAGGGGTAGACAACTGGTGGAGTTGTAAGATTTAAAGCTCAGGAACTGTATGTAACAACTGTAATCCCTAGCATAAGTACCAGAGACAGGCAGAAAACAGAGAAGGACAAATAAGATAGACAGAAGGATAATTCCCAAGATGGCAAATATTTCTAAAATATTTTTTGATTCACTTGTTCCTAAGGACTAGACACCAGCTGAATTATATTCCAAGAATTTCACAAGATATTACTCTTACAATTAACTTCTATTTTGGCTTAAGTTAGATTAAATTTGGTTTTGGACCTTCACAAGGTCAACCCAACTCAGATAATGATGTGCTCTTTCACTCTCTAATATTGTGCAAGTTATAAAGGAAGATAGGTTTCTTTTTACAAAATATATTGATTTTTAAATGTCTTTCAATGTAGAGGTCAGCATAATTATAGAATAATCAGCAAAATTACTCTTTAGATGAATATATTTTATAACCCTTTCAGTATCTTCACTTGTACTGTTTCCTATAATACTAAATCCTTAATTAAAAATGACTTTAATTGTAGTCTACTTTCTGAATAGAGAAAGTAATGAAATATGAATCTTTTGGTTGGCAAAATTTATATAAATTCAGGACTTAACAATCATTGTAAAATATTTAAGTATCAAAGAGGTTTTCAATGTAAAAAAAAAAAAAACATAACAATGAGTCACAGAAACAGATGTACTACAATAACACCTAAATAAACATTTTACAAAGTACCACTCAGCATTAGTTTTGTCTGGAGTATTTTACTGTAATAATAGAAAAGCTAAGGGAACCATTTTGATATACGTAAAGTATCTTCAGGAAAGACCCAAATGAATCACAAAGACTTAAAAATCTAGGAAGAACATAAAGAGAATATCTGATAAAGAATACAGCTTTTATGTATTAAGTTATCGCCAAGCTTTATCTGCAAATGGATAATTTAATCTAAAAACAGAAGATGCTGTGGTCAAGGGCACACTATTTTTTTCAAAACTAAAATCACAAAAGTTGTCTATTAATCATATTTTTATTCATTTATTCATTCAATCATTTATATAATGAATAGCCATGTACTGAGTACTTACTGTGTGCCAGTCACTCAGGTATTTGCTACGGATAAGTGGTAAACAAATCAGATGTATTGGGCCTCATGATTTTTATTTTAAATTCTTCTACAGGACTTCCAGCCAAAATGGAGGCATAGGTAGACACACTGTACTTCCTCACACAAACAAAATAAGGACAACAATTTAGAAACAAAAAACAATCAGCATGGACAGAACATTGAACTGTATGGAAGTCTGAAAGGAGTTAAAGTACACACATTCACCCAGACCAGTAGGAGGGGTTGCCGGGCAGAGAGGGGTCATGGCAAAGTGGTAGCTATTGGACCCTGGGCACGGAAGGCAGCAGCAGGATGACCCAGTGAGGCAGCAGATTGTGGAGTGGTGCGGCGCACAAGCTGGCTGGCAGACCGGGTGGTCCCACATTTGTGTGCAGATAAACCAGGTGAAACTGGGGAGCGAGACAAACTGTGCAACCCAGGGTCCCAGTGCAGGGAAATAAAACCTCAGGACACCAATTGAAAATACCTGTGGGCATTGAGGTGCCTGGGAACACTCCCAGCCTCATAGGAGAGTTCGTTGGAGAGACCCACAGGGTTTTAGAATATACACAAGCCCACCCACCCAGGGAATCAGCATCAGAAGGGCCCAGTTTGATTGTGGGTAACAGGGGAAGTGACTGAAATCCAGCAGAGAGCGGAGTAAGTACCATTGTTCCTCCTCAGACCCCTGCCCCACATACAGCATCACAACCCAGCAACTGGGTTGCCCCACCCTAGTGAACACCTACGGCTCCGCCCCTCACTATGTAGCAAGTGTGTCAAGACATAAAAAAAATGGCCCAAATGAAAGAACAGATCAAAGCTCCAGGAAAAAATACAACTAAACAAAGAAGAGATAGCCGACCTATCAGATGCACAGTTCAAAACACTGGTAATCAGGATGCTCACAGAATTGGTTGACTTTGGTCGCAAATTAGATGAAAAAATGAAGGCTATGCTAAGTGAAATAAAGGAAAATGTACAAGGAACCAACAGTGATGGGAAGGAAACCAGGACTCAAATCAATGGAGTGGACCAGAGGAAGAAAGAAACATCCAATCAGAAAAGAATGAAGAAACAAGAATTCAAAAAAAATGAGTGGCCTAGGAACCTCCAGGACATCTTTGAACATTCCAACATCTGAATTATAGAAGTACCAGAAGGGGAAGAAGAAGAGCAACAAGTGGAAAAATAATTTGAACAAATAATAAAGAACTTCCCCAATCTGGCAAAGGAAATAGACTTCCAGGAAGTCCAGGAAGCTCAGAGAGTCCCAAAGAAGTTGGACCCAAGGAGGAACCCACCAAGGTACATCATAATTACCTTAGCCAAGATTAAAGATAAGGAGAGAATCTTAAAAGCAGCAAGACAAAAGGAGAGAGTTACCTACAAAGGAGTGCCCGTAAGACTGTCAGCTGATTTCTCAGAAGAGACCTTACAGGGGCTGGCAAGAAGTATGAAAGGCAAGGACCTACATCCAAGATTGCTCTATGCAGCAAAACTTTCATTTAGAATGGAAGGGAAGACAAAGTGCTTCCCAGATAAGGTCAAGTTAAAGGAGTTCATCACGAAGCCCTTATTACATTATGAAATGTTAAATGGATTTATCTAAGAAAAAGAAGATAAAAAATATGTACAGTAAAATGACAGCAAACTCACAGTTATTAACAACCATGCCTAAAACAAAAGCAAACTAAGCAAACACTAGAACAGGAACAGAACCACAGAAATGGAGATCATATGGAGGGTTAGCAACAGGGGAGTGGAAGGAGGAGAGAGGGGGAAAAGGTACAGAGAGTAAGTAGCATAGATGGTGGGTAGAAAATAGACAGGAGGAGGTAAGAATAGTGTGGGAAATGTAGAAGCTAAAGAACTTATGACCCATGGACATGAACTAAGGGGGGAATGTGGGAGGGAGGGGGTTTGCAGGGTGGAGGGGAGTGAAGTAGGGAAAATGGGACAACTGTGAAAGCATAATCAATAAAATAATTAAAAATCATTCACTTTAAATAAAAATCTTTAAAAAATTCTTTTACATATATTACTTTTATTTTTAAAATGTTATTTATTTTAATAGTTTATTTTATTGTATTTTTCTATTACCATTTATCCACCCATACCTTCTTCCAGCTGCACCAACCCCCTCTCCCTGCACCTGGCAATCACTTCACTGTTGTCCATGTCCATGAGTTCTTTTTCCTTTTTGCTCTACTCCTCTACCTCTCTCCAGCCTTTCCAGAGGCCATGAGTCTGTCTCTGTTTTGTTAGTTCAGTTTGTTCATTACATTCCTAATATGAATGAAATCATATGATGCTTATCTCTCTCTGACTGGCTTATTTCACTTAATATAATATTCTCCAGGCCCATCCATACTGTTACAAAAAGTAAGATTCCCATCCTTTTTACAGCTGAGTAGTATTCCATTGTGTAAATGTCCCATAGCTGTTTAATCCACTTCTCTACTGATGGACACTCGGGCTGCTTTCATATCTTGGATATTGCAAATAATGACACAATGAACATGGTGTATATATTCTTTTAAATTAGTGTTTTGGTTTCTTCAGATAATATTCCAAAAGTGGGATGGTTGAGTCAAAAGGCAGTTCCACTTTTAATTTTTTGAGATAACTCCATACTGCTTTCCACAGCACAGTGGCTGCACCAATTTCCATACCCACCAGTAGTGCTAAAGGGTCCCCCTTTCTCCATATCTTCACCAGCACTTGTTGTTTGTTGCTTTATTGATGACAGCCATGCTGACAGGTTTGAAGTTATATCTCATTGTAGATTTAATTTGCATCTCTCTGATGATTAGTGATGTTGAGCATCTTTTCAAATGTCTGATGACCATCTATATGTCTTCTTTGGAGAAGTGTCTATGCAGGTCTTTTGCCCATTTTCTAATTGGATTGTTTGGTTTTTGGTGTTGAGTGTTGTAAGTTCTTTATAGATTATGGATATTGACCCCTTATCATATGTATCATTGGTAAATATGTTCTCTCATTCAGCAGGTTGTCTTTTCATTTTGTTAATGATTTCCTTTGTTGTGCAAAATCTTTTTCATTTGATGTAGTCCCATTTGTTTATTTTTTCTTTTGTTTTCCTTGCCTGAGGAGATATATCAGAAAAAATATTACTGTGAAAAAATATTCAAGATTTTACTGCCTATGTCTTATTCTAGGAGTTTTATGTTTTTGAGTTTAACATTTAAGTCTTTAATCCATTTTGTTTATTCTGGTGTGTGGAATAAGAAGGTGGTCTAGTTATGTTGTTTTTTTTTTTTTTTTGTATGTATGTATTTATCCAATTTTCCCAACAATATTCCTCAAATAAGTCTTATTTATTTACTTACTTACTTACTTACTTATTTCCGTTTAGGACCTTTTAAAAATTATTGTTCAATTGTAGTTGTCCCCATTTTTTCCCCCATTATTCTCCCACAACCTACCCACCCCCACCTCCCACATTCATCTTTAGCCTATTGTATGTATTTTCCTCTTCTGTGAAATATTGACTATAAAAGCATGGGTTTATTTCTGGGCTCTCTATTCTGTTTCATTGGTCTATATGTATGTTCTTATGCCAGTACCATGCTGTTTTGATTATTTTGGCCTTGTAGTACAGTTTAATATTAGGTAGTGTGATTCCTTCCAACTTTGTTCTTCTTTCTTAAGATTGCTGTTGCTGTTCATACATATATTATTTTTAAAGAGTAGTTCTGTTTTATTTACTTATGTTCAATGGACTCATGGATTCTTATTTTAATCAATAGGCTATAAATCATTATCCCTTAATTAAATGCTCAAATTTTCATACATGTGCCCAGTGAGAGCCTATTAAAACTGTATCTTGTATTCTTTTTGTCTGTAATCTGTATTATTTAAGAACTTCTTTACCTTCTGGCATGGCAAATTATTCCAGAACTATTCTGAATATTTTGAGATGTTCCTGTTGAACTAGGCATTTTTCTAAAAAGCCCGGGTTCTTTTTAGAGGAAAATAGCTTTAAGGAACCAAGATCTGCATGACATTAGATGTACTCATTGCTAGATGTCTCCTGGTATGATACACTCAGATGTACCCATCACATCTATGGTATTTCTGCTGAAATGCACAACATGAACCTAGCTGTGAGTAAATATCCAACAAGCCAAAACTGAGAACCATTCTACAAAAGAAATGACTCACATTCTTCAAAAAAATGTTAAGCCAGTGGGGGACAAAAGACTGAGACACTCTATTTATATAAAGAAAAACTAAAGAAACATGATAACTAAGTATAACATGTGATCATGAATTGGATCCTGCTACAGAAAAAAATAAACATGTAACTAGCTATTTAAGTATAATTGTGATCTGTGCTAATATGGAAGGGTGTGAGATGCAATGTTCTAAAAATATTAATGCAGAAAAAAATAAAGTAAATTAAGTTTTTATTGTATAGAGTTTCCTGGTAGTTTGGTTTGATATCAAACCTAGTATTCGTGTATATGGATACAAGGAAATGAATACAAGTTCAATTCCCAGCCTTATCAGCCTACCAAAGCTCAGCCTCTTCATCTTTGAATAAATCACTTAATTACATTGACTCTCACCTAATTATATAAAAGTGTGTTAAAAACTTTATAGCATTTTAAAAATATTGTGTTGATCATTGTTAAACCTACATCAATTTAGGCCTCTGTCTCTCTTTCTTTTACTTAATCCTGGTATTCCAGAACCACAGTTCACAATGTTACCTAGATTTTACCCTGTAAAGTGACTGGAAAATACCTTCTTTATGACTTTACTCCATGACAGAGCATCTTTATTTTCATAGACTGCAAGCAAATTAATGCCTAGGAGTATATCTTCATTATCTTCTTCTTCTCCTGAACAAAGCATGATATTTGGAACAAAGGATGGACTCAGTAATATTCACTGAGTGAACAAATGATCATGGATAGCTAGGAAATTCTATTGAATTATATCTGATGTCATCCATTACTGTCATAGAAGAGTCAACATATAGCTTTGGTTTATGCTTTCTCACCTATAAAATCAAAACAATAATGTTTGCCTTAAATGGCTTTTGTGAGTCAATGAAAATAATGACCTAAAATACTTATCAATGTAACATGCCACATATATTAATTTTCTAAGGCTGTCCTAATAAATTATCACAACTTTGATGGCTTAGTGCAACACAAATATACTCTCTTATAGTTCTGGAGCTTGGAAGCTCAAAATCAAGGTACTGGCAGGGTTGATTGCTTCTCAAGGCTCAGTAAGAAAATCAGTTTGTACCATTTCTGGTAGCTTCAGCAATCCTTGGTGTCCCTTGTTTTGTAGATGTGCCATTCAGTCTTTATCTGTGCCTTCTCATGGCTTTTTCTCTGTGTCTCTTCATGCCTGTCTCTTTTTTTCTTCTGTCTCTATAAGGACACTCACCATTTGATGTAAATTACCAAAAAAAGAGAAGGATGAATGTTCCCATTTCCTGAATGTAATGTACAGTTGCATGCTTTAGTATTAGCTGATGATGACAATGTTCCCAACATTTTGATGGCATTGATATGGTGCTCAGTGCCCCTGGGAGTACCCTATATAGAGTTCTATAAATGATCATTGCTGGCACCTAACTCAGCATAATAGTAAAAGTTGGTACAATCAGTGGAAGTAGGGGGTGGCAGCTTTTGGATTTTCTGCAAAAGTTGTCAACCAGCAGTACTTGATAGCAGACCTACCATATGATCCAAGCTGATTTCTTGCTATATACCTAAGGAAGTGAAATCACTGCCCCAAAGAGGTGCTAGCATCCCATGTTAGAAGGAAGGAAGGAAGGAAGGAAGGAAGGAAGGAAGGAAGGAAGGAAGGAAGGAAGGAAGGAAGGAAGGAAGGAAGGAAATGTAAGGTCAATACACTCATACTTTATACCATTAGGTATCTTAGCTCAAATAACATAAATAGAAAAATTATGTAATTTTCATTAGACAGTTCCAAAAGGAGACATAAGTGGCTTTGGGTATTTTTTCTCTGAATATATTTTTATAAAAGTAGGAAAGTATGATGGAATAAAGTTTTTTTCATCTTTTAGAGGAGTCTATCTTCATGATTGGAAGAAAAATTAGTGGCATTGCTAAAAGAACTTCATGACATTAAAGAACTAAATTCTGAGTGGAAAATATTCATATGCCATTTTCTGGTATGTACGTAACTACTTTCTTTGGAACTTGAGTTACTTTTTCCTTCGGAGTGATTGATCAGTTCAGTGAGTTCTCAGAAAATTGCTTATTCCTCTCTTCATATGAGCACCTTCTAAAGCACCTCTCATTGGGCAATAAGAAATTGTGTTAGGCTACCTCCTTCTCTGGTCCAAGGTCTTGAATGGTCCTCTCAAGGCCAAGCTACTATGTCTCTTAAATTCTCCCCATATCATGTTCATTCTGTTTTCTGGGCAAAATATCATATATATAAAGTGACATAGAGATTAAACTTCAGTGGCTCCTCAAAATAAAAACAAAAATTGTCTATTAGAAAAAAGTTGACAATTCTAACAAATATATTGAACAGAATATAATACTTGCTCAATATATCTAAGATTGTTTTTTGCCTGGTAAGGAAAGTGTTATATACACTAGAATATTAATTTATGTTTTGTAGAGATAAAAAGCATATCCAGAATATTGTTTTTTTCTAAAACAAGGGACATCTAGCAGAAATATTGTATTTGAGTCCTTAAATGTATAAAGGATATTTATTGAATGGTATCTGCAACCGTGTTGTCATAAACTTCCTTTAATGTTGCCTTACTACCATTTTGCATCTGACCTTCAAATTATTAGCAGTCTAAAAAGAGCTGAAGCCAGCAGAATGAGGAAGTAGTCATCATTCAAAGCTTTTAACTCAGCCTTTACAAAGACTATATATCTGAAAAGAAACACATATCACCAAGAAAACATCAAATCACCAGGGTTTCCATTTCCCAGAACATACCTTCAAGCAGGTACCCACCTTTCAGGTTTGATTACAAAATAAACTATTGACATTTAGTCATGCAGTCTTTCAGACTTAGTTGGGTCAATATTCACTATTTCTATTTATACTTCAGTTTTTAAATCTCCTTCAAGAAATAAATGAAAGATGTGTGGGTTGAATAAATGATGTCTTTTTGGTCTGTGTATTTGTAGCAATCCAGGTACTCATTCATCCACGGAATGACGTTTCTATTATATCAAGAATACTTGCTGCAATAATGTTAATTACTTAGGGCCTACTACATAATTTTGGTTTTGGGTGCAAAATGAAATTGTGTTTTACAAAAGCAGGAGAAAGTGGCATTAAACATACTTGCATTTTTCTTTCTTCCACAGTTTTTCTTAAGTGTTTTTTATTTGGCATTATGTCATTCTAAGTAAAGAAAAATTAAAATTTTAAATTCGTATGCATTTTATTGGACATCTTTATATTGTGCAATGCCAACTTTAATGGAAATATAATAGTGTTTAAATTATATACAGAATTACTGAAATTACACAATTTGTATTTAATAGTTTGTGCATACATTGGTATTTTGTTCTTGCCAGGATAGTGAAATACTACACAAAGCTAACTCGACTGTTTTTACTTTATTTCTTGCTACTTGCACATTTTGTCAGCACACTCTTCTTCCAGCTTACGGATGAGTAAGAAAAGATTGAAAGGCAAAGGATTTATGTGTTGTCCTATCTTTCCCTTTCCATGTCATTACTTTTAGTGCAAGTGACCGGGTAATAAAGGAAAATAACATGAGTAGGAAAGGATATGATGTACTTTCTTGGTAATTCATATTTTAAAAAAACACATGGTTGCCTTCTTTTTTAATTCAAAACAAGTTTTGGTTTGGTTATGAATTATGATTTCTTGAGGTTGTTACTGCCACTCTTACTCCATTGTAGACATAGCAAGTTTATCTTGTACACATTTTGAATCTTGCTGAGCTCCCATGTATTTTAGGTCCGCCAGAATTCTGTGCTCACAGGGCATCACCAACACTGTAGGTTAATGGACAAGAGGACATGCATATTGCATATAGTCCATTGTTGTAGGGGGACAGCACTTACAAAACATAAGTTCAACATTCATAGATCCAATTATTTACACTTTCAAGATAGTGGTATTAGAGGATTAAACCAAACATCAGGCCTTTCTGAGCTTGGAGTCTTGTGTGACCACAAAGATTACAGCCATTCCTGTAATTATTATTATTAAATCCTCCATACGCCCAGTGCTTTGCATGCACTTCTTTTCAATCATGACAGGATTGTACTCCTTATCTCACGGAGGATAAAATGAATATTTACGAGTAATTGATCAATTTACTCTCTAGGTCCCTAACACTACAACATAATAAAATTGAATCAAAGATCAAGCTATAATAAAATCTGACCTTGATTATTTTAACTAAACCTTTAACATTATTATAATATATAATCAAAATTAATGGAATTAATTTTATTACATGGTTTATAGATATCAGTCTTATAATTTTATAATTATACTATAGATGGTCTCTCTTTGCATGGTGATATGTAAACTAGAACTTGCGAATATTAGTGTCATCCCTCTATTAGCATGGACTAGGGCAAAGGAAGCATTACTTTACATAATTCATGATATTTGTATAGTGATACTGCAGTTCATACTCTTTTGGTTTGTTTTTGTTAATTAAAATGTTATTTACTGCGTCATGAGTTTTAGTTCCAGCAGACTTAGAATTGGCCTGAGCTGTGTTACTGATATACCCGTGTAACACTGGCCCATGGTTAAAGCATAAAATACAATTATGTGTAATGTCACTTCAAATCATGTGTTTGAGGAGTTTGAGGATGGTGTGTACCAGTTTATTAGCATCATTTAATCAGTAAGAGTAGATTGATGATTTTCACCTGTTCTTGTGGAACCCCCCCAGAGAATTTTGCCAATGGGGCTGCTTATGTACCAAGAATATGCTTATGTGGTCAACAGAGTATAAGAAACCCCAGTCAAGCCTCCATCAGGGACTCTATGGTTCCAAAGTTCTGTGCACAGATTGGTAGTTTCTGATCCAAGATGAAGTGTCCACACAGCCTTATACGCAATCAAAGCCCTTGTCTGGTCTTTCAGGACCCCTTACTGGGAGGTCTTTGGCTATTGTGCATGTCCTTACTTTATCATTCTTTCTGTATTATGTTCTTTTTCTTAAGTAAACTGTAGAATTGTGTGCATTGTCATTTTTGTTCCTGTCATCTTCATTGGCAAGCAGTCCTGTTTAATTACTATAATGAATGCATTTACATATAATATACTTCAGAAATTTATGTGCAAGTTATGAATTTTATTATTTCTAACAACTTGTATAAGCAAAACTGTAATCAGGATATAGATTCATCATTGTAAAATGTTCATTACTCTCTGCCCCTGGTCCCCATTGCTCCACTCCAGGCAACCAGCCAAAATATTCAAATTTACTTTTCTGCTCTAAGAAAGCACGATAGAACACAATTTCCAAATTTTGCACCTAAGTGTTCTGGGACACTACAGCCATTCAAAAGGTTGTACTAAATTATTTTATATATTTGAAAAAAGCACAGGTGTCACGTAAATTATAACTGTTAAATTGTTTGTATCTAACTACTTAATAAACAGAACTGCTGGGTGTTTCTTTGGTCTGGGGCATTATGAAGAAATCACTGATATATCAGTTAGTTCTTTGACTGCAGAGAGTTTGGGAACCTCTGACACATCTCACTGAAAAAGACAGCTGTTACTGATGCCCAAATGGTGAGGGAAGTTTATTAGTCATAATTTTATTGGCAGAAAATAACAGCGCAGCAATAGCGAGCAGTGGCTACAACACACACAAGTTTCTTTTTCCCCCTCAGTCAAGAAATTCAGAATAAAAGGTTTGTGACTGGGACAGCTGTTCAAGACACCACCAGGGTCTAGTCCGTCCTGATCTGCAGTCAGCAGCGTGGCCTCTGTTGTTGCAGTCACAATGCAGTTGCTGTACTCCCAGCATCACCTGAGCTGAGAGGTACGCTGGCAAAGATATCCTAGCAGTTTAGTCTGAATTAAGAAAAAAATCTTTCTTAGAAACTAGCCCCTAAACTTCCTCTTGCACCTCATTGTCCAGAAGTGGCTTACATGGTCACACCTAACTTCAAAGGAATACTTAGAAGAAATCAGTTGAGAAGTGGGTCTGTCAATGACTTTGAGTGTAAATAAACAGGAAGCATCAATATCTTAAAATGTAATCACACTAAATGCTATAACAACTTGTTTGTCTCTAAATATGTTATTTGCAAGTTAGCTGCTTTGGTGCTGCATAGAAAAGAGTTATGAAACATATTGCTTTTGTTGGGAAGGAAATAGTTTTAGTGCTAATTCAAATAAACCTGCAACATTCAGTAAAGGCCCTGTATCAGGTGGATCTATCTCATACCATCATGTAAAACCCTACCGATTTCAAGTAGTGGTTGTTGTAGTAAATACTGCCTACTTGTTGGGGCTTTAATCTGGTGAGCACTTATCAGACTACTGTGTGAGCGGCGCCAAATGCATGGGGCCTGATCCCGTCTCCTCCACGGCGCTGAGCAATCAGACTTCCTGATGCAGAAGATATTGATGAGCACTTGTCCGTGATGGACAGTCACTCAGCAACTGGAGTTGGTTTTGCCAGTTCCAAGTAACATAAATGTAGAACCTACTGTCAGCAGTAAGAATTTGGAGGCTAAATTTAATAATGAATAACTAAAACTTTATAAACATGCCAAATTTTATAAATATACTTAGATATTTAATCACTTTTTTGTCATTTGATGTCCCCAAGAAGTGAATTTAAGGTAGTTTTTAGATTTTATGTTTTAAGCTTGATGTCTGATATTTTGAGACATTTAGCATTTTGTTAAATAAATATCCCTTTAAATTAGAATAAGCACGTGCACTAGCAGCCCACGGCTGCTTGAATGACTTGGAATCATTCAAGCTGGAAGAGCTGAAACCGAACACATTTCAAGTGATTCTAAAAAGTGGTTAGGTACTTAAGTCAGTAAAAATATTATTTACTGCTAATATATTATTTAGTTATTTAAAACAGGAAACATAATAACAACTACTTGAAACAGTAAATGTAATGTTTAGTTAGACTCAAATATATGGAAAGTTAAAATGAATACAGTGAGGTTGGAGGAAATGAAAATAAAAGATTCTTAATGTTCCTGTTATAGATAGGAAGATTTTAAAAGCATTTATTAATAATAAACTTAGAAAAAACAGGCAGTAAAATCTCAGACATCTCGCATAGCAATATTTTTGCCTGTCTCCTAGGGCAAGACAAAAAAGGAAAATATAAGTTTAAGGACGCATGGACAAAAACTAGGGGTGGGGGTGGAAATGGGAGGGAGGTGGGGAGGGCTGGGGCGGTGGGCTGGGATGGGAGTAAAAGACAGAAAACTGTACAAGAGCAACAATTAAAATAAAATATTTTAAAAAAGGAAAAAATAAACAAATAAAACTACATAAAACTAAGAAGCTTCTGCACAGCAAAAGAAACCATTGACAAAATGAAAATGGAACCCATTATATGGGAGAACATATTTGCCAGTGATACATTTGATAAGGGGTTAAGTACCAAAAAACATAAAGAACTTATATAAATCAACACTAGGAAGACAAACAATTCAATTAAAAAATGAGCAAAGGACCTGAATAAACACTTCTCCAAAGAGGACATACAGCTAGCCAACAGACGTATGAGTAAATGCGTTAAGCCACTCATCATCAGAGAGATGCAGATAAAAACCATAATGAGACATTACTTTATACCTACCAGAATGGCTACCATCAATAAATCAACAAACAAGTGCTGGTGAGGGTGTGGAGAAAATGGAACTCAGTGCACTATTGTTGAGAATGCAGACTGATGCAGTCAGTGAAAAACAGGATGGAGTTTCCTCAAAAAGTTGAAGATGGAACTGCGTTTTGATCCAATGATCCCACTGCTGGGAATATATTCTAGGAATCCTGAAACACTATTTTGAGAGAATATATACACCCCTGTTTACTGCAGTGCAATTTACAATAGCCAAGATTTGGAAACAGCCCAAGTATCCATCAGTAGATGAGTGGATAAAAAACCATGTTACATTTATACAGTGGAATACTACACAGCCACAAAAAATGAAATCTTACCATTTGCTACAGCATGGATAGACCTGCATAGCATTATGCTAAGTGAAATAGGCCTATCAAAAAAAAAAAAGAGAGAGAGAGAGAGAGAGACAAATACCATATAATCTCACTTACATGTGGAACCTCATGGATAAAGTAAACTGATGAACAAAATATAAACAAAGGCACAGACACATGGAACAGACTAACAGCTCTCAGAGTGGAGGAAAGGGGACTGAATAAAAGAAGGTGAAGGCATTAGCAAGGAACATATATGCTTGACTCAGAGACACAGGCAGGGATAACAGTGTGGTATTGGCCACAGGAAAGGGAGTGGTAAGGGATGGGTGGAGGCAGACAAAGGGGGGAAATGGGGACATCGGTAATCGCATCAATAAAATTTTTTTTTAATGTAAACAAATTGTATGCTGTACTGTCTGAGAAAAATCTCAATAAGAGTGCAAACCAAACTTCCAATCAAAAACAGAGAAAGTGTCTATATTTTAAAATAGTTAATCATTTCACAGAAGGCAGAGAATAGAGGAAACTGAATTTGGAGAAAGTGGCAAGTAGTGAAATTGAATATGTAAATAAAAAACAGTAATAATTTTATTAAATGCAAATTTCTTATTGCCCTGTTAAACACACAAAGGCTCTTAAAACTGGATAGAAAACTAAGCCTGAATCTATGCTGTTTTGAATAAGAGAGTAATAATTAAATAGCATAGCGTATATAAAAGCTCCAATTATAATGTTTAGAATATATAGATAGTACCTATTGTTGAATAATAGAGTGAAAGACTAGAAAGTGACTACCTAATTTCCATTTGGTTGAAACCTTTCCAGAACTTTTGGCTGCCAGGTAATGTCAGGTTATCTTCAGAGTCATGGGTCAGAGTGGAGCAAGTGAGAACATGTTTTCTGCGACTTGGAGACTTACTTCTATGTAGCACTCTACCTTGCTTGTTTATTTATCTTTTTATTTTAGAAAGAGAGGGAGAGGAAGGATGGGGGGAGAGAGAGAGAAACATCGGTTTGTTGTTCTACTTATTTATGTAGTCACTAGTTGATTCTTATATATACCCTGACTGGGGATTGAACTGACAACCTTGGCCTGTTGGGACCATGCTCTAACCAATTGTGTCATGAAGCCAGACTTTGTTCTAATTATGGGCTTTCAAGAGATGTTCTTCCTTCGATTGGTACCATAGATCTAATCATGTTACATATGCTTTTCACAAGGTTGTTCAAATGGTCAATAATTGTTTTTAGAAAACTTTGATCTCTTCATTAATGATAAGCCTAATTTAAATCAACTATTTGCAGCTATTAGGATTCATAAATAGAAGCAAAGTATCCAGAACATTAGACAAAAGTCCTCTCTATTAGAACACAGAAATTGCATCCTCAGTTCTGAGCATTACTGTCTACATTGTCTGCACAGTTGTCTTGAGTGAAACAAATTTGATTTTTAAAATATTGTTAAATGCCTTGCACTATCATCACTGTGTTGATATTAGGACATGATCTAATCTCAAGATTATATAGACTTTCCTAACGATGAAGCTGCCAGACAATCCCATAGGCTGTGTTAGTATCTAATGGTTTCTCTGCCAGTGGACTCAGCTCCAATCTAATCTGGTTCACTCCTTAGGAGGAGATGAAAGGAAATATCAACGAATTTTAAGGCCACTGATTTTTAGTCTTGTGATTGTCAATGAAACCCTTCTCCCTGTCTTTGCTGACAGTTTGACTACATAGTTTTTAGTATTTTAAACAGAAAAATAATTTTCTGTCAATGAGATTTTAATGAAATTAGCATTATATCAGTGATTACTACTTGTCAGGTGCCATTGTAGAGCATTTTATATTTATTTATTTAATACTTATAACATCCCTGAATAATAGTACTTTCACAATTTTACAATAACTCG
Source organism: Glossophaga mutica (assembly GCA_039655065.1). Lineage (NCBI taxonomy): Eukaryota > Metazoa > Chordata > Mammalia > Chiroptera > Phyllostomidae > Glossophaga > Glossophaga mutica. The sequence continues at coordinate 173,904,089 of CM077304.1, read as the reverse complement.
GTGACTGCAAAGATAATTACAGTTTGTTATTGAATGAAAAAATACAAAATATTATGCATAGCATATCACCAGTTATGGAAAACAATGATTCTTCACACCTGCACACTTGTGTGTACAAGATACACATGCACACATCACACTCACATAAAAATGGTCAGAATAACCCACACTGACATGATCACTGTGGCCATAGCTGGGCTACTGATTCTGAAAGCTTCTTTTTTTGCCTTTTATGCTTTTCTAAATTATCCTCAATGATAAGCATTACTTTCATATTCAGAGAATTCATATTTACATAGCTATTTAGAAAAATATATAACTCCTATGACAGAATAAGCTGCAGAATTTGGCGGTGTTTCTTGAACTAGAAGCAGTTGAGGAAAGGGAATTCACTCCTTCCTGAGGCTAGAATTGGGAGTTGTTTGTCCCACTTATTCTTCCAGGCAGGTTTCACTGCCATTGATTAGAAGATGGGAGCGAGAAGAATGGCCCATTTGCTTAACGATGACAAATGGCAGCTTTGGTCCTTACCTGGGAGGCTGTGGTAACCTGGGCCTGCCTTTTGTGCGTGTCCATGGGTGGCAAGCAGGAATTCAGCGTGGTAGCTGGAACCTGGCTGGGCTCCAATTTGGCGTGTGTCTCACATTGTTTGGGGAACACTTTGTGCCCGCTGAGGCACACTCCTCTCCCGGGGCCTGGAGCTAAGAAAACAAAAGCTCCGTGTGCCAAGGCTACCGGCCGTATCTGTAAATCACTTTTTCTTTTTTTCTTGTCTCCTCAAGGGTGCTTTGACCTTAGCTGAGAGCTTGAGCAGGCACAATTCATCAATTTTTTTACTGACGAGTTCGGGGACCAAGTGAAGTTAGCTTCCTTGATGGCTGAAATTGTGTCAGATCTTAACTTTAAGTATCCTTTTGATCTGCTGGTGATTAATACTACCCAGAACAGGCACATGCACACGTGTTTACAACAATATATGTATTATCACTAAGCGAAAGTGTGAACATATGTGAAAATTAATTTTACATGTTGCTTTTTAGAAATCATAGATCATTTCTTCTTTTCTATGTCATTGCATACTAGGGTGCAGATGTTAAAACGGTGAGAAAAGAGGATAATATGACTTTTGTTTCTAATTTTAAGTTTTAGTGAAGAGGGCCATTAGTGATTGTCTAGCTCTCCTTGCTCCTTTGTGGAGGTGAAAGTGAAGACTACAAAGTCTTGAGAACATCTCTCAAGGTCAGAGAGCTAGTTCACTGCAAAATTAGACCAAAACTTTAATTCTTTACTTTTTATACCCAATCTCTCAAGGAATACTGTGTTGTTATTCACACGCCAGTTGGGAAGTAAAATTTATGTATCTATTATTGTTATAATAATAATTCCCTTAGGAAAAATCAATGGAAAGGTTAACAGGGATTTTCTGTGTGGCATAAGCTTTTTGGTGATATTATTATTATTTTTGATGCTATCTAAATTTTCTAAAAATTCCACTTAAATATTTATTACCATGATTTTATAGATTTTAACCTAGATATTAGCCCATGTGTTCTGAAGTTCTGGGCACTTCACACATCACTTTTGTCGCTTTATTCTCATAGTCCATCTTGGTAATAATGCCCTATAAATGCGTGTTGAATGCAATAGGATCCAAAAGTAACAGTGCCGAAAGTGTTTTCTAAAAAGGCAATCTTCTTCCTCCTACAACACTTCATAAGATGCCCGCCTGACTTCAAGCCCAGCATTTCCCTAGGAATAGTGCGTGGTTCCAGATCATCTCCGACTTGAATGCTGTCCGAAGAAGCCACCCGACACTCTGCAGAGGAGGGTTTCCATGGCGAGCAAGTCTCGCCTGCTCCCCGGTCACTGGCCAGGACCAGGTATCCCACAGGGTCAACAGGCGGACAGCGGAGTTGGGTGCTTTTAAACCCTGCTAATAAACAGAGACTTAAAACAATCAATTATATTGGCACTCATTAAATATTAAACATTAAAGACTCCAAAATGAATAGTTGAAGCCGAGGAATTTTGTGGTATGTGCCAGGCCTCCTTTTATTTATTAAGACGTCCCCAGCCCCCTTGGCTTGCTGTCAGACCCAGGGCCCATGGCTGTAGTTTAAACAACAGAAGACATCAACTGGGCTTTGAAGGGCCCAAAGCGTGCTGCCCGAGTTAATAACTAACTATGCAGACAGAACATCATTCACAAATATCTTTAGCAGTAACTGTCTCAGTTTTGTCTACGACAGGAGGGGCCAGAACTCCCTGTGGTTGTTCCTGTTCACCTTTCATGCCTGCAGCGGGGACTTATTTGTACAGTAACGAACGTGCCTAACTTGCTACCCTTAAGTAAAATCCAGATACCCCTGCCGAATCAATTCGGTATTAGATAAGATTTAAGGAGACAGCCAGGAGGAATGTTTCTCTTTCAGAAATCGCAGGTCTGAGTTTCAGGTGCTCAAACCTGAGTGCACATATATGTAGCCACATTGTCTCTTGGCCTTCTGTGTGTCTCCTAAAACCTCTGGGTCCAGGAAAAGATATGAAAATGATCATTGAGCAATCAAACAAGAAGCAATCTAGATAACATATGAGATCTATCTCCAAGTACTATACTGACTGTGTTTCCTCAGGTTGGAGCCAGCTCAATGTGTTTGCCCCACATACCCTTCTATGAGGTCAGAGTTAAGCCACTGAGTGAGTAGGCAACTGGTCAACCTTAGAGTCTTCTCTACACCTGCTCCCTGAGGAGCTTGGGTTCTCTCAGGACCACGAATAATATTCAACATTTGATGAAATTCCAACTCTGCCGCCAAAGTCAAGTCTATAGTCTAAGTCAGCAGCCACTATTGCAATCACTGTCTGGGGTCAGAGGCCATAACAGCTGCTCCTGGTTCAGAACGAAAGGCAGGGGTTCCACAGATTCTGTGATGTGATCTGGAGAATGCAGGAAGATAAGCAACCCAAGTCTCCAGTCTGTCCGTGAGCAGCGTGGCTAGGTTTGACTCCTGGCTGTGTGAGTCACGGCAACATGACTCTGGCTTTGCTGTCTGACAACTCAAAGTGTTCTTACACATTGCCTGACTGGGCCCAGACCACTGCCTGCCCTCATTTGCTCATCACCTGGGCTACCTCCTCCTTGACCTGCATGACATGAAACACCCATGTCAGTGGCCAACATTTGCCTGTCTCTGGACCCTGTTTTCCATCTTAGGACCCTTTATGACATGCAGCTAGGCTTATCCTCCTCAGAGAAATTCTGATCCACATTTGAGATTTATGTTTACAAGCCAGGAAGTAATAGCTATTTGGTCATCAGATGCTATCTTAGTATGATGTTGACATTCAATAATCAGAATCATTTTTGGAGCATAGATCAAGAGGAATTATAACACCTGGTACTGTCAAAACAAAACAAAACAAACACTTGTTGGGGGTTCAGTTTATCTGGGTCTCTGTGTAGTAACATCGTGATAACAAGAGGAAATCTTTGTTGTTTCTCTTCTGCTTGTCAGTTCTCTCATCTGTAAGAGGAAACCATCGGACTCGCTGTTCTCAGAGTCCTACACACAACTCTCCCAGACTCTTCTTTTCAAAAAGGTAAAATGTGCATTATCAGATTATCTCAGATGAGAAGATGGGCATTAAAGCAAAGTGTGCAAATGTGGTTTAGGGGATTGGATAAGGAATTGCCCCAGCCTGTCCTGTGGGCCCTGTTTATATGGGCATCAGGTGAGAGCAGAGGATAAGCTATGACTGTGCGTGTGGATCCAAAAACACACAGTTTTTTTTACCACTTTCTGAGTTGGAGAGGCTCCTTCTCTGAGTCACCCCCCAGCCCTTGCTGACTGTGACAGCCAGGGGAATGGGAATATCAGCCTTGGAGGGATGAACTGTCCATTTCTCCCAGGACCTGGAGGAGACTTAGGGATAATCTTTACACTCCATTTTTATTAACTCTACAAGACATAGAAGTTGTAATCTTGCTTGAAATAGAATCAGAGCTCAGATTTAATTGTGATGAAAAGTATAATCCAATTCCACTAGCAAACCATGACTACGGCTGTCCCTAAGTTTTGCATTTCACTGGTATTTTCACATCCATTATTTCATTGGATTTTCAGAGTAACACTTCAAGGCAGATGGGGAGGTTATCATTTAATCGATGAGGAGCCAGTCTCAGAAAATGTGAAGGTACTTGCTCAAGTTTAAACAGCTAAAATCCAGATTTTATGATTCCAGATGAGTCAGTCTTGAATATGGAGATACTTTATATTATTCCTAATGTCAGAGTGTTATCATCACCCAGTATATATTAACCATATATTGTAAGTTTATATATTGCCATCCCTTTTATATTTCTAATGGAACACACAAAAGCAATTATATCATCCCGTTTTCCACTCTGTAATCCAAGCTCTTCAGGTACATCTCCATTAAGGTGGATGGTTTCTCACAGTGGCTTTTGCCAGAGTTTCCTACTACCATTACGTGAGAAACATGGGTGACATGGCAAGGGTCAAACAAATCTTTCCCAGAAAACAGGCCTTAATCTTTGTGCGAGTCTGCTGTTGGTTCCTAATTATCGCCAGTAGGTGGCGCTGTTCATTAGCGAACACGCTGCTTGGGAAAGTACCACTGGGAAAAAGGTGAATGAGAACTCTGAGGGAAAAGGGTGGAAAAGCTGGTGCAGGAAAAAGGCGCAGCGCTGTGATTTACATAAAGGGGCACAAAATCGTGAGTTAGCTCTTTAATAAGGCATTTGAAACGATTCCTATTTAGCTTTTATTTATTAGAATTCTTCTGGTGAATCAAATCAAATAAATATTCTCTTCACCCCAATGGACAGATAGAGGCTCACTAACAGAGATAGATATTTGCACACTGTTGACATCAACCTTCCTCTACAAAAGTTAAATAATTGTCCAGTTAATTCCCAACAGGAGACCTTCTTCCTTCTCTCTATCTCATTCTTCCCCATTCCTGGAGTTTGTTCCTCAAGCTTAGAAAGTTCTCTTCTAAAACCTGTATTTCTATCTTTTAGTCAAGAACCAGCTTTACCTCATCTTTTTCTTGAAATACCTTTGACAGGAGTGAGAGCTCAACATTCCTAACACTTGCCTTTTGCGAAATAAATGTTCATTTTATGTTGAATAATTGATTAGTGGATAACACCATGGCCTAGTTTTCTGTATAAATATTTAATCATTGTTTTCAAAATATGTTTATTGAGTACCTGTTAGGCTCTTGGTCACAGAGCTTATGATCTAGGAAAGGAAATAAAGAGAATTAAACAAATGAAATGTAATGTGTTAAGGACACGATAGCGACAAGATTGGGTTCTATGAATGGACAGAAAAGAGTTCCCTATTTCCAGTTGGAAATTAAAGGTTAGAAGTGGCTTCCCAAAAGAAATAAAGTTTAATTTTGTATCTGAATGATGAATGAGGGATTACTGTCTATTTAGAATATTCCAGGAAAGGAAGACAACCTTTGAAAAAAGCCAGAGGTCAGAAAATATACCACTGGATGCATGAGTAACAAAGAAGTTCATTTTATGAAAGAACATATTGCAACAATGGCTACCGTTTCTGATTAGGCAATGGAAAGTTATATTCTAGAGAAATTGAAAGTAAGGGGGAAAAATATATTCTTTCCATTTTGTCCATTTTCAGAAATTTTTACTTCTTTGTGAATGTTCAATCTTCCTTTTCTTTTCCTTCTCCCAGAAGAACTTTCTTTAACATTTTATGACAGCATGCTAGTTCTGGCAATCAGTTCCCTGTTTAGATTTCATGGAATAAGTCTTTATTTTTTTTTTTTCATTTTAAAAATACATTTCCTCCAAGCAAAGAATTCTGGATTGACAAGTTTTATTTCAGCATTGTTAAGATGCCACTTCATTGTCTTTGAATTTGCATAGCTTCTGATGAGAATCTAATGTAATTTTTATCTTTCTATCTCAATATATAATTTTATTCTTTGGCTGCCTTTAAAATTTGATTTTCCTCCCTGACTTTTAGAATTTTGAATATGGCCTGTTTAAGTGTATATGCATGTGGGAGGGGCTTGTTTTTTATTTATTTTTTTATTTTTGGTATCTATTTTGCTTGGTGTTCTCTGATATATGACTTCGTATCTGTCAATAATTTAAAAATTCTTATCCATTCTCTTTTCGAATATTTTCTACTAATCTGAGACCTCATACAAATATGTTAGACCATTTACTTCTCATAGTTTGGGGATAATCCATTTTTTTTTAACTCTCTGTTTTTCAGTTTGTGTAATTTCTATTGACCCATTTTCAGGTTCATTGATTCTTTACTATGTCAGGTTTCCTAATAAAGCCATTGAAGAAATTTATTATCGCAGAATGTTTTTTATTTCTAGCATTTCCACTTTATTCCTTCTTTAGTTTTTATTTGGTAAAATTACAAATCTTATCATACATAATGAAAACCTTTTCTACTATACTTTTTGGTAATCTAATCATAGTTATTTTAACTTGCCTATATGATAGTACCAACATCTGTGTTATATTTGAGTCTGGTTTTGTTCTGCCTTATAGCAGTGTTTCTTTCTTTTCTTTTCTTTCTTCCTTTCCTCCTTTCCTGGACATCTTGCTACACAGACCTCAAATTCCTCTAGTGTTATCTTGCACGTAGAGAGGGATTGGTTTTCCACAGGCTTTTTTCCCTTCAATTTCTACTCTGCTTTGAGTTTAATGTCTTTCTTTTGTACAGCACTTCATTCAGGGTTTCCCTCCATGCTCTTACTTCTCTCCCAGGAGAAGGCACCAGTTACTTGTTACCCGACCTGTGTTAACATGTCTGGAGGAAAATTTGGAAGTATTCTTTGTTCTGAATTCTCCTCAGTCTCAAGAAGGCACTTACTTTGTCCCTAGGTCTGAGGGATAGTAACTTCTCAGTGGTTCTTCCCCATTCCAAGTAAGAAGTCAGGGCTTAGTAAGTATTTTTGACATCCTTTAGGGAGAGAAATTATCTTTCTCTTGTGCTTTAATCCTAGTTACAGTAGGTTTTAATTAATGTCTTAAGGATATAGTGTTCTTCCACTAGTGACTTAAGGTTTCTGTTTCATAAGAGAGACAGAGGAGATGTAGGTGGGCTTTGTCCTTTTCCTGAAAAAGTTGCTGTCCCCCTCTACTGCACCATTTTGGATGCTTTTTTGTGTCTCTTGCCATGTTCCCCATCTCTTTTGGTGAGCACCCCATTAGTTCTGTTGTGAAGAGCCTGTGAGTGTGAACTTGCTCTAACGTGTTCTATATCTCCTTGCTAGCTCACACTCAGCCTTTTAGCAAATTCATGTTATCAGTTTTAGCTGAATTCTTTTCCCTAGGTCAGGCAATATATTTCCCAAGTAATCTTCTTGGAACTGCTTGTCTTTTCTTAGATTTAAGAGTAGTTATTTTCCCAGAAACTTCAGCTCTCTGAATGGTTCAAGAAAAGATGTAAATTTGAAACCTGTATGACAACTCTTTTGCCATTTTGTGAGGATAAGATTGATGCTTACAGCTTTCTACATTCTCAGCAGAAGCTGTAAATTTGTACATATATTTATTTAAGCATAGATGTAGCATTCATCAAGGTAGACTGTAGTCTAGGTCATAAAGTAAGTCTCACTAAATTTGGAAAGATTGAATTATATAGCATATGTCCTTTGAACACAATAAAACTGAATTATAATTTAATACTAATATATCCAGAAAAGCCCCCAATACATGGAAATTTAGCAAAAAAACTCTAAATAATGCATTATCAAAAAATAAATCATGAAAAAAAATGAAACAATCCTTTAAATTAGGTAAGCTGTAATAAAATGTGACTTATGAAAATTATTGGATAGTTCTAAAGACTGTCCAAGGGAATTGATAGCATTAAGTTCTTATATTGGAAAAATATATTAAAATAATATGCTAAGTTTTCAACTTAAGAGTTTATAAGGCAAGAGTAAATACAATCTAAATAAATATACAATTGAAAATATATAAAAGTAGAAAACAATCAATGTAGAAAAATTAAAACAAAAAGCTGAATTTTAAAAAATTAATAAATTTCTAGGTAGGTTGTCCAAGAAAAAGGTAGCAAAAAGCAAACTACTAATAAAAGGAAGTAAAAATAAAACAGAACTACAGATTATATAGATACAAAAAGAAAAATAAAAAGACGTTAGAATATCTTTAAGTCAATAAATTTGCCAACTTGTAAGAAAGGAAAATTTTTTAAAAAAAATACAATTTATACAAATTGGCTGTATTAGTTTTTATTGTATAAAATGTTACCACAAATGTAGGGTCTTTAAATATCATTTAGTTATTATCTATCTGGTCTTTAGATCATCAGTCTATGTAAAGGCAGCCTAAGCTTTCTGCTCAGAGTCACACAAAGGTGAACCTAGGTATTAGCTAGGCCTTGTTCTTATCTGATGCCCAAAGTCCTCTTCCAAGTTCACTGCTTCTTGGCAGAATTTACTTCTGTTAGAATTGATGCCCTTTGGTTCCTTCCAGAGAGCCATCTCTATTACATGGTTGTTTACTTTTTCAAAACCAGAAGGACAGTCTCTCTTGTCAGGTAAGCCTCAATCCCTCCTTTAAGTACCCACATGAGTAGGTCCAGCCTGGCACTCAGGAAGAGGGGATTGCACAGGGCAAGTACACCAGAGGGAAGGAATCTTAAAGTCTGCCTTGGAATTCTGGCTCGCATACTGGCCAAGGAAAATATAACATCTGAATGTTCCTAGACTTGCTAATGAATTAATTTGTAAGTTTTTCAAAATTGCCATTGAGAAAACTCTGTTAGGCCATCTCACTGGTAATTATAAAAATATTTAGGAATAAAACCAATCTTACACAAATTCTTTTAGAAAATAAAGAGAAAGGAATACATCCAGACTTGTTTTATGAAGACACAATAATCTTGATACCAGTTGCTGGTAAAAAGATTACAAAAAAAAAAAAAGAAAAGAAAGACCAGCATTCTCCATGAACATAGACACAGAAATCTTTAACAAATTTTAGCAAATCAAATTTAGCAACATAAAGATGATATATTTTTACCAAGTTAATTTTATTTCAGAAATGCAAGCTTAATTTATCATAAAAATATCTCGTTAAGAAAATTCATCTTATTAAGGATACTTATTAAGGAAATTAAAAAGAAAAAAGAGGCTGTAAGCTTTTTAACAAAATTTAACACCCCTCTGTATTAGGAACTTTCAACAAATAAGAAATAGAAAAGAATTTATTGAATATAGTAAAAAGCATCTACAACAAAATATAGCTAACATTATACATGTATCATACTTAAAATGGTGCAATGTGGGATTCTTTTCCATTAAATTCAAGCTCTTACCACTTCTATCTAACATGGTGTCCCTAGGTAATATAATGAATCAAAAGACAGAAAGAAAAGACATCAGTAAAAGGCAAAAATGGATAAAAGTAAATTAGTTCTTATTTATATGGCATAATTTATATGGACAAAAAATTAAGGAACTTAGGAAAAACTACTAGGATTAATATAATAAGTAAATTTAACAAGGTATTAAGTTGTAAGGTTAATAAAATATATTCTCTATAAAACAAAATACAGGAATAATCAAGTGTTTCTTCAACATGATCAGGATACTTAGTTTAAAGAAGTTGCTGGCTAATAATTATACTTAATGGGTAAAACAATAGGCACATTTGTATTAAATTTAAAATGAATACAAAAATACCATCTGTTGTATCTGTGTTTTAAAATTGTTATGCAATATTTGAGTAATACAAAAAATAACAAATGTAAGAGCTATTAATCTTGTAAGTGAAGAGTCAAAAATGTGATTAAGTACAGATACTATTAGTGTAGCTCTAGAAAACAAAAATCAGGTAGAATATAAGGAAAAAAAATAAAACTAGGAATAACATCCTGAATGTATAAACAAACTGAAACACATCACAGAATGGTGTCCAAAATAGATACTATGTTCTGACCTATAGGAAAATGCTAAATGCTCTAAAAGTATTATTAATCTTTCGAAGTTAATTAATGCTTAATTAAAATAAAAAATACTAATAAAAATTTTAACTTGAAAAAGATGCTTTAAAAACAAACAAGCAAATAAGTAATAATATTTAGAAAAGGAAGTGTAATAAAGGCAGATTTGCTTTAGTCAATATTATATTTATGACTATAATAATAATGATGACTACAAAGAGTTTAATGTTGGTAAATAATAAAAAATTTAATAGAACAGAGTGGACAATCCCAAATAGGCAATAATTCAAATATGAATATAATATATAAAAAGAAGCAGCACAAGCTACTGAATAAATCCTGAAGTATTCAATGAAGACATTAGCAAAATCAAGTTAAATCAATGCTTAATGTTATAAATTTTGTTTTCATACATATACTTATTCAAATGCACTATTAATTATTTTACAATATCCCAAACTGCCTGTTACATACAGAATGTGGTCTCTCAAACCTTACTTAATAAGTCTTAAAGCTACTGACTGATGGTGTTATTTTGATAATAATGATCTTGCTTATGTAGAAAAGAGCCAAAAATTACATTTTAAACTTTTAAATGAAGTCTTCCCATCCCCCAAATTTGGAAGTAATTTTATATTTTATACATCATGCATTCTAAAGACATATAGAACTCTTATTCTATTATTTTATCTAACTATACAAGAATATTTCAACATTATATTTTCCCTTAATTCTATATGTATAGATTAGCAGCATTTGTGCGGAAGGAGGAATAAATCATTTAACATTTTTCCCTTATTGAATTTATTGTGGTGGCACTGGTTAACAAAATGATACAGGTTCAGGTGTGCAACCCCACAGCACACATTGTCTGTACACTGTATTGTGTGCTCACCACCCGAGTCAAGTCTCCTTCCATCACCATCTACACCCCTGCACCTTCCTTCACCCCCTCCCATGCACCCCTCCACACTGTTGCCCATGTCTGTGAGCTTTCTCTCTTTCTTTTTAACCAATTGACATTTTAAAAACCTTGTCTTCAAAAGCAATGTTTTCAAGATGCAATTCAGAAATGGAATTTTTTTCCCATATTTTACCATGGTGTTTAAGAGTTTTGTGAAAAGGAAATTGAAACTTTAATTAATGACGTTTGAAGTAATCTGTGTCTGGATCCTGCTGGCCTTCATCAAAGGGCAGGGACCAGAGCATATTAATAAGTGTGTTCAAGAGTTTGTCTTTATTCATTTTCTTTTTTGAATAATCTTATTTGGAGCCAAGTTTGAAGATTGGTAAGACAACCAGTGGGCACTCAGCTTCAGTCTGGGAGTCCTGGCAGAGAGAGAGGTGAAGTGGCCAGAGACAAGTTATACAAGTAAACTTAAGTGAACAGGGCCCAGTATTTGCACATGAAGATTTATCTAGATTCTCCTGAAGTAGGGATGGCTATTGTGTGCTGGTGAATTAAGCATGACATAACATAACATAACATAACATAACATAACATAACATAACATAACATCATAAAATGACATAATAAAATAAAATAAAATAAAGAGTTTTATAACTATTATTTATGGTCCCTGACAGGGACCATAAATAATAGTCCTATTCTGTCCATAGTCCTAGTGGCTTCTTTTCATTTGGTCTCCCCCTTCCTACACATTTTGTGATAACCTGTTTCATCTTAAATTCCTCCGTGTGTGAGATATAAAGAGAACTCACCTGGGATTTAGGAGACCTGGGCTCTCTAATCCCCACTGCCTTTCTGCATAAGGATGCCTTTGCCCTCTTTGACCCTGCCTACCCATATATTCAGAAACTTAAATAAATTATATCTAAAAGCAGTATAATCTCCATATTCTGTAAGTAAAGGGGAGGATTTAAGGGAAGTTCATTTACATTAAGCAGTAGGATAGCTTGAAGCTGTGCTTCCCTGGTGTGACCATAAAAGTTAGAAAAAACACTAGTTACCCATAACAAAGTATGAGATGTATACAGTCCTTCACTCTCTCTCTGAGGTCTGCTACAGCTGTCTCATTCCATTTTTCTAAGATTCTTTCCATGTACTCACTCACCCTGCCCACCAAGCCATATTTGCCAGTTACCAATACGGTCTGGTCTGGATGACAGCCTCTGGAGAGAAGCAGTTATACCTAGTGTTTAAAAATACAGACTCTGCAGTCAGATTCCCTGAATTGAAATGCTGGGCCCACCCCTTCCTCACTGTAAAGTCTCAGGCCATTTTTAGTCCCTCTGTACCCCACTTTCTCATCTATAAAGGGGGATGTAAGTAGTACTTACATCATTACGTGGAAGTGCTCTTTCATTCATTAATGCCCATAAAGCTTTTGGGCCAGTGACTCACATATAGTAAAGCAGTTAATAAAGAGTTGCTACTATTAATATTTATATTGATTTGATTTGGAATTGCTAAATAGATATCTTATGTAATTGTCTGTATTCTCCCCTTCTTTCTTTCCTCCTTCCCTTCCTACTTTTCTTATTCCTCCTATCATCTTCCTCCCTCTGTTTTCCTTTCTTTTTCTTCACTTTTGTCTGCCCCTACTTTTCTAGAGAAATGTTTTAGGAGGTCTGCACTTACTTGCCAAGTACCTTGAGTTAGTCTAGTTTCATCAAGCAGGCCAGGGGCCAGGGGCCAGGGGTCTTGTTAAGCCTCTCTGGTGTCTAGGCTATGCTCATTGTAAGCATCATCGAGCTGTGAAGAGTGCCAGAAGCAGATTTCAGAGGAGATTAATCCTACCATCAGTAGGTCCGAATTCATTGCAACTAATACAATACCTGTTTTTCTAACTATGCCAACATTTTCTTGACATCGTGTATGACCTCCCATTATTTCTCAACAAAAGCTGGCAAGCACAACCCAGCCGTGAAGTAACACAGCCCAGCAGGCCACAGAATGCTGAGTGCATCCATGCTGAAATGAACAGCACATTCCAAAGACATCCACAACAGTTCAGAAGGAAAAACCATGAAAAGAAAGAGTACAGAATCATGCAGAGGAGTGAGTAATCCTCTACACCACCAGACTTTCATATCAATCTTCCCTACATTGAAAAGCAGGGTGACTGCTATGCTTGGATCTTTGGCAATTCTGATGCTAGGGCCATGTTTTGGGACACTGTTCCTACCTGCCCCCATCAGATTGCATCTCACAGAAAGAATCACTTATGTTCTCCTGAAGGCTCAAGTCTCTAAAATCTTTAAAGTGTCTGCCAGCAACACCAAGAGAGAAAACAGCATGATATGTATATATAGAGAGATATATAAGTATATAGATATATTTATTTCTTTATAGTTATAGCTCAGATTTGGGATGAAATCAGACTGAAAGGATTTCTATATGAACGAGAAAACATGCAAGGAAAGGTGGAGTTTGTTAGTTTCAAAGCCTTTAATTTTTCCCTCCTGTTTTATGAAAATATGTATATTAAACCAAACTTCCTGTTCTATATTTAACTCTGATAAGCACAAGGCAGAGTTTTTATTTTCTGGCCAAAATACCAAATCTTCCTGGAAGCCCTTCCCAGCAGTACGACTCTAAGACTGTTAATGAAAACGGAAAATGCTGAGACGAACAGTTTAGATCATCTGACCAGGGGTGTCCAACCTTTTGGTGTCTCTGAACCACACTGGAAGAACAAGAATTGTCTTGGGTCACACATTAAATACACTGCGACACATAATCACAAAATAACCTCATAATGTTTTAAGTAAATTTACGATTTTGTATTGGGCTGCATTCATAGCCATCTTGGACTGTATGTGGCCAGCTGGCTGCAGGTTGGACACCCCTGGAAGGCTGTCCAATACAGTGATTGAACAATAGTATATCCCAGTTATTGTCATAGGACCTGGGCCAAAAAAAAAAAAAAAAAAGTAATACAGGGAACTTAAATATATGCCCTTAAAGACTCACACTCTAGTGAGGGTGACAGACATTAAATAAACTAGTAATTACAAAGTGTAGGAATTGCCTTACAAATGTTCAGAGTTCCATAGGAGAAAAAATGAGGAAGATGTAGTTCAATCTGAGCAGCACAGGAGAAGGTTTGTCTGAGGGGAAGGCTGTATCCAATTGCAATGTGTAGAAAATATATGAAAGTCTAAGAACTAAAACTGCCATGTGGAATTATTAATAAATTTATGAATGCTAACATTCAATTTCTTCAAATAAAGCTAGCTGAAAGAGAAAAGTGGTTTAATGGTGTTTGGTGTCTAATCTTCTCAAGGAGCAGAAGCATTTCTTGCTGTTTATTGAACTAACAAAGAAAATCTGCTATTTTCTCTCCAGGCACCAAGGTTTTATTCTAAAATTTAAGTCCTCCTGGTACTTTCACTGCATTTAACATAGATTTCCACATAGAGTGGGTGCTGGCAAATAGCTGCATGATTGTGAGAACCAGTGAGAAAGGCTTGCACAAAGCTGAGAAATTAAATTAAATGTAGGAATGGACATAATGTTGGCTCAGAAAGAAAAGGAATGACCTATTATTTGGTGATAGGGTTTGGAAAGGAAGTTTTCTTGGAAATTAATTCTTGAATCTAACTATTCACATTTACCTGTACTTATGATGTACTCTTTAGTCAGCGAAGGAAAATCTGGATATCTAGTCCTTATTCCTTTGATAAGTATGAACTATTCACAGAGGTCTGTAATGATTATTAAAAGTTGAGAACTTGGACTGCCTTGCGATCTTGAAAGAATATATACACCTGTATCTTCATTGCAGCATAATTTACAATAGCCAAAGTTTGAAAGCAGCCCAAGTGCCCATCAGTAGATGAGTGCATAAAAAGCTGTAGTACATTTGCACCATGGAATATTATTCAGCTGTAAAAAAAAAAATGGAAATCCTAAATTTGCAACAGCGTGAATGATCTGGAGAGTATTATGTTAAGTGAAATAAGCCAGTCAGAGAAAGACAAGTACCATATAATTTCACTTATATGTGGAACCTAATGAACAAAATAAACTAACAAATAACATAGAAACAGACTCATAGGTACAGAGAACAGACTGACGGCTGTCAGAGGGGAGGGAATTTGGGGGTGCTATGTGAAGAAAGCTGAAGGAATTAAGCAAAAAAGAAAAGAAAAGCACATAGACACAGACAACAGTATAGTTGATTACCAGAGGGAAAGGGTGACGGATAGACAGGAGAGGGTAAAGGTGCCGGGGTGAGGATAAATGGTGATAGAAGGAGACTTGCCTTTGGGCTCTGCACACACAGTACAATGTACAAATGATGTGTTATAGAATCGTACACCTGAAACCTGTATAATTCTATTAACCAATGTCACCCCAATAAATTTTTAAAAAGGAGAGAACTTGAGACATGGGATGAAATGTTAAAATATAATGCCCATAATAAAATATCTTAACTGAAGGATAATGGACTTCACTGTGTAAGAGCACTATATGTCATGGGGGTTTGCAAGAATGATAGATTATAAATAATGGCATTGTTGTAACCTACATAGGGAACCTGGGTTCATAGCTGTTCATTCTGATCAACTTACTTAATTTCCAGAGTTGAAGCTTGTTCATTCCTAATTAGAAGGTATAATACTTGATTGTTTTTATACATTGCTGTTTTACATGCAATCTCTCATTTAATTCTTGCAGAATAACTTAGGTTAGAGGTCTTATCAACCTTGTTCACAGATATGTAAATGGAGACTCAAATTGCTCACTTATTTAAAGTTTTCTAAACAGAAACAATTCCAGAAAAAAACTCATAATTTTATCTTCTCATTCAAAGTTGTATGCATATTCCAGTAAATCATCCTCTGAGTATCAGATTCATTATTAATTTTATTATAGATTACAACAATACCTTTACTTATAATTACATTGTACGCATATTAGAAAGTTTTTAATAAATGGTAAGGTGCTGCATACATATGAAATACTATGTGATCACTAAAGAATCGATCCACTAATTAATTGATGTATATATTCTCTAGTTTTTTAACAAACCCTTTATGAGTGCCCCATGAGAGTTTTCATCACTGTTCTAGACACTAGGGGAATATGAGGAACCACTTAGCAATTTAGATCTAGAGTTATCATTTGGCTTATATTTCATCATTATGTATTGGCACACTGATCTATAAAACAATCATTTGCCAGGCAGTCACCCATGAATGATTACTTACATTATTTGCTGCAGTACAGAAGGACATTAGTAATCCCAGATGCTGGATTTTAGCCACTGAAGTCACTTAGCTATTGGCCTTAGAAGTATCTACTCATCTACATATTTCCCTGTTACATTTGATTGCACCCACTTGAATAAAAATAGATTACTGCATGATGGTGTGCTCTGACCTAGTTAAATACACAAGAAAAATGACAGCTTTTTCAATAAATTGGTTTTAAGATAAGCAGCAAATACTTATATTTCTCTAAAGTATTAGTTCCAAAATCTCTGAATTAGAGATTTGTTTAATTACTAGGGACTGTAAGTAACTATAGCTTCACCATCTAATAAATTTCGAAATGCTGCAGAGTCTGTTGAAGGTCTCCAACTGAAGTTTTTCATTTTTGTATAAAAGAGAAACCTTTTTCACCCAATAAACATTGCCAGAAAGTTTTTAAGTAACAAGCATATTGTTGGCTCGGTTGGTACTTTCTAATAATTATTAATTTTACATTTGGCCTAAACTCCAAGGTGCATTTAATGGTTACAAATGATATAAATTAGCTGTCATTTTTGAAATTAAACAGCATTATTTCATGACCAGGGCAAGCATTCTCAGAAAGGAAACATGAATTTAAATTCTATGGCACCAAATGTGTAGCAGCCACTTCTGCTTACTTTGTTTACCAGCTTAATTCACTAAGCACTTTTACAAAGATATTTTTCTCATTAAAGTACATTATAGATGCCTATTAAGGTAAATTAGATGATAGGCTATTCCAATATTAAGCCATAGTTGTCCTATAGAAATGGAAATTTCAAATGGTTCAACTCAATATATGGTTCTGCTTATGGGGCGGTCTTCATTATGCCAGCCTCCCCACATCTTTCATGGACACTTTTTCCTCTAACTGAGCCACTTGCAATGAAATTAAAAAGTTTTGAAAAACACTCTTCCCTTTTCTCCCTTTAATGCAATCAATGTTCCCATATTTTTAAGTGTCTTATCGAAACTCTCTACAAAGACTGATTCTTCTAACCACACTATGCAAAGAAATTTTGGTGGAAGATTTATGCTGAGGAGACATTTTTATTTCCTCACCACATAGAGATGGGAAAAAGCATAGGGAGAAGACTATAGATTACATGATTAAGTATGATAGATAAATGCAAATTATAAAAGAGAAAGACGTATTTGAATACTTAGAGTTCATTAAAATAGAGTATTTTGGCCACAGTGTCAGCAGTAATGTGAACAAACTCCCAAACTCTGATAATTATAAAAAAGTAAACTTAGTTTCTCAGAACAGATTATCAATTAGAATTGTTTGTTTTTGTATTTGAATACCTAGTCACAATCAATTTTGCTTATTTTATATTTGAAAGCTGTTTTAAAATTGGCACCATTTCTCACCTCTGTAATAATAATTGTTTTTCTTTTGTGACTGTATGACTTCATGATCCTCTAATTGGCATCAGTAAATTAGGATCCACAGAGTTCCAATCACGGGTTAGCAAATTCTGTCTTCCACCAGCCACCTATTTCTGGCAGCACAGACTGTTTCATCTTAGATAAGCCAGGCTTGATATAAAGGGCAATGTTTATGAAGTAAAATGGAAGGTAATGGACCAGTACTGGAAAAGCTGATCCATGACCAGATGGTTCTGATCCTTCATAATACTGTCGCTGACCTACTTGGCGAGTTGAATTCACTCTTCTTAATCATGCATAACGGGGGTCACTTAAACATTAAAGGACTGAAACTTCTCTCCCTCACATCCTTTGACCTAGATTAAACCTGTTGTTCCTGTTTGGTCTAGCATGAGGGAGGGTGTGGTTGTGTGCACACATGTGTGAATGTGTGTGCATATACATACATGTCTAAGGTGGGAAGTAATGATCTACTGAAAAAATGGAGCCAAGTTTTATGTTTCATATGTCCACATTCTATAAGGGCATATGTAAGTGGAAAACATCAAGTTAACCTAGAATACCAATAGGTGTATCTTAAGTCTTAATTGATAATTACCAAATCCTCTTTCTATGTCTGAAATGTCTCACTTCTTCTCTTAAAATATACATAAGGATATTTTGTGCATATATAGTGAAATGGATCTTTAAAGTGTTAGACAAAAGAGGAGCAGAAAATTCATAAGGATAAGTAATACAGGATTTATACTTTAGGAAGAATCTTAAAATACAGCACCAATATGCTGTTAAAATGGCTGTTGGATGCTGGAAAAAAATCATGGCCCACAACTAAGCGAAGTAGAAATTTCAGAAACACTAAGGCAGATGGTGAAAGAATGCTTAGGAAAGTGGGCATAGTAGATTGGATTTAGTAAGTGAAGCCAGAAAAACACAACAGTTAATTATATTACAAAAGAGAGGCCCTATGACTGTTGACTAAGTAATTAGCAATGCATTGATGAGAGAGGAATTAGTGTATTTGAAAACCTCAGTGATAGCCATCCACTCTAGGTCAGGGGGGAGGGCAGAAGATGCTAAGAACTGGGCTCACTGATAGCAATAGGGATATTAAGATCCTAACATAAAGGAGGCCAGATAAGTTGGAAGTCCTAGTAATGGGTACCAAAGTCAGTGTGCAGCCCAAGAACTATGGAAATGATTCAAAGGACACAGTGTTTCTATGGGAAAGATAGATGGTCAGCCCACAAGAGTACAAGCAAGCAGCCCAATAAAATAGCTTAATCTCTTTCGTAGTTTCCAGATCTGAGTGAGTTCTCAAACCCTGTTAATTAACCCATTGAGTATTGGAGAGGCTGAATACCCACAAAAAATGACTTTGAATATCTTTGCATGTTTACACAGTTATGATTCCCCTCAACCTCCCTAAGGACTGATGACTGTTTAATCAGATAACTTTACACTGTAAAAACGTACACTGTGAATGCTCTGCCATTTTGAGAACTGTGGAACACAGAGTTCAAGTTGATATGAACACTTGAGGACCTAAGTCATTATCATGGTCCTGCTGTTAAAGTGGGTACATTTGAAAACCTGACAATATGAATTCTGTCCCAGCTGGCATTGAGTCCACTGGGTCTGCAGACATCCCAGAAGTTATTTCTCTAGTCCTTGAACACGTAATTGGAATGGACATATTTGGCTGTTGAAAGAAGCTCATGATGGCTTCTTGGCTTGTGGGGCCAGAGTTGTTGAAGCTGGAAAAATAAAGTGGAAATCTCTGAATCTGTCCCCCAACCCCACACCTGCACAAGATGACACATCAACTCCCCCAAAGGAAGTGGACATGCAGTGTGAAGATTTTTTATTATACCTTAACATCCACTAGAGGTAATCTACTATAGAGGAGGCCCCATTAATACTGCAATGCAGCACAAGTGGGGCAGCCTTGATGGTAGAAGGTAATACACAGACTCTTCAACATAATCTACGACTGCCCAGATCTGATCTAGGCCTAGCTGTTGCTCAATATCAACCTGCCATCAATGGAGACCAACACAGAGCTCTTGTCCCATCCTTCAAGGAGAACAATTAGATATTCAGTTTCAAGATGACTACATCGGACACCTTTCATCAGAAAAGAACAGCAATTTTTGGTACGCACGAAACAGACAGGGGAGGTTACGAATAGTATAGGAAACAAAGAAGGCAAAGAACTTATATGTACCACCCATGAATATGAACTAAGAGGAGAATGCTGGAAGGAGGGGCATGCAGGGTGGAGAGGGGAATGGGATAACTATAATAGCATAATCGATAAAATATACTTAAAAAAGAAAAGAACAGCAATTTATTGTGGCTAAAGTAAATACTGTAAACTGAAAGTATTAAGTTATAGGCCTGCCTTTAGTTTTCAGGGATTTGGCCAGCACCACTACCTAAGGGCATATAGAGCTTTGTGATCTGCCACTCAGAATACTGCATAATATTGCCTAACAAAAGGAAACCACTTTACACTAAAGGAGATATGTGGGCATGTGACCCATCACATACCTACTACTCTGCCAACGAATAAAGTAGATGCGAATGAGGTGTCAGCTTGGAGCTGGTACCCTACAAGGATGGCATGCTCTCCTTCAAGATGTGGTTTATACTCTAAACCAGTACTTTTCAACCTTTTTCATCTCATGGCACACATAAACTAATTACTAAAATTTTATGGCACATCAAAAATATTGTATTTTTGCCAGTCTGACAGAAATAGATATAATTTTTATTTATGGATAAAAATTAATAGTAATTGCCTACTCTTTTTGCTCCAAAGTGACTTTTTAAAAAAAGACCAAGTGCCTTTATGTGTATATAAGGACTTCTGGTACCAAGAATTAACCAATCAGACACAACGTTATTATGCAACATGACCAATAAGATACAACTCTATTATATGATCTATGTTTATGGTTCAAGACAAGATATTTACACTGGATGGCTATTGTTGTGCTGGCTGTTGTAATTTATTTATTTGACAATCTAAGGGAAAAGAGTTCTGTGCCCCTGACTAAATAATCAGGTATTGAATGTTTTAAAAATTCCTGCAGTGCACCAGTTGAAAATCAGTGACCCATTTTATGGTGCTGTGCCCCCATTAGGTAGATTATAGGGGTCCCATAGTAAAGGAAGAGGAGTTAAGAATGGCCCCATATACCTTCACTCTCAATGACTAACTTGGAGAATTTATGACCTAGTCTCTGTTCTCTAGATGCTCTCACTTAGAGAAAAAACACTTCTGTGAACATTACAGTAAGAGTTATGTAGAACTTTATGCTTTTGTTGCTGCCATTTAAGCTACATATGCCAAGAGAGTAACAGGTAAAAAAAAATCACAACACTGGCATGAGTAGTTTATTCTGTTCAGCAGCACGAGCGTGGGCTTTTCTGACACAATAGTGATAAGGAGAAAACACTCGTCATCATAACTCTTAGTACTCTCCTGCCTAGTTTGATGGTAGATGGACAAATGCATCAGGCACAGATAATCATGGTAAAAAGATCCTGGTAACCAGGGCCTTATACCAAACAAGGATAACAGTCTGGATCACTACATGGTAAGTCACCTAGACAAGCAGAAGTTCTAGAAGAAATTCAGGAGCACCTAGAATAAATAGTATGCAAGAGATGTAATGAGTATTAGTTGCAGTTGCAAGATGAATTGCTACATGTGCACTGTAGTTTTAAAATTCTTCTTAGTTCCTCCAGGAAAAAAGACCAAAGTTTAACCAGAAAACTGTAGGAGCTGTTTCCAGATGGAATGAACTTACTATTGAAGCAAGCGTTTCTGAGCAGTACAAGGAGTGTGTTGTAGAAAATGCTGTAAGTGCTGCACCACACAAAATCCCTCTCATGATCAAGGCACCTGTTCTCCCAGCTCTCCAGGAATTGACTGCAGCTGAAGAAAGCTGCCCTACCCAATGATAAACCCACTTCTAAGGTCAATATACAAAAATTCAGCTTCTTGCTTCAATTCTGAAGGGACAACTCAGCTCCAGAGCTCCCCATGTTTTGATTGAAGGGTTTCTTTTGCCTGCAACATCATCCAGTTTTTCTCTTCCAAACTTTCCCATATTCCTCAGAGATGTGTTGTTCCTGAGAACACTTTAATGAAAACTTCCTGCATGCGAATTTCTGTTTACTAAAGAACCTGCCTTAGGGCACAAGGTCACACAGACTATAAGTGACAACCAGAATTAAAACTCAAACTTTAGACTCTTACTGCAATGCTCTTTCCTCCACATTGCACCAATAATTTTGTTCAATGTTTTTTATTTATGCTATAATACAGTGACATATAAGTTACCGTTAATGCGTCTGTGTTTCAAACTAAGATATAAGCTTCTTGAAGACAAGACGATGTATCACAGACATGCTTACTCTCTAAATTGAGCATATTTAGTATCTCATTTTAAGTACTCAACTAATCTTGTATTCATTTAGAGAATAACTATGATGATAAATGTGTTCTAATTTATTTGAAAAATATGATGTAATAAATTAACACAAATATTTTTACAAGAATGGCAGTGTGTTAGAGGAGTTGTTAAGAATGTAATGCTGTCCTTTCTGACTTTCCTCTCTATAATTACTACCAATACAAGGCTATTTACATAACTTACTATTCTGCTCCCCCCTTTGCCTCCTATGTGTATTGCTATCTTCATCTTCCGAAATTACAATTATGAGTAAATAATTCTCTTTCTTAAAAACCTGATAGCCCTGACTGGTGTGGCTCATGGGTTGAGCATCATCCCACAAACTGAAAGATTGCCAATTTGATTCCTGGTCAGGGCACATACCTGGGTTGTGGACCAGGTCCCCAGTTGGGAGTGTGGGAGAGGCAACCAATTGATGTTTCTCTTGCACATCAATTTTTCTCTCCTTCTCTTTTTATCTCCCTTCCCCCCTCTGAAAATCAATAAGTAAAATCCTTGTTAAAAGTCTGACAAATCTTTTTTCTATACGATAAACTAAATCTAATATTTTTTCCTGGATGAATAGAATATTCTCTACACTTATTACCACATTATTTCTCAGTTTCATTTACCATCACTTCACTTCATGCACCCTAAATTTCTTTCTCATGATTTTGTTCTCACTATTTCTTTTCCTCTCAAATGTTTACCCAGTCTCCATTAGTCAAAATTTTAACCATATTTAGGGCCCAGATTAAACACCACCGCATCAGCCCTCATTCATATTGCCTCTCCCAAGCTACAAGTAATTTCTTTCTATAGTAAGTATACATGTAACCATTTTATTCTCTTCTGGAATGTACCATTTTAAAACATGTGTATTACCCATAGCTCTATTTCTCTTACCCCCCCCTGTTTTTCCTTTTATCCATCAAAGTATTGCCTTGTGCATGTTAGTTACCATGGAATGTTTACTGGGTGAATGAGATACAGATGGATCTTGACAACGTAATAGCCAAATGACCCCATGGAACTGATCAGTCTCCCCTAAGATATATGTGTCAAATGTATTTAATGATGCTTAGATGGCAAATTGCATAAATAATGAGGCAAAACTTTAAGGATAGAAAAGATTTCATTAGAAATTGAAAAAAGGGAAGTACCAGGGAAAGAAAAGACATTGACACTGAAGTGGACCCTTGCCTCTTGCCTAAATTTGATACCTACAGTGATGAAAGTGAGAAAATACAACACGATATATTTTCATAAGTTCACTGCCTTATTTAATAATGCAATTGTCTACAGCCATACCACCCTGAATGCGCCCAATCTCATCTAGTAATGCCATTAACATTAGCATAAATCTAACTTATATCCTAAAAATTGTATCTGTAATTTCTGTGATGTGTATATACTTGTGCTATGGTCTTGTAAATGTGTCATATGTTTGCTCGTTTTCAGACATTCAGACATTTTAAATGGGCTATACCATGGCTTTAATCCTAATTTTCAGCAATAATGGTGATTATAGTAGCCTGCTTTTCTTTGGGGGAAAGGTAGTCTTGAGAATTGTTTAATACCTTGCTATATACTTTATTTGGATGTGATTAGAAATACACTGGAAAACAATTACCCACTTTCTTATGCTTCTGAACAGCTGAAATGCAATTTCAGAAGCCAGTTTCAGCACCTTGGTCAGAGCAATGGGATTAAGAACATTTTTGGACATTTGTACACCTTGAATTCAACAAGGCAGTTATTGTTTCTCCATACCAGCAAGTATATATTCTAAAGTGACTGGCAAAGGGATACAGTACCCAACTATAATTATTCTTTAAGTATCCACTAAAGTATTCAGGCAGCTTTACCTTAAATTAAAAAAAAAAAAAATCAGAGACATTGAAATTAACAGCAAACTGACAATAACCAGAGAAGTGGGAGGAGATAATGGGGAGAAAAGGAGGAAGGGTTTTCAGGAATGTATATAAAGAACGTGGACAAGACCAAAGGTGACAAAATCAAGGGCTGGGAAGTGGAGATGGCTGGGGTGGAGGGGAGTGATGGGGGGGAAATGGAGACAACTGTACCTGAACAACAATAAAAAAAAGTTTAAAAAAATCAATCATAGAGAACCTCAGACTGCAGAAAACATGAAGATCATCGAAGCTGATGTTTTTTACCTCTCTATTATAAAAACAAAGACTTGTTATTATGTAAGCTTGAAAAGTTTCATAACAAAAAGGAAGGGAATATAATAGTTTGAATTTTTGTGAAAAATACATATTTGCATATGGAAGAAAAAATGAGCAATATACAGAAATGTTCACAGTGGTTTCAGAGTTATGGCTGTTCCTTTTGCTTACCTTTGTTTTCTAATATTTTTTCCATTAGCACGCATGATTTAAAAATGATAAATATTCTTTGTAAAAGTAAATCATTAGCTTCCCTTCACAAACCTAAGGTGAAGCAAAGGCCTTACAGAGATTATAGAGTTAATTAAGTAATCATACCTTATAGGTCCAATAAATATTGATGGCAGCAGTGATAATAGAGACCAGCCTGCAAGCCTAATAATATTGTGGGGAAGAGTCAAAGCAATTTGGTTGACCACAATCCCCACTCAGTCTTAGGCCCTGTCTGAACTCTCTTCTTTCTGTTTGCACTTGTCACACGAGCCATGTACATTTGTGGTAGATGGGTTTGAAAATCTCCAGTTCTCATAATATGTACTTCCAAGCTTCCATATTCTGTATTGATGCTTTTCTTTATGGATGATCATGGTCATGATAATGATAATAATTAACATTTCTGTGCACTTACTATGTGTTAGAAGCAATTCTAAATATTTCAATATAACTCATTCAATCTTTGCCTCAAAACTTGAATTTGTCACTATTATTTTGCCAACATGACAAATGAAACAAAGTGCTAAACAGGTAAAGCAATATGCCTAAAACCACAAAACTATTTGTGGAAAATAGTTATCCATTATAGATTGTAAATAAATAAAACTTTTTGGAACATATCAGTTGGTATTTGTAAGTTTTGATGGAATCTAGACTAATGTGAAGGTTGTTTTAACTGGCCTTTGTAGAACTGAAGGCTCAGTGTTCTAAAAATCACTCAAAATGTCAATAGTCCTCAGTATTGGTTAAAATAGGCTCCAAAGCTTATTGATCAGATTACAAAATTTATAAGATTAGAAACATAAAATGGACACTTTCTTAATGTTTTTCTACTTAACATGATTAATATTGTTGTATAGACAATGATGTGCTTTATTCTTTCATATTTTACACCATCTATTTCCCACCTAGTAGGGGGTTAAAATTGTCATGCTAGTAACAGTAATGGAAAAAACTGTTATATTTCAGCTTTGACATTGAAAATAATATTGCAATATAGTAATAATGACAACCACACTTCAGGGAGAGATAATTACTTCCTAGGCAGGGTAGTAGGACTGATTATATAAAAGCTGGAAGAGAAAGCAGGGAGAAAGGATCAGGAAAGCAGATGGCCAGATATTTGTCACAGTATCTAACCTCTTAAACAGCAGAAATGTGTCAAAAGATTAAGATGAATGGCAATGACATAAATTTAAAAAGGTGTCTGTTTTCCCTTTGAGAATCTGCAGGGAAATTGTATCTAGGTTCCTTCCTACACAGCAAAGTAAATTCACCTCCTTCTCCCTTCAAAAAGTTATGTCTCATACCACATATATTTTTATCCACTCACATGCACACATGGATATTTTAATCAGTGTATAGTATAGACTTTGGCTGCTTTTTACATTAATCAGTTTACATAAGCAGTATTTAAAATTGAGTAAAGGTTATTCTATTAATCTTCATAGTGGTATTATTTTATTCAAAAATGATGAAGAATTAGGATTGCCTAATTGGATAGTTAATAGGATGATCTAATTAACTGAGGTTCTGGAATGTTTACTTCCCAGGGCTTAAAATTCATTATCTCATATAAAAACAAATGACTCAGCCACATAATATATATATATGTTTTGCTTTGCTTTGCAAATACTGGATTATTCATCACTTTGGAAGGATGAAAAATCATCATATATTGGTCACCATGACCTGTGTTTGTTTTCTTTGCTTACTAGCTATCTTTAGCTTTTATGCAAATTATTTCAGTTTGGACATTGACAGGAACATGAATGAGAGGCAAAAAGTCACCCAAAGTTCTCCTTTTGTCCACTGCTCCTCACTCAAAACAGTTTCATTATTTATCTTATTTCTGTTTCTTGCTTTTTATCTACATATTTTAATTTCAATGTTTCATATGATTAATTTGCAATTATGTCTTTGCTTTTGTCATTTAATATATATTTCGTAACTCATTTCTCTTATATATAAAATATGAAATGTAAAGTTCATAAAGACATATGCAAATATAAAAATGCAATATGTTACTAGGGGAAGTTTTATAAAACTTTAATTTGAGGTTGATCAATTAATAATAGAAAATACATCTATCAATATTTTGCATGGAAGCAGTTTTTGACAATTTGTATCTTTTATCAAACTTTAAAAAATCTCTAAGTGATGATGGAAAAAGCACTGGAGAAAAAACATTGATATTGCTTCATATTTCTAGATGGGGTATAATTTTCTAATATTTTAAGCAAATAGAAAACACAAAGTGAAACATTAAAATATTCAGATATATAAAGTGATTTGAATATGCTCACGATAACACAAATCACTTGTTCTTTACACTTTGTAATGTCTTGAAGGATAAAAAAAGAAAAAGTGGGATTGAAAAATTAATTTACTTTGTTACCCACAATAATTATGGATGTCCACAATATATGAGATTTATCTCTTCCTTTGATCATAAATTACCCATAAAATATGGTGTTTGAGGAAAGAGCATGAATCTCCTCTATAGTAAAAAAAGAATATAGATTATTTTCAAAATCAGCCACTGAGAACTCAAAATTCAAATCTCTTCATCAATTGGCAACACATTGGTGGTTCAGTGGTAAAATTTTCCCCCTCCCTAAAAATAAATAAAATCTTTTTTAAATGTGTACTAAAATTTTTTTAAAAGAACTGCTGGTAATATCTGCTACTTACCATACCTTTGTCTGTGAAAAGTCTGCCTGATGCAGTCTTGAGAAAAAAAGGACATTTACAAAAAACTATAAAAGTTGGACTCCTTTACTAGTTACTATACTAATACCAATGTAATTACACATGAAAAGTGATGACTGAGTTGTTTTATTTTAAGGATGCAAATAACATATCTTAGTTATTATCTTTAATCTTTGGGCCTTACATGTTTTACTTCTCTTCTATTATTGATAAAACATTTGTAGAGGTTCTAACATGTCTCATGGTTCATAAATTTCTGCTGCATTTTAAGAATAGATATTTTATTTTATAAAAATCTACCCTGCCACCATCTGGATTAGTCATTATTCCCTGAATATTTCTTACATTTTTCCCTGTTGAACTTTTATTCTCCTTTTTTGCCTCCTGCCTTCATCCCTACTGATGCAATCCTAACTTTACATCTAATGAATGTCTCCTACTTCATGCCTTCAAGGAATCATTTCCTAGTTTCCCTTCACTCACCAAATTGTAAACATTTAAGACATGAGCCCTAGTCCCTAGAATGTAAAATTGCACTATGAATGTAATTGGAAAGCAATGCACATTTATTGATTTGAATCAGTAGAAATATGTAACATGTTTTAAAATGTTGTATTTTATGAAGTATGAAATTTTTCACTCAGTAATTAAATTGAAATAGGTTTCACTCTGTGTGACGGTTGTGGTAAGTGACAGTCTTACTTTATACATGGTCCTTAAGAATTATAAGATTATCTTACAAACTTACCAGATAGAGCAAACATTATCTCCATTTTACAGATGAATACACCAAGGACGAGGAAGGTTAATCTAATTTCTGAGGTTGTACAGCTGTGAGTGAAGGAGCCTGATTTGTTGACTAAAGTCCTTTCTTTATCCAAAATATCACTACATTGTAGGAAAGGGAGGTGTGAATCTTTTTCTGTATTTTGATTTAATGGCATGAATAAATCCTAATACTTACTGTAAATAAAAGCCAATCTTCTAATAGTCCATGCCCAGGTCATTCAAAGTATGTTTTTGTTTTTGTTTTTTACATTCATCAAATGACTATTCTAGGTCTCCAGCCCTTTTTTTCTTCTTTTTTGTTCCTAACAGAATTGCTCCAAAAAAATTCATTCTTTATAATCTCAAAAGAAATCAGCATATTAATGAAAACCATTATAGAAATTTGGAGTAAGGACAATACAAGGGGCTAGATAGACTTTGGTTGATCCTTAAAATCAGGAGAAGGAAAGGCTAAGTCTCTGGCAATATGGTGCTCTCCCAAAGCAGGCTGAGATCCCTGGGATGCATGCGCAGCTCTACTGATGGATGGGGCCATGGGCTGCACTGTGCAGATGCCACTTCCAGGTTCCACACAGAACAACTCCCCTGTGTCCAGGATGGAAGAAGAATGACTCTGGCTCCTCTGAGGTGGAAAATCTCAAGAGACCAAAAATGAAAAGAGGGGCCATTTTGGCTTTTTGCCTGATTATAAAGAGAGGTTCTGACTTCTGATTGCACACTCATTAAAGGGCTTCTGCTCTCACCTCAGGGCAACTGGAGGGCCTGAGGGATCATTACCTTTAGAAAGCTCCTGGTTAGGGATCTGTGATCTTGGGCCTCATCCCAGAGGGGCTAGCCATTGGATATTAAAGACTCTTGAAATGAGAAATTACCTGAAACACCCTTTCTATGCCTTATTTTTTCAGATTAAAAACCTAAGAAAGATATGAGAAAAAATCTGCTGTACCCCTGAAAATGTATCATTTAACCTCCAATTTCCAAAATATAGGATAGAATGCCCCCCAGGCATTAGAAATAGTATGGTAAGCATTATAAATATCCATCTTCAAATATTTTAGTTTCCCATAGAGTTGGTTATGCTTACAAAGATTGACAAGAAAGGAAAGGGAGCAATGCCATCACCTGAACAGGTATAAAATCTATGTCTTATGTGAGCAGAGGAAGGGACTATGTAAGGATTGTTTATGAACTGCTGCTTTAGGCCTCCTATTACCAACAGCAACTAGGAGGAGATTTTATTTCCCTTTTAATTTGTCTAACTTTTTAAATTGAAGAAGCATATTAATATTTTGTCCATGAGTTGTCTACCTTTTTCACCCTACTCTTTTTGTCCCAAATTTTTGCAATAATTTTCAATTTGTATAGGTCTCTTGTAAACAATCCCTTTTAGCAATGATGGGGTTAGGAGAGGCTTAGAACCCAGAATATCCCTCTGATGAATGAGAGTAAAAATTTGAATTCCTTCAATACTTTCAGGCTTCTAGTTTTGAGGCCTAAAATAGTATGTAACACTGCAGACTGTAAGCACTCGTCCCAAAACATCACCCTTGTATGACATAGTAGAAAGAGAACTGGCCCTAAAGTCAGTGCCAAGGTTACCTCAGACTTCATTTATTTATTGTGATATGATCCATATAACTTAGATTCACTTTTCTCATCATAGAATGGGAATCAAGATATCTGTCTCATTCTGATGTTTTTAATAACCTTTTCTGATTACATCCATATTCAAGGATCACTGAGTGAGGTTTAGATGTAGTTTCTTCAAGAAAAAAAAAGGTCAAATATCCCGGTGAGGTAACTAAATAACACCCAAGTGATTCATGACTGGTAATAGGAGAATCTCCAGGTAGCAATAGGTTACTGGCCTAATACAAAAGTCTCAAACAATTTTCTCTTGATATCAACCTTCCCCTTGGGAATATATGCCACATTGTGGCCTCAGGGAAAATCTGTTCACAGCTTTTATATGCAGGTGCCCCAATATTTTCATAATTCCTCATGGTATGTCTGAGACCAGTCTGGAAAATCTAAACGAGGCTTTATTTATTTTGGGGAGGATGATAAACATCAAGACAAGCAAAATGCACAAAACTATATAATATCTGATCAGATATAGCTTGCTGCTCTTCAATCTCACATTGCTTATGCCATCCTGGTTTCTGTCATGCTTTTGCATGGCGAGCACTATCTTAACACCAATCCAGAATCCATTTCTAATCATCAGCCTCTTTGTAGATCCAAAACCAGATTCCTGAACATGTTCCCTGAGCACCTAGAGCCAGCCATCTCTAAAAGAACAAACTTTTCAATTATGGGAGCTAATTATTTCCTTGTATTGATTAAGCATGTTTAAAATTATGTCTCTTTTATAACCAAGTTAGTTTGGGCACATACTTCATCTTTATACCTTTTGCAGAACCTGGCAGAAGTGTCCATTATTTGTTAAATAAGTGCCTCAATTATTAATCTTACCACTATTTAAGAATTAAAATACATATTCTATGACATAAAATTTATGGCAGAAATAAGTACATGCACTGAAAATCATTCCTAAAATAAGGACCATAAGTAGGATTAAAAAGGTTTGGTCATTTATTTATTAGACATAAATTAATTACAAA
Source organism: Glossophaga mutica (assembly GCA_039655065.1). NCBI lineage: Eukaryota > Metazoa > Chordata > Mammalia > Chiroptera > Phyllostomidae > Glossophaga > Glossophaga mutica. The sequence continues at coordinate 173,873,505 of CM077304.1, read as the reverse complement.
ACTGACTCAGATATTTAAAAATATTTCAAATCACAAAAAATCATAATTATTTAAAATATTAACTGTTAAATTATATTTTACATTTGTAGGATACCCAATGTAATAATTAGAACTGGATGACTGGTTATGTTCATGTAACAAAATAATGTAGATAAAAATATGACAAATATGTTAAGAAATATGCTTACAACATATATTTATAATTTATAAACCAATTTTATTTGGTTTCATAATAAGTAGAGAAAATGGTATATTTAATTTTTAATGAGAATCTTTTTGCAAACTGAAATAAATGTAAAATTGTATATCTTGTCTTTACAGGCAAATGGTAACCTTATAAAAAATTATGATTGGATATATTCATTCTACTTTTTCCTGCACCTATGATGGAGGTCAGTTGCTGAAATCCATTTGTCATATACATAGGATATATATATATGTATCTCACATATACGTATATATATATAATTTCTGTTTTCTCGAAATACAGGGGTGGGAAAAAGTAGATTTAGAGTCATTCATATGGAAAAAGACATGGGTTATGATTATTACAGTAGCTTTATTAACTCAAAAGAATGTCACAATGCAACTGTAAACCTACTTTTGCCCATCCCTGTATATCAAATAGAGCAATTCTTTCCATTGATTCACACAGTTTCTTTTCTTCCAATTTTTCAAAATTATAGTTTAGCATCACTGCAGTTTTAAGTAACTCCATTCAGTAAATGTCCCCTTACGTGAGGCTTTCTAATGCCCTTATTTTCCAGATACTAGTAAGATACAAGTATGATTTATTTTCAGATTATCAGAGAACACTGGAAATACTACCAAATGTTAAATGTTGATACTGGATTTTAATTTGATGAGGTTAGTTAAGAGAGTGCTGTACCCACAAAGCACTTAACTCTTTAAGTCACTTAACATCTGAAAGTCTCATTAATGAATCCTGGGTTAAAAAAGAATCTTTAACCCTAAATGCTGAAGACACCAGACTGATCATATGCATCATACTAAAGAGATGCAAATCAACAAGATTACACTTAAAACCAGAAGACAAAATCCATTATGAGAACATCTTACGTACAACAGAAACATATTCATCATGATCACAAAAATGTTTAGTTTTTTTTACCTTATATTACTAAAATATTAACTGTGATTTACTGGAGGAGCATAGTAAAACCATAAAAATTAAAACATACTCAAGTGAGAGAAATTTCCAATCTTTCAAACATCAAAAAATTTTGTATACATAATTAAAACAAATATAAAATGTATAGATATGATTTCAAAAAGATGTAATTTTCTTCCATGTTACTATCCATGAAGCCAGAGCAAGTTATCATAATTTACCATAAGTGTGCTGACATTCATTTAAACCAGACTTAAACCAATTTTCACTTACAAGCTATTACATTTTCTGTACCTTTGGTTTATGTACCAAATGCACTGTGTTAAACCTGAGTGTTTACTCATGGTATATGGCACACGGTAAGGCACATAAAAATGCAACATAAACGTTTGCTGACTAACCAGTTTTGTTGTACAACTTGATCATTTAGACTTTCTAAACAGCTGTGTTACTTTCTTGATCCCTAGTGTGTTAAAGTGCAACCAATTCTAATCATTACATTTTTTATTTTAAAAAGAGATAAATTTCAGCCACAAGGGGCACAGATATTACAATGTGAAAGGCACCTTTTTTTTTTTTTTTTTTTGAGAAAACAAATGTGTCCTATATCTTTCTAAGTCTTTGAAACATTCTGGATAATAATATTAGTTGAAACCTTGGATTTCCCTTCATTAAATTTAAAGAAAACTGAGTAGTAATGAAACTGTATAAAATAGATTGTTCAGCAAATAGATCAGCAAAATAAACAAAAAAGCAAACAGCGACATCAACAAAAGTATACTTCTGCTTTCAGGCATTGTTTGTACAAGGTGACTTATTGAAAGGTGGAAAAAAAGAAAAATGTGGAAAAGGTTCAACATGGTGGATTATATCATTAATTATAATTTGGTCCAAATAAGCAGGCACATGTCTGTATTACGTAAATTATTCTGAGAAGGTTAGGGAGCTTAGGCGATTCAATGGAACTAACATGAATACCAAGATTACATTTTTATGTAGAAAGAGATAAATCTTTGATGACAACAATTGCACTAAACCTATGCACACTTATTTAAAATGTAATGTCTCTATTTGTTAGATACAAGTTATTCTCACACAGTCCAAATTAACCTGCAAAATGGGCTCATATCAAAAAAGAAAAGTATTACGATCAGAACACTGCATTCTAGCATTAACAGCAAATGACTCACATTTCTTTTTAATTATATATAAAGTCCACCCAACGTATCTGCAGTGCCTGTGAAAACTGAAGAGGGTAGTGCCCTGATATGGCAGTGCTGGAGTAAAGGTGATGGGACCCAGCCTCAAATCATGGAATATTAGTGATTATCCAGTTCAAATTCTGTGCACCACGCAGCTGGGAAAACGGAATTCTCACACTGGAGAAGCAGCAGATGTGTGGCTCTGAGGTCTTGTGAAGGTGGCCACAGTGCTTCACTGGCTCATATTTTATTCCCACCTTATAGCACAGTGTCTGATACATGGTAGGTGTTCTACAGGTATTTTGCGTGGAATGAAAAAATGAAAGAATGAATGAATGAGTGAATGAATGGGAAAGAAGCATTGGCAGAACTAGGGTAGGCTACATTTTTAGGAATAGAAGTTTGTCAGCATTCAGAAAATTAGGATGATAACTTGTTCTGTTACCTCAAAAATGTTCTTGTTCAGGGCCCCAGTCATTAAAGAGACAATACCAGGTGCCTACAAAGCTGATACACCATGGGGCACTTTGAAGCAATTTTAATTTTCTTTTAGCTTTTAATGTATCTGTTTACTGGAGAGACGTTGTGAACTCTACCCTCTGACACTCAACTTACTGAACTGCACTACACATAATACTATTCACATCTGCACTATATCCTCAGGCCCTGGTGATGGGCAGACACTTGTCTCCACCCCACCCCCAGCAAATTGAGCACTCAATAGCAGATACTGAGAGCAAAAAATAGTGCTCATTCTAAAGGCAGTTTTCAGAAATGAAGAAGAGCAGGAGAGGGATGCAAGTGAGAGCATGAAAGCTGTGAACACTTAAAACTGCTTGATGGAAGGAGAAAATCTGTTAGATTTGTTATAATTGGAGCAGCATATGTAGGTCTCAAAGGAATATACGGGCAACTGGAAAATACAATTTTAAGTATAGGGTACAGGGAAGAAGTCAACAGCAGGTGTTGGTGTGTAAGCAAGTCAAATTTAGGTGAAAGAAGAGCAGGCACGCTTCATTACAGAATCTTGGAAGCCATTCCCTGCAGATTTAAGTGGGTAATTGAGGGTGACATTTAAAGTGTCAGGAGACAGTCTGGGAAATAGCTTCTGTATTCCACACAGTCAGGTTCAAGTACAAGGGAGGTCTTTGTAAACAGAGTTCATGGCAGTCCTTTGTGATAGAGGAGGGGTCACTAAGACTGCTTAGGGACCCAGGTAAACTTCCAGCCTCCCTTCTCATCTCGACGGACAAAGGCTTGTCCCTGGTGGAAGGAATGAGTTTTCACATTACAGTGAGGGCTCAGGGATGTGGAAAAGGCCATCTCTGTTTTATTGGGTGACACATCAGAAGTATAGTGAGGAAGAGTTGGCAGCCCTCCTGGAGGATTTGAAAGTTGAGAAAGGAAGTGAAAATCTTCCCTGCGGCTGGCAGTGCTGTGGGAGGGGGTTGTTGTCTCACCTCTGTAGTCAATTGGCATATCCTCCGTGGGGGCATTTCCATAATCAACTGCATTCTCTAGAAACTGGGGGAATGCACTGGCGATTCTCCTGGGATGCGGGGAGAGGGCACTGTAGTTAGCTGATAAGGTGTCATCGATGGTGTTGAGGTCTTTTAACCCAAGTGTTTGAAGGACCCAGGGGTCCACTGGGGGGGCAGGTTGTTCTTCACAGTTAGCAAACTCACTAGAGAGGTTTCTTTTGGCATTTTTGCGATGGGGGATCTCAAGAGGAAAATATCTTTGCTCTTTGGGTTTCCTCTTCGCCTTTCTTAATTTTCCACATGCTCTGGAGAAATCATCTGATGAAAGCAATTTCTAGGGAAGTAGCATTCGAAAATATACAGAGTCAGGTCATCAGGCAAGATCATCTTCTTTACTGTTGTCCAATTACACCTACTTCAAACAGTAACTAGTCACTTAAGTCCTTAGAAAACTTGATTAAACTTCTATTCTCTCTCTCTCTCTCTCTCTCTCTCTCTCTCTCTCTCTCTCTCTCACACACACACACACACACACACACACACGCACACACATGAATGGATTGAATTACTGTCTGTTTCTAAATTTAAATCTATTATTAGAACTTACTACTTAGAAATACAATTTATGTATTTTTACTAGTCATTTAAAAGTTAAAAGGAATAAGTGATGTCTTTAAAATTTTAATCCAGGGAAGGAATGACTGTTATTATAATGAAAATGATAGCAACTACCATGTAGACAGAGGCTACATGCCATGATCTCATTTTATTTAAGCACTATTAAAATCTCCTTTAATGGAGAAACTGATGGACACAGACCACGATGCCGTGAAAGCTGGGGGAGGGAGGGGGTTGGGTGGAGGAAGGCAAAGTGGGGGAATGGGGGACATCTCTAACAGTGTCAACAATACAAAAATTGAAACCGAGGTACAGGCATCCTAGTGACTTCCTGAAAGTCATTCAGCCTAGATTTACATCTAAACCATCTGACACTAGACAGAACCAGGGAGGGGTTTGGGGGCTGGGTGAAAAAGGCACAAGAGTTAAGATAGATAGCTAGCTAGCTAGATAGATAGATAGATAACATACGGACACAGGAAATACATAAAACAATGTTTCTTGGTTTTAAAGTAAAAAGATAGTCCAATAACGTATCTTTCACAATCAAATAATTGTAAACTAACCTATAAGTTTAAATGTTGGTATTTCTTCCTCAGGGGGGAATTAAAATTAGTTGGAATCACTGTTATAAAGAAAAAGAAAAGGAAAAAAGATACGCCATGTAACACTGTTTCCTCTTATTTCATTAACTTCCATAGTGCTCCCATGTGGTATATGTTATATTATTCTACATCTTGCAAAATTGAGAACAAGAGAGGAAAAACTGCCTAATTAATATTACTTAGTAATTTAATAACCGTTCTTTTTAAGGGCCCATGATAATAATGAGGAGAAGTGCTCCCTTTTTAAACAAAGCCAACTGAATTGTAAAGGAATTAAAAGTAGTGGGCCCTTTCTCTCTGAACTGTTCTGTTCAGTAAGAGTAGGAAGAAGCATCATCAATTTGTATGAAATAATATCAAATAATGTGGCTTTTCTAGACAAGTAAGGTAAAGATTGATAGAAGCAATAATGGTAACCCAATGGCAAAAAGATAACAAAAATGACAAAACCCAAAGGAATGAAGAAGAGCAAAAATGGGCTATGTGCAAATTATTTACCTTTGAGTCAGAGTAATTCATTTTACAAGTATAAGAGGGGAGAAAGTTCATTAATTAGCAATATCTAATTGTCAGTCAAGAGATCTGGGCTCCAGTCATAGCCGTGACATTTCAGAGCTGGAAAGATTCTTAGATCTTTTAAGCCCCTTCATTTACAGATGAAGGCAACTGAGGCCCAAGTGATAGTGATTCACCAATAGTCAAGTGTGTGCTTAAAAGAGCCAGCTCTCTCAGATGTGATTCCCTCCCCAATGTTCCTTTCATATAACTATGTCTTTTGATTAACTTCTGCTGTTTCAGCAAATCCCTTGGCTGGTTTTTGATTCTTAGACAACTTCTTTTGTAATATATGACTAAAATCTGCAATCTACTTGGTTCCAAGAAATGATACACACAAATTTTCCCAAGCCCTGGCCAGGTGGTTCAGTTGGTCAGAGCATCATCCCATACACCAGAAGGTTGGGGGTTAGATCCCTGGTCAGGGCACATACCTAGGTTGTGGGTTCAATACCCAGTTGAGACGTGTATAGGAGGCAGCCAATCCATGTTTGTTTCTCTCTCATATCAATGTTCTCTCTCTCTCTCTCTCTCTCTCTATCTCTCTCTCTCTTCCCCCCCCCACCCTTCCTCTCTCTCTAATCAATAAATGTATCCTTGGGTGAAGATTAAAAATATTCTTTGGAAAGTGCTATATTTTGTTTAGAAAATTTCATCCAACCTATAAATGCATTTGAAGGCATGCTGCTTAGCACGCTTCCTACATTTAATCAAGGAGTTTTGCCCACATGGTCTCCTTTCTCAAATCACCAACCACTCTGTCTTTATAAAGGGGAGAGTTACATACCTTGGCTTTTTCCTCAAGACATTTCACCAAGGCAGAATTCAGGTATTGTCTGAGGTGATTATTCTCTTCATGTAACCTAGCAAGTTCTTCTTCCTTCTGCACCAGAGTATCTTGTAGCTGCAAAAAGTGGACAATGGTGAGGGCTGCTCCACTATGTTGACTTTGTAACCTTATAATAATGTCACTGATCCATAACCCGCTTAAAGCTGATTATTATTTTGTTTGTTTTAAGAACTCTACCTTGGGGAGCCCTCATCCTCAAAGGCCTAAATTCAATCTATACCCACCTACCATCTGATTGTTCAGTTTTGCGCACTGAGTTTTTTGTTCATTGCAAAATGTTTGAAGAGATTATATGACTTTGAAATTGTAACCGCAAGGGAAGGTGTGTAGGAAAATGAGCTGCAAGCAACTGTTTAAATACAGAAAAAGGTGTTTAGAATAGTTTTGCTCCTTGCACCTTAAAAAAAAAGGAAGAAGAAAAAAAGGTGAGTTGGTTTGCCTCAACCTCAAATCAATCTGTTTGTATGTCCACTTAATTAAATCACTCTCAGGAACAGCAACAAACAAAATATGAAATATGAATCAATCTTTGTAAAACTTATCATCATTCCATCTCCAAGTGATGAGCCATGTTTGTGACTTAAAAATATTATCACATTCATTATATCATTTGATCTTTCCAACAGTTCTCAGAGGAAGGCAGCAACAAATATTCCAATTTCATGGGTAAGGAAAAAAGGATTCAAGAGGTCAGTCATACAACTAAGGAAAGGTGCAGAGCCAGGGCCTGACTTCCAGCCCTCCTAAAGGGTTTTGGTGGTGGTTGTTTTTTTTTTTTTTTGGGGGGGGGGTGTTTGTGGGGGGGGGATTGTTTGTTTTTTCTTTGGTATTATCACCTAACTTTTATCACTCTATAGACGTATATCCACTTGGGTCCTAAACTGAAAGTCAGCATATGAATTTATGGTGCCAGGGAAAAGAAGCAGTGCGACACTGAGGGACAGTGTGAAGAAGGGACTGCGCAGAGCATGCCCAGCCCCAGAGTTCTGACCCTGTGCACGTACCTGCTTGTTTCTGTAGAGCTGAGAGGAGAGCTGAGCCTCTTCCCACGAACAAGAGTTAGGAAAGGCGAAATTCGAGTCACTAGATGATTCTATGTAGAAACACCAAAGGGGTAACTGAGAAAACACACTGGCAGTTTTTGTGTGATAAACAACTCACCAAAGGATTCAGAAATATTAAAAGTTTCAATTACTCTTCCAAAAATAGCTATTTCCTCCACATATGAAAACAAAATATTTAAAGCTTTCTGAAAGGGGCAGCATGCCATACAAGATAAATATTTATAGACTATATGCTGGAGTGGCTACAGGGGTCAATTTTTAAGAGTTAACAAGTTCCTCTCTAATATTTCTCCCTAATATTTGTATCTCTGCTGGCTAAATTTACAAAGACTTTCCCATCTGCATTATTAATTCATTCAAATATTTATTGATCCTCCCCCTGCCACTGGGCATAATGTAATTCTACTATGTTTTAAAGTTTTTATCTTTTTTTCTAAGCCTTAGTGCTTGAAAATGTAGTATTTGGTTCTAGAATCAAATTCTATTTTTGATGCTACCATTTTCCACTAATGAAAATCTCTGCCTGTCTGCCTGTCCATTAAGTCTGGTGGGCAATATTTATTCAGAATTTTGTGTGTGGTAGCAATTTCTACCTTAAAATAATTTGGACCTTGCTTTTCTGAAGACATTGGTGAAATATCAAAACTGTAACTCAAACCCATGCATTTCAAATGTCATTCTCTATATGTTTTTCATGCTTTTTCAAAAAAAGATTTTTAAAAATTTTCCAACTAGCCATACCTACCAAAAGAACTATGCTTGGGCATGGTGAATTGGTTTACTTATATCTACTTTTCCTCAGCTAGTGCAATTGTGAATCTTGCTTTCTTCTACTTAAACTGACATACTACTGAAATATTTTTTTAACTAAAGTAGAACAATGAATAAGGAAACACGGATAAAATTTTATACATTGCTTGATTTCATATCCTTAGGCATTCTATTTGTTGATTGCTTGTGGTAGAAAGCTAAAACTAGCAACTCTATTCCTGATATATGTATTTTTCAATAGTTTGGGGTTTTTGTGTTTTTTCTTGAATTCAAAAAATTATGTGGCAAAATCAACAGTGCAGATTTTTAATTCTGAAGTTGCGAAGGGTTCTTTCATAAACTTGAATGTTACTACAGAAATTTCTTCAATATGTATAAATACTGCTTACTAAGCCCCAGGTCAAAATTAATATGTAATTTTTCATCAATGTTATACTTCCCTTCAAAATTGAAGTCCTCTTTGGACAAAAAGGAATTATTTTTTCTACTTACAAGACCCTGTTTATAGAATTTCCTCTATGAAACAAAATATTAAGTTAGTATTTCTCCTTGTTTCTCTCTCAAACCCAGGGAAACTTTCCTGAATTCCAAAAGAAATGCTCCAACTGGTATCTTGACTCAAAAAACATCCCACCAGTTTTGCCTATGAAACTGTGTCCTAGACCAAACTCCCTCAGTGAGTTGGAAATCTCTAAGAACTGAAAAGTGTAGGGAAAAATACAAATTGGCCAGTAGGCAAGGGAAAGAATTCTATTTTACTATTTGGCAAGTATAAAATAATAGGTTATTTAGCTTGTAAGATGCAGGGGTCTTTGGGCTTTCTTAAACTTTCCATCTCATCCCTTCTTCTACAGACTTCTGGCCCATGATGCTTTGCAACTGTGGGCTGCAGAGGGCTTCAGAGCTACCATGAAAGCAGAAGAGCAGGACTTACCCTGTGCTTGTGGTGCTTGTTGGGGCTCTCTGTTGTCCAGGAGACCAGCAGCCCAGAAAGAGACCCAAGTATCCGTGGAAACGTCAACACCAGATTCTGACGTTGTAGTGGAATACGGGCAATTATAGCTCTGGCCTCCTACAAAGTACTGGTCTTGGCAAGGCAGAACAGTGTTCTGTGAAAATCAGTATGAGGGGTAGGGGGTTCCCAGGAGATGGGGTGATGGGGATTTGGAGAGAGGAGAGGGTGGGAGAAAGATGCCAAAATTACGTGCACTGAATCAAACACAGTAAAGGTGTTAAGTATAGATCCGAGGTTAATTTTGAGTGGTCAAAATGTAAGTGCTAGAGGGGGGTCCTCTCTTCGGTTTACCCAGTACTTTCCTAAGGCCTCAACAAAGAACAGGCTAGTATTGGATGGACCAAATTTGCACATATCCAGGAATATTCTCTGTTGCCTTGTCTGAGTCATCTGACAGGCTACCCAGGATCTAAGTAAAAGGAATTCTACTTCATGATTCAAAGACCTAAGAACTATTTAATTCTTTCTAGCAAATATCTTAAATATATTTTCAGTAGCCGCAAAAAAAACAAAGAATACTAAAACTGAAATAAACAGAACAATAAAATATAATCTAACCTCCCTCCTTCTTTTAGTTTCTTTCTGAGTTATAAACATGCCCCATTTGTCTCTTTTTCTTTCCTCTGGCTTTAAATGCTGCTGGATCCTCTGGTGAACTGAATGGTTTGAGATAAATACATAGATATTTTCCAGAGATAACTAAGTATATACTGTTCCTGACTCCTAACTAAACACAGGAGCGTAAAGTCACTCAAAGAAACAGAATCAACGCTGAAAAAAATTAGTCAGCAGAGACAGTAGGCTCTCGGTCTCTCCATCACTAGGTCTCAATGCCCTTCCAAAGTTATCTTGCCACTCCTAACTTCCTGGCACGCATTCTCCACTGTGTTCTGAGCCAGTGAACAGCCTCCTGCTCCCGGCTCCTCAAACACAGTCTTTCCAAATGTCCAGGCAGGGGCAGGTATGCAGCAGCCTTCCTGGGTTAATTTGTACAAAAACTCATTTCTAAACATTTGTCAATGTTTAATCAGGTAAAAGCCATTCATTTCAACGGAACCCAGCTTTGGACAAATTCTTTTTGATCACCATAAGTCTTTTGTTGACTAGAGGACTTTCTTGGGCATAACATAAACAGAGAGAAAACAAGTAAGAAAAAAGTAAAACAGAAAGAAAAGGAATTACACTTTGTTAATGTTCCCGGTAAATTAAATTTTGAAAGAGTCCCATTTTGAAGCAAATCCAGCTTGGGCAGTGCAGACCAAAGAAATTCAGCCAAAAGTTTATCAAGTGCTATTTTCTTTTATTCTAAAAGCATGTTTGCAGGCTCCTTCCCTGGGGTCATTACTGGAATTAGAGTTGAGCTATTATGCAATTGACACCTGAGAAGAAAATAAACTCCAAATAGCCCTAGACTTGGTCAGGTCCAAGTGTTTGCAAATATGTGCAAAATCTAGAGAAAGAGTGAAGTGAAAAGTAAGTGCAGGTGTACAGGGAGAAATGTTGGGAGAATGTACAAAGAGTAGAAATAACAGAGAGAAAAAGAGTAGAAATAAGAGAGAAAGAGAGAGATCAGGAGAATATAGGGAAGAAGAAAAGGGAAATGGTTAGCAGAGTAGACCTGCCTTGACAGATAGCAGAGAAACCTTGGTAGCAGAGAAATCTTGCTTCCAAGGTGGAAGGAAAAAATGCAAAGCTTACTAGCTCTCAGCACCCTGAGATTTCTCCAGTGAACTAGCAACCAGCTCCTCACTTACCATCTTGCAGTGGAAGAAGGCGCTGCAGAAACTGAACCCACTCTTAATTTTTCGGTAAAGCTGGTGGGAGTTTTAAATGGGACTGAGGGGAGGAGCTAGGAGAGGCGAGTTCTAGTCTTCAGGAGCTGCGGGTGACGCTAGGGTCTCCCGGTGAGCGCTGCTCTCTGATTTGATGCGAAGCTGTCAAACTGGTGACGTGGGTCAGGGAGCGTCCAGCCAAAGCCAAAATCACTAGCGCTCACAGAGACCACGGTGCCTGAACCTGAAACCTGCGGGTCGGACGCGCAGCTGTGCTTCAAAACGTGCGCCTGTGCCGGCTTTCTGCCAGCCAGCCAGGAGTCAGGGGTGGCGGTGGCCGCGTCGCCCGGGCCCCACGGGGGGAACACCGGCTCTCCACGTCCCCCCTGCACCCCCACTCGATGCAAGAGGCCGGGCAGGGCGGGGCAGACTAGTCCGCAGGTGCTGTGGAGCAGGGTCAGCCCACATCTCAGAGGTCCGAGCAGCACTTGGTGAAGCCATACAACAGGCCCCAGAGTTAATACTGTTCCTGTGTATATTCCCAGCCACGTGATAAATATCAACTTTATGCATGCCATTGTGAGTTGATTGGCTTTTCCCCTCTTCTGTTTAACATGTCTCATTTCTCACAACTGCTACAGTGGGTGTTCCATGTGGAAGTGATAGATCTCTCTGCTATCCTGTAAGCTTCAGAGAATAGAGGTTTCTGCCTGTTTTTGTTAAGTGCCTGGAACACTTTTTAGTGTGCGATGGGGGACTCAGTGAAGAATGAATTAAGTTACAAATTAAGAATCTAAAGTGCTTATCTCTGTGTTGGTTTTATCTTTACAACCACTAGTATATAAATAAATTATTACAATTAAGAAAAATTAGTGTGTTCATACTTCTCAAAGTGTTTGATTCCCAACATCTTCTCTTGCATTTCATTCTCATGATTCCTGTGATTTTATATCTGGAGGAGTAAGAGGAGTAAAATCATCTTTAAAACCATTCATCCACCACTAATAGCCAACTTATTTCAAGTGATAATAGCCGAAGAGGCAGGTGCTTTTATCATCTCTGGTTTAAAGGCTGGCAAATGATGCACTGACGTTAAGAAGCTTGACTAGCCTTTACACAACTAGGTAGTGGCAGACTTGGGATTTGAACCTCTGGCTCCATCATCCATGATTCTAACTACTGTAATTTTTTTCACTCTCTTTAATTTCATTCTACCACCATTTATGCACTGGACATTTTTATGCACTGAATTGGGCTTCCTCAGAATTTATATGTTGAATCTCTAACCCTCGATGTGACTATCTTTGGAGTCAGGGCCTCTAAAGTAAGTGGTAAACAAGGTTAAGATGCTGGAACAATGGTGCTTTAAGCCAGCAAGACTGGTATCCTTAAAAGAAGAGAGAGAGACACCGGGGATGGCATGCACAGAGAAAAGGCCAGGTGAGGACACAGCCAGGAGGCGGCTGTTTGCAAGTCAAGGAGAGGAGCCTTAGGAGAAACTGAAAACTCAGCTGACATCCTGATCTTGGACTTCTAACCTCCAGAGCAGTGACAAAATACATTTCTGTTGTTTAAGTCCCCCACCTGCGGTTCTTGTTATAGAAGCTTTAGCAAAATAATACAGGCATGATGTAGGAATTGAGAAAACTTTCTGATTCTGGCTTGCATCATCTTTTCTCTAAACCAGTTTTGACCTTTATTTATTCTTCCTTGCCTTGTACTTATGCATAGCACTTAGCAGTGAATCGAATATAGCAGATGCTCATTAAGTGCTTTCTGTACAAAATTAAGAAAGGAATCGAAGAGGAAGAGAGGGAAAGTGCTAGACTTCATAGAGTCCCTTTCTTCTGTTCTAATACTGTTTCTTCACAAGTATTTTACAGTAGAGAGTGCCAGGTTTGGAGATGACTGGCTGGAAGACACTGTCTGGGTTACTGGACATGAGCAGTCCCCTCTCTGCTCTCACTGCACAAGGGGCAATGTGACTCTGACATGATGCGGGGGGAACAAATCAAAACTGGTTTAGGTAGTAAGCATCAGTGATCTTGTTTGGGGCAAAGAAAACCCTAATTCGTTAGTTTTGTGAAGAGCACTACTGGCAGATAAAGGAAGATTGAATTGTTTTTTCTGCATGAAAACTATCATAAATGAGATGTGAGCTTCCGGAAGATATTATTTTCTGACTCTAAAAATGATTCAAAATGGGCTACTATGAAAACATGGTGTAAAAAATAAAGGGCATAGGCTTTGGATCCCAATATACCTGGGTTGAAATTCCAGCTCCACACTCTGAGACTGAATCACCTGACGCTAAATTGTCATGTTATCTAAGTCCTCAGTTAGTTACTCTGGTAAATTAAGAAAGAAACACCAATGTAAAAGGTTAAAAAACTGACCACCAATGCTTGAATACTCCCGATTCACTGCCTGCATTATGAATAGTAGCTGTTATTACTGTTGGGTGTGGAGGACATTGCCTTTTGAACCTATGTGTTGCTGTGCCTCACTTATTAAAAATAACAGAAAATAAAAGCTACATTAAAAAAACAGGGGGTTTTAAAGGTAGGGGTTTTGGAGAGCTAAAATATTTTTAAAGTATTTGATGGGTTTTAAGCATAACAATGTTTCATGAGTCATTAACTACTTTAGTAGAAGTGTGAATATAGATGGTGGTGGAGAATCCTTTAAGTTAAACAGTGAAGAGCTATTGACAATTGAACATAAACCTGAAGATAAAGCTTTCCTAAAATCATAAACTGATGGAAAAATTTCCAAATTCTTAAGGTCAGATTTAAGCACTTCTTTTTCTTTCAGATCTACTGCTTAGGTATAAGTCTTACTTTTTCTGGTTGGTTGTTTGATAATTTTTTTTCAATGAGTGAAGTAAGCAATAATATCAAATCTCTTAGGGTTTTTATTCATATTTTTGAAAGAAAATGTACAACTTCCTTAGTGATTGTAATCAATGTAGATGTTTTTCTCATCTATGGATAATAAGATCAGTTTAAAACTGCCTTTTGTGTTGTGGCTGAAGTGATGGCGTTAGAGGGGAGGTGGCTAATAGCAGCCCAATTGTTGAGTCCGGGCACTGCCTCCTGCCAGGGCAGAGATACAACAGAATAGGAAGTAATTTGACCTGCACACAAACCAAGCCTGCAGACAGAAAAGAGTAGAGTACGATCAGAGGTGGGCCAAAGAGATAAATACTTTGGCATATGGAATGTTCTTTTATTTCACCCCTGGAGGACACATTATTCAATTACCTCATTAGTGAATTCAGTAGCATGTATAATAAAAGAACAATTTTAAATTCTCTTTACAAGCATAGCTTTTTCCTAGAGCTATAACAGCTGAATCTCCAGGCAATAAAAAGATAGTATTTCTGCTTTCACATGTAGGTAAAGAAAAGCGTAACTCTTAGATAAAATTTAGTGCAGTAACAATTTACTTTGGGAGATTTAACATTTGCATATTTTATTTCAGCATAGCCGCAGAACCATAACACTTTTAGTTTATAAAGGCATAGCTTTGAATTTCACCTGGCCAGAATGATGTGCAGAAATCAGTCATGTTTATATGAACAGAGTCTTGCCTACTCCCCAACAGTTACATGTCAGAATAGCTTCTAGCAACCATCGCATAGGCAATAACTTCTGCCATGGAGAAAATCCATTTATACATGAACAAAAGGTATGCAGAAGAAACTCATCTGTTAATTCTGGCAACAAAAATTTTCAAAAGATGTTTGAGAAAGTGATATCAGGTTGTTAGACAGAAAAGAGAAAGGCCTTGGATAAATTAAAGAGTAATATGTTCAATTCAATCCTGACTCCAAATAGAGGGGTGTGTGTGGGAGGGAGGAGAATGGAGATTTATGACACTATTTTATTGGATGTTTGAGCCAGAATTTATTTTAATAGCTTTTTTAAGTGATTGCCTAATTTTTAAATTCTATTTGCATTACATCAAAGAAAATCATACATGATTGTGTTATTCACAAATTGAAGATCCTCAAGTATAACAGTCTATTTTTCAAAAATCAAAAATCTCCTTCATATTGAGGGATAACTGGCAAATTGATATAGATCTGTATTGGTTACACAAAGTGAGGCAAAACCTGCTGTACACTCTGTAGCATTGTTTTCTGGATTTTCTCATCGTATAGCACTTAAAAATAATGTTTCTGGGCAAGCTGGAATAAATAGCTGAAGCATATCATGGTGTTGACAGGCATGAGAGTTCCCACTTCTCCCAGGGCTCCTCAGGGTTCTAACTCGTTGTGATCTGGTGCACTGGTTAGGAAACTCTGCTCTGTGATAACCTCTATGGCCAAGTTGAAATAAAGTAAACTCAACTCTGCTATAAAATACATACAAAACAGTGAAATTAACTTGGCATTACCACAAAGGTTAGAAATGTGGAATGCCAAACAAAACAAAATAAATACAACTCTCCTCCCTATTACTTTACTCCAACCACATTAGAAAATAATTAAAATAGTAAATTATTAATGATAACCACACATCAGAAATGTACTGGTTCAATTATAATTTGAAATGGGATGAATTTCTGCTTCAGAAATCCAAGCATCTTCATAAAGTGGGCTCCAGTGCATTCATTGCTCCTGAGTTTTCTCTTAAGGATTTTTGATAGCTTGGTGCATGGATTGCTGACTAGGCATTAAAGATCTGAAAAGTGAATTGTCACTGACCATGGCACCTAATTTTATCCTGAGGATAATGGAAATAAAGACATCCCTGTAGTTTCTTTGAAAAGTTTAGCCCATCATGTAATAGCAAAACAGGACAAATGAAACCTGCTTCCTTCTAACCCTGCAATGATCAGAGAACCTGCAATATTGTGATCTTTTTCATGAAAGAAAAAGACAAAGACATATATTTAGATATAAGATTTTAAGCTACAGTGAGGTTGTAATTCCATGTTTTTGTAATCCACAAAATGTTGACTGAATTCTTATTAATCCATTAATTTATGGTAAAAAATTGCCTTGTCATCAAATCAATGACTTACTTGAAAATTGTAACAATGAGATTTGAATGTTTCTAGTCACACTCTGTTTTCAACATTTGTTTTTCATAAAATGTCAGCATAATGCCAACCTCTAGCCAGTAGAAACATTTATACATTCAAAACCAATGTGATAAAAATACAAATTTGTAACTTCTATGATATTAATAATGCTGAATGACATATGAGCCGAAGCATTAGAGTTTGAATAAAGTATTTTACCATAACAGCAATAAACTAAAATTCCAAAATCCTCTATGAATGTAGCAAAAGAGGGCTATGTTGAAAACAGTACAGATAATTTTCTTTCCTTTATCCATCCAGAGGCCTTCATGCTGTCACCTCTGGAACAGCAGTATTAGCACTGTGTGACAAAATCATGGCCCATTATCTTTAAACACACAAATAAACGTCTATGGCTTTGCACCAAAAGGCAAGCAAGTGAATTGACTGAACTCTGTGAGAAGTGGTTTTATTATTCTAGAACACAATTGGTAAAAACTCGAGTAACATATTGCAGAACTTGCATATTTTTTATATTTTTATCAGCAAGTATTATTTGTGTATTCTTTAGTATCTATCTAGATGTGTGTAAATGCATGTGTTTATATATTTGCATATATACATATGCATATATCAGGAGGAATTCTCAAAGCCCGCTGCCTTGAAATACTTACACTAGAAACAAAGATGTTGGGAAACAAAGACTTTTTCTCCCCTCCTCATTTTTCTATAAATGAGCAACTGTTAGTCAAGAGAACAAAATTTTTCGATTGGTGAAATTTCAAAAAAGAAAAAAACAAACATTTCCCCTACGTTAACATCAGCATACATTAGACCTATTTCTCTGCTTTTCCTGAAGGTAAAAGGGAAGCCTTCAGTGAAGCCTCCGTCCCAGTTAGAGCTGTGTGCGGCTGTGTCTGTGTCCCCTGTGACAGGCCAACTAAGTCTCTGTTATCCAACAATGCATATTGGGAAGCCTATTAAAACTACAGGTAAGACACACTTGCCAATCAAGCTTTTGTTAAAAAGTGATAAAGGTAACCATTTCCATGTATCTGTCTCTGTGTCTACTACTTATTTCTAATATCAGAAGAGAAAGAAGTATTATTTATTGCCATGTGCATATTAAAAATCATTTATGCTTTGCATTAAAACATAAGTAATCAGGAAATATAAATATATATATGAAATTCAGTTATATGCAAATATATTTCTAGAACTTTAAAATATCCATATTGTCTAAGTCAGCAAAAGAAATAAGTTGATGTAAATAATAAAACAATAAAAATGATGTACAACTTCGTTCACTCTATCAGTGTAACAAATGTGTAAAAACTTTCTAAACATCTAACAGTAAGAGAATCCTTCAATAACTTATAGTATGTTCTTGGTATGAATTGCATAGCCATAGAAAATCTTTTTAGAAAAGATTGAAGACATGGACAAACAACATCATGTTAACTATTTTGAAGTACATGAAAGTATATTCACATAAATGAAAAAACAAGAGGAAAATATACTAACATATTAACATTGTTCATCATTTCATAAGAGAAGTGTTGTGATTATGATTCTATTTTTGCCTTCCTATATGCTCCCAAACTTTTACAAGAACATGTTTTGGTTTTATAATCAGAAAAAAATTATCAAAATATACATGAAATCATACATATGATCAGAGTGATATATTGTATAGAAAGAATAACATCACATTTAAAATTAAAGCAACAGACAGTAGTGATAGATATCTGTGTGTATATTGATTTTAGAAGTATTCCTATGTTTCTATTTTATTCAAATACGCAGGGTAATGGGTGAGGTGGGGGAAAATGCTTTATTTATTTCCTCCATACAAATTTAAATTTTTTTTTAATTTGCACAAATCTACAGAGAGGAAGAATAATACTATACAACAAAATAGCCACTTTTAAAAAATACTGCATTGTTCCAAAAATACCAATCACTACAAAGACTTAGTGGAGCTTTGACACCAAGATTGTAAAATGCAAGATTTGGGTCTTTTTTATATAGAAGAAGAAAATTAAATAGTTTATGATTAATAGTATTCAAACTAAAAGTAATGGAGGGATTAAATAGAATAGTGTCAGTAGGTAGAATAAACAAGTTGCGAGATTTCAGTTTAAAAAAGGTATTTCTGACACTCAGTACCATGTAAACAGAGAACAGCCACTGCCTGAGTAGTGAGCTTTTGATCACCAGAAGGATTCACAGAGCCTAGATTACCAGTAACCTCAGATATTTTACATTTCATTCACACACTGGTAATACTAAAATATGCTCCTTAAAATTATTTCTGATGATAGTAACTCACAGTTAACAGTGATTTTGACTTAGAAGTCTGTGTTTGCAAATAATCCCCATGCATGTTTTTAAAGGGACAGAAAACTTATTGCTCTTTCCTATATGGGAATAGTTTTGTTGAGATTTAGAACTTACATTGGGATGAAGGTTGTCCTGGAAGACAGAAAGAGGCAGCAATGGGTGAGAATGTTGGCAACTGAGTAAGATCACCACTTTTCCCCATTCCTATAGCATCTTTTCCTTCATTCTCAGTGTCAATAGGTTGTTAGAACTGGGCATTGTAAGTAGCAGAAGCACATTTAGTAAGAGGATATACTAGGTGTAGCCCAGGTCCTAAGAGCTTAAGACTTAAGGAAAATAAAAGAGAATTTGGCTGCAGAACTTTTGTGAGTCATCTTATACTCAGCTTTAACTTGTCAGGATTCAAAGGAAAGTTGAAGATCACCAAATTGGAGTTAATAAATTATATAGGTTTCATGCATATAATTCTATAATACATCACCTGTATGTTATATTGTGTTCACCATCCAAAGTCAAGTCTCCTTTCATCACCATTTACCCCCCTTTACTCTCTCCCACCTCCTCCCAACCCCCCCCCTTCCCTCTGGTAACCACCATACTGTTGTCTGTCTGTGAGGGTTTGTTTGGGCTTAATCCTTTTTCTTTTTTCACCCAGCTCCCCAAGCTCCCTCACCTCTGACAGCTGTTAATCTGTTCTCTGTATCTATTATTCTGTTTCTATTCTGTTTGTTTATTTTATTCTTTAGATCACACATATAAGTGAAATCATATGGAATTTCTCTTTCTCTGACTGAGTTATTTTACTTAGCATAATACTCTCCAGGTCCATCCATGCTGTCACGAAATATAAGATTTCCTTCTTTTTTTACAGCTGAGTAATATTCCACGGTACAAATGTACCACAGCTTTGCTTACCCACTCATCTACCTACTGATGCACTTGGGTACTTCCAAATCTTGGCGATTGTAAATAACACTGCAATGAAACACAGGGGTGCAGATATTCTTTCGAATTGGTGTTCTGGGTTTCTTCAGATAGCTTCCCAGAAGTGGAATCACTGGGTCATAAGACAGTGACATTTTAAATTTTTTGAGGAGCTCCTATAGTGTTTTCCATAACGGATGCACCAATCTGCATTCCCACTAGAAAGCACACCCCCCCTCCCCATACTGTTTTCCACAATGGCTGCACCAATCTGCATTCTCACTACAGAGCACATCCTTACCAATACTGGATATGTGTTGTTTATGGATGACAGCCATCGTGACAGATGTGAGGGAAATATATCTCTGTGGTTTCAATTTGCATCTCTCTGATGAGTAGTGATGTTGAGCATTGTTTCATATGTCTGTGCGTCATCTTTGGAAAAGTAACCAATGTTACCCCAATAAATTCAATAAAAATGAATAAAATAAAAAGAAAAAATAAAGGTCACCAACTTGAACTTTCCTATACTGATGCTTTGATTATGCTTGTGGGAACTTTGGATTTTGGGCAGACAAGGATTTCCAGGAAATGGGAAAATGCACGGGTAAGGTGGATGACAAATCTTGCATTAAAATGTCAACTTTAATAAATAAATAAAAGTAATATAAGGAGAAAATAGGCCCAAAATTGGCCAATCAGAAGAGAATAATGTGAAAACGAGTTCACTGGATCTTTTGTGTTTTTTGAGGCTAATAAACCACGGGTTAAGTATTTTACTTTTGCTCTGTGTAGAGCGAAGTTGAGCCTCTCATCCTTTACTCTCCTTCCATTAGCTGTCTTCCTGCTCTTCCTTTTGCACTG
This sequence comes from Glossophaga mutica, assembly GCA_039655065.1. Taxonomy (NCBI): domain Eukaryota; kingdom Metazoa; phylum Chordata; class Mammalia; order Chiroptera; family Phyllostomidae; genus Glossophaga; species Glossophaga mutica. The sequence continues at coordinate 173,853,278 of CM077304.1, read as the reverse complement.
GAAATATCCATCCATTCTCTAGTTGAAAAATGTATGTATGGAACAGAGGAAGTCCTGTATATTTGATGACCCTCAAGAAGACATATTTCATACAAAGTCAGAAGCTAAAACAGAAAATTAAGTAGAAAATTAAAGGGGCACAGATTTATGTTCAATAGATGAAGGTACTTTTAATAGAGTTGTCAAGAAAGAAATGATATTCGTTAAGCAGCAGTGGGTTCTCTATCGCTGGTCATACTCCATCAAAGGCCAGAAAGCAAAAAGATTATTTAGTGAATGCAACAGGCATTCATTCAAAGAGTAAGTGAACTCCTTTTCCATTGTATGCTGCATTATGTAAGTGCTGAGGCTAATACACTTAACAAAACAGACATACTCTCTGTCTTAATGGTGTTTATAGTCCAGAAGAAAATAGTGCACACATATTTATGTAAATTCAAATGGCAATAAGTGCAATAAAGAAGAAATTACAGTGTACTGTGAGAGTGTTGAACCCACTGCTCCTAGTCCTTTGAACTGGGAGAAGAATGCTGGGAGCAGACTCAGGTGTCAAAATATATTTTCCTGAGGAAATGACATTTTATCAAAGACTTGAAGAAACAGACTGGGCTCAACAGATGGAGAAGAAAAGGAAAATATGCCACAGGAAACACAAAGGAGCACATGCAAAGACCCCCAAACACACATCAGAAAGAGAAAGGGCGGTGAGTAATGGGGATGGAGAGAGAGGTTGGGAACAGTTCGTGCAGGCAAAATGCTCTATCCTGAGAGCAGTGGGAAGTTACACTCATCTAGGGTTTAACTAGATGAGTGTAGTGAGTTTTGTTTACAAAGTATTAAATACTGGATAGAATATTGACCTTCCAGATTTGACAGTCTAAACACTTGAGGCATTCTCTTCAAACAGTGGTGCCTTGGGCAATACAGTCCCCCATACTCTTGTGCAGAATTAGCCTCCACTTAAAAACAAAATAAAAAAATATCTTCTTTCATTGATTCTGTGTCATTTCCAAGTTTTTAGATCTGTGGACCCATAATTTGTAGATCAGAAAGGGGCTTTAGACATTATCCCACCTGATTTCCTCTCATTTCTTATGACACAGCCAGATTTATTGCATTGCCAAGGGTCACTTATTATAAAGGGCAAAGCTAGCACCAGAAACTGGTTCTCCACAGTCCCATCCTATCCATGTCATTCTTTTATAAACAATTATCAACTGTTTTAATTCTTCAGTGTTTATTAGGCAGTTGCATTTTAAATATGTGCTATTGGGTTCCTGTGCTTCTATTTTACACGAAAGTAGGACTATTAAAAAGTTATTCTATTGTTTTCTTTGGTTATTCTGCATATCATTATAAAAATGTATATAAGATCCTGAAATTAAATTACAGTTTTATTAGCCATATGGTGCCATTTGCTTAAGCATCATTGTTCAGGTTAACTTTTATAATATAAAAAGAACCATATTCATTTTTTTCCAGAGGATTATATCAAATTTTTATTTTTTTTTCTTTTTTAAATTTATTTTAATTGTTCTTGCACAGTTACTCCCATCCCAGCCCACCACCCCTAGTTTTTGTCTATGTGTCCTTTGTACTTGTTCCTGTAAACCCTTCCCCTTTTCCCCTGAAATTCCCTCCCCTCTCCCTTCTGGTCACTGTCAGCCTGTTCTCTATTTCATTGTCTTTGGTTATATTTTGCTTGTTTGTTTGTTTCATTGTTTAGGTTCCTGTTAAAGGCGAGATCATATGATATTTGTCTTTCACCACCTGGCTTATTTTACTTAGCATAATGCTCTCCGGTCCCATCCATTCTGTCACAAAGGGTGTTTCTCTTCCTCTTGAAACTGCATGTAACTCTGTGACTGCCTCAACCAAATTAGTATCACAAGGTGGTATGGCATCTGTCTCTGTATCTCTGTCTCTGTCTCTCTCTCTCTCAGCTCAACCATGGAATTCAACCACACTGTTATGAGAATACCCAGGCCACAAAGAGAGACTATATATCATTGTTTATTAAATATATAAAATATAATGCATAATATCTTAATGGAATATTCAGATTATTCCCATATTTTTGTTTCCATAAGCATTACATAATACACTGTTTTCCATGCATATACTCTTACGTAGTGGTGATTTGTTTCTTAGGGACATACATCCAGGAAAGTACTTGCTGGGTCAAAGGCTTTATAATTTTAATAGATGTTGTTAGATTGCTTCTTTCTAAATTGGTTGCAATGCTTCCTATTTCAACTAGCAGCATACAACTTCTCTTATTTGTCCAGAATATGTTTATTTCTCTAAAAAGATTTTATATTTTATATTTTATGTTTATTTCATAGATAGATAGATAGATAGATAGATAGATAAACAGATGTAGCTCCATCCTATTCCATCTGCTAATTTCCAAGTCTTTTCAGTTGTGTGTGTTTGTGCATCTGTGTGTGCATGCAGTTATAAATTATTTTTTTCTCTTTACATTTCTGGAGGCTTCAGAACTAAAAAGAGAACTACTGCCTTTTTTTATGTCTTATATCTAGACTCCTTGCAAACTCAAATTCATTTTCATAGATTTTTCTAGAATCTCTTGGGATGGATATAATAATATGAATAGCAAGAAGAAATGAAATGCTTTCTTTTCCAATGTGAATACCAGCTTGTTTTCTTTTGCTGTTGTTTTCAGTACACCACTAGCCAATATTCAAAACTAATATCAAAAGTAGGCTTCCCTCTCCAATCTGTGACTTAGACAGAATTACTTTAAATTTGTGCTTTCCTACCAGTGCTTATTGTCTAATTTGTACAGTCAGGTATTAATTTGAGTAGCTTCTTTTCACTCTTTTGAAAAATAAAATATTGAATTCCTTTTTATTATCTCTGTTTGTAGATCTGACATTTTTTGTGTTACTTTAATACACTTGAAGTACCTGTAATTTAAATATTTAAAATAAATCCCATGAGAACCTATTTGTTTCTTCATTGCAAAAATCTACAGATTTTTTATTCAATATGGTAATTATATATTTTGCCAAAAGTCATCCATTTCTTTAGTTTTTAAATGTGTTGCCATATTATTACATAACATAAACTTTTTTATTATTCTTTTAGTACCTCCTGGAGTTAAGTCTTATCATCTCTAATCATGTATATTTACCCCATTCTTTTGTCCTTGGTCAAGCTTATGAGGAATTTATCATTTTTATTGGACTTCTATTTAAAAAAAAAGCCTTTGATTTATTTATCTTTTGTACTGTTTCTGAACTTCAAGTAGAGATTATAAGTGTGTTTACCCCACAAGGTTATTATGGTGAGGATTACATAATACTAACAAAGTGCTTAAATTTACTCAAACTTCAAGATAGATATTGAAGGTTCTTATTGTAATCATATTTTATCAACTTCCCATTATTCTAATACGTAGTTCTTCATATATTATTTAGCTACTGTGTTGTTTGTCACACAAAGGTCTATGACTACATGGCTTCTTCACATAGTATGACTTTTATTAATATGGTCACACCATTTTATACCATTTATTGATCAGTGATTTCAATCCTAAAGTCCACTTTCTGAAATAATATTCTTATTCTCCTTCCTCTCTCTGTCTCTCTCTCCCTCAATTAAATTTACTTTATATGCTCATTACTTTTGTGTTCATTCTGACTCTGGTACATAGAATACAGCTGGATATTTTTTAATTCATTATGAGAATATAAATCTTTTCATGGGCAATCATAGTTCATTTCCAATGTATGCAATGATTGATAAAACATTTTATCTTTTATTTTGTTTTGGTTTCATTTATTTGGTTTGCTAATTTTTACTTTAATTCACAATGCATAAACAATGCCTACCCTTGCTTATCTCATGTGACCACTAGAATTTGAAAAAAATATATAATAAAAATATTTATAATACATAAATTTTGATATATATTTTAATATGTCACAAATGCCTTAAGGAAATACTAATATAAAAAAAAGTTATCATTTTAAAAACTAAAATAAATTTATTCTGATGTACAGCTGATAAAATCTGCTGTTAGTAAATAACATGTGTAATTCAGGACAGGTTTATACACTATTTTTAAGTTACTAGTCTTTATTATTATTTTTGCATTTTAGCATTTTAACTTTATAGGAAAGTAGAAAGTACAGAGCTTCTATACGCATCTTCTTCTCTTCTCACCAAGTTTCAACTATTATTAACACTATTAACATCTTGCATTAAGGCAGTACATTTGCTACATTTGGTGAGCCACAATTGTTATTAACTTAGTTCGATAGTTTATATTAGGGTCCACTCTTTGTATTATACATTCTATGGGTTTTGCCAAATGCATAATGATATATATCCACCAATACATTATCATATAGAACAGTTTCACTGCTCTAACAATCCCTTGTTCCACATTTTATATCTTTTACTTTAAGTCTTTATATATTTGTTTTACTATTTTTAACTTTTCTTTTTTTTTATTTTTCTCTCTTCGCTTTTTGTTCCTTATGTTTGTGTGTTTGATCAAAATGATATTCATTCCATTTATCACCCTCTTAATTTGGAAATTGTACCATATTTTTCATTTTTTAATGGTTGCCTTTCCTTTTTCAGTGCTCTTGTCACAACACACTTCTCTACTACAATTTGATGAAAAGAAAATGATATGAATAATATTAATTGAGTGTATACTACATGTAAGTTCTAAGCATTAATAATCTATATTAATGTTAGGTTATAGTCAACCATATATAATAATCTATATGATCTGAGTACTCACAAAGAACCCATAAGGTAGACATTATTATCGTTTCTAACTACTAAGGAATCAAAACACTTTTCTGCTATTACACAGGTAAGAGGTGGGGTCAGGATTTTGAAACCAAGTAGACTGAGTCTAGCCAAAACTGTGAAACTAAATTATGTATTGACGTCCATCAATTCAATTTTTTACCCCAGGAAAACCTTCTGTGTCTTCATGCTTTCTTTCCATCACAATAAGATGATATTTTAAAAATATTTTCCCTTTCTTCTCTCCTCCTTTTAGGAGACCTTTGTATTCTTTTATACTTTATTTTACCCATATATTCCTAGATTTTCTTGAAATAATGTAAAATTTTTTGTTCTGGACTATTATTTTACCAGGGATTTTTTACAATTTTTTAAACTAATTAAAATGACAAATATTTTTCCTAGTAAAAAATAAAACTAAGTGTAAAATGTAATGTTGTCAAACCAGTCAGTCACACATGTATAAACTGGTCTATTTTGGGTAACACAGTTTGATATATATAAAGAGTATTTACATGCTAATGTCAATTTACCTTAATTCCACTTTGAGAACATATTGTAAAGAAATATTAAGAAATAAAGACACAACTTTAAATAAAATGTTTGCCCCAGCATTAATTGTGATACCTAAAATTCAGTCAAGAGCTGAAAAGTTTAAATTAACATGTAACTTTATAAGGAATTCTGCTCAATTTAAAAATAATATAAATAATTTAGTTACACTAGAAAAATCTTAAAATATGACATTCAGAAAATATAAATATAGAGGTACACAAACTGAGAGGAATTATGTAGCATATATAACATCAAAATAGTTCTGTTTGAAATTGGGGGAAATCCATAATTTAAAAATTATTTTTACTTTGGTGAACACCAAAGGTTTTACAATGATTATATAATACTTCAAGATCAGAGTTCCTCCACTTCTCCCCTCTTATTCTTTTCAAAGAGTTACTATCTTTACAACACAATAGGATTTAATACTGAGTCAGCCAAAACCATACTGCCCTCTATAGGATTTTGGCAGATCTACAGTTTATTTATTTATTTTTTAAGAGTGGCCCACAGATCTGCACAGTTGCATTCACTTCTGGGAAGAATCCTATGTATAAGGTGGAAATATGAAATATAATATGTTAAAATGGCCAAGACAGTCACAGGAGTCACTGAATTGGCGTCAATGGCCTAATAATACTGAACTTTCTACATAGAACAGGTGCCAGGTAGAAGTGAAACCTGAACCTTACAGGAAAAATATAAGCACTGTGATTTAAATAAATTCAACTCTTTAAAACATTGATTGAAATGTGACTGATCAACAATTTTGGAAAATAAATGGAAAAGAAAGGCATTAATTATAGACTAAGTTGGTCTTCACTTGGCAAAGTCCGTGTGTGTTCCTTGCCCTTGGTAGATACATGGAGACTCATTTAACCCCAGTGAGGAAGAAACCTTTGAGACCCTTTGCTTAAAATCTATCATTTCTATAGACAGAGAAACTAAGTAGCAGAAAGATCATAAAACTTTTTCAGACTCACACTTAAGACCCAGCAGAGTTCTTTCTTGGATACATTTCTCTAGATTTCTAGAGCAGTACAATCTTTCCATTACACAGAAATACTTCTCATCCCTGTCTGAGCTGTATAATGTCTGCCAGTGTGTTTCCACATATCCTTACACAGGGTTTTTTTTCTGGGGGTGCCTTTCTTTTTACCTTCTCTAAAGGTTTCCTTTCCTCTCCTGCTTCCCCTTCAGTGCTACCTCATTCTCACTTCACTGCCAGATTACACTAAGGAGACTATGGAATAAAAATGACACTCAAATTTTTCCTATTTGTAATTTAAAATGTATTACATTTGTGGAGTAGGTCACATAAAATATATATGCATCTAGATATTGAATGAAGTCAACCAAGACAGATTATAGACAGAATTTGAACTTTTGAGTTCAGAGTGGCTTAAATCACAGCTCTGGCTCCTACTAGAAATGAGGTAGTGGGGAAATTACTAAATACCCCTGAGCCTTGTTGTTATAAACATAGATATTGATATAAGTATAAATATAAATATTGTTATAAATATATTAGCACATAATTTGCATGATCATGGAGAAGAACAAATAATATATTTAAAGTTCCCAGTGCACAGTCCCTGGCATTTAGTGGGCGCTTAATACACGGTTTTCAAAATTGTGGAATATTTAATGAGAACCCAAAATTTATCTATTATTCATCAATGCTGTCAAAAGTTTATTGAGTATTTACATCATACTAAACAAAAATATCTTCACCTACTTTGTGAGTTGGCCTTGCAGTTCTATTAGTATTTTTTGATGTCCTAAAATTCTGAATTTTAAAATATATTTTCTTTCAGGTAATTATTTAGTTTCCCATTTTTAAAACCATTGGATACCCCAAGATTATTAACAAAGATAGTTACCTATCTTCTCTTTTGAAGGTTTTATTGTTTTACCTTGTATATTTATATCTTCCGTTATCTGAGGTAATTTTGTATTATGTGAGATAAAAATTAAAATTTGTCTCCACATTGCTATCCAACTGATACCAGTGTATTTACTAAAACAGTTGTCCTTCTCCTCTGCCCTGCAGTGTCTCCATTGTCATATATTATAAATCAAGTGATCATTTAAATGAGACTTTTTTCCTCCAGTACCATACCTTATTAATCACTAGAAATTAAATCTTGAAATCTTACAGCTTTGTGCTTCTTCAAGGAGTATCTGGGCTATTGACCATTTGCATCTTCAATGCCAGTTTGTTGATTTTCACCAAAGCCTAATGGAGTTTCGATTGGCATTATCTTGAACTTATATACCATTGTACCATTTGAGGGAGAATTAGTGTATTAATAACACTGAGTCCTTAATTATGAACACAGTATACCCAAATGCAAAATTATTAATAAAATAAGTACCTTTGAAGACAAAAAGGATGAAAGACTCAGCACCCAGAGAAAGACTAGGAATTAGAATTTCAATAGGAAAAGGGAATTATTGGTGATAAAAGGTTTAGAAGAAGATTGATGTGACACACATTTTGGTAGAAAATTGAGGAAGAACCTACTAGACAGTTTCTACTTTGTAAAGAAGGAGAGTATATAGCTATTGAGAGACAGATACAGGTATGAAGAAAACTATGAAGGTTGCAAATTGCCACAGAAGGGAGAGAAAGAAGGAAATGATCCCCAGCATTAAGGTTCAAATAAAGAGAATGGCTATGGATATGTAGTAACTGAATTATGTGAGGAGTAACTAGTACAGGGGTACAGAAGAAATAAAAAATATGCTTGAATTGATCTTCATTTAACAGTCTGTTGAAGTTTTATAGGAACTTCAATGTAGCAACAGGTTAGAAGGTTTTGCTAACAGAGTGGTAGAAATGTTACATCATAAAAATTATTAATGTCTTAAGAGGGTTGAAAAAAATTGGAGAGAATAGGATTGTCAAGAAACTAAAGACCTTCCTGAAGTCAGAAAGGAAGCATAGGAAAAAAATGTGAGCAATTCTGGAAAAGCAGTGGAATATTAATATTGCCAGGCAATGGGACAAGATGAAATTATACAAGAGATATCCCAAAGCAACTTAGGTGTATTTCCATCACTTCTCTCCCTCTTGAACACAGTGCAGGACTTATTTTAGCCATCTTTATGGAGTACTCATTTGCAGAATAATTTGCTGAACTTGGGTCTTTCTCATGAATAACTGAATGCTCTTGGGTAGAATAGTGAATAGAGGGAATAAAAGAAAGTAGTGGGAATGGATGAAAACCATCAGTTATATTAGAGCTTTTATAATCTGCCTTAGAGATCAGATAGTTATACCACCACATTTTTACAAAGAGGAAAATGGAATCTTGAAAGAAATATTATTGGCCATAAGGGTATAACTGCAGTTAGACTATAGATGCCTGTCTGTGTCTGCCCTTCCACCAGGGTACAGCCATCATACTCAATAGTTCCTACACTAGTATGTGTTCTATTTCTTGAAGCAAGTAGAGGTGTTTACTGGTTCGAAAATTCTTGCAACATTTTTGGCTTAATGGCATTTCCATTAGATCTATAAAACTTTCGTATGTACAGCTCTATGAAATTCACTTAAATGTTTTATCTAAAAAAGCAAAAGAATGCATACAATGTTGCATACAGCCATCTGAAATGCAGCAGCTGAAAGCCATGCTGGAGACCTTTGTTGCAAATATCTTTTATCAATAGGGTTTGTAACAGTATTAAGTGCAGTGCATGACACAAGTATGGTACTTATATTTTAGCTTATTAGGCATTTACTTTCATTTATGGTAATGATTGATGAAAATTAAAGATGAGGAAGAAAATGAGACTCCTATGAAGTCTTGTTATTTTTTAAAGGGACTTCACAGCAATTGGACACAAAAGATAAGAGTAGCTATAAATATTCAATAAAAGCAACCACATTTTTTCAATCTCCAAGTCCCTACCATTCTTGCCTGGCACAGAGTGGCTGAATTAATGCATAAATAAGTCAGTCTCAATGAGTTTTGTTAGTTCACCCCAGAGATTCAGCAATTCTCATCCACTTACATGCTATTTTCCAAGTATATCTAGCACTTTCTTAATCAATATTTGCTCTGTTCCACATGGAAGCTTCTTCTCTAGAACATTTTTATTTGTCTGCCAGGTTCCCACTGAGGCTGTATCTTCTTTGTTCATTGGTATTATTAGTGAGGAGAAACTCACATATTAGGTATCCTTAGCACCTGGAAATACGTGTTTTGGGAATATATCTCCAGAGTGCTCTAGCATCACATTCCATAATTGCTAAGGCATAGAAAAGGCTGAGAATTGAAAGGTATTAGATGTAATATGTTCCCATCTTCCCCATGTACTTTCGTGTTTTTCCCACCAGACTATGAGCTCCGGAATGCACATCTCCACATCTACAGCACACTATGATGTCCAGTACTCATTGAAAAGAAACTGGTTGACTATTTTTTACAAAGTAATTCTTTACAATAGTACAGAGTCAAAAGTATACACTTAAAGTAACTCGGCTGTTTCAAATATTCTTGGAGTACTTCTCCAGAGAGACCTTGCCTTTTACATATTCTGGGGAAAAAAATGGAGAGACCAAATGTTGGGCATTCTTCTTAAAGATAATGCATAATGTATGTTTTAAACTAACAACCTCACTGCCAGTCCATTATTATGAACTGAAATGGGCAGGAAATCAAGACTTATTGCCTTGTTAGGACATTTTCATGTTCTGTATTGTCAATAAACTTTATTGAGATAAATGACAAGAGTAAGAGAATAATTGATATGACAAATTTTAATAAGTGGGAAATTAATACCTAAAATCCATTAGTGATCTTATCTTCAGACCCTCAAATAAAAGCCACATTTTTGCATATGCCCACTTTAAGAATATTTTCAATCACCTATCAATAAACTGTCAAGTACCATAAACTTAACCCGTCAATCTGACCTCTCCATCTCTGGTGTCCTGTTCTTTAAATACAGAACTATGGATTCCTAGCTCTTTTTGCTGAATTTTTTGTTTCAGTTTTTAAAAAAATCCAACATCCTCTGATTTCCTTGCTTTTGTTCTATTCTGAGCCTTCTTGGCCCAAATCCAAGTCCACAGGTTAGAATAGATTGCACTGTGAATTTGGAGTCAGGAGACCCAAGCTCTACAACTTGATATACTATTGACTTTCAGTGTGACCTTTTCACAAGCTACTTTCTATCTGGGCCTTTAGTTTTCATATTTGGATGCAGAAAAAAGGAACTAGAGTTGAGGATCTCCAGGGTCCTATGAGCCACTTTAGAAGAGGCACTCAGAATACTTCAGTCTCTCAAATCCTCTGCCAGTGAGCTGTTGCATCCTTCAGACACTAGAGGGGGCTTCCTGAAGACTTTTCTAATACACCCAGAATTAAGTGAGGAATGTCTCAATGACAGTCCATGCTCAGATGAGAAATATCATTCCACTTTTTCACTTTAAAGTAAATAAGAAATATACATTGCAACAATTATAAAACTTTGTATTAATATGACTTTCTAGTGTATGGCTAATTTAATATGCTTTAAATATCAACCAAGTCTAGAATTTTCTATCCTCTATCTTTACTTTATGAAAACATAGGGCTGCGTTTTTAAAAACTGATGGAAGAAAAGTACAATAGTGAGAATAGGATTCTGAAAGTCATTAGTCTCACCCAAGATGCTTTTATGGTTGATGATACTGTGAAATGAAAGTTGTGAAGGCCCTGTGTACTCTTTAAAGAGCAGGCTGTAGAAAATAAAGAAATGCAATTTGATAAAGATCCATTTAAAAATAAAAGTATTATGAGCTATTTCTAAAATTCCAAAGCAAGTGTGTTTGAAAGTTTATGGAAAGCAGATAAATATTTATTATTCTAAGTACAATATAAGTTGATGAGAAGTTAATTTGTGTTTGCATTATTATTTTTTAAATAAGAAATAGTCCAACATTATCTTGTGATGAAGAAAAACTGACATTAATCTTATTCTTTGCTTCTTTTGTAAACTATTTTGTTATTCCCTTGAAATTTATTAGATTTCATCTTTGATATTATATTTTAGCATCCTTGAGATACTGCGACTTTGTTGTTTTTTAGATGTAAAACTCTACAAAGATCTGCACTATGAGATCTTAAGGCTTCATTATGAGAAAGGCTCAGCTATTCTTTTATATATTGCTTCCTTTCCATTCTTTTCCTTTATCTCTGGTAATTCTCCTCTGGGAGTATCAACAAGTCTCTCTCTAATCTTCATTTCTTTATTAAGCTGTATCTATTCTCTTACCCAATCTTTTCAGGTTTATTATTTCAGCAACTGTATTTTTACGATCAATTATCTCCAACTGATTTTTGCATCTTATTTTCCAACATCCTCCCTTATATTTCTAGGAATATTTATATCCATGTCTTAAATATTTGCTTTCTCTGTTCCATCAGCTCTATGTTTTCTGATATCCAGCATTCATGTGCTATCTCTCAGAATGTTTACACTCAGAAACCTCAATAATTTTTACTGTGAACTCATCATCATTCACATGCGACTCTCAGCTAAATTTTGTTACTATGTTATTTCAAGATTAAAACAGCTATAATGTTGTTCAATTTATTTAAGTGTGACCCTGTATCTGTTCTTTTTCTCTGCCTTTTCTGATCTATCAAAGTTCTGAACATAGACAGAAATCAGCATTTGGATAATGCTTGTATAAAGAACATAAGTCAACTTATTTAATTGATAACATGTTATGTCCTATTTTAGGAAATTGTTTTAACACTTAATATTTTCTTTTTTCCTCTCTCTCTCTCTCTCTCTCTCTCTCTCTCTCTCTCACTCTTGTTCCATTCCCAAAATAGTGTTCCTTTAGTTTGGGGCACTACTTTTTTCTGAAATAGATAAAGCCCACATATTGCTGGGTGTTAGTAAAATAAATGATATATTTAATGGAGCTATTGGTGAATATAAATACAACAAAGATTTTATAGAAGAAAATGTTATGTGCATTTTGATTAATAAAATACAACTAATTAGTATCTATGTGAGAAAATATAGATTGAGTACAAGAATACCATAAGTAAGCTCAAAAAAGTTGGATTTAAATCCTGAATCTGCTTTTATAAATAGTTTGACCTTGGTTTAGTTACAAGAGCTCTGGATTTTAGTTTTTAAATTTATAATATATGAATAATAATTCATTTCTTTTTCTCCGAGTTTACTTGTTAACAGAGTACACACCAAACAAAATAAAACAAAACAAAATATGCCAGTAAAGAGAGAGAGTGTGTGTTAATTTGGCAGTTCACCTGATAATCCCCTCTTCAGGGTTCCTTTGATAAAATGTGATGTAGGAATGCACTTAGCCTTGGATGCCTGAGACCCCTTTGAGTCTAGAAGGGCTAGTTTTTCGGCACAAACTCCATTTACTCAACTAGCCACACAAATATTCACAGCTGCTGTACCTCGCCTTGTATTGCAGACGGGAGAGAGAGAATGAATGTGGGTCCTGCAGGGCAGGAGTGTGTCCAAACAGCTATGTGACTACTGTGCTTTATACCTGGGAGCGGAAAGCATAAGGGTCGTGGCACCTGAGTTCAAGAAGTAAAAGAGAAAGCAGGGCACTCGCCTAATTCTTACAGCAAAGAGATCCTCCCTACCAGCAGAACACCGCCACTTGTGTTCAGAACAGTGAATGACAAAGCACCCTTCCTGTAGGCATGATCCAGAAAGGGAATAAAGAAAGACGTTAGAACTAGAGACAGTGTCCTTCTCTAAGGGTTAAGACAGATGTATGAAGAAAGGAGGAAAGATTATTTTTTTTCCCTCCACAACAGTGACAATTAAGTAAAACAGTATAAAAAGTGTTTGGCAACCATAAATCACAAAACAAAATTGAGAGGTTTACTGATATCTTTATTAAAGGAGGCGCAGTCTGGTTACAGATTCATTCTTCTTAACTTCATTGGTAATGATGTCTCTTTGCTTATGATTCCCCTTTTCTCAAAATGCTTCATTCCCTTGCCTACTGTGGGACCACAGCCCTGTTCCTCCTCTGTCTGTTCCTTCAGAGTGTCTACCGCCAACTCTTCCTTGCCAGTGGGCCCTTACAATTGCTCAGGCTTGCAGCCGTGTCCCTTTCCTTGTCCAACGAATTAATGCTTCCTGAGCAAACAGATTCATTTCTATGGTTTCAATGACTTTCTATACCTTTCCGACTTTAAAATTTACATATTTAGTGTGAACTTTTCTCTTGACCTCCAGCTATGTATTTATTACATTCTTGTTATCTCCTACTGTATATTCCACAAGCAAGCCAGACGCAGCGTGACGGAAACTGAATGCAATCTTCAGCCTTCTGAATGCACCCTTGGTCTTCTCCATCTCCGTAAATGGTGACATCATCCATCCTGCCACTCAAGCCAGACTCAGGGAGATTATATCTGACTCCTCCCTTATCCTCACCTTCTACAGTCAGTCATAACACCTTAAATCTAAATCCTTTCCTAAAACTTCAATTATTTTCATTCCCGCCTCACCACAATGGAACAAACATCTATTGTTCTTTTGTTTTGTTTTGTTTTGAACTATTACAGTAGTAAATATCTCTTTTTAGCCTTGCTGAACCCAGAAATTAGTGCATAATCTCTGGTAATTTACTGGCTCTTTAATAAAATTAGAAATCAATAATATAAACCAAAGCTAATACAACTGAAGAAATGAAAAGCCTGTGTCTACATGTATAAATAATTAATAAGCTGAACAAAATAATCATAATGAATATTATAAAATGTTTAGAACTACATATAATAAAATAATTTTGTATAAAAATTTGTAAGAAATAAAAACTTAGAACGTGATTTATAACAGGAACAATTATAAAGGACACATGGACAATAACAAGGAGGGGGTGGAAATGGGAGGGTGATGGGGAGGGCTGGGGGGGTTGGGGGAGGCAGAAAACTACTTGAACAACAATAAAAAATGTTTAAAAAATACCTAGAAACAGCCCTGGCTGGTGTGGCTCAGTGGATTGAGTGCTGGCCTGCGAACCTGAGGGCTGCAGGTTCAATTCCCAGTCAGGGCACATGCCTGGGTTGCAGGCCACATCCCCAATTGGGGACATGGGAGAGGCAACCGATTGATGTTTCTCTCCCTCTCTTTCTCTGTCCCTTCCCCTCTCTAAAAATAAATAAAGTCTTTAAAAAAATACCTAAAAACAAGAAAAATTCAATATAAACTTTTTAATTTAAGAAACTAAAAAAAAAAACAGAATCCACAAGTAGAAGAAAAAAATAAGAAAGAGTAAGAGTAATTAATTGCAACAAAGAACTAGAAAAATATTGAGTTAATCAATGACCTCAAGAGTAAGTTTTTAAAAGAAACTAATTTAATAGACATACATAGGTCCTAATTATGGAAAAATAGATTTAAATATTAGAAATAAGAAGAACTAACGCAAATAATGTTAGAAACTTAGAAGAAATGTGCAATCTTTTAGAAATGTGGATGAACAGAATGACTCAAGGTAAAATAATAACTCAAGTTATTGTGACAACTTTTAAAGAAACTAAACATACAGTCAACAATCTCCCCACAAAATATATGTTAGGCTCAGATGGTTTTATAAGTAAGTTTTTAATCAAACATTCAAAGAACCAGTAATCACCATTTATGAAAAATAGTCACATAGAAGTGAAAACATACCCCAATGCATTTTATGAAGCTAGTATGACCTCCATATCAAAATTTGGACAATAATAGCAGAGAAAGCAAAATTATTGACCAATCTCCCTTATAAGCATACTTTTAAACTACAAATAATACATTATAAAATGTTGTCTCTATTTGTTCTCCTTGCCTCGATTGATTTGAGGAGTGATCTGCACTAATAGAACAGTCTCTAACATAACTCATATTGTTTGACCACTCTGGCTCCCACGCTTTAGAAATGGAATTTGAAAGATGCCAGTGATGGTTAATTGGGTTTAACTGAATTTGTAGTCATTTCCTCTGTGTTCCACAAGATGTTTTAACCTTTTCTTAGTTTTTAAAATTTCGTTAAGTCTAGCAGATTCTGCTACCTGACTCTTAACACATTTCCTATGTTTCTCATTCCTGCCTTCTTTAATTCCCCCACCCCCTTTTCTCTGGGAGCTAACATTGAGGGCTTAGCATATTGCTCCTCTTGATTTATATCCACTCCTCTGCAGAGCACACCCGCCTACATGCACCTAGTAATTCTCATCATATTGGTAACTCCCAACTGAAATGAGCTGCATCTGCTCATCAGAACCCTGGACCTGTCAGATCCATAGACCTGTACATATCACTCCTCAAATTGAATTAGGCTAAAACTAGACTCAGCATTTTCTCTGTCAAAGCACTGACTTCCATTCTCCTATTTTTATATCACTTTCACACTATTATATTTTTGGTGACCTAAGCTTGCCAATTTGTCATTATCGTCTTGAATTTCTCCTTCTTCTATTAGCCGCAGCCAACTGATTCAGTAGTTATTACATCTCGTATTTGTTTCTTTTTCTCCAGTCTCATTTTCACTCTCCTTAGCCAAGTGCTTATCACTAATATGGAACACAGAATCTTTAATAAGCCTCTTGTTGTATTCCCAATCTGTACTGCTCACCACTGTTCAGATTTTGTTAAGCATCCTGTTCATCAGATTAGACCACCATTATCTGTTCTTCAATAGTTCACTATTTCTTGTTGCAACTGGACTATAAGTTTTAAGACACCTCAAAATCAGTTCTTCAAATCTAATCAACATGATTTCCCATTTCTAATTTGTCTATCTTCATGTTCCATGATTATATATTAAATCTCATTATAAATTAATTATATCAAAAGCTAAAAGAAAGACCTCTTACTATAGAAGTGTAAATAATCTCCCTAGCTAAGGAATTAGTATTATATTTTTTAATTTCATTATGCTTTAATTTATTTAAAGTACATCAAATTTTAAAATTTAGAGAGACTAACCTAACAAAAGGCTTATTATTCTATAGGAATTTTTAGCAGGTTATTTTATTCTTGTTGTTTTTTTTTTTTTAAGAAAGTGTTGCTTGCTTAATGGCAATTAAGTTGTAAAAAATTAGTTTTTAGGATGGCAACTTGTCTTTGAAAGCAAATATTTGGCTCTGATTGTTATTTGGTTTGTTCCATAAAAGGTAGGGAGGAAACTTAATGTGTCTTGTCTGACATTATTGTAAAGGGGTTTATTAAGAAAATTGGTGTAACTTGTACTAATCTGTGGTTTCTGCATTTTCCCTTTGGCTTATGTTTTCTAATTCTGGTCCCAAACCACATCATTTGTTTCTTAATTCACTTTAAGCCACATATTATCATGACAATGTCTGTTACTCAAGACCCCTGAGTCCCTTGCCAATCTCAGTGCTTATTTAATATAATATCAGAGATTATGTGATTGACAATGAAATTAGATCTCAAGCTGATGCTTAAAACAGTGACCTAGTCTTGGTAAATATCTAAATCTTGGGTTGTTATTTTGTCCTTATTCTTTGTAGTGTCAAAATTTTTTAGGTTACTCTACAAGAGGATATCCTGATAACATCAACTACAACAACAAAATCACAATACTTTAATATTAAAATCATTTAAAACAATAACCTGTTTTCTCACTTATAACTACTTTCAACAAATTCTTTCATCTTATTTTTTAATTTGGAATTTCCATTTTCTTGTATGTTTGTATCTACATTTTTGGTTTCATGAATGCCATTTATAAATGGTGTTTTTTTTTTTTTACACAACTGCATTTTGTCATTCACAATTATAACAATTTTTATTTTAAAGTGTATATTAAGAAATCATATTTTTGCTTAACTAATATTTTCCCTTCCAATATAAATAATTATTTTGTTATATTAATTTAAAATAAAGTTTATAATATTTAAGTTATAGAAAAGTACCCTTAGGTTTTCTCAGTTTTAGAAATTTATTCTCCATGGTTTTCATAGCTTCAAAAGATAGGCCTTTAGTATTAACTTTAAATCCTTTAAGCAAAGTCATATTAATAAATTTATTGGAACATCTGCATAAATAATTTTGTTGAAAGTACAGTAATTCATCAGCGACTTTCACTTAAATAAATTTAATAAAAATGTACATTTTTTCAAAATAGTAGATATTTCTTCCTTAGTCAATGGTAACAAAAAAAGATTTCAGAATCCTTTCTGCCTTAGAACTTTTTGAAAAACATTGTTCACCAATTCTTCCCCATAAAGAAAACCACACTATCAAACATGTATAGAGCCAAAGAGGAGATTGCAAATTTAATTTTATATGTAGCACTCTTACCTTGAGGTGAGATTTCTTAGCCAGCATCGTACATACACTGCTGTCTCTAACATTAATTTCTCACTGCCTGGTAACTCCCCTACTACCTAAAAATGTGTTCCAGTGGCTCATAAACAATTATATCATCAATCCCCTCTGTGTGTAACAAGAGACCTTAACCACAGAACTGAGAAATAAAAGGAAGAATTATGCCAGAAGTAACGGTGCCAGAAACCTGCTTTGCAGTGATTGGCTAAATGGGGCCAACCAGTTGAGTTCCATTCATGAGATTTGTTGAGTTAACCTACAAGCACTTTTTTTTCCATTTTCTCTATTTTTCTTTTCTGAGGTCTCCTTTGATTTCATGCTGGCTTTTTAAATTGAGGATAAAGTTAATTCGGTTAACAATGCCACAGCTGGAATTAAGTATGCCTCTTCTCCTACCCTCCTACCGCTGAGGGGAGGGGCTGGTGGTGGTTGGTGATGTCTGATTGGATGCCCAACACCCTTGAGGGCTGTTGCTGAATCAGTGATGCCTCTAGCGACAGGCACGAAGTTAACTAATTATGAGCATATGGTTTGGCAGACACCTTGTCAGCTTGCTGCTGCTTAGGTGTTTGGAAGGAGGTGAAGGGGGAAGTTTGAGGTAGAAGGTGTGGTTAAAAGTCCCACTGACAAGCCTGGGGGAGATTTGATTGATCCTAATCTATTCTTTTTGTCAGGAATCAGCATGCTTCTGGCAGCAACAGCTTGGTAATAACAGAGATTTGTGGCCCTTAAGCTCTTGTGGTGATAGCCGGCATAGGACCAGTCAACTGGCTCCTTACAAGGCCCTCGTTTAATTGGCCACAATGATGGGAACAGAAAAAGATGTGAGGTCAAGGTACAACACATGGTCTACCTGAAATAGCTCACAATGATCTGAGGCACAGATGTCATCTTTTATTGGTGCGATTGCCATCAGAGGAATAAGAGAAGCTTTGAGTAAAAGGCCTCAGGAAAGCCCTTTAGCAAGAGCTATACAGGTACACTGGTTAGAGTTAAAATGCGTAGAGAAAAAGGCAGACATAAAAACGATTGGAAAGAAATGTAGTAGATGAGGTTGTGACTTGGACTGATGAAGAATAAAGTAGATATTCTATTTTATGGCAAAGAGGTTTATTGGGAAATTAATAGTACATTGTTTAAAATAATCTTTGAATTTTGTCTGTCAGATAAATTGGAAAATCATACACACCTGATATTAAACTGCATGGCTCTACCAAATAGATATTATTTTTCCATTATCCATAAATCTGTGTATCTCCTTCCTACGCATCACTTGTACTAAAATGTTTAGGGTCCTGTCGTCTCTTTATCATAAAGGCTTCCTTTAAAATTATCCACAATCAATAGGAATATCATTGGTTTTTGTTCATTGACTCTTAGATCTATTGTCTGGGTTTTATAAACTTAATCTAAAACTCTAAGTTTCTGGATCCTCAAAAAATACTCCATGATTTCTAGGAAGATTAGTTTGCCTACCCAGAAACATTCGCTCTTGAAAAATTTGCTAAGTAGTTTCAAATCAATGTCCTCTACTTACTGATTTTCTTATCTTACTTAATCAGGGTAGTATAGATGAAATAGATATTATATATATAATTTAAAATTGTATTGTTAATTATATAAAAGTGATTTGTAGACTCTTTTACTAGATGGTCACTAATAACTTCACAATATTCATTAGTGAACTTATGGATAGAACGTTACAGATGTGACTGAGTAGGCCCACCTGTATGGTCTGCTATCACGAAAAATACACAGGAACAATGTTGGGTGTGAGTGCATATGCGTGTTACGTGTGGGTGAATGTAGTTGTTTGTCTCAGAATTGATTGTACAGACTTTCTTTTTTAAAGCAGCTATGACTCATTTTTTAAACACCTAAAGCTGTACATGTTGCTGAAAAGACACCCAGAGGAAACTTGGAATAAGAAAGACCAGAAGTGGGGGAGTGTAGAGTATGGACTTGCAGCTAGACAGGTGTAGACAGTGTTCTAACAATGGGCAGCAACGAGACCTTGGGCGTATTGCTACCTTCTTTCAATCATGGTTTCCTCATCCATAAATGTCACCTGATTTCCCACAGGACCTGGAGTGAGGATAAATTGAGTTAAGGTACGTAAAGATTTTAGCATCATACCTTACACAATTTACTTACTAAATAGATGTTCATTAAAATATGATATATATGTCCATATATTATTCTTATGGAGTTCTAATTATCTTTAGGTAGACTGACACTTTAGGGTAATTTTCACAGAGACGGTGCATCCAAACCAAGGTAAGGATTCACCAAGTCTAAAAATAGGTAAAGAAACTACACACAGCAAAAGAGTTTCATTCAGTCTCTTCAGTGAAGGGAAGGTTTCTTCAACCACTCTTCCTGCCCGCCCCACACTGAGAGTTGATGTTGGGGGCTCACACATCAGTGCTCTTTCTCTCTCCACAGAGCTTCTACTTTGTAAAACCTTCTACGATGTGTCCAAAAACGGGATGGCTTTTCATCAGACCTATGTGAAGTTCTGATTAGCTTACGGTGCCACTTGGCCATGGTGTCCTACACACAGATGTTATATATTTGCTTATGGCTGGGGTGGGATGGGGGTGGGAAGGCAGACAACTGTACTTGAACAGCAAGAAAAAATAATAATTCTGTTTTCTAGGCTTTTTTTTTCAGCTGATGGAAACTATTTAAGCAGATCAATAATAGGATTAGACCCCAAAGTGTCTTTATTTCTTAGTATTGAACTACTACTAAATCCACACTTGGTGTGGGCGGGGGGGAGCAGGAGGTGGTTGTTTTACATTGTTACAAATTGTGAACCAAAATGGACTGCAGTGTATTATTTTAAGTCCTAGATACATAATCTGATTCTTTTTTCTTATTTATATAAAAGTCCACCTTCATCTACACCCTGGTAGTTTGTTTCATTGTTTGTTCTTTAAGCTATTTTACTTATAACATATTTTATTTTTATGAGAAATATCTAGTTGAACTTCATATAAAGATAATCTTTCCATTAATATTAAGCATACTGTATGATTCCATGGAATCACATGTAACACTTAGATTATATATTTTACATGTAATAGCTAAGTTAAAAATATCCTTTCCTGAGTATTATCTAATGTATATTTATTCATTGAAAACTTCTATCTTTTAGTTGTCACTTAGATATAGAAACATCTTGTAGTCTTAAGATTTTATCAGAATTCACTTTAAACTGGAAGTGGAAATCTAAGGACCAAAGATTGTTTGCACCAGAGGGAATTTAAACCATCCAGGGGTGTCCAACCTTTTGGAGTTTCTGCACCACACTGAAAAAAGAGTTGCCCTGGGTCACACATTAAACACATTGCAACACCTAATCACAAAAAAATTCTCATAATGTTTTAAGTAAATTTACAATTTTGTGCTGGGCCGCATCCACAGCCATCCTGGGCTGCATGCAGCTTGTGCGCCACAGGTTGGACACCGCTGGTAACAACACATTTTATTTTTTTATATTTATAGAAGAGAATCAGTCTGACGAGCAGTGTGACTTGTTCGAGTGCATACAGCTGAACCCAAAACCAAGAATGTCTGTGTGCCACATGCCTCTTATCTGAAAGTTCTACTTGTAGAAGAATCGAACAGAAATATGCAATATTCTTGTGAAAAAAAATGAAGTTGTCACTACTGCAGTTTTATCTACAAATAAGAGAGCCTAATCTTGCCTAGAAAATGTTTTCTTGTTTTCATGCTTAGCACACAGACTCATTCTTAAATAAATCCTCTGTGTTTACTGGTTGTCTCAGAATTATAAGAATTCATGGTTACTAAATTTTTTACCAGGATGTAAATGAACTTGGACTTTTATGGAAATAAGAAAAAGAGAAATAATTTATGTATCTAGGGCTTAAAATAATACATTGCAGGCAATCTTAGCTCACAGCTTATAACAATATAGAACAAACCAAAAACAATAATTAAAGTCTTAGTAAAATTTTATCAGAATTCACAAAAATTATTACCTATGTTAAAGTAGACAATGAACATCATATTTACTGGCAACTGTAACATTTTCTACATTAAGAATTATCTAGGCTAACAATGGTTTGAAACCCATTTTTGTGGAAAGCTGGACTTCAGTAGTGAAATCTTAAAGATGCAGTGATGAGCAAGGAGGTGACGGAGCGGGCAGAGCTCTGAGCTTCTCCCCCCCTCACACTTGAAAGGGCAGTGTGCTGGTTTTAAAATACGTCTACCACTTCTCTTCAAGAGGTGGGGAGTAATACCTCTTCCTTTAAGTGTGGGCTGGGATTAGTGACTTGCTTAGAACAAATAGACCATGAAAAAGTGATCAGGTGGTCATATTAGAGCTCCATTGTGAAACCATTGTGGTTTCTGCCTTGTTTTTTTCTCTGGAACTCATGGAGGAAGCCAGTCACCATGTTGTGAGGACACTCAGGCAACCTTACAAAGCATCCCGTGTGATGAGGAACTGAGGCTTTCTCCCAGCAGCCTGGTGGAAGCAAATCCTCCAGCCCAAGTAAGTTTAAGTTGACCAGGGCCCTGTCTCATGGATTTAACCAAAGTAGGGTCCTATGTGCCGTAGTTTCATTGAATATGAACCTGGCATAGTCAACTTTACATGGATTTCCCAGCTTCTCTATCTACTTCAGTTACTCATAGCCTTGAACATATTTGTGTCAGTCTTATTTCCTTCTCTTTCTTCCTTCTTCTTCAATGACTATCGACAATTACCCATCTTTTTCTAATCAATATTCATTGATAATTTATCACATTTTAGCATTACATTCATTATAATTGTCAATTTACTTATGAAAAATCTAAGAGATAAGTAATTTCTTCAAGATGTCACAAATTTTGAAGTTACTACTATAGGCAGAACTTAGGTCTGATGTCTGATTCTAGTTCCTATAACTCTTCACCCTTCACCCACTACGTGTACCTTATGGCCTATTTCATTCAGAGCATGTGTTCCTGCATCTGAAGTAATGAAGCTGATATATTTGCAGCTGGGGGTGGGGAGGTGGCGTGGTGGGGGAAGAAATTGAGAGTGTGAGAGACACCACACAGGAGCAAGAGCCTAAAGGGTTAGAAAGGTAGATAAAGGACAGGCCACACTGAGCCTAATAAATTTCCTTATGGATTTTGCTCTCTATGATCAGAATAATGTGAAAACACCACATGGTTTTAAACATGGGTGGGAAATAAAAATAAAAATGCTATATATTTTCACAAATATATATTTCCAATATTTCCACATGTATTTCTAAAATATTTAATATGCTCTCTTATGTTTTGGTGTTCTGTGTATATTTTTTTGC
The DNA here is from genome assembly GCA_039655065.1 of Glossophaga mutica. NCBI lineage: Eukaryota > Metazoa > Chordata > Mammalia > Chiroptera > Phyllostomidae > Glossophaga > Glossophaga mutica. Next base: position 173,830,266 of record CM077304.1, on the reverse strand, counting down.
TTAGCCTGTGATAAATGATAAAGTGCAGGTTTTCAATTTCATAATTTTTAGTTTTTTTTCACTAGATTTTCTTTATAGGCGGGCTTCGCTGAATCATGACGAGCACTCTAAATGGGAATTGGGCACTGAGTCAGCATTCATTGTTGAATAAATGGACCTTGAGACTCAGTCAATATCAGAATTTTTGAAAAGGAATGGATTACTTTGTCTTTACTTTGATTGCAGTAATAACACTTTGACCTCTAACTTCTCTTAGGATTTTGGCTTTTAGACAGTGGAAACACCATGCCTAGTTGTTTCTTCTTCTATTATTACATTACTTATTTCTACCTCCATAGAAATATCTTAGGGACCCAGGCCCCAATATTCATAGGCAGTACAAAGTAGATAGTAGTTATTTTTATCTGAGATTATGGATCGGTGAGGGAATGGGCTCTATCCTGTCCACTTGTGATCACTGGCAATTAGTGCAGTACCTAACACCATGTGACTCATTTAATACACGCTGTATAAAAGAACTTGCCTACACCTGTGTCTGAACATATATTTATATATAACATGGAAGAGGGCTTTGGTGCTAGAATATCTATTGTCAACTCAGCATCTTCTCTGTTCTGCTAAATCATTCTGTTACTGTCTGTAGTAACTTGATCAAATCATCTCCACTTTCTTCAAACCTCCTACAGCCCGTAGCCCATTCACTGTTGACTAATGATGCCCACACTGAAATGCATTAAAAGAATATAAATAATCATGAAAATTTGCTATTTTCTTGATGCCACACATTAATTTATTTATATCTGTAGCCTCCCTATCTTCCTTTTCCTTCCATATCTATACTGTTCATTTCCCTATTTAAGATTGTTGTTTCTACTGCTGCATCTCATTGCATCATTTCTTCTTGGAAAGCTTGAACTATTAATGGTCTCAGATGGCTCCCTCTCATGACTTTTAAAAATGCTTCTTTCTTTCATTCAAAAATACTTCTCAACCTCTTCTCTATTTCCTTCCATTAAAACAAATTATTGGGAGAAAGGGGGAGTGGAGGGTCAGTGTTCAATGGGTACTGAGGTTCAATTTGAGAAAATGAAGGAAGTTCTGGCCCCGACCAGCATGACTCAGTTGGTTGGAGCATTGTTCCATAACCAAAGGGTTGCGAATTCAATTCCTAGCTTGGGCATATACCTCGGTTACCAGTTTGATCCATGGTTCAAGCACATATGATCCTTAATCTGAGTGCATATGGGAGACAATCAATCAATGCTCCTCTCTCTCTCTCTCTCTCTAAAAAGACAATGAAAAAAATGTCCTCGGGTGAGGAAAAGGAGGGAAGGAAGGAAGGAAGGGAGCAAGGAAGGAAGATTCTAGAGATGGATGGTGGTGATGGTTGCATAACAATATTAAAGTAGTTAAAGACACTGAACTGTACACTTAAATGGTTAAAATGGTAAGTTTGATGTTATGTATGTTTTATGCCAATAAAAACATAAATTACTTATGTTCATTATTATTGTTTCTTCACCTTCCACTAACACTTCAACCCTTGCCAGTCTAGCTTCTGCTTTCTTTCACTCTACTGAAACAGTTCCTGCTATGTGAAGGATAAGTTTCAAGTTGCTAAATTTCAATGGACAGATTTAAATCCTTAAAGTATTCATTAACTCTTTGCTTCTTGCTGAAATTCACTCATGCTTGGTTTCTTGACTACACACTGCTGGAGTTGTTTTTCTCCATCACAGTTACTCCTCTTCATTACCAAATCTTTTTTTTTTTTTTTTTTTTTTTTGCACCTAATGATTATATGTTGAGGTTTCTCAAAATCCAATTTTAGACCTTCTTTTAATTTTTTACCCTTTTTCTCAGGTTTCTCATCATCAACTACCAACTATATGTCAGTTACTACAAATATATCTCTCTGCACAGACTTTTTTTTTTAGTTCTAGAAACAAAAATGTTCTCCCTCCTTGTATTTTCAGTTGGAGAGCTCCAAAATACTTCAAACCCAACACACACAAAAGTGAACCCAGGAACTCACACAGCTGCTCTGCATCCCTGAGCCTGCATTCCACCCCACTCTAAATCCAGACTTTGCCAGGGTGCTCTCACCCAGTCATTGACACTGCCATCTAGTAAGTTTGTATATAGAAACCTGACAACTCTCTCTTCTTCACCTTTTCTTGTAACATCTGCCACCAAATTCTTGTACTTTTACTTCCTAAATACCTTTCAAATCTATCCCGTCTTTTCACCTCTATCACAGCCATCACACTCAGAACCAGCACCAATCTTACCCAAACTACCATATAACCTACCTGATAATAGATTCCAAACTAGTCTTCCTATTCTTTTTCAACCTTCCTCCAATCTGAAAATCCAAATTCCATAATGCAGCCAAAATAATCTTTTAGAAATGTAAATTTTATTTTGTCTACTTTTGTTTAAAACCTTCTAATGTCTTCATGTTGTTCTCACAAAAAAATCTAAATTTTAAAAATAATGCATTAGGCTCAGCATGGCCTGACTTTATCTACTTCTGTAGCCACTATGACTCTTGCTTCTCCCTCTCCCTCTCTTCTCTACTCTCCTCTTTTCTTCTCTTCCCCTTCCCTCCCTTCTCATCGCTCCCTCCTCCTCCTCATCCTCTTCTTTTCTCCTTCTTCCTTTTCTTTCTCTTCTCCTCCTCCTTATTCTTTCCTCTCCTTCTTTGCCTTCTTCTCCTTGTTCTTATTCTTATTCTCTCTCTCTGCTGCCTCTCTTCCCTCTCTCAATTCCAGGTGCACTAGCCTCAGAGATTGAGATATCCATTGTGATATAACTAGCTGAAGGGCATTTCTGATTATAATTCAGAGCCTAGACTTTATTAAAGTATGTTCTATTATTTATACATACTTTAGTTGGAAGGAGTAGGCTCATGGATGTCATTATATCTGTCTGCTAGTTTTACATAGGTACCGATATGGCTGATCTGGATAAGTAACTAGCCAGCTAAGAGAGATGTGGTATCCAAATAGCACAGAAAGAGATATACTTTTAGTAAACGATGAGTTCCTTAAGTGTAAGGTGAAGAAACAGTGTGTATTAATAGTTACAAAGAACAACTGTAGGAAGCCTATATGAGATGGGAACCCCCCCAAAACAGGAATTATCTTCCAGAGGGTGAGCCATTTGTAGTACAGGCTTCCCCCACTAGGTGGGCATTTTAGGAACCCATCTGTATCAGTGTACCAGCTGGCATTGTGGTGAGAGGCTACTGTCACCTTCAGTGAAAATTTTTTGAAGCCTCTTTCAATGTGTTTGCCCATTTTAGGATGGGTGATTTATGAGCACGCCTGCCCACACTGCACTGAGTGTCGAGCACTAAAAACAGCATGACCCCACCCTCTTCATTCACTCAATCTCACCTCCAAGTGACTTTATTTTTTTGTTTCCCTGGATGAAAAAAGTGCTCAAAGGGAAATATTTGCCAATGTGGAAGAGATGGAACAAGAAGAATGGCAGAAGCATTAAAATGCATCAAAATAGATTAGTTCAAAAATATTTTGAGTAGTGAAAAAATGTCTCAATAGGTGTACTGCATCAAGTGGGGAGTACTTTAAAGGTGACTGAAGTTTAAACATGAAATAATAAAAACACAACTTTTATAAATAAATTCCAGGTTTTGGGGTTCCCATTCATATTTAAAGAATTTAAATTCTAAGCAAGCACTTACTACATTATGCACTATGCTGTATCTTGGTTATTTCTTTGGTGAAGAAGAATTAAGAGAGCTAACGTGATAAATGCTACTATAGGTACCTTAAAAAAAAAAAACAAACTCCTACAGGAAACTGAATAGAGAGTCACCCTTTCCTGAGGAATTCAAGAAAGATTTCACAGAAGAAATGCTATTTTACCTGGGGTCAGGGGTCACATAGGAGTGTGTCAAATGGAGAAGGCCAGTTGAATTGTAAGTGGAAGGAGGAAAACACAGATAGTGTCTAGATTTAACCACACCTTTAGTAGGAAATAGAAATCTGCAAAACTGAAATTTTGTATTAAAATAAAAAGTTATTTATCATCAGATAGTATTGACAATAACTTTGTCAAAAAATATTACCATTTATACTATTTGCAATTCAAAAGCTTGGTACATTGGTTCTTTTCTTTCCAAATAGGATGTTGCCATTAGGGTGACTTGCATCCTGCTGAAAGCAGTATGTCTGATGTTTAAGGCACAAAGACAATGTTTAAAGAAGCCTTATGATTTTGAACAAACTGGCCCAGCAGGGAGCTTTTTAACCTGCCCCCCCAACAGGCACAACAGCCTGTGTTTGTAAACAGAGTCTTATTGCACTAGTGTGAGCAGACACAGAACAGTGTCGGCTCATTAATTGGGTGTCAGCTCCCTGCAGGGAAGAAAGCTTAATGAGTCAGTTCATCATAAAGAACTGGAGCTCTAGGGAGGGGTGAATGGCTGAAAGAAATGAAGAAAGATTTTTCCAGCAATAACTACGTGTATAGAAAAGCTTGCAGCCCACCTGTTGGGATAAAGAGAGCAGCATTTGGGGACTGGATGGTTTTTCTGTATTCTGCTATCAAAGCGAAACCTGAGTTTATTAACTTACAAATGCAGCAATTACCAGTGTGTATATTCATGTTTATTGTGAATATAGTAAACTGAAATTATTCAAAGCATATTTTACATAAAGTTTATGAAGCTTTTCTTTTATTCTATTCAACATATAAATATTCTACTTTTCCAAACAAAATCTTCCGTAACAAAGCACACACTAATCAATGCTTATATTTGAAACTCAAATATGTTCCTGATGCCTACAACAAACATGAAAAGATGTCAAATTTGTGGTGTCTTTCATATTTATAAGGCATTTTAAAACAATTAAACAAAAATACATTCTGAAACTTCAAAAAATAATCTTCTTTCTTATTTTCTAATCTGTCCCAATATTAGTAAAAGAAGGTATGCTGGGTTTTCACATAATGCTGTACGCTTACACGTGATATTAGTTCATTATTAGAACACTGTGTTCTTCCACCTTGGACTACTGGTCCTATTAATTTGTGAGTCATTTTAACATTGGAAAGATTTATTCACAAAGATATATGCGCCCCTATACGCACTGCAGCATTACTCATGGTGGCCAAGACCTGGAAACAAGCAAAGTGTCCTTCAGCAGAGCACTGGGTAAAAAAGATGTGATGTATCTTTATATGTGATATATCTTTTATCTGTGATATATTTTATTTTATTTTTTGATGCAATTGCAAATGGATTGTTTTCCTAGTTTCTCTTTCTGCTACTTCATTATTGGCGTATAAAAGTGCAACCAATGTCTGAGTATTTATTTTGTATCCTGTTACTTTACTGAATTTATTGGTTCCAGTAGTTTTTGGTGGACTCTTTAGGGTACTCTATGTAAGATATCATGTCATCTGCACATAATGATAGTTTTCCTTCTCAGGCTTGTATTTTTAGAGCCTAGACAGTGCCTAACAAATAAAGCAACTTTCAATTTATATTTGGAAAAGGAAATTTCACCTATCTCTATACTTGTCCATCTTTTATAAGTAGCTTTATTGAGGTATAATTGACACACAATGACCACTCATAAAGCATGCAATTCAATAAGTTTGGCATATGAATAAACCTAGGTAGCCATCGCCCCAATCAGGATGGTGAACATCTGACGCATTGTCCTCACTAGTTTCTTCATTCCCCTTTGAAATTGTTCTCTTTGCTCCAGTCCACATATGCACTAAGGAACTATTCACCTGTCATCTAGATTAATTTTAATTTTCTGGAATTTTATATTAATGCATTAATATAGCATATATTTTTTCATCTGGCTTTTTTTCATGTTATTATACAGCACTTTTTATCTATACGTGGTTTACCCTTAAATAACTTGGGGGTTGAGGATGCCAACCCCCAATTCGGTCAAAAATCCATATATAATTGACATACACAGTCCAAAATCATGTTATTTTAAGGGTCAACTGTAGGTAAATTTGTTTATGAATTCATCTGTTGATGGACATTTGGGTAGTTTTGTGCACTAGATTTTATATCAAATTAAGGTGTAAGTGGAAAGGCTGGGTCATATGTTAGGTGCATGTTTAATGTTTCCAGAAACTGCCCCACTGTTTTGCCATGGTTATAGCATCTTATCTTCCCACCAGGAATGTACTATATACCTTTGCTATCAAACAGCATGCCACACATTTTAATAAGTGTGTGATGGCATCTCATTTTGGTTCTAATTTACATTTTCTAAATGACTAGTGATGACAAATATCTTTTCATGTGCTTATTCACCAGTCATAGATCTTATGATGAGCTGTTCAAATTTATTGCCCATTTTTTAGTTATTGTTTCCTCATTTTGATTATAGAGATTTCTTTATATATTGAGCATAAAAATCTTTTGTCAAAGCTGTGACTTACAAACTTTTCTTTCATTGTCTTTTCATTTTCTTAACCATAACTCTGCAGAACCTAAGTTCTTAATTTTAAGAAATCTAACTCATCACTACATTTTTTTCATTTATGGATAATGATTTTGTTGTTGTAACTAAGAAAATTAAGACCAGGTTACAAAAATTTTCCTCTAACTTTTTTCAAGAAATTTTATTATTTTAAGTTTTACATTTAGGTCTATAATCTATTTTAAGATAATTTTGTATATGTTGCTAGATATGGATTTAACCTTATCATTTTGCATGTAGATATCCAATTGTTCCAGAGTCACTTGTTAAAAAGATTGTCATTTCTCCACTGAACGCACTTTGCAGTTTTGTGAGTTATCAATCACACATACATATGTGTAAGTCTACTTCTGGATTTCTATTATTTTCCATTGATTGACCTGTTTATCATGATGTCGGCATGATACTTTCTTGATTATTGTATCTTTATGAAAAATCTTCAAGTTTCATAATGTAAGTTCTCCAATTTATTTTTTGCTTTATATATTTTTAATTTTTATTTTTTATTGTTGTTCAAGTACAGTTGTCTCCATTTTCACCCCACAACACCCCCCGACCCACCCATCCCCACCTCCCACCCTCAAACCTACCCCCCTTTGGCTTTGTCCATGTGTCCTGTATACATGTTACTTGATGGCCCTTCACCTATTACCTGCTATTATCTTTCTACCCCCTTCCCTCTGGTCACTGTCAGTTTGTTCTTACTTCAATGTCTCTGGTTATATTTTGCTTGCTTATTTGTTTTGTTGATTAGGTTCAACTTATAGGTGAGATCATGTGATATTTGTCTTTCACCACCTGGCTTATTTCACTTAGTATAATGCTCTCCAGTTTCATCCATGTGTTACAGTTCTCCACTTTATTCTTATTGTTTAAAGTTGTTTTGTCTTTTCTAAGTCATTTGCATTTCCATATGATTTTCAAAATCAGATTTTCACTTTCTACCAAAAAAAAAAAAATTCCTGATGGGATTTTGGTCTTCCAATCCATTGTTTCAGCATATCTGTCCATTTATTTAGACTCCTTTAATGACTCTGAGTAATGTTATTTTTAGTTTTATTAAAGTTTTCTTATTTTGTCAGATACATTCCTAAGCATTTTACATTTTGGATGCTGTTGAAAATATAATTGTTTTTTAAATTTTTTTTTTTTTTTTTTTTTTTTTATCTTTAGAGGGGAAGAGTAGCAGAGAAGGAGAGGGAGAGAAACATCAATGTATGGTTGCCTCCCGTGCGTCCCATGCTGGGAACTGGCCCGCAACCCAGGCATGTGCCCTGACTGGGAAGCGAACCGCGATCCCTTGATTCGCAGGCCCGCGCTCAATCCACTGAGCCACACCAGCCAGGGCAGTTTTTTAAATTTTTTAATTTACAAATGTTGGATGCATCTATGTAAAAATACAGATTTTTATATTGATCTTATATTCAGCAAACATGTTCAAGTCATCTATTAGTTTCCTACCCTTTTGTAGGTCCAGAGCATTCTTTACACAGAACTCAGATCATCTGTGAGTAAGGAGAGTTTTAATGCTTCCTCTGCAATAAGGACAAATTTAATTTCTCTTTCTCGCCCAACTGCACAGCCTAGAATCTCTGGTACAACAATGAATAGAAGAGTTTAAAGCAGGAATCCTTTTCCGCTTTCTTCCATTTGGTCATCCATCCCATACTTTTTAATATATTGCTGTTTTCCACTTGCTAAAATTTTATTAGAAAATTTTGCATCCATGTTTTTGAATGATATCTGTCTGTTGTTATCTTTTCTTATAATTTTGGGGGGGTTGATATTAAAGTAATGTTGCCTTGTAGAATGAGTTGGGAAGTATTTCATCTTCTTAATATTCTGGAAGTGTTTGAGTAGAATTTTTTTCTGAAATGTAGAATCAAACGGTGGAGCCACCTGAGCCAAAAGTCGTTTTTTTGTTGTTGTTGGACTCGTGTTTTTCAACTGCAAAATCAATTACTTTAATGCGTAGCTATGATTTCTTTTTGAATAAAATACACTTTTGTGCCTTTGAAGAATCTGTTCACTGCCAGATTGTTTAATTTTCAAATTATGATGAAAGATTTCAAACATTTTATTACTAATATTTGGAAACATAAATGACTTTTATAAATTGATATCGTATCCTATTTCTTTGTCCATCTCTGTGGTGATCCTTAGGATTTTCCATGTATGCAATTATGCGATCTGCTCATGAAGACAGTGTTCTTTCGTCCTACCTTATTTGAAGGCGTTTATTTTCTTTATTCCTTTTGCTTTTTCATCCTGGCTGTAATCTCTAGAGCAGTGTTGAAAGTAAATGCTAAGAGCAGTCATCCTTGCCTTGTTCCTGATCTTAGGAGAAAATAATTTAGTCTTCTACTATTAACTATGATGTTAGCTGAAAGTTTTCTATAGTTTTCATTTATTAAGTTGAACAATTTTTCTTCTACTCTTGATGTGTTTAGAGATTTATTCATGACCTGTATTGGATTTTTAAAAATATGTTTTCTGTTCCTTGAAATAATAATGTGATTTTTGTCCTTTATTTTGTTAATATGGTATATTACATTAAATGATTTTTGAACAGTAAACCAACCTTACTTTGTGGGATAAACCCCACTTTTTCATGACATATATTTTTATATTGTTGTAGTCATTCTACTAGTATTTTGTTAAATATTTATACATCTATATTCATAAGTGTTATTCATTCTTTTTTGTGATGCCATTGTCTAGCTTTATATCTGCTAATATTGGACTCATAGAATGAATGAAAATTGTTCTTTCTCAGTTTTTTAAAACTATTTGTGAAGAATCATTACTATTTTTTAACATTTGATTAAATTTAACTTTGAAGCCATGTAGGTCTCACTTTTTCTTTGTGAGACCATTTTTATTCACTTAATTGCTTTATTCCTTAAAAATCCATTCAGGCTCTTTTCTTCTGTATGGGTTAGTTTTGCTAATTTTTGCCTTTCTGGGAATTTGTATGTCTTGTCAAAGTTTGATTTGTTAAACATGTTCATGGTATTTATAATTTTTAAAATTTCTCTTGGTCAGTAGCTATATCCTTCCCTGATTGCTGACTGTGCAATTTGAGTCATCATTTTTTTCTATGAGCTGTATTCCTTCCATGTGACAGAATACTACTTTATGGATAAAGTCCTTCCCACAACATACTTTCTTTTCTCCTGTTGAGACTATATTAAAATTATTTTTGCTTATTATATTTTAAAGATATTTTAATTAAAATATTATATTTATCCAAGTAATTACTATTTTGGGTGATTGCCCTTCTTCTTACAGATTGAGATTCCCATCTGGTATGGTTTTCCTTTTGGCCTGATGCACTCCCCTTACATCGTGTTGAATGTTGATATATTCTTGTAGCTTTTGTATGTCCAAAATAAGTCTTACTTTCACTTTCTTTTTTAAAAATATATTTGCTGAGTAGGGAATTCTATATTTATAGTATTTTTCTTTAAGTTCTTTAAAGATAGTGCTCCACTGTTTTTTGGTTTGAATTGTTTCCAACATTGTATTTGCTGTCATTATTATTTTTCTTCATATGAAATGTGCTTTTCTCCTATTTGGCTGCTTTTAAAATTTGTTTATCAGTGGGATTTAGTAGATTGTGGAATGCCTTAGAGTAATATTTTCCATGTTTCTTTTGATTAGGTGTCTTTGAGTATCTTAAATTTATGGTTTATTGGCAAATTATCTACCATTGTGTTTTCAAATATTCTTCTGCCCCCCTTTCCAGAACTCCAATTTAATGTATATTAGACCACTTGAAGTTGTCCCGCATGGATCAATTCTCTGTTTATTCCTGTTATTGTTATTATTATTATTTTGATCTTGGTATGTTTCCATTGCTATGTCTTCAAATTTACTAATCTATTCATCAGTAGTATCTATCACTTATGTAATATAGTATGTATTTTCTCAGTCATTGTATTTTCCATCTTTAGAAGTTAAATTTAAAAGTTAAATTTATCTTCCATATTTCCGTTTAATGCATATTATCTTCCTATAGATGATTTTGCTGTGAAATAGGCTTGTAATTGTTTTTATGTCCTTGTTTACTAATTATATCATCTGTGTTATTTTTGGGTCTATTTCACCCAACTTATTTTTCTCTTTCTTGCTTCTTTTCATTCCTGGGAATCTTTGAATGGATACAGGAGATTATGAATTTTACCTTAACAAATATTGCATTTATTTAGAAGCTGTCTGATCCTTTTGGTTCTTGCTTTTAGGCACTGAAAAAACATGACTAGAGCATGTTTAGTGTAGAGTTAATTTTTCTTAACAACCTGTAAGAGATCTTTAGTACTTTCCTCGATGACCTATGAATTATGAGGTTTCTACTCTGACTGGTGGGAAGAGAAACAGAAACTATTTTGTGCCCCATATGAGTTTTATAAGTTGTTTCTTCTAATTCTCTCAGGTGGTTCTTTCTATGACATTGGATAATGGTCTCAAGTGAGTGTAGTTTAATCAGTACTCAGTAACTCAGCTAAATCCTCAAAGGGGACCCTTTACTGATCTTAAAGTTTCATTATGTTTAGTTAGTTTTTTTTTTTCTTGCACTATGCCTTGTGAACTCTAGTCAATGCAAAAAGACTACCAGGCTGTACCTGAACCCTCTTTTCTACATCGTAGCCTGAAAACAATAACGTTGAACTAGAGCAATGTTAGGGTTTAACCTCTTTTGTTTCTCATATCAGGGATGGCTCTCCTTCATTGCCTGATATACAAATATCTCTTATATCATTTTTTTCATACATTTTACCCAGTATTTTAGTTATTTTGGTCTTGAGGATCTTTTTGACCTTTTTGCTCCAGCCTGACCAAAAGTATAAATCTTTCACAATGCCTATTTATTTTTATGACCTTTATAAGTTCATTTTCTCATTAAATTTACCTCTAATTTGATATAGTCCCATTTGTTTATTTTTCCTTTATTTCCCTTAACCTAATAGATATATCAGCAAAAATATTGCTATGTGAGATATCTGAAATTTCACTGCCTATGTTTTCCACTAGGACTTTTATGATATCACAACTTATATAAGTCTTTTATCCATTTAAGTTTATGGTGGTATATGGTGTAAGTTGGTGATCGAGTTTCACTTTTTTGCATTAGCAGTTGAGCTCTCCCAACACCATTTATTGAAGAGGATATTTTTTACTCCATTGTATGCTCATGCCCGCCTTGTCACATATTAACTGATTGTAGAGACATGGGTTTATTTCTGGGTTCTCTATTCTGTTCCATTGGTCTATGTCTCTGTTTTTATGCCAGTACCAAGCTATTTTGATTACAGTGGACTTGCAGTATAGTTTGATATCAGATATTGTGATTCCTCCAACTTTTCTCTTTTTTCTCAAGATTGCTGAGGCTATTCAGGGTCTTTTTTGGTTCCATATGAATTTTTGGAATATTTGTTCTAGATCTGTGAAAAATGCCATTGGTATTTTAATAGAAATTGCCTCAAATCTATAGATTACTTTGGGTAGTACTGACATTTTAATGATGTTAATTCTTCCAAACCATGAATAGTTTTATATTTCAAACAAATGCAACTCCATCAAATTAAAAAACTTCTCCACAGTTAAAGAAACCATCATCAGAATGAAAAAACAACCGACTATATAGGAGAACTTATTTGCCAATGATACATCTGACAAGGGTTTAACCTCCAAAATATATGAAGAATTCGTATAACTCACCATGAGGAAGATAAACAATCCAGTTAAAACATGGGCAAAGGACCTCAGTAGACACTTCAACAAGAAGGACGTAGAGATGGCCAACAGACATATGAAAAAAAGCTCAGCATCACCAGCCATCAGAGAGACACAAATTAAAACCACAATGAGGTATCACCTCACACCTGTCAGAATGGCTATCATTAATAAATCAGGAAACAAGTGCTGGTGAAGATGTGGAGAAAAGGGAACCCTAGCGCACTGGTGGTGGGAGTGCAGACTGGTGTAGCCACTCTGGAAAACAGTATGGAATTTCCTTAAAAAATTAAAAATGGAACTAATTCCATTGCTGGAAATATAACCTAAGAGTCCCAAAACACCATTTTAAAAAAATATATGCACTCCTGTGTTCATAGCAGTGCTATTTACAATAGCCAAGTATTGGATACAGCCTAAGTGTCCATCAGTAGATGAATGGATTATAAAAACTGTGGTACATTTACCCAATGGAATACTACACCATAGAAAGAAAGAAGAAGGAATTCTTACCTTTTGCGACAGCATGGATGGACCTAGAGACTACTATACTAAGAGAAATAAGCCAGTCGGTGAAAGACAAATACCACGTGATCTCAGTTATAAAAGGAATCTAATGAACAAAATAATGAGCAAAACAGAACCAGACACATGGAAACATAGAACAGACTGACAGCTGCCAAATGGGTGGGGGGAAGAGGATATGGTGGGAAGAAGGAAATGGACTAGTCAAAGAATATGTATGAATGACCCATGGACTTGGACAACGGTGCAGGGATTGACTGTGGGAGCAGGGGGTGGGCTGGGTGGAGGAGGGCAAAGGGGCAAAACTGGGACAACTGTAATAGAATAAACAAGAATAAAAAATAAATAATTTTACCTCTAATAATGATTTTATTACTCAATATTCTTAATCCTGATGCAACAAGACTATATTCTTATATGTCTAGTATCTTAAAACTCCAGGTGGAACTGGGAATTGTAATAATATGTAAAAGTACGTTATACCTTATGGTGTTTGTGAGAATTCAATAATTTCTGTAAAGTAACAAGCACGGTGTTTAATACAAAGTAAATAATTAAGAATATTTTTTTTAGATACCAGGTATTTATTGACTTATTCTTTTTCCCCCACTTATTTATGCATTCATTGGTTGCTTTTTTCTTTTTATTTTTTAATATATTTTATTGATTGTGCTATTACAGTTGTCCCATTTCTCCCCCATCATTCCCCCCACCCTGCACACACTCTCCCACCCACATTCCCCCTTTTAGTTCATGTCCATGTGTCATAAGTTCTTTACCTTCTACATTTCCCATACTATTCTTGCCCTCCCCCTGTCTATTTTGTACCCACTATCTATGCTACTCATTCTCTGTACCTTTTCCCCCGTCTCCTCCTCCCACGCCCCTGTTGCTAACCCTCCATATTTTAGAAAGAGTAAAATTAGATGAGCGATATAGAGAAAGACCCACATTTTGACCATATAAACAAGCAGAAAGAAGCACAGTTTGAGAAACCCAAAGGAAAGAAACAATTCTGGAAAACAAAGTTGGGGACAACTTTTACTTCTGTCCATCCTCTCTAGAGAAAGTTCCTTCCAGAACTCTTCTATGCTCAGATTCTTTTAAGATTTTTGATTTATGAAGGGTAAGCATTTTTTTTAGACCTTAACTATTTTATTTACATTTCTCACCCAACAGTTATGTGAAATTATACACGTTTAAAGGTGGAACAACTATAACTGAACAAATAAAATAAAATAAAATAAAATAAAATAAAATAAAATAAAATAAAATAAAATAAAATAAAATAAAATAAAATAAAATAAATTCCAGTTGGAAAAAAAAAGTCTAACCTCAAAATTTAAAATTATTTGTAAAATGATACTGCTTGATTTTGGTGAAAGGATCAAAAAACTTTACCCTCAGATTCCAATAGAAAATACAGTTCTCAGGAGTTCAGTAAGGGGTCACCATGAGGACTCCCAACCATACTATGTACTGTCCTCCAATTATTTCATGGTCATAAGCCACTTACTCAAAGAATATGTACCATCATGGCTGATGTCATCATGAGTCAGGGGTTATAGCTGATTTTTTTTTATGTTTCTCGGTACACTAAATATATTAAATTAAAAATTTTTTCAGTATTTTTCTGTCCTTGGCATAGCCTTTCTTCACTCACCCCATTTTCAAATAACCTTATTCGGCTTATATAGCAACACCTTGAAAAAACCTTCCTTTACCCTATCTAGATGTGACTTGTGCCTCCTCAGAATACCATGGCACATCTCTGTTCCTCTTTAATGTTATTTGCACTTTTCCCTGGATTTGTGTGCACGTCTTATCTACTAGTTTGTATTTTCAGTCTTTAATTAGGATAATGATAATAGTGTTGTTTCAAGCTTCACATTATAAAGCTTCTTTAAACACATCATTTTACTTAATTCTTGTTATCTATAGCAACTTTATTATATTCTTCCAAAAATCCTATTCAATTTTTTTCGTAATTCAAAATGACTGCCTTCTAACCCAGGTACACCATTATCTAGTAAAGTATGCACATGGAGAAATTACCATATTTTGCTGTATATATCACACACACATGTTTTAGGCCCAAACTTTCAGGAAAAAATCTTTCATTTTAATTTTTTAATGCTATTTTTCATTATTTATACTTAGAAACAAAACCAATTATCATATTCCAGGGTGTTATTTTGCATACATATATTGTTATTGCTTTCTAGAGTTACACTTTGGATACATAAGCATAGATTAAAAAATTAAAAATATTTGTACAGATACAGAATTAGTACTGCCCATTATAATACACATCCTTAGTTTTCCCTCAAAAATTTGGGCAAAAAAGTATGCATTATACATGGCAAAATACTGTACTTAGTCTCTTTGAAGCTCACTTTCTTTATGTGTTGTTCAAGAACATTGTCATTAAATGATATTATATGTTGTTATGAATTCTTGGTCTATAGCTGTATTCAGTAAATTGTACTTATTAGTATCAATGGCACAAAACAGATAATTATATCAAGTTTGAATTGTCAATACGTTTTAATCCAGTGGCAAGCACTTGCTTTTCCTCACTCACTCCATAATTCTGAAGAGTGAAAACATGTAAAACAATATTCCTAATTCTATACAAATTTGCTGTCTGACTTCACATGTACAGTTCTGAATGTATCTGTGGTACCTCTACATGTATTTACCACTTAACATACTGGAAAATTAAATAAATATTTAGAATAATCAGATTAATTAAACTTACTGTCCTTTTATGTAGACAACATTTCTAGTCTACTATCAGAAATGCTTGTACTTTAAATTATTGTGATGGTTATTTGCCACATGAATATCACTATCTTAACTAGCCTATGTTTGAACTGTAAGATTTGGGGGAAGTCAGCAGGCACCTTTATAGGAGGTCAAATCTGTGACACTAAATTTTTAGTATCGAGACATGTCTGAGGCCATCCTCTTGGTGATCATATTATTTTCCCAAAAGACTTTGTGCTGTTGACATCAACTTCTTGACAGGCTGATGACAAAGTGTAGGTCTCAGCTGGAGTTAAAAGATTTGAGTCTGAGTCTTTGCTGGTATTTTCTTTATCTGAAAAGTTTAATACCTAAGATGGTGAGAAGAAGTATAACAAAAACAAAAAAACTCTCTTCTAGTAGATTTTGTATTTTGGACGTATTTTAGGATCTTCCATACTTTTAGTTCCTGAATTCACAATCTTTTTTTCTTGAAGGAGAGAAAGAAAAAAATAATTTATCTACCAGACAGTACCCCAAGAACATGATGCCCATAGTTTCAAAGGTGAATTTGTGCATAAAATGACCACATTCTCCAAGTATGAGTCAGGCCCCCTCATACCTCTCTTTTAACAGTTTTGATTTGGGATTCAACTTTCAGAGTTATAAGAGGCAACATACTTTGTAAATTCCAGCTAAGTAAATTATAATTATAGTCCAGTTTCTAATTTGGAAATTTCAGTATTGCTGAGGAATGAAGCTTAAAGATACAATTAATATGAGCTTATATTAAAAGCTTTAGTGGAATTAATAAACTCTATAACAATAGATTATTACTCAATCTTGAACACAGACAGCTGGCTCTTGCTGTCGAAAACTAGCAAAGCAACCTACTTTCTATTGGCTACTTCTTGCATAGTGGTATTTTATCAAATTAAACCCTGTAACCAATGTAATTATGAAGGACTTGGATATTTTTAATGGAAAATAAAGGGGGAAAAAACCTTTTGGAAGCCCACAGATTAAAGTTTCCATTTAACCTTCAAATATGAGTAATACAAGTACTGATTCTGAAGTATGCAATATGAAAGAAAAGTTAGTAGAAAAGGAAAAAGAGTAATTAAGGAGAAAAGATACTTTTCTTCAGAAAGGCTTAGAAGATTTAGAGATACAGAGGTGTTAAGAGGACAGGAAATAAGGACTGGATTTTGGTTAGAAAGGGAAGCTTGATGTATTGGTTACTTGGTATACCTGGGTCACTTCCTATCAATATAGTGGTAAATTGATTGATACATTGAGAAGTTATTAGTGGTTCTACTTAGTGACTTCTTCTCTGACAGAATTTATCCAAGGAATTCATTGACATAAATTCAGTCAAAGACCTGTCTTTATAGATGTGCCAGCATTCCTGGTATTTTTCACCTTAATAAAATTGTATTTTTTGTTACCACCAAATTACCTTTCTCTGTGAATATCAAATAACAAATGTATCAGGCACGTCATTCAGTGAGACAATATACAGCATCCAGCAGAAGTAAGGCCTGCTTGAGTGTGGCAAAAATATGGGTGTAATAATTTATAGCTTTAATTTGAACATTTTACCTAAAATGTCTTATGGTGTGTTTGAGTATGATATTGTTATGTTACAGAATTATGTGCTTATGATCTTTTAGTAAAAGATTTTGTAATAAAACAGAGGTGTAATTTGTGTTGGATCTTGTATTTTCTAATTATAGATGGTTATTCTCTATTCTTCCTGTCAAATAACTATTCAATGTTGGCCTTCTTGTTGAACTTCTCTTTCCAAGTCCATATATATATCTATATATGGAAAATTATTTACTCTTTAGGAATTTTGCTTTCACTTTGAAGAGTAATTAGGTTAGTATGTGAAAAAATTGCTATTTACTTATGAGTCCTTTGGAAATAAGAGACTTAGACAAAGTAAGCTAAAACTAAGGTCTTCCTCCCTCATTCCTGTGTCCATGCCCAACTCCCAATCCCTCACCCCTGCACTGCAAATACTAACAAATTCCAAAGACCCAGGCCAAGAGTATGCTGCTTGTCCTCCTTTGAGTTTCTCTAACTGCAGGACCTCAGATAAAGGTTAGAGTGAAAAGGAAAGTGAAGGATATTGTTAGGAGGTGGGACGGGGAAGAGAGAGCAGCCAACAAAGAATGTATGATCAACCAACATGTAAGCAGCAGCAGATTAACCTCAGTGCGGAAACTGACAATTAGTTATGCAAGACACACACCAGGGTTATCCTACCCAAGGGACTGGTTTGCCCTGGCACAACAAAATACCAAGACCCAGTAGCATAAAAAACAAAACTTTATTTCTCACAGTTATGGAGGCTGCAAAATCCAAGATCAAGATTCGAGCAGTGTTCTGTTCTTGGCGAGAGCTCTCTTCCTGGCTTGCAGATAGCCACTGTGTTCTCGCGTGACCTTTCCTCTGAGCATAGATTGAGATAGATCTCCGATGTCTCTTCCTCTTTTTAGACGAGCACCAACTGCACTTTTATAACCTCATTTAACCTTCATCACTTCCTCACAGGTCCTATCTCCAAACACAGTCACATTGGAAGTTAGGATTCCAGGATATGAGTTTTTGAAGGACACAAACATGTAGTCCATAGTAGGAGCTGAAGTACTTATACACCGATTCCCATCGCTTCTGGCACTTCTGAACTACTACAAGGATGAAAAGGGGGCTTGAGCCACCGGAGGAAGTCGTCAGGTAAAGATGTCGAGTTCTGGCAACGGGAAGTGGGAAGGTACCCACTGAAGTGGTAAAGATGGGGGAATATGAGGGAGATGTCGACAGCAACTGCTTTACTTCTTCAGTGTTGTTTGAATAGCCTCCTATAATTCTCCTAAATGAACTTAGTCATGCAATTGGGAACTCAGAAATTCCTGCTTCACCTCAAATCACCAATGGAAGTATGTAATGAAGGTCAGCTTTTACTGAATTATATCATTTTATAATTTTATTTTTCTTAATCATTTGTGCTTTCTTTTTATTGTGTTAAGATGAGATAACATGGACCCTAGACTCTAGAATCAATTTCAAATTTTGATTTCTTTATGAGAAAATAGGAAATTGTTTTCATTTACTGTATTTTTCAAAGGGCATCTTTGTTATTGTACTTTTATTGCTTTCTGTGTTTAACTTCTCAACACATTAAAATCAAAACTATTGTTTTTTCTGTCCTACACCCCAGCATCTTGCTCCTGGGTAATATGATCCTTTACAGTTATGGTCCTTTGGAAATTTTTCCTTTTAAAATTGACAGGAAGAAATGGTAAGTTAACATAAATTTACTTATTCTCCTTACTGAGACAGCACTAAAATAATAATGTTTTCTATAAATACAAAATACTACATATATATGTGTATATACTTATATATATACAATACATATGCATATACATATAAATATAAATATCTATGTGGATATATCTGTATCTCCATTAGCAAATCAGATATTTCAGCAAATTTCTGGATGATAAAAAGAAGATGAAGAGTGGACTGTGAGAGCATTATACTAACTGAAATGTCAGACAGAAAAAGACAAATACTGTATGATCTCACTTAGATGTGAGATCTAAAAACAAAACGGAACCACCAAGTGTAGAGATACAGAGAACAGAGTGGTGATTGCCAAAGTGGGAGAAGTACTGGGGAAAAGGAGAAATAAGTAAAGGGGGTCAACTTCCAGCTATAAAATACATCATGGGGATGTAATGTATAGCATGGTGACTATTGTTAATGATACTGTATCTCATATTTGAAGGTTGATAAGAGTGTAGGTCTTAAAAGTCCTCATGACAAGAAAGAAAAATTTGGTAACTGTGTATGGTGATGATGTTAATTAGACTTATTGTAGTGATCATTTCAAATTTATACAAATTTCAATTTTATGTTGTATATCTGAGATTAGTATTTTATATATCAATTATGCCTTAATAACTGGAACATAACTGAAGCATAACAAAGCTAAACAAACAGAAAGCAGATGGAGGCATGTTTATGGATGTCATGACTACTGGGACCCTGGAAGCTCGAGGTTAGACAGAGGAGTTTGCCTCACACTCAGAGGGCCATGGCAGGGAGAAGGGGAGCACTGTTTAATACAGAATCTGAGAGAGCTCCAGAACTATAGAGTTGATGGGAAACATTTTGGGTGAAAAGTTTGGATAAAGATAAGGACATGGTCCTTGGAAACTATGCAAAGAAACAAATAGAATTAAAACTGATAGAAATATGGGGGTGATCACTGGCTGGACAGGTGATCACTGACTACATGACCCATGTTTCTGGAATCAAAGTGATGCAAGTATTTGAGTGATATAACACTTTTAGAAATAATGTGTAGACATGGCAGGAAAAACATACTTAAGTTTATACAGAATGCAGAAGTTATCAAGTCAGAGAGAACAGGAGTTCAGAGGGGGGAAACTGGGAAGACTACTAGAAGAGGAGGACGCTGGTAACCTCATTCCACAGAGGGGCCAGCGCAATAACTACATCTGTGCCAACAGTAAGGAAAAGTGTGTTCAAAAATACATTCTCAAACTTTGTTTTCCCCTAAATCAATTGGCTGCAAAATTTTATCTGATCTTAACTCACTTGGTAGTAAAGTCTGACCAAATAGCATGAAGCTATTTATAGCTTTTGTTTGTCACATTTCTTGTGAATATCTATACTTTCTGCTGCATAAATATTAAAGGATTTTAATTATAGCATATGTTCTAAACCCTGCAAGGGTTATTATTTATAATATACAATATCTATAAAGTAATACTTTTCTTAAATCTGAAAAGTTCTGAATTCCAAAATACATATGACCTCTAAGGTTTTGAATAAGTGATGACAAGCAAGTATAAAAAATAAAGGCTTGTATGGAAATAACAAATGCCAAATTTAAGAGGTTGTTACTTTTGTGGGGGGGAGAAAGACATTGTGATTCGAAGATTTATAGGAAAGACCTCAGTGTATTGGCAATATTTTATTTATTCAGTTGGGTAGTGGTCACCAAAGTATTTGTCACATTAACTTACAGTCCCCCTTTTCCATGCCTTTAATTGTTTATAATGATTAAAAAGCTAGGCAAAAGAGAAATTTAAAATAATGTTGTAGTGCATGGAAAGAGGAGATGAGAAGGTAGTTTAAATGTGCTAAATCTTTTTTGGTCATAGCAGGCAGACAACAGACAATGACTACATTTTCATGGAAAGAAAAGGCATTTATACATGCATATTATTTAGAGATATGGGGGTAACCAATAAAATAAACAAAAAAAGTAAGCTAAAAGTCATTGCTTTTAGGAATTAGGAATTAAGAGTAGAGAAGGGGCAGAGTAGTGTTGCTTTTAATCATATCCATATATTAAATTGGTGCATTTCAAAGAGATTGTATGGATGAATAACATCAGTTTTTATAAAGCACAATTTCTGATCTTTTGTGGTAAAATGGATTCTATTAAATAGTTATCATGATTTAAAGAAAATGACAATTGTTAGAATAAAATGGAATAGTAGATGTCAAAGTGCTGTATAACCTCTAAATCATTACATATAGTTACACAGAGGATAGTGTATTTGCAAATGAAATACAAACTCCCCTAATATAATAAAATACCCTTTTTCATGTAGAAACATGCTTAAAATTTTCTATGCAATCTAGATAGTCTGAGTTACCACTAAATATTATTAAAAGTAAAAAATTATAAATATTACCATAAAGTCATTTGCTGATTAATGCTTCTTTCTGATTATTGTTGTTGCTATTCTTTTCCTTCAAGAATCATCAAGTTTCCTCCAAATTGTCATGTACAGCCTTACTGCCCTTCCACTGCTAAACTCTTCAGTAGAGTTAGCATTCATTTGAACTTTATATTTTAGGGATCCTCTACCAGGGGTGTCCACCTCACGGCCAGCAGGCCAAATGCAGCCCAGGATGGCTATGAATGTGGCCCAACACAAAATCGTACATTTACGTAAAACATTATGAGATTTTTTTGGTGATTAGGTGTTGCAATGTATTTAATGTGTGGTCCAAGATAACTCTTCTTCTTCCAGTGTGGCCCAGAGACGCCAAAAATTTGGACACCCCGGCTTCAGAAAGAATATATAAGCAAAATTACTTATCATATCATTCTGCATTGTCCTCCAGGCACACCCTGGTATTTTTCGCCTTTATGCCACTGTGCTTGATATATCATTAACCTGGAAGATCTATTTTTCTCCATTTCTTGTTATTCAAAAATTGCAAGGCCCAGTTTAAGTGTCATTTTAATCACAATGCCTGTCTTGATCACTCTGAAAATTTTTTTAGTAGTTTGCCTTAATTTGGAACAAAGAGAAGAAAATCTTACTTGGTCTCTGAAGTCCATGTCCAAGAGTACCCTCCAATAACAAGTGTTAGAAGACAATTTTGAGGAATCATTTACTGGATAATTAATTTGGTTAGTCGGTCAGTCAGCCCACAAATATCTCAGAACAGCTGTGTGCCAAGAGTAACAATATTTCACTTCCCATGAAAACAGCCGAAACCTGTTACTAGAACAGGTACAGAGGCACCATAGTAGTAAATATTTGAGTTTTAGGAGTTATGATCTAACAGAAGATGAAATGCAGGGCATTGAAACTAAAGAATACATGTCTTAGAAAAAGAAGATGAGCTTCACCTGAATTTTGATCATGGGGCATAGACTTGATCCTTCCTGATCAATTATTTCCCTCCATGGGAAAATTTGAAGATTTGAAGATTTGAAGATTTTATTTATTTAGAGAGATGGAAAGGGAAGGAGAAAGAGAGTGAGAAAGGGAGGGAGGGGAACACTGATGGGTGAGAGATACATTAATCTGTTGTTGTCTTTCACATACCCCCACCCAGGGACCTGCTCCAAAACCCAGGCCTGTGCCCTGACTGGGAATTGAACTGGTGATGTTTTGGTTCACAGGCCGGTACTCAATCCACTGAGCCATACCAGCCAGTGGTTTGTAAATATTATGAATTAAATTATTAATTCATAATTAATTGAATTGAATTAATTGAAATTTAATTAATTGCAATATTAAATTGTAATGTAATATTATGAATTGTTTATTTTTGGAATTTTCATTTAATATTTTTGGATCGCAGTTGACCGCAGGTAACTAAAACCATGGAAAACAAAATCACAGATATAGTCTCTTTTGAGGGGGTGGAAGGTGAGGGATGGTCATTTTAATTCAGTGGTGTTTATCCTCTTTGAACTCTTTAAAAATTTTTAAGTTTTTTTTATTGTTGTTCAAGTATAGTTGTCTCCATTTTCCACCCACTGAACTTTTTATCTCTCGACGTTTCTCTTCAATATTTAAAGAATGACAACAATATTCTGGCTTTTAAGTATAAGTAAGTTTGAGTAAATTAGTTTTTATCATAGTTAAGAAATAGTCTAGTTCATCTTTATAAATGCTTTTGTTTTAACCATGTTCTACAATATGCCAAAGCTCAATATTAGTCTTCACATTACTGTACGTAGATAGATGATAGATAGCTAGATAGATAGACAGACAGATGGACACAGATAGATAGGAAGGAAGGAAGGAAGGAAATAGTAATCTTTATTCAACCATCCTATCATTTACATAGCTCCTTATTTAAGTTTAAGTACTTAATTGTCCCTATGTCTCAGCCTTCTCTTAGTGTTTTCAAGAAATTCTTAAATTATTTCCCATGTTTTCACTATTTTATCCACGGTTCTATTATCTAACCCCCTTTTCTCCTGGTTATGTGTCAGAGCACTCTGCAGTCCTACCTTTTGAATAGATCCATGTCCTTTTTCTAATATAGCTAATCTAGAGCAATTTTTTCCATCGTTTTAAATCTCACTGCCTCCCTATCTTATTGTTAAGGAACACTTGAAATAATTATTTTAATGCAAGAAGCTGTACAAAGGAAAATCTTGTGGTAGCTATATAACTGTATGTTAAATTTACTCCCACATGTACGGCTCTACATAATCACCAAAGTGTACAAAGTGCAGATAGATTATCATGGAGCATCTGATGACTGCCCTTATGCTGCAAAGTGAATTTTCAGAAATAATTTCCTGCCACATTCCTAACTGTATTTGCAGCTTGAGTTGATCCCCTTCCCTGCTGTTCTCTGATCTGCCCCTGGGTTATACTAACAGCCCCAACAGACAGACTGGCTCATGCTGCCTGCTGCTCAGACACAGATTAACTCACTGCCAGCCATATGGGCTAACGACTTCATAAATTCCTCTCTTTTTGCTTTTGGCTCTTAGAAAAGTTAATGGATAGTTTTCTGGTGGAGAGAAAAACCTGGTGGTGTGCAGACTGGGCAGTAATCACCTGCACTCACACAACTGGTACCTCCATCTGCCCTTCGGCAGCTATTTGTGTAAAGGGAATGGATTACTGCCTTAGGTGCTACTCATGCCCTCCTTGTTAGCCACTGCCATTTGCCTCAACCAGAAAGTCGAATGATTAAACACCTAATTCATATATTATTTACAGTCATTACAGAATGCATCCATTGTTAAAGAGGCTCTTAGAATATTTCTAGAGTTAAAGAAACACAAATTATTTTTATCTGTTTTGGCAAGTGTATTCAAACAACTATACTTATTTTTAAATGTAGTAAATAAAGCCTTTAACGAATGAAGTAGTGAGTTTGAAAGACCATGGTTTCAGTGAGTTTTCTGATTTGGGTGCCTTGTGACTTAGTTCCCTTCATGTGCCTTAACTGCCCCTGAAATGTCTTTAATTGTTTAATGACTAAATGAGAGCAAAGAGAATAAAGGAGAATAAACGCCTCATATTAGTTATATGTAGCTTGATACACTAGTTATTAGAACATGAGAATAAATTAGTGAGAAAGCAAATGAACTGTAAATGCTTATGAAGGACAAACCATGTCTAATATTATGAACAGTAGCCCCATCTAAAATGTATTGGGTCCAGTGCTTATTTTAAACTATATATGATATTTCTACTAAATTGAAATAAGGTTTTGGTTAAAATTTGAAATTGGCTATTGATTATAATAGTATTTATAAGTGATCTTGATGTTCAAAAATAATCTATAACTTCTTGTTTGGAGAAGTTTACATGCACCCTTTCCTCCCTGCTCCTCTGAGCCAATAGGTACAGCTATAAACTCAGAAAATAATAGAAGAAGCAACCAAATGAGAATGCTGAAAGATAAGAGGAAGGACAGATGTTCTGGAGGACAGGACTGTTGAAGCAACTTAAGGTCATGAAGGCTTATGACCCCTTATACCCTCCCTGCCCCACCATTCAGGAGAAGTCAACTCAGGAGTTTCCCAACCCCAAACCAAGCAACAGAAAGAGCCCAGGTTGGCTCATTCCTTTCCCTGACTGACCAAAAGATTTCTGAAAACATCAGTTAATCATGGCACCAGGGGCAAAGGTGATCCCTTGTAACAATAAGCAGCCAAGAGAATCATTCTTTTATTAGAAGTCAGAGACTCTCTCCTCCACCAAGAGATATTGGACATCTAGGCAGCAACAGTAAAAAGGATGTTGTCATGATAAGCAACACAACACAGGAAACCTTTCAATTCCTGTGGGGTGACTCTCTTTTTTAAGCTAGGATTGTGGTCAGTTAGGCAGCACCAGCAAGGGGTACCTGCCATTTAAGTGACCAAATCCAGGAATCCATTTACTTTCTGATAATTACTCCCTTCCTCAGAGACCCCAGGGTAGGAGAAGAGTACAGGAAGGGGAAATCCCACCACAACAGTGCTCTCTGTTCTCCACATATGGGGACTCCCACTACAATAAATTGCTTCCCACAAAAGCCTCTTCTCCTCAAGGGACTTGAGACTTCCCTCCTCTGGTAAAAGAAACTTGGCAGCCTGGTGGGGAAACATCTTCGGCTCTCCTTAGGCAACAACTTCAGGAGCCAGTGGGAATTCTGGCAGCGCCAGATAGTCCTAGATCAAAGTAATACTGCAAGCTCTGAAATTTAAGCAAACAAAATATCAAGGATACAACTGAAATCAGCCACTTATACCCAGAAACAAAAACCTCATAAACTGAATGAGAAAAGACAATCAACTGGCATCAATATTGAGATAAGTCAGATGTAGTTATGATTTTCATAAATTTTTATAAAATTTTATGAATTTTTGAATTTTTATGCTTTTCAAGCATTCGTCATAAAATGCTTTAACAATCACTGCACATTCTCTTTGAACAAATGCAAAAATAGAAAATCTCAGCAAAGAAATGGAAATTACAAAAAAGAACCAAACGTAAAAAATAACCTGAAAAATATAATAGTAGTATAATGCATGACAGAGGATAAAATTAGTGAGATTAATAAAATTTGCCAAATTTCAACAAAAGAGAAAAAACCGAAAAATACATATAAAGAGCTCAAAGTCATGTGGATAATAACAAAAATCTAACATTTGTGTCATCAGAGTTCTGACATAGAGAAAAAATAGGGTAGGGCTGAAAGTATTCAAAGAAATAACAGACAACTCCCCAAATTTGGCAAATGGCACGTACCTACAGATTCCAGAAGCAGAATTTTCAATGAGATAAACTCAAAGAAATCCATGTTAATACAAATCATAATTAAATTTCTCACAACTAGAAACAAAGACACATTGTTGAAAGCAGCCAGAAATAAAGGGGTCGTTACCTACAGGGAAACAGTTTGAAGGAGAACAGACTTCTCATCTGACTAGAAGTGCCAGAAGGAACCGAGAAACCATTTTTCAAGTACTGAAAGGAAAAACAATAGCTGCCGGCCCAGAATCCTGTGTCCTGTGAAACTATCCTTCAGAAATAAAGTGGAAATAAAGACATTCTCAGAATACAAAAAAACTACAAAAACCTTTTTTATGATAAACCTATCTTTAAAGATTGGCAAAAGGCAGTTCTCAAAGCAAAAAGAAAATGATTTTTAAAAATTGGTGCATCAGGAAGAGGAAAGAAACCAGAGAACCAGAGAAAGAATAGCACTCGGTATATACAGCAGACTCATTTTGGTCCTGAATTCTATAAATCATATTTGATGCTTCAAATAGTAATCATAAATATATGATACTTAAGACAATGATATTTAAAATTAAAGAAGGCAAAAAAGAAAATGTAAGTGAAATTTCTACACTTCACTTGAAGTGGTAGAATGTTCACACCAGTTGATTGTGATAAGTGACACATGTGTATTGTTGTACTCAGAGCAACCTGCAAAAAAAAAAACCATACAGACACACTCAAATATACCATGGTGTGCAAATGGGGGACACCCAGTTAAAATTGCTTGAGCTGGGATTTGGACCCAGGAAATCTAGATCCAGAGTTTTGCTCTTCACTTCTATGTTACATATCCTCTCAGTAATTCCATGCCGCATGTTTGCAGAGATAAATATAGTATCTAACACTATTGTCCATAAACCAGACACAAATTTAGATTTGATGGATTAGTTCACTTAATCCTAATAATAATCTCATCAAGACTGTTATATTTATCCTTCCTTCACAGCTAAAAAGTGAGAGTAAAAACAATTTCAGTAACTTGCTCATATCTACACAACTCTTAAATAGAAGAATAATGGATTTTAATTCAGTTTGAGTCTAGTGTTCTCATATTTAACTATTGTGCATGCTGCCTCCTACACAGGTCCTTTTATTCTTTTTGTAAGAAAACACACCTAAAACAAACATGGCTATCTCCCTCTCCTAAATTTGAACTTTGTAATGGTTATTTTATGTACGAACTTGACTGAACTAAGGGACTGGCCAAATAGCTTGTAAGACATTTTTCTGGGCGTGTCTGTGAAGGTGTCTTCTAAAGGGATTCATGTTTGGATCAGTATGCTGAGTGAGGAAGATAGTCCTCACCAGTGTGGATGGGCATCATTCAATCTACTGAGAGCCAGAATGACGAACTTCCTCTCTCTACTTGAGCTAAGACATCTGTCTTCTCCTGCTTTCACACATTCAGTGCTCTGGACTCAGGTTTTTGAACTCAGATCTAACCCACACACCCCACCCCCAGCACACACACATCCACTCATTCTTAGGACTTCAGACTGAGACTAAATGACACCAGTGGCTTTCCTGGTTTTCCAGCTTGCAGGCCACAGGATTGATTTCTCTGCATCCATAACCATGTGAACCAGTTGCTATTTTATATTTGTTTCTCTGGAGAATCCTAATACAAGCTTATCATTACCAAGAAGCTAGAATGAAACAGCCACATGTTAATTCTGAGAAAAACAGAGTTTATTAAGAATGCAGTTTTTATTTTAAAAATTAATGTTAATACACCACTTGAACTTGGTCTGTTGTCTATTGGCTCTCAAGGCATTTTTACTTTGGTTTATTGACTAATTGTTTAGGTAAAAAAAGACACTGCATTTTTTTCCATTTTTTTATTTTATTTTTAATCAGTATTTTTTTAATTGTTGATATTGTACAGTTTTCTGTCTTTTACCCCGGCCCCAGCCCACCACCCCAGCCCTCCCCACCTTCCTCCCATTTCCACCCCCCATAGTTTTTGTCCATGAGTCCTTTATACTTGTTGCTCTAAACTGTTCCCCTTTTCCCCTGAAATTCCCTCCTCTCCCCCTCTGGTCACTGTCAGACTGTTCTCAAATTCAGTGTCTT
Organism: Glossophaga mutica; assembly: GCA_039655065.1. Taxonomy (NCBI): domain Eukaryota; kingdom Metazoa; phylum Chordata; class Mammalia; order Chiroptera; family Phyllostomidae; genus Glossophaga; species Glossophaga mutica. Next base: position 173,802,107 of record CM077304.1, on the reverse strand, counting down.
TGTTTATATTATGCTTGTTTGTTTGTTTTGTTAATTAGCTTCCTGTTAAAGGTGAGATCATATGGTATTTGTCTTTCACTGCCTGGCTTATTTCGCTAGCTATCAAAGAGATGCAAATTAAAACTACAATGAGATACCACTTGACACCAGTCAGAATGGCCTTCATAAACAAAGCAACAAACAGCAAGTGTTGGAGAGGTTGTGGAGAAAAGGGGACCCTAGTGCACTGTTGGTGGGATTGCAGATTGGTACAACCACTATGGAAAACAGTATGGAATTTTCTAAGAAAACTAAAAATGGACATACCTTTTGACCCAGCAATTCCACTGCTAGGATTATATCCTAAGAACACTGAAACACCAATCCAAAAGAACCTATGCACCCCTATGTTCATAGCAGCACAATTTACAATAGCCAAGTGCTGGAAGCAACCTAGGTGCCCATCAGTTAATGAATGGATCAAAAAACTGTGGTACATTTACACAATGGAATTCTATGCAGCAGAAAGAAAGAAGGAGCTCCTACCCTTTGCGACAGCATGGATGGAATTGGAGAGTATCATGCTAAGCGAAATAAGCCAGGCAGTGAAAGACACTGCATTTTTTAATGGGAAGCCCAGGTCACTTTCTGTCTGCAAACCTTAGAGCAGTCATCAATTTCTCACTCCCGAAAACAGCTTGGTGAGGAGCTGGCTATCCTAACAGCTTGCCTTGGAGTACCCTATTGTTAGCTTCATGAACTGTCCTTACCTGGCTCTTTCATGTCTCTTTTGTGCATGGACCTCCCTGAAATTAGTCTCTAGACCTTTGTGGTAGCCCAGGGCCAGACACCATTCTTGTGTGCCAAAGGGATAAACCAGATGAGAAAAATTTAATATCTAAGTGTTTGTTTTTGAACATCTTCAGAAATATTTAATATGGATGTATGAACAAAGTAATAAAAAAGCTAAACACTTTTATTTGTCCAAAATACAGTTACCTATTTCAGCCCATCTTTGTTGTGATTAAAGAGCTCTGATGTAAATAAAGCTTCACAACTTTGCACTTCACAAATTTATGCGTAGGAAGCTACACAGAGAAGGAGGAAGGGAAAAAGCTATGGAGGGAAGACAGACCACATAAAATCACATAATATAAGATTTCTATGACTTAAAGAACATGGTGTTAAGATATTGAATACTATAAAAGATTAAGATGAGAGAGTTGCTCAGATCAACAGTAATTAAAATACAACAAAATTGTGAAGCATAAATTTCTCATCACTTTTATAACCTCTATTATTAAAAACATTATAAACAGTCAACAGTCAAGAAAACACTGCAGTGAAAGACTTTCATGGGTCAGCCCCCCCTTGCAGTACTGGATACGTCAGCTGGTAGTGTACATGTGCAGGCAGGGCTTGCTATTAGGGTCTCTGGCTAGGCAAGGCCACTGCCTATGATCTGAAGTCAGGAGCAATGCTGCTTACTGGGCTTGGCATTCAAGTGGCCGCTGGGAGTGCTCCCTGGTGAGGCGAGGGTGCTGGCTGTACTCCATGGTTGGGTGGGGCCACTAGCTGGGTTCTGCAATCACCTCTGGTCAGTCAAAACCTGTGTTCTTTCTCAGGGTGATGTCAGTGCTTGGACTCTGCTATTAGGTAAGGTAATGGTCTGGGCTCCAGAATCAATCCTGATTGGGCGGAGTCTCAGGCTGCACCTTGCCACCAGATGGTGCTGCAGGCTGAACACAAGATCCAAATGGGACTGCAGGTAGAGTTTCATAGTTGGATGGGGTCTCAGCCTGTCCTCTGTGATCAGGTGGCCAACACACTGGGATTCATGATTAAATAGACATCTGGCGGTGCTCCACTACTGGGCAAGATCTCTGGAGGAATATCTAAGCTCTCTGGAAGAAGGTCCTCCAGCTGTGTTCTGAAGTTGAATAAGGCTAAAGAAAGGCTCTGCATTCCTGCAGGGTCGCTATCCAGTACCTCTCCATGAGCGGGCAGCAGGTTATGCTTTGTGGTTGGATCCAGTCACTGGCTGGGCTCCTTGCCTGGGAGAAGCCTCATGGTGTGTTCAGTTTGTTCAGCAACCAAGCAAAGCCATTGGCTAGGTTCTGCTATAGGGCAGTACCATACACTGGGCTCCAGCTCTGCCTAGGGTCACTTTTCATGCTCCCTCATTATGCAGGTCCAGAGACTACAGTTAACATTTGGACAGGGATAATGGCTTGGGTCTTCGCTCAAGTGGGGCTTTAAGATAGGATTTGTGGCTGCTTGGGTTCTCTGGCCATGCTTCCTGGTCAGGTGTGACTGGGAGCTATACTCAGCTGTGGGATGGGGCTGCAAATTTGCTTCTCTGAACAGATAAGCCTAGAACAGACTCCACAGCATGTTTGGCTAGTTGACTAGGGACTCAAATCAGGCAGACGTGCCAGTTGAGCTCCCTGGCCAGATGGGGCCACAGGCTCAGCTCTGTAGATGGCTGGGACTTCTGCTTGGGAGCTGCTGCTTCAAACAAGAATACAGTGGGTCAAGATCTGAGCGCTGGTCGCTCTAAGTCCAGTCCCCTTTTCTGTCTCTACCTAATCCTCAGCTGTTAAAACCTGCAGGTTCCCCACAGTGATCCCCATGAGAATAGACCTGAGTGGGCTTCCTGAGAAGTTTCCCACAGTTATGATGAAGCTAAATGTCCACCTTGGTCTCTCCTTTTGCCTCTGGAAAAAGTATGGGTCTAAGGCAGCCTTCTTGGTAAGGTGCTGTGCCAGCTCAGGGAAAGGGTAATGCAGTCAGAGTTCAGCTCCTACTCTTTCCCTTCTGCTATGCTTCCTCTCAGTTTATGTGGTCCAGGGAGGTGCCTGTAGCCTCATTTCAGGTTCTAGGATTTCACACAGATAATCATCTTGTCTATGGATAATTGCTAGCTGATTTGCTTATAAGAGGGACTGAAGTCAGGAATGACCTATGTGGCCATATTGATGATGTAACTCATAGCCCTGGAATTTATACATGGATAATCATTTGTGCAAAGCATTGCAATTTTACAGGGCTCTTCTCTGAAGAAGGACCATGAAAAGTGAGTAATAGTTGGTCTGGGTGTTTCTTCTTTCCCATTAGTCTCCAAAGGGTACTGGGTTTTGATCAGTCTGTGAAGTAGAATAGGGTATTGTTTGGATTAAAGATGCCCCTTCTACCACTAAATAGGTACTGATTTTAGTAACAAGAAAAATGCTACAATTCTATCTTGAATGAGATTCTCATCCCAAGAGGTAAATAAGATGAAAGGTAAATTGATACTTAGTGAGGCAACCACTCACATATAATTGTATAAAAAGAATCTATACCCTGTAGTAGAAAATAAAAGTAACCTAAATTAAAAGATGCTTTGCTTTTATTGTAAATTTAAATTAAAATTCCTTTTAGCCATTTCTGGATGGATTGCTAACCACCACATAAGTTCCTTAATTTTATCTTATTAGAAAGTTTTTCAGTTTTTATCTAAATTTCCCCTATAATTATCTATGGAGCAACAGCAGAATTCACAATATTTTTAAATGCATGTGAAATATTCCCAAAAAATTAAAATCATATAGGGCTGTTCTCTGATCAAAATTTATTCAGATTAGAATCAACAAAAGAAAAATATTTGAAATAAAATCTCCAAACTTTAGAAAATACAATACTTGGAACTAAACAAAAATGAAAACCACCAAGCAAAAAGAAGTAAGGTATAAACCAATGATTTAAGCTTCCACCTTAAGCAATTAGATGAAGAGCTAACCAAACTCAAAGGAAAAGTACAGAAATAGTGATGGTAAAAGCATAAGTTATTAGAACAGGATATGAAAAAATAGAAAAATATCAATCAAATAAAAGCTGAGTTTAAAAAATGATATTAAATTGATATACTTCCAGGCATGTTGATGGTAGAAATAGTGTTTATCCACAGAGTCACAAGAAAAACACCTCAGGGACCCATGTACAGGAGAATTGGGTGTAGTGGTAAGATTTATTCAAGCAAAAAAAAAAAAAAAAGGAAAAGAAAAACAGGACTGCCCCAAAGTACCTAATGTCATACACAACCAGTGGTTCAGCTCTGTCTTGCCACGGACTAAGTCCTGGGCCTGAGAAGCAGAAGTGTCTACCAGGAGGATCAGGATCCTGAACTGTAAAGCCATCCCCCTGGGCTCTGGTAATGTGGAAGAGTCTCTGCTTCTGTTGAACTAGCTAAATCTCTGATCCTGGCCCTGCTCCAGTCAGCGCTGTGCTGCTGCACCCAGGACAGCAATCGGAGCCCTGCAGCTGTTACAAAGAGAAAATGCAAGGGAACAAACATTCGAATGAAGAAATGTATACTAGACAGGCCTTTGTTAAGCTTTGATTTTATCACCTCGGGCTTGGGAGAAAGTACGCTTTCTTTCAAACTAATCAATCTCTTTCTTATCCTTCATGGTCTTGGGCTGGGTCCTCCCCATCCAATCTGCTCTTTTTCCCAGGTTTTCCAGGCTGGACTCCACCCCTTTATCTCATCATTTTGGCTTCTACTGTGCATGCCCCAAAGTTTGCCTTGTTACCAGGTTTATACTCCTCGTGTGCTTACCTCTCCCTGTGCCGTATTGGCTTCTACTGCGCATGTGCCTAGCAAAGGAGTTTCCCCTGTTGTTTTTTTCCCCCTTCCACAGGAATCCCAGCTAATGACCAGTGGCCAAATCTTCCTGCCCACTTTGAAGACCCCACAATGGAGGATGCAGCTGTGCCCTGGGTAGGCTGTGAATGCCGTGGCTTCTCAGTGAATCAGGCTTAATGTTCAATTCAGCTCCCTAGAGATTCAGGCTAAATGTCTGATTCCATTTGCTCCCTTCCATAACTAACTAACTACCTATCCTAAGAGGCAGACTGATCATGAAAACAGAGAAGCTGAAATTACCAATAATAGGAATGACAGATGGTTATCACTCTAGATTCCCCAACATGAAAAGGATAGCAAGAGAATACATTATTACAAACAAATTTATGTCAATAAATTTGACAACTGCAATGGATTGAATGTGTGTGTCCTCTCAAATCCACACGTTGAAACCCTCACCCCCAGTGTACTGATAATAGGAAGCAGGCTTCCTTTGTGTGGTAATTAGGTCATCAGGGTAGAGCTCTCAAAATGGGACTATTGCCCTTATAACAGAGATACCAGAGAGCTCTTTTACCCCTTTTTTCACCATGTGAGGCAATAATAAAAAGACCACAGTCTGCAACCCTGAAGAGGGTTCTCACCAGAACTCAACCATGCTGGCACTCTGATTTCAGACTTGTAGCCTCTAGAACTGTGAGAAATGAATTTATGTTGTTTGTGAGCAGTCTAGCTTGTGGCACTTTGTTATAGCACCTGAACTGACTAAAATAACTTAAATGAAATAGACAAATTTCTTTAAGACAAATGCAACTTTCAAATGGTTAAGAAAATTATTTAGCCCAATTCAATTTTTAAAGATTGAGTTCATAATAAACATATTTCAGGCCCAAATGGAATCATTGGTGAATCCTGTTAATGGTTTTAAGGTAGAAATAATATAAATCCACTAAGTCTTTCAGAAAATGGAAGAGGAGTGGAAACTCTCCAAGTTATGTTATAATACCAAAAGGAGACAAAGACATTACTAGAAATAGAACTGTAGAACTTAACATCCTGGAATAAATAAATAGGATCATGATGTTTAAACCAAAAATGCAATATTGGTTTAACATTGAAAAATAAATTACTGTCATTTACCATATTGACAGAATAATGGTAGAAGAGCCATATGATTATCTCAATATATGCAAATGTACTCTCACACATTTCTAGTGGGAATGTAAAATTATACGATCACTTTGGAAAACAGTTTAGCAATTACACAATCCACATAATCCAGTAATTCCATGTCTAGATTTCATTTCTAAAATAAAATATATATGTCCCCTCAAATACTATACACAAATGTAAATAGCAACTTGATTCATAATAGCCCCAAACTGAAAACAACCGAATGTTGAAAGCCAAGTGAATAGCTAAATAATTTGCAGTATATTCTCAGCAGTAAAAACAAATTACTAATATACAGAACCACATGAGAGAACAAAACATGCTGAGAAAAATAGGAAAACACAAAGAGTATATATTGTATGATTCCATTCATGTGTAATCCCAGAAAAGACAAAACTAATTCATTATAATCAAATGCATATTAGTGGTTGTTTTGGATTTGGAGTAAAGATAGAATGACTGCAAAGCAGCATGAAAAAACTATTTAGGATTTTGGCAATATTATGTATCTTTATTGTAAGGTGTTCACACCAAAAATTTATATATTTACCAAAATACATCAACCTGCATCCTTAAAATAGTTCTATTTTATTTTATACAATTGTATCTTAATAATGTTTATTTTAAAGAACAGCAACAACCAGAATGTTTTTAAGAATTCCCAGTGTCCAAAGGTACAGGGTCAAGGCTGAACCCTCCCTTTCCACAGTGTAATAAAGCTTTACTCATTCAGGTGCTGACCAGTCCAGCCAGTTCTCTTCCTGGGGTGCTGAGCTCTTAATGAAGCTGGGGACTAAAAGGTGAGCCCAACCTGCCCCACAACTGCTTACTCTGGAAAAAAGGCACCAATACTCCTCCAGAGGTAATCCTCTTAAAGTTGTAAATTCACAGGAAACATTTTTTGTGGAGCCCTTCCCTATTCAGACATTCTTGTAGTGTCTGCTTTATTTTTGCATTCTAAGATGTTTTTAATCCTTCTCAGTATGATGATAGACTTATAGGCTAGTAGGGCGGGAAAGTAGCAAGATTAATGAATTAGTTTATTCAATACCTAATAAACTTTATCAAGCCTGGAACACTGTGTAGCCAAAGAGTAGTAAATGGACAAATGGGGCTCTTAAGAGATGAAAAAATACACAAACTGGAGGGAGACCTGGTGCCCTATTTTAATATCACTCTTTTTCAACTCTCTTTAAATCAGTTTGCAAAGAATAATGTCCAGGGAAACGAAATGTTTCTTTGAAAAGCATCAGTATTCAAGTGAGAATATTTGTACATAATCTGGGCCATGTTAGAATTGGTGCAGGAGAAAGACAAAAGCTTTTGGTAAGACAAACCTGAGTTTCAGGTCAACCTCTGCTTTTTTTTGTAGCCTATTATTTTGCAAGATTGTGAAATAAATGTAGTTGCTTCATGTCTTACTTTGAAAAGCTTAGAAAAGTAAAAGATAATTGCAAATCAACGTTATGGAAATAGTCACATGTAATCTGAATACTTACATAATATTCATTTTATAAAGCATAATATTCACATGCAAACATATTTGCATATTTTGAATAAGATTTAGAATGGTTTATCCACAAAGATCCAGAGAATGAGACCTCACAAAAGGTGGGATGTATTGAATATTTGCTCAACATTCAATGTTTTTTTAAATTTTATTTTAATTCTTGTTCTTGTACAGTTTTCTGTCTTTTACTCCCATCCCAGCCCACTGCCCCAGCCCTCACCACCTCCCTCCCATTTCCACCCCACCCCTAGTTTTTGTCCATGGGACTTTTATAATTGTTGCTCTAAACCCTTCCCCTTTTCCCCTGAAATTCCCTCTCCTCTCCCCTCTGGTGACTGTCAGCCTGTTCTCAATTTCAGTGTCTTTGGTTATATTATGCTTGTTTGTTTCTTTTGTTGATCCTGTTAAAGGTGAGATCATATGGTATTTGTCTTTCACTACCTGGCTTATTTCGCTTAGCATAATGCTCTCCAATTCCATGCATGCTGTTGCAAAGGGTAGGAGCTCCTTCTTTCTTTCTGTTGCATAGAATTCCATTGTGTAAATGTACCATAGTTTCTTGATCCATTCATTTACTGATGGGTACTAGGTTGCTTCCAACACTTGGCTATTGTATATTGTGCCGCTATGAACATGGGGGTGCATAGGTTCTTTTGGATTGGTGTTTCAAGGTTCTTAGGATATAATCCTAGCAGTGGAATTGCTGGGTCAAAAGGTATGTCCATTTTTAGTTTTCTTAAAAAATTCCATACTGCTTTCCATAGCGGTTGTACCAATCTGCACTCCCACCAACAGTGCACTAGGGTCCCCTTTTCTCCACAACCTCTCCAACATTTGTTTGTTGCTTTGTTTATGAAGGCCATTCTGACTGGTGTGAAGTGGTATCTCATTGTGGTTTTATTTGTATTTCTCTGATAGGTAGTGATACTGAGCATCTTTTCACGTATCTCTGGATCCTCTGTATGTCCTCCTTGGAGAAGTGCCTGTTCAAGTCCTTTGCCCATTTTTTAAATGGGTTGCTTGTCTTCTTAGAGTGGAGTCATGTAAGTTCCTTATATATTTTGGAGATTAAACCCTTGTCTGAGGTATCATTGGCAAATATGTTTTCCTATGCAGTTGGTTCTCTTTTTATTTTAATACTGTTTTTTTAGCCATGCAGAAGCTTTTTATTTTGATAAGATCCCATTTGTTTATGCTTTCCTTTATGCCCCTTGCTTTAGGGGACATATCAGTAAAAATGTTGCTGCATGAAAGAAATAGCTGAGATTTTCCTATGTTCTCCTCTAGGACTTTAATGGTATCATGGCTTATATTTAAATCATTTATCCACCTTGAATTTGTTTTGTGTGTGGCTTAAGTTGAGGCTTGAGTTTCATTTTTTTGCACATAGCTGTCCAGTTCTCCCAACACCACTTGTTGAAGAGGCTATTTTTACTCCATTTTATGTGGCTGCCCCCTTTGTCAAATATTAATTGACCATAGAGACTTGGGTTTATTTCTGGACTCTCTGTTCTATTCCACTGGTCCATGTGCCTGTTTTTATGCCAGTACCAGGCTGTTTTGATTACAGTGGCCTTGTAATACAGTTTTGTATCACGTATTGTGATCCCTTTCTTTCCCAAAATTGCTCTTCTTTCCCAAAATTGCTGCAGCTATTCAGGGTCGTTTATGGCTCCATATAAATTTTGAAGTGTTTGTTCTAGGTCTGTGAAATATGACATTGGTACTTTAATAGATATTGCATTGAATTTGTAAATTGCTTTGGGTAGTATGGACATTTTGATGATGCTGATTCTTCTGATCCATGAACACGGTATATGTTTCCATTTGTTTGTGTCTTCTTTGATTTCTTTCTTCAGTGTTGTGTAGTTTTCTGCATACAGGTCTTTTACCTCCTTGGTTAGGTTTATTCCTAGGTATTTTATTTTTCTTGTTGCTATATCAAATGGGATTTCCCCCCTGATTTCTGTTTCCAATGTTTCATTGTTGGTATACAAATATACCTTTGATTTCTGGGTATTGACTTTCCATCTGGCTATTTTGCCAAATTCATTTATAAGGTCAAGCAGTTTCTTGGTAGAGTCTATAGGATTTTCAATGTACACTATCATGTCATCTGCAAACAATGACAGTTTTGTTTTCTTCTTTCCAATTTGGATGCCTTTTGTTTCTTTTTCTTGTCTGATTGTTGTGGCTAGGACTTCCAATAGTGTGTCAAATAGAAGTGGTAAAAGTGGAAAACCTTGTCTTGTTCCTGATCTTAGTGGGAATGTTTTTAGTTTTTGCCCATTGAATATGATGTTGGCTGTAGGTCTCTCATATATGGCCTTTATTATGTTGAGGAATGCTCCCTCTATTCCCACTTTGCTGAGTGTTTTTATCATAAATTGGTGTTTTACCTTATCAAATGGTTTTTCAGCATCTATTGATATGATCATGTGATTTTTGTCTTTGCTTTTGTTTATGTGATGCATTACATTTACTGATCTGCAAATATTGAACCATCCTTCCACCCCTGGGATGAATCCCACTTGGTCATGATCTTTTTAATGTATTGTAGGATGCAGTTTGCCAATATTTTGTTGAGGATTTTAGGATATATGTTCATTAGCAAGATTGGCCTGAAGTTTTTTTTCTTTGTTTTGTCTTTATCTGGTTTTGGGATTAGGATGATGCTGGCTTCATAAAAAGAGTTTGGGAGTCTTCCATCATTTTGGATTTTTTCAAATAGTCTGTGAAGGATAGGGGTTAGCTTTTCCTTAATAGCTTGGTAGAATTCTCCTGTGAAACCATCTGGTCCAGGGCTTTTGTGTGTCGGGAGTTTTTTTGTTTGTTTGTTTTTTGTTTTTTTTAATTTTTATTTTCATTGTTGATCTTGTACAGTTTTCTGTCTTTTATTCTCACCCGAACCCGCCACCCCAACCCTCCCCACCTCCCTCCCATTTCCACCCCCCCATAGTTTTTGTCCATGTGTCCTTTATACTTGTTCCTGTAAATCCTTCCCCTTTTCCCCTGAAATTCCCTCCCCTCTCCCCTCTGGTGACTTTCAGCATGTTCCCAATTTCCATGTCTTTGGTTATATTATGCTTGTTTGTTTGTTTTGTTGATTAGGTTCCTGTTAAAGGTGAGATCATATGGTATTTATCTTTCACTGCCTGGCTTACTTCGCTTAGCATGATGCTCTCAAGTTCCATCCATGCTGTTGCATAGGGTATGAGCTCCTTCTTTCTTTCTGCTGCATAGAATTCCATTGTATAAATGTACTGCTTCAATTTCATCTGCTGTTATTGGTCTGTTCAGGCTTTCTGCTTCTACTTCATTGAGTTTTGGGAGATTATATTTTTCTAGAAACTTGTCCACTTCACCTAGGTTTTCAAATTTCTTAGCATACAGTTCTTCATAGTAATTTCTTACAATCCTTTGTATTTCTGGGGTATCAGTTGTAATCTCTCCTCTTTCATTTCTGATTGTGTTTATTTGAGTCCTCTCTCTTTTTTTCTTGATGAGCCTGCTTAAAGGCTTGCCAATTTTGTTTATCATTTCAAAGAACCAGCTCCTGGATTCATTGATCTTTAGAATTGTGCTTTTAGTCTCTATGTCATTTAATTCTGCTCTGATCGTGGTTATTTCCTTCCTTCTACTTGCTCTGGGCTGTCTTTGTTGTTGTTCCTCGAGTTCTTGTAGGCGTAGGGTTAAGTTGTTTGTTTGAAATGTTTCTATCCTTTTAGGTAGGCCTGTATTGCTATGAACTTCCCTCTGAGGACTGCCTTCATTGTGTCTCATAAGTTTTGGGCTATTGTGAGTTCATTTTCATTTGTTTCCAAAAACTTTTTGATTTCTTCCACAATTTCATTCTTGACCCATTAATGGTTTAATAGCATGCTATTCAATCTCCATGATTTTGAGTGTTTTGGGTTTTTCCCCTTGGGGTTGGTTTCTAGTTTCAGTCCCTTGTGGTCAGAGAAAATGCTTGGTATGATTTCAATTTTCTTGAATTTGTTGAGGTTTGTTTCATATCCTATCATGTAGTCCATCTTTGAAAATGTTCCATGTGCATTTGAAAAGAATGTGTATTTAGTTTCTTTGGGATGAAGGGTTCTCTCTATATATATCAGTTAAGTTCATTTCTTCTAGAGTGTTGTTCAATGCCACAATATCTTTGTTGATATTTTGTTTGGAAGATCTGTCCATTTTTGACAGTGGGGTGTTAAAATCCTGTACTATAATTGTGTTGCTGTCAATATCTTTCTTGAAGTCCTCTAAGATTTTCTTGATGTATTTAGGTTCTCCTATGTTGGGTACACATATATTTACAATGTTTATGTCTTCTTGGTGGATTCTTCCCTTGAGTATTATGAAGTAACCTTCTGGGTCTCTCTTTATGGCTCTTCTTTTGAAGTGTATTTTCTCTGATATGAGTATTGCTACCCCAGCTTTTTTTTTTTTTCCTTGTCCATTTGCTTGGAAAATTTGTTTCCAGCCCATCACTTTGAGTCTGTGTAGGTCTTTTGTCCTGAGGTTGGTCTCTTGTAGGCAGCATATGTGTGGGTCATGCTTTCTTATCCATTCACCTATTCTATGTCTTTTGATTGGAGCATTTAATCCATTTACATTTAAGATTATTATTGATAGGTACTTATCCGTTGCCATTTTTGTACCTGTGTTTCTCTCTCTCTCTCTCTCTCTCTCTCTCTCTCTCACTCACTCACTCTCACTCTCAGTCTCACTCTCTCTCTCTTCCTTCCTTTCCTTAAAGCAATCCCTTTAACATCTCTTGCAGAACTGGTTTGGTAGAGGTGTATTCTTTTAGACTTCTTTTGTCTGGGAAGCTCCTTATTTGGCCTTCTATCTTGATTGAAAGCCTTGCTGGGTAAAGTAGTCTCGGTTGTAGGCCTTTGGTTCTCATTACTTGGAATATTTCTTGCCATTCTCTTCTGGCTTGGAGCATTTCCATTGAGAAATCAGCTGCTAACCTTATTGGGGTTTCCTTGTATGTTACTTTCTTTTTCTCCCTTGCTGCCTTTAAGATTCTCTCTTTGTCTTGGAATTTTGCTATTTTAATGATGATGTGTCTTGAAGTAGGCCTCTTTGGGTTCCTTTTGATTGGGACTCTCTGTGTTTTCTGGATTTGTGTGACTTTTTCTCTCATCAGATTAGGGAAGTTTTCCATCATGACTTTTTCAAATAGGTTTTCTATCCCTTGCTCTTCTTCTTCACCTTCTGGTACCCTATTATACGGATATTATTATGTTTCAGGTTGTTTTGCATTTCTCTTAATCCCTCTTTATTCTTTCTAAGCCTCTTTTCCTTCTGTTGCTCTTTCTGGGTGTTTTTTTCTATTTTGTCTCCCAACTCGCTGATCCGATTTTCTGCTTCATCGATTCTGCTTTTCATTCCTTCTACTGTGCTCTTCAGTTCAGAAATTGTATTCTTCATTTCCTCTTGGCCCTTGTTGATAGTTTCTATTTCCTTTTTCATGTTGATATAGTTTGCAGTGAGTTCATCGTAGCTTCCCTTTAGTTTCTGGTAACTGATTGAGAGCTCATGGAGCTTCCTGACAACCATTGCTTTGAACTCAATATCTGATAGTTGAGTTGCTTCTGTTTCATTTAGCATTCTTTCTGGAGCTTCCTCCTTTCCTTTCATTTGGGGATTGTTCTTTGTCTTCCCATTGTTTGTGAGACTCTTCTTGTTAGCCTCAACTTCTTAAATTGATCCATTCTGGCTCCCTGGGTTTATGGTGTGAACTTCTGTGGTAGAATACCTGTGAGATTCAGTGGCGCAGTCTCCTTAGGGTATCCTGGTGTTCACAGCTTCCACCATCTCAGCTGTTGGGATCCCCGCTTTGGGTCCAACTCTGCTTTTTTTCCAGTTGTGGGTTTGTTTTGTTGTTTGGGGTTTTTTTTGTCTCACTTGTGGGTATTTAAAAAGAGAAAAGAAAAAAAAGGAAAAAAAAGTGGAAGAAGAGATAAAATTGGAAAGAAAGGAAGAAGGAATAAAACAAGAAAGAAGGAAAGAGAAGCAAAAGGAATCGAGGGATTAAAAAATTTTAAAAAATATATAAAAATATAAAAAATATATATTTAAAAAACAAACAAAAACTCCTCTTGCTGGTTTCAAACTGGCCAAGCCAATTTTTCTGGTCTTGCTTGCTGCAACGGGCTGAGGGGCTAAGGTATCACTTTTCTCCCTGTTGAGCACTCAGACAGCTTTGGGCTACTATCCCCAGGGCTAGCCACACATTCTCTCCAGAGCTAGACTGGGGCCTCTCTGTGCAGAGCCTCAGGCATGGGTTCTGAGCCTTCTGGGGAGCACATGCTTTCCCGAGTTTATGGGTGGGAGCTCAAGTCTCCTATGGGGCGTGAGCTGACCCTGAGTTTATGGGTGTGGGTTCCAGGTTTCCTGCTTTGTGCACGCTCACCCTAAGTTCACAGGTGTGAGCTCCAGGTTTCCCACGGATCATGCGCACTCCCTGGGTTCACATGTGTGGACTCTCGTTCTCCCATGGATCGCTTGCACTCCAAGTTCCTGGCATGGGCTCTGGGTCTTCCACAAAGCCCTCTCCTCCGGTTGTGGGTGCCTCTGGTCACGCCGGCACCTCTGGTCTCATGCAGGCTCTGGCATGCACTCTTCCCAGGGTTATGTGTGGGTGCTCACAGCCCCACCGTGTTTGCCACTCAGACCTTAATTCCTCTTTCTGAGACTTCAAGCAACCAAGTCTCTTCAATTGCTGTTCCAACCTTGTTTGGCTGGGGAGGGAGCGGTTGACCCGGCTCCCTCCCTAGAGCCCTGTGGCAGACACAGCAAGCATAGGGCCAGAGCTTCAGCCACCATGGTCTCCGTGCTGATCCCTGGGCTCTTATTGTCCTGAAGTACTCTACTTACCATCTGGTTTTTCAATGTCTGCTACAATTTTTTATCTCCTATTTTCATATATGCTGTGGTACTGTTGGCTGTTTGCTCTGTTCCTCCGTAGATCAGCTAGGCTTTTCTACCATGTGTAGGGGGAAGTGGAATCTACTCCCTCCAACTATGCCACCATCTTCCCTCTCCTCTCTCTGTTATAGAAATCAACATTCAATATTTATAAGTGTGAAAGACAGTTATTTTTGTTAAACTTGACTGATTTGTTCTATTGGCAGAGTTGTTTAACCTCTTTAGGTATCAATTTCCTCATCCGTGAAAAGGCAAAGAACACCTACTTTAAAGTTTAGCAGATGTTGAAGACCCTTGCCTGTGCTCATATCAATATTTTTAACTGAAACAAGTGGAGATAACATACTAAGAGTTTATTCTATTTCCTTGGAATGTTACCCACTGGCAACACATAGTTCTCCATCTGAACAGCTTTCCTAAGCATCCATGGGTCAACCTGGGCCTTAACATTCTCTTATGCTAAGATATCATTGTTACCACTAAGGAAGAGTCAACCCTGCTGCTTGGATAACTTAGTAGCTCAGTGGCAATCTTCAGTTTTCCCTTTTGCTTATTTTTTTAAACTTGTGGCACATAATGGCTGTGGATTAAAAGAAAACCACTGGCCAGTAACCAAAACTCTACAAAATGTTCGGCAAGATTTTCCTTAACATGGATAGTACTATCTAAAGTAAATTTATCCTGTAGAAATAAATCCACATATTAAAATTTATCTTCACATTTAATTAAACAAATGGTATAATACAAATTTTCAATTACTCTCTTACTATCCATTTTAAATGAGAGATTTTCCTCTTTCCAGCCTGATTCTGAAGTGCCACAAATTAAATGGAAATGTATCAACATCCAAAAAACTTATCCAATTAAAAATAATGAAAACATGTAAGATAATAAATTGTGCAACAAAGTGATGAAACAGAAAAAATAGTAAGAACATTTTTACACAATTACTAAGCATCCGAAATGGCTTTTATGTAAAAAATCTTTAATTACTGAAAGCAGAAGGAAAAGAGGGAAATATTTAAATATTCCTAGAACCAAACAAAAAGAAGAATGTATCTAAGGATTTCTTGCAAACATGACAGAATGACTATGGCTTCTTTGTACTCTGCAACATCTGGATGGATTAAAAGAGTAATTCTTGCACAGACCTTTTGTACAGGCTGAAGGAGCAATGTTAAGTGATTAATCAGTGGTGGCATATTTTCTGGGTCTTGAGATCAAGGAGTTTAGGAAGTTAAATTCCAATTCTAATCATTTTAAAATATAGGAATTGAACTTAAAGTCTACTGAAATATTAGCATAGCCATTTATTCATCTGCCTGAAATATCAGGCACCTTACTCTAACTTTTGCAAGTGCTGCATTGGCAATGCACAGCAGAATTATCAATTACATGGCTGAAGTGCTGATACTCTGTGTGGTTGGCTTAGGTGAGAGTTACAGGCTGTGAATTTGAGGGAAGCAAATTAACACTGTTATTTTAAGAGACAGCTTTGTATTCTCACACAGATGTAAAATGTTCTCTTGTTCTACATTACTTAGTGATGCCACAATGTTCTTTTGATCACAGGGATTGTATTTAAACACATACTGGCATATGTTGACCTGTGTGTGTGTGTATGTGCACACATATGCATTGAGTATATGTCTGTTGTTCATCTTTTAAACCTAAAGCCCAAAATATAATTTCCCCCTGGTGATTATTCATTTCAGAATATAGATTTTTAGGAGGAGGGATAAGAATCTGATGAATGACTAACATACTATTAGCAAATCACAATACCTAGAAAGAAAGCACACATTCCCTTCCTGGCCTCCATGGCTTACAGACCAGTGAATAAGAAAGTAGGTCCTCCAACAGCAGTTTAGAAGAGACTACTCCCACTCATCATTCTCTCTACCACTTCTTGTTTCACATTTTTTCCTTGTCTTTATCCCTTTGTTTTTCTGTATGTGTCTTTATAATATCATTCTCTTTGCTGCCATCTTTCTTCCGTCCTCTCCTCCTGGTTTTCCCCAAATACTCAGCTTCTGTTCTATACTATAGCCATGCAGACATACATATATAGGCATAGTATCTAGGAGTTACCAGTCATTAAATGGTTTATAGGCCAGATGCAGTCCTAGCAGTTTTATGTGTATTTATTTATTTATTTTATTCTTACAGCATTCCTATGAAGAAGTACTATTATTTTCACATTTCCATCCAGGAGGAAAAAGGAACACATGCAGGTTAAGTAACTATTCAAGGTCATAAAACTAGGGAGTAACAGAACCTGTCTTTCTGTATTTTAACTCCCACATTTATTCACTATATCATACATACCATTTGTAGTTTGTGTTGTAATTTTTACCATAACATTGATGTTCTTTCTTGATAATTTCAAAAGCAAGTGAATCTTGGTTAATATTCTCAACAGGCTACCAAAAGATTATGTCCAGCCTGACCCACATCCATACACAAATAGAATTTTTATATCTATATAACTAAGTTTTTATCCAACTTTTTCATCTTTTATCTATGATTGTATTATATTTTAAATAACATCTGACCCTGGGAAATTTCTTAAGTTTATTTACAAACATATACTTCACACCTTTGTTTTAAAAGACCAGATGTTAATAGTAGGTAAGTTTTCACATGAAGTTGGTTGGAAAACAAAACCCGCTGAATCAAACACAGCTTCAGGTTTGTGCCTGGGACTTTATGCCTAAGTACACAGCTGAGGATTCGGGATGGAGGGAAGCTGTTTCACCCTGACTGTCATACTCCTCATCTTGTACCTCTAGTTTTCTGAGCATTTGTAAGAAATTGAGTATATTACCCTGGGAAAGAGTGGTTAGTTTTCTGCCTAAGAGTGAAATAAAGGTGTTCTCCTTGACATTATCACCAGAGCCAAGGTAGCATGCTGTGAGGAAGAAGGCCTGGATCCACAAATCATTACATGGAGGTTTAAATAATCCCCATCCCACTTACAAATCACATAAACTAGACCAAGTCTTA
This sequence comes from Glossophaga mutica, assembly GCA_039655065.1. NCBI lineage: Eukaryota > Metazoa > Chordata > Mammalia > Chiroptera > Phyllostomidae > Glossophaga > Glossophaga mutica. The sequence goes on along the minus strand of CM077304.1, from coordinate 173,784,876 downwards.
TCAATAATTTTGCCTTGATTTGCACATTTATGTCAGGAGCAAAACTTCTGGTAATATTTATGTAAAATACAAATTTTAATTTGATCTCCAAACACAAAATAGTGATCTACTTACTCTTTTCTAAAGAGTTTGAGAACAATAACTTTAATTTTCTTGAGTTAACTTTTCTATTGTCATTATATTATTGACAATTACCTAGGGTAAACAGTTATTCTCAATTCAAATAACAGAAAAAAAAAAAAAAAACAAAAAACATTACTTGGTGAAATGCCCTGATGCTTAAGTTATTTTCTTATAAGAAAAGTTCTTTACTGAAATATAAACAGTCAGCAGATTTTAGTAATATATTGTGAATTCAAAACAAATTGGATTAGAGGGCCTTAAGGCAGTTTTAATTAAACAGGGCAGGGACACCTTCAAAACCTAAAGTCAGGGTTATGCTTGCCTTCAACTTCCTCTTCATCTGGTTAGAGACCTGACTCTGAGAAGATAAAATAATTCCTGAGATATAGAACACCAGCAGCAGCCAATCTACGGAGTCTCCTCCAGGAATGCAAAACCTCAAATAGGGGTCATCATGACCCTTTGCAAGAGCAGAAAAGAATTTACTGTTCTGTCTAGAACCTCAGAATGTTGGAATAAAGAGAAACCAGTCTTTTGTTGCCAGGGCTCAGTCACATATGAGAAGCCCAGGAGTAAAGGTATGAGTCCCCCAAACCCCTAGGAAATGGAGTCCGGGGAGCTTACATGACACAACATGAATATGGCAGCTATGCTGGATCTCCACCAGGTGGGGACAATATGCTTTACTATGGACCCTTTTTATAGCCTGATCTATTCAAGTTTTCAAAGGGGGGAAATAAAAATGTTAATCCCCTTTTACTCCGTTCTCTGGCTTTTTTTACCTATGCTTAAACACCTCCAGGGACTAAAGAGTCCCATCTATTAAAACAGCAAGTCTAAAATAGGAGCCTTCTTGTTATTTTTTTAATTTTTATTTTAATTGTTGATCTTGTACAGTTTTCTGTCTTTTACCCCGCCCCAGCCCACCACCCCAGCCCTCCCCTCCTCCCTCCCATTTCCACCCCCCCCCCATAGTTTTTGTCCATGTGTCCTTTATACTTGTTCCTGTAAACCCTTCCCCTTTTCCCCTGAAATTCCCTCCCCTCTCCCCTCTGGTGACTTTCAACCTGTTCTCAATCAAAGGGTCGCCTTCTTGTTATTTAAAGAGTGTCTCTTCATTCTGAGAATATCTACATATAGGGGTGGGTTCTAAATACTGGAAGCCTTAAAGGCCTAGGAGAAGGCCTGAGAACACGGTTAAAATTATCAGGCATTTAATTGACAGAGAAAGGATGGAAAGATTCGAATGAGAGAAAGATTTAAAAGTAGAGATCATGTCCTTGAAAACAAGCAGAAAAACATTTGTAACCTAACCATCTTACCAAGGCTGGTCTTCATACAGCAGCCTCAAAAAGAATGTCCTTTGACTCTACTTCTCAGACTTCTCCAGCTGGTCACCCCTAACTTTATTTATATATTATAAATATCTTCCAGGTTTGTACTGTAATCATATTATAGATGTATAAAAATGGATAAAAATCATTTAAATATTCTTTGAAATTGAATATTCTGATAAATCATTGCAATTGCCCAACTAAAGGAAGACAGAAAAACCTGTCAAGTTACAGCAGAGAAGGAAACCACATCGTGAGATGTGGTGAAAAGAGGAAAATATCTAGAGTTAAGAGACCTAAGTCCTCACTGAAGCTCTCCCACCTACCAGTTGCATGAACCAGTCAAGTTCCTTCACTGCTCTGCACATCTGTTCCCTCACTTGTGAGATGGGTATCAGTCCACACCGGGTTGGTGAAAGCACTGCCACAGGGGGTAGTCATGCCAAAGCTCAGTGCAACCTACAAAGCACTATACAAATGTTAGTTATCCTTTTTCTTACTGCTTATTTCCTTTTCTTCCTTTTCTTATTTCTTTGTGACTTTTTCTCTCATTTCTTTATCAGTTATGTGTAATACAGAAATGCACCTATGGGTTGGATCTGTCTCATTAAGAGAGGTATTTCTGGATGCAAGTAAACAAACAAAATCCTCTAATTGTCTCATGGAATAGGGAAAAAGGTATTTTAGAAACAGAGACACATGAATACAAATGTGAAATCATATCAATCGTTCAAGTTTATTTTTACATTCATAAAATGTGATAAGACCTCAATGAGTTGTTATGAGTTTAAATAAAATGACATGGAACTATTTCCCGGTGTTGAGTCACATAAGTTATTTATATATTTTGGAAATTAAACCTTTGTCTGATGTATCATTGGCAAATATGTTTTCCTATATAGTCAGCTTCCTTTTCATTTTGATGATTATTTCTGTAGCCATGTAGAAGCTTTCTAATTTGATGTATTCCCATTTTTATTTTTTCATTGTTTCCCTTGTCCTAGAAGACATATAAGCAAAAATATTGATGCATGAGATATCTGAAATTTTACTACCTATGTTTTCCTCTAGGATTTTTATGCTGTCACAACTTATATTTAACTCTTTTATCCATTTTGAGTTTATTCTGGTATATGGTGTAAGTTGGTGGTCTTGTTTCATTCTATTTTTGCATGTACCAGTCCAATTTACCCAATAACATTTATTGAAGAGACTGTCTCTATTCCATTGTATGCTAGACAAACAACCCAATTAAAAAATGGGCAAAGAACCTGAACAGACACTTCTCCAAGGAGGATATACAGATGGCCTGCAGACATATGAAAAAACGCTCAATATCACTAGCCATCAGAGAGATGCAAATTAAAACCACAGTGAAATTTTATTTCATAGCTGTCAAAATGGCTGTCATTAATACATTAGCAAACAACAAGTGCTGGCAAGTATGTGGAGAAAAGGGAACACTTCTGCACTGTTGGTATGTTGAAGACTTGTGCGGTCAATGTGGAAAACAGTATGGAATTTCCTCAAAAAATTAAAAATGGAATTGCCTTATGATACAATGATCCCACTTCTAGTATATACCTGAAGAAACACAAAACACTAATTCAAAAGAATATATGCACCCCTGTATTCATTGCAGCATTATTTACAATATTCAAACTATAGAAGCAATGAAAATGCCCATCAGTAGATGAGCAGGTAAAAAGGCTTCGGTACATTTACACAATGGAATACTATGTAACAGTTAAAAAAAAGAAACTCTTACTTTTTGTGACAGCATGGGTGGAACTGGAAACTATTATGATAAGTGAAATAGCCATTGAGTGAAGGACAAATACTATATGATCGAATTTATATGTGAAATCTAGTGAAGAATGATGTGGGATTGTCTGAGAGAGTGGGAGGGGGCTAGGTGGAGAAGGGCAAAGAGGGAAAAATTTTGCACAATTGTAAAAGCATAAAAAATTAAATATTGTAAAAATATCATGGAACTAGTATTTAGCATACACTACATTTAATATTCCAGTTTATTTCTTTCTCATTTGATGCAAAAAGGATTAATATAATAATTATACCTTCAAAACCATATAGACTTCTAGTCAATGTTTTTAACTTTTTGGCTTATAGCCATTCCCAAACCCTTCAAACTTAAAATAGATAGCAAAATATATATATTAAAATAAAATTTTAAAACAACATAGCCCCATTCAAAATCAATAGATATTTTATGACACAAATCAATAAAGTTTGTCCTGGTTCAAGATCAAAATCACAGTCATCAGAAATTCTGCTCTTGAACTACTCTATCCAACAAAGCTCTCACTTAAAATGGAAGGTGAAATAAAGAGCTTTCAAGACAAAAGAAAGCTAAAAGAGTACATCTCCACCAAGCCAGCACTGCAAGAGATGCTAAAGGGACAGCTTTAAGAAAAAGAAGAAAGGCAGAGAGAGACAGGAGGGGGGATACAGGTACAAAGGAAAAAATTGCATTGAAGCACCTATCAATAATAACCTTAAATATAAATGGATTAAATGCTCCAATCAAAAAAGATAGAATAGCTGAGTAGATAAGAAAACACAATCCACCCTGGCTGGTGTAGCTCAATGGATTGAGCGCGGGCCTGCGAACCAGAGGATCGCGGTTCGATTCCCAGTTAGGGCACATGCCTGGGTTGCAGGCCAGTTCCCAGCAGGGGACGCATGAGAGGCAACCGTACATTGATATTTCTCTCCCTCTCCCCCTCTCCTACCCTTCCCCTCTAAAGATAAATAAATAAATCTTTAAAAAAAAAAAAAAAAGAAAACACAATCCACATATATACTGTCTACAAGAAACCGACCTCAAAACAAAAGATTTCCACAGGTTGAAAGTGATGGGATGGAAAAAAAAATATTCTAAGCAAATGGACATTAAAAAAAAGCTGTGATAGTAATACCTGTATCAGACAAAATAGACTTCAAAACAAAGGCCATAACAAGAGACAAGGAAGGTCACTACAGAAAACTTAAGGGAGTGGTCCCACAAGAGGATATACCATTGTAAACACATAGGCATTCAACATAGGAGCACCTAAATACATGAAGAAAATCGTGGAGGACCTTAAGAAGGAGATTGACAGCAATGCATTCATCTTAGGGAATTTTAACACCCCACTGTCAACAATGGATAGATCTTCCAAACAAAGAATCAACAAGGATATTGTGGCATTGAAAAAAACATTCTAGATCAAATGGACTTAATTGATATTTGTAGAACATTTCATCCTAAAGAAGTAATGTATATATTCTTTTTAAATACATTTGGGTCATTTTCAAAGATAGACCTCAGGGTAGGACACAAACCATGCCTTAACAAATTCAAGAAAATTGAAATCATATCAAACATGTTATTGGATCACAATGGCTTCAAACTAGAAAGCAACCTCAAGGGAAAAACTCAAAAACATTCAAATACATGGAGACTGAATGACATATTATCAATTAATGAATGGGTTAAAAATGAGATCAAGGAAGAAATCAAAAAGTATGTGGAAACAAATTAAAATGAACACAACAACAACCCAGAACCTTTGGGAACAGTGAAGGCAGTTCTGAGAGGGAAGTTTTAACTAAGCAAAACAAGCTTAGTTAAAGGAGATATAAAAATTGCAAATAAACAGCATAACCCTACATCTAAAAGAACTTGAGGAACAACAATGAACACAGCCCAGAGCGAGTAGAAGAAAGGAAATAAACAAGATCAGAGCATAATTAAATGACATAAAAACTAAAAAAAAATAAAATAAAAAAAAATAAACAACAATTCAAAGAATCAATGAATCCAGGAGTTGGTTCTTTGAAAAGCTAAACGAAATTAACAAACCTTTAACCTAACTCACCAAGAAAAAAAAGAGATGCCCCAAATAAATAAAATCAGAAATGAAAGAGAAGTAACTACTAATACCACAGAAATATAAAAGATTATAAGAAATTACTATAAACAGCTACCTGTCAAGAAACTGGACAACCCAGGCAAAATGAAGAAATGTCTGGAAACACCATCTCCCAAAACTGAATCAAGAAGAGGCAGAAAACCTGAACTCACTGATAACAACTAGTAAAACTGAAGCAGTAATCAAAAAATTCCCAGCACACGAAAGCTCTGGACTGGATCACTTCAGAGGTGAATTTTACCAAACAGTCAAAGAAAAACTAACACCTATCCTTCTCAAACTACTCAAAAAAACTCAAGAGGGAAGACTCCCAAGCTCTTTACAAGGCCAGTGTTATCATAATTCCAAAACCAGGTAAAGACACAACAAAAAAAGTTACAGGCCAATATCGCTGATGAACATAGGTGCTAAAATCCTCAACAAAATATTGGCAATCTGGATCCAACAATACATTAAATAGATCATAGACCACAAGCAAATGGGATTTATCCCAGGAATGCAAGGATGGTGTAATGGTCACAAATCAGTAAATGTAATACATCACATAAATGAGAGGTGGCAAACACGAGGCCCACCAGCCGAGTCTAGCCCTCCACCTTGTTTTATCTGGCCCAGCATCTTGTTTCTACCCCATGGCAATGCCAAGCTCTCACTTAACTGTTAAGGAGTAGTTACATTTATACAGTCCTAAAATTCCATTTGGCCCTTGGAAGGCAACTACAAAGGTGATGTGGCCACTGGTGAAAGTGAGTTTGACACCTCTGACATAAACAAAATGAAAGACAAAAATCACATGATTAAATCAAAAGAGGCTGACAAAGCATGTGACATAATCCAGAACCCATTTATGATAAAAACACTCAGCAAAGTGGAAATAGAGGGAGCCTACCTCAACATAATATAAGCCATATATGAGAAACCTACAGCCAATATCATATTCAATGAGCAAAAACTAAAAGCGTTCCCCTTAAAATCAGGAACAAGACAAAGGTGCCCACTTTCACTACTCTCATTTAACATAGTACTGGAAGTTCTAGCCACAATAATTAAATAAGAAAAAGAAATAAAAGGCATCCAAATGGGAAAGGAAGAAGTAAAACTGTCATTGTTTGCCAATGACATGATAGTGTACATAGAAAACCCTATAGTCTCCACCAAAAAACTACTCAACCTAATAAGTGAATTCAGCAAAGTAGCAGGATACAAAGTCAATATTTAGAAATTGATGATATTCTTACATCAATTGATGGTACACTGAAAATGAATTATCAGTAAGAAAAACTAAGGGGAAAAATCCCATTTAATATAGCAACAAGAAAAATAAAGTTCTTAACAGTAAATTTAACCAAGGATGTAAAATACCTGTGCTCAGAAAACTATAGAACACTGAAGAAATAAATTGAGGAAGATACCTATAAGTAGAAGCATATACCATATTCATGGATTGGAAGAATTAATATCTTTAAAATATCCGTGCTACTCAAAGCAATCTATAGATTCAATGCAATTCTTATTAAAATACCAATGGTACATTTCCAGATGTAGAATAAATATTCCAAAAATTTATATGGAACCAAAAAAGACTCTGAATAGTCTCAGCAATCTTGAGAAAGAAGAACAAAGTTGGAAGGATTGCAATACCTGATATTAAACTATACCACAAGGCCACTATAATCAAAACAGCCCAGTACTGGCATAAAAACAGACACATAGATCAGCGGAACAGAATAGAGACACCAGAAAGAAACTCATGTGTCTATGGTCAATTAATATTTGACAAAGGGGGCATGAGCATACAACGAGTAAAAACAGTCTCTTCAAAAAATGGTGTTGGGAGAACTAGACTTCTACATGCAAAAAAGTGTAACTAGACCACCAACTTACACCATACACCAGAATAAACTCAAATTAGATAAAGGACTTAAATATAAGTTGTGATACCATAAAAGTCCTACAGGAAAACATAGGCAGTAAAATTTCAGACACTCCATGTAGCAATATTTTTGCCAATATAGGGCAAGGCAAATCAAGGAAAAAATAAACAAATGGGACTACATCAAATTAAAAAGCTTCTGTGTGGCTAAAGAAACCATCATCAAAATGAAGATGGAAGTGACTGTATAGGAGAACATATCTGACAATGATACATCAGACAAGGGTTTAACCTTCAAAAGATATAAAGAACTCTTATGACTCAACACCTGGAAAACAAACTATTCAATTTAAAAAATGGGCAAAGGACCTGAATAGATACTTCTCCAAGGAGGACATACAGATGGCCCATAGACAAATGAAAAAATGCTCAACATCACTAGCCATCAGAGAGATGCAAATTAAAATCACAATGAGATACCACCTCCCACCTGCCCAAATGGCTATTATTAATAAATTAGCAAACAACAAGTACTGGTGAGGATGTGGAAAAAAGCAACCCTAGTACACTGTTGGTGGGAATGCAGACTGATGCAACCACTCTGGAAAACAATATGGAGTTTCCTCACAAAATTAAACACAGAACTACCTTTTGACCCAGTGATTCCATTTCTGGGAATATATCCAAAGAATCCTGAAACACCAATTCAAAAAAATGTATGCACCTCACTGTTAATAGCGAGGTTATTTACAATAGCCAAAATTTAGAAACAGCCTAAGTGTCTATCAGTAGATGAGTGGATAAAGCATAAGTGGTACATTTATAAAATGGAATAGTATGCAGCAGTAAAAAAGAAAGAATATCTTACCTTCCGTGACAGCACAGATAGATATGGAGACTATTATGCTAAGTGAAATAAGCCATGCAATGAAAGACAAATACCATATGATCTTACTTATAACTGGAACCTAAGGAACAAAATATACTAATGAGCTAAATAGAATCAGAGGCACAGAAACAAGAAACAGACTGATAGCTGTAAGAGGGGCAGGGAGAGGGTGAGACTGGTTGAAAGAAGGTTCAATGGATTAGACAATGAATATATGCATCACCCCATAGACATGAGCAGAGTTGTGGGGATCAACTGTGGGAAGGGTGCACTGGGTAACGGGGTACTAAGGGGAACAATTGGGATAGCTGTAATAGCATAAACAATAAAAAGTCTTTAAAAATTGATAAATATTATACAAAAAGAAGCACAAATGAAAAAAGAAAGATAAAATATAAAAAATATACCTATTAAAAAACAGGTTCAGGTGATAAACTTTAGAGTAGATAGAGTAGTTGAACAGACTTGAAGAAATAGGAGATAATGTCAAGAAATTCACTCACAGGGCACAGATAAATGAGATTTTAGAAAATAGAAGAACTTTTAAGAAATGTTTAAGCAATATTATGAGTCTCTAACAGATATGTATTATCATATACATCACATATGTTTGTCAAAGGTGAGGGGATGGGGAAATAGAGAGAAAAGATGAAGGGGATTAAGAAATACAAATAGGTAGTTACAGAATAGCCATGGGGATGTAAAGTATAGTATATGAAATGGAGTAGCCAAAGAACATATATGTGTGACCATGGATGTGAACAACAGCATGGGAATTGCCTGAGGAGTACGGGGTGCTGGATGGAGAGGGTAAAGGGGGAAAATTGGGACAACTGTACTCAACAAGTGTAATTAAAAAACAAATAAAAATTAAAAACTGTAAAAATGAAGTATGTAAGCTAGATTATGAGTCTTTAACAGACATATAGATATGATATTCAGTAATATGCATCACTAATTATAATTGAAAAATCACATTGCAAACTTAAAATAGAAGAGAATTTTTGTAATATGATGAAAGTATCTATCAAAGAAGAAAAGCGCTACAAATATGTAGTAATAAACCTTTAGAAACATTTACTTCAAAGACAAGGTCACCAACTATGACCCACTCATTCATTTAACTTCCATGGTATGATGTGACAATACATTTAAAAATAAACTGAGATGATAACTGGATAGACAGAAATAAAAGTAACCTCACTTGAAGTGGATATAGCAACTATTTAGAAACTGAAAGAATCATGGGTGGAGAGGGAGGAAATAAATAATAGAATTTGACAAGCTTCCTCAAAGTTATATTAATATACTTGAATCAATAATCCATTGGAAAATGTAATAGAACAAATGACATGTAATTCGAAAGGAAACATGCACATACTAATAATATTATAAACTTCTTAGGAATAAATCTTACTAAAAGGTGTTCAAAATATTTCTGAATATAATGTAACTTAGTTGAAGCAAAATAATACCTCAATAAAATATATCCCTTCCATTAAAATATGTTAATTATATAACTTAGTTGAAGCAAAGTAACACCTCAATAAAATATATTCCTTCCATTAAAATATGTTAATTCTTTAAAGATTAACTTATAAATTCAATGTCACAAATAAGAATAGTAATGGGATTTATATGAAAGGGACAAGGTCCACATGTCAAGAAAATTTCAAATAGCAAAATGCTGTCAGGAAGTTTTACCTACTTCACAATCAATATTTATTGCAAATATAAAATAATTAAGTTAGTGTGTTTTATTGGTACAAATACACTTCCTTTTATACCCAGTCTCTGAAGTAGCATAGGTTTCTCTTTTTTTCTATGTATATACATATAATTGTATATTATAAAAGTGTCATTTTAGGTTAAAAGGAAGAGAATACATACTTCATTTGGGGGATCAATTTGCTATCTATATTAGAAAATGGACTTATACCTCAATACCTTACACTACATGTATACACACACACACAGTCACACAAACACACAATTTCAAGTAAATAGCTAAATGTTAAAAACAAATAATTAAGCATGTAAAAGGAAATAAAAAGATATCGCTAGTTGTTCTACAAAGGTTTTCTTGTACTGACTTAAAAACCACTGATAATAAAGGAAATTTTTAATATATTTGAATAGATTAAAATCAATAATTTTATATGACAAAGCATTGCATAAAAAATAAAACTTGAAAAGAAATTCAGACTAGGAGAAGTTATTTGCATAAATATCTGAATGATGAAATAACTCCAGCAAATTAATTAGAAAAAGAAAACTTATCTAATGTAAAGTTGAGAAAGTATAAAAACTAACAAATTCTTGATGAGGATGCTTCAAAAGATGTATTGATGAATATCAAATTCCCCCAAAGCTTAATTGCTTAAAACAAAAAGCACTTATTATGTCACTCATTCCTTTGATCTGAAATTTGAGAGTGGTTCAGATTCAGGGTTTCTCATGAGCTTTTAGCTAAAATATCAACCAGGGCTACAATCAGAAGCTTGACTGAATCGGGACGATCCATTTCCAAACAGCTCACCTTTGGAAGAAGGCCTCAGTTCCTTCCTAAGGTTTTGACAGGGGCCATCAGTTGTTTGCTGCTGATTGTCAAAAGGCCTGTTTTTTACCACACAGCCTTCTTCATAGCCTGGGTGAATGCCCTCACCATGTGGCAGCTGGCTCCGCTCCCCTGCTCCAGCCCCCACCCACCCCCAGCAAGAGATCCAAAACAGCATGTAAGCAGAAAGCCACAGACTTTTATACTTGGCCTCTGAAGTAGCATAACCTTTTCTTTTTTTCTGTTAGAAGTGATTCACAAAGTCCACATTTCAAGAAAAAGGAAATTAGGCTTCATTTTTTTAAGGGTGTCAAAAATTTTGTCCCCATATTTGAAACCAACTCTGATGATGATGACTCAAAGTTCATATGTTACCATCAGTATTTAACTAATTATTAATGGGAAAGGGGAGCAAAGGGGCTGAGACTTTGAGCTTAATAAACTGGGAAGCATAAACCTGTTTGCTTTACTGTGAAGCTACAGCTTTTTGCACTCCAGGGACACACAGCTCCACCAAGGGGATTAACACTCCTCCCTCAACCGCTTTGATACTGGATTATTGGGGGGCATGGGAGGAGGTGTTGGACCATAGAGGTCTGCCAGTCTAACAAGGGGGTGGACCTATCCAAAACCCAAAAAGCTTGAAAGTTGATTGGTTCTTTTGAAAAAGCATCTGGTCTGTCCCAAACCCAGGCTAATATAATCCCAGGGGAACAAAGAAGCGCTCGCTCTCGCTCTCTCTCTCTCCCTCTCCCTCTCTCTCTCTTTCTTCTCTCTACCCTCGTTTCTCTCTCTTGCCCAGGTGACCCATACTCAAATGTCCTCTCTCCATAGCCATGTGGCTGCCTTAGCAGCCAACAGCCACATGGACTCTGCCACCAGAGCAGCTGGGAACAAGCTCAACTATCTGGACGGGGACTGGAATCACTTAGCAGCTGCCAGCAGGCTCCAAAGGACTGAGCTTTAATATGAAGCAAAAACTCTGGACATTGGCTTTTGCTTTGACCTTACTGAAGACAAGATTAGACCATTTCCACGGCAAAATGATGAAAATGGGACATTGGAAAGTCAAGAGGAAAACCCCCTTAATCCCTTAATTTTACACCATCAATAAACCCTATCACAGAGCCCCATCCTCCTGCGCTGGTCTCAGGAAATTATTTTCTCTCGGCACCACGAGAACTCGTTTTCCCCTGATAACACATAGACTTGAGAAAACATGTACCACCTTAATGGTAATCAGGAAAAAGAAAATCACACAAGAGAATATCATTTCATATCCATCAGTTTTACATAAGTTTAAATTTCTAAAAATAGTAATTGCTGAGAAGTATGTAGAGTATCAGGAGCTCTTACTACTGTGAAGTGTTACAATTACTGAAGTTTAAACCCACGTCATGTACTTTATGACCTATCAAGCTCTCATTTAGGTATATACCTAAAACTCTAGCACAAGCACATAAAAACAGTAAGTATAGTATGTTTATCATGGCATTATTTGTAATAGCAAAAATGAAATAACATAAATATCTAACAATGGGAGAATAGATAAATTAATAGCTGTGGACCCATGCATATTATTACTATACAAGTATAAGAATTAATTAATCTGAGCTACATTTATCAAGATGGATAGAATTTAAAAATAAGATGTTGAGGTTTTTATTTTAAATCTAGATGCAGAATAGTATCCTCTAGTAAAGTTAAAACAGTCAAAACATATATGAATTGACATGTATATATATACATCACACATATGCACATTAGATGTGTGTGGTGTATACATACATATGACTCAACTCATACATGTGACATCAAATATAAAACACCAGTGGAACTGATAGAGTCCAACTTCAAAACAGTAGTTCCTTCTGGAAAGAGACAAATGGAATAAGTCAATGAAGTTTATAAATAAATTTCAGAACTATCTGAAGTGGTTTCCTTCCTTAAAACTTAAATCCTAAAAATATTAAATATGATAAATGTTGAAATTGATACATTCAAGACTATAGTTTTTTTAAAAAATATTCATAATGCAAATGTTTAAAAATATTGAGGAGGAAAACCAGAAATTTTTGCCATACTATAAATTCAAGAAAGATAGGATTTGAATTTTGTAATTGTCACTATTTAGCTGTGTACACCAGGGAACATTATTTTCCATCTTCTGATTGTAGGTTCTTCATTTTAAATATGGATATTTTATGATTATAAAATGACATAATATTTGCAGAGTATCCAATACATACTATATACTAAACAAATGTTCACTAATATTAATTTAACCCGTGTCTATTTCTCTCCATTTAAGTGTCATTCATTTTTCTGTAGTATTGGTATAGATTCCGTTGGAATTTGATAGTTCTAACACCCTTCCTGAGTCATCTAGCTGACAACTGCTTCTCAGCATCCTGGGTTCTCCCAATCACGTCACCTATTAACTATCTGAAACTCGTGATTGCAGTCATTCTCACGGACTGCTGCTGTACATGTATCTCAAGGTTTGCTGAATAGTTGATGTAACTGAATAACATAAAAAAGGTTAATTATAGCTGTATTATATTTGACTTTCCCATAATCAAAAGGAAAGTTATCAAGAGCATTAAACCTTTCACTAAGGGAATCTCACAGATGTCTCCAGTTCCTAGCTTGGTCTTCTGTCGTTAGACACCATTTGGAAAGAACTCACACACAACTTCTAACTTGCACACTATAAACCTCCCTCATCTTTTTAAGGAAGCCTACTGTGTGCACCCATTAGAACCGGTTTCTAGGCCTTTTTTTCTTGAAAGTTTTATTTACGCATTAGAGAACACTGCATGGTTGTCACCAGGACAGCCTACGGTGGCCTTTGGCATTCCTAGACCCACAAGATAGTGCAGGGTTGTGAGGTTGCTTGGATACCTCAAGACTCAGAGAGCATTCCAGAGCAGGCATGATGCCAAGTCTGCTCTTTTTGAAAGTGTGAACTGCACACAATTTTGGTTTTCTCTGTGGCCAGCAGGAACCCATTCCGTCTTTTACAAACATACTTACACATGAGTAGGTCATTTCTCAAAAACATATCTAAGAATACCTTTAAATATATTTTATGGCAAATATTTTCCTAAAATCCTTTCAAATATGTGTGCCATCTGCATCACAATAGGGTTGGTATTTCACATAATTGTTTAGATTGTTAGCATTTTGCATTTCTCTCCCCCCTCCCATTCTCAAATTGCACACTCACGCCAGAATTAAGAAATAAGCCTTTTCCTGGGCCAAATACTACCTGGTGATTTCTATTTTAACTGTGAAAACACCAAGCTAAGGATTTAAAATTCCACTTATAAGAGCTAAAGTTAGATAAAACTTTTTCTCATACCTCTGCTGGTGGCGGGGAAAAGAGAGAGGAATGCTGGGACAGTGGAAGTACGTTCTTTAGTTGATTGCTATTACTGTTGTTAGTATGGTTGTCACTTGTAAAATCAGTATACTTTCCATTTGGCTTTATGGAAAGATTTCCTATAAATATTATGCAATGACATATTAGATTAATATTTCATCCTTACATTTTTTCTTTTTTATATATTTCATATGTATGAATATGCCTAGAACTCTGTATGTGGTGATAACTGAGTGGGATTAAAGAGATTTACATTGTGATTACTTGGCTTGGCAAGTCAAAGAAAGGAAAAGTATTCTTACACTCCTCATGTACTTACAGTAAAAAGGAAGAGAGAGAAAATGAGAGAAAGACAAGGAGAGAGAATGAAATGGGAGAATTTGATGGGGAACAATGACACATTCATTCTTAATCAAGCCAAGACCTGGTGTCAGTTTTAAAGCAAATTGCTATCAGCAGAGAGAATCCATTCACCAAAAGGCAAACTAATGAAAATCGAATGGATTAGGTTGGATGAATGCCACCCTAACTTGGACACCTCCAGTGTGGTTACTCAGGTACAACACTAAAAATATCATGGCAAGAGAGCAAGGGCTCAAAAATTAGACTCCACTTCTAGAAACTTTGGCAACTAATCATCCCTTTTTTAAAAAATAAGGATTTCTCCTACTTGATGTTTTTTTCTGCAATTTACAAAACAATCATCCCCCTTTAAATTAAATTATTGTTTATCATAATAAAGTTAATTGAAAAACATGTTTTTCTAACTAAATGGAAGCCTGCATCATGCAGGCAATAAACATTCTTGCCTGAAAGGAATTCTTGCTCCTTCTTCTAAGACTGCCATGGGAATAAAATAGAAAAAGAAAGAAAAAGAAAGGGGGAAAAAAGCCTTGCATTGCCCTCAAGTTGTGTCTGGCTTAAGAGCCAAATGGGATTTTGTAGCCTAAAAGTTTTCTATTCACTTCTATATTTAGCACCCACAAATTTCCCTCTTGGCCAATCGTGTTCCCCAAACCCAAGTGCGAGCTATTTCTGAGGAATGCTTGTGTCAGTTGCTCCTTGTTAGCAGCCACAGCTAATCTGCCCCACTGGACATTTGGCAAAAGTTTATTTTCTAGCACCTGGAAGCCCATACAATGCAGGATGAAAGTGAAAGGAGCAGTCGGTCTATAACACCAGTACATTCAACATGGACGGGAAATATTTTCAAGTGAAAACTGTGGGTCAGGACTCAGAGGAGGGTAGCCTTTATAACATAGGCCTATCGCTAAATAGGACACTGTTTGTGGGGTCTTTACTTCTCCTGTTGATAGCAACAATTTCCTGCAGGTAGAAATTTACACACCCTCCCATGTGCTATCGTAGCATTTTTCTTGAACCCTTCTAACAGCAGATTATTAAACCCTGCCTTACAACTTTGTGGCTTTATACTCTTATGTCTGTCTCATTTACTCGTCAGTAAACCCTTGTTTTTTGTTTTGTTTTTGTTTGTGTTTTAATTCCTAAAAACCTCACAGAGCCTACCATGGGGTTTGACCTACTGTGTATATCCTGGAAAGATTTTAATGAATTATGTTTTCCTCTTTTTCCTACAGATCAGTCCCCTAAGAATTTGTGTTTAGAATGGAGAAGATGATTCACAGGTAATGTCCTTTTACAAATCTATAAGCAGGTGAAATCTGCTTGGAGTGGAATGCGGCACGGTTGGGAAGGGGAATGTGAGGTTGGGAAGGGGAAGGTGAATAGATTCACATTTGTTCCTGTTTTCTCTATGCCAGGCCCATTGTATAACTCACCTCCCCACAAATCCTGTAGCTGTGTAATACTACCTCCGCTGTTTTAAGTAAGAAAACTGAAATTTAAAGGAACAAAATTACTTGCCCCAAACATGCAACTATTTTATGCTAGATATGGTATTCAAGCCTAAGTTTTTACTCCAAATCATGTAATTTATCCTAAAAATAATGTGGAGGAGAAAATAATTGTATAATAATGGACATATAAACAGAAGCAAAAGATTTTTTTAATATATGAAAATCTATTTATACCTAATGGGAATCTGCCTTGAATTCTCTGTATCAGTAGGACATTTAAAATTTGAAAGCAGAAACTGCATTAGAAACTGCCAAATTTTACACATTTGATTGCTTAGTGTTTAAGTGAATAAAATCTGCCTTACTTTTTTCTGAAGCAATTCTTTCAACATTTAGTTAACAAAATAACATGATCTGGTGTCACCCAATTACTTAACATGTGTTCAGTAAAAGAGATTTTTTTTTTTAACATTCAAAACGATCACATCAGAGGTTCCTCAAACATCATATAGTGTTGAGGCAGGAGATAGGAAGGAGGAAACTAGGGAGGTGCCTCAGGGCTAAGATAAAGGACTTTGATACAGGATGGAGACCCTGGTCTAAGACCCATCGGTTGTGCGCACTATCTGGAAAAGTGCTGAATAATGGCGACTCAAGAATGCACCTTCACAGAACATGCTACAGAACTCGTGCTTCATTATAATGGCATTATAATAAATTAACATTGTGCGACCCCCTTCTCTTCTAACAGCAGATTATTAATAGCTTCTTCTAATAGCAGAGGAAAATCGTGGGAGACCACGCGCGCAGTAACTTTAAAGTAATATAACTCCTTGAACATGCACAATGAAACCCCTCCAAAACTAGCCAGGAAATATCCGCCCTTTAAGAATAGAATCCTTCAGCCCCTGAGGTCAATTTCCGCTGGGAGTTGGCGGGCTCACGTGTTCTGGGGAGTGTACTATCACTTACTAAATCTGTTCTCTCTCTTCGTGCTATAAACTCTCTGTGTGTTTGGTTCAATTCTTTGTCCATGATCACTGAGAGCCTGGTTACCTGTGCCCACCTGCAACAGTGTAAGGACACTTCTCTGAATCACCCCACTTATACAGGATTGAGGAGGAGCTCTTTTCTCACCACTGCTAGAACTTTTACCAAGATAGTCTGCTTTTCAGTGGTTGGATTAGTATTGTTGTACAAATCGTCAATGAATTCTTGAATAATCCATTTAGGTGACTAGAAATCAGTCTATAGTTGATGTTTTTGTACAAATGTGAGCAAAATAGCACTCACCTATATGCACACATACACAAATACAGTTCCTTCATAAAGGACTAGTAGGGAAATTAAACAGATTATTTAGAGAAGATGATAGAGCAAATGTTAGAGATATAAAACAGCTAAGATCTTGGCCCAAAATTTCTGTTCATTCTCTCAAAGTTTTCTTCAAAATTCAATCTATATAATAACTCTGACTTTAGAACACTTGTGCCACTCACAATGTCTCATTCCTGTGAATTAGTTTCACTTTTTATGACTAAAGTTTACAGAAGTGATTTTTCTTTTCTTTGGGGGAAAAAAGTAGAAGATGTGTAAATGGGTAGATACATAGGTGATTGTTAGATGATATATAGATAATGCATTCTCAGCAGAGCAATATAGCCCCACCGAGGAGGTGAAAACTGATTCTTGAGGGGATGAAAAAATCCTACTTTTATTGCAGAAAGTCAGATATACAAACAGTGCACACATAGTGTATGTATGGCATTAAAATTTCATGGAAGAATAATCAGGAAAATATCTAAAAAGGCTTGTTAAGGAGGAAATATTTTTTAAATGGTGGGGTATAGATAAATACATATGGAGTAGATTGAGTAAACATTCAGATGGTTTACCATTTTGTTGTTTTGCCATACTTTGGGATACAAGAATTTTTCCTTAGCTTTGATGAAAGACTGAGGAATAAATTGTCCTATACTTAAACAGATTCTAGTTGCTATAGATTCATGCTCGTATCCCAGTGGACAACCAAGGTCTATTTGAAAATAAGAGTGGGTTTGAGAAGAGAATTACCTCTGAGGGAACTAGGAAGGCAAAATTTGGTCACAAGATGGAATAAAGAAGCTTAGGAGCCGAACTGAGAAAATTTGCTCCAGATGGGAGGAGATGTACTCCTGCCATTATTCATCTTGGATTTTTTGTTGACTACTACATATCTTGCACATAATGGATGAATAAGATATTTTTCACTTGATACCCGAGCAAGTTAAATAAATTATGGGCAGGGGAGTTATGTTTAGCCCCAAACTCCCTAACCTATCCATAATAGTTAAATTAAGAACTGTTAACTCCAATGTCTTAAAGAAGGAAAAGTGGCCTATAATTTTTTTGGATGGTGCAGACAGCACAGAAAGTAGGGGCACCAATAGACTGTGCCTCCAGCAGGACTCTTCCAGTTTGAGCATTCTCCTGAAAAAATAAATATAGATGGTGGCAGGTGCAATATCAAGGTTTATATTCTACTAGGTCCTCATATTTAGTTGCATAATTAAAATGCAAAGCTTAAGAATTGGGTTGGGTTCAAAGCATCTTTCTTATGGCCATGTCCCATATAGTGAAATTACAGTGTATTTCTTTTTTCCCTCCTGCTGTTTATGTGCCATAGGAACATGATATTTACTAAAGCATTACTTTGAAATTTTAGGACACAAGTAGGGGATTATTTATCATTGGCTTTTTGCTTGTGAGAAAATCATTTATTGTGCAATGTGACCCTAACCAAACAACTTGGTGAAGCAAAATTTAGGGCCACAAGGAACTAAATCCTTCTTGCAGCCAGAAATTTTTATGAATATAATATTCTTCTTTATTTTCCCTTACAAACATGGTATTTATTCTATTGTCTTTACCGCTTGAAAATCACAAATAAAATTTTAGAGTTTCCTAACAGTACATATAAATGTAGCACAAATACAAAAGTAAACATGAGAAAGGAACTAAAGAATTCAGGTTACTAAGTGAAAGCTGGGGAAGAAGAACAGGAAATGGAATGAATACTGGGTACAGATGTGCTCACAAACACATTTCTAGTTTTCATCCTTTAGTGAAGATCTGAACAAATGTTAATACTTAATGAAGCTGAGGGATTGGGTCATAGGTGTTGGCTATATCAACACCAATTTTTATCTATGTGTGTGAAATCCTTAACCATAAAAATAAAGTTTCCAATGAAATAAATTCCTTAGTCAGTGCATTACGGCTGGTACTATAACTTTATAAATGGCCATTGCCTCATCTTTCTGCCTAACATTACTAATTGTTTTTCACCCTCCTTTGAAAACAGCCTTGTCCTTCATGTAGGCTGGGCCTCTCCCCATCTGTAGGCAATGAATCTGATCACCTCCTTACCATTTGGGCAAAGGAGTGTAATGCAGTTTTGGCCAATGAGAGGGAAGGGTCATCTGAGGGAATTCTGGGAGTTTTCTGATTTTTAAAGTCATGAGAATTATCCCTTTCATACTTCCAGGCGTTGCTGTCTGCATGTGATCCCTAGAACTGCTGCAATTATCCTGATATCTGGGGACACCAGCCTTGAGTGGTAAGTGAATACATAGAGAAGGCAGAGCAAAAAGGTGAGGGAAAGAGTAGGTTAGTAAATTATTGAATTAACTAACCATGCAACTCTCGTCTTTACATTTCTCATAATGTGAAATGACAAATATTTTTAAAGCTATTTTTGGAGACAGCTAAAAACTTTCTAACTCACACATGCTTGCTTGTGGGCTTATTTTTCTATTGGATTGTTTACTTAGGATAAATTCTGAAGCGTTCCCACTCTTGATTGCTCTTAAAGTGTATTTTTAAAATAATTTTTGATGTAATAACTTTATAATTTAATTACCTAGGAAAATGTAAAGACTATAAAAAACAATGACCATAGTAATACTTGTTATGGGTAACCATGTTAAAAACTGTTGAGGAAAAAAAGTCCAGAAAAAAATCATGAATGGACCTGAACTTCCATTGCCCAAGATTTCAGGGACACAGATGTCTCCTGGCATCAGTTCCTTGTGAATTTTAGGTTGGGAATCCACGGTAAAGAACTTTAAATAATATAAAATACTTCACCATCAGTGATTTCATGTAATGTTTGACTATGCTGATTTTTAAGAAAATTTCATGCCAACTCTTATTTTTATTAATAATCATCATTTCTATTCCAGCAACTGGTTGGAATTTCAAGCTAATATAATGCAACCCTACTGTTCAGAATCAAAACCATTTTATTCCTCTGCACTGGACTTCTTCTAAACTTTTTTTAAACTACCCAATCAAAAATTTCTTAAATGAGTACTGTATTTTCTCCCAACTATTATTTTTTAAGCCAAAGAAGGTGGCTGTAGAATTGTTGGCAAACACCAGGCCTTTTTAATTATCATTAGGAAATTGTTGAGAAGAGAGCAGATAAAGGAGCCTCTAGTTGTCGGAGCCATTAATGCTGATTAAAACAGGCTGTGTGGGTCCATGGTGCAAGTTTGTTTATTTTGAAGCATTCATGCTCTAGATAATCCAGGCCAGACTTTTTCGTCGCCATGGCAATATTCAGGTCTTCTTGTACATATGATGGGTAGAGTATGCTCTGACAATTAAAACATTAATCTGGTCCAAAATCCTGAGATAACAAGGCAAACAAATGAAAAAGCATGTGCACTTATGAACATTTAACCAGTTCAGTCTCTTGTAGTTGTTAAAACAAACATTATGTAGACATTCCCAACCCTACCTTCACATATTTATTCCGATGCACTAATATTAATAAAACATTCGGACTGTGTTGAACAATCTCTTTAGTCTTTTTCCCTGAGTGTCTGTACTGATGAAGACCTTTTATCTTTTTCATTGACTTCGTTTATTCTTAATATAGTAGTTTTTAATTAAGAGAGACAGACAACCAAAGAGACAGTGAACAATGATGCATGGGGACAGTAAGAAAATGCAGGCTATTAAAAACCATTTGAGCATTTACCACACACACAATGTATGCTAAATACTAAACTCTTTGTGTATGTGATGTCATTTAATTTAATCACTTTGAATAACTCTGTGAAAGAGGAAATATTACACTCATTTTACACAGAAGATCATAACTTAGAGCTCCTAATTAGATAGCTCAAGCTCACACAAATATATACAGCAAAATTAAGATTCAAATTTATATCCTCAGTGTACTGACATGTTTCTATATCTAAATGCATGTTATATGTGTGTGCATCCTACATCTTACCTCTATTAAATGTATATGCATGTGTTCTGTATGTATATCCTCTTCTCCCTTTCTCAACTCATCTTTCATCTCAAAATCACTTTTTATTGCAGTATAATTGACATATTAGTTTCAGGTACACAGCAGAATCACTCAATATTTGTGTACATTGCAAAGTGATCACCACAATGTGTCTATTATCCATCACCATCTATTTACAAACCTTTATTCTTATGATGAAAACTTTTAAGATTTACTGTTAGGACCTTTCAAATATGCAATACAGTATTAACTACAGTCGTCATTCTGTGCATTATACCTCTTTAAATCTTTTTATTCATACAAATGAATCTTCAATGTATACACATCTGTAGTTAAGTTACTCTCTAAATTCCATAGAATGCTTTATCTCACAGACTGTAAGAATGCAAGTTCAAATATTGCTCTTACAAACTTTTAATAACATAAATTAAGTCTACTAAAATTTGGAGACTCACTTTTCCTTTTAATTTAGAATCTAATAACCATAATGTAAACAAGCATCGCATTTTCAAACTAACATTGAACTTTAGCATATTAAGTTTACATATACCAGAGTATAAATCTGCCTTGTTCTGTGATTTTCCTGCCGGGGTCAGAATGAATCTATAAGCATTTCTCTGTCATCTCCCTGTTCAGCCTAATGAAAAATGCGTTTCTCTACAAACACACACATGTCCCCTTTTAACATTTTATTCTCGCTTCAAAGATTCAGATGATTCCGATTCAGATTAGGGAGGGAGGTTCTGATTTAACTACCAAAACCCTGAGACTAATTGATCCAGCGGCTCCAGCGCAGCCTGGACTGAGCACCTGAAATGGCGGGTCTATTGCTGAAAGACCTCATCTCGCTTCACACCTTCCACACCATTTAGGACAATGTATGGGTTTTCGTGTTTCATTAATTTGACATTTCAGAAAAGTCTTCCTCTAAACATTTCCTTTAGGACGAAGAACAAGCAGTACTTCTCTCTCACTTCCCTGTATGTGTCTCTTCACTCATATACTCAGGATACAGAGGAAGAATTGTCGTGTCTTTAATTCACACGACACGAAGCCAGAAATAATGGTATTTTCTGCTTGAATGCAAACCAATCATTTATCTGGACGTCCCTGAAAGAACTTAATTTGCTCAACTAGTCAGTATTCTGTCTCCGTTGAAGGCTCCCAGACGCACCCTTGGACTTTTCTTTTAACTCACGTTTCTCCCCCTGTTTAGCCCACATCCCACCTCCTCAAGCTTCCCCAAGTGAGAACTGCCTGCCAACCCCTCCCCTTCACCTCCTTTAGGCTATTATTCTGTGTTCTAGTTACCACCAGTGCTGTGTCTCAAACCTAAGGGCTCACATTTGCCTAAAAAAATAATAAGCAGAGGGAACAGACAACCAGCTTGTTTTGCCACCTTTTCTGAGAGCATGATGTAATGCTAACCTATTCACGAAGGGCTGCAACTGGCTGACAGACATTTAGAGAATCTCAGTGGTGGGAGATGAGGAATGTCCCAGCGAGGCCTGGCAGCGGAATTCAAACTAACACACAAGAGGCTTTTTAAAGGCACAGTGGAAAGAATTTTTAATGTTGCCATTCAGAGGGGGATTTAAGCGCACATTGACAAACCACCTAGACGTTTTGTTGTGCTTGAAGCTAGAATGTGTCTTTTCTTTTTCTTGGATCCTTACGCTATTCTGCACAACTCTGAACAGGATCGATACTATTAAACCTCAGCTTGTTCTATTGACATTTCTCATTTTCTAGCCTAGTTAAAAGAAAGACAGAGAAAAGAGAGAATTAAAAGTCTTTGAAGGAGTACATTTAAGTGAAATAATGTTCTATTATCAAAAATGACTGTCAGATACTATCTGTTTATAGTTTCAGGGTCTTTATAGAATTATTTTGTAAAGATCTCCAAATTAATTCAATATAGTTGTTAAATAAATAACACTGCATTTTAGGACCAAGGAAGATGATAAAGGAAACACAAGAAGGTGACCAATTAAAAGAATGTACTCATATTACCTACATATATGGTGTGTGTATATAAACATGCATATATATTTATGTAACATATATATATTTATGTAACACAAACACCATATTTTTCAGACCATAAGACACACCTAGGTTTTAGAAAAGGAAAATAGGGAAAAATTTTGAAGCAAAGAATGTGGTAAAATATTTAATAACATAAATAACATAATATTTCACCAATGTAAATGTAAACAGAACTCAGCAGCAGCATTAACAACCATTATTCCTCCCAAATTTGGGGGAGAAAAGTGTGTCTTACAGTCTGAAAAATACAGTATGTATGTGTTCAATATACATATTTTTAACAACATCCTCAATGTGAGATCTCATATCATTCCCACTTACCTCATTTCTCTCTCAGACTCCCTTCTGCAATACAGGATTGGCAAGATAAAGGTCTCTAAGGTTCCTTTCTAACTTTATAATGAATACATAAGCATTGAAGAGTTTCTGTTCCACAGATATTCAAGGGGAGAAACTGACATGGGATGGCATGACTTAAAAAATCTTTATGGGGGAAGAACTCAAGCAGTATATTTAAGAATAAATAGAATGTACCAAAAACAGTAAAACGGGAAGAAGTGGGCATTTGTATGATTAAGTTTTGGCAAGTTTTATCTAGTTGGTAGTGACAAACACATAATTTAAAAATTTAGTTGTTAGCCCTGGCTGGCGTAGCTCAGTGGATTGAGCTCGGGCTGTGAACCAAAGGGTCGCGGTTCGATTCCCAGTCAGGGCACATGCCTGGGTTGCAGGCCAGGTCCCCAGGGGGGGCCATGTGAGAGGCAACCACACATTGATGTTTCTCTCCCTCTCTTTCTCTCTCCCTTCCCCTCTCTCTAAAAATAAATAAAATATTAAAAAAATAAAAAATAATAAAAAATAAAAATTTAGTTGTTAATGGAGCTGGGACAGCAAATGACTGCCCTGGTGAAGATGACCTGTTCTCTGCCCTTTGTCATGGAAACCAGGGTGGTGTTAGGGTTTCCTCGAGAACTAGTTGAAATCCTGAACTCCCCCCAAGGAATCAGTTGTAACCACAAATTGTTTGTGTTCTTGGTAAGGGTACCTGAGAAGTCTGAATTATTTTTCAGCTAATGGTTTGACTCTGGATCAGGAAATCAGAGATCACAAGCATTGACTGGGCTTTGTGTTCAAGAATTATTTTATAAATTTTAGGGATTAACTGAACAAGCTTGCTTTCTCCCGAGCTTTACTGAGATATAGTTAACATATAATAATGTGTAAGTTTGAGGTGTATAATGTATTGATTCAATACACTTATATATTGCAAAATAACTACCACCACAGCAATAGCTAACACCTCTATCTTTTCACATAATTTCCTTTTATTGTGGAGAGAAGAAAACATTTAATGTTTACTTTCAGCAACTTTCAAGTATATAACACAATATAATTAACTACAATTGTTATTCTGTACATTGGATTCCCCAGAACTTTTTTGTCTTATAAGCGGAAAATCGTGCCCTTTCATCAACATCTCCCCATTTCTCCTGTCCACTCCCTAGCACCTGGTAACCATGGTTCTCTTTCAAATGGTCTTTAAATCTACTGAATATCTCCTAGTTGATTGAATCTCTATAGTATGTAGTTGTCTGTGCTCTTTGTTTTTGTGGTTCATCAGATCATCTTAACTGAAAATCATTAGTAAATTTATCTTAGAAGAAATAGGAAAGAAAAATTGGTGGTTATCAGGTGTATTGTATAACTTAAGAGTGATATTTTTAAGTGAAAAAGAGCAGATAGCGGAAGACAGAGTACTTTATGACTATGCATAGACAAAATATATAGATTCTGCAGACAACCAATGTTAACATGAAATTGATAATATGACTACCTGTAGTCAAATATATAGATCCTGCAAACTACCGATGTTAACATGAAATTGATAATAATAGGATAGTATGAGATTTCCCAGAAGTAGGAAATGGTGATAATGAAAAACCAATATGGGATGAATTAATCATATCAGGTAAATTTCATTTTTTATAATTATGAACTTTGTAGATACGTGGTTTTATAAACAATTACCAGAGACAAAATAGAAGCATAGAAAGAATGTTGGACTAATTAGGAATTCAGGAGAATAGTCATTTGGGCTGTGGACCAATCAGGTGTTATCTGTAAAAGCAAAATCCCAGGCTAATGTTTAGGCCCAAACAATACGAACAAAGAAATTCTAGCCAGACAGTAGAAAAAAAAATATATATGTCAAACTGAAGTGAATAAATGTATTCCCAGAGATAAATGCGAAAGTGGGGGTTTAATGCTGATGGGAACAAAGTGAAGATAAAGGAGAGAGGCTGGCTGTGCACAGGCTGCTGAGAGAATTCTTCCAGAAAGCCTGGCATTGCTTCTGCCTATTTCTGAATGTTCAATATGCAAATGATTTAAAAGCTCTGACCACAGCTTCTGGCAATGGGATGATATAGGTATAATATATCCAAAATTTAATAAATATTTCATTCTACACTTGAGACAAGCCAAACAAGTAAGGGCTGCATCAAAATTCACATAGCTGAATCCATAATTAACTGAGTAAACGTATCCAGGAAGTGGCTATTGAATCTTCATATCAACCCAGAGGAAGCATTCTTTGTAGTGTACCTAGCAGTCTATGCTTAACTACTGCCCTCTTCAGTGTTTTTAGAAATAACTTGAATGGAACTATTGCAAAAGAGAACTAAAATACAAAAGTAGACTGCAGCAGTAGGCAAAATAAAATATTATGTTTAAGATAATAAGAATATATTCATGATTCTGTTGTAGGGTTCGTTTTTGAGAGACATCAGGAAGATCTAACTAACAGGAATGTTATATCCTTGGTTTAAAATGTTCCACATCACAAGGATATCATTTCTATCCAAATTCATCTATAGACTTAATATATTTGCAATCAAAATGCCAGAAAATTTTCTTTTTTCTTCTGATATTTCTTTTAAAAATTGAAAAGTGATTTAAAATGTGTGTGGGGATGAAAATGATCAAATATCCGAAAGTAACTTGGTATACAACAGAGCCTGTACTGACCTTGATACGAACTAGTACTTATAGCATTAAATACAGGAGACACACCCACACAGTGATGCTGTGCAACAGAGGGCAGGTGGCGGGGAAGTGTACGGCCTTTACATCCATAGTGCTGGTTCCGTTCGTAAAAATACGAGTTGAATATTTGTGGTTTTAAAATGCATGAGTATCGATCATAATCTCATACCATGCCCAAAATTCAACTCCAGAAGAATTGCAGGCCTAAAAGCAACACAGTAAAATAACAGTAAGAAAAAAAGCCTCTAGAAGATAACAGGGAAGAGAAGCTCATGTCCTTGAAGTAATCAAAATTTTTCTTAAGCCGTTTTTCTAAACATTAACCATAAAATATTAATAAATTAGGCTTTCTTTGTTAAAGTTGAGATTTTGATTCATCAAAAGACATTACTAAAGGTAAGAAAAATCAATTGAAAGACTGAGGAAATATTTATAATACACATGTTTAACTCGTATTAAAACAAAATAATTTCTATTAATGAATGACAAAAGGATATAAAAACTCATTTAAGAAATGGACAAAATACTAAACAGCAGAGAACTGTGCTGAACAACGAGTTCTTTGCTTACAAAAGGCAGGACTTGTTCCAGAAGTCTGAGGTCTGTATAGTAATTTCTTATTGGGGTTTTCTAGAACCTCTACAAATTATCATGATGTAGTATGATGGGATATACTGGGTCAGATGGCCCAAAAATAAGCCATCCAAGTCACTCAATGATTAGTTAGAACAATATTTCCAAGTGCACTAATGCTTCCTCCAGAATCCAAATAAATTTGTCCCAGTGGAGATGTTCCATCTGACCCCTGGATTTTGGATACATAAATCATTCCTGATATGGTAGACCTCTCAATCTTTACAAAGATTTTCTCCTGCCCATATGTTTCCTACTAAATCTTCCATAGTCTTTTATATACAGTCAGATAAAGTATTATTAGTATTAAATACTAATTAGTATTTAAATTAGTATTTAATTAGTAATTAAATTAGTAATTACTAATTAAATACTAGTATTAGTATTAAAGTCTTATCAGAGCCTTCCACCTGACCCTGTCTACCATTATGGTTCTTACTAAACAGGTCAAAGGACATGAAGCAAGTGAGGGAATAAGCAGTAAGGAATCTGAGGATAAAAGCATTCCAAGGTAATTTTGAAAAAGACCTTGACTTTTGAATGTGTTTGGAGTGTCTAAGAAATGCAAAGGGTCCAATTTGGTTGAGTAAGTGAAGGGAGAGTGATAGTGAAGATTTTACCCCTCATAGCATAAAAATCTAGAATTATGCAAATTCAAGAAAGCATTAAGAATACAGAAGTTTAGAAAAACAATAACCTTAAGCTAATATTCATGGATATTCCCTTATACTAAACTATTGGTAAATGCACATTAACGTAAGGCAAATATACAACATTCATAAAAACTCTCAACTTAATAAATGATAAAGCAAACTTGCTTTATTGTAAAAATATCGTGGAGGTCATATTCTATGAAATCAAAACATTGAAAACAAATTCATCAATCACAAAAATTACACTTAAAACTTTAAAAAAATATTTTAAGCGATGGAACGATTAATACATCATTAAGATTAAATAATGCTTAGAGCTAGATGATATAATGGAAAAGACTGTATAATGAAACAGAGCAGCAATGTAGAAGTAGAAATGTAAAGTCTTAAATAACTAGATTCAGAAAAAAGAAAGATTAAATATTAATGAGTTATGCATTCAAGATAGACTAAAAAGATAAAATAGAATAAACCCCAAAATAATAAATAAAGGTAAGAAGAGAAAGTAACGAAGTAGAGAGCTAGCCTACATTTATGAAGGTGAATAAGTCAAGCATGAGTACTTCAAAAAAACTAATACAATATACAAATCTCTGAAAATATACATGAAAAAAGTCAGATTTGGCAAAAAAAAAAACAAAAACTTTTGCATTATCTCTGATCAAAGGGTAAATTCTCTAGAAAGCAAAAAGTTCACATTTAAGAACAGTGTATACAAAAGCCTATTCAATATTTTATTGTTCATCCACTTTGTGGATGAAAAACACCTTCTATACTAAATCTAACAAGTTCAGTGATTAAAAGTAACCTTACAGGGTGATCTGATCATAAATTCGTAACTGGGCAGCTCATGGTGACTAGTCATGCCCCAGGCCTTTAAAAAGTTTATCTTTACTTTAGGCAAATCCTGACCTTGGTTCTTGTACATCTAGGTTAAAACACCTTGGGAATGGCAGAGTAAATTTTTTTTTAACCCCTTGGAGGTGTAACTACCCTTAAGGGAGCATATAATTCCTGTTTGTCGTTTTTCTCCCTCCTGCATGTAATCTTCTTTAATTCCAAATATATAAAAGAAACTGCAAAACTGTTATTCTCTGGAGTGTTTGAGATCTTGCTTTCCAGCACTGTTTATCAGTTTGGCTCAGGCAAACCCTTATACAAATTCTCTGCAGGTTGGGACATTGTCGACACTTTTATAGACATTAATTGGGTTTCCTAAACTCAAGAATTAAATTTTTCTAATGGGCTGATTTATTATTAATGAATATACCAGAAGTATAAAGAAAAACTTTGCAAAAATATCTGTTACCAATTTATAATCTTTTTCTTTTTTTTTTTTTTTTTAGATTTTTATTTATTTATCTCTAGAGGGGAAGGGTAGGAGAAAGGGAGAGGGAGAGAAATATCAATGTAGGGTTGTCTCTCGTGTGTCCCCTCCTGGGAACTGGCCTGCAACCCAGGCATGTGCCCTGACTGGGAATCGAACCGCGATCCTCTGGTTCGCAGGCCTGCGCTCAATCCACTGAGCTACACCAGCCAGGGCACCAATTTAGATCTAAATCTTTATCAACTGAACACATAAACAAAAGTCTATATATATACAGTTTTTAACATCAGAAAATTTAGAAGACAAAATTTCTTAAACATTTCAATTATTTACCCTCTTTAATTTTAGTTAATGTTGAGAGAAGATCTAATTGCTTTTT
The DNA here is from genome assembly GCA_039655065.1 of Glossophaga mutica. NCBI lineage: Eukaryota > Metazoa > Chordata > Mammalia > Chiroptera > Phyllostomidae > Glossophaga > Glossophaga mutica. The sequence continues at coordinate 173,755,572 of CM077304.1, read as the reverse complement.
TACATCAAGAATAAACCTTGCAGTCTTCAGATTCAAAACTGAATATTGCAGAATAGAGTATTTTTAAAAATTACCAAGCCTCATTGTCTGTAAAAGGAAGCATATATCCTTCATCAGTAAAATTTCATTATCTATTATTTGCAACAAGAAGTAGGCCCTGGCCTGTGTAGCTCAGTGGGTTGAATGCTGGCCTGTGAATCCAGGGTTGCTGGTTTGATTCCCCATCAGGGCACATGCCTGGGTTGCAGGCTAGGGGCCTCAGTAGGGGGTGTGTGAGAGGCAACCACACATTGATGTTTCTCTCCTTCTTCCTCCTCCCTTCCCCTCTGTCTAAAAATAAAATCTTTTTTTGAAGTAGTATACACTAAAATTTTAAGTTAAACAGTGAATTTATAATGTTTTTTTCCATTTCAAGTAAACTTTTACTGAGTACCTACCATGTGTTAACAACTGTGCTAGATGCCAAGAACAGAAAGTTGCATATCATAGTCACTGTCGTTGAGTAATTTATAATCTTGTGGAGAAAACAAATAGACCTACTTAATCTCTTTTCTGTCCCATGTTGTACTTTTTTTCTTTTTTCCTTTTTATTAAATTTATTGGGTTGTACTGGTTAACAAACTTATACGGGTTTCAGGCGCACAATTCCACAACACATCATCTGTACACTGTATCGTGTGTTCACCACCTCAAGTCAGGTCTCCTTCCATCACCGTTTATCCCCCCATACCCTCCTCCACCTCCCCCATCCTGCTTTCTTCCAGCAATTAATACTCTGTTGTCCTTGTCCATGAGTTTCTTCTCTTTTTCTTTTCTTTTTTTTTCAATCACTCCACCTGCCCTCCAACACAGCTGTCAGCCTGCTTTATATCTATGGGACTGACTTGATTTTTCTTGTTCATTTTGTTCATTAGATTCCACATATGAATGAGATCATATGGTATTTGTCTTTCTCTGATGGCTTATTTCACTTAGCACAATGCTCTCCGGTACCATCCATGCCATTGCAAAGGGTAAGTTTTCCTTCTTTTTTATTGTTGGGTAGTATTCCATTGAGTAAATATACCACAGCTTTTTATCCACTCATCTACTGATGGACACTTAGGCTGATTTCAAATCTTGGCTATTGTAAACAACATGGCAGTGAACATAGAGGTGCATAAATTCTTTTGAATTAGTATTTTATTTTCATCAGATATATTTGCAGAAATGGAATTGCTGGTTCAAGGCAGTACCATTATTAATTTTTTGAGGTAACTCCATACTACTTACCACAGTGGCTGCACAAATCTACATTCCTACCAACAGTCTACAAGGGTTCCCTTTTCCCCACATCCTCTCCTGCACTTGTTTTTTTGTTGATTTATTGATGGTAGCCATTCTAACAGGTATGAGGTAATATCATTGTAGTTTTAATTTGCATTTCTCTGCTAATTAGTGACATTGAACATCTTTTCATATGTCTATTGGCCATCTGTATGTCCTCTTTGGAGAAGTGTCTATTCAGGTCCTTTGCACATTTTTTCATTTGTTTTTTTGGGGGGGAGGTGGCTTTGGTGTTGAATTTTGTAAGATCTTTATAAATCTTGGATATTAACCCCTTATCAGATGTATCACTGGTGAATGTGTTCTTCCATTCAGTAGGTTTTTTCATTTTGTTGATGGTTTCCTTTGCTGTGCAAAAAAAAATTAGTTTGATGTAGTCCAATTTGTTTATTTTTTCTTTTATTTCTCTTGCCCAGGATGATACATCAGAAAATTATTACTATGAGAAATGTCTGAGACTTATTGCCTATGTTTTCCTCTAGGATTTTTGGTTTCAAGTTTAACATTTAAGTCTCTAATCTATTTTGAATTTATTTTTTGTGTATGGTTTAAGAAGGTGGTCTGGTTTCATTTTTTGCACATATCTAATTTTCCCAACACCATTTACTGAATAGACTATCTTTACCCCATTGTACATCTTTGCCTCCTTTGAAATATAACAATAAAGTCATGGGTTTATTTCTGAGCTCTCTATTCTGTTCCATTGACCCATATGCCTGTTTTTATGCCAGTACCATGCTGTTTTGATTAATATGGTCTTCTAGTATAGTTTTAGATCAAGTAGCTTGATTCCTCCAACTTTGTTCTTTTTTCCCAAGATCACTATGGCTACATATAAACCAAAACTGTCTCATGAATGTCCAGAAACAGCAAAAACAATGATAATACTCTTTGTATTTCTCTTGCTCAGTGAGCTTACAAAACATTTTACAGACTTTGTGTCATGAAATGCACCTAGTTCAATTTATTTAACATCAATCAAGGGGGGGGGTGAGTTAAGAACTTTTAAAATCTTATGGTGGTCTCCACCCAGGCCATCTCTGTGATGGGTAAGGTCCACCAAAACAAGTGAGTCAAATCTGAAATCTCCCCCTACTGCCTTCATGTCCAGAAATTGCTCTTTTTTTCCCTTTCAGTGTTCTCTTTTTGTGGATTCTAATCATCATTCCACCCCCCCCACCCCCGCCACCCAATTCTTTACCCCTAATTTGTGCACTGCCCCCAGGGTTTGGAATAACTCCAAGCACAATAAAATCACGAAGAGATCACCACCACCATCCCCGTTTAACCCTCATTTACTACCACTGCCATCCAGTCCCCATTCCCCCTCCCTTCTCCTCACTATTTAAATTTAGTTCTAAAATGAAATAAACCTTGGCATTGCTCATCAGCAACCTTTCTTTCCCTGTCCTCCACATTTTACAACTGCTGCTCCTCCACTCCAAGCTTTTCCAGTACTTAGAGGCTTATGAGAGGAGATTAAACTAATCCCATCCATGGACAAGCTCACTAAGCAGTCCCTGAGTAATGTCCAAAATCCCTGCCAAGCAATAGAGCTAGGGGAAAAATTAATGTAACAATCAGCACATTATAGTAATAGCTTTTCTATGAAAATTCTTTTTCTTTTAATAATCCCACACAGAGTCAGGACAAAAAATATAGCTTGGAGAGTGTGTGTAGGGAGGAGGGGTATAAAGACAATTAGTTTTTCTTTTCTTTTTCTTATTAAATATAAATGAAACAACTAAATACTTTGGCACCACTGCATTTTTTAAAAAACTAATTTAACCTACCCCTTTTCTTAATAAAATGGGAATGAGTGTGTAAATAGCCAACATGTAAGTAGTTTTGAATTGGTTCGTTTGCTAACTAATACTTAAGAAAGTAGAATTAGAAAGACTGGGCAGCAGGAAGGCAGTTTCGGACTGTTTTGCCTGAAGCATATTGATGCCTTCACTTGTAGCTCCAATTCTGGGAGACAAGGAGAGCCAGAGTTACCATTCCATCTTTGGGGGCTATAATACCCTTCTCACTTTTGTCATTCCACCACCTGGGTTTACTCACCCAGTGCACATAAGATTTTCTAAAACAGAAAGCCAGAAATATAATCTGATAGGTAATATTTAAATCACTGTCTCAAATCCCTTCATATTTACCAAAGTTAGAACTCTATTTTGTTTTGTTTTGTTTTGTTTTCAAGGAACTAATGAAATGAATTTGAGTTTCAAAAGCTGTGGTAGGCAGAGGTAGTCTTTGCCAGTGGCTGTGTAGGGGGTAAGAAATTTCTATTCAAATAAGAATGAATGCAATTGGTGATGTTTAAAAAAATATGGGAGGGATTCAGGGGAAAGTTTAGCCTCCAGGGTAAATCCATGGTTTTTATTCTTGGCATTTATTATGCCAAAGAATCCATGTTAAAACAAAATGGAAAACAGTTTCAAAACTGAAAGAAATATACAGAATGTCAAAGGCACAACTGAAAGGCTGAAGCTACATTGAGAGTAAAACTAATAGAAATATTAAATGGTATCTTCTAGAACAAATAGAGGAAGGTGCTAACCAACTCTGCTAGCCTTTAAGAAAAGGTGCTTCTAAATGCAGCCCCTCCAGCCAAGAAAGTTGAATGTGTCCAGGCTGGCATTGAAACTACAGTTCCGAATCTCTGACTCCCAAAGCAATGGATATTTCTGAAGATATCCTCATGGTTTCCTGAGAAACTTCAGAAAGATAACACCCAAACATGACATTTGTTATTCACTAGTTTATATATAAGTACTTAAATATGTATATAAAATAATGTGCAAATATACATAAATAAAAATCAATGTTATTGTGAATCACTAATGCCTCTTAGGTATTGAAAAGAGCAAACAAAAACCTTTACCACTTCAAGAAACATTTATTGGACACTTATTTTGAGGAAATCACTATGTTTGACACAAGGTCCCTGAATCCAGGAAGTACAGCTATGTAAATACTTTTGTGTTATAATTATTTTTATAATGTCCTTAAGTTTAAATGTGTAAATATTGCTCCTACTCTGAATTGTAGTTGTATGGTTGTATGGAGGTAAATTATGTCATACTCTATGGACCATTTCAGGCATATTTAATATGATAGACACATGGGAGGGACAATCCATTCTTTATTTTTTGTGCAATGTTTTCGTTGATATTTCAGCTGTGAATGTGAAGTACTATCAGCCACATAAACATACCTTGAATAACACAATGGGAGGTGTGTTTTTACATGCAGGGCTATCCTTGAGCCTCACGACAGTTTCTAGACTAGGAAGAACATGTAATAATTGTTGATGAGAACACTGATGGCTAGCACATTATGTCTTTTTCTAGGTCCTCTGATTTTATCACAACCTATTGAGTAAGAACACAAAATTAGATTGTCTTCTGTCTTATTGATCTTTTCAATACACAGAGCTGGCTTCAATCCTAGTAACACCTCACTCTTAGGAGACTACATGTGGCAGCTTAACTTTGGGTGCTCCCAAGAAGGAACAAGAGAGGCATCAGGGAACAACACTCACTCATGTGTATGCTGTATTTCAAAAGATGCTACTGGTTTAATCTCCACCCCTCCCTTCTTTCCTTTAACAAATACTTGTTTGGGATTGATATAATGAGCTAGACTGGAGATACAGCAAGGAATACACAAAAAAGATCCCCTTAACAGAATGAATACCTTTAAACAACATGCCAATCAATACATAAATGCAAAAGTTTTTATTGACAAATATGGAGACAAACTGATAGAAAAGAGTTAAGACATGTTAGAATGATGCAGTTTTAGAGTGGTCAGCAAAAGTTCCTCTGCTAAGGCGACATTTGAAACAAGACCCAGTGAAAGTGAGAAAGGAGACATGGACAAGAGGCAGATAGTACAGCAAGCACATGTCAAGAAGGAGAAGCATGTTTCCTGGTTTTGCAGGTCAGGAGGTGGTGGGCATGGCTGGAGGAGAGTTAGTGGAAGGGGCAGGGGTGTGGGGGGAGTGATAGGACTGGAATGCAGAAAGACAGCAGAGGGCAAGATTACAAAGAGCCTTGTAGGATATGGTAAGAACTGTGACTTTTACTCTGAATGGATAGGGAGCTACTGATGCATTCTAAACAAAGGAGAGACATGATTTGATTTATACATTTTGGGGGTCACTAGGGCTGCTGACTAGAAAATAGCCTAGGGACAAGTGAAAAGCTATCAAGTTGTTTGTCAAGGGGCCACTGCAATACTCAGGTGAGAGGTGATGATGGTGACTTGAACCAAGACAATAATGATGGAGATGGAGAGAGAGGTTTGATTCTGGATATATATTAAGTTGAATCAATTGAAATTGATGGTTTTACAGGTGAAAATGATCAAAAGTTGGCAATTTCACATGGGTGCTCATAATATTTGGAAGTAATGCCAAAAGTAACTTGTGATGTGTTGGAACTACTGGGTGAGAAAAAGAAGCACATAGGGTAATTTGCTAGGTTTTTGACCTAAACACAGGAGGAAGAATTCTTAACTGAGAAGGGGAGGACTGTCAGAGGATGGGTTTCAGTGGGCAATCAGCAGGTTCTTTGTAATATGTTAAGTTTGAGATATTCATTAGACATTCAAGTAAAGATAACATGTAGGTAGCTGGGTTCCATCCGACTGGTTTTCCACCCTTTCACATACAAGTGCCTTACCAATAAGTCTAGAGATGTTGCTACTTCTTGCACATCATGTCCAGTCACCATAATGTCATCAATCTAATGGACCTATGTGATTTTTTTGTGGAAAGAAAAGGCAACCAAGATCTCTGTGAACTAAATTATAATATGGTGTTGGAGAATTGATATACCACTGAGGTAGGGCAGTAAAGGTGCAATCGCAGGCCTAGGTACATTAGATTAAACAGCTTCTTGTGGTATTTATTAATAGGTATGAGAAAAAAGCATTTTCCATATTAAGAGCTGCATACCAGGTGCTAGATGGTATGTTTATTTCTATCAAACAATGAAACCTCTTCTGGTATAGCAGCTGCGATTGGAGCCATCAGCTGGTTAAGTTTATGATAATCCAATGTCATCCTCCATGATCCACCAGTTTTCTGCACAAGCCAGATAAGCAAGTGGATGAGGATGTGCTGGAAATCACCTTCTAGTCCTTGATGATAGCACTAACCTCTACAATCCCTTCAGGAATGCAGTATGGTTTCTGGTTTGCTATTTTTGCAGGTAGAGGTAGTTCTAGTGGCTTCCACTTGGTCTTTCTTACCATAATAATCTACCCTCCATGAGTCAAGGAAATAATGTGTAAATTATGCCAATTGCTGATTATGTCCATTTCACTTATATGAGTTCCAGTTCTGGGAAAATAAAATCAGTTCAGGAACCCACTGTGTGACAAACTTGAATAAAATTATCTTAATCACTTTGCCTTCATAAATCATACTCTGGGGGACTATGGTGACATTTAGGGTTTCCTTGAATTAGTGTCAGTTCAGAGCCCATGTCCAGTAATCCCTGATTGTTTCCCTTTCCCTGGTATAAGTCTGTGAATATCTTTGGGAAAGGCTGGGAGAAAGATTAACAGTATAGATTTTTGACAGTGCAGCAGGGTCCTTCCTCACGAGGACCCAGCCTCCCTTCCATTCAAGAAGTTCTGGGTCTCTAGTAAACTGACTCAGTTCTGGGAAGTGATTGACCATGACTGTGTTTTTATAATTCAAGTTAGACTTTCATTCACTTGACCTAGAACTCTCCCACTTATATAGATCAAGTAAGAATTTAGTAGACTGTCCACCTATTTCACCTCTAGGACACCATGATTCACTAGCCAGCATCACAAGTCTCTGCCAGTCAGACTATTCTGATTGACGCTTTGATTCTATGGACCACGTGGCAACCACACCCACCTTACCTTTAGTAATTAGTGCTGATGCTTGGCCCCCGACACCCTGAAATCTAATTATTCCAATTGCATTTAGGTTTCCTAATTCAATGGCAGGAAATCTGACTCATCTTTTCTAGGATCCTGGACTCTCCTCACAAATTTGTCACAGTCATTTTGTAAGGTGTGAACCCTTGACCCTCCTGGAGTAAAGGAACAGGTCTTACATGAGAAATACCCTCTAATAGTCAATTTCCCAAAGACTTTAGATGCTTTTATCATACACCAAGGCAGCTTTGGCATTTCAACTTAATTTTGTGTAGGCAGCCTTTTGGTCTACCCTTCAGCCACCCAACTAACCAGACTTTCTAACCCGCTTCTCAACAGCAACATTAAATTGGTCATTTCTGTTTAGTAGACCCATATCAATAAATTCAGCCTTATCCAACTTTATGTTCCTTCTACCCTTACCCCATACTCCCAATGTCAATTCCCACACATATTTCCTCATTTCTGTCTGTATAAATTGAAAAAAGCATGTAGTTCTTTTGGAATGTAATACAACTCTTAGTGGATCACACTTTGTAACTCAACTCAAGGTATGCTGGGACTTTATTTTAGTTTAGGTATAAAAGGAAAGAAGGGCCAGATGGAGGGTCTTAAAGACAATCTTTAGTCTTTTGCAATTATTTCAGGTGAGGCCATTATAATGTTCTTAGGCAAAGCAAAGTTGATCTTACATGTGGGTATAATGGCAGCTGCTACTGGCAAAGGAGACTCATCACAGTTTAGAGTGTAATGTCTCCAGCTTCATCAGGAGCTTCCATATGTCCCCATTCCCATGTTGAAGATAGCATTTTATTACCACCAATGTCCTCATTTTAGCAGCAGAACTTTGTGAGATTGGGAATTCGGTTTGCGTTATAATTCAGCCACACTCAGGATGAGGTTCTGCATTTGGTTTTCAACAGTTTCATCTCTGCTATTATATGAAATCAGGGTTTCTTTCAGGGCAGACATAGATAGTTTCAGGTTACTTATGAGAAGCTTGGGCTGAGAATTTAAATTCTGAGCTTGAACTTTCCTTTCCCCACTTTGTCCAGCACAATTAAGAGTCACCAGCTGGTTTTATTATACTCATTATCTTGACAACAACAGTCGAAGTTATCGAATACAGCTTTCCTACAGTCGTATGCACACACACACACACCTCCCCTCTTCCTGTATGTGTACGTATGAAACTTCAATAAAAAGTGTTTCCGATTCTTTTATTTTTAAGAACATATGGAAAAATCTCTGTTTCCTTGAGCATTGTGAAAATGTTCACTAAACTGCGGCAGCCGTTATGTAACTAAAAGGGGATGTGTCTTTACAGGTGGGAAGAACCCTGCTGCTCCCTGACACCTTCCATTAATTAAATTGAACAACCATCAAGTCCTCGATCACGAACCTTCATATCATATGAAATTGGAAATAAATTGTGCAAGTGTTTTCGACTTCAGATTTCAGTTACTTGCATTACAGTATTTTAACTGATACACATATTATAGAGAATCAACAGGGAATATTTGAGTCAACATGCCTCAGTGCGGGAGAAAAACCCGTGGCATCGTACACGTCCATATAACACACTGTGAGGAAGCAAGCTTGTGGCAGTGCCAGAACTAGAATCCAGATAATCCTGACTGCAAGTTCATTGTTCTTTTCTTTGCATTACTCAGAGCATGAAGAGCCTAAATATCTTTCACTGTTCGAATATCAAGAGTCCATCTGGTTTCCTTAAGTTCTTATCTAAAAAATGACTGAAATAATTTTTCTTTAACAATAGTTTTTCTAATTAATAACTTGAGGTTTGTAGATACAACATTTTTATTGTACCAAACAGGTTAATTCTTTTCCTCCATATACACATTGTACACAATAAAAATTCTCTAAGTGAACTCATATTGTTTCTTAGCTATCCATCTCACAGATGGGTTGTTCCAAACTATCATCTGTTTCACATAGAACCCATCCATCTAGTTCTATGAAAGTTGCAAAGCATAATCCAAGCTGAATTGAAATTAGTTCTTTGTCACAGCTTTCCAATCTGTCAAATGTTGAGGATGAAATATGATTGGAATATAGTGCAGCTTGTCAATTCCTCAGTCAAGCCCAGTAAAATCTGGAAAGGTAGATGTTGTGAACATTTTTGTGTACTGTATTTTACTATAAACAAACATCAAAAAGTTTAAATGGCCATAAATATTCAGCATAGTTGTCATTTTTCAGAAATTTAAAAATTTTTGTCTGCTCTATTAAATGTTCCCTTTTTGAATCTCATACAAAAAGGAATTTATGGAATATTAGATATTAGTTGAACATTAGAGATTACAAAATTCAAGCCCAAAGACACTTATGGTGGCATACGAGCAAAGCTGAGGATGACTATAGACACGGAAGAGGAGGAGGAGGAGGAAATGCAAACAAGAAGGTAGAAATTGAAATGATGCAGCCACGCTGCAAGTAATGTCAGTAGACGCCAGAGCTGGAAGAGCTAAATGCATTCCCCACCACAGCTTCTGAGGGAGAATGGCCCTGGCAGCATGTGAATGTTAGTCCAGTGATAGTGATTTCAGGCTTCTGGTTTCCAGAACTATGGGGAAATAATTTTCTGTTGTTTTAAACCAACAAATATGTGGTAATTTGTTATGATAGTCTCAGGAAACTAATATATAATACTTGCTATTCTAACCAGTTGTGTGACTCTCTCCAGCTGCTCTGGTGTAGTCATGGAAGTGATGGATGGTTGAGTTATATTTGCAAGGTTGATGGAAGCAAAAGGGGAACAGAATCCTGAGTGTTTCCAAAGAAATGACTGTAATGGGGAAACATGGATTCTAATCTGGTCATGAGAGAAAACAGAGCAAATGGGTAATGAAGATCTGATGGTATTAAAGAATGGGTCATGATTTGATTGAGAACCATGGTAAGCGGACAGTACCTGTTAGCAGTCATTAAATGTTGAATGAAAATGAACCAAATATAAAGTTAAGAGTTCTTGTGTATTGCCAACCTCAAAACTTAGCGCTGAATAGTATTCAGTGGAGATTACAAAATCAGAGGTGTTAAAAATTGGAACCTATACCGATAAAACCATTTCCCAGGACTACATCAGAAATTTTACCATGTACGATGAAAACTGGGTTATCAGAATCACAAGCATATCTACTTTATAAGATATTGGATTCAAGTACTCACTGAGAAATTAGCAGAATTAAACACTTCAACAAATATTTTGATTCCCTCCATACTCCTTTCGCTTGAGTGAAGTAATTTAAATTTTAATGTTTCCCGTACTTCCAGTCATAAAATAAATAAGTTATGGGATGTAATGTACAGCACAAAGAATATATAGTCAGTAATATTGTGAGAAATTTGTACAGTGACAGATAGTGTTAGACTTACTGTGGCTATCACTTCATAAGGCATATAGGTGTTGAACAACTGTTGTATACCTGAAGTTAGTACACTATTGTATGACACCGAAAAAGGCAAAAGTCAAACGGTATTCGCCAGGCACTGCTTTAGCATAGTGGGACAAATAATAAAATACTGAAAATGCACAAGAAGGAGGAGAACTTTACATTTGGAAAGAGTGGTGTTCTTCAATTTTAGTTGGAATTTTCTAATTTTATTGTTTTCCAGAAAATTAATCAATAAAACTGTTTTAGATATAAACAGATACATACCTCGGAGACTATAAAATTTCTAGATAGTTTGCTCCTAAAAACATTTGAGACTATCAGATTACTTTTGTTCATAAGCATTAATTAGAAGTACATTATCTCTATGGCCATTAAAATCATTTTTGTAAAGTGCTAGATATAGGCTTTAATTCTCCACCAAGTAGCTCAGCTCAATTCAATTTAATACAACATCTACGTAAAATATTTACTGAGCTTCTATTCTGTGCAAGGCCTGTTTTAGACTTAAAGAAATTTTCAGGTGGAGTTGACCCTCTGACCATAATCTTACACTTCAGTGAAGATGAACCTTAAAAGAATATGGAATTCTCTAGATGAATAATCTCATAAATTGCTCTCCATCTGGGCCTGCTATCTTTATTCTTCCTGTTACTCCACAGGGTCAGTAAGAGAAAAGAATTTACTGTCAAACCCAATCTATGCTTCAGAACTGGGACTGCAAGGAGGAGTAGGTATTAAGATATTTTCATTCCAAAAGAAGATGGATACAAGATTTAGGTTGGGTTATGGAGTCAACGTCTTATACCATATCCAACCCTGAATCTCTTGTTCTACCCTCTGAATATTTTCCCCCATCCCCAAACTCTAAGGCCTTTTACTGTCATTTTATTATCAAAGTTTATAGCTATAAAGAAGCAGTCTGGCTGGTGGCTGGTCTGCTGTAGGACGCCGTGCCTTGATGTTTGCATGCGCAGGCCCAGGGTAAGGTGCTGGGACTGAAAATCCACCTCAGTAAGTAGAAGGCAGGGAAAGCCCGAAGAAAGAGGCTGGCCACTCTAGTCTGGTAATTATTGGAGTTTATGAAGGGAAACTTTCCTAGGGGGCATGTCTCAGGCAGCTGCAAGGTGAGATGTATCCCAGATGAGATGTATCCCCTTACCACTTGGAAGACACTAGAGAATTATATGGAACAAAGCAGGATAGTCATGGCTACTCATTCATGACTAGCCCTGGGTAGGGGTAAATGCTTTACATGCTTGAACAGGTTGGGACAATGGCCTGTTCCAGGAACCAGTAGTGGGAGGCATGTCAGAATGAACATGGATTACAATGTCTCCAAGGGGGGTTATGGGAAGCAGTCGCCCCCTTCTGGCCAGGTCCAGCTTGCAGGTCAGGCGGCAATCATGTCATGGAACAGTGTTTCCTCCACACTAGAAATCTAAAATTTCTTCTTGCAGCCAATGATTTGCTAAACACTTAAACAACAGCTCTGTGATGATGAATTGAGCCCCTGTTTCTACTATTTTCCAATTTCCATCATGCAAATACTCCCAATATGGCTAATTTCAAACTGCCAATACAAAGTTACTAAAGGCAGATTTGGGAAGAAATGTGCAGCAGTAATTCACTATTATCTAGCACAGTTGACTCTTGAATTCTTTTATATATCTTCCTTTGATTTTAGCATATTTGCATAAATGTGCAACCATAATATTAATATATTTTAGAACATCTCATCACCTTAAAAAGAAACTCCATTCTATGTTGGCCAGGTTGCTCACTTGGTTAGAGTGTTGTCCCAAGCACCAAAAGGTTGTGGGTTCAATCCCCAGTCAGGGTGCGTACAGGAAGCACCCTCCTGTAACACCAATCCATGTTTCTCTCTCACATCTCTCTCTCATCTGTCCCTCTCTCTCTTTCCTCCCTCCCTCTTTCCCTCCTCCCCTTTAAAATTGATGAACAACATGTCCTCAAGTGAGGGGAGAAAAGAAGGTCAGTTGACCATAAATGTTGAGGATTTTTTTCTGGATTCTCCATTCTATTCCATTGATCTATTTGTCTGTTCTTATTCTAGTACCACACTGTCATGCCAAATCATAAAACCAGATACTATATAGATCAATGGAGTATCCTGGGAACTTAGAAACAAACCCTCATATTTATAACCAATTGATTTTTGATAAGAGTGCAAAGAAAATACAATGGAGAGAGACTTCTGGGTTTATGGGCAGTTTTATTTCTAATTCAATGTCTTTATTTGTTATAGGTATAGTATACCTATATTATAAGGTGTAAGTTTTTTATATTCCCTTTTGTGATATTGTTATATATAATACATATATGCTGCAAACCCAATAACACATTGCTATAATTATTAATTTATATAATTTTATGTCATTAAAGAAAACAAAAGAAAGAAAAGTCTGTATTATAGATTTTTTTAATGTTTGTTTTTCTCATTTACCATTTCTGGTCTTCTCGTTTATTCCTCTGGATTCAATTTACCATCTGGTACGACTTTCCCCAATACGTCTTTGTTCCCAAACATTTCCTTTGTGCTGTTATTGCCAATAAAATACATGTTTATATGTTATAGGCCCAACATTACATTATATGCACATTATTTTATACAATTGGTTTTTTAATAAGTTGAGAAAAGGGAAAAAAGAAATATGCCTTTATATTGTCTTTTACAAATACAAAATAACCTTTGACAGTGTTCATTTCCCATGTGTATTTAAATTAACATTTGAGGTAATTTGATTTATCTCTAAGAAGTTTTAGTATTTCTAGTTAAATATTCTTTTAACAAAGAATTCTCTAAGCTGGCAATGTCTTTATTTGTGAAACATAGTTCTCCTAGATATAAGATTCTTGGTTGATAGTATTTTTCTTTCAGTTCTATGAATGTGTTATTCTGTTGTTCTCTGGTTTTGATCGTTTCCGTAAGTCCCCTAATTCTTTTATTGGGGTTCCCTTGTACATAGTGAGTCATTCTCCTCTTGCTGCTTTCCATCTGTTCTCTGTGATTTTTGGCATTTTTACTTTGGCGTGTCTGTATGTGGGTCTTTATTTATCCTACTTTGACTCATGGAACTCCTTGAATGTGTAGATTAATGTTTTTCATCCAAGTTGGAAATTTTTAACCAATATTTCTTCTAATATTGTTTCAACCCTGTTAGTTTTCTTCATTCTTTGTAGTCTCAGTCTTCAGATTGCACAGTCTCACTTGTTGTACTTTCTAGTTTACTGATACTTTCTTCCTCCAGTTCAAATCTACTTTAATGAATTTTCATTTCAGATATTGGACTGTGTTGAACATATATGTGAAAGTACATTGGTAATTTGAATAATTTCCATTTGATTCTTTTGTATAGTATCTATTTATTTGCTATTCACTGTTTAATGAGATATTGCTAGCTTTCTTTACTACTTTAAACATGGCCTCCTTTGGTTATTATGTTTGAGTATACAATAGTCATGATGCCTGCATTAAATTCTTTATTAAATCCTACATCTAGGTCCTTTCACCCGAAGTTTGTTCCCTGATTTTTTCCCTCTGTCTGATGTTTTAGATAACACATTGTAGTGATTTTAAGGTGCTGATTCTCTTTACCCCTTTCTGGGTTTGTCTTGTTGTAGTTTGCTTGTTAATTTGTTTAGTGAATCGGTTAGATTATTTTAGGGAAGTCCATTTCCTTAGAGTTGTAAACATTCTGATGTTGCTCTTGAAAGGGTGCAGCTCAGAGTTTTCAAGGAGACCCTGGGAAGAGAGAAATTTTAACAGGGTTCTCTTTGTCCCCGACAGCCAAGTCTTATATGTCTGTTAAATTGTCTGCATAATTTGATAGCCTACTCAGATTTTGAAATCCTTTAATTGTAGGCTGATTGCTCTATTGTTTTCAATACTGCTCTGGGGCATAAATGGGATTACAAATTGATACAAATAAATCCAAGCAGAGGTAGTTTTTGAGACTCTTCTTTGAGGTTTGTTTGTCAGGACTCAGGGAGGGCTGTTCTGAACCGTCTCTTTCCAGGTTCTGTCTGGTAAACTGGCTGCCCTGAAGTTTAGCTTTTTATCTCTCTCAAAGCTACCAGCTTACTAATAATTGCTTTGCACCAAAAAATCCATTGCTTTTTTTCTCTTTCTTGTCTTTCTCTTTGCCAGCCATATCTGACTTTCAGCCTGAGACTTCTAAGGAGTTTTTGAAGGGAATGTCAGATTTTGCCTTTTCTGCTAACTCTTAACATGAGTTTTCTTGGCAGCAGGTTCCTCAGCTCCTACTTCTGCCTGGATGTTCCCGTCAGTTGTCCATTAAAGAAAATCAGGGCTCAGCTGCAGATGACCTTTGTGAAACTTTAAAAAAGAATAAAGTTATATAAATTTTATTTGGCACACACACAAGCTTTCTTATCACCCTTCAGTTATCCTTTAGATGGAATTTGCTGAGTTGGCAAACTCCTGAGAAGAGTAAGGGGATTTCTCTGATGGGATGAATAGTCTAATGTAATACTCTGAGTCAGGGGTGTCAAACTCATTTTCACAGGGGGCCACTTTAGCCTCTGGTTGCATTCAAAGGGCTGAATGTAATTTTAGGGCTGCATAAATGTAACTACTCCTTAACTGTTAAGGAGTTGAAATTACATACATATATATATATATATTTACTAGCTTCTCATGGAATATAGCCCCAGTATCTATTCCAGGTGGTTTGAAATGTAAAATATTCTCTGTCTCAGGAAGATTCAGAATGAGATCTTCATCAGATCCCTTAAATAAGAAAGAATAAAGTAGCTAAAACTCACATATGTAGTGGTGGAAGCAGAAAGTGGTATCTTAATGGTTGGTCAGACAGCACCCTGAAACCTAGGGCACTATGCAAAGGATGAGGCTGGTGACAGCACTCTGAGAAGTCCGTGTGTGTGTGTAGGTGTGTGTGTGTGTTAGGGTGAATGTGCAGAGAGAAATGGAAAGCATTAGGAAAAAGCCGAAAGTCCACTCTGAAATGATCTCGAGTCGGGATGCTGGAGCTCTCACCTATCCTCCCTCCATTACTGACTATGAAAACTACTAAGGAGAATCACGTGCTCCTTAAAACGGGCACACAGAGCTTGCCTTCCCTACAGGTCAACCACCCAACCCGACTTACAAAGCTCTATTTTCTACCTCTCTTCCTCCCCATGTTCCTTGACTTACCTTAATCTGAGATAAAATATGGGGATATGGAGAAGCTCCATTTCTTACTGTTTTTCTTTCTGAGAACTTTGTGGTCTACCTGTCTCAGACATCAGGTGAATTCTTATATTGATTCAGCTCTTTTGTGAATGCTTTTGTCAGTCCCAAGGCTGCTCAGTGACAAGAGAGTGCCTAACAGTGCGGTGCCTACCAGCCACCTCATAAATGGCATCTGGGTGAAGACACTTCTACACTAAACCCCAGTGTGAGCAAAGACTACTCACTTGGAACATTTCTGTCCTGTATCAGTAATTCAAGTTTTATTTTCACTTTACTTTTTATGTAGGTTTCTAAGTGAGGAGATTTGCCATATAAATTATCTAAATAATGTATTTCATACTGTGAATTTAAATCACTGTATTTGTGTTGATTATTTGGTTTTCTTCTTAGCCCACTTTTCAAATAAACTGTAAAATAGCTCCACCATGTGGTTGAAATATGCATTTTGTCCTCAGAAATCCAACACAGCAAGAGTGAAGAGTCCAGTTAAAGTTGTTCAGCAAATATTTATTAATATCCTACTGTGTGTGGGCTGTGTTCTTTGCACTGGGGACACTGTAAATGAAGCAAATGCAAACACTGACTTACTTAGAAGTAAGCTCTTTGCATGTCATTATCTCTCAGTATGTTGGAAAGAGAAACACAGACACTTAACTGCAATTCAACGCACAGAACAGTAAGACTTCACAAAAGAAGTTAAAGCTGTGTTCAACACAAGGCAGATTCCAATGGCAGTTGACCATGCAGACTCTGAAATAGGATGATGTGTTCTAATTCTGGCTCTCTAATTTATTAGTTGTGTGACTTTGGATGTGTATTTTTTTAACTCTCTCTAAAACTTTTTCTTTGTTTATAAAGTTGGTGACTGTAAGAATTTTCATCTATAGGATCACTGTGGCACTTAAACTGTGAACATCTGAAACAGAAAATTGTTGCCCACAATGTAATCTCATGTACTGCCTATACAAGAGAGGTACTTTTAATCCTATCATTTGAATATTCAGCATATCCCTTTGGGCTCATATTAAATATTAATGGAAGGATTTGTGGATGTTTCCTGGGCAGGAAAACAGAAATAGCTGGGGGTGGGGGGTGGTGAAGAGAGTCTGTCTTCAAAAGGAAAGCTTGTAAATTCATATGTAATTAGATTTAAGAGACACAGTTATGTGGACTTGATTGCCCTAAATGGTGATTTCTTCAGATGATTTTTCTGCCCTGAGTGTGTAGGTCCAATTGGACAACTGCATCATTTATTTTTTTAGAAAGGGACAATTTTCTGAGAAGACCATAAATTGATTTCCAAAGGTTACAAAGTCCTTCACAAACTCATTAACAGACTGAATAAAAAGAACTGCAGTTAGTTGAGAAATGATTTCCAAACTGCCCCATGACAACAGTGTAGCGTGAAATGTCCTTTGTCATTTAGCCTGAAGTAGGGCTGCAACAGGGCAGGCAGCTGCGGTGGCAGGATGTGCAGTGAAAATCTTCTCTACTGTCGAGGTTAGGTCTTTCAGCTCTTTATATAAATAAAGACAGTTTCAGTGTGTGATTTCTTTTTTTTTTTTGCTTCTGACTTTTCAAAGTACTGGGCCTTCCCTGACTTCTGTGCACATCTGCAGGTGTCTCCAGGAAATGTCTGGGAATGCTTCCTAGTGTGTTTTGCTCAGTGCAAGCAGCCTCCTTCCCGGAGGGGGGGGTCCATTTTCCTTTCTCACCACTCGCCTTCCTCCAATACCAGGGTAAACCTCGTGCAGCCTTTGATCCTGATACACTTCTCCCCGCAAATCCAGCTGCCTTTGCATTAGACTAAAGCCATCTAGAGTGGCGTTCTGGGTTTTCTCAGTTGAGACTGTTGTCCATCTTCCCCAGTTGCATTTCCCTACTCTCCCTGTCAGCACTTTACATTTCAGCCCCTTTTATTTTCCTCTCCCTGCTCACACCTCCACATTTTCCTCCTCCACCTCTAGGCCCTATTCATGCCTCCTCACCCCCTCCCCTCTCCCCTTCCCTCTTCCTTTCTTCTTCTTTTCTTCTTCTTCTTCATTTTAGAGATGGGGACAGAGAAAGAAAGAGAAACATTTATTTTGTTGTTCCACTTATTTATGCATTCATTGGTTGCTTCTTGTATGTGCCCTGACCAGGGATCAGACCTGCAACCTTGATGATGCTCTAACCAGCTCAGCTACCCCACCAGGGCCAGTCCACTTCTTTGATCTGGAATGTAATTGTTGTTTCCTAGTTTTTCCTATGCTGGGTGGAGTAGCTTTAACAATTGAAAAAGGATAATATCCAAGTATCCAGTTAAACTGTGTGAAATCACTAATTAGAAATAAGCATTCAAATATTGGCAATTTATTAAATTTCAGTATAGAAATTTATAGTACACAATGTATTTTCACAAACATTATTTCTTTTGATCTTCATAGTAACCTGCAAAATGGGTGAAACTGAGATTCAGCAGCGCTCATTTGTGTGGTATCATTCAGGTTGTAAGGAGTGGAGGTAAAATCTGAAACCAGCTCTCCTGAAATCATATATTCCAATTTCAGACACTATACTCTTCCCACAGTGAAACACTGCCATCTCTCTTCCTGGAGGACTTTCCAATGTTCCCAACTTGTTTTAATTCCTCCTTTATATTTAAGACCTACATAATGCCCTTGTAACATTAAGTTAAGAAATCCAAGAGTATTAAGTAATGTTGATTCACTCCTTAAATAATTAAGTGCATCTTTATTTTCAAATTTTAATTTAGCCTAAATAAATCCTTTGGGTGCAATATGTAGTACAGTATATTGTGCATAAAGAAATATTACATGTGCTTCTAGGGAAATTTAATTAAACTAATAAAATTGGGTAGCATGTTTAGATCAAGGAAGAAAATAAAAAAAGATACCAGCAGGAGCCATCCCCTTCTATCCTCCCTGTAATACTGACTCTCCAGCCATAACTTCTAAAGCAAACTGAGTCTCTCACTTGTCCCTTTGCTCCGGGAGCAGCAGTGCCACCAATGTCACTCATGCTGAAAGATAAAGACTATGACTATATCCCCCACTCTCCAGAAGTATACAAGACTTCCACTGAAAAAGAAGTGGCTCTTGCATATTTATTTAAATGGTTCTTGTCTCCTGCTAGGAATCTAAACCAGCTTCACATACTTCATATTTTTATACAACTGGTATTTATAATCTTAAATAAGCTTTATTGGGGTATAATTTACTTACGATAAAATTCATCAATAAAATTCATCAATAAAGTTCATCAATTTTAAGTGTACAATTCAATGAATTTTGATAAATGTTTACAGTAATGTAAACACCACCAAACTCACCCCCAAAGTTCCCTTGTAGTCTTTTTTCCGCTGATACCCTTTCCTCAAAGCTGGCTTATGAAAACTGTTGATCTGTTTTCAGTCGGTATAGTTATGCCTGCTTCAGAATTTCGTGTAAATGGAATAATATAGTGCATGGTATTTTGTGTTTGGGTCCTTTCACTTAGCATGATGCTTGTAAAATTTTTATTTTTTGGCATGTATCAGGAGCCCATCCATTTTTACTACTGGTATTTTATTACATGTATATACCACAATTTGTTTTTTCACTGATGAGTTAATAAGACACATGATCATTTTCAATTTGAAGCTATTAGAAAAAATAAAACTTCAGTGCAAATTTGAGTACAATCTTGTGGGAACATATATTTCCATCACCCAGGTAAATACCTAGAAGCTTACACCACTAATTTTTTTAACTTTTTATCTGTAGTATTTTAATGCTAGAAATGAACTACTTACTACTTGAATTTAATTTTAATGCTGCACATTTTTATATTTTGTTTTCATTTTTATTTAACTTTTTTAAAATTATGTCTATAATTTCTTTTTGATTCATCTATTATGTAGGAAAGCATTGTTTAATCTGCAAATATTCAGGGATAGTCTAGATCTCTGTAATGTAGATTTTTACTTTAGTTTTATTGTGGTCAGAGGACACATTTTGTTTAATCCCTTTCAAATTTAATGCGGTTTGTTTTATAGCCACATATGTGGCCTGTCCAGAAAAAGTCCAGCCATTGTTAATATAATGAGAGTGGTATTTGTAACATTGATGTAAGCTACCAGCCAGGGAGAATGCACTGTGTGAACAATGCCAACTTCACTGTACTAGTCAGTGGGGACTGTAGACACCATTGAGTGAGCATGTGTACTGTGTGGCCATTGCATTCAAAATGACTGAGTGAGTAGAGCAGCAAATCTGCATCAGATTTTGTGTTAAGCTTGAACATTCCTCTGTGGAAACTATTTGGATAATTCAGAAGGCAGCACCTATGGGCAACTGGTGGTTGGCAGCTTCATCAAAACAATATACTCACTCATGTGTCACATCTGTTGCATAGTGTTTGGCAAAACATCAAATCGCCCAGGTGACTCAGCCCCACTAAAGCCCAGATTTGGCACCTTTTGACTTCTGGCTTTTTTCCAAAACTAAAATCACCTTTGAAAAGAGATTTCAGACCATCGGTGACATTCAGGAAAATACGATAGGGCAGCCGACGACAACTGGGAAAACTGTATGAGGTCCCAAGGTGCATACCCTGAAAGGGGCCGGGGCATCATTATCCTATGTACAATGTTTCTTGTGTCTTGTATCTTCAATAAATGTCTCTATTTTTCACAGCACGTGGCTGGATACTTTATGGACAAGTCTTGCCTAGGTCGAACGGTGAATGGTCCACATGCACACAAAAATCCTGATATCATGTTAGCACCAGATAGAGTGATCCAAAAAGGACTTTTCGGTCAATTTACTAAAGTTGTTCAAGTCTTCCACGGTGTTATTGATTTTCTGCTTACCCATTGTATAGTGAGAGAAAAGTTTGAAAATTTCAACTATGGTTTGATTTATTTCTCAACCATTTTGCTATATGTTTTGGTTGTCCTATTCTTTCTTCTTTTTACTTTTTTTCTGCCTTCTTTTGGATTTAGTATTTTCATGATTCCTCTTTATCCCTGTCACAGGCTTATTAGCTATATATCATTGTTTTATTTTTAAGTAATTTTTATAGACTAAAATCTTTATCTTATCATTATCTATATTCAATAATATTTTACTTCATGTATAATATAAACATTTTACATTAATATGCTTCCATGCTTCCCTTATTTTTATGCTATTGTTATCATATATTCTACTTCTATAGGTACTAGGATCTCCACAATTCCTTGTTGCTCCTTTTATTGGTTATGTTTTAAAGAGATTAAAAAAATGAGAAAATGTATTTTACATTTATTTATATTTTACCATTTCTGGTGCCTTTCAGTGTTTGTGTGTGTGTGTGTGTGTGTGTGTGTGTGTGTACACGGATCTAAATTTCTGATACTATTTTACCTTTGAAGGAATTCCTTTAATATGTTTTCTTGTTTTAGTATGATGCCAATAAATTTTCATTTTTATGTGTCTGAAAAGTTATTTTACTACCAATTTAAAAAAATATTTTACTGTTTTTTGGGGGGTGTTGTTTTGTTTTGTTTTGTTTTTTTAGTACTCTGATTATGTTCCCATGTTATCTTCTGGCTTTCATATGTTCTTATGAAAGGCTTCTACCCTGGGTGTCTTTGTTCCTCTGTATGTAATGGATCCCTTTTCTCTGGTTGTATTAAGGATTTTTTTCTGTATTGCTGGATTTTATCAAATCATTATATGACTTGGAATGAGTTTATTACTATTTATTGGGGATCATTAAGCTTCTTTGATCTCTGAGTTTATAGTTTTCATCAAATTTGGGAAATTTTTAGTCAGTATGTATGTGTGTATAGCACTATTTCTATAGTGTCTAAACTGTTATTAATTCCATCTAATGTAATTTTTACTTCATATATTGTTTTCCTTTTCTTGAAGTTTCCTTTTGTGCTTTTAAATGTTTTCTTCTAATTGTGGTTATTTTTCTCTACCGGCTTAAACATTTGATTCATATTTATAATAGCTCTCTTAACAATCTTGACTGTTAGTTTCATAAAGCTATTATTTCTGGATTTGTTTCTGTTGATTTGTTTTTACTCAGATTTTGGCAATATTTTTCTACTTTTTGCATGTCAGGAAACTTTCAATTATATGTTTGTCATTATAAATTTTATGTTTTCAATTATTTCCTGTAATCTTTTATAAAGACTGTTGGATTTTTCAGGTGCTTAGTTAAGTTACTAGAAATAAATTGGAACCTCTTAATGCTTACTGTCTTTCCTAAAGAAGATCCAGAGAAGGTTTTAATTTAAAAATAATTTAGCCTTTCTACTAAGGTGAAACCCCTCTGATGATACTATTAGTTTTCATGTGCAAAGCCTTTCCAGTCAGGCTGGTGTGCCCATGGGTTATTTCCAGCCTGTGAGAGGATCTGGTTCTGCGCTCCCTTCCTGCTGGTTCCCTCCTGCCTCTGCTTGTTTCTGTCCAGAGGTATGTGGGTAATACTCAGTGGAAGACTCAGGAGGACCTCTGTAAAGATCCCCTCACCCTTCACCTGTGCGGTTCCCACCTCTCTGACACTCTGTCCCCAGCTCTAAGCAGTATGATCTTCCTGAACTTGATCTTTGTTCAAAGGACTGACTTATTTCCTCAATTTAATAGGAACATCAGATTCTGTATGGTTTCTTTTTCCTGAGTTTAGCTTAGGCACGTACTCTAGGCATTAAAATGGTAAAATGTCATGGTTTAACTGCCTCCTTCTCTCAGGGATCATAACCCTGCACCGTCCTGCTTCATATATTTTGTCTGATTGTCAAGTTGTTTAAGTGTAAAGATAAATCTACTCTTGGTTACTCCGTCTCAGCTGAAGTGGAAGTTTGCATTAATATTTTATGAGGTTTTTAAAAAATTAGATGGTTTTAATACAGTTTTTATGGAATTTTCCATGTAGTATGCTAATTAACATAGCTTGCTTTACACTCTGCTTAAATTTGTCTTAATTTTACGAGGGTGTGCTATCTCTCTCTATACTAAATATTAGTGTGGTGCATTGTGTTTGCTATAAACATGAAACAATACAACACCGTACACAAAGTCCAGAGATTGTAGACATTTTTGCTCCAGGTCACCTGGGTGTGTGTCCCACTCAGTCCTGCTTTGGCCAGTCGGAAAAGTGGGAAGATATAACAAACTTAACTAAAGAAAGGGAGTGAGAAAAGATAAAGTGTAGGAGGGAAGGAGATAAGAAAATTAATATGCTCTGAGCTCATGAACGGCAGAAAATTACTTCTGTATCCTTCACATTGCCTACTACAATCCCTTGTATGTAACATTTGGTTAAATTGAATTGAAAATAGGAAAAAAAAGTTATTTACTGATGGTATTGTGGTTTTCAGGGAAAGAGCTCCATGTACTCTGATTTTAATAAGTGCTTTAAAATGAGGATGATACTGGTATCTTATTAGAAATGAAATAGGCTTAATCACAGTTACAATATACATCGAAGTGCTTTACGTACATTTGGTCTAAGTATATGATTTGAGAAATTTTAATTATGAAACTTAAATTTCTTCAACTTATGGCTTAACAGATATTTGCATCTTAAAAACTCAAGAGGTATGGCACTTGAGGAATAGATAGATAGAATTTACATGTTTTAAAGTATGAATTAAATAGTAAACATCAAAGGGAAATTTCTGAGACTTCCCATATTTATGAACTACTTCATCCTGCTTTCGTGGTTTGTAATTTGCTAAGAATGATCATAGCTATGTGTTTTTTTTCTCTTATTATTCTTTATTCTCTACTGTAAACTTTTGAATACACAAAACTTTTATGATCTCATAGTGAAGGATGCTTCCTCTATTCATAGCAGTATCAGTTATCACAAAGAAAACAAAGTACGTTTTGCCTTGCAAACATGCATGGCATATTACCTACAGCATGATCTTTGAATGAAAGATTCAATCTCCCTTTGAGTTAATATTTGTAATCATCAGAATTCATTCACCCCTCTGTCAAGACAAAACAAAATGGCATGAAGCGAATTCAAAACAAACAAGCTTTTCTAAAATATAAATACTTCTGATGAAAATGTAAAGATAGATAGGGGTCATGGATCTAAAATAAGAACACAAAAAACTGACCTTTGTTTCAGTTTCCCCAGTTCAACTCCTCAAGCACTGAGCTACCCTTTTTAAAGTTTTATAAATGCGTTCAAACCACAAATTCAACAACGTCTTTTAAAAAACAGAATCAGATATAGAAAGACCAAATGTAATTCACAAACATTAAATAGTATTGTCTATTCCATTTATGCATTTTTAATCTTTTATTTGGTACTTACTAATTGTAGGTATTTGCTAGGTGCCCACAGTATAATGTTCTACAATGCTCTCAGTTTCTCTCTCTAGTAGATTTTAAATCTCCATGAGGTCACAGACCACTGGCCATTTTGTTGTATTCATAACATCTAGCACAAGGCTCTGAATTTATCTGTTTTTTTAATTTACCTTTTTTCAAGCGTTCTTCTTTCCGAGATTACAGTTTCCTTGCAGACAGCGGAGTTGTGTATTTTGTTTGCTTCTAAATTCAAAACATAGAACAGAGCCAAGAAAAATTTGGACATATGTCAGCATTCAATAAATACTTATTAAATAAATAGACGAATAAATGTATTTCTCATAAAAACTCTTATAGGTATGTATCTCATCTATTAAAAAATCTCTTCTTTACCTGTGCGGGGGTTGGAGAAATAAGTGATTTTTTCCCCAAGGCAATACAATCAGTTAGTACAACCCATGGCCCTGTTCCTAGCAACAAACTCTTGTAGTAGTAATAACTTTTAAAAAAATTTTAAGATACATTTCACTACTTTTGGTGCCTAGTCTTTAGAGAAGAACAACCAGCACCTACTATGAAACTGAGCTACTTCCGTCAGTTATAAAAAAGATGAATGAAGCATGCCACTTTTGTTATATAACTTTGGGTCAGCCACTTCCCATCTGTAAACTGTTATCCTTATCTGTAAAAGAGATGTTGGTAAAAATTACTTTGCTAGGTCTCTTTTTGTTTGAATATTCTATGAATCCTTGATCCCTTTTATTCAATTTACACTTGAGGAAATAGCTATGAGAATGGAAGAGACCTAAAAGGTAACTTGTCTAACACTACAGAAGCTTACCGGGAGAAAAATAACTTCCCTGAGGGTCGCGTGGTAAGTGGAAGAAATCTGGCATGAACCCTTAGTCTTTTACCAGTTAGTCTAAGGTATCTTCCCTCATACTGCAGCACCGTCCTGGGAATCACCTTGGTGAGCTTCACGGGTTGTATGTTGTTACAACTGGTTTAACAGTCCCCTTAAGAAAAATTATTCTACTAGGTTACCTTATTTTTAAAGTGAAACATAGTTCATTGATCTTTTGTACAATGTATTAGGGAAAAAAATCCCATCCAACTACAGCTATTTCTGAATTTTAATTATCCAAACTTTTAAAATTGAACCTTGTGTCTCTTCAGAAAAAGATAACTTATGTGGCACACTGAGCACTGGACTTGGAGTCAAGGGACCAGGGTGCTAATCATTGAATTCTGAGTTATTAGTTATTGACCTTGAGCTATACTTGCATCCTCTCTCTGTCTCTCTCAAAAAAAATTACCAATCTATCTAATAATGTGTTGTTTAAGAGTACATGAGGCAGTGAATGGGAAGAATGGGAAAAAGCAGTTTATAAACTCTAATGTATTTTTTCTGAAATTAAACCAAACTCTTAGAGGCATTTGATATCTAATGCAAAATATAACTCCAGAAAGGTAAATTTATTATAAACAGTCTGCAACATGGGTTAGATGTTCATAAGTGTGTGAATATAAACTTTAAAGAGACTTGCACCCCCCAAAATTAAATTCATTTTGTCATCTGTTACTCTATAAATTCAAAATATTGAAGGGACAAAAACATGTTTTCAATCCTAAACAAGTCAAAGATTTTCAGTGTCCCATAAGATTTTCATTCTATATCCTTGATGGAATATATCTGTCTAGAAATGTTCACTTTTGGTCCATATTTATGAAATAATATCTACATATAATCAATAGATCTCATTGGTATGATTCTGTTGTAATGCGTATCTCTATAAAGTATGTAATTAATTCACCTTTAATTAGCTATATGTCTGTCTTCCTCATTAGGTTTTAATGACCTTTAAAGAGAGCATTCATGCATTTTTAATAAACCTATTTAAATTAGCAATTTAGAAAGTTTGGAGGTAATTTAAATCAGTTCTCTTTCTTTTATAAATTAAGAAACTTAAAAA
This sequence comes from Glossophaga mutica, assembly GCA_039655065.1. NCBI lineage: Eukaryota > Metazoa > Chordata > Mammalia > Chiroptera > Phyllostomidae > Glossophaga > Glossophaga mutica. The sequence goes on along the minus strand of CM077304.1, from coordinate 173,729,396 downwards.
AATAAAATGTCAAATGGCAGATGCTGACTATGTACAAGGAGGCAATCGTATCTTTTAGAACTCCAATTTTTTTTTTCTATTGATCAAATGGCAATATGCTCAGGAAAGACGAGCCATCTTCTGGCCCAACAGGTGAATGTCCTCTAAACCAATTTATAATCCCATTTTCTTTGCCAGTGCTTATTTTAGATATATGCAGAAAACATAGTCCTGGTCAGTAACTTAGAAGAGAAATTCTGTTAGAATGCTCTGGAAAATACTTTTTCCCAATAGTAACAGATGAGGAGATAAGGAAATAAAACTGTCATCCTTCTTTGTCCCTTTCTCCCCCTCTCTACCTAGCATGATTTTGTTACTGAATTAACAAACAGCTTTATATCCAGAGTTATTGTCCCATAAGTTTATAAACTGTTTGATTTTTGCCAGATTAGTTTTGCTCTTTTTTAAAAAAAATATTTTATTTATTTTTAGAGAGAAGGGGAGGGGAGGAGAAAGAGAGGGAAAGAAATACCAATGTGTGGTTGCCTCTTGTGCACCCCCTACTGGGGGCCTGGCCCACAACCCAGGCATGTGCCCTGACTTGGGAATCAAACTGCGGACCATTTGTTTTGCAGGCCCATGTTCAGTCCACTGAGCTACACCAGTCAGGGTTATTTTTGCTCTTTGGTACTAATAGCTGAATGTCTTCTAAAAGGAATTTAAATGACGGTGCAGATTTGCATTGTTCGTTGAAGAAGGTATAGGTGCCTTATAGTGGATGAAATAATTTTATTGTTTTGGAAAAAGGATGTATATTGAATTTGAGCAATTGAGAAGAATGGCTAAAGCTGATATGTATTATTATTTTTTTGTCACCCAGAATCATATTCTTCCTGTCTGGGGAATCCTGCTTCTTAAAAAAGCGGAGACATTTTCCTGCGATGGAAACCAAAAAATAAAAAATAAAAAATTCCAAATACTGATTTTCTCAACTCCCTTATTAAACAGATTAAACTATGGGCATGTGATTTTTTTTTTGTATTGATCAAACTCTAGACTCAGAAACTCATTTTATTAAAAAAAAACAAAACAAAAAAAAAACGAAGAATCCATTCTTTGTAACAAGGCATTCTATGAAAATAAATCAGGAGTCCAGTACTCACGGTGTTAACGTTAGAATCTGTGGTCTCTCACGGTGTAGTCATGATAATCATTCTGCAACATGATGTCAGGATCATTTGGCTTCATAGTTCCTAACACTAGATCTCCAGTCTTCCGGAAGCTATAAAGTATCATTTTGTCACTTTCTTTTTCAGCTTAAATTAGTCCTATTTAATTTCTGTTGCCTGCAAAAAGGCCCTTAACTATATTAAATGAATTTCTGAGAGCCTCACAGGAAATTATTCACAGAACTCAAATACTCAAACACTGATGAAAAACTAACTCCTGCTTTAATTTAATTGAACCCAGAGATTGTTTTTTAAAGGCACAATCCCAGCATTTAAAGAACTGATTCTGTAGATGGAAGGCAAGTCCTACACACCAGCACCAGGGACAAAAGGCAGTGTGGTAAGAGAAGGCTGGACTATGGCACATGCCAGTGTGTGTGAAATCATGGGAGAAATCTCATCCCTGCAGAGATTAGCAGTGGTTTCCAGACAGACCTGGAACTTCGCTTTGAAAACTTTTTGAAAAGTCTACTTGCATGGGTTTAGTACAGATAAAAATAACTATTGTAAAGAGACAAGTTAAATTCGTGAGAAGGCTGATTTACAGTGGCTGAATTAAGATGTCTGGATATTCTTAAGAAATGTAAAATAATTACCCTAAATTTTCAGAAATTTTAAAATTATTTTTGCCTGTCATTTTCCAGCTTCTCCCCATCTCCATCCATGACTTGTAACTCCTTGAATACAAGGAGTTTGAATCTTGAAAGAATCCACTTAATTGAACCATCAAAGTGCTAACATGAAACAGTAACTATTAAACTCAGGACAGTTTTCTAGTTAGTATTTTAAAACTTTTACTTTGAGGTACCTCTTTCAAAGCATCATGACACCCAGGAAATTATGCAATTCTCTATTGAGAAAGAACTCATAACCTGGAGCATCACAGTGCGGGATCATTTTACACCTTAAAATAAACCCTGCATGGTCTAAGGATTATAGAAGCTCAGAGTTGGAAAGGAACCTGAAAGTCTTCTGGTCTATTGGTTCTTGTAACTATCTGTATATTAAAATCACTTCGGGAGCTTAAAGCATTCTCTCACTCTAGATGAATACAGCCATATTGAGGAACCACTAATCCTGGACTCAGCTACAAAAACTTCAGCCCATGTAAGTTAAAAATGACGACAACAAATCTTCATGATCCTGTTAAAATACGAGTATAAAAGGAAGATCATTTTTGGTAAACTCCTGTTTACAATTTTGTTGAGTTCCTAAGAAGTAACATTAAAAAAAAGAGAGAAGGAAGAGAGTTAGACAAACAGCTAGAAAGTTGAAAATAATACAGGCCACTCAGGTGTTCTTTTGTTTTTAACACAATGGTTAGAGCCTCCAGCTCTAACATAGTTTAATCTTTCTTGCATGAAAACACACTTAAGTCCTGGAAAACAAGTTGTTAAAGTCAGGAGATATGAAGCTACTTTTTGCTGCTCTGGAAAAAAAACCACACTACTGTATCAGACAGAATTAGCTATGGAAGGATGATGTGTGCACCGGCCCTCAGTGCCTGTGGCGTTATGGATGAGACGAGACAAATTCACATGGGCTACCAAGTCCTGTGGAGGAAAAGGGACGGCACAGCTACTCTCTCAAGAAGAGAGCTTCCTGTGCCCTTGCCATGACAGGCTTTTATTGGGTTTAATTTACACAGGAAAACAGGTAAAGTTCATTAATCATTGTCAGGCAGTAAGGATCAAACAATAGATAGCAAACAAAGAACTATGAGGGCTTATTCTGAGTCAGGGTCTGTTAGCTAAAGGGCTACAAAACTTTGGGAAACAAACTCATTTCCTGCTCAGACCCTTATTTAATTGAGAGCATTCTTAGCAAAGCAGGTTTCACAGGATTTTATGTATTCTTTCTCAGGCCTGATCATCCAGGGAATCTGCCCTTTCCAGCACAGGGCTTCACCCACCACCAGCATTGTTTCAGGCTTCAGGCATTGTCTCAGGTTTAAGGCAGGCAGGGTAACCAAGGCAACCAAGAGATTAGGAGACTTCTCCAGACAGGATGAGGACTCAGGTTATGTCAGGATAGCCAAGGGGTGAGGGTCCATCACCCACTTTTGCTGTAGCCGCCCCCAAGTCCTTCCTTGGGGCTTCCACGTGATCATGCCTGTCGTAGGTCGTTCCTCCCTTGGGGAATCTTACCCATCATCAGCTAACCAATCAAGCACTGGGGGCCAGTTATGGATGAAGCAGAAGGAGCAGAAGCAGCACTCCTGCCAGGGAGATAAGCTTTGTCTCCTTAGTGGTTTACGGTCCAAAGGTCACTCACTCAACCTTAGCCCTGGGGGTGGGTTACAGCTCCTGAAACTTCGCAGGGCAGCTCCCAACAGAAGGGAATGAGAGGATCAATGTGAGTTCTCTGATCAATCATGGTTCTCTGAGAAAACACCAGAGTTGAACCAAAGGAAAGTAGTCAAGAGAGTAGAAACAAAATATGGTGAAATGCCAACCACACCCTTCCTTTCTGTACCAATGTTTCTAGCTATATGTCATTTTTAGGATTTTTTCAGCCCTTTTGTTACTCATTTTTAAACCTTCTTGTTAGGTACCTGTCCAGTTACTAGAATAGAGAAGAATCTGAAATACACATTAAACGTCAATTTCTTTCCAGAAGGGCATCAACGATAGAATGCTAAGCTCATTTTTTTCAACAAATTCAGAGTATTCAAACAATTTTCCAACTATAAAATTGAGAATAGGATGGTAAGGGATACAATTTTCTAGAGATTCTCTAATGTTATTACATTACATTTTATTGTTCTAAACCCATGAATGTGAATAGGTAAGAAAATGATTACTTTTGATCATCGATCATATGCAAATGGCAGCTACTGAGTCTCTTTTGGCTGAGTTACATAAAGTGCTCTTACAGCACATAGATTTGCCTAAAGATTCATGGGAAACATGATCAAGTGTTGTTCTTAGAGGGTGACTTTACTGTCCAATTGTCAGCTCTGCTGCATATGTTCCAGAAGTTCAGAAAGATGTGTTTTATGCTAATTAAATTGAATTAGAAAGCATAGATATAAAAAGAGGAGCTATTTATTAAACACCTACTAGGTACCTAGAATACCTAAAAAGTCCTAGAAATTTGTTATTAGACTACAAGCCAACGTTTTTAACGTGGTCCACACAGACTATGCCTGGCTACTATTTAGATATCTTGGATCCCACCACCTTGCTCTCTGGGCTTTAGCAACAATGAGATTTTTTTTCTTTTTCAAATCCTCTCATGGTAGGACCTTAGTACATATTATTCTCACTATATAATGTGCTCTTCCTCACTGCCACATGTCACCACTTAACTCCTAATTTTTCCTATAGTATCATATCAAATGTTTTCAGGGAAACTTCTGTAACCAGATCAAGTCTCTCTGTTAGATGCTTTATCCATCTCTGGTATTTTCTTTACCTAGCACATTGCAATTTTGCATGTGTTTTTAGTGATTATTTTAGTAATGTCTTTCTCATCCATCAGATTTTAGCCTTTGTTAGGGCAGGTTCATGTCTAGATTTTCCTCCATTTTATCTCAAGTGTTTTGCACAAAATGCGGCACATAGTAGACACTTGTTAAATGACTAGATTAGCCACACTTTTAATTTACCACATAATATTATACCTCTGAATAAATTCCATACTGTTTTCCACAGTAGCTGCACCAGTCTGCATTCCCACCAACAGTGCACTAGGGTTCCCTTTTCTCCACATCCTCACCAGCTTTTGTTGTTTGTTGATTTATTAATGATGGCCATTCTGACAGATGTGAGGTGATATCTCATTGTGGTTTTATTTATTTTTTTTTTTAGGATTTTATTTATTTACTTTTAGAGGGAGAGAAATATCAACGTGTGAGAGATAGTTTGCCTCTCACATGCCCCCAACTGGGGACTTGGCCCACAACCCTGTCAGGCATGTGTCCTGATAGGGAATTGAAATGGCAACCTTTTGGTTTGCAGGCCAGTGCTCAGTCCATTGATCCACACCAGCCAGGGCTCATTGTGGTTTTAATTTGCATCTCTCTATGGCTAGTGATGTTGAGCAATTTTTCATATGTCTATGGGCCATCTCCATTCTTAGAGAAATATTTATTCATGTCCTTTGCCCATTGTTTAATTGGATTGTTTGTCTCCATGGTGGCACATTCACTATGGAGAACAATATGGAATTTCCTCAAAAAAGTAAAAATGGAACTGCCTTTTGACCCAGTGATTCTATTGCTGGGAATACCCTGAGAATCCCAAAATACCAATTCAAAAGAACTTATGCACCCCTATGTTCACAGCAGCATTATTTATAATAGCTAAGTGTTGGAAACAGGCTAAATGCTCATCAGTAGATGAATGGATTAAAAAACAGTGGTACATTTACACAATGGAATACTATACAGAAGAGAGAAAAAGAAATTCCTCTCCTTTGCAACAACATGGATAGAACTAGAGACAATGATGCTAAGTGAAATACTCCAGTTTGTGAAAGACAAATATCATATGATCTAATGAACAAAATAAACTATAACAGAACCAGACACATGAAAACATGGAAGGGACTGACAGCTGCCAGAGGAAAGTGGGCCGAGGGGATTGGTTGGACAGAGGGGAAGGGACTAGTCAAAGAACATGTGTGAATGACCCACGGACATGGGCAGCAGGGTGGGGTTGACTGTGGGAGCGGGGGTTGCCTGGGCAGAGGAGGGCAAAGGGGGAAAACTTGGGACAATGGTAATAGAATAAACCAGAACAAGAAACATTATACTTCTGAATACATTATGAAACTAATGATTATAGAAAACTAATAATTTGCCAACATTTTTGAGCTAATAAATATTGGACAAATGATATAAAGCCAGATTTTCTGAATCTAATTTCTGTGGTCTTTCTGTCATACAAAACTCCCTCTACTTAAGGACTCATATTATCATTTTAGGTTTTGGCATCTTTGAGTATAAGCAAACTATTCATTGTCAATGCTCTTGAGCCAAAGACTACCAGGGAAATATTTGTCTTGAACAAGTTGGTTTCATTACTTTCTGCCATAAAGGAGAATACATATCATGAGGTGATAAAAAAAAAATCTTAAAATGTAGGATTTAGGTTTCGGTTTGGGGGATAGTTGGAAGAATTGGGAGTTTTAGAAGGCAGGACAATTCTATGATTGTGCATCTTAATACATCTTATCTCTAGAAAGAAAAGACTAGAATGATGATAAATTATAATTGCTAAAGATGCAGCAGGTTAATTTAGGCCAAGAAAGGAGTTGGGTATTTTGTGGGTACAACACAGTGACTTCATTTTTGTTTGTGTTTATACATGATTATGAGATAACCTCGCTTTTTCCTTTTATAATGATGTTATGTAACCTTCTCTGGGGTTGGTTTTGGTAAAATTGTTTATATCTAATAGGAGAATGATGGCTAACCATGAGTGGCAGGCCAGCTTGTCCAGGTCAGGGGGCGCTCTTTCTCTCAGCAGTGTAGAAAGATTCAGTGTTGTTGGGGATATGGGGGGATGCTCAAAGATGAAAATATACATTTCAGATTAATCAACACAGGGTTGGAATTCTCTGATGGGCCCTACCCTCACCTTAGAAAGAGAGAGATGACAAAATACAATGCAGGAACTATTGAATGGCATTCTTACCTAAAAAAAGAAAAAAGACTAAGGAAGGCAGACAATAGTGTGTAGTCAGAGAAGTACCGTTGTCATTTTCACAGTTTTGTCTTTGAACAAGCTTGTAGGAGAAGAATGTTATTACTGACTGTGGTACCTAAGATAATAACTGTGGTTACTGTAGTGATTAGCAGCCGCAATGTCCCTTCCAGAAAACTGAACTCGTTCTTTCATACTGCCTTCTAGAAGAAAGTCTTTAGTCGTTAGCTCTGTAAAGTGGTTTCATAGGCTGAAGGAAATTACCTAACCCAAGGGCATGAGAAAGGCATCTTCGGGCAGCATGTTTTTAGTAACTGATGGACATGGGGGCATCTGCTCCTCTCACCTCCATCTCAGGACAACTCTGAACATTCATCTGTCTTCTTCTTATGTGCATTTTGGCTGCAGCTTTTGTTGAATCTGTCAAAGAATAACCTTCTTCTCTGCCCAATCCTACTTTCTTTCCTTTTCTTCTGCAAGGGTTGATCTCAAGAACACTACCTAATAAACGTCTTGCACACTAATCTCTGTGTCACAATATGCTTCCTAGGGAACCCAAGCTCCCACAGTTGGTACCAGATGTGATCAGAGAAATCAGACATGGCTATGAGGTCTTAAAGCTGGATGGCAAGGACTCACCACCCAGCTAGCAATAATGAGCACATCAGTGGTGGTAGGCACAGAGAACTCTGGCACACAGGAGAAGTGCAGTGGTTACAAGTGTGCCCACTGGTGAACTGCATGTCACACCAATAGAATGCATTAGAATGGATTAGAACAAGGGTTCCCAACTTCAGCCCTACCGATGTTTGGGGCCAGACAATTATTTGTGGTAGGGGACTGTCCTATTCATTGTAGGATGTTGAGCGGTATACCTGACACTGGTAGCACACTCTCCCATCCCGCTCCACCCGTGAGTTGTGGCAATGAAAAACGTTTCTAGATATTGCCAAAGTCCTTTTCACTTTTTACTTCCATGCCTTTGCTTACCTAAGCCTTCAGCCTAAATATGTCTCCATTTCTAACTGTGAATTTCCTACCTTTCCTTTGAATTTTTGGTCCAGTTCCAACTCCACCTAGTCATTTTAGATGTCCAAGATATAATTATTTTTGCCACTTCCCATTTATTCTTAGTATCACTATATAATCTGAATCAATCATTCTTTACTACTGCTAATGCTGTCCCACTTAGGTTAATGTCCACTTTATTATGGCTGAGTTTTCACCTACTTTTCTCACAGGAAATCCAGTATTCCACAGATTTCTCCTTGGCGAATGTTCCATGAAAGTCAAGAAGGCTTCTTTTATCAAAGGTCTTTGTCATCTCACCCTGTTAATGCTGCCTGCCAGTGGATTAGGAACTCACTTTCTCCCGAATTCAGGAGCTGAGCCTCAAGGGCAGATGGATTGTTCACACACGATTCCACCAGTTCTGCTCAGTGCCCCTCGTGCTGACTTCTGTTGCCTGCTTTCTCAGTTTACTGAAGCCAGTATTGCTTTTGCGACAAGAGGAAAATATTGTACCACTTTGTCTGAAGGTCCTCCAGCAAAGCTTGGGCAAGTGCATGGGCTTTTAAATTACACACACACCTACTATTACTCAGGATGCATATGTGCTTCACGTGCGTCTGTGACAAATTATTTCATGATCAGCTCTGCCTTAAACTCACCACCAACACTCATCCTTGGTCTTTCTGCCTGGTGCTGACTAGCCATGCCTTTTTCTTGTACAGAGAATTTCCCACTCTGTTGTCCCACCTTGTCTTTGACTTCTTCAGGGCTGCGCTAGCACATCAGCCCTGTGCAAATATCCTTGAAATGTAAAGGTGATAAGTAGAGCACAGAAAAGATTCAGCCTGTGGGTTCAGTCAGAATGTTCGGACTCTCAGAGTTGAGTCTCATTTTCTTTTCAGGAGATGCTTTGCTTCCAAATAGATGGTGATGCAGCTGAGTTTGTGCAAGGAGAAGTTTATTCTAACTCCTCTTGCCAGAAACATGACCCACACTTCACATGGGGTAATGATGTTTAGCATGGTTTGATTTACTGTGAAGTTCTCTTATGCACTCAAAAAGGTATTGTCTCTGTGTGAAACTCATGCAGTACTAAACATGTTGAGTTGTATTTGATTAGTATGCAACAAGCATTATTTTACACTGATTATATTAATGCTATTAATTATATGTAGCTATAATTGTTTTTATACTCATATATTATAATTAGACTATGAGCCTATTTATACATGAACAAAATTACATATTTTATTAGAGCTTAATATGTCTCTAAGATAATCTTAGTAGGACTTTATTATAAACTGCAACTGATCTCCAGAGTTGGGGAGTGACTTGCCCAATATTTACTTATTGCCAGCCGTGGAGCAAAGTCCAAGTTCCCTGACACCTAGCCCAGGGCTCTTGTCTCCGCACTGGGCATCTCTCTTTTTCAGAATGGCCAAGTTTAAAGCTATGGTATTCATCTTTCCCTACATTACTTACTGTTAGAAAAGTTAGTGAACAAACTATAGCCACACCATTCAAATGATAAACCCTCTATTCAGTTTTGGATCAACTAGCATATCCTGTAATTATTGTAGATGTGAAATGGAAAACATAATGTGGAAGTCATGTTTCTGTACAGCATTCCACACTACAGTGATGGATAAAGAGTAGAAGAACATATCCATATCTGCCTTGAATTTTCATGACATTCTGTTTATTTCATTATTATATATTTTTCTTCATTTTCTATACCTATGTTAGTCTCCTGAGAGCAAAGACCATGACACAGTCATTATACTGAATACAATGGATGGTATATCATTATTGTTTTAGTGTCAATAAGTAAAATTAAATGTTACAGAGGATAGTTGGTGAAGCTTGATTCATTTCTTCTAATTTAAGACAAAACATCCAAGAATACTTACCTGAATAAGTGTATGTATATAATCACTTAAAAAACTTCCCAAAAACAGTTTAATGATTTTCAATAGAGAAATAGGAAAGAACATGTAATGATTTAGGCATACTACCCAAGTCCTACAAAAAGATGAGAGTTTATGAATTGAAACACAACTATTTCTAAAAATGCTAGCAAGCAAATCAAACTACTAGCGAAGAAGATTTATAATAAAAGAACAACAGCTGATGGAAACTTTTCATCAAGTTTCATCTACAAAAGATCAGGACCCACTGTTACCCACAAAAGATCACTGTTCCCCAACTGCTTAAGTCTGGCCATAGATGTGAGGCTGTTCACGTAAACTTCCCTTTCCCAAGTCATAAAACCACGGGCCCTTTGTACTTCAATAAGGCTCTAGCCTGGAGAAATCACTCAGACCTTAAGAGAACTGAGACGATTCTGCCACATAAACAATTTTTAGTTATTATTGTCTTTAAAAGTATTTACCAACTACTGTACCTGATTAAAAGTATATAAACCCAGTTTTGTTGGAAATGTTATTGCTAATATGAGATCTGTCTTTGTAAAAAGAGTTCTCTACCTGGGAAAGATGATACATATGAAATTATTGTGGAAAACAAATTTCAAATTTATTTATTTATTTTTTTATTTGTTGTTCTTGTACAGTTTTCTGTCCTTTACTCCCATCCCGGCCCACCGCCCCAGCCCTTCCCACCTCCCTCCCATTTCCACCCCCACCCCTAGTTTTTGTCCACGTGTCTTTTATACTTGTTGCTCTAAACCCTTCCCCTTTTCCCCTGAAATTCCCTCCTCTCTCCCCTCTGGTGACTGCCAACCTGTTCTCATAGATTCTATAGTAGTTTTAAGATTGTCCAAGATCTTTGAGAGCTCACAAATGTCTGGTTTTAAAAGTTTTAAAGATGTGTATTGATTTTAGAGAGAAAAGGATGAAAAGAGGAAGGGAGAGGGGGGCAAAGAGAGACAGACAGACATCAATGTGAGAAAGAGACTTCAAATGGTTGCCTCCCATCCATGCCCTGAGCAGGGACTGAACTTGCAACATTTGGGTATACACGATGATACTCCAACCAACTGAGCCATCCAGCCATGCCTCATAAATTTCTTTGTAAGTTTTCAACTATGGTGTTTTAATGAGATTTTCAGTGGATCTCCAAAATACTTAATTATTTAATTCATTGGCTCACAGAATCTAAGACCTGAAAAGACCCAATTCAATCCTGGCATTTTATAATTTAGGACTATGTATATCTACATTAAAAGAGAATTTTTCCAGGCTACCAGAACTTAGATATGACCTTGACTTGAACCTAGGTCTTTGGTTTGCCAGGAAAATTTCTTAGAGAAAACAAAGGTTCAAGAAAACACATGGCCACTTCATTCACAGATGCAAGAAAGGCCAGAATGTTTGACATATTTGTTGACAAATACATTCTTTATCCCTGTTAGAAGCAGACATGGCAAGCTGTGTTTCTCTCTGTTCTGCAGTTTGTGTTAATCTCTGGCTTTAGTACTCGAGACTTTCGAGGTTACTTGACTTTACTGGTAGTATAATGTATTTCCCGCCCTGCATCTAAAGGAATTAAAGAATTATAAAAGGCAGTGCCGAGGGGCAACATCTGCTTTTAGGATCTACCTCTGAATAAGTGGAGATTTAAAATAAACCAGATTCCTTTTTAAAACATCATATCCTATAACCCAGGTGAATTCTTGTCTGAGGGTGTTGTTAAATGTGGTGCTGTTTTTTTTTCAACAAGGTTTTTCCACATTGCAATGGTTCTGAGAGATGAACAGGGTCGTTCTACACACCTCTTGGGCCTTTGTCCTCCATGGCCTTTGACACTTCTAAAAAGTCTCTGGTGGACTTTAAACAGTATTTTTAAGTTTTACTAATTTGAGAAATAGAAAACAGAAAAACTAAAATGTTTTTAGGTCCATTCACTGAAATCCAGACATCTGGATCTGTTGAGCAATTTGTATTATTTATTTAGAAAAGCAAAATCAATAACAAGAAAAACAAAAAAAAAAATTAATGTTTTCCTCAGAGCGTGAAGTTACTTCTTACTTTAAAGAAAATGGAGAGGATTTTACTCATCCATTAATTAATTTATTTATCCTTTTAATGAGAATTTGTGGAATGCTCACCAAGTGCCAGAAATCTATTGAACCACTCTAATATTATGATATTTCCAAATTAATACAATAAAATATCAAAAGTACCTTGAGATTAAAAACAGAGTAACCTAACTCCAAGAAGTCTTATATCCATAATACATGGCATTTTTGAGGAAATTTATACTAGTTTCATGTAACTTCCGCTGTCAATAAACTATTTAGGAGTGCTCTGCTTTAGAAAAACCGGATCCATAAAAGCTCTCATGTTAGAAATCAGGCAGTCTGGCAGATAGTGGGCAAAGTCATATTCTTTTTCTTTACCAGCATTATTTTTTATTTTGTTTCGATGTCTGTGTAGAGATAATTGTATCCCTCATAACAGAATAACCTGAGAAGATTAAAATCGATTAAAGAGAAGCCTCTGTTTCGGTTCTGCAATAATTGCAGACACAGCTTTTCTAGAATAATAATAGAAATTAATAGAAAAGTGAAATTTATTTTACAAGACAATCTTTTCAAGTGTTAACTGATTTGTTAGGAATTTACTTTTAGTATTTTCAAAAATAAAGTAAAATCTGTTCTAAATCTCACTGCGTTTAGAAATAAAATCAGAGTGGCTCTGAGGAATGGTTCACGTGAATGCCGTTTGCACAGCTGGGCAACCCACTTAAGGAGCCCGAAGCAGCGTGGCTCTGCTCTCTGACTCCCTTTGTTGAGGTCTGCCATTCTCCACCAACGCACTTTGCAAACCACGTTATCAGTCAGATTTGATTAGCTTCATCTGATGGATAAGGAGGAAGGAATGCGTTTGACTCTTCTCTCTACGATCATTTTATTTCCTGACTCAGGACCCCTGAGTCAGACGCTGATTCTTCTTATCTTCTCTCTCCTCCATTGCCTGCTACAGCTGACATTATTTGAAAATAGTAAAATTATTTCAAAACATCTTAACAAGATGTTAAATGAGTGTATAATTTATTATATAACTGTGTTTGTACTCTTTAGAGAAGAGACTGTACATTTCAGGCTGCCAATATTTTTGTCATCTGTGCCCGGCCGTGGGGGGTAGATAGGCTATGTATCAGGTTGGTGGTAGCAGGTCATCCATCTTGGTGTCCGTGTAGCAGTCTCAAGTATTGAAAAGCACTGTGAAATTAAATTAGGAATAGGGAATCTGGTTCCTCTGCAACACAGAGAAAATTATTTAATCTCTGGGAAACAGGAATGATATCTTTCTTGCATTTCTCACAGTGTACTTATGATGAGCATTTAACATAATAGGGATAAAAACCATCTATAGACTTAAAATACTTTCTAAATAAATTTCAGGCAGTATTATTTTCATGGGTACTAGGGAAAAAATTAGTACAAGGCAAGGTTGGTATTTAAGCAGCAGGCTGAGTATATCAGTCATTAATTAAGGACAAACATAGTAGCCTCTGACAGAGATGTTACCGATCAAAGGAATTTGAAAGTAAAGGATTCAGAAGTGGGAGGAGCACCAGATTCTAAGTTTAAATCCCTGATATCTGATGATCAGCTACACGGCCTAGAGCAAGGTAATGTCTGTCATTAACCTGCTCAAAAAGACAGAGTGAGCAAAATAATTTCTAATCAATACTTTTAGCTTTCTGAAATTATAACCTCCAGCTCCCACCTCAATTCTTATGTCATAATAGTAAATTACCTAATTTACTTTTATATTCATCTTTAGTTTTCTGAATTACATAAATAGTAGTGCAAAATCCAAATATGACGTATAGATATGAAAAGAATTTAGTTTTATACCCTTACATATAAGTTTCAATCATGTAAATCTGTCTTCATTTTAATGATAATTTAATTAAATCCCTGAGAGATTAAATCACATTCCTAACAGAAGAGCTACTAAAGTGTGGGCACTGTTCATTTATACTCTCCTACACTTATTTCTAAGCCATTGACAAAAATTTAAAATAACCAAGTGAAATGCATGGCAAAACAGTCTCCAAATTGTTAAGCCCAAATGTTTTGTACCCTTGTGGTATTTTAATTCAAAAGAACTTCTGGTCTGCCCTTTTAAAATCACTTTAGCTTTAGCTGTGATGATTGAGGCCCCAGGTGTTTTTTGAACAAACTGAGTACTCAGGTTTGCAGCATCAGTTAACTGCCTTTTCCATTGGAAAGAAGATGCAGAGAATAGAGCTTAGGCTAGCTGAGATCACGTCTCTTGAAGTGCACACTGAAGAACAATCATGGGCTTCATTGAGAGGATTGTTTCCTTTAGGGATAGTTCTGAATGGTCAGTGGAAAAGCCAGAACGTACTGCAAATGAATTTAGCCTCTGGTCTTTATATGAAAAGGCACTGATATCCATGTCAAAAAGCAGGTGAAATGTCAGGAAATCTGTGTTGGAAAACTCACATTAAGAGTGTCTCAGATTATGAAAGACAAATACCGTATGATCTCACCTTTAACAGGAAGCTAATCAACAAAACAAACAAACAAGCATAATATAACCAAAGACATGGAAATTGAGAACAGGCTGAAAGTCACCAGAGGGAAGAGGGGAGGGAATCTCAGGGGAAAAGGGGAAGGGTTTACAGGAACAAGTATAAAGGACCCATGGACAAAAACTATGGGGGGGTGGAAATGGGAGGGAGGTGGGGAGGGATGGGGTGGTGGGTTGGAGTGAGAATAAAAGACAGAAAACTGTTCAAGACCAACAATTAAAATAAAAATTTAAAAAAAGTGTCTCAGATTTCTGAGTTAACTTTTCCCCTTCTCTTCCAAGTTTGCTGTTGTAGAGGGAGAATTAGGTGTACAGATAGATGTATTGAATGTGGAATTCTTGCCCTTCCTAGAAAATTTTGTGAAATAACTCTTGGCATCCTAGTCTCCTTGTTGGGGCTCCATTGTTTCTTTCCTTATCACTTTCTTTCTCTTTTCCAGCTCATTATATTAATGTGGCCTTCATTTAATGAATTGCATTTCTGTCATGTAAGCCCTTAAAATTATTTTATTTTGATTCCTAGGGGAGGATAGCACCAGCAAAGCTTGCTTGATTATTAGTGGGGAAACTGTCTTGCTCCTATGTTTGGTTTCTCAAGGAAAAGTCTGCTTGCCCATCTGACTTTATTTACTTTTTCTCCCATTGACCTTTCTGTTACCACTTTATCACTTCTATCATTAGCAGCGTATCTACTGTGGGTTGGAAGGCTGTACCTACTATGGTTTGGACTCTGAGTTACTTAGACTGGTGCTTATACATACATAAAATCTCACTCTTTAAATAAATGTAAGGCATTATTAGCCCCAGATTATAGATAAAGTAAACGACTCATAGATTTTAAATAGTTTTATTAAGTATATATACTGGAAGAAAGACAAAACTGAACATCACATTTAGTGTTGTTTATGTCACATTAGAAGAAATAAAACTACCCTCTCTTATGTCTGTACCCACATCTAGAAATCCGTTCAAAAATTATTTGGAAAGGACCTGACCAAAAAATCCAAAGAAATAATACAACAAGAAAACATAAACTGCATTTTTTTCCTTCTCCTCTTTCCCTAAATATCTATCATCTGGAAGATTTCAGATCATACCTGGGAGTTAAGCATAACACTGAGCACCTACAATAGAAAAACAGATATTTGAATGGGTTGAAGAAACTGGAGGAAATATTCACAAATGAGATTCTTGGAGATAGTAATTTTTTTTTACGTTTATGTTCCATGGCTAAAGAAGAGAAAGACAACCAAAGAAACAGTATCAGGATTTAATCAGGGTGTGTATCATTACCCAACTTTTAAGCAAGATTTTAAAAGTTTATTGACAACTCAGTACAACATTGCCCACTTGTTTATTAGCATATATTACCTGTATACAGAAAAAGACCATATTCTAAAGATATGATACTTTTACAAGTGTATTTATATTTCTTACATAACCCAGGGAGATTATGAAATAGCTATCTTGATGTCCTTCATGAAATAAAGAATGTCTAGCACCAAATGAAACCTGCAGGTAAAAACAGACATTCTTCCAAGTTAGAATTATTCAATGTAGACTCCCTATAGCTTATCATTCTTAATATTGGTATAAACTGCTAATCAGGAAAATTGACATTTGATTTTCTAATTTGAGCTCATATTTTGCTCATGAATACCATAAAATATTTTCCCCTTCTTTATTGTTGACCATACATGAATATTGTATATTCATGAAATTTTTAATAAAACTTAACTTTAAAAATGTACCACAAAAGAGAAACAGCTGGAAATGCCAAGGTTTGCACTGACTAATGTAATGGTAGTCTATAATCACAGACTCCAATCTACCCCCAAACAAATTACACTGTGACAAAAACTGTCTGCGAAAGAAAAGTCAAAAATGAATATAATATTGGAATCAGCGTCAGCAGAGTGATCCAACAGAATAGTCACTAAAGATTAAAATGGGACCTGACAACAAGGCAAGATACGATTCCTGGATCCAGAGTGCAGAGGTTTATTGCAAATGCTGAGCTGGGATCCTGGCCTGGAAAGGGGGGATGTCCAGAGGAAGCCACACTGGTATTGGAAAGCAGACTTTTGCCTATAAAGGTTAGTGATGTTGAAACCTCAAAAACCTCAGAGGTTCAAATTGGGTAAGTCAGTATTTCAGAGTGGCAGGGTGGGGTGACCAGCATGGTTCTGCTGAGTAGCGGAGAACTCAGCATACTGGAGCGACGCATCTGGGGTTCTGTTCCCAGCCCTGGCTCTCACTCTCCTAATAAATCAGTGTTAGCCACTTAATGTTCTCTGTCCCAGTTTTCTTCTAAGTATAATCAGATGAATACGTTTACCACATAGTGAATTTACTAGGATGTTACCAGTTAGTGTTTTAAAATAGAAGAGAATAAAATAGAACAGAACAGAAATTATAGAGCTATAAGATTTTACAGATCCACTAATCCAATCCTTTCAACACTGTGACTTAGAGAAGACATACCCCAAATCACACATCTAGTTAGTGCATTGAGAGCTTTCCTTTTTAACTTGGAACTATGGACTTGAATATATACCTTGAATGTTTTGTTATGACTGGGGCTGGACAGATAGGTATTGTTTAGTGGAGAATTAAAAATTAGGATGTAGATATACACAAAGCATAATGAAAAATATTATAAAACTATCTGCAATACAAACCTGTTTTTATTAAAATTAAATATATATGTGTACACCTCAAATCTAGGAGACACTTTTCCTTCCTTAGTTGATTAGATCACTCAGGCACCTTCAGAATGGCTAATCACTTTCTCCTGAGAACCTTTGCTTTAGCTTCTAAACCTTACAAGGTTCTAACTTTCCTTTTTCTGGCTATTTCTCCTTAGTCTTATAGGATGGCTTACCTGCCTTTATCAAACTATAAAAATCTCACTAGGGATCTGTCTTCAGCCTTCTTGTCCCCTCTACATCCTTGAACTAGAACAATGGCATCCATTCCACTCCTTTGGCTTCAGAGACCACCTATATTCTAACAGATACCAACTCTATACCATTAACCCACAACTGTCTCTTAGGTTCCAGGCCATTTATGCAACTGTCTGCATCTATAGTTAGATGTTGCACAAGCACCTCACACTCAACACATATTCAAAACCAGCTCATGATCGTCCTCTCCGTCAAACAGTATTTACTCTTTATTGAGTGCCACTCAATGCCTTCTACCCAGATAATTAAGGTGAAACCTGATTTTCATCTTAGACTCCTTCCATCCCCTTTCCTCCCAAACTAGTTTCACCAGTTAATGTTATCTCCAAGATAGATATCGATTCAGATATCTCTTTCCATTTTTAGTGCCCATACATTAAACTAAGCTATTACTATTTTTTACATGTAATAGACTCTAATACGTCTTCCTTCATCTACTCTTACTTTCCTCCCATACATTTTGCACATTGCTGTTGGCAAGGTCTTTTAAAAACTAATATTTAATTATTTCTCTTTCCTACTAAATATCTTCGGAGAGCATTTCATTGTTTGTGGGACAAAGACCAAAATCCTTAATACCATCTGCAAGACCTTGCCTTCTTGGTTTCTTACTTACTTTTCTAGTCCCAGTCAATGATAGTCAACTTTATAAAATTAGAATAGGGGACAAGCATTATTATCCCTGTTTTGCAGCTGAGGAAAATGATACTCTGAAAATTTAAATCATTTAAACATTTTCTCATTGTTAAATGCTTAGAATTTAGTAGAGCCAGCATTATGTCCTAACCAAGTTGGTTCCTTTCCTCTTTGTCAGAATACAATCTTATCCCCACAAATCCAAATACATTGAAAATTGTACTTAAGTGACAAAAGAAGATAGTATTAAAATCAAACAAGTATCTCATATTAAGAAATATGTTTCCAAAAATAAGACAAGCATTCACTAAAATAAAACACGAATTATGGGTTTTTAATGCCAAATGCAATTTTAATAATAATAACCAAATATATTGAGCATTTAGTAAGAGTACTTTACTCTCATTAATTCATTTATTCTCCAAAAGAACTAGATGGAACCTGTTATATTATTATCCCCACTTGAGAAATATCTAACCTGAGGCATGGAGAAAGAAAGAATTTGTTTAAAATTACATGTGAAGAAAGTAGAGAAGCCAAGGTTTGAAACCAGGCTATCTACTCCAGAACTTATTTTTTCCTAAAACTCCCTTAAAGTATTAGTATTACTTGTCCTTTCAATTTAAAAACTGACTAAAGATGGGTAGGAGGATTCATAGAGTAGAATAGAATCCAAGCCTATTCCTCCCTTTTCCATATTAATCGCCGCCGAATTGCCTCCCCCTGACACACTACGCAGACTTCTGAGGGCAGAAGGTGGCACTGACAAGTCCCGGAACCCTTTCGGCCTGTCGCAGTCTATGGGCACATGATCACGTTGTTCTGCATTACATATTACAACATCATTTTCCCTCTGCATTACTTTTATTAGCCTTCGACATAGATAGCACATTAAAAGAGGCCCTAAATAAATGCGTGTTAAATTGGACTGGTTGTCCAAATATAATAGATCCAGATTTCTTCAGTCGTTGAAATTGATCTCCCGAGATAAACAGCTTCTGAAAAGCCCCAACCACACTTAAACTTTTACTATAAAAGTTGATTGAAACAATGATCTGTATCTCCATCAGTTGGAAGAAAACTAAAAAAAAATATTAAATAAAGATTTGAATGTTATAAACCAATATATGCTTTGTAGAATACTCAGAAAACAACAAAATGCAACTGATAATTAAAGTTAATGTGTTTGCATGCAAAACTGATATCTAAAATCTACACATAAAAGTGACCTCATGTCTTACAGTTAAAGACTATATCATGCAATCTAGCATATCATGCTAGACTCACTCATGATATATACAAGATTTTCTAGTATTTTTTCTTAATTCAAAGGAGCTATAGCTCTGGCTGGTGTAGCTCAGTGGATTGAATGCCAGCCTGGGTTGCAGGCCAGGCCCCCATTAGGGGGGGCATGCAAGAGGCAACCACACATTGATATTTCTCTTTCTCCCTTTCCCTCTCCCTTCCCATCTCTTTAAAAATAAGAGCTATAAACAATTGTCTTTGGGTCTTACTGGTGTTTTTTTCCATTTGGGATTTTAGAAGGAGAAGAAGCTTATATTAGAATATTTAACATATAACACTATATTTGGTACCTAGTTCAATTGATAAGCTTCATTTCTGGGCTCTTTCTGTAGTAAGAGACTTTCCTGGTATAGCAGCCAGACACTTAGTCTCACACAGCCTTTTAGGAGTTCTGTGGAGGCTGAGAGCATGTCTTATGAATAAGCAGGGTGTGGTTGGAAGAGCCCTGGGCAAGGAATAAAGATGTTTGCCTTCTATGCTCAATCATTCAACATCTTAGGGCAAATGCCTCTGCAATTAGTAATTGGGAGATTTGTAATATGTGACTTCAAAGGTTTGCTCTTCCTGTTGTAAGTTCTATGATTCTAGGTGAAGGGGAAAAATTTTATACAGCTAAATCCTTTGGCTCTTATCTCTACCATTGTTTGACTGGGAATATAGGAAAGTCAATGAAACTAAAATTCCAGTTGAAAAGCCAGGATGCTAATAAAACATTGATACTGGTCATTTCATTACCATGTGCAATTGTAACTTGTTTTCAGCACATCAGCAGTTTATCCAGAAATCTGAAAGTGCACAGACATGCAGGGGTCTGTAGCATTAATAAGGACATATATTCAAGCTATGAAGTATGCAAAGACAAGCTTTTAGTTATTTATTTTTTTAGAACTGTGAAGGATCAGAAAGAGAGCTCTGAATTCCTTAACAGAGGCTCTGAGGGGGAAATGGTCTCAGTCGAATCCTTTAGGATAAAAAACAAATTTCACTTTCCCTCAGGGGGACCCTATGACAGCCGAGTCCTAAAGATAAGTTCAGTCCCAAGTACAGTATTTGTGACCTGAGAAAGCCAAGAAAGGGTCCTTTACTCAAAGCTGCAAGAAGAAGGAAAATAAAAAACCCAAAGTCAAGCACGACCATCCAGCTGGCACAAGTGCCTGGGCCGCAATTGGCTTTGGCAAGCCTTCATCCTCGAGGTCTCCAATGGCTCTGAGGCACTCACCGCAAGAAAATCATGGGTTTTAAAATACCAGAATTAAAGAACACATTGATGTAATTTTGGTGCTGGAGCATTTAGAGAAATGTGTTTGTCTTTGAAGACTGGCTAACCTTGGGAATGCTTCAAACCTGTAATGGGACTATTAGCCTGGGAGTCGGTTCTACTGTCCCTGAAGGGATTGCACTATTAACCATCCCTGAAGTGCCATCTTGAGCCTTTGCCCTTCCCGCTGACCTAGGCCCAGGGGGAGTGCTGTGTGCCCAAACTGCTTTCCAAAGTCAGAAGTATCTTTATGCATTTGAACCAGTCACCTAGAGTCTTAGAATAACCAGAAAATAAAACTACTTCTTGAATTTACTTGGAAGAATTTCTCTCAAGTGATTATATAATCTCTGCTTGATTGACCCTAAATTCTTCCATGTAACAGAGTCAAATTCATCTCCAGTTCCAGTCATCCATTCTTGTGCTCCTAGGTCCACAAGCACTGATTAATACATTCTCTTTGTTATATATATCCTCTCCCAATCTCTTTTTTTGGGGGGACCAAGTATTTCAATTATTTCATCTAACAGCATGGTTTCAAATACTTCACCATCTTAATCAGTTTTTTTTTATTTTTGACAGCTTAATTTTTGTCTTTTCAAAGCACTTATTGTAATTTAAAAAAAAAAAACATTTTGTCTAGGTTGCATTAAAATACTCCTATAAATAAAGCAAAATTTTGATACCGTATAAAATGGGTTTCCTTACATAACTCTGGCTCATTTCTAGGGTTTAGGAAGAATTTTTAGATAAAAAGAATATCACTTATATAACCTTGTCATAATGGTTTTCTCTCCAGTTGTCATCGTATGTCATTGAACAAATTAACTATTAAAAATATAAAAACTATAATACTTCATTATGTTATGGAACACATTTAACAGATAAATTATAATAGTTCAATCTAAAATTTGTACCTTAGTACTTTAAGTCCAAATTTAATATTTAGAGTGAATTGAGATATCAGCAGGTCTCTGTTTAGAGATGAGGAGTAAATCCTTTAGCCTCAGAGGATTAAGAGGTTTTTTGCTCAAGAACTTGCCGACAACTTCACATCACTGGGGCAACCAGAATTCATTCTCCAATCCAAACTTCTTTCTCACTGACACTTTATGTCCAGTCTGCCATTAATTTCAATTAGATGCAAATATCACCTTAGTCTATTAAATGGCTTATTTTATATCCTGTGCAGAGAATAGGACATAATAAACCATAAAACACATTTTATGTTTTATTAACAAATATGACAATACCATGTAAGTAAAATGTTACAAGTAGCATGTAAGACATTGTTTATGGGCAGGATCCTATTATAAGAAATAACATATATAGCAATAACATATAGAAAATGTCAATTCATACTCATGTCAGGAGAATTTGCCTTTGAAAGGGTACTTTGACAATAAATTCTAGGTACTGGATTATATTTCTGGATGCTAGTTACCAAGTTTAGAAGTAGCTTACTAGGTACTACTTATGTTCCTTATTGCACACTAAGAACTCCTGTTTTAACTAGGCTGCATAATTAACAATTCAAAGCTTAGTGGCTTAAATAATAATCCTTTGTTTTCTCTGCTGGTCAGAAATTTGGTCATCCTCATGGAGGATAGCCTATCTCTTCTACATAGTGACAGGTCCTTCTTCAGTTTCATTAAGCTAGGCTATCAGCTCAGTTGGAATGTTAAGATTGTCTCACGCACATGTTTGGCTCCTCATCTGCGATGGCTTTGGATGCCTGGGGGTGGCTGGATCACCGGGCCCCTCTTCTCACAGTGTCAGCAGGGCTCTCATGTATATCTGAGGCCTCAGTTCTTCCGCATTTGGCCTCTCTCCCAATTCACACAGGCAACTTTGACATCTTGTGTGCGTGTTCCCCCTGACAAAAAGCAGAAGACCCAACCACTCTTAAGGCTGGGGCTCAGAAATCTTAAAGGGTCACTTCCACTGAAATCTATTGGTCAATGCAAGTGGCAAATCCAACTCAGATTCAATGAGTGGGGAAATGGAATCTAGCTTTCAGTGGGGTTACAGTTTTTGTGAACAGGGATGGAAACTCCGTACAGGCAAGTAATTTATGTACTGCTTTCTGTGATTTTGCCACCAAGATAAAAATATTCTTAAAAATCTCAACCTCTTATATCAAAACAAGTATAAATACACACACACAGAAAATAATAGACAAAAATAGAGGACTAGGGTATTAGATGCAAGGTTTCTCTTTTTTCATTATTAAGAGTAATTTCAAATCAAATTATAATTTTCACGTTACTAAAAGCAGCACTTTATCTCTTTGATGGAAGAATGTTCAATGATAAATTACCACTATGACTGCAATTACTTTTTAGAATGAATTAGTGTGTTATTAATTTCAATAGGATCTCAATACATTTATAACTATGGAATATATACATGCTATCATATTATTTGTTCACTTTATTGGCAATTCTTCAATTGTATAGATTCTGGCAGCCTTGAGATGAGAGTTCAGGTCATCGAGGTTGAAAGATATTCCAGAGAAATGAAAGCACACATATTTAGTTGCGTACTTATTACGTAATGCCAAGGGATACTCCTACCAAGGAACTTTGGATTAGAAATTTAATTTCTATTAATATTGCCATTGAATTTAATTCTGTTAAAAGTTGATATGAACCCTTACTAGGCACTTAAGTTAAAATCATGATCTTGGTGCATCTTTAAAGAGTATGAAAAATTTTCTATATATAAAACTTTAATTCTCAATTTAACAAAATTGTTTCAACACACATGTATGACCTAAAAGATTTGAGGTGACACACACACCAGTTTTAGAACCATTAAAATGAAAGATATTTCATGAACATTTTACTATATAATTACATCATACTCCTGATTTTCAATGTTATCACATCATGCAGCCATATCATCATTTATTAGTATTGAAAATTATATTGTTTATAATAGTATTAAAATACTACTTTAGTGAACATACTTATTTAAAAAACTTTGTATATATTCATGGCACATCCATTTTTATATTCCTAGGTCACAGAAAAAACTATCTCAAAAGCTTTGACTTATATAGCCATATTACTCTACAAAATATTAATTTCACTTCTAACAATGTTTGTCCGTATCCTTAAACCTTAGTCAACACTGCATATTGTCATTAATGCTTAGTAATTTCTAATTTGTTAAATATAAAATAGTTTCTTGCACTTTTTAATTTGTTTGATTACTAATGATATTTATTGTGTTTCCAAGGCATACAATAACATTTTCTGAAAGTAGGCATTTAATCACCTCATATATATGTGTATATTACATATATATCTATATACATACACACTCACACACAAAAAAACTTTTAGCTGTAGTTACCTTGGGTCCTTTTTGGTAAATTATGGATGATTGAAATTTTTATCCTTTTCTATGTTTTCAATTTTTTTCTATAATTAAGATGAACATGTAAAATTATACACTAGAATATTACTGTTTTTAGAGTTTATTCTTTAAGATCATATTATAATAAAATTCTTTGAGTACCTCACCAAAACAAATCTCAATAGAACAGAACCCAAGTGGGATGTGTCTATACTCGTTATCAGTTGGACTTGGTAGGCACGATACAATGTGACCTTTGTCAGAAGGAAAGTAGAAGTATAGATCTTTGTGACAATCATTAGTGCTGCATCCCCACTTTAAACATATACACCCAGAATATTGAGCTTGCTAGTCATTTCTAAATAAACACAGTTTAGGCAAAGCAGATCCTTCATTCTGACACTCCTGGATTATAGCAGTGGTGAGCTGTTTCCTTTTCTTTTTCCTTCTCTTGGTTAGGTTCCTTATCAAATTTCCTTCTCACCCAGGCTCTGGTATCTGCATCCTATAATCAGTTCTGCTCCATCCCTCAGCTGCCAGCTTTCCTTGGCAACTTGCAAACCATTTCCACTCTTTCTCAGGAAAACTTTTTGAATTTCAGTCACAATTTTATGTTTGAAGCTTTGATCTTCACCCACCATTGGATATGCTCTTTACTTCCTCTAATTACCTATAAATGAATCTTTCATCATGTAGCATTTTTTTGTATTAGAATAAATATCACATCTAATCTTTGTATCTATTTCTTATCATCCCTACTAAATGGTGAGATTTTCATAATAGTAAGGGTACTGAACATGCTTTAATCATCTGCCTGATTCATCATGCCCAGCTGCACTTTGCACATAGTTACTCAGCATACATTTGGCTGAGTAGATGGATAAATGATGTGTATATGTATCAAAGATTAGATGATCCATCCTAAACTAATAAGCTTCTTGCTCAATCACATTTTTTTTTTTTTTTTTTAGTAAGCTAGAATGGCTAAAGGAAGGTAATTGATAAAATTCGTTTTAGGGGCAGCAGTGGTATAAGGTACATCCTGATTTAGGAAAGATCAATCATGGTTCATTTTTCTGTGAGTCTTGGAAATTCACCTACCCTCTCCAGATCTCAGTTTCCATAGCTATAAAAACAAAGCAATCAACAGGCCAGTCTTCATGATCTCTTGCCTTAGAGGCATTCTTAAATTACATTCTTAGGTTTCATTCAGTCTTGACCTAAAATGAACCTGAACGTATGGATCATCTCTGGAGTCAAATGAGCTTTAGAACCAGCAGATGAAAATTGTATTTAAAGAGATCTTAATTGCTCTTTCTGAGATCTGTACATGTGAGTCTATGTAAGAATGAAATTATATTCTACATCAGTTGCATGCAACTTAACTTCTTTGAAACGATCTTACATTCACTCTACTGATGAAATTCTTTTTGTTAATAATACTTTATTAAAATAAAAATTGCAATAGTATTCTGTATTGTGAAACACTGAATTCTAAAAAGTACATAAAATAAATGTATATAAATTATATTCATTTTCTAATAAAACTACATTGTAGTGTCTTAGATTAAATCATTTTTATTTCTAATAGTCAATATATTGAAGTTAAAGTTTCTTTGATAGCCAACCTCTCTGTTAAACACTTCTTTTAAAACAAAGAGGCAAATATATTAAATGTCTTCCCTTGGAGTGATTTTTAAGGTAATTTTTCTAAGTTACTGGGAAATAATTTCTAACTAAACTTTTTAAAGTTGAATATTAATATTTCTGATCTCTTTAAAGTGGACGACATTGGGGCCATCTATTAGAATTCCAACCCAATCTTTTCTATAGTACTGCAATAAAAACTTCCATTGACAGAGTTCAGGCAATATCTACAGGAATAAATAAAAAATGGCATCTAAAATAAACAGCATACTTAGTGATATAGTTAATGTATAATCTGGAGACATTCCTTATCTCAACATGGACTAGTGACAAGTAGTTCATGGCTTCGGTTGGAGCACCAGTCTTGAAGGAGCATTGCTTTAGAGGTCCTTCTCCAGGCATGCCCTTCCCACAGGCTGAAGGTTATGAGCAACCTAGGACATACGCCTAACTAGAACCACACCCCAACTTCTACCAGGAGTGTCCAACCTTTTGGCATCTCTGGGTCACACTAGAAGAAGAAGAATTGTCTTGGGCCACACATTAAATACACAAGCACTAACAAAAGTGATGAGCAAAAGAAAAATGGTTTTAAGTAAATTTATGACTTTGTGTCGGGCCACATTCATAGCCATCTTAGGTTGCATGTGGCCTGCAGGCTGTAGGTTGGACACACCTGTAACTAGACCTTAGTTTCAGCACACAAGAACTTAGAATATTTTGCCCAAACTACCTAAGCTTACTTGGGCCTCCTCCTGCAATCCATTCTCATAAAGATCAACCATACCAGTGGGTGCCTTTTTATATATGAAAAGAGTGTGGTTTATAAAAATATATATAGAGAGAATTTGGTTATGTGGGCTGGAGTGTCTACATTGTATATAGCCCATCAAAATACAGCTCAATGGGATTAGGGGTGGGAATAGAAGGGAGTGGTCTGCTATTGAGGGGCAGGGTCCAGTTCTCCATGCATTGCTACCTTTCCAACAATTAGATAATTCAAAACTTCTACCTGGTCTTTTAGTTCAGTGAAGGAGAATATTTCTCTATATGGTATGTGACCTCCATTTGTACTATGTCCCCAGGCCCTTCAGGTGTTAAAGAAAGCTTCCTTTAGACCTATAGGTATCACTGAAAAAAATCAAAAGACTTTTTACAACATTCATCATTTAAAAAATACTCAATCATCAGTCTTCTAATAATGTATGCTTACACTTTTGAAGTTGTTAAAATGCAGAAAATTGTATAGTACTAGGGGGTTTTTTTATATGCCTTCATTTCCTTAAAGGAAACTCTCTTTATCTCTTGCTATTCTATTTTCCAGAAGTTTCTTTTCCTCTGCCATTCCCTAGTGAATTGTATGCATCCTTCAAACAGTTTTGCACCAGTGCTGACCTTCTCACCTCTCATACCTTTTACTGTCCCAGTGTAGTGATAAGATCTCTTATCCTCAGAGTTGGTCACATTTCCCAGAATTCTGATGCTTCCTTTAGTTTATTTCTACGTTTTAGAGGACACCATTTTAAAGTTCTGTTCCTTAATAACATTCTTTTCAACTTTACTATTTTCTTTTTTCCTTCATCTCAATTTTGTGTATGCGTATATGAGTATATTCACATATTTATGTATATATACTGTATATTCAGATATTTTATGTATGGAATTTATCTTTCTATTAATTTTCCCCCTTAGTTGTAAGTTTTTTTAGGGCAGTGACTATATCTAATTATTCTATATTTTCATAGCACCTAATATAGTGACTATCACATAGACACTGAACAAATAATTTATGTTTAAATAAATCAAAGAAAATAAAATTGCTATATACTATTAAAACAAAATTTATTGAAATACATAATTTATAGACTGAAGGAGCTGCCTAGATATTTAAGATTTCAAATTATATTTCAATAATAAAAGAACACAGAAGACTCTGTAAAAAGTAACAGAATTTCTTCTATACTTTCTATAAAGTTGAATGTCCAACTAAAGATGAAAAAAATTGAGCAATAGAGAAGCAATGTCTTAAAATTCTGGAGGCTTCAGAATCAGAAAATCATTTTTGATTGGCTTTGTCATTGTTTTTTAAGAATGGATGTCTTTATATTAAAATATATGATTTCAATATCTGACAGTTTTCTGCTAGTATAATCTTTTAATATAATCTTTTTTATACTTACATTTAGTTTCCCATTTATTTTATATTTTTATTGATTGATTTGAGAGAGAGAGAGAGAGAGAGAGGAGGAAAGAGAAAGAGAGAGACAGGTTGATTGCTTTGTTGTTCCACTTACGTATGTATGTATGCATTCATTGGTTGCTTCTTATATGAGCCCTGATCTGAGATCAAATCCACACCCCAGCATATCAGGATGTTGCTCTAAGCAACTGAGCTACCCTCCAGGGCATGGTTAGCTTCCAATTTAAACCATTTGTTTATTCAGTTTCCATAAACCCCTAGTAACTATTTAAATTTTTTCTGTTCTTGCCTACTTTCAAAATCTTAAATTTTAAAACTAAGTTTGACTTCTGTGCAAATAATTCCCTTTCCTATGCCCATCCAACTAATTGCTAAAAAAACTGCAACTATGTCCATCAGTATTATTTAGGATTGGTCATCTCTTATACATAGAAAATGCCATAGCTCACATGATATTGATGCATTATAACTACCTTCTCTCCAAATTAAAGAGAATTGTGAAAATGATAGCGAAGGAAACATTGCTTTTAAATCAAAAAAATCAAATGCAATTTTCAAATGGCTTTATTATGCTTGTTTTTAATATCTGATAGTTAAATATCCCATAGCTAATGTGAAAACAATTCATGAGCAAATCAAAGCAATAACACAATAATGCTTAGGTCATTTTATTTATTTAATACTATATGGTCATTTTTTGCCATAAGTATAGGTACATGGTTAGTTATAAATTGGTTTTAAAATTTATGCTACATCTACAGTGTCCTTGAATTTTTATTGTTTTTAAAACTCAGCCTTAAAAATGTATTATGTATTTATTTAGAAAAATGATTATTTTTCTATCATATGGTCTCAATTTAATTTCTAGTGACTTTAGTCAATTTTCAGGCAAATGTTTAAAATCTCTATGTATCTGAAGTAAAAAATGCTCCCTGAGGGAGGAAGAAACATATTGCACAAATTCACATTTTCAGTATGCTTAGGGCAATCAGTAAAAATCTATTGAAAGGGTGTTTTCGTTTCATTATTTTTAAGACTATATATATATACACACATATTTATATACACATACATATATATACACATATATACATATATACACATATATACATACATATATATACACATACATATCAAATATATATATATATTGCCAAGAATAAGCAGTTGTATGCACAGTAAGGTGTTGCCTTGGTCATTAAGAGAAGTTTTTAAAATATCGACCATGAATATTTGCAGCAAAACTAATACTTATTGTGATGCTACAATATACCAGGCCTAACACTAAATACTGTGCCATTGTGATCTCATATAATCACCAAAACAACCTATGAGATGGTCACTGCCATTGCCCAAGCTATCTAGATCCAGATACAAGGCTTAGACAGCTATAAATAACCTCATTATGTTGCTCGGTAATAAATAATTTGCCTACTGATTATACATACTTTACCTCACAAGTCTGCTAAACATTTTACTAAAATTAGGGCTAAAATTATTGTGTAATTGTACCTTAAAATATATGCAATTACATGTCAAAATTAAATTCATAATTAAGCTAATATAAACACACTTGCATTTGGGTAATGCCAAACACTAAAAAAGTACTTACTTTTTGTGTTAGTTCATGACAATTGAATAGATAAATTTCTCATTCAACTTGTACAAAGAACTGTTTGCTTTGACAGATATAAAATAATAAAATTCTAGCCCTGGCTGGTGTGGTTTAGTGGATTGAGCACCAGACAGTGAACCAAAGGGTCGCTGGTTCCATTCCCAGTCAGGGCACATGTCTGGGTTGCAGGCTGGGTCCCCAGTAAGGGGCACGAGAGAAGCAACCACACATTGATGTTTTTCTCCCTCCTTTCCTCTCTCTAAAAATAAAATAAATAAAATCTTTAAAAAATAATAAAATTCTAAACCAAAGAAACTCCAAAATTTATATTTTCTTAACTCCAAATAAGGCAGGGGTAGCTTAAATTGTAAACCATTTACATTGCAGCTGTTGTACAAATATTTGTTGTTTGCTGTTTTTTCTTCTTTCTAAACTTTCAGAAAAACTTTTATATCCTTAACAAAAAAGTCTACCTGAGGGCTTAATTGCTTTAGGGCTTTCTAATTTCTGATAAAAATCTCTCTTCAGTTTTAGCATCTCCTCTCTGACACTACAAAATTAAATCAATCAATCTTCCCAGAACCATTTTTATAATGATCTTACCTCAGTTCAAACATTTTTGAGGATCAATTACCTAGCTCACCTTTAGATTAAATGATGATAAACAAATTTCGCTGTTCACTTTATATCACTGAGGTGGTGTAAAATAAAATTATAACAGAGAGTTGCTTTAAAAAGAATTGAGAGTTTAAAATGCTATGTTTTACCATTTTTATTTTAATAGACTAAGGTTATTTAAATCAGAATTATAATAGATCCTTGAGTAATTCATTTTATACTGTTATAAAGTTATTATAATTTTAGATAGAACTAATATCTTTGTTCTGACAAATCAGAAAAGAGAAATCATAAGAGCAAAATGCAATACATACCAAATGAAAAGCTTCCCATTCTACAACTTCCCTACAATTATTACCAAAGGAATTGAAAGTCATTTATTAAGTATTTACAATAAGCCAAGCTATGTTTGAGGCACTTAGGTTTCAGTAGCAAGCATAACAGATAAAATCCCCTGTCCTCGTATAGTTCTGTTGGAGGAGATAGACATTCACAAAATAAATATGTAAATCAGATTACATTTTAGAATCACTGAACATAGGGTATATATGGATCTGTCTGGAAAAAGTCCAGCCATTGTTAATATAATGAGAACAGTTTACACAACACTGATATAACCTGCCAGCCAAGAAGATTGGACTGGAATGCACTTGTGCAAACAATGACGACTTCACTGTACTTGTCAGTGGGGGCGGTATACGCCATTAAGTGAGCATGTGTACTGTGTGGCCATTGCATTCAAAAATGAGCAAGAAGAGCAATGAACCTGCATCAAGTTTTGCTTAAGCTTGAACATTCCTCCACGGAAACTACTCAGATGATTCAGAAGGCTGCAGCTATGGGCAACTGGTGATTGGCAGCTTTACCAGGATAGTATACCTGCTCATGCATCATGTTTTGTGCAGAGATTTTGGCGAAACATCAAATCACCCAAGTGACTCCTAACCCAGGTTTGGTGCCCTGGGACTTCTGGCCTTTCCCAAAATTAAAATCCTCCTTGAAAGGGAAGTGGTTTCAGACCACCAATGACATTCAGGAAAATACAATGGGGCAGCTGATGGAGATTGGGAGAACTGTGTGAGGTCCCAAGGTGCCTACTTTGAAGGGGACTGAGGTGTCATTGTTCTATGTATAATGTTTTTATATCTTGTATCTTCTTCAATAAATGTCTCTTTTTCATATTATAGAGCTGGATACCTTCTGGACAGATCTTGTATAAATTTAGCTGTAGATGATTCTGACAATGAGTTGTTAGCACAGTTGTAACTTTATACCCCATTAGAAAATTCCAGTTGCTCCATATTCTTGCCAACAGATATTATTGTCTTTTTTTTATTTTTAGCCATTTTCATCAGTGTAGGGTAGTATTTTATTTTGACTTTAACTTCCATTAATATCACTACTATTTGACTACTTCGGATATTTGGATATCCTGCTGAATAGTGATTACTTAATATTTTTAATTGGATGTCTTATTTTTTTCTTACTAAATTATAAAAGTTAATCATATTTTCTGAATACAAATTCTGTTACACAAGTTGCAAACACCCAACTCTAGCATTCCTTTTCACTCTATTAATATATTTTTCTTTTTTAAAAATTGTATATATTTATTTTTAGAGGGGAAGGGAGGGATAAAGAGAGGGAGAGAAATATTAATATGTGGTTGCCTCTCATGCACCTCTCCTCTCACAGAGGACCTGGCCCCCAACCCATGCATGTGCCCTGACTGGAAATCAAACTGATGGCGCTTTGGTTTATAGGCTGGTGCTCACTCCACTGAGCCACACCAGCCAGGGCTATGAATATGTTTTCATGAACAGAAATCCTACAATTTAGTGAAGTCCTGTTTTTCAATTTTTTTTTTTGTTTTATGGTGAAAGCCTTATTGTGTCCTACTTAATTAATCATTACCTATTCCAAAGTAATGAAGATACCCTCCTGTTTTCCTACAAAATATGTATTGTTTTAACTTTCCTATTTATGTCTACAATCCGTTTGCAATTGAGAAGTACAAGGTACAGGTCAAAGTTACTTCTAGATACATATCCAATTGGCCCAGCTTTGTTTATCTGTGGGGGAGGATCTTGTCCCCAATTCTGTGGCATTTTGTGATTTTTTTGTAAAAAAAAAAAAAAAGAAGAAGAAGAAGAAGGAAAAGCCCTGTGTGCCAGGATTGAGTGCCAGCCTGTGAATCAAAGCATCACCAGTTCAATTCCCAGTCAGGGCATATGCCTGGGTTGTGGTCCAGGTCTCCAGTGGGGGCACATGAGAGGCAACCACACATGGATGCTTCTCTTTCTCTTTTCTCCGTCCCTTCCCCTCTCTCTAAGAATAAATAAATAAAAATTTTGAAAATAAAGAAGGGAAAACTTTCAGCAAGTTTAAACATTGACAGGAAAATCCACCAGAGAGGGAGAAACTAATGATTTGGGAAAAAGAAGACAGAATGAACTGGGGTATGATACCATATATATAAATTAAAGTACAAATGGGGATGTAACCTTAGGTAAAAGCATAGACGATTATTATAATACCAATATTAGTAATAATAATTGGTAACATATTATTTACCATGAATAACCAGGTACTTACTGTTCAGAGCACTTCACACAGACACACACACACGTACATATGACTATATATATGCAGGTGTATATTTTTATGTGTAAGTATGCAGGGTCCAGCAGAAGTAGTGCCTGCTTGAGTGTGGGTAGAAGGGTAATAATATGGGCGTAATAATTTATAGTTTTAATTTGAACATTTCACCTAAAATGTCACATGGTGTGCTTGAGTGTGATATTGTTGTTACAGAATTACATGCTTATGATTTTGTAATAGAAGACTTTGTGATAAAAAGGGGTGTTATTTGTGCAGGGTCCTGTGTATGAACTCATATACATGTATTTATATAAAATAAATTTTATTTTCCAGTGATACTATGTATGTATTTTAGTGTATATATACAGTGTTGCTAGAAAATACACCTATGAGAAAAATTAGTTTACATATTCTATACTAAATTTACTTAAAAGCACTGTGAGGTTGATACTGATTTTATACAAGAAGTATCAGAAGCAGAGTACTTAACTTGGCCAAAAATGGTAAAGCTGGACTTTAAATCCAGGTAGACCTATCCAAAATCTGTAAAATTTAAACTGTTATGCTGTTTTCATCCAAAGAAACTTTTTTGGTTAGATTAGTTAAAAATGAATTAAAAATATTTATTAAGCATATGATTAACAGGCATTTAAACAAATATCTAATTTATATATTTCCCATGTTTTGAGACATATCTTACTAACCAAGCTTAAATGAAAAGGAATTACCTAATTTCATATATTGGCTTTCATAAATTTAACTGCTAAAATTATAAGAGAAATAAACTTGATCAATAACTTTGAATTTCCTATGTGATGTATTTAAAGAAAAAGGAGAACATTCCTCTTTTATATGAAAGCTGTCACTCGCAAAAACATGCCAACAATAGATTGAGCTTTCAATATTCTATTTTTGGCTGTGTCCTGCTACACTCTTAAAATGTGGATTGAAAACCCCTCGGGTTAATCCAAGCACTACAATGGTTTCCTCTTCAAACACAAGTAGCTTTGGTGCTACTTGCTTTATCTAATATAATGTTTGGATGGAACACATACATGGTTTTTTAAATACACATTTTAGGGAAATTGTAGGCCCTAATGTCAGCATAATATTTGTGTGGTTTTGCAACAGTCAAGTCCAAATAAGCTCCTTAGCCCTCCAACCTCTGGAAAGTAAACTATACATGATGTACATCAGCCATAAGTTATATTTCTCTGTTGCCCATTAAAATGCTGGCATTTATCAGACAGTTCAGTGAAACTCAGACCAATGCAATCAGAATGAAACTTGAACTTGTGTTTAATGTCACCTAGGGTTTAATCACTTCCCCTGGATTCCCCTACAATTTTTCTGAGGCTTTTCATTTATATGTCTTTTATAAATACATACATTGATCATTGTGTTTCATGATTTAAAAATACTGCCATAGAGATTTGTTAAATAAACCATACATACACCACCAATTTTCAAAGCAAGGAGACAACTTTCCAAGTACGAGAAAAGCCCAAAGATAAGAATGAGCATGTCACAGCAGGTCTGAGAAACATGAAGCAATATGCTGAGCTCGTGCAATGGGTGGTTGTTAAAAATTAGTAGGGAAAAAAGCCGAACTTGTGTGAAGTCAGATTATAAGGTCCTAGAAATTAAATTGAGTTATTTAATTAGTTAATTGTAATAATTTATTGAGTACTTCATGTACATTGCTATGTACTAATGATTGAAACTGAAACAAGATGTGATACCTGCTCTCAAGGAGCTCAGAATTTTCAGGGAAAAGACGCGTGAAAACAATGCAGCACAGCGTGATGAGAGCTCTGAAAGAGACACGTATGAAATGCAGTGGGGACCTGTGGGACAGGCTTATTCAGTCTCCTGGGAAAAGGAGAGGGGGAGGACTTGACAAAACAGGTTCCAATTAGTCTGTGTGTTGAAGACCAAGTAGGGGGGTATTGTGCATTGCATGTGGATGAGTCAACAACAGTTAGAAAAATCCAGAAGTATGCATGTTAATTCAGATGGCTCACCATAAGATAATGCTTTTTTTCCTGCTCCCTTCTCTCTAAACATTAAAATGACAGGTAAAAATATTTTGAAAAGTGAAATTTAAGAGAGAGATGAATTTGTGTTTTTGACCTGAACGAAAATTTTCAGGATCAACTGTGGACTTCAGCCTATGTCTTCTAGGGTCTGGTCCTAGACACAGACTGATGAAATCGATTTCACCTACTGCAGGGTGCCCATGCATGTCAGGTGAACAAGCCATGCTTATTATTATATTCTAATGTATTTGTTATTTTATTTTATTTTTTTTATTGTTGACACTATTACAGATGTCCCATATTTCTCGTTTTCCCCCCTCCACCCAGCACCCCCCATCACATTGTTGTCTGTGTCCATGGGCTATGTATATATGCAAATATGTTCTTTGGCTAATCTCTTCCAGTCCCCTTTGACCCCTCTCCCCTCTGACATCTGTCAGTCAGTTCAATGTTTATTACACTAAATTAGAAGCCAGGGTGGGATGTTCCAACCTGCGAGAGAGGTCTAAGAAGCTGTGACTCCTTGTGATTACTTCTTATGTAGAATTGTATATCTGAGATGGTAAGAGAAAGACTACAAAGCCATACACACAAGTGAGAGAAAGAATTAAAGGTTTTATTCACAGGGGATCAGTAAATAAATAAGTCCTTTCATAGTTTTGTCACAGAGTAACACCCAGTTTTAAATATTAGATCTGCTTTTGGACTGGGTGATGAGAACATAGTACATTTGCAAAACCAAGGAATACGGAGATGAAAGACAAAAACAACAATCAAATACTTCCCATTCAAAATCACCCTGCAAAAAAAAAAATAGGACTAAAGCACAGAAGGAAAATTAAAACTAAGAGTTACTCCTTCTCTAAAGAATAGTGTAGAGAATCAGTGACCCTCTTGACTGAAACAGTAGAAATGCTGAATAAAAGGTATCTGAAATGCATATGCACTCACTTGTGCACTTACACATGCTCATTTTTTCTTTATTTTTATTGACGCTATAACAGATGCCCTTTTTTTGCCCCTTTGCCCACCTCCAACCAGCCCCTGCCCCCCTTCCTTCTGACCATCACAGCACTGTTGTCTGTGTCTATGGGTCATGCACGTATGCGTTTTCTTTGGATATTCCCGTCACCAACTTCTTCCGGCCCCCCTACTCCCACCTCCCCTCTGACAGCTGTCAGTCTGTTCCCTGTATCCATACCTCTGTTTCTATTTTGTTTGCCAGTTTATTTTGTTCATTAGATTCTATATATGAGTGAGATCATGTGGTGTTTGTCTTTCTCTGACTGGCTTATTTCACTTAGCATAATAATCTCCAGGTCCATCCAGGCTGTCACAAAAGGTAAAATTTCCTTCTTTTTTATGGTTCCATAGTGTTCCATTGTACACATGCTCTTTTAAAACTCATTGTAAAGTGACCTGAAAATAGGAATATGATGAGCACAATAAACAAAAAAAATAAAACAAGAACCCTGGGAAATATAGGATCACTCAGACAGCCTTTATTTTGAGGATGTCTGCCAAACCTTGGGGAAAACACTTTTATGACTGCCCATAAGGTAGGGGCAGAGGATGATGCTCAGGCAACTCCCAGCTGACATCCCTTAGATAAAGCTGGGACCAAAAAGGACTACACGAAGAGTTGGCATGAATCAAAAACAAATGCATGATTTACACAACAATAAGAACGTAACTTTCTTAGCTCTGATACCAGGTGGAAGAGGAAAAAAGTGATCTCCCCCAGAAATAATTTTTAAAAATATTTTTAACTGAGGACACCTTGCATGTATTAAAGTTCACAAATCTAAATTATACAGATATTTGAATTTTTCATTGAACCACAATAGAGATGAGAATAAGGAACATTTCTACCACCCCACAAATAAACTCACATCCCTGTCCAGCAGTACAACCCCCACCCCTGGGGTAACCCTTATTCTGACTTACAGCATTATAGGTTCGTTTCAGTGGTCCTTGAGGTTTATTTCAATAAAATCACACAGCATGTCCTCTGTGCATCTAACTTACTTCACTCTGTGATGGGCAGAATAATGGGGGTCCAAAGCTATCATCAGTCACCTCAGTTAAAGACAGGACAGATTTCTTACTGCCTTTTCCAATTGAATTTAAAGTGCTTGCCACGATTAGGAAAAAAAAAAAAAAAAAAAAAAGCCGTATGGGGACATTTTCCTTCATGAGGAAGATTCCAGTGGTGGATCATAAACAAAAAAAAAGTATTAATGTATTTCTTTCTGCCCTACCTCTGGGAGTTTACAGTGTTCCTTCCACAGGTGCCTGGGTTATTAGTTTACCTCCACTGCCACAGAATTGTGGAGTCCATTGCTGTATGTTTAACAACTTTTTTCAACCATCCCCTGCTCATGCCAGACCTATTGTCTAGAACATTCAAGTTCAAGAAGGACAAAAGCATTTTAATGAAATTCACAAATACTTATTTTATCCCCCACTTTGGGTTTGCATGCTGCTTAGGGCTATTCAGTGAGCAGCATGTGCACCCAAGTAATAATTATCCTTATGATTTAATTTATGTCAGTCCAAAGAAAGGATACAGACAGCTGAACCACAATTCAGTTTGAACACAGAGACCGCCCCCCTTTTGGCTGGGTGGCCACTGGAGGGGTGTACCAAACTATCCAGCATGGTTTCTGTTAGAGAGCAGAAAGATGTATCATGCCCAGAATAGAGAGGGTGCAATCCAGAATTTTTCAAAATAGCAAGTGACCAAGAGATAATTTCTTTCTGAGAAATGGCCATATTTTGTGACCGAACTTACCTTACTTAATGTATATAAAATATGAGGAGTTCAGGAACAGAAATGTTTTTAAGTCTGCCTTTGAGAAGGCTGCTCCCATGCTCAATAATAGCAGATGCCTGTGAATGAAACATAGGGAGCATGGGAAGATAGATATATCGATTCTCTTGAGTACTGGCCCAATTTAAGTGGCTTTTGCAACAAAAGGCGCACATGGTCAGATTTGCAAAAGAACCAGAAATCTAAAAATATAACTATGATGAGTTTCACAGGCCATAATGGTATGGATAGAATCAGATGATTCAACTGGAACAGCCACAGTTGAAACAGAAAGTGTGGCAAAGGCAGTGAGGCCCTGCCCATTGTCCTGAGAGAGTTTCAAGAGCACCGTGTGCAGCTAGCCTTCCAGGAGCAACCAAGGGCCACTGCTAGGGCAACATGGCCTTTCTTACCATGGACCAGATGGGTCAACTTTTAGCAAAACTAATATCAGACAGGCAGTGGCCCTACACTGAAACTATTTTGTAAAACAAAAGTAGCAAGTATTTCTTTTTTTCCCCCAAATATAGAGTGGCCCTTTTTTTAAATTTTAATTGTTCTTAAACAGTTTTCTGCCTTTTACTCTCATCCCAGCCCACCCCCCCAGCCCTCCCCACCTCCCTCCCATTTCCACCCCCCCTAGTTTTTGTCCATGTACCCTTTATACTTGTTGCTCTAAACCCTTCCCCTTTTCCCCTGAAATTCCCTCCCCTCTCCCCTCTGGTGACTGTCAGCCTGTTCTCAATTTCAGTGTCTTTGGTTGTATTTTGCTTGTTTGTTTGTTTTGTTGATTAGGTTCCTGTTAAAGGTGAGATCATATGGTATTTGTCTTTCACTGCCTGGCTTATTTCGATTAGCATAATGCTCTCCAGTTCTATCCATGCTGTTGCAAAGGGTAGGAGCTCCTTCTTTCTTTCTGCTGTATAGAATTCCATTGTGTAAATGTACCATAGTTTTTTGATCCATTCATTTACTGATGGGCACCTAGGTTGCTTCCAGCACTTGGCTATTGTAAATTGTGCTGCAAGTATTTCTTTTTAGCTCTTTAGTAGGAAGTCAGGGCTTTGGGAAATGTTCTTAGTTATAATATGATTCTCTTCTACATAAATTTCCTGAAGTATGTGTTGGGGGCAAAAAGTACCTGTTAAAAGAAAAAAAGAAACACACCAGATTAATTAGAATTAAAAAATGGGGAAGACTCATCAGATGATCTAGTCCTTTCTCCCCCCAACTGAATTTAGGGCTTTAAGCCCACATTTATTTGCACAGAAATCATAAATGCTACAGAATATTTTGTAACCATTGTCTTCAATCTCACTGAAAAAATATGAAATATTTATTTTTGACTTTTAAAAAATTATATTGCTCTTGGAGTTTGTTTTTTAGAAGCAAGAGTCAAAACACTGAACAGGAATTTGGAACACATATTTTAAAAGCATCCTCTGAGATGACCGATAAAGGTATTATTCATTACTTTGGACTTAATAATTAATAGATCATCAAAGTCTCAGTGACAGACTCTTATTAACTAAATGCACAAGGTTGACCAATAGATTAATAAGTTATATAATTTGTGGTAAAGCATTTTGAAGAGTTAGTGTCTATTTAAACTCAAGACTAGCTTTTAGACTATGCTGGATTAATTTTAATATGTTCAAGGCATCTGCTTTCTCTGTAGAAAGGGAGGGAGATACCTGTGCCCAAACTCAGCATGCACACACATCTAATTCAATCTCTCTTTTGTTCTCCCACTCTTTTGCTGCCCACGGTGCTGTCAGAGCCTCATAAAATCTGCTCCTCTAGATATTGCTCTATTGTGTTACCCCTGGGTCTTAGGTTAGTGTATTATTGAATTATCTCTTTGCGGTTTTTAATTATACTGATTAAGGATAGGAGACAGATTGTACTTATTCAATAAATGATTAATGAGTTTAAGCTAGAGAACTACTTTAGTTCTCTTATCTCCAAAGTCTTGGTGGGAGGGAGCAGCTATCATAGTAGACGTCCCTGTCCCACAATAATTAGTACAAAGAATGACCAAGAGTGAGAATGGGTCAGAACCACAGGAAATAGAGCCATGATAAATCTTTCCTCATTAAGTGTCAGTGTTATTGATATCTTGCTTTAACACAATTTTCTCTGCACTTGGCTTTTTGTAATCAAGCAAAATTCTGACAAGTAAATGTCCCTACTTTAAAAAGAATGCACTAACTGGTTGATCTAGATATAGACACAGGTTTTGTGACTCAAAGTCCTGGATTCTTTTCACTGTACCAATAATTCCAAACTTACCAATGCAAAAAGTTCTAAGTGCTTGCTGGGATTTTTCTGTAGATTAAAATAATTATCTATACATATACACATATACATATGTACATATATACATATACATGTCATGCTTTTGTGCATTACTTTTCAATGTATTTGGATGCTACTATAATTAATAAAATTAATTTAAAGTATTGCTGAGTGTTTAGCAGTGTGTTTAACTGTGTGTATTTTAAACAATAATAGTGGCTAAAAATGTGCTTTTTTTCAGGAGTTGAAAAATATTTTAGGTTAAAAAGTTCCTTCTTGCTGGAAAAATTTTTGGATAATTAACAAATACCATTTTATAGTAGCAGTAACACTGTTTTGCAGTTTTTTTTTAATTTTTAAATTTATATTGAACTTATCAGAGTGACAATGGTTAACAGAATTATATGGGTCTCAGCTGTACAATTCCACCGTACATTATCTGCATATTGTATTGTGTGTTCACCACCCCAAATCAAATCTCCTCCCATCACCACTTATCCCCCCTTCACCCTCTTTTACTGTCCCCCACCCCGATTTCCCTCTGGTATACTATTATTTGTGTCTATGATATATGTGTGCAGATAGATAGATAGATAGATAGATAGATATTATATATATGTATGTATAGACATAGATATACATGTGGTCTTAATACCTTTGCCTTGTTTTGTTCTGCAGCTTTTAGTTGGCTACTTCTTATACAGTGTTGTGTCATAAGGATCCCTATGAACCTATTTTCTACTAGTACCCACGAATAACTATTTCCTCTGATCTCAAAACAAAGACACAATGTATCCGAATCATTCCATCTTGAAGTGATTACATTTAAGAAGTGATCTCTAGGATCTAGGATTTTTGTGCAAAAACAGTAATTATCTTTACTCCCATACCCCAAAGGCCAGACCATATGACACAGAACAGATGCTTAATGACTGATTGACAGAACTTTTTAGGGACTCCTTCAAATCTCTATGTATCTTTAAATCCTAAAACCAGAGAATCAGAATATTGTGGTGATTTTCAGGGATCTGCTACTAATTCACTGTAACATTTTGCCTCTCAACACAGTAAAAATAGTAGCAGTGAAGGTGATGACAATGATGATAATGATAATAAAACAACGGACTTTTTTGAGCGTTCACAGTGTGGCAGTCATGATTATAGCATTTTTATGAGTTTATAAGGTAAGTTTTATGAGCTGTTCTCAAGTGGGAGTGAGATCTGGTGACATGTGGAAAGGATTGCTTTGGTTTTCTGAAGCATACTTTACAGGGAAGTGTAGGCATGTCTCTCCTGTGGCAACAGACTCTAGGGAGTGGTGTAAAGAAGCAAAATTTTTGGCACAACTACAAAGGATCATTGAAGAGACAAAATGGGATACTACTTATAAAAGAAACTCAGTGAGCTAGAAATCTCAAAGATCAGTTACCCTTAATCGACCTTTGTCCTCAGGGGTCACTGCTGTAGCTGCTAGAATATACTATCAGGAGGCACTTACTTCCAACACTTGGAAGAGCTTGGCATTTCCTGGCTCTGAGGTTAAGGGAAGGAAATTAACGTAGCAAGCAGACCAAAGCAGTATTTGACATTTTAATTCTAGTCTTAAAGAAAGACTTACTCATTACATATTTTAAAACAGTTTGAAAAGCTGTAAAGTGAAAAGTGAAAGTACCACCACTTAAACTTATTACCCCACTTCTTTGAGATTGACACCTATTTGAGATGCTCTTTTCTGCTCCCATTCTATTTGCATATCTATATACACATATGTTGGGGGGGGTGTATATAATACATATATACATTAAAGGTAATCAAAATATGCAATTTTAAATCTTGCTTTATGTATTTTAAATGTGTTTTGGATATGTTCCCATGTGAGCATGCACAAATCCATCATTGCTTTGGCTGTCTAAAACTTTGCATGGAGGGATGATCAATGTCCTCATTAAATTAATTTTCTACTGAAAAACATTTATGCTGCTTTCTGGTACTCTTTCTAGTACAATGTTGGTACAGTAAACATTTTATACATATATATTTGTCTGTGAGGGTGTTCATGTGATAAATTCCTGAAAGTGGAATTCCTGGATCAGAACAAATTTATTAGTGAATACTATCAGACTTTTAAAATTTTACCAGTTAATATAAGTCAAAATGTTTTAATTATAGTACTTTTACTTTTAATTATTAATGTTGATGGAGTAAATATTAATAAATATTCTTCCACATTGAAAAACAGATCCATCTATAATGAGAGAATGATGGATTCAAAATTCAGATTTGGGAGAATGTTGACTGAAAAAATGTATTAAAATCTCATTCATATAAAACAGAAATATGTAGATAAATTTGAGATTGCAGAGGCACATCAAATCTTGAAGTGCCTTTTAAGCAGCATTACAAAAATCAAACTTTGGAGACTTCCGGCCAAGATGGAGGCGTAGGCGGACACACTGTGCCTCCTCTCACAACCAAAATTAAGGACAACAAATATTTAGAAACAAGAAAACAACCAGAACTTACAGAAAATTGAACTGTACGGAAGTCCAACAACCATTCATCCAGACCGGTAAGAGGGGCGGAGTCGCGGCAGGAGAAAGTGGAGGTGCGGACCGGAAAGCAAACAGCAG
Organism: Glossophaga mutica; assembly: GCA_039655065.1. Taxonomy (NCBI): domain Eukaryota; kingdom Metazoa; phylum Chordata; class Mammalia; order Chiroptera; family Phyllostomidae; genus Glossophaga; species Glossophaga mutica. Next base: position 173,687,008 of record CM077304.1, on the reverse strand, counting down.
CGGCTTGCAGTTCCCAGGTGCACAGGCGGCGGCTGGTGGTCCCCGGGCCCACAGGCAGCACCTGGCGGATCCCGGGCACAGGGGGCAACTGTGCAGACCCAGTGAGGCCGCACAAGGTGGCTGGCTGACCAGGTGGTCCCACATTTGCGCACACAGACGGTCCAGGCAGAGGGAAGTGGCGAAAGGGACTGAATCCAGGAGAGAGCGGAGCAGGCGCCATTGTTTCCTCTCAGACCCCGCCCCCACACGCAGCGTCACAACCCAGCGACTGGGCTGCCCCTGAGGCTCCATTATGTAACAGCACGCGCGCGTGCGCAGATAATCCAGGTGAAGGGGAAGCGGCAGAAAGGACTGGAGTCCAGGAGAGAGCGGAACAGGCACCATTGTTCCCTCTCAGACCCTGCTCCCACCTATAGCGTTACAACCCAGCGAGTGGGCTGCCCCGCACTGGGGAGCACCAGAGGCTCCACTCTTCACTACGTAACAGCACGCGCGCGTGCGCAGATAATCCAGGTGAAGGGGAAGCAGCGGAAAGGGCCGGAGTCCAGGAGAGAGCGGAGCAGGCGCCATTGCTCCTTCTCAGACCCCGCCCCCACCTATAGTGTCACAACCCAGCGACTGGGCTGCCCCAACCTGAGGAACACCTAAGGCTCCACCCCTCACTACATAATTAATAGCCGAGACCAGACTAAAACCAAAGCAACAACAACAAAAAAAAACCACCAAAAATGGCTCAAACCGGAAAACAAATAAAAGCCCCAGAGCCAATTCCTCTAAGCAGTGAAGAGATAGCCAACCTGTCAGATGCACAGTTCAAAGCACTGGTCATCAAAATGCTCACAGAATTGGTTGATTTTGCTCACAAACTAGATGAAAAAATGCAGGCTACAATCCGTGAGATGAAGGAAGATGCATGGGGAACCGATAGAGATGGAACGAAAACTGGGACTCAAATCAATGGAGTGGACCAGAAGGAAGAAACTAACAACCAAACAGAAAACGAGGAAGAAACAAGAATTCAAAAAAATGAGGAGAGGCTTAGGAACCTCCAGGACATCGTTAAACGTCCCAACATCCGAATTATAGGGGTCCCAGAAGGGAAAGAAGAAGAGCAACAAGTGGAGAACTTATTTGAACAAATAATAAAGGAGAACTTCCCCAATCTGGCAAAGGAAATAGACTACCAGGATGTCCAGGAAGCTCAGAGAGTCCCAAAGAAGTTGGACCCAAGGAGGAACACACCAAGGCACATCATAATTACATTAGCCAAGGTTAAAATGAAGCAGAGAATTCTTGAAGCGGCAAGGGATAAGGGGACAGTCACCTACAAGGGAGTTCCCATCAGACTGTCAGCTGATTTCTCAAAAGAGACCTTCCAGGCAAGAAGGGGCTGGAAAGAAGTATTTGAAGTCTTGAAAGGCAGGGACCTACATCCAAAATTGCTCTATCCAGCAAAGCTGTCATTTAGAATGGAAGGGAAGATAAAGTGCTTCTCAGATAAGGTCAAGTTGAAGGAGTTCATCATCACCAAGCCCTTATTATATGAAATGTTAAAGGGACTTATCTAAGAAAAAGAAGATAAAACTATGACAGTAAAATCACAGCAAACTCACAGCTATCAAGAACCACACCTAAAACAAAAGCAAACTAAGCAAACAGCTAGAACAGGAACAGAACCACAGAAATGGAGATCATATGGAGGGTTAGCAACAGGGGCATGGGAGGAGGAGAGAGGGGGAAAAGGTACAGAGAATGAGTAGCATAGATAATGGGAAAAAAATAGACAGGGGGAGGGCAAGAATAGTATGGGAAATGTAGAAGCTAGAAAACTTATGACACATGGACATGAACTGAAGGGGGGAATGTGGATGGGAGAGGGTGTGTAGGGTGGAGGGGAATGATGGGGGAGAAATGGGACAACTGTAATAGCATAATCAATAAAATATATTTTAAAATAAAAAAATAAAAAAAAAAATCAAACTTTGTGTTGGAAATGATAGAAAAGGCAATGAGGTACCTGACTAGAAAATGGGCTAAAAACCTTGACACTTCACCAAAGCAGACACAGATGACTAACAAGCAATATAAAAAGATGCTCCACATCACATGTCATCAGAAAAAGTTGAATGAAAACAGCGATGGAATACTACTGCACATCCCTTAGAATGTCTAAAAGCTGAGACACCGACAACACCACCGAATGCCGGTGATGACGCGTGGCAATGGGAACTCTCCATCCTGTGCCGCTATGCAATCATGTGATAATGAAAAATAGGCCAGCCACTTTGAAAGACTTTTTACAAAAGTCTTATTATTTCTTGAAAAACAGCCCATACTCTACTGCATGATCCAGCAATTTCACTCCTTAACATGTCCCCAAAGTAGTTAAAAAGTATGTCCACATGAAAACCTGCATACAGATCTTCACAGCAACTTCATTCATAACTGCTAAACTTGAATCGACTGAGATTTCCTTCAGCAGGTGAGTGGATGAATAAACCGTGGTTTATCCAGACAATAAAATATTTTTCAGTACTAAAATATCAGCTTTCAAGCCATGAAAATATATAGAGGAAACTTAAATGCATATCTTAAATGGCTGCACACCTTACATTTCAACGTTAAGGCATTCTGGAAAAGGGAAACTATAGAGAGGGCAAAAGATTCAGTGGTTGCCAGTGGTTGGGGTGGATGAAAGCAGGTGATGAATAGACAGAGCACAGAGGATTTGTGAGATTTTTAAAATATTCTATATGATATCATAATGATGACCTCATGTCATTATATATTTAGTCAGACCCATAGAAGGTGTAACGCTAAAAGTGAACTGTGATGTAAATGATGAACTTTGAATGATTATCATGTGTCAGTGTAGGTCCATCCATTGTAACAAATGTGCCACTCTGGTGGGAAATGTTGGTGATGGGGAAGGCTGTGCTTGGGGCAATGGATGGACAGGAAATTTCCGTAGCTTCCCCCTCAGTGTCCTAAAACAACTCGAAGTAATAAAGACTTAAAAAAATCAAGTTGTACATAATGTATATATACAATTTTGTATGTTAATGGTATCTCAGTGAAGTTGTTTAAAAAATAAGAAACAAGACAATGACATATAAGAAGAACAATGTGACAGACTTACATTTGAGAAAAATTATGACTAAATATAATGTGATCAAAGAAAGAAGCATTGAGGACAATAAGACAGATTAAAACCACTGATAAATTAAGTAGTTCCTTTATTATTTGTACATGTTTCTATATATACATTATGCTTCAAAAAGAGGTTGCTTAAATGTATTAAAGGATCTGTAGAGTGCCAATTGTTCCAGTCACTGATGAATGATGAAGATACAAGGGAAATAATAACTTGAGTTGACAAAATGTAAGGGAAAAGGGAAAAAAATAGACAAATAGCAAACAGAGAAATACAATAACTACAAGTCCAAATATATGAGTATTTACATTAAAGTTTTGTTAAAAATAGGCAAATCTTTAATGCTTACAAGTCTATTTCCATTAACTCCTACCTGGCCCCATTGCCACCTGTCTTGCTCCTTGTTCATCTGTGATTCAACCATTTCCACACACTGCTGGGACAGTTGCCTTTTTGAAATTCAGGGCTGATATTCTTCAAGACCTTTAATTCTATACTATCCTCACCTACAGGATGAAGAACCTTATTTTACTGTTTTCCATCCCTACAGACCTATGTACTACTTCTCACACAGTACTCTTCACAATGACTATTTATTTAAGGAAGTAAATTAATTCAGGATCATATTATAAAAAGACTAAGATAAGTGTATGTACATGTTTGGATGTATGAGCGCGCGCACGCGAGAGAGAGAGAGAGAGAGAGAGAGAGAGAGAGAGAGAGAGAAAGTTACATTCACAATTAGCTATGATGTGAAACTGATGGTAGTTGATATGCTTTAAAAAGTTTTATAAGATTTTAAAGAGGATCAAGAAAGGCTTCCAGCTTTTACCTGGGAAAGGGGTATTTAACTTGGGCTTTGACCCAATTGCAATGGAGAAATATCAAATACATAATTATTTCATATTGTGCACATTCTAAGACATAGTTAGGGCCCCCATACTCAAATCACTGCATAGTGAATAGTGATTGTAGCTTTAACAATTAATAACCTTGGATATAATTTTGAACTTTTAAAAAATTACCCTTTTTGAATGCATGAGATCCCAGTGTTGAAATATGTGCATTGAGCCATTATTAATCACAATTCTATTGCTCATTGTATTACTTCTCAAGGTGGCAGCTGTGAGAAAGGAGGACTCAGTATTAATTTCGATAAGAAAAAGGACATCTGTATCACTGGTTACAGAGACTAGTCAAACAACATGTACATAAATGGATAGATAGATTGCTTCCTCTACAAAGGGAAAGCAGAAGAGATTTATGTGACTAATGAAACAGATTTGATAATTCTGGCAAAAACCTTTTTGTGGTTTTAGTATCTAATACTGAATAGTAACAGAATTAATAATAGCATTATTATTTGACAGTTTTCTAAATTCTAACAAAGACTTTGAAGAATAGAATACATGATCATAAAATTGAATATATATTTATTACATACACAGCTGCTTTTCTGGATGGTCATAAAGTATAAACTATTAAGATTGCACTCCAATTTCTTTGGATTTCTATTGCTCCAGTTTAAATGTCCTGACTTCTGCAATATGCCATTTTAAAATCTCTTTAGCTCCCCATACTATGTCAAGCATTGGGGATTCAAAAAGTCAGTCACAGTTTTGACACCACTGAGTTGCACATATTGTGGCCAGGATGAAGGGGCACATGCATCATAGCCTCAGAGTCCTGGAAGAACACCTTCAAGAAGGAAAGATCTCAGCTCATACTTACAGTGTAAATAGAAGTTGGTCCCCAGAATAAATTAATAAGTTGAATGGGAACTTTAAGCTGATTGTCTTTAAATATTTGATAGTCAAATTGCCAAGTGTGTAAGGGCACAGACTCTGGTCTCAGATTTCCCAACTTCAAATTCTGAGCCTGCTCTACTTCCTGTGTGACTTTGGAAAAGTTACTTAAGTTCTATGGAATTCAGTTTCTGCATCTGTAAAAATGGGGATTACAATACTAGCCCCTGCCTCATAGATATTTTTGCAAGGATTACCAAGATTAATATATGTGAAAGCATAGAACAATTCCTGCTACATACTAAGTGCTTGTTGTAGATGGTTATTTACTTCAGAAGGTGGCTGGGTACTCTCTGTGGAATGCTCACAGAAGCTTCCAACCACTTCTCTTGCCCTGAACAATCCAGCTGTGTGCCTACATTCTCATACCCCACATACAAATTATACTCCTTGCATTTGCCTGCACTTGCTGTCCTTAGAAGGAAATCTAGAATTCTATTGCTGTGGGGCTTTACCCCTTGGAAGCCTCCCCTTCACTCCTATACCCAGTATTCAGTGTCCCCTCAGACAATAAACATTACTCTTTCTAGTAAATCCATTTTTTTCTAGATGTTACAATTTTAGTAATGATGTTTATTTCCTTAAAGACTGGGACCCTGGTGACAACTGATGAGCCTGCTCATTAGGAGTCAGGCAAATCCCATGAGATATGGTTCGCAGTGAGGGGAGTAAGAGGGACTGGGAAAGGTGGAAAGTAAGAAGTGGTTGGATGAAGGGGCATTCAGAGGATGGAGACTGATTTTTTTTAAATAAAGTACATCAGGTTGGACTCAATAATTTCTTTAGGTTTTCCTTCGATCCTGAGATACTCTGATGTATTTCTATTTGCTCACAAGTGGATAGCAGGTAGCCCCATGTAGATGTGGAGTAATTGACCATTGACCACATAATAGCCTATCATAACTCCTTATTTTGTTTTTGCACCACATTAAAATCCTCAAGTGTTTGTCTGCTCTAGATGTTAATGCATTTTTATGCAACTAGAATACATTACAGAATTTATTTAAAAAACAACAAAAAAACAACTCCTACACTAAAACAGATTTTTCAGATTCATCATCTCAACTCTTTACTCAGGAGAAGTCCAGAGCAGACATTCAAAACATGCTTGTTAAAAGGCTGACTGAATGAATGAACTAATCAATTCCTCACCAAAATATGAGCTAGCCTCTATATTTTTTTTTAGTTTATGTGGGGAATTTATCTTTTTCCAAAGCCTCAACCAGACTGTGTTTAACACTCCATTAAACAAGGGAAAGAAAGTTGCCAGAGTAGTTTGCAAACTTACTCTTCCAGCAAAAAAGCAAAAGGGAAAGCAATCAAAAACAGTAAATGGTGGAAAATGTAGGTAATTATTTGTCCCATGTAACTTATTATTCTCTGCTGTGGAGAGAGCAGCATGTTCTCTGATGACAAAGTAGTTTAAAACCAACATCTCAATGCAAATACTTTTCCATCAATGAGCATTTTGTTGAGATATGCATATATCAGCCAGCCATCACAGTATAAAACAATAAGGAAATGCATAGATATTCCCCCCCAAGTAGGAGACTTAGGAGTTGGGCTTATTTTTGAAATGTAAACTACAAGCACATAAGCAGCATTCTTCCTGTGGAAAAAATTATCAGTAAAATCTGCATCAGAGATGTTGTGACATTTTTAAAGATGCCAAGGGAAATCAACAATTATAACAGCAATACATAGTGCTTAGCTATGTGCCACATGATATTCTAATAACTTTATAAATATCAAGTTTTTACTCTTCACAACATGAGGAAGTGCTATTATTACCACCCCTTTTTAAAAGTGACAAAACTGAAGCAAAATTTTAGTACCTGTTCAAGGGTCTCACACAGCTGGTAAACAGCAGTGTCTGGATATAAACTCAGGTATTTTGGTGCTATGTCTGTTCTCTTAGCCACCTATGCTATAGAGGAAGTAATTATGATAGATACTTAACATTTTAAAAAACAGTGTATCTCTGAAACTTCTGAACTAAGTTAATAATATATCTTTAACTTGAGCTCCAGCAAATCAATTCAATAAATATATAGGCCGAACACCATGTTTAGTACTTTGAGAATGTGATGGTGGTTGATAAGGAATCATACCCATGAAAAGAATGTATAATCAATCATCAGAGGCAGGTGTGTACAAGCACTGAAATAAATGCCATAACAGAGAAACCTGTTCTGGTATTGGACAGAGGTCAGTGTTAGAAGTAATGGACAACAGGTTCAGAGGCATTTGATTTATCTCAGGTACTTGTTTAAATTAAGAGTCTAGGATTTGGGGTTTTAAAATCATAAACAGAGAATCATATTTGAGTGGTGTGGTAAAGACAGATTGGAAATCAAGATATTTATCAAAGACTAAATGTCTAACTGACTAGCAATCTGAGTTTCGATTGCCTTATTTTTTACATAAAATATATGAAACTCTTCCACATTTATTTACTTTTTTAGGTTGGTTCCTTTGGTTTATTACTTTAGGTGAGATTCAGGTAAGACAACTGTGTAAGAATGAATATAACAATCTGAAAGAAATGTGGTTAATATCAGCATGGTCATAATCCTCTGATGCTCTTCCTTTTAATTTGCAGTTGTGCAACAAAACTCTGCACAGACACGTGGCATGAACATTGTTTGCAACTTTAGGGTAGAATTCACATGGTTAAAAGAGAGAAAGAGAAGATTACTCCTATTTCATCACCATCCCCAGGAATTTGATCTTTAGGTTTCTCACTATGTCAACTTTTATTTATTTTAATTACTTTGTTATTTCCTTGCAACGATACTCAGCTGTCTTGTGTAATTGTTATCATTGCTATTGTTATTTTACAAACCTCAAGAAACTACCATCATCATCACCACACCTATGGCAGATTGCACTTTACAAAAATGGTGTCAGGAGGCTCTCCCAGTCCACACTCTCTTCCTACAATGTGACTTTGACTCCTTTCTTTGAGATGTGGGATGTGTCTGCAAGTATGGCAGATGTATTGCTATCTGACTTCCAAGGCGAGGTCACAAGAGTCAGTACAGCTTCTGCCTGGTTCTCTTGGGACATCACATCCAAGGGACTTCACTCAGACTCAAAAAATCCACATGGAATGTAGATGAGCCCCTGGTCTAGTCCTGAATGAGCTCCCAGCTGACAGTCAATGCCAAGTTACCAGAAATAGGAGTGAGCCATCTTGAAACTGGATATCCCAGCTAGCTGGAGTCACATAAAGAAAAAGCAAGCCATTTCCAAAATATCTTCCCAAGTTGCAAATTTTATTCTGCAGAATGAATGACTGTTGTTTCAAGCCCTTAGTCCTTGGGTGTTTGGTTGTGAAGCAATAGGGAACTGACAAAACACTCATGTCTAATTAATGTTTAATACCCTTCTCCCCTTTCTTTCCATCCTTATTTCCTTCCTTCCTTCAGTCCTTCCTTCTTTCATCTGATTCCTGTGTACCAGATGTTGTAGGCACTAGAGATGTAAAAATATAAACAAAGCATATTTCTTCAAGCAGCTTATAGTTCACTGTGGAATACTCCAATGTCAGTCAATGGTTAAAACACAGCTTTTTAAGTGTTCTAACTGTGGTTTGCCTAATATGCAAAGGGAACTTTGGGAAGTGGCATTCTAATCATAAAGTTCTTTCAATGAGTAATGATATTTAATAATCACTAATATTTTCTGAGTACTTACTACATGCATGCACTATTTATAATATTTTAATGTATTAACAATTCAACCTTCACATGACAACTCCGAGTAAGATTCTATTGTTTTTTGACCCCATCTTGTAATTGAGAAAACTTAACCAATCATCTGTAAATATAAAAAAAGGTTTAGTAATTGCCTAAGCTCAAGAGTCAGAAAGTAGCTGAGATAGGAATCCAAGAAGTCTGGTTTAATTACTCAATGGCACTGAAAAAACATGAGAGAGGTGACTTTTCAGGAAGGGAAACATGTAAAGTCTGATTCATGTGGACTCTTATTGCATTTTATATCCAAAAAGGAATCAGACTGTACTAGTAGTTTAGTAACAGTTTAGTAAGAAACCTTTTCTCTGTACCCATGTCTGTGTGTGTGTGTGCTATAAAATAAACAATCTACTATCTATAATAAATTAATCCTTCTAGAAAATATTTAAATATTACTATCCTATATATGGTAGAATTAACTTGAATTATTAACTATATCTTCTTGCCTACTGCTTGCTTGCTTTTGATACTAAGTTCTCCAAAAATATATGAAAATCCTTTATTCTGAGAGTGGATATCACATTTGACATAGTCACAAAATGCTCAGTTTAAAGTTATTCTACATCAATTGCCATTAGTACATTTATAATGGAAGTTCCTTAAAAAATTCAATGAAATTTAAAATTGAATTTGTGATAAGAGCTCTTAGTTATATGATCTAATTTTTAAATGCCAATATTTATACCTGAAATGTATTCTGACACACTTTCAAATGCTCTAGTCTGTAAATCTAAGCAGTCAGCAATATTTCTGACAAGAATATATGTACACATGAATACACAGAGAAAAATTACACATATATAACCCATTCATTATCTGATATTTTTCCCTTTAGATGTCAAAAAGCAACAAAATTTTAGTTTATGTGTTTTTCCCATAGGAAAAAATAATTACCTAGGATATTGCAAAAACTTCTGAAAAGCGTTTATTTCCTCAGTTGTCTCTAACCAACTTATCAAGCATATGCTTCCTGATTATTCTTCCTAAAGCACAGCTTTTATCATACCATTGCCTTACACTGAAACCTTCAAGAGCTCCCTTTTGCCTGCCAATTTAAGCCAAAAGGGCCTATACAGTCTTCAGCTTCCTTCTCAAACTATCATGTACTACTCTTCATTCATCCCCCTCTGTAAATACAACAGGCAACCTTCCATTCCTGAGCAAACCTCTAGACCTTTTTTTCTGCCTATCTGTAATGCAGCTCTGTGTCTAAACTCCACTTTTCTACATCTAAATACATCGTAATCATCTTGCTTAGCATTGTACTAGATACAGGAAGGAGATCTACATATTCTAATGGCCTTTGCACCATTTGTTTATAAATTATTACTTAATCCTCTATGGTTTTTATTAAAAGCTTACAAATGAAGAGCTAGACAGTCATTTCAGCTTCCTAGGGGAATCTGGAAATCTACATTCTACATGATTCTATGTGAATTTATCTTTCTGGAAGAAAGAAGTTCAATGAAAAAAATTAATCATTGTCAGCATGTTCCTCTTAAAATTTTGACCCTCAAAGAGTAAAAAGAAACTGTGTATGCAAATACTGTTATTTGCATATTCCACAAACATTTATTAAACACTTTCTATGTACTTCAAATTATAGAAGACAATGGGAAGTGATAAAAATGCATACTTAGTGAGAATTTAATTATTCAGGAGTAATGAGGCAACTTAACACAAGGTAGAAAGTGACAAATTGTAAAACAGAGAGAGAGAGAGAGGGTTTTGGAGTTAAAAAAGAAGAAGAGAGATTGTGCCTGCTTGGGAGGATCCCAGAAAGTTTCATGTTAAAACAAGATGTTTCCATTTGTCTTCAGCAAATGTCAACCACAATGGAAAAACATTAAGAGAGCTAAGTATAAAACCCTTCAACATGAATCTGTTTCCATGGTGTCAATTCTATATGTTTATATTGATTCCTTTCTTGGTCTCATGAAAAAAATTTAATAAATCTTTGCACACAAAAGCATTGAAAGCCACATTTGCCACAAAATACCAAAGTTCTTAAATATTAGTAATTTGGAATATTACTGTGTATATTTTCAATCTGGACTAGCTCTCTTTTAGAGATTTGAGGAATTATTTTTAGACTATTCCTCCTTAGAAACTACTGATGCTGTATAACTTCATCAGCACAAAATAGTTTCATGAGTAAGAAGGAAAGTGCTTATTTAAGGAACTAAGTGTCCTTCACAAATGTGAAGAGGTGACTTTATCAATTACAATTCATCTCAGGACTTCTCTTGGGGTTAGTGTTGCTCTGAAAAGACATACCCCAAAAGGCGTGCTTTCCTTCAGTATTGAATATGTGGATTCCTGTGATAAGAAATCCTGTGATAAGAAATCCAAGAAATCCTGCTCAATTAATAAACTCAGAAATGTTGCTATTAATGAAGGATAAATAAACCAATATAGTAATTATTTGAAAACTCAACTAAAGCAGTAGATTTTTAAAAAAAAATAACAAATGCTTATTTGTTTCCTACATGGGGCACAGTTTTAGGTATCATGGACCCAGTAGTGAAAAGGCAAATTGGGTTCATGTCTTTCGTGATCTCATGTTCCAGATATAAGGGCTATGGTGTATGGGGCTGGGGGAGGCAAGGGGTAGGAGCAGAGATGAGATAAAATACATATGATTAATAACTAAAAAAATGTCTAAAAATAATTTCAAATAGTGATTGTTACTATTAAGACAGTAATGTAGGGTGAGCTGATAAAGAGAATTGGCAGGGACCTTAAGTTAGGTGGGCAACGAAGGGAGACATATACAAGAAGTAGATATTTGAACTGCTACCTGAGTTATTCATTAACAAAACAACAACCTGTGCAAAAATGCAAGTGGAAAAAGCAGTAAAGGCAAAGGCTCTAAGGTGGAAAACAGCTTAGAAGATACTAGAAAAATCAAGGCTAGTATAACAGAAGCCTGATAAGTGAGGTAGGGGATGCCACAGAGTGAAATTGTAGGGTTTGGTAAGATCATGGAAGACCAAGTAAGGAAGACCATGTAAGTTTGTGTAGTGTATGTAAGTGGTCTGAATTTTCTTTCTTAAAACCCTGATTTAAGGCTATGGGAAGGATTTCTGTATACCCTTGTATACATCAGTGAAATGAAACTTTCATTTTTACATTTATTCAAAAAGCAATTATTGAGGAATTCCCATGTGTTATGGCCTGGAATTGGGGAAGAAGGTAGACAGGAAGAGAAATCTGGTACTTACTCTCTGAGAATTTGTAGAATGATAGAGGAGAAAGTACTAAAAGCCACAAGTAATTATATTTATAAAGTACTATGGATAACCTAAGGACAAATATAACTTCCAGCTGGGAAGATCTTTGCATATAATACAGTGTGTAAGCTGGGCCCTGGAATATAGGTTTGAATTGAGGGTGTGGAATTGGGGATGAGGAGTGTTGAAAAACTGATTAAGACAGGAAGTAAAATACAGTGCCTTTTATGTCATTCAGGGAACAATATTTAGCCAAGTGCTGCTGATAACTGTCCGTACGTGTGAGACAGTGAAGAGAAAATAATAAGCTCATTCATTTGTTTAGTGAATATTTATTGAGCAAGTGTTATGTAGTAAGCAATATCCTAGCTGTCAGTGAAGAGAGGGTGATACCAGATAAAGCCTTTGTTCTTATTATGTAGCAGTCCAGTAGGGGGAGACAGACAATACACAAATACATTTATTCTGTAAGTAGAGTGCAAGGTGGTGATAAGTGCCTTGAAGAAAAATAACACAGAGGAAGGGAAGGCAGTTTGTAGTGGTTAAACTTTTACAAAGAGTAACCAAAGAAGACTTCTCTAATAATTGGCATTACGGCAGAGACTGGAAGGACATGAACAAGTGACTCATGCAAAGGTCTGGGGAAGAGTCATCAAAGCAGAGAAAATAGTAGGTGGAAATGCCCTGAAGTGGGAACATACTAGGAATATTCAAGAAAAAGTATAGAGACTGTTATAAATGAAATATTAGGGTGAACTGGAAAGCGATAGGAAATGAGGTCAGAGGGTGAGGTAGAGAGAGGGGATACAGACATGTAACACCTTGTAGGTGATAGCAAGTTGAGAAGCCAGTGGGAGGCAATGAACAAAATAGTAGAATAATTTGACTTCCATTGTCAAGGGGCACTATGAATACTAGGTTAAGAAAGGCCAAAGAGGATAGACAGAAGCAGATAAACCAAATAGGCTATTGAAGTTATCCAGGTGAGAAGTGATGATGGCCTGGAGTTGGGAAGTTATGAATAAAGTGATGAGAATGGTCAAATATGGGAAATACTTTGATAGGATTTTATAGTTGATCAAATATTGGATAAGAGAGAAGTCAGATTGACACCATAGACTTTTGCCCAAGCCACAGAAAGAATGGAGCTGCTATTTAGATGAGAAAGACTCCAGGAAGAACAAATATTTCTTAGGCAACCCAGCTGTCCATTGTAGAAATCATAGGTTTGGTATTTGTAACTGAACAGATATTTTTAAATAAAACCAGTCATTTTATTTATTTTTTTATTGTTGCTAAATTACAGTTGCCCCACATTTTTCTAGGTTGCTCTCCCCTGCCCTGCTCACTCCCGCCCTGCTCCTACAGTCAATCCCCACCCTGCTGTCCATGTCCATGGGTCATTCATACATGTTCCTTGACTAGACCCTTCCCCTTCTTTCATCCCTTTCTTTTTACTTTCTTCCCTCTGGTCACTGTCAGTCTGTTCCTTATTTCTACACCTCTGGTTCTATTTTGCTCACTTGTTTGTTTTGTTGATTAGGTTCCACTTATAGATGAGATCATATGGTATTTGTATTTCACTACCTGGCTTATTTCACTTAGCACAATGCTCTCCAATTCCATCTATGTTGTCACAAAGGGTAGAAGCTCCTTCTTTCTTTCTGCTGTAGTATTCCATTGTGTAAATGTACCATAGTTTTGAATAGGCAGTTAAATATATGGCCCTAGATAGATTTCAGGGAAAATGTCTGGACTAGAAAAAAGGGGAGAAGGCCTCCTGTCCTACCATTGCCTCCCCTAGCCCCTTAACCCATGGTTCACATATCTGGAATGGGAGATGAATGAAGAGCATGAACCTGGTTTGATTTTCTCACTACTGTGTTCATCAGGCCTAAAACTGTGTCATTTAGGAAATAAATGAACATGTGTTGTTGTTTTAAAGTTTATAGTTTACTTGACTTCTCAAATAACTACTACATTGGTTTATTTATTCTTCATTAATAGCAACATTCCACAGTTTATTAGTTAAGCAGGGTTTCTTTGGTGCCTCTCCCTTCATTTCTTGGGAATCATTAGGAGATGCATGATATTTAATGAGCTGTGACTAGATAAGTCTATAGAGAGAAAAAAATAGGCCGAGGATTGAGCCCTGAGGCCCTACAAAATTAAGAGGCCAGGGAGAGGGAGAAAGAACTAGCAAAGGAGAGGAGTGCTAGTGAGGAAGTAAAAAAAGAACCAAAGGAATTAGTGTCCCAATAACTAAATGAAGCATAGAAAGAGTAATCACCTGTGACAACCACTTTTAAGTCACTTGAGAACTGAAAAGGGACCATTGGTCTTGGCATTGGGAAGTGATTACTGCTCTTGACGAGAGCAGTAAGAGTGAACTGGTAATAATGAAAACCTCAGCAAAACAGGATCAGAAGGAAAAAGATGAAAATGAATTAGTGAAGGTTAACTTCTCTGAAAAGTTTGGTTGTCAAAGGTGGGAAAAAAAGGAACAGTGGCTGGAATAAGAGAAAAAAATCAACAAAAGATTTGCCTGAAATAGGAAGCAGATTAGTCTAATTATATCCTGCTGACCTGGTTGAAATGAGAGAACTGGGTGAGATAGGAGAGAGAGAAGGAGGATTATAGAAAGGTTGTATCCAAGAGGTCAAGAGAGTTGGAATCTAATGCACCAATGGGTAAGTAGAGAAAGCAGACAGTACTGGTACTAATGTTCACATGGAAGTAAATGCGGTAATAGGAGCTTGTAGAAATCCTTTTCTAATTGCTTTTTTCTTCTCCGTGAAACAAAAAGTAATTGCATCACCTGAGAATGAGGCTGGGAAGGAGGTGGCTATAGTGGTTAAAGAAGAGGGAAGACTTAAAAGAGTTCTCTTAATGAGTAGGAGAAAAAAAAATTCACTTCCCTTAAGTGGTTTGTGGGTCAGGACAAAATGTCTGTTTGAAATTAGCAGATGGACATTTAAAAATGATATCTTTAAACAAAGTGGGTATACCTTTCTCCAATATGGTTGCAAGGTCAGTGTATAAGGAAGAATGAATTTAATTAATTTTGTAAAATTAGTAAGATTTGGGGGCAGAATGATGCATAGCTGGGTTCCAAGCAAAGTAAGGACATGGGAGATATAAGTACATGTCCTTAATATCCCAAAACAGCAGTTTATGGAGTACTGTTAGAGTTTGGATATAAGCAGACTAAGATTTAGAGTCTGTGAGCATGAAGATGTTGCAGTTATTGGTATCTGATAAAATCTAGTTTTTATTTTTCATCAAAGTGAGTACTCAAACTAAGATGGAAAACAAGATCATTTGATGAGGAGGGAAAGCAATTAGGGTAAAATAATTAATTGGCAGTATTAAAATATAAGGACCACGGAGTCAACTTTAAATATGTGAGATGCTCTGAAATTTTTAAGAAGGAAAGTTTCATGATCGATACTTTGAAATGAGTAATCGTAATAGGGCATAGAAGATGAATAGAAGTAGGTAGAGATTGAAGATAGGAGAAAAAATCATTCTGCTGGCATAATCCAGAGCAAAAAGATGGAGACAAAAACAGGAAAGACTGGATTGTGCTCTATTCTCAGTATAAAAACAAACAAACCTGATGCACTGTCCTAGGGATTTGACATTCAAACTAGGTAGATAGGTATTTATTTAGATAAATAATTAGGATCAGATTTAATAAAGGCTATGCCACAGGTCTGAACAAGATAGACAGAATGGATTAAATTAATTCCAGTGATTCTGCAGCAAGCAAAGATTAGGGAAAAAGAAAAAACTTAATTGAAGCCATAAATTGTTAGCTGAAGATGAGTGGTAACTTTCCCAGTACAGTAGGTAAGACAGTATGCTAAGAGAAGGGTAAAATTAAGTCTAAGGAGCATAAAGAGCATGACATACCAGTCTATAGTGTTGTTTTGAATTAACTTGACCATGGGTGCCCAAGGAGCTAGCATAGGAAATGGGCTAGACTTAGAAGTTAAAGCCAGTTATGAAAAACTTTAAATGTCAAGCTAAAGGATTGAGACTTTTGTTTTTTCTGTATATAATGAGAATTTACAGAAAGTTTTAAGCATGGGCTTTAAGAGGTTTCACCTGTGTGTGTATGTTTACATGCAGAGAGCATGTGTGCATGTGTTTGTTTAAAACAGGGCCTGATGTTTCTTCTCACCAGGAAGTCTGAACTGATTTGGTCACATTTTGATCCTCTATGAAATGAGTCACAACATATAACTGTATGGAAGTTGTAATATTTGCCCAATGAATAGAATAAAGCTTGCCTTCCTTTCTAGCAATCGAATTGGAAAACATTAGCCTCATCACTATTACACTTTACCAACTGAACATGATTAACAATTATGTGACAGGAGCAAAACCACAGCCTGTCTGATATCATCAGGGGGGTTAGATTCTCTTTAAATCCAGTGACACATCTGTATTATGGCAGGGGTAGAGGATGAATATATTTGGTAACTCTGAAGAATGTTTCCTATCTCAAAATGTGATGATTCTGCGTTAAGAAGAAAAAGACAAACTATAACTAAAATTTTATTGTGGATATCCACATATCAAAAAATAAAAGTGGCTATATTCTTTTTCCAACCCAGGAATAAAATGATAACATCTAGTTGCCCAAAACAAAAGTTGGTCAAAATGCTAGTAGGTCAACATCTAAAAGATAGACAATTGTAGTGAATGCTTGGATATCTATACTGATCAAGGGTAGCAAGAAGCATCACTGTCTGGTCCGGTTAGCTTTAATTTTGTTAATGTTCAGTTCTGAATTGATTTCAGAAGAATAAACCAAAAGTTTAAAACAAAGGCAGCAAGTTTTCCTCTGTTTATATGTTTATGTAATTTTTGTGACAAAATGTTGTGACAAAACCATAGCTTTCAGTGGGTGCATGAGGTTTAAGTGGTTTCATCTCAAACTGGAAGCAGATGTGGAAACTGGTGAAGTGACCAAATGTCGTATTACAAAACCCAAACAAAACCACTGCTCAGTGTCTTCATCTCTGCAAAACACCAAAATGATGTGTTTCGAGGATCAGCAAAGGTCTGAATGAAACTTGTCTTCATTGAGAGTTAGGATTTAATCCAAGACCA
Organism: Glossophaga mutica; assembly: GCA_039655065.1. Taxonomy (NCBI): domain Eukaryota; kingdom Metazoa; phylum Chordata; class Mammalia; order Chiroptera; family Phyllostomidae; genus Glossophaga; species Glossophaga mutica. Next base: position 173,669,937 of record CM077304.1, on the reverse strand, counting down.
GCCAAGAATTAAATCATCAAGGGATTTGAATGAAATATCGCACCATAGATTTCAGAGGACACGATTAACTGTTGCTCAAAATCACAGAGCCGGATGAGTCATCATGTTGAGGTATTCTCACTGTTCTACGCACACCATACTCATACCCGTTTTAATACACTGCTTCCTTTGTATCCCCAAACTGCTCTCCTCTTTTCCCCTTATTAGTTTCATCATGGCCTATCACAAATGGTCCAGCTTAAATTCATTTACAAAATACTTCTTTCCATAAATACTCCACTCTTTCTTTAAAGACCATCTAATCTCTTTATTTTATAAATAGGAAAATATATTTCAGGGATTAAAAGATTTACTAAAGGCATTCTGTTTACTAGAAGTTTATAATTTCTATAAGTTTCTAATTTGAAATATTTATAATAATTATAATTTATCATAACTGGAAAAGTGTACCTCCCAGTCTGTGAACATCCCATTGTGAACTGTGTAATCCTATGTTGAATATTGGGAGATCTACCTATTAAAAATCCTAGGATGTGAGAAATGGTCTCTGAATGCCACAGTCTATTCTCCATATTGGAGCTTTCTTCATAGACCCAGAAATATGGGAGGGAGCAGCACTATTATTTTAACATCTTTAAAGTGTTCCAATATCTGAAACTAGCACTTTTGTTTGGCAAGTTCTTTTCTTTTTTATTGCTGTTCAATTACAGTTGTCCCATTTTCCCCCACTACTCTCCTCTGCCTTATTTGCCTACCCCCACCTCCCACTCCACCTCCCATATTCAGTCCCCCACCCCATTATCTTTATCCACTGGTCTTTTGTACATGTCCCTTGACCCTTCCCTTTCTTTCCACCATTATTCTCCTCCCCTGTCCCCTCTAGTTACTGCCAGTTTGTTCTTTATTTCCATGTCTCTGGCTATATTTTGCTCACTTGTTTGTTTTGTTGATTAGGTTCCACTTATAGGGGAGATCATAGGGTATTTGTCTTTTACTGCCTGGCTTATTTCACTTAGCACAATGCTCTCCAGGTACATCCATGCTGTTGCAAAGGGTACAAGTTCCTTCTTTCTTTCTGCTGCATAGTATTCCATTGTGTAAATGACAGTTTTTGACCACTCATTTATTGATGGGCACTTAGGCTGTTTCCAGCACTTGGCTATTGTAAATAGCACTGCTATGAACATTGGTGTGCATAGGTTCTTTTGAAATGGTGTTTCAGGATTCTTAGAAAGGATGCTCAGCATCACCAGCCATCAGAAATGCAAATTAAAACCACAATGAGATACCACTTCACACTGGTCAGAACGTCCATCATAACCAAATCAGCAAACACTGGCAAAGTACTGGCAAGAATGCAGAGAAAATGGAACCCTAGTACAACATTGGTGAGAATGCAGACTGGTGTGGCCACTGTGGAAAACAGTATGGAATTTCCTCAAAAAACTAAAAATGGAACTGCCTTTTGGCCTGGCAATTCCACTGCTGGGCCTATACCCTAAGAATCCTGATGGATTCTTTTCTATCATATCATATAATACTTTTTTTTATGGTATTAAAATACCCTAAGTTTTCTAATTTCTACACTTGATGTTAGCCGAGAGACCAAGAAGCAACCCAATTCCTTCTTACCAATATTCAACCAAAGAATTGGAGGATCAGTTTTACTGTTCACTGGACATAAGTGAAAATTTCAAAATAGGTCAAGTCACTTGGAATCCAGTAGTGACCTAGGACAGAAAATAGTCTAGTAGCCTAAAATTTTATAGTAATAATAATATGTGTATATACATATATATCCACACATCATATAAACCAATAACTAAAATTCAGAAAAGTAAAAAATTTCTACAAGATCATCCAGGATAAAGCTAAATTCAGAAACAAATGTGTTCCAGTTCAAAGACCAATGTTTTCCCTTTCCAACCACAAATATTATTAGCAATGCCAATAGATTCAGTTTCCCAGGCCAAGGATCCACTACCATCTCGTCAGTCTCCTCTCTGCAGTGGTGATAAATTCTTTTTTAGGGTCCTAATTGGCAAAAAGTACTGAGAAGAAGAACAAAATAATTGTTTCCTCTCATGAAAAATTTAAGGGCCTTACAGGACATGGCATGGAATTAGGACATCTAAGCATCACCCAAATACCCCTTGATGAGTCAGCCTTCTTGCTCACATCCTGGAAGCCATATTGTGAGGTATTCAGGATGTTGTTGAGTTCTCAAACACTCTCTAACCCAAACTCCTAAATAGCTCACAAATGTTGGATTTCCTGACTTTCCCTAAGGGTCACTGGCCTTAATACCTAATCACTCAATAAATTAGCAGATTTAAGCAAACATCAAGGTTGGCAATACTCACTGGTATAAGTATCTGAGGTACACCAGCATTAGGAGAGGTCACATGAGGTCTTCAGGAACAAGGATTAATATTTAGTAAATTGGACTCTCATCTCTTCTACAGTGACCTTTCCATTCTCTAAATTTATGATTTTAGTGAGTACCATTATCATCACTTATATTCACTACAATTCGTTCTTCAACAAATATCAATCAGAACTGGATTCTACACTTCAACATGTTATAGTCTAAGTAGTAAACATGTATCGATTCACCTAATACGTGTCAGGTCCCATGCTAGCATACTAGACTCTGAGAATATAAAAATAAAAATTTACTTCAAGGGGTTTACATAACAACAATTCCAGAATACTTAAAAGACAGGCATAGAATTACAACTTATATTTATTAATTAATCTCAAAATGAGAGATCAGCAAAAGAAGTAGAACCTTACTTCCATAAGACAAAATTTGAGTTGCAGAGATCAAATGCCTCCTGAATAAAGACTTCACGAATTGGTTTATTTTTATAAAATTCCAAATCCCAAGCCTACAGAAATGCAAATGAAATACAACTAAAGATACAAGTTAAAATATGTAAATTATTATTCTATAATATATCTAAAGAAAAAAGAGTCACAATTTGACCTTTAAAATGTTGATTCTGTAGAAATTTTAAATAGGCAAATAAGAAACTTCAATATATTTAAAATCTAAAAAAATAGATGCTTGAGAAATATATAAACATTTATACTTTACATATGTTGATTAAAGTATATATCTATGTAGGTATATGCACCCAAATTTAAAGGAGCTATGTTTATACAAGAAAAGGCTGTAAAACTGAAAATCTAGTACAATACTATAGAATAAATAGGAAAATATATTCAAACATATATTCCGATCCAGAGAAACAAATATTCCCTATGTTATGTAAACTTTTGTAAAGCATAAAATGTAGATGAAAAACTCAAGTCATTATAAGAAACTATATATTAAAACCATCCATACGGATGTGCAAACACACACAAACTCTAAACAAAGTCCTCTTTACAAACCAGAGGCAAAACCTCTTAAATAATATATTTTAAAATCTGGCAAGCAATGAACTTAAAGAGCAATATATCCTGAAAAGATAGAATTGTTCCAAGAATACAGTAAGAATATCATCTTTGCCTCATTTGATGTTTTTGTTTTATTAGAATTTGTTTAAAATGTATTAGAACTTGCCTAGAATATGTTATATTTTGACTATATTTCAACTTTTTAAAAAGATTTGTTGTTAATGTCTCATGAAAACAGTGTTCATATGCTTATTAGTTACTTTGATTTTACCCAATAATAGAGTATCTATCTTTTAAAGTGGAGAATAAACCCTTTTATTTATTGTGATCCTTGTTATTTTATCTTATTTCTGTCATCTTTTGCCCTAATTATATGCTAAATGTTTAGAGATGGGGATTGTGGGTTTTGGGGTGTTTTTTTTTTCTTTTAAGCATGTTGGTAACATTTATGGAATTTTTTCAACATTTGTACCTCTGATGATTTAAAATTTATATATCCTGTTTTAATTTTCAGTCATTACAGTTACATTTCAACTTTTTCTATTGTTATCTGGATTTACTTAGTATCCATTTGATGAAAAAAGAAAATGTAGTCCAATTTTATTTTCCTTCTTTCCTTTATCCCTGTCTCAGTTATCTCTCATTGTAGAGAATCTGGAAATTGAATTGCAGGAGCCTATTTATATTTATATTTATATTTATATTTTTTCATCAGCAATATGTAAACTTTGATTTTACTGAGTTTTTCATCACATTTTCTATACCTACATCTTCCCTTTCTCTCATTCACTTTTTATGTTCTTAAATATAATTTCAATCAAGGCTTTTTAAATGTTCTGAATACTTCATTATCTGGAAATGTCTTTGCTTTACTTTTCCTCTAGGATGTTAGTTTGACTGAATGCTCCCAACTTCAAAATCATTCTTCTCATTCTTCCATGTTCCCTTAGCAATGATTGTTACCATTAACAAAATCCACTGCCAATCTGCTTCTTTTGTAGGTAACCTGCTGTTACCTACAAAAGACACTGTTAGTGTCTTCATTTATTATTGTGGTAGTTTTGCACATACATTTTAGCTCCCTGAACTTTCATGATGATTTCACCATCATCATTCTTATTTCACTTATTATACCAGGCACTTGACATTTTGTGTCATCAGCTGGTTTTTTTTTTTTTTCTTTTTCTCACTATTAATGATTGCCTCTCCTACACTATGTCTATTATCTCCTTTTAAAATTCCATTTGACTGATGTTGCAGTTCTAGGATCTATGCTACATGCCTCCTAATTTTTCCCTCATGCTTTCCATATCTTAGGCTTTTAACATTGAGGGCTCTATTGTGGTCATTTATTTGTTCTTCGTCTATGTCTATTCTAAAAATCAACCTACTTTTTTCAGGTCAAAAATATAAATATATAAATGTTCACAGAAAAGTGTAACAAAAATATTCCCATCAAGCATTAAATATTTTGTCATATTTACTTGAGTCATAAATTAATGAAAGACCTGAAGTCCCTTCTAATCACCATCTTCTTAGTCCTCTGTCCTTTCCTCACTTGCTGAGGTGAACACTACTGTGGCAGGTGCATATCACCGGAAGCCATTTTTAGTCACTTTTATCTAGGTCTGTGTCCTTAAGCAATACAGAGTTTCTGTTTTAAATTCACCCATCATTTTACAATATATATCCTCTTGCATCTTACTTTTTAACTTCCTATTGAATTTTTAATATCTAGCTATTTTATGTAGTTCAGTTGTTTTAAATACTATATGGTATTCCACTATTTTATAAACAGATTGTCTTAGGAGTTTTTTCCAACAGGTTTTGCTACCAGACAAAGTAAACAAACTGTGCTGCATAAAGTAGAGTCATTGTTTTGTATTGCTACAGTTTTAGTAAATGTACAATAAAGTGAGCATTCTATAAAATTACTGAATGTCTTATTCACCAGAGTACACCCCACTGCCTATCTCTTCAAAAGTAGTCTTTTATGTGTGTTTTGAATTATGGTTTTCTTTGGTCTTAATTCTGAATGCATCTGTTTTCTCTTTCCATAATTCATCAACTTTTATGTCTAATTATTTATTTTCTATTTTCCCGTGTTGTGATGGGATGCTTTTATATATAGAAACATATGTATGGCCCTTGCCAGTGTGGCTTAGTTGGTTGGAGCATCATTCCATACAACAAAGGTTGGGAGTTTGTTTTCTGGTCAGGGCACATACTTAGGTTGCAGGTTCAATCCCCAGTCGGGACACGTATGGGAGGTAACCAGTCAATGTTCTCTCACTCTCTCCCTCCCTCCTTCCCTCCCTCCCTCCCTCCCTCCCTCCCTCCCTACTTCCGCCCTTCTTATTTCTCTACAATCAATAAATATACGTAAATTTTTTAAATATGTAAGTATTTTGCATATATTTTTTCAGCCCCGTCATTTCTGTCTTCTGAACATAACCACCCCTTTCACTAGGTTGTATGACAACCTCTTGAAGATCGTTCTCTTTGCTACTGTTTCACCTTCCTTACCAAGTTCTGACAGCACTAGGGTTATCTTTAAAAATTGTAAGTGATCTCATATCACCACCCTCTATCCTCAAAATTTTTCCCTTTCAATTCAGCTAAAATATGAATCCTTACCCTCTTCTAACAGGCCCCAAATGATGTAGACCATGTACCCTGTTCCTCCAGTCTTATTTCCTTCCAGCTTTCACCTCTCTTTCATCTAGCCCTTGTAGATTTCTTTTTGTTCCCCACATACTTTGAACTCTTATAGTCTTTACATATACCATGCTGTAAGCTTGCAGAACTGTTCTCTATTTTTTGCTAATTTCTTCTCATCATATCTCAGCCCAGTTGTATATTTGCAGAAAGCTCAGAAAAGAAATTATTTTCCTTTTGTCCACAGAGAAAAGATACACTGCTGTGTTTTTAACATGAGGCCTCCTGACTTTAGAGTGAAGGCCAATAGTTTTTTATGAGGTGTCAAGTTGAGCCTCTTCCTTATGGCAGAAAATAAGCTGAAAGATTCCTTTTGTCTGTAGGGACCTAAATGGGAAGAGTCAACCTGGAGGAAATTTGGGGAAGGACATGAGTAAGTGGTACTGGATCTCAAATTTGAATTCTTAAGTTCCATCCAACAAGCAATTCAGACACCAGCCAGTGACCTGCAAGCGCCAGGACAATTGCCTGGAAGGAATAACAAAACACCATTCAGTTGCCTAAGTCTATGCAGGTCTTGGGCAGTATTATTCCATTACAAGGGCCAGGAATGCCTCAAGGCAAAATCAAAGAATATTACAACTCTGACTATTCAAATTTGTGGTTGATCTTAATCCTTACACATATCATTAAAGTGATAATTTCAAAGACTTTGTAAGTGCCCAGAACTTCTACAAAGCTCAAGTTCTTGACAAAACTTCTTTTTTCAGTTATGCTGTCTTTGTTTATCACTTAGAGCAACATGAACTGGAAATTCCCTTGGAAAAGGGGCAAGTAATTAGGCTATTCTAAGTTTGTTTCACCTTATTATTGTTTTATCCTGTATTTGAGAAGCCAGAAGAGTACCTGGTATTGTACTCAGTATTTCCTGTTCCCCTCAGGTGACTTTGAAATGACTGTACCAGACACATATTACAGATCCTGTATGAGCTTTCAAACAATAAAGCTGTAATTTTAGAATCAGCAGAGAAGTTGCCCCGTTCTTGTTCTTCGATTTGCTAGAGTGTTTGGGGCTGGAAATCTTTTTGGAACAATCCTCCATACCTAGTTAGTCTTGCTTGTCAGTTTAAATGAGAAGTCTCTGGGTGCCAGAAGAATGTCTCAACCCCGGAATGTGATTTTATGAGGCAACCCATTTAACTTTTATGTCCTCAGTAGGGTAGTCATTATTTCTATTACTGAAAGATTTCTAAATTGGCTTACAATGTCAAACATCACATTCAGAGTACAAGTGTTTTGGTGGTCTGAACAGTGAATAAAAAGGGTTAATAACAATGTTCATCAAGCTGACTGGCTTGCAAGCATGACATGCTTTTGAATGTCAACTCAACTTGTAAAAATAACTTGGACTCTTAAACACTTAGGTCTGTATAATAATTTATAGACATCAGATTAGAATCCCGTAGAGTGCCTTGGAAATGTATTTAGGTAGATTTTATTCCAGGAAAATCTCATCATGTAAATTTGATAGCTAAAACAGCATGTTAAATGTTCCAGGCAATTGCCTGCTAACTTGAAATCTTGTACATGCAATACAAAAATTATGGCCACTAAATCTGCAAGGAAAAACATTTTTTAATTTTCTGCTTGTATTCTACACTGTGTTTATACTATAAACCTACAGTTCCATAGAAATAAGAACAAGAATGGATTTTAATACCATCTGACCCATTCTCTATTTTCATTTGAGAAAACTATGGCCTAGAGGGGAAAGTGGCTGATACACAGACATTTACCATAGAGCTAAGAATAGAACACAATTTTCCCACACCCAGAGTTCTTTCAACGCACCCCAGGTCATACTAAGTCTAACTGTACAAAATGTGTTTATGTCCAAAATGTAAAATTTCATTTATAGAATGTAAATCTCTAGTTCTGGTATATCAGTTATAAAAAAGAAGATGAATTCTTTTTTTACTTAAATAAAAGTAAAATAAAAGTTGTGAAAAAAACTGTTAACAACTTTTAATATATACTTAATCAGTAATAATCTCACTGGTTAAGAAGAAGAAAATAAAGAACTGCCCCACAGTGTGGCTCAGTTTCTTGGGTGCTGTCCCACAAACCGAAAGATCACTGGTTCAATTCCTGGTCAGGGCACATGCCTGGGTTGCAGGTTTAGTCCCCAAAGTGTGTATGAAAGGCAACCCATGTGAGATGTTTCTCTCTCACATTATTGTTTCTCTCCCTCTCTTTTAGAGAGAGGGGAACTCCCCTTTCCCCTCTCTATAAAATCAAAATAAAAGTTTTTAAATATTATTAAATGAAAAACAACAAATTTATCATTTAAATTCTATAAAATCAAAGTTTTGAAACAATGAACTTTAAGTATGAAAGGAAAAGGACATGAAAGGAGAGAAATTAGCCTTCTAGGTATACTTACCCAAATGTGAACAAGCATCTTTTTAACATGCCATACCTATGGCACTAGAACTGGAACTAACAGATAAAAACACAAAACTTGGGAGAAAATGGCCTCCTCATTGAATCTTCCAGTTTATCGCATTAGGTTATCAAATGTTATTGTTTAAAACACCATGCTGAGCAATATATAAGGCAGACAGAATTTTTGACATGTTATAGTTAAATAACTTAAAATTAGATGCATTCAGTTATTCAAGCACAAATCACCCAGCTTGATTTGGATTCATACAGACTCAAAGTCAAGTTAATTTCTTCTTTAGCAAGGGCTTAGAGAGGGGAGGAAGCCACAGCAATAAATAACACAGAGGATATTATTTTTAACCACTTATAAACCTGTATTTTATTTGCTTTCTTTCAAGATTCATTGAAATAAAAAATTACCAATTTGAAATGATAAATACATAACAGATTTCATTTTCTTTCCTTTTTTTCTTTTCTTTTTTGGACCTAAGTTTAGGTTATCTCTGTTCTTATATTTTTGAAGATAATGAGTCTGAACAAGTTTATTTTAACCTGAAACAAAGTTCCGTGGAAATTTTCAGAGAAAACTCTGCTTAAGAAAATGTTGTTTCATGGTATGAACACCATAAGGAAGGGACTTTTTAAAGTAATCCTTTAAAGTATTCAGGTTTCTGACCCATTGCTGTGCTGAATTAGATTAAGGTGTAAATTCTGTAGCTCCATTTTTCAGAATAGATGATATTAAAGAGCAAAATAAAGAAAGGAAATATATACAGACTTTTCCAAATTCCTTTAATTTTACTCATTTTCAATTTTTCTACTAATTGAAGGCTATTCATATTCAGAATTATATAGCTTCATCTGACATACAAATTATCTCTTTTATAGAAAGAAATATATCTACATTTAAATATGTTTGCATATTATTAACATATTTGTGGAGATCAGAAAATAATTTTTAAAAATACTCCTCTTTTACTCTGTCCTCTGAACCTTTCTTCTAGCCCATTAAACTCATGTAGAAACCAAAACATTATCGCTGAAATAAGTGGGCTTTTTCCATTAATATATTTTAATTATAGTTGACATACAATAGTATATTAATTTCAGTTATACACCATTGAACTCACATATACTCAAGTTTACTCTTGGAGAAGATGTTTGCTCAAATTACCATCAATACTATTTTTATTAGTGTCCCCTCTTCAGTTATTCTTTCAATTCAATCCATATAATTTATTCTTTTTGAGTCAGATTTGTAAAAACAAACGTAAGTCATGAGAACAGGTAGAGCTAGGAAAGTAGGAACATTGAAAAATCCTTACCAGGGTTGAGTCGATAAGAACACAAGTATTTATTGCATACTTATTCTGTATCAGGCCTTCCATAGATTATTTTATTTGATTATAAAAATGACCTTATTAGGTAAATACTGTTAAATATAGTTATAATGATACTGAGAGAGCTTAAGCAATTTGTTACAGAGACAAATGTTACAGAGTTGGCAAGAAGTATAGCTGATAAATAGTAAATCTGGGATTTAAACTAAAATAGTATGATTCCAGTGCTTTAAACCAGACTCTATGATACTCTTTTTCAGATCAGAGGAAACTATCTAGGTGCGGCGAAGAGAGACATGGCAAATCTAGGTAAATTTTCTTTATGTAAAATTTTTAGTCTTCTTCTTTTACATAGGATTAAAAAGCATCTGCAGAATGTACCAAACTGTATCCAATGATTATTTAAAGAGAATTAGAAAGCAATATGCACTGTCTAGATAAAACAATTATTTTGTTCAACTTAACCTGATTATCAATTTACAATTTGTGTCTGATATATTGATTTCTCTTCTTGCTCTCATAGTCTCTTCTCTAAACAATAACAGAAGTATTTTTTAAGACATTAATCAGCTCTGACCAGGTGGCTCACTTGGTTGGAGCGTTGTCCTGCACACCAAAAGGTTGTGGATTCTATCACCAGTTGGGGCATGTATAGGAGGCAACTGATTGATGTTTCCATCTCACATTAATGTCTCTCTCTTTCTTTCTCTCTTTGTTCTCTAAAATCAATAAACATATCCTTAGGTGAGGATTAAAAAATATTAACATTATTGATCAACTTCTACACTCCTTTTTTGAATGGGAGTGGGGATGTGGGGGATATTTCAAAAAATAAACTCAAACATAAACCTGATTTAATAAACACAGTTTAAGGATCCATTTGGTTCAGACAAAAAGTATTATTATGATTATTTATTTTACTTTCAATCATTTATGCAGATATATTAGCATTGCTCTTCTCATATTTATAATGTTACAAGAAATGTAAAAAAGGATTCAAATTTATTAAAAGAAAAAGAAATGTATGTATCTCTCCTTTATTAAAACTAAGAAAACACTATTATGCCAAACCACATATTAGGAAGTACTTGCCAAATGTTTCAATGCTTGAACCAAATCATAGAACACCAGAACAAATATTCACTTTTGAAATTAAGCAATGTACAATTTCACTAACAGTTTCTGAGAAGCTCCTAAATAACGTAATCAGGATACTTTTGTTGGAAGATACAAGTAACCGTTAAATAAAAAAGCAAGAGAACTCTGATCTATCAGACTTCACTGTGAGAAATGATGATCCTTAAAAATGCAATCTGTGTATCTAGATAGAACTCAGATTAAATATAGAGAGCAGAGGATACCACAAATTATGCAAAAAACATATTCTAAAATGTGTCATTGAAGAATAAACATCCACAGATGGTTATTTCAATTTGGAAAGGGAAGAACAAAGATTCATCCTACTAGATATTAAGATATATTACAAAATACAGTAATCAAAATATTGTGAAATAAATTCAGAAACAAATAACTACCCCCCCCAAAAGAAAAAGAAAGAAAGGAAACAAAACATACTCATGCACACACATATAGACTAAAGATAAGTAGAATGTAGGGGTTGAAAGTGTGGATACTGGAACTATACTGCTTTTATCTAAAACACAGTTTGGTGCTTACTTACTAGTTACATGACGTTGGCCTAATTATTCACCTCTGCGCCTCAATTTCCTCTTCTGTAAAAATAGTACGTTTTTGTGGTGAGAATATTTAAGTTCTAGTCTCTTAGCAAATTTCAAATTTAAATTGTATAATGCTATTAACAATAGTTATCATGTTTTACATTAAATTCTCAGGCCTTATTCAGAGCTGAAACTTTGTACCCTTTTACCAAACTCTCCCTATTTTCCCCAACCCCCAACCCCTTGCAACCACTTTTCTACTTTGTTTCTATGAGTTTGACCTTCTTTTTTCTTTTTTTTTTAATTCTACATATAAGTGATACTGTGCAGTATTTGTCTTTGTCTATCTGGCTTATTCCACTCAGCATAACGCCCTTAAGGTAAATATGTGAGGTTATGGATGTGTTAAACTAGATGGATGGTGGGGGAAAGTGCAAACAACTGTAATTGAACAACAATAAAATAATTTTTAAAAAAACTAGATGGAGGTGCCCTGACTGGTGTGGCTCAGTAGGCTGAGCATCATCCCACAAACTGAAATGTTACTGGTTTGATTCCCAATCAAGGCACATGCCCAGGGTACAAGCCAGGTCCCCAATTGGGGGTGTACAAGAGGCAAACTATACTTGTTTCTCTCCTTCTCTTTCTCCCTCCCTTCCCCTGTCTCTAAGATTATAAATAAATAGGAGGATCCAAGATGGCGGAGGAGTAGTGGATGCTACACTACTTCCCCCAGGGCCAATTTGGAATTACAACTAAATTGTAGAGAAATCATCCTGAATAACCAACTGGATGTTAGGTGGAGATAAGCTTTATAACCACAGATAGACAGAAGTCACAGCACCACAACAAGACTGGCAGGAGTGCAGAGAAGGTGCAAGAGGGCTGGCTTAGCTTTCTTGGGCTGCAGCAGTAGTTCTGGAGCAATATTTCAGCATTTGGAGTATTCCCCCTGAAAAGTGTGGCCTCTAAACCCGAAGCCCGCTCTGCAGCCTACAGCACCAGAGCCTGAAAGGAACCTGAATAACACCCAGCTGTGAAAAGCAGCAGGGTTTCTGTCTGCCAGGAAAAGACAGCAGGAGAGTCAAAGAGATTCTTGAAAGGTCGTCACACAAAATTTCATTTGCAGCCACTCATCCTGGGCTCTGGCAGAGAGAGGGCAGAGTGGACTAGAGGTACTTGAGGAGAATCTGTGGCTAGTGGCTCTGAGGAGAGAATGGAAGGAATAGTTACCAGGATTCCTGTGCTGAGTCATCCCCATTCTGCAGAAGCCATCTTTCTCAGACAGAGCACTCCCCTCTGAATAGCATCAGCCTGAGGGTGAAGTACTGCCACCAGCATGAGACCTGTGGGAATGAAGCAAAGGATCAATTTTAAGTAGAGAGGGAGGAAAGCTGTGACCTTCTGTCCAGAGAGCCAACAGGTGACAACCCCTGAGGAAGACTGACCATGGGGATAAAACCCTGACTTTACTTCCATTCGACCCACAGTATCTCTCCTGCAAGTGCCTCCCATCAGTCAAAACCAGCTGAATGCCACAGGACAAAGGAGCCAGTTGATGCAATTTACCAGACTTCCCCCAGGGCAAAGTGCAGATAGAGGAGGTGCACGGAGGTTCAGGAGCAGCAAACAGAAGATATCCAGCGTAGAAACTCTACTTCCTGAAACTCTGAGAACATTGTCCATGGAAATTTTGTTCATGATCAGCAGATACATATTTTTGTATTAAGAAATACTGTGTGTTAATTCTAAGCTTTTATGTGACTCATGACTACAATCTCTACCTTCTGTGTATCTAATATCTTTTAAAATAAAACAGAGAAACCAATATTGCAATCAGATAAGTTCTCAGCCACGGGTCTTATTTTGTTTTCCTTGGTTTTAGAAAATCAGGTCTATGATCTAGTTTCTGGTCAATAAAAGCTAAGTCATGGGTGACTGAGATAGTTTTCTCTTCAGCAATAACTTTCTAGCCAGGCAATTCTCACTGCAACGAAGATGGATTAATTTCTCTGCAAGCAGATCCAAAGGAGCACCTAAAGAGTGTCTTCTCCGTCAGCTTTTAAGGTAGGCAGTCTTTTGGTGCTAAATCTTATATTACCCTTTTTAACACATCATTAATAAGGACAGATGTTTTAAAATTGAGGATCACATATTTTGTAGCCAAAACATGCTCTCAACCTTAAAAGACAGAATCAAACTTCCACTCAACTATAATGCTTTTTTCATCCAGAGACATTTACTTTGGGATGCATCCTCTTTATTAAAAGATTTCTGTCAAATGAATTGAAATACTTTCTTGGTCTGTCTTAGCTAGTTAAATTTGAGCTCTGCAGAAATATTTTCAGCTGGTCTCAAGACAGGCAGACAGTGTAGGGTAGAAGATATTGTTGCCAAAGAATTGAACTTCAGGTCTCATGTTAAAAAGTGGGAACATGCCATAATATCTGTTTTAACTCCCCTAATTTTTATAAGAATTCACATGAAACATGGGCCAAAGTATGGTCTTTTGCAGAAGGGTTTATAGATTATAATATGTTTTCATATTCTAGTCAATATCTTTTCCTATCTCCCCAATCTTGATTTCAAATCTTCTATTCAGTACTGCAATTCCCTACCTACCTCTGAAGAGTTAAGAGATGCCTGAGTAGTCCATTTTCTGAACTTACATTTATATCCCCACACCAAATAGTCTTTGGACGTGGGTGACCCTAGAAGTGTGTGCAGCCTTGGACAAGGAAGCTCTTTTCAGCTGTAGCTTTGGGGCTTTTTAATATTATCACTCTCTAAAAGATGGATTTGAGGGACATAATATCTATTGTACCAAAATTCACCTTATCTTCTTATTGTATTTCTTAAATAGCTCTCAAGTAAATCCACTTCTTTATGTCCCAACTTCCACTACCCTTCTCCATCACTAACATTTCCCCCTATATACCAACTTTTTATTATCTCCAGTGTATCTCCCTTCTAATTTATTTTTCATCAAACTGTGTAATCTTTATAATCACTTGTTCAACCATCTCTCTTCTCTGCTTAAAAACTTTCCATAGTCTTACTGCCTTTATGATAAAACATCAGTACTTATTATGATCAATAAGGCTCTCTTGTTCATTGCTCTGCGTACCTCTTCTTTAACCTCCTGGAGCCACTCGTGCCTCCTCACACTACCCTCTGGCAAAGCCTGACTATACCAAGCCTCTCAAGGGCACCATGCTCTCACCTCTCAGACTTTTCACACATTGCTTTTCGTCCTGGGAATACATATCACCTATCTTCATTGTTATGGCTTAATTAGCTTACTCTTTTCTTTAGAGAGGTATTTCTTGAATCCTCAGAATACATTAGATCAACACCTGCTCCCTTAGCACCTTTTATTTCCTCTATTGTGAAACTTTTCTATCATCAAAATGTTTTACAATTTTATCATTATTATTTCAATTTGTATCTGTAGCTTGGTAAAGAGTGTCATGAGGACAGAGCTTGTCTTTGACCTAATAACCAACATGGGCCAATACCTTTGGCCCATTGTGTCAATATTTGTTGATTGAATGTATAAGGCTCATCTGAAGGGATTGTCTAAGTTGATCTAGAAGAATACTTCAAAATTTCTGAAACTTTGAATTATAATTCAGTAATGATGACATCCTAATTTGATAGGATCATATGGAATTTTAAAAATCTTTTCCTTTTTTCTTCATAAAAATTGAACCAACTTATAAGAACAGGGTATCCCAGGTAAACTTCATCTGTTTGCACATTATTAAATTACCTACTACTTAAGGTTTTAAGAGGATTAAATAAACTCCTCTATAAAATATTTAGCATAGCAGTAGTCACATAATAGACATTCAATAAATGTTAGCCATTATTTTATACTTAATAAATTGAATGAACTTTTTTACCTAATGTTCTATTACATAGAGCTGCCTCTTTATTAACCGATATGTCACAAATATTAATCTTATAATTGCACAGCCCTTTAGACTTCATCAAACATTTTATATCTATTACTTTATTTAATTTTGTATGTAAATCATACAGGACATGGATTACTAGTCTGTCTATGACTCAGTTCTCACCTAATTAAAATAAAAAAAGCGATTAGGTCAAGGCATACAGATAATAGGTCAGATAATGGTAATTAAAATTTAAAATAACTTCCGGCCAAGATGGAGGCGTAGGCGGACACGCTGTGCCTCCTCTAACAACCAAAATTAAGGACAACAAATATTTAGAAACAAGAAAACAACCATAACTTATAGAAAATTGAACTGTACGGAAGTCCAACAACCATTCATCCAGACTGGTAAGAGGGGCGGAGTCGCGGCAGGAGAAAGTGGAGGTACGGACCCGGGAACGCAAGCAGCATCTGCAGGCAGTTCCCAGGTGCACAGGCGGCGGCTGGCAGTCCCCGGGCCCACAGGCAGCAGCTGGCGGACCCCGGGCACAGGGGGGCAACTGTGCAGACCCAGTGAGGCCGCATAAGGTGGCTGGCTGACCAGGTGGTCCCACATTCGCTCACGGAGACGGTCCAGGCAGAGGGGAAGTGGCGGAAGGGACTGAATCCAGGAGAGAGCGGAGCAGGCGCCATTCTTCCCTCTCAGACCCCACCCCCACCCATAGCGTCACAACCCAGCGACTGGGCTGCCCCGCACCAGGGAGCGTCAGAGGCTCCACTCTTCACTAGTAACAGCACGAGCGCGTGCGCAGATAATCCAGGTGAAGGGGAAGCAGCGGAAAGGACCGGAGTCCAGGAGAGAGCGGAACAGGCACCATTGTTCCCTCTCAGACCCCGCCCCCACCTATAGCGTCACAACCCGGCGACTGGGCTGCCCCACCCTGAGGAATACCTAAGGCTCCACCCCTCACACGTAATAGCTGCGACCAGACTAAAACCAAAACAACAACAACAACAACAACAAAAAAACCCCACCAAAAATGGCTCAAACCGGAAAACAAATAAAAGCCCCAGAGCCAATTCCTCTAAGCAGTGAAGAGATAGCCAACCTATCAGATGCACAGTTCAAAGCACTGGTCATCAAAATGCTCACAGAATTGGTTGATTTTGCTCACAAACTAGATGAAAAAATGCAGGCTACAATACGTGAAATGAAGGAAGATGCATGGGGCACTGATAGAGATGGAAGGAAAACTGGGACTCAAATTAATGGAGTGGACCAGAAAGAAGAAACTAACAACCAAACAGAAAATGAGGAAGAAACAAGAATTCAGAAAAATGAGGAGAAGCTTAGGAACCTCCGGGACATCGTTAAACGTCCCAACATCCAAATTATAGGGGTACCAGAAGGGGAAGAAGAAGAGCAACAAGTGGAAAACTTATTTGAACAAATAATAAAGGAGAACTTCCCCAATCTGGCAAAGGAAATAGACTACCAGGATGTCCAGGAAGCTCAGAGAGTCCCAAAGAAGTTGGACCCAAGGAGGAACACACCAAGGCACATCGTAATTACATTACCCAAGATTCAAATGAAGCAGAGAATTCTAGAAACAGCAAGGAATAAGGGGACAGTCACCTACAAAGGAGTTCCCATCAGACTGTCAGCTGATTTCTCCAAAGAGACCTTCCAGGCAAGAAGGGGCTGGAAAGAAATATTTGAAATCTTGAAAAGCAGGGACCTACATCCAAAATTGCTCTATCCAGCAAAGCTGTCATTTAGAATTGATGGACAGATAAAGCGCTTCTCAGATAAGGTCAAGTTGAAGGAGTTCATCATCACCCAGCTTTTATTATATGAAATGTTAAAGGGACTTATCTAAGAAAAAAGATAAAAATGACAGTGAAAAGACAGCAAACTCACAGCTATTAAGAACCACACCTAAAACAAAAGCAAACTAGCAAACAGCTAGAACAGGAACAGAACCACAGAAATGGAGATCATATGGAGGGTTAGCAACAGGGGCGTGGGAGGAGGAGAGAGGGGGAAAGGTACAGAGAATGAGTAGCATAGATAGTGGGTAGAAAATAGACAGGGGGAGGGAGGGCAAGAATAGTATGGGAAATGTAGAAGCTAAAGAACTTATGACACATGGACATGAACTAAAGAGGGGGAATGTGGGTGGGAGAGGGTGTGTAGGGTGGAGAGGAATGATGGGGGAGAAATGGGACAACTGTAATAGCATAATCAATAAAATATATTAAAAAAAGAAAAAAAAATTTTAAATAATGCTTTAAATTTGTATACATATGCATATACATTTGTGTATACATATATACATATATAAATTTGTATATGTGCATATATAACAAATTTGTACATATAAGTTTGTGCTATGTATATGTAATGTAAATTGTTGTTTAAGAAACCTAGTGCCAATTCTTGCATCCACTACTTCAGGACTCTACATCAGATTCAGTAATATGGTTCTGAAACATCTAATACATGCTGATCCTTCAAATTTTTCTTGAAATTAAGTGAGCTTTATGTGTATTATGTATATGATTGACATAATAAAATGTGATTAACTGAAGCACAATGAGAATAAACTGTATTTGGGACATTTACATGTTCTTTTAACATTTTTTGATTACTAAAATAGATTTTCTTAAAATCCTGGTTTTGCTTTGTTTTTTAATAACATACAGATAAATTGTTCAGAGATAAATATAAGTTTAATGGAGACTTTATGAACAGCTTTATTTTTATAAGTCCATTATAAAATGCCATAACAGGAGTAACAAATAGGTAAAAAGGATGAACACAAGGCACACCATAAACAAAGCATAGCGCTTTAAACATTTTGAGATAAGTAGGTTCTCATTAGATATTTTGAGGGGAAGTAAGAAAACTCATGAAATTGCAACATAACAAAACTTTCTTAAGAGATTTCTCTCATTGTGGCATGGCATCTGCTGTTAAATCATCATTCTCCCTCTCTTCTTTTTTATTCTCTTTTTCTGTTTAATCATCCCCTTCCTCCTCCTCCTCTGCCTTCCAGATAGCTTCCCCTCTTTTTTATGTAAGATAATTTAGTTCTTTTCATCACCTTCCTTAAGCAAGAAAATGTAGCTCATATATTTTTACCTATCTTAAGTAGGGACAGTAGACATTTTAAATGCTGTAGGTATACTTGCAAAGCTTTATAATAATATGAAATTTCCAAAACCATTGTTTGACATTAATGCAAATGGAAAAGTCTGTGAGTTTGTATATTTCCCAGAGCATCACCTCTTCCTCAACTACTATAGAAAATATATTGAAATGTTTAGGAGTATGGATGAGATCATTCATTCATTCATTCATTCAAAAATATATATTTAAGTGCCCTCTGTGTGCCAGACACACAGAGAATGCAGAAGCAAGAAGCAGATACATGAGCTCAGGTTTTGTGGAGATTTCTTTCTTGTGAGAAAGAGGAAGTACATATACTGAAAAAAATTAATGAGGCAATGTTTATGTAGAAAAATTCCAAGAAGAAAATAAAACTGGGTAGCAGAAAGAAAAAAGGAGCCCCTACCCTTTGCAACAGCATGGATGGAACTGAAGAGCATTATGCTAAGTGAAATAAGCCAGGTGGTAAAAGACAAATACCAGATGATCTCACCTATAAATGGAACCTAATCAACAAAACAAAGAAGCAAACAAATTATAACCAGAGACATTAAAATGAATGTTTATTCCTAGGTATTTTATTTTTCTCGTTGCTATATCAAATGGGATTTTTTTTTCCTGATTTCTGTTTCTGATATTTCATTGTTGGTGTACAAAAATGCCATTGATTTCGGAATATTGACTTTGTATCCTGCTGTTTTGCCAAATTCACTTACTAGTTTAGTTTTTGGTGGAGTCTATAGGATTTTCTATGTACTCTATCATGTTATCTACAAGCAGTGACAGTTCTGCTTCCTCCTTTCTAATTTGGATGCCTTTTATTTCCTTTTCTTATCTGATTGCTGTGGCTGGGACTTCCAATACTATGTTAAATAGAAGTGTTGAAAGCAGACATCCTTGTCTTGTTCCTGTTTTTAGTGGGAAAGCTTTTAGTTTTTGCCCATTTAGTATGATGTTGGCTGCAGATTTCTCATCTATGGCCTTTATTATGTTGAGGTATGCTCCCTCTATTCCCACTTTGCTGAGTGTTTTAATCATAAATGGGTACTATACCTTATCAAATGCTTTTTAAATATTTATTGGTATGATCATGTGATTTTTGTCTTTCCTTTTGTTTATGTGATTTATTACATTTATTGATTTGTGAATATTGTAATATCCCTGCATCCCTGGGATGAATCCCACTTGATCATGGTGTATGATCTTTTTAATGTATTGTTGGATGCAATTTGCCAGTATTTGGTTGAGGATTGAATGTCACTCACCTAATATTGAATGAAAGAACTCAGTCAAGGATGATACATACTGTATGTTTCCATTTACATGAAACTCAATATCCTTTAGTTAAAGGATAAAGAAGGAAAAATGAAGAAGTCATATAATTGTGCAATTGGGTACTATTGTCACATTTGTTCAGAAGGAAGAAACAGCACATAGGAGGGGGAATGGGTGCTGTCAATATTTCTCTTGAACTGGGTGATGATTACATAGGTAGATTTGTTGTGATATTTAATAGAACTCTGTAAATATGTTTTTGAATTCTTTTTTATAATGTATTATACATAATTGTATGAGAATATATAATTGTATGTATACAAACATATGTGTGTATATATTCAGTCCACAAGATTCAGCCCCAGCATCATAAAGGATGGACATGGAGCTGAGAAACAGGAAGTTGATAACTGGCACTCATGGGGAAGAACAAGTTTACAGAGCCTACGTCAATGTCTCATATGGCTCTTTTGAAAATGGACTCAATAAGTCATAAGATTAGATTAAATTATTTTCTGGCAGAGGGCTAAATTTTTGAGGTAGCAGCTAGCTGCTTCTTACTAATCTAAGTGGATAACATGACAGTTTTTAGAAGATATAGAACAGTGAGCTGTAAGCATATTGCTAAAAATAAATATAATTTTAGTTATAGGTTATTTCTCTCTAGAGAAATATCAAACCTAAAAGGAGAAATTAAAAACTGGGCCTGGGTGGTATTAAAACAACAATACCAAATAGTGCTCTCTGTCCTGCTTTTACTCAGTGTTATATTTCTAGATCCCTTCAAACCCTGTCAACCTAGTTCTTTGTGTTCCTAAAAGATGTTACACTATTGTTCACAAATAATTCATTTCAGTGATCATGTGTTACCTTCCATTTTTCTTCTCTACTGCTCTAGATAAATGGGAAGAAGTTAGCTGCTGAGAATGCTAAAATCATCATAAGCCACAAAGGCATTACCAAAGCAGCCAGCGCTTCCAGTGCCAAGGCCAAAATTGCCTACACGGAAGATGACATGTTGTCTCTGCTGTTGTCAGATTTGCCAATGAATGCCAAAGCATGACATCTTCCCCTACATTTATTCTGGCCCATTTTCTGGACAGTGTTACACTTGGTCTACTATGTTCACCACCACCATGACTTACACATATGCTGTACAGCATATATATATATATATGTGTGTGTGTGTGTGTGTGTGTGTGTGTGTGTGTGTGTGTGTATGCATGCATATATATATAAAATTGTTGACACTATTACAGATGTCCCTCATTTCCCCCTCTCCCCCCCTCCACCCAGCCCCCGCCCAGCCCCACCCCCAAGCCTTCATCACATTGTTGACTGTGTCCTTGAGCTATGCATTATAAAGCACATATATCTTTACCAGAAAGTTGGATTCAGATCTTTCTTTTTTCTTCACCCCTCTTATATTCACAAGAGAAGGGATGTAGAAAAATACTTTCTTCCAATGAGATATAAACTGATTTTTAATGCATTTCCACCTGCTCTGCTACTCAGAGCTCTTTCCTGTGAAAGGAAATCATAAAACTGATTTCTTGTTCAAAAAATTCCAGAGGAGTCCCTCTTGCTGAACGACCAAACATGTCCAAACATACTTAAATCCTCTAGTGATGGTTTCTGCTAAAATCTGTGTATCCCTAATGCATAAAAATAAAGTTTGTGTTTCCACTCCCAAAATAGAGATTTAACATTGCACCGTGTAAATTCTTCTAGTAGCCTTAGATAAAGTTATCGTTTGATATATATTTCTCACTCCCTCTAGTTGGTGAATTTCTCAAGAACAGAATTTTTGTTCTGATTTTTCTAATCATTTCCTAATCACATAGTACCTAGTACAAATAAGCATTCAGTTAATGTTTGTTGATCAAGAGTACATGAAAATGAAGTGAATTAAGTTAAAAGAGCAACATGAAAGTCCAAGGTTTTGTCCATATTGTTAAAGTCAATCATTTTGGCCCTGGCTGGTGTGGTTCAGTGGGTTGAGTGTCCTACTGTGAACTGAAAGGTCGCTGGTTTCATTTTGGGTCAGGGTACATGCCTGGGTTGAGGACCAGGTCCCCATTTGGGGGTGGGGGAAGGCAACTGATCAGTGTTTCTCTTACACATCAGTGTTTTTCTCTCTCTTTCTCTCTCCATTTCCCTCTCTAAAAAATAAAGTCTTTAAAAAAATAAAAAATAGAAAAATAAAGTTAATCATTTTGACTTATTTTATGCTAAATAATTAAGATCATTTTCTTAATTCTTCCTTTTCATGTCTTAAAATGTTAAAAAAGAATGCTAAATATTTAAGAAAATATTTTCTTAAACAATTATATCTGCAACATTTTTTCACTTTTCCACTAAGATTTGGTAGTTAATGGAACAAGGAGGACCAATAATGGCAGTTGCTAATGGTAACATATCTTGAAGACAAACAGGAAGGAGATCCTGGGAAGCAACATGGAGAAAACTGTAGAGTTACAGGGAGTATATCAAAGTAAAAATAGAATAATTTAGAAATCACCATCTTTCTTTGAATGGATATCCTGGCAGTCAAAGTCCCCAAACAGAAGCTATTTGAGCCAAGACTTCCTTTGAAACCACGTCTATTTCATGGAAACTAATTTTTAAAATGCTCAGTGGTTTAGGAACATGAAGAATCAGTTTACAAATCATCATCCACTTCATGAAAAGAAAAAGAAAAAGAAATCATCAAGAACCCAGATTTTAAAACCATATAACAGAGTTAAACGTTAAGTCATGTGACAAATTAGAGGGACACCGGAGTAATTTCAACACAGTCAAATCATCAGCCTTCAGTCCTCATAGTGATTATGCTCTCAGCTTACATGCATCTCTGCATTGCTGTGGTGTCCTAATAACATCTGTTAAAAATACTGACATGTTGGCAATGTGAGGAGAGGACATCCTTCCGTGTACCTATGCCAATAAGCAAATGTCTGTTCTACTTACTGAGGTTTTTAGTCTTTCCAGCTATATATAGTTCATACTTCTCTAATCTCCTTGCTTCAGAGTGGAGTATATTTAATAGCTCATTGAAAATAAGCAAGTTTTGATTATTAACTAGTTCATGTTTTGGTTCAAAAACTCAAGCCCATAGTAAAATGCTCTAATACTAGGCATGAGGTGAGTTAAATAAATCTGAACTTGGTAGGAGAGCAACATTAAATTTATCTTAAATATAAGGCAATCATCTTATTTATTGATTTTTTAAAAATTTTCCATTTCCAAGATTGAGTTTACATCCACAACTATTGTATATTTTGGAGCAAATATAATTCTTCTAGAACATGAACTTCAATTCATGAATGCTTTTGCAGATAGTGTTTCCCCATCACTTAGTATTTTTACACTCTTTTCAGATCTTAACTCTACATCTCCCACTTTATGAAACCATCCTCCACTCCTCCAGCCAGAGGCAGTTAGACAACTTCCTCCACACTTCCACTGAACCAACAGGGACCATTGCACTTTTTATAATAATATGCCTATTTTTTCCTTCCTTCTCTCAGAATAAGTTTCTCAAGCACAGGAATGGCATGTCTTGCTGCTTTTTGCCTCTATTGTTCAGCCTAGTTCTGGAACATAATTCAGAAAAATACTATTTAAATAAGCCAATTTACCATCTGGATTTTATCTTCCATAATACTTAACCCCAGTACTATATATATAAATACAAACACACATACATATATATGTTTCATTATGCTTCATATATATACACATATATATATTTCATTATGCTTCAGACACAAAGAAATATTTACCATATTTAACCTTTCATATTTTTGTTAGAACATTTTTTTCTAAGAGTTGTATCAGTGTGCATGGCCCATCTCTTGGCTGAGACAGGAGCCATTCACAGACATACAATATAGTAGACCTGTTTTCTGTTGTATTTTAAGGATTCCTGAGAACTACCTCATCTGCCAGAACCTCTTCCATCAAAATGTCTTCATAAACATTACAGCCCAGTCCTATTTTAACTTTCAGATATTACTTCTGAGAAAAATCAACCATTAATTTCTCTGCATTTTTCAATGTGCAAATTATCTGAGACTAGGAGAACAATTTGCCCAAGGTCCAACACAATCTCAGAAACGTACTAGATTTGTACTTTGGAGCCTAGCACATAACCTTACTTTGTCTCACATCCTCAACTTAAAAATTATGATAATAATTGCACCCACCTTGTGAAACATTGTCATCTGTTTTATTAAATTCAATTGAATGTTGTGAACACCTGATGCTATTATTGAATACATAGTAAGCATTTACATTTGCTTTACATACATCATTAACATTAATTATCTATGAAGCATTATAGGATCAGTATTAGTATCCACCTTCTCCAGAAAATATGCCCAAAGATATGTGTATGTGTGTATATGTGTATTAAGAAGAATATACCTAGGTAGCTCAGTGGATTGAGCGCGGGCTGCGAACCAAAGTGTCGCAGGTTCGATTCCCAGTCAGGGCACGTGCCTGGGTTGCAGGCCAGGCCTCTAGTGGGGGCCACGTGAGAGGCAACCACACACTGATGTTTCTCTCCCTCTCTTTCTCCCTCCCTCCCCCTCTCTAAAAATAAAATAAATAAATAAAATCTTAAAAAAAAAAAAAGAAGAATATATCTAGTATAATAACCTGGTCAGAGTTGATTGTATAACAACTGGACAGCTGGAATAGGAAGATAAGATAATTCAGTTAATATAGATTTTTATCAAATATTATAATAAGGTTAAGATGATAAACCAGAAATCAGCTTTTAAGTAAGAGCTGATATATACAGAGAACATTTTGACAGCCGCCAGATGGGAAAGGGGTTGGGAGGATGGGTGAAAAAAAGATGAAGGGATTAAGAAGTACAAATTCATTGGTACATAGTAGTCATGGGGATGTAAAGTACAGAATAGGGAATATAGTCAATAATATTCTAATAATTATGTGTGGTGTCAGATGAGTACAAGATTTATCAGGATGATCACCATTAAGTTATATGTTGTGTAATCACTAGGGTATATACCTGAAACTGCTATAATATTGTATGTCAACTATAATTTTTGTGAAGGGTGTTATAATCTAATAGAAGAATCAGATGTAGTAGAAGTTTTAATTTAAGAATAGCAAGGAATAAAAGTGCTTGTTTTATGAAATACCAGAGAAAGAAAGAACAAATATAAGTGAAAAGACTAGGAAAGGATTTACAGAGGAGATAATATTTAGGAGGTCTTTGAGAATAAACCCCATAAATAAATTCTAAGTAATAGTTGGTAGCTAGTGAATAAAGAATGTTAAACATAAGGTCATCATTTACTATTAATACTCAGAAATATCACCTTAAGGATCTAGTCTACTTAGATAACATTCAGATGCTGTATTGTAGTTAATGCACACCAAAAGGACTTGTCCCAAAACTGGAATCTAAATTCTAGGCAAGTTTAGGTGATTGTTATCATGTTACCAAAACACATATTAATCATTGGAATTTGAACAATAAGATAAAATGCTGTTTCATAATTTATCTAAAAAGCATATCCCTAGACAGCAGTGAAATCTGAAGAGATATGAATTTATCTCAAGTTTTGATTTGTTCCTGAAATGTAACCAAACTTGTAATAGAAAATAATTGTAATTTGTTTCTCTTTCAATAGGATCTATGCAATAGTATATAAGAATTGTGTCTTTGAATATAAATTAAAAATAGGATTAAATGAAGTTCCATAATTCTAATCACTAAATTCATAATTCTAGTTCAATATTTAGTGAATAAATTAAGTTTCTGACACCAAATCTACAGATACTTCTTTTTCCAATCACCTCCCCTCTACTTTCTCCATCTTGGTAAAGGAAAACCATGATTTTTATGCCCTTGAAGATGGAGTATTATGAGTGAAAAGCAATTCCAGTGAGTACATGTTCCATAGGACTGAAATAGAGCTTAAGAAGTGAGAATCTTGCACCTTGATAACTTAGAGAACAGATGCCAGCAGCCATGCACAAAAGAGTAAAATCCAAAGGCAATCAAAAAGTCAAATAGTCAAAGCAAATAGTGAAGTAACCACCCAGTGATTTGAGAAACCATTAAAACTGGGGATAGCCCTGGCTGGTGTAGCTCAGTGGATTGAGCGCGGGCCTGCGAGCCAAAGGATCGCGGTTCGATTCCCAGTCAGGGCACATGCCTGGGTTGCCAGGCCAGTTCCCGGCAGGGGACATACAAGAGGCAACCGCACATTGATGTTTCTCTCCCTCTCTCCTTCCCTTCCTCTCTAAAGATAAATTAAAAAAAAAACAAAAACTGGGGATAGAAAGTTGTGGAAAGGACAAAAAAAGAAGTGATCTGGAAATGTTCCTTACATGGAGTAAGAATGGCTCCAGAAGCCAAACCCAGCCAGGTAAGAGTTTTATGAGTCAGGTGTATCTGCAGAGTCTGAGAAGAAAAAAAAGAATGCTTATCCCTTTGCACCAAAAGTTATGAACAACAAATGCCGGAAAGCAAGCAACCTTTTTATTTTCAGTTTCTGTGTATTAGCTTAAGTCTACCTGGTCTATCCATAGGATTCCTAAAAAGCAAAACTCTTCTTATAGGAGATACAAACATTTGGAGAATTTACGTTTTCCCTGTGGCCCAATAAAGGTATGTTGATATAGAAAAGAAAACAAAGCTTTTGAGAAAAATAAAAGCTAATTTTTAAAGATGGTCTTAGTCAGATGGGGTGATAATAAGAAAAATGTGCTGATTTTCAACTTGATGCTCACATTCTATGCTCTTCAATTTAAGCATAAACTTCAATGTTTATCATTGTAATTTTTACTTCATTGGTTGTTTTATGTCAATAATAAAATGAATTTTTCTTCTAATAACTTAACCTATTTTTGTTGTTATTTTTTGATGGACTTTAAGCATAGGTAAAACATGAAAACAAGATGAATAGTGCCCCATGCTTCTGAGACTGGACTGGACGGAATGGGAAAGTATTACAGACCGGCCTGAAGAGAGGATGGCTTTGCTTACACACACACATACTCTTTCACTTGTCAGTTCTGTACAAAGCTGAATTCTAGCTTTACATTTAACTTCCTATTACTATCTCCACATTTATAATTTGATGTAAGACTACCATATACATGTTAATGAGAGTTATATAGTTTTGTGTCACTTTGGAGGTCAATGAATTCTAGTAACCTCGCACACGCAGATAATGAGTGAGTTTATTTTTGGTAATGAGAAAGATCAGTACAAAGGCTAAAACAAAGACACAATGTGAAGAGTAAGAAACAGCATTTTTTATATTCTAAGAAATATAGGAAATCAAGGCTAAGCATGTATGATTTCTATTCAAGTAAATAGTTCATGTTGATAATTGTAGTTAAGATAATTTTAAGACTAGACTCTAATTTATAGCTTTGGGTTATTTTTACATCCATGAAAGCTGAAAGAAGATGTGAATCTTAAATGAGTAAAAAAAAAATGTTACTTTTGTTTATTTTTTATTGTAGTTGTATGGACCTTAAAGGCCTCTTCTAGTCTTGGCTTCTGCATGGTAAGATACCTCCTTATTCAAAAAAACATGTGTGCACATATTTACCGTTGGGGTGAGATCTGTCAGCCCTTCTCCAGTCACCCTGGAAAGTAAATATTACGACAGAAGGTAAATCTCTCAAATCATATTTAAAATGTGCTTCCATAACACTATTTTTCATGTCATTTGTATAGCGCTAATCACATTAAAGTATCATTATGTTTCAAATTAATGTACTCCTCTCTAAGACCTTAAGTCACGTGAGGATACCAGTGGCTATCCCTTACAAACTCTTTATCTTATACCCTAACTTGCTCAGGACCTGGTATATGAAAGACTCTAATGAAATAAAACACATAATAATGTAGTCGATGTAGCATATTCTCAACTAAGCAGTTACACAAATTAGAAAGTCAAAGATACTTGAAAACTGGACATGGCCTTATGGATCACTGGTGAAAGCTCCTTATTTCATAGATGAGGAACTGGAGCCTAGAAAATCTGACAGTCATCCAGGACCAGCACAGGACAGGGGAGATTCAGTCTTATTTCTGGAACCTGAGTACTCCAGTCCTTAGAAGATCAAGTGATACCTGTGAGTCATTGTTAAAATGAGTATGTTACTTCTAATCTGCAAAAGGAAAAAATGTGGAATATTTCCAAATTAAATCATGGCTGGCAGCCAAAAATCCAGTTTTGCAGAAGGGTGTGGGATGTGACAATTCTTCTTAAGGGCAAAATGTTTGCCTCTGCTAAGTATTGACTATTGACCTGTAGTGCACATTCATGAAACATTAAAGAAATGCTAGTGTATGTGTGTGTGTCTGGGTGGTTGTGCAAGAGAAAGAAGGAGAATGAGCTTTGAACAACAAAAAAAAAATTCCCACAGAAACTATATTAACTATATTAAAATAAAAAAAAATAACATTTATACATAAATATTGACTTTTAAAAAATAAAAAGAAAATATTATTTTTACTAATTCCTGACTATTCCTTATAACTAAAATCCATTGCTATTCCAGCTGTGATTGATATTTGTCACTGCCTTTGAACAAGGCCTTTCTCTATTAATAAAGAGTAAAGGTCAGGCATTTGACCTCTGATTCTAACTGAACTTGTTGACTAACCACTGTATATCTCAGTTTTCCTATTTGTAAAATGAATGTCATAAAAGGACTCACCTCATAGGATTATTTTAGTGCTTATACAAACTGGTATATATAAAATATCTTAGAGCAGTATGTCATTCAAAGTGAATGCTTCAGAAATGTTATTTATTTCGCTTCCTAAATATTGACTTATGAATCCCTCAATGTGCCTCCTAACCTGAAATTTGAAAGGAAATTCACAGTTTGAAACAGCCTAAGTGCCCATCAGTAAATGAGTGGATCAAAAACTGTGGTACATTTACACAATGGAACACTATGCAGCAGAAACAAAGAAGGAACTCCTACCTGTCATGGCATCATGGTTGGAACTGGAGAGTAATACACTAAGTGAAATAAGCCAGAGGGTAAAAGACAAATACCATATGATCTCACCTATAACAGGAACCTAATGAACAAAACAAAAAATGAGCAAAATAGAATCAGCCACATGGAAATAAGGAACAGACAGACAGTGACCAGAAGGTAAAGGGGAAGGGAAGAAGGGGGGAAGGAAGGGGAGAGGACTAGTTAAGGAATATGTATGAATGACCTATGGACATGGACAACAGGGTAGGGATTGACTGTGGGAGAGAAGGGTGGGCAGGCCAGAGGAGAACAACAGGAAAAACAGGCAAAACTGTAATAGATCAACAGTAAAAGAATAAAATTTTTTTTAAAAGACCATCCAAATCATGTGTAAGTCATTCTATTTCCTTTTCCAATTTGAATTCATTATTAAACAGAGACAACTAAGCTTAAACACTTTTTGTTTTGCTTGACAAAACAACAAATTATAATGCAAAATGCTTATAACTCTAGAACTATCTACCCATGGTTCAGGTTAAATACTATTATTTTATATAGAGAGATAAAAGTTAGAGAGGTGAATGAAATTGAAAAAGGTACATTAATGCCCAGGACTTATATTCATGCCTATATCTATATACAGTTATTGAAATGAAAATATTATAACTTTTGAGAAAATATAGTATAATAAGAGAACTAATTCTGAAGCAGGAAGGATCAATGATAATATCACATATTATCTTTGTGTTTTATTCAACCAGTATATTGGTTTAGTTAGATAACCGTATGTAAATTGACTATATGGCAAAAGTGAGTATTATCAAATGAAAACTTATTTTGATGTGCTTAATATGTTTGGCAGTTACACTAGGCTATTTGGTTTATATTTTAAAACTTTCCTGTGATGTGTCAATTATTTGATCAATATATTTGATCAATATATGGAAGATTATCTAAATAAACCACTCTATTCAAAAATAAGTATACATCTGCATTTCTTTTTGTTGTTGTTGTTGTTTTATAGAATCACAAAGCTTAGAAATCTTCCTCTTGATGTAACAACCCTTTCTTCAGCACCCCTGACAGATCCACTTTTTTGTTAAGTACCTTTTGACCTGGGGACTAATTGTTCTTTGAAAAAAAGAATTCAGTTTTCAAAATGTCCTTAATAAAAATGTTATTGATAAATTACCTTTTGTTCCCATTGAATTTAAATACTCTTCCTGTATTTTATAACCCAAGATAATTATTAGGACTTTCAACAGATTATTTTTCCTTTAAATTGAACCTGCCCATACCTCTAAATAACCCTTGGCTTAATAGATTTCCAGACCCCACCCTATGCTGGACCCCCGTTATGCTGGGACACTCTAGTATGTCTGTGTCTCTCCTAAAATGTGATAAAACCTGAACAGCATAGAGTAGGATTATTAGCTCCATCCTTTCGATATCTTGTCTGGGTTTAAATGTAATGTTAACTGACGCAGACACTGGCCTGCAGTGTCCACTTCATGATGGATGAAATGAGACATTTACAGGGACTACCAAGTCTGGTGGAGGAAAAGGGACAGCATGGCTTTTCTCTGAAGGGGAGCAAAAGCTGCAGCCTCTGCCAAAACAGGCCTTTATTGGTTTCTAGTCACATTACATGATGGTCCTCATTTACTGTGCACAGGTTCGCTTTAGGTGGTTACCTTTTACAGACAACAAAGGAGCCAATGCCACTAATCACATCACAAAAGAAGGATATTTGCAAGTGAAAAAGGGAAAAGTGGTCAAACCAGTTACACTCATCCTAAGAAGGTTTAGCATGGATTTTAGGAAACTACAATACTTGCTGTGTTAATTCAGGGTGAGGGAGTTTTTAGAAAAAGCAAGACTCAAAGCAGCCTAGGCACATCGCAGGCCTGATTCCTCATGGGAGAACCTATCCCTGGGTGTGGGTTCTGTACATCTCCAAGTGGGAGCTGAGTCCATGCCACGCAGAACGGTCTCCTACAGTTAACATTTTAGGCATCCATAGCATAGCTGATTTGCACCAGGTATGTTTGCTTAAGGTAAAGCCTTGTTTCACTAGATGCCTAAAGTATTTAATAGCCTTGTTAGTGGTATTTCCTACTTGCTGGAGGGTTTGTAGTTTAGTTACAAACTATACTTTTATTTATTTTGCTAAGCCTCAAGATCCTTCTCAGTGTAAATTCATAGAGGTGAATGTAACGGATGTGTAATTCAGACACTACTCCTCCATGATGGCAGTTGATAGTCTGAATGCCTGCCAGAAATGTCAGGGACACCCGGAGTTGTCAGGGTGACTTCTCAGTGTCATTGACGTGTAACAGTGGAAAGCACTGAGGAGGAAGGCTTACAAAAAAGGTTTTGGGTCGTTTTTCATGCACACAGATCCTAGCTCTCACATTTATATGTGCATTCCAAACCTAGTTTCCCCATGATTTAATTCTGTATAAGACCTATGTTGTAGATGTTTCTAGGATTAGATGGAGAGAGAAAGAGTGTTGTTGTTAAAAACATAAGCTTTAAGTTCAGAAAAACCTGACTGAAATCTTGGCTTTACCATTCACTATTTTATTGACTTTAGCTAAGTTTTAATTGTTTCTTCTGTAAAATGAACATAGAAATTATAATTTCTCTGTCACTGTATAGAAGTAAGGATTTAATAATGCTGTCACATTATAAATTTGCTATGCATTATATTGATTGTTATGGCTATAAGGAAACAATGTAGTACCTGTCTCATAGAAGATAATCAATAAATATTCTCATTATCCAAGGTTCTCCCCCATAATACCCTCTAACTTTAACTCAAAACAAACAGTTCCTGACTCAACATGAGAGAAAAACACACTTGATACAATAATTGGTGGAAAATTTTCCAGAGTATCAGTTATCCATTAGGAAAAGAACCTCTATAAAAATGATGTAAAATAAGAGCAAAACACTGGGGGGTTGTTTTCTTTGCAGAATAATGTGGAGACCATCCTGGATTTACTTGCATTTCAACTTTGTCTTCCCTATTAGAATATAGGTTCCTAGAAAGCAGGGTCACAACTTCCAGAGACCCAGCAAAATTCCTTGTTCATCAAATGGGACAGGTAAATATCATTCTTTAAACATCAGTTTTTTTCTTCTGTATAATGGTGTTATTAATAGTTGCTCTGTTATTTATGGGCACTGTTGTATCAAGAGAACAGTTACTGTAGCAGTTCTCTAAATTATAAAGACATTTGTAAATTTGTAAGTCATATATGTTCATAGGTTATTATTAGATTAGTACCTCATTTTGGGGAAGTGATATTTTCCTAAGGGTCATGTGTGTTTGTGTGTGCATGTGTGTATGAAAGAGGGAGAGAGAGAGAAAATTGAGGTTATGGATATATATATATATCCGTTGATCTTCTAGTGTGGCTTCTTGTGTTCCAGCATTTGCGTGTTTATAAACTGATAAAGTAAGCGATTTAAACTGTTAGAGTGTGGTAGCTAGAATCCTGTACCTAATGTAACCAATAAGGGGGATCTTAATGAGGGGAAGGTTTAAAGGTTGGAGGTATCTAATGGCAAAGACATTCTATCAGGGTTAGCAAAAGGTGTGGCTGTGAAAACAGTTCTTAAAATAAGGCCAACAAAATTAATTGAGGCGCAAGCCCTATAAAGTAAAAATGAAAGCTAATGTGCTTTGGTTCAAAGGTGACCTGTAAACCTCCAGTGTGCTATGGAATCCTGTCCCCAGCAACTACCTAGGCTCAATGTGCCCTAAATATTGAACACATCAAAAATGCTTACAAAGCCAGAGTTCTACAGAAGTCCAGAGGTAGAATCAGTTTTCTGACCTGGGAGATCAAGATGAAATGAAAATGTAGCCTTTCAGAGTTCACTTCAGTATAAACACAGGGGAAAATATGAGAAGGTTTATGAATGCAGTTCTTGTACCTCTAAATTCTATAATTAAAGGAATAATTTACACCATTCTCATACCTCTAAATTTCATTATTAAAGGAAAAATACAATGGGAAGGCAGAACTTAGATAAGAGGCATACTTCACACCTTATTTCTACAATAGTAAGTGCTTTCAAATGTATTTTCACATCTCCAAAATAGGAATCATAATAAAAACAATATTTTCAGAAAAAATAAATGGAAAGGGATTATTGAAATATTTTATACTATAAAACAAGCATAAAAATGTAAGAAAGGAGATTTGTGTTTCTCCCTAGCATGTAAGTTACAAGACAATGCCACTTTCACAAAGGCATGCAATGGCTTTTGTTTTTTCTTATTTCAACCCATTAGGTATTTGAAGTCAATAAACAACCAGAAATAGTAAAATCCAAGTGGTTACAGATTATTTTAGGGGGAAGAAGACACACAGATTGTTTCACTTTTGGTAGAACATTTAAGTAGGAGCCCACCATAAAGCTAATTAAAAAAATAAAAAGTTAAAATTTTAACAAATTTCTAAAGTTAAAGTGTAGGCTGCATGGAAAGTTAGAATTCCTGGAAGCCCCGAGCATAAGTGAAATCCACATTCATTAGCCAGACCTGTAATGTGCTAAAAATAGAAATTAAAAAAAAAATACACACAATAACAGTGACTGGATTCAGAACAGAAAACAATAAACTAATTTAAAGCTAGATCAACAGAAACTATTCTAACTAAAATACAGAGAAGATAAAAGTGTAAAGAAAATCATACCTTCCAAGAGGTGGGGGGCAGTGTCAAATAATCTAACATACATGTAACTGGGGTAACAGAAAGAAAAAAGGGACAGAATGAGACAAATTGAAGATATAATAGATATTTTTCACCTAAAATTGATTAAAACAACCAAGAAACTCAGAGACTCTCAACATAAATATAAAGAAAACGACAGTGAAGCACATCATAGAAAACAGAGATAGCTGACTTCCCACCAGGCACTATGCAATCCAAAAGAAAATAAAACATTAACACTAAAAAGTGAAAGAAGAAAAGCTGTTATCTCATAACTTTAAACACTCAAAAATAAAGGTGAATTAAACACTTTAGACAAAACACTA
Organism: Glossophaga mutica; assembly: GCA_039655065.1. Classification (NCBI taxonomy): domain Eukaryota; kingdom Metazoa; phylum Chordata; class Mammalia; order Chiroptera; family Phyllostomidae; genus Glossophaga; species Glossophaga mutica. The sequence goes on along the minus strand of CM077304.1, from coordinate 173,636,015 downwards.
AACTTTAGAAAACACTAAAAGAAATGTTAAAGGAAGTTTTTAGGCAAAAGGAAAATGGTATCACATGGAAAAGTAAATCTAAACAAACACAAAAAGCACCATCAGCAATGGTAAATGCAGGTAACTATAAGTTTTAAAAAGCTTTTATGTCATTAAAAATTGCAAATCAAAAATAGAAAAAAAATTGTGGGATTTATAACAGGTAAAATTTAAATATGTGATAATAATACCATAAAGGATGAGAAGGATTAAACAAAAGCATATTGCTGAAACACTGTTACATTTCATGTGAAGTGAAAAAATATTATTTGAAGGAAGGTTGGCAATATAACAATGCTTACTATAAGCCTGCGATCATCTTAAAAATAAAGAATAATCCAAAATACAGTGAGAGGAAATGAAACAGAACAGATGAGAACAAAAGAAAATTAAGATGGTAGTCTTAAAGAAATCAATAATTGCAATAAATGCAAATGGCCAAAATAAACTGATTGAAATTTAAGGCTAACAGGCTGTAGAATAAAAGCAGAACCAATTCTATGCTGTCTATAGGAACCCATTTCTAATATAATATGATGGCACAAGCTGATTATAAGTAAAAGGATGTGGGGAAAAGATATACCATGCCTACAGTAATCAAAAGAAAGCTATAATAAATGTGTTAATGTGAGAAAAGTAAACTTCAAAACAAAGAATTTTATTAGGAATAAAAAGATAAATTGCATGGTGATAGAGGGCTATATAAAGATCTTAAACTAAATAAAGCAAACACTAATAGAACTGAAAGCAGAAATAAACAAATTAACAATTGTTCTTGAAGACATCGGCAATTCTTCCTCAGTAATTGAGAGAACAAGTAGACAAAAATCATTAAAATATAGACTTGAACATTATCAGCCAATTTAACTTCTTTGAGATTTATAGGACACGCTACTTAATAATAGAATGCATTATTATTTTTAAAGTCTACATGAAATTTCACCAAAGTAGACAACTATATTGTCTGCTCTAAAACAAATCTTGACAGATTTAAAATAACTGAAATAATACAAAGTATGTTTCTTAACTATAAAACAAATTAGAAATCAACAGTAGAAAAATACCAAAATTTGAAAATTAAATGGCATATTTCCAAATAACCCATAGTCAAATATTTTAAAGAAATTCAGAAAATGTTCCAAATTATATAAAACATGAAAACAGAGCATGTTAAAATGCATAGGAAATAGCTAGAGCAGTGCTTGAAGGAAAATATATAGCACTAAATGCTTATATGAGAAGAAAAGAAATATCTCTAATCAATAATCTAAACATCTATGTTAAAAAATTGAAGAAGATAAGCAAATTAAATACAAATCATAGAAAGGAAGGAAACAGTACAAAACAGAAATCAGTAAAATAAAATGACAAAAATAGTAGAGAAAATCAATGAAACCTGTTAATTATTTGAACAGATAAATAAAGTTGATAAAATTCTAGCATGACTGATCAAGAAAAAAGGTTGAAGAAAAAGAATATCAGAATTGGTAACAAATAGGGAATCGTCACCATAGATCATACAAATATTAAAAAGGAAAAGAGAGAGTAGTATAACTTTAATTTAACAATTTAGTGAAACAGAAATATTATTTGAATGATGCAAGCTATTAGAATTCATTTGGAAAAAATAGCTAAAACGATTAGCCCTATCTCTATAAAAGAATTTTAAGTTTTAGTTAAAAACCTTCCCACTGAGGTAATTAATAGCACAGGTGACTTCGCTGGTAAATTCTACCAAATGTTTCAGGAGGAAATAATACAAATTCCACACAAATTCTTGAGAAAATAGATGGGGGTTATTATAGATTGAATGTTTGTGCCCACCAAATTAACGTGTTGAAATTCTACTCCTGAGTATAATGGTGTTAGGAGGTAGGGTCTTTGAGAGTTGACCATATCATGAAGACAGAGCTCTCATGAATTGGATTTGTGACAACAAACTCACAACTATCAACTGAATCAAACAAACAAAAACAAAAACAAACTAAGCAAACTACTAGAACAGGAACAGAATCTCAGGTATGGAGATCATTTGGAGGGTTATCAGCTGGAGCTGGGATGGGAGGAGGGAGAATGGGGAAATAGGTCAGGGATTAAGAAGCATAATTGGTAGGAAAAATAGACAGGGGGATGTTAAGGATAGTATACAAAAGGGAGAAGCCAAAGAACTTACAGGCATGACCCATGGACAGGGACTGAGGTGGGGATTACTGGAGGGAAGGGGAGTACTGGACAGAAGGGGGCAAAGGGGGAAAATTGGGACAGATGTAACAGCATAATCAATAAAATATACTTTAAAAAATAGTCCCAGAAAGCTGTCTCACTTTTCCTGTCTCAGAAACAGGGAGTAGGGCCCCATCAGTCACCAGTCTGCAGGCACATTGATCTTAGATTTCCCAGCCTCCAGAACATGAGAAATAAATATTTGTTGTTTAAGTCACTTAGTATATGGTCGTTTTTGTTGTAGCAGCCTGAATGGATTAAGACAAGGATGTAATTCTCCTCAGTCATAATATGAGACCAGCATAACTCTGATATGAAAACCTCAAAAATATATTTTAAACAAATAAAAGGCCTATAGCCCTTTTAAATAAGGATTCTTAAAAAGTACTAGCACTTTAATAGGATATAGGAAAGGATAATAATCATGATCAAGTGGAGTTTATCTTAGAAGGTAAGATTATAATTTACCATATCAATAGACTAAAAATAAAATTATCTCAACAAATTCAGGAAAAAAATTAATTTACAAATTCAATATTTATGATTTTTTAAAAAATGCTTTGACAAAACTAACAGTAGGAAGGAACTTCCTCTGCCTGATAAAAGACATATTAAACCCCTGCATTATCATATTTAATGGTGAAAGAAAATGAATGGCCTCCCCACCCCAAGGTCAAGAACAAGGCAAGGAGGTTCATTTTCTACTTATATTCAGTATTGCACTGGAGGAGCAAGTAGAGGAAATAGATGATCACAAAGGAATAAGAGACATATAAATTGAAACAGAAGATAAACAGTTTTATTACCAAATAAGAAGATTTTATACACTTAGAAAATCCTATGTAATCTACAAAAACTGACTAGAAGTAATAAATGAGTTTACCATGATCACAATACAAGATCAATATACAATAATCAATTTATTTTTATGTACTCAGATGTTCACTCAGGAATTTAAGTTTTAAAAACTACAATTTATCACAGCATAAAAAAATAAGTATAAATTGAATAAAATATGTGCAAAATTTATATGCTTTTGAAAATACAAATATTATAAGTAGAAATCAAAGATCTAAATAAAAAGAAGTAAATATACCATGTTAACACATCAGAAGACTCAGTACTCCTGATGTCAATTTTCTCTAAATTGATCTTAAATTTACTGAAATTTCAATAAAATTTCAATAAGCTCTTTTGTGTACAGTGACAAGCTGATCCTAAATTTTATATATAGCCAAAAGAATTTTGAAAAACTTATAGAAGGGAACATAGGAGAACATTTTTGCAAACTTTGATGAGGGAATGATTTCTGTGTCCTTTTTCTGAGGATGCAGAAATCATGGCCCACTTAAAAAAATGGCTAATGGGACATCATCAAAATTTAAAATGCCTGTTCTGTGAAAGAAACTGTTATAAGAATGAAAAGACATACCACTGAGTGGAAAAAATTGCAAAAAACACAAGTCTTGTAAAAATATTTTATCCAGAATATATAAATAAAAAACTCTCACAACTGGATATTAGAGAAAGACCTGAATAGATACTTCACCAAAGAAGATACAGGAATGGGAAACAAGTACATAAATAGATCCTCGACACTGTTAATCATTAGGAAAAAGCAAATCAAAACACAGCAAAGTATCAATATGCATTTCTTAGAATGGCAAAATTTTTGAAAATGGTAATGAATGTCAAACGCTAGCAAGGATGCAAACTCCCATTCATTTCAGGTGGGAATGCAAAATGGTGGAGCCACTCTAGAAATCAGTTTTTTGCTGTTTCCTAGTAAGTTAATACACATTCACCGCATGATCTAAGAATCCCAGATCTATGTATTTTGCCCCAGTGAAATGAAAATATAGATCCACTCAAAGACCTCTACATTAATGTTTATGGCAGCTTCATTCATAATGGCCAAAAACTAGAAAAAACACACATTTCCACCAACTGGTGAATGAGTAAGCACATTGTTGTACATCCTTCCAATAGAACACTCTCATTAAAAAAGAAACAAGGTGCTGATACTTCTAGCAACAGAAATAAATCTCAGAAGCAGCAATCTAAGTAAAAGAATCCAGACACCAAAGACCACAAGGCATTTCCTACAGCCTTCTGGATAAGACAAAATTACAGGGACAGAAATCAGATCGGTGGTTACCAGGACCTAGAGGGTAGCGAAGGGGTTTGATTGCAAAGGAGCATGAAGAAAATTTGGGGGGAGGGCTGTTATAGACATGTTCTATATCTTGATTGTAGTGGAGGCTACAGTCTTTCTACACTTGCAAAACTTATCAAACTGTACACCTTAAACGGATGAATTTTGTGTACATAAATTATACCTCAATAAACCTGACTGGAAAAAAATGTTAGGAAGTATGAGATAATAATACAGGTAATGGCACACTCAGACATGTTGGTCTTAGCACAATTCTGAGTAAACAATGTGCTGGGTCTTTTATCTCCTCCCTTTGAATCCCTTTGTCAGTTGGATTTGATCAAAGGTAAACCTGAAAGGAAATTGCATCAAGGAGGCAGGGTGAAACCTCAGTGTTTAGGGTCCCTGCCCTTTAGATGGCTCTTGATTGGCTGTGTTCCTCTATGAAAGGTCGCACTTCTGCCAGCCAACTTTCTCTACACACACACACCTTTGTCTCTGTGTCCTGTAATCAGCTTTAACCCTTCAAGATTAGGTGTAATAGGCTATTATTGATTCAGAGGACAGCACTATCCTTTCCAGTTCCTCTACATGCTCCCCACATTAAATTCTCCCCAAATTACTCAGTTTGAATGTGCCATGTCTTTCCTCCCAGAATCCTGACTGATAAAATAACATCCAACACCTGGCCCCATAATTTTTAAGATGTGAGCACCTAGACTATCCATTTCACATATTTGAGCTTTAGTTTTCTTATCTGTTGTATGTGAGTAATAATATCCTCTTGGCAAGATTGTTATGGGAGTGAACTAATGCTATACTAAGTGAAAAGCTTTTCCTTAATATTTTGTCCCTTTCTCATCTCATTCTTTCCCATCCGTTACTGTTGTTTCTTTCTATTTCTTCACATGGTTCCATTTCTACTATTTTTTTTTTTTTTTAGATAGCAGAGTTTCTCTATTATATACAAATGCCTAAGTAATTTACATAGAAGTATATAATGTTCAGAAGCCTGTATAAATGGCTTAAATGTACCATGGTTATGTTCCTGGAATAAACTGTTGCTATTTCTACTGCTACAGAACAGTTAAGTCAAACTGTTGAATTAGGTCAACAAAATCCACAAATAGGGTGGAATCTTTGGACCGTCTAGGCAGGGACAGATCTGGAATAAATCAGCCACAGATATCACTTGTCAGCATGCTGAGGGAGGCATTTCAAATAAGGTTAGAAGGTACGTCAAGAATATTGGCTTCTGGTAGCATTATGATGCATCCGTTAAATCTATATTGAGAGTTTTCCATCATGTGGATTCAAGCTAACATAATCGTTTTATGGCAGTAATGTCTAAACAAGAGTCCACAATTAGGCTGTATTTTTATCTTGACTTGTGAACTATCGCTGCCAACTACTCAAATTTCAAGCTTGTTGAGACATATGTTATCCCTGGAAACCCTTCATAAAAATGAAGCATTTACTGTCCCACCAATTCAAGTGTGCTCTGGTCAGTTCCCCATCTAGATCCAAATTAACCATGTAATCGTTCCTATACTACTGAGTAGTATTTTAAATGGCTTTTAAAGCAAAACCAAAGAGAACAAATTTATTTCTATTTGTGCAAAAACACAATATGGTTTGGATTCTCTTTTCTAGCTTTTTAAATACTGAGACAGAATGAAGTCGTGGGAAAAGAACTGGATGTGGAATTAAGATCTTTACTTGAAATCTGGCTCTGCTACTACTTCTAGCTATTTGAGCGCATAAAGTCACTTATTTTATCTAGCCTCAGTTTCTTTATCTGGCAAATGGGGAGCTGTTCATGAAGGAAATGAACTAATAATAGTCTAACAAGTTAGCATACTACCTTTGGGACACCATTTTACAATTTGTGTATGCAAAGTTGTTATGATTAGTAGAAAATGAAAATGAAAAAACTTTCAGATAGAGGCAGGAATATTTTGGTTAAAAAGAAATTAAAACACTAGAGAACAAGAGCAAGATAAGAACGATTACAACATCTGCATTTATAGCCCACATGTCACTCTTAGTATTTATAGGTTTGTTAGTGACAGCCTTCCCAGTATAGCAATGTTAATTACGAAGGAGCTGTCGGTGCCACTGACACAGAGCTGTTCACCTGACCGAGGCTGGAACTACTCACCATTTCCATAGATGATCATTTAATGTAAGGGTCCAAAATATACAACAGTAAATCAGTTTGGGTTTCTGATTGTAATATCGCAAAATCTTACTTTGAAATAACCTAGTGATTTTTTAAAACAAATCTCAGTACCTTTTATTTCTTTAATACGATTTGTAATGATCTGAGCCAGACTAAAACCTCAGAAAGAGGTGATGGGTCTAAGGCTGAACACAATACTAAATGTTTACTTAAATTTTCCAGAGCCAAAAACTCCTGTTTTTACTAAAATGCCATGATCAAAGCAATAGATATAATAAATATGAAGAGAAAGAATAGGAGAGAGAAAGAGAGAGAGAGAGGAATATTGAAGAGAGGCTTGGGGAAATGTTCAGTGGAAAATCTGTAGAAATGATGTAAGAGAGAGCAAAGGCAGGGATTGGAGTAAGGGGTGTATAACTGAGACTATAAAAGCTCAGAGAGAAAACTCACCATCAGGGCTGAGTTTGGGAGAAACTATACAGACAGGACTCTAAAGTTAGAATCTCCTGATTTTTCACAAGGTAAGTTAAACATAAAAGCTGATAACAATTTAGTATTTTCCTTTTAACTATTTTTATAAATTTTACATACTTTTAATGTTTTGGTTGTATTATGATTTTGTTAAAATTAGAAATGCTTTTGGGGTTAATATTTCCATCTCTAAAATGAGTAGAAAACCTAAGAAGATAATTTTGTAATGCAAACTATGGGTGCAGCTAATTGTTTACTCAGATATTTCATATTTATTACATTATTTCCTAGCTTTTATTTTCCATTCCAAAACAAAGATGATGATTCTATACATATATTAGTAGCATTAGTTTACTTCCATCAGAGATAATCAATGTGAAAAAAATTGTTAATGTACAAAAGAGATCCACTTATAACAACCTAGGTAGGAAGGGAAGTTTTTCTCTTATCTTTATTTCTATCAAAATTGGAGCCAAAGAACATCCTAAATCAATCAAATGCTACATTCTTTAAATCTAAATTATCCTGTTTTTCTTCTTATGAAACTCAAATATGCAAGTATGATATTAATAACGGTTTAGAGTGGACGGATCATATTTATCCTTTGGTATTTAATGAAGTGCTTTTGCTGTTAAATGATTGAATTGAAAGTTAATCTGAAACATACATTTGAGTTCTGTTTAAGGACAAATTTAATGTTTTGTTTCAGGTTTTGTTCTGTAGAAACAGTGTACACTCAATAAATCCAGTTTAGCAAGGCAAATATTGTTCCTTTGAATTACAATAATAAGTTCTATAGATATAGAACTGTGATTATTTTTTTCTGCATTATTTTCCTAGAAATTAAATCATTTTAACAATGATTTATAATTATTTTAATGCCCATTTAGGCTATAGGATTGATAAGGTTATATTAATTTTCTCCCCCCAAACCAGGCACATTTTGTGCCTCCTCTTTAGTTTGGTGCTTATCCTTCAGCAATCACAGAACTTTTCTATGATTGTTTTATGCCTTCTCCCTTATGGAAGCCACTTCTGCTCAGACCTCAGCAGCAAGCACGGGCTCTCCCTGCTCCCTCCTCCTCTTCGACCATTTTATATCTCTCTTTCATCTCCTCTCCCTTGGGCAAGTTAATTTTATCCTGGAGCTATGAATTCAAGTCTCCTCTTTATAAGTGAATTGCACTGTGGTTTCATCCAATAAGTTATTTAAGGTATTTAAGGATGACATTTGCTTTCTTCCCCTTATTTCTCAGGCTTTTGAATTGATTCTTCTATAATGAGTCATTAGAGAGAAGAGAGGCAGTAGAGAAGCAGATATGTTTAGTAGGGTTTGTTTGAGACATCAGAGCTATAATTTTAACCAATTTGACCACTTTTCTTGGTCAAATACTTTCAATGATTTGACCATTTGTATATAATAAAGTTAGATTAATTGAGCTTGTCTTAAAGGAATAGACTCAAAGTAAGCAGTCCCAAAATATTACCCCAACTCTGCCGCTATGTTGCTGTGCAACTTCAGGCAAGCGTTAAGCATAGAGTGGGTTCAATGATATTCCATTATCATTGAAAGAGAAAAAAGAACCAGAAGTGCCAGGGAGACTGAGCGTGTGACTGATCTGGGGAAGCTCCATTTCAGCAATTTTCTTGGAGGACAAAATGAGCGCCCAGTATAAGAGTATCTTGTGGTTAATCTTCAGACATCCTCTAATTTAACCTCCTTGCCAATATTTCATCTTCAGTGACCCTGACCCACCAGACGACTTTTGCTTAGACTCAATGGTGCCATCAGAGAGCTCAAGCTTTGGAGTCAGGAAACAAGACTTCTAACCTCAGTTCTGACTTGGGCAGCTTTCACTCAGCCAAGGGGGGATTCCTTTCTCCCTCAGTACAGGAGGGTACAAGAGGTGAACCACAAGTTCTCCCCTAGCCTTGGGCACATCCCTACCCAGACCAGCTTCCATGTGTCTGAAGATCTCTCTGACGAGAGGCATTTTTAAGCTGAGCTCTCCTCTCCTTTCTCCTAATAACCATCAGCATACCTCTCTGCAACAGAGGTTAGCATCACCTGCCCGTAATTGCCAGTTCCTTGGTTAGCTTGAACTGACTGGCCCTGCCTTATGACTTCTCCCCTATGGCACCCTCATCAGCTCAAGCTTCAGCACCGAGCACCAGCTTCCATTCTTCCTCCTCCTTTTCATCTATTTTATATCTCCCCTTCATCTGTTCCTCTCCCTTGGGCAAGTTAATTGTCCCTGAGCCTTACTCTCTTTATCTACTGAGGGTTTTAATTTGACAATTTCTAATGGATGTCCCCTTCCTTTCTAAAATTCTATATTCCTATAACACATAAGTCTCTCTACATGTGTAAAAAATGCATTTTTAAAATGTCATCCAGCCCACCACTAGCACCTAGGCCACTGACCTGCCAAGTCATAGCTGTGGCTTCCTGTGAACCTCTCCATGGGCTTCCATGGGCCCCATGGTGGTGGCTGCATTTCCCTGCAAGCTCTGGCTTCTCTGTCCGATTTTCTAAGGAAATTGGAAAGTGATGTCATCTCTTCCCTGACCTTCTTCATAGCCCATCCCTTCCCAGCTGCCTTCTTGCTTCTGTCAAGTGTAGCTTCTGTGGCAAGGTCCTTAATTTTCATGACATCCATGGTGGCTCTGCTTCCATGACACACACCTGACTCTGCCATACTGTCAGTATTACAAAAATTATGTGAAAAAATTATGATCTTAACAACAAAAATAGTGACTTAAAAACAAGGTCAATAAAGATATAATGAACTATAAAACAAAAATATTTTCATATTATATTCAAATTCAACTAAATATTTATTTTGTTAATTAGAGCTTGAAGAATAATTATGTTTTGAATATAACTGAGATTTCTTCCCTCTGTTTTCTTCCCACTATGATAGTCTCTAGAGTTGTATGCTATATTTTCAGGGAAATATTATGGCTGAAATTAACGATAGCGTGTAGCATATGGTAATATTAAATATTAGAGTGATTGTCACAAGTCTTTCTAGTGAAATTTTCTTGTCTCGATATTACTTTATTAAATTTTAATTTCTATCACTCTGCTATAATTCTAGATTCTAAGGAATTCTAGATTCCTTAAGGACTACTTTTTTCCTTACAATCAACAAGGATAACAAAGGGTTTTTTCATAAAACTAAGAAAATAAAAATAATATTTTTTTAAAATTGCCATATTTAGAAGGCGATGCAGTATAATAGCAATTATTTGTTGAGTAATTATTTCACACCAGTCACTTTACCTATATTATTTATAATCCTTATAATAAACCTACAAACTAAGTCTTTGTCCCATTTTCCCAATAGAGATATCAAACAAGAGAAGCTAAATGACATGCTCAGTCAGGAATAATACCCAGGTCTCTGTAACTTAAGGGACAACCACATTCTTTCTACTAATTCAGTTTATTTTCTTAGAAAGTGTTCACACACTACCAGAAGTTAGGAGACCAGAGTTTTAAAGTACCCCAGGTTGTGTCAGTTAATCTATTGAAACAATAGAATTATAATATTTTCCATGTAGATCTAGCACAACTGTCATTAGGGTGAAAGGAGATAGATGGCTTTCATAATAATAACGTACTTGCAAGTGTTAAAGTAAAAGGTTATATACAAAAATTGTAGTTGGAGAAGATTAAAGCATTCCAGAAAGAGTATGCTACTGGTGGAGGAAGCTCCTGGCCCAGCAATGGCTGAGGGGCTTCCATCCGCACCAGGCTGTGAGTACTGAGGACAGGAGGAGTGTCTTACTTACCTTTACACCAGTGGTATCTGATGTACAGTGTCTGCCTAATGAATGCATCCTGTTGTTATTATGAAGTTTATGTTTTTGGCCCTTTGTTTATATTTTAGAGAGTATTTTTCCTTGATGATGTTGGCTAGTTTAGCATAATGAAAATGTAAGTCAATATTTAATTAAATATTATATAGAAGTACAAAGTGGGATAAAGGGTGAAGAAAGTGATGATATTCCATATTATCCTGAAGCATATAATGCTGTGTTTAACTGCATTTTTCCAACTTAACCTTTCGAAAGCCTTTTAATACTACCTAAAAATTGCCTGTGTGTTAAACGGCCCGACAGCCTGTCAAGTGCACCTCTGCCAGCTTTCTCCTGTCCATAGTTTTAAAGATTCAAACCTGTTATTAAATATTAGAATTAAATAACAAATGCTCTTACCAGAGTTTATATAATCATAACACAAAGTTCTTTTCTATATCTAGGTGACAGTAATAATTCAGGGATCTCAACATAAATTAACATTTGATGAGGATTAATCATAAACCATCCTGCAATAACTACTGGAGAATATTGATGCAAGTCCCTTGCATTACAATGAGAATCTGCAATGTGAAACATTAATGGACATGCTGGACTTTTGCATGATCTTTGGCACATATTGTTATAGATGTAAAACTTGGGCAAATCTCTCCCCTTCTCTGAGCTTTAGTTTCCATCTCAGTAAAACTGGAATGTTAATATCTGCCCTGCATTTCTATTTACTGCTACATAGACTGCTCCATGCATTCACTTCAACACATAATGTTGACCCTATCTGCATTCTGTTGGGTGCTGAGATACACTGGTAAACATGACATAATTCCTTCCCTCAAGGAGTTTACATTGACAGTTAAATACTCTGTTAAACATACATACCTAAGCTTTTTAATAATGGGATCTTCCTTCACAGCGTCATGTAGCTTTTTGCCTTCTTAAATTTTTGCAAGAAAGATACTAGTAGTATGACTGAAAATTCCAAATAGAAAAGAAACACACAAAATTTTACAATTCTGGAAGGTTATATTGTCCAAAATAGAATGAAAATGGTGCCAAATAGAATAAAATCAGTTAACTGATATATAACAGTAAATTATCATTTTTCCTGATTTGTAGCATTCAGGAAAAGTCATTTTAAAATGCAGGTGTCTTCCACATTAGGAACACCTCATCCATAAATATTTTACTTTATAAGCAATTTGTTTTTGAGATGGAAAAATGTTTTATACTTCCACAAATAGGTTATACTTGAAGGAGCATGAAACTGAGTGTCTGAAAACGTAAGTTGTTGTTCTGGCTCTTCTTCGAACTGGCTTTGTGACTTCGGAAAATTGACTTCTGCCAATTGAAGAGTAATGAGAAATGGGAAAGAAGTCCCTGATCTTTCAATTTTTTTAAATGGGAAATGTTAAATTTATCAGTGTCAATTTGGACTTTCCATTCAGGATCATACTCAAAACATAAAGCAAGATGACTATCACACAATTTACAGAAAATAACACATTTTACAGAGATTTTTAAATAAATTACTAAGCCTCACGATTATTTCTCAGATATATTTTTGTGAGGGTGATAGAGGTGATGTACATATTAATGACAGAAGATACCAGTTGTACTTTAATTGCTCTTTGATGAAATCTTCAGTGATTTTAAATTTCTTATTTGAGTTCATAAGCATCTGAAACTAATTCCCCACTTCCAAAGTTCTAAGTGCCATAGCCACACTTAGTTCTCTTGTTGGTGGAACCGTTCACTAAAGTTGTGGAACAGCGGTGCCAATGAAGAAGAGACCACGAAACCCTCGCCTCTGCTTTCCAGCAGGCAAGTGCTCAAGCACCTGGCACTTCACTCATCAAAGAAAGCTAGAAACAACTATCTTTCACACCCTGTTTAAATGCCATTCATGGAAATACCAAGGCTGTCTGTATAATGTCAAATTGTAATGTATCCCCTTGGTTGTTTAACATACGTTTTGCAGATTGTCTCTATAGATGGCCCCAAATTCCCTAGATGGTTGCTGAGTATAAGTTTTACATTCCCTGGAAGGACTGGGCTTCAAAGACCAGCCTTCAGCTCAGTAATAATTACTTATATAACGTGTCATTAATCTTTCCACATTGCCTTATAGTTTACAAAATGTTTTCATGCACAATTTAGAGTCCACAGTGAAAAGTTTTACCTATGATAAAATAAAAAATAATACAATGGAGTGCTTTTATACAGATGATATATATCTTTATATATTTTAGTAAATAATATTAAATATAAATTAAATTTTTATTGATCTTATTTGTAAAATCTAAGCCAAATCCATAATAATTTGTGCTAATTGTAAATTAATCACATAATTTTAATTTAACTATAATTAATTAATTACAATTTTGTGAATTCATAAAGTGAGTTTTATTAGATATTTTTAACAGTTTTTGCCTCCTGTTCAAGGTCACCAGACCAATAAATAGCACAGTAAAGACACTTATCCTCATCCTTCCACTCAAGTCTGAGTTTTTTCACCATCACAGAAATAATTTTCTTATGTTGAATACCTACTCATTGACTGAAAGGGTTTTATTTTTTAAGTACTTATTAGTTCATCTAAAGAAGCTTTTGGAGTAACATGTGTAAAATATATGTACATATGTGGGTATACATACAATGTTGATTGAGGTTTCAGATAGCTGAAAATTCCTTTCATCAAAAATACCTATTTTTTATCAACTATACCTACTAATACTATTATTTGTGATTACTATACAAATATTTAAATGATTATTTTACCTTGATAGACTGTCAACTCTAAGTTCAGGGGAATAGCAACTCAATCAAATCTTTAAAAATTTTAATGTTATTTACGTTCTTTTTAAAATTTTTATGTGATAATACGTTAGTTATTGTACCATTCTTTTTCTCTCTGAGGGGTACAACTGCACGCTATGACATCTGGCTTCTCAGCTCTAACAAATTTTGCTTTGAAAATGTGAGGAGATTGAGCACAATGACTTAAGCATGATGACAAAAACATGTAAAAAGAAGTGAATAAACATTTGGAAACAGACATACCATATTTCATTTATTCTTATGTATATGTAATATTTCTGAAATTAGAATGAATCTAATAGAGTCCTACAGTGGATAGCATGTCATAATTTAATTGGTAACACTTTCTTCTTTTCTTAAATGTATTTGTTTAAAATGGGTTTTCTTACCAAAAATGATATCTTACACTAAAGATTTAGAAGTCCTTTCTTGTCAGGTGGAATATTCAAGAGGAACCTATTTATGTCAAAACCTGGACGCAATGTTATACGTAGATGCAGCTGACGAGGGACAGCAGAAAGGTTTTCCTAGCTCCAATTGACCCACAGTTATCATTACCTATGGTGTCTGCACTTCAAACAAAAAACAGCCAGATATACCAACAGACCATAAAAAAGCTAGAAGCAACTTTACAGGTCAGATAGACCGGCCCCGTTTTACTCAGTCTACAGAAGACAATTCACCTAAAGGCATGCAGTGACTAGCCCCCAAGCCCAGGCAGAGCCTGATTCTCACAAACCCTAGATTGGGTCTATTTCTATCACAGCATCACACACCAATTTTGTGTTTAGCATGGTCCCTTGTAAGCTCTCTTTTAAAATAAAAAAAATTACAGTCACTCTGTTTCTACTATTCCTATTGCTTTTCTCTATTATCAGAAAGGCCCGGGTGGCTGTAACTTATGGGACAGGGTAAAGGGTATACTGAAGAACATACTTTGTTTTACAGATTTACTTAAGGGCCATGCTGACTTAACTCTTTTTTTATTTTAATATTTTTTTATTTTAATTCTTCTTGTACAATTTTCTGTCTTTTACTCCCACCCCAACCCACCACCCAGCCCTCCCCATCTCCCTCCCATTTCTGCCCCCCCAGTTTTTGTCCATGTGTCCTTTATACTTGTTCCTGTAAACCCTTCCCCCTTTCCTCTGAAATTCCCTCCCCTCTCCCCTCTGGTGACTGTCAGCCTGTTCTCAATTTCAGTGTCTTTGGTTATATTATGCTTGTTTGTTTGTTTTGGTGATTAGGTTCCTGTTAAAGGTATTTGTCTTTCACCGCCTGGCTTATTTCGCTTAGCATAATGCTCTTCAGTTCCATCCATGCTGTCGCAAAGGATAGGAGACTTAACTCTTGTATAGAAAACCACCCTCCTTTTTGGAGAAAGAAGGCTGTGGGCAGTGTTGTGGGCAGGCATACATAGTCGTTCCCTTGGATCTGGACTTGGAACCGTTCATAACACGTCTCACTTAACGGTCTCTGCTCCACCAAAGTGGGAAGAGGAGATAAAAAACATTTTAAATTACTTTTTGCATCTTTTATTGCTAAGCCCTTTATTTTTAGTTTTTGGTGAATATAGGGGCAAGTAGATTCCATTCTGAATATTTTGGATCAAGAAATTAGGGAAAATAATTCCAGAAGTTATCGAGATTCACCCCCAAAGTAAGTTTTCTTTTGCAGGTGTCTAATGGTTAGATTTGTCTTCAAGTCAGATACTGTTGAAGAGAAATTTCCTTAATCACCTGAGTAGTTTGTTTTTCTTCAACACTGGCCTTCAAAGGCAGATAGTTTAATAATTTTTAGTTAAAAATGCCTTAGATCACATACTGGCTAATAATGCTTCTCTTTTTTAGCTTAATCCTCTCTTGCTCTCCTCATCTCAGTTTGTTCTTTTGTTTTTAGATCAGTGAGTCTCAACCCTTTATTTTTCACCCCAACCCACTTAACAGATCTGTTTTTATGACAACAGTGACTCTTTGCAGCTCTGACTCTCAATAATGCAAACATTTTTCTCCATTTTCACAGACCTCTCAATGAACACTGCTTTAAAATAAAATTGAGTCAATTCCTTTACTACTGAACTTTCAGAGTCAGTCTGTAAGTGTCGATGCACTGATGCACTATTCGTGTTCTTAGAGGAATATTCATTGTATGTTGTTTCCTGAACTTAAATGAGCAAACTTCACACCTTCCCCCTTGCTCCCTCCACCACCACCTCCAGTCACAGTTTGGAGAATCCTTTCAGGGTATGAGTTCTTAAATGTGAAAAATCTTTGACACAGAGGTTAAGTTTTTATACAGTGTAAGATGTTTGTTTATTCAGCAGTACAATTTAAAAAGTGAAAACGCATGCACATCATAGACCAATTGCTTAAAAAATTAATAAAATGCACACCATATTTTATAAGGAAGATCTCAAGCCCACTTCACTGTTTCTTTGGAAGCTCCTCACTATCCAAAGAAATAATATTCAAATATTACTCAATAAAAATTATTGGTGTACTGAAAAATTGCAAACACCTCCACTTTGGTGTATTCACACAATGAACATCCTTTGAATGTTTATTCTGTGATCTAGAGTGTACATGGGACTGAACAGATTTTTAAATCATGGGCTATATTTATCCACTATCAACAAAATAGGGAAATGGAGCCGAACCTGGTCTTTTCCTTCCCTCCCTATAATTTCCTCTGTTTCTAATTTGGTAGCAATCAAGTTTCAACTAGTTAATCAAATGTCTTTTGTGTGGCAGGTGCCAGGGTGTTTGTTTTCATTAGTGTACCAAATGCCATATTTAGGAACTTGGCCTTTTGGTTAACTGGCTACAAGCATGGCTTTAAACCATTAAATGTGTGTATTTAAACTCTGCATTTATTTTTACATCTCCCTCTCCAAATAATCAGGATGTGGTTATCTGTAAGATGATACATTATGACTTTTTTCCTATATACACCCAAGTACAAAAATATATGCCTCAGACATAATCATCAATATTGTAAACACCCATCATCCTGTGCCATTTATAAGATCGCAGAAATGGAGAAACCTGGTTTAAGAAAATGTGCATAAAAATAGTTAAAGGAAATCCACATGGAAAGACTTATAAAATAGGGCAATTTTATACTTTGTAACCTGTTTTTAACATGATAAAAAGCGAGGAAGGAAAACATCACAATTGTGGTTTATCTTTGATTGAATGAGAGACCTATTTTAAAAAGAGAGATGCCAGAAATATAAAACAGTTCTTAAATAGTAATGTTTTTAATATATCTTCCTTTTTATTGAGGAAAACGAAAGACACATCAACAAAATAAGATAGAAAAATATGATTCAGTGGCTGATTTTCTCAAGTAATAGGTAATGGATTTTGGGGTTGGTATTTTTTTTAAACATAATGTTGCATTCTTTTTTATTTTTCTACTGAGTCAATATAGAGGCATAATTATAATTTATTATTTTTTGATACTTACCAAAAAACTAAGTTCAAAAATCCATTTGTCAGGAAGAGGACACAGAATTTTCTGACCCCTTCCAGAAAGGGCAGAATACAGAGGAGCAGTTGTAACTAATATTATGTAGTAAGATCCCTAAAAAGATCAATTAGAGATATAATGGAGAACTAGTTTAGACTACATTGAGTGAGAATTAAGATTATATATGGCAAATAAATGTTAAAGGCAATGTTAAAACATTTTATCTTCATTTTATTTATAAATACTTTGTCTATATAAAACATTTATTTGTCTATTTTCTAGAAGATAACATTTATTACTAAAATACACATTGAGGTTTGATAATAACAGTATTTTAAGGAAGTGTTACAAAGAAAATCTTGGGTCATACCAAAGAGAATATAATTACTGTAGAAATATTTATTTATTTTTTATATATGTATGTATTTAATACTTAATTACTAACAGCTGAGGATATATTTTTCTTGGCAGTATTTAGATAGATTGTGCTATTCACCAGTAGGATTCAGGTGTTCACTGCCTTGCCAAATCACTATATGTTTATTCATAATCATCTATTATCACCTCATCATAACTGAATTATAAGACAAATTATGTTTTACAAGCAGAATAACAATAATCACAAAACAAATTAGAAGTTCAAGATGGTATAACAATGAATGCACACACATCCAAAATCCTACTTACAGCGTTTTCAGCATATCCAAAGGCCTTTATTATTGTTTTCATTGACTAGCTTTAGAAATAACTATTTGAAATTTGACTGTATAAAATGAAATTATACTAGCTATATGGTCTCTTTTAGTAATGGATTCCATGGAGTATTTTGATTAGAAAAAGAATTCCATTGCTAAATACACAAACCATTTTTGGAAAAAGTGGCATGCTTATTCCTTAATAATGCGCCCCCCTTTAATATTTAGCAAAAAAAAAAAAACACATTAAAAATAATAAACAAACACAATAAAGTTACAGGGTACAAAATCAATTGCGGGGGACCCTGTCCTGGGTGCCAGATGTGGGGGGGCACCACCCGCAGAGCCCCATCCCTCCGTCACGGATGAAAGTAAAAACTACCAAGACATCTTCTGCTTGGGGAGGAAAGGGGTCAAACTCTCAGAGGAGAATGACCCAGAGCCCCATCCTCACTAGGCTTTTATTGGGCTCAAATACACGGGAATACAGGTATGTCAGGAGACAAGGATCAAACAATGGTTAACATTTCAAAGCAATCCGAGGGCTTAATCTGAGCCAGTGTTTGTCAGGAAAGGGGGTTGCCAGACTTTGGGAGACATGCTCATTTCCTCCTGGGACACTTGTCACCTCAGGAAGAGCACTCTTAGCAAAGCAGGTTTCACAGGACTTTAGGAATTCTTTCTTATGCCAATCACCCAAGGAGCCATCCTGGCCAGGACAGGGCTGTACCACTCACCCCCACAGTTTCAGGCTTTAAGGCAATTAGGAAGCAAGAGACATCTCCCAGATGGAAATGAGGACTTGGGCTATGCCAGAATAGCCGGGGTGGGGGGGGGTGGTGAGGGTCCATCACATCCTCTTTGCTGCAACCCCCGAGTCCTTCCATGAGGCCTCCCAAGTGGTCGTGTCTGGCTTAGGTTGCCCCTCCCATGAGGCGTTTTACCCGTCATTGACTGCCAACCAAGCAATTGGGCCAGAGAGGCAGAAGCAGCACTCCTGCCAGGGAGATAAGCTTTGTCTCCTTAGTAGGTCACATCCTCGTGACAGAACAGACCCAGATGAAGTGGGTCCCTTGGGCTCTTACACAGCCCACCATGGGGTGAGGGTTACAACTCCTGAAACCAGGCTGAACGGTCCACAACAATCAATATATATTAGTTTGTTGTGTTTCTATGCACTAACAACAAAAGTCAGAAAGATAAATTAAGAAAACAATCTTTTTTATACTCTCAAACAAAGCAAAACAAAAAATTAGGAATAAATTTAAAGGAGGAGGTGAAAGACCTGCATACTGAAAACTGTAAGGTATTGTTAAAAGAAATTAAAGACACAAAAAAATGAAAAAACATTCCATGCTTATAGATTGAAAGAATTAGTGTTGTTAAATGTCCATGTTACCTAAAGCGATCTATAGACTCAATGTAATTCCCATTAAAATCCTAATGATACTGTAATGTCTCATATATGTTCTTTCACTAACAAATTAGAAATACTATATGAGACAAAGAAGACATACATAGATGAACTCAACCCTCTCAAAGCTCCTCCAGGTGAGAATTACAACTCACTTCACAATATGGAAAATAAGGCTAAATTCAGGTTGAATCATACACACCATGGTCACAGTAAAACTGAAGGAAAAATGAGACACAAATCCAGTTCCTCAGACCATCCTAGAACCCCTTCCTTTTTGCTCCCAGCAGAATTCCCAATGATTTTTTAAGGGAAATAGAAGTTCACTGAGACCTTGCATTCATAAAAAGTGGACTGGGGGACTTCCCAAAGCCATACTAGGAGGTGAACGCAAGCGCATTTTGCTGTAACTCACAGCTTGTGATCTCCCTCCCTGGTACCAGTGGCCAGGCTGGCAGCCAGTGAGCCTGGTGTAGATCACAGATGAACTTTAATTGGATATGTAATGGTTTTCAATGTAAAAAAGTAAATGTATAAGTGACCTATCTTTCTGCTTACTACACAAAATTAACAAATGTGATTTTGACATATTTGGGGTGTGAGTGTGTGTGTGTGTGTGTGTATACACATAAAAGAGAGAGAGAGAATGACAGAGAGGCCCTTATGTTTCCTCCATGATTTTACCTGCTTCCCGCTCTCCAGAGAAGCAGTCAGAGTCATGACCAAGTACCACTGGTTTATATGATCAAGTACCATATACTTTAATTAGAGATGGATAGATTTCTTAGATTTCCAAGTATATGGAATTGCTTTGTGTATTTCTAATTTAGGTAAATGGTAGTATGCTCTAGAAAATCTAATTTGCCCCCAAACTTTTTTTTAAATCCATGTTTATAAATACATATAACATTTAGGTCATTTGTTTTAAGAGTATATACATATATTTAAGTCATTTGCTTTAAGTCTATGGTATGAATATACCTCAGATGATATATCCATTTCTTCTTGAGTAGGTTAGTTGGGTTGATTTTGATTTTTTAGTATCATAAACAATGAAGCTATGAACTTTCTGATACATGTCTCTGTATAAACTCAGGCCCATTTATACTTGTGCATCTAGTTTTAAAATTTTTGTCAGTTATTTAAATTTTCCAAGTGCTTATCTCTTCATTTTACATGTATTAGATATATATTCCACTTTTTAATTTGTTTTTATTTTGTTTATTTTACCTGATCATACAGAATTTTTAAATTTTAATATGATGAAATCTTACAGAATTTTCTGTAAGGGATATACCCTTTTAATCTTGCTGAAGAAATCCTTATATATCACAAGGACATACAGTTATTCTCCTATTGGATATGTGGTATTTTTGACATTTTGAATTTAAATGCTTTTAGACATAGCACATTGTCTCTGGTTCACCATAGACCCTCATCAGGTTCTATTCCCTCATACTTGACCAGTCTCACACATTGCCCCTTAAGTCCACGAGGCTGCAGTCCTGGATTAGGCAAAGAATAAAGTTACACAAATGAGATTTCTCAGACTTGGCTTACTTCAAATTAAATTATTATAGCTGTGGAACTCCAATCTACATTTCCTTGGAAATGAAGCCTTGATAGAATTCATTCTGAGAGATTGACAGCTTCTATTAACTATTATTTAAGTTTTGCAAAGGTGTACTCCAATATACAGGAGCTGAATAATTTGGTTTATCAACTGTATATAATAAGCTTTATAGGAGTTCTGTTTTCTATCTTTATATGCCAAACTAACAATGTTAACCCTGGTGTGTGTGGCCCTTAGATGCTGGACTGGAGATTGGCAAGTGCACATGTTATCCTGGCCGTGACATTGATGCTGTGGGGCTCAAGAGAGGTGCTCTCAGTGGATGTGGCAACAGAGGTAATGGGAACTAGCTTAAAGGATCATAAAGATATATTTTTATGAATGTAAGCCAGTTCTACTAATATCATAAGCAGGGGATGCTGACAAATAGGGGAATGCTTTGAAAATACAAAATCAAAGTTATTAGCAATTTTTTCTATGCCTTCTCCTCACTGTCCATTCAGGGAAAGCCAGGTATCTAAATGTTAAAAAGAAAAAAGCCTGGAATAAGCAATATTTGTATTCCTTGAACAGAAATCATGACAGAAAATTGATCACTTCAGCCGTATGTATAATTATATTAAATACATAAAGTTGAAGTGTTTTATGTGAAATTTGAAGTATTTTATATGGCAAAATTTGAGTAGTTTTGGCCAAACTTGTGATTACTATACAAATCTTTTCTTCTTGCTAAAGTACAAAGGAAAAAAATGTGAACGCATCTTCACAAAAAGACAAGTTAATTTGGCTTATTTCAACTTATTAGAGACCAATATTCTTCATACTTAAATGAGAAGTCTGAAATGCATTTACCAAAGAGCAAGTTTTGTAGGCATTCTATGATTTTTTTCAAGACTAAGAATATCTTTACCCTGGCTGATGTGGCTCAGTGGTTTGAGTGCAGGCCTGCAAACCAAAGGGTTGCCAGTTCGATTCCCAGTCAGGGCACATGCCTGGGTTGCAAGCCAGGTCCCCAGTAGGGGGCACTCGAGAGGCAACCACACATTGGTGCTTCTCTCCCTCTCTTTCTCCCTCCCTTCCCATCTCTAAAATTAAATAAATAAAATCTTTTTTAAAAAAAATATCTTTAAAAATAAACAAAACTCTATTTTGTGCATATGTCAGTTGGAAGAATAAAAACATAGTTTTGGAAGATATTCAGAGATAATGAAATATCTCCTAGTTTTTTCCACTTTGAATATTTGTCTCCTGCTCTTTAGAATTTCTTTCTCATAATTACAGAATTTTCTCCTCTCCAGTTTCTATGTTGTCATACTTATATAGGGAAATGATAGAAGTTGAGATTTTAAGAGGAGATTGGAAACATTGAAGATTGCACTGTAAGTAACAAAGAGCTCTGAGCAATTTTTAATTCTTTATACAATGGAAGGAGATAATTAACTTCATGGCAGAATTCATGATAGAATATAAAAAAGAGGGAGATGAAAGAAAAAAAGTTATAAGGCGATAAGCAGTGAAGAGGACCTGATGTGGGAATCATAAAGAGCAGAGGGAAGAGAGGTTTTCCAGGAAAAAAACAGAGTTAGTAACCCTAACATAACAATTAAGATAGACCCAACAACTTTGAGTCTGGGTGTCCGACTATAAGAATTTCAAAGACAGTTGCTGAGGTCAAGGGTAAAAAGGCTTGGAAAATGCTACTCTGTTGACTTATTGAAGAAAATAAAGAGAATGGAAGAAATAACTCAACAAGGACAGCAAGAAGTAAAGAAAAAATGCCTTCCCTAGATCAAGAATCTGACACATGAAAGAGCATGATTAAAAGGCAGAGATCCTTGGAGCTAAGTTTCTTCCCATAGGGAAATATTCTCAGGCTCTTGGGAAAGAAGTAGTATGTGCTAGACAACACAATGACTTGAGATTGTTAACAGGAACATTTTTAAAATGCTATGATTGAGCCTTGGAAAGAAAAAGACAAAATTCACAAACTAGGCACCCATACTTTTATGACTGGGATGAACTACAAAAGGGCAATATGTGCAACAGACAAATAAGTAAGAAATTTAACATGGGGCAATAAAGTAATTGAGAAAGCTCTGAGTCACTGCAGACACGTGTTAATATTTCTTTATAAATCACATGGGCAAAAGTGGTAAGCCCCCTGAGGGCAGAGACCGCTAGATTTTGTTCATTGTTTTATCCCTTGAGTCTAATGCAGAACCTGGTATATAATGAATGCTTAGTGGCTTGAATCAATACAGAATGAATGAATAGTGAAAACAATAGCATAAAGTTTAGTGTTTTTCAGAATTAATTCAGTAAATATTTATCAGAAATTAGTTCAGTTCTATGAACAAAATACTGGGGTAGGCATTTAATAGAGTAAATAAAAGACTAATTAGACATCGTCGTTGCCCTCAAGGTACAATCTAATGCACAATACAACTTTATTGTAATCAATCTAACACAAAGGAAAATACAATGAGTGCAAGGATCAAAGAAGTATAACTACAATGCTATGGGCATAACAGTGAAGGATACAGTCATTACTGGGAATGAATCCAAAAGAATGATCAGTTAATATACTAAATTTGGGAGGCAGGCATGGAGTTCTGTTTTGGTTGAGTGTGTGGGTGTTTTGTCTTTAATTTCTGCCCAGTGTACATCACTGCTACGTGTTTTGTCCCCAAACGTCTCTCTGCATCATAACTCCTCAAGAAATCAAGTTTCATGACAAGCATGTCAGCTAAACTTAGCAAAAGCCAAATGCATAGGAGTGCACATATTTGAGGTGAAGGGGATCACCTTTCTTGCCCAACAGGCTTTGGATGCTGGAATCAGAGATGTGCAGTCACCACCCACAGTTAGGGAAGAGAAATCAGCAGCTGACCTGGCAGCAAAACTCATGCTTCTTGATGAACTGGTATCTCTGGAGAATGATGTGATTGAAACAAAGAAGAAAAGGAGCTTTTCTGGATTTGGGTCTCCCCTGGACAGACTCTCAGCTGGCTCTATGGATCACAAAGGTAAACAGAGGTGAGTGAGCACTTGGAGAAGGAACATTTTCATTTTCTAATTCTTTGCTCTGGGTTCAGAAAAACAATTCCACAGGGGGAAAAAATGTAATGAAAGCCCTGTACATAAACAGATTTGACAGCATGTTAGCTAACTTGTGAGTTTAATGGTATGATTTTGGATATAACTGTTGAAGGAGCAAAATGATTGCTACAGTATGTGCTCTCACACTTCTGTCATAAAGTTTCCTGAGGAAGATTCCATTGCTTGCAGATATAAAATACAGTAAGACATCACAGCATTTGGAAAGTGAGCTATGAGATAAATATTGTTGTTAATTGAGTTTTCTGTTTATTAGAGGTAACCAGAATATCATTTTTTTAAAACCAATGATGCAAAGCTTACTAAGTTATGTGAATAATTCAACTCTTCTATACACAAAGTTACTGATTTCTTAGGACTTGGAGTCAGAACATGTGTATTTAAGTCAAATTTCTGATCATTTCCAGCAATGTAACTTGTATAAGAGTCTTACCCTCTGTGATCCTCAGTTCATTTATCTGTAAAATGGGGAGAATTATTTACCTTTGTAAAAAATCAAATGAGCATTTTTTTGCATGCCTTTTTTTACATCTTTATATATATTATTTATTATGCTATTGCAGTTGTCCCAATTTTCGCCTTTGCCCCCCTCCACCCGGTACCCCCCGTTCCCTCTGGCAATTCCCCCCTTATTTCATGTCCCTGGGTCACACATTCACTGGCTACTCCATTTCCTGTACTATTCTTAGTATCCCCTTGGCTATTCTGTACCAACCAATTTGTACTTCTTAATTCTGGAACCTTTTCCCCCATTCTCCCTCCCAGCTGATAACCCTACAAATGATCTCCACAGACAACAATGGTGGTCTGTTTTGCTTGGTGCTTAGTTTGTTTTTTAGATTCAATTGTTGATAGTTGTGAATTTATTGCTTTTTTAATGTTCATAATTTTGATCTTCTTTTTCTTAAATGAGCCTCTCTAACATTTCATATAATAATGGCTTGGTGATGATGAACTCCTTTAACTTTACCTTATCTGAGAAGCATTTTATCTGTTCTTTGATTCTAAATGATAGCTTTCCTGATAGAGTAATCTAGGTTGTAGGTCCTTGATTTTAATCACTTTGAATACTTCTTGCCAGTCCTTTCTAGCTTTCAAAGTTTCTTTTGAGAAATCAACTGACATTGTCATGGAAACTCCTTTGTAGGTAACTATCTGCTTTTCCCTTGCTACTTTTAAGATTTTCTCTTTAATCTTTGGCATTTTAATTATGATGTGTCTTGGTGTGGTCCTCTTTGCATCCATTTTGTTTAGGACTCACTGTGCTTTCTGGACTTTTACATCTATTTCTTTCACCAAATTAGGCGAGTTTTTGTTCAGTATTTTTTCAAATAAGCTTTTAATTTTTTGTTCTTTCTTTTCTCCTTCCAGCACCCCTATGATTCAAAGGTTGGTATGTTTGATGCTGTCCCAGAGGCTTAACTTATCCTCATTTATTTTTATTCTTTTTTTAAGTATATTTTATTGATTATGCTATTATAGTTGTCTCATTTTTTTCTCCCCTTTATCCTCTTCTGCCCAGTAACCCCATTCCCTCCAGTATCCCCCCTTAGTTCATATCCATGGGTCATACATATAAGTTCTTTGGCTTCTCCACTTCCTATACTCTTAACCTCCTCCTGTCTATTTTGTACTTACCAATTATACTTCTTATTCCCTGTACGTTCCCCCCCCATTCTTCTCCTTCTCCCTCCCCACTGATAGCCCTCCATATGATCTCCATTTCTGTGATTCTGTTCTTGTTCTAGTTGTTTGCTTAGTGTGTTTTTGTTTTCCAGGTTTAGTTGTTCATAGTTGTGAGTTTGTTGTCATTTTATTGTTCATAGTTTTGATCTTCTCCTTTCACATAATAAGGGCTTGGTGATGGTGAACTTCTTTAACTTTCCCTTATCTGGGAAGAACTTTGTCAGCCTTTCCATTCTAAATGATAGCCCTGGATAGAATAATCTTGGATGTAGGTCCTTGCTTTTCATTAATCGGTTCCGATTGAGGATTGTATCTTATTCTCATTTTTTTGTATTCTTTTTTCTTTTTGTTGTTCTGATATATTTTTCTTATGTTCCAAATAATTGATTTGATTCTCAGCTTCATCTACTCCACTGTCAATTCCTTGTAAATTTTTCTTTATTTCACTTAGTGTATCTTTCATGTCTGCCTGGGTCTTTTTTTTTTTTTTTTTTTTAATGCTGTTGAAGTGCCCAGTGAGTTCCTTGAGCATCCTAATAACCAGTGTTTTTAACTCTGTAGCTCATAAGCTGCTTATTTCCCTTTTGTTTAGTTCTTTTTCTGGAGTTTTGTTCTGTTCTTTCATTTGGGCCATATTTCTTTGTCTCGTCATTTTGGCAGCCTTCTTGTGTTTGTTCCTATGTATTGGATAGAGCTGCTTTGACTCGCCGTCTTAGTAGTGTGACCTATTGTAGAAAAGCACACCTGTAAGTTGGATGGGGCAGAGCCTTAGGTAATCACCAGGGTGGGGCAACTTATGTGAACTAGGTTGATGGAGTCCCAGATATGGTGCCTCTGCTTCATGGCTCTGTGTACGGGAGGGCTCAGAAAGAGGCCTATACCTCTGACTGGCCTCTGGAGTTTTGCCCAGGAAGAAACTGCCCCCACGATCTTTTGCCAGACACTTCTGTTTCTTCCTGTATGCCACTGGTGCCCTTGCAGCTCCTGCCCTAATGCTGGAGCCCAGAGGGAGTGAGTCTGAGCAAGACCTAAGTCTATTGCAGGCTCTTGAAGAGGCAATGCCTGAGAATTCCACAATTTCTTCCACCACTCCAACTGCCACTGATTTTCACAGCTAGAAGTAATAGGAACTTATTGTCCTGGCACTGAAACCCTGGCCTGGGTAGTCTGGTGTGGGGTTGGGATCCCTCACTCCTGAGGTATCTCTCCTGATTTTTATACACCACATGTGGGAGTGGGGCTGCATGTTCCACATCTCCACGTCTTCACACCTCCTACCTATCTGAATGATTATGATT
Source organism: Glossophaga mutica (assembly GCA_039655065.1). Taxonomy (NCBI): domain Eukaryota; kingdom Metazoa; phylum Chordata; class Mammalia; order Chiroptera; family Phyllostomidae; genus Glossophaga; species Glossophaga mutica. The sequence continues at coordinate 173,609,052 of CM077304.1, read as the reverse complement.
CTTTAAATTCCATCCAGCTCAATTTTCTGACAATTCTGCGTGATATTTATTTTGTAGTTTGGTTGTAATTTTTGCTGTGGTTGTGCAGGAAGCTGAGACACATTTACCTATGCCTCTGTCTTGACTGCCAAATGCATACTTTTTAAGCTGTTAATTATTGTAACAGAATTAGAGTAATTAAATCTCCCTTTAATCATTGATAACTGTCAATATTTTAAAAACAATCACCCTAAACACTTCATTTCTACCCCCTGAATATCTGTTCCTCATGCTATAAATTTCATTTAACAATGGCACAAGAAACCACTCAATTATCAAAGTCTGGTATTTTTTCTTCCTTTTTCTTTTGTTCCTTTTTTTTCTTTTTATTTTCAAGTCTGGTATTTGGGGAATTTACAATAATTCCTTTTTCTCAGCAGAATTCATTTTGCTCACTCTAAACACTCCATTTATCACTAAATTCTCTAAATAATATTTGTTTTATGTGTTAAATATCTCCAGAACTTTCTTATCCACTAAGACTTTATTAATTCTGGCCTAAATTATCCTTTTCAGATTTTTATTTCTTTAGTCATTTCTCATCTTCACTTCCACCACTATCACCACCCATTTTTCTTGCATGTACTTTTTATTCGTCTGTAGGGGGATCGTCTCACACAAAAATCTTTTTGTGAAATGTCCCTATTGCTTGCAAGATAAGCATAAACTTCTTAATAAAATCCTATAGAGGATTTCACAGGCTGGCACCTCATTTCTTTGTGCACTCATCTCCATATCCTTTGCTTCAGTCTTGCCTGGTCACCTGGAGCTCTAGGACGTGTCATGCCTACTCATGGCTCTGTGACTTTGTGTGCTCAGTGATGCCCAGCATACAGTATGAAATTCGCTAGACTCCTATTCTGAAAGATAATCAAAGCTACACTAGTAAATAAAATCATCTCTTTGGGACTCTCATTTACCTATGCTTGAGAAATAATCTCATATCCGCATTTTGAAATTCATACCCTATTTTACAGAAACAAATACAAATGAGCTCCACTTATGTTCCAGACACTGTGTTGGTATATGGTGGAAAAGAAGAGGAAAATCTAGTGTTCTTCCCTCAAAGAAGCCACATACTAATAAGAAACATAGCAATATTTATAACAAATTGTAATACAAAGCAAGAAAATATATGTATAAAGAGCAATTTATAAAGAAGGCCTTGGAAGTTCAAGGGATAAGTGGAGAGAATATTGTGCCTTCTAATAAACATTATTTCTTTGAATCCTGGGTCTTGCCACTACTAAATAATTTGAAGATTAATACATAAATGTTGTATGTAAATATTTATATATGAATTTATAATAGCATATATACTGTATATATTGCATAAATAGTATATTTATGATATATAAGTATATCATGTATATTTATGATATATTACATTGAGTTTTCAACATACTAATTTCTTTAAGAAGTGTCATAAACAGAGACTTTATTAGGAGATAGACCTAATGTTAGGTAGACCTCTATCTACCTAACATTGCTCAGCTTGCAAGAGATAAAGGGAAATTAGCAAGAATTTAATTACCATTTGAGCAAATTCTTATATATAAAGGCTAAAAATAAACTATTATAAAAAATAAAAATATTGTTCTTATGAGTACTTCCTGAGGAAGCTACTAAACTAGTTCTTTCAGGCAACCAAAATGACCTGAGAAATATCATTATAAGAATTGGTGTGAGCATAACTTTAGAATTAAAGTAAATGATGGTTGCAAGAAAAACAGTGTCATGTATTATCCAATTTGATGCAACAAAGTTTCAAATGATTCAGAGACAATAATGAGAGCATATAAAATTTAAAATGGGTTTTTTAATGCTTCATGGCTATTAACTAGAAATCAAAGAATTTTGCAACAGTTTCTTGGGGACATACAGAAGAAAAAGAAAAGATTGCCAAGTAGATTACTAACTAAATTTAATGAATCTTTTACAAAAGAATAAAAGACAAAAAGTGAAAAGAGAGATAACCAAGGTTTTATATTAAAATTACTATAAAAATAACCATAAGAATAAAAATAAAAATTCCTTTGTTAAAAAAGAAAGCACAATAAAATAGAACACAGTGAAAAGCTTTATGTAAAGACTCATATATATATAAATATTACTTTTAAAACATAATAAATCCAAAAGTATCGATCGTATAAATAAGTGTAGATGGATGTAACTTACCTGTTATTCTACAAGTTATTTCAAATTGACTTACAAAGAAAAATGTAACACTTTTCTGTGTGTGAGACACAACTAAAAATAAGATTTTAAAAGGTTGACAATAAAAGAATGGACAAATTTTGCAGGAAAAAAATAAAAATAAAAAAGTGTACAAAATGTATTTCAAAGAGAAGCCAAAGGGAATTTTAGGAAATAGAAAGATATTAATGATAGGTTACTTTGCTTCATTTTTAAAAATCCAAGACAGATTATCTATTGAAAATTTATAGAAGACACAGAACATAATTCATAAAACAAAACTTTTGAACTCTGAAATTCAATAACAGAAAATTTTTTCTCAAGTGCATACAGAATGTTTACAAACATTTATCTGAGGTGATAAATACCCTCAAAAAATTTAAAAAACCAGATGTATCACAAAAGTATTCACTAACAGAAATTCAATAAAAATAGAATTTCATAATAAAGCCAGAAGGCAGGAAGGCAGTTTTACCTAGAAGTACAAACCATGTCATTAAATAAGCTCCCAGGTCAAAGAGGAATACAGAAAATTTACATACTTTATTGAAAATAGTGATAATGGTAATGCAATATGATGGAGCAGGTAAAAGAATCAGATAAAAATTACCATTTTAGTAATAAAAATAAAGTTAACACTATAGAGCAAAAGATCGAGAAGGAACGGCAAAGCCAGGAAAAGCGGGGTGGGAGGGGGGCAGAATGCTGAACAATGATAAAAGCTGAAATCTAAAACTTTGTAAAGCAAAACAGAATATAATAAATAAATGCTAAGCTGTTTGTTAAATAACAAAAAGACAAGCCACAGGCTAGCCTAATTAAGAAAAATTAGACAACAAATTCAGAAAATTAGAAATAAGACAGAAATAATCATAATAAACCATCAAAACAGAAAAACTTTTTAAAAAGAATAGGAAACTACTTTGCTCAACTGAAAATCTAGAAAATAATAGGTAACTTTTAGAAAAATATAATTTATAAGCATTGATTCCCCCCAAAAGACAAAAAACGTTCAATTACCATGAAGAATTCTTTTTGATCTGGGGGAAAGCACCAGATCTAGATATTTTCACAGAAGCATTTTACTAAAATTTATCAGATAATTTCAATATTATTTTAAATTTTAGAACATAATAGAAAAAGTAAGCTTTACAAATTTATTCCCTGAAATGTAATACTGACCCCCCAATTAAAACTATTACATTTTAAATAGAAAACTTTAGACTTATATATTAACATCAATGCACTAATTCATATATAAGATGTTAGTAAATGAAATACCACAACACTTTAAAAATATAACATGTCTCAACCAGTGGGTTTTCTTCCAAGAAAGTAAGTATGATCAAATACTAGGAATTCCTTTCATGTAATCCATCGTATTAAGAGAACAATAGAGAAAAAACCTATGATCATATCCATAGATGTTAGAAAAAGTATTTGATGAAGTCTAACATTTACTCATATTTTTAAAAAGGTGAACAAAGTAAGAAGTGACAAATACTTTTTTATATGGTGTGTGTGTGTGTGTGTGTGTGTGTGTGTACCTCAGCCCAAAAGTCAGTATTTTACTCAATGGTGAAATATACTGGAAGTTTTACTAAAATGAGGAACAAAAAGAAATGCCCGTTATTTACATTACATTTTTAAAATGCATTTAGATGATAAAAATAGAAAAATTATAAAAGTAAGAAGTAGTTATGTTTATTTACAAATGACAAGTTGGAAAACTAAAATAACGAAAAAACTAAAAAGACAAAACTCTTTGGATACTAAGAAGTCCATAAACATATAAAGCTAACAGCCCTTCTATGTACAAACAGAAATCAGGTGGAAGACAGAATGGACCTCATTTACAACACCATTAAGAAGGGAAAATACCTATACATAAACATAACAAAGAATGTCCAGACGACATGTGAGAAAAACTATAAAAATAATGCTAAAATAAAAAAGTAGACTTGAACAAATGGAGACACATATTATGATCTTGGATAATACTCAAAAATAGAAAGACAGCATTTACACAATGGAATACTACTCAGCAGAAAGAAAGAAGGAATTCTTACCCTTTGTGACAGCATGAATGGAACTGGAGAGCATTATGCTAAGTGAAATAAGCCAGGCGGTGAAAGACAAATACCATATGATTTCACATATAGTGGAACCTAATCAACAAAATAAACAACCAAACAAAACATAATCAGAGACACTGAAATAAAGACCAAACTGACAGTAACCAGAGGGGAGGGGCAAAGGGGATAATGGGGGAAAGAAGGGGAAGGGTCATCAAGGAACATGTATAAAGGTCCCATTGACAAACCCAAAGGGAAGGTGGGATTGAGGGTAGGAAGTGAGGGTGCATGTGATGGGGGAGGTTAGTGTGTGTGTGTTTGGGGTGGGGGGAGATAACTATAGTTGAACAACGAAAAAAGAAAAAATAGAAAGACATCAGTTCTTCCTAAACTAAATTATAAAAAACATGACTCCAATAAAATACACCATTTTTTTAGCTAAAGAAGTTATTATAAAGGTCATCTGCAATAAATGGAAATGAATGTATACAAGAAAACCCTTTTAAAAAAGACAGAATAGCCCTACCAAATATTTTTAAGTTTTTTATTTCCCCTTGTTTATAATACATATTATCAGCCTATGAATAAGCCAAAACAAAATGATAAATAAACTCAATTATATATGTAACATTAAAAGTAGGCTCTACAGGAATAGTATAAAGGGTTTACAGGAACAAGTGTAAAGGACACATAGACAAAAACTGGGGGGGTGGAAATGGGAGGGAGGTGGGGAGGGCTGGGTGGGTGGACTGGGATGGGAGTAAAAGACAGAAAACTGTACTTGAACAGCAATTAAAATAAAAATTTTTTTTAAAGTAGGCTCTAGAGGAAAACATTGGTGAAGTTCTATACAGAGAAATAGGTGAATTCTTCCAAATTGTGATACAAATTTCAAAAAATTTTTAGAAAAAAGAAAAAATTAATTTAATTTTTTAGAAGCTTCCATGGCAAACGATAACATAAAAGAAAGTAAAGAGAAAAGGGAATAAATTGGAAAAATCTTTGAAACTCATATAAAAGATTAAATGTTAATTTATATCTTTATATATGAAGAACTTTTAAAATAGAGAAGAAAAAGGACAAAGCTGTTAAAAACGAAGTAAAAAATAGTTTATGGAAAAAAGAAATGCAAATGACTCTTAAGCACTGAGTAAGATGCCAACCACTCTCAGAATGAAAAAAAAGGCATATTAAACTTTATCGACATGCTGATTTTTGTGGGTTAAAATGGCAAAACTCCATAAAAAAAGGAAAAATAATTAGTGAGGCTATGAGGAAAAGACATTCCCATATGTTGCTGATTAGAATACAAAATGGAACCCAGATGGAGGGTTCCCCAGATGGGTATGTCAATATCCAGCAATATTAGATATGTGCTTATCATTTAGCCCAGCATTCCCACTTCTAAAATTCTCGCAGGCAAAAACAGTAAAAAAATATTTTGTGTAAACTGTTCATTTTAGAATTATCTGTAACAAAATATGTGAATCTATAGGGGATTGGTTAAATCAACTATGACACAAAAATGAAGTATTACTATCAGCTATAAAAAGGAATGAAGGCTATCTCTATACAGTACTATAGAGTGAGATTTATAGTAATTAGTAATGGCAAAATGCATACATGTGACTGTGGTATGTTACTGCTAAAAATGGCAATACAAGTACAAAAATACTTAGAAAAGTAAAAGGATAAATGTAAAATATTTTTAATGGTTATCTATAATAAAAAATAGAAACAGTTTAAAGGGATCAAAAGTAAAAGCTAGACTTATTTGAGTACACTTTGTATTGTCTTTGGAACCATTTCACTATTTTACATATGACATAACAGCAAATATCAACACCTTATACCTAAGTGATAAAAATAACTGAAACAACATAATGTATTCTAGTTAATGGTATTGTATACAATGAAGATTTATTGCATGTAATGAAATAAAATACTTTGACTGTATATCCATAGTGAACTATATGAGGGGAAAAAAAGTAGGTGAAACAAACCTTAAAATTATTTTTGAGAAATTATATTGGTGGTAGTACTATGGGTCTTGCTATCTAAGATGCCTGATTGTATTTTGTAAGAAAATCAAACAAGCGTTTTTTAAAGATTTTATTTATTTATTTTTGGAGAGAAGGGAAAGGAAGGAGAAAGAGAGGTACAGAAACATCAGTGTGTTGTTGCCTCTCATGTGTCCCCTACTGGGGCCATGGCCTGCAACCCAGGCATGTGCCCTGACTGGCAATCGAACCAGTGACCCTTTGTTTCATAGGCCCATGCTCAATCCAGTGAGCTACGTGAGCCAGGGCTTTTAATATTCTAATTTTGTCATTTCTGGAGCTAGTAAGAACTGGGGTACACAACATGGATAAAAATGACAGTTGATGTTTTACTCTTTCAGATTAAATTCTAAAGGCATTTCCTGCAAAAGTTTTCTTAAGGATTCATATTTTATGCAAGCATTCCTGTTTTCGGTCTTAAACAAATATTAAATTTTTGTATACTATAAAACAGTGGGAGATAGGAAATAACTATTGCATAAAATATTTCTATACACATCTTTGAATTTTAATAGAAAAATAATTTTAGATTTCTTTCAAAGTATAATGGTAACTCAAACAAAGTTTAAGATTAAATTTTCTATTATCTGTAAAAAGATATTTCAGCATTATTTAAATATATAAAATAAAATCACAGGACTAAAATAAAATATTTCACATATTTAGTAGGAGGAATGTACAGTTTAGAGCTTTGCAATTATTTTGTAAAAAGGAGGTTCATAAAAATTATAGTAATTTTGCTTGGGAAAGCTGAACCCAAGGTTATTTGCTGCTCTATTATCACATCACATGAGATAGAAGTTTTGATCATTTAGTCTAGAAAGCTTTACTTCTTTATTTATTTTTGAATTTCTAACAAAGCCAGGAATTTTCTTATTACCTTAATGTGAATGGATGTACAAAACACATTCTCTGTTGCTTATAAACATCTGTGACTTTCATGTACATGCCATCAACCTTTCTCCTTCTCAGGCATGCATTTCCTAACTTCCCATGCTCACCACAGAAAGGTTATGGTCTCCGATCCAGTTGCCATATTGTAACTCTAAAGATCTCATCCATCGCTAAATCCAGAGATTCATAAGATTTTCTGATATGTGTCATGGACCACTTTGGCACTTGGTAAAACCTATGAATCCCTTGTAGAATATTGTTTTTAACTGGATAAAACTGATAAGAGTTCAAAGATTACCAATATATAAAAACAGAATTATTAACATATTTTAAAATTGATTATAATATAACAATATATGCTTCTTTATTAACATATGAAATAACAAGATCCAAAAGATAGGTCTAAAAAACAACTATAATTTCAAGTACTGTCGAACTAGAAAACAATTTCAAACTAACTACAATGACTAAAATGTGATCTAAATGTACACGTGATTTTTATTAGTGACAAAGATCTAGGTATTACTAATACTACTGTGATTTGTTCTGTACATTCATAATTGAAGCAAATGTTATATTTCAATTAGAGGGTAATTAAAGATATAATATTTTCTCATTCACACTTATGGATCCCTGAGTTATAATGGTACATGACTCCAGATTTTAAAATTCTGAGTTTCAAGCATATGAAACACATTGTTTTATTTTCAATTACTATAAAATAATCAGAAAAGAAAAAAATTTTGAACTCTGCATTTGATAAGCTCCATAAGAGATGATATGGGAGAAGGAATGGAAAGCTGGGGAAAAATAAAAATGAAAACAAACATAAAAGATTAAACAGGGTATACATAGTCTATGTCACATCATATTAAAATGAAGCAAAAAGCAATTTATTGGAAGGGGCCTCAGTTGATTAATTTTTTTTTGTTTTATATTACATGTATTGACACTAGCTTTGATTTCAGATGGATGTGCAAATTAATTCTCAGAGCGAATCAACTCAGCTATGCTTTGAAGTCCAAAACGTTGTCTTGATTCACTTCACTTGATTAAAATCTGAAAGTAAATGAATGGTTAGCTCATTTAAGCAAATAAAAAAAGCAGCTATGATGATATTTCTGGCAATATTATCTGGATGACCATTTAATATTAAAAGATATTAATGATTTGCCTGAACTTTTTCTATAGGATGGTTTCCCCCAGTCCTTCACACAATACTAAAAATACCTTACAAAAACAAAAACAATAATACTCTATGTTTGAGTTTCATTACTATAAGCATCTGTTATTGCTTTAATTCTCTCATTAATATTTTGAGATCAGCAAAGTAAATAATGTCATTTTGTCAGTTAGCATTCCTAGAGGAAATAGGCAGTCCATTTGAAAAAGAAAAAATTTGAGAGAGTTTATTCACAAGAAGACTATTTGCAAAAAAAGAAAAAGAAAAAATGGGTACAGACAAATGCTAATGAATGGCACAATGTAAAGAGTCAGATGTCTGGAGCAGATCAGTGACCTTCAGTCAGAGGAAAGTGACCTTGCAAAGAGGGAGCTAGGTGGAATTTATTCTGATCTCACCCTCACTTCCTCTCTCCTTTTAGTCTTTCCAGCCAAGGCCACCATTTACCTACCCCAAACCAAGGCCAGAAAGCACAGGAACTTCTCTGTGATGCAGAGAGGTTACCTTCCCAGACTGAAGGCAGGGTGAGAAAAAGCCGAAAGTGGATCTGGAGAGCTGATAGAAGATGCCCAGCGCAAATTCACACGTTCTATATAGATTCAGGTCAATAAACGCTTTGCTTCATAGCATTATTATTATAACCACTAAATTGAGAGAGGAGGACTCCTTCAGACAAAATCAGAACACAGTTTTAAACCCCACCCACAGGCATTCAAACCCATTCAGTAGCCACTGTTTCCTGCCTATTTCTTGCATACAAACAAAAGCAGGTACCGTGTAACTCTATTGGTCACATTGAAATAATCCATATCTCTTTGGTTCCTTTTGTTAGAAAAGCAACCATATTTCAGTAATTAAAGTAATCATTCTTATGTCTTAGCCCAAATCACAAATACTATGACGGTTTCTCCTTTTCAAACTGGAGAACTGCAGTTGGAAGGAGCTGCAGTCAGTTTGCCCTCCTCTCTTCCCCTATCACAGTGAGCTAGCTGCCTCTGCACCCTCCCGTGTTGGGGGTGGGGTGCAGAGAGGTAAAGAAAAGTTTTACTTGACTGTTACCACCATGACCTTCAGTGCTCTCTGGCTTCAGGAAATGCTCAAAGCTGACTCCTTATCATGGAATGTTTTTGTAGGATTATTGCATAACCCTATTGGAAACGCTGATATAAATTAGTAAATATCCTTGCCCCCAGGCATGCTTTTCTTTCAACAGGACAATTTTGCTTCTCATTGTCATCCTACCCTCTAAAATCATTTGTCACCATCACCAGCCTCCTGCTGAAGTTGCCTTACACATAACCCCTGGCAGAAAGCCCTTGGGGAAGGTTCTTTTTATCATTAACCTAGGTCAACTCTTCCCACAGGCTTGCTTGACATCAGCTGCACAGAAAGCCCACATCCATGACTCTGGTCACTGAAAGTGAGCTGCTCTTTTTTATGTATCCATCTCTTCACTCTGGCTGACAGCCAATTCTCACAGCTTCTTGCCTTTTAGATTTCATAGACTTCATTCTATCCGGTCCGCTTTGCTTCAACAGGTATGTATACAAAGCTTTCTGAATAGTTTTCTTAAAGCCCTTCCTCTATATAAAAGAGGACAGAAAATGCTGGTGTTTTCTAACAACTTACTCCAGAGAAATTTTCTTTCTTTACCTATTCAACACTAATCCTTTTATGGGATTAAAGTTGGAAAAAAACAGTTTGTAGCAACCTCCTTTGCAAACACTGTGTGAGTCTAGCACATTACTTTGGAATGCAAGAGGAAATAATACTTTTTTTCCCTCGGCTTTTTTGAGCCACACTCAGAACTAAGATAACCAAACAGAGGTAGAAAAAATTTGACTTTAACATTTTTTGGTGCAGTTTTTATTTAATCTCTACAATAACCTAGGAAAATAGTACCTCATCTTATTGGTATGTTTTGAGAGATAGAATTATTTTCCTAGCTAGAATGTCAGGTTGCTTAACTCTAATTTCAATGGCTTACCCTTAAGTGAGCTGCTCTGATAAAGAAATTAAAGTTCTGTGCGAATAAGGCACTTGTCCAAGTCCAGGAACAGTGAGGTTCATGACAACGTATGCATCGAATAAATAGTTTTGGAAAAACTGTACTAATGATGTATGAGTTTCAATCCTAAGCCAGACATGAAGTTCAGACAGAAGTTGAGAATAGCAGGTCTAGCTTTACTTTGTCAATTATGATTGCCCTTCTTGATGGCAGCCCCGAAGAGTAAAGGCAAAAGTCCTAACATATGATTTTTCTTTCTAATTCATTGTGAAGCAATGCCACAGACCAAGGCCAACCTAGGTATCTCATGATGTTTGCTATTTCTTTCCAGTTCTTTTTTGGTAATACCCAAAGGGAGTAGTTCAAAATGGGCCCCATTTCAGAGTAAGAAATACAGAAAAAGGATTCACAACGCCGTGCCCTATTGCCATGCTTCCTTCCCCCTCCTTGCCGAAAACCCTGGCCGCACCGTAGGAAATTCGCTTGGGGAAAACCATCTTGGGCCATTTTTCACAGTATAGCCCTTGCAAGCCTCTCTGCACCCCAGCGTGCCAGCACAGAATAAGCAAGTCCCTTTGCTTTTTCTCCCTACCCTGACTCATATATAAAGGTTTTAAACTTTCCCCTAAAAAGGATAATACTTGATTCCATATACAGGCTCTGATATGTGACTTATCCACTTCCCCTCACCCACCCACCCCCCCCAAAAAAATTCCAGAAGTCATTTTTGTGTAAATTCATTTACTGGAGAGAAGTTTCAAAAATTTCATTAGATCCTCAAAGAGGTTTATGAGCCAAGCAAATGAAAATTTCTTCTGCCCTGTCCTACAGCTCCACAGCAGTTTTCAGGTTAACCAGACCTGGGTAATTTTACACTAAACCCTTTCAGTCTCATTGTTTGCTTCAGAATGCCTGTGCATATGGCCCATTCCTTGGAATAAAACTCTAGAAGCTGATGTCATGCCTAGTCAGCACCATCATCATACACTTAATAGAATCTCTTTAAAATTGAATTACCACTTTTGAGATAGAAGTCCCAATGTCATAAGTCAACTTTCTCCTTATCAAGGAGCACTTCCTTTCCTCATTCTGAACGTGTCCCATTTATTAAGTCTTATATTGCCCAGCCTCATATTTCCATGTAAAGGAGCTTCAGTTAGGGAAAGACCGAACCCTGCCCCGCCTTCTCATTCCCAGCTTCCCACTCATTTATCTGATAAACTAGTTTGGGAGGAGTACTTGAACATGTCCAGCTCATCCCATTTCTTCCTGTTTTATTGGATAACTATGGATACTTTTGTAAATCTGCCTAATCCAGGGAAGGAAATGTAAGGAAGTCCTTTTAAATGCAGATTAAAGTCATATTCTACACTCAGCTTGATCAAAATGACTTTTTGATTTCTATGCATTGATCATTCATATCTTATTTCTCTGTTGTTTCTCATTGTGGACTTCAGATCAAAGGATAATATATACTGGCCCCTAAAAACTACATCATCACTCAGACTTAATGAAGTCTGTCTTTCATCCCAACATTCTGGAACTGGAATTTAAACATGCCTCTGTGGATTTTGATGATTTCCTTTTTCATTCTTTTTTTTTTTTTAAGAACAGGGTTGTTGTTAGTTTTTTTTTAGGGTTTTTTATTATATTTATTTATTTTTAGAGAGAGGAGAAGGGAGGGAGAAATAGAGAGAGAGAATCATCAATGTGTGGTTGCCTCTCATGTGGCCTCCGCTGGGGACTCGGCCCACAACTCAGGCATGTGCCCTAACCGGGAATGGAACCAGCAACCCTTGATTCACAGCCCACGCTCAATCCACGGAGCTACACCAGCCACACCAGCCAGGGCTCTTTTTCATTCTTTACAGGGCTGTGCTGAGTCCTTTTCAGTCTGTCTTCACACATCCATCCTTCCAAGCGCATATATTCTGTCTTCTGAGAGTCATTTCTTAATTCTATAATTTAATTTTAAATTAGGGCAATCAAAATTGAAGATACAGGGGTCACCATTTGTTTTATTGTTTCCACATGCTCCATAAGATTTTCCTGAAACCCCCAAATTGGCTGCAATCTCTTCTCCTGTGGAATCCCAGAGCACTTTGAATGTCACTGTGTTAAATATCTACTGCTGTGCAAACAAGTTGACTAGAAATTAGAAGCCTAAGACAATAATAAGCACTTAATGTCCTCACACAGTTTCTGTGCATCAGAAATCCATTAAAAAACTTGCTGGGTGCTTCTAGCTCAGAGTCTCTCCAATGTGACAATGAAATTGTCTGCAGGCTATACCTGAGCTGAGGGTATCCATTTCTAAAATGGTCCACTCACGGCTCACAGCAGGAGTCTCAGTTCCTCACTAGCTGTTGGCAGGAGGCCTTAGTTCACTGCCACTTAAACCTCTCCATAGGACTGTGAAAGTGTTTTTAGGAAATGACAGCTGACTTCCCCTAGAGTGACTGATCCAACAAAGCAAGGGAGAAGCTGCAATATATTTTATTACTTAGGCTTGGAATAGCACATCCTCATTTCCACAATTTACTATTGGTTACAGAGATCATCCCTGTTTAAATGTGAAAGGAGACTGCATTAAGGTAAAAGTATTGGAGCTTGGCCACTATACTTATCTAAGATTTATAGACTAATAATTTAATTTCATATTTCACTAATCTAAATTACTAAACTGTTTAAAAGAACATCTTTCATTGTCATTACCATATTATCTCCTTTTGCATATAACTCATTATTGATGAAGCTGTATGCCTTTCTTAAAAAGGGGAAAAGCATAATATTGCCCTGTTAAGATGTAGCAGCAAAACAGACTATTTGTTTTAGGGTATACTCTCCATACCCTAATTTCTTTCCTTGAAACTCAAAATTATGAGCAAGATAAATAAAAGTTGGGATGTATCCAACCATTGGGAAGAAAGTGTTTAAGTTCACATGAAACATTAAAATTAATAAAGTTCCTAACAACAAATAATCCTTAATTTTTTTTTGCTCTACCTTTCCACCCCCTCACCCAGTCTCCCCCAGCCCACAACAGCTGTCGGCCTGCTCTCCATCTATGAGTCTGTCTTTATTTTGCTCAGTTCAGTTTGTTCCTTAGATTCCACATTTATGTGAAATCATATGGTATTTGTCTTTCTTTGACTAGCTTATTTAACTTCATATAGTGTTCTCCAGGTCCATCCATGCTGTCATGAAGGGTAAAATTTTCTCCTTTTTTGTGGCCCTGTAGTATTTCACTGTGTAACTGTACCATACTTGTTTTATCCACTCACCTACTGATAGACACTTGGACTGCTCTCAAATTTTGTTTAGGTAAATAACACTGCAATGAATATAGGAGTACTTATATTCTTCCAAATTAGTGTTTCAGGTTTCTTTGGATAAATTCCCAGAAGTGAAATCTCTGGATCATAAGGCAGTCCCATTTTTAATTTTTTGAGGTATCTCCATACTGCTTTCCACAGTGACTGCACCAACCTGCACTTCCAACAACAGTGCAAAAGTTTTCCCCTCTTTTATTTTTAAAGGTTTAATTTATTTATTTTTAGAGAGAGGGGAAGGGAGGGAGAAGGAGAGGGAGAGAAACATCAATATGTGGTTGCCCCTTGAGTGCCCCTATTGGGGACCTGGCCTGCAACCCAGGCATGTGCCCTGACTGGGAATCCTTTGGTTCATAGGCCAGCACTCAATCCACTGAGCCACACCAGCCAGGGAAGGGTTCCTCTTTCTCCACACCCTCGCCAGCACTTATTTGTTGATTTATTGATGATAGCCATTCTGACAGGTGTGAGATGATATCTCAGTGTGGTTGTAATTTGCATTTCTTTGATGATTAGTGATGTTGAGTAATCCTTTCATATGTCTACTGGCCATCTGTATGTCCTCTTTGAAGAAATGTCTATCAGGTCCTTTGCCTGTTTTTTAATTGGATTTTTTTTGGTGTTCAGTTTTATAAGTTTTTTATAAATTTTGGATATTAACCCCTTATCATTTGTATCATTGGCAAATATGTTCTCCCATTCCGTGGGTTGTCTTTTCATTTTGTTAATGATTTCCTTTGCTGTGCAAAAGCTTTTTAGTTTGTAGCCCCATTTATTTTTTCTTTTGTCTCCTTTGCCTGAGAAGATATATCAGAAAAAAATATCGCTACAAGCAAAGTCTGAGATTTTTCTGCCTGTGTTTTCTTCTAACATTTTTATGGTTTCGGGTCTAACATTTAAGTCTTTAATCCATCTTGAATTTAATCTTGTGTGTAGCGTAAGGAGGGTCTACTTTCATTTTTTTTAACATTATCTTTTCAATTTTCCCAATACCGTTCATTGAACAAACTATCTTTAGCCCATCGTATGTGCTGGCTTCCTCTTTTGAATATTAATTGACTATAAACACGTGAGTTTATTTCTGGGCTCTCTATTCTATTCCATTGATTGATGTGTCTGTTTTTATGCCAGTGCCATGATGTTTTGATTACAATGCCTATAGTATAGTTTCATATTAACTAGCATGATTCCTCCAACTTTGTTCTTTATTAAGATTGCTGCTGCTCTTGGGGGTCTTCTGTAGTTCCATATAAATTTTGGAAATATTTGGTCTAGTTCTGTGAAATGTGTCATTGGTAATTTAATAAGAATTGCTTTGTATCTATAGATTGCTTTGGGTGGTATGGACATTTTAATAATGTTAATTCTCCCTATCCATGAACATGGTATGTGCTCCCACTTATTTGTATCTTCTTCAGTTTCCTCCTTCAATGTCTTATAATTTTCTGAGTAGAGGTCTTTTATATCCTTTGTTAGATTTATTCCTAGGTATTTTATTCTTTCTGAAGCAACTGTGAATGGGATTATTTTCTTAATTTCCCTTTCTGATAGTCCATTATTGGCATATAAAAATGAAACTGATTTCTGGATATTAATTTTGCACCTCACTACTTTACTGAATTATATATCAGTTCTAGTGATTCATGGTGGAATCTCTGGTATTCTCTATGCACAGTATCATGTCATCTACAAATAAAGATGGTTTTACTTCTTCCTTTCCAAGTTGGATGCCTTTCATTTCTTCTTCTTATCTGATTGCTATGGCTAGGACTTCCAGTACTCTGTTTAATAAGAGAGATGAAAGCACACATCCCTGTATTGCTCCCAATCTTAGGAAGAATGCTTATAGTTTTTGCTCATTGAGTATGATGCTAGCAGTGGGTTTGTCAAGGTATGTTCCCTCTATTACCGCTTTGCTGAGAGTTTTTATCATAAATCTATGCTGGAGCCTTAAAATTTTTAAAAGCTTGGTTATCATATAAATTTACATATTCTCACATCTTTATGTAATTAAATAAAAAAAAAAACATAACCAGAAGAGAAGGTATGATTCTTAACTAATTTCTTTAGAATAGCATTATCTGGACACGAAAACCATATACAGAGAGAACAAGAAAATTATAGTACAACTTTATTAATAACTATAGATATAAATTCCTACCAAAAGAATTAGTAGAACAATTTCAGTAATGTATCAAAAAGATCATATACCATTATAATATTGGGTTTAACACAAAAAAATAGAGTATAGGGTGACTTGCTTTTTAGAAAGTCAATAACTTTAACAAATTAAAGAAGTAAAGCTATATTATCTTAATAGATTCAGGAAAAGCATTCAATAATATTAAACATTGACTAATGATCAAAGTCACCAGTAAACTAATAATAAAAAGGAACACTTTTAAACCTAGTAAGGAACACTTACTAGAAAAACTTACAACATACTATTAAATGATATCACTTACAACAAAATAATTCAAGAAACTATGGAAGGTATTTATGGAGAAAGTTATTAAAATGCATAAGAAAGTAAAATATAACCTAAATAAATTATCTTGGGTAGTAAGATTCAATACCATAAAGGTTTCAGTTCTCTCTAAAATGACATACTTTAGATTCAATACAATTCCAGGTAAAACTACAAAAAGGATGCTCCATAAATCTTGACAAAGTAATCTAAAATTTATAAATAATTAAATATGAATATAGGGAAGAAAAGGAACATATGTCACCTATCTCATCCCATTAATAAAAAATAAAATAGCTTCAAAATGATTAAAAAATATATGTGAAAGGCAAAACTACAAAAATATTTTAGGATAACATAGGAGAATAATTTCACAATGTTAGAGTAGAAATGACTTAATAAACACAATAGTGACAAAGTTGGGGTGCTGGTGACCAAAGGGAAGGGACTAAGCCAAAACAAAAAACAATAATTCATAGAAACTGACAATAACATGATGGTTACCAGAGAGAAAGGGAGCATGAGGGGAGGAAAAGGGTAAAGGGGAGAATAAGTGGTGATGGAAGGAGACTTGACTTCAGTTGGTGAACACACAATACAATGTACAGATAATGTATGATAGAATTGTATACCTGAAACCTATATAATATTATTAACCAATGCCACCCTGGTAAATTTAAGATAACTTAAATATAAAATTAAAAAATAAAATGGAAACGGCATTAAAGATTTTCATGGAAAACACAATTAAGAAGACTAACCACAAATGGGAAAGGATATTTGCATATAACTGGCAGTCTAACATTCACATTTATAAAACCCTCCTAAAATTAATATTTCAAAGAAAAACAAAACAATACAGAAACAGCAATGGACTTGAACAGGCACTTCCAAAAGAAGAAATTCAAGTGGTCATTAAACAAATAAAAAGGGGAGCAACTTCATTTGTATTGAGCAAAGAGAGTAAAACCACAATGAGATATGATTATAGAAGCACGAAACTGGAAAAATTTGAAATCCACAGTAAAAGGGTTGACATAAATTTGAAACATTAAGAATGCTGTTACACTACGCTTGGACACGTACATTGGTACAACTTTGGAAAAGTCTGGTGCTATGTAATAAAATTCTGTGTAGGCATAGCTAGTAATTGTACTAAAAAATATATACTATAAAGAAATCCTTAAGTGGACACTACAGGTATGTATAGCAATATTTTCAGCTGAACATTACATAACAATAATAACAAAAAATACCTCAAACTTTCATCTACCATGGAATGCATAAATAAACTATTATATATTAATACAGTAAAATATTATACAATTAAAGCAGCAACAGCTATGCATGTCAACATAGACTAATCTCAAAACATAATACTTACTGAAAGAAGTCAAGAATACTTCTAAATGTATAGCTTATAAATTAAATATTGGAACAATCTCAACTACAGAGTTTTGAAAAATACCTATGGATTATAAGGAAAATCAAAGGAATTATTAGGCCAAAACTCAGTCTACAGGTTACTTCTGGCAGTTTGAATACAATTTTTTAAACTTGTTTTTGGATATAAAACATTTTTAGTAATTGAATTATCAAAGAATATAAATGTTTAAAAAATCATATTTGGAACAGGAAGTCTATATTTTATTGTGAAGTTTAAAGTTATATTTAAAATAAACAGTCTATTCTCTTCTATTAGTTTGGTAGATATTTTTATCCTTAAATTACTTTCAGAATATTTTTAGAATGGAAAACATGGATTGGGTTAAATGGATAAACTATATGTATTTATATATACATATATGAATTTGTGTGTGTGTGTATATATATACATACACATATATAACATGTCATACCATTATTTTGTCACAAGAGGGACTACATAGTCAGAAAGTACAGTTTTCTCTTTTGGCCTTAAGAATATTTCTGTGTCTTAACATTTATGTTTTACACTGTGTATTCCTGTCAGTTTATTATGTTATAGACTATAATACTGCTATATATATTTTATATCAACAAAAATTTTAAGATATATACTATCTTAAAATAGTTTGCCATTTTAATTCTTAATGGATAGAAGACTGTTCAGAAACTATTTAACATACTGAGCTATGATCTTTTTTTGGTTTATCTGCTTTATGGCAATAATTGTTTTCCCTTTTCTATTAGTGCTTAACACTTTAAATGTTGAATGGATTTTTTCATATCTACTTGTTTTATTTTTCTTACTTGATTTCAAGATATATGTAAGCATTTGCAACCAATCCAAAATTTTATGACTCAAACTAATTATGTACAGATCTATTGCTAAAACAAAAGCATTCACGACCTAAGTTTCTGTCCACTTGACCAATGGTTTTCAAACCCTGCAAACCCTGCTCTGAGGATCCTAAGTGTTCCTGGAAACTCTTTCAGACTCACAGTATTTGGGGAAGGTGGAGTACTTCTTTACTGAGACAATTCTTCACTTAATTTCTTAGATACTGCTCTCTTTTAGAAAGCTTTTATTTGTAGACATAGTAAGCTTCAAATAGTTTGAAAGTCACTAGACTAGATGACAGGATAGTAAAATCAGTTAAAGTGTATAAAATATTTTCCAGTGTGTTACTTCATTAGCTTGTTTCAAGTAAAATGTGAGCTCTACTAGCTAATACACATCTTCTTCACCACTGTACCCAGTGCAGAGAACAAATTACATGTGGTTATGCATAAAACAATTAAAATAATGAACATGTGAGTTAAATGAATAAACAACTCCAGAAGATAGGCAGAGCAGGTATTACTTGGTTTTTATCAAAAAGGAAAGAGAAGCTCAGAATGATAACAAACTTGCACACATAATCCAAGATTACCACATCCTGGTTCCTCATACTTTTGGGTTCAAATATGGGAAAAGAAGAGAAGGAAAGAACAGGGGACAGGGAAAAAAGGAAAGAAAAAGAGAATTTATTTTGCTTTTGTCTATCCCACAACTGCCTCCCACATACTGAGCAAAAGAAGGATTAACTGTAGTAAAGAAAAAGAAAAATGTCATTTTCATTTATTTTACCTTCATTTTTGAACAAAAATAGAATGGCAGTATGGACTAATAAATGTTACATTCTAATTAATAATGGTGCGTGGGGCCCTCACACTTCTCTTTCATACAGTAAAACGATTCTTTTTCATGGCACCACTCATTGTACAGGAGCTTTGGGCGGTGAGCACATGTTTGAAGTACTGCTCTTTTCTCCAGGTGCCATCACCTTCCTCTTCTCCCCAGTCCTTTAACCATCTGGAAGGGGCTGGTTTCTCACTTCCTCTCTCTGTTGACCTGGGATTCCCCTGAGTACTCTCCTCCATCCTGAGGTAGCTCCCGTCTTACCCTTCCCTGGAGTGAGGATGGTGGCAGTCAGCGAAGGAATTTAAGGGTTCAAGGAATAAAAATCACATCAGCTTTTGTTTTGTTTTGTTTTGTTTTTTTACATAGTAACCATGTTACACTTAGACATCAACCCTAAACCATATAAGACATATGTATTCTTTTTTTTTTATTTCTATGGTATTAAATTACCATAAACCTCTGGACTTAAAACAGCAGAAATTTATTATTATTGTGTAGGCCAGAAGTCCAGTATATCCTCACCAGTCACTGTACATCACTCCAGAAAACTTTTTTCAGTCTTCTTTTCAATTGGGTACAGACACATTACTGATTGCCAGCCAATGGGTGGCCCCTAAAACTCCCCCTGCATGCAGCTCTGTGCTCTCTCTTTGGCTTTGTTTGCCTGCAGGATACAGAGAAGTTGAGAGGTCATGCTCCTTCTTGGAATTTATTTCCTGTTCATTCAGGTCATCAGCAGATTTCAATTTCTTTCAGTTATAGGACTAAAGTCACTGTTTTCTTTTAAGAACTCAGAGGCTACAGCATTCCTTGATTCCTGACTCTTTCCTCTATCGTCCAGTGCAACAGTGGTGGGTTAAGTCCTCAGATTGCACTCTCTGGCCCACTCTTCTGCAGTCATTTTCCACTTTTAAGGACTCCTGTGACTAGACCAGACCCACCCAGGTAATCAGGATAATTTTTCATCTCATGGTCTTTAGTAACCCTATCTGCAATGTCCTTTTACCTAGGTAAAGGGATATATTAAAGATTCTGTGAATTATGATATGGGCATCCCTTGAGGAATCATTATTGTGACTACAACAAGGAAAACAAATGCTAAAGAGTCTATAAATTTACTTATGTGAATGAAAATAAGAAAATACATAAAGCCATTTTTCTCTTTCTCAACAGTCATCATTTATAATTGCATCGAAAGACCTAAAGCACAACCGATATGCATAGCTTCTTGTAACTCTTGGCCATTATTTTTATGCTCATTTCCAGATAACATGTTTTCTATTAGATTATCAAGTTAGAAAATACATAGTTGTTTAATATCAAGAAATCCAGAAGTGCAATAAATAGGCACCAGAAGGTATATCTATCAGAAATTTGATGAAGGCAGAGATATGGATAGGTTAAGGATAAGCACTAAATTTTTTCCAGATTCCCCCCCCCACACCAAACTTCTTTAGGAGACAGTCACATAAGATCATACATACAATGTTACCACCTGCATTGACCAACGAAACTAAAGGCCAACGTAAAAAGGAAGATGCATGTGAATCAGCAGAAAAGAAGGCTAAATTAAGAAAATCAAAAACTAAGCCCTGGCTGGTGTAGCTCAGTGGATTGAGCGCGGGCCTGCGAACCAAAGGATCGCGGTTCGATTCCCAGTCAGGGCACATGCCTGGGTTGCAGGCCAGTTCCCAGCGGGGGACACACGAGAGGCAACCATACATTGATATTTCTCTACCTCTCCCTCTCTCCTACCCTTCCCCTCTAAAGATAAATAAATAAAAATAAAATAAAATAAAAGATTTAAAAAAAAAAAAAACTAAAAAAACACATGACCCTGTTCCTGCAATATCATTTGAGAGTAGTGTCCATATCAGGTTCAATGCCGACTTTTATCCCTGTTGTACACACCGCACTAAGCACAGTGACTGGTATACAGAAAGTATTAAATAAATATTAGTTACCTTCAAATTAATTGTTTTGATTAGAGTTAAGCAATGTTTACAGAATTTTCTGTGTAAGATGAAGTCATAAAAATCAGTCATGTTTTCATTGTTCTCTATAATTTTAAGAGATCTAAAATAAATTACTTACCAAATAGTGATATGTGGAACATTGATAAGACCTGGTAGTTAAGATAAACACTTTGTATCAAGAAAAACAAGAGAATTTTTTGCTCTACTATTCACATTAAATCATTACCAATCTGACAGTACTTAATTATAGGTTTTTGAGTAAAGACTTATTTCTGACTTAATGAGCCCCCCAAAAATACACTTTACATAGGTGCATAGTAAATGATAAGAAGAAAAAAATCTTAGGTATTGTGGTTTTCATTCATGTTTAGTGTTTAAATAGTGTGGAATATATTGATAATATAATGCAAGTGATTAGAAAAGAGCTAAAGCTATTGAAAAAGTTCTGCAACAAATCTTGTTTAACTCTTTAAACTGCTGGAAATCAAGTTGTCCTGTGAGGTACTGACCCTTCATCTCTGAGATTTTCAAGTGATAAACTGTATCATTGCTAGTCCAAGAACTGAAGCAGAGTTCTGACATTTGGTGAGAGAGTAACTTCTAAGACTCCCATTTCAAAAGTACTGACAATGTTCTGTTTCTTGACCTGGGTACTTACTGCACTTGCAATCTTATGTTTAATATTGTTCACTTATAATACATGCTCTTTTTAGCATGTCTATTATTTCAATAAAAAATCTAACAAATATATAAGTCAATTACCTTTAACTGTGAGACAGGTCAGTTGTTTACATAGGCTTGTTAGCTTTTCATACCCATCTCTATCTTCATTAAGTAAACATAAAACTTCTCTTAACTCCAAGTCAGTGAACATCATTCACCCAAAGTTCTGAGGCCTCTCCTGTTAGAATTTTGATTTGATAGTACTACATGATGGTAATAACAAATCAGCTTAAAATGTTTCTTCTTTTTAAAGAACTAATTTATAGAATGTACAAACTCTAAGGCCTCCTATGGGAGTTTTTAAATTTCATTTCAATAATCAAGTTATTTTTTCCCAAACAATATTTGACACAGAGACTATATGACAAATGTAGACCATCACATACAAAGCTTCTCTAGGTAAAATCTCTCAGAAGAACCAGTCTGAGGCAGAAGCTGGGGAAAACCACTGACCTAGTGCAATCTTCCCCAATTAACAGAAAATACACCAAAATCTGGAGACGTAAAGGGTCTTGCCCAAACTGAACACTTAGAAAGTTGGTATGCTCATAGGACCTAACTTTTCATCTGGGCTGTTTGATTTTGGGTAATTTATTTAATTTTCCAAGCCTCAGCTTCTTCAGATAGAAAAAGGAGGTAATAATACCTACTTCCACAATGATGAAACAGTAAGAGGCAGTGTCTGGCACAGAGTGGGTATTGATGACTGGTAACTATCATAGTTATTCCAACTCTGAAGAAAAAGCACCCAGCTCTGCATAAAATAAAAGAGCAACTGATAACTTGGACTTTAGCTTAAAAATGTTCTCCTTGGTTTGTTTCAGGAAAGTAGTAGATCATCCAAAAAGGCGATTTGGTATCCCCATAGATCGGATTGGTGGAAATCGGCTTTCAAATTCCAGAGGCTAATTGTTTCCAATTGTAAGTACAATTTGAATATGTAACAATACATGCAAGCTTTTGATTACTATTCCACAATGGAAAAACTGATCCATCTTAGTTTATAAATCCCTCTTTTGATTCCCTAGTTTATAAATTCACATTTTCAAACATTTCCATACTCAGTTAAATATATTGATGCTAAATAATTTAAATGATGTTACAGAATTAAAAGACTGTCCTCCACCGTGAAAAATGATTTAGGTATTGTCACAGACTCCTATATAATTATTGAATATTAGTATGCAAACAAAGGTTAAAATTCTAATTAGGATAATAAATTACCTTCACAAATATATATAATAAGTACCAATCCTTCTATTATAAAGACACATTCCAGTGACATACACCATTTTATTGCAAATAACCTCACCAGAATTATGATAACACAGAACATAGGAGAGAGAGGGGTATAGCAGAAAGAGTACTAGCCATGGAATCAGAGCACCTAATCCAAATCCTGATTCTATCATTCATTCATTATCTTGTTTCCACTAAGATAATTTACTTCTCCATAGCTTGAAAATTTAGATAATAACACAGTGAGTTGTGAAAATGAAATTAGATGCTAGAAGGTATTGGGCATATAATACATGCATATGGTAACAGTTTATAAAACAGTTCTGAAAATGTACTTTGTGCTGTACCCTACACTTAGTGCTAAACATGCATTGCTTCATTTAGTCATCTTGTTCCATAGGTACTATTACTATCTCCAATATCTCAAGTAGTAGTACAATAAAAGGGGTGAAGTGCCAGCTAGGGAGGTCAGGCTTTGTGGGTTAAATTCCAGGCCATCAAATCCCAGGTCATCGGTTAGATGCGAGACCTTGTTTAAATTCTGAAGTCCTCCTCCATAAAATGAGAATTACAGTAATTTCTAATACATTAATTGTCCCGAGGACAAAATGAGTTGCTGTACATTTACCACTTAGAATAGTGCCTGACATGTATTAAGTAATAAATAATCATTTGGTATTATTATACAAATAAGTGGAAAGCTTAACTACATTAACTCACAAAACCACACAGCTAGTAAGTGATACAAGCAGAATTCAAATCCAGAAAGTTTAAATCCTTAGCTTTATTTTAAACAATGTATTTAATCATACATAGTATATGTTTTAAACACTAAATGTGTGTTAAGTATAAAATCTAGTCTAGGCATTTTGTGCCACCAGAGCTTAGAGAGGGTCCCTCCCAAACAGATGAGACAACCTGGAACTGCTCTGACAGCTGCAAGTTGCAGAAGAGAAAACTCTGCTTTTTGCTTTTCTCAAGAAAATGCTCACATCAATGATGCAGAGCCCCAAGAAACATCACATTAGGTCTGACCTAATTTATTTTTTATTTTTTTTTTTTAAAGATTTTATTTATTTATTTATTTTTTTTTTTAGAGAGGGGAAGGGAGGGAGAAAGAGAGGGAGAGAAACATCAATGTGTGGTTGCCTCTCACGTGGCCCCCACTAGGGGCCTGGCCTGCAACCCAGGCATGTGCCCTGACTGGGAATCGAACCTGCGACCCTTTGTTTCGCAGCCCGCGCTCAATCCACTGAGCTACGCCAGCCAGGGCAAGTCTGACCTAATTTAAATCATGCTATTGTTTGTCTCAGCAAATGCTCTAAATCACAATAAGTCAGTATTTTACCTCAACTTTCTTGCTTTCAGAATGACTAAGTTAAAATATTTTATGGGGTCACTGATCAATGAAATTATTATGAAGTTACTATATGCTTTCATACATACATGAGGACTTAGTGGATACTGCCAAGAACACTAACTTCTGAGCAGGACCATCTTCAAATCTCATATTGAACTTCGTATTTAGCAATATATGAAGTACGGCCACTCTTCAAGGGTTGTTCAAGTCCACCACATCATATGTGAGCAGGAACTAATTGTTACTAAAAATCAAGTAACTCCTTGAAATCAGAGCCACAATCTTTCATTTTCTTGATATATTGAGAATGTTATGATACTTGGGATTAAAATAATTAAGTTTGATTGGTTTTCACACGTACCCTATCACCTTAGGCACCCTTGATCATTACCCATTTTAGTATTTCCGAGCTCAACCAAAACAGGCTATGTTAAGAAAAAAACCGCGCAGGGAATTAATTTTTATATAAATTTTCATATGAAGTTTTAGGCCGTAAAAACTCCAGATAGCTACTAAACTATGAAAAGGGGTGTTTACAGAATCGCTGTTGGATAAAATTCAAATTACCATATTATATCCTTCACTTAGCAGACTTCGTGGGGTATCGTGGTGACCACTATCTTTATTAATAAAATCTCAAGATAGTAATAACATGCAAAATAAGCTCCAAAAAAGAGCTGAACATCATATGTTTTCTTTCTGTTTTGTCAATCATTGTGGGTTCAGCTGCTCAACCATTACATTCCAATTCTTTGCTTCCTGCCGCTCTCACCAAGTTTCCGCAGATATTATTTGACTTCCTCATGTGAAGTTTCATGTTTTATAGCTCATGAATAATAAAAGACATGAAATATATATTGCTAATTTCCATTCAACTTTTTTTGGTATACTACTTTCTTTTGTCACAATATTCTTTTGGATTAAGTAGGAGATGTATGTATCTTCTAATAGATAACTTAAGAGTCATTATAATAATCTCTAATGACTTAGTCATGAAATGAGGTCATTAGAGATTCAAGAACATAAATCCAATTTTAAACCTTTTTTCTTTTTAACAAATAAGAACACAGGGACTGTGAAAGGAAATTGATTTGCCGCAAATTTTACAGATACTTACAGCAAGATCCAGAAGCAGGTCTCTGGCCTTCTAGGCCAGCATTCTCTTTACGACCCCTAAGGTCTTGTGGGTGCTAAATTGTCATTGCTATGCTGATGTCGCTGGTTATACAACAGACAGACACACTGTCTCCAACTTAGCGAAAATCTTGCCTTCACTTCTGTGGGCGAAGATGTATACCCTTTGAGAGCAGGTTTATTTGTGGGTTTTCACCTTCGGGGTTTCACTGTAAGTGTTCACACTAAAAGTGAAACTAGTACTAATCGTGGAATTTTGCTTCATTAGAGGTCAAGTCTAAAAACAGCTGATGTGTGTTATCTAGTTTTCAGAAAAAAAAAAAGCTGATCTCTTCCCTGATATGTGTTTTAGAAAGGACAAAAACCTAATATTTACACAATATTCTCCTCAAATCATTAATCTATTGGACTAAAGATTTGAAAGTTTGATAGGGCTCAGTTCTAAGTAACTCAAATTCAAAGAGGTATTTTGTCTTGGGTTCATAAATTCTGTGGATGCAAATAGCAAGTTCTAGGTCTTTGCTGTTGAAATCAGGATGCTATTTGAAATTTCATAGAAATATGACCATTAATTGTGCTCCCCTTGGCTGCCACAGGCATTAAGACTTTAATAATGTGAGGCACATATTGCTGTATTATACTGGCAATTTTTTAGACCAATATCAATATGTCATCATTCAAATAAATTAACATACCTCAAATAACAAATATCATGTTTAATGCCACTATTTGGTTGGATTCTTAACACAGAGCAAAACGTACTATAAATAACAACATGTTATCATAACAATAAAGAGGAAGTAGTAGTCAGATTTTCTTACCTTTCTTTTGTTTGTCTTGGCAGCATCCTTTGAACCAAGATTAAAATCTCAAAAAGAATAGATTATAGCAGGTACCCAACTAAAGGAGGTGTGGCTTGAGCGCCAGTGCCTAGCTTATATTTTTAAAATGATCTTTTTTAATGCATTTGATTGGAAATTATCATTTTTCATATTGTTTTTTGCAGTAAAAAAAATATGCCACATAAGTAAAAGCCATAATGAAACATCAAGAAAGTAGAGTTTTAGTTTTCCTCAGCTGCTGTTGATGGATTTCCCCTATCTACAGAGTTCTCCTTAGCTTTAACCATTTCAACTTTCATTTTTACAGATGTGACTTCCTTGGGTGAAATGTCACAGAAACATGGAAGATGCTTCCTTTAATCATCCTTAATGATTAAACTTTAAAGGAACTGGCCTTCTGCGAATTCTTTCCGAAGCTTGAACTTAGGTCCATCACATCACAGTATTGTTACAGCTTCAAGAAAATTTTGCAGATCATTTCAATGCATGGATACTTTTGAAATACATTTTAGTTGTTTGGGAACGGTTACTTGGCCCCAAACCTTACTTTTTCAAAGAAGCAATCAAAAAACACAATGCAGTGAAATGGTTTCTATATGCAGTTACCTTTTACATTTATGCAGTTGAAGAATAACTGAAGACTAATTTGTTTCTGTAAAATGTAGGCACAATCTCTTCATTATTGGGGAACAAGGAAAAAGACAATGCTGTGTGTTTCTCTTAAATGCTTTCACTTCTTGCTTATCCTTTGTCTGTGGTCCTTTTGGTTAATAATTATGAAATTAGACTTCTAATATTCAAATTTCAGTTATTTTTCAATAAAAAAATACTCAGCCCCAGTCCTAGGAATAAGTGAAAAAAAGATCTCTGAGCAAAGAAAAAACAGCAGTAATTATGTCCGTAAATTTCAGCCTCCCAAAAACTGAGAAAATACCTGCAAGTCAGGACATACTGATTTGGAGTAGGAAGTGAAAGATGTTACTCGTTGGTCAAGCTTGTATATCCTGTATCCTCTAATAACTTTCCATGTTCTCAATTACAACTGATTGTGAATTAAGAGCCACAGTGGCTGATTATGAGGAGAAAAACTATACACAGAAGTAACAGATCAAAGTACTGGGAAGTCAAAGACTATCAAGCAGTAACCCACCAGAGCGGTCTCAAAACTCAGAGCGGCACAGAGTTTTAGCTCAGTAAATTTTAACAGAGTACAATAAGCAATCTTTTTGATGTTACCAACTCACCCAAGAAACTGTTTAATCTATTTCATACACTGTGTTTAATAAGGCATTAAAGAGTGTGATGGGTTGGAGAGTGGATTCTTTAAAGTGATCCAAGTTATTTTTAATTGACCTACCAAAGCATGAAGTTTGGTGTTCTAGAAAGCTCAATTCTCAACAATACGTTACTGTAATTTAAGCATTGTGCATTGAATACCCTTTCAGAATACAAAGATAATTTATTCATGGACCAGAGATTTAGTGTAAGTTTGGACAAATTCATAAACCCTCTGGAAAACACTTCTTTAAACCCCAGTAAAACACTGCCAAAGAGACCTGATATGAGGGAGGAAAGATGTTTGGCCAGGAGAGCAGAGTTTATTTTAGCATAAAATAAAGAGTGTTATGAGATGGCGTATTCATACTGAAAGAAGAGGAGAGAAATGGGTCATTGTTAATCTTCACTAAAAATGAATAAATGTGTGATCCAAAGAATAAAATGAACTAAGAGAAACATAGAAGGGAACATACTATTACTTAGAATACAGAATGGTTTTATATATAATTTTTTAGTTTTAGAGGTGATTTTCCAACTGCTGAAGCCTTTAAGTTTAGGGAAAAAACAATAAATGAATGATTCTTTTAATTGTGATAGAGGGGCTATAGCAAAGAAAAATGAATTTTGAGAAAACTCACCAATTCCAGTTTTAATACACTTGCCTCAGAGAATTAGCTGTGTTACATGGGCTAATATCCCACAGAAATCATTATTTGAAAGAATTATTTAAGAAGTTATCATTTTTCTTGCCCACCTTTCCTTAACCCTCTAAAGCATTACAGAAATGTGTCCTATTTCTTGGAAGTGCTTTATTTTTTTTTCCCTCCCATTTGAGAATTTGTAAGCTTCCAATCCAACTGGGTACAAGTGCTTCATGCTTTGACAAAATGTTTCCAAACCTAATTTAGCCTAAAAATTTCCCATGGTGAAGATTTAAGTTGGATTAAATCAATTGATTTTCTACCTTTTTTTTTAATTCAAAATTATGCTTATGGCATCCAGTTTAATTAACGTAGGTGGTCACAATATATTGATTTATACTCTCTATGCCAGTATGTATTGCATTTGTCTTATAATATAATATATTACATGACTTCCATGAAGAAAAAAAGAAAATTGTTTTCTTCACTTGTAATTATTTTATTTCATATTTTAATTTTTACCCCTATTTTACACAAAGCAGAAAAATAAGTCAGTAGTATACTAGTTTAAAATAGGGCACTCTGTTAGTATAGCAGAAAATTAAGACATTAATTTCTGTTAAGAATATGACGAGTCATCTCATTTATATGTCCAATGTATTGTATATTACTAAATCCAGCTATATTTCATTGAAAAGTCATTAGAAGGGACTTTTCATTTAGATTCAAAGGAATACATTACCTTTTTTTTCTCTCTTTGTTCCTGTGTGAAACCTCATAGAGCAAATTGTGAATATAGATTTCTTGGTTCCAGCATCAATTGCATAATCATTTTTTAATGATACGATGTTGATTCCTGGCTATAGTGTCATACAATTTACACTACAAAAAGTTTAGCAAGTTCTACCCATAACCTACAGACAGCTTTAGGAAACTAAATTGCTTAAAGCAAATTATTAAAAGGTAACAATGGAATCTTCTCAAGGAAGAAGTGTAAAATACTTTTTGAATGGCATCACCTCAAAGGTTCAAAATGTGTGAATGTTGTTCAACTGCACCAAAGTTAATAAACATGAGATGATGAAAACAGGAGTTTTGTCTTTCTTTCTGATAAAATGTTTGTGTTCACAACTGGTGTAAATAAACAGAAGCATTCATGCAGTACTGAGCAACTAATCCTTATGCACATTTGAGTGGCTACAAACACATTACTCAGCTTGATCTATGTTATGCTTTTTTTTTTTTTTTCACTTTAAGCAACTTGTTCATTTTGTCTGATGGAATACGTTTACCTTTAAGCAACACATGATTAATGAAGAGAATGTGTATAAGCTCATCTGGTCATCTATTCTAGTCATTAATATTCTTTCATTATATAGTTACTTTGACACTGTTTCTGTGCCAGCACAGAAGGCAGACAAAATTGAAATTGAATTTCCAGTCTTGGATTCATGAAATAAGCTTGTACAAATGTAAGCAAGAGAAGTTTAATGTAAAATTGTGGGGGGAAATAAGCAGTCAAGGAACAGCCATTGAGTTTTTGTTTTGTGTGTTGTTTTTGGCCCATGGAGTCTAGTTTGTTACATACATGCTAAGAGTCTCAAGTAGTTTCTGATGTCGTGGAGGAGGCAGAGACGAGAATTAAACCAAAAAGTGCATTGTTTTGTAAGAAAGCTGTCTTAATATGTATCTCTGAAACATCTAATACTACTTTCTTTAGAGTCTAATAAATGATATATTTCTGTTCCTTAAAAATGTATTTATTCAGTTGTAGTGGTCTCAGTGATAATTGTCCAGATTGACAGGAAAGAGATAATACAAATAGCGCAATCATAAAAGAGAGAATATTTTCTACATAAGTTAAGACAAAATTCATTTTAATTTCCCAAGATGCTTTAAAAAATATTTTAATTGATAGTTTAACAGTATAGTCATCCCCAGGCAACACTGCGTGCAGCCGAAGAACTCATGGAAAGCACACCAGAGACACGGCACTCTCAACTTCAGCTCTATGAAGCCATTTTGATAGTCCGATGCCATTCAAACTGCAACTGATTCGTCTTCAATCACAACAAAACCTCATGCATATAATATGTAAAATAAATGTCAAAATTTCTTTATGCTCAAATAGCTATAATCTTTAAGCAGTAGAATAAGGAGATATATGTCTTGTTCTAATGCTGTTTGTGCATCTAGAGAACAAATTTTAGACCTACTGTTTCCAAAAGCAAGCTAAAAAAGAAAACAAAACAAATTCTTTATTAGGAAGCTATTTGATAAAACATTAAATTTGAATAAAATAGTTTTACATGTGCCTGAGTATGAGAAAGTTTTAGAAAAGAGATGTTCAGTGTGGTATTTATAAGCCTCATGTGGATCTTTCAATTAATTAGAATGAAATAAAATTTGGAAATTTAGCTTCTCCATCACACTTGCTGCATTTCAAGGGTATAATGGTAACTCATAGCTCGTGACTAGCATAATGGGCAGTGCAAATTAGAGAATGGTCACATCATCACATGAAGTTCTACTGGACAGCACTGCTATATTCTAATAGTGTAATATGCACTATATTGTATATAATACAGTTCAGAGAATACAGTAGGTTGTCCTATTAGTTGCACCCTTTATTTTATAGTTGGGGGTAACGGAAATCTCAAAAGAAAGCCACATACGTAAGCAGTGATATATACACTTCTATGAACTAGGGAAAGAAGAAGTAAGAGAGTTTAAAGTTCCCTTTGCAAACCACCAAATGATATTTAAGTAATTTGATTGCCACATTGAGTCTTCACATTCTGATCATAAAATGATGTTTTAGAAAACTCAAACCAACTGTAACAGTGTTTTAATCTTTAAATGCATGAATAAGTCATTTTAAATCTTCTGTAGGTTGTTTCCAATCAATTGCTTGACACTGTAGCTTCATTTAACTAATTATAGTTTTTTTTAAATTTTCTTTAAATGGTTTGTGAAATTAAGAGCTCAGGGGAATGGGTGTTTGATTCACTATGGATTAATGGGATGCACAAGGAACTTGAGAGCATCATGCTAAGCAAAATAAGCCAGGCAGTGAAAGATAAATACCATATGATCTCACCTTTAACAGGAATCTAATCAACAAAACAAAGAAGCATACTACAACCAAAGACATTGAAATTGAGAACAGGCTGAAAGTCACCAGAGGGGAGAAGAGAGGGAATTTCAGGGGAAAAGGGGAAGGATCTACAGGAACAAGTATAAAGCACACATGGACAAAAACTATGGGGGGTGGAAATGGGAGGGAGGTGGGGAGGGCTGGAGTGGTGGGTTGGGGTGAGAATAAAAGAAAACTGTACAAGATCAACAATTAAAATTAAAATTGGAAAAAGAAAACTCATGGTGCGGTTAACACACTGAAATGAATGACAGCTATCTTCCCAGGTTTCCCTCCCTAGCTCCACTCACCCTGGAGACTGCACCCTCCTGCTTGGAGCCATCACGCACACCGTGTTATGATGGCACCCAGGGCCGACTTTTCATTTCTTTAAGAGCCACAGTTTCCTTTAAGCAAAACCACATTTCAATTCTATGAAAGGAGAGGTTTATTTTTAGACATTAAACTGAGGAGCTTGGCCCCTTTAATCCAATTTTCTTTTTATAGTGTGCTTTGGAAAGTTATCATCACTGCCTTTTCTCTCCCTTTGGATATCTTTGAATATGTCAGTCTGGCAGCTCAAATAGATATGCAATGAAATACAATTTAGAAAAAATTTTAAACCTGGTTGAAGGGAACAGTCCTGAGTAGTGTCACCAGTGGAGCCAGCTCCTCAGTCATTTACGTGAAGGAAAAGCCTAGCCAGCACGCAGGTGGCACTTCGTGTCTGTCTGGTTCACTCATGATTCCTGTTTTTAGAGTAAAACTAGATGTTAGCTATATTTTTAACAAAAGGAAGAATTTAGCAAGTATTTATTGACTACATATTAAATAATTAAATAAAATTACAATATCTCACAGTAAGCAAAAGTTACTATTGCTTTAAACTCAATCTCTGGATCCATTTAACCTTCATACATTATTGTTCATGGTAGACAATCTCGTTATGTGAATAGAACCACACTTCAGACATAATGTGGATGGTTTCTGTGACCTAATCTGAGCATCTAGTTCATATGTTTATCACCACAAATATTTACTTTGTACTACACACAGATATGCTTTGATTTCTCCTTGCTTAAAAACAACAAAAAGCTTCCTTGATCCCCTCAAGCTCCTCAAGCTAATATCCCAAGTTGGTTTTTCTTTCCCTTTAGAACAAAATTCCTCAAAATAGCAGTCTATTGTCAATGGTTTCTACTGTTTTACCACATTCTGTTTAATCAAAAGTCCATCAGACCGTTCCTGTCAAAGCCATTAATAACCTTTTCATTGATGTTCAGATGGCAAGTCTCAGTCCTCATCTCACTGGACCTATGATAGCTTCAGGTACAGTTAAACTACTTTTTCCTGGAAACAGTTTTTTATTAGAATTCTGGGACAACCCCTCCTCCTTGGTAGCTATTCCTATACAGTCTCCTTTGCTGATTCGTATCTGCCCATTCTCTAACCTTGGAGTGACCTGGGTCGCTCCATCAAGGCTGAGGCCTTGGATGTTTTCTCTTTCTTCTCTAAAGTTGCTCCCTAAATGGTGTCATCACAATACTGAGTAATACGGATCTGCTGAAAACTGTCAAATTTATATTTCCAACCAGGGCTGCTTCTCTAAACTCCAAATTTATATATTTAATGATCTACTCAAGTCAGTATCGGGAAGATTTTGTTATACATGTCATAACAAGCCCAAAATATCTGTGGTAAGGATGGGACTTTCCAAATAATCCCTGTGTGTCTCTACATTTCCCAGGTATTTCCCTGACCCTGCTAAGTTAGATTGAGGTCACGTGCCTAATGTTGGCATTTAAGAGTGTGCTCACCTCCGTTTCTCTTATTCTGTTCCAGGGACATACAGTGTAGGCACAAAGAGGAGGAAAATGCTATTGTAAATAAGGCTTCATGTAAACACAAAATAGATCTTAAAGCAAGTTACATCATTAAGATTATAACATTATTTTGTTAATGCAGTTTGCTTAATTTATCCCGAAATACAATTTGATCATTTGAAGTAGAGTGCTGCTCTAAGAAGAACCTCAATTATGGCACGATCTCAGCAGCTGGCAGATACTCACGCTGATATTATTGGCTGTGAAAATGAAGAGACATTTGATGAAGTAGCAAAATATGTGGTACAACTGACATCTGTCACAGTTCAGATGTAGATGTGTTTCTCTTGAACATATGGAAGGAAAGATTGGAAAATAGAATATTGGCAATATTTTTATGTTGATGTAGGGCACAGGCAGCAAAGTATTTCAAGAGACTGATGAGTGTAGGAAGAAAATGAAATCTTGGCAAACAAACAAAAGGGGCTAGTATTCAGAAATAGAAAGTCTTGAACTGTTGAAAGAGCTATCTCCTTTTAGATCCCAAACACGATAAAATAAAATTTAAAATGCCTAAGTGAGAAAGGCTCAGTAAATATTTTGGAATAAAGGGCATAAGTCAGACTCAGTATGTAGTCTTTAAGGTATGTTCCAGATACTGTAAAGGCAATTGCTACTAAGTTGGGGAGTGAGGATGCAAAATAATCAAAATGTTTTTTTTAATCTTTATGTGTAGCAAATAATTTAGAAACTTTCCAGATTTTTAAAATCATATCATTGCCAAAGAAATGCTGGTTGAAAAATGTCTGACACTTTGAGACAAAATAAACTTTGAGCCTCCAAATTTATGAGAGTAGAATGAGATCTGAAAATAAAAAACATTCAATCCTCAGGGAGGAAATATTACCCAAGTAGTACATAACTGTGTCCAAGAACAATAATGAAAAAGCAAAAAGTTCAGAAAGGGTGGAGCCAGCAGAAGCAATACAGTGGGCAAAGGACTCCTCCTAGATCCTGATAGCCCTAATCAAGAAACCTTCTTCACCCCAGGGTAGAAGATCTTTATAACATCTGCCCAGAGGGATTTCAGAACTTCTGGAGATTCTGGTTATTTTCATTTATCAGTGGAAATACTGATGATGGTTATTCTGTCCCTATTCCCCTGCCAATTATTGAATTTGTGTGGTATGAATAACTTGTCCTTTAAAGTTATAAGTCTGTGAATGAAGAGGAGTCACACTCCATCTGATAAACACTAGTCAGTATCTCTTGGGGAGCCTGTTCTGTCCTGGATGCAGTCAGTGAAAGGGATTTAACATCTCTACTGGGACGCAGTTGACTAGAGTCTAAGTGTTTAAGAAGAGATTAAAGGATTGACTTTCGATAAAGGGAGCACTCCCCGAGTACTATATGTACTTCCTAACATTTAGATATCCAACCTTTCTTGCCAATATTTTGGTAGCAGCACAAGTGACTAATTCTGGCCAATGGACTTCAGTGGAAGTGATGCCTATCACTTGTGAACCAAGGCAGTTGAGAACTAGGCTGTGTCCTCTGTCCCTCTCTTCTGTCTTAGCAATTTTGGAAACAAGCAAGAGATAGCAACATCCAGATGTTGTAGCCAAAATAGTAGAGGGTTGTACCACATGGGTTAAATTTAATGTTTGGATTATTATATTAAGCCTCTGAAATTTGGATTAAAATTGGTATCATCATAGCCTAGGCCAAACTGACTGTGGAAAGGTGTAAAAAATTTCTATTCCAACTCTCTCCAACACCAAACTGTCTCCTTCTCCAGCTATAACTGGCTCAATAAATAGAAAATGCCCTTTTTACCTTGTTGCCCAGAACAAACACTTGGGAGTCATTTTCGAACCTTGCCTTGTTTTTACACTGTACGTAACATTAAAGAACATTTTGTGGACATTTTTTCCAGAATCAGATTCCTACTTTTCAATTCACTACTGCCACCCTGATCCAAACTGTCCCCATTCATCATGTGGAATTTTAAAGTTGCTTAATTAAAGATTTTTCTACTTCCACCTTTGTCCCTCTTTTGCAGTGTATTCAACACAAAGCATCAAGAATGATTCCATCAAAACTTATTTCATATTATTCATTTACTCATAACTTTCCAGTGAATTCCCATATGATACCCAGTGAAAGCTAAAGTCCTTTTACAAAAGCAAACTAAGCAAACAACTAGAACAGGAACAGAATCACAGAAATGGAGATCACATGGAGGGTTAGCAATAGGGGAGTGGGAGGAGGAGAGAGGGGGGAAAAGGTACAGAGAATAAGTAGCATAGATGGTGGGTAGAAAATAGACAGGGGGAGGGCAAGAATAGTGTGGAAAATGTAGAAGCTAAAGAACTTATGACACATGGACATGAACTAAAGGGGGGGAATGTGGGTGGGAGGGGGTGTGCAGGGTGGAAGGGAATGATAGGGGAGAAATGGGACAACTGTAATAGCATAATCAATAAAATGTACTAAAAAAATCCTAAAGATTCCCTCCATTCCACTTTCCATTCCCTCTTCTTCCATTCTCCTTCAAGCACTAGCTGTCACTTAGCAATTTGGTTATTTTCAGCATATAATTTAACCTCTCTCTATGTCATAATTTTCTCACCTATAAAATAGGCCTAGTGATGGCTATCTTATGGTATTTGTGTTAGAATAAAATAATAATTATAGAAATAATGATTAAAGTGATAAAAAAAGTTAAGCTTACATACTACTTACTGTATGTCAGGTACTAGTCTAAATGACTTTCATTTATTTGCTAAATTCTCCCAGCACTCTCATAAACATTATTATTATCCTTTGAATTGGGGGAGGCAAAGAAAATGAAGCACAGGAAGGTATATAATTGCCCAAGGTCCCATAGGTAGGACGTACCAAACTTTAGATTTTAACCCAGGTAGCCTAGCTCTAGAGTTTATGTGCTTAACTGTGACATTTTGAGATATTAAAATATAAAATGTCTGGTATATGCTAAGTGTTTAAATAATATTAGCACATCGTCTATCCTCTTAGTAGCATTGTTAAAATAAGTTTTTGCAAAAGTTATACACAAATCTGGGGAGAAGAACAAGTAAAAATAAAATATGCCTTAGGGAATCTCACTTCATTACACAAATAGAGAAACACATAATTTTTTTTCAAACATGAGAACGACTTCAGGAAGAAATAAAAATTTCCCAGGAAATGTTATGAAATGTTAAAGGTATACAACAAATGAGTCATTCCAAAGTTAAATATTATGAGTCAAACTTTGGTCCTAACATCAAGCAATGGAGTTTCTCCTTATTTATATGAAATATTCTAAAATTCTAAATTGATTCAAAACTTTATCATTTCTATTTATGGTCCTCCCAGTTCCACTGTTTATGCCAAAATAGCGAGGGTAGGCCACAGTTTTAAATGGTGAGGGCCTATCTCACGATGACCTTGCCGCCCACTGTTAGCAGGGCAGAGCTCAGATACATCCGTGGAGGAGCACTTCCACTGGAATCTTTTTTGAAAATATGAACCTTGATCTTGATCACCAGTATAGGATTAAGAAATGTCAACTTAATTTCCTCCCTCTTAGAAATCATTGCAAAAGTAATCTTTTAGAAGTCATTTATAAACTTCGAAATGAAAACTTACCTTATTTATTAGGATGAGAAGAGGTTAGACAGTCTATAACACAGGCCATCTCAACATCCTTTGCCTCTATGGGTTGCTGTTTTAGCCTTTCCAGCTGTTAAAAATTAAATGTAGTGATTATTAATCTTTAACAGCAACCATGCTGTTTTCTAGTGAAGAAAAGGAAGGTGAAAGCAAGATAAAGAGAAGAAAAGATGAAAAGAAGAAGAAAAAGGAACAGAAAAGGAAAGAAAAATAATTTAAAAATAAACAAAATAATTAAATAGAAAAAAGGATTCTTTTAGAGAGTGGCTGGGAATGGTGCATGACTCAACAGGAAATCAGAAGAAACAGCATTAGTGTGCAAGAAGTCAGCGCTGGGCGTAAATGATAGGGAGCCTGGAAACACGACTGGTGTAGCTGGACTTGATTGTACGTCACTAACACTGAGCAGTCTTATTCAAGGAGCTGTAAAAGGTAATGCGAATACTTGGATTTCCTGAAACATTCGTCCTTTCTAACAGGAAGGGAGAAGTATTTTCAAGCCCTAGGGTTTCTACCCAGAATGCAATCTATGTTAACTTTTGGTAAGCTCTCTGATCGCCTAAGACCTGAAGACCTCACAACCAAAGGAGAGTTCAGCCTGGGCTACCAGTACCTGTATCCCTGCCCTGGCTGCTTAGAAGGGAGTGATGGGCTGCAACTCTTTCTTCCAAACAGCCCATTGCATTCGAAAGAGTTTGGAACTAATCTAATCCAATGATTTTCAAATGTTCTTAGCATTATCAAGGAGTAGAGACATGGGGTTGCTGAGGGGCTCTCTGTCAGGAGACCAAATGAGGGTCAAGAAGGCAGCAGTTCAGGTCCCCCAACCAGCTGCTTCAAGCAAAACAGCTTCATTGTCATATGTTTCATTTACTGGGACCACATAAAATTATGTTTGGAAAAAAAGTATTTCTACTTTTAAAAATACTAATAACTTTTGAAAACCACCAATCTTGTTTTAGCTTCTCATCTTCCAAGTGAAGATACTCGGGTCTAAAGAATTTTAATTTGGCCACAGTCACATAGTTAGGTAATTGGAGAGCTAGGACTAGAATCCAGATTTCTAAACATTTTACCTCATGATGACTTCAGCTATAAGTTTTACAGTATGGTATTAATGGTTTTTTAAATGCTATTAAAAACAATTGCTTTTTACTTATTATTAAATTGAACACATAAGCATTTCACATTCTCACCTGGTTAAGATCTTCTGATGTTAGCTAGTTCTTTATCTGCAAGATACATTTGTCAAGTGAAAATGTAAATTGCAAGTAATATTTAACTCACTTCAGAACAACACATGGTCAGGATCTTATGTGAAAAGAAAGGTCTTTTTCATATGATTTGAGATCACCCACCCATCCCTAATATAAAGTCTCCAATAATTTTTTAATGTCCATAATATCAAAATGTAATCACTTAGGTCATGAGAAAATATCTAATTTCCAACAATAAGCACAAAGTTTTCTAAAATAGACCATAATGATAACAGGAACTCTTATTTAGAAATAAACTATTTTACTGACGTGGGGACATTCTCACGAAATGCATTAGGTGGACAAAAAAAAAAAAAAAAAAAAGCAGACCACAACTCTTATTGATATAATTTAATTGAGAAGAAAATTCCCCAAAATATTAAATAGGAACTACTTCTACATTTTAAATAAGAACTACAATTTGAGTATGAAGTTTTCTTTTTTATAATTTCATTCACTTTCTTCAATGGGAATATCTTATTTTTAATTTTAAATCCCTGTATTTAAAAAAATATTTCTTAAGGTATTATTTTGACCAGTACATTGTCCCATGGATAGACATTTTTTAAAAGGACCTCAGGTGTTTCCTGAAAGGGTACCATGTTGCTCTATTGGCACATTTTCTATTGGACTAAGTTTGCTAAGTTTCTGACAGTATCTGTCATTTCTTAGAGAGTAGCACTTGTTTGTTGTTTTGTTTATGATGGCCATTCTGACTGGTGTAAGGTGTATCTCATTGTGATTTTAATTTGCATCTCTCTAATGGCTAGTGCTTTTGCGCATCCTTTCATATGTCTCTGGGCCCTCTGTATGTCCTCCTTGAAGAAGGGTCTGTTCAGGTCTTTTGCTCATTTTTTAATTGGATTGTTTGTTGTCCTGGTGTGGAGTCCTGTGAGTTCTTTATATATTTTGGAGATCAAACCCTTGCCTGAGGGATCATTGGCAAATGTGTTTTTGCATATGGTTGGAATCCTTTTTCATTTTGGTGATGTTTTCTTTAGCCATGAAGAAGCTTTTTATTTTAATGTAGTCACACTTGTTTATTTTTTTCTTTATTTCTCTTGCCCTAAGAGATATATTGGTGAAAATATTCCTGTGTGGAATATCTGAAATTTTCCTTCCTATGTTCTCCTATAGGACGTTTATGGTGTCACAGCTTCTATTTAAGTCTTTTATTCCTCTTGAGTTTATTCTGGTGTATGGTGTATGTTGGTGGTCTAGTTTCATTTTTTCTGCATGTACCCATCTTTAACATAAAAATACATAAATTGAAAATTATTTTAATAGAAAAACATAAAAACATTCAATTTTGAGATTTTTATTTGATATACACATCTAAATATGAGCCATTTTCTGTTCTGGGGATGACTTTTAAACCAGCTAAGGAGAACTTCTAGAAAAGGTAGGATATCTATCTTTTCTACCTGCATCTATTTACCTCACAACACATTCATTGATCATATACCAAACTCTATTAGCACTCTAAAAACAGAAATGTCACTCAAATTTTCCTGAACATATTTATTCTGGAGTAGAGATGAGAGCAATAGATTTTATCCAAACTATAAAACATGAAGATTCAGTAAGATATCTATTAACAAATAATGCAATTGAAATGATAATTAGTTTATTACAAACAAAATGAACTTTCTGAAGTGGCCTGGAAAAAAATGAAACTTTTATTATGTAAGTTTATCTAATCATTCTTCCCTCTTCTTATTTCCTTGTACCAACGGATGGAGTGTAGGCAGAAGATAGATGAGTGAGATTGATGTTTAGGAATGAGAATGTTGTGGCTTCAGCTAGAGAAATGGCTTGTAATTTTACTAGATTCTTCCCTTAAATCATTTCTCTTTCTCTTTGTCTACCAAATGTCACTAAGTGAACTTAAGTAGCTAATTAAAGTAATGAAAGTGTTGCTGAGGAAAAAAATGGGGGACTTGGGGCAGATGACAGCATTTTTCTACACTGAACAAACACACTTGATTGTTTTTCAGTTCTTCAATACCTTTTACTTTGTAGACGTAGAAATTATCCATGAAATTCTGTTTTTTCTTCTGTTGAGTAATTCTAATGTTAATAGAATATCAATACAACTTTTGCTTAAAATCAATTATACAAAGACCCTCCATTCATTTTAAGAGAAAGATATGACTATGCAATAATGTAATTTTATTATAGTTGTATATTAAAATGTTAAGTTATATTTAAAGTGTTTTCATTGAAATGATAAGGTACATTTTATTGCCAGATGATAATGACTATATGTTTTAGAAAGAGAACTTCTATAAGAGAAACAGATTTATTGCTGTAAATTTATAAGACTAGGAAGAAGGTAATTAGGAAAACGTCGATATGAAGCTTTTATTTACTTAATTCATAGTCCACTTCTCTTCATATTTAAGTGGAACATTTTCCAAAAAGCAAATTAATACATATGCCTTTCATTACTGTTTTGTTGCCAGTATTACACCTACATAACTCTCCTCAGAAATTTTCATCACTATTTTTAAGAAAACCATTTTTATAGGAATCTCTAAAGAAAAGTTTTTTAAAGAATTTAAAAAATCTTTTGTTTCTTTTTTTAGTTCAAAATGTCAGCATTTGTTCTTTCACCAAAGATGACATTTATTAATTAAAAATATTTTTCAAACTGCTTTGGATACACAGTATATTTCACTTACATGTAAACATTCAGAGTCTATTGGGTATTTTTACAGCACCCACATAGATGTTCTGCATTATTATGATGTAACATAAATATGTTTTCTAACATCAGTGTATGTTTTCTAAAGTAAGACATTGGCTAATCAAAATAATAGAAAAAAATCTTCTTGTTTTCATTTCTGGTTTTAAAAAAGATACCGCTTTCAAAGAAATACCACATGTACTTTAAATATGTTCCTACCTTTGAACTAAAAGTTAATATTGATAAATAAAATATTTGAATAAAAATACCTGAGTTAGGAACACCTTTAGAACAGGAGATAGCAAAGAGTGACTGCTTTTGCAAATACACAGCAAAAATACTAATTCGTTACTACTTGAGATATTGAATCTTAAAAAATGTAGTTGTCTCCTTGCTTATCATTCAAATATGATACTTTTTACTGAATACAGAGAAGAAATTTTGCCAGAAAGAAACCCAAAACCCCCCAAACAATAATATACCACAAAGTAAAATTTCCATAGTTGCCTTGGTCATGATATTTGCTCTTCCACATTTTGTGGTAGGCGGTTTGCCCATCTTCTAGATTATTCATGGAGGCATTCTTTTCCGTGGTACAGCCAAGTAAAAGCTGGCACATTGTACATTTGTCTTGCATATTGTCTAACATAGAGGAAGGTGGCGACCCCAACTTTGTTGTCAGCTGAAGGACAAATTCATATTTAAAAATATGCTTAAAGACTAATACAAGTCAACCATTTGCTTACTTTGAAATATATGTACACGGAGAGAGGTTCACACTAATTTGGGACAGTTTAGATCAGAAAACTAACCTTACTAATAATTCACTCTTCCCCATTTACATATAATAAAATTGAAATGAAAGGGGTCCCAGAAAGAAACCTTTCCAATATGCTGCCAGTATATGGGTATCAATGTGTGGCCACATTCAAATGCTTTGGAGTTAGATTTTCTGTATTTTCTATGCACAGAAATCAGAAGTTAACTTCATCATTAATCAACATTGCAGTTTTGCAAAACCCTCAGTGAATGACCACATATTTCCTCACACACTTACACTGTGTTAAGAACATTGAAAAATCTCATTATTTTACAGGAAGAGCAACAGAAACCCACTAAGAGCAATGACTTTGACTAGTCAAAGACAAAATGTGAGTACCATGGATAAAATCCAAAATGATTGATTCCTAGGCTTGTATTTAGGTTTTTCAGACAATTTGTTTTTCAGTAGGAAAATCCCTATAAATAAATAACACGGGACTGTACAACATTACTTCCACTGCCAAAAGAACTGCTTTAATTTTCATTGACTTTTAAAGCCACACTTGAGACAACATGGTCTAGTAAAGTTGAATTAGATTCAAAAGCAAGAAACTGGATCTCTTTCCTCAGCCCAGTGGCATATAAACCATATTACATTCTATGTTGATTCTACACAACACAAAAATAAAAGATAACTCCCTCTTCCTGACAAAGAGGTCAGTTAGATGATAGATAGCTCTAAAATTTCAAACTGGAGTAAATAGTAGAGAGTACTATTTTAAGTTACTATTTTTAAAATGTAAAGCAATCTATACAAGTTTTAATGAGGTTAAGTTGCTTGCCTAAGAGGCAGCATTATATGAATCTAGCTCCAATGATTCTGATTTATTTTTACTACAGAATGCATTGAACATTTTAAAGAAAGATAAATATAATATTACAAGAATAGAAACTTGCCCTGGCTGGTGTAGCTCATTGGACTGAGTAAGGGCTGTGCACCAAAGGGTCACAGGTTCAATTCCCAGTCAGATCACATGCCTGGGTTTGGGGCCTGGTCCCCAGTGGGGGCCACATCAGAGTCAGCCACACATTGATTTTTCTCTCCCTCTCCTTCTCCCTCCCTTCCCCTTTCTTTGAAAATAATAAATAAATAAAGTAAATAATAAATAAATATAATAAGTAAATAATAAATAAAAAATAATAGTACCCCCTAATTAGAAAAAATAAATTGTAGTTGAAATTAATTTAGTACACTGTTGGTTAAAGTTAATGTACTTGAAAAGATCAGCATCACAGATTACATTTAATTTAAAACAGCAACTACTGAAGGGATACATGATGATTGATTTATATAATAGCTTAAAACATTATTGCAATAATGACAGAAAAATCAAAGTGATGAAAACAAGAAGATCAGAATTAATTTACTAACGTGTAGGATTTTAAATTCACATGCATGTACCTTGGATAAGATATGGCCATACATGCACTGATTCTGAAA
This sequence comes from Glossophaga mutica, assembly GCA_039655065.1. NCBI lineage: Eukaryota > Metazoa > Chordata > Mammalia > Chiroptera > Phyllostomidae > Glossophaga > Glossophaga mutica. Next base: position 173,565,654 of record CM077304.1, on the reverse strand, counting down.
GACTATTATAGATAGGCTCCTGTTCACATTAAAAATCTTCTGTGCTTGCAGATGTTACCAGTCTAAAGGAGTCCATTTGTCTGTGAGTACCAAAGCCCAATAAGACATGAACAGGAGTTTACAACAAAGTAAGGGTATATTTTTAGGAAGTGGACCATACCTGGAGACAGGTGAGCTCCCCAATGGCTTCCAGGGAATGGGTTATATAATGGAAAAATCATTAGTTGTGGTGACTAAGAGAGTTAGGGTCACAGTCAGGTGTTGGTCCCTACTGATTGATTGGCACTAGGGTAGAGCGTCATTGAACATTGCATCTGGTTCTGATGTTAGCCCTGGTGCCACTTCATCTGGTTTTGCTGCTTTTCTGGGCATGGAGCTGAAAAACAACTGAGGCCTAGATTTTATCTCTAGTTTGACTGAAATTTGTCTCTGTGGTCATCAGATCAAAGGCTTTGTTCCTAAATTATTTGATGCTGAGTCCCGAGGGCTCAATGATTTAAGGCAGTGGATATGCAACGGAGGAGGCAGATGAGGCAAGGTGCTAGATGAGGCCAGTTTGAATCAAAAGCAATTAAAAGAGAAAAGCTCATATTAAAGAAATAAAGTTTCTGCATGGTTACAGAGAGCAAAATTTACTATCCAGGTCAAGATGAATATGTTAATGGCTGGGGAATGTTACAGAGCTCACTTTTAAATAATGGCAAGTGTGCTTAAGTTACAAAATAGAACCAGAGACATGGAAATAAAGAACAAATGGACAGTGTCCAGAGGGGAGGCTGGAGGGGCACATCGGGGGAAAGAAGGGGAAGGGGCAAGCAAAGGAACAGGAATAGAGGACTCCTGGACACAGACAATGGAGGGGATTGATTGTGGGAGTGCGGAGGATGGGGTAGGGGTGAGCAATGGGGAAAAAGGTGAGACAACTATAACTGAGCAACAATAAATAAAAAAATTACAATGATCTATACAAAGAAAAAAATTATAAAATATAATGCATTCTGTCTACATGATTCACTACTTAGAGAAGTGACAGTACTACTCAATTAATGACAGGAAGAACCTAATCTATATATCTATATACCTCTATCTATATATCTATAGCTATGTATCTACATGTATATATCTATATCTACATTACACCTGCTCATTTTATTAAAAACAGGCATTCCTAGGCATGCCCATGCACTCAGACACATACATAAGCATAAAGCAAAAGCTAAGAATGTGGAATCTTTTGGTTAGATTTTCATAATTTGTTGTTTAACTTCCTGATTTCAGGAGTAATTAACCTCAAACTTATTAATTCACTGAGTGAATGCAAGGCAGGTGAAAATGGGAACAATGCCTTTCATTTGCCTAATTTAGAGCCAGATGGAGGTCTTCCTGACTGTGATGTTATTTGCAGCCATCACTTCATTTTAAACAACCAAATAGATTAGAGTTGGGAAGAGCTCAAATCTGAAATGAGTGATAATGGGAACATTAATGTCTCACTATATTGGAGAAGGATGGTTTTATTTTGCTGCAACCAGCACTTTTAAAAATTAAAGCTAAATCCAATTAATTCAAAGTTGGCAAATGACCAGTCAATTACTCTCTTTAATAATTGCTTTAATTGTGATGGTTTTCTTTTTTAAGTCAAATCCTCAATATATCTCCAATTCCAATTTTATGACTCTGAAGATGTGCCTATGACCTCTTAACTTGGCATTTACTTCTTCTACCAAAAGATTTTAGATGTATTAGTTGTAACACTGACTCAGTTCCAAATGCATAAACTGCAATGCATGATGATGTTAAAGAGCTGCAATCACTAAACTTTTCACTAACCCATTCCTTTAATAAATTCCCTGAATAATAATCACTCCTCAGCCTTTTGGCTAAGAGCAAGTGTAATAAATTCCATGAATAAAACCTAAACTACTTAGAATGATATTCAGGCTTGTCTCTCCTTCACAGGCTCATTTTTCACCTTATGTCCTTGTGTACATACAGGTCACCTTAGACTTCTTTTTCTAATTAATTTGTTTTCCAATTGGAAGTTGACATGCAATATTATACTGTGATTAGGCACACAATATAATAGTGATTAGACATTGATGTAACTTACGATGTGATCACCCCGATAAATCCAGTACCCATCTGGCACCACTCATAATGATTAAAATATTACTGACTATATTCTTTGTGCTGCACCTCACATCCCCATGACTATTCTGTAACCACCAGTTTGTACTTGTTGATCCCTTCACCTTTCTCACCCATCCTACCAACCACCTTCTCATCTTGCAGCCATCACTTTGTTCTCTGTTATCATGAGTTCTTTTTTATCCTTTTGTTCATGTACTTATTTTGTTTTGGGATTCCACGTATAAGTAAAATCATATAGTATTTGTCTTTCTCAGTCTGGCTTACTTCACTGAGCATAATACCCTCTCAGGGGTGTCCAAACTCTTGGTGTCTCTAGGCCACACTGCAAGAAGAGTTGTCTTGGCCTACATATTAAGTACATTGCAAATATGTAATTAAAAATCTCATAATGTTTTAAGTAAATTTATGATTTTGTGTTGGGCTACATGCAGTGCACAGGCCACAGGTTGGATACCCCTGCCCATGTCCATCCATGTTGTGGCAAATGGCAAGATTTTATTCTTTTCTATGGCTATGTCCCATTGTGTATATAAACTACCTGTTCTTTATCCATATCCATCCGTGCATTGCAAAGCATAGGAGTTCCTTTTTTCTTTCTGCTGCATAGTATTACATTGTGTAAATGTACCATGGTTTTTTGATCCATTAAATTACTGATGGGCACCTAAGCTTTTTCCAAATCTTGGCTATTATAAATAATGCTGCTATGAACACAGGGGTGCATAAGTTCTTTCAAATTGGTGTTTCAAGATTCTTAGGGTATATTCCCAGCAGTGGGATCACTGGGTCATAAGGTAGTTCCACTTTTAGTTTTTTGAGGAAACTCCATTCTGTTTTTCGCAATGCCTGAACCAGTCTGCATTTCTACCAACAGTGCACTAGGGTTCCCTTTTCTCAACATCCTCGCCAGAACTTGTTGTTTGTTGATTTATTAATGGTAGCCATTCTAATAGGGGTGCGATGATATCTCATTATGGTTTTAATTTGCATCTCTCGGTGGCTAGTGATGTTGAGCATCTTTTCATATGTCTATGGGCCATCTGTATGTCCTCTTTGGAGAATTGTCTGTTCAGGTCTTTTGTCCATTTTTTAATTGGATTGTTTGTCTTCCTGGTGTGGAGTCATGTGAGTTCTTTATATATTTTGGAGATTAAACCCTTATCTGATGCATCATTGCCAAATATGTTCTCCCACACAATCCTTTCCCTTTTCATTTTGATGATATTTCTTTAGCCATGCAGAAGTTTTTAATTTGATATAGTCCCATTTGTTAATTTTTTCCATTATCTCTTGACCTAGGAGATATATTGGCAAAAATATTGCAAAATGGGATATCTGAAACATTTCTGCCTATGTTTTCTGCTAGGACTTTTAGGGTATCACAACTTATATTTAAGTCTTTTATCCATTTTGAGTTTATTCTGGTGTATGGTATAAGTTGGTGGTATAGTTTTACTTTTTTTTTTTTTTTTTTTGCATGTAGCAGTCTAGTACTCCAAACACCATTTATCGAAGTGACTATTTTTACTCCATTGTATGCCCATGTGCCCTTTGTCAATTATGAATTGACCGGGAGACATGGATTTATTTCTGGGTTCTCTATTCTGTTCCATTGATCTATTTGTCTGTTCTTGTGCCAGTATCAGGCTGTTTTGATTACAGTGGCCTTGTAGTATAGTTTTATATGAGGTTTTCGGATGCTCCCAACTGTATTCTTCCTTTTCAAGATTGCTAAGGTTATTCAGGGTTTTTTGGGGTTCCATACAAATTTTTGGAGTATTTTTTTTTTAGATCAGTGAAATTTACTATTGGTATTTTAATAGGAATTGCTTTGAATCTATAAATTGCTTTGGATAGTATAGACATTTTAATGATGTTAATTCTTCCAGTTCACAAACATGGTATATGCTTCCATTTATTTGTATCTTCCTCAATTTCTTTCTTCAGTGTTCTATAGTGTTCTGAGTACAGGTCTTTTACTTCCTTGAATTTATTACTAGCTATTTTATTTTTCTTGTTGCTATATTAAATGGGATTTTTTTTCTAGTTCCTCTTTCCGATACTTCATTGTTGGTGTACAAAAATGCCACTGAATTCTGAATATTGGCTTTGGATCCTGCTACTTCTATGGATCATATTCTCACTTTCTTGAAGCACAGAAGATTTACTACGGATAAAGTCCAATTTATCTTTTTTTTTTTTTTTTTTGCTTCATACATTTTTAGTATCATACTTAAGAAATGATTGCCTAATCCAAAATCAGGAAGATTAATGCCTATATTTTCCTTTAGAATTCCATAGTTTTATCTCTACGTGTAGGCCTTTGATGTACTTTGCATTGTTTTGTATGTGGTGTGAGGAAAGTGTCCAACTTCATTCTTTCACATGGGCATATTTTCTTGGCCCAGGATCATTTGTTGAAAAAAACATACTTTTTCCATTAAATGGTCTCAGTATCTTATACAATTCAACTGGTATGTTTTTTATCTCTGGACTCTCAATTCCATTCTATTGATTAATCTGTCTATCCTTATGCCTGTACCGCACTCAAGATTCCTGTAACTTTGAAATAAGATTTGAAATTGGAAAGTATTTTGGATCTGCCTTTTTTTTCCATTACATTTTAGGATAAAGTTACTAATTTCTGTTAAAAGGGACAACTGGGATTTTGATGGGAATTCCACTAAATTTGTAGATGGGTTTGGGAAATACTGCCATATAAAAATATTAAGTCCTCCAACTCATGAACATAGGATGTCTTTCTAATTAAGTTTTCATTTCAAGGCTGTTTTGTAGTTTTTGGTGAACAAGTGTTGCTCTAATTTTGTTTAATTTACTCCTAAATATTTTATCTTTTCATGCTATAATAAACAAAATTGTCTTTTAACTTAATTTTGCATTGTTTGTTGCTAGAATATAAAAATACAATTTATTTTTATGTATTGATCTAGTATCTTGCATCCTCACTGAATTCATTTATTAACTCCAAGGTTTTTTTGTTTGCTTGTTTGTTTGTATGCAGATTCTTTAAGATTTTGCATGTGGAAGACCATGTTATCTCTAAATATAGTTTCACTCTTTCCTTTCCTATCTGTCTTTTCCAGAGTAATTGTTCTGTCTATACTTTCCAGTACAATGTTGAATAGAAATGTTGAGAGCAGATCTACTTGTCTTGTTCCTGATCTGAGGAGGGAAAGCCTTCAGCTTTTCACCTTTTGGTATGATATTAGCTCTGGATTTTTTTGTAGATACCCTTTACCAAGTTTAGAAAATTCCCTTCAACTCTTACTTTGTTGAGTGTTTTTATTATAAAAGAGTGTTAGATTTTGTCAAATGCTTTCTTCATCCATTGAGATGATAAATATTTTGCTCTTTATTCTGTTAATATGATGAATTACACTGATTGATTTTTGTATGTTAAACAAACCTTGTATTTCTGAGACTAGTTCCATTTGGTCATGGTATATGATCCTCTGTACAAGTTACTAAATGCAGTTTGCTCGTATTTTATTGAGAATTTTTGCATCTAAATCTATAATGGATATTGTTCTGCAGTTTTCTTATTATGACATTGTCCAGTTTTGGTATCAAGCAAATACTGGCTTCATAAAATTCATTGGAAAGCATTTTCTCCTCCTTTATTTTTTTCAAGAGTTTCTGAAGAATTGCTGTTTATTTATTTTTTTTTCCAAAGATTGGGTTGAGGTAAACAGTGATTTCATCTGGCCTTGAACTTTTCAGGAAAATTTTTTAAAAACACAAATTCAATATTCTTACTTCTTATAGGCCTATTCCACTTCTTAATTTGGACTTGGTACTTTGTGTCTTTCTAGGAATTTGTCCATTTTACCTAGGTTATCTAATTGGTAATCTAATTGGCATATGATTGTTCATAGCATTCTTTTATAAGTATTTTTACTTCTGTGAGGTTAGTGGTAATGTCCCCATCCCATGGAATTTGATCATATATATTTTTAAATTTAGAAATAAGACACTGAGACATTTTATCAAATCTTTATTATGAAGAGCCATGAGATAAGAGGACTTATTTGGCAGAATTCAGGGTAAAGTATAGTAGTAATAACATATACACCAAATTTGAACACCAACAAGAATTAACATCTAGAAAGAGCTTTACTCCACTGAATGGGCATGACAGCAAATATTTCCAACAAATACACTATAATGGGGGAGTGTTGTCTGTTTTCAAGTAACATTTTGACAGTGGTTGAGAGCATGTAAGTGCCTGGATATAAGTGAGTAGTAGCTTTAATTCTGGTCCAGAGTGGGAACTTCAAAGATCAAATATATGATTCTTCTCTTATAGTACCTGACACAAAACAAAACACCTTTGAGAATCATAACTAACATGAAATCACTGAGCAAAAATTTGACTGAAATATAGTCTACAGGAACAGGAAGAGAGGAAAAACTGGCTGCAAAATCCAGGGTCTATTAGAGATAATGCAAAATTCAATTAGTAGTGTCTGTATAAGAAAAAAAGAAAAGATTCTTTAAGTCTAAAGATGTTGTAAGCAGCAGGAAGCCAGACTCTTAGAATTCAGACCAGAGGCAGAAACTATAAAGAAAAAAGGTTTGGGCCTTAGTTTAAAGAGTAGACTCCTCGGCCAACAGGGACTCTTGGTCATGATAAATGACTCCAAACTCACCTTCGGCCTTCAGCTACCATGGTGCTGGGAGTTGTGAAGATGATAGAGCACTCTATCAAGGATCCGGACCTCCATGTGCCACTATCATTTAAACAAGCATTTGTCTTTTCCATCTGAAAGCAACAAATATTTACTAAACTACCCATTAAGTCTTCCCCCTCTGGTCTCTAGTTTCTCCATTCCATCAAGGCCAAATTTCTTGAAATAATTTCCTGCCTCCAGTTCTCTACCACATATTTAGTTCTACCTATTTCAACATTACTTTCACCTTCATTTTCCCAACTCCACCAAAACAGTCCTTTTCGATAATCTCCTTGACACTAAACCCAGTGAACACTTTTCAGTCCTCATTTTCCTAGATATCTTTGATGAATCATTTTGGTTGACCACATTCCACTCACTGAAAACCCCCCTGGATTTTACTTATTTTGCTAGTCATTCTTTTTTAGTTTCTTTTATAATTGCCCCCACTCCTGACATTTAAAAGATTAACTTTCTCAGGATTTGGTTCCAGATTCTCTTTTCATATCATGTTTCAATTCTTTCTAGGTAATACATGACTTTAATCACTACCTACATGCCAGTGACTCCCAGATGATTCTCTATGTCCTCACCCTTCTTCTGAATATATACTGTATTTCTTTTTTTTAATTGAGTCTAGAGAGAGAGGAAGGGAGAGAGAAAGAGAGGGAAAGAAACATTAATGTGAAAGAGAAACATCAATTGGCTGCCTTTTGCATGTGCCCCAATTAGGGTCCAAACCTCCACCCAGGCCTGTGCTTTGACCAGGAATCAAAATGGTGACCTTTTGGTTCACAAGATGATGCTCAACCAACTGAGCCACACTGGCCAGAGCTATACATATATTTCTTACTAGCTTCTCAACCATGTCCAAAATTGAGCTACTCATTCTTCCTTTAATGTTTTACTTCACTCCCAATATTTACTACCCGAGGAAGCAACATGACCATTTACCCAGATATTCATTCAAGAAACCCCCTTTTCTCCCTAACTCTCCATTGTTTCCAACCAATTGCAAAGTTCTTTCGATTATCCTCAAATATTTTTCCAATCTTTTCACTTCTGTCTTGCCACCTCCCTAGATTAAGAAGCTATTACCTGCACTATTGAAATATCTGTATTCCCAAATCTCTTCTCATCCACTGTTGTTTCCCTTAGATCCATTTTCCATGAAGCTTTTAGAGTAATCTTTTGGAAATGCACATACCAGTCCATAATACTCCTATTTAAAGCCCTTCAACTCTTTTCTGTTACACTTGGGATAAAGGTTGAAAATCACAATGTGGTCTATAAGGTTTTGAATTATCTGCCTGTGGCTACATCTGCAATTTTGTCCAGACCTGTCTTTCCATGACCGCAGTTCAGTCACACTGACCTTCTTTCAGTTCTTCGAAAGTGTCAAGCTACTTTCCGCCCCAAGGACTTTGTACCCACAGGGAGGTACACTCCCCTCTACACACACACACATACACACACACACACACGCATAAACAATCCATCTTAAGCCTCAGTTAAAATGATCACTTCCTAAGGAAACTCTCCTCTGATTTTTCCAAACTAGGTGGGCCTGCCTGTCATAGTCTCTTGCTGCCTTGTGCATTCCCTGAAGAGCTCATGCCCCAAGTCTAAAGTCAATCACTTATGTATGTTTTTGTGCATTGTCCATCTCTGTTGCACTATTCAATTGGATATGCAATGGTTTCTGGTGGCCTTGTTCACAACTGTATTCCCAGCAACCAGAAGAGGTCCTGGATCATAAAAGCCCCTTGCAAAATCTCTAATGATTAAACAAATAAAAAACTAGGGAGGATAGAATTGCAGCTCTATTTGTGCTTGGGTTCCTACCATGACTGTGACCAAATCAAATTCCACCTGCTAGAGGGAAGAAGATTCCTGACTATTCTAGACTCAGAAGAAGGCTTCTCAAGAAAAGTAGAAGGACAAGGGTCTCTAAACCTAGGCAAGGCTGATTTCTAATTCAGAGTTTTGGTGCCCAGAGAAAAAAGAACAACAAAAAGCAAAACCTGGCATAACTTTTTCTCCGAAGTGGAGGAATTAACTGACTTTGAGCAAGTGAAGTGAAGAGGAAACCAAACAACTTTGTTTAAAAGGCAAATTAACTCAAAATATGTAAGTAACTTTATGTGTGTGTGTAGGCCAGGCAATAAACTGTAATGATGCTTCCTGTGCTTGAGAAAGAATGTCAGTATCTGCAAGGAAGGACAGTATCATAGCCAAACATCAGAAAAGGAAACTGGCAGGCAGCCTGACGATTCACTTAGGGTCTGAATCAAAGTTCTTCCCCGAGGTGCTCAGGAGCAAAAAGCATTTTTCTACAATAATGCCTGTAACTTCTGTGCCTTTTCTTCTTGTATGTGCTTTTTGGATTTGGACTGCAGATTAATCTAAAAGTTTTCTCTCTTGGAATTATCAAATAGAGTAATACGTATATGTTTGGCCAATTTTCTGACTTTACTCTTACTAGGAACTAATTTCTGGAGTCCTTATGCTCTTCTCTGATCATGAATTCAGCTTTTCCCTTTCTCTTATCCTGACAGCTCGTTTAGACTGTGCCTCACTTATGCAGAGAAGATAGAACACCTTCAAGAAACTATTTCTTTGTTCAACTGTTCCCCTCGTCTAGAAGGTTCTTATCCTTCATATAGTCTACCTGGAAAACTTATTTTTTAAAAAGTCAGAAGTTCAAGATTCTATCTTCAAAATAAGAATTCCTTTATCTTCTCCTTAGGGCAGAATTAATTGCTTCTCCTTCCATATATTTATGGCATAATATAACCAGTGTTATTTTACTTGTTACATTATATTTGTTAATGATTAAGTCAGTGTCTGGATCTTCCACTAAATTTGAGTTCCTTGAGGACATAGATAGCAATTCCTCATTTTTTATTGTAATATATATGTTCCAGCTTGTGGTAAGAATTGATAAGGAAGTAAATGTAAAAAGTTTAGCTTAGTATCTGCCACATAGTTTGTGTTTATAAATGTTGGTTAAAGTGAATAATTTTCCCACCATTGATTATCCTGATTTTAAAAATTTCTATTTACAAAGAAAATTAACTTAAAAAGCATTATTCATCATGATAACACACTTAAAGAAACCTTCAAATACATTGTTATTCAGCCAGGTTAAACATTCTTTGGTCACCTACTTTAGATGAAAAATGAACAGCTTCTGCCTTTTCCATACGATGTTTGGATTTCCAAGCTCTAAGTTTTGGTCTCTAATGTGTAAGATGTCGAGTTTAATTATATCTGAGATCCTTTCCCCTTGAACATTCCATGGTGATATTCTGCTGAACACTTTCTTATAACCTCCTGTTCACTCATTGTAGCATGTATGCTCATCTTTTAAAACAGGTAATTCAAGCTCTGAGTGATGTGGCTCAGTTGGTTGGGCATCCGCCAGCAAAGCAAAAGGTCATGGGTTTGATTCCCGGTCAGGGCACATGCGAGAGGCAACCAATCTATGTTTCTCTCTTACATCGAGGTTTCTCTCCCTCTCTTCCTACCTCTCATCCCCTTTCTCTGAAAATAAATAAATAAAAGTTTAAAACTATATAACAGGATAATTCAAGATTCTTGTCATACATTTTCACACCCAATGTAGTAGCTAGCCCAATAATAGATCCATAGTAGCCTCACAAAAAATTAATTGATTTGAATTATGAAAAAGTCACTGCTGTATTTGACTTGGAATGCTTATCCTTTTTCCCCTGTTTTGTTTTGCATGCATACATTCTAGTTTATTCCTTCCTTTTCTTTCATTTACAGGAGCAACTTGCTGCTTACCCACAATATGTCACTATGTCACCTTCTTCTCCTTGACTGAGGTGTCTCTTCTTCTTTAGGTGGATGCCAGTAAGTCATTCACCTGGCATCCAGGTGGGTGGTAAAACATTATTTAAGAGTCTATGTAAGCCTAGTCAAACCAAGAGGGGGACTTGTATCATTCTACGTGGCAGCCTGAAGATTTAAAAGAAAATGATAAAGTTGTTCAAACATTCTTGGCTTTACGTAATCCATTTTGCTTCGTTCCAGTTGATTCATGATGCAACCTTGCCTTCCACAAATTTCCCTTCATTCTTCACCATGATATTTTTCAAGATTTCACTGGGAGAAACCTTCTATGTTATTAATATATTAAGTAATGGATTAAGTTAGATATTGATAAATTCAGTTTTATTAACTAAATTCTTGGTGATATAAATACTTCTATAAGCCATCAGTCCAAAGAGCAGTGCTTTAGGGAGAAATGCCATTATCATAGCAAGTATTTTTTTTTCCCCTCTGACAGAAACCATTAGGCAGAGTCAATATTTATGAAGCTTTTATCCTGATTTGTGTAATTTGTAACTCCTGCTTAGGTATGAATTTTTAGCTCAGCTGTTCACGAGTCCATTAACTATTACAACAGGATGAACTTAGACTTATTGTCATTACTGGGAGCTTTGCTAACAGGTGGGGTTGAGAGGAAAAGAGTCCTAGAAGGTGGAGGATGTATGGACAATCAATTTTGTTGGCTGCTGGGATTCAGTTCAATATATAACTTTGGCATGAGACACCTCCATCAAGACACCCCTTAAATATTTTGAATGGACATTCTCTCTGTGAAGGGAAAATTTAAGACAAGAATTTGTACAGTATTATCTAGAAACACATTCCCATTTCCTTTTGAAATATCTCCATTAATTCACAGTTAATATCTATTTATCCTCAACCATGTGACTATCAGTGAGCTAAGTGGTATAAGGAATAAAATCATCCAAGAAGCTGTGTTCTATTATGAAAAGACCCTTCAGTAGGATTCAGAATGCCTAAATTCAATCTGTGATGCACTGCTTAAGAATGTCACGAGGACTGGGGAGTCCTGATTTCTTTACCGTCTTCTTGGTATTTCAGGCTAATGGTACAATAAGCAGTTGCCCCTGGAGGTTAATACACATGACCTTGACTCACACCCACACCACTTAGAGATACAGTTTTCTGCATAACTAGACGTAGAATAGAATGGGGCACCCTTGTTTAGATGGAATTTGATAGCAGATCCTTTACTGGGAAAAGATGTATGTTGGGGAAGAAACCTGGATGATGTATTTAAAAGGGAATCTAGTAGAACTCCTTAAAACAGCCCTCATGCAGTGAGAGACAGGAATTTGAAAACTAAATATGCTAACTTCCTTTACCTTAACTTGGGCAACTTTGACATGTGTTCTTCATTGTCACTGCCAGTTCCTCAGTGGGTTATGCTCCATTTGCCCACAGTGATAACTTGCTTAAATACAGACTCTATTGGCTAGCTTCCTTTCTCAGGCTCACTTTACTCTCCCCATCAATCTGTCCCATTATTTCCTCCCAAATAAACTACTTACACTTGGATCCTTGTCTCCTTGTCTCAAGAGGTACCTCTGCAAAAAGCAAATTAAGACATCTCTAATACAATGTGAATATAATTCTCACATCTTGTTTATAACCTTAAAGCTCCATTGTATAGAAACTCATCAAACATAGGCATGTTTATATCATTTTACACTTCCCCTCAGGTATACTATAAGATAAAGATTACATTGCTTTAATAACTAAGAAGGACAAGTGACATTCAGTGATATATTGAGTTTGCTCACTGATTTCATCTATAAATTAGGCAATGATGATTGAACCATAGTATATCTCACAATTTGCAAATAATTTATTTGTCATCTATTTTATTAGTTGACATCTATTCTTGTTTTACATACAAGATTCCATGTTAGTTTCATAAATTGCCTAAAGCACCACAGAAATATTGATAATAGGACAGAAGACCTATCTGAAGGTCCTTAAGCTGCTTGAGCACTAATTAAGCTCCTCTGCTAAGGAGGGGACATTTTCATGCTTGAAGTTACTGTAGATTTCTCATTAACTAATTCCCTGAAGAAACTTCGGGTCACCTCTGGCAGACCTTTCTTCCCCAGCACGTGAAAGATGGGCAACTGACAGGAATGGAAGTGCAACCCACCTAATTAAAGGAAAGCGAGATTCATAGAGATTATGGGAAGAGAGAGAATCAGAATTCTTCACTCTTCAGTTTAATTAGCTAATGAATGCCTGGACAGGAACTGAGTCACTTTATTCATACAGAATTCTGTTCCTACCACACCATGTGAATACATAAACATAGATTCTTGGAACCCAAGCTTACATTGAATCCTTAGCTTGACACCGAAGTCTGTCCAAGACCTAGTCTCAACCTATCTCTACTGTCTTCTTCCTGACCATGCTTCATATGCCCTCCATCTTTTCGTACTGTGTGTTTTATTCTGAGTCTTTTAGAAAAAAACAAAAGAGAAGAAAAAAACCCAAAACAAAAACAAACAACTAAACCTGAGGCAAAATAACATTCTAGTATTTTCCTGAAGGGTGCTGAAGGATGGCAGAAGATGCCGCCTCAAAATACGCTGCTTTGACATAAGGGTTCTGTTTTGGTAAAACACCTGAAGAATGGCAGGTGCAATAAGGGCTCTCCGACTTCCTCCTTTTCTTCCTGAAAGCAGGAGATCAAATCCCCAAATGGAAGATGCCTTCCCTATACCAGGAGGAAAAAATAATGGTTTTATCATGGAGAAAAATATATAAATAAATCTTTCTACACTCACAATTATCTTTCTAGCCACATCTCTATCCAATTAACTACCCTAGCCCAAACTCCTCTGCCTTGTCATATTTTCACAATCTATTATTCTTTGTTCAATTCAGTATATATAGACATTTAAATCTAACTGCTTCTTTGAGGTTTTATTTAATTATAAGGTTACCTACTAGACTATCTAGACTATCTTTCAAAGGATGTTTATTTAGCAAACAGCCTTGGAAGACAAAGTATCTCCCTTCAGAGCATATGGTAGTTTTGTTTATAGTACAGTATAAGATATTATCTCCCATCAAGGCAAAGGTCAAGATTAGGGGTCCCTAAGGGCCAGGTTCCTCTCCTGTAACACACTTCATCGAGAGTGAAAGAATCACCTGGCCCTCCATGAATTACCCTTTGTGATTTGGGAATTGGGGAACTGGTACAAATGTTGATGCTGTGTCTATGGTTGTTTCTGTAACAAAGTACTTTAGTTTTTAACCCAGGAATCTTGTGTTTTCTGCCAGTGTCCATGAAACTGTGACAGGCTAACTTATTAGCTTGCAAGAGTGGAGTAAAATCTCAGAACTTTCATGGTTCTTGATATCTGATAGAACATCACTGATTGGAGTTTTAATCTGCTAAAGGTTATGTTATTCTCCCAACATCTACCAAGATCCAGCTGATTTTTACAGAGCTCATGCAGATGAGTTGATTAGGTGGATGCTGATGACTAACTTTGCTACATCTCTTAAATCTTTGAAGTTATGTCAAATCTCTTCAATTCCTTTGCAATATGACATTGTTTCTTATTTACTATTTTGGGGATGGGGGAAGGCAGCTACAGGGTCTTCCAACTGGCACCTGTAGCTGGCTCTTATTCCAAAAGTCAGATAATATAAGAGTTCTGCCAATTGCTGAGTATATCCATCCTGATTACACATTTGTTGACTGTGGAAATAAACACAGTGTTATAGTCACATGGGCCCAATGAGAGACAGATTTTGATCAAAACTCCATTAACACTTGTCCTATAAGATCCCTCTATCATCAGGGGTCTAAGATGACAATTCAGGTCTGATTATCAGTTACTACAGATCTTGTGTCTAACAGTCTTTTAAAAATCACCCAGGATTAATTATCTTGTTGTGGGGAAGCCTTGCCTGCAGAGCCCCCTCATCTGCCACAGATGAGAATAAGTCTACCAAGACATGGTCTGCTTGGGGAGGAAAGGTGGCTGATCTCTCAAAGGAGAAGGGCCAAGAGCCTTTTCCTCAATGGGCTTTTATTGGGTTCAATTTGCACAGGAATACAGGTAAAGCTCATCAATCATTGTCAGGCAGTAAGGATCAAACAATAGATAACATACAAAGAACTATGAGGGCTTATTATGAGTCAGGGTCTGTTAGCTAAAGGGCTACATAACTTTGGGAAACAAACCATGCCTGGACGCTTATCAGAAAATTGAGAGCATTCTTAGCAAAGCAGGTTTCACAGGATTTTATGCATTCTTTCTTAGGCCTGATTGCCCCCGGGGAACCACCCTTTCCAGCATAGGGCTGCACTGCCCTCTATCATTGCTTCAGGCTTAACTCAGGCAGAGGAAGTAAGGCAGCCAAGAGATTAGGAGACTTCTCGCAGACAGAATGGGAACTCAGGCTATGTCAAAACCGATGGGCAAGGGTCTATCACCCCCTTGTTCTATAGCCCCCCAAGTCCTTCCCTGGGGGGCCCTTTGTGACCATGCGTGTCTTAGGTCATCCTTCCCTTGAGGAATCTTACCCGTCATTGGCTAACCGATCAGACTGGGGCCAAGCAGGGTGAAGTAAAGTGAGCAGAGGCAGCGCCCCTGCCGGGAAGATAAGCTTTGTTTCCTTAGTGGCTTATGGTCCCAAGGTCTCTCACTCAGCCTTAGCCATGGGGAGTTACAGCTTCTGAAACCAGGCAGGGTGGTTCCCAACATCTTGTCATATGGTACAAGTCCCTAGGGCGAAGGTTGAAGGAAATTTATATACCTGCAGTGATCCAGTCTCCCTTTCAATCAACAGTACCTAGCTCTGTGAATAGACTTAGATATGGAAACTGAAAAAGGACCGTGATTTTCCTTGTGGCATTTGATTCCAGGCACATTCTCATTGTCTCTCTTTCCCCCTCTCCCTCTCTCTTTTCTCTTTCTACTTTCTCTTTCTCTGCATGTATATTACAACTGTCCATCTTTGTTATTCCTAGAAAAACCATGGTAATCTGATCATTAAGTTCCCCTAATTGCCACTCCACATTTTCTGGGCATTAACTTTGCACTTTTTTTCATATATATTTGATAGCCAACTCTGTAGCAGCATTCTCACTGATGAAGGCAGCCACTACTAAGCCTCTCAATGATGTCAATGCCTTCCTCACCTATGCATTCACCAGCACCTTAAGAAAGGTAGTATCCTTTGGGTTTCAGGTTGCTAGTTCTCATGTGTTGCATAATAAATTCATTCTAACATTTTCACTTCCCTGAGCCTTCTGGAAAATTCCTCAGTAACAGAGGGTGTTTCTGGTATCTCCACTTCATTTACCATAGTATAGGCCATCACCAATTCCAGGCTTCAAGAGATCAGCAAATTCTTAAACTTGTCCTTCCCTACTCAGGTTTTATTAAATCTGATTCTGGGTATTACCCTGGAGGCAATGAGGAATGGTAGGCATGGCTCCTGAGAACAGCAAAGGTCATATTACAAGTCATTGGCTTTGAGAAAAGTTCTTACATGGACTTTAGGTTAGGCTATTTTCCTCTGGCAAGTAGAAAGGACTGATTCTGCTAGCTACGATGTAAGTGTGCGAGCCGGGACTCAGCCACTTGGTGCCTTCAATCTACATGACTCAACAATTAGTGTTGAAGGAAACAGGTTTTTATTAAAAGGGTTCTAACCTTGGGGGCGCTGAAAGCACTCCTGCATAGAGCCCTTTTTTTCCACAGGACTCAGAACTTCCACTGATCCCCAAAAGGCTACAAGCCAAAACCATGCCCAGAAGTTCCCCATATTCTTATCTGTCCACCAATCTGGTGACCAAAACAGATCTCCATCTTCTCTGGGATATGCACTCGTGGGTTTCAGAGTCACCATCCTCTCTCAGCAGCTCTCTCCTTTAGGATCTGGGGTGCACTGTTCTCAGCCTCTATGTAACAGCTCAGGAAACTATGTGCCGTGTTACCCTGCCCCAGCGTGGGACCCTGCCTCCAGGATCACATCCTCTGCGGTGTCTAAGCATCTGGTGGGCCCTGCATCTCCTGGTCCCAATGGTGTTCCCATCCAGAGAGGGAGCAGGGCCCAGAATATTCAAATGCCAAAAACACAAAAGGAGAGACAGCGTACACCATGCTCTAAAGTCCCATACCAAAAGTCCCAATACCAAGAGAGTGACTTCTCCATCCATCCTTCAGAGAATCAGAAGTCTGTGGCTCAGTATTCCCGGTCACAGTTCAGCTCCAAGCATCCTTCATGTGTTTGTGCTTGTCCTGGCAGGTCCCCGAAGCTCTGTTGGCTCTGCCGTCGTCTTCTCTAGGCAGACAGACCTCATGGCTGACTTCTCTACAGACCTCCTCTGACCTTGAGTCTCTCCCATACCTTGACATTTGGCTTGCCCTAATGTAAATGCTCAACTCAGAGCTTCCTATGTGACCTCATATCCGGCCTTTCCTATTGTGCATTAGTGTCCGCCATTTTTATCAGCTCCCCAGTGTCTTCTACCCTCTTTTGGCTGTCATTTTTAGTTAGGGCAAGAGTTCCCAGTGACACACAGGTATCTGGGGAGGGCTTTTGACCTCCACCCCATTACATCACAAGTCCACTGCACATTCTCATAGTCACATACACAATTCGCCCTAGGCAGCAACCTTCTTCCCTTCAGGAAGGGTGCACTGTTAATTTTGCCTCTATTATGCGATGTGTCTTAAAATGCTGTACCTTCTGCTGTTCTCTTCCTACAATCCTGCCGGGATTGTTGGGGTGTTCCCCTGTTATCAAGGGACCCATGCTATGCACACTGTTACAATGGGAAATCAGGGAATTTAGAAGGCGTAAACTCCCAAATATCCTTATGCCAGACCCCAGGGACACATTTTTTTCCTTTGTCTTAGGAGACCCATCAAGTCTGCACTTTTTTTTTTTTTTGGTAGTTCTTGCAACTTTGTAAGTACAAATGCTTCCTTACTGAGCAAGTATAACAGCCACTTAACCTCCAAATTCCCTTCCTTCCATCTATATTTCTTTCCGCTTAACCAAAGGTGAAAGAAAGCTTTAATAATTATTATTCCATTACAAGCCAGGAATTTTTGCCACTCCATTTAATAATATGGCAGTGGAATGAGTTGCTTTGGCTTCCAGAAAACGAGTGATCTAATAAAAAATCTTATCCTGAGGATTGGCTTTTGAAGGTCAATCTTTGTATCAGTTATCTTTGCCTGAGGCCATTAGAAAACAGAACTTGTGGTGAAATTTACCACAGTTAACACTTTTTAGGAGGTGTAACAGCAGCAGGAATGCAGAGGAAAGGAAAATGAAACAGAGTGAAGACAAATGCAAGGTGGTGTTTTCTTTGCAGGCTGCGTTTTTACAGGAAGTGAAGGGTAATAGGATAATATATTTAACATTAACTATCATGCAGTTAAGCAATTGTAACATTTCACTAACAGCAGTAATGTATGAGTTCCAGTTTCTTCAGTTGTTGAAAAGACTATTTTTCCCCACTGAGTTACCTTGGCATCTTTCAATATGTATATGTAAGTTTCAACTAAATGCACATATGTCATTTTTGGATGACATATAAACATTTGGATTTTCTATTCCATTCCACTGAATTATTTTCTTATGCCAATAGTAAACTATCTTGATAACTGTAATTTTATAAGAACACTTAAAAACAGGTAGCGTAAGACCACCAAATTTGTTTGTTTTCAAAATTGTTTTGACCATTCTAATCATTTGCATTTCTATATTAGAATCTATTTCTACTTAAAAAAGCCTATTAGAATTTTAGATGAAATTGCATTGCATCTACAGTTCAATGTTGAGAGAGCTGACCTCTTAAAAATATTAATTCTTTCACTCCATGAATACAGAATAATTCTTCACTTCAAATTATCTTCAATTCTATGAGCAACATTTTGCAGTGTTCAGATTAGAAGTCTTGCATATATTTGTTAAACTTATTCCCAAGAATTTTATATGTTTTGGTTCTATAGTACATAGATTTTTAAAAATTTTATTTTCTAATTGTCGCTAGTATATAGAAATACAATTGATTTTTGATTATTGACCTTGTACTCTATGCTTTTGCTAAATTTATTATTTCTAATAGTTGATTTTCAGAAAACCTATGAATTAGACAATCATATCTAATCTAAATATAGTTAATTTCTTTTCCAGTTAAAGTTCACTTTATTTTCTTCCCTTCGTTGTGCTGGGGAATGCCTCATGGTAAAATGCTGAATCAAATTAGGGACAGTGTCTACCTTTCACTGTTCCCAGTCTTAGGAGAAAACAGTGCAATACTTCACCAACCTGTGTGTTTTTCATAGATACCTTTTATCATATTGGGGAAGATTCCTTCTATTCCTGGTATTCTGAGAGTTTTTTTTTTAATTGTGAATTGGTGTTCCATTTTGTCAAATATCTATTGAGATGATCAAGAGGTTGAATTGAATTACACTGACTGATTTTTGAATACCAAATCAATTTTGCATTCCTGGGAGTAACTGAATTGGTGTTATGTGTTATTCTGTTTATATATTTCTAGATCTGATTTACTAATATTTCATTGAGGATTTTTGTATCTATCTTCATAAGGGATATTGGTCTTATGTTGCTCTCTTTATATAATATCTCTGTCAGGTTTTACTATGCGGGACATATAACATGAGATGGGCATGTTCCCTCCTCCCAGCATTACCTTACAGCAATTTAATTTCATTTATCCATCCATTACTTTGTGCTCTTATTGTCATGAATGTTACTTCTACATACTTTATAAACATTTCCTTTTAATGATTTCTTTCCTTAGATGCATCTTTATTACAAGTGTCCTTTGATACTCCTCTCTCTATAAATGTATTACAGAATTTGTATAACTTCCAAAACTGTCTTTAGGAATATTTAAAAAAAAAGAAAAGAAAAGAAAGAAAAAAGAAAAGATTAAAAGCACATAGTCTTTTGATAACTTATCCTCATATTTAGATTTTTTCTTTTCTTTAAATCTGAAATTCCATGTTATCCTTCCTTTCAACCTCTTGAACTTCTTTTTGTATTTATTATAGTAGTATAGGTATGGTGGTTACAAATTTTATGAGATTTCATTTATCTGAAAATATTTTTATTTTATTTTTATTTTGAAGGACAATTTTGTTACATATTAAATGCTGATATGAAAGTCATTTGTTCTTTTTATCACTTTAAGTTTGTGATTTTATTAGTTTCTGACCTGTGTTCTGATGTCAGTCATGTTACTTTTGTAATGGTGTCCATGGCATGATTCCGAAATAATGTTTTTGTTTGCATGATTCTTTACTGGACCATATAGTCAGAGTCCACAAAAGGATAAGGAATTGGGACTTTATCAGGTTTTCAGAGCAGGTTTATGACTTTTTTGTACCTACTTGCTGAAATATGTGTATGTATATCTACAAATATGAATTTGGTTTTAGACTTACTTTCTTTGTAACCTGTTAGGGTGATTTTGGGTGGAGCTGCTAGCCTATATTAAATATCTGCAATAATTGGAAGGTACCATGATCCAAGAGAATCCCCAGATTGAATTTTCATTGACTTAGGTCACTTTTTAACAATGTGGCCAGTGGTCTAGAATCATCCTGGGAGATAAATGAGATAGGTAATCATAAAAAAAAAAAAAAGAAAGAAAAAATATTTTAAGAAGGCAGGTAGTGTCGTGTCTATTACATGCTAAGAATTAGCCAATAAGAGGTAGCTTGAATTGACCTCTGAGTATGGAAACATGGAGGTCATTGTTAAGGCCAATAAAAACAGCTTTATTAATGGTGGGGCTAACATGTATGATTGGAATGATAGGAGAGTGGGGAGTGGAGAGCATATGGATAGGTGGATAGGTCTTACGACCTTGCGGAGATTATATGAAATGAGGGGAACTTCTGAGGAAAATAAAGCAGTGACCCTTTGGTATATCTTATACTAGAGTCTTTGCAGGAAATAGAAGCCACATTCAAAACGATTTAAATGAAAAGAATATAATGAAGGGACTATTTAGAGACGGTTGGGATACCTCAAGGTTACCAGGGAGAGTGAGAAGACATTACCATCTTAGGCCTGAAAGGGCACTGGAAGGAAATGGTATTAGAGACCCATGAGAGCTGGAGCCACGGAAAAGAGGCCTCTACAAAGGAACTGTAGGTAAAGAAACACTGCATGGGCAAAATGTTGGCCTAGCCTCAGGAGGAGGGGAGTGGAATACCCATGCTGAAATCTCTCTCCTCCCTTGTTTTGATCTGCAGCCCGTGCTTTGTGTTGGTCCAACTCAACAGGAAGCCACAAGGCAAGGAGGCCCTGGCCATGTTTTCGTGTGAGCCACCCACAGCAGAGCATGACTGAGAAGTGGAGACAATGGATTTGGGGAGGGAAACAGAAAATACTGCTATTACAAATACTCTCCGTGACCATAAGAAGTTTAAAAGAAATAGTCGTGAGAAGACAGGGAACTTAAAAATCCCCATAAAAGTACCTTTTTAATATTGCCTCCTTCCTACTTACACATTTTACAGGGTGTCCTTTTTACCTAGTACAGGGGTCAGAAAACTTTTTCTGAAAAGGGTCCAATAGTATATATTTTAGACTTTGAGACCTAAGTGGCAAGACTGAAATATTATATCTATATAATCACTTAAAATATGATCCCATAAACACATAAAAAAAGTCATTCAAAACCAGTGGATGGATTTGACCTGTGAGCCATGTTTGGCTACCCTGTGGCCTAGAAAGCCTTCTCCTAAATTTTTGCTAGGCTTGGGTCTGCTTTATTGAATGTCAAGTCCAAATATAACCTCTTTACTGTGGCCTCTCATACCGGGACTCTGAGCTGAGTGTTGGAAAAAATCAATTTTTACTCTATTAAGATAGTTAAATTACTAGTTTAAATTTTTAAATTGAAAGGATGCGGGGGCGGGGGGTGGGTGGTGCGGCGTAGATTCCAGAGTCCAAGAGCTGCAGAAACCCTAGCTGTTTCTGGGGCCTCCTGGTTCGCTGCTGCTGTATCAGCAGAACGTGTCCTCTTCACTTCTCTCTTACCTTTGTTTCTGTCATTAGTTTGTTTGGCTTCACTGTCTACTCGTGAAAGCAAACCTTCCCCACAGGAAGTAGAATGTGTATCTGTTCCAGTTTACACAATAGGCATACGGGGCGGCGGGGGCGGTATTCTGATTGACCTGTCTTGGCCACACACACACATCCTTAGTTGAAAGTGTGTGGGTGGGGGAGGAAGGAAGAGTGGTGGCGGCGGCTAGAGGTTCTATGATTACACACGTTTGGGAGAGAGGCCACTTATAGGGGCGGGTTTTCCATAGGGCCGGAGAATTCTGGTGCCAGGAGATGGCAGACAGAAGATGTTGCCTATTTCAGGCGGTGCGGCGGGGGCAGGATAAAAATGTCACAACGCTAGTCCAATGTGTGACATGCCCTAAGAAAGGGATTTCCGACACGTTTTTATCAGCCCCCAACTTCACATTTGGTAGACATGCGTGCGTTTCTGATGAATGAATGACTCAGTTCCCCCAGCTGGTGTGAATTGGCCCACGTTTTTCTCAGCTGCTCTCTAGTTCTGTACGTTGTATTTGAGATTTCTTTTACTCCCATACATAAAAGCAGCACACAGTACGCATTTGTGGAAATCTCAGCCCCAGAACCAGAGTACAGAATACTAAGTACACGGCTGACAGTAACGATTGTATTCTGGGTGACCCGTGTGGCCCTCCGTTGAGGCCTTCAGGATGCAGAGCCCCCACCGAAGCAGCGACCCTGGGCCGGCAGAGACGCAAGGCGCGGGGGGCGGGGGCACAGCGGGGCGCCGACCTCAGGCGCGTCACACCGCACAAAGGAAACAGCTGGGAGGCGGTCGCGGGAGCCGAGCTTCGCTAGCCAGCCACTCGCAATTGCGGTTTCAGACCTGCAGCTCCCCTCCCCGCCCCTCCCCACCCAGGCCCGCCCGCCCTCCTTTCTGTCTCCTCTCTCCCTCCGTACTGGACGGCCCGAATCCATTTCCGGGCTCCGGATATTTGGTATTGATCAGGGCGGGAGGCTCAGGAGCAGGTGGCTGCGGCGGGGCAGCTGGGCCGCCAGCCTGGTGTGCCGGAGCCGGTCTCCCTCTCGCCTTTGTCGCCAGCCCTTGCCCTGCCCCTCTCCCTGCTCCGGGCCCGCGCGCTCGGCCGGCCGGATTTGCGTCGGGCGCTGCTTCTGCGCGCGGACCGAGCTCCGCGCCGTCGGTGGCGGGGAAGCGGGTGGCCAGGGGCAGTCAGGACCCCGGCCCATCATGGCTGAAGTCAGCATCGACCAGTCCAAGCTGCCTGGAGTCAAGGAAGGTAGGCGCCGGGGCGTGTAGCTGGCGCACGCGGCCCCTCCCCTCTCCCAGCATGGGTTCGCTCCGGGCAGGGGCGTCGTCCCTTTGGCCCCCGCCGCCGTCGCTCCGCGCCCACCTTGTGGTGGCCAGCCCTGGACGTGAAGGGAATTGAATTTAGTCTCTACTCTGTGACCCTGGGCAAATTACTTATGTTCTAAGCCTCAGTATTATCCTGTGTAAGGAGATTGGCGGCGGGGGAGGGGGGGAGGGGGCTAGGATAGCACCACACTCATCAAGTGGTTGTGCAGATATTATGGTGAACAACGAACTGGGTAAATCTGACTTATTTGTGTTCTTAAAAATCAAGGCCCAGCCTAGCTGGCTTGAAGGCTTGGACGCAGGGAGGGTTTGACATTCAGTTCCTAGTGGAGCCTTTGTTTTGAAACTTGACTCTTTCCCTCCTTCTCTCTACTTTTCTAGCCCAGCGTCTGGCTGGCTGACTTTCCCACCTTCCCCAAGGTTTAAAAGTTTAGTCTTGGCACTGCCCATCGCGAGGAGCTTATGGGAAGCTGTATAAGCATTTTCTTACAGAAAGCACTGAGCGAGGGGAAACGGGACTGAACAGTGTCCTTGATTTTTAATGGTTCCGTGTACACATGTCCAGGAAAATAAAGCCTGATTTTAGTAGTGACCTGTCTTGGCTACCATCAAGTATCCCTTTGACTTCCTTTCCCTTGTTTCCATCAGCTGCTCCAAGACCTAGCCTTTTTTTTTTTAATTGAGATCCTGGGTGCTGGATCACCTTAACCTTTAGTTAGTTGTCTTCAGCTGTTCTTTGTCTCTAGGAAGCATACAAGTTCCAGAGTACTACCTGGGTTTGCAAAGGTTGTCTTTGTTGTGGCTGTCATCTATTTCAAGTGTGCATTGTGGCTTGAGGTGTCTTGGGAATGTAGAATTGAAAAGAGGAGACTTGGCTTTCTTGGAACTGCATGTTTCTTTGTCAACTGATTTGACTCAGATGGTCTTGTGGGTGCTCAGGTTGACCCCCAAATCAAAAGAAAGCTTGATTGTTTTGTTTCCCAGAGATCCAAACACTAGAACACAGAGTCGCAGGTTTTATGTGTAATTTTTAATGGGGCTGGGCTGGGCTTGGGCCTGCCCTCTTGTTTCTGAAGGATATTAGACTTTAGGCCCCTAATCTTGATGGTAGTACTTTTCAGCCCTTCAGTTCCCATTCTAGCTTTGGTGAAGATTATGGCATTCACATGTAAATATAGTTTTCACAGCAATGTCCAGACTAGGGAGCCTGACTGATAGGAAGGGTAGATTTACACTTTGAAAGTCCTAGTCTTTGAAATTTTCTGCTTGTCTTTAGCCTTTTGGGTCTGAGTTGTGTTTGTGGGGGGAGGGTGGTGTGGGGAATGGAGGCTTTGATGTCTTTGCTGTAGGGAAAGTGACACTTGAGTAGTATGTAGTGCTTCCTTCAGGGTGGGTGATGCATAGGATGGGGATTAGAGTTCCAACACAACCTTTAACAGTTAAGAATCAGTTACACAGTGCTGTGATTTTGCCTAGCCCCCTCTACATGTCAGTGACCTGGGAGAAACTTGAAACTCACTTTATGAAATTATATTACTCTTAGGTCTTCTGCTCACTGTATATTTATGAAATTATATTACTCTTAGGTCTTCTGGTTTCTAACCAAGACACGAATGATTTGTTCTAGTATATTCATCCTCAAGGGGTGCAACAAACACTTTCATCTGTAAATGCATGATGTTTCTATTGCTAAACTCTGGAGTTTAACACATGATTTGCTTTCGTGTCACGTAATACAGTGTTTGGCAATCCAGTTTACATAATATGGTAAAGTGTTAAGGAAATTCAGTTGGTTCTTTCATTAAGTTAGAGTTAAATATTGGTTGATTTTGAAAATGTTCAGAAATTGTTGAGAAGATCATTGCCTTTGTAAATATCTGCTTTTCTGGTTCAGAGATTATCAAAGGAAATGAAGTATACTAGCGACGTCCTAATGGTGGTTTAGTTTTTGATCTGGGAAATAGTCAAGTCTAATAAAGTAGCTTTCTCTAATATAACTCTTAATTATGCCATAGTTACTCCCTAACAATGTCCTTGGACCCTAATTAAAGAGTATAAAGCTTGTGCCTATGATTAGTTAAAACATACACAAACATTGAGACTGTTCTTAGTGCTGAAACTCCAACTTAGTTTGAAAAGGAAGTTTAGTTTGCTTAATATTCTGGCACAGATTTTTAAACCCCATTTGTAAAAAATCTGTTGGCTCCACTTTTCTTTTTTCCTTTTAAATCCTAAGTAGGTTTATATACAATTACAATTTGGGGTCATGGGGTAGGTTACAATAGAGATTGAGAATAATAACTCGCAGTGGGCCTCTGCCCTTTCCCACTGCATTATTGCCTTGGGGGTGGGGTGGGGAGCCCTGTGACCTTTGTTGTGAATATCTCAACAAAGGTCATGGGTAGCAGCTGACATCAGGGAAAGGGAATATTTGAAAATTTTCTTTTCTAGGTTAAAATCCAATGCTTGTTTACTTAGTTTTAGAGCAGTCAAAGATATTTATCATTTGGACAGATCTTTTTAAAAAAACAAACTAGGGCAGTATTTTTATCTTGGGAAATCTCTCTTAAAATAGAAGACAAAGGGACACATTTGAGTTCATACGTAGGTGAAAAGAATGAAGTCTAACTAAATGTCAGCACACGCTCCTGGTTTAAAAGTGTACTTGGAACATCTGCATACTTTCTGTTATAGAAATACTGTTGCTAGTGTTTAGGAATAATGCTTTATTTCTTCCAAAACATTTGAGGTTCCATGCAACAACATTTGAAATAATTCCCAGACATTTTTTCTCAGCATATAACTCAAATGCATCATGCAATCTGTGAACGCTAGACAAAGGTACAGTCAGAGTCCAACAATATTCGGGAAGTTTCTTAGTTTAGATCAGAGCTGGGAACATATTTTTCTGAATATGAGCTCTTTCCAACAATTAACATACTAAGATTTTTGGTAAATGTTAGCCTCGTTGCTGAGTGTTTTTCTGAAACAACAACCCCGACTTTGCTTTTTGCTCTCTCCAATCCTATTCCCTTGTCACTACTTACTTTTAGTTGTT
Organism: Glossophaga mutica; assembly: GCA_039655065.1. Classification (NCBI taxonomy): domain Eukaryota; kingdom Metazoa; phylum Chordata; class Mammalia; order Chiroptera; family Phyllostomidae; genus Glossophaga; species Glossophaga mutica. The sequence continues at coordinate 173,539,466 of CM077304.1, read as the reverse complement.
TGCTTATCACTGTAATCTTTCCTTTCCCCATCTAATAATGCTTTCACATTATCTTCAAGTTGTCGTTCAAGAGCATTAGCCTGTTTAGACCCTTTTAAACTTTATTAACTCCTTTGTAATCTCCCCACTTTTAGCCATGGAGCACTTTATTTACATTCTAACTGTCCCATCTTCTCCCAGTGCCAACTTTTTTCTTCCTTGCATTTTGTACCCTTACTGTCCTGCAGATGGAAGCTTTCACCATCTCCTAAGTTAACTGTGTGTGTGTGTGTGCCCTTACACACTTAGCATCTGAAGTCCATGCACCTAGTAGTGACTTATTTCTTGAAGGAAATTAGCTAGCTATTCTGTGAGCAAATCCTTTTTTCTTTAATGAAAGGTAAAGGTTAATACATTTTCAGAAATACACCTAGAAAGCATTATAGGTGCTTAATTTTAGGTGATTCATTTCAGGCTGAGAACACCCCAGTGGCATAAAGTGGTAAATTAAATTAATGGCATAAATCCAGAACTTTAGGGAGCAAGATACAAAATCATGTCTGGTACAGTAAGTTAGGCAAGTAGTCCCGGATCTACACTTACATCACAGGCACACGAGGCATCACATGGGTCATGGCAGCCTGCCAGCTGCACATTCCCTGGCTCCAGGGCAAACTCCCTTTCTTTTGGCTTTAGAATTCTACGGCAGACTTTTTTGGTTGTTTTTCAGTAAGACCATGGCTGAATCTTCTGGAGTTGGAGGTTTGTGCCTTAGCTTTTTAGTCCTCATCTGGTTTCAGGTCTTTTACTTAGCCAGCAAATATTCAGCAAATATTTGAAGGTGCAAAGGAATGAATACATTAATAGATGCTGTCTGTTGTTGCAGGAATTCTATCTTTGGCATAATTATTTTATATACCTCCTCAGAGATAAGCTCTTACAGGGCTGACCTAATGCCTTCAGCCATGACTGTCGTGTATGATAATGCCAGTAATAAATTTAGAAACACTTAACAAATTTGTTTATTTTCTCATAGGTACATATTATAAGTAGAATTCATCCAACATAGACAGGTATAAAAGAAAGTAATAAAGAAAAAAAAGAAAAGTAATTCCATGCCCTTCTTTCTGGCCTTGGAAGTAATCATTATTAAGGATAAAATTTTAGTGAAAACATATTTTAAAACACAATTTTGTGGTTTTGATTTTTATTTGAGTTACAGGTTTAATTTTTTTTCTTAAGTGCAAAGCAACATCTCATAATTTGGCAGCTGGAAAGAATCTTTTGCCATCTATTGAGGGAGGGGTAGTTTCACAATAAAACATGCCCTGTGGTGGACAGACAATCATGCGGAGTTGAAGGAGATGTTAAGAATTCTCTAAATTAATACGAGGACCCCACGTGCCTCTCACATACAGGAGAAAGAAATCTTTCAGTTTATTGTTATATGTAGATATGCAGTACTTTACTAAGTGAACCAATGATTTTTTAAACAATGGATATGGCTGTTATTTGCAAAATGAAAATTCTTTAAGTAGCACTTCTGAAACCATTAAACATTTTTGTTTGTTTGTTTTAACTAACAGGTGCTTAGAAGACAACTTCTGCTTTATGGGAAACTTGTAAAGTTAATTGGTATTTTTAGAAAGGATCTCAGAATAGAAAGCATTAAAAACCACTGATCCAGGCCAGTTGCCTCATTTTCCAGATGAAAATCTGAGACCAGGTTGGAGAAGTGAGTAGAACCAAACCACAGAGGCCAAGGTACTAGGAATTGGGACCCTGGGACCTAGACTTAGAAAACTTTGCACCTGGGTGTTCACACAGCTCAGCCTTCCCACCTCTCTCCTTTCTCACTTTGTGTTCTTTCTCACTTTCCTCTCTCCTGTCTTACCTTCTCTGTTTGTCTCTCCCTGTCTACCCCTTCTTCTCTTTGTTTTAAATTAGATATGTGAGATCCATTCCTGATGTGTTTCATATGTTTAAAACAGTAGAATGAAAATAATCAATGACAAAACAGTTTCAGATTTTCCGAAGTTGTTTTTATGGATATTGTCGGATATGAAAGTTAATATGTCAGCACAGTTTTTATTTTATTTTTATTTAAGAACATGTTTTAGGTTTTATTTTGATTCAACAAATGAATTACCGGGTGAACTACAGGGGTTTACGCTCCTGCCTCAGTGGTTTTTTCTATACAAAAAACACATTTCCACTCTAGAACACTCAGTTTGAAGGGACTGATGCTTACTGGCATGGATACTTTAAGACTAAATATATTAGGGAAGTAAACTCAAAGAAAGTCATAGGCTGTGGTTTTTCCTCAGTTATCTCAACAAAACCATAAAGAGTTTTTTTGGAATAAATGAATTTTGTCTCAGTAACAAAAAACAATGTGTCATTCTAACAGAGATACCACAAGACTTAAGTAAACTCTGCTTAAAATTCTACTTTTCTAAGTACAGGATCTTATTTTATTTTAAGATTTTATTTGTTTATCTTTAGAGGGGAAGGGAAGGAGAGATGGAGAGAAATATTAATGTATGGTTGCTTTTCGTGCATCCCCTGCTAAGAACTGTCGCTGGGGACTGTCCTGCAACCCAGGCATGTGCCCTGACTGGGAATCGAACCACAATCCTTTAGTTTGCAGGCCCGCGCTCAATCCACTGAGCTACACCAGCCAGGGTAGGATCATATTTTAAAATGAACTACCCTGCCGTGTAGGGGAAAAACAAACCTATAACAGGTATATTTGCAATTTCAGAAGTAGCCAATTGAAGGGCCTTGGGATTAATATTTTTAACGGATAACCCATTTAAATGTGTGCTGTGCTTCAAACTGTAAAATTAGGATATCCTAGATCTGGGATAAGACCTACGAGGGATAATTGGTTTTTATATTCAGAGGGACCTTGCGGATTATTTAGACCATGTAGTCCCAGATATTTGACTTTAGAAACCAGTATAAAGGGGTTTATAGATACTACTTTTAAAAGGACATGATGCACACGCAAAAGTTATTTTTGCCATCATTTTAAAAAACACATGTATGTTAAGATTTGCAGCAACATGAATGGACCTCGAGGACATTACGTGAAGTGAAATAAGTCAGAGAAAGACAAAGTATGGTCTTTATATGTGGAATCTGATACATACATACATGCAGTCGTACGTAACCAAGCTCATGGATACAGAGAACGGAGATTAGTGGCTGCCTGAGATGGGACGTGGAGTCGGGGGGCAGTGTGTGAGAAATGGGTGAGCCTTTTTAAAAAAAAAAATTTAAATAAATTGGAAAAAAATAGAATACTATGTCTTAAAGAATTTATTTCTGCGATTACAGAAGAATACATACACATTACAGAAAATTTAGCACAGTACAAGGAAGAAATTTAAAATAATCTGTAATTCACTGTGGGGTGAGGGTATGTGGAGCTGGTCTTCAAAGATGACCTCCAAATGAGCCCTGCCTCCCAGTATTCACGCCTTTGTGTAGTTCCCTGTCCTTGAACTTGGGCTGGCTCTGAGACTGGTGTTTGACCAGTAGTAGGGGAAGTGATGCAGCGTGACTTCCGAGTCTCAGTCTCCCGGAGCCTTGAGGTTTCAGCCCGGGTCTCTTGGAACACTTGTTCTTGGCAAGTGCCCTTGTGGAAGCCAGCTGCCACGCCAGGAGAAGCCAAACCCCGGGGAGAGCCCACATGAAAGGGCTCTGGTTTACAGCCCCCGCTGAGCGCTTTCCCAACAGCTGGCGTCCACCGCTAACAATGCCCGTGACGCGGGTGTGCAGCCTGGCTGAGGCTTTTGGTGACTGCGGCCTTAGCCACCACGTTCCACGTGAGAGACCCCGGTGAGGACCGCCCAGCTAAGCCTGGTTGACCCACAGAACCATGAGGGATACCCATAAACTATTTTAAGCTACTAAGCTTTTTTGCAGGGAAGGGTATTGTTACACAGCAACAGATAACTGGCAAGGGTGTATATTGAGGCAAGAGAGCTAGACTCAAGGACCATGTGGGCTTGATGTACGTTGCTGCTCATTCATGTGCTCACTCACTGTGTGACCTTAGGCAAGATATTAGCTAATGCGAGCCTTAATTTTCTACATTTGTTAAATGGAAATTGAGAGATTTAAAAGTATTCCAGTGTCTGGCACATTGTAGGTACTAAGTTGATGTTAGTTTTCATCGAAAACATGCATATACACATTAAGGTATGTAGGTATGTATATGACAGTAACTACACACTGTCATAAAAATAGTGACAACTTTGTAATAAACTAGAATAGTATATAACCAGTATTATTTATAAATCAGGTTTTTTTCTTTTTACTCAAATTAGTTGAGGCATAATTTACGTACCATGAAGATTTATCATTCTTAGTATATAGTTTTGGGTTTTGACAAATGTATAGTCTTGTAACCACCACAGTAACCAAGATATAGAACAGTTACATAACCTCCAAACCTTTTTCCCATGTCCGCCAGCCACTGATTCATTTTCTGCCCCTATCGTTTTTTTGCCTGTGCAAAAATACACCATATAAATGCAGTCACACAATAAGTAGCTTTCTGAGTTTAGCTCCTTTCACTTAACATAATATTTCAGATATTATGTTGTATTAGTCATTTTGTTCATTTTTTTTTTTTCCCCTTCACCACAGTTTGCTTATCCGTTCTCTGGTGGTTTGCACTTTCTGGTGGTTATAAAGTCACTGTAAACATTCATAAAGGTTTTTTTTGGAATGTAAGTTTTCGTTTCTTGTGCGTAAGCACCTAGGGTGCGATTAGTGGGTGTAGGGATGAGTGTATGTTTAGCTTTATAAAAATCTGCCAGACTCTTTTTCAAAGTGGCTGTACTACAGGGTCTTTTTTTTCTTTAATTACAATTTTAGCTCTTTTAATAGATGTGCAATGTTACCTTGTGTGGCTTCACTTTGCATTTCTCTAATGACTAACGGTGTTGAACCTCTTGTCTTGTAATTATTTGCCATGATACCATTTGTTGAAGTATGTTCTAAGCTTTTGTCCTTTTAAAAAAGAATCAGACTTTTATTTTTGAGTTTTGAGAGTTCTTTGGATATTCTGGATTCAAGTTTTTTATCAACTATAAATATAAATAAATATAAATATAAATACACACAGACACACGCACACGGTCTTCCCAGAAGGTATCCAGTCATGCAATGTGAAAAATAGAGACATTTATTGAAGCAGATACAAGATATAAGAAACATTGTACATAGGACAATGATGCCTCAGTCTCCTTCAAAGATAGCACCTTGGGACCTTACACAGTTCTCCCAATTGCCATCGGCTACCCTGTCTTATTTTCCTGAAACTCATTGACAGACTGAAATCTCTTCCCTTTCAAAGTTGATTTTAGTTTTGGGAAAAGCAACAAGTTGCAGGGCACCAAATCTGGGCTGTAGAGGGCTACATCACCTGGGCGATTTGATGTTTCAGTGAAAAACTCTGCACAAGATGCAATGCATGAGCAGGTGTGTTGTAATGAAGCTTCCAATCACCAGTTGCCCATGGCTGCAGCCTTCTGAATCATCCAGATAGTTTCCATGGATAAATACATGTTCAAGGTTGATACGAAGTTTGATGTACTTTCGTTGCTCTACTCATTCATTTTGAATGCTATGGCCACACAGTACACATGCTCCTCAACAGTGTCAACTGCTCCACTGACTAGTACAGTGAAGTCGTCATTGTTTGTATGTGCCCATTCCAGTCCACTAACCTTGACTGCCAGGTTATATCGATGTTGTACAAACCATTCTCTTTGTATTAACAATGGCTGAACTTTTTCCAGAGTGTGTGCATATTAGCCTTATAAGAAACTGTCAGTGGTTTTTACGCCTTGGTACAACATAAGAATGATCTGGGGAGCTTTAGTGTAAAAACATTCTTGGCCCTACTTACTATCAATTGAATCTTTAAGAGGTAATCCGAGAAATCTGTAGTTTTTATACTCAAATTATATTATTGGATATACACAGTGAACATTTGGATTATCCCGAGTATTGAGAATACTGTGGCACCCTAAAGCAGAGATGCTACCCTGTTATTTCTTTTAAGGTTTTACAGTGACAACTCATTTCTCTACCAGTGTTAAAGAATAAGTGGCATCTTGTTTTTTCTTCCAGTAATTGGAATTTGCTGCCCTAAAATAGGGATCTGCAAATTATGGCACTTGGTCCAGCCCAGCTCACCCACTGCTTGTTTTTGTATCTATTAGGCCAGTGAGCTGAGAATGGTCTTCATATTTTTTCATGGTTGAAAAAAAGAGAGGGAGAAGAATGTTTTGTGACATGTGAAAATAATATGAAATTTCAGTGCCTACAAGCCAAGTTTTATTGGAATATATCCATGTTCATTTGTGTACATGTTGCTTCTGGCTGGTTTCATGCTGCTGTGACAGATGAGTAATTGTGGCAGTGACCCTATGACCAGGAAAGATTAAAACTTTTACTGTCTGGTACTTTATAGAAGAATATGGTTTCTTTTAGACCATTTCAATGAAATTAAAAAAAAAACTTATTAATCGTTTTTTCTGATGTTTCATTTATCATTGTATCAGTTATTATGACTATTATTTAATGTAGTGGTGCTGGTTGGGGCTATTGTTGATAAAACTTTCATGACAGAATTTTTTTAAAAGATTTTATTTATTTATTTTTAGAGACATAGGAAGGGAGAGAGAGAAAGAGAGGGAGAGAAACATCAATGTGTGGTTGCCTCTTGTGCACCCCCTACTGGGGACCTGGCGGGTAACCCAGGCAGGTGCACTGACTGGGAATCAAACCTGCGACCCTTTCGTTCTCAGGCCAGCATTCAATTCGCTGAATCATACCAGCCAGGGCAACAGGATATTTTTTTATAGTGACTTTTAAAACTACAGACATATTTTAAGATGGAAAAAACTGAACTCTATATACATTTCTAGAGGCTTCAAAATTGATTAAATTCTTATGTAAACTAAAAGTATGCCATATACCGCTCTGAGAAAGGGTCTGAGGAGTTTCATGAGTGCAGTGCCTCAGTAAACAGATTCGTTTTTTTTTTTTTTTTTTTTTTAAGTTTGCTTACGGTTTTTAGCTTATCATTATTACCGGCTCTTTTCACATGGTGTTATTGACATTTGCATGAATGAAGTATCACCCTGTCTTCTTGGAAACCTGTATAAGAAGTACCTAGGCTTATTTACTGCCAGATTTTGAAGGCTTAGTGTATAATGAGCTTTAACAGTCCTGATACAGCTCCTCACTGATCAAATACCAGGGGAGTCTTCACTGGACTTTTTTGGCTTTTACTTTTCTAATGAGTCATAAAGGTTGAGTCACTTTCCATTAACTTTATTCCAGGACATTTAACTGCATATGGTAAAACCGTGAATGACTTATAAGGAGATCTTTTCCCTCCTCACTCCCTAATCATCAACAACAAAATTTGTTTTCTTTATTGACTCCATAGAGAAGTCCATGATTTAAGTATTATATTCACTAATTTTGAGTAGCACCTTTCCACCAAATACTTTAAAATACTAGCGCTTTTTTTTTTTTTTCCATGTCATGACGTTCTATTCAGGTTGGTAAATACTGTCAGAAAGTTATGTCTAGATGGGAAACCTCAAGTAGAGAAAGAAGGAACTTGATTAATATCCTCATCCTCCCATCTATATGTTGTGAATTTGGCCTAAGATGTGGGCCAACAGCTATTTTGTTCACTCTGGATGTCTGCAATTACAAATCACTTTCTGGCTTTGTCTACAGTTGGTTACTTATCCTGTCAGTGATGGTTGGATTCTAACCTGACAGGTCTGCTTCTGTTGTTTTCCCAGGTTTCCATGGTCAGACCTCATTATTTCAAATTAGGCTTTAGTATACCCACAAAGCATTTCTGATTTCTTTTCTTTTTACAGTTATCCCATTACAGCTCCACAGCATTATCTTTGTAAGATAATTTTGGCTGTGTGTATGTTGGAGGGTACAGACAGGTTTAGAAAATGGTTAGGGACCTATCGATAATGCCTTTGCCATGCTTTTAACATCTCTGAATTCCAGGAACTTGGTTTCAGGGGCACTCAAGCTCCCAAACTAGGATAACCACTGAGGCTTACAGGCAGGGCTGTTAAATGATTTATAGGCCAAATTCAGACACTGGATGAGTGAAAAGGGTGTGATCCTAGTACCTTTACCATGATAGGTATTTACTGATGAGCATACGACTGAGGGAGACATTGCTGAAATCCTATGGGCAGTTGAATGTGATGACTGAGTGAGGTCCTTATTATAAAGCCTTTTCTGGATATGTAATGTAAAGTTTTCATTGGCAGTTGGTATCCAAGGGATACTTGTCTCCCATAGACTGTCTGGAGGTTCTTAGTTTGTTTTCTATTTCTAATTGATCACTAAATGAAACATGATGACTGTTCTGCAGGATGTATTGTAGTACCTGTCATTAGGGTTTTATTTAGCTATTCATATTTGAGTATCAAAATTCTATTTTTATTTAGTTGTCTTTTTGTTTTCTATTTATGGTTTCTTCCCACATATCCCTCCAAGTGTGGGGAGCAGATGCTGAAAGGATTTGTGCGACCGAAAGGAAGTGTCTCCACATACTTATGATTCTCACTTACTTAGCAGGATATAACTGTCATATTCTTTGTCATTTTAAATAGAGCAGGAGGCTACCTTTTTACTGTATACATTTCTGCTATGCATTTTTTCAGTAATTGAGTTCCTTCCAGAATTATTTTGCAGTATTTGCTCTAGTTTACTGATATAATTAAATAATGTATCCAAGTTGAAATCAAGCCTGTAGTGTAAAGTTTAACTTCAGCAGACTTAACTTCTTTGTAGAGGGAAGTATCCTGAATGTAGACTGTGAAACCTGGTTTTTTATCTCCTCTTTACCTCTTACTAGGTGTAAGGACTCAGAGAACACACTCAATATTTCTAAGCTACGGTTTCTTTATTTGTTTACTGGAGGTAATATGTACTATGCCAAATAAAGGAGCTTGTGATGAGAGTTAACTAAAGAAATGGATATCAGAACATTTTGTAAAACACTGGTATAGTCTCTTGATCCTACTATTGAAGTTGCCCTGTAAATGCTCATACTTTTCCTCCTTTCAAACTATTTTTTTCTGTGACCCCCTAATCCTCTGCCTGGAATTTCTGTCTCCACTGGCCAAATATAGGCTACATGTGTCCACCCCACCCTTCCCTGATCTGCTCAAATGCTGATTACTTCAGTTCTGCTTCTTCCCTGTGTGTGTCTTCAGCCCACTCATAATACATCCTTAAGCAACATGTCTTAGTCTCTGTGTTGGTCTACTGGTTCTCTCTCAAGAAGATTGTTATCTGACTGATCTCAGTATTTCTTGGGCATTCTTCCACATAGCAGATACTCCAGAGCACTTGTCACAGTCTGACAGCTTGTGCTCAATAGGCCAACTGAGCTGCGCTGACTAAACTAATGCACTAGAATAAGAGCTGTGATCATTTGCGTGAATTCACTAGGATAGGAATAGAGGACAGCAAGTCATTTACTTTTTCTTGTATGAGTTTTTCCCATCTCTCACATTTCTGTAAGAGGTTTATTGGTGTTAAGTTTAACTCAGGACCGAAAAGTGTAGTAGTCTCCTTTGGAGACAATGATCTTACCTGCTTATGGATTGATTTTAATTATGTATGACCCTGTTAAAGCATGCACATTTTCAAAGAATGTGATATGGTGCCATTTTGTTGCTATTACTAGAAGATGCAGTTATTTTCTTAGATGGTGTTGGGATTCATGCAGAATTTTTGTTTACTCTCTTCTTTAGATTTGTTTTTAGGTAGAGGAGGCAAGGTTCTTACAAGGTTTTAACTAAAGAGGTCAAACATAACATGTATTTCTTAAATGCTTGGTTATAATGGGTGCTACGTGTAAAGAATAAGAAAATGTTAGGTTGGAAACAAATGATGAATGCACAAATTGCAAACTTGGAATGGCTTATGGTCAGAAGAGGGTTGGAAAGCTCAAGAGCTTTTGCTTTGGGGATGGATATATTTAATTTGTACTTGTTTTAGAATAGTTTTCTAGGTTAGGGAAAACTAGTCTCTTTCAGCTTCATATAGAACATTAGATGTTAACACTATACTAAAAACATCCAGTACCACAAAAATGCATACTGATAGACAGATACTGTATCAGTTTTTTAAAAATTATCAAAATAATTGTTGACTCTTTGAAAAACAGGTTAGGCAAATGAACCCTCTAGAGCAGGAAGGTATTTGGATAGCATGTCTTCCTGTTCACAGATGCAGACTGCCCCTGATTTTCTTTCACTTCCTCTTCAGGGGAATCACATAACCAAGTCTACTGTAGGGTGTACTGAAGCCTGTTTCAATAGCGGTGCATGGAGAAATCCAGGCCCTGTAAAACACATCCCAGTTCAACCTACATAATTGGGTGATCATCAAGAAACTTTCTAAATATAAAAGGTGTTCACCTTCTAGTGTGTGCTCTGATCATCGGACCCCAGGTAAACTGGTAGGTGGGACAGCCTACATTTGTATTCATTGGGCAATAACATGGTCTCATTTTTCACTGATACTGAAGGCTCTGCGAGAGCCACTAGTTGAAAACAGGGTAAGACTGCCTTTTTATAAGGCATCAGATTAAATCTAAGGTTATTTTAAGACTTATTGGTGGTTAAAGCTATTGTACGGATGGATAAAAGCAGACCTTAACCATTTCGTGTGCTAGAAATAGTAAACAGCAGCAGTGGAGAAGGCAATATTTGGTGTAGGAGAAAGTTAACACACAGTCACCCTGTATGGATAGTCTTTCATATAGGATGTGACTGTCACATTTTAGATGATGCGTTTGTATCCAGGCGTCAAATATGTATCACTTATACTCAGTCAGTTACATTTCATGCAACCGTGTATCTAAGTTGAATGTATTCCTAAAGAGAATTTGGACTATTTCTTTACAGGTCAGGGCATTGGGGTTCTGATTTGGAAAACGACTTGCTAAAGGTCACTCGGTGAGCTGCTGACAGCCAGAATTAAAATTCTGACAGGTATCTGGAATTATTGATAAGAACAGGGTTCTTTGTCTTCAACTCGTTTTGTTCCTTACATGCTACAATAAAGCAATTATATTTCTATAATATAGGTAAGGAATATCCACCTTTCTTACAGTAAAGATACCAAAATGTCATCTGGATTTGGCAGAAAGCTTTCAGTAGAGCAACTCAAAGAACAGAAGTTAGGAACTTTATCTAGTTTTAGGCATGCAGTATTTTTAATCTACTTGTTAATACGTGATTTAGATTTTGACTAGCTATACTTTGACTCAGTAGACTACCTTCCTATCTTTCTTTTTTTTAAGTCCTTAACCTGAGGATACTTTTATTGGTTTTAGAGAGAGAGGAAGAGAGGGAGAGAGACAGGGAGACACACACACACACACACACACACACACACACACACACAAACATCTCTGTGAAAGAGAAACATCAAAGCACTCTGCTGTGTGCTTTGATCTCTTGCACGCTCCCCTACTGGTGACTGAACCTGCCACCCACCCTGACCAACCAGGGATTTTGCAAATCTGCAAGCCAAGCATGTGCTCTGACTGGGAATCAAATCAGTGACCTTTCGCTGTGCCAAACAATGCCTAACTGTGCCACCCTGGTCAGGGGTCCTCCTCTCTTTCCTGATGGTGACATTTTGATGATTCTTCCATTTTCATTATCTATAATTACATGACATTCACATAGAATTATACTTTGCTTTCTGGTCCTGGAAATTTAACTGAAAATGTTCAAAGTGGTGGAACTTATTAGACAGCGTAGACAAACGGATTTTCCCTTTACCTCAGGCTGACAACATGCGCATGGCGTGTGTTCACCTTCAATTGGACATAAGAGGTTGAAGAGCTATAGAAATGTAGTGAACTATTGATTGTATTTTAATTCCTTTTCAGGAAATGTTTCATTTCCATACCTTCATAAGAGGAAGTAATGATTGCATATTCCAGTGTAGATTTTATACTACAAAAGTGACTGACTGGGACCTGATTAACTAATTAGAAGAATTCATTAACTCAGATGATGCCAGTATAATAGGTTCCATTTATTGAACTTCCTCTTGTTGAGCGACAGATGTTTCCTTTGGCCCTTCACTTGTGTAATTTAGTCCTCACACTATTTACTTCATTTTATAGATGAGGAGCCTGATGCTTAAAGATATTAAGTAACTTGCCTAAGGACTTTTGGCCTTTATGTAAGTAGCATTTGAATCCTGATCTGTAAAATTGTTTTCCTTCTCCGAAATACTCTTTAAAAACCAGGCAGAATCCAAACAACCAAGTTGCCACTTCATGCAGTCTGTTTACTTTTGTATTGTTGAAGACATCTCAGTTTCCTTTTTATTGGAGTTTATAACTAAGGTTCAGTTTTTGCTTCTCTCTTCCTATAGCACCAACTGAGTTTCCAACTTTCTTTGGGAATAGAGAACCACCAACAGTTCACATTTAACTTAAATACCACCAAGGTGAATACAGATTTCTTTTCTCAAAAAAAAAAAAAAAAAAAAAATCTCCTTTGATGAACTACATAGAGAGTCACAGTGGTTGTTGGAAGAATTGGTCTCAAAGTCTACACACAACTTCCTGTTGTCTGAATAGGGCTTTTCTGGTTGTACTTTAAGACACAGGCTAGCTTCTTCCAATTGATCGTTGAGTTATTTCCTTCTTCTGTGTAGACTCTATTTATAGGACAGGGAATCTGATTTTAATGTAAGCCTACGTGTATTATGATTAGGAAGATAAATCTCCTGATCTTCTGGGGAAGATGTATTCCCCTAGATTAGAGTGAACTGAGTTGATTCTAGAAATGTACCCATGATCTCAAGATATCTTTCAGAAAAATATGTTTCCGGTCAGTAAAGATCACCAGTTATTGAGCATATGGGAGTAGAATTCCAGAAATCTCAAGATTTACCCATTTGTTTTCTGTTTATACTTTTGGATTTCTGTAGTGCAGGATTACTGGAAACGTGTGTGGAGTTCTGACAGATGGTTACCAGAGTGGAAATGTGAGTGTTGCAATTTGCTTGACGGGAGCAAGATTCTAAGAGAATATCTTTACTGTGCTTTCTTATCCCATGACCGCTATTTACAATGGAGTTTTTTGGGGGAATTTTGAGTATTACTCATGATTTTTTGAAAATGAAATTAATTTATTAATCATAATAGAAAAGAAAGTGCTAGCTAAAGCTATCTCTTTGCAGAAGAGAAGTAGAAAGTTGGAAATATCTGACTCAAGGATAAACAGAACTTGCAGTAGCTAGTACTTAAGGAAACTCTCTTGTAATATGAAGCCAATAAACCAAAATGGTTTTTCTTCTCTTGGTGTAAACTTGTACTTAAGTTGGGTTGGATGTGATCTTTTGGGTTTTAATGGGCAGGACTGGGTTTATCCTGCAGAGGTTTAAGGAGATGGGTGGCTTTTCTTTCTAGGCTAAGGCAAACAGAAACCAAACCATTTGGGGGCTGCCAAACCATTTGAGGGCTTGTTTAAGTGCCAGGAAAAGTGCCATTCAAATAGTGGAACAACCGAAGGTTGGAGTTTCTTTAGGGATACATGGAATCAAAATAAAAGAATTCTTACTATCCAGATTTTCTTAGTGGAAAATTGCTTTGAAAAAAAATCCTGTCTGCTATCGCTTGTCTAATGGTATTTACCCTTTTGAGGACCCCATGTGTTTATCAGTAGCCTGTTGTTTCCTGCATAGAATGTTTCTCGCTATCAGAATAATTTGCGAGTACTTTTTAGAAATATGTACAGTTTTCCTGCAGTGCACAAGTACTTACAGTGGTTATTATTACTCTCATATTACAGATGAGCAAATATAAGTAATACTAATTTGTTGAAGATTACTCATCTAGTAAGTGTGAGAGCCAGGACTGAACTCAAAGTAAGAGTACTCTCGGTTACACCCTACTGTGTCCTTGTGCCGTATGTGGTAACTGAATGTCTCGTGTCACCAGTGCTCTGTGTGATGTCCTGTGCGATGTACTGCAGGAAAAAAAGCTGTATGAGAGTTTCATCTTTTTTTAAAATAACTTTGATAGTCATTTTTATGTTTGATTATGAAGTTTTATAAATCCATTAAAATAAACTAAATTGTTTTAAAGCTAGAGTTCTTTCTTGTAATCATTTCTGTCATGTTAAGAGTAGTTACTTGTTTAGCTTCTGTGTGAATTCATATGTTCCTACATTGTTCTGACGTGGAGCATCCATGTAAAACGTGACTTCTTTAAAGAAGGCACTGCAAGTAGTGCATTTAGGAGAATGCTCTCCAGTTGCGATCAGTTTAATTTTCAAGGCCAATTGAAATTCACCAATGCGCGCACATGCTAATTGGAACCTAGTTCTTTAATGTTTGGTATAAATTATTAGATATCTGGTGGGGGTTTATTCAGTTCTCTTTCCCCAAATTGAATTTCTTTAACTATATTGAATACCAGTTCACTTTCCTTTTCAAAAAGAGATTTGTTCACTTGGTTTCTGTGACTGTGTATATGCAGTGCTTGCTTGATCTTTTCACCCTGCTGAGGTTAGCTGAACTACCACCCCATTAGGGCTGATGAAGAAGAAGCATGCAAGACTAATATGCAAGCACTTCGAAGATAACTCAGTGGCTAACTCAAGACCAGTCATATATATTCAGGACCCTTGGTTGTCCATATTGGCAAAGTGAGTTATATCTGTTGAGTAAACATAAGCACGCATGCACACTCACACATGCACACACACAGTTAAAATGGTTTTAAATGTTACTGAGTGGTCTAGTTATCTAAATTAGCACTATTCTGTCTATCACACTGTGATTATTATTTAGAGCAGTGCTGTCCAATAGAACTTCTGTAGTGGTGGAGATGTTCTATATTCCACACTGTCCAAAATGGTAGGCACCAACCCCATCTGCTAATTAGCGCTGGAAATGTAGCTAAAGAAACTAAAGAACTGAATTTAAAATTTTTAATTTTAGTTAGTTTGGAGAACTGGCTACATGTGACTAGTGGCTATCATATCTGTATAAAATTTTTTGTGTTTGACCTAGTAGATGGAATGATGATGAATAGATAGAACATACAGATTGGTCCCATTTAAAGAAATCCTTTCTAATATCCATTCCATCCAACATTGGTCTCTGTGGATGCAGGTCACATGGTGTTTGGAAGAGAGCCTAGTGATTACTTGGTGGGAATACAAATGCAGAACCCAGGCATCAGGTTATTGGGAAGTCAGACTGACCTCTAGTTGACTCGTTTTGAGATTATATTTCTTGAGAAAAAAGGAAGCTCGATGTGAGTGATCTGTGTTAATATCTGCGTCTACATTTTCTAAGAATAGACAAGATCTGAGTTGTTAACTTCTCTTGGGTGGCTTTTTGTTTTGTTACTCCCAACAAAAGAAAGGTTTGGCTTCAAAATCACCAGTCTGTAAAGTCGATGCCTGCAGCACAGGAACCTTGTGAGGTTGTCTGTGGATATATGTATTTTTTATCATTCATGATAACTTGAGTCAGATATTTCCTATGGAAAGTGTAATCTTGATCCAACAGTTCTACCAGCAAGTAGAATTGCTGTTTCCCCGGCTACCTTTCCTCATCCCCCTTTTCACTGATCCACTCTCTCAAAGTTTTTTACCCCGTCAGATGGAAATTTCTGACTCTGTCATTTTCACTTTTCCAATAAGTTACCCAGTTACCCTGTGGTCTCTGATAATGATGTAGATGGTCGTGATATTAAAGTAGTACTTCTGATTTGAAGACATATTATCTCAGCATTTTCAAAACCCGCTTGCCTGCAACCTAGTGTGTCTGTGGTTAGCTATAATACATCTACTTGCCAAACAAGTGGTTTGGGTTGCTGGGATTTTCATTTAGCTTTGAATTTGGGGGATTAGAAAAAAATAACTCAGGAACCTATTTTGATAAATTGCATCAGAGTGAAGTGTTGGGATTAAATCATTTGTTTTGCTTTTGAAAATGACTCTGCACTGTGCTCAGTCTTGTGCTTTTGTTGAAGGGGTGTGTGTGTGTGTGTAGACACACACTTAGATCTAATGCTTGAACCATTGGTAATGTCTACCATATAAAAGATACCATATCTTTTAAAGAGAAATAATTAATTGTTTCTCTTTAAATTCCAGCATGATAACTGGGATTACTTTCATGTTTGGTACTAGTAAAACACTTCTCTCTAGTGAAGAATTAGTGTTCTCTCTCCCTTATTATAATGAGCAACTTTTCATATTTCCCTGCTTGCTTTGTTTCTCAGGAAGATGGGATACATATGTATTTGGGGTCTTATGTAGACTTTATTTTTGTTAGCATACTTTTTTCCATTAAAAAAACCACAAACTTTTCATTCTGTGACCTTAAGGAAATGGTATAGTTCAGTTGAATCAATGAACAGTGCTACTACAACTCATTTTTTTCCTAGTAAATATTTGTTGCATTACTGCTGAGATGCTTAAATAAGGTTAAGTATATATATGTATCTTTTGTTATAAAATATAATAAAAAGATTATAGATAATAAGATTCTCCTTCTTGGTAGATAAATTGGAAAATAGAGCAATGTTTAAAAAGGAAAATTAAGCTACAGTTTAATCCTAGAGTACCTAATCAGTGTTAGCATTTTGATGTTTATCCCTTCTAGTAGTTTCTAAGTAAAATTTAAGTTCAAGGTGAGGTAGTTCAACTATAGTCAGAGTACACTGTAGGTTACAAGGTCAGTCCTGGGATCTACCCATATTATGGAGAGTATCTTCAGGACTACCTGTGCATGGCCCACGTGGTAAGCCACGTGGCTGGTCATCTGTAGGGTATATAAAATAACAGCTTTCAGAGTGCCAGTGGTTACACATAATATCCACATATGATCTAGAGAATGTGAGTGCTCCAAGGAGGACCGAGAACCACTGGATAATCTCTACTGGCTGGCAGGGTTTGTCCTTCTGAAAACAGTTTTACCTGCAGTTATCTGGAAGGGAGATGTGTTGAAAGAAAGTGGGCCTTTGTGGTTGAAATATTTAAGAGGACTCCAGATGATTATTTGGCCAAAATGAGACTTAACTATTTGACAACTACTAAAATTCCTTCTGATGATTGGTTTTTATACTTTTAAGAAGGTGATTAATCAGTCAGCACCTTTTTATGAACAGTGACTGAGACCACCTTGGTGGTCTAACCAAGGTGGTGACTTTAGCGGATCAGGTATTTGGTACATCTTTGCAGAAGCTCCTCTCAATTACACCATTCTGGTCCTTGTGTTACAGGGTGGGGGACCTGGCCCTGAGTGGGTCTACCTAGGGCCAACTGGGACTGTGTGGGTTCTTGACTTTCTGCAGGAAAGAGTTTCCCAACACGAATCCAAGCGACTAAGGGTATGTTTATTACTGAAACAAGGGCTTAGCATAGAAGAAGCAACAGGGAAACACAGGCCCAGCTCACTGGGAAGTCAGAGAAAAGAGGACCTTGGGGACAGGTTCAGGGGATTAACCTGGGATGTGTTGCTGCAGCTCATTGCTCCCCTGGTTGCCAGTCTCATGGAGACCCTTAGAGTTTGGGGCATGTGTGCACTGGGGTGGGGGGGTTGGGGAGAAGGAAGGAAATGGGGAAGGTGGGGGCATGCTGCCCCAAGGGAGAGCATGCCTGGGTCCTTTGTCTTGAAGATTTTATCTGTCTTTTGTAGGCTGGAATCTTAGGGAAGATCTCAGGGGAGGGTTTCAGCAGAATATTCATCAGTTCTCCAGGTGTGACCTTGTCATGGTCTCCGCTGATTGGTTAGTGCCAGGACCAGGGGGTCTTTAGTCATTACAGCTGGTCCTGGTATTGCCCACCCAGTTTTACTGCCTTTCTAGTCCTGGAGCTGAATGAAACACACTGAGGCCTAGATGTTATCTCTAGGGAGGTGACCTTCTGCATCTGGCTGTAAATTGCTCAGCCAGTTTGTTCAGCTGTCAGTTTTCCCTATTCTACTTATCAAGGAGTTTTCCTAGCTTCTTACTATCCTGCTTCACATAGAGCTTTCTATCTTTCTATAATGTTTATAGTAGGATAATTAACCCAGAAAATGTCTTTCTCTTACTAGGATTACTCAAAATTATATCCCTTTCTCGTTCGTTCGTTCGTTCGTTCATTCATTCATTCATTCATTCGTTTTTGTTTTATCAGCCTTGACTTGTTTTTCATTCACCTTAATCTTAATTCATTAACATTTTCTAATTTTCAGGACTGTTTGGCAGACTTCAACTGTAGGAAACTTCTGAGGACATGAGCCGGTTTTCTCAAATGGCCAGGAGAATAGATCCAGATTCTGAAAGTTTCTGCCAGCACTTCAGCACACTTCACATTCTCTGCTTCCAGATGCCTCATACATGCTATGTACCGTCAGGTCTCTTAGCTCAACCAATGTGTTCTCGTGCAAACACCTTTCTCATAGCCCTGGGTTCCAATCTTGGAATGCCACTTATTTAACAACGTTATTCCATATCTTAGAGACATCATTTCTTCATAAATTGACTGATGTGTTTGTTGTGGTCTGCAGGGCCCAGCATTTGGCCATCTGCCTGAGTGTGCCACCTTTCTAGGTATCCTAGTATTTTATCAGGGACTTTAACCGTTTCATTTTAATCCTTCTGAAATTTGGGGTGATGAAAGCAGACTCCTTTTACTGACATTTGAGGCAGTGTGGGTAGACAGGCAGCCTTGTTTTAGGTGAGCTAGGGTATGTGGATGGGTCACACCTGCAAAAATATGCAATATTTCATGGTACATCATCTCTCCTAGTAATCTTTTTTTTTTTTTCCTCAGGAGGCCCCTTCTTCACAAGTATTTATTTAAAAGCATTATCTCAGGTCCTGGGGTAAAGGTTGGAGAGAAAATGATTCATAAGATTTTCCCTGCCTTTCAGGATCCTTAATGTATGCTGGAGAGGCAGATGAGTAAAAGTAATTATAATGTGATTAGTGATATAGTACTATATATTTAGTACATACTATGAGATCACTAAAAAAAAGCATAGGTATATCTGTTGGATGGGTGTGAGAGAGTCCATTGTGTGGGTTTTGGTTTTCTGTCTTTAGGATTGGATTAACAGAGAGGTAACATTTGAATGGGGGTTTTGAGGATGATGATGAAATTTTTCAGACAGTGTAGCGTTCTTACCCCTCGTGCCATCTGTGTAATGGTGACTGGGTTTTCTTCAGACTTGCAAGTTTTTCTCATTCTCTGTACTCCCCTCCCCACCCACGCCAACCAACCAAAACATACACCAAAACCATAACCATACAAATCCCTGAACAGTTGAAACATTGTTAATGATCCTCAATGCCTTAATTGTGTGTACAGTGTGGAGTTAATGTCTTTGTCTTTCATAACAAAATTGCAGAAATATGTGTGCGGTTTGTAGGTAGTTGAGTAAAGGGAAATACACTAAGGATAACAACTACAGGGAGGTGCGTGTGATGTAATTATATGATACATCTCTGCTCAGAGGATCTTCAGTCTCCCAGACAGATGGAGTAACCATAGCATGTTGGAAAGACTAGGGAATCTGGGGACTTGATTATCAAAGTATCCCTGCTGTTGGCTACTTTAGGAATTACAAGGAAGGCAAAAAAAATTTTGTATCTTTCTAGGTTCTTTCAGCTGTCTGATAATTAAATTAATATAATATAGATTAATTGGAGAAAAACAAATGCAATTATGTACTTATGGGGGCCCAATAAGAATATGGACCCACAGATAGTCTGAAGCAGTTGAGGCTTGTTATGCCATCCTGAGCTTGGGAGAAGGGATAGGGATCTGGGATTTCAGAGGGGAGGAAGACCATAGGAAGATAGGAAGAACAGATGTTTGGTAAAGGAATGTTTATTATGCCATGCAGAGACAGTGAGACAGGGGAAGAATTTGATCTCCAGGCCCTGCTGAACCCCCCAGCCCCCCAGTTCACCACACCTAGCTGTACTTTCTGTAGTTGTCTCTGGTGATGACTCTTTTCTCTGTGCCAGGCTTCCATCTAAATTCTTTTAGGTAGTTAAGGAGACTAAAATTTGTTCTTGAATCTTCTGGGTCTTGATTGCCTTCAGCTCAAAATAGTCCATTGCCAAAGTGGCACATTCTGGGCATGCGCATTTTGAACCCCTTCAGAACAAAGTAAGTGAGAATGCCATCGATGCCTGCGTCCTTTACCTGTTTGCATCTGCAAGGATTAGGTGTCATTCCCCTCCCTCTGTCCTGCTGTACTTAGATGTCATGAATTTCATAAGATGGACATTTTTGGACATTGAAATCAGAGAAGTATTGAAGGTTCCAGTTACCCTTTATTCCTTTGTATAGTTACATGTCACTTAATGATAGGAATAGGTTCTGAGAAATGCGTTATTTGGTGATTCCATCCTCATGGGTAACATAATAGGGTGCGCTTCGCAGACCTAGATTGTATAGCTTACTACACACCTAGGCAGTGTGGGACAGTCTACTGCTCCTAGGCCACAAGCCCATACAGCTGTTACTGTACTAAATACTGGAGGCAGTTGTGCATTTATACATTTTCTAAACATAGACAAGGTGTAGTAAAAATATGGTATAAAGGATAAAATGTGTGTGCCTTTGTACCTGGGCAGGGGCGGAGGAAAGAGTGCTGTGGAGGGAGGTTAGACAGCAGGAGGAGGGAGATAATAATGGAGAGAGGGAAGGAGGAGGTGGGGGAGAGAAAAAGCACAAAGAGAAGAGAGATAAAGCTTGAAAAGAGAACTAATAAAAGGAAGGAGGGAAGGAGAGAAAGGGAAAGAGATGGGGAGTGGAGAGAGGGAAGAACTGGACCGGGAGGAAGGAGAGAAAAAGGAAGGGAGGGAAGGGAAGTGAGTTTGTGCGCATGAGTGGGTGTGCACCTGCATGCAGGGGAAGGTGTAGGTGTACTCCTGGGCTCTGCTTCTCCCCAGCCCACTCCTCTTGGGTGGGGGGACACGCGGTGGGGGGACAGCATGTTGAGCCCTCTCATCTGTTTAAACTACCCAGCGCTGGCAGTTAATTTAACATCATAGTTGGGTCCAGCCTTTTCTTTCAATATTGCAAACAAAACTTTTGCTCGTAATCCATTACAACCTGTGGAACCACTGTCGTATGCACGGTTCGCTGTTGAAACGTGCTTATGTGGCACATGACTGTAAATTAATGGTTCAAACATTCCTTAGATATTATTCTCATCGTTTTTATCATTCTGCCTGAAAGAGAAATTTCAGTTGTCAGAGGGATCAGCTGTGTTTGCTGTTTGGGGGCTCATAATTGGGGCAGATGGTTATGAGAATGTCCGCAGTCCCTAGGTGCTGCTCTTGCCATGGACAGTAGTGGCGATGGGGCGGGGGTGGGTTTTGGTGTTGGCACGGCAGTGGTGGTGTTGATGTCATCTTAGTCATATATATGAACCATGCTGACGCTGAGAATGTCGATTTGACATTAGGATAAGGTCTCTTCAGTTTCCCTGCATCCCATTTCTTCTCTTCTGCAGAAGCAATTTTATTAAAGATTTAAATAAAGAGAAGAGACTCTTTTTTCATAAATTAGGAGCCATTTTTGTAGGGTAGCACGCAAAGGTGTGGGGTTTACATGTTATTTCTTAGTTCAGATTGGTGTAACATATCTCAGACACGCCCATCTAAAACTCATTACTACTCTCTTCCTAAAGAGAGGGAAACTCTTTGATGTTGGGTGGAGAATGGAGGAGAGGTGGGGGAAAGTGGTCACATCTCAAGGGGAAATTTTCTTTGGGAGTCTCCACTGCAGTCACTGCCTGGGTTTTTCTTGTAGGTCACTTTTGAAACACTGAAAATAAAAGGAACTTATTATTGCCTTTCTTTTCAGAAGTGTATACAGGCCGGCTTTGGTTGCTAGAGGCTCATTCTTGGGAGATGGTGAGACAAAGTAACCCGTGTCCCATTTTTATTGCTTTATTTTTGGGATCTAGAAAATTACCTGCATTTTATTTCATCTTCAGTTTCCAAGGATCTAATCTGTATTTGTCTTCTTTTAATTAGTATTTAATAACATCACTCTGCTGACATACTAAAACGTAGACCTGTTTTTTTCTAGGAGTTATTTGAGCAGAAGCATTTGGGGCCAGAAGAGCTCAGCTTGGTTTCCAATTCATTTGTTTACTTGTTGGATTATGTTGGTTAGGCTACTTTATTTCTCTGAGCCTTAGTTTCCTCATAAATGAGGATATTGATAGAACCCTTTTCTTCAAGTGGTCAGGAGGAATAAATGTGAGAGTGCATTGTAAGATACCAGCTGCATTATCAATGTCAATTGTGCCTGAGTGCCATTACTAAACTTTTTAAGACAAAATGAGAGTCTGGAACATCTTTCTCATTCATAGAGAGCTTGTGCAGAACAAAGGATAGCAAGCATCATCCCTGGTCTCAGAACAATGAGTATGTATTCCATCTGCTAATAGCATTTACACACACACACACAAAACCAGAATAATTCACAAAATTATACCAGAACTTAAAAAGCAATTACAGACAAAGTTGAAAGAAAGAGCTTTTAGTGAATGTATTATTAGTCCAGGCCTTTTTATGTGGGTGGAAGCTTGTAAAGACTGAGTCACAAGAATTGTATTTCCAGACAGTTTTGGGATGTGGGTAAAAGAGTGACAGAGGGGAATGACTTCACTCCTCTTCAAGCTCCAGTAGAGTTAATTGGGCCCTCTGCTAAGAATGCTTACCACTCTGCTCTTCCTTTGTGATTCATTTTGTATATTAACTCTTGAAAATGTCTTGATATGCTTTGCTCAGGTCACGCCCACTCCTTAACCTATCGCCAAATCATAACAAGCATAACTCCTCCACTGTTTATACTTTCAAAGGGTTTTTCTGTAGGTCTTTCTAATATTTATCAAGTTATATTTTTGTTTATCTTTTTGTCATTTTCACCTCCTTAATGTCTTGGATCTGACTTATTCATCCTAAATGAGTGCTCTGCAACTGTTTGTTGAATAAATGTGTTTATTAGGTATACACTACACCTAGGGGAATCCACAGTGAATGAGAATCATCTCTCCATTCAAGGGTATGCATATATACAGGGTTGGGCTTGGGCAAAAGTAGGTTTATAGTTGCATTGTGACATTCTTTTGAGTTAATAGTTATTGTAGTATTCATAAACCTGCAGGTTAACTAGCTTATTTTGCAGGCACTTCCATCCTGTGAAATATTGGGTAACTCACATCTGGGCCTCAGGTCGTTAGAATTTCTCAGAATATATCTGAACAGGACTTTTTATTGGAATGACTGGTGTAGCAGTTGCATTTGAGCAAGGGTTAAGCTAATCAGGTCAGATTTAGTTTAATATCGTTTTGGGGCAGAAGTGATTCCTCCATCATAACACCATTCTGGAGTGACCTTCATGTCTCCAAGCTCTGCCTACCTTTTTGTTGCAGTAAGGGACAAGGCTATGTGAATGTATGTGTAAACATACGTAATGCTAAGAATGGACAAGGTGCGTTTCTTCATTCCGTTTTAGTTAAATGTCCTTACAGGCAAATCCAAAGCTGCAGAAAGAAATCTGTAACTTCTGGTAAGCTGTAGGGGACATTTTAATAAGTTCTACCCATTGCAGTAGTCTTTGGGGAATTTTCTTTTTTAATGTCAACTTGTCATTTAGAATAGAGTAAGGACATACCACCAAGACTACATATCCTTAAAACAGACAAACAAACAAACAAACAAAGCAGCACTTTTCATAAGAGTCCTGCCTGTATATTTAAGAAACAGAAGTTTGAACTGCAATTTGGGGCAGAACGGACCTTGGAGACTATGTCTTGTCATAGAAAATAGGTCAGCAAATGCTCTTGTCTGGATCTCCAGTTAAAGGCAAAGTTAGGGGAAGATTCCTGGTATATGCTGAGATTCCTGTTTTCTTTTGGTTTGCAGATTCTTTTCAGGTAGCTTCGCCTTTAGAGAGACCTAGAGAACCAGTTCTAACTCATGTCTAAGGGTGTGGACCTATTAAAGAATGTGATTATCCTTAGAGTAGAGATCTGCTCTTACCAGAGGGACTAATGAAGATGCGGTTTTCCTTTTTGACGCCAAGACAGGCATAAGTCTGTGGGAGAGGACTCTCTGAACCCAGGAAGGCTGAAGCATTAGCTAGGTTTATTTACTCCTGACCCCGTGAGAACTCAGTTTTCTCTCAGCTGCAATATGCAAAACATTCTTGTCTTATTATTTCAGCAGTACTTGCCCGCTTTTATAGAAGTGGATTGGAATTTCTGGACCTCTGGGTTCTGATTCTGTGGTTAATACCTTTAGTCTAGGGACCAGAGGTACCCATTATTTTGTGCTTGTCACCAAGCAGGTAGTATGTGGGATTCTTTGTGAATGAAGACTGTTAACTAGACACAGTTTTATGCGATGCAAATTATGAAATTGATCATCCTAAAATGTGAGAACTGACTTTTGAAGTAAAGAAAATGCTTTTTCTTTTTATGTTAAAATACTGCTAATGAGCCTTCCTGTCTGCTCTTTCCTCCTCATCCTCTGCAGTGTGTCGAGATTTTGCTGTCCTAGAGGACCACACCCTGGCTCACAGCCTGCAGGAACAAGAGAGTGAGTAACAGCCCTCATTCATATTTTCTTTTTAGTAGTGGCAGCTTGAGGCAGGTGTCTTAGGGTGAGGCAGGGAGAGAACACAGCCACCAGGCAGCACCATCCATCCCTCTGAGGGATTTGTCTAGACAGCTGACGCCTGGGTGATGAATGAAGTTCTGGCTGTTTTGAAGTATGACAACTGCCAGGAATTAAAAGACTGCAGGGCACATTGGAGGAAAGGAGGGACTTGAAACTTTTCATTGCTTAAATGAAACTTTTCTTTGCCTAAATGTTGTAGGAGGGAGGCATTGGTTATATAGGTGTCAACGTAGGGAATATCCAGATCTGTAGAGAAGTTTTATGAGTTCGAGCCAAACTGATGACAGTTGCCTGGAAGCAAAATCTCAAAAATTTGAGAAAACGTGCCTGCAAATGGCAGTTTTGCGGTTTATTTTATACATTACAGTCAAAGAAGGAGGCACAGGGAGAGTTACATGAAATCTGTTGGCGGTAGATTAGGGAGGTGGGAGAAAGCACAGCGGGGACATCTCTGAGACTGGATAAAGGGTAAAATGGAGAGACATACACTTCTTGGGTACAAGATAGCTAATAATTAATGCTCCTAGCACAGAGTGGTGGTGTGCAGGGGAACAAGGTACAGTAGGGGTTCTGTGGTCTCCCACTCTGGTGTGGTTTGTGTCCTGAGGAGTCTGGAAAAACGAATTACTCTGACATTCCAAAGGTGTGTTATTGTAGAGGCAGAAAGACAGTAGACAGGCTCATTTAAGGTGAAGATTGACTTTTGTCACGGAAGCTACCAGACTAGGACATGACTATCTGCCATGACTCACTTTTAGTTAAGATAGTGAGTTCAATTTCAGACCAGCCTATGTGGTTACTTTCAGTCTCTAAGTTTGTAAGGCCCCCATGTAGGCCTCCCCTGACCTTGTTAGGCTTAGTATGTGGGTCTTTCTTTGCCCACACATACAGCTGGGGTGTGTAGAAGGCTGGCATCGGGATCTGTTTCTCCCCCTAGGAATAGGGGCCTGAAGGTCTTGTTCCAGACAATGAAGGTATCTAGACTGTGGGTTTTTCTGAATATCTGTGTATATAATTATGAAAAATATGTTGTATGTTATACAAAAGTACATATTGGTGACTATGTAATTTGTGAATCATTAATGTGTCAAAATAAAAATAAACATTGAAACATGTAGGTTATAAGCAGGGTGGCAACTTGTAGAGCAGAAAGAACACTGGCCTTGGCTTTAGGATGTTTGTGTGGAAGTCCTGGCACTGACCGTGTTTTTCCAGGTGACCAAAGGCACATTACCTAACCTTTCTGATCCACTTTTTTACTTAATGGAAAGATGGGGACAATAAGTTCCGTGCTGCCTATTACACAGCGTTATTGAGAGTGTACACTGAAGTGATGGATATGAAGCTCTTCAGTGGAAAAGCTCTTCTTAGGTTTATTATGAGGTTTATTATTAACACGCTAAAGCATTGTAATTCCTCTCCTCAATCTTTCTGTCTAGTTGAGCATCATTTGGCATCAAACATTCAGCGGAACCGTTTGGTCCAGCATGATCTCCAGGTGGCAAAGCAGCTCCAAGAGGAAGATCTGAGAGCTCAGGCTCAGCTTCAGAAGCGCTACAAAGACCTGTGAGGATCTTGGGGAGTGGGAGGGAATCCTACTGGACGGGTTTTCTCTGGAGCCAACAACCAGGGCAAAGAAGGAGGAGACTCTCCTTCTGTTACTCTGATTCCTCTGTTAGATTAAAAAGTTTGTGTTTATTTGTGTGTGTGTGTCTGTGTGTCCATCCTTCTCTTTGATTTGGAAAATTTTCTTTGTTTTTGGAACACTGACTTGTTTTGGGGATGAGGGGATTCTGATGTGAAATCTCAGCATTTTAACTGTGTGACTTTGAGGCATTTCGTCCACATATTTTCCCTCCTTGTGACATGGGTAAGGTGATTTCTGTCCTCTCTGCTGCAGAGGTTGGCTGGGGTGTCCAGTGAAATAGTGCATATGAAAGAACTTCATGAGTTGTATTGGGTTCTTTTACTATTTCCTAGCAGTGTTTGTGGCTTTTATACTCTTTAAACCCCTTGCTTTTCAGGTATAGGTAGAATCTTCCAGAAAACTTTGACTTGTACACTCAGTTTTCTTCATAGCTTCAGTTCCTGACTAAAGTTCTTTCTCAGTCTCCTCCTTTAATAGATAATGGAAAGATCATATCTCGGTTCTCTTATAGTACAGTTTTTTTTTTTTTTTTTTTTTTTTTAGTATCCTAAAATGCAGGGCACATTTCTTCTTTGATAGTAGCTCTTTGATATACTTAAATCTCTAATGGTGGATTTAACCACAAGATAATTGTTTTGAGGAAGAAGGGTAAAGGAAGAGTTGAAGGGACCCCTCAGGTTTTTTTTTTTTTTTTTTTTAGTTGTCATGTTTAAATAAACAGGAGAGCCTGTTATATTTTGTTGCTTTTGAAGAAAGATTTGTCTTTTTATTATTGGTAGAGAGGACTTTACTCATTATTTTTTGTTCAGCTTCCTTATTTCGTGAATGAACACTCTTAATGAATCTTTGCTATCCCTGACACCGTGGAAGACACTGGAGACAACAGATGTGAAGAAATAACAGCCATTGCCTTTAATAGCCTTAGGAACATAGCCTGAACATGCTACATGGAGACACATGCAGCACGCACAGAGAATTGAATAGTACATTTCATGCCTGTGAAGAGGGGAGAGAGTGGGGAAGCTTTTCCAACATAGGTGATGTATTTAATCTGAACCTGTATGGGTAACTGGGAGTTTATGGCAGTAATGAGGGAAACTTGTCAGAGGGAGAAGCGTGCGTAAAGGTGAGAGGTAGGAGGACAAGGAATCGCGTGGTAGCTGCGGGATGTTCCCTGTTGCTGGAGTGGGGAGTACCATTAGGTGGTAGTAGATGAGGCCAGGAGCTGACCAAACGGTCACGTAAGTTATGTAAAGGAATTTAGATTTTGTATTATAAATAACAGAGAACTAACTATTGAAGAAGTTTTAGATTTTTATTTAGAGACTTACTCTGGGGGCTGGGTCGATAAAGGATCGGAAGGGGCAAGATCGAAGGTTGCTATTCAACAGTGGTCAAATTAAGAGATGAGGAGGCTGGAATGGATGACAGTGGGCAATAGATACACAGAGAGGAAGGAGATGAGGAGACCTTCCTTGGGGGTCATGTATGTGGAGTTATGGACAGATTTGAGATGTATGGAGACTTGGTGTCACAAACCATGAGAAGATGAGAGCCAGCTAGAATATTTTAAGAATTCTAAATTACTGCCTTTTACATTATTCACAATTCTCTGTTATGAAGGCCAGTTCTAAGTTTATGTAGAAGTTGAAGATCCTAAATTAGGGTAATGATAATGGGTATAATGGGGTTATTGAGAGCTTATTGAGACAAACCACTATAAAATATAAATCACTTTTGGAGAGTGATGGATTTATGGGTACTCAGAGAAGAACCAGGTGTTCCTATATTTCTGCCCAGGACTTCATGGTTTTGGAGGTGTTCCTGGCTGAAATAAGTAAGTTAGAAATGAAGGTTTTCGATTTTCACATCCTGGCAATCCTGACTGCGGAACATCAAGGGGAGAATTAAATGCTGTGGAGTTTAAGGAACTGGAATCTTTCACTCACTGCTTCCTGGGTCTCCTGCTGGAGGTCAGGCTTGTCATAACTGTTGACTCCTCTTTTCTCACTTGATTTTGCTTCCTCGGGAGTCTGTATAATTAGCTAAGTGAACTAGAACTGGTTCTTCTTGGAAATATGGTTTGAAATAATTAAGCTGAACTTAAACTCATTTTACCGTCTGTGCTTGGAGATAACATTTTCTATGTCATCTGTGACCTTTAACACCCACCTCATTTGGATTTGCCTTCTCTATTGTGTTCTGCTTTCCTCCCATCTGTTATCACCTTGAGTGTGGTTAGTAGTTGCTTACTCCTAATCAGATTTTATGTTAATTTGGAGGATGTAGGGAGCAAAGTCTTTGAAAACTAAACATGATTTTGTGTATGATTAATAATTATTATGTGAATGAATGAAAGGAGGATATACTTATATGTATAAGTAGAAATTCTTTTGGGTAGGTTTTTGTTTATTTTTAGTTTTTTGGTTTGAAAAGTTAAGAATCCTAGAATGTTAGGCCTGAAATATGAAGTCGTTAAGTCTACAATATTTTATAGCTGATAAGATGACATGAGAGAGCATGATTCACTAGGATCAGGCCAGAGAGGTTTCTACTGGGAACCAAAGCTATGGAATATACACGTTTTTCCCTTTTTCAAAGCATTATCGAAACTGAAAAATCTAATTAAAAATTTATTTAAATTATTTTAAAGTCATACCCTGCCCCCCCTCGGTGACCACAGTATTATCGACACTTTGAATGATCTCACTCTCAGCCATGTTTGTGTGATCTGTACGTTTTTGGGTATTTGTGGCCATTCAGCTCATGATGTCCATCTCCTTTGCAGAAACCATGCCTGTCTCACTGTGGAGTGGTCCCAGTACAGTGAGGTGACACGGTAGTGTGGCAAAAGCATGTTGCCTTCCATTATAGTGTAGTGTCTAGGGATCAGATTCCAGTTCTGCCACTTATTTTCTCTGTGACTTCAGGGAGATGATTTCACTACTCTGGGCCTCAGTCTTTCCATCTGTAGGTGGTGACAGTATCAACCTCTCCATCACTGTTTTGAAGATAAAATGAGAGAAAGATATGCACTGGCTCATAGTGAGAGTCTGCATGCAAGTTGTTACTTATTTTCTGTATTCATGTTGTTTTGACCTTTGTTTTTCAGTGAACAACAAGACTGTGAAATTGCTCAGGAAATCCAGGAAAAGCTGGCTATTGAGGCAGAGAGGCGACGCATTCAGGAGAAGAAGGATGAGGTATGACTCAGTCATTGCCCCCGCACCGGATGGAGAAAGGGCTGCTCAGCTCTGGAGCATTTCCTCTCCATATCCATGGGCTCAGTGGAGGGTTGCTGGGTGGGCAACAGAACTCCCCTCTTCTGGGTGCATAGTCTAAGTATTGCCCTCCGTGGACCATTATCTGTTGCCCCTCGATCAGTTGCATGTGGTGAAATCCTAAATGATTACGGGTAAGTTAATATAAAGTGTGAATTAGTTTCTCAGTGCTGCTCTAACAAATCACCATAGACTTGGTGGCTTAAAACAAGAGGAATTTATTCTGTCATGTTACGGAGGTTAGAAACTGAAATCAAGGTGTTGGCAGGGCCATGCTGCCCACGTGTGGGAAAGATTCTTCTTTGCCTCATCCTAGGTTCCAGTCTTTGGAGTTCTTGGCTTGAAGCTGCCTCACCTTAGCCTCTGCCTCTGTTTTCACATGGCCTTCTTCCCTGCGTTTCTGCATCCTCTTGTTTTCTAATAAGGACACCGGTCATTGGGTTGAGGACTCACCCCAATTCTATAGACCCCTATTAGCTAATTATATTTGCAAAGACCCTATTTCCAAATAAGACTGCATTCCAAGGTCCTTGACAGAAATGAGTTTTTAAGGGACACTGTTCAGCCAGCACAGGGTGCCTGTCTATGGGCTCTTCCCACAGCTTCGGTGGGAGCAGACCTGAGTGCAGCCTGGATAGCAGTCGGGGGCCCTGCTGTGAGAGGCCCGGGGCAGTCATCACTCACAGTCTTTTTTATGAATTGTTTCACTTCCCTATGATATGTAGACTCAAGGCACTGATCGGTTTGATTCTGTATATATTTTTAAATTGTATCATTTGGAAAGCCAAAACTGACTAAAATTAGCAATAGTGTATGGTTTGTAAGATTTGAATATGCAATTAACTCTCCCTTGATCTTCTGTTAAAGTTTTCAGCATTTCTTATTTTTCACTTTGTATTAAGTCTCTGTCTGCCTTCTTTCACACCTATTCTGCCATTCTTGGCCAGTGTCTTGATGTATAATAATGAAGACAGTGATTTATCATTTTTAATAGTAGAATAGTCATATGCTTTATTGTATAATCACAAGTGCTTTTCAGGGTTAAAGGGGGCACTTAATAATTTACATAAATTGGGACTGTCCTCTGCTGTCTGGTCTGATTAAGTAGCTCTAATCAGGGTCACCAGTAAACCAGTCTGTGTACACTGCCCTCCCACTAAGCCATCCTTGTGCCCGGAGGCCTCCTTGTTCATTGCCAGGTGAGCGTGAAACACCTGGTATGAGTGTATTTAGCTGATTCTTAAAAAAAACAAACCATGATTCTGTGGTAATCAGAACTGCAGGTGAGAACTAGGGATCACTTTTCACCCTTCCTGTTATCAGCACAGCAGCCCTTTCTTACTACAGAAGTGTTCCTTCTGTGTAGTCAAGGCTCTGCTTTAAGGATGAAACTGGGAACTGAAAGAAGTGATTATGTCTTGTAGACAGGAAAGCTCCTATTCAAAAATAACAGAGTAATGGTTGGCTTCTTATAAATGCTGTTGGTGTCCTATGATTTTCCTCCCCACCCCTCACCCCATTCAGGGAAAAATGGGTGCTAAGAGAAACCAAAACACTTTATTTTAGGAATGTAGAATCTGAATAGCAATCACAATAAATAATTTCATGGTGATACTATATAAAGTAAGCAGTGTAGTGAATAAACTCATTTTTCAGATGAAGAAATTCTGACCTGAAGAAGTGACTGGCCCCAAACTATATAATAAGATGCCAGAGAAATGTGTGTACAGTGCAGGTTCAACTGACTGCTTCTGACTTAGACATGCTGTGACATGACATAAAACAATGCAGACTTTGGAGTCAGCTGCCCTGTGTTTGAATCTTAGCTGGTCATCTTTTAGCTGTGACTTTCAGTGTCTGACTTAACCATGTAGAAACTCAGATTCTAAATTGAGGAAGTCATGAGTTATGCATAATTTAAAGAGCTGTTAGGAGGTTTAAATGAGATTATGTATATAAGGTAAATTAGCATGTCTAGCTTGGTTCTGGTATAATTTTATTGTGTCTTTTTTAACAGAGCTCAGATGTAAGGAAAGTAGCATTTCCTTTCCGGGAGAACAGATGTTGAAAAGTAAAAAATAAAAATAAAAAAAAAAAAAACAAAAAAGGGAAGGAAAAAGATCTTTAGTATTCTTACCAGCGCTGTGGCCTCTCCCTTTTCTCACTTCCCTTTCCCCTCTTTTTCTCTCTATTCCTTCCTCCCCACTTTCCTTCCTTCTTTCTTCTTCTTCTTTTTTAAACTGTTACACAGACAGTGTCTTGAATATAGTAGTTGCATGTCTTTCTAGGTGCCCTGTGGAAAGGGCTCCTTGGGGAATACTGGACTGTATGAGTTTGTGATTAGTGTAAGTGCTCTGATTTCACTGGGTCTGTCTTTTGGTCACAAGTGTAAGCATTTGTCAGTGTTGTTTAATAAAACCAAGGAATGTGTGTTTAGTTACTTTAATTTAGTTATTCTTAAGTAAAACTCTAAGTATGAGGTGTGAGAGACAGAGAATAAGAGAGAATACCCGTAGATACACGTTTGTGTGTCTTTGAACCTAGGTCCAAATATATCTGACTGTGAAACTATTTTAGAGAAGAACTTTTTTTTTTTAACTTAAGTAAACAGCATGGTCAACCATGTTATAAAAAGTCTATGGTGCTAGTCCAACAACTTGAAATCATTTATAATATAAACTTCTCAGGGATAAACTTACTAACTAATTTACATTAAAAGTTCATCTAGTAGGAACGATGGTACTTTTTTATAGCATTCTTACACTGATTAGAATTCCATGTTCTAGAAGGATTTTTATGTAAGTTGGTATAATTTTGGGGATAGCTCAAATAGTAATACATTTTGGGACTAAATCTTTTCCCTATATTTTGGCACTTACTAAAAATAAGTTAGTACATATATGACCAGAAAGGGGGAGTGAATGGGAGGCTTCTGGTTGAGAAAAAATCTTCTCTGTTTTTATCCTGTTTATACTGGTGTTTTTACATCTATAGAATTGGAATTATCTTGTTTTCCTGGTCTTGAAGAGTAACTCTTTTGGGATTATACCTGCTTTGAGTTCCATACTGAGTTAGATATTAATCCATCTGTTGCTAATTGATAAGGAATTTAGCAGTCTGATGGAATGGCTTTCTTTTTTTCTTTCTTCTTTCTGACAGTCATTTGACAATCATAATTTTAGATCTCGTTTGGGTTGTTGTGATACCCAAGATTTCCCCAGGGAGAA
This sequence comes from Glossophaga mutica, assembly GCA_039655065.1. Lineage (NCBI taxonomy): Eukaryota > Metazoa > Chordata > Mammalia > Chiroptera > Phyllostomidae > Glossophaga > Glossophaga mutica. Next base: position 173,506,562 of record CM077304.1, on the reverse strand, counting down.
GTAACACTGATACAAAGTCGTATAAACCATAAAAATACTGTACGGAGGCCAACACCGTGGCTCAGTGACTTGTCAGCTGCTTGCAGGAGATGCGCCAGGCCCCGCTGGGCACCATGGCCCCTCGCGTGTGCTGATGCCTCCCTCAGAGCGCGCACTTTGCACGTCTTGGGTTATGTGGTCATTTGCTTCTAATACTCAATAGATAAGGACTCCCGGGATATTGACCATGTCTTACTTCTCTGCAGGTCTCTACCAGAATGATTGAAAGGAATCAGTGAATCTTTGTTTTTATTAAAATGACTTTCCTTAGCATTCTAGAGATTTTTGACTGTGCCCTTTCTTATACTCACAGCTTCAGATTTTTGAGTTGGGCCACTTGGATAACAAAAAAGGGAGAGATGAGAAATAATGGTACATTCTTATTCCAGTAAGTGTCTTTACTAGAAAATCTTCCATGTCACAGAATTATTATTCTATGTGTATTAGTCCAAAGTAAGTCTACCTAATGAATATGATTAGTTTTTTTTAAAAAGTCTTAGAAAATGACTTCATGAGGACTTTGAAGTTTTTTAGGTTAATTTTCCCAAATTATGTTTTATAGAACACTAATTACATAAGGTTTATATTTTTATGTTTAAAAAAAAGCTTCTATCACAAAGTAAATTTGGAGACTCATGAGTTATAGAAAGATAACAGGTTTCTTTTATCAAAGTTTTAAAATATGCTAATACGCATTTTGAAGAGTTGATACATGCTTTCCATTAACTGCTTTTGAAATTTTTAGGAGAATCTTTTGTGCCATTGAAATTTTTAGGAGAATCTTTTGTGACTAGTGTTTTTATGAACATAGCTTGGAAAATTCTGTTCCAGACTGACCTTTGACAGGAAGGAAGCTGAAGACCAAGGAGGTTATTTATGTCAGGGGAGGCGAAGCTGCATCCAAGCATCATGACTAATAGTTGCCATCGTTAACTTGTATCAGGGGAAATTCTTTACCTTGAAATCACTCAGCTGAACACATTCCACAGTAGCAGTGTTGGGAAGCAGAGGGGAGAACTGACTTAAGCTGAACCACAGTTATATTACAGCAGCTATTTTCCATTGAATCTTTCATTCTTTCCCTTGTAAGCCTAGCTAACCTTTGTTACTCAGAAAAGAGCTTAAAATAAGAAAAGGTTTGGGTGCTAAGGTGTATGTCAACTTATGATTATTATTTTTCTACTTGATTAAAATCACTTCCTTTGACTAGGTAGTTTGTTGTGATGAAAGGGCACTATCCTAATTTCTCTCCTGGGTCTTCACACTGAGAAGGTGGTGGCATATTGCTGTGTATTTTTTAGGACTCAATTTAATAGTAAGAAAGCAGTTACAAGGTGTCTGGAGTGTAGTTTAATAATTTCTGCTAACATTTCAATGTGATAATTTTTCTTTATATTTTTGTTCAGTTATAGCAAAGAAAAATTTTTGTTTTGTTTGTAAGGCAAACAGACCATTTAGGAAAATGGGTGCCTAGTAAACACAACAGCTTAGGGGAGTGTTAGCAATTTTTCCTTATTTCTGCAGTGAAAAATACAGGAATTTGGGAAATTCTACTATAATAGAAACACGTTTTTAGAGAACAAGTTATCTGCTCCGCCTCTATCTTCCTAACTGATTAGTATATTTATTCCTTTGTAAGACATCAAATGTAATAAACTTGGCCCAGTGCTGGCACCTGGGAATACTCGCAGATTGATTAAAATGATATGTGAGGGAGTCAAGAAATTTCAGATTGAGTAGTTCAAACTCTTCATTGTATGGATAAAGAATTGAAGCCCACAGAAACCCATTTTAATAGTTAATACTTCTTCCCCAGTGTGTCTAAAGCATCTCTGGCTTGAACTGGAAGGAAAAAGAAAGTCATCTAAACTTGCAGACTCAGGGATCTTTTTCCATTAAAGAGTTAGAAATTCATATTTCTTTGCCTGAAGATCATGTGTGTGCTTAGTAGGATTGTGTTCTTTACCTTTTATTTTGAGTAGCAACATTTTACCAGTGTCCCGACTCGTGTTTGACACTATAACATGGGCTTGTACGTAGATTATTTATAAAACTATATATGCATATATCTTTCACACAGTTTTTTGAGAAGTGTCTAGCATAGGTAGCACTCAAAGGCAATGTGTTAATAGTGTATTTATGAGATTGAATTTAGGCATTATTTAATTTAAAGTCAGATTTGTAAGCCTGTTCTGATGAACATGAAAAGCAGAATATATGGCTAATCATTGCTAATTTACCTACCTTCGGCATTCAACTTATTTCTACACTGATGTGAAAGAAATTGATTTATTCAGATGAATTTTTTAGGTTTGCCTTGCAGTCTTAGTATATTCTTCATTTTGACTTACTCAGAAAATTGAAAAAGGAAGAATAGTAATTAATTCTTGCTTCAAAGTTTACATTAACATTTGAGCACTTCTTGTATTCCTTATTATAAGTATAAAGAAATAAGCAGCTCAGACTACCTGTGATTCTTACTGCTGTTTGCCCCATTGAGTACTGTTGCTGTATTTGTATCAGCCTTAATCTGGTGACAGCTGTGGCCCTTCTCTTCAGAAATGATGGGGGAGAAATGGGACAACTGTAATAGCGTAATCAATAAAATATTTAAAAAAATAAAAAAAATAGTATCAACCACACACACACACAAAAAGAAAGAAAAGTGTACATGAGACAATGTTTATGTGCTGTTCTTGGTGGACTTTCATAGAAATAAACTAAGGATCCAACACTGTCAGTCTTCAGCTTAAAATTTTTAATGACCTAACCCTTCATTTCTTTCTTACATTATAGACTCCAGACTTCTTAAGATTGTCTGTAAGGAATGCCTATGATTCAGCCTCAGACTGTTTTTGTAGTTTTCACCTTTCTCTGCAACAGTCCACATCCTGTGTTCTAATTGGACGGTGGGGCATTCTGCAGATTGACCAATTGAAATCTCAGGATTTTGCTGATGATGTTCTCTTTACTTACTTTGCCTGTTGGAATCCAGTTCTTCAAAATCTAATATGGGTGCAAAGCCTTGACTAATTCTTTTAAGGAAAAATAATACTCACTTTTTGTACTCCCATAGACACTTTTAACCCTCCTTTTGAGGCTTTATAGTTTAATTGTATTGCAGTTACTTGTATACACCTTTGTTTTGTTTGTTTGTTTGTTTGTTTGTTTGTTTGTTTTTTAGGGGGATGGCAATATTTTAGGAGACAGGTTCAGAATGTCATTTATCACTGAGTAACTGCTGAAAACTTGCCTGGAGATGATGTGAAGGGGAGACAGGAGGAAGACTGTTTCTTTTTCTCAGTTAAAACAGTGGTACTCTCATGCAAAGTTCAGTCAGGATCAGATAAAACTTCTTTTAGAAGTCTTTAAATTAAATTACAAATGCAACTTACAGAGTTTTACGGATTACTGCACCCTCGTCTACACAGACTTACTGAATCATCATCTTGGAGAAAGGGTCCACCAATAGGAATTTTTGTTGTATAACCAACTTTAGGAATACTGAGTTTGAATATCTTCATATTGAGTTAGGTTTAAATTTTAATTAAAAAAAAAAGGCCTTTCTCTCTCATCTAGATCTTGTGACACTCCTATAGGGCAATCATCTGTGGCATTTGAATTGCATGAGCTTAATGCCAGAAAGTCTGCAGAGTCATGGGCAGAGCCCACCCACAGCAGCTTAGCAGGGAATGTGGAACCATTGACCTGTGGGGTCGTTGTGTGGAGTTTGCTCAGGCTTTGGTAATATTTATCTTCATTCTTTCTATATTTACAGGATATTGCTCGTCTTTTGCAAGAAAAGGAGTTACAGGAAGAGAAGAAGCGAAAGAAACACTTCCCTGAGTCCTCTGGAGCCCATGCTCATGGAGAGTGTTACTATTACGAAGATGGAGGTAACATTGCCCACATCATGATCTACTCTATCCTTAGACTCAGCTGTGAGACAACCCTTTAAATCTGTCCATAAAGGGGCTGTGGGGCCCATTTAGATTGGTGGTGGAATTCTGTCTGAATGTAAGGAATTAATGTGTACTTCCTGGATGACAGAGCCATTTTCAGGGCTATTACAGCTTGAATACACTTTTGTAAGATTTGGCACGTATTCTTTTATGCTGATGTCCCTGGGAATGCTGTTATTACATCCTTAGCACATAACCTGGGATGTGGAAAATGGTGGGCTTGGTCTGTCTCAAGGAAATCTGGTTAGGAGGTTTGAAGCAGCCAAGTGGTACAAGTAATAAAGAAGGTAGGTGCACCTTCTTTCATTAGTTATGGGATAACAAAGCTTTTCCCCACACATCTTGTGTTTTGAACAAGCTGATGATTTAGCCTGTTGACAAAAAGTTAACATGATTCTCTGGTCATTATTTTGCTTTTGATGCTTTCTTGCTATTCGGTTACCATATAGAAAACTTTCTGAGGGAAAGAAATCTCTTTCAAGTTTCTTCTTCTGGTGCCTGTGCTTGCATCATGGTGGCGGCAGTTTTGGTGGTGGTGGTAATTTTGGTGGTGGTGGTTCTTCCCCTTCAAAGTGTGTTGGGAAACGAGTATCTGCAAGCGTTGCCCAGCCCTTCTTAAAGATCTGTCAAAAGAAAGACATTTCCTATAGTTTCTAGTAAGAGTGTTTATTGTAGTCCAGCTTAAAGACCATACTTAGGATGACAAATTCTAAAGACTGCTTTGGGAAAGTAAAGATTTTAAGTTCACTGAGTTCAGAGGTCCATGCAAACTAATTATCAGTTGCCTCTATAATTTCATTATAAAATGTAAGTAAGTAGGTGTTTGTCTTTGATAAGTAGAATGAAAGGAATGTGTATATAGATGATAGGATTGTTACAGTTTAGGTACATCTTGCTCAGTCACATTGTTGCTCTAAATTGATCATAATCAGTAGAGCTCAGCTCTGTGGCATGAATGGTAAGCAGGCTGATTCTATATTTATTGTTTGCTGTGTTCTTCTTCTATATGTGAAATGCCCAGCTCTTTTTTGATACCCAGTTTTCTTACACTGGCTTTTCTAATGCAATCATGTATTACAGCATTTGAAAAGAAAAATTATTGCCACATTTTTTCTGTACGAGAGACCAGAAAGTAAAGAGTTATTATTCAGACTTAATTAAAATCTTAGAAATGTGGTCTGGTGTGTTTCGTTTGTTTTTATTTTTAATTCTGCTCTGGAGGCATGTTCACTGCAAATAAAAGTAACTACTTTAAACTTATAAGTCTATGAAAACATTAGTATGGCAAGTAATGAAGTACCCTGAAATACTAATTTTAGCCTTTCCATGTTAAAGCCTTATGCTAACTTGAACTGGAACTCAAACCTGCTTGTTTGGACCAGAGTGCCATCATCCTGACTCATGTGTCTAGGGCAGAAATTAGTGGGTTTTCAGGGACACCTAAAAGTTAAAAAAAAAAATCTCTATATATTTTTAACTGCTTTTATAAACTTAAAGACAGTGGCATAGGTGCCACTTTTTTGGAGTTGGAGGGTATTGGAAATAGGAAGTATTGACCCCCTGAGCACATGCAGGTAGACACTGGAATTTCTCTCTCAGTTGTGTTGTCAGGACAGATTATGTGTTGCTGCTCATGTGATCTTTATTTATGCCTTTGGGCTGGACCCAAGTTGAAGTCACAGAAATCACATTGCCATCTAGTTCGTCCTTACAAAGCAATCCTATGTTCTTTTCAGTGGTCTTTCCCAACACATGACAGAGGCTCTGCCATTGTACTTCTCTATCTTCATACAATATGATTTTTGCCTTACTTACATAATAATCACAATATATTATTACAGAAGTGGTGTTTTCAGCTTTTATTTTACTTAAAATTTAATAAATTAATCTTTCAAAATGATCATTTTTAGATTTTGTGCAAGTTTGTAATTACACCGAATATATCAGATTTATATAAACTGAAATGGTTTATCTTATTCACTTTTTAATCCATGTTTTTCTTTCAAAGAAAGAACAACACACTTACCTGTGTTGAAGGTATATTAATGATTTTTTTAAAGTTATGTTGGAGTCATAGATCTAAGGAAGTTATTTATTATAAATCACTCTAGCCTTTTTCTTATTTGCAAAATGGGGATTATAATAATGTATCCTGATGGATGTTGAGAAGATGAAATAATGTAATTTTGGTGAAGACATAAACTCTCAAGCACCATTATTTATACATATTTTAATGTTATATGTGTATAACATAGTATTTTTTTATATCTAAACAAAAATCTTATTTTGAAAGACAAACATGGAGGCACAAAAATAAAATGTGTGTGTGTGTATATATATTCATGTATATGTATATATACATGTATATGTATATATATATTGGCTATAAGGAAGTCAATTATATTTGCCAAATAACTTTGAAGAAACATACCAGTCTCAGTACTTAACTGAAGAGGGTTTTAAAGGATTCAGACGGATTTCCCCCACCCCTGTCTTCTTTTTTTTTTTCTTTACAGATTTAAGGATATCATAGCAAGTGAACTAGGCAATAAATATTTTTATCCCATCAACTCTGCAAATGTAGTAACAGCTCTGCTTCAATTCTTTAATACATTTCCCTAAAGTAAAACTACTAATATTATTTAACTTTCGAGAAAGAATTTTAAAACAACAATTACAACAAAACAATCATAGCCTCACTGATCCGTGTTGAAAACAAAACCCTCCTTGTTTCCTTCAGCCTTAAAGGCAGACCTCACTCGGCAGCTCTCTTTGGGAACACTGGCTTCACCACTGTGACTCTTTGTTCCCTGGTGGGGTCATCATCTCAGTAGCTGGTCTATACTGGATTCATTCACAGCAGTAGTCAATTGGTTCTTTCTCAGTTGTCAAGATACACTTAAAATAATAGTTTGTTTAAAAGAGTAGATAGTTTTTTTAATCACATAGTAATTGTTCTGTTGTTTCACTTTTACTGTTATGTAAAAAAATAAATTTAATAATAAATTTTGAAGATAAGTACTTTTACTGACTTTTTAGAAGACATCTTAAGTTAAATGTCACCTTTGAAGCAAATTTTCTTTTCAAGTTGAAGAGGAAACAATTCAAAATGTTTGAGAAGCTTATGGCATCAGTGATACATTTAGCATGTATCTTCCTTTCCTCTCTACCTTTATTACATTAACGATGATAGACTTAAAAACAACCAAAAAACTCATAAAGCAAAACAAAACCAAACAAATAAACAACAAAACCTAGAAACTAAGAAAATGTACAGTTTATTTCCTTAATATCCCGTCAACTTAGAATAGCTGTTTCAAAGACAATTCATCAAGTAGCTAATTCCATCTGTCTTAGCAATTTTCCATGGAATTAGGATTTCTTATTATTATTTTGAAAATATATTAAAAGTCTTAGAAATGTTAAAAACACTTTGCAAAGTACATACTAATTTACTTCACACTGTGCTTGCGCCTCTGTGAGACCTGACGAGCACCCATGTGCTGCTTTGGAACATTGTATTAAACTGAGGGGCTTGTATATTTAGCACACCCTGTATTTTTGTGCAAAGATTACAGAATCATCAAGTTTTTTGAAATTTAGGAAATGGCTCCTCTCTATGTATTCCATGTGGCATCCCTTTTTAATTTTTTCCCCCACCATGTTTCAAGTAAGATTGGGAGCAGAATTATCCAAAGATAACAGTGAGATTCACTCATTTAAAATCATCCTCTGCTTCATTCTCCTCCACATCGAACTACAGTACGTCCGGGAATGTTTGCTTTGGCCACTTAAAGGGAAAGGAAAGAGAAATACTAAAATCTGTGGATCATTTCTCTGAACTACGTGGAAACTATCAACATTCTAATGTTGATTTATTATTATTTCCAAGAAGAATATTTGAGAGCCTCTGACTGGAATCACAAAGCTTAGTTTTTTCTGTTTTATGAGATTCCCTCAACTCCCATTTTTCCCCTCACATATTAGTTCCAAATTGGTTTTGTAAGTACAATTTAACATTTAATGGCTGTAATTTTTGTTATTGGCAAATATTAAAGTACTTTGTTAACTCTTCCTAATCATGATTAAGCTCTTTCAGATTTATTTCACTTACTTTTATGTTTTTACCTTTGTGGTTATACACCCAAAGTCCTTCCAGTAAATGCCCATCCCCTATTTTCAGTTTGTTAAGTTGAAAAAGTCCTCTCCATTTTAAAACAGGTTAAACGTGGGCCCTGTATCAACCGTACAGTGAGTTCAATCCCATTGAGTTAACCTGCATTTCTGTTTTTCACATTCTTCCGCCTCCACTCAGACCAGCCACGGTCAAGGAGGGCAAGGGAATTGGGTTCTGGACTCTCAAGGTCTTGTAAACGCCCAAGTAATGAAAAGACTGTGAAGCAGAGAAAGGAGAAGCCCAAACATCCACCAGAGAACTTGGACGAACTGGAAGACCATCGTTTATCAGAGAAATCTCTCTCCTCTAGCTCAGGCAACATGAGGGACCCTCCCCAAATTAGCACTGAGCAGTGTGAAAGGAAATGGTCTGGCCATGAGAGGCCCCGGAGACCTCCTCTTCCCAAGATCAGTGGTGAGGTGTTTCTGAGTACGGCGTTTGATGACTGGGAGGCCAGCAGTAGCCATCGAACTCGGAATTGGGAAAAACAGTCCAGACGCCAAAGCGGACTTTCACCGAAGTCTTCTCGAAACGCAGGAACTCACTGCAAGGAGACTGTGTATGGGAGGGAGCGTGGGCCCGGGGAGCACGGAGAGAGGAGGCCCAGGCCCAGGACACCTCCCTTCTCAGACAGTGAGGAGCGGCTCCAACTCCATGACACAGGTAATAAAGGCAGTTACTGGAAGGCCACCTGGAGCCAAATATTACGTAAGGTACTTACTTAATCACAAGTCAGTGTGAAGAAGGAAGGTATTTGTAACTTTCCCTTTCTGTTTTCTGAGAGAACACCCTGACTCCTTACAGGGTTCTTCCAGCCCCAGGTTGCAGTGGAGGTGCTGTCCCTCCCAGATACAGTTCTTTACTTGCCAAGGGCGTACATCAGAGATTTGGATACCAATCAAAGCTCCTGAATTTCTGGTTTTCCTTCAGTGACCCCAGAAGATCTGGTCACACTGTCTTCATAGTATTTGCCTAAGTAGAAGACCCACGGGGCTGGGGTTCTAGGTTTTCTTGACCTTATATTTCCCATCTATAAAGTTAGAGATTGGATTAAGAGGCAGTTTCTTAATATAGTGCTTTTCTGTTGTGGACCTCAGTCTATTTTCATCAGAATCAGCTGAGCTGTTTTCTAAAAATGTAGATCTTTGGGTCTCACATATATTACCATCTCTGGAGTGTGGCCTGGCATTCTGAGCTTGTTTTAGATCTGGAGATGATGGTTATTTACTTATGGTTTGAAAATCCTTACGTTAGGGGGCTTTCTATGTCTAATGTCCTTCCACTCTCTCTCCAGTTGGTGTTCTGAGGTGCCAGTATCAGGTAAGTTCTTGGTGTAGGCACTTCACTTTATTGCACTTCACAGATTTTGCATTTTTTTACGAATTGACAGCAAGACCTTCCACCAGCAAGAAGGTTATGACTCACTATTTTGCTGTACTCACTCGATTGTGGTGGTGTGGAACCAAATTTGTACTATCTCCAAGATACGCCTGTAGTTGTATAGGAATGAAGAGAACATTAGGCTTAAGTGTTAAATTTCTGGCATGTCTGAGGCTTAAATGTGAAGTCCATCATTGATTGACACAGTAATGCTTCTTTCTATTTTTGTCTGGAAACCTTGTGGCTGTACCACTATAAGTCATAGTACTACTCTGTCTGGTGTTTTAATTTGATCTTGGGTATCACCCTGGATCTGTTGGGTTGGCTAAGAAGTTTGTTTGCTTGCTCTTTGTTTTCCATAAGATGGTTCTACTAGTACTTAGTTGTCTTTAACTTCAGTTGAAACAATTTTATTAGATTGCATTGTAACAGCTGTCATATCAGTGTGCGTTAAAAACATACCAAAATTGGTGAATTTTTGTGTAGCCTTTTTAATATTGAAGATGGAAGAAAACAAGCAACATTTTTGACATACTATGCCTTATTATTTCAAGAAAGGTAAAAATGCAACTGAAATGCTAAAGATTTGTGCAGTGTATGGAGAAGGAACAGTGACTGACTGAACGTGTCAGAAGTGATTTGTGAAGTTTTTTGCTGGACAATGACGGGTAGACCAGTTGCAGTTCATAGTGATTGAGACATTGAGGACAGTCAACATTCTACCATGTGGGAGATAGCCAACATACTCAGAATATCTAAATCAATAAAGTTATTGGTGAAAATGAAAAATGTGCTTTTTATTTTACAGAAAAAATCATACGGACTTTTTGGCTGACTGAGATTTCACAGAGAGGCAAGGGCTATTGGGAGAGGAGCATCATGGAGGCATCTGTTCTTCCTTTCTTCTCTATTATTGCTTGGTCAGCCTCTGCTTTTGGTCTGGAAACTGGTCTCTGGGCTGCAGATTCAAGCTGATTTAGGTGCTTCTTCCTATTCTGTTAATTCTTTAAGTTATTAAAGGACTTGGTCATAAAGAAAATAACAATTCAGTTCAGTGAGGATACTCAGTATCTGCCACAAATATTCTTGCCTCAGGCTTGTGTTTGCAGGTTTATGCCTGGATCTGAGCCTCAGAGGGTTAATAACTCAAAGCAAAAAGATGGATGTGTAAACAAGCAATTAGATATACTTTGAACAAAGATCTATGGGGGTGTAGAGGAGGAAGTGATGTAATCTATCTAGAGTAGGCTTTATGGGCAAGTTATACGATATCCAGATTTAGAAAGACATGTTGGAGTTCTAAAGGTTCAGGGGAGGAATGGTGATTACACCAGCCTCTATATATTAAACACTGATTCACAGACCCTACTACTGCAGTTGTAGGCAATTTTTCTTATTTTTCTTTCTTTCTTTTTTTTTAACTGGCACAGGGGTACTAACGTGGCTACTGCGTAGCTGCTTGTGTGTATCATTTTGTATTCAACTTAATTTACAAATTTCATCTTTCTAGCCCCTCTAGGCTAGATTTTGCAATAGGTTAGAAGATTACATTAAAATACATTTACTGGGCACACATGTCTATTTGTAAGGTTATTAGCATAGGCCAACTTTAACTTCATAATGAAGAAACTAGCAAGATGACAAATAGCTGTTCTAAGCATTTGGACAGGATTTCAGAATCGGTCGAAAAGGAATGCAAGATAAAATTGCCAGGTTAAATATAAAACTGGGTAACCTTCTAAAGAGTAGTAACACCATACCAGCTTTGAGGGTGACTTTACCATTGAGCTGTTCTGTCCTGCCAGCCTCTTACCTGCAGCTTAACCTCCGTCCTCTCAGAGCCGTAGGACTTGTGCCTCTTTCTGCTATGACATTGCCCCAGTGTCAGACTGGCTTATTACAGAATGTGCCTGCATTATGCCAGACAGTCTGTCAACCCATCATTTTACCTTATTTTTAGCAGAATCTATTTAAAGGTAAGTTTTATTTATTATTTTTTTTGAGGGTCTTTTGTTCTCATACTGGCAAATGCTATGCAGAAAAAGACAGGCAAAAATTAGGTTAAGAAATGAACTTGGAATTCTTGGAATGTGGCTCATCTGACCTTTGAAAGTGAATATCCAGACTATGTTTATTTAGGCTGCCAAAGTGAGGAGGGCCGTTCTGTTAATTTTTTAAATTAACTGTGCCTTTAAAGTTTTTAAAGCATCTCACTGTTTTCTGTAATGATGCCTTAGACTGTACTGTCTGAAGTTCCATCTTACATACTCAAAAAAGCTCTCTCTACCTCTGACAGAGGACACTGCATTGGGCAGCCCTGTCAGCTCAGAAACCCGGAAATTATTCTGGGCTGTGGGGATCTTCTACTTAAGACACATGCAAGTTCCAGTGATGAAACAAGGGATCAAAGAAACTTTTCCCACTCTATATTGGCTTGGCCAAAAAATCCGTTTCATTTTTTTCATAAAACAAAAGACACATTTTTCATTTTCACCCATAACATTATTGATTTGGATATTTTGAGTATGTTGGCTGCCTCCCACTATTGGCTTCTAGTGGGTAGAGGCTGGGAGTTCTGCTAAACATCTTCCAATACATGAGACAGCCCAACAGCAAATAATTACAGTCATCCCTCGTTATATCGCGGTTTACTTATTGTGGCTTCGCTGTATCGCGGGTTACAATGAAGCCGCAGTAAGTGAACTGTGATATAGCCAGGGACGACTCTGTACTTCACTGGTGAGTACCCATATAGAATTTTATATGTTGTTAAAATTCCGTAGATTTAAGAGTGTAGAAAGTGATTAAGAACATATGAAGTGTTTATAAGAGAGTGGGAAAGGTTTATAAAGCCTTAAAATATATATAAATAATAAATATAATGCCACTACTTCACAGATTTTCACCTGGGGTCTCTGGAATGTAACTCCCGCAATAGGTAAGGGATCACTGTATTTGGTCAAAATGTCAATAGTGCCAGAAACTTTACAAACCATTTTTGTCATGATCAGTCATAGCACCTTTTCCATATACCACACAAATTTTTTTGTGTGTTTCAGTTGTGTTTTTAGCTTGCTTGAAATAATAAAGCATAATACACCAAATATGTTACATTTTTCTTCCATCTTCAGTTGTAAAATAGCTGCACAAAGACTTGTGAATTTTAGTAATTTTTTTTGAATGCACACTGATATGACAGCTGTCACAATGCAACCGAACAAAATTATGTTGAATGAAGTTAAAGACAAGCACTACTAGAGCCATCGTATGGAAAAAAACATAGTAGACTTTTTGGCCAACCCAATATTTGGGACTTAGAGAGAGGTATTACCTCAAGTTCTATTTTTATTAAGGTACAGTTGACATACAGCATTATACTCATTGGATGTGTACACCATAGTGATTCAATATTTACATATATTGCAAAATGATTACCACAGTAAGTCTAATTAACATCTGTTACCATCCACAGGTACAACTCTGTGTGTGTGTGTGTGTGTGTGTGTGTGATAAGAACTTTTTAAGATTTGCTCACTTAGCAACTCCCTTGTATGCAATACAGTATTATTAACAGTCAAAATACTATATATTATATTCCCATGACTTATTTTTTTATAGCTGCAAGTCAGTACCTTTTGACTCTTTATTAAGATCACTTATTTTGCCCCTACCCCCATCTCTACCTCAGGCACCCAGCAATATGTGTTCTGTATCTGATGAGCACATTTTTTTTTTAGATTTCATATATAAATGATATTGTATGATATTTGTCTTTCTCTGAATTATTTCACTTAGCATAATGCACTGAAGGTCTATGCGTGTTGTTGCGAATGGCAGGATTTCATTTTTTTATGGCTGAATAATATCCCATTGTAGAACATACAATCATGAGTCAGTAGAGACATTTTGGTCAATGACAGACTGTATATATGATGCTGGTCCTGTAAGAATACAGTAGAGTACTAGCCATTGTATCTTGTTGGAGCATCATCCCATAACTGAAAGGTTGTTGGTTCAGTTCCCAGTCGGGGCACATAGTGAGGTTGCAGGTTCAATCCCTGCAACCTGGGTATGTCTGGGTGCATATGGGAGGCCACCGATTGATGTTTCTCTCTCACTTCGAAGTTTCTCCCTTTCTCTCTCTCTAAAAAGCAGTGAAAATTGTCTTCGGGTGAGGAAGAAAATATGACGGAGCTGAAAAATCTCTGTTGTCTAGTGGCATCATAGCCATCTTAGTGTCAGAGCAGGAGGCATCACTCACCTGTTTGTGGTGATGCTGGTGTAAGTGAACCTGACCTGCCAGTCAAGTTAAAGTATAACTGTACAATTACATATAGTACACAGTACTTGATAATAATAATAAACAGTTGTGTTACTGGCTTAATGAATTTACTGTACTCTTACTCATTTTTGAGCGTACTTTTTCTACTTATTAAGAAAAAACTTTGCTGCAGAACAGTATGTCCTATTATGCGAGCAGCAGCCTCATACCTCTCACGTTTGTTTACCTTGTCTCTTGATCACACCATTTTCTCTTGTACTTGGCTTGATCTTGTGTTGTTGTGCTCTACAGGCTCGTAGCCTAGGAGGAGTAGGCCATATCCTACAGCCTAATGTGCAGGTTCTGCCATCTAGGTTTGTGTGAGTGTACTCAAGGATGTTCTCACGTTGATGAGGTCACTTAACGATGCGTTTCTCAGAACTGTTGTCATTGTTCAGTGGCACATGGCTGTACACCTCACCTCCTTTGTCTGCTGATCTGTCAGTGGGCTGTTAGGTTATTTCCATGTCATAGGAACTGTAAACAGTGCCGCAGTAAACATGGGGGTGCATGTGTCTTTTTGAGTTCGTGTTTTCATTTCCTTGAGATAAATATGCAGAATTGGAATTGCTAGATAATGTAGTAGTTCTATTTTTAAGTTTTCAAGGAATATCCAAACTTTTTCATAATGGTTGCACCAGTTTACATTCCCACCCACGGTGCACAAGGGTTCCCTTTTCTCCATATCCTCACCAACACTTTTTCTTGGTACTAGCCATTCTAACAGGTGTTTTTATTTGTATTTTCCTGTTGACTAGTGATATTAAGCACCTTTTCGTGCACCTATTGACTAGCTGTATGTCTTCTTTTGAAAAAATATCTATTCAGATCCTATACCCATTTTTAATCATACATATATACTTTCATATATATATATTTGTTATTGAGCTTTATGAATTCTTTACATATTTTGGATATTAACCTTTTACTAGATAAGTGATTCGCAAATATTTTCTTCTATTTAATAGATTGCCTTTTGGTTTTGTTGATGATATCTTTTGCTGTGAAGAAGCTTTTTGGTTGATTGGTCCCACTTGGGTTTTTGTTTGTTTTTTTTTTTTTGTTGCCTCTGCTTTTGGTGTTGAATAAAAAGAAAAAAAAATCATCTCCAAGACCAATGTAAAGGATCTGACTGCCTATATTTTTTTTAGGGAGTTTTGTGGTTCAGGTCATATGTTCAATTCTTTAATCCGTTTTGAGTTCATTTCTGTGTATGATGAAAGATAGTGGTCCAGTTTCAGTATTCTTTCCCTGTTGTATATTGTTGAGTCTTTTGTTGTAAATGATCATATGTATATATGTTATAGGCCTCTATATGTTATAGGCCTTTTTCTGGGCATTCTGTTCTGTTCCATTGATCACTTTGTTTTTACCTGCCAAGAGGTCACAATCTTCTCAACCTGTCAAGACAATTAAGATTATTGCATTTGAATGCCTTCTGAGCATCTTTGATAGATACTGCAGTATTTTCTCACTTAATTCTGTGGTATAGAGTAAGGCATAATAGTGCAGAAAGCTTAGTGTCTTGAAATCTGAGCATATCCCTCTATATTGTTTCTTTTACTGGATGGCAAAATTGAAGGAGTAAGGCATAAGTATGTCCTTTCCTATTGTCCTCGATTAGGCTTTGGGCTGCTCATTGAAGTGCCAGTTTTCTATAGACTGGAGAAAGGTATAGTAACCTACCTTGTCCGCCGACTTTACCGAATACTTACTTTCTTACATAATTTCATTTATTTTACCTAAAATATTCCTTCCTAGTCATGACCACACTAATCATAACTCAGGGAGGTTTATATTCCATGTAACTATGGCCCATTCTTGGGAGTATGCCGCTGTCATGTGATTGTCCTAAACCACTCAGAAATCTGGGTTAAAACCAGGCCAGGCTGGTGTAAGATTCCGTAGCTCTAAAAATGATGTGAAGTTGAAGTAGATTCTGTGTTCTGGGTAATCATGTATTAATTGGCCTGAAGCTAAGAAAACCATGTCTAATAGTCTTTTTTTTTTTTTTTTGGTGGGAAAGGCAGATGAGTCTGTGGCTTTTGAGTTTACCACAAAGCTAGGTTCAAAGCTCTACAAAGAAAGGCTTCACCAGCTAACTTAAACTATATTCATTTGCCCAGATTTGAGTTGTATTTTCTTTTCTTTGTTATTTTCTATTTTTTAAAGCAAGCAAATCAAGTGTGGTGAGGCATTTTGGTAAAAACTGTTTTAATGTATGGTTATTTTGATGGACATAATACACCAAGCTGGTAGTTCCAGTGCTGATTGCAAATGAGAATCAACTGTTAAAGATTTTTTTAATTAATTAATTTATTTTTTCTTTTTTTAATATATTTTATTGATTATGCTATTACAGTTGTCCCATTTCTCCCCCATCATTCCCCTCCACACCCTCTCCCACCCACATTCCCCCTCTTTAGTTCATGTCCATGTGTCATAAGTTCTTTAGCTTCTACATTTCCCATACTATTCTTGCCCTCCCTCCCCCTGTCTATTTTCTACCCACTATCTATGCTACTCATTCTCTGTACCTTTCCCCCTCTCTCCTCCTCCCACGCCCCTGTTGCTAACTCTCCATATGATCTCCATTTCTGTGGTTCTGTTCCTGTTCTAGCTGTTGGCTTAGTTTGCTTTTGTTTTAGGGGTGGTTCTTAATAGCTGTGAGTTTGCTGTCTTTTCACTGTCATATTTTTATCTTCTTTTTCTTAGATAAGTCCCTTTAACATTTCATATAATAAGAGCTGGGTGATGATGAACTCCTTGAACTTGACCTTATCTGAGAAGCGCTTTATCTGTCCATCCATTCTAAATGACAGCTTTGCTGGATAGAGCAATTTTGGATGTAGGTCCCTGCTTTTCAAGATTTCAAATATTTCTTTCCAGCCCCTTCTTGCCTGTAAGGTCTCTTTTGAGAAATCAGCTGACAGTCTGATGGGAACTCCTTTGTAGGTGACTGTCCCCTTATTCCTTGCTGTTTCTGGAATTTTCTCCTTCATTTTAATCTTGGCTAATGTAATTCTGATGTGCCTTGGTGTGTTCCTCCTTGGGTCCAACTTCTTTGGGACTCTCTGAGCTTCCTGGATGTCCTGGTAGTCTATTTCTTTTGCCAGATTGGGGAAGTTCTCCTTTATTATTTGTTCAAATAAGTTTTCCACTTGTTGCTCTTCTTCTTCCCCTTCTGGTACCCCTATAATTCGGATGTTGGGACGTTTAACGATGTCCCGGAGGTTCCTAAGCCTCTCCTCATTTTTTGGAATTCTTGTTTCTTCCTCGTTTTCTGTTTGGTTGTTAGTTTCTTCTTTCTGGTCCACTTCATTGATTTGAGTCCCAGTTTTCCTTCCATCTCTATCAGTGCCCCATGCATCTTCCTTCATTTCACGGATTGTAGCCTGCATTTTTTCATCTAGTTTGTGAGCAAAATCAACCAATTCCGTGAGCATTTTGATGACCAGTGCTTTGAACTGTGCATCTGATAGGTTAGCTATCTCTGCATCGCTTAGAGGAATTGGCTCTGAGGCTTTTATTTGTTTTCCGGTTTGAGCCATTTTTGGTGGGTTTTTTGTTGTTGTTGTTGTTTTGGTTTTAGTCTGGTCGCAGCTATTACGCAGTGAGGGGTGGAGCCTTAGGTGTTCCTCAGGGTGGGGGAGCCCAGTCGCCGGGTTGTGATGCTATAGGTGGGGGCGGGGTCTGAGAGGGAATAATGGTGCCTGTCCCGCTCTCTCCTGGACTCCGGCCCTTTCCGCCGCTTCCCCTTCACCTGGATTATCTGCGCACGCGCTCGTGCTGTTACGTAGTGAAGAGTGGAGCCTCTGATGCTCCCCAGTGCGGGGCAGCCCAGTCACTGGGTTGTGACGCTATAGGTGGGGGCGGGGTCTGAGAGGGAACAATGGCGCCTGCTCCGCTCTCTCCTGGATTCAGTCCCTTCCGCCACTTCCCCGCTGCCTGGACCGTCTCCGAGCGCGAATGTGGGACCACCTGGTCAGCCAGCCGCCTTGTGCGGCCTCACTGGGTCTGCACAGTTGCCCCCCTGTGCCCGGGGTCCACCAGCTGCTGCCTGTGGGCCCGGGGACCGCCAGCCGCCGCCTGTGTACCTGGGAACTGCCTGCAGATGCTGCTTGCGTTCCCGGGTCAGTACCTCCACTTTCTCCTGCCGCGACTCTGCCCCTCTTACTGGTCTGGATGAATGGTTGTTGGACTTCCGTACAGTTCAATTTTCTATAAGTTCTGGTGGTTTTCTTGTTTCTAAATATTTGTTGTCCTTAATTTTGGTTGTTAGAGGAGGCACAGCGTGTCCGCCTACGCCTCCATCTTGGCCGGAAGTCCTAAAGATTTTTTTAAAAACAAAATTCTAAAGATCAGATCTTTCCTGGCTACTTATATTAGAATTCCTGGGGTTTGGGTCAAAGATTTTTATGTTTTTTTAAAGCGGCACAAGTGATTCGAGTATATCGCCGTGGTTGAGAACAGCTGATAGGAAGAAACAGGCAATTAGGGGTGAATGTTCGTTCTGCCATCAGTGATCCACTCAGTGAAAGCTACTATTTCAGATGGCTAATCTTCTTTACCACATTAGTCATTTTAATTACTTTCAAATATAAAGCATTCACATTGTTGAATAGTTGTAATTTATAAAAGGTACAAAGAATGAAATATCTATAATTTTGCAATGACCGTCATTAGCATTTACTACTTAATTAAAAGTTACAGAAGGAATATGTGCTACAAATAAAATTTCAGAATAGATAGCCACGATTCCCCACCGGTCCCCGCCTGTTCCTTTCTCAGAGCAGAACTCTAGAGTCGTTGTGCCATTTCCTTTGTGTTGTATCTTCCATAAACTTTAGCAACACCATTAAACTGATCACAGCTCCGGGAGAGTTCTAAAAAGCAAGGGGTTTGTTGACCATCAGAGCAGAAGCCATGTCAGGACCACTGGGTGACTGGCAGACATGGGTCACATAACTCCCGGCGGTGGCCGGGGAGGGGGGATGCTGTTTCTGCTGTGCCTGGGCTGCACAGGGCTGAGGCACGTAGAAGGAAGCCTCTCGTGGCCTCCAGGCATGATGGCTTAGCCTCTTTAAAACCTCAACTCTGTAACTTTCTTCTCTGTAAATTCTTTTTATTTCAGTGACTTAACTTACCTGCCTCTGCCACTTTTTATTTGGTGAAAGCCTTGCAGTTCCTTTGCTGATTCCTGTTCTTGAGGAAACTCTGAAAGGGGAGGTTTTACAGGCAGGTTTGGGCGCGTAACTTTGTTTAAGTGTGTGGGTTATCTGCATCACCACTTCCGTGCCTAAGCAAAGAAATTATTTCAAGGGTACCCTCCACCGAATTTTGGAGTGGCAACTATATTGTCAGTGTTAGACAGTAAAGAAAAAGGTAAAATTTAAGGTAAAAGTTTCTTTTCCTTAAATTTTGCAACTTTATAGAAGACAAAACTTGGTTGCCTTACTACATTGAGTTTTTTCTAGGAATGAAGCCGAGAACAATGAAAGAAGCAGTCTCCACTCCATCACGAGGGAGCCACAGGGGTCAGGAATGGTACGATGCTGAGATTGCCAGGAAACTGCAGGAAGAAGAAATTTTGGTGAGCATTTTAATGCACAGGTTCAGGTGAATAAGGTGTTTTTTGGTGAATTGAGTCTTTCTTAGATTATATAATAGGCATTGTAGTCCTTTATCAGTTGAGAAACTAATACATTTTTTATAGGTGGAAAATCAAAACAATAGGAATAGTGTTTAATTTCATTTACTGAGTAAACATTAGCAATAGAATTCCATATCCTTATCTCTTCATTATTGAGTTCTGATAATTCTCTAGGAATCTGCTGTAGGATTTGGTAAAAATAGACCCTGCTCTGACTGGTGAATGTGTACCAACCAATTACCGACTTGAGGATGTTAATCAACTGGTTTCAAATTCCAGTTTATTTTTATGTAATATTTTAAAAGATGGACAGAATAGAATCCAATTAAATTAATTTTTTGCATTTTCTATAATATAGGCTACCCAGGTGGATGTGAGAGCAGCTCAAGTAGCCCAGGATGAGGTGAGTTCGTGATGACGAGGTTTGTGTAGCCGGTGTTCTTTGGGACGGTGACAGTAACTTTCTACCTGCAGTTCTGTAATCAGTAAGAATGTGGACTGGATTTTTTTAAGGAAATCGCTAGACTTCTAATGGCTGAAGAAAAGAAAGCTTACAAGAAGGCTAAGGAACGAGAGAAATCGTCATTGGACAAAAGAAAGCATGAGTCTGATTGGAAGGTAGGATCTGTTGTTTTGTTGTTTGTTTGTTTGTTTGTTTGTTTAATGGTAAGTAAAATTAGAAATGTAAAGAAGACTCTGCTTGTAGGGTAATCCCTGCAAATATGTTTAGGGTGTACAAAGTACTTGTATCACATATGTGAATCTGACTTGTAAAAGTTGTTTCACTATAGAAAATCATATTAAATTCTTGAAAGTAACCATGTAAAAAGTTATCGCTAAGCTTGAAAAACTCATTTCATTCATTTTAAGACCCATCAGGATGTGAGTGTCCTCTGGTCATGAGCAATCTTAGTTTTATTTTACTACAGTTCCCTTAAAGGAGAATATAGCATTTTCACATGCTTGCAAATTTCCACGGTGGCCTTTTCTTCCTGTCTGTACTTTCCCTGTGCACTGATTTTGTGCTTCATCCCTGATGATGAACTCATTGTTCCTCTTTCCTCTTGGCCCTTGGCAGGCCGACAGATACCCTCAGCAGTCATTGCTTATGTCAGAGTGCAAGCACCATCTGGTATGAGCTTGAGCTCTTACCTTCCCTTTCATAATTCAGAAGTAGGCGACCAAACAGTCAGTGCAGTGATGTTAATTCATCACTGCAATCTGATTGTTGTATATGATGGCTGCAAATACAATTTAACAGACTTTACTCATCAGTTACTTTGTGCAAAGCATTGCTCTGGACTTGTAGGGAAAGACAAAGATATTTCCTTATGATAATATAGAATGTAGGCAGGAAGGCAGACTGTAGACAGCTAACAAATACACAAGGTCAGGCTGGCTGATGAAATCATAATGGAAGAACAGCAGAGAAGAAGGGAGAGAGTTCATGTAGGAAAGTGTTTCTAGGGAGAGAGTTTATTTTAGACCTGGATAGATCGTGTGTGTCTACCTGTTCTCTAAGAGATGCTTCCCTGGGTCTCTGGTCCTGTCTGACTCTTGGCTGTGAGGAAGAGAAGATACAGAAATCATAATAGTGTTGCTCTACTTCCTGTTGCTCAGTTACATGGTTGTCTGTCTTAAAGCAAATGAAAGTATTATTTCCATGTTAATTATTTATACTTATCTCCCTCTTTTACCATCTTTGAAATTCAGGATTTTTTCTCACCCATTTCCTTTTTAAGTAGAAAGGTTCCCAAATGGTTATCCATTAAGTAAGCCACAAATAATTGCCCAGGAGCTACTCAATTTCTTTGTTAATCCTGTGAAGGAGCAGGTATTTTTAAGGATTACAAATCAGTAAAGTAAAAGAGGAAGGCCACCTTTCTGAAGGTATCAGAACTGCTGTGCTTTCTAGATTCTTTTACTGGTGCTGGCACAGTTCTTCTCTTGGAAAATTCCTTGAAATGTGCCTTAGTTTTTGGCTTGAAAATCATCCTCCCTAAGTCAGGTGTTTGGAAACAAGGTCATGAGCACACACTTAGATTCCATGAACTCTGGGAGCCTATCACTTCTCATTAGCTGGTGTGCAGCCACTGTGTTCATATTGGGTGGCCAGGCATAGCCTGGCGGAAGCATGTTTGCCTGGGGTTAGCCTGCTGATCTTACTACCCTGACAGCCTCCAACATGCCTTTGAGACTAATTTTTTAATCTATGAGTGGTTGTACTTAAAAATATTTTATGTCTTGAACTGAATGTAAGTAACCTGAAATAACTGAAGGAGAGTTTGACATGATTTAGATACATTCTAAACCTAAGCTTTTCCTTTGTTTGTTGGTTTCTTTATGTTTTTTTTTTTTTTTTTTCTGTTGTAGCCCAAAACATCTAAATCAGCACACTCAAAGTCAAAAGACAGTGATGAACCTCACCGTTCTAAGAATGACAGGCCAGCACGGTAAGTTGGTACCCGCAGAGGAGAGGGAAGAACTTGGCTTTGGGGTGAGTAAAGGGAAGTTGTAGCCTGAGGAGAGTGTTTGTTCTTTTCAGAGGGCATCCAGACACCTGCATTCATGAGGTGGTATCAGGTTGTGCCGCGTATTCTCCAACTTTTGTTTCTAGTCTTAAATTGGATGGAAGAGGTTCAGTGAGAAAAATGGGGCATTTCACAGAAGCTGGGGTGTAGAGAGGAAGGATGAGCCTTTTGTTAGGGCCAGTTCTTGTCTCTCTGCCTTTGCTGAACTGATGCCCTCAGTCAAGGAGGGATGAGCTTAAACATGTTCCTAAGCGAAGTCTCAGGTTTTAATTTTTTACTGAGGTTCGTGATCTGTGTCTGACATTTACACATGCTCAAGTTCATTTCTGTGCGCGTCTCAGTGTCCTAGGCAAATGCTCACTGAGTCATTACAGGCTGTTCTGAATCCCACCAGATGAAATCACTGTGGCTGTGTATAGGTACATTCTGACTTCTCTCAGGCAGTCTCGGGTCACAGTAGTGGAGCAGCTGTGCTCTTTCGACCTCAAAGTGTCACCCTTTAAGTCTCTGGGGAAGCAACCTTTTTATTTTCCCTTCATTGCTTTCTGTTGCTTTCCAGAAGAATATATGATTGGAATAGTAGGAAAGAATATTAAATAGAAAAAGACAAAAAATACTAAATCCGACATTTAGAAAATTCTAAATTATTAGAATATTGAATTTTGATCCTGATTTCTAATAATACATTTATTAATTCTTAAAATGTAAATTTTATTACACTGAAAGCATACAGTGTTGCTACTCCTTATTTGCCCACACTTAAGCTTGCGCTTCTTGTTTCTTTAAAGTGAATGTATTTAGTGCCCTTTAAAAGCCATACTCTGTTTCTAAGCCCTTGGGCTTTCAGAAGATAAAGACCCTTAGAAAATTCTGTCAGATTTGTGAAGCTTAGTGCAACAGTAGTAGAGTTTGTCTAATTGTGTAAAATTGGTTCTCGTAGTTTTTAGTTAAGCACATGCCAAACAGGTTTTAAAGATTTTAGTGCTACAGGGTTTGGTCTTAATTTACATCTCTGCAATATCCACACAAAGTAACAACTAACTAATCTGTTCTCAGGAAGAGAATAGCTGTGCAGTGAACTGAATTCTGTAGAGTTATTTTGCCATCTTTGAAGTCCAGGGGCTCCTTAGAACACTAATAATTTTACAGCAGATAAAGCAGAATAGTAGCTATTGTGGAGTAGCTATTTTAAAAGATTTGTTAAAGTTGAAAACAAGTTCTGGGAATGTAATAGGCACTCTTAAGACTATTTGGCATATTGCAAGAGTAAATAATCAAATGATCCTGTATGAAAAATTGCTGTAAGTGAAAAGTGACCTATCACTAGTGGAAATGAAGTCTTTTTGACCTGAAAGGATTATTTGTCTTTAAACATCATTTACAGAAAAATTATATATATGACAGTACAAAAATGAAGAATATTATGTAACTTGTATGTTCATAGTTTAAAATTAAAGCCTGTTGTCTTACTATAGCTATCCGCACCACTGATGTCAGAATGTGTGCTTTCTGGTTAGGCTCTCTGTGTTCCTCTTTCAAAGTTAAAAGTGTAGCCGCTTGTACAGAAAAAGATGGTTTCAAGGATTGAAAAACTTGGACCTGCCTAGGTCAAGATGTTTATTTACTTCAGTGTAGTTATAATAATAGTAGAGGGGAAGCAATTTCTCAGAGCTTGTAGCATTCATGGTTGAAAATCAATTTCTGTGTCTATCATAAAATTTTTCAACTCTTCCTAAGGAAATAGAAAACCAGCTGGTAATCTGAATTAATTATATCTCTTTGTATTTGGAAAAAGTTACGACCCAAGTTCCAAATTTTAACCAGTAGGATTTTATACTGGTTATACTACCTAGCATTGTATCTTTTTCCATACATGTAGTTTTGAATAAAGATGCTGCCGCTGATAAAAATGCATACCTCTGTAGTTGAGTGTAGTGTAGTAGTTAAGAGCACTGGCTTTGAAATGCATCTGAGTTTGAGCCCTGGCTCTGCCACTTAACAACTATGAAATTGGACGGATCACTTACCTCATCTTTAACTCTAAACTAAATATGTGTCTGACATCAGGCTTAGCTTAAAATTTAAGTGCTGTATATTTATGTACAACCCACAGTGTAGTCCTTAGTGTATGTACAAGTTTACATCCCGTGCTGACCTCTTCCAGACACTGAATACCCAACACAGGTCTATTGCATGGGGAGAGAGTGAGAAATTTGAAAACATTTGCCTTTATTTTTATATGACAGAGCCCATTGTATTTACTACGTAACTTTCCAAATTGCAGAATACTTATTCCTTCCAGATTGTATATGTAATTACACAAAACATCCTAGGGCGTGGTTATACACTGACAAATATTAACCTCATGCGGGTTCCATGCTTTAGTTTAACAACAAAACAGAAAAGGAGAGATTTTATTTTTCATCTCATTAAAGCCAAGTGTTTTCAAAAATCTTTATTACATGATTAAAATAATAAGTTTAGAGTAGTCAAAAAATTGCCAATGTTTTTTACATTGTTTTGTTTTGGTTTGGTTTGGTTTTGACATGAGAAGGTGCAATACAGGACTGCCTTTACCTTTTCTAAGCTCTACTTTGCCACCTAGTGGATTACGGGATTTTGCAGTAAATTTTATATGTTGACTAATGTCCCTCTGTCCCTCTCTCCCCTCTCTTGTCCTCCCATTTTACCTGCTGCCCTCCCTGTCTCGCCTCTTCTTCTCCCTTTCTTAACTTTATCAGTTTCATTTCTGTTCTTTGCTTTCTTCCTGTCTTTCTTCTTAAAGCCTACCAAAACTGTGTAAATTTCTCATTAGTGTCAGTGGTCACATCTCATTAATTTTTGTTTCTCTAGTCCTTAGCACAATGGATCACACATTGGGTGTCCGAAAATGTGTTTTTATTGAATTATGTGCACCAAAACAAAAGAATAGTAAAATAAAATGATTTATCCAAGTTAATGCAACTGGCCAGGAGCAAAATGAGAATTCTAAAACATTCTGACTTTCCATTAACAACAAAAAACATTTTTACCACGTGACCCAGTGAGCAGTACAGTTGTTGCCACCACTACTTCGAGTATCTCTAAATTCAGACTTCCCTTCAGGCCGCCGCCACCGGCCGTGGCAGATGCTGAGGACTTGGATTACACTCACTTTACAAACCAGCATAATTCCACACGTCATTTCTCAAGACCGGAATCCTCTCATAAAGGTAAGAATGTAATATATGGTCAAATTTAGGATCTTTTTAAGTAATCCTCGTGGTACGGTGGAAAAATCAAATGCTGTCTTACAATCAATGGAGTGGAAAATATTCCTCTCAGGAGAACATTATAATATTCTTCATTTATTAAAAAGTAAACAAAATTTTTTAACAGTGCAGAAACAAAACACCTTAAATTGAATGCAAGATTTTCTACGTATTTTAATTTTTCTGCAGAGAGATTTCATTGCTTCATCAGATTCTTCATCAGATTCAGATGGTCGTTTCTACTACTTAGATCTATTGGGATTTTTCTATCGTATTGTAGCTCTTGTTTATCATCTGCCCAAGTCTGTATTTATTAGACTTCAAATACACAAATACATACACACACACATGCACGTACACACACAAGCATACACACACACACAAACACTTACGCAAAAGAAAAATGGGGCAAGGAAAATGAGGAAAGAGTATGAGATTTAAGTTGGACCAGATCTTTAAAATGAAAGAAATGGTTGCATGTAGTTACTTTTCAAAACATATGCATTCACTGATGTGTTTCTTAAAGATAGTCATAAAATGAGATAACAAAAAAGTAGTTTCTTGTATTAATTTCCTCATCTAAAAATGGAAGTGATTTTTTTTTAATCTTCACCCACATGCATGCTTACTGAGGAGACTGGAGGGGAGAGAGAGGGAAAGAAAGGTCAGTGGGAGAGTATCACATCCATCAGTCGGTAGGTTGCTTCTGGTTAGTGCCCCAGCTGGGGACCGAACCTGCAACCTAGGCATTTTCCCTGACTGGAAATCGAAACCATGACTCTAGCTTACGGGACCTTGCTCCAGTCAACCTAGCCACACCATCAGGGCTAAAAATGGAGGCGATTGTAGTAGTGTCTGTGTCGGCAGGATCATATAAGTAAAATATCTGAAAGCAAATATTAGATCTTATTGATGTTTATTATTTGTTATGGTTTCTTTGAAGATTTCTTATGTGATGTTTTCATTATGCTTTTCCAAATCTAAAGACAGCCTTCTCAAACTTCTTTTTTTTTCCTGCAGTCATTACAAAATACCAATATACAGTGCTACCCTTGACTAAATTAACTCGGAATTCCTAGGGAATGAGAGTTGCTGCTAGTCATTGGTATTGTTTCAAAGCTTTTCTTCCCACCACCCCGCCCCTTTCATTCTGAGAGTCATCCAGTGTTGAGAATAAGACACAAGACATTATTTGAAAGATGGAACTCGTTGGACTTCATCAGAATGACCCCTGCACTACAATTTCCATTCTTTGGTGGCCTTTTTACCATCCTTGATTTAACTGGAAGTAGCTCATGATGTTTTTTTCTTATGCTATACACTTGCATTATTTCTTAAGGGCTGCCTTCCTGTTCTTGACATGTCTTTGGAATATAATATTAAAATAACCCATTGATTCTATATGTAAATATTTTATACTCAAGAGCAAAGAAAACACAAAATGCATAGACGTAAAGATAAATAATTTTGCCTAAGCAATCTGAGAGAGTTCCAAGGTTTAAATTTTTTTAATTTTTAATCTTATAAAAAATAAAATATTACAAAAATCTTTAATTTTCAAAGTGTTTTAAACTTTTAAAATTATTGTTGACATTCAATGTTTTATCAGTTTCATGCATACAACATAATGATTAGACATTTATATAACTCTCTCGTGCTGTTGTATTGATCCATGTTTCTGTTTGCATGGCAGTCCTATGATGTTTTTATTATTATAATCCTGTAGTATGGTTTGGTATTAGGTAGTGTGATACTTTCAACTTTGTTCTTTTACCTCACGAACTCTGGCTATTCGGGGTCTTTTGTGGTTCCGTATAAATCTTAGGATTATTTGTTCTAGTTCATTGAAAAATGCCATTGGTATTTTGGTAGGGATTACGTTGAATCTGTAAATTGCTTAGTTTCAGAGATTTTTTTTTCCCCCCTTAATGGTGGTTCTTCTTTTTTCCTCCCTTCCCAGGTTTCCATTACAAGCAGTAGAAACCTAGGAATCTGCCTTGAAAACGGACTCACTGTAGCAAATGTTACTGGATGATACAGAATGCATTCCACGCTTATTTTTTCCTTCTCTGTTTGTATTCCTGGGATTTATCCTCAAGTGTTTTTCTGACCATAAATAATTTTTAATGCATATAAAATGTTTTGCTTATTTCTGATCATTTGGGCAGTACCAGAATATCTAGCTTCTGAATATTGACCACCTTTACATTGCATCTGCTTCCTGGGATATAATATCTGAAAGATCTATAAAATGCCATTTTTCTTACGTATGGAGGAGTGTTGGCGTCTAGAAACTAAGCTTTATTTAGGAATTAGAATTTGGTGAAGATCATATGATCAAGGTAAAACATAATGTTTGGATGAAATGCAGAATAAAAGAATGTAAGAAATAGTTCTGGGAAGTGCATTAGTGTATGACATATGAAAAGACAGAGCCTTTTGTTTTTTGTATTCTTCAGGAAAAGGAAAATATCACAACTATAAAGTATTTAAAAAAACCTGGACCAGTTGAAACATGTTACTCTGACTACCAGGACTGTGTGAGTTTTGCATATCCCTACACATCCTCCAGGGAAAATTGGCCTGGATGTCCTCTCACACTTTCTTGCTATTGCTTCCTCAATAGCAAGGCTTCTGAGGCCTCTAGGCATTGCCCATTTTTTAGTATTTATTGGAAAAAAAATTACTTCTATTATATCTTAACTCAGGTTTGTGTGAAGTCAACTACAAATGAAAACTTTCTATTCCTTCTTTTATTTTACACTTACTCATATAGCCAAGTCGAATGGAATTGGGAAGATGTGTTCATAAGTAATGATCTCATCATTCTCTCTGGCCATAGATTGAGTTTTCCTCTTGCTTAAAAAACATAACAGTATTTGTTGGCAATCTCTCACAAATGTTTTACATATGCCCAATAATTAGATTAATTCAACTTGAAGTTGATAAAGTACTTTTTTATGCAAGTTTCTGATTCTACACATTCATTAATGATACATGAGCATCAGATCCTTAATACAAGACCTGTAAACCCCTCTTCAAGAACGCTAGTCTTTGTCCAGCTCCTAACCTTATGGAAATACTTCTTTTTCCATACTAGTAAGTAAACCCAAATGTCAATCATGCTGTATTTATATATACACACATGCAAACACACACATATATGTAGGTATATATATGTGTATATATGTATGTGTAATATATTCACAGCTTGATTGCCTATTATTTTTCACTGTATGGTGTTTGTTTAGGAATGGAATGTTTAGGCAACTAGAGAAAAAGCTCTTAATCCATTCTTTCCCCATTGGGAAATGCCTTCAATTTGCCTTATCTTTCCGGATATTTAGAATCAGGCAATATTCAGGAAGCTATTTAGAGTAATTTTGAGAGTGGATTTGGATCTTTCATTCTCAGAAGGGTCTTTGGTTTCATAAAGTTTTTGGATTATATGAATTAGGGTAAAAGGTATCTAAAAGTTAAGTTTTGGGGAAATGATAAAGAAACAAAACCCTAAGGAAGGGAGTCATTTCAGAGAAATGGGGAGAGGGCAAATAACAGGACTTTGAACGGCCATGATGAAATGAATGAAGAAAAGCCTTCATTTCGTCAAGGGCCAACCAGACTCGTCCTGGCTGTATGTCAGATTCCAGGGACGGTGGTTTCAATATCCAAAGCTGAGGCCTGCTGACTCACGGGAACGCTGTATGTTTCTTGGTCTGCCCTGTGGTTTTGCTTCTTGTTTTTTTAAAGTTTTTATGGTAGATTTAAAGAAAAAAGAAGTATTTTTATTTGATAGTTAGGCAAATGGCCAATATCATTTGCCATATTTTTATTTTATAAATGTTTATTTTTATATCTCATGCATTGATCAGTTTTATTTCTAAAATTCTGCATTTCTCTTGCCTATCATGTACTTTATCCAATTGTATTTATTACTGTGAAATGCCAGCTGAGTATATTTCATTCCAAAATGTCAGGCCACTTAACACTTAACCAGGATGTTAGTGTTTTAACTGTCTTAGTGGGTGACCAAAGGTGATATTTCCCTTGTGACATTCAATTCAACGTCTGTACTGAAAATTTGATTTTTTTAGGTTTTTAAAAGATTAATATTCTAAGATACTTTAATTTAACTTAATTTTTTGTAAAGCAGACACTTTTTAAAAAGAGTATCAGAGTAGTTCTTTCCCTGTGAATAAGGAGACAGAAATCAAAGTCGACCAGTTAAATCCTCTTATTCCCATTCAAATAATGCAATTATCTTTGAGATCATAGAAGCAACTGACAAGAGTATTTTAAGAAACTGCCATATTTCACTGTTCTCTGCTTTCCATGTCATTTTTATATAAGTGTGGAAGCATTTATTTTGCTCCCATCCCTAGTGCTGGAACACACACAATTTAATTTTTAGGCCCACAATGCATTATGCTTTAATGTTGTGATGTAAACTAATACTTTTGGCCTTGGAAAATTTTTGTTTCTATACCTCTGTTCTCTGGAGGTCAGGCTCTGTTAACCAGTGTTGCTGAATGAGCACAATACGTTAAGGAGCTTTATACTGGACACGTACAGCCCCTCCCCCAACCTTGGTTTTTGTAGGTCATTGCCAGAAGCCTGGTGAGGTAGGGTCCCCTTAAACGTTCTGAGTTAAAAAGAAGTTGGCTGTGTCAGACCAGTACCAACTGTATTGTTTTATTGAGAGCCTAGACAGTTATGCACACGCTTTAAAAGAACATTGAGATTTTTAGAAAGTGACTTTGAATACCATTGAAATACTATTTCTCAAATGTCTTTACAAAAACTAGCAACAGTCTAATGAACTGCAAGAAAAAGTATACGGCTTTTCATTATAGAGAAATGTCTAAAGTAGAAAAGAGATATGGAGAGTTGCTCCCAGGAGGAAAACCTTTTCAGAATGGCAGTGGCCACTTGGATCTGCATATTCATCATCATGTTTCCAAACGTGTGACCTTTGGCCTGGTGTTCTGAACTCACAGAACTGTGAACTGGACCCAGTCCCTCCTTTCCTTCTCCGCTGTGGCCTGCAGCCAAACTTGGGCTATGGATAAATTCATTGCTGACTTTGACCACACCTTTCCCTCCGTGTCAGGACTTTTTTGGTATGAAAATAATTAACTTTTAACTGATAATTATTTTTCTTTAATACTGTCAAATATTATCTAAATTCATCTTGTGCCAAATTGTTCTTTGAAACACCTATTATAGTATGGTGCATTCAGTTTACCACAAAAGTGGTTAACATTTTAGAGCCTTGATTTTTAATGAGTGTTACCTTTGTATAAAAATCACTTTGGGGAATACCAGGGTTATTCATTTATTTGGTGATGATTTTTTTAAAAGGTAACTGTGGTGATTGGCTGTAAAATCTTCAGCCAGGTATAGGAACAAGTCGCCCGAGTAATCAGCTTTCTGAAGGACTGAGAGCAGAATAGAATGTGCACCCAAAGGGGTTTTTTCCCTTTTGGGAAAACAGTATTTGTGTAGGGGATGTCACTGTGGGAAGGGAACACTGATTGGGTAGGTTTCACTGTACATAGTGTGCCATATTCCGATAACATTGGCGTTTTACAGAGAATCATGAAAAAATAAAAATGTGTTTATTCAACAGAAAGGAAAACACAGATTTTTAAAGTACTTTGTTCATTACTGACTGCTCATTGTCAGAGAAGTGACTTGATAAAAAGGTCCCATTTTCCTCACATCTGGTGGTGCCTATGAGTCTTAAAGCCATAACTGCTTATCTTCCTATTGCCAGAATCCTTTTCTCCCCTCTGCCCATAAGAGGTAACATGGGCAGGGAGAAGCGAAGACTGTCCTAATAACGCTGCATGGGGCACAGAGTCATCCAAATTCCTGGGGGAAGAATTTGTTATCCTGATGATATATAAAGTCATTAAAGGGAAGAGTCCAAGCTGTTGTTGCTCTTGCCATTTAACTGTTATTGGAAAAGCTGAAATTTCATTCTGGAGAAGCCAAGAAGGAAGAGGTAAACTGGGAAAATCTCACTCTACAAAGTCACTTTTCTGGTGAGACCTGCACTTTGTCAGCAGTGTCTCAGGAGCAGTGTTGCCTTAATTAGTGTGATTCCAACCGAGGTCAGTGTATTGTACTTCTTATATGTAAATGACTGTCAACTCTCCATTATCCCCAAACGTCCTTGCCATCAGGAAGTTCGGAACTCCTTCCACTGAGCTATGGGTAATCGATACACCAATAGATACATATTTCATGTCAAGTTCGCCGCTCTATCTGCGGATGAGCGGTGGCATGACCAAAAATGCTGGTAGGAGGGGGGAAATTTCCTGGCCAGATTCTTCAGGTGATCGCTTCCTGAATAATCGAGAGTTGACTGTCTTTTTCCATCATGACTGTGTAGATGATATTTACAAAGGTTCTGTTACGCATTGAAGTCAACTCAGTATTGTTTTGTAAGAATTTCATCAGCACTCTTAGTACGGAAGTGCACAACATTAACAACAAAAAGAAAACCAAACAAAATAGAGACCTTTACTTGAAATTAGAGATTCGATGGTGTGAAGAGTCTTTTTGGTTTATTACTTTTCATAGAAAATTAACCGGGAAAACTTGCTGTGATAGGGAAGACACCAGGCTGTTCATTAAAGGTTGTAGTTGATGCCACAAACCGACATAACCACCTAAGTAATCATGTTGGTTTGTGGAGATATCTGGTCCTAAAAACCACCCTTGACCTTATATATTTGTGCTAATTGCCTAGAAACGTGTTCCAAATAGATTTAATGTGCATTTGTGTATTCTCAGCAAACTAGAAAACATTTTTTTCTCCTTTTGAGTAACTCCTCATGGCATAGGGATCCAGCACTATGCTGGTTTCAACATTTCAGACAAGGATGGAATTAATTGTATGACTCAGTTCCACACTATTTATTGCTGAGGTTCATGTATAAAGAATAGGAGAATTAAAAGACAGGGTTTGAGGGACATTTCTTTCACAAAGAGCGAGGATTAAGAACAGTGAAGACATTTGGGAGAACTTCCTGTCACACATTCTATGCTTAGGATATGTTTTTGTTGCACTGAATTTCAGACCGTCACTGCTAAAACAGCTTCTACCTGTTAAATTTTGTGGGAGGGGTTTTGATGTTAGACTATTTAAAAAATTTCTGGTTAAATTAGTCTTGGAAATCCCTGCAGATTATAACTTCAACTCTTGCTATAAACTGAAAGCCCAATGCCCTTTCTCAGAAATAGCTATATTTTTTACCTGCCTCTTAAAGGAAACCCAGTATTTATTTCATGAGGTATTGTACATGATGAGGAGGTATAGTAGGAAGATAGCATACAAAAATGATGATCCAAAATGAGAATTCTCTGAAATGGTGTTTTCCTTAAGAAGAATCTATCCCAGCACAATATTCTATTTTAAAAGGTGCTGAATTAACCAAGTACAAGAGTCTGCTTGTATAAATCAAGTTGCTCAGGAAATTTGAGGTGGTGCTGTCATTTGTCTTAAAATTTGGAAAAGTACTCTTTTGAGACAGATACTGCACGGTACCCAGACAGTTTCGGATTCTTTTGACATTTGCAATGTGGATATGTTTAAAAAACCTGTGAGGCATTATCCCAAGTGCTCATCGATTTGTAGCCAAGCCCCAGAGGGAAAGGCAGCTTTGAAATAGTCACTTCGTGAAACGGAACAGTACCTTAATGGAACATAGTTGCCTGAGGACAGAAAACAGAGGCCACCTCAAACCACATGCCTATCTAGAGATTAAGTGAAACTGTGAGGGACGCTTTGTGGATGCCTTAAAGGTGACCGATGTTGGGGACTGGTGGGTGTGGGTGCACCCATCTGGATAAGCGGAAGGAGACAGTCTATTTTAATTCACCTTCATACAGCACAAGTTGTTCCCGCTCATGACCTCACTGAGGAAAACAAACATGGTGCTGGTGACTTTCATGTGTCTTGGGAGGTGGAGGTGGCAGTGTCGGTTGGACTCTCCAGTGCTCAAGCCTCCCTTAAATGCCACTTACACATCGACATTAATTCATCTATGCAAGCTTGTGTTTTTATGGTTTGTTTTTTATACCTATGTTCCATTTGATTCTATAAGCATCAGGATTAACATTGATGTTACGAATAATTTTTAAACCAAAGTATTGTATAAGTTTGTGTGCTTGTTTTCCTGGCTGGTCTGAGGCAAACACCAATATTGTCCTTTTCTCTTAATAAAGTCATACATTTGTTAAAGTCAGTGCTCTCCGGCTCATGTTCTCTTTACCGCCTTCAAAGACTCAGGAAGTTCTGGGAGGGTTATCTGTTTTCTTTACCAAGAAGCCCTAATATGTCTTTCTTTAATTATGGTAAAATTTTCTCTTATCCAGGTTCCATCCACTTTCTGTAACCACCCACAACATGATACTGATGCGCTCACTGATCATTGCAATTCTCAACAAGTACTCCCGAGTCTAAAGTTGGTTAGAAAAGTGGCTTTGTTGTGTGGTGGTGGTGGCTTGGCTGGTGTATTTGGGGAAAAGGGAGCAAATATATGGACGTTCATACAATAATCAGACGACTGAGGACCCCACGAGTGCAATGACTTTGTTTGCACTGCACACGACACTTGGACTTCGAAAACACACATTAATGATAACTACTGTTTTGTTTAACCTTTATGAGGCAGAGGTCTTTATTTTATTTGGCTTCATAGGATAACCATGATGCGGAATCTGATTCTGTAGAAATTTAGCAGGTTACTTAAAAGTAAGACACTACTTCCATGACTGTTAAAGTGATTTTTAAAGAGGTCACTATTTAGTTTCCCTGGACCAGACTCTTGAGGCCTCTCTTCTCTGGCCAGTGTTACTGGGAATCTAAAAGATCTTGCGTATCTGTACTATGTATCACAACCAGATGCCCAACGGACACCAGTGATGTGCAGGCGTTATTATTTAGCTAAAGAAGGTTTGTATATTTATTTTAGCATTTCATTTCTAAAGAATCACTGGATGGAAATTGCCAGTGCATAAAGTTGACACATCTAGAAGCCGATTTTTAAAAAATGTAATTCTGGTAAGAACAGATGGATATGGACAACAGCAGGGTGATTATGGAGGGGTAAGGAGGTATAAAAGGACGAGTAATTGGAAAATACAATAAAACATAAAGCTACAATAATAAAAAATATGTAATTCACATAAGCTCCCTTGAGTCTGTAGTGGAAGGTGCCTAATATGATTGGGTGGGTGTTTGTGGATGTGACTGAGTCCGAGTGTGGGGAAGTAGCACCCTAGAAAGTCCTTAAAGGCAGGCAGGCAGGCAGAACATTAGCCACCCCCCCATCACCTTTAGAGAGCTAGGGAAATCTTTAAGAGCACTTTGGATTACTACAAGTCGTAGGGTAGGGGGTGAAGACAACTTCACCCCCATTTCAAGGGGTGGAAGATCACTTGGCTCCTCCCCGCCATCGCATCTAGGTTGCATGCTTGCTAAAGACAGCGTCAAAGCATACTAAAGACGTTTACAGGAATACGGATATTAGGGTCCTCGTCCTGGCTTTGCTGTGTATAAACTTGCTTCCAAACCTGGGGACACCACCGCTTGCCCTCTGTACCTCAGTTCTTTTACTAAAAAGGCACGTTGCGGTCAGCGTTGGTGCGGTTCGAGCACTCCTTCATCTCTAACACTGGGATCCCTGCTGCCCAGGCCTGCTTGGTTTTTGAGATGCTCTGGAAAGAGAAGAGCCTGATGCAGTACTGGGGGCCTGTCAAGTCCCCCAAACTTCCTAGATATTTATTTGTAAGGTCTTATTTCTGATCTTGTGTTCCTTAAAAACACAAGATTTTTAATTTCTCTTAATTTTATTTATTTTTTGCCTTTCTTGACAAAAATTGTACGTATACAACATGTTTTGATTTCTATACACTGAAATGATTACCACAAACTAGTTAACACCCACCTTTTATTGTTACGTGTGTGTGTGTGTGTGTGTGTGTGTGTGTGTGTGTGTGACATTTCACGAGATCTATTCTCAGCAAATTTCAAGCTTATAACATACTGTTATAACTACAGGCATCATTCTGTATATTAAGTATCCAAAACCTATTCATCTTACAACTGGCAGTTTGTGTCTTTTGCTGCCCTTAGGTTCCTGACTGCACTATTCTGCTACTCCCAACTCCACACCCAGCACATTGCCCTTAACTTGCATGTGTCCCATTAGCCAAAATCTGTCTTTTTATTCCCAAATTTCAAATGGGAGCTCCTTCATCAAAAAGTATGGGGATGGTCTTGTGAACCCTTGTACCTCTCCCGCTAGTATACCTTGCTTTCAAACTCCCCAAACAGGTTTCTCACCAATTCCTGTGCCTAATTATACAGACCTGTTTTGGGTTATGTTAATCATGACAGGTGTTAATTAAGCCTGCCATGCTAGATTATTTGGCATCATTACTTAAAAACAGCGCTGCCGGCGCCTGCCTGACAGAGGAAGACTCCTGCTGACCTGCCGCTGGTGCCCTCAAACCTCACACCAGACCTTGGGAGTTCTCACGACAAATACAACTGGGGGCGTGTGAGTGTATGTGAGTGTGTGAGGGTGTATGTCTGCAGTGTATCTAACTTTGGCTTTAGTGGTGTACGTATAAATGACAGTGGACTTTTCTGACCTAGAGTGGTGAGTACCAAAGAGTATATATCAATTTTCCCTTTTATGGATTGTGCAAAATGGCTCAAGTCTTAAAACATCTTTGCCTAGCCCCATCATGAATATTTTCTTCTGTATATTTTTTCTTAAAAGTTTTGTTGTTTTAAGTTTTGCATTTAAGTCCTTGATCTGCTTTGAGTTAATTTTTATATAAAGGGTAGTCATTAGGTCTAGTTTTGTTTGTTTGGTTTTTTTTTTTTTTTTTGGTTTTGTTGTTGCCTGTGTGTCCAATTGCTCCAGCACCATTTTTTGAAAAGGCCGTGTTTGCTCCATTGAATTGCTTTTGTACCTTTGTCAAAATCAGCTGAGCGTATATTGTGTTTCTGAGTTCTCTGTTGTTTGCCGTTGATCTGTTTCTCCCTCTGCCGGCACCACGGTCTTGATTACTGCAGATAGACGGTAAGTCTTTGAATTGGGTAAACTGATTTCTTAGCTGTATTTTTCAAAATTGTTTTAGCTATTCTAGTTCTTTTGTCTTAGAATATAAATTTTAGACTAATTTTGTACACATCTACAAGAAATATTGCTAGGATTTTGAAAGGAATTATATAAAACCTATCAATTTGAGGAAAATTGACATTTTTATTATGTTGAGTCTTCCAAGAAAAGAGAAAAGGAAAGAGAAAAGAAAATAAAATAAAAGAAAACTAATGCTATGTCTCCATTTATTTAAATGTTTCACCAGTGTTTTGTAGTTTTTAGCATTTGCACTCAGTACATGTCTTGTTGGGTGTACTTCTAAGTATTTAATTTTTGTGTGATTATAAATGGTATTTCGTGTTCTCATGTTTTGCTAACATACAAAAATAAATTGATTTGGGTACGTTTATCTTGTATCCTATGGCCTTTCTGAACTCAGTCATTCTAGTTTTGTGTAGGTTGATTGGTTTTCTACATAGACAATCGTGTCATCTTTAAAACAGACAGCTTTACTGCCTCCTTTCTTATTTGTATGCCTTTCATTTCCTTTCCTTATTGTGCTGGCTAGAATTTCTAGCACTGTGGTCAATGAAGGAAGTGAGAGCGGATATCCTTGCCTTGATTCCAATCTTAGGGACAAGCATTTGCTTTTGACATTTTAGAATAATGTTAGCTATTTGTCTTTTTATGATGCTCTCTATCAAGTTGAGGGATTTCTTTTACCGCTTGTTTTCTGAGTTTTTTATCATGAATTTGTGTTGAATTTTGTCAAATGTGTGTGTATGTGTGTGTGTTTAGCCTCTTCATAGTGTAGATTACATTGATTTTTTTAATTCGGAGCCAGGCTCACATCCCTGGTATAAAGCTCACTTGGTTGAGATGTGTACTTCTTTTGCATATAGTATTGTTGAATTCTACTTTCTAATATTTTGTTAGGGATTTTGCATTTATTTTTGTGAAAAATATTAATCTGTATTTTTTGTATTGTCATTGAGTTTTGTATTAGGGCAATGCTAAAAATAGAGAATTTTCCTATTTTGTGAATGAGATTATGTAGAATTGGTGCTCTTTGTAAATAAATGTTCTTATAAAGAATTTTCCAGTGAAATCACCTGTGCCTGGAGATTTCATTTTGGGAGTTTTAAACATTCAGTTTTTTTAAATAGTTACAGGGCTATTCAAATTATGTATTTCCTATTGAGTTCATGTTTTTCAAGGAATTGGACCATTTCGTTCAAGGTGTCAAGTTTGTGTGTGTGGAATGTTCATTATATTCCCTATCTGTTTGATATCTACTGGATTTGTAGTTACGTCTCCTTTTTAATGCCCAATATTGGTAATTTGTACCTTCTCTACTATTTTTTGTTTTTTACTAGTCATGTTAGAGGCCTATCTATTTTATTGACCTTTTTAAGGAATCATCTTTTAGTTTCATTGATATTTTTCTATTTCTCTGTTTTCACTTTCATTAATTTCTGCTTTTTATTATTTCCTTCCGCTTGTTTTGGGTTTGTTTTGGTCTCCTTTCGAGATCCTTGAGGTAAGAGCTTCGATTATTGATTTAAGACTTTTTCCTCTTTTCCATTGTAAGCACTTAATGGTATAAATTTCCCTGCTTTGTTAAGTTAAATGGCACTGCTTTGACTGGCTCACACATTTTGCTCTGTGGTGTTTTCATTTTTGTTCAGAACGATGTATTTTTTAAAATCTTTCTTGAGATTCACTCTTTGATCCATGGATAATTTAGAAGTGTTCTGTGTAGTTTCTAAATGTTGGGAGGTTTTCCTGATATCTGCTTTTAATTGCTAGTTGGATTCTGCTGTGGTTAGAACACATGCTGAGTGATTTCGATTGTGTTAAATGTCGAGGTCCGTTTTATTTCCCTGCATGTTGCTCATCTAGCATGAGCATTTTTTGTTGTTGGGTGGCGTGTTTTAGGAATGTTGACTTGATCTTGTTGACTAATGGCATTATTAAATTCTTCTACGTACTGACCTGTCTAGTTCTATTGATTCCCGAGACAAGTGTTAAAGTCTTCAACTATAATCGTAAATGTGTCTCTTTTTTTAGTTCTGTTGATTTTTGTTTTGCCTATTTTGCAACTCTTTTATTTGAGACATATACATTTAGGATTACTGTGTCATCTTGGTGGTGTGACCATTTTTTATCATTATGTGCTTCTCTGATTCTTATAATTTTCTTTGCTTTGGAATGTACGTTACCTGATGCTAATATAGCCACTTCTGCCTACTTTTGATTAAAGTTTGCACAATGTTGCTTTTTCTACCTTCTTAATTTCAACCTGCCTATATTGTTATATTTGAAATGAATCTTAGGAGATATGCAGTTATATATTTTAAATATACATTCTACCATATTTACTTTATAATTGGTAGAGTGTTTACAGTTAATATAATTCATTCTCTGTATGAACTTAAGTTGGCCAGTTTATATTTTATTTTCTGCTTTTCACTTCTTAGTTTTCTTGAACAATTTTCATAATTTCATTTTGATTGTTTTATTATGATTTTTTAGTGAATTCTTTAGTCCATTTTCAGTGGCTGCTGTAGGTATTGCATGGAACGTACATAACTTGCACAGCCCGCACGTGTTGTTTTGCCAGTTCAGGTAGAGCCTGACCTCGCTGATGCGTCCCTCTCTCCATTTGTAATTGTCATAAGTATTTCCTGAATGTGGATTTTGAATCACCTCAACGGCGTTATATTTTATTGCTTCAGCCATCAACTCTTAGGAACCTCAGCAGAAGGGACTCATGCCTATCCACATTTTTACTCTTTCAGTGGTCCTTTCCTCCTTTTCGATATTCTAAGATTTCTTTAGCTATTCTTTTAGGGCGGATCTTCTGAAGACAGATTGATTTATATGTGTTGATCTTGTAACCTGCAATTTTGGCTACTTCATTTATTAACTCTAGTAGCTGTCTTGTAGTGTCAGTGGGATTTTCAGTATATATGCTCATAGGAAAACAGAAATAGTTTTCTTTCTTTCTTGAAAATTTGGCTACCTTTATTTCTTTTTTATGTCTAATTTCTCTGGCTAGAATTGCAGGAAAATGTTGGATAATAGCAATAGAATTGGGCATCCTTGGCTTGAGTAAAATGTTAGCTGTGGGTTTTTCATAGATGCCTTTTATCTCATCATGGGAGTTTTCTTGTATTCCTAGATTTCTGAGTGTTTTTATCAGGAAAGGGTGTTGAATTTTGTTAAATACTGTTTCTGTGTCAATTGAAATAATTCTCTGTGTGTTTGTGTTTCATTCATTAATGTATGAAAGAATATTGATTCATTTTCTCTGCAGATAATGTTATAAAGCCCTTATTAACACTTAGCCAGACTTTCGCTGAGCCTAGGGTCCACCCATGGTCAAAGCTTAAGTTCTCCCGAGGTCTTTTCTGAGTACGCATCTTGCCCCAGGCATGTGCATGACTTTCTAAATTTCCCTATAAATATGAGTGCTTTGGGTTGCTTCAATTTCAAAAAGAAACCCCACATTTTTTCATGTAAGGCTTGGGCTGTCCCTTGTATATCTCCACTGTAATCTCTTGCGTCAGGTGTCTTCCTGTAATTCACCTACTTTGCAGTGCTTTCAAGTGATGCCCTCAGGTTTTCTGTCCTCATTGAGTTTTAAGGTAGGCAAAACAGAGATGGTCACTTCTTCAGGCAGCTCCCCAGTCTGGTTAGAACAGACTTACACAATTACATGCAAGTAAGTTCGGCTCTCTTTCCTCTGGAACCAAGAACAAGGCACCACACTGGGAACACGCACAGGGACGGAGAGAGGGTGGGGCGAGGGCGGGTGGAATGTTAGAACGCTTTCCTGCCATGTTTAATGTGAAGTTAACAGTGAAGGACTTAACTGTTCATTTTTTAGATATGGTCATTATATTGGGGTTGAGTTTTAAACAAAAGCTTCCTACATTTCAAAGATATACCCTGAAATATTTATAGATGAAATGATATGTCAAGCAGTAGGAAATGAATAAGGTATAAAAATAAAAAAGGTTAGCCACAAGTCAATAATTGGGGACAGGTAATTCATGCTTATTATAATAACTATTCTCTCAGAAAAATTCTGACTCATGTTTGAAAGTGATCATTGAAAGTGACTCATGAAGGAAGGTTTTAAAATGACAAGAAAAAAAATCAAACCCAAACTGTGGAA
This sequence comes from Glossophaga mutica, assembly GCA_039655065.1. Lineage (NCBI taxonomy): Eukaryota > Metazoa > Chordata > Mammalia > Chiroptera > Phyllostomidae > Glossophaga > Glossophaga mutica. Next base: position 173,465,939 of record CM077304.1, on the reverse strand, counting down.
AGCCCACGCTAGTGTAAATACATACGTGTTCTTCAGGCAAAAAGACAATGATCTTGGATGGAAGGTCAGAAATTCAGAAAGGAATGTGTGTGTATATATAAAAATTATATATTTGCTGGTAAATATAAATAAGTATTGTCTAAAATGATAAGGTATCTTGTGTGTTAAAAAATCTAAATGAAAATAAATGAAATGCATAAAATGTTGTACGTATATTATGAAAGAGTAAATAAAGTCCTGTAAAGAAGTATTTCTTAAACTTTTAAAATATGAATCATCTGGGACTCTTGTTAAATCGTAGATTTTGATCAAAAGGTCTAGAGTGGGACTGGAAATTTTGCATTTTTAACAAGCTCCCACGAGGTTTTTACGGTGCTGGTCCAAGAACACACCGAATAGCCAGGAAAAATCCCTGCAATGCCTTGAGAGAGAGAAAAATACCAATTTCCACCTGACTTTGATGTGTCAAGGAGGCTCACTGTAGTCATTAAGACAACAAAAGAGTAGGAAAATAGTCTAAATAAAAATACCCAAATAATAGTGAGGGAAATGGACAAGGAAAATATAATCAATCTGACAGGAACACAGATAAGGTGGGACAAAGAGAAATCCAGGAGTTGGATGATAAATTCAAACCTAATTATTTCAGTAGTGATATTACATGTTTGTGGGCTAAATGCTGCAGTTGGAAGACACGGCTGTCAGGGTGATAAAACCCAATGACAGTCTGCTTATAAAAGAAATACTTAAAATATATGATACAGAAATATTGAAAGTAAAAGAATGAAGAAAGATGTTCCATGGAAACAAGAAAGCTGTGATAAATGTCAGGAAAAGACAAACTTTAATTGAAAATATTACTAGAGCCCTGGTTAGGCAGATCAATTGATTGAAGCATTAATTATCCGGATACACCAAGGTTGTGGGTCGACCCCCAATGAGGGCACATGCAAGAATGAACCAGCGAATGTATAAATAAGTGGAACAGCAAATCAATGTTTCTGTCTCTCCATTTCTCCCTTCCTCTCAAAAATCAATCAGTACATTAAAAAAAAGTTTAACATTACTAGAGAAAAAGAAACATTTTGTAAGTGTGAAAACTTCACCAGGATGATGTTGACAAAGTGGCAAATGAACTAACAGCAAAGCTATTTAGGTTGAGCTGCCTCAGGAAGTAGCCAGGTATCCACCATACCGCACTCTAAACTCTCTAAACTCCCTTTCTTCAAACATGCATGACCTTTTATAATTCTATGCATAGATATGAACAAAATCTAATATGAGGATTTTCTCAGTGGTGTGGGCTGCACGGGAGAATGGTGGTATTTAACCAAATGCAACTTTGGCTGGGACTAAATCTTATTCTCCTTGCCTGGCATAGTGCCTAACACACTGGAGCTCAGTGTGGAAGTTTCTGTGTTGAGTAAATAGATGGGTGGACAGAAAACAGGACTCCTAAAATCCTTTCCAACCCCGACATTCTTGGGACCCCCAGTGACTACACAGTGTTCAAAAATGGTTTAAAAAGACTATTAGGGGATACACTTGAACACTACATGAGATGGTCCATTTTTTGGAGAACTTCAAAATGGGGCAGAAGGTAGGGGGCTTCTATAGGGGCTTATATAGGATAAAGAATAAAGAACAAGGACAAGAAAAATAGAAAATATCTGATTGGCTGGGGCCACCTGGTCAAACTTGTTTGAGGTGGGAATGAGGAATGAAGTATGGAGCCCGGGCTGAATGGGTGTTTGGGGATTGGCTGACTGGATATACTGCAGATACGGTCAAGGAGAGCATTTGCAGGGATACAAAAGTTATCTTAAGTTTCCCTTTGCTGACCTGGTACCCTGAGCAGGAGCAGCTCCATCTTGGACCTGCCGTGTTATTTCAACAAGAGTTTTACTCAAGGTCTGATGAATGAATTAATGAATATTAGGGAGGATCTAACATAAGGGTCAGAGAAAACCACCTGGAAACAGCAGGTGTGCTCTTAACCCATCAGTTGTTTGTAGATTCTGTTTGCAGAAATGATGCTTCTAATGAGTGCCACATATTTAGGTACAGAGATTTGTGAAAGAAGTCTCTGCAGATTTAGCTAAAGCAGGGAGTCCGGTAAAGCTGGCCGACTCACAAGGGCACTGAATGTCACATGATGTGTCTGCTCCGCACCCCCCCCCCCACCATCACTGTGGGTCACTGCAGTTGAATCCCTGGAGTCTTTTGTAATTCCCAGCATTCAGTAGTTCACCTCCAATTTCATCTGCTGTCACCCTCTCAATCCCTCTAGGGGCCCCTCAGAGAGCTCATGAACAATGATGCACTGTGACTTTGACACAGGTAGCCTGCATCTAGCCTGAGGAAAGAGCCATTCTTTACTCTGACAAAGTCCTGAAGTGCAGTGACTTCCTAATCATAGACCTCTCATTCTTTTTCCACAGGCCCCTGGCTGCCTCTCGGCAAGCTCTCTCAGAGCCAGGGTGCGAGGATGCCCCCCAGAGGCTTGATGTGGGCTACATGCTTCCTCCCCTCCCCTCCCCCCTGTCTGGGCAGGGGAACTGGCTGTTCTTGATACTCAACACATCACAACTCTCTCCAAAACTGATTAAAAATGCAGTCAACCCTTCTCCCCATCTTTACTCTCCCAGCCTTCTTATGTCCTAAATATAGGGAGGATTTCAGGAGTCATCCACCCATTTTTAGCCACTGCTTTGATATTTATGCATGATACTATACATTTAGAACATAGCATTCAAGACATGTAAAGTAGAAATACAATGGAAGTGAGACATGTAATCTTAAATATTTTAGTACCATACAAAAAAAATGATAAAGGCCCTGGCTGGTGTGGCTCACTGGACTGAGTGCCAGCCTGTGAACCAAAAGGTCGCCAGTTTGATTCCCAGTCAGGCCAAATGCCTGGGTTGCGGGCCAGGTCCCCAGTAGGGGGCACATGAGAGGCAACCACACATTGATGTTTCTCCCCCTCTCTTTCTCCCTCCCTTCCTCTCTCTAAAAGTAAATAAATAAAATCTTTTCCCCAGATGTTTTCTACTTCTAAATTAAAATAATTTCAAAATAAAAAACTATAAAGTGGTGAGATTAATTTTCACATTTTATTTAACCCAATACACCAAAAATATCAACATGTAATAAGTGTAATAATTAGTCATTATTATTTTAAGCTCCTTTTCCCATAATAATTTTTGGAATATGGTGTATGTTCTACACTTACAGGCCTGTCCATTGAAATTGGGTATATTTCAAGTACTCAGGAGTCACATGTGGCTAGTGACATATCTATCACACATCAGCTCAGATGGAGACATGGAAAGTCCCATTTTAACATGTTAACTAGCTATTCTATAATAATGGAAGTGAAATCTTATAAACTACAAAGTGATTTATATATACTGAATGGTGTGTTTTGTTTTGTTTTGTTTTTAACCTTCAGACTGTATTTTTGACTGTTGTACTGACATTTTGCCAGCAGAGGGAGCGCTAAGATGGCAAGACAGCATAAACCTTGCGGTTCTCTGAGACTGGGCACTTTTTCAACTGGACTGGCTGGATGGGTTAGGAGAAATCATACTTCTACAAAAACAATACTTTATAAAAGTATCATATGTTAGTTATAAAAGTATTTAGAATATTGATAAGTAGAATCTATATCAATTAACGAATCACCCATAATCGCCCTAAACATGATTTTTTACTACATTCAGTTCCAGGCTCTTTCTTGTATATAGGACTTAACTCCCTATAATTATAGTTATATTAAGGGGCACTGGGGGTCAGAGATATTTGTGCATGCTTGAAAGCTGATGGGAATGATCAATTAGACTGAAGGACATTTGAAGAACATTCACGACTATTAGGGAAATGAAACTGCTGGTAGAAAAAAATTCATGATAAAGTAAGGAGCTAGACACACATAGCCATACACATTATATATGTATAGCATAGACCTCTATATAAGGGTTTGACATTATAAATCACATTATAGAACAGATCATACCTAATAGGATAGCAGGAGAAAAGCGTGTGCAGTTGATAAAGATACGGTGGTAGAACTGGATGGAGTTTCTCTCCCTCCCTCCCTCCCTTCTTTCCTCCCTCCCTCCCTTCCTTCCTTCCTTCCCTCCCTCCCTCCCTCCTTCCTCCCTCCCTCCCTTCCTTCCTTCCTTCCTTCCTTCCTTCCTTCCTTCCTTCCTTCCTTCCTTCCTCTTCTGTGTGGTGAAAGGGAATTTCCTATGCTGAGAATGAGAGGGTAAAGTTGGACGTGTGAGGGGTATGAAATAAGCATCGAAGTCCTATTCTACCACAGAAAGGGTGAGTTAGAAACTTGTGAAGAATGGTGACAGTTTGGAATGATAGCTGCGGGAGATGATGGAGGGACTGATGAGGAATTGCTGAGTGCTGTAGATTGAGAGCAGCTGTGATTGGATTCTACACATTTATGGCAGCATCAATCTTCATGGCTGCTTGGTTTTTAGCAGCTGCATCAGCAGCCCCTGTGTAGAAGCAGAACATATAAATGGTTGTGAGTGACCCATTGTCGAGGTTTAGATGGGCATGGGTAGTGGAGTCAAAGGCCAAAAAATAGAAAGAGGTCGAGGTGGGGCACCATGAAGTCTTGGGATGAGGCCAACAGGCAGGGAAGTGATGCCCTTAAAGAATAGGGAATAGTTCTCCAAGGGATCACGGAGATGAGAGTGTATGGGTCAGGAAATAAGGGAGTGAGTATAAAGGATGAAATGTCTTGATCAGAAAGAGGTTATTTTATATATGGCAAAGGACATAAGCCCAAGGAATAAATAATTGAAGTAGAGTGCAAAGAGAGATGATTGTAGTTTGGGGTAAAGGACATGGAACCCAAGGTGTTCTAAATTGTCATTTACATAGGCATTGAGTCCAAGAACAAAAAAGACATTGTCATGAATATTAATTTGCATTAATAGCAAAGAAAACAGATCCAGAAAGAGCAATAATTTCATGATGCTGATCTCCGAGGTAATCTTTGGATAACCAGGAAGTTGTGCCAATTTCTAGGCATAGGACTTGGCAATGAAATAAAAACTGCTAGGGTGAAAGGAGAATACATTCGAGATAATAAATGTGAACTGTTTTTAGGCCATGCACCATGGGATTTAAGAGCTTCAGAAAGATTTGGATTAAAAGAGATCTTTGACTCTCTTGCCAGCTGCGGTGCTTGCACACGTTACATATCAGCTCTGAAACTTAGTTTCCCCGTCTATAAAATGGGGGTAATAATGTAATTCACTTCAAAATATTACAGACTCTTTTTCAATATTTAATATTCAATGAATGACAGTTGCCAAAGTCTAAGAAAAACTATCAAACCAGGTTTTTTTTGTTGTTGTTGTTAATACAAGCCAAACCATATTCAAACTGAAAGGATGCTCCGAGTTCATGATTTTTAATAGTTTCAATTGTGGGCAAAGCAAAACAGAGAAAGAAGCCAAGTGATATTCAAGATCATATGGCAGGATTATCAAGATGTCTAACTCCCAGCTGGAACCTATAGCATCAATCTCTCTTTTGTTAGACTGAGGTAGGCTAACTCATCCTTTGTGTGGGCATTCTTTCCTGAAGAAACTTCACCTGGCTTCTCAGAATATTCCCCTCTGTAGGGAAATCACTACTACTCGTGAAAACTACTCAGGTTTTTTAAAAAGTCTTTTCTTTTCTTTTGACAGCCGTAAGAGTTAGAGTTTTCCTTTATGCAGCATAAATCTGTTTTTCTTTACTTTCAATCACTTAACCTTCTTATGTCCTCTAGTGAGTCCTCTTTTCTCTTCTACTGACAGCTCTTCAGGCATTTGAAGACGGGCACTGTGTCTCCCCTGATGCTCCACTTCTCTGACACGGACGTCCCTGGGTTGGCAGTGTCCTTTAGTGACACGGCCCGGGCTCTTTGCGCTTCTGATTGCCATTTTGCCTGTCTCAGTCTGTTTCTGTCCCTATCGGCACCTTAGCTCCAAGCATGGTCTGAATTCCAGAAAACTGAGTAGGGCTGTCACCACCCTAGGTTTGGACACTTTTCATGCAGCTGAAGCCTGCGTTGATCTTTTATTAAGCTTTACATCTGTTTTTTTTTTTTTTTTTTTTTCATGCATCACTATTATGGACTTCCCTAGAAGTACAGATGAATTTCACGACAAAAGACAGGGCTTGCTCTTTTTTCCAGCTGACATTTCATTTTGTAGATTTGCCTATTGCTCTACCTTGATGATTTTGTCTGGATTCTGATCCTGGCAGATTGGATTTACGTGCAGATTTGAAGAACACTGGCTAGGGCTGGGATGATTGGCAGCTACTTCATTTACAAGCCTGGAAAATATTTTTGGAATCAAAATCCCTGAGCTTTATCTCTCCCTGGCCCCTGGTGGGGAGGGGAAGGGAAGGGACTACACACAGCCTCTGGCTACTTGTGTAGTGATAAGGAGTCAGAGGTGAAGGGTGTCCACACCCCGGTGTTTGTGCTGTCCCTGGTCTGTGTCCACTTTTTCTCATCAGAAGTCAAAAGGATTATTCCTTTTTGGAAACGCTATTTCTACTTTTCAAATTGTACTCTTTCCACCACTTTGAATTTATGTGTTTTTCTAGTTTACAAGATGGATGTATTTGTAAGCGAGTGTTTTAATTTGCTTACTTGGAAAAATAACATTTCTCTGTAAGGAAGGGAAAAGTTTTTCCCCGTCTTCAAGTCCCTGGCTGGATCTGAAAATTAACTTGACAAACAGAAATTTAACAGAAAAAATATATAAATTTTATTAAATTTTTACAGGTACATGGGAGTCTTCATAGAAGAATAAAGACCAGAAGAAATAACCAAAAGCAGGAAGCTTTTATATGCATTTTAAACAAAGAAACAATACTTTTGTGAAGACATGACAGAAGAGGAATTTGGGATAGGGGTATTAAATGGTGGAAAAGTAACTAGGAAGATAAGGGTTAGTTTAATTGGGTCTGTTTGTATAGACGTCTGTGTTCCAAATTTCTCACCTCTGGTGATCAGAAGGTCTTCCTTCCTCCTGGTACAGGGAGGGCACCTCTCGTGTGTGGATGTGCGATCTCTTTCAGAGAAGGGCAAGCAAGGAGAGGTCACAGTGACCTCCTATTTCTACTTCCTTTTCGAACTCCTTCAGATTCAGAAATTCAATATTCCAAGGTGTCATTTTGGGAGCTAGTGTGTCCTGAACCCATCAACTTCCTCTGAGTACCCATTTCCACTTAGGGAAGAGTGCAGAAAGTAGAACTCACCATGTGTTAGGACTAGAGAACTTTAGAGATACTAACGGTCCCAGTGCTCACAGCACCTCTGTGTGGTAGGTGCAGCTATGAATTCCCACATTGCAGAAGAGGAGGCTGGTACATGCAGGGCCAATGCCACATAGCAGGCCTGTCTTATAACCAGTGCGTGTGATTGCCTCTCTAGGTCTCAGATTAGGGTACTGACATAGGGCAAGTATAGGAAGTGCTCACCACCTAGAGTGTAAGGCAATAAGTAGAGCTACCGTGGAGCCCCATGCAAGTCACTTGAACTCTCTTGGCCTCAGTTTACTGATCTCTTAGGCTCTCTTTAGTGAATCCCCCTTCCAGCTCCAAAAAGAACGTTTTTAGCCCTGCCAATCGAATGTAATAGGAAAGAACACAGAACTCAATAGGTGAATAAAAAGAAATGAGGTTGTGTGTGTGGTTTGGGAGTCCTTCTTTAATGAAAATATGGGGTGGTTCTAGGGACAAACCCTTTTGCTAAGGAAGCAAACAAATCATAGGAGAGAGAAAAGTCAGTGAGGAGAGGGTAAATAAGACAGACATGGAAATCGGTCGCTGTGTCTGTGGTGTTGGTGGGGCAGTGACCTGTCCGTTCATCAAGCAGGACCATGAGGCGTAAAGAAAGACATCAGTTCTGCATGAAATGGGTTATCGTGGTCTACGCCAGATCTTTGCTGTCTGGCTCTGCCCTCTCCACTGTTTTAATTGACATGTTCAGCACTTCTTGATCTATAGCAATTAAGAGGCAGCTTCTGCTGATGGAAGCTGGTCAGGCCTTTGAATCTGACACCAAGGCCAAAGGGAGAACTGCATCTGTTGTGGGCACCTGGGATGACAGGAGACGACAGGGGCCTGCACTTCTGAGGGGGTTGGCGTTTGTGGGGGTGTGTGCTTTCACCCAGAGGCGGCCCTGCTAGTGAGATGAAAGCCAGCCGTGCACACCAAGTTGGCAGATGCAGAGGAGCAGGCTGGCCCTAAGGATCAAATCGCATCTGTCAGAGACAGTGATCAAAAGCATCAGGACTCAGACAGCTGGCAATAGGTGACCCCTGGATATTCCCCTGGTTCAAAACACAGCTTATCTCAAAGACCGAGAGAAAGCAAATGAGTGTGCTCAAGATGAGCTTCTGCCAATTTAAATGATCTCTCTCTCTCTCTCTCTCTTCTCTTCATTCTTTTCAAATTACCACTTGAAAAGTGTTAGGAAGTAATATTCTATACACTGTCTGCAGTTTTCGATCGGGGTGCTTCAACCGGACCCCATTTATTGCTTGGGGAATTCTAACACTGCTGATCTGAACTCTTCTTCAAGCAAGAGACAACACTTGGTTTTTCTTTTCCTCCTGTCAGTTCAGAGTTGAATGTAGGAATGAAATGAAAAACCACTTCATTCCAAATTTTTTTTTAAAAAAGGGTATTTTGCTAATGCCAAGCCTGGGGCAGAAAGTAGCGTATCTTTCTGTATGGGACGAAATATTTCAATGCCCCGAATCACAGTTCTTTGGCTACGTTCTTTCTTTACTGTTTCATTCAGCCTCTGACTTCATAAAGAGAAAGGGCCACTTTTTCACTCCGGTAATTTAGTGTTTCATTTTCTTCGTAATCATGTGGTAACTATTTTAATTTGCACTCTCAGCAGGAAAATATTTGCCATCTTTAAATATATGTGTTTAAACTGCAATTAAACCAACTATGGTGCAGATGGATCATTCTGAAGGTTTGAATTTTGTTAAAATTTCATTAAAAACGTGTGTCATGGAAAAACCTTTCACTCTTCTGTTGCTGGTGTCCACATGGTGGAAACGAGGCCCCAACCAGTCACACGATCTGTTGACAGCAGCCAGGCCCTGGAGGCCTTACCCTGACCTCACCTTGTGCTCTTTCCAACCCGCTGTCCCATTTCCATTTTCAAGTAAAAATCTATTATCTGATGACAGGCGATCGAAGATTTTCACATTCTTCTTATTCAAAATGCATCTGGGGTACTCCCAGCAGAATGTTAAAATGTAGGATATTAGACTTTGACCCAAACCAACGGAATGCGAATCTGCACTTTTAACTCAGCTCCCAGAAGATTCATGTGCGGATTGAAATGGGTGATGCATGAGGCACTCAGGTGAGATTTTCAGATGTCACCTATTTTTATAAGATTAAGTAAAAAGTTCTTAATAGAACTTTTAATAGACCTACATCTTAATGTGCACTGTGATTCGACTCTGACCCAATTCACTAATGCAATGTGTGATCCTTGATTGGGTCCTGGGTGAGAGAAAGTTCCTATTCTATAAATGACATTAATGGGACATTTGGAAAAATTTAAATAAAGTCTATGTATCAGAAGTATTCCGTGAATATTAATTTTTAATTTTAATAATTTAACTGTTGAGGAAAGATAATATCCTTTATTTTAGAAAGTTGTACTCAAGTGTTTAGAGGTAAAGGGACATCATTATGTTTGTAACTTACTCTGAAGTGGTTCAGGAAGAAAATATGTAATAGAGGGAGAGAGTGAGAGAGAGAGAGAGAAAGGGTGAGAGAGATACACACAGATAAACACATGCAGAAAAATATTAACATTTAGGGAATTTGGGTGAAAAGATTTTAGGACTTATTTTACTATGACAATACCTATTTTATGAGTCTCAAATTTCAAAATATAAATGAAAAAGAAAACGAATTTTTGTCAGCTTGTCATATAGATCATCTTGTTTTGCCACGGCATGTATGTTATAAGACAGTAATCCATTACTATCTTATATGACTTATAGCTTCATGACTTATTTCTGAGTGAAATGAAGGCTTATAAAATGATGGCCATACTAAGATTCAAGTTCTATAAGCCATGTGTACATGGATATTTTAAAATAGAATATAGACTGGAACAATTAGCTTATAAATGCTCAGGATAGTCAGTACTTAGCAGTGGGATTATGGGAGATTTTAATACAATTTTTCTTTTGCTTGTCTATTTTTTCTTCATTTATTTAAATTAATAATGTTTGTTAAATTATGAAAATGATAAAATTATTATACTTGAAAATTCTGTTAGACTTTATTTTATCTCATTTAGAAATTAAAATTACAAGGCACAGATTTATTTTGCTTCTGAATTTGCAAAATGTTAGTCTCTTTTATTGAAATCAATTCAGTGGTTTCTCTTGTATTTGATTTTTCTTAGCTGTTGAAATGGAAAACACACTAAAAAAACCACTTGTTCTTTTTCAAACTTTAATCAATAGTTTTCACCTACTTTAAGCACTTGAATTTTACCTGTAGCTTTTGAAAACTGACAAACTGAATGGTTTGGATAAGTATATGTATACAATTGCCTTCAACACACTGGCAAAGGCACTAAAACGTGCCAGAAAGGACAAAAGTCAGTCACAGAGAAAATCTCTTTCTTCTTAAGGATCAGGGAGTAGTACATATTTATTTAATGAATAATCAATCCCCAAGTAATTGAGTTTGGCTACAGCAGAGTAGTCACTGTGCTTGAAAAGATGACCTGCTAATTTGCAGTTTTCATCTAAACATTGAAAAAATAGAGAATTTAAAAAGGCAAGGTGCATTTTTCCTTAGTTTTTTTCTTTTTCTTTTTCTCTTCTCCCATCATCAGACTTGGGAGAAAAACTGTACTTTTTTCAAAGGTAACAATACTTTTATACACACACACACACACACACATTTAGTTATAAGCCACACATGTTAAAAATAAGTTAGAAAATACAGAAAAAGAAACAGAAAAAGGAAAAGATGCCTTATAAACCCAGAGCAGTAGACAAGCACTCATTTACTTGTTCTCAGGCCAAGCTCACATGCACACACACATACTGCTTTCACTAACATCGAGTCATATTATTTTGTGACATACCCTTTAAAATTAATATATTATGAATATTTTCCCATGTAAATGTTCCACTGTGATTTTACAATAAGCGATTGAAACTAGTTTACACTCATTTGTCATTTCAAGTTTATTTCCCTCTTTCCCCTAACAGAGACACTATTAGAGGGCTATCTCTATAGCTAAGACTCTGTGCATCTTCTTAAGTATTTTCTTAGAGCAAATTGCAGGAAATGTGATTACTATGAATTTTAAAAAATATTTTTGATACAAATTTCTTCTTTCAATATGGGGCAATGTTGTATACGACCTCTTTGAGAGACATGTTTATCCTGCATAATCCTGGACATTATTTTTAATCCTTTTCAACTTAATAGTTAAACTATATCTGTTCTAAGTCACATTTCCTTGATTTCTAAAGAGTTACCTTTTTTCTATGCTTGTTAGCTATCTATATTTCTTATGTAAATTATCTTTTATTTTCTTTTTAAAAATTTTTGTTGAATTTATTGAGATGACATTGGTTAATAAAATTATACAGGTTTCAAGTGTACAATTCTATAACACGTATCTGTATATTGTTCGGTGTGTTCACCCCTGAAAATCAAGTCACCTTCAGCCACCATTTATTCCTCCCTTACCCTCCTCTACCTCCCCCCAATCCCCTGTCCCTCTGGTAATTACCATACTGTTGTCTGAGTCTATGAGTGTTTTTTTTCCCTTAATCCCTTTACTTTTTTTAATCAAAACACAATTTATTTCCTTAATAACCAGAGAGCATTTATTTCCTTAGTAACTAGAGAACAGTAAAAACAAAGCTGCAGTGAGATGCTATTTACACTCATTGTACTGACAATACTTCCAACCCTGTCAGTAGGAGGCTCTGGTGCGGAGATGGAGCAAAGGGCCATCTGCGACACCGTGTGGGGAAATGCCAATCAACACAACCACCTTAGAGACCAATTGTCAATCTTGTACAGTTTTCTGTCTTTTACTCCCACCCTAGCCCACCGCCCCAGCCCTTCCCACCTCCCTCCCATTTCCACCCTCCATAGTGTTTGTCCATGTGTCCTTTATACTTGTTGCTCTAAACCCTTCCCCTTTTCCCCTGAAATTCCCTCCCCTCTCCTCTCTGGTCACTGTCAGCTTGTTCTCAATTTCAGTGTCTTTGGTTATATTATGCTTGTTTGTTTGTTTTGTTGATTAGGTTCCTGTTAAAGTTGAGATCATATGGTATTTGTCTTTCACTCCCTTTACTTTTTATACTGAGCCTCCCAAACCTCCTGCTTTCTGAAGCTGTTAGTCTGTTCTCTGTATCTATGAGCCTGCTTCTATATTCCGTTTGTTTATTTTGTTCATTAATTTCCACATATAAGTGAAATTATTTGGCATTTGTCTTTCTCTGACTGGCTTGTTTCACTTAGAATGAGACTCTCCAGGTCCATCCATGCTTTCATAAAAGGTGAGATTTCCTTCTTTTTAACAGACAAGTGGTATTCCATTGTGTAAATGTACCACAGCTTTTTTATACACTCATCTACTGATGGGCACTTGGGCTGCTTTCAAATCTTAGTAACTATAAATAACACTGAAATGAACATAGCGGTGCATATATTCTTTCAAAATAGTGTTTCAAGTTTCTTTGAACATATTCCCAGAAATGGAATCGCTGAGTCATAATGCAGTTTCATTTTTAATTTTTTGAGATATCTCCATACTGCTTTCCACAGTGGCTGCACCAATCTGCATTCCCAGCAACAGTGCGCTAGGGTTCCCTTTTCTCTGCATCCTCACCAACACTTATTGTTTGTTGATTTATTGATGGTAGTCATTCTGACAGGTATGAGGTGATATATCATTTCCTAATTCTAAAATGTAAGACTACTAAGGTTAAATGAGCTCTTGATTTATTTTTTATACCAGAGAACCCGTTTTCAAATAAAGTCATAGAAACTGTGTGAAATAGGTACAGTGTTGCTGCATAGGTGAAGTGGGGCTGTGGCAGCAGAACAGGTGTCAGCAGGGGAGAAGACATTTGCAGAGAGTGGAAGGGAGAAACAGACATGGAATCACACAAGTCAGCAAAGAACACATCATCTATATTTATCACGGACCAGGGAGTTGATAGGAAAACCTGATTTGCTCTTTTTCTCCCTCCTTCTTGCCAACTCATTAAAGAAGTCTTAAACCACAGAGCATGTTCCCAGATTTAATTCAGTCTGACATGTAAGAAAAACCAGGAAAGCCAAGATTATGACTTTGTTATTGAGTGCTGTAATGCTAGAGTTGCAGGCCCCTAGTTTAGTCCTTCTTAAAACTTGAATATGCAAAATGATCAACTGAAGGTCTGATTAAAAATGCATTTCTGGGTGGGGCCTAGGTTCTGCATTTCTGAGCCTCTTCCAAGGGATGCCAGTGCTGCTGCTCCAGGGAACACTCTCACGGGGGTGTCCAACCCAGGTCCCGCGGGCCGCATGCGGCCCAGAATGGCTATGAATTCGGCCCAACAAAAAACCATAAATTTACTTAAAAGCTTTTCATTTTGCTCAGCAGTTTTTGTTAATGTTTGTGTATTTAATGTGTGGCCCAAGACAGCTCTTCTTCTTCCAGTGTGGCCCAGTGACGCCAAAACATTGGACACCCCTGTGAATCTGGGCACTGTGCTAATTTAGAGACAAATTTCTTAAGAATTGAATATGCAAGGACTTCTATTCGAGCTACCTGTATGGCACGCTATATGACCAAAATCCTACCTCCAACACACACACATACATGCACAACTACCTGGATACTGGATGAAATATAGTGGATATCTTATTAGAGGCACAATTAAGTTGGCAGTGAGGAAGGAAATCTCCAGGAACATGAAGTAAAGAACCAAAAACTAGGGTGTAAGTGTGTGAATGGCCCTGGAACACACTGAGAATGACTCGTCCGATTTTCTAAATGAGTTTCAGAGAGGGAAAGTGCCTTGCTCAAAATTATGTTGTTGTGAATCCAGTGTAGACACTTGTATCGTTGTCCAATAGAAGCTATTTTGACAGACAACAATGGTGGGAGACCTGAATACCAGAGTAAAACTCACTATAATGCTACTATTGTTTAAAAATATATACAACAGTAATAGTCACAAATACCAGCAGATCAGCACAGAGAGTGCAAACAGAATTAAATGTAAACGTAAATATATATTTTTTTAGTATCTGAATAGTCTGCATCTCAATTCAGGAAGAAAAGGAAAGGGATGGATTATTTAATAAATGGTAATTGGACAACTGACTTTCCTTTGAAAGAAATCAATATAGGCGTACAATATGCAATGGAACATTGTAGTCTAAACCAAGATATTCAAGTAAATTATGGTGATGAGTTAAAATAACTGTGAGAAAAGAAATTTTTAAATGCTTTGCATAAATCTTAGGACTCCAGAAGCCCCACATCACCACAAGAGGACTAATTTAACTATATACCTGTAAAAACTTCTGCATTGCTAAAGGCACTCAAACTAAGTCATAAAAGAAAGAATAACATAGGAGAAAACTGTATAACGCTTATTGATAAAGGGTATCAGGGAAATGCAAATTAAGACTGCAATGGCCACTCCATTTGGTTGGTGGAATTGGTTTTAGGTTTGGATTGATAAACTCACCAGAGGAAAAACAGGCTTTATTCAGCACCAAGTTTATTTTACTTTATGAAAGGACAAATAAAAGGCAGCAATGAATTATTCATAATACCAATAGGGTGGGGTCTTTTGACTATTAGGCACAACTTGCAAAATCCTCAAATCACTACACACCCAGGCATGTGTGGTTACAAGGGACAAAGATGAGCTTTGGAAACCATCAGTCCTGTATCGTCCACAGTTATGAATACCTGACAATCATACCGCTGTCTTGGTATAGCCACATCTCATCAATATCATTTAATTATTACTTAAAAAATCATATTGATGATAATGTGTAGGTGCTTAGGCCGGTACATAGTCTTCAAGCTGCTTATCATTTATCATAGATCTTATCATAGATCTGCTATAGGTACAATTCTAGTTGTCAGTTTCACAAGAAGGATTTAATGAATAATCAAATACATGTACATGTGCATATGTGTCTATATATGTATATATAGAGAGAGACATGTATATATGTATGTATGTATTTATATGAAAAAAGTATAAATAAATATATGCCAGATTGTTCTGGAAAGAAGAAATTTAGTTATACTTTATAAATAATTTTATTTTTCTTTTAATTGTTACAGCAAACATGCTACTTCTGAGTTTTATTTAAAATATGGTTGGTTTCAGGGACTTTTGTAAAGGAAATAACAGCATCAGCTAATACTAAATCTTACCTACAAAACTGACTACAGGGCAGCTTGGCAGAGTCTCAGTTCCTTAGAGGACATTTTGGGTCTTACTAAATGAAGGCCACTGATACTATCAGAGAGCTTCTGTGCCTTGCTGAGTTATTTCTTCTATCGAAGTTTCTATAGAGGTTTTCCAGTAACTGTCAGATTTCCCTAGCAGCTGGGCCCCTAAAGACTTGGATTAGCTTGTTTTTCTTTGCTTGTTTTGTTTTTCCCCAGTAAAATTCTCTAACACCAAGCTCCTGACACTGAGCTATTCAGTCATATGGTGTCTCTTCACATGGAGTCGGCATCCCCCCCGGAATCTGGTTACATCCACCTAGAAAACTTCTCTGGCCCAATAATATTGACTGTCCAAGCCTAGGATAAGATTTCAGAGGTCTCAGAATTGAAGTTCTTTGGATGTGGCCAGAACACAATCTCTAACTGAAGGTGTCATTCCAGTTCTTGATGGCATCATTCTCAGCAGAGCTGATTTGTGGCTCCTTGTGCTGGCACTGAGATCCTCATAGACAGCTCTGATGGATTTTAATAGGCTTCATTTAGAACCTTGAGAGTGATACTGACTAATGACTGCTGACGTTTGCTCTAAACTGAGAGGACAAATGACAGCCCATGCTTGCTCCAGAAGATCTAGGAGACTCTTTATTATGGATTCCAATGCTCCCAGTGGCCTCTAGGACCATGTTCTCCCTGGGGGTTTTACGTCATGAGAGGATAAGAAGAGAGATTCCTGGGGATTACAGGGTACAGTTAGCTTAAGGGGCAGTCTGGGCATCTTCACCAGATCTGGAAGTAGTTTCGATGCTAAGATTCTGCTTCTGGGGTGTGGTATATCACTGTAGGTTTGGGGAGGAAATTTATAGAGTCCCTGGCTAAGCTGGCTTCCACAAAAGAGTCTAGGGAAATCCTTGGGTGTTCTGACACCTACTGTGAGCTGCAGAAATAGTTCTGGGCTTCCTTCTAGTTCACACATTATCTGGAATTTCATAACTTTGAAGCTTTCCGAGATGGTTTGAGGGACTTCCAAACAAATTTCCAGATTCTAGGGCCTTTAGAGATACTATGGCGGGACTCTGTAGCTCTAAGTTCTTTTATGTTATGGCTAGGACGGCTAGTCTTAGGGCTTGGGCGATGCAAATAAAGGAGAGTGTTTACAATTGAGAAACCAGTGGAATCTTCTTAGAAGAGAAAGAGGCTGTATCTTCCAGCAACTGGACCTCCTAGGAGCCATTAAACCAAAATACAGGTCCCCAGTTCATGAGGTGTATCTGTATTATCCACCCCCACCCTCACCACCGACACTGGGTAAAGAGAAACACTTAAACTAAAGCCTGAGGGATGAGGGAGACCAGTTAGAATGGTGTGCCTGAGGTTCTGGAAAGTTAGATTTCTGAAGCTAGACACTAGCTAGATTAGACTTACTCTGGAAGCAACTGGGAAGACCCATGGCGAATTTTTGAGGTCCTTCAGACTCATTGGGAAGAGAATGAGAAAATCTCCAGTTTCCAAGGATGAGATTAGTCCAGGAGTGACTGTCATTCCATGATGCCCTGGCTCTCATTAATGAACAGTTTTTGTTGCTTGGCATGACTGTCTTTCTTTGGCAAATTTTCACAGGTTTTGGCCTATTTAAAAGTACAGCCCTGATACTTAGGAGATCCATGGGCATTTAGGTAAATTATTTATTTATTGCCTGAAATCTTGTACATTCACTCTTCAGAGGAGTAATGCAATATGGATGAGACCTGAGTTCTGCCTCAATGCATAAACCATGCTCGGCATTCTCCCAGAATGGTCTTCTCCGTGTGTAAGTCTTTTGGCAACCTCTGTGGTTTTTAAACTTTTATGGCCCAAGGATTGCTCAAGGTGAAGCAGGTGTCCATGGAATTTTATTTTAGTACTAACTTCCTAGAGCAATGATTGTGTGCTTTTCTTTTCTTATTAGGGTACTGGCTATTATGATTATTTCAAATTCTAAAAAATACATGAGGAGATGATATTTTCTTTTTGCTGAATAAATGTCGGCTACAAAAAATTAAATCACTTACCCTAGATTGCATAGCAGACAGTTGAATCTGTGTATAAATTCAAATTTAACCTTAAATTTAATTCTCATTAGCCCTGAGATCCTGAAATTTTATTATGCATCAGAATTACCTGGAATCATTTATGAAAGGCAGATTTGTATAAAGGCCACCCCCAGAGTTTATGATTCAGTGGGCCCAAGAATTTACTTTTTTAGTAAGTACCCAGGTGGTGTTAATCTGCTGGTCCAGGGACCATATTTTGAGAATCACTGATCTAGATTATGCTGAGGTTTTCAAAACTCTCATCTACTATAGTTATGTGTGAGGTGTTTACACTGCTTTTTAACTTGTAGGGTGCCATCAACATCTTTTATCTTTTAATACACATGTGAGCATTTCAATGATAGTTCTAGCTTCTGTTAGACTGAAGTTTTCATTCTTTGGATTTTCTCTTTCAAAAGAAAGATTTTACCTCCAAAGTAATATAACGTAACTCAGTAATTTATTTTTATGTCCCTGTGAATACAGGACAAAATCTTGGGTCTGGATGAAATAGGTTATCCTCTGACATCTTTGGAACATGTCTGAAATCAAACAGCATTTTTTCCCTTAGAGAAAGTAAAATGTAAACCCTGAGTATACCCTCTCTGTTTGGGGATACTGAAGATCCCTTTCCCAGCTGTCTGATGATTCTGAGTGCTCGGCGGCAGCTTTCTGTTCGGTAGCTGTGTGCTGCGACCCAAGTGCCTCCATGAGCTGCCGTGTTTTCTATTTGTCCCATCAATGATGCTTCTGTGGAGATCAGATTAGATAAGGAAGGGATATGGAATGAATGTGACCACTTTTCTAAAAATATGAAATTATGCTATTGTATTTTGAAGTCTAAAGTGAGCAGAGCAAAACTATTTTGCTAGGATGGTGTGCCTCTGGAAACAGTGATAAAATGAACTAATAATTCTGCTGGAACACACACAGATGGTTGTCCTTAATTCCTGTGAGCTACCCAGGTCTCGCTGTTTCAGAGATCTTGAAGGTCCTTGGCTGCTTTAAATTGATTATACAGGGTGAGGCAAAAATAGGTCTACAGTTGTTTGTATGGAAAGTAATACAATAATTAATAAATAATAATGCAAGGATAAACTCTGTGTTTTGTGTACTCACAACTGTAAACCTTCATTTGCCCACCCTGTTTGTTATTTCTGCTGGCAGTATGGAGAGGCTTTCAATATAACTGTTTATTGTAATCCTCATAGCAATTTTGTTATGATTCACTTATCAAAGACTTGAGTGCAGCTATAAAATTACATCTCAGGTATAGGTGGCCTATTGATGGTATTCATTTCCTTTATTCTAAAAGAATTTTAAGTGCCATTCTGTTTTCTGGAATAAAAATGTTTACATTTAAAAAAGCATTGATTTAATCCTCAAGGTTACATTAAAATTATGCTGTTCAGTTTTCCTGTAATCCTTTGCTAAATGAGAGTGTGATAGCTGAATGAGACCAAAAGTTCTAGGGTGCCTTTTGAGAGGATTCAGGAATTGGTTGCTAATGAAGAAAACACACAATAAAAAAACTCTTTGTGTGTGCTGTACCTTTGTGCAGAAAATACCTAAATTTCTCAAAATTTTTATGAACAAGGCAATTTTTGAAGCTGAAAAGCATAAAATGGTGTTGAAGCTCTCATAGTGAGGATAAAATTATTCCTCACCACCACCCCCCTTTTTGTCCCAGTTTCTAGTGGAAAGCTCTCTTAAAATTGCTCTTCTTTCATATCCTCTTTTGTGAGTGATTGACATGTAAGGAATTTTATTTTGATTTGGGTAACTTCAGAGAATTTACCTTTTGCTCACTGGATTCAGGACATGCTTGTATCTATGCTGTTTTCTGGCTCCAAAGGGCATTATCAGCTTTTTAATTTTTCTTAATCTTCTTGTCATACCCACTTCATGGTCATTTGGGCAATGCTAAAGCACATACAGACTGGCATTCAACCGGAAATCCTTTATATCATTAGTCAGAATCCGATGGGAAAATGGAAACCACGTTAGTCACTTAAAATAGATATTTGATTTAGGATATCATTGCACAAGCTAAAAGAGAATACTGGTAACCTAGAATAGTTGCTACAGGGAGAGCCTGGGGTGAAGATGGAGCAGTGAAGATGAGGGACACGGTAGGCTGCTTGGGGAAGTGCAGAAGGAAGCTTCAGGCTGACCAGGTATCAGGGCTGCAGCAGGTAAAGGGATAAGGCATGAGACAGGAAGATTCTTCTTCTGTCTTCCCACCACCCAATATCATCTGAAAGTGCTGCCTTCTGGCAGAACTCCACAGTCAGCCAGCTGGCATGGGAGACTGAGAAATATAGTTTGTATATTTTGAGCCCCAGCATCTCAGAGTAGAGTATAGAGTGAATTTTGAGGTATGAACAAATGAATAACAAATCATCATATTCAGAATAATTTTTAATACAGAAAGAATACTTTCTCAGTGGGTTTTTCCCCCCGCTATTATACTACCATCACTGTGGAGTCCTGTAATTAAATATATAAGTTTTGACTTCCAGTCAAGATGGCAGCATAGGTAAACATGACTTGCCTCCTTGTACAACCACATCAAAATTAAAACTAACATATAGATCAGCCATCACTCAAAACTGTCAGAAATAAAGGTTGAGTGGAAGTCTGACACTACGGAATTAAAGAAGCCACATTCATTCAGACTGGTAATAGGGTCAGAGATAAGGAACAGACTGGTTACACATGCACATGTGGTAGATAAAAATCGGGGAGGGATATTGCAGGAGCAAGGAGTCCCAGCCCCCACACCAGGTACCCCAGCCCAGGGTTCCAATGCCAGGACGATAATTCCCCATAACTTGCAAAAACCAGTGGGAACTGAGTCAGTGGAAGAAAATTCTGGAGTCCCAGGCAGTTCCTCTTAAAGAACCGCCACCCCCCCCCCCCCCCCCCCCGCCACAGACGTACTCAGATTGACTCCCTCTGAGCTCCAGCAGCAGAGAGAGTAGCAAATTGAAAAGTGCCAGTGGCATACAGAGAGGAACTGAAGCATCAGCTTTCTCCCTGAGAGAAAAGTAGGCAGAGGCATTGTCACTTTTCTGAGCCCTCCACCCACAGAGTCACAGAGCTGGCAGATGGGTGCCATATCTGAGGCTCCATCAACCTGGCGAACACTGTTTGAGTACCTCCCCAGAGATCGCCTGAGACGCCATCCCACCCAACTTAGGAGCTCGCCCAACTGTTAATTGTGACCTTTTCATATGAATGGATAGTTTTGGCTCATGCTTCACAACTTCCTAAATCCTATCAAACAAGCAACAGCCCCTGTACCTCTTGCTAAGTGGCCCCAGGCCTGGCACTAGCAGCAGCCAGCCTAGATCCACAGCTTGACTTCACCTGGGAATCTCCAAGCCCAGTACAAGTAGCAGCCATCTCAGATTGCTTTATAGCTCATGCAGGGTGGCCCCAAGCAGAACACAGGTAGGGGCTGACCATGGTCTGCAACACCTGAGAAACCACAGAGCCTGCGCACCCAGTGGAAAGATACAAAACATGTCAGACCACCACCTCCCTGCCCGCCCCCCATAGCTGATTCTCCACAGAGGGTGGAGGTTGGTGGTCAGTGGTCACAGCAAGTCCTTACATCTGACTGGTCTGGGTAAATCCTTCCCATTGATCTGCCAGCAGCAACCAAGGCTTAACTACAAGAAAAGGGTGTTCACAGCCCACATGAAGGGTACACCTCGAGTACCCAACTTGGGTGATAGGGGAGGCTGTGCCACTGAACCCTACAAGACATGTACTACATTAGCCCATACTACCAAGATAAGGAGTCATATATAGCAGCTATACCTCATACATAGGAACAAACAAAGGGAGACTGACAAAATGAGGAGACAAAGAAACATGTTCCAAATGAAAGAACAGATCAAAACTCCAGAAAAGGAACTAATCAAAATGGAGATAAGCATCTATCAGATGCAGAGTTCAAAATACTGGGTGTAAGGATGCTCAAGGAACTTAGTGAGGACCTCAACAACATAAAAAAGATCAGTCAGAAATGAAGGATACACTAATTAAAATAAAGAACAATTTATAGGGAAACAAGAGTAGAGTGGATAAAGCTGATAAATCAATGATTTGGAACATAAGGAACCAAAATCAACCAAGCAAACAAGAAAAAAGAATCCAAAAAAACAAGGATAATGTAAGCAGCCTCTAGGACAACTTTCAGCATTCCAGTATTCACATCATAGAGGTGCAAGAAGGAGAAGAGAAAGAACAAGAATTTGGAAATCTATTTGAAAAAAAAATAATGAAAGAAAACTTCCTTCATTTGGTGAAGGAAATAGACATGCAAGTCCATAAAGCACAGAGAGTCCCAGACAACATGGATGCAAAGAGGCTCACTCAAAGAAACATCATAATTAGAATGTCAAAGGTTAAAGATAAAAACAGAATCTTAAAAGCAGCAAGAGAAAAGAAGTTAGTTACCTACAGGGGAGTTCCCATAAGACTGTCAGCAGATAGCTCAAAAGTAACTTTGCGGGTTAGAAGAGATTGGCAAGAAATATTCAAAGTCATGAAAAGCAGGAACCTACAGCCAAGATTGCTCTACCCAGCAAAGATATCATTTAGGGCAGATAAAGAGCTTCCTAAACAAGAAAAAAACTAAAGGAGTTCATCATCACCAAACCAATATTATATGAAGTGTTAAAGGGACTTATTTAAGGAAAAGATCAGAACTATGAACAATAAAATGGCAATAAATATATATCAACAATTGAATCTAAAAAACAAAACTAAGCAAACAAAAAAATCAGAAATGGAATTATGGATATAGAGAGCATTTTGATGGTTACCAGATGGGAGGGGTGTGTGGGAGAATGGGTGAACAATGTTAGAGGGACTGCCCGAGGGAGTGGAGGTTGGTAGGTGGGATAAAGGAGGAAACATTGGGACAACTGTAATAGCATACTCAATAAAATATAATTAAATGACAGTTTTATCAAATGGCACTTTAATTTACTAATTTTCAATTGCATACATTTTTCACTCTGTAATTCATGAGTTTCTATTTGTTTCTCTGTATCTTTGGTAGGCACTATAATATATTGCCATAGTATTTTTTACATGTGAATATTTATACATACATATAAACACATAGAAGGTGTAACCTTGAAAACTGGATGTTCACTTGTGATTTTAGAAATTAATTTCTATATTGGGTGAAACTGTACAGTTTCTAATAATCTAGGATACAATTTCAATTGTAATAAAGCAATTTGAAAAGAGGCAAAATATGTAAAAAATACTTTCCTGTAAAGTAAAGGAATTTGAGAACATTAAATAGAATTTTTAGGGAAGAAATTTGCAGCTCATCTAATCAATGAACCTTAATTTTCTAAAGTTATTTCCATGTGATAGTCAATTCTTTCCTTAAAGATTTATGTGCTAGACTGAGACAGTAATGAAAAAGATCAAATAAATTTATTCTCAACACACATGACGTTTTAACCTAGTTTTCTTGAATAGTATGAGCTGGAAATATTTCAGGTGGACGAGAGTGTAAAATGTCCTGAGAGAGAAATGAGAATGATCCAGACTGGGATGTTAATTCAGGTTGTTACAATTAGAATCCACACTAAACAAAGGCAAATATGCTTTAAGGTATGCTCTGTCTATATACTTAAAGGAAAGTATTTGATTTCTCAGCAGAAGAAACTGACCAATTGCTTATGACATTGATGCAGAAGTGCATAGCACAACAAGCAGCTACTGAGGCTTTCTATAATGGAATATAACTATGGCCTATTGTTTACGTGTAAGAACTAAGAGAAAGTGCAGAGCTGGGCAACAGGTTTAGGATTTAAGTTTCTCCTCTGTAAAATAAAGTATGGCAAACAGTATTTTGTAACTGAGAGACTCTGTTGCTCTTCTCACTGGGGGTAACAAAAACTGCTTTCAAAACAAGAAAACAGATTTGCCTTCTGATCATTGTTCCTTCCTTTGGCACTGCGACCCACCTGAAAGAACCCTCACACACAATCTGTCTCAGTTATGCTGTGGCATGTGTATTTTCCCACGTACTTTTCTTCTGTGTTTTTGTTTCTACTTTTCTTGTGGCATGAAATGCCTTTTCTTCTTTTTTTACTTTCTGTTAAAATGCAACCACTTTCAAGCTCCAATTCAAATTCTCAGCATTTCATAAACTCCCTCAAAGATTCACTTTGCTTTATTTAGTTGTTTTTTCTTACCTCTAGAACATTTTCCCTATTATTTTCTGCCTCCTACAAAAATAGTTTAGCCTTACACTCATTTCCCCAGAAAATGTACATATTTACATATAAAGAATTTTACACAGAATTTACTAAGAAGAGCTAAAGAATTTTAGAGCCAAAGAATTTTAAATCTAAAGTGTTTTAGATATTTATTGCACCATGTTTTTCCTTAAAAATGAAATACCTATCTTTTGCTCCCTTTCCTTCTCTTTTTTCCTCCCTTTTTCCTCCTTCCCTTCCTTTCCTCCTTCCATCTTTTCAGTTTTTTTTAATTTTTTTTTAATTTTTATTTTTTTAATCGTATTTTTTTAATTGTTGATATTGTACAGTTTTCTGTCTTTTACCCCACCCCCATCTGACCACCCCAGCCCTCCCCACCTTCCTCCCATTTCCACCTCCCCCTCAGTTTTTGTCCATGTGTCCTTTATACTTGTTGCTCTAAACCCTTCCCCTTTTCCCCTGAAATTCCCTCCCCTCCCCCTCTGGTCACTGTCAGACTGTTCTCAAATTCAGTGTCTTTGTTTATATTACGCTTGTTTGTTTGTTTTGTTGATTAGGTTCCTGTTAACGGTTTATTTATTCTTTAATAGTAGTTTCTACTTTTTATTTAGAGAATCAAATTTACAGCACTCTTTTCTTGTAATGGAAGCATGTCTCAACAAAGAAAATACGATTGAAACTAAAAATTGATTTACTTACTTTGAACAATTTTCTTGATGAAAAATACATAATCCTCTTTTAATGTTGTTTTCAACAACACTGCAGAATTAAGTAATGGAAAGAACCCTGAACTTGGTATCCAAAGATACGGGATCAATATTAGGATCTACCAGCTGGTATGTGTGTGAACTTTGAATTAAGGTAATACCATTTAACCTAATACGACTCAGTAGAATAAAGCATTTAAAAACTTATATGACTTTGGAGATGAAATTTATGAGAGCATTTTGTGAACTGCATATTACATTACTTAATTTGTGGAATTTGTTTTTTATTATCCTGAATGGATAAGAATCCTCAGAATGTATAATCATATTTAAACATGAGCATCAAATTTCTCTTGGAACATGAGAAATTTCAGGGAAATAAAGAATACTTAGTGACCTGAGTCAGGAAACTCTATGTAGAATGCTTCACGTATTGATTGTTGTATGAGGTCTGTTTGGGGAAAGTCCAGCCATTGTTAATGTGACAAGAACAGTTTGCACTCCATTAATGTAACCTGGCAGCCAAGGAGAGTGGACTGGAATGTGCATTTGTAAACAATGCCAACTTCACTGTACTAGTCAGTGGGGGCAGTAGACACTATTAAGTGAGCATGTGTACTGTGTGGTCATGGCATTCAAAATCACTGAGCAAGTACAGCAATGAATCTGCATCAAATTTTGCATTAAGCTTGAACATTCCTTTGCAGAAACTATTCAGATGATGCAGAAGGCCACATCTATGGGCAACTGGTGATTGGCAGCTTCATCATGACAGCATGCTGCTCATGCGTCATGTCTTATGTAGAGTTTATTGGTGAAACATCAAATCACCCAGGCAACTCAGTCCCCCTACAACTGAGATTTGGTGCCCTACACCTTCTGGCTTTTCCCAAAACTAAAATCACCTTTGAAAGGGAAGAGATTTCAGACCATTGATGACAGACATATAGGAAAAATGATGGGGCAGCTGATGGCAATTGGGAAAACTGTGTGAGGTCCCAAGGTGCCTACTTTGAAGGGGACTGATGTTTTTTGTATCTTGTATCTTCTTCAATAAATGGCTTTAATTTTACTATTAACTTGTACTTAATTGATACTAGTGAAAAGACCCATTATGGGTTACAGTGAGAATAGTCATAATATAGACATCTGTATCACCTAACCATCTCCTGGCCTGCCTTCATATATCTGGTGTGTTCTCAGCAGGTTACTGGGTAGAGAGCCACGATAGTATTGGGGTTCATCATAGAAGGGGACCCTTTGCTTTTCTGGGTACTTCTTCTTGTGACTCGATGGTTTAGTCTCCTTAGAATGGTTAAGCTATGGCTGATATTACCTAAGTGTAGGTGCCTACTTTATTAAGAACATTGTTGATTTAATGGCATGTAAGTTGTATTCCTGAGATTCTCCTTGGCAGGAACTTAACGCTGGAAGCAGAAAAAGTGTAAACTTCCCCTTTGGTACCCATTACACTCACGTATCGAAGTCTCGTAATGAGTGGGCAATACACAGAATCACTATTCTTTTTATTTTGCCTTAAGAGTCTAAATAAGGCTTTATGATCACAGAGAGAAACCCTTAAGGCTACACTATTTTGAATCAAACCTACCATTTCCAATAAAGATATACACTAAATCCTCACTTAATGTTATCAATAGGTTCTGTGACTTGAAGCAACATGACATAAAACAAAAGCAATTTTACTATAAGCAAATTGATATAACAAGAATGAAGTTCCTATGGCATCTCATCAATGTGAAAACAAAATGACATTGTAGAAAATATTATTTGAAGATGTGGTGTACTTAATTTTTATTTGTTTTATTTTTTTAAAATTTTATTTGTTTATTTTTAGACAGAGTGGAAGAGAGGGAGAAAGAGAAGGAAAGAAACATCAGTGTGTGGTTGCCTCTCGTGCGCCCCAGACTGGGGACCTGGCCCTCAACTCAGGCATGTGCCCCAACCGGAATCGAACCAAGGACTCTTTGGTTCACAGGTTGGCACTCAATCCACTGAGCCACACTAGCCAGGGCTGCTGTACTTAATTTTTTTTTTAATATCAAAATTATTGGAGTGACATTGGTTAATAAAATTATATAAAGTTCCAACATCTTGTGACTTTTCCTTTTACATGCTGTATGATTTCATGCAAGGTATGTTTCTTTAAGTCTCAATGTTATTTCTAATATTCTTTGAATTCTCATAGGTGCATTTGATTTTTAAAGTAATGTTTTAGGGAGACCCACATATAGTGTTTATCTTTCAAAGTATATTATTTAAATTGGAATTATAATTTCAAGTATGTCAGTGGATCAACAGAATATCTTTTACTTACATAAGATTTTTTCACCTGCATATTCCAGTTACATGTGCCTTGTTACAATAACAGTCCTTCTGATTTACAGAAGCAATTTTAATATTTTTATTTGCCAATGTTCCCTAAAATATTTTATATTCCTATACAATGAGACATTTTTGTATTCCCTTTTATTGAATTTATTTTGGTGACATTGGTTAATAAAATTATATAGGTTTCAGGTGTACAAATCTATAATACATCATCTGTAGACTGTATTGTGTGCTCACCACCCCAAGTTAAGTCTTCCATCACCTTTTATCTTCCCTATACCGAATGAGAAACTTCTGTGGACAAATGTTTACTTGGGGGTGCACACTTAACATTATGGACAAAGATGTTATTGTCTACAATAGGAAGGACCAATCAATGAATTTCTGATTTATTTTTGGGTTATACATCTATCTATACATCCATATTTTGAAATTTAAATTAGACCCTATGCTTTTATCATATGGCTAACCACAAAGCAGTATTAGTAAGTGCTTGCATACATTCATTCATTCAGCTTTGATGGAGTGCATGGTATGTGCCCACCATTGAGACACACCGTGGAGATATGAAGAGGAAGACAGGATCCATACCCTCAAGGGACACTGAATTTACCTGTCTAGAGACTATACAGGTAAATAAATACATTGACTATCCTGTAAGAGAGTCTTACAGCTGAGGTGAGTTCACGAGCTATGAGAATGCATAGCCAGAGAATTTCCCCAGTCCCTTAAGAGAAAACAAACATTCTAGGGTGATGCTCAAGATGAGTCAGAAAAAGAGAATGTGTATAGGTGCAAATGTTTGAATGGATTTATTCAGAACATTGATTTCAATATGACTGAAATGTCAGTATTTGGTATATACATTTCAAAATGACTAAAACAGGCTGCAAAGCAAATGTGGAAAGACAAGGTCACAGAATTCTTGGCACTGTCAGGTTGTTGGGGCATTGCTCAGAGTTGATATTGTATTTTGAAGGCTGGAGGAATCCAATCAGCTGTCTCAAGCAATGTTGGAGATGAGAAATAGTTTGATCAGCCCTGCATTTTAGAAAGATCATCCTGGTACTATTGTGGTAGAAATATTGAAGGTGATTAAATTGCAGGCAGGGAGAAGAGCTAAACTCATAATGTTAATGGCAAGAGTCTGAAGCATCAGGGACTGTGCAGGGGCATGGCATCTGATGGAACCCAGAGACCTTCGGCAGGTAGACTCAACAGGACTTGGTGGCCAATTGTTTATGAGGAGTAGGGCAGAGGAAAGTATCAAGCATAATTCTCGCATTCTGAGTTAGGTAAGGTGGTGCTTCCATTGCTCAAAAAAGGAGGAGGTTTGGAAAGGTAAGGCAAAGTCCTGAGTGATCCTGTGGAGCCTAAGGTGGTCCTTGAATAAGTAGATAGACAAGTGCTGCAAAGGGCATTTGGTGGGACCGAGACCTTGGAAGACATGTGGTTTGGAAGAATAGACCTGTGCTTTATCAACACAATGTTAATTGACATGGAAACTATGAAAGCAGCCACCCGGGCAGATCAAATACAGTGAGAAAAAAATATCAAAGATGGAATTCTGAGAAATACCATCTCTTAAGGGGTAGGTGAAAGAAATAGAATCCACATAAGAGGTTGAGAAGTTGCCACATATGTAGATGGAAAAATAAGCAAGAATTGTATCTTAGAAGCTATCCAGGGGACAATTTCAATAAAAATTTGGTCCAGACTTCCCCATATCTAAGAGAAACAAAAGAGAATTAAGGCAAAAATACATTAATTTTGTTAGGAATAATAGGGTAACTGATCATTTCTGGGAGAAAAGTTTTCCTGGAGAGATTGGGATAGAAATCATGTAGCAGTGGGGTGAGTGCAGAATGGCAAGGAGAAAGATAGAAGCTACGTATAAAGAACTTGGTTGCAGAGGAAATCAGGTTTAGGAGATGATAGCTAAAAGACCCTGAAAATTAGAACACTCACTTTTTTTTTTTTTTTTCTTTTAATCAGTATTTTTTAATTGTTGATATTGTACAGTTTTCTGTCTTTTACCCCGCCCCAGCCCACCACCCCAGCCCTCCCCACCTTCCTCCCATTTCCACCCCCCCATAGTTTTTGTCCATGAGTCCTTTATACTTGTTGCTCTAAACCGTTCCCCTTTTCCCCTGAAATTCCCTCCCCTCCCACTCTGGACACTGTCAGACTGTTCTCAAATTCAGTGTCTTTGTTTATATTATGCTTGTTTGTTTGTTTTGTTGATTAGCTTCCTGTTAAAGGTGAGATCATATGGTATTTGTCTTTCACTGCCTGGCTTATTTCGCTTAACATGATACTCTCCAATTCCTTCCATACCACCCTGAACGTGCCCGATCTCGTCTGATCTCGGAAGCTAAGCAGGGTCGGGCCTGGTTAGTACTTGGATGGGAGAACACTCACTTTTTAATAGTGGGATTGTTTGTTTGTTTGTTTACGGAGAGAAAGGAGGCTGTAGAGAGAGCTGTTGTGATACAGAAAAGAAAGAGGATGTGAGGTTTTTAAGGAAGGAGAGTACAATTCAAGGCACAGTTTGAAGGATTACGTTTAGATTTCATACATGATAAACTTTCTTGTGAGACTGGAGAGAGATGATAAGAGTATGTGGGAATGCAGCTATTTACAGATGGACAGGGTTGGGCTAAATCATCTTGTAAAGAAGAAGAAATCTCTGTGAGTTAAAAAATGATGCAGTGCCAATATTTCTGTGGATTTTCAAACTCTAGTTTATTTTCACAAGCCTTCTGATGGTACCATGAAATTGAAATGGTATAGTATAGTGAAAATATACAATGATTTTCCCCATCAAAAGTTGTGTGGGACATGATACTGATAGATTTTTAATCGCTTTTTAATTGCTGTGGATGTCAATGCTTGGTACTTTGGCATGGCATATATTTGCATACACACATGACAAAAGAGCTGCCGTCAATAGCTGAAAATCATTTGTAGGATCGAAGGTGACAGGGAAATTGCAGAGTGACTGGAGAGTCCAGGGTCTCTCAAAAGGCTGGGACTCAAAAACATATTTCTGATGTTAGCTCCAAGATGTCACAAATACAGGGTTGAATTTTTCAGAGCATAAACATAATTAATTTGTTAAATGTAAACCTTCAACATACAGTTAAGTCTTCACTTAATATCATTATTAGGCTCTACAACTTTAAGTGAAACAACATAAGACAGAACCAATTTTACCATAGGCTAATTGATATAGATAAGAGTTAGTTCCTAGGGCATCTCATCAGTGTTATCAGGAAGTGACACTGAGCAAAACAATATTATTAGAGGACCTACTGCACATTGATTTTGTCACAGTACTTTGGCATTTTTAAATTCTGCAACTGGGAATTTCAGAAAACAGAAATGGTCTTCACTTTTCTTGCCCACTGAGATGTTCTGGTGGGTAGACTGTAATGGTGGCTCTTGGAAGCATAACTGAGGAAGCTTCCATTCCAGGGTCAGATATTTGAATTTTTTTTAATTATTATTTTGGAAGTATAGTAGAAATGGAAGAAAAGGAATGTTTATTGACAGAGTTTGTTCATTTATTTAATCACATTATCAGTTGACTGGAAATTAAGACTAATCCATTGTGAAACTAGTTAACATAAGTCCATATACTAATCTAATTAGAGATATTATGCTAAACACATGATTAGCTATGACTGTATATTGCACATTTCTGGGTTAGCTTATTGTTTACTAGCAACTGAATAAGAGATAATTTTTTATAAGCAGAAAAACTCTATTCATACAGAAATCTGTCTCAGTGTTTTATTTACTGAAAACCCTACTGAGAGCTAGAAGCAGACAAACTATCCATTCTGAACAACTTAGAGTAGGAATATACAACTGTCTTTTATCACTAGGGTTGTCAAATAATTTGTTAAAAGTTTTGACACCCTTGATGGAAAACTATTCAACCAAAATTAAATGGCATGGTAAATCTGATAATCTCCATTGTACCTTATATTGGCTATTAGATTATGTGGCTTTTAGTGACTAATTCTTTTCCTAAAAGCTTCATTTCGTTTTGCTCCAACATAAAATGAGAAGCATAAGAAATACACAGTGTTAATTTCCTATCTTGAACATTCCATTTATTTTGCTCTTTAGTCCATAAACCTCCCTGAAGTCTATATATTTTTTAACTCCAGCATTAAATCATTTTACAATAATGGAATAGTAAGTTTTTTTGAAAAATAATATTTTCATTTATTAAGAGATGTAATCTTTCCAAGATGTAACCCTCACATTCAAGGCATTAACTCCCATTTAAAGGAAACATTAAGGGAACTAAGTATTTCAATGTGACAACAGAAAGATTTGAATGTTTCAGCAAAATGAAGAGGTTACTCACAATTAGTCGACCCCAAACACTCAGGGAACATTACACTGAACTGCTAAGAGGCGATGCTTCCCTGGTGTGTATACGTATTGCTCCAGGGAGCAATTTAGTTAGTTCATTAACAGCAAGCTGATCCTGCTATAATGCTATAGTTAAGTCTAGAAATGGCAACCCATTTTTTCTCTAACAGATTAAGAAACTCAGTAAAAACAATAATATAGATTCCAGATGGGGAAGTTATTTCATGAAGTTGCTAAGTATTTTATGCTTTAAAAGAGTTCCAAAAGATAAAGTTAGGGTGATGCAAAATAAATTTCTCCCTACAGAGAGGAGTTGGTACACACAGTGTTGATACAAATAGCAATTTTAGTCAAATGCAATGCATGAAGCTTGACTGAATGCTGGTTTAAAACAAACTATAGAAGACATTTTTGGCCGATTGAAGAAGTTTGAATATGGACTGGAATATAGATGTTATTAGAGAAAAATTGTTTATTTTCTGTGATGTAGTAATAATACCACAATTCTGTAGAATGTCCTTACTCCTAAAAAAAACGTGTTGAAGTATTCAGGTTAACCGGAGAATAAAAAATCTTAATAATGAACATTTACTCTTTTTCACTGTATCTAAGACAACATCGATGGTAATGTACACCAGTACTGATAACTAAGGGAGAAAAATGCTGCCAATAAATACAATACATGCTTTCATACCATTTTCATACTATATTACATTTATTGACAGAGCTTTTTAAGTCATTTGTGATGGTCTGTAAAAATGCATATCCCTTTGCACCTACCTAAAAAGTAAAACATAAAAAAATTGGTGAAATTTTTCGGAAGCTCCCCCACATTCAGAGTCTGACTCTGCTGGACGGCATTTGGACTCACAGCCATCTGCATCTATGCCCTTTCTCCCAGTACCGCCTTCTCCTTCTGACCCATCAGGGGAGTTGACATTGCAGCATTTCCTCAGGGTGCTCCATCCTTTACTCCGAGACTTCCGTCCAAGCTTCAGATGCCCGTTGTGCAAAGGTTGAGGAAGGCATCTTTGCTGCTTGTGCTTAGACAGGCAGTGACCACATCCCCAGTGTTACCTGGTGACAGAAATGACAAGGTCTCATCAATTTAGGACACATCCCAATTTTAGAGATGTTGAACCTGGAAAAATATATTTAAGGCTTTTGAATAAATGAAACTTGGTATCTAGTTCAATTCACACCCCTGGAAACACTAAAGCTTATTTACTAGATTTTATTTTCACCCTTAATTATGCTTAATATGTTTATCTGGTTTTTAAAGCCATAGTTTATTAAAATGAACACCTTTAGAATTGAAAAGAATGACATAATTGGTATATTGCTTTCTAATTTGAAAACTTCTTTTATATGTCCCAACTAATTTAACTTTCCAACAAATTAGATGCGTGCTGGGCATTATTATTGTTAGGAACTACAGGATACTATTTGGTTTATTGCAGCGATTTCCAAGCTGTGTGCCACAAGAGGCACATTGGTGTGCTGCAAGAATTTTAAAAACATGTAGCACCTGACTATTTAGTCAGAGGCACTGACTTTTTTCCCTTCAGATTGTTGAATAAAAAAAAATAATAATAACAATAGCTGTCTGGTGTGAATGAATCAAAACTACTTTTTTTTTTTTGTCAGATTGGCAAAAAATAAAACATTTTTTGGTGTGCTGCAGAATTTTAGTATTTGGTTTATATGTGCATGAGATGAAAAAGGTTGAAAATCGCTGGTTATTGTGTACTATTATTTATCCCTGTGCCCCCTTTACAGATGAGGCAACTGAGGTTCTGATTTAATATTAAATGGTTAGATCATGAACCTTAGTAAATGCTCACATCTGAGTTCAAGTGCAGGTTTTACAATGCCAAAAGACATGCTCTCTTCACTGACACTTCTACTAATGAGAGAGTCAGGGCAAAGAGAACAATGCTGGCATTAGGGAGCAAGGATCACAGCTACAGAACCCCACAGAAACACAGACAAGGGGACAACATGTAGATACAAGACCTCAGAAACAGAGCAGTCTGGAGACATTAAGTGTTGCAGTAAACAATGCTAGAATAGTGGGGTCCATGACGTTGATTTGAGATCTTGAGAAAATATTGACCACTGCTTCTTATTCTTGTTCTTTCTTTCTTTTTTAAAATTGTTTACTTTATTTTTATTGTTGTTCAAGTAAAGTTTCCATTTTCCCCCACCACTCTCCCCCTGAACCCCAGCCACCCCACCCTCCCACGCCTGATCCCACCCCCTTGGTTTTGTCCATGTGTCCTTTATACTTGTTCCTAAAAACCCTTTCCCCCTTTCCCCTCATTATCCCCTCCCACCTCCCCTCTGGTTACTGTTAGTTTGTTGTTAATTTCATTATCAATAAGGAAGTGACACAGAGAGATCTGATCAGATCGTAGGGAGGAGTAGGGAGGGGTCATAGAAGGAGGTTGCTAGAGGCAATGGAAAACGGCCGAGGATGGGATTGGTTGAGAAGCTGAGCACCTCCGGAGCACATGGGATCACAGGCCATAACATTTAAAACAAAAAGGAGGTCAGAGACTGGCTCTCTGGCTCTCTTCCTCATGGGCGCCTGGATGATGGTGGTGCAGCTGCCTGCGTTCCCCAAAGTACTATAGTTTGGGTGGGAGAAGAAACTCTGGGTACAGCCCAGGATTGGGCTGGCCTGGCAGAGGGTTGCAGGGTTATTATTCCTCTTGGAAGTGTTCTAGAGGGAAAGGGCTCAGACAGAAGCCTGCCGTTCTTCCAAAACTGTGTCACTTTTGTATCTGATGTTGTTTTAGTTTGTTAAATAATGCTATAGAAATGAGACAATTAAAAACTAATAGGGGGAATGATAGGAGAACTCAGGAGTTGATGATTTTAGCCTTAAGTGATAGGCTTAAGTGATAAAAGTTGTAACTAAAGAGTTAAAGATTTTAGCCTTAATTGATGGGCTTATGTGGCTAATGCATATGGAAAGCCGTCATTCCAAAATTGTGCAGCTTTTGAATAAGGACTCCTTTCCTTCAGCACCAAACCTTTGCCTCCGGAATTGTGCCTGGACTCAGGGTGGAGGCAGGCCGCAGTGCCCCGCTTGCTGTTCAGTAACAGTGGTCCAGCTTAGAAAGCTCAGCTTCCCAAATAGTTCATGAAAAACTTATTATTAAAAATTAAGTTTCTGGGTGTTACATGCATTTAAGACATTAATAAATTCTCATATAATTTATATTGCACTCAAGTAATTATGACTTGACACTCTAATTCTTCACTATTATTTGATGAATGCTAAAAATATGCTTTGTACATTATTTGGAACATCTAAAAAGGTATGAAGAAATAAAGATTAAAAATCAAATACAAATTAGATACAATATTGTATTTGTATCTAAACACAAATACAGTTTGTTGAAATTTGGCGTACATTTTCAGATATGTTTTCTTTGCACTCAAAAATGTAAGTGATGTATTAAAGATACTTAGTGTCCTTAATTTCTTCAAGGACATAATTATAATCATTACATAGTATTCCATTTAAAATAATAATACCTAATATTTTTAACTAAATGAATTTCAACTAATAAAATTATGTAAATGATATATGTATGACATACAGAAAGCAAGAGCATGGTCCATTTTTTTATTGTTTCCTTTAAACCCAGATATAAACAAGTTTAAATGCACTAGGACTCAACTGGGTGAGCATCATTCTGGAAGTTAGTCATTCCTTTGGGAAGATATAGGTGGGGGTGTTAATGTTTACTGGTCGGGGATTGTGTCCTGTGATTTGGTGTCATATGCCTCCTTGGAGGGCATTGTAATCATTAAACATTACCCTCCTTCGGTAGAAGCTGGATCATTTCTCTAATGCTCTGCTTGTTATACATTTAAAGCAAGGATGAAAGATTTCTTTATGCCAGCCCCAGGCTATCATAATTCAGCACACTGAAAATCCCTTCAAAGAACTAAATGTGGACTGACTTGCTTGCCTCATCATTACACTTTGGATATTAATCTTACAATTTAGAGTTTTTGTTTTATATTTGCCCAACTGTTTCAGTATACTTGATTTCAGTTGTGATTTCAACATCTATGAATTTAAAGTTTGAGACCTTGGTGAGATAATTTACATTTTAATATTATTGTCTCTATAAAACTACCTTGAAACTTCTAAAACCACCTTTAGTGCATAATTGCCTTACTTGCGATGTCCAAGGAATAAAGAGCAAAGGGATACCTGGGCTTCCGTAAAGGGAGTAGAATAATTAAGCAGTTGGGCAGTATACCTTTGCTGCCTAATCTTTGCTTCAAGTACAATCTTTCTCAAAGTCATTATCTCCAGGCGTGTCTCCCTCTTCAGTCAGAAGGATCTTTCCTATTAAAACAAGGCATACTATTTCACACCAAAAACCAACTTTGTATTTTCTCTAATCTATTTTGTAGACATGGTACGTGCTTAGAAAATGTCAGGAGCCCTTGAATATCCTCTTATATTTGAGGAATTTCCCTCAATTTAATTGTGCATCCCTATTATCAATTCAGAAACCAGAAATTTGTCCTCCTAGTCTTCCTTGCAGCAGAAGCATGACCCTCCCAACCAGAGACATCTTCTCTTAAGAAAGCAATGTGAAGAAGCAGTCACCCCCATGAGAACCATTTTCCAGGAAGCCTGGTGGCAGAGGTGTCTAGCCTTTGGTGCCAGCAATGTTAGAGGTTCAGTGTCCAGGGGAGCTGTAGTACCTGTGCCTATTGGTAGTAACAGTAGCATATACAGAAGCAGACTATGGACTTCATTCTTGGTTGCATGCATCCAACTCTGGTTCTGTGTTGCCCTAATAGGGGTGTCCAACCTGTGGCCTATGGGCTGCATGCAGCTCAGGATGACTGTCAATTGGGCCCAACACAAAATCATAAATTTACTTAAAACATTAGGAGATTTTTTGTGTGTGTCACAATGAATTTAGTGTGTGGCCCAAGACAACCCTTCTTCCAGTGTGGCACAGAGACACCAAAAGCTGGCCACCCCTGGGCCCTAAGATATGTTTTGAGCCACCTAATGTGCAAAGCAGATTGTTTTTAATGGAAGAAATTTTGTGGTTTGTAATTCTAAATACTGAGAAAGACACACTATCTCCCTGCCCATTCTGCTGTGCCCTCTTCCTCCCAGTCTGCGGCCTGTTTTAGTCCTCTTGCTCATTTTTGTCTCTCTATCCATAACAACTAGCATCTTTTCTCAGGGTTTATAAGTGCATCAACTCTGTAAATGGTTTTTGAGTCAAATTAAATTATCTTAAAGTAGCCCCAGGCAGCTCTGTAAGAATTGTTTACTTTCCTGTTATAAATGAAAAAGGGTTTCCCCTACACTCTTCATAAATAATACTTTAAAAATATCATTTACTTTAAATTGGTGAGCAAAGTCAATATCTCTGTATAATGCAGATATAGAATTTCTGAACAGGGCTGGTAGAGGAAAAATGGAATGGAAAGATTAACTGGTTTGCAAATGTAAAAGAGGAAATCCTTGTAATTTTTGGAACCCAAGTAAAAATTAAAAATTGCAGTTTAGATTAATTTCTTAAATTTAGTCAGATTTTGTTCATCCTCATCTAAGTCAACATGGTTTAATGAACATACAAAGAATAAGTTGAGTTACTTGTGTTCAATTCCTTTTCCCATCCTGAGCTCTGTGATTTTGGATAAGTTATGGCTGTCAGAACTTTGTTCATTTGCAAAACGAGGTTGCTAACACTCCATCTACCTTGAAAGCTTGTTATGGGAGCAGGATGATGAGTGATTAGCATTCTCATGGTGTTTTATAACTTGTAAGAAGGATTATTTATTCCTAGTGTTTATATTTTTTCTCTGGAATATTGTTCTTGCACTGAAAAACTTCTAAGTGCTCTAGAGAATTTAGTATTAGAGAACATATTCTATTGAATATTTGTTTCCTTAAGTATAATCTTTCCATTTTTATAGAGATTATATTGGAAATAATATTAATACATCTAATACTTTGGTAAACATTACAACTAAGAAAATGTCTTTACAGTTCATAGTAGTAAAATTTCTGTTTGAACTTTGCAAGAGAAAGATACTCAAATCTAGCCTAAATTACTACCTAAAAAAAAGGTTCTTATTTTTTTCCTTTTCATAGAAGTGGGAAATTCAAGAGACAAATTTTCAGGCACAACTGGATTCAGGCACTTAAACATTATCATTGAGTCTTTCTTTCAGAGTTTGATTTCTCTATGTTGGTTTGCATTTGAGCTCTTTCGGTGTGAGAGCAAAGTTCAATACCGCAATGTCTAGACTTGTATTCTTTCCGTTTAGCAACTCCAAGAGGAGGGTGAGGCTTTTCTTTATGGTGCCAGAAGAAAATCTCATGTGTTCTTGGCGCAGGCTAAATTATGTGTCTTTCTCTGATATAATCATTGTGGTTACAGGAATGGAGTGTTCTGTTTGGCCTATCTGGATCATGTACCCAATCCTGTAACTGGTGTATCCAGCAATCTTTGAACCGCAGGGAGTGGGAATGGATGGGAGGGGAGATTCACAAGGACAGACTTTGCAGAGAAAAAATTTTGAGAAGTAACCAGGGCCAATGTATTAAGAAATATCTGAAGAAAGTGCTTTAAATTTGTCTCAATGAAGTCTTGTTCTTAATAGCTTTTATCTATGATTTAGTAATCAATAACTTACATACTATCCCTATTATCTCTAAACAGCAGGCTATTTTGCTGCATTACCAGGGATATGAATGGTATTAGGGTGGCCATGCTATCATCAATGTGAACAGACACATAGAGAGGACTTCTAAGATGGCCAAAAAGTAGAAAAATAATAAAGTGATTGTAAGAAGAAAATGCTGCCAGACTATGCCACTAGGAGCCTGTTTTTGTGAATTTTTAATAAAGGGCTCTCAGCACATAGAGCTGTCATGCTTTCACTAGGGGTGATGTGGAGACTGCTACCCAGCAGGCTGCACATTCCGGTGGCCCTAGGGTACTACAGTGCAGAAAGGGCTCAGAGTCTACCAGTTTCCAGCATGATGCTTCCTTCCCATAATACACAGTAAAAGTCAAATACAGGATTCCCTAATATGAAAAGCAAATATGCAGAACTGGATAGAGACCTGATTTAAAATTGAAACACGAGTCCTAAACCCAGATCTACCAAGAACTTAACATGTGTTCTAGGCAAGCAGTTTTCCTTACCTTGATTTTTTTATTTTCATCTGTAAATTAGATTTTAAAAATGATGATACCAAAGGCCACTTATTGTCCAGTTACTTTATCCTACTAGAAGTTCTATGTTTTGATTCTTTTTCAAATTTAAAGTTTTTAATATAAGAAATAAATACACTTGCATGGTTCAAAAGGCAAAACAATATTAAAGAAACACTATAAAAACTTCACTCCTACCCCTGCTCACATCTGCTGTGTTCTGTACTGATCTTTAGCCTTGTTGATTTCTTTGATATCTTTCCAGTTTCTATATGAAAATTCAAGTAAATATTACATACATTTGTCTTCCTTTCAATTTCCCACACAAAAGTTAGCATGTGCCTTTTTTCTCATTGAATATATTGTAGGACTCTTCATATCACTATAAAAATCATTTCTTCATTCTTTGTTTAGCCACTAGTATTCAGTTATTTTCAATATTGATCTGCATACAGACATAAGTACCAGAAGTGCAACTGCCAGGACAAAGGGCAAATGCTTTTGTAATTTATATTTTTCATGATGGCTTTCTCTAGGGATTGTACATATTTATAGTCAACCTGAATAGTGTAGGAAAGCCTGTTCTTTCACAGCCTCACCAACAGAGTATGTTAAAACACACTTAGATTTTGCTAATCTGAAAGATCAAAGAGAGTTGGTGGTGGTAGTAGAGATGAGGTTAACTTTACTACTGAGGCAAGTAAGTGAATAAAAAGTGTTAATCAAATTTCAAAGAAAGCTACAATCAAATCAAGTGCCTTAGGAGCATTTGATCCAGCGTTTTTAAGGATAGCTAAGATTTTGACATGCAGAGAAGTCAGGCGTGACAACCAGGAGAGAGAAGACTATGTTAAAAGATTCAGGGGAAAGATATTTAAGAAGGCATGTGTTCAGTTACAAAGATATTACGGTAAACTACTAGAGAGGAAGTGAAAAAGTTACCCTTAACTGGATTAATTGTACTTTCATTAAAGGCAGCACAACATAGCTGCTGAATAAGAATTATGGCACATTACAAACAATTCTTTTTTTTTTTTTTTTTTTTTATAAATGAAAAACTTTTATTAATCATGTAAAATAACTAATAGTGAAAATAATCAAATGATAATATTAAATAGAAAGAGCACATATAGTTCATTACATATTGAGAAACTGGACAAATCACCTTTAGGTTGTAATTTTTTATAATACTGACCATGAAAAACATTTCAAAACTATCTCCAAAGCTATCTGCTATATAAACAAAATATTTTTTAATGTACAATATTGTTAAACATTATCAAATTAACTCATTGAGTCCTCTTTTAGAAGTTGAAGGCAAGGGCATTTAAGAAAAAAAGGAAGAAAAATCCATATATAATTTAAATAATTTACACTTTTATAAAATACACCAAATATTGATCCTCAAAAGAAAACCTACGTATTCCATATCAATGTCCAGTTAAAGACCCTTTTAAAGAAAAGAAATTCAGGCAGTTTCTCCTTCTATGTTTAAGGTACACATTTTCTTTAACAACTTTTAGAGCATATATGTCATTCTTTCATAACAATGGGTTTAAATTCTCAGCTCCATTCACACTAAGTGCCTTATACAGGCATACCATTAAAATTTTTTTTATACTGTAACTTTTTAATGTTTAGATAAATGCTTACCTGTGTGTTACAGTTGCCTACAGTATTCAGTATAGTAATGTGTTGTACAGGCTTGTAGCTGAGAGCGTAGACTATACCATATAGCCTAAATGTGTACTAGGCTATGTACCATCTGGGTTTGTGTAAGTGCACTCTATGATGTTTGTGCAGTAATCAGATCATCTGACAGTGTGTTTCTCCAATCATATCCCCACTGTTAAGTGAAGCATGACTGCATATTGTTTGATGTTAGAATTATAATGTATAAGATATGCATTTTACTGTGTCAGGAGAATTCGAGTAGTCAAAATATTTGTGGGATTAATTTAAGTTTCGCTGAAGAGTGTTTGTAAATGAAAGCTTTCCAATGTACAGACCTATTTAAATGAAATAACTAACAAATATAGCATAATAAAAAACATCACTATGATAGTGTGTTTTGATATCATAACTATTTAACTATTTAATTTAACATAAAACCTTTTTTCCCCATTAGTGAGAGAGCAGCAGTAGATGCATCTTATATTGATGAGATAGATGGACTCTTCAAAGAAGCCAATACTATTGAAAACTTTCTGATACAAAAAAGAGAGCTTCTGAAACAGAGGTTTACAGTGATTGCAAACACATTGCACAGATAAAATTGTGTACATTACAAACAATTCTAAGCAAAGCATGAGCAGACTTCCTTGGTGATTCCCAAGAACATAGAGGTTAAAGGACTTTACAAGGGATTGAATTTCCCACAGATAGTTGAGACTCAGAACTAATAAGATTCTGTTATGAGTGTAATTAAACTCTGATTTTACTGGTTGCTTGGTGAAAAATAAGGCAATTGGTAGCATTTAAATTTAAAAACCTGTACCCAGTCATTTAATACATGTTAATTATTATGTGCCAGGTCCTTTGGAAAATACTGTAATGATCACATCTTGTTCTCAAGGCAGACAAGAAATGTAGATCAACAAGAGCAAAAATGATAAGAATCTTCTAAGATGTGAACAAATACCTATGCAATTCCAATGGATGGAGACCTTTAGGAACTAAAGCACATCATAGCTGTCTTCATCCACTAGTTGGCATTTCAAATGGCCTTGAAGGATGGAGAAGACTTCACGATGCACCCATAGAGGGAATGGATCCCTGAGTGAAGGGACAGCATGAGCAGAAATCGGAAAGTAAGGGGCAATGTGTGAACAGTGAGAGATTTAGTCTGACTGGGATAGTGGTAGAGATTGTAAGGAAGTGTTTCGTATGACTAAAGAAACTCCAGGAGAGATATTTTTGCAAAAAATATTTACCAAAGAAATTATTTCAGTTGATGCCAAATCTATAAACATAAAGAATGACAGAGGGCAGAACAATGAAGACCCCCACATAAGAAAATATGGAGGTGCTGCAGAATGACCATGAGCTTTCTTTCCTCTGGAGAGAAAATGGCACTGCCTTCCTCAGATGACACCAAGTGGACATTGCTCCAAAGGAAACAGATAAGGTGCTGACTCTGGTGACTATAATTGCATTTTGCCACTTTTCTTTATTTCTCTGACCAAAACCTATGGGCTTATGATATAGACCTACAGGGTGACTGATTCAAAAGCTCAAATATTCATGTTCTTGCCAGGAAAAAAAAAAACTCCATATCTGTTCCTGGAAGATAACAGGTCCATATGAGCAAAGAAATTAAAATAGCCAATCAATCCAAACAAATGAGGTTATAGCCACGTCTCCTAATTTTAATACTTGGTTCGAATTTTTAAAAATAGCATTTTAGGCAAACAGAGGTTATGCCTTTTTAATATATTATTATTTTGCAAGTGCACAAATTAATAAAACAAATACCTTATATTTTGGTAATTTCTTTTAGTTTTCAAAGTAGATTTTCATGTCATTCTCAATTGCATTCGCATAGTTTTTGTAATTATCAGGGTGTGGCATTTTATTTCTACTTTTCAGATGAGGAGACTAAGAATGAGATATTAAATAACTTTCTGGGGAATCAAAGGCGTTTGAAGAGAAGGAAGAACTGGTACTAACTCTCCTGCACAGATGCAGAAACAGAGACCTGCGGAGGTGGTGGACTCTCACCCACAGACTCAGGGCTTTGGACTGATGATGTTGGGACCCAAATCTGCACTCCGACTATTAGACCAAGATTCTTCCCTCCCCTCCCTACTGCTTTTGAAGATTTAAGTAAGAGCTTTTCTTTTGAGCAGTGCCTATATATGATTCAGCAAATACTCAAATCCTATCTCAAGAATGTAGTCGGTTCTATTAAACTTTCTGTAGCCAGTATGCATCAGCACGGTTTATTCCATCCTGTAGCCTCCTAAGTGAATAAATTTTTCACCTGCAAAGAAATGACATTTAAAATAAAGCCAAATAACTTTCTGGTTTTGAAAATGTCAGAGATGATCAGGGATTACTTCCAGGCTTAGAACTACTGTAACAATTTTTCTTGAATGACTCTGCAGTTTAAACACATATGGGTTGATATAATCTCCGGATCTCTTCTGGTGAGTTGCAGTTTTGAAATTCATTTAATCCCTTGCTATTTTGGAATCAGTATCATGCATTAGATGGGCCATCCAAAGTTTAGTGTTTATAGTTATATTAAAAAATCATTGCAGGCTACAAATCAGCGATGTACCCAAATGCTTTCTAACTGCTGAGAGAATTATTTCTCAGGATGTAAGAAGTAAGGGGAAAGAACAGTTTGCTGCTTTATAAGCTTTAGATGGTCCAGATAATTTTGAAAGTTCTTCCAACAGGAAAAAATAACATTAAATTTCAGATTTAAAAGAGGTTTATGAATAATTATTTATGATATATATAATGCCCTATTTCTTAATAGAAATGGTTCTTTGGATTGCATGTATGGATTGTAATTTGGATATAGAAAGATCTTTTCTATACTTCTGCCTTCTGAAGAGGGTATTAAGTGTTTGATGGGCAACTGAACTCTTACCTTCTTTTTCCACTCTCGTTTTGTGTGATCTTTGGGGGGAAAAAACTTTGTTGCTATGGTGATACAGTTTACCATTTTTAACGGTATAATTTCTACTTTTAACAACTGTTTTTGCAGGGCCTCTTAGATGTTATAATATAAAAATTTTTATAGCAACTGTTTGGTTAGCAAACATTTGCCTCATGGTTTTGGAAGAGAGCAAGTTTTCTTTTTTATTCTTTTTATTTACATGTGCATGACTCCTCCAAAAAGCTGGTATGGTTCCTGTCATCCTTCTATGTGACAAGGCCATTCATAAGCAGGGA
This sequence comes from Glossophaga mutica, assembly GCA_039655065.1. Taxonomy (NCBI): domain Eukaryota; kingdom Metazoa; phylum Chordata; class Mammalia; order Chiroptera; family Phyllostomidae; genus Glossophaga; species Glossophaga mutica. The sequence continues at coordinate 173,422,526 of CM077304.1, read as the reverse complement.
CCAGGCAGTGCAGGACTGTAAGAAGTCACCTGAAAACAGCTGATGGCGACACCTTTTCTTTATAAGTAATGTTTCCTTGTTTCTTTATCATCGTGCTCTTTTTCTACTTATCTGAACTACAAAATTTTCTTTTGTGGAAAGTATGGAATTTGGCCTTCATTTCATGAAAGCATATTTATGAATAATTGAGAAACATTAGTGTTTAGGAACCACAAGGCGCCTCCTTTATTGCACCCGGTTTTGGGCTCTGTCCCACGGCATGGCTTAAAGAGAAGGGTGGTGGCCAAAAAGTGAGGGTCGGATGAACGTCCCTTTCCCTGCTCTGAGGGCCTCTCATGGTGTCATGTGACTGGCTTTTCTTGACTGGAAGGGAGAGAAAACTTCTGGGGACCCCTATCTGTGTTACAATGGGCTAGTGTTCTTCCACCAGTGCTTCATGGAAATCATCTAAAATAGGTGACTTCCATGGGAACATTTAAAAATTTTATTCAAGTAAACACAAGGGCTTGATCCCCAAAATATTGTCTTACAATGGCAGAGCTTAAAATAAAAATGAAAAGTCTCCCACCCTACCTCCTCACCGCAGGTCCACAGCTCCAGACAGTCACTTTTACCATTCCATGACTGACACTTTTCTCATGAATATCTGTTACTCCTCACTCACTCCACCAACCATATGCTTAAGAAATAAACATAATAACTCCATTTCTTGATTCATCAACTTTTAGGAATAGCTGTGGATTCCAAAAACGAAGTGTGCACTTTGCTCAAGTATAAACTACGACTCTCTCCTTCCCTCCTTTTATTTTCCAGTTTCTAAGAATTTTACCATAATTTTAACATTTTCATGCTTTATAGACCTGAGATCTATGCTTTGTTTACAAAAGTGTGAAAAATAAAACTCAACAGTGTTTATATTATTAGAATTATGTAAGTATCATGCACCTCAAAACCAAGCTGTGCAATTGGATTTGTAGACAAAAGGAAATGTAATCCTAAAACATTGAATGAGTCACTCTAAAGAGAGTTCTCTGCAAGTCAAGGTCAAATGAATTATCTTCTTACAGTCTATTAAATGTTCAAAGTCATGCCATGTTAGAGATCAATTCATGCCTGGACCATGAGGAAATGAGCCTTTCAGCAGTCTGCCTTGGAGACTCAGGAGACTTTGGAGAGAATGTCTAAGGGAAGAGAGACTAGGTCGGGGCTGACTGAACAAGGTTTTAACTGGCAGAGCAAAGAGGTCTTATGTCTGGCTCCCAGGGAGGATGTGTATTAGTAAAATCTAAGATAATTATTTTTACTAAATTTGTCAGGGGCACTTAGGGTTCAAGGAGTCATTGCTTTGATGATTTGATATGCTGATAACCGAATAAAATACAAAAATAGTAAGAGGAATATTTATAGAACTCTGCCCAAAGTGAAATCTCCAGAACCTTAATGACACTTCATGATTCTGTCAATAGGGCCTAATGGAGGTTGTGGGGTGGCCATAACAGTATTTAAGGGTAACTGGAACATGGCAGAATCTGTTCAGTGGACATGGAGGTATGAAGAAGAAGGAAGTGTGGATCCAGCAAAGGTGTTAGAGCCAAGGGAGAAATTCATGCCTGGGAAAAATGGCAGCCCTCACTGGAAATGCTTATACCAAACAGATACATACCATGGTCCCCAGAAAAGGGAAATCGGTTTAGAGGATAAAAGGAAAAAAATGGTGGATTTTATAGGGAAGGTGCACAACTTGTACATGAGATCGTGCTAAAGACATAAGTAGGGAAAAAGGCTAGTCAGAAATCAGTTAGACTCAATTGTCTTGTATAGATGCTTGATAAATGTTGTAAACATTTTAATTTGTATTTACATGAAGACATCGCTCCTCAACAATATGACATCACAGGAAAAGTTTGCTCAGAGGAACTATGTTTATAAGATCTTACACAAGTCACTCTAAGATATGCAGAGACAAATTTTTTTATCTATAAATTGGGGATAAGAAAAAACCCCTCCTGACAAAGTATTGTGGGAATTAACTGGAGAGATGGGAAAGTCTTACATAAACTAGAATGGGCTATAGAATCATTAGTTTTCATTCTATAGACTAAAGTAATTTCAGAAATGGTTCTGTTTGGATGGTTCTGCCTTCTGGAACAGCTGGGACTCACACGAGCCTTCCTATCCATTGCTGGTGAGGCAGTGAGATAAGTAGAATCCTCACTCTCCACACCAGTGTCATTGGCTGGCTTAGCCTGCCCTGAGGCTAATGGTGTCTTCAGTATTTTGACTATTCCCAAGGTCACTCAAAGAGATAGTGTACACTCCTTCGAAAGGACTGCATCACCCTATTGACACTCTATTAATTTATCTGGACTGCCATGGGCAGGATTTCCTCCTGAGGAGGCAGCAGTTTAAACCCCCTACTTTCAATTTCCAACTGAACTTAGGCAATTTAAATTTATTAACAAAGCTTTTATTATTGTTGAGAATTTTAAAAAGAAAATACTTTCTTTGTTATTGTAAATGATTCTTTGAATTTTTAAAAAATATGTGTTTATTGGACTGATGTGGAGGTGGTGACTGATGTGGTATAAAAGGAAAACACTAGAATGGAATTCATAAAAATGAGGACTCAGCTTGACCCTTTCTCTTTTTCACAGTATGATTTTGAGCAAATACCTTTACCACTCTGAGCTGTATACATCTTCTAAAATATACTAATTTCTGTTTCTAATAAGGAGCTGTGCAATGGGGAACAGATGTAATTAAATTGGAAGATTATTGCACAGTGAGTCAAGATCTAAATTTTCCATTTATTCTATTTAGAGTTTCGGGCAAGATATTATTTGTCCTTTCTGAATATCAGTTTCCTTATCTGCATAAGGAGGGACATTCCCAGTCATTTTTAGAATGCACTCAGCTCCATTCTATTTTAACTCTGATATGAGCATCTGTGGTAGGCAGAGTAATGGTGCCCCAAAGAGATCCACGTCTTTATCCCCAGAACCTGTGCATGTGTACTTTACATGACAAAAATAACTTTATCGATGTAAAGACTTTGAGATGAAGATATTACTCAGGGTTATCCAGAGGGTCCTGATTTAACCATGCTTCCTTACAATCTCAGCATCTTTCCCCTGAGTCAGAGTGAGAAGAACATGTGGTTACAGGTGAGGCATGGACAAGGAAGCAGATCCTCATGTAGAAAATCCTACAGGAAGGAAGATAACCCCACTGATAGTTCGGTTATAGCTCAGTGAGACCTGAGTTAGATTTCTAATCTATAGATCTGTAAGATCTTAAATTTGTGTTGTTTCATGATACCAGTTTTTCAGTGGGTTGATAAGGCAGCTATAGAAAATGAATACAGAATGCATCTCCCTCATTCTACTAGCACATATTTACTTCCAATATGTGCTCGTTGCTGAAGAAGACTCAATGAAATGTCAGACGCGGGGCTTCTCCTCTGGGATCTTGTAGTCAGTCAGAGGAGATGCATCTATGCACAACTAAACCTTTCATTTTTAGAAGAAGTTGTACTTTTAGGACTCAATCTTTAAGAATGTGTAGAATTTGAACATGCAAAAATGGGACTGTATTTTGATCACTGGAACAGTACATGTGAAGGTTCTGAGGCCAAAAATTGTGGCCTGGGTATAAGAAATAAGTACCATTTGGCTTAGTTTGGGCCTGAGGAATTGAATGTTGGGCAGCCATTTTACATCATAATGACTACGACACAGAATGAGAAATGTTTTCTATTATGCAATGTTAAAAAAGCCAAATGTAAAATTATATCCGAGCTATAATTTCAGCTTTGTAAATTATGTCTGCGCATGAGAAATGGCTGGAAGGAAATACCAGCCACAGTAACATTTATAAAAAGGCAATGTTGGGGTGGAAACATTCAAGTTAATTCTTTTTCTTTTCTGATTAGTATTATATGTGCAGTAGTTAGAAATGCATGAAAGTAGTTAGTGGATGGTTTTATTTTGCAAATATGAGGGTATGCAGTGCATATATATAGTTTAAAAATACAAATAATTTGCACATTGAGCTCAGCGGTCATGCTATACACTCTTTAGCTTATAGGAAACCTGCAAAACAAAGACATAGACAAAAATTCTCTTTTCTTTTTTTAAAGATGTTATTTATTTATTTACTTTCACATTGTATCTGCTTTATTTTTTTAAATTTTTATTGCATTTTTCTCATTACCATTTAGTTCCCGTATGCCCTCCATCCACTCCCGTACTGTTGTCCAGGTCTCTTTTCCTTTCTCTTAACTATTAACATTTAAATTAGGCATAAAGTACTTGTCCGAGGTGCCCTGCCCACAGCCAAAGATTCATCCAATAGGTCCTATCTCTTAGGAAGGACAGATTTTGTTTTAGCAGGACATTGTGATGACAAAGCCTGGCTATCTGTAGAAAAAAAGTAAAATATGGGGTATTATTTAAATTAAAGTGGTAAAATGTAAAGATTAAATAACATTTGATAGAAGCCTGGTTGTGCTCCAGGGACTCCCTTATTAGGCAGTCTTATGATAGAAACTAAAATATATCCATCTATCCAAAAAGCAATTTATTGCCCACCTCACTGTCTTGCTAACCTCAGCATTCTCTCAAGGTAGCTGAAAGCAGAATTAGTTGCAATAATATTCATAGGTCTATCCACCTCTATCTCACTGCCAAGATGAACTAAATTTGTTTGCCACAAAAGGATCTTGTCAATTGGCATGACTTATTATTATACTGCTGCATACTCACCTGGTGCTTTTACTAAATTAGCTTTTTCTGGTCTTCAAAAGGTATATGTGTGTTGCTATCTTCTTCAATGGGTTTGACTTCACAGATACTGCAGTCAAACATTCAGCAGAATGACTTGACTAAATCACTAAATTCTGTTTCGGAATTAGAAGGGCACTTAGAAATCATTTATCAAACCACTTCACTTTATACAGTGGGGAACTGAGGACCAGAAAAGACAATATTTTCATGAAATTTCATAGAGAAAGTTAGTGGTAATGTAAGAATGGAAATGTCTTTTTGTTCCCTGTCTAGTCCTATTTCTAAATAATATACCACATTCTTGTTGGAAGCACAGGTTGAGTTAAAGTGTAACACTTATAAACATGTCTAGGATGTTTAAATGGGTAACTAAGTTTGATTTTTGGGAGAGCAAACATATCGGCTTACCTCATTTTTAATGGGTAGTAATTAGCATGTTGTCAGATGGTGGAAATGGGGTGCTAGTGGAGGGCACTATTAGGCTGATATTGCTCTGACTGCATGTACCATCTTTATTTTTCATGTTGTGCCTAGAACAAAGCGTGGTGCATGATAGTTACCCACTGATGTTTACTGAAATGATGCTCTTCTACAATGACAAGAGAAGGAACCACTCAACACTTAATATTGATATGTCTATTGACTTTATAACAGCACTGAGCCCACAGGCTCTAGGGGGATCACTGGAACACAATGGGTCCTCATGCTTCAGAAAACTGAAATCCAGTTGGAAGGAAAGGATTAGAATTTACAAAACAACAACAAATACTGAAAAGAATCTGCTTAATTGTATGCTTATTTGGCATAGTTGCTAAGAAAAAAGATCAGAGACAGTAATGATAATAATAACTAAAGAGTTAGTAATGACTTTAAAGAAAACATGAGCCTTAAAGGACAGGGAGGCTCAGATTAAGAGTTGAGTAGAGAAGATAATTTCTTGGCTTTTATTATACCATTTTCTTTAACGTCCTTGCCTGTTCTTTCTTCTCTTTTATGAGCAAGTGTAATTTACTGGCTCCTTAAATATTGGTGCTAACAGGACCTCATTTCTAGAGGTTCAACAGATTCCTTATTTTGTATCTTTTTTGTTCCCTTTAAACATGTTTCTGGGGAGATTTCCACCATTATTTAGGATTTGACAATCACCTAAGCGGTAACCTCCAAATCTATTTCTTGAGTCTGTACTTTGCACTATAGACTTACGGTTCTTAACTAGAAGTTGTTCCCCCTGCCCCCATCTTCAGGGAATATTTGGCTATGTGTAAAGATATTTTTGATGGGCAGGGGAGGGATGTGCTATTGGTGTCTAGTGAGTTAAAGGCAGGAATGTTGCTAAGTATCCCTCAAAGCACAGGACATGCCCCCTTCCCCCCACCATTCCCAAGAAAGAATGACCCAGTCCAAGCTTCTTTACAGAATTTTGTCCAGAGTGCTAAGATTGAGAAATCCTGCTATGAAACCATAGGTCAAACTGCTAATTGGCCTTCTTTATTTGAATGTGTCAAAAATATCTCAAATTCTATTTGATAAAAATGGAATATATCATTTTTTCAGCTCCCAAATCTCAAAGAATGTTTGACAATGTCCAGTGCGGTTAAGCCTTGATAATATTTATTTATTTATTAACTATGATAGTTTCTATGATGAAGTTAGGTAATGCAAGTAAGCAATGAGTCATTCCTTCATGAATTCGCAGCAAAAAATCTAGGGGGAAGGACGAACAGGAGCTGGCCTGTGAGCTTTCACTCCCTTTGTCAGGTTTCTATATCCTTGGAAATTGACTCCTTTGATTTTGTTCTTCCCTTGGTTCCAGACAGCACCTCCCATCCCATCCATGCTCTTCTCCAAGTTATGCCCACTGCATTTTTTGACTAAATTAAATAATCACCATATTTTTATAAGATCACCATAAAAAAATAAATCTGCCTTTGTAAAATAACTATGCCTATTTCTAATTTGGTAAGAAAATTAATACAAGAGAAGCACAACTAAAATTGAAACCCTCAATTTCCTCTACTGTATTGACATTCTCTATCAAACATGGTTATATAAATTTCACATATGTTCAAGTGCAAGTCATTAAAATATGGAATGCTATTTCTAAGATTTTACTGTATGAGTGGGGTACACCATTACCTAGGAATGCTAAGTATGAACTTAAAGATATGAATATTCTTAGTCTTTATTACACAATTTATTTTTTGCAAAACCACTAACTGCTGTATGTGATTGCAACTTGAGGACTGGGGTCAGTAGTGTGTTGGTAAACCAGCTCCCTGAAAAGAAAGAAAGGAAGGAAGGAAGTGGGGAGGAGGAAAGGGGGGAAAGGAAGGAAGAGGCCATAATTGTTGTATTTTCCCATTTCCATTTATTCCCACCATGGTCAATTTCAAGTTGCCAAACCTTTAACATCTGAGTCACAAAATTCCTGAATATTTAACAATTGACTTTCCCAAGTAAGTACAGGCCTGTGACAGCACCCCACTATTCTAAGTGTATGTCCTTTTCTGTGGGTAAAGCAGTACTGAACTGGGAATCTCACGGTGTGGGATTTTGTTCTAGCACTAGCACAAATTTGCCATGGACTCTAGGTTAGCTACTTCATGTCTCTCAAGTTTCAGTCTTCTCAATAACGAAATATGGTGGTTGAACCGGTACTCACCCACATCTACTGCGGCTATAGAAGTCAAAGGTGCAAAGCAGTCCCCTCATCAGTCACAATGACTTTCACTGTGCAAGCATGAAATATCAATACTATTGGGAAAATATAATAAAAATTTAAGATTAAATTGCTATAAATGCATTTTCTTTTTCTATTGGTTTTATTTTGGTTACATTTTGAGTAGGCATGCTACTTGTCTGAAACAACTATAAATTGTGCTAAAACAATTCTTCCTTTTTGCCAGTTTGTTTATTCCTTCATCAATTATGCTTTTTTCACTAAGTGAAACATGCCTGTACTATTAACTTTTATGTCACTTATCTTTTTCTTAAAATATTCATTTTAATGAATTTGATCTCTTTATGGACTTTTTGCAATGCAACATGGTTTGATGATGTCATGTTTGAGAGATTTCATGAAGTGGCAATCTCTATAGGAAGTGGAAAATGTAATTTTTATGCTGTTTTATCTAAATAGACATATGCTTCTATTCTTTTATGCCATAAATAATTTGCTGGCATCTGTGATATACAGATATTACCCTATGAGTCTGTCTCTATGAAGTGTAACCAAGCCAAAGGAATAAGCCAACTGTGTGTTCCCTCTTTCCAGTCAAATGCAAATTTTCTGTTTAAAAGACAGATTTTTCATTAACAAAACATGAATGATATAACATTCAATTTCATTTGGTTCCTTCATTTTTTAAAGTAGGTAATAATGTGTCAAATAAAAATATTCAATACGCCACTTTCCTTTAATGTAAATATGACAGTCACAAAAGTTAAAGTGAACTAATTTAACTAAACTTTCTGTTTCTTGTTAAAATTTTGTCATTTAGCCCATGGTAGAACCATGCCTATGGCATCATAGAAGACCAGTGCTAGATGACCCCCTTTAGGTGTTATCATCCAATTTTAGGATTAAGTATATGGAAACACTGAGACTCAAAACTAGCAAATGACCAAAACAACATAGAAAGGGTCATTCTGCTCTTTACACTCTATCCCAGAACAGCCTGAAACTCCTGGTATCTGCTTTCTATTACATGGACATGAAATTAAAAAGTAGTTTTATGCACTTTGCGCACCTCACACGTATTACTTCTTTTATGTATTTACATTCGAGATCCACGGATCTCTTTCTTTTCTTTTCTGCAAACTTCAAGCCTGTAATTGCTCACACTCTTCTCTGCTTACTACCATATAAGTGACTGATAACAGGTAAAAGAATATTCCTTGTAGGAAACATTTGTATTTTCATAGATATCCAAGGGGACCTCAGTTATTGTCTAATAAATTTTATTTGAAAAAAGTTTTAGGTTTACAGACACATTATGAAGGTAGTAGAAAGTTCCCATATGCTCCACACCGCCCCCCATTGTTAACATCTTACATTCATATTGATCACAGTTAATGAACCAATATTGATATGTTATTCTTAACTGAGGCTTATACTTTATTAAGATTTACTCAGTTTTTTATATAATTCCCTTTTCCTGTTCCAAAATTCCATCCAGGGTAACTCACTACATTTATTCATTACATCTTTTTAGGCTCATTTTGCCTAAGATAGTTTCTCAGGCTTTGTTTTTGATTACCTTAATATTTTTGAGGATAAGTGGCCAGGTATTTTGAAAAATGTTTCTCAATTGGTATTTGTCATGATTTTTTTTCTCATGATTAGATTGGAGTTACGGGTTTTGGGGAGGAAGACAAAGAGAAGTAAAGTTCCGTTCTTGTCATATCATGGCAAACATTAATCTCATTTATCACTATTGATGCTAAACTTGATCACGTAGCTGAAGTGCAGTTGCCAGCTTTCATGCAGTGCTCTTTGGAAGGAAGTCAGTATGTGTAGCCCATTTTTAATGACTGTGAATTATGCTTCACCTTCATGAAGGCAGAGTATCTACATAAATTATTTAGAATTCTTTTGTACTGCAGATTTGTTTATTCTCTGCCATTAATTTATTTTTTCAATCATTTATTTACAGCAGCATGGACTCATGGGGTATGATTCAATGCTATTTTTCCCCTCATATTGTTACCGCATTGGCTATTGGGAGTTATTTCAGTTGACTCCTGTGTCCGAATAACATATTCCAGTTATTGTGTATTTTCAGCATGTCCTCATTTTCTGTCAATACTAGATGCTTCAAGCTTATCTTGTGTATTTCCTTCCCTAGTCCTAGAGTCAACCAACCATTGAAGAAGCCCTGATGTCTTCTATTGGGAAGTTGCATTTTAAAATGGCATTTAAACCACTTAAATTTGCCATTTAGGTGATACTTAAAACCATTTAAAACCAAGATCTGGGTGTTAGTTATCCAGATATATAAACTGTCTTACAAAGTGGCAGGCCATTGTTCCTGAGATATCACTGATTCTAGGCTCTCTCACCTGACAGTTTATATGTATATGTATATACATTTATAAGTATTACTATATGTAACCATCTGTGTCTATATCAAAATATCAGTTTATACTCTTTTCTCTAGCCCTAATCCATTATCACATGGATTTTCCTAGCCTTGGCTATCGGTGAGTTATAGATAACTTCTGTAACTTGGTTATCTATGGGAGTGAGACATTGCCTCTCACCATCTGTCATCCATGTATTTAATTGTTCAATTGCAATATATATGCGTAGTGGTTTCAGAAATTCTAGTCCAACCCATGTGGGAAGTGACTTTTGAAACAGAGTACAGAGTACAGACTGCAGTTCCTTTTGACTTTATTCTTACAGATTATACTAATTTCTAAAGTTATTTCAGTCAGCACCTTTTTCCCAGTCCACTCCAGTGTGGTTATTTCATAAATGTATAGTACAGTTGGGTTTTGGTCATGGTCTGCACTCTATCCTAAGATTTCCTGACCTGATAAATATTTTTTCTTAAATTTCATACATTAATATTCTTATCTTATACTATAAATTTCTATGGGTTTTGACAAGTGCAAAATGCTATGTGACCATCATTACAGTATCATACACGCTTTTGCTCATTTTTAATGGAGTCATTCATTATCTTATTGTTGAGTTTTCAGAGTTCTTTGCATATTTTAATAACAGTTCTCTATCAGATGTGTTTTTTGCAAATATTTTCTTCCAGTCTATGGCAAGTTTTCTCATTCCCTTGCAAAATGTTTTCTCATTGCCTTTCACAGTTTCTACAAGTTAAAAATGAGACTTGCAATAGTCTATCATTATTAAATCTTAAGATTCAATATTCTCTTAAGATTCAAAGTCATATGACAACCTACAATTTCTCTCTAGTGTCTGATTCCACCCAGACCTTTCAAGCCTAGACATGCCCTCCTCTGATCCCTCACCATATCTTCATCAGGCTTTCTGCTCAAAACAACCTTCAGTTCATGCTTCAAACTACCACTCTCTATTGCTTTGGAGTCAAACTACAGTATCATAGGCAGACCTGGAGGAAGTCTGAGCAATCTTCCGGTCCATCTTTCTTTGAGAGACTCAAGGAAACTCTCCTTTAAAGACACCACTTGGAAACTGGTCAGTTGCTTTTATAATCTATGTCTCTCGCAAATATTTTGTTACTACCACCATTACAAGCTATTATGTCTTAAACTCGTGTAATGTGTAAAGAAGCATTATATACCTTACACACATCTGCATATTAGCCCTCTAAATAACGTAAGTATTTCTCCACTTTACTCATGTAGCAATTGTCATTTAGCAACAATAAGTAGCTCCCCTGTCTGCTGTTCAGATGCGGATGCCCTGGGCTCCTTCCCATTACTAAGTCATGTGTGTTTGAATTTCTGCCTGGCTTGAATGTGTATGTTAGTTATATGCCACCTTCCATGTGAGAACATCTTTACATGTGAGTTCCATTCACATTTCATAACTCTAAGGGTTTGTTGGGTGGTGATGTCATCCTTTGTGACTAAATAAGTCACGGTGTTTCTGCCCAGTATTGCATTATGTTATCGAATGGAAAGATCAAGGGATGTCAGCAGTGGCCCAGATTGCCTCAGTAGTTGTGTGACCCTAAGCAAGTCACACTTTTATATTAAAAGCCAGTTTCCAGGTACTGTTCTATTAGTTCATTTTCTTCTGTATCAAAAAAAAAAAAACCTCATAAGACACATTGTTAGCAATGCAATTTTACAGTTGAGAAAGTGGAGGTGCAGAGAGGTTAAATAACTTGCCCATGGTACACAGCTTGTTAGTGCCATTGCCAGGAGGTGAACCTAGTTAGGAGAGCTCCTGAGTCTCCATTTCTAACCACTCTGCAAAGCTGCCTTTTTTACAAAGCTGATGAACTATTCCACAAATGGTGATAAAAAATCCCACTGCACTGATGTTGTCTCAGTGATGGAACACCATAAAAATTAAGTCTGGCTCTGCCCCAGTGCAACTCATGGTCTTCTTGACAATTGATACTAGAAACGCTTGCTGCACTTCAAAACTGCTGAACATTATGCACATTAACATTTGAGATGCATTGTTTCAGAATACTAGGACACGAGACTGTAGATTGTGGGCTTTTGTTTCTTCTCCTGGGCTTTGGTTTCTTAATCTGTAAAAGGAAGACAATGTTCCTCTGCTCTAATATTCTTTAATAGCATCCTCTAGGTCACAGTGCAGACCACTGCAAAGTGGCAGTGACCTAGGAGAAAGATGCCAACAAAACCTACCCTGTGTGCAGGCTCCCGCATGTGTGACCGAGTGAGTGTCTTCTGCAGTAGAGATAAGACATTGATCCTGGGTTTTCATCTTTCTCTCTGTTTCTATAGGGGGTTGAGGAGATTATTCTGTGGCACAGCAAGCTAGATAGCACCTCCAGACAATTTATACAGATTTACATTTATTTGGAGAGCAGGAGGCTTAGCCCAGTTCTTGCTATACGAGTCAGTGACATGAGAATTTAAAAGGTCTGTTTCATTAATTTTGGAAGGAATTTATTGCTGACAGACTACAGCATTATTGATGGTGGGAAGACATTTCTAGCCCTGTCTCCCCGCAGCTGCTTGGAAGAGCAGCGGGCTCCGCCTGCAGCCTCCTGCGCTGGAGCTGGGCCTGGGGCGGTGACAGCTTCGGGTGAGGGAAGCCCTTCTCTCCAGGGAGGCGGGAGCTTTCTGGCGCCTGGCCAGCCCCTGTCTGGCTGCACCAGCTGCAATTGCCCGTCGTCGCTGAACAGGTAGGACAATTAGAGGTCGCCCAGCTCCATCCTGCACTGCACACATGGGGTCCCCAGACACCCGGAGAGGTCAAGCAATTTACCCACATATCAAGTCAGATCAGGTAGAAATCAGGTACAGAGGCATAGCTTCATCGCTTTGCACTATTTCGTGAAATTAAAACTGCTTCCTAAATGACAGTGACAGGATGTGCGTGGGCAGCTTTCTCTGCGATCTTTGCACAGCGCTGAACTTTGTTTCTCAAAGACTGACAATAGCATGATATTTTTACAGACTTAACATCATATAAAATGGAACTTATTCTTCACACACCTCTTTGAAAAGTGAGGAATGGAAAGGGCCTCTTGGGTTTTTTAACAGTTTTAGCCACTTGTGATAAGCCAGGCTCTGGGATAAATTATTTGCACAACATAGTTTTTGATAACAACACAAGTTTCATGACATGGGTGTTAAAATCTTCACTTTAGAGGCTCAATTCAATTGAGGAGTGTATTTGAAGACTCACAGATTGTAAGTAGCAGAGATAGGATTCTTTCTCCAGCTGTACTTATTAACCATTTCATGAACCTTTGGAAGTTCGGTTCCAGGATTGCAGAATAAGGTTTTGTAAAAGGTTTCCAAGCTGGGCTTTTAAAGGTGGGAGAATGGATCTTTCTGTTAGGGAGTGGTGATTGCCATGAAGCCAAGAGACGACACTAATGTCTGTGAACTTGATCACCACTGGACACATACAAACCACCCTCAGTGACCTGCAACTCAGGCTGAGAATGAGGAGTGTGAGAGGAGAGGGGCAGACTGGGCTTATGTGAGTAATGACAGAAACAAGCGCCTTATTTCCAACCCCCTTTTGCCAGGACAGAACCCATCAGTGCAGACTAGAAATGGGCTGACAGTGGAAGGAAGCTCTAATTTTCCATCCATACAGATCACTTTCTGACTACAAGGCTGTGCTGACTGTGCTCATTTAAAGTGAGCAATTTGCCTACTCTGTGACCCTAAAATTCCTAGGATAACTGCATCTGGATCCAATCTCAGACCTCCTCAGACCACCAGATTCAACTCCAAGATTTGGATGTAGGGCCCGAGCCCAGGCAAGGAAGGAAATATTGCAAAAGCTAAAGGCAACATCAAGGCTTAGATTCATGTTGCTAATAACCACTGTAGCATTCCCTCTACCACACCAAGTGGTTTTCTTTTCATTATTTATCTGCCTCCATATTATATATTTACATACACTTACAATGTATGCATCTTTTGTGTGATGTACACATATGTATATGTATTTACGCACACACACACTCACAAACTATGGGAACTAATCACCGACCTTGAATGTGGCGAAAACAAAGCTATTGAGCATATTCTATAAGTGCCCAGCTATTGAAACTTTAATTTAAGAAGTTAAAATGATGGTAGTAAATGGAGTCCTTAGAGCACAGCTGTGCCTGTTCTTTCCATTTAGGGATTTTACCCACACAGATTTTGAAGTAGGCGATAACTGGATTTTGAAAATTAAAGGTCAGAGAATAGGAGTGGAGAGATATCAGTCTTTAGAAATCCTGAGTGTTTTAGGAAAAGCAGTCTGGTTAGAACTGAACATTAGTTAGAAACAACTACTAAATTGCCTTTGGGTTATTTCGTAAGAAAACATCAGGACAATCTGCTATAGCAGTGGGGGAGGGGCCAGGGAGCATTTGACTGGGAGTCGGAAGACGCAGGTCCTATTTCCATAGTCGGCTTGTATAAATCTTGTGCTCTGGGAGAGCCTCTGGGTAACTATCTGTAAAATGAGGAAGATGGCACTCATGATTTTAAGAGCCAATATAATTAACTACTTCTATTGTAGTTATTTCAAGTTAAATTTTTGTTTTCAATATGTGTGTAGTCATTATTTAGTGAATATTTATTGACTATCATTGTGTGGTCGGTGTTATGCTAAGTCATGGGGACACTGTTGAGAATAGGACATACCATTTCTTCAGGAACTCAAAATCTTGTCAGGATATTCTTAACTGTTACACTTTTACATGTTCCCTTTGTTCTAGACATTAGCAGACTGTCCTCCTACCCAAAGTCAGACACTGGATAATGAGTCTACATTATTTATAGGAATTCAGAAGATTGGGCAACATAGGAACAGAAGATCGGTAGCTCCTGGGCCAAGCTATTGCAAGGAAAATATGAGAGAAGAGGATAATTAATTGATTAAATGAGGGGAGGAGCATAGCATCAATTAAGGGTCTTACATGAGGCCAACAGATTCACATAGTAAAGTGAGATGGTATAAAGTCAGGCCAGTGTTCCTTGGAGTGTGGCTCAGAGGTCACCCACTTCAGAGTTACTGTGGGCTGGTGGGAATGCAGGTTATAGGGTTTCAACTTCAGTTCTCTGGCACCAGAGCTTAGGAATAGGGGTAGATAGCTGGTTGGTATCAAACAACAAGTACTCTGGATACTTCTCATACACACCAATGTCTGAAAAACACTGGACCAGGTAACACAGAAATCCAACTTCATAATAAACAGCATAGCATCCATAAATTTCATACTTTTAATTTGTAGAACAAGTATTGATTGGAATACTAGGTAGTACACACACGATTTATGTTGTTCTGATTATCAAACAACAAGTACTCTGGATACTTCTCATACACACCAATGTCTGAAAAACACTGGACCAGGTAACACAGAAATCCAACTTCATAATAAACAGCATAGCATCCATAAATTTCATACTTTTAATTTGTAGAACAAGTATTGATTGGAATACTAGGTAGTACACACACGATTTATGTTGTTCTGATTTATGTCCTGCTATGAGAAACTATTAGAAATAAATTCCATGACCTCCATTAAAAAAAAAAAAAGATTGTCTTTGTATCTATGGTGGGACAAGAAGTGTAAAAAAAGAGAATGCTGAGAGGCAGAGAAGGAAGATGATGATTATTTTGCCTTAATATCAAATTCTATTTGTTTAAGATTTACATGTAAAGTTTTATTTCATGTGGCTCTAATAATCAGCATCAAAATGATTTAATTGTGCTTAGAGAAATATATTGAAAATGAGTAGAAAAACTTTCAAACTGAATATTCTATAAATGTATGTATGTACTGTGAAAGAACAAATAGACATTTTAAGAGAAATTAAATTTTAAAACGATTTCCTCTAATGAGCTTGGAAAGGCTTGATTTTTGCATGTAACTTAGACACGCCAGTTCCTTATTCTTTCACTAGGTGGTGCTATAAATGTAACGCTCCTTTACTGACCGAAGCAGTACAAAGTAACTTTGGCACATTACATTTTGGAATAATTGCAAGTTTAATGACCAAATCGTCTGTTTTATGATTACTTTCCAGCTAACAATAAAGTGTTAGTGGCTTTCTGGTCACTTGTTATTGACCATGAGAGAATGTACAGGGAAATAATCTGGAGAAAAATATGAAATCTACTTTGCTTTCAAAGGAGCAAAGTAGAAGGGAGTGAAATCCTCCCTCTATAGTTGCCTATGTATCTGGAAGTGGCCAATCTCTAGTTACAATTCCCTCAGACACAATAGTGTGGCAAAAAACAGTGAGAACAGAAAAATGATGTTTGATTCATCAGGACTAAGACCAGTTTTATTTTCCCTCTTTTTTTCCCTCATAATATAATTTGGAATTCTATAATTTAAAAGAACTATTGAAATCTATAGGAACTGAAGGCTAATATTGTGTTAGATCTCTAAAAATCTAGATTAATGTGTTGCTTTGGAAGTTTGTGTTTTTATGACTAGTTAAATTGTTGTGAATAGTATATCATTATTTATATTTTTGGATCACAAATATATATAATTCAGATTGCTTAATTTAGTTATCTTAAATGCATTTGAAGTCTTAAATGCATTTAGAGTCCTCTCTGAAAATGTTTATTCTATTTATTTGAATCATCTATGGGGAAAACATTGCTTTTATTTACAGTCTAAGATATAATAAAATCTAGAGAGAAGTCAGAATTGAGATTTATTTAATTAACTTTTTTTCTTCCACCCCACAAATTGTTGTTTTTGTTTCTATTTCACTTTATTTGATCCTAATCTTGGAAACATTCGTTAGCATTGAGAATCTTTTCCTTTAGTGATGGTGGTAGGAATGAGGAACTAACCACTTTCATCCTGTTTTTGTGTTTAGATTCATATAGTCCTCACATATCCATACCCACATGGTGCTGTGCTCAATATTACAGCACTTGCCTTTAGCAACTGGAGTATAAGTGAAACTTAAGCAGTAGCAGAATGTTTGGACCTGGAAGAGGACTCAGAAATATCTAGCTGATTGACTTTTGTGATATAATAAAACATATATACATATATATACACACATACATATATATTTGAACTTTGTCCCTCATTCCAGGCACAGAGCTTTCAAAACCATTGGAATTTCCTGAGTGATAGGAGTGCATTGCTACTAATGATGAACATTTTTTTTTACCATTCTTGAGTTTATGCTAACAAGGTGACTGGGGGGAAAAGAGGGTAGAGAGCATTAGGATGGGGCTGGCTGCCAAACACCCCCCCCCCCCACATACACACATGATTAAAGGATTTGAATTTTTAGTCCCACCCCCAACCTCCTAGGAGAGGAGAGGGGCTGAAGACTGAGGTTAGTTACCAATGGCCAATAATTTAATCAGTCCTGTCTGTGTAATGGTACTTTGATAAGACCGCTGAAACAACGTGGGGAACTTCCAAGTTGGTGAACACACTGCTGTGCTGGGAGGAGGCTGTGCCCAGAGAGGGCCCGGGAGCTCTGCACATCCCCACTCCTGCTCATCTCTTCCATTTGGCTGGGTCTGAGTTGTAACCTTTATAATAAAACTGTAAACGTAGTGCTTTCCTGATACTTATGAATCATTCTAACAAATTTTTGAACCTGACAGGTACATTGGGAAACCTCCCCTGAATTTGTAGTTGGCTGACGGATGTTGTAGCCTGGGGACACCACTCATGGCTGGTGTCTGAAGTGGAGGTAGTTTTGTGAGCCTGAGTCGTTCACCTTGCAGTCTGCACTAACTCCAGGTAGTTGGTATCAGAATTGAGTTGAATTGTAGGGCATTCAGTTGGTGTTGGGGAATTGTTTGTTGTTAGAAAAACAAACACCCTTTTTTCAGTCTTCTCAACAATAATGGGAAGTTGAAAACCAAAACATGGTAAGTGATCTACCTAAAATCATGCAGCAGACCTTGCGGGAAGGTGGCGAAACCAGTGAGAGGCCCAGGCCTCCTGACTGTCACTGTGGGGATCTCTTCTCGACACCACCTGCTCTTCTGAGACCCATTTGTTTATGAATCTGTTCCTGATCCACTGGTAGAGGCCAGTCTTCTGCAAAGGATAAAAGTTAGGATGTTTTGGAAATTTACAAGGGGATAGGATTTATCTGTACTTTTTTGGCATTTATTTATTTATTTATTTTTCTGATTGTATTTGTTTATTTTTTCTCTCTTTTTAATTGCTATTCAAGTACAGTTGTCTCCATTTTCTATACCTTTTAAACTATCTCCCATAACGGAAGGTTGAGTGAATTAAATGATTATTCTGAATCCCCAAATTACAAATAGATCTCCTGACATTTTCAAAGGGACTTCTAGTGAGTTCTAATTTGGGGAATTTTTTTTTTCTCTCCTAAGAAAGGTAAACATTTAAGAGGAGAAGAATTGGCAAGAATGCCATAGTATTCAAGATAATATTTTATGAGGCCAGTGTCATTCATGATCTACTTAGCTCTTAGTAACACCATGAGCTCATATGGCAGCACACACTTTGACAGGTGAGGAAATATTTGGCCAAATAATCTCCGCAAGGTGAAGAGCTATGTGCACTAGGCCAAGGTTGGATTCTTGGGCTTTTGACTTCTACGTCAATGGTACGTCTTAGGATCACCAGAGACCATTGTGGTCCGTGCCATAACTTTACTGAGTCAGCTACACCTTGTGTGATGGGGGCTAGGAAGAAGAGTAAGATGAAGTCTTGTTTTGCAACTTGCTTATTGTCTGGTGTAGGTAACAGATGTATAAAAGTAGAATATTATAGGGCATGATAATCTGTAGCAGGTTCATTCAGAGCACCACTGTGGCATAGTGAAGGCATTGCTCCCATTCTGATTCCAGCCACCAATAGGTTGCACCTCAGCGATCATCCTCACTTTCTGTTTCCTTCCCCTTTTTTGTTCTGTCTGTCTCTGCACTGTCATTCTCCTCCAAAAATTGGAATCGTCTTTCAAAGTGCAAATCGGATCATGTCAGTCCTCTATTTAAAACCCTCAAAAGGCTTCCCGTTACTAAACTTAGAACAGATTCAACCCCTTTTCCAAGGCCTACGATACCCTACAATGTGTGACTTCTGCCTATTATTCTCACTTTTCACATTATCATTTTCCACTCTGTTCACTGTCCTCCAGCTCCATTTGCTTTCTTTGTACTAATTTCCATCTTAGGGCTTCTGTGCCAGAAATATGCTGGGCCATTGCTTGGAATGCTCTGGGTTCATATTTTTGCACCCACTCTCACCTATTTTTGTCATTTTGGTCACAAATCAAATCTCCCTTTTTCAGAGAACTCTTCCACGATGACCTTAATTACAGTACCCTCCAACCTCAGCAGTCCCCTGACACATATCTTTATTGTATCTTGTTTAGACCACTTAATGTTCTCTAAATTTACCTAGTTTATTTATGTGTATCGATTCTCCCTCTCCTCCTGCACTGTATACATCAGCCCCTGCTCCCTGTCCAAACACATAAATTCCAAGAGATCTGAGGACAATGCATCTGGTATTATCAGTGATATCCCCAGAGTCTAAAGTATTGCTTGGCACGTAGTAAGCACTTTACATTTACTTTACAAATATATACATTTCCCATAGGAGGGTGGAGTAAATGTTTCAATTAGGAGATGATATTTTGAGAATGATGACAAGAAAATGAGAATGCTCCAGCCAAAGAGGCTCCCAAGGAGACAAGAAACCCTGTTTTCTATATTTCTGAATCTAGAATTCCATAGGGAATTCTTTATCCAACCCCCAAATCTGGGAAAGAAATCCCTTCTCTTTTTCTGGTAAATATGCTACATAAGTAGAAAATAAATTTTCCACTTAGGCTTCTCATTATTTTACTTCTGCTTGAGATGTAAACTATACAGTCTGTTCAAATAGGACATACAATAAATCTTTAAAGGAGTTGTTGCTGATTGCATAAATAAGACTGTTTCACAGGGGAGTGGGGAAGCGGTGCTCTATTCCGCCCCTGGGCGCCCTCTCCCATCTTTCTGACCTCTCTTTTTCCTTTCATCCCTGTATTATTTTTCTCCCTTCCTGTGCTCCACTGGCCAGTGACACCTAGAGGCTAACGCTGCTGGCAGCTGCCAGGGACTCTGCCTTTGTTGCTATTACTGAGGAGCCCACAACACTGCAATTGTACCTGCCAGGTCACTTCAGTTAAAGCTAAACAGAGGTAGAGGCTATTATTCAAGCAATTCAAGTGAAATAAAGTGCTTTATTGCCAGGCAATTTTGCTTCTTGCATTGCTTTGTTCAGGCTATGGGGACATTTTGAACTAAGTTTCTGAGAGAGCCCAAGGTACCTTTGTGAAACTACCAGCTGTTCTTCCATTTTCTCTCTTATGCCATCTGTGACTCCATAAAAAACCATCCCTAGGTGCACGGTGGGATGGGAATGAGGATGGTATGAAAGTACATACTGCACCAAACTGCCCATATTCTGACCTTGCATTAATGAAGGCAGGCAGTTCTATTACTGAAGGAAAGCACCGTGCTATTCACTCCTGAGCATACTGGCATAAAAACACAGGGACATCTTTTCCATGTTTTAAAAAGGGTGTTTTATGTCACTTTGGTTTCTAACAAGTACTGGGTACTTGTTATCAAAACCCTATCCTATCAGGGATGCAGAGATGAGTAATCGAATCTAGAAGAGGTCTGCAAAACAAGTGTGTCTGTGAGTGTGTGTATTTGTGAGAAAGCAAGTACAACAGCAATGTTTTAAGTAGTGTCCTATGAGGGATTTAAAGGAGGTTAAGATTTCATAAGATCTCAATATGGCGGTGGATGCAAAATAAAAATCAGCTTCAGGGTGGCAGTTTTATTTGAGGTGGGATTTGAATGATCGACTTAAGTTAGATAGGATAACACTGGGTTGGAAAGGTCATTGTAGCTTTAAGGTAATAACCTAAAGGTAAGAAACTTTAGTGCATGTTCAGAAAGTTGAATAGGGAAGTTTTGCTGAAATGTGTGGTATCAATTCAGGATTCTGTGAGATGGAAGTGGAAAGATAGAAATGAGATATTGCGGAGCTGTTTAAATGGCAAGAAAATAACTACTTTGTAGATAATGGGTAATCCAGGAGCTTTTGAGTGGGTAGTTGGTGTCTTCAGAGGTGATTCTAAGAAGATTAATGCAGTAAACTCTGCTGGCTCCCTAGAACTGGAGCAGCAAGAACAGAGGCAGTAAAAACACATGCAGCGCTTGACTGTGGTACTGGACTAGGCATATAAAGGCGAATGGATCAGGGGGACCCATTGTCATCGAGAGGTTGTGTATCCAGGTTGCTCGACTTCTGGTAGCTAGAGAAGGAGGACAGAGATGGTTCATTACCTACAGAAAGGGAGAAATCATAAGAAGGTGCTAATTCGAGGGTAACATGGTAGGTCCACAAAAGACAAACACCCCTGGTGACTTGCTGGTGTGCCATTCTGTCCTAACATTCTTTCTGCTGAGTAAGTAATATGAAACAGACATTGACCAGCTTTAATGGTATGTTCTCATGCCCTATGGTCCAGAGATAGTTGCTCCTGTACCACATATGGCACATATGGTAAATGTAATGAGAAAATTCCTTGGCTTGTGGTGTTTGTTTTCTGCTCTACCTTTCAGGCAGGTCTCCAGTACTAATGAAACTGGGCATACTAGAAGTGCATAGTCTTTAAAGTCATGGACCAGAGTGAAGCTATGGTCTTACGCTTACGTGCGGTATGACCATGGAAAATTCACGAAAATAAGTGTGTGAACCAAGGCTCTAAAAAAGAGTTCACTATGTGTATGTATGATGTCTTTCTCCATTTATTTTATAAGATACTTACAATCCTCAGTTGTAAATACCATAGATTTTCAGGAAATAATGTTTTTTAAGCCAGGCTTCTATTGCACGTGGGCTAATTTTTCTGAATTTTGTCTCAGGAGGTATGTTTTTGAAATGCCAAATAGTCTTGCCATAAGATTATCTTCCCTAGAGCAATCTGAGAGCTGATAAGTAGTTTTGCCAAATATAAGCCATGTTGGAAAGTGTTGCCTAGTCCATGAACTTAAAAGAAATCAAAGTTAATGAAATTCAGACTAACGGTTTGATAGGACATTTAACAAAATTTGAAATACTTCATTGAAGCTTCTGTTGTTGGAATTTGGAGAGAATTGGTTGGAGTGGCTGAAATGTGGTGCACAAATATTACTGAATTATATAGTCTGATCCTGCTCTATACAGACATTAGTTTCACAATTTAAGGAAGAAACTGATATGTCGAGACAGCAGGGATAAATAGGTACTCATTCATATGGGTATTATCCAAGTACCTGAGACTGATTTGTTAAGAGCAGAATAGTTTTATGGGGAACCTGAAAGCACTGTTCTACAATGCAGCTAAAGCTTTATCACATCAGTGTCACAGATTAAGACTTATAGTAAGATTTACATTCGACAAATTATGGCTTGATTGAGTGGAGACTTTTCTAACTATTGGAGCTGTCCAGACTTGGAATGAAATGTCTAAGGAAATATTGACTCATGTTATGTCAAGGTGGCTAAGCATAACCATTTACTGGTTTGTCTATAAAAGAAAGTTGTGTATTTAGTAGAAAAAGGACAAGCAGACTCCTAAGGGCCTTTTCATAAATTGCTTGAAGAAACTGGATTATTCATAAGACTTTAAGAACTGGAAAGGGCAGTTACGTGGATTATCTTAATCAGTCTGTGCTTCAATTTACCTTTAAACTTCAAGTACAAAACTGTTTAGGTATTATGGTTTAACAACTTCAGGAGACAGTCAATGAAATTACCTAGTGTCAGGTTAATAAGCAACAATACATCCACTTTATGTCGGTTAATTCAACTTGCTTAGCATTCTTCTGTCTCATTACATATAAATTAAAAGCATTGTTGGGAAGCTAAACTGAAAACATTTTCCAGAATTTGTACGAAGCATGCATACAAAACAGGCTAACGTCGTCTGGAGGCAGGGCGGCTTCAATGCCGTGATGTTTAGCAACAAGCACGTTGCTATGCTGGTGAGCAAAAACCAGAATGAATGACAATTAGACATCTCTATTAAATGCACATTTGGTTGTTTTGTGAAAAAAAAATCAAAGGAATTTGTGGCATTGTCATGGCAACGATGAAATTGTTTTCATTTATAATCCCTACATGTAGATTGTGTAGCATTGATTTCATTTCACCTGCTTCGGGGGCTATTGTTCAGTGTATTTCTGCCTGGTTAGTTCAAAAATTGTTAATATATGTTACATAGAGATAAATTGAAGATGCAGTATAGAAAATTAAAAAGCAAAAGAAAATGCTATAACTAAAAATAATATAATGGCCAATGTTGAGAAAAGGTAAGGACCTTTAACACAATAAATGGAATAAATTTATTCCATTTATTTCTAAAGCTTGGAATTTAAGTGTGAGTCTTGGATGTGACATTTAGGGACCATAAATACTAGTGTTCTAATTTTGTACTAAGGACCGAGTGTCTTCCAAATAGTCAGGTGCTGAAACTCTAACATATAGAAGGATTATATGCATACAGGTTTTGGGAAACATCATGTTGCTCGACCTGAAGACTCACCCAGTAGTGCCTGAGTATCACTACTGTGATTCTCCTTCCTTCCCTCCTGGTTTTCCAAGGCTCCCAGAGGAGTGGGGACAAAAAAGATAGCAGTATATAGTTCTGCTTTCCTCACAGACATTCCCATAACTTAAAGGAATAGAGAGATGATTTTCTTCAGAGATTTTGAGAATCCTTCATCTAAAAAATTGAAGAATGCAAGGATTACGTTTAGTATTGTCCATCCTTGTTGAAGACACTATTCAGTAGGGTAACAGGCAATGAGTAGCTTAACTTTTATGTTGAAGGTATATAATTTCATTTTTGGTTCTTATCATTTTAGGAATATTAGTTATAGATGGATTGTAATCATGAAGAGTTAACAGAACCTCTGGAATTAAAAATAGGTCCCTAATCTCTTCGCTTTAGTGTTAAAAATACTACAACATTCTGCATTTTAGATCAACTAGATTTTCAGGTGATAATGACCATACCTGTATCAATGATTAGATGACATGCCCTTGGTCTTTTGGCGTGAAAGGATTGTTGTTCATCTGTTTTTAAAATTAAAGTTAATACCTGAATATCAAAAGGGAAACCAAGCAAGGAGTCAAGAAAGATAGTAATATAGCTCAGAGATTGGACTTCTGAGAGTACAGTCATGTCTTTGCAATTTTATTTTTTATATATAGAATTGCTATGAATTTAGTTATTGATGTATGTGAATAATTTAAGTAGTAATAGGTAAGAAATAGCTATAATATGCATTATTGAATGATATCATCCCTTTTTGTCTCCTTTATTTCACTTTAGAAGTCATTTGAAAATAGAAAGGAAGATGAACTAACAGTAGTGACCACAATGAAGGTTAAGATAGGTAGCTTAAAAAAAAGAGTATATTCTCAAAAAGTCAGGGATTTGCTTTCATATAAAGTAGAACTTTTTAAAAAGAAAACTCAGAGGAGATTATCTTTTAGTATCAACCTCTCTGAAGGAAAGTGTGAGAACATACAGAACAAAAGAAGCCAGATAGGGGATATAATAGAAATTCCCAAATTCCTCATGTCGAAGGACAAACACGAGAGTTTGATTCCCATTCTATTCAACGTAGGTTATGAAAATTCTTTTTACATTACTGATTCTTGGGGTCCATTTGCATCAAATGCCTTGATTGGAAAAGAAGATTTCAAGATTCCTTCAATCTCTGGTATTTTATAGGATGGCTGCCCAATTTGGAAACAGATAACCATATAATGAATGTTTTCTGATATGTCTTTTTCTTTCCTTTTATTTATAGGAATTCATTTCTCTTGTATTTTACAAAAATATCTGTCTTTGATTCATGAGAAAATTTTTTAAATGCTGGCTTTACTACAGATCCATTGAGAAGCACTATTCTAGAAGATGATAACAATGAACCAAAGTAACTGGGAGTTAATGCAAATGGAAGTGAAGTCATTTTTTCTTATCAGAGTCTTTCAGGCTCCCCAGAGCCTAGAATATCATGTGGTACCTTCCACATTTGACTTTAGTGGTTTGGTCTTTAGTGTCTTTGGTGTACTCAGCTACCCCTTTTTCTGGACGCCAAGTAACTCAAAGGCAGGGTCATCTCTGAATTTTTCCTTTTAGTGGTGATATTTAGTTATTAAAGATAACCAACTTGGTGTCAGAATCTCTGTTTATTCACTCATTAGACATTCCTCTTACCCATACAAAAAGCAAGAATGATGAAGACTGGGAATATACATTACTAGACTATGAGGCAAGGATGAGTCATTTAATCTTCTTGAGGGAAGCAGAACACTTCCATATCCACTTAGCAGGTCCTCAGTGGCTCCCCTTGGTGCTCTGACTTGGATGACAGCTGCATGGTGTCTAAATGTAAGCTTCTGATGTGTAGCTATTTAACTTCTAAGGTATGAGGAAGGTATCACTCCCATCACAGAAATGTTTTAAGGATCAGCTTGTATAGTGCAAGACTAAAATATTTTGTATGAAAATACTGTTATTTGAAATATTTTACTGCTAGTGTTTACTCAGTAGCTCAGCACATTTCTCCCTATTTTATGCATAGAGGAATAGAGATAATGAACAAGAGAGAACTGGAATAGACAATACTGCAGACTTTTCTCTGAAAAGTCTCAGAGAAAGGAGTAGCTTGCTGAGCTTGCCCACAAAGATAGTAACAGAACTGACACTAACAATGAGGTGCCCTCACCCCAGTGTTGATGTTTTTTGATCTGTTACCCTAACCCCCTGAAGTTCTTCAAGCTTCTACTTGCTGTACTGTGTAGAGTGCTCATATTGCCCCTTTCTTAGGAATAGACCAATGTTGAGAATTTTAAAAGGGCTTTAATCTATTATCAAAATTGGAGAGGTTTTTTTTGGATACAGGAGCTAAAGATGGCTATACAGATGAAAGACATTACCATATCATGCTATGGGTGAGCAGAATCAATGCTGAAGATTTGTCTTTAACAATTACTACTACTTGTTACAAAGTGCTTCTTTTATGCCAGCATATTTCATTGCTTTACCTGTTTTAACTTATGAATCCTTGCAACAATCTAATGGTAGTTACTATCACCATCATCACTACTTTGCAAATAAGGAAGCTCCTCTCACAGAAGATAAATAACATGGTGAAGGTCACAGCTGTCAAGAGCTTAACCTAGGCTTTGAACCAGGTGGTCTGGCTCCACCGTCTGTGACACTCCCCATTATGCCTTACTGTCTCAAAAAAAAAAAAAGGTGTTTCATCTTATTTCTTTGCTGGAGGACTTTCAAAACACAAAGAACATGAATGTAATCCTTGGTCCATCCAAAGATAATCACTGTTAACAATACTGATTTGAGTTGTTGTTCAATGGCAAATCAAATGACATGAAAATATTCTGTTGTTCATTTCAGCAGCCCTGTAATCCAATGCTTGAAGTTCCATTGGATGTTACCATATGCCCAGGGGTGGGGTTTCCTCAGAATATTTTGGGTCCTGTAATACATCGTTACTGTTTGAAGGCTTATTTCCTATTACCTTAGCACAACACTGGGCATGCTCACCTCTAGACAGATGGAAGCTTCCTATGTATCTGGCCTATCTCCAACCATTACCTAGGATAGAGGCAGGTGAGGGTTGGTACATCATAGATTGTGACACTCCATAAATTCATATCTTATATTTATAATCATAACATTCTTTAGAATTCATGATGAATTTTACTCATGTGAGGAACATTTATTATATTGTTTAATTTTCTTTTTGTATCTTAGAAAATAATTTAATGTAAATATGCATAATCTCATGAGCAGGTAGAAAGGGGGGAAAAGTGCTATTTTCAAATGCCAAAATCATTTGGCATCCTAGAAAATGCATTTGGCCTAAATATTATGAATCAGTTTTCTTTGCTGAACTTTGGTATTTCTGATTCACACATGCCCTTTAATGGTTTATTATACAATCAATTTTCAAGGCTTGAAAAGATGAATTTTCAAGATATTATTTAATTCTAAGGAGTAAATTGCTTGTGTGTGTGTGTGTAGAGATCTAATATAATTCTTTTTATTTTAGCTTCCAGTAAATTTCTTTTTTTTAAGTTTTTTTTTTTTCAAAGACAGGAAAGGAGGGAGAAAGAGAGGTAAACATCAATGTGTGGTTGCCTCCAGAGCACCCCTGCTGGTAACCCAGCCAGCAACTCCTGCATGTGCCCTGACTAGGAATCAAACCAACAACCTTTTGATTCATAGGCAGGTGCTCAATCCACTGAACCACACCAGCCAGGGTTAGCTTCCAGTGAATTTCTAAAAAACAAACAAACAAAAATAATCTTGGAGATAAAATCTTTTGTTTTTAATTATTTGCAAGCAGACAAAACTTATGACATTTATTGTCCAATTAAATCATGATTTGTATAGGCAAGTAATGATGTAATCATTGTGATTGCATTAAAAAGAAAAATTGAATGAAGTAACTGTCAAGTTAATAATATACTTCTAAATGGCAATTCTGGCAAGATGAACGTAAAAAAAATCCATTTACTAAAATGTTTTTTGGAGTGGGCTAGAGCTTGTGCTAGAAACTGTGAAGAAACAGAATTCCAAAAGGTGTGAATTCACCCTCATGAAACTTATGTGCTAGCTGGGTAATGAAAAGTAAGCAAACAGGAGTGAGGACTGATCTCATAAACTGCACTCCACATAAAATTGTAGCGTTGTGTATGTATAAGTTACATTTCACTGCTATGTAGTTTTCATTGCATTACATATATGAAAAGAGCTCAAAGAATTTTATGATACAGAACTAGCCTTTCCATTTTGGAGACTGGGAAAATTCAGGAACTAACAAAATGAGTAACTTGGCCCTATTATTAATGAAGAAAAGTTCTTGAGATTTAGGCTTTAACTTCTCATTCACTCTTTACATCTTCTGCCATTCTAAATGACATGCTCTATTTGTCACAAAATCTCAAGGTTACAATCCATCCTTCTTGACACCCTTGGCGTCACTTGACACTTCTTTGTGGAGGGAGGCATTAATGCATGACTCTAAATCAGGGCAAAAGGACCATTTCTTACTGAAAATGAAGGACCATATGACCTAGAGATGCCTTAGAGACTCTTTCCTGCTAGAGAACTATAAGAGGATACTAGGCAGCTTTTAGTTTAGGCACAGAAAAATCCCTGGAAGATGGGGAACTAGAACTAGCTAGAAGATGTTCAAAGCACCTTTCAACCTTGAGTAGCTATAATTTCTTCAGGCCTCCATTATTGTTATAATTATGTGAGTTTAAGAGCTACTAGAACACTAGAATGTGGGCAAAAGCAGAATTTTTTCCCTTGGAGATCTTTTAGAAGACCATACAATTTCTTGACAACATTCTTTGTTAATGCTTATGACATATAATACTGTCTTAGACAGCAAAGACAACACCCCAATTCTAATAATATGAGTAGAAAAGAACTTAAGCTGACATTGTTTGATACTCCTGCCCAAACAGTAATGGGCACCAGTAAAGTTCTGAGATGGGAGAAGAGGAAAAAAACAAAAATTGGATACCTTAGCTACCTTTCTAAAGGCTGACTGTCCACTTACCTTTGTGCAGATACCTCGTGCTTGTGCCAGTCTATTACTTACACACTTTTCTTAATGACTGATGTCATTTTCATTCTTCACTCCTATGATACTTATTATTATCAAAATCTTCTGTATCTTTAAGATATTCTCAGATGTCATCTTCTTAATATTTATTCTTATTGGGATTCAAACTTCTTTCATTTGCATCTCTAAAGTACAGAGTCTTGGTGCAGTTCATATACCCTCTAATCTCTCTGACTTGTATTAAAGTAATTTGCATTTGACTTTATCCATTCTTCTAAACCCTGAACTCTATATGCAGAAAGTGTCTTCTACTTCTCTCTGTACCTTTCCAAGTTTCTAGCACTGTACCTGGCTCCTGGCAGGTGCTCAAAATATTTTTTTCATTAGATGAAATGAAATTATAATTACATTTATCTCAATTTTCAACTTAGTGATGGTTCATTTAATAGGTCAAAAATATAAGTAAATACATGCCACTGACCATTAAAATGGTGTTGTGTGGTTGTTAGGAGCTCAGGGTTTGGGTGTGGATGTCGAGTTGCTGCAATGGGGAACTTCCATTTCTTTACTGATGGTGGCAGAGTTGCATTTAATCTAGCATCCACAGGAGAATATAATATCTCCAAAAGAACTCAAATACAATAAAGCCTTATAAGTTATTTAAAATACCCCCCCCCCAAAAAAAAAGAGCTTAGCTTTTGGAGTCAGGCAAAGTAAAAGAAGAATCTTGTCTCTACCACTTAAATAATTTGAATACACTGTTTTCTTTCATCTCTTTAATGTTTTCATCTGTAAAACTGGAAAAACATTTGTACCTCTCTCAGAAGATGGCTGTCAGATTGTCCTGATAATATTTAAGATGTTATGTTAAACAAGGTAATTTATGTGAGTAGGTCAGCATCATGGAACAGAGCTATTATGTCTGTTGTATCAGTTGCTAGGGATATATTGGTGCATAAATCACAAATACTGTCCTCAAGTATCCTGCAATCTAATAGAAAAGACAGAGAAGAAGCAGGTAATTAGGATTCATGTGATAAGAATGTGCTTAAGTGATTTGCTGACAACAAGCATCTTCCTTTTAGCCACCAGCTTTGTGTATTTTTGCCAACATACGTTGATCATTAGGATCATAGAAAAATATATGCTTTTCTGCCCAACAGTTTAACGGCAGTCTAAACTTCCTAACAGAGGAGCTATAGGGAAGTTCTGAATTTATATTATCACTAAATGAGTGTATCATATAATTCCATGGTCAGAGGAAGCCGTTTCTCCCAGCATCTTAATGTACTTTATGGGCGTGAAGAGTCATAAAAATATTTCAGCCAGCAGTTCAAGAGTCAAACCTCTGTTAAAAAATGTTACTAAATAAAGTGATATGAAGGAAAGTGCTAGTCATAGAATCATCAAAATGTTAAAGCTTAGAGATAATTTTATCTATACCTCATTTTACAGATGATGAAACTAAGACCCTCAGAAGTAAGGGACTTACCCAAAGTCGTACAGCTTATAGGTGGGAGAGCTAAACCCCTAAGGACACCTCGCATAGCTTCTTAAAATGTTTTCCCAGAACATCTACACTTTTAGATAAAAACCCCAAGAATTTAACTGGCTTCATCTAACTTCTTACAATAAAAGATTTTGCTTTAGGCACTGTTGGCAGGTAGTGATCTATCTTATGATTGATGACAAATGGAAAAGGGAGACGTGCTACCTCTCTAGATAAGGGTCACTATTAAACACTTTAAATGGTATAAAATTATCTTTCACTTATCCAATTCCTTCTCGCCTTCACATACTTAGAGACAATAAAAATAAGGTATTGTCCTCCTATTCAATATGACACCGAGAGCCAAGCCAGCAAAAGGGAAACTTTCAGAGGTCAAAGATGAAGATTGGATACATAGCTCTAAAGTGTGTGGGAGTGCAACGTTATTTCACATGGCATGCAAGGTCAAAGCCAAAAAGGCTAAGGACATAGTTACCTATCCCTGACACTGGGAAACTCAGGCTTGTGCTAAGTGAAGATATAAGGTGAGGACTTCACTAGCCATTTAGACAAGATTGGGTGCATGCAGGGTGGTATGGACGTAGACTCACTAGCCATTCAGTGCTGTGAACAATAGAGAAAAAATAAAAATTGAAAACTTAAAAATTGTCATGGAACCAGTGAGCTCAGTAAGGATGGGTGAGGAGAAGTGTACAACCACCTTTCACGATGGAAGAGAAAGACCACTAAAGGTGACACTGTTAAGCGAATAGCTTACCCCATGGCAGACCATGCACAGTTAGGAAAAGCGGCCAGGCAATATAACATATAAGCACACTGACACCCAAAGGACCAGAGAGTACGGACTGATCTGAAAGGGACATTAGTTATATTTAAATGTTGAAAAACAGAAAAAAAGGAGAACCCATGAATCAAAACAAGATTTCAAATAAGAATAGACTTAAGAAATAAACATGTAGACAAGCCAAATAGAAATCCTAGGCATGATAAAAAGAATTATTAAAATAAAAATTAAATGGAGTAAAACAAAAAAAAAGTTTGTTGATGATAGAGGCAGCAAAGATACAAGATGTTAATAAACAAACAATAAAAATTCCTTCTAAATAATTTCTGGATTATAGGAAATCATAGTGTCTTCAGATCAAAAAGGTATAATATGTTCATAATTCAAACCTCCTTGGCTGCAAATATTTAGCAATAAAATTGTATATAGTAGATAGGTAAAGAGGTAGAAATATAGATGGATAGATAGATGACAGATAGATACAGAGAAGACATAACAGAGAATCAGAGAGAACATAGTAAGTAAGATACACAAGAGGTAATCAGAGTAATAGAAACAGCTTATCTATCTCAGTGGATCAAAGACAGAGAGATAAGCACGATGGGTAGATGTAGAATTACAGTGAATGTCGTGGTCTTGTTGTAAAAGCAGATAGGCTTGGCTCCTGAATGGTTAAAAGGAATAGGAGTGTTCTATACAAATTGGGAATTTGGAGCCAATCTTGCTACTTGGAACAGAGATCGAGTTGTTATTCTTTCATTATCTAAGGAAGCAGAATATAACAATTATCCATGGCTACTTGGGGCCAGAGCTTGCATGGAATCTTGAACTTGGGAGTTGAAGGGAGGGGTACAGATATAGTCTTGAGAATAAGAACTGATAAAACCTGTATCCTTGCAGGGTTGTATCTGGGTAACGTTATCAATGTGGTTCTACACTGATTGGCTGGAGGATGCAAGTGGAAACTGCTAGAAAGTGAGAGGTGAATACAGAAGGGTAAAAATATCGTATGACAATAAAAACAAACAAACAAATACAATCCAAATTTTAACCTTAAAATGCACCTGGAGTCTAATTCCAAATGCATGGAGTAATTAAATAATAGTAAATACAGCAATAAAATCAATAATTAGGTTAGTAATTTACATAAAATTAATTTTATAGAGCATTTTGACAGACTTTAAAATAAGCCCATTATTTTACTTTCTAATAATTCATTGTTGTTATAGTATGATATATTTATTCAAAATAGAGCTAACTTAAAAAGAGGTTAAAAAAAGTGATGCATGATAGTTTGAGAAGATCTAGCACATGTCTAATCAGATTTCCAAAGGAAGAATAGAGTATCGCTGAAGCTACGTTTGAAGAGATATTAGGCTATTGGCTGAGAATTTCTCAGAATTGAAGAAAGATATGAGTTGTGAAGTTTGAAGTGTGAAATAATGGCCAAATAAGATAAATAAAAATACAAACATGGCAAATAAAAAGATAAATTAGGTGTTTTGCTCAGGGTCTTACCAGACTGAAATCAAGGTGTTGGACAGAGCTGAGATTTCCTCTGAGGCTGCATTCTGCCCCAAGCTTGACAGTTGTTGGCAGAATTTGGTTCTGCATGCTTATGGGCCTGAGAATATGGCTATTTTGCTGGTTGTCAACTGAAGGTGGCTCTAGGTCTTTAACCTTGCCTCACAGCCCTCTCTCTCTACCACATGGGAGTTTGTGGTTTCCAGATCAGCACCAGAGTCTTTACTGCTTCTAGTCTTTTTTTTTTTCCTCCAGAAATGTCCCAGTTCCTTTTAAGGATTCATTAAGGGGCTAGGTTCAGTCAGAATAACCTCCCTTTTGATTAACTCAAAGCCAACTGATTTGCAATCTTAATTAGAGCTATAAAAGTTTTTATACTTTACAAATAACAAAACAAAAGAGTGGGAGTGAAATCATTATATACATAGTCCTTTCCACACTCAGCTGATCGTTTAAATTCTTAGAAATAATATTTCTATACATTAGTAACAACCAATTAGAAAATTCAATAGAGAAGTTACTATTCCTTACAGCTATAAAAATATGAATTGTTGTGGTAGTCAAGAGTCTAAGGTGCCCCAATGTTTTTCTACCCCAGTGTACATGCCCATACTGTGGAAATTACAGATTTTATTCCGCTGAGTAGGATTAGAAGACACAGTGCATCTCACCTGGGTGGACATAATCTAATGACGTGGGCCCTGTACAAGTACAGTCTTTTCTCTCCAGTTGATCATAGAAGAGAAAGTTAGATATCACACTTGGGCTGGCCTGGAAGGATGAAGGCACACGTGATCTACGAGTAGAAAGAGGCAGCCTTTAGAAGCTGTGAGCTGTCCCTAGTCAACTATCAGGAAAATGGAACTTCAGGCCTAGAACCCCAAGGAAATAAATGCTGCCAACAATCTGTATAATCTTGGAATAATGATACATGATTCAGTTTAAGGAGTTAGAGCTAGATGGGCCTTCAAAAACTTAGAACAACATGCTTGTTTAACAGATAACAAAGCCAGAACCCGGAGATGTAAAGCCACTAATCACCAACTGGTGAGGAGGTCAGCCAGGCTTGGCATTCCACATTGTTTTGAACTTTTGCCATTGTTGTGGCATAGAGGCTTATTTCCATGATTATAAAACAAATGGATAGAGATACCCAATTTCTCTTAGCACCTCTAGTTTAACTAGTTTAATATTTGAGCAGTTTTAAGAAGTAAAGCAAACTGTGTTTGACTTTCCTCTTACCCACTATAGCAGTCTCCTTTTACTCTCTGGATCTACAAAGCAGCATTTAGGCTAGGTGGAGGACAGGAAGTGATGTCTACAAGTAAACAAATACGATTTTCACTGTGTAAACAATTCCAGATGGATCTCAGAGAAACAGCTTGAAAGGGCAGCCTTACAGAACCACACCGCTGCAGCAGGAACAAACACTGGGTCATGGGACAGGTTTTATTTCTGTGCACAGTTTGTATTTGCTTTTAGTCAGATGGGAAGGCCAAGCTAATGCCAGCCCAGCACAAGGAAAGGCTGCCTCTGTTTATGTCTTAGTCCCCAAGGTAGGAGGTTAACTTTGGGGATGACAGATGAAATGCTTTGGTTTGTCATTTATATCCCTGTGCACAGGTAGCTCTCAGCCATCTATATGATCTTGTACTATTTGCTGCTCCTCCATCTGGTCTCAGGAAACCAGGTGTGAAATTCAGCACCGAGCAGTTTTTGCTAGCTGTGAATTGAGTTGAGCCAAAGGGGCCATGTGGCTGGACTTTAGGATGTGAAATTACATCATGATTTATACCATGAAATTCAATTACATGTTAACCAAATTCTAAATGTGCTCCAAGGAGAAATTTTGCTCTTTTTAAAAATTTTATCACCAATTTTGGTTATCACTGAAAAAATATGGCAACTGATACGACGTTTTTATTTTCTGAGTATAAATAGAAACGTTTTTAAAGTTATTTTTATTTGCTAATATAACTATAGAATATTACGTATTATTCATTAGACATTAGATTCATTAGGTATTTATTGACATCTTATTATGTATAGGTATTTATTGAAGAACAGCTAAGGATGCAACCATAGACAAATTGTAGTTATTGTTGTTGAGCAGCCAACGAATGATCCATGGGAATGAATATGGTGTAAAGGGAAAAATTAAATAAGAAATGAGGTAAGTGACTCTTTGGAAGGTTAGATAGAGAAGGAGAGCTGATTAGTTGAATGAGATTAGGCATGGTTTTAGGAAGGTTGGTATTTTGTTTGCTTAGCCTTAAAGGATAGAAAGGATTTCAATGGACAGAAATGGAAGAGAGGGTCATTTCACACATGTGAAAGTCATTTTGATGTGGGAAGGTATAAACTGTATAATGCACAGAACAAGAAATGACAAATAGTTTATAGTTGTAGCTGAGTTTTTTTGTCTTCATAGTTGAACAGAAATTTATGGTTTCTTAATACCTGTTGCCTGTAATCATTCATTTTCCTTTTTTCCCACATTTTTCATCGTTGTTCAGGTATAGTTGTCTCTGTACAGTTGTCTCCATTCCCCACCGCAGCCATCCCCACCTCTCACCCTGGATCCAAAAAGAACTACATCCTTTATCTCCCAGGGAATGGAACCAAGTCACAGATAATGTTAATAGTAGCTAACACTACTGGGGGGTATTATTGCCCAGAATGGTTCTAAGGCACCTTCCAAATGTTCCCTCATTCAACCTAATCCTCAAAGCGCAAAACATCCCTATGAAGTAGTACTTCATTAACCCCACTTTACTGCTAGGAAACTGAGATGCAGAGAGGTTAAAAAATAACTTGTCAAAGTTAACATAACTAAGCATAAAGCTTGCATTTAAATCAGGGAGGGTGGATCCATTGCTTCAATGTATAAATTACTTCTCTCAGCTCATATGCGTTTAAGAGTGTGCACTTCAGTACTGATTTTCCCAACCAGTGCTTTCTGCTTATCCCTCATAAGGAAAACTTAGAAAATAATAGTTATGCTTAGACATTTGGAATTAATTAGACAATGAGCCATTACATTTTTTGAGCGGGGGATGCTCAGAGCTAGTGTTCAGACTAGATTGGAAGAAGCGAGAAGCTGTAAGAGAAGTAATTATTGAGAAGGCCATTGCAGAAGTCTAGATGCGTGTGGGGGAGATCTGTATTAAAGTTCTAGAGGAAATGTTGCCATGGTCAAGCTATGGATCAGGCTGTGATTAAGGTGGGGTGGCCGACTCCTGAAAGGTCCTGAAGCCATCCTCAGGAAATCCATCCCTTGTTCATAATGAGCCTCCTCAGCTTGAAGTGGGCATAAATCTAGGGCTGCTCATGCAATTGGTTCAGTTATTACACTTGCTGATTGTTTTAATTTGTTCCTTCTGTTGGTTTTTAAAGAGATTCATCAGGCAAGGCTTTGCTTTTTGATAGCCAAGTGATCTGATAACAGGCTTACTACCCCATGAATAACAACTATAAACTCTGGAAACAAATACAAAATAGTACTATATTTTTCAGGCTATAAGATGCATTCCCCCTGCCCCATTTGGGAGGAATAATGGTTGTTAATGCTGCTGTTGAGTTCTGTTTACATTTACATTGGTGAAATATTATGTTATTTGTGTTATTAAATATTTTACCACATTTTTTGTTTCAAAATTTTTTTCTTATTTTTCTCCTCTAAAAACTAGGTGCATGTTATGGTCTGAAAAATACAGTAGTTACCTAAAGGTTCTGTAGAGTAAACATAAGGAGAATGGAAACCTGGAAGAAGGGGAATGCACAAGGTAATTTCTTGATAGTTTAGCCTGAGAGCAGGTGACATGTAGTGCTGTGAATAAGGAATAAAACTCTAATAATTTGCAGACTTTCTGGCCTGCAGAACCATAGGACAGAGTTCAGGGTAAGGGCTGCTTCTGAGTATA
Source organism: Glossophaga mutica (assembly GCA_039655065.1). NCBI lineage: Eukaryota > Metazoa > Chordata > Mammalia > Chiroptera > Phyllostomidae > Glossophaga > Glossophaga mutica. The sequence continues at coordinate 173,386,210 of CM077304.1, read as the reverse complement.
TGCGTAGACTCTCAGAAAGGATAATACCAAAGAGGAGGACCTCAAATTTGTGTATAAACTTTGCTCAACTCTGACTCCTAAACCATGCATGTATGGGAAGACTAGGCAACCTGACCGAGGAAAGACAAAACAAGCCAAACAAGCCAAACAAGCCAAATTTTGACTGAGATTTGAGCTACTGCCTAGGAGACAACGTTTATAATGTATGCCCAACTAAGTAATTGCCTACTACACAAAATACCATCACTCTTTAGAAGAATAAATGTGACCCATTCTCTCAAGAGATGTAACAATCAATGGAGGTCAACCCTGAGAATAAGCAAATACACACATAAGTCAATTAACTATGCCCAATAAGATACAGGAAAATGCACTCATAATAAATGAAAGGATAGGGTATCTCAGGGGAGAAAATAGAAGGTATAAAAAAGGTACCAGTGGAAAGTCTAGAACTAAATAGAGTCAATGTGTACTTTATCTTGTGGTGGGGATAGACCAAAAAATGGTGGGACCCGTAGAAGAGCAGACTTGAGAATTATATTTTGAGAAATGCCCAGGAGACCTCATGACTACAACAGCCTTCCTAAATTCACTCTAGTAACAAGGACGTTTTAGTCCAATTTTAGTGTTTGAAGAAAGTTCTCTTAAAAGTGAAATCCTGGCTGGTGCGGCTCAGTGGATTGAGCACTGGACTGTGAACCAAAGGGTTGCTGGTTTGATTCCTAGTCAGAGCACACTCCTGGGTAGCAGGCCAGATCCCCAGTAGGGGGCACACAAGAGGCAACCACACACTGATATTTCTCTCCCCTACTTTCTCCCTCCCTTCCTCTCTCTAAAAAATGAATAAAAAAATTTTTAAAAAAGTATTTCCCTATGAAGTATACTGTTGGAAATTTCATCATTAGAAAAGTAACTCTTTAAAAAGCTGTTTTCCTTTGCACTATATTTTGAGAGCAAAACATATGTCACTATAACCAGAGGAGAGTGCATCACCAAGGAGATCAAGGCTATAGAATGAAAATAAAAATAATCCACTCTCCATTTCTGCTGCCACCTCTCTTGTTTCTCACCTAGAACAAAATGCAAGCATGTGAATTTTAGGATATGTTTATTAGCTTGTTTATCTCATCTAATTACATACATCCCTCATACTTTCAGTAATAATTTAAGAATACTTAAAATACACATATTAGTAAGAAAGAGATATAAATATCTACACAGGTTTTATAAGCCATGTAGAGAAATGGAACAAAATAATAAATATTCCAAAATCCTGTGATATGATGGCTTTAAAATTGAATATTATGTTTTACTTTGACTAAAATATAGAGGCATTCTTCATGTGTAATAATAACTAATCATTAATAAATAATGGCATCTTAGTCATTAAGTGTTAATTACAAAGAGTATGGAGAAGTGCAGAAAATAATTCTGCTATAATTGACAAAAGCAAATTAAAAAATAACATGTATATTCAATATAAGTTAAAAGAGTCTTTGTGCCCTGGCTGGTGTGGCTCAGTGGATTGAGTGCAGGCTGTGAACCAAAGGGTTGTGGTTCGATTCCCAGTCAGGGCACATGCCTGGGTTGTGGGCCAGGTCCCCAGTGGGGGCCATGTAAGACTCAACCACACACTGATGTTTCTCTCCCTCTCTTTCTCCCTCCCTTCCCCTCTCTCTAAAAATAAAGAAATACAATATTTTTTTAAAAAACAGTCTTTGTTAAGGCAAGATATAGAAAACCTAGAAAAATCAAAAAGAAGAATTTTGAAACTGAGGGAATAAAAGTGTGATAGATTTTTCTTAATTTATGTAATAAATAGCTTTAAAATAGCTTTCCCCTCTGGCAACAAAGGAGACTACAAGGAAAAGAGGGTTAGATTTTACTTTGATCATTAAATGAGTGGTGATCTCCATAGAAAAAAAGCTATTCAAAAACACAAGAGTTTTAGAACTGCTCCCACCTTGGAAAACATCTGAGACTCACTCACCCTGTGGGTCTGAAGCTGCCCTGATTTGCTCTGATGAAGCCCATACCCCTGTTCCTTCAGCCCACAGGGAACTGAAGCGCAGCCTGAGGATGGGCATAGAAAATATGATCTGTCTTGTTATTCAATAGTGCTAAAAAGACTTGAAAGTTTTTTTTCAAGACGTTCTTTAAAAAATGATTCTCACCTCACAAGCTACTCTAGCACAAAGGCAATTTAAATTACATTTCAATCAACGATGCAAATAAAGTGTTTCTTCAAGCCCGAGAGTAGGAAAACAACACATTATAAATGATTTCTTGAGGTTCAGATAGGCTCTGCAGATTTTTGCTGTTCTTGCAGAAAATGAGGGGTTGGCGGTTGCCACACCAGGTTCTTCTCAGTAAATGTGTGCGAGTCCTGAAGGCGGAGCCACAGGTGAATTCACCTGATAATTTGGCTAGCACATGAGAGACTAGGGGGATGGAACAAAACCCCCTAAGATGCAGGAACTCTATGATGACTTATGCTAGTTTGGTTTATATCCTTCCGTACTGCTGTTTTTAAAAGACTTCTGTGAATCCATCTCAGAGAGAGCTCTCTCTTTTCTCCCAGTCCAACACCTCTTAATTTACCATCTTATGGCTCTTTTAATATTTTAACATCCATTATACTTATAAGAGGCAATACGGAGAACATCATAGGTAGTTTTTTTTTAATGGAATTCCATTTATCTAATCAGTATATATCAAGTAAGCTTTCCAAAATTCTCAAGTACATATAGTTCTCACTAATAAAATAGAATCGTATCAGACTCATCTGTTTCCATGAGGAGCACATGAGACAATGTGTGTACACTGTTCGGCACAGACCTGAACATGAATAAATGATCAATAAACATTAGCTAGCAAATACTTTTCTCATCTCTTTTGCTAAATTTCACATTCTCAAGTTAATGTCTTAAGACTAATCTTTTTCTGTACTACAAACCCAGCAAAGTGAAGAGAATACAAGTAAATACTAACATGGTCTCTGTAGGAGAACATCTCTGAATTATATGCATATGTTATATGGTTAAAGTGCTTGTTAGTTACCTACTACTACATCTCATCTCTCTCTCTCAGTTGATATTGATGATACAAATGTTCTCGGCCTTTTCTATTGGTTCCTTGTCTTGTTTGCTTCCTGTATTTAGTTGTGGCTCACCTGCTAGGTGAGGCTGGGCGACCCCCAGGAAATAACTGTCTCCCATACAAGATAACAAGTTTGAGTGATGGAAGTTATTAAAAGTGAAGTGTTATATCTGTTCCAATGTATTATAAAAAAAGAGGCACATCACTAAAACCCACTTACACTTTAACTATTATGGTACCTAAATTATTTTTAATAACATCTCAACTGATCAAAAATCAAGAACATGTGTCTCAGTAGCTGAAAGCAACTTTAACGGCTTCTGTTTCTCAGAGGTCAAATTTATTTGACCCAAAGGAGGATCTTGAGTTTCCCACTTCTATTATCCTTTTAGAGCTTTCTAATAATTCTTTGATTGTTCAATAATATCTATTTGCTTTTCTAATTCTTGTAATCATTTCTGAGGATGCTTTCAATATAGTTACACTTTGGTGAATCCCAAACTTTTAAAATTTTTTTGTGATTTCCAAATATCATTACAATTCTTTATATCAATCCACTTTTCTTTATGTTTATTTTCCCTATAAAAAGGACCTGTTTAGTTTATTAATTTATCTCATATAGTCTTTTACACAATGTATTGAAGTGTCAATAGATTGAAGATTGTCAAGAAGGTGAATAAAACTGAGATAATTCACCAGACTGTCACATCCAATCATATGCATTCTCTCCTATTCATAACTGAGCTGACGTTGTTCTATTTAGTGCAGATGAATGATTCAAAACTCCAGAAAAATTCAGAATTTCACAAATTTGACAGTTTTCATCAATTTGTTAGTTTTTCATTAGTCACATGGAGACTCTGGCTCATCCTTCTTTCAAAGACAGATCTGCCAGCCCCAATTTCAAAGTGTTGGAGACATGAAACAATACAGGAATTGAGCAAGAAAATGATGCCTCTTCCTGTTTACTGTGCATTCCTCTTCAGGGAGGACTTAAATAATGTACATCTTCTAAGAGGTTAACTTAGGAATCCAACTCTGGGAAAAATTACTTCAACAGTGAGTGTACCTAGAGACTGCAGAAGCTGCAGCATCAGAAAGCCAGGCTCTCATCCCTTGCCTAATAACCGCAGCCCACAGAGAACTGTCATAAGCATGCAGAGGAATATAGTGATCTATATACTCTGTGTTTTTCCATATTGTTTCTGAGGAATGGTGTGTCTGCTGGGAGAGAAATCTACCTAGTTCAGATTAGGGGTAAAACTGTAGGAGGTACAATTAGCTTCACAAATTGTCAGGAGCTTTTAAGAGTTATTCACTCTTAAAATACTTTAGTGATTAGGCATCTCAGAATTCAGCCTTTATAGAACCAAAAATAAATGTCAATTTTAATATCTCAATCAGTGATTTCTCAAAATGAATCTGGCAAACCATTTCACATGTATTTTTCAACATGCCTGTGAGGAAGAAACTAGAGCAAATAAGATGGAAACCCCCAGCAAGGTAGATGAGTAATGATGATTGCGTCTTTCCAATTCATCTTCTCCTTCACAAAATAAGTGGCTGGAATTTGCGATTACTGTAGGGCTGTTTGTTGGTGATGACAACTGCATGGTCTCAGTTTGGAAAATTTGTTCTGTTCTGGGTTGTTGAGTCATGCGAGGTCACTTGCAATCTTTCTTTTTTTTTTAAGTGACAAAGAATTATAATTTAATTTCTGAAGTCTAACGGCCAACAAGCACTTAATGACCAATTCAGCCTAGATTCCTTTTTATTTTTCAGATAAAAATATCAAGGCATAATTTATTTTTTATTATCACTAACAGGCATAAGGCATACTGTTTTTCTGGTATAAAATTATGTGGTAGTCACAGCTGGAGCCTGGGTGCTGTGCACAGAAGCCCTGGCATGGGTCTTTACAAGATGGTCAGTGAGTTCCTGATAGGGAGACTTGGTCAACACAGCCTCCTTCCAGAGGTTGGGGAGGTAAGCTATAGGCCTTGGTGGAGTTGCCCAGGGTGGCAGTGCAGCCCTGGCCGAGGTGTAGCAGTCATCGATACTGGCCATCGGCAACAGCTTCTTGGGCACAGGGGCTGAGACATGCCAGTGCCCCTGGGGGCAGGGGTGAGGCACACCAGCACGGAGCCACAGCACCTGATCAACTTGCAAAGGATGGTATGGGGTTTGTGATCTTGTCCCCCAGGAACCTCGCTGCACAGGGACAATAGAGACCTTGACCAGGATAATGGACAGTGGTTACCTCCTTGGATCACTTAACACCCAGACTAACATGTCCATTGTCCCAAAGGCAACAAATGCCTTGAACCAAGTCCTATGGTCAGTGCATATCTGCTTTTGCATGGGCATAAACTTCTAAACCTCATCCTTGAGAAACGCCCCCAAGAAAAAGTCAATGATCTCAGATTCCTCGGTGAGCAGTGAGAAGAGATAGAATCCTCTCCAAGGACTTGATCAAAGACATCCTTGACCAGGTGGCCCAGCTTGGTGACAGGGATCCACTCCTTGCCCTTGACCTTGCCTCTGTGAGCTCTGTGGCCTTGATCCTAACTGCAACCCCAGCCAAGACCTCAGTCGCTGGATGCCACTGCCAAATCCTCCAAAGCCTTCACAGCTTCCCATTGCAAGGTACCTGGGGTGTCTGGGCCCTCCCACAGCACTAGCATCATCTGCCATTGGATGTTTCCTTGGAAGAGCAGCTCAAGTCATAATTTTAAAGAAGATGAATTTCCAAGAAGTTGAAAGACAAAATGTTAAACATGGAGTGAGAATGAAAACTTTTAGTAGATAGTTTATTATTCCAAATACATATTAAGCATATTTGTTTGTGGAATATCATGAGCATGGGAATAAATAATGTATTTCTGTCCTCAAGGAGCTTTACATTCGGTAAGGGAGGCAGATGGGAAAAAATAATTATGAAGCAAGAAGAAAACAACTTCCAGAATAGAAGCAGAAATGGCATTGATATAATGACTAAGTTATGTTAAATACTTCAGTGTAGTTAATATTATATATGTAAACAACAGATATATTATGTGTATATAATGTGTATACATAACATGTATATATGTGTATAAATATATACACTATGTATATATGTATGTATAAATAGGCATAATTATAACTGTTGTGTAAGTAATTCCCAGGTACATCTGGAGTTCTATTCAGGGACACTTATTCTGAACATTAGGAAGCCTCAACCTCAGAAGAAGCTAAATATGATACCTGTATTTCTAAAGCTATAATCAAAATTTTGTTAGTTATCATCCTGAGGCCAAAAAAGGGGGAATTTGGTATCCTATTAATACAATAAATGGATGAATACTAGAAATTGTCCTTAAATGGTGAAATGAAACTTTTTAAAAATTATGGATTGTCAGAAATGTTTAAGAGACACTGCGTATACTTTTATAAACAGTGTCCAATAATCCAACAAGGCTAGTACCCTTCATCCACAAAATTCTTAATTATCCATTATTTGGCTGTAAACTCCTACTGTTGCTTGTCCAGTGAAAACTATCAGGGTAACAACTATAAGATACCAGAATCCTGTCTCTTATAAGGTGGTATTTTGATCCGTGAAATAACATTAGACTGGGCTTTCTTAAGGCCCAGAACAGATTGTATAATTAATCTTGCACTAACTTTATCATAGATGTTTAGTTAATAAACATCTCTATTTAGGCAATTTTTTTCTGAGACATTCTCTTTTTATAATTTAATAGAAAGGTTTTTGGGGAAAGCTTACTAAATTCAAACCTCTTCACCAAGTAATGTTATCTGCTAAAGGACCCTGGACTTGGACATGGCAGATAAGCTTAAAACAGTTCACAAAAAGCATCTCCTACAATTTGAAAGAGGGGATAATTAAGCATGGGAGTGGAGAATATATAGAGGCATTGATGAAGACTGGAGTTCATAATTATTGTTCCATCGTGGTATGGAACCCATCCCTGATTAACAGCTTTTCTAACTGTTGGAGCTGTTTTTCAACAAGAAAGAATTATTTCCCAGCAGATAGAACTATTTCTTATAAGGCTATTTGCCGTGGATATTTTCCATGTGGCATATAATATACCCAGTGTTTCACTGGAGAGAACATGGAGTCCAGGAGGAGAAGTGCCATGAATGTCACATTGAGCTAATCAGTGTTTTCATTGATTTACATTTTTATGTATTGGATTTTATTAATAAGACTTCTGAACAGGTTTTACAATTTAATTTATAAGTTCATGCCTGTATTGATCAGAATTTTATTTTAAATCATGCATTACGATGACTTTCATGGAAATAGAAAAAGGCAAAAAAAAAAAAAAAAAAGGAAATGGAAATCATTCCCAAAATGTTATAGTAAAACTAGTAGTGTCTGAAACTGATGGAGGGAAAAAGTGGTTCCCAGGATGTACTCGCAGTGGTGGGGAGCAGATGGTCTGCATTTCAGATGGCTCTCAGAGGTAACGAGGGCAGCATCTACCCATTTATATTTCCTTCTCCTCCTGGAAAGGGCTTCCATAGGACATTTGCTAATTTTTTATTTATCTATGTCCTGTTAAGTAGGTCATCTGTGTTCAGATTTGGAGTCTGGCATTAAGAAAATTTCCTGAACTTGGAGAGTGTCTGATAAAAACCTGAAATGAAATGATGAAGTAGAGTTTTAGGACTCATGTCATTAGTACACAGAGGTGTAAAACAGATATTGGAATCCATGGCCTAAATTGTTGATTTTCTGCCTTGTTTGCATCTTAGAATTACATAGAAGATGTAAAAATGCTGGTTCTCAGGCTACGCAGACGACTAATTACACATGCATTTCTGAAGGTGGGTCCCAGGCATTGATATTTTTATAAGCACCTTGGTAATTTCAATGTATATGTAAGTTTAGGAACTACTTATTTAAATGATAGCAAAATATTGTTAAATCCTCTGCAAGTTCAATTGGCAGAGATATTTATGAGTGGTTAAAACAAAAAAGCTTATGGACAGGGAAGGCTGTATGTTACATGAAAATTTTCAATGCCATAGTAACCAATGATACAGAAGTAATGGGGCCTTATTTTAAAAACATTTGAAGAGACACAAAGTCAGTGTGAAACATTTCTCTACCAAGAATCTTACCATTTTAGTACTTGTGTTTTCGGAGTCATCAATTAAAAGCTTCAGAAATATCTTTTTATTATTTTGTAGGAAATAAGAATGAAGAACATAGTCATCAGGACTGCCTGGAATATGGAGTCAAGAGAGATAAATATAGACATCGGAAAGATATGAAATAAATATATCTGACCTCTTTTTCTCAGCCTTTATGTATGGAGAGACTAAGCTACTTATCCACTCCATTCTACTTACCCCTCCACTCTAATGCAATCTAATAGGAAATGGAGGGGTGCTTTATCACTGCCTTTGACAAGGAACTGCTGGGGCTGGGCAATAATAACAAAATAGTGTCTACATTCGGCCTTATTCTTTTGGATTTTTAAACATTGATAAAATGATGTGGTATGTCCCAGTATATTTTATGAAAGTACTTTTAGAACAACTGATCAGACATGTTTTTGTAAATATCAGGTCAACTTTGACATGGTTTTTAATGAATTCTAAGTAACTAATTAGTATCGTAACAATCTGGCACTGTGGCTTTCTTTGTTCTTCTTTCTCAAAATCATAGAAGCATCTGAGACTTTCGACAGTGATAAAAGTATTTTCCTACTTATACTCTCTCCCTCTTTTCTTCAATATTTTTCAAGGGAGCAAAGTAGAATACAAATCATCCAGGACCATCACCATTGTAACTTTTTTTCCTAAGATAGTTTGAATTTAATAATTATTTTCTTCTCAAACATAACGATAGTATGCTAAGGTCCTTAGTGAATCCATCTATAACACAGGAGTTTTCCTAAGAAAAAAAAACAACACAGTATTTTGTTATTTTCTTGTATTCTTCCTATGATGATGTTTGATTCCAAATTTTCACCCATTCAGTCTGACAATCATACAATTATGATATTCTGTCCCTTTTGGACAGAACTCCCATGTTTTCTTTTTGAAAGGAAGAAATGTTGATGATATTGAAAGTCTTGGAAGCCTCAGTAGTTCTAAATTTATCTTGGATGACTTATCACTCACTATTATTCAAAAATATCCCAAAGTGTGTCATGTAGAGCAAACAATGCCTGTGAAAAGTTTCTTAGAAAAGGTGTTTGAGTGAATAAAATTTCCAGACTGTCCCATAAATTATCTGCCTTAGTCCCTCACAATTCACATTCTGCAAAGGCCGTAGCTTGTGAAATGCTGATCTATTCAGGGACGAGTTGATGAGCAGAGAAAAGTGAAAGCTGTTTAAGTTCAGAGGGAGTAGGACATGTCACTCTACTAAGAAGACTGGCTTGAACTGGTTAAGTATAAAAACTTGTAAGAAGTATAAGATTAAAAAATACCTACTACACATATGGTTCCTAGGAAGGTAGTGTGAATTTTATAAAGGCAAATTATTCATGGATCCTTTCCTAACATAACTTATCACCTAGGAGAGGATATAACACAAGTCTGGAAAACTGACACGAAGAATGTCAAATGAGACCCAGGAGAGTTATAGGTAGGATGCTATAAATATTCATTCCAGGAGAGATTATTACTATTTGCAGATGGGGTGGAATCAGAGAAATCTTCATGAAGCAATGGCATTAAAGCACTGAGCTTAATGGCACTGAGCTTCAAAGCATTGTACTTGAACATGAAAAGAAAGTCAGGTAGAGATGGATACATAGGCAGGAAAGCTCAGATCAGGCTTGGCTGGGTTCAGAACATAGCATTTTGTATGTGGGAATAGTGTAGGGTGGGAATAGATAGTGAAAGGCTGGAAAGAAAGTGGTAAATCAGTTTATATTATAAAAGGTACTGAATTTCAGGCTCAGGATTTAGTTTAGTAAATAACTTTTTAATGATAATAAGGTATAAGTGACTATTTTTACTGTGTGGCAATTAGGCATGCTGAGCAAATTTCCTCAATTACCCTAGTTAGTAGCACATTTTCACGTGATACTTGAGAATAGTGTCAAATGAGAAGAAATGGGAGAATTGGGCAAAGTTAACATTGCCCTCAGGTCTTTAGAAAAGCAATCAAGAACAGAACTCCTCACACTTTAATATGCATACTAATTACCTGGAGATGCAGTTCAAAGGCAGATTTTGATTTAGTATATTTTTAGAACCAGAAACTGTCCAATTCTAGCATGCTCTCAGGTGCTGCTGTGTGTGTATTTTTGTTACTTTTTTGTTTATTTGACTATTTTTGCTATCTATAGACCCATATTGAGTTGTAAGTCTTTATTTTATCTTTTTTTTGTTTGTTTGTTTGTTTTAGAAAGAGAGAGAGACATTGATCAGTTGCCTCCCATATATGCCCCAACCAGGGACTGAACCTGCAACATAGATGTTCCCTGACGGGGAATCAAACCGGCAACCTTTGGTCTGTGGGACGACACTCCAACCAACACAGCCACACTGGCCAGGGCTGTTGTAAGGATTTTAGAGCAGTAATCCTCAAACTTGACTACATGGCAAAGTCACCCATGGAGCTTTAAAAACTACCAATCCCTGAAATCTATTTACAGAGTCTCTGATTTTTATAGGGTTTGGGATGAGGTCTTGGCATCAGTATTTTTAAAAGTACTTCAAGGAATTCTAATGTATGGCCACTCTTGAGGAGTGCTGCTCTAGCTTATGTCTTAGGTTAGTGTTTCGCAACCCTGGCTGCACATTAAAATCACTCAGGGAGGTTTTAAAAATCCTTGTGCCCAGCACAATGCAGTGTGCAGATGATGTTTTGTTGATTTGTACACTTGAAACTTGCATGGTTTTTATATGAACCAATGTCACCCCAATAAAATCAATTAAAAAAATCCTAGTGTCCGGGCAGCATGCCAAACCAATTAAATCTGAGTCTCTGGGGATGGGACCTGGGCACTGGTATTTTTCAAAAGCTCCTCAGGTGATCCTAATGTGCAGCAAAGTTGAGAATTGCCAACCTGATTGGATTTAGAAATTTCTATCTTTTTACAGTTGTTTAGAGAACAAGGTGCACATGACCGTTGCATTGTCAGATCACCAACAATTAACATTCCGGATGCAGCTCACTCATGCAGAGAGAACCAGTTGTCTAGAGTTTTTGGTGTGAGGGTGAAGTAGCAAAAGTGAATTATTTTTTGAAATGAAAGTTACTGAAAAATAAATAGACCAATGAAGCATTGGAACATTATTTTCATGAGAGCTTGTGGGCTGAGTTTAGTGTTCTCTTACACATCTGTATTGTTAACACGTTGCTATAGTCTCACTGAAAACCCAGATAATACACTTGAAATCACTATAGACTGTGATTCTACACTTAGCACTGTGAAGAAAGTGGTGTTTAAATTAGTGGACAGGACTAGGCAGGAAGGGACAGAGACAGCAATTGTGGCAGCAGACTCAGAGGGTTTGTCCCCGCTTCTGTTACTGACTCACTCATGTGCACCTCAGTTTCATGGTTTGTCGACTACAAGGAAATTGATACCTACTTATAGGATTGTTATAAGGACAAAATACACAGGACTGTTCTGCTGTAAACTGAAATCTGCAATACAAGGGCCAATAATTAAAGGCACATTATATCCAGAACCACATAGTGATGATAAACTACATTCATGTTGTCCAATTTTTTTTCTCTAATCATTGCTCTAAAGCAGGCAGATGCTCAATATTGGCATTTAAAACTCTAAATGTTTGTTTGGGGGTTTGGCAAAGAGTTCTCAATGTGGAAATGATCATTGAGAGGAAATCAGAGACAGGAGGAAAATTGAAAACAATTTCTGTTTCTGATCCAATTTACTTTATTTTTTTATACACATTGTTGTTATTCTTAGGGCTATAGAATATCGCATCACTAATAATGAAAAGTTGAAATTATTATTCGTTCATGGGTTAATGAGACAAAAATTTGTGTTATTTGTGCTGAACAGATAGGTAAAAACATAATACCTAAGTCGTTTATGAACTTAGCCATAAACAACATAGGAAATCCATCTGGACTCAGAGCTAGCAAACAATAGAAGTATTTGTTCTTCAATATTATTCTAGATTCTCAGTGATACTAAGGGAAATGATGTCCTGGGCTGTTATTTCAAATAGATTAGTCAGATATAGAAAAGTCAGTGGTTATATTAAATTTATAGAAAAACAAAATATGAAAAAGCCTACAGAGATTCATTATGAAGAGGCTTCCAAATTTCTTCTTGTTTTTAAGTTAACGTTTACCTCATACTGCTAATTATAAGATTCAAATAATGCTCAGAATCAGAGTGGCACCAGGTACAGCCCACATGTAGTACTCGGGTAATAAGAACCACTGACACACCCAGATGTAGAGATCGTTGACAAGACTTGAATGTTAGGCTTCTGATCTACAATCTTTTCATAACTGGAATCAAATGATATAATTGATGTAAAAATGCTTATTGTAGTGTTTGGCACTTGCTATTCAACTGATTTTGGTATTCTTTCTCTATAATAATATCAAGCATTTGGGGAGCTTTTATTATGTGCCAAGTAATGCTCTTGCTTTCCACAGGTATTGGTTGATGTGATTCTCATAAGAACCACATGAATAAGGTATCATCATTCCCATTTGTCTTATGAGAAAATTAAAGTACAGGGAGTTTAGGTATTTGCCTGTGGTCATATAGCTATAAGGTGACAGAGTTAGGACTCCACCCAGGCAATTGGTCTTTAGAATCCATGTGCTTTTCTCTAAACAAATTATCTTTCTTCCCTGATTCAAAGCTCTTTTATCGTTACATTTTCAGTTTGAAAATAAGGAATGATAGTTGTGCTGGAAAGTGGCTGTCAAAGACAGAAATGATATGCTATTAATTAGACCTCATTATCCGCCACAACTTCCTTGTCACCTTGTCTTTCATTCCTTTAACAACCTCTGACTCAAAAACACACATGCTGGTCATGGGATCATAGCTTAGAATTATTGCTCATATGTGTTGCACTATGTAGTTATGTATTTCACTCCTGACACTCCCCCTACCCCCAGCCTACATTTTACTGAAGAGAAAAGGAAGGTCCATAAAATGAAATTTACTAAATCATGAATTAAACTGAGCTCTGTGAACTTCTATTAGCTATAAGTATTATAGCTGCTTCCAGAGCCAAGAGTTATTTGCTTTGGGATCAAGCCCGTGTTCTGTGTTCTAATGAACTGTATTTAAAATCCCAGATCCTTTGCCATTTGGCCTGCTGGGAACTCAGAAGAATCTTGGTAATCCTACTTTTGATAGTATATTTTCAATTCCTCATTCATTTAATTTTTTCTGTAGTCCTTATATCTGAGAAACAGCATATCCTTGGCATCTCTCTTGGTTAGTGCTTTGGTGTCACTAGTCTGTTTCTGGCTTCCATTATTTATAATTTGCAAACTTCATCAACTATATTCTGAGTTATTACTTGGCGAGGTTTAGTGCTTGTTATTGGGAATGAGGGAACTTGGCATAACCGATTTCCTCATAGGGCTGACAATCTAATAAGATACATAGATAGTAATATGGGGAGAGTTATAGCTTGGGGAGATATATGGGTTGTAGTGGGTGTAGATGTAGGTGGGGTGGAGTCAGAGAAGTCTTCAGAGGGGAGTATATCTCTGAGCTGGGATGTAAAGGAGTAGAAATTACCAAGCTTCATAAGGGTAGGGAAACACCTGTTTAATTCATATTAGTATCTTTAACCTGGTGCATATCATGTAATTAGAGATGAATAAACATTTTTGAATGAAGATATGAATGCAAAGGGAAGAGGATGATGGAGACTTCCACCAATAGTTTTGTCTGATCACCTTTATCTGCCTTTATCAGTAATACGGTTTAGCAAGAACCATCCCCTTAATATCTAATCAAATTCCTTAATAAATTTTCATCTGCTGACTCCCTCACTCTGCTCATGGGATATCAATTCCCAGCTGTCTTTGCTGTATTTGAAATTGAGTTCAAGCTCTCTCCTCTATTGCAACAGTTTCAAATAAAATCTTTTTTCTTTACCATTTTAAAAAGCATCAGAATAACTTCTTTTAACAAAGGTAAAGATAGATGTATCAAGGCTCAAATGCAAGAATCCTCAACTCACTTGTTTTCTTCTCACTTTTTGGCAATTTCCTGTAAAAGAAGAAAATAATTTTTACATCATTCACTATTATGGAAATTAACAAAATTACTGTATGAAAATATTAAAATAATACTTGGCATATAACCAGTGCTGAACAAATAGATATTATCTTTTTTCAAATGTTACTTTCTCATGCTCTTGGTTATCCAAAGTGAACTTTACTATCTGAGATTTAGACAAGATCAATGAAGTCTGAAAACCTCTTGAACTTACATGCAAACTTTTGTTTATTTTAGTGTGAGCATTTCTTTTACCTGGGGAAAAGATTTATAATTTTCATATATTCTCCAAATTTTTGTAACTTTAAAAATATTACAAACCATACCATACTTATTTTCATATATAATACATCTACTTTTGTGGTTTCAAGTTGATAGTTCTCAAATATATTCATCATATTCAAATTTTCTTCTGCATTCTATAATTCTATATTTGCCACATTAAGATTCAAACTCAACACCCCTATTTTTCTCTTCCAACATCTATCTCAAACTGGCTCCTCTTCCTAAAGATTTTATTTCTCTCTCTGTACTAGAGCTTTTAATTCAGTCTCTCAAGGTTCTTTCTACTTTGAAGCAGTTATGCAAATAAATGCCAGCACTGTTTTTCATCAAATGCCATGTTTTGTCAATTTTTTTCTACTCTCATTGCAGACCATATTCACTTTGTACTGAGATTTTTGGAAAGGTCTCCTAACTGGTCTCCTAGCTTTTTGCTTGCTTTACAGAGTTAGTCCATCTTTCATGGCATTGCCACATTTTCTCTTTAATGGATTGTTTCCATACTCCCAACTCCACATTATTTATTGGATGAAGATCTTTACCCAGTGTGAAGGGCCCTTTGACACTTCCTTATTGTTCAATATATTTATTACACTCTGATAAAAGGTAGAAACAATTTTTTGACAGTTTTTTTTCTTCCCAACAAATTGGCTAGGCTGAGCTCCAAATGCTCTGAACATATTTTCTTTGTATTTCCTGAGAATGTCCTTTCACTATCTTTTCTATACATCCAAATCCTAGCTATCCTTCGTGCTTTATTTCAAGTCCCATCTGTTTCAACGGAGAGTTCCTTAGTAGAGATCTGTCATTGATATTTCTCTGTTCTAAACTCTCACTTCATGAATTGTTAGTTTCTTAAAGTTTAGGCCTTTGTGGTTATTTAATGGTGAGTGTGTGTGTGTGTGTGTGTGTGTGAATGCACATGTGCAAATGCACATGCACCACCACATGATGGGGCAGGACTTGTCTTGTATTTTAACCCCTCCCACCACCAGACTACTTAAAAAATGTAACATGTACTAAATAAGTAATTGTGGTTGATAAGTGATCTTAAACATGCCTGTATGTAGAAATTTAAACTTAATTCTAAATTATTTTTGAAAGGTATAAAACAAGATAGTAAAATAAATTTTAGTTACTTAGACTAATAGTGTACTATGGAGATTGTTTGACAACCTGTCAATTCTCCCGTCTATGGAAATAGATAAGTAAATCAAAAGGCATTTGCTATTTTTCAAACCATGTTTTCTGGAAGACACTGCTTATAAAAAAGTTGCACATTAAAGTGAAATCATGTCACTCCTGTTGACTATGTCATCAGCTATTTACCTGACTTTGCAGTCTTTGCATCATTATTTCTACAAAGGCTCTCACACGGCATTAATGCCCTGTCAGGGCCTTTGAGATCGGAGAACTTCTTTGAATGGTTCTACAGAGATGCACTTTCAGACATGCATTGAAGGTTTTGAAGGTTATTTTCATCCCTGAAATTGATATGCAAAATATACCCAAGGCTAAATAAAACACAAACGAAAATACGTATACTATTTTTCCACTTCCCAATTCAGAAAAGTGATTGAGTACATTTAATTTTAACCTCACAAAATTTTAACATCTTGTGAAAGAGAAATGATATGAAAATATTTAAAGCAGCGATCATTTTGGAGTATTTTAGAGAAAGAAAACAATGAGCCAAAGTGGAATAATAAAAATAAATATTTATTCATTGCTCACATGGCTCTGGTACATACTTGATATCAACTTTTTGTTCTCAAATTCCAAAGTGAAAACTGGAACTTCATGGAACCTTGTGGATCACCTAGTCCAACCCTCATGTTTTGTACATTAGGACACTAATGTGAGGAAATGGGAGCTAAATTGTCTGAGGTCACACGACAGTCTAAAAGTAGTCTTACTGGGATCAAATATAGTTTTCTTAACCTTCTTCCAACTGATAATTTTATCTTAATCCTTATCAATGTGCAGGAATGAAATCTGCAAATACAGACTTAATTCATACTGATGTCTGATCTCATATCAAGAAGGGTTAGTTCTATAGCCTTGGATAAAATTCTAAGTATTATTATGGTGATCCACCCAGTGAGTTGTGAGGGGTTGAGTGAGACATTCCCATGATGCCCAAAACTAGCAGAGCTTTCTATTTGTTGCTATGACTACATTCTGGAGTTTGCTGACCATGTTGACACAGTTGAATAATGAGTATTGTGTAAACTTATGCTCAGTTTCTTTTAATTGTGCTTTTGGAAAGAGGTTACTCAACTAGAATAATTATGTAATATTGTGCCATGACAAGCTGTATTTAATGTTTAAGAATCCCACAAAAAGAATGGGTGATTTGCAGGATATTCTTTCTAAACCACAAAAGACAAAAGTGTTCTAAACCCCTACCAAGTGAATTCTCCTGTTAGTTTATTAATTTCAGTAAGCAAATGGTATTGAAAGATTGTGTTGTCAAACAGCCAGCTAACTTCCATACTGA
Source organism: Glossophaga mutica (assembly GCA_039655065.1). NCBI lineage: Eukaryota > Metazoa > Chordata > Mammalia > Chiroptera > Phyllostomidae > Glossophaga > Glossophaga mutica. The sequence goes on along the minus strand of CM077304.1, from coordinate 173,369,113 downwards.
CAAGTTGATAGGGTTAAGTTATACTGCAGTGCTCTGCCTGCTGTGGCTGTGACTAAGTGATGTCAATGATCACAGGTCTTATGTTTTCTCCTTTGTTTCAAGAAGAAATTGTATGAAAAATGCAAGAGTGCCTTACCGAATGTTAAGGCTTACTTAAAACACTATAGCTTTTGACAAAACACTCCCACCTGTAATATGATTTGATACTTATAGCATTCCTGCCAGGCAATGGTAGGGGCCTTGCTCCTCAAGGGGTACACTGAGGATTAAAGGAGTGGGGTAAAGTGCCTGAGCTTCTGTAGTGCTCAGAATGTCCCTTGGACTCTCTCCCAGGCATTCTAATTCTTTTAACACACACACAAACACATACACACAATTTAGTTCTATTATTATAGGTTGTTATCAATTGTTACTATTAAGGCTATATTCATACATAAATAATGGTATAATTACATATATATATGCAAAATCTGCCCACATATAGAAACAGATGTCCTTCAAAACAAACATTATGAATTGAATTCATTTAATGTACCCCTGTGTAATTGGAAATTATTTTAGCTGCACTCAGTCTAAATACTGAAATCTTTCCCAAGTGCCTTCTTTTCCTAAACATTTAATTATGGTTGGTATACAATCTTATATTGGTTATGTTAGTTTCAGGTATATATTATGGTGGTTTGATATTTTTATACCTTACAATGTGATCAGCCCCACTAATTCTAGCAATCTTCTGCACTAGTCACAAAATTATTGACTATAGCCCCCTTCCTCTTTTCTCCCATCCCCCACCCCCTCCAGTGATGGTATCTCAGTTGCAGCATGTGTCCAAATCTGTCTAATTGTATAGATTAGAAAGGTACAATTCTTTATTTGTTAAGTATACCCTGATAAAACTGGAAAAAGTTCAAAAGCAATAAAAATGATACTTATATTAAATATAAATAAATTAATTAAATAATTAAAATTAAAATAATTATTAGTTAAATAATTTAAAATTTGTAGTGTTTACACAAAACCTAGTTTTCTGGCTTCTTCTGCCCTGTCTCCGAACTCACCCATCACCTGAAGCTTTTGATGAGGCATGTGCTCTGCAATTCACCTGGCCAATCTCATCACCCACTCAACCTTACTTTTCCCATTAGAACCTTGAGTTTCAGATCCTTGTTCTAAGCCTGCAGGGGTGTCCAACCTTTTGGCCTCTCTGGGCCACACTGGAAGAAGAAGAGGTATCTTGGGTCACACATTAAATATATTGCAAACCGTAATCACAAAAAAAACTCATAATGTTTTAAGTAAATTTACGGTTTTGTGTTAGGTAATATTCATAGCAATGCTGGGCCGCATGTGGGCCACGGGCCGCAGTTTGGACACCCCTCTAAGGCTTTTCTCTGTATTTATCCTGGAATTTCCAGTCATACTTTTCCTTCCCCTTTGCTTTCATTCAGATCTACAGTATTTTTCCCAGGACTAGTCAGGAAACTGATTTTTTTGCTCTGATAATATTTGATAGCTAGCTTTGAAGACCCAGACTTGATCTGCTTCCAGAAGTAGATGTCACTATAACTACACTAAAGGTAGGGAATGACTGCTTACTTTCTTGTCAAGTGAACGTTTAAAATTATTCCTTAAGGTAATGTGATGTCATGGCCATTGTTAAGCTGGTGGGTGACAGAGAGAAGGTGCACACTGTCTAAAAGCACACTTGTCTGTCTGCCCCTTTCTCACTTTGGGCCCTGGGTCTGGCCTCTTCTGCAGCCAAGCTGTGCTGTCAGGACCAGGCCCCTCTCCCCACAGCCTCTATTCAATCAGTCTTCAGCAAGGTTTTCCTTCTGCCTCTTACGCCTTTCCCTCCCTATTTCAATGCCTTTCCCTCCCTATCTCCCTCAGTATTTACACCTGCATCTTGAGCCTAGGGAAGATCAATAAAAAAATGTTTCAAGTCTTTACATATTTTTCTTACCAATGAATTTGACCTGGTATAGTATTTTAATTTCACAAATCATCTAGGAGTCTCTCTCCATGGAAATGATCTCCGGCATTGGACTGAAAGTATAAAATATATGCTAATGATGAAAGAAAGGGCAAAAGGGACATCATAGGAAGAAATATTTTATGGCCAATATAATGGTGAATCAAACCACTTTTAGAATAACTAAGCATTTCTGTTAAAAACATAAAAGGTCAAATAGCATATCTTATAATGCAGAAAGAAATCTATTTCATTTTAAAGTTGTTCTTGCAGTATCCAAAGTTCCTTAGAGGACAGAATAACTGAGGTTAATAGACTTTAATATGTCACCAGCTTAAGTGGTTGATCAAAATGTGAATTTAATGTCATAAGACAATATTTCAAGCCTATAATGTCATGTCATCAATCTCCAGAATTATTTTCTTTTCAGTTTGTCCTAATACTGTGACCACTTTTTGAAGTTTTAATCCTGTATATTTTTTCATCAAAGAAGCAGCTTTCAATCTCTTTATTATTTTCACTTTATAATTATCATCATAAATAATGAAATCTATTTAGCATTGACTCCTTTAAAATTGATAATTACAGATGAGCCTTGCTGGAGTTTGGAGGAAGGCAGGGGACTTCTAACTGGTTTCACCTCTCCTTTAAGAAAATACTTGTTCATTCAGGACTTTCAAATCATCACTGTTCTGGGCCACCATCAACTCTCTCATTATACTGCATTTGATTCTTTTATGATTTATTATTTCATTCCATCTACACATTTATTTTTGCTTTTTATATTGCTCAAAATGATGGTAACTAACAATAAGTAAGCAAGATGGCAAAAGGAAGTACAAGAGCTTCTTCCTTGATCAAAACATCAAAAACTGATTACTTGAGGAGGCTCTCTCTGCATACCAACTGTTTCTATTGTACAGTTGTTACCATTTAAGTGAGCTGAGAGAGTTTGTACGGAATCTCTAGGAAAACAATAGGAAAGCATTGGCATGTGCTCATTCCTTGGCCAGGATTCTTGTGTTACCTCTTCAGAGAGATTTGTTTTTAGCCGACTGACCTAAAACAACACTACAATTCACCTGTTTGCCTTGTGTTGATTGTTTTTTGTTATATTATTATTATTTAACAAATGTATTGCACATGTATTTGTTGATTATTTACTTAGAATATTAGTTAACTAAGGGCAGGAATTTCACCTACTTTGCTCACTGTTTTGTCCTCAGAATAACAGAGGGGCCTGGCATAAATCAGGTTCTTAATAATTATTTGTTTAGTTAACTAATTAATATAATATGGGTCTATCAGAAGAGATTATTTTTAAAACTATGGGTAATGTGATTATACCATCATGATGAATATTCAATCTATCACCTTTCTTAAATTTCCAATATACATTTGCACAGGTAGGTGCACTTTAGTCCATCAGATATATCTGCATGAGATACCAGTTATATAAAAACAATACAACCTAATTGAGCAAAGCAGTTAATTTAAAAATAAAAACACCCTTTATCTACTTCACCGTTTTATTTATTTTTAAATATGTATGCACCCTTTTTCTTTTTCTTTATATTTTATGGATGATAATATTACAGTTGTCCCAATTTGTTCCCCTTTCGCCTGTCCATCTGGCAACCCCCGCTCCCTCAGGCAATCCCCACATGGTTGTTCACGTCCGTGGGTCATGGGCGTAAGTTCTTTGACTACTCTGTTTCCTAGGGGGTATGTACTTTACATCCCCATGACCATTCTGTAACTACCTATTTGTACTCCTTAATCCCCTCACCTCTTCACACATTCCCCCACAGCCCACCTCCCATTGACAACCATCAAAGTGCTCTCTGTATCCTCTCTGTTCTTCTTGTTTGCTTAGCTTATTTTTTAGGTTCAATCATTGATAGATATATATTTATTGTAATTTTATTGCTCATAGTTTTGACCTTCTTTTTCTTAAATAAATCCCTTTAACATTTCATATAATAATGGCTTGGTGACGATGAACTCAAGATTTTGTTGTCTGGGAAAGTCTTTATCTGCCTTTTGATTCTAAATAATATCTTTGCTGGGTAGACCAATCTTGGCTGTAGGGCCCTGCTTTAAATGACTTTGAATATTTCTTGCCAGTCCATTTTACCCTGCAAACTTTCTTTTGAGAAATCAGCTGACAGTCTTATGGGAACTTTCCTGTAGGTAACCAATTTCTTTTCTCTTGCTGCTTTTAAGATTCTCTCTTTATTTTTAATGTTTGCCTTTTTAGTTATGATTTGTCTTGGAGTGGGCCTCTTTGTATCCATCTTATTTGGGATTCTCTGTGCTTCCATGGACTTGCATGTCTACTTCCGTCACCAAATTAAGGAAGCTTTCTTTCACTATTTTTTCAAATAGATTTCCAATTTCTTTTTCTTTCTCTTCTCCTTCTGGCACCCCTATGATGTGAATGTTGGAATGCTTGAAGTTGTTTCAGAGGCTGCTTACACTATCCTGATTTTTTGGGTTCTTTTTTCTTCTTGTTGTTCTGATTGGTTGTTTTTTGTTTCCTTATGTTCCAAATCATTGATTTGATTCTTGGCTTCATCCACTCTACAGTTGTTTCCCTGTAAATTGTTCTTTATTTCAAATCATGTATCCTTAGTTTCTGACTATACCTTTTTTATGCTGCTGGGTCCTCACTAATTTCCTTGAGCATCCTAATAACTGTTGTTCTGAACTCTACAACTGATAGATTGCTTATCTCCATATTGTTTATTTCTTTTTCTGGAGTTTTGATCTGTTCTTTCATTTGGACCATATTTCTTTGTCTCCTCATTTTGGCAGCCTCCCTGTGTTTGTTTCTATGTATTAGGTAGAGCTGCTATATATGCCTTCCTGTCTTGGTAGCATGGCCTAATGTAGTAGGTGTCCTGTAGGGTCCAGTGGCACAGCCACCCTTATCACCTAATCTCAGTACTCAAGGTGTGCCCTTTGTGTGGACTCAGTACATCCTCCTCTTGTAGTTAAGCCTTGATTGCTGTTGGCAGATCAGTCAGCTGCAAGGACTAGCTGTGACCACTGACCACTAGTCTCTTCCCTCCATGGAGGATGAGCTGTGCAGGGGCAGGGTGGTGGTGCTCCAATGTGGTTTGTAGCTGCCCACTAGTTGCACAAGCTCTGGGGTTTCATGGATGGTTCAGGCCATGGTCAGCCTCCACCTGTGTTCTGCCTGGTAAGCCTGCATGAGCTCTAAAGCAATCTGAGATGGCTGCTACTTGTTCTGGGCTTGGAGATTCCCAGGTGAAGTCAAGCTGTGAATCTAGGCTGGCTTCTGCTAGTGCCAGGCCTGGGGCCACTTAGCAAGGAAGGGTATGAGGGCTAGGGGTTTACTGAGGCTGGCTCTTGCTTGTTTGAGAGGATTTAGGAAGTTGTGAAGCATGAGCCAAGACCAGCTATTCATATGGAAAAGACACAGTTAACAGTATGGGTGGGCCCATTAAGTTAGGTGTGACACAGTATCAGGTATCTCCAGGGCAGGTCAAACAGTATTAGCCAGGTAATGGAGTCTCAGATATGGCATTCACCTTCTAGCTCTGTGGCTCTGTGGCTCTGTGGCTCTGTGGCTCTGTGGCTCTGTGGATGAAGGAGTCAGAAAAGGGACAGCTAACTGGCCTGGGTAAATCCCTCCCATTGATCTGCCAACAGTCCTCTGCTCAAATTTGTGTCTGGGAGAAAGCTGTTCCCCAGCTCCTACCTTGATACCAGACACTTCAGTTCCTGTCTGTATGCCACTGGTCCTTTTCAAGCTGCTATCCAGGTGCCAGAGCTCAGAGGTACTGAGTCTGAGTAAGTCTGTATATGGGTATTTAAGGAGAACTGCTTGGGACTCCAGAGTTTCTTCAGTTGACTCAATCCCCACTGTTTTTTTTTTTTGCAACCAGAAGTTGTAAGGACTTATCTTCCTGGCACTAGAACCTTGGTCTGGGGGTCCTGGTGTGGGGTTGGGACTCCTCACTCCTGAGATATCCCTCCTGAATTTTTACCCACCACACATGGATGAGGGACCAGCCATTCCACATCTCTACCCCTCTGACCAGTCTGGATGGATGTGGTTTCTTTAATTCTATAGTTGTCAGACTTCCATTCAACTCAATCTCTGACATTTCCGAGTGAGGGCTGTTCTATATTTTAGTTGTAATTTCAGTGTGGTTGTATGAAGAGGTGAGCTGTGTTTACCTAGCTGTCATCTTGACTGGAAATCTTGTATGCACATTTTAAATAAATTTTCATTATTTTTATGGCAAAGCAATGGAGTCATAAGGTCAGCACTATGCAGAGAAGTGATTTTAAAGCAGGAGGTTGCCAGTTTACATTAGAATAGTATGGCTGTCCTTGTTATTTATGCTTTTTCTCTAGCATGAAGATTTACAATATAATGAATTGGTCAATTTGATGTCACTGAGAAAAACACTTGAAAAATAGTCTTGCTTATCTATATAACCAGAATAATATTTTAATCACATTTAAAAGCATGTGAATTTTCATTCGATGAATGTATCTGTTAAGTTGGAAATGCTAATTTATTTGTTTCAAAGTATTCAAAAGTAGCTCTGAAAGAAAAGTTACAGTTTGGTTTTTGAACCAAACTTGATTGAGTATTTGCCATATGCTATCTATTTTGCTACATTCTAGAACATCAAAGGTCACCTAAAGACAGTGGTTTCTTCCAGGATTGCATGAACAATAGGAGAGGTTATTTCTTTGTTTATTCATATATTTATTAATTTTTATATACCTCATCTTGCCCCATAAAGATTTAAAATATTCCATAAAATGTTACACACCGTTAAAACAATAGGAATTAGAGGCAGGTGAGGAAGATAAAATGAAAGATAAACAAGGGTAGAGCAATAAAATATTGCTAGAGATAGGTTATGGCATAAAATGCAGGCTATGGAATAGTATAGACTTGCTCAGTGATACATATATGAGTTGATAATTATAATTCAATGTGTGATTAAGTATAACACAAAGTTACTCACATGGTTCAGTTTTCACAGATCAGGGAGAGAATACATTTCTAGATATTTTTTAAGGCATTTTGATTAAGTCAGTGATGTCCTAGAATAAATGCTATTTACCCTGAGTTCCTGAGGAAGAATAATAATTGCTTGGACAGATTGAGTTGGGGGTAACAGAACTCTAGGCAAAGAGAAAAGCATGTGGCATGTGCAAAATTATGGAAGCATGCATAATTAAAACAGCATGGGATGTCTGGGAAATTATAAGTGTAAAGATGAAATGAGAAATGCAAATGATGAAGGTAAGATGGGAGGCTTGCCTCTGGCCAGTTTTGTGCTACATTAATTTGGAATCCAACAGGAAAACATGGCTGATGCTGCTCCTCAGTGAACACAGTTTTGGTTGGTAGTTCAGCCATGTTTTGGGGAAGAGATGTTGTGAATCATTCCAGTGTCAAACATGCCACAGTTTTTATGGTTGGCCATGGAGGTGGGGCGATGGTCCAGTTCACCTGTGGGTAACCTGAAACCATTCTCTGAGTGCATCTGCGTCCACTCATTTCTATGTCTGGAAGTGGTCTTCCACATGAAAACCCTTCAGAGCTGAAATGATGGGGATAAGGCTCATGGGGGATTTATAGAATCCTAGTTGCTTTTTGGTTGCTTTTAATGTTTGATTTAGCAGTAATATTTTAAAAAGGTGCTGCTATACTGAATAATTCTGATATTATACATTTTTCTCTTTTTGTCAAGGAAATATATCTCACTTGAGACAGGAACAGGTCATGATTTAAAAAGGACACAGACCAGATGCAGCACAGCATCTCCAGTTTTATTCTTTGTGCCTGCATCTCCCATCCATTCCTTTTTTGGGCCAGTCTGGCCTTTCCCCCTACACAGGCATTAATACAAGCCACACATTTTCCCAGACTTTGATCTCCACCTCACAGCTGAACGCTGCTTTTATTTTAACACCAGCTCTGTTCACACGACTCACTCTTTCTCCGTGGATAAGTCTAATGGAGGAGGTGAGCATTTACAAATCTACTACCTGTGACACACACAATCCATATTCTTAAGTTATTTTAGACGGTACTCACCATACTCATGACAAATTTTTCCAGATAAAATCTTTTCTCTTCCCTTTGCTCTATATCATGTCTTCAACACACACACACACGTCCCACCTCTGCTTACTGAAATTCTGAACATTCTTTGTGGAGTCCAAATGTACCTTTCTTTATTATGTCATTTATCCTGACTGCCCTTATCCTAACTAACCCCTATTCTTTTGACTCCAATCACAATTTCTCTTTTATTTAATTTGTTCTGTTATATATTTTCCTTACTAGATTCTGAGTTTTTTTATAGGCAGAAAAATTATTTATCTTTCTTTTTTTCTTCTTATTTCAACAGTCAACAAGCCCCCCACATTTTTCTACAATTCTTGGCCTAGTGTCCTACATGGTGTCTTTTTGTTTGTTTTTCAAATTTGTGAAAGGACCCCCCTGACCCCTGCCACCTCTTGTTAATTAACACATCTATCACCTCATATGTCTATCTTTTGTTTTTTGGTGAGAAAATTTCAGTTCTACTCTCAAGCAAATTTCAATGAAACAAAACTCTATTATCAACTATAGTCACCATGTTTTATATTAGATCCTCAGATCTTATTCATTTTATATTTGTATATGTATACCTTTTGTCAACCTCTCCCTATTTTCTTCCATCCTCCAGCCCCTGGCAATCCACTTTTCTATTCTCTGTTTCTATGAGTGGAATTATTTTTGTAGATTCCATGTATTAGTGACACCATGCAGCATTTGCCTTTCTCAGGTTTATTTTATTCATTTAGAATACTACTTTCAAGTTTCATTCATATTGTCTCTAAAGGCAGTATTTCTTTTTTTCTCATGAATGAACATTATACTATGAAGATATATATATAGATATATATATATAATATATAAATATATATATATTATTTATCCATTTATCCACTGGTAGACAAGTTGTTTTCATGTCTTAGCTATTGTAAATGATGCTGCAATGAACATGTAAGTGCACATGTATCTTTTTCACATTCTGTTTTTATTTCCTCTGGATATACACTCAGAAGTGGAATTGCTGGGTCATATGGCAGTTCTATTTTAATTTTTTTGATGAACATCTGTACTGTTTTCCATAGTGGCTGTGCCAGTTTACACCCTCGTCAACAGTGCACTGTGACTCTGCCTTTTCTCCACATTCTCGCCAGCACTTCCTTATGTCTCTCTCTCTCTCTTTTGGATGATAACCATTCTGACAGGTGTTACGTAATATCTCCTTTCAGTTTTATTTGCATTTCTCTGATGATTGGTGATGTTGAGTACATTTTCATGTATGTATTAGCCATTTGTATGTCTTTTTTTCGAAACTTGTCCATTCAGTTCCTCTGCCTATTTTTTAAATTGGATTTTTTTGCTATTGAGTTGTGTGCATACTTCATACATTTTGGATAGTAATTCCTTAACGGATATATTATTTTTAAATATTTCTCCCATTCTGTAGGTTGCCTTTTCATTTTGTTAAGAATTCAGGGCAGGGGGACAGCAATAGGGGAAGACTGGGACAACTGTAATAGGACAACAATAAACAAGTATAAAAAACTTAATAAAAAAAGAATTTACTGTGCAGGAACATTTTAGTTTGAAGTAGTCTCCTTTATTTGCTTTGATGTCAAATTCCAGAAACTCATCGCCAAGATTAATGTGGAGGAGCATACCTCCTGCATTGTTACGTAGGATTTTTACATATGGTGTGTGTTTTTCATTAAAGTACTGAAGGATTCTAATCCATAAGGTAAAAACAAATAGCATCTTTTAAGGTAGCAGCTTTGCTGACAGAAAACATGCAAGAATTTCACTGCATTGCACCAGGGAGATCGTTAGGAAGACAATGAAAGTCCAGCTAAAAGACAGTTTAAACAAATTAACCAGCTCCATGGGGGTATATTGGATTTCATTTCCTGCTGCTGGCCACATGGAAAGAAAATGCTTCACAAGTACAGTAGGCAGCTTGTTGAAATGTTGGGAAAATGTCATAAGGACTTGGGCTGAGGCCTTACAGCAAATATATTCTCTAGGTCTGATAACATCATCTGCCTGTTGTGCACAAAAGCAAAAGCAGGTTTAATATTTCTATTACTTGTGTGTACATTACTCTTTGTAAGTTAAAAAGAATATTTCAACATCCATTATTTCATTAATTTATATCAACAAATCAGTGAATGAGGAAAGCCTGGTTTTACTTGTCCCAATTATGGGTAAAAACAGAGCCTTGCAATTGTTAAGTAAACTGCTAAATACCATGAATTTACAGAGTTGCAAAACTAAGTCTAGAATGCAGAACTTTGACTTCTAAGAGTCTTCTTCATTGTTAAAATAGGAAGCACATCTCCATTTTTAAGAGACAAGCCATTGAAGATGAAATCTAGATTAGAAACTTCTAACATTATCTAATCCGGAGCAAAAAAAAATTTTTTTTGCCTACTTTGGAATATATTGTGGATATGTATTACACCAATTCAGTAGATGAAATTGCATTTTCCAGAATACCTTTCTATGCTTATTTCCTAATCAGAGTAGTTCACCTAGGTCATTTTTTGGCTTCTTCAACTTCTGGGCCAGGTACATATTTAGCTCCAGGTTGTAGGGCATCAGCATATTCTGCAGAATACCTGCAGCACCAAAGTTGGAGGCTTGGAGATGATGAATATAGAAGAAAATTTTGGGATAAAATAAAGTGAGAGTATTTCCTATTTATACGTGTGTTTCATGTCTAGTAAAAGTTAAAACACTGTTTTTATTATCTTTATGATGCATACACACATAATAATATATAAATGTCTGTATTTCACTGGTATTAACTTTTGTTACCAATAATTACTTATACTTACTGCTTAGTAAGCATGTTTTCTCAGTTATGTTTTAAATGCAATTCTGTTTTCACTACTCTATATTATATTAATTTGTGCTGCAGTTTTTCCTAGAAAATATAAAATGATTTGTTTTTAATAACTATAACAATTGGACAGATCATTGATTTCATTTGAAATTTTAACACTGACATCTCTAAATAAATACATCTATATTTGAAAAAGGAGCCCTACCTGGTGTGGCTCAGTGAATTGCATGATGGTCTTTTAATCAAAGGGTCACCGGTTTGATTCCCAGTCTAGGACATGTGCCTGGGTTGTAGGCCAGGTCCCCAGTAGGGGGCATGCGAGAGGAAACCACACATTGATGTTTCTCTCCCTCTCTTTCTTCTTCCCTTCCCCTCTCTAAAATTAAAAAAAAATGAATAAATCTTTTTTAAAAAAGGGTCTCCCTAATGTGAGATTCTATTCATCCTCATGGGCTCTAGTTCATATTTGTGGGTTGCAATTTTTCCATGTTCTCACTAGCTTTATACCCATCTTCCCTTCATACTGCCTGCTTTGTACACAACAGCCTTAACATGGCTATTTAATCAGCCCCAGCAATGGGAAGAGGCCAAAATTTTAATACTAAAAACTTCATTTGATTTTATATGCATGCATATATCATATATGCTACATATATGTGCGTATATGTCATATATACTACGTGTATGTGTGTATATATCATATATAATACAAAACTACATGTGTGTATGAGTGTGTGTGTATGGTTCTAAATATTTCTACCACAATGAGAATAAGAAGGAATATGTCTGTAACAACCCAAGGAGATCCCCTGGGATGCCTCTTCATACTTACATATGCTGTGATTAAATGTTAATGGCCTAATACAGGCAGGTCTATGAGTGATGCAGACTCTTCAACAATGAAGGTGTGGAACATTTTATCTAGCAAGTAGCCATGACCAGCTGAAGTATTTGCTGAGAATAAAGAAACATAAAATATGTGTTGGAAGAAGGTAGCAGAAATGTGAACTATATTAGACATACACATTTCTCCTTTATTTTGATATGAAGAGATACTGTATATATCAATTAATTTTTTGCTGTTCCCATTTTTATACCATCTACAATAAAATGCATTAATAGTAGTTAATTCTATATCTCAGATCTCAGTATTTGCATTTCAGAATATCAAATGGGGAATGTGACTCAGCTAAAAGAGGAAAAAACATCTCTCCAAAATATATTCAGGAAACGTGTTGTCTTTTGGGGAGTAGAGGATTAGCATGTGTTTGGTTTTGTGAGGGAATGTTGCATTGTGTTAGGTTGAAGCAGCAGAAGAGACAGCAGAGGACTCTGACTGCCAACAAAAAGAAAACTGAATTCAAAAGAAAATTCCAAAAGTCCTACTTCAGTTACGGGTTCATTGCAACAGGTGATGTACATTGTCCCAGTCCGCTTTGTATAATATGTGGTGACCAGTTGTCCAATGAGGCCATGAAACCTTCAAAACTGCTTTGCCACATGCAGACCAAGCACCCTACTTTAAAAGACAAGCCTTTGGAGTTTTTCAAAGAAAAAAAATGTGAACACAAAGAACAAAAGTAATTATTGAAGGCCACCACTTAATCAAATGTGTCTGCACTGAGAGTATCATTCTTAGTGGCTAACCACATTGCTAAAGCTAAGATGCCCTTTACTTTTTATTGAAGAGTTGATCTTGCCTGCTGCTAAAGACATTTCTTGTGAACTTTTAGGAGAGGCTGCAGTTCAAAGTTGTCAGGTGTTTCTCTTTCGGCTAGCACAATAACTAGATGAGCTGATGAAATAGCAGAGGATATTGAGGCACAATTGTTAGAGAGGATTAATGAGTTACAGTGGTACACAATCCAGGTTGACAAGTCTATTGATGTTGACAACAAGGCAACAATGCTTGTTTTTGTGTAATATATTTTTTAGGAGGATATGTCATGTGCACTTTTGTTGTGAACCAACACAGAGCTGAAGAACTAACTGTTCAAGTCTCTGAATGATTACGTACGTATCAGGAAACCTGAGTTGGTCATTTGTTGGTATACGCACAGACGGAGCAGCTGCCATGACTTTCTGGTTTCACTAGTTGGATCAATGGGGTCACTTCTGAATGTGAGTCTACGCACTGGGTCATCCATAGAGAAATGCTGCCTAGCTGGAAAATGTTACCTGAACTTAAGAACATTTTGCAGGATGTGATTAAAATTGTCAACCACATTAGAGTACATGCTTATAACTCACAAATGTTGGGGCAACTCCGTGAGGAGATGGATGCAGAGCACACACATCTTCTCTTATACACAAGACTGAGAGACTTTCTAAAGGCAGATCACTGGCCAGAGTTTTTGAGTTATGAGAGTCTCTCCAGAGATTTCTTTTAGAAAAACAGTCACCCCCGGTAGCCCATTTCAGTGACATACAATAGTTTGCAAAACGTGCTTTTGCATATTCAACCGTGTGACATATTCAACCTGCTCAATGAACTCAATCTGTCACTTCAGGGGATAATGACAACTGTGTTCAAGTTGGCAGATAAAGTGGCTGCATTAAAAGCCAAACTGGAATTATGGGGGCAATAAGGTTGGCAAAAATATATTGGGGGGCAAGGCTCAAAACACTCTTCTGCAACTCTATGGGAGTTTTGTAGTACTTCTTCAGCACGGTTGCCCTCTCCACATTGTCAGAACTTAAGTATAAACATTGATCCTCCAGTACTAACTTAGCAGGCTCCACCTGGACCTTGTCCACAGTGTGGAGCCAATCAGCAAGGGCAGTCTTCCTCAAGCCTTTCGTAAGCACTAAATGCTCCTTGACTGCAATCTAGCCACTTCCCTGAGGATCTGCTTTGGGATTGAAGTCCTCATGCCTGCCTACTGGACCCAAAGGCCCAGCCATGTAAGACTTTATGTTCTAGAGCAGTTTAAGGTTCATAGTAAAATTGAGAGGAAGGCGAACAGATCTCCCATATATACCCTGCCCCATACATACACAACCTTCTCTATCATCAAAATCCCCCAACAAATTGGTACATTTGTTACAGACAAATCTATAGTGACCCATCCTAATCACCTAAAGTTCATAGTTCACACCATGGTTTACTCTCGGTGTTACACATTCTGTGGGTTTGAACAAATAGACTGACATGTATCCGTCATGGTACTGTACAGAGTATTTTTATTGTCCTACAAATCCTGTGTCCCACGTATTCATCTATCCCTACCCCAATCCCTGAGAATGTTTTTTCAGGGTCTTTATCATCCTTGAAGAAACATTTGATTAAGATGTAGAGTTTTGGGAAAATTATATAACATCTGTCAAGTAAAAGTGTTTTTGTAAGTGCTTGAAAATCAATACTCTAATGATAGTAACAACTATATAAAGAGTCATATACTAAAGAACAATTTTTCTATCTGTTAACATTCTACAACAGCTAGCCTACCATTTTATGCCAAGCAAGAGCATACGAGGTCTACCCAGAAAAATTCCAACCATTGTTAACATAACAAGAGCGCTTTGCACAACATTGGTGTAACCTGGCAGCAAAGGAGAGTGGACTGGAATATACATGTGTGAACAATGATGACTTCACTGTACTAGTCAGTGGGAGCTGTGGACACTGTTGAGTGAGCATGTGTACTGTATGGCCGTCACATTCAAAATGACTGAGTGAGGAGAATCTGCATCAAATTCTGTGTTAAGCTTGAACAGTCCCCTATAGAAACTCTTTGGATAATTCAGAAGGCCACAGCTATGGGCAACTGGTGATTGGCAGCTTCATCACGACAATGCACCCACTCAAGTGTCACATCTTGTGCAGAGTTTTTTGGTGAAACTTCAAATCATCCAGGTGACTCAGCCCCCCTACAGACCAGATTTGGTGCCCTGTGACTTCTGGCTTTTCCAAAAGCTAAAATTACCTCTGAAAGGGAAGAGATTTCAGGCCATCGTTGAGATTCAGGAAAATACAATAGGGCAGCTGATAGTGATTAGGAGAACTGCGTGAGGTCCCAGGGTACTTACTTTCTGCACAGACCTCATATGTACCTTAACTAATATTTTCAGAATACATTTTATGCTTAATTATTAAGCAATATAAATAATATTTTAGAATATCAAGTATAGTTACGCTAGAATATAACATCAATTTTAGTTACATGGGAAGCATTTTTAAATACATAATTATGCAGCACTGGAGCAAAGATTTGTTTTAGAGTGACAGATACCCAGATGTTCATAGAATGCATCAAACCCCCAGGGAGAGCAGATGAGTAAGAAACTAAACAGGAAGGCTTGATTCTAAAATGAGAAACTTGGTCTAAATAATTTAGGGTGTTTCTCATTCATTTGAACAAAACAGGAGTCAATCACCTACATGATTGTGACAGTTGTTCACAGAGTGTCACTTAGAATGTATCTTTGTTTGTGACCCTGTACCTCACCCTATTTCCTTTTTACTGAGTGTTCAAAACCTTTCTCTTTCCCATGGTTGCTACATCATTTCTTAAATAGCTTTAGAAATTTTCAAGAGGAAAGGAGCTAAATGAATAGATTAATGAGGGGTTGTTTGTGAAATTCTTCGAGTCCCTTCAATGGCAGATGTGATAAATTACACACATTACCATTGTGATGATCTTGCAGCAAACCGTTATTAGAGCTTCACGTGGGCCATCTCATTACACAGGCGTTACTGGAGTTTGACACACTTTGGGAGAGAATATCAACTGAGCACATGCTTCCAACCACACGGGCATTTCTCCGGATTGAGAATGGGCTTCCATTTAAAAGACTGGCTATATTCACCATCAAAAGGCTCAGTTACATTTCACTCATGCACAGAGAAACCCATGACCTAAGCTTCGTATACATGGGAAATAAATGAACTTTTAAACAGCCCTGTGTTTATAATAACCTAGTTTTGTAGAAATTCATATATGTGACATTCCTTGAATAACTGCTAAATATAACAACAATTAAAATAACAACAATTCAATGAGTCTAAAAGCAAATATGTGACCATTAGGTAGACTAATTCTTATGAGGAATAAATCACATAAGTGAGAAATTGTGTTTCATGTAAAGGCATGTACATGCAAAAAAATTAAGCTAGACCACCAACTTACACTGTACACCAAAATAAACTCAAGATGGATAAAAGACTTAAAAATAAGTTGTGGCACCATGAAAGTCCTAGAGGAGAACATAGCCAGGAAAATTTCAGATATCCCATGAAGCAATGCTTTCACCAATATACCCCCTAGGGCAAGGAATATAAAGGAAAGAATAAACAAATGGGACTACCTTGAATTAAAAAGCTTCTGCTTGGCTAAAGGAAACATTAACAAAATGGAAAGGGACCCAACCATGTGGGAAAACATTTGCCAATGAAACCTCAGACAAGGGTTTCATCTCCAAAACATATAAAGAACTCACATGACTCCACACAAAGAAGACAAACAATCCAATTAAAAAATGGGCAAAGGACCTGAACAGATGCTTCTCCAGGGGAACATACAGAAGGCCCAGAGACATTTGAAAAAATGCTCAACATCACTGGCCATCAGAGAGATGCAAATTAAAACCACAATGAGGTAGCACTTCACACTGGTCAGAATGGCCATCATTAATAAATCAACAAACAAATGCTGGCAAGGTTGTGGAGAAAAGGGAATCCTAGTACACTGTTGGTGGAAATGCAGACTGGTGCAGCCAGTATGGGAAAAAGTATGGAATTTCCTCAAAAAACTAAAAATGGAACTGCCTTCTGGCCCAGCAATTTCACTGCTAGGATTATATCCTAGGAGTCCTGAATCACCAATTCAAAAGAACCTATGCACCCCAATGTTCATAGCAGCACAATTTACAATAGCCAAGTGTTAGAAGCAACCTAAGTGCCCGTCAGTAAATAAGTGGATCAAAAATCTGTGGTACATTTACACAACGTAATACTATGCAACGGAAAGAAAGGAGTGCCTACCCTTCATGACAGCATGGATGGAACTGGAGAGCATTATGCTAAGTGAAATAAGCCAGGTGGTGAAAGACAAATATCGTGTGATCTCACCTATAAGTGGAACCCAATTAACAAAACAAATAAATGAGCAAAATAGAACCATATACTTGGAAATAAAGAACAAACTTACAGTGCCCAGGGAAGTGAGGAGTGGGGAGGGACGTAATGGGGGAAAGAAAGGGAAGGGGCAAGGCAAGGTACATGAATAGGGGACTCATGGGCAGACAATGGGAGAATATTGACTGTGGGAATGGTTGGGGGTTTGAGGCAGGGGAGAGCAATGGAAAGGTGGGACAACTGTAACTGAGAAACAATGACTAAAAATAAATTAAAAATTAAAATAAAATAAAACAGATACTGTCTCTACCTTTCTCTTTTAACCTTCTCATGTTTAGAACTAACCTGAATTTTTACTTGCAATCCATTCTCAATCCTATACTCTACCATTAAACTAACCCTAAATAAAAGGCTTTACACAAAAATAAACAAACTAATCAATCAATTAATTAATTAAAGGACATTCCATACAACATAGAACAACTAAATATAAATTTAGAGACATATTCCATGCTAATGTATTACCAGATATACTTATTCCTCCACTGGATAGCCCAAATATGAACAATTGCCATCATTTTCATTGCTCTAATCCAAAACTTCAGTCATTTCTTTATAAAAATTTTAAAAAAAAATTTATGTATCTATTTTTAGATTGAAGAGAAGGAAGGGAAAAAGAGGGAGAGAAACATCAATGTGTGTCTGTCTCTTGCTCCCCCCTACTGGGGACCCAGCCTGCAACCCAGGCACGTGCCCTGACTGGGAACTGAACTGGTGATCCTTTGGTTTGGCAGCTGGCACTCAATCTTCTGAGTCACACCAGTCAGGGCAGCCTATCATTTCTTATCTGAACTATCATTAAAGTCTTTTAATACATCTCCTTGCTTCTACCCCTGCCCTCTGATGTTCATTATCTACAGTTGTAAGAATAAACTTTCAAAAACATAAATTGGACCTGTTACTCTCTTAAATGAGACAGTTCAATAAATTTCTATTAAATAGAAAAAATATTTCATCCATGGTCTCCAAGGCAAGCATGAGCTTGTTCCTGCAGACCTTAGTACTGATGATACCTTCCCCTCTCAATGTTTGTAGCACCTCATTCGCACTGGATTTTACCACCCACTGAAAATCCAGGTTTATTCTGACCTCCGAATCTTTACTTATTAACTTTGTCTGCAATGGTCTCTGTCCTGGTTTTAGTATGGCTCTCTTTTTCACTCATTTTTCAGGTCAAATATATGGTCTTAGCTAGATATTCATGGTCAGGTTCATTGTTTTGCTAGATTACAATTTGTTTAGAGCTGTTAGGGTTGTTGTAGACCTAAAATAAAAGATGTCTGCAGCATTTTCTGTATTCTGAGATAATAGAATTCATTATCTATTTATATCTCTCTCTCCAGCTCCAGATTTTAATAAATTAAAAAAAGGCATAAAATACCCAGAATGTCCACATATCTGAAAAACTATGTGAAAATAACTAATGCACTGACTGCATTAAGAAATAAGAGAATAGCAGGAGTCAAGATCCATGCGTAGGTCTAACCAGCAGTGTATGATATTGTTTTAAAATGTCCCACTCTAAAAATTACATTTTTAGCCTAGAAAAACCAAATAAAACTAAATAAACTAACAAAAAGTCTTTCTCTTCACCGTGTTATTATTAACCATCCTTTATATATTTTTTTGCAGTTTCCATTTTACAAAAAACAGATGTTTCTGAACAGGTGTAAGTGGGTGGATTTGGAAACCTACAAACATTGAAAGCTTTAGTGTCCTTTTTAAAAGAAGGGTAGAGAAAAAATAGAAATTATAGTGCCCATGTCTTTTAAAAGTTATTTTTTAGCACCTGCTTTTACATTCTGCTAATTTCATTTTTCTTCCCCTAAGCTAGTTGACCAAATAAATAAATAAATAATGAAATGCAATTTATTTTTATTTTCTTTTTTAAAATTAAACTACCCCACAGGGAAAATACCCAGTTGTCCAGTGGTCTGTGTAATAACCTCGCACTACCTACCCCATCTGTCCTTTCATTTCTACTTCCCTATTCTAGTTCAGTATCTCATTTCATTTTTTTTTCACTTTTTTCAGAAGATTCCTCAATAAACTCCATAACTAGATTTTTTCCCTCAAAATGATGTTTTAAACTGGAGCTTTAATCAGGGCAGGTGAAGTGCAACAGACCCTAAATGTGAAATTTGGAGACTTTTCTTAATCTTGCTCCTTGCCTTTACAAGCTGTTTCATCCATTTCAAGTTATTTATCTTTTTTTGATAGTCTTCTTCCTGAACACTATATTCTTATTCTCAGACTTACTGAATTGATTAAATAACATTATGTATTTAAAATTTCTTAGAATGATGCCTGATGTTAAATAAACACTACAAAATTGCTGTTTAATATTTCTCACCTAGGCAAAATCATCAATGGCTTCCCATTAACAAGAAAATAAACTCCAAATGCCTACAGTGACATTCGAATATTGCCAACAGTTGATACCAATGGATTCAATCAGTGAACTTTCTTCCACACATTCACTCCTTTAGGAACTTGGACGTGGTCTCTGCATGTCATTTATTGCATTGTTGCTTCTATCTAGAAGGTCTTTCTCCATCCTTCTCTACTCTTCCAGGAACTCATATGGAAACATTTCCAGACCTTCTTTCAAGATGTCATAAGGCAATATGTTGTTACCTGTATAATGGTTTCTATTTCTGTCATCAGGCACCATACGGATAAACACCTGCATCAGAGGATGCTTTCTCTTCCTTATGACCAGTCAGTGTGTTCTCTGAAGGCAAAGACCATGTCTTGAGCTCATTTCTCTTCCATAACATAGTGTACCCAAATGAACAGAACCTAGTGGATATCCTGATACAGTTTGCTAAATTCAATAAAGACAAAACTTATTGTGTATGTGTACCAGTGTAAATGTGTTTTAGTGTGGCCGTTGTGTGCGCATGTGTTTATGTGTTTGCATCTATAGGGGATGCGTAGATACTGTCACACAGTGTTATAAACAGTGAGCTTTCTGTGCTGCTTAGAAAATTCATGTATCCATTAATTCAACATACAGCCATAAGACAAAGTAGCCATAAGAGAAGTCCCCACCATCACGACACTTACATTCCAGAGGGGGAGACAGAAAGTAAACAGGAAGACAAATACAACATATGTTTTTAGGATGTGATGACCATTATAAAGAAAATAAAGTGGAGTCAAGAAATAGAAAGTGACAGAGGATGTCATTTTAGAGTGAGTGGTTAGGGAAGGATAACTTAGGGAGTGACATTTATTAAGAAGGGACATGAATGAGATTAGAAATTGAACCAAAGTATCTCAGAAATGCTATTTCTAGGCAGAGGAAACAGCCACTGCAATGGTTTTAGAAGAAAAAAAATGAATGACTCAGGCTCACCTCCCCTATGGAGCTACCACCAGGGGTGTCCAACATTTTGACGTCTCTAGGCCACATTGGAAGAAGAAGAGTTGTTTTGGGCCACACATTAAATACATTGCAACATGTAATCACAGAAAAAGCTCGATGTTTTAAGTAAATTTACGGTTTTGTGTTGGGCCACATTCACAGCCATCTGGTGCAGCATGCAGCCCGCAGGCCATGGGTTGGACACCCTGATAGCCTGTCCCTCTTATGAGTAAAATCACTTTTAGTGTTTCTTTAGAAAAGATCGTGTTTTAATTACTTGTGTCATACAGTAATATTTATTATTTCCTTCAAGCCTCTTCTTCTATCTTTAAGTGGGGACACTAAAGCCACTTCTAGCTCCCGATTGCTATACTTCAATGACTTAAATGCTTACTGTCCTCTTAGCTTCACTTTCATATTTGGATAATAAGTGTAATAGTTTTATCTATTAACTTTATTTTAAATTTTTATGTATGGTTAGGGCACTAGAAAGTAAAAACTGTTATTGTTGTTTGGTTATTGTTAGTAGTATTATCTCTTCATTTCTTGATTTCTGAATCAGTGATAATTGGCCCTTTCTGTTTTAGTTATGACTCTAATTTGGAGGCAATATTATAAAACTAAACAGTAGCCAGGAGTGTGCTGCAGAGTTAGAGTCTCTCCTTTGTAACTCCAACACATTAAGAAAAGAGGATCTTTCTGGAAATATTAGGAGGGGTTTATAAGGTGGACTCAGACATATGGTTTGTTGTACCATCGGAATATGGAATCTACAGGCTGTCGTGGACTTGGACACATAGAGGCTCCTCACCCCTCCTCACCCCTCCCCTGTCCTTTGAATGTATGTTCTTCCCAGTGTTCCTGCAATAGGAGCCTCTTCAAAGACACAGCCTTGAGAGTGCAATGTGCTGTTGGGACCATCTGGATGCTGTGTGACTGAACTCTGTTAAGGCTTCCAAACACATTTGAGCATTATTGCCCAAGACAAGCCTCATACATAGGTTTCCTTGCTTACTAAACTTGCCACCTACCAGTTTGAACTGGCCTTCCCCTTTCTAGTCTCTCCTTGTGTATAGGGCTAGTTTTGAGTTTCACCCAGGAAACTCCTGAGGTTGTAAACCAACATACTAGCTGTGGTTTGGGAGGCTGAGAGGAGAATAAGGCCGTTGTTGAACCTAGCACAGTTAGCCATGTTCACTTCAGCAGTGGGCTGGAAGACTGGCTGAGAAAGATGGTGGCCCAGCTGGGATGTTGCACATGGCTGGCCCCCAAACCAGATTCTCAGCGGGAATTTCACACATGCAGGCACAAATGAGCACTTGTGAAAATCCTTGTGAAACAGCTGCTGATATTATCTAAACTGGCTTTCAGCTTGGTAACCAGACTTCTGTTTAAATGTCAAATTAACCAGATAATTACTTCAGAGTGGACCCAGTGCCCTGTGTTAGCTTTCTGGAAGGCAGATTTATTTTTGTTTAAATTGGCTGGCTTCATGTGTGTGTGTTATGTGCTGTTGAGTGATGCCTACTAGGGTTATGTCCTGTTGTTGGAATACCTTTTTTAATTATGTTGTGTCCTCCTGCGTGTCTTACTACAGCTTTGTTTTTAAAGTTCATTTTGTCAGATTTAAGTATCACTGCCACAGCATTTTTTTCCTTACCACTTCATGAAATATCTTTTTCCATCTCTTTACCTTTAGTATGTGTGTATCTTTTCATTTGAGGTGGATCTTTTGGAAGCAGCATATATATGGGCCTTGTTTTTTATTTTACCCATTGAGCTACCATATGTCTTTTGGTTGGAGCATTTAAGCCATTTACATTTAAGGTGATTATTGATAGATATGTATTTATTGCCATTTTATTTTTAAACTATTTCCTGTGTTTTCCTTTTTTCTTTTTCTGTTTCTTCTTTGTCTTAAAACAAGGCCTTTAACATTTGTTTCAGTACTGGTTCAATATTAACAAACTCTTTTAACTTTCTCTTGGTTGGGAAGTTCTTTATTTCTCCTTCAATTTTAAATGATAGCCTTGCTGGGTAACATAGCCTTCACTGGAATTCCTTGCTTTTCATCATCTTGCATCAATCTCTTCTGGCTTGAAATGTTTCTCTTGAGAAGTCAGGTGACAGTCTAATTGGAGCACCCTTGTAGGTAACTACCTACTTTTCTCTTGCAGCTTTTAGGATTCTCTCCCTGTCTTTAAGCTTTACAATTTTAATTTGATGTTTCTTGGTGTAAGCCTTTTGTGGTCCATCTTGTGTAGACTCTCTGTACTTCCTTTTCTTGTGTGCCTTTTTCTTTCACAAATGTAGGCAAGTTTTCAGTCATTATTTTTCAAAAAGCTTCTCAATCCCTTACTCACTCTTTTCACCTTCTGGTATTTCCAGGATATGGATGTTGTTACGCTTTAAGTTGTCCCAAAAGTTTCTTAAGCTCTCCTCATTCTCTCCTTAAAAAAAAAAATTTTTTTTTTTGGTGCTCTGCTTGTTTTTTTTTTTTCCCCCTACCTTGTATTTCAAATTGCTGATTTGATCCTCTGCTTCATCTAACCTTCTGTTTATTCCCTCCAGGATATTATTTATTTCAGATATTGCATTCTTTATTTCTGACTGGTACTCTATTATTTTTATGCCTTTTTTTATGCTGTTGAGTATCCTTATAATCATTACTATAAACTCTGTATCTGATAAATTGCTTTCCTCCTTTTCATTTAGTTCTTCTGGAGGATTCTCTTGTTCTTTCATTTGGGGCCTTTTTCTTTGTCTTTCCATTTTGGCTGCCTCTTTGTGTTTGTTTCTATGTATTAGATAGATCTTCAAAGATTCTTCTTCACACCCATGTTGGACACTGCCTGTGACTGGCCCTTGGCATCCTGTTTGGAGCTATCAGCAATCCACAGCTTATGGCTCCCTCAGCTGAACCTGGGTACAGGCAAAAAAAGAACCAGACTGTGCACCAAGTTCACTTCTACCAGTACCAGGCCTAGCAAAGCGTCAGCTAATGTCTCAGAGTGTCCAGAGATCTGCCTTTGTTGTTAAACTTAATCACTGAGATAACCTTCATCTGTACTCCTCAGCAGCCCAGCTTAAGCTCCATAGGGTGGGGCAGAGTAATTCCTGTGTGCAGCAGGGCTATTGCTTCCCCTCAGGCTGATGCCACTTGGAGGGGAATACTCTGCCTGAGAAAGATGATTCCTACAACATGGGAAATGACTCAGCACAGGGCAGCCAGGGATTCTGGTGGCTGTTCCTTCAGTTCTCTCCCCAGAGCCACCAGCCCCACACTCTCCTCATACATCTCTAGTTCACTCTGTGCTCCCTCTGCTAGAGTCCAGGGTAAGTGGCTACAAATGGAATTTTGTGCACTGGCCCTTTAACAAGTTCTCTGCATCTCCAGCCGTCTGTCCCTGGTGGACAGAAATCCTGATGCTTTTTACAGCTGGATGTTATCTGAGATCCTTTCCAGCTCTGGTGCCACACGTTGCAGAACCCAGCTTGGGGTTTAGACCCCATACTTCTCAGGGGGAACCCCCTGGCCACTGAACTCTATCTTTGGAACTTCAGCTGCTGCCCATGGTAGCCCAGCCATCCCTCTTGTGCCCCCTCCGTACTTCCTACCAGTCTCGTTGTAGTGATGTGTCTTCTCCTGTCTGTCGTTGGTTCTAAGGCTTCTCTCAAGCTAGTGTTCACTTTGGTTATTCAGGGTGAATTCTCCACAATTTAGTTGTAATTCCAGTTTGGTCCTG
The DNA here is from genome assembly GCA_039655065.1 of Glossophaga mutica. Lineage (NCBI taxonomy): Eukaryota > Metazoa > Chordata > Mammalia > Chiroptera > Phyllostomidae > Glossophaga > Glossophaga mutica. The sequence goes on along the minus strand of CM077304.1, from coordinate 173,344,950 downwards.
GGAGGAGGTTTGTGTAGCTTCCACTTACACCTCTGTCATCTTGCATCTACTGGTACATTCCCTTTTATTTCTTAAATTTTCTTACAGAGATCTCTTACTTTCTCTTTTTCTTTCTTTCTTTTTCTTTTCTTTTCTTTTTTTTTTTTTTTTTTTGGTTCTCTTCTATCTCCTTACATTGACTATGTGTAATAGGTCTCTTTATCTGCATGTGATAGTTGTTGAAAACAGCCCTCAGGATTCTAATCCTGATTTTGTTGACTTTTGTTTTTGCCTCTCACTTATCTCTAAGAATCTAACAAGTTTTAGCATTTCTTCTGCCATCCATCTCAATTTCTTTTTCTACTTAACTCTGATGTTATTTTTTTATATTCTTTCCTAATAATATTTCTAGTTATATCCCACAGTTCTTTTGGTCATGGATCAATTAAATTTTAACAGTGAAATCTGTTTCTTTAACGTGGACATTAAGTACATCAGAAATATTTTTTAACTTATGTTTTGGCATTAAAATTCTTTTAGTGTCTTCTTCAGCTTTACTCTAGTGTTTGATATTAACAGTTCATGGTCGGAATTACAAGATGCTCTTGGTCTTGTTTTGGCAAAGAGAATGCGGTGTCTCCATCTCCTGTTTCTAATTGTATAGTCTGTTCGATTTCTATATTGGCCATCTGGTGATGTGCATGTGTGCCGTCATCAGTTCAGTTGTGCGAGCATGTGTTCATGATGGACAAGCTGTTGGCTTTGCAGAAATTCATGAGTCAATCTCCTGCTTCATTTCTAAGCCCCAGTCCAAGTTTTCCAATGACGTTTGATTCTGCTTGATTTCCTACTTTTGCATTCTAGTCACCTATAATTATCAGCATGCCTTATTTCATTGTGTGATTAATTTCTTCTTGGATACTTGCATAAAAGCTTTCAATTTCACTTTCAGCCTCTATAGTTGGAGCATAGACTTAAATGATGGTTATGTTCATAGGTTTCTCCTAGAAATCTGATTAATATTATTCAATATTATTCAATTCAATCTTGCATTAAAGCCTCAATCTCCTGTGTTACATCTTGCATTAGTATTAAAGCCATTCCATTTCTTCTGAGTTTGTCATCTCCAGGATAGAAGACTTCGTAGTTACCTCACTGGAAATTTCCCATTCCAGTACATTTTAGTTCATTAACACCAAGAAGTTCAATGTTTGGACATTCCATTTCTCATTTTACAATTTCCAGTTTACTTTGGTTTATGCTTCCTACATTTCGTGTTCTGATTGTATGTGTTGTGCGGCATCATCCTTACCTTTCCCATTTGTGTTATGTGTGCACATTAGCCAGTAGTCATCCTTCCAGCTTTGGTCTAGTTATATCACCAGCAACAGTGCTATTTTCTTGTACTCTGCTCTTCCCCAGTAACTGTTTGAGTGCTTTTCAACCTGGAAGTCTCACCTTCCAACACCATCTCATATTTCATTTTGGACTATCTCACCATAGGGTTTTCAGGTAAATGAAAAATTAAGAAAAAGAATAAGGAAGGAAAATGCAGCAGTGGTTTAAAGTGAAGACTAAACAAAATCTGCTATTCTTCCCTCCCTTCTTCCCTTTCTTCCTACCCACACATACCTGCTGAGTGTCAAGCACTGTGCTGGGTGCTGTGAAATAAAAAAAGCCGAGTTAACATACATTCTTTTAGATAGTCAACTGGCAATCTAGTAGAGAACGCAAACATACATATGCTGAATGTAAAATGTTGTCATTATGCTGCAGTAGAAATAACAACAAAGTATTTTGAAAACACATATTCCGAATCCCCAGAGAGCCAGGAATATGTGTCCTGGCTACTACTGGCTTTTAATTTCATTGCTTAGCAACGTGGTAACACAGAATCCAGCACAAGTAATGCTGGCCTGAGTGTGGTTGGTAGGGTAATAATACAGGTGTAATATTTTATAGTTTTAATTTGAACATTTCACCTAAAATGTCATATGGTGTGCTTTGAGTAAGCTGTTGTTATGTTACAGAATTACATACTCATGATTTTGTAATATAAGATTTTATAATTAAAAGGGGCATTATTTGTGTCAGACCCAGTACATAGTAGGTATTTAAAAAGTAGAGTGAGGGGATACTTTGTCTAGCTTTGTGGAAGAGATAGGTGGCAAATAAAATTTAACAGAACAAGCCATATTTGAATTGGGATACAAGGATATTCTTTATTATTTAACCTATTTTCTCTGTGAAAAGAGCCTGAAGTCTTCAAACTTTTTCTCTTTCTACAGTGACCCCATTTTCTACAATTGACTGTAATTTTCACCAGCAGTGTGTGGGAGGTCTAGATGCGCTGTCCACTCACCAACACTTTTTTTCAACCTGTAGTTACTAATAGTCGTTTAAAAAGGCATGTACTGCCATTTCATTGTGGCTTTAATTGTCCTTTCACTGATGACCGAGAACACTGAGCATCTTTTTCAAGTGTTTATTGGCCATTTGTACATTTTCGTTTTTGATGTGTTTTTCAAATCTTTTGCCCATTTCTATTGTTTTGTTTTATTTTTATTTTTTGCTATAATATTTCTTTATATTTTCTGGATACATTTTCTTTGTCTAACATGTGTTATGGATATTGTCTCAATTTATGGGTTGCCTTTTGGTTTTATTAACAGCGATTTCAAGGAAAAAATGTTTTATGTTTTAAGTTTAATTATCCATGTTTTTATAATTGTCAAGCTTTGTGTGTTCTAGAGAACCTTTGCTTAAACCCTCTAGAAATTTTATAATTTTGGGTTTTACATGTAGGTCAATCCATAATTTTTAGCTTATGGTATTAGAGAAGAATCTCTTATTTTTTAAAATTCACATGGAAATCTAATTGTTTCAGCAGTATTCATTGAAAATAATTTTAGTGTATTGAATTATCTTGGTACCTTTGTAAAAAATCAGATAACTATAATTTTGTAGATCTATTCTGAACTCTTGACTTCATTCCACTTCTTTATATGCCTAGACTCCTGCCACTCCCAAGCATCTTGGTTTCTGTAGCTTTATGACATTAAATGTGGTACATATTCTACATTGTTTTTTGTAAGAAAGTGCTTAGCAATGTAATCCCAGGTCCTTTGTATTTCCATACAAATTTTAGATGGTGCGATTTAGTTTATCTGTCCAAAGAATTAGGTTTTGGTAATATCTTATTATTTATCTATTTTCTAGTTTTATTTATTTCAACTCTTTTTTTTATTATTTCTATCTTTGACTTCCTTTGGTTTTATCTCGGTGTGCTTGTTCCAACTTCCAAAAGTTGAAGCTTGAATCACTGATTTTTTCCCTCTTTTCATGTAGACTTCTCTTCTTTTCCAATACAAGCATTTGCATCTTTAGCTGCATCTCACGTTTCTGTAAATTTAATAGTTTTGGATATAATTGTATAGTCACATGAGTTTTCAGAAATAATAGAAAGACACAAATAAACTTGGAGGACATAGTGCTAAGTGAAATAACACAGAGAGAGACAAACACTGTGTGATTTCACTTTCATGTAGAATCTAAAAAAAAGTCAAACTTATAGAAAGACAGTAGAATGGCAGTTGTCAGGAGCTGATAGCAGGGGGCATGGGGTGGGGGAAATAGATGTTGGTCAAAGGAGACAAACTTCCAGTCTAAGATGATTAAGTCTTGAGGATCTAATATGCAGAGACTAATCCACATACTTGAAGAAGAAAGGAAATTGATTGAAGGAGATGGCAGTTCACAAAGTCACCGGAAAGGCTTAAGGACTACTTTGTAGGCCAAACCTTCAGGAATGTGATTCAGAGCAACACAGAACTACGTCCACCTGGGAGCACTATTTCTAAGGGCACAACCGATCTCTGCTGCAGTGGCACTCACCATACTTCTTACATACACTGAAAAAGTGAAGCCTGGGTTTCCTTAACTGAGATACAGCAACACAATCTCTGGAGTAAGAAACTTTCACTGATACGAGTACCACTGATCATGCTACTACAACTGTCTCTTAACACTCCTCTACACTACTGCAGAATATTTTTTCTTTTTCGTGACAATATTTTCTTGCAGATGAGCCAAAAAGGGCAGAAAGGTGGTCTCTAATGGATCATTTGTGTCTTCTAAACTTTATAAGCATACGCCTAATTGGCAGATTATATGTTTTGTTCACATTACTAGCAGCAACAAAGTATAGAAAATTTAATTTTATACCTCAGCATATTTTGCCAGAAAAAGAGTGAAGAATAGGTTGTATGATCTATAGCATTCTAAAGAGTGTGTGTCTTGTTTCTCATTTTAATGAATTGTCACTAGAAAAAACATTATGGTGTTTATTTTATGCTTTTTCTGCATTTCCATTATGATGTTAATTATTTTCTAAATTAATAATGGAGAGAATTTATAGTTACAAAATCTGATGGAAGATTTTTTAAATCCCAAGCCAGATTATACAGGTAGTTCAAATTAACTTCCACTTTTCTGCTGGAATTTCTCTATACCGTTATCTTTTCAGACATGGGTATCTTTGGACTTGTGCCTGGAAAATTATCTCTTTTTTTCCATTCCATTCTCTCTTATGCATTCTAGTCTGTTACTCCTCCTATTCTATTTCTTCTATTACTTTCACATCTTTGTCTTGCAGAAGTTTGTTAAATTAACTCACCCACTATGGGTAATCTCCCTACTATTTTCACTGTCATGGGTCCATTCCTTTTATTCCATTAGCACCATTGTAATTGTATTTCTGGAGGGAGTGGGGAAAAAAGACATGAAAAATCAATGAACATTTTCAAGTTGTGTCGTGTCTCCTTTATGAATATTTGAGAGAGCTAAGTTAAAATATCACTGTGATGCTGAATTTATTTTCTTTCTGTGATTGTCCTTTTTTCTTTTTAATTTTATTAAATCAATTTTTTGTTATCCTATTAAAGTTGTCCCAAATTTTGTCCCTTTGCCCTCCTCTTATCCCACCCTCTGCTCCCACAGTCAATTCCCACACTGTTGTACATGTCCATGTGTCATTCATACATATTCTTTGACTAGTCCCTTCCCCTTCTTTCCACCATTATCCCCCTCCCTAGCCCCTCTGGTCATTATCAATCTGTTCCATGTTTTCATGCCTGTAGTTCTAATTTTGTTTGTTAGTTCATTTTGTTTATTAGATTCCAGTTATAACTGAGGTTATATGGTGTTTGTCTTTTGCTAACTAGCTTATTTCACTTAGCATAATAGTCTCCAGTTGCGTCCATGATATCACAAAAGGTAGAAGTTCCTTTTTCCTTTCTGCTGCATAGTATTCCATTGTGTAAATGTACCACAGTTTTTAGATCCACTCATTTATTGATGGGCACTTAGGCTGTTTCCAGCACTTCGATATTGTACATAGCAGAACTATGAAGATAGGGGTATAAGCTGTTTTGAATTGGTAATGCAAGATTGTTAAGGTATATATATATTTTTTTAGTTTTTTTTGAGGAAATTCCATTCTGTTTTCCACAGTGGCTGCATTCTCACCAACAGTGCACTAGGGTTCCCTTTTCTCCTCTTCACCAGCCCTTTTTTGTTGATTTACTAATGATGGCCATTCTGACTGGTGTGAGGTGGTATCTGATTGTGGTTTTAAATTTGCATCTCTCTGATGTCCAGTGATGTTGAACATCCTTTCATATGTCTATGGGCCATCTGTATATCCTCCTTGGAGAAGTGTCTGTTCAGATCCTTTGTTCATTTTTCAATTGGATTGTTTGTCTTCCTGGTGTTGAGTTGTATGAGTTCTTTATATATTTTGGAGACTAAACACTTGTCTGATACATCATTGGCAAATATGTTCTCCTATACAGTAGTTTCCCTCTTCATTTTGATGATGGTTTCTTCAGCCATGCAAAAGCTTTTTAGTTTGATGTAGTCTTATTTGTTTATTTTTCCTTTATTTCCCTTGCCCTAGGAGATATATCAACAAAAATATCACTATGTGGGATATCTGAAATTTTATTCCCTATGTTTTTCTCTAGGACTTTATGGCATCATGACTTATATTTAAGTCTTTAATCAATTTTAAGTTTATTCTGGTGTATGTTGTAAGTTGGTGGTCTAGTTTCACTTTTTGCATGTACCTGTCCAGTTTTTCCAACACCATTCAAAGAGGCTCTTTACTCCATTATATGCTCATGTCCCCTTTGTCAACTATTAACTGACTGTAGAGACTTGGGTTTATTTCTGGATTCTCTAGTCTGTTCCATTTACCTATGTATCTGTTCTCATGCCATTGATCTATGTGTCTGTTCTAACACCAAAAATGACAGTCAGTATCAGACTGTTATTTTTTAAGATTATTTATTTATTTATTTTTAGACAGAGGGGAAGGGAGAAAGAGAGGGAGAGAGAAAGAGAAGGAGAGAAGCATCAATGTGTGGTTGCCTCTCGTGCACCCCCCAACTGGGCACCTAGCGTGCAACCCAGGCATGTGCCCTGATTGAGTATCAAACGGGTGACCCTTTGGTTCACAATCTGGCACTCAATCCACTGAGCCACACCAGCCAGGGCAGTACCACACTGTTTTGATTACAGTATCTATGTAGTATAGTTTGATATACAGTGTTGTGGACCCTCTTACTTTGTTCTTCTTTCTCACACTTGCTGAGGCTATTTGGGGTCTTTTTTGGTTCCATATAAATTTTTGAAATTTTGTTCTGGATCTGCGAAATATGCCATTGATACTTTAGTAGGAATTTTATTGAATCTATAGATTGCTTTGGGTAGCATGGACAGCTTAGGATCAGGAACAAGACAAGGGTGTCCTCTTTCACCACTCTTATTCAACATAGTACTGGAAATTCTAGCCACAGTGATCAGATAAGGAAAGGATAAAATGCATCTAAATTGGAAAGAAGGAAGAAAAACTGTCACTCACAGCTGACATGATAGTGTACATAGAAAACCCTATAGTTGCTATCAAAAACTACTCAACTTAATAAGTAAATTTGCCAGAACAGTGGGATACAAAATCGATATTCAGAAATCAATGGCATTTTTATATACCAATAATGAACTATCAGAAAGAAAAACTAGGAAAAAATCCCATTTGTTATAGCAGCAAGAAAAATAAAGTACCTAAGAATAAATTTAACCAAGAAGGTAAAAGACTTGTACATGGAAAACTATAGAACACAAAGAAAGAAATTAAGGAAGATACAAATGAACAGAAACATATATCATGTTCATGAATTGAAAGAATTAACATTTTTTCTTTATATGTTTTGAAACTTTGGTATTAGGTACATTCACATTTATAATTTTTATGGTCAATTCAATCTTTTTTAATGTCTAATGACTCTTTATTGGAATTTCTTTAAAGTATATTTTATCTAATATTTGATTTAATATTGTAGATATGCCCAATATACTTATTTTGCTTGAATTTTCCTGATGTACTTTTTCTCCTCTTAGACTTGCAATGCTTTGTTTTTCCTAAATTTTTTTATAGTATCTCTACATTGATTATGATTTGTTTGTACTTTCTATCAGTCCATTTGAAAAATATTTTTCTTTTTTATTCAGTCATACTCTTTCTACCTATTAGTTTAGAATTCACATCAAATCTATGCTCAATATTTAGTTGCTTTTTCTAATCTGTAAAATTTGCATAAACATCGTAATAAATTTTACAGCTAATTGCTTATCAAACAATTCATGGAAGAATTGATTATGTCTAATTCCTTACTAATATGATTCCTCTAATTACTATTCTTCCATTTATTGGCAAGGATATTTTCTCTATCTTAATTGATTAATTCTTCATATTGGACACTATCTTTTTTCTTTTATATCAATTTATTTTATTATATTCTTTTTTGTTTTTTATTGTCGTTCAGCTACAGTTATCCCTGTTTTCCCCCACTGCTCCCCCTTGCCCCATCCAATCCCCGCTTCCAAAGACAATCTCCTAACCATTGTCCTTGTCCATTGGTCCTTTGTACCTGTTCCCCTCTTTTCCCCCATTATCTCCCTCCCCTCTGGTCACCATCAGTTTGTTCTTTATTTCCATGTCTCTGGTTCTTTTGTGCTCATTTGTTTGTTTTATTGATTAAGATACTATCAGTGTTGTTTAATGTATCTAGTTTTTGTTTTTAATTTTTCTGACATATGTCTTTTTCTTTTTGCTCAAAATTTTTCCTTGTACCTCAGACTTTACTTTGGAATTAATTTTTTTTAGTAAAAAGTATGCTCTAAAAATATTTTTAGTTATAATCTATTAGTTGAATGTTTTTGGCTTGTGTCTAAAAAATACTTTTATTTTTACCCTCATTTCTCAAAATTAATTTTCCCAGGTATAGACTTCCAGGATTACAGTTTATTTTTAAGTCATCACTATGAAGATATATCATGCTGCCTTTTGAATTTTTGTGTTGTCAATATTTAATTATAGGCCTAGTCTTAGACTAATCTATATCTTCTCACTGACTAGATTTAATTTTATCTTTGGTATTTTACTATGATGTTTCTAATTTGGGTTATCTAAATATTTATTTTGGGGGGGATTAATTATGTTACTTAAATGTGAGTGGTGATGTTTTCAATCAGTTATCCCCAATTCTCATCCATATTTCTTTAACTATAGGTTTTAACTATTTCTTTTAACTATTGGTTTTCTCCATTCTTTTTGCTTGCTATCTCCTTTGGGAAATCTAAATAAGTTATGTGAGATCCTCTTACTCTCTCTAATGTATTTTATAATCTCTTTTTTTATTTTCCATGTTATTATCCTATGTTCTGCTATCCGGGTAGTTTTTTCCATTTCTATTTTACATTATGTTAATGCAAGATGAATCTTTAGATCTTCCTCTTGTACTATATTTTTTTGTCCATTAAGTTTCTAAATTTAATAATGACATGAATACCTAAAATTTAAATTTCAGTTTTTTAAAAATATCCATTGGGCTATACTATCCAAAGGCTCTTATTTCCAAATATATTGAATATATCATCATCCTATTCCTATCTGACAATTCCACTGTCTGCAACTTTATGGGTTTGACAGTCAGCCCCATATTATTGCATGGTCCAGTGCTCGCAGCATCCTATTCCATTTAGGATATAGCATTTTTGTTTCTTCATTTTATTCATCAACTTTAGTTGTTCTGTTGTGGGAGGTGTTTCAATTTGATCTGCTATGTGGCTAAAAATAGATGTCCCTACATTTTTCCAATTATTTTAGTTTTTTAATTGTTGGACTTAGTCTACACATAGTACCATTTAAGAAGAGTCAATAAAACTAGTAACAGTTAGTAGATAAAGACATTTAATGATGGCATATAATGTCTGATATTGGAGAGGTCAGTTTTTTTAACCAAAGGAAATACCACAGTATGACTCAGGTTAGTGTGTTTTAAGATGGAGAAAACCATTGTCAAGTTTCTTCACAATGACAATGGTCATTATGTACAGGGGACCATTCTGCATGGTGTGGGGAATGTAGCCTAGTCCCTGATTTGGAAAACCAAAGGGGAGTGAGGTCAGCACACAGGCCCCAGGCCCACGGATAGGTTCTCCCATGGGGAATCAGGCCTACATTGTATATAGGCTGCTTTGAGACTCACTTTTGCTAAAAATCCCTTATCCTGAATTGAGGCAGCAAATGTTTACTGCATATTTTTAAACTAACTTCCTAAAATCTATGCTAAACCTCCCAAGGTAACCAGTTCAACCACTTTTCCCTTTGCATTTGCAAATATCCTTCTTCTTTGATGTAATTAGCAACATCTTCTCCTTTGTTTTCTGTAAAAGGTAACCACCTAAAGCGAACCTGTGCATAGTAAATGAGGACTATCCTTGATGTAATGTGCCCAGAAAAGCAATAAAAGTCTGTCCAGGAAAGGGTTGGGGCCCTCTCTCACTCAGAGAGCGGCCGTGTCATCCCTTTTTCTCCACAGGATTTCTGTAGTCAGTGTGAATTTGTTCATCACATTCACAACAGATACGGACCCTGTGGGCCAGGGTCTGCATCAATTATGTGCTCTACTCAATTTTATTTTCAAAGTGAATAAAAAGATTTCAGAATTTTTTCTAGTCTAATATCTTTTCCTGATAATTAACACAAGCAATGCTACAAATGTTAGTATAGAAAACCACTGTGTATAACTTTATTTGCTCATTAAAGGTTATATGAAAAAATAGTATCTACATATTAAAATTAAGTAAGCTCCTTAATTCTTCTCAAAATTTCTTAGGATGTGTCTAGGTCTGGGTTATTTATTTTCCTAGAACATGGTATTTCTAAAGTAGAGATAATAACATATGCTTGATGAAAACTTTTGCAAGCTAAGATGCTTACCACAATGCAGTCACTTCAATCAAAGAAGACTTCATATCTGCCTAATTCCAAAGATTATAATCATATACCTTACACTCAGGTGAAACATATAGAATTAATCATATTTTTATCACCTCTTTTGGAGAATATTTAGGATCTACTTATTCTTACTACTTTCTCTATAACATTCTTCTTGTAAGTAATTACTTACAGTGCTGTAGTATGCTGCTTCTCCCATGTCCTTCCTCTAGTCTATCCCACATGAGAGCAAAAGAGAAAGCTGTAACATCCATTCAATCCACAAGTTAAGAAATGGATGAGGATGAGAAAGGTAATTTACCCAAGGTCACGCAAGGAATCTCTAGTTGAGCATGTAATCTACATTTACATCACATAATTTCTATGTCTAACAGTTTAAACTGCTGGGTTCTGGGAGAGATTTATGAAGAACTCTTCCTCCCACTAGCAAGAGCTGGGAAACTTATAGAATGTCAAGGTCTTATATCCATCTAAAAGATTAGGTCAAAGTTAAGAACAATTGTGGCTTACACAGAATAGTGGCAGGTGGACTTTTCCCAAGATTTTACCTGAAGTATCTGGATCTTTTAAAGCCTTTTTGAGGCCATGCATCTCCAATGTCGGTGTGATGTGACCGAAGTTCTACCCTGACTGTTCTGGCTTTGAACCTCCTTACTTTCTTTATAAGAGGGTGAATAACAACTTTCAGCAGAGTGAAAGACTGGCAACTTGATTGCCAGAAGGAAAATAGTACCTCTTATTAATGGTAGAAAATTATTAGCAACTTAAAAATATGTAAACTAAATACCAGAATGTACTTGAAATAATTAAGCTACAGAGAGGTCAATGTTGAATTAAAATGTGTCATCTTGGTAGTTTAGATGAAAGCTGAAGACAGCATCCAAAATGTTTTCTTAGTTTTGAATCAAAGCATCAGGATATATGGCAATTGTGATCAAAGAGATTCAGACAAATGGAAGTAAGGTGAGATGTTACATTACATCAGCTCAGCAGGACGAGTGTCAGATTTATTGAGCTCAGCAAGGGCATTGTGTGAGAAGCCACCACAAACAATTGTGAGTGAATCATACATAACTTGATTTTTGAGAGTTTTATTTCACTTTTTAGATAGTGTATATTAACCATGTGTATATTTTTCTCTCAATGAGGAGTATGAGAAGGAAATATTAATTGTAACCTTCCAGCATTATTTTCTTTAAAAATAAAATTAGTCTTCTTTATTTTTTGCCCTTTGTTTCTTTTTCTCTTTAGTACTTAAAGGCAAAAATAATTAACATTGGTAATTCAAAACAGTAGATATTTGTAAATCATAAGGGAGGATTTGTAAGTGGATCTGAGCAACAAGGGAGCTTAGGGGTACGGAGGAAATATTTAACATGCTGCATTTACTTGAAAAATAAATTAGGTATCTTCTGACGCTTCCACGCTGGAGAGGAACCTATACTGAACCCAGAGAAGACCACTCATAGTTTACCTTGATTGTAGATATTTGGTTTTGTTGGGGGTTAGATAGATAGTTGGGCAGAAATGTGGGTATAGGGGAAATAAGGAAGAATACTGTTCCCAATGAAAATTGTAGGAAGTTATTTACTATCCATGGCAACTATTTCAGAATATTGTTTTTCCAAGGTCCAGTGAGTCGTCCATGCTAAGAGAAACCAATCTCAGCTAACATGATTATTTTTAAGTCCAAAATCTGCCAAAGATCTTGGGCAATGATACTGAAACACACTGAATTGATGGTAAGGGGTCTGAGTATTGCCAACAAACTGTTTTAGTTGAAAGAAGGCCAGATAGCATCTGATGTCCTATGAAGAATATACGCCTGTGATTCAGAAGATGAAGTTTTTCAATTGCTGCTACAGCACATGTGAATTGTAGGATTTATTTTCTTTATGTGGGTCAATCATTGCAAGGTTAGAAGTAACTCTTGAACGTTTTTTGGTCTAAACTACTAAGGAAACAGTCTATAGAAATAAATGAATGGAGATTTTTCTTCAAATTCAGGAGCTTTATGAATCATTTTGGAGTTCGTAGATCCCAGATGATCTCTAGATTTACCTAACACTGCATTATAAAAGTTTATAAGATTAAAACAATATTTAGGCTATAAGATGAGTCCAATGTTCAAATTTTACAGTTGTGCCAATCAAATATTAGAGAATTTCATTGTCTTCTTCATCTTTAGACAGCCCCTGGCTGGACTATTATTCTGTCCTCTGCTTATCCGATGTATTGCATTTCAGTAAGCTGCTTCTCATCTCATCATTTAATTCATATTTTGAGCCAGCAATGCCAGTTGCCCAACTCACTGGGAGTCTCTTTAGCAGGTTTTAAAAACTGCATGATGGTGCTCACTGCATAAATGAATCTGATGTAGAAAGGAAAGAAAAATGGAATATCAAATTAGTGGGATAAAAGGAGACACCTAGGGCAACATTTAAAAATCAGTTAGCCAGCGTCCAAAGGAGATTATATGCATTCTTAAGACCTGGTCCAGTATTCATTGTTTTTGCTTTACTCTCCTTTATCCAGCAATAGCATTCTCCTTAAATTGAAGTCTGATGTCATCGCCACTATTGAGCTTAGGCACTCTACCCAAAGGCAGAGTTAATTGTTAAGTGATGAAAGAGATAATTCACTAAAAAATTGCAGTTTGTAAGGCAATTTATGAGCTGAATAAATGAAATATATGTATATTTGCTATATAGCCATTTTGTCATTTATTCTAATAGCCTTTTACAAGTCTATTTTACATCTGATTAGGTGAAAATTAGGTACTTATGGACAGGTTACACAATGTGAGCAGCTTTTAAAGAAATGTAGATTTATTTTAACAGAAGTCAATTATTACTTGAAGAACATTTACCAGCTGTGCTTTCATGTAGATATCCTTATATTTTAAAAATTAATTAAAACCCTATATTTTTCTCAATGATCCTTAACCTAGTTAAAATAAAGTAAAATAAAAGAGTCTTATACCCTTTTCTTCAATTCTTCCCCATATCTCAATGTTTTAGCATGAAATATTCAGAAGTTACACTTGCACATTTTTACACTGTGCTTTTAGGCAAAATTAAGGTTAAACTTCAAAGATGCTGAGTGAACTGTAGAGGAGTATAATATTTTAGATAGATTACTACCTATGTGGCACTAAATCTTCCAAATTCTGCCTGTTTCTGACCCCTTTAGAAAGCATATCTGAATACAGGTGAATGAGTGTGACATTATTTAATGAAATGAACTTGAATGATCTCTAATTGAAAGTATGAAAATAATGCACATATTTTGATACTTAAATTTTTTATTTTAAGAAACTATATATAATACACTTCGTATTTTATTGTGTTGTTGTTGCCTGGGTCCTCTCAATTATTTTAAAGTTTCAGACAGTGAGGAATAATCTCTGTTTCTGAGATAGAATGTGAAAGATAGACTGATTCTGAAAACTAAGGAATGAAGAAGCAGAAAAAATGCAAAAGCATTGGGCTGGGAATCATGAGGACAGGGCTCCAGTCCTGGTTATCTTTCCAATTATTCTTTGTGGTCTTGGCTGTTATCTACCACTCTGGTTCTTCATATGTAAAGTGAGAGTTTTGAACTAGGTGAGCTTTAAAATCTCTTTCTTTTAATTATACAAATGCTTTAATAACTTATTCTCACATAATCATAATTATTCCTCAGGAAATCCTGAAAGGTAGAAGGATTTTCTAAATGAATATTTTAAAAAATCTCACAAAATGGGGACAAACAATATATAATTCTAAGTTTTAAAAATTGAAATTAATTTTCTTTTCTAAAATTATTATTTTAGATATTAGGGAGAATTATTAATCTGAGGCTCTGGAAAAAGTGACCATGTGTTCTATTATGATATTTTTGGAAAGAGTTCACAAAGACCTCTTAAGATATCTCCTTCATTTTATTATGGCAAGTGTTAAATATCACTACATAAAGCAGTGTAAGATTGTGATTATTAGAATTCTTAGTTCATGCTTTTGCTTTTCTTCTTTTTCCAGCTTCATTGAGGTAGATATAACAAACAAAAATCACACATATTTCATGTATGCATTTGGATGAATTTGGACATCTGTGTATATACCCTTAATATCATCATCACAATCAAGGTAGTGAACATAACCATCACCTCCAAAACATTTGTTTCATGCCTCTTATTTTTGTGGTAAGAACACTCAACATGAGATCTGCCTTCCTAATAATTTTAAGTACATAACACCATATTAATTATTAGCAATGTGTTATACAGTGGATCTCTAGAACCTGAGTTCTATTTCTTGACCTTGAAACATACAACGTGAGGCAAAAGCAGGTTTACAGTTTAGGATATGTGAAACACAGAGTTTATTCCTGTATTAATATTGATTAATTATTGTTTTATTTTCCATGCAGACATCTGCAAACCTACTTTTGCCCCACCCTGTTTATATCCATTTGATGAAAACCTACTCAAACTTGTGGTTCATTTGAATTGCTTTGTGAATCCCCCATCTCCACTTACACATATATTTTTCTTCCACCTCTGAATTCCCATAACCTTTGTCCTAGGGCACCTTAGTACACTCTTCCATTTACTACATATTGTATTATTTATGTCGTATAACAAAGACCCTAAGTCATTACACTATTTGTTCTCTCATCCTAGAATACATTCTCTACTTCTTTCTCCTTGACTTTTTCTTGTCACTCGAGTCTTAGCTTAGATTTCACCACTGCAGAGAGGTCTCCAACCATTCAAGGTAAAGCAACCTCTCAGTCACTGGCTATTTTATCATCATGGTTTACTTTCTAGCACTTTTTTAAAAAATATATTTTATGGGTTATTCCATTACAGTTGTCCTATTTTTCTCCCCTTTATTCCTCAGCACCCTGTAGCCTCCTCCCACCATCATTCTCACCTTAGTTCATGTCCATGGGTTGTACATATAAGTTCTTTGGCTCTAGCACTTTTGAAAAAGTTACCCTTTTTCAATGTCTCCTTCATTATACGTATGCTCCCTGTCTACTGACATCTTGTCTATGTCATTTTCTATTATATTCACAGCACTTCAGAATGGTGGCAGGAGACAACAGATGATCAATAAATATGTAATGACTGAATTAATACGTTTGTCTGTAGGAATTATTCCATTTTGCTGGACAGTGCTTCAACTGCAGAACAAAGTGCCCTCGGTTTCGTCTTTTAGCCTGCTGTAATATCTGACACATGCTCTTGCATGCCAGAAATACTCAGTAGATTTTTCACTGATAGAATTGTATTAATGTGGCTGAAAAACCAGTAGATAATTGGAACTGTTACTTTGCAAAATGTAGTTTCTATTGTAACATCATTTCATTACTGGGGACTTGGTTAGATAAAAACATAAAGGACTCTAAATTTTAGTATGCTAACTTAAAAAATTCATATCAAGGGGAAAATTTCTCCTTCTATCCTTCTAGTTTCTTTGGCTGGTCTAATAATTGAATTGCTTTAAGACAGATTAACAAGGAAAACAGAAATTTTGAATTTCGCTCATTTAAAGTCCCCCCAAAACATGCAATCCAAGGGCAAGTTGGACCACTGATGCTTATATGCTATGTGAAGCTCAGAAGTGGGATACAGGTCTGGGGCCTCAAACCCCCCGTGTGTAATTCACGGCAGAGTGGAAAGCAGCTGTTTGGTAATTAGATGTTTGCCCTCCATACATAGAGGCCTCTCTAACTTCAGACAAGTTAGCTGTGGTAATAGCGCTCTCTCTGAGCCAGGACCCCTATCCAAATTCTTGTAGGTAGTTAAGGGAGAGATAAAAACTCTTCTTGAGGCTGCTAGGTTTTCAGTGTCTTCAGCTCAAAATAGTCTACATGCCAAAATGGCACATTTTGGGGTGGCATATTCTGTTTTCCTTCAAGGAAAAGCCATTGCAACCTCAAAGGAATCTTGATTTAATTCCTTTCCAAAATATTTTCTATATCTATTGAACTGAAATCTAGTAAATAGGGAGATAATTTAAATAAAAGATATTTAAAACCAAAGTTCTTGTAAGAAATCTAAAAATGTTGAATGCAATTACTTATTTTGAATATAACTAGGGTATTTTCTGCATAGAAATCTTCGGTCTGATTACTGAACACTCAATCCACCAGTAATATTATTTTTCTATTAATGATTTAAATTCTTTGAATTATATTATGCTTTTATTGCCTTTGGTTATTCAGAAGCACCACATTGTAACTTAAATGTCATGATAAAAGCAAATTTCTAAAATCTCTAGTTTATTTTTGTATGAATTTGGTAATAAATTAAAGCAATCTATTTCTTTGCAACATAAATAGTATTGGATTAGTAATAGACTTACTACTTTGAAATTAAATTTACTGCCAAATTGCTATTAATTACAATGTGGGAACCAGGAGGGACTCCAGAAGTCCTTCAAATGCGTACTTTATACATGAGGAGACTGAAGTAAACTGCTTTACTCGAGGTTATACAACTAGCTACTTTGTGTTAGTGAGGAGCTAACAGTCAGTTAGATGTCCAGAGGCAAGCCTTTGTTTCTTCGTCTAATGCCTATTCCAAAACCCAGCCTGCTGACTCTTATTTTTCTCCCAAAAGACACCAAGTAATGATTTTCTGAAACAGATACCAAGCAGTATTAAGCGCTAATAGGTTTTGGCTTATCAAATTTTAGATTATTATTTATTTTGAAGAAGAATTGTCAACCTTTAATATTACTTTGCAATTTAATAAATAATATTAAAATTATACCTAGATCAGGAAATAAATTCTGTTTGATTATCTGGGAGTCATATGTGGATCTAATACTGCTTTCTTTATGAAATTTAGTGAGATTTGAATTGTGTAGCAGAGAAGGATGGCAGTGTCCACCTTGAGTGTGTATATGAGGATTATTTAAATTGCAGATGGCAGGAACTCACCTCAAGTAAGTTTATGCAAAAAACACCTCACTGGCTGGGAAGATCAGGGTAGTTTACAAGTGAAAGGAAAAAGCTATAGAAAAACAAAGAATCTAGGGCAGGATTTATGCATTCAGCACTGCTAAAATGTTCTCTCTTTCTCTCCTTATCTATGTTTAACTTAATCTGCAAAAAGCCTCATTCTTCATATTTAAAATAAGATATGGTCCCTGGCAGGTCCAGCATTATTTCCTCTCATTTTTTAAAGCAATCCTAAGGGAAGCAAGAAGTATTTTATTCCAGGTTCTATCAACATAAAAAAGATCTTGAGTTGGCACAATTTGGGGCACTTGGCCACAAAGGGAAATAGGGTATTCCTGCAACAGGCTGATGTAATTAACAACTTCAGAGAAACCACATGCAATCAAGGAAGTGCAATTTCCCCAAAGAAAGGATGCTAGATTTTAAAAGGATGCAAGATTAAGAAGAATATATACTCCTGGAGCTGCAATTCTCAACCTTTTTCATCTCATGTTGCATATAAACTAATTACTAAAATTCTGTGATACACCAAAAAATACATTTTCTTGCTCATCTAACAAAAAATAGGTATAATTTCGAATCATTCACATGGGATGATTATTGTTGTATTGGCTATTGTGTTTTTATTGAACAGTCTAAGGGAAAAGAGGTCAGTGCCCCTGACTAAATAAGTATTGCATGTTTTAAAAATTCTTTCGGCACACCAAAATACTGGAGCACATCAGTTGAAAATTGCTGCCCTAGAATATTTTAGTAATGGAATCCCCCATACTAATATCTCATGAGTTAATTTTTTAAAGGTTGCATTATTAATTTTCAGTACTAACCTTATGTAGGTTATATATTTTCAAAGGTTAAAATAAGATTGGCCCTCATATAACTCCGGTAGAAGTGTAATTGGTAAAAGCCTTTTTGAAAAACAATTTGATGTGTTAAGAACCTTAAAATATTTCATAATCTTAGATCTACTTCTAAAAGTGCATTCTAAAAAAATAATAAAATGTATGTACATATTTATTTGCCCTATCTTTAGTAATTTTGAATATTGGAAACAAAATGAATGTTGAGCAAACTTCATTTCATTAAATATAAATATATGATGGAATACTGTGCAGACTACACATGATACCCTCCTCACAGAGTTTTGCTAGTATATCATGTTTATGAGGTTTAAAGGAAACAACTGTTCTTATAAACTGTTGGTAAAAATATAAATTGATGCAGATTCATTGGAAGGAATTTATGTCTATACATATATAATCATAAAAATATATATCAAACTTAAAACTGCAAATATAGCTTAGCATTCATTTCTAGGAATATTTTCCATAGATAGTATTGTATGTACTCAAAAAATTTTAACTGCAATATTGTTTGCAGTAGAAAAAATGTGGAAATTAGTTAAATGTCTACCAATAAGGAACATATTAAATAAATAAAGCAGTTACAAAAGAATGATATATATCTTAATCTGCAAATTGTATTAAATAAAAAGCAAGAGATAAACACCATTTATAATGGATCCTCATTTATCTAATATTTTGTGAATATGCTTACATGTGTATAGAATTTTTTTTGGTAAAACACATGAGAAATACATAACAGTCATATGGTAGACACGACTGGTATTCACTTATATCCAGTCCTCCTTTCCTTCTTAAACATACAGAAGATAGTACTCTCCAAACTTCTTGTAATTACCTAGAGCCATGAACACAGTTTTGGTAAATAAAATGTGACTGGGAGTGACATTTGAGCTGACAAAAATGAAAAGCCTTTAAAAATCTCTCTAGTCTCTCCCCGTATTCATGCAGAAAGTCTGTCAAAAACGTGGAGCCACAAGATTAAAGCAGTCTGAATGGCTGACTCACATGTAAGACAGCTGCCTGAGGGTCACCAGGACTAGTGAGAAGTTTTCAGGAACAAGAAATAAACTTTTACTGTGTTAAAACCATTGTGGATTTGGGGGTTTGTTTACCACAGAACAAACCCAGACTATCCTAATTACTATAGTTAGTTTGGAAGCCAAATGTATTTTTAAAAGGCTAATTATTGTAACATATAGAACCCAAATTGGATAATGACTGAAATGTCACAGAAGTTTATTTTTTTGCTCACTTACCAATCCATGGAGATTCTACAGTAATTATAATGATGGAGCTTGGTATCTCTTGTTTCATACAGTCATTCAGGAACTCAAAGTGGTAAAGTTTGTAGTCTATTTTTCCTATGGTTTCCAAAGTTTACCCAGAAACTGAAATTTTGCTGGAACAAGAGCAAAGAGCATAGAGAAATGTACATGGGAGTGGTTTTTTTTTTTTGTTTGTTTGTTTTTGTTTTGTTTTTAAATAAGAACAGCTGGAAATAACACATTACTCTTTTCCATGTTGGGTAGGAAACTGTCACGTGGCCATACCTTACTGCCTGCAGGATAAAAATGTAGTTGTTCAGCTGCGCTTAGGAGAAAGAGGAAATGAATTTTGCTGAACACAATTTTTCTGTCATGGATGGAGGAACTTACTTTTTATTTTATAACAAATGATTACTGCTTGAATTTAAAACAAGGGATCTATATTGTTTTTCTACAAAAATAATCACAAAAATAACATGAGAAAATGAATATTTTGCTTTAATTCTTTGAGTCTTTTTGTTACTATTAAAGTAAGTACATATTCTTTAGAGAAAATATAGAAAGTAAGGTAAAAGTAGTTAAACAGAAAAAGTCATCAAATAACCCCCAATGGTCCCACCATAGCTACCTCATTCGAGTAAATGAAGGTCCTATCTCCATTTTACAGTGGAAGATGCCAACCCCCAGGGAGTCTAAGAAACTTGAAATCAGGAAGTGATAGAGCTTAGGGGAAAGAAGAACAAGAGGAGCTTTCACAGAGAGAGAGATATAAGGATATAGCATGAATTATTAATAAAGAAACGATTTACAAGTTATTTTAGTATCTTGCATTTCTAATTACACAGAGAAGGGGAATAGCACAGGAGAAACATGTCAAGGCAAGGGAGGTAATAAAAGCAGCTTTAAATATATTATTTAGGTACAAATTGAGATCCAGATGGAACTCACTGTACGAACCTGAGTACTGGAAAGAAGACTGGCCAGGAAATTGAGATTTTTGTGCCACAGCAGCAGTACTCAAGGCACTGGTATTAATGTTCATAGATGGAAAGCCAGAATCCTTCGCTACAGCACAATTTAAGAGTTAGATGTTTTATGGGTTATTGTAGGCTGGGGTTGGTTTTTACTTCTTTTCTTAATGTCCTGATCTGTTTCCCTGAAGGGTTCCCACTGGAACACAGCTGGATACCGCAAAGTAGGTTAGCCAAAATGATGAATGTGGCAACTAGTTGGCCACCTGGTATTAAACATATCCAGGAGTTCAGTTATCCCCAACCCCAAGGCTGTTTTTCTTAACCATTGTCAACATCCATTACTATAAATATCAGAAGACAGGGAACTTGGAGAACTTATTTTCCTCCTGTGTGTGTTATTAATTAGCTCTCTGAACTGGGAGAAATTACTTTTCTACTCAGGACTCTGATTTCTTCATATCAAAAATGAAGAGAACAGATTAAATAATTTCTAACTAACTTCCAACTCTAAGACTTAGAATCTATGATGAGTCATTCTTTCAAACTCCCCAAACTCAATACTTTCTTCTGCTTGTATAGAAATTATTACTTTGTATGTGTCCCATAGTCATCTACATAAATGTTTCATCAGTCTTACTAGACCATAACCACCATGGTGCAGAAAAGCAATACTACTCTCTGCATCTCCCTTGGCATCTGATACAGAACTCTGCACATAGAAGGCAAAAATAAAAATTCAAACAAAAGACATACCTTTGCAAATTGAAAACCTTGTGTGGTATGCTTATTTTTCTGATAATAATACACTAAACTTTAGAATCCATGATCAGTAAAGGATGCTGTGAAACATTTGACTTAAAGGAGGATGACTCCTGGATGCTTGTCAAATAAAGTTTGAGTAGCCCCACAATATTTCTCATGTCTAAAATACTAATGCATTTTTTAAATCTCTAGAACATATACCTCAAGGATCTGTGACCTGAAGAAATCTCCCTATTGCATATGTGTTTAGGGTGGCAATATTCATTTATGTTCACTCCTTGGAACCCCGTCTCTACACTGCTTTGACAGCTTGTCAGGAGTAAATCTTGTCAAGGAGGGTTTTCCCTTTGGAAAACTTCACACAGCTTGTGTCACTAGTGAGGAGAAAAGAAAAACAGAGCAAGTTTGCTTCATCCAATTAACAAATATGTATAGGCTGCCTCCTCATGCAGCTGCGCAATTGGCAATGGAGAAAGTTAATTTTATGGTTGATGAAAGCCTCTCATTTGTGATGACAAACTCAGGAACTCGAAGACTACTGTTAACTCTCTCTAAACCATTTTGAAATTTATTTGCTTTTATATTTGTAGTAATGAAAATAGTATCTTTTCTTATATAAGCAGAAATGGTTTAATATTTGCCTCAACACATTAGAAATTACTGAAAAATTTATCAATATAAATCTTAACTAGATAGACTATTTAGATTTGTATCTTCTTCCTCCTTGACATTTATGTCTTCTTTAGTATGGTGTTAAACAAAAATTATTGAATTTGTAGTTGTAAAAATGTTGGAATAAATATACAATCTAATGCTTGTAGGCTGTGAGTGCAAGTTATTTCACTGTTTAGAGTCTCAATTTTCTCATATATGAGTGATGATAATAGTACTATATGTTTTTATTGTCATAGGATCATTTTGAGGATCACTGAATAACCATTTGTAAATACAGGTACATGTATGATTTTGCCACCTCACCACTGTCAGGCAAATATTGCTTCCAGTTATTTTCAATCACTCATGAAATAGAATCTTATAGTTTTCCTGTGCTGGAAATTAGTGAGTCATTATCATGCAGGTAGAATCCTCAGAATTTTGCCATTCCCTATGATCATGCATTATTATTCCTCATTTGACTAATGAGAAAAGTGAGATGCAAAAATTTTCAGTGATTTTTCTCAGTCGTACTAATCAAATCTCAAGAGTTTGAGGTAATTTAGTTCAAATCTACTAGTTTCTGCTACTACTGTGCAATTTTAAATGGGGTCATTAAGGCCGGTATCTGTTGAAATGATAGTTCAGTGGGTCCCAGAATGAAGTACAGCAGGAAGCCATGTTATGGTGTGAGCATAGGGGATGCCACAGTGAGGAACTGGTAAGGGCAAATGATGCGGACACCGGCCCGCAGTGTCTGCAGTGTTATGGATGAGATACGAGAAAAATTCACACGGACTATCGAGTCCTATGAAGGAACAGGTACGGTGCGGCTACTCTCTCAAGGGGAGAGCATGCTGACCCTTGCCTTGATAGGCTTTTATTGGCTTTCTAATAGCATACATTAAAGAAGGTTTTCATTCATTATACTTAGGTTTGCTTTAGGTAATTACTTTTTACAGATAGCAACAGAAGGGATGTTACTGATCACTTCTTACAGATTAACAAGGAAAAAATGTTGCAAATGCAAGGGAACGATAAGAGTAACAGGTCTGGTTACACTTCAGCCCTTAGGACAATTAGCACAGACTTCAGGAAGTTACTTTAAAGATATGCAGCAAGTGCTTGCTGCCTGAACTCAGGGTAAGAGAGTTTTAGCAAGAGCAAGTCACAAAGCAGCCTAGGTATAATGCAGGCCTGATTTCCCATGGGAGAACTTCTTCACAGGTGTGATCCTGTGTGCCGACTCCCTCCCCACTGGATTTCCACGTCTCTTGAAGTGGTTCCCTACAGACAAAGCCTTTGAGTCAGGGAGCATTGCAGTCTTCATGGAATACCAATAAACACAGTGTCAGTGAAGTTGAATGGATGAGAGAGAAAAAGCGAAAAGAAAGTCTGAGACATTGACAGTTGTCAATCCCTCAAACCAGGGTAAAAATTATACCCTAAGCACAGTGAAACATCATTGCAGTCTACCTAGGGAAGCACATGGTCTGATTAATGTTTTAAATAAATCATTCTAGCTTGTTTGTAGAACACACAGTTTAGCAGCACAAAAGTGAAAGCAGGCACAATATGACAGGGATCAGATAGACACACTAGTAGCTTGAACCAGGTGACAGCAGTTGAGGTAATAAGGAATAATCAGATTTGGATGCATTTTTTAGAGTTACACCAACAATTATATTGAATTGTTGAATGTAAGGATTGAACACAATGAGTAATAAAAAAATATCTCAGTTTTTTTTTGGCAGGGACACCAATGCTAATGGTGGGTGAGACGTAGGGAGAATTGAGTTTGGATGTAGAACAGGAATTTTGGATTGTGTACATTAAGTTTGATGCTGAACATTCAAATGAAGAAAAACAAAAATAAGAAAATACTCATAGAACTCTTGTTACATGCCAAGTATAGGTCTAAATACTCTATGTGCACCAACTCATTTAATGGTTAGTAATGCTCTGTCTAGGATATATCAGTATGCATGCTGACTGCAGATGTCAAAATACCTGAGAAACTATAGCTTAAGCAAAGAAGTTAACTAATGACCACATAAACAATATATTTTCAAGTAGTTCATTCCAGGTTGCATTACCTCTGATCATATCAACTATCTAGACCTTATTAATTCTTAAGAATCAAGGGTTTTCACATATGCATTCAAGGCAGGATGAATGGGCCAAAACAATTAAGCAGAGGACTTTTCTTTTTCAGAGAGGAGAATCTTCCATCAGGAGGCTAAGATCAGACTGGTGGCTCCTTATTTCTTATTGGACTGATTCCCCCCCCCGCCCCGCCCAAAGGAATTAGTGAAAGAAATTTGTCTCCTTCCACTATTTTTCACTATAGACTGGCAGTTAATGTCTTGTGAGAGGCAACTAAAAAGGAAATTATATATTGAGCTAAAACATAAACAAAGTTGAAATACTGAAAAAAATTACAGTCTCTCACCAAATCCTACAGATGGTATTTATGGTTGATGGACATATGTGTATGGATATGTATGTTTTTACACATTATGTAAATTTCAAATTGTGGAAACTTACAATTAGACTGAACTGTAGTCTGTGTCTCAAGATTCATTATCATGTACTTGATCTTTGCCAAAGGATTCAACTTTCGTATTCAGGGAGAATATTAAGAGCAGAAAAATCTATACATGACAAGTAAATTTGAAGGAAGCTGGAATTACTTTTATAAGAGATGTATGATACTAGAAATACCAGAAGAGATTTTCCCTAGAGATAATCATTATTAGTTGTAATTTGTTATAATTGCATGCCTCTCTTGCCTTCCAAAGTAAGTATTTTAAAAATTAAAAATTGATCCTGTAAAACTCATCACTATACCATAAATGTAGCCCTTTGCCTTAGCTGCTTAGATCCAGGGAGGGTAATAGCCAGGTTAATGAGAAAGTTTAAGATGAAGGGAAAGTTAGAAAATTAATGAAAAGTAGTTCCCTTTGGACATGATCCTAATGTTTAATACAGAAAACCTTTAGCAGTCTTTTAAGATTCATGGAAATTATTGTGGTGTGTCCTATGTTTCTGGACAACTCATCAATGATAGCAGGCTTAGCATGAGACTTTTCACATAGAAGGGAGAATGTGTTAGTGATTCTTATTGTAGTCAGCCTGATACACACCAAATAGACTAAAGGTATTTTAATATTTCTTCTGTCATTTAAAAAAATTTAAATATATTTTATTCATTATGCTATTACAGTTGTCCCAATTTTTCTCCTGTTGTCCCTCTCTCCCTGATACCCCCAGTTTCCTCCAGCAATCCCCTCCCTCTTGGTTCATGTCCATGAGTCATGCATGTCAGTACTTTGGGAGAAAGTCAGTACGTTCTCCATGTCCTATACTGTTCTTAACATCCCTCTGTCTATTCTGTACCTGCCAATTTGCATGTTTTAATCCCTGCACCTTTTCCCCCATTCTTCTCTCTCCCCCTCCTAACTGATAACCCTCCAAATGATCTCCATATCTACCTAGGATTCTGTTTCTGTTCTGATTTTTACTTAGCTTGTTTTTTTATAGAGTCAGTTGTTGATAGTTGTGAATTTATTGTCATTTTAATAGTCATAGTTTCAATTTTATTTTTCTTAAATAAGCCCCTTTAACATTTCATATAATAATGGCTTGGTGATGATGAACTCTTTTAGCTTTACCTTGTCTGGGAAACACTTTATCTGCCCTTCCATTCTAAATGATAGCTTTGCTGGATAGAGTAATCTAGGTTGTAGGCCCTTGCTTTTCATCATTTTCAATACTTCTTGTCAGTCCCTTTTAGCCTGCAAAGTTTCTTTTGAGAAATCAGCCAACAGTCTTATGTGAACTCTTTCGTAGTTAACTATCTGCTTTCTCTTGCTTTTTAATATTTTCTCTTTAACATTTGGCATTTTAATTATGATGTGTCTTGGTGTGGTCCTCTTTGTGTCCATCTTATTTGGGACTCTCAGTGCTTCCTAGACTTCTATGTCTATTTCCTTCACCGAATTAGGGAAGTTTCTTTCATTATTTTTTCAAGTAAGTTTTCAATTTATTGCTCCTTTTCTTTTTTTTCTGGGACCCCTATGATTTGAATGTTGGTATGTTTGAAATTGTCCCAGAGGCTTTTATTCTTTTTTCTTCTTGCTTTCTAGTTGAATATTTTTTTCTTCCTTATGTTCCAAATAATTGATTTGACTCTTGGCTTCATCCACTCCACTGTTGGTTCCTTGTAATTTTTTCTCCTTCTGTCATTTTAGACATGCCACTTATGGTACAATGTTCTAGTCTGATGGCATTGTCGGAATCTGAAGCTCAGGGAGGTGAAACACCTGGTCAAGGCTACATTAGCAGAACAAGAACAAACTCATTTTTCTGACCCCAAGGTCAGCATCAAGGTTGGCAAAAGCCAGCTAACTTTTTCCCTACTCAATATTTACCTAAAAATCAGGTCATTTTGAAGAATACTATTAAGAATAAAAAGGCTCTAAATGAGGGGTGCTCAATAAAGTTTAAAAAAAGAAAAAATTAAAATGAAGCAGGGGTGCTCATTCCCATGATATTTTAAATTCATTCCTGACAGTGACAGCTTACTGAAAATGAAAGCCTGTAGGGCTTACTCTGCCTCTAAACGAGTGTAGATTAACCATGGGATAGGAACTGGGCAAGCAAAGACAAGAACTATCTTTTCTGAGAAAAGGCTAGAACTTCATCAGAACCTCCCTGAACCTCT
This sequence comes from Glossophaga mutica, assembly GCA_039655065.1. NCBI lineage: Eukaryota > Metazoa > Chordata > Mammalia > Chiroptera > Phyllostomidae > Glossophaga > Glossophaga mutica. The sequence continues at coordinate 173,318,410 of CM077304.1, read as the reverse complement.
CTTGTTGTCTTTTCCTTCTGCTGAATGCCGAGAGAAGGAAGCTCTCTTAGAAACCATATGAAAGATTTGTTGTTAATTATGTCTTCTGCTTAGAAAATCATTGTTAATCTGTCCCTACTACTTCACTAGCAAAGATAAAACTCATCTTCAAAGCTTAGATAACATCACCTCTTTCATGTGGTTCTTTTCCCTCCAAGTAGAATTATTGCTTCTTTCTCAATACTCACGTTTTGAGTCCTCAGTTTACATGGAAGTTGTGCTGAAAGACAGGTAAACCAGGATATTTACCAGAAACCTATTGGTGGTTCTTGAGATCCAGTTTTTTCAGTGAATTCCATTATAGTATCAGAAACTCTGCATGGCTTCTCAGCCTCTCAGATACAGCTTGCAAATCAACATGTTTCTTTATTTGGCTTGCTTTCGTTTTCTTAATAGTATACTTTGAAGAGTGAACATGTTACCATTTATTAAGTCCCATTTACAAAATTTTCTACTGTTATTCTACCTTACATGTTTTATTTAAGATGTGTTGCCAATCCTTACATCTCCAAGGTTATGTTTGTTTTGTTTTAAAATAGGTGTTTTATGGCTAAAGCATTTACATTTAGGCCTATTATCTGTTCAGGTCAGTTTTGTATGATTTAGGGTTGAGATTATTTTTATTATATATTTTTCAAACTAAGAGCAAGTTGTTCCAGTGCCACTTTTGAAAGTACATTTTCTCCCTTTGAATTGACCTGGAATTTTGTTGAAAATCAGTATGTTTAGATCTATTTCTTGGTTACTCTATTTTGTGCCATTAATCTGTACATTGTTCCTATTATTTCAGTGTTATTTTAACTTTCAGAGTCTGATAGTGTAATTCTACCAGGTTTTCTTTTTTTTTTTTTAACATTGCTCTTGCTTATCTAGGTCATTTGCATTTCTACATACATTTTAGAATCAACTTGTTAATTTCTCCAAAACAGCTATTTAGACTTTTTATTGAGACTTTAATTTACAGATCATTTTTGAGAAATATTACATCTTAAAATACTTATTCTTTCTATCCATAAATGTGTAATATCTCTATTTATTTCATTTTTTGTTAATTTCTCTCATTCTCTGTAGTTTACATTGTAAAGGTCTTATATACACATTGTTAAATTTTTCTTAAGCATTTTATGATTTTGAGGTGAATGCAAATTGAATTGTTAAACATTTTATTTTCCATGCATTTGTTGCAGGTATGTAAAACCAAGTCAATTTTTATAATAATCTTATACATTAAGGAAATTATTAGATATTATTATTTTATATTTAACTGGGTATTTATATTTTTTGTCTTCATTTATTTAAACTTTATTTATTCCCAAAGATTTGTGTTTTTCTCTAATGTCAATTATCTTCAAACCTGATGAATGTTATTTGCATTTTCTGTAGTTTTGCTTTATCTGAAAATACCTTTTTTAAACTCTATTTTATTTTATTTTTTTTTGATACAGAATTCTGGGTTAACCATTAGTTTTTTCTTTTTAGACTTTAAATATGTTGTCTGACTGTTGCCTTTCTGTAGTGGTTTCTGATGTCATATCTACCATCATTTGAATGATAATTCCACAGCATATAAACTGTTCTTATATTCTTGATGCTTTTAAGATTTTCTCCATGTCTTTGCCTTTCAGCAATTTGACTATAATGTTATGCCTACATATGATTCTTTTCAAATTTATTTTGTTCGAAGCTTGTTGATTTTTTGCAATCTATAAATGCATTAGTGCATTTTTTTTTACCAGATTTGGAAAGTTTTAGTTCACTATTTCTTTGGAAATTTTCTGCCATAAACCTGCTCCTTTCTTCCTGATACTAATTCTCTGTTAGACCTTTTGAAATTAGGTCTCTGAGGCCCAGTGTATATTTTTCACAGCCCCGTTTATATATTGTTTTTCTTTAGTCTTCAAACTGGATGATTTTTATTAATCTGTCTTCAGGTTCACTTACATGCTTTTGCCATCTCTATTTGCTGCTTAGCCCTGTCCAGGAAATTTATATTTCAGATCTTGTATTTTTCAATTCTAATATTTACATTGTGTTCCTATTTATATTTTTATTTTTATGCTAAGGCTTTCTATCTTTTACTTATTGAAAGTATATCTTTATCTCACTGAGCATAGTGTTTGCCTAATTTCAACATCTGTTCATCTTAAATGTCGACAGCTGTTGATTTCCTTATTCCTTTAAAATGGGTCATTGTTTCTGGCTCTTTGAATATGAAGTGATTTTGCATTTGGTTTGGAGCATTATGAATGTTATGTTGTGTAGGTTCTAAATTTTGTTATAGTGTTTTAAAGAGTGTTGAAGCTTTTGTTTAGCAGAAAATTAACTTAGACTCGAATTACAGAATGTACATCTGTAGTGGCAGTGGCTTAGACTATACTTTAGTTCTTTAACCTTAACTCCTAATTGCTTTCCGCTTGCTTGTATCTCAAATGTCAACAACTCGGATTTTAGGGATTTTTGTTCTCTGGATTTTTCCTTTCCAAGAGCTCTGGCTCTCTCCACTAATTTCTCTCCCAAAATGAGGGTGAGTCTTTTTTTTTTTTTTATCATTGTTACAGTCACTCCATGCCCCGTGCAGCTGGTATGATTGTTTTCTGCATAGTGCAGCTAAAAAAGAAGGTACTTACTCCCTGCTGGTTACATGTTTCAAGTATCATCTTCTCTTCAAAGGATGCTTGCTCAGCTTCCATCTCCAGTGCTCTTGGGTAGTTGTTTTTGAGTCAATAGCTCCTATTTGTGGGAAGATTGGTTTATTAGGAACTTACTTTTCTATGCTGGATATAGAATCCTGGTGTACATCTCATGATAAAACCAACAAGAATACTATTTTCTACATATTTCAGCCCTTTTCTAAACAAACATACTTTAAAATCTATTACTCCAATAAAATAAAGTAATGAAGATGACAAATTATTTTTCTCCAAGATGTTGTATGTGCATGCAAATTATACAATTGTCAAAATAATTTCTACTTTCCCTCTTTTTCTACTCTGAAATTTTACCTATGGGAATTATTGCATCAGTCCCATTAACATCAGTTAGCCAATGATACATGGCCAGAAGTTATTTGGATGACCTTCCAGGAAAAAAAATGAGAGCTTTCCCATGGCCTTATCATCTTTCTTACTGCCATGGGACAGTTATATCCCAGATAACATCGTTTTTAGTAATGAAAGAAAGAGGACAGAGAACAGAGCCCTGACCACCCTGAAATACATATAAACATAAGTGAGAAATAAATCTTTGTTACTTTAAGGCTAAGATTTTTGGGTCATTTGTTCCTATATCATAGTAGCCTAAACGGACTGATGGAGACACACTACATAATTTAGCCCAAATGCACAGACAGTGGGTATGCCTATGAGACTGAAAAAGGGGAGATGAAGACAGGATAGGCTGAACATAGAATCATTCTTTATGTGTATTAATAACAGCACAAACAGCAATAATAACAAAAACACTGGTTTTACTAAATAAATTCATGCTTCTTTAGAAGGAATAAGCATAAAGTAGTGGACACAATTCTGCACTAAAAGTAAGACAAGTCAAATTCTGTCCCTCGGTTAGACACTAACTCATGGGATATAAACCTTTGAAAGATGTTTACGTCTTTACCCTTTGGTTCCCCCATTTTTATAGTAATAAGCTTACCTTTATAACCTTGAAGGGTCTGCTAGATCTAACAAATCTAAGATTCAATGAGTAGCAGTAAAATAAAGCTCACAGTCACTACTGTAGAACCTCTTTGTGGTGAGGTACCCAGAATAGTACCACAAGGGCTCCTGTTACAACAGAAAAACATTGTCTCGAAAAAAAAAAAAAATCCAACACTCTTACCTGCATGCTAAGACATTCATTTATGCTTAAAAGTGCTGTAATACTTCTTGCTCTTTACCTCTGCCATAAGAATAAATATATTGTGACTATTTGTGAGGTGAAATAATCATTGGTTTTCAAAATTCCCACAGGCATAAAGTAAGCTGAGAAAACCGCTCATTTTTCAAGGAGGTCGTGTTCTTCTAGGCAGAGGGTTCCACTACAGCCTATTTCCTGGGATGAAAACTCATATGGAGAAGAGACAAACAAAGCCATAGCAGCCAGTCCACACACATTCAATATGAGTAAGAAATTTTATTTTTGTAAACCACTGAGGTTTTGGTACAACAAAGCTGACTGCTTTACAAAAAGTGGCACCAGAAATGGGTGCTGCCCTAAGAAAACACCTCAAGCGAAGTCATTAGAAACGTGTAGGAGGCCAGTGACAGAGCTTTCACGGGAGGGTGAAAACAGGTCCACGGGTGTCCGCCGCGGTAAACGTTAGGTGCACTGCGGGTACTGGGTGCATGCAAGGCAAGCAATGTCCTCAGTAATATGTGGGTTTAGGGGAATAGGGTTTATGATACAAAATTTACTATAGTTTTTTTTTTCTTAACTACATAAAGCAAGTAATACAAGTACTACTGTATGTGCTTAGAAAGGAATTGCTCATTTGTAAGCAGGGATGTAAAGAAAGAATCCAGGAACTCTCAATCTGGAAAGGCTAAGATTTGCAACTCCTACTCAAATAGAGAAATTATTCAAAGAATCGGATAAAATCTCAAGGCATAAACCAAATAAGGAACAAAACGATGATTCCCTATAAGATATCACTATAGAGTCCAGTTTATCTTTTTGTCTGGGCATCATGGCTCAAGAACAGGGGATTAAAATTGTTATCACAAAGCAGCTTTCAGTGTAGAGTGATAAAGTAGTTGAAAAGTACTGTGGTTGTGGATAACACTGCAAACAGTTGACTAAAATGAAACCTAAATTAAAAGTGATTGTGGCTGTTTATGATGTGAAACAATCACTACTTTTCAAATATGTACAGGCATAAATTAAACAAAAGAACTGCTCAGTTTCCATGGAGGTCGTATTATTTAATGCTTGCTTCTGATTTGAACAAAGAGGATAATGGGAAAAAAAGGACCTTTCAGAGAGTAGAATAAAGACTCATGAAGAGTAATGAACTGTGGAGTTGGGGTTACAGGGAGTAGGATTACAGGGAGTAGGATCTGTGTCCAATTAAGGCACATTACCAAACTTCAGTGTCAGATATTTAATATTTGCCCAATAAAATTTAAGAATTTCTATAGCCCAGTGATTTTTGGATATTTCCTCTTTTCCCCTTTTTAAAATGGTGTGTGTGTTAGTGTATGGTGTTGGTCCACAGTGGGGGAGGGGACCAAAAACCTTTTTTTTAAACTCACAGGTCTCCAGGCCAGGAGGAGCTATATCTGGATCTGATGTAAAGACTATCATGAGATCTTGGACCTCAAGGCTGAGAGCATAGTGGGATGAAATTTTAGGCTATCTTGCTTTGGGAAAATAAATAGAATATTTGGCATACAGGAAGGAGAGAAGTATATATGTGTAATCAAAAGAGAAGTCTTTGATAGATCACATTATTTTTCACAATCATTAACTTTTCCTTCTCTGTAAGAGGATTATGTTTGCTCACTAATTGCTGTGTTAATTTCCAATGCCTCCTATTGGAAGAGTTTACATCCCCCAGATGCTGACATGGGTTCAGTCATGTAGCAAGCTTGTGCCAATGGTTTGTGAGCAAAATACTATACAGCTAATCAGAAACTCTTACAGGCATCCCAAGTTTCTGTCTGCCTTTGGCTCACTGGTCCTCTGGCATGAGGGTATACTAGGCCCACATGAGAGACACACCTTTATCCCAGAATAAGAAAGTTGATGAGCAGAGGTGAAGCATATCCAGTGACTGATCAAAACCACAGAGCAAAGCTTAACCTGCCAGTGGAAAGAGCAATAAACATTTGGTTTTTGTAAAAACTACAACAAGAAAATGGTCCCACCACAAAACTACCATTTTTTTTCAATATAAAGATTTTTTAAGAGACACACCCTCTTTGGGGAATGGAGTTTATGCTATTTGAAGTATATATGCACATATTTATAATTTTTAGTGTAATTCTGGATACGTATCTTATTAGATTCTATGTAGGAACAGAAAAGAGAGCTCTACCTCTCAAACTTATATTCAGTACTTCAAGAACAAGCATTTGCAAATCAGTCTCTCTGGGTTTCAAATTCTTCATCTTCCAAATAGGAATATATACTCCGTCCAAAAACCTTTCAGGATTTCTTGAAGATCCAAAAAGATAAGAGTGTCAAAATAACTTACATTAGCCCTGACTGGTGTGGTTCAGTTGGTTGAGTGTCATCCTGCAGAGCAAACGGCTGCTGGTTCAATTCCTAGTCAGGTCACATGCCTGGGTTGTGGGTTTGGTATATGGTTGGGGTGCGTAGGAGAGGTGTGTACTGATCAACATTTTTCCCATTGATGTTTTTCTCCCTCTCTTTCTCCCTCCCTGTCCCTCTCTCTAAAAATAAGTAAGTAAAATCTTTTAAAAAACTTACATTAATGTGCCCATTTTATTGTATGAAATTGAAAAGATATACTTTTGAGCAAACTGATACTAGAGGAAGTTAGTCTCTATTTGAAAATGGAATCGTTGTTTGCATTTCACATAAGGAATGTGTTTATTACACACATGTTCAAATACACAATTTCAAGGAGAACATCACAGAGATAAATATGAACTTTCATAAACAAAACCCCAAGGTTCTGTTCATTCTTTAGCCTATGGTTTTAGTAGAGAACAATGTAAACAATAAAAATTCTGTAGATTTGACTATTTTTAAGTTAATATTAATACAAAGATTGTTTGCTAAAATTGTCCAGTTATTTGGGGGATCAAAATTGTCCAGTTATTTGGGGGATCAAAATTCTGATTTTCATTACTTTTGTAATATCACTTTAGCTTTTCTGGAGAAAAAATATTTTAAGAGAGGTAATGTTTTAAATCATTTCTTAGATCTTTTACCAACAACATTTTATATCCAATTACAATGAAAAGAGGGACTATGGTTTTCAATCTTCATTACATTACATTGTGTGAAGGAAGGTGACTGAAGAGAAGTGATGAGAAGCGAATTCCAATTCGGTGCTGAATGCTGAATGCTGAATCAGTGTGGTTGTTCACATGTATTCACTCATTGATTTCCCATTGAGCTTCTTTAAAGTCTGTGTGAAAATTTTGTAGGCACACTGGTCTATGCTGTATTTCTGTGATAAAAAGAAAGTGTGGTAATCTTTTTCTCCTCAGATAATAATTTCCTTAACTGCAAATTATTAATATAACTCATTTAGTAAGTGTTTATCAAATGACTGGTAGGTTTGTCCAATGCTCTGCCAGCAGTTGGGATGTCTGGAAGAATTCTATTTCTTGTCAAGGAAAAATTACCAAGCCTCCAATAATTGTAAAATCTCATGGTAGATGATAGATATCAATTTTTAATGTCACATAAAAATGTACATGATTAAAATATAATAAACACGCTGAAGAAAAAATACAGGGTGCTTTGAAAACATAAAACGGTGTTCCTGGTCCAATATAGGGATGAATTTGAGGATATTTTCCCCTGAGGCAATGTTATGTGAAATGAGACCTGAGGGGTGTATAGAAGTTAAATGGAGGAAAGAAATAAACTTCTAGGATGGAAGAATAGCATATGTGGAAAACTGGAGATGGTAAAGAACTTGGTGTCTACAGGAGTGTGAAGAGGGCTGATATGGCTGGAACCAGGGAGCAAGAAGAGTGTGTGGAATGAGACTACAGAGTTAGGAAGAGGCTCGTTCTTACAGGGCCTTTAGAGGAGGTAAAGAACTTGCCTTTCATCATGCTATTTTATCCCAACTGCAATGAGGAACAGGTAGAAAAGTTGGGAAATATTTCAGACAAAGAGAATCATCTGCACAGAGGCCCCGGGATATGACGAAGCGTGATGTAGATGTGAAACTACACAATGCATGGAACCGGAGGGAGAGGAGGTCAGTGGGACAGATGAGGCTAGGCGCTGGGAGGGGACCAGATCATTCAGGGCTTTGCCGTCCATGTTGTGAGTCAGGTCAGAGCTTTTGTTCATAGCCAGTGGGAAGATTTTGGAGAATATGAGCATGATCTATCACATTAATGGCATCATCTCCCATACATTTCAGATGTCACTTGTTGCAGTGCGGACTGTGCCTTACAGGAAGAAGAGAGCCAAGGGAAGAAGGCTGAACAAATTAGTTGAATGGTACATGAACCTACATGCCATTTTTTAAAGGTTCCATATTTATTGAGCATTTTCCATGATGTGTAGAAATGTTTTGTGGGAAGTTTGCTTTTTAATAGGTATGGAAGCTTTATTAAAATATTATATTTGAAAATAATTTGCTCTCATACTTCCTTTGAAGGCATTTTTTGTCTAGTGTCGATGTAAGTCTAACTCAGATTATATTTTTAACTGTTAAGAAGGCATTCTTGTTCTCTAATTAGTTTCATTTCACCTGTCAAAATTATTCTATGCTCATAATGTCTTACATAAATATGTAAGAATTGTTGGACATCAGCATCCTCCTCTCCTAATCTTAGCATATTTATGAACTTATGTCCTTTAAGATTGTATTACTGTCATATTAGTGAGTTTCTTTTTTATTAAATATTTTTATTTATTTATTTTTAGATAGAAGGGAAGGGAGGGAGAAAGAGAGGGAGAGAAGCATCAATATGTGGTTGCCTCTCACGTGTCCTGTACTGGGGGCCTGGCCCACAACCCAGGCATGTGCCCTGATTAGAAATCAAACCAGCAACTCTTTGGTTCACAGGCCGGTGCTCTATCCACTGAGCCACACCAGCCAGGGCATTAGTGGGTTTCTGAATTCTAAAGTGACTGAACTCAGTTTCTGCCTTGAAATATTTTCATTGTTCCAACTTTTTTGAACCAATATCACCCAGAGATTATATGATTTTAAAATTTATTTTGATACAATATCATATAATGAAAATCACATTTTAGTATCCTTTTATTAAAAAGGAAATTATTGTAAAAAGCGACTTACAAAAATGGTAAAGCAAAAAATAACTCAGAAAATATCTAATTCACATTATCCCAATGAAAATTTAAGTGAGAGTACTGAAAATAAATTATTCAAGAAAATAGGTGTAATCACCTGATTGAGCAAACATTTAATCCAACTTCTCCACTTTCTACCTCAGTTCAGAGATTTAACTGATTTTTAAATGTATCATCTTGCCCTTGATTGGATGTCATTAGTAATAAATGTAGAATATTAGGACTCAGTTGGTTTGTTTTTCCTTAAACAAGAAATTATTTCCCAGATTTTAGACTCAATATTGCCAACTCAGAAAGGATCATTTTGGAATAATAATATTCAGGCAAGGATATTATGGGACCAATGAACTAAATCTCTGGCTTGGGGAAAGAACAGGTAAGTGGTACTATTTCAGTATCTTTTGACAAGTCCTGGGTCGGTGGGGGAGGGGAAGAGAATGCTGGGATGGATGCATTTTAGCTTTTCAGTATGGAAGAGAATCATTTGAGGGGAAATGACACCCTTTACAAGCTATACAGGTATTCACATCTTAAACAAAGAAGCAAGGTTCCTCTGGGGAAAGAGGGAGAAAGCAAGGGAGTGTCAGCGACAGAGGGCAAAGAGCTGGGGAGGAGCTGCCTCAGCTTCAGGGAGAAACTGAAAATGAGTCTGAGAGTTCCCGTTTCCTGTGTTTCATTCATTATTGAAACAAGCCACATTTTTAAAAATAAACTTTGTAGCTGGTCTATTTGCGCATTTTTTACTTTAGTACTGATTTTTTTTTTTACATTACCGAGGGGCAGACTGTAACCCTGGCAACCCGAGTGTCAGATCTCACAGGCAAACACCTGCACTTTTCAAGGAGATCACACATTTCTTGTAGAAAATAATGTGATCAAAAAAGGCTTTTTCCAAGTGTCTTTTCAAGAGAGGTATATACTTGGGGGGGGGGGACAACAACCAGAGGTTGCAAATAAGGGAAATTTAACTCATAATTTAATTGGAGGCTAATTATACATGTTTACTTGCCAAGTTTGTATTACATATCTTGTTAATACAAATATATGTCTACATATATTTGCATTTTCCAATTCTTATATAAGCACTAGCATATTATACGAATTTTCTCCACCTTGATTTACCCATTCCCAATATACCCTAGAGATCATGCCACAGAACTACGCAAAGATATTCTTTGTTTCTTTTTAACACCAGAACACATGATTTGTAAGGGTTCTTCATTCCCTGACATTTTATTTAGAGTCATGGAAAGAAACTAGATCTGTCTATTACTTCCACTGTATCTCTCTTCCCTCTAAGCTTATTTTTACATTATACTGCTCTATTTGGCAGTTTCTTATAGAGAACCCATTTTTTAAAAAATGGAAGTGGGAGTCCTGCCTGAAATGTCCACATTCTTCTTCCTTCTGCCCTCGGCTGCAGTCAGTAGTTACAGCGCACCTGCCATGCTTCGGTCCCCTGGTAGGTATGAAGTAGTCAATGGTGATAAACATGCTCACTGCACTCATGATGCTTAAATCTAATACAGAGTAACAGACATGGTCACAAAGACCAACAACATGTGAAAATTTCTTTAAGGCTGCTGGCACTTGGGGATGATAATTATATAGAACCTGAAATAAATAAAAGGGGATTTTTATAGGCTGAGCGTTTGTATAACCTCTCCCCCAATTTATATGTTGAAATCCTGATGATCAGTGTGCTGATATTTGGAGGTGAGGCATTAGGAAGGTCATGAGGGTGGAGGCATCATGAACAGAACTAATGTCTTTAATAAAAGAGACCCCAAAGAGCTCTCTGCCCCCTTCCTCCATGTCAGTATAGAGCTAGAAAACAGAGCTCATGACCGGGAAGCGGGCTCTCACCAGACACTGCTGGCACCTAGATCTTGGATTTCCCCAGGCTCCACGGCTCTGTAAAATAAATTTCTGTTGTGGATAAGCCACTTACTCTATGACATCTTTTTTTAAAAATTTTAAAAAATTTTAATTGTTGTTCTTGTACAGTTTTCTGTCTTTTACTCTCATCCTAGCCCACACTGGTCAGAATGGCCATCATAAACAAAGCAATAAACAACAAGTGTTGGAGAGGTCGTGGAGAAAAGGGGACCCTAGTGCACTGTTGGTGGGATTGCAGACTGGTACAAACACTATGGAAAACAGTATGACATCTTAGTAGAGTAGCCTGAACTAACTAAGACAAGGACCAACCCATCTTTTTATAACTGAAATTAATGGAGAATGGAGCTTGCATCAAATATAAAAATGTGCTTCTTAACTACCAACTTGCCAAATCAATTGATTGATTCAAACAAATTACAGTCTAAGAACTGTTGCAGAAAGAAGCTAAGTACTGCTTTCCATACAAGTCAGGAAAGACCTGTCCCTGGAGGTGCACCCCGCCGGAGTCACGCTGTGCACCGAGAATAATCTGAGATAGATTTAGCATGAAGGCTGTGGCTCTTTATCAAACCCATTAATCAGACAAAGCATAGGTTTCCCTCTGAAGGAAGCAAATGAGAGATGAAGGAAAACTACATGCTTTATATTACCGATAACTGAAAAAAGGCATTGAACAAAGCATGGAGGTATAAAAGAGCATGGTGGATCTGTGGAAAAGGATGTGATTCCATATGGGTTGAAACCAGTAGATGGATCTCCAGTGTTGTATTGGCGTTACAGATTTGTGATTTTCACACCAAAAAAAAGTATTATCAGAATCCTAAGGTTTTTCCTTCCATCCTCTACACTTGTTAGTTCAACATGCCTTCATATTTAAAATAACTTTTTCTACCATTTCCAACCTTTTTCTATATTCCATTCTGAGAAAAAATAGATCATGAGGCAAGAACTTCCTTACTTGCTCCTTCCCATAATTCTAGAGTTCCTACTATTCTACCATTCCTATTCCTAGTTTTTTCTTTTTCTTTTAGAAGAAAAGTTGGCTTTTTTTTTGTGACCATGAGCTATGCTACCACCTTTGTGATCTCAACTCCTACCACCACTTGTGACTTTGTAAAATTTACTTTTTTGTTTTTAATCTTCAAATCATTTCACCTTAAAAAACTCTTGCCATCATTTTTCTAAAAGAACAGGATGAAGTAAAAGTAGGTTTACAGTTGTTTGTATGGAAATAATACAAAAAATAATAAATAATTATACAAAATTAAATTTTGTGTTTTGCATACTTGCACCTGTAGTCCTATCTTTGCTCTGCCCTATATTTTTAAACTTTTATACAATATTTTGTATAGAATTCAAGTATAAAGTACTCTTCTCAGTAGAAATACATGAACTGCAGGTTTAAAGTTAAATTAAAATATATATCCTCTCTACCTTGAATCTACCACCACCACCACCACCACCACCAACAACAACAACAACACTAACAACAACCTAGCATGAAGAAGCACAAAATTAGCAAGTGGAACTTAACAGGAAAAACTTAGTGGGAATCTAGAGTAGATGTAGCCCTGACTTGCTGGCAATTGGAACTTTACAGCCTATTTGGGATAGAAACACTCTGGAATGCCAGATTAAGGACCTCAATAAATCTGCTTCCTTATAAAAGCAATGAGAACACTATCAAATCTGTCCAAATCTCTTTTTCAGAACTCTTGGAATTAACCAAATTGTTAAAACATTCCAAAGAGCAGTACTCAAGAAAAACAGCGATATCTCAGTAATAACACTGAGCTTCCAGGTTTATTGATTGACTGATTGATTGATTGAATTTATTGGGGCTGACATTGGTTAATAAAATTATACAGGTTTCAACTGTATACCTCTCTAATACATCATCTGTATATTACACTATGCTTTCACCATCCAAATTCAAGACTTCTTTTGTTACCATTTATTTCCCCATACCCTCTTCTTTTTTTTTCCATTTTTTTGTTGTTGTTCAAGAACAGTTGTCTCCATTTTCCCTCCACCCCAGCCATCCCCACTTCACACCCTTGATCCTACCCCACTTCGGTTTTGTCCATGTGTCTTTCATATATTTCCTAAAAACCCTTCCCCCCTTTCCTATACCCTCTTTTAATTCCCCACATCTCCCTTTTCCCTCTGGTATTCACCATGCTGTTCTCTGTATCTGTTTTTTTGTTTGTTTGTTTGTTTGTCTGTTTTTCTTAATACCTTCAACTTTTTCGCCTTGTCCTCCAGCCTCCCTCCCCTCTGACAGCTGTCAGTCTATTCTCTGATATCTATGGATCTATTTCTATTTGTTTGTTTCTTTTGTTCATTAGATTCCACTCATCAGTGAAATCATATGGTATTTGTCCACCCATGCTGCCACAAAAAGTAAGGTTTTTTCTTACAGCCAAGTAATATTCCATTGTCTAAAAGTACTACTATTTTTTATCCAATTATCTACTGATGGGCACTTGGGCTGTTTCCAAATCTTGGGTACTGTGAATAGCATGACAATGAACATAGAGATGCATATATTGTTTCAAATTAGTGTTTTGGGGTTCTTCAGTTATAGTTCCAGAAGTGACTCAATGGGTCATAAGGCACTTGCATTTTTAATTCTTTGAGGAAATTCCATACTGTTTTCCACAGTGGCTGCACCAGTCTGCATTCCCACCTAGTGCAGTAGGGTTCCCCTTTCTTCACATCCTCACCAGCACTTGTTGTTTGTTGATTTATTGATGATAGCCATTCTGACAGGTGTGAGGTTATATCTTATTGTAGTTTTAATTTTTAGTTCTCTGATGATTAGTGACATTGAGCATGTTTTGATATATCCATTGGCCATCTGTATGTCCTGTTTGGAGAAGTGTCTATTCAGGTCCTCTGCCCAATTTTTTATTGGTTTGTTTGTTTCCTTGGTGTTGAGTTTTAAAAGTTCTTTATAAATTTTGGATATTAACCTCTTATGGTATTTGGTACCATTGACAGATATGTTGTCCCATTTAGTGGGTTGTTTTTTCATTTTGCTGATTTTTTTTTGCTGTGTAAAAACTTTTTAGTTTGATGTATTCCTATTTGTTTATTTATTCTCTTGTTTTTCTTCCTGATAAAATATATCAGAAAACAAATACTTCTAATAGAAATGTCAGAGGTTTTGCTCAATCTGTTTTCTTCTAGGATTTTTATAGTTTCAAATATAACATTTAAGTCTTTAATTTATTTTGAGTTTATTGAATATAGTGTAAGAAGGTGGTTTCGTTTAATTTTTCACATGTATCTGTTCAATTTTCCCAGCACTATTCATTGAATAGACTGTCTGTTACCCCATTGTATGTTTTTTTGCCTCCTTTGTCAAATATTAATTGATGCTAGAGTTGTGGGTTTATTTCTAGGCTTTCTTCTGTTCCATTGATATATAAGCATGTTTTTGTGCCAGTACCATGCTGTTTTAATTACGATAGCCCTTTAGTATAGTTTGACATCAGGTAGCACAATAATTTCTAGTTTTGTTCTTCTTTCTCAAGATTGTTGAGGCTATTTGAATCTTTTTTAGTTCCATATAAATTTTTGGAATATTTCTTTAGTTCTATGAGATATACCATTGATACTTTAATAGAAATTGCATTGAATCTACAGATTAATTTAGGTAGCATGGACATTTTAAGCATGTTAATTTTCCTATCCATGAGCACAATATATGCTTCCACTTATTTGTATCTTCCTTAATTTCTTCACTACCTTGTTATAGTCCAACTACAGGTCTTTCATCTTCTTGGTTAAATTTATTTGTGGGTACTTTTTTTTGTTGGTGGTGGTTGTGTTACAATTGTAAATAAGATTCTTTTTTCAGTTCCCCTTTCTGATAGTTTATTATTAGTGTATAAAATGCCACTATTAAGTTATGTATATTATTTCAGTATCTTGATACTTTACTGAATTCATTTATCATTTCTCATAATATTTTGGTGGAGTCCATGTGTTTTTAACTTGCCCTAGTTCTGTCCTCTTTCCCCAACTCCATGGCAGCCTTAAAAATTAACAGCATTACCAGCATCCTAGCAGCCAAGTTTCCCACTCCTAGAAAATTGTCACTATTTGACCTGTCTGGAAGCTCACTGGAAAGTTTTATTTTTAGGGCTTCTCTTTGTCTGACCTGCGTCAGAACTCACTCCATGTAAATAGCCCTGTTCCCAGGGCATTTTTCAGAAATAGTGGCAATTTTTAACATTGAAGTACCTGAGGTGGTACCGCCATTTGTGGCTAAGAAGAGGTTCACTGAAAAGAGAGAAAAACTGAGCAGTGATATGTCCATAACATTCTTTGAAAATAATTTCTGTATTCTTGGGATTCTTGAAGGTCATTGCATGAATAAGGCTGTTCATCTGCTCAGGAAACAACTGGAAAAGCATTAACTTCTTATCTCATATTAAAATGCAAGGGACTGGGAATAAACAAAACAATACTGAAAAAGAAGAAAAATATTAGAGACTCACACTTCCTTATTTTAAAACTTACTACAAAGCTACAGTAATGAAGGCTACTTGGTACTGATATCAGAAAAGGACTAGAATTGAAAGTCCAGAAATAAAGTCAGATATTTATGGTCAATTGGTTTTAGATAAGGGTGCCAAGAAAATTTAATTTTGGATACAATAATCTTTTTAACAAATACTGGTGGAGCAATTGTATACACACTTGCAAAAGAATGAATTTAGACCTCTATCTTACACAATATACAAAATGTAACTTCAAATGGATTGTAGATCTAAATGTAAAAGCTGAAACTCTTAGACAAAAATACAGAAATCTTTGGGATCTTGAATTAAGCAATAGTTTCTTAGATATGACTCCAAAAGAGCAAGTCATGTTTTAAAAAAAATAAGTTGGTCTGCATTAAAGTTGAAAACTTTTATGTTTCAAGAAGTAGTCATCTTTCTTTCTTTTTACATATTTTTCTTTTTTTTTAATATATTTTATTGATTATGCTATTACAGTTGTCCCGTTTCTCCCCCATCTTTCCCCCCACCCTGCACACCCTCTCCCACCCACATTCCCCCCTTAGTTCATGTCCTTGTGTCATAAGTTCTTTAGCTTCTACATTTCCCATACTATTCTTACCCTGCCCCTATTTTCTACCCACTATCTATGCTACTCATTCTCTGTACCTTCCCCCCCCTCCTCCCACGCCCCTGTTGCTAACCCTCCATATGATCTCCATTTCTGTGGTTCTGTTCCTGTTCTAGCTGTTTGCTTAATTTGCTTTTGTTTTAGGTGTGGTTGTTAATAATTGTGAGTTTGCTGTCTTTTCATTGTCATATTTTTTATCTTCTTTTTCTTAGATAAGTCCCTTTAACATTTCATATAATAAGAGCTTGGTGATGATGAACTCCTTGAACTTGACCTTATCTGAGAAGCACTTTATCTGTCCATCCATTCTAAATGACATATTTTTCAATGCTTATCCTATCAAAGGAGTAAACCCAATGCATGAATATGCAAAAAAACCTTTTATGTTTCAAATGTCATCATCAAGAAAGTGAAGAGAGTCCATATAAGGGGGAAAGATATTTATAAATTCTATACATAATAATGGACTTATATTCATATTATGTAAAAAAAAAAAACTATTACAACTCAGCAACTCATTTAATTCCCACCATGAGGGTGAACACATGCACTAAAGAAGCAAGTATTAGAGTCTCACATAAAAATTAAAGTTTGGAACTAGAAAAAGAGAAACCTGGATGGAGAGGAGAGGGAAAGGGTGAAGGGCAGAGAAGAGGGATAGACCTGTCCGGGAAAAGAATCATGAGGGGCAAATCTGAAAAACAGGTCTCCAGTGCATGTGAGGCTGAAGTATAAATGTAAGCTACATAGTGACATACATTTCCAACTGATAAATGAATATAACCACTACCTGAGGGAAATTTATAGAGCTTCAGCAGATGCACTTACGAAGCTTTGTTATAGGTATATGACTGAAGAACCATGTTTCCACACCTCAAGGTACATGAAAAAACAAGTTAAAAAAATAGTGGTAAAAAACATCAGTTATATGAGAAAATGTATTACCTATAAGGACAGTTGTAGATATTGAATAAAAGTAATATTGTATTATAAAATAAGAGAAATACTATAAAATAAGCATGTCTAAAATCTAAATAGAAAATTTTAAAAAATCTGCTTCTAGTGGGATGGAATAACAGGGACTGAATTTACCCACAAAATTTAAAACACACACGCATAATTAAACATAATACATAAAATATTGTTGCAGTGTACTGGACAGCAGGAAACAAAAAGATGGAAAACAAATGAGATGGGCCCTATGTTTGCCTTCACTTGCTGCCTTGAGAGAGACCCCAGGCCACAGCAGAGTAAGAAAGAACTGAGGGAGAGCCCAACAGGTAACCAGAGTTGAGCAGATGGAGCTGTTGTCCAGGGAGGTCAAGGCTGTTAGAGTTTATGGGTCACATGACAGAGAAGAGAAAATGATACAGAGAGAAAAGCTTAGAGACCTCAAAAAGGTCTTTTTTTTTTCCAAATATTTGGTAGAGTATTGATTACTATAATATAGTATTGATCACTACTATTGATTACATATGTGTGTGTGAGGAAAGTACCTAAACAGAGGGGAAAGGTCAGATAGAAAATTAGATGGATAGTCCCCAGCACCCAGAAAAACTAGGCATAGTGTCTTTTCTCACCTGCCTGAAAATCATAATTCCCTCGGAATTCAACTGAGTGCTGAGCAAGGTCTTGCCTCAGTATTATGGAACATTTAACCCCGGATTGAGATTTGCTCTGGACAGGCTTTAATCATCATAAAAACAAGACCTGAAAGAATAATTTGTTTAGAAGTAACTCAACAATATCCCAAAAGAAAGCTCAACAGTATTTATAGGAATTTAAAACTAATACCAGTCAATAAAGTAAAATTCACAATGTCTGATTTCTAGTCAGATGCTAGACAAATATAACCCATAATGTGGAAAATCTTTATAAATTAAAACCCAGTGAGAATTAATACAGATGTTAGAATAAGCAGAAAGGGACATTTAAAAGTTTATAACTGTACAACTGTTATAACTGTATATGTTAAAAATGTTAAGTACAAAGTTGGAAGAAATTTTTTTAAAAGACCCAGCGCTAATTTCTAGAAATAAAAAGTACACTGGATAGAATTAACAGCTGGTTAGACATTAAAAAAAAAGTAATCACTGAACTTCAAGACATCACAATAGCAATAGAATGCATTAAAATATCACATACACAGAGAATAATAATAATAAAAGAACACAGCTTCAGTAAGTGAGCTGTTGGGCAACTTCTATCATCCTAACATGCATTTTATTTGAATCCCTGTGTGAGAGAAGTGAGAGGTGGGGACAGAAGAAATATTTCAATACAGTTTCCAAATTTCCTTATTTTCAAAATTCAATGAAAATAAGCCCACAGATTTTTCAAGAGACTTGAAAAGCTTCTTTGTGGGGAAAATGGCTCATTATAATCTAATTGTTTAAAACCACTAATGAGGAGAAATATCTTATGAACAGCCAGAGAAGAAAACATGTGTTACTTTAGTTACAAAGGAGCAATGCTAAGGATGGTAGCAAATTTCACATTGGCAGTAAAACAAATGAGAAGGCTGTGGAATCTTGTCTTTTAGACTACTGAAATTTAAAAAACCACCAACCTAAAATTTTATAACTAGCAAAATGTGTTGTAGAAAAGGCAAATTAAGACATTTGAAAATTGAAAGAACTCACTGCCAGAAGACCTATACTACACAAAATATTAAAGTCCTCTTGTAGAAAGAAAATGATTGATAATTTTTATTTATTTTCAAGTTAAATGATTTTTCTTTCTCATCTACATTGTTAGTGAGACAATCCTGTCTTTTATTTCAGATTTTGTATTTTCCATTTGGTTCTACTATATGCTTTCTACTTCTCTGTTAATACTTCTTATCTTTCTATTTATTTCAAGTATATTTTTCTTTATCCTTTGCAACATGGTTATAATAGCTACTTTAAAGTCTGTCTAATAATTCCAAACTCTAGGTAGGTCATTTCTCAGTTGGCATTTATTGATTTTCTTCAGTCTTGATGGCGAATTACATCTTACTGGTTTTTCATTGAATAATTTTGGCTTAATATTGGAAATTGTGGATATAATCCTGTAGAAATTGTTTGTTTGTATTTTAGCCATTTATTTAAAGGTGGTAATTTTTGCCTTTCCTTCTGTTGCATAAATCTTAGTTTAGTTTCTAAGCTTTTGCCTCATTGGATTGTGAGTGTCCCATGAACATTCGGCCCAGGGGTTTGACTGAGAACTGAGAACATTGATGCCCAGGATGAGAATCTCTTCATTTCTAAATCTTTTCATCTCTAAATCTCTTCCTCTGGGACTCTGCCCTCACTCTGGCCCACACGAACTGCTTTCCCAGGTTCTTCTGGCCAAGAAGTTGTCAAGTTTCTATCTGGGTGTTGCTCAAGTGCCACTAACAGCTCTGTGACTAGGACTCAAACTCAGGGCAAAGCCATGAGAGAAACATAAAGTACAATGACACAAGAAATTCCTTCTAATACAGGTCACCTTTTCAACTTTTTTTCTTCCTCTATACTCAGTCTGTGTTTATTTTTCCACACCTTCAATTACTCAATTCTCTATTTTCCCCCCATAGTTTTGAGCTGTACTTGGCCAGAGGGATTGGCTAGTGTGCATTTACTTTGTGATAGTGTACTAAAAATTCTACAGTTCCTTAATAGGGACTGCTTTGTGAATAAAAGTGACTAGAACACTTTTAAAAAGTGTTTTCACATATGTATTGTATAAACTGTGTGCTTAGTTATAGAAATTAATAAACTAATATTATGAATTATTTATGTACTCTATATATACAACCATAGTATAAAATACACAAACAAAATACACACTCACCTCCATACTGATTGCTCAAAGGAACCTGACATATATACTGAGAGTCCTGAATTAATACAAATCAGAAGATGGATGTGATGATTAATATCATATTAAATACAAAGGAGAGAGAGAATGAAACACCTTGTCAGTTCAAACATAACCCCACAACTGACAGTCAGAGAGCTGGTGACTTGCATTGCAGGCAATGATTTTCAATTAAGCAGCCATTCACAAAAGCAGCTATGAAATCTGTTGAAGGAATATATTTGAAGGAGTTGGTTGAAACACTCCTGAGTAATACTGACTAGTTCAGTTAATAATAATAGAAAAAGTGTTGTTGAGAATGAGGGTAAGGAGAAAAGTTTATAACTCACATGTATGCTGTAAAACAATGTAAAATCATACTGGAGAGTGATAAGCTAAAAACAACCCGAAAGCACACATTTTAGTATTGTGTTTACATTCATGGGTGAGGAGGAGAGTAATGAAATGAGGAAAGATGAACAGAAAAGTCAAAAGTAATTTATTTTTCTTTAAAGTGTACCAGAATTTAATATATGGTAGCTTTTTATATCTTAGGTATATTGTTTAACTCTTATTTTGTACTCATTAATATTTAATAAGAAATGATTAAAACTAAAAAGGGCTTAAAACATGAAGAAGCATTTCACAGGAGAGAAAATAAATGCAAAGTCAAGTCTCAAGAACTGACAAAGTAACAAAAATTGAGAAGCTGGGTTATATTATGAATTTTGAAAATGTAATACAACAAGAAGGCTCATCCACTGCAGATGGGAAAGTAAATAGATAAATAGTTTGTAGTTGGAAATTTCCCAGTGTATTGAACATGTATCACCTTTTGACAATGATTTCACTCCTGGGATTAAAATCTGGGCAAAATTTTGCCCAGAGGTAACTATAGATGTGGGGACATGGACAGGCAGCAATGCACATTGTAACAGCGTTTGAACCAAATAAAATACTTGGTGTAACTCAAGTGTTCATTATTAACAAAATAGATATCACTACAGTAAAAAAATAGATATTTATACAATGAAATTTTATAAATAAAATTTATAAATAGATATTTATACAATGAAATTTTAGCAGCTGACAATATTAATGAACTACATCTATAGATATCACAATTGTAAAATCTTAACATGAGGCTGAACAAAAGAAGCAAGTCATGTAGATCTACAACTAGTATGACCTACAACTTTGAGTTTCAAAAACAGGTAAAACTATGCACACAGTTAGGGACAGATATATCCACATATGAAAATCTACAAGGAAGACCAAGAAAATAATTAACTCAACATTTCAAAATTATGATGAACCTTTGGGTGGAGGGCAAGCAGGTGTGATCAAGGAAGATATAAACTGTGTCTCTGAGGAAACTATTATGTAATAACCTGGAGGTGCATAAAAAGGTGTTATGTTATTATTTTCAGCCCTGGCTGGTGTAGCTCAGTGGATTGAGCGCGGGCCTGCGAACCGAAGGATCGAGGTTCGATTCCCAGTCAGGGCACATGCCTGGGTTGCCAGGCCAGTTCCCGGCAGGGGACATACAAGAGGCAACCGCACATTGATGTTTCTCTCCCTCTCTCCTTCCCTTCCTCTCTAAAGATAAATAAATAAAATCTAAAAGAAAAAAAAAAGGTGTTATGTTATTATTTTCAAACTGTGCCTCTGAACCTTTTTATATGTGCATTTCATATTTTTTTTTTAGGAATAAACTATATAAGGGTGTCCAACCTTTTGGCATCTCTGGGCCACACTGGAAGAAGAAATCTTGGGTCACACATTAAATACATTTCCACACATAATCACAAAAAAATCTTGTAATGTTTTAAGTAAATTTATGATTTCATGTTGGGCCACATTCACAACCATCCCAGGCTGCATGCAGCCCACGGGCTGTGGGTTGGACACCCCTGCATTCCTTGTGTTGACCATAGAGTTCTATATAGTTCCTTAACTATTTTTACATGTGCTTAGGAACAAAAAAATAAATATTAGTAACAGTTTTGTGCATAATAAAATAAATTATCTCATTATTATGTTTTTCAGTTTACAAATCACATTTACAATCATTGAACTTTTCATTTGATCATTTTTATCATCTGAGATAGAGATAGAATGGAGCTAATTCACCATTTTGTGGATGAGAGGACAGACGAGTAGAGAATTGAAGTTACTTTAATAAGATTATATAATGGTTACAATTAACCCAATAGAATGAGATAGTACATGAAACTGATCTTGTATTCTTGCAATAAATCCAGCATGGTCTTAATGAATTAACTTTTTAACACATTGTTGGATTCAGTTTGCTATTTTTTTTAAAAGGAATTTGCTTCCCTGTTCATGAACATGGTTGGTCAGATGTATGGGGATTTTTCCTTAAGTATGTTTATGCTACTTATTTGTGTCTTAATTGCACTTTAAACAGAAACTATTTTCTCTAATCTACCAAGTTTTTGAAATGTGTTGCTTAGCACATGGTCAAACTTTATTATGTTCAATATAAGCTTGAAAAGAAGGAATAATTTCCAGTTTGGAACAATATTCTATATATGTTAATTACATAAAGTTTAAATTTTATACTGTACTTTTAAATCCTCTGTTGCTTTACTGAATTGCTCTCTGTTTGGTGGACATATTACTGAACTACCTGTTAAAAATCTCTCCATATGATGATTTTTAATCTCAGTATAGCCTACAAATTATTATTATTATTATTATTATTTGGATTTGTGTGTTATAAGTTTAGAATTATTATATTTTCCTAATTCATTTAAATTTTGTCTTTTTTATTTCTTTTGCCTCTATTAATGCTTTTTTTTCTTTTCAGTCTATTTGTTAGGCATTATGCAGGACACTCCCACTTGACTTGGAACACCATTATATTATATATATTTAACTTTTAGAAATTCTAAATAATTATTTTTCAAATATTACCTGCTTATGTTTTTCACTTTTCCTTCATGTCTTTCATCATATGGCTTATATTTATAATGCAGTCTATGTCTGGGGGGAAAAGACCATATTTGAAGTTCTTTAGGATTTACAATGACTTTGCTTTCTTTTTTAAAGATTTTATTTATTTATTATTTCTAGAGAGAGGGGAAGGAAGGGAGAAAGAGAGGGAGAGAAATATCAATATGTGGCCACCTCTCACATGCCCCAGCTGGGGACCTGGCCCACAATCCAGGCATGTGCCCTGACTGGGAATTGAACTGGCGACCCTTTGGTTCACAGGCTGGCACTCAATCTGCTGAGCCACACCAGCCAGAGCATATTGAAACTTTTATTGCCACCCATTTCTGGCACTTGATTTTATTACCTGATATCTATACCCTGGAAAAGTATATGAAGAAAACCTCAGTTCTCTGAGGTTATACAGATGTACTCAGAGTGGAAGCAAACTTTGGTACTTCTTCTCCAGGAATATACATCACATACAGAACTATATACATGTCTTTAATGTGATTCAGCATTTTTGTTGTTTTAGTTGGAAGAATCTTCTATATCTCTTTCAAGTTGTGGATTGAGAATGAATGGTAATCAATTTAAGGAATCATGACCAATATTTTGAAAATTGAGTCAAAGGATATAAAATGAAATGAAATAGAATAGAAAAGATCAGAGTGCACCATGCATTAATTATGGTAGTATTGTTTTGTGAAAAAAATTCCTCCTTTCTACCTTCTCCTCTTCCTCTCCTTCTCTCTCTCCCTCCACTTTTACCTCTCTCTGCCTCTCCTTCTCCCTCTGTCCCTCTTTCCATTTCTCTCTGTTGTTCAGATTTTATGTGTACATATATACACATATAATCTGTTCCCCCATATATATATGCAATATAATCTGATACCACCATATCATATATATGACACAAAAATGAATTTACTTATGAAATTGTATATTTATTCCTGCATGTTTAAACTTCAATCACCTTCAAAGTATTCTCCATTTGATGCAATACACTTATCGAGATGGTTTCACCACTACTCAAAACAGTTTTTGAACTTGTTAATTTTGATGCCTTTCAGTGCTTCTGCTGTTTTTTGTCTCACCTCTTCTACGTCAGCAAAATGTTTCCCTTTGAGAACTTATGTATATGTATGTAATTTTTACTGTGTGTTGAAATCAGTAAACTTAAAAGCACATTTAAGATATCGAATCATGGAACAGATTGACAGTGCCCATAAAGGAGGGGTAGGTGGACACGGACAATGGTGGGAAAAGGGGAAGGGACTAGTTAAAAAATATGTGTGAATGACCCACGGACATGAACAACAGTGTGGGACTGACGTGGGAGCAAGAGCGTGGGATGGGTGGGAGAGGGTAAAGGGGGAAATACTGGGGAAAATGTAGTAGAATAATAACAAAAAATCTTTAAAAAATTAAAAAAATAAAATGATGATTATGAACATTAAAGAAAAAGATATCGAATCTGCCTTTGGGTAGTTAGTATATTATAGAATCCTTTTCTGATCTTCTCTATTTTTGTGGCCTTAGAATATATCTTTTTAAGAATAATCCATCTTACTTGAGCAAACTGGAATTCCCTGAGTTCCTATAAGAATTTTTTAATGGAGTTATAAATATTGTCATTTAGAGCCAAATGCATTATTTTAAAGAAATTTCTTTAGGAAAAAACAATGTCACAATAATCACAAAGATAATATGCACAACAATGTTTGAGAAACTGTCATGAACATTGATTGGCCTTACTGCCAAAGCTGTTTTGAGAGCTGCTTTGGACTTACAAGCAAAGCAAATAATGAGAATCACAGGCAAAATCCCAGTGTGAAATTAATGCCATCATGTCCCCACTCAGTACAAAGGAAATTCCTATGCGGATTCCACCAGGCTTTGCTATTTTGAGCAGAAAGTACCAAAGACTCTCTTAAGGGGCTCAGGGTTCCCCCTTTAGAGAGTGTTGTCATCTGTGACTCTGTGCAGTTACAGTGCACCATGTGACCAGAAGGGTGGGATACTTTTCCCTGGAGTGTGGCCTATTCTGGGCAGGCACCTACATCCTCATGAATATTTCACATTTGACTCTGGCACTGCTGGCTGGTCTGCGTCCTACTCCGGGAAACTGCATAATGGATCACTGCCTCCCTCCCTTCCCCTTCCTCAAATGAACACAGGGTGCTGCTCTGATTTATTTCTAGAATGCTGCCAGCCAGAGAAAGCACAACAGACTGCATTGTTCAGCAATTCTCTAGGATTTTACAATCACATTTTATTAGTTTTTCCTCACTAAATCCCGTGACAATGACCTAGCTGACTTTCTTAATAGGAAAGTCAGATTTCTAGGTATTATAGGTCAATGTTGTAAAGATTTAAAATATTTTGTTAGAACTTTTGATATCTGGCTCAGCCAGTAACTAACTAGGGGAGTCATTGTTCCCCAAAATACATAGTCATTTTTTCAGCCGCAAAATGGGAAAATACCTTCTTTGATTTACTCACAGGGATGTTGTAAGAATTATGGGAAAATATTATCATATATCTATGTGTCAAAATAAGTTAGAAAATCTGGCACAGTAGTTAAGAGATAAGACTCAGGCCTTGGAGAGCTGAGCACACTTGGGTAGATAATTCACTGTTTTTGAGCTTTCGTGTCCTTATCCATAATGTGAAGAAAATACAGGGTGTGGCAAAAGATGGGTCACACTTGTTCATATGGAAAGTAATACAACAATTAATAAATAATAATACAAGAATACACTCTGTTTCTGGTACTCACAACAGTAAACTTACTTTTGCCCCACCCTGTAATATTGCTACATATAAGGATTAGATGGGTCAGTATGTGAATATTTAAGAGAATGCCATATACACCAGGCTCTCAGCAGCTGCTAGTTCTTATTAAAGAAACACACACACATTCAGTATTATAATTGTTTGGGGAGCTCCAATGACTCGTAAAAATGTAAGCTTCTGGATGACAGAGATATTTCTATACAAAGCCCACAACAATTTTACAATGGGAACACGAACGCTCTGAAGCTTAAAATAAAATCTTATGCCTAAAGGACAAAATGTGACCCATATTTCTTCTCTTTCTTCAGCAAACTTATTTTTGTTCTCTCAGGAAAGCCCTCTATGATTAGTGTTTGATGATCTGTCTGTGAATTTGCCTGAAGCCTTACGACTTGCATTCTCTTTAACATTTCTTTAATGAGGTAGCTTACTAACTCCTGTTGTGCTTGGTAATTCCCTCCAGAAAGCTATTGCCTGGGATGCTGTCAGGTGGCAGGTTCCCCTTTTCTGAAATGAGTAAGTTCACTTAACTCAATGATGCAGTCATTTTGATGACAGAAATGACACTAACACTAACTTTAAGTATGCAGTTTGCATATGGACAGTGATGATTCAGGGTAAACTGGGGCTGTGCATCTAGTCACCTAACCATAGTACTATCATTTTATATCTCAGTTCTCTATAGTACATAAAGTTATAGGATACTCTCACTCCAGAGTTTAGGCTTTGTGCGTTTTCTCTAGGACTCTGCTTTGTGATGTGACTAGGAAAAAGGTAGGATGTGGCATTGGCTCAATTCTACCTCTGCCTTTCTTCCCCCAAAACTATTTTTTTTTGTTTCATTTCTTACCTCATGAAAGCTATCAGCCATCTGTAAGTTCCTCTGTTCCTCCAAGTCATAGCAATGAGAGGCTCAATAGAGTAGTACCAACTCCTTTTAAACATGACATAAAGGAGAATCTAAAATCCTGCCACCAGGGGCTGCCATCTTAACATGGTCTTTAATTTTGTTTTATTTTCTCCACCCCTGCCCTTGGTCAGAAATGCTCCTCATCCCCATTTTATCTTCTTATGATCTTACTTCCTTTTGATCTCCCCTACCCTTTACACTGAAATGTCAATTAGTTTTATTATGAAAACAGCAATAAAATGGATAAGCATATGACAATGGAAAGAAAACAAGTAATAGCAAGTATTCTTACAATTACAGAATTTCAGAGCTGAATGCCACCTTAAAGAGTTTACTTAGCGCATGGGTGTGGAAAAGGTATTTCTATTTACATAATTTTTCCTTTTTATGCAAATATCGAAAACATAAAATCCAAAACCAAAATAAATCTTAGAGTTTATTCAGCTCCTTTAGTGAGTCAAAGACGTATGTTGAGTTTTAGATTTCATACAAAAGTGAAATCATGTGGTATTTGTCTTTCTCTATCTGACTCATTTCACTTAGCGTAATACCCCTTAGGTCAGTTCGTGTTGTTACAAATGGTGAGATTTCGTTCTTTTTTATGGCTGAGTAATATTCCATTATATGTATGTACCACCTCTTCTTTATACAATGAACCCTTAGGTTGTTTTCTTGGCTATTGTAAATAATGCTACAAACATAGGGATGCATATGTCTTTTCAAATTAATGTTTTGGATTTAAATGAGCAAACAAAACAGAAACAAATGCATAGACACAGAGAACAGACTGATGGTTGCCAGATGGGAGGGGGTTAGGGGCCTGGGTGAAAAAGGTGAAGGGATTAAGAAGTACAAATTGAAAGTTACAAAATAGTCATGAAGATATAAAGTAAGCACAGGGAATACAGTCAATAATATTGTAATAACTGTGTTTGGTATAAGTTGGGTACTAGGCATATCAGGGGATCACATTGTAAGTTATATAAATGTGTAACCACTATCCTGTACACTTGAGACTAACGTGATATTGAACATCAACTGTAATAAAAAAAGCAAATTTTAAACAAATTTGTAAAAATATATGTATTGATTTCCTATGTATGTTGAACAGTGTTCTTTGGCATTGGGATATAGTATTGAAAAAGACAGAGAGTTATAGACCTCATGGAGCTTATATTTTAAAAAATTCTTTAAAATTGTATTGAGGTATAACTGACATATAATATTATATTAGTATCAGGTACACAATATAATGCTTCAGTATGTGTATATATCACCAAAAATCAGCACAATAAGTCTAATTAATATCCATTTACCATACGTAGTTAAAATTTTTTCTTGTGATTAAAACTTTTAGGATCAAGTCTCTTAGCAACTTTCAAATATAAAAACAATATTACTAACTACAGCCACCATGCTGTACATTATATACTCATAACTAATTTATTTTTCACTGGACATTCATACTTTTGAATCTTTTCACCCATTTATGAGTGAAGCTTATGCCTTGTGAGTGGAAAGAGACACTATATAGTATTTAAAAATAAAATTGCATGTAACTTTAGAACATGGAGAAATGGTGAAAATAGCATAAATAAAAAGCACCTCTCAGAGACATTTGAAGCAAAATTAAAATGAGGAGATGGAAGCCATGTTTTCAACTAGGGAAAAATGTTATAAAGAAAAGGAACCATAAATACAAAGCTCTGGGATGCGTGAGTACCTTGGAATGTTCAAGAAACAGGAATGAGGGCACTGTGGATGGAATGCCATGAACAATGCAGAGTGCAGGCAGGGTGGACGGCGGATGACACAGGGGCTTGGAGAGTCTGGCATTTGGACCTGGTGGTGTTATTTCATGGAGTGGGAAATGCTTGCCAAGCCCTAGGTTCTGGTGGTGAGTCTAGTGGTGAGATGTGAGGAACCAGTATTTCTCTTAACAGATGAAGAAAGAGAGTTTTTAAAAAATGGGTGATTTCCCATGATGTTCTTTATATAAATGAAATTGGGCTGGAAATGAGGCCTTTTTTTTTTTTCAGCCCTATTCTTTTCCCAGCACAGTCCTAATTATGAGTAACTTAAATATGACCATAGTTTCCTCAAATTTATCTGTGTGTTCCCTGGCCCTTATTTGCTGCTGGGTCTCAGTGACAATAAGAACACATGTTTAGAATGGCAGAAAATAAATGATCTGGTTGTCAATCTGCTCGTCCCTTCCTGGATTTTCAGCCAGTTTCACTATGGTATCATTTCGTTTCATACTATGTTAGAGTATATTCACTAAAAATAAGGCAGTGGTATTTTGCCCTATATGCATAGAAAAACTACATGAAACTGTGCCCTTGTTTGAAGGACACAAGTCTACAAGTCTTTCAACTACAATCTGAATGTTAACCACAGTTGAGCCAAAACTATATGGTGAAAATAATTACACATTTTCCTGACTAAACCCATTCAGTATTAAAAAAAATAATCTATTGCACCACATGATGCTAAGCTCTGTGTTAATTCATCAGCCTTACACTAAAAAATGTGCACAGTGTGGGAAATACGGGACTCCTCTAAAATGTTCTATTAAAAACAATTAAAAGGCCATTAGCTCCTGCACAGAAAAATAATGCAACTATTTATTTTCAGGCTTAAGCACTGACAGGTAAAAAAATAAAAAGTAACTGAAGCCAAAAAGATAGTATTTAAAAAGGAATAGAAATAAACCTTTCTTCTCTACTTTTACATACAAATTGTGTAGAATAATTTTGTATTTTTCATGCTTTTCCCTATATATTTTAGAATCACAAAAGGTGAGAAGTAAAACTAGAACTTTAACTCACTTTAGAACTCACTTAGCTTAGAGTTATTAATTTCTATTAATAAACTGTATTTTAAAAATGAGGCAACTAATATTTATTTAGAAAGGAGAGGGTACTTCTCAAGGTCATGTAGCAAGCTGGTGGTATGTCATGCTAAGAATCAGCACAGATGTGTTTATAAGGCTCCTTTTCTGTGATGTCTCCTGCTTCCTGAGAAAGTCTGCATTCTTCTTTCAAGAAATCTGATCTCAGAATATCATAGTTTGCCCTATGTTCATAGCAGCACAATTTGCAATAGCCAAGTGCTGGAAGCAACCTAGGTGCCCATCAGTTAATGAATGGATCAAAAAACTGTGGTACATTTACACAATGGAATTCTATGCAGCAGAAAGAAAGAAGGAGCTCCTACCCTTTGCGACAGCATGGATGGAATTGGAGAGCATCATGATAAGCGAAATAAGCCAGGCAGTAAAAGACAAATAGCATATGATCTTACCTTTAACAGGAACCTAATCAACAAAACAAACAAACAAGCATAATATAAACAAAGACACTGAATTTGAGAACAGGCTGACAGTGACCAGAAGGGAGAGGGGAGGGAGTTTCAGGGGAAAAGGGGAACGGTTTAGAGCAACAAGTATAAAGGACACATGGACAAAAACTATGGGGGGTGGAAATGGAAGGAAGGTGGGGAGGGCGGGGGTAAAAGACAGAAAACTGTACAATATCAACAATTAAAAAATACTGATTTAAAAAAATAAATAAATAAAATAGCAGCCAAAAAGTAAAAAAAAAAAAGAATATCATAGTTTGTATTGCAGTAAAGGAAAAGATACTTAGAAATTTTCCAAAAGAAAATGATATTCTAAATAGTTATTAGTTATTTCATAATGATAAATTTTATCTCATGTGATATTAAGAATATCAAGATCTTTTCTTGAAAAATAGCTAGGAGAACACATATACCTGACCCTGTCTTTGAAATGTATCTTTTTCGGAAAGTAATTTTAGACACCTCCCCCCCCGCCGCCTTCTTTGTGTTACTGCTTCTAATGACTTGGGTCTGTCTATGGCTAATGCTCTGTAATCATTGTACAAAGTCATTAAGTATCTCCTTATGCCTAAACTTGAAAAGGAAATTCTTCTTTTAAAAATATTTTCAAAGAAATAAGCTTTAGGTCAAAAATTAACTGCATTAAGAGTCAATCTAGGGCAGCAGAATGAAAAGAGCATGGATTCAGATAAACAGGGTATTATCATTTTACAATTGCCTTTGGGCATGATGAATTAGGAAAGAAGATCATAAATCAAGTTTTGTTTATAATAGGTGTTTTATTTTAGTTTTTTCAATGGAAAATGATATACAGCCTGACAGAAAAAAACATCTGCTAATAAAACAGCCACTAGTACTTTATAGGATTTTCTACAAGAGTTCATCACATTTAGATAGTGTTTCCTAAGTGTACAAGATTCCTTCATGTAACTGTTTTATTTGATCCTTTCAATAATCCTGTGAGGCAGATAAAGCAGGGCATATAACTCCCATTATACAGGTGAGGCAACTAAACAAAGAATGATAAAATGATTTGCCATAAATAAATAAAGAAGCTGAGGCTTTTGGCTGGACTTTCTTCCCCTGCTCATGTCAGCATTTCCTATCATTCCTCTCTTGGAGTCCCCCAAAATTTAATAAGACTTGAACCAAGGCCTTCAGAATCCCAGTGTCTTAGCTCTCTGTTCGCAGCTCAGGGGACTTTCCTGCACAAAAGCAGCAAGGTTTAAATGCCAGTTCAAGTTTAACTGGGGAAAATTACTAAATTCTAGGAGTCACTCATTCTTTACACGAGTGACATTCATCAGATTTGTGGTAACTCTGTTACTGAGAGATCTGGATCACTTCTCAGAGACTTTCATTGTTGGCAGAAGACTAACCGATCCTTAACAAGGCAGAGCACACAGGGAACACGGCCAAACTCCCTGCCAGGCTGGCGGATGCTCCACTACAGGCCTCATGAGAGAGAGTGGACATGATTTCTTCCAGGAGGAATGGAACAGCAGAGTTCCATGCACCATTGTAGCCATAAGGATTTTCTATTTGAAGTGTTAACAGGACAGGGAATTGAATATTTCTTTGTTTCGTCAAAGGTTCATCTCAATGGTGCACCTCATCCATTGATGACCCGTACAGAGATTTTCATTGCCTTTCTCACATACTGTAAATAAGGATAACCATAAATGGACCCGGTACTATTTTGCTTTCTCTGGTTGTTTCCATGACTGAAAAAGCTCATTTGGTTATGTCTTTTGTGAAAATGTCCATACTTTCTTCTGCTCAATAGACCAGAATACGGATGGCCCAGGATGGACCAGGAGCAGATATTGGTGTTAAGGGTGTATGCACACCTCCATGCGCACACACAGACCCATTGAGCATGCACTTTCAACTACCAGTGACAGCTGTGGCACATGTATTAGGTACAAGGGCAGCACGTATTGGTAATGTGTGATTGTTACATTCAGTGTGAAATTTATTATTCGTTCTTGTTTTTTAACCATAGACATTCGGTCCTGTGTGCATCTCTATCTTATATGCTCTGTTGAGGCAATAGACTGTATTTATTCTATTGGTTTAAGGCTGAATGCTTTGGTTTATGAAAACAGTTTGTGCTAAGAAAGCCCATTCAAGACAACAGTACAAAGTAAAATGAGCAAACCATTAAACTGAGAAGAAATTAGTATTAATATCCTATTGTCTTTAGTAGCAGATAAACAGTGGTCAAACCGTTGGCCATATTGATTTTTCATTAAGTTTTAGGAATCTGAGCACTAACCCAGTAAACATTGGCTATGGAATCTAATATGAAAGCTATTTTTCTTTAACATTTTATAGTGGATGTGCCAAAGAAAATACTCTTCTCACTGTCCAAGTAATTAGAAATATAGACTTTGTTTCCCTACCCCCACCCTGCCTCAACTGTAAGCCAGGTGTGAGTCAGAGGGAAACAAGCACAATGCCTACTCGTTTTCCTGGGCAGCCATCCAAGCCGTCCCTCCTCACTGCAGCTTTGAGGTATGACAAAGAAATCGCTGTCCCAGGTAGGGTAGCAGCAACATGCCTCATACTGCATGAGAAGCTCACCAAGGAAACTCAGTCAGCTTGGTGAGAAATATCACTGAAGTGATCTGGAGTAATGGCGTTTCAGAGGGAACTGCTAAACAGAATTCAGAAGATTACCGAGGTAGACAGCTGTGATGGAGAGATTCTTTCCTCAGATAAAATCCCTTCATCCTTCTCTTAGCCTTCCACTACCATGTTTGTTATTTAGAAAATCAGTGTAATTCATTTATTATAGTTAAACAGGGGTGTCAAACTCATTTTCATCAGGGGCCGCATCAGCCTTGTGGTTACCTTCAAAGGGCCGACTGTAATTTTAGGACTGTATAAGTGCAACTCCTCCTTAACAGGTAAGCAAGAGCTCAGTGCTGCCACTGGGTAGAAACAAGGTGCCAGGCTGGATAAAACAAGGTGAAGGGCCGGATTCTGGGCACAGTCCTTGTGTTTTGCCACCTGTACTATATAGTATGTGACAGTTAAGTAAAATGGAAGCTACATTACATTATACTTTCCCTTTTATTTTTATGAAATAAAGATCACATTCTAATTTTTTAGTCTTAATATTTTGGCCATCACAATGAAAATAATACAGTTTTTAATTTAGACTTGTATTAATGAGAATATTTATATAAATATTTTTGTAAATTTTTAATAAATTTTCAAAGGAAAGAACACATTGCATATAAAAATATTTTGTTTGTACATAAGAAGATTCCTATAATCACCCCCCTGAAATCAATCATCATTATAGCAACAGAGTGTTCATATTCTTGTAGACCTAAAAAAAGTAAATTTAGTGAATTTTAACTTGATTTATTTTGTAAGTAGTAAGGTAGATACATATAATTAGTAATTTAATATTTCTATAGTGATTTTATTAAATTGCAGAGTAGAATGTCATTGATATGAGAGGTACACTGACTGCAATACGACAATTAGAACACTGTGAAATGAGAATTTAAGGTGATCTGGAAAGAGTGTACCTCTGAGCCCCTAGGGACATGATAGACTAAGCTCAGGGTTCAATCACAATGAGGAAGTCCAGCCTCACTTTAATCAGGCACTCCTAATATTATTCTTTTGTAACTAAAAACATGATTTATTTCATCCCCTATAACTTAATATTATATATATAAAGGTAGAAACCCAGACTTTAATTTACTAAAAGGAATAATAATAATTTTCATTTGATTATTTAGAAGCTTATGTATCTAACTACTCCACTGGCATCTGCTTATGGATAGGAAGTTTCATTCCACCTTCTCCCTGCATTTTACTGAAGGGAAGACTGGTACATGGCCTGGGACCTGCTTTTCCCAAAGTTCTTTGAAGAAACATTTTTAGACATGTACATTACTCCACCATTCCTAAAATTTTATGGTGAGAGACTATATTGTTTTCGAGTTCAGCTTCCCTTTACTTATTGAAATTATTAAGTGGTAGTGCTCTAGGTTTTAACTGAGAATGATTTAAAGTATGCACATAGATTTCAAACCTATTCTCGTTATAAAGATGGATTTTTTTGATAGGTTCTTGGAAGTATTATCAATTAATTCTTCGTCTTCGAAGTGGCGTTTTGAGCTTCATGGTAATTTTAAAGGGAGAGCTACCTGGGAGTGGAAGGGAGTTGCCTCCGCACTGAGAGCTATGAATTCCATCCGGTGTCCAGGCTGGCTGTGGTTCCCAGTGCTGGGACTGGAAGGACGCTGTGAGGGAGAAGGTGCCTTGCCATCTTAGGCGCAATTCCTTTGTGAGGTCGTCGTGGCCCAGAATTTTCTCTTTAGTTTTGCGGTGCAGACAATTAGGCTCTATCAAAGATGATCAGTTTTGGAGATTGATTTACATTAATTAAAATTATTTGAAATTGAGAGAAACCAAATATATGTAGCAAAATTAACTTTCAAGTGACTAGTAGTTTCTTTCTTTCTTTCTTTTTTTTTTTTTGTATTCAAGATTTGGTATTGAAAGTATATGGGAAATAAAAATACTCATCATAACATTAGCTTTTTGAGCACTGGTTAGACTATGTGGATATGGACAACTTAAAGATGGTCCTTCTGTGTTCAACCGACTGAAGAGACTGAAACTTTTTCCACAAGATTTATGTGCACACATTTTATTATGTGCATTTCTACATACTATTTTCTTGTTGTTTTTTGTAAAAATGATTTGACATGACTTACTACATGTGATGTTAAATGAGGTGAAATTTTAACTACCTCATTTTAGTGCCTAGAGTTATTATAACCACTTGACAAATATAAATAAATACAATCTTTTCCCAATATGAATATGTATGTTAATGTATATGCAAATACACACCAAATACATATACATATACATACACATTATATATTTTATTTATATATATGTATAAATACATATATATGTCATTTGTCCAAACCACTGTGAAATACTTTAATCCAGTTCATTGGGGAAACCTGCAGTTTACGTTGCTTTCTTGTTTGATTCTAGCTCACAATATGGAATTAGGGGCTGGACTGAAACTCAGCTTCCGAGAGAATCTGATTCCAGATCCTGAATAATTCAATTCCAGTTGAATTATTTGTTTTTCTAAATGGTAAGGGATTGAGCTGTTGCAACCGATATGAGATCTACGAAACAATGCTGCAATCTAAAATAACGAGATTCATATAACACTAAAGAGAAATAGAACAAGAACGTTTATTTGTAGATCTGTACTAGGAAACAAATGAATTTAACACAGCCTCCGGTTCTTGCTCTCAGTATACTTCAACACAACATAAGATCTATGAAACAAATTCAAAGATGAGATAAAGCCACAGTCTGAGACAACATGCTGAGATGAATGGCAGCTGGCTGAGAGGCCAAGATAAAAAGAGAATCACATGAGGTAAGAAACGGTGTGATGCAACCGAACTTGCTGTTACAACAGGGCTTAGTTACCCCCTGTTTTAAATGTCATCTGAAGAACCTAATAGAGTTTGCTAACCATTTTTCTGAAAAAATTCATAAAGAAATGCTCTTCACAATGTTGACGAGAACAATTTGTAGAAAATTAATCAGGGAGAAAATAATTAACGGACACTTTTATCGGGATTTTAAAAATCGTTACATATTTTTCTGTTCCAAACCTGCCTCAGGAGCTTTGCGTTTGCTTTTACTTCTGCTTGCAGTGTTTTTCCTCTCACCCCATTCACTTGTAAGGATTCAGTGTGTTGACTCTCACTGATTCTTCATATTGCTATGCAAATGTCATATCCTCAGAGAAGACTTTGATGAAGGCTAGATTAGGTCAGATCCATTTTTATGTTTTTCCTTGACAATGGGTTGGCCAACTAGATTAAAAGATATGTAATAGTAGCAGAAAATTTGCATTCATTTACTGATCTATCGAAAAAATCTGGAATAGTGGTTGGCTCATAGAAGGCACTCTATGAATATTTGTTGACTAATGATTAAATCACATTCATCTGAGCTTGTTACTGTTTCCGTATGTGTGGTTATTCGATCATCTGTTTCTCTAGTTGATCAATAATTCCATAGGGCTAGGGACATGTTGGACCTTGTATCTATTTTGATGACCACTATATGTTAGCACCAAGCAGAACACTTGGCACATTAAATATTTGTGACAATTAAATATTTGCGGAATATTTATGGGGTATTGAAAAAGCACTGTAGGCAGAGACAGACACATGGAAAGCTCTGGTAGCACTGGCCACTAGGAATTACAGCTGTTCAAGAGTACTAGATAGTCCTGTAAAGACAAGAAGACAGTACTACCAAAGAGTGGGCATACCCTGGCTGGAAGACTAATGGGAACCTGGAGGTATAAATTTTACTCTGTTCCCCATTTGAGGTCATAAATGGCATTTAACAGCCATACCAGTACAGAGTGGGATGAAAGCATTCTGCTACTGTCTGTTAACAAATACAAGTTTACCCTAATTCCATGTTGTCTGAGGGTATATAGAGATTGTTCTGGAAGGTCCAATAGAAAATTTCTACAGAACAGAGACAGGAATATTTAGAGGTAATTCCTCATAAAATAGTTTAATTTAGAGACGAAATAAATTTTTAGAAAGTTATTTGACCTCCTCAGAAAAATACATAAGGATATGGAACTCTGTGGATTAGAGACAGAGCCATAAAAAAGAATGGCTTGAAATAAAAGGGCAACTAAATGTTATAGAGGGAGGAAATGGATGAGATAGGGAAGAATTTCAAGGAAACTAAAATGTCATAGCAGAAATAAATCAGCACTGGACTTGGTGAAAACCAGAACTCATTCTGAGTGTATGTGTATCAGTAATGTGAAGTACACATTTGGGAATTTCTTCTAAAACATTGTAGAAAGAAAAAAGAATATTAAAATTATGAGAAATAAAATAGTAATTGTGGAAATTTTAGATTGGAATGCTAATACCTATTTTGAGTGTTTTTGAATAAAGTAGTGGAATAAATGAATCAGAAGTGATAGCAGAAGAACACTTCTTTGACATAAGACCTGATAATGCAAGTCAAAAGAGCAATATATCTGAAAGGTTAATCAATGGGAAAGATATTAACACTAAGATATCTTCAAGCAAAAAGTTTTAGTTGCATTGTTAATCTAGAGAGTATAAAACATGAAATGTCAGTGTGTACTTTTATTTCTATCACTATTAAATAGTAGAAGAAAATATATCCATTTTGAAGGAAATTATTGTCTCCCATGACTATTATACGCAGCCAAGTAGTCCTTCCTGTATGAAGAAAATAGATTATCAAAAGTTTATTGGCTCTAAAATGTGCCACCTGCATATCCTTCTTCTTATTTAAAAAGCAAAAACACAAACTTGAAAATATACTCCAAACAACTCATCAAGTAAATTTAAAAGCCGAGGATGATAAGAACATAATGGCATAAACTCTGATTGTAATGAGCATATGTGCAAAATTCAGAATAACTACAGCAACAAAATTTATAATAAAATTTAAAAATTCACATTGTTTTAACAAATATTTAAAACTCAATGAGGGAAAGGAAGAAATGAATATTGTAGTCATCTAATTGCTGAAGTAAGAAGAGCAAAAGAACTAACTTTTAATACTTGATTCTGGTTAGATCTACTGATATCCAGCAAAAGTATGTGCGATGCTAATTATTTATTAATCATTGCTCCATGTGTTTCTTCATATATTGTCATTTTATTAAAAAAGACTATTCATATAATACTTTTAGAGAAATTTAATCAAACTTTTAGTAAATATAAAAAAATGTATACTTTCCAATGAAGCACTGGAGGAGATAAGGACAAAGAAGTAAAAACACCATCAATGGCAACAAAGGAAATAGCAAGAATATGTAAATAAATAGGAAGAAAATGTTGTGCACACACAAAAACTAACCATTTTGAAAGGTAAATGAAACTGAAATTCATCCTAAAGTAAAAGCAAAGGTTTTCTAATTGGATTAAAATTATTTGTAGTTTATATAAGTCACACTAAAATGAAAGTTTTGTGAATATGAATTTAAAAATTGGGCATTATTTGAAAGCGAGCAATGTGTGCAAGGGATAATAACACTAATAACAGAAAGAATTCAAAACAAAGCTCTCAAAGCAAACGTGGCCATCCGATATTAATAAAAGATATAATTAGCAACGAAGATTTATCCAAGAACCTAACATCTCAAACATCTCACCGTTCAACAAAGGCACCTGCTCTTTCCACGTGAGGCTTCAGCCCAGCTGCCACATTTAGCTTATGGTTTCACCCGTTCTAGGACTCTTGGCAACCACAAGTAATCTAGACCCTGACTTACTTTCTGCAAATCCTTGACCTTACTGCCCTACCAGAAATTTGGCAACTGGCTAGTCCATTAAGCCCACCATGCTATGACTGTTTTTGCTTCTATGCTATACTTTTCATCATCATAATTCAAGCTTCTTTTCCTTCGACACAAACTCTCACTACTCTCTTAATCTTCCAAACATTTAAATTACCTCTTCTGGGTCTATGTTTTTGGTAACCAACTCTGCTACTTTTTGCCCTTAACTGAAAATATGCTCTCTTCTAAGAATACTATTTCCACCGCATCTGTCTTACACAGATGGTCTCATTTCCCTCATAACCCATACCAACCAGGGTAAGGAAGTGGTATCAGCATTTTTCTACAAGCACAGTTGTATTTCTAGGGCATTGCTGTTTTACTCATTTAAAAACCTTGTTCCTTAAGGCATGAGACCTTCAAGCCATTTGTCCTCGTTACCACCACCTAGTCACTGCCACATTTGACCAAGTCCACTGATATTATTCAACCTAGATTCCATCGATGCTCCTCTCACCCATTTGCCAAAATCTTCAACTCCCTGTTCACCCATTGCTTTTATCTGCAACATATTTACCCCAGATCCATCCATATGTCATCTTCTTACCTGCTATATTCTAAATTGGATTAAGACCTTTGCAGACACTAAAGTTAATGTACATATGCTTCCCTTCACACTCTGCCATATGCAATTCAGAAGAAACACAATTTTAAATCATAAAATAAATGTAAAGCATCTAGAAAAATTCTGATTTTACTCACCACCACTTTCATGATTTTTCTCAAAATATGTGCTACATCTAGACTCCTAGATGTAGTGGAGCAAATTACACCATCTTCAAGTTGGTGCCCATTATAATTACTTGCACTGAATAACGAATTATGACAGTTCAGTATCCTAGTACTACTATTTAATTATACCTATAAATTCTGTGGGTCAGGCATTCAGACAGGGCACAGCAGGAATGACTTACTTCTATCCCTTAATACCTGGGGCCTCAGCAGGAAAGCCTTAACAGCTGAGGAGTTATTTAACTGCTAGGTACTGAAATCCTATGGAGAGACTTTCACTTATATGTCTAGTGATTAACTCTGGCTATTGACTGTCACCTCAGCTGGGGTTGTTACCCAGAGAATCTATGCAGAGTCTCTCCATGTAGTTTGGGCTTTCTCCCAGCATGGAAGCCTCCAAGAAGTTGAACTTCTTTCATTGTTTACTGAGACTCCAAGAGGAATCTACCATATTTTTTGGAACATAAGACACACCTAGGTTTTAGAGGAAGAAAATAGGGAAAATATTTGAAGCAAAAAATGTGATAAATACTTGATAACATAAATAACAATGTAAATGTAAACAGAACCCAACAGCAGCATTAACAACCATTATTCTGCCCAAATTTGATGGTGGTGGGATGTGTCTTACAGTCTAAAAAGTATGGGTATATCATCTATTCTGGCCTGGCCTTGTGAGTCACACAGTATCCTCTGCCAAATTTTATGATTACAAGTGAGTCATAAGCTAGTGCAGATTCAAGTGAAGGAATGAACGCCCCATCTCTTGATAGGAGAATTTGTATCATTAAAAACATATTGAATGCTATTATAAATGTGTAGTCTTCTTTCTTAGATAAACATATAACAATGCCCCCAAATAATACCAAATAACTATCTCTCTTTAACATTCTTTAGAATGACTGACCCAAAATCTTTCCTCTTATCTTTAAACTTCTATAGCACCTTCAGAAGCCAGAATACTAAGATAGCCCCACCCTCTGCCCAATGATCTATACACTTGTATAATCTATCCCTTTAAGCATGAGATCTGTACGTTGCTTCTAACCAATAAGGATATAGTCATGATAAAAGGCTTTTTCAGATGTAATTAAAGTCTCTAATTAGTGACTTTAAATTAATCAAAGGAAAAATTATCTTGGGTGAGCTTGACCTAGTCAATTGATCCCATTAAAAGAGGGTCTAGAGGTCAGAGAGATTTCCTGATTGCTTTGAAGAAGAAAGTATTCACAAGTTCTACAGATGTAATGAAATGAAGTTAGTTTACCACTTGAATGAGCTTAAAAGCTGAATCTTTCCTGGGAAAACCTCTGCATGAGAACACAGTCTACCAACACCTTGATTTCAGCTGGGTAAGATCTTGTGCAGAGAGTCCAGCTAAAGCATACTCAGACTGCTAATCCACAGAAACTTTGAAATAATAAATGTGTGTTGTTTTAAACTGTTAAATTTGTGGTACTTTGTTGCAGAACAAAAGAAAACTAGTACACTGCTGTAACTCAACT
Organism: Glossophaga mutica; assembly: GCA_039655065.1. Classification (NCBI taxonomy): domain Eukaryota; kingdom Metazoa; phylum Chordata; class Mammalia; order Chiroptera; family Phyllostomidae; genus Glossophaga; species Glossophaga mutica. The sequence continues at coordinate 173,277,849 of CM077304.1, read as the reverse complement.
ACTCTCAGACACTGTCCTTGCTTCCTACTTTACACACAAAATAGAAACCACCCAGTGGGAACTCACTTTCCTCTGACTACATCTGAAATTTACTTTTCCATCATAACAAAACTTCTTTTCTTTTGCTTCTAAGATGATGGCAGTGATTCTTTTCTTCATAATCTGATAATTCTATGAGGTAGAACTAGTCCCTGATCACAATAAAATAATATTAGAAATTATAAGAAAACATTAACCAAAACATCAACAAGTTTATCCTCTTGGAATTTACAAACTTCCCCATAATATTGGGAACTTTATTGATTTCCACTATATGAATCAATAAAAAAGTGACATATAAAATTTGGAAATACTTGCTACTAGCTATGAGAGAGTGGTTTGTAGTGGACTAATAATACTCAAGCTGAGAAAAACTATAAAGACACCACCAACGACTGTGTGAACAGACTGGGGAGGGTCAGAGGCATCCAGGGCCTGAAGAGCCAAGGAGACAAAAGCTGGAACTCTAGTTCTACCAAAGTGGAGGATCATGGTAAAAATCCCACCCATACCCTCTCACAGTTCCTGGGAGACTATACATTAAAAGTGGAGAGTTAACCCAAGGTGTCTGCAATCTTATAAATTGGAAATAATACTTCAACCCAATAAGTGGTGCAATTGCAGAGAGAAGTTCCTGTTCTAACAACCCACCATAGGATGAGGGAAATCTGCTATGGAGGAAGCCTGTGCAATTTATCACATATTGTCTGGACTTCAGTAAAACGCCACCAGGAATACCAAGGAAATAAACCAAAAGTAACGAAAATGAACAGTAGAAACAGATCTACAGGTGATCTGCAGAAGTTCTCACATAATTATTTCAGAATAGCTGTGATTAATATGTTCCAGTAAATAGGTGGTAAAATAAAAGCTTTTACCAAAAACTGAAAGGTCTTAGAAGAACCAAATACCCATTGTGACAGCATAGATGGAACTGGAGAGCATTATACTAAGTGAAATAAGCCAGGCAGTGAGGGGCAAATACCATATGATCTCACATTTAACTGGAACCTACTCAACAAAAGAAAAAAGCAAGCAAAATATAACCAGAGACATTGACATTAAGAACAATCTGACAGTAACCAGAGGGGAGGTAGGAGGAGATAATGGGGGGATGGGTTTTCAGGAACAACTACAAAGAATACATGGACAAAACCAAGTTGAGGGGGGTGGAGGAAGCAAGGGAAGGAGGTGGGTTTGGCTGGGTTTGGGGGGAGTGGTGGAGGGTAAATGCAGACAACTATAATTGAATAACAATAAAGTAGTTTTAAAAAGAATCAAATGGAAAATACAAACTTAAAAGTTTTTGAAAGTAATAATTCAACAGTAGAGACATTGTTAGTGAGATGACTATCTAGACCAGTACTGTCCACAATGGTAGACAATAGACACGTGCACTTGGAAAGTGGCTGTTCTAGATGGAGATGCACTGTTAGTATAAAGTACATGTTGAATTTCGAAGGCTTAGTACAAAATAATGTAAAGCAGCTCATTAACATTGTCACATTGATAAAATATTAAAAGAACTATTTTGGGTTAAATAAAATATAGTAACACTATTTAAAAAAAATTTTTTTTATTGTTCAGTTACAGTCATCCCCATTTTCCCCCTATTACTCTCCTCTACCCACCCCTACCTCCTACCCTCAATCCTACCTCCCTTTGGATTTGTCCATAGGTCCTTTATACATGTTCCTCGACCACCCTTCTCCTTCTTTCCCCCATTGTCCTCCTCCCCTCTCCCCTCTGGTTATTGTCAGTTTCTTGTTTATTTCCATGTCTCTGGTTCCATTTTGCTTGCTTATTTGTTTTGTTGATTAGGTTCTACTTATAGGTGAGATCTTATGGTATTTATCTCATCGCCTGGCTTATTTCACTTAGCAAGTAAATTTCCTCCTGTTTCATCTATGCTGTTCTGAAAAATAGGAATTCCTTCTTTCTTTCTGCTGCATAGTATTCCATTGTATAAATGTACCACAGTTTTTTGATTCACTCCATTATTTTCAATAGTTTCTTTTTTACTTTTTAAAATACAGCTAATAGACAATTTTAAATTATATGTGGCTTGCATTATATTTCTATTGAACAACATTTATTTTTAAGGTTAAATTATTTTCAAAAAACTAGACTGTTGCATTCAGAGAGGAAAGAATGAGAAAAACAAAATATATAAGATATTAATACATACAGGTCACAAAATACATGTCAAAATGAGTATATTTGGAAATCCTAGAACAGGAAAGAAGAGAAAGAGAGGGTGTTGCAGATGCAATACTTGAAGAGATAATGACAGAGTATTTTCCAAAACTGGTGAAAAAAGTTAACAGAATCAGAGCTATGATAAACCCCTAGTAAGAAATACAGTACCTTGGCACATTATAGTAAAAATATTAATGACTAAGATAAAGAAAAATCTTAAGAACAGGTAGAATTAAGGCACTTTAAAAGGAGCCACAATAGACTAATTGTTCACTTCTCAACAGAAATAAAGGCAGAAAGCAATAGAATGGCACCTTTAAAAATTGCTGGGAAAGTAACTGCCAACCCAGACTTCTACACCAAGTGAAAATATTCTTTTTTAAAAGGAGGGGAAGTTAAATACATTTCTAGCAAATAACTGTAAACAAAATTTCATTAAAATAAATACTATAGGGAGTATTTCAGGCAATAGAAAATCACAGAAGTCACAGAAATGTAAATAGTAATAAAGAAAAATAGAAATGTAAAAAAATGGGGAAAATTAAATTTTGACCATTAAAAAAAAACACAACCACTATAATGCCTTGTGTGATTTAAAATACACATAAAAATTAAAATAAATAACTATAATAACACAAAAGATGAGAGCTGGTAAACAGAATTGAAAAGTGCTGAAGTCCTAGCATTATTTGCAAAACGACTCTAGCATTATCTGCAGTATATTGCAAACTAATACAAATTATATAAGAACTTATTAAATCAGGCATGTTATTGTAATGATGATATTGTTATTGGATAATCACTTAAAGTACAGTGAAAAAAATGTATAACTAGCAATCTAATCAAGCCAAAAGTGAATAATATCAAAATACTTTGTTATTCCTGTAGGTGCAAAAAAGAGAAAAAACACACTGAAGAACATGTCAGGAAAAAAATATTAAGATGTTAGATGTAAACTAAAGTCAATGAGTAATTGCATTAAATGTAAATGGAATGTATATCCAAATGAAAGGAAAACATTATCATGTTAATTTTAAAACTATCCACTGTATTTTTCCTATAAGAGAAAAGAAAAAAGAGATTGAAATTGAAAAGGTAGAAAAGATATACCAGAAATAACTCTCAAGGGATCTGGTGTAGCTGTGCTAAAGTAGTACAACATCACCTTTACCAAGCATTAGCAGAGATATATAAGGATGTTTCATAGTGATAGAAGATTAAATACATAAGAAAGATATAACAATTTTAAATATTATGTTCTTAAAAAGATAGCTTCAGGCCCTGGCTGGTGTGGCTCAGTGGTTTGAGTGCCAGCCTGTGAACCAAAGAGTTGCTGGTTTGATTCCCAGTCAGGGCACATGCTTGGGTTGAGGGCCATGTCCCCAGTTGGGGGTGCATAAGAGGCAACCACACATTGATATTTCTCTCCCTCTCTTTCTCCTTACCTTCCCCTCTCTCTAAAAATAAGTAAAATCTTTAAAAAAAGATAGCTTCATAAAATGGACAGAAATAAAAGTTCAAATAAATATACCAACAATTAATGGGAGATTTTAAGACCTCTGTCAATAGCAGACAAAAAGAAATGGACAATCTGAACAATACAATAGAAATTGTTAGAGTACAAAATCAAATTGATATCTCCAGTTCAAAATTATTTTTGTCTTCTAAACTCCAATTTAGCTTTTCCAAAGTTTTCCAAAAATGTCCACATAAGTACAAGAAAATTTTTTAAAATTTACACAAATCGGACACATGATGCCAGCTTCTGGGCAGAATTTATACAAAATGTGAAGCAGTTCGAGCTTGAAAATTTTGTACAAAAACTTCAATACAGGATCTGAATTAACAGTTTATTCAAAATGAACCTGAAAAATGGCTTGAAGATAATATATCTTCCCTAGATGTTTAGAATAGAGCCACTTAGAATAACACACAAAACTAGGAGTCCAGTTCTTCTTTTACCACTAATAAGCTATCTTATTAGGGGTTAGGGCCTGCCCCTGTATTCTACAGTGAGAAAAAACAGTTGACACCTTGAAAGAAAGAGAGAGAAAGAAAGAGAGAGAGAAGGAAGCAAGGAGGGAAGGAAGGAAGGAGGGAAGAAAGGAAGGAAGGGAGGAAGAAAGGAAGGAAGGAAGGAAAGAAAGAAGGAAGGGAGGGAGAGAGAGAAAGAAAAAGAAAGAAAGAAAGAAAGAAAGAAAGAAAGAAAGAAAGAAAGAAAGAAAGAAAGAAAGAAAGAAAAAGAAAAGGAAGGAAGGAAGGAAGGAAGGAAGGAAGGAAGGAAGGAAGGAAGGAAGGAAGGAAGGAAGAGAGAGAAAGGGAGAAAGAGAGAAAGGGAGAAAGGGAGAAAGAGAGAAAAGGATGAAAAATAAACTTGTAAGTGTCTTCCTTTCTTCCACCATCCCCACTGTGTATATAGTTTACAAGAGTTCACTTGAAATATACAGTGTTTGCCACAGGGGGATATATCTTTAAGGCTGAAATTCAGGGTCTAGGGTATCTCAAAAAGAACATTGTGGTTTTTTTTTCAGGAGCTTCTCAAATAACACCCACACAGATGTGCCTATTTCAGTGACTTTTAAGTAGCCTGCTGCTGAAGCAGGAATGTTACTCCCAACAAAGGAATATACCATTAACATTGTTCATTCTTGTTACATATTTGGTAAATGACTAACTTACCATATCTACTTTTAATAAAGTGTGACATAAATTGTTATGATTTTTCCATTATTATATAGTTAATTTTGTTTCAATTGTATCACATACTTACATTTATTGGCTGAATTAATATTTATGTTCTTCTCTCCAAAATTCTTTCTCTTGCCTATTGGTCTGCAAACACTGAGTTTCTGCAGGCAGTGATCACATCTGTATTATCCCCCCAAACAGATCCATGTCTCTCTAATAAGTGATATTCAGTGATAGCATCGCAGTCCACCCAGCTTTTCAAGTTGAGAATATGGAAATCGACTTAGTTTTTCTCATTTCTTATCTCTGACCATCAAATTTAATCACTAAATCTAAGTCCTAAGTCAATTTCTCAAACATTGTTTAGCACAGTGCCTGACAATACAAGATATTAAGGGGCTGCTTGAAGAATAAATAAATTATTTGTTGTTGTGATTAACTGTAACATAATCTATTAGTTTGCTATTATAGATGGTATATTAGTAAACTATTTTGCAATAAGCAGAAATTATGAAGATAGCAATGATTTATCAATAGTTACATTAATGCCACATAACTCTTTGAAAGGCTGATTACTGCCATTAGTGCTACATAAGATTATTGGTCATTCTGTGGATTGTTGATGTTAATATTAAATCCCAAACAATTTTTTATTGGTAGTCTTTATCTTCTACTTGTAGGCTTTTTAAGAATGTTTATTGGTGTCAAGAAGATAAAACCTATAAATATGAAAACATTGGTTGATATCAAAGTATCTAATTGGCTGATTGACATTACCATTTTTAGGCAATTATCTTAATAGTAGTCTATTGTCATATTCTAGAATCTTTTCAGGTAAATTTCATTTAATTTTTTGTGAAATCCAAGAGAATCTTTGCATATACCAACAGATGTTTAAGTGCTAATGGAAAAAATGTTTGCAATATTTTTAGATGTTATTAACACAGCACATGTTAACTAATTTGTACCTTTAAAAATTCCCTGCAGCAGCACTGTTCTTTATAAATAATTTGACCTTGAACAACACAATTTGTGGAGTGTGGTATAAAAACTTCAGTATTGGGAGAGTTTCTCTACACACTTCTTTTCCTGCTTGTTTTCTTTACTACACAAAAGAGCTGCTTTCAGAAATCAAGACACTATACCACAAGAGCAATTTAAAATCAAGGAAAAGTTTCAGATCTTTTAGGTAGTTAAGAAAATAATTATTTTTAAGTCAGTTAATTATTCTCTTTATCTTAAGAGAGGATTAAAATTCTTGCTGATGCTCTAGTATACTAAAAAATTAAATTTCCTAAACAAACATGTTATTTCTGTTTTTCTAGATTAGAACATGTATTTAAATATAATTGATGCTTTATGTTATAATAAGAGGCTATTTTATTAATTAAAAGTCAATGCATTTTATTGTGCTGTCCCAGATATCTAAATATCCCTTCTTGATGTGTTTTAGTTAAAAGGAATTCATAAAGTAAGATGTAAAGCAAAATGATTTTCCAAGCAGCTGACTTGTGCTTTAAATATTCATTCATTCCTTCATTCAACAAACGTGTACTGAGGTCCTGTCATGTGCCAAACACTATTCTAGGCACTACAGGTATGAGTGAGATGAAATATATAACCTTAAGTTTCCATCAATATAAAAAGGGTGAGATAAACAAAAATAAAAAGGTGTTTGTACCACACCATGGACCATGCAGCAACAGAGACACTCACAGAGTACTAAGGTGGTACAGAGATCAATAGTCAATGCAAACCTGGTGATCAAGGATGGGAAGAGAATTTTGGAGATGGTAATTCTTGAAAAGTCTTGAACAATAACTGAAAGCTAGGTTATGGATTAGAGGAGTAGAATTTTTTCAGGAAGAACAGTATGAGAAGTGGCAGACAGGCAAGAAACAACAGAGGTTGTATAAAGAATTATATATAACACATATGTGGAGGGTATGACTCAAAGCAGAGATAAATTAATAGTAAGGGTAATAGGCATGGCCAGATCAGGAAGAATACTAATTCGGTTTTGCTTTCCAATAATCATGCTGCATTCTCAGTACCTAGTAAGCCCAAATATCCCTATTGAGGAAGTGCAGACTGGGAAATCATCTCTGCACGTGCAGTAGCTTTTGCACATTCTCCCCAAAATTTAAAACATATGTATAATAAAAATAAATTAAAAAAATTCTGTAACATAATTTGAATCTTTGTTCTGACTACTTCGCATGTGTTTAGGAGTGGCAGGTTAGACAGTGAGTGTAAAATCCCTGTATAAACTCTCAACTATGAGACAGGAAGGTCTAATTATCATGAAGGCACTGTCCCTGCTCTCAGTGGGTGGGTGGAAGAGGTAGGTATAAGACACTTAATCAGAGAACAAGTCAAGTAAAACACATAGCAGTTAAATGCTAGGTTGACTCATATTCTTTATGAAAGAGCTGAAGGAATCTTTTCCTGAGGTTAGGGAATTACAATGCTGAGATGCCCCAAATTTTAATATCATATCAAAATCCCACGCAAAGTAAAAGCCCAACGATCAAAGTCTCTGGAAGATAAAGACACAAAAATATCAAAATTTAATTGACACCCTAAAATAAAATGATTTTGTCTTTCTGAAGTAGATGTCTAAAGAGATTTCAGGGCTCTTGAGTACTTCGTTCTACTACTTCTCACCTGGAAGTGTTCTAGATGCCTGTGGAAAAGCATCTAGAGTTTTTCTATGACACCTACACTCAGCGTGCCTCTCATTAGCTTTGGGTTCTCAGAGGCTGTGCTAGTTCAGTGCTTACCATTGGAATGTCTCATTTTTTCAGAAGTCCTGAGCGTTGATGGGACTATCAGGCCATTAACTCAGTAATTACTCCATTAAGAGAATGAGGCCATGTGAGTCCATGGGTGGTATACCAGACAAAATTTTGTTTCCAGAACTCACTACCTGAGGAAGGAGAGTAGATGAAGACATGTTATTTTTGGCTCCCTCAGGTTCCCAGTTGATGTCACCAGTCCAGCAAATGCAACCTGAAAACATAAGCTCACCCAGGAGAAATTCGAGTCACGTCAGTATTGATTTGGGCTAGGCTCTTCTGCACTTGTTTGGTTCCGCCCTTGAGGAAGAGCAGATCTGGATAAGGAAGAATAGCAATCATATTTAACTGTATACCAAAAAAAGCACAATTCTTAACAAAATAAAATGCAATTTTATTTTTGTCCTGTCACTAGATAAGAACTCCACCAAAGTTATGAACATTTTTTCCCTGAGTTTTAGGTAATAGACCACCCTGCTGTCACCTTGTGCCACACACAGATCCTTACTTGTGTTAAGTCTCCTCCCCTTGGTTTAAGACACTGCAGACTGTGGTGGGAAATCAGGGCGTAGCTGGTTAGTCCTGTTCTCTCTGTGCTCACCCTCTCCCCTCCTCAATCCCTTCTGTTTAGCTTTCCCACCAAGGTTGAAGTGGGAAAAGGTAGAGGAGAGAGTAATATTTGAACTTCTGCTATTCTGTGCCAGATGTTTAGAGTTGATTCTTTCTCTCTTGGGGCATTTTAATGGCTTTTCACAGATTTCCTGCTGAGCTTTTTTTCCCTTTGATTCCTGATGCCTCTTTCTTCACAGCAGTAGTTTGCAGAATTTCCTTCTGCAGCAGGTGTATCTGGGGGAATAATTCCACTGAAGTTCTTTTTAGGCTTTCTAGGTTCCCCAGACAACCCTTCGGGCTGGACTCTGGACAGCCTCCAAACCCCTCCCGGCAACCTCCAGATGTGCAGAGACCAACCCCTGCACAATCACACTCTCCTGGCTCTGCCACCAAAGCTTGTAGTTAGTGTTTCTCTTGCCCTCAAGATTTCCCAGAAATAAATTATAGCTCAGTCCATATTCTGTTTTAGATTTCTCTAATTTGACTCAGGCACAAATCACCTGTCTAACAACAGTTTAGGGCTCAAACTTCCTTCTGACAAATGTCCAGGGCTGTCAAATGACAGGCGGTTCTTAGGTGCTAGGTTTCTGTGGATGAAGTCCACACCTAAGAACAGTTCTGAGTTCCTTCTCCCATAGTCCTCTTCACCCAGGCATCCTCTGATTTCCACTTGTCAGGAAGAGCCACACTCCACTTCTCTCTCCTCTCCCCTAGGTCCTGGGTTATGCAGTTCCTATTAGAAGAAAAAAATGTATATTCTACAAGTAAGATTTTACACTGTTACTCAGACGTTTGTACTTGAGGTGAGGTTGGTCCCTTGAAGTTTTGCTTTGGCTTTTGAGTCACTTATGGAATAGAGGATGCTCTTCCCAGAATAAAGGGGAGAGAAAAAAGGAGAAGAGAATGTACAGAGAAAAACTAGATCTATATTTTGACTTACAACCCTGTTATACATCCTCCCCTATTAAATTTTTGCATCTTACCAAAGAAAGTTACTTCCTATCTAGGATCTTTTTCTCCCTAAAATGTAAGAGCCAGGGCACCCTGGATTATGTTTCACCAGGAGAGTAATTTCTAAGTCAATGAGCTGTGTGACTGATGTACTTTGTCCTGATTCTCTAGACAAATACACAACCAAAATACATATGGATTAATCTACCTTCTCAATCAGAAGAAGGCACAGTGACCTCTTTTTCCTGGCAGAGTCCTTACTAACAGGATCAAGATCATTCACGTCTCTGACTACCACCTCACTTCCAATTCTTCTACACATTTGTAACTTCCAAAACCTCATTTCATCTTTCTTTCTTTTTTATTAATAATTCTAAACTTAAAAGATTCATTGATTCTTAATTTTTCAGCTTTAAGCATCTTTGAAGTTGTAATACATCAATATTTCACAACTGATAGTACCTCATAGTTTAATTTTTGCCCCCTTTTCTTTAATGGTGCATTAGGTAGCATTTAGGATTTGATAACACATGTTGCATAAAAGTAGGGAGAGTAGAATAATTAACATTCAGTAATGATCCTCTAGATTTAATAATCATCAACATCTCATTGTATATATTTTATCTTTTTAAACTGTTTTATTGTTGTCAAGTGTCTCTATTTTTAAGAAGTACTTAATAATTCTACTATCTCTTAACCCTATATACTATAGTTTCTTCTTTAAAAACCTAAGTACATTGTCTTACATAATAATACTATTATTACATCATCAAAAATTTAAAATATACATTAACATGTTTTAATACAAAATCCATTTCCAATTTTTTCCAGTTGTCCTCAAAGTAACTTTTTACATGTGGTTTGTTTGAATCAAATTTCAAATAAATTCTCTATTAATCTTGTTCACTGTTGCTCCCCTCTTTTTTTCCCCTACCATTGACTTGAAGAAACCACAGCATTTATCTTCTGGCCCATATTCAGGATTTGTCTGATTGCTTCCTTATACCATAATTTAAAGTACTTTTCTGTATATTTTGTATCCTATGGATTAGAAATTCTTAGAGATAAAGGGTTGACTACGTTCAGGTCCAATGTTCTTGGCAAGTGTACTTCAACGGGAGCTGTGCACTTCCCATTACATGACACCAGGGGAGCACCACTCCTGGTTGTACCACTGTTAGATATGATCTTTTTTAGAATTGATCGCTGTCTTTCCATAGCAATCTGTCTTCATTTTCAGTGAATGAAATTGTCAATCAAATCTTTCCTAGAAGCCTATCAATGCCCATCTTGTCCTTTAAGTTCTTTTCAAACTATTGTTTTTTTTACAAGTCATGGTAATCCAACCACATAATTTATGTGTGGCTTCTTCTACAAAATAACAGTGCCATATCAAAAGATTTCCTCCTCAAATAAAAAGACTGGTTAGAATTCCTATATAAGCGTGTGGGGAATGGTGGTACACAAGCTTTCTACTTTAAGGTTTAAATAGCCAGGCTGGGGATAAGCTGATATGGGAATGTTGCTGGGGGTAGAGCACATTAGGATATTTCTCTTAAGGTACAGATATTCTTTACTTTTCCCCTATGTGAGGAAAAAAGAAGATAATTCTGGTCTAAAAATCTAGATAAATTACCTCAATACATATAGTTAGAAAATGCATGGAAAGAAATTTTTAATCTCCTCTGAAATTAGAAATTTACTTGATCTATAGAATTTGCTAAATTCATAATAATCTTTTTAATTTCTCCTTTCGTAGTTGAGAACTAGTCAAAACATATTTCTTATCTTTAAAAACTAAGTGCCAATTTTTTCCTATCATAGTAATACGTAACTCTGATTACTTATTTGTCCTTGTTTATATTTCAGTAGATGGAGTTAGAGAGGCACCCCAAAGAATTAGTCATCATAACTCCATGTGTATGGTCACAGAAGTTTTACAAACAATAGCAAACATATAAATGAACACAATTTCTGAAGAATATAATGTTCTCTAGGGGGGTTGATAATGAAATTGGGCATGAAGGTGAAAAATAGAGAAATCAGGAACTTTCTGAGGAATGCACATTCAAAAACTGAACATCATTTTATTTGAAATGTGATTAACATGTATACTATTGTAGTACTGTATGGTGTTCAACATTTTAGAAGGTTTAAATAAATTTGAATGATACAAACACAAAAATTTGAGTCAGAATTTGATAACTGAAACAGAATATGTAGAAAATGTTCGTACTTACTTATAGAATTGATTCAGTACAGGTGTGCTTACAATAAGAGACTCTAAAGACATGGTGGTCCGCTAACCTGATGCAATAGTTTTAAAGGGTTTTGGAGAGACACCACACTCCTACATCTTCTGTTAAAATGAATGACCAAACTAGAATGATTATTATATCTTATAATGAGTGAAAGTTGTGTTTGTGAAATGTTAAGAACTTTTTCCATGACATTTTTTTTAATTGTGAAATAAGTTTGGGAAATATTGGATTAAACAAAGTTAAACAGATCTCTTTCCTGTAGACTTTACAAAGTTTTCAGTGTGTTTTACTTATTTTGTTTCCTCAGTAATAGAGTACAGCATGTAGTGGTTTTGAAAGTTATTTGATCACATTTCTACAGATTTTTCTTTTTCTTCCTCACATGAATAGTAATTTTTTTTATTACTGGACATTGTGAGTGATACAGTGTAAGAGCTCTGAATTCCATCTAATTAAATTCCATCTAATTGAGTTTTATAAGTTTTACTCTAACAAGCTGTTAAGTTACCAACATCATATTTTTCTTGTGAAAAATGGCTTTAGACATTTTAATTTTTTTCCTTTGTCCTGGGATATGGTCCTTATTACTAAAATATAACTCTGCTCTGGTCTCACTGAAAATTTTGAGAGGCTTACCAAGCACAACTTTACAAGATGTGAATTTCCAATTCTATTTTCACAGAACCGTACTGTTGCTGATATCTCTTGGAGATATCAGGACTCTGTGTGCTGTTTTCTTGGAAACTGGACTCACATGTATGTACTATAGGAGTTACCCAAGGATTTGAAGGATATTTTATGCATATCCTGATGCTTCTAATTTGTAGAGGCTTCTTTCCCTGTTTTCACCCTTAAACTTCGTAGCCCCACTGACAGCATTGGACTCACATCTCTGACTGAGCTGCCCAGTAAGACAGACAATTTCTCCCTGAGATCCATCCCCCATGAACCGTGCCAACTTGTTATAATCCCGTTTTAATAGTGCTCTTTGTGTTCTACTGAGCGCACTTTAGTGACTGTCAGAGGATAATACAATCTATGAGAAATTCATAAGATTACAAATTATGAATTGTAAGATTCATGAGAAATGCAAAGAGAGAAATTCATAATATTGCAGACCTACTTCAAAAAACAAGAAAAATCTCAAATAAACAATATCACTTTACAGTTAAAGATATGGAAAAAGAACAACAAACAAAGCCCAAAGTAAGTAGAAGAGAAATAATATAGATAAGAACAGAAATTAACAAAATAGAGTCTGAAAATAATACAAAAATGTTTACCAAACATTCAAAGAAGAAATAATATCTATCCTCCTCAAATTATCCCAAAAAAATTCAAGAAGAAAAAAGACTCCTAAGTTTATTGTATAATGCCAACATCATCATAATTCCAAAACCAGTTAAAGACACTAAAAGAAAAGAAAATCATAGACCAATATCCTTGATGAATATAGTTGCTAAAATCCTGAATTATTAAATACTAGCAATCCAGACCCAGCAATACATTAAAAAAATCATATACATCTTGATCGAGTGATATTTATTCCAGGGATGTAACATTGGTGCAATATCCACAAATCAGTAAATGTAATACACCACATAAAATGAAAGATAAAAATCACACGATCATTTCAGTAGATGCAGCAAAAGCTTTTCATAAAATCCAGAATTCATTTATGATAAAAGTTCCCAACAAAGTGAGTATAGAGGGAACACAACTCAATATAATAAAGGCCACGTACAACATATCCACAGCTAAAATCATACTCAACAGGTAGAAACTAAAAGCATTTCTCTTAAGATCTGGAACAAGACAGGGATGTCCACTTTCTTCACTATTATTCAACATAGTACAGTAAGGTCTAGCTACAGCAATCAGACAAGAAGAAAAAAAAAAAGACACCCAAATCAGAAAGGTAGAAGTAAAAGTGTCATTATTTGCAGATGGCATAATACTGTATACAGGGAAACCTAAAGATTCCATTGAAAAACTACTAAAACTGATAAATGAGTTCAATAAAGTTGCAGGATACAAAGTAAACATCCAGAAATCAGTTGCATGAACTATTAGAAAGGCAAACTAAGAAAACAATCTCATTTACAATTACATCAAAGTACCTAAGAATAAATTTAACCAAGAATGTAAAAGACATATACTCAGAAAATTATAAAACACTGAAGAAAGAAATTGAGGAAGATATAAATTAGTGGAAGTGCATACCGTGTTCATGGATTAGAAGAATTAACATCATTAAAATGTCCATACTACCCAAAGCAATCTATAGATACAGTGCATTTCCTATTAAAGTACCAATGACATATTTCACGGAATTAGAACAAATATTCCAAAAATTTGTACAGAACCAAAAAAGATCCCACATAGCCATAGCAATATTGAGAAAAAAAATCACACTATCTTATATCAAATTATGCTATAAGATCTTACTAATTAAAATAGCATGGTACTGGCAGAAAGTAGACATATAGATCAATGGAACAAAATATTGAGCCCAGAAATAAACCCATGTTTTTACAGCTAATTCATATTTGACAAAGGAGCAAGAATATACAATGGGAAAAACTGAGTCTATTCAATAAAGGGTGTTGGAAAAATTGGACATATTTGTGAAAAATAATGAAACTAGACTACCCTTTTATACCATACACAAGAATAAACAAAACATGGATTAAAGACTTAAATGTAAGACTCAAAACTAAAAATCTTAGAAGAAAACAAAGGCAGTAAAATCTCAAACATTTCTCATAGTAATATTTTTCTAATATATCTTCTCAGACAAGAGAAACAAAAGATATAAATAAACAAATCGGACTGCATTAAACTAAAAAAAAAAAAGTTGCACAGCAAAGGAAACCATCAACAAAATGAAAAAACAATCCACAGAATGAGAGAGCATATTCCCCAGTGGTGTACCTGGTAAAAGGTTAATATCCAATATTTATAAAGAACTTATAAAATTTAACAACAAAAAATTTGGTTTAAAACTGGGCAAAGTGGAATCTAAAGAACAAAATAAACTAACTAACAAAGTAGAAACAGACTCACAGATACAGAGAACGACAGACTTGCAGCTGTCAGAGGGGAGGGGAGATGGGGGGCTGGGTAAAAAAGGCGAAAGGATAGGCCAAAAAAAAAAAATTTATACACACAGACAATATGTGTATAAATATTGTAATTACCAGAGGGGAAGGGGATAAGGGGAGGTAGAGAAGGTAAAGGGCTGCGGGGATAAATGGTGATGGAAAGAGACGACTTTGGGTGGTGACCATATGATATCAAGATGATGCATTTTAGAATTGTACACTGAAACCTATATTATTTTATTAACCAATGCCACCCTGATAAATTTTTAAAAATTAAAAAATAAAAATAAATTGGAGATGGAACTGTAATTTAAGAGCAAAAGTTAAAAACTTTAGTTCTTTAAAAGCTACTTTTAACAAAAAAAAAAAAGCTAAGCTATAGACCTGGAGAAAATCTTTGGAAAACACATATCTAATAAAGTAATGATATCTAAAGTATCCAAAGGACTCTTACAACACAACAATAATTTTAAAATGGGCAAAAGATCTGAATAGACACCTTGCCAAAGAAGTTACAGAGGTGGTGAATAGGCGTGTGAAAAGGTGCTCAACATCACGTGTGTCTTAGCTCAGGCTGCCAAAGCAAATCACTGCAGACCTGGTGACTCATAAACAGTGGAATTTATGTCTCACACTTCAGTCTCACACTTCTGAAGCCTGAAGTCTGAGATTAACAGTGAGTTTGGTGAGACCCCTCTTTCAGACTGCTAACTTCTTGTAACCTCAGATAGAGAGCAGAGAGAGGAAACAAGCTGTGATTCTTTTCTTTTCTTTTTTTTTTTTCATTGTTGCTCAATTACAGTTGTCCCCATTTTCCTCCCTTGAGGATTCCGCTCTTAGGAGTTCATCTAACCCTAATTACCTCCCAAAGGTAATGATGGTCTCCTTACACCATCATGTTGCAGGATAGACTTTCAATGCATAAATCTTAGGGGGACTAAACATTTAGTTTACAACAACATGCAAATTAGGGAACTGAAAATTTAAACAATGACCACTAACACTTTTCAGTAGGTCTAAAATCCAAAACACTGGCAATTTCAAATAGCGGAGAGGTTGAGGCAACAGGAACTCATTGCTGGTAGGAGGAGTGCAGAATGGCATAACTGCTTTGGAATATCACAGGGCAGTTGCTTCCAAGCAGAACATATTCTCAACAGATGATCCAGCATTCACCCTCCTAAGTATTTACACAAATGGGCTGATAACTTATGTCCACACAAAAACCTGCGTGTGAATGCTTATAACAATTTTATTTATAATTTCCCAATACTTGAAGCAAACAAGATGCTTTTTAAATGGTGATTAGAGAAACAAACCAGTACATCCATATAATGGGATCCTATTTAGTGATTAAAGGGAAAAAAGAGTCAGGAAGCCAGGAAAAGACACTGAGTAGCTTTCAATGGGGAGCCCATCTCCAGGCGATAATCCTATTTGTTGCGATCTTGACCATAAGCAATTGCAAAGCCCTTATCTGGCAGGCCTCATGAGTGATAGCTGCCCGCCTCACGTCAGACTCAATAAACAGTCTGAAGGAAAGTTACAATCAAGTACTCAGCACTTCTTCACCCCACCCCAGCTGGCTGGGTTCTTTTTCTTTTTTAAAATTTTTATTTATTGATTGATTTTAGAGAAAGGGGAAGGGAGAGAGACAAACAGACATTGATTTGTTGTTCCACTTAAGTATGCATTCATTGGTTGATTCTTGTGTGTGCCCTGACTGGGGATTGAATCTGCAATCTTAACATATGGGGATGACACTCTAACCAACTGAGCTACTCCGCCAGGCTTGGCCATGCTCTTATGCATATCTACATTCTTAGCCCAAATGCCTCAATTTGTAGGTCTGCTTATAGGGAGCTCTCATCCAGGGCTTTCTCAGGTGCCTCTGTCCTGACCACCTTATGGGAGGGCTTTGAGACTTTTTCTCCACTGGAATTCCATACCCAGTACTTTTCCATTCTTAGACTTTTATTCTCTTCCTTTTCCCGGGAGGAACATAATAAAACAGCAAGAGCCTTCCCGTCAGGGCTCCCTTAGTAGATTCTCCCATCTGTGCTGATACTTCTGACCTTCCTCTGGGGAACAATGAAGCACTGAGGGAATGGTGCTTTTTCCTAGCTAGCTTCTTGCTTACTCATTGCAGTCAGTGCCCAAGGGAGTGACTGTTACTTTCATTTTGGCCTATTGCCTTAACTGACCACTTGAACACCTGACAGCTCAGCTCTCCCCAGCTCAGTTCCTGACACACATTGCTTAGTAAAAGAGGCCCTTTGGAAAAGGCTACACAATACTGTGCAGTTCCAACTATATGACATTCTGGAAAAGGCAAAACTGCAGAGACAGTGAAGTATCAGTGGTTTTCAGGGACTCAAGGTGATGGGGTGAAAGGGTGGCTCCCACGGGGTTTCTAGGGCAGTGGAAGTGTTCTACACAATCCTGTAATGATGGACACATGCACTGCACATTTGTCTGATCCTAGAAGAGTATCACACAAAGACAGAACCTTAATGTAACTACAGACTTTAGTTAAAAATAATGTGTTGGTATTGGTTCCTCCATTGTAGCAAATATACTACACAAATGCAAGATGTTAACAATAGGGTGAACTGAGAGGAGGTGAGGATGGGGGATGAATTTATATAGGAACTCTCTTTACGATCTTCTCAATTTTCTACAAACCTAAAACTGCTTGAAAAAATTGTTTATTAATTTAAATGAATTATACCTATTTGGAGAATTAGGACTGTTCTTCAGGTACTCACTGGTGGAATTTTAGTGCTAGATATGCTGTCAGGCCTCGATTTCTTCTTCCTGAATCATGGCTCATAGGCATTTTCCCTTGAGAACTAGATGCAAGTTAAGAGGAAGGGGCTTAGAGCATGACCATGAACCCTTGGCATCTCTGCAATTTATTCATGAAACACATTTATACTTTTAGAACTTTCTCAAAACTGTCACATATACGGCTTCCATTTGATGATGGAATGCAACTGGGCACACCCAACTGACGTGGTAGGTCAGAAAATACCCAATTTGTAATGATCACCCCAGGTCACACAGTAACATGTTGGCCTATGGTCAAGAGTTCTATTGGTAGTAAATCCTGCACTGAGTTGAAAGCTACTTTTTCCAAAAGGAGAATAGTTATCTGTAGACGATTGTATAGCTTTTCTCCAAAGCCCTGAGGTCCGTGTTACGATTCACCAATAAATGCCTGTAAAATAATCCATATCTGCCACAGTTCAAGAACCAGAAGACTTGGAGGGTCACATGGTCCAAGTGGCATAATAGCTTGCATGGCTGCCTGGACCTATTACAGATTTTTCTCCAGTTCTGAGATCTACTCAAAACCGGCAGCTTTTTTGATTAGTCATTTTATCATAGTATAAGTAGCATGCCCAAATGCGCTCTATTATGACCTCAGATTCCAAAGAGGATCATTAAAGGTTGTGCTTTTTTCTTAGTTGACAGATTCAGGAAGCTGTCTTTTACTTTGGAAGAAATATCTTGACATTCCCTAGACCACTGGGTTCCTATACATTTCAGCAACATGGAAGACTCTTATAATTTTGGGGATTATTTCCAAGTGACCAACTGATCCTCTGACAGAGCTGTGCCATATTAGGGGTTCAGTGTCAGTCTCGTTGCTGACAGTTGATTATTCAAGGCAGATGCAGCTGGATGTTCTTTTTAAATAGGAGTCAGTGCTGTTGAATCCATGTGTCGCTTCTGTCTCTGCCACCATGACCGCTCCGTTCCTCTGACCATCAGTAATGCCCGTTCTGGGGTGATGAATGACAAATGCTGAATAACATTGATCAGGGAGGTCATTTTGTCCGCTTGATTATTCTGTGATTCTTTTATGGTGGCTGTATAAGAGGGGGTGTGAAATTTTTAGTCTTTATGCTCACTCTCTTGAGTCTACTCACATGCTCGACCCCCAAGTTCTTTGTCACTATCACTCAGTCTGCAGATGACCAAGGCAATTGGCTATTTTCCACAAACCTATGTATATTCTCACTTCAAACTGCTTTTTCTCCTCTACAAAGTAAGTAGCTAAGTGTGTTGTTTGCAGCTCTGCCCCTTGGAATCTACCATCCCTTTTTGGCTTGCACCACAAACTGAGATAAACCATCAGGATATCTCATTTGAGTGCTTTCCTCCTCTTTTGCTGCTCCCGCCAGAGCTACTGATTGTGTGCAAGTCCTGCTGATGTTTATGCTTTGGCTATACTTACATTTGTTCTAGGGTTTTGGGAATATTCTGACTCCAGGATTATTAAAGATGGTGTCCACGGGTTTTGTTTTACTTTTACTATACTATATGATAGTATAGTATACTATCTTTTTCCAAAAGGAGAATAGTTATCTGTAGATGATTACATAGCTTTTTACTATACTATAAGATAGTATAGTAAAAGTATACTATACAGTAAAGGTAAAAGTATACTATATCATCTTGGTTTTCTGGAAATGTTTAGCATGTGTAAATACTACAGTGATGGCATAATCACATTTTATTTTATTTTACCAGTATCCATTTAACAAATAAGGTGAAAATTATTGATGCTCAATTGGTTTATAGTTATACTGAAAGCAATTGTAGTATAAATGATAGCTGTCTAAGGCAAGGATCATCTTAGAAGTGTTTAGATCATTGAATTATGGAGCTTTGGTGTCTCTCTCTTTGAGCATGAATAACACGGGCACAGTATCTAGTATTTCTTCCTAACTACTCAAGTGACCAAATATAAACAGCTACTGAATGAAAATATTTCATTTAGTACTCTAGATTAAAGAAGCAATTTACTGCTGAAATTTTCAGCGTACCAAATTTATAGCAAATGCACTTTTAGAAAGTTTACATATTTCTAAAACCATTTTATAAAGCAATTGCATGTTAAATGAAATACGGAAAGCAGATAGAAAGAATACTTTCCAAATGTCAATATCTCACTTAATTCTGTCATCAACTTATTTTAAATAAAAAAGATATGCTGTTCCATTTGAAATTTCATTAAGAATTCTCAGTTGTGTTCTTATAAGAAGAATGTTACAGATATTTTACCAGGAGTCATTAATTTTCAAATCAAATTACTTAGATCAATTTTCATGGAACTCCTTCTAGTCACTCATATACTCAATAAAATGTGCATAAGTAGAACGGTACTGGGAAGCAGAGGGAAGGAGAATATATTTTCTTCTTTCAAGAAGGTCAGTTTGGAGGTGAAGTCACATAAACAATAAAAACAATTGAAAACAAAGTGTTAACTACTCTGCTGTAAGTACTCCATGGATAAATGTTGCACTAACTTTTCTCATTGATATCCTACCCTCTCTGCTCACTCATTAATTCCTACATACTAGCCTCCATGGTGGTTCTTCAACACATCGAGTGTGAGACCCTAAGATAAAAATACGCTTAAAGTTTGCAAGAATAAAAGCCAAAGGAGTTGGTTAAGAAAAATTAAACTAAACTAAAAAAAAAAAAAAAAAAAAAAAGGATATCTAACCCAACAGCTAACTAGAAGAAAATGTTGGCAGTCAAAGGGAAAAAAAATGGCCAAATACAAATATAAATTCTGGACAACTAACACTGAAAAGCATCAACTTGACTTGGCAAGAAAGAAATTACAGGTGACTTTCAGATAAAATTACAATGAAGCAGAATAGGTTGAGTGTGTTGTGCAGTGAGTGGAAACTTGAATAGGGAAGCCCTGGCTGGTGTGGCTCAGTGGATGGAGTGTTGGTCTGCAAACTAAAGGGTCGTTGGTTCGATTTCCGATCAGGGCACATGCCTGGGTTGCAGGCCAGGTCCCCAGCAGGGGGTACGGCATGCAAGAGGAAACCACACATTGAGGTTTCTGTCTTTCTCCCTCTTTTTCCATCTCTCTAAAAATAAATAAATAAATAAATAATTTTGTTTAAGAAAATTGAATAGGAGAGAAAAAATGGAGACAGAGCATTGTGTATTTATTTTATTTTAATTGTTGTTCTTGTACAGTTTTCTATCTTTTACTCCCACCCCAGCCCACCACCCCAGCCCTCCCCACCTCCCTCCCATTTCCACCCCCCCTAGTTTTTGTCCACGTGTCTTTTATACTTGTTGGTATAAACCCTTCCCCTTTTTCCCTGAAATTCCCTCCCCTCTCCCCTCTGGTGACTGTCAGCCTGTTCTCAATTTCAGTGTCATTGCGTATTTCTTATATAAGCCTGGCTCTGGAAAAGAAAATCAAGGAAATAGCAAAGGCTGATTTTCCATTAGATAATGAACTCAAGCTTCAGGACACATCATTTGCATGCATCCACGAGTAGAGGATGTTGCTGAGAGGCCTGGAATATTCTATACTCAGTTGCAATGGAAGCAGTTTCATGTAAACAACTCTCATAAATTTCCAAAGAAATCTCAGAAGAAAGGGCCTGAATATTCTAGTCCTTCCTCATTTGTGGAAAATTCTGTTTGTCATAATAAATATTTACTTGTACCTAAACTTTCATACTTCTCTGTTTTGTTTTTTCTTAAAGAAGACCCACAAAGTGTAATATGTTTCAAACCTCTCAGAATCTAGATCCATCTAAAGCAATAGATTACATGAAAGAATTTTCTTGGATGAATTTTTTTAGAGTGGTGGAAATGTAATCATATTTGTTTACTGAATAAAAAAATAGAAAGTTCAAAACTGTTGAAGATTTAAAAGAAAAGGAAGCAGTGGAACTTGAATATTTAAGTGGCAAGAGGAAATGAAATATAGAATAAAAACAAGGATTGGTATTTAACAAGAGGAAAGATACCATTTCTTCTTGACAAAGATTCCTTGCTTGACCAAACTTTAGTCAGGCTCCTGAACCTTATCGTAGGCCTATCTATACATTTACTTGTAAAATCCAGTTTTATCTAGAACCCTTTTAGTTGAGTTCAGCCAGGACCAACTAACCCCTTACTCCTCAATATCTGATCACCCTTGATATATGATTGGAATTCTCATCCTCCCCTGGCCACCTGCCCTGCTGTACTATCTCATTATCCTAGCCTGTCTTCAGCAAACAATTTTGTTATTTTGAGTTATACAAAATTCCCCTTCCCCTTGATATTTCCTCTTAGTAATTTTCTAACCACTGTCTACAACCTCCTTCTTGATTTTAAATCTGCCTTTGTCCCTGTTGTATTTGGAGTTGAGTCCACCTCTCATGATGGATCTGAATAAAGAGTGCCTTTCTATCTTTAAGAAATGTCATTGAATATTTCTTTCTTCCACATTAAATCTCATTAAATGGAGGTAAGGAACTGTTAGGGCAAAGTTAGACTGTTAGTGGAGTGAGAGTGGGTAGGCTGAAGAGTGTAGTAAGGAATGTAAATTAAGGAAATAAGAGCAAAAATGTATCTTAAAGATCATTCAATCTGCTTTTCATATTTTTGGAATATAAATTTCAACTCAGAACCAGACTTAGTAAACCAAGACCATTGCTAATGGCACATGCCCTGGAGATACCATCTTTGCAATGATCCAAGAAAAGAAATGATATTTGTAGAAATAAAAATAATATTTTCCTCCCTGGCTGGTGTAGCTCAGTGGATTGAGCATGGGCCTGCGAACCGAAGGATCGTGGTTCGATTCCCAGTCAGGGCACATGCCTGGGTTGCCAGGCCAGTTCCTGGCAGGGGACATACAAGAGGCAACCGCACATTGATGTTTCTCTCCCTCTCTCCTTCCCTTCCTCTCTAAAGATAAATAAATAAAATCTAAAAGGAAAAAAAAAAGTACTTAAAAAAATCTTTAAAAAAATAAATAATAATATTTTCCACAAAGAATTTAGGGTGTATTGTCATTAATAATATTATCATTAATAAGAACCAGTAAGGCATTATTAGAAAATATCTTTGTTAGGATTAAAGTGTTACCGTGCTGATTTATCTTTTTTCAAGTGCCTACAATCTTTATCATTAATCAGACAGTATTTCAACCACAGTTTCAGGTAGAGTCCTATTACCCTGAGAGTTACACAGGAACTGTCGCGCACAGGCTGATGGAACTCTCTGCACCTGTGGTGCTGTGGAAAGAACCCTGGACCTGAAGGCAGACATCCACTTTGTTATCTACCTGAGATATCCAGCTCAGGTCTGTGTGCAGTGAGTGTAGTTGTCTTTCTAAATGTTTTCACATTTTATAGGGCAAATAATTACATCATTTGCCTACCTCAAACAATATTAATAGATCATTTATAACTTACATGGTAAGGAAAATAACTGATAGCTTTCAAATAAATTAAACATCCAGTAAAAAAGAAACAGTCCACTTAAAAATATATTAAAAATTTCTATGGCATCAATGTTGTAACAGACATTACTGGTAGTAGGAGTCAACAGACCTAAAATCTATATCTAATAGCTCAAGTGAATATGGGCTTTGGAAAATCAAGAAAACTCCTTGAGCATTCACTTTCTCATTTAAAGAAGTGTTTAGTGATAACTGCCAGGCCTAATACTTTACCACCAAAAATTAAATTCTCTATAAAAACTCCACTATTATCATAGTTGCATTAGAAGTTTGGTTATTGAGTGTATTCTTTGGGCTTTATTTGAGAAGCACCATCTATCTATGATCCCTGTTAGAGCTGATACCCAGTTCTAAACCATGTTAGTGATTATTGTCTGTTCCACTAATTTCACATCGGACTAGTCTTTATAGGGCAGTCCTATGTTCTTTGGCACATAACCTGTTTTTTCTACTAGACTGTGAGCAAATTGAGGACAGGACCTTGTCTGATTTACTTATTTTTTTTTAGTTCCTAATGTATAGTAGTGGGCATATAGTCTAAGATCAATAGATGTAGCAAGTTTTGGTTGTGATGATGAATAGGAACAGAAAAATATTACATTGGACCTACAATTGCATTTGTCCAGACAATATCAATAGTAGTTTTTTTTTCAAAGTTGAAATGTATTCTGAGGGTTATAGTGAACTTCATTCATTCATTTATAAGTGGTGTAGCAAATGCTGCAGTTTGGAGTGTAGAAATATTTGCACAGCCCACAACTGATAAAGCCACTTGTGTATTTTTCTTACGCAAAGATGATATGTAAATGTCATATATATATATATATATATATATATATATATATATATATATATATATATAGGCATGCCAGAATACATGTATGTGTCAGAAAGGAAGAAAAAGCATTAGAGGAAAGAGACTCAATTTCTAGGTCCTGGTCATGATGTTTTGAGGAGGATAGTGAAAGGTAAAATGAGTCCTATCTTGCTCTCTCACAGGTAAATAATATTAAGACCTAAATGAGGGGAATTAAGTTTGTAATGGTAGTACATGAAAGTTGTGATCGTGAATGTAATTTATAAGGAATAGTAAGCAGACTGTCCATGTGATAAGGAAATCAAACAAATAGTGGAAAGTAATTCAAGAAAGCTGTGTCATGGAGAGTTTTGATATTCTATTAAAGAAATCTTTTAATTGTAGGTATCAGAGAGCCATTTATGATTTTTGATCCAGCGTAGAATATGGTAAGAATTATTCAACAAAATCTATTGTCCAAAAAGGAAGATTTTGTCTAATTAGGAAAGCATAATTTGTTTTATTTCATAAAATTCTTCCATATGTATGATGCACAGAACATTAACTCTAAATTGAAAAGTGAATAGTGAGCTGGCCAGGTAGCTCAGTTTGTTAGAGTGTCTTCCTGATATAACAGCCTCACAGGTTTGATCTCTGGTCAGGTCGCCTACAAGAATAACTAATGAATGCATAAGTAAGTGGAACAACAAATTGATGTTTCCTTCTCTCTCTCTAAAATCAATAAATAAATTTAAACATTAAAAAACCACAATTCTAAAAAAATGAAGGAATAAGAAGACAGAGTGGGAACAACACATTAAGTATTGAAATATCTGTTCGTTGCTTTGACAAGTTTGTGCATGTGTGTGTGTGTTCATGATTAATTTAAGGATAGGAGACTACCAAGAGCCAATACTAACAATATTAGAGACCTGATTTTTTGTCTTTATGGAAGCATTTGTTTTTGAGACTTTCAGATTACTTTGGCTGTGTTTCATTTTTAAAATCTGCACAGAGACAATTCTCATAAAAACTCCATCTCAAATTTAAAAAATATACACCATCAAGAGACTAACATGCCCTTCTGTGTTTGACTGTCTTTCTGTCAAGTTCTGAAGGATTGTCTGTAATGAAATTTATGAAATAAAAGAAATGAGCCATAAAAATAAATAAGTCACAGTGCCATATAAAAGCCTTGCACAAAGTGGTAAAAAATGCTGATGTAAACATTTCACCATAGGAAACCACTGTTGCTTTGGACAAACACTAATGACAAATGAACAAGAGCACTAAGTATAAAACTTCTAAAGCTATTAAAATTTCAACACATATAGAATTATGTCCTGGGCTATAATGCAAATTAAATTGAAACTTTTGAATTGCAACCATGTTACCAGCCAACCTCTGTGCCTGAATTCCTTTCATTAAAAACAATTTTAAGGCCGAGTAGTATTCCACTGTATGTATGTGCCACATCTTTTTTATCTAACCACCTATCAAAAGGACACCAGTTGTTTCCATGTCTTGGTCACTGTGAATAATGCTGCAATGAATATAGGGGTGCAGATATCTTCGTGAATAAATGTTTTGAAATTTTGGGGGTAGATACCCAGAAGAGGGGTTTCAGGGTCATATGGTGACACTATTCCTAGTTTTCTGAGGAACCTCCATACTGTTTTTCATAGTGGCTGTACCAGCTCACATTCCCACCAGCAGTGAATGAGGATTCCTTTTCTCCACAACCTCTCCAACCCTTGTTATTTCTTGTCTTGTGGACAATAGTTATTCTGACAGGTGTGAGGTGGTATCTTATTGTGGTTTGGATTTGCATTTCCCTAATAGCTGGTGAAGTTGAACATCTTTTCATGTATTTATTGGCCATTTGTATGTCTTCTTGGGACAAGGGTCTGTTCACATCCTCTGCTCACTTTTTAATTGGTTTGTTCCTTTGTTTGGTGTTGAACAGCCAGAAGAAAAGATGAAATGCTGCCATGTGCAGCAACATGGATGGACCTTGAGGGTATCGTGATAAGTGAAATAAATCAGACAGAAAAAGTTAAGAACCATATAGTTTTACTCATAGGTGGGATATAAAACTGAAAGCAACAAGTGAATAAACAAGAAAAACAAATAAAAACTAATAGACATAGACAACTGTATGGGGGTTGTTAGAAGGAAGGGAAGTGGGGAGATAGTCAAGGGTAAAGCGGGTGGGTCAGATACATGGTAAGGGAAGATGATGTGACTTTGTGTGATGGGCGCACAATGTAATGTACAGATCGTGCATCATAGAAATGCACACTTGAAAACTATGATCTTATTAACTAGTTGTCACCCTGATACATTTAATTAAAAATTAAATTATTTGAGATATTAGTCAAGAACGATAATACTATCTTTTGGGATTTGCAATGTACAATGCTCAAGCTAAATTCCCAGATAAAAGCAACATTTGGTCATGTTTTCTAAAACAATGTCAAACATGTCCATTGGCACATTGCAAACACAGTCAGGAAGGCTGCTCTCCTTCCTAGCACCTACCATGTTTCTCTCATATTTATGGCCTAAGGTACTGTGCTTGCTGCTAGTCAGTCAGCCATCAATAATCTGTGCTCCGACTTCTGTATTAGATGCCTTTGGTATTCCTATTCTCACCTTCTGGAAAGGAGTTCTCTTCTGGCAGTATCCTACAAGTGTGTCTTTCCCCTCCACCCCATACCTGTCCCTGGGAGCTCACCATGGGGGTGCCAGTGGACCTTGGAAATGGGAGGGACTTAAAACTCCCAAGGGTAACCCCTGACTCACGGTGGACACACAGGAGCCAGTCAATGTATGTTCCTACCTCCTACCATTCAGGAAGATAATTCTGGGAAACATTTGTCCAATTCTCAAAGGATCTAGATGGAAACAAGCTCATATTGCTCACAATGGTGATCTCACTGCTAAATCTTTATGTTCTTTTTTTTTAAGATTTTATTTATTTATCTTTAGAGGGGAAGGGAAGGAGAGAGGGAGAGAAATGTCAATGTATGGTTGCCTCTGGTGCGTCCCCTGCTGGGAACTGTCCTGCAACCCAGACATTTGCCCTGACTGGGAATCAAACCGCAATCCTTTGGTTCGCAGGCCCGTGCTCAATCCACTGAGCTACACCAGCCAGGGCTAAATCTTTATATTCTTTATTCCTCATTTTTGCCTCAGTCTCTAAAGAATGCTGCTCTGGCTCTCCAGGATCATCTTGAAAAAAAAAAAATCACATCACAAGTCCTCCCTCAGGGTCTGCTTTGATAGAAAACCAAGCTAACTAGAGGATCTCTAAAATATATACTCAGGCTTTAAGCATTCCTTAAATCCTTCAATGGCTCATGATTTTCTATAGGATATAGTCCAGGCTCTGTAGTGTAAGGCATATAAAGTCTTTGATGGCATAGATCTTGCCTAATGCTCTTGTCCTTTCCTCTTGTCACAGCTGATCTTCAAACATTACTCCCTTGAAGTACTGCTAGCAGGTACCTCATTATGCCATGATGTTTCAAGCATCCACCCTTTGCAATTGTTTTAGACTACTCCTAAAATATTTCCCTCCTGCCCACTGAAAACCTCCTATACACACTCCTTTGTTCAGCTTCCTCTTGCCCTTTAAACACAGTATCTCACTTACTTCTTTGTGTCTGTAGATGATTCTGTACTTACCCTGGTGCTGTTCCTGTCACACCCCTATGTAAGTGTTAGTTTCCTTGACTTTACTGAACTCTACAAAAATGATAGTTCATTCCATTTTTAATTCTCATATACTCTATAGTGTCTGATTTATAATAGGTAGTAATAAACGTATATATATAATCATATAATGCTTAATCAATGAGTTTCATCCACACTCTTGTTTAGTGAATCAATGTGCAATTTGTGTCTATATGACTAGTCCAGTTTACAAACTCTCCTAGAGGACCTCTAGGCAGACGTCTCCCTCAGTGACTCAAGATTGTAGCCATCCTACATGATTGCAGATTGTGGCCACATAATTCTTGGATAAGTGCAGACTCATTGGTTATATAATTAAAATGATAATTGTGCATGCCAATTCATAAGTGCTCTATGAGTCTGCCATAGTGCTTATTGAATACAGGCAAATGGAGTGTTCTCTTAAGAGAATTAACTTTAGCATTACAATAAACATAATTAAAATTTAACTGATTTACGACACCGATGCAATCTTCATGTATTTGAATTTTTATTATCATAGAGATGTTATGTGGAATAATGTGAGAACATGAATTTTAAGTTTACAAGATTAATAGCTTCTCTTTCAAAAGGAGAAGAAATGACAGGGAATGTGGAAGAAAAGGTATTTTCTGTAGCTCAGAGTTATTCTAATCAGAGATTTGCTTATTTATTTATTTTTTATTACCAGAAAAATAACTTAAGGGAAGAATGACATTGATTTTACTGGTTTACATAACATGAAGCACACACTCGGATGTCTTAGTGGTAAGTGGAGGCTGAGACAGTTGGAGTCACATCTAAGAATTCGCTAATCTTTGTGAATTACTTTCATTTTAATGCATGAGCCAAACAGTTGCATAAAAGTAATATAAAATTCTACTTTAATCTGAGTTTCAACTATTGAATGTCCCCAAGAAGCTTTTAATAACTTTAAAAATCAGAAATTCTAAATTTTAATCTTTCAGCTGCAAATGGGCTAATTTTATCCACTTTAAAAGTAACCTATATATTCTTTTAATTAATAGAGTAGAAAAATTCTTACTATAAACCAAAATTGCTAACATTTTGTTTGTTAAATCTTGTGAATTTTTAAAATTAACATTTAAATTATAAATGTGTGTATATATCTACATATATGTGTAAATGAATGATATACATAGATATTCAGCTTATTATTTTATTTATAGAGAATCAAATACTGTTAATTTTAGAATATATGTAAAAAACTGAATAGAAAGTGTCACTTGTCATATAATCTAAGATATCTTATTCTTTAACTTATCTACTCAATACATATTCATAGTACTTACTTTTTATGAAGGGCTAAAGGGCTATGAAGGATGAAAAGACAAAATTCATATAAAATGTTTGTAAAAATCATTTGTTGGAGCATAAAAATGCAAAAAAACCTCCTAAATTATTTGATGCATTTTCATGAGATTAGCATGTCCATGAGACCACCAGCCGGACCAGTGAACAGAATGCTGCTCGCAACTCAGTAGCCCCCTCGTGCTTCCCCTCAGCTACGCCTCCCTTGACAAGGAACTGATTTCCTTCTTCGCAGATTCCCTACCTGCTACTGAAAGTAGGAAGGTACAGAATTGTACAGTATGGGCTCTTTTGCATCTGTCATCCATTACTCAGTGCAGTGTCTGTGAGATTAATCTGTGTTGTTGCTTATAGTAGAAGTTCATTTTTTTGTTCTTATATGGTATTCTAATATTGAAGAACAATTGGTTTGTTCCCATTATAGGCTACAACAAGCAGTGTTGTTATAAACAATGTTTTTCATTGTTCTTTGCGCACATATATACACCAATATTTTGAGGTTTTTACACAAGAGTGAAATTGCTGACTCAGAGGGTGCATTATCCCAACTTTAGTGGATTAAAACGTAAACAAATATTTATTATCTCACACAATTTCAATCAATTAGGAGTTCAAGAACAGTTGAGCCATATACCCTGGACCGAGGTCTGTCTCAAGGCTGTGATCTAGATGTTGGCCTTGGCTGCAGTTATCTGTAGACTTGACTGGGGTTGGAGGGTCTGCTTCTGAGGTGGTTCACCCAAGTGGCTATTGAATGGAAGTCTCAGTTCCTTACGGTGGGGGGGGCCCTTCATGGGACTGCTTAAAGGCTCATGATAAAGCAACTGGCTTCACCAAGAGTGAGTGATCCCAGAAAAAACAAGGTAGAAGCCACAGTATCTTTTATGACCTAGCTTTGGAAGTCATACACTAATTATTATTTCCACAATATTCTGCTAGTTATAGAGGATAGCTCTCTTCATTTCAGGAAGGAACTATGCCACAGGGTTGTCCCACCTTTTGGCATCTCTGGACCACACTGGAAGAAGAAGAGTTGTCTTGGGCTACACATTAAATACACAAACACTAATGAAAACTGATGAGCAAAAAAAAAAGGGTTTTAAATAAATTTATGATTTTGGGTTGGGCTGCATTCATAGCCATCCTGGGCCACATGCAGCCTGTGGGCCACCGGGTGGACACACCCGATAGAGTAAATACTATGATTTATACTCTATCAAAGTATAGATACAGAGTACATAGTTACATGTATCATAGATACATAGTGCAGAGGTTGCTGACCCATCACAAAGCCCAATTTTAAAAGAGAGTATGCACATATCATCTTTCATATATCACTACCTTAGAGTTTCCAAAGTAGTTGTACCAATTTGCCTTTCCATCAAAATGTGTATAATTTCTTTTTTCTTCACATTCTTGCAAATAATTGGTTTTGTCAATGTCTTCATTTTAGCCCCCTGGTGTGTGTGTAGTGACATCTTATTGTGATTTCTAATTTGCATTTCCTGAATGAACTGAAGTGCTTTCCCATGGATCTGTTGCCTGTTTGGATGTCCTCTTTTGTGATATACCTGTTTAAGACATTTCCCATTTCTATATTGAATTGCCTGGCTTTTTAAAATTGTCATTTATTAAGATTTACATTTTGAATCTATTTGTTTCTTTTCCGTATGATGTGTATTACAAATATCACGCTTTGTACTTACCTTTTTGTTACTTACCAGTCATTTCTTTTGATTAACAGAAGCTGTTACACTTCATGAAGTTTAATATATTAATGATAAGAAGTGCTTTTTATATTTCTGCTTAAATACTATTTTTCTACCCCAAGGTCATGAAGATATTCACATGTTATCTTCTAAAAGATTTACTGTTTTGTGTCCTACCTATAAAACGATAAACCACTTAACATTGACTTTTTTATATCATATAAAATAAGGGCCATAACTGTTTTTCATACAGCCATCCAATTTGACAATAATTATTTACCGAAATGTTCATCTTTTCTCCACTCTCCTGTAGGACCAATTTTGTCTTAAGTCAGAGGTCTGTACTTAGGGGGGACTCCTCCAAAACCAGAATTTATTTATAAAAATTGTGCATTTATTCTTATGTGTTTAAACTTCAGTCACCTTCAGAGCACTCTCCATTTGATGCAGTGCATCTGTTGAGACATTTTTCAGACAACTGCTCAAAACGGCTTTTGAACTTGTTGATTCTGATGCCTTTTAGTGCTTCTGCTGTTTTTTGTTTCACCTCTTCCACATTGATGAAAGGTTTCCCTTTGAGGACCTTTTTTCATCTGGGGAAATAAAAATGTTGCTTAGGGTGAGATTGGGTGAATAATCTCATGGGGGACATGAGGATCATATTCTTTTTGGTCCAAAACTGCTGAACACTCAGCTCAGTGTGGGCAGGGGCACTGGTAAATCACCCATCATGAAATGGACAAATGGGTTGAAAGAGTCTTCAAAAAATTTCTCTGATGCCAAATGCAGCCTCTCACAATAATGCCAGCTGGTACACTGATACAAAAGGGTTCCTAGAACACTCACCTAGCAGGGGAAGCCTGTACTACAAGGGGCCCAACCTCCAGAAGGAATTCTGGTTTTGGTTGGGTCCCTCCCATACATGTATGGGTTAGCTTTTAGAAATTGTTTTGATCCATCAATCTATTTCCTGATCTTTACACTGGAAAAATTATTGTCTTAATTACTGTCATTTTGTAAATCTTGAAGATTTCATGTCTTTTTAGTATATTTTTAAGCAAAATTTTTTTATCTACTTTAGATTCTTTGCATTTCCATGTAGAGTTTATGATTGGCTTTAATGCTCCTACCTCCCCCCTAAAAAATGATGCTGAGATTTTGATTAGAATTTTATTGATTCTATAGGACAATTGAACACATTATAATATTGAATCTTCAATTCCATCAGCATAGTTTATATCAACATTATTTAGAAAATTTTTAATATTTTTCAGTAATACTTTATAGTTGTGGCAATGTCATATTTTATTACATTGTTCACAAGCACAGTTATAAGTAATAACATTGGAATAATAACTTTCTAATAATTTTTGTATGACATATAACAATGAAATTAGTTCACTTGACTTTGTATCAAGCAAAACTAAATTAACTAATTCATTCTAGTGGTTTATCTATAGGTTATTTTGGACTTGCTATATAACAAATTGGGTTATCAGTGAATGATGGTAATTATATGTCTTCCTTTTGTATACTTACGATTTTATATATACTTATAAAATATATATATCTTATATATTTTATAGTTGCACTGGATAGGATCTTCAGATAATGTTGCATAGGAGCAGTGAGGGCAAGTATTCCTGTTTTGTCCGAATTGTGCGTAAGGCTTTAAATATTGCATCATTGCATATGGGTATTTGCTATAGTTTTATTTTTCAAGATTCTCTATATCAAAGGAAGGCCCTTATATCTGTAGTTGACTAAAACTCATTTTTTTATCCTGATGGTTTTATGACATGTTTTTTTTTAATTTGTTAAGTAGTCACCTGAATGTCTCCCCTCAGAAAGAAAATGTGATGATTTATATTGATAATTGATATTTTTGGAGTAAACATAATTTGGTGGTAATAATTTGGTAAGCATGTATACTTTTACATACACTGCTGAATATTATTTGATATTATTTTTGCAAGTGATTCATTTGTACTTAAGTTCAAAAGAAACTAGCCTGAGTTTTGTTTTGTCTTGTTTTATTTTTCAGCAATGTTCTTGCCAGGTTTTAGCATCAAGGTTATGCTGACCTCATAAAGTGAAATGGAAAGCATGTTCACTCTCTCTGTTCTCTAGAAGGGAATTTTTTATTATTTATATTATTTCTTCCTTAAATGTTTAGAAAAATTCACCAGGGAATTCATGTGTGTTTGATGTTTTCTTTGGGGGAAAGATTTTAAATAAATAATAAATTAGATGAGTAGTCAGATTTCCTTTTTGCTTGTTTCAGTTATAATTGCTTCATTAAGATTTATTGACTTACTTTACTTATTTTTACTCAGATTTATAATGAAATATTTGCTTACAATTTTATAATTTTCCCTCTGCAATATTACATTCCTGACATATATTCTTTATTTCTTAGTGAGCCTTAATGCTCCCTTTCCTTGTTATTTTCTTATGGTATCTTACATCGATGCTGTGCCTGATTTTCCCCCCTCAAGAATGATTTCGTATTTTTGGATCAGGTGTTTGCATGAGTTTCCTATGGTAAAGGACCATAGGATGGTGTAGGACCACAGGATGGTGTAGGACCAGAGGATGGTATAGGACCGGGATAGTCTTTTGACAAATATGGCTCCCATGTGTTTTTCTTTTGTCCAGTCCTACCTTTTCTACTTCTGTGATATGAGCTGACCCAGGCAGCTCTTAAAAGTCAATGTCATTCAACCCAGTTCTAACATCAGTTAACAAAGGATTAAGCATTAGCCTTATAAATGAAATACCCATTCTATGACAGTTTTAAATTTGATGTAGTTTTGTTTTGTACTTTTCGAAATATTCTGATGTTGCAGCCTCTCAACTCTCTCCATTCTTTCTTCATTACAGTCTTGAGTAGCTTTTTTTAGTTAGCTCATGTACATTTAAATCATATTTAAAACCAATCTAATTGTCTTTCCCAAAATATAACTTCCCATTGAGACTCTCTGGTCACTCAGGTTATAAAACTTTGGATCATCTCTATCTTACATATCTCTGCTTAACTTTAGTTAACAAGGTATGTTATTTTTTATAGCTTATCCATATTTTTTCATTTTTTTCTGCTACTCTCCTAGACTAGTCACTCTAACTTTATTTTCTGAATACAGAATTTTTTTACCACTCTAATTCATCTTAAAAGTATTTTCTGTTTGTTCATTTTGTTCATGAGATTTTATACGTAAGTGAAGTCATATGGTATTTGTCTTTCCTTACCTGCCTTATTTCACTTAGTATTATACTCTCCAGGTCCATCCATGACATTGCAAAAAGTGAGATTTCCTTCTTTTTTTATGGCTGAGTATAAATGTACCACAGCTTTTTTATTTACTCATCTACCGATGGGCACTTGGCTGCTTCCAAATCTTGGCTATCATAAATAACACTACAATGAACATAGCGATATATATATTCTTTCGATTAAGTATTTTGGGTTTCTTTGGATATATTCTCAGAAGTGGAATTGCTGGGTCATAAGACAGCTCCACTTTCAATTTTCTGAGGTAACTCCACACTGTTTTCCACAGTCATAGCACCTATCTGTATCCTCCACCAACAATGCATGAGGGTTCCCTTTTCTCCACATCCTCACCAACACAGCCTCATAGAGACAGAGAATAGATGATGCCATCAGAGGGAAGGGGAATTTAGAGGCTGGGAAAAAAGAATTAAGCAAAAACAAACAAATAAACAAAAAACTTCGTGGACAAAGATAACAGTATCTTTGATGATTACCAGAGGGAAAGGGGGCGGGGTCAGGTAGAAGAGGGTATAGGAAGAATAAATGGCAGTGGAAGGAGACTTCACTTTGGTTAATGAACACACAATACAGATAGATGATGTATTGTAGAACTGTGCACTTGAAACCTACAGAATTTTATTAACCAATATCACCTTAATAAATTCAATAAAAACTATTTAAAATATTGTCAAAAATTAGCCCTGGATGGTGTGGCTCAGTGGATTGAGCACAGGCCCCAAAACCAAAGGGCTGCCGGTTTGACACCAGTCAGGGCACATGCCTGTGCTGTGGTCCAGGTCCCCAGTAGGGGACACGCGAGAGACAACCACACGTGCATATTTCTCTCCCTTTCTTCTCTTTCCCTTCCCCTTTCTCTAAAAATAAATAAAATCTTTTTAAGAAATCAAAAAAATTGTCAAACATTAGCTGAAACATAATTGTGCAGCAGATAATGAGATTGTGAACTGAAAAAATTCCCAGTCATAAATATTAATGACTCTATACATTGTAATTCCAAATAATCCCTTCAATCCTCTTTACACTGTTCCTTTCATAGTTAATAAATTCTCATTTTCAGTAATGATTTTTCAAAGGAGGCACCACCGTCTTCAACTACTGTTCAAGAATAAAACACCAGTGGGAGAATCCTAGCACTCGGGGGTGAGGATGAAGCACTGCGCTGCACCACGGAGACCAGGAAGGTCTGCCTGAGAAGAGCCTACGTGTCGGCCCCATCGCCCCTCCTCCAGGCCAGCGCAGCACCATGCAGAGAGGTCTCCCCTGAGCCTCCGATTCCTCCAGTGGGAAAACGGAAACCAGGAGGAACAGCCAATCTTCCCCAGCATCAGGGGCACTGTGTGGCAGTTTCCTCTCTGATCTCGTGCCACAGGGATTACAGGGGAATCTGTGGGGATCAACCACAAGACTAAAGGAGAAGAAGGGAAGAGGGGGCTTGAAACAACTAGCACAGGTGGCTTGGCAGGCAGAGTTCACACCATTAGTACCTAAAGAGTACTCCCAACCAGCAGCTCTACTCATGTGCAGAACGAAGCTGGGGCACACTCTGACCAGGGAGCACAGTGAAGTGCAGATCTGCATGATTCATATCCTCGGAGAGGAGCTTTGCCTGCCCTAGGTTTGCCCAAACTAAGGCAAGGAGCCCAGTCACAGCCTCACACCTGGTGGAGAGTTTCTTCCAGCCCTGGCTGACCAGGAGGGCTGGAGACAACTCCTGCAAGCTGTGCAGACCAGCAGTGCTTGAGCTGAGAGAAGGGCAGGCAGAGGTGGTAGTTTGCGAAGCCAGTGGTCCTGTTTACCAGGGAACTTTGGGTGTGGGTCAGCTTAAGTAAAGAAAATAAAGAGCTTTACTGACTCTAGAGCTCTTTCTCCCACTGCATCTGGGCAGTGAATCTAATTTGTAGCTCCCCTTATCACTGAATACAGCCTTCAGCCTGTCCAACCAAGGAAACTAACCAGAGCACACAGGAAACAGCACTGTAGCCCTTTCAACAGCCCTATCTACAGTGCCACTTGAACAAAGAACACAACCTGTGGCTTCCCCCATCTGCAGAGCAAAACTGGTGCCCTTACCTGACCAGAAAATTCAGTGCGCACTCTGGCCTTAGTTGGGTCCCCACACAACAATCTGTACAAACCCTGGACCCCATCCTGTGGCCCCATCAGGGCAAAGAAGCATTCATAGTCCCACCTACTACGTAATATATTAGCCAGTCCTGACCACCTAGTAAGCCTCACCAGAGACTCCAGGCAACTGTGGAGCTTATCCTATAGCTTCACTTAGGTAGGGAACCAAGCCAACAGTCCTGTCCAATTTTTCTCAGCCTGAGGTACAACCCCCGCCCACCCATATGTCCATCCTCAGATCTCAAACATTGCCTTTCCTAAAAATAGACCATAATAGCAGGTCCCACCTGCCTAAGGACATTACAAGCAGATCCAAGAAACCCAAATTGAAGTGACTAGTGAGGAATGATCTCTGCAAACCTGTAGAGCCCAGAAGAGGATCCCAATTACTAAAGTGGAAAGGTGTCCTGTATTCATAGACTGGAAGAATTAATATGGTTAAAATATCAATACTACCAAAAGCCATCTATGGATTCAATGCAATCCTGGTCAAGATTCCAATGGCATTTTTTTACTGCAGTAGAAAAAGCACTTCCAAAATCTATATGAAACCACAAAAGACTGAACAGCCAAAGAAATCCTGAGGACATTTTCTGATTTCAAACTATACTATATTATAAAAAACAGTATGGTATTGGCATGAAAACAGACAAATAGACTAATGGAACAGGAATGAGAGCCCAGAAACAAACCCAAGCACATACTGTCAATTAATACTTGACAAAGGGCCAAAACTACTCAATGGAGAAAAGACAATCTCTTCAATGAAGAGTGCTGAAATAATTGGATATTTACATGTAAAAGAATGAAAGTGGACCCACATCTTACACCACTCACCAAAATTGACTCAAAATGGATTATAACTTAAATGTGAAACCTGAAACCAGGAAATTCCCTGACATGATCTTGATAATGACTTTTCAGATGTGACAACTAAGAAGCAACAGAATAAAAAGTAAACAAGTAAGAGCACATCAACCTAAAAAGCTCTAAATAGAAAAAAACAAACAAACAAATAAAATGTCAACAGAGTAAAAAGACAACCTATAGAATGGGAAAATATTTGCAATCCATATATCTGATAAGATGTTAATATCCAAAATATATATACAACTCAAAAGCAAAATCACAAATTAGCAAAAATCCTGAGTAGACATTTTTCCAGAGAAGATATATGAATGGCCAACAGGTGCATGAAAAGATCCTCAACATTAGTAGTCACTAGGGAAATGCATATTAAAGCCACATGAAATATACCCTTATGGCTGTTAGAATGGCCATCATCAAAAAGACAAGAGGTAACAAAAGCTGGTGAGCATGTGGAGAAAAGTGAACCCGGTGCACTGTTGGTGGGATTTTAAAATGGTCCGGCTCCTATGAAAAACAGCATGAAGGATCCTCAAAAATATAAAATATAACTACCATAAGATGTAGTAGTTCCACTTCTGGGAATATATCAAAAGGAAACAAAAACACCAGTTCAAAAATATATCTGCACCCATGTTCAGAGCAGCATTATTTATAGCAGCCAATACATAGAAACAACTTAACTGTCCATCAGCAGATGAATGGATAAAGAAGTTCCATTGTATATGTACAATGTAATATTAGTCATCTGTATAAAACAAGAAAATCCTATCATAGTGACAACATGGATGGACCTTGAAAGCATTATGCTAGTGAAATGTGAGGCAGAGAAAGACAAATACTGTATAGTCTTACTTATGTGAAATTTAAAAAAAATAGGAAAAGAGATCATACTTTTGTTTACCAGACTTGTAGGGTGGGGGGAGGGAGGATTGGAGGAAGGTGATCAAAAGGTACAAACTTCCAGTTATTGAATAAGTACTAGGGATGTAATGTGCAACATGATGACTGTAGCTAAGACTG
The DNA here is from genome assembly GCA_039655065.1 of Glossophaga mutica. Lineage (NCBI taxonomy): Eukaryota > Metazoa > Chordata > Mammalia > Chiroptera > Phyllostomidae > Glossophaga > Glossophaga mutica. The sequence goes on along the minus strand of CM077304.1, from coordinate 173,240,053 downwards.
CTGTATGATATATAGGAAAGTTCAGAGAAAAAATCCTAAGAGTTCTCATCACAGAAACATTTTTTTTTTCATTTTATCATATTTCTATGAGATGAATTTTAGCTAAACCTACTGTGGTAATCTTTTCACAATATATGTAAATCAAACCTGTAAGGCATCTTGCTGTATTCCTTAAACTTTTATGGTGATATATGTTGATTATTTTTCAATGAATCTGGGAAAATCAAAGCTTGTAGGAGCAATAGTTTGGGGTTTTGTTTTGTTTGCTTTAATTAATTTGAGATTCTGACTACCACTGTGATAGTGTAAGATGACCCTCATTCTTATATAACAGTAAGTGAAACAGAATAGGATTATCTAAAATTTGATCTCTCTACTTAATAATAACTTCTAGTGAACATAAAGAAATCCTTTCATTAATGAATTTAACTGCCCCTTGATAGGACCACAGCAGGCAAACTAATATGTAGCTACCAGAAAGCCGTTTTAAGAACAACCCATTTCCTTGCCTCTTCCAGCTTCTGGTTTTAGGTGAATGCATCTCTTCAGAGGAGATTTTCGTTGTTGATTATTTATTAAATTTTTCTGTGTGCTTACTTTAGTCTGCTAAGTGTTCAAATGTTCTTATTCTTTGTGTGCCAAGGATGTGTTGGTGGGTAGAAGAATGAATGACCTACCCCTAACGATGCCCACATCCTAAAATCCTGAGCTTGTGAATACACTAACTTACCTGGAAAAAAAGAACTTTGCAGATGTGATTAACTTAAGCACCTTGAGGTTAGGAAGATATTCCTGGATCATTAAAGGGAGCTCAATCTAATCACCTAAGTCCTTTAAAGGAGAGAACATTTTCTGACTGAGTTCAGAGTCAGGAGAGATACAACATTTTTAGCTTTGAAGATGTGTAAAGAGGACCATGAGCCAAGAAATATGGGTGGCCTCTAGAGGTTAGACGAGGCAAGAGAAAGGATCCCCCCCAAATCTGCTCTAAGACTATAATTCTTGTCATTTATTCACCTGTTTCTGGTTATACAATGAGAGTGTTGGCCCACCACCATCCAGGCAGAAGGAGAGGTCTCTGTGCTATGTATTGCTTGTGAATTTGTTTTTCTTCCTGTGTTGGCCTTTGCCTTTGGAAGCAATCTTTGTTTTAAGTTACGCTTCACATAACATTGACTTGGCCAAAAAGTTTGTATGTTTTTTTTTCCATAAAATAAATGATACATTTTTCTCAATAACTTTTTTGATCTGGATATTTTAAATATGTTGGCTATCTCCCATTGATGGCTCTCAGTTAATGTCTCTATTTGACCCCTATCAACTTCAACTGGTCTACCTGACCATAGAGCATCATCCAGTGAGAAATCTCCAGCACGAAACTTCACAAACCACTTTTGACATGTTCAATCAGTCACAGCACCTTCTCCGTACACTGTGCAAACTGTTTTTTGCATTTCAGTTGCTTTTTTACCTTTCTTGAAATAATGAAGCATGACATGCCAGAAATGTTGCATATTTTCCTCCATCTTAAGGCTACACATTTTGATGATTTTTTTAAATGCATGCTGATATGAAAGCTGTCACAATACAATCTAACAAAATTATTTCAAATAAAGTTAAAACAACTAAGTGCTACTAGAGTCATCTTACAAAAAACAAACAAACAAGATTTCTGGCTAACCCAATAGCTGGGCAATAGGTGCCTAATGAACATAGCACTGAATTAGGTGACTGTGGCAGCTCCTGAACACAGGTCACATCACTATAGATACCCATGAGGATATTTTTGTAAGTTCATCTGAGGCTATTAGTAGGACTCCTTTCCTAGCACATTTTTTGGCTACATCTGCCACATTGTTTATATAGTCCGCATTTGTACAATGTAGACTTTCTGAAAAATTTACAGGTGCATTGAAAAATTAAAAGTAGGACTCCGTGTTCAAAAATTATTAACAATTTTAGGATTGCAACAGAGATCGTTAAACCTGATGCAGGACCCTTCTGTGCGCAGGGCCCTGTGCACTGCCCTAATTGCACGACCATGTTCTCTATAAAATGACTATGGCTTTACATTGGTTAATAAGATTACATAGGTTTCAATGTACATTTCTATGACACATCATCTGCACATTGCATTGTGTGCCCACAGGCAAGTCATCTTCCGTCACCACGCTTCGGCCCTCTTCACCCTTTCCCCTCCAAGCCCCTTCTCTCTGGTAACAACCTTACTATTGTTCGTGTCTACGAGTTTTTGTTTGATTTTCTTGTTTGTTCATTTGTTACTTTCAGTTTTGTATCCCACACAGGAGTGAAATCATATGGTTCTTAACTTTTTCTGATTCACTTATTTCACTTAGCATAATATTCTCTAGGTCTATTCATGTCATAAATGACAGTGTTTTTATCTTTTCTTATGACTAAGGAGTATTCCACCACATCTTTTTATCCAATCATCTATCAAAGGGCACTTTGGTTGTTTCCATGTCTGGCCACCATGAATAATGCTGTAACGATCACTGGGGTGCATGTATATCTTTGCAAATGAATGTTTTCAATTTTAGGGTGTAGATACCCATAAGAGGTATTCCTGGGTTGTGTGGTAATGCTATTCTTAATTTTTTGAGAAACTTCCTTACTGTTTTCCATAGTGGCCGTACCAGATTACATTCCAACCAGCAGTGAAGGAGGGTTCATTTTTTCCCACAACCTCTCCAACACTTATTACTTCTCTTGATAATACCCATTTTAATCAGGTGTGAGGTGGTATCTCATTGCAGTTTTAGATTTGCATTTCCTTAACAGCTAGTGAAGTTTATCCTTTCATGAATCTGTTGGCCATTTGTATGTCTTCTCGGGAAAGGTGGCTGTTTAGGTATTCTGCCTATTTCTTAAATGGATTGTTTGTTTGGTGTTAAGTTGTATGGGTTCTTTATATATTTTGAATATTAATCCCTTGTTGAAGCTGTTGTTTGGAAATATTATCTCCCATTTGGTTGGTTGCCTTTTTTGTTTTGTTGACAGTTTATTTTGCTGCGCAGAAGCTTTTTTAGTTTGATTATAGTCCCATTCATTTATGTTTGCTTTTATTTCCCATGTTTTGGGGTCAAATTCATAAAATCTTCTCTAAGACCAAGGTTCGTAAGTTTAGTACATATGTTTTCTTGTATGTAATCTATTGTTTTAGATCTCATATTTAGGTCTTTGATACATTTTAAATTAATTTTTGTAGATGGTGACAAATTGTAGTCTAGTTTATATTTTTTAATTTTTTATTGTTATTCAAGTACAGTAGTCTCCATCTATCCCCACCACTCCCCCCACCCCAGTCATCCCTACATCCCTCCTCTGATCCCACTCCCTCTTGGTTTTGTCCACGTGTCCTTTATAGATGTTCCCGAAAACCCCTTCCCCTTGTTTCCCCTTTATCCCCTTCCACCTCCCCTCTGGCTACTGTCAGTTTGTTCTTTATTTCAATGTCTCTGGTTATATATTTTTTGCTTGTTTGTTTTCTTGGTTAGGTTCCACTTATTGGTGAGATCATATGGTATTTGTCTTTTACCGCTTGGCTTATTTTACTCAGCATAATGCTCTCCAGCAAATTGTAGTCTTGTTTAATTCTTTTGCATGTCACTTTCCAATTTTCATAGCATCATTTATTGAAAAGGCTTTCTTTTCTCTGTTGTATATTTTTGGCTCCTTTGTTAAAAATTATTTGCCATATGCATGTGGGTTTATTTCTGGAGTCTCAATTCTGTTCCATTGTTCTGTGTGTCTAGCTTTCTGCCAATACCATGGTGTTTTCATTATCATTGCTTTGTAGTATAATTTGATGTCAGGTAACAAAGCCAAAGGTTTTCCCTTAGGATTATTTTGGCTATTTGGGGTCTTTTGTTGTTCCATACATATCTGATGATTTCTTGTTACATTTCTTTAAAATGTTACATGTCAATGGTATTTTGATGGGGATTGCACTAAATCTGTATCTTACTTTGGGTAATATAGACCTTTAAACTATTTGATTCTTCTGACCAATGAACATGCAATATTTTTCCCCTTCATTGTGTCTTTTCAATGTTTTTTTAGTAATGCTTTGTAGTTTTCAGTTTATGGGTTCTTCACATCCTTCGTTAAGTTTATTCCTAGTTATTTTATTCTTTCTATTGCAATTGCAAAAGGAATTGTTTTTATCATCTTTTACTGAATTACATTGTTAATACATAAGAATCCAAGGGATTTTTGTGCACTAATTTTGTATCCTGTGATTTTACTGTATTTGTTTATTGTTTCTAACAGTTTTTTTTGGTTTTTTTTTGGTGGAGTCTTTAGTATTTATTATATAAAGAATCATGTCACCAGCAAAAAGTGACAATTTTACTTCAGTCTCAATTTGGATACCTTTTATTTCTTTCTCTTGCCTGATTTCTCTGGCTATGACTTTCAGTACTATGTTGAATAAGAGTGATGAGAGTGGACATTCTTGTCTTGCTCCTGATCTTAGAGGAAAGTTTTCAGTTTTTAAGCATCAACCATGATATTGACTGAGGATTTGTCACATACGGCCATTATTATGTTGAGATACTTTCCTTCTGTAGGCATTTTATTCAGTGTTTTAACCATAAATGAATGTTGTATCTTAAATGCTTTTTCTGAATTTAATGATGAAATTGATTTTTATCCTTATTTTTAATGTGGTATATTACACTAACCAATCTGTTTATGATAATTTTGGAAAATCAAATGCTTTCAAGAGTTTAGATCCTGGAGGATCTGGATATCTGACAGTGAATGAGGTGACTGAGGGATCTGTGTAATGATCAGAAGCACACCTATCTCTGCAGTGTTCCCAGCCTGCGGGTTCTTAGAACTGGCAAATATTCAAATTTTTTTCATCATTTTGCAGAACTCATCTGGTTCTGTGAAATTAATTCAATTACAGATGCGATTGCTTCCTAATTTGAAACTCAGGTTGCCTCCTTCAAGTCTGTTTTTTTGTGTATATTTTTGACATAGAGTTTCTATTAATTGAGGGGGCTTTTGTTTGTTTATTTGTTTTTGCTTTATCATTAATCTACCTAATCTTCTTACATGCCCCAAAGAACAAATAGGTATGGTTGAAATCCTAACCATCACGAACCTGGGCTCCGTCTTAACTTTCATAATATCTGAACAAGAATCTCATTTAAGAGTGAGTCAAGCAGCTAAATTCAATTACAGAGCTGGGTCTATTAAGTTACATTTCAATAACTCAATTTTTAAAACATAGTGTTTCAATAAATTCTAGATGGTTTTCAATCTGTTTGTAAAAATAATTTTTTATTTTGAAATACTTTTAAAATATGGAAAAACATTAAAAGTAACACATAAGAAACGTGTAAAAGCTCCTCCCTAGATTTAACAATTAACTTTTTTCTTATTTGCTTCAAATTTCTCTTTTTAATAATATATTACAGATAGAGCTAAGTACTAGCCATTCTTCCCCCCCAGTTTTATTGATATATAATTCACACAATAATATTGTGTTAGTTTAAGGTATACAATATAATGATTTGATATACATGTATATTGTGAAATTTTTACCATTTAAAGGTAACACACCCTTCACCTTACAAAACTGCCATATTTTTTGTGGTTGTGTGGTGAGAACATTATAAAACTTTATTCTCATAGGAACTTTCAAGTATACAATGCAGTGTTGTTAACTGGAGTTACTATGCTGTACTTTATCTAGATCCTGAGAACTTACTCACCTTGTAACCATAAGTTTGTACAGCTTAAAATATATCTTCCCCTACAGTATGGGAAAATAAATTTGCCAATAATACCTTGGACAAGGGTTTGATCTCCAAAATATATAAAGAACTCACATGGAAACTCTAGGAAAACAAGCAACTCAGTAAATTAAAACCACACTGACATACCACTTCACACTGGTTAGAATGGCCATCATAAACAAATCAACAAACAACAAGTGTTGGAGAAGATGTGGAGAAAAGGGAACCCTAGTGCACTGTTGGTGAGAATGCAGACTGGAGCAGCCACTGTGGAAAACAGTATGGAATTTCCTCAGAAAACTAAACATGGAACTGCCTTTTGACCTGGCAATTCCACTGCTGGGATTATACCCTGAGAACCCTGAAACACCAATCCAAAAGAACCTATGCACTCCTATGTTCATAGCAGCACAATTTACAATAGCCAAGTGCTGGAAGCAACCTAAGTGCTCATCAGTAAATGAATGGATCAAAAACTATGGTACATTTACATGATGGAATACTATGCAGCAGAAAGAAGGAAGGAGCTCCTACCCTTTGCAACAGCATGGCTGGAACTGGAGAGCATTGCGCTAAATGAAATAAGCCAGGCGTTGAGGGACAAATACCATATAATCTCACCAATAAGTGGAACCTAATCAATAAAACAAACAAGCAAGCAAAATATAACCAGAGACATTGAAATAAAGAACTAACTGACAGTAACCAGAGGGGAGGTGGGAGGGGATAATGGGGAAAAAAGGGGGAAGGGTTTTCAGGAACAACTGTAAAGGACACATGGACAAAATCAAGGGAGGTGGGATCAGGGGTGGGAGGTGGGGATGGCTAGGGTGGAGGGAGTCATGGTGGGAAATGGAGATAACTGTACTTGAACAACAACAAGAAAGTTAAAGAAAACATTATATATATTTATATATATGTATGTATATACATATATACATATAGCACAGCAAGTATTATAAAGAACATGAAGCTTAAATGTTAAGAAGAGAATTAAATATAATATCACATATATTAAACAGGGTTGCTTATAAAGTAGGGAAAGAATAAGTCATGTAATGGGGATAAAGAGAATAAGTAATAGATAAATCATTTTATTTTTTCTGTCCTCACCTGAAGACATGCTTATTGATTTTAGAAAGAGAAAAAGGAAAGGATAGAGAGAGGGAGAGAGAAACATCAATGTGAAAGAGAAACAACAATCAGTTACCTTGCACATGCGCCCCAGCAAGGGATCGAACCTGCTCTAGGTATGTGTCCTGACTGGGAATTGAACCTTCAGTCTTTTGGTAGATGCTCCAACCAGCTGAGTCATACCAGTCAGGGCTATAGATAAAGTATTTTAAAGAACAGTGATGAAAAGTTACCATAAACTGAATAGTGTTATTGATGCAACCTCCTGTAGTTCCAGTCTCCCAAGAAGAAAAATAAACAAATAAAATTCCTCTGAAATCACAATAAAAAGTCTAATGCTTGTCCTGACAGTATTAACTTTTCTCTCTCTTTTTCATAGTTTATTGTATTTTTCCATTACCATTTATCCTCGTTATATCCTCTACCATCTCCACCTACACCCTCCCCGCCACACAATCATCACACTGTTGCCCATGCCCATAAGTCCCATAAGTCCTTTTTCTTTCTTGCTCAATCCCTCCACCCCCAACCTCTACTGCTCCCATTTTTTGGTTTACCTAACTATAATTTTTTAACTCGTATTGTTACCTCATGGCATGGTTTCTAGACCCTTTTCTCTTTTGGAATGTCTTCCTCTGCCGACACAGACTTTCAGCACCTTCTTTGTACTTTGACATCCAGAATTGTATATCACTTCCACATGTGATTTGGTCAGCAGTAATCTCATCTGCCTACTTTACATTTTTGGAGAGAAGAGTTCCTACTCGTTTTCTTGCTGTTTAGTCAATCTCTTTATGGATTTTCTTTTTTACATATAGACTTATTTTATATATTCTAACTTCAGCAATGCAAATTATTTCTTTTCTTCTATCTGTTTTTTCACATTTTCGTTTTCTATTCCTATGCCAAACACTGTTCTAAGTTCTGGAGCTTTAGAAACAACCAAGGTGCAATCCCAGCCCTGAATGTACTACATAGGGTACTTCCCAGGAATGCAAGAATTCTGTTATTTGGCCCATTGCCTAATCTAATTTCTTATGTTTACGAAGGAATTACAGCAGCATCATTTCTCACCCCCACTGCTATTTTTAGGGAACCATTACTCTTTTTGAAATCTCTATGAAATCAATAGACCTCTCTGAAGGGCCATTCTTCTTCATATGAAAACAAATGCATCTCTACTTCTCTTGAAAATGTTAAGATTTATCTCTAAAAAGTTATCTGCCAATATTATCTTAATGTGCTAGAGAGGTCTTCTAAATCAGAAACTATTGGCCTTTTTATTCTGTGTATTTTATTTGTTAAGAAAAGCAATCCCATACAGACTTAAGGAGAAGAATAGAAGATAAGCTATAACTTTGTGAATTGCTTAATTTAGGTCTAGAATCATAGATACAGGGCTAGGAGACTCCCTTAGATAGAGTTCACAGACAGCATTAACAGATATGATAAGTCTATGTTTTTAATGTGATCAACCATAGTTTGCATATATTTTCCCCCAAGGCCAATTTGTTTACATGTACAGGCATGCATAAGCCAAAGCTTCTCCCACATGTAAATATGTCTGAACATGAATAAACATTTCTAGACTGTCTTAATTCTCCATCCAGCTTCCCTGAACTTATCTGCACTGGGCTCAACTTTATCTCCATCACTCTATTCTCCAAGGAAGCAGTGCTTCCCTTTGTGTTAGAGTGAATTTCATATTGCAATATTCTTGTTTCACTTAATATTCCTTCCTCTCCTTAAGCTCCAAGCCCTTTCTCCATTTGTTTCTTTTCTTTTGACTACACCCATCTATATGTTTTCCTTCCTGCACAAAAATAAAAAAAAGAAAACAAAAGCTCCTTTGGACCTGCATTCTTTTCCCTATACAATCATCATCTTTTCTTTCTCTCATCAACCATGCTGACATTTTGTAATTCTAATATTTTTTTCTTCCAAGGTTCTACAGCCCACTGGTATCTTTACCAAAACTACACCAGTGAAACAAAGGGCTTTCCATATATTGGCTGCTAAATTCAATGAATCCTCTGTAATCCCTGTGTACATTGGCAGTCATGGACGCTATTGTTCAATTTTCCTCTCCTGAAAATTATTCCTCCATTGAATTTAATAACATTCTTTCTTTCCCAGTTTTTTTTTAAACTATTCCCTCTAAGCCTCTGTTATTAAATTTTCTTTTTCTGCCTACTCTTGGTATACATTTTTCTGTGTTCTTCTCACTTGTATTCCATTTCATAGTTTGAATTAATATCTATGTATAAGTGATTTCCAAATCTGTAAACTTAGCTCTGACATTCTGCCAGGCTCTACACACATATACCTTAACAGCCTACTGCATATTTCTTCCTTAATAACCCAACATGTACCCATCTTAGAATTTTCCAATTACCAATAAACTTTTTGTCCTCATTCTCACCATAATTCCCATATGAATGACTGGTACCACCTAGTACTCAATACCTGAAAATTATTCTTTACTATTTACTCTTTTAACTTTTACTCTTTCAATCTTCATATTAAAACATTTACTCGTTCTTATTAATTTATTTTTCTCAATTCCTCTTTAAGGTATTTAATTCTCACCATTCACACTGCCAGAGGCTTAGTTCATAATTTTTAACCTCTAGAAATGTGTCTGCATCTCTGATACAGGGTGCAGCCAAGAGAGGGGGCCCAAAAATAGGGATTTGGAATGGGGCCCAGAGCTCAGGTTATCCAGGAAATATTAGAGGGACATATAAGATGTCCTCACACCTTCCCCCACAGGTATGAGTTTGGGGAAGGGACACATGGAGTAGGGACATGCAGAGCTGTTTTGTACAGCCACAGCTTTGCAGCTAATCCATGGCATGGTCATTTAACATATCTATAGCCTTTGGCTGGTTGCTTAGATGTGTTAAATAGTTGTGGTCATGCTCTGAGCCAGGGGGATGGAAAGGACTCCCACCCCCCAGATGTGACTGGGGCGGAGGGACTCCCAAGTTACAGCACCTGCGTGGAAGCTTGGAGAAGATTGGCTCCACGACTTGAGGACACACCTGCCCAGACTCATGATGGCAGCCTAGTAAACTTGGAATAATACAGGAATGCTGGCAGGTGTAACTGATTGTAGGAGAGGTCAGAAGTGGGGGTACAGAGGATGATTGGCTAGAGGGTTTAAACTGAGACATGGCAGCCATTGGGGGAGATCCACGCAGTTTCACCAGAGTGCAGACCCCTGCAGCTTTGGTGGAGAGAGAGAGCGATGAGGTTTTGCTAGAGTGGGGACCCCTTCCCTGCAACTTTGGTAGAAGAGGACCATGGGGCTTTGGGGTGCTCCCTTCGGCTGCATGGCCTGGGAAGCAGGAGAGACTTTGCCTGGAAGAAGGGGAAAAGGATTCCTTCCAGTAGGCCCTGAGAAGGTGCCACATGGCTTTGGATTAATCAGAGATCCTGCCTGGACGACAGAGCTGACGTTTCAGCAGCCTGGATCCTGGATGTTTGCTTCTTTTCTCGAGTTACCATACCCTGAATTAGGGCAGGGGCAGACGGAAGCACTGTGGGCGTCTCTGGGTATCCTAAAGGACTTTGATATTTTTTTTATTTAGTTTTTATTGAATTTATTGTGAGTGACACCGGTTAACAAAATTATACATGTTTCAGGCACATAATCTATACACTATATTCACTGTATTTTATATTCACTGCTCCAGTCAAGTCTCCGTCCATCACTATTTATCCCTCCTATACACTCCTCCACCTTCTTCCACCTACCTCCCCCAAGAAAAGCAACACACTGTTGTCATTTCCCATGGGTTTTCTCTTTGCTCTCTTCTTTTTTCCCCATCCCTGCACCCTGCTCAACCAGCCCCACCCCATGACAGCTGTCAGCCTGTTTTCTGTCTATGGGCCTGTCACTATTCTGCATGATAATTCATTTTGTTCACTAGGTTCCACATATGAGTAAAATTGTACGGTACTTGTCTTTGTCTGACTGGCCTATTTCACTTAACATAGTGCTCTCCAGGTTGTTTCATACTGTCACAGAGGGTAAGGTTGAGTAGTAGACTCCATTGTGTAAATGTACCACAGTTTTTTATCCACTCATCTGGTGAACACTTGGGCTGTCTCCAAATACTGGTTATTGTAAATAACACTGCAATGAACATAGGGTATATGTAGTCTTTCAAATTAGTGTTTTGGGTTTCCCTGAATAAATTCCCAGAAGCAGACTCTGTGGAAAACAGTATGGAGTTACCTCAAAAAATTAAAAATGGAAATGCCATAGGACTTTGATATTTTAATGAAGACTTTAGGTTGCTACTTTAACTCTGTATAGCAATAAATAAACAAATACCATATGATCTCACCTTTAACAGGAAGCTAATCAACAAAACAAACAAACAAGCATAATATAACCAAAGACACTGAAATTGAGAACAGGCTGACAGTCACCAGAGGGGAGAGAGGAGGGAATTTCAGGGGAAAAGGGGAAGGGTTTGCAGGAACAAGTATAAAGGACACATGGACAAAAACTAGGGGGGTGGAAATGGGAGGGAGGTGGGGAGGGCTGGGGCGGTGGGCTGGGATGGGAGTAAAAGACAGAAAACTGTACAAGATCAACAATTAAAATAAAAAAGTAAAAATAAAATAAATAAATAAACATTTCCTTTCCTTTTCACAAATCTCTAGCTTTGAGAGATATCTTTCCATCTGGCGACGGACGATGGAGTCCCATGGGGGGTTCCTTTCGGTTGTGGTGTGTTGTGACCCCCTGGGCCCTTTGGCCCTGAGTGTGAGAGACAAACGCCTGTCTGTATGTCTGCTCTGTAACATCCCCAACACCACCTGTTGTAACATGCTGCATTTTGTGCATGGTTAAGTGCTTTCCTTGCCTCACCGTTGCCCTGTTGAGCTATCATTGGTGGTGAGTTTCTACTTGTCCCTGGAAAACTGTCTCTCAGATCTTCTTTCCTATCACAGATATCACTAAGGTATTATTATGCTTATTGTCAGAATCTTTTCATTTTCATGATGTAAGTAACAAATCATAATTTAAAATACATTTTAAGTGTCACTCAATTCCCACAGCATTTAAATATTATTTGTGATTGCTATATTTTGAAAATCTTACAGTCAGACATGCTAAATTCACAGTCCTAATTTCCTCTGCTTTAATATTAATTAATATTAATATTAATTCTAATTACCTCTGCATTAATTTATTTATATTCTGCTTGTGTTGTAGTTTTTTTATGTATGATAAAAGAATGGCTCTAAAAATTAATTGCATTTCAGTAAAGCATATCTCCTTGACTATGTCTCTTGGTGCGTTTTTGCTTTGCTTCTACAGAGGGTACAGCAATGGGGTGACAGGAGAGAGGCCAACTTTTACAGTAGAAGAGCTGCTGCCTCCTAAGATGTACATTCTTAGAAATAATGGGCTGTTGTTCTGATATAAACCATACCATATGACCATTCATTCAGAAAAATACTATCCATGGCAGGAAGAAACTCTGGGAAAAAAGTAATTACAATTGTGATGCTTCATTCTGGAGACAATTAACACAACACGGGGGTGTATCTTTTATATCAAATACCAGATGGGGTAATGAGAGAATCTTTGCAGTTGAAGAAAATGGCAAACGTCTTAAGAGTTAGAAACTGTCACTTTAAATGGCTTTTCTTTGGAGAAATCTTAAGAGAGTGAAAAAGAAAGAAAACATGAGTACAAGCAAATAAAATCTCTTGAGAAAGATCTTTGGGCAAAAAATCTTAATGTGTAATAAGAAAAGAAAAATGAGAAGATATGTGGATAGTTCCAACCTAGTTACAGCACATGTCACTGTATTGAGGTTTCAGTTATAAAGTAATAATATGAATTGGACAATTATGTACATTATATACAACATTTTTTTCCCTGTCATCCTTACAGCAAACCTATAGAAAATGCAGATCATGGTTATCCCTTTATTCCAGGGGAGAAAAGGAGGCTCAAAGAGATTGAGTGCCTTCGTCAAAATCAAACAGCTTGTAAGTGGTAGGACTACAGCTCGCTGTCAGATCTTCTGACTCCAATCCCACATCTTCGTTTGTTATGTTGAGTGACAGGATCTGAGTAATGGCTCTCCTCGAGGCCTTGCGCTCTAAGAGGAAATTTAACCTCATAAATATTTCTCACTCCAAGGAAAAGCAAAGGTCAGCTTACTCCATCTGTTATGTTGATCTGACCTGTCAGCATATTGCTTCAGTGCTTCCAAGTCTAAGAAAGCTTGATCACAAATAAATAACATCCTGAAAATAATAACATCCTAACGGCTCACCCAATGGCTTTTCTGGAACGCTGATGGTGCCAGCACAGCCAGTTATGGAAGAAGCTCTCACTCTGTTGAAATAATGACCTTGTTTACTATTACTAACATAAACCTACATGATTTATGTCTCATTGGTACCAGCAGAGAACAGTTTACAAGCTGCTCTAAAAGTGTCCATAACTATTGTTTCTTTCCCTTTCTGTTTAAACAAGCTGCTTATTTATTGTCTCTTTAAGTTTTGGTTGAAAGAATTTGTGGGTGCACTCGTAGTGACTTTCAACCTTCTTTCAGGTGCTCTTCTCTTTGTACATCTTCAGATGCTACAAAATTAGTCAGTGACAAATGTTACTGTCTTGACCAGTGCATGTGGCCCTGAAAGGCAAGGCAATAACTCCTAATTCAAGAAGGGCCTTCTGGAGTGTGGAACTTACTATACACATTTACAACCCACTTATAGTTTTTGTTCCATTTTCACTGAGATCCCCTTCTCCTGTTTCAGAAGCTGTCCTGCATGTAAAGTTCACTGAACTTGCTGTCTGTCCCTCCTACCATGCCCAGCCTGTCCCTGCTGTGAGTCATCATTCCCTGCTCCGCACACCCACACTATGCATATTCTCTGTATGCGAATATGTTTATTATGATTTGTGTCTGCCTTTCACTCTATCATATTGACTGAATTATCTTTGTACCTTTAATAGTAACCAGCCAAGTATCATGTAAATTTCTAGTCTTCAGTAAGAGTCTATGGTGTACATGAAAATGAAAAATGATACCATACTTGGAGAACAATGATTTTCAACAGGTGTGCTGCAAGAATTTTTAAAACATGCAATACCTGACTATTTAGTCATCAGCACTTTCTTTCCTCTGAGATAGTCAAATAAAAAAAAAAAAATGACAACAGCCAATACAATATAATAGGCATTCAGTGTGAATGCCCTATCTTGAATCATAATTATATAGGTCATATAATAGAGTTGCATTTTATTGATCATGTCAAATAAAGTTGATTCTAATTCATTAATTTTTGGTACCAGAAATACTGATATGCAAATATTGGCACCTGATTTTTTAAAAAGTCACTTTGGAGCAAAAGGGTAGGTAATTGCAATTATTATTTTTAGTAAATCAATCGAAATTGTACCTTTTGTCAGATCAGCAAAAATATGTATTTTTTGGTGTGCTACAGATTTTTAGTAATTACTTTTTGTGTGCATGAGATGAAAAATGTTGAAAATCCCTGTTCTAAAAGATTTGGCTATTGCCTTGCATCTCAACTAGGCTGAGTGATTTCTGTTTTTAGAGACAAGATGTACAAGAGATTAACGAGTACTTTCTTACAAATAGGGCTGTTGTTTTCCACTCATTAATTGCTATCATTTGCACATCCATTAGAGGAGGCCACAAGTTTAGAAAGGTAACAAGAAGAGGCAAAAGTATTTGGTGCTGAAGGCACAAATTTACACCTTGCAACCATCCTCGTATATGACACTCTCCGGCAAAGGAGACTTGCTGTTTCCCCAGCCTCCCAGGATGACTTGCAACTATGTGATTCCTACATGCCATTAACTCTGGATGTTTCCTTCCCTTCCTGGCCAATGATGTTTTTTTAATATAAAAAATAAACTCATATATCACTTCCTATGAAAGTCCTCCCTAATTCACAAGTTACTTATACCTTTTTATAGTGCTTGTTGTATTGTTTTATACTTTTGGTTTGGACACCTGCATCTTCCCTTAGCCTTTCAGTTTGCACGCTTGTGAGTTCCTCTGGGAGAAGAACCATGTCTTCTTTTCATCTGTAATACCAGGCTCTTTCCTAGGGCCTGAAATATTGCCAATACTGAGTAACTATTTAACAAATCGGTGATTTTTAAAAATATTTATTTATTAATTTTAGAGAGAGAGAGAGGGAAGGAGAGAACGAGTGAGAGAAACATGGATTTGTTGTTCCATTTTTTTATGCATTCATGGGTTGATCTTGTATGTGCCCTGACCACGGATCAAACCCGCAACCCCGGTGTACAGGGAAGATTCTCTAATCAACTGAGCCACCTGGTCAGGGGTAAATTGGTGACTTTTAGTAATAAAAAATATTTGTTACTTCCATATGCCAAGTACCTTACTAGACACTGATAGAGAATTTTTTAAAAATGACTCAAATAAGGTCAAGTACTATAAAAACATCCACTAGGGGGGCACAAGCGATATTAAGATGGAAAGAATAACTGAAACAAGAACCTGAATTGTGCCTCAAAATATGAAAATTTTCATGGAAAGAGAAGGGGTGGAGAATGGAGTAGGTGAGAGAAGACCATTCCAGGCTGAAGTAACAGCAGATTATCATAGAAAGCTTTCTTGAAATGCATTAAAGGTAAACTCTACTAAATATATAAAACTTTGTAACTTTTAAGCAAATAATTCATAATGAATTAAAGTAGGTTAAAACTAGAGTTAGTCCTTTGCATGTCCGAATGCATTTAATGTAGTTTGAAATTACTTTTACGTATGAAAATTTGGACAAGTTGTTAAGGAAAACGGAATAGCATGGGGATGGTATGTGTTAGCCTCTCATTTAAAACAGCAAGTAGCTGTTTTAAATATTCGTTCCTGTAGCATGAATATAGGTTTTAATTATATCCATAATTCAGAGTCATGATTAGAGCTTAAACTGAGTATCTTGCATTGGGAACCATGATGCATGCTTGACTTCATATTTTAAACTCTAGGGTGGGTGCTTCTGTGACAGGCAGGGTGGATCCTATCCCTTACTCTACTATTTAAGCTACACTGAGATCCTTCAACCTGGGATGAAGAACACCTCTCTGGTTTCCTGGAGAAACATAAATCCATCTCACAGTCAGGAAACATCAGAGGATGTAGGTACTGAAGCATGGATTTATAGTAAATGATTTGCACACTATTGAGCAATGACCCAGTAGAGAAACTGCAGAGAAGGTCTTAGAATATGCAGAATGGCACAGAAGAATTTTAAAACATTCTGCCTCTAGAGAACATGTGAGGTAGAAGGACAAAAGTCAGAGAGTGACTGAAACGAGTGATGGAGCTAGAAAAGACTGAGACTTTGCATGAAGAGAGCAGATAGGGCGAGCGGGGACCTAGCAGCTGGAAACTCCTCAGGACTCCTTAGACAAGGCAGTCTCGACCACCATGTTCAAGTACACTTGAGGTGTGCCGAAATTTGTTACCAATAGAATATCATACTTATTAAATCCATTAGTCTCTAGTGATTGCCTAGTGCGGATGTACTTTTAATACTGACATGCTTATAAAGTGCCTTTATGAATTCCTACCAAAAATGTAAACATACAACAGTATTAGTTTTATTTATCTGGAAAATTGACTTCTGCGTATTAAAACACTGGATAAACCCAGGCAGATGCCATTTCCTTTTTGTGGAAGTGCTGGAAGTCCACTATACTTTTCTTTGTTGAATGGAGCCACTGGAGAAAAGGAGGAGGGACACAGTATTATAATTTTCTCAGACAAATATCACACTGAAAACTAGAAGGACAATTTGCCATTAACAAGCCTAATGTCATTGAAGGCCCAGATTTTATGGGTCATCTCCTTTGACAACCCCAGAGATCTAGCACTTAGCTGTGCAAAGAAAAGCGCAGGTAAGAAAAGAAGACTGCATGTTGTATTTTTTAATTTAAAACTTCCAATTACAAGTTTTTTAATAAAACCTCTGATTAAAAGGAAGAGTCTCTGGCAAATTTGAGGCTTACTTCAATTACAAAACCAATTTTTCCCTTATCCAAGCAACCACATAAAGCCAAAGTCTGATGATGAAAACTGAAAAATACTATGGCCTCAGAAATTGAGTATGCAAATGTAGCTCTTTGTTTGTGTAAGCAGTAATACATGATAGCAAACGCACTTAAGATGCCATCAAGTCTTCCTGTGGGCAGACCATGCTAAATGAAGTCAAAGGCTAAATGAATCTGGTCCCCAAGAGCTTCATATAACTGGGAAACCTGCAGTGTTTCACTGCAGTTAGAAAACGGTTATTTTAAATTTTACCTATTGAAATTCTCCTGATTGTGTGTATGTAAATCCCATTAAAGTTCATAGATATCGCACACGGAATCGGGGAGAGACACACAGCTCCCTAATGTTTTCTCTAACAAACTCTGACTCAGCAGGTAGGGACGAGCAGTTACCCAACGCAGAGTCTGTCCTAGATTGCTTTCTCAGTTTATGGCCGTCTGGGAACTGTGCGCACAGCGAACACCTTCTGTTTGAAGATGAGGGCTGGGATGTTTCTGTAGACTGAGATTTGCAGATGAAGCCAAATTCCAAGCCTTTTTATGGACAAAAGAAATTCTTCCAAAGGAAAAAGGAAGTTGATATTTAAAGTAAACTGAAATACAATTAAAAAAAATAGATGTTTTTTAATTAACAGATGCTATTTTAAAAAACATGATAAAATTAAATATAAACTTACAAAAATATCACCATATCATTTTTTCCCCTGTGTGAATTGAAGAGTGATTTGATTTTCTTTATGGGTAATATTCTGGCAATATTGCAATGAAAACTGCAAAGTATTTTACATCCTTCATCTAGAGATTCACTATTAGTAATTTATTCTAAATAAATAACTCAAAAATAAAAATTAAATGGAATAAGATATGCATTAGGGTAACATTTTGGGTCTATCTATTGCAGCTAGTTCATTTTCTTTTTCAACCTTCTATTGAAGTGTAAGAGAGAAAAGTGGAAAAATAAAGGGTATGAACTACAATGACTTTTTCATAAATTGAACACATGTATATAATCAACATCATATTAAGACACACGTTATTACAAGCACCTGAGAAGGTCCCTTCATTTCCCCTTCTAGTGACAACAGTGCATGAGATTAATAACCATCTTGGCTTCTAACACAGGTAAGTTTTGTCTGCTTTTAATTTTCTGTAAATTAAATCACATACTCTCTTATACCTGCCTTCTTTTATTCCATATTTTGCTCATGGGAACCACCTATGTTGTATTTAATTGAGATTTTGTATTTTTATGGCTGTATAGTATTCCAACAAATGGATACACAATCATAGCGATGGGCATTTTGACAAAGACTGCTACTATAAGTATTCAGGTACCGTTGAAGAATAAATATAAATATGCATTCCTATTGGATATATACCTAAGCATGAAATTCCTGGGTTGTATGGTATCAAACAATTTTTCAAAGTGGTTCCAGAAATTTATACTCCTAACCAGCAGTGTACCAGATTTCCTTTGTTCTAGTTTGTTCATAACTAGAGTAAAATTTATTCTTATTTTCTTTTAAAATCCATTTGACACTTATGTGGAACTGTTGATTGCATTTAGCTTTAGTTTACATTTCTTCTATTACTAAATGTTGAGCATCTTTCCATTTAACTATCTTTTCTTGTAAAATGCCTTTCAAGTCTGCCCATTTTCCTATTGATTTGTTTTTCATTTTATTATTGCTTTGCTTTATGTATTTTAGACAATAGATCTTTGCATTATAAATGTTGCAAAGATTTCTCTCACTTGATGATGTCTTTCCTTTTCATTCTCTTAACCCTGCGTTTTAGTGAGCATATGGTCTTAATCATAATTTTCTAATTCGGTTTTGTCAACTATTTTTGCATATCTTCTTTATAAAAGCCTATCTCAATTCACCAATAAATTTACGTACAATTTCTTCTAAAAGCTTTATTTTTATATTATATTTATAACTTCAAATTGTCTATTTTAAGTTAATATATATGTATGGCTGAAAGTATCCAGCTGTTCCAGTACTATTTCTGAGAAGTGTACTCTTGTCCCCACTACCCTGTAGTGCTCAGCCTTTGTCATAAATTCGTATTAGTATACATTAGTATATATGTATGGTCTGCACTCTATTTTTTTGTCTTTTTATTTCTCTTTGTACCAATACAATACTATTATTAGAGCTTTGTAATAAAAATTGACGTTCATTAATGCAAGTCTTCCAAATTGTCTGTTTTCAAAATTGCCTTGAAATTCTTTGTTGCTTGTGTTTCCATGTAAATTTAGAATCAGCACTGAATCACCCTCACTAAAACTATCTTCTGGAGTTTTGAGTCTCTGAATGACATTGTATTTTTAATCTACATATCAATTTGTGGGAAATTGACATCTTTATACATTATGTCTTCCAAACTATGAGCATAATATTTCATTACATTTCTTTAGGTTTTCTTCTATTTTGACTCTAACAGTTTGTAGTTTTCTGGTATAACCTTGCATATTCTTTGTTATGTGTATTCCTAAACATTTTATGCTATTACAAATCGTATTCATTAAAAAAGGTTTAATTTTGCCACTGTGTTTTAACACAATTAGCCGTTATTGACTTTGTGCCCAGAAATCTTACCACATTCATTTATCAATTCTAATACTTAGTTTGTAGAATTTTTAGATTTCTTACATACAAAATAATGTCTCCAAATAATGATAATTTTTTTCTCCTTTTCCATGCTTATGCCTTTTATTTCCTTTTCTAGTTATGGTCACTAGGATCTCCACTTCAGTGTTGAAAAGTATTGTGTATAGCAGGCATTCTTATCTCACAGGAAAAGCTTTCATTAATTCATCTTTAGTAGAATTCATGCTATTTGATGTTTTTAAGATTCCCTTTAGCAGGTCAATGTAATTGCCTTTTATTTTTAATTTGCTAAAACTATTTATCATGAAAACATAAAGTTAACTTTCACTAAAACCTACAGGACTTTGGAGAATGCAGTATGGAGTTTAACCTCTCCTTTGGCAGGTTTCCAGGTATGTAAGAAACAAAAGAAAAAGAAAATGAATAAAATATATAAATAATGGCATCATAAAGATAAGGCACTTTCTTATATTTTACCATCAATATTTCGGGAATATGGTATTATTTATTTCTATAGAGATCATTTTAATAACTTTTAAGTGTGCCAAAGTATTATCTCATACATAATTTTTTAATTCTTATTCTGAAAGAATTTCAGTATTTTTCCAATGTGTTTTAGTTTTATCAGTATTGAAATTAAGATCCTCACTGATTATATTTTCTGTAAAATAAAATGGCAAAATTTATTTTCTCTATAAATGTAGTAAATCTAGTTAAAGGCAGAGGCAGCCATGCAAGACATTCAGTCAGACTTTGAAAACAAAACTTTTGCATTTTAGGTATTAATTAAATTGAATTTAATTCACATAAATTAAATTTATTTAATTTAAATAAACAGACCATTTTATGACACAGATGTAAACTAAATTAATTATTGCCATGAGATTTAGGATTTTTCTCTAATGTAATTCAAAATTTAAGGTGCACCAGCATACAAACTTGTTACATTGGTTCCTTGTTGTGTACTTTAAAATCTGTCATTCAGAGAAAATGACTTGAATTTTAATGAAATTTCAATTTGCTGTGAACTTATCCTGCTGATTTTCAAAATTACCTTGGCTTCAGGCCTGCCTAAAAATGCTTATTAGTGACAGACTTTCTTGCTCAGCAACACTAAGTGTAAAAAGATCATTTGTTTGTAGATGATTAGATTAAGAAAAGACTAGATCTTTATCTTGTATGGATTCCTTTATGTTCTGTAACTTTTGTAGATGAAGTAGCAAAGCTTCGGAGGGACCAACTAACCTCTGCAAGGTCACGAAACTTGTGACAATCTTCATTGATCTCAGCCAACCCAGAGCTTTGAGATTTGTTTTCTAAGTTTCTACACTGTAGTAAGGGTGAGGAGGACCTTTTGGCTTTAAGTTGCCAAACCTTATTAATAATCTTGATGTTTCAAGGGAAATAACAGTGTCAATATTTATTACAGTTCCAAACTCAGGACTTCAACTGTGGCTATTGCTGCTACCGAAGCAATGTACAGTATGTGTGGACACGAATATACATAAAATCAAGTAAAATTGTTTGGTAGAGGCGGACAAAAGAAAAAATGTGTAAAGGAACAACAGGTTTTAAACATATTGAAATAAATTGTAGTATCTAAACATATAAGCCTCATTTCTATTCTCTGTTAATTCAATGACATGATTACTGAAGTACCTTCCTAGTTTATTTTCTTCTCTTAATTAGCTTTTACAAGATATTTATATATCATTGTGCCAACAGAAGAGTATTCACTCGGTAACAGCCTGCCTTTCACTTGCGCAAACTTCAAAGATGCGCTGTCCTAGCTCAATTGGGAAAAATAATATTTTGAAATTTTAATCATTCAGGATCAAAGCAATGGGTTTTGTAAAGAAGAATCAGATTTGATGGAATATAAGGTAATCAGGCGATTGAATGTTAATACAGATTTGAATATTTTATTACATACTATAGTAAAACATTTCAGTAGGCATCTTTCTGCTCTTCTTCCAGTCAGGAAAACACTGAACGTGCTTTCTTACAGGAGTAGTGCCCCGCATTGTGAAACAGGAGCTTGCACTATGCAACACTGATTACAGTCGCAGAAACATTCCACAACAGGCCTCACGCAACCAGACTATTCTTACAAGCACCCTCCTTCCTCCCCTTGCTCATCCTGTTATGAGATACTCTCATTTGAGCACTGATTGGACTGTCCTCTAATAGAAGCCGTTGTATAGGCTCAGAGTCAGCTGACAGAAGATGAAAGTTTTTCAATCAAATTTATATGGAGTCCAAAATTAACAATTAAAATCTAGACTCTCAGGTCCACTTCTTATCTCCAGATGACCAAGCAATATAATGGACATTTGGTTAAATAATATACTTGAGGTATGTTTTTTTAAACTAATTTTCAAAGGGTATAAAGATAATCGAAAGTGATTATAATACATTACTTTGGTCATTTTGTGTTTTCTTAACCTCAAGACTTGACAATCTAAATATCTGTGTGTCTTTTAAACCATCCAGTGTATATCACATTACAGCAAAAGTTTTATTTTAAGAGAAAGGCATGTGGATAGGTGTATAATAAAGCCAATTGATAATCCCTTCAGAACATTTCCTGGAAAAGATTATTTAATGATTGATGTAGATGTTTGAATACTTGCTAAAATTTCTTCATGTTTATTTAGGGTATATTTTAAACAATTGCTTCACTGACTCTAACTGTTAAATTGATCATTGACATTCTCTCACCTGTGATGATCTTATAATTGATTTTAAAAAAGAGATAATTCCGATTAATAAAAGGCTAATGAATATGTGACAAAGTGCCAATTTCTCAACTGTTTAATGCCAATTCTTTCTATTGATGACCCCTAGGTCCTGTGACTTAATAATGAAAAAATGTGTGTCTGTACACAAATATCTACAGTGAGAGGCATTGTTTACAGTGGTAATATTGTCATGGGGTATTTTAAAACCTAATAGAAAGTGATCGATTCTACCAAGAAATATGGGAAGCTAAGAAGCACCATTAAACTTGAAAGTAAACTTCACAGTAGATCTGGTCATAAAAAAAGAAATGAGAAGACAAACTATTTTCAAATCATGTGTCTAATGAGGGTCTAATATATAGAGAATATATAGAGATATATAGAGAATATATAGAGAACTCAACACAAAAAGATGGATAGCCTGATTATAAAATGAGCAAATGACTTAAACATTTTACAAAAAACTTAGATGAATGGCCAATTAGCATGTGAAAAGATGCTCAACATCATTACCCACTGGGAAAAACTACAATGATACACCACATCATACTCACTAGGATAAATATAATTAAAGTATTAATGATAACAAATGTTGATATAAATGTGGAGAAATTAGAGCCATCAAACTTTGCTGCTGGGATTGACAAATGGTGCAGTCACTATGGAAAACACTTCAAAAATTTAAAAAGTTAAACATAGAACTACAATATGACCCATCAATTTCACTCCTAAGTACATACCCAAGAGAACTGAAAACTATATTGACTCAAAAACTGGTACACAAATGTTTATAGCAGTATTATTTACAATAGCTCAAAAGTGCAAACAGCTAAAACACCCACTGATAAATAGATGAATGAAATAGGTTTTATATCTAAACAATATAAACTTATTCAGCTACAAAAAAGAATGAAGTACTGCTACCTCCTAGAACATGAGAAAATCTTGAAAACATAATGCTAAACAAAAGAAGCAGGACACAACGGACCACTCATCACACCACCGCATTTGTATGGCACATTCAGAACAGGCAAATCCATAGAAACAGATTAGAAGTTGTCTGGGATGTGGGCGAGAAGCAAATGAGTAGTGACTGCAAATGGGTACAGCTTTCTTTTTTGGGTGATGAAAATATTCTGGAATCAGTGGTGATTGCACAACCTTGTGAGTACTAGAAAACACTGAATTATACACCTAGATGGAATGAGTATTACAAGCATCATGAGAATTAAATCTCAATAAAAATGAAGTCATTAAAAGTAGGTGATTTGACAAACATCCCAAATACTTGAAAATAGAGCTGAAGCCAGTCTACATGATCTAAATATAATGGAAAATATCTGAATAAAATCTCCATGTAAAAAACAAATCTCACCCAAGAAGTCCCACTGCTAGGTAAAAATAGTAACCAAATCTTATCATTTAGATGCCCTATAAAATGTTTCTTTGAACAAAAATAAATCTACAATTCTCCTTCAGGTTGGCAGGAATTCCCAATCAACTAAAATAAATTTGGCCCTAGGAATAAACCTTATTGATTTTTTATATTAAATGCTTACTATATTTTAGATCTTTGACAAGCAAATACAGAGGGTTCCTGAACTATGGTGGTTCAACTTAGAAGTTTTCAACTTCATAATGGTGTGAAAGCAATATTCATTCAGTAAAACCACACTTTGAATTTTTAACTTATTATACTCTCTCATAATGCTGGGCAGCTGCAGTGAGATAATTTTGCCCAGCTATACACTAATGCGAGTGTTTGAGCACATTTCAAGTGGGCCAGGTTAAGCTACTACATTCATTAGGTTAAGTGTTTTAAGGGCATTTTTTGACATATTTTTAACTTAACAATGGTTTTATAGGGAAGTATCCCCATTCTAAGTTGAAGAACATCTGTAGTGTATTTAGTTTCTCACTGAAGTGAACTAACAAGTAAAAGTTTATTCTAATTTTCTTTTTTTGATGTTGTTGTGTTATTTTTTTATTATTGTTCAAATACAGTTGTCTCCACTTCCCCCCCAACACTTTTCCCCACCCCACCCACCCCCACTTCCCATCCTCAATCCTAACCCTCTTTGGCTTTGTCCATGGGTCCTTTACACATGTTCCTGATGACCCTTCCCCTTCTTTGCCTTGTTACCCCCAGCCGCCTCCCCTCCAGTTACTGCTCTAATTTTCAAACTCACTCAAACTGGGAACATTCAGCTAAATAGTAAGAACAAATTACATTATGACCAATTAAATATTTAAGGCTCTCAATGGAGTCAAACAAATGCATCACAGGAGTCCTCTAAATTTCCCTTCTTCCAAGGACACACTAAATATATAACTACACACTGAACAATTCACTCTGAAAGAAATCAATAAACTAGCTGAGCAGCTCCTACACATAGAGAGAATGAGAAAATACCTATATCAAAACAGGTAGGAATGGGGAAAGTTGATTGAACCACTCACTCTTTTTTTTTTTATTAAATCTATTTAAACTGGTTCTTCGGAGAAATAGAAACTTTAAAACAGTTAGCAATAATGCAGACTCATCTAAAAACTGAAAACTGTAATGAAAGAAAGTAATCATAACTTCATTCCAAAATAAGCAGTACTACAATACTTTCTCATATTTCAGACATATAACAGTTTCTACCTTAGCACCTATATGATTTGCAACTCAATTTTTTAAAAGATTTTATTTATTTATTTTTAGACAGAGGGAAAGGGAGGGAGAAAGAGGAGAGAAATATCAACATGTGGTTGTCTCTTGTACACCTGCTACTGGGGACCTGGCCCACGGACCCAGGCATGTGCCCTGATTGGGAATCCAACCAGTGACCCTTTAGTTCACAGGCTGGCTCTCAATCCACTGAACCATAACAGCCAGGGCTTACAAGTCCATTCTTTTTCACTTTACATTACATTGAGAAGTATCTCCTATGTTGTAAAATTATTTTAATGAATACCTTGAATATCTAAAAAAAATCATGCAGGCAAGACTGAATCATGAAAAGACAGAAAATCTGAACAGACCAATCCCTAGTAAGGAGATTAAATCAGTAATCAAAAGCCTCCCCACAAACAGAAATCCAGAAGCAGGTGGATTCACTGGTGAATTCTACCAAACCTTCAAAGAACGATTAACATGGCTCCTTCTCAAATTCCTCCACAGTATAAAAGAGGGAACATTTCAAACTCATTGTATAAGGCCAGGATTACCATGATACCAAAACCAAAAAAAGGCACTTCAAGAAAAGAAAAGTGTAAGCCAATAACTGTGGTGAACTTAGATGTAAAACAATATATTAAAAGGATCATGTACCACAATTAAGTAGGATTCAACATACATAAATCAATAAATGTGATATACCATATTAACAACATGAAGGATAAAAATCATATGATCATGTTAATAGATGCAGAAAAAATAATATTGACAAAATTCAACATCCATTTATGATTAAAAAAAAACTCTAAACTATGTATAGAGAGAATGTACCTCAACATAAAACTATATATGACAAGCCCACAGCTAACATCATACTGAAAGGTTAAAGGCTGAAAGCTTTTTCTCTAAGATTGAGAAAAAGTTTAAGTATGCCCATTCTCACCACTTTTGTTCCAGACAGTACTAGAAATCCTAGTGAGAGAAATTAGACAAGGAAAAGCACTTAAAGGAATCCAAACAAAAAGTAAGAAGTAAAATTATCTCTACTTGCAAATGACAGTGTATTATATATAGGAGATCCTAATATGTTCACCAAAAACTGTTAGTACTAATAAATAAATTCAGTATAGTTGCAGGGTACAAAATCTACATGTACTTCTATGTACTAATAATGAACTATCAGAAAGAGAAATTAAGACAACAATCTTATCTGCATTTGCAATTGTATCAAAAAGAATAAAATTCTTAGAAATAAACTTAACCAAGGAAGTGAAAGATCTGTACACTAAAAGCTACAAAATATTGATAAAAGAAATTAAGAGACACAAATATATGGAAAGATATTCCATGTTCATGGATTGGAAGGATTATATTGTTAAAATACCCATACTACCCAAGTAAATTTGCAAATTCAATGTAATCCCTACCAAAATTCAAATGGTAGTTTTTACAGAAGTGGGAAAAACAGTCCTAAAATTTATATGAAAACACAGAAGGCCCCAAATAGGCAAAGCCATCTTAAGAAAGAACAAAGCAGGAGGCATCATGTGCCCTGCTTTCACACTATATTAGAAGGCTATAGTGATCAAACCATGTGTTGGCATTAATCCAGACACACAGATCAATGGGACAAAAGAGGGATCCCAGAAATAAACCCACACATACATGGTCAATTAATTTATGACAAAAGAGTGAAGTATATACAATGGGGAAAAGACAGTCTCTTTATAAATTATGTTGGAAACATAGGACATCCATGTGCAAAGGAATAAAATGGTATTCCTCTCTTGCACCAAACAGGAAAACCAACTTAAAATGGATTAAAGACTTGAACATAAGACCTGAAACTGTAAAACTTCTAGGGGGTGGGAAAAAAACACAAAAGTTAAGCTTCTTGACATAGATCTTGACTTTGACACCGATAGCAAAGAAAACAAGCAAAACGAAACCAGGGGGACTACATCAAACTTCTGCAGAGTAAAGAGAACCATCCAAAACAATGAAAAGACAACTTGTGGAATTAGTAACCTATGGAATGGGAGGAGACTTTTTGCAAGCCATATACTAAATGATAGGTTACTATCTAAAATACATAAAGAACTCATAGAACCCAATAGAAAGAAATCCAGTTAAAAAGTGGACAAAATACCTAGATACACATTTTTCTTAAAAAAAGACATACAATAGCCAATTAGTACAAGAAAAGTTGCTTAACATCACTAATACTTGGAGAAATGCAAATCAAAACCATAGTGAGATATCACCTCATACCTGTTAGGATGTCAGTTTTCTAAAAGATAAGAGATAAGTGTTGAGGAGAATGTGGAGAAAAGGGGAACCCTTGTGCACTGGTGTTGGAATGAAAATTGGTAGAGCCACTATGGGAAACAGTATGTAGTTTCTCAAAGTAATTAATAATAAAACTACCACATGATTCAGCAATCCCATTTCTAGGTACATATCCAAAGGAAATGAAACCATTATCTCAAGGAGGTAACTGTGTTTGTATGTTGATTGAAGTATTATTCCTGGTAGTGACGGTATATAATTAGCCTAAGTGTTTGTGGATTGATGAATAAATTTTAAAAAACATGAGATATGTATATGTATAGCTATCTATAGCTATAATAAAAGATCATTTAGCCTCAAGTGAAAATGAAATCTACCATTTTGAATAACGTGAATAAACCTGAAGGGCATTATGGTAAGTATATTTAGCATTATGCCAGGTGAAATAAGAGAGATAAATCCTGCATGGTATCACTTCCCTGTGGAATCTCAAAAAAAAAAAAAAAAAAAAAGGAAAGAAAATGAACTCATAGAAACAGTAAAAAAGTGGTTGCCAAGG
The DNA here is from genome assembly GCA_039655065.1 of Glossophaga mutica. Lineage (NCBI taxonomy): Eukaryota > Metazoa > Chordata > Mammalia > Chiroptera > Phyllostomidae > Glossophaga > Glossophaga mutica. Next base: position 173,212,189 of record CM077304.1, on the reverse strand, counting down.
GCCTGGGGGTGGAGAAATAGGGAGAGGTTGGTTGTAGGGTATAAACTTTTGGTCATTAATTAAATAAGGTCTGAGGATCTAATGTATAATGTGGTGAATATAGTTGATAACACTGTATTGTGTAATTGAAATTTGCTGAGAAAGTAGAGCCTAAATGTTCTCATACACACACAAAAGATAAAGATACATTAATTTGTTTAGTTGGACTCCTTTCACAATATATATGTATCAAGTCATCATTTGTTATACTTTAAATGTCATACAGTTTATTTGGCAATTACACCTCAGAAAAGCTGGAGAAAAGAAGAAAAGCCAAAAAAAAAAAAAATAAGGTTCTCAGTAAAGTCATATTTCCAGTAAATGTTGATGAGTTTTGCAGTAATTTAATTTTTGTAATGCACTAAATTAGCTGTGGCCTGATGGCCCATAGCAATTTATACAGGATTTTCCAATACCCTCATGGGGCTAATAATACCCAGAAACCCCTGCCTGCAGCACTTGGGCCAAGTAAGCAAAGCAAGAAGCCCCCTATGACAGGGCGACTCCAGAGCTGGAAAATTTTAGTTTTAAGATAAGCTTAGTAGTTAATGCTAGTAAAAAGCTATTATTTCAGGAACTGAAGATAGGACCCACCCTGACTCCAAGAGATCACAAGCAATCCACCTTTGTGCCCCAGGGGGACTGCAAACAATCCGGATGGAATCTGAGCCCTTGTGTTCCAGAGAGAGACATCCCTGCCACCCAGCACACAGGACACAGGAGACAGGACACAGATCAGCGGATGAAAGGAGGCTAGAAAAATTGCCAGACTGTGGCTTTTATCTGATTAACCTCTGCCCTGAATTCCAAGTCCCTTATCTACACTTTTCCCGCCTGAATTCCAAATCCGTTTCCTATATTTTTTCCCTCCTTGTAAAAAGGGTTGGCTTGAAAGGAAATGTAAGATGGTCTTTCAGGACACAGTACCCTTTGTCTACTCAGATCATCTGAATAAAGCCCATAAAGATTCAATTCCTGTCTCTGCTTATTGGGTCTGACGGTGACATGCAGCACGAATGCTGACTTTTTTGGTTTCACCTTGACAAAGTCCAGACCCTGATATTGCAGAAAACTCAAAATATTGCTTATAGAATTACCCATACTTTTTAAACTATTACACCTCCACATTGGTACCTGAGTTTTCTTTCTGGCATACAAACCTGATCATTGAAGAACAAATGCAAAATAGATCAAATCTGGAGATCATCAGCTGTGTTGTTCTTCAGTATCTATCTCTCAGCTACACTAAGAGCTCTGGGCTTCTGGCAAACCAAGCTGTCCCCTTTCTGATGGGTTTCTCCTCCTCATTTGTACCCACCCAGGCCTGATGCAAACTCCCTGCCTGAGAAGCCCAGGGCAGGCTGTGCTGGCCATGTAATTTTCACCTGTGGGCAGAACACCGTAGTTTCTGCTTCTATTCTTCCAGTGAAAGCGGGCTTTTTATTTATGTAATTATTTAGTCTCATTGAAGTGGTAAATTCTCACATTTTGGTTTGAACTTATTGAGAAGAAAATTGTCTCAGCCTCTAGGCCAGATAAAGAAACCACCCTGTGATAAAAGAGCGCTTAATACAGTACTGGGGTGTGCAGTCAAAGGCCTAGCTCACAGGACAGTATGTATTTTCTGGCCTTTCTTTCCTTCAGGGACCTTACGAGGAATGAGAGTCTTTATGGATAAGGGCAGACCTAGCATTCCCAGCACTCCTTTTCTAATAGTATTTCAGTACTTATGATCTTCATAATCGTATATGCTGATTTCATACAATCTCTAACACATGCCTTTCATAAACGCTGTGTTGGAATATTCTTCTTCCCCTGTAGCCAAATAGAAAACACCTCCTTCTTCAAGCATTAAATTACATGTACCTTTCTCTGAGAAGTCTCCCAGGGGAAAAACTAATTTCTCAGCAGCCTATACAAAGCTACATTTTAGCTTCTATTAAATTGTAGTTTAGCTATTTGCTTGCTGCAGCTGTCCATCTCACTACCTGCAAGTTCCCTGAAGCAAGGAACCATCTCCTCCTACACCTCTCTAAAAGCTCATTACCTAACTTAGTACATTTCACAAAATGCATACCAAATGACTGGATAGTATTGAATATGAAGGGAAAATTTAAAGAAAGAGCAGATGAGTTGATTGAATATTTACATGAGACTTCTCGAGCCCAATTTCTAAGCATAGCACTGCTATCAGAGGTATGGAGAGATGCAAGGGATGGATGTTATAAAATCCAAATTCCTCCATGTTTGTCAACATCTAGCCTGTTTCATTTTAAAGCCTATCTCCCACCACCTTTTTATGAGCCATGTGAATGTGTTTGTTTTTTCCGTAGCTGCCAAAGTTTTGATTCTGAGGATTTGTTCATTCTCTCCCTTAAAATGTTTTCACCAAATCTGATGCAGAAGGGCATTCAAAAGCCTTCTCATCACGATTTCTTTATTCCCTTTGCCCTTTTACCCAGCAAATAAACATCATTCATATTTCATCCAAATAACACATTGTTTGTAACTTTTCATAAAAAAAAATACTACGACACAGCAGCAATAGCAAAAGGGGACCCTTTCTAATGTTGCTTCTATTTTAATTAGCATGATTAATGACTTTTTAGCATTAGTATTTTAATCCTTTATTTTTTTTAATAAAGGAGAAAGAGGACATATTTCACTCAGCACATGTCTAGGAAAGATAGAGAGTCACAGATCAGTTATGTTAGTCCCACCTCTCTTGCTGAGTTGGTTTGTTACCTTGAGAACATTTTTTTTTAATTGTTTTTAATCCTTACCTGAGGACATTTTTTTTCATTGCTTTTTAGAGAGAGAGTAAGGGAGAAAGAGAAACATCAATGTGAGAGAAAAACACTGATTGGTTGCCTCCCACACACGCCTGGACCAAGGGTCAAAACCACAACCTTTGGCTACAGGAGGACGCTCCAGCCAACTGAGTCACACTGGCCAGGGTGAGAGAACATCTTTTTAAATGACCTAATTTTTCCATTTGTGCAATGGATAATTTGCTACTCCTACAGTCCCTGAATATTAGATTTAGTTATGTTATGCGAAGAAGATTAAAATGTAATGATGGAAAATATTCTATTTAAAAGATACTGTTAATTCAGAGGTAAGTCAGGCCCAGAAGAAAACTTGGGTTTGTTGTAGTTGTAGGTGTCATTATTATTCTAAGCAACATTAATAACAAGATGTGAATCGATTCCTATCGCAGCCATTCCATACTCTTCGATCTGCATTTGTTGACCACTTTTAAAAAATGATCGTGCTCACTAGCTCATCCTCTGCCATCCCTCAAATGCACCTCGAGAAATGCATAATTCTTCCTGGGCATTGTTATCTTCATTAGTCTGTGGTAGTCAACATCTGCTACTTCAGGGAATTCATGTATTATATATATAGTATATATACTAATAGAGTCCTTTTCTTTATCTTCCTTGTTTGCTCAAGAACATTTAGCTAAAGATCTCAGAATGGAAACTCAGTACTTGTTTGCTGAATTGAATCAGATTTAGATTGATGGATTTAAATACTGAAAGCTTTTAATTAATATGGAGGCAGACTCTTTCTCTGAAATTTGCTCAGTTAGCTGATGAAGCAAACAGGCTCGTTTGATATTCACACAGGCTTGAATTGTAAATCTAATGATTGCAAATCACCAAGGGTCAGCTGAAGCTCAAAATCCCCTCAGATTTATTGCTGTCTGTGAATAGAAGATGGAGCGAGTAATACAGGATGAGGAAAACCATTTATCTTTAAAATTGAAAGCAATGAAAATGAAGAGAACAGATTCCTGGAGCCTCCTAAAACAGAAACCAACTATTGTAGTTATTAATGATCTACTTTTTGAATTTTTTGAAACCTATTTTTCAAGGTGTGCTCCCTGGTTCAACAGCACAAGTCCCACCCCAAAGCTATTGAATGCTACCCTGGGATGGAAGCCCAGGAATCTGTGTCTTAACACGCCCACCAGAGGACTCCGCTGTGTTAGTACCTTCAAGTTTGAGAGCCATTGTACTAAATCACAGAGGTAAAACTAGTGACGGAGTTACGACTTGAACCCAGACATCTAAGGCCAGAATATTTCACCAGCTAATGCAAAAAATAGCCTATGTACTCAATAACACTAGGCACCACCTGAGCTTGTGCTCACTAAGTGGCACCCCCCACTGGAGACATGCATTTTAAATAGACCATTTAGAAAAAATAATGCTCTATTGTCTATGGTCTGCAAGCTATTGAGCGTGTGACATTTTTATTTTCCCAGAGTAAATCATTGGCCCTATTTCTCCTTCCTCCCTGCATCCACACCCATGTCCTGATGTCACCATGGACAGAGAATACTTCTCTGTCCCTCGACTGTTGCCTTGGCTACATGACTTGCTTTACCCAAGAGAATACAGGTAGAACGGGGGCGTCAAACTCATTTTAACTGGGGCCACATCAGCCTCGCAGTTGCCTTCAAAGGGCTGCATGTAATTTAGGACTATATAAATGTAAAGACTCCTTAACAGTTCAGCAAAAGCTCGGCACTGCCGCTGGATAGAAGTAAGGTGCTGGGCCAGATAAAACAAGGTGGAGGGTGGGATTCGGCCTGCCTTGTGTTTGCCCCCTGTGGGGTAGAAGTAAAAGCATGCTACTTATGAGTCTAGACCTTAAGAGATCTGCTTGGTTTGGCTTGATCTCTTCTGCTCCTGCCCTTGTTGTGAGACGAACATGTCCAGTTGACTTGTTGGTCAACTTAAAAGCATAGAACAGAATTGCTCTGCTGACCTACTGACAGTGGGTATGTAGAGCCAGCCCCCCTGCCGCAGTGGGAAGGGGATCCGAGTCAGCCAAGCCTCAACCACCCCAGAGATTTCAGTATTGTATCCTACTGCACAGAAGGCTACCAAATGAGCCCAGTTACAGATATTAAGGGGACAGACGATACAAAATACCTCTCAGATTTTTATTAACTGTAAAGTCATCTTTAAATAGTAAATTTAGACTTTCTAATCAAAGATAAATAAAATGACCAACCTGTAAGAAAGGTATTTCAAGGCATATCAAACCTCCGGGTTACTGTCAAAATATGCTCTAAAGTTGGCTATATTTCTAAGAGTAAAATGAAGTGTTACTTTAATTACTACTAACATGGATTCTACTTTCTAATTTAGGTATATCAGCATATCTGAAAGGGTGTACTGGGACCTTTTAAGATGAAAAAATATGTATATACTCAGCATAATAACAGAAAATGTTAGCATTGACATCTATCATCATTTAATTCTTCATTATAATAACATTTCTAGAATTTCATGGTATATGCCCAAGGCCATCAGGGAAGACTGGATCAGGGAAAAACATTATGCTGGTGACTTCTCTAATTTGTCTCCTATCCATCTTCCCAGAACGTGATAACTGTTGATTGTAGCTCATATTTAAACAAATTTCTTAAACTTTCATAGACAATGATGGGTAGAAATATTTTTTTCTAGCTTTGTGGCTTTAGAGCTCTTAGTTTACCATGAAAATATAAAACATAAGGTAAGGTTTACTCTATTTTAAGAAATGACTACTTTGCTTCTCTTTCCTACATTTGTCTTTAGTATTTGAGCTTATTATACAGATTTTTCTTTTTTGGTCAGTTGCTATGTTTAACTGCACTGGTTGGTAATTTAATGTTATAACAATTTTGAATACTTAGAATAAATTCTATGTGATCATGAAGTAGGCAGTTAGATAAGCATGAACTTAGCAAGGATGATGGGTCAGGTGCAGAAGGCTACCTGGGGAAAAAGCCCCAGGTGCCTAGCAACAGATCATTGTAGGGAGGGACCTCGCCCCCACCCCTCAGTTGACCTTTCCTCTCCTAGTATATCCCTGGTTATGCAGTTCGGACTCTCGCCTGACCTTCTGTCCCTTAGCATGTTGCTAGTCATGCGGTAGACTCTCTTAGAGGAGGAACAAATGGGCCATAAAATAGTCTCATAAGACTTCCATACAAACCCTCGCATGACCATGCCCAAGCCCTTAAGCACTAGGCCCACAGGACAATGAGGTTCTGACCCACATCAAATAATCTTAGGAACAAAGTCTCAGGTCTATTGCCACAGAGACAAAGTTTTGGTTTAACTAGAGATAACATTTAGGCCCCAGTTGTATATCAGCTTCAGGCCCAGAAAAGCAGCAAGGCCAGGTGGGGTGACTCCATGGCTGGCACTGGAACCAGCTGTGATGACTAATGACCCCTTTTTTGCCCACAGTAGTTGAGTTTGTTCATTGGATGGTTGATTAGTTGTTTAGCTGGCATTCCCTGGAAGAGAAAACACTGTCCAGAAAAAGTCCAGCCATTGTTAATAAAACAAGAACCATTTGTGCAACATCGATGTAACCTGGCAGCCAAGGAGTGTGGACTGGAATGCGCATGCATGAACAATGATGACTTCACTGTGCTAGTCAGTGGGGGTGGTAGACACCATTGAGTGAGCATGCGTACTGTGTGTCTGGCACACTCAAAATGACTAAGAGAGTAGAGCAACAAATATGCATCAACTTTTGTGTTAAGCTTGAATATTCCTCCATGGAAACTACTCAGATGATTCAGAAGGCTTCATGGATGACGCAATGAGTGCAGCACAAATAAAAGTGTGGCACACGTGCTTCAAATGATGGCCAAAGTTTTCCACATTCTGGAAGGCCTACAACAAGCAGAACACCTGAGAATGCTGAATGCGTACGGGCTGCATTCAAAAGATCGTTAACTGACGGTGCCAGAACTAGAAGCTGATCTGGGGATTCCAAAACTACTGTCCAAGATTTTGACACAGGATCTTTGCATGAAACCTGTTGTGGCAAAATTCATTCCATGGCTTCTGCTACCAGAGAAGAAGGAATATCGTACAGCAGTTGCTAATGACTTGATTCAGACCACTACAGATGAACTAAATTTGGTGCCTTGTAACCTCTGGGTTTTCTCAAAACTAAAATTACCAAATTACCTTTGTAAGGGAAGAAATTTTAGACCATCAATGAGATTCAGGAAAATACAAGGCAGCTGATGGCAATTCCAACGAAGGATTTTGCAAAGTGTTTTGAACAGTGGAAGAGACAGGAACTGAGGTGACATTGTCCTACGTGCAATGTTTCTTGTATTTTGTATCTTCAATAAATGTCTCTGTTTTTCATGTTACATGGTTGGATACTTTACTTTCTGGACAGACCTTGTATAGTCAGGCTGCATGGAAAGATATATTCCAATAAGAAATGTGGGAAATGGGCCCAGCCTTTGTGAACCAACCAAACAGTGCTTAAGAATCCTAGTATAAGCCCAGTGCATGCATTGAGGCTAAGCCTTAGTAAGGGGCCCATGAAATTTTGATGGATAAATTAAGTGGTTGGTAGTGCCTAAGACTTGTTGATGCTCTTTACAACTCAGTGGGTGCCTGTTAGATATTTAATGTCACATGAACACACAACAAAAATTCATTTTAGATTTGTACAGAAGCCTGCCCATTTTACTTGACCCAGATAAGACTAGCTTTTACCTCAGATGACTTAAGTTGACTAAAATTATTTTTCAATAAGGCTTACCTCAAAACAGAAATGGCATATAACAAGCTTGAAGACACTGACAAGTGACAAAATTTGCCTGATTTTCCTGTGTTCCTCAGGCACATCTAAAACCTGCAGCTTTAAATTTCAGACACAGCAAAGTTCTGAGCCACTACAGACCAGCCATGTGCTAACTGGGTACAAGCATCGATAGGCAGTACTTGGTTGGCAGCCTGGCCTTTATACTTCTCTCTGTGCTGTTTTTGTTTGCATTTATGAGCAAGAACTAAGGAAGAAAATGGTAGATGCAACAGTCGTTTACACACAGTAATTATATCCCCTTCTACTGTGTCTGCTTGTTGATTCTGGATCGTGTAGTTAGACAAGATTTATCTAAGTGATCATGGATTTAGATTTTGGAGGCCAATGTGTAGCACACCTTCAACACATGAGTTTCTATTTTTTAAATAATTAATCAGTTTATGGGGATATCACCTCTTATTCAGTTTTAGTACTAGAGGCAGTGAGTGACATCAGCCAGGTTTAAGGCAAAGCATGTAATCACAACAGAGTAGAGACTCATCGCAGAGCCAAAGCGCCTGAAATCCATGGCTACTCAGCCACTTTCAGAGAAAGGGCAATGGCACACAGGGGGATTTCCTCCCAGATAAAGTAATGCCAACATGAAACGGTCGATGAGAAATTTCTCCCAAGGTGAAAGATGCCTGGTAGGGTTGGCAAAGATTGGTGAGATTGAAACCAAGATTTGCTTAGCCAATTTTTCTTTTCACAATTACTATTGAGGCTTTGCCCTAATAGTTGGCAACAATAATGAGGACTTAAACTGCACTGTGCTCTAGCTTCTGGGGATGTTTTGCTTTGGAATATCACTCTGCAGGCTAGATAATTGGCTTGTTTTTGAAATTCCATGGTTTTGGGCTGATAGTGGTAAAATTTTATGTGTGTCCTTAATTTTTGGACTCCTTAAAAGTAAGACGCAGAGACAAAATTAATTTATAAGATCCTGTGTAATTAAAAATAATTATAGTGGAAGATGGCCAGTTTTTAGTGATGAAAAGACCTAATTTCAATGAGGTATCAGAGGGAGATGATTCTGATTGTAATTGAATGTAAAAAGAAGTCTGAAAGGCATTTATTTTCCTTCAATTTTAATTCACAAAAGCAATATTTGACTTTTTCTTTAATAATTTTGGACTTTGATTTCTCTGAACTGTAATAATCAAGTCAAAGTTATGTGAATTTTTGTTATTTTGAAGTCTCCCTGGGAATTTGATAACAGGAGTACTTTTTATAATTGAGGCATCACTGATGTGGTATATTGATGCATCCTGGTATTGCTCCCTCTCATATCAAGTGGGCCTTGGTATGTGACTTTCCATGGAATATTTTCAAATGTGATACAATCAGTGGTTTAAAAAGTACTTGCATGTTGGGACTAGGTCTCTTTCTCTTTCTCTCTCCTTCTCTCCTTTTGGAACCTAAGTCTCTAGGTGCAGAACCCCAGCCAAAACCACTGGGGACACACAACTCAGGTGACAGCCAGCACCAACTGCCACACATGTGAATAATGTTGAACGATAAATTGTCTCCTAGTTGACTCAGAGAAAACACAAATTTCTTTCCACTTAAAGATAACTCAGCATAATTTCTGGCCTTTCTCCGTACTTTTACTCAGGGAAGGTAGAGTGACTTACATAACTGTCAAACAGGAGGAAAGTAGGACATGTTTGACTCAGTTCCAACCTTCTTTCTCACTAAAAGTCAGCCTGACACAAGACACACACACTCCTCTTTGTTCCTCCAGGAGAAAATTACATCCTATGGGGGCCAGCTTTGTTGGGTGCCCCGCAACTAGCTGGTAACTTCTTACATGATGCCGGCAGTCCATTGACAGGGTCATTTAGCTTTCACACCAAATTATGTACTCTAATAATTTGCAGACAAAACAGTTCTGGTTAATACAGATGCTTGAAAAAATCTGAGGGGTGCTATTAGAGCCTGCATCTATATAGTGAGAATCACCTCAGAACCCGGCATTGTTTCAGAGGCTGAAGTTAAACTGAAGAGAGTTAAACTAAGAGATGAAAAGATGGGAATAACATCAGGCTTGTTGATAAGAGAAACCTCTGGCATAAGATGCAAAGTAAAAAACCATGACAAAACATGTATCGGTTCTTTTAAATCTTGCTTTAGTTATTCAGAAACAAAAACAAACAAACAAATAGATCAGCTTTAGGTCTTGTATTAGAAGATAAATACCAAACCCTTAAACTCAAATTTGAGTTTGTGTTAACATTTAAAATGTTTGAAATTTTGAAAAATGCACTATAGACATATCTTCTGAACAAATAACCACAATGCAAACAAGTATATTCATATCATTGTAATTTTAACAATACCTACAATAGTGAATAATCAAAGCCGTAAAAATTCACATACTTAAAGGCAATGTGTAAATAAGTTACAATATATCAACATTATGATCACCATGTGGGAATTCTAAACAATGAGCTAGATCTATATAAATCACAATTTTAAAAAATAATATTAAGTTAAAAACATGATGATTTGAAAAGAGCATGGTCTGAGATAGATTGATAGATAATTCACAGTAAATGATCTGGAAAACATGTAACAATCTCTTAATAGAGAATAATTTTGGGCAGAGCAGTGAGATTGAACAGTGAAATAAAGACTTTTGAATTTAATTTCTATCCTTTTTATTATTTTAATATTTTCCATGTACATATTTTACCGTGTCAATAAAGACTTAATTAATTTACTGAATTAAACATATTCCAACTAATAAAAAGACAAGACATGGACAGTTTTTAAAAACATTTGTATCATTCTTCTAAGATAATATTTCCAGATGCCTCAAAAGTATTGATAAAACTCCTCAAAGAGGAATATTGAAGAAATAAGATATATTTGACCAACCAATTTTTATTGCTGAAACTTAATCCTATAGCACAGAAGAAAGGAAAGCTAGTCAATCATTATGTATTGAATGTTTTGAACTGTTACTCTGTTGCTCACAAAACCATGGACAACTTTTATTATTTATTCTTTTAAACATCTAGCATTAATTCTAATGAAAATAAGCTTTACCTTTACTTTTACTATGGAGTCTCTGTTTTTCTCTCTCTCTACACACACACACACAACATGGCCTTTTGAAAGAAGGTGAAGGGATTAAGCAAAAAATTACTATATATATTTGGACAGCAGTGTGGTGTGATAGCCAGAGCAAAAGGGAGTTGGGGTGTAGGAGGAAGTGGGCAAAGTGGGGGGAAATAGGGGATGAAAAGAAACTTTGCTTAGGGCAATGGGAACGCGATATAGTGAGCAAATGATGTTTTATTGAGTTATACATGTGAAACCAGTATGGTTTTGTGAACCAATGTCATCCCAGTAAATTCAATTAAAAATAATAATTAACTAAAAAATAAAAATAAATAAAAGATCTATATAATACATTCAATTTGTAAAAAATCAATAGTAACCAATGTTACACATGTGCATATTTGCATTAATAAATAAATCCATATAAAAGATGTAGAATTCTTCATAACCTAAAAATTGTTACTAGTGCTATCTCCAAAGACTGAGAAGTATTTGGGAAGGATAAAGAAAGGAAATAGTTTTAACTATCTGCAGTGTTTAAGTGGGTAATTTATCATTTAAAATGCAACACTGAACACTTCAAAGTATTTTGGGTAACAAAAAATGCCATTCATTGAAACTTTTGGAGCTTAGATGTCTCTTCCTTATCATCCCATTTTTTAAATTGTAATTTACTGATGATTTTGTTAGGTTTGGTGCATAAAACTATGTAAACTTCCGTCTATGGAGATCATCATAGACAGAAGGTTTTCATTTCTCTCTGAGAACTATCTTCAGAATTTCTGCACCACAAAAAAGATAATAAAAGTTTTTTATATCCTCCCTTTTCCCCAAAATCATGTGTTCATTTTTATCACTACCTTGTATGTGATTTTGTTGCTGAGCTATTTGCTATTTTTCAAAATCAGATTTACCCTTAAAATGACAAAAATTTACCAGCCCTGAGAATATACCAAGAATATACCAAGAATATAACACAGATTCTGAATGGTCTAAAAGAGTTTCTCTGCAGTTAGTCAACAAATATTTTTTAATCTCTACTTATTAAACATCTACCATATTCTTGGTTCAGAGGAATTACATTTTTTAAAAAGGCAAGATAATATTTGTGTTATGTCCTCAAGGAGTTTACATTCTGTTTATGGGGCAGATTATTCTGATTGATTTTATAAAAATTAATTTTAGAGTATCTCTGAGTGATCGTAAATGAGACATCAAGTAGCTAGGGGGATCTATGAGTGTGGTACTCAGAGGATATTAGTTTACAGCATAACTTTCAACGGGGGACAATTTCTTCCATCTCCGGGAATGTTTGATTATATTGCAGACATTCTTGTTTGTCACCACTAGAAGTGGAGACCTATTGGTATGTATGAATGGGAATGCTGCTGACATCCAGTTGGGCAGAGGCTTGGGATGGTGGTAAACTTCCTACAATGCCTAAGACTGCACGCAACAACAATGAATCATCTGGCCCCAAATGTCAACATTGCTGAAGCTGAGGAACTCTGAGTAATCTGTAATAAGTGATATTGAAGTTATGGTTATAGATGAAGTTAGAGAGAGATTATATGGAGATTTAAAAAATAAAGGTCTTGGAAGAAACCTCAACATTTAATTTTTTTGGTTGAGAAAATAAAGTAAAAAAATAGTTGAGTAAGAAGTGTCCAGACAGGAAGGAAGAAAACAAAGTGTTGAATAATAAAATGAAAGAGAGACCTGGCTGGTGTGGCTCAGTAGATTTATCACCAGACTGTGAAGCAAAGGGTCGCCAGTTTGATTCCCAGTCAGGGCACATGCCTGGGTTGAGGGCCAGATACCCAGTAGGAGGCATGCAAGAGGTAATCACAAATTGATGCTTCTCTCCCTCTCTTCTCTCTCCGTTCCCCTCTCTCTAAAAATAAATAAAATCTTTAAAAAAATAAATAAAATGAAAGAGAAAAGATCTATGTAAGAAAAAAAACATCATCAAGAGAATTGGAAAATTTCTAAGAAGTTGGATAACATGAGTATAAAAATCCCAGTTGGATTTAGCACCATGTAAGCAATGCTTGATTGTGTTGCATGGAAATTGAATAAATGGAGACATTGAGTATAGATAATTATTTTAAAAATTTGTCTATGAAGGCGATAAGCAAAGAGAATGGCTTTGAAAAAATAACTAGGTCCCAAAACTTTAATATTGTCCAAAATATAGAAATCTGAATATCCTTAAAGAGCTAATAAATTAAATCTAGAGTGAAGAATCTGTCCACAAAGAAAACTCCAAGCTCACATTGTTTCATTAGTGAATTTTTCCAAATATCCAGGAAGAAAACTAATCTTATGTAAACTTTTCTAGAGAACGGAAAAAAAGGAGAGAATTTTTCCAATTAATTTCATAAGATTATCAGTATTTTGACACTAATATAAGAATTTAAAAAAGTAATATGGGCCAATAAACTCTCATAAACGTAGATAAAAATGATTCATAAAACAGTACACAAATTAAAGATATAGAAAAGGAATAATTCATTATTGGAATTATCCAAAGAGCGCAAGGATGGATTAAACTTCTAAAATGTTTAATAATGTAATTCACAAAATTAAACAAAATGAAAAGAGGAAAAGTATGTGATTATTTTGATTAATTTGGAAAAAGTATTTAATAGTCAATAGCCATTTAAAATAAAATCTCTTAGCAACTTGAAATAAGAAACTTTCTAACTGGAAAAAAAGATTATCTGTGTAACACCTGGCAAATATGTTATTTAATATTGAAATACTGAAAAATCTCCTCTACCATCAGTGTAAAATAAGACTAATAGCTACAAACACTTTTGTTAAACTTAGTGATAAGATCCCAGCTAGTGTAAATTGCAAATAAAAAATATAAAAACACATAGATTGAAAAGAAGTAAAATAAAGTTGTCATTATTTGCTACAACATGATTATCAAAGTCTGTTCAAAAGGTATCCAGCCATGTAATATGAAAAATAGAAACATTTATTGAACAAGATACAAGAACCATTATATATAGGACAATGACATTTTAGTCCCCTTCAAAGTAGTCACCTTGGGACTTCACTCAGTTCTCCCAATTGCCATCAGCTGCCCTGCCGTATTTTCCTGAATCTCATAGATGGTCTGAAATATCTTCCCTTTCAAGGAGATTTTAGTTTTGGGAAAAGCCAGAAGTCACAGGGTGCCCGATCTGGGTTGTAATGGAGCTGAGTCACTTGCTTAATTTGATGTTTCACTAAAAAGTCTGGACAACCCCTGACTGGTGTGACTCAGTGGACTGAATGCTGGCCTGCAATCCAAAGGGCTGCTGGTTCAATTCCCAGTCAGAGCATATGCCTGGGTTACAGGTTAGGTTCCCTGTGGCAGGGCACGAGAGACTACCGCACACTGATGTTTTTCTCCCTCTCTTTCTCTTTCCTTTCCCCTCTCTCTAAAAATAGATAGATAGATAGATAGATAGATAGATAGATAGATAGATAGATAGATAAAATCTTAAACACAAAAAACTCTAGACCAGATGTGATAGATGAGCAGGCACATTGTTGTGATGAAGGTGTCAGTCACCAATTGCCCATAGGTGCAACCTTCTAAATCATCTGAATAATTTCCATGGAGTAGTGTTCAAGCTCAATGTAAAACTGGATGCAGATTCATTGTTGTACTAGTTCAGTCATTTTGAATGTGTCAGCTACACAGTACGCATGCTCACTCAATGGTGACTACTGCCCCCACTGACTAGTATAGTGAAGCCATCATTGTTTGTGCATACACATTCCAGTCCACTCTCCTTGGCTGCCAGGTTACATTGATGTTGTGCAAACCATTCTCATTACATTAACAATGGTTGGACTTTGTCCAGATAGACCTCATATGTTTTATTTACTTGTTCAAAGATTTTATCTATTTATTTATTTATTTATTTATTTTTAGGAAGGGGGAAAGGGAAGGAGAAAGAGAGGGAAAGAAACACTGATCAGTTACCTCTTGAATACCATCAACTGGTGACCTGACCCACAACTCAGGCATGTGCCCTGACCTGGAATCAAGCTAATGACCTTTCAGTGTATGGTACTATGTCCAGCCCACTGAGCCACACCAATCAGGGCCATGACTATATGTGTTGAAATTTAATAGGAATCTATTGGAATTTAAAAATAAACTTGCATCAAGGATGGACATGAAGAGTATTACACTAAGTGAAATAAGCCAGCCAGACAAAGACCAGTACTATATGATTTCACTTATATGTGGAAACTAATGAACAAAATAAACTAACAAACAAGACAGAAATAGATTCATAGATACGAAGAACAGACTGACAGCAGTCAGAGGGCTCAATAAAAAGCAGTGAAGGGATTCAGCAAAAACAAACAAAAAACAAACAAAAACTCAGGCATAGACAACAGGATGGTGATTACAGAGGGGATAGGGAGAAAGGGAGGACAAGAAAGAAAAAGGAGAAAAATGATCATCGAAGAGACTTGACTTGGGGTGGTGAACACAAAATACAAAATACAGATGATGTGTGATAGACTTGTACACCTGAATCTATACATTTTATTTACCAATGTCACTCTAATAAATTCAACAAAAATTGAAAAGTAAAGAAAAATATAAACTTGGTAAATTATTTATAATCTGTTCACAAAACTAAATATTTTTCTATATACCAGTGAAACACAGATAGAAAAATAAAATTTTAAAAATAAAGCCATGTGAATGGCATCAAATAAATATATCAAACACCTGTGAATAACTTTGATCAACACCACCCAAGACCTATACAAGAAAACCACCAAAATATTATTAGGGAAAATCAAAGATAACCTAAGTAAATGGATGGATATATTATACTCATGGATGGCAACACTAAACAGAAAAAAATGTCAATTCTTGTCTTACTTGTCTCTTACCTATATTATTGTTGATGAGATACTAGATTGAATGTAATTTCAAACAAAATCCCCAGAAGAATTTTTTTCTGTAGAAATTTGTAAGCCGATTCCAGAATTTATAGAGAAATGAAAAGCATTCAAAGAAACAAAGGCAATTTTGAAGAAGAATGAAGCTGGAGAGTTGACACTACTATATATAAAAACAGTAGAAAGCTAATAGAATAAGATGGATAAAACTGAGTAGAAAATACAAAAGAGACTCTCATATAGTTACTTGATAAATGAGGTGACACTGAAGTTTAGTAAATGAAGGGTGGTATTTTCATTAAAGTACTCTGAGTTAATTAGATATCCAAAAAGAATAAAACTAATAATCACTCCTACTTCACACCATACACAAAAATTCGATTCCAGATGGACTGATGAACCACAGATATCAATGTGATGTATTATTAAAAAATTAAGAAAACAAAATATTTTCATGAAATTAAGGTAAGGAAGATATCAAAAACATAAAAATCACTAGTCATAAAGAGATAAAGATTAAAAAGCTTCTACTCAAACAGATGTCACTGAGAATAAAAAGGCAAGACAGAGATTGGGAAAAGATATTTAAAATACATATAATTAATAAATGCCTTATATCAATAATATATAAATTCCTACAAATCAGTGAGGGAATTACCAAAAAAAAAAAAAAAACTATTAAGAAAATGGACAAAGGGAAAAAAGAGACCATCCAAGTACGTATTCTGGGACTGGCAAAATCCTAAATTATCTTTAGAGGCTGAAATGAGAAGATTTTTAATAGCGCTCCAACCTCATGAATAAAAACTACTGCAGCTAGAGGTCAGGAAACTTATGTTACTGCTTATGAAGATCTCTATAATTATGTATGGAAAATAAGGAAATATATATCAGTGAAATATATGATGAGATCCTTGAGAGATCTTCTAAAATTTCATAATTTCTTCATTTATCTAAACAGGCTCTCATTATGCAAATGTTGATAAAGGATCTACTATGAACTAAACATAAAAATGCATGCAAAGGTGAATTAAGCCTAGTTCATGCCACCAGGGAGATTTCAGTTAGTGGGGATGAGGTAAGGCAAAATACATTTACATAATTAGCCAACCACACTCTTAAAAGAACTGCACTAAAAGGAAGAATTAAATACATGGTGTAATTGGGTGTAGGAATCATGCTGTGCAATTAACGAGAAAACATTTCTGATTCCTTGAGCTACAAAGAGGAAGCTAACTTGACTCCTGAATGTCTAGGCATCAGACCGCTGGAATTCGAGATGGCCCTGGGGTTCATCATCTAAGGCCGTTACACATTTGAGTTTTCTTGGGCAGCACCTAATCTTGCATAAGCTCTTATTATTTGGTTCAACATATATAAATGAGTTATAATAATAATTATAATACAATTGTAAAGAGGGTAATGATGGGTAATATTTACTACTCTCTAAGAAAGTTATAGGCACTGAGCTGAGCATTTATTCTCTCAATAGCTCTTTGAAGTAGTGATTAATATTATTACCCCAACTTGGTAGAAGATAAGATGAGGTTTAGGGAGTTCAAATCACTTGACCAAAATTATACATATGCAAAAGGTATGGCAAGAATACAACTGCAGCAGTCAGCTCCCTGAATTCCTCTCGAACACCAGTCCTCTCCATTTTTGTACTCTAGCATATGGCTCTCACATTGGTGCCAGGTACCTTCCTCTGCATTCCAACCATTTCCCATACTTCTCACTTTATCCCATCCAGGCCCTTTATGGTACTGGTAAGAGCATAGACCTCAAAGATGGATATGTTTCTGTCAAAATTCCTTGTTGTTCCAAGGTGTCATTTCACCTCTTTGGAGCGATGGGGATCTTTACTTTGTATGTTATTGTGAGGTTCAAATGAAATAATATATAAAAATAAACTTTTCATCAAAAGGACCATATTAGGTCTGCTTTCTGAATATACCTGGACTTCTCCAGGTCTTTCCTTGCTCTCTTTTTCTGCTTGAAAGATCTTTCAAACTAAATTACTTCTCAAAATATTCCCTATGATGTAAACATTTTAAGCTCTCAAAATCCTAACCATCTTCTAAATTCCAGCTTATGTTTCACTCTTTTTGTCACTTCCTGGCCCATCTCCGCCTTGCCACTGAGGACAAGCTCCCTTCTGAATCCACTGGTACCTATTCTTAGCTCGGATCATCGTTTGTCTTGTTGAAATGTTTGGATTCATGGAGGACCCAGACCATAGCTTTTTGTCATTTTGTTTTCTTTGTTCTCTCCACCAGAGGCATGCATGGTAATTGGTTTAGAACAGATGCTTTGTAGAAATTTACTGAAGTGAGTTATTTAGTCTTAAGCCATGGAAAGCTTGATATTGTAGGCAGACACACACAAATTAAAAGGTTCTTATCCCCTGCAGAGACTGTAGCTGACAGAATCAATTGTTAGAAGATAACCACATGCCCTGCTGTTTCCCTTTCTTTGTGGACTTTAATAACACAGAGGAACAGTATCCATATTACATGATCATCCATGCTCACTGTAGTTTATAGTCTGTATACAGAGAAAAGGACAAATCAACAATAAGATAATTTATACAAAATAAGGAGGCCTAAGCTTATCATGACCTACTCACTCAGTTATTATTCTGAGTATTGGATAGAGCCACCCTGCCCTTCACAAAATATGGTTATACAGCCTATTGTCTTCATAATATTATTGTATTTGCAATAGTTTTTAATCAATGCTACTAAATGATTGTTTTGAAGTGCGTATATGTGTGTGTGTGTGCCTGGAGGATGTTAATGTAACAATTTTTAAGTGTGCGTATAAGACCCATAATACTTGGTAGGACTTTGAGTCTCAATATTGTAAAGTTTATGTGACTGGAAATCATATAGCAACCTGCTAAAAAAAAAAACATAGGGGAAACAATCCAATATCTAAGAGATAGTCACTATTAAGTAGTTTTGAGACAGACTGACAGATCAGGCCTTCTCCACGCTGGTCTTTACACTGTCAGCTCCATTTTTCAGTATTTCTTCACAGGAACTCAGCACTCCCAGCAAATGCAATCTTGACTGCCAGTTTCCCCACCTCCAAGTCTCGGCACCTGTCAGAAATTAAAAATCCTATGTTCCAACTCGATGGCTGCTTCTTGAATCTCTCAACATTAGTAATAATCATGGTCTTCTTCCTGTGGCACTTAAATTACCCTTATTACGTCTCTCATAATAATAAAATAGTAGTGTTCAGCACTTTAGATCCATTTTCTTGTTTAATACTTGCATTGATCCTAAAGAAGGTACTAATATTCAGTTTATTTGCAATAAGAAAATTAAAGATAAGCAAGGTCAAATAACTTGCCCAATGGACCTCGACTTGAAATTGGCAGAGGTGAGATCCAAGCCTGGCCCACCTGTTTTCAGAGGCCAAATTCTTAACTTTATGTTCTACTAACACCCTTATAGTGAGTATTACTCTGGTTGGTATATTTTGTCCCTGCTACCAGTCTCTGTGCTTATATAGGTTCTACAGAACCTATATTTAATTTATTCTTCCATATATAAGTAAATTTGTATTCTTTTTTTTTTAATGCAGTAATTTTTTTTAAATATTTTATTTATTTATTTTTATTATTTATCTTTAGAGGGGAAGGGAAGGAGAGAGGGAGAGAAACATCAATGTGCGGTTGCCTCTTGTATGTCCCCTGCCGGGAACTGGCCTGGCAACCCAGGCATGTGCCCTGACTGGGAATCGAACCGCGATCCTTTGGCTCGCAGGCCCGCGCTCAATCCACTGAGCTACACCAGCCAGGGCTGTGTATTCTTAATTTATATGTAAACACTATATGTTCTCTGTACTAACTTGTAACTCTATTAGAATTTCCTCTTGCGTCGCAAAAGCTTTAAGGGGAAAAAGGGACAAACAAAAGGAAATATTCACTAATTAAACCATTGGATCATAAAGAAAACATCCAGTCTCCTACAGTTGCTAAAGGGAAGCCTAGTTATTGCTATTCATTTCTTATATTAAATATGTATTAGCATAATTAAAAATTTAATTGTCAAAAAAATGAAAAAGAACAGAAAATAACTTGAAGACAGATTCAGAACATGCCAACTAAAACTAGTTGAATCAAAATGATATTCAAATGGGCACAGTTATTAAAAATATTCAAATATGTGCATAAACACTTTTAATTGGGAAATCAGAGTTATAGTAATAATAGAAGTATATTACTCTAGGCTAAGATGTTGAGTTTTTTATACTGTATATGTTGGCATAAATAATATGGAAATTGTTTTACCCAAGGGTATAAGTAATAGATGTATGAAAAAGAGAAATAACAAATAAAGCCAATGCAACAGAAAGAAATCAATATTCTAATTTACCAAGCATCATCTGAATATTCTGGTATTCTGTACAAAAATATAACACAGCAGGCTAGATAGATTTTTATCCAAAAATGGTAAGTTATCATTGCTTCAGAAAATATAAAGAATTTACTAAAACTAAATACTAAAACACCTTTTATTTGGTATATTATAAAATTGATTCTTGAGTGTTAAATTTCTCAATTACAAATTTATAGCAAATACCAAAACTGGTTTGTGTAAGAATTTTTAATAATTTCTGTAAGGCCAAAGAATTTAGTCAAAATATCTCAGTGGTGGCTCCTATGAGAAGTATGAGATGAGGGGAAGAAACCCATGTGTTCCAAGTATGTAAACACATGTGGTTTTTATCATATAATTTGAATCAAATTAAAACTTAAAATGTGTAGAAAAGAGAAGATCCCTTAGACAATTTCCCCTGCCTAGTTCTCATTTAAACTTTTTTAATTTCATTTATTTATTATAAAAATATTTTATTTATTTTTAGAGAGAAAGGAAGGGAGGAGGAGAGAGAGGAGAAAAATCAATGTGCAAGAGAAACATCAATTGATTACCTCTCGCATGCTTCTAACTGGGGACCTGGGCCCCAACCCAGGCATGTGCCCTGATCTGGAATCGAACTGGTGACCTTTTAGTTTGTGGGACAACATTCAAACCACTGAACCACACCAGTCAGGGGTCATTTAAACTTTTATTGGAAGTTTCCCAATTTATGCTCAACCAATCTTTCTATTATCTTAAACACCAACCATAGTCTTATAACACAGCAGGCTATATTCCAACTTATAAAAATATGTGAAATTCTCTAAATACATATTATTTCATGGCTTTATGCAATTTTACATATGCTTGCTTTTTTGTAGGAGAAATTCCCATTCTCCATTATTATTTTATGGAATAGTAATTATAGTCAATTTGAAAATTTCTTTTATCCACAGATAAAAATCGGTTTGTTTCACCTTAAGGTATTTCTTTTCATTTTGGTTTCCCTAAAATGATCTGTAAACTCAGGTGCATGGAATATATCTTGTTCATTTTAAAAGAGTATTTTATATTGAGATTATCATAATTGCATGTTGAACAAATGAATCCATTTAAGTCCATGAATAATTGAACGAATAACAGAACACATTATTAAAGAAACTGGACATAATGTTAATCTATCCAGTAAATGTTAGGTGAAACCAAATGGTCCAGAAAAATGGGTATAGACTTTTGATAATACAACTGAAAAGACTAACTCATTTCTTATAATATTTCATTCAACATATATTGATTAAATTCCTGCTATATGTCATAAACTCTATTTGCAGGAATCCCCAGGCCATGCCAGGGCACAGTATCAGTGACGAATAATTTTATAATCTACCAGATATAGGGAAAATGGCCAATACATCTTGCTGATTATCTAGTCTAATCATCAACTTGATGTATCTATCCTTTTTACTCTAAGCAGCTAAAGAGAGTTAGAATATCAGCACTGTACTCTGAAGTTTGTTAAGCGATGATCTGTATTCCTTATCTCCATATGCTGCTCAAGAGAAAAACACTATGAGAAATTAAAAGACTTACACAAGACAAACTTTTAGAAGCAAGCAGTATCTCCTGGCTCCCTAGGCTCTTACCCATAAACACTGTAAGGAAGGCAAAACAAAGCAAAAAGAAATTAGGAAATGAATGAAGGAAAGAGTTTGTTCATGTTGCTTGAAAATGTTTGGTTCATCTGTTTGGTGATTTCTTTCACTTTGCTAACATTTACCTTTAGATGCATTCTCTTCTAAATCAATCTGTGAAACAGCCACTTTATTCCAAGCTTGTTACCCTCTTTTTCAATGGTCTGCATTTATGTAAATTGGGACAAAGGTCGATTACATTTTGAGAATAATGGGTTTTAGCTTTCATCAGGAATTGTTGATTAACTTCTCTGAGTCTGTCAAAACACTTTTTAGGCCCTAGCTGGTGTGGCTCAGTGGATTGAGTGCCAGCCTTCGAACCAAAGGCTTGCCAGTTAGATTCCCAGTCTAGGGCACGTGCCTGGGTTGTGGGCCAGGGCTCCAGTAGGAGATGCGTGAGAGGCAACCACACACTGAAGTTTCTCTCCCTCTCTTTCTCCCTCCCTTCCCCTTTCTAAAAATAAATAAATAAAATCTTTAAAAAATGAACACTTTTTAGAGATGAGTGTTAGTCACACACAGCATATGCTCTATAAATGTTTTAATATATGGAGAGCTTGAGGCAGAAGACTCAGAAAAGTATTATTTCCTCAGATTGTTCTGAAGGTCATAGCTAAACAAATACTATTTAGAGGATACCTTAAAATGGTTGAATTTGGCATTTTAAGATTTACATTTTAAGATTAATCTTGAAGATAAAAGTTAATAAAATTATGTTAATAATATCACTTTTTACAAATATTGCTAATAATTGATTAAAATCGTATAGAGAAATTTTTAGTTCCTTTTCAACTCCTCATTAGTTGCCCTTCATTGACACTCAAAGCATTAATATTACACTAATAAACTACTAACGATTCATACGAGGTGTCAACATAGTACCAGATTCGAAGTGAACATAAAATTTGTGTATGTGTGCATATTATTACAACTGTTTGGAAATGTATTTCAGATAACAGTCTTTATATGTACATAATATTATAAATGAATTAACCTTACAGGTAAAGAACCCATAAAAGAGAATGCTTATCATAATAAACAAGCCAGTTGATATAGACAAATTTTATATAATTTATACTTTTTATAGAATCCTGCAATGTTTTGGTGAAAGGGAATTTTGGCTTATTTTTCCAGGCACATAACACTCAAAACAGATATATGAGATCCCAGATAGCAAAAGGTGAATGCTGTTCAATTGTCTGGCTGAGCGAGCTCTAATTTAACCAATGCTTTATATAGTTTATAAATCTTGTCACTATCCACCTTCCCAAATACCTCTCTCCATACAAATAATCTAATATGCCTTTATTTTACTTATTTAAATAATTTTCCATTTATTCCCCCGGATTTTAAAAATATAGTTACCAACACATAGGAAATGGCAATATTACTTTCCACAGATATTTTTCACCAATTTATAAAGTATTCAAAGCATATCCTAATCTATTTAATTTGTATAATTTAAAGGTATCTTAATTTATGAGTCTGTTCTATTCACCAGATGCTTATGCATATAATTAAGGGTAATAAATAGCTTCAGTAGTCTTAATCTTACTGTGAAAATGCCTTAAAAGAGTCGCTGTTCCTTTGTCATTTCCACATGTGATCCAGAAACACTTGATAGACTAAACTTTCCTCTTTCCCACAACCTGCCATAACATCCCTTATAAAATGTCAGAGGAGACTGTGAGAGCAAGTGTTTCCTCTGTTGCCTTGAAGTTAACCTGCTAACAGTTGTCTTCCTCTTTCCCCAGCTGCGAGCTATCCTGAGGCAGTCTGAGAAACAGAAGTCACAAATAAACAGGGAGGACAGTCATGTATCACCATTAGAATTCCACATATGTTTCAGTCCTATACAATGCTCTGAAAAGCAAGGCAGTTCCAAAAGTAGCAGCAGGCTGAAGAACATTCATTTGCTTCCCCAAAATGTACTGACTAAAATTTTACAGGATCTCATTTGATATTTGGCTCAAGACTTTGCAGTTAGTAATGAATGCCTATAACTGAAGATCAAATCTGGAGCTTAAGGATCCACACAAAATGTTTTACTACAAATAAAAATTCCTGCTGCTGGAATGGATATGCTGTATTTATTTATACCTTGGCCATAACATTTTGAAAGCTGTGGATTCAGCAGTGACATATGGTGCATCCAAAAGGCCTGAAAAAAAAATTTTTTTTTAACAGAGATGTTCCTTGGTTTTTTCTCACTCTTCATGTTACTAGAGGCTGCTGTAATAAGATATTTTTATGGAATCTCAAAATAAAAAATCTGATAAAATACTACATGGTTTCGGAGTTTCCATAACACTATAATTTGCCTACTACTTCTAGAAATGTGTTTCCAATGGAAAGGTACATGACTTGATATATCCCTGCATTTTTCAATATTAAATAAATTTAAATGCCATATTTCTGTACTAGAGTTTGAAACTTCCACTCACTGCCCTAGTTCCTCTCTGTAAATCCATTTTAGGTACAGTAATTTTGAGAGCTATTCCTTTGAGATTTCAGATTATCAGAGGGCCAAATCTGGACTGCTATTAGCGCTATTAATCTTCCTCTCTCAGGGACAGCATTCCTTCTGGCAGTCTTTGAGTCTTACAGATGTGTAACAATAGTCCAATCACCCAAAGGAAGTTTCAACTTTAAAAATGTCTTTTTAGTGCAATGGGAGAATGCTCTGTAATTTAAGGTGAAGGAGTGCAAGCTATTTTCTATAAAGTCTTTTCAAATGGAAATCATTGTGAAGGTGTGAAGTCTTTTATTTTCAGCGCAAAAAAAATCTTTATTTTTATGGCTATAGTATCACAACACATTGATTTCCTTTTTTATCCATTTGGCAAGTTTTAGTAATTGTGAAAAGCAATGTCATCCTGAAATTACAGAAAAATACTATATTGGAGAAGGATACTGTTCTGCCTCAAAGTGGTTAGTAATCCTCTGTCTTCCTCGTTTCTGCTATTTAGTTGCTCATTTTACTTAAAGTCATTTTCATAGAATTGCAGCATGTTAGACTGGAAAGGAACATTGAGAGCATCATGCTGCTGATGAGGCAATGGAAGCACAGGAACCTGGAGGGATTTAGCCCAGGACGGACATGGAGGCAGTGGCAGAGCTTCACTGCTTCCTGGATACTGCTGCTTTCCATCATTAACTGACATGGCATGTTTGCTTGTGATTAAAGTAGCTTCTAGATGTTCTATGACCGTAAAACTGCTATTCTGTGACTGAAAAGCTATCCAAACATCCTCAAGCCATTTGGTTTTATCACTGTTCTGTACTTTTCCTAAAGTATATATCTAATCCTCTGCCCTTAGCAATTCTTAAACATCTCAGCAATTTATGTTGTATGTCATTCTGAATTTCAGAAAGCTAGTGCTTTTTGTTTTGAATTTCAGCATCATGAGCAAATGAAGCAAAGTTTTCCTTTATCTCTCTTGTAGTAGAGACAAAGAACAGAGCGGTTTGGTGATAGTATACTATGTTAGGAATTATGACATGTATTTCAGTTCTAGTTTGGCCACTTTCTAACAGTTTCCATATGACACAGTACACTATAGCAAATGATAACTTGGGAGAAAATTTATTATTATTCACCATTTATTATTTTAATTATTGATCAGTAAATAAAAGAGACCCTCATTGTCCCTTGTTGACATTGTTTATAATGGGAAAAATGATACCACTTTCCTTACCAAATATTTGAAGATTAAAGGAGTTATTGAATTATAAATTCCTGGAAATTGTGAATACGTGTATACTCCTATTTTTGAGATTTTAATTAAGATTTCCACATAATTTCTTAATTTTTTCTATTATTTTATTTTAAGAGACTTTGATATCTATTTTATACATCAGGCACAATAGTCACAAGTTAGAAAACACAAAATTGAACATAAATGGTCTCTGCTTTCAAAAAAGGCATAACCTATACTTCTGAATGAGAGATATTTTAACAAATAAAAAAGTGTTAAATAACTGACAGTACCAGCAGAGCACCACAAAAAAGCATGTGTTACAATTCTGTGAGTAAAACATTGTGAATGTAGTGTCAGCTAAATAAAGAAAATTCTGTAGATAGGAACATTCCAGTTATATTCATAATACCTAGTATTTACTCAGCACTTTCTATATGACAGAAAAAATGCAAAGCATGTAGCAAATAATATTTTTCAAAATGATAAGGATCCCCACTTTGAAAAAGGAGAGATTAAAGTCTATAAATATATAATTAGGTTCATACCAAGAGGTTATAGAACTTACCCAAGATTATATAACATGTATACGGCAGAGGTAAGATTGGAATGAGCATAGCCTTATTCTAAAACCTGCGTACAACACTATGTTTAGTGAAAAAAAAAAAAAAAAACTGATTGGAGTTATTTGACCAAAGGTGTGCATTGGATCTTATGTTAGGAAATTTGAAATTTATTCTGTAGTAAAAGCAGTGTGACAAATAATATCATTCACTTGTTCTGTGATCAAGTTAAGTTTCAAATTTTGGAGATCTCAGATTATCTTATAAAACACCCTCTATTGCAACTCAAAAATTAAAAGGAAGAAGTGTTGTGAAAGTGATAAAGCTATAAAGAAAATGTAAATTCAACTAAGAATTTTTATAATGAATACAGTCCTTGTCTCTTAATTTAGTATGAATGTAGTCCTTGTCTCTTAATTTTGTACTGAGGTAAAAATTTACCTTATTTATACTATCACTCTGTCGCTTTAAAACCAGTAATCATGTCACTACATTTCTTGTCACTTTGACATTTAGATAATGTACCCAAACCATAACTTATCATTCATTGTCCATAGGCTTCTATCTACCCCTCTACCCATAGACACCCGCATGGCTTCCATTAGGAAGCAGCCCCAATGGCACTTTCCAAGATCTGCCTCATAGACATTTATTTTTATAGTGTAGAGAGGTTAATATTGATACTCTATTGTGAAACCATAGCCATCTTTCAAGATTTCATTATAGACCATTACTAAAATTTTGCAACTGAATCACATTATTTATATTTTATGGTAATGTAAATATTCTTCACTAAAAAGTCAAGATTTGTGCTAAAATTATCCTTCTTTGGATCCAAGGTCACAATTCCTGTACTTCTCAGTCCTGACCACCAAACTTTGTAAGATTCTTCTGATTTGCACTGTCTGAGTCATCTGGAACTCATTTGTAAGTTTCCCCAAGCTAGCTCTAGGGTGCCCTAAGTGATTATGAAGAGAGAAGGAAAACATCTTACTTTTCAAAGGCTTTCAATTAAACCACCTGTTTTCATTACCATGTATTACCACCATTACCTGGCTCACTGGTCTTCTCTGAGTCCAGATCCTCGATACTCAAGGGACCAGACTGATTCTTTCTGCCTTCAGCTCACTCTGGGCATAGTGCATCTTTCACTTTTCTTGGCTGCTTATCACTCAACATTCTTTCATCTTTATTTTGTCTGCTAAAACATGTACTGAAATCCTTCTCACTGTTTTCATTTATTTTCTTAATCATTTTCAAAGCAAAAAAGGAAGATACATGTGCTCAGTTCACCATAGTGACTCAGAACTAGTGCTAAAATTTTTACTAATTAAAGGTACATTTCAAACTCCTGCTCTTTTCATCTATATTCTCCACTTTTTGCTTAGTCTATAGTTGAAATTTCCTTAAATAACTAAACACAATTTCAGAATTAATTCAAATAGTGCTGCTATTAAAAAGGAGAAAAACAAGAAGTACTAATAGTTTTTCAATTCTTCTCTGTGAGAAACAGTACTCACCTTTCCCCAGCTATCTTTTTCTCTCCTTTCTCTACAATCTATCAGGAAAGAGTGACATGAGTCATAAAGGCTTTCGATTTGTCCCCCTTTTAAATAAAATGTATTTTTAAAGCAATTTTAGGTTGACAACAAAACTGAGCACAAAAGACAGAGCATCCCTGTGTGCCCTACCTGCACACAAGCACAGCCACTCCCAGTATCAGCATGCACCCCAGAGTGACACCTTGTTACAATCAATGTACCTACACTGACACACATTAGCACCCAAAGTCTATAGTTCACATACGGGTCACTCTTCATATTGTACATTCCATGAGTTTGGAATGATGTGTATCCACCACTGAAATATTATTAAGAGTATTTTACTGCTCCACCCATTCATCCCTCCACCAACTCCCCAACTCTTGGCAACCATTGACCTTTTTACTGTCTTCATTTTGCCTTTTTCAGCAGGCCTTATAGTTGTTATCATGCAGTATGTGGTCTTTTTGGATTGTCTTCCTTTACTTAGTTGCATGCATTTAGGTTTCTTCCATGCCTTTTTATGACTCAATAGCTTTTGAGTGCTGAGTAATTGTCTGGATGTATCACAGTTTATTTGCCTATTACCTTCTAGAACATATCCATTGCTTCTACGTTTCGATGATTATGAATAAAGTTGCCATAAACATCCATTAGAAGGTTAGCAATTACCATAACTTTTTCTTTGACATAAATCAGTTAATATATCAACATTTATTTATGATAGAAAGTGCATCCAGACTCTGAAAATACAAATCAATATTGCTGAGTTATATTTGTTTGAAAAGTATAGACTTGGAATGTCCAACATACGCAAGTATAGATATTTTCAAGTTCTAGATATTCTCATGACCTTCTTCGACAATGATGTGAGGTTCTGGTGATTCTCCCAAGGAATACCTGGTAAGAGAGTTACAGGTGACATGTATAGACCCCATTGGTACCACTTGGAAACCATCGAAGTTGTTGCCTTCTTGTTAAGAAGGCCATACTCATCCAAGCTTGATAATATGTTTAAATATTTAATTCACAAATTAGAATAATAGTATGGAAAAGCTCAAAGCTAGGTCATCTGTCTTTCAAGGTCTCCTTGAGTATGCTCTGTTAGCTATTCAGCCAATTGATCAATGCTTTCGCTGCAGACTGACAATTCCATTTGACATTTTCATGCATCATCCTTGGTCCATTTCCTCTGGGTTTTGACACCATTACACACAATCAACTTAACCAAGTGGGGGGTTACAATGGTATGTCTGGCACAGCCCAATGGTGTATCTGACTAACTCTTATTATGCTGCCACTGTGTATGTTGAATTTGTATTAGTTTTCACATTTACTTCTATAGGGTAGACTTGGAAGATAATTGAGTCTAAAATCTACTCTCTGTCTAGTATTCTTAAATTCCTTAAAATAATGGCATAGTATTCTTCCCTTGTCCTATGGGAATGTTTGTAACTCTAAATGGCTATGTAAGTCCCCCTCACTCCCATTAGATCTCCCAGTATGATTCAGTCTTGGAAACACATTTTCAGCTACCTTCCAACTTTAATACCCAAGACTCCCCACAATTGTCAACTCTTCAGAGAGAGGCATTGAATATTATTATACCACTAGAAAATTTTAGGAAACAGCCAATTATTTATATTTACATTGTCTAAAAATATATATAAAATAAAATAATAAGTAATTATGCTCCATATCTCTTTCAAATATGAAATACCTAGATCCATAATCCCACTTTTTAGTTAACCGATAATTACTGAGTGTTACTCAGATCACTATCCATAAAATCCAGCTTCTTTTCATGACTGAGCTAAAAGAGCTGTTCTGTGCTGTGAAAATAAAAAGATAAAGGTAAACTTATCCCTCAGTTTCTTTCAGTCACACCTAGCCTTTCTAAAATATTATTGATTCGAGTTGGGAGGTCTTTGATTACTGAAGTTCCTTTCAAGTCAAGAACACACTATATATACTTCAATTGAGGTAATGAGTTCCTGGACTCATATCTCATATCTCATATTGAGATAATGAGTTCCTGGATGCTGCCTCAGGTAGGATTCTGCTCTTCCTTGGTAGTTTTGAAAGAAAGTCTTCTAAATCTCTCACAGATGAGTGCACATACTTCTAAAATACCAGTGGACTGAAGTGTTAATATCTGCTCAAAGAAGTATGAAAAGTCACCCAAACAGGATGTTTCTACCAAGGAACAATGGACTACTTAAATTGGTAAGTTTTATAAGGCCGAATGATGCAATTTGTATAAGCACAAAGAGAATTTTTTTAAATTTTTGATTACGTGAATGGAAGAAGCCACCATGCATCTATTCATGAAAGCTTGATATCTTTGCATCTCTTTTTCCTCAATCGTTACATCCTATTTCCAATTCATTATTAACTCCTGTCTACTCTAAGTCTCTTCAGTCCGTCCTTTATTCTCTATCTCCAAGGTCACCATCCTAGCTAGCCTAAGAACGCTACCCAAGTCTCCGCAAAAAACTTTTGACTGGTTTCTCTTTCATCCACTCTAGTCCTTTTCTATCAAGGTCTCCTCACTATAAACAGTGTTAATTTTGAATCACAAATCTCATCATCTTACCTATGTTCTTAAAAGAATTCAATATTTTCTGCTGTATTCAGGATAAAAGACAAACCTTAATGTGGTCCGAAGAGTGGTCCACGGTCTGGCCCTTGCCTACCTTCACGGCCCCAGCCTGCATCTTTTTGCCGGCTCCCAGCCACGCTGCAAAGCAAACACAGGCATTTCTCTCCTCCTGGAATGATGATTCATAGAAGCTTTTTCATTTTGCTATGTAGACTATGCAAGACCAACCCTCAAGTTATAGTAACTGTCAGCACTGTGTTGTGCACAAATGGCAGAAGTAGTCTTGTCTTCACCTGCTGAGATGAACTCCCTGGTACTTGAACTACTTTCTTTAGATGCCTACTTAGTATTCTATACCAGTTGGCCTCTTGCCATCATGTATTAATGTTTAAACCCATTTACTTAATGGGCATTTATTAAGCACTAATCAGTCAGATTTTTTTTTTTTTTTTTTTTTTTTTTTTTTTGAGATTCTAACTTCAGTGGGAGGAAGTCAGGGGGCAAGGCCAGGCTTGGAAACTGATCCTGTCAATAGGGTGTGGGGAGAGTGAGGCAGAAGACCCATCACACGGCACCAGCAATTCTTATGTGTCCAGTTTATATCGTCCAACCACTCATGTTACGATCACACACCAGCCAGAAAAACTCTCACTTTCATGTTGCTTCTTGTATATTTTTATCAGGCTTCACCCTTATAAATCAACATAATGTCTTTAAATGTTTAAAAGGTATCACTTTTGGAGAACATGAATAAAGGGATAATTTGCTTCTCCCGTACTAGCCTGAATGCCAACATTAGAGCCAGCTTAAATAAAATAACATCTCAGCTCTGACAGCATACCCTGTCTATACTTTGAGACCTTTAATAAAATTTTGTTAATTACACTTAAGAAAAAATTTTAAAACTTTATTCAAAACCCCCACTGTCTCTCTCCTATTATTTCTAATTTGTTCTTTTGACCTACAGCCTCTCTCTTCTTCAGTGTCTTCTGCACACAGACACCGTAAACATTATCACCCTTTTTCTTATAAAACAAATCTCTTCAGCTGTTCTTCCAATGTACCAAGCCTTTTCACAGATAGATATTTCTAAGCATGATGTTCCCTCTGTCTGAATGTTTCTTCCCTCCTCTTTTTTCTCTTGTCAACCTCCTACCCACTCTTCAAAATCCCCCAGGCAAAGTTAGTCACTTCTTCATAATTGTTCCCAGAGCTTACTGTGATTTCTTGGACAGGGCACCATTGATTAGCTTTTGGTGCTTTTTTACTAGATTGTAAACCCCTCAGTGACAAAAACTGTGTCTTACATCTCTTCACAGAAAGCACATTGCCTTGCTCAGACTGAGGTACGCTCTCTATATACATCTGCTAAATCCAAGATAAGGCATAATAAAATAAGACATATTAAAAATCTTATCTAACTTTTCTAAATGAAGAAATAATTCTTTCTTAAACACAAAATTGAATAACGATAAAGCTGAGATTAAAAAATGCAAAGTGTTTGTCCATCCATAGAGAGCTGGTACCACAGTGTTTATTATCGGGAAATTACTGAAGAGAAAGGACTGTGCATAGACACTCCCTAGGGAAATGGAGTTGGTTGGACAAATGCCTCCTAAAATACCTCAGCCCGCTGATGGGGCTCAGTGGAGTGAGCACCAGCCTGGGAACCAAAAGGTCAAGGGTTCTATTTTCAGTCAGAGCACATGCCTGGGTTGTGGGCCAGGTCCCCAGTAGGGGACACTTAAGAAGCAACCACACATTAATGTTTCTCTCCCTCATTCTCCCTCCCTGCCCCTCTCTGAAAATAAATGAATAAAATCTTTAAAATGTCTCGGCCAGTTTTCCCTCTTGGGAAAATGAAAAGTAAATTTCAGACACTCACTTCAGCCCTGAATAACAGCTCACCAGTACCCCAAGTGCTGTGCCTGTTTTCTTACTAGAAAATTTAGGGTTCCCTTTACAAAGACAACCAACCAATTTAATCTGATAGTGTAGATCTTTCAGCTATGGAAGAACAGAAGATCCAGTAACAAATATGGCATAGTTCTCATTGAGTGCAACTACACCCACACTGAAATATGTGTGCATAGTAAACGTTTAAAATAAGTATGTAAAATGGTACAGTACTCTGTACAGTGATTTCATATTATAAGTCCTATTTATGAATGAGAAAAGGGAGTTAAAAGTAGTTTACTGATTTCTCTATTAATCAGGGTTAGAAGCACCTTTTATTTTTTTAGAACCTTGTTTTCTTAAAATTTAAGTCCAGTGCTTCGCCTCCAGATGTTACTGTTACTCCCTCAAAATATGGATGCTGATATTATAATGACAAGAATTAAAATATTTCTAGCTAATTATTTTTAGAATATAGAAACAGATGGGATATAAATACCATATTTCTTATAAACTACTAATTTTAATTTCTCATAAACTAAGAGTTAAAACTTATGGATTTTATTAATGACTATATAAAGCAGTTTTTTTAAAAAGTAGTAGATGCAAATTAATAAGAACATTATTGGGATGTCCTAATATTATTTCTCAGTAAAAAGTATAGTTTATGTTTTTACAGTATATGTAAAAATTATCCTTGATCCTAAATACCCTATTATCTTAAGCTCAATATAATGTGCAGAGGAGCATTATTTCATTCATTATATTTCTTTTTTTCTTTCCATTTCTTTTTTTAAAATTATTTTAATTATGTTATTGTTGTTTCATTCATTATATTTCTAAGGGTAATTCCATTAAGAGGAATGGGTGGCTTTAATGAACTCCTTGATTGAGGATACTTGTTTGAAGCAATATACAGGCCTTGGATTTTTTCTGGGAAAAATTAGACAATTCTGAACATGGGAACATAAAGGAAGGCAGCTAATTCTTTGACTTCACTGCCTTCATTTGATGTTTGTACCTTGAAACTAGATCCCTTTTTTTCTTCTTGGGGTGAATGATAGAAAACCATTGGTCCCAAAACACCCTTTGTCCCTCAAATCATCCTGGAGTATATATTTTTTACTTTAGCTTTTACTTGCTAAGGTAGTATAAACAAATGAGTGTCAATTATTTACATTAGCCTAGAGCAAGCCCCCCCAAATTATTCCCCTTTGGACTTACTGTATTTGGAGAGGTCCAGAGAGATGGGTTGCTTTTGGAGCCCGCTCCCCGTTCAGGACAAAGCGGACTGGCTCACCAGGGACATGCACTGTTTCTCTTCCATTCAGGTTGACCACACGCAGTCTCAGCTGACAGAAGAGTATCTTATTCTGATGCTGTCTGTCTTCTTATAACCAAACATTTCTCTTTATTGGCAATTACTGTGAGTTTTCTCTTTTCTCTACACTAGAATGGTATCGTTAACATTTTCCTCAAGGTTACATGGAGATAATTTTTATTTATTCAAACTAGACTATGTTCTATTACCATTGAAAAGTGCAGACTAGCTAAATACATGCAGATACTGCAATGGATTCCTTACTGATCTGTTTTCTTTCCTGTTTCTTTTCTAGTGAATCTCCCAGATTTTGTAAAATACAACTTTGCTTATGTTAATACCCTGCAATAAAAAATTTACATGCTGCTCAGTATATATAAAATCAAGACCCAAATTATAAGCATGGATCGGCAGGCTTTCTACAGTGTATATGGTCTCTTGTATATTGTATCATTCTTGTCTAAATTTCGCAAAGATAGAAATGGGAAATTTAAGATGGGGTCATTATTATTCATGCAGACATGTTTAACTCAACAGAGTGCACTACAGGCTCCAATGATGCTCACTTACCATTTGTATATACATAAAACCAACAAACTGCAGGCAATAATGTCTTCTGGATTAGACATAGTGCTCATTCTAAAGCAATTTAAGACAGCAATCCTGCTGTAGCCCAGGAGCTTAGACATAGTTATTCTTTGGAATCTACTGAAAAGCAAGTAAATGATTAAGGATACGGTCTAGTTATGTATTTTCAGTGTGTGCTTAAAAACAATGCACCATTAAGGTGTAATGTGCTTTTTTTATTGAACGATGTCAGACAGCACCATTCATATTTATTCCATGAGTGTGGCCTCTTTTAGAGCAATGTGATGAATTATCTACACAACTGAATGTGACGATCTCTGTATTCTGAAGACAGTGTGTGCAGTGTCTGACAGATGTTCATCAAGTTCATTCTGTTGATCATGTTATTAACAAGTTTGGTATCCTTACTGAAACTTTTATTGCTTATTTTATCTACTATTGAGAAAGTTGTGCTAAAAACTCTCCACTATGATTCGTCTATATTCACTTGTAATCTTGTCAATTTTGGCTTACCTGTGTTGAAGCTATGTTATCAAGAGCTACAAGTTTAAATTTATTATATCTTTCTGGCAAAAGAAGCCTTTATTATTATGTAGTGATACTGATTAAAAAGAGTATTTAAAAATACTCTTTTCCTTAAAGACAATTTTACTTAATATTAATATAGCCTATCAACTCTTCCATAGGTATTATTTGCATGGGAATCTCTTCCCCATGTTTGGCTGTAGCCCTTCAGTGACTTTAAATTATGCATCATCTTTTTATAAACAATATTTACTTAGAATTTGAATGTGCTTCAGTCCAGTCTAATAATCTCATTAATATAACATATTTTCACTTCTAATTATTATAATGATTTATGCGTGTGGTTTATATTTATAATCTTATTTTGTGTTTCTTTTGAGCTGCCTTTCTTTTCTTGCTTTTATGCCTTTAGGATGTTTTCTGGATTCATCACTTTATCATTATTACCCCATTGTTATCCATACTGGTCTGAAACTTACGTACCTACTAATCACTCAGCGGTAAACTAGAAATTATTACTGATATAATTACCAGTTATATATTTAATTTTTTCCAACAATATGAGGACTTAAGACACTTTTATTCCATTCACCCTCACTTCTCACATACTTTTATGCATTTTCAGTCTTCAAGTCTTATCTAAAACAGCATTGTTTTATGTGATCAATGCACATTTAATCTCATCCACATGTTTATCATTTCTTTGAGCTTTATTTCTTCTTACATCTCAGATCATGTGGGTATTATTTTATGTGGCATGTATGGAACTGGCTAGAATTCCTGATATGTGGCTTAGATTCTTTCATCAATTCAGAAAAATTCTGCCACTCTAATCTCTGTTTGAATCTCTTTTCTTTCTGAAGCTCCACAAAAATATTTTGGAACATCTCAATCTTAACTAACCTCTGACATCTTTCATTTTATTGCTGTCAATTCCAGACCAATTCAGTCACTTTTCCTTTAGTTATAGCTAGTTTATATTTAATTCCTTATACTGAGTTTTATTTGGGGTTCTTTGAGTTTTTTATTTCTGGAAATTTTAGTGGCGTGGTGATTTTTGCATAACTTACCATTGCTGAACTTACCATTTTCTGAACTTACCATTGCTTTTATATTTGTAGACTTAGTAAACAGTTATCTGGGCCTAACTAGGAGAAGCATTTTGGGGTCTCTTTCTGCTGGTTTTATTTATGGTATATGTTTTCCCTGTGTACTTAGGCAGCTTCAGAGATGAATTAGGTTTTGTTTTTTAAATGGCCTCACCTTAAACGGATTGACATTTTTTCTTTTTATCCTCCCAGTTAAGTGAATTTGAGTTGCAATTCAACCTCATAGTTGACTTGTATGAGCAACATCCCAGAGATAGGTATATCAATTTTGTTCTTTCCCCCTTGCTTATTTGGGCGCCGAGGCCATTTTCTTTGTATTCTCTTATGCCAGGCTGCATAAACATGGTAGTTGACTGATGTTAGCTTTTGGATTTCCAGCTTTATGTATCAGTGTATTTCAAGACTCCCTATCATGGGCTGGCCTCTTAAAGGATGAAGTTTATATTCTTCAGCAAAACTCCTGAATTTAAAAGTTTATTAAGTATTCTGTCTGCCACTTGCTTTGTATCTTCACCTTCATTTGTCTCTAATAATTCCTATACTAACTTGGAGCACTTTCCCACTTAAAAAGTCTGAAATTCTGTAAGCAGCCACAAACTCTACCATGAACCTCTTCTTTTCCTGCCTTTGAAAATCATGGAAACCTGGACTCTCTAACAGTCTAAGGGAAATTTACAGTTATTTTAGTGCAATAGTGCTTTTAAGTGTTTATGTTTGCTTTATGTTTTTTGGCATGCATGCTTTAATTTTCCACAACTGTCATGAAGCGCCTCAAATGTGCAGGGATTTTCTCTTTCATCTCAGTTCTCATCAGCAGGGTGTTTGGTGTGTGACATGCACGTGTTTTGATTTACTTGAATTCGATATTTTGAGTTTCCTAAAGATATATTTTCATACCTTGTGACATACGCCTTTCCTAAAGATTTTTTTTTATGTCAGAGTACATTTCAAAAGGCTTGAACATGTCAGTTAGCTTTTAGGAAGTTTGTTTTAATTAACAAAAATGCAAAGGGAATTTGACATTTATTTAATCACTTGAAAAACTGGATCTGTATTTTCTCTGACACTTGAACAAAACTCATTCAAAACGTTCTAAATTTCCATCTTGCAGGTCCAGTCTATGCTTGTATTGATGGAGCCCGTCCCTCTGTGCCCGTACCTGCTGCAGTGGAACCCAAACACACTCACACACCCACACACACGCTGCTGTGCTTAATCAAGAAAAGAATCCTATCTGGGTCAAACTTGTTATTTCAGAGAAAATTAAAAATTCCTGAATGTGAGAATGTAAATGAGTGACAGCATAGGTAAGCAAACTGGAGTTTAGAGACTTAAAATTTTAATACCAGTTATTTGTGTCCCTAAGATAAATGACTAATTTGCCTTGATAAGCAGGGAAATGGAATATCATGCAGTGTTTTAGGAATAATGAATAAAAATTAGATAGTAATTTATATTTGCAAAGTATTATGGAAAGGCTGAAATATATATAAATCATCTAAAAAGAATACTTAATATAAATTTAGGAATATGCCCTAAATATTTTTTGCCAAGTTATAGTTTTTGCTTCCTAACTAAATACAATGTGAAAAAAAATTTTCCACTACATTCATGATTCGTATGAGAAGAGTCTTACAGTAGAGAACATCTGTAGAAATTACCAGTTTGAGTTGTATTGACTTTCAGAAATTGGAAGAAAAGTCTGACCTTTGAAGAACTTATCCTAATGGAATGTTTAGAATGACACTCCACAGAGTTCAGCAAAAATCAATACCAAATTACACTATTTCTTTTCTCCCCAATGGGGACCTATTTCTGAATTTGAGAGGAAGATACCAAAATGTCCAGCCCTTGGTGACTGCAGTAGTCTGAACCCTCAGAATGTGTTTCAAAGCTTCTGTACCTTGACCTAGAGATTTTAATCCAGCATGAGTACTAGTGGCCCTTACTGCCTTATAGCAGTCAGAGTTGGAATCATCTTGGCTTGTAGCTTGACAACTGAAAGTTACCAATAAATTTAGTCTATGTTTTGTGAAAAGTAAAAAAAAAAAAAAAAAAAAAAAATCAGTTAAACCCACTTAGAAAAAACTTTGATTAGATTTAAATTAATTTATGTGCTTTGTCACTTTTTAGGTAAATGTGTAATTTTCTGGGTTCAAAAAAATCAATAGAAATAAAATCAGTCTTAAATATATAACCAGTTGGCCTTCAGATAATGGATTAATGACTACAATTGCATGAAGTAATATTCTGAATGGAAATTTAGAATGTGGGTGCTTTTTAATATGTGTTGTCATTCTTTCCTTTCTTTTTCTTTTATTTTTGACTCAGGGTAATCCAAAAATCCAAAACCTGGGGCATTTAAGTGTCTGACTTCACTCCACACTTGGATTCAATAAATTAGATATGATCCTGTGCAAACCCTGGGAAGACACGTAGACAGACCCTGTTCTTGAAGAGCTCTGAGTTCATTACAGAGAGGAGGTATGTGTAATAGCTATGACACAAACATGAAAGTGCTAATGACCACACAAAGTTTCTGCAAACTTTTTAAGAGATCAGAAGTAAAGGGTTGCTTTTAGTATTGCCTTAAATGAGGTTTCAAATATTAAGGATGGGAAATAGAATAGAGAATTCTTTGTAAGAAGAGTAAGTGGAGTGGAACATCCAGAGAACTAGAAAAATGCAACTTGTAAAGGCAACACATATCCTCAGGTTTTGAAGCTGGAGGGTGGTGCTTAGGAAAACTGTTGGGAAATTGGAACAGAAGGGAGAATGACTCTATGTTACTTTGATAGGTAGAGGAATATTATTTCCATTCTGCACTTAAAATTCTGCTTCTCAATTTTAAAGAAATAAAAACCTGTGGACTCTGGCTCTTTAAAAGGTGAGAGGGTAATCATCAAAGGTTTTCTTTTTTCCCCTAAAGATAGTTTTGTTGAAGAATACAATTCAGCATTTTCATCCAAGTTTTCAAGGACTTCTCCAATGAAAGCAGGACAGAAATTATTTTAGTGTCAATCAAAACAATAAATACAAATGGCTGATGTTGTGGAGCTGAGAAGTCTCCCACAAGAAGACTGTTGAGAAGTGAAGCCCATGAATGTCTGACGTCACGTTAGGATTAGGCTTTGGCATCACAGAGGGGAGGATTTGGAACTGACTTGCACAAGGCAGATTTTTCAGGGGAATCCTGTACCTGAGACATGAGAATGTCAAAGATGGCCTGCTTTTGTTTGGCAACAGACAACCTGAGACAGCCTGAAGAATCAGAGTCACTTGTTTCCTCCATGTGAAAGGGTAACATTATGTGGGTGGGTCAGTACTGCAAAGTGCAAGGAGATAATGGTATGCTCACAGGTAGGTAATGGTCAGCAACGAGCTTCACGTGTTATTGCAAGTATAGTAGGAAGGATGTTAGATGTGGAATGAAAAAGAAAAAATTTTTGAATGACAATCTCAGCTTAAGTTTGAACGACAAATCCATTTCTAGCCGTGTGACCTTGAGCAAACCCTGTGAATCTTCCAGGCTTCAGTTTTTTATCTTTCAAACAGGGATAATTTTTCCTGATCTATTCATCTCAAGGGGTATTGTCAAGGTCAAGGAAAATAACAGGTGTAGAGTGGTTTGAAAATTTTCACCTGCTAGAATAAGTGATTATGTTGAAGTTATTTCAATGGAGGCCTCTATGTAAATTTGAAGGCCTCTTTTTAAAAATACCTGACCTGTGTGTTTGTGATGTGGGCAAGTTTCTTAAACTATTGTGCTTCGGTTTCTTCGACTATAAAAAGGGAAATGATAGTATTATCTATTAATAACTCTCAGGTTGTTATGGAAATGATATTGATTAGAAATTGTACAGTACTTTCAACAGTTTCAGATACTTAATAAGCTCCATTTAAGGATCTGTTAAATATATGCATACATACATACATACATACATTCACACATAAATAGTCTCTGTGTAATAAAAGAGAACTGTCAGTTGTAATAGAAGTGTTTACAGGATAAGACAAGCAAAAAGTGTGAGATTAGCCTCTGTTCTTTCTGTGCTTCAGCTTAATCTTCCCTCTTTATCTTTGAGAGCCCCCATTCT
This sequence comes from Glossophaga mutica, assembly GCA_039655065.1. Classification (NCBI taxonomy): domain Eukaryota; kingdom Metazoa; phylum Chordata; class Mammalia; order Chiroptera; family Phyllostomidae; genus Glossophaga; species Glossophaga mutica. The sequence goes on along the minus strand of CM077304.1, from coordinate 173,172,531 downwards.
TTTCATTTTTTCTTCTCACTTATTACTTTTCTAGACATTTGTGCTTTTAGCATCTCACAGAGGTGACCCAATTGAGATCAGTGGCTACAAGAGCATTTTTTGACTCCAGGTGAAGGGGGCATCCAATAGGTCTTTAATATCCAGTGATTTAATTAAGTTTTCATTTGATAAGATTCACTGTAAATGTTTTTCCAGATATAACAACCAGTATTCACTGAAGCTAAATTTCCCTGAAATCAGCACTTTTGGGCTGCTGTATGATGCTGATGATTCATCCATGCTAAAATGCAAGAAAAGATTCATCTTCTGGCCAGTTTACAATAAATAGTCCACATAAAGCTTTCACTAAATTCCCATCACATTAGCAAAACTAAGTACTGGATATAGGGCAGCGTTCTTGATACTAAGTCAAATTTCTCAATAAGAGTACAGATTGTGTTGCTTTTTTCTTTCTCGTGCCTGCAATGACTAGTCAGTACATGTCCCTAATGGATTTAATAGCTGAAAAATAGGACAAAATGAACATCTTCTGATGTTTTAGCACTGAAAGAATAGTTTCATGTGCTCCTCTTTTTCCTTATCCAGCGCCTGTAACAAAATGCATGTACTAAAATAAACACTTTAGTATGACAGTCTGATCTCCAATTAGGGTGGTTTTCATTTTAAATCTGGTGAGTATGGAAAACAGGAGAAAATGCAAAGAAATTTCAATTCTAAAATCTGCCATTTCTAAGCATTGTTAAAGTAGTAAATTTTAAATCAATGTCCTGGGCAAATTCTCATCACACTTTTATTACAGATATTTCATGCAAGGCCTTTGGAAATCTTCCAGCCCATCTGTTTCTACTCAGTTGTTATCAGCCATGATTTCCTATCAGATTTCTAACAAGTTTGACTGTCTGCCTGAAAGGAGAACATTTGATGTAAATACCACATAATGTAGAAAGTAATGACTTTAATTGTCTTTATAGTTCATTAAAAATGACTTAATGTCTTATTTGTGGGTATATGCACATCTTGATTTGTTTGTCTTTGCTTTTTGGGATATGCTTGTTAGACAGTAGGAAACCTGTACTCAGATGACAGAATATTTCATAAAGCAAGCTTACATTTTGGTATGATCAGATGAGAGATATTGACCCTTTAAGTCCATCACCCAAATTCTTGTGTTCTTGGTTAGAAACCACAGTTTATATAACAACTACTGCTGAACACCAATTTAATAGAAATTTGAAATGAAGATGTTAAGGTAACATTTTTCACAATCTCTTTCTAATTAACCTGTTTCTCCCTGCCTTTATTTCTACTACCCATGTCTGATTTCAGCTTCAATTGTTTCTCATGGCAGTGCTTGAGAGCTTGTCGTAAGCCGCTTCTCTCCTCTCTGTCTCCACCTCTCCTCCCCTCCGGGCCACACAATGCACTCCTGTAAGGTAATCATCCTGAAACCAAAACTGTGCTCCTATTTCCCCAGGTACAAATGACTCTTCAAATTCTTCCACTTGCCTATAGAGCAAGGCGGCTTTATTTGCCTGACCTGGTTTTAAAGCTGCTGTTTTCTCGCAAACAGACTGAACTATTCACAATTTTGTAAACATCTCTTTTACTTAAGTGTCCTTGTGCCTTTCCGAACTAGAATTGCTTATTGCTTAGTTCCCTTATCCTGCAATCCCTCCATTCTTATATGGTGAAATCCTACCTAATTATCAAGTCATTTTTCAAATGCCACTTTTACGACACCTTTTTAGATGTTTCTCCACTCCTTACAACCTATGTTTTATACACACATACACACACACACGTTTTTTTTTTTTTTTTACTGTTGCTTAAGTACAGTAGTCTCCATTTTCCCCCCATCACTCCCCCAACCCCAGCCATCCGCATCTCCCACCCTCGATCCAACCCCCCTTTGGCTTTGTCCATGAGTCCTTTATACATGTTTGTTGACCACCCTTACTCTTCTTTCCCCCGGCAGTAAATGGTAACTGTCAGTTTGTTCTTTATTTCAATGTCTCTGGTTATATTTTGCTTGCTTGTTTGTTTTGTTGATTAGGTTCTACTTATAGGTGAGATCATATGGTGTGTGTGTGTGTGTGTGTATATATATATATATATATATTACATTGCATAAGGTTTATTTTTATTTCTGTCATACTATGTGAAATGTTTTATGTTGTGATTATTTGTGTTGTAGAGTATAAAACTCTAGAGGACAAAAATCTGTCTTGCCTTCATATGAAAACAATATAATGAAGCATAGTGTTCATTTATTTATTCATCTGTTTAGGTGTGTTGAGAACCTCTTGAGTCTACTACTGTGCAAGGTCTGGGACTAAAACATTTGCAGCACAGAATAAGGGCCGGCAGGCAGACTATGCTACAAGAACTCATAGGCTCTGCAGTCAGTTTTGGTCTCAAACCATGATCTGCTACTTACTAGGTGTTTTAGGGATCCCACTTTGAGCCTGGGGATGGAATTTGGGAATAATAACAATCTCATATTGTTAAGATTTATTGAAATACTTAATTCATAGCTTCTAGTTCCTACAATTTGGTCATTAAATGCAACTTATTTTTTATCTTTCCTTTTTTCAGTCATCTCGGATCAGATTGGATATAGCGTGTAAGTAGAGGCAAAGCAAAAGAAAAGGTTAGGAAATAAAATAACTACCTTACTAGACCTCTGTTCAACACAGTTTTGGAATCAAAGAAATGAAATTTTTAAAATTCTGATCTGTGTTAGAGCAAGCTTTGCACTGAGTTACTTCTAAACTGTACAAGATGATTAGGAGTTTACAGGACAGTGGGGTTGTTTCAGACAAGGGTAGAAGGCCAGGTGGGGACCCAGCATGCAAGCACTAAGAACAACTTTTAACAAGTTAATGTGGAAAGAGAATAAGGACATTTCAAGGACTACAACATGTCTGCACATCTGGAATGGACTCCTATAACTCAGGCAGCAGGAGACTCTCAGGGTAGAGCAGCCAACTTGTGGAAGGAAGAGTCAGGCACTTCATGTGTGTCTGTCTGTTTTTGGGGGGATATTGTGAGTTTGCCATGCACATTTTCCTTTATTGCTTTCAATTACAAATATAAATGATACTCAGTGAAAAATTTCAACACAAAAATATATGAAATGAAAATTGAGCTCACATGTCATATACACATACTCCTCAGAAGGAACTGCTATTATCAATTTAATATGTTTAAAACCAGAATTTTTCTATGTACATACACATATAGGGCATACATATAAGATGCCCCTCCCCCTGGTTAGTTTGTTCAAGTGATTATGAACATATTCTGTAAGTATTTTTTTCGACTTACTTTTGTCACTTAAAGCTGCAAAGACATCCATCCATTTTAGCCCACCAAAAAAAAAAAAAAAAAAAAAAAATCAAACAACCAACCTCATTCCTTCCAATGTATTTTATATTATTTTGTACTATGTATGTATGATGATTTATATAATTATTTCATATCTGTGGACATTTTAGGATATTTATAAATTTTCATTATTATTAAAGTGCTCCATTATTCATTTATAAATAAGCATGTATCTATCCATCCCTGCACTTGTGTCAGTATTGTTATAGAAGGGATTTCTAGATGTAGAATTTGAGTGAAAGTTATTGGATTTAACAGACAATGCCCAAATGCCCTCTGTTATGCACTAAATGGTTGTGGGCCTCCCCAAATTTATATATTGAAATCCAGTCCCCAGTGTAATGCTTTTAGAAGGTGGGACCTTTCAGAGGTGATTAGGTCTTTAGGGTGGAGCCCTTATGAATAAGTGCCCATGTAAGGAGGGACATGAGAGCTTGCTCTCCCTGTCTGCTGTGTACCACGTGAGGGTGCAAAGAGAAGATGGTCATCTGTAAAGTGGGAAGCAGGTTCTCACCAGAAATGCTATTTGCTGGCACCTTGGTTTTGGATTCGCCAGTCTCCAGAACTGTGCGAAATCAATGTCTGTTAAGTCACACAGTTTGTGGTAATTTGTTATAGAAGTGTGAACTAAGAAACTTTCCCAAAATATTATATGCATATTATCTATAATGTCACATAAATATCTATGTGCATAGATTTAAGATGTCAATCATTTAAGTGTATAACATTATAAAAGATAAAAATGGCATATTGTTTAATTTTATTTTCCCCATTTAATTATGAGGTTGAACATTTTCTTGACATTTATTAACAAAATTTTTAAATTAATTCCTATCATGTACGAATTTTCTATTGCATTAGCTCTTTGTTTTGTACCCATTATTTTTAGTATTAAGTCTTATTCTGTTACAAGTATTGTATATATTTTCATCCTGGTTCACTTTTGTCCTTCAAATTTTATTTTTGTATCTTTTACTCAATATGACTTCTGTTTTTTCTACAGAGGGAAATCTGTCAAAATTTAGCCTTAGGTTTTCTGAGTTTCATATCTTAAGATTTTCTCAATCCCAAGATTATGAAAATATCCTCACAGATATTTGAAATATAAAGCATCTTAAAAACATGTTTTACTTTCCTCTGTGAAACCACTGAACAGGAGAAAAGTACAATACACAGAGTAAAATTTCAAATATTTCACTAAGTTACCATATATTTTCTCAAATACCCCCTTATAATTAAAAATTATGATGGGTATTTTCCAGATATAGTGAACGTGGGACTAATCGAAAGGGAGACAGAGAAGAATAGGCGTATTCTGCAGACCAAATAGAGCACCTTCAGAAGTCTGTGCTGCAGTTCTATAGCCCCAGCTAATGGTGTCTTCATTCAAACAATGGAATCTAGCGGGCACACAGGGACGTGGAAACCCCAAGGCCACATTCTACACTGATGATGGGCAGAGACAAGAAACTACAAACTAATCTGCTCAGACAAACAATCTTTGCAAAATAGCAGATTTAACTGTGGTGGGATAGAGGGAAAGCAGTGGCTTCCATGAACTTTGCTGTTCCTAATCACAGCCAGTTCAAGAGAGAGACAAGCCGTAAATCACATTAAAAAAGAAACGCTCATATAGACCTTATAAGGAGAAAAGACTTCTACTCTCTGAAAGACGACAATACTGAATATTTGATATATTAAGGAAAGACAATGGTAGAATTGGTAAGGAATTTGTGAAAAAGTTGATGATAAGAAAGAATCATAAATTAAACATGGCATTAGCACTTTTAATTTAAAGATAAATGAGAAATGAAGTTACAAAATAAAAGTAGTTAAATGATAGGGTGATTGTGCTAGAATACAGAAGAGTTAAGTAAACATCCATGATCTCAAAGGCACAGAATAAGCAGGGAAAAAAGGCCCTCTCCAAGAACAGAGTTAAAAAAAAGTAAATATAAAGAAAATTGATATAAGCTTCATAGTATGAATATTGTCTCCTTGGATACATATTCCCTGAAAGAATTTATATAAGATCAAATGATCAGTTCTGTGAAGACTCAGTGAAACCAAAGGAATATTGTATGTGATTTTGCACATTTTTAACAACTTCCTCATTTAAAAAAAAATAGAGGACAGATAGGTCATTCTATTTTTTTTCTTAAATCAGTTTGGTAAATTAATTTCTAAGAATTTTTTTATTTCATTGATATTGTTACATCATTAAAATATTTTGGCATAAAAACTGATGTAAAATTAAAATTGACATACAATATATTTCACAATTCTGAAATGCAAAATTGTATAATTTTGACAGATGAATGTATTCTTTTTTATAAAGGTTTTATTTATTTATTTTTAGAGAGAAGGGAAAGGAGGGAGAAAGAGGGGGAGAGAAACACCAATGTGTGGTTGCCTCTCATGTGGCCCCCACTGGGGACCTGTCTCATAACCCAGGCATGTGCCCTGACTGGGAATCAAACCCAGATGAAAGTATTCTTATCTGTCAGGCTGCTTTAACACGGCACAATTACTCTGAGGTTCATTATATCATTTCATGATCAATAATTCATTCATTTTTATTGCCTGATGTATTATAATTTTTTATCCAATCCATAATTACCGACTTTTGGGTTATTTACACTTTGGAGCTATTACAGAAGGTAAGAGTTTTAGGTACGTTATGGGCAAAAGTTCTTCATCCTATATATTGTATACAAATATTTTCCTACAGTTCTGACTTGTTTTTCTGCCACCGAATAGTGTGTTATAAAGAACAGAAGCGCAAGACATTCCGTTTCAGCTCTGACATGTAAAGCTTTAAGTAGTCACTTTCATCCTTACAAAAGGTGAATGAAGTGAAAATCAATGACTTTTTTAGCCCATCAGAGAATTGGTTGGGAAATTGTACCTTTAAGTGCTCTCTAATTACATTTTTCTATTAGTATTGATAATTAACATCTTTTTATACGTTTGTTCCATATATTTATTCATTAATTTAATAATCTTTCTATTCTGTTGTCCATTTATTTCAGTTTTACTTTTTTATTCTTAATATTGATAAATTTATTTCACATATTCAAAACACTAAATCTTCACTAAGTTTATATGTTGAAAACATATTCTTTCATTTTGTGGCTCAATATTACATCTTTGAAAAAGAACATTTTTCAGATTAAAATATGTATAATTTTAGTCACCACTAATAAGTTACCAATATTTTTTCCTTTATGTTTGTACATGTGTATATTTTTATCTAGGAAATACTTTTTTAAAAAATATTTTATTGATTATGCTATTCCAGTTGTCCCATTTCTCCCCCATCATTCCCCTCCACCCTACACACCCTCTCCCACCCACATTCCCCCTTTAGTTCATGTCCATGTGTCATAAGTTCTTCAGCTTCTACATTTCCCACACTATTCTTGCCCTCCCCCTGTCTATTTTCTACCCACTATCTATGCTACTCATTCTCTGTACCTTTTCCCCTCTCTCCTCCTTCCACGCCCCTGTTGCTAACCCTCCATATGATCTCCATTTCTGTGGTTCTGTTCCTGTTCTAGCTGTTTGCTTAGTTTGCTTTTGTTTTAGGTGTGGTTGTTAATAGCTGTGAGTTTGCTGTCTTTTCACTGTCATATTTTTTTCTTCTTTTTCTTGATAACTTCTTTTTTTTTATGGTTGTTCAAGTACAGTTGTCTCCATTTTCCCCCCACCACTTCCCCCACTGCCCAGCCATCCCCACTTCCCACCCTTGATCCTACCCGCTTTGGGTTTTGCCCATGTGTCCTTTATAGGAAATACTTTCTATACCAAGGTAATAATAAACTCTTATTTATATGGTTTTCTAATAATTATAGTTATAGTTTTTACATTTATGTACTCAATCTAAATAATATTGACTTATATATAAAGTGTGAGGTAGGGGTTCAATTTTTACTTTCAACATGGATTATACAAATTGTTAGGTTTGACCTTTCTTCAATAACTTGTAAAACCACCTCTATCATATCATATGATATGTATATATGTCTGTTTCTGTGCTACTAATTCTGATTTGTTGGCTTAACTATATAAACCAAGGTTAATAACTCACTGTTTTAATTACTATGGTTTTATAGCAATTTGTAAAAACTTATGGGAAAATTCATTATTAATGGTTATTTTGGTTATTTACATTCCCTAAAAGTTTTAGGACTTTTGTTAGGTTACAGTGAATATATAGATCATTCTGGAATAGCTATATTTATAACATTGATATTTGAAGAAGATATATCTTTCTATTTATGTCTTAGTAAAAGTATTTCATCATAATTTCATAATTTTCTGCATGAAATCTCACACATCTCTTATTAGAATCATCCTATGTACCTATATCCTTACATAATTTTCAATAGTATGTTTTAAATTTAAATATACTTGATTAATATTTGTTGTTTTTATATAAAGAGAAAATAACATTTGTAGTGATTTTCTTGGAGAAAATTTTTGATTCATTTCTTTTGGTTGGTATATTTTTAACTAATACATTTTATTTTTTAAATTACTTTAGATCTAAAGAGAAATTGAATATACAGTACAAAGAGTTCCCACATCAGCCCCGACACTCTCAGGCAGTTTCCCCCACTGTTAACATCTTTCCATGGTGTGATGGATTAGCTACAAGAAGTGGATCAATACAACCAATGAACAAACACATTAGTAACTGAAACCATAGTTTTCATTAATGTTCACTCTGTGCTCTACAATTTAATGGTTTTTTACAAACAAAAAAAAGTGCTCCCAAAAAGGAATTTATTTATTAAAAAATTGTGTATTTAATCTTAAACTTCAGTCACCTTCAAAGTACTCTCCATTTGATGCAATGTACCTATTGAGACGTTTTTCCCACTGCCTAAAACAGTGTTTGAACTCTTCAATTTTGACACCGTTTAGTGCTTCTGCTGTTTTTTTTGTTCCACCCCTTCCACATCAACAAAATGTTTCCCTTCAAGGACTTTTTTATCTGGGGAAACAAAAAAAGTAATTTGGGGTGAGATCAGGTGAATAGGGAGGGTGGGGTACGGGGGTCATGCCACTTTTGGTAAAAAACTGCTGAAATTCAGTGTGGTGTGGGAAGGTGTGCTCATAAATCATCCATCATGAAATGGGCAAATGTGTTGAAAGAGCCTTCAAAAAAAAAATTCACTGAAGCCAAATGCAGCCTCTCACAACACCACCAGTTGGTATACTGATACAGATGGAATCCTAGAACACACAGCTAATAGGGAAACCCAATACTACAAGGGGCCCACACTCCAGAAGATAATTCCGGGGTTTTGGGTCCCCTCTTGTACATATCATCATGGATTCAATATTAGAGTATAATACATGATAGTTTAATTACCTTAAACATATCCTGTGACTCACCTGTTCATCACTCCTGTCTTTCCCCTGAGCATTTGGCAACCAGTGATCTCTTTATCTCTAAAGTTTTGCCTTTTTTTCTGGAATACCACATCGCTGGCATCATACAGTATGTAGTCTTGTCTTTTGGCTTCTTTGCAAAGCAATATGTACTCAAGTTTCTTCCATGGGTCAGAGTGTGGCTTGATAGCTAATTTCTTTTTATCAATGAGTAATATTCCATTGTATGGATGTATCACACATTGTTTAACCACTAACTTATGAAGGACGTTGTGGTTGCTGCCAAATTTAGGTGATTATAAATAAAGCTGAGTTTAGTCTACCCTTAGCCTCCAGCAATTCATCACAATTACCATTTAAAAGATCCTAATGATTTCTGGCTCCTGCAGCTTTTGTCTCAAGTAATACTATCTTGACTAGTTTCTTGTTTTCCTCTGTGTCTCAAGATTTTGGAGTACTGATTTTCCCTGTGACCTCATTCTCAGCTGGATCTAAGAAAGCTGTTGATTTTCAATTGGCTCAGCATTTTTCTTGTAAAAATGAGATTGACTACTTTCAAGCTATTTACATCAGAGCTTTAACCAGAAATGCTTCTGATTTGTTTTTAAAACATTAAAAAATATCACATTAAACATTTACCTGTTTGTTTTATAGTCAAGCATGAGGCATATATAATTTTACTTAATCATTTCATGTATGTGGACATGCGACCTTATATTTTTTCATTCAAACATTTTAACATAACCTTAAGTATTTGAGGGACATGAAGGTAAAGAAAGGGATTTATTACCTTATAATAACATAGGGAGGTGTGCAAATTATTTATATAGGCAAAAACTTGTCATCTTAAACCTTGCAAATAAATGCATTTCATCTCATTTTGGAAACAATAAAAATAATAGTTTATTTGGCTGCATAATGGAGCCAAATAATTGTTGATTCAAGAGGAAAATATGTATTTTACATTTTCTTCTGATAAAGGGTAAATTGTGTTTATAACTGTAGAAATAACACCACATTAAACATTAGAGAATATTTGTATTGATTTATTTTTAGATTATTAGAAACCACGGGGGAAGCTCTCAACATTTAATATATATTGAAATCACTTAAATATGCAAAAATAAATACTCTTGCTAAGACACAGAAACACTTAGAATTTTTATAGAAGCCTTAATGTGAAATTGCAAAAAGAAAAAAACAAATATTTGCTCAGATTTTTGAAGTGAAATAAATTCAGAACCCAAATACCTAGAATCCAACTTTGACTCTAGAAGTTGATAGATGTAGGATTCTCTAAATATAATTTCCCTAAGAAATGAAAAAAATTATTCAAAAATACTAGCACTTGAGAGATCCCAGGGTTTCCAAAAGAATAAAACATGATAACAAGAAAGAAAGTATATTGTTAAAAAAATTCTACACTAAATAAGTGAATGTTATACAGAGAGAGAGAGGAAGATGTGGGTGGGGTAGGGAGGAGGAAGGATGAAAGAATAAAAGAGTGAAGGAGATAGTTTACCTGTTTTCTAATGAGCATCAGGATTTGAGCTGAATTCCTGCTTATTCAAATAAATGCCTGTATCATCATGTAATGGCTCCCAGATGATTTATTTCACTTCAAAACCCAAAGATACATCTTTTCCAGGATGATTTTGCTTCTGTTCCACATTCGGACAATGTGCTTCTAGAATATTTGATTGCTTATTCACTTATCTTGTTCTTCTGTAACCTAGCTTTCCCATAAAATAAAAGTTAGTTCACATTTTTTTGGTATATTTAAGTTAAAAATGTGTGAAAGAGCACATCATTGGTGATGGTATATCATATATGTGTGTGTGTTTATGTGTGTATAGTATCACATGGGAACTCACCTGAGAAGACCTTGTTTGGTTGTGTAGTGTGGAATGTTTTTAGACATTTATCTTCAGACATGTTGGTTTACGGTGCTTATGGGCAGGTAGGTGAGCATGTCCGACATGTAGGTAGATATAGATGGAGAGTTACAGAAATGTATGTGAATGAGAAAAAGATTTGGTGGATTGAAGACATCAAATATTAAAAAATCATACAGGGAGAGCATACAGGGCAAAGATGTAAGAGGACCAAGGAGAGAAAAATCCTAAGTGATAGCAATATTTAAAGGAAAGGCAGAAGCAGATAAAGTAGCAAACAAAACGAAACAGGAAACCATGGAAACAAACATATATCTGCAACACGTTCTTATTCCTAGGATAAGATAAAATCTGACAGACGTTGCTTTATTTGTGGCGAGAGGAGTTGGTTAAACAGTTTTATTGAGGTATAATTGATATATAATAAAGTGCACAAATTTAAACTGTGCCATTTGATAATTTTTGATGAATGTATAAACCTGCATAATTATCACCGTGGGCAAGATAGTAAATGTATTTGTCACCCCAAAGGTTTTCTTCTTCCCCTTCTACCTCTCCTGATTCTCTGAATTCTCAGATAATCACTGATCTCTCTGTCATTATAGATTGGTTTGCATGTTCCAGAGTTTTACGTAAACAGAATCATATAGTATGTACTCTTTATTGTCTAGCTTCTTTTGCTCAGCATAATTATTTTGAGATTTATCCATTTTTTACATGGATCAATAGTTCATTATTTTTAGTGAGGGATATATCTCATGATAGTGATATGCCACAATTTGTATATTTATTTACTTGTTGGTAGACAAAGTCCACAGGAAATCACAATGTTTTAGATAACCACTATTTGAACTACTATGGCTAGACACGGGACTAGGCACCAGGTTGGGATAGTTAATAAGACAGAGAAGTCCTTTGCTCTGTGGAATTTCATCCAAGAAAAATAAATCAATGCCCATGCAAAGACATGAACAAATGGCCATAACAATTTTATTGGTATAAATTTTTATTTAGCATTATGGTCTATCAATAAGAAATTTATGTGTATATATCTTAAGCATATATTTAAATTTTTAAAAAATTGCCAAACTATTTTCCAGTATATCTGTACCACTTTACATTTCCACCAGCAGCATTTGAGAATAAATCTTCTGACACATCCTCACTAACATCTCATGTAGTTAGTAATTCTCATTTTAGTCATATTAATTGGTATGCAGAGGTTTCATAATGGTCTTCATTGATAGTGCCCTAATGACCGATAATATTAAACATCTTTTCCTGTGCCTATTTACCATCTGTATATCCTTTTTTGCAGAGAGTCTGTTAATCCCTTTACTAATAATTCTAATATCTATGGGAGGCCTTGGTCAGTTTTTATTGACTGGTCTTTCTCAGTATTGTGGATTGCATATTTCTGCTTCTCTGTATGCTTGATGATTTATCATGGATATCAGACATTGTGAATTTTACCCTGCTACGTGTTAGGTATTTTTAGATTTCTATTAATACTCTCGATCTTTGTTCTGAGGTACAGTTAAGACACTTGAGAACAATCCAGAACTTAGGTTTTATGATTTGTTAGTTGGACCCTGAACAGTGTTCAGTCTAGGCTAATTACTTCCATTACTGAGCAAGACATTCCTGAGTAATCTACCTAGTGCCCCCATCAGTTTTTCCAGTCTGACTGGTGAAAAGTCACTAGTCCTGGGCCTGGCTGACATAGAGCCCTGTGTCTTATCCACAGGTCTTCTCCTGCAGGTCTCGGGGCTCTGTCTCTGTATGGATTTCTCCTTTCTGTCACTCTACCTTGAATACACTAGTGCCCTGGACTCTCAGCTCTGTGTCCTCAACTCAGATATTTTGTGAGGTCTGTCTTGGTTCACCTTTTACATCCTTGGTGCCAGGCCCTGAAACTTCTTCTCCATGTAAACTGGGGGAAATCAAAGACTCTGTCCTTAATTGCCTTACGATCACTGTCATGAATAGTCATTTGATGTATTTGTCTGTTTCTTAGATTGTTTCTGGTAGTCGGTAAGTCAGCTTTCTGATGTTTCATGTTGCCTGAAAGTAGAAGAGGCTTTCCCTCGGTTTTTAAATTGCTGCTTCCATTCTTTTTCATTAAAAAAAAGAAAAGAAAAGAAAAGAGAAGAGAAGAGAAGAGAAGAGAAGAGAAGAGAAGAGAAGAGAAGAGAAGAGAAGAGAAGAAAAGAAAAGAAAAGAGGACTTTTTAATTTATACATCCTTTTATACCTATGGGAAAGATCGAATATATCATTCATTCATATCTGTAAATGCTTCAACTACTGCCATTTTCAGGTCATCTTATTTCAATTACTTGAGGTTTGTTAACATTTTTATGACCAGAAATCAATTAGTTAATCCCTATATTGACTGTCTTAAGACTCATCTAATACCAGTAGCACTAAAATTATTCCAGGGGAGGGAAAGTTAATCTTCAATCATCCCTTGTTTTTGGACTTTATACTGGAAAAATATTTGCCTTAACTGATTTTAAATATAATTACAGAATTATTATATCTGTCCAAGTAATTCTAGATGTAAGACTTAACAAATTCGGTATTACTTACTTTATCATCAAATAGCAAACTAGATATATGAAGACGTCCAGGTTACGTGACTAGGGAATTTGGCAGAGCGCTGACCCTGATCCTATCAAAATGCACACCCAATGAAAAAGAACAACAGAGCCGCAGACTAAATATGGAAGAAAAACATATGCCAAAATCCAGAGGGATGTTACCCTCAATTACATTATTTTTGAGAAAATGTTTGGAAACGCTCTTGTAAACTAGTAACCATATGTTCCGTCATCAGATAGGAAATATATGGACGACATCAAAATGTTAGAAAACATTTATTAAACTCCATTGTTCCCATAATTTTGGGATACAAAGGTTTAACTAATGTGAGAAATGAACTGCAGTTCTCCAACTGCACAGGGACTCTAATGAACTAAGAGTAACCAGGGAATCTCCTTTTCCCATTTCTTTCCCCCATGCCCTATCCTCCTTCTCTTTCAAACTCTCTGTGGAGATTTCAACTATCCGACAGTGAGTGATGAACACAGAAATACATGGAAGATGGTACATTGGTTCTCCACAGAACTCAGAAAGAACAAAATCTTATAAGCTGGGTTTTTGATAGGATAAATTATAGAAGAAATGAAGTTGCGAATCTTGAGTCCAAGTTCCAAATGTGTGCTCCCACACTCCCTATTTATATGCTACATTTTTATACTTCTTGTCTTCTCTATATCAGTCTTTCTTCATTTAATAAGAAGATTATGTGAAATAAAGCATGTTAAAACTTATCTAGTACAGAAAATTATATAAACATTTAGTTGGTTTAATTACAGTCATTATTATTCCCATCATCATAATTGTCATCATCATCATCATCATCTCCCTAATGGTAGATGGAAAAATGTATGGAAAAATGAAGAGCAAGAATTTAACCTAGTATGTAAAAGAACATGATATAAGCCAAAACATAGGACATTAAATTCAAAGCCCTAACAAATAACATATAATTAACAATTACCTGAAATGTTTGTTTTGCATATTTTCCTCAGATACTCAAAATAGCATATATTTCCAGATACTTCTCCAAGAAGATATAGCTAACAGTGCCACACAGAATTTTAGTAAGGTTTAACAACCACTTTTCATGAAAATGCTGAGTGTATTGAAAATAGAAGAATATTTTCTCTACGGAATAAAGAATGTCTGTTATTCTGAAATCCAGTAGCCAATATTACACTTAGCAGAGGAACCCTGGGGCCGCATCTTTAAGTCCGCAATAAACACCTGTACGAAGAATAAATAAGAGCTCCAGCTATTGGAAAGAGGCCCCATCATCATTTTCCAATATGTATTTCCTTAACTTCAAAATCCTAGAATTTCTTTCCAGAAGATTCTGGAATTAATGAGAGGCATACATAATATGCTAACTTAGACCCTAGTAAATTCCTGGTATATTTAATTTTGAAAATACAATGGCTTAACTAAAAACATCTAGACTATTGTCCCCAAGATAAGGAAACACATTCTAAACATAAAATCAGTGAAAGAAGTCAATAAGGAAAAGATTAAAATATTTTATTACATTAAAATTTGTTTAAATCTGTGTCATAAAACAAAAAACCAAAATGACAAATTATAAAATGGAAGACATTATAAAACTTACTGCATAAAACAGTTAAATTTCTTGATGATGAGGGAGTTTATATAAATTCATAGAAATAAAAATATGGTATCCCTTTATATCAATAAGAAAAGCATAGATTTCTGGTATATAAATAACACTATTAATACATATATGAAAATAAATAATAATCAAAGTAATAAAGATTGAAGTGAGAATATAATTTACTTAGGGTATCAGCAGACATTTAATAAATCATAAATTAATGTTCACAGAGGTGTACTATTTAGTTCAGCGCATTCATTGTTATTGATTTATCAAGGAGTTATTGTATTATTTTGTATGCAACATATTTATACAAGCTATATTAATCCATTAAATATTCATGACATCCTTATGCAGTAGTACTTATTAGCATCACCTTACAAAAAATAACTACAAAAATAAATAGCCACAGAATAATTAAGAACTTGTCCAAGAGCACAGTTAGCTGGGGGTAAAATGAGGTTTTAATTCATGTGACCTGATTAAAGATTCCACCTAGTTAATTGCAGCATAATGCTGAAAATCAACACACGCTTTTCTAAAATGTGATTTAAGAACATTGTATCAAAAATCTTAAAAAATGCATATACTTTAATACCTTAATTTAATTTCTAGATTTATAACCCAGGTATTCAAAAATATGAACAAAGGTTTATTCACAGCAATGGATAATACAAAATTATTCATGAAAAGGTGAAAACAAATATATATTATAATAAATTATGATATACAATTCATTAAACACTATTCAATCATCAATGTGTATTAATACATATTTTCATACCACAAAAATGTGACAAATACATGAAAGAAAGTAAAAATGATAAAAGGACAAGGTATATAGTAAACAAAAAATTCATAATAATTGCTATCTTTTATTAATAATGGGATTTATAATATTCTGTTTAGGTCGAAAATTGGGTACATAATCTTTATCTCACCATTTTTATTTATATCTCTTAGCCATTTGTATTTATTAATATTTATTTGTATCTTATAAAACAATCTAAAGACAAGAATGAAATTTACAGTGATGTATTGAATATAATAAAATATGAAATAAAAAATTTCAATAAATTTATTGGTGTTGCATTGGCTAGTAAAGTTATAGAGATCAAGTGTACCATTCTGTAACACATCATCTGTATATAACACTGTGTGTTCACCACCCAAAGTCTAGTGTCTTGTCACCATTTATCTCCCCTTTACCCTTTTCCACCATGCTGCTCCTTTCCCCTTTGGTGATCACTGTACTGATTGTGTCTGTGAGTTTTGTTTTCTTTTGCTTAATCCCTTCACCTGTTTCACACATCCCTCAAGCCCACTGTCAGCTGTCTGTCTCCACATCCTTGCTAACAATTGTTTATTGATGATTGGCATTCTGATAGGTCTGAGTGATACGTTATTGTGGTTTTAATTTGCATTTCTCTGATGATTACTGAACAGCTTTTCATATGTCTATTAGTTATTTGTATGTCCTCTTTGGAGAAGTGTCTATTCAGGTACTTTGCCCATTTTTTAATTGGATTATTTGGGGGGAGTAGGGACTGGCATCGAGTTGTTTGAGTTATTTATTCATTTTGGCAGTAAAATATTGGCTATTTTTTAATAGCAATATGTTTTCTGATATATCTGTTGGGCAACGGAGACAAAAGGAAAAAATAAACAAATGGGGCTACATCAAACTAAAAACGGTTTATACAGAAAAGAAAACCATCAGTGGAATGAGATGAAAACCCCCTGAATGGGAGAATATATTTGCTAATGATACATCTGATAATGGGTTTAGTATCCAAAATATGAATATTTTTAAATGCCATGTTAAAAACAGAAGGAAATAGTCCAAAAATTTATATGGAATTGTTCTTGATAGTTACATCGTGGTGCTTCTTAATTGTTCTATGACTCAGTTTACTGTCTCAATTATTTAATTAATTGTATTATATATGCTGTTTTTGATAATGACAACTATCTTGTCATTAAAACAATGAAAGTTCTGAAAAAGCCATACACAGCAGAAAACACAGGGAAAAAATGGCCAAGCTAGAACAGGCTGGAAGCTACTTTTACACTGAGGTCGTTAACTTCACTAGACAGGAAACGGACTTTTGTAATGAGAAGAACAGAGGCCAAAACCCAAGATCTACCCAGATTGAGAAATCTCACTGGAGATCCCCTATGTAACAAAGAATTATGGCTTTGGGACAAATATGAACTAGGAAAAAAAATTCTAAGTCAAGTATGCACCATTATGGAGGATTGCTTTGGCTCCCATGCATCACTTTAATTCTAGAAAGATGACTTTTTCAAGGTAAAACCGCAAGTCAGGAGCAAAAGTGGCTTTTAACCAAGCCTTGGCTATTTTAATCCTGATGCTCTTTGCTCTAACCAAAACGGTAGCAACTTGTATTTTATGGCTTTTTATTTTTTTATTCCGTACCTCCTACAGTGGCATTCCCTCCCGCTCCAGATGGATATAAGCATAGTTCAGAGTTGAAGTAACATTTACAGAGAACACATAATTGGATGCCTGTGGAAGGATGGCTGTAATGACAGGGGTGCTATTAATCACAGTGGCACCTGCATGCTTATTTCCTACCTACTTCCTTGTAGAATAAGTACAGTCTTTTATCTCTGACAGAAAGGATTTTAAAGGCATTTTACAAACCAAATCATAGCCTTCCAAATTAGGAAAGAATTATGTATAGTAAATTCCCACTCTCACTCCTTCGGCACTCCAGCAATCAACATCTTTTCTAAAATTTCAGGTCTAATGTAAATTATATTTTCTTCAGTATGACAGACGTGGTCTTTTGAACCTAAAAAAAAAAAAAAACCCGGCAAGGCAATAAACTTGTAAAGACTAATGCATGATTAATTTGCAAAGATTAGAACTTAGAACCCTGAGATGACCAAAAAGCCGTGGTCCATAGCCCTCTCTATTTAGGCCAATGATTCTCAATGGGAGGGAGGGGAATGATGAAGTTCCCAGAAGAAATTTAGCTATGTGTGAAAACATTTTTGGGTGTCAAAACTGGGGCTACGGTATTGGCAGAGGTCAACAATGTTGTCAAATGTCCTACAATGAACAAGGTAGCCCCTACAACAAAAAAATTATTTGGTCAAATACATCCTTAGTGCTGATTATTTCCTATAGGCTAAAGTTAAATAGGAGCCATTCAAGGACACGTTTTTTCACTTACTGCCAAGTCTGCATGTTTCTCTGTGGAGGACAGTCCCTGCAATTATCTTCTGGTCAAACTTTGGTCACTTTCCTTGGTCCTATTCTCTATTCCTCACAGGAAGAGAGATGATTTCTGATTAGCAAGTTTGGAAGAAGGAGCTAAACATGCTTCCTTTAGCTTCAACCTCCCTCCTTTTTTCAGAAACCGATTGCTCCCAAATGCATGCATTCTAGGCATTCCCCATGCCTGGTTACCAAGGCAGCCCACCAGGGATGCCTAAAATTATCCAGTCATGACAATGACTTAATGTGCAATGTGCAAGATTGTTAATTGAAACATATTTAGACAATTGGCTGTAATCTGGTTAAACCACAAGCCTCAGACATTTAGCAGACTTATTTATTAACATATTTTAGACTTGTGTCTTATTTGATAAATGCTTCAGAACTCAAGGAGAGGAGTTTAATCTCTGTATTCTCTCTACTCTTTACAATCCTTATTTCCCCAAGTCTTTTAATAATTTAGCCTTCTCTACATTCACAGTGCTTCCTTCATGGTTTTGTTTATCACTGCTTTATTTCCTGCACTATTCCAATCACCTAGTTAACTGCGTCTATTCCTGTTTGTCTCCAGTCTACCGTCATGCTCCATGACCTTGATCTTCTCAGAGCACAGGTCTGATGAGGAGAGTCTTTTAAGAGCCTTCAATTTTCCCTCCAATTCTATTCATTAAAACACTCAAATTTCTTAGCATTTATTTCAAGTATCTGTTCAACCTGTTTTAAACTACACCTCAAATCTATGCTCTAGTCAAATTGGAACAATTATGATTCCTTTTACAAGCTATATATATGCCGATCAATAGAGTAAATATAGTGTAAACTAGATCATTAATGTGATTATACACCACTGACTTAAGCTCTCCCTGCCTCTATTTTCTCATTTATAATAAAGGACTAATTATCCCTGATCTTTCTTCCTTTCTTCCTTCCTTCCTTCCTTCCTTCCTTCCTTCCTTCCTTCCTTCCTTCCTTCCTTTCTTTCTTTCTTTCTTTCTTTCTTTCTTTCTTTCTTTCTTTCTTTCTCTCTTTCTCTCTTTCTTTCTCTCTTTCTTTCTCTCTTTCTCTCTTTCTTTCTTTCCTTCTTTCTTCCTTGTTGTTCAAGTACAGTTGTCTCTGTCCCATCACCATGGTCCACTGCCTCACTCACCCCCACCTCCCACCCTCAATCCTACCACCCTTTGGCTGTGTCCATGGGTCCTTCATACATGTTCCTTGATGACCGTTCCCCATCTTTCCCCCATTATCACCTTCCTCTCTCCCCTCTAGTCACTGTCAGTTTGTTCTTTATTTCAATGTCTCTGGTTATAATTTGCTTGCTTGTTTGTTTTGTTGACTAGGTTCCACTTATAGGTGAGATCATATGGTATTTGTCATTCACTGTCTGGCCTGACTTTCTTTCTCACAGGATAGTTATAAGAATTAAAAATATACAAGACTGTTGTATTACTACAAGATGTTAATATAATAATATGAAAATGTACATGACTCAAATGTACAGACAGAAACAACTGTAATTGTCAACAATCGGAAAGGTCTTTTATTATAATTTCCTACATTTAATCTGCAAGAGGTTAACACAGACTTAAAAATTGAACTCTAGCGTTTTATAATTACATCATAAATTCTGTTCCATTAACTTTTTGTCTTTGCTTCTACTTCTAACAAAAAAGTAAAAAATATAAATTTCAGTGCTCATTAAATGTGCATTTATAGGGTTCATATAAATTTTGAAGTTAATATTTCCTTTAAGATGAATGTACCTGGAACCCTTGAGCATTCACACCAGTGCAGTGAATAATAATGGCTCTAATTGCATAATTTTTTTCTCTGACAGCTCAAAGTACTTTACACATTGCAAAGTTGCACAAATTAATACCTACGTATATAGTTAGAAACTAAATACAATCAAGCACAAATGTTAATTTAAACAAGAAAGTGGGCTGACAAAAACATTATACATTTTTCAGTGATAATAATAGCTAATAATTATAAAGTGACTATTATTAGCTGTCAATCACTTTTGGGGGGAAGGAGGTCCTCAAATGTTCCCAAAACCCATGCAAGTTTCTTATTATTATCCTCTTTATCTTCATTCACAGATGAGAACTAAGAATCTGAGAGGTTGTACGATGTATTCAAGGTCCCCGGGTACTAAATAGTAACCCTGTTATTCACATCTGTAGTTCACTCAGTGTGTCCATAGTCCTGCTAAATCTGTAAAACTGCACATGAAATTCTCCAAAGCTAGCCATAGAATGTACCATTAGATGGTACATTAGACAGTACAATTGTACTAGTACAGTGGGTAGTGTTATTCAGCTTTGTAACTTTGATAATGAAAGTTTCAACAATATTTCAGAAAATGTTCCCATGTACCAGAAGGAAGAGTTAAAATCTAGAAAAGGGAAGGATTAGTCAGTACCAAATAGCACCATTGCATTAGGATGGAAACTGCAATCAAAGTATTCTAAATTTCAGGCCAGTGAGTTTGGTATTCGATACAAATAGAACTTGTATATGTGCTGAGCACAAAACAGCTAATAGTGAAATTCCATCGAGGCTGGAAGGTATAAGGTAAAATTCAGCATTTTCCAAATGTGGGCAACTTGGGAAGAACAGAATCTTAGGTAAGGCAGGATTCTTCAGTAAAGAAAGAAAGAAGAGAGGGAGGGAGGAAGGAAATAATATCATATATAAAAGGGATTTTATCTTATGGAGAAAAAGTTTCTGGTAATGTAATCCAAACTATTCTGTTTCCTACCTCAAGATAAGAAAAAAATATTTTTTGAAAGCTTGTTTAACTTTCTTCTAAATTATTCGAGAGAGAGAGAGGGAGAGAGAGAGAGAGAGAGAGAGAGAAAGAGAGAGAGAGAGAGAGAGAGAGAGATGATGCTGGAGTTTCTTGGCCAGCTAAACATATTTTCATTGCAAGGCAAATATCTCCTAAACTTGCAGAATTTATACAGATCTGTGCAATAGCTAAAAATAAGAAGTAATTGGCTGATAGAAATGCAGCTAATCAAGTCTTATATTTGTGACAAAACTACTTTTTTTATTAAAGAATTTTGAGTAAATTCTGACAAAAAGCCTTGGGAACTAGTCACAAGAGTGAATCACGTAACTATGTAACTAGTCTGATATGGGATCTTGTAATAAATAGAGAAATTAAGAGAAATATAAATAAAAATAAAAAAGAATGTGAGCCATAACCATGAGAAATCAGTAGTCTAACAAATATAGGAACAGGGAAATAATTACACCCTGAGGTAGGACTGATCTTCAGCAATGAAACCACACTGTAATCATGGTTGAGTATTATTTGAGTATTACTCACTTTATTATGACTACAAATGTGTGTAGTTATTTGCTTGAAACTTGTCTGTTGTCTTTTGCCTTCCTCCTGAAAGCTTTATATATAACAACCTCTTTTGATTTTTAAGAAGAGAAACTAGAGCAAGAAAACTCAGATTTTAATCAAGGAACTAGAACAAACTCAAATTTTAATCAAAACCATGGTGCTTAGATGAAGCAGGCTTCGGGGCTGGGTAGATTTTGCAACCCTACTCTAAGCCCTACCCCAGTTGTCTACCACAGTCCTTATATAAAAAGATGGAAAACATCTCTCTGTTATTCCATGTGCTTTCTTTTCCCAGAGGCACTTTGTCTTCCAGAAGCTTTCAGTCCAATAAGGGTCTAATCAACAGTGTGTTATAACAGATGACAATGTTGAACAGAAACTCAGAAAACAGAGTTGATGTTCCACTTCTATGTATTATAAATCACTCCACTTCCTGTGCAGATTCCCTATGGCACCTATACCACCAGTAGTCAGAGCACGTGAGGTAATTTAAAAGAGATAGATGCCCTATGGCTTAAAGAACATTGGGAAATTTTATTGGCCACATGGCATCTACCAGATAAATGGATGTCAGATTTGGTGCTGATATAAATCTGACAGAGAAAGAAAAATAGTCACAACTATTTTAGAAGTACCAATACCAGAACATTCTCTAGATGTTTCAAATTTCATTCAATCCATCACAAACCAACTCATGTAATAAAAGAGAAGAATTTTCTATGTCATCTTTTCAGGATGCTTTTCTCATTTAATACAACATGATTTTCAAAGCCTCAATACATTTAACATTATATTTTAAAGCATTTGATAGGTATCGGTTTCTATGTGGAAGAATGGTTTTTTTGAGAGAAAATGATTTTGCAGCACCTCACAATCCAGGTTGCCTTAGCAAAAAGGCTACTTTTATCTCTTGTATTCTAATTTTTACTAAGGTTTAGCTGGCAGGAATCAAAAAGTTGTTACCTGAAAGAAAGGAGTACATAGCCTGTCTCATCAGTGGTCTAAGAAAAATCTTGAGTATACAAAAAAAGAAGAGAGAGAAAGAAAGAAAAATACATATCTTTTACCTATGAGACTGTGGGAAAAGAAGGGATTCTATTTTCTCAACAAGGTCGAGGGTAAGGGAGGTATGACTTTTCCTAGGCCAAAGTGCCAGAAGAGAGAGATGGGCTGGAAATACTGAGGGAGATACTGCAGGCAGAGGTGTCGCTGAAAGGAGACCACTGCACTTGTCAGTCTGAGGCCAACCTGGAGCAATCCCAGCCAAGCATCCCCTACAGCATGGCACTGCTGGAGGGAGACTTTCCCAGTAGGGTAACCACCTGTCCTAGATTTTACAGAACTATTCCAGTTTTAGCACTGAAATCCCCACTTCCTGCGAAAACTCCAGGCCCAGACAAACAACAACATGGGGTCATCTTTTTTCCTAAGCCATACTCATTTTCTCTATGGAGAAAGCACGTAAGTTTCCTGTGTTCTCATGGAGATCTGGTGCACAGATTATAGCTGACTTAATAGTGCTAGTCCCCATGGCGTAAACCACAGTAACACAAAGTAAGAAAATTGCATGGCAATATTTTGGCATGGACAATTTAGGCCCGGGAAACATGGGGCATGTGGCAGACATGCAGAAGCTGTGATACGTCTGTAAGAGGCCAGATGAGGCAACATTGTGTAGGTAGCAGCACCAGGCCCTGTCTAAAAAGAAAGATAACAGATCAGAAGCAGTACCATTATAGTACTGAGCTGTCAATGCCAGCAGACCAAACAGTAAGTTCACTGATGTAAAATACCCATAGTTAAGAGAATCTAGCAGATTCTGCATAGGTTTGAGGCCCTCTCTGCTTTTTGCCTTCGAAGACATAGTAAACCCTCTCATGCACCTAAGTTTGCACTGAAAAACGTGTGTATGTGTGTGTGTGTGAGTATGAAAATATTTGAAAAATTGAATATACTGGGGGGCCCTCAAAAACCTTAGAATTATCTTCTGGAAGGCAGGCTTCTTGCAGTACAGGCTTCCCCCTCTAGGTGAGTGGTATAGGAACCCATCTATATCAGTGTACCAACTGGTGGTGTTTTGAGAGGCTGTGTTAGGCTACAGCGAATGCTTTTTGAAGACCTTTTCAAAGTGTCTGCACATTTCATGATGGGTGCTTTTTGAGCTCACCTGCCCACACTGCACTGAGCGTTCAGCAGTTTTTTAACTAGAAACAGTGTAAGGCCCGTGCCCTGCCCTCCCTGTTCACCGGACCTCAACCCAAGTGACTTTTTGTTTGTTTGTTTCCCTGGATGAGAAAAGCCCTCAAAGGGAAACATTTTGCCAACGTGGAAGAGGTGAAACAAAAAAGGCAGAAGCACTGAAAGGCATTAAAATCGGCAAGTTCAAAAACTGTTTTGAGCAATGGAAAAAGTAACATGGTCTCAATGGGTGTATTGCATCAAATGGAGAGTATTTCAAAGGCGACTGAAGTTTAAACATGTAAAAATGAGTACACAATTTTTTATAAATAAATTATGTTTTGGGGGGTCCCTTTCATGTATTTAAGAGAGATTGAGGGTTTTGAAACACTAATAAAATAATTTGTTCAAATGAGGGTCATAAATGAATGATAAAACTGTTAAACAAAATGTTGATAAATTATCAGATATTTACATTACTATAAAGTATCAATTGATAAAATGTTGCATGGGATAAGTATAACTTTATAAACTTCATAGCACAATACTGAATGTTAACATCTCTAGCAGTATGACAACCAGAAGTCATGTATGTTCTGACATAATGTAATACAAAGCACCCAGTATCATCTACAAAGTATTCTTATTAATGGTGTTCATGTTAAATGCTGCGTCATTCCACAGGACAAGCGACCTTGTGTCTTTAGCAAGTCAGTAGTATGGAAAGAAAAGGCAAGATCCACTCACATTGAAAAAGACCTTAGAGGCATAACAAAATACAATTGAAAAAATGATGAAGCCAACTTGGTAAAATGTTACTAATTATTGAATGTATGAAGTCAGTAAATGGAGACTATCCTGTTTTCTTCTGCTTTTTTGTAGAATTTTGGAAAATTTTGTGATATAGGCCCCCAAAAGCATACAGAGACTGTTCAAGTAGTTGGAATATTTTAAAATAGCTTTCCTGTTTGTGTGTTTTTTCCTGTTTGTGTGTTTTTTCCTGTTTGTGTGTTTTTTCCTGTTTGTGTGTTTTTTCCTGTTTGTGTGTTCGTTCAGTCACCACCTAGTGAGTGAAGGCTCATGAGAAAAATAAAGAGGTGACTTGGGCAGAGTGGGGTGGGGTGAGTTCTTTTTTAACTTAAAAAAAGTTGATGTACCTGAGGGGGTGGTGGGATCGACCATCGAAACCTTGCACTTTTCTTGAGGAGGAGGAACCTCCATCTTGGCTCCTCTCTGATTCATTCTGCATCACTCACTCCCATCTGCAGTCTCTACAGATCTCTCAATAGCAAGGAACTCCCTTGGACACTTCAAACTGCATGAGTTTCAAATGGAATTAAACCCAATGATCTCTGCTAATCAAATTCTGTTAATCTGAAAGATGGTATATTAAATGACTAGCAGTGTTTAAAACATAGTAGGTTCTTAATAAATAATAGTGTCATTATTATAATTTCAATACCATTATTAATGAACCCTTTTAATTTAATTTATCTTCCTCCACATTCAGTTCATTCATTCTCCACAGTGTCCACTACATACATGTCAAGCTATGCATCTCTCTTTTCCAATTCTAGTGTCGTCTCACCCTCGTTAATTCTCACCGATTATTTCTGAATTTTTTCACTTATAGTTTACCTTGGATTCATCCTTTATATTTTGCTCCATGCTACAATACTTTATGCCATGGTAAAACAGAGCTTAACACAGTGTGTAAGAGCTTGGGTTATGGAGTTAATATTCTGACACTATTACCATTTTTCCAGACTATAATCTCACCTGCCATGTGGTTATACTAATAGTGTCTACTTCACACATTTGTGGTTAAGAATTAAATCAAGTTATACTTCTGTGTTACTTAGAACAGAGACTAACACTTTGTAAAACTTTAAAGAGTTTCCAAAAATAGAATTAATGCTTGGAATGGACCACAAAATATTAATGTACTTGTAATAAAAATTCTTGTAAATTAGAATTACATGCTCAACTCACATTTTTAAGCCTTACAAATAGATTATACTAATTTACATATCTGCTAACAATTTAGAAATTTGCTAGCCTGAGAATTATTTATTTGATAATTGCCAGTTGAGAGGCAGTCATTTTATTGTTTAAATTTCAATTTCCTGAATTTACAGAGACTTGTGTGTATTGAAAAGCTAATTTAGTTATTATAATTCCTGTCCCTTGTTGACAATAAAAATAACTAAGGCCCAGAAAGGTAACATTACTAGCCAAATGTCACCCAGTGATTTAGAGGAGAACTCAGGTGTCCCTCCTTCGATCTCACCTGGGGTTCTGTCTATCCCATGGTGCTATTGTCAATTACATTTTTGTTTAATCTTGCTCATATCCCCTACTTTATGCTGACTGTTTTCAGAGAAGAAAGGGACTCTATTTCCTCCTAGTGCCTCCCAATGCTGATTTAATAAGCATATGAATCACATACCAAACAGTGCCAAAATAAATTAAGAACCATTAAAAATTTGATTTTTTTTTTACTGTTCTTATACTTTTGTCACTGCAAAATCACAACTTTAGTTTGAAGATATGTAGGACAGTTTGCTGCTAAAAAAAAAGGCAGAGATAGAATTTTTAAGGTTAAACTGAGGGGAGAAGGGAATCAAGAAATGAAGAAACTTCAAATAGCCAATGTGTGTGTGACAATAGATTCAACATCGTATAATGTGGAAGGTGCGCATTTTGGGATTTTGGAGATCCTTGACCCACTTTAAACTATCACCACACCCTGGTAAAACATGCTTGTGTTGCTAGAGAATTGGGTTTAGGGTGCAGGTCCAATGCCCTCCCATTTGCCCTAATCTTCCATCCCCATAATGTAGATGAGTTATTTAGAGGTAGAATGAGCCCTTGACTATGTTTGCTATGGGGCCACACTTCTTTCACGCAACCCATATTCATGGAACAGCCATCATGTAACAGAAATGGTGCTAAACCCCAGGGATAGAAAAGTGTCCAAGAGAAACAGTTCCCTTGCCTCTAGGAGCAATGTGATAATTGGAGAGACAGACATTACATAAGGAAACAAAACTACTAACAGGGTCATGTGACAAAGAGGAACTAGGGAGTAAGTGGGAGCATGCAGAGTTGCCAAGATCTTTCTGAGAAGGTAATATTTAAGCTGAAATCATGTGCAAGAAGGTGCTGACCAGATAGAAGGGAAGCACATAAATGAAGACTCAGAAGTGACAAATAGGCTGCAGATTTTTGAAAACTCAACCAGTTCAATAAAGTTTATAGAGGAATGAAAAGAGATCCTACTAGTAACCTTGGTAGAGGCCAGAGCTGGAGAGTGTATGCTAAGCTAAGGAGCTTGGAATTTATTTGCTGACATTGGGAAGCTATTAAAGAATTTGTAGGCAATGGAATAAATGTTCAGATTTGCTTCCCTACAACTGCCCATCAGTCAAGTGGAAGATATACTGGAAATGGAGTAACACTAATCCTTTAGAGAGAAGTAAGGGGGCAACTATGCTAATTCATTTAAGACAAGGTAGGGATCAGACCTGAGATACTGACAGGGGATCTGGAGAAGTTAAGGGAAGAGATCAAGATACCTTATTCATATTTCTTTTACAGCAAGTGTTAAACTGTTCTGAGGTCATTTGTTTTGTTGTTTCTCTTCCCCATCAGAATATAAACTTTTGAGGGGTTATATTTATGTATGGCATTTATCATATTTGTGGTGCTTCTCAAAGTGTTTCAAATAGTAATTACTTTTTATATCTGTTGGATGGATAAACAAATGCATAAACAATGTCACATGCCAATGCGTTTTTAGGTTGTGCTTTCAAATGCAACTCCTGGTGTGATATGTAGAACGGGCCCATTGTTCAGATGGGGAGAGTGAAGGGAGAGTGAAGCTGCCCGGGAAGGAGGCAGTCTTCTTACTCTCTGTTCCTATTTCATTTGCTTTCTGCATAAACATAATTTATCAGAAAGGGAAAGAATATTTGAGCATTGATGGTCACTCACAATTTACAGCTGTTCCCCATTTCTTCCCATACTATTAAGATAAAATTTAGAAATAAGATTATCATATATGTTTAACTTCCTAAAGCATGATTTTTTTTGTCACTTTGACATAATTAAAAGTGTAAAACAATGAAAGTAGATTCACTCTTCCACTTAGTTTATTTTTTGGTCAAGACTTGAGATATTGCAACAAACATTTTCTTTTGGGCTGAAGATCACTAGATTCACATAGAAGCTTTCTAAAGTATTCAGTCACATGAGCATCTGCATTGCAGAACTAGCTCTTTACATATAAAATGTGAAAATAAAATTGAATTATTTTGCAACTCTACATCTGATATCTTCTGCATATTTTGCTCGTATAAGCAAAATATGCTTTGAAACACATACTCATAATTGTAAGTGAAACATTCATTTAAGAAAAATGAAACTTTATAACAATAGTATTTGAAGAAGGTTGTAAAACATCTAACATCCACATGATTCAATATCCTTTCCCTTGGGTATAGTAACAGAACCAAAAGCCATTTCTCCCTTTCCTCCCTTTACTATTGAGATAGAAAAATATGCAATAGAATCACCTAAAAAGCTTAAGTCACAGATTCCTGACTGAGTGGATCTGAAATGGCAATAAGAATTTTCATTTCTAACAAGGTATTAAGCCATGGTGCTGCTGCTGGTGTGGGGATCACAAACAGAACCACTGCTTTACAATAGAGACTGAAAAACCATTGATCTTCCTCACTCTCTATGTGGTCTTGTACCTCTGAAGAGGGACTGGGTGATGCTGGAATAACAATGATCACTAAATGTAAGAGGCTTAAAAGAACAAAGATATGTCTCTCAACCTAGGTTTTAGGTATAAGGAAAGTCATTGTGAACTCTGTTCTTTGGGTCCATGGGCCCTCACTCTGGGACCTGAACAGACACAGTTGTTATCTGGGATGTTCGTGTAGACGGCAACTCAGGGGAAGAGATGCAACAGCCTGCATACTGGGGTGCAGCTCAGAAGTGACATGTCATTTTCACTTAAACTTAACTGACTGGTGAAGGTGACTGGCCACACTATTTCTGAGAGGCAGTGTGAAGAAGGTGCTTGAAAAGAGACGAACCTGAATACCAGTGAATAGCTGTGGCAGCCACCACAGATGCAACTCTGACCAATAGAATACAGTAGGAAGTCACTGGGTCAGGGCTTGCAGGAGGAGAGAAGTAGACGTGCTAGGCATGTCCCTTCTGGGTGCCACCCTTTCTTTAAAAGAATGTACACTTTCTTTTAAACTGGAATGTTAAGGTGATTTCTAGAGGTGCAATAGCCATACTGAGGTGAGAGTGATCAGTAAACTAGAGCCTTTCTCCCAAACCTGCACCATCGCTTGTTTTAATAAATAAAGCCTTATTGAAACACAGTCACACTTGTTAATTTACACTACCCTACCCTACACTACACTACATTACACTATAGTATACTATACTACACTACAAGGCTACTTTCACACTACAAAGGAGAAATGAAGTAGTGGTAACAGAAACCTTGTGGCTCACAAAGCCTAAAATATTTATTCTCTGGCCCTTTTCAGGAAAGAGTTTGTCAACCTCTATACTAAGAATTTCAGAGCAGGAAAATAAAGTGAACTTGGATCCTTAGTGACACCCTCGATCACCTATACTACTGTGGATTGCCCTTTTTAAGGATTTTTTAAAATATATTTTATTGATTATGCTATTACAGTTGTCCCATTTCTCCCCCATCATTCCCTTCCACCCTGCACACCCCCTCCCACTCACATTCCCCCCTTTAGTTCATGTCCATGTGTCACAAGTTCTTTAGCTTCTACATTTCCCACACTATTCTTGCCCTCCCCCTAGCTATTTTCTACCCACCGTCTATGCTACCTATTCTCCGTACCTTTCCCCCTCTCTCCTCCTCCCACTCCCCTGTTGCTAACCCTCTATGTGATCTCCATTTCTGTGTTTCTGTTCCTGTTCTAGTTGTTTGCTTAGTTTGCTTTTGTTTTAGGTGTGGTTGTTAATAGCTGTGAGTTTGCTTTTCACTGTCATATTTTTATCTTCTTTTTCTTAGATAAATCCCTTTAACATTTCATATAATAAGGGCTTGGTGATGATGAACTCCTTGAACTTGACCTTATCTGAGAAGCACTTTATCTTTTCTTCCATTCTAAATGAAAGTTTTGCTGGATAGAGCAATCTTGGATGTAGGCCCTTGATTTTCATGACTTGGAATACTTCCTTCCAGCCCCTTCTTGCCTATAAGGTCTCTTTTGAGAAATCAGCTGACAGTCTGATGGGAACTCCTTTGTAGGTGACTGTCCCCTTATCCCTTGCTGCTTCCAGAATTCTCTTCTCATTTTAACCTTGGCTAATGTAATTACGATGTGCCTTGGTGTGTTCCTCCTTGGGTCCAACTTCTTCGGGACTCTCTGAGCTTCCTGGACATCCTGGTAGTCTATTTCCTTTGCCAGATTGGGGAAGTTCTCCTTTATTATTTGTTCAAATAAGTTTTCCACTTGTTGCTCTTCTTTTTCCCCTTCTGGTGCTGCTATAATTCAGATGTTGGGACATTTAAAGATGTCCTGGAGGTTCCTAAGCCTCTCCTCATTTTTTGAATTCTTGTTTCTTCCTTGTTTTCTGTTTGGTTGATTCTTTCTTCCTTCTGGTCCATTGATTTGAGTCCCAGTTTTCCTCCCATCTCTATTGGTTCCCTGTGCGTTTTCCTTCATTTCATTTATTGTAGCCTTCATTTGTTCATCTAATTTGTGAGCAAAATCAACCAATTCTGTGAGCATCCTGATCACCAGGGCTTTGAACTGTGCATCTCATAGGTTGGCTATCTCTTTGTCACTTAGAAGAACTGGCTCTGTGGCTTTGATTTGTTCTCCGGTTTGAGCTTTTTTTTTTTTTTTTTTTTTTTTTTTGCTCTGGTCGCAGCTATTACGTAGTGAGGGGTGGATCCTTAGGTGTTCCCCAGGGTGGGGGGTGGGCAGTCGCTGGGTAGTGATGCTGTATGTAGGGGCAGGGTCCAAGAGGGGACGATGGCACTTGCTCCACTCTCTCTCAGATTCCAGTCCCTTCTGCCACTTCCCCTTCGCCTGGATTATCTGTGTGCGAATGTGGGACCACCTGGTCAGCCAGCTGCCTTGCGAGGCCTCACTGGGTCTGCACAGTTGCCACCCCGTGCCCAGGGTCTGCTAGCTGCCACCTGTGCGCTTGGGGTCTGCAAGCCACTGCTGTCTGTGTGTCCGGGTTCGCACCTCCACTTTTTCCTGCCATGACTCCACCCTGCTTACTGGTCTGGATGAATGGTTGGTGGACTTCCATACAGTTCAATTTTCTATAAGTTCTGATTGTTTTCTTGTTTCTAAATCTTTGTTGTTCTTAATTTTTGTCGTGTGAGGAGGCACAGTGTGTCCACCTACGCCTCCATCTTGACCAGAAGTTAAGGATTTTTTTTTTTTAACAAGAAAAACATTAAGTCCTATTTATTCAAGCCAGATTAGCAGGATTTAGTATTCACAGATGAAAACATGCTTAACTGATATTTCTTCCTACAAATGTGCTGGATACTTGGAATAATTAGTCATCATTCAAATTTTTAGACAGTAGAAAAACACAGGAAAAGTGATTTATATAAGCTCACACAGCTACCTGTTCTGCCAAGTCAGTTCTACAGCCTGGAATACTGATCTTCAGGTCAGAAGACCACATGAATGCATTGAGATATTATTTTTTTAAGCAAAATCTTGGGAGCACATCATCTTGCTGAGGAAGTTCTAAACAAAGACAAAGGAAATTACACAGTGATGACAAGTTTGAGAGAGATAAAATGGATATTTGGACATAAACCCGCTGGAATACTTCTACTTTACATTCTGGCTGAATATATAAGATCAGAGTATAAATAATAATTAAGAGTATGGATTTGGGCAAGTGCAACATCTAGGGAATTTATGGAAGTAGGACACATAATTTTTTTAAAGGTTTTATTTATTTATTTTTAGAGAGTGGGAAAGGAGGGAGAAAGAAAGGAAGAGAAACATCAATGTGTGGTTGCCTCTCATATGCCCCCTACTGGGGACCTGGCCTGCAACCCAGGCATGTGTTCTAGACTGGGAATCAAACTGGCAACATTTTGATTAGCAGGCCAGCACTCAATCCACTGAACCACACCAGTCAGGATGATGCATTTTTTTGAGACTTTAATTTGTACCGGTGTTTTTCACAGAAAAACATTATTTAATTCTTATAACAACTCATGTGAGGGAGACGTAATTTTTAGGTCCCTTCACACCAACAATCAGAGGCTCAAAGAGTTGGAAAGGCTTGTTTAAGGTCACACTTAGAGAGGAGCTTGGATTAGAGTCCCTGTCTTCTTTCCGAATAGACTACATCTCTCACTCTCTCTCTCTCTCTCCCCTCCTCCCTTTCCTTCTCCCCTCCTCTTCCCCCTCTCTGGGGGAAGTGAGTGGATATGTACAGGACAGTTTTGTCTTTGTCAGGTGCTTCACTTTATTTCTACTTTCTATCTCTTTCCAATAGTTCCAAGGTTTTTTTCCCCAGAGTTGCCTTCCTAAGCAGTAATTCTCAAAATGTGGTCCCTGAACCAACATCATCAGCATTACTAAGAACTTATCAGAAAAGCATATTCCTGTACCCACCCCAGATTTGTAGTATCAGAAGAGCTAGGAATCCCAGCCTAGCAATCTGACTTATGAAAGCCCTTGGGTAATTCTGATAAACCAAATACTGAAAACTATCTCTCTGAGGCATTGTTTTCCAACCCTGATAGCTACCACTCCTACTTCCCTGAGGTCCCAGCTGAACATAAGTCTCACAGGTAAAGCATTCTTAGAAAGACTCAGCATGACCTACTTTGTTACTAATCTGAAGTATGTGCATTTTGACAGCAGTTCTGAGTGCTAGATAGAGAATAAATGCATTAAATAAATCAGCCAAGGAACGAAGGAAGACTCCTGAAGAGGTGACACAAAAATTGTATTTTTCAGTACGCTTCGTTGAGGGGGTGATATGATTTAGTAAGCTGTCTACACATTGTGATAAGTTAGAAAGCGAGAGGTTTTAACATATGAACAAAAGGCAATGGTGGCCTAATGGTGGAGATGTCGAGTTTGAGGTTTAGTCATGCAATCATTCAAAAAGAAAGAAAAAGGAAAGAAAAAAGAAGAAAGAGGAAAAGAAAGAGGAAGGAAAGGAGGAAGGAAGGGAGGGAAGGAGGAAGGGAGGGAGGAAAAGAAAGAAGAGAGGAAGAAAAGAACAGAAATTTACATATACTAAGTTCTAGCCTATAAACCAGTGAACAAAAGATAGCATTGTTGACTTCATGGAGCTTACATACTAGGGCAGGAAATATAGTCTGAGGAAATGACATTTGAATTGAGATGTAGCTACAGTTGGAATGAGCTACACAAATATTTTAGGAATGAGCATTCTAGGCAGATGAATAGCAAGTGGGAGGATTTTGTGGTAAGAATGTTTGTGGATCAGCAGGGTGAGAATGTCTAGAATGGAATGAAGAAGGAGAAGCACATAAGAGATGAGGTAGAGAGATATTCAGGAGAAAGATCAGTGATTTTAGATTTTATTTAAGCATGATGAAAAGTTATTGGAAATTTGAGAAGAAGGGGTGGCATGCTCTATGTACCTTTTAAAAGGATTCCTCTGGGTGCTGAATGAAAGATGGCTGAAGGGTTGGAGAGCTGAGTGATGGGGAATTCTGTATGTGCAGAAATGGGTAGAACAGTTCATAGACCAGTAATCCAGATAGCTACACAGAGTGGTAGTGATAGAAGAGTAGAGAAGTGGTTGTAATCGGGTTATTTGAACATAGTGACTAGAGAATTTCATGATAGATTAGAGGTCAGTGTTAGAGAAAGAGTTGACAGAGGTGAGTCTAAGATGTTTAGCCTGAGCAATTGCACCCACTGGTAAAATGCCATTTTCTATGTCAGATAAACATAAGAAAGGGGAATGAGGCTTTTTATGGGAAAATGACAAGAATCTAAAAAACTGTGTTCTGTGAGACACATATTGACATCCAGAAAGATAGAGTCTGGATATCAGAGGAGAAATTTGGTAACCTTGAGAGTGATTGGCATATGGAGGACAAATATCTTCCATAGGGAGAGATGGGATTGGAAATAGAAAAGGCTATCCAACAGAATGCTTGAGCAAAAGAAGAACATCAATGCTCTTCCCAAATAAAACAGATCCCCACCCCCCCAGAAGATGATAGCATGTCAAAACCAGAAACGGGTGGATCCAGAGAATCTAAGGAAACAGAATTGTGAGAATAAATGCTGGTCAACAGTGGCAAATACAGCAAACTACAACTGAAAATAGCTGTTGGTTAGAGAAACATGGAGGACTATGTTTTGTTATGGTGGAGGACAAATCAAGTTAGAATTATTTGCTGATGGAAGGAGGGAGCGAGGAGGAATAGAGAGAAAGAGAGAGAGAAACAAAGAGAAAATGAATCTAAGAATACTTGTATGGTATTTTTTTAATCAATAATACAAAAGTTTTAACAGAATACATAGGTAAACTTTACTTGATATGTATGTCCATGTTTTCATTGATTTTTAAAAGTAAAATTCTATGAGAAAGACGTTATTTAATAACCTAGGGGAATATTCTTATACCCTTTTAAGCTCAACTTTCTCATTTGTGAAATAACATTAATATAAAATTACTCATAGGTCCATTGTGTTTATTAAATTTAATAGTCCAAAGAAAATACAGAGCTTATATTTTGAGGCATAGTAGTCACTTAAAAAATATTAGTGGTAATTATTTCATATTATTATTATTGTTATTATTATTATTTGATAGCATTCTTCTTTTCTTGCTTCCTTCTCTCCCCAAGGACTATCAATTATCAGCAGGGTATTGGCTTGTTCATTGGCCATATCAATCATATTTTTTTCTGTTATAGTAATTTGCCTCTTTTTCCTCATTCTGAGAATTTCAAGTTTATTAATTACATCATCGATTTGATACTTTCAATGAAGATTCATATTCTGATATTTTATTTCCATTTTTCTATCTATCTTTTCTCACTCTTCTATCTCCATTTTTAGCTTCTTAATTTCCCCTTATGACTTTCTGATCTACTTTTACAGAAGCC
Source organism: Glossophaga mutica (assembly GCA_039655065.1). Lineage (NCBI taxonomy): Eukaryota > Metazoa > Chordata > Mammalia > Chiroptera > Phyllostomidae > Glossophaga > Glossophaga mutica. The sequence continues at coordinate 173,137,696 of CM077304.1, read as the reverse complement.
ATGTCTACTTTGATTTTTTTTAAGGAAATGCGTGCGGCATACAGAATTTATTCAAAGTTCAGAACAGACTGGTCAGACTGCCCTCTACAACATGAACAGAAAACCTGTGGAAAAGGCAGAGTTGTTATGAAATGACTTTAATTCAGTTCTCTCCAATTATAAGCCATCGGGTGAGCTGAGGAACGTGCCATGCATCATTGTTTAGTGGTGTCATAACACTAAGCCTGCAACTGCTGTTTTCAAAATGTACATCTGTGCTATCATAGAAAACTGTGTTTGCTGCCCCTCATGTGTTACAACAGGTATAAAAAAACTATAAATATTTATACGCCTGTCCCCACCCTGACATGAACACTCAGGAGTCCAGCCCAAGAGGAGGGGCCCGCCAGCACGAGGCATGTGCCTAGAGATGCACGAGTGCAGGACTATATAAAGTAAAGGGGACAGTTAAGTAAGATTCCAGAGCTGCTGAACCACCTTAAGGGCTCATAGCATTAGAGGCAGACAAAAAAAAAAAAAAAAAAAAAAAAAAATACATTGGTCCAAAATTTGTGGTAAAAAAAGAAACCCTGAAAGTTTCAGAGCCCTTGTCCTTTCAGACAGAGGACAGATTAAGTGCAAGGCACCTGGAGGTCCCATGCCTGGGTGTTCTAGGACGAACCTGGGCTCCTCTGTGTCCCCCACTGTGTCCACTCTGGAGACTAGATTCTGCTCTGCAACTTAATTACAAGAAATAAAATAAAAATACAGTATACAAGGTCATATAAAGAGGAAATTTAGGGTATATTCATGACATTTTTATCATCTTGCCATATAAAAGGTTACTTAAAACTATTTCTTTTGCATATAAATGAAGATTAGAATATTTGGTCAACTGGAAAAACTGCTAGGCAAAGATGTCTGCAATGGCGTCAAAGCACAATACAGAGATTTATGATGAAATAAAGCTCCAAGCTGAAGAAGCTCCAAGGATGTACCTTTGCGGTGGCGGTGGAGGGTGTGTCAGCCCAGGAGGACCACCTCAGGCCAGGGGTGGAGAAAATCACACACTATTAAACAAAGGGTTGGGATGAAGGCAGTCCCTGCAGCCTCTTGCCATGCCAGGCACATGATTCCTGCAGGAAGCTGTCCCCTCAGTCTCCAGACCCCTATGCATTTGCTACTGCCAGAAGGCCCTGCCACAGCAGCAGGTTTTAGGACAAAAGAAAAAGCTGAGTGGATGTTCAGAAACACTCAGCCCACAGGCTGCAGAAGGCGCAGGCCAGGGAGCAGCAGACATACTGTCAACAAGTCACCGAGAGTCTGAACCTCGCACCTCATCTCCCTAAAGAACAAAGTGAACAAAGTGAATTAGATTTAATTTTTTACTGCCCTAGTTGGGTGGTTTGGTTGGTGGCAGCATCATCCTATACACAAAAAAGATGCCAAGATCAAGGTTCGATCCAAGATTGGGGCACATACCAAGGTTGTGTGTTCAATCCCAAGTCAGGGCATATACCTGCGTTGCCTGGTAGGGACAGGTTTGGGGCAGGAGGCAGCCCATTGGCATTTCTCTCTCATTTTGATGTTTCTCTCTCTCTCAGTCTCTCTTTTTCCCTTCCTGTCTCCCCAAAATCAATATAAACAAACAAATAAATAAATAACAGGTAAGCTGATTTCTTTTTAAAAAATAAAATCTGTTTTTTTAAAGTTTTTCAGTTTATTTTTTAAGTAATTAATTTATTTTTATTTTATTTTCCATTACCATTTAGTCCCCTTATACTCCCTGCCCCCCCGCAAGTACCACTCTGTTGTCCATGTCCATGAGTCTTTTTCTTTTTCACTCAAGCCCTCCACCCCCTAACTTAACCCCGCTTAGCTGTCATCCTGCTCTCTGTGAGTCTGTCTCTATTTCCCTTGTTGGTTCAATTTGTTCATTAGATTCCACATATGAGTGAAACCATATGGTGTTTGTCTTTTTCTGAATGGCTTATTTCACTTAGCATAATATTCTCCAGGTCCATCCATGCTGTCACAGAGGGTAAAATTCTTTTTTCTTTATGGCCAAATAGTATTTCACTGTGTATATGTTCCATAGTTGTTTTATACACTCATCTATTGATGGACACTTGGGCTGCTTCCATATCTTGGTGATTGTAAAAACGCTGCAATGGACATACAGGTGCTTATGTTCTTTCGAATTAGTGTTTTGGGTTTCTTTGGATATATTCCCAGAAGTGATTGCTTCTGGGTCCCCCCTTTCTCCACATCCTTGTTTGTTGCTTTATTGATTATAGCCATTCTGACAGGTGGGATATGATATCTCATTGTGGTTTTAATTAAAATTTTCTGATGATTACTGACATTGAGCCTCTTTTCATATATCTATTTGTCATCTGTGTGTCCTCGTTGGAGAAGTGTCTTTTCAGGTTTTTTGCCCATTTTTTAATTGGGTTATTTGGGTTTTTTTGGTGTTTAGTTTTGTAAGTCCTTTAAAAATTTTGAATATTAATCCCTTATCAGTAAATATGTTCTCCCATTCTGTATGTTGTCTTTTTATTTTGTTGATGGTTCCTTTTCGGTGCAAAAACTTTTTAGTCTGATGTAGTCCCATTTGTTTATTTTTTTCTTTTGTTTCCCTTGCCTGGAGAGATATAAAACAATCTATAGATTCAACATAATTCCTATCAAGATTCCAATGACATATTTCTCAGAACTAGAACAAATATTTCAAAAATTTATATGGAACCATGAAAGGCCCTGCATAGCAACGGTGATACTGAAAAAGAACAAAGTTGGAGGAATCACACTACCTAATATCAAACTATAAGACCATAGTCATCAAAACAGCATGTAACTGGAGTAAAAACAGGCACAGAGATCAATAGAACAGAATAGAGAGTCCAGAAATAAACCTATGCCTTTATAGTCAATTAATATTTGACAGAGGAAGCAAGCACATACAATGGGCTAAAGATAGTTTATTCAACAAAAGGAGTTGGGAAAATTAGACAGATATGTGCAAAAAAAATGAAACTAGACCACATTTTTACACCACACACAAGAATAAATTCAAAATGAAGTAAAGACAAATGTTAGAACCAAACCATCAAAATCCTAGAAGAAAATATACTCAGCAAAATCTTGGACATAGCTCATAGAAATATTTTATCAGGTAAAGTTACTTCAGCTTATTTTAAAGTGACTATTTTCTGGAATGGCAGGAGTTGTCTCCGGAGTTCCCAGCAGGCTGGTCCTTCCTTGGTGATGGGGCCTAGGTGATGGACTTGGAGAAAGACACCCGCAACCGCATCCCAGTCAGGGCCATACCCGAAGCATACCCTAGGCTCCTTAGTGCTGGCATATCCCAGCAGTAGCCATGCTACTCTTTGCAGGTGTTAAAGAAAAACCCATAGACCTTACATGGCATCACTAGTGCAAAAAGCCCATGATGGGAAGCCTAGATTTAATATCTGACCAAACTGCAGTTTCAGCCTCTCCCAGAAATGTGATCTTAATCAACTAGTTTGAAGTTTTCTGGTCAAACACCAGTAAGGGAATTTGTCAGGTAGTCCCTCTCTATCACCCACAGAAAGAAGAGACAGTCTCTATCATAAAAAAAAACCCTTCCTTTTCTCTTCCTCCAAAGGAAAATTTCCTGGCCTCAAAACAATTCTTTTCTTTGCCAATAGCTCCACCCTTCTTCCTATAAAAATCTTCTATTTTTTAATAACCTCTCTGAGTGCCCTTCTTGTTGCTAGACGAGATGCTGCAGATTCAAGATCACTTAATAAAGCCAATTAGGTATTCAAATTTACTTGGCTGAATAATATTTTTAACACAGGTATATTTTATTATAACACAAGTTCTGACACACTAAATTCAAGGTTAATAATGCATTTCTCAGGCTAGTGGCTTTGACTCTGTTCCACACACATCTATAAACACACACACACATATAGTTCCAGTGATTAATGAATCCCATTATCCACATATTTTGTTTGTACTTTTTTAAAGTCTGCCTTCAAATGTATCCATATTTTAGAAAACTATTATTTTCCTTGAATTGACCATAAACTAATTCACCAAAACACCTGGCTGTCTAATAAATCTTCACATCAATGAAGATTAATAAGTCTTCTTATTTAAAAAAAAGTTTAATTCTCACATTATGCTACTAATAGCTTTGTGGCTTCTATCAATAAATGAGAATCTAGCATTCACACATATCCTTAAAAGAAGAGATGCATCAGGCTATTTAAAAGCAGTGAATAAGTCCTCTCTTAGCTCTTTCTAATAACCGAGAAAATTGAAATTTCACAAGTTGTGCTGGCTGTGTGAGTAGTCTGTTTTTCCTTTATCTGCTTTCACCTCTGCCCACAGCCTCGTGTCCTTGAGACACAAAGTAATTTAGAGTGCTCTTCGCTATTCCTGGTAATTCAGCCTTGTTTTGCTATTGCACACTCCAAAGCTCGGTGTGAAACATTTATCCTACTTAAGCATGGCCGTCCAGATGCCAGGAGGGACTGAGCAGAGCAGCAGAGCAACAGGAATCTGGCCTCAGTGACAAAGAATCCTGGCTTTTCCGATTTTCCTGGGACTTCCACTGCACATGCTCCTTTGGTACCTTGATGTTCTCTTCAATATGTTTACTGCCTCAAAGTAAATATTTTCATTCTCTTCCAATATAAAGTTATTTTTCTTTTTTGCCAAATCTCGCAAATTTATTACACACATTGGTGAAGTTTCTGGGATGATTTACACAGCTCCAATATCTGTAAATAAATTCCGTGCTATTTATTCAACCTAATTGATGATGTTAGCATGTTCCTCGAGCCATTTGACTTTAAGGATTTCATGGGACATACCTTATTTGAGCTGGCACTCCTGCTGACTCAGAAAATTGACGCCTCTAAAGTACCCAGAGCTTTGAAGTCAGCTGTTTCGTTGTCATGCTAAATCCTCTGTTATTTGATTTCTTCCTCAATATTCTTTCTCTCCCATATAAGGATATGAAACAGAAGTATGTGTTTTGCTAAACAACGACAAACAGTTGAGTCGTTTGACTGTTAATAATAATAATAATTACCAAAAATGCAAACTCTAATAATAGTTATTGTCAGTGTTTGCTATGTGGCAAACACTGTGCTAAGGCATATTTATCTTATAACAACTTCACGAAGCAAGTATTGTTTACTACCTCTGTTCATTGGAACAAGAAGCTGACTGGTCAACTGGTTAATGAGTGTGTTAAAGGCCACATAACTTTCAGTCCAAGTTCTTACTGTGAATGGGGTTCACAATAAGTTCTTCAATAAGAATGAAGTGGAAAAGGTGCAGGAGGGAGAGATTGCATTGCATTCATGTACTAGCTATTTTTAAAGAAATCTTTTTAATTTTAAATCTGGTATTTCACTATAGAACGGATTGAAATGAAAATTGTAAAACACCTCACAATTCAGATCAAACCAGTATAGAAACCGAGGTTAGCTACCTCCAGAATCTGTTTTCTTAAGACTTTATATCGCCTCTCTAAAACTCTAGTTCTGTGATTTATTATCTTTGTTTCCTGAAGCAAGCTACTTAGATTCCATAAATGTTGGTTTCTTTATCTGTCAAGTGCAGATATTTAAAAGATTGTGAAGATTAAAAAAGATCATGGCTGGGAAGTGTTTGACAAAGTGTCCAGCACTTTCTAAGCCTCCCATAAATAGTAATTACCAGTCTCTATCAGAGGGCATCAAAACGGGATTTTGCCCACTCTGACAGCCCACCTGTGCTTGCTTTGATTTCTTTTTCACAATTCTACTTTGAGGACAAAGATGAAAATCTAGGTTGTTATCTAGCATGGTATAACAAAGACCCTTGGGATGAGGGCAATGAGACCTGACTCTCATCCTGGTTGTTGGTTAACACGGTCTGACACTGGAAACATTATTAAGCCTCTCTTAGCTCAACTTCACCCTTACAGAAAAATAACTTAGGTAGGATGATTTCTGACACCAACTACCTAGAGTTGGCCCAGACTTTACAGGTTAAGGTCATAGTTCTCCATAAGACTGCCCTCACTTCAAACGCGAGCCACAAGTTGGGACTGTCCCCATTTCCAACCAGATGGTTACAGTTTTAGAGTCTGCCACTACCTCTTCAGGTTTAATTAATATGCTCAAAAGACTCACAGGATTCAGGAAAGCACTAAACTTAGGAGTACAGTTTTGCTATAGCAAAAAAGGATTCAAATCAGAACCAGTCAAAGGAAGAGATACAAGGCCCGGGATGGACTTGAATACGAAGCTTCCTTTGTCCCCAGGTCACAGTACCTTCCCAGAACATTGACATGTGACAATATTCAGACTAATAATAAGTAGGAATGGCTACCTGAGCTTTGGCATCAAAGTTTTCATTGGAGTTTTGCTACATAAGTATGATTGATTCAATCACTGACCACCCAGTTGAGTTCAATCTCCAGCTCCCCCTTCCTTCCCTGGAAGCTGGGCTGACATCACATAGATCAAAGTCCTAACTTCCTAATACCATGATTTGTCTTTCTGGCCTGTCCAATTCTCATCCCAAGTCTTCTGCTTTGCATAAACTAACTAGGCGTGCACTGTGAGTCACCTGGTTCATATAAACAATCAGGGGTGGACTGAAGGGTTCACCGTGAATCAGAAAGACACTCTGGAAAAGTTCAAGGATTTAGAGGTTACTTTCGGGGAAGTGGAGATAAAGGCCAGCCTCATGCTTTCCATATGCTCTCTAGGAGAACCTTGATTCAACTTCCTAAGTCATCTAAAACTTTTGTAATGGAATAGTCAGGAAAAAAAAGAACAGCAAAGGGAGCACCTGTGAAGGAAAAGCTCTCTCTCCCAAGACTGGGTTTCACAAAGTAGACACAGAAGGAAGAGATGACTCTGGTTTCAGAAAAATATTCTTGCTGGAAAAAACAAGTGGCTGGAAAAAGTGGCAGTGAAGCCATGTGTCCAATATCTTGTTGGTCCGTTTATCTAGAGATTCAGCTACATTCTGTTATTAACTCATGAGTCAGTCAAATTCATATCCTGTATCCTGGGGAAATTTTAATTGTGTACCCAAGGCCTCAGAATTATAGTAGATTGTGAGTTTATTTCTCCCCACCCACCTTTCTTTTTTAAATCATATGATCTGTCACCTTTCATCTGTAAAAATTATTAGACATTAATAGAATTTGCTATATATTAGACAAAAAATAGTGTCAATGCAACACACAAAACTTAAACACCTTGCTTCTTTGCGAGCCATTTCTGAAGGAATAGCACTTTGTTAAAGTATATACATTAAGCATATTGTAGTAACTTATTCCTTATCCCATACATCATATGATAAATAATCCCCAACTCACTGCAGTTCACTAACAAAAGATGTCTTCCTTTCTGCTTTTCTTCCCAAGGTAGGTAGAATATCATTCTCCCTTAAGTCTGGGTGTATATGTGTGGAGGGGCACAATCTTTTGATTAGAAATGATTAATGTGCAGTGAAAATGAAAAACACCCTTCACTGAGATGATTAATTAAAGTGGAACATTTTCACATATATATTATTATATGTGGTTGCCTACACAGAGATGAAAGAGATTAAAGAAATGTTCTCTGTACTTTTTTTAATGACAGAATCATCTTTGGATATTATATTCTCAGAAGCTTGTTAAATAATACCAATTTTCAATTTAACAAACTCTGTGAGGAGAACATATTCCTAAGATATACCATGGAATCAAATATATTAAGTTTTACTGCAGAATTTTACTCAAAATGGAAAACATGCTATCAGTTAATTCAGGACAAAATATTCATGTACAAGCTTAACTTGCATTAGCATTTCAGTGAGACATTTGACCTCAAGGATTTCACTCAGGTGTGTCTTCTTTGAGCTAGCACAAGGGCATGTGTCTCAGAGGGATGGGATGCAGAATCTTCTAAACATGTTGGGTGGACTGAGAAAATTATTCACCTACGTGTTGTCAGAAAATTTGTCACAGAAGAGTATCATTTGAGAGGAATCTTGAAGGTTGAGTGGTGGCTGCCTCATCCAAGTAAGGCATGAAAAGCATTTCAGTGAGAGATGACTTGTGAACAGGGTGAACATAAGACATCAAGGAATGAATTACCCAGTGAGTATCAAGCTGTATTCTCAACTTTTATCCAAACTAGGAAACATGCTATCAGTTAATTGAGGACAAAATATGCAGATACAAGTTTATATTTTTTGGCACTTCAAGCTATAAATTCATTTCCATTTTCAAGGTCATTAACCATGTTCTTTGATAACGAGTCCAACCAGAAGGTTATAGTATACAATTATATATTCCCTTTGTTGATGTACCCAGGTAAGTTATTGCTTTATGAGCTATAGCCTATTAACAGGCATTCATATTGAGCAACTTCTTTTGCATAAAACATGCCTGGGGAAATACAATTACCTCAACGTTATTAAAGCAGAAAGGATATATTTCACTCGAGAAAACGAAAATCCTATACCAACTACATTCTTTTGGCTTCTAGTGTCAAATGTCTTCTAATCAGTTAAGAGCCCTTCTCTAGCAAATTGATTTCCCCCTTTGTTTTTTCCCTTCTTAAATTGTTTAAAAATATCTACAACCCTAATTTGCTATTTCTTACATTGTATTATAAGGTTCATAAGAAAACGTGATACTTCTGTCTCCAGTTCCCTTTATTTAGTGTGGTGATGAGTTATTCTCACTGTTTGGCCTAGCAATTATGGAGGAGATACACCCTTTAAGAACAGATATAGATTACTTGCTGTTTAAGTCAAAATTAGGAACATCAAAGAGATGGATGGTAATGTATAGATCTATCAAATTAAGTTCTCTTCACAGTGATGAGTTGCCTCACTGCAGCAAAAATAGGATTAGCTTTGGTTTTAGGAATTTGTATATTTTACATTTTAATATCATGTTTGAGATTTTCTAATAAAAATAAGAATCTGACAAAGGGGGAAAAAGTGATTAAGCAGAGTCAGAAGAGCTTGATACTGTGGTTTAGAATTCATGTGTGAAATTCACTTCCCCCTCTTTAGTTTAGTTCAGAATTTCCTAATTCCAAAAGGAGCTCAGGCCTCATGAAAAGGGCCCTTCCCTACTTGAGCACTTTATGATTTCTAGGAGATGGCTTTTCTTTAGTGCAATTAGCCAGAGACCATTCTAGATAAGCCTAGGTTTTGGACATTCACCTGATTCATTATACTTCCTTAATAAACTATTTGATAATTGTATAAAATTGGGAACCTAAATTTATTTTTAACTCACTGGATATTATTGTTTTATATATCTTGGACGAAAAATGTTCTTTCAAATTATTTGTTCTATTTGGTCCAGTCTAGAGCTCAATCTTCTAGCCAGAAGAATCAACAAATAGATATTTAGCAAGTGAGTAAGTAATCTCCTTTCATTTTGTCTGGAATCTTCCTGAAGTAGAGGATTTAAGATACTTAGTTCATTTTTTTAAAAACTCTAGCAGTCAAAAAATTCTCTTCATTCTAATATAGTAGAAAAGTTCCACAGTATCCTGCTGACCCCTCAGTGCCTCACAGAATCCTTTATGTTAAGTATTGAACGATACTGTCTGGCCACTCTAGATGACAGATATTAATGAAGTTGCATACTCATCAATAAACCAAGATTCTCTGCATTTTTTCACATATAAACCCCTCCCTGTTCTGACTCCCATTTCCTTCACTTTCCACACACAGTGTACTCCTGTGTGCACTTTAGTCCCTTGAATGAACCTCCGTCCTCTGCCTTCCAGCAAGTCCTAAATGGGTGTCTCACATGAAATGAAAGTCAGCTATAATCATCATGAGGTGTGCCCCATGTTTTTATTATTTTGCTTTATATAATCCATTTTCATATCAATCTCCACTCTCCAGAAAACCACCGTGAAAAAGTCCCCTAGGAGAGCACCCTTATATTGTTAGTGCCATGGTTATGGCTGGCCCCATGTAAAAGTAGAAAGAGTGTCCTCATTCAAATGAGGAGTCATATATTAAATTTTTGACTAGAAAATAATACTCCTCATGCTCAGAAACTTATAAAGTATTCTATGAAGATGTATTCTTCATCTTCCAAAGTACCATCATCTTTTTCTTTCTGGGACATTAAATCCATTTTGAGTGGGGAGGCAGAACCTACAGCAGCTCTCTAGATCCCCTCTCCTCTCTCTTTTTTTTTTTTTTTTTTTTGCTCTGTGACATGGCCAAATGACAGTAGGAAATGTGGAAACCTGCTCTCTTCTCCATTGTCAATCCTCAAAACCAAAAGCCCTGCTATGTGTCAATTCAGTTTGGGTTCAACTAGGAAACGCTGCAACTGGAAATTGTTGTTCTCATTGTTTATCAAAAAGAATATCTTTGAGTCCCCATGGAGATAACACTGGTGAACTCCTAAGTTTGCTAAGCATACATATTCCACATCTAGGAACTGACTACATTTAATAGGAAAGCTGTCCAGAATTGTATTATACAGCTAGTCCAGCTAAATTGTTAACGATTGCCAGATAAAAACAGCAGAAAACTGCTCATCTTGTCAATGAGCATAATTCTGGAGAATTTATACCTCTTTGAAACAGCTTTGAACTTAAAATGATAAGGCCATTAATAACTAGAAATTACTTTCACAAAGTCTTGCCTAGTACTCCTTGAGCTCTTACTCAGAGCCTTGTCAAATTACTGACAACCACTGAGCAATGCAAAATGTACTGTACATGGAATCAAAACGTTTAGGTTCAAGTTCTGTAGTTAACACTTACTGACTATATGGATTTATGAAATATAATCTACTTATCTGACCTCCCATTGAACTATTTTTAAAGTGTAGGTGATATCCACCACTCAGATATTCTCTATTAAACAAAATAATGTATATTAAATTTTTGTTATAAATTATGAACTGCCACATACAAGTATTTTATCTTCTTATACAATATATAATTCTTGATATACTTGGCCACCTGTTTTCCTGTTGACAAAAGATAAAAGCAGGAAATGAGACTGAAATGAGAGAAAGATAAATATTCTTAGTGAGAAGCAAAATTAAGAAATGCCAGCTGCCTACCCAACATTAGAAGAGAAGACATTGAATTCACAAAGAATAGACTACATTGCTTTATAACAACCTAATGATTAATATAATGATAACCTCCCCACAATCAACACCACCACCACCAACAACAACCAAACCAGATCAACACCCTGTACTATAGAAAACAAGGGATGTTATCCCTTTTCAAAAAGTTTTTCTAGAGAGAAATATTTAGAGTGCAAATCTGAACTACCTGAAAAATTCAGTTATGTGAAATACCACATTCTCAATACTTCTGAATGAGGTCTCATTGAATCTAGTTCCTGATGATGAGTCACCTTTTAAAACTCCTCCTGAGAACATAGTTTGAATCTCATTAAATCCGATTCATTTATGGGACTTGTGCTCATTGACATTGTCTTGCTTGTTGGAATTATTTCCTTATGCCACAAAAAGTGAAATCATTGGACAGATATAAAGGTCTAAGTAAGTAAAACAGCAGATGAAAACAGAGCAAGTGAGCCCACTCTGCCTATTTCTCGCTTCAGTTAATGTGGGCGTCTCCACTTTTATCTGATGTTATTTCATTGAATCATGACCAGAAGAAACACTGCAGCTTAGAGAAGACTTAGCTGAAAAAGAAGTTAAAAGTTGACTCACCCCACCAGAGAGAAATTAACACATAAGGGCAGAGTTTGTTTTATTCTAACATCAATTCTAACATCTGAAATAATCTCCCTCAGTGCTTGCTAGTCAGGAGGTTTTGTGTGTTTATTAAAAAAATGGCTAAAATTATTTTTAAAAGAGGTTTAGTGTTTCAACATGAATAGGTCAAAAGCCTTGTGACAGAGGATTTCACTAAATGATGGTACCTAGTATGAAAATCTTAGAGACTTAGGAAAATTGAATATTAAGATTAAGGGGATATTGGGGGTAGGGGAATTCAGAAAAACAAAAAGGCTTAAGGTCGGGTCATGTGGAAATGTGTATCAGTCTGAAGCACTGGGATTGTTACATTATTGACATAAAATAGAAATGATGTAGAAACTGAACAAAGCCAGAGCAGCACCCCATCAGTGTTGTTGAAAAATTAACCAGTTGGCTGAAAATGGATGGATTAGGAAGAGCTGAGAGAAATGGAAACTGGGTGGAGATTTTGTAATCGCTCAAGGTAAAAATAATAGTACCTCTTTTAAAATAATAGCTGAGGAAATGGAGAACAAGTTATAAATTCCCTTTCTGTGCTTTTCTACTACTGCTGCCAAATCAACAGAATTTGACAACTGATTAGATTTCAAAGACTAAGGAAGGCAGTAGTCAAATATTATATCAATAATTCAAGGGTAGTCAAAGATTACGTCAGTAACTCAAAAAAGGCAACCGGAAATGGTAATTCTATTGCAGTTTACAGCTATCCCCATTAAAAACACTCCGATATGGAAAGCATGGTTTCTAAGGAACTGCAAAATAAGTGGCATCTCTGTGGTGCAATAACACTATTTCCAAGGCATTTATATGCATGTGTTGCCATGGAGGTTTGTTCGAGCCTGTCAGTCTCCAATGACTATTAACTTAGGGTGTAAAATGACATGAGAAGTGCCTGTATTAACTGTAGTAGAAAATTCTGTGATTTCCCAGTCAACCAAAGTAGTGTAGTTTTGGCTGTGAAAATTCATTTTGAGAAATATTTATGCCCACTGTTGACATTTATACATTGCTTATAAAAGCTAATAGGGAATGTAAAATATTTCAGAGCATCACTTAAAATAGCATCTGCTAGCTCATTTGAAATTTCATATTTCTAAGTTTTTTTTTTTCTGAAATCAACTATTTATTTAAGACTACAACCATAAGACTCTGTTTCCTCTTTGGCACAGTGATGTTTGTGTGATGCCTTGACCTGCTTTTATCTTCTTTTCCTTGGCAACGGAGCAGATTAAAACATCAAACTTGAGATCAAGAGAAAAATAAGGGTTTGGGGAAGACGGGTGAATTGTCAAGTCTCATAAAAGCAAAGTTATCCCAAGGAGCCTTTTCAACAGTCCTGCCCTGTCAGGAGAAAAAGCCTCAGGCTTGTGGAAGCTTTTGGCAGTATTAGGTCACTTATGGAAAAATAATTAGAACTGTCCAAAAAATTAAATAGCCTATATTTTAAGGAAGTAAATGGCAGAAGACTGTGAGAAAAAGGAAAAACCTTTAAGTGGATGTGCTTGATTTATTATTTAGAGGTTGTTGTTAATGGGCAGCACTTAGAAAAATAGGGGTGGAAACAAGGAATCTTGATTTGCAACCTGCACCAGCGCCAACTGGTGTGTTATCCTGAGGGAGTCACTTCCTTTGTAAGAACTTTGGTTTCTGCAAAGTGTAACCTTAAAAATGATCCAGGATGAAAATAAAATTAAATTGTTAGGTAACTGATACATACAGAGATATGAAGTAGGAAAAGGATATTATTCCAACAGGACAGGCACCAGATTATCTTCTCTAAAGACCAGAAACATAACAGTAAGGAGAGATTAAACACACAGCATACACATTTGTGCATGTGCACAAACACTGATTATGAAAAGCTAAAAATAATTTTAGTTCATCAATGGCATCGTGAGGACAGTGAAGAAACTAATCACACATGGGAAAAACATTTGCAATGTGAATATTAGAAAAGTACTTATTCCCATTATATATAAATACCTTCTCCAAATTATTAAGCATAAAGCAGCACTTCAATTTATAAAATGGGCAAAAGATATGAATAACTATATCACAAAAGAAGGTATCCAAGTAGTCAATAAATATATCAAAAACTATTTAACATTGTTATTCATTAGGGAAATGCAAATTTAAATCACAATGAGATACCAATACCTGCTCAACAGAATAACTTTTTACATTTTTAACCAAAGATACTAGTCTAGTGTTGGTGAGAATATAGAGCAATAAGACTCTCATATACAATTGAGGGTTTTTACTATGATTACAAAGTACAAAGTTGCAAGAGACAATTACCCCTACCTGACAATAAGAATAAGCTAGGTAAGTAACAAAATTTTAGCTTTTCATAAAACTCACCAAAAACCCCACCAAACTCACCATACAGGTGTATTCATGGCTATGATTTATTTTTACAAAAGCATACAAAGCCAGACCAGCTAAGGAAAGATCCATGAGTGACATCAGGAGGAAACCAGAAATCAGCATCCAAGAGCCTCTCCCAGTGCAGTAACTCAGAATGTGCTCACCTCCCGCAGCAGTGAGCTGGGGCAACACGTGTGAAATGTCTGCCAGACGGGTTCATTAATGACTCCGTTTCCACGACTTTTGTTGGAGACTTTTCACATAGCATATGCCAAAATTTCTGGCTCCCAGAAGGAAAGCAGGTGCTTAGTATAAACCATATTATTTCCCTAATGAATTTAAGTTCAGTGGGCCATTAGTATCAGTGAACGGTGGGAACCCTCTTAAAAGTCAGGTTCTCAAATGTCAGCTGACGACCGACTTTGAAAGCAGTTATTTTTTAAAGAGAGCAAGACTGCCATGTTGTCTCCTTGGTCAATACCCAGACGCTGGAAAATACTAGGGATATTGCAGAAAGGGGGGCCTTTGGAAAACAGCCCAATAAAGTTGTTTGTATACTCCTGGGCTTACTCTAGTCCTATATACATGTGAATCTAACCCTGACCAGTGTACCAGAAACTTGGAGAACTGAGCCAATCTACCCAGACTGACTGCTGGGAGGTGAACACATAAGACAGACCTGAACAGCATTGCGAAGGCTTTGACAGTTGAAATGACATCAGAACCACAGACAAGAGAAGGCAGGTTACAACATGTGACATGGACCTAACCAGGTTAATTGCCTGTTAAGCAAAATATAAACACTTTCCCTAGGATCTAAACGATACCCAAAGTCACATAACTTAATAATCAGATAATAATCAGAGAGTGTAGTCTGTAATAAGAAAAAAAGTGCTCAGCATATAAATAACCACATAAATCTTAACTGGAGTGAAAAATGTAGTCAAGAGGCAGCAACATAGAGAAGATATAAATTTTGGACTTTTCAATGAAGACTTTAAAAAACAACTGCTAAAAAATGTTTGAACAAAAAATTGCAAATGCTCTGGAAATAAAAATTAAAATAAAATGTATCAGAAAATAAATAGAAAATATAAAGGGACCAAACTAAAATTTTACATTGAAAAAATACAATAACCAAAATATAAAAGTTTCCCAGAAGACGTAGTAACAGAATGGAGATGAGAGAAGCAAAAGGCAGTAGGATAGTTAAACATACAGGGGTGGGGAAAACTGGGTCGACCGTTGTAAGTGACAGTCTTTTGAGTTAATAAAGCTGATGTAATAATTATAGCCTGCATGCAAGTTTTCACATTAACAATTCAAACTTATTCTTGTCAACCTCTGTACATGTCAACTTGGCTGGGCCACAGGACCCAGATATTTGGTTAGATGTTATTCTGGATGTTTCCATGCAGGTGTTTTTAAATGACATTTATATTTAAATTGGTGGCAACTGCACTGGAACAACAATAAAAAATGTGAAGAAATTTTGAAAAAATAACAAAAAATTGGCAGACTTTTAGTACATCAAATTTTCCTCCGTAACATGGGTTGAGTCTCATCCAATCTGTTGAAGGTCTGAATTGAACAAAAGGCTGATCTCCCCCAAAGAATTCAGCCAGCAGATTGACTTCAACTGAAGCATAAACTATTTTTGGAGTCCAATTTGACTGCCTTTGGATTCAAGCTGCAGCACAGTTTTTTTGGTCTCTGGTTGACCAGCCACCACCATTAGATTTTAGACTTATCAAGCCTCCAAAATCCCATGACCCCACTGTTTGAAATAATTTTCTGTTTCTATATATACACATCTTGCTGGTTCTGTTCCTCTTGAGAATTCCGACTAGTAAAATCAGTTAACTTGAAGATAGATCGATGGAAATTATCCAAGGATAGCAACAGAAAAAATAGAGAAAAATGAACAATGAATTAGAGGGCACTATCAACACAATGAAAGGCAACCCACAGAATGGGAGAATATATTTGCTATCATATATCTGACAAGGTATTCATGTCCAAACCATATAAAGAACTCCTACAATTCAATAACAAAAAATCAAACAATTAAATTTAAAAATGGGCAGAAGAGCTGAACAGACTCTTCTCGCAAGAAGACATACAAATGGCCAACAGATATATGAAAAGATACTCAACTTCACTAGTTATTAGTGAAATGCAAACTGCAAACTGAAACTATAATGAGATACTACCTCACACCTGTTAGAATGGCTATTACCAACAAGGCAAGTAATAACAAGTGTTGGAGAGGTTGTGAAGAAAAAGGAACTTTCATTCACTGCTGGTGGGAACGTGAACTGGTACAGCCACTATGGAAAACAGTACAACAATTCTTCAAAAATTAAGAATAGAGTTACTATATGACCCAGTGACCCTTCTCCTGGGTATCTACCTGAAAAATTTGAAACATTTATTCACAAAGATATATGCACTCCTACATTCATTGCAGCATTATTCATGGTGGCTAAGACATGGCAACAGCCAAAATGTCCTTTGATAGGTGATTGGATAAAGAAGATGTGGTCCATACATACAATGAAATACTACTCAGTCATAAAAAAGAGGAAATACTGCCATTTGTGACAGCATGGATTGATCTTGAGAATATTACACTAAGTGAAGTAAGTCAGTTAGAAAAAGCTAAGAACCATATAATTTCACACATACGTGAGATATAAAACTGAAACTCATAGACACAAAAAACAGTATGTTGGTTACCATATATGGTGACAGAAGATGACTTGACTTTGGGTGGTGGGCACTCAATGCAGCACACAGATTGTGTATTGTAGAAATGTACACTTGAAACTTTTATAATCTTATTAACCAACGTCACCCAAATAAATTTAACAAAATTTTAAAAAGTCAGTTAAAATTAAATAAATAATGGGCAAAAGATTTGAATAGGCACTTCTTCAAAGAAGATGTACAAATGGTCAAAAATACATGGAAAGATACTCATCACTAATCATTAGGGAAAT
Source organism: Glossophaga mutica (assembly GCA_039655065.1). Taxonomy (NCBI): domain Eukaryota; kingdom Metazoa; phylum Chordata; class Mammalia; order Chiroptera; family Phyllostomidae; genus Glossophaga; species Glossophaga mutica. The sequence continues at coordinate 173,120,569 of CM077304.1, read as the reverse complement.
GCAAATCAAAACCACAATGAGATACCACCTCACATCCATTAAGATCACTATTACCAAACAAACAAAAACACAGAAAGTATTAGTGTGATGATGTGAGGCAATTGGTGTCTTTTTGTGCGTTCCTGATGGGCCCATAAGATGTTACCCTTGCTCTGGAGAACTGTATGGTACTTCTTCAAAAAATTAAAAAGAGTATTACCATATGATTCAGCAATTTCATTTCTGGATATATACCAACAGAATGGAAAGCAGGGGCTCTACCACATACTGGTATACTCGTTTGTATCGGAATTATTTACAATGAGCAACAGGTGGAAGCACCACAAGTGCCCATCAACACAAGAATGGATAAACATTAAATTATGTATTATTATTATTTTAGCAATTGCTTTTACTCTCAAAAATCTCTACTTGGATAATTGATAGTCATTCTTCTAGTAGGCAACTAGAATTTTTTAAGTCCCTATATGATCTATTTATATATGATATCAATTATCACATACTATCCTTTTACAAATTTCTTTGTGTTATGTGACAAAATAAAATTTTGTATATTTCTATCTGTATCTCTGTATTGCTGTCTTTCCCTCTCTGTTCTCTCTCTCTCTCTCTCTCTCTCTCTCTCTCTCTCTCTCTCTCTCTCTCTCTCTCATACACACACACACACACATAAACAAATTGGTTTTCCAAAGTACAACTGAGAAAAGAGTCTTATCAAGGAGCTAACTTAAGCAATCTATTTAAGGAGACCAAGAATAACATTATTCCAAACCTTAACAACCCTATAAAATAAATAATTTTCATATCAGAAGGAAGGGCAGAACCATAAAAGAAAATGATTTCTAGGGAGACGTAAAAAGGGTAAATTTCCTCTAGCCCAAGAAACTTTGGGGTTATAATATTTTTTTTAAGTTTCAGAAAAATGAATTAATTCACTACTAAATTTTCATAGTTAAATTTTCCCATACTCACATACTTCCAGTTATTTCTACCATTAAATTTTGTCTAAAATATTGTTTATGTCTGTAAGACTAGAAATTTGGAGGATTTATAACTTAGTGTGGGTGTTGGCCTTATATACCAAATTATTGTTTAAATTTAAGATTTTAGAAATTAAAAAGAAAAACACCAAAAGACAGAATTTATTGGGCTTAGAGGTGTTGGGTTGAGAAGCACTTTCTTTAACAATGTATCACCTGAACAAAATGAAGGCAGATGGTCTCCCAAGAGACAGCAAGTACTTTGGCCCACCCTCATTCTGAAATATTTTTCAGCTCAGGGAAAGGGAAATTTGTCCTGAAGATTCCAAGAAAGGGCTTTTCTCTGAAAGTGATGTTCTATATTTCAGAGCTAAAAATATGTATCCTCTAAAAGTATCTCAGGGACTTGGGGACCATATGAAAAACAGGGAGCCACAAATGATGGGGAAAAAACTCAGGCAAAGTGCACAATTTAGGAGAATGTGAGTTTCAAATTTTAGAAGAGGTAAGCAAGGCACTCAGCAATAAAAAGAGGGTCTATTATACATTCTAAGATTTTCACAGGGTTAAAGAGAAAAAGTAAGAGCATTAGTGAATTAGCATGCTTCAATGCTAACCCAGTGGGATGAAAAGAATCACCTATGCTACTTGACTTCTACATTTATGGAAGTAATGAATTTGGGGAATAGGTTATTACCATATTAATATACAGGAAATGCATATGTTTTATTGGCCTTAAGTTTAGTACTATCTATTATCACTTAATAATGGTCTTATGAGAGTTAGCTGTGAAGATGAAATATAAAACCTAGGAAAATCATAAATATGATTAGAAAGTAAAAAATAATGTATGAGAGTTGTTACTCAAATACAGAAAGCAACGTCATTTAAAAAACAAATGAAAACAAAAAGTTGCCAAAAGTGATAAAATCAGCAGTTTATTAAAAGCATATTATTCAGTGCTGATAATTGTATGTAAAAATTGACACATTTATGCATTGTGAGTGACAACATTTAGTCATATAATCTTTTTGGAAAGCAATTTGCCAGTATGTTCCAAAACTTTAAATATGTTCTTATCTTTTGGCCCAGGAATTACTGTGTGGGAAATTAGATTAAATAAAATCATTCTAAATATGGGAGATTAAGGTAAAAGTATGCTAGTTATTGAAATATTTATAGTAACAAACTATTTGGATTAAAAATAATCAGTAGAATACAAATAATCCATTTAAATGACTTGGAAGACCTAGATTTATCTAGGTCTGATAGGTAGAACTTTGTTTCAATTTTGTGCATTTTTTTTTAATTAGACTGAAGTTACAGAGGTAAAGAATGTTGAAGTCATAATGGGATCAGTTCTATGAATCCTGGTTCAACATTCAACAACACAGTGAAGCTCAACAAGCCCTCGAATACACATGGCAACAAGAGTAGAAATAATCTAATAAAAGTCTTAATAATTTCAGTTCCTCTGTCAACCCTCTCTGCGGCCACAATAATTCTCAAGAAATTGTAATGTTTTTCTCTAGCCCACTTGTGTACAGGTGCATTTTTTTTCTGCCAGCAGAGAACTAAGGCCTCAGCAAGATTTAGCTGTGATGTATTCAACTCTGGCTGGTACCCGAGCACCAGGAACTATAGCTTTGTCTTTTAATAAAACAGCAGGGACCTTCTTTCATCTCACTCTACTTGTCCAAAAGCCTAGATACTGGAGATAAAGAATAAAAGGAACTGACAAAATGTAATCTCTCCTTCTATTGTCCCTTACCCCACCCCCAACCCCAGCTACAGCTTTCTCATTCGTTTCAACCTCTTTGCTGTCCATAAAGGTATAGACGCTTCAATAAGGCACAGAGTAGTAGCAGCTGAGCGGCAGGCACGTTTAAGCTTTACGATTTCCACTGGTTTCCCATTTCCCACAGGTGCTCCTTTGGGGATCAAAACACTTACTGCAAAGCCAGCAGGCTCCACGAGGGTATCAGATGACTGAGAAAAGCAAAGCCCGTTCAAAGGCTCATGCGTCACTTTGGGAAAACCAAAGTTTCTCGCGAAAGTCTCCATCTAGAGCTCAGCATGTTTGACAAGTCAATTCAGACTCTACATTGTAAGTCCGAGCCCTTTGGAATACGGTTGATTTTAACTTTTTTGGTTAAATAAAAGTTCTACAACATGAAAAGGACAAATTGACATTTCAAAAACCAGTCTTTGACAATCATGTTGAAACTCAAGGAAGATTGTTTTCTTTTTGATGGTTACTGTGTGACAAACTGAATCACAAAGGGGACGCTCTCAAGGCAGACTTAGTGTCTGTGCAACCATGAATAACCTTTTGAACTCTAATTCACCAACAATAGCCTGGGGCCATTTTATCTTTCAAGGAAGCTTATCAGAAAAAAAATGAATCGGTGAAAACAAGAAAGAGTCAATGGTAACTAAATTGTATTTGTAACAACAGTTCCAGTTCTTAAATTGTTATTTTGCAAAATGAAATATTTTATAAGGCCATATGTAATATTGGGGAAAAACTGAAACCTCTATTTCAAGACAAATTACTTACAGTCAAGTGCTTCATCAAGTATTTGTGCGATCTGTACTAAGTCAAACAGGTTTCTGTCTTCTGTTTTCCTCATCTGAAAAATTATATTTTAAGCTAATTTGATTACAACTTAAAATTCTGAAAAGGTCTTGTAAGCACCAAATAAGATAGTAGATGTGAAAATCTTTTCAGTAGCCTTCGTGGAAAAAGAGGATGGAGCAGAAATGGAGCTTCAGGATGCTGGTGCACGCCGGGCTGCTCACAGTGAGTAGAAGTAAGGTTTTGTATGGGAAATAGCGAATGTCATGTCAAGAATAATAAAGTGGCAGACAAAATACGTGGAAAAAAATTTTACTCTCAGCTCTTGGAGGGCCTCAGTTATTGTTGTACTTTCAGTCAACCCTAAACTTTTAAATTGTTATGCCCCTGGGTCAGTTTCCAGGGTGCAAGGTGCTTCTCCTTTGTTGCTGGAGGCCCAGGAAGTCAGACTGCTCTCAGGACGGCTGGGAATATCGCTCTCCTCCTGTTCTACTCTCAGCTGCTGTCTTTGCATCCCTTACCCCATCCTGTAACAAAGAGGAGCCTAAAGGCAAGAGTCTTAGTATGATCTCAAGCTGACACAAATGTTATGCTTTTTATTTCTTTTTTAAATAAAGAAGTTTGCAAGAACACTACTTACTGAACTAAAATTTGTGTTTGATCACACTGAACTATATACATTTATAATTTATATACTATAGTATAAATTATAAATCAATTATCACTATTAGAACATAGCTGTCTAACACTATTAAGAGCTAGTATAAACATTGTTTTTGCACACAAAACTAGGGTAGTTCTTAAGAAGGTTAAAATGTTGTATCTAGACTTTAAATTAATGTTAGTATTTAAGAAATATTAGTATATTTTTAAAAGAAAATGAAAAGATTAATGGCAAAATATCTTAAGATTGCCATATGCCATCTAGATCAGCATATTTGGCAAGTACATATAATTCATATGGCAGGGTTAACACCAATAAGCAAAACCGCTGTGAAACATTTAAAATTTTAAATACCAGCTGTTAACTTTTCAGACAAAAACAAGTTATTTGATAGAATGGAGCAACAGAAAAAAATCTTAACATATTTCTTTAATATCAGATTAAAGTACCAATATGGTGGTTCTTTTATTACAGGGTAATTGGTAACATTGTAAGAAAAAGTATTGGCTCTTCTTGGGTATAAAAAATAAGATTAGGTAAGAAAATAACTTCTTCAATGATGATAACATTCTGTTTTTTATATATAAGAAAAAAGATGTGATATTTCTACAGTGTTCTTAAAATTCTTTCTGAGTTCTAGATTCATATTAAGAAGACAATCCTGCAAATGTCTTAACAAAATACTGGAAATATATTAATAAAAGATCCTACAAATATTTTAGCAAATATCTAACAAAATGAGTTCTCGTTTTTTACTAAAAGACAAATACAAAAAAAGAATAAAAATCTTATAAATATGAAATATGTCCTCATATTTTTGAAATGTTAAAAGCCATCAGAATGAGGTATCACATTAAAAATTATAATTATTGTTTGTAACAGATTTTATTCATAATATTAATAAAATAATTTTAACATATATTGTGATATATGTGTATATATTATAGTTTATTATAATGTTATTTTTAATTTTCTACATATTATTATTTTTAAACTACATTTAATCTCTTTGGGTAGACTAGCAAAAAGTCGAATTAAAATGTAAAAATATTGAGAAACACCGTGCTAGACAGTTTTTAGTAACAGGTTCTTCCAATATATATAAGTTGTGGCCATTGTTGGAAAATATTCTATATTGGTAAGATTCAGCTAGCCCAAGATGCAATGACAAACAAACTGAAATCTTACTGACTCAACACAGAAAAGTTTCTTTTCACTGATTCAAAGTCCTCTGAAGGTCAAGTTTTTTCAATGGCGGCTCCCTTCCTAAAGGACCCAGGAACCCAACCTACTTACTTTTGATCATCACCCATTAGTCAGATGTGGTCACATGACCCCACCAAAACGAGGGAACTAGGAATTACAACTTTTTGTTTGCCTGGGAGAGAGAGAAAACAATACATTAAGGAACACCGAAAATATCTAACACATCTCCCAAGTTACTCTTTCTTCTTGTTACGACTTTTTAAAAATTTTATTTCCTTTATTGCTACCCAAAACAATGCTCATCGAGCACAAGACAGACTCAAATATAGGCTTCTGCATTACCCCGAATGTCAACATAAGATTCGACGGTCTCATAACTAAATTCCCCTATACCAATAAATGCTGACGATGCTGACACATGATTTGATATATGTTTTTGATTAGTAATGTTAACACCAACAGCTTGTTTTTTTCTATTTATTCAGTATATACCAAATGCCAGGCTTTGTGCTAAAGATTGTTATGTATAATGCAAACTCATGACATAGATATCATTATCTCCATTTTGGCAGTCAATACATTGATACAGAGATGAATAAATCCACCAATGATACACAGTCAACGTGTGGCTGAACTGTGATTTAATCTGGGGTCTATCTGACACCAAAGGCAGCGATCTTCCTACTACACTAAATTGTTCATTCTTTTCCACTCCTCTCATGCCTTTTTTCATCTATCAAATGAATATGAAGTGCGATTTTTTTCTGGGAATTTGACAAAAAAAAATTGAATTCAGCCAAGTCATCAAAAACCAAGGAATAGGAGAAAAAAATCAGGCTAAAGGGATAGTAAGAGTCCTTAGGACTTGAAACCAAAACCAAAACTCATAACAGGAAAAGTTTATAAATCAGACATCATTAAAATTAAGACAGAAATTAAAAAAACTCTTGCCACATGAAAGACTTGTGAAAAGGGCCCTGGCTGGTGTGAATTGAGCGCGGGCCTGCAAACCAAAGCGTCACCAGTTTGATTCCCAGTCAGGGCACATGCCTGGGTTGCAGGCCAGGTCTCCAGTAGGGGTGTGCTAGAGGCAACCACACACTGATGTTTCACTCCCCTTCTTTCTCCCTCCCTTCCCCCTCTCCAAAAAATAAATAAAAATTAAAAAAATCTTTCAAAAAAAGAAAGACTTGTGAAAAGGATAAAAAGACAATCTATGGAAAGAAAAATAATATTCAGCAACCACATAACTGACAAGGACTAGAACATCAAATATATGAAGTATTCTCATAATTGAACATTTAATAATAATAATAGTAAATCCTATAAGAAACTTGGCAAAAGACATGACCAGGCATGTAATCAGAGTGACTACATAAGCACATGGAAAGATATCCAATAAGCACATAAAAATATGTAACATAGTACTACACACCTATCAGGATGGCTAAAATAATAAATAGTACCAACATAAATGCTGGCAAGGGTGTGGAAAAACTGGATTACTCATCCATTGCTGGTGAAAATATAAAATGGTACAGCCACTTTAGAAAATAGTTTCACTGTGACAGCTTCTTTACAACAAACAAACCTAAATACACAACTTGCAACTTTCAAACAACCCAATAGTTGCATCATTGGACATTTATCCCAGAGAAACGAAAACACAGATTCACACAAAAATCTGTACACACAGGTCCATAGCAGCTTCCTTTGAAACAGATGAAACATGGAAACAACACTGAGGCCCTTGAGTGGATGGGTGGTTAAATAAACTGTGGTGCATTCGGTGACATTGTCCAAGGACAGATCTACTGATTCACTGGCCATGGCTAATGGTCTGAACCAAAGGGTAGGCATGAGGAAGAAATAAAAATATAGGATTATTGACAAAGAATTTGGAAAAGAGATATAAGCCAAATATCAGAATATTTGTATTTCACATGAACACTCACCAAAATGAACCCCACTGCAAGAGAGTTACAAAAATGTGATAATAATATTAAGATTAGTCACTCCCTTTCCCCATGTAGTCTGGTGTTGGCTCAAAGGGCTCATGAACAAAATGGGTAGGTGTGAAGTCAGGGAAAGAATTTAAATACAAACTGAACAACATGGTCTTTATCTCATGGTGATGTGAACAATATGGACTGTCCAATCCACCAGAATCAGAGGAAAATGTCAAAGCCACATGGGGGTCAATATTTAGAGGGACGAGGAAACTGCCTAGTGTGAAGTTGAACATATTGGACTACTTCCATCATGGAAGGGTCAGAGATTTGTCCTTACTGGGATAGATACTGGTATTAGGTTTGCTTCTTCTTTCCCTATTCTCTATATTCTGACAACAGTGATGTACACTTAATGAATTCACTATTATGAGAAGACCTATAAAATTGCTTTGGATCACACATCAGAAGCAATATAATAAGCCCATGTTCATGGTAATTGCTACTTATCATGTGGTCAATTAGATAGAAGCATCTAGTATGATAGAATGTAGAATTGTCTGTTGATGACACAAATAGAATAACAGCTGGAACACATCACCAAGCCAAGCTAAGTTTCTTTCTTTCAGAATGTGGTCCACTCACTGCACTAGTGACTACTATATATTCAGGCTGTGTCTCCGAGAGCCAGAATATGTAGATATAGAAACTAGGGGTTGAAATGAAAGTGGTATTCATTATTTTTTTTCCTCCTTGACATGGACTTTACTAGCTTAAATAATACAATGCACAAGAAAAAGACATTTTCACTAAGGTCAAAAATAATGATTTCAATTAATTACAAGATGACATGCACATAGATTATTTCAGCTTCTCTTATCAGTGAAAGTTCAGGTTTAAAAAAAGCAGTTGATCCTAATTATCAAGGGGGTAAAAGTTGATACTATACAATGCAGTCCGGAAAGGTTCTGTCTGAAACACAAAGGATCCTCTGGAGCAGGGGTGTCCAACCTTCTGGCATCTCCAGGCCATAGTGGAAGAGTTTTCTTGGGCCAAACATTAAATACACAAACACTAACAAAAAGTAATGAGCAAAAAAAAAAGGTTTTAAATCAACGTACGATTTTGTGTTGGACCACATTCAGAGCCATCCTGGGCCACGTGTGGGCTGCAGGCTGCACGTTGGACACCCCTGCGCCCCTACAGAGAAACTCCTTATTTCTTCTATGATACTAGCAACCCTAAACAAACAGGTACCATAGGATCCGACATTCAAAAGAAAGGTTTAGGAAGCCTCCCTAAGTAAAATACCCTTCCAGGTAAACATAAGGTGCTGATTCAGAGTAGAGGTACAAGAATGATGCTATCAAAAGGAAGCCATCCGTGAATACAAAGCACAACATTGTGACCAGCAACAGAAAAGATGACTAGAAACTACTCAAACTATTTTTCTGTGTTACATATGTATTCATAAATTATGTCATTTTTCTCCCCATGTAAAAATTACAGTAACTTGTAGTTATTCTTTTAACAGATAATCCATACACTAATTATGGATTAAATCAATGAGTTAACATAATAAAGATCTTTACTCATATCCCCAGATACCAAGTTTCTTTGTCACTCAGATCTCTTATTTGGTGACATTCCTCCAACCAGAGACTCAGGAATCCAAGAGGCTTTCATCTTAATACTTGACCATTAGTGACCTCACAGTTCCACTGTCCTGGTCTGTCGAGCAGCTGGGTGAGGAGCAACATTGGGGGATGGTGCTTCACATGATCTGCGAGAAATGGGCAGGCAGAGGCTCTAATTTTTTTCTCAGGTGGTTTTCCTAGAGTTCGACGTATGATCAGCTCTATAAACCCCAAGTGTAGAAACGATGTATTGCTACAACATTCCTTCAGTATTCCCCTTGCATATGTGTTTTCTGGACACATTCCTTCTAGATATTTAGCATTTCAGCCTGGTCCTTGGCCCACACAAGTTTTCTTGTGCTACCCAATAGGCTTCAAAATAAATGTCTTCATGATAAAACTAGTGGAGTGAGTTCTGTTTTTTTGCAGTTAAGACCTCTACATGAACATGTCTCAAAGGGTAAATAATTGTGTATAATGGAGATTTAGGGAAGGAGATATTTTCAAGCAGTGGAATTTTCTTAGATTTTTTTTGAAAGCAAATTCAAATTTGATTGAACTAAAATCCAAGTTATTAAAATAATTTAAAAACAAAACCAAAAAACAATGAACAACAGAAGACCACTCTCTTCTTGGGCAAAAACCATCGAGAAAGGCAGGGTCCTCCTTCCTCATGCAGGCCAGGTGTGTTTTCTTCAGACATTCTTATTAATAACCTTTGACAATGACTCTCTCTACTTATCTGTCTTTCAACTTGTTTTTTTCCCTGCACACAGATTGCTGTAAAATCTAATTTCTTCCTATCTCAGCTATGTTCTATTACAAATTCTTTGAAATATCACATGTGCTGTGAGCCGAAGCTTTCCATTTTGTTTGAATTCATATAATGATACAGCAGGGAGAAGCTTTAGAAACCCCTCATTCAATTTCCTCCAATTACAGAAACAATGAGACCTAGAGAGTAAATGTTAATTATCTATGGTCAGTAATGTTTGGTAAAACAGCCCCAAGCCCCAATGTCTTGGAAATTAACTCGATGGCTTTTCAACATCCTTCTTAAATTCAAGGTTCCTATCAGGATAGTCATCAGTTTATAATCCTCCAATTATGAGCGCCACATTATAATCCATGCTCTCTCAAAGACACAGAACCTAGGATTAATAATTAATGCAACATTAGATGGCTCTGTGTTAAAGGGTGTTATATCAGATAGTTGTTAAAATATAATTTATTCAAAAGCTTTACCTTATTTGGGTTCAGGTTTTGATAATGCTGGATTCCAAAGCTCCCTCACCCCACTAGCTCTCCTCTTCAAATACCACTTTCCCTGCAATCTCATTATCCTAGTTAAATGTATTGTGTAAGTATGAAGAAGCAAGCTTTCCCACTAAATTAATAAAACTCCATAATATGTTTTTAAAACATTTTAAATGTATTCCTGGGAGTGACTTCGGTTGCACTTTGCTGACAGACATCAGGGTCTATCATGCATAGCTAATTGGAGAAATATATTAGTTTTCCCACTTAAGTAGCATGCCCAGATACATTAATATTCCCTTCCTCAGAAAATTGCTCTTTTCATGGAAGCTATTTATTAATATGTTTTTTCTTAGAACATGAATTCTTACCCTGGTCTAATGCATTGGTAATTGGGTGATGCAACAAACCGTATTTAAATATAAATCAAGTAATAGAGGTAATATAGCTATCTACATTTAAATGTGGTTAGCAAACATTGGAAAAACAAATAAGCAAGTTGAAATGTTAATCAATAATTAACAAAACCAGTCCTTTTCATTGGCATGTAACCCATCCCATTGTATCCTCTTTGTCCCCCAAATGTTTTGCTTTTATACACAAAACATTTTCTTCAAACGAAAATATGCAGACCCCAATATTAAAAGAGATCAAAGTAGAGTTCTTCTGGTTGAAGTGCCTGCTTGACCAGAATCCTCTCCTCACTTCCATCCTGGGCCTTGATGGTACTCAGACAAACACAGAGGACAGCAAAGAACACAATTTGAAGGCACAAGAAACTTACCATTGAAAAACATCTTAGCGATAATCTTGTCTAGACTTAAAAGAAAAAGAATTTATTCTGAATCAGCAGCTACAGGCATATAAACCCATCAACACCAAGAAGGGTAGCGCCCCCTTCTGGTACTCCCTGACACTGAAGACGTTTCTGACCACACGCTCCTGACTAATTGCATATTATTGATGACACCGCATGAAACATTAGGATATGGGCCCTAACATATTTGCTATTTAAATTCAAACATTACTAATTTTGAGTTCTAATGCATCATTCCTCTATTATTTACTGAGATGTAGAGTAAGACTTTAGTTATGGAAGCATCAGATGCTCACAGACTGAAATTTCACGGACTTTAGATTTCAAAAACATTGCTACAAAAATTACTTGTTCCTCATCGGGTGGTAGATACTAAATGACACAAAGAAACTATCACTGAAATTTCTATAAACAAATCTTTTCATAGTCTTTGGTCATACATATGATCGTTTATTGTATTGTGTTTAAGAAGTATTTGCCGATTGATAATTTTGACTTAGATTTGTGTCCACCTTAATCAGGCAAGTCTTGTTTCTCAGGCAACCATAGATTTGAATGGCTTGATAAACTGATTTGGTTGGATTCCTATTGCCATAGCTACATAGGAATCCTATATGTCCTTTTTGCTTCCTCAGTTTGTCTGCCTATCACCCACGTGGTGCACTTCGCCCTCCACTTCAGAATTAGTTCTGTCTAGACTCTGTTAACAATCCACACATCAGTTAAAAGCAATGGAAGGAGTTTGGGATCCGTGCAAAGGAGTCTCTTGCTCAAGCCAGCTTGATCGCTGATTCGTATGTCCCCACTCTAATAAAAGAGCCCCTTATTCGTTCATGTGCACTGACTCAGATAGCTGGACTCTTAGTTTGTTTCCCTGTGTCTGGTCCCAATGACAAACTGTCTCTTTCCCAAACACCACCCTAGGTGTTCGGATCCCATATCCAAATGTAAAGACATGGCGAATACTGGGCCTGTTCCCTGTGTAATAGTGCTAGATAACCTTATGAACAAAAACCTCAGCATCAAATGTTTATAAGAAAATAATAAAAATAATATTTGGCAAAGATCTTAATAAAAAAATCCAGTATTTCATCCAACATAGTAATTCAACAAGTATTTGTTGAATTCAACAAGTATTTGTTGAATTCAACAAGTATTTGTTGAATACCTGTCACTTGTCAGGGATTGTTTTTGACAAAAGAGATTAGATCTCTGTCTTTATGAAACTTACATTCAAATGGGATAAACAAACAATAAATATGGGGAGGAGACTCCCCCCAAATGGAATTATCTTCTGGAGGGCAGGGCCCTTATAGTATAGGCTTCCCCCCACCTCGTGAGTGTTCTAGGAACCCATCTGTATCAGTGTACCAGCTGGCGTTGTTGTAAGAGGCTGTGTTTGATTTCAGTGGATTTTATTTGAAGACTCTTGCAATGTATTTGCCCATTTTATGATGGGTGATTTAGAGGCATACCTAGCCACACTGTGCTGAGTTTTCAACAGATTTTAACCAAAAATGCCATAACGCCTGTGCACCCCCTAACCGCCATTCACCTGATTTCAACCCAAGCAACCTTATTTTTGTTTTCCCAGACGAAAAAATTCTCAAAGGGAAACATTTCACCGATGTGGAAAAAGTAAAACAAAAAAATGGCAGAAGCACTGAAAGGCATCAAAATCAACAAGTTCAAAAACTCTTCTGAGCTGTGGAAAAAATGTCTCAATATGTGTATTGCATCAAATGGAGAGTACATTGAAGGTGACTGAAGTTTCAACATGTAAGAACAAATACACATTTTTTTATAAATTCCATTTTTTTATTCCCCCTCATAGATATAAAAATAGACATAGGAAATAATTCCAGATAATCTAAGGACAAACAAAGCAGGAGAAAGAGGTAGGGAGAGAGAGCTGCTCTTGTGATGCAGATATATTTCTGAGGAAATAGCTTCTGAATAGAAGTTTGATTTATTCAAAAGTATCTCTTTTTTTAAAGTAAGATCTGGAAGCATAGCATTTAATAGTGAGGATAAACACAGCCAAACTATGTCCCAAAAACTGCTGGAGAGGGGTCCAGATCATCTGCTTCCCTGAGGTGTGAAAAATATCTGCCCCAAAAGAAAATTTAAGATGCTGTAGCTTCATCAAAATAGGAATCATCTGGATTTAGGGACCCTTCCCTGTTAGGCTGGCAATACTCTTCAAAGTAGTGCCTTACTGTCTCCCAAGAGTTAAGCGTTAGATCAGATATATCTGAGACCAAAGAACCTGGGTTACTGCTCACAAGTGGACCAAGGCAAGTAGAAGACACTTCCCAGGTTCAGACACAACTAATGGCAACTGCTAGCTACAATCACCTCTACCACTCACAGCCGCAACACCCTTACCTGCTGGTTCCCTAGGGTTTTAGATACTACCTGCAAGGTCTCTGAGGTTTTTAAGGAATCCAGAGTTAGGATGCTCTCCATATCTTTTAGGAGGAAGTTTAGCTTGATACCTGATATTACATATCCATAATATTTTAAATATCCTATCGGTCCTTCTTCTATTCTATTTCCCACATTATGGCTATAGTGATTATTCTAAAAGGAAAATTTGACCCTATATCAACAGGATATTGGATGAGAATGTTCCTTGTCTTGTATCTGACTGGGAATTAATAAGTAAATTATATTCTAAAATAGGTCTGGATACATACATGCAGTACTTGCCGAAACACAGCAAATGCATTAAAATAAGTGTGAGCCTTAACAATGTATTTGAGTAGAAGCTGGAGCCATTGGAAGAGAAATAGTATATTCTTCAATATGTATTAATCTTATCCTTACCAAAGGAAAATAAGGGAGAAGGAATACCTACCTCATCTAGCCAAGTGAGGGAGATGCAAACAGAAAGAAAACACTTGAGAGATTGAATTGCTTGCCAAAATGAGGAACTGGAATTTTACTCTGCTCCTGAAGGTTTACTAAACTACAGAGACTTACAAGCTCATCATCAGACTAAAGAAAGATGAAGACATCTGTGGAAAGCTTGAAATATGTCCCCTCAGGGATGGGAAGGAGTACACATAATTTGGAAATCGGTGCTCGGAGAGGCAACCAGAAAGTAAACACTTGAGAGATTGAATTGTTTGCCAAATGGGAACTGGAATTTTACTTTATTCCTAAAGGTTTACTGAACTACAGAGACTTCACTTGGTAATTCTGAAGGTTGGAGGCTCCTTAGAGCTGCTCTGGAGACCAGGACAAAGAAAGAGGGCAGCAGGATGGCCCATCTGCAGTTCCACTATTGTGTGTGGCAAGAATGACCAGCTTTCTATTGGTCAAACTGATGTCATGAAAAGTAGTTCTTTTAAAGAGAAGCCACTTTACCGCGGAGAGTAGTGGAGTCAATGGACCCAGCAGAGACTGGGTGGGGGTGGGCAAAGGCTGGGAGATGTGGACATTGTAATAATGTCAACAATAAAAGTAAAGTTAAAAATAAAGAATATCTGAGGAAAAAATCAAACTCATTACAGAGAATGGAATAAAACAGACACAAAGAACACATATTGTATAATTTCATTTATATTTAATTCTGGAATATACAAATTAGGTTCCAGTGACAGCAAGCAGGCAGGGGTTGGTGGGTTTGAAGGCAGGACAGAGAGAGGGTAGATGGGAGGATTACAAAGGGTACGAGGAAACTTCAAGGAATGATGGACGTGTTCATTGCCTTGATTGTGATGAGGGTTTTATAGGCAAAATGTATTAAATTGCACCCTTCAAATCTGGCAAAATTTATTAAATTGCACCCTTCAAATCTGTATATATGTTTAAATTGAGATAACACCCAGTAAAGTAGTTTTTAAAAAATTGGGGAGTGGGAGGAAGTACTGAGAAGCTGTGAGAGTGCCCACAATGTGTTCAAATAAAAATGAACAAAAATTAGATATTATGTAGTTAGAGTTAGTCACGGGAGAAAATAAAGTCATGTTATTTATATCCTCTTTGACTTTCACTCATTCCACAAAGTGGTTATAGCTACAAGTGGCTCACAGCATGCTTCAAGTTCTGGCTTCATAACACAATTTCCAGAGCCCCTCCTTGTGTGATCCCACCTGTTCCTCTCAGCCTGTCTCCTCTCAGACACACCGCTCTGCGCCCTGCTGTGTTTCACACTCCCGACCTTGGCGGACCACTACACACCCACGGCAAGTGTTCCCCAAGCATATTATGCCTTGCTCTCTCATACCACTTACCACATTTATTTTAACTATTTATTTTACTGGGTTTCCTCTTCTAGACTGTAAGCTCTCTGATTTATTCATTGCTATAGCCCCAAGAATATAGCCCATCGACTAGTTTATGAGTGGCACTCAACAAGTGTGTTGAATAGAGATTGTGAATATGGGTTTATAAAAACAGACCACATGGCTGGGTTCAATTATTTTAACCACTTGACCATTCCTATTCTGTATTTTGCCTCTCCCGACTTACAGCAGTCAATCTGTGAGCTTCACAACAGTCGGGGATCTTATCTACTGTATTCATCAATGTATCCTCCTCCACATAGGATATGTGTAATAAATTTCACTAGGTGAATGACACTCTTCTAAGCCTTTCTAGTCCTCCTTCCACAGGAAAAGCAGCCACTAATTTGTTTTTAATTTCAACCTCTAAGTTACAAATCTATAATAGTAACATTGCTTATTCTACTTTTAGCAAATTTCTCATCTCCTAATTGAATAAAACAATTCAATTAAACATTTTCCTAACAACCACACCTGAGCATGTTCACAAATGTAGTTCATAAACTTCCTCTAATCCATCATTTATTCCAAATTTCTATATTACATAAAAGTCCCTGTCATTCCTAGGATCACAACGATGAGTCATCTTTGGTTTCTTTGTTTCCTCACCTATTACATCAAATTGAACATAAAGTTCTGCCAAATCTTCTGCAAATGTGTTATACAAAAAGTATTTTTTTGTGTGCTTATGACCTGCAAGGCACTGTAGGAGGCACTGATATCAAAATGACCTCCACTCTCAAAAGGCTTAAAATCTCATAGGAAGAATGTTATAAACAGACAAATGACTAATATGCTACAGAAGAGCGAGTTCACCCTACAAGCAGGAATGCACCGTGTGCTCATACAGAATAAACGATGTGTTGTAGAAGCTCAAAGGAAGTTATGCCTGTTTTTAATTATATACAAAATATGGTACAGAGAAAGATTTGAGCAGATATAGGTGGGGTGAAGATGTTTGAAAATATAATAAGATGATGCTTAATGAGTGTGTGGCTGCAATGTGGGCAGGGTAGACTAAAAAACAGAGAGGCTAGAGAGCAATACATTTCAAGCAATACTCTACAATATTAATCCATAAGATCCATCAATGTTTGCAAAACACATTGGAGAGAAAAGAAATTAAAGTCGGATATTAAAGTCCACTAGGAAAAGATGATATAATATATACCTAATGTAAGCTGGTCATAACAAGAATAAAAGAAAATAGACTTAAGAGGTGGAAAAATTACCCTGTCGTACTTATAAACTCTCTGAATTTGGGAAGGAAATCAATGATTTGGTGATATACAAAGTGATTTTGTGTGTTATCTCATTTTGGTCCTCACAAAAACATTGTAAGACCAAAAAAAAAAAAAAAAAAAAAAATCCTGCCTCAAACTAGGCTTAGAGTCATAATAGATATTCTGGAATCCAAGTAGGATCCCTGACCCACATATGACGATGTTCAGTTTAATCCTATTTCTTCAAAAGCATTGGAATTTGGTAACTCATTGGAATTCATTTCCATGATCCAGAAAGAAAGGAAAAGGTCTTGGCTCCAACTGGCTAATCTCAAATAGATGCATTGCATGCAACAATCCATTTATTCAATCCATCTCAGAACATGTGATCTGCATCAGTTATTAAGATGTTTTCAGCTGCAAAGCCACACTTGTATCCTGAGAGGTTGGGCCTGAGACTGCAGATTTCTGCTTCAGTGTCTTTTCTTTGACAGACATCATCGTCAACAGAGGGTGCGAGAGGGAGGCTGCAAGTCTGGAAGAGGAAGAGAGGGCTTGCTCCTAGCCTGTTTTCCTGAAGTATCTGTCAGCTCGTGGTCCCTGTGAGTACCACCTAAAAAAAGCTTTGTCCCTGTGGTAGCGGCAGCCTTCCCTTCTCAGAGGTCTCAGTCAGGGCCCACGAGGCCCCTCCTCTGAGCTCAGAGATACCAGCAGGGGCCAACAGAGCCCTCTCTTCAGCAGGCTGAGCTTCAGGTCCTGGGGATCCTCCTGCCTTTGTTCTCTCAGCTGTAGGCATGGCAGCAGCTTCCATTTGCCCCCCTTTTTTAGACCTTGGAATTTTCCTTTTACTCTTTTAATAGTTGGCAATTTTATACCTAATTAAAGTTATTTATATTAAATCTTCTCTGTCAAATAATTGGTGTGGCTTCTCTCTCCTTTCTGCATCCTAATATGGACACATCTGGTTTCCTAAGATTGCCCTCCTAATCAAATATTTAAAGAGGACTTGAACTGCCTCTTGCTATCTTCTCTATTAAATGTTCCCCAAAATTTACCCATTCTTCGCAGTTTTTTACTCTTTCTTTACATGCAATGACCCTCACCCTCCAAGAAAACGTATTCCCTCTGGTTTCTGTGCATATTGTTTCAGAATGCTTTCTTTATGCTTTCTCGCTTAAACTACCATTGTCTATCAATATATATTTTCCCTTCTCTTTCTCTATTTCTTTCTTTCTTTCTTTCTTTCCTCCTTTCTTTTTTGTCTTTCATCTATCTGTCTGGATAGCTTGTTGTAACACTTCTGCTAGATTTAATCATTTTGCAAACCATGTAATATAAGTATATACTGTTGTATAAATCAGAATCTGCTTATATAGTATAACAATACAATGTAGAGATTTGTATTCTGGAAAGAACAATTTTATCAGAACATTATCTAACAGTGACAAATTGAAAACAACCTAAATATATATATAATATTAAAAAAGTGTTGAAGTGAAATTATGTTTATTTATTACATGCATTTTAATGATTAATTGCATTAAAATGCATGTGATTAAATGTTACTTAACAGAGAGTTCTAGCTGTGGAAAAATAGTTATGATAATATTCTGTGAGTAAGAATATAATATGTAACTATGACATGATCTCAACTACGTAAAAATTCATAGAAGAAAAAAACTAAAAAAGAAAAAAAGCTACATGGTCAACAGTGAATGCTGGATTGTGCATAATTTCCTTCTGACTTTCATGTACTTTTGTAATTAGAAAACTCTCTACAAAACATAGGCCATTATTTTTTCCACTTTCTTCTCTGAGCTCACATGGTCCTCAGAAGAGGAAGGTTTTGCCTGTATAAGCAAAATGTACTCAAAGTATTCTATGTGGTTTCTGCCTGTAGTAGATATTGTTGCATAGAGTCATTTCTCAAACTATCATTAGCTGACTTTCCATTTGTATAATTTCCAAGATAAAATCCCCATCAATTGTAGGGAGATCAAGAACAAAATAGTTGAAGCTAGGAGGCTTGGATTTTACTTCCAGTGTGACAATTTCTAACAATGTGTCTTTAGGCAGATTATTTCACTTCTGTGAGCCTTATTTTCTCATCTATAAAATACTTTGTTCAAAACCTCACATGATTATTTTGAGGATTAATGAGAGAGATTAAATTTTCTGTTAAAATGCTATACAAACTGAAAAAGTCTTTCTCAAAAGATTTTATTTATTTATTTTTAGAGAGAAAGGAATGCAGAGAGAAAGAGAGGGAGAGAAACATGAATGTGTATTTGTCTCTTGTGCGCCTCCTGCTGGGGACCTGGCCCGCAAGCCAAGCATTTGCCCTGACTGGGAATTGAATTGGCGACCTTTGGTTCACAGGCCAACACTCAATCGACTGAGCCACACCAGCCAGCTCAGAGAAATTCTTATAAAATAACGTATTTTCTCTTTAAATTATTTTCCTTCTAGGACCACTTTACCCAAAACTCAAAATCATAACACTCCCTAAGCCTCTACATTTTGTTTTAAATGTTCACTTTTCATAAACATTCATCATAATACTATATTTGAATACAAATAAATTACAAATAAATGGAATTTTCCTGCAAGAAGCAGTTGCTTTTTTGGGATTCTCTGTCTCTCTCTTTCCTTTTCCTCACCATAGAATTTGAGTGTATCATCTAAACCTACAAAGTAACATCCATAAACACAGACAAAACATTTATTTAAGATGAAGAGCTGTGTCCTACAAATATGGTTCTCAATGAAGCAGTTTCCCTGAAGGTCTATATTGCTATAATATATCTTAATTGATCACTGTCAGCATAAGTCATTTTAATGGCCTCATTATTCCCTGTTTAGGATTCTGAATTTTAAGAAGAACATATTTCACAAAGTGGCTTTCACAAACATAATCAATGTTAGGGGAATACTTGGCTACTTTTGTTGCCAATTCTATTTTTACACAGGCATTACATTATTTAAAGAGAATGTTTTTGATATTAAGAAGACATGATAATTAGGCATAATCAATATTCAGTTGTTTTTATATCACTTACTTGACATTCAAATTGTTACCATGATTTTGATGATATATGGAGACCTCTTATAAGTAGATTATCTCCTGAGCTCTCTGTAGAGAGCTACATTCCTTAAGGCTGAGATGGTTATAAAGCGAAGAATTGATTTCTATTTTCCTATTTTAGGCACAGACCCACAAAAACTTAAAGCTGTGAGAGCTCTTAGGGATTTTTTTATCTATTTTAAATTTTTTCCCCTCAATACTGAAATGCCTTTAAGTGCATCTCCCATGGGGCTCTGTCTTGAACACTCCCTGGGGTGGAGCTCATATGTGCTTCAAGGTACTCAATTCTCTTTGATGGGTAAATCCAATTGCTTCATTTAAATATTGAGCATCCCTTAATATAAAACTGTGAGAGAGCTCAGAGCAGATGAGTCAAGGCACTTGTTGCCCGTAAAAGGTCAAAAGATAACTTGATACTCATGTCTTTTACAGCAGTAATCACACTATACTACAGGTGATATTGTGCCTTTACTCTGGATGGAGTATAAATTTCATGAGAGTAGAGTCCATATTTTATTAATTGTCACAACCAGCACTGAATAAATGTTAGTTAATAAATGAATAATAAATGAGTGGGAGTCATAAAAACAATACAATGTCTTTAGATACCTCCTTTATATTCAACTGAAATAATTATACTTGTACATAACCACCCCATATAAGTGTTCCCTGTATTTCCAAGGACAACCTATACATAAATAGCTTATGATACACCCTTTTCTTCTACAAACTAAATACCCTCTGTCCCTTTTCCTGTTCTCTATACATGATAATTGACTAACCCTCCACATGATAATTATCTTTTTCTTGACACAAGTTAGTTTGTCAACACTCTAACTTATAAAAGAATAACATAAAAATGCAGGAGAGTATCAAAATGTTTTCTTGCAAACTTAAAAATGTGTTTTGAGGTGAGAAAGTAGCCTGAGAATGAAAAATATAAAAACTACCAATTGAAAGAAAAATGTGAGTTGGAGGATCTAGTTCTTTACCTGACCTCAACATAGATTATGGATTCTCCAGTTTTGACTTGTTGGTTTATGCAGTCTACCCTCCTAAATTGTTATTCTGTGCATCTCCTCCCATTTAGACAGAAGAAGAGTACTTAAAATAACTTAGTTCCAGTTAGTGTAATGGTCTGAGATTTTTGAACTTATACTCCATTATTTGCAGAAACATGTTTATCCCTCACTAATATTAGGTTTCTAGGGATCAGAAGAGTTTTGTGGAATTTCAGTGCGCAACTTCATTCAAACAGTAGCATGTCTTTACAAATACATTCCAAGCAAATTCCGGTAGAACTGTAAAATTGCAATCATTGAACTTACATATCAAATGAGCAACAGATAAGATCATTTCATTCTCTGAAGCCATAGCTCCACCTTTTTCTATACTGAGCCATTCTTTCAGCCTATTAAATAGACCTTCTCCATAAAGTTTCTTCTCATCTTTACTCAAAGGTATTGTTCTATTGCATATGGCTTCCATAAGCTAAAATCTCCATAAGATAAATTCTCAAACTTATACATTTACAGACTAAAAAAGATAAATTTTCAAACATATAGATTGACAAATACTAAAAAAAGAAAAACAACTTATTTAAAGATTTTTTTCACTTAACATGGGTTAGATAAAAATAATTGATTATCTTTATTATATTTCTGTAGAGAAGAAGATTGTTCAAGTAACCAAGCAGTATCTATATTTTTGAGAAAAATTGATGATATTAATCAAGGTTGTGAAGTTGTTGTTTTGCATTTTGTTTTGTAAGTCTTGTTGTGAGTCCGTAATTTATTTTTCTATCACTGTTGTAAGGGAAAACTAGGAAGACAGGATGACTAGAATATTTCCTTCACATCACAGCCTTGTGAGCTGATAAGGAGTCATTACATTTACAATATTCATTTATGGATGGATAAAAACACTGTCTTATAAATATGTTCTATATGCTTATTCTATTTTTCTTCTCTATATGTCACAGTAGGCAATCAATTTAAAAAATAAGATCAACTTTATTCAAAGAAGCACAAGGATGTGATTTCTACACAGGTGAAAATATGGCTTAATAGATCTTTGCCTGCCACATTTAAAAATGATTGTGACTTGCAAGGAAATGGTAAGTGGAAATAGGAAATGTGACAAATAAACTTTAAAATAACCTTCTACAGAAGAGAAATAGATCAAAGTTTTTCAAATGATGTATTTTTTTTTTAAAAAGGACTAGAACAGGGAATCCTGTTCTTTATATGTCAAAATAAAAAAAAAAACATTAGAGATAAATTCAAACTTCATAGGCACGCATTTCTTTAGAGAATGAATCAGTAGCTGTGACAAAAGATCCGAGCTGTTTTATCTGATTCTGCATCACAGGTGATTTCAATCCACTGTTAAAAATAGTTAACTTGCATAAATATATTTAAAATCTGATTGATAAAGTGTTCTAACAAAAGTTCTAGAAAATAAAAGTATTTCCCATTGAGATTCAGTTTTAATTGAGAAAGAAAATCAATTATCTTCCATAGTAAGTGCCAGTCAAAATTATGAAGTTCATTGACTAACACCTCTGCTTTCTGCATAATGTAGTCTTTTAATCCTCTCCACTAATAGTTAAATAGTTAAAGACTCAAAGTGCTAGAGGTTAACCTATGTTGATCCTACCTCCTCTACTTTCTAGGTATTCAAATTAAGGCAAATCTCTGGATCTCAATGACCTTATCTGTACCTTCCTTGTAAAGAAAAAAATGTGGGAAAGAGTAAATTTATATATATATGAGAGGAGACACACAAAAAAATCTGAAATTACCTTCTGGATGGCAGCCCCTTATAGCACAGGCTTCCCCCAGTAGGTGAGTGTTCTAGGAACCCATCCATATTAGTGCACCAGCTGGTGTTTGGTTTCAGTGAATTTTTTTTTGAAGGCTCTTTCAATGTATTTGCCCATTTTATGATGGGTGATTCACAAATGTACCTGCCCACACCATACAGAGTGTTCAGCTGTTTTGGACCAAAAACAGCATGACCCCTGTTCCCCATCCTCCCTATTCACCCGATCTCACCCAAGTAACTAACTTTCTTTTTTGTTTTCCCAGATGAAAAAAGTCCTCAAAGGGAAACAGTTTGCCTATGTGGAAGATGTGAAACAAAAAACAGCAGAAGCACTAAAAGGCATCAAAATGAAGGAGTTCAAAATCTGTTTTGAACAGTGAAAAAAAAGTCTCGATAGGTATATTACATAAAATAGAGTGTACTTTGAAGGTGACTGAAGTTTAAACATGTAGGAATAAATACATAATTTTTTATAAATAAATTCCAGGGTCTTGGGGGATCCCCCTTGTAAATAACCTGTTAAAAAATAAATATCAGTATTTTGTCATTATAATTTTGATATTCTTTTCTGGAGTCTGTTAGAAGAAAAGCAGTTGATAAGTTTCTGGTAACTTAATAGGCTTCCAAGCCTCCTTTAAGCCACTCCACATCTGAGTCAAGTTTGTCAGACCACCACCGATTAATTTTCTTTCAAAACATTTTTTTAATTTAAATTATTATCCTATCCCCCAAAACTTCAATGATAACCCAATACCTACCAATTAGAATTAACTGACATTAAAGTTGCTATCTGAAATACATTTGATTACCTCACCTCTAGTCTTATCTGATGCTAGTCAGTGACAATATTTAGTAAAGAGAAACTATATCTCCATAAGAAGTGCATGTATCCTGTGAGAGTAAAACTGCGTTTCTCTGCTTCACAGTTCAGCACCTGGTACAGGATCTGGCAAAAATAGGCATCATGTATTTCTGAAATGAACAAATGTGTGAATGATTGAATGCTCTGATGGCGAAACTGATGCCAAACCCTCCTCACAGAAGTTAATTAAAAATTGCAATTCCAGGTTTAGGTAGTCGGCATCTGTTCTTTGTGACCACCAGCATCTTTCTCTCTTTCTTTTGATGAAAGAACCTTGATTTTCATTTAGGACCTACTTCTACCAAATTGCATGTGATCTTGAAAGCAAGGTCAACAATTGCATCCACTCTGTAATGGGGAGAGGGTTGTTTGATGAAGCTGGATCAATCAACTGTTCCAGAGGACTACACTGTTTTATTTTCCTTTTTGAGTATTGATTATTCAATTTTTCCTGTGATTCATTAAATGCTTCCCACCACATTAGTAGTACATTATTTTTATTCTAAATTAACTATAGTGGGTTCTTGTATCTTATAGCCAAACGATTCAGTTGATACACTACCAATTATAACTAATAGATTACTGACTTAGGGAAGTAGTCATATGGCTATAATGCAAATTCACCATTACAATATCAATAGCAGTCTGGTAAAGTGACACTTTATATCAGTAATATTGATAAAAATGATAAGGCCACAGTTACTGTTAAAAATTCCTCTAGCTCAACCCAATTTAAATAAAATCTTCCTTTATGTCTTCAGAAGATGAAAACACTGAACACGGAGCCATACTGCTCTGTGATAGACATAACAGATGGCTGTCAGTGAACCTATTGCAATAGCTCCTTCCTAGCCAAGAGGTCCTGGTTCTCATCTGTTGATTCACAAACCATGAAATCTGTCTGGAAATTGATGAGTCAGCTTCTGGCAAGGGAGTGTCCTCCCTCTACAGTTACCTCGAGGCATCCTTTCATTCTGATCCCCCAAACATGACTCTGCAGGCAGAAGTGTCTTCTGTAGAGGTCAAAATAATTTATACCCAAATAGTGTCATAGACAAGGTTATTTGGGGAGGGAAAAAGTAACCTGATCTGACAAATTCCACCATAAAACTGTCTCAAGGTATTGATGCAAATTTTTCATTTCAAAGGTAGAGATACATTGTTTGATATAAAGTATATTAAGTATCTCAAAGACATTCAAAGTCATATTCTGTAGTTCCCTAATTCTAATTTTTCTCATTTTTTAGAGAATCCCTTCAATCAAGCTTTACTGATATTAAAGTTGAGGATTCTTCTAGTATTTACAGACTTTCTATCTAAGATGAGGCAGCAGGAAAAAAGCAAAAAGTCTAGAGACACCCCAAAATTCTATCCCCAAATCTGAAATTTCTTACCAAAAATCAGTGGCCCTTTCTGTCAGATTGGCATATTTTTTGTCTTTTTGCCTTAATTGACGTTTATTAATTATGGACAGTACAGGAAGACTTTTCTTATTATCAGTGCTAGAAAAGTCATATAGAGAGTACAGAAAGGCTCCTGATTACCACTATCATGCCACCAAAGTTTGTTCTATGGTTAGCACATCACTTAAATTTCCTTTTCTATGAACATTTTTCTAATGATGTCCTGGTCATTTAGTGGCAGAATATAGGAAAAGTCAGGCATCTACATCATCCAAATAGAAATTAAGTAAAAACAAATTAAAGGTATAATAGAGGATTATCATCCTGATACTAAAAAAATGAAAAATAAGCTAGACAATTTTTAAACCTGAATTGTTGCCAATATAAAAGTGTATTATATGTATGTTATGAACCATTCACTCAGATGTATAAGAAAACCAAGATTCTTTCAGAGTGCAGAAGGTTAAATCTCTGCAAGCACCTGTTCATGAATGGGCTAAATAAGAGATCCAGTAAGGACGATAAAGGCTGGACAATGGAGGGTATCATAAGCCTTCAAAAATCTTTACAATGTGTAAATTTTAGTGCTATATAAACCTAGGAGTATGACTTGTAATAATTCACTGTGAGTTGTGCTGAAAAATAAAAATATATATGTTGCAATAGCATCCAATCAGAATTTATATAATGTTTATTTGGCTGATATCAAAGGAAATACAAATGGTCCTTGGATCCAGACCCCATAGCTTCTTCAGAGGGAAGAAGAAGATGATTAAAGGAAGAACTGGATAAATAAGGCATTGCTTAACAGCAAGTTACATACATCATTACAAATTCTTCTGGGAAGTTCATGGGTCATTTTTAACAAGGATGGGGAGAGACTGCTATCACCAAGTGCATTTTTATTATGATTAATGGCCAAACAACGCTTTCTTGAGAAAAAAAATAGCCTCTCACAATAACTCCAGAGTGTTTCACAAATGGTTGCTATTCTTGCTCACAGTTTCATGACACATTTTAATAATAAGATAAGAGGAAGGAGTTTGGAACTGTTGGGTAAAAGTGGATTTAAACTCTTGTTTGACAGACACACTAAGCTCTTAAAGGTGTGTATGGCAGGACCCCTTTCCCTCCCTCTCCGATGTTTGAAGGTGGGTGGAACTCTCAACTAAGGATCAATGCCCTTCCCATGCTGAAGTCCACAAGGGTATCCATGGACATACCTAAGTGATTCTGGAATCAATTTTATTCTTTGTGTACCTGTGCTTTTCTGCTGAATGCAGAACACTCTTTGATATTAGTGTTCTTGAGGGTTAGTAATTAAATATATGTCACTTTCTTTTCATAGTTATGTTTCTTCTTAGAATTTCTTTCTTTTGAATGCTATTTTCCTTCTTTGGGAGTATCTAAGCACTTGGTTCTGAAGGGTGACCTGAAATAACACTGCTATCTATTTGAGCAAGTGCAGATTGTCCTAAGGAATTCCCTATGAAGATTGTTCATGCCGGCTCATCTTTCTAAACATAAGGTCACATGAAATCCTGAGCAGATTCCCCAATTCAAATGGAAATTTAATTAAGTAACCTTAAGGCAATTTCCCATTCAGAGATTCTATGCCTTTATGAAATTACTCCTAATCATCTTTTACAGGGTCAATTACTTCACCTTTTTCTACATTTGCCAGCTAGCAATTCTGTGTATGACCTTGACCACAATAGGCCTGGCTGATTAATGAAGAGTTTAGTATTGCCAGGACTGGAAAAATAATTGACACTGCCTAGCCTGTTGGAACTGAAGGAGCAATGCCATTTCTGGCTTCTAATGAGGGCAGGCATATTAGAACATAAAGGCTAATCTGTGGGCTCACAGAGCCCCACTAATCCTTGCAAACCATAAGCTGCTTTGCAATTTTATCATGAACTTGCAAAGCTTGTTTGCAGCACTCTAAAAATCACAAAATCACTGAAATATTTGGTTGGAGGACCTGGAAAGGTCATTCACTGACAGTGTTCAATAACCTGTCTCTAAATCAGTTTTTCTTAAAGTATTTCTGATAGAGGCAAAGGTTCTCTTAGCCCCAGATTTCTCGGAGGAAGGACAGTTCATAGACTCTTTTATAGTCTTTACTGTTCAAAAATGCCTCAGAGCATAGAATTTTTCTAACTAATACTTTTGTTTTAAAAATGAACATTTTAAAAATTAACTTAGCAAACAGCTAGAACAGGAACAGAAACACAGAAATGGAGATCATATGGAAGGTTAGCAACAGGGGCGTGGGAGGAGGAGAGGGGGGGAAAAGGTACAGAGAATGAGTAGCATAGATAATGGGAAAAAAAATAGACAGGGGGAGGGCAAGAATAGTATGGGAAATGTAGAAGCTAGAAAACTTATGACCCATGGACATGAACTAAAGAGGGAAATGTGGGTGGGAGAGGGTGGGTAGGGTGGAGGGGAATGATGGGGGAGAAATGGGACAACTGTAATAGCATAATCAATAAAATATATTTTAAAAAAATTTAAATAAACCAACAGTCCACTATGGTTAGGAGAAAAAATAAATTCCATGAAGAAAAGTAGTCCAGAGGAATGTATTAAACTATATCCACCATTTTCCCTCAACTCTTGTTTTAAAAATTTGATAATATTTTGGTGTGACAGAATTTTATCCATAGAGCACACAAAGCTCTTTATTATTTTGTGTCTGACTATATTTCCAGCCTTACTTCCTATTACTCTATTCTTCTTCCAGTTATTAAATTTCAAGCCCACCAATACGAGCTGGCTGTTATCTGAAGTTCTGACCATTTATTTCTCAATTTGGAAAACTGCCATTGTTCCTTAAGACACATTTTCTCCCTTGTGACACATCCCTGACCTGCCATCAACCTTCTTTCTCTAAATTATCTCCAAATAGTCTTTCTATATACATTTGGAATAGAACACACCATAAATATATGAATAATTTACACATATATCTCCTATATTAGACTTACTGTCTTTCAAATTAGAATCAGATCTTATTTTCTTTATATCATAAGTGGCTGGCAAGTCATTTGTCCTGAATAACATCGATTAAATTCACTGTAAGTTGCATACATTTTATTACAGAGATAAAAAGTATTTAGTATGATATATTATAAATATTCTTCCAAAAGTTTTCAATATCATCCAAGTTTCTCTAGAGCATTTAGAGTCAGTGCAGATGCCAAGTTAAAAAAGATTTAAGGAGGGAATAGTGAAGAAATTGTCAGATTTCTCCTTTGCTTGCTCTACTAGACAGGAAAAGATGGTAGTAAGTAGATATAAAAGAGAAGTTAACATTAAGTAATTAATAGTATTCCATTATTAAGATGATAATATTTATGTTTGATGTGATGTATAATACCTAGAGAAAACTTTCTTACTATCTACATTGTATTAATTACTAATATAAAAGATTTTAGGAGAAATTATTTACATTTTTTAACCTTAGGTAATATTTTTATCAGTGCACTGTTCAAAGTATTTAAGTATTGGAAGATGTGCAATGAATGGCTCATGCAGGTGTCAATTTAAAAATGTCACTCATAGCCCTGGCTGGTGTGACTCAGCAGATTGAGTGCCTGCCTGTGAACCAAAGGTTGCTGGTTCAATTCCCAGTCAGGGCACATGGCTGGGTTGCAGGCCAGGTCCCCAGTTGGGGGCATGTGAGAGGCAACCACACATGGATGTTTCTCTCCCTCTCTTCTCTCCCTCTCTTCATCTGTCTCTAAAAATTAATAAATAAAATCTTTTTAAAAAAATGTCACTCATATCATGAGCTTCTTATTGGATGGCTAGGACACCAGAGCAGAGGATACTTTGATATATAAAAAAAACTAAGAATGACTTCTTTAAATGTCTAAAGGGCTAAAGTTATCACAGAACTTCTATAATGAATAAATATTTGATAATATTATTTGATAATGCATTTTAGAGGTTTTTTTTTAACCAAAGTGAGTTGATCTTTTTCTAACGTTTATCTAAGTCAACAACTAACCTAAGCAAAGATGAATGGATTTATAGACAAGAAAACTGAAGCTTAGAGAGAGGTTATATGTCTTATTCACAGATCACACTGATGGTGCAATAGATCTGTTCTTTGAAATTACATCTTTGTCTTACGTACGTAACACCATATATCAAAGCTACCACTGCAGCCAGGGTATAAAATTAGGGTTTGATTTCAACAATAGAGGGAACAAATCTGGATTCCACATTTTAGCTCTGACATGTAAAGAGTTTGGAAGTTGTTTCTCTTACTCATTAAAACAAGAACAAGCTAGACAATCTGAAGATCATTTTTTTTTTTTTGACATGTGTGAGAATTGAGGTCAAAGGCATCACTTCAAAACCTGGAGAGACAGGCGCACCCAGAGAGACAGAGTCAACATCTATTAACCTGGAGCAAGATCCACTGGAGTCACAAACTGATAGGAACATTTAAATGGCAATGTTGATAAACTGCTGGAAGATGAGTGTGGACTAACTGGAGGGTAAGGAACTCCTGAGGGTCCCAGTCTTAGTGGGGCACCTATATTTTCATGCATTTTACCTGTAGGAACCCCACAAGGTTTTCAATCCAAGAAGCAGGAAAAATGTCCTTACTGTTCTAGCAGGGGAATGTAACATTTTTGAAATATAAATAAAGTATTCTTCAAACCAAAGGCCTACTCTCCAGTTGTGATTATTAATCTATGTGAACAATAACTTTAAACGTGAATGTCTGCATATACCAAGTAATAGACAAAGATTATTAGATTGAATAAAATAAACAAGACCCAACTATATGTTGTCCAGAAGAAATCTACCTTAAATATGAGAATGCTGGTAGGTAAAAAGTAAAGGGATAAAAACTGTAGTATGCTAATGCTAATCAAAAGAAAGCTGGGATAGCTACATTTATTGAAGACAAAGCTCACTTCAGAGCAAGGAAAATTATCAGAGATATAAAGGAGCATTGAATAATGATAAAAGTGTTGATTGTAAAGACACAAGCATCCTCAACACATATCCACCCAACAACAGGGCATCAAACTATTGTGACAAAAACTGATAAAAATGCAGGAAGAAATAGACAAATCAACTATTAAAGTTGGAGATTTTAACACACCTCTACCAGTGGGATGGCTCTATCAAACAGAAAATAAGCAAATATATAGTTGAAGTGAAAAGTACTATCGATCACCTTGATCTAATTAGAAATTAAAGAGAAAGAAGTCTCAAAAATCCCAATGGAGGTGTGAGGTTGGAACACCTCTTAGTGCTCATCTTGCTGGTATGAAGCTATATTAAGTGTGTGTGAGTGTGTGTTTATGCATGTGTATCTATTCCTACTACTGAAACAAATAATACTGAAAGAAGATATGGCTTGTCACAACACCCAGATACATGGTTCTTGTGGTACAACAGAAAGCACCCTTCGAATGGAATGTAACTGTTGAACAATGCAGGGGTGTCCAACCTTTTGGCATCTCTGAGTCACAGTGGAAGAAGAAGAGTTGTTTGGGGCTACAGATTAAATACAAAAACATTAACAAAAACTGATGAATAGAAAAAAAAGTTTTCAGTAAATTTACAATTTTGTGCTGGGCTGAATTCATAGTCATCCTGGGCCAAATGTGGCCTGTAGGCTGTGGGTTTGATACCCCTGCTGGAGGAAAACAGGTTTTTCTTTTTAATTCCACTATTATGCTATCTTTACTGGGAACATTTTCCACTATGGCATTATGCTAGTTAGTGTTAGAATGTACTGGGACAGGGAGGACCTAAGCCACCACCTATGCTGGAAGAAAGAAGGTATTAGTCACCAGCTAAATACCTGACCACAAGATTCCTCATCATCAGAAGCACCTGAAGCATAGCCGCCAGCATCAGCTGGAAACTGTTTGAATCCTCGCCGCCCCTCCCTTCTCCCTCAAGCTTTTCCCAGAAACAAGGCCCATAAATCTTCCAGGACTTTCTGTCACTGAATCAGCCTTCCCCAATCAGAGAACATTGTCTTGATCACACCGGTACCCAGGACACCTGGAGCAGAGCAGCAGGGTGAGCCACCCTCCCACATACATAAAAACCCTTTCCCTTGCTGCTGTTGTCTGCTTGAACTCAGCTGGCCTGATCGCAGTGTCCCGCCTCGAATAAAAGCCCTTCATTGGGAAAAAAAAGAAAAAGAAAAAGATATGGCTTGAGTAAATATTTATTTAATCTAAATATTTAAAATATTCTGATGTCTTATCTATAATTATTGTTTAAAAGGTCCACCCTGACTTGCGTGGCTCAGCTGGTTGGACATCATCCACAAAATGAAAGGTCAGGAAAGGTCACTGGTTTGGTTCCTGGTCAGGATGACCCATTGATATTTCTCTTTCACGTCAATGTCTCTTTCCCTCTGTCTTACTCCCTTCTACTTTTTCTAAAAATAAATAAATAAAATATGTTTAAAAAAATAAAAGGTCCTCTTTTAAATCTATATACCACTAGAGAATTGATCCTAAACCTTGGCCAACTTTCTGTCGCCATGCTGCCCACTGAGAACACTCCTTGCTGTTTACATGTTTGGAATTAAAAACACTCGCTACTTAATTCAAGGGGCCCGGCTGTGTACACCCGCTGCACAGGCTGTGTACACCCGCCGCACGGGCTGTGCATACTGAACACCCTGTGCAGCGGCCCTCTGGTTTCAGATCGGCCTCTTCATTTCCCGGCCCTGGGCTTCACTACAGCCCAGCAGATATATCCAGTTCCAAGCTCCCTACTGGCTTTTATTTTTCTAAGCCTTTCATACTTTATTCTTTAATTCAAATAACATACAATTTTACCATAAATTAAAAATCTCAGAGCCTCACTTTGTACAGAAACTCTGTGGCCCAATAACTAGTGACCGTATTGGTCCACATTGGACTGTCAACTACACAGACCACTGGATGTAAGGACTAATCCGTCATTCCTATAAAGTTATAGTATCTTAATAGGATGCATTCCCTCTAAAGGTATATGAGCAAGTTGCTTAATTTTGTGCCAATTCCAACAACAAAAGAAAATTTAATTGGTGAAATCTTGTTGGTAGAGAGATTGCATAAACATTATCCATCCATTGTCCTGAGAGGGAGAAAAGTCTTTATTTTTAATTCCTTAACCAACCATCACATACAATGTGACAGTTATGTTTATGGATTTGGAAATGAGACAAACTTAGAATCTCAAGTTTCATATCCTCTCTAAACCTTAATTTTTCACCTATTAAATAATTATAAAATGACTTATAGGATTCTTTGAGAATGTAATAAAATACCTTGTGTAAAATACTTACCTCAGTGCCTCATGCACAATAAGCTCTCAACAGATGTTCTCTATCTCATCATTTTCCACTCAGGACACAAGGCCAGAGATTAGAGCCCATGTGTTATATAAACTCTGGATGAAAATTAGACTGTCATGTGCTACCTACAGGCATGTCTGGCTTAGAAAGAGCTCTTCACGTTGCTATATTGCGTTGTCAGTCTCTGTCTTCCTCTCTTCAGCTTCCTCTCCTGACCCTGTGGCTTCTCTGTGATACAAATTCCACATCAGCGACAGCTAAGATCTTCCTGCTACCCCAGCAGGCACAAAAACACAAACCTGCCCAACACCAGATCTTGTGTCTCTTTAGGTCTCAAGCTTGAGATAACTTGATAAGTCACTTGGCTGTTCAGCCTTGGTTCTAATCAGGGGGCATTTAAAATTCTCCAGATGTGAATAAGCATTAAAAAAAAAAAAAGAGCCCTGGCTGGTGTAGCTCAGTGGATTGAGCGCAGGCCTGCGAACCAGAGGATCGAGGTTCGATTCCCAGCCAGGGCACATGCCTGGGTTGCAGGCCAGTTCCTGGCAGGGGACACACGAGAGGCAACCGTACATTGATATTTCTCTCCCTCTCCTTCTCTCCTACCCTTCCCCTCTAAAAGATAAATAAATAATAAATTAAAAAAAAAAAAAAAAAGAAAAACCACATTTGATCTTACTTGGTATCAAAGCCTAAGGTGTTTTTTTTTGTTTGTTTTTTGAAACCAGACTAAAACATGGTATAACGCTCTGTTAATCAGGAAGGGGAAAAAAATCAGTGCTTCCCTTGTGGCAAGGAGAGTATTTTCAGATGCCCACACAACTCTGGCAGACTCTGGAAAAAGAGCATGTTTACAACTATTAATGTACCTAAAGTTAACCCTGACTCCTAATGGAGCTTCTTCCCATAGTCTGGTAGCCTGTTAAATGTGAAGTTGTGTGCTGCAAAGTTTACTGTGCATAAAGATCATCCGACAGTATTTGTTTAAATGTATTGGACAGCAATTTACTCATTGGCAATGTGTGTCAGGTGCAGAGCAGGTTCAGTTGATAACAAGTACTTCCTAATTGATCAGACTGTGCATCCACTGGCATCTTTCAGTATCATTTTGTTTGGTCCCAGGTTATGTAAAACTGGGCTAGGTGCTTTAAAGGATGTAAGAAAGAGTGTGTTCTGGCGACACCGGCAAACCTAGATTCAAACCTCAGTTCCAAACTAACTAGCCATGTTAGCTTTGATTTTTCTATTGGAGGTTGCTTTAAAGTCCATTTGATGTCTTTTTTAAATTTTTTTACTATAAATAGCTCTCATGCTACTGGTGGAAGCTTATACTGTAGCTTGGACTTGTTACATGGTCCTTTCATACTTTGGAACCCACTCAAAACTGACAGCCTTCCACTATCACCAGGTGACTGGGCCAGAGTAGTATTCTCACGTATGAAATATGCTATCTCCAGAACCCAGAGGCCTGTAAAAGACTGTGCTTCCTTTCCAGTGGTAGAAGTTGAAAAATACATTAATTTGTCCTTTACTTATTTATGGGATGTCCCATTATGCCCTCACCACCAAGGGCTGACAAACTATAGACCACAGGCCAAACCTAGCCTGCTGACTGTTTTCTCGCCAGTAAAGTTTCATTTTGACACAGTCATGACAATTTACTTATGAATTATCTATGGCTATTTTCACGCTACAATGGCAAAGTTGAGTAGTTGTGATAAAGACTGTCCTGCAATGCTTAAAATATTTATTATCTGAACTTTTACAGAAAAAGTTTGCCAACAGCTGCCCTAAACCTCTGAACACTTAATACCTTCTCAGATCAGCAGAAATTCTGAATCTTTATAGGATTTTCGCACCATCATTTGGAGTCCATGTGTTTTCCCAAACCTAACTATACTTGTCAAATTCTGTTCATCTACTCTGATTAAATAAGATTATGAGCTGACAAGGACACCTTCTGACTTTCAACTTCACCTTGAATTAATAATTAGTCACACTTAGACTTTCATTGTCTTTCTCCAATGCATCAATAAGACCTAGAAATGGCCATTCAATTCCATAGCCTTTCACTGACTGCTTCCTGGTACCTCTCATTCACCTGACGTATTGTACCAGGAGAGCATTCTCATTCGTGCAGAGTGTATGTTCTCAGTGCTCCATTAGTGACACTAAACAAGCATGCCAAGTCTATCTGTTCTCCGTCCCACCAGGTAGGAGATACCACTCCCACATTCTATCTCAGTGTCTGCTTTCTTGCCCTGTACCTGGTACTAACTGTCTTGGTTTGGATTCCTTAGAAAAGAAGACAATTTAAGATGTAGGAGCTCTTTTTAGGAGTGTGCACTGAAGATCAACTCATTACCTACCCTCACTCCTTTAGTGATCTCACCCAGACTCAGAGCTGTCAATACCATCTTCTGGGTGAAAAATCCCCCAGCTTATGTCCCAGCTTGAACCGTATCCCTGATCTGTGCATTTCAACGCTCTACATCTTCACTTAGTTAATTGATGTCTCCAACTTATGAAGTTCTGTCTTTCTGATATTGTCCCCATCTCCCTCACCTGCATCTCCAGTTCTCAGTAAAGGCATCCTCTGTCATTTGCTTTGGCCAAAAACACTTGAGGTTCAAGTGTTTTTTGTTCCCACTTTCTCTTGAATCCTGTGTTTTTTGGTCCTTTATGTCCACACTTTCTCTTGAATCTTGTATACTCTCACCAAAGGCTGTATGTCCAGTTCTTCTTCCTAGACATAGCCATAATCTGCCTATTTACCATCCTAGACCAACTCCATCACCTCCTAATGGACAGAGAGAAAGAGAAAGAGAGAAAAAGAGAGAGAGAGAATGAAAGTCAGGAGGGAAGGAGAAGTAATGAAAGCCAAATTATATAATCTGATTTTTAAATTAACCATACAGATAGGCATCTAAATTATATATTTCCTTTTCTGATGTCCTTCTAAAATTGAATTTTAAACTGATGTGTCATACTCCATGCATTTTTAAAATGATTTATGAGTGCTATACTGTACTCCAGTGAATACCCAAAATAAAAGACCTGTGCAAGTGCTGCCAAAGTTTGTAAGGGGCTCAGTAGTATATAACACATGTGTTAATAAATGTCTACCTCGAATGGAGAGTAGCAAAATTTTCTGGGCAGCCTCAGTGTGCTACATGCACACAACACAGCACACACTATTTTCAGATAGGGACACAGGAGTTCCAAGCTCCTGTAGTCTTTCTTAGGTTCCTCCGTATGTACTAAATCTTACAATCAGGCATGAGTTTCCTTTCCATTCGACCTCAGTTAAAATAGTACCTCTTTCCTCCTCCTCACTTTCTGACCCTGGGAGGCTACCAGTCAAAGCATGGCAGCTGCTTGTTGAATGACTCTACTGCTAAAACACAAAATGCATAGAAATGATGCTGACACCAAATTTGTCTCAGACACACCTAGAAGGAGAACATATAACACCTTCCCATGGACATAATTTTGTTGTTCTTTTCTTTTAGTTGTTTTGTTATTTATCCATAGACTCATTTTTATTCTCCGGAATACAGATGACATTTTCTGCTAGAATGTAGATGACAGTGTTGTTTTCAGAATTAAACCTCCTCAAATAAATGAAAATACATAAGTACAGAGGACTTCTGATTCTAGGAATGTGGAAATGAATCCAGAAGTGTTCCACAAATGATTTAGATATGCACTGTAAAATATAGCAAACATCCTTTTGTGTGTGTAGCTGAGTTCGGAAGGATGAGAAATCCTAGATAATAAGAGAAACAGAGACATCTAACTATCAAAACAGTGAACTGATGAGCTGAAGAGTACTGCTGAGGGAGGCCTTGGGTTTGACTGCAGGCCCTTGCCTTCCCATGGCAGTGCTGGGGAGCAGAGGCGGCCTCGGGCCCCATGCCAAATGAAGAGTTAGGTTGGAGATCCTTGCATAATGTCTGGGTCCATACCCTCCTATTTTGTAGACTACTAAACTAGGAAAAAGTTGCCTGTCTCTAACTGGGCTTGGGCTTGGACTGAGAAAAATACCTCTTAAGATTTTGTAAGCAAAGGCCTATGACTACTACTTGCCTTCCTTCTTTCCTCCCTTCTCTCTCTCTCATGCACACACACATACACACACAGAGGAATGATAAATTCAGGCTGATGAGTATCTCAACAACAGGGAAGGGCAAGGAGGTTAAAATTTTAGTTGGAGCTACACTTTCAAAAAATTTCTTAAAACTGGCATTACTTAAAGAAGAAAGTAAAGTGTGTCTTGGACAGAAACATAGTACAGGCAAAGGCACTGTGGAAGGAGGAAGCAGGAGTATTTTGAGAATCAGATGAGGTCCAGTGAAGAGGGAGACAGGGAAGCAAGAGAAAGATGGGAATTGGAGACAAAACATAAAGCCATGCGTTCAAACCGCTACTGATGAGCAAGGCTGCACAGAGTGAACAACATTTTTTAAAAGGACAGACTTGTCTATTGCTAATTACTGAAGGCTTATAATGAATTACTCGATTTTGCTAAGTGAAAGGTGGTCTTACTATTATTTTAGACATATTTATGGCTAAGGACTACATTCATATCAGTGTCATTATTTAACTGAAACAAAAGGTTTTGAACTAGGAGTAACATTGTGTATAGTTACTAGACAATTTTTTAGATTTAATCTTGCCTTGAACAAGGTTGTATACTATGGTAGGCAGACTACCCCCCCAAATATGTTTATTTCTTCATCCCCAAAACCTGTGAGTATGTTGCCTTACACGGCAAAAGAGAATTTGCAGGTGGGGTTGGGTTAAGTATTTGGGGCATTTTGAGATTATCCTGTATTATCCAGATGGGTCCAATGTAATTGCAAAATTCTTTGCAAGAGAGAGGCATACGGTCAAAGTCAGAGAAGATGTGACCACTGCAGTAGAGGTTAGGAGGATACTGTTCCAAACTAAAGAATGTAGACTCCAGAATCTAAAAAGGACAAGGGTCTGATTCTCCCTGACAAGATCCAGAAAGAAGAAAGTCCCACTGACCTGATTTAAACACCTGACCTCAGGAAATGTTAAGATAACAAACGTGTGTTGTTTCAGCCACTACACTTGTGGAAATTTGATACAACAGCCATTGGAAATTAATACAAACTGAAAGAAAGCATAAAGGTAAAGCAATTGTAGCAATGATTTATTGGCTAATACTGATAACGCCATGCAACTCCACAGTGTACACAATTCAACTACACAGAGCTGCTCTGTCCAGTACAGTAATCACTAGTACCAGGTGGCTAGGGAGCACTTGATACATGACTAGCTCTGACTGAGAACAGACAAAAGCACAAAATACATAGTGGATTTAGAAAACTTAGTATGAAAACAGAATGTAAAATGTCTTATTAATAATTTTAGATCAACTATATGTTGAAATGGTGATATTTGGGATAGAGTTAAATAAAATACATTGTTAAAATGGGTTTCACCAGTATTTTTATCTTTTTAATGTGGCTAGTAGAATATTAAAATATTCTAAATAGTCACATGTGTGTGACTATCACTATTTTTCTATTGGACAGTACTGATATGGACATTTCCACAATAGCTCTGCAATTCAGGCACCTTCATATATATAAACTCAGAGTCAAGCTCAAAGTCAGGTATTATTAATACTTAACAAATATTATTAAACAAATGAGCAAAGGTGTAATATATAAATATGAGTATGTGCTAGCTCAAGATGTACATATGGATGTTTTTCATGTATATTAAAATCACCAAGGTAACCTGCACATGTTTTCTGTAATATTCCTCTCAGCATCAATTTTGAAGTCTAATATTCTTTGAAATTTTGTTATAAAGCATGTCTATTCAATCTCATCTTTTATTTTGCTCCTCTGAACATGGCATTATTTTTTTGTCTTTCCTAAGCTATATCAACCCCCGTTGGATTAGAATAATGTGTCTGAAAGAATGAAAAATGGTTTTGTTCATCTTGGCAAATACTTTGCATTGATTTTAATAACGCTTGCCGTCACATATGTGGCAAGAGAATAAATTGGACACTAATGCAAATCGATAAACTAAATCTGTTAACTGAACAGTAGAAATATTAATAGCTATGAATTTTAAGAAGCCCCTTAGAATTCCAAGTTTTTAAATCTCTACCAATTGAAATTTTTCTCCTGATACAGTTCATAATTACTTAAAGCTTATTATAATCAGGCTAAGTTATTTGTGCTGCTTCATAAATTTTGTTTTTCACTTAATTAGGTAAAGTATAAATGTACCCCCCCAAAATAACCCACCATGTTTTGGTGATAATGTTGTATAACCATGTAATTTTTGAGTATGAATCATAAAGTGAAAATTAAATGGATTCAAAGGTGAAAAAAGAAATTATGATTGCAAACAAATCATAGTTATAACCTTGAATAAATGAGCTGTGAGTTTGAAAGTCATTTCCCTGGCAGCACATTTGTCGATTAAATTTATCTCCCCTGTTAAAGTGTGGCTCCACAATCATCATTATTCATGTAATGCACAAGAATTCATTCTAAGTGCCACGCCTGTCTCCTCTGCATTTATTCCAAATGCATTTAAAGGGCAATTATTCTTAAAAGATAACTTAAAAATTATCTTTCAAGTTCTATTTTCATTTGTAAAATCAGATTAGAATCCAAATACCTTTTGTTCATAAAATAAGTCCTGCAAAGATGATTGAGCCATATTTAAAGTATCTAAATCTTAGCTGAAATTACTATAAAACTTGGTCCTGTAATTTACTTTCTCTTTTATCCCCAAGTATTCTGGTTTACCTATCTAACCACCAGTAATCTGCTACCAGAAAGCATTAGTGATCCATAAACCAAAAGACAAGTTTTGAAGTGCTCAGTTTTGCATATATTTGTTTTGGTTAGGTAAGCAAGTGATAAGTTGTAACTGTCTTACATCAGTTCTAGCGAAGAGTAACAAATTAAAGTGTACTGATAAAATGAAAAGTGCAAATATTGAAAAAGGGAAAGCACCAATGGATGAGTTTAAGAACATCTTGGTTTTAGAAGGATGGTAGAAAAAGAGGGCTGCTTAAAGGAAAGTAAGAAAATGCAGCCATATGGGATCTAATGAATACACTGAACTAACAAACAAAATAGAAACAGACTCATAGATAGCAGGCTGACAGCTCTGGGGAGGGTTGGGGTTAAAGATAGAGAAAAGAGGAATAAATAAGGGAAAAAACTTATGGACATGGACAACAGCGTGGCAGTTGCAGGGGCGTGCAGGGTGGGTGGAGGTGGAAGAGGGTATGGGGGGATAAACGGTCATAGAAATTAGTTAGTTAATTAATTTAATTAAGTTTTAAAAATAAAGCAGCCAAAGGGATAGAAGGAAGAAGCCGAGAGAAAATCAGTTGTGTCATAGAAACATAAAAAGCATAACTTTTTATAAAGTTGAGTCTGGTCAAGTCACGAAGGCATCAGGTAAGATCAGTAAAAAGGGTCTACTAGATATAGAAATTTGAAGGTGTCTAGTGGACTTACTGAGAGCAATTTTTGTTGGAAATATAAAGGAATGAAATCATATTGTAATGAATAAATATAGAATATTGAAAGTTTTAAAAGAATATTTACTTATTTATGTAATGCATGCTTACCTATATAAGGTTTATTATGCTAATTTCCAAAATTATACCAGCCAAAAGAGCTAAGAACTATTGTTCCTCTTTTACTCTGTTTTTATTCCATTTTCCTGCAGACACTAACTCTGAAAACAAATGTCGCTGAGCAAGCTGTACCTCAACATAATTCAGTCAATATCAGACTCTCCTGCTCTCTCTTCTATTCACCAACCTCCTCCAAGATGAAAGAGCAATGCCAAATTTCACATGGGGGGCTGAAGATGGCTCTGTATTGGGATACATGTCACTTGGTTGAAGGCTTTATTTAGAAAGAACAGCATAGGTTGTAAGCAGCTTTATGAAAATTCAACGACAGTTAAGAGAAATCATGAAATACTGTATTGGAATCAGAAATAGCCATTTAAACTTATTTTTTAAATATATGTTTAGATTTATCCACTGAAAGAACCTAGAAACAAAGATATCAATAGCATTAAGCACACTTAGAGGCAGATTTAGTATCTAAGTACCATTTTCCATGTAAAGAAAGCAGGGATCCTTGAAGAAATAGCATCTTCTCAGGCGACATTCAGGTGATGCTGGGACATCTTATTTTGCCACAAAGAAAAGAATGTCAAAATTAATTGAGATCTGTCAAAGGGATACAGAAGCCAGTTTAGAGGGCTTCCTTTCAGGCAAATTTTGAAAAGGTTGAATATAAAAAATTATTAACTCTAAGTATAATATTGAGTAAATAAAAATCTAAGAAAGAATAGATACACTTCAAAGGAGACTGGAAAAAGGAACTAATTTGCCATCATTGGAGTAGACTATTTCACTAAAACTTTAATTAAAGTAAAAGCAATTGTCTTATCTTTTTATGAAGAAATAAGTTATTTTTCCTATGGTGACAACAAAAATCTCTTTGTAGAATAATACTAGCAAATATATATCACATATAATGCTACAAATTG
Source organism: Glossophaga mutica (assembly GCA_039655065.1). Lineage (NCBI taxonomy): Eukaryota > Metazoa > Chordata > Mammalia > Chiroptera > Phyllostomidae > Glossophaga > Glossophaga mutica. The sequence goes on along the minus strand of CM077304.1, from coordinate 173,079,874 downwards.
AAATTACAATTATGCAATCTACAGTAAAATAGTTGTTTCAGGCAGAGATCATCAATTGCTACAACCATTTTTTTCAGAAGTGGTTTGAGAAAAGATATTTATACAATGCAAACAAATGACCCCTCCTTCTGTGCACAAACACAGACCTAAAGGCTTTAAAAGTGTGTGTATGTGTCTTTCTGTGTGTGTATTCTTATAATGTAAATAGCTGTTTATCATTCCCCTTGGAGGAATAATTAAATTTACATTACTGGTAGTGAAAAGAACTGAAGTTATGTGCATTCTAATTATGACATAAATAAATATATAACCTCACCAATTAAGTTGTCTTGTAATGTGGCTTTAATCCAAACAGAATTAAGACATTAGTTTAACTTTCACTTTTTGGACAATACATGTGGCATAAAAACAAGTTATGACATAATGAAAAAACAATTAGAAGAATATAAAGCATGGGATATACTGTAAGCAGACTGGCCTGGTCATTTAGAAGAATCCATGTCATAGCAAAAATGTGAAATGACTCTTTTGAAGTAAAGGACATGATAACATATAATAATAACATTGAACTGCACCATAGGAAACCTGCAGTGTTTGAACTTTGACTATATTCTAATTTGGAGAAGGAAATGGCAGTAAAAATCACATTTTGGATAAGTGGGAAAATATTCATGTGGTTTCAATAAATAATATTGGAGAAATATCAATTTTCTTAATTGTGAATTGGTATTGTGACATATAGTAAAATGCCAATTTATTTAGGAAACTGATGTTGAATTACTAGAGATGAATTATCGTAACTGGTGCAACAACCTTTCTGTATATTGGAAAGTTATATAATAAAAATTGAGGGAGATGAATAAAAAATAATTGCTGAGTCCTTAAATGTATATCTTCAGTCTGATTGCTCACTTAGCTTCATATGCATCTCGCCGTATGAAACTTTCAAAATCTCCATTTAGATATTTAACAGGGATCTCCAAGTCTCCATGACCAAACATGACCTCATGATCTTTCCTTCCAAAACATATCTACTTATCTGTGGTCTTTCAAAGCTCATATGATGAAAATTGTACCTTCCAGTTGCTTGCACCAAAATCTTTTTTTAAAGATTTTTTAAAAAGATTTTATTTATTTATTTTTAGACAGAGAGGAAGGTAGGAAGAAAGACAGTGAGAGAAACATCGATGTGTGGTTGCCTCTAGCATGCCCCACACCAGGGAACCTGGCCCACAACCCAGGCATGTTCCCTGACTGGGAATTGAACCAGCAACCCTTTGGTTTGCAGGCCAGTGCTCAATCCACTGAGCCACACCCGCCAGGGCATTTATGCCAAAATCTTTAAAAATATCATTAACACCACCTCTTCTCTCAAACTTCATATGCAGTATGTCAGAAAATCCTGCTGGCTCTAAAATCAAATATATTCAGATTCTGAATACTCATCACCTCCACTGCTACAATATTTGCACAAGACACTACATTAATCTCTTGCTAATTTCCTGAGATAGTCTCCTAACTGTTTGTTTCCATCCTTGCCAATTTATAGTCTGTTCTTTTTTTCCAACAGAAGATTTTGAACCACTGCTTTAATTTCTTTATTAGTTGATAATACAAGTAATTAAGAACACTGGGTCTGTGCTTAACCCCGGGTTCCTGGTCTAGCAGGGATGTTTCACCATCTTAAACAACAGTTTCTCAGTAGTAACAATTTTTGTTATTTCATAGCCAACAAGGCGGGGGAAAAAGTCCAGCAAAAGAATCTTTAAGGAGGTAACCTGAAAATTACACACATTATTTTCTCTCATATGTCATTGGCCCAAATTTGATTATAATTAGCAGTAAGAGAGACCGAGAAACACAGTCTGTTGTTGGATGTCAGACTCTAGCTAAAAATCAGATTATATATTTCTTTTAAAAAGCATAAAAAATTTTATCCTGGGGGCATTCAGAATTACCCCAGTTAACTATTTTGGCTACCTAGGTATCATGAATTTACTGCCCGGAATCCAGGGTTTCATAACGTGCAGTCCCTTCATCATTTCCGGAATTGGCTCTTTAAAAACCAAGCAATCTGTTAAGTACATGACAAGATAGCTATTTTCTTCCCTACAAATATATATTGATGAAATAGAAACAGTATCACCATAATAAAATAAGCGTTCAGAAAGAGGAAATATGCGGGAAACACCGAGTAGTGAGAGTTCCATAGCAGTTGTAAAAGCCTAATGGACAGAAATCACAACATCTCTGTGGGGCAGGTAGTTCCTTTGTGCCCACCTCTGGCTTCCCCTGGTGTCTGCCTTCTGAGAATACCTCCTTCACCCATTGTCTGCTATGGTCCCTGCTTCTGGGATACCCTTGTCCTTAATCTTGTATGACCAACTCTGAAGTAGGAGGAGTTGCAGAGTGCTTCCTCGTACGGAGCTGGGCAGCTTTCACTTTATGCCATTGAACATCTGGGGGCTCACAGGTTGCTCTGGGGACCAGACAGAAGCTCTAATGAGGAGAGGCTTGGGGCTTCATTTGCAACGCAGCTCCCTGGGGGGTCAGGACAGTGAAAGGGAGGGCATCCAAACACCTCAGTAGGTCATATTGTTCAAGCTGCAGACTCTCCTTTATTCACTGGCTTTTCTGCAAGTCCACCCTTCGGGCTAAAAAATCTTATTTTTAATTGGTTTTCTAAAGCCGCATGTGTCCTTTAAATATTATTTTCTCTTTTATTCTGTTTAGAAGAAATTAAGTTATCTGAGCAGTTTAACCTCCACAAACTATTATAAATGTGCCAGTGATATGCCATTTACACTGGATTTTTAATAGACTGCTTGTCAGAACTCAGATTTTCTTTACTTCGTGCAGAATCAGTTCTTGTTATGCATTCTAAAAACAAAGCATCTTTCATTTATTAAGAAAATGCACATTTAACAAAACCAATGAATTTTAATAAGGGAAGAAGATTGGGACTCATTGTCCTCCTGAAAGACAGATATAACCAAACTGGTAGTCTATGCACCTGCTAGCTGTGCGGCACTTGATCGTTATCCTGTGTGTGACACCTTCTTCTACCTTAGGCCAAACATTTTAAATGGTCCCATGAAGATAACTGAAATAACAGAAAAAAATGGATGTCTTTGATCTGATCTTTACATTTGCATAATTCTGGGTGATCATCTCATCTTTTGCTACTTGAGGCACAGATATAGTTAGATTTTTTTTTTTTTTACTTTAAAGACCCCAAATTTCTGGACTTTCTATCACTTTAACTTTCTAGCCACTCTAAATCTTTATTATTTTTCTGAGGTCTGTCTCCACATGAAATCTGGCAATTCTTCTTCATGTCCAGTTCCTACTTGTAGTCACTTGTTAAAAACATAAACAGCAACCAACACATGGAATCATTCTGAATTTTGCCAACTAATGTCCTCAGAGCTACAGTTTCAGGAGCACATGGACTGCCTTCCAAGTTATAATAAAATAACAACAGTTTTCCCAAGCATGTTGCCAGAGCATAATGGCATTTTCTAGGTTCCAACTCACAGTATTTGTGAATTTTTTTATCCACTAGCTTGTCCATGTCATATACTTTTCTAAATAGTATCCCACTTCCAAGTACCATTGTCCTTTCAGGAAATGCTTAACAATTAGAAATCTAGAAAGATATCCCCAAAGGTGGTTTTTATAAGAAAAAATATTTTTGTGTTCAATGTAATGGTTAGAAAGTGAGTAATTGAAGACTGGTGGAAAAGTTTCCAAGTGTGCTATAAGTCATTACCATTATTCAGCTACCACAAAGGAGAAAGCAGAGACCAGGCAAAGCATCTAAGGGAGATATGTAGCACATTGTATACATTATTTTTACTCGGGTAGTAGAGGTAGGAAGTCCATTACATGGGCACACCTAACGGCAACAAAACAATAAAAATCAGCAGTAGGGTTCTCACATACTCACCTAAAACTTTAGTTTTCTCTTATTAAAAGTTGGAGGGAACAGTTATTGATCTTTTTAAAAAGATTTTATTTATTTATTTTGTAGAGAGAGGGGATGGAGGGAGAAAGAGAGGGAGAGAAACCAAGCAGTTTCCTCTCACATGCCCCTGACTAGGGACAGAAGTTGCAACCCAGGCATGTGCCCTGACCAGTGAGTTATCCAACTGGTGACCTTCCAGTGTGTGGGATGATGCCCAACCCACTGAGCCACACCAGTCAGGGCAACAGTTATTGCATGCCACTTACTCTACTGGATATTAGAGATGTAATAGACAGAAATGATCAGAACATAATATGTAGTATTACAGATTAACTCAGCTTAAGCAGAGCTACCTCTCAGTTCTGTTCAAAATTGCGTGAAGCATTAGCTTTTCTATAAAGTCATTGTCACTCTTGAAAAAGAGAGGTGGATAAAATATACAATCCTGAGAATAAAGGGAGAAGTCACACTTGGGTAAGAAAAAAAATGAAGAAAAACAAAAATTGTGAGAAAAGAGGCATGAGAAAAATAGAAAGAAGAGATACCTGTTTGAGGATAAAATGATAAGTGAAAAAACGAGTCATGAGTCACATAACGTTTCAGTTAACAATTGACCACATATACCACAGTTCCCATAAGATTACAATGGGGTGGAAAAATTCTTATCATCTAGTGATGTTGTACCCATCCTTAGACTGTATCGTTGTCTTTTTTGCTTTATTTAATCTCATGCTTTTTTTTTTTTATCATGGCCCCTATACTTACAAAATCCATTGCTAGTGTTGCCAGTAAGAGGCCACAACAAGAGATGGAGCTGGAAGCAAAATTAAAAGTAAATAAGGAAGAAGAATGTGGAAAATCAGTGATGCTATTGCTTGCCAGCCAGGTACATAGCGTTTCACCATAGCTATGATCTTGAAGGACTGGAACAAAGTGGTGAAAACTGTTAAAAGATTTGCTTCATTGAAAGCAATGAGACTAATATTCAAGAGGGGTCTATATCAGACATGGAGAAATTGCTGATGGATTGAAGACCAGACAGAGAAGTGCATCCCTCTCAGCACCATGACAATCTCAGACAAAACAAAAGATTTGTTAGCAATGTTGAAAGAAAAGTCTGGACCCAACTATGCTGTTGAATGTATTCTCTGCGTGGTTTAAATAATTCAAGAATCATTCATTACCTATGTGAAAGCAAGTGGTGAGTCTGTGATTGCTGATGTGAAGGCAGCTGAAGCATTTTTTGAAAAGTAGATAAGCTCATTATGGAAGAAAATTACTTGTCAGAGAAAATATTCAGCATGGATAAAAATCTCTCTATTTTGGAAACAGATGCCTGATAAGAATTTCAGCCATGAAGAGGACAAGTCAATGCCATGTTTCAAGACTTTGAAGGACAAGATAATGGTCTTGCTTGGGGGCAAGGCTACAAGGTGAAACTCTGTGATCTGGCACAGTGAGAGCCTCAGAACTTACAAACAAATCAATAAGCATACACTGCCAGCATACTGTAAGCAACGAGAAGTCATGAATGATGCATATTCTCTTCCAAGATGTCTTCTTGAATTGCTATGCCAATGAAGTGGAGAAATACTCTTTGGAGAATAACATACCTTTTAATATTTTGGTAGTCATCTCAATATCAAAGTGGTATTCTCCCCCTAAATACCACTTTTTGATCCAGTCAATAGATCAAGGAGTTGTAGCAGCTTTTAAGGTCTGCTACCTGAGGAAGTCCCTTGACTGGGCTATTGATGCAAATAAGGAAGATACCAAAAAGACATTCATAACATTCTGGAAGGATTACAACATCTATGACTGCATCAAGGTTGTTTGGAATTGAGGTGATGTCACCAAAAAGTATATGAATGACACCAGGAAGAAGGCACTGAAGAGGTTTATCCATGGTTCAAAGGGTTTGCCAAAGATGAGGAAGTTGCAAAACTTAACAAGGCTGTGGTTGAGATGACAATCAACTTTAACTTGGGTGTGGGTAAGAATCACACTGAAGAACTTCTAGGAGTGGTTCTTGAGGAATTTAGTAACAGGGAGGTGTTAGAAATGGAAAAGGAAAGGATAGCTGAAGAAAAGGCAAGAGAAAAGAAAACTACAAAAAAGAAAAAAAAAAGAAACCTCAAGAAGATCTTTACAGTGAAGGTTTTAGCAGAAGCTTTTGCAGAACTCAACAAGCTCCTTAACAAGTTTGAAAACATGGATCCCAATAATGAAAGGTTTTCATTAATGAAGAGGAATATTCATGATGCATGATCTGCTTACAAGCAAATCTATGATGGAAAAAATAATAAACAAACCAAGCAAAGCACCATGGCCATATTTCTGACAAGAGTGGTATTTCCTGAAGAAGAACCTCAGGCAGGACCTTCAGGAGGTATTCCAAAAGGCATTGTTATGGTTGGTGGGGACAGCTCCGTGTGTGTTATTGCCCTGCAAAACCTTCCGGTGGGACAAGATGGGGAGGTGGAAGACAATAATATAGATGATCCTGAACCTGTGTAGGCCCTAAACTAATATATATATTAGTGTATATATATATATATATATTATATATATATAATATATATATATATAATTGTCATAGTTATGAACAAACAAGTTCAAAATGAAAGACTAAGATAAATCAAAACTGGGGAGCCATTCTAGATTTCTCCTTTCAAGTTAGTTTCCATATGCAGGTAGCTGTTAGCACTTTAAATTCTAAGGTTTATATGTCCTTACAATTTATGCTTTCCTCTTCCTCTACATTGCTACTGCTTTGGTAAAGACCCTTATCATTTTAGTTAAAAATATGAAAATAGCCTCCTAACATAACTAGAGAGGTAATTCTAAAATTAAAAAAAAACAACAACAACAATAAGAAGCTATAATCTCTCTATGTGCTTTCTATGAAAGCAAAATCCCTTCCCCAAATGTCAAGCCCCTTCATAGAGTGCATTCTGCCTACATCCCCTCGCCTCCCCCGCCCTCCGGCTTGTGCTGTGGTCTCTCTCATGCCAACCACCTTCACCCCAAATGTGCCTATCTTACTGCAACATCATTCTTTTATTAGACACCTCTCTTCTTTCACTTTTTTCTTATTTAATTCTTAGTCATCCTTAAATTGAGCTATTGCCCATTTTAAGGAACTTTCTGTGTTTCCCCTTGCTAGTTTTAAAACATCTTCCATAATTCTCCAGTTTCCTGAATATTAAATAATGTGTTTCATAGTTCACTAAGGACCAATACTGGAAAATTTGGAGAATAGAATAATAATGAGAAGAGAAAACCTTCCAATTTCAGGTAAAGGCAATTTCATTTATTGGGAGGTTGGGTGGGAAGGTGGAAATGAATTTTGAATTAACCCATAGAGGGAACTCAGAAGTTTTAGAACAAAACATAAACACATACATTATAGGAAAAAGTAATATCTGTACTATGTACTTTACATAGTACTGATATTATGGGTTTCAAATTAGTTTTTTGACCTCTTCCTCTTTATGAACCTATAGTGAATTCTCATTATTCACAGTAGTTATGTTCTATAAAGTTGCAGCAAACACTGAATTAGCACTGAATTGCTTTTAGGAAAAATATAAAGTTAGGTTCCCTATGAGTCCTGGTCACATTTTTGTCAGTGAATCAATACATAACCTAGTTTTATATGTGTTTCTGTTCCAAGAAACGTTATTTAATATATATTGTTGCTTTGGAAATGTTGAACTAACTATAATCTATGCCTGAATGAAGCTTGTCTTCAGTGAAGCTTGTCTAACACAGTCAAGTTCTGTTCAAGGCATAGGCAGCCTTTTGTTTGCACTTAGGAACCCCAGATAGCACATCAGCACTAGGAGGGCTGTTTAAAACAGTGAAATCACCAACAAAGCACAAAATGCAAGATATGGCACTAAATAGACCAAGAGAAGGACACTTGTTCACTGTATGATAAACATAAATAAATAAGTAAGTAAGTAAATAAATAAGTAAATAAATAAATGCAGTGGTTCCCTTGATCTGCTTCAGCAGGGAACATGTATATTGGGTGACTCAAATCTTTTGCTGCTCTGCATAGATCTAGGAATGACCACACGAGAATCAATGATTTGGGCTTACAAATACCTTTTAGTGAGTAGACAAATTGGCAGATTCAGAGTAGGTGAATAATGAAGATTAATGGTACTCAACTCTAGTTTGGAGTTATCCAGGAGAAACATGAAAAATTGTCCTATCTCCTCTTAGTAAATGGTGTCTTTACAAATTATAAAAGACATTATTTCACTTATTTGTTTGTTTTTTCAAGCTGGAAAAGTTAAATGTCTTGTGTGGAGATGATCCAAATTAGGGCAGGAAGGATCAAGAAAGGAATAAACATTGATGCTGATGAACCATATCACCTGTGGCTCTATCACCACACAGAGGACTTCACATCACTTGCTGTACTGATACTTATTAAAGTGTACCTGCTGCGCAAATATAGATGATGTATTACAGAGTTGTACACCTGAAACCTATATAATTTCATTAACCAATACCAACCAATAAATTCAATTAAAAAACCCATATACTTAAAATAAATGAATTACTAAAAATAAAATAAAGTACAATACTGCTGCTGCTTGAATGTTCTCATATAAAATGTCTTTCTTGTTTTTTTAATTCACCAATAGTTTTTTTTTCATTTGCTAATATCCTTTGAGAAATATCTTTTGCTTCTGTAGCTAAGCTTTTTTTAAAAAAAATACTCTTCATTTCCCCTATAAAATGGTAACATGCAGTTAAAAAGCTCATACAGGGATTTTATTTGCCAAAAAAAATTCCTCTCTTTTTATAAGTTGCACAAAGTGACAAGGGTGGAGCTTACTCCCTCAGTGACTGTGGCTCTTTTTGTCCTTCAGTGAAGGATTTGTGACAAAAACGGAAGCTCATCTCCTCCCTCAGACCCAACATGTCTCCAGCGTATAGGAAAAGGACCTTGCTCCATGTCCTCACTCGATCTGTCTGTGCATTGTTTGGCCTAGCAGAACCAAGCCCGAATGCTATTAATCAGATGTTCTTCAGAGAATTAGAAACCCGGAAATAATGGACAGCCAGGCCCCGTTAGAAGAAAGTGCTCATGCAGACAGTGTTGCTGTCTGCTTTAAACCCTAGTAGCATGAGGTAATTTACAACCTGTCATTTCCTCAAGGAGTGGGAGGAATTGTTCACATGTTATCAATGGAACTTGATGTAATTTTAAGTGCTTTTCTACTCTCCAACCTTTTGGTTTCAGTATCCTGCACTCTCCAAAGGCAAAGGGTAATTCATGACTGAAAATCTGGCATAAAATTGATGGTTCATAAATGTTGGTGGTTGCAAAGACAATAGAGAAGAAAGGGGAGGAAGGAATGGAAAGGAGAGAGGAGGAAATACTTGAGCAGAAGGGTCAGTAATGTCAAGTACTGTTGAAAAAATAAGGGCAACAGGGCTGGAGAAGCAGAGTTTGGATTTGACAATTAGGTTATTTATAAGGAAGGAGCAATAGTAAAGTTGAGAGCCAAGAGCCATATCACAAAGTTTAGAAAGTGAATGAAGGGTCAGTAAAGCTGGTGCATTAAACACATTTATCTGATTTACTCTCTCCTGAAACCCCAGCAAAACCAATATTCCACTGCAATATCCAGTAATTTTTGAGGAATAAATCTACAAAGATGGGGAGAATAGAATTACAGACATGAATCAGAAAATCACAGATGTTAGAAAACAGATAAAATAGAGACTAATAACATAGGCACTGAGAAGGCCAAACCCCAAGAATACACTGAGAAGAGTCAGGGATCTTCTTGAGGAGTTGACAGCGCTGGCTAACTCTGGGAGTAGTGGTAGTGAGTATGATGTGTGTTCTTGGGGAGGCTGGTGGAATTCCCTCTCTAGTCACATGCGTTCTATCTAGGAATCCAACTGTTTCTAAAAGAGTTTGTAAGAACCTATATTTTAGCATATCTCTGAGTAGAAGACGGCAGGTTTATCCACTGGAGAAAATAAAGCTGAGGTCTACCAGTCAGAGTTGAAGGAGCAGAGCAGTGTGACTACAAGTGTCATGTGATTAGGTGTGTATTACAGGGATTGGACTTTATACAACTGTTGAAGGAGCTGAGGATCAAAGAAATGATCACTGTGTCAATCTGAAAAGCCAAGTATGTCCAACAGTGAAGTGACACAGCAGAGAGAAAGCTCATGCAAGGGTCTATGGAGAGCTTCTAGGTAACTACTGCCCCTGTGAATCTTCAGCCAACCCCTAACAGTGGAGGCCTGGGGTCAGCGTGGCCAAGACTCAGGAAGAAAAACTGGATGGGGAGCTCAGGAGAGGAAACGTAAGTGGGAACCTATCAACCTTCAACATCTGTCTGACCTATTTGACCATGAAGAGAGCTCAGACTTATTGAGCTCATATTGAGTAAGACTTTACTTTTTCCTTTTAAATCTTACTCAGTTTCTCTTCTGGCCCAAACTAATGTGGAACAATACAGGGAAAGTGATTCTAGCAAATATATGCCCCAGATGAACCAAGTGGACCACTGAGGATGTCAAAACTGAGGTACTGCAAAGAGAGTTGATGGCTGGTGTAGCTTATGTAAGCAGAGCGGTCAAATAAATTGATGCATATAAATGCTGATCTCCCAGCCTTCTTCTCCAATGCTCCAAACACAGGCAGCTAAACCTTTACTGTTCAGACTAAAGATGGGAAGAGTCCTAATGGAATCAAACTCCTAGCAACAGAAAAGCATCAGAGGTTTTTCAACAAAGGATTGACCCAATCACACTATGGTGAAACAACTAGTCAATTAAGATGTATACACATGCTCAGAGTTGTTAGTCAAGCTTTTAGTTCACAACACTTGAATATGAAGAAACAAAGATTATCACTAAGTGTTTGAGGAAAGCCTCTAACACAGTAGAGGGCGTCCAAAACAGTAGATTGAACAAAGCAACTTGCAGAAAGTTGAGACAATGAAGAGAAAAGAAACAAAATTGTAGGTATCATAGATAATTTCAAAAAAATAAGACTTTATATTGCATTCATTAAATAACTCTAGGACACCATGAAAAAGAACCTTTCAGAAAACAAACGTATCCTACAAAAATTAAACAGGAGAAGAAAGAAATTTAAAATTCAATAGAATCTTTGTAAGATAAGGCTGAAGTTATCTCAAAAAGGTAGTCCAAGTGATGCAGAAAGTAGAGCCAAAAAAAGGAGTTAAACCATTTAAGAAAAATTTCTGAGATTGTGTACAGATCTAACCAAACTGCAATAAATCTCTACTGGGAGAATGATGAGATGAGGTCTGGTTACATCCTTGGAGATGTGTAGTAAGGAGAAAGATAAATTCTTGTTTTTCATAGTGGGCAGTCACTAGATAAGCTTAAAATCTGAGAAAAAAGTAATTCTACAATTGTGGTACTTGGAGATATTAAAAGATTCAGAGATATGAAAGTACATAAAAAAGAGTATACTGAAAATGACTATCTCTAGAAAAGGAGAAATGGGGAAAAGGGTCTGGGTATCACTATTTGTTTTTACAAGTCTGGTAGAATTAGTGACTCAGTGAACTAAGTACACAACTAACATAAGATTCAAGCCTAAAAATACTGAATAGGTAGTGAGGAAGTAAATGCAATCAGTTAGATTTAATTTGATATAAATAGGGAAAATGCACAAAAGGCAATCTGATATTTGTGAAGGTTTGGCAAGGAGGAGTATGTGGGAGATTGTGGGAGTGTGGGGGAGAATAGGGAAGATATGCAAATATTGGAGGCAACGACCAATAGGGATGAAACGAATGATTATACAGGAGAAGGGACAGTTAACAGATTGATGTATTCAAACATTCTTGGACCAATCAAAGCACACACAAAAGAAAGCTTATCTCTTTGAAAGATGAGAGAAACAATCTCCCGAGAACAAAGTAAAAGAAGAGCAGAGGCATCACATGAAAATCTGACATAAAGAAGTGGAGCTTGGTCTAGAAAGACCTTGACGCAACTGTGCCAAAGGGCAAAGGGGCGGATTGTGTGTGACGCAGGCATGCACGTTGTCTGAAAACGCTACTCGCAGAGCTGACATGGCCACACACTGTGCCTCAGCATTTTGAAGGAGACGTATTTTCAAAAGAGCAATTTCTCAACATATTCTTAAATATTAATATAAGAATGTGTATGATTCATCTTGCATCCATCCCTCTGATTTTTTTCATGCCTTTCAACTCTATGTGCAGGTATTGATTGAAAGTATCCATTGTTCAGATAACAAATGGAATAAAATTATTCTGAAAATGGTAAAAATTAACTGACTACAGGGGAAAACTGTTTTTTAATTAGGCAATCACATTCATTTCTATTCATTTTCAATGTTACCAGACTGGGGAAGTCAACTTGATTCATAGGCAAATAACAGAGAAGAAAAGCCTCAAGTACACACTAACACCATTTGTAAATGCTCTTTACCTTAATCAAATTCTATAGGATATAGGAATGGACTTCAAAGATGCCACATTTGAAATGTTATTATTTTTAAAATCTGCCTTTAACAACCAACTAAAAAAAAGCCATTTATTGGGAAAAGCAAACCTTATCTCACTTTTTGGAATAAATGTTTATAGAAGATGCTTGCAAATTAGTTGGCTGTTACCAGAACGCAAAGGGAACATGAATAGTCCTACACATGTGTCGGGTTTCCCACAAACCCCAAAATCCACGTTAGCCAAACAGCTAGAGCTCAGCTGGTTTTCTAACAGAAGAATCCATCTCAAGGAAGGTCAGAGTGACCTTGCCAGTTGCTGAATCTGTAAATGTGTAATTACAGAGTTACAAAGCAAAGGAACTCCGTGGTCTGCCTAGGCTGAATACAGTGTTAGCATAGAAGAAAGTCTGTTTCTTGCTCAAATCCTCATTCCCTCCTGAAAATATCCCCTAAGTCCCCACCACTTCATGTGGAAACAAAAAGGAAAAGTAGCATCATTTGCTGAGTGTCGACTGTGCGTCTGGTACTTAACAAATATAATTGCAGAGCCCTGTGTCTCGTTGATACTAAATAGAATGGGGATTTCTACCAAGAAGAAATTACCCACAACTATTATAGTTAGTATGTATGACTGTAATGAGAATTAAAGGCATGCTGGGCTCGAAACTACACAGGGAGTGGGGCAGGAATACTGAGAAGGAAAGGGCTCATCGGATCCCAGGTACACAGTGCCTGGCTGAGGGTGAGGCTTAGTCATGACAGAGAATGCCACCCCACACCCCCCAGGCTTGCACATATGAAGTACAAGTAACTTGCAATAGACAGAGCTTCTGTGAGGCACAGCAAGCAGGGAAGAGGAACACCATATACACAGAAACACACACACACACACACACACACACAAACTCATGCAGACAGACTCACACACACACCCCTAGCATATTGTGTTTGAATGGCTGAAAATGAAAACCAGAGAAATCTGAAAGATACTTCGAAAAAAGATACATTACACAAAGAGGAACAAATGTTAGAATATAGCAGACACCCCTTTTCGGAAATCATGCAGAAAACAACGAATTGGCATCTTTTAAGTGCTAAAAACAATCTTTCGAACTAGAGTTCTATACCAAATAAAGTTATTTTATAGGAATAAAAAAGAAATACTTTCTCTAAAAAATAAGCCTCCTGGGAATTTATGGCTGGGAATTTACAAGGATATAAAAAATGAATTTATTCAGGGAGGAAAAATATGCTGCCCGACAGAACCTTGGATCTATACAAAGAAATAAATAGAACTAAAAGTTATGTAAATAAAGGTAATATATATTTTTTGTTTTAGTTACTTTAAAATATAACTGAGTGTTAAAAGCAGAAATTGTAGCAATTTATTTTATGTTTATAGCATATGTAAAAGTAAAAGGCTTAAAAACAATAGCACAAAGGATAGACAAGCAATGAGAATATATATATTTACAGAGCATGAAGCTAATACCACTTGAAGAAAGACTCTGTTTAATTAAATATATATATAGTAACCCTTAGGACAACTGCTAAGAAAGTGATTGCATGTTGAGAAGTATGCCACAGCCAAATTGACAGAGCAGCACGAACTGGAACAATCTGAGCAACATGATAAATAACTATCGAACTGGATTATAACGCAAAGAATAAAATGCATATCCATGATTCCATGCTGATACAAACAAATGGTTAAATAAATAGGAGAGGGGAATATTGCATCTCTTCCTCACAGAAGAATCCACATTAATAAATACAGAAAGAAAGAAGAAAATAGAAAATAACCATTGAAAATCCACAGTAAAATTGCTGCAGGCAAGACTCATGGAATATTACAATTAGTGGGGTAAAGTTTAAGGAGAAACACAGTATTTGTGCAGTCTCAATGTATATCACCCTCAATTTTATTAAGTATAAAGAGAAGAAATAGCAATTTACTGCGCACGAATCTGTCAGACACAATGTTAACCAAGTTAGTAATGTTCTTATAACCGGTGATAAAATATATTGATGCACGAAGAAGATGCATTACCTTTATGGTACTTTTGCCCACTCAATCTAATCTTGACAAAATATCAGACAACCCCAAATTGAGGAATATTCTTCAAAATACCTGACCAGAACTATTCAAATATGTTAGGGGCATGAGAGACTAGGAAACACTGAGGAAGTGTCACGGATTGGAGAAGACCAATGTGAACCATAACGACTAAATGTGATGTGGGATGTTTGTAGTATTGAACCAATGTTGATGTCTTAGTTTTGATAACTGTACTATGAGTACGTAAGACAACATCAGAGGAGGCTGGGTAAAGGGTTATAGGAGTTCCCTCTGTTATTTCATGTAACTCTTCCATAATGCTAAAATCATTTCAAAATAGAAAAATATCACATGCTCAGCATTATTTCCCAGCTCCTGTTGTATCCGGCCTAGATCGTAGGCTTGAGCATCAGTATTTTTTCTAAAGCCTCCCTGTTGTTCCAGTGTCAGTCAGGTAAACAGCACTGCTCTAAAGGGGTAAAAGAGAAAGTGCGAATAACAATATAAAGGGACAAAAATTAGTGAGTGTAATAAATAGTAATTTACTTGCATTTGCCAGAAATTTCCTATAAACAAAACATGTTTATAGAAACCCATGTATGTTTGCTTCATCAGGACCACTGACATCACTGTCAAAGGAGAATGTGACAAAATAATAGCTCTGTCTGTATAATTGCATATGGAGTATTTCTCTGCTCATTTATATTTTTTGCATCTTTAAAAAACAGGTTTATAATTGCTAATTTTGAAATCATGGATAATAAATTTGAAAGCCCCCCCCCCCAAAAAAAAGCCCTTTAAATGATTGTGTGCTCTTTGTCTTTGAGGGCTTCTGCCCTGGAACAGTTATATTCTACAGGTCACCGGGATGGCTGAGGTGTGTTGCTGGACAGAGCATGGAGACAGAGATGGAAGAAGTGAAATAATCCCAATCTCTGTCTGAGTTGGGAAATACCAAGGCCCCAAACTTAACTTACGTACAACCACGAACTATTTCAACACGCACTCAAAATGGATGTTTCTGTGCAATTAGCTTCACTTTGGACAGCACAAGTTATTAGAAAACTCCCACTCAAAGTCAATACCATGACTCCTTTCTATTCCTATCTACTTGACCCTTGAATCCAGGCTTTGAAATAGCTCCATTTAATTTAACTGTATCTTGGAGAATGGAGGACAAGTATAGATAAGAAGAAAAGTTCAGGGTTAGTCCTTGGCTCTTATACTGATTCAGTCACCCAAGGACCTCAAGTACAATTGCATAGAAGTGTAAAACAGAAAGATATAAAACACATTTAGAATCTTCCCTTCTGTATTCCCAAGTCCCAATTTAGTATAATAAACTTTATGGGTTTGTCAAAGGTCATACCATTGAAGTGTTTGGGTTTAAAGAAAATAGACCAACATTTAAAAATGGGTAATTTCTAATGAGAATATAGATATCCAGGCCCTGGCCAGGATGCTCAGCTGGTTAGAGCATAGTCCCCATATGGCAAGATTGTGGGTTTGATCCTGGTCAAAGCACATACAAGAATCAACTAATGAATGCATAGCTAAGTAGGAGAACAAATCAATGTTTCCCTCTCTTCCTTTCTCTAAAATCTATACATATATTTTTTTCTTAAAAAAGAATGCATATATTGAGCCTCTCAGCACCCACTGACCTTAATAGTTAAATTCATTTAAATAAAACAAATAGCTGGGCACAGGCAAATCACTGCATATTACCTTGCCTTGGGGACATTTTATTTTTATATAACTTGCCCAGTATCTATAGCTACATGCGTTTGTAACAACTTAATTACATCTTCAGAAGTAAATATTTCTTACTGATGGAATTACATATTATCTCAAAAAAAAAGAGTAAGGTAATTTACATGCTGGTAAACAAGATGGATAAAATCAGAGGAAAGAGTGAGGAGAAAGCTAACCATCTTTGAGTACTGCAATGTGCTACAGAGTGTGCTAAGAACATGGACAATTTTACTTCATTAACCATTTGCAATGATATTATACATGGGTGTTATTAGTCCCACCGTACAGATGAATCTTTGAAGGAAGTGAGCACATGCCCATGTGTAAAGATGGCAACTCCTCATTCCCCACTTCATCAGCCACAGACCTGGCCAAAGGGAGGAATTAAAGGAGGATAGTGGAAATCACAATGAAATGCTCTGGAGCTGCCACATACTGGGACATCTCCCCCTATAAGAGTTAGGATAGTTTGTTCTTTACTATACTGTATTTTATCAGAGTACAGAGTGAGACCTCCTTGTCCTGAGAGTGAGCACACTACCTCCTAAATCTAAAGTATTGACAGGGGCCATGTAATTACAGGATAGCAAAGCCAGAAGGAAATTAGAAAGCATCTGGCCCAGTTATTTCCAAACCTTTTATGTTTGGAATGGGAATACCCCAAATAAAATTTACCCAGAAGATCCACCTGTTACAGATAAACACAGGGCCACAAAGGTGCAGTGACACTGGGTCTACAACACTACTACTCCCGCTCCTGCCCCAGCAGCTCCTACCAAGGAAGCTGCTGGTGTGAGCTCTGCAGTCACGGGGCGGGGGCGGGGAGAGGGGTAGGGGAGAAAAGAGAGAAAAACCTCTCTAAACCTTTTAGTTTCTAGTCTAAGATAATACAGAAATTCAATGATCCCACTGGAAAATGAGGGCTCTCCAGCCCAAACAAGACATTGTATAAGCACAGAAGACAGGGAAAATGGTGACTGGAACCCCATCAAAACCTCAACTGTCTTCAGCCCATGTCTTGCTGACAGTTCTTTAGAAAATACCACAGCTGAAAAATAATGATCTCCTATACCCACCTTTATTTAGAATATGTTCTACAGGACAGAGGGGTAAGGAAAAATGAGCCATGAATAAACTGGTGGTCAGAGAACATTTGCAGTTTTACGATTTCCCTTGATCCCGGGCCCTCAATCTGCATCGAAGGGCTGATAATTCTTGCCCTGCCAACCTCCCAGGGCTATGTTGAGACAAAAGACAAGTGCTTGTTTTTTTGTTTTTGTTTTTTTGTTTTTTGAAATCTAGAAAGTTTAAGAAAAAAACTCACCCTATTTTTTAACGGTAAAGTTCTGCGGTTCGGCAATGCATTATGCACATCACCCTGCCGTGTGCTACACATGACTATTACTCCCTCATCTCTGGTTATGATTATTTTAATTTTCAGCTTGCATGCTTGATAGCTCCCTGTTCCAAAGCCAATGACAAAATTAAGTGATCAGACCCCTTGACGGGCCATGTTATTCTTTTAGAAGCCCCACAGTCTCTGCTACTTTGAAAATTGTGTTTCCGTTTCTGAAGAACCTGGCTGGGCCAACCCTACCCTTATCTTGTCACACCGCGGGCACTCCGTGGAGCTCTTTGATGGGTCCAGCTGCAGCCTGACTCTTCGCAGCAGAGAGGTGCCTGTCAGCTTGTCACTCTCCTTGGCTCTGCTCCAGTGAGTCAGCCCTCTTCACCACCCTCTCCAGTTCCTGGCAGCTGGAACAGGAGGCTGGCAGCTAGTGGCAAACTGTGGCTCCTGACGGGTCTGCCAGTAATGACAGCCCTTGCTGAATCATGACTCAGGAGCTCCACCTTTCCTGGGTAACAGGCCAAGTGAGAGAAAAAGAAAGGCCATTCCAACCTCTGACGTACCCTCCTTCCCACCTGTTCCTATATATTATTTTCCTGTTTAGTAGGTGGGAGCTGGCTGACAGTGTAGAAGGTTAATGCACTTCTTCAGGCCTGTTAATCATACACTTGAATTTAGAAAAAGGCTTGCTTGATAATAATAATAATATAAAAATATTATGCTTACCAGTGTGGACCCCGAAAAAAGACACGTACTAAGAAGGGTTCCTGGTGGCTAACAGGGATCACACACACACACACATACACTCACACAGCAAAAACCTGGCAGACATTCCTATACAGGAGCTTCTCACACAAACTGCACTTTAGGGAGAAGCCTGAACTGAACTGCCTGCCTGCACTGTGTTTCTGCCATCTGAGCCAGCCCTTATAAAGGCGTTCCTAGAATCCTATTTCAACCAATATGACCAAGGCTTCCCCCACCCTATCAGAGCTCTGCAGCTCCGACTAATCAAAGCAGTCCTATTCTGACCAATCAGGATAGTCCCTTTGGACCAAACTCTCAGGATTCAGTGTCTTCACTTGCATGAGGATAGACCAGTCAGGAACCAGAGGCTGGGACTTCTGTGTATAAGACAGCTCCCCTTAGCTTACTTTCCTTTCCCACCAAAGAATGAAGACTGACTCCCTGACAGCTGAATGAAACATGGAAACCATCCCAGAGAGGAGCAGCAAAGAGCGGTGCAAAGCGCAGAGCACCAAAGGAGCAGAGCAGAGCTCTGGGGAGAAAAAGGTCTAGAGGAAGAGGAGCCTGGTCCCCAGAACTGTTCCACAGTCGCATCGTGTGAGAGCGCTATTGAGCTGCTCCACAGTAGCGCTGTTTTCACAGCCGTGCTGTATCACTGTTTGCGCTGAAAAAAGTTTCCTTCTTCACCATACTCTGAACTGGGGATTCTCGTTGGCGTTGAAATGGTGCCAACAACCATCAGTTGACACCATCTGAACTTCTTAAGGATTAAAAAGGAAAAGAACGCTGGAATTGATTGGCGACATTCTTCAGCCCCAGTCCACACCCATGATCGGAGATTGCCCAGTGGTGACCTGACCTCTCTTCCTCTCCCCTGCTCCCCACCCCCTCTCTCTCCACCACCAAATTTTTCCTCCACAAAAACACTTGAAAACCACTTCTAACAACACACTGGGTAGCACCGATATCGAGGGAAGTGCATAGTGTGCCTGACTGTACTAAGCCTGGTCTAACCAGTCATGGACATACACACTAGGGACTCAGGGCAGTTGGGGCAGCAGAGGGGCTTCCAGGGCTGAGGGCTGGGCGCTGGGAGTAGGTGAGAAGCACAGACAGTTAGTTCCCTTGCCTTTCAGGCCCTGCGGGTTCCCTTCCTTCTGAGAGTGCTAACGACAGCAAGGAAATGGTCCTTTTCTCTCCATTTTTCATTGAAGAGAAAATACTTATATTGCTTATTCTTTTTTTCCCCTTCACACTAATTTTTCTCTGAACACTTCCTTAATTTACTTCCACACTTCCATTTGTTGGCCCTTATTTTTCATTCCTTCCTCCCCTACTTTTTGTGTGCCAAAATAATTTATTATTTCCACCCCGATACACCTTTCTCCACTCAGTTCTTTTCCATCCATTGTACTATTTATGGCCATCTTAATACTTCATTTGAGGGGGGGGAATTTATTTAAAAATTTTTTTCCCCTTTAAGCGTGTTTGTTCTTTACGGCTCTAGTTTTTGGCTTTGTCTCTCAAGTGAATGTTCACGAGTGCCAGGTATACTGAGAATTATAAAGCATTTTACCAATTGTTTCACTGCTGTGAACGCACAGGTGTGGTGGCAGGTTAGGGAAAGCCTCAGAGGGCTGCAATCCCAGTCTTCTCTGGTAAGCGTGCCCTACAGTAAGATAACAGGGATCAAAGGCTGCTTTTTCAGTCAAGGAGTTTTGAAGTTAATGCAGTTCCTGGTAGGTGCTATTTTCACTCCCAGATAAAAAAAAAGTCTGAGCCTCAAAATCAAATATTTCCTTGCCACTCCCTCAGGCTCCTTTGTCAAACTCTTGCATTGGCCAAAAACAGCAGGATGCTTCACATCATAAAGTAAAATCTTTTGACCATAGACAGATCAATGAACATTTTACTGGAGAACAGGTGTGGATTTGTAGATAAGAGCAACTAACACAGCCAAGGCAACTTGACTTCTTCACTTTATGCACTAAGTTTATGCCCGACAAAGATTAATCAATGTGAATTTTTATAGATAAGAACAGTAGTTTGTCACAGGGTTGCCCTGCAACTATGGAACCATAATACAAAGGTGAAAACAGATTAGAGGACAACTTTAATTACCATCATATGCAGTTATAAAAGGCTGGCTTTGATAATTTGCAAATAATATGTACTTATTTCTTTCATGTCAAAACCCACAAAAAGCAATCATAGATAACTACATCATTGTTGGGCAGTCATTAAAAAGTATATTGTCACATAAATCACTCTGTTACTTGCTACTTCATCAATAATTTATTCTAGCTCCAGGAAACAAGGACAACTTAAATAATAATTCCTGGAAGTTCAATAGACTGTCAAATAGACATACAAATATTCTACATTTTTCACTGTCAGTGACTAGAACACCAAAGCCGTAAATAAGGAAAGCCAACCACCTAATGACACTAACTACAGAGCAAGTTCTCCAGACATGGCTAGACAGTCACGTAAATTATACTTTGGCAAAGAACTTTGAGAAATAATAGTCTAGGAAAACATGAGGAAGGTATAAGGGGCTTAGGTGTAGCAGGAAACCCAAAGCAGCTTAATTAATCTTTTCTTCTTCAATCATCACAGCCTCCCCTCACCTCACCTTTTTTTGCCAAATGATCTCAGGGCCACCAAACCTACTAGTTCAACAGCCTTAATGTAAAAAAAAGAAAAATTTGTTAATATGTTTTTTTTAGATTTTTATTTATTTATCTTTAGAGGGGAAGGGTAGGAGAGAGGGAGAGAAACATCAATGTATGGTTGCCTCTCGTGTGTCCCCCGCTGGGAACTGATCTGCAACCCAGGCATGTGCCCTGACTGGGAATCAAACCGCAATCCTTTGGTTCGCAGGCCCGTGCTCAATCCACTGAGCTACACCAGCCAGGGCTGTTAACATGTTTTATGGTTCGGGTTTTTCTAGCCCATTAAATCTTTTATTGTTTAATTTGAGACAGGTGAAAACGGTGCAAGTAAGGTGGCTTTCGAAATGCTCCAGAAAGACCTGACGAGATGACGAGAGTCGAGACAAACATGGCAGAGGGGGAGGACAAAATTAAAAAGAAGCTGAAGTAGAATTAGAACCTGAGGATACGCGTGTCATTGAGGAATACGGAAAGGGGAGCGTGACTCCTTCATTGCTGGTTAGACGCTTGGATGAATGTTTTGTAATGGTTGATGATTATTTTTTTAATGAAATATGTATCTTAGAACAGTTTTAGACTCACAGAAAAATTATGAATATAGTACAGAGAGGTCCATGTTTAGACACCCACTTTTCCTTATTATTATTTTACAGTTGTATGGCATATTGGTTAAAATTATTGAACAGTATTGATATATTATCAGTAACTAAAATCTATACTTTAATCTGATTTCCTTTGTTTTTACCCTAATATGCAGTTTCTGCCTCAGGATTCCACGTGGTGTACAAGGGTATGATTAGTAATTAGGTCTCCTTGGGTTCCTGTTGGTTGGGGCAGTTTCTTCGTTTTGCTTTTGATGACCTGGCAGACTTGATGTGCACAATGATGAGGCATTTCATAGAATGTCTTTCAGATAAAAAGTCTTAGATGTTTTTTCTCATAATTAAACTGGGGTTAATGGAGTTTGAAAGGAAGACCCCTGAGGTAAAGCACCATTTATATCATATTATTATACATCAAAGGTGCATCTTATCCACATGTTGATCACTATAATCAGGTAATCTACTTGATTACTTGGATAAGGTAGTATTTGTCACCTTTCTCTGTTCTCATGTCACTCTCCCCTCCACCATACTGTATTCTTCAGAAAGAAGCCATATGTGCACACCCTGCTTCTGGTGTGGGGAGCTGGGTCACATTCTTCTATGGGTGGAGTTTCTACCTACAACAGGCGATTCTTCTGCATGGCTGATTTGTCTCTTCCCCCTCACCTTATTTATTGTTATTCAAATATTTACTTATATAGTATGGACTCATGGTATTACTTTTATACCTTAAGTTATAATCTAATGCTGCTTTGTTTTTTTGCTCCAACCATTCCATATTTGACCATTGGAAGTGCTGTCAGTTGAATCGAGTGTCCTTTTGGCATAACACTCACTGTTTTGTTTCATATTGTTTTGAAGTATTCCCTTACTATCCAACACTACAAGATGCTCCAGGTCCCTCTTGTATGTTCCCTGCCTTAATCCTAGAATGAGACATCTTCCTAAGGAGACCTGTTTGTTTGTTTTTTTACTGGATAATAATATTGTAAATCAGAATCAGGGCTCAAAGTATGCTCATTGCTACTACCGTACACTGGTGTTCGGTTTCTTTTGCCTTTACTCTTTCAGATTCCACTCATTTCCAAAGTTACCTGTCAGCGCTCCACCCTGCCCTTGACACTTTTCAGTGAGGTTGACTCATATATTTTTAGTACAGGTGGTTGTTTTGTCACATAAAGCATTATATCCTGGGATCCCTCATCAACATAAATAATGTTCTATATTTGCATAGATCAGGTTTATTGGTGGGTTTGGACAAATATGTTAGTGTCAGTATCATTCAAAATAGATTCGCTCCCATGAAATACTCTGTGCTTCACCTGTTCAGTCCTCCCCACTTCTTTTCAAACCCATGGCAGTTACCAATCTTTTTAGCATGTTTATAGTTTTGCTCTTCTCAGAATTAAATAATTGTAATCACACAGTTTGTACTCCTTTTAGACCAACTTCTTACATTTGGCTAAATGTACTATGATTCATCCAAGTCTTTTCTCGCCTGTTAACTCATCTCTTCTTGCTCATGAGAGGTCCATTGTAGTTATTTCCCTTGTTTCTCTGTAGGTGATATGTTCACCAACCTCTTATAAGATGTTCTCTTTTCTTTTGTTTTCTTCAATTTAATATGATACATCTTGATGTAGTTTTTTTCCATACATATGTTGCTTACTGTTTTCTGAGATCCTTGGATCTATAGTGTTGTGTCTGTCATTTATTTTGAAAAATTATCAGCCTAATATTTCTCTGCTCCATTGTCTCTTTTATTTTCTTCTGTCATCTTTTGAAATTGTCCCACAATTCTTTTTTAATTGTTTGTTTTTATTGTATTATTTTCCATTACCATCTATCCCCCTTATACCCTTTTCAATGTCCACCCACCCCTTTTCCCCACAATAACCACACTGTTGTCTCTGTCCACAAGTTTTTTCTTTTTTCTCAATTCCCACCATCCTGAACCTCCTTCGCAGAGCTGTCATTCTGTTTTCTGTCTCTATGAGTCTATCTCTATTTTCCTTATTAATGCAGTTTGCTCATAGATTCCACATATGAGTGAACTCGCATGGTATTTCACTCTCTGACTGGTTTATTTCACTTAGCTTAATGATCTCCAGGTTCATCCATGCTATTACAAAAGGTAAAATTTTCTTTTCTTCTTTTTTTACAATTAAGCAGTATTCCATTATGTAAATGTACCATAGCTGTTTTATACATTCACCTACTAATGGACACTTGGGCTGTTTCCAAGTCTTGGTTATTGTAAATAACACTATAATGAACATAGAGGTGCATATATTCTTTTGAATTAGTGATTTGGGTTTCTTTGGATAAATTCCCTGAAGTAGAATCACTGGCTCAAAAGGGAGTTCCATGTTTAATTTTTGAGGAAACTTCATATTGTTTTCCATAGTGGTAGCACCAATCTGCATTCCCAGCTACACTGTAAAAGGGTTCCATTTTCTCCACATCCTTGCCAGCACTTGTTGTTTGTTGATTTATTGATGATAGTTATTCTGACAGGTGTTAGATGATATCTCATTGTGGTTTTAAGTTGCATCTTTCTGCTGATTAGTGATGTTGGGAATCTTTTCGTAGGTCTACTGGTCATCTGTATGTCATCTTTGGAGAAGTGTCTATTCAGGTCCTTTGCCCATTTTTAATTCTTCAATGTTTTATTTCTTTGCCTTACATTATCATTTCTATTTGCATGTCAGTTTGGGAAGTTTTTAATGATATATCTGCAGATTCATTGATTCTTTTTCAACTGTTTCAAGTCTACTGATAAGCACATAAAAAGAATTCTTCATTTATGTTATACTGATTTTGATTTCTACCATCTCCTTTGTCAAGAAAGAAACTCTCTGCTTACATTACATACCTCTTCTTCTGTGTTGTCTACTATTTTCATTAGAGGTCTTAACATATTTTATCATAGTGATATTACATTCTCTTTCTGATAATTCTAATGCATATCTAATATCTGAATTTGATTTTAATAATTGTTCTGTCTCTTCAGATTGGGATCTTTCTTGCCTTTTAGCATGATTTGCAATATTTTGCATAAAGCTAGACATGTAGTGTTGAGAAATAGATAATTGGTTCTAGAATTTATGGCAATCTAGGAATTAGACTGTGTTTAATGTTTGCTGAAACTCAAGTATCAGAGGTTTCAAATAAATTGATAAAGAGGTTATTTCATAATGATAAAGGAGACAAGTTATCAAGAAGACATAAAAATCCCTAAATATGTGTGTACCTAACAGCTTCAAAATTCATGAACAAAAATTGAATTTAAAGAAGAAATGGATAAATTAAAATTAAATTTGGGCCTGGCTGGTATAGCTCAGTGGATTGAGTGTGGACTGCAAACCAAAAGCTCACTCATTCGATTCCCAGTCAGGGCACATTCCTGGGTTGTGGGCCAGGTCCCCAGTGGGGACCATGTGAGAGGCAACCACACACTGATGTTTCTCTCCCTCCGTTTCTCCCTCCCTAAAAATAAATAAATAAATAAATAATAAGATCTTTAAAATTAAATTTGGGATTTCAACACTCCTCTTTCAAAAATTATAGAACAAGTAGATTATGATTATGTCAATAAATTCAAAGAGAAATCTGACAAAATTCAACACTACTTTTTGATAAAAATTCCCAGCAAAGAAGGAATAAAAGAAAACTATCAACTTGGTAGAGAGCTTCTTTTTCTTTTTTAAGATTTTATTTAATTTACTTTTTAGAGAAGGGAAGGGAGAAAGAGAGAGAGAAACATCGATGTGTGGTTGCCTCTTGCATACCCTCTACTGGGGACCTGGCCCACAACCCAGGCATGTGCCCTGACTGGGAATTGAACTGCTGACCCTTTGATTTGCAGGCTGGCACTCAATCCACTGAGCCACACCAGCTGGAGCAGAGAGCTTCTAAAAGATAAAACATAGCTAGTACATGATAGTTGAAAGAAATGGAATGACCCCTTCCTAAGATCAGTACTTGCCAATTCCACTCAAGTACTAGCAATGTCAAGAAAGAGAACTAGGAAGCAAACATATTAGAAATAAAATCTTTCTTATTCATAAATGTCATGATTGTTTTTTGTTGAATGTCATAAGTAATATTCAATAAATCTACTAGAACACATAAATGAGATTATCAAAGTCATGATATACAAAGCCAACAAAATTCAACTATATTTTTATATACTGGTAACAAACTTCAATTAAGAAAACAATACAATTTTAATAGCATCAGAAGCATAAAATGCTCAAAAATAAGTTTAACAAAATATATGTAAGATGTATACTAAATCTATATACATTACTTAGAGACATTAAGAACCTAAATAAATGGAAAATATACCATCTAAATAGATGTAAACATATAGTATTTTAAGATGCTAATTCTTTCCAAATTTATTTATAGATTCAATGTAATCCCAATTATAACATGAGTAGAATTTCTTTTAAGTTAATAAAGTGATGTTTGTATTTATTAGGAAATATAAAGATTGTTAGGTGATCAACTTAAAAATATAAGATACTCGTACTGCTTTAAAACTCATTAAAAAGCTATAGTTATCAAGCCAATGCTGCACTGGAGGAAAGGTGAACTTACAGATCAAGAAAACAGAAAAAATAATTCATGTACATAGTAAAAAATTATACAAATGGCTAAGAGATACATACAAAAGATGGTCAGTATTGTAAGGCATGAGGGAAATGCAAATCAAAACCGCAATGTGGTTGTTCCCACTAGAATGTCCAAAATAAAATAACTGATAATGGCTAATGTTGGCACAGTGTGTAGCAGCTGGACCTCTGAAACACTGTTGGGAGAAATGCAAAAGCCACTTATGAAAACAGTTTGCAAGTTTCTTGAAAAAGTAATTATACACTTACTATATAACCCAGCAATTCCATTTGTAGGTATTTAATCAAAAAGAATGAAATAACATGTCCACATGAAGACTTGTATTCAAATATTTTTCAAGCTTTATTCACAATAACCAAAACTTGAAAAGTAATCAAATGTCTGTCAACACAAAAATGGAAAAATATAATGATGATATATCCACACTCAGCAATAAAAAGAAACCCACTATTGAGGCATGCAACAGGTATAAATCTCAAAAGCATTGCTAAGTGAAAAAAGCCAGGCTCAAAAGTCTGCATACTGTTTAGCTCCATTTACATGACATTCTGGGAAACCAGAAGGTTGCCATTTGCTGAATGCAGGGATGGAGATTGGTTTGCCTGAAAAGGAGCACAAGGGAAATGATAGGCATGGTGTAAATGTGCTGGTTAAATTGATTTTTTTTCAGCATTTTTCAATTACAGTTTACATTCAATAATATTTTGTATTAGTTTCAGATGTACAACATAGTGGTTAGACAATCATATATTTTACAAAATATCCCCCCCAATATTTCCAGTACCCACCTTGTACCACATGTAGTTATTGCAATATTATTGGCCATATTCATATGCTGTATTTTACATCCCATAACTATTTTATACCTACCAACTTGAACTTCTTAAGTTCACCTTCACCTTTTCACCCAATCACTCCACCCCCATCCCCTCTCTGACAACCATCAGTCTATTCTCTGTATCTATGAGCCTGTTTCAAATTTGGTTGTTCATTTATTTTGTTCTTTAGATTCCACATGTAAGTGAAATTATATGGTATTTGTCTTTCTTGATTGTGGCTGTGGTTACCCTATTGTATCTGTGTCAGACATACACTGGTATGTCTGTCAAATCTCATTTTAACATGCACTTAAAATGAGTAAACTTTATTGTATGCAGACTATACCTAAAAAAAGTTGATTCTAAAATTTTAAGGTAATAATTTTAAATTCTTTTTTTTAATCCTCATCTAAGGACATTTTTCCATTGCTTGAGAGAGAGAGAGAGAGAGAGAGAGAGAGAGAGGGAGAGGGAGAGAGAGGGAGAGGGAGAGGGAGAGAGGGAGGGAGAGAGACATCAGTGTGAGAACATGGACTGGCTGCCTTCTCAGATGCACACCCACCAAGGATCAAACCTGCAACCTGGGTATGTGCTCTGACCAGGAATTGAACCAGCAACCCTTTGGTCTTCAGGACAATGTTCCAATCAACTGAGCCACACCAGCCAAGGCTAATTTCATAACTCACTTTTTAGCAAAAATGCATGGTGTAATAGAAAGAACAACAGGTTCACAATCAGAGGGAGGAAAAAATATGTTAGAAAGTGGAAAGGCAACACATACACTCATATACAAATGAAGAAAGAATTGATAGCTTTTGAATTAATGTACGTAAAGTCATTTCATCAGTCAGGAATTTGAATCCAGTTTTCAGGTGTTTCTAAAGTTGTATTGTGGACACTTCCTGATGTTGTTTCTCTTACTCCGTAGAAAATAAAGAAGGCCAGATCCAGCTCGAACCCTTACCCTCTGAGAAAATGTTCACAGGTCACATACTCTGTGTAAGCATATTTTATTGTCTGTAAAATAAGGTCAAAATTGACCAAACTTACAAAGATGTTGTAAGAAACAAATAAATTCATGAGTATGGTAGTGCTATAACTCTAAGTATTAAATAAACAATTGCTATGATTGTTATTTTTCATTTTCTCATTATTATGAATTATTGGAATTTCAATTCTGAATCTCAGTTCACTAAAACACTAGGTCTTTGGCTGTATAGGATAATGCCATCAAGAATCAACATTTTAACATGTTCAGAGAACAGCCCTCTCATCGTAAAGCCTACTTACCAACCTCAGTTCAGCTCTGTAATCAAAATGCAAGGCCGCTGAAAGAAGGATGTGGAAGGTCAATTACCTTTCTTGCCCACAGAACTACAGAACAAGGAGCCAGGAAAAATTAAGCTGTCTAAAAGCATGTGACCCTGCATGGGTAATATATATTTCTGGGAGCAATGTCCGGAGGATTTGTCAACACTGTGTAATTCATTTACTTTATTTACTTGCATCAAAGTATAAATCTTGCACATATTTATTGCCAAATAAGTTCATCTGGATACAAAGATCAGTTAATCTCAGGAAAAAAAAACACCTTACTGCAAAAGTTCTTGTCATTTTGGTATTTTGTTAAGCATTTGCCTGTCATTGATTATGCATTTACAACTCTAAGACCAAAAATAATTTTAGGAATATAATAGTGATGATGGCTGAAGGTCCATCAGCACTGAACAGAAGCAACAAATAAAATGTAGATCTGTGACTGATGATTTAGCTCTTTGTTTTTGCCTATGGAATTGGACCATCTTGACATCGCATTGATCAAGGTGTTCTTAAAATTCCCTCAGCTTGACTAAATGTTAGTTTTCTTCCCTCCAATCTCCATTTTCTTAAAGCATTAACTTTAGAAAAATTGCCATTAGAAACTCTTATTCCACCTCTTTGTGGTAAATCTTCCTTCAGCCTCTCCCTTTTAAAATATAATCTCTAATAAAGATAGGACCTCTGTCTCCCAATCTCTATGAGTTAAAATAGAAGCCTAACTTCAACAAGTGCCAATTAGTGAACACAGATAGCCTAATCGCACTGACCAATCTCCCACTCTAAAGTCCTCCAGTATGTTCTTGTTACTGCACCAGCATTAGCCAAAGAACATCTATGCATCACCTGTAGACACAGATAACAATGTGCTGATGGTCAGGGGAAGGGAACGAGAGCAGATAGGAGGTGGAGAAAGAGGAGGATGGGGACATCTGTAATAATGTAAATAGTAAAAATAAACCAAAAAAAAAAAAAAAAGAAAACCCCTTCCACCTTTTGTTTGTTTCAGCAGAACTGAGTTCAGTTCTCTCCTATTTCAATAACCTTGACCCCTGTTGCAATAGACTTGAATAAATTCTTCCTTGCCATTTTAACAAGTATTTGGTGCAATTTATTTGTATCAACCTACACACACACAAACTGCATGTTGCATTTCAGTTTGCACAGTGATGGATCTAGTGTATTATTGTAGCATTCTAAGACAAAATTAATATCCCTACATTAAAGAAAATGAGCCTAATATTCTGAGAAATTAATACTTGGCTAGCGTTACAGTCATTAACTAAGGGATCTAAAACTTGAACTCAGAGCATTTATGTCTAGATCTGGGGCTCTTTGACCTGTATCTCATTAACAGTTTTTCTCTAAGAAATATTTCACGAAAGTTATGTTCTGGAAAAGATATTCAGATATTTAACAACAGTTACTGATTCATCAAGACTTCCTGACAGAAAAAAAATTTGATTTTAAAATCTAACAATAAATTCATCTGGTGGTCTAATATAGCTGAATAAACCAGTAGATTACATTTTATTTCTACCATAAGAATGTCAAAACCAAGTTGAACAACCATGATTATTAATGGATCATATATATTTATTATATTAATATAACCAATATTAATATATGTTTATTATATTACATTGTTCACATAATTTTTCAGCTTCATGGATACTTTAGGTTAAAAAAGCTATTATATATTCAACTATAAGTAGAGCTAAGACTTAATTATGCATGTTTTCATTAAAAACATTTAAAAAGTAAATTCCTTCCTTATGCAATATCTTCTTCACTATTACTTGAATAGTGAAAATACACAAGATTTTTAAAAAATGTAATTGCCTTCTCCCCTTTCTACTGAATCCTCAAAGCTAAAACATAATTTTCTTGAGAATTTCTAATCGTGATAAATGACCACGGAACTGCCGAAGCATGGTGTGCTCATCTCTGCCATGTTGCGTGTGCAGTGTTGGACCTTTTCGAATAATTATGAGGTAATCCCCTAATTTATGAAGAGGACCAGCAGACAGACTGAAAAGTTTGGTCATATGATCAGTATCTGCAATTAAGTGGAGCGATTGTCACATCTCCTCTCTGGCTGAAATGCTGGAATTTTAGAGACTGAAATAATAAAAAGTAAAACCAAAATCTTTATTGTCACAATCTGAACAGAATCCATGCCAAAGAAATGACCAAAAATGTGCTATTAGGGAAGACACAAATGTCAACACATACACAGGTGTGCAAAAAATACTAAGCTGCCTTCAGCCATGTCCCAATACATGAATACTCAGTCTAATAAAGTATTCTGATTACTTGAGGATAACTGTATATGCCAGATCTAGGTTTCCTATTTTCAAATAAAAATAATTTTCTTTGTGATTTTGAACCTCCTTTTCACAGTCTTTTTCATTAGAAGCTACTGTAAGATTTCTTAGTGCCATAGAGTCAACATCGAAAACATCGGTCACTGTGTTATAAGTGTGTACGCAAAGTTAATATAAAGAACTATATTTATACATGCACAAAGTTAATGTAAAGAAATATATTTACACATAAAAGATTGTTTAAAGCATGTTTAAGTCATGCTTTTTGGTATCAAGTTATAATAACTGGTAATTCCAGTTTTGTAAAAGGTATCAAGACAAATTGCATGTGAACTTGGAAGTCACAGCGTCAAGTCTTCTTAGAAGTCCTAGAACAGAGTTCTTTGGCAAAGAGACTGACAGACAGTTCACACAGATAATAGCTTCTTAGATCATGTCTCTTTGTCTTTTTTATCTCTTTATTTCTCCATAGTATAAGGTCTCATACAAAGTTAATGGCCAGTAAGTGTTGACTGTGTTAGCCTTTCAAAGACTTAGAAATTTTTCATCCTAATATGAGTTGTTGAAGTGTTGAGTAAGTTCAGTATTAGCAGGCATGTGGCTGTTAAGGAATAAAAACTCCCTTTGATTTCATATAGATTATTGTCCACTCTATTGGATTCCTTCCCAAACCTCCAACAGATTGCTTCCCCATAATAGCTGGGCCTCCCAATACAGCAAATATTTAGTAGATTTAGG
Source organism: Glossophaga mutica (assembly GCA_039655065.1). Classification (NCBI taxonomy): domain Eukaryota; kingdom Metazoa; phylum Chordata; class Mammalia; order Chiroptera; family Phyllostomidae; genus Glossophaga; species Glossophaga mutica. The sequence goes on along the minus strand of CM077304.1, from coordinate 173,048,386 downwards.
ACTTCACCTATGATAATTAACAAAAGGTGTTTCTTTGTTTCAATCCCTCAAATGACGTGAGCAAAGCTGTTACTGAGTGACATTACTGGAGCACTAACACAGGGGAAGCTGCTTCTGATCTGACATCGTCCAAGTCCCTCTCCCAGACCAAAGCAAGCGGCTCTTCTGAGTGCTTCTAGCCAGATCTTCTTGTTGATCTATCTCAATTAAAGTCTTCACAGGCTGAGAAACTGAGAGTCTTCAGCCGCCTATCTAACAGGGGGATTCCTGGGGGCTCTAGGAGATGTATATTTTATAATAAATTCTTGCAGAGTAGGAAGAAAATGTGACTTATTAGTTTCTCCAGCTGAATACAATAGGTACACAGAACTAGGTGAGGGGAAAGCCTGGCCATTATTCACAAGGCCTTTAGGACAAATCTTGTTTTCTCTGACACTCCTTTAAGAACACGAAGTGTCCCTCGAGTCAGTGATTCCATAGAAATTATCCTTAGTGGACCTCTTTTTTTCCTCCATGTTTCTTTTTCCCCCGGGGATTTTGGAGCGCAAAAGAGTTTGAAAAGGAGGAAATGGAAAAGGAATCAACTTCAAAGCTGAGTTAGGAAGGTTGAAAAAAAAATGGAGTGATTGCCTCATTTTATTTCTAAATTTCTTTCCTTTTTGAATATTTTATTACAAATTTTGAAAACTAATTGTACTTTTTAACCAGGTGGGGAGATATCCTGCTTTAATTAGTGCGTGAATCACCAGATGCTGGTATTCTTTGTCTGCAGCTTGAAGGAACTAGTACTCTGAAGATCAGCGGGAGAAGCTTCAGCTCAGTGGTGTCCTAGATGATAACTGTCACTTGGGCATGCCAGTGGTGCTAAACAACCTTTTCTCTTACTAGGACAATTTGTTCCCCCAATGCAACCATCTCCTGCAGTTCAAGAGAATGTATATTTTATCTAAAAAATGAAATAAAAGAAAATTATCTAGAGATACACATAACTTTCAAATGATCAGTTCTTTGAGGCCATATAAAATCTATTACCTAGAAAATGTCAAATGTATTACCATATAGATTCACATTTGAGTCATAATAGGAAAATAAATAAAGTAGGGAGAGATGTTACCCTGTGAATCTGTTTTAACATTTAGCTTGGAACAAAGAATGAAGTTGGAAAATACAAAAAAATATGCACAAGTCCTTGGTAAACAGCAGCAGATTATGGCAAAGCATTGGTAATACCATCTTAAATTTGTTAATATATCAATTTACAGTTTCATCTACATATATCTGTGTGACATTGCCAGGACATACTATAAGGTCCTTTTCGCTGATGGGATTCGTTAGGCATAAAGACAAAGAGAGATTTTCTTTCCAAGTCAAAAATATTCCACATGCTGTAATCTGAGTAACTCTTCATTCATTAATGACTGATTCTTATTTTCTCTTCTTTAGCTCACACAACATAATTTAAGAGTTTATTTGCTAAAAACAAAGCAATTTTACCTGGCACTCTGGGGGCACTGGCAGTGAACCTTACATTATCCTGCCTGACTTGATGTGCAGGAGTTTACATTGCAATAAAAGATGATGTTATGGCAAGATTGTCAGAGCTATGCCTGTGTGGACTTTATGAATCAGGGAGGGAGGAAGACTCCCGGAGTAGGCAGGGAGGTGTCACCTACAGTCTATGGGGGAAAAGGATTGCAGTTAAGAGGAAATGAATCAGAAACAGTCTCAATTATGTGGGCTTCTTGCAGATAAAACTCAATATAGGTGAAGACAGGTATTTGGCTTGAAAAAAATAGATGTCAGAGAAGATAATTGCATTGGGGATTTTGGTATTCAGCATATACAACATTCAGCTCTCAGAGAGAGAAGAGAAGAGTCGCTCAGTGCACAAGCTTTGGAGCAAGATTGCTGGGAAAACCTGGTTCGGCCACTAAGATGTGTGAGTCTGGTTAAGTGGCTTTACCATCTCAAATTTGCTTCATCACCTGCAAAAGCCTCAGAGGATGGTTGTCAAAATTTAATTCCCATAAACACTTAGCTCTCTACACATAGAAAACGCACAATACATGTGAGTTTTTCTTTATTATTTAAAAAGGATCAAGATAATAACATTAAACTATACTTCCTGGAAAACAACTGTAAATGTGGAAACTTATTAAAGCTATGTTAATACAGAAACCTCTGGCTTTGATCTGACTGATTTTCTCTTTGATGAACTCAATGACTAATCTCCAATTAGCTTCCAGTGAGTTACCAAGAAGAAAGAGTTGGAGATAAGTTTCTGGTACACAGGGCTTTATGACCTACATGCGCTGTCACGAGATACACACAATCCTTCACAATCCAGAGATTCATGTGATTATATGATTATCAGTTTCCCTGTTTCTCTCACCTACTCTCCAGTGTTCTTAAGATCTAATGAAATGGGAAAAATAAGATTTTTATTTCTATGAATGATCTGAATTGCATGATCTTCCTCTTTAGAAATAGTGGTAAGAAAACATAGACACACCCTATCTCTCTTCCTAGGACTATGGCGATAATTAAAATAATTTGAAGTCAGTAGCCCGTTGCTTTCAGTTTCAGTGTTCATTCTTTAAAAGAGCTGTATGAATTGTTGATAGTGGCCCTGCTCACTTTCCACAGCTCCACTGGCTAGAAACAGTACCAGACCAATCAGATGCCAAGTCTGCCCAAGGCAACCTTCCATCCCTGCCCAGCAATCTTCCTCATGCCGATTCTTTCTATTAGAACCCTCTATTGCAGCCATTAGAAATCAAAGCTCAAGTTAAAGCAGGCCCTGAATGAGTTAAAATTGGATAGTTAGGAAAAAGAATATATTAATTTTCTAGGACTGCCAGAGGAAAGTACGGTGATCTGGATGGCTTACAACAACAGGAATTGATCCTCTCATAGTTCCTGTGGCCAGAAATCTGAAATGTCAGCAAGTCTATGAACACTCTGGGGCTCTGTGTGGAATCCTGACTTGCTTTTTCCTGGCCTCTTGTGGTGGCCTTATATTCTCAGCATTACTTGGCTTGCAGCTATGCCACTCCAGTGTCTGCCTGTTGTCACATGGTGTCCTCCATCTGTGTTTATATCTTCACATGACATTTTCTTGTAATAACACCCCTCATACTGGATTACAGCTCACCCTAATGACCTCAACTTTATTCTATTATATCTACAAAGACCTTATCCCCAAATAAGGATCCATTTACAAGTAGTAGGGTTTAGTATTTCAACACCTCAAAACTTCTTTTGTGGGGACGGAATTCAATCTAATTATGGGACTTTTTAAAGTATAATATTAACACAGAGAATAAATATTATTTTTGTATATATTTACATGTTTACAAAACTGCTTAGAATAATGATTTAAATGCAGTAGGGTATCAGAATACATATCAGTTTGAATGTAATTGACTTTTATTCTCACAAGGACATAAATTACATTATATAACCTGGATAACACTATTGAATAAAGCTCTAAGTTAAAAAAGATATTTGTTCCTCATGGTGACTATATTTATCTACTGGGATGAAAAGGATTTTTTCTGGAAATCATGGTTAATTTTCTATCCAATTGAGTGTAAATTGCTAGAGTCAGGAAATTCTGGATAGTATTTCTCTGAATTTTTCATTAGTTTCCAAAATCAGTGTTTCACTTTTACAGGTTGTCTTCATTTTCTTCACTGTGCCACTCACTGCTTTGGAAGCAAGCATTTGCTACTTATTTGTAAGAGTTACCTAAGCAGCCAACTGGAAAGCCAATTAAACGGGTTATAAAATCAGCCTGGCCAACTATCTAGGTGTCTGATTTTGAGTAACTATCTCCATGGAGGATTTTCTTGCCTTTTCTGACCCTTTCTTTGTCCATTTGTTAAATGATGTATTTAGAAATTGGTGATAGAAAAAATTTTTCCAACTCAAAGTGATTTTTGCTTTTACGATGCATCCATGACATCACATAGCATTACATGTGTGATCTTAACAAACACACACACAAAACCACACATTCTTAAATCTTGAACACAGGTAAAATTATGTAAGGAATAAGCATATACAAATACAAAGACTTATTTTTCAGAATTGTGGAATAATAATTGTGATTATGGCCTTGCCAAATAAATAATAAAATTTATTCTGTTTTATAATTTTAGACCTAGAATCTATGAATTCTGATTCTCGGGCCATGATTTCTTGACAAGATACCACACTAAAGCTTACTTTTTGTTGTCAGTGCAAGGTGCCTATTTATTGTGCCTCAATTATTTAAAAAATGTGGCTGTGCTTACAGATGCTACTTCCCAGTTTGCTAGAGTAGTCATCTAACTCAGAAAATATTCACCAATCCTGTATCACATTTATCACATTTATCACACTTATCATATGCTAAAACCATCCCTCCTGATGCATAAAAGTTTTCAAACTAAGGCTCCTGGCTTCTGTAAATTTTACTTAATAAGCCAATTAAGATGTATTTGTTATAATCCCTGGAGTGTTATCCATCAAGGCCATGCTCCTACAACTAAATTATCTAATTGAAATACTTTCAGTCTGTCTGAAATTTCTGTTGCGTGTTCTACTGTTGTGGACTAGTAAAACTGGAACGGGTTTTGGACTCATCTAACAAGTTGGGAGACAGATGGTATTGAAAAGGTACAGATGTAGTAGCTTCCACTGACTCTTAATATGCTCCTTTTTGTTGACTTAAGCATTTGCATCAGCAATTCAAATATTAGTTTGGCTAAAGCCAATGATTTGCATCTTAAATTTGAAGAAAAAAACATAAGGCAGTAACTAAAATTTAGGTCATTACTGCTGCTGAGAAGAAATTTTCCAAAAGGAATCCTTAACTGTAGAAAGTATTTTTATATCATGACTTATTAATTCCTTTGCACATTTATTTATTCAATAAATAACTTTGAGTACTTGTGGGCACCATGACAGCCACTTGCAAATGGGTATAAACATGATTAATCTATGATTCCTGCTATTAATCTTTATAAACAGAAAATAAATAATGAATGAGAAAATTCCAAACAAGTTAAAAAGTGGGAAGGGCCATAAAAGATAAAGTACTGTCAAAATTCAGATATGGGAGAGACTATTTGTGACCAAATTAATGGAAAAAGTAATATTTAAAATAGAACCTGAATACTAGGTTGGTGTCAATACATGGAGATGCAAAGGTACACTGATGTGGCAGTCCTTGGAAACCTGCGAAGACTAGAAACTCAAAGCAGATGGAAGAAAATGCAACTATCCTGAGAAAAGATAGAATTGGAAAGGTTGGTAGTTTTGAGCAATGATTAAAGGGTTTGAACTTTACTCATTCAGCAATAAGAAAGCATTCTTTTTTTTCTTTTGAGTAAAGATGTTATGTTTGATGAAGTTTATTTGTAGATGGTGATCCCATATTAATTTTAAACATTTCAGTAGACACATTTTAAAAAGTATAAAAAAGTAGGTAAAATTAATTTTCATAACATAGTCTATGTAATCCAGTGTATCCAAAATATTCTTTCAACATATGATGGATACAAAAAGTATTAAGTATTTTGCATTAGATTTGGCACTATATCTTTAAAACCAATATGTATTATACAATTATTGCTCATCCCGATTCAGACTGGGCACATTTCCAATGCTCAAAAACACATACACATGGCTAGGGCCCTCTGTTTAGGACGGCTTCATGTTAAATATCCAAGAAGTTGCATGGAAAGTTGTTTTATCAGCTTGAGTGATTTATGTGTATAGCAGTGATTATAGGATAGAAGTATACCATATTTCCAGGCATATGTGGGGAAAGAGGAAGGAGGGTAGAAGTAAAAAATATTAAATAGGTTGGAGAATGAAAAACAAGGGGGAGTCATGGAACCAAAGAAAATGGGTCATTTAAGAATTGAAAAGTGGCCCTTACACAGATTGGCTTCTCCCTTGAAATGGAAAGCTAATTCATCAGAAACTATACATTAATGGAAATAAGCCGGGACAGACCAAGATGGGTGGTGCAGGGGTGGGGAAGCACACCCACAATTTTCCCAGAAGACTGAACAGTGCTTCCCAGGGGACAGCTACAGGTTCCACCCTTCAGATTGCAGTAGAAGCCCCCTTTGGAGGCAAGTGAAGGTGATATAGGTTATACCAGAAGTTGATGGACCCACCCCAGGACCTTGGGCTGATAAAAAGCCAGAGGTGGATCCAGAAAGAGAAGGCATAAGGCAAAGACCAAACTCTGCTGAGATGAATTCCACCTTGCTCTTCTTCAGAATTGCATGATGTTTTTCTTTTTTCTTCTTTCTTTTGGATAGCCTTTTAATATTTCTTCTTTTGCTTTAATTGTATTCCAACTAATTCACTATTTTGTCTTTTATTTTTCATTTTTATTTAGATTTTTATATGTGCTTTTTATTTTATTTTTATTTCAAAGCTCACATTGTACCCTTCCCTTGCCTTAGTCCATTTTGCCTACTCCCTGATCTTTATTTTTGTTGTAAATCTTATTTCCTCCCATGCCTAGTTCCTGTACCCTACCCTTAGTATTTCTTCACCTTCTATACTCTCAAAATCATTCTTCCTTCTTTTAGTCAGCTCACATTCTTTTTCCCCTTCTTATAATATTCTTATTTTCTTTCCACCTTTATAAATTGCTGTTCTTAAGAATATAACAGTAGGACCAGAACTAGAACTACAGGAACAATAACAAATAAAGCCCAGAGTGAGTAGAAGAAAGGAAATAATAGAGATCAGAGCAGAATTAAATAACATAGAGACTACAAGAACAATTCAAAGGATCAATAAATTCAGGAGCTATTTCTCTGAAAAATAAACAAAATTGACAAGCCTTTAACCAGACTCATCAAGAAAAAAGAGTGAGAACCCAAATAAATAAAAGCAGAAATGAAAAAGGAGAAGTAACAACTGATACCACAGAAATACAAAGGATTGTAAGAAATTACTGTGAACAACTATATGCCAAGAAATTGGACAGCCTGGGCTAAATGGACAAATTTCAAGCAACATATAATCTTCCAAAACTGAATCAAGAAGAAGTGGCAAGCCTAAATAAACTGATAACAACTAGTGAAACTGAAGTAGTAATAAAAAAAAAATGAAAAAATCCAGCACACAAATCCCTAGACTGGATGGCTTCACAGGTGAATTTTACCAAACATTTAGGAGGAACTAACTCCTATCCTTCTCAAGCTCTTCCAAAAAATTCAAGAAAAGGGAAGAGTCCCAAACTCTTTTTATGTGGCCAGTATCATCCTAATTCCAAAACCAGGTAAAGACACAATGAAGAAAACTACAGGCCAATATCTCTGATGATTATAGATGCTAAAATCCTCAACAAAATATTGGCAATACAGATTCAGCAATACATTAAAAGAGCATACACTATGATCAAGTGGGATTCATCCTAGGGATTCAAGGATGATACAATATTCACAAATCAGTCATTGAAATATACCATATAAACAAAATGAAGGAAAAAAATCACATGATCAAATCAATAAATGCTGAGAAAAAGCATTTGATAAAATCCAGCACCCTTTTATGATACAAACACTCAGCAAAGTGGGAATAGAGGGAGCATACCTCAATATAATAAAAGCCATATTCAAGAAACCTACAGCTAACACTATACTTAACAGTCAAAACCTAAAAGCTTTCTGTTTAAGATAAGGAACAAGGGTGCACACTTTCACCACTCTCATTCAATGTAGTGTTGGAAGCTACAGCCACAGCAATAAGACAAGAAAAAGAAATAAAAGGCATCCAAATTGAAAAGGAAGCAGTAATACTGTCATTGTCTGCAGATGACATGATAGTGTACATAGAAAACCCTATAGTCACAACAAAAAAAATTACTTGACCTAATAAGTGAATTTAGCAAAATAGTGGGATACAAAGTCAATATTCACAAATTGATGGCATTTTTGTATACCAACAATGAAATACCAGAAAGAGAAACTATGAAAAGAATCCTATTTACTATAGCAAAAAGAAAAATAAAATACCTAGAAATAAATTCAATGAAGGAGGTAAAAGACCTGTGTTCAGAAAATTATGGAACATTGAAGAAAAAAATTAAGTAAGATACAAATAAATGGAAGCATATACCTTGTTCATGGATTAGAAGAATTAACATCATTAAAATGTCCATACTACCCAAAGCAAAATATTTTCAACACAATTCCTATTAAAATATCAATGGCATATATCACAGATCTGGGATAAATATTTCAAAAATTTATATGAAAGAAAATCCCAAATTGCCTCAACAATCTTGAGAAAGAAGAACAAAGTAGGAAGGATCAAAATACCTGATGTCAAACTGTACTCCAAAGCCAGTGTAATCAGAAGAGTCTGGCACTGGCATAAGAACAGACACACAGACCAATGGAACAGAATAGAGAGCCTAGAAATAAACCCAAGTATCTATGGTCAATTTATATTCAACAAAGGGGGGCATGAATATACAATGGAGTAAAGATAGCCTCTTCAATAAGTGGTGTTGGGAGAACTGGACTGGTGTATGCAAAAAAATAAAACTAACTTACACCATTCACCAGAATGAACTCAAAATAGATGAAAGATTTAAATATAAGTTGTGATACCATAAAAGTCCTAAAGGAAAATATAGAGCAGGGAATTTTCAGATATCCCTCATAGTAATATTTTTTGCTGATATATCTCCTAGGGTAAGGGAAATAAAGAAAAAATAAACAAATGGGACTTCATCAAACTAAAAAGCTTCTGCACAGGTAAAGAAACCATCATCAAAATAAAAAGGGAACTGACCATATAGGAGAACATACTTGACAATGATACACCAGGCAAGGGTTTGATCTCCAAAATATAAAAAGAACAGATATGTCTCAACACCAGGAAGACAAACAATCCAATTTAAAAATGGGCAAAGGACCTGAACAGACACTTCTCCAAGGAGGACATACAAAGGGCCAATAGACATGAAAAAATGCTCAACATCACTAGCAATCAGATCAAAACCACAAAGAGACATCACCTCACACTTGTCAAAATAGCTATCATTAATAAATCAAAAAACAAGTGCTGGTGAGGGTGTGGAGAAAAGAGAACTCTAGTTCACTCTTGGGAATGCAGACTGGTACAGCCACTGTGGAAAACAGTATGGAATTTCCTCAAAAAAAAATAAAAATAAAAATGGAACTGCCTTTTAACCCAGTGAATACACTTTTGGAAATATAACCTAAGAATCCTGAAATACCAATTCAAAAGAACCTATGCACCCCGATGTTTATGGCAGTGCTATTTACAAGTCAAGTGCTGGAAACAGCCCAAGTGCCCATCAGTAAATGAGTGGATCTAAAAACTAAGTACATTTACACAACAGAATACTATGCAACAGAAAGAAAGGAGTACCTCCCCTTCATGACAGCATGGATGGAGCTGGAGAGCATCATGCTAAGTGAAATAAACCAATCAGTGAAAGACAAATACCATATGATCTCATCTATAAGAGAAATCTAATGAACAAAATAAATTAATGAACAAAATAGAACTAGAGGCATGGAAACATGGAACAGACTGACAGTGACCAGAGGGGAGGGGAGAGGGAGATAATGGTGGAAAGAAGGGGAAGGGACTAGTCAAAGAACATGATGCATGGGCATGGACAACATCACGGGGATTGACTGTGGGAGCAGGGGGTGGGATGGGTGGAGGAGGGCAAGGGGGGGAAATTGGGACAACCATAATAGAATAACAATAAAAAATGATTTTCAAAAAGACAAAGGGAATCCTTTGAGCAAAACATTAAAAAAGAATTGAAAAGTGCAGAATTTTGAAAAATAAAAAACCTCGATTAGTTTAACTCTATATTAGAGTGTTTCACAAGAGCAAGTTCTGTAGTAAATATCCGACTACTCAGGAGTGTTTTGGAGGAATATAGACAGACTGAAATTAATCAAATCACCTGACTTCCAAAATCCATTCTAGGAATCTACAGTGAAGAAGTCAGAAGGAGGCAAGGTGAGAAGGCCTGAGTGTAAGCTGAGGTCCTAGAGGAAGGGAAATCTTCAATGTCCTTCTAGGTTGTTTAGCAGTGAAAATGAAGAGATGCTGTGATGGGTTGAGTATTTATAAGGAATGAGGGTTTGTTTAAAAGTGTTAGAGATACAAACGTTTCAATAGACTAAGAAATCAGGAGAAAATGCAAATACAAGAAAAATAAAAATGGAGAAAAAATGCTAGAGTCAAGGAGTATTACTCTTCTCAAGATAGGAAAGGGGGGGGAAGCTGAGTGAATATATAAGAATATGTATAAAACATAATGAAATGAAGAGGTCACTAAAATAAGCTCCAATTGCCTTGAGATTTTCCTATATAGAGGAGACACTTGTTTGTACAAAAAGGTAAGGGTAGCAATAAGACTCTTAGGAAAGTAGAATAAAGTTTCCCATGAACTAAAGAGTCAACTGGGGAAAGAAAGAAACATTGGGAAGGTAGCTACAACATGATAGCATCAGTTACAGTGAATCCAATTAAGAGATTTATGAATGTCTTCCTTTGATTTCAATTATGGAGTGAAATATAAGACATATATGAGTTCGGGAAGTGGTTTGGCAGAAATTCATCCGGAGAAGGGAGTGCCTGTTTTTTTCAACGTTCAACAATTATTTTTCTGTGTATTACGGGCTAACATAAAGTTATGCTACAATTTTGCAAGAATTTCTGATGAAAGTATTTCTCAGAGATATCTATGATTCCCATGGCAAGAAGAGTACATTTCAAAACAATATAAAAAAAGTCATCTGTTTACAATAGCTTCTTTACCCTTCTACATTTGAATGGATTTCAAGAGACCCTTCATAAATGTTTTCTTCAATGACAAGAACTCTGAAACACATCTTAAAAGAGCAATCAATATTTACTGCTCAAAATCAGAATTATTTAACCTTTACATGATGAATCCAATCATGCTTGCACCTGGCTTTCTATAATATATTAAATGCTGGAATGGCATCTCATTGTGTCAAAATAAATTTTAAATGGAAGTATCTTACAAAATGTAAAATAAGAAGCAGATAAATACACACTGCTACATTATGAAATGAAAATATGTGAACAGCTCCTGCGTACTACATACATCAGTTGGTGAACATACAAGGCCAAAAAGCTATGATTTCAAACTCTAGTGCATGGTAAAAATGTGTTATAACTTGATCCTTAGCCAGAGACCATTTAGTTAGCTTCAGGCAAATAGCTCAAAAGTTAACTCCCTTTTCATAGGGCCCATGGTGGTCAAAGATAAAAATTTCTTGAATTAGAACAATTTTGGCACAATGGAAATAATGGGTCTTGGAATCAAGATACCCATCTTCCAACCTAACTCCACCAAGTAATTAGCCAAGAGGTCACAGTAACTGATTCAATCATGCAGTCACATATTAATGAAATGCTTATTAGCATATAGTATGTGGTAGGCATTATACTAAGTGCTACAATACAATGGTAAACAAATAAGGGCCACAGTGTGTGAAAAGGCTCTGCCTATCGTCTTAATAAGCTGTTTGGATTTCAACCTAAATGAGATAAAAAATTGTTGAAACTTTTCGCTAGGAGAGTAATATAATTTGGTTTATATTTTCTAAAGATCACACTTTTCTTGTTCTATACCTGATGGACTATGGTGGGTACAAGAGTTAAAGAAATTTCAAAATTATTTTCACAATTATTGCCTAATTGGAATGTGCAAAGAAGGCAGGGAGATGATTACTGGACTTACACTATTACTGAAACTTGCTGAGATAAAGTGCTCAGTTCACAGACACTCTGACTAGTGACAGACCCAAAACTAGAGAAGCTTCGTGGTTCTTCCATAGCAACACAGTAGCATTTTAATAGGCAACTATGCACACAGTCATCCCAACAGCCACCAGGTGCAATAGCCCTACGCATGCAACTGATCTCACAAATGTGTAACAAGATTTTAATTTACCTTGGAGGAGTGAAACAACATAGTGCTGTAGTCTCAGAGACCACAATTTTCCAGTGGATGAATTTGTACTTGAAGTATGTTTCCTCTTGTTATAGTCCTCAACAAGACTGGAATTCAGAACCATCTGTCTCTATCACGTCTCCAGTCACCAAATCACAAGAACCTCTGGAATTCATTTCATCTTATTTCAGACCCTGTTACTTAATTTGAACTATTAAACAGCTTTTATCTACTCTCCCTATCTCATTTCTTTTAGTTTACAAAATGTCAATCTGATGCTGCTTTCATACACTCTGCATGTCTGGAGACTCCGTTTTGAAGAAGACAAGTCTTCAAGAAATTCACAGAGGAGCAGGAGATATTTGTAAAGAAAGAGATTGAAAGAAACATAGGTAAATATACGTAGAATGCTTAATAATAAAGTATCACAAACAAGTTGCTAAGCTCTCAGAAGAGTTATCCCAAGTTTCACACAAAGGTAACAATTGAAATTGTTCTTAAAAATAAGCTGAAACAGAGATACACAGAACAGACTGATAGTAGCCAGAGGGGAAGGGGTTGGGGATGAGAAAGGTAAAGGGATTAAGAAGTACAAATCATTACAATTTTTTCACTCTTTCATATCTAAGCATGAAGTCCAGTCCATACAATGGAATCCAAAGTCCTTGTCAGGATGCTGCCCTCCTCTTCCCGCCCAATCCCCCACCTCAGGGTTTCTTGGCGTGTAGTAACATGACCCTGCTGATGCTCAAGATGATTTTAGAAGGACAAGCATTTTTAATATGGATAATTTTAAATATATTTAATGTTCATTAGGAGAAATGTCACTAGTATATCAAACTCAAATGTATAGAACAATTTTATCTAAACAATAAAATCAATGTAGAATTACTTAAATCAAAACTGAATAATGGTACTCATATATGTTGGTATATTTGGCAAAGTGTTTGGATAGGGCAAAAATGCAAAAGTCATTAAATCACTGAAGTATGTAAAACATCATTATAAAAGATACTCCCAGGATTTTCACCATCTCACAAAACGTGATAACCCCTCAAGTGAACTTGAACATATTTTGCATTCTTATAACTTGTCTATTTGCTCAGGCCATTTCTTCCATCTGGAATTCTGGGTTCATCCATTCATTTATCACCTCCTTTCCTAATATCTAGTGTGTATCTTTTTAGTAGCACTGTATATACTTTCTATCATGTATTAAAATGATTGTGGTGTGGTCCCCATCCCTGCAGTGCTGGGAACACCCTGAGAAGAGGGCTGGTGCCTGGTTTGTCTGTCTGTGCTGTGCAGCCCGGCTCATGCTTCCCAACAAGGGAACGAATGTGCAAATACAACATAGGTGTTCAGGTACGGTTTCCTGAATTGAATTGATTAGGCCACTGAAAGAACCAGCTCCCTCAAGATCTCCGTTGTTAAATGTCATTTCAGACTCAGCAATGATGAATCATGGCTTCTGAAAGACATGTTTATAAGTATTTATTGCATAGGAACAGAACAAGTCCCACTGGCAGAGTTTTATGGGTTATTTTATCAAATTAGCTCATATCAGCAAGAAACCTCTGACTGCGGGGTAGAAAAAAGAGGAAAATGGAAAGTGGAAGTCATCATAACCATACTGAACATTTGCATATAATTTGACTATTTCCTTATATTTTCTTCATAACCAGATCACTTTACCCATGAGCTAGGTACTTTTAGTATGCATGGTGGTGGTATTATTATAGTTACTAATCCCATATTCCACTGAAATGACACAAACAAAAATGAAAACACAGTACCAAGCTACCTTCTTGCCTCCTGTCATTTTTCTTCTTGTGGATTTTCACCTTTCATCCTATTCTTTTAACTCACAAACTGTAACTCTGATTTAGGCAGAATTTGACATCAAGATGAAGACCAGTCTTATATGTGAATAAGATTCTCTCTATTCATGAAGGCATCTCATCAGCTCTTCCATTTGTCTAAATAAACATTCATGTAATTCACTAGAGGAAATGAATGTTTTAAGTGACTTTAAAAATCAGTTTTTAAATTAGCCTTTTTAGATATGTATTTAAATTATATGCACATTATGTATACATATCCCCTTCAATAAACATATTTGGATATAAGCCAGAAATTTATTTTGATGACTAAAGACTAATTCTAAGCATTTGATACATATTAGTATCTACTTTTTTTCTAAGCTAGTTAATAAAGACAATGTCCAGAACACTTCATAGAATATGTGTGTAATATTCTTTGTTCCCCCGGCTTTGCAAAGATGAAGCAAGTTTTCCTGGAACTGAATAAATTTCTTCTAAACCAAAATTATCAAGGGGATCATGACTTCATCAGCTAAAAGGAAAGTACTCAGAAGAAAACTATTGTGTTTTCTTTGCTAAAAGCAAAAATGCAGTTACCCTTCAGCGTAGCATTAGCGTTCAACCCAAGAAGTAGGAATTCCAGGAGTATTATGAATAAGAGCTTTATTATTTATTATAGGAGTCGGATATTACAGAACTGTGGGAGGAGCCAGAAATTACAGTTTAGAATGGAGATGCTGGAGGATCAGAGCAAATTGCTCAGCCACTGTCTTGAAGCACTGGCAATGATGGACAAGTCAGGGTTTGCACGGCAGGCTGGGAGACCAGGCACGTCTGTCCAATGGTGTGTGGCCACAAAAGGGAGCTGATGAGAAAGTCTCTGGAAGCTGTTCCTCTGCATCTTGTGGTGAGCCTCTGGCTGCAGTTGGTTGGCAGGACCAGCAGTCAGAAAGAGCTGGACATGAAGCATGGGTAAGTGAGGACACACTGACACCCACCGTTACCTCCTGGTCTCTCACTGCATCTAACCACTCTGACCTTCAGGCAGGGGTGACTTCTGCTTCACTTCTCCCTTTCACATCTCACAAACTTTGATTTTTGTCAACGCCAATGTGGAAGTATACAGAAAAAGAAATCCTAGAAAATGTAGGTGCAACTGAGTCAAGTTGACTCAAATACAACTAAAACAAACTTTTTGAGTTTTTTTTTAAAGCATTAGTGTATCAAAGTCATCAAGTAAATAGAATGTATGTTCTAGAGAGATTTTGATTCTAAAATATTTGTAGTTAAATCTATTTCTAAGTTCAGGAGAAATTATTACCAAATAGTGAATATAATGAATGATATTTAGTAATTAGAAAGTTTGATAGCAACCTCTCAAATTTATATTAATATAAAAAGAATCCATAGTAAATAAGAAATCATGGTTATAAAAACAAACAACTTTGAATCATCTATGTTAACTTTTCCAGTTTGTTACATTTGAACTAATCCTATATTACAGTTCAATTTATCTATAACCAAGGACCAGCCTTCACCAGGGAACAAATTTCTGAATTTTCACCATGGAAACTGGAAACAAATGGCCCCTAAAATAGCAAGAATTGCAAGATAAAGCTTATCTAAGAGCAGTAGGCGGTAATGTCAATTCATTTAGATTAATACCACATACTGAGACATTTTTACTTTAGAATATTTTAACTTAGATAAATTAAAATGCTCTTTAAGCCAGTCTTTGGGTTACTGAATATTAAAAACACTAACTAAACACTTCAGTAAGAAAAAAAATGTGATCAAGAATCCTCAAGAGTAGTGAACGCAGGTGGGGTGTGATGAAAGGGAAGCTTCCGGCAGCTTAACTGACAGAAAAGAAGTACAGGAATCATTCTTCCTTCCCATGAAGAGGGGATCAAGAGAATAGCAACAAATCTCAATTAGAGAATATTATGTAGAGGAGGCTTTGGTCGGAATCAAAATGCTGTATATTACCATGATTAACTGTGGTTCGCAAAGTCATGATTTCCAATGCCCCTTTTTCACCAGTGCTATGATGAAGTGTGGGAACCAACTGTACACGAGAAACATCCCTATATCCATCCCTGCTTCTGTTACTAAACCCATCATCATCTTTTTTAAATCTATCAGAAATCCATGTTACCCCTTCCGTTACTAATTCCTTGCAAGATTTGCCTCTGGCTCATCTCTCTAGCCTCAGTACTGTCTGTCCTTCATACATATTCTCTTAGTCACAGTGAAGTCTCTACCAGTTTTTGTACCTGTCACATACATAGATTCTGGCCTCTGGGCTATTGTGCATACTGTTCCAGGTGTCTTCTTCCCAATTCTGCCTTTCTGATTCAAATGCCACTTCTCCACGGAACAGTCCCTAATCCGATCAGCGACACCAAATGCCAGCCTATATTGGATCCATCCACACATCAGATGATTTGTGCCACAGCTAAGTTTCTATTTTTACCTTTGTCTTACATTTTCATTATTTTTAGATATGTTCTTAACCTCTACTAGATATTTTTGTTAATAAAGGTCAGGTACTACCTTAATTTTCCCCCTTTCTTTGAAATTTTGGTGTATAAATGGCCTTCTTGTTAAGAATCTGTGGGGTTGGTGGTCTGTTTTTAACTCCTTGCTATTTGACTCTAAGATATAAATTAAACATCAGCACATAAAAATTAAATTTTTGGAATAAAATGGCTCACATTAAAATAACTGTATCAGAATGTCATGTAAATAACCAAGTCTATAAATCTTCACTTATGATGAAATCACTTGTTACAAACTTTGCACTAGAATGGGATCTTCCAGAATTTGGTAACAATATTAATTCAATCTTTACATGTCCATCATTTAGGATGGTGACTATTTTGGTTTGTTCATTGAATGATTTTGCCCTGAGCATCTAACAACGTTGAATTAAATAAGCACTTGAAAAAAAATAAATTGATAAAATCGTAGAATTCAAGTTAAGAAGGAAGACTAGCTGGGGGAGGCATAAGCCTTGTTTTTATCAGGGGATAGTCAAGCCAAGTTATTTACGTAAATAACATGAACACTGTGTCCACTTAACAAGCTGTTTCTTTAACTGCATGGATCTAGCTGACTGGCAGGATGACGTAGAGCCCTGTTAAACATCTCAAAAAGCTGTTCATCTCTAAAATGACCACTGCAGATTAGCTAAAGAGGAAACAAGAAAGGAAAAGAAAATGATAGTTCTGGGGGAGGACAAGAGTGGGACTAGGAAGAGGAAGACAGAAAGAGGGATGGAAGGAAAAGGAAAGAAAGAGAGGAAGGGGAGAACGTGGGAAAGACGGGAAAGAGAAAAGGAGAGAAAGAAATATTTTTTTAAAGGTACATCTCAAAAAGAATATGAATGAGTTAGACAAGTTATGTATTTTAAATATATACATTATATAAATTATTTCTTTTTGTTTCTAACTTTTGGATTTCAATTTCTGAGGGTTAAATTAATTACCCTTTTTAATTCATGACATATTATTTTATTTTGCCTTTATTTCCTACTACCATTATACTTTCCCTTTATAGATAATTGTGATATTTTGATGTTTACATTTATATTTTCTTTCAAAATGTGTTTCTTTGTTTTGTGTATATATGTGTATTATTGAGTTATATGGATGGTTGCCTTATATAAACACCTTATTCTGTCCCTTGCCTCTCCATTGGTGCTCTTTTAAAGACCCACTAATGAGCCTATGTGTACATCTAGTCTGTTGCTTCTAACTTCCATGTCGTACATGCTGGTGTGTCCACCACATTTTACTCATCCCCCACCCCCAGCGAAAGACATTTACATTGTTTACAATTCCTTGCCAACACAAAAACTACAATGGACATCCTCATACCTTTCTCCTTGTGAACCTGTATTAGAACTTGAGCTATACGTATAGGAACATGGCTTGACTAGAACATAAGTTAGTTCTAGGCACTGCCACATCACTCCCTGAAATACCTGCACCACTCTACACCACCCCCAGAACTTTGTTTCATCTTACCTTCACAAGTGGGAAATTTACCATGACCAAAAATTCTAGAATGCGTGGGTATTTGTTCATACGGTAGTGACTGTGTCTCCTCTTAACTGCATTTTTAAAGATGTTTGAATTTTGTGGGCTCAGTTGGACTAGGCTCCTGAACCTATCCCTTACTGACCTTTAGCAAGTCACTTTCTTTTTTCTGATCTTTCCAATTTTTTATTCATGTCATCAGTCATGCATTTGGTCAAGCAATACTAATTGAGTACTTACTATGTACCTCATTCATGACTGTCTCACCTGATATAGAAGGGGAACCTCCATAGTCAGTACTATGGAGGCAGCAGTTACTTGCTCTTAAGGAGCTCTTAGAGATTCAGGGAACTTTTTCCTGAGATGGATAATTTTAATTTGACTCCTGAGAGAATTGGTTAGTCAAAAAAGTAGGAAGGAGAGGCAAATAGTGGGTTGAAACCGTAAGTGCTACAGACATGGTGAAAGACTCCCCACAAGCTGGGACCCAGTGATCACAGAGAGATGCCATAGAACAAAGAGAGAGACAGTTGCATTAGCAGGAGGCTCAGAAAAGCAGGAAGGTGCTGCCAAACCATGAAGGGAAATGCAGAACATGGAAAGCATTTTGGGGTTAGAGAAAAATTCCTGTCGATGGTATGGAAATATTCAAATAGTAGATAAAAGGCAAGGTTAGAACTTCAATGATCCCATCTGGCCTTTTTATTCTGTTTTTTTTTTTTTTCTTCTAAATCTATGCTATATATACTAAGTTAAATACTAGCCACATGTTAATACTGAGCACTTGTAAACCTGGATAGTCTGATTTGAAATGTGCTTTAAGTATAAAATAAACAACAGATTTAGAAACATTAGTACACAAAAAGTAAAATATCTTATTTAATTTTATATGAATTGTTTGTTGAGATTATAATGTTTAAAATATATTGGGTTATATGTATTGTGCTATACAAATTAATTTCATGTTTTTACCTTTTTAATGTAGCTAACAGAAAATTTAAAATTATACATGCAGCTCTCAATGTGTCTCTACAGGACAATGCTGTTCCACATCATTTATCCTGGGTAACCACAGAATGCTGGAGATTCTTTTTGGAGTGAAGATTTTGCTGACTGAAAGGAGGAATTTTCTTTCCATTTAATCTGAATGCTACAGAAGGTTGCATTGAGCCCTGAGATGTTTCACCCAGAATCCCAGGCAGAAAGCATCTAACTAGATTATATGCTCTACAGACTTCAGGAGAGCAGTTTAGAAGATTATGTGGGAGTAAAAATATATGCACATATCCCATTATATATCAATAAGATATGTGCTCTGAGAATACTCCCACATGCAACTTAGAATACTGGCTTAAATTTTTCCACCAGCAATGTAACTGAATAAAGAAGAAAAAACCCACAGTAGTACAGTGAATGCCAGATACTATAGTTAAAAGGCAAAGATTGTTTTGCATAAAATGCCTTTTTCATAATTTTTAAATGTCTTGCCAGCATTTGCTTTCTTTTTTCTTTCTTTCTCTCTCTCTGATATGGCCACCTTAAAAAACCATTAATTGTATTGAAATTTATTATTGATATTTTACATACTTGAAACAATTTGAAGACTAATTACTAAATTAGATACGTTTTGTGTGAACATCTGAACAAACTACATTTCTGAACATCAAAGATCTCACAGTCTGATAGGAAAGATTAGTGTGCAAGAAAGAAAGTGTACAAAGATAAAGAATCAAATTATATTTAAAGGTGCAAATGTAACATGATTCTCAGAGCAAGCATATTATTTACCTATACTGTCTATATCCTTTTCTTAAAAGCCAGATGGCTACTTATAATTCAGAAAAACCATTAGCTTTTACTTATTATTATTACTTATAATAATTATTATTATTTTACTTATAATTATTATTACTTACAATTCAGAAAATCCTCTTCAAAACAACTCTCACAAAAACTATCACGAGCTAAATATGGAAACTGACCCTGAATTTAAATAAATAAATATTTTAGAGGATATGTCAAGAATGATGCAGTACATATGTGTTTTTACTGATATTTAACATTTCATAATTAATATGTAAATATCAGAGAAGTGATTTTTTCCAATCTCTGTGAGTCTCCTGTAGGAGGGTTTTGCAGACCCCCACAGTCAGTGTGGCTTTGCAGTGATTATGTATGCAGTATTGCTGATTTGCAGAAGAAATTCACTAAGCTGTACCTATGACAACCTTTAAAAGTGTTCAGTTGAAAGCTGTTTTCCCACAAATTTCTAAATTTGTATCAGTAGACTCAATAGGAAGGCTTAAAATAGCTACTTATATCTTTTCATTTTTTAAAAAGATTATTTCAAAATCCATATTTTGACCATCATTCAGTATCACATTTTATATTCAGGTGGCAACTGGGTTGGATGGGATATTTCACTTTTCTTCAAATCATGCAAGGTTGGTAGAGTACTGGAATATTTGATTTCAATTTCTCCTAGCTTTTACATCTTTGTTTGGTACCTGGCCTTTGAGGAAAAAAGGAAAGACTTTTATTCAGTAAACTGACTAGATGGGATAATTGAAATATAAATAAATATATTTTTTTGGAATTTTAAAGAATTTCAGGGGTCTAGTTGAGATGAGATGGAGTGACCACAAGTCACTGTGTTTTGCACAGAATAATACCTAAAGAGAATACATACAGCAGCAATTTGAGGACTATGAAAAGTAGCAGCAAACTGGGAAAGAGATCCAGGATTCAATTACTGAATAATGGCTGGTGACTTTACCAATTTTCCTCCCATATCTCCCAACCAACACTGCAGTGGGCACGCAGTAGTGGACAGAGCAAGATCAGGAGGGGCCTTCTAGAACTGGCTCAAGGGGTGGGACAGGGGACTTACACCCTTCAGAGAGAGTGTGGAAATCCTCTATTGTATTCCCCCCTCTTTTTTCCTGTTCTCCTGTGATGGAAGTAATCATGTGGCATAGGGAAGGCCATAGTAGCCAAAGCTCTGAGCAGAAGCACCTTCTTCTACATTCAGCTGAGGTGTTGTAGTTCCAAGAGGGTAGGACAAACCACCATTGATTTTTGTCTTGCTTGCCCTTGGCTGGTGATGTGAGCACACTTCAGAAGCACACTGTAGCGCAGGAGAACTAAAATCCAACTCTCTAGTTGCCATGAAATAGAAGAGCGACAAGGAACTAGAAAGTATGAGGAGGTCACGGGCAGGACTCATTCCCAAGCTGTGCATGTATGGATCTGATACTGTTTACCGTACAAAAGACTTGAGGAAGTGGGCAGATATACCACCGCCCATGCTTGAGTCTGAGCACTAGGTGGCGTATACACTGGACAGAGCCAAAAAGCACTGGGAATGCTTTGAAGAGCATTCTGGCATTGGAACTACAGACACAAAAGGCTGGCAGGAACTTTAAAATCTGAACCTCACCTGGATGATTGCCTACAAAAACAAAAAACAAAAGTCAACATTCTCCTAGGATTAAAGAAGACCCAGGGTTTCATAATGTATAATACATTCAAAATGCTCAACATACAATTAAAAATTAATTTGGCATATGAGCTGCCAGGACAATCTTAATTTGCATGGAATGAGATAATCAAAAGATACTAATGGTGAGATGGCAAAGATGTTGGAATTATCTGACTCTTGAAACCAAAGGAAAAATAGAAAGGGCTCTAAATAAATAGAATATATTTAGAAAGAAACAAATGGAAATTTTAGAGGTGCAAACACAGTAAGCAAAAACAAAAATAAGATCCTCCTTTGACCAACTCAGTAGCAGAATAGAGGTAACAGAGGAAAGAATGAACTTGAAGATAAATCAATAAAAATGATTAAATCTGAACAGAGAAAATAAAAGAGATTGAAAAAGTGAAAAGACTTTAGAGATTTATGGGCAAATAACCCCCCCAAATCTAACATTGATGTCATTGGAGTCTCAGAAAAAGTAGAGAAAAAATTTAGTGAAGGAAAAAAAAGCATTCAAAGAAATAATATCTGAAAATGTCCAAAATTTTGGCAAAAGAACTACACCTCAGGATTCAAGAAGTTTGGTGAATGCCAAACAGGACAAACAAACAAATTCCTATCCAAACACATCATAATCAAACCGCTGAGAGTTAAAGGTAGAAAAGTCCTGTAAACCCTCAGAGAAAAATGACTCATTACCAAGCAAAGAACAACCTGGGTGGGGGGTGCAGAAAGAAGTGGTACGAGTTTTAAATTTCTGGGGAGAAACTGTCAACCAGAATTCTACATTCAATGGACATATACATCAGAAATAAAGGGGAAATAAAAAACCTTTCAGGTAAGGAAAAGCTAAAGAAAGTGCTATAGGAAGTTCCTTAAAGCAAAGGAAAATAATGTCAACCAGAAATTTGGATCTTTAGGAATGAAGAAAGAGCAACAAAAATGGCAAACATCTGGATACATATAATTGATTATTCTGTTCTTGAGTTCTTTAAAATAGATTTGCAAGTTGAAAACAAAAATTTGAATATTTGATAGGGATTTTAATGTATGTAGATAAACTATAATATAAAAAGAGCAGCTAAAGGGACCTATATGGTAGTAAAGTTTCTATATTCCACCCAAAGTGGTAAAATATTAGATCCTAAATAGACTATAAAAAGTTAAATATGTATATTTTAATCCTTAGGGAGATGACCAAATTATCCAAGAGGCATTTTTAAAAGTGGGGAAATGAAGACAGGCACAACAGAGGGCTAACAGAAGGAACAAACAGAAAGAAGATAAAACAGTAAACAAAACCAAACATATCAATAATTACACTAACTGCAAATGATCAAAACCCACTGATTAAAAGACATGGATTCTCAGAACGAATAAGGAAAATTAGACAATCAAATTGCCATTAACCCCTGCTTTGCAAACTACCTCCTTTTTACAAGGAGGAAGCAGAGATTTAGAGGAGGGATTAATTTGCTCAAGCTGCTGCGGCAGCTGGTTTTACATCAGAATTTTCCTAACTTTCTAAGTTTTATCACCTGCTACTTTTCCTGAACACTCTCTTCTAGCCTTTCAGCATATTGCTGAGATTAAAATAAAAAAATGATGATGATGGGAGGGAACACCAAGGCTGCATCCTGGCAGGACTGAATAGAGAGTCAAAGACGTATGAAAGGGCTTCAAGCCCTGTAGTGATCATACTAGGTCTGACCCAATTTCTAGTCTCTTCTGTTGGAAAATAAAGGAGCAAATTTTCTCAGGTTTTTTCAGAGAATAGTTGGCTGCCACTGTGACAGAGGCGGAGAAAGTGTGCCAGTTCCCAGGGGTGGGTGTGTGTGTGTGTGTGTGTGTGTGTGTGTGTATTCTTTTGATGCACACTGATTACATTTAGCAGCCTCTGAGCCCAGGAACTCAGGACAACTGGAAGTGAATTTTTAACTCTCCCTTCTCATCATTGGGAAAAAATAGTCGGCTTATGAGCCTTGACAAGCTGTGTTTCCAAGGGAAATGATCAGGGAAAGAACAGGAGAAATACAGGGTGGATGGGATTGAATGGTAAAATCCTGTGACAAACACCACTGAATTCCTTAGCTTCCTGGAGCACACACAGAGTTCTCTTTTCTTGCTTGTGACAGGGTCAGTCCATGTGTATATGGCATTAGAAGAGTTTTATGTTGCCTTTCTGATTTCTAGAATATAGTACTGGGCAGAGAAGAAAGTATCAGCGATGACAATTTTGTTTGCAGGGGACAGGCACTCTGAGTGAAAGTGTGGAAAAAGCTATTGCAACTTAATTCTGTCCTGGGAATTGATGATCGGTTCCAAGAGAATAAATCATACAGACCACGGCTCTAGGAGATAGCTCACAGCCAGGACTGCACTTGCTGGGGAAAGTGAGCTTCTTTCCAAGTAACAAAGGAGGCTTTCTTAGCATGTTCATACTAAACAAAATGGCATTGTGAACCATGACAGCAGAGACAAGAAGTAAAGCCAGTTTTCTACAAAGGTGCAGGTCACAGATGCCCGTGAATGGTTTTCAGAGCTACTGTTTCAAGACAGCAGCCACACTCTACTGACTTCTTCCAGATCTAAATATCTTGTGCAGAAAGTAAGCAGCCATTTCACAGGGTGGTTTAAACAAACATCCCTCTACACAGAAATGCCTTTGATTCAACTCCAAGTATATAGACAAGAGTTTAATATAAAACCAAGTTCTTATCAAGAAATCTCTAAATATACCCTTACACCATCTCTAAATGCCAGACTTTGTCATGGACATTACACTGGCTTGGCATCTAACATCACCTGCTGTTAAACTGTCTAAGCCTCCTCAGAAAGGGAGTCTTCTATTCGTATGGTTATTGACCACTTACCAGTTGCCTGAAAATCCAGACTCATCCAGTTTAAATAGTCACTAAATATCACCAATGGTTTTGTACGAGTTCCTTTAGTTGAGTGGTTCTCAACTGCTACAGATAAGAGTCACCTGTTTTCACTTTAAATCAATTACCTTGGGATTTGAGGTGGAGAAAGGGAAAGACTTGAACCAAAGTAATTCTAATATGCAATCAGGATTAAAATGCATCCCTTTGTTTCCTTAAATATAAAAATTTATATTTATCAAATTTGGATAAGGGAATTTCTGAATGGAAAAGACCAGAAAATTAAATCATCTTATGCATTCTGACTGACGATTTAATTGTGGGACTTTTTCACCCGAAAGGGTTATATGCACCCGACAAGAACCTGGATTGAGTCGTAGAAGCAACGGATTGAGGAAGCAGGAAGAGAGGAGCACTAACCTCTCCAGTTCCTGCTTGGAGACTCCGGTTCCAGATAACTGCACACCCTGCAGCAGAGAAGTGAAGAGCTACACGCAAGTCCACAGACGACTATGCTGGCTGTATTTAACAGGCCACAGTCATTTGTTTTGAGCCAAGTCAGAGATAGTTCTAGTATTTAAGATGGGGTGTGTCAGTCAAGCAGGTCAGCGTCACCCTTGTCCATAATTCATGCTTAGCTTGTACGTGTGCCTAAAAGTGTCACACAGGCTATCTGACAATAGTGTGGGTGGGATTCTATCTCAGCGTGACCATGAAATAGGAGTGTTAAGATGACCACTCTCTCACTTAACCAGATATGCTGAGCCGACCCGGTCTGTGCTAGTTTGTTCCAGGGTTATCTGCCCAAGGAAAATAACTGTTCAGAAAATGAGGGGAAAAGTGTAATCCAGTTAGGAGCTAAGTCAGTCACACAAGTGTTGTGACAATTTGGAGATGCACTGGAGGAGCAAACAGATGAATCAAGGGATGGAACTGGAATTGGCAGAGACCAGCCTGAGCACAGACTAGCTGTATAATATTTGATGTGTCATTCATACATTACAGATTTCCTTTAGTGTGTTCTCGTGTGTGCCTTTGTATGCTTCTCTGAGTCATGCACATATTTTTAGATAACAAACAGCAAGGAAGAGGCAGCGCTAATACAGACCTGCGCCACACAATGACATTTAGGTTAATGACAGACCACGTATACCAAGGATGGTGGTCTGTAAGATTATAATGCAGCTGAAAAAGTCCTATGACCTAGTGACACCTTACCCTTCCTAAGGTCTTCGTGCAATGCATCACAGTTTGGTACAGGTCTCAGTCACTGGTGGTAATGCTACCTGTTAATGCCACCAGGTAATGCCTGGGCCCCAGTGAGCCTCCCACAGACATCCTCCGCTTTGTACACCGGCATTAAAACTGAACCTGACTCTTGTGGTTCTTATTCCAATTGCAATATGCCTTCAGCAATAACCACTAGGAAATGCTGAAGGAAAAGAGAGTTTATTATAGGCCCCGGAGCATACAAGGGGTGCCAGAGGGAACACAGTGGGGAGAGAAGGAGCCCAATGAGTCAGCTGGAACCAACAGGGCCTGGAGTTCTGCTTTTATTGGAGTTTTACTCAGGGGCCTAGGGTTTCAGGGACTAACTCTTTATTGGTGAATTTAAACAAAAGAATGGGAATGTAAAGTGTGGGAATAGAAAATAAGCAAGAAACCCAAAGGGTTAGTTATTAAAATAAGGTTTTCCAAAACTAAAGGGGCTCAGTGGGGGCAGGTGGCCTGGCCCTTTATCTTGTCCTGTGGCTGGCGATGGGTTTACTCCAAA
Source organism: Glossophaga mutica (assembly GCA_039655065.1). Lineage (NCBI taxonomy): Eukaryota > Metazoa > Chordata > Mammalia > Chiroptera > Phyllostomidae > Glossophaga > Glossophaga mutica. The sequence goes on along the minus strand of CM077304.1, from coordinate 173,022,388 downwards.
TTGCCTCATGGAAGTGGATGTCTCTGCAATCACAGCTAAGGCTAGCACTTGCATTACACAAAGAAGTGCCAGCTGTCAGAGTTTAGGCTACAATTGCTCAGCGTTTTTTTGTAGTGATGTTGTTGCAAACAAATCTGTGCTGCCAGTTCTACAAATGTATAGCACATACAATTACAATTACCTTCTGTGTTTGTCTAAGTAAGTACACTCTATGATGTTCGTGCAAGGATAAAATGCCCAACAATGCATTTCTCAGAGGTATTCCCATCTTTAAGCAGCAGGTGACTGTACGCGTGTGTGTATATAAGGGACATAGTACAGCAATTAAGTAATTAATTAGTATTGCCTTCTTGAGCAGCTTGCCAAAGGGGTTAGAAAAATAATGGGACAATACTGATAACATTTTAAATTCCTAAGAAAAATAATTGGGAAATCTTTTACTCAGAGAATGTATATGACTTTCAAATAACCTCCCCTGAAAAAACAAACAAACAAACAAACAAACAAAACAAGGAGGTCAGTGGAAAACCAAAAGAATTTTATGAAAGAAGGTCACCCAAGGGTCGGATGTCTACCCAAGTTGTCACTCCTGGACAAAGGTAAGCAAAAAGCATATCAGGTTCTCAAAGCCTCAGAAATGTTACCAGTTTAGGAACTTTTTGTCACTGTGAGCTGAGTCGGAGAAGGAAACTTTGAATAGGAATCTGAAGAGATTTGGAAATAATTACATGGTGTGGCAAAAGTAGGTTTCAAGTTGTACGTATGTGAAAGAGTTTAGTCTTGTATTATTTATTAGTTAGTATATTATTTTCCATGTGAACAACTGTAAACCTACTTTTGCCATACCCTTTATTGAAACAAGTGAAATTTAAAATCACAGAATAAAATAATGAGTCACTGAGTAACTAAGTAATAATTCTGATTAGTAAAAATCAAGTGTGTAAGGGATTGCTAGGTTAAAATAAGAGTGACTAGGAGAGGAGACAGAAATTAAAATGGATTGAAACCATGTGTCTCCAATGGGAACACATATTTCCTAAAGACAAACACTTTCCATCGGAATGATTGCCTTGGAAGCCTTGCCTTAGTTAAATGAAGTGAGAAAAGAAAATGCATTGTGCTTAATCCCTGAAAACAGATTGATTGGGTCACACAAAATTAGATCTGATAACATAAATTTAAACGAAGGATTCATGATTAATCACTGAATGGAAATATTCTTGTATATCTGAAAAATTCCGAATAATGTGTTAATTACACTTGACGTTTATCAGACTTACTAGATTAGAATTATTCTTACAAGTCTGTTAACACACCTCTGCCTTAATTTGATTCATAGAGGTGAAAAGGTAAAAAAATAGAAATGAATGTCAACGTTGAAATTTTTTTGACGAAGTTGTCAAAACAGTGAATGCAATTTCATAGAATACTGTTATATATGTATATGTTATATGTATATATGTATATACATAGCATATACATATCTATACAATATATACATACATATATGTATATATATAACAGTATTTATATATACACATTTTATATATATCAAGAATGAGGAAGTGTGGAAGTGTTTTGGACCAGCTGGATTATATCAGAAACATCACGTATTGTGCACTCCAAATTAATGAAGTTTGTTTTGAGTAAAATAAACAGGATGGTAAAGAAACAAAATATTTAAAATATTTCAAAATACTCCACATGAGTAGAGAATACTTGAAGACTAAGAAAGAGTGACAGGGATCCTCAGATATTTGTGAGACTTTCTCCTACACAGGTGGAGGATTAAAGTGACCTTGACTAGCCCTAGGGATGAAATTTGAAACAATGGTTAGAAGCTACAGAACAAGTTACTTCGTATAAGTAAGAACATTATAAAACCAATGCTGCCCACAAAAGGACTAGGCTGCTTTGGGAAATGGATGTATTTAACATCACTCAAAGTGGTCAAACACACGCTGTCATCTGAAGAGAAGATTCAATAATGGCATGTATTGTTGTGCCAGGTTTTTGAGGTCCCAAATAGCCCTGGGTTTTAGACCTGGGATGACTGCTTGAATGGCATTTTAAGAAACATTTTGTAATTTTCTAATCTCAACAGTGTTTTTATGATTATGAAAAAAGTAGATATAAGAACTTCTGATTTAGAATAGCCAAGATGCACTTTCTATTCTAAATAGAACAGAAATTCTATTTCTAAATAGAATAGAATATTCCATGCACTCTGTGATCCTCATCTAAATGCACTGGACATGCCCTGACTGGTCAGGCTCAGTTTCTTAGGTCTGGTCCTGCAAAGCCAAAGGTCACTGGTCAGATTCCTGATGAAGGCACATGCTTGGGTTGTGGGTTCAGTCCTTGGTCCAGATGCATACAGGAGGCAATTGGTTGATTTCTCACATCAGTCTTTCTCTCTATATATTTCTCCCTCCCTCTGCTCTCTCTGGAAAAATGAATAAAATCTTAAAAAAATAAATCCATCAGACATACCAGATATATTGAGTTATTGTCAAATGGACGTTTTGTTTAAAATTGCAGCTGTTTCTAGGTTCCTCAGTGACCCACACAATGCCTTTGGCATAGCAGGCAATTTAATAAGGGAAATTGAATATCTTCACAGCCTTTGTCGGTAACCCTGCTTTATGAAAGTGACTTTTATTTGTTGATATTTGCATTTCTCTGCCAGTTTTTAGACTACCCAATGAGCTGTGATAGGAATTAGATACATTAACAGACAATGGATATTTGTTTTTTTGTTTGCTACTCAGCATTCATTTGCATTTCCTCTTAATAAATCACTGTAAATTTCATTCAAATATTCACCACTCATCTACACAGACCTGTATCTTTGGAAAAGTACATCGCACCTACAAGTCTAGGAAAAGGCCCTGGTTCACTTAAACTAGTCAACGTATCTCAAATATGTATTGGCATATATATGTCAAGTATTCCTGGCTGCAGTGGTTTATTCAATTATGGACAAATGGCCCAAATTGGGAGATTTGAGATGTTTTCGGGGTGGGAGGTGTTGTAAGAGAACATAGATGATATAAATATCTGGTGTCTGCAACTTGTAAGACAATCCCTGGCTGCAAGAGAGAAGTTAGTACACACAGAGATAGAAGAGCTGAGAGAAATACTGACAAAGTAAGTCTCAGTGATGATGCTGTGAACCTCTCTAGATGAAGGCTGTTTGGTTGGGGATTCTGTTATGAAGCAACCAGAAGTATCCAAACAGATACAGAGGCTCAAACAAATCCGGAGTACACTGACAAAACTGTGAATATCTTTTCCTTTTTATTCATCTCAACTCAGCTTTTTCCCACCTCCTCCTCTGAACATTCTCTCCTTATTTCATTCATAAGTATTTCCCGCACAAGGCATGCGGTTCATCTTCATAACTTTTCTCCAACCTATTTCCTCTCCTTGAGGGCCCCTTCTTGTCAGGAAAAGCTAACCTTTTCTCAACCCCTGTCTTCCCTCTAGGTTTCATTGTTGCACCATCAGTTGTATAAAAAAATCTTAGTAATATACTTATTATAACACTTACTTTTGATTATTCATTTTTTATTTATATTTCTGCCTTTCTTGGATTTTTTGAGACTATAATTTTGTTTATGATCCCTAAACTCAACTGAGCTTCCATGTGGTAACTTATGAATAAATGAATTGCTGTAGTTCTTAATCCTAGAAAAGTGAAATATCAGGTTTACCACAAGTAGCTTCATATCTAGAAAATAATTTTTACTTTGACTGCAGTGTTCAAATATTTTTGACTTATCACCCATCTGTAAATCCATTTTTGATCCTACAAGGCAAGGCACTTTTTCAGTGACACATTATAGGATAAACACATTTAAAAAACAAAAAGGAGAGACACTTCCCAAAGAAATTTAATGTAAAAAAAAAAGTGCAAGTATTTTGTGTACATGCATGAGCATCTCAAGATTTTAACGGCTTTTTAATTCAGGAACGTGTGATGTATAAACATTTTACAAATCTGATCTCAAAAAGCAATGATTTGAATAATCTGAGCTTTAATGCAAAAACAAAACATGAATTTGTTCAGTTTCTCATACAACATATTTATTAAACATTTCAGTGTCAATAATTTCTTAAGATTATAACATTTAACCTTATAATGGAACTAGTACCAATTCTATTCATGGGAGTATAGTTTGGACTTTTGAACAACTTTAAATGAAATGAATGCCACTGTCTTTTCGGGTTGTGCTTGGAGCAGAGACAAAGAAGCATCAACTCATCCTTTCCAACTAACAAAACATCGAATGATGCAATTTTATGACATTACTTTATGCTATGATCACAATGTTAAATATATTTTTGCTTCTGTATGTTCCTGAAATTCAATATATCATCTCTGAACATTACCAATTTTCACTCACTTTAGATTTTAAATATTAAATATTTAACTTGGGATTCAGGAAAAGTTGTGAAAAATAAAGATAAGCATTTAGCATCTTTTTCCAGCTCTCAACCATAGATTTTCAATTTGCTATGACTTATCATGGAGTCTGTTTCAGGAAGGATAGGTTTTTAAGGTAGCTTTTTAGAAATAAAAAAATAGTTGCCTCTGAATCAAAGAGGGGATTCAGTAGCACTGAAGTTCTGAAGGAGTATGTGCTTTGATTATTGTTCCCACCTGTTTCTTCTTTTATTACAAAGTGGCGATCTACTATCATTAGAAATATACATTTATATATAAAGTTTTACATTCAAGTCTCTTTATTTTTGATTACCTATGACTAAATACCACAAATCAAATAAAAACTCTATATAATATATCCTTATTTCAGAAGCATATGTATATATACACATTTATATTTGTAGAACAATCCACCATTTTAAATGTTATTCTGATTTTTAAAAAATGCTATTTACAATTTATGACAGAGAAATAATCTCAGCCTTTTATGATATTAAAATGAGTGGGGCATTTTTCTGTTTGAACGTGTTTCACCTTGTGCAGGTGAAATGAAGCAACTTCATGAAAACCCATCGCAGAGCAAGGCCTTGTAGATTAAGTCATGAAAGTGGATGGTAGATTTGTTATTTCTGGGTCTGTGTTTTAAAAAAATTACTGTTGATGTAGTCATGCTTCCTCACCAAGAATTAGTGATGGTAAGTCAGGACCTTCAAAGTTTCAATTCACATTAAGCCCTTATTGATCCTTTCATTTTGTCTTAGCGCTCTCATCTCTTGCTAGTGCAACCAAGGACCACCAATCTATATGCAATACCTCTCTGCAACACTGTTGTTTTCTTAATAGAAGGATTCATCTGAAAAGCTATCTGGATTACAGGGAGGTCCTTGATCAAGCATCACAATGTGCATCAAACTGACGTCTCTTCATTGGGCCAGTTCATCATGGCTACAAATGTGCTCTAAAATTCCCATGTAAAATTCAAAACCTACACCATTACTGTGATCAAGAATAGGTTCACTTGCTCTTCTCCAGTTTTCTGAGGCACAACCATCTCTGAATTAGCGAATGGAACTCCAGCACCATTTCGTTTCTATACCTCAAACCTCTAGCTTAAAAACTGAGTTGGGTATATCAACCAGAAAACAATTTTGTGAGAGTCTCAAAAGTTTTTTTTTTCCCTCATTCTTAAGCCTACTGATTTTGAAACACATTACAATTAGGACTCTAGAATGAACATGTCTTAACTTGTATGTGCATAGCCAAATACAAAGCTTTGCTAGAAGTCCTATTTCTTCTGAGAGTGCCTCAATGAATTATTGTGTTTTTTTTTTTTTATAAAAGCTTAGTCCATTTATAGGAGAATAAATGATGGATGAATTGAGACCCAGAAATTGGAACAATAAATATCAAAGTAAATAACTCTTTTACTTGGAATAAGCCTGAAAAATGAACTATTAAACTGGCTCATATTTTTGGAGGAAGCTAATTTGCCAATTTTTTAAAAACCTAGACTGTGAATACTGACATTTTCTATTACAGATTTCATGTGCTTACAAAGTAAGCAACAGTTAAGCAAATGTTCACCTCTGCTCTAAACCAGTTTTTGTCAGGTAATGTGTAAAAGTAATACAAGGTTTCCAACTTATTCTCTGAAATTAATTGTGACTAAGACAAAGAGAATACCCCAAACATTTCCCTGTGGTGAACATTTGCTTAAATGACATAGAGAAAAAATATACAAATTGGGTAGTTAGAACTCTGCTTCTTAACTGCTGTCGGGACGGAGACAAATGTGACTAGATAACAAATGAGCAGCCACTGAAAATAGAGGGGAGGATGTTGTTGGAGATTCATATCTCTATCATATTTTTCATAATATTTAATTGGGTTAAACATATTCTGTCATGAAGCCATCGGTGTAATGGATAACACTCCCTGAAACTGTCCATTTTTGTGTGTTACCGATGAGTTTGTGGTGAGTGTATACATGTGTGTGTATGTATCCCCACAAATGCTCACATCATTTCATGCTACACGAGCCTGTGACCCATTTTGTAGAAGCCTCATTTTATTTCTTCAGAGAAATAAGGCTTTGTGCTTGGGATTTTTTTGGTCCTGGAAGTGACAGGTACGTTTATAATCCAGTCGAATCAAGAGTGACAGGGAGAAATACAATCAGATTTTTTTAAACAAGGGCATTCTTTTTCTAGAAGAGCAACATTCCTTTTTTAAAATTTAAATGTCTTTATTTGTTACTTCCCAAATATTTTGGTTAAAAAATATTTCTTGCAAATTTATGTTCAAAATCCTTGCCTAGGTACATAACTTTCCTTCTTTGCAATTGATTAGGTAAATTCTTCCATTTTGTTTTCTGCTAACCTCCTGATAACATAAATAGAATACTTGGTGAAGTACACAAACCACTATTGGAGAATAATGATTGTGTAGAGTGAGAGAAACTACAGTGACCTTGAAAGAATACAGCAACCAATGGCAAGGTCATTGAAGTAAGGACCTAGAGCTTCTGCAAAGTGTATATATTTTAGGGAGTCATATTTGGAACAGTACATGCTGGACAGGAGAGTTATAGGAGAAGTAACATGCTAAGTCTCCTCATTGATAACATCCATAAATCTGCACACACTTTTTAACATTCTGTTTTGTTGTTTTAATTTGGATGTCTCTACACCATACCTGATTTGTAGGACTAAGAGGATCTATTTCCAAGGCAATTGAATAATGTTCATTTCTTCCCTAATATTTTTCTAATACTTCAGTATTCCTAATGATGCATTTGCCTAGTCTTACACTGAGTTTTCTTTCTTTTTTACTCTACTTTAAGCTTCTCTCATAACTCTGTTTGTTGAAAGCATAGCTGTTAATTCCATATTGTTTCTCTATACCCGTGAAAAATTCAGTCTATTACAAGTACCCTTCTGTGTTCTAGGAGACACACTTATTGTCACCTAGACTTATAAATGAGGATATATAGTAACAAACAAGCCCTCTGCTTCATAAGATAGTAAATTAGGAATTTCATAGCCCTGCCTCTGGACATGATGGCAGAGTTTGGAAAATGCTGTACACATAAAACTCTGGTAAGTTACAAAGGCAGACACGATTTGCCTTGACCAATTTTCTAGGATGTATTTTCTTAGGTAAAGCCCTCTTCCTTCTTTCCTGTTGCAAGAGATGGTAAAAAACTCTAAGACAACTAGACATGCACCTACACTCTCAAAGGTGTCCACAAAGTTAAAAATCAGACCAAACAGTAAGAACACATAAATTGTTGTACATCACGGCCCAGGCATGGTAATAGCAAAAAAAAAAAAAAAAAAAAAAAAAAAAAAAAAATCCCAAAAGTTACTCCAGCCTTAGAAAAAAAGTTTTATCTAATTTACTAAAAAAACAAAAAAGAGATCCTAGGTTAATACCTTTCATAAAAATATGACATTCTCTTAGGAGAATCTAAAACTCTTTTATGAAGGAATTAAGTCTGCTAATACCATTAGATTCGACGTGAATGTTTAATGATTCCTTGTTATTTATTTTGGAGGCATCAGAAAAAATCTATAAATAAATGTTCAATATCATGGTTTTAAAAAAAATCCTGAAAACAGGATGTAATCATGTGTTAATTTCAGATGCCCCAAGAAAATCCAAAATCAAAACAAAGCACTCATCACAGCATTATCCAGAGCTTAAGCTATTTAGGGTATTGCATCAATTTGTAAATTCAATTCTCCAAAACCCTTTTCTTTGAGGTAATAAATTTATTTCATCTTTATTACAGTTATGTCTTCATTACAATTAGCCCTCTGGTTAATTGTGCAATTTAATTTAGTGTTTGTGGAGTCTTGATCAATTTTACCTTTGCTTCTATGTGTGCTAATGTTTGTGCATGTGCATTTTCTACCACATTGCAACAGGAAAGCTTTGGTTCAATTTTCCTGTCCTACACAAAGGAAGATTTGGGGAGCCACTAGGTCCTGCATTGCCATTTTATTTTTCTCTCCTTGGGTGGATTTATTGGAAGGAAATGGGTAAAGGAGGGTGGGAAGAGAAAGGGAAGGGATGAGAGAGGGACAAAGGGAAGAGATCTCAGCTATGTTGAATCTTGATTCACGACTTTGCCTCCATTCATGGTTGGTGTTCCAGAACTTTTCCTCGAACGCCCTTGTTTTTCTCCAATTTCATGTAGTGATGGCTCTCTGTACATACACACTGGAAAGCAAAATGGCAATAATTACTTATCATAATTGTAGACATCAATTTGGTCTCAATAAACATGTCAAATTAAAGTTAATATTTTTAACTCTTATCACAAGCTCTTCTCCCTGCAACAAAAACAAGTTTTAACCTAATAATATATTTAATGGATACACATGATCCTCTTCCAGTTCTGTCAGTACAACAGCCTATGTCTTCTTGAACTGCAGAAATATGAGTGGTTTCTGTTCTCTTATAGATAAGGCTTCTGTCTTTACTGTCTACTAATCTCCATAACAGGATTTTCATCTAGAGTTAGAAGAGACATTAAGGGTATAACATTTAAAAGACAGAAAAAGATATTTTGTTTTTTTAGTCCATAGTCTGCAATTCAGTTTGGATAGGAAAAAAAAATCCTTATATGCATGCTTCTAATCTACCCTCACTGTAAGTGACATTGTGGTAAATTGAAATGTTTATTGTCCATTTTCAGAATATCCTACATAAGAATATTCCTACATAGATTATCCTACATACATAATAGGAGAGAAGCCATAAAAAAGTAAAAAAAAAAAAAAAACTCCCAATTTTCCAATTACTCCAGATTTCCTTCACCTAAGGTAATGAACACAGTCCATGGCTTCTTAGTTATTCGGCAACAGGAAAAGTGATTATGCAACCCTGTGATTTCAGTTCACATCTACATAAATAGTTCGTTTTCTCCTCCATTGTTTTGTCTGGCTCTGAAGCTCAGTCATTTGTAAATTATCATGGCTGCTGCTATATTATTGCATAGAAAGAACACTGTTTTTCAAGTCATAGTTATTATCGTAAAATGCTCTCTATCAGCACATTGAGTACATTAAAATGATCCATTACACTGTTGTGAGATAGACATGTGACAGTAGAAAGGCATATGAGACATTTCACTTAAATATCTGGGGTTATTTTCATCCTTGACTTAGAAACACACAGTTAAGTCCCTCCACGTATTGAACCATCACTACAATGCCTTGTTAGTCTGCGTGTTATTTCTAATCAAAGAGCTTCTTCTCTTGGGCGTTGCACTGGTACTTGAGACCTGAGAATAGCTGTGATTCAATAGATGTAATGTGGTACATAAGACACCAATTTGGGAGCCACACTACCTGGGTCCACATGATTACTCAGCCAATATCTATCTCTGTAAATTTAGACACATTTTCATTTAGAAACATAGCGTTTCTATGAGGATGAAATGCCTAGTACATTGTAAGCGTTCAAAGATGTTTTAAAAAATGAAAGCTCATCTTTTCATGGGAATTTTGAATAACATTTTAGAGAACATAGTGATAACTTGTTTTGGTTAAAAGCATTCTAAATCCAATACTAGATTAAGAAAACTAAGACTCTCCTCAGACTAGTTTCATGATGAGACAGGTTTCTTCAAATGCACTCAGTAGTACAGCTTCTTAAATGTTAATGTGAATTGGAATCACCTGCTATTAAAATGCAGATTCTGATTCAAAATGTCTGTAGTGGGTTTGAGATTCTGCATGTTTAATAAGCTGCCATGTGATGCTAGTGCTGGTCAAACCCAAAGTACCCTTTGGGTAGTACACAATATATGTACAAAATATGTTTGATAAGCACACCATGCAAAATTATTATGTATATTATTCAGAGACATTCATTAGTAAGATTATATAACTTCCAAATGTATAATTCTGTATCACCTGTATATTACATTGTGTGCTCATCACACATCATCTGGTGTCCTTCTGTCACCATGTATTTGATCCCCTTCAACCTCTTCAACTTGTTCCCACACCCATTCGCATCTGGTAACCACCACACTATTGTCTGTGTCTATGAGTTTATTGTTTGTTCATTTGTTGCCTTGGTTTACATCCTACATATCAGTGAAATTATGCAGTCTCTATTCTTTTCCATCTGACTTATTTTGCTGTGCACAATACTCTAAAAATAATTCTACATTGTCACAAATGGCAGTATTTCACCTTTCTTGCCGCTCAGTAGTATTCCAATTTATATATGAACCACATCTGCAGTCATCCAAGGCACTTAGTTGTTTCCATGTTTTAACTACCATGAATATTGCTGCAATGAACATAGGGGTACATGTATCTTTACAAATAAGTGTTTTCAAAATTTTGGGGCAAATACCCAGAAGAGGGATTGCTGGGTCATCTGGTAACTCTATTCTTAATTTTTTGAGGAACCTTCATACTGTTTTCCATAGTGGCTGCCAGTTTACATTCCTACCAGCACGGAATGAGGGTTCCTTTTTCTCCACATCCCCCCAACACTTGTTATTTCTTGACGTACTGATAATAGACATTCTAACAACTTAAGTGAGGTGGCATCTTGTGGTTTTGATTTGCATTTTCGTTATAGCTAGTAAAGTTAAGCATCTTTTCATGTATCTGGTGGCCCTCTGTAGATCTTCTTGAGAAAAGTAGCTGCTCAGGTCCTCTGATCATTTTTCAATTAGATTGTTCATTTTGTTGTGGAGTTGTATGAATTTTAATATATTTTGGATATTAGACCCTTATCAGAGATATTGTTTGCAAATATCTTCTGTTTGGTTAACTGTCTTTTTGTTGTTGTTGTTGTTGTTGTTATGGTTTCTTTTGCTGTGCAGTAACTTTTTAATTTAGTGTAGCCCATTCATTTATTCTTGCTTCTATTTCTCTTGACTTTGGGGTCAAATTCATAAAATCCTCTCTGAGAACAAGGTCCATACAATTAGTACCTACATTTTCTTCTATGTATTTTATTGTTCCAGGTCTTATAATTAAATCTTTGATCCATACTGAGTAAACCTTTGTGTATGGTGTCAGATAACAGTGTAGTTTCATTTTTTTTTGCATGTGGATTTTCATTTTTCCTGGGCACCATTTATTGAAGAGGCTTTCTTTTCTCCATGGTACATTTCTGGTTCCTTTGTCAAAAATTAGTTGCCCAGACATATAAAGGAAAGAATAAACAAATCGGACCTCACCAAATTAAAAAGTTGGAGATTAGCCTTAATTAATAGGCTTAAGTGATTAAAGCTTTTAAACAAAGAGTCAAAGAGCTTAGCCTTAATTGATGGGTTTAAGTGACTAATGAATGGGGAAAGCTATTATTCCAAAACTGTAGCTTTTGAATAAAGACTCCTTTCCTTCATCACCAAACCTTTGCCTCCAGAATTTTGCCTAGAGGGTGGCGGTGGGCCACAGGACCCCACTTGCTATTCAGTAACAATGGCACTGAAATGTGCACTTAAAATGGTAAATTTGCTATTGTACACATTTTATACAACCTAATTAATAATTACACATAGTTTTTTTTTTTAAACACACACATAGAAACAGGTGATCTGAGTATACTCTATAAAACAAAGAAGTGACTATTAAAGACAGGGGTGTCCCATTTGCATAGGAAGGCCCAACAATCACGAATTCTCAAAATGTTAGTCGTAAGCCTATACTAAGAAAGAAAGAGTTGAGATGTAATTGAAGGGGTGTAGGGTTGAAAAGATGATAGCAGAATTTGATGAGAAAAAACATCTTAGGAGTACACTACCTAATACCATATCCATTTAGCCATATGTGATTACTGAGCACTTAAAATTTGTCTAGTCCTAATTCAGATGCACTGTAAGTGTAAAATAAACACTACATTTCAAAGATCACACAAAAGAATAAAACATCTTTGTCATAATGTTTTATACTGACTATATATTGAAATAATAACATTTTGGATATATTGAGTTAAATATATTATGAAAATGCATTTCACATTTTTAAAAATGATTACTAGAAAATTTTAAATTACGTATATAGCTCATATTATTTCTATTAGATAGTGCTGTCTTAGAAGAATTTGCTGTTCTCTGGAAGAGATGTGCTTTGATTAGAACTAAAGCTATAAATTAATATATGATGGGAGGGTAGTTGAAGAAACTTCCTGACCTGATTGGACCTGACCTCCATATGTAGACTTAGGAGAAGCAGAGGGTCGTGAATGAAGAGTGCCAAGACACAGTCATTTCTGTCAAGAGGATTAAAATGAAGCCAGGAGGTTAGAAAGGATCTTGCTGTATGCAGGTCCCACTCATGAATGTTTGGACCTTTAGGCTACCTACGAAACCACATCGCAGATTTACCTTCCTCCTGACCATGAGAACCAGACCATTTACAATCTTCACTCTGAAAGGAGCCAATCCTTTCAGCAGCCAGCATCATTCATTTACAGCAAGGGCCTAAATGGGAATAGCACCTAAGTTTTTGCATCCTTTATTTACATATTGGACATAACTGATCCTTGTTAAGGGAGCCACATCCTTCTTTTGCATCAAGGACCTAAATGGCAGCTGCACTTGTGGTTTTTGCTTTCACAAACCCTGCCTTTCTTCTCTGGAGCACCATTTCAGTCACTACCTGAATCTGTGCCTCCTCGGTTGCAACCTTTTGTTCAAATAAATGTTTTTTATTCTTTGTTACAACCTAACCCTTTATTTTCCTTGACAGTGTCTTTGAACCCTTTGATAGGATGAACTGGTTTACAAAACATCTACTGATCCTTTTAACTCGGCTTAACTAATCATGCATCACTTTCATCCTATTACTGGCTTTTCATTTTTTTCTCTTTTCAAATTTCAATTACTCTTTGCTAACTAATAGCCAAAAATGAATGTGTGCAAGCATAAATGTGTTCATTTATTCTACGAACAAGTGACTATTTTGTACCAGGCAACTGCCTGATTCTGTGTTATCTGCAAGAAATGACCTCTTGGTTCCTGCCCTAAAGGAGATCAAAGGTATGCACACAAACCAAAGAGTAGAAAGGGCCAAGGCAGAGAGTTAAATGGAAAGTAGCGCATAAACAAGTTACTGATGTTGACTTAGCCTTGTAAGATACAGAGGATTTAGAGAGATGGATGATCTAATAAATAAGGATGAAGTGCTCCTTGTGTAAGGAAAACAGTGACTGACTGAAGAATGTGGTAAAATAGAGAGGTGGTGAGGACTGACAGAACTAATTTGGGTCAGACCTCCTGAATTTCTGGCTAGACCATTTAGGCCATGATTATGATCTATATCAGCTTCAATTTGATAGTGAATGCAGAGTTAATAATATGTCCATCAAGTATACAAGTGTATAGGGGAAATCTATTTATTCAATTTCTTTATCTAGAAAAATGTCTAACTATGTTTACATGACTTGAATACAGGCAGTCAGATTAGCCAAGAAGAACCAGTCAACCTGAATCTCACTACGTGGATTACATAAGAAAAGGCTGGCAGCATTTGAAACCTTCACAAGTTGTTCTGACACCATGTGGACACAATCTTATGTTTTAGAAACAAACCTAGCTGCAGCACTTCTGCTTATTTAATAGGAATAATATTTTATATACCCCAAGAACCATAATTCTGACTGCAATGCAAAGGTGGGGTTCACTTGGTCAAGATATTAACATGTTGAGAAGTGTTATCCTTTTATTTTGTGTGGTGCTTAATTTAGCATGTAAAACTAAACAACACAGGATAAATCAAGAGTTACTAACCCCACAAGGGAAAATAACATACTTTACTGCACAGTAAACACTAATCACAATGTCACACAGCTCCTAGTAAGACTCTGAAGTTCTGGTATCAGTTTCCAATCATATACTACTGAACAATCGGGGGAAACCTCTAAGCAGCATGTCCAGGTTGCTGTCTAGGGTCTGATCTTCGTTCGATAGTTATATGAATTCTACATGCTGAATTTGTGTTTCTCAAATCATTCTGATCTCATGCAAGACTAAATTTTTCTCTTCCTAATAATCAGGACCTTATTAGTAATTGCAAAGAACCCCAGTCTCTTGATGTGCAGTAGTTCATAGTGCGATGCTATTTCTGAAGGGGGCTTTTCTCTTACTTTCCATTATAATAAGCTATTATTTCATAAGGAATCAATTTGCTTTGCTTTAGCAGTCTCTAGAATATTTTTTTAATATCTTGTTCTTGAGTACGTTCTTCTCCTTCCCTCTGTTTTATGCATTCTGGTCCACAACAGCTAAAAGAGCCAAGTTCAGTGTTCTGGTTCCATCTGATGATGAGTACTTTGATGACATTTGATGACAGACTGGGAATAAAGTGAAAGAACAAACCAAAAACCCCAACTCCTTTCCTCTCTCGTCCTCCTGGCTCCCCAGTCCTATTAAACAGAAACTCAGATTCAGGACTACTACCCACTTAACAATAGGAAGCAAATCCTCTGATTCAGCCAACTTGGAATGTTACTATCTAGTCCTGTCTCATTCAGAACTTTGTGGGCTACTCTTTGTTACGGATTTTATATTCAGTGGTCATGATTTAATGCTAGCTCCTGGTATGGAACTATTTTCTAACTGTGTTTCAGATTTCACTTTATCCAATTCTCCAACAAAGTTCAAGAATATTCAGCGTCCTGATGATGCAATACCTGAGGACTAACAATGTTACCACTTTTTCCTCTGGCCGTTCTGGGTTGCCCCTGATCACATTTCTGGCCCTCTGCCCTCTTTTATGTAGGAAAAATATACCTTCTCTTTTTTTCTTACCCAGCACATTGTTGAGATAAATGTTACTATTCTTCTAATGCATGTGGTATCATAATAGTTTTAGATAAAAAGTAAAAGGAGATAATGTTCTGTACAAGGAAGCATTTCTGCTTGCTTTTATTAGGCTTTTTAAAATAAGTTTTCTTCCTATTTTTTTATTCTGATATATGTTTCGAGTTCTTCATCTTCTTCCCCATCTGCCTCCTTCTCCTCCTCCTTTTCTCCCTAATCCTCATTCTCCTCCTCCTCTTCTGGATATTTCCTTTTATTCATGTTTTGACTTTTCTTGATCTATAGTACATTGAAGCCAAGGAATTCATCTCAGCTCTCAGTAAAAAAAAGAAGCAGAGAGCTTTGATGAGAGAGTATTCTTCCTCATTTGCTGACACAAGTGAAGGTTTCTAACAACAGCCCACATCATATATTATTTTAACATATAGCATTCAGTAGAAATCCCCAGTTCAACCCTTTAATGTGAGCAGAACACATCTACATGGTGGACACTGGTTACCTCGTGATTTGGCATAACAAAGGTTGCTATTTTCACAGCTGCCTGAGATGCACTGGCTGTATCTCTATAGCAAGCCCTACAGTCCTGGTATCGCAGATAAAATGCGACACTAGGTCATAACAGGACCACAAGCTAGCAACTTTGTAACAATATTTGGTATTTACTCTATTTTTTGCTTTAGTTTTAAATGCAAGATTGTGCTGTTAGAAAAGAAAAAGTCCAAATGTATATCGTTGGGCTTTGAAGGCTTGTTAAAAATAAAATCCATCCTCTCTTTGTAACATCAGGTATGGGTCTTTCCAAGGCAGGCTTTCCATTTAATGTTTTTCTTTTATATTCTTTTCACTGGTACCTCTGTTGCAAATGCAGTTATCAGAATATGCAGGCATTCCTTGCCATTATGATAGTTCTGATTCCCTGTTTGCAACTTTTAACATACAACAAGCACTTTTATTTGTTATCAAAAATGTCTCTTGGACAACCTAAATTAAAATAATGCTTTTCTTAAAAGTATGAAAAAAGTGAACTCTCTAGAGCTGCTATTATTTATAACTCAGGCAACTATAATAAACCAAGACAGAGGTACCATTCTGTGGGCACTCTCTTAAGTAACAGCCATCTTCATAATCATAGGTAGTATTAATTGAGCACTTATTATATATCTGCAATTTATATACACTAAGATTACTATAAAGGACCCTAAAACATTAAACGAACAAACTCCACTACATAACTACCAGCTTTCGAACATCCTATTTCTCTCCTTCCCTTTCAGAACAGACCTGCTCAAAACTCTCATTCGGAATCACTTTCTTCTTTTACTGACCTCCTCTGATGTTGTGAATCCACTTTAATTAGACTTTACACCCCATTACCTTCACTGAAATCACTCGTGTCGTGTCACTACTGACCTTATGTCACAATGCAAGGGCCAACCTCATACAGCAGCACACTGGGTGCTAAGCAGAGTTTGAGGAAGATGACAGCTCTGGTCCTAGTTTTCCTTTCTAGATGTATGGACCTAGGTGAGTTATTTAAATTCTCCTGAACCCAGTTTCCTCAGGTTTAAAATCAGAATGGTAATCTGGATTTTTTTTTTTTTTGGTGTTATGGTTATATATTTATTTTTTTACATTTTAAGTATATTTTATTGATTATGCTATTACAGTTGTCCCATTTTTTTTCTCCCCTTTATCTGCCTCTGCCTTGTACTCCCCTCCCGCCAGCAGCGAAACCCACTTTGTTCATGGCCATGGGTCATACATATAAGTTCTTTGGCTTCTCCATTTCCTATACTATTCTTCACCTCCCCTGTCTATTTTGTACTTACCAATTATGCTTCCTATTCCCTGTACCTTTCCCCCCCATTCTCCCTCCACCCCCTCCCCACTGATAATGGTAACCTTAACATGCATACCCCCAAAGTGTTAGTGACTCTCCAATGATACTCTGGCCATGGAAGCATGTTGGAAATAACAATAAGCCATGCAAATGAAATATGAAATAACATGCCTGCTACTAATTATTACCTTTATATTACTCCTGGCTTCTTGCAAATCCCTTAAAACTTGACCGTTCTGGTAGTTCTGGGGCAAACCAGGTGTACATGGCTGAGTGGCAACACTGGTCTGCAATGGGGAGCTGGACACCGTATGTGGAGGGCAATCGCTGCTGACAAACTTTGTTTTCCAAATGGAGACACTTTATCTCCAGTTTCTAATAAAGCTCATAAGAGATGTTCTGTGAAGAACTTCCATCCTGTATTAATTGTCATAAGAAACGTAATAAAATTTGACTAATCTTTCAATTATCACCAATAAAATGAAATTTTCCTTGGCCCTCTGTAATTTTCAAGAATTGGAAAGGTTAGATTGCTCTCTTAATTAAGTACCATTAAAGATACTTAATTGTCTTAATAGCATATCATGGAAGGGTGTGGGCAATTAACAGAAGCAAATTTCACACCTTAATTGATGTCACATGGAATCCCTTTGGAACTGTAGGAGAATGTTAAGTGCTGATTCAGAAGCCATGTATTGTCAAAAAAGTCTACCCAGTATGCTGCAAAAATTTATTATAAAGAATTAGGGGACATTGTGAACAAAAAAAAAAATCTGTCTTCATTTTGAAAGTGATCAGAAGCAATATTTGTGTGTAGGAGAGAGATGGTAGAAGGAAGTGTCGGGGAGAGGTGGGAGGGTTTTATGAAAGACTGAAGTCTAGGGCAGGAAACAGCTGCTTTAAAGGAGTTACAATGGTTTGGGGACAGAAGATGTCACAGGCTGGCAGAGATTCGAAACTCAAAACATGGAGGAGAGGGGGTTGCACCTATTTATTGCCTTTTCTGTAATTAAAACAGTCAGTGGCATCAGAGGTAATTTTTTACCTCTTTCTGTTTCTGTCATTTAATATGGTTGGGCCCAAAAAGAGATTTTGGAAAACAAACCCTGTAGTTATCGTTCTAGTTAATTGAAACAAAAATATCAAAATCAGTTTGCCATTGGTGTCCTTCCAACTAGAGCTTCACCTCAGGACTCCTGATTTGTTCTGTTCTTTTTTCGCTCCAAATTCAATTTTCACTGTTTCTCGTTCCTTAGTCAAAGTCACCCCTTACAGCATTTGTCCAGTACATAGCACAGTAACACAATGCCCAATTTCCAAGGGAAATAAAAGGCACTTTTCACTGATCTGACAGATGTTAGAAATCCAACTTTCTTATAACGTCTAATCTTCATATTGTTCCTATGAAACAGAAGGAATTTACTATTAATACATATATTTTACATGTTTTATTGATCTATTGATTTTAGAGAGAGAGGAAGGGAGGGAGCAAAGCACTGATGTGAGAGAGAAACACCCACTGGTTGCCTCCCCTCTATGCCCCAGCTGGGGACTGAACCCACAACCCAGTCCAGGTTCGCGGAACAGCACTCCAGTCAATGGACTACGTGGCCAGGGCAAGGAATTTGTTATTGACTTTACTTTCAGAGGTTACTGAGGATAAAGAAAGTAGATTATTTTCTCAAAATTACTAAGAAAATCATAGGCAAAACTTTTATCAGAAGAATTAGACATTTACTTCTCCATGATTAATTCATTTCTATTAGGTTGCACTTTCTCAGTGATCAATATAGTAAAATAATTGGCATTATCTCTACTAATTCCAAATGATAATTTAACCAGCACTAACAGGCACCCATCTTAATAGGGGTAGAAAATGTAAAAATGTAACATGTTTAATATATTTAATTTCATGGTGTCAGAGTGTCAATTTATACTGGAGTAAATTAGGCTAAGTCCAATATATTGATCATAGTAATTTAGTATTTGCCAATGCCCAGATCTGACCAAAATGTGCCTGGAAACAACAAATTCAGTTGAGAACACTGAGACTCAAAGCTGGTTGCCATTAGAATCACTTGAACAATTTTTTGAACCTGTTGATTCCTAGGTCATAAATAAGTAAAACAGACACTTTGGGGGTTTGTTCTGAGAATCTGTAGCATTTACAAACTCTCCAGATGGCTACGATACAGCAATTGGGCAGCCCTGACCTCCTGCTATTGGGACTTACATCAGTTGCCTTGTGTTTACACGTGTGTGTGTGTGTGTGTGTGTGTGTGTGTTAGTGCTGTCTTCCCACCAGAAAATAAATTGGTGGAAAGGGGTAAATGTTCTTTTACTTCCGGTTTAATAACTTCTGTAGCAATGACTCTCAATTGATATTTACTAATTTTATTTTGGAAACCTACTTTTTTTCCCTCCAGAATTAAGTTCTTGATGCTTAAATCTTTAGAAAGTGCACACATTCTTTTCAGAGGGAAGAAACTGGATTCTGAATACCAACCACTGTGAAGAAGCTAAGTAATGAGCTTCCTGAAGTAGGAAGAAGGCAAAAAGGAGATTTTATCTTGCTCTTTGTAAAAGAGTATTTGGCTGCTGTATCTGAAGCTAAAGGGGGAGGTCACCACCAAGACAATTTAAATATGGGGAGTTACTCATCTGTGGCATGAACAATGCTCTAAAAGGGCAAAACTGAGAATTGTGAAGGTTGCGCCGTTGTCTTAAATTCCAGGGGAGGGGACCCATGTAAGTGGAGGTTTAAGTACAATGCACGTAGTAATGGGTTTAAATATTGAGTCCATCCATCTGTGTGAATAAGATGCTCTTGCAACCCCTCATTAACACCTCCTGTGTTCTAAACACAGGATGGAGGGTGAAGCTGTGCAGAGAAAGGGGTTGGTGGATAAATACTATATTATCATGCAATTGGTGTGGGACTGAAAGATCCTCAAAGTGGCAGCGCTTAATTTGGGGAATCCTGACATTCAGAATTATATCATCAGCAAGACTGCAAAAATGGCAGGGCTTTTTGAAATAAAGAAACAAAAACAAAACAAACCTACTCTGGCTGTCCTCCATAAGGGGCCAGTTCCCTTCACAAAGAAAAGACATTCACTGCCTGCAGTACTGATTCTGTTGGTATCAGTACTAGTAGTAGTCTTGTAGGTTTACAAAAATTCCTTCAAAAACTAAAAATAATTGACAACCTTTCTGGTTAAACGGCAGTATAACTTCTTATGAAGTTGTCATTCTCTATTTCTTTTCTAAAAGTATGTTCTAGTTATATGCTTTATATTTGACATACGGAAAAAATTATTATCAAAAACTCTAAGCTAAGTATTATGGCTAGAATGTCCCTCATTCTACCCATCTCTTCAATAAAAGTCATAAACCACCCATTCTGAAATAGCTCATAAAATTGTACTTTATTCATTCAGTAATTCAGTCTTGTTAGAATCTTGTTATATGTAAATCCTACGCTGGGTTCCATGAAGGAACGTGGTTTTACAACAAAGTGCTTATAAAACCTACCACAGAATGTCATTGCCAAAAACTGTAGGAATCATCTGGTCTCGATTCTTCTTTTACAGAGTAGGGAATGAAACCTGTTAAAATTCATCAAAAAAAGTGATGTTTCTTAATTCTTTCTTGCCTGATTTTACCATGTACTCCCATAACTATGCTATCTGATCATCTACCAATATGAATGTATATCATCATACACATACTTATTGCCTCAATTTTGCATGCTGCAGAATCAGCTAACTATTCACGTTGTACCATGGTGCAATACTGCTGCTTTGCACTCTGTAACTTTTTGGAGTGTTTGCATGTGCATAGACTTGCTTCGGATCGAAGGCCAGCAGAGTAGAGGGGTTAGATTCCTGGGCCTTGGCACTGCGCTTCCTGGATTGCAACCCCAGTTGTGTATTTATCGCGCCTTGTGAACTTGGACAGATTAATTACTTTAAATATCATTTTCCTCATCTATAAAATGGCAATAAATAACATAGGGCTGCTGTAAGATTTAACTAGATAACGTATTTAACCTGCCTAACAAATAGTAGATTGATAAATGGTTGCAGAAGTAGTAAGATCAGAAATAGTAGCAATAATAATGGCAGCAAGAGTAGTTTTGGGTTCCCAGCAGGGAGGAAAAAGTTCTCCTAAAAATAATGCCTCAAGTGTACATATCTCTGATAATAATGCTAACCAGTAAACATCATTTAATGATATAAAATTCTCCATGGAGAATTATTGGGTATGTTTTATAATTACGATAATGATATCAAAGTATTGATGAGGCATAAGAGTACAGACCAATTTCATATGTATCTAGTAAGTTATAATATAAGTGCATGAAAGTCTCCATGAATCTAAAAATTCAAAATGGATCAAAGACTTAAATGATGGACTGGAAACCATAAAAATCCTGGAAGAAAACGTAGGCAGCAAAATCTTGGACATTGCTCAGAGCAATTTTTTTTATCAGGTATATCTCCCCAGGCAAGGGAAACAAAAGAAAAAATAAATGAATGGGACTCCATCAAACTTAGAAGTTTTAGCACAGCAAAGGAAATCATCAACAAAATAAAAAGACAACCCACAGAATGGGAGAACATATTCACAGATATATCTGATAAGGGGTTAATATCCAACATTTATAAAGAACTCACAAAACTCAACACCAAAAAACAAACCAATGTAAAAATGGGCAAAGAACCTGAATAGACAGTTCTCCAAAGAGGATATACAGATGATCAATAGATATAAGAGATGTTCCACATCACTAATCATCAGAGAGATTCAAATTAAAACCACAATGAGATATCACCTCAAATCTGTCAGAATGGCTATCATCAATAAATCAACAAAAAACAAGTGCTGGTGAGGATGTGGAGAAAGGGAAACACTTTTGCACAGTTGGTGGGAATGTAAATTGGGGCAGCCACTGTGGAAAGCAGTATGGAGATGCCTCAAAAAATTAAAAATGGATCTGCCTTTCAACCTAGTGATCCCACTTCTGGGAATATTTCTGAAGAACACAAAACACTACTTTGGAAGAACATAAGCACCCTTATGTTCACTGTGGTGTTATTTACAATCACTGGGATATGGAAGCAGCCCGAGTGTCCATCAGTAGATAAGTGGATAAAACAATTATGGCACATATACATAATGGAATACTATATGGTCTTAAAAAAGAAATTTTTACCTTTATGACAGTATGGATAGACCTGGAGAACATTATGTTAAGTGAAATAAGCCAGGCAGAGAAAGACAAATACCACATGATTTCATATGTGGCATCTAATGAACAAACTGAACAAGGAAAATGGGGACAGACTCATAGATGGAGAGCTAGTGCATTGGGGGGGGGTGAAGGGATGGGGGGACTGAACAAAAAGGAAAACAAATGACTCATGGCCATGGACAACAGTGTGGTGATTACTGGGGGAGGGGGCATAAGGGTACTAAATGGTAATGGGAAAAAATACAATAAAGATAAAAAAAGGTCTTTTATTTCTAGGGAGCAAGAATTGAAGATTTAAAAAGAAGATTTGAAATCTGGCTCTGCCACTTAACAGCTGCTCAATTTGAAAAATAATTAATGTTTCTGTGCTCCAGTGTCTGCATTTGTAAAACAGGGATAGTACTAGGATCTCCTTGGTAGAAATGGAATGAACACTGAAAGAGGCAATAATTGAGATATGTGTAGAACAGTAACTATAAAGCAAGCGTGTCTAAAGCTGCTCTGTAATACTGTTCAAAAGAGTGAGCCTTGCTCTCTAGGACAAAAGGCAAAGAAGTTTCTAGGCAATTAAAAGGTCTTTGATCTGAAACCTTTTCAGTTCTTGTTCTCACTTTTGGAAGCGATTCTCCTCACATTCTATATACTTCACACCTAAGGTTCGGTCCCATAATCCAGAGAGACAAAGAGCCTTGGAAGTAAATCCAAGCATTAGCGAATCTGATTTAAAATGGAACTTAATTTTTCCTAGAACAGGAAAATCATCCTAAAGCATCGGTAAATAGGAAAAATAAAAACAGCCAATGAACCAAAGATGTCAGTGACAAAATTAGGAAATCAGAGCTATTCTGAAGTTAAGACAATGACAGGTCCAAGCAGAGGCTTCTAGTTGTCCCATTTTTTCTGAAGTGGCCATCCAGAAAAAATACCATGTCTTAGTCTTCCCTGCACCTAAGAATGGCCACCTGACTACACTGTGGTCAAAGGGATGAAGGTATCATATGGCAACGAATGGAGACCATGTTGAAGAGAACATGGGCACAGGCTTTTGTCTCCATCTCCTTCATCCCCTCCTCTGTCCTCTGACTGGAATGAGGGTGCCAGTTGGGTCGTGGGGGTCAGGGCAGAGCCAGGGCCACTGTGTGAGGTTGTGCTGTTGCACCGTGTACAACACACTAGGTGGAGAGGCACTAAAAGCTGGACACAGCCAGGGTCCCGAACAACAGGAAGGACACAGTACTAGTCTTGGAGAAATGACACTAGATTTGGTTTGTGAGAGAATAAAATTTTATAGAATTAAATTGCTCTTCACAGGGTTTTATGTTATATACAGAAAACCTAATTCAACGTACACAGTTAGAAATGTCTAGTCATCTCTTCCCACACTTGTACTGAAATGAGACAATAAACATAGAATGAAAGCAGCTCTAGGAACAATATTGTTGCGTAGGTTTCTCTCCCAAGTGTGTACGGACCCAGGAGGAAGCCTGACTAACCAAAGTGCAGTTATGATTAGGGTGGTAGGTTACAGGTGTTTCTTTTCTTGCAGGAGTGGGGGGAGTATGGAAAATATTGATTATAAAAGGGATGAATAAAAGACAGAGATATTTTCCTTTTCCTTTATACTTTCCACAAGTTGTTACTGAGCATATAATACTTGCATAACAACCAAAAAAGTCAACTTAAATGCAAAGTTAAAAGGAAAATTTGTCTAAAACATCGTTTTTAGAATCAATATATTTTTCCATGCAAAATATTATCTCTTTCTTAGGCAACCTCTGCCTAACCCTATCAGTGGTGCATCACAAGTCTGCCAGAGTGTTTTTGTTCTGCCTAAACTCCACCTCTCATCTCAAATGGTCCGAACCAGGCCTAAGCCTGAGGTACCTAAATCCCAACAGAATTTCCTGCAATGTATAATATATCTTTTACATTACACTATTGCTAATAGTACACATTTCATATCTCCAAGAATATTATAAAGATCTCTAGAACAGGTAGTTCTTTGCTTTGTATTTACTTATTCATTCATTTGTTCATTCACATGTTCACTACTCATTTGACAACTGATTATTGAATATCCTTGTGATATACCAGACACTTCACAGGATACAAGGAGATATGAGGAAATAAAGGAAAAATAAAACATGTTCCATTCATTCAAAAACTGAACTAACTATGGATAAGAGAAGACAGAGTAGAAAATAGGTAAATTTAATACAATGGGATAATTTCTAGGGGAGAGAAATGTATGCAATGATAAGGTGACAGAATGCTTAATTCTACCTGAAGGAACTCAGGGAGACCCTCACAGAAGTACTGATTACTAAATTACTTTTTTTTACAAGAAATAATAGGCATTGTCCAGGCAATGAGACCATGGAAATTGCAGGGAGGGAAGGGCAAAGAAAACTACATGGGGCCCAAATTAGTGAAAAATATTGCAGAAAGGCAAGTTTACTTTTGTGTGGTTAAAAACACAGAGTGTGGAGCAAACACCTCCAATGGAGGTTTGGGCAGAACCAAATATCAAGGATCTTGTGGCATGAACCATGTGTCTCTGATATTTTGGACAAGGCCAAATATCCACTAACCACATACAAATAAAGTGCAGAATGCGTTGCAGTGCACTGCCTCAATTTTCACATTTTCTCACACAAGGAGCCTCAATTAATGTTTTAGGTAATCATAATGTGTGATATTTAAAGGAGAAGAATGTTTACGATGGCACATGTCCAGACCATCGCCACTTTCTGAGCCCATATTGAAAACCTGCCTGAACACGGTAAACACGGTCACTCCAATGACACAGTCTCATCCTATTCAGGAAAAGCGTTGCAAAACGTTGCAAAACGTGGGTTTCCTTGGCATAAAATTCCTTATTCTACTGCTGAACTTGAAATAAGTCACATATTAAATATCACTAAAATATAATTATATTAAAGAATGGGGGAGGGGAAGTTATGGGCTTAAACGAGGATAAAATTTCATACTATAAATATTTATTGATCACAGTATAGCATACTATTTTCTTTCCTCAAAAATACAAAGAAAAATAATACATTGTATTGTTAGATAAGTTCATAAAGATGTAGAGATTAACATATACACATATTTCTAAAAGTCTTTTGAAAACTTTAAAGCACTAAAATAGTATTCCTGGTTTCTTAAGGGTGTAGCCTGAGATATTACATTGTCGTGTTCAAAAAAACAACATTTTATTACAAATGGTAACTACCACTACTTTTCTACTTTCAGGAATTTTCTACCTTTCCATATCCAAGCAGTTTTTTCTAAATACCAAATATTTGTAATATAATTTTTTAAAAATATATAGGTACCATCACTCTTTCTAAATTTTTGTTCTGATGTGTTGCATGCTCTATTGTGTGAAAGGATAAGAAAAAGAATTCTTTAGAGTCTGATCAGCACATAGACACACTGATCAGACTCTAAAGAAAAGATGTTCATTTCTTACCTTCAATAGGTTTTGGTACAAAATGTGATGAGGGCTTGGTTTTCTTCACTCTGTTCCCCTTCATAATTTGACCTTCTTTATTGAGTCCCAGAAACCACGCTCGGCCTGATTCTTGCTGACGGTACAGTGTGGAAGAATAGATCACGTAGTAGTTTTCAAACACGGATTCCTTAAATTTGCATTCTGGAGTGAAAACATCCTGCACAAAAAAGAGAAAGGATTTTTTAAATGGATCAGCAAATGCTTAAATACAATGAACCTGAAATATAGGTCCACTGTTAAGAACACATGAGAGGGAATTGCACGAAATTTCTACTAGCTATTGGTTATAAAGATTGATCATGCAAAATCAAGAAACAAGATTTTCTTTTGAAAAAGCTTTTACCCTGCAGAACAGAACTACATAGGGTAAAGTCACTCATTGGGTTAACATCAAGACTATGCCCAGGTCCAAACGCTGATCCCAGTATGTTTTGTAAGTTTAAGAGACTGGCCATTGTGTATCTTAGAGAGTGGCCCTTAGCGTGTAGAATGCACCCCTGGGAATCAAAATCCAAACAATAGCATGTGCAGGCGCAGCGATGTTTTTGAAGGGTCAGTCCATCCTAGAGGTACAGCCACTGTTGCTCTTCCTAGCTTTACCTGCCAAGTGTCTGTTTTCCAACTCAAGTAGCAATACATGACTTGTCGGACCCTGTATAGTTAATGCAATTAACTTGTCCCATACTTCTGATGTACCTTTTTCCCATCCTTTGCAGACCCACATTTCCTCCTCACTGTGCTGGCTGTGATAACCCTTGGGATGAAATTGAAAGGAATAAATGAACACTCATTGCCCTGCAGTCCTGGTCTCCTCTCTGATTCTCAGAAACAACATGCATAACCCATTTCAAGTCCTTCATAACCTTTGCTTTTGAAAACCTCTTTGACAACAAATTAACACAGCTTGATCTCACATTTCATTAAGGTCACCGCTCATATGTGACTCTCAGACACCTCCCCAACTAGCTTACATAACTGAGCACATTCTCCAGTCACTTTCTAATCCTTTACTTTCCTCTTTTCTTCATAACACTACCTCACATTATATTATATATGAATCTGCTTAAGCTTCTTGATGGTAAGTACCACATTGTTACATTCCCCTCTTATTCTCAACAGTTATTAGAATTTAGAAAAAAAACAACTACTTCAACAAAATAATTTGGTGATAAGATATGAGAGCTGGATTTTTATTCCTGAGTATCTCTAATTTGTGTTGAAATTGGGAACTTCTTAGGTTCCCTGTTCCAGTAAATGTAAATGATAAATGTTCATTGAACTAGGCAGTAATAAGTGTCTATTTTGACTTAATTAAGCCTTTTACACCTTTACCATTCATATAAAATAAATAATTCCTCAAAATTAAAGAGCCAATATAAAAAACATTGTTATTTCAAACATTAGGGCTTACATATAAAAGGTGGTGAGAATATATTGTTAAGAAAACAAAATGCAAAACATAAATAAGAATATAATCAGAGAAATCAAACTTAGCTCTTATGTGAGTAATTATGACTAATGATTCTCTCCATGATATGTAAAAATTACTGATTCTCCAAACATGCTATCTACAAAGGATCCTCTCAGTTTGATCTTTTTCCTTTTCAAATCAAAACTCAAATCTAAACCCTTTTCAATGTACAAAAGCATCTTTCTTATTTGCTGTGCAATCTTGTTTATTGGGTAATATATAAGGAAAAATGAATAAAAATTGATTATTTTTAAACATAATTTATGTCCAACAACTCCAGAGATAGACACTTCCTTTGATTATATAACCTTCAAATATCTGGCTGTGAAGCTTCTAGTTTGCTAACTTCATTAACAGCTTTTAGATGCACAGATCTTGAAAATCTTTGGTTTGCTTTATGTAGTGTATTGTCAGACATAATAATAGTAAATCAAGCAAGACAACGATTGTTTTACATCCTGACAAGAGACAAAGAAAATGCTAAAATGTATCATTTCAAATGAAATATTATTTAAAAAGCTGCGTTGTTTTTACTAGAACAAGTTTAATTTTATAACTTAAAAATATTCTACAGATACAGAAATCTTTATATACTATCTAGATAATTTTTAAAGGTTTTATTCATTCATTTTTACAGAGAGGGTAAGGAAGGGAGAAAGACAGGGAGAGAAACATCAGTGTGTGGTTGCCTCTCACATGGCCCCCACTGGGGACCTGGCCTGCAACCCAGGCATCTGTCCCGACTAGGAATTGAACCAGTGACCCTTTGGTTAACAGCCTGCACTCAATCCACCAAGCTACACCAGCCAGGGCTCTAGATAATTTTTTACTGGAAAATGAGCTGGTTTGTCTAATAGTAAAGGTTCTTTGTTAACATATTTTTTGTAATATCTTACAAAGCAACCAAGTAAATTTATGTCATCATAAAATGATAAAAACTGTAGTATATAGGCAACACAATTGTGAAGGCAGATAGATTCAAATCCATGATTTTAAAACTTGAACAAGTTATTTAATTCCTCTGGAGCTCAGTTTCATCTGTGAATTAAGGCTAATGATACCATCATTGTAAGTTTATGATTAGTAAATAAGACAATAAAGGTGTGCTTAACATAGTATCTGGCATATTACTCACTTTCTTTACTTCTAGTTACAATTAACAGATGATATCTGATAAGAGGAAAAAATCATCTTGAGTAATAGGTTAAGAAAAGTTACTTTACTTGTGGAATCCAAGTAATCTATTATAAGTGTCCCTTCCCTGTGAAGGCTAATCAAGACCACTTTACTGAAGGTTAATTTGGTCCTCTATATAAAGAGCACACAAATAAACCTGACCATTTCTCTTTTTTTGGTAGAGGATGTTTTTGACACAGGTTTAACACAGACAATGAAAACAATGAAATTGTTGAAGATTTTCCTTCATTTTGATCAGTCATCAATTCAAATGGAGAGTGCAGCCAAAAAGTCAAGGGAAGGCTGACACTCAGAAGGGCAGCAATGGAAGAGTTAGAGATCACCAAGACCAAAGATGTGTCATTAAAGACCAAGGCTAAGATCTTCCGCACTCTTGCATTCCAAATTCTTATGTACAGATGTGAAAGCAGGACAGTGAAGAAGGCTGAGAGGAAAAATAAAATGATTCATTTGAGGTGTGGTGTTGGAGGAAAGCTGGTACCCTGGACTGCCAGAAAGATGAACAAGTGGGTCCCAGAGCAAATCAAGGCTGAAACATTGCTCGGAGCAAACATGACAAAACTAATTCTGTCTTACTTTGGGCACACCATGAGAAAGCAGGGTTCTTTGGAAAAGATAATGCTGGGAAAAACAGAAGGCAGCAAGGAAAGAGGAAGACCAATTATGAGATGGATTAGCTCCATAAAGGAAGCCGTAGGCCTGAGTTTAGAGAAGCTGAAAAGGCATGTTGAGAACAGGATAATGAGATCACTCATTCATAGCAATGCTAGGAGTTGGAGCAAACTCGGTGGCACTGACACACAAGTTCTAGACATGAATCTGAGCAGCGATGTGATTTTCAGGTTCTTAACACTTCCTAATAAGGCACAATATCACACAGCTGTTGGACTGAGCCTCTAGCCAGAAGCCTACAAGTATAGTAGTGGGTGGGAGTGGGAAGTGGGAGGCCTTTGGGTGAAGGGATATATCATATTACAATTCACTGTTATCAAAATTATTTCCAAGAGTCTGAATGTTCTGGGGACAGAGAGCAATTATCGGAGGAACTGTGAAGTTCTGCACTAAATTGATCATTGGTTTTTATGAAGTTTGAGCATGTACACAGTATGTCACCAAATGCCCACAGTGACTGAGTTTGAAAACCAAGACTACACCAAATTCCCTGCACACATTCATGAAGGAGCATGTGAGCCCCTGGTGCCTCAGTCTGTCTTCCTTTCTGTGGATAAGAATGAAAGTGGGGGTATTTTCAAATTCCTATACTTCAGTTTAAACTTTGTAATGCATTTTAGAAAGTCATTCACTTTGAATATTCTAAAGAGCCCCAGAAATTATCAACTGAGGTTAGGGTTTTTTACATGAAATTTTCCTATTTTTAAAACTCTGTATGTTAGTACCTTTGAAGACAGAATAACTGGTATCATGCATAACCTCCTGATGCAAACAATGGCAAAACTGTGCAAATACATGAGGCAATAGTTTCCTGGCACCTGCCAACTGGAATTACAGGGTTTTGATCTTCAAGAGAAAGAAAATATATGAGGTAAGTACCACATGAACTCTAGCTTCCTACAAGTGGCTCTTTTTAACCCTGGAACGGAAGGGTGAGGCTGAAGTATAGCACTTTCATTTTTCTTAAACTGAAGAGGCAGACATTGAGGTTTGGGTCTATAAAGGACCTTTGATATGTAGATGAAGGTTCCAGAGAAAAGGAACCTGGTAGAAAGGGGTGGGGAGACTCAATGGGAATTCCCAAAGACCCTGGGCTTATCCATAGACTGCACGTGTTCAAGACGAGACTCTTCAAAGCCCAGCATAGAACAGCTACTGCAGATTGAGAGCTGAAAGAAGATAACAGAGACTGTGTGGGGCTGGGATGTGATGAACTTCTAGACAAGCTGGAAAGGAGACACCTTACAAAGCACATTGGACATTCACTGAAAACCTCAGAAAACAATCTCATATTAATGATCACACCTAGCTAAGGTCTCTCCACCCCCACCCCCAGGGCTAAAGACATCAGAAAAATAGTCAAGACCTAACCCCTCTGCCTCCAACACACACACACACACACACACACACACACACACACACACAACCTGATAAGAGGATCTACCAGTTATTTATCTAAATGCCAAAACACACACTCACACACACTGTTTGTCAGAGGACAAAATAATACATTTTACAACATATCATAGAAATGGGTAACAAGATAAAGATGACAAAACATGGATATAAGCAAAGCAATGTAACCAGTCAATACAAAGATCAAAAGATGGCTCAGATTTAGAATTAACAGCTCCTATAAATATGTTATAGGACTTAAGAAAAAGAAAGACGTAATTAGTAATCAAATAGAAAATAGCAGCAAGAATGGAAATGATAAAAAGAACCAAATGAAATTTTTAGAACTAGAAAGGACAACATTTAAGGGGAAAAATGTTGGATGCACTTACTGCTATAAGTAGATACTGGCCAATGAAGGCATGAACAAACCTGAAGACAGACTGATTGAAAGTACCCAGGCTAAAATACACAGATGAATAAAGAGTTCAAAAAACACACAAAGAAACACGCTCAACCAGTTCACAATAGTAAGCATTTTAACATATGTAGAAGAAAAAGAAATAAAATAAAGGTGAAAAAATGAATAAGTAATGGTTAAAATTTATCAAATATGGTAAAAAGAAAAAGTCCTACAGATCCAGATTAAAGAAGTTCGGCAAACTCCAAGCAGGATAAAAACACCAAAACTATACTCAGGCACACTGAAACCAAACTGCTGAGAAATAAAGATAAAGAAAAAAATTAAAATGAAGCAGAGAAGAAAAAAAGACCCATCAAACACATAAGCATTGGATGCTAGGAGACAAGAGAATGAAGTCATTCAAGTGCTAAAATAAAAAACCGATTGAACCCAGTGCTTGTGTCCTTCATAAGGGTATATGCATAATTTTATACCCAGTGCATGTATCCTTCAAAGCTGGTAATATAAAGTAAAAGTATTTTCAGATAAACAAAATAAGTGAATTTATTTCTAGCAGACTTACATTATAATAAATGCTAAAATATGTTATTTGGGCTGAAGGGAAATTATACCAGATGGAAAACTAGGTTATACAGGAAAGGATAAATAGCACTGGGAATCATAAATATGTTCGCAAATATAAAAGCACATACTTTGTCTTCTTTTAATTTTAAAGCAAAAATAATAACATTGCAATGAAAGTTACAATGCAAAACAAAAACATATGCACTGGGTTGGCCAAAAAGTTCACATGTTTTCTTCCATAAAATAAAAAACCAAATTTTTCATTTTCATCAATAACTGTATTGATTTGGATATTTTGAGTATGTAAAGGGTGCTGCTACATCTTCCAATGCATAAGAGAGCCCTACAGAAAAGAATTATTTAGCCAAAATGTCAATAGTACCAAGAAACTTCACAAACTACTTTTGACATGTTAAATCAGTCACAGCACCTTCTCCATACACTGTACAAATCTTTTGGTGTTTCAGTTGCATTTTTACTTTTCTTGAAATAATAAGCATAATATGCCAAAAATGTTGCATGTCTTTTTCCATCTTCAATATTAAAATGGCTGCACAAAAATACAATAATTTTGCTAAGTTTTTAAAATGCATGCTGATATGACAGCTGTCACAATACCATCTAACAAAATTGTTTTGAATGAAGTTAGAGACAACTAAGCATTACTAGAACCATTGTGCAGAAAAAAATTAGAGAACTTTTTGGCCAACCCAATATATATATATATGTATACACACACATACACACATATACATATACCATATATATACATACACACATCTATAGTATGTGTGTGTGTATACACACACATGCCTTTGAAGAAAGGACAGGGGGTGAATTAAAATATATCATTTAAGGTTCTTATATTTTATGTGAAGTCTCTTAGTATTATTTCTAAGTACACTGTCTAAAGTAAGAATCCCCATTGTGCTTTTAGAACAAAAACTATAAACACTCCAATTAAAAAGTGGAACCTGTCAGACTGAACAAAAATGCAAAACTTTGTTTATAAGTGATAGCCTTAAGTCTCACAGAGGTTGAAAGGAAAAGTATGGAAAAGATATAAGCAAGCCAATAGTAACCATGAGAAAGTAGGCACGCCTATATTAATAGGCGATGATGATCCTTTAAGATGATTAACAGACAGATGACCCTTTAAGACAAGGAGTATTATCAGAGGTGAAAAGCAACATTTCATAAGGATTAAGGGCTGGTGCAGCAGGACCTAGACGTAAGTATCCCACACATGCATGCGTCTCACAACAATGCTTCATAGTACACGAGGCAAAAAGTGACAGAACTACACAAACACAACAAACACGTCCACAATGATAATTAGAGATTTTAACATTCTTCTCTCAACAACTGTTAGGACACATAGCAAACTTAGTAAAGTTGTAAAAAATCTGAGTCCTATCAAACAGCTTGACCTAATTAACATCGTAGAACACCACACCAAACAATAGAGGAGTCTCTTTCTTTTAATGAATACTGAACATTTACTAAGATAAATTCATGTCCATGTTAAGAGTCAAAAGACTGATATCTTACACAGTACATTCATTGACAGCAACAAAATTAAAGTTGAAATTAATAGATGTTAAATATCTTAAAAACCCTTGAACATTTGAGGTTAACACCAGACCTATGGAAAACCTATAGGACAAGGAAGAAGTCATAAAGGGCAGTACAAGTAGTTCTAACTGAACAATAAGTATACACAAAATATCAAAACTTGTAAGATGCCGCCAGGACATTGCTATTAGGAACTAGGTGTATTCATCTTCCAAAGCACATACCCTGTGACCCACTTCTGGGAATCTGATCTGCAGGTATGGTAGCACACGTACAAAGTGCAGTCCATTCAAGATTGTATTCATGGTAGATATGTAATATCTAACTACTGAAAACAATGAAATGTCCTTCATTAAGGGATTGGTTAATAAAGTCCAGCATGTCCACACAATGAAATATTACACAGTTGCTGAAAATAATAAAGCAGCTCATCATGAATTGCTATGGAAAAACCTCCCAAATGCACTGTTAAATAAAGGAAGTAATCTGTATGCATTTGTACATACCACTATTTGTATTAAATATACACACACGATGCAAGCACAAAAGCATTTGTTCACAACATGCTACCATTTGTGTTCAATGTGTACATATATGCACATACACACAAATGGGTATTTTTTAAATTATTTTAGAAAGTCTTTTGAGGAACACACAAGGAGATGGCAACAGTTTGCCTTCTGGGTAGGGATCAGGATGGTTGGATAATAAAGTTGTAAGAAATAAAGTTACTTTTCTCTATGCATGTGTAACTGCTTCAAACAGTAAATTAAATTAAAGGGAAAATCCTCTTGGCCAAGTAAAATTAATCTACTAGATAAATGTGGCTTTCAGACATCTAATACAGAGTACAGCTGCAAGAACAGTTCTATACTAAATGTGATAAATCTTAGACTGAAATGGGAATTTACTTACACAGGCACACAGGACAAGCAAAAGCCTCATGACTATAAGAATAAGATCCCTTGATCCCATATAAAAGAATGATCCTTTCTGTGAAAAATTACTGAAGGAAGAAATCAATGAGACCCTCATTATTTAAATACCGCAAATGGACTAGCTGAGTGAAGGAGGAAATAAAAATAAATCTTATTACTTCACTTACCCCATTGCTCAGAGATCACCAGAATAACTTGGTACTCAGTACTTAGAAAATTACCACAGTATATGTCATGGGACTCTCCCTGTTTCATTTTCAGCCTTTCCATGATTTGGATCAATCCCTAAATCCAGGGGACCCAAAACTTCTTGTCCATTACTATCTGAATTTCCAGTCAAAGCTGGCGTAAACATAAAACATGGTGGACTTTCCAGACAGTGACGAAATTTCACCTGTGAAAGTGCCTTTAAGGGCTTTTATTGGGGGTAATATGTCACTGTAGGCCTGCTATCATGCCATCTCTTCTGTCATCGAGGAGAAACAAACCCAGAATTTGCTTTTGGTGCTTGCTCATTGGGTTCAAATTACACTTTCATTTAAACATCTTCCTGGCAGGGATTCCAATGCTCAGTGACTGAAACCTTCTCAGCGAGGAGCTCCTGTAATGGTCAATGAATGAGAAATGAAGGCTGGGATGCACCACGACTACAGAGCACCCGGGATGCAGGATGGCTGCGAAGGTGCTGTGAAGTGTGACAGACACTGCAGATCCTTTTATTATTAATCTGAAACAAATGAAAGATTTAAAAACAAAGCAAAATAACTCTGGAAGCCTGCAGGTAGCCAGTGGGTGTGAGTAGACCAAGACCCGACCGACTTTATATCCCTAGCAGAGCTGTAAAAACCACCTCTCACAGGTGTGTTCCGCTCTGTCTCAATCAAGCCTGTGTGTTCTGTCTCACCAGACACTTTTATTTCAATGGCTGAAAGACTAAACTGCTAGACAAACAGTCCTGACAGAAGTAAAAAGCTAGAGTCATGGTTTTTTAAAATCTGCTGCAAATCTTGCTATGATGATGAACAATTCACCACTCAAGAGGGATGCAGAGAGAGGGGCCTAGTTTACTTTATGAAAGTCTCTGGAGATTACTGAATACAATTTATCTCCATCGTGGTTTGAATGTGCTATCATTCAGACCAAGACATGACAAGGACATTTATTTGATTTCATGAAAGGTACTAAAAGCAAATGAAGGCCATATGCTTGTCCTTATGATGAACATAGAAACCTTGGAGTATACATTTAGCCTGAACCTCCATTTTACAAAGAAATCAAGGTCTCCAGGGGTATGAATTGCCATAATCAACATCATGCCACTAGACATTATATGTATTTGCAAACATAATCTTACTAAGTACAACTTATTTGAAATCAGGGTCTCACACTTATTTCCCCTTTGCCCCTGCATAGTGCCTGGCAACCAGTAGCTTCTCTATAGAAGTTTGTGAGGGAGTGGATGAGCGGATGAATACGGCCTATTCCAAATGGCTGGAATAGTTTGATGAGACAGCCCTTGGATGGTTTCATCAGTCCGAGTAGAGAAATCTTCCAGAGCTAAGCTTCCATGGAAACAACATGGAAACAAAATTCAGAATCCAACTACTTACATTCTCTTATTCTGTTTGTTTTATAATCGAAACTTAAAAGTTACAGCTAATAGTCAACAGATTCATTGCCTAAAAATAA
Organism: Glossophaga mutica; assembly: GCA_039655065.1. Taxonomy (NCBI): domain Eukaryota; kingdom Metazoa; phylum Chordata; class Mammalia; order Chiroptera; family Phyllostomidae; genus Glossophaga; species Glossophaga mutica. Next base: position 172,986,601 of record CM077304.1, on the reverse strand, counting down.
TATCATTTATTCTTTTAGAAAATACTTGTATATGAAAAAGAGAAAGAAACATTTTTTAAATAAACAGAAATATACATTTTCTGAAGGAGCCTATAATACACAAATGAACAGAGATATAAATCCACATTCTATGTTAGCTTACAAAAGATAGAGATTTTATGGAGAGTGTCTAGAAGAGATACTATTTCTTTCTTAAATTGACAAGTAATTACACAGAAATTCAAACACATTTTAACTTGATAAAAGCCACGAACATGTATTAAGCAAAGCAAACAAATGGGAAGGATGTAAGTAGAATGCTAATGATTCTTTTTGATGTTAATTCTTTCAAAACTACATGTGAATCATTGAAGAGTAAACCCATTCTTTTGATGTACTATAAAATGTCACAGTTCCTCTTCTGGTCCTTGTCTATATACCTCCAGTTATTTCCAAAAGTCTTATACAAAATGTTTAATACTTAGTGAAGTGTACATAACTTTTTTCTGCACATATTAACCTGATTAGTAAGAAGGCTATACTTCTTTTGTATATATAAATGTATTCTATTGAAGTCATGTTCAGGAAATGTCAAATGAATAAAGAATTTTATTTTTAGATCACTGACTACACAAAAACCATCAATTCAATTTCTCTTAAATTTTATTTTATGGAATGCCACTTTATCTGAGAAGGAAATAATTTGTAGTCATTTCCTATTTTGATTTGTCTGCTCCTATGTAAGAAAGAGAAGAAGACAAAAGAAAAAATGGGTTGAAAATGTTAAAAATAATTAAAAACCATTGCCTAGCATGAGTCATATCTCCTTTTCTATTAACCTCAAATTTTCTTAACCTGCCTACAGCTTTAGTTTCAAAGTTGGGGCTCTATGGATATAGATTACCAAAGGAATGGGATGGGGGAATGGGTGAAAAAATAAATAAAATATTCATATTTATTGATAGGCAAAATGCCAATAAAAGCAGAATAAAATATTTTAAAATGTTGACAATGAAAATGAAAATGCAAAAAAGGTTAGAAGGTGAAGTAGCATGGATCAGATTGTTTTCAGGGGTCAGAAAAAACAAAGTTTGAGGTTCAATGATTGATAAGCAGTTAGTATTTGCCTTTGGTTTCCCCTGAAGTATGTCAAAGATGCTCAATGAGAGTTTTTGATCTTTGGAGATACCAGTAATTTGCAGCTTAGTGTTTTAATTTTTTTCCTCCTTAATAGAAGTCTGGATTATTACAGATGAAACTGAAAAGAAACCTGGGAGTTTTCTAAACCATTTTATAAAGGGGAAAGACCCAGCCCTGGAAGCCAACCTCAAAACTGCTGCTGTTCTCTTCACTGGAAGCCAAGCAGCAAAGTGTCACAGCGTCTCACCAATTTAGCTTGTATTCAGCCTGAATAGACTCTGACCATTCTCCCTAATGGAATCAGCATGAAAATTTCTAGCATTCAACTTTGGAAAAGCAGTATTTAAAACAATTGTGTGGGAGAGCAGAACAATATGTGATCGAGCTATAATGCTTTGTTGAAAACTAGACAAGTTTTCGTTTCTGACACATGCAGTCTTTATTTGAGCAAGGGCAAAAATGAACGTAGTATAACTTTTAAAACAATTTCTCATAAACAAGTCAAGAAAAATGTAAGTATATGTTTGCCATATTTTCAAGTTTGATGTATATTTTATATGAAAATAAGCTATAGATGGGCCATCCAAAGTAGGTGGAGCAAGGGAAGGTTAACGTGAGGTTGACAAAATAGCATATTTGGTATTTAATTTCCAGGTACTTAGTGAAATAATTATATAATCCATATATTCTTTCATCAAACATTTAAATTTTTATGTGCTCTAATCAGTTAATGATATAGAAATTAATAGACAGTCCTTGTAGTCAGAGTTCAAAATGTTGTGAGACATATGATCGAGGAATAAAATCTCTGTTGAGTAAGGATCAAGGTAAAGAAGATCTTCCTGGAAAAGGCTGTATTTGACACTTGAGTAATGCATTGGAACATAGGAGGTAGAGAACGAATGAAGGAAGGAAGGGAAAGGAAAGGAACTACTGTATTAACTAAATAATCAATTTATATAATATTCAATATTGATGTGATTCTCTGAATGAAATCTAAGGTTCAAAAAGTCACTAATCAGACAGTCTGACCTAAAAGATGGTTGAATGGAATGAATTCTAGGATAGCACCTCCATGTTCATGCTCCGTAGGACCTAATGCATTTAGGAGAATACTATTCTAGCCTTTCCTAAGATTACGGTGCTATTAAAGACTGAAACTATGCACCTGTTTATCTTTCAACTTTAAGTTGTTTTCCAGAGGTGGTACTTAACCTCCAATTAGAGAATGCTACCACTAGGTGGAGCGGTGGTGACTTGGTTGGAATAGGCTTTGGTCTTGGTGTGACTGAGAAAGAGAGGTTATGCACCCCAAAGCTCATAGCAGCACAATTTACAATAGCCAAGTGCTGGAAGCAATCTAAGTGCCCATTAGTAAATGAGTGGATCAAAAAACAGTGGTACATTTACACAATGAAATACTACACAGCAGAAGGAAAGAAGGTTCCATCCATTCTTCACAACAGCATGGATGGAGCTGGAGAGCATTATGCTAAGAGAAGTAAGCCAGGAGGTGAAAGAGATATATCATATGATCTCACCTATAAGTAGAACCCAATCAAGAAAACAAACAGGCAAGCAAAACATAACCAGAGGCATTGAAATAAAGAACAAACAAACAGTAACCAGAGGGGAAGGGGGAAGGTATAATGGGAGAAAGCAGGGGAAGGGTTGTCAAGGAACATGTATAAGGTACCCATGGACAAAGGCACAGGGGGGTAGGACTGAGGGTGGGAGGTGGGGGTGGGTGAGGCGGGGGAGAGTGGTGTGGGGTGGTAAATGGAGACAACTGTACTTGAAAACAATAAAAGGAAAGAAAGAAAGAAAGAAAGAAAGAAAGAAAGGAAGGAAGGAAGGAAGGAAGGAAGGAAGGAAGGAAGGAAGGAAGGAAGAGATTATGGGTCTCCTGAATCTTATTTCCATTTCTTTTCATTTGTCTTTTAGCAACAGTACCTCAGAATGTGACTATATTTGCATATAGGGCTTTAAAGAGGTAATTAAATAAAAATGAGCCTATTAGGGTAGGGCTCTAACCCAATCTAAACCCAATTTCCTTATAAAAAGAGATTAGGATGCACAGAGGGACACCAGGGGTAGGAATACACAGAGAGACAATCAAGTGAAGAGGCAGAAAGTAGGCAAACACCTGCAAACTAAGCAAAGACGTCTCAGGAGAATCTAACCTCGCTGGCACCTTGATTTTGGACTTCCAGCACCCCAAACTGTGAGAAAATTAATTTTAATGGTTTAAACAACCCAGTCTGCAGTATTTTATTACACTGGCATGCGTTTTGCTATGGCGGCCCCAGCAAACTAATACACTCTGAAAAAGATTCTGGGTTGGCTACCAAGTTTCTGCCACTCTTCTTTCCTTTCATCAGGACCTATTAATAAAGACTTCTGCATTTGATACTCAGGTGCAAGGAGGGAGAGGGAAAAGTCTATGTGAAGTACAGAAGTTCAAGGAGTTTTCCACATTCTCTTGTTGAGGGAAGGTTGAAGAAAAGCATGGGAAACACCTTACATAGGGTATATGGTTTATGAGAGTCAAGACAAAGCTGTTTATTTGTTTGTTTGTTTGTTTGCATAGTCCTGAGAAAGATGAAGTACTTAAGGCATTTCATATGAACTTTACGTTTTATCCATATCACTTCTCTAGGACCAAGCACAGAGGTCAAAATTTTATAATTATTATACACACATTTCTCAGTAATAAGGAAATAAAAAACAGTATATAAGTTGTAGCTGACATGAAGTTTTATGCTTCAAAAATTTCCATGTGTATAAAAAACTTTTAAACAGTAAAATATGTGTAAAGCAACCATATTTTAAAAGAAAAATATGCTAATTATTTAACAGACCTATAATATGCATTTTACACTGTATACTGATGACTGGATTCTGAAAAATTCTAATCCCCACTCTCTTTCTGAAATACTCATCTTAAATCCAAGTAGGTCAATATCTCACCCATGAAAAGCAACATAAATTATAAAGCATTCTATATGCGCAAGAGATTCTCATTTATGCCCATTATTCTGAAGAATGATGACCTCTTCAAAAATATTTATTATTTCTGTCCATCTTTTTAGGCCTCCATTACAGTGAGCCCAAGAGACAGCAGTATAGGCCTTGTGAAATGAGACAGGACTGTTGCAGCGGCCTGGGTACCTCTTCCCCATCGCTGCTTCTAGCACCGGTGACACCACGTATTTGCATAAGTAACATAACAAAGCCCTAAACAAATGACAGGGATACGGAGAAATGTACAAACTGGATAGGAGACAGATTAGCCTGAGAGGAAGAAAATTAGATTAAAACATTTTCTGATCCTTTTTAGTCGATTTGTCACATGGACACAGGATAACACTGAGCCTTTAAGCACCCTGGGGATGGCACCAGTGGACTCCCGTGGTCCTGTCTGGTATTTTAGCATTCATTTTCAGGACAAACTGGTAATATCACATTTCAATCTCATTTAACACAAAAATATTGTTTTTTAGATTTTTTATTTATTTTTAGACAGAGGCATGGGAGGGAGAATGAGAGAGAAAAAAACATCCATGTGTGGTTGCCTCTCACATGCCTCCTATAGGGGACCTGGCCTGAATCCAGGCATGTGCCCTGATTAGGAATCAAACTGGTGACCCTTTGGTTTGCAGGCCAGCACTCAATCCACTGAGCCACACCAGCCAGGGCTAATACAAAAACTTTATATGGTAAAGAAAAATTAAAGTCTTAGCCACCAAACTTTCACTTAGTAAAGAAAGAACCATATGGTTACTAGTTTTATGATTTTCTTACAAGCTAACCAGAATGAAACCAGTGACTATGGGCTTTACTGCAGGAAGAGAAATTCTCTTCGTATTCTTTCACTCTCATTGTCTCTTACATGCACACACTCGTGCATGTCCACACAGTTTTCCCAAAAAACAATTAAAATATATTAATACATTAAAAAAATAACGCAGGCAACAAGAAAGGTCTTTGCACTCAAAAGAGGTTTCTAATGTTATTAGCCCCCCCATCACATCCTTACTTTATGATTTTTTTTCATGAAATCACAGATCACAATGGTTTAAAACTTCCAGGGAAGACCACTTGAGGGATAAGGAAAAAGGCCAAGGAATAAGGCCCTGAGTGGAGAAATTCTTTCCTCAAGGTTCATTTTCAAAATGAAAGGTGCATCTTTAATCTATATTGTTGTACTAAGTGTAGATCCAACATGCACTTATGAACACCTGCAGTTATTTTTATCCACAAAACAAATCCCTGTACATATTACATACCATTGTAAAAATACACTGAGATGTAAAAAGGCATTCAGATGTTTGTCATTTTAAATAGGGAGACATTTGTATTAAGAAATTGCCAATAAAATACAGAATTAAGGACAACACAGTAATCCTTTAAATAGTAATGTCAAAATACTTTCAGCACCTACACAGTGAGTGGAGTTATATTAGATTTAGTTGTCATAATGGTCCCATTGGGAGGTAGGATTACACAGAGCAGGACAGAATTTGCTCCAGATAAGTCAGAAATTTAGTCTCGATAATCTGGATTCCCATGGCTCATGTTTTTCAGAGACCGAAATATTTTATACGTATTATACGTATTATACGTATTTTATACGCAATACGTATTATTAAATATTCTCAATATTTCAACCATTCCACGGGTATGATTTGGCCTACCTCATGGTCTTGTTTGCTTTGTGCTGGGTATGTTCATGGTTGCCAATGTACCCATTAAAATATGGCTCCAAGAAGAAAATGTCTACTTTAGTTACCATCTCATCTGAGGGGAGAAAATAAGGACTTCAACGCTTATACCTTGGATCTTCTACTGCCACTGTCTCTCTACCATGTCTTGGACACTGACAGTGGACTGCATGGCACACTCAGTAAGGGCGCTCACTTTCTTTCTGATGCAATATAGGACCCAGTCCTCAACACTGATCCAAGTCTTTTTTCTTTTAAATAGGTTCCCATTTCCCATAATCAGTTTAATTTCTCAGCAGTCCTAGTATTTTTTATATATATATGTATATATATGTATGTATATGTATATATATGTATGTATATGTATATATGTATATATGTATATAATGTATAATATAATGTTTTAATCTAACTCTCTTACCAAACACACCTGTTCTCTGGGAGACTGATGATGAGTTACCTTGGTTAAGACTGGGTAACATTTCAAGGCTGTATATACTTCACGGCCTCATCCCAAGTCATCTGTCATGTTCTATACAACCAAAGGAAATATGCCTGGCTCCACTTATTTTGATAAGTTCTCAATCCATACTGAAACACTTTCAAATGTTAGGTAGCCTCATTCCTGCCTCATGTTAGAAGAAATATGGATTTCAAATATGATAATTTGTATGTGTACCACCACTGTGACTCCCAGGAGTACTATTAGCCTGTCATGCAAAGTAATTGCTGTTGTCACCCTTGGGTGCCCAAGTTAGGCTGTAAGGACCAGCGGTGGTCTTTATCAAGTTTCCTTTCTACCAAATGGTACACACTGGGCCAGTAAGTATGTGTACTACGTTGTTAAAAAAAAAAAAAGCAGAACTTTTCCAGTTTAAACAATATCCAAACTCCTCACAACTCACATAGCATTAGATTTGTGATTTTCCTTACATAATTGTTGAAAATAAACTTGAGACTTTTAAAATGGAGGCATACTTTTTGTAATAACTTTCTATTATTACTTCAAGCTGCTTTATGTAAAGTAGAAATCCACTCAAATAGGTCAGAGTTCATAAAAAGGATAACAAGAGCTTTAGCTCATTATGGTTATCTTGTTGGCCCAAAGTGCCAAAGCACATGCTTAGTAAGAGTGCTCTGAGGCTTTCCAACACACCGACCCAGAGATTAGCATGTTCTCATCTACTGCAAGGACAGTAAACCAGGTGGGAACCTAAATTAATGGATCACGCTGAGAGGCAGTTGTGGAACCCTGGAGATGCTCATTCTTCCACTTGCAAAATGAAAGCACAGCCCAGTGTCTAGGTGATTCTGATAATACCATCAAGTTACCCATTCATATTACTTTGGATACAACTTTCCTTCATAGCTCTAAATGTCAGAATATTTTCATATGGGCTGATTTTCATAAAGCTAGGTCTTTGAAACCCTAAGAATAAAATACTGGCTAATTGGTGGAATTTTTTTCTTACTAGGCATGAATATCATAGAGTTGCTTCTGGAGGGTATGCCATTTTTTCCTGAGAAGATGATCATAGACAGGCATCTTTCTTAACAGTTCAAAAAAAAAAAAAAATCCAATCTCCATCAAACTTACATTAAACTATCATGAGACATTCTAAAAAAAACCAATATGTATGCTCTTTAGTAAGGAACTTGATCATTTTTATATAACATATAAAATTTTACATATTCATAGTGATATCAATATTAGTTTTTAAGGTTATTTTAATTAAGTTATATACCAAGGTTTTATAGGATTCCTGCTTTGGGTCAGACAGTGTGCCAAGGGTTGTGGTAAAAGAATAATGATGATGGATTCTGTCCTCAGGTACTAAGAATTGAGCGGAGAGGAACACCCCTAGGAGGTGTACTCTTTACCGCTGAAGTTGCCTTGGAGTCAGAACTGGAATGGATGTTGGCAGTCCCACATATGGCCAGCAGAGTCCACTAATTACCTATCTATTTCAAAAAAGCATACAGAATCCTCATTTTGAAGCAAGAACAGAATAAATTCTTCTTTTGCATTTGTTTTATGGTTGGTCTTAAATTTAAATTTTTATAAAGGCTTTATTTCAACTAAAGTAGATAACACTTAAATGATTGAAGAGAAAAATCAGAGTCAATTAATTTTAAAGGATAGTAAAAGGCTATTTCAAAGATTTTACCAAAAAATTTGAGTTTTTTTTAAAGACCTAGATGAACACCACATTTTATAATGCTTCGGGGTGGGGCAGCATTTTTAATTGGGAGTGTTAGAAATAGAACAAGATGTAGAATCCTGAAGGTGAGAGATCATTATAAACAATAGAGAGATGAAATGCCACCATTCTTTTTTAGCTAGTATTTAGAGCTTATTATGTAACAATATTTGATGGTGCAGAAGAATTTTTAAACTGGCCAGGAGACAAAAAATCTCATTCATACGTGATGGTGATTAGCAATTCATTTAGCTGTTAAGAATGGCAGATACAGATGGAATTAATAAGTAAAACAGTCTAGGCTTCACATTTCTTACTTTCCTTCAAGAATAACATTCTAAATGTGAACCATCAAAGTAAACTTGACAGCATTTTATAACATTTTCCCCAATTTTGAGTCTATTTAGTTTACTGTGACAATTTGACAGCCTTAAGCACTCTTTCTTTAACACAAACTAGGATAGAGAGTATAAGGAAACTCATTTAGAGATGCAATATAGCTCCAGCAGCAAAGGCACCTGGGAAATGTTGGATTGGCTGTTTAACCCTCTGTAACTATTTAATCTCTGTAGCCTCAGGCTTGGCTGACTATCCAAAAAGTCAGAATGTGGCTCAAAGATAAATATCATGCCCCCAGGAAAAAGGTTAATGAATGTATAGAGTGTGGTAACTGCCTGATCTTATCTGCTAACTCAGGAATGCATTGTTCTTTCTGGTGATCTCCGTGACTACCCACCATCTAGTTTTAGTATTCACCCCTGTAAAAAGGAATCCTGTCCTGGGAGGGGTGTGGAGTCTTCCTGGCCAGCCAGCTTCCGCCACCACTGGGAGCAGCTGCTTTGCCCATGTATGTAAGTTTCTCCTATTAAAGCTATTACGAATTTGAAAAAGGCTACATGTCAATTTTTCAGAATCAATCCTGAATTTAGACTTTTGAGGCTTTCCCCCAAAACAGAGTAAAATTATAGATTAATTTTTAGAAGCCATATTTGTGAAGACAAATATCTAGTTTTACAACATATAAAATAAGGACTAGTTATAGAAAATAATAACTTAATATGACAGAGGGCTGAGCTTCAGGGAAAAACAATCAGTGTTTACTGAATGAACTTTGCCTAAAGAATGTGAAACTGGAAAAGTTGGCATTAATGCTACCTGTCACGACCATGACCAGGAAGTAGAGAAAAGGATTCAATCTTTATGGGTGTTTTATTCAGATGATAGTAATCTGAGAAGACTGTAGGTTATATGCCCCCCAAAACCATCTTAACATCTCATTTCAAGTGGACCTTCTCATAAGGAGAAGAAAGGATAGGTAAGGGGTTGGGGGCGGGGGGGGAGGGCGGGGGGGGAAGAAGATTAATTGGATGAGAGTTGCAGTCCGGGTGATTTTTGTACTACTTCTTTATCTGTTGATTAACAATTCCTTATCTGCATCCAGGTCATGCCCTCCCTGGAACACAATGACGCCCTGGCGCACAAAAGATGAACTGCTTGTGGACCTCCTGGAGTTCCGAGGTTGTGCATTCCAGTCCTTGGAATAACAGCTTTCCCTGTGCATTAATCACTTAAGACTATCTTAGATACTAAGGCTAAACTTCCGAGTTCCCCCAGCAAATAGAGATCAGATATCGGATCCTGGGGGTTTCTGTTTTTGCTTGATGAAATACACAATTACTAGCAATCCAAAAAAAGGTAACTTTTAAATAAATATTTCCCTTGGAACTAATTATCTAAATATAATAATAATGAATTACTGCTTTTGTTGTTTGCTGTGATTTGGCCAAGCAGAGTCTACTTTGAAAGTACATGTGCAATTCTCTAGAAACTTTTTTGGAAAGTCCTAATATGAAAGAAAACTATATTTTTAGTGTCATTTTTGTTTTTATTGCTGTATTCTTAGTATCTACATAAACTCTATGAATAGTTACTATTAACCTCAGAACCAGGAGATCAATTTTAACTATGTATCATGTGTTTTCCTTTATTAATCTTTAAAAAGTACTTAATACTCAGTTGGAGTTTTTTTAATTGGGGATGAAACTATGAAAGTCTGAATTATACAGAATTTAATTACAGATATAACATCATTTGAAGAGCAGTGTGTTCTTGTTACACTTCCTTTCTTGCCAATCTTTTATAAAATACTCTGAGGTAAGCACCATAGAAATCAGAAGAGACTTCTTAGTCCTTGCATCTGAAAACAGTGGATAGAAAGCTACAGGTTTTTTCACTGTCCAAGGGACCCCATATTACTGGAGCTGACCAATCAGGACACATGGGGAAGGTGTTCATAGGAGAAGGAAGATTATGTTCTTTACAATTTCCTTCAGGGTGTTCTCAATGCCAATCTACTAGAACATTAGAACTAATGTTCTTTTAAATTTTAGCTTTTATAGTATCTTCATATTTGCTCTGAACAGATTTTTTAATTCTATAGTTTTTTTTTATAACTTTTGAATAGAAGGAAGGACCTAGAGTTAATCCAGAAAAATACATCAATACCAATGACAAAGAGCTGAGCATTTTGCATTATGGTAAGAAGATATGCTAAGCAAATTAATTATATAAATAAGATTAAGAGAGAATGTTCACTTTTTTAAAGACTGAATATATCAAAGCATCTAATTAGAATGAAATGTTCAGTGATGGCCCTTAGGAAATTAATAACCTTTAAAATGGATAATATATATTTTTCAATAGTTTACTAAGTTAGTATTTAGTTTTTAACTGATAACCTGAGTAAACACAAAACTGAACATTAGAATGAGGGTGTAAGCCATTGAGCAAATAGGAAAAATAACTAACATCAGTAATAACGCTTACTAAATTTGTAAATATTGAGATGTTACATTGCTTCTTATGACTTCTTTATATCTGTTCTGGGTACTAAGAATCCATAAGTCTAACATGGAGTGCTAAAGACATTGGAAAGGAAAACATTGAAATTAAGATATCTGGGATATAATAAAAGTTCAAAAAAATCATATCCTTAAATCTGATGTTTCCCAAATTCCTGAAGCTTATAACAACCAATAGCTTCACTGAAATAGCCAGATATATGTAAACAACTGAGATGCTTTGGGGAAACTCTAATTACTTATAATGAAGATGTAAATATGATCAACATGTAATGTTGATCTTCAAGGAGAAATTTCATGTTGCTTTACTCAACTTCAATTCCTCTTAGGGCATGTTCAGTGGCACAAATATTGTTGCCTTTTAAGATAATTTCTTTATTACCAGGCAACAGTTCAGTAACAGGCTATTTTCAATTTATGTAAGCTTCCATTCTAAAAAAATTGACACATGTGCTCTTTAGATAAATTTGAATAAACTTAAGTAGTAAGCTAGTTAAGCTTGTCCCGGCACAGTATCAAGGGAAGCATGTGCAAGATATGGGAACAAATGGAAAACAGCTGTCATCAGTCACACTGATGACAAATATTGTGCATGTTGAGATGTTAGTTTATCCTTCTTGACCTCACTCACTTTATCTGTAAAATGGGGCAGAAGAGGAAAAATCACAAGATATTCTCTAAGATCTCTTCTAAGCATAAGAGTCCATGAACCTAAAATAGAATGCTCACATGGATGGAGAGGGAAACTGAGTGATGAGTACACCCCGTTTTGCTCCTGCTCACTTGCTCTCTATTCATCCATCTTAACACTTCATCCATAGATCAGATCGGATATCTTTTAGACTTGAGATTTCTTACTCTTTTTCTTTTATTGGTGGGGGAAGTGGGGGCGCTTAGGATAAAAAAAAAAAAGCACTTGTCTGAAAATACCAAGTAGCTTTCTGAAGGCAACAGACAGATGGAAATCAGATGTATGCATTGCCTTTGTTCAGATGCGTGCCATGAAATACAGACAGCACACCTAACCAGTGATTACTTTGAGAAGTTTGGAAATAAAGGAGAATTATTTGGCCATCTATGGAAAGCTAAATCTTATGAGTGGCTATTAAAAATGCATACAAACAATTTTCCTTGTCAATATGGGAAGAGGAAGGAAAAAAAAGACAGTCTAGTTGTTTGTGAAATCTAATCCCTTTTCCTCCCTCTCTGAAAGTAATTATATTATGTACTCTTAGACTCTTTACATTATGTATAAAACCATCAAAATGCAGATAGCGTAAAGGATATTATCTAGGTTTATGACTGGAATGATTCATATATCAAAGGCCTACTACATATGTGTACTGGCTGAGGGATTATAAGTCGTAGAGATGAAAGGCATGCTTCCTGACTCTAGGGAACAGCAATGCTAAAGAGACCAATCAAGAAAGAAATGGAAATTACTCATGTTTTAGAACAGAACAATATTAAAGTCATAATGAAAATAAAAATGCTAATCAAGCAGGAATGAAAACACTTGCTATATACTATGTTTTCTTATCCAGTTTCATGCAGCAAAATACCAGACTGACAAGATACACATGTTAAAAATTAATTAAGGAAAAACATCAACATGGGAGGCCAAATAAATTCCCAAACTACTGTATTTTCCCCTTATGTGTCCACTAATTCCTGTAGCATGTTCACATACCAGCAATTATCAAAGCCTCACAAATATAGATTTTAGTGTCAGCGAGTGTTGGATAAGGAGGAACTGACTCTACCTGTAATACGTCAAGTGATCCTGGACAGAACATACTCCCTCTCTCCGACTGGGCAATTAAACTGGAAGAGGGAAATGAGGAGGATTCTATCTAGACTCTCTATAGCACCATGAATTTAGTTGTACCCTTATTGGTCTGTACTCCAGTTTCCTGATGTCAAAGAGAGGCTCTGTGGTAAAAGTAGGTTTACAGTGGTGAGTACACAAAACACTGAATTTATTCTTGTATTATTTATTATTGTATTACTTTTCTTATGAACAACTATAAACTACTTTTACCACATCCTTAATTATTAATCAGAAATCAGCAACTGACTCTTATTATAACCAGAAATAAATGGGTAGTCTACCCAAGTGTTTTAATGGTAGTGAAAATATTTTTGATAGCCAAGTGAAAAGCTAATAAAAATATATAAATTTTTCAAAAATGTGCCATAGCCCTAGAAAGCCCCACATGCTGTGTTAATTGTGAAAGGTCACCTGGAGAAGGCCATGGGTATATATTTGTTTACCAAGTTAGCTAGCTAACACTTGGGAAATGAAAAAAAAAAGTGTATTGGATTCAAGGAGCTAAGTTGAGTTTAGCATAGAGTTTGACATGTAACAGATATCCAATAAATGTTTCTTGTATGAATGGGTGAATGGAAATGAAAAAGAAAATTGAAACAAAGGTGGAGATGTGAAAAGGGGCAAAAACAAAGCTAAAAAGTCATCGAATTATAAGTACTTCACAGATTTCCACATTTTATTTTCATACATTAAAATAACACCTTAAAAAACCCCAGAACATCAATGTTGGTTATTTCACTGAGCCTCATCACAACTCCACGGGACAAGCATTGAGACCTTAGCTTAGAGAGCTGATAGAGCTCAATTGTGGCTGCAGAGCTGGTAAACCGCAGAGCTGGACCCAGAAATCAATCTTACATTCATCCCTTTAAGTATACCACCAACACTGGCCCATAAATAGAGAAACTCTATTAGCATAAAAACTCATTAAAATCATGTTTACACTTTTATTAACTTAAAATCACATTTATTTAACTGATGTCTCATTAGCTTATTAGAGTTATTACTACTCGTCAGTCAGAGAGAGCAAATGAATGAATGTCCTTCCCAACAGAAAAACAAGGAGGACAGTAACTAATGACTTTCTTAATAACACCCTACTGTTCATGCACATTGATTTTCGAATATGGGATAGACACTTAGATTCTCTAGAGAACAGTATTCTTTTCTTCTATTTACTAAGAAAAAATACTCATTGAAAATGTATTCTTTTAAAAGTCTTTTTTTCTGACAACCTCGTACATCTGGCTATGCTTTTAATACCAATAACCTAATTGTTATTGGATCCTTTGCTCTGTCAAATTTTTGTGCTTATCTCATTCAGATGACACAAAGAGATATACAAAAAGTACTTCCTATGCATAAAGAGATGTATTGCTGAGGTTCCTCTGCTGTGAGCACTTGGGTTTTTAAAAACATAGTAGTAAAATTAAGAGGAATTTAAATACATAACCTCTAAAATCCTGTTCCCATTAGAGATTTTATATTTAACAAATATAAGCCTGAAATTTTTACACCTTAATGTCATAAAATATGAATCTCTTTAAATCCTTATATAATCAATGTTATGAAAACTGGATTGAACATTCAACTCTCCTTTATATTATACCCCCAAAATCAAATTTTTCAAAATGAATTCACATAAACAAAGCAAAAATGAAACAAAACAAAAAAACACACAGCTTTAAGCATATACATACATTTTTAGAAATATAATAAGCCACAAAAGAACAGGCCATGTTTTAATTATCTTTATACCCCCCAAAATGAATAAAATAATATCTAATAAACTGTATATAATAATAAAATAATAAACACATAGAAACTTAGGAGAGTTGAATTATTATTTGGAGATAGATACAGAAGAATGAATGGGGCCCTGGCTAGCGTGGCTCAGTGGACTGAGTGCCAGCCTGCAAACCAAAGGGTTGCCAGTTTGATTCCCAGTCAGGGCACATGCCTGGGTTGTGGGCCAGGTCTCTAGTAGGGGACATGGGAGAGGCAACCACATATTGATGTTTCTCTCCTCTTTCTCCCTCCCTTCCTCTCTCTTTAAAAATAAATAAATAAAATATTTTAAAAAGTTGTTTTAAAAAAAAGAATGAATTTGGGAAGTGGGGGGTAGATAGCGCAGGGGAAAGTAATGGGAGAAAAATGGGGACAACCGTAATTGAACAACAATAAAAAAAGTGAAAAAATATTTCAAGTAGAAGTGGCTTTTGAGCCAAGCTTTTGAAAGAAAATTAAAATACACAACAAAAGCATCATATGATATATAGAAAGGACTCAAACTGGAGGATATAGCAAGAGAATGAGAAATAGCATAGTTCCCAAGAACAGAGATTTGCTCTGGGGCTCTAATAAAATAGCTAGGAGAAAGGAAGTAGAGTTTTGATGCCCAATTTTGGAAAGTCGTGGGTATTCTGCCATGATAGCAAATATCCAAGTATTTGAAGCTACATATAATTGTCCAAAATTTTGAAATCTTAAAATTTCTGTGATTGGATAAAGAATATATATAAAAATCTTACAGTTAGCATCAGACCTACTGGTGAAAAACCCAAAGCTTGCCCAGTAAAGTCAGGAACAGTGAAAGTATACCCCATTTCACTGCTCCTTTTCAACATCCTACTGGAAGTACTAGCTAATGCAATATGGCAAGACAAAGAAATAAAAGGTGTAGAGATTGGGAAGGAAGAAATAAAACTGTCTTTGTTCTCAAATGATATGATTGTCTATGTAGAAAATCCAAAGAATTGACCAAAAAAAAACAAAAAAAAAAAACAAAAAACCTCCTGGAACAAATAAGTGATTATAACAAGGTTGCAGAGTACAAGGTTAACATTAAAAAAATCTATCATTTTTATGTTACCAGCAATGAACAAATGGAGTTTCAAATTAAAAAAAAAAAAATGCTATTTACATTAGAAACAAAAAATAAAATAAAATAAGTATGAATCTAACAAAATATATACAAGTTCTATATGAGGAAAACTATAAAACCCTGATGAATGAAATCAAAGACAAACTAAATAAATAAAAGAGATATTACATGTTCACTGAGAGGAAGATTCAATATCATCAAAATGTTCTTCCAAATTTTATCTATATATTCAATGCAATCTCAAGCAAAATCCAAGCAAAATCCAAGCAAGGTATTTTGCGGTTTAAGACAACCTGCTTCTAATGTTTACACTAAGAGGCAAGAGACCCAGAATGGCCAACACAATACTGAAGAAGAGAAAAGTTGGTGGGTTGACACTACCCCAATTCAAGGCTTATTATAAAGCTATAGTAAACAAGGTGGTGTGGTATTGTAGGAATAGATAACTAGTACAATGAAACAGAATAGACCTGAGAAATAGATACACATAAATACAGTCAATGATCTTTGAAAAAGGAGCAAAAGGAATATGATGGAACAAAGATAGTCTCTTCAACAAATGGACACAGAACTTATACCCCTCATAAGAATTAACTCAAAGTTGATCACAGACCTAAATGTAAAGCGAAAATTATAAAACTCTAGATGGTAACACAGGAGAAACTCTCGATGGCCTTGGTTTTGACGATGACATTTTAAACACAACAACAAAAACATGATCCATGAAAGAAATAATTAATAAGCTGGACTTTGTTAAATTTTAAAAATTCTGCTATGTGAAAGACAATGTCAAGAGAACAAGAAGACAAGCCAAAGACTGGGGAAAAAAATATTTGCAAAAGATACATCTGATTGGAGAGTCTAATCCACAATATACAAAAAAACTGTTAACAATGAACAAATGATTAGAAAATGGTCCAAAGTCCTTAATAGACACATCCTCAAAGGAGATATATAGATGACAAATAACCATATGTCATAAAGGAATCACAAATTAAAACAATGAGATACCATTACACACCCATAAGAATGGCCCAAATCTGGAACACTGACAACGCCAAATGCTGACAAGGATGTAGAGCAACAGGAATTCTCACACATTTCTGGTGGGAATGAAAAATAGCACAGCCACTTTGAAAGATAGTTCAGTGGTTTCTTACAAAACAAACATTCTCTTACTATGCAGTCCAGCAATCACTTTCTTTAGTATTTATCCAGAAGAGGTGAAAACTTATATCCACACAAAAACCTCCACATGGATGTTTACAACAGCTTTATTCATAATTAACAAAAAATGGAAGCACCGAAGATATTCTTCAGTAGGTGGATAGGTAAACTGTGGTACATCCACACAATGGAATATTTTTCAGTACTAAAAATAAATAAGCTGTAAAGCCATAAAAAAGACATGGAGAATTCTTAAATTTATATTACAAAGAAAAAGAGGCCAATCTTAAAAGGTTACATATTCTCGGATAGCTAGCGACATCGAGCATTTTTTCATATGTCTCTGGATCCTCTGTATGTCCTCCTTGGAGAAGTGTCTGTTCAAGTCCTTTGCCCATTTTTTAATTGGGTTGCTTGTCTTCTTAGAGTGGAGTCGTGTGAGTTTTTTATATATTTTGGAGATTAAACCCTTGTCTGAGGTATCATTGGCAAATATGTTTTCCCATACAGTTGGTTCTCTTTTTATTTAATACTGTCTTCTTTAGCCATGCAGAAGCTTTTTATTTTGATGAGATCCCATTTGTTTATTCTTTCCTTTATGTCCCTTGCTTTAGGGGACATATCAGTAAATATGTTGCTGTGTGAAATATCTGAGATTTTCCTGCCTATGTTCTCCTCTAGGACTTTAATGGTATCATGGCTTATATTTAAATCTTTTATCCGCCTTGAATTTATTTTTGTGTATGGTGTAAGTTGGTGCTCGAGTTTCAATTTCTTGCACGAAGTTGTCCAGTTCTCCCAACACCACTTGTTGAAGAGGCTATTTTTGCTCCATTTTATGTTGCTGCCCCCTTTGTCAAATATTAATTGACCATAGAGACTTGGGTTTATTTCTGGGCTCTCTGTTCTATTCCACTGGCTATCAGAGAGATGATGCAAATCAAAACCACAATGAGGTATCACTTCACACCAGTCAGAATGGCCATCAGAAACAAAGCAACAAACAAGTGTTGGAGAGGTTGTGGAGAAAAGGGGACCCTAGTGCACTGTTGGTGGGAGTGCAGGCTGATACAACCACTATGGAAAACAGTATGGAATTTTCTAAGAAAACTAAAAATGGATCTACCTTGTGACCCAGGAATTCTACTGCTTGGATTATATCCTAAGAACCCTGAAACACCAATCCAAAAGAACCTATGCACCCCATGTTCATAGCGGCACAATTTACAATAGCCAAGTGTTGGAAGCAATCTAGATGCCCATCAGTAAATGAATGGATAAAAAAACTATGGTACATTTACACAATGGAATTCTATGCAGCAGAAAGAAAGAATGAGCTCCTATCCTTTGCAACAGCATGGATGAAACTGTAGAACATCATGCTAAGTGAAATAAGCCAGGAGGTGAAAGACAAATACCATATGATCTTACCTTTAACTGGAACGTAATCAACAAAACAAACAAACAAGCATAATATAACCGAAGACACTGAAGTTGAGAACAGGCTGACAGTCACAAGAGGGGAGAGGGGAAGGAATTTCAGGGGAAAAGGGGAAGGGTTTAGAGCAACAAGTATAAAGGACACATGGACAAAAACTAGGGGGATGGAAATGGGAGGGAGGTGCGTAGGGCTGGGGCGGTAGGCTGGAATGGGAGTAAAAGACAGAAAATTGTACAGGAACAACAATTAAAATAAAAATTTAAAAAAGGTTAAATATTGTATGATTACAAATATATGAAATTCTAGAAAAGACAAACTGCCCTGGCTGGTGTAGCTCAGTGGATTGAGTGCGGGCCTGTGAACCAAACAATCGCGGTTCGATTCCCAGTCAGGGCACATGCCTAGGTTGCAGGCCAGTTCCCGGCAGGGGACACATGAGAGGCAACCACACATTGATATTTCTCTCCCTCTCCCTCTCTCCTACCCTTCCTCTCTAAAGATAAATAAATAAAAATCTAAAAAAAAAAAAAAAAAAGACAAACTATGGTGATGGTAAAGAGATCAGTGGTTGCCAGGGACTGGGCAGAGAAAGAATGAATAGGTGGAGCACACAGGGTTTTTAAGGTAGCGAACATACTTACTGTGTGGTGTCATGATGATGGATGACACATGTCGTACACATTTTCCTAAACCCATGTAATAATGTACAATGCCAATAGTGAAACAATGCAAACTATGTAGTTGGGGTGATTATAATGTGTCAATGTGGGTTCATAAATTGGGACCAATGTACCCCTCTGGTGGGAGATATTGATAATGGGGGAGGCCATGCATGTGTGGTGGAAGGGGTGCATGGGCAATCAGTATCTTCCTCTTAACTCATGTTATACTAAAACTGCTCTAAAAAATAAATTCGTTAAAGTTGAAACAAGTTCTCTATTTGGTCTTAGACATAGATTTGCTATATGCTTGTTCTCACTAATTAATGTGGAAAGATACTATCTCTATTGAAGCACTTAAAAGTCTTGCTGATTTCCTGAGGAAATATTAAAATAGGGACATATTAAAATGGAGAAGGGGATTTTATATTTGTTGTTGACAACTTACTTCTTCAATTGAGAGGAAAAGTCAAAAAAATATTTACTAATTTTCATATCTACAGGACAGCAGAAAGACTACTCTGTTAGGATGAAGTGGGAAGCTCTATCACTCTGCCGGTGTGAGTTTGGAAGTTACAAAGTGTTACATAACACCGAGAACAGTTATCTGTGTGGAGCTGATAAAAAAAGACTGAAAAAAGTAAGGTTAATAATTTATATTATTTTATTTTTACCTTCTATATTTCTAGTGTTTCCTTCATCAGTGAAAGAAAGTGGGACTGACAACTGCTAAATAATGCTTGAAGGTAACAATAGGAAGCTAAAATATTTCATTGATTCAGTTCTTTTTATTTTTAAAAATTGGTCCATGCATGGTGGGTGGAGGGGAAGATTAGTCAAGACCATTGTAGGAATCTTTTAAAAATCCTTTTAAAGACTTTATGCAAATGTGTGTGTGTGTATACATGAGCATGTGCACTGGGGAAAACTAATGCTTTTCTCTGGTCTTGATGACTTGTAAGACTAATTGGGGGTTTTCTTACCTAGTAAATTGTAACTTTACATGCACTTGCCCTATAACCTGCTTTTCACTCTGACCTAGTTCAATTATCCTTCTAAATAAGATCTTATGTAGTGAAAAGTAATTAGAATTATGTGAAATTGACTACTGAGGTAGAACTTCATTTTCATTCTTTGCACACAGCTTTAAAAAGTATCCACAAAATAAAGGCTTGGGAGACCAATGCAAGCTTTTCTGTAAATATCACAAGTCCGTGTCTCAGGACACAGACACATGCTGCATTTCAATAACTTACGCGTTTCTAAAAAATAAGTCAGTTTATGCTCTTAACCATGGTCTTAACCTCGGGAGTTTCTGAGCCTTCACGGAATAACCAGTTGTACTTAAAGTAAATAAAGGCCAGGAGTTCATGTCGCCAAAAGGAATTAGTCATGTTGGTCAACTGATTCGAACAATTCATCAAAGAATAATAAAGGAAGTTTGACAAATTGATAATTTATAATTCTTTGATCCAAATGATCAACCATTGACAGGGAATTTTCACTTTTCAATCAGTTGGGTGTCAGACAAAGGCCATCAAAAATCTAAGTTGAAAAAGTCCTGAAAAGCTATCCATCTCGACCATGTCAATCCTTGCTAGTCTTTTAGCCCCACACTAACAGATCTAAACACAGATGAAGGAGGGAATTTTCATTTTCCTCAACACCTAACAAGTAAGAATCTCAACATGCAATGCTCTCCAATAGAGCTTCCTGCAATGTTGAAAATGATCTACTTGTGCACTAATACACTGGCCAAAAGCTCCTTGGGAATACTGAATGCTTGAAATGTATTTTTTTATGATGGAGAAACTGAAGCTTTAATTTTATTTAATATTATTGATTTACTATTTAAATTTAAGTATCCATACATGTCTAGGGTCTTCCCTATTAGGCAATTCAGCTTTAAAGCAAGAGAAATTAACCACACTTTCCTGGAGCTAGAATTGGGAAGTTCTGTGTCCTAATCATAATAAATACAATGCCTTTTAATAATCTGTGAAGGCAGATTGTTGCCTTTTACCCAGGCCCCATAATATCTGGGGTCCATTTTTCTTCAGAGTTTCACTGGGACATTCTATCACTCCTCGAAAGTATGTACAATTTTACTTCATTATCTCCTACATTTCTCGTGGTTAGTGATGGTTGCCGTTGGCCTTCTACTCTCCTAAGCGTGGGCTGCTTCTTGCTCCTGATACAGATGTGCCCTAAAAGTTGGCAGTGTCAGGAATATCCTATATTATCTTTTGGTCATTAGAAAAATAATTAATATAATCTAATTTAGTATACCTAAATATAACATGCTGCTGAGTGGATTGTTTTGTGTAGTGCCAGAATTGTAGCTAAATCCAAGATTAAAATACTCAGTATTAAGCACCACATTCTATTCCTAGAATTAGAACCATACACCCTTTGAGTGCTGACAAAGAGATGAAGAATTACCACCCACTTGCCACCAACCACCATATCACCCCATCCTTCCGTGTTAACATAAGAGAAAGGCTAGAGACAGCAGAGGCCCTTTGAGAAATGCAGGGTTTATGAAGACAATCAATTGCCTTCCCTCCTTGTGGGTTCAAGAGAGGAGACTCTCTCTGGTACATGGAGCCAAATGAAGGAGGTTACTCCTTCATTTGAAGAATGTTAGTCTTTAGTTACATTCAGGAACCTTGAGTTCTTGCCCAGGAAAGATTGGCATTTTATTCTCTGACTGGAGGCTTGCAACAATGAGCAATAAGTCCTCTTGTTCTGATAGTGTAGCTCCAGGAAGAAGTGATTCAAGAACTTTTACAAGAGTGTGATGTGTCATCCAATGTTTGGGCCTATGAGAATATAGAAAATAGTATTCACTTCCAATGCAGAGATTTGGAAATCAGGTTTGCAGCTGGAATAGATCATGGAGGAGGCCATGTAATAGTGTGGTATGCAAGTAGTGAGAGCCACCTCACCCCATTCTCTAAATCCTTGGGTTCCCTCTGGGTCTACATGCTAAAGGCCCAATCGGCTGCAGGCAAAAAAATGGGATGCTATACTCATAGAAGTTGTTATAATTGTCTACCATTGTTGGGGTCAATTGGAAACACAATTGGCCCTCTGAGAGGGTATCCCAGGAAACTGAATATATTACTCCAAGAAACCCATGCATATCACTTCTCTGGGGACCACTGCATCAGAATCAAGATAACCAGAGCAATTCCACAGACAGCACTCCACTATCCACATGTTTCTAGCTGTAAGGAGATTTCTGCCTTCCCTGTCCTTTACCTATTCCCTGAAAAACCGAACACTGTAGGCCAAGAATAGGTAATAGGAGAAGTTACTACACAGAACCCTGTTTTCTTCTATTCCATAAAGCTTAGGATCTTAGTTTTAGTCTCCAATACAGTAAAGCCATTGGCTGAAATCAGACAGGAGTTCAGAGTTTTATGTTGAGGTGTACCAAATGGATGAAGAATCATAGACTCTACCCAGCAGTTCATTAAGAAGGAGGAAAGGGAGATTTGACAAAGTAAACCTGAAAGCTGTGAGGGTAAGAACAAAGAAAAACATAAATACACCTCATGTTTATATACAAGTTGAGACTACTCAATTAAATAAGAAATATGGATGTATTTCTCTACTTATGTCTTTTGGTCCATTTTTAACAGCACTCGATCTGATCTGCATTAGCAAGCAAATGTTTCCAAACCATGGTCATAAATCTTTATCACACTACAACATATCAACAGTCTTTACTGCACATATTTGAAAATATCTATCTTCAATAAGGTAGGGTGATGTAGAACCCAACTGTAACTATTTCTTCATTGGGAAAACCTGCCTCATTGTTGTTGAAACAAACACTTGGTGGGGAAAATAAAATAGCAGATTAGTACTTAGTAGAAAGAACAGCCACATGTAACACTAAAGCACCGTCCTGCCTCTGTACGCTCCTGTAAGGTCGCTTTGGAAATGGCCTCAGAAGCTTCCTTCACACTAACCTTACCCGTGGGAAATCTCATCCTGTAGGGGTGCATGTATGACAGGTTTTGGAGACAGCCTAAACTCAACTTCATATATTTTTCATGTGTTAGGTGTCAGTCATGGTGCTAAGTCCCAAGGATGGAGCATGTGCCTGGGCCCTACACGAGGTAACCTATGTGATGGGGACAGGTGCAAATTGGTTTCTGAATGTGTTTCTCAGACTTGTATGCCTTCTTCATGTCTGATTTTCCTTTTAATTTTTATCTTTTTAAATTACAATTTACATGCAATATTATTTTGTATTAGTTTCAGACTGTATGGAATAGTGCTTAGACAATTATATACTCACCGAAGTGTTCTCCTGATATTTCCAGTACCCAGCTGGCACCATGTGTAGTCATTACCACGCTGTTGACTGCATTCCATGTGCTGTACTTCACATCCCCAAGCCTATTTTGTGACTACCAATCTGTACTTCTCAATCCCTTCACCTTTTCTACCCAGCCCCCCAAACCCCTCCCCTCTGGCAAACCCTCAGCCTCTGTTCTCTGTTATCTGTAAGTCTGTTTCAGCTTTGTTTGTTCATTTATATAGTTCTTTAAATTCCACATATAATGAAATCATATGGTATTTGTCTTTCTCTGACTGGCTTATTTTACTTAGCATAATACGCTGTAGGTCCATCCATGCTATCGCAAATGATGACTTCGTTCTTTTTATGGCCAAGTAATATTTCGTTATATATATGTCCCATAATTCTTTTATCCACTCATCTATTGATGAGCACTTGGGTTGCTTCTTCACTGCAATGAACATAGTGGTGCATATATTAGTGTTTTGAGATTCTTCAGATATATACTCAGAAGTGGAATTGCTGGGTAGTAAGGCAGTTCCATTTTTTAATTTTTGAGGAACCTCCATACTGTTTCCCACAGTGACTGTGCCAGTCTACATTTGGAGCATGTTATATTAAGAAAAACATATCTAGGCTTTGGAATCAGACATGGGTTTAAATCCAGGCTCTAGCCTTTATTGGCAGTATGACCATGAGAAACTCTTAAGCTTCTTTGAACATCTGTTTATTCATCAGCAAAGTGTAAATAATACTTTATAATTGCTTCAAGAGACTTTAATTAGATATTATTTGTAAAGTATATAGCAACTCCACCATGGAATGCTTTATTATGTCATGGCTCCTAAACTTGAAGTTTAGTTGTGAAGACAGACATATAACAATAATTACAATAAAATGAAACTAGTACTCTCAGACATGAACAGATTGTTATGGAGATAAAGGGCAGATGACTGACTTTCTTTGGGGAGCTGGAATAGAGATATTGGAGCTGAGGCTTGCAGAAGGAGAAATTCTTCATGTAGAAAAGGTGTGGGACACAGAGCAATCCAGGAGAGCCGAAAGCAAATGCAGAGAAGAATGAAATGGACAGTATATTTGGAGAGTGGGGAGAAGGGAAGTGTGGCTGGAATATAGGGCATGCAGAGGGCAGTGACAGGAGACGTTGCTGGAAGAGCAGCTGGGGCCACGATGTCTAGGGCCATCAGCACTCTGCTAAAGGAGCTGGCTTTTACCCAGCAGGCAACGAGGATCCAGCAGAGGTTTTAGCGGGGCAATGAAATGAGTGGGTTTGTTTTTGAGGAATTATTCCTCTGGCCTCAGAGTGGCTGATGCATTGGAGTGGAGAGAGACTGTTGTCAAGATGCAGCCATAGTCTTCTAACTGGGCTCTGTGCCACCATTTCAGACACACTGGCGTTGAGGTGCCCGTGGGACATCGGTGCAAACCGTACTCACAATACTAAACATAGGAAAATCCCACTTAAGGCCAGATAAATTACAGGGTAATTATTTCCACTGTAAAAACAACCCTTGCTTTACAAAAGGATTCATTTCAGGAACACTGAGTTCCTTTAAATAGCAAATTTCTTAGTGCATTTAGGCATCCCTTTTACAGCTCATTAGCTACCAGATAAAGGTAAAGAAAGTAAAAAAAAAATCTTAAAGATAGAGTTTCAAGCATTCTTGTTAAAAATCATCATGGAAAGAAAATAAAACTTTTGAAGTTATTGTTTATTAGTGGAGAAAAGAATTTGATTTTATAAAAATGTCCAGATGTAATTTATAGAAACAGCTATGTCCTAAGATGAGTACAATGTGTATGATATTGCAGAGAATGCATCCTGAAGGTTTCAACCACCACAGCTCAAAACGTTATTGGGAAACCTCTACGAGAAAGGCCTTCACAACAGTCTTTGGACTATCCTAACTCAGCTACTTGTCTACGAGTGCCTCCTTGCGCATATGTAAAGTACAGGTACGCAGTGTGCTTTGTGAAGAATTTTACACTGAACACATCCAGGGACTCCTTTTTTGCCAAGGAAAAGTTATATGGCAGAAACTGAAAGCTGTCTCTCAACATTCATTCTTTCTTTTCAATAGAAATAGAAACAAAATACATATTTTTAAATAGGCACATTATAAAAAATAAATAAAAGACATCCTTTACTAGCCTTTCTTGTAGATGTGTGTGGCCAGCTGTCTAAAATAGGGCTAACAGGATGTAACCACAGGTATGTGATGGGATTCTCAGAAAAGCTGATTCAAATGAGCTGATTCATCTTGGAGGAAAGTATTTTGCTATACTTGTTTCTTCTTGCTGCCATCATGGAATGTCAGTCTAATGGCTACAATTCCCACCACCACCTTGAATCAAGGAGTGGTGAAAGCTATCACTGAGGATGGAAAAGTAGCAAAATAGAAACCTGGATCTCGAATGTCTTCTGAAAATCCTATGTCAACTATGACTGTACAGCTTCAGGTCTCCTTTAAGTAATAGAAATAAATGTTTATCTCATTTAAACTGCCCATATTATGAATTCTTATTTTTATATTAAAGTGAGAATTAATTGTGACACACATCATATCATAATAGAATGTAATCTTGTCTACATAACTTACCAGGTTAAATATGCGTAAAATGAATTAATTTTTAATTAACTAAAATGAGAAGTTTTTTTTATCATTCTGAATTTTCTAGTTTAATAGGTAATGATGATGAGAAAAAGGATATCCCCTCATATAAGTACAGGATTTTAGAGATAGGAATTTTTCTGTCCATGACCACATTTAATCCTTGATGTAACTTGTGATAAAGCTGCAAGATTTCTACTCTCCACATAAACAGATGATGAAGTTAAATCTCAGAGTGACCTGCCCAGGGTCAAACAATGCAACTGATGCGGTTAGAAATCAAACGCTTTGACTTACAGTTTATTGCTTATCTGATGATGACTTTCAAGTTCTCTATATGAAAGTTAGTTATATTGTTGTATGTCATTAATCACCTGATTTACTTATGTGCTTGTTTATTTAAAGACAAATTTTTTAAACAGAGAGAGATTTGGCTTCAGTAGTTTTCTACTAGGTTCTGTTCTGGCCTTGTGGGAGTAAGAGCAACTAGACTTACCTACCACCTTACACAACCAAAACCAGAAAATGGTTTTAGATGTTGGAAAATATGCAGTAAACATCTGTCATCCTCGAAAGAAGGGAAACAAATACAGTGAGCATTACACCGTTGCTTCAGGAGGAAGTTTCTAGGCGGCAGCACAGAAGGGAAGAACCCAAACAGCCCACACACTCACAGAGTTGAGGAAAGAGAAACTGGAGTTCAGGGAGCCAAGGTGGTTATAACTGCAGGGTGGAGTACCAGAAAGGAGGAAGAAAACTCTAAACTTCAGCACAGCTGCACAGTATACAGATGGATGCTGACCTGTGCATGCAGAAGAGAAATTACCCAGAGCTAGGGAAAGATCCACTAAAAACAATTGCTGGAGCTCACACAGAGCTGGGAACAGTTCCCCACAAAACACAGTGAAAGAACCTGATAATAATACAAGAGGCTTTGGTTAAACCTGGTAATACAAAAGGCTTTGTAAAGAGCTCAAAGAAGGAAATTACCTTGTAAACAAGGGGGGACCCCAAAAAACTCCCAGGATTTATTTATTGAAAAAATGCATTTATTCTCACATGTTTAAACTTCAGTCACCTTCAAAGTACTCTCCATTTGACGCAATACACCTATTGAGACTTTTTCCACTGCTCAAAACAGTTTTTCAACTCATTCATTTTGATGCCTTTTTTAGTGTTTCTGCTGTATTTTTGTTTCACCTCTTCCACATTGGCAAAATGTTTCCCTTTGAGGACATTTTTTCATCTGGGGAAACAAAAGAAGTTGCTTGGGGCGAGATCGGGTGAATAGGTAGGGTAGAGCATGGGGGTCATGCTGTTTTTGTCAAAAACTGCTGAGCACTCCCACAGGGTATGGGCGGATTCACTTGTAAATCACCCATTGTGAAATGGGCAAATGAATTGAAAGGGTTTAAAAAAAATTCACTGAAGCTGAACACAGCCTCTCACAATAATACCAGCTGGTACACTGATACAGGAGGGTTCCTAGAACACTCATCTAGTAGGGGAAGCCTGTATTACAAGCGGCCTGCCCTCCAGAAGATAATTCAGGGTTTTCTGAGATTCCTCTTTGAATATCAAGTTAAAAAAAATTTAAAAAGTCAACACTACAATTACAGATAGCAGAGGGAAGAATGGACAGTTGCATTGCCACTTCAGATATTATGAAATCGAACAAAAATGACAAGTGCAGTATTTCTGCTTGACCTTAGTATCTATCGCAGAATTAATGGAATAATTACCAGTCATTATTTCTGAACAAAGTACTGTTCTACATGTTGGTGTATAGCAAGAAAGAAAAATTAAAAAAATAAACTTGTCTTCACGAAGTTTGTATTCTGGTAGAGGGTGTGAAAGACAATAATGTAAGATTTGTTATATTGGAGGAAATAAGTGCTATCAAAAATATAAATGATAATAAGATGTGGGGACATGTTGTGGGGGATGCTACATCTTTAAAAGATTCATACATTCATCAAGGTAGATGAAATCAGAGCCCAGCAAAGAGGCCAGGGTGGCCAGAGAGAAGTAAGCAAAGAGGAAAGCAGTAATGAGATGAGGTCAGACATGTAGTACGGGATCAGATCCCATAAGGCCATTGTAAAGATGTGTGCCTTTGAGCAAAAAGGGGAGACACTGCAGAGTTTAAAGCAGAGGTACACTCTAATGACTCAGGTAGTTTGGAAGGATACTTGGTCTGCTGTTTCAATTAGGCTCCAATGGTAGAAGCTGGAAGACGAGCTTGTAGGCTATTAAAGGCACTCCAGGGAAGACGTGCTGATGGTTAGGATTGGTGTGTAAACTGTAGACAAAGTGAGAAGTTGTCAGTTGATGCTTTTGTTTGAGAAAAACAGAGCCACGAGAATTTCCTAACATATCATATATGGGGTATAAAAGAAGAGAGTAGTTCAGGATGATTTCAAGAGTCTTACCCTGGTTTGTTTGTTTTGTAACCAGCTGGAAGGGCAGAGTTGGCGTTAACTGAAAAGGAAAAGCCTGGATTGAGCGTATTTCAGACAAAGGATAGGTTCTGGACACATGAAACCAATGACAGCTATGTCAGTGATGCCACTAAATTTATTTTTAAAACTCTAAATAAAGAATAAGATCTGCAGCATGGCAATTTTCAATTTTTTTAAAGTCACAACATAAAATCCTTTTTTCCTTCCAAAGAACATAATAAACCCCACATAACTGCATATTTTAAAAGAAATAAGAAAACACAAAAGTTCAGACTCCTGCTACAAAATGCAGTCTCCCACGTTATACACAGGAACATTAAACAGCCCACGGTATTCCCCAAATAGCCCATTGTGCAACTCGGGCACCACGTATTTGCAGTTTAACTTCTGTTTTGCCTAACTTACTTTGTAAATGCATCCTCTCCAAGCTGCACGGCTGTCACAGACACTTGCACAGCAGGGCCCACCTTTAAATACTGAGATCTCAGACATACTGATGCTCTTTGCAGCTGCCGGGCTGTTGCCATGACGAACAGACATGAATTATTCTTTCACATACAATTAAACCAAGGAGGAGGTTGTACAGTCATAAGATTTAGAGTTGGAAACAAATATATTTGTCATGCAGATTGACACTGTCATTTTATAGATTTGGAAACTGAGGACTGGAATAGAGAAGGGATTTGCCATAAAATGTCAAGGCCTGATTTAGCTCAGTCAGTTGCTTTCAGGAAAAATGGTATTTAGATGTGTGATATAAAAATGGTGCGGGGAGAAAAATGGTTAAATTCAAGTAACTTGTTATTTGGAAGACTGTAGGTGACAAGAAATAGTTTTTGCTGCTGTCTGCCTGCCCCTTCTCCCTTGCTGCTGCAAAATGCAATGAACTGGACCAATAATTTACAGCACAAATTGCACAGCCAAAGAGAAGGTTTCAGCTTGAGACCACTGAAATGAGAGATCACATTTAATACCAAGCTTTTATCCTGTATGAACACAAAGCAGTTTCAGGATTTGTCATTTAAAAGCCACAAATAGTGTGCCTCCTTCTGTGGCATCCTAGAGTCTGATAATTTCTCCTTTCCCATTTTCTTCAGCATAAAAATTTACTGAAAGGGGAATTTTAAGAACAAAAGAAAGGAGAAAAGAAAAAGTGAAAGGGTAATTCGGCAATTTCTGTTAATAATTTCAAAAGCTAGTTATTGAGCTTTGCCAGTGGAGATAAGATCATTAGCATAGACACTGAAGTTGAGAACAAGCTGACAGTGGCCAGAGGGGAGAGGGGAGGGAATTTCAGGGGAAAAGGGGAAGGGTTTACAGGGATGAGTATAAAGGACGCATGGACAATAACAAGGGGGTGTGTGGAAATGGGAGGGAAGTGGGGAGGACTGAGTGGGTGAGCTGGGATGGGGGTAAAACTCAGAAAACTGTACTTGAACAACAATTAAAAATAATTAAAAAAAAGATCGTTAGCATCAACGTCATGTAATGTGAAGAGAAATGTAGAAACAGATTACTTATCTACTGTGGCTACAGCTCTAGTCAGAGTTGCGTGCTCTGAGCTAGTCCCAGAAATGCCACAATACCAGTGGTCTTTGTACCATGTTCTTCCTAAAGCATAGTTTGTCAGGATATGATGTATCTATGTTAATAAAAGTCAAAAGCTCTGTATAAGGTGGTTTCACACAGAATATTCTTACCTTTACAGGCAAGAACATGCAGTATGCTGTCACTCTCCATTCTTCCTTTAAAGCACAACTGTCCCAGTGAGGCAGAGATGGAGCAGTGCCTCACATTCTTTTTTTGAAACTGCATTTGTAGTCAGTGGGGAGCGTGGCATAAATCAGCAGAGAATAGCCCTTTGAAAAGGGAGCACCTTATACATGTTTGGAACTCCGCCTCTCGTATGACTATCTTCTGGTAAGTATTATTACGCTCTTGTATTTTGCACATGATCATGCCATTTTATTTGCTCGTGTATAAATATTTATCTCATTTAATTTGCAAAGCCATTTTAAAGTTAGTATTACTATGCCACTTTCGGGATGATGAGATGTCAACAAGTTAAATTGACATACCAAGCTCACTCAGCTTAGAAGGGACAAGAGCAGATTGCATCAGCATAGGCAGCTAGCTAGTTATTGATAAAGGAATGGGGAAAATGGAATCAGGAATCAAGCCTAATAAACTAGGGAGCTGATTCACTAGGAAGCTGCAGTATTCACAGGCTCCCCAGGGGACCGCCACATCCTCTGCTAAAGGGACTTAATCCCCAAGCAATCTCTAAGCAGGCAGGAAGAGTCAGTTTTCCAATTTCCCAGGAGACAACCAACTCAGCAGCAGGATTATTGGGGTGAGAAATAAAACAGTGGGGGAAATTCCTTTGCTAGGTGCATGTGCAGTAGAAACCAAGATGGCACAAGGAGAGATCCTTCTACTTTAAAGCACGTGCAGTAGGAGCCAAGATGGCAACCATAAAGGGGGGGTGCCTAGCCTGGGACAAAGGATCCGATTGGCTAAGAGCATGAAACCCCAGAAGGGACTAGATAAGGGCAGGGCCCAGCAATCCTGGGCTTGGTGAGGACAAGCACAGGTCTGATACCCCAAAAGCTCGATTTCTCCCACAGTGAGACAGAACTAAGCCACCCGTTTGTGGATGAGCCACCGGACACTTGGGGACAGTCCTTTGCTTTTGCTCCAATAAATTTTACCAGTACACTTCATCCTCCTATGCATGGATCCCAAACTGCTTTTCTCGTGACTGTGGAAGAACCTTATTTCCACTGGCAACAGTCCTAGATCTAGTCTAGCTTTCAACTCAGTAAATACTAATTGCTTCATTTCAGGAATTTATGGTACCTATTAGTATAAAATTTTGTAACCAAAGGACTGATTTATCAAATATGACAAGAACTCTGTCTCTCTGTGACCCAAAATATAGGCAGAACACAGCTCAGACTACCCAGAGACCTTGTGATGCAAAACTGTCCCTTATATAATGTGACTGAAGCACCCTCAAAAGTTTGGCTGTTCATGATCCATTTATTCCAATGGAGCTCTCAGCTCCACTGATCATTGTGGAGGCTGTGGCCAGGTGTGACTGCGAGTGAGCTCCAGCTGCTCATGGAACAGAGCCCGGGAGTGGGTAAAATGCCCGGGGTGCCAGATGAAGACAAATCCAAGTCAAGGAAAGGGAGTGGTGTATTTGCTTACCTTCCTTCCTATATGTCAATGTAATTTACAAATATTATGATGCATATTACTAGACTGTCAAACTGTCAATTAGGTCATTTCTCAGTCCACAGAATGCACTTTCTTCAGTGGAGACAGGCTGCACCATTCATCAAGCATCTATCCGATTGTGTGTTAGGCTTCACAAGCACTTATTAATTCACTTTCATTTATTTTTCACAATACCTATGTGAAATCAATGTGACATTCACTTTACTGATAAAGAAATTAAAGGTCAGAAAAGGCAAAACATTTACCCAATGCTTCATATTTAATAAGTGAGAATATCCAGAATCGGAGCTAAACTTGATAATTAAAGTTAATAGTAAATCTCTGAGCAAGTACAGTAAGTTTTCTTCTACAGATCTTGGTGTGCATTACTTCTCTTATTTGAAATACTCTTTTGGGGGGAGGTGATGGTGCTATCAAACAATTTTGCTAAAGGCAGATCTGGAACAAGAGGAGGTGGCTGCACAAAGCCAGCATCATCACACATAACACACGTTTGTAATGACAGAAAAGGAAGCCATACCTAACGACTGGCTTCTAGTTCAGTCACATTTCCCTGTGTTCCAAACAGTTGTTACAATTAAGCAGCTTACACAAGAGTGAAAGCCAACAAGAAAGGGAGTTGGTAATTGACTTGTTAAAACTAGTTAAAAATGTCAAATCATATTATCCGGCTTGAAGCTGGGTCAAATGGCTAACAGCTACTTTAAATATCAACATTGAGACAAAGCCAAACAGCATGGAAAGCAGCGACCTTGGAAAAATGGTTGGAAAAAATGACTTTAGGATCTTTTTTATTCTGTAAGGAATACTAGTTTCCAATTGGAATGTAGTGATATAAAAATAATTGATTTGGACACTGTCATCTGCAACCCAGATCCCTCCTAAGGAATGAAGAGTTTACTCCTCAACTGCTGGGAGCGGCCCTGGCAGAAATGCCTTGGGCTCTCAATTCCCCAGAGGTCCTCCAGGAGAGTTATCTCGCCCAAGGTCACAGCCCACCAATCTTCAATCAGAGTCTGTTTTCCCCAGCCAATGATGAAGGGAAAGGAGATGAATGCTTAATACTCACCATCTAGTAATGCAAGAAGCCTTTCTTACTCTCACCCCATGACTGCAAGGTGCTAACCTTAGCATTATACTTGGTGGCCTTTACATAGCAATATTTCATCAGAATAGTTATGCTCCTTCTATTAAGATGTACCCATTATTCATTACCCATAGCACTGGGCCCTAAGCTTCAGTGCCTGACTCATAGTTATATGAATGTTAAGCACCAAACAAACAAACAAACAAACAAAAACCCAAATGCCCAATAAATACGAGACTATTTAATGCTGAGACCCCCTCCCCAGCACTCTTGTTGACTTGAATCTCTTCCCTCCCAGCAGGTCTACAAAGAAGGTGCTTTCACAGCATTCCCAAATAGCCCCGGGCCATCTTTGGACGGCTTAGATTGTTCTCCCTTATTTCCTCCAAAATCTTCCCCCCTCCCTACAGAAGAGATTCTGCTAAATTTTTCTTGTGGTATCCCTTAAAGTCATATGAAACAAATCCAACTCTTTAATATTGTAATTCTTTGGTTACACACAATCACCTAACATTCCCAGACTTTTAAACATTTCCTCACAGGACTTAATGTAAGACTCCTTCTTCCCATCCTGCTGCCCTCCCTGTGTGCATCCCACTTTCTTAATGCCAATATTAAAATGATAAATGTGGTGACAAGTCATCAACTGAGCAAACATCTGACTTTCTACAGAGTGCAAGGCATCGTGTTCAGCTCTAGGAATAGACTCTGCAAGAAGCTTGGAGAGCACAGTAAGATAAGGAAAATTTACTTTCCTCCCTGAAACCAATTTCCAGGCTATTGTCACAAAGATGGTGCTGGGTATTGTTATGTTTTGTGATAGAATAACCCTAATTTTTCCTACATAAAATCCCCTTCCATTTACATTCCTCTAAGTGACTTTTTCTTTTCTTTCCAGGCACAAAGAACTATTCCTCAATTACTGTTAACCTGAACATCTTATAAATTGGACAGTGTCACATCAAGCATTTGTTATCTACGCACCCAGGTGTGGAGATTAGTTCATCTCAGCCCTGACGCTCCTCTTCCCAACCCATTGTCTTTAACAGTAAGAGAGAAATTGCTTTCCAGGCTCTTATTCTGAAATGCAAAACAGGATCCCTCTTGCATAGAAAACAAATGACTTTACACATTATTCTGTAAAATGTAATATTTATAGTGTGATTTAGTTATACAAAAACTCTCTCTTAAAATATGTCTTTATATTGTATACATAAACACACCTTGAAAACACCAGATAATCAGACAATTTTCATATGACAATTTTCATCTTAAAGAAAATTATGAACAACATTACTATTATGCAATAGCAGTCATAGTAGAAAACATTTCACAGATGATGTCCCTGTTTTCATTTTACCTTAGAAATAAAATTTAATTAATAAGATTTTGGGGCTTAAAAGAATCCTGGAAACCATAATTTTGAGGTGAAAAAACTGAGGCCCACAGAAGTAGATTATGTGTTTAATATACTACAGGGAATGTATAGCAGACCTGGATGTAACTCTGGTTTCCAACCCATCATTTCATTTCACAATAATTTTTCATTGATGTCAGTAGGTGATGTTTTAATAATGAAATATTAAGAGTGCGACAAGATGAATACATTGAAGTAGATAATTCAATGTTTCTAATTGTGTTTATTATATTTTATAAACCATCTGTCAAGGAAAACATGTTTGCGGGTGGTACTTGCTCTACAGTAAGAATACAGTATGACAATGAAGAATATTTGCTTTGAATCAGACAGACTTGGGTTCAAATCCCGACCCTACCACTTACTAGCTTCTTGACACTGGACAAGTCACCACTGTCAGCCTCAGTTTTCTCATCACTTATAGGCTTGTTCTGATGAATGAGTTAATATGTCTAGTGCACATGAAACAGTGTCTGACACAGGAAGGCATGCATGAGTGTCTACTATTGTTTTTGTCATCGGTATTGTCATTATTTCTAGACTGAAGAATTAATTTTTCCCCAATGCTCTTCAAGTTCAGTTTTGTCACTTTTTTCACTTGCTATCAGCCAAACATCAATACAAAGCCAAAGTAAAAGAGCCCAAACCAGGGGGACAAGTGGGCAGAGGAGTATGATTCTATTGCTGTGGGTAAATGCTCTCTATTAATAAGAAACACAAACAGAGAAATCTAAGAAAGCACATGGAACTGTACGATATCTGTAGGCATTTCTCAATGACTGTCAGATCTTTTTACCATCATTTAGAAAGTGCTTTTATAAATAAGATATAATTAAGATAGTATTTTATTAAGAAAATTATGGAAAGTCAAATTTGAAGATATTTTTCTAAATGGCTTTGCTATAAATAGTTTAGTAAACACACGTGTCTAGTTCTTTCTCCAATCTTATTTTACAAGGATCAAGCTCTGATTACTTTCACCAGTAATCTATGACTTGGAACATATGAGTTCTGACCAATATTCCATGTCAGGAAACCAAATTGTATTCATGGACCTAAACAGAGAAATTTACACAGATAAATGAAAAACAATACATTTGAGTTGATCATGTGATATGTAAAGAGATATGAAAAGGAAATATAGCATGTTATGGACCAGTTAATTTGGATCATATAATTCATGGCTGCATATACAACAAAACACTTTAAGGGAAAAAAATGGGAAAAGGTAGAAAAAGAGTAAGGGCTTTTTAAAATAATCACTTGATTTGGACAATACACTACTTTTTGATTTTCATTTGGTTGCTGAATTTGTTCCACGTTTATAAAGCTACAAACATACCCAAAGCTACGGCCACTGCTCAAACTTATCTTCCGGGTCCTGGCCCTCCACTTCAGCTGTCTATTTTGTGCCTAACTGGACGTCACACCTAGTCATGAGCTGGGTTGGCAAAGATGGAAGCACACGCATTTGTTTTAAGTGGGTGATAGACTGTTATAAAAATATTTTTAATTTATGTAAAATTCAATATTTTAACTTCTCAAATATCAGAAGATCTGACTAGTGGTTTTCAGTAGGGTTGCCCATTGGGAATCACCTAAGAAACTGAAGGGGAAAAAAAAGTCACCTGAAAAGTGTTCCCCATTCTCCACATCTTTGCCAGCACTGGTTATTGAGTTATGGATGATAGCCATTCTTCCACATGAGAGATGATATCTCCTTGTGGTTTTAATTTTTAATTCTCTGATGATTAGTGACACTGAGCATCTTTTCATATGTCTATTGGCCATCTGTATGTCCTCCTTGGAGAAGCGTCTGTTCAGGTCCTTTGCCCATTGTTTTTTGTTCTCAAAGATTTATAAAATTATAAATTCATGGTGCTGGCAGCATTGTAAATTATCACAATCTTTTTTAAAGTATATTTTATTGATTATGCTATTATAGTTGTCCCATTCTTTTTTCTCTCCTTTATCCCCCATTCTCTCGTTACTCCCATTCCCTCTAGCATCCCCTCCCACCCTTCGTTTAGTTCACGCCCATGGGTTGTACCTAGAAGTTCTTGGCTTCCCCATTTCCCATACTATTCTTAACCTCCTCCTGTCTATTTTGCACCTACCAATTATGCTTTTTATTCCCTGTACCTTTTCCCCCATTCTCCCCACTCCCTTTCCCTGATAATCTCCTTCTATGTGATCTCTATTTCTGTGATTCCATTCCTGTTCTAGTTGTTTGCTTAGTTTGTTTTTGTTTTTGTTTTCTTTAGGTTCAGTTGTTGATAGTGATGAGTTTGTCATCATTTTATTGTTCATAGTTTTGATGTTCTTCTTTTTCTTAGATAAGTACCTTTAACATTTCATATAGTAAGGGCTTGACGATAATGAACTCCTTTAACTTTACCTTATTGGGGAAGTATTTTATCTTCCCTTCTATTATAAATGATAGCTTTTCTGGATAGAGTAATCTACGTTGTAGGTCCTTGCTTTTCATCACTTTGAATACTTCTTTCCAGCCCTTTCTTACCTGCAAGGTCTCTTTTGAGAAATCAGCTGATAATCTTATGGAAACTCCTGCGTAGGTAACTGTCTCCTTTTCTCTTGATGCTTTTAAAATTCTCCACTTATCTTTAACTTTGGCAATTTACTTATGATGTATCTTGGTGTGCTCCTCTCTGGGTATAACTTCTTTGGGACCTCTCTGAGCTTCCTGGAGTTGTATTTCTATTTCTTTGATCAGATTGAGGAAATTGTCCTTCATTATTTTTTCAAATAAGTTTACAATTTCTTTGTCTTCCTCTTCTCCTTCTGGCATACTTATGATACGGATGTTGGAATGTTTAAAGTTGTCCCAGAGGTTCCTAAGCCTCTCCTCATTTTTAAAATTCTTATTTCTTCATTCTGTTCCAGTTGAATGTTCATTTCTTCCTTTTGTTCCAAGTTGTTGGTTTGAGTCCCAGTTTCCTTCCCTTCCCTGTTGGTCCCCTGTATATTTTCTTTATTTCACTTCTCATAGCCTTCAATTCTTCCTTTATTTTGTGGCCATATTCTATCATTTCTGTGAGCATCCTCATTACCAGTATTCTGAACTCTGCATCTGTCAGGTTGGCTATCTCCTCATTGCTTAGTTCTTTTTCTGGAGTTTTGATCTCTTCTTTCATTTGGGCCATATTGATTTGTCTCAGTGCACTTGTTACATTATAAGGAGCAGAGACTTAGGTATTCACCAGGGCAGTGCAACCCACTTTGCCATGTTGTGGTGCTGTATGTGGGGGAGGGATCAGAGAAAGAACAATGCCACTTGCTCAGTTCTCACTGCACTTTGAAGGGGCTGCCAGTTTCTCCCACCACCACTACTCCCACAGGTTTTTAAAGCCAGTGGTTCTGAGGCTTTATTTTCCCAGCACTGGAATCCTGGGTTGTGTGGTCTGTTTCGCTTCCCAATTATTCCTTCTGGTTTATCTGTAGGTGAATGTAGGACTGCATACATTCACCTACAGATAAAGGCAGGGTCCAGCAGGTGCTGTTTCCCCTGCCCAGTCTGCCAGCTGCCTTGCTGCAGGTCTTCTCTGTGGCCTTGTCTGCCCATCTTTGCCCCTCCTACCAGTATGACAAATGTTTCTTCTTTAACTCCTTGGTTGTCAGTCTTCCACACAGTTCAATTTTTCTTGAAGTTCTGGTTGTTTTTTAAAATTGGTTGTTTCCTTCTTTTGGTTGTACAAGGAGGGCAAGCGTATCTACTCATACCTCCTTCTTGGCCAGAACTCTGATGATTTTTTTAATTGGGCAGTTTGTTAATTTGGTGTTCAGTTCTGTAAGTTTTTTATAAATTTTGGATATTAACCCCTTATCAGATGTATCAGAGAGTATGCTTTCCCATCTTGTGGATTGTCTTTTTATTTTGTTAATGTTTTCCTTTGCTGTGCAAACCCTTTGTAGCTTAGTATTACCCAAAGCAATCTATAGATTCAACATAATTCCTATCAAGATCCCAATGATGTAGTTCACAAAACTAGAACAAATATTTCAAAAATTTATATGGAACCACAAAAGGCTTTGCATAGCAACAGTGATTCTGAGAAAGAACAAATAAGGAGGAATCATACTACTTAACATA
The DNA here is from genome assembly GCA_039655065.1 of Glossophaga mutica. Classification (NCBI taxonomy): domain Eukaryota; kingdom Metazoa; phylum Chordata; class Mammalia; order Chiroptera; family Phyllostomidae; genus Glossophaga; species Glossophaga mutica. Next base: position 172,948,446 of record CM077304.1, on the reverse strand, counting down.
AAACCATGCTACAAGGCCCTAGTAATCAAAAAAGCATGGTACTGGCATAAAAACAGACACAGATCAATGGAACAGAATAGAGACTCCAGAAATAACCCCCATTTTTATAGTTAATTATTATTTGACAGAAGGGGCAAGCACATACAATAGGGTAAAGATAGTTTATTCAATAAGTATTATTGGAAAAACTGGACAGATGTGTGCAGAAAAATAAAACTAGACCACATTCTTATACTACACACAAAAATAAATTTAAAATGGATTAAAAACTTAAATGTCAGACACAAAACTATAAAAATCATAGAAGAAAACAGGCAGCAAAATCTCAGACATTGCTCATAGCCATATTTTATCAATGTATCTCCCCAGGCAAGGGAAACAAAAGAAAACATAAACAGGCTCTTATCTTAGCCATTGAAATTGTTTTCTAACTAGCTTCCTTGCCTCTAGTACCTGCTCGCTCCACTCCATCACAAATACTGCTGACAGTTTAATCTTTCTACAGTGCAAACCAGGACATAAACTCACTCAGCTCAGAACTCCTCAGTGACATACCATTGAATAAGTTCACTGTTCTCCATCCAGTATCAAAGACCCTCCATGACCTGGTTCCTACCAACCTTCTTATACTTCCTTTTCATCATTCCACTTTCCTTCTGACCTTAAATTCTAAATGATTTACAATACCCTAAATTTTATTACTGCACATTTATTTTTAACTTTATATTTTAGCTTATACTTTTTTTCTAATTGGATTGCCAAATTTTGTCTTTTAAATACTCCAAATTGTTCTCACAGTGCAACTGCCTCAAACATCATTTTCCCCTGAAGTCTTTCCTGATCTATCAAATCTAAAGTAGTTTTTACCTATTCTATACTACCTTAAGTTTTTATTGTACCTCTCATACATCATTTTATATTCTGGGACACACACACACACAACATTCATAGTCAATCAGTAATTGTCATTCACCTATTCAGTTAACAAAGAGAATAATAATTGCCTCTATGAACAAAGAGCCATGCTAAGCTCTAAGTGACTGAATAAGCAATGTCCTAAAAATCTATAGACAGAAATATGTTTTCAAAATTTTCTTTAAAAGGTTAAAAAAAAACAACTAAAATTTGATATCTAATTTGTCAATCCTTTACTGAAAAGGAGAATTTGGAAAATACTCCTGTCCATTTTCAAGGTGATTCCTCTATTATCGTTCTCTTTATTGGTGAAATGAAACACGATGAAGTCCTCCGCACATGTCAACACAAGTAACTTAAAAGATCATGCCCCAGACACATGAAAGACAAAGGGGCAAATTAATGTACTTATGTTATTCTTTCAGAAGTTTGTTTGAAGGGCGGTGGACTGGTAAGAGAATAAGACTGGGTCTTAGCCAAACCTGGCAGTTTGTCTACCTTTGATATTAATTAGATTCTATCAAGAAATGCAGTTCTTCAGATCCTGTCTTTATTTGAGTAGGTAGGGGGATGTTTTCTTTGATAGAGTTCTACTCCCAACACTAAACTCCCCTATTAATTCATGATCAGTGTTTCTTTATTTCCTGAACTTTTTCCATGTTCCAAAAATCAGCCAATGGGAAATCGTTAACCAGGTTTAAATGTGATGCTTACCTAATAGCAGTTAGAGTTTTAAAAGGCTTGTTTCATGAGCCATATGCTTCATTCAAATGAGAGATTCTAGTGTTTTTGTGGACCTCAGCACAGCTCAAGGAGATACCAAGTATCTTTAGACTATGACACATCCAGAAACACCAGTGGTGCTGGAGGGTGAAAGGGTTACCAACAGCACAAGAACTGATTGCCTGGGTCTTTAGAATATCACAAATGGTCCTTCAAATAATTGAATGTTAGATGAAGTGATTCAGGACAACTTAAATATGGAGGACAATGTGCATGGTTAATATATAGAAAGAAATATAGCCCAAGTATTAGAAATTCAAAAGTACAATGCAATTCAGGCCAACAAGCATTCACTGATGCATGAGATATTTTTAAAAAATATAAAGATATTTGAACTTCCATCCTAATTTCTAGTGAGGATTAGCAGTATAAAGGTAGGATATGGTAATTGCAAAACAACAGATGTAATTTAATTACCATAAAGCTAAATGGTGTGTGGATTTCAAGAAATAAGACAAACACACAGAAAACACCTTTTGGTGAAAGAGAAAGATAGGCATTTGAGATGGCTTATAATTAGAATTCAGTTTTGACAAAAAAGGGGTGAAAAGAAGAAAAAATGAAGGGGAAAGAGAAAGAAAGAGAAATACTAAGTGTGATGCATATTTAGTCACTAGCCATAAATCCGGAGAGAATATAAGCAAACTGAGAGAGAAAGTGTGAGATGGGATTAGAACACTCAGTGGGGCCTTACTAAGTAGGATAAGATGTGGCAATAAGTTCATATAACTGGGTAGGAGAGGGAAAACCAATGAAAACTGGGCTTCTTGTTTTCTTATACTCAATAAAAACCACTAAGACAAAATATTCATGATAATCAGCCCCATTGAAGAGATTCAGATGAGGTTTTTTGACCTAGAACAGCTCATTAGAATGTCCACAGGTAAATCAGCTTCCATTTCTGATACTTTTGTAACTATTCTCAAGAATTTTATAAACTCCTTAGACAGAAGTATTCTTGGATTCTAGACTTGTTTATTCAATATTAAATTGTCAGCATCTGGAAACCCAGTATGAAAAAAATAAAAATCAGTATTTGTTTTTGTACATTAGATTTTACCTGCTCTGGTGCGATGTGCCCTGGCAGGTAGAACTGGCATATACCAATTAAATTGTGAAAATATGTCTGTTCTTTGTTCTACAGTCAAAGGTAATAAGGCTATCTCAGTGCATGATACTTTTATAGTATATGACACAGGCAAAAATCCAAACGTATTTTTGTGATTACATTGGCTGGTACCTATCAAGTCATCCTGACACACAGGTTGGAAAATGGAAAATGGAAAATCTGTTCAGTCAACCAGCTTGCCTGCTGTTTTCACCAAACTGACTGCTCATTCTGGCATGGCACACTTCCATTACTTTTCCTGCAAAAAGAACTAGGCATTAGAATTCAGAAAAATTAAGATTGAGTTAAAACTCAGTATCTCCATTATGATGCAGTTGGGAATCTTCTCCAGACATTTTTCCAGTTTTACTGAGAAATAATTGACATACATTACTATATAAGTTTAAGGCAGCCTAATGGTTTGATTTATATATATTGTGAAGTGATAACCACAATTGATTCAGCTAATATTCTTCTTCTCATGTATGTAGACACAATAAAAAGAAAAGAAAAAAGAATCCTGTGATGAGAACACTCAGTATTAACCCTTTAAAAATGTTTTTTTAATATATCATACAAGAGTGTTAGCTATAGTCATCATGTGGTGCATTACATCCCTATTTAATTTTACTTATAACTAGAAGTTTATACCTGTTAATATCCTTTCTCCAATTACTACCCCCGACTCTCCACCTCTGGTAACCACAAATCTGGTTTCTTTATCTACAATTTATTTGTTAGATTCTATATATAAGTGAGATTTTACAGTATTCATCTTTCTCTGTCTGACTTATTTCACTTAGCACATTGCCTTCAGGTTCCATCCAGGTTGTCACAAATGGTATTTCCTCATTTTTATGGCTTTTTTTTTTGATGGGACACCTAAGGCACAAGCTACAAAATAAAAAATAAAGAAGTGGAACAACATCAAACTAAAGAGCTTCTTCACAGTGAAAGACATAATCAACAAAATGAAAAGACAACCATTGGAATGTGAAAAAATATTTGCAAATTATATAAGTGGTAAGGGGTTAATATCCAAAATGTACAAAGAATTCAAACAATTCTATAGTGAGAACACAAATAACCTACTTCAGAAATGGGCAAAGGACTTGAGTAGACATTTAGCCAAAGAAGATGTACAAAAGAACAACAGGTACATGAGAAGTTGCTCAACTGGTTATTAGAAAAAAATACAAGTTAAAACCACAATGAGGTATCACCTCACATCTGTCAGAATGGCCATCATCACAGAGAGAGAGAGAGAGAGAGAGAGAGAGAGACGGGGGGGGGGAGAGAGAGAGAGAGAGAGAGAGAGAGAGAGAGAGACAGAGGGGGGGGAGAGAGAGAGAGAGAGAGAGAGAGAGAGAGAGAGAGAGGGAGAGAGAGAGAAATGCTGGTGAGGATGTGGAGAAATGGGAACTACGTAAACTGCTGGTAGAATGGGAAACTGGTACAGCCACCATGAAAAACAGCACAAAGATTCCTCAGAAAATTAACAATACAACCACCATATGATGCAGCAAGGTTATTTCCGGAATATATCTAAATGAAATGAAAACACTAACCTTAAGGATACCTGCATCCCCATATTTACAACAGCATCATTTACAATGATGCCAAGACATGAAAACCACCTGTTCCCATCAATGGATGAATGGATAAAGAAGTTGTGGTGTGTACACACAGTGGACTCTTACTCCTATGGCCATTTTACTTCTTTGCTTTTCAGTTAAATAGACTATCTTTATCTCTTCCTTATGTATATTCCACTGCACCTCTAACCATACTTTTCTTAAACTAGAGGTATATAGTTAGCAGAGTGAATCTGACATCATTAATATTTTCAGATCAAATAAACTCACGTTAAAGGAATCTTAGAAGCATCTAAAGATAAACCAGTTTCTTATAGCTATGTACCTTCAACACATTTTACTTATAAAATGTGCCTGAATGCTGAATGTTACAGGTTACCTAGGCAACTTACAGTGACTACACTTAAAAAAAATGCAAAGCCCTCTTACTGAAGCAGAGCCATGTTTTTTTAACTTCTATTTTGGGAATGGTAAAAGAAATGGTTAACAAGTACATATTAGTACATAGATACTGCTCTTTTTTTTTTTTTTGTCTCACATTGTTCTTCATCTGTCTTCTATTTCTACCACTGATTTGCTCTTAACGTAAAATGCTAAAGAACATAATAATGGATCGAGAGCAATGGTTTCTAGTATCAGCTATGATGCAGTTCATGAGATCTCATTCTGTGGTTCCTCAGATAATGTGACTGTTTTTACACCTTTTAAGCTCTTGTTAATGCAGGGCCCTCATACATACAGCACACCTGGTACAACCCTCGTTTTGTTCTGTAGTCCTGGAAAAATTCTTAATGGTGCCCCATTTTACTTGAAAATTATGAAGGTTTGGATGATAAATTATATGGTTGTTAATTAATCACCTACTACAAGCAAAATGTACTGAGGAATATAACGAGAATAATTGATGAACTGGAGGAGCTGAAAATGCATACTCTAATTGAAATAATACAAAAAGTGCACACTGTGTTAATTATTTACAATATTTACTACTAAAGTAATATAAAAATGTTACTGTTTATACTATTACCAAAGTGACAGAAATAACTTTTTACAAATCTCTGTGCCTAATGTAATACATTGCATGAAGGAGACACTTTCATATAGCCTATGAAAGGAAGAAAAATAAAGTGTATATAGAATAATTTTTTAGATTCTGTAGGCCCGCAGCTTGGTTAGCAGCAAAACCAAGGTCACCTTGGCTAGTGCCCAGTCCTAATCTACCAGACACACTGCCTCAGGGTTAGCACTTTGTAAGATACCCCGAGAGTTGCAATGTTTTCTGAAATCCAATTACCACATCCATAATTATACCAGGCAAACTTATACAGCATTTCTATATTTGCAAGGTGCACTGCACCTTGCAAATAGCTCAGCAAAAAGGAGGTGGAGAAGTGCCTCTGGATGATGATGGTGGTGACGATGATGATAATGAGGTAGAATTTCATTTCTTTTAAATCTATGTTTCTATTCTAGTCAGTTAAAAACAAGTGTGAAGGATCCCCTATCCACAGCTGGAAGAAAGTGTTTTTCCTTTCTTTTCTCAGCAACTCTTGTCATTTAAAGTAAACAAAAATTATACTAATATGGTTTGGTAAAATGGAAACAGTACTTTTAGGGTTCAAATCTCAGTTCTGCCATTTCTCATGTACTCTTCAAGGCTAAATTTCCAATTTTTTTTTTTAAAGAATTTTTTTTTCCTTTTAGATTTTATTTATTTATCTTTAGAGGGGAAGGGAAGGAGAGAGGGAGAGAAACATCAATGTGCGGTTGCCTCTTGTATGTCCCCTGACAGGAACTGGCCTGGCAACCCAGGCATGTGCCCTGACTGGGAATCGAACCCCGATCCTTCGGTTCGCAGGCCCGCGCTCAATCCACTGAGCCACACCAGCCAGGGCTAAATTTCCAATTTTCATAGTGAAGATTACAATAGTCCTACCTCAAAAATGTGTTATTATGAAATGAAAGAGTATGAAATGTCTGGCATGATGCTGGTCAAACTTGAACCTGAACGTCAGTTCTCAACTGTACATAATCCCCAGAGGAATGAGGGTTAGTATTGTCAGCGAGATTCTTGCAGTGACCCCTTCTTATGCTAGTAGGTTAGTTGAACTGCTTGTTAAAATACAAATTCTCAAACCCACAGGCAGAATTCTGATCTTCTTTGTCTGGAAGATTTCCCAAGACTTGTAATTTCTTACGAGCACCTGCTCACCCATTACCACAGATCACACTTACAGAAGTGCAAGTTAGACAAAATGAAGCCATGCTCAAGGCCAAAATTCCACAGTATAAAAAAAAAACAACAAAAACAAAAAAAACATAGGTAAGCACTTAGCCATTCCCTTGGGATATCTTGTCAGCAGGTCAGTATGTGCCAAACTGAATTTAATTCAAACCCTGAAGCTGTTGTTACTTCCTTAAATGCCCCTTTTATCTCAAAACCTCAATGTTTTGAGGTTTTTCAAAATGCTTTAGAGGATTTTCCTCATCCTCTAAAGGATATGAGGACAAATGTAAAACACTCACATATTGCTGGGGGGAATGTAAAATTGTGTAGCTGCTTTGGAAACCAGTCAGGCCATTCTTAAAGTTAAAAATGAGGTTAGCATATGACTAGTAATTTTATTCCTAGATCTACACCTAAGAAAAGTGAAAACCAGGTGGAAAAAGACAAATACCATATGATTTCACCTATTAGTGGAATCTAATCAATAAAACAAACAAGCAAGCAAAATAGAACCAGAGACATGGAAATAAAAAACAAACTAACAGTATCCAGAGGGGAGGGGGAAAGGGATAACAGGGGAAAGAAGATGAAGGGTTGTCAAATAGCGTGTACAAAGGACCCACTGACAAAGCCAAGTGGGGTGGGAGGTAGGGGTTTGTGGGTTGGGGGAGAGTGGTGGTGAAGTGGAGACAACAGTGCTTGAACAATGATGATAAATAAATAAATAAATAAATAAATAAATAAAAAATAAGTGAAAACATATACATATTCATGAAACACTTGTGCACAAATGTTCCTAACTACTTTATTCGTAACAGCCAAGAAAGACAAGCTGGCGGAATGTCCACCAACAGATTAACAGATAAATAGTCAGGTGTATCCCTATGATGGAATCATATTCAGCCATGAAAAAGGATAAAATACTGGCATGTGCCACAGCACGAACAGACCTTGAAAACATTATGCTAAGTGAAGGAAGCAAGACACAAAAGACAACACAGTCTATGATTGTCTTATGAAATGTCTAGAATAGGAAAATTCATAGAGATGGAAAGTAAATTCATATTTAAGAGGGAAAAAAGTGGCAAGTGAGGATGGATATTTGGAGAGTAGAGAGATAAAAATGCTCTTGGATTCACCCTGTCCAGATAGCTCTGTTGCTTAGAGCATCATCCCCCTATGCCAGGGTTGCGGATTTGATCCCCAGCTGGTAATTAGACCATAGTAGAAACATTACAATATGTTTCCACAACCTTGTGAATATACTAAAATTCACTGCATCGTGCACTGTAAAGGGATGCAATTTTTTGTGATATGAAAAGAAGGGGCTCTAAAGGCTCCTCACTGCAATGAAAACTCTAAACTTCTTAACTTGGCATACAAGCTTATTCTTCTATGGGCCCTCTTCATGTGTCCCATTCCTCTGGCCTAAGTTAACCATTCCTCTTCCCAAGTTCTTATATAAGTTTTCTCCTGATTCAAAAGACATTTCCTATATCTTTGCTTTATATGCAATTGCCAAAATGGATCATGCAAAGTCACTGCTCCATACTTGCACACTGAGTAAAAGAGCAAACTGTTTTTCAAAAACACAAGTGTGCTTTTCTTCATATGTAGCAATCTCCATTTGAAACATGAGCATGCTGAAATCCTTGAAAAAGGAAAACAGCAAGATTCTGTCCTTCACTAAAAAACAGCAAATGCCACTGCTGCAGCCATGAGCACGTACACTCCTACGCAGGCTGCATCCACAAACGCACGAACAGACGTACACATTCAGTAACGGGATGGGTAAACGTGTCTCAGAAAGGCTGACAACTGCCCTGCTCCCTCATGCTGCCATCGGTAAAATACCTACTCTAGCAGCAGTTTTAGAAAGAGAAGTAAAACTCAGGAAGCAAAACTCTTGTACTTACTCAAATTTAGAACTTTAATCCCATTTCCTGTGCCTCTGTTCTTTGCTTATGTGATATCTTTTCCCCTGTTCTTTGGAAGATGTCAGTTCAGTCTTCTCTGCCTCCAGACGTAGACTATTAAGTAGAGTCAATATCTAAAATATACACTGACTGCTTCCTGTGTTCCCCCGTTGTCTGATTATTGGACTATTGGTAGCTATGCGTAACGAGGGCTAAACTGCTCCCTTCCAGCTGGTAAAGCTAAAAAGCCCATTTAGTTTGTGTTACCAACCTATCACACCACAGTAAGCGAATAGGAGGTAATTAATAAGCCTATCAAATTGAAGGAGACTGAAAATCAAAGCAACATCTAAGAATGAAGATTCATTTCCAACTACCCACCACTGACAAATAAAGGTCAAGTGTTTCTTACTGAAGCCCATGATACATGGTCATTATTTTAAATTCGTGCTTAGAGCGAATGTACCTACAGCAGAAATTTAGAATTCAGAAGGATGAAAGTTAATTGCAAAGAGGAAAAATAATCATTTGAAATGGACAAAATTTAGTGTCCTTTTTCTACTTTTCTATAAGGGAACCTATTACTTTAAAATGTCTTTTTGTTAATAGGAAATAAAATATAAGTCTAGAAATGACATCAACATATACTATTACTCACCAGCCGAGTAAAAATCTCTCTCTGAATCCTGCATCACCATTCTGCTGAAGAGTATGGAATTACAATTAACAGTATTCAGAAACTGAAACAGGTTAAATATAACTACCTTCACTCTCACCACAACTGTATCCCATCTACTCAGCAAGGCTTCCGAGTTAACCTGTTTCCCTCACACGGCACCCATGAGATCCTTCAAAATAATGGAGACATTATAAAAATCATGATACCCTCCAGAGCTTTTACCTCAGAACAACAACAACAAAATGATGCATTCTTATAGTTGTCAGGATGAAAATCAAAGAATTGTCATTCTTTGGGGGAGGAATTATACTAAGAATTGAATGTTATATTCTAAGGGGATATGTGATCCATGTTTGCTTAGGGTGCTGTAACATCAAGATTGATACAAAGAATATCATTTGCTTCATCAATTTAGGATTGAAGTAACTGTTTAGTACAACTAATACTGTGTTTGAGAGAAAGGAAAGGAGGCAAACCTGACATTGTAAGAGCCTATAAGTTTCCAGCGACACAGGTCAATCACATTTCTAAGGTTCCCTGTTCAATTCTCAAAACAATTTTGTGAGTTACATAGGTAGTGCAATCCTCATTTTATAGTAGATCAAATAATTTCAGGCTATACAGAGCCTATGATATAACTGTAAGCTCTTAGAGCGTAAAGATGTCACTCTATTAAAAACTGTGTGCCACATGCTAATAACTAGTTTAGCATCTGGCATACAGTTGAAGCAAAGTAAATTTCATGGATCTAAATAAATAAAATTACAGAAATTGAGCCTTGGAGGGTTAAGTGCACAGAATTAACTGATGAAGAAGGAATTGATATTTGAACTCTAAAATGTCTTTTCACTTTACCAAGCCACAATGTTTATTTACTGTGTAAAATAAGAGTTGGTGAGAAAAGGCATCTTCCATTTGTGCAAAGGGAATCCTTCACATCTGTTTTTTTTAACTACCCTCATTCACACAGCACAAAGAAGAGCTAATTTTGAGGTACACAGATATTTTGGCTGCATTGTTTTTCTGCAACCTGGTAACTGCCTATCAAATTTTGATTTTTGAGAAACTCTAAAACTGGTTTTAAAGTAGTGTTACCAAGTTAGAGGCCAAATATCACTTCTACTAAATAATGTAATGCAATGATTTTAAAATTAATAGCAGATTCTGCAGACTTAAGAAAGTAAACTTTTAACAGCATAAAAAGAAACATAAATTTTTATGAAAAATATGAAATGGCTGATACATAAGCTGAATGGTCAGGGGATATAAACTAACTGAAGGATATTATTCTAATGAAGTTTTGGAACATTATATAATTAAAAAAACCATCTCTTTGTGCAGTGTGAAGAACTGAGGTCTTGTACTATATTTACTACTTAGGAGCTCACACACTAGAACAGCTGGGAAAAGTCCTATTCACTCTGGCATTCTCCTCTTAAAATAAATGCATCTCCTTTTACATGTTCTACATAACTGTTTTAATAATCAGGTGATGTATTATGTGAGATGGACTATGCAAGATTTACAGTGCTGTGGGCATGGTGGAGCTTGCTTCTAATCCCTCACTACATAAACCGTGGCCACGGAGCAGCAGCACCACCATCCCCAGGAAATGAACGGGACTGAGGAATCCCAGAGCCCACCCAGACCTGCTGAATCAGAATGCACATGTTAACAATCTGACTGTCCAATTCCAGGGATGCGTGGCTATCCCAATGGTCGTTGTGAAACTTTGGTGAACCCATGGCTGCTTATTTACACAGACACGCACATATTTGGTGTTACTCTTTAAAAGTCTGAGTAGGCACTGCCCTACAAATCAAGAGTATGTTAATTTTTTAAATTTATTTTTTGCATCACCATGGCATATTTTAAACTTCATACCATTGAGCTGCCTTCTAACAGTTTATTTCCTATCCAAACAATATGTAAAACACACATTGAGATGTGATGATAATAATATTATAATTAGGCAAGAACTTTAAAAAAATGCTTTTGATGAAGAGCTAATAGTAAGAAACTCAGTAACAATAATTCCAATGTAGGGATAAAGATTCCAGAATAGTAAAAGTACAAGGGTGTTATTGAACATTCTTAAGCACCTACAGCTAATTTTGATGAGATCGTATGTCAGACTGACCTGGAATCTCAGGTGGAAAGCAAAAACACCCTTTCATTTTTGTCTTTCTATTTTTCACTGTCGTAAGAGTAAAAGCCTCACTGTGTACTTTTTAATGGACAGCAGGCAGCCCTGAAACACGAGGAGTGGCAAATCACGTTCATTCAGGACATCAGGAAAGATGACCTCTTAGTTGGTGGAGACAGATTTGAAAAGTAAAGATCGTAGATAAGGTCTCAGAATTTTTAAGACAAGAAATGACAGCATTAATAAAACTAAACACTTTAAGAATGACCTACTTAAGAAAATCACTTACCTTTCTAATCTGTAAGCACTTAAACAGTTTATATTTATAGTCTCTAGACATTGTCAAATTTGATTAAATGTGTGAGTTCACCTGGAATAATATTCTTGATTAATTTTATCTATGAAAGAAAAACCTACACTGTTCTGTCTGGCCTTGGCAATCACCTGTGACAGAATTCTGAATTCTTCCCTTTATTTTAAATGCTGTTGATATATCATTGATGCAGCTTTCAGTCATGCTGAACAAAGTTGAGAGTCACAGAGAATCAATAGCAATGAGAAAAGATAAGAACATGAGTTACAAAGTGCTCCATGGAATTCAAAATAGATACTTGCAATCAGTATTCTTATATATTTAAATTAGGGCTGTTACAGTGAAGGAAGGTGTCGGTACAACTAGGAAACAACCATTCAGCAAGGGTGAACCAGTCAGCTCATACATCAGAAATTACCAACCAGCAGAAAATGGATCCCAGACTCAGCACTGCCTTCTACTTATGATATGCAGAGTTAACGCTTTTGATAAATGTCTGAATTTATTTCATTGCTCAATAACTCAGAATAAATTCTCAACAAGTACTCATTTGAAATAAATTCTGACAAGTTGCTCCATAACATCTTGAGAGTTCAGTAGTAAAACAAATAACATCTTTTCTCCTCTTGTGACTTTACTTTCACGGAGGCATTATCACTGAAACCCAGACTTTAAGATGTATGGCCACTCTTTCCTACTACAATGAAGGCAGTGGATCAGGCACGAGTTTATTTATTAATCTACTAGCCTGGTTGTTTCTCTAATGATCTGTATCTCCTAGAGTGACTCATTTTCTTTCTCTGGGACTCAGTTTTGTTACCCCTAGAATAAGACAGCTGAATTTGAAGCAACAAGACAACTTTAAATGAAACCTAAAGAACAAAATAAATGAACAAACAAAACAGAAACAGACTGATAGATACAGAGAACAAACTGATGGTTGACAGAGGGTAGGAGGTTTGGAAGTCTGTGTGAAAAAAGGTGAAGGAATTAAGAAGTACAAATTTGTAGTTACAAAATAGTCGTGGGGATGTAAAATACAGCGTAGGGAATATCGGCAACAACATTGTATTAACTACGGATCGTGTGGGGTTGGTACTAGACTTATCTGGGGTCACGTTGTAAATTATGTAAATATCTAACCACTGTGCCGTACACCTGAAATTAATAAAAATAATATTGAATGTCGCTTGTAATTGAAAAGTAGAAATAAATCATTGAAAAATAAATGCGAAACTTTGATTATTTTATTTTGACTTGCATAACAACACTGCCCTCCACAGAACTGTAAATTGGAGCCTCAGGGAATGAAGTAAGCTATCTCTAGAGGGAATCAGAGCTGGGAATAAATCCAAGGTCTGTCTGTTACAAGTATATTGCTCTTTCTAACATCCCACCACAGCTTTAAAGGTTCCTCACAGTTCCAAATTTCACTCTAACTCAATTCGTTCCCCTGGCCAAAGAGCTATCAACGGCAATCTTTGGACAGTACTGAGATAGATAGATGGCTGGTATTCGCACCCAGTATAGCCTATGTTAATTTAATTCTTCCAACTATGATGGGAAGTGAATTCTCTGCTAACAATACTCAGTTGAGAAGGTCACCCAGTATCTGGGAAAAAACAGAAATTTCAGAGTCATCATACAAATCAAAGTTCCTATCCCAAAGAATGAGCCTGCTCAGTACAGAAATTTCCCAGTCTTTGTATTTGCAAAATGACATACTATTCATATACAGTATCTAGAAATATGCACAACTCAAGATATCAATGGAGCCCAACCAGTATCTCTGAGATGAATAAAATGCCAGCTCCCTTTCACTCCTTATTTGGCCTGCATACAAATGACAGCAATCATGCATTATACCACTAGTCAAGATTAATGGTAAAACAAACAAACATACACATGGATTTATTTCATTTGCTCTAATTATCTCTGATTTCCATAGATTCGTTCTTCCATTTAAGGAACTAAGGACAAATCCCTAAACTGCTACCCTAAATTTTAGGAAAGAGATCGATGATGGGAGAAGTTACTGCACTCAACCCACACTTTTAATACAAATTCGGGACAAAACCATTAATTTATGTGAAGCCTATTTGAGCAAGAGCTCTGCAAATTTGTGATAGACTTAATCCTGCTGACTGTGTAACTCAAGTTACAAGCAAGTTTACAGTCAGAAAGCCCCAGTGAATATCCAAGGGCTATGGAAGTGGGTAAAAGGAAAAGCAAGGGAGTTGTATTTGACAGGAAGTGTGCGGGGGTCAAGATCTCAGAAATAATAAAGTCTTTGTATGGAAGCTCAAAGATCTGGACTCGCTGGTATAACAGAACTCAACAGGAGTTCTGTCTTTCTTATACATGTTTCACAGACCTTATGCAAATCAAGTATCTACCTGTGCAAGAATTCATTAGTGTGCTGAAGGCTCAGAGGAATAGAAAAACAGGTGCATTCATGCTTGATTTTTCCATATGTTTGCTATTCAACAGAAGCACAATGAAAGATGAATTCTATATTTAATTACCACATGTTGAAGAGCTTTTTGGATTTTTCTCACCCAACAGTAAAGATAATTGTCATTCAAAACAGATAAGTGAAATCAATGTTAGAATAAGGCTATGATAACTTGCTCGATATTTTTTGTATTCCATATCTACTTAGAAATACTAGCTTTTCAATTGAATTAAAATGGTATTCTGATGACAAATCAATTCTTATTCTGAGAACCACTTTAAATATATTTACAAATAAGGTGGTAAGATGCAACAATAAATACTAACTTAGCTCTTATTATTATATGAAAAGATCATTCTAGAAGTTGCAAGGGATGAAAAAGACATATCAGAAGTACTTGCTGACTTCAAGATGCTCAGAATCTAGTAAAACAGAAGACCCAGTATGCAAAGATTATATCACACAACTCCCCACCTCCATCCACCTGGATCCCACTCCCTCCCAGTCTCCCAAGTCTTAATTCTTCAAGGCCCACCTTAAATCCTATGAAAATATTATATTTTGTCAGAAAAAAAAATCCCTCCAATTTCACAACGATCCTTAGCTCCCCATTTTTACATTACATATAATTTCTCATTTTATATTATCATTATGCAAAACTGCATATCTTTCACTTTTAAAGATATATCTTTTTAAAACAATGAACCATGAGGATAAAGAAAGTTATTCTTTGGAGCAGTCGTAAATAAGAACAAGTCAAATACCAGGAGGAAACAAAAATTAAGCTGACCTTACATATATCTATAGCAACATTGAATTCTAGAAGGCAGTGGAATTAAAGATTAAATCAAGTATCTAATATCAAACCATGGTATTGTTTGAATAGAAACATCAACAAAACAATTTTAACAGGCAAGAATTCAGGCAACATTATCCCCATGAATACTTCTTGAGAAAGAATTTTACCCAGCAGAGAGAGAGATTTGGAAAGACTACGTAAGAAGATGAGTGCTGAGAGCTGAATGCATTCATTTGTGGAAGATTTAAACACATGCAAGGGTTAAGGTGAGAGCAGAGAAGGTAGATGCTGCGTGCCCAACCACAAGCGGGAGAGAATAAGTATGGTCGTATTCTCACTTCTAATACTAAAGGATAGTTTTAAATACGTAATTGTAAGTAATGGCTTATATTTAATAGGTCAAAGTAAAGTACTAAGAAAGATTAGGTCATCACCTAAAATCAGGAGGAGCAGAAGAAGGGCAGATACAAAGAAGAAAGATACTAATGCCATTGTTGGCTGCAGTGGAAGATCAGATACCATTTGGAGGTCTGAGAGTATTTAGAACATAAAATTTATACTAAGCCAAGAATACCAATTTCCCAATTATCGCAATCAACAAAAACACACCTCAATAATCAAAAACAGTACAAAAAGCTTTAAAGACAGAAAAGCATCACTTGAAATAATATGATAGAATTGAATTTATATCCTCCCTATTAGTAGCTCCAAGAAGGCAGGGCTTTGTTTTGTGCATTGCCATGCCCCAGTACTGGGACAGTGTCTGGTTTATGATTGGCATGAAAACCATTGTTTAAAGAATGAAATGCATATAGGCTAAACTGAGAAAAATTTGCATCAAGAAGCAAAACCCACTCTCTACTGGATAAAAGAAACTCACCTAAAACAAAGGACTTAAGAAAATTTGAAATAAAAACATGGCAAATGTATCAGGCAAATGCAAATAAAAGAACAAAACTCATTATATGGACAAGATCAATTTCAAGGCAAAAAAGTTTTTTCTGAAGGCAAGAAACTGTCATTTACAGTAATAAAATAAATATTTAATAAAACCAAGTACATTAAAGAGCTTTAACTAGATTGACACCAAATAACATAGTAGCAACATTCATAAATTTAAGCACCTAATAAATAAAGCAAGCCAAAATAAATATAAAAATGGGGCTAGTGGCCATAGAACACTCATAAAAACTGATTTATTTATGCTTACACACTAAATACAAATAAAATCAAAATAGGAGAAAGGGTAAGAAAAAAATTCTCAGATCATACTGTAATAGAACTTCAAATTAATAATGAAACCAGAAAACAAAATACATTTTAAAGTATTCTACAATATATCTTCAATGAAAAAAGAGATCAATATCAAAATAACATGGAATTTAGAAACTAATAATGAAAAGATACTGCATAAGAGCCTAAAGAACAGAGCTCAAAGAAGTAAATCATTGCATTAAATATTAATATAAGGAAACAAGTAAGAAAAATAAATAAATTACACGTCAACATTTAGAAATTAGTTAAAAGACTTCTGAACTCTAAGGGAAGCAGAAGACAGACTATGAGAAGAATTGAAATAGAAAGTAGTGAATTAGAAAAAAATGGTAGGGTCAGTAAAAATACAAAAGATTCTTTAAAAAATAAAATAATATAAATATCTGAATACATTTTTAGCTGCCAACATTGCTGAACTTCGGCACGCAGAGAAGACCACTTGTGTGCTGTGTGTTAGTTACGTTGAGCAGCATCGCTGGCTCCCTCCTGCTAGAAGCCAGCAGCGACTCACCCTTCCTCACTGTAACAACCAAAATTGTTTGTGCATATTCCTAATTGTCCTCCCAGGGTCAAAACTTCCTCAATGGATACAACCCAGCTAGACCAACAAAAAATAAAGGAAAAAAGCACAAATGCCTAGTGTAAGAAAGCATAAGGAAGGAATGATCAGTCAGGGAAAAAAAATCAAAAGAGAGCATTTTAATAAACTGCAAATTAATATGAATCCTGGATAAAACTGATAATGTTATAGCAAAATAAAATTAAGAAAAAATAGAAAATATAACACATGAATTACCAAAGAAAAAATAAACTTGGCAAAATCTAACCATCTTAAAAAAAACGAAAACACTGACCCCTGTTATTTAACACTGTCCCATTCTTCTGAATATACTTGGCTATACGTTAGAATAAGATGGGAAAAAAAGGTTAGGAAAAAGATTTAGGATATAAAATTAATATTATTATTTAGATGTTGTTTTGTAGCTAATATAATTGTTCACCTAAAAGGTGAGTTTTACTGAACAACTATTGAAAGCAATGAGAGAATTTATTAAGTTGTCTCAGTGTAAAATTAATAAGGAAATAATTATCCTTTAACATACAAATAACTTTCATCATAAGTCACAATGGAGAAAAAACACAAAATAACTGTGAGTAATACTGATAGTAAATTTTTAGGATCTATGTTAAGAAAATATCAAAATGCTTCTGAGGGAAAAGAAAGAATGCCATCTGCTTAAACAGGCAGATTCAACCTCATAAAAATGTCAACAATCATCTGCACATTAGAAATAATAGTCAATCTGGAAGTAAAGTACCAACAGAAAATTTGAAGGAATTGAAAAAGCTTATTCTATAATTCACACAGAAAAAATAAATCAGGAAGAATAGCTAGACAATCATAAAAAAGAAGAGTAATTTGTGGGGAGAGAAAGTAGACTTAGTGATATTTAAAAAATAATGTAAAGCCACAATTACTAAATCAGTTCGATACTGGGACTTTTCTTCTAAAAGTAAAGAAATCCAAATAAATAATGAATATGTGTATATTTAAGATTATATTTAATATTAATGGGGAAAAATATTGGCAAAACATTACAAAGATCATACACCATGATCGAGTGGGATTCATCCCAGAGATGCAAGGATGGTACAATATTCACAAATCAATAAGTGTAATAAATCACATAAATAAAAGGAAAGGCAAAAATCATGAGATCATATCAATAGATGCAGAAAAAGCATTTGATAAGGTACATCCATTTATGACAAAAAAACACAGCAAAGTGGGAATAGAGGGAGCCTACCTCAACATAACACATAGCCATATATGAGAAACCTAAGCCAACATCAGACTCAATGGGCAAAAACTAAAAGCTTTCCCACTAAGATCAGGCACAAGACAAGGATGTCCACTTTTACCACTTCTATTCAACATAGTATTAGAAGTCCTAGTCACAACAATCAGAAAAGAAAAAAATAAATAAAAGGCCTCCAAATTAGAAAGGAGGTAGTAAAACTGCCACTAATTGCAGATGACATGATAGTGTACGTAGAAAATCCTACTGACTCCACAAAAAACTACTCAAACTAATAAGTGAATTTAGGCAAAACAGTGGGATACAAAGTCAATATTCAGAAATCAAAGGCATTTTTGTATAATAACAACAAAATGTCAGAAAATAAGTCAGGAAAAAAATCTCTTTTGCTATAGCAACAAGAAAAATAAAGTACCTAGGAATAAATCTAGCCAAAGAGGAAAAAGACCTGAAGAATGAAATTAAGGAAGACACAAATAAATGGAAGCATATACCATATTCATGGACTGGAAGAATTAACATTATCAAAATGTCTATACTACCCAAAGTAATTTATAGATTTAGCATAATACCTATTAAAATACTAATTACATATTTCATGGATATAGAAGAAACATTTCAAAAATTTATATGGATCCATAAATGACCCCAAATAGCCCCAGCAAATTTGAGAAAGAAGGACAAAGTAGGAGGGATCACAATACCTGATACCAAACTATATTACAAGGCCACAGTAATCAAAACAGTCTGGTACTGGCATAAGAACAGACACATAGAACAAAATAGAGAGCCCAGAAATAAACCTATGTCTCTATGGTCAATTAATAGTTGACAAAGGGTCAGGAGCATAAAATGGAGTAAAAATAGCCTCTTCAACAAATGGTGTTGGGAGATCTGGACAGCTACATCCAAAAAATGAAATTTGACCACCAACTTACATCACATACAAAAATAAATTCAAGGTGGATAAAAGATGTGATTATGAATCATGACACCATAAAAGTCCTAGAGGAGAACATAGGTGGGAAAATTTTAGATATTCCACACAGCAATATTTTCACTGATAGGTCTCCTAGAGCAAGAGACATAAAGGAAAAAATAAACAAATAGGGCTTCATCAAGATAAACAGCTTCTGCATGGCTAAAGAAAACCTCAAGCAAATGAAAAGAGAACCAACTATATGGGAAAATATATTTGCCGATGATACCTCAGACAAGGGTCTGATCTCCAAAATATATAAAGAATTTACACCACTCCACTCCAGGAAGACAAACAATTCATTTTAAAAAATGGGCAAAGGACCTGAATAGACACTTCTCCAAGGAGGAAATACCGAGGGACCAGAGACATATAAAAGGATGTTCAGCATCAATAGCCACCAGAGAGATGCAAATTAAAACAACAATGAAACACCATTTCACACCAGTCAGAATGGCCATCATAAACAAATCAACAAACAACAAGTGCTGGCAAGGATGTGGAGAAACGGGAACCCTACCTAGTACACTGTTGGTGGGACTGCAGACTGGTGCAGCCACTGTGGAAAACAGTATGGAATTGCCTCAGAAAACTAAAAATGGAATTTTGACCTGGCAATTCCACTGCTGGGAATATACCCTAAGAATCCTGAAACACCAATTCGAAAGAACCTATACACCCTAATGTTCAGTACAATTTACAATAGCCAAGTGCTGGAAGCAATCTAAGTGCCTTTTAGTAAATGAGTGGATCAATGGAATATTGTACAGCAGAAAGAAAGAAGGAGCTCCTACCCTTCATGACAGCATGGATGGAACTGGAGAGCACTATACTAAGTGAAATAAGCCAGATGGTGAAAGACAAATATCATATGATCTCACCTATAAGTGGAACCTAATCAACAAAACAAACAAGCAAGCAAAATATAACCAGAGACATTGAAATAAGAACAAACTGACAGTAACCGGAGAAGTGGGGGGAGGGGGTAACAGGGGAAAGAAGAAGAAGGTTTTTGTCAAGGAACATGTATGAAGGACCAATGCACAAAGCCAAAGAGGGGTAGAATTGAGGATGGGTGGCGCAGGGGAGAGTGGTGGGGGGAAATGGAGACAACTGTATTTGAACAACAATAAAATAAAAAGAAATGAGTAAAATTTAGAAATTGTGTTAAAACATTTGGGTAGCTCTATGGTAAAAAAATATTTCAACATGAATCTCCAATATATAATATTTAAGTATAAAATATAGACCATACATTTACTTTAGCCATTTTAAATGAATTTAAATGACATTGGAAAAACAAAGGCATTCTCAGTATGATTTTATTTAATCTCATAAACTATAAAAGAAAATTAATAAAATGTTGACATTTTTGTCAATGAGTCTGTCAAACACTTGGTATTCATGAAAATGCAAACACTTCTGCATCACAAAAAGCACCATAAACTAAGTCAAAAGTTGAAGAAAATATAGCATTTCCAAGGGCTAATTTTCCAAATATATAAAGTTACCTCAAATCAATAAGTAAAAGGCCAACTTTTAAATAAAAACAAAGGCAAAGACACATGACAAGAAAGCCCATCATTAACATTAAGCCATTGTCATGTTCATATAAGACACTAAAAGCCATGTATCTTAAGTGAAAAATCAACATTACAACAGGCAACATTTTGTCACCCGCTAAATTCTAAAAGTCACACAGCTCACTGTGGTAGTGAAGGTGCGGACAACTTGGCACTGTCACGCCTTGCTTTAGGGTGTGTAAATCTGTACTTTTCTGTGGGGATTAATTTGACAATGTCTAGCAATTTAAAAAATAATCTGTTTCCTATTCCATTTCTAGGAATTTACAGATAAACTTTAAAATGTACACAAACACATTTAATGATGCTACTACTGTTTATAACAGCAAAAAATGAGGCAAAGTTTGACCAATAATTATTACCACATGGCATAAGTATGGAAACTTCCTATGTACTGATAGAGAATAGTCTCCAAGAAATAAAATTAATTATAAAGAGCAAAGTGGAGTGATAGTGTGAAGAACTCTTACCTTTTTAGCACAGTGGAGTATACAGACAATTATAAAAAAATCTCCAGCTTACGCATGAGAAAATTATAGCATTGGTGGCCAATGAAAACAGTGGCTGGAGACAGGTGGAATGAGGTTTTTCAGTGAATACTGTTTGTCTTATGGTTTTGAGTTCTTAATGTATTACCTCTTCAAAAGAAAATAAATCATTAGAAGTATTCAACAAAAGTTCAGTTCAATAAACATGAAAAATAAAATCAAATGCACAATAAGACCAAATAAAGCCAAAACAAATGCTGATTTTGAAATTCAGAATCCAAGCCTGCAGATAATTCACAATTTTTAATTTAAAATTGATGTTGACAGATCAATCCAACAGAGCAAGCTATCAGTATAGCTTTACCCCGTTGACACAGAACATTGTAAGTCTGAGTTTTCTCTGAAATGTGCTTTTTTTCACATAAACATTATACCTCTCAAATAACTCATCCTTTTCTCCTTGTGAAGATTCATTTTAAAAAATTCCAATTACAGCTGATACAACATCATAGTAGTTTTAGGTTTACAACATGGTGATTAGACATCTATATGCCTGATGAAGTGATCGTCGCAATTAGTCTAGTACCCATCTGACACCACTTATAGTTATTAAAATACTACTGACTATATTGCCTGTGCACAAGTTGTCCCTTTGAATATGCTAATTCCGAGACTCCTATTGCAACTGCTGTGCCCCTTTCTTCTAAGTGTGAACTTCAGAAATACTTAAGCAGCAGTAATTATGAATTTGCTTGAACACAGCTTTTTATTAGCAAACATTTATTGGGTATCAATTACATGCCAGGTAGAATAGAAGGCACTGGACACAGAAAAGGGGAAGACGTTCCTTGCTCCTAAGGTATCCACATGGAAATCAAAATGGAGACAAGGAAAAGGTAGAATTGAATGCCCTTTGGTCTATGTTAGAGTAGTAGTCACGAACAAGGAGGAAGGTGGGAAGAGGATGCAATGATAATTCCTGGAGATTCACAGAGGGCTTCACAAAACCAGAGGACATTGAACCTCTGCCAGACCTAACGTTGAGTGAAAACCAAGCCCTTGCTTCATGATGTGTGAATACTAAAGACAATAAATATGATAGTAAAAAATGTGATCAGTGGGATGAAGTTTTGACTTCACAGAGATTTCCACTTCATATCCACTTTGCTCATCGACTTCCCATAAACGTGCTTGGGAAAGTACTGTGCCTATGCAAATGGTCATCAGAGCCAAGCATTAGGTACTTTGGGAGAATTTATATGCAATTGCACAGAACTCCTAGTCCTGGGGAATCTCATCTAATTAAAAAGAATTAAAATGTTATTTAATACTTTCAGAACATGAGCATAGATTCAAAACATCTACCAGAAATTGTAGATTTAGTTTCAAAACTGTCCTCCACAAAGCATGCTCCAATATATGTATGAATCGAAATATGAAAATCTTTCATCTTCTTAGAATAATTACTAGTGTGAGTTTACAAAAATAATAAAAAGGAGACAAAAAGAATTACTGTAACTATAGTGGCATCAACGGCCACAGAAAAACAGTGCAAGAGAAAGAATTAATTTTTCACATAAATGAAGCAAATACAAGTATATAACATGGGGCAAAGATATGAAAGAATACAATCCTTTCATACAGTGGATCTTCAGCGACTCGGCCCCGGAATAATCACTATAACTACAAACTATCCGGAATCTTGTATGGGCTGCCCACGGAACTCTGAAACTCTTAATATTTTGTAGATGGAGAAATACTCTCCTTGACCGAAGATTTTAAGAACTCATTTCCTAGATATTATAACAGGCTTCCCCACGCAGGGCCCGGTTCTAGCCGAAAGAATCATTAAAGTGATAAAAACCAAACGCAACTTCGAAGTAACCTTATGTTGAAGATGGAAGCATGGTGGTGGGAGAGGTTCTCAGACCGGGGGGGGGGGGGGGGGGGGGGGGGGGGAGGCGGAGCCGCTCGCCCAAGCCTGTAGGCTTGTTTCCAATCCAATCCCAAATATTCAACAAGCAGATTTACTAATTTGACATCCCAACAAAAACTCAGCACTGAAGGGTTGTTTCTTCACTGTAAAGTATTAAATTGCTAAGTAATTTTGCCTTTCTACCTGGCTACAAAAACATTCATTCAGAGTCGATTAGCTTAAAGGTCATTGTATTTCATGGCTACTCTAGGAGACAATCAGGTTGGGCTCAATTCATTCTGCTCCCCTCACAGACATGCACACAGCACTGTTTAAAGGTCATCTGCCTTTCACTGTCAACAAAGTGTAAGGAGAGAATACCAGCAACGTGAGTCTGTGTGATGGCACTTACTTTGCTGACGGCTTTCTGAAATCCTCATTGGGAGATCGAGATCGGTGGCAGTAGCATGGCAACTGAGGGTCAAAAATTTAATAATTCATTCATTACTGTACATTTTTTGATTCTATCACATTTAATGAGGAATGTATGAAAAAGTGAAGACATTAAATCTGGAAAGGACTTAAAAGGAGAGACAATCCACAACTTCTGTGTGGCTTAGTGGAGAGATTAAGACCAAATGAGAGAAGTGAATTTTGACTCTAAATAAGACCTAACCAATAATGAGGGATGTTGAAGATGGAAAATATTTAGCTTTGGAAAGTAGAGTTCCTGCCATATGGGTAGAGCACATGATGGAGATGATGGATTAACATTTACAAACAATCTTTATTAGGATCATATACTGCTTAATAAACTGAAGTATGCAACACTTCAAGACTCTATTTCTCCTTTTACATTCTATGATCAACCACAAGAGTTCCTGGGGAGAGATAAATGATTCAGCAATATTTTTTATTCTGTTGCAGATGACCATCTGGTATCGATGGAGCCAAACTATCAACATCTTCCCAGTTGACAAATTTAAGTTTGAAAGGTGCTGAGATAAAAATCACAATGGGAAATTTATTAACAGCCATTGAAGAACCTGGAAATATTTAAGATATTGAACTTGATTTTGCTGGTATTTTCTTAACCCAATTATAAAATGGGCAAAGGAGCTGAACAAACACCTCTCCAAGGTGGACATACAGAGGGCCCAGAGACATATGAAAGGATACTCAGTATCACTAGCCATCAGAGAGATGCAAATTAAAACAACAATGAAACACCATTTCACACCAGTCAGAATGACCACAATAAACAAATCAACAAACAACAAGTGCTGGCGAGGTTGTGGAGAAATGGGAACCCTACCTAGTACACTGTTGGTGGGACTGCAGACTGGTGCAGCCACTGTGGAAAACAGTATGGAATTGCCTCGGAAAACTAAAAATGGAACTGCCTTTTGACCTGACACTTCCACTGCTGGGATTATACCCTATGAATCCTGAATCACCAATTCAAAAGAACCTATGCACCCCAATGTTCACTGTGGCAGACCCTTCTGCGTGGTGTGGGCCCAGCTCCCACTCGGAGATGCACAGGACCCACACCCACGGATAGGTTCTTTTGTGGGTAATTAGATTTGCAATGTACCTAAGCTTGGTTTTTGCTGAAAATTCTCTCACCCTGCAAATGCTAAACCTTGCAGGGACCAGTGTAACCAGCTCAACCACTTTTGCCTTTTCATTTGTTAATATCCTTCTTCTGTGATGTGATTAGGGGCATTGGCTCCTTTTGTTGTAACTGGGGATAGTGAGTGAGGACCATCTTGGAATGTGAGGAGATATAGAATAAAGGCCTGTCATGGCAGAGGCTGTGGTTTTTGCTCCCCTTGAGAGAAAAGTCATGCTGTCGTCCCTTTTCCTCCACCTGACTCGGTAGTCCGTGTGTATGTTTTTATTTCATCCATAATGACTTGGACACTGCTAGCCAGTGTCTGCATCAGTTCACAGCAGTACAATTTACAATAGCTAAGTGCTGGAAGCAACCTAAGTACCCATCAGTAAATGAGTGGATCAAAAAACTGTGCTACAGCCCTGGCTGGCGTAGCTCAGTGGATTGAGCTCGAGCTGCGAACCAAAGGGTCGTAGATTCGATTCCCAGTCAGGGCACATTCCTGGGTTGCAGGCCAGGCCCCTAGTGGGGGCCACGTGAGAGGCAACCACACATTGATGTTTCTTTCTCTCTTTCTCCCTCCCTTCCCCTCTCTAAAATAAATAAATAAAATCTTAAAAAAAAAAAAAAAACTGTGCTACATTTACACAATGAAATACTACACAGCAGAAAGAAAGAAGGAGCTCCTACCATTCATGACAGCATGGATGGAACTGGAGAGCATTGTGCTAAGCATTGCGTAAGCCAGGCAGTGAAAGACACCATATGATCTCATCTATAAGTGGAACCTAATCGACAAAACAAACAAGCAAGCAAATTATACCAGAGACATTGAAGTAAGAACAAACTGACAGTGATCAGAAGGGAGTGGGGAGGGAGATAACAAGGGAAAGAAGGGGAAGAGTCATCAAGGAACATGTATAAAGGACACATAGACAAAGCCAAAGGGGGGAAGGATCAAGGGTGGGAGGTGGGGATGGGTGGGGCAGGGGAGAGTGGTGGAAGGAAAATGGAGACAATTGTATTTGAACAACAACAAGAAAAATAAATAAAAATATAAAGATATCTGTTAAAGATTAAAAAAGATATTGAACTTGAAACATTATCATGGAGAACAACGTTGGTAATCTCAGTATGTTCTTTGAGGCTATTTTAAGATGTGTAGATGTGGTCCAATATGGCATTTCTCATGTGCTCTATGCAACTGCTTTCACCTATACGGACATCTTAAAGTTACCTAAATATAGAAAGTATCCTTATTCACCCAGCACAAGTATTAACACTAAATATATTGATCACATTCTTCAATCTGCAGCTTTAAGCTATCCAGAGTATTTGAGATAGTTAAGATTTTATGATCCAAGGTTTATCTTTAATGTTCTTTAATAGTCTTCTGAACTAATAGTAATTACAAATTCTTCGGAAGTTAGTTTTTAGATGGCACTCCATTGTCCCCTAATCTAATTACATTAGCCTACAGTCGAACTCTACCTAGTTGATAAACCATATTTACAATTGCCACTTTAAATACCATTACAATTGGTGATTATTCATTGGTTAAACAAAAGTATTTAGGACTTCAGTTTTAGCAGCTGTTTTTTACCCAGCATGAGACTTTGTTAGCAAATGCATAAGTTATAATAAATCAATCATACTAAAATGGAACAGTTCTTATTATCAAATAATAAACATGGTGGAACTTTTTTATTTAAAAGTCTGTGTAAATGCAGCTCACTGTACTATTTTAATTATAAGCATAAGCTCTTTGAGAGAACATGAGATAACCCTCATGGCCCTGAGCAGGATGTCTTTCACAAAGCAGATGGTTCATTAAATGCCAGTTGGATAATAAAATATTAGTATAGAAAACTTACATGTTAATAAAGTATTCTGTTTTAAAAGCTTGCCTGTAATTATACTGTATACAACACTGCATGCAACAGGTACTCAGGAAGCATATGTGAGTAACAGATTAAGCTTGATCAAGCAATTGCTGTGAGTCAAATTTGCACTGCAATTTCCTGACTCAGCCCTCCCAGTATATTTAGAATAGGGTAATGCACTAAAAGGATTTATCTACACTTCTTGAGCAGTGGGTAGTGTCTGGAACACTACCTTTAGATGTGCATGCAATACAAACACCTTAGAAATAGAGATTTTATTTTTTTTCTTTCAACACATAGACTCTGGTTCGGTGAAAACTTCAGCTTTCCTTGCTAGGAAATATTGACTATTTTGTGTGGTGCTTGAAAGACATCATTTGCTCTGATTCTTTTGATAAGTTTAAACTGTTCACATGGAAACTTCAGAATGAAAAGAAAACAGAAAACCCTGTCTTCCTTTGGTGGCACCAGGACTATAAAAAGGGAGAGAAGTGTGGGAGGTGGCCTTCTCGATGCTGCCGGAACCAACAGGCAATCATTATAACTCACGCACTGGCCCTGTTACTTGATACTGACCAAAGGCACTTTGGGGCTTCCTTCAAACTATTTGCATCAAAAGACAAAGACTGTCTCATCATCTTTGCTCTAACACAGAAAGCTCCAAATAATGAGAGAGGCTGAAGTCTGGCCACAACACATGAATGTTTAGGAATTTCTACACTATTTTAGACAATGTTTTAGACATGGATGGCATTACTCTGATATTTTAAAGTGAATTTTTAAAACAACATTATTATTGATTCATAAATACATTCACTTCTCCATTTTTCTTTCTTTTTTTTTAAAGATTTTATTTATTTATATCTAGAGAGAGGGGAAGGGAGGAAAAGAGGGAGAGAAACATTAATGTGTGGTTGCCTCTCATGTGCCCCCTACTGGGGACTTGGCCTACAGCCCAGGCATGTGCCCTCACTGGGAATTGAACCAGTGACCCTTTATTTCGCAGGCCAGCACTCAACCCACTGAGCCACACCAGCCAGCACTCCATTTTTGTAGTACTTAAAGGATGCACTAATGTGGAGAACCTGGAACACTGAGAATTCAAATGACATTTATATTACATCTGGGTTTAAATTAAATCTGACACATAACCTAGCTTTTGGGGGATGACAAATGTGCTTTTCTATTTCTGTTTATTCTGATAGCCTTTTAAATTTGGTTCTCTGGCCACATTTGGTGGAGAACAATATTTCAAGAAATAAGCTTTTGCTTGTGGGGTATATTTCTAGCATTAAACATTAGCTTATTAAGCAGGCACTCAGAAAAAAGTAAGTCATGGTTTGGATGGATTTGATATCAGTTATAGTCAGCACAAGAAAACAAGGCACCTTCATACTAGATCACCAGAGAGTATCCACCTAATATTACATACCTCAGGAGAAAATAATGCCACGATGACAAGCGTAAGTAATTTCATTAAGTAAATGATATTAGTATATTATAGAAATTAATTATAAAGTCTATTTTTGCCTTACAATTCTGATTATACCTTATATAACTAAATAATGAGAATAATTTTCATTTTCTGTTAACACTAATTCAATGATAATTATGTTTAGAAAACTGCTTTTTAGAAAAAAAAAAAAAAACAGTATGGGATTAGAGCTATAACCTTTTTTCTGAAGAATCTAAACTCAATGTAAAATGGATGTTTTCTTCATGCTGCAAATAGTTCAATGTCTTCAATAAGTTCTGGGACCAAAAGTCTGTTGTGAAGGTTTCTTTTCTATACGGTGAGCAACAGACTGAGGATAGCACCTGAATGTGTGTTTATTTAAAATCAACTTTAGAAGATTAAATTTATGAGAGCAAAAGACCACCAGTCCATCTGAAGAAAAAGGATTCTCAGACACAGAAATCAGTGGACCACACTTAACCTCTGCTGTCCAGAGAGTGGTGTCCAGAAGAGCAAAGCAGAAGATGCTGCTCCTTCTGGGAGAAAACACGTCGTTGCCTATGATGGTGGGCTTTGGACAAAGGAGGTTAAAGGTCTTCAGTTGAATATGAGTCAATACCTGAAAACTATTGTGACAAAAATTAACGTACTTTGGCCCTCTCCCAGGAAACTCTTTTGTCTTGCTACAACATACATTTGCTACTGATCAAATATTCCAGGTCCATCCAACTCATACAACTTAGCGCAACATTCTCCTAGAAGGGAAACATTGTATATATTGCAGTATACAGTGTCCAACATGATGACTTAACATACATATACATAATGACACAATTATTACAGCCTGGCTAATTAACGTATCTTTTCCTCACATAGTTTTCTGTGTGATAAGAGCATCTGAAATCTACTCTCACTTTTTATCTTCTTTCTAAGAGCAGTCAATGTTCCATGGTTATCTCATCATTGGTAAGAACCTACACTGATTATGCCTTAGTAAGTTGTACTTGTTGCCCTAGTCATGCTGTGTGTTGACCTCAAATCTATTGTATTATTACATTTCTAAATTTGAGTGTGATATAGGAGCATCATTTGATTCCACAGCTTTGGAAATGCATTTGACCCTATTTACTAAAGCTAACCAAATACCTATTCTATTCTATTCCTATGAAATTCCATACATTGAGTGCATATGTCCACCAAAACACAATGACTACTAGCAGCTTTCTTCATAATTGCCCCCAAATGGTAATGGCCCAAATGTCCATCATCAAAAGAATGAGTAAACAAATTAGGGTACAGTCATACAAAGGAATACTACATAGCAATAAAACGAATTAAATGGAGTTACACAAAACAATAGATTCATATGGGAGATCTTTTGGGAGTAACAGAAAAGTTTAATTTACCTGGCGGTGGTTACACAGAGTTTTACACCTAAGATTTAAGTACTTTGGCCCTGACTAGTGTGGCTCTGTGGGTTGGGCATTGTCCTGCAAACCAAAAGGTCACCAGTTTGATTTCAGATCAGGGCACATGCCTGGGTTGTGGTCCAGGTCCACGTTGGGGACATGAAAGAGACAACTGATTGATGTTTCTCTCCTCCTCTATCTCCTTCCCTTCCCCTCTCCCTAAATATAAATAATTTTTTTTAAAAAAATAATTGAGCTCTGTGTCTATAAATTATATCTCAAAAATAAGTCACATAATTATTTAGGACCTAGTCTATGCTAGGTATTCATATAAGAACTGGGGATACACTGGTAAACAAGATAATAATTACAAGTTTAGTTGTTTTTCTGTCATTCTTTTTAACATAGACTGAGAGTCACATAAAATCAGAGACTAGTGTAACTATGGTTCATTTTTATATACTCTACATCTGGCACAATATCAGGTACAATACATATTAATATTAGGTAATCACTAAATGCTCTGGATTAATGTCTCGTTGAGTTTTAAAACAAAGAATTATTTACTGCTACATTCGGTAGAGTTAGTCAGTATGTCTTCCTTTCCTCTCCTTGGTAGACTTTCTTAAATACAATTACCTAGTTTTGTTCACCAACCCTGCCCCCAAACCCAGAAACAGCCTCTCATATTTGCAAATTCCCTTCTAAATGAAAAATATAAAAATAAAGAGGATTTAACAGCCACATATTACCCTATGAAGTGATGCTTAGAAAAAGTAAAGTTGAATCTACAGAGGAAACACAAAGATAAATCTATCTTTCAAGTTATGAAATTATTTTATAATGGCAATTATGACCAGATATTCCTTATTACCAAAAACAAGCCAACTGGAGATATTTTAAATGAAGCCAAGGAAAAATATTCATCAATAGGATGATAAAACATCCAGGCACTTATGAAATGGAAGGGATTTACAACCCTAGAGTGACAGAGAAAATAAAAATGTGCGTACCTAGGTTGGTTTCTTCTAACTAGAATCAATGGTTGTGTCAGAGTGCTTTTTACTGCCAACTACTTCAGAAATAATCACTTTCTTCATGTAAAAAAAAAGATCATCTTTATTTTGATCAATATTCGATGTGGTAAAAAATTGTGAATGGATTATCAGGACAAATATTCTGAAAACTCCTATTTAATTCCTGTAAGACACAGAACTCAAGGAAACTAGGGGGAAAAAGAACCCAAGAAAGACTGATGATAATAAAAAGCATTATATCAAGTGTGCTTTTCACGTTATTGCCTTTCTACCATTGCTCTCATTGTACCCTCAGGGAACTGATTTGGTCTTAGTATGAAAGAAAGCAACAAATAAATAAGAACTAAATCCTGTTGAGAAGTTAGTTGTTCAGTAAATATTTTAATAGTCTGAAATGCATTCCCTTGAAAATATTTTTATAAATTGCTCAATAAACTTAGCTCATTTCTGACAGATGGCATATAAAATATATCAAAAAATCATCTGTTCTCCCTACTTCTGCACTGAAGAGAAATATGCCCGGACTTAGGATGAAGAAATATAGTCTGATTTCCCAGAGCTCTGGGAACCTGAAATCTACTCTCAATTGCATACTTCACAAAATGCCATCACCTCCATTTAACCTCCAAAAGACCGTATTTATGAGTGCAGATAGAGCCTTTTATTGATCCTGGACTTTGCTCCTAGACATGGAACTAATCTTTTTGGGGAAAAAATAGATAAAGAAAAAAGGAAGTATAACAATATTGAAAAAGCATTAATCCTGGCAAAAACAATGTATATTACATAAATTTAAACAAAAATGTGGCAACAGGGAGAGAGTGATAGAGGAAAGAGGCAGACAAAGATGGAAGGAGAAAAGGAATTATTTTTTCTTTAGCCAACAGTAAGAAACCAAGACTTTGAGGAAATCAGAGTGTTTTACTGATGTTCTGTGAGAGCGTTTGGAGACACAAATTAAAGTCAATAAAGGAATTAATTTAAAAAATTGGGAAAAATGGTTCAGTGTGGCTAAAGCCTGAGGTTTGGACAGGAAGCTTTTACTTGAATTATGTTTTGAGCTCTGCCCACTCACATTAATGCAGAGAAAGTTTAAAGTTTTCCTGAGCCTCCCAGCATAAAAATGCAGAAAAATTGCCCCATACATGATTTTGTCTATGAAAATTATTCATTTTAGAAAGGGAATGAATCATATATTATCATTAGCATATTTGTTGTTAATGTATACTATTTAAAAGAGCTCTATGCATTAATAGCATCTTATTATGACACATTTTTGTAAGAGAAATAGTAGGCATTCAATTTCATGTGTAATTCTCAGCTGTTTTCAGCACAGTGACACACAGTGTAAGATATTTGATAAATGCATCATCTAAGATAATCACAGAAGTTATTTAGGAAACATGTACAAAGGACAACTAACTTGGATGTGATACCGGACAAGTAATCATCTGTAACTTACCTTTAAATACAAATATCAGATTCTACAAATAGGGAAATGCTGAGATTCCTGAGCTCTATGTAAACTTTAAAAGCTCCAGTTGAAAGATAGTAAATGTTTACAGTAAAATAATGAGTTAAACCTTTGTAACAGTTTGCACTATGAAAAGTTAAACAATTCAATCCAAAGAGGTTATGTAAAGTAAGCAAATACTTTATGATTTGATTTATACTGAACACATATAAAACTCCTCCAAATTATCTGGACTATTAGGTAACGCTGCACAATTTTTTGCTAAAGATTTCCTGCAATGTATATTATGCGATAGGCTGGCTCTGATGAGAGGTACGGACGTGACATGATAAGAAGAGCTTGAACTCTGGAGGAACAGGGATCTGGGTACGAATCATAATTCCACCATTTACTGTCTGTAAGATCTTGGAAAAAAATAATTTATCTGCCAAAACCTTGGTCTCTTCATCTGCAAAAATGCAAGTTAAAAACCCATCCCTTCCATAAAAGGCTACGGTAAGAATTTTTAAAAAATACTGCAGACAGAGCATTTATCAAACTGCTGGACCACTGATTTTAAGACATCAATAAATAAAATTAAAATTATTAGTATTATAGTGAAATTTTCCCACTCAATTCTTTTTTAGCAAAAGCCTAAAAATTGACCTCCTAGTGCACATATTAAAATTAGGATCTGAAAAAAGAAAACACTTTCTGTATCTTAGTATATCGAATACATTGTGAATAAGTTGATTTATAGAAGGCAAAAAATAGTTATGGTACCAAGGAATGTACTATAGGCATAATATTAATGTACATATCATAGCATGCATTTTACAATGGATTAAATTCACATTTAATGTGATAAAATTTGTATTCAAGTCATTCTGTTTTACATATCAAATATAGGCACAACTTGATCTACTATTATTTCTATTTTTATTGTACTCTCTAATAAATCATTAGAGGTAAACCTAATTTAATTGTTTAAAAAACAATCATTAAAAATTATATTTGCCAAGGAATAAATTTATATATTTCTCATGTCTGACTGTCACCAAGTTTTTACCATAAACAGAGAAATCTGTTACATTAAATCTACCTACAGCCAAGCACATACATTTTTCGTAGAAGCATTTGTATCAAGCTTATGGAACCTCTCCAATGGTCATTAATGTCCTTCTCAGGGTCATACACCATCTAACAAGTGCACCCGCCTGGCAGGACTCTGGTTGGTATTCCACAAGGAGGTACCAAAGCTCATTAAATGAGATTTATAGAGCTTTCTGACATGAGTTCTGGTGCAAAGGGAAACTGCATGTCATTTCTGTTAAGGCTTGTCTGGTTGTGTTATTCCAGACGATGAATTCATTGTCAAATATGTAAGTTCAGGCCGAAGAACATTGAACCCAGAGAGTTGGTCCTAGTCTTATCTTTGTCTTCTTACATAATTGTATCCAACTAGCTACAATGAGGCAGAGTCTTCCTTCCTAGGCAACTGGGTCATTCCTCTGATGTCCAGCTTTTGATTTTTAAATTTACATAATTTTATGATTAGTTAAATTATGATTAAATTTTATGATAGTTAAATTATGATTATATTTCATGATAGTTAAATAATTGAAACTTATCATAATCTATCCAAACATATATATTTTTTCTTTTTAAGGGGAGATTACACATAAGGAGGAGAAATCCTTTGACATTTTTTCAATAATTTATCCTCTTGTTAATTTGTCCTTCCTACTCAAATTCAGTGCTGCATTTTCTCATACATTCACACACATACTGTAGCTGACAGACTAGCTACTATGTTGATACCTTTATATTTTATATTTACTTATAAATATAAATTTATTTCTGAATATTCCATTTATTTACTTGTATTTTGTAAAGACACTAGGAAAACCATATATATTTGTGTTTCTTGGCTTTAAAAATTATAAACACTATTTTGTACGTCATTGATTATATGGCATATGCTATATGTTTATTGCACTTAGTGAAAAATATTCTTTAAACTTTTTTAATCCACTCCTGAGGACATTTTTTCATTGCTTTTTAGGGAGACAGGAAGGGAGAAAGAGAAACATCAATGCAAGAGAAAAGCATGGACTGGTTGCCTCCCAGGTGTGCTTGGACCTGAGATCATATGAAACAGACCAGGGATCGAACCCACAACCTTTCAGTTACAGGACAATGCTCCAACCAACTGAGCCACACCATCCAGGATAAACAATTTTTTTTTTTTTAAACTGCTTTTCTTTCTCTTCAGTATGCTGTATCTCCAAACCATTTTAATTGGATCAAAATGAAATAGATTTCATTTTAACTGCAAAAAGTAGTAAAGTAAATTATAAAACTCTTACTTGAGAATAATTTCTTTTATGATTTTAGGTGATCTACTCATACAAAGATGCACAGATTGATATATGGTAGTATATATGGATAACGAGCCTTCCTGAACTCAGGCAATTTGAACTGAGATATAACTTGAGCGTCTGGACTTTCATTTCATTAGATTTGAAATGGTTAGTGATCATATGGAAGTTAATATTAGTTTTCACCAACTTTAATTTTCAAATGTGGATTTTAAACATCACTGCCTCTCAGAAAATCTGCCATATCACAGCTGCTTTCCATGAATTCATAAACTGCAATTATGCTCTGACATCAATACAGATTCAAATATAAGATCCTACTAGGGCTTAACCCATGTTAAATTATAAGCTACCATGCAAGAGTAATATAATGTACCTCAGTTATTCTTTAAAATATTAAATCAGCATCAATATTGCCATATGGCCTTTCAGGTTTTTCAAGAGTTTACTGGATTCAAAAAATACTATGCTATCTTCTTTGGGAGGAATTATATTGGTGTCAAAAGTCTTGGCATTGGCATCCAGTTGTGGAAGCAGAATTTTCAACTTGTGTCTCAGTTTTGCAACTGTATTATTTTCATTTAAAGCATATTTTATTGATTATATTATTACAGTTTTCCCACTTTGTCTCCCCTTTACCCTCGTCTGCCCTGCACCTCCCCACCCTCCAACAACCCCCCACTTAGTTCATGTCTGTGGGTCGTATGTATAAAGTCTTTGGCTTCTCTATTTCCTATACTATTCCTAACCTCCCCCTGTCTATTTCGTGCAACTATCTTATTTAGACTCAACTTCCTATTCAATAGCGAGAAAAATATAGCCTGGCCATCGCCTAGGAGATCTCTGTATCAATATCAGAGAAACAGAGAATGTCCTAATCCCTGTATCAGTTGCACACGTATTTCTTGTCATTGTGTGTATTCTGGGACTTTTGAGTAATTTTTCTTAAATCTTTACTCAACATTATCCTAGAATTTTGGCTCTTAAAATTTTATTTCTCAGTGAATGGCTTTCTCCTCTGCATCAGAGCCATTTTGGCTTCTACCTCTGGTGCAGTGACAATTACTTGCAGTTTATCTATATCATGAAGGAACTTTTGGCACTGATTTTGCTGGTTGGTTGGGTTAGCCAAATGTTCTAGTCACTCGACTAAGGACTTTTTTCATAATTAAGCAAGAACATAGTACCTTGCCAGCAGTCTCCCTCAGAACACTGTCTCAGTTGTCATAGCAAAAAAAGCTTTCTCTCCATTTCATAACAAGAACTACAAAGTTGCACTTTACACAAGATAGGATGAGCTCATTCTAAACAAGAGTAGTAAATGTTCTATTTTAAAATTTGGGCTTGACTTCTGAGAGGGCTAGTACTATAGCAAAAGGAATCGAATTCCTGAATTCTAATCATTAACCTATCTTGTGATTCAGAACTCCTGAAGCTTCAGTTTTGGGAAAACTGATAAAATAACAACAAAATGAGCGGAAAATTCAAATTGCCTGTGTGGAAAGGTACTTCCTTTCGATCCAGGAAATTTTTACATGAGGAAAATGCAATACATACTCATAAATATAATAAAAAGTAAATGATGACAGTTAGCATCATTAATTTAATCAGTAATTTGCTTATGAAAATGCATTCAAACTGTAAGTGCTTTGGAGTTGATGCATTTTTCAAAGTTCTAGAAAACGTTAAGTATTGACTACCTTAGTCTTTTTCTCTAATACTTAGTCTTTTGCTTTAATTCTTTGTTGTAATCCATATGAAGATTCATTTTTTGTCAAGTACTTTAGTTGTATACCTTTAAAGAAGGTATAAAAACGTCTGTGTGGCTCAAGAGCAGAAGAGCAAAAACTGACAGCTTGCTTGCTACCTGGAGTTTCTCTATCAATGATAAACGAAAGAAATCCTTGCTCCACGTAGAGAGAAAGAAAGCAGCAAACAAGAAAACTTAAGAAAAACTCTAGTATTAATTGAATATTGTATGCTGTCATCAATGTTTAGCAACTCAAGAACTGTATGTATCACTGATGAACCAAATTTATCACATGCATGTGGTGTGTGTGTGTGTGTGTGTGTGTGTGTGCATATTTATTCATCCCCTTCATCTGTACTGCCATCAATATCACTTATATAACTGCAATTATTCAGCTGAATTGGTTCTAACAGAGGACACAGAACCATTCTCTCGAGATTCTAAGCAAATTACTTTGTTGCGTTTAAGATCCAACCAGAGTGGCTTTTCTTGTGTCAATCCATTATACCCAAGGGCAATTCCTCTGTTTAGTCCCTTTGTCAAGGTCATGGAGTTGCGCTCAATTAATATGACTGCAAAACAGAATCAGAAGAGGAACATATTGGTTTAGTATCAAAGAAGATTTTTGCCAAGAAATTGAAAAGGGGGAATCTTTATAATAAAAATTTTGTATAAAAAGCTAATAATTGTTCTGTAATTATTTATTTTTGCTGTTTTTGAGTGAAGAGTAAGAACTGTAATAAAAACAGATGTTGAAGCTATGGTTTGAATGGGTTTAAAGTAACTTTCTATATGTAAAATGTAGCCATTGAGATATCTATAAAATAAAGAAGACAAAAAAGGAAATTAACTAACTGAGGTGAACATGTTATTACAAAACCCCCAAAGCATTACAATGGGACAAGGAAAGTCTAAGTGTATGGATACAATGCAGTAAGTCCCTGGCATGCCATGTATGAATGTGCACATCTGTGCATGAGAGATAAGTGATTTCAAGGAAATGTTTGTACCTGGAATGGGAAGGTGGTTCATACTTTTTTCTCTAAGGAAATCTGTAAGTTCAGAGCAGCCTAAAAAGATTTCCTCAAAAGACAAAAAGAATAGAATATTCCTTCTTTCCATATAATGTGAATAATATGATCTTTGTCACATAGCAATGGAAATGGTTTAATTGAAATGGTTAAAGGAAAAGCTTACCTAAGCATGTAGTATAGCAATGTAAATAAGCCAGATGGTGGATTTCATAATCAAGAGATTCAAACCTAGCACTGTGAATTTAATGCCAGAATTCTTAATCATTAGCCCATCTCAGAGAGAGTTTATGTGATTGTCCTTTAAATATGTCTCTAATGCTTAATTGCCTTCAACTGGATGATTTTTGCAGCCAGAAATTGCAGTAAAATATGTAGACTTAGTATAAATTTACTATATAACCAACAATCTATTCCACATTAATTAACTGTTAGGTTTTTTCCTTACCTACCTCAGTCTTCCATTTCTTGAAGTATATCTATTATGATGATCATCAACATCAATTCCCAAACCAAAATCATTGTGTCAAAATATCCCCATGCCTAGCAAATTAGCCTTTTCCTTTGTCAAGTACCAAATCATCTGGATTGTCCAACTATAAGAAGTCATATCAGTGTAATTTGATCAACTATATCATAAGCATATTCATCTATATTGAGCTATTTACACATACCTGGCTTTCCCAATTTGGTTGTGTGCCCATGAGGACAACGGCCATTATATATCATCTTTGATCTCACATAAAAATCCATAGTATATCTAATTAACAGTACCTAAGCAATGGCTAGGAAACCACATTGAATGGGATTCTCTCCATCCTCAACTTTTTAAAATATGTAAAGTATTTAATTGTGATTCTTCTTATCTCTGATTTAATTGAAGAACCAATATCATGGCTACCAGAATTCATATTGTATATTATACACATTTCCATATGCAGAATTAATATAGATGACAAAGGGGGATGTATTTCATTACTCTTGGGCCATTTAGACACTGTAAGATATGAACAGAAGTTCAAGAGTCCGAAACAGGGTTTTGGAGGAAACTGTCCACTGGTTTCTCCAGAGAAGCCTGCTGCTGTGCTCTACTCCTCTTTTCCTCACCACCCTGGAGGAAGGGTTGGAGGGTGCTACCTCTCTGTGGTGGGAAGAGAACTGGGGCCTGACTCCCATCTAAAAATGTTGTATTTTACTAAGATCTAAGTTGTGCCAGACAGAGAGACAGAGATGAGGGAGTCATCTTGAGTAGGCTAAATTGGGGTGCAGGAGCAGAGAGTACATACTCACCCCAAAGACTGACTATGTACCATAAGGCACTCAGGAGCTGAGGAAGGCTCTATCTACAAAGGAACAACCTGCAACAGGGATGCCAGTTAAGGGAACTTCAGGTGGGAGAATATGGCAAAAAATCCTTAAAGATTCCATGAAGAAAGCAATCAAGAACCCTGGTTGCTGTGGCTCAGTGGACTGAGCGTTGGTCTGCAAACCAAAGGATCGCTGGTTTGATTCCCAGTCAGGGCACACACCTGGGTTGTGTGCCAGGTCCCCAGTAGGGGGCACGCAAGAGGCAATCACACACGGATGTTTCTCTCCCTCCCTTCCCTTCTCCAAAAAATAAATAAGTAAAAAAGAAAGAACCCAGTAAAGAAAAAGACAGCTTTTATACTGGCCTGGTCTACCCAAAGACCTCAGCTTTGAACATCTGCCAAGGCCCTGGGTTTATGAAGCCACCTAGACAAACAAGACCTGTACTATTTTTACACATCCCCTCCCTCCACAAAACTGAGGGCCTGGGAGAGTTAATACAGCAGTGAGATGATAAGAGATAGTAAGGAAGAGACCCTGAGAAGGAAGGATTTAACTGTGGATAAATCAAGTTCAGAAGTTTGGATTACTACCTTAGGATCTATGCTAATTAATGAATCGGCATTGTATTTGTGATTTAAAAGTGTCTGCAGGGCTGTAGAGAGGCCATGGGCCAGCCAAAGGTTACATCTAAGGGGTGAATAAAAATTATTCTCCACTGAATAAAGTGTAACGGGATAGTGGGAGAAAAAAACCTGTTTTGTTTACATCATAAGATGTATGTTAACACACTGGTTACAAATAGATTAGGCTTTAAATTAGTAAAATGAGTTCTCCCTACCAACGGTAATTTAATGTAAGGTTAGACTCTAGAAAACTCTTAAGTTATTTTTCCAGCAGCCTGTGAGGTAATCTGAATTGTTTGTCCTTTATAGGAAAGAGGGTGTGTAAAGAAGAAAGCAGTACCAGAGCCCCACGGCCTGTTTTCCTGAGAAGTGACCAGTGAATTGTATTGGGGGGGGGGGGCAAATACCCAAGACAACAGAGGCCGCCACCTGAATACTTAAGAATTAGACAATGGATTCAGAAAATAGCTTAAAACCCACAGTATACCAAGAGGAACGGAAAGAGCAGGTTCCCAAAGAGGCTCTTAAATAGTGTTGTTAAAATTCACACTCCTTTGCTTAACATTAAAACCCAGCAATTAGCTAACAAACCTTGGTGCTAGACCACTATTAATTTTGTGCTGACTCCATACATGTAAATTAAACCATTACAAGTTCCCCAGGAGCTGCCTCTGACATTTGTTTTGTATAAGTACGCTGGCAGTGGGGAGGCATAAACTTTGCTTTTAATTCCCGTGGCAACTGAGCTGCTGATCACTTTGTTACTTCTTTGAAAGATATTAAAAAACTGGGGTTTTTTTAGTACAAAAGAAGTGATTAATACAATGCCTCCAACTGGACATGTCTAAAGAACTAAAAGTACACAATTTAAGAAGTTTTTACAATAGTTTTTATATCTGGCTGGAGACACTGAGATAGTATTATGTAATTATACCATGTAATTATATAGTATAAATGACATAAGATAAATTTATTTCCCTATCAATAATCAAAATATTGTATATTATAATTATTTTCTCACTAAATCCTAAAAGTACTAGAGAATACTGCTACTTGCTTTTGATTATTTAAGAAGCTGAAATAGAGAAATATCTGGTTATTTAAAAGAATATAGTAACAAATTGAAAGAAAAGATCTATATTTAGAGACCTGTTCATCATTGGTCAAGTAAAATTTGTAAATTCTTCATAAAGATCCCATGATCTTCTCTTCATCCGCAGGTTCAAAGTTTCCCAAAGAGGGCTGAGTTTTCCAGACATGCAGCCTGGAACTGCTTAAACAAACTGTCCTCTCTCTTAACCGTAGTTCCAATGAACGTCAAGGACTTAATTACCTGCTATAGAAAATGGGCAGAGAATTCTATTCCTTATTATGGTATTGAAATGCCTGATCTAAAGGAGTTGCCCTGAGAAGACCTTTCATTCCTTCCCTATGTTCTCCTCATGATATTGTTCCAGCTGTGACATAACATGTTAGGTGTCTTCATCCTTCCTCTGGGTTTCCTATCACACTGCCCTTTTCAAGAGTCACTGTCCCTAAACACAAGGAGAAAGATACTCATGCCTTCCACCCACACTCACCAAGTCACGCACCATTCTATGCGCTTTAGATGTGCTCACGAACAAACAGATGAAAACATCTAAGAGCCAGCTCCCCCCAACACACGCAGATGTCTTTCAGAGAAAGGAAAAGGAAAAAAAGAGAAAGAAAGACTTTTGATGTCAAGAATTTCCAAAACCTAAAAAACGCCTCTAACAAAAAGGCATAGCATCTCAAAATTAACCAAGACTTTAAAATTTTCAATTCTCTTATGATGCTTTGCACTTTGAATTGTGGTCATTAGCGTTAGCCCTTTACTCCTCATAGGGTTTGTATTTTTCTACTTTGCAAATTCCTTACAAGGCTGGCAAAATAGGTGTTTAACAGGTGTTCAATAAACACAGAATTGAATTAAGCAATGCGACAATAAGAATGTTTTTTTTACATGTAGAGCATGAGATCATTTGTAGAGTATGAGTTAATTACTTTATGGAAAGTAGTTTAGTCAAGGCATTTATAGATTAAAATGTTTCCTAGCAAAATCGGGCCTTAATTTAGACCTTTCTTATTAAAAAGGTGATGTTTGGATCAGCAATGCTGACGCCTTCAGTGCACAATCCAGGACCTACAGAACAATCAGGGCCTGCAGGTTAACAAACATCCACAGGTGCCTTATATTCACATTGAAATTTGAAAAATCCTAATTGATACCACTGGGGTTTTTTTAGCCCAAACTTCACATTCAAGTCTTCTGGCATTATTTTTAAAAGTAGGTAAAAAGGGGAAAAAAGAAAACCCTATCTCTGGACCTTTGCAAATGAATTAAAAGACAATGAGGAAGGGTGGACTGAATGTGGGAGGTGGGAGTGGGCAGTTCAGGGAGAGTAATGGGGGGAAATGTGGACAAGTGTAATTGCACAACAATAAAAAGGGGAAAAATATGCATATTAATCCAGGGATGAGCTTTCTTTTCCATTTCAACTCTCCACTTGGTTCTCAGGTACAGCCAAGTTGAGAAACACTGATGTAAACAAAACGTAATGTTATGTCTGCCATGGAATCCTCTGAACTGAAATATAAGACATTGAATTCTAAAATTCAAATCCAAGGAAATAAACTTGTACTGTGTTTAAAAATTATAAGACCTTTCTCAACACTCCACTGATTTTAGGGAAAAAGGGAGAAACATGTTTATCTAAAGACATGGCCTCTGGTGTTCTGACACAGTCCAACAAAACATCCTATTCTTATTCTTCTTTGATATAAAATTAGCTTAAGTGATAGGCATCAGTATACACAGTGGGAATGAGCTTCAGAGCAAAGTTCCGTAGAATTACAGCAAACCTTCCTTACTGAGGCCAGAGTCACTAACACTGTGATATATGTTATCTTTAAAACTAAAACACTGCTGTCCCTTAAGAAAAATCAAATGAATCAATTTTCCCATAATGTAAACTAACATCTTGTTTTGAGCTAGGCTCTTGCTAAGAATTTGGCATAAGATATTCAGACTTGTTTTCATAAACCATTATAACTATATAGCATAATCAGAAATCTGGAGAATGAATAAGCGTTCTCCTAGGACACAGTAAATAAACTGATAACTGACATTTTTGTTAATTCACCCCATCAACAAAATGACGTTTTAAGGAGAAAGCCTTTTTTTTAAAGGCCAGAGTATGACTGGCTTGGCATATTGTACTTTTTTGACAAGTGTTGGCAGAATGAAGGTAGAATATGATTTGTTCACATTCAACATGGCATCCAAAAGGGTCTAAAAAAATTAAGCTACAAAAATAAACATATCAGAGAACTACTTGAATTCTATTTTTAATTCTGTCATGAATTTAAAATAAACAGAAATTCTAAAAAGAGCATAGTTAAAATAAATAAAGTGACTCATCTCATTTAATACTTCATGGACCCAAAGAAGCAGCTCCCCTTACTCCCCTTTCCAGAGGGGAAAATGATGCAAAGACAGGACAGATAACTCGCCAAGGCCACTCTTTACACTTTATTAGATGGAAACTTCATAGTTACTAAACGGTCAAAGCCTTTGAAGTCAGACCTGTATGAAAAGATCTAATATACTAGGGGTTACAAGGCTCTACTTTTAGACCCACAAGGATGGAATTCCAGAAGCCTAACCATTAAGAACGTATAGCAAACTATCTAATGAACCTTGGAATGTCCCTGGCACCCACTTGCTGATGCCAACAGCTTTGTATCTGTTGCTATGAGAATACTTGATCTTGCTAGATATATTCAAGTATGTTGTATTTCACCAATTTTTTAAAATTTGATCTTTATTATATTCTTTCCATTTTCATTTAGTCCCCTTATACTCTCCTCCCACCTGCAATCACCACACTCTTGTCCATGTCCATGAGCCCTTTGTCCTTTTTGCTCAGTCCCTATCTACCCCTCACCTCCCTGTCGCTATCATCTTGCTTTCTATCTACGAGTCTGACCCCGTTTTCCTTGTTAGTTCATTAGATGTCATATACGAGTGAAATAATATGGTATTTGTCTTTCTCTCACTGACTTATTTCACTTAGCATAATGTTCTCCAGATCCATCCATACTGTTGCAAAGGGCAAAAGTTTCTTCTTTTCTATGGATGAGTAGTATTCCATTGTGTAAATGTCCCATAGTTGTTTTATCCACTCATCTACTGATGGATACTAGGGACATCTTGGCGGTTACAAATAATGCTGTAATGAACATAGGGGTGGCTTATATTCTTAAGGATATCATCAGACTTGTATCATGTGCACTATAAATAAATCAAATAGCAGGGCTTTTTTAATATAACTTTTTAATCCCCACTTGAGGATATGTTTATTGATTTGAGAGATGGAGATGGTGTGGGCGGGGGGAGAAAGAAAGAGAGAAACATTGATCAGTTGCCCCCTGTACACACCCAGACTGGGATCCAACCCACAGCCCTTTGGTGTGCAGGACGATGTTCCAACCAACCGAGTCACGCAGCCAGGGCTATTTTTCATATATATTATTTTTAATCAAAAGGAGACCAGCGAGGATAACTCAATAGCTCTTAAAGGAGACAATATGAAAAGCTCTTGCTCTTGAAAGATGGACAAACAAGATAACAAGGAATGACTACCTGCTCATTTCAAGAGTAAGCAAGGAAACATATCTTGGTTCCATAACAGAATCAAAGCCTGATGTCTCAGCTGATTTCCTGACCTGTTATTTTTCAGCAGATACATCTGTATAAAGTGTCCAAAATTATACATTTCATGTCAGAGTATTTCAAGAGTAAGCAAGGAAACATATCTTGGTTCCATAACAGAATCAAAGCCTGATGTCTCAGCTGATTTCCTGACCTGTTATTTTTCAGCAGATACATCTGTATAAAGTGTCCAAAATTATACATTTCATGTCGGAGTCCAGAGCCACTGGCTGCTCAAGCTGCAGAGTCCTCACTTGCAGGCAGGGCCATTCGCATAGACTCTGAGTCAAATGGAGGACCAAGGAGTTACATAATGCGGTGGCCTTGGACCAGGACTAGGTTGCTCTTTCCATTAATTGTTTCCCACAATGTTCCCTTTAGCACCTGTTAATGTGCCATCAGAGGTCAGCAAATTGTCCCACAGGTTGAATCCAACTCACCACCTGATTCTGTAGAGCCATGAGCAAAAAAACAGCTTTAGCATTTCTGAATGGTTGAACGAAATCAGAATAAGACTCATAGTTCATGAAATGTGAAAATTATGTAAATTTCAATTTTCAGTATCCATAAGTAGTTCTGTTGGAATGCAGTCATGCTCATTCATTTACATATGGTCTATGGTTTGCTTTTGAGCTACAACAGCAGAGGTGAGTAATTGTGACAAAAATTTTGCAAATATGAAAAGACTAAGGTATTTATTATCTGGCC
This sequence comes from Glossophaga mutica, assembly GCA_039655065.1. NCBI lineage: Eukaryota > Metazoa > Chordata > Mammalia > Chiroptera > Phyllostomidae > Glossophaga > Glossophaga mutica. Next base: position 172,904,055 of record CM077304.1, on the reverse strand, counting down.
CTTTCAGAAAAAGTTTGCCAACCACTGTGCTAGACATGACAATGAACAAAAGAAATATGTTCACTTAGCTTTGCAAATAATGCGGTGGTTCTGCTGCTTGTACCACCCCTCACCCCCACCTTTTCCCCTAGAACCAAGCAAACCTCTACAGGCTTCCATTTCTTTCTCTGTATTCTGGAGATAAGCAACAAACTCGGCTTATAGGACGGGGTTCATTTAGCACAGTGTCTTGCACATAGAAGCACTCAATAAATCAATGTTTGCCTCCAGTGGAAAGTCTTGGCACCCTTTCTCCTCTTTCCTACCAAAATCCTGCCTGTCCTTCAACACAGTGATGAAATGGTGCCTCTGCATGCAACCTTTCTATGACCTCTCAGTTCATATTCTTCCTTTTGTGTTCCCATGGCACCCTGTTATGAACAATCCTTAATCTAAACTATACTTTGGTTATTTATAAATCCCTCCTTTAAAGCAGGGGAATTTTCTTATTAATTTTGTAACTCCCATAATAAGTAAAGATAGGTCAATACACATAGGAGACAGTCGACTGCTCTTTGCTGACTAGATGAAAGACTGGATGAATGCGCTAGTGGATAGACGACCTTGTGGGGGCATTTAAATAGGTTTATCGTCCTCCCAAACAACAGCCAACGTGCAAGGTGGGAGTGTCACAGGAACCTCAAGTCAAGGCTGTTACCTACCAACATGAAATACTGGTCTGTCAAGTACATAATGTTGCTATTTATGTTGCTAACAAAGATGTATACTTCACTTTACACCTTATTGGCTAAATTATAAAATGTTAGGACAATAGCAATTGTTAGAGTCAGCGGAGGCATTACGGGAAGAAAATAGGTAACAAAATTAATATGTTAATTAGAAACTTTGAATATATTCAATTTCTTTTTTTTCTGCATACAATCTTACTCCACCCTATATTATAAACCCAAGCGTTTCTATTAACCATATTCTTCTCAAAAGTCAATTTGCTCTATAAATACCACACACACTTTTTTTACAGCTAACAAAAGGGAAAAGAAACTCAAATAAAAGCAATGAATATGAATTACATCTCAACAAAGCTGTTATAAAGTAAAAAGCAATAAAATCTGAGTTATAAATCAGGATTAAATCTTGGCTCATTAGTTATTTGCTTTAAGAAACTAATGCCTTAATGAATCAGATGAGGTCTTAGGTTTATTTGAATTTTTGGTTACTTGTAGATTTTGATTACCTGACACCTGAAAGACAGCTTTTTAAACAATGACAACAGACTTCCCAACAATGCAAAGAACAGATGTCACCAAAGTATGCAAAGGAGACTTAATGGAGCCTTAGTCCTCAGGGAAGTGACTCCATCTGAGAGGTCATCACAGGTTACACTGCTGATTAATGCACCTCAGCTAAAGTGACTAGCTAGCAGCATGGTACCCACAGGAAGATCCTCAGGGCATCACCCCAAACTTCTGGTCCATTTTTAGGCCAAACATCAGGTGCAAGTTGGAGCTATAGCCCCAGTGTAAAATCCCTATGCATTATACTTTTCAATGGCCATACATTAAAGGCTTTTAAATGTTTGTGTTGTCTACTTTCATTTCAACAGAGAGGTCCCAGCAATGTATTGAGAAGATTCCTAACAGGAAGAGTCAACAAAATTCTCCAACTAGATGTGATAAAATCTATCTATCCATCCATCACCCATCCAGCCTTGTCTTTTGTCGTAACATATTAGTGAAAATGCTAATAATAGTAAATTTGGCAACACAGACATTTGAGAATATCTGACAAAAACCACAGATGTTTTCCCCTTGAAAATGCTCATATGCACATATATAAACTTGCTGTAAAATTTCAAGGGGCAGAGTCATCAATCTAAACCCATTGATAGACTCCAAGCAAAAAAATAAAGCTTTATAAGACATTTTTAATTACAAAATATATAAAATAAAATTTTATGTTATTCAAACTCATTAAAAACATTACAGGTAATTTTACAACCCAAATCACAAATTTCTCACAATGCATCTGTAATAAGTTTAACATAAATCACACATTTCTTTCTCAATAACATATTCTATATTCCACAAGGCAGTTTAGCTCCTGCTGCTTTTAACTGTATATATGAGGTCTGTCCAGAAAAAGTCCAACCATTGTTAATATAATGAGAATGGCGAGCGCAACACTGATGTCACCTGTCAGACAATGAGAGTGGACTGGAATGCACATGCTTGAACAATGATGACTTCACTGTACTAGTCAGTGGGGGCAGTAGTCACCGTTGAGTGAGCATGTGTACTGTGTGGCAATCACACTCAAAATGAGTGAGTAGAGCAACAAATCTGCATCAAATTTTGCATTAAGCTTGAACATTCCTCCACAGAAACTATTCAGATGATTCAGAAGCTCGCAGCTATGGGCAACTGGTGATTGGCAGCTTTATCATGACAACATGCCCGCTCATGCATCACATCTTGTGCGGTTTCTTGGCAAAACATCAAATGACCCAGCTGACAATTCTCTGACCTACAAATTAGCAAATCCTACTGCTTCTGTTTTTCCACAAAAGCCCCATTCTTCCAGCATCTACTCTTCCCCTATCTTGCGGCTCAATGGTGGCTTTATCTAACACTAGACCTCTGGAAGTGGGTTTTCAAATGGAATAAGTGCCTGTGTGGGATGGAGATCTCTCTTTTGTCAATACGTGAATGGCCTACTTTGACAAAATTTGCACCGTGTACTCAGATGTTACATGTTACTAAGTCATATTTTTAAATGGTAAAAAGCATATGTTAGAACACTGAAGGAAATTTTTAAAATGTTTCTTCCAAATTTCAACAGCATTAACTAATTTTATTTCTGTATATTCTCTTCCAGCTTTTTACATAAACTCAGAGTGTCACCAGGGATGACCAATGTGAATATGCCCATTTGTTTGCTGGTCTTACCAGAGTAATGGCAAAGTGTGGCCTCCAGACACACACTCTGGTTTTGAATTCCAGACCCAGCAGTTAGTAGCTCTGCAACCTTGCTCAGTGCATTCACATGTAAATTGGGAATAATAATAGTATCTACCTCATAAAATTATTGTGAGGATGAAGGAATGTAAAGGACCTGGCACACGGAAAATGGCCCAATGTTAGCTGTACTTATGACTAGTGACTCATTTCTGCTATATAACATTAGATAGAAACCAATTTCCCTCAGTTACATTGTCTACCTAAAAACTTTTAGTGGCTACAAAATGTCTTTACCTCTGTATGTCTGAATTTATTTAACAATTTCTTTATCATTTAGTATACTCCTTTAAATTGTTTCCATCTTTCACTCTTATAGCTAATATTGGAAAAAATATGTTCAGATTTATAACTTTATTTTTCTTACTTGAAATTATTCTATTAAAATCAATTTCTATGAGTTGAACAAATGGGGCAAAGAGTTTGAACACTGAGTTGTGTGTAATAGAGAAAACCAGAGTTTAACCAGGTTAGTGGCTGGGTGTTCATTTAAGCAGAACATAGAATATTTGTAACACTGCAGCATTACTAGAAGAGAATTCCTTTTGTGGGCTTACAATCCTCGCTCCATGCCCTGTATCCTCCTACCATCCAAGGTCAATGGCGTCAAGACCCAGGGGTTGTTCAGTAGAAACCTTTCACACTATAAAATCCTTCTGCTCTAATGACCACAGGGCTCTTTCTCACAGAAATAAAGTTTTCCTGATGATCTTGGAACAATTTCCCACAGCTCATTGAAAAATGAAAGCATTTTTTCCTCCCTCCAAGGAACCTCAGGCTGTCATATGGAACTTAATTTTCCTGCACCTTAGTTGGCAACTGTTAAATCAATTCATGAGCAAAAAACTGGATTTTTCTTGAAAATCTCTGCTCATGCTATCCAAATATATGCACATTACATAAACAGCCCCTTTTTCCTATTTCAACCATTTGACCAAAAAAAATAACAACTTCAATCTAAATTATTGAACTATAGCAGGACTCATCAAAGGTACTGGGGAAAAAATAAAGTGAGTACATTACAGGAGCCAATGCACTAATTCTGGATGAGGCAAATCCAAAAAGCTCATGAGGACCACTCTATCTTACAGTTTACATTATCCTTCACACTTTCAGCAAAAATAAACTAACATGACAAATATATTTCTATATCTTTATTCCATGTACATTCTTCCAAAGTATAGATAGGACAAGGCAAGAAGAAAAGTAAAAAGCAGTGGGATACTCTTCCCACAAACTCAGTGGGAAGAATGTCAGGGAGATACAGTTGGCTGTGGCAGGATGGAAGAATTCCACTCAACACACTTTAAATCCAATTCAAATTGAAGTGATGAATAGGTTTTTCTTGCCATCTTGAGTTTCTCAGCTTGATTATTGGCAGGCTACCTCATTCCATGCTGTGAAGATGGTTTTTTAGAAAATTGGACCATGACCAATCAGATATTGCTACAAATCTCTCTCCAAGTGTCATCTAAAAGTCATTAACTCTGGCACAAAACATGATGACCATTTTATAAGTAAGAGATCCATGCATCATTCTGGAATACCAAGGAAGAGTGAAGCTCATGTTTGCAACTGCAGGGTTTTCTTCATCTTGATATATGAAGTCTGTCCAGAAAAAGTCCAGTCATTGCTAATGTAACAAAAATGGTTTGTGCGACATCAATGTAAACTGGCAGCCAAAGAGAATGGACTGGAATTGTGTATGTGTGAACTATGACAACTTCACTGTACTAGTCAGTGGAAGCAGTAAATGCTGTTGAGTGAGCATGTGTACTATGTGGCATTTCCATCTTATGTAACTGTGTTTTCTAATTGGGAAGGTGTTGTCCATCATGAATATGCCCCTCCAGGCCAATTAATGAGGAGGACTACCTCACCGTTCTTTGTCGGTTGGAGAGGCAATATGACGAAAGCAGTCACAGCTATGGGCAATTGGCCATTGGCAGCTTCATCGTCACAATACACCTGCTCCTTCATCACGTCTGTTGCAGAATTTTTTGGCAAAACATCAAATCACTCAGGTGACTCAGTCTCACTACAGCCCCGATTTGGTGCCCTGTGACTTCTGGCTTTTCCCAAAACTAAAATCACCTTTGAAAGGGATATCACCTTTGATATCCCTTTGAAAGGGATAAGATTCAGGAAAATACAATGGGGCAGCTGATGGCAATTAAAAAAAAAGATTTTGCAGGGTGTTTTGAACAGTAGAAGAGGTGCTGGGAGAACTGTGTGAGGTTCCTCATTGAAGGGGACTGAGGCATCATTGTCCTATGTACAATGTTTCTTGTATCTTGTATCTTCTACCATAAAAGTCTCTAGTTTTCATATTCCATGCCTGGATATTTTCTGGACAGACCTCATAATGCTGCTATCCAAAATATCTGGCTTTAATGACTTTAAAGGTTCGAATTATCTTCCAATTGTTTTATGCTGTATTCTGCATCATTCATTCATCAAACATTTCCTGAGATTATAACAATATTGCATTGTTGAATAATATAAAGTTACTTTATTATCCAGATGTATCATGACTGATTCACAGTCCATTTGCTGGACGTTTCAATAGTAAAATACCTGATCGGGCCCTGAGGTGTAATTTAAATTGCCATCAGGACCTCCCACCTGTACTCAAAATTCAACCTATAAAACCTAACTTATCATTCCCCATCCACCTCCCAGATCGTAACTTAACCCTACCGCCTCTTCTGTCTTTGCTCTCCCTGCTAATGGCTCCTCACAACTTTTACTTTCTTTACTCCTAACTTTTCCTTCAGGTATACAGCTAAACATTGCTACTTCGGGATGTGTTTTCCAGTCCCCATCCCCAAATTAGATCAGTCTATTCTCATAGTATCAGGCTTTGAACATTTTGAAAACAAACTCAAAAGCTATTTAATGCAGGGGCCTGGAAGACCCAGTGTGACCCAAGGAAGAGGTACAGAGGCTGAACGCATTAGTTTTGAGGGACTATGGGAAGAACTACCTCAAGGAATCAGTTTCCCAGGCTATCAACTCCCTTGGTTTACTCAGACCCCCAAAAACCACTTTTAAAAAGTGCTCTTCTGGGAATGATTCTGGACTGGAATCTGGCCTGGAACTATTCATTTCTCTTATTCAGGTCTAGGGTTTTCCAGGTGGAAGGGGAAGGAATAATATTGACTTTCCTCCCAGGGATGTTATAAGGAATGACTAATAAAAATGATGGCGAGTCCTAGAAAATTCAGAGTGATGCATAAAAAAATTAATAGCCCAAGTTCCTTGGAGCTATCTGAAAATGAAATAAGCACTCAGGGACAAATCCAAAATGAAAAAAAAAAACCCACCAACATTTCATATAAACCCAATTACTCCAGGAATTTTCAATAACTGTTATTGCTTTTTTGTGGCAGCTAAGCTCACAGAGGGCTCATTTCCTTTCAAGCTTACCTTTGTACCCTCACAGATAGAAAAAGGGCAGGGAGGAGGTTATGTACATGCATAATCTGATTCTGTGAAATTGCTGTGTCAAAATGCAATCTATGAAATACTGTTGCATGATTATAGACACAGAAACATGAACCTAATTATCAGAAAGCAATAAACCACTCCACAAACTGGATAGAAATTCTCGACAATAAAAAAGGAGGCTGTATGTATGCGGTATGCTTCCTACTGGTTTAAATGATCTTTCCCTATTCCAGTAAAATAAATTAAGAAATTGCATATAGATGAGATTAGATTATTGATGGCTTATTTATCACAAAGCTCCAAGTTGCTTGATTTCCCCCGTGTGCCAGAGAATGTGCCCACTGAAAAAGACAGAGCTCTCCATTGCTGGGAATGTCCAAGTAGAGTCACTGCAAAGACATTCATACACAAGATCAGAAGGGCCTTTCCTAGTCTGATGTCCCTTGATTTGTGATTTGCTAAATTTGATACGCCAGTACTTTCATACCCTGTTTTGTAGACAAACTCCTATCCAGTTTATTTTAGGAGAAAAATACCATCTATCTCAATTGTCATCTCTTTTTAAGTACCGTTAAAGATGAGCCCAAAGAAGTGATGAATACATTTTAAAACCAGTGTCTAAATGGGATTCAGGGCAGGAAAGGGAGAGGGTGAATTTTACAGGGCCATGCTTCCCACAGATTGAAGAGCAAGTTAGGTTTATCACTTTTGTGCAGGGTGAAGAGGAATTCTCTGCGAGGGGATTTTCTCCCTTCGTGAAAATACCAATCTCCTATTCTATCTGACAAAGCTACTGCACCACTCACACCGTTACATAAATGAGTTAATGGGGGAAGCCATTCAAACTCTGGCACTAGGCAGTCTATCTTTACAGACAAGGACAAGGTAGAGAGACACTGTCATCCCTGATCCTAAAGAGCTTCCAATGGAAAAGGAAAAATATGTACAACATGTTATAATGCAGGCAGAAGAAAACTTCACAAATTACAACTGGTTTTTTAAAAAAAATGATCAGGCTTCTGCTGGGCTGAAAGCTGGTTTTCAACACAAATTTGGAGCTTATCAGAGAGTCCAACATGCCGGGCTCTATGGAGAGTCAAACCTCACCTTCAGCCCGTGTTGTGCTCAGCTCTATGGTTCCCAAGTCAAGAGGCGTCTCCTCATATTACTTTCTGTTTGTGGCTGCGCTGGGACAGCAAGCCATTCTCAAGGAGGTGAGTGTTCTTTCCCAAGACTCTGCGTATGACCAGACCTCAGTAAGCATCAAGTGAATGAATGTGTTTCTGACACTGAGTGTGCCAAGAGTTTGGAAAATCTCACTTTCACTTCTATAAAATTGTTGCTTTAAAAATGCTAGCAAAAATAATTGATGAAAGACGCAATCTCTGAGCACAGCCTTGAAATCACAAGCGGTGAGATTGGTTTATATACTTGCTACCTGTGACCTTCCTGCTTGGTGGATTGATTCAAGGATTTGAGTCTTCAGGATGTCAAGTAAATGATTAAAAAAAATAGAACTGGAAACAATGAAAAATGTCTGTCATCACCATCATAATGATTGATCACCATTAGCCAGATAATTACACTAAGGCTAAAGAAGACAAAACCTAAAATACATGCCTCAAGGTTAACACATCTTAAGTACCTCTTGTGATGTCCTATAATCACTTCTTATATTGTATTTTTGAAGGTATATATAAAAATAGAAGGAAATGTAGTTAATAATGATTATTTCATATATCCAGAGAGATACTGAAATTACAGGAGAAATCTTCCCCCAAATATTACCTAGCTAGACATTAGAGGGTAAAAATTCCCCAATACAACGACCTCTGAAAAATAACATATTAAATCAGTAAGCACACATATCAAAATATTACGCTACTGGGGAATACAGTGACGAGTTTATATGGATATAAAATTCATATAGTACCAAACCAAGAGTAAATAACATAGCAAAACACATAAAATACTTCATATTTGCCAACTGTTTATATACTTCACAATTTTTCAAAGTTTATTAACACACTTGAGAGAAACTATTTAATAAAAACTGGAAAGCGCTTATATTGGTGGCAAATCATAAAAAGCATGTGGTGGTAGCTAAGATCGTTGGGGTCTCAATGCGTGGCTTTGATGAGGGTGTGGGAGAGAGGGGAGGGAGAAAGGGGACGGGGGTAAAAAAGAATAACCAAAGCCGATTTCCACTTACAGCTGGTACCAACCTTTACGGCTTTTCTGAAGTCAAGGCCAGTAACATGTGAAGACTTTACATAGATACAAGCATTTGCCCAAACTGGCATGGCTGATTTCCAATTATGTATACATGGGGGACCTTAAAAAAGTGAAGTTACTTGAAACATAGACCATTTCCAAATTAACTCTGTTTCCTCCATTTTAGTCACCATAAAAGGTTTCACATTCATTTTTCAAATAATGACATCAGCACTAAACACACATTTGAGATTTTTTTGTTTGTTTTTTTTAAAGATGGTTTAATGGCCTCGGACATATCCCTTTGATTGTTCTTAATGAGAAAAAAAATCCTTAAAGACTGAAAACAGATCTCTTGAATAACATGAATGATAAACCTGGGTATTAATGTTTTAGATTAAAGATGAATAGTTTCTGCTCATTCCTTTGTTTAGTACCTGGCACCAGAGTTTTCATAAGGATTCAGGCATTCGCATGTGTGTGTGTGTGTGTGTGTGTGTGTGTGTGTGTGTGTGTGTGTGTATGTGTGTGTGTTTGAAAATTAAATTATTTCTTCTTGCAGGAACTAGAAAAGGCATCTGAAGGCAGTGTTTTCTGAGTGGAATCTTTAAAGATTAATGCAAACAATACAGGAAAATACAATTGAAAAATAATGAAGAGTTTGCTCAGTGTTCACATATCTTTTTTAAATTAAATAAAGTTTAAGTAAAGCTTACAGTAAGAACAACTAAAAATGCACTTTAAGGACAAAATATGGAGAGATATGAGTGTCAAGCCAAGGAATGTGAACTTTATTTCTTGTTCTCTAGGAAATCACTAAAAGTTATAAATCACAAAGATTGGCTTAATCACATTTTTCACACAATTTCACATCGCAACACCCTAAAGGTGTCACCTTACTGGCACCCTATTTGGCTGGATTGGCATTTCTGTTTTCCTGGAATCTAAAACTAATAGAAATTAGATTACCAAGAGCATCTTGTATATAACAAATACCCTAAACAAACCCAGCACTACTAATGAAAGATTTAACCATGGTTTCTTATTTTTAAAGATTAAAAATGTTAAAAGTCAGCAATTCATCAAGAATCATTAAGCCCTGGAGTTAAAAGAGGGTCATATACGCAGTGTTCAAAAGCAAAAGTCTTGAATCCACCCCAATGCCCACTGGCAGGAGACTGACTGACCCCAGGGTGGTCTGTTCACTAGGGACCACAGCCCATACATCAGCACTAAAGGCTCCCTTACCACACGGCAGGGCTCGCAGAGGAGATGCCTGGGGCAAACCGAGCAGACCCAGGGCTATGTAACAGTGTAGATGAACTCTAGAAATCTAGTGCTGAGTAAAATGAACAAGCCTGTTTAAGTCCTAATCCAGAGAAAAATCACAATATCCTGAATGTAGTCTGAGAGTTTTAGGATGTGGATCCACTAACTTTTTTGTTCCAATTTGTTTTTAAATTTATGTGTTCTAATAAACTTACAGAAAACCAAAGTAGCTTATGGGGATGGGAAAGTGATTCTCATTTTAATATTCTGGAACCATCAGTAAAATGATTTATGCTGTTCCTTTTGGAGAATAGATTGCTTCTGTCTGAGAATGTTGCCTCAAGTTTATTCAGATGTAACAGATAAGCCTGGGCCAGAGGGGAAAGCCATAAGCTGGCGGGGAAAGCCAAATCTGAGGTGCAGCCATACACCATCTATTACTTTTCTCTGGCTCAGTGAGAAAGCATCTGCAGACATCTTCATCCATATGCATAACTGTGCTTGAAAAACCAACAGAAGATGAAGACAAGTTCCAAAAAAAGGGAACAAAGAACGACCTTTGGTCTGCAGTGGGGCAGCTGTTTGGCTAATCCTCTCTGGGGTCTTCACTTGGAGCTTCTTTTTTAAAATACAAATTTTATTTTTAAGGTATACAACGTGATGATTTGACATATATACATAGTAAAATGGTTGCTATAGTCAAGCTAATTAACACAGAATCTTCTCACAATGTATGAGTGGTGAGGGCACCTGAAATCTACATTCCACTTGTTTAAAAGAGGAAAGCCTTTGGCTGCATGTACTTGGGTAACCCAGGCTGCTTTCAACAGAAGCTACGCCTTTGCTGCAGCACTCACTACTCTTTCCATGAGTATTTAGACATTCCTCCCTCCTTGCATGTGTTCAGAACAGTGAAGCCGGACGCCTGGCCTTAGTACGGGGATCTGGCTGTCACAGTTGTCCTCCGCCCCACCCGACAGACACACTCCCCCTCAGCTCTCTGAGGCAGCAATAAACACTTCAGACTATCTATGAACTAACTGTATTCCTGACATTGACTTTAACTAACTAGTTCTAGAAAATGGAAAATCATCAATTTTTTAACCAATGTTGGCCGAATAGGTATTGTGTATATAACAGAATTTTTTAAATGAAAACTGACTAAGGAATCAGGATATAATAATATATACGAATTTCAAAAGATAATGTCAAGAATATGGATATTTAAAAATAAGTGAGGTAAACATTGGTATGCTGCTCTAAATTCCATAAGAAAAATATAGAAAGGGTGGGGCAGGGCTTGATAATATCTTCATTTCAAACCTAGAGAAAAGCCTTCAGTAGGATCATTGGAAGACCTTGATCTTCTTCCCAGCATGCTAGGGAGCATAGCAGACCAATGTCAAAATACATCTCCACCTGAAAAAGCTAGAGAACAGAGGAAAGGAGCTGACTGAAGGGCTGTATTTTGACTGGTGTGCATTCTCAAAGTTGGTCAAGGCAAAGTGGCTGAGTGCTTCTCACACACCAGGTGTGGGCCACATGGGAGAAAGAAACCAACTAGAGTGATCTTAATTCCAATCCAAGAGGACGGGATGGGAAGTCATGGGTCTTCAGCATGGGAAGTCCGTACAGACTGGAACCTGGAACAACAGGGGCAGACAGGGCTGTGGTGGTTTGAAGATGGGAAACCACCACTGACCTGGCAGAACTGCAGCTGGAGAGTTCAGTGGGAGAAGTCTCTGGAGAACCCATAACGAAGCATGGGAAAGGAAGAGTCACCCCCAAATATCTTCTATGGTAGCACCAGTCAATGAAGAACTCTCTGCCTCCCTTCCATTACTCTAAGCAGCCCTGAAGGGCTCTACAATAGGGGTTAGTGTGTGGGCAGTGGAGGCGAATGCAAAGCTGGGCAAGTATCGTCCTATTAGTGGCTAACTCAGGGTAGCAGTGGGGAAAAGAGTATCCTTTGAATAAAGAGGTATGTATATTATAATGAACTGAACAACTGGAATTTATTAAATGAGTAAGTGTTATACAACTTTAAGAAAAGTGATGGGAAAAAATTCACCTCGGTGTATACATTTTTAAAGGACAGTGAAAATGTTAAATTATATTTGGATTTCATGTTATAAGTCATGCTTATTTAATGTATAAGCTCACACATATTTCTGTATATGTACATGCACATTCTCACAGAGAATTTTATTTGATCCCAGCAGCATTTCTGCATGATAAATATGCCTGCATATTATAGCTGAGGAAATTGATCTGAGGGAGATCCTGTAAAACTATTAATAGCTCACTTTAATTGAATGACATACTCTTCTAAGCATTTTATGTATTTACTTCATTTAATCCTCACAGCAACATTAGAAGATAGTCACCATTATATTCCCCATTTACAGATGAGAATACTGAGGTCCAGAGATACGGAAGTCCACAGCCAGCCAGTGACATGCTGGTAATCAAGTCTGACCAGTCTGGCTCCAGACGCCACAGTGTTAAATACAGGTATGTGACCTGAAGCAGAAGTAGCAAGGTCGAAATCAAACCAGCGATCCTGAATGGGCTTTCCCCTGTGTCAGTTAGTGAGCACTTAGCTGTATCATGGAGAACAAAGCAAAAGACAAAGAGGAAGGAAGGGAGCACAAAAGGTCTGTCACTTCTTTGCTGTGTGGTATGCAATGAGTAACTTCCCTGCTCTGGGCTTCAGTTTCCACATCTATTCATCTAGGACAATGGACTGAAGAGTCTCCAAGGGTCACTTCCAGTTTTGGATTTTATTTCAAGCTCTGAAAAAAAATATGTGTGTGGTAGGCAGGTAACACATAGTAAATTGTGCAATTTGGCTGAGCATCTGACTGATATGGCTGATGAGACACTTAAAATTTACATTTACCTAAGAGATCCTCCTTTGAAAAATGCTATCTTAACATAACATGCAATCAAAAATATTTTTTATAACATGCCAACTTGCTGAAAATATAAACAGTTTCAAAGTTCGAAGAAGACTAAATGTAATTCTTTAAGCCAGTGTGATGTGTTACACTCACACTCATTATTATTATTTTTAGAGCTGCACAGCTGTCTCGGCAGCTTGTTTTGCAAATCCTACTTTGCAAATGTAATGAGGATTTTTTTTTTCCTGAACAAATTTTGGTTAATGGAGCAGATAACACATTTATTTCCTTGTCAGAGCTTAGCATTAAATACAAATGCAATAAAAATATAGTGTTTAAAATTTGAAACATGGTATTTGGTCTTTTACTTGCTAGTTATAAGATTAGAAGATAACTCTCTGTTTTTATTTTTTCATTGATTTTTAGAGAGATTGAGGATGGGGGAGGGAGGGAGAAAAGAGAGAGAGAGAGAGAGAGAGAGAGAGGAGAGAGAGAGACTGATTGTTTTTCCCTTTATTCATTCATTCATTGGTTGATTCTTGTATGTATCCATGTATCCTGACCAGGGATCAAACCCACAACCTTGGCAAATTGGGATAATGTTCTAACCAAATGAGCTACACAGCCAGGGCCGATCACTCAATATTTTAATGATACTATCTATGATTAAATAATAATGTTGTTTGGAATTTCATTTTTTGTAACCTTTTCCTTATTTTAAAGTCAATAATTACAATGCTACTGCCTCTCCAAAACAAATCTTAAGTAGCTGAGCAGACACTGGTATCTAACTCATTTTAGAAACTTCCTGTATGTCAAGGACTGCTCTAAATGTCTTGTGTTTATTGATTTATTAAATCCTGACAACAAACCTATAACTAGGAACCATCATTATCACCATTTGACAAATAAGGAAACTCAGGCAGAAAGAATAACTTGCTCAAAGGTAACCAGTTAGTAAGTAGGATCTGACCCAGCCTGTTAATAAGTGCATGACAAACTGACAACAAAGGGATAAAAATAATCATGACACATGCCGGAAATATTCTAATTTTTAGTCACAATGTTTTAGACTTAGATGTGATACATCAGATGAATTTCATTCAAAGACTGTCTTAAAAGTATTTAGATGTATGCCTTTTATTTATTTTTTGGATTCTGTTTCACCGCCAAAAGGATTGGGGAAGATCCTGCCATATAAGAGAGGATTTGTTTTTGACTTTTTATTTTCCTCACTGAATGATGAGGCATGGAATTCGGTTGGGTGATTTCCTTGTATTTTCCACAGTTCCCCACAATCAGTATGTGTTGGATGCATTAGTTTCCTAGGGCTCCCATCACAAATCACCACAAACTGGGTGACTTAAAACAACAAAAAATTTATTCTCACAGTTCTGGAGGCTGGAAGTGTGAAATTAATGTATCAGAGGAGCCATGCTCTTTTTGAAGGCTCTAGAGAAGAATTCTTTCCAAATTTGGGGGCATTCCCAACCTCCTCACTCTCCTTGGCTCTTGAATAACCACTGCAATCTCTGCCTCTGTCTTCATGTCTAATTACCTATGTGTCTCTGCATCCTTGCCTTTTCTTTAAAGGACATCAGTCACCAGATTTAGGGCTCACCCTATTAAGTAAGATACCACCTTGAGATTCTTAACTTATTAACTCAGCAAAGAGCCTATTTCCAAGCAAGGTCACATTCCAAGGTTCCAGGTAGACATGAATCTGGGGGGACACTATTCAACCCACTGCAAGTGGTATAGAGATACTGTGGCAGGGCAATAAGTTGTCATTTGGTAACCCCTCCTTAATCAAACATAATATCCATGTAACGAGTACATGCCTGCTAAAGGTAACACTGTGACCTCAGCCTGGGCAATTAGCAACACCTGGGGAAAACAGGTTTCAGAGATCTCACAAGCCTGGAGGGGAGGGATTATGAGTAGTCCTCTGGGTGAAATACACCCAGGACCCACCTAAAACATAAACAAAAATGTGTGGCTTCAGCCCTTCCAAATGTATTCCCTACAGTCCTTATGCAATCCTGGGGTGGAAAGGCTTCAAGGTTTCCAGTTCTCATACTTTCTGTAATGGCCTCCTGACTACACCACAGAGGCGGTATACAAAGGGCTTGGAGATTTCCTATGAGCTGTTCTCATGAATGGCAAGCAATACTATACATGGGAAAGGAGAACTAACCTAAACTCATTTGAATGACATAGAAGAGCAAACTTCTACTTGCTTGCTGTAAATCTCTTTCTTCTTCATTCACTTTAAGATTAATAAATTACACATAGTTCTTTTAATAATGATAGAATAATAAAATGTGCATTTCAAATTATTATGAAGTTATAATTTTAACATTCATTCTTAAACTTATCATTGTGAAATATTTCTGAAGAACTGTTGATTAATTCACTAGAGTGTAATCTCCATTTACTCTGTTATCCCTAATATCTAGATAAATATCTGGGACATAGTGGGTGGTCAACACACATTTTTAAAATAAATTTAAAAATGAACTGAATCTAGAGGAAAGAGAAAAGTACAAAATTACTAGACTCGGAAATATAAAACATGCCCCCACTCATTATTACAATAAAAATATACTAGTAGAGTTATCTTTTGTTGTGGATGATTTTCTGTTGTGTGCCACCCTTCAATGCTGCCTCTATAAAACACTGCTTGAAAAAAAATTGATTTAAGGAGTAGCTACACTTGCTATGCCTTGAAATTAAATAATAAGAGCTATGCTAATGACTATACATCTGTCTGTTTACGGTGGATCCCAGGTGGCTCTGGGTCAACTGGTTATGTCAGATATAGAAGCTCCATAACCCTTTATGTCTGCAGGCTCCGCACAGCTGACTTTCTGTGTATACGTACTAACCTCCTACTTGAATCTTTTTTTCATGGTTTGATTTATTCATTTATGATTGACAGGTAACTTTTGTATTGTCAATTTCCATGAGCCATTTCAAATCTATTGTGGACTAAGATAAAGCATTTTCTAAAAAAAAAACATGCTTCTACAGATAGTGCTTCCCCATATGACCCTCAAATTAATTTTTCACTCTTATCTCCCACACTAAGCAGTTCAGTTCACGCTTTAAAAAAAGTTTGTTTACAGAAAAATTTTGCAGAAACTTCAGAGAGTTTCCACATATCTACACCCCAAAACACAGTTTCCCGTTATTTATATCTTGCATTAGTGTGGCACCTTCCTTAAAATTGATAAACTGATGTTGCTACATTGCAATTAAATAAAGCCCATAGTTTGTTTACTGTGTTGCATATTTCTAAAGGTTTTGAAAATGCATGATATCATATATCCATTATATATCATAGTTGCACCGCCCTAAAAATCCTCTATGCACAAACTTATCCTTTGTGCCTTCCGCCCTCCCCTTGAAGCCCTGGAAACCAATGATCTTTCCAATGTCTCTATGTGTTCGCTTTTCCCCAAAACCTATATAGTTGGAATCATACAGCATATAGTCTTTCCAGACTGGTTTCTCTCACTCAGTAACAGGCATTTAAAGTTCCTCTGTCTCCTTTTCTGGCTCATTTCTTCTTATCACTGAAAAACATTTACCATATTGTATAAATGCACCACAGTTCATTTATCCACCCATGCATGGAAAAATATACTTATGCCTTCCAAGTTTTGGCATGTATAAATAAAGATGGTGTAAGCATTCATACATGGCTTTTATGTGGACATAAGTTTTCGACTCATTTGGGTAAATACCTATAACTGTGATTACTAGATTATACATTAAGCCTATGTGTAACCTTTTAGTAAACCATCTTCCAAAAGACGGCACCATTTTTCATCTTCACCAGTAATAGAAAAGAGCTCCTAATGCTCCATATTCTCATCAGTACTTGATTTTGTCAGCGTTTAAAATTTTAGCAATTCTAATAGGTGTGTAGTAGTATCTCATTGTTTTAACTTGCAATTCCCTAATGTCATATGATGTACAGTAATCTTCACATAAGTTTATTTGCCATCTGTATATCTTATTTGGTGGATGTGTCTTCAGAATTTTTGCCCATTTTTTTTGAAATTCAGATTGTTTATTTTCTTATTGTTGATTTTGTGGAGTTCTTTGTGTATTTTGGCAACAAATCTTTTATCAGATGTGTTATTTGCAAGTATCATGTACAAGTCTGTGAGTTGTTTTTTTCTTCTCTTAGTAAGGTCTTTCACAGAGCTGAAATTTTAACTTCAAGGATGTCTAACATCATGGATCCAGCTTTTGGTGTCGTACACAAAAAGTCATCACTAAACCAAAGTTTGCCTAGATCTTCTAGAAGTTTGATGGTTTTGTGCTTTGCATTTAGGTGTATATCAACATTGAGTTAGTTATTATAAAAGGTACAAAGTCATTTTCTAGATTTATTGATTTGTTCATTCATTCATTCAGTTAGTCACTTGATTATTGCACATGGATGTCCAGACGTTACAACACCATTTGTTGAAAAGACTGCCTTCTTTCCATTGAGTCATCTTCACTTCTTTATCAAAAATCTATTGATGATATTGGTAAGGGTCTATTTCTGGGCTATATTTTATATTCTACTTCCTTGAGGTATTTGTCTGTTCTTTCACCGATACCACACTGTCTTGATTACTGCAGCTGTATTATAATTCATGAAAATGGGTAGTGTCAAACCTGGGACTTTGTTCTTCAGTATCTTGTTGCTTTCCAGTTCACCAGTATCCACAAAACAATTTGCTGGGATTTTGATTGAGATTGTGTTGGATCTGTAAGCAACTGAGAAGAACTGACATTATAACAATACTTAATTTTTCTGTCCATAAACTTGTAATATTTTTCCATTTATTTAGGACTTCTTTGATCATAGTTTTGTAGTTTTCCTCATACAAATCTTACATATTTTTTGATTCATATCTAAGTATTTTGTTTCGATGTTAATTTAAATGGTGGTGTATTTTTTATTCCAACTTCCAGTTACTCACTGTGGCATAAAGGAAAGCAATGGGCTTTTTATGTTAATCTTATATACTACAACCTTGCTAAATTGTTTATTATTAGTTCTAGTTTTGTTGCCATCTCTTTCAGATTTTCTATGTAGAAAATTATGTCACCTGGAACAAAGGGTATTTTATTTCTTTCTTCTCAATCTTTATATCTTTTATTTCCTTTTTTTGTCTTATTAAATTAATGAGAACTTCAAGCATTTTGTTGAATATGAATGAGGAGAAGGGACATGTTCTTTTTGGTTTCCATCTTAGGGGGAGAGCACCTAGTTCTCCACCTTTAAGCGTGATGTGAACTGTAGGGTTTTGTATATGCTCTTTACCAAGTTGAGAAAGTTTCCCTCTCCTTGTAAATGGGTGTTGGATTTTGTCAAATTAATTTTATGTATCTATTTCTATGAGCATATGATTCTTCTTTTATCTGTTGATATGATGGATTGATTTTCAATGTTAAACTAGACTTACATACGTGGAATAAATCCCACTCAATCACAGTACATAATTCTTTTTATAAATTGTTGAGTACCTCAAAAAATTAAATATGGATCTGCCTTTTGACCCAGTGATCTACTGGCAACAAATTTCATCAATTTGGGCTTTTCTAAAAAAAATCTCTATTTCCATTTCAATTTTGAAAGATAATTTTGCGGGATATAGAATTCTGGGTTTGTGGTTTTGTTTCCTTTAATCACTTTAAATATCTCACTCCATTTTCATCTTGCTTTTTAAAGATAACTCTGATATCATTCCTTGCTTGTTCTTCGGTAAGGATAACATATTATCCCACCTCTCCACAATGATTCAAGATATTCTATTTTGCTTTGATTTCACTACAGTTTAAATGTGATATAACCAGGTGTGGATTCTTGGCAATTTCTAAGCTTCTGAATCTGTGGTTTGGTGATTGTCATTAATTTGGGGAAATTCTCAGATCTTACTTCAAATATTTCTCCTTCATTTCCTCTCTTACGACCTTCTCCTTCTGGCATTTCCATTAGATACAGGCTGTACAGTCATCCCTCGCTATATTGCAGTCCACTTACTGCAGCTTCACTGTATTGCGGGTTTTAACATTCTGTTTTTTTCTATATGTGAATTTTATATGTTGTTAAAATTACATAGGTTTAAGAGTGTAGAAAGTGTTTAAGAGCATATGAAGTGTTTGTAAGAGTGAGGGAAAGGTTAATAAGAGAGTAGGAAAGGTTTATAGGAATGTGGGGAGGGTTTATAAAGCCTATTATATAAATAATAAAATAAATATAACACCGCTACTTCACAGACTCTCACCTATCACAGGGGTCTCTGGAATGCAACTCCTGCGATAGGTGAGGGATCACTGTATCTTTTAGTACTTAGCTATGTTATTGTAAGTTTTTTTTTTTATTTTTCATTTTCAGAAGTCTCTACTGACATATATTCAAGTGCCTTGATTCTTTCCTTGAACATGTCCAGTCTACTGTTGAGCTCATCAAAGGCGTTCTTCATTTCTGTTAGTGTTTTTATCACTATTCCTCTCTTTTTTTAGAGTTTCCATCTCTCTGCTTACATTACCAATCTGTTCTCACATGCTGCCCACTTTTTCATGACTCCTTATCATATTAATCATATATCTCTTAAATTTCTGATCTGATAATTCCAAAATCTCTGTCATATCTGAGTCTGTTAGTAATGTTTGATTTTTCTCTTCTAATTGTTGTTGCCTTTTAGTATACTTTGTAATTTTTATCTGAAGCCACACATAATGTGCTGGGTGAAAGGAACTGAGGTGTATAGTCCTTTAGTGTGAGATTTTATGTGTATTTGGCCTGGAGCCAGGCCGTGTTTACTGTTTGTCATTGCTCTAGGTGTCAAAGCCTTAAATTGCTTCTACTGTCTTTGTTTTGCCTTCCCTGTTGTCTTTGGTTTGTCCTAGAGGCTTTTTCTTAAACAAAGCGTGAGCTTTGCAGGTCTTTACCACTGAAATCCCCTGTTATTACACAGGAACCTTGTAAATGTAGTGGTAAGGTAGGAGTTGGTAAGGTTCTCCAGTTCTCCATTCCTATGATTGTGTCTCAGTCTTTAGCGGGTCTGTGCCCTTGGGCTGCGACCTAAGGAATGTTTCTCAGCTTCTCTCCCTACACCTTATGTGAGATAGGAAGGCTAGGGAGGCAACGGAGTTTGGCATTTCCTTTTGTCCTCTTGGTCAGGCTCTGGTAAAGCCCAAACTGGTTCGACCCTGGTGAAACCCATGCTGGTTAGTCCCTAGTATAATAGTTGTCCCTAAGGGTAGGCCTTTGTCAATGAAAACAAATGTTCTCAGTGTATTTCAAAAGAGTTACTTTCCCTCCATCTGCTGACACATGCAAGAGGATATTTTTTTTTTTATCTTCACCCCGGGATCTCAGTGGGGTTCCCGAAGCTGAAACTCATGAGAGTATTTCCCCAACCACTGCTGGGTCCAGGGAGTTTCATCTCTCAGGTTAGTCCAGCCTCAATCTCCAGCAATTAGTCGATTGCCCAGTAAGTGTTCCTACCAGGATCCAGCTGTAGCTTCTGCTCCCAGTAAACTCTGACCTTCTGAGTTTTCCTCTTTCCCCAGTTTTCAGCTGGCAGTTTGCCCTATGACCTCAATCCTCTGGTGCATCTAAGAAGATTAGCTGATTTTCAGTTTGTTCAGCACTTCTCCTGTGCTGAGGATGGGAGCAGTGGCTTCTCAGCTGCCAGCCAGCAGGGGCAGAAACCAGAAGTCCACAGCTTGCTTTTCGCTGGTCACTCCATACCACTTTTATACTTTTTTCATGATACCGTGCTATTCCTTCTGCCTGGTATGCCCTTCCTGTTTTTCAGAGAACAGTAAGAGCCTGGATACTTCTTACTACCCAGTTATTGTGTTATTTCCACCTTGAAGTCTTTCATAAAACAAAAATTTATTCACCCCTTCATGTGTCTCATATCCCTACGTACATGGTATGTATCACATCACATTATGTTTATTTTATGTGCATACTGTGGGCAGTGACTGTAAGTTATAGTATACTTAGAATCAAACAAGAATTAATGATTTACTTGTTTATCGATTCCAGTGTTGCTCTCTCAGGTTTGGCTCTGATTCGCCTGAAATTTCCTTTCACATGAGCTACACCAGACAGTCTCTGGGACAGTATTTTTTAAGCTGTGATTCAGTCTTATTTTTTGTGTAAAGGACATAGAAAGTTAGTAAGATGGTTTCAGAGAAGAATGCGAATTAGTAACATATATTCATGGAAGTTTGAAGATAAATTCCTGCTGCCCAGTATTTATTAAATTCCTAATGGGGTAAACAAGGTTTGTACACAATCCCAAATTCTGCTGCCACATTGACATACTTTAACAGCACTCATTTTGCAATTTGAAGTGGTTCCTCTCTTAGAATAATTTTCTACTTTAGCAAATCAATAATAGTAATAAAAAAACAGGTTGAGAGCTAAAGCAAAGCCTTCCTAGCTTAGACATAAAGCAGAAGTCCCCTGTTTGGAGACTGGCTTCCTTCCTGGTGGTGATAAAATGATACTTGCCCTGTGGTTGCCAAGCTATACTTAGTCACTGTACTGTCAATATCCTGGAAAAGCACAATGTTTCCCATCGGCATTCATAACTTCTAGCCCTTAACTACCACCACCATTATACATCATAATCCTAGTCTGGTGTGCTAGACATGAAAGGATCCGGAGAGATTTTCAGGTTCATTCCTTTATCAAGTGGGGTGTTTTTATTTATAGGGAAATATACCAAAGCTCAAAAAGGGTAACGAGAATTATGCCCCATAGAAGCAAAAATATTTATATGTTTTGTGTATTACATCTCCGAAGTCTAGAACAGTTACTGATACACAATAAATATTCCTTGAGCATTAGCTAAATAAGAATGAAGGAACTTCCCGAAATCCCATTACATATCAAAGCCGGAGTGGAAATAGTGCAAGGTTCCTGATTCCCAAGTGAGCGAGTGACCTTTCAATCACATGGTGATTTTTTTTTTAATATATTTTATTGATTATGCTATTACAGTTGTCCCATTTCTCCCCCATCATTCCCCTCCACCCTACCCACCCACTCCCACCCACATTCCCCCCTTTAGTTCATGTCCATGGGTCATAAGTTTTCTAGCTTCTACATTTCCCATACTATTCTTGCCCTCCCCCTGTCTATTTTTTCCCATTATCTATGCTACTCATTCTCTGTACCTTTTCCCCCTCTCTCCTCCTCCCACGCCCCTGTTGCTAACCCTCCATATGATCTCCATTTCTGTGGTTCTGTTCCTGTTCTAGCTGTTTGCTTAGTTTACTTTTGTTTTAGGTGTGGTTCTTGATAGCTATGAGTTTGTTGTCTTTTCACTGTCATAGTTTTATCTTCTTTTTCTTAGATAAGTCCCTTTAACATTTCATATAATAAGGGCTTGGTGATGATGAACTCCTTGAACTTGACCTTATCTGAGAAGCACTTTATCTTCCCTTCCATTCTAAATGACAGCTTTGCTGGATAGAGCAATTTTGGATGTAGGTCCCTGCTTTTCAAGATTTCAAATATTTCTTTCCAGCCCCTTCTTGCCTGTAAGGTGTCTTTTGAGAAATCAGCAGACAGTCTGATGGGAACTCCCTTGTAGGTGACTGTCCCCTTATCCCTTGCTGCTTCTAGAATTCTCTGCTTCATTTTAATCTTGGCTAATGTAATTACAATGTGCCTTGGTGTGTTCCTCCTTGGGTCCAACTTCTTTGGGACTCTCTGAGCTTCCTGGACGTCCTGGTAGTCTATTTCCTTTGCCAGATTGGGGAAGTTCTCCTTTATTATTTGTTCAAATAAGTTTTCCACTCGTTGCTGTTCTTCTTCCCCTTCTGGGACCCCTATAATTCCGATGTTGGGACGTTTAAAGATGTCCCGAAGGTTCCTAAGCCTCTCCTCATTTTTTTGAATTCTTGTTTCTTCCTCGTCTTCTGTTTGGTTGTTAGTTTCTTCCTTCTGGTCCACTCCATTGATTTGAGTCCCAGTTTTCCTTCCATCTCTATCAGTTCCCCATGCATCTTCCTTCATTTCACGAATTGGTGATTTTTATCTGCAAATTCTGTCTTTATGATTATCCTGCATATCTTGTTAGATGAAGATGCTAGAGAACAAAACTTCCAAACTAGGAAATTAATGTTTCCCAATTTAGGACTAGGTCACGTAGAAAAGTTTATCGTGATTCCATGTCCAGTACGAGAGGCCCAAAATGTTAACATGTATTCAGAAACCAGTTATTTTGCTATCCATCAAAATGAAATCTATTTACCTTTCATATAATTCAGTGATTTATATGAGCTAATGCCATTTAAACAAATAGAAATTCAAATTGTAAGGATCCTCCTACTATCCGACTCACAGAAGCTATAAACCGAAAGTTCATGATTACTGTGGATTTATTACATACAAGGCGCTAAGTGGGATGGGATCATGGGAGGAGAGTCGGGAGACACACAGAGCTCCATTTCTGCTCGTGAGGCGAGCGAAGCATCAACATATGAAACGGATACGTGGTGCTGTTGGGTAAGCGCTGACTATGCTTTTCTGGGACTACTGCAGGATTTCTGACAGCTAAGAAATACTGTAGGTGAGGAAAAAAAACTGTGGAAGATGTCCTGGAAGAGATTATTCTTGAATAATTTAAACGTACAACATAGGTATGAGAGAATTTTTCATAAGGGGAATGACATAAAACATACATTTAAATGTTATCCAAAAATTTTGGGTAAATGTAACTTTCATGAAAAATGTAACTGAGTCCTAGCTCATATGGGACCTTAGTACAAAACAACTATTATTATTCTTATTTGTAATATTAATAAAAGTATGGAACATTCTCTTTCAATTGTGATTATCTGCATGGAAGCTTGTGATTCAATTTGTTTTCTTTACAAACAAAACATTATTATTTTTGTATTTCTTTGATATCAGAGAGGCAACAGAACTCTTCATTAAAAGATAAGAACAAGTATTTACTTGATTATTTATATCCAGCTTCATTCCAGAAGGATTTAACAGAATTTCAATGAGCACACATAATTAAGTAGCTGTAGTATTTAAATTTTTAGGAAACTTTAGTTACAGGAGTTCTTTGTGTACACATTTTATCTCTCATTATTAGGACAAAATACCATTTTCTTTCAGAATAAACTTTCACCCCTGACCTCCTTTACTACAACAGAGAAATAAACTTTCAGTTACTACATCTACCTCTGTATTTTACATCAAAAGTGAATAATTTTATTGGTTAATATTTCATGTTCACTGGGCCATATGAAAAAAAGAACAGGGCTACTTAGGTTCAAATGTGGAAGGAAAAAAGCATAATTCTGTCTATTTCACTGCCTGCCACAGAGACTAAGTTCCTCCTTCCTCTCCTATTCCCATGCAATCAGCACTTCTGGAAGAGCCCAGGTTCTCTCCTTGAGGCTCAGGTAGAGGCCCACCATTCTTTCCTTCACCGCCTCTCTGTCAAAGCACAGCCATGTAGCTGACAGGTAAGAGTGTGTGGAATACTTTCCTGGCACAGCTCTCCGCACAGGTTGCCTGTAGCTCTAAAGTCTACATTTAGGGACCCAGTAATAACCCCACATTTTTATCTCAGGTCAACACTGAATTCTGCGTTGTAGCTTTTCCAACTACTAGGCACTGCCACTAATGATAAAAATGATAATTTGGTCCCTATTTGTACTCCTGTCTCTATTTTCTGTTGGTTAGAAATGGAGAAAGAAGTGTCAGTAGTCAAAACTCCAAACTTCAACATTCTTTCTAAACTACAAAGTTCACAATGGCAAGAAGAAGCTTGCTTGTTATTGTTGATGACATATTGGTGATCCCATGGCACCTCGCCCATCATGGATGATAATTAACATTGTTAAATGGTCATCGCTTACTCAAACACTTTAAGATCAGGCTCAAATATGCTCCAACTACTGCTGTCTCCTACCATGCCCTTCAAATAATCTTTATACCAGAAATCTCCTACATAATTGTAAAAATATCTATTAGCTTTGCAACTTGGCTTCCCAATGATACAAGTCTCCAGCTAGCTGCAGGGGATGGGAACAGAAGGCGGAAGGAGGTCAAAAGAGGAAAAACAAAAGGTACTAATTTATTTGGATTTTCAAGAAGCAGATCATACCGCAGAGCTGTCTTTTGTCCCCTGTTTCACGGGGAGAGAGTAGTTTGTCATGACTCTCAGGGCAGACCGATACAGTTAAGGAATAAAAAGAACAGAACTTCAAATCCCAAGTTCCCAATAATGCAGAAAACATTGAACCCTGGACAGACTAAACTGTAATACACTGACTTTCACAGAGTCAGAGAATCATTGGGTTAGACATCTTAAAATGAGTTCCTGAAGCCACTTACAAAACTCCTGGTGAAACTGGACCTCTGACTCCTTGGCCCCAGTGGTGTGCAGAGAGTGCTGAGCTTCTGCCAGATGGGTGGTGTCACTGAAATTATATATGTTAGTGGGATTGACATTCAACTAGATGAATGGACCAGCTGGGAGCTACCCCGGTTAAGCTCCACCAGTGAGTGCATGGGGAAAGTAGCCTATATTCAAAGATACGTTACCATCTAGACCAGGGGTGTCAAACTCATTTTTACCAGGGAACACATCAGCCTCACGGTTGCCTTTAAAGGGCCAAAATAATTTTAGGACTGTATAAGAGTAAACCAATCCTTAACTGTTAAGGAGTTGAATTGGCCCTTTGAAAGTAACCATGAGGCTGATGTGGCCCCTGGTGAAAATGAGTTTGACAACCCTAATCTAGACATATAATAAGCTGTTCCAGTATACTACTACTTCCTACGTGAAATTTACTCTGACCTGGCAAATGAAGGAGCTGTTCAGGCCTGGAATTATACACTGTGACATGAAGGATAATATGTCATCCCACTTAATTCCCATGATTCTTAGAGGTAGGTAAGCAATGAATTCCTCCGAGACTAGAATTGTTATCTCCATTTTACAGATGGAGTATCTGAACCTCAAAGAAATAGAGGAACTTGGCCATAACCAAACAATTCTAAATTGGTCAAACCAGTACTAAAATTCAAGCTTCCTGACTCCAAATTTAGTGCTCTTTTCACTATAATCCCAAAGGCATCTTTTTATATCAAGAATTATTTTCTAGATCAATGAGCTATAAAGAATATCAGTTTATTATAGGGAATAAGTGAATGAGTAAATGAAATATTGTTACATGTAATTCACCCCTGTTTTCATAAATGTCATAAATAAATAAGCATTTCTCTAAGAATCCATAATGTGATATAGTTTTGTTACTGCTATTTTCTCATAGAAAAAAACTTTTATATTCTGAAATTGTTTGAAATTCTGAAGCTCTTGCTTCATTTCCTACTCTTCTCTAATAAAAACGGAAATGTACTAGAACCTAATTATACTTCAGTTTTTTGGTCTTCATGCCATGACACTATTTGGGACAGATCACATAATTATTTCCATGGGTGCCCTTAGTAATTAAAACTTCTTTCATAAAGTAACTGAAATACTACCACTCTGCAAATATATCCTATTGTAAGAATATTTAAGTAAGATTCAATAATATGTCAAGGTTGTATTGTTTTAGTGGAAAAAAAAAACAAGAGACTGTCAAACAAACTAATAACTAAGTGTGCTCATATACTATGACAAAAATAGTCTGAGTATCTACTATGTCCTAGAGATATAATAATGAGCAAAACCCGATGCCTATCCCTGAGGAAATCACACCTTAGAAGAGATGGATACAACTGCAATTAAACAAAAAGATGTCCTGTTTATTGATATAAGCACAGAATGGCTGATTTAGAGAAAAAGTCATTAATTCTGTGAACACAAGAGAAGATTTCAAAAAGAAGGTGATAATTTAAACAAATCTTGAAGTAAGGATGCTTTGGTTACTATATGAACTTGAAGCTAAGGAGAATAAAGATTAATCTCAATGCTCTGAATAGTATATAATCAGATGGGTGAAGGATTGAGCAAAGAAAAAAAAGACTCATGGACACAGACAACAGTGTGGTGATTGCTAGAGGGCAGGGAGGATGGGAGGTAGAAGAAGGTAAGTAAAAGGGGGAGAAATATTGATGAAAGGAGACTTAACTTGGGGTGGTGACCCCACAACACAATGTCGACATGATGTATTGGAGAATTGTACACCTGAAACCTGTGTAATTGCATTAAACAATGTCACCCCAATAAATTTAATAAAAACTAAATAAATAATAGTATGTAATTAGATATCTGGCTGGATTTTCCATCATATATTTCACTGGTACCATCAGAAAGAACTGAATGTCATGATGGATTATTAGAATTCTTTTTTTTTCCTCTTAATAAGTTAGTTGCCCTGAGGTTCTTGCTAAATCATAAAACCCTCCAAGTCAAATGTGCATTAAGAGTAGACTCCATTGAAAGACCTTTCTTTCAGTCACCACTAGTGAGTACTGTGCTGTTACTGAGTGACGGAGAATTGAAACACCCAGAAATTAGTTCTTCTCTTTTCATTTGCTGAAAGTGATCTACATTCTGATTGAATCAATTGCTTTCTGGAATCATGATCAGATTTTGGATGTTTTAGATATGCATCCTAATAGAGGATACAGAGGTTTCCACCAAAGAATTTTTAAACGGTCTTCCAAAAGGCACATATCAGAAGATGGGATTAACATGTTCATATAGCTAATAAAGAAAAACCCTTTCATTAACTGTAAGAACTTATATTTTTAAAACACTTAGAATAATTTTATTGTTGTTTTGAGTATGCCGAGATGGATGTTTTATTGAACTGTCTTCATTTTATCAGAAAATAATCAAATATACAATTGTTCCTAGCATCAGAGGAGGGTTTAGGCTGTTTATGGGGCACTCTAAGCATATCCATTTGCTGTTGAGCCAGGACACACACACCTGTCCTGTCCAAAAGTATCACTGCTCATTCCAGAGACCCAAACCTTATGACCTGTTACTCAGCACTGCTGTGTAAAACATTATCATCCTTTCTAAAGTGTCAAAATATTTACTTCAGAAGATACATTCTATCCAATTCTAAATGACGAGGCAACTACATGTAAAAATAACACTAAATAGAAAATTAATGGTCAAACATAAATAGAATTGTCTGAGTGACCCAGAAGAAATTGGAGAGTTCTAGATCTAAATTTTTTTTAAAAATTAATATTTGCTAGACTAGACTTCTTCCTCTCAAGACTCTGAAGCCCCTGGTCTGTTTCTCTTTGCTTAACTTTCAAGGTTTAGACTGAATCATATAGCCTGCCATGAAAATTTAAACCTTCTTTGATTTCTGGTTTCCCTTAGCCTTACTCCCTTTACCCTCATCTGCACTGCACAGTTCAGTAGTGAATATATGTTACCTTATTGCATTCCTTTTACATATTGCCTTTCTAAACAAATTGGGGAGAAATTTTGTCTTATATTTTCTTTGCACCACCATGATGCTTAATGCAAGACTAAGCATATAGCTTTGTTCGAAGTTGTTCAGAATTTAACAGTCTGTAAAATTTAGCTCATTGTTTTAATGTGCTTAGTTATCTGGTCTGCTGCATCAAAAAAGATTAGAAGCAGCAACCATAAAAGTAGTCTCTGAAAACTAACACAAGTATGAACCACTTACACGGGAAAAGCTAGCCAAGGCCATAAAAGCACTAACCCCAGAATAG
The DNA here is from genome assembly GCA_039655065.1 of Glossophaga mutica. NCBI lineage: Eukaryota > Metazoa > Chordata > Mammalia > Chiroptera > Phyllostomidae > Glossophaga > Glossophaga mutica. The sequence goes on along the minus strand of CM077304.1, from coordinate 172,875,493 downwards.
AATGGGATCATTGAGTGGAGGAGCAAATAAATGCAAAACCTGAAATGTCTCTGAGAAGGTAATTGAAATGAAAAAAAAAAAAAAGCATCTTTCTAGATTTTAAGTTCAACAACTATTTATTTAATACTTACTATGTGCCAAGAACTATGTTGGAACCTGAGTTTTACAAAGGTTGACATGGCAGTCGAATCACCTGCTCTTGAGAAACTCACTACTAATGGAGACACATTATATTGCTTTCAAAATAAAGTAATGAATGCTATAAATAGATAGAAACACCCTAGAGGAGCAAAGTAAAAGATACTTCCTTAGCCCAGCCCGAGTCAGAGTGTCCTGTTGGACGAGCTTTCCTCGATGACTCCCATTATTAAGAAAAGGCAACGCTGTCAGTCACTGTGTAATAACATATTATTTCTAGAAATAAGTCAAAGAAAGGCTTTAGATTTAAAATTTGGCCTAAAGTGCTTCAGATATTTTGGGCATTTATGAAAGGAATAACTTTAGGCAGAAGTGACAAGTTTTCAAGCAAAATGTGACTACTGAAAAATAAGTCTATAAATTGCAGTACTACTCTGTGTGACAATGACCTACCATTCACAAAATAGGTAATGGAAAAACAGCATTTCTCAACAAGGAACCAGAGCAATTTATAGCCACAATGCAGACTGCGCCCAGCTATCAAGAAATATTATCAAAGCTGCAGCACAATTACATAAGGCATCTGGGTTTCATTTAAGAGGAACACAACACAGAATCTTTTCTCCCAAGGGATTCATCAATCTTCCTTTAAAAATTAGGTTTATGTACATAGTTAATTTAAAAATATGCACTAAATTATGTTATCTTTTGCTATAGATGAAATCTAGATTAAATTTGTGTTAAAAATCCAAGTGATTTATATCTCAATTGATGATACTTCATTTTCAACTAAGAGCCTGAAAGCTCTTAATTCATGGTCATCTTATTTCTTGAATCAACAACTATAAAGTAATCAACTCTGGCTCCGATGGATACACTCAAGTGAGGAGAGCTCAGATCAACCCTTTTAGTTTTCAGCAACAAAGTAGACAAAAATCTTCAGTTACTGACTCCATCCCAAACTAGCTGTGTTTGTTTCCAAGGCACATGGAACATTTTTATAAACTCACTTTTATATTCGGAACTGCACTTGAAAGACTGACTACAAACTATATAGTGAAAATATATGTACTCTCTTTGCATTTCATATGTCTTCGAAACTTCCATGTGAGTTTTCTTGTGTACCATGTCTTGGATGCTTGGCTTTATATCACCGTCAGGAACCCCCACTCTGCCCTTGTGCCCTTGCTTTCCTAGCATAATTTCAAATTATTCACCAATAATCAAGCCTATTAGCATCACAAAAGGCTTACAAGAAATTAGGTGACACTCAAGGAAAACAATGATAATCATTCAGGAAGTTGAAAGTTACATATAAAATAATCTGATCAGTCTCAGCCTATGTAGAAAAAAAGATTTTAAGAGACAGCTGAACATCATTCATCCATTCAACAATCCTTGATTTTACCCCTATTGTGCCAAGCCCACTCTATGTGATGGGATGCAGGAGAAACCAAGATGGACAAGGTCCATGGTTCCATGAAGCTTATATTCTACTAGAAGGGTCAAGTGATACCTAGATAAAAATATAAATGACTTTAGGCAATGACAAGTGCTATAAAGAAAACAAAAGAGGCCATCTGACTGGTGAGTAGGAGAGGACAGGACCTCTCAACTTTTGTGCCAAAAGAAAGGTAAGAATAACGAAAAGGAGCAGCCATTAGGACATTTGGAGAAAAACAACTCAAGCAGAGAATTCAAACAAGCAAATATAAAGACCACTGAACCTCAACACACGAGGGACAAACTGGGATCTTGCTGGGTACTACGGAAACCCGACTTCAGCCTGCAGATGCAAAGAACAGAGTCCAAAGTGGGACTGTTGACTCCACCTCTTATTATTTATTTGTATTATGTGAAAGAGTTAATCACTTTAAACCTCTGTTCACTCACTACAAAACTGGGGTTATGAAATCCAATTTCTAAGTTTGTAATTCATATTAATTTGTATAAATAAAGCACTTGATACATATTAGATGCTCAATAAATATTAGTTCCCTCTTCACTGGAGGAGTAGAATTTATTCAGTAGAGATTAAAGTGATATTGATCCAATTATAACCTATTTTATAACACAGCTAACAATGTCACATTTAACTTTCCCATAACTCTGCAAAATAGGTTTTAACATCTTCCCGTTACAGATGAAAAAGCTGATGCTCAGAATGATCAACTGACATTTGCAGAACAACTCTGTGAGAGCTTGGGCTTGGCCTGGGTCTTCTAATATCTCGTTCCAAGACCTCTGGCAACACTACACTGCCCATTAATTATATGTCTATGTTTGAACAGCATATCAGTATGGCTTTAGACACAGGGGTAACAGCTTCTCATGAAATAGTGAATGAAAAGAAAGTTGTGGTAGTTAGGTTACATCTGTTTATAGAGGGCAACCCTTAGGCTCAATGTGATTAAGGGTAAATTTTTTTGAAGCCAGAGAAGCTTGGCTCTGTGGCCCGCTTTTTATGTCATGCAACCCTGGATAAATCTCTTTCTTCTTCAGAAATTTAGCATATCATCTATTAATCCTAATTGGAGTTAATAACAGTATTTATAGCACCAAAATGTACTAATGATTAAATAAGGTAATACATGTAATCCACCTAACATACTACATGGCAGAGGGCAAGTGTTCAATAACTAGTAGCTATAATTATTAAAATGTCACTTGTTTGCTAAAAATATTTACTAATTTATAACTGTAATTTAAAAAATAATGTATTTTTAGAATATTGTCAAATCATGATGGTTCATTTTTGCACATGAATACTATCTTCATGAAAGAAATATACCTATTAAAACTAAATAATGTGTCCTTGTGTTTTTTAAACAAATGAATTAAGATCCCAGTCCACATGACACATAGAAGAAATTGAAGACTATACACATTTGTAGATGATGGCTTGGACACAGGAGAGAAACCAATGACTTCCTATGTAGTTGGCTGACCTAAAAAACTTTCTACTACATCAGCTGATGAAGCCCAGAATCCAGCATCACAGGTCAGTGTGATACAGTGGGTTCTATATTACATTACTAATGGGTCTCTCCCATGAGTTACACATCTTAGAGCATTTCTTGATAATGTGCAAGAATAGGGCAGAAATAGGCATTTTGTGGCTGAGGGTTCTGACCTCAGTTCTGAGTTACCTACAAAAATTATATGTAAGCTTCTTTTTTATTAACACATGCTATAACTTATTGAGCACTAGAGCATTTAAACAATATTGCCATTTATCGATAGCATTTTAGAGCTTCCAGGGTCCTTTGAGAGTCATTACTTCATTTGATGCTCACAACATCCATTGGAGGCAGCACAGTAAAGACTAGAATTCCTATTTTAGAGAATAGGAAGCGGAGACTCACAAAGGGAAACTGATCACCCAAGTTGTACTGCTAATAAGCAGCAGGGTCAGTACTTGACCTTTCGAATCTTTACCACATTAAAACATCATGATACTTATTTTATGTGACCATCTGGAAATACCTATTTGTTACACAGAATAGACAGTTTCTTATGCTCTGTTTTATTAAAGTGATGTTTCATTAAAAAACAAAAAATATTCCCTTCCAGTTCTGTACAGACCATGTTCTCGTTACTAATTTGAGGGGCTTAGAGGCAGTTCTTATCCAATAAGCTATAAAGTTATTTACATCTATATGTAAATACATCTATGCATGTATTTATACTCGTATGTATCTATCAACCTATCTACTTATACACTATCATTAGCCCTTGTTCATTAAATAGCATTAAATGATCATCTTTCCAGTTCATGGACAGTACGTTATTTTTACATGAATAAATGTATTTTCTATGGTCATCTAGTGATTTCATACCATTGACTAGGAGAGTTTTTTGAATATTAAAAATATCTGAAAATATCTGGACATATGAAACAAGTTATTAATTATTCTGTGGACATAAGAGTTGAGGAATCTTGTGCGTACTACTTTATCTTTTAATTAGCACTATAGTCAGAGGAGTGCTCCAGGATATTTCCCCACAAATATGGCTTTTTCTTCTAATAAATACTCTAGGAAGTATTGGTTTACTAATACAAATTAAAAAATATATATTAATAGGTATATATGTGAGAAACCTTTGGAAATAAGTAAGGGAAATAAATATATGGAAATAAACTACCCATGGAAATATTTTCTTACCAAGATTTAAGACCAAAATATTAATATTATGTAACCTGTTGAAAATCAACTCCTGGAAAAACAGGCTGTGAATCTTCAAAGGAAAAAACTATTGTTCCGAAAGTCCTTCTAAAAGCAACGTATGCTATGGCTGACGATGTTTGTATCAAAATATGACTGGAACCATGTGTCTAACTCAATTCAAAATACCACTTGCGTGGAAATAAGAAGGCAATGGAAGATGATTTCACAATCAAAGCTCAAAATATGTGCAGGCATATCTCACCAAAATATAAAAATGGCTGAAAGGGACACCCCATTTTAGTTATACCTACGCTACGTTTAAAACCACTCACTGCCACTGCTCAGAATCAGAAGTCTGTTCGGCATGATAATAGTTACTTTCAAAGGGCTTGCCTCGTTCATGTATTGACTCAACTATTGCCAAACCTGAACTTCCTTTCAAAGGTGCCGTAGCTTTGTGTTGGGCATAGTGCCAAGAACCCCAACCAGTATTGTTTTCAGTGTTCACAGACCCGTCTGGCATCACACAGGCACAGACATAATACAATATGTTCCACTGAGTCATCAGGAAATATCAAAGAAAAACAACATTTTATTCACTACTCGGCTTTTCACAAATTCAACTTACCGTATTTTTCAGACTGTAAGATGCATGCCCCCACCCAATTGGGGAGGGAAATGGGGGTGCCTCTTACAGTCCAAATGTGGTTTACCTGGTTCGCTGTGGGGGTGGGGCAGTGGTGGAGCAGGGTCATGGGTTATTAAATATTTTACCACATTTTTTGCTTCAAAATATTTTTTTCCTATTTTCCTCCTCTAAAACCTAGGTGCGTCTTATGGTCCAATGCATCTTATAGTCCTAAAAATATGGTAATGTCTAAGGTAGTGAAGTAAATATGGGGGGAATATTTTAAAAGTGTATACAACTTTCTGGTTTGTAAATTCAGCCTCTTTCTCTAAGTGGCTCTCTCCATCTATGTAAAAATGTATATATGTATATGTGTATGTACATGTGTGTGTACACACATACACTAGTTGAATAACTGACTTCAAAACAGTTGATTTTGATCAGTCTTTCAGAATTTCATACAGAGTTCTTCCATAGCCAAGTTAAAAGGAGAAATGAAAGTGCAGGAGAGAGATTTCATTTAAGTTGATCCAAGTTTCCTCTGGTTAATCTAATTCTGAATCCATGTAATATTTTCTGAAGGAAAAATAAGGACAAGTTATAGAAGAGGAAAAACACTTTCTCTTGGGAAATGAAAGAAAATTATATAACTATTACTCATTACAATTTTTTAACAGATGAGAAAATTAAGTGTAAGTGTCTAGAGCTTTCTAGTCCTCTCTCCACTGCTCCACTGCTAAATTCTCATGCTATTCACTCATTCATTCATACATTCAGAAATCCTTCGCTTATTTATTTATTTTAACTTTATTTTGACTGTTGACACTATTACAGACACCCCCTTTCCCACCTCCTTTCCCCCCTCAACCCAGCCTCTGTGCCTCTTTCCCTCAGCTACCACCACACTGCAGTCCTTGTCTGTGGGTCATGCGTGTGTGTTCTCTGGCTAATCCCTTCACCTTCTTTCATTCAGTCCCCCTCCTGCCTCCCCTTCAGACCCCTGTCAGTCAGTTCCATGTATCAATGCCTGCATTTCTATTTTCTTCATCAGTTTATTTTATTCATTAGATTCTGCATATAAGTGAAGTCATATGACAGGGGTTTCTAAAACTTAACATATCTTTCCATAACTGTATCCCCGCATCTTCCATGCCAATTTGATTCAGGCATACCTCTATTGGCTTGATTTGCCACCACTTTGAGATTTTCTGTATCAAACAGAAGTGTCAAATTCTACAAGATTTTAAAAAGAACAATTTAGTTGAGTAAAACCTTAGTAAATTGGACTTCTCTGAGTGTAATATACTAAATGCTATTTATGCTTTGGAGGTTTTTGCACCCTCTAGACTATTTTTTGGTAGAAGTTTTCTATTATGTATTTAACATCCTCATGCCTTTTCTTTTCATGCAGCATTGCTTTCCCTAGCTGTCACTCCTATGCCTGCTGCCATCCTTACCTCTTTCTCCTTTATTACGTGTAGCATCCTTTGTCCTTAAACAAAGAAATAAGACAACTTAGGTTTGAAAAAACTACAGATATCAGATCACATGAAAGCAGAATAATTCATTCACTTTGGAGAGAGTGATGACTGGATAAGTAAACGTTTTCCACCATTAAAGAGAAGAATAAGGGAAGCAACAGTAATCTTTCAAAGCAGTAAGGGCCAGCGAACCTTACTTAGTCAGACTGGGTAACTACTGCAGGATAAAATACAGTATCTCTTCATAAATGCATACTGCTTACCACGAAGAGGATTCCTTTGGGCACGTAGAACAAGGAAGTCATCCAACAGCTTAGTTTCTTGGGATATGGACCCTCAAAATATTGGCTATGGGGCTCTATCTTCAAATAATGCCAGTGGAATCTACAAAGATTAGCAGTCTGTGCAGATGTTAAGTATATTGTTTCCAGTGACACAACACGATAAGGCTTTGAGACTCAGAATAATCCAAAGAAGCATGACATGAACCCCGCCTTACTCCTTTGCTGTCTTGCCAGCTCTCACCCCGACTTTCTGGCTTACAAAGGAAAATCTATCCAAAAGCACCTTGCCCACAGCCTTCTGGCAAAGGCTTGCACCAGTGGCAGGACTAGAACTAGAAGGCAGACTAGGCCATCACTTTTGAGTAACCACTGGCACCAACTGTATGGTAAGTATCTCTCCAGAACTCATGCAACTGTATTCACTGCCCCACGACTCTGCAGACTTTAGGGGCTATTTTTCCTGTAGAAATCATCAACAGACATAAGAACTAATATGTATATACATACAGATATACATACAATGTATTTTTACAAAATTGAAAAACAGAATATCCAAATGTGGATGGATCTGATTAGGGTCTGCATTTCTTCCCTAATTTTATCTCCAATTAAGAGCAGCTGAATATAATCATAGCAGGGACACTATTGATTAAATGCTAATGAAGTGTTTTAACAAGAAACTACAGCAAAATATACCAACTGAAAATGGTTGTTTGATCGAATATTTTTAAAGGTCAATCTAGATTTGCCCTTTTAAAATAGTCAATTTAATATAAAATCAAATCATTTCTTCCCTAAAGTGTCTGCCAAAAAAATCAAGACTTCGTACAGAGACTATTTTTATCACAAACATCCCCACATTTGACAACCATTACAAGTCTGGTTTATAAAAAACATTGCAATACAGATGTTTTATTCTACTTTTAAACCAAATCTTCAAAAACTATCATGACTTAATATTAAAGCAAACTCTTAAAACATGAGATTAATGTGTAGTTTTTTAATTTCTATATTCTTTAGTTCCTTATAAAGAACATAGGTTTTCAAATCTAGCATACACAAGTATTCTGTAATTTTTGTTTAAAGCTTCAACAGTCCTTTAAAAATCTGATGCAAATTTAGTGCATTAAATGAAAACAAAAGAAAAAATCTTTAAAACCCAAACCTAACATTTTGGAAGAGAAACCTGATGGAGATCTGGAGTGGTGCGATCTAATCCTCTCATCTCACTTGCACTGATATCATCATTTTTGAACAGCTTTTAGCCCAAACCAGCGAACACAGGCCTACACACAGATTTACAAATAGGAGAAAATCCAGGTAACCAGCAGAATGGCCCAAAATGAGATAGCCTCACTTCTTTCAAACTGCTTTGCACAAGGTTAATCATCTAGGCTTCTGCTGGGCACAGCAAGGGTATCACTAACCTTTGGCTGTCCCTTCTACCAGCACATGCTAGGAAGCACATTTAAAGCATCAAACTCAATGTATGCACAGGGATGCCTACACTTCACAAAAAAGGAGAGGGGAGAAAAAGAAACCCATTTGCCTCGAATCCTCTGGCAATCTGAGTGATAGTCCACAAACAGAGATGTTTCATTCACTTTTCTGAAAATATCTTATACAGCAAAAAATTTAAAAAGATAAAAAAGCAAGATTTTGGGCTGCTCCACTGGTTCAGATGCAATATGCGTGTGATGAAGGAGGAGAAAAGTGTACTCTTTGATAACTGAAACTCCAAGACCACATGCCATGTTGTTCAATGCAGATTTCTTGACTGGCATCACAATGAGAACTGCAATATAATTATTTTAATTGCCAATTCATATATCTAAAGAAAAGAATGTATGAGACTCCCCAGAGGTACTGTTCCACAGCGGGAATTTAATACATCAACGCAGGCTTTAGCAAGCGGGGGTTTTTGTTAATATTTCACTGGCATTCACCCACAATAGAACACTACCACTTAGAAATTACATAGGTCTTTAATTTGCAAAGAGCTTTACAGTAATTAATCCTCAGAATACTCATCTGTGGAGAGAAGGAGAAGTAGATTATAAAACAGAGGATTTCAAGTGAAAAATGGTGTGGACAAGGCCGTCTAGGAACCCCTGTTGTGAGACTGAAACAGACTCTCTGGCAGGCCACACACCGTGGTGCTCATTTGGTATGATTCATACATCTAATACTTTTTAGGCACTGATAGCAAAATCACAGTGTTTTCTTTATGCTCACTGAATTTTTCAAAAGTTCATTTCTATACTTTGAATGTTAAATTTTTTAAAGCCACAGATTTTTCCATACATTCTCAAAAGTGATAGAATCCCTACATTTCTGAATACATAGTCTTTAACACTGAGACGACATTTATAGTGTTATTATAACTTAGACCAGCAATTTTCAACCTTTCTCATCCCACGCACATATAAACTAATTATTAAAATCCTGTGGCATGCCAAAAATGTTATATTTTTTCCCAATCTGACCAAAAATAGGTATAATTTAACACCAGATGGCTATTTGTTGTGTTGGCTGTTTTTGTTTGTTTGTTTGTTTTTTTAATTTGATGGTCTAAGAAAAAAGACGTCAGCACCCCTGACTAAGTATTCAGGTATTTCATGTTTTAAAAATTCTTGTGGCACACTGGTGTGTCACCAAAGACCAGTTGAAAAATCGCTGATTTAGACCATCAGTGCTGTGGCAACAGATACTAGTTCACCATGATATACACAAAGTCTGTCCAGAAAAAGTCCAACCATTGTTAATATACCAAGAATGGTTTGCAAGACATCGATGTAACTTGGCAGCCAGGGAGAGTAGACTGGAATGCACATGCGTGAACAATGATGACTTCACTGTACTAGTCAGTGAGAGTGGTACATGCCATTGAATGAGCATGTGCACTGTGTAGCCATCACATTCTAAATGACTGAGTGAATAGAGCATCAAATTTTGCATTAAGCCTGAACATTCCTCCATGGAAACTATTCAAATGATTCAGAAGGCTGCAGCTATGAGCAACTGATTATTGGCAGCTTCATCGCAACAATGCATCTACTCATACATCACATCTCATGCAGAGTTTTTAGCAAAACATCAAATCATCTAGGTGACTTGGCTCCCACAAAGCCCAGGTTTGGTGCCTTGTGACTTTTGGCTTTTCCCGAAACTAAAATCCCCTTTGAAAGGGAAGAGATTTCAGACCATCAACGAGATTCAGGAAAGTACAACAGGTCAGCTGATGGTGACTGAGAGTACTGTGTGAGGTCCTAAGGTGCCTACTTTGAAGGGGACTGGGGTGTCATTGTCCTATGTACAACATTTCTTGTGCCTTCTTCAATAAATTTATCTATTTTTGTATTACATGGCTGGATATTTTCTGGGCAGACCTCATATACCCAAGATAGGAAACAATGTGTTGCCTAGGAGTAATTTCAAAATTTTATTGAATAAAAAACTAATAATCTTTCAGTTTCATTTACTCATTTGTTCACTCATTCATTCCTCAACCATTATTGAGCACTGCTATTTGCAAGGTACTGAACTAGATTTAGGAAAAAAAAAGAAAAAAATCTGTCACTTGATCTCATGGAGTATATAATTAACATGAGACAGACAGGTAAATGAAAAATGAACATAATTAAGGACCAAAATAGAGTGATGGGAGCACGAAAGAAGGAACAAACATTGGTATTTGGTGACATTCATAACAGTGCTCAGAGAAGATTTAGGTTTTACTTGCATTTTGGATGAGAATGGTTCTGATAGCTAAAAGAAATTGGGGAAGTTTATTGATGAGTAAGGGAAGGCCAATTGTAGGAACAGCTTTCCTATTGCCACCCATCTGAGGAAATTTGTAGCTCAAATAGTATCATTTTTTACTGTACCCTGTAAATTTGACCTGGATTCATGGTGCTGAGAAATTCTGGATGAAACTGGCTTGTGATTATCATACAAATTGATTCTATGTAAATGTGTTCCTGTATAGTATCTCAGGATACAGCTTATTCTTACATATATTTTAAATACTATTCCTAAGATTATTTCCCCTCTAATGTATATTACATTTAAAAATGGAGGAATTTAATCCTCTTTTGAATATAGGCTGAAAGACTAGGTGAAAGACACCATAATTACTTATATAGAAACATGGCAAATGGTTACAGAAATTCTTCAAATACACGTTGTATGTTTAATTTTGCTTTAGGCATTAGTCAGGACAAAGCATAGTTCCTAAAATGAGTTCTTAACAGTACTGACATATTGTCAGTACTCAATAAATGCTTATTAAAGTAAACATTCCCTGATGAATTTACAATCTGAAGAGTAGGAATGACATTGAGAATGACTGAAATGTCCCATGAAATTTTAAATAGTACCCTTTGAGCAAAGTGCAAGGCACAAAGCAATGAGTTAGTATTTAAACTTGACTCTTGCAATCCAAGACTAAGTGCCACAGGTATGTTGATTCTATTGGATTTTTCCTAACTGGGAGGTCTTAATCTCAGTACTGGAATTATAAAGATGCCTATATTCTCTATGGTTTGTGTCTACCTTTCACAAAAGCCAGTGGAAACTCTAGCAAGGCCTGGGTAACAGAGGCAATCCTTTCCGCCAACCTAGGACTAATTCAGGAAGGTACCAGTGCCATTATTATAGTAACAGTGAGGAATTGTAACCCGACCTACCATTTTTGACATTGTTTCTATAAATGCTGACTCTGACTAATACATAGTTTGTAGATAAACAGCATGTTTGAATAAAAATCCTAAGAACTAACGTCAAAAGATACAGACTCCGATGCTCAGGCATTCAAGTTCTAGGAGATTTGCTGTCCTTCAAAAGTAAAATCAGAGTGATGCACACCAAACCATCGCTTGGCCAGTTTTAAGGTCCTTATCGAAATGGACTGTGCGGGTCTGCAAGTAGAGGACTTTTCAACACCCTCCTCTTGATCTCTTTGTTCTGCTTTCCCTCCACTCCTTATAAACACCTCTGCTTGCAATGAGATGTTAAGATGATTTTTGAGGTATATACATGAGCCTGCCATCTTCTCAGGTTGCTGGCACCTGAAAATAAAACACTTTCCTTCTCACTAACACCTGTTTCATGAGTTTGGCTTTCATGGTGGCATGTGGTTGAGCCTGCAAGATCTTTGCCCCAGTTTCACCGTTAACATCTACAGATTGAGTGGCCTGGGTCAAAAATGTTAAGTCCTTTATCACATGGCAGCTCTCTACTCAGCACTTGCCACCAGTGGTACTTATGTCATCATAATGATCCACTTTAAATATCAATAAATACAGCGGTAACCAATTTTTGAGCCAAATTGGATATCTGCTGAAACATGTCTCTCATTGAGGCTATTAAAGGCTATTTAAAGTTTAACAAAAGAGTTGTTTAGAGGATTACCTAAATTTTTAGATTAAATACCAAGGCCCAAATAGGTTAGCACAACACTACAATCCTGGAAAACTAATTTACCCATCTTCCAACTGTATCTGGGATTAGAGCTGGGAGTGCATGGAAGTTGATTTTGGTCAAACTAGGTCTTTTCTAGGGCCACTTATGAGAAGCGACAGTTGTAGGTAATTATATTTCTGTGCAATCGGTTTCCTTTTAAACTTCTGTATTTTCTACTTTATGTATTAAAAATTATTACTCTGAAAAGAGAATCCACAGGCTTCAAAAGAATGCCAAGATGACCCATAGCATAAAAAGATCAAGAATCCCTAAACATTGTTCAGAAGTTAGTTAACATGAGACCATCCCAAAGGCATTAGGCCAAAAAGATGAAAGAAGTCACTGTCCATAAAAGCAAATAAAGTGAAGTAAGGAAAACACAAAGGAACAGGGTTCTAAATTTTTACTTTGGGGGGGTGGGGGGAACTAAGGGCAAGGAAAGGGTGTTTGTATTATCAGGCAGGGGGCAGATTAGAATGAAGCAAAGATAAGGTCATCCCTGAGCAGGGAGTGGAATCCTTCTAGGACAAGTCTCAGGGACATCCAGCAAGTGCTCTCCTAATCTTACAGGTAGGGTCTTAAAGGGACAGGGTCCCACTAAAAAAGTCACTAGGCAAAGAGGGACTACAAATAAGTGCTGCATTCATTCATTCATTCATTCATTCATTCAATAAAATTTATTGAGTACCCATTATGAATCAGGTACCATGTGCTTGTGATGGATATCTAATGGTGTAAAAGACTACAAAAGATCTCCTGTGAAATTTACAGTCTAGTTGGAGGGACAGACGTTAAGTGAATAAGCACACAAAAAACTAAACATTAAAAATTATGATAAGCACTATGGAAGAAAAGAGTACTGAAGCAAGAGGGAGTTAAGTAGCCTGGTAGTGAGTGAAACTTAGCTGTGACCTGTAAGATGAGCAGGAATGGGCTGGGCAGAGTTACAGGAATGGGGGTCTCAGGTAAAGCAAAAATCAGGTTGGAAGAGGAAGGGGCTAGTACCTCTTACTTTTTAAATTATACTTTTCAACCTAGGAGATGGGGCAACTCTTATTTCTTATAGTTTCCAAAGCAGAGTTAACTTTTTCCTTTTATACCCTTTGTAATAAAGAGACTGGGAGAATGTGATGAAGAGAATAAGAGAAATCCTATTTCATTTCAATATTGACTGAGAATCCAAAATGGAAAACTTGGAAAGTGCTGTGGAGAATACAGAGATAAGTAAACACAACACTTGAGTGTAGCACAGAACAACTGTGTGAGAGAAAAATCTAACAGAGTGATCACTAGGCATCGAAGCACAGCTCAGCCATCAGCCCTCTGGAGGGTGGCCTGGGGCAGGTTGCATCCCCTCTGGGCCTTCTTTTCCACATTTGTCAAAGAGCATGTGGGCCAGCTGACTCTCTGACATCTATTCCAGTTTCACCAGACCATGCTCCACTTCCCAGACTCTCATCAGAGAATGTTCCAACATCTCCAACTGTCGCTATGATTCAAAGCAGTTCATATACGTATTTCAGAGGTTAAAGATATAATTGTGACTTCATTTTTCCTTTTAAGTCTGTCTTTTGAGACCCTTGAATTTGAATTGAGCTCTGTGAAAATTGATGAAAATGAGTCACCATAATATTCACTTGCTAATTCACTAAACACTTGGGGCTGCTGATAAGGGTTTACCAAGGAGTACCTACTAGGTCCAGGGACAGTACTATGTGCTGAGAATTTTAAAGTGTATAAAATACAGTCTTTGAACCTTTAGACATCCAATGGCTTAGCAGTGGAAATGGCCATGCAAGACACAGTGACTGTAAAGAGAATTTACTACTGGAAGTCCCCAAAATACGAATATAAATGAGCACTGTGAGGACTCAAAATGGGGAGTGAATAAGTGGCAATGATAAAGGGAGGTGCATGTGGAAAGCTTTGCCACAAGTCTTGCATTTGAGCCTGATCTTAAGAAGTGTAGAAGAGTTAACTAAATAGGGTGGAGAACATTTCAGGCAGACAGATCATGATATGTATAGGCAAGAAGCAGAATGAACATAATGCTTTTCCTTCCCCAGCATCTATTTCAGTCACGTTGCAGATAAACAGGATTTTAAACATGGGAAGCCATCCAAATCGAACAATTCTTATTCTTTCATCCAAATCCTAATGGGAACATTTTAAGCTCCCTTTTGTAATTGCCAGGAAAATGATGTGTGCCCTTATTTAGAAGAAATAGCTCTTACTTCTTTTAATCAAACAATATATCACTCTCCCACTAGAGCCGGAACCAAATTCTTCTGCATTTCAGATGTTAATTGGAATTTACTTATTCTTTTGTGTGGTGCATGAATATGGTCTGTCAGCAACTAAACACATTTAAACAAAAAGAAAGGAAAAGAACAAAAATAGGCTTCATGAAAAGCAATGAAATGCATCAAAATTGGGGATTCTATCAGACTCTTCGACAAAAACATCGACTTAAAGGATGTCCTTGCCAGATTAGGACACCTTCCTTTCCCAGCTACTGTCAACCTTGGCTCAGCTCCACTCAGAAATGCCTGCCTGCCTGGCAGCTGCTGAGAGATGGCAACTCCTCCTAGCAACAGATGAAGCCAATGGAAAGCCCGCAGCATTGATTCTTGCTGGGAAGGGCAGTGACATCTCATTTATCTGGCAACTCCAGTGAAGACAGTATAATGCATAAGATAATTACTAAGAGACTGAAATCGACATACCCAAGCACCAGAAACTATCAGATTTTAACCAGTTTGATTGGACAGTTGTCTGTGTAGGTTTCAATTACACCCATATTAGTGCTTGGGTTTTGGACTAAACAGACCTGAAGTGAATATTAGTTTTATAATCTACTATCCATGTGTTCTTATACATGACAGTTTTCCTGGGCCTTCATTATTTTATCTGTTAAAAAGGAATAAGTAATCTGACCTAACATACCTCACAGAAATGCTGTAGGAATCATAAATAATGGTGGATATCAAAGCCTTTGAAATTACCAACCACTACTTGAACAAATACTAACTGACATTGTCTTATAGAGAATCAGTATTTATATAGCTAACAGCTTCATTTCCCATATGGGTAATCTTGGGTAAGTAAGTCACTTCATCTTTATTTCCTCACTTGTCCCAGGAAGACAATGCTGGGACATTATTTTATAGAAGTTGCTGTGAGGATTGAGTGAATAAATTTATACAGTCCAAACATGCAGTAAGCACTCAACAAATGTTAATTAACGTAATTATTATGACCACTCTCATTCCATCATTTACTACTGAGAACTTGAGGGGTTGTAAAATGGGTTAGAGCTATTATTCCCACTAAATGGCCCCAGAGCAATGAGCTGTAGAACTCAAAACACACACATTCAAGGGACCTTGCACAGTAATCTCTTTACCGTCCACAGTGTTTTGACTAATTTGTGCATGCACGAGATTTATCCCCAAGCTTTCTACATTCCCTATTGTACTTTAATTATTCCCTTTGATTTCACTTGCCTCCTCCCCATGTACCTCCCCATTATGACTTGAAATTACTACCCTCCCTTTCCACACATAAATACAAATATGGGCTAGTCTTTGTAATGTTTGATTAAGCAGGCCTGCCAAGCACGTAGCTCTTCGTAAGTCTTTCTAAACAGAGTATCTGCTTTTTATCTTCCTATCAATTTTCTCTCCTGCATAGGAAAAAAGAGGATGAGAGATTTTCATTAAGGGACCTATAATAGTCAGTTTCTCATGTCACTCTCAACTCCATTTATATATGGTAATTTTTAATATTAAAAGGCATGGTATATATTATCACATATGTGGTCTGTTCAGAAAAAGTCCAGCCATTGTTAATATGAGAATGGTTTGTGTGACATCGATGTAACCTAGTAGTGAAGGAGAGTGGACTGAAATGCACATGCAATAACAATGATGACTTCACTGTATTAGTCAGTGGGGGCAGTAGAGTGAGCATGCGTACTGTGTGGTCATCGCATTCAAAATGACTGAGTGAGCAGAGCAATGGATCTGCATCAAATTTTGTGTTAAACTTGAACCTTCCTCCATGGAAACTATTTGGATGACTCAGAAGGCTGCAGCTACGGGCAGCTGATGATTAGCAGCTTCATCATTGACAATATGCCCACTCATGCATCCATCTCATGCAGAGTTTCTTGACAACACATCAAATCACCTTGGTGACTCAGCCCCCACAAAGCCCAGACTTGGTGCCCTGTAACTTCTGGCTTTTCCCAGAACTAAAAATCACCTTTGAAAGGGAAGAGATTTCAGACCATCAATGAGATTCAGGAAAATATAATGAGGCAGCTGATGGTGATTGGGAGAACTGTGTGAGGTCCCAAGGTGACTACTTTGAAGGGGACTGAGGCATCATTGTCCTACGTGCAATGTTTCTTGTATCTTCTTCAATTAATGTTTCTATTTTCCATATTACATGGCTGGATACCTTCTGGACAGACCTTGTATACCCTAGTTCATATGGTACAATAATACAATCCCTTACACAGTTGAGAACAGGTTACAATGGTCAGTGTTTTCCTGGACTCAAATCAGTAGGATTCATTGATAGAAACCATATTTCCAGGCCCAGGTTTTAAAATATCTTCTCCATTTCATAACCCCAGTAACTCCACTTTGAAAACCTGAGATATTGTTTATTTCATGCTTAAAATGTAGGCAGATTTCACCCTGGATGTCTTCACTTTTGTATAGTGCACCTACTCTGCTGACCTAGAAGCACTGTGAAGAGCATAAACTTTATATCCTCCCTCGTATTGCACGTTCCCAAGCATCTAGTTCACTTTGTACTTAGCACATGCTCAATAAATGTCTATTAAATAAACAAATACTAAAAATAATAAGAGGAGGATTGGAGTGATGGAGGAAAAACAAGAGAGCTAAAGAGAGAGATAAGAAAGGAAGAATAAAATGGAGGAAGAGGAAGAGGAAAAAAAGGATGGAAGGAAAAAAAACACATAATAAAGACACATGGGCAGAGTTCTAAAAAACACTTAACTACTTTAAATAAAATCCTTGGGTCACTGTTTCCTATTACCATTTTTCTATGCCATTGCTTGATGCTTAGGATAATAGGCACCACATAGGTTACCAAAGAAAAATAAAAATTTAGTATTAGTTCTCACATAAATTTAAAAAGCTAAACATTAAAAAAAAATAAGCAGAGATATGATTCTTTTTTTCATATTCCTTTCCAGAAATACAGGTTGAGTTGTCCTTTCTCTGTCTGCCTCCCGCTCCCTGAGCCACACACTCTCTATGTCCACTTCTCACACCTTCACAGCACATGACTCACTCTTCCAGACACACACCCCAGCTGATATCCTGGCCTCAAATGAAAAAATAAAATAAAATAAAATTCTTACATAGAAACCCTAACTACTGCAAGCAATGGAATGTTCCTCTTTCAAATAAGGGAGAGAAAGGAGGCTTAGGAATAAATTACATAGATCTCAGATCAGACACTGGTACTGGCACCTCCTGCCACCTTCAAATAACTTACTATATTTCTAATGTAGAAATAATTACACTGGTCTGATAAACCTCCCTGGGGTTTTATGTAGATCCAATGACATTACAAACATGGAAGTTTCTTGAACATAAATAAAAAACGAAAACAATGCACACAAAAATGCACAGTCAGAAACATTTCCTGGGTACATGCTTTTGTTCGTAAGAATCTGTATCACATTGTAGGAGAAAAAATAAATTGGGAACTTCTGTACAAATTCATCTCTTATAGAAGCCCTAATCTTCTGATCCTCACCACCTCTACCAGATATATCTAATATCTATCTACATCTATACATATATCCATCTCTGTGTGTATATACATATATAAACATACCTCAACATCCAGCTTAGAGGAGTTGGAGATTCCAATTCTCCAATGATGGAGAAAGAGCATCATTTTTCTCATGGGCATTCTGTTGACTACCGAAAATTTGGCCAAGGAAATGGCCTCTGTGTAAGCAGAGAATGAGACATTTTAGAAAAAGGCTTTCAGTGGATATGTGACAAAAGAATTAGGTACAGATTGAGGCTGCCCAAAGTCTTCGATGATAAATGGAGCAAGTGGAAATGCTCTGTAGGGATTTGTTTGGAATGTAAGGTAATGGGAGGCAAAGACGGGGAGAACTCTATTTAAAAAGGTTGGGGCCAGCAAGGGTGAAAGAATTAATAGAGGCAAAATGCACATTTAAGGAGAGCTCAAAGAGTTGATATTAGTGAGGGAAAACATTTTGTAACAGCATGAAATTCCCGTCGGACTTACAGGAATCACTATCAAATGGAAGTAAAAGCACGTATAATGAGAACTCTACCAGAAGCACCACCTTGGTCCCCCTGGCTGTACTTAGTATGGATTCAATTTATTATGGATCTAGTTCAAGCCATCCACTGAAACATAATAAAGACCAAGACTATTACTGGCAAGGGTAAAGTCAATGAAAAAATACATTTCCATAGGTTTATTGTATATCAGAAACTCGGGTAAGCTAGGTGATCCACCAGAATCTACTTTCAGAGGGAAAATGAATCCATGTTTTAAATTAAAGCAATTTTAAAGAACCTCTTACACATGGTGACCAATGAATACTAACCATGAATGATTTCTTGGTGGCCCCAGAGAGACAGTAAGAATTACTCTAGGGCAGAAAGTAATAAAAAATCACTTGCATGAATTATATCACATTTAAGGAGAGATATGAAAAAAAAGCATGAGCTCTAAATGATAAGGGGATGAAAAAAATTTAGACTTAGATTTTTATTTTCTAATTTGAAAAGAAAGGATGAGTTAAACCAAATGATTTGTATGTTTCCTTTAATTTAAAAAACAATAATTCTATAGCTTATTTGTTTATTTACTAAATAATATTAACTTCTTTGTTAATAAAGAACTGGAAATGATTGATATTCCTATGGAAACCACAGTCACTTCCTATAGTATTTAAATGTTTTCACCAGGTAGTTGACACATAAGAAAGAAATAATAATTTTTGTAAACACTTTTAAAGCCTTTACTAGGTTATCAGGTATCATTCTACATGATGGAAAATAAAGACAGATAGATAGGTAGGTTGGTAGACAGATATGGATTTGGAATGTGATTGGAATAGAGGTACAATAGGCATAGAAATAGAAAAACTAATCCATACAACGCTCATCAACTGTAGATAAAACAGTATGTGCCGAGCCATGCTAAGCAATTAACATACATTCCCGTGACTACAGATTCCAGAATCAGTACCAAAAAAAAAAAAAAAAAAGGCACAATAAAGAGAAGATGATCCTAGCAATCAACTGCAGTGTAAAATTCAGGTAATAAAGCCCTTGATCTTAAGAGGTGTCCATAAAAATAAAGCCACAGCGGGCACAGTGCAAGATAGAAGATACAGAACTGGAAGATTAGGATGATCTCTCAATACTACAAGGAGAATTAAAACAAGGACAACAAATAGCAGATTGTCAGTTTAAGCATTTGGGCTTGGCTTGAAGAGTTTTTGAGAAGCTGATTTGCAGAGATAAGGGCACTTGGACTCCAGTGAGGTGGTGCAATAAATAACAGTGCTCAGAGAGTTATATTTACTGCCACCCAAGATGAATCATGAGTCTTTGGGGAGTGCATTTTTGAAACTTCATTTTCCATTTTGGATGACTAGATCAGTCTCTCAGAAGAGTTTGGATTGTGGCCAGTGACTTCCCTCTGCATTTTTCATCTGAGACTTAAGGCCTGTGCGACTCCATTTTCCATTTTTACATAATGTATCTTAGATAGTGGGGACTTCAGCTGTGTCTCTTTATTTTGTAAAGAATTAGACATGGAAAACAGCCTGTTTACAAACATAGATTTAAGAATGAGGATGAACAAACACAATTAAGAAATCTTAAAAAGGCATGCTTATTATAATAAACTACTACTCTATACCCCATACCTATATTTCATATTATGATAGTAATGCCGATTGCTACTGGGATGATGAATGAGCAGATACCATTCAAAACTGTCAAGAGGAACAACCACATTCTAACAATATGCACTTCAAATCTTACCATTTGCGACAGTACGGAGAGACCTAGGGAGTATTATGCTAAGTGAAATTAGTCAGACAGAAAAAAACAAATACCTGTGATCTCACTTATATGTGGAATCTAAAGAAAAATATAAATGCACATACAAAACAGAAACAGACTCTTAGATCTAGAGAACAGACTCGTGGTTGCCAGAGGGGAGGGAGCTGGGGATTGGGTGAAAAAGGTGAAGGGATTGAGAAGTACAGATCGGTAGTTACGAAATAGTCATGTAGATGTAAAGTGCAGCGTAGGGACTATAGCTGATAATGCTGTAATAATGACGTGCAGTGCTGGCTGGGCACTGAAAATATCAGGGGAGTACTTTGTAGAGAATATCATTGTCTAATCATTATTCCGTACATCTGAAACTAAAACAAAATAATATTGCATGTAAACTGTAACTGAAAAAAATTAAATTAAAAGAAAAATCAGGTATTAGAAAGGCATACAAGTAAACCCTGAGAAAAACCTTCAGAAACCAATTTGCAACTGTCCCCATCGAGAAATTACCTCACGTATTGCCCACACACTCAAAAATGCCATGATGATAGACCAGTCTGTAAGTGTCTAAGGGCAAAACAACTTTTATGTATTAAAAAAAGTTCAAACCAAATAAGGCCCTTTAAAATACTAACCCTACAGCAGTAACCCATTCTACTTGATGGAGCATATCAGGGGAGCACTTCAGGGTAACTGGAGGTAGCTCATTTTAAGAAACCAAATTATGTGAATTTTAAATATGTCAGCATTATATATGACAGAAAGTGTCTTAGAACGTGCATGGGAAAATTTGTTCAAGGTCTGGCACCAGCCTGTGACACAAGGTCAATCTCTTAAGCCCCCACAGCTCCCTCCTTCTAGTCCATAAAGTAAGCGCAGTATTTTTTGCTGTTGCCTACTTCAAAGGGGTAGGAATCAAGTAAAATCATGAATGCAATCATGCTTTGTAATCCATAAAATACAATGTCAATATTGTATTGCATTTATAAAACTACTGCTTGCTTTTTGTAAATTGATAAATCAGTCTTAATCTACCATACAGGAAATACCTGGGGCAACTCCATTTCTGGATATTACAACACTTTAAAGCAAAAGTTTAACAAAATATATATATATAGTCAAATAGATTATAAAATATAATATGCAAAGGGAAAAAGAGAATAAAATAAAGAACCCCAGGTAGTTGATAATGAAAAGCCTGCCTCTATGATTAGACCACAGAGGGAAAAAACAAAACAGCAACCATAGCTTTTGTTCTTCTCGTTAAGATTAGAATATCGAACATTGAATCTAAAGGTTTCAGGAGTGGCTACCAACAGGCCACAAACCTTTTGCATGTGTTAGCAGAGCAACAGAAGGTGAAACAACTGTAGTAATAGGCCATTCCATCACCTCTGTGGAGGTATTGTCAGCTGGGTAATGAGATGGAAGTGTCTGCAGAAAACTGGAAGATGAAGATGTGGAGGATAAATCAGATACAGGCTTTGCCTTGAAGAAGCTGATAATTTAGATGTGGAGAGAGGAGTACAGACTGAACCTAAGACAGAAAAAACTGCTATGCAAGAGATACAAGCAAAATGCTATGGAAGGATAATGAAAGGCAGAATTGATTCTGTGGTCGTAATAAGGAAGATTTCATGGTGAAAGTATATTGAGTCAAAGAAAAAATGGGACAGTGATCAGTAAAGACAACAGGAAAAGGCATTAGGACTGAGTGCGTAGAAAGGTGAGATACAGGAAATGGCTCAAGAAGAAAAGACAAGAAGGGAATGAAAGGAAAACATATCATAAAGAGAAATGAAAAAGAACATGAAATCAGAGTTATGTTGGGGGACAATTGTTAAAGGGGCATTGAAGGCCAACCAATGAATTCTGCATTTTATAGAATGGGTTACTAGAATTCACTAAGGCTTTGGAGCCAATAAGGGGCTAGCTTGACTTACGGTGGTGAAAAGCAAAATAGCATGGGCAACATAATACCCCTTTCCAGAGTGTGCAAGGGTAAAGGTTTGGAGAAGAGAGCAGAGAACAGAGGTAATAAAGTTATGAGGGAGGATAAACATAAGTAAAAGCTCACTATGTTTCCACTATAATCAAAATAGATAAATAATAAATTTTTTCACATGCAAAATACACGTGCTACTCTGAGATACCGTGTGCCTTACCAAATTTCTTGACCTTTATAGGGGTTAGAAGGAAAATACTACTTTTACTGGGTGTTCATTATTGAGCTGAGTATATTAGCTATTATCTTTTAATATTCCTCTAACAAACATGTGAAGTAAATATAATGCATTCGATTTAAAAAATAGTAACTGCAACTCAGAGACTCTAAGTCACCTGAACTCAACCATCAGCAAGAAGGAAGCTACAAGCCAGGACGACTGTTCTAAACACTTGGCACTACATCCGATTGCTGGACTGCAGCATGAGGTCTCCGGGGCTGGTGTGGCCATGTGGAACGGGAGCTGTTCAATCATCGAACGTTATTTTAGGCTAAATTATATTGAAACTCTATGCATTCTGGTATTTGTTTCAAAGAATTTCTATTTTGTTCTCTTTTCCTTTTTTAGATGGACTAAATTAAACTATACAAGGCTAACTAGATACAGAATATTCAAAATGGTAAATCTTTTGAGACTGAAACCTCATCCAATTCACTGAGTGCAAGTACTATTGATTGACCCAGCCACTGGCCTTGAAAATAGACATAATGAATGCTGTAATGAACACAGGAGAGTGGTGGTAAAGTAATTGTGACAAAGCCATGAGTTAAAAGCTGGATTAATAACCACGTTTTGCAAAACAGGCTTCCATCATGATTTGAGATGTGCTTGCTATGTCTAATGATGAAGGCAAGACAAGCTCAACAGAGAACAGAGGATATGTGTCTACTGTACGCTAATTTCAGATTTTTTTAGAGATGATCTTCAAGTAATTCTAGCATAACATGGATACAATAAATATAAACATGTAACTTTAAAAATCTATCTGTATGTACCTTTCTTTAAATATTCACACGGGCTTCAAATTCCTTAAAGCCTATTTAAAAGTCATATTTAAAACTGTGCCATAATTTAAAGTTTCCAAATGTATACAAAGAAGTAATATGTTAGCAAGGCACTAAATATGCATTGCTAAATATATATATTTCTATATCTTTTTTTCACTAAATAGCCCCAAGATACAATTTTAATGTATATATTTTTAAGAACACCACAAACATTTTAAAATTGAAACAGAGAAGAGGAAAAAATACATTCTATGACTTGAGCATAAACCTATCTCAATGCAGCACCTCATTAACAGATACGTATGAATTGTTAAATCTCTGACAATAATTTAAAAGTCAAAGCTTAGTGAGTAAATTCAAATACCACCATTCCTCGCAAATACTAATATTATTTTCAATTTTGTGGTCAAAATTGATGGTGTTTACATGTCCAGGACACAGTTCACAATGAAAACACAAATTCTACTCTGTTTTCACTCCTGTTTCCACTTTTTGCGCCCATACCAGAGTGTTGACATTTTGTCACACCTCTCCAGTCGTGAGGAAATTCACAACTTTGGATTACTTTAAACAAATTAAAAAATGCAATTCAATTAATGTGTCGTGACTCCATTAGTGAAAATGATTTTATTTGCTTTTTAATCTCCATTAAAGCATGATTGAATTGATCTTTTAAAATTGAATAGGCCTTTTAATAATAGCACTAAAGAGATAAAATCCACATATTCATCCATTAGAACTGTACAATTCAATCGTATTTTGGTGTACTCACAGAGTTGTGTGGCTATTATAATAACCAACTTCAGAGCATTTCATTACCTCAAAGAACAACCCCACACCCTTCAGCAGTGGCCCAGTGCCATTCAGCACTATCTAATCATTATACAGTGATGTGTATAACGTTCTGTCTCCATAGAGTTGTTTTTTCAGGACATTTCATATAAATGGAATTACAGAATAGGTTGTTTTTGGGACTGGCTTCTTTAATTTAACAATGTTTTCACCATCTAACCATGTTGTACCATGTATCAGTACTTCACTCCTATTTATTGCCCAATATTCCATTGTATGACTATGTCATACTTTACCCTTTCATTACTTGATGGACCTTCCCATTGTTGACACTTTTTGGCTATTATAAATAATGTTACTATGAATATTACTGTACAAAATATTTTTGTGTGGACTTGTTTTCATTTTTCTTCGATACATACCTGGTTGTGAAATTGCTGGGTCATAGAGTGACTCTATGTTTAAACTTCTGAGGACTGCCAGGCTGTTTTGCAGAATAACTACATCATCTTCCAGTCCTACCAGGAGTGAATGAGGGGTCACTTTCTCCATATTTTCACCTACCCTTGTCATTATCTGTCTTTTTAACATAGCCAGCCTAGTGGGTGTAAAGGGGTATCTCCTTTTGGTTTGCATTTTTTATGACTAATGATATTGAGAAAATTTTCATGTAGCTATTGACTATTTGTGCATCTTCTTTAGAAATATATCTTTTTGTTAAAGTGCCCAGATCCTTTGCACGCCTTTAGTTGGATTATCTGCTTTTTATTTTTAGCTGTAAGAGATCTTTATATATTCTAAATACATGTTCTTTATCAGCTACATGAATTGCAAACTTTTCTCCCTTCCTCTGGGTTGTCTTTTTACTTTCTTGATTGTGTCCCTAGAAGCACAAAAGTTTTCAATTAAGATGAAAAAGCAAATGTCTATTTTTCTTCTGTTGCTTGTGCTTTTGGTATCATATATATAAAATCCCTCCTTAATCGCACATCATGAAAATTCACCCCACGCTTTCTTGTAAGAGTTTTATGGTTTCAAATCTTACACTTGAGTCCATGATCGATTCTGAGTTATTTCTTTACAAGCAGTACAGACCTTTTAAAATAATTCTTTGGCAACATGCTGTTTTTTATTGAATTTATTGGGGCATTGGTAGCAGAGACAATCTATTCAATAAATGGGATTGGGGAAATTCAACAGATAACGACAAAAATATAAAACTAGACCACCTTCTTACACCATACACAAGAATAAACTAAAAATGTATTAAAGACTTAAATATTAGACTCAAAAGCATACAAATCCTAGAAGAAAACATAGGAAGTAAAATTTTGGACATTTCTCATAACAATATTTGTTTTGATATATCTCCTCAGGCAAGGGAAACAAAAACTAAACAAATGGGACTACATCAGACTAAAATGTTTTGCATGGCAAAGGAAGCTATCAACAAAATGAAAAAATAACTTGCTGAATGGAAGAACATATTTACCAATCCATCTGATAAGGGGTTAATCTAAAATTCATAAAGAACTTATAAAACTCAATATAAAAAAATACAATTAAAAAATGGGCAAAGAACCTGAATAGAAACTTCTCCAAAGAGAACATACAAATGCCAATTGGCAACATGCTATTATTAATCAGACTTCAAAGTCTTAAGATAATGCCAACAAAGTCTTTTTATTGAAATAACTAAGAAAGTTCTTGGAAATCCCTTAGGAATATTACAAATACAGAAAGCATTTCATCAAATGCATACAAATTTTAAAAAACATACAACTTATTCCTGAATTCTTTGTAAAAAGGTTCAAAATACACAAATAGTACAAATAACAGAAATTCATGATGAGTTAATGCAAATTTTAAAATTAAAAAAATATGCCAGGACGTAACATGTATCATGTTTCTATGACCCTGCTTCCTTCTTTAACGACCCTTAACCATTTCAGCCTTTCAGTATGACATGAAAACATAGTGTTTGCCCTTTTCCACTCATGATTAGAGCACCTAGAATTGTACTCAGCACATGGTAAGTGAAAATATTTAAAATCAAATAGATGAGCAAATGAAAATAAGTGAGTACGAGAACTGGTATTTCAGACACAAAAAGTATGACAAAAGGGGTGAAAACCAGTAAGGTTTACACATAGTTTGTTCCTACTGATGTTTTGCCCTTATTCTTCCCTCTGCTAGTTGAATCACTATTCTCCTAGTGTGATGTCTGTTTTCTTTTCTGCCCTTAGGTTTTTTCTTGAATATCATCTCCTAAAAGATGATATTCACGGCAATGCCTTCTAAATTAGTTTCCTCTGTTACTCTCTTTACAGAAATATATGTATTTCTTTCATAGCATTAATCTTAAGTGATACATTTTCATATTTTTATTCACATGTCTTGCTCTCCCATTACAGTGGAAGGATTTTACATTTTATTTTCAGTGCCTAAGATAATGTCTGCCACATCACCAATTCTAAATAAATAGGTAGTAAATTACAGGATAAATGGAAGCATGAAGAGCTGCTGATCCCTGGATTTTCAGGCAGCTCTCTTGAAACCACAGGCAAACACACCCACACAAAGTCAACATGGTGTCCTTTTCCATGTGGATCTCTGTTCCCTCACTACTGCTGACAGTTCCTACAGAGAGACCTTTTCATATCCAGTGAAACAGGAGAATGAAAGTTGAAGTAGTAATGCTTATTCATCTTCACTCTAGCTATAGAAAGAAGTTTCGGAGAAAATATCCATCAATCTACCATGAAAACAAGCAGAAAGCTCCTGTCTCAAATCCCAGGTGAGTTCTAATCTATTTAGATCTGAATTAAATAACAGGTAATCTTTATGCCCTCCAGTCTCTTCTGAATGGAAGTTCAATAAATTTTCACCTAATAATTATAGTGACTCAAAAGATCTTATTCAGCCTAATGAGACTACACACGCATATCTATTCCTCCATCTGCTGACTTGAGAGCTAATTCTCTCCCCTTCCCCTCCTCTTCTTAAAGTCTTATACTATGTCCATTTAAATGTTCAATCTGTAGAAGTTTGGCACCAACCCAATATCCAATTTCCTCTTCCTATTAACAGAACCTTGGTTTTCATGGATATAGCAAGGTAAGTGGCTTAAAATTAAAAACAAAACTAAAAACTGAGAAATTTTACTATATTCTTTACACCTATAAGTGATCATGTGACACAGGTCTATCCCTAAATGAGCATCACTAAGACTTCTGGAAAATATGTTTTCCTGATAAAGTCGCCATTTCATTGCCCAGAATGGTCATATTATCTGGTGATATAGGAGAAACCTTGTACCACAAGGAAAAAGCCAAATCAATATAAATACCTTGGCCCTCATGGGCCTGTTGAGCCAATCAATGAGCCAATACTAATAACTGTCTATCTCCAGACTTCTGGTAACGTGAGAAAACATGAGCCTCTGATCCCTTTCAACCCCTTTTAAGGGTCTCTCTTTTACTCAGGGCTGAGCTCAATTCTTGGTTGATACAGGAAAGTGAACTTAAGAAAATGGCCTTGAACGATTGGTCTTGTGACGTAAAATCATATGAGGAAGATTTCAAATTAGTCAGTGAGATTTTTTGGACATATTGGCACCTCAGATGACCAACTGAGACATATTACACAGTCATACACAGAGGATCACATATAAAGTGACTGCATAATTATTACCCAAATCTTAATCCAGGTCTCTTCTGAAAACCAAACAAGTACACTCATTATTTATTACACTAAGACATGAGGCATAAACTGGAACTCTCCTGGATGAACTATGACATAAAGACACCAAATGGGAGTCCGATATTTCCGTGGCCTCAAAATGAAGTTCTTTCCAGTTGGAAGTGGCTGAAATATATGTCACTTTTGACATATGCATTTCTATGTATCTGATCCATTTCCCCACTTTAACTACTAGATTTAAAATTTTTGTGGTACAGAAACAAACTTCATGTTCATCATAAATGCATAAGGCCATAGGCTTGAAGTCTCCTCAAAATACAGCACTTGGTGATTGGTCCCTGTCTGCCAACATTCTCATTGGGCTACCTACCACAGAGTTTGATTGTTTTGCTTTTCAGTGATCTTTTTCACAGTGCTGTCTGCTCAAAGAGCCAATTTCCCTGCAGACTTGGTCATAAGACTGACTGGCCTGTGTTTCTCTGCTTCACCACATCTACATTCCATTCGAATCTCAACTGAAAGCCTTCTGATTTTCTCTTTGCATTCAGCGTTCACAATTTCCTTCCTCTCCTCTCCCTTAAGTATCTGAAACTCATGGTATGTAGACCTATTTTATGTAGTGTATTTCCCTCTAACTGAGTTACATAGGGAACAATTTGAAGAAGGAAAGTCCCTGAAAGTTGAAAAACTGGCTTATGCTTGGGCAGGGATGGGCTGGTGTTGAAACAAAACTGATCTATTACTTCTGATGTTTTTTTTGTTTTTGTTTTTGTTTCTTTTTGTATTTAGAAACTATCCAAGCACCTCCTTCAGAAGAGAAATACACACACACACACACACACACACACACACACACATATGATAATTGCTATTCCTGTACATTGGTTTTGGACAGCAGGTAAGGAAAGTGGAACTAATCAGAACAGGGAATCTCTTTGGGGGATCAGGCTAGACCAGAAACCATGGTAAAGTCAGAACTCTTCTGAAGGACGTGCTTGGATAATCCTTCAGGAACCACGTGGAAAACATGGTGTGAATGAACCTGTAGCTTTCTTGGAAAATCTGACCACTTTGAATATGAGTTCATCCTTTTATTAGTTTATATGGGTAAAAAAAATCACAAGCCTCATTGGTTCACACCAGAAGGGCAATTATTGGCCCATGAACTGAAATCTCCAGAGGTAAGGCTGGCTTCATGTGCAGCTTCACAGGAGGTGAACAAGACCAGATTTCTCCATTCCTTTACCTCAACCCCCTGCCCTCTGAATGTTGGAATCATTCTAAGACAGAATTTCTTCTTGTGCTTTTAAAGTGGCTGCCATTCTTTTATCCTCACAGCTCTAAATTCAGTTTTTTAAAAAAGGCAACTCTCTTTCAACACATTAAGTCAAATTTGCGGCCTGAAGCTAATTGGCTCTAATTAAATGAGAAATACTCAAATACTCTGCAACCAAACTTGCATGAGAAGTGTGGGTCAAGATATTGGATTAGACAAACTAGTAATACCACTGAGACAAAGAGTAGAATTAACCCTGCATGAACTTCATGGATTGATGGTAAAAAATCGATTGAGGATACACTGAGCATCTTCTTGAATACAGCTATTACTACTACTGCTGCAGCTGCTACTTCCAGCTAACACTCAGAATTGACAACGTACTAGGCCCAGTGCCAGGACTTTACACCCATCATTAAATGTAATCCTCACTATAATCCTACACAGCAGGCACTTTCATTATTATCCCCATTTTACATATAGGAAAACAGTCTAGAAGATTAAGAAACTTCTATAATGGCACTGAAAAAGTACATTACTGAGCTCTGATTTATTTCTAAAGGTTGCATTCTTAAATACTATTTAATACTGCCTAATTTGCTAATGACTAAAGCAACAAAATCTAGAAATTTGGGATATATGACTATAGGTTGGCCTAATGTGCCTAATGGTAAGGTAGAAAAGTGTTACTAGGAACACATGTGCTAATTTGCACAATTAAGGCTAGTCATGGAGCTAAAGTATTAACATTTTCCAGAAGTTATAAACACTTGGAATAAAACCAATACCACTTAGAGCTGAAAATATCATAATAAGATAAAATGGATGCTTATCATTACTCAATCCTTACTGAAAGTATAACTAATGATCTGTTGACTCTTTCTAAAGAAAGGCAACACAATTCTGACAAAAAAAATATGTCACATGTTCACAAGGAACAAATTCCAGATTCTTGGGCTGACAGGATTCCATTAGTTCAGTATATATATATATATATATATATATATATATATATACACACACACACACACACACACAAAATAAGTAATCATTCTCTTAGTGCTGTGACCAAAAATTAACCTAAAATTAGAAAGAAATGTCCAAAAATTCAAAGAAACCACAAGCATATGGAAGAAAAGATTATGTAAATGACCTAAACTGAGTATTTAACAATCTAACTGCTGAACAATTGTGATTTGGCCTTCGACTTCTTTCTTTTCAGGTGCCATTAACTTCAAAATTCTAGGATTAATTTGGCATTAAGCACTAAGGTGTTCTCTCTTGCTCCCAGTGTCCTTCAATGTTAGGAAATTTTTAGAGATACCATTTGCCCCAAGAAACAGTTCTGCCTACACCTCAGATTTCAGAATATTCTGTGAGAAAGTTGCTTAATGAGGAACCTCAATTTGCAAAGAATTTTCTATCCCTATTCTAGACATGTTTTCAACAAATATTTCTTTTCATCATAGAGTAGAAATCTCTTACTGAGAGATGAACTGTAATGACCAGGTGGGTTCACAGGAAAATCTCCTGTCCAGTCTTTGCTTCTTGTCCCACCTCTTTTAGAAGCCCTATTTAATTCATAAAGGAAAACATGACATCAACGTCTTAAACTACAATACAATATAGACTCAATGCAGAGAAGTATGAACAATATAGTTCCTCAGCTGAACCTGCCATATTTTAATAAGATAAATATGGACTCTTCAAAGTTGATCTAATTAAATGAACAAAGAAGTGCATAGAATCACAATCAGGAAAACTCTTATAAAACCATTTAGACCGGATGGCCAATGAAATATTACCAGAATCAAATTGCATGAAATGCATCTGTCAGCAGATTCAACAGGATTTTAACAGGTCCCATTATACAGGGATTGCAGTTTTCCGTGTTATGGGAGATATTAATCTGTATTAGACTTGATCCCTAACTTCAAGGAGCTTGCATCTGACAGGTTAGACAGGGCATAAAAATAAATAAATCTAACAAAAGGAAGAAAGGAAGTATATAGATAAACATCTTATCAAAGTACAAAATATAAGTTATTTTTGGCTGCAGAACCAGAAAAAATGTATTGGGTCCTCAAGTGATGGGATGTTTTGGATATCTGGGATAGCAGGGAAGCAAAAGGAATTAAGGAAATAAAGTAAAAAGCACTTTCTCCTATCATTCACCTTGTGAGTATAAAATGTCTTTTCCTATGATTCTCAGTACTGACCTTCTCTTTTCTTCTTCCTCAGAGGCCCCTTCCATGTTTCTAGGTAATTCTTGATCAGTTTTTCAATATAAAGTAAATATCATCTTGCAACCTTGATATTTTATACTCTTGCCCAAGAACCAGATTTAGGCATAGAATTCTAAATGATCAAAAGGATATGAGTCGATCAAGCTGTCTCTCATTCTTGTTACTGTTGCTTTAGTTCACTACCATAATGTACACGTAAAAATGATTAAGATGGTAAATTTTATGCCATGTGTTTTTATCACAATAAAAAATAAAAGAGGGGGGAAGGCATGAGTTCAAACCACAGTCCATCCATTCTGCTCCAAACAACTAGCAATGATGAATAAAATATAAGAAATGAGGCCTAAATAACAATGCCAGCAACAAAGCAAGCTAAGCACCTGCACAGGATGGAAACACAAAGCCCTGAGCAGGCAACAGCTGCAGGCCTTCTGGGCTCAGGTCCTGAAGGAGGCCCTGCAACTCACAATTGTACTCTGCATAGGTTAATGTCAATAAACCCCCCCTGTGTAGAGCAGAGGGCCAGAGCCAGGCCACCTGTCCATACCAGGGGCTGGGATAGTTTCCCTGCTCCAACTCTTAAAAGGCCAAAGTAAAACTTCTAAAATGCTATTACTATTTTATTCAAGAGCAATGATAGACATAGCCTCACAATGAGAACTAACGCAAGCTGCACCCTAGCCCAGACCCCTTTCCCTCACCTTACTGTTACCTAGAATAGGAGCCTTGACATGACTTTTTTTTTTTTCCCCCCAGAAGTGACTCAAACTTACTCTAAGCTAGGGCCACTGGAGGCTAGACAGGGGCAACCAAAACATTGCTAGGAAGTGAGGGTAGACCTTGAAGGAAAAAGATCTGGGAGAGGGAGAGAAATGTGCCTGCAGATAAAAATCACAAACACATCAGAAACTCATTCTGAATTCTAATACAATCTAAATCTACTTCTAAAAATGGGAGCCAAAAAATCAACAATTGAAACATGAATTCATTACAAAAGAAATTAGCTTTATGGAAAAGTCTGACAAAGTCTCATAACAATGCTCAGAGAGACAAACGAGTTGATGACTTAATTATAAAAAGAGCCAGGTAGTAAAAACAGGAGGAAATAAATCAGGAACAGATACATATTAAACAAAAACCATTAGACATCCAAACCTGAAAAATATAGTGAAATTAAAAACCATATGGCGTAAATTTTTGAGATTAATTTGGAAGTTTCTAACATAAGTCATCTAAGTATTGTCAGCACAAGCGACTGGATAACAAGATAGAGAAATAAAGTGTATGTGGGTTAAGAGTTTAAATTTTCCAAAATTTAAGGACTGTGATTCTTTGGATTAAAAGGTAATTCTGAATTCCTAATGAGATAAATTAAGACAGATTCACATCTAGACATAGTGAACTTGCAGAACATGAGGTATAAAGAGAAAAATAGCCTTTATGTTTTCCATGTAGGTTACCTACGAAGGAAAGAATATTAAACTGGGAACAAACTTGGCATAGTCAATAATAGATGCCAGAAGTCAATGCAATAGAATAACATTGGTCTATTTCTAATTGTATAACTATCTGAACTGTAATTCAAGAGTGAAAATGAAAGGAAGGCATTTCACGGAGACCAGGATGAAATGAATTTACCATCTACACACCCTCACACAAAAACCAAAGATTTCTTTTATAAGAAAAGAAACCTCAGAGGGGCCAAATTTGATAGACCCCAAAACAAAAACTGTATGCATAGAAATTCTTTTAAAGATCAGTAAGTTTAACTATTAGCTATAGAACTGTTTAAAGAGATTTTATTTTAAAATGTAACTCATCAAATTGCCAAGAAGGGTGGCAGTGCTCACTGAGCAAAAAAGCACCCTGGTCTCTGTCAGCTGTTTAGAAGAAGGACAGAGACACTAAAAATATTTAGCAAACTGTGTACTTATGTATGTAGGTTAAAAATAAGGGTAAGCCACTAAAGGAATAGACTTACAACCTACCTCTACAAAGCAGCAGAAGAATAAATATAAGAAAAAATGTTCCAATAGTGTGAGGAAATAAAGAATATGGAAGCAAAAATACATAAACTACAATGATAAAAACAAATCCAGATGCATCGACAATCACATTAAATACATACAGATTAAACTCACCTATTAAAGCATAGATTTTTCAGAATAGATCTCAAAAGTTTCTCTCTACCCTACCTGCCAATCACTCTGCCTTTGCCATTCTTTCCTTCTTTTCCTGGTGAGGGGGGTGGCAGGGAAATCTGAAGTAACAGGCAATTAATTCCTGGCTTAAATGTGAATACGAACCATGTAAATGACACTCTATAAATGATAACATTTGTGAATTTCTCTCGGATGCTCAGTTTGTTTCTTTAGGGTATCTTAGGTGGCAAATCAGTCACACACCCCTCTCCCAGCCCTTCCTCACCATGTACTTCAGTTGTGGCTCTTACTGGTATGCCCAGCTACACTGTTTCACATAAAGTAGCAAATTGCTTTTCAAATAACTTCAAACCTCAATACATCCCCAAACACCCAGGAAAGCCTATATTGACGGCCTGTTTTTAACTCACCACCACAAGGCTCCAGGCTGCATAAGTGCTCTTGCATCAGGGCATACCACACAGACAGCAGCAGTGTGACAACGCCTCGATACCCAGTTCTCTTTCACATCCGCCTCCCCCAGACTGGCTCCCTTTTATCCTGTGACAAAGTCTTCAGACCCATACCCACTGTTTAAAATTAAAAACCGGCATCATCTCCTATTACTCTCATCCAGAAAGAGGGTGACTGTGAAAGCAGGAACCCTGATGATCTCTGTCAGTGACACCACACTTATAATCAAAAGCAAATTGTTCCCAGGAGCTCTGTGGGACCATAAGCAGGGGACGTCACTGCGATTTTTGGTATGAAGTAGGTTTCATTTAAACGGAGAGGAAAACTGAAAATCTAAGTACCCCGAACAGGTAACTCAACCACAGCTGACTACTGGCTTTACTAAGGAATTAATTAACTCCTTTATAGAAAAGGCCCCTACAGTAAGATTCTATTGGCAAGAAGTTCTTAAAACCTCCTCCTTTGGGCTCAAGTCCTGCACCTCTACAAATGCCGCAGAGTACCAAGTTCCGTCATCTCATACGGAATGCCCAGGCTCCTCCCATGAACTTTGGGACTGCATCTAACAGGGTGAGCTCTCTCCACATCTGGCCCCTGCCACACACACACACACACATACCGGGGCTTCTACACACCTGCCTCCTGCCTATAGTACCCTTGCCAGACTTTCTGTTTTCTTCTTCCCAGACCTTTAGAAATAAACTCTGGTCCAAAGACATAAACTCTACAGTTCTTGTGGAATTACAACTTGCATTCTGGCCCTTTAAATAAAAATAAATAATGACCTCAATATAACTATAAATGTAATATAGTCTACCTTTAGCTGTTTACCCAATGACTGATTAAATCCTTAAATCAATATTACTCTATAATCATCTCCATGTTTTAGTTTGTAGTACATTCAAATTGTTTTTTAAAGTTTAAGAGAACTGGGATTAGTCAAAATAACAACCTGTTATCTTTCTTTTTTCTTATTTTACTTTTTATATCTAAAATATAGACTCACAGTAATTGGACAAAAAGAACTGTTAGAATTAAGACACACTAAGAATGACAGCCCACTGTTTTGACCAAAAGTATGTTTACCTTTAAGTATTAATTTGAGTAGAAATTGTTAGAAAAAAGTACACGTACACATCTAGGACATATATTTAGATCTGAATATTTTTATAGTAAAACTGTAACTTTAAGATTTATATTATGAATGACAGATATATTATTAATATCAAGCATAATATATGAGAGATTCATTGAACTAAATATTCAAAAAGTTTAATTGAAGTTATATAATAACTAATTTAGAATCCAGTAGGCATGAGTGAACTTCCTGAATAACCTTTGATTACTTACTGAGAACACAGAAAGAGTGGAAATCTGTAACCATAATTTTCAAGGATATTTGTTCATGAACTACAAATAGACAACTCCCTTATTAGAGAACAGAAATTATATATACACAAGATCCAATGCGGCCACACTCTCTCCCAATGCACAAATTCTTCTCTTGAGAGGGAGACAGGTATCAGAATAGCATTAACTACTTTGAAATATGTCAGTGCTGATAATGTAGCCACTGATGTTACCTAATCTTATTAGCTTTAGATTTAAAAGAGACATTAGACAATATCCTCATTTTGTTTTATTTTTTATTTAAGTCATTCAGTTAACATTGGTTAATAAATTAGATAGGTTTCAGTTGTAAAATTATATATATTTAAAGGTCCAGAAATTAAGTCAACAACAGGATGTGACTTGCCCAAAAGGGTAATACACAGTAACTGAAATGCAAATAAAATTCAAATATCCCAGCCCTTAATCCAAAGCTCATTCCACAAATTCATGTTGCCTTTACAGTGACCAGTGACCCCAGGAGTCTGATGTATCTGGTACTACACAGATTATATTGAATACAACAAAAGTATAACCTGTTTTGAAAGTTCTTTCTCCATAATAAGACAGGGAAGACTCACAAACGGAAGAATCTAGCTTCCTAAATCATCCTCTGTGTCTGAATAAGAAGTAACAGGAGAAAGAAAAAATCACTCACCTCTTGCATTGAAAAGCAAGGTAAAATTAAAAAAATAGATTATCCTCTAGAAGTGGAAGATAGGCGAAGAGAATTTATATTGCATGGAAAGTATATATATAGCTCTTTCTCAACAAGGATCTTTAACATTCTAAATGATAAAATCTTCATAATAATCCCAACATACTAGCTCAAGAAACATAAAATGACATCAACTGCCAATTTTTTTCCTGAAATAATGGAAAAATGGTTACTCCAATGTCAGTTCCTACACACACTCACACACACACAATGAGGTACTTACTGAGCTATAGAGATAACCTTCACCATTCATGGCCACATAGAGGCTGGCCTTCACCCCTTGGATGGCTACCACGCGCAGGCCCACAGGAATCAGATTGAAGAGGGCTAGAAGGGGAAAAAGACAGAGAAAAAGGATCAGTGATCTTTTGAATAAATCATCTTTTTTATTAAAACGATTCTTAAAAATTAAAAGTTATGAACTGAAATTGATGGGGGAGGGAGGGAAGGAAGGAAGGAAGGAAGGAAGGAAGGAAGGAAGGAAGGAAGGAAGGAAGTCTAAGGGTGAGAAGAACTCAGCCTTCTTGTCTCTGTGCCACTGCTATGTAGTTTCAGGTAAACCACGTAAACTTACCTACGATAAAGGGGTTATATTACAAAGATCTGAGAGTGCAAGATCTCTGCTCTGCAAAATGAACACATATTCAAACCATGTAATATAAAATGTTTGTTTATTAACAAATAATTTAAACCAATCTTTTTCAATAGTGGAACGTACTTGTAGTCAGAACTACTAATAAATTATGATCTTTGTAACACATGCCACAACTTCTTTCTCTGTTCTTACCACTGTCCTTGTCCTACTGAAATAAGAAGTATTGTACAAGACCTCAAAGTCTAGGTGGGGAGAGAAAGCTAAGACATATGGAATCATCTGATACAGTGTATAATTTATTTCTATAATTAACTATAATATATGCATTCTATATATATTCTCTATGTTACAGAGTTCAGGAAAATGGAAGGTCTGTGTGGAATGAAGTATTCAGGAAATGTACACAGAAGATGGGACCTCAGTTGACACTAACAGAAAGGGCAGCAGTTTTGTGAGCCAAGAACCAAAAGACATTTAGTGAGGCAGTAAATCAGGTGGTTCTTCAGGGTAATGGATGTATACAGGAAGGGACTGAGAGATTGGAGGATTTATTTCATATTGGGGAGAAATGGAAAAAAAACAACATGTAGATAAAGTATAGATAAGTAACCAAGACTCTGGCATTCTAATCCTAGAGACCTAGACTTTTCTAAATAGGCAACAAGAAGTTGACATGCAGAGTCAAGAAGCAGGATTACAAAATTGCGTCATACTTGCAGACAACATAATTTCTAAACCTACCGCTCAGAGCCTGCATGGTTTTGAGCCATTCATTTAACCTCTCTGCTTTAGCTTTTCTCTCTGTAAAATGGGCATAATAATCCTTACTGCACAGAATTAATAGAAGAATCAAATGCATAATCATGTTCTTGAAAGTTTTTCACAAAAGAGGTGCTCTCTCTATGTATTTGTCACTAATACATTATTTTCTTCATGTCAAATAAGGTTAGCATAATGTAAAAACTCAAATATTACTCCAGTAGTATTTGAGTTTATATTCAGGAGGTTACTTAATATTTTTAAAAATAATACTTCATATTTGTGTAACACTTAATTTTCGAAATGTTGATAATCCATTACTATATTGGACCCACAACCATAAACACTAAGGAGGGTTTAGGACAGAATGATTATCCTAATTTTTAGAAGGGCAAACACATTCAGAGGGATAATCTGGGTTAAACAGCATCTGAAAAAGCTTTTCTAGCTCTCTAATGTGGTTACCTACCCAAAATATCATATTTCCCCCTTCCTCCCTTGTAAGTTTAATTTCTCCTAATATCTGTTCTTACTTTCCTGTGAGGTTACAGATGATTAGCTACTTCTTTACATACCCTACAGCTAAGCTGTGGCTATGTCCTCAGCACTGGACAATAAGATGCGGACTGAAGGGTCTTTGTAGGTGTCAAGTCTCCTTCCACATACACAGCTTGGAAGTGCCCCTTGCCCTGTTCTGGACCCTTTACCTGACTGCTGGTAGAACAGGGGTGTGGGGGCTGGATCATCCCAGACCATGAACACAAGGGCTCCTCCTGAGGGAGTTGTGGTGTGTGAGCTGGAAGGAGCTGGGTTCCTGACGACTTTGTGGAGCAGTGGCACCAATTGCCAATTCAATTACCTAGGTCCAGCATTTATGTGAGAAAATAAGTTCGTGTTATTTTAGTCTGTGAAACAGAGTTAATCCTCATCCTAACCAATAGAGATTGTTAAAGAAAACAGAGTTAGCATAGGTGATGCAAACTAATATAAGATTCTTCATACATGGTAAGTAAATGCATCGACTAGAAAAACAGCAGGTTCAATGACAGTTCTCATGAAAAACATAATGAAATCCAAAATTGTGTACAATGTCTTTCTAAGGTCAAGATTTCCCAAGAAAAATGCAAGAATATCATTCAGCTAAAACAGAATTTTTTAGAAAGCAACTATAAAGCTTTACCCATCTGAGGAGAGTGGGAAAATTACTAAAGCTAGGCAGGAAAAAAAGCCAAAAACTTGTATGAAAGTTTTATATGAAACATGAAGTGATAATGGCTTTAAATGGTATGCTTTAGGTGATTTAACAAGTCCATAAAAAAATCATTAAACAACTTGGAATTAGACTGCTTACAGGTAAAAGCTACAAACTATTCTCTTTGGGAGGATCTGCATTAGCCTCCTAAATTCTTGAGAAGTAGAAAATGACTTACCCTTATCTATTATTTGTCTTCAGTGTAGCACACTGGCTCTAGCTCATAGGAGCCCTCTGCTACTCAGTGAGAATTCCTCCTTTCTCCATTCTTTCCCTTCATCCTCAAAGCTACTGTCCTAACTCATAGCAGCTAAGCCACACCATTCAAGTACTTTACTCCTACACATACTGCTTCCCTCCTTACAATTTCTAGTGATTGATTCCTCATCATCTTCAAGATGGATTCAAGTCTTTACTCCGGCCCTCAAAACCCTTTATAACTTGGTTCCAATCCACATTTCTAGTCTCTCACTTGTTACTCATTCCATCCACCATAATCAGCTTCATAGAGATTTTTCCATTTGCTAAGTCCCCCATGGATAAAGATGTAATATATTTAGGCTGAACTATTTTTTCTTTTGTCCTCTATTAAAAAAAGCCTATTTTCCCATTTCTAAATTTGGTCAACTCTTTTCATCCTTTAAGACCTATCTTATTTATCTGATCTCCCTCCTCCTACCTTTTAACCCCGTGTTTTTTCTTACTTCATTCCCTAGGCTTTAAACATTGCTTTTCCCCTATCTCCAGGCTAACACCCAGCCACGCTTGAAATGATACACCAAATGCCTACCGCTTTCCCTCATTTCTCACTTATCCAAGACCTGGACCTAAACTATATTTACAATTTATCATTTTCTTCCTTAAAATATATGTTTCATCTTGTAAACATATCTAGATTTTGAGATCTCCAAAAAAAGGATCACATCTAAGCCATTTTCTATAATATGGAGAGAAGGTAAGAGGGAAGGCACAAGAGAAAGAGAGAATAACAAAGACAAGAAACAAAGAAAGAGAGATTGAAAGAGAGAATAAGGAAGGCAGAATATATTCTATTTATATTCAGGATCCCAGTAAACATTTGCTGAATAAAGATTGCAATTGTAAGTCAAATAGAGTCCAAGCATCTAATCTGACATTTGAACATCTTCTCAATATTGTCCTTTCCAAAAGGAGTATCTCATTCTAAATCTTTATGTAAATCTCACACTTATATTTTTTAACTGAAATAATGAAGTTGGTGTTCTAGGAACCCATAAACTAAACTCAATCATTAAACCCTAGGGAAAAAGATAATGAGGACAAGGGATAGTTTCTTCAACAAACTGTGTTGGGAAAACTGGATATTTACATTCCAAAGAATGAAATTGGACCCTTATATCATAAACAAACAAAACTCAAAATGGATTAAAATCTAAACATAAAACCTGAAACTGTAAATATCCTAGGAAAAAAACATAGTAGA
The DNA here is from genome assembly GCA_039655065.1 of Glossophaga mutica. Classification (NCBI taxonomy): domain Eukaryota; kingdom Metazoa; phylum Chordata; class Mammalia; order Chiroptera; family Phyllostomidae; genus Glossophaga; species Glossophaga mutica. The sequence goes on along the minus strand of CM077304.1, from coordinate 172,835,403 downwards.
AAAGCTTCTTCACATTGATCTTACCAGTGATTTCTTGGCTATGACACCAGAAACAGAGGCAACAAGCAAAAATAGACAAGTGGGACTACATCAAACTAAAAATCTCCTGTACAGGAAAGGAAGTAATCAACAGAATAAAGAATGCAACCTGCAGAATGGGAGAAAATATCTGAAAACCATGTATATGATAAGGAGTAAAAACCCAAAATATATAAGTAATTGTTACAACTCAATAACAAATAATAATAATAACCCAATTAAAATAGGCAAAAGATCTGAATAGACATTTCTTGAAAGACAATATACAAATGTACACAACAGATACATGAAAAGTGTTCAACATCACAAATCATCAGAGAAACACAAATCAAAACTGAAATGAGATATCACCTAAAACCTGTTAGAAGGAACACAAACGGAAGGAAGGAAGGAAGGAAGGAAGGAAGGAAGGAAGGAAGAGAGAGGAAAGAGAGAAAGAGAGAAAGAGAGAAAGAAAGAAAAGAAAGAAAGAAAGAAAGAAAGAAAGAAAGAAAGAAAGAAAGAAAGAAAGAGGGATGAATGTAACAAGGGTTGATGAGGATATAGGAAAACCAGAACCTTTGTTCACTGTTGACAGGAATGCAGTCACTTATGGGAGACAGTAAAGAAGTTCCTAAAAAAGTTAAATATGAACCCACCCCCATCACATGATCTAGAAATCCCATTCCTAGGTCATATTTCAAAGAGCTGAAATCAGAATCTCAAGAATATGTCTGCCCTCCTATCCCCATTGCAGCATTATTCACAAATAGCTGAGATATGAAAACAAGTACCCATGTGTGGATAAAGAAACTGAGATATAGACATATAATGGAAAAATACTTCGGCACTTAAAAATAAGAAATCCAGTCCTATACAACATGGATGAAACTGGAGGATACTATGCAAAATGAAATAAGCCAGTTCTAGAAGGACAAATACTGTGTTACTTCACTTCTATGAATTATCTAAACTAACTGAACTCATGAAAGCAGAGTAGAAAGGTAGATGCTAGAAGCTAGAGGGAAAAGGCAATGGTAGCTGTTGTTCAATGGGTATACAGTTTCAGTTACACAACATGAATATGTTCTAGAGATATGCTATACAACATAGTACTTACAGTAAACAATATTATATCACACACTTAAAAATTTGTCAAGAGAGTAGATCTTAACACACACACACAATACAAAGAAAAGCAAAGGGCATGAGGAAATTTGAATTGGTGGGCATGTTCATTATATTGATTGTGATTATGGTTCCATGGGTGTATGCATATGTCCAAACTCATAAAATTTTATACATTTAGTATGCACATTTTTCTATATCAATTATAATTCTATAAAGCTGTTCTTTAAAAAGGTAATGAAAGAAAATGGTTAAAAAGTAGTAAATGAATTGCATTGATACACTCAATCCTGCCTGTATCTATGTACTTTGCTATGTAAATTTGCAATGGTCTAGAAGGATATTCTGCCCTATCTCTTGATACTGAGCTCAGTCATGTGACTTTCTTTGGCCAACAGCATGTTAGCAAATGCAAGCAGAGTCTTGAGAAAGAACTCATACATTCCTATTTGTGCCTTTCCTCTCTTTCACTGCATTGTAACATGCACAAACCAACCTACCGGCCCCAGGAAGAGTATGGAAGGCACACAGAGCATAACAGAGTGCCTCAGTAATCCTGCCGAGGCCATTCTAGATTAACCAATAGGCAGCTGACCTTCAGATATGTAATCCAGAAAAGATCAGTAGAGCTGCATCACCAATTACCCAGAAACAAGACATAAATCCTTGTTGTTGCATGCAATTAAGGCTATTTTATTTGTTAAATTATTTTGTTCACTAGATTCCACATATAAGTGAGATCATACAGTATTTGTCTTTCTCTGACTGGCTTAATTCACTGAGCATAATAATCTCCATGCCCATCCATCCTGCTGCAAAAGGTAAGATTTCCTCCTTATTTTTACAGCCACATTGTATATGCCACTGTGTAAATGTACCACAGCTTTTCTATCCACTCATCTATTTGATAGGTACTTGGACAGTTTCAGATCTTGGCTATTGTATCTAAGGCTGCTATTAAGATAAGGGTGTGTATCATCTTTTGAATTGATGTTTCAATGCTCTGAAATATAATGATAAAAAAATTCTCAAATTCGATTATAATCCTCAACATGCACATGCAGTTACCAGTGATGAAATGTAAAGTTTAAATAAACTTTTATAAATTAAATAATAATAATAGAGGATCAATTTTGATTACTCATGATACAGTAAAAACTGAATTATTTTTACTACGGAGAATGTATTATAAAATTATTATAAGATGAAAAGGTGTTCAAAAATTATAAATACAAAATAACGTAAAAGATATGTAGAGACTCAAACAGCTAATTAAAGTATTTTTAAATTCCTCCAGATTATATAATCTTTGTAATAGCTTTCATCTTTTAAAATGTATTCTTTTCCAATTTATTTTCTTATCCCACCCACTTTTGTACCTAATTTTCATTTCATTTGTTATATTTATTTTTCAAAAGGGGTACCCCAAATTATGTAAGCTTTAGGACCTACGATACTTATGTCAGTCTCAGAATAAAATTTAAGTGGAAGAAGAGAATGAAAGAAAGTAACAGATGAGAAAAGAAAAACTAAAAAGATTTTATTAGTTGAATGCCTACTTTTTTTTGCATTTTTGTATTGTTGTTGAAGTATACTTGTCTCCATTTCCCCCTACCACTTCCCCCTCCCCACCCACCCCCACCTCCACCAAATGCTTACTTTTTTTTCCAGACATCATGCCAGGCATTTTGACATGAAAAAATTCATTTTTAAAATAAACTAAATATATGACCACTTCACTGTATTCCAGGGATAAAAATCCTACTCTCCTTTTTGTGTAAAATGTAGTTAAATAAAGGGAATGAAAAGTGCCATCCTAAACATTGGTATAAAATTCCATGGCCTTAGTTAGTTGAATTCTCATATAGCACTTTGTAAATATCTTGATAATAACCCTACTTCAAAAGTCAATTATTTTCTCCACAAATACTTATTATGCACTTACTATATGCTACATGTCATGCTCAGGCCAAGGAAATAGATGCATCCAACAAATGTGGTCTCTAAGGAATTATCTTCATCCATAAATCTTTCTGAGGCTCCTCGTATCCTGTGGACAAGTTGAAGGAACCAGAAACTTGTACCATTATCCTCATTGCCTTGCATAGCATCTTGGTCATAGATGTCACTACTCAATATTTACCAAATAAATTATGAATCAGCAGTGGATCTCTTTAAGCTTGTGTAGTTACATATTTTTCTAGGTCACCTTCCCATAATTAAGCATTAAAGAACAAAATGAAGATGACATTTAGCACACATAAATGAAAGGGAAAGCCTACATGATACAAAGTTTGAGGGTCCGTATGCACAGGATGCATGGCATGGCTGTGCCCATGTGCATCTGCGCAGGGTGAGTCAGGTTTTGTGGGAATGAAGAGAAAGAGAGGAGTTTGGGGAATCCGTTATACCCAAGATAGTGCACACATTGTAAAATTATACTGGACCAGAAAAAGGACTTGGTAAAAGTGCTATGCTCTTATTCAACTCAATTTGTACCTATTACCCACACAAGTTATTCCAGTGACAATAGGGTGATAATTCAAAGCACATCAGAAAGCACTTAATGTGACAACCAATAAAGATGCAAAGAAGAAAGAGAAAAGGGAGGAAGGAAAGAAGGAGAGAGAAGGAGGAAAAAAGCTCCTTAACAGTTAAAAGCTGTTAAACAGGTAGATCCAGTATCTTCCCAAGAAACTTCCAAGAACAGACTCCTTATTGCTTATAATAACAAACAGCTATAAAAAAGTGCGAATGTATTTTAAAATTCTGGGTTGAATTTGCTGAATAGGCAATGAAAAAATGCACTTTATGACCCACTAAATACCCAAGTAAATGTATAGTGGATGATACTGAGAGAGATTGGAGCTACTGGGGAGTGTAATCTGCACTTCCAAGATTGTCTTGAAAATTCAGTATCATTCCCCAGACTTCAAAATGTTCTCTATAAAGATACTTCATTATGGATTAAATAATGTCATACCCTAAAGTCAATACCATGTTATTTTCCCCTTTAATGCTAGAATGTCTTGAAAAAAACAAACATTTGTAATTGTAATATTTGCAATAATATTTGTAGGCCACTCAATTCCCCATTAGTCATGGAATTAATATTTAGTCTGGCATTTATTTATCATTAACTAAGGTCAATTTTTCTCCTTCTCTGTTTTCAATAGGAAAATAATCTTAAGGAATGGTTAACAAACTAGGACATAGTCTGAGTTCTTAAATCCTCCAATATAAAAGTGGTTATACAAATCATAGTACAAAATTATTAAATTTTAAAAAGCTGAAAGCTATCACAAAGACTATAAAATCCAGGACGTAATAAAATATTTTAATTAACAACATGACGGGTACAAGTCAATACATTACTTCTACATTACTTTGTATTCATATTCTTTGAACAACTTTCCTATAACAACAATTTTATAATATAGTGAGGCAAATTAATTGTTCCCTCATCTTAATTCCACAGCATTCCATACACAGCACTTACCACATTGCTTTTTCATATTCATGTATTTGCCTAAGTTTTCCTGTAAACTAAGAATTCTTTCAGAATATAAAATAATTTTTTATCCAGACTGTATTGTAGAATAGAAGCCTAAGCAATGTGGTCAGTAAACTTAATTCTCTAAAATAAAAAAGCTTTTCTTACAGAAATTAAGGGAAAGATGTGATTGTCCCTAGTTCTTTAGCTATTAAGTCAAGGAATCAAGACTGGGATGAAGACTGCACTTTCGGCCAGAGGGCAGAGCTCTTGCTCTCAATCCCTCCTTCTCATGTTCAGCGGCTTTGTGACCTTTGTGACTTGAAGTAACATAACCTCATTGACCCTAACTTACTGTCGGCTCTGAATGTTTCATTGACATCATAAAGATCAATTAAAATGATTTATTAAAAGCACTTGCTAAACAATAAAAGTAAAATACAAAGTATTATTATTGGCGTTGTGTTTGGTAGTGGTGGTTTAAAACTTCCCAATCTAGACCATTAATACTGAGGGTGTGGGGGGCAGGGAAATTGGGTCATAATTATCTCATATTTTAACTTTAATTTCTTAATATGTCATGGGACAAAAAGCAGTAATTCATTTCATCTTATATATTTAAGACCTAGAAAGCAAGAACAACTATGAATTGAAAATAAAACAATAAAAAAGAATAAAAATCAGCATACTTAAGGCTATGTTGATTCGGTGCTTTCGATCTGACGACCTATTTTATAAACAATTGGTCAAATAATTCAACTGTCTGATTTCTTTCCCACGCTTAATTTACTGATTTATGAAACTGATTAGTTGTTTAGGGCTTAAAGACTTAAAATTTTTCTTCTAAGTGTTGGCTGACAGCAAACGTTCTATATTTTCTACATAGTGAAAATGAGCAAATGATAGCTTTCTTTGCAAAAGCTAATAGAAATGTTTGCCTTAGCTCTAGTAGAAAGCCTACCATTGGCTTTTGATCCTGATATTATCATATAACCTTTTCTGTGTTACTTCAGAGAGGTTCAGAAACTTGAATAATTAATAAGTCAATTCAATGCGATTCTTCTTTTTTCCTTAAGATGAAAAATGAAGCACATCACTATCGATAATGAAAGCAAATGCCTGTCATCATTCATCCTCTGCAGCCAATTCGTCTTACACAGAAGACTTATCTGAGTGCATTTGAAGGGCTCAGTGAATAGCACAGGTGTTATCCATGAGATCAACGGGCAAAAACACCTTCCAAGAAGTCTCTGCATGTTTTTAAGCCTTGGGATTTGTGTCTTCCACAAATCTTCCATCAAACGTTATGTTGCCAAAATGGACACTGGCCTATTGGGCTTATACATTAATTCATCACACATATTCCAGACACTGAGGCACATGCTTGCAATGCAGTGGTACATAAAGACAGACAGACATGGTTCCTGCCACCACGTTGGTGCCAGTCTCAATTAGAAAAAAAATAACTCCACATATATACTCTGAATCCATGTTCACAGAAGAGGGCACTGCAGCTGGAAGATGTGGTTCTTCTAGGGTCACTACATTCACCAAGGAAGAGCCAGGATGTGAACCTAGGTTCTGGTGGCAGTAAAGCTACATAAACAAGTGCTATTCTTAAAAAATAAAAGAGAAACCCTATTAACCACAGTCTAAGCTGTTGTAAAGAAAGTAAGGAAAAACAGAACTATAGTAAATACATTTGGAAGCTTAAAAAATTGTTTCATGAGCCAAGCAAATATGCCCCACCCAAAAAGTATAAAATCTTTAGTTCTTAATTAAAATTACACAGAGACAAACACAAGCAAACTTGCTTAAAATGGTTTAGCTAGGCCCAATCAAAGCTTAGCACTTCATTATCATTAAACACCAAAACAAGAAGACAGGTTTGCTTTAAAAACAAACAAACAAACAAACAACAACAAAAAAAACACTTCACTGGGAATCTTCCTGGGCTGCAGGCAACTCAGGATGTCTATGAACGTGACCCAACACAACACTGTAAATTTACAAAAAATTATGAGTTTTTTTGGTGATTACTTGTCACAATGTATTTAATGTGTGGTCAAAGACAACTCTTTTTCTTCCAACATGGCCAGAGATACCACAAGGTTGGGTACCCCTGGAACTTAGAGAGTGGAGGGGGGAGGGAAGGGAGGGAGGAAGAGAGAGAAAGAGAGAGGGGAGGGGGGGTAAACACTGATGTGAGAGAGAAAAATCAGTTGCCTCCTGTATGCACATGGACCAGAGGCTGAACCTGCAACCTAGGTATGTGCCCTAACCAGGAATCGAACCTACAACCTTTTGATGTACGGAATGATGCTCCAACCAAGTGAGCCACCTGGTCAGGGCAAGAAGGCACTTTTGAAAATCTGTGCGTACAATACTGAAGATAATTACATTTAAATTGTGGAAAGTCAGTGAGATAGCCACAATGAAAACATTTATAATTCCATTCGTTATGTTTATGTTGACACTCAAAAATTATATTTATTTCTCATGATTTAAATATACAGGGTAGGGCTAAAGTAGGTCTTCAGTTATGAGTACACAAAACACAGAGTTCATTCTTGTATTAATATTTATTAATATTATCGTATTATTTTCCATGCAAACAACTGTAAACCTACTTTTGCCACACCCAGTGAATCAGCCTCATTCCAAAAATATTTTTATTGACATAAATGTAGTAATATATTTTTTAAGGAATAGAGGGAGAAGTAGGATTTGAAAAATAAGATGATGACTTTTGTCATTAGTTATTATTCTCTAGTTTAAAATCTCTTCTTCATCTCATCTCTAGCCACACACCCCTAGCTACACATTTTATGCCTCAAAGGCACCACATTTCACCTATTGCTCAACTGCAATTGCTCCATAACTTCCACTGGTTTCCATGTCCTAAAATAGGCTGTTTAAACTCCCACTGTGATGGTTCAGGCACTCCAAAATATGGTCCTGTAACACTTTCATACAATCTCTATGCTTTGTCCACACTAACCAGCTCGTTTCCCTCCAACATGGCAGCAGCTTTCTCTGCTAGGTGATTCTGTGACCCCGTGCCCAAAATGCAATTCTTTTGATCATAGTTTACACGCTTTGTTCCTATTCTTCAGGATTCCATTTAAAATCCACTTTCACTGAGCACCTTAGCTTTTGGGGATCTCTCTCATAGCTGAAATCTAGTGATTTTTCTGTGTTAAGTTTTGTTTTTACATAAACATTCAACCTCCTCTACTGCTCTGGGAGCAGCTAGAAGGCAAGAACTGTATTGGAGTCATCTTTGTAACCCAGTAACAAAAACAGAGTTAGCCTTCAACGTGTTCGAGTTAACAAAGACAAAGTACAAATGCGGCTGTCATTTGTGAAACTCTCGTCATTTTGTTGTTGCTGCCTGAAACCATGTCTTAAGAAGACATCCGAGGCTAGGACACAATGAATTGTTGTGAACATTTGGTGATGTCTACCATGGTCACAGGAGGGGCAGTTGGGTCATTCATTTGTCATCTCCAGCTTGCAAACTCCTTTTACAATAAAATACCACAAAACATTTCATAAAATAACAGCAATTTATACTGTACTTTAAAAAATATTGCATAACCGTGTCTCAAAAGTTTTTCTTTTTCTTTTTTCTTTTTGCTGCATATTACAACCTCCTGGGGAGGCTTTTGGGTTTTTTTTGTTGTTGTTGCTTTTTTAAAAAATCCGATGCCTTGCTACACCCACAACAGTTAAATAAAAATCTTTAGGATTAAAAGAGTTTTTTAAAAACCTCCTCGGATGATTCTAATGGACATGATGGTTAAAAAGCAATTTTATACTCAATACTTCTATGGTAGTTCTAACAAGCTCAGAGGTAAATGCTGGTCCTTACTAATGCTGACCAGTCAGTGGGCCAAAGCTTGCTGTGGGGAGCTTAGGCATCTCCTGCAGCTTATTGGAAGGCAGAATCTGAGGCCACATCCAAGACCTACTGAATCAAAATTTGCAGCCTAACAAGATCCCCAGATGATTACCATGCACTTAAAGTTTGTGAAGCACTATTCTAGGTCAGTTGTTCTCAAAGTATGGACTTGTAAACCTATTAGAAATACAAGCCCTCCACTCCCCACTCAGACTTACTAAATCAGAAATTCTGGATTTCTGGTCAAGCTGGAGGTGTAGGTAAACACAGCTCTCTTTGCACAACCACAGCAAAAATTACAACTGGAGTACAAAACAAATATCATCCAAAATCAACAGGAAATCAAGCTGCATGAAAGTCTAACAACCAAGGAATTAAAGAAGCCACATTCATCCAGATGAGTAGGATCCTAGGGGCAGAGACACCAATGGGCAGTCCCACACCCATGTGTGGTGGATAAAAATCGGGAGAGCTATCTCATGAGAAAGGGATCCCAGCCTACATCAGACCACCCAGCCCAGGGTTCCAGCACCAGGAAGATAAGTCCCCATAACTTCTAGCTGTAAAAACCAGTAGAGTTTGGGGTTGTGGGGGAACTGCAGGATTCTCAGTAGTCTCTTCTTAAAGGGCCTAAATGGACTTAAGACTTATGCAGACCCAGTTCCTCTGGGCCTCAGCACTGGGGCAGCAGCTGGAAAGGCACAAATGGCATGTGGAGAGAAACTGAAGTGTCTGGCATCAGGACGAGTGCCAGGGAACAGCTTCTTCCCAGACAAAACTCCAGAGACCAGGCAGAGGCACAGTCCCCTTTCTGAGCCCTCCCGACACAAAGACACAGAGAAGGAACACTGCATCAGGAACCCATCAACTGGGTTCACACAGGTTGCCCCACCCTGGTGATTACCTAAGCTCTGCCCCGTCCAACTTATAGGTGTGCTTTTTTACAATAAGTCATGCTACTAAGACGGGGTCAAAGCAGCTCTACCTAATATATAGAAACAAACACAGGGAAGCTGCCAAAATGAGGAGACAAAAAATACAGCCCAAATGAAAAAATAGAACAATACTGGAGGAAAAAAAAAAAAAAACTAAACAAAATGGAGATAAACAACCTATCAAAGATAGAGTTCAAAACACTGGTTATTAGGATGCTCAAGGAACTTATTGAGTACTTCAATGGCATAAAAAAGACCCAGGCAGAAATGAAGGTTACACTAAGTGAAAATAAAAATAAAAACTTTAAAAAAATAAACATTTACAGAGTACCAACAGGGGAGTGGACAAAGCCAAGAATCAAGTCAGTGATTTGGAACATAAGAAAGAAAAAAATGCAATCACAACAAGAAGAAAGAATCCAAAAAACAAGGGTAGGCCAAGGAGCTTCTGGGACAGCTTCAAGCTTTCCAACATTAGAATCATAAGGGTGTGGTAAGGGAAACAGAAAGAGCAATTGAAAACTTATTTGAAAAAATAATGAAAGAAAACTTTGCTAATTTGGTGAAGAAAATCAACATACAAGTCCAGGAAGTACAGAAAATCCCAGACAAGATGGACACAAAGAAGACCACTCCAAGATGCATCAAAATTAAAATGGCAAAGGTTAAAGATAAAGAGAGAATCTTAAAAGCAGCAAGAGAAAATCAGAGAGTTACCTACAAAGGAGTTCCCATAAAACTGTCAGCTGATTTCCCAAAAGAAACTTTTCAGCTAGAAGGGACAGGCAAGAAGTATTCAAAGTGATGAAAAGCAAGGACCTACAACCTAGATTACTCTATCTAGCAAAGCTATCATTTAGAATGGAAGGGCATATAAAATAAAATGCTTCTCAGACAAGACAAAGAAATTCATCATCACCAAGCCATTATTACATGAAATGTTAAGGGGACTCATTTAAGAAAAAGTAGAAGATCAAAACTATGAACATTAAAATGGCAATAAATTCACAACTATCAACAATGGAATCTAAAAACAAACTAAGCAAATAAGCAGAACAGAAACAGAATCATAGATATGGAGATCACTGGGAGTGTTATCAGTTAGGAGGGGAAAGAGGAGAATGGGGGAAAGTGCAGGGATTAAGAAGTACAAATTGGGCCCTGGCTGGCGTAGCTCAGTGGATTGAGCGCGGGCTGCGAACCAAAGGGTCGCAGGTTCGATTCCCAGTCAGGGCACATGCCTGGGTTGCAGGCCAGGCCCCTAGTGGGGGCCACGTGAGAGGCAACCACACATTGATGTTTCTCTCCCTCTCTTTCTCCCTCCCTTCCCCTCTCTAAAAATAAATAAATAAAATCTTAAAAAAAAAAAAAAAAGAAGTACAAATTGGTAGGCACAAAATATCCAAGGGATGTTAGGAACAGTATAGGAAATGGAGAAGCCAAAAAACTTAAATGCATCACCCAGGGACAAGAACTAAGGGAGGAGTGATTGCTGGAGGAAATAGAGGGTACTGGTGGAGATGGACAAAGAAAATTAGAACAACTGTAATAGCACAATCAGTAGAACATATTTAAAAAATAAAAAAAGAAACTCTGAAAGTAAGTCCCCCAGATCAATCATTTGACAAGCTCTCTAGGTGATCCTGATGTACACTAAACAAAAGCAGCAATAATCTAAAAGAAATCACTGTTCTTACACTTAAATGCACTTTGAAATCACCTGTTTCATTTTAAAAGGATACCGAGGTCTGGATTCCATCCTCAGAGATTCTGCTTTTACTGATCTGGAGGAAGACTTGGGCATCAGGTTTTCTCACTTACCCAAGTGAGTCTAATGTGCAAAAACTTTGGAGCCATTGTTCAAAGAAATGGGTTACAGGTGGGAGGTAGACCGTCTTCCTTTGTATCTTGATGGCACTTTCCCTCTTCGGATTATTAGCCAAATCAAAGGAGTGAAGACAGACCATGTGTAACTCTATTCATTCTAACCTTCTCAGAGGAAAATTCCAATTGCAGTGAGGTTTAATCCTGTCTACATCAGACTTTAATTTCCCCATAGATATGAAGGCTGGGTCTAGAGCATAAAAGAATGCTGAAACTGAAGATAAGTTGCCAAAAAAGGCCTGTTATACAATTCTTCAAAGTGCTACTCAAGTCCTACATTTCCCCAATATTACTCTTGATCATATTTCAGCTAGTGCAGATTTCTCCTCCTTAGATTTTACAAAGCATTTCCTTCCCAGAGGGTAAATGTGATGTTATATACTTTAGCTTTCACACACAATTCTGAATTTGCAGAGGAGAAACTATGGCTTTCAATGTAATAAGTAAATGGCCCAAGTTTATAGAGCTGCTAAGTTGAGAAGTGCATATTAATACCCATAACTACCGCTAAAACCCTATGGGCTATTCACACACCACAGTGCTTCCCCAGCTACCAGCACTGATCCCTGGTACACACTAAAGGAACAATAAAAATCATGTCTTCTGTCCATTCCTAAGTAAGAGGAAGCAAAGAGAAACTTTATTTAGGGTCTTTAAAAAAATAACAAATTGTAATACTATGGAGTCGGCCTAATAATGCAGTACAGACAAATTTTGACATTGGTTTGCTCCACTTTCTGTCTCAGTGCCAGAAAAGCAGATGTTCTAAGTGCACCCTCACCAAATCTTGGCTGGATGCCTGCCTGTTCAGTATCACTCTATCTAGGCTACTGAATAATACATGAATATATATATATGTGTGTGTGTGTGTGTATATATATACACACACATACATACACATACACACACACATACTACACACCTCAAACTTCCCAAGTCAGACATGTGAAACAGAAAAACACATAACTTGAAATCTTTAAAATTGTTTTTTAATGGTTTACTATTTCCAAAAAAAGTTTTAAACTTTAAATACATCCACCATATTGGAGAAAAGTCCTCTCAAGTTTAATGTTTAGCATCACCAAAGTACACCACCATCATATTTTATAAGTAAATGACAGTCTCTTAACACTTTTTTAAAAGTGTTGTGGGATGAATGCAGTGGCATGACTTAGGGCACGTTTATGATGCACTGGGAAATATTAACCGGAGAAGAGAAACTGGGGATTCAGTATAAAGTGGGTAAATGCATTAGCTCTGGGACAAATAAAGTCACTGAGTTCAAACCCTGGGTCCACCATTTAATATGTGTGACCATGGCCTAATTATTTAAACTTACTGTACCTCAGTTTACTCACCTACAAAGGAAGAATGATTACTGGACCTGATATATAGGATTGGTAGGATATTTAAATGAGTAAAATGTATAAAGTTTTCATAACTGTATCAGTCTCTTAGAAAGTATTCAGCAAACATTAGCCATTATTATCTAATATGCCCCAAACTCATCGTTTAAGAATTGCTTGGCACATAGGAGATCATTTTATTTTCTAAATCCCTCATTGAAAATATGTATGAGGTCTGAAAAAAGTACAGCCATTGTTAATATAACAAGAACAGTTTGCAGGACATCAGTAACTTGGCAGCCAAGGAGAGTGGACTGGGATGTGCATGCGTGAACAATGACGACTTCACTGTACTAGTCAATGGGGGCAGTTGACTACGTGGCTGTTACACTCGAAATAACTGAACATGTAGAGCAACAAATCAGCATTAAATTTTGCATTGAGTTTGAACATTAGTCCATGGAAACTATTCAGATGATTCAGAAGGCCACAGCTATAGGCAACTGGTGATTAGCAGCTTTATCACGACAACGTGTCTGCTCATGCATCACAGCCCATGCAGAGTTTTTTGGCAAAACATCAAATCACCCAGCCCATATTTGCCACCCTGCAACTTCTGGCTTTTCCCAAAACTAAAAACCCCTTTGAAAGGGAAGAGATTTCAGACCATCAGTGAGATTCAGGAAAATACAATGAAGCAGCTGATGGTGAGTGGGAGAACTGTGTGAGGTTTTAAGCTGCCTACTTTGAAGGGGACTGAGGCATTATTGTCCTATGTACAATGTTTCTTGTATCTTGTATCTTCTTCAGTAAATGTCTCTTTTTCATGTTACATGGCCGGATACCTTCTGTACAGACCTCATAGTTCTAATTCTTTCTTTATACTTCATGGTAGAATGTCGTTAGAAAACACCAGTCTATGTGAGTATAAATTTATGATTTATTAGTTGTTCAGTTGGTGGCTACAGACTGAATGCCTAAGTGAACCAGCCACATATAACAAATACCACTTCCATTAATTACTATCTACATTAAGTGTAAGAATGTAGGCAAATCTTATAACCTCTCAAGAAATAACCTGAGGAAGGAACACAGGATATGGATACAATAGAGCCTTAGAAACAAGCAATTTTGGGGGTATTTTTAATAATCTCTAACTCCTCACAACTCTAATACTCTTTACCATTACATCAAGAACCTCCCTCTCCTATTTTTTTTTTTTACTCTTAAAGCACCTGTGTGTGCATGTGCATGTGCATATTTTCTGCAACACAAGCTTAAATTTAGCTGCTGGTCCTAGTTGAATAAAAAAGAAACATCTCCCTCTCTTATGGGTAAATGTACCAGTTACAAACTTTCAGAAAATAATGTCTCTGTAATTTTCACTATGACTATATATTCACATAGCACTTTGAAGATATATTTAGTGCTGTCAAAGAGCATATTCTTTTACTATTATTGCTAGAGTTCACTTTTCCAGACTAAGCATATTCAAATTTCTTCCTATTTTCATAATGGAAATGACTTCCTTATCTAGCCTTTGAATTATCTAAAATTGTCAATCTCAAAACAAAATGCAAATGTGACCCAATTTGAATTAACCTTTTAAACTAAATGTTGTTCCACAAGTTCATTCATTTTTGATGGGGTTGTCCTATGAATTCAGTTTAATTCATTTATTCAACAGATGCTGAATACCTAATATGCACCAGGCACTATCCTAGGCAGGGAGATTAACAGTGCAAAATGCAGACGAAGCTCCTACCCCTGTGGAGCTTGTTCCATTTTAGTCTTTCAGTTTAAATGGTAGTCTGATTACATTATTGCTACTGTGAATTAATTTGCCCATATCAAATAGTAAGGCCTTATTACATGCCAACTTAGAGATTAATCAAGCATAGTCAATACCTTTAAGGATGTACCAAAGGATGTAAATAAGTCAAATACATAATAAATACATACAAATAAACTGCATAAATATCTTAAGAGATGTACTGTGTATGCCAAGGGAAAAGCAGGACTTCCAGTTACAGAAATCAGAAAAACTTTTCAAAAATGAAAGGCAATTAACCTTGTTTTTTAGGATGATATAATCAGTGGGGAAAATAACATAAACAAGTATTGAATTGAGTAAAATGTGTGGTATATATGGGGAGGATTTTAGAGAAGAAAGGATATGATAAAATAAGTATATTAGTGGTAATTGTTCTAGAAGGGAAAAAGAAATAGTAGCCAAGAAAAGGGGACAGTGACGTGTTGAAGATAGGGATTGAAGTCAATGTAGATCAACCAGACAAGGCCTGCAGGAGCAAAAACCTCACTTTTGAATAAGAGTATGAAGACGATGAGGGAGTGGGCTATTCCGATATTTGGAGGAAGAACATTGCACGAATATGGGATAGCTAGTACCAACATTTTGCAGAAAGAGAATGGTGTGTTCAAGGAACAATAAGAAGACTAAAGAGGAGAGAGAGAACTCTCTGGATAGATAATGGGTGGGATTATATAAAAGCTTATTGGTCAAAGCATGAAGTTTGGCTTTTATCCTTAATAATGTGTGATAAAAGAGAATGAACAGAGAAGTGAGTTTATCTGACCAGTGTTTTATCTAGGTTACTCTGGCTGTTGTGAGAATAACAGACTGAAGGGGGAACCTGTAGTGATGAGATCAGTTAGGAAGCTACTGCAGAATCCCAAAGATGAAAGTAGCTTGGACTGGGTGGTGGTAACAGGGGTATTGAAAAGTGGTCAAATTTTGCATACATTTCGAATGTAGAGTGAATTTACTACTGTTTTCAAATTCAATGCAAAAATTATTGTACCATCTGCTCTCACAATTTTGCCCTTTTTTTTTTTTTTTTTGCAATATGTTGAAAAGGAAAAGTTTCAAGTTTTTTCCAGTTGTCAAAGTCTCAGATCTGTCTGGAATATTGGAGATAATCTTTTCCAAACACCTCCTTTTAAAGAGTTAGAAAACCAAGGAAAAGAAAGCTTACGTGACTGAAACAAGATCATACAGCTAATTAAGCATAGGACCAGGACTAAAAACCAGGCTTCTGACTCACAGTCCAAGCTACGTTGTGTTACATTTGATGATATTTAAGTGGTCTGTACTTCTCCTTTGGAGTTTCATTCCATTATTTTGATTTCACAAACACTGGATGAGAGCTACAAGTATCCCAAACTCAAAAGTCTTCAAGGCCCATGCAGACAAGAGGAAAATGGAGGCAGGAGGGCAGGAAATAGGGGTATCCACTGCTTGAATACCTAATTCCCCCCTGAAGTGTGCCAGCTAAATGAAACCTGTGTAGGTGTTCAGTTTGAGATCTTGGAAAATGTCCATCACTGTCCTACCAGAAGGGCAAATAAGGATGTTATACTCCAATAGGGAAAATGTAAACTCAGGTAAGGAATTGAGGTGGCATAAAATGAGCGATTAACGTGGAGTTTTGTGTGGACATGGGAGTTGAGGGGGAAGGCTGAAGAAGGCCTCAGACTGACAAAGGAGATAAGAGTGGAGAAGGGTTCCAAAGGGTAAAAGTGGTTTGCCTTTCAGATGCGATAGGTGAAGCCATTTCAAGCAAAAGGGATTAGCAAGTGTAAAAGCTTCAAGACATAAAATGATGTGGTGTAGGCTGATGTATTTCATTATACATGTTTTTTTAATTTTTAGTTTAATTATTGATCTTGTAAAGTTTTCTGTATTTTACTCCCACCCCAGCCTACCACCCCAGCCCTCCCCACCTCCCTCCCATTTCCACCCCCATAGTTTTTGTCCATGTGTCCTTTATACTTGTTGCTCTAAACCCTTCCCCTTTTCCCCTGAAATTCCCTCCCCTCTCCCCCTTGGTGACTGTCAGCCTGTTCTCAGTTTCAGTGTCTTTGGTTATATCACGCTTGCTTGTTTGTTTTGTTGATTAGGTTCCTGTCAATAGCCAAGTGTTGGAAGCAACCTAGGTGCCCATCAGTAAATGAATGGATCAAAAAACTATGGTACATTTACACAATGGAATTCTATGTAACAGAAAGAAAAGGAGCTCCTACCCTTTGCAACAGCATGGATGGAACTGGAGAGCATCATGCTAAGCAAAATAAGCCAGGCAGTGAAAGACATATACATGTTTTTTTTTAATGCCCCAAACTTATACTTGATCACATACCTGTCTAGAATTGAGTTCTGAATCTCTCCAGAAAATAAGTCAAAATGGAACAAATTCCACCCATGCTTGAGTTGCCAGGAAGTCTGAATTTCAGTATGCTTTTCCATATGCCTGCTTTCCCTGGTCTGTTAGGAATTAGGTACCCAGAGAACTCAGTATGACAGTCCCAAGACAGAGATTGCCTTCACTGGCATATGTGAACACTCCAAATCCTGGGTGCAGAGGAGAGTTACCAGTTATCCCTCCTGCAGTACATCAGAAACATCTGCAGGGCCTGTCAAAACACAGCACTGCTGAGCTCCAGCCCAGAGATTCTGATTCAGGATGTCTAATGGTTTGAGGACAACATACTTTATGAAATGCTAATTTAGAGTACTCTTCAATACCACCCCCACCCCAGCTTAAGGACCTTTGAAGTCTTTCATGTTAAAATAGCTGCTACCACTAAGAATTTTACTTCTGCTAAAATGACCACTGTATATGAGCTCCTTGCAAAAAAGGAATCTCACCCCTACTGATAGACTAACAACAACCACCACCACCAAAAACAGCAACCAACAACACTGAATGGTGTTTTAGGCATTATTTTAAGCATTTTTCATAATTTAACCCATGTGTTCTACTGAACAACCCTATGATCAAAAAGTACTGTGATTTCTCTCCCTTAACAAATAAGGGAACTGAAATGTGAAGAGATTAAATAACTAACTCAAAGACACATAATCTCAAATGTGATAGGTTGGATTCAAATTCTGGCTCTATCATTTGTATGTGTCTCTTGGGATCTTTATACACTCCTTGAAAACATCACAAAGGACTTGTAAGCAAAAATAAATAAATTAGAACAGTCTGACAGTGTCCAGAGGGGGAGGGGAGGGAATTTCAGGGGAAAAGGGGAACGGTTTAGAGCAACAAGTATAAAGGACTCATGGACAAAAACTATGGGGGGTGGAAATGGGAGGAAGGTGGGGAGGGCTGGGGTGGTGGGCTGGGGCGGGGTAAAAGACAGAAAACTGTACAATATCAACAATTAAAAAATACTGATTAAAAAAATAAACTAAAAAAAAAGAAGAGAAAAAAAAGGAGGAGGTAGAAAGAAAATAAATATTTAAATAGTAAAAAAAAAAAAAAAAAAAAAAAAACAGGAGAAGCCTTTCCTTTCAGAACAAATAGTATTTGTGGAAATGGAATCTGTCAATCAGTTTTTCTGAGCATATATTCACTTATATATACAAATAAAGGAAAGGCTATCAAAACCTTAGAGATTCCCTGTTCTTCTCATTCTGTAAAATCAGAGACTGTATAAATCTGAAATAATTTATGTTATTTACTCAAGGCCAAGTGCTGGTAACCTCAAAGAGCCAAGGATAGACTAAAGAAAAACTCAGTCCTCAGCTATTTCTAGGAATAAACTTGATTAAGTGACTCCCATAAGATTCTTAACCACTGTGTATACTGCCTATTAATATGCCCATAAATAGCCATAGAGAAACTAGGAAGGAAGATAATTTCAAACTGCTAAAGTTTTGCTTTACTGACCAGAAGGACATGTGAGGGCAAAAGTCTCAGGATCAAAAAGAAATATAAGACCAATAAGTTAAGAAGCCAAGTTAAAAAAAATAAGTATGAGGAGTAATTCCCTTTTGATTTTACATGAATGAGTAAACTATTCAAGGAAATAATTGGTTCTTGTTCAAGCTTTCCACAAATATTATTTGAAGGAACAGTCTAAACTTAAAATATAATCAACAAAAACACATTTCTACCAAATGTCCATTACTTTACTTTTAGCTAACAAAATCAAAAGGCAATACTTTGCTAAAAAAAAAAAAAAAAAGGAAATAACTGCATTCATAACCTAAGGCTGAATATTAATTTTGCTTTTGAAAAAATACGCCACTAAGAGAGTAACACTATTTCATCTACCAGAATGTTGAAGATTATATAAATAATCTTGCCTAAAGAAAATAAGCAGGTTCACTGTGTAGTGGATTGCCTTTTCATTTTGTTGATTGTTTTTCTGTGCAAAAGCTTTTTAGTTTGTAGAGTTCCATTTGTTTATCGTTTCCTTTGTTTCCCTTGCCCAAGGAGATATATCAGAAAAAATATTGCTATGAGGCAGGTCTGAGATTTTACTATGTTTTATTTTAGCATTTTTGCAGTTTTGCAACTTATATTTAAGTATTTTATTCATTTGAGTTTATTCTTGTGTAAATGGTATAAGTTGGTGGTCTAGTTTCATTTTTTTTTGCACATTTCTACAACTCAATACCAAGAAGACAAACAACCCAATTAAAAAATGGGCAAAGGATCTGAATAGACATTTCTCCAAAGAGGACATACACATAACCAATAGACATATAAGAAATGCTCAATGTCAGTAATCATCAGAGAAGTGCAAATTAAAAGAACCACGAGATATCACCTCATACCTGCCAGAATGGCTACCATCAATAAATCAACAAACAAGGGCTGGTGAGAATGGAAAAAGGGAAACCTCATGCACTGTTGGTGGGAAAACATACTGGTGCAGCCTCTTTGGAAAACAGTATGGAATTTCCCCCAAAAAATTAAAAATGAACTGCCTTTTGACCCAGTGATCCGACTTCTGGTAATATATCCAAAAAAATCCAAACACTAATTTGAAAACATATAAGCACCCCTATGTCCACTATAGCATTATTTTCTATAACCAAGATCTGGAAACAGCCCAAGTACCCATCAGTAGAAGAGTGGATAAAAAAGCTGTGGTACATTTACACAGTGGAATACTATTTGGCTATAAAAAAAGAAGGAAATATTACCTTTTGCAACAGCATGGATAGACCTGAAAATTATGCTCAGTGAAATAAGCCAGTCAGTGAAAGAAAAATACTATATAATCTCACTTAGATATATACTCTAATGAACAAAATAACTTAAGATACATAATAAAAACAGAAGTATAAGTACATAGAACAGATTGACAGCTGTCAGAAGGGAAGGGCCTGGTAAAAAAGGTGAGGGGATTAAGCAAATTATATATATACATATAAATGTATATATGTATGTATGAATGTATTCACACACACACACACACACACACTACACACAGACATGAACAACAGTGTGGTGATGGCCAGAGGGAAAGGAGGGTGGGAGAGGTATAAGTGGGCAAAGGGAGGACAAACAAGGGTGAAAAGACTTTGGGTGGTAAGTGCATGATGCAGTGCACGGATGATGTTCTCTCGCATTGTATACTTGAAACTTGCATGGTTTTATTAACCAGCATCATCCCAATAAATTCAATTCTTAAAAAAGAAAATCAGCAGGATAACACATGCATGTCTTTTTCTTTTCATCCAACTTGTAGGTGTGATTTCACACCTACCAGTTGAGGACACATTCTTAAAGTACAGATGACACTAGAAGAAAATGATATCCCTATAATTATAATTGGATATAGCATAGTCCTTACTCTCCCATTAGCACTATAATGTGTACACTTAATTAAGTGAGAGAGAGGAATCCCATGTCCAAAAAGGCCCCTCATTAGAGGGAGAAAACATCTGTATAATTCTTTGCAGCATTCCTTATGTCCTTGATAATTTTTCCCAACTAACCGTTTGGATCATGTTTCTTTTCATAGTTTAGCAATGCAGATCTCCTGTGGCCTCCAGCTGTATCTGTATGCTTGTGATGGGTGGTGCCAAAACATCACACGTTTGGTGTTGTGTAGAAAGTATAACTAGATGACTACATTTTTATATTTCCAGTTGGATTTCTGCAACTCAGATGCAGACCATTTTGAAAAGATTTTCTTTATGCTAAACTCATGAAGAATTCAACATATTCATAAAATCTTTAAAAAATGCATTTGTATTTGTAATCAGTAGTTAGGAATTCAAAATATTAGAGGTCTAGAACTTAAAAAATCTCAAGAAATAAATTCCAAATTAGTGAAATATTAAGTATAAAGATGAAACAATACTAAAATAAAACATGGGAAAAGCTTTAAAATAATCTTGGAATAAGCAAATCCTTTCTAAATAGGAATAAAAACCTGAGGGCATAAAAGTATGTTTTTAATGAAAAATAAACTAAATAAAGCAGGGCAAAAAATTTAGAGACAAGCAACAAAAAGAGTGAAAATATTTGCAACTCACATAACAGAATTGATCTTTTAAATTTTATTTATTTTTAGAGATTGGTAAAGGGAAGGAGAAAGAGAGGGAGAGAAACATCAATCAGTTGCCTCTCGCATGCACCCCAAATGGGGACCAGACCTGCAACCCAGGCACAGGCCCCAACCGAATGAATTTGGTGACCCTTGGCTTTGCAGTGTGACGCCCAACCAACTGAGCCACACCAGTCAGGGCAGAACTGATCTTTTAAAATATAAAGAGATGTCATAGAAATGGAAAAAAAAAAAAAAAAAAGCCAGACATTTTATAGAAACAGATATACACAGACATTTTTTTAAAACATAGTAGCTCTTAAAATAGATGTACAAGTGCTCAATTTAACTCATGATAAGAAAAATTAATGGTTTTCGGCAACAGAGAACCAAAAGTTTGATAACGTGTTTTGTTGAATAGAGGGTAAAGAAAGAGGATACTCTCCACGTGAATTTGTATGACGAAGAGCAGACATGTTTCCAAATTATAAAAGCACATACACTTGACTCAGCAATTTCACTTCGAAGAATTCATCCTATAAATATACTTGCACACATGCAAAATGACTTATGTACAAGATATTCTTTATGGCATTGTTCACATTAGCACAACATTAGAAAGACTGGAAATGTTCTTCAACAGGAAATTAGTTTTTAAAATTTTCCCATTGAAATATGTACTAATATGGAAAAATCTTGAAGATACAATATTTTAAGTGTAAAGAGGTGTTGAACATGGCATATGCTATTTAGACATAGATAAATAGTATTTATATGTTGCTAATTGAATAAACTATATGTGGAAGAATACAAAGAAATGTGACCAGGTAGAAGAAAAGAGAGGGACAGAAAATTGCTTTTGATTACATCAGTGCTTTCCAGCCATAAAAAACACTTGCGTACTTGAACAAATTTAGGATTGATGAACCCAAAGCAAAGAAGAAAAATACACAACGTGGCAGAATTCGAATGCCTTAGAAAAAGTTACAAAAAAGGACTTAAAGGATTTGGCCAGCGTTACGTGATTTGTAGAGAGGTTCCAAGAAATATGGATTTACTTCAAGTGGAAGCCCTAAGGAAGTGCGTGTGTAACTTCATAACTGGGTGTCTTGATGATTCTTATTTATAAGGCAAGAAAAACAGACCAAGATTTAAGCTGTAGCTGGGGAAGAAGAAGCAGCCACTCATACTAGCCAGATAAAGAAATACTGCAATCTTGGTAGTTTGGACAGTGTCCTTATTGTTGTGTGCGTTCAGATATAATTACAGAGGGGTTTTGTTTTGATCCATCCGCATCACAGTGGCCTTGTCTGATCTGAATGTCCTGTAACATTGTTTCTACTCAACAGAACCACAGCTAGGACTGATGAGGGTGCCAGGCTAGCTTCTGGCTCTCAGGGACTGGTTTGCTCTTGATCAGCTGTACATCCTATTGTGCCTTCACAACTTCATGCCATGTACTTATCTTACCTATTCAAAATAATTTTTAAAAGAATCTCAGAACTGAAGGAGACCTTAAAAGTCACTGAGTTCTGAGACTACGCCAACCACCACCATCCCCTTCCTCCTCCCACACCAAAGGGTTTCTCTTGTAAACCACTTTACTAAAACAAAACATGGAAAAAACTTTTAAATAATCTAGGAATGAGTAATGACTTTCTAAATCAGAAAAAACAAGGGCATAACAGCACATTTTAAATAAAATTAAATAAATAAAGCATGGCAAAAAACATTAGAGATAAGCAACAAACAGAGTTAAACTATTTGCAACTCACATAACATAGAGCTCATTTTGAAAATATCAGGTCTATGTGCCAGTATAGCATCTACTTGACTATCTCCTAATAGTCTAATACTCCCAATAGTCTAATAGTCCCAATAGTTGACTACTGGGCTAATTTATCAGGCAGTTCATTCCACATCAAATGACTCTTCCTATTTTTTGCTCAGAGGAAGAAAACAATGCATTTGGCTATAATATCTTAATTGTTTCCACCCCAGCATGTTGACCTCTTCAAATGCATCTTCTCCTCTCTAACTAGCTGAGCAGAATAATTACCTTTCTAATTTTATGTAAAATATTCCTATTAATACTCTCCACACTGCAATTGCCTTTTTTTTTTTTTTGCCACAGTTCCAACACAGTTTTGCATCTTTTGTTATCATTACATTTGCAGAGATTCTTATCTGTTGCTGCTGACAAACCCATTTGTTTTTGTACTCAATTACATGTAATTAGTTTTTTCTTCAGGAACAAAAGAACAGGTGTCTTTATCTATTCTATGCAAGATAGCATTGTAAGGTTGCTTGGCCCTAATAATGTCTAGTGAACCAAACAGCACAATTCTGACAGATGCTCATAGTAACAAGATTTTTTTCAAACAATTATATGCTTTTACGCCTACCCACACCAAGTGGAGAAAGAAAAGGCATTTTAACATCTTAGAGGCTTATAGTTTTCTACTAAAAAATGGAGTAGAATTTAAATCCTTCTCTGATGTTTTAAATCCCCACTCAGAAAACGTATAAATAAAAATTATTTTTCATTGAAAAATTTTAATGAAAATATTGGAAGGGACTACCATAAAAAAGTACATTAGTCAAAAACTGGTGAAATCTGAACAGAGTCTAAGTTCAGTTAACAGTATTCTACCAATATTAATTCCCTGCTTTTGACAAGTATACTGTTATTACATAAATGAGGGGGATTTGGTGAAGAGTACACAGGAATTCCCTGTATTACTTTGTAATTTTTCCGAAGCCTTACGTTATTTCAAAAGAAAAGGTTAAAAAAATACGTGGGTAGGAAGAGTATTTAGCCAATGACCTATATCAACTTTTGCATAGCCACACAATGAGACATTCATTCACTTGTTCCATTTTTGTTGAGTACTTACTATACATCAGAGATCATGCTAGGTTCTAAAGACATATCAAAGATCAGAACAAAATCTCCTCATTCACGGAACTTACATTCTCCTGGGAGAAAGAACAGAAATAAACAGCAAATATATATATACATATATATGTCAGGAAGTGATTAGAGCTATGAATAGAAAAAAAGTAGGGTATCAGAATAAAGAGCCAAGGTGAAATGTGTAATTTTATAAGAAATATCTTGGCAGTACTGTTGGTAATTGCCCTAAAATAGAAATGATGATTATCCACCAAAAAGAGAATGGATAAATACATTGGGTATATTCATGCACTGAGTTACTCTACATAAATGAAAATAACTAATATAAAGCATATATATAACCATAATGCATCTAATAATCATAATAGTGGGGAAGAAAAGTACATAAAATTTACGTACGATAATGCCCGCACTTATAAAACATTTCAAAACATGCAAAAATAGTATGAATGATTTAAGTGTACACATGTGAAGACATGTATCTTTAAAAGAGCATGGACACAAACGCCTAACGCCAGAGAGTTCTCACGCCTGGTACCGAAGGAAAGCAGGACTCCGTCTGAGGCAACACACACAGGCTATAAATGTGCTGACAGTTCTGACTTAATGTTAAGTCAAAGGTTAGATAGCCAGATGATTTTATTCTAGTCTTATTGTTTTGTACAACTGGACTATTTGTAATATCAAAATGTCAAAAAGTATGTACAGTAGTTCATCTTAATAAAAATAAGATGTTTTAAATTTGTAAATTTAGACAGTTTCTAAAAGTATTTGATAAAATATATCCCCCTCAACATATACATGTATGTTATGACAATGCCATTACGCATAAAAATATATTTTATTACATGTATGAGGGGAACAAAAAGTAGGTTTACTGTTGGGAGTACATGAACCTTAGAGTTTATTCTTATATTACTATTTATTAATATTGTATTATTTTCTATGTGAACAACTGTAAAACTAATTTGTCCCCTCTTGCATGTAAGAATTTGTGTATCATTTATGCACATATACGTGAGCATGGATTTACACCAGCCATGGACCCAGTGTCAGCAGAGAAGGCACCGGCAACTACATTTCCAACAACAGTAAAGAAAGGATTTGCCGTAGACGACCCCACACCTTCACCCAAGCCTTCTCCCACAGCCCCATGACACAGGCCACGCATTTGCCAGGCAGCGGTCTGAGTTACAGTTGCATCCTATGGAACTGAGTATGGCCACTTGGCTTACTTGGGGATTGAGCCCACTGTTATCAATTTATAATTTTTCAATCTTTTTCTTTTAAGTGGGGTGGATGGTGCTAGATGATATTAATGTTATCATCTCCCGCAACCTCATTTTATAGAAAAATAAACCAAGAGATTCCTTGGAGACAGCATGGGTGACACAGCTTAGCAATTTCCCTGGTTCTCTCCATCTATACTTGTTGCTTTACTAAATCCACATTCGTGTGCAGATGCAAAAATGGAAATCCTACATGGAGGGAAAACCATCCTCATTCTCTGTACTCAGTAGAGAATGTGAATCATTTAAAGAATGCATTCCCACAAACACAAACCAACAATGTAAACCACAATAAGCTAATCAACTACTTTGCAGAAAACTGAAATGAAATTCTTCATAATACAATGTTTTCTTTACTGTAATTCATATTTTGTAATGTGTAATACTAAGTGAACAAAGAATAATTTAAAAGGGGTGGACTAGAACATTTTCACACTTTAGGA
The DNA here is from genome assembly GCA_039655065.1 of Glossophaga mutica. Classification (NCBI taxonomy): domain Eukaryota; kingdom Metazoa; phylum Chordata; class Mammalia; order Chiroptera; family Phyllostomidae; genus Glossophaga; species Glossophaga mutica. The sequence goes on along the minus strand of CM077304.1, from coordinate 172,809,730 downwards.
ATTGTGTATCTTTCCCCACATCTTTATTTTTAATTGAAAGGATATTTCACCATAAAATATTAGGCTTATTAGATTACCTTATGCAATCTACCTTTTGGTAGACTGTCAGTGTGATCACAAAATCATATCCATCACAAAACAATTAATTCAACTGGACATACACTTAATAAGCATTTACTATGCACTCAACACTAAAGATCTAGAACTAAATACAGACAAACTTTAGAACACAGTATGGCAAACCACATAATTTTAGAACAACACAAAATTTCCTGAGTGTATTCACACCCTTAGGCAGAAATTGAAAGGTACAATGAGAGTGATCACTCTTGGTGCTGAGGTTTATATTCAAAATTTTTCTAAAATGCAAACATACTCTGTCATACCTTGATGATTCTGTTGTTATTAAACTTGTCAACTCCTTAGTTAAATTAGTGAAAAACTATTTCCAGGGATATTATTAATAATATTTTAATATTTGGCATTTTATAGTGAAAATTATAAACAAAATTTTGAGATTATCTGCCTTAATTATCCTGTTATTATCACATGTGCTATAAAACATCATCATACTATTTTAATATATCTTTTCTTTTAAAACCAACAATTTTTCCTAAATCCAAATACAATAATACGTAATATACATATGTATGTATTAAATGTTTACCTTAAGAAATAATTTTGGTCTACCAGAAATGGTGCTCTATGAATTAGTTGAACATCTTTACTATTTAGTTCTAGGATTAAAAATACCATCTTGTGCTGTAAAGTCTGTGCCTTGTTCCTATGAATACTTCTCACCACCCTGACCACAAATCTTGGGATGGAAGGCTATTCTTGTCCTGTAACCACTTGAACTCCTTCAAGCCTCCTAACTTCTCATATAGTACATAACACTGTTCCCTTATTATCTCCAAGCTATTGGGAATCATAGCAATAAAAATAAAGGAAAAGACACCAGTTTACTTGTAGTTAAATTGTTTAAGAGGCAGCCTGGCCATGTTTAAGTCTACGATAGACTGGGCAAACATTTCACTGGAATTGCACTGCAAGACTCTAAAGTTCCTTACTATAGTCGCTGTTTTCGTCCTTGGTCCCATCAATGGTGCCATCTGGGTGCATCTGCAGGAAATATCCCTGCTGGCTGAATAACCTTGTCACAATTCCTTTCAGCTGGGGTTCTGAAAAAACAAAAAGAAATGATTATTCACATTTGTATTTTGTTTATAAAAATGCACACTTGCAAATTGTCAGAAACATCCTCTAAGTAAATGCATAAATGCCAATGGCTTAAAGATTAAAAGAAGTATTTGGAAAGGGAGCCTTTCAGTACCACATCTTCACTTTCGTTTTCCTTTAGGAGACAGAGCCATAATACTATACAGCAATAAACCAAATGTAAATAAATAAAAGCTAATTATGGTTAGCAGAATACAGAGGCATACTAAAAAGTGAATTATTTCTATCATGTATCTAGTGTCTGACTGAAAGTTTATGGTCCCATTCCAGAATCACAGTTTAGATCAAACTGCCACTGTAATTCTTAAGCTTCCAGCAGTGATAATCAGCCCTTGGAAGACTTCAATTTCTGCTGAATGTCAACTATCCATCAGAAACTTCTGGGTTTTGAAATTCTGGTCAAGTTCAGCCAGAAAGAATGACTTGGATGAGAACCACAGGAAAGGGCAAAACTGATAGCCATGATATGTCACTGGAAATGTGGAAACAGATTTCACCTTCAGTAAATGCCTCCCTGGAGAGGAGCCCCAGTACTACAAAGTCATTTTTCCAGCCCTGAAATAAATCAATTCTTGCATATTTCTCTGTTTTAAAATAGAAGTGGTCCTCAGCTTCTAAAAACTCTCTACTTACTACTACCATTAAAGTGAATTTTGTATACTACATTTGAATTTTTGTACATTGCTAAAATAAATACTTAAAGCTTTCTCATTGGGGTGAGAGCTTCCAGAAACAGCTATTTTCTATAGTATAGCTACCATCTTTGTCTCTACTTCAGTGTTGAGCAAAAATTACACTATTCTAGTGCATTGATAGCCCTAAATATTTCATAAAAATGAGAACAAAAAATATGCTTCTCATGATAAAAACTGAGGCAAAGATAGAAATCAAATGATTGCTGAAGTAGCCACATGTTACCCTCAAAAGGAAAATCACCAAATTGCAACTGACAGTCCATTTCCTTTCTTTACCCATCTTTGCAACCAATTTTCACTCTGAATCTATTTTTCTGCCAAGTAACATGCTAGGCACTGTGTATTAGGCTGGACATATTTACTCATGTTTAGGTGTAAATAAGAATTCTAATTAAGGATTCAATGAATTTAACTCGCTGGGAATGGATCTGTTCCCTACAACATTTGTCTATAGTTAGCCTTTTGTACATATGACTTGATCATGTATATTTGGGGATATGAGGCAATGCCTATCTATATAAACATGTCTTTTTCAAAGCAATCCTAAGAAGCAGAAAAGATGCCGTAAAACTGGGAATAAGGAAGGAGGCTTATAAAAAAAAAAAACTAAACTGAGAATTTGGCATTGTGATTGATAACTATAATTATCTTTGTAGGTTAAATTCAATTAATTTAATTTGTGCCTTAATTTCCTCATCAATAATATCTAGAAGTTAAACTAAATGAACTTTAGGTCCCTTCTATGAGTCACTATTGACTTTGAGTACATCATAATGCTCTTCCCTGAGTGGTGGTAGAAATCAATGAATGAATGCATCTTCAACATGTTGCTTTCAAGGGTCCCCACTCAATCTGACATACTAGGGACATGTTGGAAGAGCATAGAGCTAATTAAACTCACCAAAAACACATCCCATATCCCAATTACCAGCTATTAAACCTTACCAAATTTTCCAGGCTCAGCTCAAGGTCACCTCCTCCATAAAGACTTGAGGATGGATCATAAGTGAGAATCACTTTCATAATCAGGGGAAATGAGAAGAACACAGGTGCTTCTGCCATGAGACTAACTCACTGACGTACAGGTCCTGCAATGGCGCGCATAGCTCTCAATGTGCAATCAGAAGACCCAACTTTGCACCATGATTGCCGAGTGGCCCTGAGAAAGTCATTTAACATCTAAGCCTCAGTTTCCACATCTATATAAGGGAAAAATAATTCCTATGCTAACTCTAGTCACTGAGAATTTAAAATAAATAAATGTGTGATAGTATGAACTGCAAAACCGCATATGATTATAAATCCTAATTAAGATCTAATTTTTCAACCATGGAAATCGAGGAAACGTGATATAAAAGGAGTATTCTTTGAATAGATTATGTCTTCTGATTTCTGTTTTAATAAAATAATGAGATTGTAAAGTCACTGAAGTAAACAGAAGGTAAAGAGTAGAGGCTAGAGAAGGATAGAATGAAAGGCACAACTGTTTCACAATTCATATTTTCTTTCTAATCAGCTTGATAAGGTCACTTTAAGAACTTATATTTTGGTTGGTAATGAGTTATTAACGCCTGCAAATGATTGCTTGTTTTTTTGTGATCCTCTTCTGTAGCTTTAATTAAACACTTCTTTTGCTATGGTGAAGCTCTCTGTACCCCACCCCCACCATTGGAGCCCTGGGAATTCAGGTTGGTTACTCCTGTTCAAGATAATGAGCATTAGGCTTTTATACCATCCCCCACCGCGCAAGAGCAATGCCAGAACAAGCTCCAAGTTTGAGTTCTAATTATGTGAGGATCAATGAAAGTGAATGTCTTGCACTACAGAAGTTTCAAAGGAGACCTGACCATCCATTGAACAAATGTTGTGAACCTAGGATATGTCATAGAAAAGAGTATCACCTGCCTGACAGGTCTGTACCCTTAATCTCCTCTGTCAAACCATACCAACCTTTCTAAGCTCAGCTCAAGATCACCTTTTCTATGAAGGCTTAATTACCATACATGAGGATCAAATTTTATAACTGGGGGGACATGTTTTGTTGTGTATTAAAGGAAGGGGGTCAAAATGAGACCAAATTTGACACATCTAGTACCCTGGGTACATTCAACAAACATACTTTTTATTTGTCAGACAATGCATAGGGATCTAGTAGATTAATAAAACATGGCTGTCCTCAGGGAGGACCCAGTGTGATGCATGAAACATATTTATATATAATGCTAGTGTGGGATGACTGTTAGATGATGGATAGAAGCAATGTGACATGATGGCACCGAGGAGAAAGGGAATAATCCTGTCTCGAGCACCTCATCTGTCACCTGAAGAGTGAGTAGAATTTTCAGAGAGGAGGGGAGAAAGGACATTCCAGACATAAAAACAATGGAGGGAGGCACAAAAAACCACCATGGTAGACTCTGGAAATGATGCAGAGTCTGGAATAGTGTAATCTATGGCAGAAATTCTCAATGCTGATGTGCAGGTAAGTGACTGCTCTCAACAAATGTTCACAGGTTAACAGTGGAATAAGAAAAAATAGGGTCAATGAAATAAAAGTTTTATTAAGATTTTTTAAATTTCTATGATTCTCCTGGATTCTAAGATTATGTTTTTTCATTATTTTTTCTCTTTTTAATTAATCGATAGCTGTATTATTAAATGGGTGGGGGATGACTTGTTACCTTTTGTATTCTGAAGTGGTATAGAGCAAATACTGTTAGCTTGTCTCCCAAATTAATTTCCTCTTTTTCCTAGGCACCCAGCTAGACCATATGTCCTAGCCTCCCTTGCAGTTAGGTTTGGCAGATGAATTAAGTGTCACATGGAATTTAAGTGAAAGTTATGTGTGTCATTTTCAGGCCATGGATTTTAAAAGCAAACATTCTCCTCCAAATTTTCTTTTCCTTAACATTGGCTGGATTTAGATGAAAAAGCTCTATGGGATGTCTGCAAAACAGAAGAATTCTGGGCCCTGAAAAACTGGTGAAAAAGAGACTGCCATCATAAATATCTACCTCAAATAATCAGATGACTAAGAAACAACTGTCGATTGGTTGTACATAGTGACTTCCTTCCTAAGAATACAATATAAAAAGGGGGCGGGAGGGAGGGGAGTAACTTCACAGTGGAGAAATCTGACAAGTAAAACACTATCTCAGTCACATGATCAATGTTAACATCAACAATCATAAATCATGTTGATAGTATGTACCCTTGATATGATGTGATACCAAATTATTGTAAGATGCTAATATGAAAAAGAAAAATGGTGTAGAATATAAGGGATTCTGTGTACTATCTTAACTTTCCTATAAATATAAAACCAGCGTAAAATTTTAAAGAGCCATAAAAGCTAGTAAGAAATTTTATCCTCAGAGAAAATGGGTGAGAAAAAAAGGTAAGAACTCATAGTATTGGAAGTCCTAGCCACAGCAATCAGACAAGAAAAAAATGAAAATGCATCCAAACTAGGAAGGAAGGAGTAAAACTGCCATTATTTGCAGATGACATGAGGCTGTACACAGAGAACCCTAAAGATACTAGTAAATAATGACTAGAACTGATAAATGATTTCAGTAAAGTAGGAGAATGAAAAATTAATATATACAAATCAATTGCAATTTTTGTGCACCAATAATGAACTATCAAAAAGATAAATTAAGGAAACAATCTCATTTAAAGTATATCAAAAAGAAAATCCCTAGGGATAAATTTCACCAAGGAGGTAAAAGACCTATACATGTAAGAATATAAGACATTAAGGGAAAAAATTTAAGAAGATAAAAATAAATTGAAGCACATACCTTGTTCATGGTTAAGTAAAATAAACATTGTTAAAATGTTCATACTATCCATAGTAATCTATAGATTCAGCGTCATCCATATAAAAATACTGATGACTTTTTTCATAGACTAAAACAAATAATCTAAAATTTATATGGAACCACGAAAGACCCCAGATAGCCACAGCAATCTTGAGAAAGAAAAACAAAGTTGGAAGTATCACACTATACAACAAATTATTATACAACAAGGCCATAATAATCAAAACAGCATGGTCCTAGCATAAAAACACACATAGGAATTAATGGAACAGAATAGGGGCCCAGAAATAAACCCTTTCTTATATGGTCAATTAATCCATGACAAAGGAGGCAAGAACATGCAATGGTGTAAAGGCAGTCTATTCAATAAATGGTGCTGGAAAAATAGACAGATAATACTAGACCACCTTTTCCCATCATATAGAAGAATAAGCTCAAAATGGATTAAAGACTTAAATGTAAGATTCAAAATCAAAAAACTCCTAAAAGAAAACATAGGCAGTAACCTCTCTAACATTTCTCTTAGTAATAATTTTCCTGATATAATTTCTTGAGCCAAAAAAAAAAAAAAACAAAAAATAAGTAAACAAATGGGACTAGATCAAACTAAAAAGCTTTGCACAGCAAAGGAAACCATCAACAAATCAAAAAGAGAACCTACTGAATGAAAGAAGATATTTGCCAATGATATATCTGATAAGGGGTTAATATCTAAAATTATAAAGAACTCATACAATTCAACATCAAAAATGTAACAACTCAATGAAAAACTGGGCAAAGGACCTGAATAGACACTTCTTCAAAGAGGATGTAGAGATGTGGCCATATGAAAGACATATGAAAAGATATATAAAAATGCTCAGCACTAAACATCAGAAAAATGCAAATTAAATCTACAATAAGATATTACCTTATACCTATTAGAATGGCTATTAATAACAAATCAACAAACAACAAGTGCTGGTGAGGATGTAGAGAAAAGGAACCCTTACCCACCGTTGGTAGAATTGGAAATTGGTGCAACCACTATGGCAAGCACTATGGAAGTTCCTTAAAATATTAAAAATAGAACTATCTTAGGACTCAGTAATCCCACTTTCAGTATATATCTGAAGAAATCCGAAACACTAATTCAAAAATATATACGCACCACTACATTTATTGCAGCATTACTTATAATAGTCATGATATGGAAGCAACTCAAGTGACCATCAACTGATAAATGGATGAAGAGGTGGTCCATATACACCATGGAATATTACTTGGCCATAAAGAAGAATGAAATCTTGCCCTGGCTGCTGTAGTTCAGTGGATTGAGCATGGGCTGTGAAACCAAAGGGTTGCAGTTCGATTCCCAGTCAGGGCATATGCCTGGGTTATGGGCCAGGTCCCCAGTGGGGGCCATGTGAGAAGCAACCACACATTGATGTTTCTCTCCCTCTTTCTCCTTCCCTTCCCCTCTCTCTAAAAATATTTTTTTAAAAAAGAAGAATGAAATCTTACCATTTGTGACAGCATGGATAGGCTTAAAGGGTATTATGCTAAGTGAAATAAATCAGACAAAGACGAATAACATGATTTCATTTCTGCATGGCCTATGAAGAACAAAATAAATGAACAAAAAAGAAACAAACTCATAAACACAGAAAACAGATGGTTGTCGGATGGGAGGGGTGTCAGGCAGCTGCATGAAAAAGAGATTGAGAAGTACAAATTGGTAGTTACAAAATAGTCATGAGATGTCAAGTATAGCATAGGAAATACAGTTAATAATATTTTTAAAACTACAATATATATGGTGTCAGGTGGGAATTACAATTATCGGGGGGATCGCTCCGTAAATTATGTAACTGTCTAACCACTATGTATATCTGAAACTAATGTAAAATAACATTAAATGTAAACTGTAACTAAAAAATTAAAAAAGAATAAGAACTCATATTCAGCACTGCTTCCCCTGAGGACGACAGGGCAATTTCAACGAAATGTTTGAAGTCAAAGCCACTTTAAAAAAGCTGAGACCAGAAGTGGCTTTCCAGACATTTCTGCTGGCTTAAAGTGCAGTGCTACGGGGCAGTCCCCTGGCTGCACAACAGAAACCAGAACCGAGTTGGGCCTATGGGGCCCTGATCACATCTGAGGATGAATACTAGATTGCAGAAAATAAAATAAAATTTAAAATTGGAAAGTACCTTGAAAACCAATATCTTCCTTCATCAAAATACCTTTCAGCATCAACACCAAAGACTTAGAAAACAGAAAAACTGAGGCCCCAAGTGAGCGTGAGGACAGAATGGGAATCCTGTGCAAGCTGGGGACTAGGGGGAAACCAGGCAGAGAACAGAGGAGGGGGAGGAGCACCCAGCTGTGCATGAGTTACTGGAGTGCGAGGGGGACAAAGAAAAGGGATTCTAGGAACCTGTGCAGTATTGCACCCAAACTTAGAGAAAATGCCCCCATGCAAACTCCAATCTAAAATCAAAAATGTAGCAGTGATCCAAACTTTGTGACGGAAGCCATATCCAGAGAATCAGCAGTACTTATTATGAAAACAAAGGCCATATTTTGAACCCATCTACTTTGTGTATCTACTTTATACACTCCCCTGGCGATTTTACTACAGTTTTACAACTGAATGGGCAAGGTACTTTTTTGCATCTTTCAAATGAGATTATTGAGACTCAGAAAAGCTACATCACTTACCCAAGGTTACAGAATGAGTAAATGAAGAGAAAGATCCAGCTTAAAAGTCTATGGCCCTTGCCACTCCCCAGCACTGTTTGGTCACTTTAAGAAAGACACTGGCAGAAAACTGTACAAGAACAACAATTAAAATAAAAATTTTTTTAAAAAGAAAAGAAAGAAGAAAGACACTGGCAAAACTGGAACTTGTCTAGAGGAAAGAGAGCCAAATGAAGAGGACTCTCATATGAAGACTGACTGAATGGACAGCATGTAAGCAGCCCAGAGAAGGGAAGGCTCAGAGCACATGAGAGCTGTCCCTACTCTCTTGAGAGCAGACAGAAGAAGAAGCCAATTTGACCCATGTGACTACATAGGAACAGAACTAGGGCCAAAGGGTGAAAGTTACCGGAAGGCAGGTAAAACAGAAACTTCCGTAAATTGTACTTAAGGAGAGAACAGGCCGTCGAAGGAAAGAGTGGGTCCTCTACCACTTGACAGAAGCAAACAGGGAAAAGCAGGAAAACTACAGGTCAGAACAGCTGGGAGAAACATGGGTGTCTCCAAAGGCCGAGGCGTTCTGCGAGACCACACAAGGTCCTCTCCAACACTGAGGTTCTGGAAAGCTTTAGGATAAACCAGATGGCCCACTGAATATAAGTTCACTTTCCTGGTTTTCAGTTTGTGTTTAGGACAGAGAACTGAAAAGATGTTAACCAGGCATCCTGAAAATACAAAGTTCTTTGGAACTCCTGAACATGAATGTGGAGTAATTTGATGAGGTGTTTTGACCAGCCTCTCTGGGCCGACAACAGGATCTCAGAATGAAGGTTTAATGTTGCCCATTTAAAGGGGCCGAGATGGTGGAAGCTGTCCCAGGGATTCTTGTCAAGTGCTACTGGGGCCTCAACGGCAGCAGATTTCAAAATCAGACTGTTAGGGTTAGAAATTGTCCATAAACAGATACATTTCTGGCTAAAGGATAAAAACGATAGCACATTTACATCCCATAAATCAAAGTCCCAGATAAATCAGGAGAAATGGGATACAGTAAGACATTTGAAAGAAGACAGAACTTTTCTGGGCTTTTGAATACACTACAAAAATCACCACCACACCGAGCTGTAGGAATTCATTAAAAATACATGTTGTTTAGAAAAAGAGATGTAGGCCTGAGGCCCTTCATTCATCCAGTAGACTGCAGTGGCTATACAGAAAGGAGCACCTTGAGGAACAGAACACATAAGGCAGGAGACTGGTCACCTGGCCTAGCAGAATCTGAGATGTGGAGTAAAGAGTGTCACATCCTGTCTGAGTCCTCAGTCTCTGCATCCATCAAATAAAGGTGACAGATACCACCAGCAGTTCCTTACCTGCGAGGAGTCATAGAAATCTTTGTAAAGTACTGATAATTGCATCTATCTATCTGAGCATTTTTTCAACCAACAGACACTAATAGCACATTTCATTCAAAAACAAGTATTTATTGAGCACTGCCTTTGTGGATATTATTCCTCTAGGCACTGGGGCTCAGTGGTATGCTATTAAACTAGCTGTCAAAGAAAGAAAAAGAAAAAAAAAAGAAAAAGAGAGAGGGAGGGAGGGAGGAAAGAATGCCTCCAACAGGATTCCCATGGGACTCATTCCCATGGTGCAAACACACCCACCATGGCTGATTTAAAACTACTACTTGGCATCACTGAAGGCAGAGTTGGAGCTCGGAAGAGGTGAGCTAATCAGCCAGAGCACATCACTGAATACAACAGAGAGCAAGACATTCTCTGAATGTAAGAATGTAGGCTTACATTAGGAAAGACAGAAAGTAAACAGATAATAATTAATATATAATACAGGTTTAGTATAAGTTCTTTGATAAAAACTAAGGCAATGAAAAAAGATAGAGCACAGAGGGATGCATGTGCTATTGTGTGTGGACAGAGTAGTTAGACGACATCACAGAGACCTGAGTGAAGAGAGGGCACCAGCCACAGGGCATATAGAAAAGAAGAGCAGGCCAGGGGCAGGGAACAGCAAGTGCAAAGTAATCCTAATACTTGAAAAGATTAGGAACCATAGGATTAGAGGCTCTCTGAGGAACCTTCCTCCAGACCAGAAATTGGCAAACTCCAGCCCTACTGCTGCCAATTTTGTAAATAAAGTTTTATTGGAGCACAGCCAGGCCCATTCATTCATGCACTGGCTACTTTCATGCTACAACAGAGATGAGTAGTTGCAACAGAGGCCCTACACTCGCAAAGCCTGAGATATCTACTGAAGGCTCCCTACAGAGAGAGCTTTTGATGCTTGCTCCAGACCCTTGCTGATGCATTCCCTTCCCCTGAAACTCACAACCGCTGTCTTCCCCCTCTGCCTGGAGCTCCTCAGTCTTCTGAGCTCCGCTTTCTTCCACAGGGCCTTCCCGGACACCCTGAGGGAAAATTAATCACTCCCTCTGCAGAGCTCCCTGTGTACAGGTTAGGAGAGGACTCCCCACGCTGTTACAGCTGCTTGCTTATGCGGCTGTCTCTGCTGGGAACTATGAGCTCCTCAAGGGCAGGGACCTTGAATTATTCATCAATTCCCTCCTGGCACTAACACAGTGCCAGGCGCAGGGTAGGTGAGGAGTGCTCGTATGTTGAAAGAAAGCAGATAAGTTATAACTGGTATTTTTCACTGTCACCTGTGACTTTCAGAGGAGCTCCTCATTTGTAAGGAAGCTGTTACAGCCTTTTAATATAATGCCTCTGGCCTTCAATGCATTTTCTTCCCTTCTCAGTCTCTGCCACTCCACACTGAACAGTCTGACAAGCACAGCGGCATCCTTCATAAACTTCACAGTTTCCAAAGCCCCGAGTTGCCTCGCACTCGTCTGGAGGGAATCAAGTGACCTTGAGGCGGGCAATTCTTAACCTTCATGCTGCCTGGAAGCTAAGTGGAAAGAAAGGACATGCTTTTTCAGAGGATTGGCATCACTGAAGCAGTCTGAACAGGGGGGAAGCAGGGCAGAGAAATTGAGCTAGGATGTGCAATGCTGATAAGGATGGGATCTTTATACCGAGCCAATTTTATTCCTCATACCATTTGCCCCCCTCTCTCCCAGATTCTTCTCTACAAGATGCTCATAAAAATTTAAAATAACTCAAACACCATTTATTGACTTCTGACATTCACTCGGTGCTGGGGACAAAGATGAGTTAGACGCAGTTCCTGCCTGGAAGGCACCACAGCCTCATCAGGGAAACACATACACAGCCAATCATTAGATCAAGGAACAGGAAAAGTGCTGTCATAGAGGAACCAACAAAATGCCTTGGAATCACAGAGCGAGAGGTGATGCTAATTTTACGGGGATGGTAGGTTCTGGGACAAGAGGCAGTTAAGAAAGGCTTTGATGATGTAGTGACAATTTACACTTCACCTTGAATAAACAGGCGGGAGGGTGGGGAGGGGGGCGGTGTTGCTTTGAGCAGCATCAGCAGGAACAGTGGCCCAGGGGGACTGGGCAAGCACATGGGTATGGTCAGTGTGGGGATAGAAAGGGGTAAAAGGGTGCACCTAGTGGCTGGAGGTGACAGCAGAAAAGAAATATGGGCCCAGCACACTTAAGATGTCCTAAGCAAATCTAGCAAGTTTTACTTTATCCTTTAAACCAATGACGTCCAAACTATTATCATCATTCATCTCTATCTATAAAAAAATTTTAATCTATAGCCTTTGTATAGGTATATTTATTATTTATAAATTATGTATATGCATTACTTCATATATTGTACACATTAGATGCATAAATCAAAGTTCAAATGTTTAAATGAGACTAATACTACGCATACAGAAAAATCAAAATAGTTTCTTTCCACAGATTGTCTTGTCTCACCCACTTCAGGTAGGAAAAGCCTTGGGTACCACTGCATTAGGTGAGGGGAAAACATCAAAGGCTTTTAAGTCTGGGGAAACAGCCTGGGTAGAGTACTTTAGAAAGCCCTATTATGGAACAATAGAGATAGAGAATTAGAGTGGGCAGCACTGTGGTCATGGAAGCCACTTGAGGAGCTGTCACGCATCGCAAGGGCCTTGGGTAGGCGGTGGTAATGAGGGTGAAGGGAAGACATCAGCCTGAGGACTCACTGTGCTTGGCAGTGCTTAGTCGATGACATGATGTGTGGACTCCTTTCAGTTCCAGAAGATGTGCAACCTCTTGGTCCTTAAATCCAAATCAATCATCAGGCTTCTAAGGAAGGAAGCCCCGGTTAAACGTAGAATACACTTGAAATGTAGGGCGAAGAAAGCGTAATATAAGCATTCTCAGAAAGCCAAATTATTTTTTTGCCTTTCTAATGATTTCTGTTCATGAAGAGGCTGTTGATTCCGGCCAGCCTCACTGAGTCACAGCTCTTTGGTCTGTCTCAGCCTATCACCCAGGGAAGCAGACCTGGAGTGAACAGTGCCTCCCAGTCCATTCAAGACTGAGCTCCGGAGAATGCAGGACACAAGGTACTTCAAACCTGAGGATAATCCTGGAATATTAAGAGTTTAGAACAAGAAAAGCCACTGAGAATGATCTGAGTCCAGGCTCACTGTACAGACGAAGACACAGAGCAGCGGGATGGCGAACCCCTTGGCAGCCGTCTTCCAAGCCCTGGAGTCAGGGCTCTTTAGTACACCATGGTCCTTCTGCTGTGCCCCTTAAAACAAAATGTCTCAGACTTCCCGGAAGGATCCTGGCCTTGAACCAAACTAGCTGTATGATATCCAGGAAGATACTTCATTCCTTTGTGCATAGGCTTAGTTTGCTTCTCGTGAAATCATTTGAGTGAACAGGTCCCGCTTCTGAAGGCATAGTTCTAGGGAACTATGACTACACTATGAGGGGTGGGGGGAAGGGGGTGAAATGTATGGTGATGGGCGACGTGACTTTGGGTGGTGGGCACACAACGCAATATACAGATGACATGTCACAGAATTATATACTTGCAATCTATATAATTTTGTTAACCAGTATCACCCCAATAAATTTAATTTAAACAAAGAATGCACATGACAGTGTGTAACATGACCAGGCAGTGACCGTGCGGGTGTGGTAGACTTAACTTTCAGACAGAAGTAATGTGGATACGAAGACCCATGGTCGGGAGCAGTAGCAACAGGCAAATTCTCCTGAGTTTTATTATTCACAGGCCACATTTGCCAAGCATTTACCACAACAGAGGGACTTCATGTGGATTATCTCTCTGAATTCTCACAGAAATAACTTAAGTCAGGCCATATCATTGGGCCTTTTTTTATAAATTGGAAACTGAGGCTTACACAGCTTAAGTCACTTGTTCTAAATCACAAAGCAATCACAGTGACTTAATTATAAGTTCCAGAACCAAGTGCAGAACCAGATCCCTCTGCTCCTCACGCCTTCCAATTGCCAATCACCAGTTGTCCCTTTGAGAAGCCTAACACACTGATGTTTCTCCCTTCTTTCTTAACCGTGATTGGCCCACAAAAATGGTAGAAACCCTATGAAGCAAGAGACTGGGAATAAACATTAAAATAAATGAAGCCATGGCTTTTGGCCTCCTGGAGCAAAAAAAGGAAAACGTGTAGACACTTCTGTGCATACAAAAATTTTTCTGTAAAAAAAACAATCCTCACTGAGCATAGAAAAATCTTCTCAGTTGGTTTTAAGGCCCTTTTTTTCACAGACACATCTTTCATTTCCAGAAATGAATGAACAGGACAGGGTATCGGGGCGATCAGAGGAGCTGCCCCGCGTTGGACCTGTCCTCAAACTGTCCCGGATCTCTGAGGAGAACTGTTCATCCAGGCTGGCAAGCCCGGGGAATTCCCTCACACACTGCAGGTCGAAATTACCTGCAGGTAAAATGCTATTGTTATAAAATGTGATCTTAATCTATCATCCTTTTTTATAGCATTCACCAAGAAAAACTTGCAGCATCAACCAAAGTGAGCTGAAGAGGTAATAATAGTTTCTGCAAAAGAAAAATTTGTAGCTCCAAAAGCACATCAATCTGCATCAACTCAGTGGCAAGTTTAGTCCAGGCAGTGCAGTGCCATGGAGAGCATGTCTAGGCGGATCCTGACCTCTGGAGTCTAATCGCCACTGTTCCTCTCCATCCCCACTGTCACCACCTGTGTCCAGGCCACCAGCAACTCCTGGCTAGATTCCTCCAACAGCCTCCTCACTAACACTCTCACCCTGTTCCCTTTCCAAACCACACCACAGTGGAGACATTTTACAAAATAAATTGGATCATGTCACTCTCTTGCTGAAATCGTTTAATAGCTTTCCATTTTCATTTACAATAAAACATCAAACCCTTAGCATGTCCTGGGGAGCTTTCTACCATCTGGCTGCTGTCTATCCATCATCATCTAAATTGACTCTCCCGCAAGCTCACTAAGCCCTAGGCACACATGCCTTCTTTCTCTTCAGACATAAGATCATTACGCATGCATTTCCCTCCGCCTGGATGGATTTCTCCCTAAGATAAATTCAAGTATCAGTTTAAATAGAACTTTATACTGGTCTTGCCTAGCCCCTCAATCTAAATCTGCCTTCATATTAATATTCGTATTTTCCGTCATACTATGTTTCCACCTTCATAATACTTATCCCAATCTGTAATTAGATACCGATTTTTCTTTATTAGTTTCAGGTCTATTTCCTCCTCTAAACTGTAGCATCCATGAGGGTGAAGTCATATTATCTTTATCCATCACAACATATTCAGTACTTAGCAGAGTACCCACTGATACAATGTAGGAAGTAAACACATTTGTTCAATGAGCTGGTTTCTTCTCTCTGGACTTCAGGTGTCATCTGTAAAATGGCAGTACTGGAACAGTTCAGAGGCTGCAAATCTAGAATTCCAAAAAGCTAATGGACTCAGAAATAGATACTCAGAAGCTACTTTCAATAAGTCAAAATTGAAAATGGAGAAAGTATTTTCATAGATTATATCTCTCATCATGGTGTATTAGTAAAAATTACTTAAACTCCATTTAAAAATATCTACCCAGGCAATAACAATGTAATTAACTTGCTATCTCACATTACAATACATAAAAAAGAAGTAGAAGTATTCATCAAATACGGATGGTACACCTGGGCGTGAATATAGGCTGTGTGCTCTACCCAAACACAACTTTGGGAGGCTCTCAGGGACAACTGGAAATCAACTGAAACTGAAGTACGAAAGTACGAAACTGAAAGCAACTGGAACTGCCACTGTGACTCACGGTGAGGGGCCACTACAGGCACACACAAAGAATTCCACGGAAAAGACATGAACCAGTGTTTCAGACAAGAGCGCCACGGCAATGCTCCCAAGGGCAGCCAATCCTCTCATTCCAGAAACCTATGTCCAGAGCAAACAAACAAAAACAAAAAACGCCTACTTATCTCCTGGCCAGCTCTACAGAAGTATGATTCAGGATGCACTGCAACAGGCTTTGAGCTATCCATGGCTAATGATCCTCCAAAACTTCTCAGAGAAAGCCAGTTTGCCTTTAACACCTATCGAAAAATTGCCATTTGCCATTTATATGTGACCCATCCTAATAAGAAAAGGCATGAATTGTCAACTCATAAAATTTTTAATTTTTATGGTTTTTTTATGAAAAACAACTAAACTTTAAAATGGACATTAAATTTTATCTATGTGTTGTAGAATCAAAAGTGGGAAAAATTTTGTTTTTTATTTGATGTTTCAAAACCTTGCACCTAGTTCTATAAAAAACTGATTTGATTTTGGAATCTTTGTCTTTGCTTCTAAATGACAAGATAAGAGAATAAATGTGAATCTCTTTGCAAACATGTATTCACAAAAAAACTCATTCTCTATGGATCATTCTATATGGATCATTTTACTATCATAAATATGAAACCAAACTAGATCTAATGTTCATGAGATTTTCTCTCTGTTAACTTTAATACTGAGGCTTTAAAAACTTCTTGATGTGCCAAAAAAAAAAAAAAAAGGCAATTTGATGAGTAATTTTAATTTAGGTTTTGGTGAAAATTATCTTTATTATAATTTGCAGACTTATTATAATTTCATATACTCATTCTCTTTCATTTTTTTAATTCTCTGTTTAACAAGATATATTTCAATCATGTGAAAAATAGAGATAATAATAGCTCTCAATAAGCAATTACACATTATATGTGTAAAATAAAATGCATTTCGATCTTTACAACAGCTTTATGAGGTTCTCTTCATTTTACAGATGATGAAATTGAGGCATCAAATGAAGTAAGTGCCCAAAGTCCCCCGTTTCATAAGGAGAAGGGGGTTGAGGGTTTGAGCCCAGGAAGGCTGCCTCCAGAACCCACAAAGCAGGCTACCGTTCTCTCCACCGTTCTAATAGCTGTGACCTCACCATCCACATTTCACAAATCTAATATTTTCCATAACTGCTTCAAATCTGTTTATATAACTAAAACATTACAGTCATCTCCTAATTCCATTCCATTATTTTCCTAACCAAAACCAAACATACTTCTGAACATGGTATATAGCTTTCTTCTTCACGTTTTGTTCCTTACGCCCTCTGGATGTATCCGAAGAAGTACATAGTGCTATTTTGTGTGTTGTGCATTTTTACATAAAATGTATCAGGCTGTGCATACCATTTCAGGATTCGGATGATCTCATTCAATATTATATTAATATTATGCATTTGGATTTTGAATTTTCATCTGATCTGAACGTCTCCTAATATATTATAATCATTTTGCATTCATTGTAGTTTCTGATTTCGTTGTTTTTATTTCTATCATCTTAATTTCCATTTTCTATTTTTTTTTCATTTCTTCTCCTCTTATCCTTTTCTTTCAATGGGATTGATTTACTTTTGAACAGATCAATAGATTTTTCTTTCCTAAGATTGCAATTACTATATAATTATTCTTAGATTTTTTAAAAATCTACTTTCTCCCTACACTACCCTGTTCCTACTTCTTTTCATTAGTAAACCTTTAAAATTTATTCCAGATTGATCTAATATCTAGAATTTAGAGTGTGAATTCTTTGATTTGTTGTGTTTCATCCTCAAGTGGTTTCTGTGGATGGACTACCGGATTTTCTCCAGAGGGAGTTGGTTTGTGCTATGTTGGGCTTTGAAACTATCAGGAAGAGTTTGCATGGTACTTTGTGGATTTCTCCAACAGCAGAGACAGTTTTACACTAACTTTTTAGACTGGAATTCCCGCTAAACATGGAGATACTGTTACTATTTTACAATTTGATATTGGACCTTACCCAGGAAGGGGTCCAGGTTTAGGTATCTAATTCCTCACAGGCAACATTTTCCAACTATTACCTCAGGTGGGCATCAACCTCCTTTCAGTTTTCCTTGGTGGATGAGAAATTTTTCTAACTCGCCATTTCTCAGGAGTGGTGGGTGACTCTATTACTGGCCCCTGTCTGTCTAACCACGTATTTTTAAGTGGGAGGCAAAGCCCTTTCTTCACAGCTCACTCACGTTATAACAGTCGAAGTCTTAATCATTTCAACATCAATGTTTCTTATGCCTCCTGTGTTTAATAAATGGTTCATTATGAGGGCAACATTAAAAGTGTACAATATTCAAAATCATCATTGTGGTTAGAACTGTGCAATAGAATAGGACAAAAACAAGTAATGCCTTGAAGACTGAGTTATGAATGCGCACACCTATCCGATCCCTGCAAAGTGTCAGTAATCGAGAGAGTATCAGGGCCGGGCACTATTCGAGGAGACCGGAGTACAGTAGAGGGCTCATTAGTCATATGTTCCCAAACTTCAAATTTTTAAGGAAAAACATTTTTAACTAACGTATTCAATTGTTTTAAAGGAAAATGAGACATAAAAACAGTTACCATTTTCCCGAGAGGACTACAAGCCCCCAGGTGGGAAGCTATCCTTATTCTCCCCTCTCCATTTCACAAGTGAAGGAACAAAGCCCCAGTATAGGAAAAATGATACCGCACACTCATCACAATTCAAGCAGAACCCTTTCTCCTAGTTTTTGATACAACTTTTCTAAAAAATGCAAAGACATAGACATACATACTTTTGCAGTTGGAAACTAAAGGGCAAATCCCAGATTACTGATAAACATACTGGCTTTGTTTATTTCATTCACTTAAGCAAATAGCTCTCTAATAACATTCTCTGACTAGTGCAGTTTATATTCTGATTTAAGAAAATAACATTTATTTATTATTTCTTGTTTATTTTTAATCTTTTCCTCAATTCAATTAGGAAACAATTCTTGCCTAGCTTTGTTAATTCATGCCTACTTTTAGCATATAACTATGTAATAAATACATGTCTGTATGACTGTTTACTAAAGGTATCAATAAATATAAATTATAATATACATTCTGGGGACAACCTAGGCAAAATGTCATAAATTCCCTTTGTACTCTGATATCTGCAATAGATAAAAAAAAGAACTATAAGAGCATAAAAGAGACTAAGAAAGCTTCAGTTCTTTTGGAAATGCTAAAACAATGAAATATACAGAGGGCCTACTCCCCAGAATCCACCAATACACACACATAACACACACATCACATCACACTCCTGTACAAATGCAATGTGCATATACAAATAATAATTATGGATTTTTCTTAAATTTCACATACCTAAGGACACTGCCTTATTTTCCCAGTTTAACAATTTCAGTTTCTACATTTGGATACCAATGTACTCTCAGAAGAAACTAGTAGAAAGAACGCTGGACCAGAAGTGAGAAAGTTTAAGTTCTAGTCCTTGCTCCAACAACTGGGCAATTTTCTTCTTTCCTCAGTTTTCTCATATAAAATTAAAGGAGTTGGATTGCCAAGATCATTTTTAGATATTTTATACTATGGTCTTAAAACAATCAGAGTGGTAATTATAAAGGTTTTGACTTACTATTTTATTGTGTTGTAGTTGTTGGGTACCATGCACTACACCCACATTTGAGCATATTCAAATACCACAGTGATATGTAACAAAACTTTTATAGTTTAATGCTTGGGGGAAAGTAGCCAGAAATTAATAACAAGATCTAAATCAAAGGTCATGCCAGAAATCTGTGAGAATACTAAATCAGTTCCAACTTTAAGTAATAATAATTAATGTCCTGTAATAATTAAGTGAGCAAATATGTAGTTCCATTTCCAGGTGCCCAGGCCTCCCTTTCTTGTCTCATTATTAAGAGTTACAATTGACTGTGCTGCAGACAAACCTTTGGGCAAGGCATATTTCATCTGTTGCTTAATGAACTGGCATCTTCTTGGAATTCAAAAGTTCTGGAACTTAATAGTGGTTGCCAGATAATTTATGGTTGACTTCAACATCTACTTTCATGTCAGGAAAGCTCTAAGGCTATTTAAAAGCTTGTAACTTCATATTAACTTTCATTTGCTTAAATGAAAACTTACCAAACCACATTCCAGAAAAAACAGAGGTGGTGGCTATCAAAGTAGAAATACACAAGAGAAAATAAATAAACTAAACTATAAAATGCTGTGAAAAGGTAAATAAAGATGATGTTACTTTAAAAATGGTGTTCATTTCCAGTAATTCTATTTATCATAGTAAGATAGTAAAAATAACCTGGGAAAATGAGCCCTTACTTGTCTACTAAGGAGTACAGTAGAACTTCTTAAACTTCTTAGTACAACATTGTTGAAGGCAGTTACCTCATTTCAGCAGAATGGCTTCCCTCTCCCTCAGGGTCTCCTAGCAAGGGAAAGAATGCTGTGTTCTATACGTACGCTAATGCTGTTCAAAGACAATATATTGCAAGCCATATAGGCAAACTTAAATTTTCTAGCAGTCATATTTAAGAAAGAAAAATAAATAGCTGAAAGTATTTTAGTAACATATTTTATTTAACCTAATATATCCAAAATATGCAATCAACATAAAAATTATTACCAAGATATTTTACATTTATGCTAGGTCCTCAAATTTCACTGTGCATTTTACAATTACAACACACTCGATATGAACTAACCACTTTCAAGTGTTCAAAAGCTCTATTAGCTAGTGACCACCATGTTGGACAGCACTGCTCTAAAGGGTTGTGTATCTTGTTAGATGTATTTCTCCAAATAGCAACTAAGTGCCTGCTACATAAAGCAACAATTATCTCAGTAACCTATAATGTGATTTCTCAGAATAAAAATGCAGAGATAACAACCAAAGACCACATATGTTCTGAAAAATACATATCAAAAAAGATGCAGGACAAAAATTATATCCTAAGCCTACTGCCTGCCTGCCTCCTTTCCCTCCATCCTCACACTGGCCATTCCTTCCATGAACACTCCACTTTTGGTATGGTTCCAAGAAATGCAAGTGTGAACGGGACAGTTTTGGTCAGTGCGCCGGTGAAGCTGACCCTGTAAAGGGAAAGAGAGACCTTAATTAAATAATCCTACGGTTAATTAATTACACACATGAAAAGTGCTCTGAAGGAGTCCCAGCAGCTACAGAGGATGAAGCTAGGACTCCTACTCAGTCTCAACGGACTTGCCGTGAATTGTTTTTGTCCTCCCAAAATTCATACTTTGAAATCCTAACCCCCAAGGTGATCATATTAGGAAGTGGGGCACTTGGTAGGTGATTAGGCTCTGCTATCATGAAAGGGATCAATGCCCTTTTAAAAGAGGTCTCAGAGAAGTCCCTCTCCCCACTCAACCCTGTGGGGTTACAGCTAGAAGATGGCTCTCAGCGAGGAAGCTGGCCCTCACTAGACACTGAATCTATGGGCACCATGAACTTGGGTTTCCCAGCCTCCAGGAAACAAATGTATGTTATTTATGAGCCAATCAGTGTGTGCTATTTCTGTTACAGCAGCCAGAATGGATGAAGATGGGAGTCAACAATGTGTCCCATTAGGACAACATTGAAGATGAGTCCTGAAGAACAAGAAAGAATTAGCTTGATGGAGCAGGAAGGTGAGAACAAATGTGGGAAGTATAAGTAATAACATTCCACACAGGGGCAGCAGTAAAAGAGAAAAGGTTCAAGGGCAGAAAAAACTTTGGTGAACTTAAACAACTGAAAATGTGGCTGGAGTTTAGAGACAAAGAGTATGGAACATGGCCCAAGGTAAGTCAAGATCATCCAGAGTGCTTAGGCCATGTTGAAAGAATTAGTCAGAAAGCAAGAGTCATCTGGGAAACTCTGGACTGCAAAAGCAGAAGGCATGTAGGACAATAGGAAGGGAAAGTTCAGGTACACTTTTTATTGCACCTTCCCATCAAATTAACCACTGATACAGTGGTCCATCTGTACCCACGCAGGTCACCCTTTTCCTATCTATGTCAATGAAGCAAAAATTCAAATACATAGCTGTAAAAACATCAATAGCACTATACAAATGTAGCCTTTGATTTTGTGTACCTTTTTTTCCAAGAATAATAGCCTTTTTTCCTTACTAATCATTAGTGTTCTCTATTGCCTGTAGCAATAACAAAATGCATTGCTATTAAAAAAAGTACAAAGTCACTCAAAGAAAGCTGCTGGTTTGCCCAAGCAAGAGAATTATTTTTCCTCTTTGCTATTACTAACCTAGAGCAAATAATCAATCCAAAAAAATTATAATTATATAACAGTTAATTCCTAATTATGTAATTTATATGAATTATTTCCCAACTGTATTAATCCAATATATGTAATTATAAAATTTGGATTATAAAAATTACCATATAGAAGAAATGCCTATATTTTAAACTTTTAACTTCTTCAAGTAGTAATGGAAATACATTGAAAAGTTTTAAGCATGAAGATGATATAATCCAAGTCATTTTAGAAGCTCAGTAGAGACTGCAAGAGAAAGGATGGACAGGAGGATAGGCAGGGAACTGAGTTAGGAAGGAACAACGGCAGATCATTCAAGAGAGGGCAGACTTGGATTGGAGTGTTCTGGCGAAAATGCAGTTCAGGATGTAGGATTGTCTTGACTTAGTTTTTAATTGCCAGTGGGCAGAAAAGGAGATGCATGCAAGGGTAGTAAAAACAGAAAGTGCAAGGATGGAACCATAGCATAGCCCGAATTTTCTTGTAGGAAAATAGAGTAGACCTTACTGAAGAGACGTATCCTGTATCCTTGCTCTGGTGCATACTCTTTGCACTGTTCATATGTGCTGTGAACGTAAGCCAAAAGGTGAACAGGCAATCTTAAAAGTGGCCATTCTCCCCCATGGCTGAACCCAGACAATCCTCTGCGGTCAGACCTCAATGAGTCAAGGATGAGTCCATGGCTTCTGGTTTAAACAGCACAGATATTGGTGCCATTATTTAATAAGAGGAACACTAAAAGAAGAATAGATTTGGACCTAAACCCTCAAATTCAGTTTGAGGGCTGTCCATTTGAGGCACAAAGTGGAAGTTTAACTCTGTTTATACAGAGTTAAAGCTCAGATAGGAGACTTTACTAAGGGTATAAAAGTGGCAATAGCTGACTTTCGAGAAGTAAAGCCATGAGACTACATTGTGAGCGTTTAGGTCCCCAGACTGAGCCTCCAGCATCTCCAACAATGGACTAAAAGAGGATAAGCTAAGTAAGGAGACTAAAGAGAATCCAGGAAGATGAGGGCAAACAATTTCAAAAGGACCAGCAGTGTTGAGTGCTAACTACTAAGAGATCATGAAAAGGAGGATTGGACAATACCAGTAGATTTAGCAAACTGAAGGTCGTCAGTAACAACAGCAAGAGCAGTTTTGTTAGTGTTGAGGGTGAAAGCCAGATTAGAATGAGATAAGGTGTGAGTGATACCTGCAGAAACATTGACAATAAATAAGGAGGAATTTAAGTAGGAACATGAACAGAAAGAAAACTAAACACTCATAAAGGACTGGAGATTATAGTAAGGTCGTTGGATTGTTTTAGAAAGATCTAAGCCTGTTTTGAACTTTGCAGGTGATAGATTCCTTGTCTCCAGGATAAGTGAAAAGGGAGAAAGGGTTAAGATGCACAAATTGCCAATTTTAAAAACAGTCATGGGATGTAAAGTATAGTATAGGGAGTACCATCGATAATATTGTAATAACTATGTGTGGTGTCAGATGGTTCTACAATTATCAGGGTGACCACTACATAAGTTATGTAAATGTCCAAACACTATGCTATGTTGTACACCTGAAACTAATATAATATTGTATATCAACTGTAATTTCAAAGTTTAAAAAGAAAGATTTGTGCCTGTTGAATTTAAAACAACAAGAACCCAAGAAAGAGGAGTTAAGATATGAAAGTGAAAAGGGATGAAATTTAGAACACAGGAGATTGGTCTGAAATAGAAAAACAACAACAACACCAACAACTCCATTGTAACAGAAGGAAAAGATAAATCAGATGTCTATTTGCTTATTCAGATACAAAAGTGTGGAGGAGCTCCTAAAAACAGTGGCTCCTCTTTACAGCAGGTAATTCTCTCTCAAGATTTCCAGTACATATGTGAGGATTCTGGGGAAACACACACACACACACACACACACACACACACAGAGTCTGAGTAATGGCTTTATCACGGAGTCACTGGAGGTTCCCACTGCCAAGTTCAGAGTTACTAGAGTTTCCCACTGCCAAGTTCCAGGGGTGGCACTCAGAGCACCATCTGCACAGACAGACTGGAAGGCCAGTTTGTTGTGTGTTCCTAAGTCAGGATAGAAGAGCAAAAAGAGACTGATTTAAATTGGGGGGGGGGGGGGCGGGGGGAGGGGACTGACCCTATTCCTAACACTATCATTCTGGGCAAGTCACTTACATTATTTGTTTTATAATGTCTTCATCTGTATAGAATAGCAATAGGTGATAAAAGGTGACAGATGATAGATACATATAAGTTAGATAGATAGATGGATACATAGATAGATAGACAGATAGGTAGGTAGATGATAGATATTCCAGGAAAAAGATATAAGAAATGTTTCTTTCGGGAAGCATGTGCAAAAACCCAGATACAAATGGGCTTGTCATGTCTAATCAATTTCATTGTGGCCATGGCAGTTAGTTCTTACCATGTCCAGAGTACCATGTACAAAGGTTGTATGGGTTGTGTGTAAATTATCAAGTACCTCATTACTACTGAGCTCCTTCTGTTACTATTTATTTTTATATTATGGCACAGTAATAACATATCTTGAATTTATGTAGATGTCTTTGAATAAAATTTTATATGTATTAGAATATTAGGGATGTGTATGTAGCCTATTTGTTCCATGAAATACACTTCTAAGGTAAACAGTGTTCAAACCCACCCTTAATATATATTTGTAGGGCTCAGGGCAAGAGACCCATATAACATATCTCTAATATTTAAATTCATAAATCAAGGTAACTAAGTGTTTAATAAAACATGTTTGGTTTTGTTACTTGAAAATTAGCAAATTCCTAATGACTCAAAATCCCAGAGTCAAACTTAAATTTTTCAGAATATTTTGCCAAAAAGGGCAGTACTGAGAAAACTTGTACCCCAGCTCTTAGCCCACGCCTCATCCTCCCACCCCAGGCTCCAGCCAACCAACACCGACAGGGGCCTGATACAGATTCATATGGACACAGAAGCCCACATGTCCAGGCGCCATCCACACCTCCTGCAAACAGCCCTGGTGGTCCTTCAGGTTCGGGGGTATGCCTCCTGCAGTGCAATTTGCCCTGGGAAATACAGACCCAGGGGAAGAGGCCCACACAACCCCTGACAAGGGGTTTGGAGATATTGGGTAGAGAATTCTAGGGCGTAGCATGAGAAAGCGTGGACTCCAGGTGAACATGAACCCTTCCTTAGCCCCTTGACCTCCTTGCTCCA
Organism: Glossophaga mutica; assembly: GCA_039655065.1. NCBI lineage: Eukaryota > Metazoa > Chordata > Mammalia > Chiroptera > Phyllostomidae > Glossophaga > Glossophaga mutica. Next base: position 172,784,486 of record CM077304.1, on the reverse strand, counting down.
TGGAGAAAGACTAGCCTAGAGAAAGGCCAGAGCGGAGTCCAGGACAAAGACCTCTGTCTAAGAATTAGAAGAGTAATTAGTTGTTAGTGTAATTATTAGATTATTTTAACATTAAGATAACTGAGGCTCAGAAAGGTAAAGTAACTATTACTTAGCCCAATTATTAATATATGGTAAGCTTTCAATACAGGCTGAATAAATGAAGAAGAAATGACAAATACTTGGTGACATTTTCTGAATATGAGCCTAGTTACCTTCTCTCCAGAGTTAATTCTACGGTTCAAGTCTGACTTAAATACCTAGTGCTATATGGGTTTCTTATGGCTTTATATAGTTTGTGCCAGTTCATTTACCCACACATTTATGTTTGCTAGTGTGTAAGTTTGCGTGTGCATTGAACATACACACAATACTCTAGCTGCAGTGGATGTCAGGAACATACCTTAAAAATGATTCGTAGAAATTCTTGTGTTCTATTCCATGATTGGGTTTTTCCCTACACAAATTTCATCTGTCATAGTTCTGACTAATTTATGACTCAGGAATGAAATGAGTACACAGCTTATCCTCCAAAACAACATTCAATCATCAAAAATTACTTCTCTCCTTTTCTTAAATTTATTGTAGATAAAATTGATGATTTATTAATGATAAAGTCCATTCATCCACTGAAATCCAGGAGAATAAATATGAATGTGAAGGTTTAAAAAAATGCTCTGATATAACCATTATGAGAGAGATATATATAGCTTTTACTTTTTTTCTTTTTATCCTTCTGAGACAGGATAGTAAGAAGCTGGGAAAATTCCTTGGCAAGTGGAAAAGGGAAACTGAGACAGATGGTTGAACGAACTGGCCAAGCCAGTTACAGCCAGGTGCAGATGGTCACCAGGGCAGAAGGCCCCAGTGCCCGGCAGGAGGCAAAACTGGTAAAACAAGGACCTCACCCCCAGGGCAACCTCTCCTCCCCTGGCCTTTCCTCCCTGGAGGTAACATCTAGGCCTTAGCTGTATTTCAGCTCCAGGCCCAGAAAAGCAGCAAATCTGGGGTAGGCAATGCCAGGACCAGCTGCAATGGCTGAAGGCCCCCTGCCCTGTCACTCACCAGCCAGAGGAGACCATGACCCTGAAAGGACACACCTGGAGAACCGATGAATATTCTGCTGAAACCCTCCCCTGAGACCTTCCCTAAGATTCCTGCCTGCAAGCGAAAGATAAAAACCCTCAAGACAAAGGACTCTCTCCTCTGGGGAGCCGCCAATGCCATTCCTTTCCCTCTTCTTCCCCCACTTCCCCCATAGGCACGTGTCTCCTAAACTCTAAGACAATGGGTAGCTGGCAGCTTGTCCCAGGCTAATCCCCTGAATCTGTCCCCAAAGCTCCCTTTTCTCTTGCTTCCCAGTGGACAAAGGCAGCTCAGCCCAGGCTCTCCTGTTGCTTCTTCTATGCTAAGCCCTTCCTTGTTTCACTGTCCCCAGCTCTAATAACTGTGTCCTCATAGTCACCTGGACTTGTGTTGTGAAATCTTTCCTACATGAAGTCAAAAACCATCACACTACAACTGGCCCTCGTCAGACCCACTCAGGGCCAGGTCCTGTCTGGTGACACTTCTACATACAGAGCAATGCATGAACAGAAACAATGAAGCATGGAAAGAACACAAACTGGACAAGTGCAGAAATAAAACTATTTATGATCTACCTAATAAAGAGCTATTGGGAAAGACAACCCATTTAATGGAAAGAACATTGGAATTAGAGTCGAAACCTGGGAGGCAAAAAAGAAACTAAATAGTACTGGCATTTATGATGTTTCAGGCACAGGGCCAGTGCCTTTATATACTTCATTTTCTTCCATAAGGTTGACACTACACTCTCTCCTCTCTAAATACTGCAGATGGTCATAGTAGCTAATTATATGGCATCACAGAATTCCACAACGATTGTAGAATAACAATAATATGAATATGAAAAAGAGCAACTACTAGCAGGAATCTGAACTGTGTTTGATGGGAAAAAAAAAAGGGAAAATATCCATAGTGCTCCTGTCTCAGATGCGGATGACTGCACTTTGAATCCAAGAATCGCAATCAGATACCATTATTGCCGGTGAATCAGAATGTGCCCTGGCATGCCTGCCTGTGGGAAAGCCCTCCAGAGGAGCTGGTTAATATTTTATGATGATATATCAGAGGAAGCAGTCCAATAACACCTCACAGTTGGCCCTTTTGTGATTTCACAGAATAGATGTGACAAATGTAAGAGCCGTTAGGAGTCACTCAGAAGCTTAGAATTTTAAGCTTTCAAATGAACTGAAAGTATGTCTGGCTATTTTGTTAGATGATTAGACATCCAAGAATGTCTTTTTTTATTGATTTGGAGAAGGAAAATGGCTTATTAATAAACTAGTTCAGAAAGCCATGTTCCCTTTAAATAATCTTTCATAATTTTTTAAAACAGAAAGCCATGCTCTGATTAAATAATCTTTTATAGTTTTTAAAAAATAGGTTGTATTTTATGTCTTCATTCTTTCAATAAATCAGGAGAGTTATTTTCAATAACTAAAGTAACAAAACAGAAATTGCATGACTCATTTTATGTAATTAAAAGTGCCTGAAACACAAGTGTTTATCAAAATAAGTACAAAGAAAAACAATCCAAATCAGTGTAATGGAATTTCAACTACAAAGAATATATTGTTATACTAGAGGGTATCAGGATATATAATGCATATTTAAAATATGTGAAGTCAGCCCTGGCTGGTGGCTCAGTGGATTGAATGCCAGCTTGTGAACCAAAGGGTCACTGGTTCGATTCCCAGACAGGGCACATGCTTGGGTTGTGGGCTGCCAGAACTCCAGTAGAGGCAACCACTCACTGGTGTTTCTCTCCATCTCTTTTTCCCTCCCTTTCCCTCTCTCTAAAAATAAATAAAATATTTTTTAAAATAAATAAAATATGTGAAGTTATAGTCATTGCCATATATTAGATAATTTTTATACTGAAATATAATGATATGTCAGATATTAAACTAGATGTTGTGAGGACTACAATCGGAAATCATGCACTAAAAAGAATTAAATCTATTAAGGGAGATGTATACTTCCATATATATAACTTCAATATAATCATAAATGGAATGAGAGTTAAAGATTAAAGGAATATAGAAGAAAAAATAAAAATTAAACAATTAGTACCAGTTGTTTCTTAAAGACACCATCAATTTATATTTTTCAGACATTTCACATGTTTAAAGCAACTTGATATGTGTTGTCAGACTGCGAAATAGCATATTAATAAGTGCTCGAATTTGAAAAAATACATTTAAAAGATTTATTTTTTAAATGAAACATATAAAACAGAAGAAAACCAAAACGAGACAAAATGTTTACTCATATCTTAAGCAGGAAATATAAAGCAGTGTCAAATTTTGCCAGTTATTTCCTGATACTGATGTCTGTGATACCTGATTATTAAAAAAGAGAGAGAGAAAGAGAAGTCAATAAATAAAGAAATAAAGACAACCAACAAAGAAGAAAAAAGTCTGCCGTGACTGGTGTGGCTCAGTGTGTTGGGCACTGTCCCGCAAACTGAAATGTTGCCGGCTCGACTCCTGATCAGGCACATGCCAGGGTTTTGGGCCAGGGCCAGGGCCAGGGCCAGGGCCAGGGCCAGGGTTGTGGGGGGTGGGGGACGGGGGTGGGTTGGGGGCATGCAAGAGGCAGCTGATCAGTTTCTTTGGCACATGATGTTTTTCTCTCTCTTTCTCCCTCCATTTCCCTCTCTCTAGAAATAAATACATAAATCTTTTTTAAAAATAAGAAGAAAATCTTATTGTGAAACAGAATTGAATGACTTACAAATGGGAAAAAGACTTAATATAACAACATCCATTGAACACTTTCCCCCTGAGGTCTGGGACCACTTGAACTGAGCAATTTCTCACAGAGAAGGCTGGGGAACTGCTGACACACATTTTAATGCCATCCCTTCCTCACGAGTACTTCCTCTTTCTTAATCTTAGATTTTAAAAAGAAACTAAGCTTTCCTACTGCTTCATGTTTAACTGACTTCATGAAGTGAAAAGAAGCAAAAAACAGAAGTGCGGGGACATGCAACCACACAGTTTTCTATCTCCACTCGGTTGCTCCCGGCTACAGCCCCCGGCTACTCCTAAGAAAGTCCTTCCCATCTCACCGTCCCTGGCCTGGCGCTAATGCGGCACTCAGTGTGGGAGTTGTGGATAAACACGCTCACTGAGAGAGGAGGAGGAAGAGATTGATAGAACAAGATCTTAGGAAATTATAGCCATTTTCAAGCCATTTAAAAGTGCTTTTGTACGCAATTAGGAAGTTAGAAATGTTTTCCCGGGGAACAAACATGATATTATCATAAGTATGTTTTTTGAAAATTTCTGTGTAATGATCAGGGGCTCTAGCAAAAGGAGGTTGAGACACCAGGTGGGAGATTACAAAAATCCAGGTGGTCAGAACAAGCCTCTTAAATCTGGGCAGCAACAGAAGGGATGGAGAAAAGATAATGTGAAACTAAGATCGTGAGTTCATATGATGTTAGTGACTATACCTGATTCATCTTACTATTCCTTATGGTTCCCAGAAAGTCCTCAAGGTGTGTCTGGTGAATAAATGAAGAAATAAAACTTTGCATAGATCAACTCAGTGAGGTACCTGACTGAATATGATGAGTGGGGTTGCATGAGCACCAAAAGGACAATAAGAACTGTCTGGGGACCAGTAAATGCATATCTCTTCACTATACTAGCACACAGACTATAACTGCGAACAAGGTTGCATTTAAAATTCTTAAACACAAAAAGACCTTTGAGCATATAGTTACATCCTGTGAAATCTACCTGTGAAAGTGCTTCAATCAATTTAATTGAATCTAGACCAACTGGAGACTTAATTTAGAATGCAGGCAAAAAACCTCTCAGAAAGATCCTAAGAGTCTGGTTAACATTTAAAAAGAGGAAAATTCCTACTGTGAAATTATAAAGTTCTTTTTTCAAAACACGTTATAAACAGCAGTTGCAAGAAGAGTTAACCAAATATTACTGTGCAGAGAGATAAAGTGACCTCCTGAGGACCTCACAGAAAACTCTAAACTCTAAGGGTATTTTACTCTGCGTTTATTTGCCCAAACCTGGATTTGTTGGATGCCAAGCAAGTTCCTATACCAGGATGGTGATAAACTGGAGCTTGTCCAGAGGCATAAAACAGGATCATCAGCACGCCTATTATATACCATGCAATTTTTGATGCTAGAAATCCTTTTTAGGTGGTATAAATCCTAAAAGTTACTTTGCGTAGACTTCAGATTCAGGGAATAGACCAAGCTTACTTTTAGTGAAATAATATGGTCAATGTTTCAAAGATAAAGCTTACTTTCTCCTTGTGTGCCTTAACCATACTGCACAGATAAAGAGATGGAAGTAAACTAAATAACTGAAGAACTCCAAAACTGTTCAAAGTAAAAGCTGGATTACACATGAAATTCCTGGTGTTCTGTACCTCCTACAAACTCACAAGCTCCTTATGATAATGACCTGTGTCTTTTACTCTGATGCCCCATACCATGACGCTAGATGAATTGTAAGTTAGACAGTGGATGTGTGTCCAGTGATTGCATGAAAATGTAAATAAATGAACAACGGTGCAGAGTCAAAGTATTCAAATATCAAGTAAGTTAGATGATCTTTCAAGTCCCCTGTAACTCTGGGACTCTATAATTACAGTGTTAATGTATACAACATTGTTTTTAATTCTACACATGTCCTATCCAGGATGTGGGGTAAAGCTGAGTCAGAAAAGTTCACCTGACAAACTCAGATTTCCCAAAGGATCAACAGTGTATATGAAGATGACTCTAGTTACAGATGCTCAGAGAGCATCAATGGTAATTTTGGTGAAATAATATTATCAACGCCTTAAAAGTGAAAACTGAGTTTCCCCCATGTACAGTGTCACCACATTGCATAACTAAGAAAGGGGAAACACTAAACGAGAGAAAGGTTGAATACCAAGAACACTTGTAAGAACAGATGATATGGGTGATATACATAAACGAAACTCACAGACACTCTAAAATCAATTTTAGTCAATATTTTAAGTATACCCTTCCTTTCTAAATCTTATAATTTTACTACTATTAGCCACAATTAAATTTCAGCACCTGTCCATAATATAAATGTAAAGATTCTTAAGAGTCTGTCAAGACTGATATTCAGTTTCTTCCTTTATTAATAGTCTTAGTGGAAAATATATCAATAAGATGTATACCAAGGTCTGGGAAATCTGAAAACTTGATAATTACAGCACGACTTTTCTCTCTACTGCCACTGCAATTCCTATGGAACCCCATGCTTTACCACATTTCCACCATTTAATTTGAAATTGTTGTGAAACACATTTCATATTGGCTAATTCAGAAATGATTCTTCAACTTTCACTCAATATCACATTATTCCTTTTACAGTTGATTCTGTATTGCTATGTTATCTTGGGGTTGCACTAGTAAATAAATAGAACAAAATATGGTTCTGCCATCTAATTAAGTCACTTCAGGCTGAAGTCCAAACTTATGTAAGAGTCTACCTTGAATGCACAATGAAATGCTAAAAACTAAAGTCATACAAGGAAGATTTAGAAATGTAGTCATTGTGTTCAAGATAGAAGAGACCCAGGGTGGTCAGCACACAGGCTTTGGTACTGCTGCACAGACCAAGGTTATGGCCTTGACCCTGGGATACATGATTTCCCTAAGCCTCACATATATCTGTATAGTAAATTTTTTATGCAGATTAAAGACAGGAACGAACATTTAAAAAAAAGAATATAGAAGAGAGAAGTTAAATATATATATGTTAATTTTTGCTATTCCATTAAATATGCATGTCAAATCTCCTAGAATTTCATAACCAACACATTATTAAGTGATATTCTTACATCTCACATACAGCTATCTTGAAATCTAACCACTTTTTATCTCTAGATTTTAACAACAGAAATATGCATCAAGAATGATAAAGCTGAAGGGATAAAGCTCAGAAACCATCTGATATAACCCTTTTATTCTGAAAATGAGGAAAATACACTGAAGAGAAAAGGGACTTCCCCAAGATCAAAAATACTTCAAGTCCAAATGTTATTTTTACAACACTGTGTTATCTTAGACTGAATAGAAGGTCTCATTTATTCATATTTTCTTAAGAAGAAAGCAGGTTTCAAAACAAGCAAAAGAATAAATACAAAGGGGCTCAGCATACACCAAAGATTTACTTAATGCTATCAATAGCTTTACGAATAAGAGAAGAGGAAAGAAGAAAAGCCAATGAGGTAATAAAGAGTTGACAGAAAAAAGCTTTTTCATTAGACCCAATCAATACTGTATTCCCCCATCACTTGGAGCTTTACCAAGAAGAGTGAAACCAGAGTAAATATGTTCCCTCAAGGGTATTTAACACTAAAAGGACTTGTTGGTTTCAACTGTAAATGTAAGGACCAGGCATAACTGAATTTGAAATCAATGGCAAAGGTTATTTCTCATTAACCCAATATCAAGAAACCAACGTCAGTCAAAACAGAAATGGGCTCTTTCCCACACTGGTTACACCACTCACTTTCCCTTGGTTTCTGGGACAAAGACATCAATTATTATAAAGATGATCCCTCTGTTAGCACTCCCATAGAAAGTGCACACTTAATAAGCAGTTACTCTGTGGAGAAACAGGAAAGTATATACTGAGTGAAACAGGGCTGGCATTGGAAGTTAGGTTGGGGAGGAAGGAAAGACATGAGATTCTAAATATTTATCTAAAAGCTATATATCAAATGAAAATGGATTGATATTTTTTGCATTTTAATATCAAAGTAAATTAATATTGGCATAATGTACTAATTCTTTTTCTTGCTCGGCATTTTCACGTTTGTGCAGAAATTCCCTTGGAGTCTAACTAGAACTGATGCTGTGAGCACATCAGACACCAACCGAATTCACTTTGTTTTGATGAGTTATTTCTGACCACCTACTATGTAAAGAGTATCAAAATGACAGGGTCCTCTTCCTACAGGAACTCACACTCCAAAGGCAGAGAAATGAGCTTAGACAGTAATTAGAAGACAAGACAGACTGAACTGCAGACAATACAGTAACAAAGCCAAATGAAGCCCAGAGACAATGATTCATTCATTCTACTTGGAAGGATCTGAGATCTGGCAGGAGAGATGGGAGTGGAGTGGGCTTCGAATAATGAGCAGGCAGGACTGCAGCATGGTGGTTAAATGAGGGGCAGTGTCAGGTAAATAAAAGATAGGCTGGAGTTAATGGCATCCCTGGTGGAAACCACAACTATAAACTAAAGGAAGTGAAATAGATAAATGCAGTAAATGTCCCATGAATGTCAACAAGGTTAGGGTTGGCTAGAGCATTGTGTGAGGAGAGGTGGAAAAAACCTTCATTGTGCAGCCTAATCATGTTGATAATGTAGATAATAAAACAGTCTGTTCCCAACCAGGCCTAAAACCCACACATGCATTTTTAAAGGACAGATTGTGGCTATTTTTCTTTTAAATTAAGAAGTTATTATTTCTCTTGAAATATAGACATTAAAAGTTAAACTGTCCAAAAGAACACAGCAAAACTGCAACTTGAAACACAGTAAACAAATATAGTCAGATTTAACAAATTTTAATGATATATTGCCCCACAAGAAAAAAAAAAGAACAGGGACCTCCTCATTATTGCTGTACCCTGTCTCCAAGTACATGACAAAAAAATATTTGATAGGTGTCTGGAAATATAACTTGAGTATAGATATTTAAAAGGTACTACCCACATTGAAATTGCTGATGACCAGAAATGGGTGAAGAGATCCTGCTACCAGCATCTCGCGATGCCCCATGGGAGACAGCTATGGCACAGCAGTAAGGCATTGGCTTACGCTAAGTTTCGGTGATTGCTCTGCCTCTTCCAGTTGAATAACCTAACTTACACCTTTGGAGTCTCATTTCCCCCCTCCACAAGGTAAGTGATTATAATAAACTCTGTGTTTTCCAATTCAAACCCACCAACACGTTAAGTTGTATACGCCACTAGATGGACCTCCCTAAGCTGATGTCACAGATACTCACCCTCAAGTACAGCTATGTAATGGCATGAGGCAAAGTCTTAAAGAGCCAATTCTAACTAGAGTCTTTCATCAAAATTTTGCATTGCCTGGATTCAAATAATGAATCAAGGAGCATGAAGCTTGCTGCTCTCCAGCCTCACCAGCCTCACCCACCAGCTCCAAAGAAAAAAGCTTCAGACTGAATGGGGTTGCTTATCAAGGGGGAAAAAAGTGGGCAGGACTGTGGTTCAGGTGAAAGAAACAAGAGGGCCAAGGAACTGCCATCTTACTGTTCCCAGCCAAGACAGTGGTCCCACTAGCAGAACCATAATGAACGGAACTCTTACTCAAGAAGCCGTATGGAAACACAGAAGTGCAGCCCATGAACACCTCAAAGAAGGGAATTTTGTGTAAACACTAGGAAAAGCATTATTTTAAAGGGAATCTCCTTTTTAGTGCTGCCTTCCTCATGACCTGTAGGTGGACAGAGGGGAGTATGCAGACCTCTCAGGATCCTGTAGCTGCAGAATGCAGTTGCAGCCCAGCCAACATGCTGCCAATGACTTCACTGAGCAAAAGCTGTAGAGGATAATGACCCAGCCATGGGATATGTTGGGAAAAGACAGGTTCTGCAAGGAGGCAAATGGAAACCCTCTCCGCTGTTCTGAAGGAAAGGTAAATCTTCTCCAGTCTCTCAGGGGGATATCCCACAAGAAAAGGACTGTAGAGGAAGCCTGAGTTTCTATCAGTGTGATTTCCTTTCCTAGAATTCTGAGCTTCTGGACCATCACCTCACATGCCACTTGCCCATCACTTCGCAGCTAAACTCTGGTTGCAAAAATCCACTGCAGTCCTCCTTTTCAAGCAATAAAACATGACAACACCACTGCTTTCGCTCTCTCCATAGGGAGAAACTTGGTTTTCTGGGAATTGGAGATTCTTCTTCTTTTCCATCATTTTTAATAATTACTCAGACACCAACCAACCTTTTTCCGTTCTAGTCTCCTTAGGTGATTCTGGGCAGCTATCCGTTCTTAAAGTTTTCTCTCCAATATAACATCACAAATGGGATGGATATTATGGGGATGATTCAGCTAGAGATATTTGTATAAAAACAGATTCTGAAACTTATTCTAACCAGGCAATGTGAATATAGATCCCTGCTTTTAGTACTTATTTGAATTTTTTATTTGGTTCTTAATTATTTGAGGAGTATTATCTGATTCTAGGGTACTGTGAAGGTGATTTGGGTAATCTTTTGAATCCCCCAAATTAAAATACAACATTTAAATCATCAATAGCAATTTTAAACACACACACACACACACACACACATACACATATACATATATATCTTCCAGATATTTTTATTGATTTTTCTTTTTATACTAAGTTAATCTCATAGTTTTTCACTCCTAGATCTTTTTCACTCTTCATTTCAGGCCCCCTTTGACCTTGGTCCTAAAAATGTCTTAAACACTAAAGCATGCTATTGAAGAAAGAAAATAGGCCTAAATCAAGGTCAAAAGAAATAAAGATTGGTAAGTTGGATGAAATATGTTTAATGGCACATTGCAGGTAATTAAATCATGGAACACAGTTAGGAACATCCTTAACAGCAGACTAGGAAAAATTTTTGTACTTCCTGTGCAAGTATGAAGCGGGAAGCAGATGAGTATTTCATGTCCCTAGTCATCAGTGTTTCTCCTAGGAGAGGGGGCTAGTTAATGACTTTTCATGCTAAAAGGGCTCTCAGATATCCTTTAATATAGTTTTCCTGTTTTTCATAGGAGGAAACTGAGATCCATTTCCAGTGCTGGCAGAGTGTTAAAAAAAAAAGGAGACTAGGAAAAACAAGCCTGAGTTCAAACCCAGAATCTACTACAAACTACTCTTACAAACTTGAGAAACTATGGAAAAGCTCCAAGCTTCCTAGACCTCAGCATCCTTATGTGAAAACTGGGGACACTAACTTAAGAATCCTCTTCCTCCTAGGCTTGCAATAAAAGTAAAATTCAATGATTCAGCTTATCATTTACTCATTTATTAAATAACAGGGGTGGAGGAACTGCAGCAACACAAGTAGGACGCTCAGCTCAGAGACTCTAGTGAAGAACAGGGGGCAGGTTCTGTCCTTGGGAACCAGCACGCTAGTCAGGGGGATGAGGCACACTAACATACCACATAACGAGGCTCAGGTTCTGGACACCATTAAACACCTGAAAGATTCAACAATAAGCAACAGGAAGGAATCACCATTATAATTAAAATTGGTGTACACAGTTTCTAGGCATCATGAGAATGTGTTCCTAAAGGCATTAATGAATGGAATGGTTATTTTTGTTTGTTTGTTTTCAAAGGGCCGTAAAATATGAAATAATGGGACTAGAACAGGTCAGTGATACTTAACCCTGGCTGAAGATTAGAATCACCTAGGAGCCTAAAAACAAACAAACAAAACTGGTAACTGATGTCTGAGGCCCTGAGTAGACTCACCAAATTGAATATCCTGGGTATGAAGCATTAGCACATTTTAAAAACTCAAAGATGATTTCATTTTGCAACTACTCTGAATACTACTGCTCTCTATAATCTCTAAGCCCTAACATTTTGTGATTCAACCCCAGATCCAATTTGTCCCACATCATTCTTCTTCTCTAAGAAACCAAGTTTGATATTAGGACTTAAACACCTCAAAAGTCACTAAGAAAAGACAGTATACACTTAAATTCCAATTAAGAGGCATTATAGAAGTATGGTAAAAAGCAAGGAGCCAGGGGATATATAAATACCACAAACTAATCAAATGACTAACAATAGGCAGATGAATAAGGAAGACTTTATGTTTGCCTTCTCAAAGTGACCTGATTATACAAAGGCCAATGAACTTGGTCCAAACTCAAGTATGAAATCCACCTAGGAGCCAATGAAAATCACATATGAAAATCACATTTAGGACATATTCAGAGCTGAACCAGTCAAATGTCTTTGGAAGCCTATTAGATACTCAGTATATTTTGTTTTAAATTTAAAATATTAGAAAAACTATTAAGGTTTTCTACTTTACTTAACATTATTTTTCTCTCCCTGGAAATCCTTATAGAATTACCCTTTCAAGGTAAGAGCCCTGAGTCAATGAAGGAGGGTGAGTGTCCTAGAATGTTTCCTTGAGATTTGAAGAATAAAGCAGATGAACTTATATGATGGGATATTCAGGATCTTTATCATGTTGTAAAGCAATTAAACAATAAATAATATTACCCAACTTTTCACCTTAGTGGTTTTTTTTTTTTTTTTTTACAAAAGAAAACATTTACTCGTGTGAAAAAACATACCTCGTATATTCATTTAAAAAGTCAGATTGCAAACTAATATGCACAGTATGGTTGCATTAAAAATGCAACCTCCACAATACCAGTACAGATGACATAGTGGTAACAGTTGTTATTCCTGGGTGGTGGGGATTTGGGCTATTTTTTCATCTATATTTTCCAAAATTTCGATAATAAACATGTATTTCATTTTCTTTTTTTTAATTAGTATTTTTAATTGTTGATATTGTACAGTTTTCTGTCTTTTACCCCACCCCCAGCCCACCACCCCAGCCCTCCCCACCTTCCTCCCATTAGTGTTTTATATTGCTTTGTCGTTTGGGAATTGTATTATCTGACCCATATCAACCTTGCTTCTTCCCCAGCTCCCCTCCATCTCAGCAAAGCCACCGCTTTCACAAGCACCCCCTTGTCTTGATTCATATCTACCTACTATCAGGTTCTGCTCATTCTAACTACCCTTACTCTTTTCATATCCATGGCACTGACAAAATGTTTCATGTCAACATTATTCATAGCCTAGATCAATGGGGCTCAAACTTTGTAGTCTCAGGATCCTTTTACACTCCTAAAAATCAGTGAGTGCTCCAAAGAGCTTTTGTTTATGTGACTTATACCTTCCAGTGCTTCCTGGGTTAGAAATTACAGTAAAATTTTTCAAATATTTATTAAAAATAATGGCAATTTATGGCATGGTGGCTATAGTTAATAATACTGTATACTGTATATTTAAAAGTTGCTAAGAGAGTAGACCTTAATAATTCTCATCACAAGAAAAAAATCTGTAACTGCGTGTGGTGATGAATATTAACTAGATTTATTGTGATCATTTTGCAATATATGTAAATATCAAATCCTCATATTGTAAACCTGAAACTAACATAATATACCAATTATACCTCAATAAAATAATGATAACCCCATCAAATATTAACATAGATAGCATGGTTTAATGAAACAAGATGTTTTATTTTCCAAAGCAAAAACAAAAAAGTGAAAGAATAGTTTAGATGTTTGCAAATCTCTTTAATGTCTGACTTAATAGAAATCAGCCAAATTCTCAAATCTGCTTCTTCATTTAATCTCTCACTATATGTTGTTTTGGTTGAAGTATGAAGATATAACCTGATATGTGGTTGCAAAGGGAAGGAAGTTTTAATAGCCCTTTTAGATGACTGTGAATATATCATAGGGTCTCTAGAAAACTCTAATAAACACTATGATAGAATGAGTGAAAAAGGTAAATAAATAGTATTATTATTAAATGTCATTGTGAAAATAGTTTTGACCTTGTGGACACACTGAAAGGTTTGCCAAGTTGCTCCCAGAGCCCCTGCACCCCTCTTTGAGAACTGCTGGCCCAGGCTGATGCCCTCAAAGCCTATGATTCCTTTGCTTCTATTCTGGCCCCCTTGCAATCCATTCTCCTCTCCAAGCCATGGCATCCATTTCAAAATGCAAATTACATTATATCACCCCCTACTTCTAACTCTTCTTCGGATCAGACTAAAATACGAAATCCTTCTACGGTTCTGCACAACTCTGCCCTTGACGATCTTTCCAACATGACCTGTACCCCTAGCTCTCGCTATTCGAGCTACACCTCAGCTGGTTCAACAGAACCCAACTCCCCTCACCTTGATCTTCATGCAAGATGTTCTCTTCTGCCTTGAACATTCTTCTGTCCTTTTTGCCTGCCTCATCTGTCAGAATTCAGCTTAAATAACTTCCTCATGTGATTTATAAGAAATATATATTTGGCCTTCATCCCTGTTTCTGGCACAGAACTTCTAAAACCCTTGGAATTTCCTAAGTTATAAGAGTGGAAGGATGTGTTTATTATGTTAATGAAGTGATTTTTGGACCAAAACTAAGGATGGAGGCTGGTTGCCAGGAGAACCAACCAAGTGTTGAAAAGGTTGGAACTTGCAGTCCCAACCCACAGCTCAAGGAAGGGAGAGGGGTTGGAGGTTGAATCAGTTACCAAAGGCCAATGATTCAGTCATGCCTATGGAATGAAGCCCCCATAAAACCCCAAAAAGGACATGTTCAAAGAGCTTTCTGGTTGGTGAACACAGGGAGATTTGGGGAGAATGAACTCCTGGAAGCTCTACACCTCGCCCCATACCCGGACCTCAACATCTCTTCCACCGACTATTCCTGAATTATATTGTTTTATAGCAAAGGAGTGATCTAGAAAGTAAAATCTTTATGAGTTCTGTGAGCCACTCTAGCGAACTAATTGTGCATGAGGAGGAGTTGTGGGAACCTCTGATTTATAACCAACTAGTCATAAGTACAGGCAACAACCTGAACTTGCAACTGGCTTCTGAAGTCCAAGGAAAGGGTCCTAATTATACTCATTTGGTTGGTGAAAAGCACGGGTGACAACCTGGACCTGCAAAAGGTGTCTGAATTGGGGAAGGAGGAATTCTTGTGAGAATGAGCCTTGAACCTGTAGAATCTGACACTATCTTCAGCTAGGCAGTGTCAGAATTGAGTTCATTGTAAGACTCCCATTTTGTGTCTGAGAATTTCCGCTGGTGTGGGAACTCCCTTCCCCACCCCCACTGGAATTAGGTGCTAGACAAACTTTTACTCAGAGAGACATTTCCTGACCAAATGCTACAGATAATATCTTCATTTTAGGAACCAGCAAACTGAGGTCACTTAAACCATAACTTTAAAAAAAAAAAAAAAAAGGATGAAATGTTACAGGGCTCTCCTGACCTTGATATTAACCTCTTTACATTCAAAAACATCTGAAGCAATTGTTTATGTTTACAGTCAAAAACTGTCTGCCCCTCTGGATCCAAGTCTCGCAGGTAGTGCTTAGGGCCCCAAGTGGCACCCCTGGATATCTCTTAGGTCCCAGGCAGGCAGAAAGGGACATCCTAGCCAGGAGCTTGACAGCAGCCCAGAATAACATAGGCTCAGGACCACTTCTCCAGTTCTGGCCTGAAAACCTCCACCAGTCCTTCCACTTCCCCAGCCCTCCGCACTAGAGACCCCACCCCCACCCCCAGAGCCTCTTAGATCAGACACACAGCAAAGCAAACCAAACGTGTCATCACACTCCATACTTCCTTGAACTCTTCACTGGATTCCCCCCAACAACACTTCCCTAGCTTTGAATCAAATCGAGTCATTCAGATTCAGCCTTCTTAGCTAAAGGTGGTAGAAGATAAAGACAGATGATCAGCAGTGTGAGTGAGCCTGGGAGTCCTGAGACAGCTTAGCCTGCTCCTGACTCCATGAACCTGAACAAGCTTTTCCTCCACCATGAAGCTGAGTTTTCTTATTTCAAAGATGGGGCAAACTATGTCAGTGGATCACTATGCAAATAATGTCTTACAGAATTATACACTTGAAACTCACATAATCTTACTAACCAATATCACCTCGATAAATTTAATTTAAAAAAAAAGAAATATTTTGCTTTGCTTTGTCGATTAGGTTCCACTTATAGGTGAGATCATATGGTATTTGTCTTTCACCGACAAGCACGCAAAATATAACCAGAGATACTGAAATAAAGAAAACAACAACAGTAACCAGAGGGGTGGGGGGAGGGTGATAACAGGGGAAAGAAGGGGAAGGGTCATCAAGAAACATGTATAAAGGACCCGTGGACAAAGCCAAAGGTGGGAAGGATTGAGGGGGGAGGTGGGAGTGGGTGAGGCGGGGGAAAGTGGTGGTGGGGAAATGGAGACAACGGTACTTGAACAACAATAAAAAAAATGAAAAAAAGAAATAAGTACAATATAAATAAAATTTTACATTAAAAAACAACTAAAGGGGCAAAAGTTGTGAAACATCTGTAAATCCGGAAGTCATATAGTAGTTAGTTGTTATATTTGGGAGTTATTAGTGTATATGACTAATTTATAGACATTTGGCATCTAAGCCTCCTCCTTCTCACAGATGCTTAGAAGGTGGCCTTGGAATCGGAGCCCTTTAGATGTGGCGCATCTTCCTTGGGACAAGTAAGGCTCTGCAGTACGGTGGGTAGACAACTAATAGAATCCAAAAATGTATATTACAGGGGGCCCCTATGTTTAATGAGGTTGTCTTGAGAGTCTCCATAAAATATATAATAATTCTAGGAGGAAAAGTTGATAGGTAATATACATTATGATGAAGCACTCCAGAAAGAGACAATAAAAAATTAACCACTATTAACAAATTTTCTAAGCCAAATCAACAACATATTAATACCTATACACAAATACGCTCTCACCTGGAACAAAACAATGTAGTACGATCCTAGTAAGCCTACCATATTTTTAAAATATAATTTTATGACACGAACCTTTAATTTCTAAAGATATTCAAAATATTTCTCTCACTTCCTCAAATGCAAAGACTACCTCATTTCCTGTAAATTGTTTTTCTGCTTCTGTCCAAGAATATCAACTTCATTAAAACTTTAAAGACTTAATCCTGAGTTATGGCTTGATGAGGTCTCTGTAGGATAAAAGAAACCAAGAGATCACAGTACCTGCTATTTTATAATGTCCTTACAATAAAAATTTAATTTGTTGATGGAAATGCACTGATACAGAAAAAAAAAGAATTAAAAAACATGTGCAAAATACCAGTTTAACCCCGAGGGTGGATTCCTGAAGAGAAAAGCTTGTTTGTTTTTATGTTTGTTTTTGTTATTGTTTTTAACAAACATCAAGCCAAATATCATTTGATCAGGCTGACTGTGTAGTTCAGATATGAGTCATACTTTTAAAAGAGTGAATAAAAGTGCTTGCTGTACATGTAACATATCACTTGTTACATGAATCTATTCTTGATGTATATATGAACTAAAATTATTTCAGTTTAAAAATCTAATTATATTCCATAGGTCACATGAGTAAGCATCATTTCCCCATTTTCATCAGTTTTTTTCTTGAAGCTTTCATATTCTGTGATGTTCCTTCGTCTACTGAAATGGATGTGTTTGATAATAAAATGTTGTCTGAGTGTGCCATTAAGTACTATACATCTACCAAAACAATTTGGAGGAATACTGAAATATTCTGAATAACCACAACTTTTATAACACTAGAAACAAGAACTCAGAAAAAAATAGACAATGAAAAGCAATAAAATTTAGCAAAAATTATAATGACTTCTTTGATTTATTGTATCCACTCAATGTAAATATACTGTACCATTTTTTAAAAGGGACAGGAATATAAAACCAAATACTTCAGTTATGAAAAATATCTACTTTACTTAGGCAAGGAATTTTCCCTGATTGTTGATTTTTTAATGCTCTGGTTTGAGAAGAGAAATTAAATTTTATAGAAAAATAATAAAAACACAAAAATCACTTCAAATACATCGTTTTAGGTTTATCTAGTTCCTCTTTATTTCCAGAGAGCCACTAATTTGAAAAATGAGAGAGTGATACTGGATGACTTCCCAGGTTCATGGCCACCCTGACATTCAGAGACTACAATATAAAAACCTTTCCTTCTTGATTGTGAGTGCTAAACATTACCTGTAGTAAAGAGTCAGAACATAAATACTTTTGAAGTCAATCTTTTATACCAGTATTTCTAGTCAAAAGTAAAACAAATGTAGGAAATGAGTAAGCCATGTAATTCACATGGATGTACTAATAGCCTAGATACAGCAAATTAAGTGGCATCAACATTAAAGCAAATATTCTAGCAGGTCTGGCTCATACAGGTATTTCATACATAAATAACAACTAAAATAATAACCATAAGAATGCTTCTTTCTTCATTAGAAAGTGCACAAAAAGAAATGTTCTAAGGCTTTTTTATGGTTCAACGACTTCACCAATTTGCCAGTTTAAAACCTTCCAGCATTTAATTCCCAAAGAGCTATCTATGGCTCGCACAAGACCTAAGGAGCTAACTGTTCCTGTGCTGTGGGTATGTCTTCACAACTGGATTTACTTCTGTAATGCAGCTAGTGAAGGGATGGTGGCTTCAGAGCCCAGTTGCCTGACTTAGGCTATGCCTCCTCCTACCAGTTACCTCCTCTATCCTGCCCTATTCCTATTCTTTTTTCTAATATTTTTAAAGACTTAATGTATTTATTTTTAGAAAGAGTGGTAGGGAGGGAGAAAGAAAGGGAGAGAAACATTGGTGTGTGAGAGATACATGGATCGGTTGTGTCTCGCATGCCCCTAGCTGGGGACCTGGCCCTCAACCCAGGCATGTGCCCTGACTGGGAATCAAACCCGCGGCCTTTTGGTTCTCAGGCCAGCACTCAATCCACTGAGCCACACCAGCCAGTGATCCTATTCTAATTACAAAATAACAATGACAACAACAAAAATAATCTCTAATGGTAACAAAAATAAAAATACATAAAATTATTTTCATCCTATGAGAGAAGATACCTACTTCCTCTTCATACCACTTTTTTTGTGTTGAGTTACAAAGAGCCAGGTGAGAAAAATCAGTCTGATCTAGTCCTAGTCCCAATTTTGCCACAAGATAGTTGTGTACCCTTGTATGTTGTGTGTTGGTTGTAAGCCACCAACCCTGACTCTAGGATGTCTCATCCAAGTAATAGTGTCACTGCACAATCCAGGATAAGCCACACGCTGTGCTCCGGGGATGCCTGCAGAGTATCTGATGTGAGCCATGGCCTTGGAACTGTGTGATGTGAGGTCCACCCTGCTGGTTCTCACATGTTCATTTCGCAATGTCATGATTTTGAAATCTGAGACCACTACCATGTAATTTCAGTCTTCCCACCACATTCATAAAGTTTCAATATTATACATACCAAAACTTGGTGAGCTAAAATAAGAGGCTGAGGGACACTGAATGTGTCAGACCTGAAATCAGAAATACAACTGTGGCCTTGCCCATCCAATACTTGACTTAGTTTTATTGTCTCAGCCTCATCCCTGGGAAGTCTGGTCAAAGGAACATGACCACTTTGCCATATGTGACTCAGTCTGGATTTCACAAGGATATTGTTTAGAAGGGTTAGTGAGTTCAAGAATAACTCAAATATTAAGTGAACATAACATCAAAGTGCTTATAAAACAGATTCCCTCAAATAGTTTTTCTATTTGGTATTTAGCAACTTCCTCCCATCCAGTTAAAGAATCCTCTCTGAAATTGAGATGTGGAAGGTGCTATCTTCCTATAAATAGGCTCATCCCATGCTACGTGAATCATGGTTGCTGACAGCAAATCAACAGATAAATTATTTGGCTTTGTTAGTAACGATAACAGCACACTATCATCTTCCCAAAATGCTTTTCCATACTCCACACTCCCATTCTTCTTCTAAGCTAAGCTTCGGCAACCTGAAGTCCCTTATGTGCAGATACATGCATGCTGCCTCTGTACTGAGCTGATCTTCACAGGTACTGTCAACTTCCTGCCAGATTATTCCTGTGACACCTCAGCTAAAGGAAGTCACCAGTCAGGATCCCCTCTTCCAAGATGCACACCGAGTAGATGAAAAAGAGGAGCAGATTAAATGAACACAAGAAAACAATAAACTCGGCAATCCCTTCAAACTCTCTACTTTCTAATGAGGTGCTAAGAGAAGGGCCACAGGAAGCAATTTCCCTATGCAAAATTCAGCCATGCAAATAGCTCATCTGCAAATTAACTTGGACAAAAGATCAGGTGAGTTTATCTTATGCACTCATAAGTACAATCCACCTATCATTTTTAGTACTTTGTTTTGAACTGAGGCTGAGTAGGATCTACTCACAACTATCATATAGTTATCCTAACTAGAGTGCAAGAACATACTTCAGACATGGAGATATGGGTCATATTGAATCCAGAGGCTTGAAGTTCCTTGTAGACTGCTTAAGCACTGAGAAAAGATGGCCCCCGAACGATCACTGCACAATACCAGGGATTTTATTTTCCCCTGATGTGAATTATTTACTCTGCAGAGATAACTCTAGTTTTTGCATAAATCTTCACCTTAGGGAATAAACAGGTTGTATTAATTGGATGTAAAATAACAGAGACTTTAGCAGCTCTTGCTCTGGGATCATAATGATTTTTGTTTACTCCTGAAATCTACTATTTTATAAACATCACAGAGTAAGAAAGTGAGTCCATAGGAAAGGAATGATGTCATGAAAACCCAGTGGAAACAAGATGAGATGGCTTCTTCACAAGAATCAATCCCAAATTTCTAAACTAATTCTGAGCCCCAAGTGTCCAAACTTTTCAAGTGCTTTCCTCACCTTAATGACCTCACTCCTGGAACCCAGGAGAACATGACAGAGTTGCAAAGATGCCAACCTAAACTAGTTAACTAATGACAGAAGGAAAGATTTCTTTCTAGACAGTATTTCCTTTCAGCTGTCCATTGTAAGGACAGAATATCTGCAGATTGCAAATGACTCTGCCCACCACAGCCAGAGGATCAATAAAGTCTGGAGGAAGCACAGACCTCTGCAGTTCTGCTTTCATTCTCTCCAGCTGGGACACTGGCCCGCCTGAGCTGGGAATAATCACTCTGAAACTCAAGGGATCCAATTTCCCTTTGTAAACAGACACACATTATATACCAGCCATTTTAATTAAAGGCCAAATAAGAGAATCAGCTTCAGAAAGCCCATGCCAGAAAAACATCTCTAATAAGTCTAAAGTTTTCTTTACCCTCCCCAAAGCCAAACTGCAGATGCTGTATGTTTCCCTTAGTGTTCCAAAAGTAAGTGTGAGTGTACAAAGGATGGGAGTGACAGGATGGAAAAGTTAACGAGCAGAGCCCTTGGCAACATGAGAGTAGTTGGGGTAGAACGGAGGAAAAGGAGGTCTGTGTAAAAGGAAATGAAACGGCATGTGGGAAATTGAGGAGGTGAGAAATTGATAGAAAGATCTAAACGATGCAATATCATGTGTTGCTGGAGGTGGAAGAAGAGTTAGAAGAAGAGAATATAAGTGTGGTGTCTCGTAAGTGTCTAGTATGCATGAAAAACTATTAATATGATGACAGATAGAGAAAGAAAGGGTTTATTTATATTTAGGTCCTCAGTAGGTAATGTGAGTCCTGGATGGATGGTTGGATGGACAGACCGACTGATGATGGACAGAAAGGTGGGGCAGAGAGAGAACCATGAGGCAGTCACTGCCTTCAAGGACTCTACAGGCTGTACAGGACCAGAAACACCATGCCTGTAACTCTCATCCTAGACGAACCACAGTTACATCAAGGTATAAAGTGTTTTCCTAAATATGGGACAAGAAGCTATAAACTGACAGAAGGGGACTGAACGAGGTGTGTGAAAATTAAGAAAGAAGGGGGTGGGGAGCGAATGGAAGGGGAGTTCCTGGTTCTCTTCCCTGGGTGCTCCCAGGTGATTTGCGGAAGGGGAAGGGATGTCAGCTGCAGGGGAGCCCATGGTCCGGGCTTCTACTGACCTGGTCTCCGCCTCACTGGCCTCTTGCGGCCGCTGCAGAAGCGCACTTTGCTGAATACCCCGAGGACGTGCCTCTCGCACAAGGAGCGCCCGTCTTTGCTGGGGCTGGAGCGGCGCTTGGAGGCCGACACCCGGTCGCTGTTGGACTCCCTCGCCTGTCGCTTCTGCCGGATCAAGGAGCTGGCTATAGCCGCAGCCATAGCTGCTCAGCGAGGGCCACAGGCCCCGGGCTCCACTGCGCCCTCGGGATCGCTCTCCACCGGGGCGAGGCGAGGGCAGGACCTCGGCGGCCTGGAGGGACAGGGCAGGCGCGGGAGGCAGTGCTAAGGTTTGAAAAGGCTGCAGTTCTGAAAACCCGGCGCCCACCAGGTTAGTCAGAGTCTGGGCAGCGGCGACAAAATGTGTGAAAATCCAGATGTAAACTTCCCCAACCGCTGGCGGCGGGGGCGGGGCGCTCCCGAGCCTTCCTCTTAACTGGACTCTTGCACCCCAAACTTGCACCCTAAGGCGATCGGCGTCCAAGGGGCAGTGGGGAGTTTGGTCACACTGCCTTCGGAGTACCAAGTAGAAGGGGAAGAAGGAGTCCAAGACAACAAGCCGTGCCCCTGTGGGAGAGGCGCAAGCGTGGTAAGGTGTCCAAAGTATACCTACACATACATCATATAAAACCCGTTTACAAAGCAGAGTCTGGACCAAGGCGGGTAGCGTGCCCCCGGTAGAAAATACTAAAAAGTGAATAAAACGTTCCTTCAGAGAACAAGCCACCAACCGCAAGAGAGAAGGAGAGGAAGGCAGCAATTTAACTCCCCGCGGCCCGCAGTTCTGGAGATTAGGTGGTCCTTCCCGGCGGGGTGAGGTCTACCGATTGCATCGCGCCGGCTGCGTCCTCCGATTCCGAGAGGCGCGAAGTGGGAGCGGTTAGCGGGAGTCGGGGAATGGGCGTGGGGTGGGCGCAGCTGTTTCCAGCTGCCGCGAGGGAGCGCGACTCCCCGCCAGCAGCACTGCAAAGAGAGCAGGAAGCTGGGGAGGAGGGAAAGAATGAGGGACTGGCAAAGAAGGAGGGAGGGAGGGAGGGAGAGAGGGAGATCCTCGAGGGCTAAGCAGCCCTCAGGGAGAAACCCCCGCGGGAGGAGGGTGCAGGGGATACCGGGGTCCCAAAGAGCAGGTGCTCTTTCTCTTTCCGCTTGCTGTCTGCAGGAGACGGGCACAGTTGGTGATTATTTAGGGAATCCTAAATTTGGAATGACTCAGTAGTTTAAATAAGCCCCCTAAAAAGGCAGCGATCCTGAAGGTGTCCTCTCCAGCTCGGCGCCCACACGCCTTTAACTGGAGCTCCCCGCCATGGTCCAGCCGGGCCGCAGCACAGAGCCCGTCTCCGTACAGGCTCAAAAGGGAGCAAAGAAAGGAGAGGGCGCTTTGGCGTGCTCTTGATCAGGTCATCTCCTCGCCCCCCGCCCCCCAGGTTCGCGCCGCCCGGCAGTCGATAGCTCACAGGCAGCAGATCAGATGGGGATTACCCGCCGGACGCAAGGCCGATCGCTCAGTCCAGCGCGACCCATTCCGGCTGAGGAAGAAGTGACCAGCTCACTGCGAACACCCGCGTGTTGGCTCGGGTGGGGCAGGGGCTGGCTGCCGGCGACCCCAGCTGGAAGTGGCTGCGGCTCCCGACCGGAGCTGCCCACCATGGTCCGGTGCTTGGGGCGCAGGTGGGGCCCTTGGGCCGCCGGAGGCGACTGCAGGAGGCAGCGGAGCGTCCAACCCGGGTCCTTGGGGCCGGATGCAGACTCTGGGGCCCCACAGGCCAGGAGGCAGGTGCGGGCTGCTGCCAACTCGCTCAACTTGCGCGGGTGGCCGCTCAGAGCCACTGGCTAGCGAGACGCCCTCCATTGCAGACCCAAGCCCCGGAGGGGGCTCTCAGGTTGGATTTCCATTCTTGGGCTCGGGCTCTGGGAGCGTAGAGCCGAACCAGCTCCCGGGTGCCGTCACCGCCTCTCAGCCGGCTCTGCACGCTGGGCTGGAGCGCTAGCTCCCTAAGAAACTCCAGGCAGGGACGACCGCTGCCAAGACGGTGGTGGAACCAAGAGCGGATGGCGGTGGGAGTACCTCCTGCACTGCTAGCCCACCCTCTAGAGAGCTCCAGAGCGCCCAGGTGGGGCCAGGTGGGGGCCGGGCTCCTGGAGCGCTGGAAGAGCCCCGTGCTCAGGTCCTCCTCCCCTCTTTTGCGCCCTCTGCTCCCAGACTCCCTCCTCCTCCTTCCTGTCACCCCTCTCCCCCTCTGTCTTCTGTCTCTCCCCTTTTCTCCTCTCTACGCAATCCTACGTGATTGAGGTTTGGATGAGAAATTCTCAGGCAGAGCAAGGGAACTGCAGCTCGGGTCTGTTCTGTCCAGTCCCTCCCCCAAGAGAAAACACTACCACAAACCGGTTGAAGGACCCTGAGCGTCTGTACAAAGAAGGGGTTAGGGGTGGGGGAGCTCAAAGAAGGCAGTCCGCCCTCTCTCCAATAACCTAGAGCAGAGATAATTCTCTGTTTAGGGAGGAAGGCAGTGGCCACTGAAGGAAGTAACAGCCTCTTGGGCCCTGAGGTCGGTCCCCACTTCTAGTTCATTCTGGAACAGGAAAAAGTGTTTCCGCTTCCTTTAAACCTAGATTTCTTGGTTCTATCTGGAAAGCTGCAAAACAGGCTCCATCTCTAAAATGAGGGACCAAGTGAGCACCCTGCACAAGGGAGAATGGAGGTAAGGTGAAAGAGGTGACTGTGGACAAGGGCAGTCGACAGCACACTTTGGAATGCGATCAGGTCTCCAGGTGTGCTTGAGATGACTGCTGGATGTTAGAGGAAACTCAGCAGAGGAGAGAATGTCACCCAGGTTAAAATGAAGCATGAAAGATTCTGGAAATCCAAAAGGTGTAGTTACCTTCCATTCGTGCCAAAGTCTAGAAGTGGGTATCGGTTATATTTAAACTCTCTGCTCAACTTGTCTGCAAATATCCCTAATGCCTCCCAGTCACAGAAACCTGGCTAAGTGTCAAGGGTAGTGCCCATACATTACATGGATGGTTTCCCAGCAGAAACAGGTGTATGCTGGAACCACCCTAGTAGAGGACAAGAAAAACACAGGCCCTGAAAGCTACTGAAAATGGATGTGAAACCAGGAGATGCTCTAAGAAGTCTCTAGATGTAGTCACAAACTTGTGGACTTTGCAGAAATTCACTTAAGCAATGAGAATGATTGAAGTTTGTAAGGTTGTTTAGGCACTAAGTCAAACAACCCTACTGTATCTGGGGGCCTGGACCTTTCATGCTACAGCTGGGCATAACACAGGCAGATAAGGATTTATGGGGCAGACAGCTGGAAGGAGGATTAAATAGCCAGGTGCCAGCAAGGGGGGAGTCCCAACTGTTACTGGGGAGCACACATCCCCTGAAGCAGTTCAGTGTGTCTGAATTAGGACAGAGAACTTGGGATTTTAATGATACAGAACAAAACAGGTGAGTGCATTCTCAAAAGTGCACCTGGATGCATTCCTTAAAATCAAGGTAACACTATACCACTTATGCAAATATTCACATTCCATGGATAAAATTAATTTTCTTCCTTGGCTGCCAGAAGACCTGTCTCATTCTTCAGTAAGGCAGGCATTCTTGGGGAAGGCAGACATTACTAGCTGGCTTTGGGAACTCCTTGCCTTTTTCACTTCAAAGCCCAAAAAGAAAAAGGTCAGCTAAGGTGAGGAATCTAAATAAATGGGCAAGAGGTGGGTGTACAGTGAGGTCTTGAGAAAATCATCGCTAAACTCTGAGTCTCTTTCTTATGTTCAAAATGGTGATAATCATTCCCATCCACCGCACAGGGAGCATTTGGAAAACTGGGAAATACCAGATGAGTGAAAGAGATGATGATGGTGGTTTTTTCTTTTAAAGAAAATGCATACTATGCTTCTCAGATGCTTTTTATAATGCAGATTCCTGATGGTTTCTCTGAACATGAAGGAGAAATCTTTATGAGTAGAACCCAGGAATTTGACATTTTAACAAGATTTTCAGAGTCATAGTGTGAGAGTTTAATACATATATTCAGTGTAGATAATACTAGAAGGGAAAAATAAACTCAGACTTTCAAAATCTAACACATTTCTCCAAAATCGCAGTTCCCCACTCCCCTTCCACTCAAAAAAAAAAAAAAAAAAAAAAAAAAAGCAGCAGCTCTGGAAAGAGGACAGATGTTCTCTAATCTTTTCATGTGTTGATTTTTTTCTGTGAGGTTATGAGAAATAAGGATGTTTTGATGCAGAAGGTAACAAATGTAGCAGTCATAAGACAGAAGAGGGTGATGGGAGAAAAGATGGAAATGCAGGTTACAGTGGCTGTTTGAAGTTCTCTCTGTCTTGACACAACAGCATCAAGTTAGGTATTTAAGGAACAAAATGGAAACAATAAATGCCAGCATTCTGAGAGCGAATCATTCCTGTCTTTAGTCTCTATTAAAAGAACATACTGATTAGACAACAAAGACTTCACTTTTTCCCTTGCACTCTGGCAGCGATTGTTAGAGTGCCTTTCAGCTGTTTAGCCCTTGGAGTCTTCATCAGCATCATTTACTCCATCTCCCCAATGAGAGCAAAAGGTAAGTGCAGGGAACTTTGAGAAGTTATGTAGAACCTATGTACAGGGTCATTGAGATTAGAAGCAATATTTAATTTTTTGACATCCGGAAATTCATAACTTGCTTCCCTGGGCCATTAAATCTCATAAGTCTTCCTCCATGGCTACTAGGACACTTCCAATATCTTTGCATTTTAGGGTCAGGAATGAGATTAAATCAGCCCACTTATGATTTAGGTAAAACAATCAGGTTATTTTAAAGGACAATATCCCAGGGATAACAATGCTTTGACTTTTTGGCTACCTTTCTTTGCAAAAGTTGAGAATTTCCCTTTACAATTCTAAAGATAACATGGGTGGAAACAATTTAAATTACTTTGGAGAAAGTTGCCAGGTACACATTGAAAAGATAATTATAAAGTTATATTTATATTTCTGACCTCCAGTCAAACAAGTAGACAAACACGGACAGTCTTCATTATCTCCATATTTTAAAATGACAAAACATAACATTTAGTAGTCTTTCCCTCATTCACAGGCCATGTTTCCCAAATCAAACTATTAGGACCATCATTAGTCATTCACTTGAAACTGAACTGAGCATAGACAGCATCCAAGGCTGTTTTGGTTACCAAGGGTAACTCTACACACCTCTATATTCTTCCTGCCCTTAGCAAGCTCACAGTTCACACCATCATGACCTTATTTGTCTCTTAATCAGCCACTAGCTGTTTGCTACTGGACAAGTTATTCAGTCTCTCTTCGGTACATGTGCAAAACACGGCAATGAAAATGAAACTAGCAGTACCTATCTAAGTAGGCTACTGTAAGGCTCAAAGAATTACCTTGTAATTCATACACATCATCATTCACTCCTGGACATAATGCATTTAATGAAGGCTAGAAATCAACTTGAAATGAATGATTAACCTTGACTTTGAATGGCAAACAAAATTTTCATTAGTGGAATATTGTCAATGTCCTTGTCTGTTGGGAACACAAAGGAACCTAGCTCTGCTCATACATCATCTCTCTCTGAGACCAGGCCCCTGACCCCAAGTCTGGTGAATAATTAGCTCACTAGGCTCTCACACAACAGGCTTGATGGGCAGAAGACCTCTTCTCCATTCAGTTTTATCCCATACGGTAACTATACTTACATTTTCTTTTCTCTGCCAGATTGTCATTTAAAATAGGTCAGCAAAAGCACAATTACTTTCTAATAATTTTGGAATTCCTTCGTACAACCAATTTATTTATGGTGACTTATTCAACAGTTCAACAACTGAATTACTACAGGTTATGTTTCCCTCTGGTTTTGGTTCTCTCTCAAAACAAGAAAGACAATACACTAATTCTTCTTCATAACACACATTAAGGGGGGAATCCTTTTAGCTTCAGTAGAGAACTTGTCGATGTCTTAGAGTATGTCTCTTTTGATGAGAAATGTAAGATATAAGTAATGTGAGCCAGTGCTAAGTTCCCTGTACCATTCTAAGTGCACTGCAATTATGGACACATTGAATCTTTATAACAACCCTTTTGAGGTAATTTCTGCCATTATCCTCATTTTATAAATAAAGAAACTGGGGCACAGAGAGGTTAAGTTGCTTTATCAAGGCCACCCAGTTAAGAACTGGTAGAGTTCAAATGTAACCCATGTAATTTACTTCTGGAGCTTTCTTTTTATCTCTATGATACACTTGAAAGAGATCCATATTTGCCATCCCAAAACACTCTTTTAGGGTATTGATTTTTAAGCTGGTAATTAATAAACAAAAGACCTAAAAAGAACATTTTCCCCATTTTCATCCCCATTTCCTGCCCAAAAGCTGATCCAGGAAGGAAATCTTAGCATTTTCACCTTAGCCTAAATTGAGTTAAGTATGGTGGACAGTAAGGCTCCAAGCAGGGGCCTGTTAACCAGATCCCTTCCCTGTCCCGTGGTTTCTGAGTTGCCTAGCAGGAATTTGTTGCTCTCCCAGCCACCCTAAATAGTCCATTTTCACCTTTGAAATCTAAGAATGTTTCCCCCCACTTTTCTCATGTGTCCAAAATGACATAAAAAGGACTGTCCAGAAAAAAGTCCAGCCATTGTTAATATAACAAGAACAGTTTAAATGACACCAATGTAACCTGTCAGTGAAGGAGAGTGCACTGTAATGCACATCTGTGAACAATGATGACTTCACTGTACTAGTCAGTGGGGGTGGTAGATGCCATTGAGTGAGTGTGTGTACTGTGTGGCCATTGCATTCAAAGTGACTGAGCAAGCAAAGCAACAAATCTGAATCAAATTTTGCATTAAGCTTAAACATTCCTCTGCAGAAACTATTTGGATGACTCAGAAGGATGCAGCTATGGGCAAATGACGACTGCCAGCTTCATCATGATGACATACCCACTCATGCATCGCGTCTCGTGCAGAGTTTTTTGGTAAAGCATCAAATCACCCAGATGACTCAGCCCCCCTACAGCCCAGATTTAGCACCCCACAACTTCTGGCTTTTCCCAAAACTAAAATCACCTTCGAAATGAAAGAGATTTCAGACCATTGATGAGATTCAGGAAATACAATGGGGCAGCTGATGGCGACTGGGAGAATTGTGAGGTCCCAAGGTGCCTACTTTGAAGGGGACTGTGGCAATATTGTTCTACGTACAGTGTTTCTTGTATCTTGTATCTTCTTCAATAAATGCCTCTATTTTTCACATTATGTGGCTAGATACCTTCTGGATAGACCTTGTATATACCTAATGTTACCTCACTGGTTTTGGAATTTTCATGCTTACGTGAATTCCCTGCATGCTTATGTAAATTCCCTACATGCACATATTAAAATTTGATTTTCTCCCATTAATCTGTCTTTGTTGACTAGAAGAACTTAGAAGATGGAAAGAAAAGTATTTGTTTAGTACCCACACGCAGTATATCAATAAAAATGTACCATGAACAATTATAATAATGTATTAGAATAAAGGAATTATCATTTGCATTTATATAGTATTTAATGTTTTAATGTTTAATAGTCATCTTCCCATGTGTTATCTCACTAAGAGTCTCAAAAACCTTGTAAGAAAAGTTAAGGAGATAATAATAACCCGTTTTACAAAAAAACTAACACTCCAATAAGTGACATAATCTCCCAAGGTCACCAAACAGATGAGTGAAGATCTATGAGTTTAATCCAGTACTATTGACTTCAATGTCTCTCATATCCTAACTAAGATCACATAGAGAAAAAAACGAAAATGTTACCCTCTCATTGACTACCCTCTAGTGCCCCCCTAGTAGGGTTTCACATCTCATGAATGAGCTTGAAGAGATCATTTAATATTGGAAGGGCGGGTACCCAAGTGCCCCAAACTTTCTCCCTCTGTTGTTTTTTGACTCTCACCCAGGGAGCTAACTGAGGTGGTGGTTGTCCCAGTCTTGGCCACAAGATGATAACCTTTGGTTCTGAAAGTGTAGCCTCCAAACACTCTCCTCCTTAGTTCAGTAATTCAAGTTAAGCTTCATAAGAAAACTATAGGGAAACTAAATCAAAACATGAATTAGGGAAATTTGAAATAGGATAGAATTACATTTCCTCCATTCCCATTCCTAAAAAAAAAAAAAAAAAAAAAAATGTACATTGGTTTGGTTTGAACCACATGGTTGGTACTTGGTTATACTTCTTCTCAATGGTTTGAGGATGTTTCAAAACCTGCCACAATGGACTCCCTATCGTTTTAGCCTTTCTCTGATTTCCAAGTCACCAATCCAGAGATACCCTTATCTGTAGAAGAGACATATGGTTAGAGGAGTCCCATTAGACATAAAACTGAAGAAAGCAGAAAGATTGTCTGTTTTGTCTACTTTTCCACCTCCAGGGCCTGAAATAGCATTTAGTGTATAGCAGACGCTCAATAAGTACTCAAATGGCTTAATTTATTCATCCATCATTTTAAGTTTAAAATGAAAATACTTACTTTAATATCAAGAAGAAAACTCAGTTAACTCAAGAGTGGCCTCCACATTTCCAAGTAAATCATTTTGCTTCATCAATACCTTTAAAACTATCTCCCTTAATTCTATCTATCTACTAAAATCAGATAGCCTGAGAGGATACATGGTACCTAGATTTAGACTCTGACTAACCCCCATCACCCAAGTTTAGGCCCATCGTTTCAGTTCTGATCTCTCTCTCTCTCTCTCTCTCTCTCTCTCTCTCTCTCTCTCTCACACACACACACACACACACATTCCTACACAAATGTGCACACACATTCACAAAAGAGATCAAACAATAAGGAAAAGATATCACATAGAAAGATTAGTCAATTTTTATAGTCTCAGAATATTATCAAAATGACCTTAAATGGTTTGATAATTTTAAATCCATGCTGTCACCCATCTTTTGGAGCTGCTTTCTTCATGGACTGTTCTTGGTTGCTCCCATTTCTAATTTTAGACTCCAAATTTTCAGGGAATGGATTTTGTTGAAATAGCAGCCTCTTACAGCACCCAGCACATGACTGGCACTCAGACTATATTGTTAAAATTGTAATAAATTTGTACTTTTGTCCTCTGTATGCACATGGATCTGGGATCTGTGAAAATAACAATAAGTGAATGGCCCTGCTGATCCTGTGGTCACAGGCTTTGGTACTGAGTAAGATTTCAGTGGGAAGAACTGAAATACACACAGTGATCAGTGAAAACTGTCAGGGGAGCAAGTGGGAGTTTGAACAAGGTGACACATAAGGTCATTTCTACGTCAAGTTTTTAGAATTCTCCTAAAATGCTGTGTAAAATAGAAAGTATTAGCAATTTAGAGTAAATAATATTTCCTTGCATAAAGTTACTAACTCTTTCTGAGCCTAAGTTTATTTGTCTGTAAACTAACTACATAGGACCTAGGTAAATTAGAATAATGTATTGAAAAGACAGCACTGGTTTTGAAACAAGAAAAAGTATGAATAAGTATGAATAAGCAAATGGGTGAATGGATGGGTGAAATATAGTATGTCATGTAAAAATCTCTACATTCTTGTTAGACTAAGCAAAATAGCACAAAGTGAAAATTAAAAAAAAATATCTGGCAAGCTTTCTCTCAGAATAATAAGGAGGCAAACAAGAAAGTATTCAACTCCAGGACAGTAAATAAAAGCACTTAGTAAAATTCTATCATTCGCTTAACAATCATTCTCACATAAAACATTAGCCCCATGCCTAATTTTGCGCAATAATCCAGCATACATAGCAACAAGAAGTCAAGGGGACATTGGTATAGACGGCTGTGAGTTTATGAAATCTAAACCAAGATAGATAGGTAGGTAGGCAGATACATAGGTAGGTAGGTAGATGATAGATAGATAGATGTAAATACATATTTCACTGCTCAGATGTCAAAAAAGGGATAAGATTCTTCTATAAGGATATTTCTTTAAGAATATTTGAACCAAGAGGGAACAAATAATATTTTTGTAATGTTTTGGACAGGGTATTAGTATTGCAACTTGCAGTGTTATCTAGAAGAGATTCCATGAGATGATCAGGTCATTCTAGATAATGTATACATGTTGATCAGCTAAAGAACATAAGAACACAGACTTTAAAAGTATGTCAGAAATTTGTCTCTGGTTGAATATGCTAAGACAACAGTGATGGCGAAGAGGTTGAGAGGAAGGATAGGGTAGGAAAGAGAGAGGAAATTAACATTTACTAGGCAACTGCAATGAACCAGGCACAGTACTGGGCGCTATACACAATAATCCCATAGGGAAAAAAAAAAACATTATTATCATATATACAATGAGAAAACTAAAGGTCAGAAGGGTTAATTAGTTGTCTCCAGTTTAGATACAGTCAAGAATTCCAATGTAGCTTAGGTGACTCCAAATCCAAAGCTCTCTTCATGACTCTTTTTAGATGATCCACAATATGAATTTTTAAGAAGATCATTTATATTACTGAAGTGTTAAAAGGGTTAAGAGAACTCATGAGTTAAGGCCACTCAGAATCTAAGTCAGAGACATCATATTATGGTTCCCCAGGGATCACAGCCTCATTTGAAGTCCTAGTTTAATAACCAGAGCCTGGGAAAGAGAAATTGAGGAAAGTGATGTGTATCTTCAAGTGCCCAATGTGTTCTTATCAAAAACAGAACTAGGTATCTTGTGTGTCCAGAGGCAAACTTGGATTCAGGTAAGCAATGATATATAAGGAAGTGCAGACAAACCATGAAACAGACTGCTTCGCACAATGGGGAAGTGAGTTGTCCATCATCGGAGACAATCATTTAAGTCAAGATGAGGAACACTAGGGCAGGAGGAGTGGTCCAAAAACTGAAAAGGATATTCTGTAAAATGGTTACAGTCAGCACTGCTAGGGTGGAGAAAGAATCAAAATCAGTATACACTGCATCCAAAGCAATCCTTGGCAAAATTTTTTTAAAGAAAGTGAAAAGGTAAGGATAAATGAATGATGAAACTGATTGCTAGTTGGAAAAAAATAACAGCAGAATGAAGCGAGATTCAACATTCAAGGAGACTGTCAAGAAAAGCATATCGAGATAACCCTGCAAAGGAAGTGCAAGGCTAACACTTCCTTTATATGGTATCCTTGTGTGTTGCACAGGCTGACATTGCTGATCAAAGGCTTTGCTTCTGCATGAACCATTGAAAAGCTAAAATGATAATATTCCTCTGAGTTGTGGCATTCTAGAGTGAGAAAAAGAAAACATACGAACCTATCAAAATGTAAGTGAGGAAAGCTCCCCAGGAAAGGACAGTGTAAAAAGCCCCAAGGGATTAATCAAAACCACAGTGGTTTCAATGGAGCATGGTCTTCGACCTTCTAGGTGCCTGTGTAGAAAAGACCCCATACTGAGGTAAGAGACTTTAAAGTAACCAAAACCTAATGAGCTTAAAGGTGAACAGAGAACCAAAGGAAAACGGTTAGTAGGGCAAAGAATTATATTCAGAGTTCTGTGAGGGTTCCCTAAATAGATGGTCTTCCGTTGGTAAAATGTGGGCTCGTAATGGAGTGTGAAAAGCAAATACTAACACTGGCCTGCAGTTGCATCCGTGTGCTCCATCCACCATTTCTACTATCAGCAATCATACACAAAGATGGGGACTCAATTTATGGTGAAACAAAGGAAATATTTAAATCTGGGTACACTTTCACAGCTTCTAACATCGTGTCTTTGATTTTGTTTTTGAGAAAAAATAATAATAATCACAAGGGGAGAAAACTCGAACCAATGTGAGAAAACTTACTAAAAACTGAGAAACATTCTTACAAAATGATTTCTTAACTCAATGTTCCAAAGCACAGTGAGGAAGATGGGCAAGTATTGGAGGGTGAATTGGCAGCTGCTGCATCCTTGAACTTAGGAATTTTGAAAGGCAGCCACGCTGTTTGCTGCTTGACAATGTTTAACTTACTGTACACACAGCACTATCTTCAAAACTGGAGAGGAGGCATGTGTCCCACTATGAGGCATTTTTGCAGGGAAGCTTGTGTGTCCACAGAGAGGTCATCTGACCTCTGTGCATAAGTTTGCTCATCTATTGATGAGAAAATTTTGAAAGAACAACTGATGATCTATCTGTTTTAAGTCCTCTAATGGAAGGTTACTTTTGGAAGGTTCCTGGAACCAAGAGCGACATTTAGTTTTAGGTTTTATAAACAAGGAAAAAAGTATATAATCTAGGTAACAGAAAATGTTTGCAATGGGACCACATACTGAAAAGAAAGAACATTTGTAGCTGTAGCAAATGCTGTCATAAGAACAAATGACTCTCATCCCAGCAGCACTCTCTGAAGCTGCTAAATTCTCCCACCTCTAGTTCAAACTGGGTCCCTCTATCTCTACCCAAGTGGTGATGGAGGAGAAATAAGAAATGATGAAGTGGTCTGTAGTGGCTGAGATGGTACAATACAAAACAAAACTGTTGCCATCACATGAAGATTTCTGAGGTGTTTGTGTTGTTCCCCCTGTGTGCAATATCTTAGATGACTGTTAATAAGCAGTACTGTAATAACTTATATCAAAGAAAGAGATGATTCCACTGTGAGGAAAGTCAACAGAAGCAATATGTTACAAATAGATCTACTCCTAGCCTGAGCTCAAATCTCA
This sequence comes from Glossophaga mutica, assembly GCA_039655065.1. Classification (NCBI taxonomy): domain Eukaryota; kingdom Metazoa; phylum Chordata; class Mammalia; order Chiroptera; family Phyllostomidae; genus Glossophaga; species Glossophaga mutica. Next base: position 172,749,914 of record CM077304.1, on the reverse strand, counting down.
TTCTCAGGCTATTTACTCAACATGGAAACTTGTCTCCATTTTCTCATGAGAATATTTTCTCATTCTTTAAGTGAGATAAGCGAGGTGAATGTTAAGATCTCTTATCTCTCTAAAATTCTGTGATTCTAACTATAATGCTCACCAACATTATGTTACTCATATAAAACAACCTAGGATATTTCCCTTAACCTCCCTTTTAATTTCAGCATAATTAACTAAAGTGAAGAGAGTGATTGGTTATCCTTTACCTCCTGGCCCACGACTAGATGCCCTCAGTCCCCTGGAGAACTAAAAGTGACTGGTTATCTTTTATCACAAAGCATTATTTTATAACTCTGGATAAAAGCAATAAAAATTACAGCAAATATTTCTTGAGCACTAATGATTTATTGGGAACTGGTCTAAGCACTCTGTATGTATCAACTTACTTAATTCTTACAAGAGCCCTGTGAAGGAGGCATTATAATTATCAGTGAGGAAACAGAGGAACAAAAGTTACGCAATTTGGCTAAGGTTATAAGCCAGTAAACGGAATGACCAGGATTTGAACACAGGAAGTCTGAGTCTAGCCTCTTACTAATCAGGCACCTCCCAGTGATGTGGTACTGGTTGGCAGCAGTGGGGGAAGGACGGGTGGTGCGCTGGAGAGACTGATGACTGCTGCAGCCCTTCTTCACTGCCCTGCATGCGAAGGACAGATGCAGCTGGGCAGAGAGGAAAACCTGACATGAGAAACGCTCTCCACTAAGAGAGGCTGGGAGCAGGCCAGGCTTTTTTCCTTGGTAGCTGAGGGTATACAGGACCTGCGAGATGACATGAGAAAAGTCCTATCACAGTTTAGGATTGAAGTGGTTTCAATCATTTGATCCTAGCAATAATCCTGTGGTATAAGCATGACAGGGATTATCATCATTATTGTATTATCCTACTACAGCACAAGACACTGAAAGAGGAGTATATTTATTTAGTCAGGACTTAAATCTGTCGATTTCCAAAGGGATGTCCTCTTCATTCTAAGACATCAGTTCTACCGATTCCTTCCAGGCCTGACAGTCTCCCCTGATCCATTGAACAAATTTCCCTCTATCTTTCTTTATTGCTCAGTCCAAAACCTCACCAAGGGCCAGGTGCTGGCAGGCCTGTGCTTGCTCAGAATGCTTTACCAGGATTCGAGGTGTGGCTGCCTTTGTCAGGCAGAACACTGACCATCCAATATTTCACTGTTGCCTTGAACTCATCAAAAAGTAATCCTCGATGCCGACATCCCCACGAGTTTATAATCCCAACTGAGCCCTGTCAGTGTACAGCATCTCACTGTTGCTTCCTTGAAAACTGCAAGCAAGGCTTATTCTGCTTCTGAAGCAGAATCAGGCCTAAATGTGTATCTCCCTAATTTTCCTCTTTGTTAGAGAGCCCCCTGTTGCATAATCTGTGTAATTTAAATGTGTAGGGCTTTGCTAACCGGTTCTCCTAGAGTCAGTAAAACGGGTGGAAGACTTAAAAAGAATTGTACTGGGCAGTATCCATAAAATGCCAACCTCTGATTTCCTCTTCAGGGGACTCAGTCTTAGGAAGCCATGGTATTAGTATGCATCTAGAAGAATGACTTAATGCAGGACTAAGTCACTAAGTTCTGGGATTTTGCATTTTAATGCTTAAATGTTGTTTGCTTATTGATGAAGCCTGGGCAAACAGCTCATCCGTTTTATTCCTTAGGATCATTTGGAAAATGAAAGCAGTAGTTTTTCATTACAAAGACTTAGATATGGAATCAGTGAACATAAGAACTGGGCTGGAAGGAATCCTAAGAAATCACTCAAGCCAATGCCCTCATTTTATAGATTATGAAATTGAAGACAGAATGATGGAGCATACCTTAGGTCACATATTGGTGGCTTAAGCCAAAATACAATTCAGGCTCTCTTTTTCTTAGTCCTCACCCGAGGATATTTTTTCTTTGCTTTCAGACAGAGAGGAAGGGAAAGAGGGAGAGAGAGAAAGAGAAATATCATTGTGAAAGAAAAAAAACATCGTGACTAGGAGCCAAACCCACAACCTGAGTGTGTGCACCCTGACCAGTAATTGAACATCCGATCCCTCAGTCCACGTGACAAGGCTCCTACCAACTGAGCCACACTGGCCACGGGCAGATCAGGTTTTCTTACTCTAAAGTCAATAGTCTCTCCAGTATAAGATTTAATTTTTTAATTAAAGATTATATTTTAGGCTTTGTTTTAAAGGAAGACATACATACATACATACATACATACATACATAAAATTGAATGGATATAGCATACTTCCCATTCAGTCCTCATGAACACCCAGTAAGTTATTTACATATTACTATTACTATTATTACATGCCTGGTTTGCATATGCAGAAACAGAAGGTCAGACTGTTGAGGGAATGGGCCAAGGTCACATCTCTGATAAATAATGGCATCTGTACTCTCTCTCTCTCTGATCTGCTTCCTTTGAAATGCTTTATTTCCTTCTTTGGACTTTCCTCATCCTCCCCCTTTAAACCTCCCTGTTTAGGTAAAATCAAATATTTATAAAATCTTCACTAAGCCATACTGATGTGTTTCCCCAAATGTCCCCAGTTAGCAGGTAAGGTAGGCATTTCTTCTATTTTGCCTCACTGCCCACTCTCCCTCATCCTCTTCATTCAACATTATTTTCAGATAAAACAGGACTCTTTGGAACCACAGGGATTGTTCTTACTGGTTTATTGCATAGGATAAAGGACTCGTAATTCTCTTTGTAACAACAGATGTGTCATCAAGATGCAGAATTCTTTGTGATGCTAATAGAATTTTCTTCACCAGGTAGCGTTGCTTGAAAAACATCTGCTGCAGCCGGCCAGGAGTAGCCTGAGCTGGAAGGCGGGCGCTAATCTCACCCAGGGATCTCCTCCATCAGGTCATTTCGCGGCAGGCACTGCCTTTAATATATGGATTGGATGCTGCAGCATCTTAGAGTCACATAAATAATTTCTTTAATTAGTTCACCTCTTGTGCTTCTTTGGCTTTGAAGATTAAATTAAATGCAAAATTTGCAACTCATTACTGGAGTGTTTATTAGCCTGTAAATCATCTTTAAAAACAACTACAGCTTAGGAAAAATTCAGTAAAGAAATGAATTTGCCTACATTTTGAACGTAAGTAATTTGAATCACATTCCAGGGAACGAGAGTTCCTACATAGATACCCACGTTTGTTCCATGTAACAACTCACCTCCACTATATCCATGGAAAATTTTGCATATATATAGTTTTATATTATAGACATAGATATATGTAAATTTTAATTGCTAAGGTAAGGACACTGGAAGGGATGAAATGTGTTCTGTTGCAAAGTTTTATACCAAAATATTTATTTCTCTTTCCTTCTCCATCTATCTGTATCTCTATTTTTACTTATCCATACATTTTTCTCTGTCCCGCATTCCTCAGTTACTAGGTACTTACTACATGCCAAACTGCTTAGCACATGGGGGAAATAAAGAAAATAAAACACTGTTTATCCCCACATAGAACTTACTGTCCGGTGGATAAGCCTGATAATTTATGTGATAACAGCCATAATGAAACACATCCTAAGCAAGGTGGGCTCCGGGCTGAGATGTGCAGGAGAGAATCCCACTCCTCTCCACTGGAAGAGACCGTGCAAAGTTTCAGCAGGGAGAGACATGAGAACTACACACTCAAGGAGAGCAGGATGTGGTCTCCCAGGAAAGGAACTAATTGGAACAGCCTTCTAATGAGAGAAAAGAGAAGAAATGCACAGAGGCGCCCAGCACCAGGCAGGCTGTGACAGAGGCTGCATCAGGTGCATTATTATATCTTATGTGCCAACCTCATGATTAATACAACTAAATTGATTAAACAAAATGCTAAGTGAACAAACAGCATTTGAAGAGTATTGACAGTTCACTGGGTTCAGAAGGTAAGGTGTATGGAAATGTATTGCAGAAAGCAGTTTCCAGAGGAAGTTTGGAGACACAGTCCCTATGGAATGGAATGTACTGCTACAGAATTTGTGTCTCATCTTGAAGGCAACAGAGAGATATTGAAAGTTTTAAAAAATGACTGTGATACAATTTAATCAATGAACTTCTGTGCTCTTGCATCTTTTCATCAAAGCAATTGGAATAAATGTGGTACAACGGTGTCAGTAATGACCAGGTTCAATTTATTACATTAAAATTAAATTAAACTGAAATATGGAAAACAGTGCAGGACAGAGAGCGTAAGACCTGGATTTAGTCCTGCTTCTATCATTAATTTGCCCTAAGGTCAGGGGTGCCTCTTCCTTTCCCTGGGCCTCAGGCCCCTCATCTAGAAAAGAAGGGGGCAGAGTGGGGCCCTCCACAGTCTGCATGAGCTCTGGTGGTCTATGGTTCCAATGAGGCTGTTGGGATGGGACCTCAGACATCCCCCCATGAGCTCCCACACTTAGCACAGCAGGAGGCTGGGTACACTTTGTTGGGTGACAAACCCCACAGTATCTTCTGAGGGAAAAATATTACATCCTCTTCCTTGTTCATCTAAAAATTAACAAATAAAGGCATAAAGTAAAAGATGAGACGGGAAGGTGCTATGGCCTTGTTGTGGACCATTCAGCCTGGTTTCAGGAGCTGTGACCCTCACCCCATGGTGGGCTGTGTAAGAGCCTAGGGACCCACTTCATCTGGGTCTGTTCTGTCAAGAGGACGTGACCTACTAAGGAGACAAAGCTTATCTCCCTGGCAGGAGCACTGCTTCTGCCTCATCCATCTCTGGCCCCATTGCTTGGTTGGCAGTCAATGACGGGTAAGACTCCTCATGGGAGGGGCAACCTAAGCCAGACACAACCACTTGGGAAGCCTCATGGAAGGACTCAGGGGGCTGCAGCAAAGAGGATGTGATGGACCCTCACCCCCTGGCTATTCTGACATAGCCCAAGTCCTCATTTCCATCTGGGAGATGTCTCCTGCTTCCTAATAGGCTTAAAGCCTGAAACTGTGGGGGCGAGTGGTATAGCCCTGTACTGGCCAGGATGGCTCCCTGGGTGATCGGGCATAAGAAAGAATTCCTAAAGTCCTGTGAAACCTGCTTTGCTAAGAGTGCTTTCACTTAAGTGATAAGTGTCCCAGGAGGAAATAAGTATGTCTCCCAAAGTTTGGCAACCCCCTTTCCTGACAGACACTGACTCAGATTAAGCCCTCAGATTTCTTTGAAATGTTAACCATTGTTTGATCCTTGCTGCCTGACATACCTGTATTCCCGTGTATTTGAGCCCAATAAAAGCCTAGTGAGGAAGGGGCTCTGGGTCATTCTCCTCTGAGAGTTTGACCACCTTTCCTCCCCAAGCAGTCATGTCTTGGTAGTTTTTATTTTCATCCGTGACGGAGGGATGGGGCTCTGCGGGCGGAGCCCCCCCACATGTGGCGCCCAGGACAGGGGCCCCTGCATCTGGTGCATGGCCTGAATGTTTGCGCCCTCCCACCCCAAATCCAGATGTGGAACCCGAATGCCCAATGTGATGGTACTTAGAGGTGGGAGGAACTGTTGGGAAGTGACTATAAAAGACACCCCAGAGAGCTTCCTAGACCATTCCCTCGGCCATGCCTTCTACAAGCACCATCTATGAACTAGAAAGTGGGCTCTCATCAGGCACCAAAAGTGCTAGCACCTTGAACATGGACTTCCCAGCCTCCAGAACTGTGAGAAATAAATTTCTGTAGTTCATAAGATTCCCAGCTATGTTATATTATTGTTGTTATAGCAACCCAAACAGACTACAACAACTGAAAATATATTAGGCTTCAAATTTAGCAATTTGTTTGGCTGTTCAAATAGATGTTCCATTTTACTCCCGACACAGCCCCGTTTCAGAGGATGGCAATCCTGTATGTACAGTAACATTCCATCTTAGTTTCCTAAATTATTTCAGAATTGTAGGTAATAAAATGTGTGATACAAAAGAAAGATGGTAACACCCCAGGAACTATATTAAGAGCTGAAGAGACAGTGCACACACTTACTTTTATCTTTAGCTATGTTTCAGAGAGAGACACTTACATAAGAATCAGCAGGAGTCAAAAGAACCAAATGTCTTCAGAGTAGAAACGTGTCTGACTTGTAATCAGAATCCCAAGTTTAAATTTCAATTCTTGAACTAAGTAGTTACAGAACTTTAGGTTAATTACTAACATATTGTACTTTAGCTTGGCAGTCAGATTAAAAGTGAGAACAAAATAATTAGTAACATAATTATTTTGAGACATAAGTGAAAAAAATTACATAAATTACTTGGCACAGTTCATGCCACATAGTATGTGCTGAATAAATGGTAACTATTTTTTGGAATGCGACCATCTGGGGCTTTTCAATAACATTTGTAGAGAGCCGTAACAGTAGGTAAGTGCAGCATTTTTTTTATAACATGTGGTAATATCCAACAGTCTAGACTCAATAAACATAAAACATAAATAGTATTTTAAATCAGCAGGGGAAATTCAATCTATAATTTGTTTTATCTGGATGGAAAAAGGAATGCAATTCAAAGTTAATTATAATCAACACAGTGGACGTTTTCTTCATTGGGGAAAACAATATGAATAATGGTATAGTGGTTCTCACATCATTTCATTTAATGGTATGTGTTGTGACAGGAAGTGTAAGCACCACATTAGAAGATACTGAGCAGCCCTTAAGTTGCTTTGGCTGGTACAGTCCTGACAGAGCATCAGTGCAACTAAGTAAGACACAGCAGAAGGGAACAGAGCCTTCCATTCAATTTCCAAGAAGCAGAGAGAAAGCCCATTTACTGCAGCTACCTGCAGAGTCGCAGGTATGGGGCAGCTGGCCTCTTCTTATGCCTGATGGCATCTGAAAAAATATCCCTGCTAATTTCATATTTGTTTACAGCAGAGCGCACACGCAAAGCACCCAGGTAACTAGCCACAGAGAATATTGCAGAAACGCAACTGTGCTTTTCCAACCAAACACACGGGAAGTTAACAGTGTAGAAAGTTGGGTCAGGTGGAAAATGCATTCCTTATTCAAGCCCTTCAAGGTTCTTCCCAATTGACAGGTCCCTTGTGAACTCCTAATAGGACTCCCTCACACACACACACACACACACACACACACACACACACACACACCCTCTGAATGTTAAGGGCTTTCTCATAGCAATGACAGCATCCTGACTTGCATTATATTGATATGTGTCTTAGTCATATCCTCTCTCAGCTACTAGACTGGATTTCCTAGAAGGCAGGGATCTAATGCCCTCATTCAGAAGCAGGTGTTCTAATTAAAGCTGTGTTGCAAAGAAGGAACAGTCAGGAGGAAAGGGGGAATAAAAGTTCACATGTATGAAAATAATAAGAACAAATTACTATGACTCAAAACAACCACTCTGATAATGATGTTGTTTTTTACCCTTCTGAGCCGCCAAACAATTCAGAGAGCTCCCTTTTAAAAGAACAAAATATTCAGAATGTTAGAAATTTTGTAAAAAGGAAAGAAAAAGCACCACTCAGGAACACGGCCTGTCTATGAAACTTCCCCGTTGTTCTCATAATTGAGCAGTGCTTCAGGTTATGAAAGAAGGAATTCCAAGCCTGGGCAAAATCCCACAATTCCCCAACCTGGGGGCAACACCAGAGTATGAAACAGCAAAACGTGAGAGAGAATGCTGTGAGCCAATACCCATAAACTCAAGAGTCACAGGAAGGCTAAGAAGGGATTTCAGGAATCAAGCACTCCAGCAGCTTAACTTTAGGTAAAGAATCTGAGGCTGTTTCCTGAATATTTCACATGCCTTGAAATTTCCACAACTCTGCATGAGGTAATCCTCCTGCCAGGACTTACCTCTCCTACGTCTGTCCCCACTCAGATGTCACCTCCTCTTTGATACCCTGCCTGCTTCTCTTAGTCAGTTTATTAATCTTCTTCCAAGCTCACTATGTCACTCTTACACACTTTAATTTACAACATACATGCTGGTTTTCCCAACTCAACCATGGGTTTCTTTTAGGCAAGAACTACGTTTATCTTACCCACCTGCAAATGCCTGAAAAAAAAAAAAAAAAGAGAGACTTCACAAATTGATATTAAATGAAAATACCCAAGTTCCCTGAAAGAGACTGGGGAAGGCCAGCATCAGGCGAACCTCTTCATGAAGTCTAAGACACCTGACTCTGATCTAACAGCCTTCGCTGTCTAGTCATTTCAAATCATAAAACACCCTCTAAAAACCAGGCGTGTGAGGGATAATTAAAGAACAGATTTACTGTGATGGGAGGGGAAGGAGCTGGCCCTCTACAGTACAGTGTCTTTGAAAGAGAGATGGACTGAAAGAAACAATGCTTTGTTTCCTCCCTTAACACCGCTCTTTCCTCCTCTCCTTCCTCTCACACTTCCTTCACGTGCTCTCTCTCCTTCGATAAAGATGAAGTACTGAAAGCTGTGTCTCCCCACTTGCAACATCCACTACTCCTTCTCCAGAACCGTGTACCTTCCCTTTACCCCAAAGGCCAGGTACACTTCAATGAGGGGTACAATAAAAAGAAGTAAAGAGGAAAACTAGTCAGTGATGATGCTTGCTGGATGAAAACACAATCTATCTTACTTTTGGTGGAGGTTGGCCTACATTTGGCTGTTTACTGACCTTAACAAATGACTTAAGGTAGATAAGAACGTTTATGGATTTGAGAGGATATCTGTTAATGCCATTCTGAAAATATTATTGCTTGGCGTGTTGTGTCAGAAAGTACTAGCAAGAAAATAAAATGAGGTTAAGGCATTTAAGATATTCTTTGCAACAATCAGACAAATATACCTAGGTACAGATGCCACCTTCGAAGCTACACAGAGTGGGATTTCAGTGGTAAAAAAATTATGTCAGCTGTCACTATGTCGTTTTTGTTAGTACTAGCAATTTTAAGATAAGCTCATTTTTGGAGGAATTATGATTACTTTAGAAATTGGGACCTCTTATGTATACCCATGTTCATAGCAGCATTATTAACAGCCTAAAGGTGAAAGCAACCTAAACATCCATGAATGGATGAATAAACGAAATATGGTATATACACAATGAAACATTATTCAGCCTTAAAAAGGAAGAAAATTCTGTCACATGCACCAACGTGGATGAACCTTAGGGATATTATGCCAAATGAAATGAGCCAATCACACGCACATACACAAACCTACATGATTCCTCTCATATGAGGCACCTAGAATAGCCAAATCCATGGAAACAGAAGGAACAGTGGTTTCCATGGAGCTGAGTGAAGGGGGAATGGGGAGCTGCAGTTAAGTGGGCACAGAGATTCAGTTTTGCAAGATGAAAAAGTTCTGGAATACTGATGCACAAAAGTGTGAAAGCGCTTACCACAGCTGAATTGAACACTTGAAAGTTGTGAAATGGTCAATTTTGTTGCGCTTTTTTACCACAGTTAATTTTTCAACTGGATCTTCCTTGAAACAGTGTGCCCGGAACAATGCCAACCCCACCCTGCCAGTTAGCTGATTGCCACTCTCTGCAGAGTTACTTTACCAAGTACCCATATTTCTCAAAGTAACGTGCAAGTTGGCTAGAAGGTATCCTATTCAGATATTTAATCTTGTTATAGGTAAGGTAAATGTATTTGGCTCTGGATGAAAAGGAAAAAGAAGAAAAGCATTTCACTGAATATTTTTCTTTAATAGAAAATATTCTAAGGAGGGCAGTGCCCGAAGAATCTCAGTGAGTACAGGTAAGGAAAGGTAAGAGTCCCCTTGACACCGAATCGAAAAACCTGCTTCTAAACTATAACCAATATATTGGGGTATGTTTGTTACCCAAATATCTCAATTTCTGAAAATGTGAGTTATTCTAATGGTTGAGTTTATGCACAATATTGACAATTTCTCAATTCCACTGATGGCTTCTTCGTTTCAAGAGAAACCTGAGGTTGCCAGTCAGCCCCAATGTGCGATGGAGTCAAACGCCCGTTCTCAAATGTCCAAGATCATTTTGAAGACATCCTGTAAGCCACAGGAATTGAGGGTCAGATAATGGCATGAGTTATCGGAAAGTCCACAACACAAACTCGGTCTGAATGGAGGAATTGCTTGGATCACTCTAACACAGGCAAACCCTGCCTTTACCACTCACAGTGGACCTCAGAGATAAGCTGTCTGCTTACGCAGAGGCTGGGGTCTGAACAGAGAAACTGGGGTGGCAATGTAAGCAGTACGTGAAAACTTTTCAATTTAAGGTTTGTATCAGTTTGATTGGCTTGGAAGTCCAAACAGAAAGGGGCTGATTAGATCTTAGCTAACGGACAGAAGCGAAACAGCTTGATTCCCTGGTGGTAAAGCTACATTAAAAAGAGAAAGTGTGAGGAGAATTTTAAAAGTTTACCACTTTATTCCTATATTTCTTTTGTGACTAAGTCTAGAAAACAAGTGAAAAACAAGACACTGCTGTATTTATACCATTCTATTGTATTTCCTATAATCAAAAATGACAGGGAAAAGTGACAAGTCCCCTCAAAACACAAAACCCTCTGAATGAAGAAACAGTTCTGGTAGAATCACAGAATCCTGGGGTTGGGAGCTCAGGTTGTCCAGCTCCTCAGCAATGACAAACACATCTTGGAAATCTCCACCGACGGTCACAACCTTCTAAGACCACTCCATCTTTGCTCAGCTATGGCTATAAAAATGTCCTTCTGATAGTAAGAGAAGATAGACCTCCCACAGCCCCATCCACCATGTGGGGGCACTCAGAATCATCCCAGCACCTCTTTCCCCAGGCAGCCTTTTAGATTTTTGCAGAGAGCAATGCTATGTTTGCTCTTTCTCTTTGTCTCTGTTAACAAAACATTCCTAGTTCCTTCAGCAATTCCTCAGAGAAGCAGTCGGGCCTCTCCCACCTGAATGCACTCCGGTTTTAAATACCTTTCTTAATTTGAACATCTCTGTCACCTCTAAATAGGTTAGCCCTCGGTCCTAGTTAAATTTAACTGTACTCATTAAAAAATGAATTTAAAAATTTTTGACTTCATAAAGGTTATAAATTACTTACACATGTGTATTTCAATATATGGTTCTTATAAAGTGTAACTTAAACTATCCTTTTTATTATCTAGAAATGTTGGTGAGACATTAAAGTCTGTATGTCGAACCAGCCTACCTTTTTCCATCAGCTATCAGGTGACAGCATTAAAAAGGTCATTAAAAAGGAGGGTGGGCACTCTATCAACTACCCTCTCCTTCACACACCCCAAGCACGACACACACGAGTACACAGGCATACCTTACTCACCACTTTATCCCCACAACATCTCCTTGTTGCCTCCTTCCTACACTCCTCCCACTGCTACCCCCTCACCCGCGCTTCCATCAGCACTCACCGGGCAGCAGCTTTCCCACGAGGTCTGCCTGCCTATGGTTTCTCACCCTGAGTTCCCATTCTTCAAGGAGCTGGTTTCAACAACCAACGTTCAATGTTTACTGAGATCAGTTACACTGCAGGCCCTGCCCTAAGTGCTAACAGACATTTAAAAAGTGAATGATAATCTTTGTCTTCAAGCAGTTGTGAATCAAATGAAGATAACAGAACTGAATAAATAATTATGCTATGGGGCAGAATAAACAAGTATGATCTAGTTCAAAGTGCTGTGAGGATCTTGATTCAGGTGGAGGAAAGGATAACAGTAAACGCAGGCCCCCAAGAATAAGACAGTCTAATCAACACAACGCACAATGAGCTCTTCTCAGGTCACGTTTCCGAAAGGCAGCCCCAGAGCCGGCCAGGCTGATGAGGCAGAGTAGTGGGTAAGAGGCAAGCATGTTCAACTGTTTCAGAAGACAATTTGGAATATGTAAGTGAGGCCATGAAAAAATAACTATCTAAATATCTTTTTTTAAGGTATCAGTTTAAAAGTGTGTATATATACAATGAAACATGTAACAATCTTTTAAAAATCACAATACCAAATCAAATCAAAGAAATAGTATGATATACAGGGCCTGGCAGAAATAACACCCCCTTTTTATTACAAAATCATAAGCATGAATTCCATAACATAACAATGTCACACTCAAGCGCACCATATGACATTTTAGGTGAAATGCTCAAATTAAAGCTATAAATTATTACACATATATTATTACCCTACCAACCACACTCAAGCAGGCATTACTTCTGCCAGACCCTATATGTTATATTAATATAATGTTATAACATATATATACATACATACACATACATATATATTATATAATATATATATATATATGCTGGGACTCTCCCTGCTTAAACAGAGCAAAGCCCATTTGGGGTCTGCTCTGTCTGCTCATTCCCTTTCTCTTGTGCATGCCGCCGTACAGCCTCTGACTCGCACAGCTATCAGTTCCACCATCATGTGTGTTGTTCCAAGGACAGGAAGTTTTGCTTCTTCATCTTACTAGGCAAGATATAGAGAAGTAAATTACTTCAAACTCGTCTTCTTTGAGAAAATAATTTCAGCTTGGACATCTAAAAAACTATGCTTAGAAATGTTGAGGGGTAGGTCCTAAATGAAAGTCCCTTGAGTGACCATCACTGCAATTACAGCAAAGCACCCCATGAATTCTATGGTATGAAATGAATCAGGGATGCACACGAAACACAAGTGTGCAGTACAGTGGAAATGACTCAATACCCACAGGTATTTCAAACCAAATGGCAAGCGTTTTCTCCATTGTACATAAGCCCTACTTTCCAAAAAGGATCTTGAGATCTGGAAAGAAGGCCCAGCCTCAAATCAGCCTCATCCAAGAGGCCTCCCAAATCCCGCAGGTAAAGAGAAGCATTGTTTCCCTTGCGCTTCTACAGTACCTCGAATAGCCCATATGGGACAGCCTACGAAACTTGAGTTGTAATAAAACACAGTTTAAAAATCTGTAGTCTCAAAAATCAAGTTTCATTTGATCTTCACAAATGTCCTTCTGAGACAAATTTTACAGACGAGAGAAACTGCAGGTTGGAAAGTTGAAGTGATTGGTGAATGAAGGCACTTGAGCTCAGGACGCCAGACTGCATTCAGCGCTCTGTGCGCTCTGCCTGATGATTTGTATAAAAACGGCTGTCAGCTCTGGCTGGACGGCTTGGTTGATTCAGTGTTGTCCAGTACACCAAAAGGTTGCGGGACCCATGCCTAGGTTGTGGGTTTGATTCCCAGTCAAGGATCCTCAAGTGAGAATTTAAAACCAATGTTCCTAGTAAAGTTTTATTTCCCCTACTGCTTTTCACATGGAAAGCTCAAGACATATTTGCTAAATTAAATTGAAAGTAGAAAGTTGGACAACTTAAAACTGAGGAGGTGGTATTGGGGTACTTAGCATGTACACTATTCCATATGTTTGTTCCTTATAATAATATTTTACATTAATTATTGACCATTGATACACATACCTTATATTTATGAAGCTTTGGCTCCTATGAGAGACAGGACACATCACAAGTAACCACATATTCTATATGAGCTGCTGTGCTCAGAGAGGCCATAAAAGGTCCTTCTGAGCAGACAGGCAAGCAGTTCCTGAGGCCATGGGTGTGTTGCAAAGATCCCAGGCTTTCAAGTCAGGCCTGGATTCAAATCCAGACCCTGAGTCTTTGATTCTGGGCAGATTACTTGATTTCTCAAGTCTTAGTATCTTGATCATTAAAAATGAGACAATCATACCTGTCTCACAGAATTATTGTGAGAATTAAAAGAACATAAATAAAGCAGTACATGGTTGGTACTCAAAAAATATGCCTTTGTCTTTCTGTGGTAGACCGAATTCTAAGGTGGCTTTCCCTGTCCCCCTGAGTGTGAGTGGAGCTGTGAAGACGATGGGGCAGTCACTCCCTGGGTCGGGTTATGTGATACAAGGTTCTTCATTAGGAGGGGAAGGAGGACCACCTCGGTCTTGAAGAAGCAAACTGCCGTGCTGTGAGCTGCCTGCGGGGAAGGCCATGTGTTATGGTCCCGAGGACAGTGTGCGGGACCTGAGACTGGTCACGACGGACAGCCAGCAACAAAAGGGGTCCTCAGCCCACCAAGGATCTAAATTCTGCCAGCGACCTGAATGATCTGAAAGGAGAACCCAAGCTCCAACTGCAAACCACAGACACAGTGACTGCAGCCTTATGAGATCCCAAGCAGCTGTGCCAACACTCCTGACCCACGAAACATAATAGGCACATGTGGTTTTCACCACTAAATGTATGATAATTTGCTCTGCAGCAAGAGAAAACTAATATACCTCCTCTAAGGGAAATGAGCCCGAGGGGTCTGTAGCATTTTTAAACTTCCTGAGGATGTCAAACCATTTCAGCAACTGCAGGAACGCAGCCGAATTTTATGTAGCCTGAAGCTCATGTAGTTTGGAACAAATACAAAATTATTTATCAAGTAAGTATTAATTTAAATAAATCAGGCCAAATTGTACATTTTAGAAAAGTTACCAATAACATAAACATTATAACATCCAGAAGCAGCTTCAATCATTATTCTTTATAATTTTTGTCTGAATATGCTTTCATTGTCTCTTCATAAATCAATTTTGCTAATATTTTCTCTATAGAAAATAGATGACTCAACTTTGTCTCTAACTTGATTGGTTTGCATGTTTTTAATTATTAGAAGTTTAAAAGGTTTAATTCAGCTTTACCACTCATTATTGTCAATGTTGTGTAGATATTTAGGATTATTATCACATTTAATTTAAAGACAAACTTAATTTCTATTACATATGAGCTATAAACTTTGGAAGAATTTCCTGCATCCTAATAATGTGTATCTCCCCTCCATGTGGGTTAAGTTCATGTTGTAATACAGTCTCTGGCCCCGCACTGTGGCCAGGGTGCCCTCCCTGAGTCAGCAGAGTGGGCAACTGGGGTACCTGACCATGATTTACTCAGAAGTGACTGTGAACATAAATGCTAGTCTGGTGAACCCAAACTAAATGTATCCCCAACCCAAAGTTCTCACTCAGCCAGATCCCCAAAATGGCAATGATAACTCTCCTGCCCTTTAACAGGGAATGAGTGATAATAGGGATGGCTGAGAGGAAAAAGCAAGTGACCCTAACCAACTGTGGTCAAAATATCTTACTTTTGAAAAAAGACAGAAACATATGAACCCGTGAACACATTACTAGGGCCCCTCTGAGGGCCTTGGAGGGGTGTCTGCAAGTGAGGAAGCCATGAAGCTGAAGGCCAATTAGCCTCTGATCAGCGGAGGTTCAAAACATCAGTTTTACTTTGAAAACTGAGAAATCAAGCTCTTTGTGGAAAGAGGAAAATAAGGCATGGAACTATTCAATAACTTCCCAAAGTCCCGCAGATACTAAAGGGTGGGGGTGGACTTGAACTCCAGCAGCCTGAACCCATACTCTTCACCATCTGCACGTGCACGGTATTAGGAGCAAAGTCTCGGCCCCGCATGTGTGTGCCTATGTGCATGTGTGTTCATGTACATGTGTGCACACACGTGTTTGACAGGTAGGGAAGGAAGCCAGTGCTCTGGAAGTGGAGTTAACTTTTTTGAGTTCTCATTTGTTCTACTTGATTATAGTTATAGCCTATAGAGATGTAGAATGGTGGTGGGGTTGATTTTAGGGACCATGAACAGCCGTCACCGCTACCCAAAGTTACTGTGACTGAAAGTAGCAGTAACTGAAAAGCCCATCCCAAGGCTTTTGCCCCCAGACCAGAGTATGCTAGCTAAAACCCCCATGATCGGGATATCAAAACCACTCTGCATAAGCTAACTCATGCTGGCTTCTCTCGCCATTTCATGGGAGGGCAGGACTCTCTCATCCAGCTGCTTCCCACATCTATGAGCAGGTCTCCCAGTGGTGATCTCTGATCCACTGAAGGTTAGACTGAAGAAAGAAGTAGGAGAAATGGCTCTATGTCTCATTATCACAATCATTCTACTTATAACGCTTTGGATAATTCCATCCCCTCTCTCGGGTCTCACTTTCCTCAGTGGGAAAGGGGTTATATAGCTGTGCCAATGTTCTATGATCTACGCTTTTACCTTTAAACCACTAGTGGAAAACATCAGAAGAAAAAAATGTTCAGAACTATGAATGGGGAGAATATCCCGGATTTATCTCAGATCTCTTTCTCATTTAGAGGAATATTAAAGTTTAAAAAAAATAACTAACTAACTTGACTTCTTTGAACGCCAAATGAGGAATACCTTTTTAAAGGAAAAAAAAGCAGTGAGAATTTCAATTCTGAAACTAAAAGGAAGAAAAAGTTACTTATAAAAGATTGGAAATATTAGGAAAGTATCTGGAAGAGCCCTGGCTTTCTGGTTACCTCCTTCCAGAGCTCCACCCTGTGACAACCCCCAAGCTCAGTGGTCCCGGCCACTTGCAAGTTCAAGGAAGCCAGCACACCATTTCCATGTGTCAGAGAAAGTGCTGACGGTCAGGTTCTGGTCCTGAACAGCACTGCTCAGCCAGGGAATTGTGGGTGATTCTCTGAGCCTTACTTTCCACATCTGTAAAGAAAGGAAGCTTACCTAGCTATTTCTTTAGGTCCTTCCATATCAGAAATTCTGTTTTTTTAAAGGCAAGTTACTCTGAAAAGTGAAATAAGCTATTATTTTTGCTGCTGAAGTGTACTGAGCATTAATTAATATAAGCATTCCTTCTCTTTGTTCTGTTTGGTGTCGGCTTATCTGATCTGCCGCTGTCATTTTTCCTGTGCAGTTGCTAAGCCTCCTGATCACATTTTCAGAAGCCCAAATGATAAGTAACATTTGCATAACTAAATTTTATAATTCTCTAGCAGTTTTAGAGAGAATATTTTAAGAGTATTTTGAAAACAGCACAGTTTAAGAAAAACAACACATCACATTTAAAGCATCTACTTCTTTCGGTTAGCATGAGCGAACCTCAACATTTCCTTCTCAGCCCAAGTGCTAAGCGCTGGCGTTCTGAGGGGAAGAGAAGAACATGGCCCAAGGATGACACAATCAGAGTCTGTCTCCCAGAAGCTGGTTCTCTTTTGGGATGGTGATGCCACCTTAACTGATAAGCAGCGGGAGCCCCCTGGACCCAACATGATCTATTTTGGTGTAGTGAGGTACCAAAGACAAATGCTTTCTGTGGTGTCTAGCTTTGAGTCCTGGAGTACAGTGAGAACAAGTCAGAGCTTAGTGCTGAAACTCAGTGGTTCTTGAATATTCACACACATCAGGATCAACTGAAAGGCTTGTGGAAACAGATTGCTGGGCCTCACTTCTGGATTTCTCATTCAGAAGATTCCAGGTGGAGCCAAGAGTCTGTGGTTTGAACAGGTTCAGAGAGGATGGTAATGCTGCTGGCGTGAGGCCCACACCCGGAGAACCTTAGCTGAAAGGAATGATCATGAACCAAAAGATTAGTGTGCGATGAGGCTCTGACATCGGCAGGGTTTGAAAGCCTTCCAGGTGTACTAACATAGCCACTGGCTACATTAGATGCTGCTGCTTTCCCCAAATCATTGCACTTACAAGATACTTCTAAATTGACATCTGTTTCTAAATAGCTTGCCTGATTAATGATTTCTTTCCCTGCGGGTTCAAACGTCTAGATAAAGCTATGCTTAGCATAACATTTCCCAGAAAAGACTAAAATGCAGCCCATATTTGTTTTTTTTATCACTGACTACATAGAAGGTGTCTGCTAGCATTGTATTGAATGTTACAGAACACAGAGATGGGGACCCACCGCAAACTGGGTAGGTGCTGAAGGACACAAAGATTAACTGGTTAACTCGCTCATTTAGAAAACATTCCCTGAGGGCTCACTCTGCACTGTGCCGAGGAGCTCAGGAGTTTTCTCTGTGAAAACAGGAGGTTATGGAGATCTTTAAGGATGAGAGTGATATAACCTGAATTGTGTCTTTCTAGTGTGCACCTTCGATTCATTAGAATGTCCTTGGAGCAAGAGATGCAGAGAGAAAGGGTCAGAATTAAGTAAGCAGAGGGGCAGGGGAGGGACTCTTTGGGAAAGGGGGTAGGAAAGAGAAGTTACTGAAGTGGCTAGTAACTGGAGGAAGAAGCTGATGGACCTGCAAGGAGTAAAATAAAACACTGACAATCCCATCTCAAGGTCATAGGAAAATAAAAATACCACCATTGTTATTAAAAGGCATCCATGACGCACAAAGTGATAAAAGAGAAACAGGTTTGTAAAAAGAACAAGTTGGGTAATAGCATTGTCCTGTAGCCAGAAGTTATAAGGAAAAGCCTCTGGCACTTCTGAGAAGAGTGAGAGAACACATGCTGGTAACCCCCTTCCAAAATTACTGTTTTTTTTTCAGCTCCCCATAACCTGCCAACATTGCAGAAAAGCCTTTCGTGTAAAAACTCCAGCTTCTGGGAACTTCAGGCGCTGCCTCCTACTTTAGTCCACTCTCGAGTTCAGCTCTATTGTCTGTCTTTCTTACTCCTTTTTTCCTTGAATAAATGTACTCTCTGAATCCTATTCTTCTTCAGAAGTGACCTCACCTCAATTGACTAAACAAATATTTTTTTTCTGCAGTGTTAAAGCCAATCTTTCTCTCAAACACCTTTAACTATCCTAAGTTTGAATCTCTCATTTTCAATCACTTCTGGACATACCTTCCAAGTTATCCCTCAGACGCCTCAAACTGAAGGGTAGTATTTTATTCATTTCCACCCATTGATATGATCTTACCATTTAAGAAATCTCAAATGTACAATGAAAGCATCTCTGACTCTAACTGGATGTGACTTTCACATTTGTGCTTTCTTCTACAGCATTATAATGATGGTTCCTGATTTTACCTCTTTCGGATGCCAAAATCATTGAAGACAATGAGTATGCCTGGTTCACCTGCATGTCTTCAACGATGAGGTTTGTACTTATCATTTGTTAAATTGACTTGGGGAGAGAAAAACTGCTACAAAGGGCTGATTTTAAGCCTTCCTGAAAACTTAGAGCCAATCTAGAAGAAGCCATTGTCAGGAAAACTGAACAGACTTGGCTCTCCTTATCCATCAAGAGGCAGAACAGGGGATTCCAGTCTTTTATTTTCCACTGCCCGTGCCACCAGACCACTAGTTAATAAGTCTCCTGCTCCAGCCTAGAGGGTAAAAGCCAGAGAAGAGAACCCACAGGACACAGGTTTGCTGCTGTTATCAGGCAGGTATTGAAGCAGACACCGCCCACAGTGTCCCCGTCATTATGGATGAAATGAGACATTCACACAGACTACCGAGTCCGGTGGAGGGAAAGGGACAGCATGGCTTTTCTCTCAAGGGGAGCAAAAGCCTTGGCCCTTGCTTCCATGAGCTTTTATTGTCTTACTGGGCACATTACAGGAAGGTCCTCATTAACTACGCACAGGTTCGCTTTAGGTGGTTACCTTTTACAGAAAACAAAAGAGCCAATGCCACTTAATCACATCACAGAAGAAGGATATTTGCAAATGAAAAAGGGAAAAGTGGTCAAACCATTTATACTCCATACTGGGAAGTTTTAGCATGGATTTTAGGAAGTTACAGTAAGCATTTGCTGTCCCAATTCAGGGTGAGGGAGTTTTAGCAAAAGCAAGACTCAAAGTGGCCTAGGCACATTGCAGGCCTGATTCCCCACGGGAGAACCTATCCGTTGGCGTGGGTCCTGTGCATCTCTGAGTGGGATCTGGGCCCATGCCATGCAGAACTGTCTCCTACAGGTATCATCAGTAGGAGGGGAACATCATGTTCAAGATAGATGCTTATCCAAATTCCAGAAGTTCATGCTTGACCAGCATGTCATCACCATGGTGTGGGGGGTGTCACTAAGACATCAGTCTGCACGTGCTGCAACACTGAAGAGCTCTATGGGTCTGCAGGCCTCTCCAGCTTTATGCAGCCCTTTGGTTTCTGAGGAAGAGAGGCTAGCCTGAGAGAAGCACCTCACAGGGCTAAATCTGAAATAAGAAAGTTTCCACCTGGGAGTCACAAAGTGTGGACCAGTTTGTTCTGAACTGCAGCACTTAGTATGTGGGTCTAATCACAAGTGTGATTGTGCTTTGTGGTGAATCATCAAGTATTGTCCAAGATACAGTATAACGCACGTGGGATTGTCTGCCTCTATCACATTCTTATGTTAGATTGGAAAGGGAAATCAGATTCAGACTTGAAGTCTAAGACTCAAGCAAGAATGTAAAATTGCCTGAAGGTTTTTATTGAAAGAGTAACTTTGTTTTTCTACAATAGTCCCTTCAGGAGTCCACTGGTTCAGTCTTAATTATCTCTTTACACACATTCTGCAACTATCAATATTCTCTATATAGATTTTAAGTCTCCATTGGCAATTCATCCCAATATTTCTTTACATCCTGCACAGAGCAGAGGTCTTTTACCCATTCTCAGTAGAGCTGAAAAGAAATTCAACCTTTTTTCAGTATAATGCAGCTTCCCAGGAAGATCTGTTTTGAGCCACAAGTTAAACTTTCCCTTCTGGAATCAATAAATGTTTAGTGACTTCCTTCTATGTGCTGGGCATTGTGCTGTGCATGAGCATACAATGACAGGAAAAATCAGATCTGGTTCTTGACTCAACTGACCTAAATCCAGTGGTAGGAGAGATAGGTGGAATCAAATAATCACACAAGTTAAATGTAAAATTGCATCTGTGAAGAAGGAGAGGTATGCAGCTATGAGGGAGTGTAATACAAGGAGAGACCAGCCAGGGGTGTCTTTACTGAAGCTATAAATGCTGAGCTGGATTCCACAGGCTGAGGATGGAGGCACCTCAGTGAACACTTGTTTCAGGTCATGGAGACACTATGTAGGAAGCCTCTGTGGTGTGAAGGCATATAGAATAAGAGGAATGTTTTGAAGGGGAAAAATTGTCTTCATTTTAAGAGCAACGGGAAATCTATTGAAAGGCTCTGAAGAGTTGGGTGGGATGAAATGCAAACTGTGCATGTTGAGAAGTCTCTGGGACTGCAGTCTGGGGAACTATCCGATGAGGGGGCATTTCGTCCCAGGGTGGACTCATTGGGAGTATGTTGCAACAGCCTAGGTGAAGCAAATAAGATTAAAGCGGTGGCCGTGGAGCAATTCAGGATCGGTCAGCTGGAATGTGGGGTGGGAGCAACGCAGTGAGTCAGAGGCGACCCCCAGGTTTCTGGTACCACAGGACGGTCGGAGCGCCGTTCACAGAACACGCCCACACTGCCAACAGAGAAACAAGATCCTGAGGCGGAATTTGGTTGCCTTGAGCTTCCATTTTTTTCACTGACCCTCTTTTTCTTCCTACTTTTAAAGAACATTTTAAAATGTTCTCTTCTGGAAACTCTATAAATTAAAGAGAAAGAGGGCAAAAAGATGTAAGGCGGCATCTCTTTAAATCTCCTGTGTGGCAGATGGTAGGAGGATTTCAAACATCTGCCACATTTGAAAATCCAACTCTATTTACTCTTCTAATACATGTTAATCACTCGACAAATTGAAAATACAACAAATGATGCCTTACTCACCAGCCACACAATCTAACTCACCGACCCTATGAGCGTCCGTCAGGAGGCTGATACAATTTCTCTAGCCCATAAAATATTATACTAACTTAACGATGACATTGGACCTACAGTTTTTCTTAAATTTCAGCACATGTAGAATCTCTCTTCAAATTAAGTGCAAGCTCACTGGTGGTAGGAACCACAGCTCACATTGCCACACTGGTGTAGAAAGTACTCTGGGATAAAGTACCTCAGTTCGGACACAATGCATACCATACATTCCCAACTCCTGATGCTGTTCTGAGCACATTGGGTATAATGGTTTATGGCATAATCAAAAGAGAATTAAATTTGAGATCTGACTTCTAATGCCAGAATCACCACTTAACCAGCTATGGGAAAGTGAGTGAATTATCTCCCTTCCCTGGGCTTCATTGTGTCGATCAATCATCTCCAATAAGATCCTGGACCTTAAAACATAAGTGTGTATCACAGAACCACAGCATCTTCCCTTATCTTTTTGAGTAAATGTTGAATAAAGGTATAAATGAATGAATATATGAAAATATATGAATAAGTTAAGCCAAGAGAAGATGCAGTGAATTAGAAAGAGTATTATTTAGGCAGTCAGAAACCTAACCTCAGCTCAGCCTCTGACCCTAGATCAGTCTCTTCCAGTCTGTGTTTTGGGCTCCTCCCCTATGAAACCTCTCCCAGCAATGCTGTGTTTTTTTTTCCTGACATCCTACTGTGACAGCCCCAGAGCCAGGGAGCCACACTACTATACTCAATGACATCTCTCGAGAATGAAGAGGGGGACAATAAACTGAGAGCACTGTCCATTTCCAGTGTGAAAAGACCTCTTCGAACAGGGAGTGACAGCACTTAGATGGATCCCTTAGGTCAGGTCTGTATTACTTTCTCCCTTTCCCTGTGCAAGAGATAGCAAGAAAAATTCTTCAGGAGACACGAGATTGGTTAACAAGTGAGTTCTCATCAATGCCAAAGCCAGGACCTTGTGGGGCAGAAACAAGCAGATACCAATTACCGCACATGGGTTGGCCTAGGTTTCCAGATGAACCGCTCCAAATCACTCTCCACCCATTAGAGAATCTCCCTGTCCGTAGCTCAAAGGTCCAGAGTTGTACCAGAACTGTATTCTCTAGGTTCTACCAATTCAATGCAACCCACTTTCCTCTGAGAAAGAACGACAATAAAAAACTGTCTTTGCTGCGAACTTGCCTTAATTCCATCAACTGTACAGCCATTTTAGAAGCCTGATTTGGATCTGCTGTATATCCCATAGACTAAATCAGAGTGTGGTTGCCTGGTGCCAGAACCGTGCTGCCAGGTAACAGAGATGAGCCCTAACTAAAGATCCCGTTATTATTATCAGATAGAAAAACAGAAGCCACATGTCTTCCATGACCAGTAGAGTCTACCATGAAGCTGAAAGATTGAGTTTTATTTGAGAAGACTGGATTTTAGCTAAGACGTTGCAAAGAAGTTCAGACATTTGTAATGAGATGCACATCCTGTGACACAGGCAAACACGGTAGGTAGTTACTCAGGAAAAACCTTAGGTGAGGTTTTCTCTGCTCTGTGACGCGCTAGTGCAGTCCCTCCAACACCCGACTTCGGTCAGCACTGGAAGGTGACAGTCAGAATGGAACAGTCGTTGTTTCTCTTACCTAGAAATCTTCATAAAATATAGATGATACTGTATGATATTTTATAAAAACAGAAATAACTTGAAATATGATGGGTGGTAGTAAGAAACAGGGCTGGGAAGGTTGAAGGAGAACACTGAATACTTAACCCAGTATTTGACTTCATCTTTCAGGCTACTCAAGGTTTTGCAAAGCAGGTATGACATAATTAGCATTCTGCTTTAGGATATATAGCCAATCATTTTATTGGGGCTTACTATTCCAAATAACATTTTGTTTAGGACCCGAGTTCAGAATGTATCTTAAGATTCTTTACAAGCTTTGAAAACAACAGTGGTTTTAAAGATCGTTTTTTTAGCTCAGCAAAATCTGCATTTTAATGGGACTTCCCTTTTACCCTTCATTCTCATAGTTAAGGTATTTGCTTTACAAAAAAAAAGAAGAAGAAGAAGGAGGGGGGGAGGAGGAGGAGGAGAAGGAGGAGGAGGAGAAGGAGGAGGAGGAGAAGGAGGAGGAGGAGAAGGAGGAGGAGGAGAAGGAGGAGGAGGAGAAGGAGGAGGAGAAGGAGGAGGAGAAGGAGGAGGAGAAGGAGAAGGAGGAGAAGGAGGAGGAGGAGAAGAAGGAGGAGGAGGAGAAGGAAGAAGAAGAAAAGGAAGGAAGGAAGGAAGGAAGGAAGGAAAGGAAAGAAGAAAGAAAGTCTGGATGAAAACTCCACTGGCAGTCAAGTGCTGGTCCAGGCCAGATGCACAAGGTTCTGCAGCTCATGGGAAGGAGAGCAGCAGCGTGGGCCAGGTGGTCACGTGAGCCAGGTGGTCATGTGGGCCAGGTGATCACGGGAGGACCCACATACAATAGCTGGGAAGCACTGGTACTGAATGCCAGCCATCGGGCCCATCCAGGGACTCTCGGATCTATCCTCAAATTCAGGAACAAGAGGTTTCTGGAGTTCCTAAAGTCCTTTATACAATAATAAGGTTTCTCAGGATCAGAGACATTTGCATGAATCCAAACGAGTTGCTTATGAGAAAGAAACAGAAAAA
The DNA here is from genome assembly GCA_039655065.1 of Glossophaga mutica. Classification (NCBI taxonomy): domain Eukaryota; kingdom Metazoa; phylum Chordata; class Mammalia; order Chiroptera; family Phyllostomidae; genus Glossophaga; species Glossophaga mutica. The sequence goes on along the minus strand of CM077304.1, from coordinate 172,725,708 downwards.
TGACCAACCGTCTGGCTGCCCCAGGTTCTTTAGCCAAGCCCTAGAACTTGGACCAGCATGTCAAGGCCCTCATTCCCTCTAAGGCTGGCCAACCTGACCTTGGGAAAAGGGTAAGAAAGATTCGAGTTCAATTTCTTTGAACCTGTATTCTCCATCTGCCACACTTCCCTTCCCACCTCTCACCTCCCCACGCTTCCCATTCAGTGTGTTTATGAGAAATATTACACATTTGTCAGTCCCAGAACTCATTTCATTTCATTTTTTGGCATTACTGTTTTTTCCATTCATCTCCCCACTCCCACCACTCCACCCCACTCCCCACCCTTGCCTTTGTGTGAGGTTGTTTTTGCGTTCTTTATTTGGCCAATTGATTCTAATATTGCTTCTGGAACAGGATAATGTGACCTTCAACATTAGACAAGACTGGAACAAGTGGGAAAAGAGCAGAGTATATTGTCATCCCTAATGTTCTAAGAATAATTCAAGCAAGCCTGTTCCATAATGCTGACGGGATCTCCTCAGATGCTCTCCGCTTTCCGACACTTCAACAGGCCCCTGGCGGGGCCCGGGGAGGCCAGGGATGGTAGGAGGGTGCCACCTCGTGGACTCGATGAAAAATGCGTCATTCCGTGAGCTAGACTGAGTTTCAGTTTAGCTCTCAAAACACGTAGAAAAGACCTGTACTTTAAAATGCCTTGAACACCTTCCAGTCACTGAAGCGAATCCTGAATTTATGAATTCTCCATTCTGGGTATTCTCTGAGTAGAAGCCAAAATATCTGTACAATGAATCTGCGCTCAGGTAAAATTTAAAGTGAAAGACAATCCCTAGCTTCAGTTCTTTAAACAAAGGATTTGCAGCAGTCAGACATTCCAAAAAAGGGGGCTCTAATTGCAGATTGCATTCACATTAAAATTTACATAGTATCTGAGCAGTGAATTCCACCCACGCTTTAAAGCAGAGCACTAATTACTACTTTTCCATTAAATTTTCCTTGAGGAAATCTCTTCCTTCCTTGGAACTGCCACCCATTTTACCAAAACTAGCTACCTTTACATATTTAACACCAGTGACTGTCAAAAGAATGCTTCATGGACAATTTACATTAAAATCACCTGCAATGTTCTCTTAAGGTGTGGTTACTTGGACCTTACCCTACATCAATTAAATCAGAATTTCCGAGGCTAGAACCTAGGAATGGGCACCTGAAGTTAGCACCAGTTCATTCCCTTGTCTCCAGTCAGAGACCCCAGAACCCTTTGCGCAACATCCAGAAATTAAGCCACGTACGAAGACAACTGCCCTTACTCCTGCATGTTGGGCTATTTGTTTTTCTTAGATGAGTTTCTCAGGACAGTGATTTTCAACCTTTTTCATCTCATGGAACACGTAAACTAATTACTGAAATTCTCATCACACCAAAAAATATATTTTTGACAACCTCACCAAAAAACAGGTGTAATTTTGACTCATTCACACCAGAGGGCTACTGCTGTGTGGGCTGTTGTCACAACCTAAGCGAAAGAGGTCAGTGGCCCTAACTAAACAGTCAGCTAGCGCATGTTTAAAAATGCTTGCAGCACACAGGTTGAAAATCACTGTCGTGGAAACTTATCTAGTAAGCTTTCCCAATTAATTTCAGAAATTTCAACTGCATGCCTCCTCCTCTGAATTCTTCAGCCCAATCAAATTCTCATACTGCATTTGTACAAGTAGTGATTTTATTCTGCCTTTTTGACTTGAACTCATTGGAGACCTGCCTCTTTGCTGAGACACTGGAAGGAGGGGTGCCCTTACTCATCTGTTTATGGAACCCCACAGCACAACCTGCCAGGGCACATTGCCCAAGGCCAAAATTTGAAATTGCACTTGGAATCTTCTGGCTTCAAAAGAATTAGCCAAGCAAGAAGACTAGAGCCACTAGAAAACAGCCTTCCACCCACCCTTAAAGCAGCAAACCCACTGCCTCCAGCGGAACAGAGAGCCATTGCCGCCCCGTTCCCACTCGGGCACTGAGACTGGGCAATTACCCAGACACCCCAGTCACAGCGCAGCCACTCAGCTCCCTGCGGTAAGTGCCCCAGGAATCCTGAGCGACAGTCATCCGTTTCACACACTAGCAATTGCGTTATCAAACAAATTGCTCCATAATGTCAGAAGAGGCATTCTCTGTGGCAGCCACGTGACTTAACTTGTTTTGATCCCAGACATCTGGAGGCATCCAACCGCAATCGTGCCTTTCATTTGATGTTGCAAGTTTATCTACACAGAAGTGAGGACAGCCACACGTTGAACAGAAGTACAAACGTCAAGTGATGACTGAAAAAGCCATACATTGGCCTTTTTAGCACCAATTCAGGGTGAGGCAAAAGTAGGATTGCAGTTGTGAGTACACAAAACACCGTTTATTCTTGTATAATTAATTATTAATTGTTGTGTTATTGTCCACATGAACAACTGTAAACCTACTTTCACTCCACCTTGTATGTGAAAACTTTTTTCTAAATAATGTTGCTATACACAAAATGCAAAACACAACTTGTTATTCTCCAGACAAAATGCTTTCAGAAGTCAGTCGATTTTTCTGAACTACTAGAATATAACAATAGTTCTAGTTTAAACAGAATGTTCATTCAGCTCAACATGGCTGTTTCTAATAGTGACAGCTCATGGAAGCATTACATCACCAAATGTTTACTGAGCACCAACACGTGTGACAAGCCATTAGATGCTAGGCCATCACAGGGAGGGGGCATGTATCAAACTGGGTAATTCAGGGATGGTCTGATAGAAACAAGTCGGTTTTACGCAGGCCTTTATGTAAAGGATGCCCAGGCTAGGAAGTGGAGGCAGCCGAAGCGGCATGAGCAGCAGCTAACAAGCAGCCCTCCCCCGTTGTCTTTCTTGGCAAGGTCCAGATCCACGAGCATAACCCGTCCAACACCTGCTCGCAGATCGTGGGCATCCTCACCTTGAATCATCTTGCCCTCCCCCGCACTCAGCAACCCACTTCCACCGCAGCCGTCCGACTCTGACTCCATACCCCCTCACTCCCGGTACTAATACTTCTCACCCCCACCCCCCATCATGCATCCTTCCCCTTCACAACTGGTGAACTTCACCTCATCTTTTCAGTCTTTGCCTAAACAAAGCTGTTTTTTGGGCAATAATCCTGTCCCTTTAACCAGATGTGGTTTTCCTGCTATACATACTTTCCTAGTACCCCAATTTTCTCCCATCTTCAACCTAATCAACTTTTATGACAATCACTTATGTTCTGTCTTAGTCAGTGGAGGGAACAGAAACCAGGAGAACAGAAATCACTGTCATTCATATCCAAAGCTGTACCTCAGGAGTGCTTGGCAACAAAATGATGCTGAAAATTATGTGTTAAATCAATAAATGAAATGATAAAGTACAATGTGGCCAAGGCACAGAGAATGCTTCTGGCAGCAGGGAATTCAGGCTGGAAAGCGGGGCTGAAGCCATTTTCCAGAGATCTTGAGCAACCAGAGAAGTGGGTTTTGTTTATCGTCCAGGTGATGAGAAGAAAGTGAGGTCATTAAGGATGAAGAGGTTCCCCAAATAGTCATTTTCCAAAAAACTATTACAGGTGATTATTAAGAGCATCTATGCATTTATTGCAGAAAATGTGAAAAATTCAGTGAAATAGAGAATATAAATGACTCATTTCTACGGTACTGTTATATGATTTTTTAAAGTAATTTTCTAGACATTTGTTTTACACGATGGGGATTGTAGGACACATTCAGGCTTGCACTCTGTCCTGTTTCCTTCTGGCATTCCACCCGGGGCACTTGTGTCTCAGCGTTTAAAAACTTTCAGTAAGCTTCATTCAATGGCTTAAAGATTCAATCATGTTGCTGTATTACTTTTTTACTTACTAGTTTCCTATTTTTTAAAACTTAAGTTTTTAACCGTTTAAATTTTTTTGAAATATTATATAGTCAAGTGCATACATCTTAGCTGTTTTCTCTATAAAATTTACTCCCAGATAACTACCACTCGGATCCCGTACTTAATATTAACAACACCCAGAAGCCTCCCATATGTCCTTCCCCAGGCAATAACCTCCAAAGGTAACTATTATTCTGACTTATAGTCCCCTGAATTAGTTTTGCCTGTCTTTGAACTTCATAGTCTTTTGTGCCTGACTTCTTTTGCTCACATTATGTCTGTGAGATTCATCCATGCTGTTCGGCATAGCAATTCATTCGTATTCATTTCTTTAAAGGACTTCATTACATAAATATACAATACTTTATCATCTATTCCACTGTTCAAGGACACATGCATTATTTCTTGCTTAGAACTGTTACAAATACAACTTTATGTTGAACTTGGTTTTAATGTAGTTATATTTTTAGCCTAAAAGACATCTCAGTGAAATAAGTCACAGTAATCTATCCACCACTGAGGCAGATTAATTGTTTTTACCTGAATGGGCCTTATCCAGTTATTCTGCACTCTGTAAATAAATCATTTTCTGATGTTAGAGCTAAGCAACCAACTCTAATTTCTCCTCATCTGTTCTTTAAGTGTAGTGCTAAATCTGTGAGTGACGGAGGAACAACCGAGTACAAAAGGAAACATTCACCTGTAGAAAAGGGGGTGGGGGAGGAACACCTTCGCAGCACAGTAAGCTGCGCATGGACATTAAATGTCCAGAGGAAACATGCCCATCTCCACGCTGTAGCTCTTTCACACCAGCCTAAGCTTGGGAGATACTATGCTTTGGTTCTACATTAAATTCACAGGCTCTGGAATAAGAAAAAAATCTGAATTCGAATCTGAGTTCAACTCCTATCCAACTGGTCTTGGTTAAGTTACTTTATCTCAGCTCTTCATTTTTAAAATGGGGCTAATAACAGTAGCATTAGCAGGAGTGAATGCATTTTTAATGCCTGCCGTGTAATTAGATTTCAATAAATATTTTTTATACTGACTAATGGCCTGTAGTGTGCAATGTATTTTAGCTTAAGGGGCCAAACAAGTTTAAGTTCAGATGAAACATTTCTCAAATATAATATTGAAAAATATATTCCCTAAAAACCAGAACAGCCTACTTTCTACAGCACAATCCAAGTCAGGCTCTGTCAGCTGATGTCCGTATAACGTTTAATTACAGCCGATCCTAAGTGTAGCAACAATGAGTCACTTTTGTGTTGTTTGAGAGTTCAAAAGTGCTTCTAAATTCTAATTAAATTCAACATTTCTGATATTTTGGGGGTATGACTCCATCTGTGCAAGTTATCAATTTATTGTATCAGTTCAAATTCATTCTTCTCCATCTGCTGTGTGATAATGAACTTGCACGGTTTATGCCTCAATCAATTGCAGAAAGTGCAATACTAATCTTTGTGAGCAGAGGGCGCTGGAGGAAGGATTTTCTTCCTGCTTCTGGTGTGCTGTACTGCACTGATTTCCTTTTTATTCTTTTTGTGTGCGTGCAAATAAAATTTCACTGGAACACAGTGACATTCATTCATTGGCATGATGTATATGGCTGCTTTCCTACTACAGTGTCAGAGCCCAGTATTTGTGACCAATACCTAAAGGCCACAAAGACAAAAGCATTTTTTTATTGTTGTTCAAGTACAGTTTTCTGCCTTTCCCCTCCACCCCTCCTTACCAGCCAGCCCTTCCCACCACCCAGCCCTCCCTACCTCCTTCCCATTTCCACCCGCCCTTGCTGTTGTCCATGTGTCCTTTATAATTGTTCCTGTAAACCCTTCACCCTTTCTTTTTATTCTTACTCCATGGGAGCCAGCAGCTATTATGTGAGGGGGATCCAGTGGTGCTCTGCCCAGGCCATACACCCAGAACGGGCCTTCCCTTAGGGAGATCGTATCCCTAACCCCAGACCAGTGACCACTTGGCACGGATCTCCCAATGTACATACCATGTACCCCAGGCCTTATATCACGCTGCAGGTGAGCAAGATCCTGACACCCCAGCTCTCCCTGCGTACCTGCCAGTAGTCAGCTCCTGCAGTATTAATGCTTTTTCCAGCATCAGACTTCTGCAGTTTGTCCAGTGCCCCATTGCCAGAGAGGAAGGCTTCTCTACCTCATAGTTCTTGTAGCATCTGGTGGCCAGCAGTGCCCAGAAGCAAGTGGCTTCCCCTGGCACTGAGTCCAACAACTTGGAGTATTGAGGTTCAGAACTTCCCTGTGGATTGCTTTCCTGGGTATCCCAGGAGGCGGGTTTCTAGCAAGTCCCATTGGTGAGGTACTTGAGTGACTTCTCCATCACCCAATGAGCCATGGTGATGCCCTCAGCAAGGGTATCTGGATCTCAGCCTGGGTTGGGCTGGAGGCTCTTCCTTGGCCTGATGGGTAGCAGCTATTCTTCATATATATCATTTCTACATTTTGTAGCACTTTCTTTACTTCTTCACTTTATTTCTTCCATTACTTCAATCTACATTATAGTTAATAATTCTTATATTAAACATCCCCTTTTCAAATTTCTGTCTGGTTGGACCCTGACTGCTACACTATCTTACAAGATGAACTTCAAGTGAAGCCCAGACAAAGCTAAGACCAAAACCCAGATTTTCTAATTCTAAAATCCAATTATGTTTCCACTATACCAAAATATTCTTTCCATGAATAAAGGCATAATAAGTTAGAAAGAAATTCTTAATTAATAAAACGATTGACTTCTGTGTCACCTTATAGCAGCCTCCTTCCAACTCATCCTCTGAGATGCTCAAGGACAAAAGCAAAGCATCACAACACAGCAAGTCCTACACCGACACAGAGATAGGCTTGACGGGGTTAGTAAGAAGCAAAAGATAGACACTGTGTCCAACTTTAAGCCCAGTGAATCCTGGAAACCACAGGCAATGCTCAGGTAAAACTGAACACAGGACACCAAGTGAAATGCAGGACACCAGGTAGATTAACATACTAACTTTTGATGAAATGACTACACCACTGTAACAAACACCATGTAATCAGGCCCTGATGTATGGCTTACCCAAATAAACTGAACCACACAGAAAAGATACTTGACCCTTCATCCTAGTCAAGATTCATTTACTTAGCACATAAGTGAAAGTTGGCCCCCAAAATTAGACTCTAAAGAAAATTCAATACAACATACTTCAGTGAATTAAGCCTCCAGAGTTACCAAGCTGTCCCTGGTTCCTTCTCAATTTCTGATAATGAACAGATCATTTAACCTCTCTGCCCAAAGGTCTTCATTTCAAATGGAGTGAAAATACCAAACTATGTCAATCCTGCATTTTTTTCAGTCTCCAGAACTCACCCAAATAGTACCCTGGAATAGTACCTATATCCTAGGGAAACTGTTTCATTTCCGACAACGTTCAACCCCTGCTCTCAAAGGGCATGTCAATCAGGAAGCTTTTCCTTGTCTCCACTAACAACATGAAATGTGACTCTCCATCACTGGAAGCCCTGCAGGACAATCTATGCTTCTCTTGTGACATGCACTGTGCTCTGCTTTGTATGGCCCACCCCCCCCCCCATGTATCTCCCTTGGTTTCTCAGGATGCACTACGTCACCTGGGGACAGAAAATCTTTCATGGGTGGGGTTTATTACCAAAACTGCAAACACAACGGTTTCCATACTGATAGTGCTCAACAATAAAGATTTAGATAATTTTCCATGGTCACACAACAGGTGTACAGAATGACCAGGAATAAAATCCAAGTCTCTTGACTTTCCGAGAGCTCTCTTCATATTGTGTCATTGCCAATGTCAACAGACGAGTTTTAAATATACAAAATCAGGCTTTGTGGGGAAGAGCTGAATGGATTGGACTATGAGACTTACTAGTTTGACAGCAGAATATGAATTACACTTGGCAACAACAGAAAAATTTTATAAGGTTGTCTATGGCCAAACCATGAGAATTGAAACCAGCCTATAGCACTTGGAATTTATTTGGTGTCATTATGACTATTGAGCAGGCCACTATCACATAAAAAACTATGTTTGTGATGATTATCAGGCCCTTGGATATCAAATGAACTGGTGATAAGTAATGTTGGGGATTTAGGGAATTACTAAAGTTAGTATGTTACTAAAAAGCCCGTATACATAGAATGTGTTCAGATCTAGTACAGTTTCACACATATTTAGTGGATTGCATTTAATCTTCTGCAATTTGCTTCTTTATTCAACAATCTGTTTCTAAGACTCATCCCTCTAGTAATATATAGTCACACTTCATTCATTTCATGGCTCAGTAATATTCCATTGTGTAAAAAATTATTTATATATTCCATTGTTAATGAAACCTGGGTTGTTTACAGACTTTTGCTAGTCTCAATAATGCTGTCTAAACAATCTTGTATGCATCTCAGTGGTGTGTGAGAGTTTTATATACAGCATTTGCCTCAACGTAGAATAATTATAGGCAGTGCACACTTTCAGCATTAGCAGATTATTTTCTGTTTTGGCAAGGGCCCCCAGGATAATACTGAATAGAACTAATGAGATGGACATCCTTCCCTTATTCCCAATTTTCTTCGGTGGGAAAGCATTCACTGTTTAACTGTTCATTTTGACATAAGCCCTGGTGTTTCTCTTATAGACGACTTTTATAAAAGTGAAAAAGTCTTTATATTTCTAGTTTTCTCAGAGGTTCTTATTTTATTTCGTCATGAAAAGGTGTTCAATTTTGTCAAATGTTTTCTCTGTATTTGTCAAAATGATTGTGTGGTTTTATAACCTTTGTACTGTCAATACAGTGAATTAGGCTGACCGATGAATTTCAAATGGAAAGCCCAACTTGTTTTTCAAGAATAAGCTCCACTGAGCCATGGTTCATTATCCTTTTTATATATTCCTAGATTTGATTAATTAATGCTGCTTTAAGAACTTTTTTATGCTTAATTTTCTAATTTATTTTTACTCTTAATTTTTCTAACCTTTTGGTCAGGTTTTAGTAACAGGGTATGAGAGCCTCATAAATTGAGTTTGGAATTGCTTTTTCCTCTACTTCCTGAACGATTTGGAGTCATTCTTGCAAGACAGTTTTGTTGGATCCAAACTTCTGTTTCCTGGGCCTGGGCCACTGCAGGGAGCTCTGTGCTGGCTGCGGCCTGGGCGTGCGGGCCACGCGAAGCTGTCAGCGCACGGTCTGTGACAGGGCTGCACGCAGCGGCCTTGCTGTGATTTTTCTTAAAACTTTAACAGCCTGGGTCCACTGTCTCCTGGCTTCCATTTTTTCAGACGTTTCCTGTGTGCCTAATTTTTATTACTTTGCAACTAATTAGTCTGTTCTCTTTGGCTACCCCCAAGGTCTCTTTTCCTTTAATTTCACTATAATTCCTTCAGTGTTCTATTATTTCATTATGCATAGGTATGTATTTCTTTTCATTATCTTAACTAATTGCTATAGACTCAATGTTTATGTCCCCCCTAATTCCCTTTGTTGAAAACTAATCCCCGATGTGCTGAAATTTGGAGACGGGGCCTTTGAGAGGTGATTAGGCCATGCAGATGGTGCCCTTATAAAAGTGACAACACAGAGTTCCCTTGTCCCTTCCATCATGTGAGGACACACCAAGAAAAATGCCATTTCTGACTCAGGAAAGGGACCCTCACCAGAAACCAAATCTGCCAGTGCTTTGATTGTGGACTTCCCAGCCCTCTGAACTGCGAGAAATCAATTTCTGTTATTTATAAGCCACCCAGTCAGTGGTATTGTGTTACAGCAGCCCCGCTGACTGAGACACTAGTACACATGTTTCTTTGTGAATCTGTGATATAGGTATTTCCAGTCAATCGTTTTCTTAATTACCTCTGTTGTCTCCTTCTGGGACTTCAGTTGGTTGTATTTACATATTTATCATCTGCCATGTCACTTACCTTTCACACTTTCTATCTTCTTGTGTCTGTGTATCACCATGATCCGGGAATCATTTCATACATGGCTTCCACTTCACAAATTCTCGTTTTAGCTGTCTCTGATGTGCTTCCAAACCATCCACTGAATTTTTCTTTTTCTAAAGATACACTTGATTCTTTTTGAAAATAAATTTGTTCACATTTGAAAATCTTTTGTTCCTTTTTCATGAAAAGTTTTTAAACTCATATTTCTAAAATATTTTTAGAGAGCCTACCATACTGTGACACTAATGGTTCTAATATGTAAAACTTTTGGTTCTTGAGGGCCTGAATATGATATTTGTTGTGCTTGGTGACTTTCATTAGGAATGACTCATCCCTTTTTTACAGTTTGATAATATTTCACTGCAAGGTGAAATTTGATTGAATCTAGTCACCTCAAAATATGAGAATCTGTCTTCTTAGAAGATGCACTATAATTCTTTAGGGTATTATTCAAAAATGATCATTTTAGTAGCTTTCCTCTAGAGAAGATTAGCAAATTTTTCCCCTTTGTAGTCTAAAACCATAAGTGGCTACTGGCTTGTGACTACTTCTGCCTGTTGGGGGATAGGGGGAGGGAGTCTTCACTTAAAGCAGAAATTTCTAGCTCAGTTCTCACACCGTAATGGCCCCTGATGCCGTATTCATACTGATCTTCTCTTCGCCTTGATTAGTCAGTTAACCAAGTCTATTTGTTTAGATCAAATTTAACTAATTTAGGTTTAAATTCCTTTTTTTTTTTTTTTTTTACAGATCTAAGTATTTTTCTAAAAAACAGTATGGCACGTGTGCATCTGTGTAAATAATATGTCATTAGGACCAAGGAGATTCTTTTCTCTGTGTGCAGCATTCTTGGTCAATGATTTCATTTCTAATGAAGATTTGGCAAAAATATAAACACATATATATATATTCATATTCCTTTTCACAAGAAAGCTTGCATGTTCTGATTCTGTAGTTCTCACACAAAAACATAGATTCTTCTGCTTTATCAGCAGAATGGAATGAACAAGGGAGTGCCCGGTACAAATGCAGTCTTAAAAAAAGAGAGATGTATGACAAAAGGAAAAATAACAATGTCTGGCAGGAGGAAAAGAAAAAGCAAAAGTTCATGAATAAAATTCTGCTTTAGAAGTTTAAGAAGAGAAGAGGCTCACTGGTTAAGAGAAGAAAGAAAGAGGTAGTGCATTTCAAAAATACAGCACAAAAATGCAGGAAAATCCTCTTAAGAAGCAATAAGGATAGAAACAAAGCAAAGCATAAAAAGCATGTTCAACAGACTACATGAATCCACCCCTCTTCATGTGGTGAAGGTGCTAGAAAATGATGAAGGATATCAAGCACTAGCCAGGACTTCATCAAAATAAGAAATGATTCTGATAGTTTATCACTGCTAATCTGAGGAGGGGAAGATGTCACCCTAGGAAAAGAGTCTGCTGACACTCCGAAAATGTCTAGTACATAACCAGACAACCGCATGGGAACACAATGATCAAAAAGACTCTGTAATAAGCTTGCAACCACCTTACAGGCACACGGGTGTCTCTGGGCTTGGAAACTTCAGTTCCAGGTAGTTTTTCTAGTACTGATGTCCCTGGAACATACACTAACATTTACTTTTATTTTAGCTGTTATTCATTTTGAAATGGGGAGTATATTTTTGAAATAATTCCCCCACCAAATGTATTTTTCTCTTACTGGTAAAAAAATTTACTTCCACTGAACTTCTGGTATCAAGGCCAAATCACAGACCTTATTGCTTGGAAAAGAGTGAGTGGGTAAGTGTGGTCCTAGATTAAAAGTCTATAGAGTAGGAAAGGAAAGTATCAGGTACAGCATGGAATATGGACACAGAAACATTTTGAGGAAGAAATATTGGGTTTTTAGAGGAGAGAGGAAAAAGGTCAAAAGCTACCTGGGACCCTCAGAGTCCCAGCACCTCCATCACGCTGGTTCTTAGATCAGGGTGAGCTGAAGGCAGGAAGACGGAAACTTGTTGAAGAAGAAACTGAAAGTATACAGAGCTTTGGCCCCAATTTTTGTTTGAAATTCTGGGGGGAAAACTGCTTGCAGGGAACCTTTATACCAACAACATGCACCTCCAGCGGAACAGAAACAATGTATTTAGATGGAGAGATGGTCAGAGTTAGCCTCCTGCCATCTTGTGATCTCTACTTCAGAAAGTTGCACAGCCTACTGTATTTATAACATGAGTCGTATTTTGTAGCTTTCTTACTCCACATTATAGAATGAGCATATGTTTTGCTGTTACTAAGTTTTTATAAAATTATCAATAATTGAATAATAGCCCAATAAGTTGTTCTCCTAATGAACATAGTCTTTACCCTACTGCTGCATAAGTAGAGCATTTTCAGTGTCCACTAGCACAGATGACTCTGGGATTTTTCTCCTTTGAATGAATAAACAGAGTTGAGAACACACTCTGAATAACCACACGCCTCCAGATTACTAAATGCCAACAATTCCACCGGCCCACCAAACTCAATTCAACACCTACGCGTAAGACCCCACAAAGATGAAAACATACTTCCCTTCTCCCTCCCTCTCTCAGCTCTCGATGACTTCATCCGCACTAGGCACTTTCATGTTGAAGAAAAAGAATTGGCTAAATACACACACTTTTAAAGAAAAAAGAATCCCCTAAGTATATAATTGGCCAACTATATATGCTAAAATAATATCTCATTGTTATTTTTATATTTTACTCTTACATTTCTTTGATTAGTACAAACATTTAAAATTATTATTTAAAATTATGATTAAACAATTCATTCATGAAGCAAATGCTGAGCACTTTCTACGCCAGGCCCCAGTCTAATCATCCAGCGGAGTCCCTCCCACATTGCAATCTCACCGTGTGCTCTTCCTAAACCCCTGCTGGCACTTACTGGAGTCTGTTTGTATTACAGGCAGTTCACATTTCTGTCTTTCATACTAGTCTTTGAATTCTTTGCAGACAAGGACTATAAAGCAAGTATTACAGCCTGCAGTGTTGAGCTTTAAGTCTGGACCAGTACAGATTTTTCGTAAACATCTCGAGCATCAGTTAGACCATTTTCCAGTGACAGAGACACCACTGCAGGAATACATGAACCCTGCACACACAAACTCTGCTCACTCACCTCTAGACCATAAGATAAAAAACTCAGGTAGTCAAGGAAGTCATCTTAGTGATTTTTGTGCCATAATTTCTTACATCTCATAGGAATTCAGAATTGAATTCTCAAATACTGTGGCTGCTTGGTTCCACTAACTCAGTTAACAAACTCATCAGATCTAGAAGTGAAGCCTTAGTCTTGCTGCGAATACTAAACGACAAGACCAAAGAAAAAATGGCCTTTTCTGATTCTCTTGCTGTTCAAAGAAATTGTGTGGCACTTAGGAGACAAAAGTTGGTCAGCTAAAGTTGTTTCACGCCTGCTGATTGGGATGCCACCTTCAAAGTAAAATGGTTGGAAAAACTCCATGTAGCAGCAATAATCACAAAAGTATGAATCTTATTTCATCTCTTCTATGTCTGTGGATTGGTTCCCATGGAAACCAGACAAATTTTAAACGTGTTTCTAAGAAGACAAAAACAGCACTGTTCTGCACAAGCCTTGCACTTGGGCACAACACGTGCACTGATTCAAAGGTTGAAATGGATTAATAGAACTGATCTTAGAATAGTTGTATGATTTTCAAAAGGAAAAATAAATTAATTTGGAAATATATGCACTTTAATCTGACTAGATAAAATATAGTGATGCTCATAGTTGGTGCTGCATATTTTTTAAAAATCTTAATAACCCTACAGGTAATCTTCTGTGTGTTAGTGTATTGGTATGTGTGTTTCAACATTCATAAAACCTTTATTTAGTGCCTTCCATGTGCGGAGGCCAGTGTTAGGTATTTAAGCTACAGAGGGGAAAGTAACCCCATCTTTATGTCCTGTAAGATAAGGAGAAACAAATGCATTAACAATATGGCAATAAAGGGAATATAAGGACAGTTTGGGCGGGTGACAGGGAAGGTGAAGAGAACTCTGTCTCATGTGTCAGAGAGCATTAGGAAGATGTCAACAACTATCAAGAACTTAATGAGAAAGAAAAACATAGAGGCAAAGGAAATATAAAGCATGCTCTAATCTTCTTCCTTCCTTGAATTTCTTCCTCTTCCAAACAAACTGAGTGCACTAGCCTTTTGGCTCCTACAAATGTATTCATATTCATCTTCATGTTGGGCAAAGAGAGAATTCTTTTTAGATTCAAAAACCTATCCGGACGCTCTGAGCTTCGCCCACAGCCCCAAACCTGAGCTGGACACATGACGATGAAGCTCAGAATGTCCACTGACAGACATGCGGGCCTCCTGGGCCACCTGGCTGGCAACATAATCCAGTACCTTCTCCGGAGAAGAGAAGGGTTTTGTCTCCTGTATGGGAAGAGGAGGCCTAACAGAACATGGAAGTGGACTTGAGTCACACTTGGGTCTTCTAGATGATGTTCACTTACACCACAAACTAAAACTCCAACACACTGGGCCACAGAAGACTGTTGAAGGAGTGGGGTTTCTTCAAGTTCCGAGGAGAATTTAACCCTTGCTGTTTACAACTTTCATCTACTCGTACCATTGGAGAGACAGTAGCACAAGTTATCCAAACCAGACATGAGCTTTTACCTGTGGCTCACACCTGCCTCAGGTTCCCTTAGGCTAACAGGGACATGCATTCAGTTTCCTGAGAAATCACGACCAGTGAGGGGTGGTTGTCAAAATGCAAAGTGCTGGAAGGAAAACCAGTTTGGGAATACATATGGGTAGGCGACTGGAGCCTTGACTATAATAAACTCCCCATTTCCTGTTACACTGCCCATCCTCACCCCTCACCCAGTTCAACAAGGACCCTGCCTCCTCCTTTTCTTTCATCCTAGTCAGGATTGCCTGTCCCCAGAAACAAGTTCCCCATGGTAACCATGACAGCCCTTGCCAAAGAGGCTGCTCTCAGGAGAGAGAACCTGTTCTCCTTCCTTTCGACCTCTGCAGCCTGCCTACAGCATTTTCTAATTCCCACCCCGGGGACATGCGGTTTTCAGCAAAGTTGCTTGGGACAACAAGCTTCAGCAGGAAATCACAGATTCTCCAATCAACTCCTGACGGATCCTTAGAGTACAGTCACGTCCACTTAACGACAGGGAAATGCGTCCCCAGGCAATTTCGTTGCCGGTGTGCAAACACCACAGAGTGCACTTACACAAACCTAGATGGTGTAGCCTGCTTACTGCGCACCTCTGTTATGTGATAGAGCCTGTTGCTCCTAGGCTGCAAGGCTGCACAGCTGTGCCTGCACAAAACAGCACCGTGTTAAATCGAGCACAAGAGAAAACGATGCAATCAGGAGACATGATCAACAGAAGACGCAGGAGGCTGTGGCCGCTGTAACATGACACAGTCTTTGCAGCAATCTTTTTCTACAAGTAGAAAAGTACACTCTAACATAACAATGAAACGCATAGTACAGTGAATGCATACACCAGTAACATCTCCCTTTATCGTCATCACCAACCACTGTGTGCTGCTCACAAGTGTGTGTGCTGTTCTCTCACACGACTGGCAGTGCGGCCAGTTTCCTCACACCAGCATCCCACAGACAGGTGAGTGCTACAATGCTGTGATTGCTCCGACGTCAGATGGGACACATTTTTATACAGCTTTTCTTTGGAGCAAGCAAGAAAGGTGGGGGGAAAAAACTTTTAAACCGGTAAGAAATCTCCAGCAATGTAAGAAGCTCGCCCCAAGCTTTTTTTTTTTTTTTTTGGCCGGGGCAGGGCAGGGGGGCATGGAAAGAGTGTTGATAAGCAGATAATATGACTATTAACTGGAAGAAATGGAAGCTCTCTGGATTAAAAACTGTTTCACTGTTTTCGCTCAGTAACAAATGACGCACGAGTACAGTGTCACCTGTATGGACACTTAAAACTCCATGGGTGGAAATAGGGCGAATCCACCTTCAAACAAATGTCACGTAAACCTATGGTTCTTAGACACCAAAGGAGAGTGCATGCTCCCCAGCCAGCAAGCACGGGGCCCCTTACCTCCCCTCCGACTCTCCACACCACCAATCTCACTGCTGCAGGTCCAAGTCCTCTCCCACTGGGTTCTGGGCTCTCTGAATTCAGGGACTGTGGCTCTCAAGGTCTGTGTCAGCTTTCTCCCACCATCAACGACTAGTAAATGTTGAATCTAACATTAAAAAGAGGATGGAACTGGGAAGGAATTTCTTTATGTCTCTCCTGTGTATTTGACAACTACTATTTTTTTTTCTTACCCTAAAAAGCATCCACCTTGCATTTAGATAATGCTTTACATTTGGCAACATCTTTCCCATGAATTATTTAACCTCCTTCTTATAAGAACCCTTTGAGGTGGTGCACTTGTAAGGATTAGGGGCTCAGAGAGAGGAAATGAATTTCCCGTCCCCTGAATCAAACAGGAACAAGAAGCCAAGCATCGTAATTCCTATGTACCTCCCGCCATGAAGTGCTGTTACTAACTTTTCTTTTTCAATGAAAATACATGTATTTATTAAAAACTTAGTACTTTTCAGAATTTTTGCTAAATGACGTGTGTGTAAGAAGAGAGCAGTTTGAAAATCAATAAGCTATGACCTCTGCCTCCAGAAGATCGATATTTGCTCAGCATAATAAAATATACTCCATGAAGGACAAATTTTTCCCAGGTTGAAGTTTACTTGGAAAACTCAATTATATCAACAGAGAGTATTTTAAAATAAATATTATAAAACACTTGTTATAGTTTTGAACAATAGCAAACAAACGTCACGTAATTAGATTGAATTACATTGACAGGGATATTCTTTAAGAGTTGAAGACGTCAAAAGCATAATCCACGTGCGTCTTTCCAATTCACAAAATAGAGACTTGACGTCATAAAAAAATAAACTGAATTTTGCGGAGACACATCTGCCAAATTAATTGTTACAATGGGAACTACTGGCATTGTGATGGAGAAAAAAATCAGTACTATAGGACATACGCAAATTCCATTGAATACACTAAAGTAAGAGAGAAACAAAGAATTCCTGTGAAGTACTAACAGTGATTGGAATTGTATTTTATTTATAAAGGAAATTACAAGTTGGCATCTACTAAATCCTAACCAACACTTTTATTCCAAGTGGCTTCTCATATCTTAAAGAAACATTATGTTTTCATCTCTACAAAGTATAAAGCTGAGATTATAACTGAATGCACTTTCCAACTATCTGACCCTAAACAGAACTGTGTGTGTGTGTGTAATGTTTAAAATAAATAATTTTTATTTAAAGATTATTGAGTGGAAAGGGAAATAATTAAAATATGGCTTTATTTTATTTTTAAATTAAAAGGTATATTTTTAAACCTACTAGTGACTAAAAGGATGCACATCAAAAAGGATATAATTTAAAATGCTGAAACTAGTAAGAATCCCAAATGCCAATAAAATGATGGGAACATGTATCGCTCTTGACAGAGGTCTTGTCAGGGTCTGCCTGCCTGAGGCAGCATCACCAAGGTTTGCTGTTGGGAGAGTTTGCTGAGGTGTGAAGGACAGTGGTCCCTACCTTTTAATCTCAGTGTCCACAAGGGGAAAGAGCCTTAAGTAAAAATTTAAAGAGAACTTTATGTAAAAAGTTGCATATAATGATATAAAATGCATTTAATATATAAAATAATGTAAAAATAATATATATTTAAATGCAAACAATTAGAACGTCCTACCACAACAGAAGTAATTTATGGAACCCATCCTCTTCCAATGGCTTATGAAAAGCTTGCAGGGACACGAAAAATAAGTCTGTGACAATACGAAATCATGCCTGTGCTACCCTATTAAGTGAGACGGGCAAGCTGCAAAATTATAACTGTAATTAAGCCCCAGATATATAGGGGGCAATATATCATCAAATTAAAAAAGAAAAAAAAAAAAAGATGTGACCTGGCTGTTGTGGTTCAGTGGATTGAGCACTGGCCTGTGAACCAAAGGGCTTCTGGTTCGATTCCCAGTCAGGGCACAACCCAGTCTGGGTTGCAGGCCACGTTCGCAGTAGGGAGCGTGAGAGAGGCAACCAATTGATGTATCTCTTCCTCTCTTTCTCCCATCCTTCCTCTCTGTCTAAAAATAAATAAAATCTTTTTTAAAAAGACTTAAAAGAAATAGGCCTAACTGTGACAAGCTGTCACCTTTGGATGGTAGAAGATTTTGCTGTTGTTGTTTCTGTTTTTCTCAACTTTTTGGAATAATCAATATTCCCTGCACTGGATGAGTTCACCTTGTTCCCACTAACTGAGGTTGGCTACTGTTCTACAGTCAGGAATCAGCTCTTCAAGTGTGCCTCATCATGCAGGAAAGTTCACACCACACATCCTTGGATCTGCACTTAAGTTGCGCATTTGATTTCCAATGAACATTAGACATCTTCCAGCCCAACGTGGTGGGTGGCTCCACCCTAGATGGATGCTGTGGAGCTCTGCTTCTAGAAGCTCTAGGCATATTCAAGAATCTCTCAAAAGGGTCATGGAAGATGGAGAAGAGCCCGGGGCAGAGATTTAGTTCCTTGCCACATTTCAACCACAGCAGCTACTGTCCATGTGTTTCATTCTTTGATGTGCTCTGGCGGGAAGGGTCTCTGCCTTACACATCAGGATTACAGCTCTCTCCAGGAGACCAGGGAGAGGGTGGCACAGGCCCATGTGAGTGTGCGCAAGAGTGAGCAGGTAGCAGGGAAGACAGTGGGTGCTGGAGATGCCTCCAAGAGGTCTGACTGTGAGGAAGAGAAACACCCCGTGGCCAGAAGAGTAAGTGGAAGCAAAAAATAAACAAACAAATAAAGTTTCTGGTTCATGTTCATAATTCTGAAGTTAGTAAGAAAAGGCCCAAGTCTCCAGTGATTTTTTTTTCTGTTGGTTTTGATTTTCAGTCACAGGTTTCCTTATTAGAGATCACATATGTTATAATTAATACAGCATATTACAACTTCTACTTAACATTCTATAAGGGCATTTTTGTGGGTGTACATTACTATGAATACCCTTTTGGCACCTAAATTCAAAAAGGTTAAGTCTCAGTTAAAGAGTATAAACTTCCAGTTATAAATGAATATGTTCTGGGGATCTCATATAAGCATGAATTATATTTGATAATACTGTATTATATACTTGAACATTGACAAAAGAGATCTTAGGTGGCAATTACATGACATGGTGGATGGAGGTAGGTGTAAGCTAACTTATCACAAAAAAAAGGTAGTTACATGACATGATAGGGGTGGCAGCTAACTCTACGGTGCTAATCATTTTGCAACATCAAAGCATATCAAACCAGCATGCTGTGCACCTTCCATTACACAACCTCATGCCAGTTGTATCTCAGAGCTGGGGAAAAGGCTCCAATTATTCACTAAAGGCTATGGGAGAATTTTTACACTGCAGAATTTTCTGTTAAGGTAAATTCAAATTAGCTAGTGAAGAAGGCATCACAAAAATTCTCCCATGTGGGAATGCCCTGATAAACCTAACTTCACTGAAAAACTTAACTTTTCAAAAAGTACTACTCCGCATGGCAACAGGGAGACTTAATATCTTCAAAATATCCCCATCTTAAAACGTATCATACAAATCTGCAGGTAGAGGCAGAGATAAAATGAACCCAAGACTTCCCTGCACTCAGGTCTGTGGGAACAATTCCTGACCAAGCGGTTTGAGTTCTGGGCCCTGGGCAGAGCACACTGAATACAGGAGGCCTGAGTCTGCCGTCTCTGGAACGGCTGGCCCCCTGGCTGGCCCTCACTGGTGTGTGGGAACTGGCTGTGAGAGTGTGCTCTCCATTCTCAGACTGGTGACAGTGAGTCACGGCACAGACACTTTGCACAAGGTGACTTCTGCTGAACACCTGTATCCTTCTAGGGGTCCAGAATTCGGGTAGCTACGAGGCAGAGAGAGCCTATGTGACCAGTCCCACAGTAAAACCCTCGTGTGCTGAGTCTCCAACAAAATCCTCTGGGCAGAAACATGGCAACCTGTTTCTGCATTTTCCTCCATTGGAGAAAGGAACAGGCTGGGTGCGGTCCCTCACTGGACAGTGAGCGCACCAGGAGCCTGCAGGCAGATTTCTACAGGCTGCACCTGTCTTTTCCCCTGCTGATCCTATTACATAACCTTTCCTGCAATTTATTGTAGTGGTGAGTACAACTATACCCTGAATGCTGTGGGTCTTCACAGTGGATCACAGAAGGTGTGAGTAGTTGTGAGCATCCCGGAAACAGGTACATGCACACTCAGAGAAAAGTTAAGCACGTAATCAATTCACATGTGTGAAAAATTAACACATGCACACTCAGAGAAAAATTAAGCACGTAATCAATTCACATGTGTACAGTGGCCCAGCACCAGAGCACAATATGCCACATGCACTTATATACAAAATGCCAAGTGCATTTACTAACCGATCCTCCCTTAGCAGGAGGGGAACAGCAGTCTCTGAGGCTTTCATATCATTGATGAATTTATTTGCCTCATCTAAAGTTAGCCCATGATCACAGTTAAAAAGCCCATTTTTTAAATATATATATATATTTTTTATTTTTAGAGAGGGGCAAGGGGAGGAGAGAGGGAGAGAGACATCAATGTGCAGTTGCCTCTTATGCGCCCCCTACTGGGGACCTGGAGTGCAACCCAGGCATGTGCCCTGGCCTGACTGGTAATCGAACCAGTGACCCTTTGGTTTGCAGGCTGGCACTCAATCCACGGAGCTACAGCAGCCAGGGCTTAAAAAGCCTTTTTATTTGGCTTTACAGTTACCTTAATTTTCCTAGTTAATCTTCACAAAACTCCTGAGAGGAAGGTATTATAGATGAGGAAATGGAGGAGCAGAAGCAGGAAACCAATGTTTGATCAAGGTAATGTTACTTCACACTCAGCTATGTGACGGAGTTCTGTTCAGTCCCAGATCTTCACACCCCCAGCCCCGGCCTCCTTCCCCGATGCCAGCAGTTCCCTCAAAGGTGGCTGGTGCGTAGGCAGTTACACCAGCAAAGAAGGCACATGACTGCCCCCGCCCCCGGGAAATGAGAAAAATAAAGACATAACATAAAAGAGTTGACACATATTTTTAATTGCTTTCTGCCTTTTTAGGGTTACAATACCTATTTTGTTAGAAGCTTATAGAAATAATAGGTGGTGGCTATTTCTAGATACAATTTTGTGTTTGTCTAACTATTCGTAACATCTTCATAGAAAAAAATTAAAAAGAGGCAATTATATTTTATTTGAAAACCTGCTCCAAATAGATTTTAGAATATTTTCTATTAATCAAAAGTCTTGGAATTTTCCCTTTTGTTATTAAACATCTAACAAATTAATTTCTTCTGCAATATTCTGGGTTCTGCTCCCCCTTCTACTACTGACCATTAAGTAGTACAGGACAGGTCATGGTCTCTCTTTGGGCATCAATTTCCTTTTTAACAAAGGGGTTCACTTAAGTGAAGCCTGAGGGATCTTCCACCTCTAAAGGTCTATGATTCTGTAATTCCTGGATGTTTCCTGGTCCTGTAGTACCTACAATAAGCCACCAGGTGGCAAAATAGTATTACTTTAGCAGAGTATGAGCACAGTGGGTGACAGGCTACCCAGAGCACATGGAAGGTTATGTTATGTTGCAATCACTTTCATTAAGCAAGAAGCATTCACACGCTAGCTGCCTCCCATATGCTGTGTGGGGAAGCAGAGCTACATCCACAGGGAAAAGGGTCTCTGTTTGTTTTTAATTTAAAAGAAGAGTTTGTGATTATAAATTTATAATAGAAAAATGATTGTAAATTCACAGAAATAGGAGCTGAAAAACCCTGTAGTGCTTATGTACTTTTCTAAAAGATAATCCTACTATGCATACAAAGAACTACCTCATGCCCAGTGCCTCATTGTTGGGTAATGGCACAGTTCAAACTTGAAAGCAGCTCTTTGACTCCCAGGCCAATATCTTAGACTAAAAACATAGCAAGGCTTTCTCAGAAAATTCACTTAAACAGAAATGCGAAGGGGTTCCCTGTGCTCTGTGCCTGCAGCCTACTGAACTTCTGGTTCACTGGGACACCACGTGTAAACAGCCCACTCCTGACATACAGATTCAAACAGCCCATACGTGTGTGGGTGTGCATATATATAAGATTTACAAAAATACATATTAGATTTATTAAAAAATTGAAAAATCAGTACAGTTCTTCTATACGTGTCATACGACTTCCCCTAACATTAACAACTTAGACATCCAAAGTACAATGAACAAAACCAGCAAATTAACATTTATACCACATTTTTCAAAGTTTTACCAGGTTCCCACTAAGGTCCTTTTTCTATCCCAGAATCCTATTTAGGGTGCCAAATTGCATGCCACTGTTATGTCTCCACCTCCTCCAGTCTGGAACCAGTCCTCCATCTTTCCTTGCCTCTCACGGCTTTGACACTTCGGAGAAACACTGACCCGGCACTCTGCAGACTGTTTCACAACCTAGGCTTATCCACTCTCTTCACGCGATTAGACTGAGCTTGTGCATCTGGGGGGAGAAAGCCGCAGACACTGCGGTGCGCCCATCTCAGCACATTTCCCGGGGAGTGAGAGGTGCCAGTGCATCTGCCTCCCTGATGCTCGAACTCTGATCACTTAGTCAAGGTGGTTCTGCGGGTTTCTCTGCTGGAAAGAACAGGTGTCGCAGGGGGACAGACTTTGAAACTATACAAATATCCTGTTTCTCCATCGGGCGCGTTACCTGCTCTCCCAGTTTCCGTGGGGTTTGTCTAAGAGCGATTTTTCCATTTCCCTCTGTACTTATTCATTGAATTCTGTAAGGAGGAGCCATCCCTTCCCCCCATTTACTATTTATTCGATCATTTAGTTATATCACTATGAACTCATGGATATTTATTTTATCCTATGGATTAAAATGTAGTATTATCATTATTTTCTTACTCAAATTGGCCCCACATTGGTCCTTAAAAGCCCCTTCAGGTTGACTCTTGGTTTTTGTTGGTATTGTTGTTGTTTGTTTGTTGACAAGCCCTCACTCATTTTTTAGCATTTTCCTAGTTTCTGGTTTCACAAAACGTTCCAAGCCCCTTCCACGTTTGGCCTGCCCCAGCCCTGGGACCAAACCCTTCTCTGAGGTAGCTCGGCTCCTTGTTTGGCCGAGTGTTGTTTAGAAATTAAAATCTGTGTGAGCTGAGTGTGCTCACTGCTGCTGGTGTGCCTTCGTTTCTAGAACCTGTCAGTCAACAGACCTAGGAAATATGTGTGCACTTCCTAACACATGTATATTTACGTACCTATATTTCCTTATCAATTTGCATGCATATTAAATACTATAAGTTCCTACTGACACCTGTAAATCCAATCGAACACTACAGGATGCACGTCAGCCTTACTTCTTTATGTGTCACTCTTTCTCTGAGGAGGAAGACCTGGCTCTCCGAAGACAACTGACTGCAGAGCCTCCACGATCACCAGTTCAGCCGAGAGAAAGGCGTGTTCATGTTTAACAAACTATGTTCAGCTGTGGAAGACTGAAACCAGGCTAAGTGAAATTAAATAGTTACATGTCTTACGATTCAAAAATCCACCTGTTCAATACACCAGGTCTACAAAGGAATGTGAATAACAATGGCCTCACAGTGCTACTTGGAGGCATCGGACCTGAAGACAACCTAGGCGTCCTTCACTGGGAAGATGGAAGCAGAACAGGCAATGATGCAAAACACGGGCCACCATGCAGCACACGACACATGCGGACGAAGACATGGATGGACCTCCAGCACAGCGTTGAAAGAAAAGTCAGAAGAAAATAAATAACAATGCCATTTATGTACATTAAAAACACATAGCTACACAAAACACCACATATGTTAAAAAGACATATGTATTGATTTGGCATGTATCAGATCCTGCATGTTATGGTGGGAAGGAGATGGGAGTGGAAACTGCCTATAAAGGGGAAAAGTATTTTAGGATAAAATAAAATGAGAGATGCATTTTCACTGAACCAAGATGATAACTGGTAGAGTATAATTAATTCTAATTTCCTCACTGGAGGTAAAACTAAAACTAGGCAATGTATAGTAAATCAGTGAAATAATAAAAAGAATGATAATAAAATAATTTGAAAACAAAGTTTTTACTTATATTAAATTTATTGTCATTCAAAGCCTCAAGAAGTTCAAGGGTGAGAAAGTTTTAAAATTCAGCATTGAAAAGCTTTCAAATCAAAATGACATGTGAGAATTGTACAAATAACAGTGCTTTGAAAATCCAACATTTGATCTATTAAACATAGTGGTATGATGGCGGAGTTTGATACCTGTCCCGGACACGCATAAATCAGAGTTCATCCGCTATTCCTCTAGGCTCCGAAAGGTCCGTTTCCTCCTACAGTAGAAAACAAACGTCCTCCCCCTGCCCCCCCCCCCCACCGTGTTCCTTCTACTGCAGCCACGGAGCCCTTCTCTCTCCCTCTCTCTCTTTTGGGCAAATGAGGCCTGTGTGCACCTTTGTTGCAGCCGACCCTGCCGCCAGACCGCTCTTCTTCCCCGTGTTCACTCCACCGGAACAGCGCCGCTCCTCAAACCTTGCCTGGCCCGGTCTCAACCACCTCCACTCCGCCACTCACCACACCTCGTGCTGGTTTATCTGGTGCTCTAATTTCAAATATGTTATTTTATATGATTATTTTCACTCCCTCCCTCCTAGCAGGTATGGCCCTTCAGACGTGCGCATTGCCACACTGGGGGTGCTAGGAGTGGGGCCGAGCAAGGACTGGCTGCCCCACAAAGGCCTTGCTCCAGCCGCAGGGGTGTGGTCTGCGAGGGAGGCTTCACTCAGAGGCTGCGGCGCAGTCTTCATCCTGGGACAGAGCTCGCCCTGAGACGCTGCCTCTACTTCCAGCTTTGGGAGCCAGGCACCAGGCACCAGACGAGTCCATTGGGGACACCCAGAGAAGACTTTACAAATTTCCCTCCCTACATCACGAAAGTATTTTTAGTAGTAATAACAGAAAGAAATGCAAATGATAAAACATTATTCTATTGACCCCTATGTACAATCAAGCCAGGAACAATATAAAAATGATACAATAATAAAAAATAAAGTAATTGCATTAATGTAATTCTTAGAAAGAAGAAAAATGTATACCATATTTGGCATTCTAATTCACTATTTTAAACTTTGGACACAAAACCTCTCCAAGTGGTCACAGAATTAAAGTGACTCTAGTTTTTATCCATCTTTACAAGGCCTGTCAAATCTGCTCTGTAAATCCAGGAATGGGCAGGCACAGCCTGCCCTCGAAGCCAGCTGGTCTATTCTGAGCCATTACTAACTTAACATGGACACAGGTAGCTCTGAGCGTCCATGTATCTACGGGCTGGCTATAGTACTGAGAGGTCTCCAAACTGGTACTCATGTAGAATTCAGTGTTTTAAAGACTAAGAAATTTTTAAATGTGCTAATCTGAAGTTTATATATAGTCTCAAAACTCAACAGTGAGCAACTGCAGCAGACTTTGTAACAGTAGCATGTTATCTGTGACACTGTTTCGAATCGCCTGCAAAGGCTGATAATAAAAGGCATATGGATGCCATTTGGCTTTATCCATGTTTTCGGATCTCTCACCATGACACTGCATTGTTGCCTGTGCTGGGATGGACTGCCCACCGCCCCTTCTTGCTACCCCATCATGTGGGTTCCAACAGTGAGAGTGAAATAGACTGTTGCCTTTGACAGTTTCCCTTCCCGTGGAACCTGGGCGCCATTCCGTGCTGGTACTTGGCCTTTTCTCCCTCCGATTTCTACCATCTCCTAGTGTCCCAAGATCCTCAAAAGCCCACAGCTCAAGGACCTCCAAAACAAAACTTAAAATCTCCCAGGAACTCCTCAAAGCCCAATAACCTAAAATTGCTAAAGAACATCCAGCTATTCCAAAAAGAGGAAAGAGGAGAAGGAGAGGAAGAAAGACGAAGGCTCTCTTTCCTCCGGGAAGGAAGATGTTCTCAGTCCTCGAACTCTCTTGCTCTCTCATGTGTTTGGCTGCCCAGCCCTGTGTCTTCACCTCCTTCCAACATAGGTTTTTGATTCCTACCAAGGGTATTTAAAACAAAAACAAAAACAAAAAAGTTGATGTCTCCCTGATTTTAAGTGTGCATTTGCTATCCCCATTACTTGGTGCTCCCTATGCATAAATTCAGTTTCTACCTAACTAATTCCTATTCGGTGTTCACAGCTCTGCTCCAGTAGCCCCCGTCCTGGGCGGTCCCTCCCTATCTCTATGCCTGCCTGCTCATGCCAAGCTCCAGAGAGATTTATTTTTCTGTTAATGCTATTTCTATACTTGAAAAAAAATGTCTATTATCTACATGTTTCTCACTCTATTTACTGTGATGCTTTGAGTACAGGATCCATGAGTTTACTCCTTTTTAAATCTGACTCTTAGTCCATGTTCAGTAAATGGATAAACATTTGTTTGAACAGAAGAAACTGAGGACACAGGGTACATTTTTGAACCAAGTGAAACTTAGCATTAAAGAGAAATTTTCAGTCCTGGCTGGTGTGGCTCAGTGGACTGAGTGCCAGCCTCTGAACCAAAGGGTCTCTGGTTCAATTCCCAGTCAGGGCATGTGCCTGGGTTGCAGGCCAGGCTCCCAATGAGGGGTGTACCAGAGGCAACCACACATTGCTGTTTCTCTCCCTCTCTTTCTCTCTCCCTTCCCCTCTCTAAAAATAAATATCTTTTAAAAAAGAGAAATTTTCAGCCACATCCCACCCTCTAAACAGCAGAGGTTTGACTCAACCTTAGGAATGCCTGAGATTGACTGATGAATGCTTTTACCGATTCATTCCCTTGCCTATTCCAACAGGTTTTCTAGACCAGCTGACATTACTCGAAATCCTTCACCGTGAGTAGATGATTGTAACAGGGGAACCAAAGACATAGCAGTCATCGAGGCCTGCACACATGGGTGATGAATCCAGGAGACTGACTGCAGAAGTGACATTAGGTAGGCTGACCACAATCTATCTGACCCCCATCTACTCTAAAGCAAAGTGATGGCAATTATCAATTATTTACCAGTACATCATTATTTCAGATGCACACCAATGCGTATGAGGGAAAACAACACTGCTTTGTACAGGGAAGTGGTTTGTGTTACGGCCCTCAGTCATCTGTTCCCTCTCCATGACAGGATTCCACATCTCTGCCCGTGGTCACGTGACTTGTCGAGCATTCTGTGGGACAAGACCACATTCCCGCCTCATTGATTTGGGGCTCGGCCATGTGACGTGAATGGCCAACGGAATGGTAGGCTGATGTTTGCTGTACTGAATTAAGCAGATTTCAACGTAAAGTGTGGTGTGGCTCAAGCTTTCTTGCTCTTGCCCACCACCAGAGAGCATCGTCTCTCAGACAGGGCAGCTCTGTCAGCACGGTTTCCAGAGTGAAAGGAGCTGTGCTGACCCCAGGCCCGTGGCATTCAGCGTGCATGGAATGCAGGTGTGAATTACACACTGACCACCGTGAGCCACTGAGGTCTGTGGTTGGTTGTTACCCAGCCCATGGGAGCAAACCCAGCTACTACATAGGGTAAATTATTTAAAAACTTATGTTTTTAAGGGGAGGGAACATATCGTATTTATCTTCTTATAATCTGACTTGTGAAAAGTACTCTATAAACATTGTTGAGTGAATGTAAGTGCAATAAGGTAAAACAAGCTTTGTTTAATTATGTAGAAATTAAAACCTTAAAAATTAGCTGCCCTTTGTGCACTGGACATCTGTTGTTTTTGTCAGTTCGGAATCTCTTCTTCCATTTCCAACAGCAACATCCACCTGCTCAGGGCAAGTGATTAAGCTTCCAATAACAGGACACTGGCCCTGGCCTTCTAAGACACAGTACTAGGCAGATGCCCCAGATCTGGCCAATCACAGCACTCCATTTTTTTCTGTCACAGTGACTAATTCATGGACAGGAATATGACTCAAGATGATACCCCTTTCTTGTATTTACATTTACTGAAATGGGTGAAGAAAACTACTATCTTTTCTTTTTCTGGACCCATGGCCGCAGCAGTCTGCAGCCACACCCAAACAGCGTGTGATGGGGGGCGGGGGGCAAAAATGGTGCCAACACAGGGAGAGTGGTAGAAGTGGCAGAGGGTTCTGTGGGCTGCAGACCTTTGTCGAGTCTCTGACATCCCATATCTAACTCCCTCCATGCAGCCCTTTCTCTGTGTGAGCAGTCCTGGTGGCTTTCTAAAATGCCCTCTTTACTTAAATACATTCAAATTGAGAGTCTGCATCTATAACTAAAGAGACCCTATTAAATTAATGAACTTGAATTAATGTAGCTTTCAACCATTGGTTTTATAAACAAAAATAGAGCAAAACATTAAACGGATCCCAATCCAAGTACTTGGCTTGTAAAACGTGATGCTCCTGGAGCCTGCTGCCAGAGGTCCCTCAATCAGTGGCCTGCTCCCGCTCAAGGTCAGGGAGGACCGAAGATGGGTTTTTACCAAGCTTCAGGCTGCACCCAGAGAAGACCCCTCCCCTTCATCTTTCATTTGATGATCATTTTTAATGATCAGGCCACAGAAAGTCAAACAAAGCCCTTATAAAAGATGCAACTTGTATGGATGCCAATGACCTTATTCTGAAAGCAATAGGGAGCCACTGAATGGTTCCTGAAGGGAGAAGTAACGTGACTGATTGGAGCCATGCATAAGCGAGTGTCCAATAAAGGCTTTGGAATTACTGAGGTTGGTATCAGACTGGATCCAAAAAGAAACATATTTCTGTTTCTTTTTTTGCACTCAATCTGAGAAGGTTTTACTTTCAGAAGGACTAATTACAGAAAGGACAGCAAGGTGTAGGGAAACTACAAGGAGAACATAGGAGCCCAGGGCTAATACCAGCAAAGCTGTACTAGCTGTAAGGGACAGGAAGAGACAGGGATTATTCAAACCCAGGAGACAGCACTGTGCAAAGCAGGCTACCCAGAAACAAGTAGTGACATTCTGTCATGGCTAGGTAGAGATGGCTTCATAGAAAAGGAAGTAGAGGAATAAATACTCTGATTCACACTCTCTCCCTTCTACCACCTGGCAAGGCTTCCCACTGGGCAAATGCAATGGGCAGCCATTGTATACAGGAGCCCCTGGAAGAATTCACACAGGTTCACCTCACAAGTAGAAAGCAGAAACAGGAGAGTGCAGAGGGGATCTGGAAACACAAACAATCTATCTGGCTCAAAGTTTTCCAAATAACAAAGATAATTCTATTGCAGTTTACAGACAGTTTTTAGTTATCTGTATTAACAGAGATGAAGAGCAAGCAGAAACAGTGATAGAAGGCTGAAATTGTTACTAGTGTACAAGATAATTTATAGCTGATGATTATGTAACATAATTATATTTATTTTTAAATATTCAACTCAATTACATTGTATTCCAAGTCTGTACAAGTGTGACAGCTATTCAGATGGAGGGTGGGGGCAGAGTCGAGACTGGCGTAGCAGTATGTGCAAGATAATTTGATGTAGTGTGAAAAATTAACTAAGAATTATTAATAGTAGACAACTGAGCATGGATAATTAAAAATTAACTTCACTTGAAGCCACATATTGATGTTAATAGCTTCATATGCCATCTGATCGATTCTCTTTCAAGTTCATGACAGAATAGAAAGATCCCACAAACACATTTTGGTGCATCCTCATCAAGAGCTAGGTGATTGTACTTTGCATCATGTAGTTGGATGCTCTATGTTGCGCACCGTTCAGCCTGGTTTCAGGAGCTGTAACCTGCACCCCATGGTGGGCTGAGTAAGAGCCTAGGGACCCGCTTCATCTGGGTCTGTTCTGTCAAGAGGACATGACCTACTAAGGAGACAAAGCTTATCTCCCTGGCAGGAGCACCGCTTCTGCCTCATCCATCTCTGGCCCCAACGCTTAGTCGGTCAGTCAATGATGGGCAAGACTCCTAACAGGAGGGGCAACCTGAGCCAGACACAACCACTTGGGAGGCCCTTATGGAAGGACTGGTGGGGTGGGGGCTGTAGCAAAGAGGGGGTGATAGACCCTCGCCCCCTGGCTATTCTGGTATAGCCTGAGTCCCCATTTCCATCTGGGAGAAGTCTTCCTTATCTCTTGCTTCCTGGGCCTAATCAGCTTAAAGCCTGAAACTATGATGGTGAGCAGTGCAGCCCTGTGCCGGCCAGAACCAGAACGGTTCCCCCGGGGTGATCAGGCATAAGAAAGAAGTCCTAAAGTCCTGTGAAACCTGCTTTGTTTGCTAAGAGTGCTCTCATTTAAATGATAAGGGTCTGAGGAGGAAATGGGTTTGTCTCCCAAAGTTTTGTAACCCCCTTTCCTGACAGACATTGACTCAGATTAAGCCCTCAGATTTCTTTGAAATGTTAACCATTGTTTGATCCTTGCCGCCTGACATACCTGTATTCCTGTTTATTTGAACCCAATAAAAGCCGAGTGAGGAAGGGGATCTGGGTCATTCTCCTTTGAGAGTTTGACCACCTTTCCTCCCCAAGCAGATCCTGTCTTGGTAGTTTTATTTTCATCTGTATGGAGGGATGGGGCTCTGCGGGCGGAGCCCCCCACCCCGCAACAACTTTACTCAATTCCTGATCATTGCTTTTGCACATGGGTATCCATAGGTAACACTTTTATGCCCCTGGCTTAGCTCTGCCAGGAACTGATGAGATTAAAATAGCCTTTGTGGGCAGTAGGCCTGAGACCTAGTCCCATGTCATCAGCTCTTTGTTCCTGGGCAAGTCTTCTGACCATTTTAACCAACATCCTTGCTCTGTGCGACCTCTCACAGGAAGTGTGTGCTGAGTGCTCACTGTTGTGCAAGCACCACGCTTGTCTCCCTCACCCACCACAACAGTCTAAGACGAAGGCACTACTGTTACCTCCATCCTACCCACGACAAACCTGTCTTGTTAACAGAGGTTAAGTAACTTACCTATAGTCTTGCAGCCAGTGCTAAAGCCAAGATGTGAACCCAAGTCCTGACTTCACTCCAAACTACACACTCTCACACTATGTCCCCCTATCCCATAATAGTCTTTCAGTATCAAATGAAAAAAAAAAAAAAAACTTATCTGGTTTGGTCCCCCGTCTGGGCACATGTGAGAGGCAACAAATCAGTGTTTCTCTCCCTCTCTTTCTCCCTCCCTTCCCCTCTCTCTTTGAAATCGATATGCATGATCTCAGGTGAAGATAGGAAAAATGTTAAAGTTCTGTGTAAAGGTAAAGTATTATATAAATGCACAGGTTTTGTTTTATAAATCCTGACATCCATCACCACTTCCTAGGGAAAACTTTTCAAAAAAACTTCATATACAGCCCTGGCTGGTGTAGCTCAGTGGATTGAGCACGTGCCTGCGAACCAAAGGATCGCGGTTCGATTCCCAGTCAGGGCACATGCCTGGGTTGCAGGCCAGTTCCCAGCATGGGACACATAAGAGGCAACCATACATTGATATTTCTCTCCCTCTTCCTCTCTCCTACCCTTCCCCTCTAAAGATAAATAAATAAAAATTAAAGAAAAATAAAATAAAAATATTAAAAAAAACTTCATATACCTAAATATCTTTATTGTATATTAATGATTTTCTGTTTTCCGGTATTGAGGCAACATTTTCAAATTCTAGGTTGTGTGACAGCATACTTGAAGTAATTGAAAACTGAACACTGACTGAAAGGAAAGAAAAATTTAGGAAACTAAGAAATATATACATTTTTCCCCAATACCACAGTACTTATTAGTTGCTCTTCAGAATAAACTCACTGTTTCTGGAGGAGTGCTGACTCGAATACACTCCAGAGAAGCACAGTCTCATATCCCAGGAAGCCTGCAACAGTTCAGCGGCACTTTCTTGATGATATGCTATGTATCTTTATTCTGGCTACCCCATGCTTCTCCTCAGAACCTGCTCAGCCCACTTTCCTGTCAAACAGACATTACAAAACAGAATGAAGCCCTCATTGTGCACATTGATCAAAAGATGGAAGCCTAAAAGAGGTGCACCTGTGAAAGGCACTGTCAAACACCCAGGTGTTCGCCTCCAAAGTTTCGTTCTGCTCTCCTTCCATTTCCTCTTTGCTGGATACAGGCCATGCATTCTCTTTTGAACAAGCAATATGTCTGAGCCTTCCCCTCTTCTCCTTAAAATGATGGGAATTATTTTTATAAATAAATAGATGGAATGCTCCCACTTCCAAGTCTCTTTCAAGGCCCCAGGAGACTCCATCACCCCTTCAGCCAACAGTAGCAGCTATCTCAAGACACAGCAGTAAGATAGGTCCGTGAGCAGAGCGGGCATCCACCTGGCCAAGGTCCCAGTCTCCACCCGGGTCAGACACTACTGAAATATGCCATCCCGAAAGGTCACATGGAGTCAGTAATGCAGACTTAGTCAACATCTGTAATCAGTTCTCCAACTGAAAAAACCTGGGAGACTTTAAGCATTACATAGTTTCTTCTTCACCAAACAAAACTGATAATTCTTTTAAAAGTCTATAAACTTTTCTATCTCAATAAACCAAAACAAATACAAACATATTCTTTGTTCCTCGATGTTGGGTGCAAAATGAGGAGACTAACAGAATCAATCTAGTAATCAGGTCTAGCTAAACGAAAGCATGTTTTATATTCTCACAATAATGCTGCCTGATTCATTCAGTCCATTTTAATTGAGTGTGTCCTGCGTATCTAGGTCTGGGCATTGAAAGCTCTAAGTAATATTCCCCATCCCCCAGAATATTAAGGTGCATAATGCTTATAAAAAGAGCAAGATGGGTTAGGCTAAAGAATAAAAATTGTGGGTTGTGAGGACCCTAAAGACTGCAGCACATAAGTTCAGGAATTTGTTATCAGTGGAGGATTGGGAAAGAGTGTACAGCACAGCTGTGTGCCAGCCTGTGTTTAAAAGACCGAATTTGGATTAGGAACAAGATGGGAGAAGGTTTTTCTGGATTGTCATGCAGATGGTATAAAGATAATTTCAAAGAGGACATCGATACTCTGGTACTGATGGGAGTAAGGATAAAGATTGGGAATCAAATGATCTAATGACAACTTATTGGAAATAACCATAATGCTAAATGTTGGTGATGATAAAGGCAGAATAAAGAGAAAAGAAATAACCATGAAACTTTGCAAAGAAACCTCATCATTCTTCTCACCCTTTCCCATTAAGTCCATTTTTTCTCCCACAAAACTAGGACTATTGGACCCTAACATTCCAGGCTGTATAATCACTTCAAATCTCAACATTAAATTCCATCCATTCTTCTCTAGAATGTCAATATGAGAACCCATTACTAATTTTCTGCAATGTCATTCATTGCAGAAAAGACATACGATTGCTGTGTCTGCCAGTGGGAAAAGAGTCTGCTGATGAATAGAGAAGGTAGTCCCATCTTCAAAGAGGATTCTGAAGCAAATGGTGCTGCCAAGTACAGACACAATAGAAGAGCAAGGTATTTCGCAAATAAAGATGCTAACTGAGTGGAGTAATTACTAAGTGCAGCACATAGGTATCTCACAATGGGGGAACATTAAGAGATCTCCTTCAACTCCCCCTAAACTTAACCAACATAAAATGTTCCTGCCTGAAGTCCCGACCATCAGTAATACGGGACACAGCAAAGTCACCGAGAGTCTCAGGCCATTTGTGTGCTCTGCCTTCAGAAAGATAGCTCAGTATGTTTTGAAACTTAGAAGGGAAACCCAATCAGCTTAAGTGCATTATTTTTTGACACTTTCAATTGCTGTTGATTGATCAAAGTGTTTCTTTGTCAACATGTTGTGCTAACACAGATTAATTACTCCAATATCCACTTAAAAGTAATCAGAGGAGATCGCACTATAACTGGTTAGATATAATCGTAGAAGCCAGGAAGAGAGTGCCACTGTTTAATGCTTCATGTGCTTAATGTATATTTCTGAAAAAAGCATGCTGAATTTAACCTCCCTCCAACTGAGGTAACTATAATGCTGACAGATGATATTTTCCACTCCCTGCTTGTCCAGCTCAGAATACTGTACATACTAGAAATTTTACTTCAATGGCCTGGAGGGTTTGCTGAGTAATGACTTCATCAGGAGTCTCCAAAATAAATTTCATATAAAGGTATGTTGACACAAATTTTTTAAAAACTCTTTGAATTTTGTAAAAAGCACAAATGGCTTCAATGGGTGAAAAATATCATTTATCCTGATATGTACAAGACACTAGTTTTCCTTTTCAGTATCCACTGAACAGCAGACCCTTTGTTTCGAAAGGTTTTACCACTATCTCCCCAGCTCCAGGGGTAAATCTTAATTAACCTTTATCAGTCCAGGTAACCCTACCCACTGCATTTGTTTAAGATAAGTTAAGCCTATGACAGTTAACAAATGCCAATTCTCCAGCCAGAGAGATTTTTAAATGTTTTATTTGGTGATACCAAACTGTTCCCACCCCAGGTACACTCCCAGTTTGCTTCGGGCAGCATCCTGCCTATGGCCACAGACGGTACCAGCCTAAGAGTGAAGCCAACAGCACTGTCGACAGACGAGCAAAAGAAGAGAAAACAAGTTTTTGATGAGAAAGTTATATCACTGAACCCTGAAGTCTGATCTACCCTTAGATTTTTTTTTTTCAGTAAAACGAGCCAGATGATCCCCTTGGTGTCTAAACCATGCAAAATTGTATTTGCCATAAACTCGAGTCAGAAGCATTCTCGCCACTACACCATGGGTTTTGCTCAGATTCTCCCAGAGTCAACACTTAGTCAGAAACCAGGAAAACAATTCTTCGAGCATGCTGAGCATATTTTTATTTGCCCATCTGTGAAGAGCCAGAGAGGCCATCTGAAGAAGGTGGGATGATTTTAGGCGTTGCCACTAATAGGTTCTTCGGGGCCCAGATGCTTAATACTTTGTCATTATCACACACCAACCTCATCAGTGCAGAGAATGGCGAGGATACTGCACCTACAAAGGAGTTCCCTGTAGTTACAAACAAGGGAGTTCCCATAAGACTGTCAGCTGATTTCTCAAAAGAAACTTTGCAGGCTAGAAGAGACTGGCAAGAAGTATTCAAAGTGATGGAAAGCAGGGACCTACAACCAAGATTACTCTACCCATCAAAGCTATCATTTCAAATCAAAGGGCAGATAAAGTGCTTCCGAGACAAGGTAAAGCTAAAGGAGTTCATCATCACCAACTTATTATTGTATGAAATGTTAAAGGAAGTTATTTAAGAAAAAGAAGATCAAAACTATGTACATTAAAATAGCAATAAATTCACAACTATCAACAATTGAACAACAACAACAACAACAACAAAAACCTAAGTGAACCAGCAGAATGAAAACAAAATCATAGATATGGAGGGTTATCAGTTGGGAAGGGTGAGCGAGAGAATGGAGCAAAAGGTGCAGGGACTAAGAAGTACAAATTGGCAGGTACAGAATAGACAGGGGGAATGTTAACAACAGTGTGGGAAATGTAATAGCCAAAAAACTTACAGGTATGACCCATGGACATGAACTAAGGAGGGGGCACTGCCAGAGGAAATGGGGTTACTGGGTGGAGGTGGACAAAGGGGGAAAATTGGGACAACTGTAATAGCATAATCAATAAAATACATTAATAAATCACAACATCAAAAAAAGGAAGAAGGAAGGAAGGAAGGAAGGAAGGAAGGAAGGAAGGAAGGAAGGAAGGAAGGAAGGAAGGAAGGAATCCCAGCTCCGGGTATACACTGTTACAACTATTCACAATAAGAATAAATAGTAAATATGCAATGAAAAATTTCTCTGTCCCCCACTCCAGCAATTACTTCATATAACACTTTAAGGTAGTTTTCAGTAATATTGTCTCACTAACTTTATCTTTAGGTGGAAAAAACAAATTTGGAGTCATATGCAAGCAAAGTTAACATTTTAGGATATCTAGTAGGCAGAGATTTGGTTAAGTAAGCTCAAATACCTTCAATTAACAAAGAAAACCAAGAAACTATTAATTCTGTTCAATACACTTACGTGAACCAGTATTCTCTGAGAAGTATTATGAAAATGAAAGCAGAGAAATGTTAAATATAAAACTACATCTGAGCCCTGGCTGGTGTAGCTCAGTGGACTGAGCGCGGGCCTGCGAACCGAAGACTCGCGGTTCGATTCCCAGTCAGGGCACATGCCTGGGTTGCCGGGCCAGTTCCCGGCAGGGGACATACAAGAGGCAACCGCACATTGATGTTTCTCTCCCTCTCTCCTTCCCTTCCCCTCTAAAGATAAATAAATAAAATCTAAAAGGAAAATAAAAAGTACTTTAAAAAAAAAAAAAAAAATCTTAAAAAAAAAAAAAAAAAAAAAAAAAAAAAACTACATCTGAGCTGAGGCAATTTTTGGTCATCAAAACATCACCTGTAACACAATGTGAATATTAGTAACTTGAATTGAACTGCTTCTGTATAGATTTGTTTATAACATAATTTGTAAATTTTATATTTTTGTAATTTTATAAGACCTATAAATAAGAGTTTACCCATATAAATGCATGCTTATAAGATGTAATAAAAAGAACTTAAATTGCACTGGATCACCATTAATATAGTTTTTCATTAATAGAGGGGTCTACCTTACCTAAATTGGAGGAATACTGCTCTAGAAGATCAAGGTCTGAAGAATTCAGCACCAGTTCCATGTATGAATGCCATAAACCTGCTGAGTTCTCTGCGGCAGTGACCCATTCACTCACATGTGTGGAATGCCTGCTGTGCGTTAGACCCTCGAGACACAGCGGTGATCCAGACAGAGGTGTTCCCTAGCCTCAGAGAGCTTAACACCAAGTGAGTGAGACAGAAAATTAACATATGAACAAATAATTTTTTTTTTAATTTCCAACGGCCATCAGTGTGTGGTGTGAGGGAAGTAAAGAGGGTCTGATGATAAGCAGAGAAACTGGGAGGGTCAGTCGAGATTAGATGCTATGTAGGAGCCTCTCGAAGAGCATATTGCTTAAGATGATCCCTAGATGAA
The DNA here is from genome assembly GCA_039655065.1 of Glossophaga mutica. NCBI lineage: Eukaryota > Metazoa > Chordata > Mammalia > Chiroptera > Phyllostomidae > Glossophaga > Glossophaga mutica. The sequence goes on along the minus strand of CM077304.1, from coordinate 172,688,673 downwards.
AAAATAATCCCTCTGAACAAAGAGTAGACACGGGCAGCAAGGGGAGTTATTCTGGAGAAGGGAATATGAAATTACAGACCTCTAATGCAGAAAACAAGTGGTAAGTCCTAGGCACTCAAAGAGTAATGTGTCTGAGCAAGAGTGAGCATGGGGGAGAATGGGGTAAACCGAGGTGGCTCGGGGAGGCATGGAGCCTCCTTCAGGCTCTTGAAAGCCATATTAGGAATTTGTATTTTCTTCTTGGTGAAATAGGAAGCCCCTGAGGAGTACAGCAGTGGAAAAACAATATCTAGTTTATATTTTAAAAAATGTTAGGCTGAAGTGGGAAAAAACAGCTAGATATGCCATTGACGGAACACCAAAGCCTCCTTAGCCTGGGACTGAAGCTGCCATAAAAGGACCAGCAGCCCTGGCAGTGCTTACGCGTGGTTTTCGTTTTCTTTTAAGCTGCAAAAATTTTAAAAATTGGGATTTCTACCTCAAATATCTGGGTTTCCTGAATCTCTGGGGGGGGGAGGGGTTTGTGTGTGTGTGTGTGTGTGTGTGTGTGTGTGTGTGTGTGTGTGTTTAATTTCTGGAAAATTCAGCAACACCAAGCCTGCCTGCATGCCTAGGACCAACTGAGTGGGACCAACATTCAGCACCCTCAGCAGGAAATGAAAGCCGCTCAGGGGGTTAGCTCCACCTCTATCAACATGGCACTGGAGATGACACAGCTGTGCTTCTGCTCTGTTTCTCTAGTCCCACCCAATGCAGACACCTCTAACCCTTGCTGAATTAATAATGCCACCATACCATCAAACAAAAGATTGAACCAACGACCACTAGAGACAGATGTATGTTTTGTGAGCCTTACGAACAAGCACTTCATTTTGCTCCTGGTAGGGAATAAATTGTGAGGAAACTGAAGTTATAGACTGATCCAATCTCTAAGACTTGCTTCTGACAAAAGGAACTTCGTATGAGCCTTCTTCCCTCTGTACAGCAATACATGCGAGTTTCTGAAAACATCCGAATCGACGCTCTGTCCTTCCGTGCACTAACTCAACTGATTTCATGACAATTTGCCAGAAATCAACAACTGCAGGCTCCAGATAGAAATAAAGTCACATGAAAAGCCAAACTGGGGCTATTTTGGATCTGTTAGCCTCATGACGGGATGCTTTAATTTATGCATCATAGAAATCTCTTCACACCACTCTGCTGCAATTGCTGCAGCTCATGATGCCCGCCTGCTTTTGGTTTCTCTTTACCTTAGAAAAGCTGGTAAAAAGTCACTTTATAGAACTGATAATTTTCTAAGACAATCTCACTAAGAGATATCATCTGATAATTTTCTACCTCATCATCTCCCTAAATAAATAACACCAAAAAAACAGTAATAATGAAAGGCCTTGGAGATGTTTTAAATCATCACATCAAATACTATGTTAATTTTCTCCCTAAAAATTTTCCATTTTTTATGTAGACGTAAAATTACACATTACCTAAAACCTTTTCTCCTAACCTATTCTTTACTCTGAGACCACCATTGCCATGGAAGACCCATTTAGTTGCCTATTTAATACCCATGTCTTTTTCTTCTTTTCTAACAGAGTTCTGGTGTACTTCAGGCAATGACAGGCTTAGACCCAATGCACTGTACTTAATATAAGCCAATCTTAATATTATTATGCCCAATTCCTAGCCTCACTTTCAGCTAAGGGGTCACTTGTTTTTGCTAGTAAGACTTGGTAGGAAGTGTTTGGGAAACCCTTGCTCCCCTGATAAAAGAGAATGGATGTGGTTGGCTTCACTCTCTCACCCTTTGCTTTGAGTTTAGCCTTGGTATCTGGAGCTACAGCAACTATCTTCATGGTAAAATAGCAAGTTAAGAAGATGAATGGCAATATGCTAAGGATGCCACAGTGCAAACACAGCTCCTAGATCCTGAATGGCTTCATTGGGTTTTGCATGAAATCCAACAAAATGTCTACTTCCAGACTTCTTAGTATTTGAGAAAAATCAATCCAGTTGATTGAGACACTCACTGAAGTCTTCTATAATTTTCCGATAAGTGCCTTTCAAACTTATACAATCATCTTTCTGTAAAATAGCTCAGGGCTTCTCCAAAATTTTTCCCTTTTTCCTTTCTCTCTCTCCAAATCTATATTCCACCAGAACTCTCAAACAGTACATACACAGTAAGTCATGGCACCCAAATTGCTCATCACTCTCTAAATTCTCTCTGTGGTCCACCCTGGGTCTTTGTGAATGGCTCCTCCTCTATTAGCAGTCTTTTGCCATCCTTGTTTTACCTCATCAAAAGCGACATTGGCATAAGCATATCCCATACCTCAGACAACCCACTCCTCGGACTGTTCCCAAGAGAAATACATAGGTACATTCACAAAGAGACAGGTAGAAGACCGTCCATAGCAGGAGTATTTGTGACGACCACAAACTGGAAGCAACCCAAATGACCACCAACAGTAGAATGGATAACGAATGCATGCTAGATTTACAGCAACAGCAATGAATGAATCGCAACTACAGCTACATGCAAGAATATGGGTAGATCTTGCAAACACAATACTGCACCAAGCAGCCCGACGAAAAAGAATATACACTGTGTCACTTCATTTGAAGTTTTAAACAGGCAAACTAATCTATAGTGTCAGAGCAAGATAACTGCTGCTCTTGGGGAGGCAGTGACCAGAAAGAGGCACAAGAAGAGCTCGCTGGGGGCTGACAATGTTGTGTTTCTAACCTCCACGATGCTTACATGGGCTTGCTTTCTTCATGAAATTATACCAACCTACAAATATATTATTCATACACTTCTCTATATGTAGAATGTAAATAAAAAGATTTCCAAAACAAAGTTAGGTGTGCTAAAAAATCATTAACATAACTGCATTTCTCCCATAATCCTTTCTCTGGTTTCTTCTTTTTAATTTAACCTCTTTCTCTCTTATTCCTCTGTAGAATGTTAACACCTTATAACTCATATCCCAGGCTGCTTACTAGTAAGGTGTTTGCATACATAATGCTCCCTTCCCCACAAGACTGTGAGCTCCCTGAAGGCGAGGATCACATCTGTGTCATCTCACACTACAATGCACAAATTAGGTCAGGAAATGTCTCTGAATGAAGTTTTCATTCAAAATGGCTTCCTTTGAAATAGAATGCACATCAGTTGTTGGTATGTGGTGCCTGTTTTTGGATTTTCATAATCTATTAATATGAACATTTGCAATTCTGAAGGCAGGTGTAGTGTTCTTTAAGATTCGCTGAATTAAAAATGCAATACCTTCACTTGTAAATCTTCCCCTGCCAATCATTTAAGCCATGGGAAATTATGTTGGTAACTTCACCTCTTGGATCTGAAGTTTCCCCACCTGTAATATGGGAACATAATGTTTGCCTCATAGAAATGCTGTATGTCTCAAGAGAGTTGATGTGCGTAAGCACTTTGTAAACTCCAAAGCACTATGCAGGCTACAGGCACTGTTCTTCGTTGTCCTACAGTTGTATTCCCTAGCCTTTTCCACGTCGTGGCACACCCAGACCATTACAATTACTGCACCACACCTGAGTAAAATAACAAGGCTCTGTAGGGCGGGAAGACAGTAAGAATGCACACTGGTTAGAAAACCCTACTTTAGAAAACCATAATTTATTAAAATTAAAAATTCTGGCTCAGACGAGATCAAGGCTTTTTGTCTCTCCTTCAAGCAATACAGGGTGGGGCAAAAGTAGGTTTACTGTTGTTCACATGGCAAATAATACAGTACTTAAGAAATATAATAATACAAGAATAAACTGTGTTTCATGTACTCACAACTGTAAACCTACTTTTGTCCCACCCTCTTTGGGTATCTCTGTTGGTAAATTGAGCTCAAGCACAGAAAGTAGGTCTATGAGATAGACTGTCCCAAGCATCAGCTGAAACTAGACAGGTGTGTTGTCCATCACATAAAAGCATCACACCACAGACTCCAATGCCTAAAAAGGAACTTACATGCTGTGTTGATTCATGTTCATGGGGACCTCTTGGTGGCACCACAGCCTTTATTTCATCTTACATCTCTAATCAGAATTGGTAAACAACTGACTGATATTTCAACAGGAAGAATATACTTATTTCACATGTTTGATCATGTTTTCTAGTCAGAGGATACTTATCATTAGTTAATGCATGAATGCAACCTGATTCATTCATTTCCTAATAAATTGTTTCTAATTTTTTTCCTTCCTACTTTCTCCACTCCCATGGGAAAAGAGAGAAAAAATACACCCCCCCACACACACACACAAGGGTAGGATTTAGTGTTCTTTCTCTGAAATTAGTGAGATATTAGTAGTAAAATGGGAAGGAAAGTTGGATAGGAAGAAATGACTATTGTTCATTACATTAGCAGAGAATTTGTTGAAATACTTTCACTCCTTTAGTATTTCCCAAAGTGTGGTATGCAAATGACTTTTGGTGACATCCAAATAAAACCTTGAGAAATTAAGGATATAGTTAAATTACTATTTTCATGTTAAAAAAAACCCAGAATGTCAAAAATAAATAAATAAATAAATAAATAAATAAAAATATAAAATAAAAACCAAAACTCAGAAAGTTGAACATGTGCTTTTAAAGATATAATTGCTAGCTCAAGACTAAGTTAATTTTTAATATGTTAATTTAAATTAAAAAATAATTTAAGGAGCACATAGATATAGCAAAATTACATAGGAGGTGCATGAATGTCTAGAGTTTGGGCGCTACTGTCTTAGTTAATATTTGCTCCTTACATATCAGTAGGTGTGGAAAAGTCTCCTTAGTGACACTTTCCTGTGAGTCAGTTCCAAAAAATTACTTTAATTCATAATAGGATTCAAAAGATAAAAAGTAATAATACTATAATATTAAATTAATCCAGGAAAAACAGAAAAATGCTCATCTGACTACGTGATCAAAGGAATAACTACTCTAGGAGACTGCGGAAGGGCGGGGAGCTGGGCGTACCCCAGACCACGGTTCTCCGTCTCAGTTTTGGGACTGTGTGCCTTTAAGCAGATTTTCTCCTTGACTTTAGCTTGTTCATCTGTAAAAGGACTAAATTTCTCCAAGGTACCTTCCAGCAATATCAATCTATGAGTCAAAGTATAAAACATTAACTCTGCATTAGGAGCACAGTTAGCTGTTAAATCTGTCAAATAGACTTATTATTACTTATCATTAACCAGGTGGACCATACATTAAATTGATGCTTCATCCACTCAATATACCTACTTCTTCAGAGCTTTGTGTTCAAGGGCTTTTATTATTCTATAGTGAATTTTACCCCATAAAGAAGAATCTAAAGAAGCCCCAGAGGCTGACAATTTTTTTCTGTTATTTAGAAGAGCTCAAGCGCACACCAGTGACACTGTCCTGACCACCTGGATCACAAGACAATGACAACACATACCCAGGGATTTACCTGAGGACCTGAGAGCTGAAATGGCAAGTACAGTATTCCTTGGCATCTTCTAAACTAAACTCAGAATCCTTCCTACTGCTTAGCACAACCAACCATTTCTTGCATCTGTGCCTTCCTGTGTTCTCCCCCAACCTTCCATTAGAGCTCAGAAAATGAACTAGCTCTTTCTCACCTGAAGTTTTAGACTTGACACAAAGTGTTGGAGCTAGAAAAGACAGCACAGGTCATCTATTCCTGCTTCATATCAGATGTTTACATCCTGCTGCAATATCTGTACAGTCACAGAGCATCTGCTTGTACACTAACGATAACTGGAAGCTCATCAGCAGGCAAAAGATTCATGTGTAGTCTCTACAATCAAAGTCATTGTACTTTCTGTTCATCCCAGAGCTGCCTTCCAAACTCAATCTATCTTCTACTTCCTTGAAATCAACAGAATATCATATCCCACTGCAATCTTCTCTAGGCTAAACATCTTCATGGCCTTTACCTAATCTTTAGAAGTTATGACTTCAAGTCCTGTTAATATTCTGGTTATCATCTCCTATTTGCATTATTGTGTAGTGTAACCCTTGGGAAGCATGACACCCAAGACCAGATACAGTATCCTCCTTCCCACTTCCAAACATCTAGTGACTAGCATAGAGTACAATGGTACAACCTTCTCTAACTTTCTATTTCCTTTCTCATTTGTAATTTCCCCCCTAATTTTTGAGACACAGATTGAAACATAGCTATAGCCCAGAGAAAGGTACCAGTGAAGCTCTGGGGCTTATTTGCTTTTGAAACCACTGTAGGAAACCACTGTTGGTGTCTGGGTTAATGTGTAATTTCTATAGTCTCATTATAGTCTCATTAATGATAATAAAAAAGTTATACTAACCTGAGGTGGACAAAGTTAGACACCTACATATGCATTTATGTGTATATGTGTGTGTGTGTGTATATATAATATATATACACACAATGTATATATGTATACACTTTAATCATTTGGCCTTACAGTGCATCACAAATGATGGTGGAGTATGAACAGGCATCTTTCCAAGATATTTATGTCATGTAATATGAAAACATGTTTACAAAATTTATTTTTCACAATTCATATCAACAACTATATATATGTAAGTCATTACTAATCATGAAATATTTTTCACTTATTTGATCTTCATAAGTCTAAGATGAAAGTAGGGAAAGATCAACATGTTCACTTTCATATGAACATACAAAACTTGTCAAAATTCACAAAATCTGTAAATTACAGAGCCAAAACTGTAACCCAAGCCTTTGAATTCCAGATCCAGTCCCCCTTCACAGTATTATTCTCCCTAAATAATCAGGTGTCTGAACACTAGTCTGGTTCTAAGACTCTATATGTTAGGTGTAAATCTTAATGGCCCTCTTTGACCTAATTTGTTGAACATGTTGGAGCTTGATTTGGCAATCTCACAGCTATTTCTGTTTATTTGTACAAGAGCAGAAAACATATAACCCATCACTTTTTCAATGGATAACTGTTTGCCTAAAATACTAATAAAAGTGTTTCTAATCACAAGTAGTAACAGCCAGACACTTCCATTAATATCCCCCAGGAAAACCACATAAGCTCTGAAAACTATTAGCAGCCTTTAGTTACAAATGCTAATAGGAGGGAAAATACAGGGGAAGGAAGGAAGGAAGGAAGGAAGGAAGGAAGGAAGGAAGGAAGGAAGGAAGGAAGGAAGGAAGGAAGGAAGGAAGGAAGGAAAAAGTGAAAGAAAAGGAAATGCCAAAGCTAAGAGATTAAACATTTATAAAAAGTCAAAATTTATAGCCATGTCTTCTGCAAACTCAAGCCAATGGACTCTCGCCACCATGGCCTAAAACAGACATTCCTAAATCTATCTATACCCTCTAACCTGGGGGGGGGGGGGGGGGAACGGGCTTTTGAAAAGTATAAGCACATGGGCCCTTTCTGACACAGCTTCACTTTCCTAGGCAATCATTCTCATCAGCATGTGAAGATACCACAACATTTTTCATAAAAACAATGCAACCATGACCCCACATTCTATCATTTCTCCACGCAACTTTACTGCAAGACTCCTAGAAAGACTTCCTATGCTCATTGTAGGCTCCACATTTCCCAGTGAAAAATCCAAGCTCACTCTGTGTTTGACTGACCTCTCATCAGCATGTGACCCAGCTGGTCATTCTGTCTTTAATATTTTCTCACCGCTTTCTTCACTTAACTGCTGTTCACACAGTCTCTTGAATTTCCTCCACTTCTCAATCTATTCCTTTGGAGTCTCTTGGACAGAGTTTAGCTCCTGATAGCTACATATAAGGAGTACTTTAGGATTATTCCTTATCTCTCTTCTATTCCATATCAACACAAACTCCTTATGACTAAATCTATTTCTGGAATTCTAAATACCATCTATATGCCGATGAACCACATATTTATATCTCCAGACCTGGCCTCTTCTAAATTCCAGATTTTTATCTTTCCATCTAATATCTCTATTCTATGTCAAATCTAACATATTCAAAACACAACAGCTGAGTTTATCCCCCCAGAGCAACTCTATCCATCTTTGTTTCCCAACTCAAAAAAAAAAAAAAAAAAAAAATCCCTCTTCACCTAGTTGCTCAGGCCTAGTTATTTGAATCACCTTTGACCTCTGTCTTTCTCTCAATTAGCAAATCCTGTCAGCTCTACCTCAAAATGTATCTGGGATCCACTTACTATGATTTTATTCCAAGCTGCTCACCAGAAATATTGTAATAACCTCCTAAATAGTCTTCCTGATACAGTCTATTTTCATTCTGCAGCCAGAGTGGTCCATTTAAATGGTAAGTGGCTTATCACATCCTATTCAAAACCATTCCATGACTTCCCATAACCCTCAAAATAAATTCCAAAGTATTTACCAATGGTGTACAGGACCATAAACAATTTCCTTCCCTACATTTTTCCTCACTTTACTCCTACCACACTGTCCTCCTTGCTCCTCTTTGAACACGCCAAGCAGAGTCCTGCCTCAGGACCTTTGCACTCAGTGTTCCTTTCAGCTTCAGCAAGGTTTCCCTCTATTCCTTTGCTCCTCACTTCCTTTGGTCTTCAGGGGAAAAGCTGTTCCCTCAGAGGAGACAGCACTCTCCGAAAAGCTCTCCCTTTCACTCTCTATCCCCTTAATGCATTTATGTCTCTTTACAGCATTTATTTTAGTATATTTAGTACATTTATTTATTGTTTTACTTATGCACTAGAAAGTAAACTCTTAAAATAGACATTGTTTTGTTCACCACTGAATACCCCAGCAATTAGAATAGTACCAAAGACTAGGCCACTGATAAATGAGTGAAGAAATGAAGGAAGAAATGAGAAAATTTAGCCTGAAATACATGTTCTTTCTTGGTCCCCTGACCTGGTACAGGTGTTCCTCTTTACACAACATGCCCTTCCTCATTTCTATGCAAGCTGATTGCCTATTTATTCTTTAACATGCATCTGGGGTGACATCTTCCCCAGGAGACTTCCCAGACAAACTTCCCTGCGTATATACATGCACATCACCAGAGGGAACTTCTCTCATTTTTCTCCGCTTTTAAGATAATTTTCTCCTACCTCTAGTTTAACACCTACCCTTGAAGATGTGTTTTTCTTATATCTTTGCTCTCAAGCCATACTGTGAACTCCTTGGGGCAGTAGTTAATTTATCTTTATATGCCGAATGCCAAGCACATATAGGAATCTAGTTGTTCTTAGACTAGTTCTGATCACTATTGCTCACATGGATGTTTCCATTTCCTGATATCTGTGCTAAGTTGTTTTAATTAGAAGCTGCTATTTATTAAAAGGGTTAGTATACCTAAAAGTACTTTATTTGTTCTCCATACCCTGATATCGTACCTATTTTTCAGCACCGACTGAGGTCTAGAGCCATCCAATTCTCAGTAATAGAAGTTAGTCTAGATCTGGGGTGTCAAATTCATTTTCACGGGCAGGGGGCAGGGGTGGGCACATTGGCCTCGCAGTTACCTTCAAAGAGCCAAAATAATTTTAGGACTGTATAAATGTAACTACTCCTTAACTGTTCAGGAGTTGAAATTACATTTGGCCCTTTGAAGGCAAACGCAAAGCTGATGTGGCCCCTGGTGAAAATGAGTTTGACACTCCTGGTCTAGATATTGGATTCCATTATCACAGCCTTTGCAATATTCTGGTTATTAGTCATCAGTGAAAGAGTTTAAAGTAAACTTAAATCAACAAAATGCCCTAACCTCTATTGTGTTGTCCCAATTCACAATACGGACTGAAAAGTTTCTATATTATTGATAGAAACAGCATTCTTTATAACAATGTAGAACAGAAAAGTTTATATGAGACAAGATGTCATAGCTATTGGAAGATTAATTCTAAAGAAGCAATAAATTACATGTTGCTAAATCTTACTTTTGCCACTAGCTCCCTCTTCAAGACAATATAAAATGGAGCTTTATTTTATCTCTGGTATAGTCTTGTGTCATAAATACATCACACATAACAATAATAATAAATAAGTTGTATCTGTAGCATGCATTTTAGGCCTTGCCACTTTGCACTTCCACTATTTAGACTTCAAACAATGCTTTGATGGAGTAAGGATATTTATAATAAATCTATAGATGAGAATTTTGAGGCTTACAGGGGTTAAGAAAGTTACCTAAGGTCATGCATGGAGTGAATGAAAGAACCAAATTCCAACCTACATCACTAGAGTCCAAATCCCAAATACACTAAGAGTTAAAAATCCTGGATTCGAAGATCCAGCCACTTTACACAGACATGGAGTTTGAACAGCTGCCCCAAGCTAGCTGGGCCTCAGTGTCTTCATCTGCCAAATAAAAGTATGTATTCAACTCCTACAGTTGGTGCTAGCACCCAAGTACAAGATTATGAGTCAATATCTGAATCACTTACACTGCATGCATAATATGATCATTGGCCTCCCCTCCTTAGAAGATTAAAACACCAGTTTCTTGTTTGATACTTAATGTCTATGTTGTGATAATGACAACAAGATTCATTAGAGTTGCTGAAATTTGATTATGCTCAAAAGCTTCATGAGGTAGCAAGATTAATCAAAACAAAAGCCTTAGCTCAGTTTTAACGTCTGCCTTCGAAAAGCACTTCCATCTTTTTGAGAAAGCTGGCTATTCTCAGCTGCAAAGAACCCGCTAAGGAGGATCAGGTGGCTTGGAAAACAGCTGACACAGATCTGAAGTCACTGGACAATCTCAGCTCCACCTACTCTCTTTCATTTATTTTCCTCTTAAACCTCCCCAGGGATGTGCTTCTGTCTTATGCATTTAGTATAGTTCCAGCTCAACTAAGAATCACTCCCTCTCAATTCAAAAGGTGAGATGACAGAGTGCACCTATTTATAATACCCAAGAGAAGGGAAGGGAAGGTGTTACATACAATTAAAGGAAAACAGACTGGACTTCAGACCATTCTCAGTTGTCTCTGGGGACTCGCCATACAATAAAACCAAATCCCCAAATAGGCAATTCTGCAGCAGTTATGCAAATTCCTGTCACTCCAGTCCACTGTGCAACAACCTGGGTCAAAAGCCATTTGTTTCATACTGACTCACTAACCTCCCCAGCTCCAGTTACTTCTCCTTCTGCCCCATTCAATGCCCAATGGCCTCTGACAGAAATGCAACCCTGGACATAGAGGTTTTTCTTCCAGTTAGCATGATGCTGGATGTAAAAAATCAGGGAGTATTAGCCAAACAAGGCTGCTCCTCCTGTTACAAATCAGCACATCCCTAAATGAACATACAGATAATACACAGATACGTGGCACTTCATGTCAGACAGCACTCTAACAGCATCACATATATTAATTCATTTTACCCCTCATCACAGTCCCCATAAGGTAGGTGCTATTGTTATTACATCTTTGCAAAAGAGGAAATTGAGGCCCTGAGAGGCGGGTGGTTAAGGAACTTGTCCAAGGTCACATGCTGGCAAGTCTCATGGTCAAGTTGAACCCAGACAACCTGGCACCACAATCCACACTCTCAGCCACTACAACAGATTACAACAGACCACCTCACCACAGGTGCAAGTTTCTGAACTTCAAATATTTGTATTAATAGGGATGAATTTCCAAAAAATAAAATTGAGTAAAAAATAAGATGCAGAGAGATAATTACAGTTCAAAACCATTTATATAATTTTTTATTGTTGCTCTATTACAGTTGTCCCAATTTTCTCCCATTGCTCTCCCTGCCATTTATATAATTTTAGAAACACCCAAAACAATATTATATATGACATGTATTAAGAATATAAACACATGGGCTGGAGTGACACTTGTCAAAGCCTTTATAGGTGTTACACCTGGGGAGAAAGGGACTCTGGAATGTAGCTGGGGGCAGTTCCAAGTGATTTTAATTTTATCAGTAAGGTTGGACTTCTTTACTTTAAAAATACCTGAAAGACATATGGCATAAAGTTAATTTGTTTATTCTGAGTCTTAAGTATATTAGTATGTGTTATGTTAATAACTGGTCATTTCTGTACATTATCCTTAAAAATAAACAATGGGTTGGCCAAAACATCTGTATGTTTTTTTTCATAAAATAAAAGATATTTTTTCATGTTCACCAATAACTATTGATTTGGATATTTTGAGTACGTCAGCTATCTCCAGCATGGTATAACATTGATTGCTCTCAATTAATGTCTCGATTTGATCACTGTCAACTTCAACCGGTCTACTGACCATGGGGCATCTTCCAGTGCGAAATCTCTAGCATGAAACTCTGCAAATCGCTTTTGACACATGTGATCAGTCATTCCACCTTCTCCATACACTGCACAAATCTTTTTTTTTTTTTTTGCCTTTCAGTTATGTTTTTACCTTTCTTGAAATAATGCAGCATAATATGCTGAAAATGTTGTATATTTTCTTCCATATTGCTACACAAAAATTCACCAATTTTGATTTTTTTTTAATGCACACTGGTAACGACAACTGTCACAATCTGACAAAACCGCTTTCAATGAAGTTAAAAACAATGAAGCACTACTAGAGCCATCGTACGGAAAAAAACAAATGAACGTTTTGGTCAGTCCAATACATATATTCGATCTTCTGTTCTTTATAGCGCCCTACAAATTCCAATGCCACGAACACCCATTCGCAGCTCAGGTAATGAAATCCATCATACTGCATTTGGAAAAACAGTATCACACGGTCATCCATCAAGGGCTATTAGCCCAATGTCAACTGCAACTAAACTATCTCCAGCTGAGAGTGATGAAAGCGAGTCAACAACCAATCTACTGAACCATAACTTGAACTGAGCACATGCGATCACAGAAGCCAAAAGTAATCATCAGTGAAGGCAACAAAAACAAAAAACATTGAGAATTTACTGCCACTCCAAATACAGCAGTCCATTCTAGAATAACAGCAATGCTGACTAAGAATGACACACTATAGACACCATTAATACCTGAATTGGGATTTGTTGTGCTCACATATTATCTCCCTTATCAAATAATGAGTTGTTTTAGAACCACGTTCATGTAGGCCAGGCCCATGGCTTGGCACACGGTGGGTCTCAGTAAATGCTAGCTGAATAAATATACAAATGAAGTGGCGTTCCATAATTTCTTTGCTTTTCCAAAGCTAAACAAAGTAAGCAATAGCATAGCCAACGAAGCTGAACCTTAGCATTCTTTAACTAGATATATACCTTTTTGGAGGGGATGAGGTGTTAGTAATTTTTGCATCCTAAGCTAGAAATTAGAATTTCCCCTTGTCAGAATCTCCTGTTTTCAGAGGGACTATCTGGTCAAGTCTTTCTAATCATACAAATATAAGTCAATTCCTTATTCCAGTTTGGAAGCCAAAAGGCCAAAGAAGTGACTGATAGCCTCCATTTTCCATACGTGGCAGTTTTAGAAAATGCAACACCAACTTTTCATTCTATTTCTCACCACGTTCAGGTCATCCCCATGGTGCCCGAGAACACAGGACTGTCCCTAGGCTGGCAGAGAACATTACTGCCTAGAATTCCTGGTCTCAACTAACCTTCTGGCTTCAGGCTTCGAGTATGTGGAACCACAGGCACATCTGCTGTCTCTAGTCAATGAATTACTTACAGAGTGCTAGAATGTGTTAGGGAGTAGGGCGTTATCAGTGTCACTTTGACAATGGCTTTCTGAAGACTTTAACTATGCTATCTGCCCACAAGTTCCTCAGCGCTGAAGTCAAACACTGAGCCAATATGGCCATTCACTGATTCTCAAGTTCCTCCAAGTTAAGCAAATAATTAGTGCCTTAGAGAATGATCCAGCTAGCAGCAACAACCCGTCTCCCCTCAAAAAAGGAGAGAGAGAGAGAGAGAGTGATTTTGTGCCACTAAGTTTTATTTAAAGACCATGCAATCGAATCCCAGCTGGCTTCATTGAAGCAACAACGTGGGCAATCAGTGACACCAACTGCAATGCTATCATTTCTATAAACAGTAATGAGTAGAGGGGGTGGGAAGGTACGCGAAGCTTATGTATAAACAAGAAAGATCATTTCAGCAAGAGAGATTGTCTTGGCAGACGCAGTGTCTTTCTGATTGGCTCCCTAGGAAATGCAAATGCCCTGCAACATTTAATAGCATTAGAAGGATTTGGGCACGGGATTCACAGCATTGTACAGTGAAAACAACATGTCATAAAGGCAGTCATTTCATAGGCTCAGTTGTACAAAGGAAAGCTTCATTGTTTTAAAATATTTCATGGAAATTGAGGGAACAGAAGTATAAGTACTCCCTGGATGTCCCTTTCTAACTCAGAGAATAGAATTTGCACCTTCCTTAGAAGCCAGTGAATTATATCTGGCCATGAATAGATGAACTTGCATTGAAGTAGATTCAGAGAAGAGGTATAACATAAATAACTAGACAGGATATCCGAATATGAGCAATGCTAGGTAGGTTTGAATTGAGCTGGAGGGTACTTACTTTTGTTTAACAAAAACTGCTTTTTTATACCCCCGTCTTATTTTAATTCAAATACATTCTTCCAGTAAAATATCCAAAGATAGTTTCTTCCCATTAGAGGCCTTGTCAGGCTCCCTTTGAACTCCTAAAGGCTTTCAAACTTAGAGAGATTAACATATATCCTCAGCAGAATTCATCCTTCCTTCACTATGGTGACTGCACCATTTTAAAAAGAATTCCCCTAGACCAATAGTTCCCCCATATAACCAATTACCCCGTTACATAAAAATGCATGAATAAATAAAATGCAACTGTTTTTATAGGATCACATGTTAAATCTAAGATTAAATAAGATGCAGGGACCAGGCTAGACCTATCCTCATTTCCACTTTTTCTCAGATAATAATGCTAAATTAAAAAATTCTTAGTGATTTTATTGAGACTGCTCTAGAACTAAGCCTTCCAAGTCTCAGGATCCTGCAAAAGCCTATGCTGCCCCACCACATGTGCAACCAGTTCTGTTTGGATCTGTTACTATTTGGGAAACTGGCTTTAAATTGAATATATTTACTGTTTTACCATGAGGAAGTGCCCTGTCTTCATTACACACCGTACATACTTTAAAATGTTTTACATGTAGGAAAGATATTCAAGTTACAATCAACTCATATTTAATGTAGAAAAGGAAAATTGACATCTCTGTTGGCCTCCTGAAATGTGTATTTTCAAACATAAAACATCAGTAGCAACTGTCTTAGTTTAGAATGTAGTGGCCCAGAATCTTTTAGCACTTATACACATGGTTAAAAATGTCTAAATAATATTCTGAATTGAATAAAGGTAAAAACATGAGATCTCATGGCTGATTTCATTTCAAAGGTATACATTCTAATATCTCACATGTAGTTAAATTATCTAATTAGTTCTTTTAAAACAGCTTTATTCTGCACTTGGAGTGATGAGTAACCAGCAGTCCAAGTTTTAGGAAGGATGAATGAAATCTATATATATTCCAGTCTTTCCAAATATAATCTTCATAGCTCCAGAAAAGAGTGAAAATAGGTAAGTAACGAAATGAATCAGATCCACCAAAATAGCATATGAGGTTTTAAACATGAACCCTATTATAATATTGTTGAATTTTTGAACTTTAAGTCATTTGTAATTCATGGGCCCCCAAAAAATTGTTTTAAAAAGACATACTTGTTTAGACATAATAGCAGTAGCTTTCCTCTGTCCTCACACCCTACCCTCATTTTGTAAGAGAAAACCAAAGACACAAAAAGTGGATTAGCACTTGCAAAATTACCAGAGGTACTCATTTTACAGGGAACTTACACTTTAAAAGAAAAAGTCAGACGATGGAAAACGTAAAACAGCACAGTTTCCAAGGATTCCGCAGAAAACAATCACACTGTTTTAGTATATTTTTTCATTAAGCTTTTTATTGTTTTTCTCCATATTGCTGGTCATTTAAAAAGAGCCTGCTTCTCTTCGCCTCCCTGTGCCCTTCCTGGGGGACCTGATTTGGGAAGCCCGGAGCTAAGTGGGGCTCTCCGGTCTCCGCAAGGAGGACAGAAACTGCCTGATCTCCAGGGCAAAACGAACTCCTGGATGACGGCCAGATGTCTACTTTTCAAACAAAGCAAGAAAAATAAAAGATACCTGCCTCGCCAGCCACCTGTTTAGAAGTCCCCTCTCCTGTCGAACGCACCGGCAACTTCTCCCAGGACACACTGAGCAACTAACTCCAAGCCGCGCTCCGCCCTCGCCGGTCACAAGGAGCGAGCCGCGGACGTGCGAAAGCAGGTCACCGAAAGCACCCCTCGACAAGAGACCCGCAGGTTCCAGTTCAGGCGCTAGGTGACAGCTAAAGCGTTCTATAAAGCGCTGATGACTTCAGGGATTTAAAAAAAAAAAAAGGACAGAACCCGCGGCGGGGGCCATTATCTCGCCCCAGTAAGTAAACGCCTTCCGAGCACCACCACCTACCGCGCTGAATGAAGAAGGGGAGGGAAGAGGAGAGGCCAGGAACGTGGTGGGGGGCGGGGTGGTTAGGACTAAGGAAAGAGCATTTTCTCACCACTTAGGCTGTTGCTGGTCCTCAGGCTCCTTCCACAGAGACACTGCAGCATATGCACTCCTTTCTTCAAAGAAAGCTCAAGAATCTTCATGGAGAAGCGCGTGTGTGGGGTTCGTCCGCTCCCCGCCCACCTCCGCTAACGATCCAGCCGAAAGGCGGCCTGTCCTGTGCAGCCGGCTCTCGCGTCCATGGTGCGCGCGTCCCAGGTGGAGAGCAGTTTGCGCCGCGACCCGGCAGGATCCGGGGCTCAGGGTTGGAGCGATCCAGGCGCCCGGGCCACCGCCGGCAGGGGAGGAGGAAGTGCGGCTCCGCTAGGGCAGCCCCCCGGGGAGCCACAGGCGCGGCCACACCCCCGTGGGAGCGAACGTGACACTTTGGGACTTTTCCAAGAGGCGACTGGTCTGCGGGCTGGAGGGTGACTGGGTCGGTGCCCCTTTCCAGGTGCCGGCTCCCGGCGGGGAAGAGGACCGGGTCCCGTGTAGACCTTGGCCTTCTGGACTCCTGGCTCAGAGCCGTACTCCTCCTTTCAACATGGGGCGGTGAACCCTGGGCCCCCGTGGGCTGCGCCCGTGCAGAGGGCGACTGGGCGTGGGAATGCGGCGGAAGGGAAGCGCCCGCTGGGAGGACTGGACCCCGGTGCCTGCAAAGCGTCGGATGAGACTCCAGGGAACTGGAGAGTAGGGGTGGGGAGGAGGGGATATGGAATAAAGAAAGGTCACGGGTGCGTGAGTGAGCGGAAGGTGTGCCTAGGTGTGGGCCGAGCCCTGATGTGGGAGTCTGGACACCTGGGTTTTCTAACGGGGGCTCTGTGACCTTGGGTAAGTCACTTTCCCCTCCTCTGTACATTGGGGTGGCAGAGGGTATGAAATAGAGAATTAGTTGTTTCGTGATCGTCCCTGTGCCTTCCAGTGTCGTGGAGAAGTTTAGCACAGGTCCAGTGGGAAGGCCAGTGCAAGGGAAAGGGAGGCCAGAAGGGGACTCCCGACGCAGGAGAGGAGAGGCAGATGAGAAAAGAAAATCAGAAAACAAGAGCACTTCCTTTGGCTCAATATTCTGATCAGCTCTGCCTCTGCCACCTGACCCCAAAGATGATCGGTGAGCTTCCCATGTGGGTCTGAAGGTCTTGATTATTTTTGCACCAATAACCTCTTTGGCTTTATTTATTGACTTGTTGGTTAGTTCGTTCATTTGTTTGCTCCCAATGGAAACCATCAAAGCCCTTTTGGAGGGCTTATGCGCAAAACCTGAGAAGAATGCTGGCAATGGGACTAAACTCCACCCACCCTACCTGGAATCTCAGGGCAAGAGGGATTGTAGACGACTCAGCAATATAGCAAATGGTTAAGAATATAAACACTGGAGATAAACAGCCTAGATTCAAATTCTTACTTTATGTGACCTTGAACAAATTATTTAACCTCTCTGTGCCTCAGTTTCCTCATCTCTAAAAAAGTTATAACATCTACCTTATACACCCCTTGTTGAGGGTTAAGAAAATACTCGATATAAAATAACTGCTATAATAGTGTTAACGATGATCACTTAGCACCCCACCTGAGGATTTTCGATCACTTTCACTTTCCAGTGAACACTAGTGTCCACGTTTCCGCTTGGCCAGTTCAGGTATAGAGAACTCACCAGTTCCCAAGTTAGTTCATTGGATAAAACCTGTTAGAAGGTTTACACTGACACTGAACCAAAAACTTCATGTTTGTCCCACACGTTGTCGCACCGACACCTAGCACTAGCTGGTGAGCTCCCCCCTCCAAAGGAGTAAAAATGGTTTTCAACACCACTTTCCTTTTTCTCTTCTCTAGGCTAAGACTTTACAGTTCCTATGATGTTCTGTAAAGGCTGAAGTTGTCTGAAAAAAAAAAATATTCTTTCAGAAGTCTCTTCCTTTTTCCTCTCAAAGGTGGTAGAAGAAAGCCGGAACATCGGGATGGCCTTGAGCTCTCCGCCTCCCCTGGCTCCACACTCTCTTAGTTCCTTTCAGAATTAAGCTCCAGCCAGGTAAGGTCATCAGAGATGCTTCCAAGACTCAGTGAGATATATCCAGGCCTTTCTTCCAATCATCTCTTAGAACTGTTGTTCCCTGGAATCACCCAGGCTCTGTGGGCTGCAAGGTCCTTGAAGATCTTGCTAACACTACCGCACTGTCATCTCTGGGCAACCTGGGTCATGGCCGTCGTCTTTCCGGTCTCTTCGGGAATTAGTGAGAAACTTGGCTCATCTGGGGATTATTCCATAGAAATTCCCCACGGAGGGAGAGGCAATTAGCAAAAGAAAAACACCTAAAAATAGTCCTTCGTGCTGCAGCACAGGCAGAGAGCTTTCCGGTAGAGCGCTCCTGCTCTGGAACCCAGTGCCAGAGCTCTCTGTTTACTTTGACATACAGTAAATGCTATTCCTTGAAATACAGCACACACACACCAATGAAGCAAGATCCTGATTCCATCAAAGGAACCAGAGCGGACAGGTAGGTCCATGTGTGAATTTAAACTACACATGACGTCCTGAGCATCAGTTTTTGTATTTATGATGAACCTCTTTGCCTACTGGGCAGTCAGTGTGAGGATTCAGTTCAGTGAAACTCGTGAAAGTGCTTTGAAGATTTTTATTAGCTTTGCAAGATAAGGTGCTGTTCCCAACTTCCTGGGTTCTAGATGCTCCTCAAGGGCTTAACATACTGGCTCTTTTATTTCATTACAGGGAGGGTTTACATGTGAACCTTCTGCCTCCCCAGCAAAACTATAAACTCTTAGAAGGCAGGGCAGGAAAGGTAACTCACAATTCATGTTCAGATGGTCTGTTGTCTTCTGTTTAAATGGCTGTTGAAGTGATTCTTGTGGTCAAGTGTATTCAGCACAAAGAAAATGAATCATCACAGTAGTTGAAAAACCAAACCAAGGGATCACATTAACAGATTTTTTGTAGTTACTGAACTCTCAAGTGAGTTCAGATTGAACCAAAGAAAGCACATAAGATTTTAATGCAATTTTTTTCCTTACTATACATTATGGAAATTGGATTAAAGCAGATATAAAAGGGTATTTATTGACCACTAGAAATTTATTGCTTAAACTTATTTAAAAAAAAAATAAAGGTTCTTACCCTTATCAGGGTACATGTTTGTTAAAGCAACTCCTAAGGTGACTTCCAGTTCCACAGTTAGGTACACAGATGGAGTCTTCCTAAAGCATCCTGGGCAGTGCTCAGGGAGAGCCCATTTGTACAGTCACCTCACCGTCCAAACACGAGACAAAACAAGACAGGCAGTACTAGCCAGGAGCACAATGGACGGTAGTGAGGTGGCAAATTGTAGTTTAAGCAAAACTTCCAAACTTTCTGCTTTCTTTTTGTATTATTCTATAAGCCAAAACCAAAATTTTACTGGCAATTATATTTTTTAATTTTAAATTCAAGATACATTGTTATTTTAATGACCAAATTTTAAATTATGAGTCTGTCTCTGAAGGAATTATTGAGTTGTTTTTGTTTTTTAAGTTAGGCATTCTTTCTGGTTTTTAATTGACCTTGGACCAGCTCTAGCAGGTGACTCACATGTGTGGCTTCAGACTGAAATAATCACTTTCTAAGCGTGATTAGAAAATCTGTTACATAAGGAAAGACGAGCTTGTTTAAACTGTTAGTATCTAAAGTTTCCCTTTTTATAAAGAGTTATTTATTCATAGTTTGTAGGAATTAATAATTGTCTGAGGGAGTTCTGAGATTTTTTTAAGTGGTGACTTATCTAAGACATTTTCTGTTCGTATTAAACATAGGAATCTGCCGACTCTTGGCATCAGCTGTGCGATTAATCAGTGTATTTATCTGCTTGGAAGCCCGCATTGAATCAGTAATAAGATATTCAAAATTGTGCCAAGCCAAAAACTTTTAATGAGTATACTAATGACAAAATGTCTGTCAAGTGGAGAGTAAGTTACATTTTCAAACAGAAACCAACACAGAAACTAAAAGACCAGCATCTGTGTGATAGCACCTTTGTTCTGTGTGGTATGTACTCCACTGAATGCTGGGGGAAAACCAGGCCTGCATCTCACATCTCAGGAATACCTTCAAATCCAATTTGGATAGGCAACTGCCACAGACTGAATGTATCCCCCACTCAAATTCTTACACTGAATTCCTAACCCCTCAGGTAGTAGAAGCGTGGCCTTCGGGAAGCTTCTGAATCAGGAATGGGATTCCTGCTTTTCTGAAAGAGACTCCAAAGAGTTTCCTTTCTGCTCTCATCATGTGAGGACATAGCAAGAAAACGGTCATCTGTGAACCAGGAGGCCAGCCCTTAACAGACATAGGATCTTGGTGACTTGACCTTGGACTTCCTTGCCTCCAGAACTGTGAGAGATAAATGCTTGTTGCTTAAGCCACCCAGTCTATGGTATTTTTGGCTAGAACAGCCCAAACACACAGAGATAGCAACAAAATCAATTTCATTAGATAATGTGACAGAAATAGCCACTAGCAGCTAAGTTTACTTTATTAATGACATGTGGTCTGAATAACTTTTAACTATTTTCAAAAAAAGCAAACACATGAGTCTTTTTTAAATTTATATTCCTCTTGTTCTTTATTATTCTTCTATTTCTTCTCTAATTTTTTTACTTTGAAATAAATTTAGACTTACAGAAAAGTTGCAAAATAATACAGCATTCATATATACTATTTACCCAGCTTCTAATGTTTACGACTCACAGAGCCAGTGTACAACTATCAAAACCAGAAAATTCACACGGCACCATGCTATTAAAATAAACTGCAAACTTTCACCAGTTTTTTAATCCCTAATGTCCTTTTTCTGTTTCAGGATTCAACTGGGACCCACTTTGCATTTAGCTGTCTCCTCAGTCTTCTTCAGTTTATGAGAGAGCTTCGGTCTCTACTTGTCTTTCAGGACCTTGACATTTTTAATAAATATTGCTCAAATATTTTATTGAATGTCTTTCAATTTGGGTTTTATAGTGTTTTCTACTGATTAGTCAAAGGTTATTAATTTTGGCAAGAATGCCACAGAAGCAATGTTTTTATCTTTAGCCTTTTACAGTGTCTAGTCAAGAGTATTTTTCAAAATGACTTAGATTAGTTCCTTTCTTCCTTTTCCTTTTCAGTGTAGTTTATTCAATTGTAATCAAGTTATGTTCATTTATTATTAGTTATATTCCATATTGTCTGATTTTAATTCACTAAAATTAATTAACTTTATTTCTTCATTGTTTAAGTATGTAAAACATCTGTAATGTCTTAAGAGCCTTGTATAACTTCCTCCTATGAGAGGTCCTGTTTCCCCACTACCTCACCAATGGACTGTATTGCCCTACTGTTTTATTTCTGTCAGTTTAATTGTAATGTCACCTTAATTTGCATGTCTCTAATTATGAGTGAGTTTGAATATTTTTAATTTCTTTGAGAGCTTATATTTTTTCAAAGAAATTGCCTGTTCATGTTATTTTCCCATTTTGCTATTGGGGGAAAAAAAACACCACTTTTAGAAGCCAAAGAATTTATATGTATGACCCATGGACATGAACTAAGGGAGAAGAATGTGGGTGAGGCGGGTGCAAGGCAGAGGGGAATAAAGAGGGGGAACGGGACAACTCTAATAGCATAATCATTAAAATATATTTAAGAAAATAAAATACCAGAAGTCGCCACCAAGGAGGACAGTGGAATTAAATTATATTTAAACATTTTTGATACAGGAGTTCAAAACAAGGTAATTATCTTTGGAAGAAGGGGATAAGGTGTTAAGATAACTTTTCAGTCACTCATCCATTCACACTTTCCATAAATATTTAGAAACTAAAACTAAATCCTTGCCTTTAAAAGCTAGTAAAGGAAGAGAGATGTGTAAACTATAAATAAAACACAGCTTTGCAAGGTAGCACTGCAGAGCTCAGTGAAGGCACAGAGAAAAAAAGTGGGCCATTCTATCTTTTGAGGGAGAAACAGCAGTTTGAAAAAGCTTTATGTAGATTGAGAAACGTGAACAGAACTGAAGGAGGCATCTCTCCTCTAAATATGCAACGTCCAATGCTTAACAAATGCTACCATCTTACTTCCTAGCCACAACGAATAGGCACTGCATCCACCAAAGAACGAACTTCACTTCTGAAAGACCCAGCACCCAAATTCGGACTCTGTACTTAACCTCCAACACTGTCCTACGTCCCATCACATCACTGTGAGACACAGGGCAGCGATTGTCATTTAACTTAAGCACACTACATCTTACCTTACCAACTAAAAAAAGAAGGCAACGAATAATGTTGTTACTTTTACAGGTGTTTTCTGGTAAAACCTTCTGACATCCAGTTAAGGTACAAGACTTTCATGCATTTTCCTCCAACCATCCCACCCCTAGAGACCAATTTTCAAATAAATAATACTTCAGGATTTGCTGCTAGAGTTGGAAGTTTTCCATTCTCTTCTAATAACTTTGTAACATTTTGTTTGGAATAAATGCAGAGCTTGTCATTTATATTTTAAAAATCCTTTAAATGTGAGTTATATAAGTCAAATAGAAGGAAAATGTTTTTACCTCATCATAGCCAAGTACAAGTTGTTTTTTTGTGTGTGTGTGAGAAATATGAAGTCAATCAATCCAAGATAGTTAATACTCATGAAATTCAGGAAAACAACAGTTGCTTATTAGTCAAAACACTACCAAAATATAGGCACAATTCTGCCCTGGCCATATGACTCGGTTGGTTGGAGCATGACCATGTACTCCAAAAGGTTGCAGGTTCGATACCCAGTCAGGGTACATACCTGGTTTCAGGTTCAAGCCCTGGTCAGGGCATGTGCAGGAGGCAACCAATCTCTCTATCTCTCTCCCTCCCCTCTAAAAAATCTGTAAACATGTCCTCAGGCAAGGATTAAAAAATAAACAAACAAGAGGTAGGCAGAGTTCTAAGTGGGCATTCTCACTGCTATCACCTGAACTCTTCTCAGACCCTAAAACTCCCACTCAGGCCCTAAAATGCCACCAGCTACCTCTGCGAAATGTTCTCCACTGCCTCCTAACCCTACCCCAAATCATTCACACACATGGGAGAGCTCCCAGAGCAAACTATCATTCCTGCACCACAGAATTAATTTGATTCTGCCTGCACATGGGTCTCTTCCCCCAAGAGATTACGAGCTCCTTTACTTACAAATTGAGGTATCTATATCTTTCATTTTTTATCTTAGTACCTGGAACTTGTAATAAATTATTTATTAAATATTGACAGAATCAAATCAATATTAAATAAACATTTAATGTTTCACATTGCTGAAGTAAAATAATATGGAGAGTGTTACTGTGGATTCTTCATTTGGGGAATATTTTACAACTGTGCACCAAATTAATAAACAACCCACAAAGAATTTAGAGTAAGGATTTGAACTATGCAGGAGATATAATTCACTTTTAAACATGTCAAAATTCATAAGATTCACTCATAATCAGAGAACTATAAAATATATCGACCATAAGATACCATTGTTTAATTATTCAGGTTTCAAAGATAAAAATGTTTGATAAGCCAGAATCCTAGAGAGAATGTAATGGAAATGGGAACTCTTACATTCTTGGACAGAATACATGCTGAATACACTTATGGATGGCAATTTGTCACCATCTATCAAACTTTAAAAAGCCACCTTTCCCTCTAGGCTTTAACATCTGGATACAGTTTCGCGGGGTGAACAAGTGACAGCACACGGGTACTAGTACCCCCCTGCTGATGCGCTAGCTAGCACTAATGATGCAGACCCGTCAACAGGCAGTGTTCTGAAACTTTAAAAATTATCAACTCTGTCTTGATATGAAAGACCTCTAAAATTTATTATTTGAAATTTAATTACATGAATTTATAGTACATGAAATTTAACAAGCATGTAAAAGAATATTAAAGTATGCTGCAATTTGCGCGATGTAAAAAGAATGTGCCTATACCTGTGTTCATAAATTCACGGACTCTTTCTCAAAGGGCGCACAGGAAACTGGCAGCAGGTGTGGTCTGGGGAGGGGACTAGGGAGCCGAGGACCGCATCTTGTTTTGTACTTTTAAAATATGGTACCATGTATGTATACTAATTCTTCAAAACAAAGAATATATAAAATATAGTAACATAGTTAAATACATAAATTTTGTTTCGGTTAAAGTATTTATTACTAAGACTGATTATAAAATACAGAAAGTGAAGGCGATACACTAAAAATGGAAAATGTCACTTCCAAGTAGCTGGTAGGATACAGTCCTGATGTCCTGAGTCAGCAGACTTAAGTCAGAACCCCACCTTCTTGATGCCTAACAACAGAATGTTCATACAAAAAACCGTTTACATGTAAATAAGACTTCTCCTTACAATGAATGGGGTCCATGACATAAAAAAACAAGAAAAGTACTAAGTGTCATAGGTCAGAAATAATCCTCTTATTTTAATTTTAATTTATATACTAATTTCTTTAGTGAGGTCACAAATTTAGGTAACATTGAGGGAAAACAGTTAATATTAACATACAATTGAAACAAACTGTATTTGACTTCCCCATGCTCTCATGGAATTTCAACAATCTTGGGTATTAAAGACAACAAAAAATAATAAAGACCCCCATCAACTCATAATAAACACTCAACCAACCCCTTCTAGCTTTCACATCACCCATTCTCTCTAGATAAAAAGTCTCCTTAAGTTTGTCGTATGAATGAGGTCTATCTCAAAAAAGTCCAGCCGTTGTTGATACTGGTCGTATATACTGCCTACCTGTTACATGAGTTAATTATTTTTATTTCTGTTCAATGCATGTTTGTTGTTTGTTTTCAATGCATCTTTATGACACTGCATATCATAAAGATGCCCCCTGCCCTGTGTGACCTTGTATGTAGGGCTTCGGGGAAGAGCAGATAGCTATACAGACAGTGGTGATGAGGCTAAAGATGCTTGAAACTATTGCGAGAGCAGATGAAGGGGGCAATTTTGTTTGCCTAGGAAGGAGGTAAAGGACAAAAAGATGAACTCCAATATAGTGACATTTGACAAGAATGGAGTTTTTCCAAAAAACTGTTAGGAAAAGGAAATTTATTTGTGGAATGGCTCCACTCAGGGTTTAAGGGAATAAATTTTCAACATAAGTAAAACAAAGATAGGCAATATTTAGCTCCTTTTGCAGAACTGAAGGCAAAGAAGGGGACAGTGACTTCCCCTAAAGTCACACGGCTCCTAGTGGCAGAGTTACCACTCACATCGGGGCATTGTCTCCCAGCGCAATATTCCCTTTTTGCTCTTTTTTACCATTTTTATTGTTGTTCAATTACAGTTGTCCCCCCCCATTACTCTCCCCTGCACTACCCACTCATCACCTTCCACATTCAATCTCCCCCTCCTGTTGTCTTTGTCCATGGGCCCTTTATACAAGTTCCTTGACTTGACCCTTCCCCTCTTCCTCCCCACCCTGTTACCCCCCTCCCACTCCTCTGGTTACTGTCAGTTTGTTCTTTATTTCCATGTCTTTGGTTCTGTGTTGCTTGCTTGTTTGTTTTGTTGATTAGGTTCCACTTACAGGTGAGATCACATGGTATTTGTCTTTCACTGTCTGCCTTACTTCACTTAGCATAATGCTCTCCAGTTCCATCCATGCTGTCACAAAGGGTAGGAGCTCCTTTCTTTCTGCTGCACAGAATTCCACTGTGTAAATGTACCATAGTTTTTTGATCTATTCATTTACTGATGGGCACCTAGGTTGCTTCCAACACTTGGCTATTATAAATCGTGCTGTTATAAATATTGGGGCACATAATTTCTTTTGAATTGGTGTTTCAGGGCTCTTAGGGTATAATCCCAGCAGTGGAATTGCTGGGTCAAAAGCCAGTTCCATTTTTAGTTTTCTGAGGAAATTCCATAGTTTTTCACAGTGGCTGCACCAGTCTGCATTCCTAAAAACATTCCAGTGCAATATTCTTTACAAGATACTATGTGCTTCTTCTGGTTATTAATAGTGTAAAAATCAAACTTATTTTGTAAAATAACATAGAAATTATTTCAGGGAATTTTCCCTTTTCTGGAAATTAAATTTTTTCCCTGCAAATTCATCTGCTTTCCAGAAGCAGAAGGCAGCCATTTACAGACCTGACAGCGGCAAATATAACATTGCTTTTACAGGGACTATGTGCTATGTACTAGGGTCAGATTTCCAAAGAGGGTCTGGGAGAGAGTCTCAGCTATGGGTTGGGCTAACTATGATAACAATGAGCTTTAACTGTGCTAATACAGGTGGTTGTGTATCTACAGTCAGGACAGGGGAGGAGGAGAAAAACTGACTGGAACCATTGACTTGAGCCATAGCGAAGGCTTGATGGCAATGTCAGACTTTGGAAAGGGAATGTTTTAGCCTCCCTTAAGGTGCCTGTTATGCGCGTGTATACACTAACAAATACAATTGTGTGCCTATCCTTGTGCCTCTGCAGAACACGGCGTGCGGCCAGATGGCCACTGCATGCACCACGCAAGAGCTTCATGTCGAATTTTCAAAACCCCTCTTTGTGCGTTTCTTTCTATTCTTATTTCCCTATAAACACAAACACCTTTAAACACCGGTGGCAAACACAAAGCCTGCGGGCCGAATCCCACCCTCCACCTTGTTTCATCCTGCCCAGCACCTTATTTCCACCAGGCGGCAGCGCTGAGCTCTAGCTTAACTATTAAGGAGTAGTTACAATATATAGTCCTAGAATTACATTCGGCCCTTTGAAGGCCACCACGAGGCTGATGTGGCCCCCAGTGAAAGTGCACCCCTGCCTTAAAAAGGAGTACCTGTGCAGCCTCCACTTTAGCACCTTTCACTCTCCCCTGCACCTGTGCGCGCTGCCTTCTGCCCATGCGCCCCGCTAACGCACTTCTTCTAAAATAGGCTGTTCTACTTTCTGTGGGTGCATTTTGTCCTCATTATACACAAACTGTAATTATACGTATTAAAATTATTAATCACTCTATTTCATAAAGCTCTTCCTCCTTGTCATTGGAGACACCAATTTCTTCTTGTTGTTGTCATTGTTTTTTACTTCTCTATTTAATTTCTTAGTTTCCCACCTGGTCGTCCTCCAGTTCTACTGTTTCCAGGGTTGCAGCCTCTTATCTTTTCCCTTTCTTTACTTTTCTTGGGCATCCTTCTGCGTATGTCTTAGTCTGTTGATGACTGCTGACCAGATTCCCAATCCCTCCATAGTTTTAATCTCATATATCCAGGCTTTCCTGGAAAGCTTTCCTTAAATGATCCACAGGCACTTACAAAACAACAAATCTGTGCCCATCTCTTTCCCCCAAAGTTGGACATTTTAGTAAAAGAGTCTATCTATGCGGTTTCCAAGTTCCAAAACCTGTAAACCATCCTAGACTCTTCTTGCTAACTCACCTCCAATCAGGCAGAGGGCGAGATATTATTCCCTTAACATCTCGCACATCCCTCCACTTTTTTCCTATCTTCTTTCAGTGCCTACTCACTTCTTGCATGACTACTGCAACATCATTGTGAAAGGCAGTCCAGCTCCCTTCAGTTTGCCCTCCACACTGCCAAAATAATCACCCCAAAACTCAAATCCCTGAAGGATTTTGCTCTTTAGAAACTTTTCAGAGCATTCAAGATAAAGTCAACAATTTAAGCTGCCCCCAAAGACACTTTATGATTTGTCTCCTCTTCCTCCATCTTTCTCCATCAACTTAACTCCATTGATATCCTCTGACATCCTTGAGACACATTTTCAAGTGTGTGTACCTTTTCACATGTTCTTCCCATTACTGGGACATCCTGCCCTCTTTCTTATCCCAGTGAACACATGTATCCATCTTTCAAACACTGGGTCCAGAGTCACCTCCACCAAAACCCTTCCCTGAGTAGGTTGGATACTCCTCTTTAGGGCGCATCTATGCATATTTCATAGCTTCGAACTTTCACAACGGCAATCTTTGATTCGTTTAATTTATAATCTTTATATATGATAGAGTTATAGCAGAACCAAAGCATTTGTTGAAATTTTAGGCAAATAATCATACAAACAATTGCAACTATGAATGGTACAAACAAGGAAAGTACATGGTGCTTCAGTGTGTAAAGTAGGGGGTGAGTGTTGGTCTAGTTGGAAGAATCGGGAAAAGCTGAAGAACTTACTATGCCATGCCTTGTATCACAATTAGTTGGGCATATGCTTTACATCCATTTTCTCACCTCAAACACACACACACTGTTCCCTGGAAAGTATGAGTTTTGTTTTATTCCTGGTATCATACTACCACTACTACATTCCTCCAGTCACAGACTCTGCTCAAAACATAAGAAATGGGCAGCATGTTAAAGGGACTTATCTAAGAAAAAGAAGATCAAAAATATGAACAGTAAAAAGACAGCAAACTCACAGATATTAACAGCCACACGTAAAACAAAAGCAAACTAAGCAAACAGCTAGAACAGGAACAGAACCACAGAAATGGAGATCATATGGAGGGTAATCAACAAGGGAGTGGCAGGGGGAGAGAGGAGGAAAAGGTACAGAGAATAAGTAGCATAGACGGTAGGTAGAAAATAGACAGGGGGAGGGCAAGAAAGGTATGGGAAATGTAGAAGCTAAGGAACTTATGACACATGGACATGAACTAAAGGGAGAATGTGGGGGGGAGGGTGCGCAGGGTGGGGGGAAACAATGGGGGAGAAATGGGACAACTGTAATAGCATAATCAATAAAATATATTTTTTAAAAAAGAAATGGGCAGCAAATACCTGCTGAATGGAATGTGAAGTTTCGTCCGTGTCATAGAATAGTTATATGATTTTATTTCTTTCAAGATAGAGTTAACCTTATAGTTCATCTGAAAATAAGGCTTCAATCACATTCATTATAACCTTACGTGGCAATTACATATAAAAGCAACAAGTGTCATGCATTCTGCCTTTCCTGAAAATCAATGACACACCTTCCAGATGGTTGCAGGTATGATAAACACAAAGAAGGCCTTCAAATAAATGAAAAGAACCTTGGTCCAGGAGAAAAGCAGTATTTTGAAAACTTTAATTGAATAGTCTAACACAATAATCTTGAAAGACCAACAAATACCTGGGAGAAGAGGTTCACTTCCTGAATTTGCAATTGTTTCAATTTCTGGTTTGATAGGTTAATTATCATTCTTTTCAATGGAAGGACCAGAAAAATCTGGTTGCTAGAGCCTTAAGCGAGTATATACCCCCTGTATCTGATTAAGTGAATATGTAAATCACTGAGATAATACTGCAAGAAGCTAAGACTGAATGACCTTCTTCAGGATCCTGGGCTTGTGTAAATTTTCTGTTTGGAATCAAATTTTAATTACACTTTAGATCTGTGTTCGCTTTTGATCCATTTCCTCTCTCTTGGAGAAGCTCAGTGGATAAGACTTGTCCTTTCAAATCAAATGGGACCAGGGTTTACTTCTCAACTCTGACACTTAAAGTTTCACTTCTCCAAACTTTATTTTTTCTTCTCTACACAGTAGTGTGAGTACTAAGAAATACCTAACAGGATTACTGTCAGAATTAAATGAAATAGAACATCGCAGTATTGTGCCTGACAGAGCGGAAGTGCCCAATAAATGATGGAAGTGATGGTCGTCAGGGTGGTGGGGATTTTACTGACACTGATAACTTTGGAAAAGTCTCCCTATAGTAAACCTTTCCTCACTTAAAAATACATTCAGCAACATCAATCATCAGTTATTTGAGATTATTTTTATACCTTTTCCATAACATCTATATAAATAAGAACCATTTTTGTTTGAGGAAAGAAGCTAAGAAAATTGGACTTTTAGTAGAACAGTTTTGAAGAATTTTGCTTCAGCACAACTCTGTAAGAAATGACTGCAAATGGGATGGGTTTCTCTGGGGGCTGATGAAAAGGTTCTGGAATTAGACAGTGATGGTGCTTGCAGAGCCCTGTGAGCATACACACACACACACACGCACACACAACCCTCAACTGTGCCCTTCAAAGGGTGAACTTTATGATACTGAAATTACTTAGAATTTTTTTAAAACTCCATAAAAAGCAAGTGGGCCTCTTTTACAACTACAACATTCATTGAAATGATTGAGACTTCAGAGACATACATTTCCGAGTTCAAATCCCAGTGTTAATAGTTACTAGCTTGTGTGCTCATGGATGGATTTCTCAACCTCTTTGAATGTTACTTTTTTCATTTGTAAAGCTAGGCTAATAATCTGCCATGCAAAGTTGTGGTAACAAAATAAGTTGTGGTAACAAAGTTGGGGTAACAAAATAAGTTGTGGTAACAAAGTTGTGGTAACAAAATAAGGGGGTGGTGGAGGGGGCTTGAGGGGAGAAAATGCCTAACTAAGCTCAACACTTACAGACTCCACACAAATACATTTCTTGTCTCTTTTTCCCAAGATTTTCTTTCTGCTTAACAAGGACTAGTATATGTTTTAAAAAGGGCTTAATTTTTTTAAATCAGGACATGGTATAAATCACTCACTGACCATTCCTGTATTTACAGTTTATAATCTGTACACACAAATAAAAAATATTCGTATCAAGGACTGGCCTAACACTTTAAGGTTATTAACCTTGCTTTGAATTCTTGTACATGAGAAGGAAAGGAGTATAAAGATAACACTTGGAAAATCAGCCCTTCTTCCAGTTTCTGTCAGGTGCCTTATGCTGTCGCTGACACCTCGAGATGAGGCATGGAACAGCGGTTGCTTCACAGGGGGTGTCAGCAGGATCTCCAGCAGAGTGTTTTTCTTTCCGGGGTTTTTTTGTTTGTTTGTTTGTTGTTTGGCCATTGTTGGTTTGTTTTCAATCCAATGTATCGCTTAGACACTCAGAATTAGGGCTCCATTCTAGATCAGTAAACCAAGATTACACCTTTGCCATTTTATTACTTAACAGGTTTAACTATAAAAAAGTCCAGCAACAAAGGTGAGAAAACCATCTGCACTAGTACTTCAATTACACACGCAAACCAGACAGTGGCTATCTCCGAGCGACAGTTTGCTGGGTGCTGGCAGTGGAGGGGAGGCATGGACCGCAGTGACTGCTGGAATTAGACCTCCGGGGCTTCGTTTCCACTTCGCCTTTTGCCAGCATGATGCCTTCGTGCTTGTCGCCTAACCTTTCTGCACATCTGTTTCTACTTACATAAAATGAGAACAATAACATTCCACATGGTAAAGCTTAACTGAGATAATGTATATAGCACATGAGGTACCGTGCTTGTGGAACATTAAAACACTCCATAGATAGTATTCTCAATTTCTATTGCACTATTTCTGTATTTTTTAATTTTCCAAAACTAATGTTGAATACTTTTAAAATCAAAAGTAAATATTATGTTTTTAAATATAAGCATATTTTAATTTGTATTTTTATAAGTATTTTTTTAAAAACTTGTAAGAATGCTAAAAATTCAGTCCACAACTCTTGAGGTTATAGCATCAAAAATATTTTTTTCATAAAAATCTGTGTAGTTATTCTTACATGTTTAAACTTCAGTCACTTTCTAAGTATTCTCTATCTGATGCAACACACCTATAGAGATGTTTTTCCACTGCTCAAAACAGTTTTGAAATTGTCAATTTTGATGCCTTTTAGTGCTTCTGTCATTTTCTTTGTTTCACCCTCTTCCATGTCAGCAAACCATTTCCCTTTGAGGACTTTTTCCATTGGAGGAAAAGAAAAGTGCTCAGGGCAAGATCTGGTGAACAGGGAGAATGGGGCACGGGGCCATGCCATTTTTTGGTCAAAAGCTGCTGAACACTCAGCGCAGTGTGGGCAGGTGCACTCACAGATCACCCATCATGAAATGGGCAAACACGCTGAAAAAGTCTTCAAAAAAATTCACTGAAAAAAACGCAGCCTCTCACAGCAACATCAGCTGGTACGCTGACACAGATGGGTTCCTGGAACACTCACCTAGCGGGGGAAGCCTCTACTACAAGGCGCCCACCCTTTAGAAATAGTTCTTGTTTGGGGGGTTCCTTGGATCTAGTGAGAGCCACGAAGTGTTTGCAAGTATGCTGCTATTATTCTCAGTACTTCTAAAGTCAATGTTGAAATTTTCTGAAAAAACTTAAGTTATGAATTGTATGGAATTTCCTGATTTCCTGTACAGACTTACAGGGATTGAAATATGACTTCTTGGAAGTGCATTTAGTCATATTCCTAATGCAGCTACCAGGCACTCTTTTCAGAACTATACCAATTAGCAGTTTCATTGCATACACCTACCTCTGCTTCTAGCCCCTCAAATGACATTATTTTAGAGTAAAAAGAAAATGCACTTTTATTCCTGGGGTCCCAGGATTAATTACAAACTCAGGGAAAGTAAGAAACCAATTAACTCTCCAGATGTGCCAAGACAGAAAAAATGAGATGTGTGCCTTCTAGAGTCAATTTTCTAATTCCCAACCTCTTCCTGCTTGTTTCCAACCAGAGTTTAAAACCTCACTGGTTTTAAACATGCACACACACACACGAAGGACAACACCCTCAATGACAACATCTTCGATTTTCAAATACTTTTCCTAACCTAAGTAAAATCGAATTGTTCTGTAGAGAATGTGATAGCAGTTGAAATATATAACAGTTTCTTGTGGTATTTTGCTGGTTTATGTTTTTCTTCCAGGAACTAGTTTTTGCACTTTCAAAGCAAAGTCATCTGGGGACACCAAATCCTGACCGTATTTGTATAATACGACATGTAGCAAGCGGCAAACACAATCCCGTATTGCTTTCTCTAACCCTATTGCTCCCACACGCTTTCACAAGGGAGCAAATGATGAATGTGAATATCTATTTCCGATAGGCATTTCATCTGACACCACTATCATCCTCAAAGGAAAATATCCCAGGTTTAGTGGTTGTTTGGAGAAACAAATTTAAAATGGAGTACATTCAGGAATACAAACTAATCTTTTTTATTTTTATTTATTTTTTATTGTTGTTCAAGTACCGTTGTCTCCATTTCCCCACCACCACTACCCCCACCCCAGCCATCCCCACCTCTCACCTTCAATCCCACCCACCTTTGACTCTGTCCATGTGTCCTTCTTGATAAAACATTGTTGACTATTTCACTACCTGTTGTGGGCCGTTCAGCCTGGTTTCAGGAGCTGTAATTTGCACCCCATGGTGGGCTGAGTAAGAACCAAGGGACCTGCTTCATCTGGGTCTGTTCTGTCAAGAGGACATGACCTACTAAGGAGACAAAGTTTATCTCCCTGGCAGGAGCACTGCTTCTGCCTCATCCATCTCTGGCCCCAATGCTTGGTTGGTAGTCAATGACAGGTAAGACTCCTCATGGGAGGGGCAACCTAAGCCAGACACAACCACTTGGGAGGCCTCATGGAAGAACTCGGGGGGCTGCAGCAAAGAGGATGTGATGGACCCTCACCCCCCGGCTATTCTGACATAGCCCAAGTCCTCATTTCCATCTGGGAGATGTCTCCTGCTTCCTAATAGGCTTAAAGCCTGAAACTGTGGGGGCGAGTGGTGCAGCCCTGTACCAGCCAGGATGGTTTCCTGGGTGATTGGCATAAGAAAGAATTCCTAAAGTCCTGTGAAACCTGCTTTGCTAAGAGTGCTCTCATTTAAATGATAAGGGTCCGAGGAGGAAATGAGTATGTCTCCCAA
Organism: Glossophaga mutica; assembly: GCA_039655065.1. Taxonomy (NCBI): domain Eukaryota; kingdom Metazoa; phylum Chordata; class Mammalia; order Chiroptera; family Phyllostomidae; genus Glossophaga; species Glossophaga mutica. Next base: position 172,654,472 of record CM077304.1, on the reverse strand, counting down.
AGTTTGGCAACCCCCTTTCCTGACAAACACTGGCTCAGATTAAGCCCTCAGATTTCTTTGACATGTTAAACCTGTGTTCCATTGTATTGGAAGCCAATAAAAGCCTAGCGAGGAAGGGGCTCTGGGTCATTCTCCTCTGAGAGTTTGGCCACCTCTCCTCCCCAAGCAGATCTTGTCTTGGTAGTTTTTATTTCCATCTGTGATGAACGGGGGGTTCTACGGGCGGAGCCCCCCGCAATTACCTTCTTTAAAACTCTATGATACAGCCCAATGTAGAATACCCAACATTTTTCATGAGGCATTCAAGGACAAGCACAATCTTTATCTAGCTTTCTAACTATAGCTTCTATAAATATTGCATCGACCATAATTACTTCAGGTCTACAATCCCTACCTGAAACACTTGGGAAAAGGAGTTAATTGCAATTCAGGTTTTAGGGGCATGAGATGGTATTTTTTTAAAGTAATACAGTAAGTGAATAGAATATTAGCATAATCTGGATGTTGGGGAAGCACCTGTAATAGAGAACACTGCTATTTCTGTAGAAAATTCTACAAATATTGTCATAAGTGGAATAAATAAAGATTATAAACAGCCTCATGTTAATTCAGTCAGGTTGTGCTACCAAATAAGTGTGCTACAAACAAGAAAAATGTAATAGTTTTCAGAGCTTCTTGGATTTAGAAATTATGGATAATGGATTATGAGCTTGCACTTGCTTTACTTGGTCATAGAATCTTGAACTTGTGAGACTTTGTTCATTTTCTTTTCTTACTCCAGAATGTCCTCTACATATCTTCTAGTTCACCAAATTCTAAACAGGCCAGTTCAGCCCTGGCCAGGTGACTCAGTTGTTTGGAGTGTCATCCCCGATATCAAAAGAAAGGTTGTGGATGTCATTTCTGGTTAGGACACATACCTAGGTGGCAGGTTCGATCCCCAGTCAAGGAGCATATGGGAGGCAACCAATTCATGTTTCTCAGTCTCTCTACCCACCCCTCTCTAAAATTAAAAAAAAAAAAAAACAACAAACAGGTGAGAATGAAAATAATGATAATAAAAGAGCCAGTTCAAATGTCAGCTCTTCTACAAAAGCGTCAAGTCAGAGGACGTGCGGGCATATCGTGGGCATGTACACCGCTCCCTCTAGAAAGGAAATTCTGTACGGAACAGCCCCGTGCCTGCTTTGCCTTTGCCAACTGTGACTCCTGACAGCGCCCTTTCTTCAAACAAACAAATAAATGAATGAATTGGTAGATACAAATGAATAGATAGATAACTTAATAAATAAATGAACCAAGTGAGCCTACTGAGGTCAAGAATGTCGACGAAACAAGCCAAAGCATTCAGTATCATATCTCCATTCCTCTCTGTAAAGTGGATTTTTACAACACAACAGATGTTTTTAAACTAGTTTTACTCAGGATCTCTATTTTCTGCTTAAATACTTGTAAGCAATGCTAAGAAAAGCTGTAAGCAATCTAGTTACTAGCTCTCCCCTCCAGTTTAACACTCTGCGCAGACTTCAAAGAGACTAATTTTAGGTTAGTGTCGTGCTCAGGAAATGTGCGATGAAGAAATGACATTCTCGTAGATTGCACTCTTTATTCTTTTCTAGTTATAATTCTTAACCACATTTGCATTATTTCCAGAAGCAGGTTTTAAGTTCTTTGGGTAATTACAAATATATCTTATTTTCTTATATTCTTCACAGTGCTCTTTGCAAAATTAAGTGTTGCAGAATGAATTAATGTGATTGAATAATAATAATGGATGAGGATAATCACTTTTATATTAAATATTTAGGTGAATGGGAGAACTATTATTCTAATATTGAAAATTACAGGATATATATCCATACAGAAATACCCTCCTAGTCCTCCCTCCATAGGCCAAATCTTAATCTGCCTTAGCCTGTTGAACTCTGCTAGCTCTACCCTGACGACCCTCTGAGACTGTGAGTCACTGCAAAGGTCCACGGGTCCAGGCAGGTGGAGACTGGCCTTGCTGTGCCCTGAAACTTTTGCTGAGTGGACTCAGACCCAGCACTGGCACCAAACTTGAATCTGTATCATCCTGGTAAACACCACTCACCCCTACCTGGTGACTCACTGAGAACCTGCCTCACGCAACCTGGGTACCACCAGAAGCTCTTTCAGTGGCTGAGCCTAATAGGCAGCCGACAAGCAGAGGCGGACTCAGGGTGCCAGGGGCCTTTTGCCAACCCTCCCCAGACCCAGTACTACTGGAAGCTGGCCTTGGTACACAGCTTGGCCTCTCCCATGCAAACCCAGGGCCAGCAGAGGAAGCCACCAGCTATGGGTCACATTGTAGCTCCTAACCCAGGGCAGGTCACAGGTAGTGTCTGACATCGATCTGCACGGAGTCCCTCCCAAAAAGCCCCAGAACCAACACACCGTTCCTAGGATAGGGGTCAATTGATTCATCAAAGTATGCACTAGTCAGACTCTGAGCATTATAATCAAATCTGATGGTAATTGTTCTCTGATGAATTTGTCACCAAGCTGTGCCAGAAGCAGACAGATTGAAAAGCAGGCATGTATTTACTCAGCTGCAGTGTGGCAGCCCTCCAAACACATGTACTGACATTCCTACTCGTCCTTACTCAAATAGCAACACACTATATTTTTAAGAAACTGACACTATAACCTAAATATCAGAAAGGAAAATCAATTCCCATACCTGATCTACAATATGTTCCTATAGCAATAACATATTAAAATACAACTACAGCCCTGGCTGTTGTAGCTCAGTGGATTGAGCGCGGGCTGCGAACCAGAGGGTCGCAGTTTGATTCCCAGTCAGGGCACATGCCTGGGTTGCGGGCCAGGTCCCCAGTGGGGGCCATGTGAGAGGCAACCACGTGTTGATGTTTCTCTCCCTTTCTCCTTCCCTTCCCCTCTCTCTAAAAATAAAGAAATAAAATATTAAAAAAATAAAATAAAATACAACTACAATTCTTGAAATCTGAAAATAAAGTTCACTTGCTTTGTTTTCCAGAATAGCCTTTCATAAATCTTTGTGTTACTCTCTTACTACAAACCCCTACTGCTTTTCATAGTAGGCATTAAAGTGAGTGTTTTAGGATATGTTTCCTTAAACCATACCAGGCAAGGTAATTATACTAATGGTTGGCCAGGCTAGGAAACCTGGACGTTTTATTATATCAAAACCATTTTAAAATTTTAATTCCAGGTTTACCGTAATCAAATGTGTATTTGAAAAGGGTGGCTCTGGTACCAGGATTAAGATGGAGGGGACCAAGTTGTTCTGACAAGAGACTGTCAGACCTAAACGAGGGCAAACGCGATGAGATAAAGATAGAGAGCGGATTGAGATGCAGAGGACAGGTAATTGAGGGAAGTTTGTAACTGATTGCAGGTGAGAAATGAAAGAGAGGAAGCATTGATGTCCCTGGTATTGGGCTAAGCAGAAAGGAGCTCGACTCAAAAAAGGAGACTGGTGTAGACATTTTTTATTAGTGATAGAATAATGGCTATTCTCAGTAGAATATGGGAAGCATCATCTATGGCAACAAAAAGGAGAGTAAAATCACATTCAAAAACAGAGATAAGAAAATGATGGGAGTAAAAGACAGAAAACTGTACTTGAACAATGATTAAAATTTAAAAAACAAAAGAAAGAAAATGAATCATAAGGAACACAGCATGTCATCTCTTCTAGGCTACAAAGAAAGGGAGAGGGCTTGTTTTGGGGGAACAAATAGTCAAACACAACTAGAATGTCAGGTCAGAGAATGTAGGTGGCAAAGGCAGAAAGGTAGGTTGGAGCTACACAAGAGAGGATTTCCAGTACACGCCCAAAGAGTTCAGAGTCCATTCAAGAAGAAACAGGAATCAATAAAGGTTTTGTCATGAATTTAACAAATGAAGTAAAAAAAAGTACATCAATTATTTCAAATATTTTAAAGAATACAACCTATTTTTGTTTCTTTCTTTTAAGAAAAAGAGCAAAATTTATTGCTGCACTGATTTTAGCTTCCTTTCCCTAGAGTACACGTGACTGTGAGATTTAAAGATCTTCCACCTAGGTCAGGAGCCCTAACAGCCAAGAATGAGTTGTATATGCTGTATTAAATGAAGACATAATGGATAACGTTCTAGAACTTCTGTTTCTAATCATGGCAAAGTAGTCGAAGGCTTGCTTTCCTGACAGAACTCACACATTCAGCAGTTGCTCACACAACTATGGTTTCACACACACGACCCCATCTTCCTCCTAGCTTGCTTCCAGCTGCTGCCAATGATTTGACATTGGAGCCCGAGGAGAACCAGGTTAATCTCATTATTGCTACTTCCTAAAGAGTAAAAATCAAGCTCAACCCAGAAAGGAAAAATGGTTTGAGGATGACATCTTTTTTAAGGTTTTTTTTTTTTAATTGAAGCACAGTTTGTATACAATCTTACATTTGTTATATTAGTTTCGGGTTGTATAACATGGTGGTTCAACATCTTTATACCTTACAATGTGATCACCCTACTAATTTTAGTAATCATCTGTCACTGTGTAAACTTGTCAAGATATTATTGACTCTGTTCCCCTTCACCTTTCCACCCATCCCCCAAACCTTTCCTTCTGGAAATCATCACTTCGGTCTCTGTTTCTTTGAGTCTGTTTTGGGGTTGTTTTTTCCTGTTTTGGTTTTTTTTTTGTTGTTGTTGTTTTTTAGACTCCACATATAAGTGAAAGCATGCAGAGGAGGGCATTTTGATAGGAGTCGGCATATTTAAACGTGTGAACATAATTTCATCCAAACAAAGAGCATGCGTGGCGCTTTATTAGCAAGTATGCATCATTAGTGTCTTGAGACAGTCAGAAAAACAACATAATTGTTCAACATCTAACTGATATTATCAATACACAAATGCAGCGATAGGTCATTTATCACAGATTCAGTGACATTTAGTGTGCCTTCATTGTTAAGGCACAGACTTTGGAGCCCAGCTGCCTGATTGGAACCCTAACTTCTCTAAGCCTCAGTTTTATTCTCTGAAAAAATAGGGATGATTACAGTAGCTATGTCACAGAATTTTATAGTATTAAATGAATTCATCTCAAGCTTAAGAACAACGTATAGCAATCTATACACATTTATTATTAATAATTGATCATTACCATATAGTGTGCCTACATTTTTCAAAGTTCAAATTTTCTGTATATCAGAAAAAGAAGTATCAGTTAGTTTAAAAAAAAGAAATTTTTTTCCTGAGACAACAACTTTTTTGGTTAGGATTATAGCTTCAAAGGCAATTAAGAATATTGTCTTGAAGGAGGGGAGGGGAGATGTGAAAAGAAAGAATGGATTCTTGTCTTGGTCAGGCTGCTGTAGCAAAATAGCACAGACTGGATAGTTTATAAAAACCAGAAATGTATTTCTCAGAGCTCTAGAGGCTGGAAAGTCCAAGACCAGGCTGCCAGCATTGTCGAGCTCTGGTGAAGGCCCAACCTTCTGGTTTATAGTTGGCCTGTCTTGCTGTGTCCTCACAGAAAGGGTGAGGGGATCTCTAACGGCTCTCTCGTATAAAGGCACTAATCCCATTAATGAGGGTTGTGCCCTTCTTAACTAATTACTTCCTCACCTCCTTGGGCAGTGGGTTCTCAACATAAGAATTTGGGGGGAGACACACACATTCAGACCATAGCAGAGTCCTGACACCATGCAGTGTTCAACTAAATCCCAAGGAGAAATGAGGCCGATGAGAAATTCCATATGGCAGGTTAGCGGAAGTAAATTCTGAACGTGAAGCTTTCCTACCCCCTACATCTTTAACAAAATTTGGCCACATTCTGAGTTAAAAGTGTCTAGGAGACATACAGCTTCCCTAGAAAAATACCAGGAAGAAGACAAGGAAGGAGGAATAAAAATTCCAACCACTTTAATTTCCATCTCAAAAGATAAAATGATGCTTAGGTTACAGTTGTATCTACTTTTAAATATATTTATCATATTTAATATTCTTGACACCTGGCACCATTTTTGTATAGTACATGATCACGCACAGTTTGGAATAAACTTTGAATGAAAAGATAAGTGAGAGATTATGTACGGTAAGATGTACCAGATAGATGAAATTCCCCTTAAAGGACACTTGGGAGAGACACAATCTCTATGTCACCCTAATGTCCTTTGAATTTAGAGGATGGTTTATAATTGTTTATAGGGTAGATAAATAGGCATACTGTAAAAATAGGTATCTGGGTAAAGACAAGGACAATGAGACCAGTCTAAAAACTAGACCATTTACAGTCTTACTAGAAGATCCTGAAGCTCAGACTGCTCTGCTTCTTCAGGAAATGCCTCTGCCAGGTCTACTTAGGCTTCAAGGTCACAGTATTCTGGGGAAGACTTTTCAACCCAAGCCAGCAACTGGGGCAGCAGGTTGTTTTTGATGTCAGATAATATGCCATTGGAATAGAATCATTGTCTTACCTACTGTAACAAGCATTTTGAATAAGTTTGTCACATAATAAGCACTCAGTAAATGTTAATCGCTGTTTGTTAATTTTAAAATTTTCTGTACATTTTAGGGGAAAAGATCATAGTATGGCCTTAGGCATGTTTGGGTGATATGAGAGTTCCAAGAAGTGAATTGAATGTACATATTAAAAACTTAGTGATTCTTGATTTTTCTGGGACGGACTCTCCGAGATGGCAGCAGAGTAGGTGGAAGCTACACTAACCTCCTCCCAGTGCTAAACTGGAATTACAACCAAATTGTAGATCATCCTGAATAGCCAACTGAACGCTAGCTGGAGAGAAGCTGTATAACCAACGACTTACGGAAGAAATCATTCACAAGACTGGTAAGGAGTGCAGAAGCTCGAGAGGTCTGGCTGGGCTCCCACAGGCAGCCGCTGAAGTTCTGAAGGATATTTCAGTGGCCAGGGGAGTTCCCCTGAAAAGTGCGGTGATTGTAGGGGGGAGAGGTATGAGGGGATAAATGGTAATGGGAAAAAATACAATTTAAAAAAAGAAAGAAGAAAGAAAATGAGATCACAACAACCCAAAATCTGTGGGACACAGGGAAAGCAGTCCTAAGAGGACTAAATATGGCAAATATAATACCATATATTAAATATATGGTAATTTATAGCATTACATGCCTACTCAAGAAAAAGCTCAAATAAACAATCTAACTTTACACTTAAAGAAACTTGAAAAAGAAAAATAAACAAAGTCCAGAGTGAGTAGAAGGAAGGAAACTGTACAGATCAGAGCGGAATTCAATGAAACAGAGTCTTATAAAACTATACAAAAGAGCTTATTCTTTGAAAAAATATACAAGACTGGCAAACCTTTGACCAGACTCATCAAGATAAAAAAGAGAGAGCCCAAAGAAATTAAATCAGAAATCAAAGAGGAAACTTAACAACTGACACCAAAGAAATACAAAGGACTACAAGAAAAGATTATGAACAACTACAGGCCAACAAATTGGACAACCTGGACACAATGGGTAAATTCCTAGAAAGATACAATCTTCCAAAACTAAATCAGGAAAAAAACAGAGAATCTAAATAGATTAAACTGCACCTAGTGAAACTGAAGCAGTAATAATTTAAAAAAAAAAAATCCCAACAAACAAAATCCCTGGATCGGATGGCTTCATAGGAGAATTTTACCAAACATTCTGAGAACTAATACTTCTTCTTCTCAAATTATTTCAAAAAATCAAGAGGAGGGAAGACTCCCAAGTTCACTTTATGAGTCAGCATCATCATAATTCCAAATCCTGAGAAAGGCACTACAAAGAAAGAAAACTATAGGCCAATATCCCTAATGAACATAGATGCTAAAATCCTCAACACAATACTAGCAAATGAAATACAGAAATGCATCAAAAAGATCATACACCAGGATCAGGTGGAATTTATTCCAGGGATGCAGGGTTGGTACAAAATTTGCAGATCAATACATGTGACACACCACATAAACAAAATGAAGGACAAAATGACGTAATCATATCTATATGTGCAGACAAAGCATTTGATAGAACCCAGCACCCATTTATGATAAATGCTCTCAAAAAAGTGGGATTAGAGGTAACATACTAAAAATAAAAATGGCCATATATGACTAACCCACTGCTAGCATCATATTCAAAGTGCATTAACTACAAGCATTCCCCTTAAGATCAGGAACAAAACAAGCATGTCCACTTTCACCTCTCTTATTCAATAATACCGGAAGTCCTAACCATAGCAACCAGACAAGGAGAAATAATAGGCATCCAAATTGGAAAGGAAGAAGTAAAACTGTCATTATTTGCAGATGACATGATACTGTATATAAAGAACCCTAAAGATTACACTAAGAAACTACTAGAACTGATAAATGAATTCAGTAAAGTAGCAGGATACAAAATTAATATCCAGAAATCAGTTGCATTTTTATATGCCAATAATGAACTATCAGAAAGAGAAACTAAGAAAACAATCCCATTTACAATTGCTTCAAAAAGAATAATATACCTAGGAATATATCTAACCAAGGACATAAAAGATCTGCACTCAAAAAATTATAAGACACTGAAGAAATTAAAGAAGATACAAATAAGTGTGTTCATGGATACAAAGAATTAACACCATTAAAATCTCCATACTACCCAATGCAACCTATAAATTCAATGCAATTCCTATCAAGATAACAATGACATATTTCACAGAACTAGAACAAACATTTCAAAAAATTATATGGAACCACAAGAGGCCCTGCATAGGAACAGCAATCTTGAGAAAGAAGAACAAAGTTGGAGGAATCATGCTACCTAATATCAAGCTATACTATAAGGCCATAATCATCAAAACAGCATGGTACTGGCATAAAAACAGATACACAGATCTATGGAACAGAATAGAGTGCCCAGAAATAAACCCATGCCTTCATAGTCAATTAATATTCCACAGAGGAAGCAAGCACATACAATGGGCTAACGGTAGTTTATTCAATAAATGGCATTAGGAAAATTGGTCAGATACAGGCACCTTCTTACATCATACACAAGAATAAATCCTAAATGGATTACAAACTTAAATGTTAGACCCCAAACCATAAAAAACCTAGAAGAAACCATAGGCAGTAAAATCTTGGACACTGTTTGTAGCAATATTTTTTCTAACATATGCCAACAGGCAAGGGAAACAAAAGTAAAAAATAAACAAATGAGACTGCATCAAACTAAAAAGTTTTTGCACAGCAAAGGAAACCATCGACAAAATAAAAACACAACCCACTGAATGACAGAACATGTTCGTCGATACGTCCGATAAAAAATGGGCAAAGGACCTGAATAGACACTTCTCCAAAAAAGACATACAGATGGGCAATAGGCATATGAAAGGATGCTCAACATCACTAATCATCAGAGAAATGCAAATTAAAGCCACAGTGAGATATTACCTCATACCAGTCAGGGTGGCTACAATCAATAAATCAACAAACAAGAGCCAATGAGCATTCGAAGGAAGGGGAACCCTTTTGCTCTGTTAGTGAATGCAGATTGGTGCAGCCACTGTAGAAGCAGTATGGAGATACCTCAAAAAATTAAAAATGGAACTGCCTTATGACCCAGTGATTCCACTTCTGGGAATTTATCTGAAGAAACCCGAAACACTAATTCAGAACACTATAAGCACTCTCATGGTCAGTGCAGCATTAATCATAATCACCAATACATTGAAGCAGCCCAAGTGTCCATCAGTCAATGAGTAGATAAAACAACTGTGATACATATACACAATGGAACACTATTCAGCTGTGAAAAAGAAGAAAAAGTTACCCTTTGCAACAGCATGCATGGACCTGCAGAACCTTATGCTAAATAAAATAAACCAGTCAGAGAAAGACAAATACCATATGATTTCACTCATATGTGGAAACTAATGATCAAACTGAACTAACCAGCAAAAGAGAGACAGACTCATAGAGAGCAGGATGACAGCTATTAGGGGGGAGATTAGCGGGTGGAGGGATTGAGCAAAAAGGAAAAAGGAGTCATGGACATAGACAGCAGTGTGGAGATTGTGGGGGGAGGATGGTATAAGGGGAATAAATGGTAATAGAAAGTACAGTCCAATATAATAATAATAATAATTAATAATAAACAACTTAGTGATTCTTCACCTGCAACATAACCAAAAATGTCATCAAATAACTACGATGTAAAAGTGGCACATAAATCTGAAGATGCAAAAGCAAGTCCAAGACAGTCTTGTGTTTGAGAAATTCACACTCTAGTAGGGAAAAATAATGGCAAATACTAATTGAACTCTAACTACTTTGTGCTTTGATATGGATTAGCTAATTTAATCTTTATCCTAAACAGACGAAGTGGTTACCAACACTATCATCATCACACAGATAAGGAGACTGATGTCCCGAGTGCTGGCAGGACTTGCCCCGGATTGCAGATTGCGAGGGCAGAACCGGGAAGACGGAGGTCAGAGTCGAATCCCGGGAGTCTGGCTCCAGGTCTTACCCTTTGCCGCCGCTCTGTACCGGTCTCTAGAGCTCCGAGACAAGCATCTAGCACTGCGTGAAAGATGAACGGAAGGGGAGAGATTATGGAGACGGGGAGACCAGGTACTCAGACCAGGTACTGAGTCAAGAAGTAACAAGGACCAGGAATACATGATAATCATAAAGCTGGAGATTGTGAAATAAATGAAAGAGATACCAGAGAGAAGGGACTAAGAAGACTTGGAGACCACCTGCCATCGGGAGCCCAGGAACATTTGAACTGTTACTTTATATGCAGGAAATGTTGACATTCCAACAACAGTATCTGGTGGATGTGCCCTGGATGGGGCCAGGTCTTCCATCTGTCTAAAGTCCCCAGCACTGTCCATTGGCTTTCTGACCAGCCTGAGTCTTTTAATCTCTAGATTTATCAGCCATATTTTTCAAACAGTATTTCCAAACCAAGTCTCCTAGCTTCTATCAAATAATGACAGAAAGATGTTGGACAATTTCAGAGTCATGTTTCCCATCTTGTTCTAAAATGAAGAAAAGTCCTTTTTAAAAATAAAATCTCCAAGCTTATTAGAAAAATCATCACTTGCAATTACCAAAAACGCCACAAGATGGCAGCAAAGTATAGTATAAAAGCAGCTTAAGTAGCAGTCTTGGAGGGTGCCTTGTGGTAAACATTCTCAGATTTCCATATATTTTGTGTGTATTTCATACATATTAATCTATACTAGAATATAACTGTCATCTCCACAAAGCCTTCACAGTTTAGAAAACTCTCAAATACAACAGCTCATTCCACAAAGCCTTCACAGTTTAGAAAACTCTCACAAATACAACAGCTCATCCCATCCTCACAGCCCCTGTGTAAAGTCCATGAGGATCCTGAATTTTGTGGAGAATAAAAAGCAGTTTTACTGTAGGTATCAGAAGTGCCTCAGAAGCTCAAAGTTAAGGCAAAGCTCAAAATGTTGTCATTGTTTCTAGTAAGATGTGCTTCATGGGAAAGAGCATATAAATGGGGATACTGTACCTGTGACTTCAGAAGGAAAAAATTCTAAGATTTTTGATAGAACTGATAATACTTTAAGGGATTCAGGGCTATAAGAAATTCCTCACCATAATAGAAAAAATAAAGTAAAAAAACAAGAGGAGAAAAGGGTCTTTTATTATTTTATAACAAAGATTAAAATATTTTTCTAAGATAATTACAGAAAGCAAAAAACACAGAAAGTAAGCCTGGGGGGAGGGAACATATCATCCTCCAAATGATACTTGTATTAGTTTCCTGAGGCTGCTATAAAAAACCACCCTGAACTTGGCGCCTCCAAACAACAGTTCTAGAAACCACAAGCCCCAGAGCAAGGCGTCTTCAGGCTGCGCTCCCTCCAAAGGCTGAAGGGGCAAATCTTCCCTTGTCTGACCAGCTTCTGTAGCTCTGGGCCTCCGATCTCTGCATCCATCTTCACGTGGTCTTCCTCTTCTGTGTTCCTAATAAGTACGCTTGTCATTGGATGAAGGGCCTACAGGGATAATCTAGGAGAACAGCATCATGAGAATCATACCTGCAAAGACCCTTTGTCCAAATAAAGCCACATTCTCAGGTACCAAGAGTTGGGATTTGGACATATTTTGGGGGGCCACCATTCACCCCACTACAATGTTCTCAACGTTACTTTCCTTGCATCTGCCTATGGGGAGCTCACAAATCTTGACCCCTCCCCCAAGTATTTGTTTAGTGGTTACAGAGCAATAACAACTGATTTCTGTTCCAGAGTCTGACACTATCTTGCTGTGCCACTTGCATTCTCTCCTTGGGCTCCCTCTCCTCATCTGTCAGATGAGAAAGCTAGACCAGCCAATGGTCACAAAGCCAAAAAGCCTGTGGAGTCTGAGAGGAAATGAATAACAGAGGAGGCTTCGGAAACGAGGGCACTTATGCCAATCATTTGTCAGGTTATAGTGGAATCGCCTTATCTCCCTCTTTAGTTATCTCCTTCTTCAGTTGTACATTTGTTTATTTTCACAACTTACTAAGTATCTCCTTTGTGGCAGACAGTGTTTGCGGTTCTGAGACTGTGGAGAGGAGTAAGGCGGCATTCTTCTCTCAGAGACATCACCCCCTTCAGGAGAGTGACACATAACCAGATGACTGTGGTCCAACGTGGAAGTGCTACGGACAGGGCGTCCACATCCAAGAGCGTGGAAGCGCAGGAGCTCAGCTCTGGGGTGCTGGTGGACGCAGGTGTGACGAAAGTCTCCATAGGGGACACACTTCTGTTGGTTCTTGAGGGGTGAATAAATTCCATCATCTAAGCAAGATCGTAGACAACAGTACATGCAGAGTAATCAAGATATCTAAAAATGCCAAGACGTGAAACAGCAAGTGGGCAGGTGCCTTCGGAATAAAGTAAAACGAAGGAAAACAGGAAAAAATATTGTCTGGAAAGTCCTGGCTAGTGTGGCTCCGTTGATGGAGTGCTGGCTGGTGAACCAAAGGATCGCCAAGTAGATTCCCAGTCAGGGCACATGCCTGGGTTTCGGGCCAGGTCCCCAGTAGGGGGCGCACGAGAGGCAACCACACATTGATGTTTCTCTCCCTCGCTCTCTCTCTCCCTTCCCTTCTCTAAAAATAAATAAAATACTGTCTGGAAAGATAGACATGATTATTCCTACTATTACCTGGACACTTGCTTTGTGCACACACCATGCCGAAAGCCTCCATGCATTCCATAATTCTCACAGTAGCAGGAAGGATGTCCTTTTCGGCTAAGCTGCACTGAGGCAGCACACAGCTCCCAAATCTCAGCCGCTTCGTATAACAAACGCATGTTTCTTACACACATAATCTGGGGCATCCATTCTACTTAATTCTTCCTATCAACATGAATTTTCACATTCATTAAAAAAAAAAAAAAAAACTGGGCTGGAGAGTCCAGTACCAGTAACGGATTGCCTCCATGCAGAAGTCACACATTCCATGGTTGCTTACACTTTTAAGCAGGTCATTTGGGCACAGCTAACTTAAAAGGAGAGAGAAATGAAATGTCCAGAATTAGAGAAGCTAAGGCTGAACAAGGCTGAACACTGGTAGCTAGCTACCATGATTATTTTCATTTCACAGCTGGTGACATAGAGACACAGAGAAGTTACTCAAGGTCACATGGCTGGTAAGTGACAGAATCAGGATTTAAACTCAGCTCTAACTCCTAACCCCATACTTTTCTTTAATGAGAAATGTGTAAGCCACGCAAATGAGTTTGGACTTTATCCCACAGGAAAAGGGGAGTTATTGAAGGTTATAGGAGGGAGACTATAAACCCTATTTGAATTTTAGATAGATGTGTGTGAAACAATGACTGGGGATGGCTGGGACTGAGGCCGCGAGGCCCGTGGAACTCTGAAAGCTTCCAGAAGGCAAATGACAAGGCCCTAATCAGTGGTTCGTAAACTGAGGCCCAAGGAGGCAACAGATCTAAAGGTAACTAGCAATCAGAGTAATGGATATGTGAATATCTGTTTTATAAAATGTCCATTTTAATGGATATGTGAATATCAAGGATGATGACAAAGGACAGAGGGACAGAATAGGATGAGCAGCGTCCTGGCTTGGGCGGCTAGGAGTAGGAGGCGCCATTTGCCGAAGCAGGACTCCAGACAAGCGTCAGGTTGCCCTGCTTGTTGGCTTCCCTCTTCACTGTGGGGAGGGGCACAGGTGGTTCCAAAGGGAACTCGGTGCATTTGAGTGGCCCGTGGGGATCCAAGTAGGCAGCTCCAGCAGACATTTCAGCACGTGTGTCCTAAGCTTATCAAAACTGTATAAATCTTTATTTATACATAAGTAGACATTTCAGCATGTGTGTCCTAAGCTTATCAAAACTGTATAAATCTTTATTTATACATAAGTAGTTGAGGGGAAACATGCAGAAGTCGCGTCCTAATCATATGATTGGTGAAATGGACAGGAGAGAGAGGAAGGAAAGAAAAAAACAGCGAAGAATGGTGTAACCTCTGTGAAATACGGAGGCTTAAAATGTTTCTGAAGGCAGGGGCTTTGTTCTAGTCACCTTAGATCTCTCAGTCTAGCTCAGATTGAGTCCAAAAGAGTTTCCCAAGTATGATCGGCTAAGTTTGTGAGGCAGAAGCACACCAGAGTGCCGGCCATCTGGAAGCAGGATTGAAGTCCACTGTATTCAGCAGCACTCACATTGTTTAGATCAAGTAGGCTGCAGTCCCCCAACTTCATAGTCCTTGAAATCAAGACATACACATTATTTTTAATCTTTTTATAAGATACATGTCTAGGCCTATTACCAAAAGAATATATGTTTACTGTAACTAATAATGGTAATGGATTTGTCAGAAAAACAAAATAAAACTGGTTGCAAAGCCAGTACATCCCTCCTTAATAACTATTCTAGTCTGGAAGCTTGCTTCTGGCACGCATCTGAGGAAGGCGAGGAAAGCAAAGTGACGTGGCTGTGGAAAGGGGAGGGGAGCAGGCGGGGAGCTCGATTCAGTTGGGGTTTCGAGATTCCATTAACCTTCCGATGCTTCACAGCTCCTCCACACCTTCCGAATCACTCTCCACTTTTCTTTCTGCCATTGAAAAAAAGCAATGCAGCTTATTCACCACACATAAACATCTTCCTTGAAACTGCTCTGGAGCCGTTCCTGTGGTTAGCACAATGGGCTGTCAATGTCCAACGTGAAACCCTTTCAGCCAGAGAGGCAACGACTTCATGAGATTGTTTTCTGTGTTCTAGCAGAAAGGGAGGCATTCTGGAAAGTCACTATTTCTGCAAACATAGCGGCCTGTGAAATCTGCCCAAAAAAGAGCTCATCATATGCTTGTTATCCCAAAATAGCACCTTTCTCCATTATGCCGAGGTTGAGCGCAAGACTGACTCATCGCAGCTCGAGGACCGCTGCCAGAGCCCAGCGCCACACACGCGAGCGAGCAGGACGGTATCGAGGGGCCAGGGCCCAGAGCGCCCTGGCAGCCAAGAAAGGCACAAGTTTTCAACATCTACCTTACTAGAGGATAGACAACTTAATAGAATTTGGGGAACTTAATAAAAGAAATCCGTCACATGCATATTCTGCCGCCGAATCTGCCCCTTGTTTGGAGTTTGCTCACCACTAAAGCGATACTACTAGCTGCTTCTCCCACCCGAGGCCGACCCAGTAGAAATCTGGTTGTTCAGGCTATCCTCATCGCCAGCGCCCATGCCTCCCAGAGGTCTGCCCTGAGCTCCTCCAGCCAGAAGCCGTCTGTGCTCTTAGGGTCTCCCTCAGAGCCCCTCAGGGCAACACTCTAACCAAGTGAGCTACCTGCCCAGGGCAAAGGAATACCATTTAAAAGAGGTGTTTTCAATACTTGGATCATCCATCCAAGCTCTGGAGTGATAAACAAAGGTCTATACTAAAGAATCCCATTCTACATTCAGTGGTCAGGGATATAAAGGTGTTTTGGAGGAAGATGCTACTTTCTTTAGGGTAGAGGTTCTTGCTGTCCAACGTTCATGGAACATACCCTTGAACTGGTTTTAAACAGCATCTTGCAAATGGGTGAAAGGTGTAGTGCCCCATGGAACAAAACAAAACAAATGCAGAGTTAATATACTTGTGGTGGTTAATGTTATGTGTCAGCTTGACAGGGCCACACGGTGCCCAGATAATTGCTCAAACATTATTCTAAGTGATTCTGCAAGGACATTTTCAGATGTGATTACCCTTGAAATTGATAGACTGATTAACATTTAAATTGATTGCCCTCCATGAGGTGGGTGGGCCATATCTAATCAGTAGTTGAAGGCCTGGAGAGAAACAAAAGGCTTACTGTCCCCCAAGTAAGAGAGAATTTTTCCTGTCATCCCTAAAATTGAAGCATCAGCTCTTTCTTGTATTACAGCAGATATCCAACTAGACTTTGGACTTGAACTGGGACATTGGCTCTGTGGATTTGGACTTATCAGCCTTGATAATCACATAAGCCCATTGCATTTCATAAGTCTCTCTCTCTATATATATATGTATATATATATATATTTGTGTGTATAAATATATGATTATATATAATATATATACTTTATTTATACATATTCATTTACATACATTCTATTGGTTCTGTTTCTCTGGAGAACTCTGATTTTTAATACAATACCTACTAATTTTATAATACACACTTGAGAAAATAACACTTAATAAAATTTTGATTCACTAAGATATACAAAATAAACAGGGTAAGAAGTCATCTTAAAAGGTCTGAATTTGAAAAGATCACTACTGTTTAATTGCCCTCAGATTATGTCCTGCCTCTTACTTATTTAGTAAATGTCACTTAGTTCTCATTTGAGTTAGGAGCAAAAGTATTAAGGCAGGTTTAACCCATTTCTCTCCTTCCCCAGCCTCTCCTGCCTAAGGTGCACCTGCAGT
Source organism: Glossophaga mutica (assembly GCA_039655065.1). Classification (NCBI taxonomy): domain Eukaryota; kingdom Metazoa; phylum Chordata; class Mammalia; order Chiroptera; family Phyllostomidae; genus Glossophaga; species Glossophaga mutica. The sequence continues at coordinate 172,637,523 of CM077304.1, read as the reverse complement.
TTGGGCTGCTGCCCAGCCACACCCTAATGGGGGTGGTGGAAGTATCTATCCATCCAGATTAAACATTACCGATGATCCCCAAAGCTAGAGGCTCCATCATTCTGTCTTGAGAAGGGGTCCCACATGGGATCCAGATATATGGGACTCTGGTATTTTGGTGATTCCTCTGCAATTTACAATTTTACTGACTTCTCCTAAAACATAATCTATGATTCTGATCCTTTTCCATAGACACTTTTGCTTAAAGGATAAGACCAAGAAAATAAAACTCCGAACTTCCCTGACCAGCACTGCTTGTTTTGATGGTGGTTATTCCACTAAAAATGAGCCATCTCCTATCGTTGAAACCACACTTATAACAGAGGCCATCAGCGCATCCCCTGATTTAACCCCTTCACCAATTCTCCATAGCTTGAAGTGGGGGGAGGAAGAAGGAAAGGGACAAGTGTGAAATTGCTTAGCCTAAAATTTAAGGATGCCTATAATCAGAGTTCAACCTATTCTAGCAGCACACATTGACATACAGTATATGAATATAAATGCATAGTAGTGCAAGGCACAATATTTGGAACAGAAGATACAAAAGCCAGTTTGGAAGTGAATCCTCCAGCCCCAGGAAATGCTTCAAATAGCAGCAGACTTCACCAACATCTATACAGCAGTTTGGTGAGAGACCCTGAGCCAAAACTGCCCTGCGAAACCACTCCCAAGTTTCCGGGCCACAGAAAGTGTTGGAAAATGAACACTTGTTTTAAGCCACTAAAGTCTGTGATAATCCATTTGCAGCATTAGATAATGTACACATCTATCAACAGACAAATGGATAAGACAAACAAACTGTGGTATATCCACCCAATGGAATACTACTAAGTGATAAAAGGGGTGAATTATTGATACCTACATTAAGCCTACAATCTCGTCATAATTACACTGAGGGAAATAAACTAGTCAAAAGCAAAGAGTACTTGCTGTATGATTCCATTTATGTAAAATTCTTAAAAAGCAAACTCATTAGTAATGACACATAGTGATGAGCTAGGAATGACGAGGAGGCAAAGAGGGAAAGAAGGAGTTCAAAGTGGGGGCACAAGGACATGGTGGTCACATTCATTGATTCTATTGTGATGATGATTTCATGTCAAAACATACCAAATTGTACACTTTATTAATTAGTAAGTGTAAAGAAAAACAATTAAGAAAAAGTGATGCAGGCATTGGTACCGTCCCAGTGCTGTCAGGATTGGAATGAAAGACATTCCACTGAGCTAGTACCCACAATGCAATGGGAAGAGGGTGGGAATTCTCTTTCTCTCTGTCTCCCACTAGAGGGAGCCCATGCTGGAGTCTTTGTTTTTCTTTTGTTTAGTTCCATTAGCCACTAGGTTTGCCTTTCGTGTCTTCTCTTGAGGCTAGTTATTTTCTAATTAAGACTGATTCATTTAAGGTCTACTCTAGATCTCTTTTCTAAGTGATTTTGGCCTCACAATAGACATTTCACCCCACTATGTAACTTGTAAGGCTGTTGAGAAGATTTAAACTTATACATGAAGTACCTAGCTGCCACTTTGCAGATGTTTGATACATTGTAATTATTGTTAATATTAATGTTATTACTGTAAAGTTATAGTCCACAATAAAGATAAGAGAAGTAATTGGCATTTGTTCTTCATAATGGACATTTGAGAATTGTACTTTCACCATCCAAATAACCATAGTTTTAAATAGTCATGAATCAGGTCAATGTGAGAAAGGGGTGGGTTGAGGTTAAACATTAACTAATCCCTTGGGAGTTTAGGTAGTTGAATAATCCTTTTTTCAAGAACCTTAATGCAGTCTTTCTCTGCTAGGAAAAAAAATCAATGTTGCTTTTGGGTTAGAAAAGTCAAGCACAGAGTGAGAAGAAGCCCTGGTTTTATAATTTGTAGAACAATTTCAAGTGTACCATCCCAATTCATCTGCACAGAAACTGTGTTGTGATAAAATATAGGAATGTTACCCCATTTTAGGATGAGAGGGCTGAAGGTAACTCAGAGGAAATGACTTGCTGAATAACACAGGCTAGTATAAGAATAGCTGACCCTAACTCTTGTACATTTTCCATAACTCTCAAATGTTTTAGAAGGAAGACTGATTAGAAAAGACAAAATAAGAAAGTACTGTGTGACTCAAACTGAAGAGGAATGTTTTATAAAGGTGCTGAGGAGAAACCAGGTCAATGCCTTATTTGAATTGTATGACCTCTGCTTATAAAAAGAGACTGATTAATAAATCATAAATAAATCATAATAATTCAATCCATCAGATGGGTCCTTTAAGAATACTTCGTGACATGAGGAAAGTGCCCACATTTTAATATGTTTGAAAGCAGAAAAGTACAAGTTTAATGTCATATCTGTTAAGCGAAGAGGAGAGGGGGAATGAATGATAAATACCAAAATATGTTCTTTTCCATGTTAAGACTATAAATGGCTTTTCCTTTCTTTATTCTATTTTATATTTTCCTACTTTTGAACTATGCACATATTGCTGTTCTTAGAACAAGAAAAGAATTATTATATTGTAATGAACAAACAGTTCTGAGAGTCACTGTGCCTGGTTTCCTAAATACTTGGCTCACGTACTATTGTATTCAATTCCAGGAGCAAAATTTTCAGAAATGGTTTTGGTAACAAAGTGCAAATGTGTTCCTGCCAGATTTACCTGGACCACTGTGTGCATTTTGGCAACGTTAGAGAGAGGAAGCTGGGATGTGTTTTGAAAAAAGCTGGGACAGAGAAGAAAGGAAGAGAAATTTTTTTTCCTTATGATATAGAGGAACTCATTTAAAAATTACTTATCTTAGGAGGCAGGTTAAGACAAAGGGGATATGAGTGAAATGATTGAAGTTCATAAAGCAATCTGTCATATATGTGAACGTTTGAATCCCACTGGGTTTTAATCTCTCTCCTAACGACTCTTTGATTCATGTTTCTCATTCTATGGTGACATGCACAGTCCTGGCTGACAGCAGGTACCTGAACTGAATGGTGGTTTTTAGGCTGAAAAAACATGAATTTATCCTATACATCTGAAAATGTTAATATGGGATCACTAGGGAAGCCCTAAAAGAATCTTTCAATTTTTAAAAAGTCATTTTTTATGACAGTAAATGTGAGTAAATACCCGGCTCCACAAAAAGGTACAGGCTGATAGTAAGGTCTAGTAAGAGGGGTTATTGATGGTCAACAAAAATATTGTGTTGGTATATTTGTCTGAAATTCAGACTCTAGTTACCTGTATTATCTCAGAATATTAATAAGTAAGTAATAATAAAGGCAACCACTATGTTTATATAACAATGACAGTAGGCCAGACACTGCTGGAAACACTTTTTATGTATTCACTAATTTAACCCTCTCAAACACCTCTGCCAATAGGTACTCTTATTCTCCTTCCCATTCCCTCCATTTTGCTAGTGAGGAAATAGAAGCACCGGAAGGTTAAGTGATTTGTTCAAGGTCGCACAGCTAGGAAGTGGCAGAGTCAGGATTTGAACTCAAGCATTCTGGCTCCAGACTGCCTTCTTTCTAACCCTCTACAGTCTTCCAAGGGGAAACGACAACAGTGTGTACACCGGTGTATATGTAACAAACATACTTATCAACTGCTCTTTCTTAAGCCATGGTAGTTCTGCCTCTCCAAGTAAATCTATAAACAGGAAGTGCGTCCTCACTCCCTGCCCCATTCTTAACTCCCATGGCTCCAGGATTGGAAATGCCACACAGTAGATAGGAGATCTGCTGTGTCGTGTCTCATGTTTATATGACTGACATTCGGTTTCTTTTGAAAACAGTATATTTCACTCAAATTGTTAAATGTAAAGAAAGAACAACTCTCCAGACAATTAATGAGAAAATAAGAACTGGGTCACCATATGTGAAACATTTTGGAGATCTGATTTTTAGCTCTCTTATCATCGCAAAGTGAGTAAGCTCATATAATTCCCACCTGCAAAGGAACAGCCTTCATGAACTACATTTTCATCTTAGACACACACATCCCCTTTCTACAAGAACGCTCAGCCCATCTGCTCACATTTAAAAATATAAATTGAAGCCCTCCCACGCTGCCTTGGTTTGTAAAATGTCTATCACCAAATCTTTATTCCAAGACTCCTATAAGTCTATGATTTCTTTTTCATTCACTTTTGTTTCCACAGCTTTCACTAATTCTTTTTTCAAGTAAGTACCTGATGCTCACCATTCAAGTTTGCTGTAATAGACAGTGATCTTTAGACTGCAGGATTTCAATGTAGGAGTCATCATTTTGAGGAAATTGTTAATATTTGGGGAGACACTACTTTGTAGCCTGATACTAAGCCTGTTTCAAAGAAGAAAAATTAGGATGATCTATCTTTTCTCAAGATATAAGACGTGGCTGCAATAACACGGAGAAACGACCCTTAAAAACACACACAAAAAGGAAAAAAAGTGCAGACAGCTCTCTATTTAGTCAAAGCTCATTCCCTCAAGATATATTTAAGAGATTAAAAACTAAATTGTTCACACATGACCCCGAGCAAAGGGGTAGAGATACCTGTTCAGTTGTGTCACCCCCTCTGTTCTATGGAAACATTCCCCCTCAGGGAGACAGGCTTAGGACACACGAGAATGACATCCACATTGCTGTAAACCACACTTAGTCTCATAAAAGCCTCAGGCTTAATTCTTCCTTCCCTTCCCTCCCTCCCTCCCTTCCTTCCTTCCTTCCTCTCTCTCTCTTTCTCCTTCTTCTTCTTCTTCTCTCTTTCTCTCTTCTTCCTCTTTCTCCCTCTCTCTCCCTTTTCCTTCCTCCCTCCCTCCCTCCCTTTCACCTATTCACTCATTCATTCATTCAATTTGATTGTACTAAGTGCCATCTGCTAGCACAGTCACAGGCAGTAGAGGGACACAGAGATGACAGATTCTGCCTCCTGACCTCAAGGCATTTACAATCTGGGGAGGCAGGAAGACCAGTGCTGGGTCTTCTGAGGTTGGGCTCAGTGCTTGCTCTTTTCTTTTTCTCTTTTAAAATTCCGAGACATGAGATATAGTAGACAACATCTTTATTTGTTCATTTACTTACTTTCTTTTGTGAAGGCACTTTATGCAATGAACCAGTTCAGTCATTGCAATGATCCATTTTAAGTTCCAAACTGTTCCATGTCCCTGGCTACAGAGGGGACTGCCAATGTGTGGCATTAGAGCAAACTACTGGAATTTGTTATGAAGTCAAGATTTCTGCATTTTGCAAATGTTACTGAAATCCTTATTTTGAAAAAAAAAATGTAATCAGAGATGAAAACTACTTCAAGCCTGAAGTCCAACTCAAGGAGTTTTTAGAGGATACAGACAGAAACTGCTGAACCACAAGCAGGAATTGCCAAGGGAATGTGCCATAATATTCAAACACCGGGGTCTAGAGTATGGCACCAAGTCCATTAATAGCTGCTGAGGATGACTGGTCTGTGTTCCATGTGTGAGGTTTTCAATAAATGCTTCTCAATAAAGAGCCTTCAAGGACACTCGTTTATGGTGGTGTTTAATTAGGGGTGATGCTATTATTGGATGTACACAGTACATCTAATATTAAGGAAATGGAGATATGTATAAAATATCTATTAAAATGCTCTCTTTTCATAATAGAGAAAATTGGGCATAATATACTCAAAAAAGGGGACTGGTTAATTATGATATTAATTACATAGATAATTTTGCTACCATTAAACATTATATAGAAGAATTGCAATGATGTGGGCCATAGATACAATCTAGGACTAAGTGAATAAAGTGGGTGAAAAAGCTATGATTCAAAGCGTATTAAAATGTATTTCAACTCACCTGTTTTTAATTTTTTAAAATAACAGTTGCCATTCAATATTATTTTGTATTGGCTTCAGGTGTATAGCATTGTAATTAAACAATCATGCACTTTACAAAGTGTTCTGCCAATATTTCCAGTACCCACCTGGCACCATACATACTCAAGACATCTTTTAAAAAAGGAATAACATAGGCAAGAATGTTAAAAATATTAACTCTGATCAATTAGACACCCCAAATTCGTCATGATATTTCTAATCAAGGTCTTTAAGTGTTCCATCCCCTCTAGTTGAAACACTCAACCCTCACCACTTTTTTACTTAAAGAATTCATATTCATCCCTCAGGTATCCACCTGGATTTCACAGCCAGCCCAGTAGGTTCCACCTTGTCAGGTGCTCCTGTTGTACGCTACCATGGCACCCTGCACACCGACCATCATACCACTATTGCACACTTTATTTCAATTGTGAGCTCTCTTGTCAGAGACACAATCAGCTCCTCAAAGACTTCCTCTTTAACAAGAACCTAAACAACAAAACAAACAAACAAGCAAAATATAACCAAAGACACTGAAATAGAGAACAGGCTGACAATGACCAGAGGGGAAAGGGGAGGGAATTTCAGGGGAAAAGGGGAAGGGTTTAGGGCAAGTATAAAGGACACATGGACAAAAACTAGGGGCGGGGGGTGGAAATGGGAAGGAGGTGGGGAGGGCAGGGGGGTGGGCGGGGTGGGAGTAAAAGACAGAAAACTGTACAAGAACAACAATTAAAATAAAATTTAAAAAAAGACTTCCTCTGCTGAGCTTATATCTGCATCTGCAGCACCTACACACATCGTTCAGGTTCAAAACCAGTTTATGAAAAGGGTAAATAAATTGTCTCATTTTCTTCTTATTACTTTTCTCTTTTATACACATTTTCTTCAATAAACACCTATTTCTTTCACAAGTCAAAAGAGATCAATGTTAGATATGCTGTTATTGCCTTTGAAGATCTTCATTAAAATGTAAATGAAAACAATTTAGAAGAATGCAAAATTTTCTATCCTTCAGAATCCAAATGGCTCAGTGACTTCTTAATCTTCTGAGGAAACTATAATTCAAAACTTCCCCACATCTTTCTGAATCTAAATGGCATGGTGAATTTTTAATCCATCGATGTGATGAGCATATTTACCTCAAAAATACCATCACGTTGAATTTGCTAAAATATTATGAGCAGATATGAAAATGCCTAAAATTATGAACACTATATTATTCTCTGTAGGCCCAGGGTGTCAAACTCATTTTCACTGGGGGCCACATCAGCCTTGTGGTGGCCTTCAAAGGGCCAAATGTAATTTTAGGACTGTACAAATATAACTAATCCTCAACAAGGGGCAAGGAGCTCCTAAAAGAAAGTGGAGGGCTGGATTTGGCCTTCGGGCCTTGTGTTTGCCACCTGCACTTTAGGGTATTCAAACGTTCTAACAAACTCAATGTTTTACTCACTGACAGTGTTTCTGCTCCTTTCACACTTGTTTAGAATGTAAGAGAAAATAAAATAATGCTAGGTCCAGTAAAAATGGAGTCCTTTGAAACCCTTGACTGTCGTGCAGCTACACAGAGGAACGGTGCAGATGCGGAACTGAGTCCAATGTAATTCACCTTCGCATTAAGCTCTGCTGTTTTGTTGCAGAATCGCTCAAATGATGACAGCTTTAAAAATAGCTTTAAGCTTTTAGAAATAATTATGGCTATGTATTTTGAATCTCTTCTATACAGTTAAGGTTTCTAGCAGATCTGTCAAGACTATTAATATAAAAAACAATTTTATGTTTTATTTTTTTATATCCTTCCAAGGTGCATTCCATAAACACAAATGGGAGAACTTGCCTTGAAAAAGTGGAAAACTTTTACCTCCTTAAAGTTAAGGTTTGTATCAGCATTACAGTCACTCATTCTTATTCCTGGATTACTATTTCCTAGCACAAAGCTTAGCAAGCAATGAAGAGGATGAGCTGACCCCTGACAAGGATGAAGCCTTCCAGCTGCTAAGCATTGTAAGACTCAGCCTAGAACAAAGAGAAGCCAAGAGGTGAGGGTGGTCCCGAAGGCCTGAAGCCAAGACAGCTTGAAGAGCTTTAAAGCAAGGTGGAATCTCAGACCCGATGGCTGATGATTGGAAGATGGGGCAGGAAATGATCCCCTCAAGAGTACAGGAAACCCGATACATCTTTTACAAAAATCTTCTCTCCTAACCCTGAATTTCAGATTTAGCTTACTTTATAGGCCTTAAAATCTATTTCTGAAATTATCTTTTTATCTTTTTCTCTGGTAATTTAAATCCTGGGGAGAATTTTGTCTAACTAGCTTCAGAACGTCAGCTGAGCTGCTTTGAAGAATATGGTTCTACTGACTTAAAAAAAAAATCCGGGCTCATAATCTTCTTTAGCCAGATGAAGGAACATCAAACTGATGTACCAGGGAATCATGAAGCTGAATGATTAAGGTGTTTCTGAATTCAATGAGAAACCATTTAAAGGATCTGGGACCAGCTTTATCCTGTGTTCTTTTTTAGAAAGAGTAGAAAAAAAATTTTCAAGTGTTGGAGGATCATAGCTATTGTTTCCCTGACACTTTGTTAACTCTTCCAATCACTGGCCATTTCCTCAGGGCCTGGGTGCAGCTTCTCCCGCTTGGGATATGGAAAAGCTATCGCCTTTCTCCTCGGGGCATGGCCGTTTTCTTCCACCTGATGTGAAATTGCACCCATCCATACAGAATTATTTGCATTCATTGCTTCCATGTTGGAGTACTCACTTATTTAATATTTTTTACCTAGGAGTTACATTGGAAATCCCCGTGGAAAACAGAGGCCCAGAGAGGTCTAGGGAGCCATTCACCGGAAGCCGAATTCCAACTCATGGGTACCTCTCTCTGGGCCTAGAAGTTCAGAACTTGAAGCTTTCACATCTAATAGATCATCTCGCTGTTGCTCTCACATTGGGGATTTGGTTTCTTTTAGTAACATACGGGAATTTCAGCCACATTTTCTATATTTATTCATTATCCATCCTTTACCTCATCACCAAAATTAGTAGATGAAATCTGATACTCCTGCCCTACCCATCTAGGTGGTGCCAAGCTGTCCCGCACTGTCTGCTTCCCCAAGTGTCTTATTATCAGTTTCTAAGACTCCTTCCTTTCTCTGCTTCCTCTGCTTGGTTAAGATGCCTCCTCCAGTACCAAGTCTCCTTGGGCTATAACTCAATGTTGCGTTTCCTCTTTTGACAGATCCTTGTGAAGCTGCCAGCAAAGCTCCAATCCTCCACAGAGATCCTCTACAGAAAATGCCATTCCCATCCCCAGACGTCTCTGGAATATAGGGCCCACGCATTTCTGTAGTTTATGCCAGGCCTGAGCTGGGTGCCTGTGGGAGCCAGCGAATCAGTTAAAGACAAGGTGTGGGGTCAATCACTGACATAAAATTCTCATTCTGGAATCAGGCTGTTCTGTTGGATTCAGCATCAAGTGAGGAAAGGTCACTCTGCTTTCAATAAGGTGAGAGTCGTAATGGCAAAAGTCAATTCAATATATAAGGAGGAAATTTCAGGCCAGGTCAGTCTGTCTAGGTCAGTACCAAATGGCACACAGAGAGCACCTCACGGACGCTGAGCGCTGCGCTTCCTAATTGTTCACACCGGCTTTACTGTGCCCCTTTAGACTTCACAATAACCTTGGGAGCAAGAGGAAACAACCCAGGTCTGTCCATCACCAAGTCTGTATATTTTCTATGAAAATTTGCCTCTTTTCAACTGGGGGCAGGGGTAGGGAGTAGGAGCAGTTTCAGGTAAATAATTAGTTCCAACCCTCAGTGTGGTTTGGCACCACCTGATGGTAATTTTGCTGTTCTGCTTAAATGTCACAGGGATTTTAAGCCCAGTGACTATTTGGGGCTTTCAGATACCAGCAGAGATTCTAGCACTTGTCTCATGAGATTGACCCAAGGAGACTGAGCTCGTAGAATTCTAGAGACTCCAGGACCTACTCTGCAGCTCTCTAGTTTCCAAGGAGGGGTTGCCTGCCATTTCCTGCCCTCCATGAACTCCCTACACACACACACCTCGCCACCCAACTCTCAAAAACAATCAGCAAAATAATAACCACAGTCAGAAGACTGGAGCCAACTGTCAATTGCCTTGCATGGAGGTGGGGATTAATTGTCCTTGCAGAAATTGAATATTATGTATAATAGATCATCTTTGCTGATAAAACCCCTTGATTACTTACATTTAGCTAAATGTATTTTATGTATTTAGTTGAAATCTAGCAACATTTCCAAGAGCTAGTGAAGCGAGCATATAGTTGCTATAATAATACATGAAGATAAGATATTGTATTGAGCCTAAATTAGCAAGAGGTAAGAGCTTACTGTTGGAAAGTAGGGCATGGCCCATAAAAGAAAACATTAATTATTATCATCATGATTATTATACATAAAAATTCGCCAAATCCATGTGTAAAAAGTAACCCTACAAAAATTAAATGCAGAAGTTAGCAGTCATTGCTTACTATGTACTTGTGATTATTATTATTTTTCAATAGGGTGGTTGAATAACCCAAATGAGATGGGCATATGTAACAAACAGATAAATAATAGGTAACATCCCCTATAACTTGATCCAGAGAATTACCAGATCAGGTGGAATATTGAGACAGATGGACTTATCTCCATTGAATTCCTGGCTCTACTATTTACTAGCTTAGTGAATTCATAAAAGTTAAATTTTCTGAACACCAATTTTCTCACCTATATATAGGACATAGTAATATCCATCTTGTTGGTTGTTATCAAGATTAAATAAAATAATGTAAAGAAAGGACTCAGTATAGTACCTGGTAATAGTAAATAAACCCTTAGAAAGTAGTAAAACTATTTATTAAATAACAGAACTTGTAAAATCAGCTGTTACTATAGATATTATTATTATTATTACTAATCTGTTCAGAAATGGTGCTTGAAAAGTTGACTTTGCCATCACCGGCAGAGCCTAATGGTCTCTAACACATTGTCTTTGGCAACAGAGCTTCACCTGAACTGAGTAGAGGGAAGGAAGCCCACAGGGAGAGCTCTGTTTTCTCCCAGAGGAAGGTATCAAAGAGTAATTTTCATCCCCTCACTATCGTAGAGGAACTTTAGTAAATATACTTGCAAGTCTGGGAACTCCATAGAGATCCATTTGTTTCTGATGGAAATGTGCATATGTTCAGCTGAAGACTAAACTCATTTTCAATCCCTTTTAAATAATTCAAGTCTTGTTAAAGGTCTTCCTATTAAAATGTTGACAACTATAAGTCTTGTTAGCATGGTTTCCATTTGTGCTCATTTACCTCGTGTCTCTCCTCTATAAATCTAATAATGTTAACATCAGAAAGAACCAACACAATGATTCTTAAACTTTTTGGAGGCACTGACCTCTGGTGATTTTCTCAGGGTAATGTGTATAATATACAGGGTGGGGCACAAGTAGGTTCACAGTTGTTCATATGGAAAATACTACAGTCATTCATGAATAACACAAGCATAAGCTCTGTGTTTCACGTATTTGCAACTGTAAACCTGCTTGTGCCTGACCCTATATATAATGCATTGCATTATATATACACATAATACATTCACACTATGTATGTAATGTACAGAGCATATTAATATAGTATCTGTATATGTAATATACACATATATTATGCACACGCCATATATCTTTTCTAAATTCTGGAGGCTCGAATCCTATTTAAAAGCTCTAGGTCTCAAATCAATTTCAGAATCACATTAGCTATTCAAGATTAGTGCCAGTAAGGCATACGAAGAAAAAGTGCGGCTCGTATGCTCTCCATCTAGCACTTGTCTCAATGAAAAGATATTACCTTTTGGTTGTAATGGAGCCACTCAATCTTCAATATAGAACTTAAGTTAAGAGTGGTATTCAAAGTGGCTACCAATCAGTCCTGCAGGGCCTCAATCAGCCAGAAGGGATACCTTCAGTGCTCAGATGAGTGAGTTCTGGAGGTCTCAAGCTATTCCAGGAGTTAACCCATTTCATCCTGGACAGCAGAGGGTTGGAGTGGAGCCCCCTGGCAGAGGCTAAGGTGGTGGTAATGGAAGAGCCTTGCAACAACAGAATATGGTATTTCAATATTATAAAATTTGGGACAGTATTACTAAAAGGTGCCACCTAAATGTCTGGTCTGTGTTTAGGTATAATGACAAAGAAATAGTCTGATGCTCAAAACCAACTCAAGATGCCCTTGTAAGGGTGAGGACAGAGAAAGAATTTCCAATCCTAAAACACTGGGTACCACCTTCAGAGTCGGTGGCTAAATAAAACAAACAATAAACTTATTTTTACCCTCTTTTTTGGTATTTAATTTAGTTATTGCATTAATGATCATTATTATTTTGGTGAGGATTTATGATTTCCTTGGATTTTATCGCACTTTTTAAAAATAATGACATACATATTAAGATCCATCAGATGGTATTGCATAATAAAAATTTAAATAATACAATATAATGGTGTTGTTATGAACAAAATAGAAGTTATTTTATAACAATGACAACTTTTGTGCTTTATACTTTTCATGTTATTTTATATATATTAACTCTTTTAACCCATGGAGCATCCTAGGATACAGGGAGTATTATCTCCACTTTATACTGAAGAATACTACAGTTCAGAAAGTTAACTCACTCAAGTCGAATTGCTAGAAAGTGGGAGACCGTATTATACCTAGGTTTTCTAATTTGTTTTCAGGCTTCTTTTCACTACATTAAAATATCCTGGAATTCTTGGGATTTTTCTTTATGCAAAGTCAATCAATAATTCATAGTGTTCTAGAGATTCGAAGAATGAAACATCTTATCGTTTTACCTTATGAGCAGTTACAAGTATTGATAGTCATGATCCTTTCTTCAGATCTGACAACAGAATCTTTCATACACGAGTTTGGAGACTAAATGAGGTGTGATAGAGGTCCCTAGAAATCTGTGTCAGCCTGGTGCCAGGGTCAGGAATTTCGTATGCTATTATCTTATTTTCAAAGCCAAGCCATACAATTATATTTAAAGCATATAAATCAGCTATAATGACACAAAGGAATTTACTATTAGAAACTACAAATAGTGTTGGGAGTTCTGGACAGCTACATGCAGGAAAAAAAAAAAATGAAACTCGACCACCAACTACACCAGATACAAAAATAAATTCAAGGTGGATAAAAGACTTAAATATAAATCATGACACCATAAAAGTCTTAGAGGAGAACATAGGCAGGGAAATAGCAGATATTTCACACAGCAATATTTTCACTGATATGTCCTCTAAAGTAAGGGATGTAAAGGAAAGAATAAACAAATGGGACTTCATGAAAATAAAAAGCATCTGCACAACTAAAGAAAACATCAGCAAAATGAAAAAGGTTACCAACTATAGGGGGAAATATATTTACCAATGACATCTCAGACAAGGGTTTGCTCTCCAAAATATATGAAGAACTCACATGAATCCACTGCAGGAAGACAAGCAATCCAAGTAAAAAGTGGGCAAAGGCCCTGACCAGACACTTCTCCAAGGAGGACATACAGAGGACCCAGAGGCATGTGAAAAGATGCTCAGCATCACTAGCCATCAGAGAGATGCAAATTAAAACCACAGTGAGATACCACTACACGCAGGTGAGAAAGGCCATCATTAACAAATCAACAAACAATAAGTGCCAGCAAGGTTTTAAAGAAAAGGGAACCCTAGTGCACTGTTGGTGGGAATGCAGACTGGTACAGTCACTGTAGAAAACAGTATGAAATTTCCTCAGAAAACTAAAAATGGAACTGCCTTTTGACCTGGCAATTCCACTGCTGGGGTTATACCCTAAGAATCCTGAATCACCAATTCAAAAGAACCTATGCACCCCAATGTTCATAGCAGCACAATTTACAATAGCCAAGTTCTAGAAGCAACCTAAGTGCCCCTCAGTAAATGAGTGGATCAAAAGCTGTGGTACAATTTACACAATAGAATACTACACAGCAGAAAGAAAGAAGGAGCTCTTACCCTTCGCAACAGCATGGATGGAACTGGAGAACCTTATGCTAAGCGAAGTAAGCCAGGTGGTAAAAGACAGATACCATATGATCTCACCTATAAGTGGAACCCAATCAACAAAACAAACAAGCAAGCAAAATATAACCAAAGACATTGAAATAAAGAACAAACTGACAGTAACCAGAGGGGAGGGGAGAAGGGGATTACAGGGGAAAGAAGGGAAAAGTTCATCCCGGAAAATGTACAAAGGACCCACGGCCAAAGTCAAAGGGAGGAAGGGTTGAGGGCGGGAGGTAGGGGTTTGTGGGGAGTAGTGGCAGAGACAACTGTACATGAACAACAATATAAAAAAAAAAAAACTTAAAAAAGAAATAAAAGAAATCTAAAAAAATAAAAGTAACTAATATAATTGCTAGAGGAATGGGTAACAAATCACTTATACAAGCAGATTGTGTTAAATTGTTAAGAAGATATAAAATTATCAGAAACCTGCAAATCATAACATTTTGAAATGAAACAAAGTCAGCTAACAAGAAGAAAAACATTGCTCCATATGTAGCTCTCAGCAAATTCTATTAGCCTCTGTCTAAGCTTAAGTCTCATCAGCAGGCCAGGCGTGTCTGGCACAGAGCACCTGCAATGAAAGTTACACTGCAACAAAATGGGATTCATCGCTGGAGGGAGGGGATGGCCAGCTGAGGAAAGGCTGAGCCTGGAAGTCCCTAAACTCACTGAATGACAGTGATAGCAGTACCTTTATTCCCCTCACTTTAATGGGGAGTGACTAACACCTAGAGGACAGAAATCATAGTGGGTGGTAATTTGAGTAGCAAGGGGAGTTTTTAAGCAAAGGACAAAGCAAGCAAAAGCAAATACTACATTCTGTGGGGCAGGAGAGGGGTGAGGAAAGGAGGAAAGAGACTAGAAGGAGTCCTTATTGAGCACCTACTGCCTGCAAGCTGCAGAGAGAAACTCGCATATCTTTTCTCTGCTAGCTGGAGGTTGGCAACGTTTGTTTACTATACAGATGAGAACAAATGATCTCGCTAGAGTTTTTAAGAATTGCTTGAGGCTACTAGACTATGAAGGGGTAGGATGGGGATTCTGACCCTGGTTCTTCCATCTCTGAGGTTGCTCTTTCCTCTGTACCGCTGTGCTCAATCTGAAACTTGAGCTGCAGACATTCGATTCAGTCAAAAATTACGGAACGGGTGTTCAAGTTTAGAAAACCCAGTGGTTTAATCCAGACCTGGAATATTACAGAACCAGGGATCTGTATAGAATTAGAATATATATAGAGTTTCTACGAAGAGGATAAGAGGAAAAGTCTGAAAAAATGTTAAAGCCTAAACTGCCTGGCGCACTGTTGGTACCTTAGAAATGAGTTCATTCACTGAGAAAACATGTATAGTTTTTAGGAAATTAAATCCTTTGAATTCTAATTAATTTATTCTTAACCAAAATTTATGTTAATATGTCAATAGAAACTGCAGAGAATTCAAAAAGGTTTCTAAAAATTGGAAGGTTTTTCTTCTCGGCAGCAAAACATTTTTTCTCCGGCAGTGCAAAGAAATTGGATAATGTAGACATTTATTCATTCCAAATCAAAAAGCCCACAGACATCAAGCTGCTTGAAATTTGTCAAAAATTATTTACACATCCATCTTTAAAATAAATAACTTCCTTCTGCGTGAAGACCAGAGATGGAGGTTTGGGTCACAATCACTCGTGTTCTACTTTCCGCCCCACACATCTGGCATAGCCACACGGCCCTTGCCACGTTTTCCTGATTTCTTGCAATATGGCCTTTGTGAAATGCAGACTTCTTGGCCTCAGATTTTAAACCTTCCTAAAAATTGCATCACCAACTTATGATTCTGGCTTGATAAGGACCGGGCCTCCAGATAAATTGATGACTTGACAGGTGCTGTTCCCTGTGCAGCCCTGCTCTCCCCTCCCCTCCCCCCGGCCCCCTTCACACACTTGCTGCGACAGTTCTCTGCATCTACAGCTCCCTCCCCTCCTTATCAGCCCATCTCTACCTCTCCTAGGTCCTGTGGGATCCCCTCTCCCCATTTCTTTTCCTAGCCCTTCCGACCTAGTAATAGGAAACACTTGGCATGAGCCTGAGTATCCCACTGAAGCTGCGGAGATGAAGTCAATGAGGAGAGAGGCACCCAGACAGACCAGGCCGAGTGCGCACCTTCACAGGCACCATCCAGCCAACCCGCGGCTTCGCTCTGAGAAGGGCACTATATGCCCCCAACAAGAATGAACCTGGTCACTGGAAGTTTTAGCCAGCCCTGTGGATGACTGGTTAGATTCCTGTCACATGCAGCATTAAAATAAAAAGGGACTAAGCCACCAGCAGAGGGTCTCCAGCTTCAGGACACTGCCAGCTCCCAGTTTCAATGCCTTAAAATAGCTAAGAGTGAGGGAAAAAGAAAGGATGAGTCCAGTTCAAATGTGCTTCTTGTATTTTCTAAGGGACTAAACCAGAAAGCAGTGAGGTGGGGTACTGAGGAGAACAGATTATGAAATAAGTTGACCACAGCTCCTAGCCTTATCTACCCTATTCCCATCCCCCAGTGGGCTGCAAGCCAGCATCCATCAGGCCCTTTACCTCAAGCAGGCCCTGCAGTGGGTTCAGCATGCAGTCACCTCCTCATTCATCACTTACTCATGAGGTCAAAAGTCACCTGGAACCCAGTACGAGGAAGGCGCTGTGCCAGGTGCTGAGGCACGTGATAGGAATGGGGACAGTTAGCTGGAAAATGTTTAGTTTCAGAAAGTCACTAATTTTGGAGTTAAAGAAAACAAAAAGGAAGTACAGAGATTTTCTGTACAAGCCCTGCATTTTACAGATGGAGATTTTAAACCCTGGGGGGAGGAGGGAAGTATAAGTGTGCATAGTCGGGAAGCTGGGCCTAAACTGTTGCCACCACAAGTCAAATTTGAAGCTATTAGCACTTTTTTGCCACGGTGCCTAATTACAATGTTTAGCCAGAGAATTTTATAAGAACAACTAAGTGACTACTCTTCTCACTCTACTTTGCTACAGGCTATGTAGACAATAAAAATAGATTAGGCAAGGGGGAATATCTCTATTAGAGCAAATAACCCTGGAATTATGTCTACTTCTCTTTCAACTTCACCCTAATAGAGTCACCAGGAATTCTGTCTGGAGCTGTTGTTTTATCAGTATTGTCTTAGCGTTGTTGGAGACTGCATACTATATACAATGTTCTGTTAGTCTAAGCTCTGTCCTTTGCAAGAGGAAAATCTGTCCTTGTGAACTGCTCCTGTCTCTGCTGACATCCCCTGGGGCATCACTGGAGCTACCTGGTCTTGGGTGTTAGAATCCAATCCTCTTCCTCTGCTGCTACCAGCATCTCCAGCTCGGCCATGGACCCTGCTCCTGGCAACAGATCCTTTGCGTCTGCTGGCTTTCTTTGGGAAATTTTTGTTTGCTCACCATGTAGTATACATAAGAGTCTGAAGGGTGGTCCTCTTGTCTATCTTCTCAGGCTCCTCATCCAGCTGATGCCGCTGTGCCATCCGAAGACCATGCCAGACTCAGCACTTCTCCGTGGGGAGGGCAAACACTGTCTGCTCCAGAATTCTCTCCAACTTATCCAAGGGTCCTCTCTTCCCTTTATCTCCAGAGCTTGGCCTGAGGCCAAGGAAAAAATGGGCTGGGCAATTCTTGGAGACCCAGTGCATGTCAGCTCAACTCATAGCTCTTCCGGTTGCTTCTTCCAGCCCTCTGGTCTCAATCTTGTCCTCTTTTGTGTTTTATGGCTCTGACTCATCATTTAAAATACATCCAGAAGCTGATAATTCCTCTCCTCTCCACCTCTCCACCATGATGGTCTGAGCCACCATCATTCTTCACTTGCATCACTGCAACCGACCCTTCGCTGACCCCTCTGTTTCCTCCCTGGGTTCTCCAGAATCTGTGTTCAGAGCAGCAGCTACAGTGATGCCTTTGACAATGCAAATTACATAACTTACGTCATCAATCCTCTGCTCAACAAAACCCTCCACTGGCTTCCTCTTCACAGAGTCAAGTCCAAAGCTTTGACATTGGCCTGTCCAACCCTATGTGATTTGCCCTTCCCTCCTGTCTGACACTCTGCTCTAGCCACCTCCTGACGCGAACAATTGTTCAGGCTGTTCCCTCTGCTCAGACTGCGTACAGAGAGGCCTCTCTCCCCTCCTAACTGTACATAAAACAGCATCTGTACCCTCTCTGTGACACTTCTCATCTCTTTCTCTCTGCCCTTTTCTCCCCATGGCGCTTACTCCCACTCGACTTATCATTTGTTTATTTGTGATGTACCTATTGTCCGACTCCACTTATCAGAATGTAAACTCCACAAGAACACTTTGTTTTGTTCACTATTGTATACCCAGTGCCTAGCACATTTTAGATGCGCAATAACTAATTGTGGGATGAGTGAGTAGATAGAGAAATGAATCAATTCTAAAATAGGAGGCAAACTCTGACTCTTTTTATGCAAAGTCAATGTTTTGAAACTGAAAAACAAATCTCACAAGAAGATTGCATTAGGTTTCAAGGCTGTCTCCTTTTGTTGGGCACTTTAAAAATTCTGTTTTGTAACTCAAAGCTGAGCATTGATTTCTTTGCTCTGGATTACATCTGTCCTCCCTCTGAGGCTTGAAGGATACAGGCTCAATGGGCAGAAGACTCTGGAACAACAAGGGGAAGAGCAGGAAGAAAAATCTCCTTTTTTATGAAAATCCTCAAATGGCATCCCTCTACCTCAGAATGTTGTAGAAAGGGTTTAAATCATTTTGGCCTTACTGTGCCTAGATACTTCTTTCATTCTCAATCTTGCCTGGAACTCCTTAAATATTAATAGGGTAAAGCCGCTTGTATCTTAGGTTGAAGTTATAAAATAGAAACCAAAGCTGCTGAATTTTGAAGAACACAGGGGGAGCTGAGGTCTGAAATGTCTGCTAAGGACATTTGAACAAAAAGCTACCCTGTGAGCTCTGCTTTCAAACGTTGAATAATAGGCTTTAATAATAAAACACAAAGTGCTTAACTGGACACAATGGAGAAAATGAATAGAATGAGTGGCACCAATTGATGAACAGAGTATTTCTGGAGTTTGCAAATTCAATAACGGTTTATACCTGGGTTGCGAGGTGGCAGTCCACAGTTACCTGTCCTCCAGGGCATTTTATCCAGTCTGTATTTGTTCATGGAAAACTTTCATATGTCGGTCCTGATTCTTAGTCTTCTTTTACAAGTGGAAAGTCTGCCATTTTTATTTGTAAAAGCAAAAAGTATCTAAACATTGGAAATAATTCCCAAAGATTCCTACATGCTTTTTCAGTCATAATGGAACATTGTGTAATGAGCCTTCCTAAGATTCGCACAACTGCCTCAGCCCCGACCCCAGGGATGCAGTAGGGTTTGCTTTACTATTTGCTATTGTTTACGGCCGAGACTCTTTAAAGTTCGATGTTAACCTGTAGAAGATTGGTTGCAAATTATTTTTGTCCACTAGGAAAAATAATTCCACAGGTAAGAGTTTTATTGCTCTGTAGAGTGTTAATCAGTCTTATAACTTACTTAAGCCTTTTTCAGTATTCTTTCTCCTACTGACCACTTAAATATGCCAGTGTCTCATTTTTTCCTTTGAAAAAGAGTTATCGTCTTGCTAATTTCTTATTAATGAGTCATTTAAATTTTTCTTTGACAGGTATTCACTGTGTTTGTAAGACAGTCATGTTATTATCTTTTGGAAAGTTATATTTGGACCTGCTTCATATTCTTAAGTGCATCCAATGGCTGAAATAATCAGTAGCAGCCACCATTAAGCAGGGGGGCTCTCCATCCGAGAGTCCCCTCCTCCCACTGCCTATAATCTTATTCCCCGCCCCGCCCCCTCAGTCATGCATCCTTCCTGGCCTGTTAGGTCATTTGTTCATAACTGCTGACTTCTACCTGGAGGGTTTACTGGAGTAGTGGTTCTTCTGCTGAAACTCTCATCGGACTCTCCAGGAGGACTCGTTCAAACACAGAGTGCTGAGGCTCACCACAGGAGTCTCCAACTCAGTAGGCCTGGGTGAGGCTCAAGAATTTTCTTTTTTTTATTTTTTTAAGATTTTTAAAAATTGAATTTATTATAGTGACATTGGTTAATAAAATTATATACGTAGGTTTCAGGTATACAATTCTATAACACATCATCTGTATATTATATTGTGTGTTCACCACCCCAAGTTAAGTCTCTTTCCACCACCATTTATCTCCCCTTATCCTCTTCTACCTCCCCCACCCCACTTTCCCTCTGGTAATCCCCATACCATTGTCTGTGTCTATGAAGTTTTTTTTTGTTTTTGTTTTTTTTTTGCTTAATCCCTTCATCTTTGTCACCCACCTCCCAAATACCATCCCCTCTGACAGCTCTCAGTATCTAGAAGTCTGTTTCTATTTTGTTTGTTAGTTTATTCCATTCATTAGATTCCACAGATAAGTGAAATCATGCATTTTCATTTCTAACAAGTTCTCAAGTGATTCTGAAGCTGCTGGTGCAGGAACCACACTTGGAAAATCATTGCAATAATAGTGATGGACCTTGAGCTTGGTCTGCATAGGTGAGGAGATATTTTCCACTATAACAATCTGGCAAGCTGAAAGCAAGGTACAGTAAAGTAAGTTTCATTTTAAACACTCTTAAAATGTAAGTTATAAAATATCAGATAATGGAGAGCATTTTTGCAAGATGTTTCCCCCACTTGAGAATCAACTGCTAATGGTACTGAAGGAAAAACAATAGCAAGAATCATCAATGTATTGTAAAGTCAAGGCCCAGCTCAAAGACTGCGTTTTTTGTTTATCTTCATTTTTAGCTCCGTGAGGGCCAGAGAGTCCTCATAGCCTTCCCAGTGCAGTGCCTAATGTCAGCTCATAGCACAGGGCTCGCAGATCCCCACTGACTTTCACTGGTACATTTCTATCCATTCTGACGGTCTCCACAGCCTTTCACAGTCATTGTCTCAGTCAACACTCATAACATCCCCATGGGGTAAAGAGGCCATGTGCATCACACTGTGTCACAGAACAATAAGCTGAGTCTCACAGGGGTCACGTGGCTTCCCCTAGGAAACACAGAAAACGCACAACACCACCAGAAAGCGCCAACACTGCCTTCTGTGTTGCTCGGCAGAATTCTTTACTGACACACAAAGACCAGGCTGATAGTGTCATGAGGGCTTATGGAAAACTAAAAAAAAAATTCTTAAAATGCCGTTCGGCCCACAGTAAAAATATTTTGGTCACAAAGAGCGGAAGACATCTATTTTTCTTTAAAAACTATTTCCCACAACAGTTTGGCAGTACCCACTTAGAATAAGATAAAAAATTGACTCTATGCACCCAATCGATCAGCTTCAGAAAGCAAAGGAGTACGCTGACCTTTCTGGAATTTAAAATTTTGCAAAGAGAGCCCTGGCTGGTGTGGCTCAGCGGACTGAGTGCTGGCCTGGGAACCAAAGGGTCGCTGGTTTGATTCCCTGTCAGGGCACATGCCTGGGTTGCAGGCCAGGTCCCCAGTAGGGGGCCATGTGAAAGGCAACCACACATTGCTGTTTCTTTCCTCTCTCCCTCCCTTCCCCTCGCTCTAAAAATAAATAAATAAATTCTTCTAAATAAAATTTTGCAAAGAGAGAAAACAATGTGTGGAAATGGGATGGATACTAGAGTCTGACAAATCTCCACTGTCATTAACCAGCTGCAAACCCCTGAGAAATCATCTTATCTCTATGAATTTTAATTGCATCGCTTACAAAATAAATGATATGTACATATTAAAACCTAAATTTCTTGTAAGGATTAAGCAAAAACTATACGTAAAAAAAGGATAAACATATAGAGTACCCAGTCCAGGGCCTAGAGCACTGAAAGTGGCCAATAAGGGCTGGCTCCTACCTTCACTCTAATTCCTTGAAGAGCAAAAGAATCCAATGAGACCACTAGGATTCAAACATCAAGAAAGATGTTGGGTGAATATCTATTGCTTATTCCCACTGAATCCTCACGATTTTGTTGAATTGTTCAAGCATCAATCCATAGCATATCCAGAAAAAGCAAATACGGGCATATTATTGTAGTGCTGATACAATTCACCATTGACTGCTACAATAAGAAATTGTCAGCACCTATTAGCATATGGCAGGTGATTTAAATGGATAAGTCAGGTGCAACATAATGTATTTTCATTTGATTGTGTTGTGGTGTGGAAATCGATGAGAAAGAACAAGGCAACAGCTTGAATTACAAAAGAAAAAGGGAAAGAAAATTGGATGAATTGCATTCATCCTCATGCAGAAATGTTATACAATTATAAGTGGCATGAAAGGAAATGCACGTAATTATAGTCTGCATGGAGCTGGGAACAAATGGAAAGGGCGGTGCTGGCCAGGGAGGAAGAGAGGAGAGATCTGAGAAACTGGCCTGCTCTGCATTCCAGACACAGGAAGATTTCCTCTGCAAACAGCACCATGGCTGGAGTTGCCAGTTATGTGTATGACAAAGCAGAAAACAAAGCCACTGATCAAAGTGCTGAATTCATCCTCAGACTCAGATACAACTTACAAGGAAATGGGGAGCCTCAGTGGATGGCAACCTGGAGTTTTGATGTAAAGGATGCTGGAATAGATGGCATATCTGGAGTAGCTAAATGCATTTTCCCTGTTCTGTATGCTCATAAACAGTCAAGTGTGTGGGGAAGGTTGAGTTTGATTGATGTTAGGAAACACCTAGCACTTTGTTCCCCATTATAAGAACATAGCAGCCTCCAGTTGTGCTAAAGCTGACCACCCACAACTTCCCTGATGGAAATGCAGCAGGATTTCTGTGATTTATAGTAAAACAGCAATCCTGTGCCATGTTCATGTCCACATCATTGCAGATGTGCTACAGTCTGCCCTGTACAGAAGTTAGGTTACAGAAACCTAACCAACTGCATTTAGAAAAGCCTGATATTGACCCTCAGGTCCTACCACCACCACTGAGTCATGGCAAGAGAAAACAGCTGCTGTTCCTGGGTGTTATTGGAAGAGAATATATTATATCTGGAGGTTGGCCTGGTCGTAGTCAGCTACATTTAGTTCTTCTACCTGGCTGGTATTTCACTCCTTGTGTCATTAATAATAATTCCAAAAATGCATTTGTGGTGAGGGGTGGATAAGCACTTTATATGGGTGAATATTTCCTCCTCTGACGTACAAGCTTCTCTGAAAGCTGATACCCTGGATAATCTATTAGCTGGGGCTTCGGAGTTTTTGGTCTTGATATCCTTGAAGAGTAGTGCTTTTCAGATATACATATCTCACCCACATAAATCTCCTGGCATTTTTGTTAAAATGCTGATTCTGTATCAGCACATCTGGAGTAGAAGCTGAGACTCTGCACTGCTGAGGCCATCCAGGTCATGCCCTACAGCAGATGGCATAGCAAGTAGCAGGGGCTTTGTACACTTAAAGCGGACCAGAGTGAAGGTCATGGCACTTAGATCAGCCAACCATGTTCCAAATCCAAGGAGAGCAATGGACCAGCTAGGTTTCCTCCCGCTCCAAATTGCAGCACGCTGTTTAAGAATGTCAGCTTTGGAATCCTACGGACGTAAGTGTGGGCCTTTACTTTGTCGTGTATTAACTCTGTGACCTTGGGTAAGTTAACTTTTCTGACCTTATTTTATCACCTGTGAAATGGCTAGAATACTTACACACTACCTATGTGTTAAACATTTCCCACCTCAGGAGGTAGTTATGAGGATTAAATTAAATGATATACTTAAAGTACATACCACAGTGCCTGGCATCTGGGAGATAATAGAAATGACAACCAATATTATCACTGCCATTTATGTAAGTATCTCCAATTACTAGTTTCTAATTTAAGCAGGAGGATGAGAGTAATTTTGATGGGGGACAATTACACTCATTTACTAAACTAATACCTATTTATCGAGGGCTCTTCTTAGCCAGGCATAGTCTAGGACTAAGGATCCCTCACTTAAGAAGTCAGGAAATGACAATGTCCCCATGCAGCTGACCTTCCAGCGGGAGGAAAAACACAATAAATAAATAAATAAATAAATAAATAAATATTGTGGTTTTTTTTTTTAAGGAAGCGTCCCACTATGTAGTATTTCTGGAAAAATCACAACTATAAAGATAATAAAATTATCAGGGTGGCCAGGAGTTGGGAGGGGAGGAGCAAATAGGTGGAGCAGAGAGGATTTTGACAGCAATAAAACTGTATTTTGTATAATACTACAATGGTGGATACACATCATTATACATTTGTCAAACCCACAGAATGTACAACACCAAGAATTAACTTTAATGTAAACTACAGATTTGGGGTGATTATAATGTGTTAATGTAGGTTTATAGATCATAAAATATGTAGTGTTCTGGTACGAACTATTGATATTGGGGGAGGTCATGCATGAGTGGGGAAAGGGGTCCATGGGAACTTTGTACTTTCTGCTCAATTTTGCTGTGAACTTAACACCTCTCTAAAATAAAATCTATGTGAGAGAGAGAGGGAGAAAGGGAGGAAGGAAGGAAGAAAGGAAGGAAGGAAGGAAGGAAGGAAGGAAGGGGAGAGGGGAGGGAGGAAGGGAGGGAGGGGAGTCAAGGGGAAGATGCTGGCAGGGGTGGGTAGGGTGAGGGGTATTTGAGATACTGTGGTCAGGGAAGTTTCCTCTGAAGAGGTGGAGTTTGTGTAAAGCTTAAATGATGACAGGGAGCCAACCATATGAACCCATTCCTCACCTCTTCTCTCAAGTTTTCAGCTCATGTTGTGTCTGTGGACACGGTGGAGGTTGCGCATATCCTCAGGGGTATGACAGAGTTGAATCATGCTGGTGAGAAGTGTCTGTTCTGAGGGGTGCACACATTGCTGCCGTAAGGTGTTATCTACACTCATTATCTACAGGGCAAAATTACAGTAGGTACTTGCTGAGGAGACGATCTAGGATACCACTCTGCGTATGACCCAGGCAGAACATTGCTGCTTAAGAACATCTGGCTTTTTAAATTAAAATCAGTGCGCAGTAATAATAACTGCCATTCAATCGGTACTAGCTGATCAACTGTACCCTGTATTTGATTCTCATTGCCTATTGATCATCACAGGAAGCCCTGCACCAGAAATAGAGTTACTATCTTTTTACAAGGGAAGAAAAGAGGCTTAAGGAGTTATAGAAACTATCCAAGGTCACACCAAAGTTATTAAAAACCAGAGAAAAGATTTGAACCCAGATCTGTGCCACTCCCAGGTCTGGGCTGGCAAAGCATTTCCAGCTAGGAACTTCTCCCCCAGCAAACTTGTCATGATCAATAAAGACCCCCTTATCAGAGGTCTTTCCTCTTACTCAGGAGTGTAAATCTTCCTCCCCAAATAGTGTGCTATACCCTAGAGCAATCACAGTAGCAGGCCAAGTAAACCACATGAATACAAGTGTTTATTACTGGCATGTAATAAGACTACAAAGACACAGCTTTAAGAACAACACACACAGACATGCACACACATGTACACACATGCACACACATGCACATTTGACCTTAACTTTACCTTTCATTTTCTGATTGATTCTCAGTAACTTTCTAAATGTTTTCATTGTGGGACCACAAAGTGAGTCATTAGTTAGCCACTAACTATTGGACATAGGAAGCCTGCTATATGTCTAAAGTTGAGGGAAAACCCATGCTAAGCTGTCACATAGCGATTCCTGTGAAATCAGTTGTATCAGGAGAGACCCTGTTAAGGCTTTTAGGGGCTGTGCCAGAGGAGCAATTTTGCTGAGAGGGAGCAGAGGGAGAGGGTACCTCAACATCACAGAAAAGAAATTGAGGCTTGGAACAAGAAGGGAAGGAAAGAGAAATAAAGTGTATTTGGAGTTAGTGGGAAAGGAGGAGTTTTAGAGATGGCAGACTTGAGTTTTCACCCCGCTGCTCACTAGCCCTGCATTTTGTGATAAAATGCAGATTGTAACTCCAGGGTGAGGGGAGGCAGAAAGTGATGATTGCTATAACCTTTGCCTGACACACAGCATGCTCCCCAAATGTACAGATTTCTGTTTGGAGTACAGGATTTTCTTCATTTTCAATCCATCGTGTTAAAAATCAGTTGATCTTACCCTTGTTACTCCAGTGTATGCTTCATTAATTTTATCTAAGCTCTCCATCTATTTCAATATAACTTCAACAATTAAAAAAAAGACACAAACCCTTTGTTAGTAGAAGTTTTGTCAGCTGTCTCCATTTTAACACCAGCAAATAAGAGTAGTCAGCATTCCGTGAGCACCTACTCTGAGCCAGTCACCATCCCAGAGACTGAAGTCAGCCTTGCAACAACAACCTTGCTGGGGAGTACCGAGGGTCATCACCATCTTACAAATGAGGAAACTGTGACACCAAGCAGTAAGTAATTTGCCCAAGTCACACTGCTAGTCGGTGGTAGATGCAGGATTCAGAATAGGATTCCATAGTTCCATAGTTATGTGGAAGAATATTTACCAGAAGGAAGGGAGGATTAGCAAATTTGATGAGTGTCCCCCTTACGAGGAGCAATCAGTGAGATGCAGAGTCCGCCTTTTGATTTGCACGGAACCTACTCTACGACAGACTCTTCTCACATTTCTGCTCGGATAAACTGTTCCTGTTGGGCAGGACCCAGACCACTCAACAATAGAAAAGCTTGCAATTCCTTCAAACCTTCTGGGAAGAGGCTTTTACATGTAGAAGGAGGTAACTCTATTATTTCCACTTCACTGTGAACCTCAAAATTGCTGACGATTAAATAATTCAGACCTCTGGGAAAATCCAGGTCTCAGTTTTAAGTTGGTAACTCTTAGGCCAACTTGATAAGCAGTGCAGGTGTAATATGCTCTTTAGGTTGTCTAAATTTACCAGTTCTGAAAGATTTAACACAGAAGTAGTCCATTACGGCATGGTCAGCTCCACATATTCTGGCTCTTAACGGGCTTAGCAAGGCCGGCTCAGGGAGGAAGATACTAAAAAAGGCATTTGGCTGAGCTATAATGGGCATCGAGCGTAAGGGGCAGAATCTGTAGTGAGTTTACTTTGGCAACTCCATGTTCCTTCCAGACAGAGCCTTTAGCACTGTTCTCCCCATAGGCACCTTTTAGATGGAGGTCTAAGTAGGTCAAATAAACTAAAACTCTATAAATTCTGTTATATAGGCCTGGTGTGTTGATTCTGGACAATAGTCATAACCTTGATGAAGATATTTGCTTTAAGTGCTGAATGGATGAATCTGATCCAGGCCTTGAATATACTTAATGAGATCCCATACAGCAAAGATGTTCTTAAAGTGAACCATAAATTGGGAGTGGGGTGGGGCGTGAAGCAGGTGAAAAGGCTGCATTTGTAGGACTGCTCCTTTCCACACACACACACACACACACACACACACACACACACACACACGACTGCTGGTTCTCACAGGGCTGCACTGGGAAGTACCTAAACTAGGAGGGGATGTGATTGTGGAGGATGAATCCTCACTGCTTCAGCCTCACTGCTGAAGTTAGTCTGATGAACGCTGGCTTGAAACATTGTATTTCTGCCCCCATGATTCCACCAAGCAAGCATCAAGGTCAACAACATTTTCTAAAATCTTGTAAGTCAGCTTGGTTTCTTCTTTCATCCTACTATTCCAAAGCCTCAGCAAGAACACATTTACAAAGGTGTTAGGAGGCCAAAAACCTATCAGGTACTTGTATTGCATCCTAGGTTGCATGATTCTCAATTTGTTCTGCATGCAAAGTGAAGTTTTCTAAAGTGGTTAAAAGCACTCAGAAGTCAGAACCATAACTTATCATTCTTTTACATTCTTCTCAGAGTGGCAGGCACAAAATCCGTGTTCACTACACCCACTCAGTTGAATTGACTTAACTGACACAGACCTCTGTCAAACCATGTCTGCTGAAGTACACGCTGATTCACTCCCGTGCGTGAGCAGAATGGGTGCTTGGTCAGACGCGTGGCAACGCCTGCTGCTTTCAGCTGGCATCTGTTCTGACTTGGTCAGTATCTGTGCGGGGCCAGTTGTAAAATATTTTGACTATCACCCATGATCATTAGTATTTGTTTCCAACTTATTGTGACAATCTTTGTCACTATTAATGATGTTCAGCATTACTAAGGATCACAGAATCATAGAATCTCAGTATTACAAGAAATGTTCATGATTATCTAT
The DNA here is from genome assembly GCA_039655065.1 of Glossophaga mutica. Taxonomy (NCBI): domain Eukaryota; kingdom Metazoa; phylum Chordata; class Mammalia; order Chiroptera; family Phyllostomidae; genus Glossophaga; species Glossophaga mutica. The sequence goes on along the minus strand of CM077304.1, from coordinate 172,609,324 downwards.
TCCCACTCTCTCCTGGGTATAGAAGCTCTCCCCGGCCCAACTTTAGCTTCTCCACAAGAAGAGCATTCAAGAAAAGTAAGCTGAGGATTTGTTAAAAGTGAATCACATTTTTCTTCCTTTATTTTGCATTTTTTGCAATTGTAAAGTGAAAATTATTAGAAGTTTACACAGAGCTCCAAAAAATTCTGAAGATTAAAGTAGCTAGAACCTATGTCCAGGGAAGAAATTGTCTGTTCTCTCCGGTCTTCATACATTGGCCTATACATCAAGAAAGAGATTCATTCACATAAAACCTGACCACTCTTTATCTCCCATAGTTAACACTCGGGTCCACACCATCACCATCTCACCTGGACCGTTACAATTGCTTCTTAACTATTCTCTTTGCTTCCACCCATTATCTCCTTCAGTCTATTCAACATGGCAACCAGAGCGAGTTTGTTAAAATGTCAGCTCAGGTCACTCCTTGTTTAAGAATGCTCAGCGATATTCTGTCTTTTTAAGAATGAAAGCCAATGTCCACACCTCACATAAAAGAAGGCCCTGCTAGACCTGGCCTCCACATTTCTCCTTTGGCTTTTTCTTTTAATTACCTGGCTATCTCTGGACTACACTGTGTGTGTGGTCAGAGCCTCTGCTGTTCTTGTTCCCTTGTCCTGGAAAATTTATTCCCTAGATATTCATTCACCTCCTTCCACTGTTTATTCAAGTATCACCTTCCCAGTGAGGCCTTAGCTAGCCCACCATCTAAGGATTGCGGCTTCATCCAGTCCCCTACACCTTGTCCAACTTTATTTTCCTCCTTAGCCCTTATTGTCATCTTACATACATGTTGTTTTTCCCATCTAGATTGTAACGTCCATAACAATCAGAACTTTTGTTCACTAGCATATTCTCAAAGCCTAGAGCAGTGTCCATTATATAGTAATCACTTAATAATCAGTTATGGAAGGAAGTGAAAAAGGAAGGAGGAAAGAAGGAAGGAAAGGAAGAAGGAAGGAAGGTTGGTTGCCTCCCAGGTTGTAGCTCAACATTTTAAAAAGATTCTGCTTTCTGCTTTGCTTCTGGAAAAAATTAAACTCTATAGGCCTTTAAAAGATCAGAGCATACTTAGGATGCATTTATGGCTACTTTTCAAAATTATTTCTAGCTTTTAAAACCCACATATCCAAGAGGCAGCAATCAGAGATTGTTTCCATTTATTTGATATTTGATCACTTCAATACTTTTTACAGTATTACATCAAGGTTGTATTAATTCATCAACAAAATGTTCTTTGAGAACCTACTACCTACAAGGTCCCTATGAATCTGAAGCTATACTAAGTGCATTTCCTCAAATACATAAAGAAAAAAGTATGCCATCAGGTAGTGGTTCTCAACACAGCTGCACAAGAGAATCATCCAGTAATCTTAAAAAGAAGCCAAAGCTCAGTGCCCAGTTCCAGACAATCTGAAGAGCAAGGGGAGAATTTTAAGTATTCCTCAAGTGATTCTATTTTCATCCCAGGTTTTACCATGGTTATAACATAAAAGGTACAGGTACTGAGGGTACAACAGATATAAGAGCTAAGTGTACTTGCAAGAGAGTAACCACTTCTAATCAGAGCAAAGTTCCTCAACTTTGTCCCAAAGAACAGCATTCATTCATAAAAAGTTAATCATTGGGTTTGAAGGAAAATAAATAGCCCCATGTTTGAAGAACTGTGAAGAATTACTTATTTCCCATTCTCCCTGGAGACTCGGTGCCCCAGAGATCCTCTCCACACTTCAGGGAATTGTGGGAGATTAGGCAGAGTTTCTAGGAAGAACCCTTCTTAGGCTTAGCCCCCACTAAAAAGGGCCATGCGGGGTCTCTGGGGTTATAGTCATGTTTGGGTACATCACTCCATACCTGCCCTTTATCTCAGCCAGGGAGAGTTGTAAGAAAAGCCGGTTCTTTGCCATTGAAAGCAAGTCATCCAGAGAAGTAGACTACTACATTTTTTACAATGTGCTTCAAGTGGCCAGATGAAGTATGCTCTGGTTTGCCTTCCATGACCTCTCCCTTGGGTACTCCTATGTATCCATCTTCTTCAAATTTTCCTCACGGTTTTGGACCAGACTTTTGCATTTGTTAACCTATGGAGTGTGTACATGTTTCCTCTGTCTGCCTTCTAAATCATTTGGGAGAGAGACAGCTCGAGTTGCACTTTATTCTGCTAAGTTAGCATCTGTAATGAACATTATCCAATTTCATCATTGTGTTTGGCTTGCCTGACTTCTTATTCAACTGATAATACACTCCTTAATTCAAAACAAAAATAATAAAGAAGACATTAAATGATGGATGAATATGATAGAAAACTTTTCAGAATTAGATATATCATGGGAAAAATGCTCACCATATGGTAAGAAAAAAACATTTGAGTAGAAGATACAAAGATATTTTTAACATGATACAAAATAAGACATAAAAGTTTTATCTATGAAATAAGATGATGAGTGCTCTTTATTTTCTTCTTTTGATTATTATATATTTCTTAAATCTCCTTAGGCGAGCATATATTAATTTCAAAACAGAAAACAATGAGACAACTTAAAGCTAATCATTTGTGGTGTTTTAATGAAAAGCAAATAAAGAGAAATCACTTTTCTTTACACCCCTCCTCCAAGAAACAGACTACGTGATGACCACATTTTACTTTGAGATTTAATTTGGCATAACTATTCGGAGTTGAATGTCCCTAGATTCTTTAACAACAACAAACAACAAAAACATATTAATACTCAAATACTTTGGAACCACAAACTGTGAGATAAATAATGCTAATAACAGAAGAGGGTGACTTCTCCCTGCTCAGTTTTCTTGCTGGGAAGATGTATTACTCCTGTTTGCTGCTCTTTTGCTGATCTTTTTTGTTTTATTTTTTTCCTTCAAAGCAAAAAGGGTTTTGCTGACCAGTAGAAAGCTTGTTGAAGTCAATTATTCCTTGAAGACTTTCTTTGCACAATTTTCTCGCTGAAAAATTTCTCGGAAAAGAGATTAGTGACTTTATTGTGTAATTTGTGCCTTATTGATTGCCCCCAAGCTCTCTCTCATTTTGTTTATGAGCATTTTTATATTAATGGCTTTTATCATGGAGCAAATAATGTAGACAACTTCCTCACAGGTGCACCACAGATATTTTGCTCTTTTATCTTTCTAGAACAGTGTGAAGAGGAGGGGTTTGCCGCAAAAACATGACACTGAAGACTGAAAGCGAAACGGTGCAGGACCCAGCTCATTTCTCCTGATCTGATGGATGATCATGTTTGGGGCCCAAATACAAGTGACAGGTGAACAGCCCAGTAAATGACTCTGCAACCAATGCTCTGTGACCTGTCGACATTTCACAAGGTTTTCCATAGATTTACAAACATTTGCCAGGAATTATGGCATGTTCAAAAATGTTTCTTGGTATGGAGTGATTTTCCCAATTATCCTTCCAATTAAGGGGAGTAGAGAATAGATGATCCCCAGTACATTAAATAAACAAACCTCAAAGACACGTTCCCAGTGACAGTCATATCATAGGAAATGTCCAAAATACAAACTTTGAGTAAAATTCTAACACCATGTGCAGGTTTCAAAATGCCAATTTTCTTGCCTCAGTAATTATACATACATAAGATCCCAAAACAGCACTTAAAAATTTACAATTGTAATAAGGCCATTAAATGAAGGAATATAAATTAATTCATCAGCAGCAAGAATGATCACCTTGGGGTGATGGATAGATTACTTATTGGCTCAGAGTAACAGTGGCTACAGTTCCCTGGCATCCTAGCATTTCTCCTCTCCCCCACTTCTTCCCTGGAAAGACAGTAGCGTTCATCTCTCCCACACGTACGCAGGCTTGCTCTGAGGAGCACCGAGTCTGACAAAGAATGTTCCATGGGGTACTCTATGCATTCCTAAACAGATCAGTTTATTTCTAAATTGTAATTTCATCCATACCTTTTGTATTGCTTTAATTGCTTTTTTTTTTTTTTTTTTTTATGATTCCCCCCACCATCCCTGCAAGGGTCTATGTTCATTGTGGTTAAAGCTAAAATTATTTCCTATAAACCTTCCTTTTTGATCACATCTATTGCATGGATCCTTTGTTTACCAGCCATTTTTTTTCTACATCTAGATTAAAATGAAGATAACAGAATCTTAGCATTTAGGATGCTTTTAACTGGTGACAAGAAGAAAAAAGCCTATAATCCTCAACCATCCATTTAACCTCTAAAAACCTTCACTGATGGTTGGAAAAGAATTTGAGTCAGTTCAGGAGAGAAAATATTTAGTTTAAATTAATTTTTCTGTACTATTCCTTAAAATTGCTCATTACCTCAAATATATTGACCCAGCAAAATATGTTTCCCTCATGCTGCTATAGGTGTTAGGATTTAGATATTTTAAATTAAATTTCATTTCTTCAGTACTACTAGATGAAATTTCCAAAGGAAACACTTTTACAGGTGTTATTGAATATTTTCTTGCTGCAATAAGGCAGGAGAGAGCAGAGTCTTGTGCCAACAGGGTTTCAGGTAACCTGCCTTTGCAAAATGAGAGAGATAAAGGTCTTCCGTGGATCCCATGTATTTGTTCACAGGGAATTTTTTCTTCCATTTTAGTGCTCTCCGCTTAGCAATTTTCATGAGAATAAAATTATCTTGACCAGATCTTTCTATACTCAGACAGTCATACCAAGAAGGCTACGCTGTTCAGATGTTCACGGCGCACCCTCCGTGTGCGGCGAGCTCTCCTCAGGGCTGCGTGTGGCACAGACTCGCTGTTGCGGCTGCCACTTCTGCCCTTGGGAGGCTTGGAGTCTAGCTCTCCTGTGTCTTTGCTTTTACAACATGATAAAAATATTACAAACCTCCTTTAAGGAATTTAAAAGTGATATTCAATCTACTAACACTTACAGTCTATGTAAAAATATACCACTAATTATCCACTTAAATGTTGATGTGTTTTTCCTTTAAGGAAACCAAAAGGTTGGAAATTCTCCCTTTCCTATAATTATAGAACTAAGATTTCCATCATAAAAATCACATTTTTGAGTGCTTCATATTAGTTATCTGGTAAGGTCTTAAAACCATTTACTAACAAATCATTTTCCTTTTCTTTCCTTGAAAATATGTAATGCTAATTCTCCCCATCTTTCAATAAAATGTATTACCTACCTCACCCAACTGGCATGTATTAAATGCCATTTTCATTACCTGACAAACCAAACACCCTGTACATTTAAAAGATATACATAATATGTGCATAATTTTTAACTCTTCAATCCCCATTCACAGAATTCATCCTGAGGAATAATGACGTGGTCAAAATTTACATGCAAGGATATTATTCTAGTGAAAGTAAAGGTGGAAAAATCTTAATGTCCAATAATACAGAATGGTAAAGTAACTTATGGTCTCTTCATGCCCTGAAATAGTATACAATAATTAAAACCAAAGAATATTTAATAACATGGTAATATGACAGGTAGTAAGAGCAGAATGCAAAATTATATATAATCAATAATCATACCTATGTATATGTTCGTATTTTCCATTGGTTAAAGAAGATGACTAGAAAATAGTAGATGAACAGATTGCTTATTTAAGAGTTAGTAGAATTATATAGGTGATTTTAATTTTTTGTGATTAAAATAAGTTATAATTTTGAAAGTTCTATAATAGGTAGTTATTAACTTTATATTTAGAAAAATATATCTTAAAATATAACACATATAACCTTAAGTGTACTCTATTGATAACTACTACATTGTATAATTATCAATATATAATTTCTTCCAATGGAGCAAATTTTACCAAAAGGTTCAACTTAGGTTACATTTAATTATTTGAATCATTGTCAAGAAAGAAACAGAAAGTGTGCCACCTTGTCTCAGGCTCAGAGAAGTTTCAAAAGCACTGAGAATTTTATTTGATTTATTTTTTGTTTGTTTTGTTATTTCTAAAGCATTACACCTGCAATCTGATAAGCAAAAGAATATCACAAGTAATTTTTGCCTATGATTCTAAAATAGTTTAGTGTTTACTTAGATATGCATCTCATCAGCTTTTAAAAGCTTCAGCCATCATAACAATTCTTATAGCAGATTTATTATCATCCCTACGTTTACTCTTCTTGATATTCAATAACTTGAATAGCCCTGGATACACAGAGCCTTTGAAGCTTAGACTCTCAGAATTTTATTTCTTGAAGAGCTCCTAGGATGAGCTCTGAGAAACTAAAACCTAGAATATAGAATATAGAATATAAAAACTAAAACCTAAAATATCCTGGGGGGAAAGGTGGTATGGACAATGATACTTTAAGAACAGAATACCAGTAGCTCTTCTGCTTAATACATGAGAGGCAGTAAAGTGACAGGATTATTTTCCAGTTTGGCTGCTGGTGGGAGTTTTCTGCTCTATTATATGCTCCCTCATTCATTATGAGAATATCATCTGTTAAGCTAAATTCTGGGAAATAACCAAAAATCAAATGTAAGAAAAAGCCTAGAAATGAGAAGTTTTGGAGAACAGTGGTGTAAAAATGCTCTTCGGATACCTAAAAGACAGTCATATAGAAGGGAGATGTAAAGCTTATTTTTCATGGCTCCAGAAGGCAACACTTAGAAACTAAAGGAGTTTTTGAAAGGTACATGTCAGTTCAATATAAGTGAATATGTGTGTTGCAGTTAAATCCAAATGAAATTCAGACTCATTTGTCAGGCATATTGCTGGCAACTGATGGGTCCATAAGGGTCTATTGGTATCCGCTGATTTCTAGGTAAGCTTTGTGATTTCAGGCTGAGGGAGAAATGGTAAGAGATATATTTGGAGCTTGGAGGGAGGTTTGAAAACATCATTGGAAAGAACATGATGATGTCTGTGCAGAAGTGCGGATTATTCTTCTGAGAAGAGAACTGGAGATGAAAGGAAGGCTGAGGAGTAGTTTTTACACAAAGGAAGTGAGGGAGATGCTTAAGGGGAGGGACTGTACAGGCCCTACTCAGGAGACAAAGTGAGTCATAAGATTGGAGAGGTCATCTCCAAACTGCTGTACAAAGCTTGCCTCAACTAGATCTTCTGAATTGGGAATCATCCAGCAGCACCTCATTTGGTTGTGACATTGGTGCTAGCAGGCTGGGCACGGCCGCGGCATGATAAAGCACTGTTTAAACAGTGCTTCTCATACCCAAATGTGCAAACAACTCACCTGAGGACCTTGTGAAACTGTTGATCCAGTCCAGTGGGACTGAGCTGTGGGACCCAGATTCCACATTTCAAATAAGCTCTCAGGTGATGCAGGTGATGTTCGTCCAGCAACCTCTAGGTAGGACTTTGGTAGAGATTTTATGATGAGAAGAAACTGACAAGGAGAAGCCAGAGTGGGAGAGGAGGAATTGAGGAGGTGCTGAAAAACAGAGGCTGAAGCTGACACGATGTTTTATGAATATTCTGGAACTACCAACCACCTACAATCCAAACACTCCCAGAATGCTGGGAATACTGCAGTTAGTCTATGTATTTTAGGAACACATAGACTGAAAAGGACAATAAATCTGGGTTCTTTATGTAGATACGACTCCACCTATACATGCACAATGGCAAAGAAGAATCAAAGCTGACTAACAAATGAATGTGCTAACTTGGAAAATAATTAATGGCTTTCAGTGCAAGTGTTCACACTGAAACTATGTAAACTCTTTTCACAGGAATTATAGATGATTTGTTCAGATGATTGCCAAGACCCTTTCTTATTCTACCCTGTTCTTATTCTACAAAGGAATCACCCAGGCTATGCTTTTATGTTTCTTGGTTTTTTAAGAGTGCTCACGTTGAGGAGCTAAGAAAAATACTAAAATGAGCTAAATTAAGCGGAGAATGCTGCCAGGAGAATTAAGCGGAGAATTGGACTCCAAATCCATAGGAGTCTTTTAATGTAATGTGCATGTCATGAACTTCGATTAGACTCCATCCAATTTTTAGCAGATACATGCCATTAGATGTAAAGGATGACAATAAAGAAATGGATTTCTAAAAATTGAGATGGAGTTCTGAAAACTAGGAAGGAAGGAAGGAAGGAAGGAAGGAAAGAAGGAAGGAAGGAAGGAAGGAAGGAAGGAAGGAAGGAAGGAAGGAAGGAAGGAAGGAGAAATGAAGGGAGGGAGGAGAAAAGAAACTTAAAGAGTATGATATATAATAAAATGAGAAGAGCTAGGTAATATCTAAGAGAGGCATCATGTTAATTATAAATTTGAGTATTTTCCTCCCCAGAAGGGGAGCCAAAAATATTCTCCCTAATTTCTTCTGGCCCAGAAATTGAAAGCTTCAAAATTTTAGCCACTAAAGCTTTTAGATCAGACATGGATGGACAAAAGAAAAGTAATAAACCTGTTTACAATTACAAATGCTGCTCTGCCTTCATAGATCAAAGCTTGACTGTCTCATGCATACAAGTAAGATTGTCTGCTCCTTGGCTGAGAATGGTTTTTAAAAACTGACCTGAAATTAACAAACACCACTGAGTCCCTACTAGGTGTGAAGTGCTTGCCAAGGGCTGGGGATGCACAGACAAGGACTGGTTTACAGTCTGATGGAGGCTACAGTCAGATATCCAATTGAAGATGCATGGGGAACTGATAGAGATGGAAGGAAAACTGGGACTCAAATCAATGGAGCGGACCAGAAGGAAGAAACTAACAACCAAATGGAAAATGAGGAAGAAACAAGAATTCAAAAAAATGAGGAGAGGCTTAGGAACCTCCGGGACATCGTTAAACGTCCCAACATTCGAATTATAGGGGTCCCAGAAGGGGAAGAAGAAAAGCAACAAGTGGAAAACTTATTTGAACAAATAATAAAGGAGAACTTCCCCACTCTGGCAAAGGAAATAGACTACCAGGATGTCCAGGAAGCTCAGAGAGTCCCAAAGAAGTTGGACCCAAGGAGGAACACACCAAGGCACATCGTAATTACATTAGCCAAGATTCAAATGAAGCAGAGAATTCTAGAAACAGCAAGAGATAAGGGGACAGTCACCTACAAGGGAGTTCCCATCAGACTGTCAGCTGATTTCTCAAAAGAGACCTTACAGGCAAGAAGGGGCTGGAAAGAAATATTTGAAATTTTGAAAAGCAGGGACCTACATCCAAAATTGCTCTATCCAGCAAAGCTGTCATTTAGAATGGATGGACAGATAAAGTGCTTCTCAGATAAGGTCAAGTTGAAGGAGTTCATCATCACCAAGCCCTTATTATATGAAATGTTAAAGGGACTTATCTAAGAAAAAGAAGATAAAAATATAACAGTGAAAAGACAGCAAACTCACAGCTATTAAGAACCACACCTAAAACAAAAGCAAACTAAACAAACAGCTAGAACAGGAACAGAACCACAGAAATGCAGATCACATGGAGGGTTAGCAACAGGGGTGTGGGAGGAGGAGAGAGGGGGAAAAGGTACAGAGAATGAGTAGCATAGATAGTGGGTAGAAAATAGACAGGGGAGGGCAAGAATAGTGTGGGAAATGTAGAAGCTAAAGAACTTATGACACATGGACATGAACTAAAGGGGGGGATGTGGGTGGGAGAGGGTGTTCAGGGTAGAGGGGAATGATGGGGGAAAATGGGACAACTGTAATAGCATAATCAATAAAATATATTAAAAAAGAAAATAAAATAACAGAGCATGCTTACTACTTAAAATAGAGCTATAAATATATTTTGAATCACCGATGAGGGAAAATTTAATCCTTCTTCCTTCCCCCAGGGGTGAGAACCTAGAGGAAGTTTTATAGAATAGGTGACATTTGAGTCTGGCCTCAAAAAAAGAACAGGCATTTCCAGGTAGAGGACAAAGCACGTACAAAAGCAGAGAGGAGCAAGAACACAACTCGGATGCTGCAAACGGTGTACTTGACCAGTGTGGATGCCAGGAAGGCACAGGCTGAGACCAAAGAAGTACATCTGGGGCTTACCTGGAATCCCTGCCAGCCTCTCCTTCCCAGTTTCCTCTGAGCCCTTCCTGTTGACATCTTTGAGGGCTTCTCGTCAAGGTCATGGCCTTTATTTACTCCAGAGGTTTCAGTGGCAACCTTGGCCCTGGTATAATCTGAGGTCTACAATTGTCCTCTTCCCACCTAAATTCAATTCTAACACTTGCTTAGAGCAAATCCTTTATGTTTGCTTGTTTAATTTTCCTATAGTGACAGAAATTTGCGATAAATTGCCCTACTCCAAGATTATTTGACTCTAAACTCAACATTCTGAAGGAGAAATTGGTAACCTCTAAACACTATGCTTTATTTAGTCCTGTCCTAAGTCAGAAAGCCATCTCTAGCTGGGTGATTTTTCAGCAGGCTCTGTGCCACGGAGTGTGGCAACCTGGGATAACCCAGGAGGCAAGAGCTTCTCACGAACTCTTGGGAGAAGTGGTTGAAAGGACAACAGCACTCTGTGGAGGAAACTATTGATTATTTCAGGCCTGGTATCCTGTGGTCATGTTGGGCGATGGGTGAGAAGAGAGTACTGGAGCCCTTCTGACTGCCCACATTCACACAAGAGCTCTCCCAGCAGCCACTCCACCTCTGCCCATTCTGTCCCCATGCCCCTAACTGAGGGAGACTTGAAAATCTTCTCCAGCTTTGAATTTACAAAAACCTATTCATGATTCAATTAAAAAAATAATATGGACACACACACACTCAGAGCCCAGAAACACTTCGAGCTTTCAATAGACTAAAGAAGAGCCCACATTCATTTCTTCCTTATAAGCATTTCTCATGGTAGCTGGAGAGTTTGCTAAAAAGGTTTCCAGGACCCATATTTCAGCTACCCCGATGGATGTAATACATAAGAAGTAATCTGCATCCTTCCCTGCTGGGAATCACTTGCATGCTGTGTGCTCTGCATAAAAACTGTAAGGTAGGAAAAATGCCACTCTGCCAAAGCTAGCCAGCATGCTTCCAACCTGCTGCCCAAGCTCCTTGCTTGATGAGCTGCTGATAGGAGAGGCCACATTGTCACTCAAGACCTAATGGGTTGTTCTCCCTGGTGTATCATTCACTGGGAGCTTCAGTCTATGAGTGTCACAGTTATATTTTATTTATGAGGACCATTCTGACCCAGAAATGTTTCCAGATATATTGTTACACTCAGAGTGTCTAAATCCTCACATACTCAGCTCTGAACTGCATATCAATGTGATGGGCACTGGATTCAACTTTGAGATAAAGCACAAAAACCCTACATTTTGTGGGTGACCAAAACCTATCTTGGCAGCCACAAAAGAGAACTGGACTAAGATAAGGAAACTCAATTTGTACATCTACACATTTTCAACGTGAGTTCCAGGCACAGCACCTTCTTGGCCCCCATCTGCAAAATGGGCAGTGGACTCCCAGTACCACCTGACTCTAATTTATGAATTTTGCATTTCTGGTCAGGCAAACTAAGAGAATACGATTATATTTAACTTGAAAATGTCAAACACCCCTCTCCTGATCCTCCCATTCTCTTTAACCTATTGCTATAGTTAAATCCAACCACTACTTTTGTTTTTACCTGCTCCTAAAATGACAGGTTCACTTTCCCCTCATATTTCCTACCTGTGGTTAGCCAATGAACTTTATAGAGAAATTTCTGTCCTCAAAATGATGAGTGTTTCCCCCAATGGACAGTGGGTTGAGTAAGAAATACTATAAGAAATTGTTACCATTTTTAAAACTAAGTTTCTATGTAGTTTAGCTATCTAATACTGTGTGTGATAAGGTATGGGCTTTGAAATCTGACACAACCAGGGTTGGAGTTCAAGTTCTGCTGTGGTGGTCTCACAGAATACCATAGTCTCTCATTTTTCCCACTGCATTTTGGGAATAATAGTCCTCCCACTGTGGGGCTGTTTTAGAAATTAGAGATAATGTAGATAACTCCTGAGGCACAGAGCCTGACACAAAGTAGATATTCCTACTGGTGGAAAAGTGCATCTCCAGTTTAGAGAAGTAGCAAGGTTAGGTTAAATAAGTAAAGAAGATCATTGGCAAAAACCAAATACGAATAAACACACACACACACACACACACACACACACACACACACCCTCCTGCCTCCAGCCCTAAGAATCACAGATCTTAGAACCAGAAGGGAACTCAAAAACTCTGGAAAGATTGGCAAGATGCTTGGCACTGTATTCCTTCGCCAATAGTGGAAATGATACGATCACAAATTCTCCCCAAGGCAATAAGGAAATGGGTACATGGCTTCCATCCCACATGTTTGTTCTATGCAGTCAAGTATTATCAGACTTATATGAAGAAAGTTGTAACTGACTAGGACTGAGAGCTCAGATCTTCACAGTTGTTGGTGAGTAGCCCACTGAGGAAAAGGCCTCCTTCCCCGTTCCTTGATGGATGCAAGACAAATTTTAAACCTAACTGTTGTCAAGTGGCATGCACACAGATAAATAAATATGCACAGCATGGCTTCCTTTCGCCAACTGGTGCGTATATGTAATCATTTTGCACAGCATGCCCTCCTTTAGCCCAAGGATGCCAAGCAAAATGCAGAGGCCAAGAGACAGGAAGGCTATGGAACACAGCAAAGGAGAGCAAAGGGGTAGACTGGAGCCCAGTGACCTGGTCAAGGGCTCCCTTCCACCTCTCCTGGAGCCATTCTTTAGAATTATTGTTCAAGGGATGAGACAATAGGTAAGCTATTTCATAGAAAATTCTCTGAGCAGAAAGCACTGACCGAGGAGTCCAATAACTGGGTCAGAGGTTTTCAGTCCTCACTGTACCCTGACACCCCAGGGGCACAACATTGTCTCATGGAAACAGCGACAAACGAAAAAAGGGAGCAGGGAACACTGCTAAGGGAGGATACCTGTGAAGTTCGAAGAATCTCTAGGTGATTCTGAAATTCCATCTTTCTCCTTTCTAATAGACCTGGGGCAAGCTTTGCTTCCATCCCTTACTAGCTAGGAGAACCTGGACCAGCCATTTAACTGGTCTCACTAACTAGAGAACATATTCTTGTATTGTTTTAAAAACTCAAAGAACTAGTAATAAGTAGAGGTATACTTAGTAAACTTTGAAATGCCTCATATCCAAATATAAACAGGGTTGTCACTCTCTTACCAGGTGAGACCAAAATGCACACGTGCACGCGCACGCGCGCGCGCACACACACACACACACACACACAGGTAGTTAGAGAAACTGGGGCTTCACTGTTTTCTTCAGGTGGCCTGTGTAGTTAACCTAAGATGCTGGCAGGTAGGTGAGCGAACCAGTAGTACCTCTTCTCACAGACACCAAGGTATGACCAAAAACCTTTCTAAGGTTATGACACTTATAGCAAGAGCTTAATATATTAGAAATAGAGCCAGTTTATATTTCAGAACTAGCTTACCCTTTCCTCTAGCTGTTCACATTTGTGCAAACCTCTGGATATGAGCTGTGTGGCAACTGTGTTCAATGCCCCTGCTGGAGAGATGGTGATAAAGAGAGAAATAGCACCGCCCACACCATGCCCTCTCCTTGTTCACATTCTAGTGGGCAGGGGAGTAGGGGGTGAACAACCACTAATAACAAGGCCAAAGTGAAGTAAGTGCTAAATGGCCCAGGAGAGGACCAAGGGAGGTATCATCTATTTCTGCCCAGACGAAAGAAAGTTTAAACATGCTAAATATGGTTTTTGTTAATCGCTCAGGATCAGATTTCTGACCAGGGGATTAAAATGTTTGTTCAAATTACATTTTGATACTTAGCAGCTGACCACAAGTGTAAGGTACAATAACCAATTAGAGGGTGATACCACAAGGTCAACTTAATTCCTTCCAAGTTCCTCTAAATATTATACCCTAAAAATTGCTGTTGTCCTTTGGTTTTGTGCAAAAAGGCCTGGTATTTATTTTGCATTGTTTTTCATCCAGGTGTGTTGGTATTTCATAGAGAGTGCCTGACTCATTATGAATGTGGAAAGCCACTAGGTTCCTTCCTGTTTGCCCAGAGTGGAGTGCTGGCTCCTAAGGACATAAATGTGTCCCTCCTGGGGCAGAAGCAGCATGAGGGACGGGGCACCACAAAGAAGTAGAAAGTTGAGTGGTCTGATAATTTCACCTGCCTCTCCACTGTCATCAGCTCTGAGGTTTCTCATGGTGCATCAGATCTGAGCCTTTCTTTGCCTTACGAGAGGGAGAAATAATTATGAGTAGGTGCTAAAACTGCAGGTTTGAAGTGTAATTATTTTATGGAGCCTCCAAAAGCATGTTCAAGAGTGCATAATTAGTTTTAAGATTGGGTTATCACAGCATTAGACAGAGGTTAATTAAATATGAAAACACTCTGTATCTGGATCCTACCAGGATAGACTGATGAGGCTCCCTGGTTTAAGCCCTTTTTTTCCATATCTGCTCAAGAGTTTACACCAAAAGTAGTGAAACGCAATGATGATCTTTACAGAAATATATAAGGCATACATCCCCTTGGCAAATATGGAACACTCCCTATTTCAATAAAAACAGTTCCCAAATGAAATTAAATCAATAATTAATAAAAGTCCTACTAAAATGAGAGTGATATGTTACCATTTATCTGAGCATAGAGAACACTTAATTTAAATGACTTTATAAATATAATTCACAGGAGCCATTCATGTACTTATACTTCAGTAAATGTATTTTTAAAATCCTCTCAGCTGCAATCAATGCTACAGAAAAGCTAAAAAGAATAAGAAAAAGAAAGAGTAGGAAGAAGAGGAGAAGGAGGAGAAGTGGAGAAGGAAGGGCTTCATTTATTTAGGTGTTTCTATTTTTTCACATGTGAATAGAAACAAAAAACTGATTTCAACATTGTAAAGCCTAGTTCTTCTCTGTGAACTTTAAAAACTTGTTTGCCATTATGAAATAATTATATTGCATTTAATAAACATATTAAAAGAAAAAGGGAGAGTGAATGAGCATAAATGCTGGAACAAACAATTCATTAAATATTACATTTTTAAACTTTAGAAACCTAATGTCATAAAATGCATTTTTTTTACAAGATCTTAAGTTTGGGTAAAGGGTTAAAGAGAGGTAGGCTGATGAATTAATTGATAACTAGCTGGATGGATAAGATATATTGGAGTAAGTTAGATAGATGGGCCAGTCCCCAGTTTTGTGTGCTTTCTGTAGAGTCTCATTTCCCCAGATCACCCTTTTCCCTGACAAGGCTGCAATGTGTGAGGTTTACAGAATTTTCTACTGTACCCCTACAATGACAGCCCTTTTTAAGGCAGACTAAAGTTCACCAAGAATAGGTGAATGATTAAGTTCTTCAGAACAGAAATCAGTAAATGGTTGGAGTTCTCAATTCTAATCATCAATATACCATAGACATCTTTTACAAATAATCAGCACAAGTTATTTATTTCATGGTTGCACCAGCAATTAAATTTTCCAAGAAATTATTTAATAATCTACTGCCAAAATGAACAGTATATATCTCTCAATACTTTATTTTTGTTCTTCAAAAGCAAACCATATTTCTTAACTATAATCCATAAAGTCGGTCACAGTTAAAATTTAAAAATTAAATACTCAGTTCAACAGCTCCCTCCCTTTCTAAGAGAATCTCTAAGGAAAGTTTCAGTTGTACAGAAATTTGCAAAGTCCTTCTCTCTGAGAAATGGACTAGCTGCAGGCATTCCGGGTGTGATCAAGCATCAATAGAAATTAGTCATGATAGAACTTAGAGTAATTTAAAGCTAAATATTTTTAATATATATAACATTTTTTTAAATACACAGTTTCACATGATCATTATGGAACAGTTTTAAAATACAGAAGAGTGTAAAGATGGGGACTATAACTATTACCCAGATAAAATTATTATTTACTATCAACTAAGATTTATTGCTAAGATAACCTTAGAAGAGCTTCAATTGTTTTATAAAAAAAGGTTGAATTAGACTATTATATCCCCACTGTAAGATAAAAGTTCTTCTGAGAGGATTAGCAATTTACCCAGGATCACACAGCTGCTAGGTGCAAGAGTCAAGTTTATATCTAGATATGGAGTTTCTAGTATAAAAAATAAAATATGATTTTATATTTTGTACTTAATATTTGTGGCAAACATTTTTCCAATTAATATTTGGGGGAAATACAATTTTAATGAAGTATGTAAAAAGACTGTCTTTTATTATGTGGATTGTTTTTAGATTCCTTGCTATCATAATATGTTTCATAATGTATGATATAAATTTTACTACATACTATAGTGAAAATATTTGTGCATAAACAATTCATTCATATCTCTGAATATTTTCATAGGTATATATCATAGGACAATTTCATAGTATATATCATCAAAGACTTTAATATGTAAAATTACTTTAAAAAGTATAGCAACTTGTATTCCCAGAAATACAGTGTAGAAAAATGTCTGTTAACTCTATCCTCACCAACACTAGAGCAGCATAAAAGCATCCTTTTACTCATTTTGACCAAAGAGAAATACTAACAGTTGTTAACTTGCTTATTAACAAGAGTGTCTTTTATTTAACTGAAATTTGTGTGAGATAGTTGTGAATGCACATGTAATTGTAAGAAATAATGCAGACAGGTCCCATGTACACTTTACCCAATTTTCCCAAATGGTAACATTTTTCAAAGCTATTATTACAGGCCAGAATGTTGACACTTATATAACCCACTGATCTCTCAAGTTTGACTTGTGCTGTGTGTATGTAGTTCTATACAATTTTATCTCACACAGAGGTTCCTGTGTCCACCACCACAATCAAGAAACTCAGGACTTTTCTCACTACAAGAATCTCTTACGCTGCCCTTTTATGCCCACAACCGCCTCCCCTTCTGCCCTCCGAAGCACACCACCACTAACCCTGGAAATCACGAACCTGCTTCCACTTCTAAAATGTTGTCATTGAAAAAAGGTTATACAAACACTATCGTACAGCATGTACTTTTTGGGCCTGGATGTTTTTCACCCAAAATAATTTCCTGGAGAGCGCTCCAGCTTGTTGCACGTACCAATAGTACGTTCCTTTTTATTGACGTCACTAGTCCACGGCATGGATGTGGCGGTTCGCGAAACCACTCACCTGTTGAAGAGTATTTCGGGTGTTTTCAGTTTTATACTATCACAGGTAAAACTGCTATGAACAATCATGTACAGGTTTTTGAATGAATATAGTTTTCCTTTTTCTGGTTACAGTTGTAGGGTTGCATGGTAATTTAATGTTTAATGTTATAGGAAACTACCAAACTGTTTTCCACAGTAGTTGCACAATATTTTATTCCCACCAGTAATACCTGAGTAATTCATTTTTTTCCACATCCTTGTCAGCACTTGATATTACTACTATTTTTTGTTTTGGCCATTCAGGTAGGTGTGGAGGATATTCTTACTGACCACTGAAATGCAGAGTTAAGAGCTAGAGATTGCAATTATCTTGCCACTATGTGCTGTGTGATTTTGAGTAAGCCATTTACTCTCTGGGACATGGTTTTCTTGTAAATGAGCCAGAAAATTCCCAATAGTCCTTTCAATTTTAATTTTATATAAATCTAAGACAAAAACAGACTTCTGTGGCTGACTATGAAGTGTCTACAATACAAAGAGAGAAAAAATTAACTTGCTTGCTGTTTAGGAAATTATCATCCTGGGGAACTAGACAATGTGTGAGCCCTAGGACATATTATTTCCCCTCAAATATCCCATTGAACATCACACTGATTTCCTTCATCTAAGATGAACTCCAAGGGAAATTTCCCCTTTGTCCTACATGATAATAGAAATTACCTAATCTTCATGATAACTTCATCCTATCATTATTTATGAAGACTCTGTTTCTCCAAAAAAATTTCAAGTGGTAGCTAAATGTTACTTATTAGGCTTCAGAAAAGCCTCATGCCATAGAAAAAGGACACCAGAAATCTCAAGAAAACCAAATCCTGCTCTACAAAAATGGGCTCTGGAGTCAGAGGGAGCAGCTTCCACAGTTAGACCTGGGACGGCTGGCGCTGCTGTCAGCACCGAGAAGGCACGAAACACAGGCTTGCCTGCACTGCTGGGCTCCTATACTTCAAGTGTCAGTAGGAAATAATGTGCCAATAAACGTCTTTATTGACTCTTTGAGCATCAGCCCAGTCCATGAATACAAAGAGGTACAAAGGCAAATGACTGGAAGAGAAAATAATAAAAACGGAACATTGAAGAAATTCCAGGGGCTAATTTTATGTAGTCTTATGTAGTTTCCTTCACTTGAATTACATGAGGTACTTGTTACAAGCACAGATTTCTGGGCTCCATTGCTGACTGTTTCAAGCATCGTCTTAAAGGGGAGAGTCTAGGAGCACGCATTTGTAATAAGCTTGCCAGGAGATTCTTACTAGTAACCCAGCGTCCTGTGGCCTGGCATTTGGAAACTGCCAATATAGAGCAATGCCTTCATTTTATAGATAGAGAAATCTGGGATAGAAAGAATTTTCCCGGTAAGTCAAGGTCATGCATCTAATAACTAACAGAGGCTGAAACAAGAACTCATGCTCTTTCATGTACACTTGACCCTTTGTGACACACGCTCTCTAACAACAGCAGAAATCCACTTTTTAAAATAGAAACTGTGTAAGTCCCAGCATGATTCCAAACTTTATCCTTCATCCACCCCACAGCTGAGGCTAGGGCTATATTTCACTCCTGCAAGCTTATTTCCAATCCTTGCTTCCTTCTAAAACTTTGTCTCATGACACAATTTACTCAGCTGGCTCCAGTCCCCATTCTGGATTTGTAGTATCAGGTCCTTCTTGCTAGCAGCCCGTCCCTTATCTCACTCCCCAGTTCTTGAGCCATGGCCACTTTTTTTTTTTTTTTTTTTTTTGCCTTTGTTCTCACAACAGGGATCTTTATCTGCAAACCTGCCTCATACTCTGATGCCCCCTTTCCGTTTGCTGGCCCTAATTTGCTCTTTAGTTTCCCTTCCATACAGGAAAGGCATTCCTCAACCAGAGGCCGGTGGCTGAGCCCTATCAGCAACCGTTCAGATATCTGAGATGGGCTCCCCCAGAGCATTTATCACAGCATGTAGTTCAGCTGCCAGGATACAATGCTACTTCATCCAACAGGTCATTCCCAGTTTCCTGTGGCTCCTGCTTAACTACAATGCAAATCTTGCTAACATGCTTTGTTACCCAAATCAAGCCCCTTCTTTGCACCCAAAGCTGGATGATTTTTCCCCAACCCCTGTACCACCCCATTGATGAGTCTAGCACCAGGATGTCTCAATCTACTAATTTCTGCCACATCTTGGTGAAAGTACCATATTTTTGCCATATATAATAAGCACCCATGTATATGGCGGAAACTTTCAGGGAAAAAATCTTTTATTTTAAATTTTTAGCTCAAATTTTTATTTATATATTTATACCTAGATACTTGTTTTTTGTATTCTAAAGAAATTTTAGCGTTTATTTTTTAACATATTATGGTATAAGAAATTTTATGTAACAAATAATTACAAAACACAAGAACAGGTTCAAAATATTTCAGGTACAACCTATGCATAATGCACATTCTTATTTTCCCCTCAAAAATTTGGGCAATAAAGGGGGCATTATTCATGGCGAAATACAAGTAAGTAGACTTGTCTAGCTAATCTAGAACTTGGACAAATGCCATGTCGCTTCCCACACTGCCCTATCATTGCAAATATCCCCTACTAGACAGCACGTTGAAGGCGGGGGCGAAGTCCACTGATTATATTTACCGTTGTATTTCTACACATAAGGCAATGGAATAGAAACTAGGATTCTCAGGAGAGAGCAAAAGGCTTTGTGATAAATAATGGAATGCAAGCCTTGAAATTTTTTGAACATCTGCAGCATGGTCAGGAGCAGGACGCAGGTGCCTGGAGTTCTCCCATGTCAGCAGGGGGTGGAGAGGGGGCCGTTAGTAAGTAGAATCCTGAAATCCCAGGAGTCCAGCTCCAGCAGCAACACCTATTCCTTTTACTCATTTGGTAAATCACTGAACTGCTCCATTTCAGTATCTATGTTACAAAAGGACACAACTCATAGATCTCTCAGGAAAGCAATGAGAACAAATTAGCCGATATTTACCACATCACCTGAAAATTAACCAAGCTAAATAGCTTTGCACACACATTTTCTCCAGGTACATGGAGTTCCTTTACCCTCATCTAATCCCGATCGGGCAGGAACGCACGTGCGTGCTTCTACAGGGAAAAGTAAGTGGTCGTCGAAAAGCAGAGCATGAAATCCAAATGCTCATGGAGATTTTTATTTTAACCGGATGTATATATTTTACTCATTAAACCATAGCATAACAATGTGCATATCTGTGGGGAAAAATAAGCGATTCTGACTGAATGAAAAACACTGCCAGAAAGACCACAAACACATTAACTGTTCCATTTTGGCCAAAGCGCTCACATTTTTCCCCCCGTAAGTAAATGTCTGTAAAATTTTGTTGGCATTAAGTTTCAAATGCCAAGAAGGCAAAATGACATGGTATTAGACAATAAATTCTGCTAATTCTACTGTGTAATAACTGGCAGAAGGTAGGTGCCTAACACTTACTCTTGACACACAGCTCATGCTCAGTAACTTGGATTTCACAGCCCTAGAAAATCGATATTGAAATTTGCAAATATTTGTAGACCACTTTACAGTTGACAAATGTCTTCGTATTTCAACTCTGGTGCATTTAATTCTCACCGAAACTCTCAGAGGGTAAGCATTATCATCCCCACGTACAATGAAGGAAGTTAAGGTTTGGAGGTGTATTGGTTTCCTAGGGCTGCCAGAACAAAGTGCCACAAACTGAGGGGGCTCATAACAATACAAATTTATTCCCTTACAGTTCTGGAGGCCAGAAGTCTGAAATCAATGTGTTGGCATAGTTGGTTCCTTCAGAGACTGAGGGGGAATCTGTCCAGTGCCGGTCTTCCAGCTTCTGGTGGTTGCCAGCAACCCTTGAGGCTCCCTGGTGGTACATGCATCATTCCAATCTGTGCCTTTGTCTCCAAATAGTGTTTTCTTCCATGGGTCCTTTCCTCTTCTTATAAAGGCACAAACCATTGGATTTAAAGTCTACTCTAAGCTAATACAACATCAAATTAATTTAATAACATCTACAAAGACCCCTTTTTCAAGTAAAATCATATTCTGAGGTTCTGGGTGGACATGTTTGTGGGGGGGGGGACATGATTGAACCCATTATAAAAGGGTTAAATTATTTCTAAAAATCCTACAGCTAATCAGTTATGGAGCTGAGCCCCAAACAAAGGTCTCTAAAGCCATATCCATATCACTCCATGAGATTCTGCTGCTCCCTCCATGAGATTCTGCTGCTCCCATCAAACAAGTTCAGAGGTGCTGCTGCAGCACTGGAGTCATTCTGTATCATTTTGCAAAGGACCCCCTGCTTCATTCAACTTGTTCTCAACTATGATAATCAATACAGAATGGAATATCTGTACATTTCTCTACAGAGCTTCCAACGACCTCCTTCAGCCAACAGCAGAAAGCTCGTGGTCTTCACACACATGATACCCTAGTCAGCACCTGACCATCACTCCCAGAGATCTCTCTCACATCTCAGCCTCCCTTTGCATTCAACGTTTCAGTTCAACAAGATGAATTGACTAACTGCCCCCATCTTCTTCAGCCTTTTTATAACTTTATATCCTCATTTCTTCTCTTGCAATGTACTTCCCCTCTGCATGCTCAAAATCTGCCTGAGTCCAAATTCACCTCTATAGGCCAAGGGCAGATATAAATCTCTGTCCTGTCAATTCCTAAGACTGCTTTTTTGCTTAAAGATGGTACTAATCAAAATCGAACTTGAATAAAACTTTATCGTTCCTTTTTCCTCTTTTCTTTTTTTTTTTTTGCTTTCTTCTTTCTTTCTTTCTATATACACATATACCCATGTGCAGATACATGCATGTACATGCACACTTGTACACAATTATTATACACACACCCCTAACACCGAAAAGTAGAAGCCAAACCCTTAGAGAGGAAGGCTAACATCTAATTACATTAGAGAGGATATAGCACTACATTTTCTACCAGGAAGGTATTAAATCATTAATAAATAAATGAATACATTTATATATTTAAGAATGAAATAATTATAAGAGCTTAAAAACAATAATGGATTTTAAGTATAAGCTCATAATTAGCAACAAATAAGAATTGTTTAGAAAAATACCCTGACTAATTACTACAATCAAAATAAGTGAAAAATATTCTTATAATTATAAACCTGGAGAACATTATGCTAAGTGAAATAAGCCAGTCAGAGAAAGATAAATATTATATGATTTCAGTCATAATGCAGAATCTAATGAACAAACTGAACTAATAAGCAAAATAGAGACAGACTCATAGATAGAGAGCAGGTTGACAGCCAATTGGGGGAAGAGGAACGGTGTGGGATGGAGCAAAGAGAGAAAAGGACTCATGGACACAGACAACTGTGTGGTGAAATTGTAGGGAGTGGGGCATAAGGGGGATAAATGGTAATAGAAATATACAATAAAAAAGAAAAAATTAATCAGAGCTATAACACAGTTTTATACCTGTCCAAAACACTTGGACTTCGTTTCAGTGTTTAGAATATTTGAAATATTTTTCAAGTACCTGCATAGTCACAACTCTCCTTCCTTCATGCCAAGCCTAGTTGTGCCTAAGAATATCAGTGTCAGAATCATCAAGATGCCCACAGATGCAATGCTAAAACTGACATGATCACATGCAAATATATCATAAAGCGTTAGTGTTTTACTTAAGTAAACCTAGTAGAGCCCTGTTAATTTTGCAATGTCACTTTATAATCCTTAGTAACTTAACGTTGAATCCCCTAGGTATACCATGACCTGATAGTGCTTGACCTTGATACATTTTTAAATGGTCATGACTTGGACTAAGGTTGTGTATACATGATGCCAAAAACAAGAGAACAATCAGTTATTTGATTTCGTTTAAGACAATAAATTGATTCTTTGAAATCTGTGCTGCACATTTTTTATTTCTGTTCTATTTTTATGTGGGGAGAAGGGATTTTTGGAAGCCAGAGGCCATCAACTTAGTGCTGCAGAGAAGGTTTCTCTGTGGAACTTCTAAAAAGAAGTCTACACTTCAATAAGACATTGAACTTATTCTCATTTAATTAAAGAAATCATACAATCTCATGATTGTATGATGATGGTAAGACTTTAAAGATCATACCATCATCAACTTCTCATTGAAGATATTTGTATCAAAGTACACTAAAGATTTTGTTTTAACCTCAGAGATGGCAAACAGATTTCCCTTTCTTGACAAATATGACCAACTAACTACCCGGAAGAACGCACTGGAGATTCCGAGACTGAGCCTGGGACCTGGAGGAAAAACAACATGTATGTACTTCCAAGAAATTTATAAATTCTGAGTCCATGATACACTCAGGACCTCGGATACTATTTTGCACAGAAAACCACTTCATAAAGCATGTGATATGACTAGGAAGACATCATACTAATATTAGCACAAGTAGACTAGATCCTCCTAGATTGTCAGTTCTGAATATTTGGATATTTTAATCCATGGCTCTCTGTCTTATATGGCAGTCACTAGTCATCTGTGGCTACTTAAATTTAAATTAGTTGAAATTAAATAAAACTTGAAATTCATGTCCTCAGTATCACTGCAAGACCCACATTTCAAGGGTGCCATCTGTCACCTGTGGCCAGTGACTACAATGTCGGCCAGGGTAGATATAAAAGCCTTCCATCAAGTTCCATCAATGCAGCAAGTTCTATTGAATAGCACTGCAAAATTTCCAACAACCAATATAATTGCAGAATTGCAAAATTTCCAATATAAAGCATCATCATTTCGTGACATTGAAATCCATACAAGTCAACTCTTACCAAATGGGTTCATAAATCTCTTCCAAGATGGCCTTTCTTCTCTCCATGAGTCAGGGATACGGTAATGGCTGGTCTCCTACAAATGCGTGGGTGCGTGTGGGTGTGTCAGACTTGATGTGGGAAGGGGAAAGAGTCATAGCTGTTGGCTGCTTGGCCTGCTGAGTCCTTCTCTGCCATGAGGTGACTTAGCCATGCTGGTCAGCAGAGGTGACTTCAGGGGACTTTCCCCGAATGACTCAGGCGTCCAGGAGAAAAACCAGATGTTATCAAAGAAGCCTGTCCTAAAACTCTGCCATCGCATAATCCTAAACTGAAAGCACAAATGGCAACTAAGACATATTCTAGGTGGACAAGGTGTTTGTAAAGTCAGAGAGAGGAGAAGGGCAATGGCACTGAGAGAGCGCTACTGACGAGGGAGGTGGGAGGAAGCCCAAGGCCCACTGGGCTGCACAACATTCCCTGGCAAAGCACCTCTGGCCTGACTGCCAAAGGTTGTCAGCTCAGCCCCACCACGGGTGACTGGGAACACATCTAGTAAACAGCTCTTTCCTTTATTCTTCTTTTTATCACATTTCTCTCCTGCTCCAATTTCTTTGGAAAGGCAATGGAAATCTTGCTAGATGCTGACAATGCTTTTGGCCGGTTTTGTAATGACACCTCAGTGGTGCCAAGTGCCTACTGCTCTCCTCTCAGGACCTCTCCTTTGGCCACCAATGCACGGCTGCTGGGCAGTTCTCTTAACCCTTCTGCTTGCATTTCTTTTCAGCAAAAATACAACCGTAAGCTCTGGGGAGACAGGAACAGTGTCTTACTGGTCTTTGTGGCCTGTGACAGGTCTAGCATAGTGCCCAAAACGGCACTGGCATTGCGTTGTGAGCTCTGGAGTCTGACTGCTTCAGATTAATTTTTCCTCTGCTATTGGCTGACTGCACCTTTCAGAATGAGACCTCCCTGCCCTAAGCCTCGTTCTCTTCTGTTGAACTGGAACCATAGTATCCTCGGGAATGGTCAAGTTTTAAAGAGATAATAAAAGTAAAGTTCTTAGCACACTGTATAACACAGGGGCAATGCTCATGATAGTAGTCATTGTTGGGCATTAACTAAATACAAAGGGAGCCCAACTGCTGAAATTTGCCCTGTGCCTGATAAGACCTTCAATATCTCCTGGCACAATGTCCACATTTTCACATATGAGGAAACTGAGCCGTACACTGGAAACAGCACATGTTCAAGTTCACAAACCAGTCTGTGGCAGCACAGGGGCTCCTCAGTGGCATATTTTCATTTTATCCTTTAGCTGCACAGAGTACGCCGCAGGCGGTGCATGGTGGAAAACACCGGGTGGAGGAGTCTCTGTATTGTACAAACAACTCAAAAATTCCAGCCTACAAGGGGTGGCAGATATGGTCATGGCCCTGCCACAGTGTCCATGAATTCATCTTTCCAAGTGACAGACAATGATGACAGCATCCTGGGAAGTCTGGCTTTCAGCTGGTGATACAATAGGTCACACAAAATATTAAGGGTGGAGTTATTTTTCAACCTAAAGGACCCGAGATGGAGTGCTATCGACAGGTGATTCTGAGCACTTTTTAAATTCATTAATCAAAACATGTTCGCACTGAAAAAAATTAGGTAATATTTCTGCCTTTAAGTGCAAATGTATATGTGCGTATAAATACACACACGAATATACATGAACGTAGATCTACACACATACTGCATATATGGCTACCATTTTATTCTGTACAGCAATTGAAAACTGCAAGCCCAGCCTTTAACAGTTACATCTGCAGTGATTTCTGTGGGTTGGAACGATGAAGTTTCCATAGGGGAAGAGTAAACAGGCTCTGGAACTAGCACTTGAAAAGCCTCTACCTTGTGAAATAAAAAGTTCTAATGTAACACAGGTTATTCAGTTCCATCCTTCCGTGCCTTACCTCACTCCCAGGGCAGCGAGCGGGCACGTAGGCCAGCATGCCACAGCTCTTTCCCACTCCAGCCACACCTACGTGTCTTCAAATAAGTCCAGAGACCTTGGATGTGAGAATTAGGCTACACCGAATACTGAGCAGGGACTTGATACTGAGGAAAATTAAGGCAGGTAGTTTGCCAAGCATTCCCATCTCAGTTTCACGGAGCATGTGCCTTTCAAATGCTATTTATTTATTCGTTGAATATTTTATTATTTAACAGAAGTTCTCTGGTGCATAAGCCTGAAGAATTAAACTTGTCTTTGGTCCCACAGTCGGTGATTGAAACCTTCAAATACTGTTTTTAATAGCTGAGTGTGTGTGTCTGTCACTCAGCTTCGTTTGAGATGCAGGATCACAGGCGGACAGAGCCAGCGGGGATCTTTTGGATCACAGAGTGCCTTTGAAATTTTTTCCTAAGCAATGAAAATATGCAGATGCCAATTTAAAAGGAACCTTAACATATAGAAGAAGAAAAGGCAATAAATTAGGTCTTTTAGGATTATAAATCTTCAGTGTTTGTTTGGAAAATACTTAACCCTAAAGCATCTGTTCTGAGTCTTACACGGCAAGGGGCACAATTTGAAAACCAATAATGGCATATTCCAACTTAATAAGGAGGGTGAGGCCCAAAGAGAGAGGAAACTTGCCAAGAAAGGGAAAAGCTAAGTCTCCAAAGGGGTTGTCTGCCTCTAGCCCAGTGTTCCTTCTATTACAATGTGCCGGCTGGTCTTCACGGGTTTGCAGGTGGGCTTCGAATGGTACAGCATCTAAAAGCTGCAACTCCTCCCAAGTGCACTGACCTACCGTGGAAGAGTAATTGAGGGCTGAGTCCAATGGCTCTTATCCAAATTACAATGAAAGGTCAGTTACGACTGTTAGCAAATTACTAGATAACATCCTTTTTACTCGCTTTAGACTGAGCATTTAGAAATTATAAACTTAGATATGTTACTGAATCACTTGATATAATAGGAAAAAAATTTTCCACTGATCCTTTCTTACACTGACAGCAATGTTACTATTAAATACTAATAAATCATATGAACATCTAGAAGAAGCTAATAACTGTGCACCTAATGACTGGGGTGAAGGGAGAGAAGATTTCATTAAAACATAACCTGTAGCTTCCTGCACTCTGCAAACACACTCAGACGTCAACTTGTTTCCAAATTACTGCCATTTTATCCTAATGGCAAAGCACCCACTGGGAAATAGCTAGAGGAAATAATAAACAATAATAGCTCTTAGCAATTGAATAATACATTTTATCCACGGATTTGAAATTTCTTTAGAAGCATTAACTAATTAAGTTTCACCACATGCCCACAAGGTAGGGATTAATTCCATTTTATAGATGTGCTCATTTAGTATGAGTTGCAGCCCACGTTCGTGGGAGTATTGGGTAGGAAAAATTCCATCGAATTAAAATGTTTTCCGATTCACTGGGCAATGCAGCGATAACATGGCAGTGCCCCAAGTGATACCCGGGAGGCAATGGAGAATTAATGCACATGCAAAGCAGCTCGCTTAATACAGAGAAACTTAAGAACCAGGAAAAGCTGAAACCACCAAGATGTAGAAATCAAGCCCTAGTTATAAATGTATTTAAAATATTAGATGGCAAAAGCTTGCTGGGAGAGGGGCTTTCACAGCTGCATTTTATGTATCACATTGTAAGTAAAGATGGACCCCCATGGTGGGAGGTTTTCCAGAACCACTGAACCAGGAGATGAGAGGGAAGGAAAACTCCTAAAAGATTACACATGTATCTCCCTCATGTTGCAGAAAGCAGAATGGGGCTGAGAGGATAATGGGGCCTGCCCACCTCTGCACAATCAGGCCAGTCTTGCATAGACTGTGTTAAATATGTGAGTAAGTAAATAAAAATTTTGGTGGGTGACAGTTCATTTTTCTTGATACAAATTTATCTAATTAGTGTTTGGTAAACTGGCTGACAGGCCAAACCTGGCCTGCAGCCCAAATGTGTGTGGGCTGAGAGTAAAAAATAGTTTTTGCACTTTTAAATAGTTGGGACATGATAAAGAGAATAACGTTTTGCAGTAAGTGAAAATCATATGAGATTCAAATGTCAGTGTCTGTAAATAAAGTTTTATTGGAACACAGCTTTGCTCATTTGTTTGTTTCTTGTCTGTGGCGGCATTCATGCTATGCCAGGGTTACGTAGTGGCAACAAAGAACTCATAGTTAGTTCACTTAGCCTGAAATCTTCCCTCTCCAGTTCCTTTACAGAAGAACTTTGCTGACTCCTCTAAATGACATACCTCAGAGATGTTACATATTTACACGTCTGCAAGCCCTGACCAGTGTGGCTCATCTGGTTGGGAATCATCCCACAACGTGAAAGGTTGCCTGCCCGGCACATGCCTGGATTGCTGGTTTGGTCCCTGGCTGGGACACATGGGGAGAGGCAACCAATCGATGATTCTCTCTCACACTGATGTTTTTCTCCCTGTCTTTCTCCCTCTCTTCCCCTCTCTCTAAAAAATAAATAAATTAAATCTTTAAATATATATATGTCTATAAGTAGATTATCTTTTGTTTATAGATAACCAGAATTCAATTCTGTATCTTATTTACACATCTATGAGCTTATTAGACAGTTTCATCCAAGATATCAAGTGTCAGAGAATTTTTCCTAACTTCTCAACAATCACTACCCTCTTCTCAAACCATATTTATGTAGTTCTCCATTGTTTAAAATATTTTCACAGCCACTATTGCATCAATCTCTCACAAAATCCAGGTGAGGTGCCCATGGAAAGAACTACTGTTTCTGCTTTACAGAAAGGGAAATTGAGGCTCAGAGTATTCAGATGACTTTCCTAAGAGCACGGAGCACCAAGCCAAAGAGCCCTGCCCTGCCCCAGGACCCAGGCATCCCTGGGAAAGCAGTGCTCCATCTGAAGGAGCGAACACAGTTGTGGCTGGACTGGAAAAGCCAAAAATGTAATAAGCGTGACATAAGAACACAAGTTCTAGTTATTTCCCGTGCATAGCTGTCTTTGGAAGGCTGCCTGGGAAGGACTTTGTCTCTGGTTGGCTGAAGGGAGAGTTCAGGGATACTTACTATATGTATTTTTAATATCTGTGCCATGTGCATATATTACTTATTCAAAAAACAAGGTTTTCACATTTCCAAACTAATAGAGGATAACCAAATGGCAGCATTTCCTGCTAGTATGACTGCCTCTTTCTATTTGAGAAAGGACTTCACATGGTTCCAACTGGCCCCAAGGAAAAGAGAATTTCCAATTAAATGTTAATCTAAGGTCAATGTGGCACTTGCCACCGAGCCCATTTCAATGGGCCATTTATTTGTAGCTTAAAGGACACAGTGGAGGCATCACAGCTCCCTGTTGCTATGCCAGCCCTGGCAAGCAACTGAGGAGGGGTGCAAAGGGGAACCCTGAGTAACCTACCTGGGGTCATGCTCTTTCTCCTTCCCTTTTCTTTCTTTTTGCTACTAAATGCTATGCCTCTCAGTAAGACCAGCTGTCAGTTACATTCTCTTACCAGTAACAAATTGCCTTGCAATGTATTCATAGTCGATACGTGTTTCTTTAAGGAATGATGTTGCACAAAAGAGTTTTCTGCACATAGTTAGCAATCACAATTTTTAAAAAATAATTCTGATTAGAGTCAAAATTACTAAGGCCATTCTTTACTCTTGTAATTTTCTGAAAACAATTGGGAATTCTCTAGATAGATTATCTATCTATCTGTCTGTCTGTCTGTCTGTCTCTCTGTCTCTCTGTCTATCTATCTATCTCTAGGTAGCAGGAATACTTACCATTTGTTGATCCAGACATCCTGGAGAATTATAAAATTAAAGAACATTATTATTGAATGGACTATTGCAGGCAATCTAGTCCAATTGTCTTAATCAGTAAGGAAACCGCCACCAAAGAGGATTTTTTCCAGTATGAGTCTTGGAAGTAAAGATTATCTATACATTCAATTGGCTTGTAATCCGGCCTTAACCTGTATATTTTTTTATTGTTGTTCAATTATAGTTGTCCCCTGCCATACCCACCTCCCACCTCCCCTGCTGTCTTTGTCCACGGGTCCTTTATACATGTTCCTTGATGACCCTTCCCTTTCTTTCCCCCATTATCCCCCTCCCCTCTCCCCTCTGGTTACTGTCAGTTTGTTCTTTATTTCCATGTCTCTGGTTCTGTTTTACTCACTTGTTTGTTTTGTTGATTAGGTTCCACTTATAGGTGAGATCATATGGTATTTGTCTTTCACCTCCTGGCTTACTTCATTTAGCATAATACTACATTTTTAATCTTACCAACTATCAGCCATACTTCATGCGAATTATACTGTCCCTCGACCCACTCCCAGAACTGTCATGTTATACATTTCTCTCCTCGTTCTTTCTAAATGATGTGAATGGCCTTTCCTCTTACATTTCCTATTCATAGCATGCCCACTCTTCAAGGCTCTATCTCTTTGAATTCCTATGCAACTTTATTGGTGGCCATTTCCAATGGCATTTAATTTTTATTCATTCATCTTTCTGGTTTTCACTGTCTATATGTGATAGGATTATGAATAATTTACACATTTTTATTGCTGCCGGACCAAATGTTAAAAAGTAGAAAAGACTGGTATGTGATAGAAGGTTTTTGACACTTTAATTTTGGTAAAATAATATAATAAAGGAAAAAAGTTAAATTCCCGCACTGCTCATTGTTCACTGAACAATGATCACCGTTCACTGCTCAGGAGTTTTCTCATTCAGGGACATCATTAACAGCCCCCTACTTGAAGAGGGACTCACATAACCTTAGAATGTTCAAATTTAAAAGAGGCTAAGGGACCTGCCACGCCAAACTTCCAGCCCTATACATAAAATATGGAAATCTAAAGAGGTAAAGTGGCCAACTCAGCACTAAAACTTAGGTCTTTGGCTCTGTATGCCCATACATTTTCCCATCAATCACATTTCCTTTCCTAACAGCCTTTCTTGGTGACGTCCATTCCCCAAACCCAAGCATGTGTTTGCATGCTTTGCTCCTGTTAATACCATGTATGTGCATTTTTAGAAGATTCCTCCAGAAACCGTAACTTCAGTAAATAGCTTAGTCAGGACCCACCTCAAGGATCATGGAGTCTTTTACAAATAGTCTAGAATTTTCAGATTTTTATCTTCAGCAGAGTTAGGGTGAAAGAGAGGCTGGTTCATCCAGCCCTCTCTCCAAATCAAGTCATATCTCTTCCATTCATATTCATGCAACTGTCTTTCAGGACCCAGCTCACAACTTTACGTTTACATCTGTTTGTATTTTAAGGCAGTTTGATCATGATTCACTAAAACTAAACATAAATTTTTATTTAATCATGGATTCAACAAATGTTGTTATCATATATCAGCCACTGTCCTACCCTGAGGACAGTACAGTCACTTCTACTACTATTAAAAATAGTACAGTCAATAATTACTATTAATGATAAACATTCACCATATCTCAGGTACTGTATGACACACTTTATACACATCTCCTCACTTAAAATGGTAAATGCCTCAGCCAAAGCCCAGAACTGCAAATAAGCATCAGGATTTTAACCCAAGTCTGTCATTGTCCAAAGCCTGAGCCCTCAAGAGAGCTCAGCTTTTCCCTTGACTGACTTATGTGTAGTATCCAGCAGAGACATTTACCACAATGGCTAAAGCAATGTGGTGCAAGCTATTATTATTTAGGTAAATATACAGTGCCATGAGCATAGAAGAAACTCTAACTTTTCTGAGGGTAGTTAAACGAATTTAAAGGACTAGATGGCATTTGGGCAGAATTATAAATGATGACTGTAAGTTTGCGAGCAAACAAGAGAAAGAGGATAGACAGTTCTCCAAGGAGGACATACAGAGGGGCCAGAGACACATGAAAAAATGCTCAGCATCACTAGCCATCAGAGAGATGCAAAATAAAACTACAATGAGATACCACTTCACACTGATGAGAATGGCCATCATCAACAAACAACAAGTGCTGGCAAGGTTGTGGAGAAAGGGGAACCCTAGTGCACTGTTGGTGGGAATGCAGACTGGTGCAGCCACTGTGGAAAGCAGTATGGATTTTCTTCAGAAAACTAAAACTGGGACTGCCTTTCCATCCAGTGATCCCACTGCTGGGACTGTATCCTAAGAACCCTGAAACACCAATTCAAAAGAACCTATGCACCCCAATGTTCATAGCAGCACAATTTATAATAGCCAACTACTGGAAGCAACCTAAGTGCCCATAAGTAAATGAGTGGTTCAGAACACTGTGGAGGAAGGGGGGAAAAGAGATGGGATAACTATAACTGAACAACAATAATTTTTTTTAAGTGGTACATTTACAAAATGGAATGCTATGCAGCAGAAAGAAAGAAGGAACTCCTACTCTTAAAGACAGCACAGTTAGAACTTGAGAGCATTATGCTAAATGAAAGAAGCCAGGTGGTGAAAGACAAATACCATATGATCTCACCTGTGAGTGGAACCTAATCAACAAAACTAACAAATGAGCAAAATAGAACCAGATACTTGGAAATAAAGAACAAACTGACAGTGACCAGAGGGAAGGGGGAAGGGGGATCTTAGGGGAAAGAAAGAGAAGGGGTAAGCAAAAGAACATGAATAGAGGACTCATGGGCATGAACAATGTGGGGGTTGCCTATGGGAGTTCAGGGGAGCAATGGGGCAGGGGTGAGCAATGGGGGAAAAGGCAGGACAACTGTAACTGAATAACATTAAATTTAAAAAATGGAAAAACGTTTGCAAGCAAAGAAGAGAAAGAGGACATTGTGGATAGAGGGAACTCTACAGAAAAGGGTGTGTTACTTTAAAAAATAGCATGTTTGGGGGACCAAAAGAAGCCTGTCATAATTAGAGTGTAAGTGATATAACAGCTTTTGTTAATGTTGAAGAGGCAGGCAGGATCTTGCAAGCCAAGTAATGGAGTTGGAACCTCACCTGCAGAAATGGATCATCACAAAAGGTTTTGAAGCAGAGTGACATAGTCAGATTTCAGATTTTAAAAAGACCACAGCGGTGTGAAGTATGTAGTAAATAAAACCAGAGAGAGAGAGAGAGAGAGAGAGAGAGAGAGAGAGAGAGAGAGGAGTTAGGAAGTCACCACAACTGCACTACTGAGAAAAAATGAAAATTTGAACTAAGGTAGAGGTGGTGGAAGTATAAAACATATTAAAGGGATGTTTAGCAGACTGAATCAACTGGACCGTATGACCAATTAGATATGAAGGGATAAAGAGAAAATAATCTAAGGTGATGTTCAGGTTTCTGGATAATAAGAAATCATTAAACGGGGCAGATAGAAGCAAGGTTGGAGGGGAAAGATAATGAGCCCAGTTTTAGAAATGCTGACTCTAGTGCATGTGGGTAACATCCAGACACTGATGTCAACCCCACGAGAATGGAGCAAGATGGCACCCTCACAAGAACAGAGTGTCAAGTAGGTCTGAGACGCCAAGTTGGGGTACGCCAAGTCGGGGTCATCAGGATATATGTGGCAATTAAAGCCAATTGTTTGTTTGACAAATATTTACTGATGCTTATTGTGTGCCAGAAACTGTTTTAGATGCTGAGGAATAAGCAGTTAAAAAAACAGGTTAAAAAAAAAGTCCTACTCTCTTGGACCCAACATTCTAGTGGAGGTTAGTTAGATTGTAGAGCCCAAAAATTACAAATTGTTTAAGTGCTGTAGAGGAAAAGTATAAAGTACCATAAACAAAAAGAATAACTGGGTGGAAGGTGGGGCATTCAGGGAAGGACTTTCTGAGATATGGGACATTTAACAGAGATCTAAAACCTGATAAAGTGAAGACCACTCCAAGTGGGTACAGCATATGAGAAGACCTAAGGCTAGAGTTAGTTGTATTTGAAATACTCAAAGAAAGTGGATGTTATTGGAACATAATGCATGAGCCCAGGATGGAGAGGTGGGAAGAGGTGAGTTCAAGCAGACAGTCATCCAGGGAAGGAATATAGCTGGGGACACAATATCAATTAATCAATTAATCAATCATTCCCAGAGATGTAGAAAATCAAGACTTAACTAGAGATATAGGAGAAGAAAAGTCTATAAAAGAAACATATTTTTATAATTTCAAACACCATGTGATATGTACAAATGAGCCTCTTCCTCTCAATTAATATGAATAAAGGAGCTGTCATTCATGATGGATTTCTCCCAGAGAAAGTGTTCTTTTCTAGGAGTTGGAGAAGGGATTGATTAGGTACTTTTGTGAGACTGAAGACCTCATGAAATGGATAAACAAAATTTGGTATATCCATACAATGAAATACTATTCAGACATAAAAAAGGAATGAAATATCAATAGTGTTACAACATAGATGAACTTGAAGACACCATAGTAAGTAAAATAAGCCAGAAACAAAAGGTCACATATTGTGTGATTCCATCATATGAAATCTTCATAATAGGAAAACTCTTAGAGACAAAGTCGATGATGGTTGCCAGAGACTGGGTGAAGGGGAAGTAGGAAATGACTGCTTAATGGATATCAGGTTTTCTTCTGCAGTGATAATAATGTCCTGGAGTTTGATGGTGGTGATGGAGGCACAACTGTATGAATATACTAAAAACCACTGAAGTCTACACTTTAAAAGGGTGAGCTTTATGGGATGTGAATTATGTATCAATAAGGATGTTACTAAAAACATCTCATGGGACTGCTCCCTGTATTCTGTTAGTCTCAGTAGATGATAGACAGATATCAAGATAGACCAATCTAGATATCTTGCTTAGATAGAATTTTACCAGAATTATTTTTTTAAAGCTGATATTGCATTTGATGATCCGTGGCTGAATGAATTATGTCTACATTTAATAATGACTTTGGAGTTTCAGTTCCATAAGATGTTTTTACCTGGAAAGATGATGAAAAGGTTTTCAGTAATCTGCCACATAAATAATGCGAACAAGATAGAGTCCATGTGTCTTATAAAGCATTGCCACTTACTACCCTATAAAGGTACTACCACGGAGTCTCATTCCTTGTGCTAAATGATAAGAATGATAGATTTAAAAATGAGGCAGAGTCATAATATACCAGGCTTTAATGAGGCTTTGGACTTTACTCACATGACATATATATCAGTGAACCAGAAAATGTGTTTTACACAAAATTTATCCTTCTAGTACTAACCTACTAGTTGATTTAGTCAAGAAAATGGACAGAGATTTAAATATATCTAATACTTTGAAAATAGCCAAGATAAGATTTAAAATAAGATTTAAAATTATAATATATTTCCAATTTAAGAAGCCCAGTGACTTATCAAGCCCTGGTTGGTGTGGCTCAGTGGATTGAACACCAGCCTGAGGACCAAAGGGTCGCTGGTTCGATTCCCAGTCAGGGCACGTGCCTGGGTTGCAGGCCAGGTCCCAAGTTGGGGGAGCATGAGAGACAACCATATACTGATGTTTGTTTCCCTTTCTTTCTTCCACCCTTTTCCTCTGTCTAAAAATAAATAAATAAAATTTTTTTTAAAAAAAGAAGCCCTGTGACTTATCAATATTTTGATTTGTCCTGTCAAGAACTCAGAAAGTACTGAGAAACAAGTATTATTATTAATTTTT
Organism: Glossophaga mutica; assembly: GCA_039655065.1. Lineage (NCBI taxonomy): Eukaryota > Metazoa > Chordata > Mammalia > Chiroptera > Phyllostomidae > Glossophaga > Glossophaga mutica. The sequence continues at coordinate 172,573,751 of CM077304.1, read as the reverse complement.
CAGTTTTCTCTTAATGACTAATAATTAACAAGTGGTTATCTGAAATTTATATCAATCTAGGTAACCTGGCATGATACTTATTTTGGGTGTTTAGAGAAAAATAGATGCATGAATCTATATGATGGAGATTGCACCAAGTTAGTAAATATTTTAGACAATATAATGCAAATAAAGAAATAAATAAAAAGCAAATTGACAAGCAAGCAAACTAAGTGAAAGAGACATTTCAGAAGAAACAGGTTGAAAATATTTACAAATAAAAATAGGTTAGTATTTTGTAGGTCTCAAAAGTTTTTTCCATCTGTTAACAAGTTTGATCTTCACATTTGCTCTATGAAATAAACAGTGCAGGAAGACGGGCCCATTTCACAGAGAGGCTAAATAAACTTATCAGGGTAAGGCCGCCAGGCAGACTCACACTTCTTATAAGTGGCATATCCAGATTTATATCAACTCACATCTTCTGATCTCAAATCCAGTGCATTTCTGACATGAACCAGTTCCTGTCATTATTTTTATTATTATTATTAGTGTTATTTTTATTATCACATGATAAAAAAGACACAAACTATAGATAGAAAGTGAATAATGGTTTATGGTATAATAAAAATGGTCTATGGTATAAAAACTGATTAGTGGCTTAGAAGATAATGTATTTTTTTGAAAAAAATGTTTGTTGATTTTGTTGGTTTTGTCATTGCTTTTGTTCATTTCATTAAAAATAATCAAGGCCCTAAGATACCCACGTATACACGAGATGAGCGACTCTGCCACTAGATGGTCAAGCCTTACCTTCCAGCCTTATAGAAACAAAGAATATTTAGAATTCTGTTAAGATCTTGGCATTTCATATTCTCTCATCATTGGTGTTTCTGCTTTGGCCAGAAACAAATTCTTTTAACACCCACCAAACTTCTTTCTTTTGTTGTGTTTCCTTCTTCTTCTACTAGTCAAGCATTTCCCAAATAAATGATAATTGTATTGATTGAGGTCATTTACTCATGATTCTGCTCTGTGCTCCCAAATTTAGGAGAAATAGGAAAAAACGAGAAATATCATCAGAAGGGAGAAAACAGAGAGGAAAAATGAAACTTGCCCCAAGTAGAATAATTTGTCCTGGAAATAAGGCTTTCAGTTGAGTAATAATCCAATATGAACTAAATTTATAGTTGGAGGCTGGAAGGCAGTTAGAGACTTCCTTGAACTTGGGGTTGATTAATCTGCAAAATGGATTCTCAAGTAGACCAATGGACTCACTCTTGGAATTATTTTGTCATTATTATCTTTGGGAGATAGATGCGGGGTATGGAGGAAGGGGAATGTCAATGCTGAGAAATCACTAGATCACACCTAACATCAGCACAACCAGGGTGTCAAAGTCAAAGGCATTTGAATCAGCTTACCCAGCTGCAAATATCTCAGCTCTCAGATCAATACACCTGTAATGGGCCATCATCTGACTAAACAGATAGTTCCCAGACAGTGGGAAATCTATTACTGTGACCCGGCAAACAATCTCATCTATCCCCCATCTGTCAGCAAAGGACTAATCCCCAAAGCCAAAACCTCAGCCACTCCACACCACAGAAGTGACTGTGCTAAACGGGGTAACTCAACGATAACGTGCGATCCTGGGCAGGAGGGGCAGCCGCCTCAGAGTGCAGTGGACCCCGTTACTGATTAACTTCTCCATAAGAGTTTGGTTGCTTAATTTAAAAGTTTTAGTTCTTAATTCATAGATTACCTTGACAATCTAGTTTTCCCCTTCTTATTTTAACTTTGGGTTGTAATAAATATCCTGGGTTTTATGTATTATTAAAATTATACTGAAATCTCATTTCAATGTTTTCACTGATGAATGCTTTTCATATGAAATAATAGTTTTTTTTTGAAATTCAGTTTAAGGTTATTCTGTGGTATATTCCATTTCTGATATTTTTCTTCAGGGGAAAATCATTGGTTTTGAAGCAAATGGTTTATCTTTGATCACTTGGCAAAATGCAACTTTGTTCCCTGCCTCTCTTGCCTATCTCATGACAGAAACCATCTTTTACTGTTATAGACTACGAGCAAGAGGAACCAAAGAGAATGGTGGGAAAAGCAACAAAAAGAGAAAAATACCTTCTTTCATACAACTCTGTCCATGTCCCATGTCCCCCAAATACACACACTTGAAAATCCTCTTTGCCTGAAGAACAAAGTTTAAATCCTGTATTAGCAATTACAAGGCCTTCTGGAAACTCACTCTACCTTTTTCTTATTCCTCAGTCTCTGCCCCCTACCTATACAAATTCTGCCTTCCAGAGCTATCAGCAGAATTGTGTCCACCTGCTGAACATGGCATAGTGTTCCACATCTTCATGCCTTCCCACCTGCCATTTCTGCTACTGAAGCCGCCGGCCCCTCCCCTGGAGCCTGGCTTCTGATGAACTCCCACTCATTCTGAAAGAGAGTTCCCATCTGTGGTGCTTCCGTGAGCCACCCAAACAACTGCCCACTCCCTTTCGCATGTGCCAACCTTCCACCTATCGCTTACTCCATCATTGCTTTTCTTCTGCTTCACTGTAATAATTTGTTTTAGGTACATTTTTCTCATCAGTCTGTAAGTTTCTTCCAAACAAGACCTGTGTGTTGCTCAACTTTGTATCATTAACAATTAGCAATGTCGCTGGCACATGGAAATGTTCCATAAAAGGTTGTGAGTGAAACTGATGTGTTCATGACTTAAAGGAGGAAACACTGTGTTTTAAACAAAGGTGCTGTGTTTGTTGTTTTTTTGTTTTGTTTTTTTTTTTTGTCAGGATGCCAGCATGGTTTTATTTTGTTTTTATTACTCATTCTCATACATGTGCCATATTAATATATTTCTAATGAGACAACTCTGGCTTTAAAAATTCTGTCCTGTCATCAATCATAGGATAATGGGGGAATATCTTGACTTTCTATTGAGAAAATATAAATAATATAGATAAAAATGTAACTAACACACTTTATTGATCAACATTTAATGCTAAAACAATGAATAAGATGTTAAGTTAAATATACTTCATTCCTAATGTCCCAAGTTGCCAAAAAGATGATGGTGATGAAAACACCAAAACAAGAGTTTTCAGCTGAAATTTTGTATTTCTACCCTTTATATTCATATACAAAGATATCTACTAGAAGCTAAAAGAGTAAATTCAGGTAAAATCCCACAATCCAAAAAGCATCCAAATTATTTGAGTCAGTGAACTGGTGGGAACAATCCCAGGGCTGAGGAATGGCAGCACACTAAGCTTTGTAGATAAAAGACATTTGTTGCAGCCTGTGGACTGGGATTTTGAGGCGGGATGAACTGGGTGCCAACCAGCTGGGTGAACCTGGGGAGGTGACTTGTGTGTGAACTATGTAGTTCCTTCTCTCTAAGGTAGGAACCGAGAGAACACCACTGAGGGTGCCCACCTCTCCTCTCCTATCAGTCTTATTTCATGTTTGCAGAAAATGACAAGTTGAGTGACAGTCACTGGTAAGTGATAAATAATATATCTCCTTCTAAATTTAACTCTCCAATCCTCCCCCTCATCTTTGAAGCAAAAAAACAAAACCAGTTATTTTTCTCATAGGCAACACATTTAATTTGGATCAGTAAAACATTGAGTCTAGCACATTATTATTTTACAAATGTGTTCAAACCACTGCTTCTTTGGGTCATTCTGGAAGAGGTACATCCTTTTGTTATACGTAGAAATTTTAAGCAACTAACATCATATTTATATTTACATAGGATTTACAGTTTAGCAAAGCATTCAAATATAGTATCTCATTTAATGCTCAAGAAATCTCTGGGAGTTAAAATTTTTTGCATTAGACAGATAACAGAACCGAAGTTCAGAAAGGGTAGAAAGGGTCAGTGCATGGCCCAGGTCAGACAACTACTAAATGTAGAGCTAAGTTTCAATTGTTATTATCAAACTCGGTCTTTTCAGTCACATTATTCACGCAGGGATGCTGCTAAGTGAGAGGAAAAGGGAATAAAGGATTTATTTATACATTCAAGAAATATTTGCCAGGTACCTATTCCATGCCAGACACTCTGCTAGGTGCCAGGGAAAACCAACCCCCACTCCACATCCTGCCCTCCTGGACTCCCAGCCTGTACCTGTACAGGAGAGACTCAAATGGACAGAACTAACTAGATGATCAGGGAAGATGTTACACCTGCCACACAGAGATGCAGGAAAAGATCTATGGCAGTGCGCTGTCTGCGCAGTTCACTCTGTTTATGAGAACCACAGTAAGTCTCAGGTACTAAGCTGGACCTTGATGAATGAGAAGTATTTCAACAGGGACATGGGAGGGCAAGACATGCCAAAGTGAAAGGAAATACATGTGTCACAGCTCAGATGGTCAGAGTGCAAGGCTCACCGAGGGAGGCGGTTCTTTTGGCCAGGATGACGAGATGAAGACTGAGCAGGCACTAGCTTTGTTCAGAGAAAGCCAGGCCAGCTCTGAGGCTGCGCAGTAAGCCCCCTCCCTGTGCTTTAATGCTCCAAGCTTTCCTGGAGAGGGCGCTTACTTGCTTTGGGCTTCAGAATAGCCTTAAAGAATGTTTGTGACTGTGTTGTGCCCATCAGGAGCACTGGCATCACCTGGCAACTTGCAGAAATGCAAATGATCGGGTCCTGGTCACAAACCCAATAAATCAAAAGCTCTGGGAGTGGGGGCCAGCACTTTGTTCTAATAGTTACACAGGTGAAAAGATTTCTTATGCCAACTTAGATGTCTACCTTTTACCATAAGGTATCAGTTCTAGCCCCAAACTACCTGAGCCACTGTCCTAAGTCTGCAGACTAAGTCTGTGTGTGTGTTAAGTTTGGTGACAAAAGGTAAAATGGACTATTTGGGAATGAAGCAGGAACTTATGCTGAGGTACAGAGTCACCGCTCTCCAGAACTGTTGCTGATTTGAGTGGATGCTATCTAAGGCCCTGCCCTCCCTGGGGTAAACTTCTCTTGTGACACTGAATGTCAGTGTCATAAGACTGAATGTCAGCCATTCTAGAACACCGCATTTCAATGGCTCGCAAATGGGGATTGAAAAATACTCTTTATGGAACACCTATGCCACATTCAAGTGTGACAATTACAGAAAAGACTGTGGACACACCCATTTTTCTGCAAACTTCTGGTTTAACTTAGAACTAGTTGCAATCCAATTTGATAACTAATCACCGAGTTCCATGTCATCACCATGATTAGGCAGCATGTGGCTATGGGTAGTAGTTGCAGTTCTTGTTTTCAAGGAGTTTATACTCTGTTTTTTTTTTAAATGCTCAAAAATTGTTCTCACTTTCCCCCAGCTACCCCCAGGAGTTTCTCTGACTCCTGTCTTAGGAGTTCCTTCCAAGAACACTTACCCAGGCTCACTGTCTCTGCCCATTGAAACTTGTCAAAGCTGGCCTCAGTTGCCACTATTTTCCCCTCAACCATATGTAATTTCCTCTTAGACAACACAGACCAAAGAATATTTCCCCTTTACAGAGCTCTGTGGCCTTCTGGGGACATACAACAGATCTGTATTATTAAAAATATTCTCATTAGTTCCTGCAAGCCCCTTAAGAAAACCTTGATACAAATTATTTCTAAGTAAGAAAAAGACAGTGGATCAAATTTTCATTAAACCAGAATAAATAAATAAAATTCCTTTTAATGTCTATTCCTCATTTTGGAATTCTTAAGATGGTAAGTGTCACACAGAATTTATAAATATTTCACGTTGCATAACACATATATAAAGGACCTCAGGGTTTTGCCATTGCATGAAGAGATAAAGGTCTATTATGTTACTTATGAATTTTAGACTTGCAAGTAGGTATGAAAGAACCTAGTATTTGGAGGGCAAGTAAGGGAGCTAGGAGTAAGCTATAGGTTATCTGGCTATGCTTCTCAAGCCCTCCTTAACTGGTATTAATGGGTAATATGTGCTAATGTCACACAGGAAGGATTATTTTTGAGATAATTGATTGCTACAAGATAATTTTAGAAAAACAGAGTTTATTTGTTGCCTTTTGCTACCAAGAATGGCTAAAACCTGATCTGGATCTACATAATAAAACCAATACAATAACATTTTGAATTTACGTATGCTATTATATGTGATATTTCAATTAAGGTTCACAACAGCTCTGTCCTACCACAATCTCTTGCCATAGGTGGGCATTCAATACATCCACAGAAAGGACAAAACAAATAATAGGAAGGTTAAAGATTATTAGCCCTATCTTATAGATTAAAAAATGAAGCCTGAGAGTGGGCAAAAGTAAAAGCGCCTGGGAGTGGTTGCCTTGGAGCAAACAGAAGATTCTTGAACACTGCCCATTGCTTCTCCCACACCTACTACGTCAGGTAGGACAGACCTGAGTACCACTCCTCTCTGTGCGTTTCAAAAGGTGCATAGTTTTCATATGTGCAAGAAAAAGAGTGTTCTCATGAGGCTTCCTGGATCATCTCTAGCTGTGCAGAAAACCCCACTGCTCCTCAGCCATTTCTGACAAATCAGAGGAGGAAAGAAATAGCCAACTAGATTGGCTGACCACATCTTTCACTTTTCAAAGGAGTGTTACTTTTCCACCTCATTCGCTGAAACAGTAAGTGAAGAATCCAGAGGGGATAATGGGGGGAAGAAGGGGGAAGGGTTTTCAGGAACATCTATAAAGGACACATGGACAAAGCCAAAGCGGCGTAGGATCAAGGGTGGGAGATGGGGATGGCTGGGGTGGGGGGAGTTGTGGGGGGAAAATGGAGACAACTGTACTTGAATAACAATAAAAAAGTTTTGTTTTTTTTTAAAAGAACTCTTCCAATTCTGTACTTAAGAATAAGAAACCTAGGCTAGAAATAAAAACTCCATACTAACATGATGCAAAGTATTTGCTGTACAGAATATAAAACATTTTATTGAAGTCCTCCTTCATGCATCCATGTATATAGCATCCACAATATGAATTCCTTCCCAAATTCTCTGTGTGGCAGAGATGTCTGCTACCTTACCAATAGCTATTCTCACTTCCTCCTTCTTAGCACAATCTCTATCACTGGCAGCAGGTAGGTGCCCAGCTACATATTCCACAGATAGGTTTTCAAATTTAAACAGAGCAATTTTAAGAAGGACTTAGGGAAAGGAGACAGTATTCCATTGGCAGGCCCTCCCTCTGCCCTTTTTTTTTTTTTCTCCCTCTCTCTGCCTGAAACTCAGATGTACTGATTGGAGCTGCAGGACAGACATTGTTTGACCATGAAGTGACCTTGAGGATGGAAGCCACCCAACAGGAGTGGCAGAATGGAAGAACAGAGGAAAACTGAGAGATGGATAAAACCCTATCACCATCAACTACCTTTGGATTGCCTACCTCTTGACTTCTGTGTCAGGGAAAAATTGATTCCATTTAGTCTAAGTCATGATTGTTTCAGATCTCTGTTACTAGTTGACCAGTTTAATCGTAACTTATGAACCCCCCCAAATATAGACAGAACAAAAAGTCAGAAAAACTCCATGGCTGAATTTTAGAATTATGGACCAACTGAGTAATAGACGGGCCAGTGTTCCATACCAACGTGAACTAAAAGAAGCAGATAATTTTCCCTAAATAGGCAACCAGAAATGGAACTTCATCAGGAGTCTGAGTCATGCCAGGGGAAAAAAAAAGATGATGGTGTTTAGAACCTGCATAATGATGCAGCAGAGGTGGGGGTGAAGGGTGGGGAGGTGAAGTAAGGCATGAGAAATTCAGAGCAAAAGATTGAGGAAGCTGGAGGGAAAGGCACGTTGTCTGAAACTTAAGGGGGTAGTATTACTGACCCCCCTGAGACAAGCAGTCAGAAAAGAAATTCCCTTACCCCAGTAGTTTTGGAAAAAAAATTTTTTTCTCTTGCAATATCTGGCATAGAATTTAACAATGGGTATGTGTTCAATAAATGTATGTTGATTACTTTATAGCTTTCCAGAAAACCAATGTTTGAAGTTCACCTGGGAAGCCTTATTCTCCAAAGACTACATGCATGAGATACACTGTTTCAGCCCAATCCTTTCTCACTCATCTTTAGCTGCCACTAAAGAACACCAGATTGAAAGAGGGAAAGACAGTCATGGGGACGTAAAGTATAGTATAGGGGATATCATCAACGATGATAGTGTGATAACTATGCGTAATGCCAGTTGGATCTTAGAAATATCAGGAGGAACAATTTGTAAAGAGTATGATTGTCTAACCACTATGCTGTACAACTGAAACCAATACAAAATAATACTAAATATGACCTGAAATTGAAAAAAAATAAAAATTAAAAAAAGAAAACATACACATAGAAGTAATTGCAAACAGCAGTTACAAGTTATCAAAACCTCAATGTACAAAGGGAAAGAGATTTTTAAAACACTCAGCATTAACTTGTGACTGCCTTTGAAAGTCTACACTTGATATTGACACATCAGTTTCCCAACTAAAGTGGTTTGGCTTCCAGCCTCTTGAGCCATTTTCCATCATCACCAGTGGGGTGAGGGGAGGTACTGCTGGCATCTAGTGGGTGGAGGCTAAGGATGCTATTAACCACCTACACTCTAATGCACAGGACAGCCCTCACCTCAGAAAGAATTATCACACCCAAAATACAGCTACTTCAAGAAGATGGTGTAGTCTCTCCAGTATTGACCATCTTTTAGTTTCTGTAATATTTACAAGCTCATGTTTAGTTCATGGAATGTTTTTCAGAGCATTTAACAAGAACACATCTAACAGTGTAGTATTGTACAAATATGATGTATGATCTGTAATATTTGGTACTACTAAGCCTCCATTGTATTTCCATGTTTATAAAAGGCTGGAAATAAATAGTCACAATTATTAAATACACATTATTTAGCAGGAATAGTGGAAAAAACTTTACAAAGAAATCTTATTGAATCTACAGAACATTCCCATGGAGTAGTTCTGATTATAATCACTTTACAGAGAGAACTGTAAGATTATGAAAGAGACAATCCCATGTCCAAGGTCATAGAACTTACAAATAAAAACAAAATCCCAGAGTAAAACAACCACAGGAAGCCTGATAAGTAATCATGAAATTGCTGCTATTCTGTGGTCGGTGAGTCGAGAAGTTTTCTCCCCCTTGAAGTTCATAAAAACATTAACTTTCCTACACAGAATGCTCCTTGAAATGCATTATATATGTCTGCTCTTTACTAAGCATATAGCATTTAACATAATTTATTCTAATCTTTTCTTAACCTGTTAGAATGGTTGCAACAAATACCCACATTTTCCTGTCCTGCCTCATCCTCTGAAGCTGATAAAATGCACCAGGCCTTCTGTCTCCTCACCGGATGCCCCAATGCTTTTTGTCTTTCTGCCTGATTCTTATCATTTTTCTTTCTCTGCCTCTTGTAGCAGAGTCGTAACTGCCTTTTCCCCTATAACCACTGTGCCTGCCTTCAGGGGCTTCTAGTCTTCCATGTGATGAAGAAAAAAAATCACCAGGTCTTTTAGAACGGTATCTAAAATTATATCCTAAAAGAATATCCACAGTAGCGTGGAGGGAGGGACTGAGAACATGTAAACTTCAAGGTATCTCTTTATCTCTTCCAAATCCATTGTGGCTTTATTTCCTGCTTTGTAGTAGGCTCTAGCCAGCTGAGTTTGTCAAATCTAGAAGCTTCGGGCTCATGAGGTGTTAATGATAATGGACATTTTGTTCATCATAATTCAGAAAATCCTACATTTGGCTGCATTTTCATGGAGTGTTGCGCTGTGCCTCCCCCACACCAAGTATGTCTACTAACAGTTAAACACAAATTTATCAATAGAAACACAGGTCCTGTATGCATCCAAGCAATGCCTTTAGTTTTTAAACATGTGGCTCCCTATTTTTAAATTGGAAAAGGATTGAAATACTAATAAAATTACCAAAACTAATAAATGTGGCAAGATATGAATTATTAAACGCTGCTTTTTTCTGGGGAAAGCTATGTTTCCTCAATAAAGCCCACGAGACCATTTGGGATGTTTTTTTCACTCCATCATTGCTCCTTTAGAGAATAAAATGGACCCTTATCTGCAATTGCAGGCGCAGAATGGTGCACGGCAGAGATGCTGTGAGCTTTAACCAGGACAAAATGCAATCAGACCCATCAGTGATTCTGGAAATGGCAAAACAAAGAATGAGAAAACTGCTCAGTAACCTATCAACTGTTTGAAAAATATCATATTTAAAAAGATTTTCAGTATAGTCTCATGTCAACAAAACAGGCCCATGCTTTGGTCAAAAGCTGGACGAATGATGGTGAAGGGATCGACCAAGGAGCATTTGTGCACAGCCCCGTGGACAGGGGCAACAATGTGGGGACTGACCTGGGCAGGGGGCTAGGTGGAGGTGGGGACATGGAGAAAAAGCAGGAACAACTGTAATAGCATATGAATAGCAAACAATGAAAGTAAATAGCTGTTTTTAAAAAAGAAATTGCCAGTTGTCAGGTTCTGAGAGCTTGGCATTTCGGAACACTGCATTGCTTCTGTGGTTCACTGCTGGTCTCTTTCAACTCAAGATCATCTGCTGGTTTGCCAGAGTGTTCCCTTGGGTACCCGAATTCTGCTACCAGCAGTTTTATTACATTCTGCCTTGACTTTGGGAAGCTGAGCAAGCTTCAGCCTTTGCACTGAGATCATCGTGGAGAGCAGAACAATGCAGAGTTTGGAGCATGCTTACTAGCAGATGAAATTTTAGAGGGCATTAGCTTTACCCTAGAAAGCAGGGCATTTGGTTTATTTGGAACATAAAGGGTGGGTTTAAGAAGAGATAAACATTCTGCCTTTCTCTTAAATCATGGTTTTACATAACTTAGCTTTTCAATGAATATAATTTATTTCTCCAGTGAAAGATTCAGTATGAAATTACCACTGCAGTTAAGATGATCAGAAAACTCATTGGCTACCTATCAAAATAGTTATCCAACTGGGCCTGAAAATGGAATGACTAAAAAGGTGGGCAGCGTTTTCCCTTGAAACCTTTACAGGCTTCTGCACTTGTTCTAGAGTATCTGTAAGCTGGTACATTCTAGAAACCCAAGCTAGACCCTTTGCAAAGCACTGCAAAAAAAATTATACTTGAACCCTGTCTTCTTGGGATTCAACTGGCTATCCAGGATTCTGAGCTGCTACCCCACGTGCTTTGAGTGGACCATGGCACAGAACAAATCAGGTTTGAAAATCACCACAAGATTGTTAGAATCGGCTGCTGATGTTAAGTTGCCACTGACAGAAAAACATGAGCTCAGGAAGAAATATCTTCTCTTCTAAAAAGACTCCAGTAAATTACAGCCACTGACGGTAAGTCTACAGAGCACATTAACAAGTGTGACATCATAAGGAAAGAAGTGCTGACACATCTTTTGGCGCTTCATTTTCTCTGTCTATGTTGCATTAAAACACACAAAAACAAAAATGTGATATGATATCAATAGCAATAGACACTGATAAATATAGCAACAATTTTTCAGCCTCTGAGGTACTCCTCTGTAAGGGACAAGCCTGTGGCCTCAATCCGAGATGCTGTGTCCACACAGGGCTGGAAAGGCCTCCACCATCACGGTCTTCCGCTGTGTACTTCCACCCCAGAGACGCAGGAGAGAGAAACTCGACATCCACCCCCCTGCCCGTACAGCACGAATATGGTTTGCTGTGCCATCGGAGATGACTTCGTTTCTCCTGATATCTACTCCTTTCCTGATGCAGCATTACTGTGCTCTCTTAAATGGAAATTTGCAAACTGGAATGCCCAGTGGTACAAAAAGACCAAGCTTAAGAAAGGAGTGTGAAATCAGTGGTGGGCACTGGAGAAGACAGGAAGAGTCTTAAGAGTTGTCTACTCTGTGTCTCAAAAAAAAAAATCATAAAATTATTTCAGATCACTCAGGGGGGAAAATTAACTTTTTCACAGCCAAAGGACAAGACTGTGCTGGTTAATTTTATGTGTTAATTCAGGATGGTCAGGTAGCTGGTACAACATTCTTCCTGGTGTGTCTGTGAGGGAGTTACCGGGAGAGATTAGCATTTGCATCAGTAAACTGAGCAATGCCAACTAGCAACGTCCAATCTTTCCAGGGCCTGGTTGGAAGAAAAAGGGGACAGAAGAGACAATTCAGTTTTTGTTTTTGCTGATAAGTCCATCTTCAAGTCCTGGCCTGGGACATGGATGTTTCTGGTCTTAGACCTTTGGATGAGACCTGTAATTTACAGCACTGTCTTCCCTGGTTCTCAGGTTTTGGAACTCAGACTGAAATTACACCACGTGCTTTGATTGTAGGACTTCTCGGCCTCCACAAACATGTGAGTCACTGTATATCCTGCTGGTTCTTTTTCTCTTTAGCACCCGAATACATAGACGTTAGAAGCCAAAGATACCCCCTATGCAGGTAGAGACTCACTAATTGATCTCCTAAAAATTAGTGAATAGCTTTGCACATCAAATAAACCTCCAGGTTAATGTATAAGAGATGGAATCTAGTACATTCCTTATCACAGAATAAGGGAGAGCGCGGACACCTTGCTATTGAAGGACACTGAGCTTGGTTCCATGCTCAAAAAGGAGTAAACAGAGGGAGAGAAAAAACACACCAGTGGGACCCAGGCTACAAAACTGGAACGAGAGGAAATTACTCTGAAGGTGAAGAAAAAAGTCATAATTGTATTTTAAAAAATTTAATATTAAAAAAATCTGAAAATGTTTGCTCTGTGCTTTCCAGTAAATATATGGAATAGTAGACTATTAAAGTAAGGGATGAATGAGGAGATAAAAAAGTAACTTACAAATGGTATTAATAAGTGTTACAGTGATAGTTGTATCAATATTTATCACAGATTTACCAGTTTGAAGGTGCCTCGTATGTAACATAAAGTAGCCACTCCAAATAATGGTTAATACTCCACCAATTAAAACACAGGATCACATAATTTTGCTCACTTTATATATTTCCCACAATTGGAATCTCTTTCTTCACTTTCTTTTCTCTCTTTTTTTTTTTTTTTTTTTTTTTTTTTGTTTCCTGGATTTGTGTGGCTTTTTCTCTCACCAAATTAGGGAAGTTTTCCATCATTACTTTTTTTTTTTTGGTTTTTTCTTTAATTTTTTTTTTAATTTAAATCAGTATTTTTTAATTGTTGATATTGTACAGTTTTCTGTCTTTTACCCCGCCCCAGCCCACCACCCCAGCCCTCCCCACCTTCCTCCCATTTCCACCCCCCATAGTTTTTGTCCATGAGTCCTTTATACTTGTTGCTCTAAACAGTTCCCCTTTTCCCCTGAAATAAAGACAGTAAATATGTAGAATACTTATTTCTTCAGAGACACAGGAAACTATCATTCTTTATTTGTTAATCATTGAGATGCAGCAATGCAGCATAACAAACTAGGCTAGCTTTAATTAGTACTATTTTATAAATTCATCACCTGGAAAAAGATGAGAAAACAATGTACATGATGATAATAGTATACTGCCATTAAAGTACACAAACAATGCCACCAAAAAAAAAAAAAAGTAACTTACAGACACTCACAATGAAATTATTAAGAAACCTGACTGCGACTAGCAAGGTAGTAAAAGCCAAGTTAAATCCACATTGGAAATGGAAATGAACAAAATTGGCACTGTGAAAAAATAAATAAATCATTGATATAAAAGAAGTGATTTCCCTCAAATCAGAAAATATGAAAGTTTATTAAAGGGAAGATCATAAATATAACCAAGACTATAGATTTATAATTAAAAACAATTTTGGTCCCTGAACAACAAGTCTTACCTACAAGAATAAAACTAACATTCCAACAAATAGGAAAGAATTCCTCAGTTGCAGACCAACCAGAGAGTGAGATTACGATGACCATATTCCAGACAAAATGTAATCAATCTAGCAAATAAAATACTGACTGGCATTTGAAGGGTCAGCCCCCTTCTATGCCAGACCAATGGGAATCATACCTGGTAATTCCTTGGGTCCTCTGTATTCAAGTCAGAAGGAGCCAGTTCAAATCATGGCTTTACCACTCACAACCTGTATAAGTATGGGCAAGTAATGTAACCTGGAACTTGACATAAAAATGCTACCACTAGAAGTTTTCTCACCCCAAAACATCACCCTCTGTAATGAAAAATCCCTTTCGCTCCTCTCCTACTGCATCTGACTCAGTCTGAGTAGCTTCCTTAGTCCTCACTCCATGTCCCATGCCTTTCCTTCACCGGGGTGTGTCCAGACACACAATGTCGGGAAAGGAAAGGAAAGATCAGAGGGAGAAGAACGTAGCCTCACGGTCTTCCTCCCTGGAGTAGCAGCAACTGACCTCCAAAGAGAACTGCAATTAACTTTCCATAAAATATCCCCAAAGACATGTTACCAATGTCCTCCAGAGGTGATAGCCTTGTCTTATTTTTAGAGGCAGTTTTGCCTGAGTAGTTGAAACATTCCACTTGTTATCTATATCTGCCATTTGTTTTCATTACAAATTCATTTTCATAAATGAGTCACTGAAAAATCCAAAATAATATCCTCTAATAACCACATTAGCCAGCATGTTAATTAGCGCTCTAATGTGATCTGCCCTTAGACTTACCTGAAAGCTACCTAGGTTAGAGTAAGGTTTCTAGCATATTCCTTTTCTGTGAGACAGGCTGACTTTTAATATGCTTTCACTCTACAGCCGGCTGACCTGGGCCCTCAAAAGGAGGGGTACTTCGTGTGATAATATTCTCTTAAAGAAAGCCCAAACTCTTTCCCAGTATTGTACAGATTGAATGTCTAAAGCTGGGACTTCTACAAATAATGCAAACTTCACACAGCTTCTACTCCTTTGTCCCCAAGTGTCATTTTGGTTAGGACCAAACCTTTACAGCAAATCTTTTTCTATCAATGTTTTGCTTTATCCCATTTCACAGTCAAAGTTTTACCTACTACCCAAAGAAATAAATCATAATTAATACTTTTAATTAAATAATAACCTCAACAAATGCACAGCTACTTATCTATTTAGTATTTTTTTTTTTCTTCAAAGAACTTAAAGACACCTGAGTTTTTCTCTGGATTCTCCTACCAACTAACTAGATTGAAGGCCACGCTTGTCCATCGGGAACTGAGGTAACACAGTGAAGGAGGCAAGGCGAGAGTTCTGGTTGTCATTGTTCTCTTCGGGCATCCACCTGAGTTCAGAAAGAGACAGCACACAGGCATGCCTGGGAAAGACTGAGGACAGAGAAAGCAGCAATCAAGTGAAATGATTTGTGTGGGAGCACTTTGTAAATTCATAGTTACTGATACAGTGATATGTGCTGGGGAGTGGGGTGAGTCTCTGAAAGGAAAAGAGCACTGGATTTAGAATGAGACGACCTCAGCATAACTGCAGTGTACAGACTGTCACATCACCACCCTGAGCATCAGTTTTCCTCCATGTGTGAATGGCACAGCAGTGCTCTTCGAAAAGAGTTGTACTGAAGGTCAAATCTAATACTCTAGTCAAAGAGCCTATCACAGGGTTTAGCACACTGTAGGGTCTCAATAGATGAAATCCAAGGCTGGTAGGTGACCAGCTCTCTTGGTCTTCCATTTGCCACAGAACTGATTTCTTTGAAGTCTATAAAGCCTTAGGCAGCTGAGTATCCTCAGGCAAACACACTGTCCAGTCCCATTGGCCCCTTCCTGGGCATCTCCCTGAGGGAAAACATTGAGCATTTTGTAGCTCTCCTCATGTCAGAGAAGTCACTTAGAAGCTAAATTATTATTATGAAGCATAAAGAAACATGGTCAAGCTGTCAGAATATTAAACAGGCTCTGACCTATTCAGCATCAATTTTCCTTTCAGAATGGTTTCCTTCCAGCTGCCATCAATACACATTTTTGGCAGACGGGATTCTAAAGAAAAAACCTTCCAGCTTGTTTCCAAGCATTTCACTGTTGCCCATACATATAGATCCTACAATAATGCTAACAACATCCATTTGTGCTGTGCTTTGCAATTAACCTAGCATTTTTGCTTGCATACTTGCATCATGTAACACTATTAAATAGACCAGCAGGTAGCAATACCCCTACTTTAGGCACCAAGCTCCTGAGTGTCAGAGCGCCATGTGAGCTGCTCGGATTCCTACTACTCAGTGATAGAGCAGGTCCTGGGTCTATAAACATGGAGACTAACATGCTCTCCAACACTATCTACCTCTACTTCTCTCAAGAGATGTGGGACAGGAAGTGGGTGGAATTTTGAAGTTGTCCCAATGTCTTCCTCATTGTACCATACCTTAACATTTCATTTTGTGCCAACCAAATCAATCCTCCATGAGATAAAAAAAGACACCTTGATAAGAGGAAGAGCTCTTATAATCCAATACAATTATTATTACTTAAATTAGACAAGTAGTAGCAATTGAATACCACTGAGTGTGAGTACTTCTTGTTTAAATGAGCAACAGACTTGCCAAGTGGTTGAAACCACTTCCTACAGTTGTTCCTAGGACTACATAGCTTTTGATTTTAGGAATTAGATCACAGCATTAAAACTATCACTGGTATTACTTTCTTAATTTATACCAAAAAAAATTTTTTAAACACCAAAAATTCAACCCTACATCCATTTGATTGTCTATTGTTATTTCTTCTGAAAGAAATACAAAATCCAGTACAAATCTAAATGTTCTCTACATTAAAAATTTTTGGTAACATTTAGTTTTTGTACAGCTAAGTTATACTACCTAGTATAGAAAAACTATAAAACAAAGATAAGCATAAAGAAGCAAAACAAAGTATCCAGAAACCACACCCCAAGTCCAGTGAGATTTTTAGTGCATTCATCCTGACAATCCAGCAAAATCAGGCCCACAGTTGATCAAAGCATAGTCATAAAGATGATTTCTGTGTTAGAGAGCTGCAGATTTTTACTGAAATCCAGACAAAGTATTTCCTGAGTGCAGGAAATAAATTCCTGAATAAAGAAAAAGGAGGCTGTAATTTTATACCTTCCTACTCTGCAATCAATTCAATAGGCTATCTTGAGTTTTATAGCTGTTTTCTACTCAGTTTTATTCAGCTTTGCTTAATTTAAGAATTTATTTCCATTCTATGAACTGACTTTAGAAAGCAGCAAAGGGTTTATTATTTTTTCTATCATCTCCGAATTCACCAGAAATATAGGTACTTGCTCATCTGTAGTAAGAATATTTCAGGAAAGATTTACAAGCCTTCCTTGTAGAACATGCTTAAGTCCTTTTCCAGATGTATGTTCAAACATAAATACAAGTGTTATGACTCCTCCTTCAGCGCTCTGGACATACACTGCAAACAGGAGCTATTATGAAACATGCAGCTCATTCACTTTTCACAGAACAGGGGCCGTAGTGTAGGTTTGGACTGGAATTGTAAGTACAAAGATAAGCTACTACAGCTAGAAGCTACCTTGGAGGTCTTCAAATCCAAAGCCTTGATTTAATCCAACAAAACTAAGAAAGGGAAAGAAGCTCAGTTTTGAGTGCAAACTTCCTGAAGGTCTAGCACGTAATGACCTACAGCAGAACTCCACAATGACTACTCTTCAACCTCATTGATAGTATAATTTTTCCTAATAGTCAATCAAATAACAAATATTTAGAGGGTGCCAAGAATATGATTGACACTGCATTAGTAGATTAGAGATAAAAAGACACTACAATAGATTAGGTAGGTAGATAGATAGATCGATAGGAGATAGTATTGATATAGTTCTCACCCAAAACAAGTTTACTATGTGGTTAGGGAAGCAAGAACAAACAAAGTATGTGATTTAACATGATATTACTCATAGTTATATAACATCATTCATTACTCAATTATACATTGATCAAGGAAGTACCTTCTGTGTATCATGCACTATGCTAAGTGCTGGGGTCCACACAATAGTTTCTGAGAATTTCCCAACCTAGCAGTGAGACAAGCATGTAATACCAGAAGTAAATGTTATAATAGAGGGACCACAATAGTGTAGAAGAAAGAAACACATTATGGAAAGGTCAGAGCACTCTGAGCAGTGTTTTAAAGCAGGAGCTTGTTGTGCAACAAGATGAAGAGAAAGAATCTCTGATAGAAGGAACAGCACAGTTAAAGACACAGGGGAGTGAGTGAGAATAGCATATTGAGAATTGCAAGTATGGTGAATGGAGAATAGCGGTAAAACACAAGGCTAAAGAGGTAAGTAGGAGTCAGATATTGACCCATTTTAACATCCCTCCATGCTGTTAGGTCTTTATCCTGAAGGCAGTGAAAAGCCAATAAAAATTTGGAAGGAGGACATGGTCAGACCTGTATAATGAAAAGGTAGAAGTCACCAATAATTTTATTTCTGAAAATGTGACCTAAGGATATCCTATTAGATACATGCAAATAGTTAGCTATAAAGATGTTTGTCATTATGATGTTTGGAATAACAAGAACTAGAAACAACCTAATTATCCGATAATGGGGAATTGATTTAATAAATGTTGGTAGACTCTTAAAATGGATGAATGGGATAAGATGGCAGCTTAAACATATACCAAAAATTCCCTCTTCCACATTGAACTCAGAAATAACTGATACAATAAATAAAAAGAAATGACAACATTGATTAAGTACAATTGAAAACAGAATACTCTCAACAAAGAATGGACGAATTCTGAATGGCAGAAACATAGAGGTAACCCATAGTAATAAATAGAGGGAAAGCTACTAGTCCATAGGGGGCTGAGAACAAACGTAGATATTGGGTCAGGATTTTGAATGGGAACACACAATGGAAAACAAATGTGACTAGTGCATTGCAGGAGAGAGAGAGATGGGCTCACCAAAGGAATCCAGAAGGTTGGGTTGTACTGTCCACCTGAACAAAATGTGATGAAGAAGTTCTTCCCACTTTGAGAATTTTCGAGAATTGAACATTCACATGAGCCTGACTGACTTATTGAACCAACTCTTTTTTTCCCCAAAATTTTAATGTATTTTTCCATTACCATTTATTTCCCTTGTCTCCCTCCTGAAATCTCTGTACTGTTGTCCACGTCCATGAGTCCTTTTTCCTTTTTGCTCAATCCCTCCACCCCCTACTCTTCCCAACTTTGCTGTCTGCCTGCTCTCTATCCATAAGTCTGTCTCTATTTTCTTTGTTAGTTCTGTTTGTTCATTAGATTCCACATGAGTGAAATCATATGGTATTTGTCTTTCTCTGACTGGCTTATTTCACTTAGCATAATGTTCTTCAGGTCCATCTATACTATCACAAAGGGAAAAAACTTCTTTTATATAGCCAAATAGTATTCCATTGTGTAAATGTCCCATAGTTGTTTTATCCACTCATCTACTGATGGACACGGGCTGCTTCCATACCTTGGTGATTGTAAAAAATGCTGCAATGAACACAGGGGTGTTTATGTTCTTTCAAATTAGTGTTTTGGGTTCCTTCAGACATATCCACAGAATACACGGGATTGCTGGGTCAAAAGGCTGACCTATTTTTAACTTTTTGAGGTATCTCCATACTGCTTTCCACAATGAGATATCACCTCACACCTGTCAGAATAACTACCATCAATAAATCAACAAACAAGTACTGACAAGGAAACAAGTGCTGTTGGTGGGAAGGCAAATTGCACCAACTCTTAAAGTGTGTTTCACAGAATCCTAAAGGCTCCTGAAATCTTCCCATGGGATCCACAAGGTCAAAACTATTTCTTTAAATACATTAAGGTATTCTATGTCTTTTCCATGATCAATCTCTAATGATAATGTGTTTCTTAGAGGCCCCATGCTATGTGCTAACATTGTGTAATAAATTATGTCAACATTTGAAAAATCTGTGTAACTCAGTGAACAAATATTTTCTAAATGATCAATGTAAGATGTTAAAACATAAAGCAGGTATAAAAGGTCCATTCAATGTAAGACATAGTGTATAAAAAGTTTACTGGTATGACTTGAAATACCCAATTATAACTAATTTTTAAGAAAACTTTACTCTTTGTGTTCTGATATAGTGTTAAAGAAGAAACACACAGTTATTTGAAAGAACTATAGAAATATTCCTCCATTTTCCAACTATATATCTGTGTGAAGCTGAATTTTTTTAAATATACTTTAACCAAAATAGTATTTGCCACAGATTGAATGCAGAAGCAGATAGGAGAACCCAGCTGTCATCTATTAAGCTAGACATGAAACAAGATTGGCAAAAATGTTAAATAATGTTATTCTTCAACTAATATTTTTGTTTTGAAAGATCTGGTTATTTTTAAAGCTCAAATTAATATGTAATCATCTGTTTATTACTTTTTTGGTTTTTCTTTTTTCTTTTTTTTAAGTATATTTTATTGGCTACACTATTGCAGTTGTCCCATTTTTTTCTCCACTTTATCCCCCTCCTCCCTGCACTTCCCCTCCCACCAGCATTCTCCCCCTTAATTCATGTCCGCCGGTCATACGTATAAGTTATTTGGCTTATCCATTTCCTATACTATTCTTAACCTCCTCCTGTCTGTTTTGTACCTACCATTTATGCTTCTTATTCCCTGTGCTTTTTCTCCTGTTCTCCTCCCTCTGCCTCTCTGTTGATAATTTTTATTTTCAAATTTCTCAGTTTTAATTTCTAATAAGGTCAATATTAATACACACAACTCAAAGGTTCATTGGAATCCTCAGATATTTTAAAGTCCAAACCATTTGAGAACTGATGACATATGGATAATATTTTAAAAGAATAATTTTAATGATAATGTAAATAATATATAGTGAGATACAATACAAAGGTCATGATATGATACATAAAAAGCAAGTCAAACTGTGTATAGCATATAATCCTGTTTTATAAATAAATATTGACATCATATATATAGAGAGAAAGAGAATATGTACACATGACACAAATGTTTACATTGCTTCTTTGATACTTAGTAGCCATTTGGTGATTTTTCCCTCTATTCTTTATACGTATTTAAATTTTCCAAATTTTCTATAAAAATGTATTTAATAAATATTATTTAACAAATATTATCTTGGCAACAGCTTAGCAGTAATGAACAAAAAGGACATGATCCATCCCCACATAGATCTCATAGCCTAGCAAAGAATTGAGAAAAAATATATGGTTATAAATCTTGATCAGTTTTATAGTCTAACTGGGAAGGGGGGAGACGTAATTTTGTTTGAGAATAAGAGAAAACAGACAGCTGCATGATAGAGCTCTGGTGGAGTATAAAAAATTGATTGAGTGAACATGAAAACAAGAAAGAGACAAACACACTGAATATGCAAACTAGCAGGAATGACTAGAATTCCAAAAAGTGCCCCAAGTGCTAACTAAGGAGGTGTGGATATGCTCAGAGATGGGTAGGCTACCTAGGAAGGCATTTAAAGGAGGTGACTTTGAACCTGTGTCTGGAGAGTAACACAGAACCTTATCTCTCAACTGAATGCATACATTTTATGTAGGGGTTGAATTCAGAGTAAAGCACCTATTAGAAATGCACAGATCTACAGCACAAGTTTCGATATCAAGGAGCAATTATATGTTCATTTGCTAACACATTTACTTTGATAACTTTGGAAAATGGAAGGTAGATAGGTTTGTGTAGATTCACTGACTAATATGCACTAAAAACAACAGCTTAGAAGGAATCCCAGTCAGAATTAAATTTGCAGTTTTTTTATATTGGCATTGTCATCTTCTTCTCATATTTAGTTATGCTATTCTTAAAAAAAATCAGTAATATTTGAGATTCTAAAGATAAATATTTCATTCCTAACAAAGCTGAAATTATATGTAAATGTTCATTTATTTTTAAATAACATAATGGTAAATGACCTTAAATAAACAAATTTGTCCACAATGCGTGGCTCTTACGTAGCTATTTCCTCATTTATACGCCTGCAATAGGAAGGTTTATGTCCAGAGTAAATGTCTGTAGCTTAGGTAAGGCTCTGGTTCAATCATCCATTAGCTGCCACTTTCTGTGGTTCTCTAAAGTTTAACTCAAGCCAACAACATCATTCAAGAGTCTCAGTAAATTTTGTTGAAATAGAAAATGACCTAAAACAAAGGATAATACACTGGCGTACAGCTTAAGGGATATCAACCTTTCTAAAAATAATATAAACACAGTAAATGGTCTTGTGTTCTTGGGCAGAGGTTTATTGATTGTGTAGTATTATGACTCACAAACTGTAATGCTCTGAATAAATATTTATTGAATGTCCTACTTTCAAGACATCTGCAATCTAGTACACCAATAAATGTGGTTAAAATGTTATTAAAGCTATTGCAGAAATATGTACAAAATACAATGGGAACAGAAAAGGATAGTTTAGTTCAATTCCCCTTGAGACTAAAAGAAAGACTTCATAGAGGTGATAGAGACTGTGTTTTGAAGATGAGTGGATGTTCACCAGGTGGAGGAAGGATGGAGGAAGTGGGAGCCAGAACTGGACTGAGCAGTATAAAATGCATGTGCAGCTAGATTGCAGATGGTTATCTCAGACAGGGCATCACCTGGGCCTAGCTCATTCATCACCCTTCATCTCCATCCTAGCATGAAAAATGAAATATCATGAGTATGAAAGTTGGTTTTGAACAAATCAATGGAGGGTGTAGAAAGTGGGTGGAGAGGGATGCTGTTAAGGAAAGCAAAGACCAGATAATGAATTGTTTTATATGTTAAGTACAAGAATTTAGATTACCCTACAGAGCTGCCAGGAAGACATAGGAAAACATCAAAGGAGAGGAGTGTGATTATTTTGTGCTTTAGAAAAAAATCTCCCTGATTCTAAAGTGGAAGATTTATTGGAGGAGACAAGAGCAGAGGTCAGGAGACTAGGTGAAATGTTAAGAGACTCCTTAGAAATTATACGCCCCACTAGTTATTTCTTCTGCAATAGGCAAACGGTAGCCAAAGAAGTAAATTATTAAAGATAAAAAATTAATGGGCCTTCAATGGAAATTCCATGGATTACTTGTGTTCTCCAACCACCAGTTTCCTAGCAGTCAAAAGTTAATCCAACAGTGTTAGCATCACTGGATGAGCAGGGGGAGTGTCCATCATCACTTTCCAGCTGTGCGACATCGGGGTGGTTGGTGAAATTCCCTCCCTGATACTTCACATGGTTTCTTTAAGAGCAAAGGAGATGATGGACAGGATAGTCCCTTACAGACCAGAAATACTTCTCTAGTTAGGTGAGAAGCTGAAGCTTATTCTGAAATGGAGGCATTCAGCAAAGTATCTTGGCCAACAAAAAAATAAATAAATAAAATGAAATGAAATTCCAGCAGCATGCAAAAACTCATGTAATACTTCAGAAGCTAACCAAGCCCATAGTCGGTGCTAACATCATGTGACTTGAAGCTAATTTTAAAAGAATGAATAACTTTTCATTATAACCTAGACTAAATAAAACTGTCAGCCCTTACGGTACTATACCAAGGAGATTGTGTAGACAAATTTCTTTAGTTCACTTAAGAAACTGAAGCACGGGGAGAGTATTTGGTTGACTCAGTGTTATAGCAAATTAAGGACCATGCTGGGACCAGAGCTGATCTTTCTTGAACTCCAATCCAATAGTCTTCCACAATAAACTGCATGAATCTGATAATTATGGGAAAATGCAGAAGTTGCCTGTGTTCCATAGAGCCTAACAGTTATAAGAAGGGCCAGCAACTGGGTGGGAGGAGGTGATAAAAAGAGGCAAACCCTCCAACACACACCTCCCAGCTGAACTTCTTTAAGGAGAATTCTGAATTTTTATAATAGTGTTGAAAAATAAGACTCTCCTGCTGCCAAAAAATAAATATAATAAAATCACTACACTGTCAGAATTTTTTTTCAGTTTGGTATGAACTGACCTAAAAATTCCAAGTTGATGAACACATTAAAATTGTCACTCCAAGCTGCTACCCATGTACTCATCTGTATTTACCTCCAATTCCTGCATACATATTGCCAGGCAGCTTGGAAAAATACGTACAGCTTTCACCCACGATTAATCATCACATTTTACCACTGCAAGAACAAGAGGACAGATCCACGAGAAGGCGCAGCTATTTACCAAACTGTTGAAGTGATAACACAAACAGGCTTCTTTAAAAGTAATAGAGCATAGGAGGAGAAGGCTGTGTGGGCTTCTGTCCCCTTTATTAACCAGTTTGCTTAAATTTCCATAAATGTTTCTGAGTGTCTCTGCTGCCAAGTTACTGCCAAGCAACATGTCAAAGCCATAGAAATATGCAGCCCAGGTACACAAATAAATGAAGTTCAGAACCCTTGGCACTAATGAGGAGAGTTGAAAGTGTTCCACTAGAAGTAATGGGTTGGCCTGGATCCATTGAGTCCCTTCACCGTATCTTCCCTGCTCAACTCAATTTCAGTGTACATTTCATGTGTCAGATTCTGTGCAAGGCATGCTGGGAGATACAGAAAGAAATAAGACATATGCTTGAGAGCAGTATAAAAGGCAATAAGAGGCAGGCATACATGAGAGAGGTGAAAGCTGCCATGGTTTAGAGGAATGAGTGATCACTTCAAGTTGAAGCTTCTGACTAGGAGATGTTGTTTGAACCAGATCTTGGTAAGGAAATTAAGGGTTAGAAGAATAGTTTTTGTCTATGAAATAAGTAAATCCAGGTGATCCACCTCCCTGGGCCTCCTGAGCAAAAGGATGTGCTATCATCCCCGATTTCCTCCCTGTAAGTGACATGTTCATCCTATCAGGTTGCCTCCAGCAGCCCCAGAGAGAGGGCAACCACAAAGAGGCCAATCATAAAGAGGCCATGGTGCTGGCAAGAAAAATGCAAAGAACGCTATTATGTAAAATTACAATAGACCTCCTACATTCATGAAAATTATATCCAGGGACCTTTCCAAATAACCCAATCCTTGAATCCAACTCATTCAAATGTCAGTGCTGGGTGCTTTATGACTTGGCTTTCTTACTAAGTAATCACTCCCACATTCAGCTTCAGAGCCCAAGGAACTTACATTCATGCTCAGAATTCTTCCTGCCCTATTTCATGTAGTCCCTAGAGCAACCCAAGTAGTAGTTATGGTTCTGTGACAAATTATCACACGTCATAATTATTACATGAGAATTATATAATACTTACACAAGTTATTACATGTCATAAACTGTGGTCGGTCACTTTGTAAATGATCAAAACACCATGAATGTTAAAAGTACAGATGCCAAATCTGCCCACTGTAACCCACAGAAGGAAGAGGCTGAGCATTTAGAAATTATACAATCCATCTAGAATCTCATTATTCAATGGCTAACACTTATTATATTCAATACAGCATGTGAGGACCAAAATGATACATAAATGACTGTAAACAGTATGTGAGGAAGGCATCTGGAGCCTGGAGACCTAGCATGAGGCCCACTCTATGAGTAAAGGACAGTTATTAATGTTCGAGTGTCCGCTTTCTTCAACTGTACACTAGGGGATGGGGCCCAGCGTATGTTGTGATCCCTGAGTAGCTTTCCACTGATAAAAAATTGAATCATCATTAAAAAAATATATACAATAATATGACTAAAAGTTCCTGTTTAATGAGTACTCTCCAGTCTGTAAATCCTCAGAGATGCAAATGCTCATTCAGGGAAAGGCTTTAACGTATTATTCAGCATTAGTTGAGGCACAAGACTCTGAGTGAGGTGTGCTGTTTCCAAAGGGGAAAATGGAGTCTAAGGAAAAGGAAAACTGGTGGTTTCGGCCATAGGCACAAATGCAGAGGATAGAAGCCACTGAGGTTTGCAGTTACTGATGTAACCAAGAGAATAGAGAAATATAGACCAAGGACTTTATAAAAACGTTAAATGCTTTCTTAAGTTCTGCAGTCTCCCATGTTTTCATTCTGTTTATCACCATCTGTCTACCAGTGTGATCAGTGGTTTTATTCTCAGAATGGACAAGGCCTGGGTACTTGTCTTTAGGAGCAGACAGGAAAAGGTGAATTACCACTATTATCCTGTAGCCAGTCCTAGGGCTACAGTAAGCGGAGGGGGAAGAGCAGTTGAATGACTGAAACCTGTGAACAGCCTGAGCACAGGCAGGGCCTGGGCTTGTCCTGGGGAAAAGCAGCAGCAGGGTCCACCTGAGGTCCATCCACCATGGCCCACGACACCAATTACATGAATGGGCTTCTTTGGATAGAGTTCATGTTCAGTTGGTTATTCTGTCCTCCAAAGTCAGCAAAGAAAAAGGCTCTAAAGTTTTTCAAGAACAATTTAGGAACCCAGAATTTAAGATGATCTATATAGTAGCATGAATGATAAAACCAAGAATGCTTATATTTATTATTTTATAAAATGTAAACTCAAACTGCCAAGTATAAGGCGATACTATTAATTTTCAACCCTAGATAACAGACATAAACAGGGACATATGGTCTCTCTCTCCTTAAAGTCCTTTGCTCTCAGTCCACCATTTCACCTGATCCATTGTCACAATCCTTAGACAGGGAGAGAAGGGAAGTATTTATCCCTGTTTTACAGAGGAGGAATTTGATGCACAGAGACACAGAGCACCTTGCCCAAGACATACAAATAGCTTATAGTACTTGATAATCAATGCTCTAATAAAGTATAGATGAGTGAACACATGTAAAACACAATTAAGTATCAAAAGGTCAGATGCACATGAAAAATAGGTTACTGAAATTTTTAGAATTCAATATTCCCCAGGTGTGCTTCATAAGAGACTCAAGAATGGCTAAGCAGAACAATGCAAACCACTCAGGTTTGGGTAGTGTACCTCCTCACGTGCGCTGGCTGTGAAGACGTGGTGAGATCCAGCAGTGTTCATGCCACAGCAGGGTCCTAAACCCAGGACACCACCTCAGCTCAGGCTCATTCAGATTGACATTTCCCAGATAATGTCAAACTGGAAAGGTTATACTTTTGACAAGGCTTGTTCATGTGGAGAAATAGAAGATAATGAAAGCATTTTGGGGCACCCATCAAACATCCCTAAAACCTAAAGGTTGCACAAGTCTTCTTGAAAGTTCAAAGAAAATCAGTTTTGCCTCCACCATTGTGATTGATAAGTGCTTGGAATTCTCTGTTAGGGCAGTCCCTAGCCCAGCTCACATCACAACAAGCCAAAAGAGTAAGTATAATGCTATTAACCAACATAAGACTTCCTAGACAGGACATGAGAACTTCAGAGAAAGAGGTGCAGGGTTGAAAGACACTTAAAAGAGCAATACCAAGCTCTCTCTTTACAGAATGGGACAAGGCCTCAGAGTCTATGTGTCCACATCACATCGAAAATTAGGGGTAGAGCTGGCATCACCTCTCAGGCCTGATGTCTCATGGTCCACAGCTCTCTCCATGCAGTAGTGTCTGCGACTAAATTAGAGTGGATTCGATCTATGTGAGTGTGTGGGTTGCGCTGTGTCCCACAAATTCGTATGCTGAAGTCCTAACCTCTAGTGCCTTCAAATGTAATCATACTTCAAGATAGGGTCTTTACAAGGGTAATCAAGTTAAAATGAGGTCAAGAGGATGGCCCCTAATTCAATGTGATTGGTATCCTTATATAAAAGGGAAATTTAGAGACAGACATGCACGCAGGGAGAACATCATGTGAAGATGAAGGCAGACACAGAGTGAGGGTTCTTCCTGCCAAGGAAGAGCAAAGACCGCAGGAAGCCACCAGAAGCAAGGGGAGAGGAAAGGAACTGATTTTTCTCAGAAGGAACCAGCCCTGCCGACACCTTAATCTTGGACTTTTAGCCTCCAAAACTGGTAGACAATAAATTTCTGTTGATTAAGCCACTAAGTTCTGTTTTGTTTTTGTATTCTATCAGAGCAGCTCCAGCAAACTAACACCATGAGTTTGGGATAGACACAGTGTTTCACCAATGCCTCATAAAACCCTGGTCTTCAGTCTGGATTTGCTCATTCCATAGTAACAGGCTGCCTTCCTGACCTCAGCCAAACACAGGCCACAGAAGTTGCTTGACTTTGTGGAGCATGAAAAGTCCATTACCCAAACACACACACTAAGATGACTTTCCAAATAGTGGCCTCACTGCCTCTTCACCTTTCAAACTATAACCCTCCAAACAAACAGCACAAGACCCCTCAGCTCCCACACCGAGAGTTGACTGAGCCTAGTCCTATAGGTAACCCTGAGTCCAGCATGTATAATAACCGTAAAATTCAAGGCTGAGGTCACTTCATTCTGTCCCTCCATTCTTATCTCAGCCCTGCAGAGGCTAGGCCAGAAAGAAACTGGAGGATGCATCAGGCAAACTCTAGGTGCACAGTGATGCTCTCGGAGCTCTGGCCTAGGGCACCAGACACGTATACATGGAGAAAATTGCCTTCTCTTTGAGCTGTATTTTGAACTGCTTCATCAGGAATATTTTCCAATCACTTTACTAGCTACTTCAATATATTCTTTTTTTTCCCTAATAGAAAGATGCAAATGACTCAAAAAAAATAGATAACTCTAAATTTGGAAATTAAAAAAAAAGCCACTTGGTTTATGTCTGAGCAGAATGCCCTGGCACCAATGGAAATGCAATGGGACCTCACCGTTTTCTTTATATTTGTCAATGCAATCTGCCCTACACAGAGGCCTATGGATGACACAAAAGAGCTTCTGGCATGCTTTCCATCTCACACAGAGGTTGTACCCTAAGTGGACCTGGCATCGGAAGTTCTAAATTAGGCAATACATACTAGCTTATAAGTTTGGAACAGACTGATTGAGAATCCATTCACCAAGAGAAGAAACATGGGAGCCATTTCCAAACAAAGCAAGTCCTGGCACTATATTCTTGACCAATACGACGTGATTCCACTGAGCCCAGTGGGGCAGGCTTACTGTCTGAATGCTTTCTATAGCTCTTCCATCATTGGTGAAGCATCACAAGGACAGTTATAGTACAGAACACGCACTTCTGGATGTCATAGACAAGTTTCTATTACAATACTTCATGTGCCAGGCCAAATGTTCCAGATTCCTTTTATTTATTGTTGTGTGCATATCTTTGCCACAGCCTTGTGAAATACTTTTATTATTCCCCTTTGCAGATGAGGGAACTGAAGCAGAGACAGAACAGTTCAATAAATTGCTCAAGTTCACGTCACTGGTGAATGGCAGGTGCGGAATGAGAAGCCAAGCTGGTGGCAGAGCTCCCACTTTCAACCACCACCCCTAGACCGCTTCTCCCACTGTACCCATGGCTTGGATTTAACTTTCTTTCTCCATTATGATTTTTTTTTTTTTTGAGGTTGGGGACTCCTCTCTCAGCCTTGTCTGCATTTAATGATTGTTGTTGAATGACTCAAATTCATCGGTATCCCTATGCCTTACAAGAAACATTCTCTCCCTCCATGCAACTTTCTCAGTTCCCCTTAGATCATTTGACAGTTTCTGCTTCACCATTTCTTGCAAACCTTAAACCTTCCTCCTTTTCCTACTGTGTAGATATGGGCAAAATTCATGGTTGAATCATGTCTGAAGTTTCCCCCAAATTGCACTCTATTCCTTTGCTTTTAGTAAGATTTTCTCCATAAACATTTATGGAATGCATAAAAACAGAGTCAGTTCCATGGCAAGAATCCGAATCCAGAGCGTTCCAGAAAGCCATCGCAGTCCCACCTCCAAACGTAATGGGACCTTGACAGTGCTTACCGGGGCATGGGGAGGACTTGGAATTCACTGCAGAGCAGAGCTTCTCAAGTTCAAGTGTGCTTCAAAAATCCCCTGAGGGGCTCACTGAAACACGAATTGCTACCCCTGCCCCACAGTTTCTGATTCAGGAGGTCTGGGATAGAACATGAGATTTGTGTAACAAGTTCCCAGAGGAAGCTAATGCTGCAGGACTGGAAGCTACACTTTTGAGAAGTACTGCTCTAGATGCCAGCTTTGAAGCACAGGAATTATTTCAAGTCAAACAGAAATAAGTAGATAAGTAAGCAGCTCCCTGGCAGAGTAAGGCTATGGAGGAAATAAAAGAGACATGGAAGGTCAGGTGTGTATGGTAATACGAGCATCTGGGTAAAGCTGGAGCACAGATGTGCAAAGTGGGTCATAGGAAGATAAGTGGAAAATCTGGATTTGACCCAAAAGATAAGCAGTCCAGCTTCATCTTCAGATTATAACAAAATTCGGATTCACTATAGAGAGGTGCCAGCCCCCAGCCCCCACTCCACCATACTCAAGGAGCAGAACTAAGAGACAAACATCTAATTATCCTAAAGCTCCTAAACCATTATGTCTGCTTTGTGGGGCTCCTCCATATAGCTGTGCAATATTGTGGGGCCCAGCCAAACAGGCAGCGGGGCTTTGGACTTGGAGTTGCATTTCAGAATGTCAGGGAAGGAGAGAGTAATTCTTCCTGAGCTGGAGGAGCTTAAAAATTCTTTCTCCCCTTCCCTTTGCCACCAGGTGCATGAATGCTTACAAAACATCACGACGCAAGAGATGGGAATAACAAAAACAAATCTTCTCTTTGACTTCTGTGTTGGCAAAGGATTTCTATACTGTGGGCTTCTTCTGTCAATGGAAAAAATTGTTTTTCCCCTGTGTCCCATTCCTTCAATGCTAAGAAAGCAGTTATTAAAAGGCAGAAGCAGAAATATAGCAGCGGAGGGATTTTGTTGGACCCTCGGCCAAGTCCGGAAGTAAGCATCGGTGCTGCAAATCTGCTTTTGAACAAAGAATGAGAGGGAGTGGGGAGTAATTAAAGAATCAAGGAGCAAAACAAGACTGAAAGGGTGGTGACTGCTGCAGAAGGGGATGGTGCAAAGGGGACAAGAGACTGCCTAGGTTGACGACGTGAAAGGAGCCAGAGGAGCTGTCCGCCCAAGTGGACTCAGCTGACAGGAGGTGGTGGTAGGAAAGGAGAATGAAGAAAAGGCTTATTGCAGGGGTTATTCAGGTCAAAACACGGTGAAAGCCAAAAAGGTTAGACTGTGAGGTGAGGTCTGCTGCAGACAGAAGAAAACTTAGCAACAGAAAAGACCAGTGATTGCACAGCAGGAAACCCAACGGGGATGGGGACGTGAGAGGCATCAGAACAGCCCAGCCAGGTAAGTTCAGGTTTACAACGTGACCTGCTTCCTCTCCTTTAACCACAGCTTCTATATTAATAAGTAAATGAATCCTTTGAATTGTTCAGTGAGGGTTTCCTAGTTCTCAAGTACATGAGGAAGTATTGTCTTGCATTTATTCAGTCCACAAAAATAGAAGCACCTTTTATTTGGAGACAGTTTGATGCTAGACCCATAAAAATACACAAAAGTGACCCAACCTTTAAGGATCAGGCTCATGAGCAGCCAGGATCACAAAATGGGAAGACTTGGAGCCAGCCCTAAACTAGTCTAAATAATGTGGCATTTACACAAAGGCATTTGATAAGGGTCTGATGCTGAAGACTAGGTCCCCAAGTTGTTCTGTTGTTCAATAATATAGTCAGCAAGGGATGCACTTGTGAATATTTTATTCATTCAATACTGTTCCTGAATGCAAGCCAACTGGCTCAATATAATACACAGCACAGAATGTATGTGTTGTTGCGAATGGTAGAGGGGAGACAGACCACTGTCCAAAGAAGGGAGGTCTGTGAGGTGCCCATCACAGGAGACGAGGTAAGAGGTGAAGAGTGTCTGACGGTGACATCATGATTTAAACTGGAGATGATAAAAGGATACAGGAAGTCAGAACGTGTGAGAAGGGGGGTTCCTAAGGATGACTCTATGTTTCTGCTTTGAGTGCCTGAGTAGACCGTGGTGCCATTTGGTAAGGTGAGAAAACAGGGAAAGGAGAATGTGTGGGGAGGGTTTGGACCAGTAGAGTTGGAGGTGCTTTGGATCTGAAGTTCAGGAGAAAGTTCTGGAATGGAGAGGTACAAGTCATAGGAATACAGAAGGCAGTTGAAGACAAGGAGTGCATCTTATCCTCAAGAGAGAGGGGCTCAGCTGAGGCCTCTATCTCCCCTTGCCCCTTCTCTAAAAAAGACAAAGTCTAGCAGCAGAGGGTGCTGACTTTTAAAAGTTGTTCCTTGACCAGAGAGATTTCAAAAGCAAGAAAGAAAGTTCATAAAGAAGAAAAATGTCACCCAGCTAGAGGACAATTTTTGTGCTTTTTTTTTCTTTTCTAAGCATTACACAAATCCTCCTTTTATTTTAAGGAAGTATCTATATAGGATGCAAGGAACAAAGACAAGTAGCCACATACTCACTATAAAAGCCTGTTGGGGTCACAAGTATCATCTAGTTAGCCTAATCCCTAAATCTAAAAGAGGAGGAAGAAGGACATGCCCAGGGTCACAATGTGATGACCAGGTTTGTTTTCCTTACATTTCATTTTATTAGTTCCTCCAAAAAATTCAGCATGTTTCATAGACATTCTATAGAGCCAGAATGTGATGCTATTCTCTCTCCTATGTTTTATAAAAATGGAGAAGTTTAAGAGAATGGGAGACAAACGTTTCCTGATCATTTTCTCACGTGCTGACTCAGCTTCAGGACAGAGTCAGGCCCTACTCTTGATTTCCCTTCTATAGCCAGGTTTCCTCAGGCCAGGACAAAGGGTGACAGATACCTCAAGATGTTTTGTTTCAGTGATCCCTCCAGCAATGGTCTACAGAGCTACTCGCCAAAAGGTAGCCCTGGTACAAGCAAGGGAAACAGCAGATGTCCAGCATTCTCGACCGCAAGGCCCTTCATACACTCACGCAAGTGCATGCACCAGCATGCATGTTTTCTCTCCCCCTCCTGCCTCCAGTCCCCACTGTTTCCCACATGGATATGTAATGCTCCTAAAACACTTTCCGTTCTGGTCTCATGTCTGTGCCCTGGGATAAGAAAACCTGAACCTGTTCCAGTTCCAATTCCACCTCTACTAGTTAGTAGTTACTAATTTGGGGAATGCCCTTCCCCTCTGGACCTCAGTTTCCTCATCTGTCAAGTGGGAGATTAGGACAAAATCATTTTGAAGATTCATTCCTCCTCTAACAATGTATGAGATTCTGATGACTGAGATTATTTTAACTGAAATATATGTTTCTGGCAGTTAAAGTGTTGAGTGATAAAGAGTGTGTCCGGTCTTTGTCCTGGATTTCTAGGGAGGAGGTTCCAAATCTTTTGAGTTTCCCAAATCATAGGGGTGTCTTTGTTACTCATGGGAGGACCCTGAACCATAGCCGAGTTTAGGGAGATCACTCACAAGGAGACTGGTGGGGCAAGAAAATCCAACTATGAGATGAGAGGGTTGGGGCTTTGAGCCTGGGTCCAAGAGGGGTGGAAAGCTGGAGAACGAGTCCATTTGCCTGGCCGATGATTCAGTAATTTATACCTGTGTAATGGAATCCCAATCAAAACTCTCTGGATACTGAGGCTCAGATGAGCTTTCTTGTTGGGGAACATGTCGATGTGCCAAGAGGGTGACATGTCCTGATTCCACAGACAGGAGGAGAGAAAGCCCCGGGTTTGGGACCCTCCCAGGCCTTGCTTTCTACATCTCTTCATTTGACTGGTTCTGAATCCTGTCCTTTGTTATAAAACAACAGCTCTAAGTGCCATGCTTCCCTGAGTTCCGTGAGTTGTTCTAGCAAGTTATCTAACCTGAGGGGTTCGTAGGAAACCCCCTTTCAAACTCATCTGAAGTGAGGGCGGTCTTGTCGGAGATTGGGTCTTTAACCTGTGGAGTAGGTGCTTACTCCAGGTGGTCAATGTCTGAATTGAATTGCAGTGTTGCATGTGATATACCTATTGGACAAGAATTAAATTTGTATATGTCCTTAGACAAATACCACCAATGCTCTGCAGCTTACAGTCAGTGATGTGCTCTGGCAACAGCACGGCCGTTGTGTGGTTACAATAAATCATGGCTGCCATCATTTTGAGATTAGGTTATGCTGGTGTGATGAATGACATGAAGAACTGTTCCAAGATGTCAGAAAGGACACACTCATCTGCACCAGCACCTCCTAGCAGAGCTCGAAAAAAGAAACATTTCCCTGCTATATTAAGCAGCCATTACAAAGTTTTAAAAAATTTCTGGGGGACAGCTGCCATCATTCAGGTGTTGACTAAAGCCCTGCGTAATATATCATCTCTTTAACCACTGCTCTATGGGGCTTATTTTTATCATTCTCAAGCAATTCAAATGTTGGTCATCCAGAAAATTCATTCCTTTTATTCCTTCCTACAGGCATGGGAAACAAAATGGAAATCACTGACACAACTGAGCCAAAACAGATTTAAGAACATCTTTTTGTTCTTATGCAAAGTCAATCTCTAAGCTTCTGTGCAGTTATAAGCATCAGTTAATTGGTCACAACCAGCAGCGAGAGAGAGAGAGAGAGAGAGAGAGAGAGAGAGAGAGAGAGAGAGAGAGAGAGAGAGAGAGAATGTGGCAACTTTTGGGAAGAGTTACATTAAGTTCTTGAGCCGTGGTCCCACCTCAGTGGCTGTAATGGACTAAATGTTTGTGGCCCTCTCAAGATTCATATGTTGAAGTTCCACCCCTCAAGATGAAGGTATTTGAAAGTGAGACCTTCAGGAGGTAACTGAGTTTAGATGAGGTCATTGGGGCGATCACAATGGGATTGGTGTCCTTAGAAGAAGACATTTTCTCCACACACACTCTCTCTCTCTCTCTCTCTCTCTCCCCCCCCCCCGCCCCCCTCTCTCCACTACCCCCTTCTCTTTTCCATGCTCTTACACTGCGGAAAGGCCATGTAATCACACAGTGAGAAAGTGGTTCCTCTCTATAAGCCAGGAAGCAGGGAAGCAGGCCCCCGCAGGAACCGAATCTTGCTGGCACCTTCATCTTGGACTTCCCAGACTGCAGAACTGCGAGAAACAAAGCCTGTTGTTTAAGGCATCTAGTCTGTAGTGTTGTGTGAAGACAGCCCGAGATGACTAAGATAGCAGTACTCAAACTGTGCTGTTGTACGAGTCACCCTGGGGGTGCTTACTCTCCATGCAACGTCTCAAAGAGGGTCTGAATCAGTAGGTCCAAGTTGGGTCCCTTAAACCTGCATGAGTTAACCCTTCCAGGTGATCCTAACACTGATGAGCTATAGAAACACTAAAATAGCCTCTGGTGCTTCTCCCCTAGGTCAACCCCCGCCATGGCACCAGCACATGCTGTCCACAGCTGGCTGTGTTTATGGAACTAAAACGGAAACACACATCAGACCCACCAGATCTGTGGTATAATGTTAGTGAGCAGTGAGTAATCATCACGGGTGATTCGTTATAAAAACTGATCAAAGACTCCTCAACTCTGCACATGCCAATCAAGACCTACTGATCAGGGCTTGTTTTTTCACTCAGAAAAAGGTCAAGCAGCTGTCCGTTTGCTTTTTTCTCCCCAGGGCCATTTTAGGAAGTTCATCTGCTCCCAACAGCTGCTCTCAAATAGAATTGATCCTTGCAGAAAAATGAGTGGGCGACCACACTCCAGAGGTGGCATATGTTAAACTCCTTTCCATTTTTGCTTTCCTTTGGTGGAAAAGAAAATGTGAATGGTAATTTCTTCTTTCAGCAATTCAAAATCAGAGTAAAATATTCTGGTGATAATCATTAAATTTTTATAGTGTTATATTTACAATGATCTCTTTGTAATGTATATCATTGCGACATACATTTTACAGCACTTTTAACATAAATCAAAGAACGCACCTCCCTTATGCATTCAACAGTTTGCAATTTACAAAGTTCAACTTCTATCTGTCATCGTCTTCATGATAATTCTTCAAACAGACAGGCACATTACTCACCCCAGGGCAGAGAGTATTGAGCCCAGACATGGACAAGAGCTATAGTCTGGATTCGAATCTCAGCGCCAGCTTCCCCATTTACCTGCCAAGTGGCCTTGGGAAACTTCACCTCCCTGTGCCTCGAGGTTTTTTTAATCTGTGGAATGAAAACAATAGGGCCCACCTCACAGTTTTGTTTTGAAGATTAACAAATTAATATTGATAAAGTGCTTGGCACATAATAAGCACTATTACGAAGTTTGTGAAATAACATGAAATTCAACAAGCATTTGAGTGTTCCCACCTATCAGGTCCTAAAACAGGGCCAGGAGACAGGAGATTTACACAGCAGTTGCTCTCATCAAGGACCTCCCACAGCAGTGCTGAGAGGAAGACAGAACATTAAAAAAATATAAAACAACTTCTTCGGTGCCATGAAAGAGTAGAGGGAATGTACAGGACTGCAGGGGAGGGAAAGAAAGGAGGTGGGAGCAGGTACCAGCCCAGGGAGCTGGCATTAAAGGATGAGCTGAAATTTTCCAGGTAAACCAGAGAGATGCCAGAGGAAGAGAGTAGGTTTTCAAGCCAAGGGTGAAATATATATGAATAATAACAATACTGACAAATCTCTAGTATCTGTTATATACAAAACCGTGTTAACTACCTACATTTTATTAAATCCTGACAACAGTACTTCAAGGTTGCTCTCACTGCTATCATTTTAGAAATTAAGAACTTACGACTCAGAAAGTCTTACAATATACTTTTTGAGAATACCTAGTGACCCCTTACTGGTGTGGCTCACTGGGTTGAGCATTGTCCCACAAACTGAAAGGTGGTTGGTTCGATTCCCGGTCAGGGTACATGCCTGGGTTACGGGCCAGGTCCCCACCTGGAGGTGTGCGAGACGCAACCAATCAATGTTTCTCTCACACATCAACGTTTCTCTCCCTCTTTCTCCCTCCTTTGCCCTCTCTCTAAAAATAAATAAAATCTTCTTTTAAAGAAAAAAGAATGTACAGTAAGTGGCAGAGCCCATCTGCCTCTAAGAGTGGAGTGGTTTTCAGGCTGTTTCTTCAGCACTTCTAGTCCTAGAGGTGAAAGGCTGTATCATAATCAGGGATTTTTCAAAGAAAGGAAAGAGATAAGGAAGGAGCTAAAAAGAGACGGAAGGTAAAGAGAAGGACTTGTCATGTGCTGGTTTTGTGTTTAAGTGGGATAGGCCTGAGCATGCTAATAAGCTGAGAAGTCCATAGAGGATGAAAACACCGGAGACTTAGGAGTAAGTGCTGACAGCATCTGTCCCACAAGACACACAAGGTGACAGGATCCAGGGTAAAAGCTGACCTGCTTAGAATAGAAAGCCAACTCTAGCTCTGAACAAGCAAGAGGGAAAGACAGGCCTAGATGAAGGCAAGTTCTTATACCACATGATGACAGGGGTTAGAAAGCAGGGGTTCAGAACGAACTGCAGGCCTTGTGATCTTAGTCGGGAAAGTCACTGGAGTTGGTGGGCGGTGCCCCCTTCACTCCCCCCCCCCCACCAACAACATGCCCAGGGCGAGCACCCACATGCTCCTTCAACCACCTCCTGACCCAGGTACTGTGAATGTGGTGCAACTTCTTATTAAAATGTCCACTTTCATTTTTCCCCCTTTTCTTTTGCCATTTGAAGTAGGGCACTTCAGGTAGTAATTCCTTGACTCAGGCATTTTTCCAGTAAGAAAAACAAAAGCTACCTGAAGAGCATGGCTCCTAGAAAAGAAGGCAGTCATTGAGGAGACCATGCAAGGGTTCTCTTAAGAGCACCTAGATGGGGGGAAATTTTCCTTTGGGACTAAAAACACATGGAAGAGAATGCTGGGGTCAGCAGGGAGGAGGGGAGCAGAGGCGCTCTGAGCTCTGATGGCGGCATTGTTTCCTGGGGAGCTGAACCCTGGACAAAGAATAGTTCTTGGTAGCAATCAATATGCTCATGCCTCAGGCATGGCATACACTCCACTCTACTTCACAACGGTAGCCAATGACCACAAGTGCTCTGAGGCTCAGAGACCCAGGTAGGACCTTGACTCCGCTTGGGAGAGGGAATAAGGCCCAATAATGCATTTACCGCCAGGCATGGGGAATCAAAGTCAGATTTAAGTTGATTGAAATGAAAGAAAAGGAAGGCATATTGCTTTGCCTCTGAGTTAACAGGTTACAAGTCAGACTCAATACAATGTTTGTTTTCTTCTCTAATACAAACAGCATTTTTATCTTGTGCCTTTGCTCACACTGCCTCTTCACCCCAATGACTGCCTACTTGGCAGACTCTGAATGTCCAAAGCCTGCCCCAGTCCAGAGGGACTCAAATGCCACCTCCCAGGTTGAGCCTTCTTTCTCGGAGTGAGGGTTGGGTTCGGGGGGAGTGACTCTCACTCTCGTGTGTTCTATACATGTGTGTACATTCCATTAATGAAATGCACTCTTCGAGAGGATTTTCATTCATTACTGGACCCTTTCTACCACCTACTATGGTGACTTCCATGCACATAATAGGGTCATATGAGGTGTCATATCTTTTTTCACTGATCAAACTGACTAAAATACAAAGATGCAATCTGAGATTAGTGAGCTTTAGTTACTTAAAGAATTATAGCTTAGGATCTGAGTCACGTTTTCAAAATTCTGCTAGAGCTTTTCTTTACCCAAAACATGCCTCTTACACATAGGGAATTGTTTACCCAGTAGACTCAGTTTTGCCTACTGTCAGGTCAATCAGTTAGCAAAGGATGAATCACCCACTTTTGGAGTGTCATCTAAGTGATGTCAAGGCATAGCTTTACATCCCGAAAGTGGGAATAGTAATATTTTCAAGATTACAGTGAGCCACGGTGAATGGTGGGGCTAGAAAGCTTGCTGTGGACGTGAAAGAGCTTTATACAATTGGTTTCCCATGGTACTAAGCTAAGCATCATCTGTCATCCTATAACCAGGAGCAAGAGTAAGAAAAACCCATTTGCACCCATCAGAATGTCCCAGCTACATTCCTCAGTTGTCTTGTTCCAACTTCGTAACCCTTTCAGTGAAGCTAGGAAGGTTTTGCAGAGATGCCCAGTGCAAGTGACTGATGCCAGCAGCTCTTATCAGATTCACTCGTTATTGGCTCTACTTGGGCGATGCTGCAGAGTTTTCCAGGGTGTTTGCATTACTAGTACCAGCAAGCAAATGAGGAAGGGGCACAGGGTGACTGGTGGAGAGAGTAAGAGAAGGCAATAGTCTAGGTTCAGGGAAGAATGGTTGCTTTTCTTTTGAAAGCTAGTCTATCACAAATAAGCTGCAAAGGGGACCTTGAAGTGGAAAGAAGTGACCTCAGCCCAAAGATTGCTGGGCCAGGAGGCACAAAGCTGGGGTATGAGGCCCAGCTTCACTATTACTGAGGTGGGTGACCTTGCCTCACTCAACCAGCCACACTGGTTCTCCGTTTCTTTGCTGTAATGGGGAGAAATGAGTGTCCTAGGGACCTTACAGCAGTGCCTGTTAAACTTTAAGGGGCTAAGGGTCTTGGTAAGTGCAAATTTTAGCTCAGGAGGTCTAGGTGAGGCATTTCCAACAAGCTCCTAGGCAATGCAGATCTGCTGGCTGGTAGAGCTTGTTTTGATAACAAGGCCACATAGGACTGCAGAGGAGAGTGAATGAGGGAAGGGGTAGGGAAATGCTTTATCAACTGTAATGTATTAAGGAAAGGTATTATGATTAGCAATAATAGAAACAGGTGCTTTTTCTGGGTATGCTTCAGTACAGCATTTTAGGGGTGCTTGTACCCCACCCTACCCTGAAGATTTGCACCTCTTTTTGAGGGCTTCCCCACCTCCCCCACCTCTCATTTTGTTGTCAATGTGGTTGGTTCCAGCCCAAGGGCTGACTTCTCCCTCAGACAGAAGCAGTGGGATTAGCTTTTTCCAGAAGGCTGTAGGCTAATGCAGTGATTTAGCAAGTCAATGAATCCCCAAAAGTAACTGGGGGATGGGGTGGGTAATCTCTGAAGAACCCTGTGGAAAAACACACAGCTCCTTTAAAAATAAAACAGGGTCTGTCTGGATCTCCAACGTTTCTTCAGAGGTGTCCTCTGGACTCACATTGCTTTTGCAAACAGGATCAAGAGAATTTTGCCTTTTGCAAACTCATTTGCATTTTTGTCTCTTCCACCAGCAATGTGAGGCTCCTGCAAGATCAGAAATGATGTTCACATTTTCTAAGGGAAAATTATTGGTACTGCCCCAAATTTGTGGTATACAAGGGCATTCACAGCAGGTTAACTCCCTGTCTCAGCTCAGAATTCCAGAGCACTCATTATTCTCCTGATAGGCGCAGGTGTTATTGTCTGAAGGAGCTGGGTAGGGAGGAAAGCCCCCTATGATAGGGATGTGTTAGTGTACTGACTAGTCCCAAGGGTGTTCTCTTGGACATGAGCTGGTCAGGAGAAATAGGGCATGGAGACGGAGATGTACCAGGGCTCACCAAACCTCATCTCCAACCCTCTCTTCTGTCCAACTTCGCAGGCCTCCTTGCTGCTGGGCACACCTGCCAGGCTCTCTCCCACTTCAGAATGCTTGCAATTGCCCTTCCCTCCACCTAAAATGTTGTTCCCCCAGATGGATTCTTGCTTTCCCATTGCTTGATCCCTTGTCTATCTGGGTCCTTGTCCACATGTCACCTCCTCAGTGAGGTTTTCCACGGCCTACCTACTTAAAATCCTAAATTAACCCCACAATGTCTACTAGTTTCCCGACCCACCTTTCCTGCTCATTTTTTTTCATGGTACTTTCTTCAGTATTTGATATAAAACGTTCCACTCATTCGGTAGTTGCTCTTCTACCAAGATAAACTCCATGGAATCAGGAAAATTTTTTCCTTTCTTCACTTTTCTATGTAGACCATTGCTTAGCACACAATAGGCCTGAAGAAATACTGGTAAATGAATGAATGAATGAATGAATGAATGAATGAATGAATAAATAAATAAATCTTTTAATTCATTATCTGATTAATTAATAATGGGGTTGCTAAAATGCTGATCCCAGATAATGTAGCTGCTCATCATAACTACATATATATTATACATATAACATATATAATATATATATATGCTTTTCTAACAAAATTATTTACTTTAAAATTAAGTGTTCCAGTCTGGGAGGTAAACACAGCTGATAGCTAAGTTCTGTGTGTGGCCAGCAGCTATGTAGCTACATGAATTTACAGCAGCTCTTTTCTTAACTTCAGTCTCTACTGCAACATACAGGAATTACACCAGATTCCTACGTCTCCCCCAAATACCAACACCATGTAATACTAAAATTAAGAATAGCGGTTAATTTCATATACAGCAATAGCAACAAAAAATATTTACTGAATATTAACTGTGTGTCTAGGACATGAAGACCAGAGAGATAGCTAAATATAGACTTTGATTCCAGTTGAGCTTACTTACATCACTAAGAGCAAGAACAGTAATGACAAAAATGTAATGAAGAGTTAAATATTCATCCAAAACAGATTAGATTCCTACATCGAGTAGGAACGATAAATGCTGATATTCCTGCCAGCTCTATAATTTACCTTCGGTTCTCTGGAGATTGGAAAGGGGCAGATACTTGCCAAAGATGAACAAACAGCAACAGAGTTCTTACTATTTTTTTAATCCTTTTCCAAAAAGTGGTGATCACTCCCATTTTTCAAAGAGAAACTACAAAACACCAGGAAGAAAATCTGAGTTGTTTTCAGCAGCTCCTAAGCCCTTCAGAAGTCCCATCCTATTGTTGCTTTCTTTTGTAAATATTAGTCCCTTTTTCCCTTTCAGGAAACTCTCTTATGTCAATGCCACAAAGAGAATTACATGTCATGAGAAAGAAACCCTCTCTCCTACTGTCTAAAGACATGCCTGATAACTTCGTCTTCGTCCTTAAAAAAACTGCAGTCATCGTTCCCAGTGAAGTCCCCTAACACATTTGTAACTTTCAAATGTTTTTTTTTTCTTCTCATTTCTGGTTTCCAATCCTCACCTGCCACAAATACTAGCCACATCTTATTTTCTGGATTCAGGTTTTACATCTGTAAGACAAGGGTTTGCGTAAAATAGCTTTCATGTTATTTTACAACACTTAGTGTTTTTTGCAACAAGGAAATCTGTTTGGATCTCTCTGCCCTTTCATTTCCGACACAATTGGAAGGTGCAGAAGAGCAGTGAATCAGTGGTGACCATGGCTCTCAGGAAGCTATACCTAATGGGACATTAACAGCACTTCTGAGTGTGATAAATCTCAAGTAATAACTTCAGCTGCGGTGGGGTGCGAGAT
Organism: Glossophaga mutica; assembly: GCA_039655065.1. Classification (NCBI taxonomy): domain Eukaryota; kingdom Metazoa; phylum Chordata; class Mammalia; order Chiroptera; family Phyllostomidae; genus Glossophaga; species Glossophaga mutica. Next base: position 172,531,626 of record CM077304.1, on the reverse strand, counting down.
ACCCACTCCTACTCATTTATTGCTAGCTCAGGAGAGAAGAGCGCAATGATCGAGGACATATAACAACCATTCCATAATTTCTAATTGCTTATCGGCCACAATTAACAAATCTAGTCTTTCTTAGCCACACTGGCAGAAAGCCACTGATATGACAGAATAAGGCGATACTTCGAAAGAGGAGGTGCATTTCCCAGTTTACCATGAGCTTACCCTCACATCCAAATCATCACCTTAAGTTTGTGTAATTACCATTCAAATCCATTGTACATTAGGTCACAAAGTCAAGTGAGTATTCAGAAGTGTTGCAGAAAGATAAAAAAAACTCCGACTTAAATATCAATAGACTTTCATGTGACCTCTCTCTCCACCACGCTCTCTGGATTTCCAGTTCTTGTTCTGTAGGATGAGGGGTTTGTGAGACAATTCCCACATTTGTTGAGTCAGTTATTGTAATGTACCTAATCACTGTTGTTGCGAAAAAAAAAAAAAATCATTTGAATGTCTCTGCTCCAAAATTAGCAACAGAACTTAAAGATAACTTGAAAAATCCTATTTTATTCAGACACAACAAAAAGTAACTTAAAAGCCTGATGGGTGTCAATTCTGGTCTTAGGAAATGAAGTAGGCCCTGGCTAGTGTGGCTCAGTTAGTTGGAGTGTCATCCCGTAAACCAAAAGGTCATGGATTCAGTTCCCAGTCAGGGCCGTATGCCTAGGTTGTGAGTTCAGTCCCAGGTCAGGGCACATACAAGAGGCAAACTATCAATGTTTCTTTCTCACATGGATGTTTCTCCCTGCCTCTCTTTCCCTCCCTCCTCCTCTCTCTAAAAGCAATGAGCATGTCCTTGGGTGAAGATTTTTAAAAATGAATTAAGATTCAGAAAGGGGACTCTTGCTGAATCTTGGCCATGTTCCATAACCACTAACAGAACCCAAACCGCTCTTCTCCGAGTAGAGGAGAAACCACAGGGCTCCTCGTAAAGCCACGCTAGAAGCCTGAGTGGGGGCATCAGCACATGTCCGGAGCTCTTTCTTTTTCAGGTTAAGCAATTTCAATTCCTCAACCTGTCAATGAAGCACTCGTTTTAGATGCTGAAACGCTATTTTTACTAGGTTCTAAACTGCAGAGTTCAAAAATGGACACAAGGCTTTTAAAATATTCAGATAATACAGAATATAACCATACATCACATTCACAAACCCAGAAAGTATACTTCTTTAAATAAAGTAAAAGATTTGCTATATTTAACATGCTCACATAAAGTAAAATTAGAATTTCATTTTGCAATGAAACAAAGTCTATTGCATCATAATAAAAGGATACATTTCATTTTTAAAAGATTTTTTCACCCAAAATGAAGCAATGACTTCTCAGCACTTAACATATTTGAGCAGATACATTATTGAAAGCAGTTGGTACCACAAAAGCATCATGCTCCTTGAAATATTAGCATTGCACAGTATTAGTAACTTTGGATGCAGCATTAGTTATTTTAAAAAGCGTTCATTGAATAATACAGTGTGAACAGCAGGACAGAGACTGAGATCATCTCACTAATCTCCCATATCAAATGGAGTTTTACTTGCTGCCACTCTTTCAGCAGACCCTGGGCTGTGGTATGGGCACAAAGAAACTGGTCCAGGAGACTCTGATTATAATCTCCTCGTTTTATACTTAGGCAAGACACTTCTTTTGTGATAATAAGTTTTTTAAGAGCATATTGTATTCATTACCTATAAAAATAGATAACTGAAGAAAGATCTCTTCCAGCTTTGTGATCACAAACCAATGTGCTACAGATATTGGATAAATTCACCTTAAAATATAAATGGAATTAAATTCTCATGTAAATCGGGGAGTTTCTTATAGCTTCTCATTCTAAAAGAGGATGGTTAATTGGATGATATTCATGATCAAATAAAAATTCCACTGCTTGGATTATATCCTAAGAACCCTGAAACACCAATCCAAAAGAACCTATGCACCCCTATGTTCATAGCAGCACAATTTACAATAGCCAAGTGCTGGAAGCAACCTAGGTGCCCATCAGTTAATGAATGGATCAAAAAACTGTGGTACATTTACACAATGGAATTCTATGCAGCAGAAAGAAAGAAGGAGCTCCTACCCTTTGCAACAGCATGGATGGAATTGGAGAGCATTATGCTAAGTGAAATAAGCCAGGCAGTGAAAGACAAATAGCATATGATCTCACCTTTAACAGGAACCTAATCAACAAAACAAACGAACAAGCATAATATAAACAAATTCACTGAATTTGAGAACAGTCTGACAGTGACCAGAGGGGGAGGGGAGGGAATTTCAGGGGAAAAGGGGAACGGTTTAGAGCAACAAGTATAAAGAACTCATGGACAAAAACTATGGGGGGTGGAAATGGGAGGAAGGTGGGGAGGGCTGGGGTGGTGGGCTAGGGGCAGGGTAAAAGACAGAAAACTGTACAATATCAACAATTAAAAAATACTCATAAAAAATTAGTCCTGATAAGTTATTTTAGGAAAAACTTTCAGAAATTTGCAAGACTTATTTCAGGTACCCACCTTAATTTTTAAAATAAAATTATATACTGATATTTTCTCTACCTTGCTTAGGCTTTGGGAGTTTCAAAGAATCCCAAACTAATTTCCAAAAGATGATATCTTTTTCTATATCTGTCAGAGTCTATGTAATATTTAAACAAGATAGTATATGGGAAAATGTGTATAATCAACAGGACATTTTAAAGATGCCATTTTTTTTTTTTACTTTCCTTCCATCTCCTTAGCAAAATTAATCTCTCCTTATCCTATACTACTGGAACTTTATTTCACCTCTCTTAAAATTTTTAACACATGGTCTTTTCCATGGAAGATCAACCATTTCTTCTAACAGAAATTGTCTTACTCACTTGTCCATCTACAGTGCTAAGCATAGTACCTTTTTTAAACAAATAATCAATAATGTTTTTGTTTAATGAGGAAAAAACACATCTAAAGTTACTAGAGAATATATCACAACCCAATGTGCTTTAGGTGTTGTATGCATAATTTCTCATACAGAATTTCATCTGTGATTAATACTTAGCTTTCGTTTTCAACATTCACATTCCTCCAAGAGACAATAGAAAAAGTTAATGGGTAGGAAATTGTACTGATTCATTTGCAGTGCTTTAAAGGTTAAACTTTGCTGTTTTCTTTAATGTAATTCCTTAAAATCATGTATTCAAAATATATTATGTGGGTTTATAATTGGTAACACTTCTGATGAAATAATCTAAACTTAGTAACACCTTTCAATACATAACAATTTCTTATCACCTATACTTAAAAAAAAAAACCTTGAATTTTTTAAGCTGGAAGAGAGTCTCTAAATCATTTATTTAGCCCACCTCATATTACTGATGATGCAAGAGAAGTTCATGAGGTAAAGTGACTTTGCCAAGGTCACAGCAAATCAGTGACCGAGTGCTGCTGAACAACCCCAGGATGGACTCCAGGTCACCTGACTCCAGCTCAGTGCCATCTCCTTCCTTCCCGTCCTCTCCAATTTATTCATCCAGAACTGACCAGGAGAAAACACCTGGGAATAGCCAGACCTCAGACCTCTATTAATAACGACTCACTTTATTATAGTACTGTATGGTTTACAAAGCACTTCCCATACACTCTCTCCTTGACTCTGTCCCAAAGCCCCAGAGACAGGGTATGTACTTCCTTTTACAATAAACTAAGGCCCAGAAATGCAAAGTAAGATGTCCAAGGTCACAGAGCTAAATTTGAACTCAGACTTTTCTTACTACAAACCTAACTCCCCGTATATAAATTCGTGGCAATCTCTGTTCCAAAGATATCATCAGGTAAAGAAAAAAGATAGCCCACTACTATCCCCATCTGCATTCAATTAAGCCAAGATTCTACAGGGCCTTCCCCAGTAACTTTGTGAAGGGCTTATGAATATAAAGGCTATTTCAAAAGAACTTTAACATGAACCAGATGAATAGCCTGTGTACAGGGAATAGATGAATTGAAAAACAGGGCAGAACAGCCACCAAAATGCATGTCCAGCAAAATGATTTAGACATCAAGGACAAGAAAAGCCTTCCCTACCTACTTATTTCAGCCTCCAGTTTTGAGCTGAGGGAACTGAAACACCTTTACCACCAGTCCCCAGAAAGTAGAAACCCCTGGGTTTTTTGAAGAACAAAAATTGTGGCAGTTGTGACTCCAGAAATGCACCCATATGAACTAAAACAAAAGTCTCTTTTTTGACACACAGAAGGTCCTGAGAAGTAGAGACTGTACCCCGAGTCACTAGGGCCAGGGATGTGACTAAAGGCCATGGTGAGGATGTATGAAGGTGTCCGGGCAGTCTCCAAGGGAGCTGACAAGGAACAGCGCGCCGGGCTCTGATGGCCCTGATGGCAGGGAGGAGGCGCTGAAGACTGGTGACAAGGTACACGGTCAGAGAATAATGAAGAATCACGCCACCCCCCACTGCACAAGAGCACGAAGAGCAGAGGAGTGACTGTTTTAGTTCTCATTTTAGAAACAGCAGAGCAATTTCTTCTAACAAAGTGAAGGAGGAAGTTTCCACGCCTAACTAGATTTCCCAGGGATGAAGATCGACAGTTCTCTCCCGTTGGCAACAGAAGTTAAGTCACAGTGAATATGATCCCTTATTTACAGGGCACCTGAGCTCGGGATGAGACCTGGGCGATGTTTCCAAAAAGAAGGAAGGGCAAGCAGAGACCGTGCGCTACTCGTGTGCCTGAGTACTCGTGCTGTGTCTATGTCCATGTGGGTATAATAAAAAGCAGTACGAAAAAGGAAACAAATAAATATTATTATCTATCAAGGACTGTGTATTTTCACTCACTCAATTAACTTTGTATTATATACTTCATATGTGTCAAGTCACTGGGATTACAAAGAAGAAAGAAACAGTTTTTGCCTTCGTGATGTTTATAGCCCAGAAGAGCAGCTCTGACATGTGCCCAATGACCTACGTACATTGTAGAGAGAAATCAGTGCTGCACGGCTGGGGCGGGGCGGGGGGGGGGGGGAGTGGGGAAAGGACACCAGGAGGGAAAGACTTTTCACCAGAGGAGGACCAAGAAACACTTTGTCAAGGAAATTACAATCTCATTATTTGTGGCTATAAAATTTTTATATACAGGGTTGGGCAAAAGTAGATTTACAGCTGTGAGTATGTAAAATACGGAGTTCATTCTTGTATCATTATTCATTAATTATTGTCTCATTTTCCATATGAACAACTGTAAGTCTTCTTTTGTGCCACTCTAATTTGGGAAGATATTATAAGATCTCTTTTAAGTTGTATTTAGTTTTGATGAGTAATGTAGTTACTGTTAGTATTATATTACTGATTAAGAACTTGCTATTGAACAATGTTTTTATACTTCTTAGCTTCCCCATAATACATCATTTCTAATAATTAAGTACGAAACTATAAATTTAGCAGAATACATTACATTCTTAAGTGCTCACTGAAGACAACATTCTCTGCCTCTTCAAAATGTTTAAATTCTTTGTTTGTACATCTGTTGTGTGCTTTCAAGACAATGTAAACATGGAAAAATCTCAACACCTTATTGCAGCATAGCGTAACCAAAGCTTCATTTGGGAAGCTGTCCTTTAAACTTGCTGGGTTAATTTGAATTCAATCAGTATTAACCTGTGCAAATAAAAAGAGCACTGTTCTTCCAGTTTAAGATCTATGGCCCTATTTTCAAAAGACATAATGAGAACTCCAAGCCATTCTGTCTTTACAACATCACACAAAAGAGTTCAGAGTCCTGTACTCATGTACAAAGCATAGCTCCTTCATTTGAATTACTCTTTCTAAAGAAGTCTTCAGGGTTTTCCAAAACTGCTACTTTCAGGTCTCTGAGACTCAGAGCTAGGACTTAATCATTTTAATCCTATTTAATAATAACTGGGCTTTAGGATAAGGCACAATTTGATTTAGTGTATAGAATGAGCTTGAGTCTTGACTTTAGCAGGCCTGACTTATGTTTCCCCTTAGCCTCAGTTTTTCCAGGTAAAATCAAGAAGCTAAAAATGACTTGCAAAATCCCTTCTGACCATGAAGATTCTACCACAGTGCTGGAATCCATAAGAGGATTTTTTTTCTGGGATACTATTGTTCGAAATGTGAGACCTGAGATTTATCTCCAATCATGAATTTGAAGGTAGACTTAACCACTCCTACCTCTTAGGGCCACTAGCAGTTGTCACTGTTCCCATTATAGCATTTACCATATTGCATCTTGGGCAGTGGTGTCTGTCTCATGCTAGCATGGAAGATTCAAGAAGTCAGGAACTGTCTCTTATTCATGGTTTTGCTAATGCCCAATAAAGCATGACTCAGGGTTAGTGTCCAGTGGATGCCCAGGTAGTGGGAAAATGAATGAGTTAGTATGTCAAGGCAACTTTTGAAAACTAGCTAGACATGACTGTGGCAGTCTCTTAACCTTGTAATTCTTCTAAGGTGTCCATAGGTGCTTTCTCATGGGAAGGCTACTTTGATGACCCTGATGCCTGAAATCTAACTATAATGGATAAAGAGAGGAAGCCAGCTAGGGCACTGCTGAGAATTCCCCAAAATCTCCAGGGCTATCTCCAGGGCCTCAGAGCTAAGACTATCATTTTGCAATATTACTTAGTATCTTCTGAAAGTAAAGAGATATCTAAATAAAGATGGGGAGATTGCACACAGGCTTTTAAGTTCATTCCTACCTAAAATGCCATTGAACGTACAATAAAGGTGTGTGTGTGTGTGCATGTATGTGTGTGCATGTGTGTGCTTGGTACATCTCTAAAGATGAAGCAAAAGGGAGAGAAGATAACCACAATCACATTTTAGAAATGGGAAACCAGCTGGTGGAGATAGATATAAAGGATTTAGCACACCAGAGAAAGCTGAATTCTAAGTCAGCAGTGAGTGAAGACAATCAACGACCTAACTGAGACTAAAGAATCTTCAAGAGATTAGACACTGGCAGCCCAAGGTTTGTCTAAAAGTAGGGTGATCTGTTCTCCATCTATGAGTCTGTCTCTGTTTTGCTTGTTAGTTCAGTTTGTTCATTAGATTCCACATATGAGTGAAATCGTATGGCATTTGTCGTTTTCTGGCTTATCTCACTTAACATAATTGGTGGGGGGAGGTTACGGGGTAGAGAGATTGAGCAAAAAAAAGAAAAAGGACTCATGGACAACAGAGTGGTGGTTGCTGGGGGGAGAGGGGCATAAGGGGACTAAATGGTAATGGAAAATATATAATAAAGATTATACATATATTTTAAAAGTAGGGTGAAAAGAAAAGGAATAAAATATGCAAGATTGGTGGAAGTTTGTTTTCAAGAAGCCATAATCTCAAACCTTCCCCTAAACATTAAGCATCTGGACAACGGCCCTCCCCAATCCCAGCAGAAGGCTGGAGAGCGACTCTTTGTAGAGGACAGAGCAGAAGTGCTCTGTACAGGGGCAGAGGGAGGCCACATTGAAACTGGGAGATTAAGGGAACATTTATACACTGATTTCTGAGATCCACAGAAGCCTGGAAGCCAGGTCTTTACCATCCAGGTAGAAGAAAGTCTTCTTTGAGGAATCTTGTAAATAATAGGAGGTGACACCTGAAGATACTGATATCAGGAGTTCTGCAATGAAGAGCCCACCAAGATCACCCTACAACTAAGATCACTGTTCACAAGCCCCACCCATGTGCACAGAGCTTCCAGTGACCTTCTTAGTCCCCACACCCAATCTTAAATATGAACAAGTAATCATGTATAAAAATGTCTGCGGAAAGTCTCTAAGATGAATGAAACCAAAACAAACAATCCAATTAAAGAATGGGCAAAGGACCAGAATTGTTACTTCTCCAAAGAGGACATACAGATGGCCAACAGACATGTGAAAAAATGTTCCACCTCACTAATCATCAGAGAAATGCAAATTAAAACCACAATGAGATATCACCTTAGTCTTGTCAGAATGACCATCATCAATAAATCAACAAACAACAAGTGCTGGGAGGATACAGAGAAAAGAGAACCCTCCTGCACTGTTGGCAGGGATGCAGACTGGTACAGCCACTGTGGAAAGCAGTATGGAGTTACCTCAAAAAATTAAAAATCTATCTGCCTTATGACCCAGTGATTCCACTACTGGGAATATATCTGAAGAAACTCAAAATAATAATTTAAAAGAATATCTGCACCCCTATTGCAGTGTTATTTACAACAGCCAAGATTTGGAAGCAGCCCCAGTGCCCATCAGCAGATGAACAGATAAAAAACTATAGTATGTGTACACAATGCAATACTACTCAGTCATAAAAAAAGAAGGAAATCTTGTCATTTGCAATAACAGGGATGGGCCTGGAGAATATTATGCTAAGTGAAATAAGCCAATCAGAGAAAGACAAGTACCATATGATTTCACTTGTATATATAATCTAATGAACAAAATAAACAAACAAAATAGAAACAGACTCATAGACACAGAGAACAGACTGACAGCTGTTAGAGTAGAAGGGGTTTGGGGGCTGGCAAAAAGGTGAATGGGTTAAACAAACAAAAAAATTTTATAGATAGCAGTATGGTGATTACCAGAGGAAAAGGGGGTGGGGAGAGGTAAAGAGAGTATAGGAGGGTTAGAAGGGACTTCCGGCCAAGATGGAGGCATAGGTGGGCATACTGTGCCGCCACTCACAACCAAAATTAAGGACAACAAATATTTAGAAACAAGAAAACAACCAGAACTGATAGAAAATTGAACTGAATGGAAGTCCAACAACCATTCATCCAGACCAGTAAGAGGGGCAGAGTCGCAGCAGGAAAGAGTGGAGGTGCGGACCCAGGCATGCAGGCAGCAGTGGCTGGCAGATCCCAGACGTGCAGGCAGTGGCTAGTAGACCCCAGGCACGGGGTGAACAACTGTGCAGACCCAGTGAGGCCACACAAGGTGGCTGGCTGACCAGGTGGTCCCACATTAACGCACAGATAATCCAGGCGAAAGGGAAGCGCCGGAAGGGACTGGAATCCAAGAGAGAGATGAGCAAGCACCATTGTTCCCTCTCAGACCCAAACCCCATATACAGCGTCACTACCCAGAGACTGGGCTGCCCCACCCTGGGGAACATGTAAGGCTCCACCCCTCACTACATAACAGCTGCAACCAGACCAAAACAAAACAAAACAAAACAAAAAAAAACCACCAAAAATGGCTCAAACCGGAGGACAAATCAAAGCCCCAGAGCCAATTCCTCTAAGCAAAGAAGAGATAGCCAACCTATCAGATGCACAGTTCAAAGTCCTGGTGATCAGGATGCTCACAGAATTGGTTGATTTTGCTCACAAATTAGATGAAAAAATGCAGGCTACAATACGTGAAATGAAGGAAGATGCATGGGGAACCAATAGAGATGGGAGGAAAACTGGGACTCAAATCAATGGAGCAGACCAGAAGGAAGAAACAAACAACCAAACAGAAAACAAGGAAGAAACAAGAATTTAAAAAAATGAGGAGAGGCTTAGGAACCTCCGGGACATCTTTAAATGTCCCAACATCCGAATTATAGGGGTCCCAGAAGGGGAAGAAGAAGAGCAACAAGTAGAAAACTTATTTGAACAAATAATAAAGGAGAACTTCCCCAATCTGGCAAAGGAAATAGACTACCAGGAAGTCCAGGAAGCTCAGAGAGTCCCAAAGAAGTTGGACCCAAGGAGGAACACACCAAGGCACATCGTAATTACGTTAGCCAAGATTCAAATGAAGGAGAGAATTCTAGAAGCAGCAAGGGATAAGGGCACAGTCATCTACAGAGGAGTTCCCATCAGACTGTCAGCTGATTTCTCAAAAGAGACCTTACAGGCAAGAAGGGGCTGGAAAGAAGTATTTGAAGTCTTGAAAGGCAAGGACCTACATCCAAGATTGTTCTATCCAGCAAAGCTGTCATTTAGAATGGAAGGGCAGATAAAGTGCTTCTCAGATAAGTTCAAGTTAAAGGAGTTCATCATCACCTAACCCTTATTATATGAAATGTTAAAGGGACTTATCTAAGAAAAAGAAGATAAAAAATATGACAGTAAAAAGACAGCAAACTCACAGATATTAACAACCCCACCTAAAACAAAAGCAAACTAAGCAAACAACTAGAGCAGGAATAGAACCACAGAAATGGAGATCATATGGAGGGTTAGCAACAGGGGAATGGGAGGAGGAGAGAGGGGGGAAATGGTACAGAGAACAAGTAGCATAGACAGTAGGTAGAAAATAGACAGGGGGAGGGCAAGAATAGTGTGGGAAATGTAGATGCTAAAGAACTTATGACACATGGACATGAACTTAAAGGGGGAATGTGGGTGGGAGGGGGTGTGCTGGGTGGAGGGGAATGATGGGGGAAAATGGGACAACTGTAATAGCATAATCAATAAAATATGTTTTAAAAAAGAGAGTATGGGGGGATAAATGGTGATGGAAGATTTGACTTGGGGTGGTGAACACACAATACAATATACAGATGATGTATTATAGAATTGTACACCTGAAACCTATATAATCTTATTAACTAATGTTACCACAATAAATTCAATTAAAAACACAAATAAAAATTTTGTAATGATGTATGATGAAAATAAAAGGCTTACTGGAAACAAAGGCTATGAAAGGAGATAAAAAGTTTTTAAATATATATCATTAATATTCTCAGCAAGGTATTAGAAAATATTGCCTCAGTGAAATAAAACAGCATAATATAAAATCAAACATTAAAAAAAAAACTAACAAATAAGGATCTTGGAAACTAAAACTGTAATATCAGAAATTAAAAAAAAAAAAAAAACCTAAGAGAAAGACTAGAAGATAGAGTTGAGTTTATTATCTAGAAAATATGAAAAATCATGTAAAAGAGTTGGAAAATAAGAAATAAATCATATAAAAATGAAAACATAAAAGACAGAAAACTGTACAAGAACAATTAAAATAGAAAATTTTAAAAATTAAAAATAAAAACATAAAAAATAAATTTAGGATATCAATATCTAAGTAACAAGATATTCAGAAAGGTGAAGCCAGATAGCAACTAAAAAAGAAGAAAAAAAACTGAGAATAGAAAATCAAGAAAAAAAATTCAGGAAAATGTTTTGTATGTAAAGAAAATGAGCTTCCGCATTAAAGAAGCCTACTAAGTACCCAGCATAATAGATGACAAGAAAACCACAGAAATGCAAATCTTTATAACTTTTCAAGTTCTGGGGAAAATATAAATTCTACGAGTTTTCAAAGAGAAAAAATCAGGCATGTTCAAAAAATAAGGATTCAGAACACAATCAGACCAGAACAACAAAACCAGGAAGGAGAAAACATTAGACTAGTGCCATCTAAATTCTGAAGGAAAATTATTTCAACATAGAATTCTATACCTAGTCAAATTATTGTTCAAATATGAAGGGAAAATGAAGATATTTTCAGATATGCAAAGGCCCAGAAAATTATCTACTACATACCTTTCTCTACCTAAATAAGGGCATGAACTAGGAAAGAATACAGGGAATTCAGGAAAATCAGACATTCAAACAAAGGGTCCTGCAGAGATTTTCCAAGGCAATGAAAAGGGAGATCCCAGGACTGACCCAATGACCAGGGTGTAGAGGGAAGTCAGAAGGTTCTGAAAGAGACTACGTCAAGAAGATGAACTTGATTTTCAAAAAATCTGTGTATCTGAATGTACTGAGATGAGGATCAGACCACTGGCAGAGACTTGGAGTTAATAATGAAAGTATATAGAAAGTTGAGCAAACAAAACAACAAGATAACTATCAACCACAGAAGAAAACAAAATCTTAAGAGGAAAGGAAAAATAATCATAGTTTAACTTGGCTTAGTCATAAAAAGTACTTACCTCGTTAAAATAATGTAATGACTACATGCTGACAAAAAATAAAATAAAGGAAAAAACTGTAAGAGCCCTGGGAAGACAGCGGGGTGGGAAGGAGGTCTGCTGTGGTGAGAAGGGGGACACAAGAGGGAGAGAGGAAAACCCCACTGTCCACATTGGGGTGTGAAAAATAAAGGTAAGAAGGTGAGAGGCGGTAAGAAGAGAAGATGGTTTCGAATATGGAGGTAAAAATCAAAAACAGTTGAAAGTGTTTATCTGTGGAAAGAAAAAATGTTGAAAAAGAGGACAAGGAACTTTGATAATATACTTTCTATGTGACAGAAATAACATGTCAAAAAAGAAAAAGAAAAGGAGCAAACTAACTCAAATTTTATTCGTGAGGAATTGTCTTTGTACCTGTCTTGCTCCAGAAACATTTCTGAGACCTGATTTGATGGTCAGTTGAGAACAAAAGAGGTTGTTCAGAGAAAAGGCAAAGCTGTCCTGGCCATCTGTCTAACTGCTCCTTATGGTTATTAGATGAAAATCATCTGCTGACCTTCATTTAAAAATCTTCTCCATAAATCTTTCACCAGCCAGGCTCAGACCATCTCTATACATGGTAATGTTCTAGATTGTAACCATTGATTCAGGCTGTCCAGCTGACAATGTGTTTCTAGAACAGTTTCAAGACTTTGATCCCAAAACAATGTCTTTGGGAAATTACTGTATTTTACAGCTCTATGTTCAATGACCACTAAAGGCTCAGAATGGAAAGTGTTATGCTTGGAATTCATTTAAACAATTAAGTAAACCCGAATCCCTCGGACTCAGAAAAAGCCCATGGCTATGATTTTGTACCAAAGGTTATAAGGGCAGTTTTGAGATATTTAACTGATAGCTACATTTCACTGAGTGCTTAATATATGCCGGGCAGTGTGGTAAGCATGTTAATGTATTCTCTCACTTAATCTTCAAAACGACTGTTTGACTAGAGACTAGTGTTATCTCCATTATATAGATAAGAAAATCTAGGATTAAGGAGACTAGTAACCTTGCCCAATATCCTCAGCTAGAAATAGACAGACAAAAAAATCAAATCCAGAATTTGGTTCAGAAACTGTTATTTTTAATTTTTCTATGTTCTCTAAAGAAAAAGAGCCAGGACATCAAAACATATCATTGAAAGAGTGATGGTAAAGTCGAAGGCAAATTTATTTCTTACATGGGTTTTCATTTACTTAAATATAGAAGAGGGACCTTCACATAAATAGTTGCAACAACCATGTATATTAGTACTTATATAGTTTTGCCTTTCATTATAATTCCGAGACTTGATAATAATTTAATAATCTTCAGGGAGCAATTTTTGAGACAAACACATTTCAAAAAGCATCTTTGGACCTTTTCCCTAAAACGCCAATCAAGTTTTAATGTAAAAATTGGGGGGAACTGAGAGCCAGAAGTGACCATAAATGAAATGCATTGGTCCATTAAGGAAAGGGAGTGTGTCAGCAGCAAGGTTGGCAGAAGTCACCGAATGAAACACGGGACCACACCCTCTGTCCGAGGCAGTGTGCTACAGACATGCCTTGCTTCCTACAGCAGACATTTTCTTAAAAACCTAGGGAATAACGGACAATTTGCAAATAGAATTGCATTCTAAAAACTCTGAAAAACTAATTTGTAAAAGACAATTACGTTAGTTAATATTTTGTAAATCTAGTTTATCACTTGCATTGTATAATTTGTAACAGGCCTCCCCAACTTCCCCCCAATGTTTCTCTCATGATTTATTACCCACAGTACCCTGTCCTCCACCCTACCTGCTTCATGAGGGCAGGTTCTTTATCTTGTCACTGCTCTGGCCAGCACCAAGAACAGTGTGTAGCAGAACAAATACAGGTTAGATGAATGAATTAGCCAGCCCTTTAATTTTTTCCTAGTTGCTACAATATACTAAGGACTCCTTACCTTTCCTTATAGTATGCTATCAGCCTGGGATATTTTTGTAATGGTTCAGTCCCATCCCTTCTGCAAACCAGGCTCAAATGCCCACTCTTTTTTTCCCACAGATTATACGTCTATAACTGGTATAACAGTAGAGGATGTAAACCTTATCTCACCCATTAGCTCCTGGCCTACAACACCTATCTTCAGATATCCATGCAGAACATATGACAGTAAATGTAAAATTTAATCTAAATTTTCACATGCTCTGCCAGCTGTCAGCTTTTCCTAGGCTTTTATCTTCCAAAGCTAGTCTGTGAGGTCTGCATGAGGTCAGAAATTGTGTCACTTTTCATGTCGAGTCCCACTGACAAGCAATGTACATGGCACAGATAAATGGGTAAATGTATATATCCAAACATGGGTCTTTCCTTAATTAACTAACCAGTGTGGTTGTGGGCAATGCTAGGTGATTTTCTAAATATAATCTTATTTATACTCTTGTAAACTGGGGGGTTCCCTCACCTCATAAGAATGCTACCCCACGATCCCTTATTCTGACATTCCTCAATAATCAGCAAAATATACATGTATGTCTAGATGGAATACCCAAGTACAAGAGAACTTTGGACTAGACTGTCTACACCAGTGGTTCTCAAAATGTGATCCCTAGGCTAGCAGCATTAGAAGCCCTGGAAACTTGTTAGACATGCAAATACCTGGGCCCACCCCAGACCTGCTGAACTAGAAACTATGGCAGCGAGACCCAGAAAAATGTGTTCCAGTGAGCCTATGGTTTATTACGATGCACACTTACATCAGAAGACCCCTGACTGGGCACAATGGGCAGAAGGCTGTCCTCGCTATTCGGACATGGACCGCGGACTGTTTCCCAGACTCACCAACATTATTAACAACCCTATCACAAGAGTCATATTTTCTCTTCTGAGAAAACTGGACTTCATTTTAGGCCCGATAATGAGAACAAGTTAGTAAAATTCTGATTGAGAAGATCAGCAGATGAACTAATTGATGTTACTACTCTAATTTTCATAATGTGACAAACCAGTAAGTCTTAACAACTAAGATTTTAAGCAGTGTCCCATGGCATCTTGGTAGCTGCAACAGAGAAAAATGAGTGAACTGGAACCAGAAATGATGAAGGCGTAAATGACTGAGAATGGCAAAGGTGAGCAGTCCATAGAAGGAATGAAACCAGTTCTGACCAATCACAGCTGTATAAAAGGAGGGCGGAGGGGAAATGGTACAGAAGGGAAAGAATATGGTAGTAAGGGTAAATAAGGGGGCAGCTTCCAGCATCAGGTAGGAATATTTCCACGCATGAGGAATTCTCACATGGTGGTATGAAGGAGGCAAATCACTGCATCTAGTTCTATGCAAAAGGGCGACCATGATAATGGGGCGTTTAAGACAAGAACCCAGCCACACGGAAGGAATAGAAGTTGTAAGCACCAAAGCAGAAGCTGTTGTTAGTGAGTACTGATCTTATGTTTGGTTCTTCTTATAGATTCTCTTTATTTGTCCCACTAAACTTGAAAGTGCCATTGTGCAAATAAGGATGTGAAGACACAGATATATCTTACACAAGTCATAGGGATTAACAAGTTGCTAGTTGCACATGTGATTTCAAGTTTTGTAATCTCTCTAACATACAAATGAGCTTCCCAGATAGGCAGAACAGCCATTCAAGGGGGGCTGAGAAAAGGAAATTGCAACTCCATGCTCACTTAAACCTCTGGGTTTGGAACTGACCTAAGGCGCTGAAGAGCAGGGAGTTTCCTTGAACCCACCTGAGAGCAGGCAGGAACTGCTGATGTCTCCCCAAGGCTCTCATTGGCCCAGGGTTTGGGGGACACTGAGCCTGCAGAAATTAGGTGTTCTGAAGGTTAATTAAGTGAAAAACAAATTATAAGTATATGTAAATAGTTATATTAGTTTTCAGTAACTAATCGACTTACTGGACTTGGAAAAAGGATACCTTAGATGTCTGTTAGTGGTTAAGCTCACAGACTCTGAAGCCAGCCTGCCATTTACTAGCTGTGTGATGGGCAAGTTACTTAACTACTCTGCCTGGGTTTTCCACTCCCTGAAATAGGAATAACAATAGTGCCTGTTTTATTGGATTGGTATAAGAGTTAAATGAGTCAATATTTAAAAAGCACAGTGTTTGGTACATAGTAAAAGATACATAAGCATTATTTCAAAAGACTCAGTTATCTCCTCCAGGGTCCTCTCAGTGTTTCACATGAGGAAACCAAGAAATGAAGCATGAAGAGATTTGCCTGGGTTCTCTTTGAGTAGATTGGTTTAAACATTTGTGATTGAGTCTAATATCTAGTGTATTATGCTTTATTAAAAACTATAATAAACTATTGATAAAAGATTTGAAAAAGGAAAAGAATTTGCTCATAATCCAATCACCATTACCTAAATATTACCATGTCTTGCATATTACCATCTATTCTTTGTCTGTAAACACACAAATTTTACATGATTGCAACCAATACATATATTCACATCACCATTTCTAGAATTATCACCATATCACAAGTATTTCCAATTGTAACTTATGCTCGTAAAGATGTTAATAGTTGTTAAATAGTTTACCCCATCACAGAGTTTTATTTCTTGCTCAATCCAGAAATTCATCTTATCAACCACAGAACTCTTATGCTTTGTATAATTTTCATCTGGAAATCGAAAAGATATTTCCCCTATCTAAAATGATGAGTAGCTAGTCAAACGTCAAAAGCCATGATTATTGGTTTTTAAATTGCTTGAAGACAATGAGGGATTGAGTGCAATTACTTTTGAATAATATGTTGCTAATGATTGAGAACTGAAAGCAAATCAACTATCCTTTCTATAATGTTGGTAAAACACTAGGCTCTTGAACTCTTAGCATTATTCGGTTTGTCTTTTCCTTTTTTTAGGGGGTACATGCTGGTTAGGGCCAGGAAGGAAAAGAAGACTATATTCACCAAATCAACTTTACATATGACTCATGTATAAATAAACTAATCTTAATTTTAAAGAAGATATGTGTGAGGGTAAAAAAAAAGTTACAAAAACATAATGTACAATCTGCTGAGCAAAAATGCCATTGAGTTAGCCAAAGAAAGAGGAGAGACCGAGGCGCCAACTATAAACCCTTACGAATGTGTCCACTGCGGGCCCTACACCAGCACATCACAAATGCAGGTCCTCACCACTGCAGGGTTGAAAAGAATCTCGCCTCTAACCCCCCTTGTTTCACGGGTGAAGAACCAATGACAGAGGAAGGAAGGGACCAGCTTAATCTCACACATGTGCTGGGGCAGAACTCAGGATTCGAATCCAACTTCGCAGGCTCCCAAGCCAGGGTCTTCTCCAAAGGGCCCCTGCAGTCACACATCGGTTCAGACATATTTGGGCCTCTACTGTGGTCACAGTCATGCAGTCCATGAACAGCCAAAGAGCAATTGCCCCCCTCCCCAGTTGTAGTGCTTTCTCACTTGGAACCAAATTAATTGTTTGACCCAGCCCCATTGCTTGACCCCGCTATGGACCCAACAACCTCAGTCACAGAACTCACAGCATTAAGAAGCTAGCTCAAACCTACAGCGGGTGTTTAACAATTAATTATAACCACCCTGTTTTACTTTCTAGAGACATCAAGTCTAAAGAGGAGCAAGTAAAGGAAAAACACAGTTTCTTTGTAATAAGAAAGTAGAAGTCAATAAGCAAATAGAGTTTTAAAAAACAGCTTGGGACACTAAGCTCCAGAGAGGAGAAGGCAGAGTTTTCCCCCAGGCTCCACCACTGAATAGAGGGACTAGAACCTGAGCCTGGGTTTTCTAGTGTGTCGTCTCTTATTAGTTTCACTTCATCAGAACACGCACTATGTTTTCTGTGCCTCGCTGAATCACCCCAGTACGCACTCTCATAATCCCACCAGCATGCACACCCTCCTTTGAAAAGCTTGGCCTTAGAGAATCTAACACATAGTCTACACTCAATAAATGCTACTTATCAAATAAAGCAATCAATTACTTGTTTTAAAATTGCTTCGATTGTCTCCTTTGCCTTAGTATTATGGAGGGTTTTGCTATATTAGCATGCACTATCAATTTGCTTTTTAGGGTGATGTTGATGCAAAGTCCCTAAATAAAACGTACCCTTGTCATCTCATTTTCAATTATCCGTATGCTTGCAAATAAAGTGACATTTACATGGCACCTTTCTTCTGATACATATATTTCTCCCTGAAGTTACAGAAGAGAGAAAGAAGTAAACCAAATGCAAATTTACATTGTGCTGGAAATGTTGGAAATATTCTGAAGTGAAAGAAGAGCCTTTGGAGAAAACTGCTTAAATAATCTGATTTTAAACCATCCAGATTATAACAATAAGAATGATCATGTGATAAATCGTGTGCAGTTCTCTCATTTGTGGACCTGTAATCCCAACGAACAAGACTAAGGGCTAAGACATCCCAGCATCTTTTTGCAGTCAGACACATATCTAGATTTTCAGTTTCCAAAAGCTGAAAAGGCACTTCCTAACTTGCCTGGTGCTGAGGGTTGCTCACCCCCATTTGAATGTTAGCCGTGTTGGAGGGTTTGAGAAAACCCTGTTTCACATGAGTGAGAAGCATAGGGATGAATGGGACGAGGAGAGACGGACCCTTGGCAGGTTGGCACTGCTGCTTCTTCCTGCCTCTGGTTAGGGGAATGTTTGATGTGTTTAGCCATCTTCTGAATGGCCTCTGAAAGCTCCTGGATTCTTTTTCCTGCAGTCTAGTCCCTTTGGGCTGCTTCGCAGGCTTATGGCCAGTCCACAAAGAGAAGAGGAAAAAAAAAAAAAAAAAAAAAAACCCTAACCACAGAATAACAGCTTCACTTTACTTCTTTCACAGAGTTTAAAGCCCTGCTTTCAATTATCTGTCCTCTCTGAATCCTGGCAGTAGGGTTAGTTTCAGGTAAAATGCAAGACAGTTTGTGCTAAAGAAAGAAAAACAATGTCTGTGGAGAGACAACAGGTGTCCTTTGGCACTTCACCAAGGCCCCATCCATGGCACCGAAGCCCCAAATTACCACAGTCTGCCTGGGTGGGAGTCCTACATTCCCAGAGACCAGGAGACAGAGACTGTTCCAAAAGTAACTGAAAAGAAGAGCAAACTAAAATTAGAACTATAGACATAGATCCTGGAAAAAATCCCACCGTGCTCTGCATGCAAGGATGCTAATAAGGAGATGAGCATGAAGACGTTACGGAAACAATGTGTCATCTTAGCCTCAGACACTCCCCATGTCTATTTTCTATCCCCAGCCTGTAGTACAGAAATTAGGTCTCTCTTCTTCATGGACACTTTTTTTAACACTAAAGAGGACGATAATCAAAGTCAAGGCCCAGGCAGCAAGAGTCCTGCTGTGCTCCTCATAAGGGACACAGGTACATGCTAGAGTTTCACATTAACTGCCCTGTAGCTCACCTATTGATTCCTGATTGAGAATGCACGTGCTCAGCACCTGAGGTGCTTCTTAAACATCTGAGTCCACGGGACCATGGGGTACCCCATGATCCTGCAGTGCACCTATGATGGAGAATCTCTGTTCAGCCAGATTTTAGGGTCTGTGTTTAAACCCATCCAAGGTATAATACTTGACCTAATATCTCTCCATCCCCAACCAACAAGATGTTATATAACTGCCTCGAAACTAAGCCTGAGCACCATAGAAACAAATTCGGATGTTCTAGGACTTACTGTAAAATATATAAAATAAGCTCAAAAGAAATCTCTTTTGGTAAATTAAAGCTTTTGCAGAAGTCAATGGAGAGGATTTCTTGAGTGTCTATGCAGTATGCTTGCTGCTAAAACCACAAAGATGGTAAAGGGCCAGTTTCTCCCCTCCAGGATCTCACCGTCAAGTGAAAGGATGATGAAATACTGATTCTAAAGATCTCTAAATGCTTTGTTGGGATGAGTTTAATTTCATACTCATGGTATGGGGCCTGAGATGGGTAAGATAATTCTTATTTTACAGAGAAGCAAATTTAAGATGAGTCGCCTAAGTTAACCTAGTCTTTGTGAGACTCTGTTTTGTTTATCTATAAAATAAAATGTCTAATTGCAGGGTTTTAAGGGAAATGACATATAGAGGCCCTTTGAAAAATACAAAGTGCTCATGAGGGTTATTTACGGCTCTTAATAAATGAAAAAATCAGGAAACCAAATATTACCAAATCCAATATACCATTAGTGGCATTTAATTGGCACAAAAACCATGCCTAGAAGGGTTAGTACTTCAGAAACTTAAAGGTAGAAAAGAGCAGGGATAAGAGAATGACAGAAAATAACTAACTGGCCACCTCCAGACTCATTACTAATGCTAACAAGCCTTGCAACAGCCACCTAACTCAGACAATAGATTACTGGCTAGGAATCTAGTCAACTGGAACAGCTTTTAGAGCAGATATTTAGCGTGAGTTCAAATGTTCTCCCACACAACAATTTTGTTTAAAAAACCCAAAGGGGGAACAAAAGACAGGCATTATTGCTGTGGAATGCTAAGTGCCTCTGTGGTGGTCATTAATTACTGCATGATTGTATATTCTAGCCTGCGGGGTAACCTGCTCACACTCCGAAGGACAAGTGACACACAGTGGTAGACATACATAAGAGGCACACAATGGTAGAAATGCACAGCTCTGGAGCTTGCTCGTGTGTCCCTGGAATATAAGCTCCTAGAAGGCAAGCCAGTGCAGTATTTATACTTCTATCCCCTGCATTTAACAATGTGCCTGAAACAATGCGGCAACTCAGCGAATATACGAAATTAAATAAAATGAACTTCCTGTAATATTTAAGAATCTTGAGATTCAGAGAGTAAGAATGATTTGTCTAAATGGTGTAACGCCATTAAAGCTGGGGTAAGAACAGGGATCTCCTATGTCCAATGACTATTCTATTACACTGTGTTTTTTACTGCTAACTTATGCCACTATGATCAACTCTGGGTTTTAGTTGTTGGTTTTAACCACAAAGTAACTTTTCTTAAAATCACTTCCCAGTTCCTTAAATGAGTTACTACATAGCCATATTCTTTCTCTCCTGTAGGGTAAACCATGCAGGTTTCAGAGAAATGACTTTTCTATACATTAAATGTATTAGTTCATGGCCCTGGCTGGACTCCAGTGGATGGTGTGAAACCCAGAACAGAGTTGAATCTTCATTGGGAACATGTATGCAGTTCTCTGTAGAGAAAGCTGGTCACATTACTGACTTCTACGCTCTGGAATCAAATCGATGTTTCTGTAGCTCTCCTGCCAGCCAAACTTATTTTTCCTCTCCTAATTTACAGTCTCCTACTACACAAACATGGCATCGTAAACTAATGAAAGTTATTTACTCTGAGCCCCTAGAGTACCCATTTACAAAAGTACATGAAAATGTTTTATCTGAGGCAGCCACGTGGGTAGCTGCAAGAATGTTATTCACACAATACAGTCAATCTATTAGTGGAGATATGAGAGTGAAATCTTTAGGATCAGAGATTGCATCTTAGTTTTCTGTTATATTCTCCGAACTAAGCACACTGGGAATATAGCAGGTGCTCAATAAGCATTTGTTTAAATAAAGAGCACAAAAATCGCAATGCTGATTGTAAGAAATGGAGTACATAAGGGACAAACAAGTACTTAGGTCACATGAAGTATGCCAATAAAATGTGGATTGGATGCGGGGGGTTCAGGGGACACTTTATGGAGTGAGGGCCACATCAAACGAATCTCAGGAGAGCTGAGCAGAGACATATGACAAGGGGCACAGGGCAAAGCTATATTTATTCTGTTAAGATGCGCCTTGATTAGGAAGCCACCTATCACACCATCAAGGGCATGTGTCAGGACACTGTCAGGAGCTCAAAGTGGACCTAGAAAGTAAATGTTCAAAGATAATCAGGGGTTTAAAGTAAATGGCTTGAAGAAGAGCAGAGAGGCTCATTAAAAGTGGGTTTGAATACTACATAATTTTATTAACCAATGTCACCCCAAGAAATTCAATAAAATTTTTTAATATGTGAGTTTGTTTTCTAATCTAACCATGGGGCAGGCTGGGTTTTTTTCTATCATTTCCATTCTGCCCCATAGCAACAAGAAGATCTATACCATGAATAAATATCCAGGAGCTCCCCTATTGATTAGTGAGATTCTATCAAATCTCTACTGAGGTGCCTGAAATGATGTCATTCTCAGATATAATCAGTTCCCCAAGATCTAGACTAGTGCTTCTTAAATTGTAATGCATATATAAATGACCAGCATATCCTGATGAACTGTAGTTTTGATTCAGTTCAGGGCGAGGCCTGAGACTCTGCATCTCTAACAAGTTACCAAGTCACGTTAATGCTGCCTCAATGCTGCTGTCAATGCAGTCTGTGGAGCATGCCCTGAGCTGCAAGGGTCTAGACCAGTGGTAACTCAGGCTCTCCATCAGCATCAGCTGGGGAGCTTTTCTCAAAACACCGATGCCCTGGTTCCACTCCAGAACCAATTAAACTAGAATGTCTAGAAATGCATCCTAAGCATCTTTATACTTCAAAAGCTCTATGGGTGTTTCTAATATGCCATCCTGATGATGAGAACACAGCTGGACCAAAAAAAACAAACAAACTGTAATAAGTAGTCAGGTGAGGAAAAAAAGAGGAGAGAAATGATTGATAGGTGATGATAGATAGATAGATAGATAGATAGATGATAGATAGATAGATAGATAGATAGATAGATAGATAGATAGATAGAAGAAATCTTTTTCCTCACTCTAAATCAATGCTTCTCAAACTTTAATGTGCGTACAAATTACCTGGGAATTTTCCTAAATTAAGATTCTGATTCAGTAGTCCTGGAGTACAAGAACAAGATTCTGCAGTTGAAAAAGTTAGCTTTCAAACAACATTTTAATTATCAAGAGCCTAAATCAATGGTTCCCAAACATTGCTGCATCTGGGATCTTTTAAAACTACCTATACCACCCCCACTGGTGTGGCTCAGTGGATTGAGTGCCTGCCTGCAAACCAAAGGGTCCCCAGTTCGATTCCCAGTCAGGGCACATGCCTGGGTTGAAGGCCAGGCCCACAGTGGGGGACTCACAAGAGGCAACCACACATTGATGTTTCTCTCCCTTTCTTTCTCCCTCCCTTCCCCTCTTTCTAAAAATAGGTAAATAAAAATCTTTTAGAACTACCTACATCTCTTCCACCCCAATATTCTGAGGTAATTGGTATGGGGTACAGCCTAGGCGTGAGGATAATCAAAACGCATGCTGGGTGATTCTAGTGGGCAATAAAGTTAGCGAACCACTGCAAGGCCCAAATTCTGCCAAAGCTGTTCAGACCGTGCACCGACTACCCCAAATCTTTGAAGCAATATTAATTACTCCGGTCCATAAAGATCACTGAAATTAGATGGTGACTTGATTGCTAGGTTAATTGATTTATTTTCCTCTCTTCTTTACCCTGGATGACAGGAAGTGATACAAAGCAATAAGTAAGGAAGCAAAAGAAAATTGATCATATTTGTGAATAACTGAAGATCAACTTGCTGGAGACTCTGGACTAATGCTCTGAGAAAGGTTTTCAAATGCTGCACATAACGTGAAGTTTGTCAAATGCTGGCGACAGGATTCAAGATTAACTGGGCCATTAGATTTTGGGGGGAATGAAAAGTTCTTGGACCCTCAACTGGCTTATGCCATAATATTCTTTGAATCTATCTTAAAAGAGTTTCCAGTAGAAAAATGATTATATGTACTTGCATTTGGGAATGTCTTCCTAGAAATAGATTTGAATCTATTGGGGAAAGAACTTTGTACACAGCAGCATAAAGTCTGAAAAATGTGCCAGTTTGAATAAGATACAGATACACACCTCTTCATATACTCTTTTTTTCTTCTATAATAAAAATTTTAAGTTAGATACAATTTTTAGCTCTTCCATTTGCACCAACTTAGGAAATAAGTCCAAAATGTCAAAAATTAACCATTCTTTCTGGGATCACTACCTGGGTGATTCAGCTTTGTAAAAGAAGTCTGAGAACTAACTTGCATAAAGACTTTCATCAAGGCTAAGGTACTTCTGCAAAATTACCACAATAGTGGCTTGGGGCAAAATTCTTCATGGTCTTTGAATCAGTGCTGCATTCTTGCCCGTATCACTGTGATCTGGACAGGCAGAGAAGTTCTGGCCTGATTCTCCTCGGATATATTTCTCAGATTCTTTCTCCCTTCAAAACTCCCAACACCAGCAGAATATCTAGAACTCTACTGCTGTCACATTGAGATATAAACTACCTGGAACTTGGAGTGACATGTAATATATTTTCTGGGCAAGGAAGGGAAATAAAAATTTATTACTGAGAGATACATCCTCTTTATGATGGATTAGAAATTAGTACATAAATTGGAGGCCAAAATGTTACCACCTTCCTTGCCAAAAAAAAGTTAACCAAATAACAGATGTCATCTAAGCACACGAAAAACTGTTTTATAGTAGAATGATACTCTGTCATTAATTTTACGTTCTAGAAATACTGAACTGGAAGACCTCTATGAGTTAAGAAGCTTCTCATTTTTAAATGGATTCTACAATAGAGTTAATAAATATATGGCTCATTATATTTATAGACAAAGATTTCCTCACATACATTGTTGTTAGTCATGGAAATGCCCATCAGTGAATCATAAGAATAATTTTCCTGAACTGAAAATTGCCATGTAGTCAGAATCCATGTCAATTCAGTTCTTTTCATACTGTCTGTAAATGCTTACCTAGGTTCAAATAGTTAACTCTACTAATTAAATACTTAAAACACTTGAAATACTTAGAATATACACCAGCTATCACTCAATATGCTAGCTTTATTAATCAGCCCAGAAATAGGTAACCCACCACCATCCCCTGATCCGGAGCACATTAGCACAATGACTGACATTCCTGGTTTAAAAATAAAACCTTGTTTCAAATATAGCTTCTCAAGTACCGGGTAATGAATATAGTTTCATAAAAGTTGACATCATTTCTTCTTGTTTTACCAGAATTAAGTACGTCCAATATTCTTACTGGGCATCTGACTACATCGCTCAAGGCTCTTGCAACCAGGTGGGCGTTTTAAGGAGGCGGCAGGGAAGGGAGAGAGCCCTGCATCTATGTAGTTAAACTCAAAGGAGATCCAACCTTACGATTGTAATATCCATTTTGTGTATGTGTATTAAACATGCCATCAGAAGTTGAATTTCACAGTTCATCTCCCAGCTGGTATGGGTACATCATACGGAATTGCTTAGGAGGAGAATATTAATATGTACATGTCCACAACTAGTAAATGCATCATGCTTGGGAGTGAAGCAGTACTCCTGATACACTGTTCTTCTTGGAGGTCAGTTCTAACGCACACCATTTCAAATAGACCCAATTTCTCTGCTGATATACATTGAAAATGCAGTAGGATGTGGTCATACACACCCAGAAATACCATCTTTGTGGGGTGGGGGTGGAGGTATCCAAACATTTTTTATAGCAATGCATTATTGGATATCAGATACAAACACGACTGTCAGTGATCCTAAAGCAAGTGAGTTATATTTATTTGAACCCATCCATTCCACAGAAGAGAAATTATTTTATCAACACATCTCTCCTCCCCCACCATCTATGGACTCTCCCCCACCCAAGAAAAAAAAAATAAACAAAAACAACTCATCACACTTCACTAAGCAACTGATGGAGTATTAAACAGTGTCTTCAAGCTGAGGGACTTAAAAAAGAAGTGGCCCTCCTGCCAGGATTCCCTGGTGCTGCAACGGACATAGCATCTCCTCCTATCGACCTAATACGATGCTCGCTCCCCAAGCACTGCAGTCCCCTAGCTGAGGACTGCCCTGGCCACACGCGCATGCAGCGGGAAGTCCCCTGATGGGGACAGCTACATACCTTTGCTCTCCATTTCGGTCCCTTTCGAGTGCTGGGAAGTTCAGTGGAAGTTGGACGGAAGATGTGGGCCCGCTTCAGATTCCCAAATCGGGGAAGCCAACGTGATGATTTCGCCCGTACTTCCTTCCTTCCTTCCCCTCAGGCTTCCTGAAAGATGGGATTTCTTAAACCTTGAAGCTGCAATCAGCCACCAAAGGACAGTTAGCAGCAGCAGCAGATTGCCTCAACGGGGGATATATTGTGAAGCACATCTGGCATTGAAATGCATGCACGGTGCCCGCTCAGATTTTTTTTTTTTTACCTGGGTTTGGGAGCGGCAAGCAGGAGCTGTCCTCGGATCTTGGTGCTGCAGGTGTAGTGACAGATCATCCCACTTTGCTCTCTGGATGTACGATTTGCATGGGCGCTGGCACGCATGCGCAGGACGTCCCCCTCCCCTTTTCACCGCCTCCTGCTCCCCGCCCCCTTCGTTTCTCTCCCCAATACGGTCCCCTGTTATCCCAGCCGAGGAGCTGTAGCGTTTGGTCACAGGGAAGCGCTGCTAAAAATAAACGCCGGACTGGATTTTCTTTTGCGAACTAGAAAATGGATTGGATTGGGATTGTGCTTTAGTCCCACACAATTTTCCAGGATGGATTACAGAAAGCCTTAAAGGAAACTACGGTCCCGGACCTGGGTACAGCTTTATTCCAAAGGCAGAAGTGAGGGAAGGAAGAGGAGATTTACGAGTCCTACTTAAGGGTCATAATTTGGGTTTCTCTCCTCCCTACTGCAGTAACTTTCCAGGTGTACGATTCCCCCTCGAGGACCCCCTTCCCCAACTGGCTTTATATGTCTTTTTGCATTCTCTTATTTGTTTTGTTTTGGGAGGGACGGGATAGGAGTAGTTCTGGAGCTATCCAAGGTCAATATTCTCCCACTTCTTTGCTGCCCAGACTTGAATTTTCTTGCCCTCCTGAGATTCCCATTGCCTCTACCACAAAACTTCAATGACTAGGCTCCAAGGCTCAGAAAGTTCTCCAAACAGCGTCACTGAGGACATTTTGGTGTCCTCTTTTTAGCTTTTTTCCAACATTCTACCAAGAAGTGGAGTCTCCAAAAGTGGAGAGACACCTTATTGATATTAAGTACTTTAAAACTGTACACACGAGCATTTTATGAAGATGCAGAGGAGGAGTGTTTTCTTGTGCATAAGGCTCTAGGGAAAGACGTAAAACCAAAAATTCTGTGAAGTACCACTTTCATAAGAGAATATTTTTAAAGCCTATAGTGTATTTAGTTTATCAGCAAAATGTTTAATGGGTAATGTGTGATTATCATTTCAGTAGTCAAAATTCTCCTAAGGGAATATTCTCACCTTGAGAATAATAGTTTTATTCTTGGACATAAAAACAAATCTAGAAAACTCCATTACCTGGAATGGCCAAGGAGAGAGATGTGCAGATTAATTGGATTAATCGCACACTGCAGGTTACACAAAGACCCCTCCATAGTAGAGTTCTAATCCCAATTTTCAAAACATTTAAGTACAATAAAATGTACCCCCAACAAGAAACCTGAGACCATCTATAATTGAACATTCTGGTGATTCAGAAGGCCTCTTGGAATTTTATAATGCCTGAAGACCTTGATTACAAACATTAATCATGACAGTTCAGCTGGACTGAGACACCTATTAGTGGGGACTCCTGTTGATGAATGGCTGTGGCTCAGCAGAGCCCACCTCCTGGCAGCACCGAGGAATTAAAACACTGGAGTGGGGGGTGGGATTGCAGAGGCCGCTACCTGGGGGCTGCTAGCTTTTGGGCTCTCCAATTGCATGTTCAAGAAAATCATTAGAAAACCTCAGGATTTCTTTAAATTTGGATAGGTTTAGGAAGTAGGCTAAGGGTGAGAGTAGAATTGTTCCTTAGGAACAACGGTCTATTATTTCCTTAAACTTACTCCTAGTGAAGTTTTTCTGATACTTTTATTCTTGCTCCCACAATCTTGTAAAATATTTTGATGAATATGCATTTTATGAAGACAGGTGGATGGAAAGGCAGATGGTCAGAGAAATAACAAACAAAGAGGTGAATGGTTAGAAAGAGAACTATACACAAAAACACATGTGAGAGAAATTCAGCAACCAAGAGGTGAGGAAGGGGAGAACAGAGAAAAGGGGACTGGGCAAGTGCCACCATCAGCCCAGAAAGGGGCAATGGACAAAAACCATCAGAGCAGAATGTGTGAAGATCTCTTAGGGACAGCAATTTCAGTGGTTTTATGTGTTCTCTTTCCTTATCTTATTTTTCAGTAATGTGAAAATATAGTTTGTTTTAAAAATAAGTATAATAAAGCAACTTCTAAGACTGACTACTCAAAAAATAAAAAAAGAGCAATAGTCCATTTCATTGGGATAAATAACTGCTGCTACTAACACTATACTCCATTATATCCTCTTTCCTCCATGAAAGTTTTAGAAAAGGAAACACCTTTAGAGTCCATCTACATACACCCTTAATATTTACTTGTTTACAGATGAAGAGGCAGGGAGGGTACAGACTTGAAAAGAGGCAACAGGGGACCAGACCCCTGCTCAGTGACTGAGGGTCCTGCCTCACAGGCAGAGGCAATGCATCCATTCTAGGATGATTTCTTATGTAACCACCTCCCCATTATCTACAAGATAAGTGAACAAGAACAGGGAGAGCCTCCTAGTTCATGAATTTTTATGATTTTTATTCATAATTGTAAAAACCCAGATGCTTTATTAAATAGAAAATAAATGAAATGTAATACAAAATCTATAGTCTGACATTCAAGATCTTTTCATTATCTAGTTCTAGAGTACCTCTCAAGTCTTCTCCAAGCTTAACTCCTAGAAAATACTTGTCATCATCCTAAGCAAGCCTCAAAATTTTCCTCTTCCATACTTTACTTATATAGTCACCCTTGGAATGTCTTCACCTCTAACAAAAATGTCTGTATATCCAAATCTTGTATTTTACTCAAGATTCAACTAAAATTCCATCTCACTCCTACAATCTTCCCTAATCCTTTCATTCTGAAAATGTTCTCTATTAAAAATAACAATATTGCTGTATCTTTCCCTCTCTTACATCGCTTACTACTTTGTATTTTATATTATAATTATTTATGTGCATATCTCATTCCTGTTCCCCATCCTTACTAAAAATGTGTTCCTGGATCATCTTTGTAGTGGATAGAGTGTCTTGAATACAGAAGACAATAACAAATATTTGATGGATTACTAATATTCAGTATATATGGCATTGACTTTAGGTACTATGGTAACAAATAATGATGATAATAATATTGAGCTAACACTACTAACAGCTTACTATGTGCGAGATGTGCCGGGCACTATTACAAGAATTCCTAATGTTTTAATTAATTTGATTTTCATAAAATTCTATGTGGTCAATACTGTTACCTACATTTTAAAGATGAGCAACCAGAGGCACAGAGAGGTTAAAGTATAAATAAAATATGACCTCTGCCCTACAGAGGCATAAAGCTTATTAAAGATGATAGGAACATAAATAATTTTAAAAGATATAGTAAGGTGTAAAACAGAGACAATTACAGTTGGACTGGGAGCACAGAAGATGCTGGGCAGTGAGCCAGCCTGTAGGTAGATTTTAAAAATTAGAGGCTGGAAGCCTTCAAAGTCTTCTCCTTTTGTTAAAAAAAATTGGGGTCTACTCCCCCACCACCATTACCACCAAAGTGGGAGAGGATTTAAGGGCAGAATTGCTTTATAAAAGTGTCAATAAGAGCCCTGACAGGGTGGCTCTGTTGGTTGGAGCCTTGTTCCGTGCACCAAAGGGTTGCAGTTCCTATTCCCAGTCAGGGCACACACCTGGGTTTTGGGTGCGGTCCCTGGTAGGGGTGCATGCTGAAGGCAACTGATTGGTGTTTCTCTCTCACCTCGGCGTTCCTCTTTCTCTTCTCTCTCTTTCTCTCATTCTAGGATCAATAATCATGTCCTTGGGTAAGGAATAAGGGAAAACCCGAAAGTGTCAATAAGAAATAATTTGACCTAATTATGATGAATTTGCTTGATGATGACCTTGAAAAATAGGAAATACACTAGTAGCCTGGTAATTTGCTATTTCAGAATGCCAAAATTAGGTGGAACTAAGTCCCTTGTATTTGGTGTATGCCCTTCATGATCAGAAACTATCCTAGTTTGGACAACAAATTGCACAACCATGTCATACATACTACACAGTTGAATCAGAGGAGCACCACCAGCACTGACCCTCCAGCCTCACTGTGGGTAACCCATGTAACTGATTGTCTGTGTGTGCATATTCAGACTCTCTAGCTTTGGTTCCCACCAGAATGTACAGAAACAATAAAAACGAGAGGGAGTAATTCACAGCAATGTGTTACATTATAATTAACAATTTAAGGAGACTCCATAATATGTCAAATCAATTGCAAGCCCACAAAGATTTTTTCCATATATTCCCTCTGTTCTTCCAGAAGAGCTGACTATAAATTGAGAGGAATGTGTGACATTTTCTTTGTGTCCAATTATTTTCTTACTATTCATCTTTTATAATTGCATAATCTACTATAAGGAAAATAACAGTTGACTATTCAGAACTGTTTTTGATGATGACAGTGAGATCAACTCACCACCGCAAATGAGTATTCACTGTAAGACAGAACAGGTGATCAGCTCACAGTCTCTACTGAGAATGTCAGTCGCAACCTGTCACAGAATGAAAGCTCCACAAGGACAAAGACTGTGTCTGCTTGTTCACTGTCATAACTCCGGCATCTGGAACAGTGTGTGGAACTTAGAAGGTTTTATATAACACCCGATGAGTAAGTGAGTTTAATGAAATAAAGCTTTTTCTGTGGCCAGAAAACCAGTTCGCTTGGCATCAGTTGGCAATCCTGATGACATAAACAAGGTCATAAATGACCTGCAAGAGGCAGCAAGATTATCAAGAGGGAGTTAACAAGTGTGTTCATTGTTCGCTCTTGGGAAAAAAAAACCATAAATTATTAGGCCTTGGTTCAAGCATCTCTTAGGCAGACTAACAGGTGGACCATGCCTTTACAAATAGTCTAGGAGGTTGGAAGAAATTAGTTACAGAGGAAGAAAGAACAAAATAGATGACAAAAATTTCAAAGGAAAAAAATGAGTCAATGTGGCAAAGCCCTGTGAGAGTGACAACGCAGGGGTGTCCAACCTTTTGGCATCTCTGGACCACACTGGAAGAAGGAGGGTTGTCATGGGCTATATGTTAAATACATTGCAACACATAATCACAAAAAATCATATGTGTTAAGTAAATTTACGATTTTGTGTTGGGTTGCATTCATAGCCATCCTGGGCTGCATGTGGCCTGTGGGCCACAGGTGGGACATCCCTGCTTGAGATTAGGTAGCGTCTCTCAGAAAGCAACTTACCTTGATTATACACCATGTGTGAGGTTTTTATTCCTTGAGTGATGGTGAAATAACAGTCTTCCTAAGAAGAAAATGGCAAGTGATAAAGTTTCAATAGAATTGGTTCAGGTTGCAGGTACACAATGTAGGTAAGGAACAATCTATAAAATATGGGAAATGGTAAAGGAAGATACAGGTCATCTGGGTGTATTTTGCCAAGGAACCACCTGTCTACATCATTTAACAGTAGTTTCTCTGGAGGCTATTAAGAGTCTAAAGAGACCTGCAGTGGTGAGGCACAGTAATGGTGCAGAGGTAAGGCATCTAGAGGCAACTGACAAGCATTTTTGACATTTCTTTGTGCGGACTTTGTCCACTTGACAATATTAGAGATTCATACATAAACTATCAACTGACAATTTCAAGGGCCATCTGCTACACTGGCATGATGCCTACTTAAAATGGGATGTGCCAATCTCAATAATGTTTAGGTCCCAAGTAGACACAGGTTGAAATAATCAGTCCAAATAGAATACTGGGGGGAAGGTACTTTTCAACTGATTGCCCCTTTATGCTCTGGGGATAAGAATGGCAAAATGGCATGCAAAAGTAACTTCTTGAATTTGGTTGGGATCATTATGAAGGCCAACCAAATCCTTGAGTTCTGTGATAAGAGTAGAGCAAATGTACATCAACTTTTAGTCTAAAGATGCACCATTCCAATGCTGCCTCAAAGCAATGTAGACATTTGCAATAAAGACATTTGCTCACCCTATACTCTCCATGCCCCAAATTTCAAGTACATGGATGCTCGATATTTTTTTCTGGTAAAAGTAGTACATGAATAAGTAGCTCTAAAAAGTCAACATTAATTCATTTAATAAATATTTATTGCGAATCCGCCATATGCCAGATACCAGCCTAGGTGTTGGGGTATCCCAGTAGTCTGTGGACTCAGTGCTTACATTGCAGTTTCACAGCTAGAAGAAACTTCATAAATCTTCTAGCTTAAACATTATATAAAAGTGAAAATTAGTTGGGGCTTAGAGTAGGGAAAAGACAAATCTGCCCAAGTCAAATGGCAAGATACAAACAAGATTAGGTGCCAAGCCTGCTAGTGCCCATTTCTATACAGCTTTCTCCATAATGGTGTGCACACTGTGCATTCTTCGGATGGAGGATTTGTCCTATTGCGCTGCAAACTGTGATTTCAGAACTCCATTCATTTCACTTGGTAAGCACAATGGGAAGTTCTTGTTGCAGGACTGAAAAATGGTAACTATACTAACTAAACATGTTGCTGGAAATAAACAACCTCCATAATGTGCCCTACATGATGCCTGATTGATGTGCCTCAAGTGTATTACTTGTGTGATGAATAACAGCAAAGATTTTATTCACTACCAGTGCTCTTACTTGGTGACAATCTTTCTGGTTTGTGTTTATATTCAAATTCCTATTCATTTAGTGGCTGCAGCTATCCAGGCAAAGTAAAATGCAGACATGAAGCAATTAGCCATATTACTAATGTCAAAAAACCATGCTATTAAAAAAGTGGAAAAAATTAATGAGTAAGTTCAGCCAAATGAAATTAAATAACATCAAGAGAGTGCAATAGCACAATGGATCTCATAGTTGTATGAACCCAAGAGCATCATTAACAGGAACTTGGAGGATCATGACCAAATGCTGATAATATTGACACTCCACAATTCACTAAAAAAAAAAAAAAAAAAAAAAAAAAAAACGAAATGGATTTTTGTATTTGCTATCTTTTAAAAAAGTATTTTCCAGGGCCTTTACATTGTCTTTTTTCCTCTTTAATCATTCTACCCCACTGAGATGACTCTATTGGACAAGCTGCTAAGAAAAGCAAAGACAAGGGCTGTAGTTAGAGATGGGACTCAGACTACTGCTGCACACAGAGAGTTCTTTTGTGTACTGACTTCTGGATCCCAAGGTAGTAAGTTCATGATGCTGCTGATGTCCCCACAACTTCTCTCAGTTACCCGAAGTCTGTCTCAATTTAAAGTATCTATTGCTTTTCATCTGATCTTAAATTTAGACCTATACATTATGACTGGCAAACATTTCGTGCAGTCTACCCAATCTGTTCCAAATTCATTCAACAAACATTTTTTCCTTCTCTCTGGAGAATGGCAAGGCATTAAGAGTTAATAACTAATAGTTGTTACAAAAAGGATATTGGGAAGGGGTTGAGACTTAGTTCTCATTTCTTTCTTTGAAAGAAAAGAGAGAAAATGACCTGTAAGTTCCTTCCAGCCCTAAGGCTGGGAGATTGTGTATGTCGACCACAGCATCCTCCTCATTAGGGGGCACACTAGCCCTTGACTATCACACAGGATGTCACTTTCCTTTTGGCTCCAATGTCAGAGCTCAAAGGACCACTAGGGCTCCTTCAGTTAGATAAGAAACATGAGGTCGATGGAGGGTAAGACACTTGGATAAGAACTTGGAAGTTCTAGACTTCAAAATCAGTTCTTTTAACCATTATCTTAATGAAGTACAAAGCACTTGAGTACAAGACAGAGACTAGGTTGAAGTGAAGAAGGAGTAGTCTAATAGGCCCCATTAATGCCAGTCAGCCACTGAACAGTTAAAAATCCTACCCAAACAGTCTTTTTTCACATGCTCCAATGCCCCTTCCTCCCATAACCTTTTCACTTTTTTCTTTCTTTTTCACGTTTTTCTTTCTTTTTCACCTCCTGCTTGGCATCATAGATGTCCATGAACAGAACCAGTATGGTAACTCAGTCAAGGGAAGAAGAAATGATTTGGACAAAGTAATGCATGAATGACAAATATCCCATGGATTTTTATTTTCTAGGGTCAACTCCTGAACATAGGTCTGTCTGGGAAAAGTCCAGCCATTGTTAACATAGAAAGAACGGTTTGCACAACATTGATGTAACCTGGCAGCCAAGGAGAGTGAACTGGAACGCACATGCATGAACAGGAACGACTTCATTGTACTAGTCATCGGGGGTGGTAGACGCCATTGAGTGAGCGTGTGTACTGTGTGGTTGTTGCATTCAAAATGACTGAATGAGCAGAGCAACAAATCTGCATCAAATTTTGCATTCAGCATGAACATTCCTCCATGGAAACTATTAAAATGATTCAGAAGGCTGCAGATAGGGGTAACTGGTGATTGGCAGCTTCATCACAACAATGTCCCCACTCATGCATCATGTCTCGTGCAGTTTTTTGGCGAAGCATCGAATCACCCAGGTGACTCAGCCCCCATATAGCCCAGATTTGGCACCCTGTGACATCTGGCTTTTCCAAAAACTAAAGTCATCTTTGAAAGGGAAGACATTTCAGACTCTCAATGAGATCTAGTTATTTCTCATTTTAAGCAGGGAACTTAAAATACCTCGATTCTTGGTTTTCTCCCTGAAGAGATAGTTTTTCTTTCCCTCTTAAGTGAAATGTTAGCTTTCCTGGCTAAATACAGCAATCATCTATCAAGAATCCTTCCAGAATACAAAGAGCCTCTCTACCTTTCTAATAATGAATGTGGTGTTTTCCCAATTGAACATAAGTATGTTAGAAAAGCACATTTAAAAAGATGATGTATTCTTGTGGGATACATTACTGAGTATTTGTAAACTCATCTCCACATTGATGCATATGCCAAATCATTTGCTATTATTGTACTCAGCATTATTTGCTTCGGATAAAAGTGCCAAAAGACTAATGTCTTAGAAGTACATAACGCAAACATTTTGGGGGCAGCGTTGATGAAAAGGGGAGCATCACCAACAGAATGGGGCCTTCTTACACTTGAGTTTTGTTTCTCAATTATTTTAAAGGGTGGCAGTTATACAAGTATCACCTAGACCCTGAATGGAGGACCAGGAGAGTGCAAATGCAACAAAAATAAAATCAAAAAACAATAAATACAGTTCATCCATCTTAATTATAAACTGAAAATCAGGATTCAGAAGAGATGTCAACACTGAGAAATCAAATAAGTTTTAAAACTAAGTTAAGCATCTTCCTTTGTAGACTATGTATCCAATAAGATTAAAATGTCACCATTTTATGACTCTCAGAAAATTGCTAAGAGAGGAGAATGACTCGTTCTTGTGGCATCAGAGAATGTATCAAAGTGTGACAATGAAGGAAATCAAACTTCTTTCTCAAGTTAAAGGTAGCCCCTAAGACCTATTTAAAGATATTTGCCTAGTTTATATTTGTGTTTATTTATATTATGAATTCCATATACTGACTCTAACAAACATTTTAATTTTTGTGACATCATGCTGGTGCGTTGTATGTACTACCTAATTAAATCCCCATACCAACACTGATAAGGAACCAAGGCTCCAAGAAGATATATTATCTGCCCAAAATACCCAGCCAATGTGTTGAGAGTTAGAAACCCAGCTACTTACTTTCAGAATTTAAATGTTTGGACTTTGTACGTGCCTCAAGGATGTATGTTTGGTAGGTAGGACATCTTCCGCCACTAGTCTCTGGATAAAGTGGTGCTGCAGGAGCTCCGGAGAGACAGCGCATTTCTTCACCAGCTGGAGAAGGGGGGAGGGGAACCCTGAAGGGTGAAAAAGCCTTTCCAGT
The DNA here is from genome assembly GCA_039655065.1 of Glossophaga mutica. Taxonomy (NCBI): domain Eukaryota; kingdom Metazoa; phylum Chordata; class Mammalia; order Chiroptera; family Phyllostomidae; genus Glossophaga; species Glossophaga mutica. Next base: position 172,495,774 of record CM077304.1, on the reverse strand, counting down.
GAAGAGAGAAAGCCACTTCTAGCACAAGGGTTAGCATTAAACTCTCAGTGGAGTAGGACGTAGAGTGGATTTGAGGTGCAGCTACTAGTCTGGTGCTGCTGCAGTGAAGAGGAGATAAGGAGAAAAGAGGTACTGAGTTGAAGATGGGGCCATAACACTCAGGATTCCTATTAGAATATCACCTTATCATACCTGAGGGGCCAATTTTAATTTCTGCCCCAATGGCCTTGGCCATTTCAGACAGTTTTTACAGTGTTGAAGGAGAGGAGTTGCCTGAATGAAAGGGCCCTCCAGTGTAACTTGTTTCCCTCCATTAAAGTTCTTGGAATGCTCTCCCTTGGATTTAGCATTTCCTGTTTTCACGTTTATTTGATCAATCAGGCTTAGCTCTTTGGCTGTAAAGACTGTGTCTTGCACGTATGTCTTCCTCAAGACCTATCCCTTCCCGTGCAGCTCCTTTGAAAGTACAACCTTGACTTTCCAGTTTGTTGAGACTGCACAAAACAAATCGTGGCCACAGGCAAATTTACATCTTCATCCTTTGACCTCATCCACTCAGCAGTTTGATCCTGAAGTTGTTCTCTCTCATTGCCACTAGCTTTCCATCAGACTTGCATTTAATTGCCTCCTTAATCAGCATGATGCAAGATCCAACTTTTGACCTCCCAGCTGTGCTTTTATCTCTTTCTTAACTCCACAAGTTCTAGAACAACCTTCAGAAAGTCCTTCCAGCTGTGCCTCTTCTAGGGCTTCTGCTCCCTCAGAAGTCCCATTGGCTCACCTTTCCCATCCACCCTCCCCGGGAGGCACGGTCAAGAGAACCCTTGGCACAGATCCTGCGAAGTGACAGCACAATTTATACCACTTACTCTACATACTATGCACTTCGTATATATTATATTAAATCCTTACAACTCTTCAAGTTTGTGAATAATTATTCCTAAGTTTCACAAGGGTACAAGTAAATAAGGCTAACAAATGTGATTGAACTTCACGTGTGGTTGGAATTGGTAATCATTGGTGAACTGAATCTCAATGCTTCCCTCCCATTGCAATTTCTAACTTTAGTTTTTTTCTCCGATTTATTTCTGCTTAATTTTTAATATGCTACCACTACAACAAACATGAAAAATTATTTTAATCTGAATGCTCAGGAAATTGCGCTGAGAAATGAAAAACATCCTGAATGTCTATGCTCAGAAGAACTAAAGTAGGAGAACTTATTATTCTCAAGAATATGCTAATATTTGGACTAGTTTATCAGAGCACTCTGGTGAGTATTTAAGTCACCAGTTGTACAATTTTGTGTGTCATGGGAGGATATCATCGGTTCCGCACCCTCAGCCATTGACATTGTTAGTAGGTCTCAGCCCCCAGATCTTTTTAATACTTGCTTACATTTGAGAAATGGTATATGTATTAGAAGTAACTATTTGGTAAAAACCTAGGCTCTCTAAAACAGCACTTTTGCCTATCTTTAAACTCTACGAATATGCTAAACTCGCATTTTCATTACAGTAAACAAAAGGCAGTTATGCTGAACGGCAGTGGCATTCTCACCTCGACATTCCCAGCCCATGTCCCACTTCAGCCCATGCTCATCCTTCTCTCAACCACCAATCTCCCGTCACTCCCCCAAGGACGTCCCTCCCCCAAGGACGTCCCCCTGTGTCATGTATCTGTGCATTCATCTGTGCTGTTCTCTCCTCCTGTGAAGACTTCACGCTCCCTTTTTTATAGTTCCCTCAAAATTCAGCACAGGGGTCAGCCCCTCCAGGGAGTTTTCCTCCTGTGTGGTCGATGCTCCTCCCCCTGGGTGCACGCAGAACCCCGATCATTCCTCTTTCATGACTTACACTGCTGAGCGACCTCAGGTCTTGCCTTGCAGACTTTTTAACCTTTGTGAGGGAAAGCACCGTGGAATCATAGGTACAATATCTACCACAGTGCAGCACACCTAACAGACAACAATAAATACTACCTGAAGGCAGGAAGGGGCACAGTCCTGAAAAATATTGAGGACCAGAGCAGGCATGTGACTTGTCCAACATCACAAAGCTGATAACTGGCAGTCCCTATAGAATCCATTCTCCTTGCATCCCTGGGCCAGGTCCAATGCAATATTCTGCACTTCTGTGGGTGCCCTTAGGTTGGGGCTCTGGGTATTTTTAAAAGAGTGGATCCATACATACACACAAATATATGTATTCATTTGATGAACTTTTTAAGAAATTTGAAACACAAATACTTAAAAGTGAATACATTACTTGGATATAAACTATACAACTTGGTAAATACACCAATTCCTAAATCACTAGGAATATTGAAATCAGTCTATTGCAATCTTTGAAATAAAGTGAAGAACAAGAGGAAGTTACTTCTAAAAATATACCTATATATTTACTTATACGTAAACTAAAGAGAAAGGTGACTCCATGATTCAAAGGAACATAGCCAAAAGGAAGATAGGGGAGTTTTCTTTTTTGGTCTCATTCAAACCAAAATATTATTTATCAAGTAAAACTAATGACCCATTATGGTTATTGAATTTCTAGTGCTATTTTACCAAAAGCATGGTATTTATACCAAATCCCCACTAAGGTAGTGGTTAGGAAAACCACAAGAGGGGGGACCCCCCAAAAAAAGGAATTTATTTATAAAAAATTGTTTACTTATTCTTACGTTTCAACTTCAGTCACCATCAAAGTACTCTCCATTTGACACAGTACACCTATTGAGATGTTTTTTCCACTGCTCATGCAGTTTTTGAACTTGTCAATCTTGATGCCTTTTAGTGCTTCTGCTCTATTTCATCTCTTCCACATCAGCAAATTGTTTCTATTTAAGGACTTTTTTCACCTGAGGAAACAAATAAAGGCCGCTTGGGGAGAGATCCAGTGAATAGGGAGGGTGGGACATGGGGGTCATGCTGTTTTAGATCAAAAACTGCTGAACGCTCAGCGCAGTGTAGGCAGGCGCACCCACAAATCACCCATCATGAAATGGGCAAACATGCTGAAAGAGTCTTTGAAAAAATTCACTGAAGCCGAACACAGCCTCTCACAACAATACAAGCTGGCACACTGATACAGATGGGTCCCTAGGACACTCACTTAGCAGGGGAAGCCTGTTCTACAAGGGACCCACCTTCTAGAGGATAATTCCGGTTTTTGAGGGTCCCTTCTCAATACTCTTCTAAGTCTTCATTTATCAGGAATTTTAATGTAATTTATAATTTGAGCAGAGGCCAAATTTCCAGTTGCTCAGAGAAATCTATGACCTATGAGAGACTGGGTGAATCATGAAATAGTAACTTCTGACCAAGGATTTAGTTTGTGATGAGTGTTCTTTAAATGATTCCAAATAGCACTCTCAGAGTTTTACAATATTGTGTTCCCAGTGAAGCAGAAGTGAAGCTGGCTGTTGCAGTGACTGACAAGAACCTTCTCCCATAGCATTCGCCTGTTGCCCCCTCCAATCTGTCCTAAGGGGGCCATTCCGGTGCCAAGGAGCAGCTTCTGCCTGTCTGTGCCTAGGGCGCTGTTCACTAACCAATCCTTTTTTTAAAACAGCTTTACTGAGGTATAACTGATACACAATAAACCTTCCCAAATTTAATTTGTTATTCCATGAGTTTGGACATATGCATACACTTCTGAAACCACCACCTAATCTAGGTAATAAACATAGCTATTACATGCAAAAGTTTCTTTGAATCTCTAGTTTTATTGTTTGGGGGGTGGGGTGTGTGGTAAGAACACTTAACATGAAATCTACCCTCTTAGCATATGTTTAAGCGCACAATACAATATTGTTACTATATTAAACTACGGGTGCTCTGTTGTATAGCAGGTCTCTAGAACTTATTGATATTTTTCTTGCACAACTTGAAACCTTATATCAATTGAATAAATGTTTCCCCCAAAATTCTTCTTAGTTGCCTACAAAACTATCCCAAATACCATAGCCTACAAATAGAACAAAATGGAAAACCTTTTTTGGTTCCACCAAATCTGTTTTACGCTTTGTATGATTTGAGTAAACAAATTCTGTCAGAAACTATTTATTGACTGAGTGGCCCCTTTTAATTATTTTTGTATATTCTTAACCACCCCATTTTGAGATTTTGGAGAGAGAAGGTGCTATCACCTCTAGGTCTTTCTCTAGGTCAGCGTCCCCTAGGGATGTCAAACAGACCGTCAACAACAACACTGCAGAAAATGGCACAGACGACCTGTGCTATGTTCCCGTTCTGGCTGAACTGCGAGGGCTGTTCCAAAGCTGGGGAAGCTCACTCTGAGACCCTGCAGGACACACCTTTAAGAGGCCACGAAGCTGAAAATGAGAAACATGCCTCATACGCGCCCTGTGGCACCTTGGGCTACCTTACCACACTCTAGCTGACTCTCTGCTCTCTGAGTCACCGCACATGAAAGGGGAGCTTTCATCTCGGCATCTTCAAAATCCTCCACTTGGAAAAAAGAGCCTATTCTCTCTGGAGGATAAAAGTGAAACTGCAACTCTGTGAAATGTGTCTGCAGCCAGGTGCAGGCTCCACAGGAGTCAGCTCTGGGACAGATGCAAATCTCCCTCAATCGATAGCTACATTTAAACTTTTCTTTCCAAAGTGTCTGAAATTGAACCCACCAAAGCAGTTCAGAAACCTAACCTATGTACCTGGGGTCACATAATGTGCCTTTCAGCCGCTGACATCATGTCGCGTTATGAGCCAGTAAGACAAAGGCCCGGTTTGCTATAGATGAAGATCTGTGTCTCAAACCAAAGGAGCCCAGCTTGAGTTCATAAAACAATTATTGTTAGCTCAATGTAGGCCATGTCCTGCCCTGACTCCTTACCCCTGACCCCTGCCCTGTCTGTGCATGCAGCTTTGTAAAAGTCCCTTTCCTTCTATGGATCTGCAGTTTCCTGCAATGAAATGGGCATTAACAACATGAGCAACCCAGTCACTGTCAAAAATATTGCCCGACACATAGTAGGCATACAGTAAATATTTGCTGAATGACTGGCTGAATGAAAATTGACTGAGGAATGATACACTCAGCCTTTAACAGCTCTTAAGCTCAGAGGAAGGGCACTCTGTAAATAAAGACCCAAGGCTATTAGCATTGATTAGCTGTTACTCAACTGCATATTGGGTATGATATAAACTTCTAAATACAATCTGTACACTTAGAGGCTCAAAGAAGCTCTAAAGACTGCCTTTATGTTCCATGGAAATGACTGCTAAAATAATAATAATAATAATGATAATAACAACCTTTTTTAAATGTGGAGTTCTTTTCCATTTGCAAAGAACTTGCACATCCATTATCACATTAACTCCTCCCAACAGCCCTGAGAATTCATTTCTTCAGGTTGAAGAAACTGGACTCACAAAAGTAACATGACTTATCTAAAGTCACACAGCTACTAAGGAACATAACATGATCTCAAAATTAACTCTTTTGAGGAAAAATCCCCAGGCAGCTTTTTTCTATGACATAGCACCTACTTTTAAATGAATTTCATTTTAAAGAAACAGCAATAATTCAGCCAGAACAGTTTTTGATTTAGTAAGTCTCAATTATAACTTTGTAAAAAGTATCTTACTTATAAATGGATTCTTGGTAACATTGCTTTTAAACAGATATTATGTTGCTTTAATTCGTAGAGAGTTGGTCTTACAGAGGGCCTTAGAATGCATTCATCCCTCCATTCACTTAGATATTTATTTAGCTCTTCCTTTACCATGAAGTAAGTGCAAGTGCATGGGTCTCAGGTGTGGACAGAGCACAGTGATGTGTTTGTCATCAAGGACCCCAGTCAGGCTACCACATGAAATATGTAACAAACAACTATAATGTTCACAAGGTGAACATTTTTAAGTATCAACAGCACATCAGGCTGCATGTCATCGGCAAGTGACTGGTAGGTTAGGAAGGAGCACCAACTGCCCATTAGGGTGTGGAGGGAAAGCTTCATGGCATTCATACTGGCCTTGAAAACAAGGAGAATTAGAATCACGAGGAAAACAAATCAAGATGAGAAGGGCTAAGTAAAGCCTAAGCGGAGTCTGATTGCCTTGTGGGCAGGAAAGAAGCTGGGTTTCTGGGTAGAGTGTACAGAGAGGCGATGTCAGAGAAGGCTGAATCAGGTAGCAGTGGCCTTGAATGCAAACGCAGGCTCATTTACAGATGAGAAAACCAGGCCCAGGCAGGACCTCCTCTTTTTGCTCTTTTGTCTCATACATTTCTGAAATTGCATCTGCCAACATTTTGTCAGCTAACAAGGAAAACCAGTATCTTGACTAACAAAAGCTAAAACATTTCCAGGCTATTTTCTCCCCAAATACAATACAGTCAAAAGGTAAAAAAAAAAAAAAAAAAGGCTATTCATTCTAGACCCACACTAGGCTTTAGAAAGCTGCTGGACAAGACACAGGTCATAGTGTTTTCCCTGGGAATGCGCCAATGTCTCCACTTGACCATGGCGCCTCATCCTACACTGAGTTTCCTTGACTCCTTCAACTTCTCCCAGTGTGCTCTGGTTAAAAATTTTATTGGTGAAGTCACACTCAGTCCCTCTTCACGTCACCTGTAACTACCTAAGCCCTCGCTCTGAACTTGGTGCCAACAACTACTAAAATCCTAACAAGGGGACTTCTGGTCAAGAAGGAGGCATAGGTAGATGCTCTTCACCTCCTTGAGCAACCAGAGAAAGAATTACAACTAGATCTCAAAACAAATAACACCCAGAATCATCAGAAAATTGAGTTGCATGGAAGTCTGACAACCGAGGATTTAACGAAACCACATTCATCCAGATGGGTAGGAGAGGCAGAGTCGCAGAGACAGATGGAGAGGCATGGAGATGCGGTATAGCATGGAGAGGCAGCAGCGGCAGTAGAACAGAAGATCCCACATTCATGTATTGTGGATAAAAATTGGGAGGGATACCTTGGGAGCAAGCAATCAAAGACCAAAGCTACACTGCACAGCCCAGGGTTTCAGAGTTGGGAAGATAAATCCCCATAACTTCTGGCTATAAAGACCAGGGGGGATTGAGGTGGTAGAAGAAACTGCCAGATTTTCAGGAGACTCACCTTAAAGGCCCTGCATGGGCTTAGAATGTACACAAACCCACCCACTCTGGGGTTCACCACCAAGGCAACAGGTGGAAGGGCACCAGTCACATACTAGAAGTGGGTGAAGTGACTGGGAAAGGGGTGAGTGCTGGGCAAACCTTCAGAAGCCAGGCAGTGGTACAGTCCCCTCTCCAAGCACTCCCCTCACACAGAATCACAGCACAGCGAAGTGGCTTTCCCCACCCTGGTGAATATCGAAGGCTTCACCTCACAGAATTGACAGGTGCCTTTTCTACAATAGGCCATGCTACTAAGACAGGGAATCAAAGAACCTCTACACAGAAGCAAACGCAAAGAGGGCTGCCAAATTGAGGAGACAAAAAAATATGGCCCGAATGAAAGAACAGAACAAAACTCCAGAAAAATAACTAAACAAAATGAAGACAACCAACCTATCAGATGCAGAATTCAAAACACTGGTGAGGAGGACACTCAAAGAACTCGTTGAGTATGGCAAAAACATAAGGGAAGAAATGAAGGCTACACTAAATGAAATAAAGAAAAATGTACAGGGAACAGTGGAGAGGATAAAGCCAATAATCAAATCAATGATTTTTTTTTTTTATTAAATAGGCAGGGCTATTTTAGGGCATTTTATTTTATTTTTAAGATTTTTATTTATTTATTTTTAGAGAGGGGAAGAGAGGGAGAAAGAGAGGGAGAAAGAGAGGGAGAGAAACATCAATGTGTGGTTGCCTCTCACGTGGCCCCCACTAGGGGCCTGGCCTGCAACCCAGGCATGTGCCCTGACTGGGAATCGAACCTGCGACCCTTTGGTTCGCAGCCCACGTTCAATCCACTGAGCTACGCCAGCCAGGGCCAAATCAATGATTTTAAACAGAAGGAAGGAAAAAGCATTCAATCAGAATACCAGGAAGAAAAAAAGAATTAAAAAAAAAAAGATAGGCTTAGGAACCTCTGGGACAACTTTAAACATACCAGCATCCAAATCACAGGGGTGCTACACCAGAAGGAGAAGAGGAAAAGCAAGAAATTGAAAACTTATTTGAAAAAATAAAAAAGGAAACTTCCCTAATTTGAAGGAAGTAGACATATACGTCCAGGAAGCACAGAGAGTCCCAAACAAGTTGGATTCAAAGAGGACCACACCAAGATACATCATAATTGAATGCCAAAGGTTAAAGATAAAGAGAGAATCTTAAAAGCAACAAGAGAAAAGAAGTTAATTACCTACAAAGGAGTGCCCATAAGACAGTCAGCTGATTTCTCAAAAGAAACTTTACAGGTAGAAGGGACTGGTGAGAAGTATTCAAAGTGATGAAAAGCAAGGACCTACGACCTAAGTTATTCTATCCAAAAATGCTATCAATTAAATGGAAGGACAGATAAAGTGCTTTCCAGACAAGGTAAAGCTAAAGGAGTTCATCATCACCAAGCCTTTAGTGAATAAAATGTTATAGGGACTTATTTAAGAAAAGAAGATCAAAACTATGAACATTAAAATGGCAACAAATTTATAAGTATCAACAACTGAATCTAAGAAAGCAAACTAAGCAAATGACCAGAGCAGTAACAGAATCATAGATATGGAGATCATTTGGAGGGTTATCAGCTGGGAGAGGGAAGGGAGCAAGTGGGGGAAAAGGTCCAGGATTTAAAAAGCATAATTTGCACGTGCAAAATAGACAGGGGGCTGTTAAGAGCAGTATAGGAAATGGAGAAGCCAAAGAACTTACAGGCACGACCCATAGACATGAACTAAGGATGGGGATTGCAGGAGGGAAGAGGTACTGGGTGGAGGTGGGCAAAGGGGGAAAAATTGGGACAACTGTAATAGCATAATCAATAAAATATATTTTTGAAAAGAATATTTTAGGAAAAATAAAAATGAAAAATAAAATAAAATCCAAATAAGGTATGAGCCATTTTTCTGCCTTTAACTGGTCATAAGTAATGTTGTCCTCTAATGTGAACAAACAAGTGTGCGTGCATTTTCTTGAAGCTCTGGAGCAAAGCATCTCTGGAACTAGTGAAATAGTGAGGTGGAGTGGAAAAGATACATGCTAGGCAGTTAGGGAGTCAGAAGATCTGTTCTGGCCATTTCTTTATTAGAACTAGCTTTCTCTGTGACCTTGGTCAAGTCACTTCCCTTCTCTCTGAACTTCTTCAGAAGGGAATAATAATGCCTAGTTGCCCCGCATATACTAATAGGTTTGTTCTCCCATCCAAGTACTAACCAGGCCCGACCCTGCTTAGCTTAATAGGTTTGTTCTAAGTATCCAGTCACTTCATGGATGTGAAAGTTGTCTATAAATTATAAATTGCTAAACAAATTAGGGTGCCACTATAATGATTATGATTTATTTTATTATTTGCAAGTTTGTTATTAACCATAAAAGGTACCTCAGAGATTATTAGTTCCAAGCCTCTTGTTTTCTAAATGAGGAAACAAGTCTAGAGAGAGGAAGTGACATGCTCAAGGTCACACTGGAAATTAATACCAAGGTTGAAAGTGATATCATGACTCCTGATGCCCCCCCTGCCCAGAAGTCTCTTCACTTAAACCAGAGGTAGTGCTATCAAGTAACCTTCCAAACAAGGCCTATGTGAGAACTGAAATCTCTTTTAAAATGATATTTTATGTATTGATCCAGAACATGATAAGGAAAGTTATTCATTCACACCATCCACGCTGAAATGAAAATAAAGGAGGCACATAGACCGAGTGATTTGGCCACGTTCCAACATGATGAGATGAATAAGAAGGAAAGAGCAAAAAGTAGGCTTGTCCCTGGAGGCCAACGTGCCAGAACAGACGCATCACCAAATTGCTGAAATGACTGCATTCTCTCGCTGTTTCAAATCACCGTGGCTGTCCTCTTCAGAATCGTATATAATACAGATCCATATCGTTTGACCTAAAATTTTCATTTGAAGAATTCCATGACCCCACTTGCAGTAATTGGAGTCAGGCAGATGGAGACTTGCCAGTTCTGCAGAACTCGGTCACCTTCTCACCCATGCTTGTTCTGATGGCTTCAGCAACAGCTCATTTCCTGGGATCTTCGGGCAATCGCTTCTGCTTAACCTTGCTACCATATCACACATAATTTCAGTCCTTGGAGATTTACTTTACTCCAAACTCTAATTTCCCTGTCTGAATCCTTTGAGGTCATATGTGTTTTAAGAATTCATGCTCATTTGGATTTTAGAAAGATACTTCAGTATCATTCTTCATATGTTACAAATACCTCAGCAGGATCTGGGTCAGGACCCATAAGCAAATGGCTTAATATTTCTTCAGCAAAACACAGGAATGATTTCAATTGTGGGACAGTAAAGACGACAAATGGTCTCACATCAGGACAGGTCAAGTTTTGTCATCCAGTGAGTTTGCTGCACACTTCCAGGAAACAATAAGGTTTCGGAGCATCCTGGATTTTGGAATTGCAGATAAAAGATTGTGGATCTGTAAAACTTCTCAGTAGTTGAATGACTCAGTTCAAGTCAACTAACATTGAGATTCCCATAAATCTTGCAAAGACAATTATCAATGTTAGTTGACATGTACTGAGTTGATTTTTCCTATAGACCTTTCCTGCTGTCATAAGGAACCACCACAGAAACCAAAATAGACAGAAGGTACCATTATTGATAGATATTGTTGCCTCCTCTTTTTCTTTCAAAAGCAGTATCTTTGTTATTAGCAGTGAGAACAAGTACCTGCCTCCACCTAAATCATCGGTGTGGCCTTGGGACACCGTGGAAAGATAGAAGGATGAGGGTGAGTATGAAGATGATTATTGCTATGGACTGAACTGTGTCCTTCCAAAATTCACATGTTGAAGCCTTAACCCCCGAAAGTGATTTCATATGGAGATACAGCTCATAAAGAGGTAATTAGGTTAGATGAGGTCACAACCAAATTAGGGGCCCTAATTTAATGAGCATGGTGTCTCTATGAGAACAGACATCAGAGTGCTCTGAAGGTGGCTGTCTGCCTGCACACCAAGGAGAGAGTTTTTCCAGCAAACAAATTGACTGGCAGCTGGATCTTGGACTTCCTCGGCCTCAAGAACCATGAGAACTAAATTTCTGTTGTTTAAATCACCTGGGCTGTGATATTTTGTTATTGTAGGCCGGGCTGATTAATACAATTATTGTCATAATTTTGCCTCTCATGTTGTCTGTCTTCTCATGCCTTAAACAAAGTCGTGAGTTTTACTCACAGCAAATTTACTCAGTTTTGTTTGGAGTACACAGAACAATGCTGTGCTGTTTGTGGAGCATTTATTGAATATGAAGTTCAGTGTTGGAGATGTAACTTCTTGACTTGGCTCTGCCACCTATAGATGTGTGAGCCTAGATAGGTCACTTCCTTTCTCTGAGGCTCAGAAAGTTATGGACTGGATAATCTTGAAGTGTTCTTCTTGCAATGACATCCAAAACTACTGAGAAGTGAACCACACCCAGTTTCCATTTCCCGGTAATGCTTTTTGGCAAGGCCAGGAAACAACTCTAGAGAATCATTATGCCATCCCTTCTCCCCACTCCATTCCCAGGACCATGTTTATTGTTCTCACACTTACCTCTAGGGTGTTAGCAAGATCGATGGAACTGCTGGTGTTTCTCAGTTCGAAAAGCTTCTCACAGGCGTGTCCTTGCAGCTTGATTGTGGTTAAAGCTGCCCCTGAATTACTGATGACCTGCATTTCTGCAAGATGTTCAGATAAACATAAATTACAGCAGGTTCACTTTGGGGGTGCTAAGTAATTCTTCCCAAGATGCACATCATGCCATAGCCCATGAGATGAGGAGGAGAAGACCAGGTATGAACTACCGTCCCAGCAGAGGCCAGGTCAAGGATGTGAAAATGACTTCTTCCCCCAAAGGAGCTTGAGCTCTGCTTTTCCTTTCCCCTGGCTTCTGGCCAGACGTGCTTCATACTGCGGTTGCCCCTGTGAGTCGGGCAGGGGCGACCCCTCTGCCTCTGCTCACCACTCCTTACTCCTTTCCTGTGTCCCATTTCCATGCTGATCTTCAGTTCTTCCCCGTTTTCCACCAAATCCTCTATTCCCAAGTCTGACTGCATTGCCTTTTCTCCTTTCCTCATTATAACACATGAGAGAGATAGTAACTGCATAAGAGAAATGTTTAATTTATCATCTAATCCCTGCTCAGCCTGCAATATAGCTGACGTATTATAACTGATAAGACCTGTACCATCTTTAAGTTACAGGGCCATGCTCCCAAAACACGGACGAAAGTACTTCTGCCAGACGCTTCCTATTCTGAATGTAAATCAGAACCACTTCAAAAACATGTGAAAATACAGATCTCCAGGCCACCTTGCAAACACCTGAACCAGAAACTGCGGGAGCGCTGCTCGAGAATTTGCATTGTAACAAGCTTCCCAGTACTTCTCCTGCAATTACCCTAATATTAGTCATTTGGAAAATGCTAGTGTTGGTTTCTTACTCACAGAAGCAGAGACCTCATGTCTTTAATCTTGATGTTGGTATTCATTCTAAATCTTTACTACATATAGCAAAAATATAATTCTAACTAATTTAACCAGAAAGGGAGATTTACGGTAATGAATGGAGTGAATCATGAAACACCAAGACAGAACGCAGTTGGCTCGAGAACAGCTAGAAAGTTACCTCCAGGACCCTTTCTGTCTCACATCTCAACTGGCTTATGAATATCCACTTGGCTTTTCTCTCTCACTCAGCCAGGCTTTCCCCTGTCCTCAGTGGCCAATTGTGACTGCAGCCCTTTCCCAAATGCTCCATGCCAACTCTATACACCCAGATGGCCTCCTCTCCTGTAGGTGCAGGTTCTCAGGACGAGGATTTGAACTGGGCAGCATCAGGTGTCCCTTAGCCTCAAAGTAAACACAGTACAAGGACATGCACAGACTCATATCCTCTCTCTCCTTCTCGTCCATGAACAATGACACTGAGGTTAACATGGAAGCCCTCTCACTCACCCAGTGCTTAGAGTTTGGGGACTGTCAGCATGTCAGACAGCTGTGGGAAGTTCCTATGATGCACAGTTGGCAGGAGAAGTGCTGGATGAGACAATGTGCACATTTCACAGTGTATCTCTCTCAGTGCCCATCACGGTGCTTTGTTCATTATAAGTGCTCGGTAAACATCCATTAAATACGGCACTATACCAGAAGTAGTCAGAAAATCTGATTTCAAGTGCTCTTACCAACCGACCCACTATGGGTAAACATCAGATCTCTAAATCAGTTTCGTCACCTAAAGAGAGGAAATCACAATATGGTTATTTAGTGAACAGGAAAAAAATAAAAATTATACACACACACTTTTATTTATATCTGAAAGTACTGTAGACTATGAACTCTATAAGTAATAAGTGCTATTTTCAATTATCTAAAATATGTGTGTGCCCTGGCCAGGTAGCTCAGTTGGTTAGAGTGTTGCCTCCATATACCAAGGTTTCAAGTTCAATCCCTGGTCAGACCATGTAGGACTCAGCCAGTGAATGCATAAATAAGCAGAACAACAAATTCCTCTCCCTCTCTCTCTTTCTCTTTCCCCTTTCCTCTTTCTTTCTAAAAGCAATAAAATTTTTAAAAAAACTAAAATATATGTTCATACTGAGACTTGCCCATTCATTATTAAAGACTCATGTGCTTGATTTAATAAGATTATTTATTTATGGGAATGCAAACAGAAACCTGAAGTCCACCTTGCCTGAAGATTTTCTGTTTTATCAGAACTATCTACAGTTTAAATATCCTGTTTCAACAGAGCCCAATACTTGAAGCAGCCACTAACTTGCTCCATGCCAAGTCCCATGGTAAACTCTTTTTATGTATTTTCTCATTTAATACATACATCATAAATGGTATCTTTGAATTAATCATAAATAGTATCTCCATTTTACGCAAATGAAAGTTGAAGGATTGTGTAAATTGTTCAAGGACATACAGGTAGTAAGTCCTAGAAATTAGAATCAAACCGAAATCTACCAACAAAATGAGTGCATTTGAATTTGTCTTTCTTAAAATGTCATAGAAACTTTTACATTACAGAGAAGTACATTATTGTTAATAGTCTCCCTATAACTTGCTTTAAGATATGACTAGTTCAACAGTATCTTTATAGCTAAGCTTTTTAAAATGTAACCCATTTCATCCCCTTCATCTTCAAGGCGAATGCTGTAAGTGTTCTTCACTGAATTATTCTATGAACCCGAATCTGATATATTTTTAATTGAAAAACATTGCGCGTAGACTAAATGTGAAAGAGTAAATAGAAAAATCTGTTTGCAAGCCTGATGTGAATGGCCATAAAGATTCCACTTGTAAATTGCCAACGGATAAATCCATTAAATTTTGCTCTTTGTATCACTTCTGGGGTTTTGGCCTTCTGACCCAGCTCTTCTCATTGCTCAGTCTTTTCTTTCTCTTTTCTAAGTAGAATTTCAATCCAGATTTTCAAACAAAATCAAAGGCCTCTGGCATTACATGAACACTGTGTAATGATCGTGTGCACCGTAAAATCATGGAGCCAGAGAATAGTAGGGCTGGAGTGAAGCGCAGTGATTATCTGGTAAAACCCGCTCAGCTTACAGAAGACAAACAAGACCCAGAGAGAAAAGGTCTCACAGCAGGTTAGTACTCTCTGCACAGAGAATTGCTTCAGGAGTCGAGAAAACATAGTCACACTGCTAATTACTATAAATCACTTTTCAATCCTTGCTTCAGTTTATCCATCTGAAAAAATGAGAATTAGATGATCGCTAAGAAAACTTCCACTTCTAACGGATTTTTCTCACCCTTAAGGAGATGCTTAGATTCACATCCATATCTGTATTTTTTCTTATGTATGAGTATTCATATGCACTATTCCAAGTTAACTCAATATTCCAAATTATGAACTTACTGATAAATAAGAAATCATTGGTACACTAGTTTTTACAATCTTCAGCTTCGCTCTTGAGCTCATTCTGAAGAGACCATGGATATAATATAATATCACCTTTAATAATATGGCATTTCAGACTACTTCCATAGATATTGTTGGTAATCCGATACAAGGTAATAAAAAGAAGCTGTGTTAGGTTCTGTTCGGTATAAGTGACAAAAATCTCAGAAGATTTAAATAGTATGAGATTGTATTGGTAGAATACATAGGTACCTTATAAAATAACTGAACAGCAAAGCTGTAACTGGCTCCCAGAATAGCTGGAATCCGGGACTGGAGAGTCTCAGGATGCCCTCCACCTCTTCCCACTGCCTCACTTCGAAAATGGCTTTGGTCTCCTCTCACAATAGACCGTCTTTCTCCATATTTGGGGAACATGGCTGCTAACGCTGATGATGTTGTCATCCCTCACAGAGACAACAACCCTATTCTCAGCCCAAAGACCAAAACTCTCAGAGGGGAGTGACTCTGACCTGGCCTGCATTATGAACCAAATAATTGGGATCAATGGTTAGGGTCTGAGGCACTACCGTGATAATTCTCTGAATAAGCAAGTTGATAAGAAAAAAGACAGTTACAAAGAAGGGGTTCTTAGTAGATCACCTCTAGGTTTTCTCTTCATCAACGAAGCTTTAGAATTCCTGAGTACAAGGTTGGTGTTTGAAATCAAGGGGGAAATTATTTTCTGGAGTATCTAAAATAATTGAAAGACAATGGTAAGCTTGGGATAATGCTGCAGTGAGAAAGTTAATGGCCTGGTTAGAAAGTCAACTTCAAGCATATATTTTACATGCCACTGTGTGATGGAGATTGCAATCAAGTTAACCTTTTCCAAACAAAATATACCAATTCAGTGTATTGGAAGCACTGATTTACATGGCAATACATGTTTAATTTATAACGATTGACAATGGTGGCAAATAGAATTTTTTGGAACTCCTACCTTTCACAACAGCATGGTTGGAACTGGAGAGTATTATGCTAAGTGAAATAAGCCAGGTGGTGGAAGACAAATATCATATGATCTCACAAGAGATCCTATAAGAGGAACCTAATCAACAAAACAAACAAGTAAGCAAAATAGAACCAGAGACATGGAGATAAAGAACAAACTGACAGTGACCAGAGGGAAAGGGGAAGGAGATAACAGGTGAAAGAAGGGGAAGGGTGAAATCCAGGAACATGTATAAAGGACCCATGGAAATGGACAACGCGGTGAGGATTGACTGTGGGAGGGGGGTGGGGCAGGGGAGAGCAACTGAGGAAAAAAGTGGGACAACTGTAATAGGACAACTGTAATTGAACAACAATAAAGAAATTCACTTTAAATACCTTCAGTTTCAAGTGAAGTGGGAAATACTTGCATTTATTCTAAAGAATATTATATATTATATATCTGAAGTGCACATGTATTTCATATGCTCCCTCGCCAAAGCACAATCCATGTAAGAAAAAATTAATAAGCTAAACTTTATTAAAATTAAAAATTTCTGCTTGGGAAAAACACTGTCAGGAGGATGAAAAGGCAAACCACAAACAGGGAGAAAATATTGGCAAAGAAATATAAGAAAGGACTGTTATCCAAAATATACAAAGAACTCTTAAAAACCAACAATAAGAAAGTTAAAAAACCTATTAAAAATAGACCAAAAACATTAACAGATGCCTCACCAAAGAAGATATACAGAAGGCAAAGAAGCATATGAAAAGATGCTCCACAACCTATGTCACCAAACATGAGACTTTTTATAAGGAAAGAAAAGAAAAGAAAAAACATTTGGTTACTCAATTTTCAAAAACAGGTTGCAACGACTTAGATTTCTTAGTAACGATTATAACAAATACTATGTCTTAAGTTTTAAAGTTAACCTGTTAAACATTTATTTTACTTGTAAGAAACCTAAGATATGTTCTCATTCATAGAGAACATACATGGTTTTGGCAGTAGTTGAGGTGATTAAGAAAAATTGGTAAGGTCATAGCAGGTTAACTATCACAGTTTCTGAGCATGCATAATCTCCCATGTTAAACACTAAGATTTTAAATAAATAAAAAAGTTTTCTTCAACAAATATTTTTATCAAATACATTTAATGATAAATATAATTGCAAATATATAAACCAACTGACTTTGAAACTGTTAAAATGAAAAATTTAATATTATAGAAAAGTTTATATGTTCCTTTCAGAAAACTAATTGAGATATATATCCCAGTGTTTTTTTAATGGCTAGACACAGGTAAGTACACATTTATATACATTTTATAGTAAATGATGATATGTAAACATTTACCAACCTTCTCCACTCCCTATTTAAACATAAGCTAGTAATTACCCCATCTCCCATTCTCAAAGCACTTCTGTCAACAGCTGAACCAGCCCTCAAGTTTCAACTCTGCTTTTAAAAAAAGTGACTTGCAGACTCAGGTTTCAATGTTCAATTTAATCAGGGCTAACTCAAAGATATTTTAAGGTTTATAATAATTTATTTTTGCAGAAATACAGAATTTTACCAGAACTATAGGATGACAGACGGTTTAGAGACCATCTAGCTCAAATCCTGTAATGTTATAGATAAGAAAAACAATACTGGAAAATGTGAAAATCTACCCAAAACCACAATGCAAATTAGCACCAAAATTAGACTCAGGAATCCAGGGCTCTCCCAGTTCCCAGTCCGCTGACCCCTAACCTGTTCATACCTCTTTTAAGGTCAAGTTTTATTAAGTAAAACAGAACTGAGTAGGGTAAGCATCTATTATTTTCATTAAAATATACTAGACTCATTGCTTGCTAGATTTCTTAGAGTGATACAACACTGATAAGCACACGTCCTCAAAGGGAATGTAATCTGAAAGAAGACTCCAGGTAGACGTGTGCTAAAGATAAGATATAATGAAATTCATTGCTAATTATTCAGAGTAACAGAAGAAATTAGTGGTGCACTTGAAGGAGTTTAAGAAGTACAAACTTCCAGTGATAAAATAAATAAGTCCCAGGGATATAATACACGGCACAGAAAACAGTCAATAATATCATCATAACTTCAGGTGGTTACCAGACTTACTGTGCTGACCACTTCATAAGCTTTTTAAATGTTGAGTCACCGTATCGTACACCTGAAACTAATATAATATTGTACGCCAACTACACTTTACGTAAAATCAATCAATAAATAAATTCCTAAGAAATATAACTATACAAGTACCCTTGCCAATTTCACTCTTCAATACATACCATATATAGGAAAGGACAGATATTACTCACAATTTAGAAGAAGAGAAAGGACATGAGGAACTAGTGGTTCTGAAAACAGACAAAGCTGGGTCACAGGTATTTGCAAAATATTATTATGGTCCTATACTGGGGACACCATGGAAGAGACAATGTGGCAATGTGTTACCTTCAGTGTTCCCCAAATCTGTAATCTCACCCACATTTATGAAAATCATTTAAAAATTCTTTTCTAGGTATAGCAGAAGACAAGACTTTCTTCTTTAAAAAGTTATTTTATTGTTGTTCCATTACAGTTGTCTGCATTTATCCCCCACCATTACCACCTGACCCAAGCCATCCCCACCTCCCTCCCTTTCTTCCATCCCCCCCTTGGTTTTGTCCATGTGTCCTTTATACAGGTTCCTGAGAACCCTTCCCGGTTTCCTCCCATTATCTCCTCCCACCTCCCCTCTGGTTATTGTCAGATTGTTCTTAATTTCAATGCCTCTTGTTATATTTTGCTTGATTGTTTGTTTTGTTGATTAGGTTCCAGTTAAAGGTGAGATCATATGGTATATGTCCCTCACCACCTGGCTTATTTCACTTAGCATAATGCTCTCCAGTTCCATCCATGCTGTCACAAAGGGTAAGAGCTCCTTCTTTCTGCTGCATAGAATTCCATTGTATAAATGTACCATAGTTTGGTGATCCATTCATTTATTGATGGGCACTTAGGTTGCTTCCAGGACTTGGCTATTGTAAATTGTGCTGCTGTGAACATTGGGGTGCATAGGTTCTTTTGGATTGGTGTTTCAGGGTTTTTAGAATATAATTCCAGCAGTGGAATTGCTGGGTCAAAAGGCAGTTCCATTTTAAGTTTTTTGAGGAAATTCCCTACTGTTTTCCATAGTGGCTGCACCAGTCTACATTCATTCCAACAGTGCACCAGGGAAAGACAAGATTTTCAATGTCCTTAACTTCCCAGGCTTGATCTTATTTCTTTCTGTAGTAAGTAGCATTGCTAAATGAGATTCCAATACTTCACGCCATTTCAGTTCACACAGGTCATAATCAGCTACTTTGTACAGATCCTAAGTTGCTTGACTTTTACATACATGGAGGACAGGGGAGTGCTCTGGATCTTTATTAAAAAACTTATAGTTGGCAAGAACAATGTGTAGGCATCAGCAAAGATATTATTTAAAATGTTGGTAGAAAAACAGGAAAGAAAAGAAAAATCTGTATGAAGATCAATTTGGGTGATTACGCTTTTTTATCTTCATGTAACATCAAGTTATTTGCAACGAGATGGGATTATAATTTTTGCCTGTTTTTCTGCATAATTTTTCTATTTTAATATTAAACTTCAGTAGTTCTAATGTATCCTAAGAATAGTTGTCAATGCAATTGAGATCACCATAATGGAAGCCAATGAAAAAAGGAAAGCCAGTAGGTTGCTCAGTTCTCACTAGATGTTAAAATCAATTCATGTCATGGTCCCCCAGTCCAGTAGGAGAATAAGGCATTCAAAAAGGTTCCTCCACATGCGATCTGGATAACTTAATAAGCAACATCTAAAACCCTGAAAGTGAAGCAACGTTCTGGTCTGTGACATAAATCCAGTGTAAAGAATTAAATCATAAGACCTGCAGACAGTTCTCAAGGGGCCAGCAGCCAAGTCAAGTCAGGTGTCCTAACCAGCCTCAGAGACTTGGAGCTCATGTTCCTCCTTCTGTGAGGGTGTGGAGGGGTGCTTACGCGCACACTGGGCCTCGTGGTAAGTGCTAATACGGGAATGGCATGCTAGAGAATATTATATCGAGACTCCCTAGGTTTGGTAAAAAAGTTTGTTAGATTTTACTTTTAATATATAATCATAAGATAAAGAAAATAATATATTAGAAAATATTAAATATTAAATTTGATATTGATAAAATTTATGAATCAGGTAATTTAAAAATTTGAAGAGAAAGTTGAAGTTTTGTCCATGGACAAAAAAAGTTTTAGTTAAGGTTTTGTGCTCAAGGTGACTGACATCTGATTTCTGACAAGACTTCTTAATGATGAGCCCTTCAAATTCTTGATAGTCATCATTGATGAGAAACCATTTGCAAAAGTAGATGATAAAAAATTTAGAGCCACTTTTTTTTACTATCTAAATATTTAAAACAGTTGAAATTACATTTAAAGACTCTAACAACTCTTCTTTAACTTCCATTATAGTGAATTATCTTGTGACTTGTTGGTGGGGTTTGAAGGCAATAAATTTTTTTTCATATCAGATATTTCAAAATGATGATAAAAAACATTTTCAGTTGCAGATGGTACTTGCATTACAGCACTATCCCACTGAAGCTGGCTCAGACCACACTAAAAGGGTATACTGTCCCCCCCAAAATGACAAAAGTAGCAGATATTAGTGAAGACATTTGAAAATTACCACCAGGAGCTCACCGGCAGCCCTCCCCAAACCTTGCGGGCTGCACCTTGGCTACATCTGCAATACTTTTCAGTCAGTTGGAACATGACTCCTGGCATCAGTGCACTCCTGTTGTCCAAAACGGTCAGCCACTCTCTGCAGCTGGCCTCTGAGACAGAAATCTGGGTGGAGGAGTACCTCCTTGGACACTCAGAGTTGCCCGTCACAGCAGACAATGCTGGCTCTCATTCTTCCCATTTGTAGGTACCCTGGGGCACCCCCTCAAATTCATCTTCAATCGTGCTGCCCTCTACGGAGCCTCAGGCCTGAGGCAGCTGGCGGCGGAGCCCCCACCGCTGCAGAGCCTGATCAGTTGCAAGTGGATCCATTTCTGCAATACATGCATTAATCTGTTCAGAGTACACTGGTTGGGAAGCTCTGTTTCAGAGAACAATTAGCATATGTCTTTCACATGTACCAATGTCTCAATTTTTTAAAGACAAAGCAAATTCAGGGCCAGAAACTCTCATAAATGTCTTTGTTTCCATGCAGTCCAATTGATTGATTGATGATTCATTCATGTCTGTATCTGACAATTATTGACCAAGTACTCATTCTGTGCCAGGCACTAATGTTAGTTTAAATATTGTTGCAAATGAATTGAGGAGAGGTTCTGGGTCCTTCACTCAGGCACTGGGAGTCTGGAATTTTAACACTAGAATAAAGCCATGTTACTACCCTCCCGCCCCCTATCCCATATCACATCAAATATTGAGTGAGCCAGCCAGTGATCGCCTGCACCTGCTTTTTCATGGCATGTGTGTTGCCTCTCCACAAGCTGACTTGTAAGATCTGTGTTTCTCTGGATACTTGTCTGATACACTGATACCAAGTGAGAGGGAAGTACCCAAGAGTAAGACATTGAAAAATCCTAGACCCTTCAATCACTTAAGCCTAAGAATTTCAAGATGTCTAGACCTCACAGAGAAGCTGCGAGGGGCACAAAGAACAAAGGTTGTGTGGTAAACTGATGTATCTTGTCTTTCCTAGTAAAGTCCCTGCTCCCAACCCTTGTGTCCTTGCCTTGCAGTGCTGTTGCGGACCCAGGGCCTCTCTTGCTTATTTCCTGTGGGGTTTTCTGGTTTCAACAAAATATTAAAACCTCCCAATTTTCTGAAAACCAAATTAATCTTTATTCTCTTAAGAGCCCCAAAGAGCCATGAAAACCGGTGATATTTATGAAGGGGGTTCATCGATCTTATCTTCAGAGACATTCTGCTTTAGAGCGGGGATACAGGGCAGACTGTTGGCCACCGCATCTTCCACACTGCCTCACGTGGACAGCGCATGACAGCAGTGACAGCTCGCCAGGGCCCAGATGTCCGGTGTACGTCCTAGCCTCTCCCTGTTCTTTCTCTTCCTCCTCATTCTCCAAGGCCTGGCTTCAATGTCCCCCTCATCCAAAGCCCTCCTCTCCACCGCCCCTGCGCCCCTGTAGTCACTGTTCTTGAATTTCTATGGCACTTTGTGAAGTTTTTCAAGGTATTACTTAATACATTGAATTACTTAATACATTGTACTTAGTTACTTGTTCATGCGTCTTAACACCACATTGAGTGGAAAACTTATTACACTCCTCAGGGGCCTGTTAGTACTCAGGAAACATTGGATAGAAAAGTAAATACTACGCTTTCTATTTAACGGCCACAAACCCAGCTCCTATTTCTAGTTCAATGTCTGTTCTGCCTTTAGATTATATGTGTATATTTTTTCCTTGATCCTAACATCCTGATACTTTTCTGCTCTTGTTTTCTGGTCCTCCTCTCAGGCTGGGGCTTCTCCACAACCCCAGGACTTCTCACTCCTCCAGTTACTGCCAAGTGAATGGCAACTGCCGCTCTGCTGCCCCCTGGGGGATCTCGGCCAACACACACAGGCTTTGTTCTACTGATGTAACGACCTTCATCAAGGGAGTATCCAAGTGATGGATAGATCTGTGAGGACAGAGTGATGTTCATTTCTCTGAACAATCGCAAGCAATAGACACACTAATAAGCCTCAGGGTTGAAACTGTCTTCCATAAAATGAAGCTTATCTTCAAAACTCTCAGACTTTGTACACAGGATTGCAATACATTAGCACCAGATACTAGACTTAGTATCTGGACATTTTCTTTCTGATTCATATTCAACATTTTCAAATAATTTCTCCAAAATGTTTGAGCCCAGAAGAAGTATAAATAATAAAACACTAGATTAGTCTTTCAGCCTTTCTAAAACTTCAGTTCTTTCTTTACATGTTAGACAAAATCAAAAAAAAGTACAACAAAGTTATGCAGAAGGAATCTTAATTGCTGGGGGTTCTTTCTTATAACATTCTTCACCAGAGAATGCCCATAGAGTGCTCTGAAAGTCTCTAATAAAAGTAACTACTGTTAATAAATGCAAAATATTTTCTATATTACTGATATCCAGGCTAGGAGCTTTAAATAAATACATTTAACTTAATTGTCACAGAAGAAACAAAAACCAAGGATCTGAATATAGAGTGGAGACATTTATATGTCACCAGAAAGTCACAATAAAACCAGTAGAGACACAAGTTAAATAGATTTTCATAATGTTTAAAATTACAGACCTGAGAAAATGTTTTACTCCTAAATGTGATGGTATCTAAATTTTGAGTTAATATAGGAACACCCAAGACATTAAAAAATGAACAGATTTTTGGCAGGCCACACCAATACAAAGCTATTATAAGAATAAAAAAGAAAGTAATACTCAAAATATTTACAAAATGAAATAAAAATGGCCAAGTAGAGAAAAATGTACCAAAAAATGTCCAGTATAAATTTCAAAAAATTAAGAATTTGAAGATATGAAAATAATCCTAAGCATTTCAATTTAGAAACTTAAAAACCAAGAATAGAAGAAAATGAAGAAACAGGAAGATTGTGAGATAAAAATGAACTGAAGCTAGGAAAAACTAGAAAATACAAAATCTTCTCAATTAACACAAAAAGATGTCCAAAGAAATAGATTTAACTGAAAACATAATAAAAAATGGTAACTGGGAAATTAAATATAAAAAACAATACTGTTTATAATAGCATCAAGAAAGTCTAATACCTATGAATAAAACTAATAAAATATATACAAGATCTTTAACTCACAACCAAAAAATATGGCTGAAAGAAATTAAGGAATACCTTATAAATGCAAGGCTATACCATATTTATAGATTGGAAGGTGCAATATTTTTTGTTGCATCGTCTCCAAAAAATTATTGAATGTCCTACTCAGATTAATCTGTTGTGTCAACACCATCCTAATCAATCCCAGCAAGCTGTGTGTGTGTGAAAATTGATTACAACTGAATCTATAATTTATATGAAATTGCATAAAATCTAGAATAGGTTTGGAAGAAGAACAAATATAAAAGACACCTCCAGATTTCAGCCGCAGTAATTGAAACAGTGTGACAACAGGCACAAGGTTGGAGAAATCAACCATAAAAACAGAAGAAGGTATCCAGAAATGTGGGTGTGTGTGTATGTGTTCACTTGGTTTTTAACAAAGTTACCTTTCAGTGAATGGTCCTGGGTCAACTGGATAGTCACATGGGAAAATAAACAAATCCTAACCCCCTATCTCACACACAAATTTTATTTAAGATAGATTATAAATCTAAACGCCAAAAGATGAGATAATAAAGCTTCTAGAAGAAATAAAAAAGAATACGTTTGTGGCATCTGGGGTAAGCATAGATTTTTTTCCTTCACCCGAGAATACGTTCATTGATCTAGGAGAGAGAGAGAAACATTGATGGGAGAGAAACATCAATGGATTGCCTCCTGTACAGGTTCTGACCGAGGATTAAACCTGCAGCCTCAGTAAATACCCTGACAGGGGATCAAACCTGCCGCCTGTTGGTATAAGGGGTGAAGCTCCAACCAACTGAGCCACTGGGCAGGGCAGGCAAAGGTTTTTCAACAGAACACACATAACAATAATCCTAAGAGAAAAGAACTTGAGAAAGTGGACTTTGTTACAATTAAATTTTTGTTGTCAAAGACATCATTAGGAGATTGAAAAAGACAAGATATAGACTGAGAAACACATTTTCATTTATATGACAAAGGACGTTTCTGGAACATTTAGAAAATTCCTACATGTTAATAAGAAAAAAACAGTTTAAAAATGGACAAATAATTTGAAAGAAGATGTATAAATATCCAATCAGCATTAGAAAAATTATTCAATATCATTACTTATTAGAAAGTCCAAATTAAATGACAATGAGATACCAGTATAGACCCACCAAAATGACCACCCAAAATAAAGGCTAGCAATATTATGTTTGGCAAATATGTGGAAAAACTGGAAATCTCTTACATTGCTGGTAGGAGTATAAACTGGCACAACTCTTTATATTACTGTTTAGAATTCTCTACTGTCATCTGAATCAGAAATTCTATTTCTAGATATATACCCAAGAGGAACAAGAGCACATACCCAATAAAAAGACATGTACAAAATGTACACTGGACCTTTATATCTAAACTGCCAAAAAGAGGCAAAATTTGGAAACAACCCTAATGTTGGATGGATGTGGACACAGATTTGAAAAAATATATATATAAAATTTTTAGAAGATAATATGGAAAGAATGGCTTCAACCATCAGATGAGGGAGAAATTTGTAACAGGATGAAAAGATTGATAAATTTACATTAAGGTAAAATTAAGAATTTTTGCTTACCAAAAGATAGGGTTAAAAGAATGCAAAGGCAAGCCACAGAGTGGGAGAAGATGTTTGAAACATTCATAACTAACAGTTCTACCCCTGGATTTATGTCAAAAAGAAATGTGTGCACCTAAGTACCAAGAGGCAGGAATAAAAACATTCATGACAGTATTATTTATAATAACTAAAAACTGGAAATAAGTCAAATATCCACCACCACTAAATAATTAAATAAATAGTGGTGCCTTTGTGTAATGAAATATCAGATTGCACTGGAAATACACAAACTACAACTTCCTGAAACAACAGGAATGAATTTTACAAACATACAGTTGAGTGGAAGAAATTGAACACAGAAGAATGATTCTATATATGCGCAATTCGAAAACACAGTCCAACCCCACTATGTCATCGAAAGGTGCAGCAACACACAGAAATGCTGCAAACCGGAGGTTATCAAAGCATTAGCCAAGTTACATTTGTTAGGACAAAAGCAGGTCCCTAGTTTTTGATCTGGGTGGTAGTTGAGTGGGTATTTACTTTTATCAAAATTGGTTAAAGTTGACTTTACACTTCATTCATTTTCTGAATGGAATTACATTCCACAATATAGACAGCATAAAAGTGAACTCTATTTTCATAATCTGCTTATAATTACATGCTTACTCTTGGAAGGATTATCTCACTCATTTAAAGAGTATAATCCCAAAGGTATGACACAATTTTAAAGCTCTCCTTTCCTTATAAAATGCAAACTATAATAGAAAACTATATCTCAATAACATGAAATTACATCTCCCTACTATTCTCATTACACAGGCTAATGTTTTCTCTCTGTCCCAGGAAAAAAGTTACAGATAAGACATTGGGATGAAGTCAGACAAAGCTAGAAGGTTAGAAAGATAAAACAAGGCATCTTCATGAAGAAGCAACCCCTACACTTCCTGTCAGGACCCAGTGGCTGAGTCGGGAAGCTGACCCAAGGGCTCTCTCTAGCCCTTGTTTTCAAAGGGAGCACAGGAGCCGTTGCCAGGCACAGAGGGAGAATTCTCTAGTTACAAGATAATTCAAAAGCAAATTTAGTCACTGTAGAATTTAGGCCCACACAACGAAAACATCACTCCCTGTAGTAAAAACTATGTACGTTAAAAACTACTTTCTTCAAAATGTGGAGAAGGAGCCTGGATCTATGCCAGTTGTTTCAAAAGCTGGCCCCCATTCACAAAGGGCAGGAGGGACTAGAACAAAGGTGGCTCCAGGTGGCAGGCGGCAGGTTCGATAAGCAAGAGGCTTACATTCAAGGCTCGTCTTTGATGCAGCAAGACATCAGATCTCCTCACCTGATCACCAGAATCTTAAAAGTTAATATAAAAGCCTTAACGGTTTCAGTCACACATGCCATCCAGATGGTCTCAACAACACATTCTTCTCTCAAGGTGTGTCCTTGTGAGGATCGGTGGGCAGAATCCTAACTCTGAGGACTGAGGGAGGGGTGAGGAACCTCCCATCCTGGCCTGATTGCCTGGGTCCTGCTCGCAGGTCAACCAGAGGTCATGTCCCCTCAACAACCTCTTCCAACAATGCCTTTTAATCCCCACTCCCCAGATCCTCTGGCCTAGGAAAAGTTATTTTGTTTAAGCCTCAGTTTTGTCAATTGCAAATGGAAGAGAATAATCTTTGACCTAACTATCCCATAGGATATTCTGAGAAGCAAATGAAAAAAACTGTAATATCTTATACATAGTTGTACAATTATGTATCTGTTATACATAAGAAAAGGATTTCTGTGAGCTTCATAAACTCCAAAAAAACGATTTCACATGTGTGGAGTGGGTGGAGGGAATCCAACATGGAGTTTCTTCAGAGAATTTAAACACTAACCCAATGAATCACTGGCATTAAAACTGTAGCACAATAGCCCTCTGGTGTGCAGGGTTTGGAGAGAGAAAAGACTGACAACACTCAAGCAGAAAACTGATCAATGACTCTTTCTGGGATTATAGCAGTCAATCTTCCAGAATTAGTTTAAGGAGTGGTAACATCAAAAGAAAGACCTGTAAAAAGATCTTAAACTCAGATTATTTTGCCAGTGTAATCATTATTTAATATAATAATATTTGACAGCTTAATAAGTTAAAAAAATTCCCAAGAAACTAAGCACAAAGAACACATCTGTCTCAGTAACCCTAACACTAGGCAGTGGCTGGCATGTGATGTTTATTATATGATTAAATTAAATGGATGGTTTTATCTCTCTTGTGTCCTATAAAATCTATTAAAAATTTTTAAATGCAAATGTAGCCCTCCCACAACATGGCATCACTCCTAGTTGGTTTTAATGGAATTTCTTTAAATATTCAAGGAATAGACTTCTGGCAAAGATGGAGGCATAGGTGGACACACTGTACCTCCTCTCACAACCAAAATTAAGGACAACAAAGATTTAGAAACAAGAAAACAACCTGAACTGATAGAAAATTGAACTGTACGGAAGTCCAACAACCATTCATCCAGACCGGTAAGAGGGGCGGAGTCATGGCAGGAAAAACTAGAGGTGTGGACCTGGGCACCCAGGCAGCAGCGGCTGGCAGATCCCAGGAGTGCAGGCGGTGGCTAGCGGACCTTGGGCACAGGGTGGCAACAGTGCAGACACAGTGAGGCCGCACAAGGCGGCTGGCTGACCAGATGGTCTCATATTCACATGCAGATAATCCAGGTGAAGGGGAAGCAATGGAAGGGACTAAAATCCAAGAGAGAGCAGAGCAGGCACCATTGTTCCCTCTTGGACCCTGCTCCTACATACAGCATCACTATCCAGCGACTGGGCTGCCCCGCTCTGGGGAACACCTAAGGCTCCACCCCTCACTACGTAACAGCTGCGACCAGACCTAAAAAAAAAAAGGCTCAAACCAGAGAGCAATTAAAAGCCCCATAGCCAATTCCTCTAAGCGAAGAAGAGATAGCCAACCTATCAGATGCACAGTTCAAAGCCCTGGTGATCAGGATGATCACAGAATTGGTTGATTTTGCTCACAAATTAGATGAAAAAATACAGGCTACAATACGTGAAATGAAGGAAAACACACAGGGAACCAATAGAGATGGGAGGAAAACTGGGACTCAAATCAATAGAGTGGACCAGAAGGAAGAAACAACCAAACAGAAAACAAGGAAGAAACAAGAATTCAAAAAAATGAGGAGAGGCTTAGGAACTTCCAGGACATCTTTAAATGTCCCAACATCTGAATTATAGGGGTACCAGAAGGGGAAGAAGAAGAGCAACAAGTGGAAAACTTATTTGAACAAATAATAAAGGAGAACTTCCCCTATCTGACAAAGGAAATAGACTTCCAAGAAGTCCAGGAAGCTCAGAGAGTCCCAAAGAAGTTGGACCCAAGGAGGAACACACCAAGGCACATCATCATTTCATTAGCCAAGATTAAAATGAAGCAGAGAATTCTAGAAGCAGCAAGGGATAAGGGGACAGTCACCTACAAAGGAGTTCCCATCAGACTGTCAGCTGATTTCTCAAAGAAGACCTTACGGGCAAGAAGGGGCTGGAAAGAAGTATTCGAAGTCTTGAAAGGCAAGGACCTACATCCAAGATTGCTCTATCCAGCAAAGCTTTCATTTAGAATGGAAGGGCAGATAAAGTGCTTCTCAGATAAGGTCAAGTTCAAGGAGTTCATCATCACCAAACCCTTATTATATGCAATGTTAAAGGGACTTATCTAAGAAAAATAAGATTAAAAAATATGATAGTAAAAAGACAGCAAACTCGCAGTTATTAACAACCACATCTAAAACAAAAGCAAACTAAGCAAACAGCTAGAACAGGAAGAGAACCACAGAAATGGAGATCACATGAAGGGTTAGCAACAGGGGAAAGTGGGAGGAGGAGAGAGGGGGAAAGGTACAGAGAATAAGTAGCATAGAGGGTAGGTAGAAAATAGGGGGAGGGCAAGAATAGTGTAGGAAATGTAGAAGCTAAAGAACTTATGACACATGGACATGAACTAAAGGGGGGAATGTGGGTGGGAGGGGGGTGCAGGGTGGAGGGGAATAAAGAGGGGAAAATGGGACCATTGTAATAGCATAATCAATACAATATATTAAAAAGAAAAAATATTCAAGGAATAGACCATTCTTAATATTTAAACCCTCGAGTGATTTTAATGGCAATCTTTTCAATTACCTTCATGAGGCCAGGCTTATCTTTTGACATTAAAATTTTCTCTAGCTATAGTTACTGTTTAAAAAATCCTATATAATGACATAAGAGTGGAAATTACATTTGGCATAGTTGGAACTGTGAAGGAAATCAGAAAACTTTACTGATATACTGACATAATGGAGATTGAATTCCATGTTTCTGAAAGGGTCCTCAAGGGTATAAAATATCAATTAATCAATTTAACAAAATGCCTCAAAACTGGCTGGAATAGCTAAGACAAGTTTTGGAAACAGTGTGTGGGGTCGTGCTGGACGTGGCCCCCCCAACCCCCACGGTGGAAGACTGACCCGAGGCCCCTGGCCGGAAGGAAGGAACGTGCATGGCTTTGCAAATGGATCGTACTTCTCTCCGGATCTCCTTTTGGGAATCGCTTCTTGTCCTGTGTGACCGCTTCTTGACCTTTTCTCTCGGCATGTACACTGAGGTAACGTAGTTCAGAGTCACAAGCAAGACATGTGGCCCCTTTGTTTGGGTCCCCTTAAAATAATTCCCAGACTCAGGGAGGTACAGCCCTACTTGGCCCATCTGCCACCTCGGTGCTTGGCAGCAAGCGTGAACATGAATAATAAAGGCTTTGTCTGCTCCGCCCAGTCCTCCCTGTGGTTTTCTCAGCTTATCCGAAAGAGCAGTGGAGATCCCCAGGCTCCACCACCTGTGTTACAGAGTGAGATAAACCTATTTTTCACGTAATGAAACACATCTTCGAGACACAATAATTAAAACATTGTGGATGTGAAACAGAAACAGAATGACAGATGATGGAAATGGAATGGTACATTGAGCTCCAGAAAGTTTGCATCAGAATTTAATGTGTTCCGTGGTATTACGTAAGAGTGGGGAAAGGACACATGTAAACAACTAGTAGGAGAAAAACAGACCGACCATTCATAAAAATAAGTAAATTAGACATTCAGGTTGAACCGTACATTAAAAATAAACTCCAGTAGGATTAGGGAATTAAATATTGCTAAATGTACAAAAATAAAACATGAAAAGGAAATGTAGGTGAACATTTTTATAAGACCTTTCTGAAAAAAATTTTAAAACCAGTAATCATAAACAAAAAGATTAGTAGGTTTTAAGTAAAAAATCTCAACATTTCCATATGTTAAAAAAATCAATAAACAGCCAAAGAGTTGTAAAACAGTGAAGCAAAGATATCCTTGGTCACATTTTGTAGTAATCAATTGAAGTGAGAAAAAGGCGATTCTTTTCTGAGACAGAACTAGGAAACGCCCATGCCCCAAGTGCTATATATTTGAGGAAGAACTTCGAAGGGTGGGGAAAACTGGACCGGGGTGGGGAGGATGTGGAAGAAGCATGCTCCTTACAGAGCTCAAGTGGAAGCAGCTAACCTCTTGCCTCTCAAATAAGAGGCACATGGAAAGGGGCAAAATCAGTGACCTTTTGTTTGGAGAGGAGGAAGTAGCACCTGGGAGCTTCTTTGATTCCCCTGTATTACCACAGAGAGAGAGGCAAAGGAATTAAGGATAAAGGAGGAAAGGAACAAAAGAAAAGAAGCTTTCAATAAGGAGCACCAGCTACTACATGGCAGGTAGGAGAGGACCTGCGATAGGCAAGAAGCTCTGCAGTTGCTCATCTTACTCATCCAAAGCATAGAATGGGGCTTAACTCCTCACACCCACAAACCCTGTTTCACTGGGACTTCATTCTGAACCATTCCTGGCCCTTCCAAACTGTCCTATTGGAAATAACTAGCCTAGGAAGAAATCACTGTATTCTAAAGCCAAGGTACTAGCCATAAGTTGGCATTCTACGATGCTGTTTATAATTTTACCAAAGCTTCCTGAAAGAGAAACACATCCATGGTGGGGGAAGACATAAAGATCTTTAATGAGATC
This sequence comes from Glossophaga mutica, assembly GCA_039655065.1. NCBI lineage: Eukaryota > Metazoa > Chordata > Mammalia > Chiroptera > Phyllostomidae > Glossophaga > Glossophaga mutica. The sequence goes on along the minus strand of CM077304.1, from coordinate 172,464,230 downwards.
ACCACAAGCCATTTGTGGAAGACCGTCAATAGCAGCAAGACCTGCATGGAGGGAGTACTGTGTGATGGGAGTCCACTACCACATCCTCAAAGCTATCGAAATGTAAAACCGTACCAAGCGCTCATTCACAAGAATGAACACACCATCGTGATGGGCAACCTGTATGGATTGTTCTGAGACGTACCAACAGGGAAATATTTCGTAAGGTCAGAGTGTTGGCACATATAAAGGAAGAACAGAAAGGCCATCTGGATCAAAAAGCGCTAAGGCCATCGGAGCTCTTGAAAATCTCAGACATAACCACCAAATATTCTCTTCCAGGAAAATATTGGGGGAGGGGGGCAAATTGAGCAGAGCAGGACAGTGAAGAGAAATAAGAGGAAGGGCTCTAAGAAAGCAGATACGAGGAAGTAAGAGAAAAGCAGAGAGCACCAACCCGGAACAAGGCCTACAGAGGCGGAGGCTGGAGCACACAGGACCAGAGGCAGAAAAGCTCATTGAACCCAACTGGGTGCTGGAATCCAGCGTAACAATCTAACAAAGCTACACAGACAGGTCCTATTTTAGGTTTTTCATGATAAGAGAGGGAAGCCATTGAGCTCTGAAGCTGGAACAGGTATCTTCCTCCGTTCCTCCCACCAGGAAGGAACCGTGTCCTTCCCCCAGGACACTCCTCTTAACAGCCCAGGAGGATTCGCCTTATTTAAACATGGGGAACAACAGTACAATTTAACCCCCTAAAATACAAATTACAAGAAACAAAAACATTAACATGAACCTTATAATATTCTATGAGAACACAGAAAATGGGCCCAGAAATTAGCTAAAAACTAAGATTACAAAATGAGCTAAAGCACATTAAGAAAACCCTTGCACCTTTGAAAGAACAGCACAGACCATAAGTAGAAAAGCTCAGAAGTTAATTAGAAATTGTATGGAGGACATGACAGAAGGACCAGGAGATCTCTGGAAACAATTAAGAAAAAGTTTTCCTCTCTCCAGACAATTCAGTCCAAAACTATTAGACAAAGCCAAACATGGTAGACATCCATGTGAAGTCTGTGTGTTTGTGCATTGGTGGGGTGGGGATATTAGCCTGGAGGAGATGCACTGGAGGGGAGGAGAGTGTCTTGGGTGGGGGGAGGGCAGTAGCCTGGGGCAGGGTGCAGTGCGTGTCAGCACTCTGAGAGAGCCAAATAGGGGGTGGAAAGAATAAAAGATTACTTACGAACAGAGAAATTGATCAAATACATAAATATGTGACAAACAGATTTATCAGAGAATAAAGACACAGCACAAAAAGATGCAAAAGTAGGAAACTAAAATGAGTCCTGTGAAAGAGGATTGGAATTGAAGGTATTGGAATGACCTCATTGTTTTTAAAATATAAGTGGATATAGAAATAAATACATGTATATGTGTACACCAATTCTCTCCACTGAGAGGGCCTGGGAGAAGTGACATAGTATAGCAACTAGCACACCCCAGCACTCAGATCTTGGTTTCTAAATGCCATTTTCTACTAAAAGGAACCAGAATTCCTTGGGGAAATGAATGATTCCATGCCTGGGGCAGGGAAAGTGCAAGACCAGCCTGGAACGTCTCATTGTGCATGAGAATAAAGAAATGCTCGAACAGCAATGAGGTCAGTTCAAGAGGACAAAGGAGCTGCCTTGAGGGGACTCCCACTGGCCAAATCTGGGACAATCCAAACTTCAGAATAGACAACGATAGTATAGATTATATGACATTAAATTTAAAAATTCATGTTTGTCCTAATTTAAGCAAATGAACTAAGCTATAGTATATTGAGGAATAGGATATTTACATAGTTTGAATGTACTTCATTTCTTTGAGAATAAAAATTAACTTTGCAGTACAGAGACCTAGCAGACAACATTTTAATCAAATGGCCAAGTTTCCATTACTAGTAATAGGAAAATCTAAATAATGTGCCATGAGATGAACAGCATAAAGAACTCATAAATTTTGTTTTTACTGCCAATGATGCAAAATAATTCTAAACATGCAGGAAAAATGGACAAGTCTTCACCGAGATGCATCGCATTTTACAAGTTAACAATCCAGTCACCCTCAAAAGTGTCAAGCCCCAAAAGCTAAGAAAAGACTGGAAAAAAAAAATGGTTCTAGACAGTGAAGGAGACTAAATAAATGACACATTTAAATGCAGTATGAGAATCTGGGCTGGATCCTTTTGCTAGGGATCTTGACCAAACGTGAATAGAGTCTGAGGCTTACTTAGTAACAGTATATCGATGTCAATTCTCTAATTTTGACAGTTGTGTTGTGGTTATATAGGGAAATTTCCTGGTAGTAGGAAAAACACATAAGTATTTGGTGCTGATGGGGCATCACACCTATAACTTACTCTCTGAAGATTCAGGGAAAAAATGTCTTTGTATTTGTACTTTGAAATGTTCTCTAAGTTTGACATTGCTTAAAAAAAGAGTAAATTAGAAAGAAGATAAGAAAAAACACAACTGAAAGAAAAACAAAATAAAAAATGGCAAGAAATAAAAATAAAACAGAAAAGAAAAAGATTTTAAGAGAATGACAGATATGAAAGACCAGCAAAGGAAATGAAATAGAGGTATTAATAGAATCTTTCTCCCCAAAATAATGAAAACATAAGCAGGTATTTTAAGAAAACTTTCTCAAATAAAAAAAAAAAAACCCTTAAATATATATGACATGAAACTCCAGGGAACTGATAAATATTTTCCTAAATGGTCAAACCAAAAACTATCCTACTTTCAATGCTAGAAAAAAAGTTAAACAAACAAACAAACATGGGAATGGGTAATTCAAACAGAAGACATGATATTGGGAACAAAATGAATAGTCAATTTAAAACCAAGACAAGTGATTTTGAGTGGTTTTCTTTAGCTCTTAATGAGTTCATCGGTATTATCAGTACTACTCAGTTGTTTATTTGAGGAACCAACGGAGAGTTTGAGGTGACTGAAGACCAGTCTGTGTGGAAAAATACACAGTATGAGAACATTTTCAAAGAAGTTGAGAAGAACACTAACTCTGCACAATCTGAAGCAGGATCTGCCAAGATGCGTCACATACAACGGATGGCAGTCAAACTATGGTGGGGTGGGGGGCGCAGAACAAAAGCTTAGATTGACAAGTTTATAAAACTTGTAAAAATGTAATACTTAAACCTATTATTATTCATTGGACTATTAATCAGCAGGTATCTGAGGCAATATTTGAATCAATCATGTATTATAAACACAGTGGCATCAACCATAAACTTCGTGTGCTCTTCTAGATGTGACCATTGGAGATTCTAAGAACTTTGAAGTTGGATAGCTTTAACTGTTTGACCACACAGGAGGTTAGAACTTAGCACTGGTAAACAGTTTTTGTGATTTGGGGGCACAGGGCCAAGATTACAAATTTTCTGAATGAGAAAAAGTGCCCTCAGTGGTTACTGTTAAACCTTGAATGGCTTTGGAAATTAGCTATTGCTACAAGCTTGATAATGCTTCTTAATGAATACAACCGGAAATAAGTAACTGGACAAAACAGTGCTTACATGTGAACCTAATTCAGTCATAAAGTCATTTCAGTGACAACTTACATCTGAATCTCAATTAACTACCCATGCTGTCAAAAGTTAAAACACGAAGTGAGATTCCGCTTCCACACAAGTTTACAGCTGATACGTTTACCAAGTTTAAACTTCAGTTCCAGCAGCGCTTTCATACCTCAACGTATGAAAAAAGTAAAAACTACCTGAATTTGTCTTTCATTCCCTAAGATTCTCCCTCATTCTACAACACTCCCAACCATTTCCATAGTTTCATAAAGCCTTACCTGTCAAGTGTTCCCTCAACATGCCACACCAAGATTTCTCTTTAAGCTCAACTCCTGTGATAATATTAGCTGCTGTTTCATTTGACCCTTTCCATGTGTACTGGGTTGACCAAAATGTCCATTTAGTTTTTTCCATAAAATAAAAGACACATTTTTCATTTTCCCCAATAACTTCATTGACTTGGATATTTTGAGTATATCGGCTGTCTCCCACTATCGGCTCCTAGCGGGTAGAAGCCAGGGGTGCTACTGAACATCTTCCAATGCATAAGAAAGACCCACAGCAAAGAATTATTTGGCCAAAATGTCAACAGTACCAAGAAACCTCACAAACCACTTTTGACACGTTCGATCAGTCACAGCACTTTCTCCACACACTGCATAAATCTTTTTTTTTGCATTTCAATTGCATTTTTACATTTCTTGAAATTATGAAGCATAATACACCAGAAATGTTGCATATTTTCTTCCATCTTCAATATTAAAATGGCTGCACAAAAATTCACTGATTTTGATTTTTTTTAAAGCATGCCAATATGCCAGCTGTCACAATGCAACCTAACAAAGTTGTTTCAAATGAAGTTAAAGACAACTAAGCACTGCTAGAGCCATGGTACAGAAAAAACTTAACAGACTGCTTGGCCAACCCAGTATATAACTTCTTTCTGCTTATTATATATCCACCTACACAACCAGTATTTCCCATAAACACTGTAAGTTCCTTGAGGAAAAGAGCTACACCTTAAATACAACTCAATAGGCCCTGCTGGCAATAGCTAAAACATTGGAAAAGGTTGGTTCATTAACTGCTTGAGCAAGTATTTTGATAGTTACAAACATAAAAGTGATGAATGAAGGACTACGGTAAGACTTACCATCACCCTGCTGTTACAAATTTAATTCCCCAACATATCCTAGGTATTTACTTACTTTTGGCTAGTCACAGAAATGAAGATGAAATTGTCTCTACCCCCAGGAAATAAAAAGTTGGGTAGAATTATTTACTGCAGCGGCTCTCCACTACAGGCAGTTTTGCTCTCCAGGGGACATCTGGCAATGTCAGAACGCACTGTGTTTGTCACAGCTCGAGGCGCAGGCTGCCGCTGGCCTGCAGTGAACAGAGCCCAGGGATGCTGCGAGCACAGGGCAGCTGTCCACAGCTAAGAATTATCTGGCTCGAAATGTCAGTGGTACCAAGGTTGAGAAACCCTCATTTACTGTACCAATGTGGGCTGAGATACGTGAAAATAGTTTTCAATATTCATTTTTATCTTCTTGATTATGAAGTTTTCATGTGGCATACTTTTTTATATCTGAGAATCTAGGCCTGATGTTCTCCCTCAACATTCACTACCATGTCACTAGACTACACACTTCACAGGGCTGTAAACTGGTCCTTCTCGTTTATTTAGGTGCTCGGGAAACATCTGTTGAATGAATACCTAAGTATGGAAATGTTATGCAATCTTTTTTCACTCCACAACACATTGGTTTAACATTTGCTCTGTAGAACTACTGACCCTTGAGAAATCTAGGACCTTCGGAGATAATCGCATCACACACTGTAATATTTTAAGACAGTGATACCTTGCCTTTACATAACTTATCATGGGGAATCCTAACATGCAAAGCAGACAAAAACAGGGATGTCCATCGAATCAAAGGTGAGGGATCTGGAGCCCAATAGCCAGAAGATGGTGGTATCCCCTAAAGTGAACATCGAAGACTCAAACCATTCAAATCACACTCAGATAACCGAGAAAACTGAAATAGAAAGTAGAAGTAACTAGAATAAAGTCACAAGACTAGACAGTGGTAGATCATTAATCGAAGTCATATTTATTCATTAAGTGCCCGGAAAGACAGGAACAAGACAAAGGTCCCTATATTACTGAACTAATTGAATATTATACTATGCTATTGTGTGTATGTAGTTAGAATTATTTTTTTAAAGATCTGAACATTTAGGGCTGATGCTCACCATCCTTACCCCCAATATTAATCTCATTTCACTAGGCTAAAAATTCCATGAGGCCCCTCTCCACCATGGGGATTCAAGACTTGAACAAAATCTATGGATCAATTAGCTATCAAGACATTTCAATGAGAGTGGCTCTTTCCAGGGAGACAGGTACTTCTATGAAATCAACTTAGGCAGAAGAGAATTACTTAAGTCCTTTAATATCCATTCATCCTTCCATGTAGATAAATGATTATTAATGGGGAGACTGTTGCTGTGTAATGGTATTTTGGGATTAGGAGAATGTGTAGTTTGAAAAAGCACAGTCTGTAAATTTATTTTTAAAGATCCCTGGTACCTGTAATTTTCATAATACAAACCTCGGAAAGCTTGTCAAAATATTTTTTTGCTGGCTGTAGAAATACTTAAAAGACAGTGATTCTCTAATAATAGGAAAGTGAAAAGGGGGTGTTGGAGAGAATTTTGCTAAGAGAGGTGGAAGCATGAAGTTTTTGTATTTATCAAAAGACTGCAGGGTATTTTAAGGTGGGAGGCAAAAAACAGAGAATTTCATGTAGTGACCTGGGGCCATTCAATGTCCTACACAGCTGCTGTTAAAACCGTAAGAGGATTGAGTGTGGGCACAGAATGAACAGAAAATAAACAGGCAGTCAATGCCAAGGCTGAGAGATCTTCTAGGCTAGGGCCTTCACGGTGCAGATGAGAAAACCATTCCTGGACCACGGTCCTCTGTCCTGCTCTCTATTATGCTTTATTATGACTCCACCCCACACTATCAGCATAAAAAAAAAAAAAAAAAAACCCACAGGAAAGCTGGAAGGTCACTATGACAGTGAGGAAGGATCTCGCTGGCTGGAGTCACGCTGTGATCTTGTCAGAGTCACAGGATTATGATGGGAGACTTTGCCCCAAGAGTCTATACCCCGAGGTGAACCCACGGTAGGTAGATAGATACCCAATTTAAGTGGACTATACTCGTATACCCAATATAGTCTTACTTCTTGGTTTTGTTTCTCTCAGAATTATTGTATTAAAAAAGCTGAACACTGATGTGTGAGTTCACTAAGGTCAACGCTCAAGCTATATTTAGGGACCTGAGAGTCAAAAAAAAAAAACTTTCAGTTTTTCAGTAGGATTCTTTTGTAAGCCACAGCTTTGTAAAATGTCACAAAGACATCTGTGTGGAGGGCACAGTGAGAGCTATACTTATGACCATGAGATTGGCCTTGGGGAGCTTTCAGAACAATAAAGCCGCCCTGGAGTGAAAGGAGGGAGGTAGGGGACAAGCAAAAGCAACCTCCTCTCACTAATCTCGCCTATCTGAGCACTCCCTGCCATTCCCATCCACCTTGGCTCGCTCCTCCGGAGCTCCTGCCAGGGTCTGCAAATCCCATTTATCAGTCATAAACTGTCATAATTTCATGTGTCTAAGTAAATGTAAAAATCTAAAATTAAGATTATTTGGCAACAGAGGCGATCTTAAGACTAGGAAATCCAGAAAGGAAGGGAGGAGCTACCCCAGTTCTGCACGTTACAGATAAGGACATAAAGCCAAATTAACAAGCGTTAGCCTCTCCCCGCACTCGGCCCCCTTCCGTGTCTACGACTGGGCAGCAGATGGCAGGCAAAACATGTGTCGATGGGCCTGCCCCCACCAAAGTCACATTAAGAGTCTGTCCAGCCTCTCAGAAGCGAAACAGAGAGAGACTCGTAGATAAAGAGCAGGATGACAGCTACGGGGGCAGGGTTAAGGGGAAGAGGGATCCAGCAGAAAGGACTCACGGACGTGGACAACAGCGTGGTGACTGCGGTGGGGAAGGGGGTATGAGGGGGCTAAATGGTAATGGAAAAGCACAATAAAAAATTTTAAAGAGTCTGTTCATCCTGAAAAGAAATGGAAAAGTAGTCCAGAAATTCAAACATTCTTATCTCAACTGCCATACCAAAATAAGGCTAAATATGGCTTGAATGATCTTTGAACAGCGGTACTTTTACATGGAAGATTAACATTTGACTTTTCTGAAATTTCTGTATTGTTCTTAACCACTTAGACCCAGGTGCTTGGGCTCTCTGATGTCTGTTGGATGTCTAAACCCAATTTCTAGATTGAAAACTGCCACCTAAACTTAGAAAACCAGGATCACACTACATTAGTGTAAAATTTCAGAGCCATATAGCAAGTGGTCCATGAAGCGTGATGCTTCTGAATGTATTGCTAATAGGATATCACTATAAAATGGAGAAAAAACACAATTATTGTAGTTAAATTATCACAGCTTGATTTCTACCATTTACAATGCATGTTTTCTTAAAAAGTAAAAAAAAATATGTATTTTCCAGCTGATTAACAGAAGGTAGAATTTTAGACATGTTGCCAATAATTCTCTGCTGGCAAATACTTATTCTAAACAATGCTTAGATCTTACATTCTTTGTTTACCCACTGAGTAAATTACATCATAAGAGGTCTATTTTTAAATTGGCTGTTTTAGTCAGGAGCATTAATTGCCTCAATTCAATCAGTTAAAAACACATATAGATTTCCCTGATATTAACAAAATAACAGTAACAGGAAGCGATGCTCATCCTCTTATTAGTATAAATAGTAGTTAGTGCTCCACTGAATGGCCAAGTTTTACCCTCCAGGTCAGCACACGGGGAGTGTGGAATAAAACTCTTCCTGATCCCTATTATTGACCAGCTGAGAAGTAAAACAGCCACACACGAAGCTCTGGAACAACTCCAGGGAAAGGTTCTGGAGAGAGCTGGTTAGAACACAAGTTCAGGGGCATCCCTGAAGACCACGACATAGCTTTGGAGCAGCAGGCAGCCCCCTGACCTTGGAGTCAGACAGCTGCTGCAAAGCACAAGCTTCCTTTTCCTCTCAGCAATCCCATCCAAGGCTGAACTGCTTGGCAGGAAGTCTTCTTCAGCAAGGTAAATGATCTGATCCAAAATAATCAGCCAATGGGCTTAATCCTCCCAGGAAGTGTTACAACACAGTCACCCCAAAGAAACCTCCAATCAGTGATGTGGAAGTGTGAGTGTGTGTGTGTGTGTGTGTGTGTGTGTGTGTGTGTGTGAGTGAAGGGGGTGGGGCAGAAATCACCAAGGACTCTTCACTCACGGTGGGAGCCACCTGCCTTCCTGCTTCCTCGCATCTTCACCTGAAAGTACAATTAGTGACATACACCTGCTTCTCATTTTCTCTGAAACAATTCTGTACAGGAATTTCAGGGAATTTCCTATTTTGGATTAGGGTTCATTCAGTCTAAAACTCATCAATACTTGCATTTTGTGATCTTCCTATCAGATGACAAAGACAGAGAGTATAGAATAAGCTACTTTCTAAAAATAAGTGAAACCAGGTCTCATCAGAGAATTGAAAACCTGTTGAATTACAGCTTGTAAATTCCCAGAGCCAAAAAAAATCAGTAATAAGTAGTGTTGAAATTGTAACTCCAGCCTTAAGGTACTTTACATTGCACTTAAAACAGAAGTGACATTGACCAATCTTTTGGGCTTCAGAAGAAGAGATTAGTAATCCAGTGATTTTCTAAGTTTCAGACAAGGAAAGGTATCAGACTATATCCTATTTTCACCTACCTTCAACAATGACTTAGGTTTATAGTACTTAAAGCAATTCCAGGGATTAAAAAAGAAATTTTTTAAATTATTAGATGCCAGGGGCCTCTGGATGTTTCGATGAATTTAACCAAGAATCTGTAGGGTTCTCACTAGACCCATGGGTGGTGAAAGGAAAAAGCAGTGCCAAAAGGACCACTGAAGCCAGGTTCGTATCACGCCTGGAATGAGATGTCGCGTGCCAATATCGTCAACGTTGCTAACTGTACTGGAAGTGCCGGGTCAAAGCACAGGTAAGCTGTTCATACTTGACTTTAAAGGGAGCCAATGCCTTTGAATATGTTTGCTACTTCAGTGGTTTGTAACGATTTCTTTTAACCTAGGGAGTTTAGCATAATGACCAAAGTATAATACATTTTAAGACTTCACCAGGTACATATTTACAAGTTATTGAGGCTACGCTAGCCTTTGGAATTAATTAAATCAGCATAAACCAGCTTTTAGATAAACTATATGGGTACCTTTGATATCTATCCTCAGAAAGAAAAGAGACACATACCAACTTAAACAGATTAAATACACTGAAACAGTTTGGTCTACCAGTTTAAACATTTTGATGAATTGAACCACGTTCAAATTGCTAAAAGAACTAAGTGTTGACTCATTTAAGTAGAAAGGCCAGTAGGAGGAGAGGTCTCAGACTTGGGATGGGGAGGGCAGAGTCTGGTGAGTTATGTTACCCCGCCCCCTGCCCCCAGCTCTCCATAGTGTCACCCCATGCTAGTGTCCTGCTCAGGCTGGCTCTAGCCATGATTTTGTGATAGCTGTCAGAGGAGTAGAGGCCAAGTGCTTCCTTGTCCATGTCCAGAGTACATGGTCTGCCCAGCATCCCCAGCTAGAATCCGGAGCACGTCCCTGATTGGAGCAGCGTACAGACCATGCCCAATACCTAAGTAATGACTGTGGCCAGGGAAATGGTGATGTCCACTGGCCTATACCAATCGGGGTGCAGCATGAAGCTGGGGATAAAGTCATTTCCCAAGAAGGACATGGATTATGTGGAGGACAGGTAGATGCTAGCTAAAAAATTAGGGAAAGGGGAGAAAGGCTACTAAGTGTTCATTCCATGAACAACTGGCCTCAAAGACAGTAAGTAGTAAGCCCCATCTTTACTGAAAATTACCATTGGGATTACTAATAAGAAAACAGTTTCCAGATTAAAAACTAACAATGGCAACAACAACAACATTCCAAGGTCAGTATGTTTCTTTTATTATGATCATTTTTGTGTTTGACTTAAGATGGCTGAATGATTTCATTTTCATTTATAAACATTACATTAATCCCATGCAAAAACCCAAGACCGCATATGCCTGATTTCAAGTGAACCTCTAAGTCTGGACATTCAAGATCAAAACCAAAATGTTGCTTGACCTTTTCAACAGTAGACATCCCGGTCATTCTTTGGGAGATCAGCAGGCCCCTGACCTCGCAAACACCACAGCTGGCAGTGAGTCCACACCAAAAGGGAATCAATGCCTGTGGCACCTAAAACTGGCAGGAGATTCCATTCCTGAAGACGGGATGGCTCTGCACCAAGGCTGCTGCCCACAGACATGTCCTGGCTCCTGCTCTGCAGCCAAACCTGCTTTTGGACAGGCGTGATGTCTTCTGCCTAGGGGTTACAAATTCTTCCTGCCAGTTTTCCTCAAAACTCTCAGTAGAAGCAAAGAGACTTTACAAAAAAGCTTACCTCTATCACCCCAAAAGAAATGCATACAAAGACACCTATTCTATCAAGTATATAGTTTTCCCAGTTTCAGATAAAGACACCCAGCAGGTATAAAGCTTTAAAAACTTCTCTCAGTAAGATAGGAACCAGGAATATCAAAGAGGGCAAAACAGGAGCCCAGGATTAAAGGAGAGCAAACAAATGTAAAGAATCATTCCAGTGCTTGAGAGAAATGGGTTAAACGGGGGGAAAAAAGATCACATTTCAACAGACATCAAATTATATTGAAACACACACATTGGGACTCTGACAATGGCAAAGATTTCATTAGTGCAAATAACAATTATAATGGTATGTTCTTTAATAAGGATTAAATAAGGCTTCAAATAATTACACACACTAAAACTACCATTTGGAAACCTTAATTCTGTTTGGAGAGTTATCAAACACACCCTCCAAACTTCCAAAGTTCTGATTTGAGGACAATTACATTCAATGAAGTTGCTCCAAAACAGAATCTGTAGCATTTTCATTTTCCAAGTCCACGTTGCTTGTTGGAAAAGGGGAAACAACTCTGGCCACTGGGCAAAAGAATGTGATCCAGCTAATATACCAGGTAGTTCCCATGTTCAGATGATTCTCAAATATCTGTAGTGATGAAGGCTAATTAAAAAAAAAAGACAAACAAAACCAAAAAAAAAAAACCAAAAAAAAAACCAAAACAAAACAGAATCCTTATGTGTCAGAAAGAGGTCTGTTTTCCCATTCCCATCAACAAATTTGCGCAAAGTCTGAAATAGCAAAAAGCAAGGGAATTCATGGGCATCTTCACCTATGGCTCAAGTTCTCCTTAAAAAACAAAAACTAACTATGTGACAGCAACTATAAAAAGGAAACAAAACCAGAGGCAGAATATGAAATAGTAACACACTGTTTCAGAGCCTGCACCATCCTGCAGAAACAGGAGACTTACGACATGTTCTTAACAGACCCAATCTAGGCTGGATATGTGAAAAACGGAAACCCCGCTCACAAACCACACGACACGTGATGAGAGTTTTAGAACCAGAGGTGGGGGCAAAAGGCAGCAAAACACTCAGAAAAATTTATCATCAATTCTGAAGTGGGGCCTCGTGACATCATCAGGGTTAATAAAGACAGAGATGGACTTCCCCGGGTTCTCAGTCACTAGCTGCTGCAGTTTTTTGGCCAAACGGTCATCAGGCTGGTTGGGGTCCCCTCCATCCGACTGCGGGTAGGGGATGCTGGTGGTGCTCCCTCGCCTCTGGAGCTCCAGCGTCAGCCGGTTGGCGGCCTTGACGTGCTCGATGGCAGTGCGCAAGTGCTCCGCGGGGTCTGAGCGGACGGAGGACAGCTTCCGCGCCTGGAGCATGACCGTCTCCTCTGACAGATGCTCCAGCATGTTGCACTGAGGGATGAAATAGTTGGGACACATCTTGTTGACCAGACAGTGTTGCAGGTCATCGATGAGGCCCAGGAGAAAGTGGGCTGCATAGTCTTCTTGAGCCAAGTAGTTGGCAGGAAGTCTGTCGCAGGCCCAGAGCATCATGCTCCGGAGGTGATAGGGGCTAATCGCCTTCGGCCGAGACAGGAGTTTAATAATGATGGCTTTGCAGGCCTGGTAAGCTTGCATGAGGCTGCTAGAGATGCACTTCTTCAACTGCACCTCGCTCCTGGCAAAGGATAGCCGCCACTCATTGTCCTTCTTACCCTTGTAGGAGCAAGCAGGCACCAAGTAAAACCCACTGATGACCTCTTCCTCAGTGATCTTCCCATCCCAAAAGTGGTTCTCCATGAGCCAGCTCTGGGCCACCGCAGGCCAGCCCTTGAAAGATACCACAGGGACAATATCGTACAACATGCGACTGCTCCCCACACCCAGAATGATGGAGATGATGGTCCCATTCTTTTCTACCTTCTCCACCTTGGGCATCCCTCGCTGGGGTTTCTTCTGTATCTCTGACAGGACGATGCTGATAGAGTCATAGAACCAGTCGGCCACTTTGGTTGGGGAGAAGAAGTAGTTGGTGGCACCGTTGATGTGATCCACGATGGTGCAGCAGTCTTTCCACTTACTGATCGTCCCTTCATCAAAGAGCCGGAGGCTCAGCCAAGAGTGGCACAAGGCTGAGTGCCGCATATCAAGTGTCACAGGCTGGTTACGGTCATGCAGCTTAAGGGCTGGCACCAGAAGGGTAAAGTCCATATCGTAGTCGGTTCCCCGGGCATAGATATTAAGCTCATCTAAGTCCAGGTCTACCACGCCTTCTCGGACTCCTCCAGAGAGCAACAGGTACTCATTGGCCACTGGAAGTTTCTGGTCCAGCTTTTGCACCATTCCTAGAAACAGAAAGAGAAAAGTACTATTACAGGAAGTACAGACGCAAGAGTCTCATGCACCAATACGGCATGTGCAGAGCTTCCAAAAACCACCACTCATTATCCATGAGTAGTGAACCCATCCTTTTCCAAGGGGGAGAATTGTGATAGATTCTTCCCCCTCAGTGACAGCAGTATCATTTTCAATCATAAACCAGGGCTCCCCTTGCCCCAGTCATCACCTTGGTTAACGGTTTTGCCACCCACTCAGCCACTCAGGCTGAAAAACCTCAGCAAGCTTCCACTCTTCCTTCCCGGTTCTCCAGCTCTGCGGCCATCACACAGAGCCAGGCTCTCTGGTCTCCTACCAAAGCAGTCTCCGCCCCCAGGCTCTCCCTGCTTAAAAAGGTTCCCTGTACCAGCAGAAGTCAATGTGGGCTGTGGACACTGAGAGTGGGACACTTACAGGGGGCAGTGAGGTCATAATTGTTTTCAGAATACTAACACTCTGTCTTTTCACTGTGTGGACACTTGAGTACAAAAGCAATGGAGGGCAAAGCTGCTGGCACCCTTGTCTCAGTCAAGACAGTGGTGCCAACGCTTATATCCTCTTCATACTGAAACACAAAAGCTGTTTTTAAGAAAGTCACTCATGCCCTGGCCGAGAGGCTCAGAAAGTTGGAGCATCACCCCATGCACCAAAAGGTTGCAGGTTTGCTTCCCAGTCAGGGAATGTACAGCAGGCAACTGGTCAACGTCTATCTATCTGTCTCTCTTTCTCCATCCTCCCACCCCTGCTCTCTAAAAATCAATGAACATATCTTCGGGTGAGGACTAAAAAATAAATAAATAAAGCACTCGTGTGACGTGTGACATGTGACTCTGAGTTGTGGCCTAACGTAGCTGCTTTGTTCAGGGAACCCCATTTTTACTTTAAAAAACAATTGATAAAATACGGGGATTCAGACAGGTATTTGACAGACATCTTCATAAAAAATGACCACAAGGAGCACTGTACTCATGAAAACATTTACTGAAATATTTACTGTCAGTGGAAAAACTTGAAACTTTCAATAGAAGATTAACTTTTAGAAAAGTCATCTGCATCAGGAGCTGCACATCTTCCCAAACAGAGCACTTTTCTGATGAGATCGGTGGTAATCTAACAGATGTGGCCGTTTGATGACATTCTGAGCTCTGTGGGTGAGAACCCTGTCTCCAGCACACACTCAGGGGCACAGGGTCTGCACCCGGCAGGCACGCAGCCGCCGCGGTGGCCGGATCACAAGTGGCTCAGGGGAACTGAACACCAAGTGCTGGAATGAAGGCCGAACCTGAGTGACTATTCTAGAACAACATACAGATGCACCCTCCCTGCCTCCTGTCTTTTATAACACACTTAGTTGTGCTTTATTACCTGACAGACTGCTAGCATCACTCTCTGTGACTTATTTAACCACTTCTCCCCACAGAGTGCAAAGAGCCACCACAAACTACAGGTCCATTATTCATTGAGATTACCTTTAATCAGCAGTTGTTATTCAGAGGACAATTCCAATGCACATAAATAAGCCATATGTATGTGTTTATGCTACCATTATATTTCAGAACTTAACACTGATTTATAAAAAAGTTCTCTTTTTTAGCCTTTAAAATCCTAATTTTCAAACCATACTAACCATAAAAAAGTATTTTATTCAGTACCACTTCCTTCCATACAGATTGAAATGCAGCAAGCTATAATTTTCTTTTTAAAGCAATCAGTAAGTTATCTAATGTTAATGAGTCGATTTATCAAAAAGAAAATCCAGGTACCTGATTTTTTGGGCTCCTTCTCACACAACCTGTGTTATGATAAAGTGCCCAGATCCTTGTTCAGTGAAGGATGACTTGTGTCAGTTGCAAAGAGCCACCTCAACCAAGGTCATGTCCTGGGGTTGGGGTTGGGGTGGGGGCAGAGGGTACACACCCAGTAACTGATCGGTGTGGGAATGGCCCGGTCTGGGACACTCTGAAGAGCCATTTGAATCCAGAGATCCCGGTGGAGTCAACTAAGGCTGGTACTGGGCCTGCAGGGAGACCCAGCTTCTTCCTCTGCCCGTCCCTGCCTCCCTCCCCTTCCTTCCACAGCTGCAGAGCCTAAGGCTGCTCCCTGATAAATATCCCATCTCCATTTCAGGGGCTGCTTCCTGAGGAACCCAAATTAAGACACTAATATGCTACAAAAAAAGGAAAAAGCCAGGGGAAGAAAGACACTAACATACTACCCCAGCAAAAACAGTCTTCGTTACAAATCAGCACAGGAAATGTACGTTCCTTTTAAAAGTGTTTTTAAAGGCAAAACGTTAAAAACCAGGACTTAAAATTACATAAACAGCAAGACAGAGATTTATTCCTTGTTGTCATGTTTTGGTACTGACCCCTCAGCAGTGGCGTGGACGCTGCCACCCCAAGTTGCTCTGAAAGGATAACACTGACTTTTTTAGAAGCCAGAGTAGGTTATGAAAATCATTTTCACTATTTCATAGAGTTACATGGACGTCCAGTCACTTTAAGAGAGAAACATTTGATAATCAAATAATGTACTCATCTTTATTTCAAATATTCTTTCATTCTAGCATGTGGAGTGTCATAACCATAAATAGGAAAACTCGTAAAATGCTGTATTGTCATTAGTGATTAACATGTGAATCGCTTAGAAGTGGTGTTGCTATTTGGGTACAACACTGTTGTTCCCTTTGAGGCATAAATAACTCAACATTCTGTCCTTCCTTTCACACAGACAGGGCCGAACTGACTCTGAGCACACCGGCCAGAGCCTGTCTTTGTAACCAGAATGATTCATGCAGTAATGGGCTGAGGATAATTTGTTTACAAATGTGTTCTGAATTTTGCCTTGGATTGTCACAAATTTGGATAGTCACAGGTGAGAAAAACTAAAACTCCCTTCTGCCCCCTGCTGGTCTACAAAAGTTATATATATATATATATATATATATATATATATATATATATATATATATATTTAAAATATATTTTATTGATTATGCTATTACAGTTGTCCCATTTCTCCCCCATCATTTCCCTCCACCCTGCACACCCCCTCCCACCTACATTCCCCCCCTTTAGTTCATGTCCATGTGTCATAAGTTCTTTAGCTTCTACATTTCCCACACTATTCTTGCCCTCTCCCTATTTTCTAACCACCGTCTATGCTACTTATTCTCTGTACCTTTTCCCCTCTCTCCTCCTTCCATTCCCCTGTTGCTAACCCTCCATATGATCTCCATTTCTGTGGTTCTGTTCCTGTTCTAGCTGTTTGCTTAGCTTGCTTTTGTTTTAGGTGTGGTTCTTAATAGCTGTGAGTTTGCTGTCTTTTCACTGTCATAATTTTTATCTTCTTTTCCTTAACTAAGTCCCTTTAACATTTCATGTAATAAGGGCTTGGTGATGATGAACTCCTTGAACTTGACCTTATCTGAGAAGCACTTTATCTTCCCTTCCATTCTAAATGACAGCTTTGCTGGATAGAGCAATTTTGGATGTAGGTCCCTGCCTTTCAAGACTTCAAATACTTCTTTCCAGCCCCTTCTTGCCTGTAAGGTCTCTTTTGGGACCCAAGGAGGAACACATCAAGGCACATCGTAATTACATTAGCCAAGATTAAAATGAAGGAGAGAATTCTAGAAGCAGCAAGGGATAAGGGGACAGTCACCTACAAAGGAGTTCCCATCAGACTGTCAGAAGTTATATTTTTCACTTGTTAGAATACTTACTATACACTCTTCCCTCCCAATTGCTGCTTATGCACCTAAGTAAAATGTTGGCCCTTCTTCCAAAAAATCCGTATCAAGTATTTGGGTAAATGCTAATATTCAGAAGTTAGGGTAACTTTGGACACTTCTTATTCCTTTAAAGTGCAGAATGAACTTGAACAGCAAATAGAATATGGCTGAGGCTCATTTGCTAAGCTCCTAAAAGTTAGAAAGAAAATCCCGCAGGCCACATTGTTCTGGAAGCTAATCTCATGTGACATCCGAGTTTATATTTAGCCTGCCACAGCCCATCAGTCTGCACTATTATGATTTGGTAACACAAACTGGAGCCTTCCCCAGCATTGAACAAACTCAAGTGCCGTCTTGAAAACTTTCCTGGGCTAAGTTTAAGTGCAAATGAGCTGACATCAGCTATCACAGCAGATGGGTTGCCGTGCAACTAAAACCCAGCCAGGGGCAGGGAGGGAAAAAGAGGAGGAAAACAATTCAGTTGCACACTTTGGCTGTAGGCATCAGCTCCAGCCAGTGCCTCACCTCTGACTGATCCAAAGATTTGTGTGCAACTGCAGGAAGTTACCCAAAAGGAGGCAGCACACTGACCACTGTAAAGGAGGGATGGAGAAAGAGCTTATGCCTTTGGGTAGGTCTCTGCTTTTCATGGAAACATTGGCATGTCATTCCGGCTCTTAAACCACAAAGTAAAAAGGCTTTAATTCCTGTAATTGATTCCTTGATTTCAGTTTATTTCATAGCTCCTACCTAAGAAGACCTTAACATTACTGGGGCCTTGGGTTGAAGGAATGAGTTCCCTATCACCCACCTTGTTCTTTGCCGATTATCTTTGGACTATCAATTGCCAAATGTGACTCTGTCCCTGATGCCCTTATATTCTAATGAGTAAACCTTTAGCACATTCCACTGAATTCAAAGAACTGATCTCCATCACTAGAACCCAGGATGCCAGATTACTAACAACAGAGCACAAGAACTAGGTGCCATTGGACATCCAGCAGGTGGCCTAATAAATAGTAAGCAGTTAAGTAAAATGAGTACCTGTATAGATTCCTTAAAAAAAAACAAACAAACAAACAAAAAAAACAACTGTTACCTACATTGAGGTGGAAAAAATCTCCCAAAGAGGTAAAACTTTTATGTCTTAAAAGTTTTGAATTTTATCACTATCTTTGACCATGTACATACAAAAATTTCTACGTAGCTAAAAAAGCCCCGACTGTCCCCATAATGTTTGTCGTTGCATAAAAAAGTATTCTTTCTTTGGTCCCACTGGAGGGGCACCGACAGCAGCACCCTGTCCTGGCGAACGAGGACCCTGGCTGGGAGGAAGGGCACACCCGGGCGGGACGAGGCTGGGAAAGCCCTTCTGTGATCCTGGCGCATCCACGAGGGGGGCAGTTTCCTTGTTGTTAACAAACAGTACGCAACCTTCCGATAAAAATATTAGGATTTATGATCCAAAAAGGCGAGTATTTTTGCCAAGCATACTTGAGATTCTAAGAAACACTCTGAGAAGCAGGCACGGCCACCTTCTTCTAACAAAGTCACCCATCTGTGGGGTTTTTAGTGTCCTCAATTTGGGAAATATTTTAATATTTTCCTCACTTATGACTAGAAATCATATATATGTATATATATGAAGTCCCTCATTTTATAGGTGAAAAAAGACTGAGGTTCAAAGAGGAAAACCACCAATTCAAGGTCGCACAGCCCTAGTGACAGCTTAAGAGCATTGTGCTATTTCCACATTTGTGGCAAAGGTCAGAATGCCACATACATGCTGTTCTCCCCAAGACAACGACCCAATGCCACGAACGCTGAATGGTTCTGCAGGGAAGCGGCAGAGGTCTCAAGCCAAAGCACCAACCCTGTGCTTTCATTGGTCGGTGCCTTGGTGCGATCTTGGACAAGCAGTGGAACACATCTGACGGTGCACGTGTATTATAGAGAAGAATGGACACGACTTGGCTGGCAAGAAGCTGTTAGCACCGTGTCCCCAAATAAATATGCTATTGGACACAGGAGACAGAGAAGTGAGACACCAACAGAGCTTCCCAGTTTCTCAATAATCTGCTGAGTGATCATCAATATTAATATAGTAATATGCTTTATAGATCGAAGAGTCAGTTTTATTTGGCATAATTTCTGAGATATCTGCATGTTATTTTATTTAAATCTTTTGGAAACTTCTTAAGGCACATATGGGAATGACCTATTGACCAAACCATATATATATGGTTACTATACATAATATATGTATACACACACACACACACATACATATTCAAAAGATGCCTCCTTAAAGAAGTCCTCCTTGATCTTTTCTAATTTTGACTCTAATAAGTGCACAAGAGCATTAGAGTCAGAATAAGACAGGTTTGGGTTTGGGTCCTAGGTTTGTCATTTACTACTTAAGCCTGACATGTTATTTAATCTCTCTGAGCCTCTAATACCTCATGTATTTTAAACAAACAAAAAAACCCATAAAACTGCCATTTTAGAGTTGATATAAAGTGTCTAAGCACATAGTAGATATTTAAGTAATTTTCCCATATGTTCTTCCCTTTCTCCACCACCTATAAAACTCTAATGGCCAAATAACACCTATTCCCCAGAGCTGTTTTAAAAATTTACCTGAACAAGGTCAGCTACCCACAGCCTGCAGCCCGTGTGAGGCACGCAACCCATGCGAGAGGAAGGGGGATGAAGGGGCATTCCCTCCCCCGGCTGTACCCAGCAGGCCGCCAGCCTGGGGAGCCTGCTCCTGCGGAGGCCGCGGTGGAAGGGGGGCTGGATTTATCTCTTCCTTGTTCCCTCAGCACAACTTACCGTGGCATGACTAACCTGTCCGCCCCTGCGAAGGGTCTTGAGCTGATTCTTCCACTAGCACTCTCTATACCTGCTACATCACAGGGGGTTGTATTCACGGCCTAGTTTCCCTCCTAAGGAACATGACGATATAAAGCAGGGGTGTCCAGCCCACGGCCCACCCCCCATGTGCTGCCCAGGATGGCTACGAACATGGTCCAACGCAAAATCACACATTTACCTAGAACGTTATGAGATTTTTTTGTGATTATGTGTCACAATGTTACATTAGTAAATGTGCATATGCTCTCGCTATTTGTACGCATGTGTGGCTCCAGTTTTACGGTGGCGTGCACCTTCCAGTGTGTCATCTTCCAAGGGCAGACAGTAGAATCGACGCCGTCCAATGTTACACATGCTCATGGTGACTTAGCGAGGCAGAGATTATCAATAGTATTTCAACCAACCATTGCAATGTTAGGCGTTTAATGTCATTTAGAAGTCAGGCAAGCATCGTTACTTGATTATTAAAGGTATTTCCACACCTCGGCAGCGCCTCAAACGTTGCCCACTCTGTGTTACAATCGGCCCTCCGCCTCGCCCGGCACCGGCAGCCAGAGAGGGCTGTGGAAGGGCCCAAGCCTGGCTTTCTATTTTCCTGTCAATTACTTTTCATGATAAAAGTAAATAAAGTCCCTTATCTATTGTGATTTTTTAAATCCCAGCATGGCTTCTACAACATCTCAAAAGAAAAAAGAACTCCGAAAAAGAAAAGTTACAGATGAAGGAAGATTGTTCCATGAAAAGTGGACAGGTGACTACTTTTTGTCAAGGCAAATAGTAAGGCACTCTGCTTAATTTGTAGGGAAATTTGTGCATGTTTTCAAAGATTATATCTGGAAAAGGCATTATATGCAAAAATATGCTGCCGAATTCAATGCCTAGGAAGGACTGTATCATTAGGACAACAGTGGAATGGGAAAAAAGTCTGTCTTCTGAACAAAATTTTTTTCAAAAACGTACAACTCGAGTGGATTTTATTGTAAAAGCTGGTTATATGGTAGCATACTCAATAGCAAAAATGTCAAAACCATTTACTGATGGTGACTTTATTAAGCAATGTGTAGAAAGAGTAGCAGATATAATTTGCCCTGAAAAAAAAGCAGGATATTTCTAAAATCAGTTTGTCTCACCAGACCATAGACACATGAATGGAAGAAACTGGAAAATCTATTGAAAGAAGTTTGGAGAGTAAAGCAGCTAATTTTAAATGTCATGCTTCGGCAATAGTTGATAGCACTGATGCTACAGATGCAGCTCAACTTGCCATTTTTATTAGAGGCACTGATGACGAATATGATGTCACTGAAGAAATGGCTTCGTTAGTGCCAGTAAAAGACACAACTAAATCAAGAGATTTATGTGAAGCACTGAAAAATATGTTAAAGAGATTTTCCTTGTCCATTGTCCGCACATCTGATGGTACAGTTACTGATGGTGCCCCGGTGATGGCAGGTAAAGGGAGGGACTTGTAAAATTAATAGAAGATGATGCAATTGCTGCACCAAACTGACATTTGATGATGAAGTATCATTGCAGTTCATCAAGAAAATTTAGGCACAAAAGCTTTACAAATGGGTAACGTCATGCAAATCACCATTGAGACTGAATTTCCTAAGAGTGAAGGGATTGAATCATTGCCAATTCTAGGAATTCCTTAGAAGTATTAATGCTGACTATGGCGACATCATTTACTTTTCAAGAAGATGGGTAAGTCAAAGCCAAACGCTGAAAAGATTTTGATTTGAGACATGTTATCAAATCATTTATGGTGTCAAAACAACAAATTTTTGCCGGAACTTGATGATGAAAACTGGCTTACTGATTTAGCATTGTTAGTGGATTTAATTGCTCATTTAAATGAGTTAAACATGCATCTTCAAGGTGCGAACCAGCTTATCAATACCATGTTTCAAACCATAACAGCATTCCAACTGAAACTAAGATTATGGCAATCTTAAATTAAAGCAAACAATTTTATGCATTTCGACACGTGGGCTAAACACAGTGCTGTGAACAGCAAAAAAAAATACGCAACCTTGCTTTTCAATTTGATACAAGAATTTGAAAACAGATTTCAAGATTTCCAGGAAAATAATTAATTTTTGCTATATTTGAGACTTCATTTTCAGTCAACATTAATATGTTACCAGCCAATTTTCAAATGGAATGCATAGAGCTGCAATCTGACATTCAACGTAAAGAAAAGTTCAACCGCATCTCTTCACTGGACTTTTATATTTCATAGGTCCTGTCTTCCCAGAGACAACAATCCCTTGCTTCACAATCACACATTATTCATGTCATCGCTATTGTGCAGCACCTACACTTGCGAGCAACTAGTTTGAAGAATGAAATACATTCGTAAGAGTAAAACTAAAACCAAAACATTTGATGAGCCCCTCGGGAACTGAAAATTACAACTGCTTCTACCAAACCAGGCAGTGTATGCAACAGTTTCTCAAATACGATGCCAAATATCCCACTAGTTTTATGTTGCCCTCTTTTCTTTTACTTTTATAACAAAAAGTATTTTAAAAAATCAATGTTGTTGTATTACTAAGATATGTACATTTTCTGTATTAATGATCACAAACTTGGGACCTGCTCAGCAATTTTAAAAGATTATTGAAAGGGCTACTGCATAATTAGGGTTATGATATGAGGACGTTTTTGCTCCATGGTGGCAGATATCACAAAAATTATGCATGGACCCTTTTTTCGCTCATCAGTTTTCATTAGTGTTTGTGTATTTAATGTGTGGCCCAAGACAACTCTTCTTCTTCCAGTGTGGCCCAGAGACGCCAAAAGGCTGGACACCCCTGATATAAAGCATTTGGCACCACAACTGGCAAAGAGGCTTGGCAAATGGAGGATACGATCACAGTCAACAGCCTGTGAGCTCGGTCGTCAAGGTTGTCAAGGTTTTATTACCACAGTGGCTAACACAGACCCTGGGGTACAAGGCAACTGCTTGTTGAAAGTATCATTTGTTTCAGTCAACTCAATACTTCATTAACCATAACCCCAAGATTGTGGAATTTGCTATAGGATATAATGTGAAATATAGACAGCAAATGTCTAAATAATCATTTACTAATAACCCAAAAGTCAAGTTGAAGGGGAAAAAAGCCTACTTTTTCCGATTCATCCATGACCAACATAATCAACCACTCTGGGCTCGTTTCCTTAAATACAGTTGGACAGCAACACCTGCAAGCTGTCCAGGCGGCCATGGGAACAGGACAAGAAAACACACCAAATCACTTAGCGTGTGGCCTGGCGCTTCCCTGGCAGTCAGCAAACACAGGGCTCTGGGCTTGTGCAGGCACTCCCTCCCCGCCACCCCCACTAAATCTCCCCTTTCCCTTCTTCTTAGTTCTTAGCGTAGTTAGAAAGCTCATGGTTTCTGCCCATCAGAACTTGCTGTGCCGAATGAAGAGGAGTCTGATCAGCCCCATGCAGCAGTTGCCCACGGCCATGACAAGGCACAACAGCTAGACCTTCAATTTACAAGAGTGCTCATTCCTCAAAGATAAAAGCAGCAGCAAGGGAAAAGCAAGAGTAAAGCCAACATGGTGTCAACGGCTGCATCAGGATACAGAAATGTATCAGTGATGACCAGACTACCTCTCCTGAACTTCAGAAGAAGCAATGAACTTGGGATGCTCAGAGTTAAGGCAACTGTATCCCAATCCCCTCTGCCTGGGTGGGATCCAGCTGAGTGTGGTATACATTTTACATTCCTTTCCCATTTGGTGATATATATGCACTACTCTCGTATATAAACAAAATTAATAATAATCCCTTTATCATTATCATTATAGACTTCACTTGGTTTTACCGTTTCCTCATCCATGTGAACACATGAACATGTTTCTGGTGTGTGTGGAGGAGACACTGTGGATGCCCTGCCTGCCCCCCGGGCCTGCCCCTGACTGTACTTGGAGCTTCAGTAGGTAGTTTCCGGCAAGCCGGCAGCTTCCCTCCTCAAGGCCAGTGATTCCGCTCCAGGAGCTGCCAGGCCATGCAGGGGAGTCGGGGTGAGGGGACCAGGATCACAGGGGGCACCCCTCAACCAACAGGACAGCAGTCTGTGGACAAAAGCCCCAGCTTCTCCAGACTCCGCAGGGGCGGTGGGGCTTGCGGGGGGGGGGGGGGAGGATTCTAAGATGGAAAAAGAATTCAAAAATGAGTTCTAAACAACTTCGTGGTGGGTGGAGGGGGAGTCCCAGAAGACTAAAATGCTCACTGAGCTCATTGACAGACCCTTCGTTGCCTTTTCTTGCTTCTCTGTTTCAAGTGCTCTACTCCTGCACCTGTGCTTCATAACATCACCTCCTACATGAACTCCCACACCAAAGTGCAGTGGTTCTCGTTTCTAACTGTGTGTGTGTGTGTGTGTGTGTAACAGGGCTAGATAGGCTCATCTCTGCTAGCAATTCTGGATGAGATCACAACACCTCAGATATGTAACTGGCCATGGAACAGAAGCGTATGCCGATGATACTGAATTACTTGCTCTTTCCCACATCAAGTCACAGACCTGGTATATGACTCTTATAAAATTGGATCCGAGCACTGTGTTCGGAAAGTGTTCGCCAGCTTCCTCCAATTAGCAAACACGTTTCCCAGTGCATTTAGTTAGCACCTGGCCTATTCATTTTTTTTTTCTTTTTTTTTCGAAACTGTCTTTTCCCAAAATGTTGTAGATCAGTTACAGCAAACAGAACGGCGACCGTCAAGGAAAACTGTCACTCTGGGCTCATTTTTGGCTTTGTTGATAACCTGATTCTTCTCATTTCCCAAAGAACATTTTAAACCTTTTCCAGTTCTGGAGACCTTTGGAGAGATGTAAATTCATACATCACTTAGAGACAGGCATTTCTTCCCCAAACTACAAAAAAAACAATGGGGATCAAGGTCCGCAGAGACACAGTTAAAACATAGGTGTGTCTGGCTTTCCAGCTGACAGTAGGAAGCAAACTTCAGGGTCAGGCTTTGTTTCAAATGGACCCTCCTCATTCAGATGTAAACATCTCAAGCCATTTACAAAGATCAGAATACCATTTCTCATTTGGCCTGTTTGAAATCATTCTGCCTGTTTTTGTAAACTCACATAGGAAAAAATTCCAGATGACATATTTAATCTCTCTATTCAATGACCTTTGTCCATCCTTTCTTTAGCTTAGGCCAGTTATCAATTATGCGTTGACCTGACTGTGTCCCTGTGCCTGATCACCTGTGGCCTAGCTCCAAGCCTGACACAATAGAGGTCAGTTGAATGGATGAATAGAAGGTACAGCCTGAAGAAACAGCTTACAGGATTTATCCAGAATGAAAACTGTCAGGGTGAGACGCTCGGATTGGCAGGGGCCAAGTGGCATTGCTGTTTCCAGACGGGACGAGAGACTTCAGAGGCACTGTATCTGCCAGCAAGGAAGTCATATTACACACTCAGGAGGGATGGCAGGGAGGAGCTAGGAGCTTGTTATGAGCTGATCGTAAACTATATGGTAACTATGCAAAGGCATCTCCTCTTGTTCTCTGAGAACAATTTAACTCTGGGACATCTACCGAAGCACCAATTTTCAGTCAACAATCATAGCCAGAGATCAGGAGAAAAATGACTATATAATTATAGTGTGATCTAAGATCAAAATCTAATACGTGATTTTTTATTTTTATTTTTAAAAATATTTTAGTTATTTATTTTTAGAGAGGAGAAGGGAAGGAGAAAGAGAGGGAGAGAAACATCAGTGTGTGGTTGCCTCTCATGTGCCCCCTACTGAGGACCTGGCCCGCAACCCAGGTATGTGCCCTGACTTGGGATAAAACTGGCGACTCTTTGGTTCGCAGGTCACCACTCAATCCGCTGAGCCACACCAGCCAGGGCTAGTATCTGATTTTTTAAAAAAGATCACGACAGTGCATTTTTCCTTTGGCATGCAAGGACACCGTAGATTGTCTTACTAAGCAATTCTCAATAAGCGCCAGCAGATGGCACCCTCACTCTATTCATTTACTGAAGGGATTCTAGCAGGGCTCCAAAGTCATTAAATCCTGGAATGAAAGCTCTGGGAAAACAGACGTTCAGCATGAGCTAAGGCTACATTAAAAGCAGCACCCCAGGGCCTATTTGCCCCCAGGTACCACCCAGTGACTCACAACTTGGCCTTTCCGTCTCCCACAGAAAATCTCCTAGTAATTCAGGAGCTCACAGGCTCCACCCACCTAAGTTGAACCAAGACTGAAAGATGCTTTGTCTAGGCAGGCAGTGTGGTTGACAATTGATTCTCAATGTCTTTTTTTTTTTAATTTATTCTCAAAGTATACTGAAGACCTTGTCACAGGACGCAGGGTTTCAGCTGTCTCATTTGTTGCAGCTGAGATGAGGGGGGAAAATGTAAAACTTCAGGTGCCAGGAGTAAGGCAGAGAAAAAGCAGAAGAAATCTGCCCTGTGATGAGGCACTACTTTTTGCAAAACTGTTTGATTCTGACTACAAATAAATACACTAAAAGGTGTTAGGAGGCCAGGTGATAGTAAAAAGAAAACGGATTTTTTAAACCTGGCTTCGATGAACGCGAAACAAACATCGGTTCACACCGTGTGACGTTCTGCGGTTCCCAGGGCATGGCCGCAGCCATTTCCCCATTTGTTCCCAGCAGCAGCTCTGCCTCGAGCATTCCAGCTCTCACTGCAGGTGTGGAAACTGAGGCTCTTGGAGCCTGACTAGTAAGTGCATAAAACAGCCACACAGTTCTTTGGCTTAACCTAGATTGAAAACTAGTCTGACCACACACTGCTATTTTGAAGAAAGGAAGCATATCTTTTGGATTCTTCACCAAGTTATTAATTTGTTTCTTGAGAGTGGGCAGACAGGGCGAAAAAGGACTCAAATGCCAAGCTGCTCGCCGGGGGCAGTCGAGGGATGGTAAACCCAGAGGCCTCAGTTACACCCACACGGACCGGGTTACTGAGAGACGGCCCCCTTCCCTCATCTACACTGGCAAGGTAAACACATCCCACTACTAGATACCAATAGCTATTAATCAATTTTCCATATGGCTCTTTGTTGTAATACCTAATATATGAATAATGACAACCTATATTGTATTTATCTTCATTCAAATAAATGTTATTTCAAACAGTAACATCCTCAATCAGGTTTCCAATCAACAGAGTAGTAACAATAAAAAAAATTCTGCTATTTCAAGAAACTGCTCCTTTAAGTCAAAAAATTTTCCACCATATGAAACTGGAATGTTCCACTCAGAATTTCAGATGAGAACAACTATACCTATCCCCATAATGTAAGGAAGGACTGAGCGATCAAACCAGTGTTTCCAGGGAAAACAGACGTGGGATGAAGTCCTGACAGCCTGAGAGACTGATGAAGAATAGAATCTACTTCTGAACACAATTCCCTACCTGATAATTACTTTCGGCATCCGGGTAAAAACTCTTAATTGTCGGAGCTTGGAAATGTTCACATCAAAAGAAATCAGACTTAAAAAACAAACCAATCACAGCCCTGTGGGGAAGCTGAAATATGCAGTTTAAAAGCATGAGTAGAGGATTTGAAACAGGGGTAAGTTACTGCAGAGTTCTTAAATCCACACCTGCATGATAAGGAAGGGAAGTCAAAGAGAAAGTCCAAAGTCTTGTAATGCTGATGTGGGAAAGTGGTATTTTGAGAGATGGTTTCTTTCTCCTACTTTTCCTCCAGCCATCAAAAACTGGAGCAAGAGCCCTGGCCAGTGTGGCTCAGTGGGTTGGGCATTGCCCCACCAACCAAAAGGTCCCGAGTTCAATTCCCAGACAGGGCACATGCTTGGGCTGCGTGTGGTATCCCTGGTCTGGGTGCGTAAAGAAAGCAACCAACTGATGTTTCTGTTTTTCTCCCTCTTTCTCCCTCCTTTCCCCTCTCTAAAATCAATAAACATGTCCTCAGGTGAGGATAAAAAAGAAATGGAGCAAGAACCAGTGGTTTGGGGGTAAAAATGTGAACGCAGTAGATTAGCCAGAAATTGTGAACTAAAACTTTTGACCTTGTTGAAGAATGTTCTTTGATCAGTTGCTAGTTCTGTAACTCTTGGACTCCAGTGGACGAAGTTTAAGTTCTGTGTGTATGCCCCACATAAGAAAGGAGGGAATCACAGATAGCCGGAGCCAGAACTGACTTGCAGGGTTCTGTACTCCAGCTCCCACAGTCCAGACCAGGTTGCTGAAGCCCAAATGGCAAAGCACCTGACCCAGGTGCTGAGAAAAGAATGCGAAGTCCTGATCCCCAGTCCAGAGTTCTTTCCATCCCACTTGCCTATAAGCAAGGATCTCTAACCAAGGGGCTAGTGGAAAATACAGGTCCCATATCCCACCCCACAAGGACCAAAGCGCCACCTCCAAGGAAACATGTATATTTTAAACCAGTAATGTGAACGCTTTTAAAAACTGAGACTGTCTGCTCTCTCCCTCAATTTCAAAGCAGAAAGTTTAATTGTATGGACTCAAGAAAGGCAACGCTAGAGGACGGGATTCGCCGTACAATTAATCTCTAAATGTTCAAGAGTTAAGGTTACCTAGTCTTCAAATCAGGAAAGACGACTTTGGCGGAACTTTTGGGAACACAACAGTAATTGAGATTCAGGAAAGACAGGACATCTTTCATTCCTCACCACGGGAGACAGATTAATATCCCCAATCTCCCAGCTATTTTTATTTTGCTTTGAATTAAAAAGATATACTTTTTTGCTCGAGATATTTTTTAACACCTTCTACCTCCCTCCATGCAGCAGATAATGGCTGATTTGTTCCCCTATTCAATCCTTAGCCTTGACAAAGCAATTGTGTAATCAGCCAAGAACCCTTAAGGGCAGTGGGCACCCAGCTCCCCTCTGCTGGGAGCACGGATGTGGGTTAGCACCTGCCGTGGGGCTGACCGGGCGATCAAGCAAAAACCTGTGCTGATGGGCACAACTGCAGCTCAGTCCTTGAAACCGAAGATCACACAGTTCGATTGAGTGGCAGTGTACAATTTCCAAATCTATCAACTGTCCTGGGAGCGAATTTAGACATGATAGATTACACACAGACGCTCTATTCAAACAGAGTCCCTATGAAAATCCAGATTAGGTTTTATAGTTAAGGAAGAAAAAGACTAAATGCCAAGCATTCTTTGAGAAGACGGCCCTTGTGAGAAAGGTCACTGAAGGACTCAAACCCAAGTGTGGAATTTGAGAGGCAGAAATCCCATTGTGAAGGTAGTGACACAAATGGCATTTGTGCAGAGACATACGTCTGGTCACCAGGGAAACTTTCAGGTGAAAAATTCCGTAATTCCGTTAAAACAGGAGGAGGGGGTGGTTTGGACAGACACCTTCCAACAAAACCATGCCCCAGTTTTCAGTGATTCCGCTAGGGGGCACACCTTCCTAATTTTTCTCTTGGGTTGTTGAGCAGGCTCTGACCAAGAAGGCAAGGAGAGGCAAAGGGCCTGAAGGCTGGAGATTGGGGGGTGGGGGGGTGGGGAGGTGGTGTGTGTGTGTGTGTGTGTGTGTGTGTGTGTGTGTGTGTATTTTTTTAAATTCTTGCCTGATTTTACTGATATGCTTTCAAAGTGAGTCAGAAAGGAATCTGGGTTTCAGAAACAGTGCTTCTCACTGATGAGGCCCACAGGCCCACACGCTGTTTGCAGAAATCCCACTGAGACAGTGCGATGCCATACACCCACTGAGCAAACGTCACAGCTTTGGGACAAAAAAAAGGCAGGTGGAAAAGCAAGATATCCCAAGAGATAATGTGGATGACGTGATGGAGAGATTATGAATTTAGGATACAGAAAAGCTTGAATGAGAACCTTAGCTGCATGATTTTTTAGCTGTATGACATTTGGATAAGTTGATTTTTTGAAACTTTTCCTCATTTTTTAAAAAATAAGGATAATACTGCCTATTTCACGTGACTGAAACAGATACACAAAGCTCCCAATACAGTTTCTGGAACCTCACAGATGTTGAGAAAATGTACTTTTTGTTTTCAAATAGCATTCCGCTCACACTTTCATAGGTCAATTAATAACACTGTTTTTTTAATCTTGTTACTTGGGCATATGACTTTTTTTTGTAAAGAAATGATCCACTATTTATCTATTACTCAACCATCTCCTTCCCTCCCTCCTTGTTTGCCCCCCTTTGATTTCAGTGTCCCCCACGCTGTGTGAGTGCCAAGCAATGTGGGCCGAGTGAGTGACAGCTCCCGACAGCCCAGCTTCGTGAAGGACAGGAAACACGTTCAATGGAAGGTGCCGCGGAGCACCTGGCTGGTGGGAGAGGCAAAGAGAGGAAACAAGGGGGAGGACGGGAAACAGGAGGAAGAGACAAAGGCAGATGTACTGATTTTTATGGCCAGTTTTAGCTTAATACTATCTTCCCTGTTCTCTGATAAATCTGGTCTATGAGCAAAATGTGGTGAAATGCCACGTAGTGAACTCATGCTGTCTGGTTACCGCGGTGGTTCTCTACCTGGCACGCAGAAGTACCCAGAGAAGGCACAGAGTACCGCAACCAACTATTCCAAACAGCCTGTGACGGTGAACGTGAGTGTCCACCTGCCGGCCTCAGGGGGTGCCCGGATTGCCGGTCAGGTCTTTCTGGGTGTGTCTATGAGGGCGCTTCCCAATGGAGCTCGCCTTGGAATCGGTGGCCTTGGGAGGCTGCTGTCCCCCAAGCAGGCTGGCCATATCCAGTCTCTGGAGGGCCTGAACAAAACAAAAAGACAGAGGACAAGGAATCTGCCCCTTTTTCCTGCCTCGCTGCTTCAGCTGGGGCACCTCATCTCTTAATCTCTCCCTCCCTCACACAGGGACTTACGCCCGCTGGCCCCCCGGGTTCTCAGGCCTTTGGACTCTGACCAAACAACACCCTTGGCTTTCCTGGGTCTCCTCCAGCTTGCAGACAACAGGGAAGGGGGCTTCTCAGCCTTCCTAATGTCATGAGCTGATCCTCGTAAGAAATCTCCTTTCATGTCCCATTGGTCTGCTCTCTCTCAATGACGCTAATATAAAGAAAGTCATAAAAGACTTTTCTAAAGATTAGAAGGGACAGTCCTAGGTTCTAGTCTGGGTTTTGCCTCTGCCTTACCCTGGACACACACTTGACCTTTTGGGGTCATAGTTTTGTATCTAGCAAAAACGGTTTAGAGATAAGATTTCTGAGATCTTCCAAATTTAAAAATGCTGTGGTCTGGAACATGACCAGGGACTGGGGCTCAGGTGAGCAGGTCTGTCAACAGATGGAACACCCTGTCCCCTCCCAGAACTGAGGGCAACCTCTTCTACTCTGCCTGCGTGGATCACCCAGCAGCGACCTAAGGACCACATTTCAGGACAGACCACTCACAGAATCCAAGCCTGCCAGAGGCCTGGCCAGCCCTCAGCATAAGCCCTCAACCATTCCAAAACCAAGCTCCCATGGCCACTCTCAGCAAAAACAGTAAATTTGTCATCATCAGACAGGACCTACCGGAGCCCTACACCTTCAGTTAGGTTGATAAATGCTGAGATTCTGTCTCTAATGTCCATTGCGTTGCATCCCGCCCATGCATCCCACTGCCACCATGTGTCACTGTCACGGTGGACCTCAGGCCCCCACATCTCACACAGGGACAACTGCAGCACCTAACTGGACTCTGCTCCCCACCCAGCATAAGCTGCCACAGGAGCTCCTTCAGGCGTGACTCTAATGCCCCCACTCGCCTGCTCAACCCTCCGATGGCGCCCTCATCCCTGGAGCATAGGCTGCACACATTCTGAAGCCAACCCCATTTCAACCTCATCTTACTGCTCCCTGGTGTCCTCACTGGCTCCAGCCCCAGCGTGGAGCCCCCAAACTCCACGGGTTCCCCAAACATGTGCTGTGCTTTCTGGCTCCCAGCCTTTGCTCACTCTCTTCTTTTTGCCCTCCATCCTCACCTGATAAAATCCTGCCACTTCTAATCCTCCTACAATCGTTTGCCTTGGGGAACCCCCCCACAATTGGACACGTTATTCCTGAGAACGGGGATGGAGCCTCGCTCAACAATGCCCCCCTGAGTTCTCCGTCGGGGGGTGAGGTTACTGAGCTCTCAAACAGCCTGTCCTGCTGCGGAGTGAGACACCGTGTGAGGAACGAGCTTGTACAGAGCTGGCTAACAGTGGAGCCTATCGGCACCATAACACTGGTGGTGGTTCACGAGCACGTTTCTCCGAGTGGCAGTAAGTTGTCCTGCCAAGGAACGGCACCAGACCAAACGCACGCGGTCACAGCGGACCGTGGCGACCCGACCTGTGGAGACGGCAGCCACGTGCTTCCTGGCTCAGCGTGGCACGCCGTCTGTCACAGACGTGCGGGGTTTTTATCGTGTATTTATTATCATTTCAGTCCATGTTATCCTTGCCTCCGAAGTTTAACAGCTGTATCCCTTCCTTACAGCCCTTTACATCAAGCCACCTTTAACCTCTTTTTAAAGGTCAAGTCCAATCTTAAAGTGATGCTTCTTTCTTTTTTAGTATTGTTATTGGTTTTGCTAATACCCTGGTTACAAAGTCATATGGGTTTCTTTTCAGTGATTTGCTCATAACCCTGTTTTTCCCATAATCCCTGTTGTTTTTAGAAGGCAATTTCACAGAACAGGAGGATGTTAAGGAATGCACACATTGTTTTCTTACATAAATGTCGAGACTAGTACTAGACCAGGGACAGAAGTCAGACAGCTGGTCAGAAGAAGGGAACGACTGGCAATTGTGAAGTCCCTCGGGGCAATTCCCTCGAGGTCATCCGTTCAGGCCAGCCCTCCTCTAACTGAAAATCAGAGAGGCTCGGGAGGAGGACAGGCTGACCTGGGCAGAGACTAGACTATAAGTGACTTGTAGTTTTCCCGGAGAGCAAGCATGCCTGGAGAGTGCTGGAGCTGGAGGTGCCCGGGCTCCCAAAGAGGGAGAGGACACCTAAGAGAGAAAGAGGCCAAAAGGGGGAAAGGAAGAAAAAGATAAACAAGGGGGTAGAAAACAACTTTACAAAGGACCTGCTAGGAACCAAGTATATTATTTGTTATCTCAATACTTACATGCAAAACTCAGTTCGAAGCTTTAGCCTCAATTTACATGAAAAGAAAGTCAGGCTCAGTGGTTACAGGATTCCCCTAAGGTAACTAACTCAGGGTTGTCTGAGTTCCAGACGCTGGCTTCCCCCTTCCCCTCCACCCAACCCCAGCCCCGTCCCTGCAGCAGTAGCTTCCAAACAAGCCTGCCCTGGAGTCCTGTAAGGAGCGGAGGGTGTCTGCAGGCTAGATGTGCAGGGAGACTGTGTGCCTCCCACCCCCACTCCAACCGCCTTTATTTCAACCGCCTTTATTTGTCTTACGTATTGGGCTTCCTCAGATGCTTCTATTTGAAGTGAGAGTCCTACCTTTTAAAGGGCAGAGGGTGGGGAAGTTTGAAAATCACTGCATCATATCTAGCTGGCTATTTCCCAATTCTGCCTGAGGCTGGCCTTCAGCGGAAAAAAATAAATCAGTGCTTACAAAAGAACTACTCTCTACAGAACGCTGTCGTGGGGCCCCCAAGTCCCCGCTCTAATCATTCCAATGCTGTCTAAAAATGCTTCACCCTGCACCGACTTTCCTGGCCCAGGTGACCATCTCTACCCCTTTCCCAACATTCCAGGACAGCTCAGGAGCTTGCAGGGCTGCAGGCGGCTGGAACGCAGACCCTCCAGGTCTGCAGCCCATGCCCAGGGGAGAGGCGGTGGATCCCAAAGGAGCTCTGAACTTCAAGCAGAACACCCAGGCCCCGCCCTGGGGCTCCCTGAGAAGGCATCAGGTCACTTCACCTCTCCTGGCCACTTCCTCACTACCAAGACAGTGCTTGGACTAGACGGCCCGCGATGTTCTGACTTTTGGGAGTCTACACAGAAAAAGTGTCTGTGTTTCTGAGTTGAGAGAAAGGGGGGGGTGTTAAGAGTGAGTTTGTAGCCCTGGCTGGGTGGCTCAATCGGTTGGCGCATTGTCCTATAGACCAAAGGCAGGGTTTCATCCCCAGTCAGGGCATGTATCTAGGTTGCGGGTTCGATCCCCAGTCAGGCACATGGGGGACACAGCCAACGGATGTTCCCCCCACCTTTTCCTCTCTTTCTAGGACAAATGAACGTATCTTTGGATGAGGATAAAATAAAAAGTGAGTTTGTAGTAAGTCAGAGCGAGGTGTAAAGCTCATGCCCCACAGACACACGCAGAGGCAAACAGACCTTTCAGAGAGATTATTTCTTTAAAATTCACAAGTACTAAACAACAGATTCGGGGGAGGGAAGACGTTACCAATGTTGATGTAGCCAGCCTACGCAGAATGGAACAGGATACACCAATCCTCCGGAAAGAGCGACTCCTGACAACACAAAAGGTAACTGCAGATCCCTTCTGCAGTCCCGAGGTGGGGCTCTGGGCTGCAGGGAGGGGATGTGGGTGGAAGTTTCTTTAAAGCGGTTACAAAGAAAATAGCGGGCACTGGTTTTACAGCCAGTCTGTGGGCAATGAATGACCTGTCACCTTCTCCTTCTGGTATTGATTCTCGCCTCAGACCAACGACGGATGACTACTGATGAAAGTGCACGCGGCTCAGTGACTGCTCAGCTGGGTCTGCAACCCTCCTCCGGCATCTGGCACCACCTCTCTCTGCAAAGGCCCGACCCTCCTCAGAGCAGC
This sequence comes from Glossophaga mutica, assembly GCA_039655065.1. NCBI lineage: Eukaryota > Metazoa > Chordata > Mammalia > Chiroptera > Phyllostomidae > Glossophaga > Glossophaga mutica. The sequence goes on along the minus strand of CM077304.1, from coordinate 172,429,350 downwards.
TCAGCTGGCCTCATCTGCATACATCTGGAGGTACAACCCCTGGGGCACCTGCTTCACAGCTTCACCACCTGTTTTCTATTCCCAGAAATCTATGTAAAACAAACAGAATACTCCAACAGTAACCACCCTTCCAATAACAACGTAGATGACTTACTAGAAAATTCTCCTGGATGCTGCTGCCTTTCAGATATTGCATACTATTATCTGACCATCCTGGCCTCCTAGTAACATCATCTATTTATTGAGCATCTACTTTGGTCCAAGGGCTTTTAATGCACTATCTTTCACCTTTATGATGCCCCTGAATAGTGAAGAAATGGAGACTCTGCAGTTAAATGCTTCCCCAAAGTCACACAGTCTGTGGTTCTGATCTCTGAACCCAGATCTCTGACTCAAAGGACAGAGCTGACGTAGAAACATCTCACACAGCTAAGTGGTGACGACTCCCCACATCTGCTTTCCCTGTTCCTCCCACCTTCCCACAGCTTCCCTGTTTCCCTGGGAGATGGCAACCAAGGGAGGCTTTCAAACAGGAAATGAAAGGAGCTAGGAAACACAGGGCAGACGAGAACTGAACCTGGTGACACCTTCAGGCCTGTCTTTCTGTGTTTTTCCTCTTCTTATGCCTGAAATTCTACCATCAGGTTCATTTTCACAATTAAAAAAGAAAAAAAAAAAACCAGAAATTGCTTCTTGGAAGTGAAGGCTCAATTAGCATTGACTCCGGGTAGAAATGTGTTCAATCAGCGTGGGACATTCTCACCACAGAGGAGACCAACAGCCCTGATGAATGGGTCGTGTGACTCCGAGTGCACTGACTTACAGGTTAACAAAGGACCGTGGTGGAACATCAGCATGCAGGAGGGTCCCGAGGGCAGTGCCCAGGAGATGGCTTGCTAATTCCAAAGCTGTGCTCCCTTCTCTTCCTCTTCCTTCCTCCTAGATAGACTCCTGCTCCCCGAACACAAGCTATCAGACGATATTACAGTTGAGCTGCAAACTGAGTTAAAATGGCACCTGTGAAGCTATGCGTTATGGGGGGTGTTTTACATGGAAATATGTCATCTGCTCCTAAGCAATCAAATATGAGTATACAGGGTGGGGCCAAAGTAGGCTTACAGGTGGGAGTGTGCGCAACAGAGTGTGTTCTTGTACTCTTACGTATCAATTACTGTGTTATTTCCCATCTGAGCAACTGTAAACCTACTCTGGCCCTGCCCTATATATCCATCATATTCCTAAATATGTGGCTACCCAGAGGCATTATTCACAGAAAGTCACATGCTAATTACAAGTGCCACAAATAAGCTTAATACTATTAATGCAAAGGAAAATGAGCAGTGGGGCACCCACTCCCATTGCTCCCTCCTGATGGAAGCTGTTCGCAAATGCAGTTGAAGAGGAAAGCCTGCAAAGCCCTGGGGAGTGAGTGGCTTCTCCTGTTTCACTGTAATTACTGGTTTCTCCCCCAAATGAGATTCAATAGAAAAGGTAATCTAGGTTTATTTAACACACCAATTTTGACTGGCATGGTGGGAGAGAATTCATTATTAAAATGGGACCTTGCCAACTAACTCTAGTGCTCTCACACCTTTTAAATATCCACCTAGAAGTTGTCCTAACAGACATAACAGCAAATGCAAATAACTGGGCACTGTAAACAATAAAGTCCAGCCCCCCACTGGTGTGGCTCAGTGGATTGAGCATTGGCCTGCGAACCAAAGGGTTGCTGGTTCGATTCCCTGTCGGGACACATGCCTCGGCTGTGGGCCAGGTCCCCAACGGGGGCACATGAGAGGCAACCACACACATTGATATTTCTCTCCATCTCTTTCTCCCTCCCTTCCCCTCTCTAAAAATAAAGGAAAGAAAACAATAAAGTCCAATACCAGGTAGATGGTATCAGGGTGACTCTGAGGGAGCATGAGGCCCAAAGGGATGAGAGGGCCTAAAAATTGGAAAGAGCCCAACCTATCCAATTGAGCTGGTGACTCTCTGTGGCCACAAGTAGGTCACTAGCTTATATGGCTTTTGCTTCTCTGTGTGCAGAATGAAAGGAAACGTTCTGTCATTCGCACTGATCCATCTCAAAAGTGCACGGGTCCTCAGAACATCCAGTCTCACCACGACAGTTTATAGAGGAGAACGCTGAACACTAAACCCACGGAGCTAGTGAGTGGCAGAGCCATGACCGATCAAGGCCTCGTAATTCTCAACCCGGCACTCTGATGCCCTAGCACAAGGGTCAAGTCTTACTAGCACAGAGAGGCGGTGAGATGGACTGCAAATGTGCCAACACCAACCCTCTCCAGGCAGCCTGCTATACCAACGCCAGCCATCAGCTGCCATTCAATGTCTACAGTTTCTACTCCAGAAAGGATAGAATGTAAAATGATAGGAGTTATTTGGACACATTTATAAGCCAATATAGCATTCGCTCAAAGTTAAGTTTGCACTTTCACACATATTTTCACACTGAATATTCTAAGTTATAGCTTATTTATAGATGGTTTTAAGCAAACACATTTAAAAGAGAGAAAATCAAGATTACCTGTAAGGAAAAATCTGTTGGAACAGGTTTGATTTTAATTAATGTCATACAAAACTAGACCCAATTTGCTTTAAAACACACACACACACACTGTGTAAATAAATAAACGCCTGAGAACCTCTAAGATGACTGGCAACTGGAGAATTCCTAGCTCTGTCTGCTCACAGCTTCACAAATGGGGTTTCTCCAAGCGGAGCCTGCTCGCCTGGCCGAGCACGGAGCAGGCAGGAAAAGCCCGTCCGCGGCGGGCCTGAATGTGCAGGTGCTCATTCGCAGAGCGAAAGGTGCACTGAGAAGGACCAGCACTCACGCCCACCTGACTGACCCAAATCAATTTGTTTTTTCATGAGACTGACAGACTAAAAGAATGAGAAAATATAAAAATCCTGGAAATAATTATTGGCCCCTATGCCCAAACACAACAAAATCACTCCGACATCCCACGGACAGCCTAATGACCTTTGGGGCAAAAAGACCATTAACAATCACTGCACCTCCTCTCCAAGCGGATGTGTGTTCAGTAGGAGTTTGTTTCCGTGAGAACTCTGTAAGTGTAAGCAGTGATCTCTTGTGCTGGCAATACGTTCGGCTTTACCAGGAGAATCCTGGACAGCAGGAATAGGTTCAGGTCACTGAGGGACTTGAATTCCAAAGGAAGAACTTGAGACTCCAGTTTTTAAGACCTGTTCTCTCTCTCCTCCCTTCGACTACCAGCTCTCTGCGGACGGGAGCCATGTCCCATGTGCCTAAGGCCTGCGCTGTGAAAGTTCAATGCACGTATGATGGATTAAAAAAAGAAAAAAAATTGCTAAAGAACGATGGGAGGTGTAATAAGATGTCGAGTACTTTGGAAAAAAAAAAAATCAAGTTTTTTTTTAATGAAGGAAAGTTTAAAGGTGGGGTTCACTAGAAAATAAGGGGGAGAGAGTCAAGGGTGAGACAAAGTGTTGTAAAGGAAGTAATAAATCTTAAACCGAACTTTGAAAGAAGGTGGCTTGGGATGTGGGTAGGATGCTAGAGCTGGCTCCGCCATTAAACTGATTTCTGAAAAAAAAATGAACTTTTCTGGTCATCAATTGCCTCATGTGTGAAACGGTAAGTGTAGACAACTTAAAATATTTTTCATCTCTAACAATCTGGCTAAGATAGCTGATGCTCATAAAGGTGTGGCTGACTTCCATTGTGATCCACAGATTCTACTCGAGGAAATTTTCTTTTTTTAAAGTTTTCGTTTTAAATTTTTAGCCTTTTAATAATGCCAGCATTTACAGTGTTCATCTTTTGTCTTCCCTTCTCCAAATATCATTCCTCCCCTCCACACCAAGCACAGCCCATGTTTGACCACATTCTCATAATCCCTGTTTCTGTTGTGTATAGGAAAGGCGCTCAGAACCATCCTGAGAGGCGCACAGAGGAGAGTCCACCAAAACACTTCTTCCTGGTCTTCACCTTCTTAGTTTAAAGAGCAACTTCAAATACAAGATCGTGTGCCTAGCTTTCCTTGATTATGTCTGACTTCAGGGGCCCTCCTGTGTGCTTTCATACTACTGTGGGCTCCCCCAGCATGTCCCCAACACACGACTGGCTGACTTGTCTCCCTATTAGAGTGTTAGCCCTTGAGAGTGAGGGTCTGGTGGTGTTCTGGCCCACTGCCTATTGCATTTCCAGTTCCTAGCACAGCAGCTGGCACATAGCATCTAAAATGCTTATTGAACGAATGAGGAAATGAATGGGGAAAACGGAGGCCTGGATGCACTGTGTGTGAGCGGAGCGGGGAATGCAATTTGATGCAGGCAAATTCTCTTGCCCAGCCAGTCAAGAGGGAGCATGGACGAGACCTCAGGCGAGATCATCTGGTCCAGCCCTCTCATTTTCCAGGAGTCAAGGAATTTTGGCATAGTGCCCCGGGTGACATACAAAAGAACGTTTCAGGAAACATATAAAAGAATAGTAGGAAAAGCAAACATTCTCTCTAATAAACGAAGATACCAGCCCACTGAATCTGCAAGTGGAACCTAAACCATTCACAATGCTGATTTTATTTGGCCTTTATTAAGTGCTTTCAAACCTGTCCACCTATCACCTAGGGGTGTCAAGTCCACATCACCCAGGCTCAATTACTTAGTATGTATATCAGGCAAGAGTCTCCTTGTCTCCCTCCTGTGTTTCTCCAGCCTTTCAGTGCTCATTAGCACCTCCAACAGAAGGCTGAGGAAATGAAACTCCAATTTATCAATGTCAACTGTTGAACCAGCAAGTTGTATCAGTCCCACCCCCACACGGAAGTGTTTGGACAATTCCGATTCAACAAGACGTTGGCAGCTGTGTTCCTACGGTTCAGTAATTGCATTGTTTCCTACTGTGCTCTACGGGTTGTGAAATGAATTTATTAAATAACCCACACAAAGGGAACGTGGTGTGAGCCAGCGGAAACAGCTCTGGCTGGGCTGAGTGTTGGGAGACTGCCTCGAAAGACTCACTCTGACCTCCAGCCTTGACTCCAGATTTGTAGCCCTCAGGCCCCAAACTATTGAAGAGAATAATAGTTCTGCCCTGGGCAGGAGCAAAGTCTCTGGCACCTCAACCACGTGTGATTCCCCACCCACCATACACAGCTTTAACGTTTCTCTAATTCTCTATACACTGGAACCTGGCTTGCTTACTTTCAGCCTAAATTATGCCCTTTGAGTGCGGTGGCCATGACATAAACTGGTGCCCAGTGCTTGGCGGGAGGCACTAGGATCTGTAAATCTAACTGGTCACTTCGTACCAGAAGATGAAGGCGAGGGAGGCAAAACTGAGCCCAGGCACAAGAGGTGTATAATGAAGGGATTTAAACACACATGTGCAGAAACCAACCCTACTGTCCGCCGTAAGTTTGCCTGTTGACATTTGCCAGGTGTCTCTCGTTATTAACACCAGTTGGTGTTTCGTAAATCTAGGCCTCTACTGGCTATGGGAATAAGAAATATTTTCAAAGGAAAATGAAAGAAAACTGACTTGGTTAAGTTTCATAAAATTAACCCTATTTCAGTTAGTGTTAAAGTGGCTTCTAAGCCTCAGAAGTAGAGAGGGTTTGAGATTGCAGAGCATGTCCCCAGAGAGCCACCCTGCTGGGGGGCATGTGGAATGTCTCCCTGGCTCTTGGGTGTCGACTGGGCCCTAAGTAGCACAGGTTCTCCTGGACTGCTAGGGCGTCTTTTCTGGACAAAGAGAAGAGGCTGAGTGAGGCTGTGAGTGGGGAGGACACCTTCTCTTCAGCTGGGGTACAGCACTGACTGAGGACCCTGATTTCGCCTCCCTTGTTTTCCCATTCTTTCCCTAGAAGCAAAAAATAATAATAATAAATAAAATTGGAACAAGGCTCTCTCTCAAATCAAGAAGCAGAATTGCACTCCTTATCCTCCCTAACCAATTATTTTATAAGCAGAGGTCAGTTCAGACCCACAGGCATTACTGGAATCCATGAGTAGCCCAGCAGCCCTGGCTGGGGATGTACTATACTCTCTGACATTACTTACCCTGGGCTTGACCATCGGCTCAGTGGGGGTAACGACTGCTAGGATCTAAGATAAGGAACGAAAAGCACCTGGCCCACTACTGAACACACAGGAGAAGTCTGTCTTCGGTGGGCTAAGTGCTCTGTTTCCCAGTCTCTGATTTACACCTCACAAAACCCTATGAGGCAAGAATTTCACCACCTCACAGAGATGTTAAGTGCTAGTCAAGGACAGGAAGTCAGGGAGTAAAAGATTTGGGAATCACAGCCAGGTCTGGCTCACCTGAGCTCTCGCCTGCTCTCTGAGACCAGGTGTTGGTGTCGATCTCTGGGACATTTTTCCTTTCTAGACTGATTGGATGGCAATGTCCTCCAAGGCACTGAACAAGTTAATAGTACTTCTGAATTAACTGTACTGTTTTTTTTCTTTTTTGCCTCTCTAAAAAAAAGAGAATGGAATATGGATAAAGAAGTTCACTACTGGAGTTCTCTGTTCTTTGGATTCTGGCTGACTGCAAATTCACTTTCTAATTAGGAGCCCCCTGGCCCATCGCAGGCCAACAGCCTGATGAGCAGCCCACGGCGCTGCACGGAGAGTTGAGGATCTACCTGGACAGTGGACCAAGACCAGGGATCAGGGTCCGCTCACTCCTGCCTCAGAACTGAGGCCAACAAACCTGTATTCCCAACCCAGCTGATGCTGTAACAAGTTACTTCCTCAGCTGGGGCCAGTGTCCCCATCTGGAACATGGTGGGTTTGAACTGGTTGATATATTTTTTAAAGTCTTATTTTTTCAGGATTGACTTTGCCCCTATACAGTCAACTCGGGCCCCCAGGCACTCTCCGGTCTGATTTCTGGCCCTACTGTTTTTCCATTTTCTGAATGGCACAAACACAAGAGAGTATGGACCTTTTCATGGCTGGTTTTCTTCACTTAGCATGATGTTTTTAAGATTCATCCATGTCACTGAATTCATCAAATTAATAGCTTGCTACTTCTTATTGCTGAGCAGTATTCCACTGTACTGATGTGACGAAGTTTGCTTCTCTACAGCAGTTGACACCAGCTGGGTTGTTTCCAGTTCTTTGCTAGCATGAATAACCACTGTAAACATCTGTGGACAGGCCTTTGTGTGGGGACATGAATTCCTTTTTTTTTTTTTCCAGTAAATACTCAGGAGTATGAGAGTTGTGCCATTTGGTAAGTGTGTAACGTGTGTTTAACTTTCTTATAAACTGCCCCCTTGTTCTCCAAGGTGGCTGTACTATTCTGTATTCCCACCAGCCACGGTGGGAATATACCACCAGTTGGTATTCATTCAGTGGGTAGGCTCAGAGAACTGCAATTCCTAACAATGTCTCATTAATGTGTTGACTCTTCCGGAGCAAAGGGCCCATGAAATGCATCTCAGTACACCCGACAGCATAAGGATGGAGGCAAAGTAAGTGCACCGACTCGGTGCTGAGGGCCCTTCCAGCTCTGATGGTCTCATTATTCTCTTCTTCCTTTTCTGGATATCTTATTTGGTAGACATAAAGTGCCAAATTTAGGTTAAAACCCACCTGAGATGGACTACAAAGCTACCACCTACTAGTTGTGCGAGGTAAATGCTTTCACCTCTCACAGACGTGGTTTCCTCCTCCACAAACTGGAAGTGATGATTACCTTACTCTCAGGGCACTGGAAGAGTAAGTGAGGTAAGGCATATGCTTGGCACATAGTACGTCCTCAGCAAATAGCAATTTTTAGCTTCCACAGTTACAGACTGGTGTGGCTGATAAAGAAGCAGAAGAAGATAAATTGGACCCCTTTCCAAAGGACCCCAACCATCACTAGAAGGACCAAATGATGTTCCGTGTCCCACAGCAGTGACTCCGCCATGCTTTCCATCTGGGCTTCGCAAGGTTCAGGGTGTCTCCTCTCTCCGCATACTATGCTGGCTTACTCATTCTTCTATTTATTTACAATGTATACACATGTGTACACTGTAGCGAGAAAGAGAGAGTAAACAACAAAACACAGTTGTTCTCTAACTGAGCTTCCAGTCCAATGCATCCCTCTTAACTGATGTGTAGGGAAACATAGGAAGACACAGGGTGGACGTTTTGCTATAGGCAAGAAGAAAGGCAGAGTTCCAAGGCCAGCATTCTAGGTCTCAGCCAAGCTGCTTCAAGTGTGACAGTATTTATGGGATTGTGCGTCCCGAGTTTTTCTGAGTGCTTGTGTGTGCGCATATGTGTGCGCGCGCGTGTATAAGAGGGAGGTGAGAAAGAAGGACTGGGGAATCCGCTGATGGGCAATGAGCTCTGAATAATGCATTGACACGTTTCATTTTAAGCACTGTGTGTGTTCCATCCCACCCCCACCCCGCAGGCTAATTACCTCCCCATGTCGAGCACCCAGCTGTTGCTGTCTGAAATCTGACCTTCACTGTGAAGAGGCTCCCAGCTGCAGCGGCTGCCTACCTAATAAAACATGGACCCTCATCTGCTTTACCCTCTCTTTCCCTTAACCAACTTAGCGAGGTAGGCTGGTTTCCCTAGTTCCTTTCCCCAAACCATTTGTCTCTCTGCCAAAATAAAAGGGGGAGGCAAGTACCCCTGGAGGGGAGAGAGCCTGGCTGCAGTGCAGCCCTGCAGAGAGTGCTACTGGAGGCCTGCTGGCTCTGTTCCTTTCGCTACTCAGTGTTGATCACTGACCAGAAGCAAGGGCATCATTTGGGAGTTTATTAGAATGTAGAATCTCAGGCTGCATTCTGCACCTCCTGAATCAGAGTCTGTGTTTTAATAGGCGACCCAGGGAATTCCTGGGTATATTAAAGTTTCAGGAGTGTTAGACTAGGATAGAAATCCCGAAGCCCTTTCAGACACTCAATATAAGAACCTGATGTATGCGCATGACATGGGCAAGCTCAAGACAAAACTGTGCTGGGAAGGCGGTGTGGTGGGAAGGAAGCCGCCGGCCCCCAGGGATCCTCACTTTCTGATATTCACGTCCTGCGTCATCCCTTTGGACACTGAGTCAGGGCTGGTCTGTGGCAAATCAAATGTGTAGAAGTGATAGTGTGCGGCCTCTGAAGCCTGGCCATAAACGGCACTACGTTTTTCTGATGATTAGTGATGTTGAGCATCTTTTCACACGTCTATCGGCCATCTGTGTGTCTGTCCTCTTTGGAGAAGCCTCTATTCAGATCCTCTGACCATTTTTAAATTTGATTGTTCTTTTGGTGTTAAAACCACAGTGGAACATCACCTCACACCGTCAGAATGGCGATCATCACTAAATTGAAAAACAGTAAGCAAGTATTGGAGAGGATGTGGAGAAAAGGGGTCCCTCGTGCACTGCTGGTGGGAATGCAGACTGGTGCAGCCACTGTGAAAAACAGTATGGAGATTCCTGAAAAAATTAAAATGGAACTGTCTTATGACCCAGTGATTCCACTTCTGGGTATATATTTGAAGAAACCCAAAACACTAATTCAAAAAGGTAAATGTAGCCCTATGCTCATTGCAGTATAATTACAATAGCCAAGTCATGGAAGCAACCCAACTGCCCTCAATAGACAAGTTGGGGTACATTTACACAATGGAATACTACTCAGCCATAAAAAATAAATTGTTACCATTTGCGATTGCATGGATGAACCTGGAGAACATTATGTTCAGTGAAATAAGTCAGACAAAGAAAGACAAGTACCATATGATTTCATGTATATGTGGAATCTAAAGAGCAAAATAAATGAATATACAAAATAGAAACACTCACAGATACAAAAACAGACCAGTGGTTGCCAGAAGGACGAGGGGTTGAGGGAACGGGTTAAAAAGGTAAGGGGACTGAGAAGTACAAATTTTGGTAGTCAAAAAATAGTCACGGGGATGTAGAGTACAGCAGAGGGAATATAGTCCATAATCAGGTGATATCGATGAGAACACTTTGTAAAGTATATGATTGTCTAACCACTATGCTGTACACCTGAAACTGATACAAAATAATATTGAACATCACCTGTAATTGAAAAATAAAATTTTAAAAGGAGGCATTGTGATGTTTTCCTGCCTTGGTCCCTTGGATCACTCACTCTGGGGGAAGCAGGTCGCTGCGCCGTGGGCACTTCCAAGACTTTGTGAAGAGGCCCATGCGGGGATGAATTGAGGCCCCCCTCCCACTGACAGCAGCATCATCTTCCCAGCCACGTGAGTAACTCAGCTTGTCAAGAAAGCCACCAGCCCCAGTCAAGCTTTCAGATGACCACAGGCCCAGCCAACACCTTCTCTACAACTTCAGGAGATAACCCCCAGGCCAGAGTCCCCCAGTGCAGTCACACCCAAATGCCAGGCTCCACAACACTGTGTGATGATATTTAATGTTATTGTAAGCCACTAAGCTTTGGGGTACATTTTTACTCCCCTATAAATCACTAGCACAAAGACAGAGAGCTGGGTTTGAGACTGGGCTCCCCTAATTAGTATTGTCGTATCACCTCCTAAGTGTCTCAGATATCTCGTCTGTAAAAGGAACAACCACAGTTCATCAAATCTTCAACACTTTTAAACATACAGCTGTCCCATTAATTCATATATCACTAACACAAAAAAAGGTGTCATCAAATTTTATACATCATCGATTCTAAAAGGCATACTAATTTAGAGATGAAAAAAGTGTGGAGAAATGTGCATATTAAATCAATGTAATGTGGCCTTATACTTGTTCTGCCCCCCACACAGAGATGCTGTAAGGACGAAAGATACAGCAGGTGAGAAGGCACCTGGAGGCACCTGATGGCAGCATCCTAAAGCACCAGGACTTGAGAAAGGGAAACCAAATTACGGTTCCAGACTGGCTAATTAGGCTGGCTCTGCTGGGAGGTCATCATCTCACTGTTAATGCTATTGCCTTGGGCCCCTATCAAAATGTATGCTCAAAATGACTGCTACAAAGCCCAACAACAGTCACGGAAAACCACCCGTGGCAGTGCTCTCTAAACTTGCTTGAGCCTAAGAAATCACTTGGTGCGTTTGTTAAATATACACCCAGGCCCCTTGCTACAGACTTTGATTCAATAAATCAAGGAGGGGCTGGCATTGGAATCCATATTTAACAAGGGCCCCAGGCAGTTCTTATAAACATGCAGGTTTAAAACAGTGATTTAGGCCCTAGCTGGTGTAGCTCAGTGGATTGAGTGTGGGCCTTCGAACCAAAGGATCGTGGTTTGATTCCCAGTCAGCGTACATCCCTGGGTTGCAGGACAGTTCCCAGCAGGGGACGCATGAGAGGCAACCATACATTGACATTTCTTTCCCTCTCTCCTTCCCTTCCCCTCTAAAGATAAATAAAATCTTTTTAAAAATTAATTTAAAAAAACACTGATCTAAACAAGATAATACCCACTCACTTACTAATATTTTTCCTCACATCAAATCATAGTAGAAAAATTAAAACCCAGTTTCCTTAGCTACATCCCCATATAAAAAAATGCCTTCATCCCAGTGTAAGATTTTATTAAAGGTCAAAGGAAAAAACAAGTGAACAAACAAACAAACAAAAAAAACCCCATGAAACTGTCTTACCAACTAGAGCTTGCCATTGGCTAGAAAACTTGAGTAATGGGAAAATTGCACTATTCAATGTTTATAACACAGACAGCTCCTTATCATATATATTATGGAATACATCTCCTGACAGGCTGACCCCTTTCTTTCTTCATCCATTAATAAAATTTGCTGGGCAACCATACTTCCTTTTTTGCTGAGATTACCAGGAAATTTTCACCTAAAATTCATTCCCCAAAACAATAACAACACTAACAATAGTTATATAGCTTGATCAAAGAGAAACCAACGTAGCTGCTATTCCCTAAGCCTTTTTGTGAGGCATTGCTTTTGTCCCACATACTCAAATGGTCATGTTATAGTCACGTCTTTTTTGCTTAAGACCTTCCAGTCCTTTTGGAAGTAGACAGGAAATACACTTAAAAGTCAATACTGTCAATTTTGTTTTGTTTTGTTTTGTTTTGTTCTGCTTCTCATCACAGTTAGACTAAGCAACCACGACCCCATTTCTAGCAACTCTGCCTCCAGCTGTGTGGGCTATCTCCTCCCACACCAACCCTGTGGCCAGCTTCTAAAACACCGTGCAATGCCAGCCCTTCCTTGGCAAGGGAAGTATTTTCTCCTCAAGCCAAATACTTAAGAGAATAAACAGAAAATAATTTTAACATAGCTCCTCAAAAGGCTCTCCTTGTCTCTCTCTGGTGGATGTTAACAATTTTCTGACAATTTAATCTAACTACAGCAGCAGATCAGACCATTGAAATTCTTCCCTACAAAAACAAAACAAAACAAAACAAAAAGCCTCCCATCTCATTTTAAACACCTTACTCATGGACCTTTGGTTTTGCACCAGAAATTCCTCCTTGACTTGCACTTCTAAATAACCCACAAACAATAATTAAGTCACTAGAACCCTCCTGCGAAAAGGGCACTTTCTAACAGATGGGAAACCAAACCAAAGCATGTCAACCATTTCCACTCTTCCTAGCCCCGAGGAGCAAGAAGACACAGGGCAAAGTTTTCCATCATCAACCTGGGAGACCAAGGCACACACAGGCTCTCAAAAGGACATGACTAAGTTGCAATAGTTTAGGAGTATGGAGTAGTGTTACTCATTGTTGTTCCAATGAATATTTTGAATCCACAAATTTTTTCATACCATCCTGGCTGCCCAGTCTAACTTCATCCTGTTATTCTGGCAAAGGGCCTTTTACTCCATGAAGTCCTCCGTACTGCCCCTCTCCTTCTGTTCTCACTGTCCTCCCGTGACCCTCCCGCATCATAACAGGGTGCTGCATTTGGTGGTCTCATCTGCTGACTACTCCTCCTAGATGAGTGGCTTGAAGTCAAGGATCCAAGTTAGTTCATCTGACTTGCAGGACCAAGCAAACTACCTGCTACATGGTAGGCACTCGGGAGATCCTTGTGAATGGAAGAACCTAGTTCAGGCCTGGACTTCAAGGTCCCTGAAATCCTCTGATTCAAATTCATTCATTATGCAAACAAGGACACCAGGCCCAAAGAAGTGATTTTTCCCCCAAAAGTGTGTGTCTCTCTCTCTCTCTCTCTCTCTCTCTCTCTCTCTCTCTCACACACACACACACACACACACACACACACACCAAAAACAAGAGAGACGAAAATCCAGCTCTCATTCCCAGCCCAGTGCTTTCCCATTACGTCACCCCTGTGCCCACACTGTTCCCTCTGCCTGACCCTGGTCTTCTGCCGCCACCTCTCCCGCCTTCCCACTTAGCGTCTCCCTCACCCATCACTTCTCAACCCAGAATCAGTTCTCAGGGGGAAGCCCTCCGGCCGGCGGCAGGCTCCTTCCTATCTGCTCCCACGTCCGCTACAACCGCGTTCCTTTCCTTTCCTTTGGAGAAGTCATTTATCCCGACATGCAGTCATATTTTGAAAAGCACAATTATTTTATGAAGGCCTATCTTTTTCACTAAAATATAAACTCCCTGAGAGTAGAAACACATCTTTGGAGCTGTTGTTTACTGCTATAAACCCTAGTGCCTAGTGCAAGAAGCCTCAACTAAAATATGTGTTGAATGAATAAATCATTTAAGAACTCTCCAAAAACAGGGAGTGGGCCGGTGGCACAAATATTCTGTCTCATGAACAGCAGACACACAATAAAGACACAAATCATTCTTACTGCAACATGAAAAGGTATCTCTGCTTTTGCATTCATTCAGGTAATTCACTATATAAGTAACGAAGCCTTCAACTCAGAGGTCCCTGTTTCAGACTCCGGGGAATGTGTAGCAGCCTTTTTCCCCTCAGTGGGTTCACAACAAGGAGCTGCTACTTATTTTACCAGCAGAAGGCACACGGGGCCCACCCACGGGCTGCTCACGGAATTTCTTTCCCAGGAAAGACTGAAATGTCTGTTGGAGCACAGGCAGGCGGGTGCTCTCTTCCACAGGTGCAGGTATTAGAGAGGATTATTCTTATTCATTTGTCCGTTGATGTTTTAAAAATTTCTCAAAAGCCCCCAATAACAATTGCAAATTTTATTCCACTTAAGCCAGAGAAAGGGCCAGGTCACATATCTGGTTCCCAAGTCTGACAGATTCTAGAACAAAAGGATGACAATTTGATGTAATTTCTTAAACAGTTTAGTAAGTCCATTGGGTCTAAAACTATTTAAATATCAAAAATCACTTCCAGTCCTGATTCTGGAATTAGACTAAAGAATTGGATCATTCCTGCTACTGTTTCTTTGTTCTTTACCTGTTTAAATAGAACAAAACTTCTAATTTGAAGATTTACTACTAGTCTTGCTCCTATAGCTCAATGGTGGAAAACCTACCCTTCTTTGGAAGAACAAGAAAATGTTAAAAAAAAAAAATTAAGAAAGCCCTGCCTCAGACAAAAAGCTTTTGATTAGAGGATATCATCAATCTTCTAACATACTTAGCACATTCCCAGTGAAATACCATTATATCCTTCCCTCCTCGGAGCATGAAAAATGGCACGCCACCCCTAGCTGGGGTACCAGAGGTATCGGAGAGGTGAGATGGGAAGTATGGTTATATGCTCTGATTTGTCTTTCCATAGGTGGAACTGGGCTATCAATCAGAAGACTTCATTATAAACAGCTCACAATCCCTCTCTGGGCCTCAGCATCCTCTAATATTAATGAGAGCATTACTCAAAATTCCCCTTAACAGCCACCACTCTGTGACTCCAACTCCAACTGTACTAACACACAGGGATAATTTTGGAGCTTGTTTCTGGAAAAGCAGGGAAAGAGCCAGATGTCTTCAGGGGGTTTACTCTGTCTGTTCCACCTCTGTTATAGACACCCAGGGGTGCCCTGTACCCACCCCCAGCCACTGCTTCATAATAGATCTCTAATACCCAAAAGTAATTCGGATGCTTAATAAAGGGTAAACTTGTTCCCCCAAAATTCATACTGTGAAGCCCTAACCCCTGGTACCTCTGAATGTGACTATATTTGAAGACAGGGCATTTTAAAATGTATTAAGTTACAATGAGGCCATTAGGATGGGCCCTACTCCAGTCTGACTAGTGTCCTTATAAAAAGAGAGAGTTAGACACACAAAGAGATGCCAGGAATGTGGGCACTCAAAGGGAAGACCATGTGAGGACACGGTGAGGAGAAAGCCATCTGCATGTGAAGGACAGCGGTCTCAGGAGACCAACCCTGCTGCGCCTTGACCTTGGACTTCCCAGCCTTCAGAACTGTGAGAAAATAAATGTCTGTTGTTTAAGTCACCCAGTGTCTGGTATTTTGTTGCAGCAGCCTTGGTCAGCTAATACAATGCTGAGCTGATTCATCTCTTCAGATGAGAACTGAGATCATCTTCTCTTTATCTCTCCTTTCTCTAGTGAAAAGACTTTTGTTCTAAAGCAGGAAAATAACTTTCTCAAAGTCACACAGTTACTTAATGCCAAAAGAGTTACTAGAACAGAGCTCTTACTATTGTACCCTCAACCACTTGAACTTTTTCCTTTAAAAAATGCAGATTATACAACAAAATATTAAAACTTGTCATTGACATACAAATGATACGTACGCATCAGAATGCCTACCCAGTATACAGTTATAATGTTGGAAGAACTCATTTTATATTCGGATTATGATATTTCGGTAGAGAACTAAAAACACATTTAAAATAGGCCCTATTTGTGCCCAGAATTCCATCAGCATCTATTGACCAGAACTGGCATTAAGACTTCTTCCTTCATTCCAAAGGCCAACAAGCTCCCTCCAGGGAGTGCTCGTACAGCTATTGGCTCTCCTCGGTGCTCTTTCCTTTCCCAAGGGAGCCTTCTGAAGTCTGTACACACAGGGAGGCACTCAAACATAAACATGCATGTTTTTAAAACTAATACCAGGCATTAGACTCAGTATTTGCACTGGAACCTATTTCCATTCTCTGCTCCTGGTCACACACATGCCTGATCGGGTACATGGCTCCATGCCCAGTGCCAGATGGGGGCTCGAACCGGGACCCAGCTGTAGCTGTACTGAGGGTTCACCATCCCAGGCATACCCCACTACTACAGATGAAGTTAAGATGAGGCCCTGAAAGAAAACTAAAATGTAATTACCCACAGCAAACCTTAATTATTGGAACTGCATTAAAGAAAAAGGAAAAGGTTCTACTTGAATTGTTCCCTAGTGATATTCGTTGGATACAGTCAGGCTATTTGCATCTGTATCAACTCAAAAGGATTTATATACATATATCCTTAGATGGATATATATTCACTCCAAAGGATGATTCCATATATATACATATTTATTCATTCCAAAACCCCATTCATATGACATTCTATTTCGTGGGTCAGGTTGAAGCTTGGGGCAGGGATTCATGAAGGCAAAGAAGATAAAGCCCATGCCAGTACTGGACAAATAACTAAGTGCTACACATATTAATAATTATGATTACTAACATGCTTACTGTAAGTCAGGGTATACATATCAGAAGGTGATGGGGCCAATATACCGAGTCACCGTAATTGCTTTTACATACACCCTCCCTCTGGGTTCGTGTACCTTCCTCTAGGGGTAAGGCAGCCCCTTGGTGCTCTCTAAGGAAATCCACCCGCAGGGACACTCATCTCCCTGCTCCCAGTGGTTTTCTTTCCAGTGGACATGTCCTACCTGCGGTGTTTCTAGCAATTATGTTGGGACAGGCCCTGCAAAATGTGCCTCAACAACTCCCAAAGCTACCTGGTGGGGTAACTCCCCTCAAGGACTTCCAATTGCTCCCTTCAATTTGTAAATGTCCATTTATGTTGAAGGTCAGAGTGAGAAGCAACTGCAAATAAACATGGACATTTCTAGAAATATTTTGTGCTTGTACTATGTCTGCCAATACACATTTAAATATTATTCGTCTAACTAGACATACGAATATAGATACATACAGAAATAAAAAACTACATAGGGAGACAGAATTCTATCGCCAGCAGCACGGGGTCTTCCTCAGAGCTCCAGGGAAAGGAGTTGACTCCGAGAACAACTGCTAAGAAACTGGCAATGTCCACAAAACCACCTCAGAATCACCCTGTGATAGGAGGTCTCTGGGAAAGCTCACCCCCAATTCTTTTCAACTCCCTTTGCATCCTTTCCTTCTCCCTAGGGTTTTTAGATTCCCTAAATTAGAAACCAAGTAATCCTACAGTTTTGGGGAAACTCATGGCCATTACAGGAAAAAGCAAAAAAACAATATCCATGCAGAAATAAGGAAAGTGCTGGAAAAACAATACTCAATACTTTTCGAAACCGAGGGGTTGAGGTCATACCTAAATCAAATAGAATTTTTGAGGAATGTATCTTTAGCCAGTAAGTCAAAAATCCAAGGAGAATTTGAAGAGTAAGTGAAAATGTCCCCTGCAGACATAAAAGATGATGCTGAGCGGGAACACAAAAAATTGAGGGGTTCAAGCTTTAGAAAGATACCTGCGGTGTTCCCCTTTCTGTAGAAAATAAAAGGAGAGTGACTGAAATTAGAAACTTTTACACTCATTCCACATTTTGAAAGTCAGCTAAGGGGGCCAGAATTTTGTTCAAAATGAAAAAGAAAATCAAAGCTCCTTTAATTCAACCACCATAACTTTTGAACTTGAGGGTACAGCAAGAACTTTTCCTTTCTTTTCTTTCTTCCCATCTCCCCAACACACACACACACACACACACACACACACACACACACACGCGCGCGCGCGCGCCTCCCTCTGAGGCTGAATCACAGTATCTAGGGCAATTTATCAGATGTTCCCATTTATATCACAGACCCATCCCACTAAATCTGGAGAACCCAGAGTCTGTCTCCAAGGGCCTTCCCTGTGTGAAACAGATGAGCAAGGGTTTGCAGTAGAAAATTTCTTGTGGCGGGAGGTGGCGGCTGGATCTCCCCAGATGGCCAAGGATGAAAACTCCTACTGAAAGGTGGCATTCTTAGTGGCCTCCTGAGTGGCCTTGTCCAGTAAAACAGTTGGATAAGTCATAGGCTTTGACTGGACAACTGCTGAATAAATAAAGGCCAGGAAGATGAGGTTTCAGTTGACTACAACAACTTCTTAGAAACTTTCCCTGTTTGGGAACTGCCGTATACAAATATTTCCCCACATCACTGGGTGCTATCCAGTTGTTCCTCTTAACTATCACCAAAGCTAACAGACAGGAAGCAGGTTGTAGGAAACACAGAAATCACAATCAGCAAACCATTTTATAGTGGAAAGAACATAGGTTTTCAATCAGAAAGACTAGAACTGAACTCACAAACTAGTAATGAACTCTGTCATGTAACTCCTATAGGCCTTAGTATCCTGCATCAGTTTATAAAAAATAAAATATAAGAAGCCCAACAGGTAAGACAAACATGTCCACAAAAAGCACTCTGAACGAATCATGGAAGTCTCAATAGTGAATGTGGATCTGATCTCAAATGCTTTCCAGCTATCTGGGAAAACAGAATATATGCACTCAAAAAGACAAGGCACACCCAGTAACCAGCCTCCAAAGTGGCCCCCGATGACCTCACCTTCTGTTAGTCACATCCATGAGTGGTCACCTCCCACTACATGCCCAGTTCGTCAATAGAAGTGATGGTCTTTACTTCCAAGATTACATTACAAAATCCATCGTGGCTTCCACCTTAGCATCTCTCTTTCCCTCCCTCTCTCTCCCTCTCCCTCCCTCCCCCCCCCACCCCTCTCTCTCATCAGTCATCTTGGGAAAGCCAGCTGCTTGTCACTGAGCAGCCCTACAAAGAAGAACTGGAGTCTCTTGCCAAGAGCCTCTAGAGTGAGCTCAGAAGTGGTTCCTCCCCCCGGGTCATGTTTTCAGACGACGACAGCCCTGGCTGACAGACCGACTGCACCCTCATGACAAACCTGGAGCCAGAACCACTCCCCTGAACCACTCCCAGATTCCTGACCTCAGAAACCGTGGGAGGTAATATGGGTTTGTTGCTTTAAGTTGTGGAATAATCTGTTACCATCAATAAATTAACTAATACATTAGGCTACATTAATAGTTGCAAGGTCTGGAGGAGGGACAAATTCCTGGAGGCTGGAAGTTTTGTCAGGAAAGTAGGTTTTAAAGGATGAGCTAGTCAGCGGTGAGGGAGTGTAATGTGCCACAGACATGAATGAACCAGGTGGAGGGGCAGGAACGCATCAGACAAGTTCAATGGGCAGTTTACAGAGACACAGGCGCCAGGCCAGCGTGTCTACCACTTCTTCTTCAGGCAATGGCGAGCAAGCAAGGTCCTTGAGCAAGAAAATGACTAGGCAGTACCCAGGACTGAGAGTTCCCAGTGGTGGGCATGCAGAAGATGGATTAGCCACGTTAAGACAGAGGCAAGGAAGTCAGAGAGGAGCCATTTGCAGGGACCCGGGGGAGGAAATAAATAAGGAGCCGAGCCAGGGTATAGCTGAAGCGGGAATGGAGAGAAGAGATGAATGAGAGGCACAGCATGGATTTGGTCCACCGTGCCACGCACTGGCCCCCCACGGCCGCCTGCCTGAGCTGGGGTTTCCGAACAGTCCCTCGGTCATTTAATCTGTGTGTATACTTAGTTACATGCCTGATGACAATGCTACGAGGGACACAGCCTTCCATCAAAGTACCACCGCTCAGGCATACAACGTGCTGTCCTGGTATACAAGGCACTGCACTACAAAATTAATGCCATAAATATTGGAGATGTTACAGTCACAAAACCAGAGTGAATGTGTAAGCTTTGTCTCCTCTTATATCACCTCAACTGCAAGAGCTGACGCCAAATTACAGTTATCTTCAATAAAATAAAGTCAAGTACTAATAAAAGAGGACTGTGGAAGTGATACACAGAAAATTCAAGAATCTTTCACCGCAGTGACAGGTCTGAAGAAGAAAGCGCTGAGAAGCAATATTAGTATTATCAATCTGGTCCAGTCATCCTATGTAAAGTAACAGGAGAAAAGGCATCAAAATGCCAGTGGAGATTCAATGAGGAGGACTGGGACTCTCTGGGAAGTGGACACTGTGCAATTACTCAGAGGCTGTTGAAGCGGCCACTCATGCCGGGTGCAGCTCTGGCCCCTCCAGTGAAACTCGAAGGAAAACCGACCAAAGGGCGCTGCCTGGAGGCAGGGTGTCTTTGGCAGAGACCTAAGGGCCTGGAGGAAAGGAAGCAACCTGCCATTGGGGTGGACAGAAAGAACACATGGAGCTCTTCCTGCCCACATATGCAGGGCTAGTGTCCATCCGGTTTAGCATGCCTGGTGGGTAGTGTGACCCACACGCATTTCTCAATTAGGGAAAATGAGGCTGAGAGAGGTGAAAATCTATTGGCCCAGGTGATACAGGCTGGACAGTTGATCAGGATGGGCAACCTGGTTTCTCAACCCCCAGCCCAGCACCCTTCTGCTTTCACTTAACCCCTTGATGGAGAGGAAGACAGTGATGAAGGAAGTCTCCCAAAGAGCATCCAGTGAATGCACTATGCTCTGAGATATACTGATCTCATTCAGAGACAAAAGTTGAACCCTTTTCCTATAAATGCAGCCATCTGCTAGGTCCTGTGAGGTAGAGAGGAGTACATGAGCTTCTGGAAGCTGAGATGGGTCAGTTTAGTAGAGAAAATGGTCAAGAGCGAAGGGGGAGCAGAATGAAAGTGACATGCAAAAGGCTGTTAGTGTCCTGACACAAGGAGGTGGTGGCAAAGGTCATTCGGACTGGTCCGAAAGGCCAGGGTCTAGGCTGGATGCCTGGCTCAAGGAGGCTAGGGAGGGACAGTAATGAGGACCAGTTGCAAAGGGAGGCCCAAGCCAAATTGCAGAAGCTTGGAATTCCAGAAGTTGTTTAAACTTTACCTCATGGACAGTAGGGAGACGTGGATGCGTGTACCATACTTAGGAAGTACCTAACGGGATTCAATCACCCACATCTGTAACTTGCTGAGGGACTGCCTGCCACTTAGTCCTATCAGCGGAACTACAAAAGACTAGTGGCAACGGCAAGCTCCTTCCTGCCGCTGACAGGTCGCAACGGTATGCTGATCTGCCTTCCTGTGAGAGAAGACACTACCAACCCGGCATCAGTAACCTGCCTCTCCATCTGCTATGATGGAGCAGGACTGTCATCCCAGCTTCGGAGCCAGCCCTGCTCACCCCGTACTATGTTGGGACTACAGAGATGCTAAGCACCCTTCTAGGTGCAAAAGCAATGGAGGTAGAAACATCTGCTTATAGAAATCGAACCCGATCAATTCACAGAAATATAAATATGTCTCTATTTGCAGAACACTGAAATCCGTCTGAGGAAAGGTATCCAGTCTGTAGATATGAACGACGAGAGCTGGTCAGGGAAGGAGAAGCTCAGAAAACCGGTATTCCCACGCTGGCTCTGCCACTTCCCAGCCACGTGACCTGCAGGATATTTCACTTTACTGAACCGTGGTTCCCCCATCAGCAAAAATAAAAATGGCCTCTTCTCTGCCCACCCGTCAAGAAGACTACAGGAGAGACGTGCTTCCAGTCCCCAGCCCAGGCCTGTGAGCAGCCATGGCTACTCTCCAGGCAGAATCAGACCAGGAGCCCCTGGAACCTACTCCCAGTCTGTATACTGAGTCCAAACTGCAAGACTGGGGCCAGAACCCCTGCCCCTGCTTCCATACTTGCACATCACTGCCGGCTATGAAATATGCTGCCCCCGTCCAGGTTTTGATTCCTGCTCATTGTTGTTCCTTCTAGTTCTGCCTCCCTTGGCCAGGAGCCCACACTGAAACCGCCAGCTGGAGGAGATCATGGACACAGCCAGGTCCGTGCCTCTGGGATGGTTGGGCCGGGGTACATGGTGCCCATCCACATTCCAGCGTATCTGACATCCAGACTTTTTGGAGGGAATGGGTTCAGACTGTTTTTGTTACTCCCAAATCTGAGTTAGTGCTCACGGGCATTAAATCTCCCTGATTTCAGTGCCCTGGCATGAGCCGGATGCCCACACTACAGTGGTTATTTCAGAGGCAGAAACACCCTATCCCAAAACCTTTGGCAATTCCCAAGCACCTGTTTCCCTGCAGTGCTCCTCACCTTCCCCTTCCATTCCACAGACTGATAGGTACATTGGCAGATACGTCACATAGCTGCCGTGATGCCAAAGCTTCAAGTGCAACCCAACAAATGAGGTAGGAATACCAACGGGCCCTGCCCACTTCTTTACAAGGAGGTCTCCCCAATCACTCCTCTGCACTGGCGAATGGAACCAGCAAAACCCACTGAGAGAAATCAGATGGAGCCTCAGGTCACCTCGATAACAGAGCTCCCAGGAGGTTCTGGGGAGGGAGGAAGTGCTTCCAAACCCTTCCCCCAACGTGACCCTTCTCCACATCAACTCTCGGGGCCTGATTCCAGGCTGTCCCTGCACAAGAACACCATTCACACGCAGCCATATTTTGCCTGAAAAAGAGAAACTGGAATAAGCAAAGGGCCTTCCTCTGATTTGCAGGAGAAAGTTCGCTTCTCACCCTCCCATCTTTCAGCCAGGCGGCTGGCAGCCTCTAGCCTTATTTTCCTCCAGAGGAAGGCCAACAAGATTAAAGCTCTGGCCTTTAGTTCCTACTTGGAACAGACACAATTGGTGATTAACGGCCTCTTGAACAAGAGTGATCCTCTACTCACTATAGATTTGGCTGCTAAGTACATCTGATTCAAAATGAAAAGAAACACATGTATTCTTTGACCGGTTTCCTTGGGAAACTCGGAAGTTGCAGACCAAATGGTGAAAAAAAACCCTAAAAACTGTAAGAGAACGATTGCTGGGTGACGGCCACATAGTCTTCAAATGACATAATTTACTGAGTAAGGTTTTCTCCCCCTTGTAATTAAGAGCCAGGGAGAAAGTAAGTTTCATTGCTTAGGAGTCACGGGAAGAGCCATCCATCCCTAACTCAGGCAAGCGGCCTTGACACCCAGTGCGACTCTTGTCACAGCACGGAGTCTGTGGTGGAGACCGTCTTGTGTCTGTCATCGAAACTGCCGCTTAGAGAATGGTTTCTCTCCATCCCCTGCCTTGCCAAGCATCCTCACCTGTGCCCCAATGGTAATTCCTACCGCAAGACAGAAGGCCGGCACAGGGAGGAAATTCTTAGCCTCCTGAACCTACAGTTCCACACCCCAGCAGCGAATGATTCCTCCCTGACAGCTTGGAACCTCTGCCATCCCCACCAAACCACTCTGAAGGGCCTCGTGGGAAGGACAGGGCAGAGACTGCAGTGTCAAACGTCACTCTGGCCCGCTCCACTTTCCCTCCGCCAGAGGTTTGGAACGAGCGGCACCCGAGAGTCCACATTCACTTTATTGTCTTAAATAATGCCATTAGCAGAATCATTATAAAATTCTCATTGGAAACCCAAACTTCTCACCTGTCTGGTTCAGACCCCAATTGTAGTCATCATCTAATTCTATCAGTTATTAATGTTATAAAACTTACGCAGCATCCTATTGGTTCATAAGTCTTTCATATACATATGAGAAAGATATATATATATATATATATATATAAAGAGAGAGAGAGAGAGGAGGGGGGTCTAGCACTGTACACCCCCTTTTGTTACAAAATCTTTTATTATAAAATCATAAGCATGCAATTCTTTAACATAATGATATCACACTCAAACACACCATATGACATTTTAGTTGAAATGTTCAAATTAAAAGTATAAATTATTACATCCATATTATTACACTACCAATCACACTCAAGCAGGTATTACTTCTGCCAGAGCCCATATAAATGCAATAGTAAAAGAAGCAAGAGTAAAAATATAAAAAGTACTATTTATTGAGTACTTACTATAAGCCAGGCTTAAAGCATTTCATGTGTATTATTTCAGTAAATCCTCATAATAATTCTATGACATAGGTTGCTTTGGCATTTTGTTTATTTTTATAACTACTGTATTTTGCCATGTATAATGTGCACTTTATTGCCCAAATTTTGGAGGGAAAAATAAGGATGTGCATTATACATGGGAATTAATGCTAAGATGTGGGTATACATTATACGCAGAACACATTACACAGGGCGAAATACGGTAATTACCCAGGACACCACTCCCTCTCCTCCCTCTATGCCACAAACCACACACTTGGATCAATGTGCTTCTGTGCACACACCCAGATCCACGCCACTGGCCCTACTCCTAGCATAACTCATTGCACTCCTAGCCCACTCGTAGTGCTTCCTCTCACAGAATTAGGAGATTTGGGATGCCAGACAAATCTCTTTCTACTGAAACACACCAAGGCTATTGTGAACAAGCCCACCATACAATTTCATTTAAAACAAGAGAAACAGCCACCATTTGACCAAGCCACACTCAGACATGCACTGCCAGAAAGAGCTCCCTAGAATCCCAAAGCCAGGGGCCAGCGGTCCTTCCCACTCCTAATATCACAGCCTTTTTGTCTGTGGTCTCGGGGACCTGTCTTCACTCTTCAACCACACTTGGGTCAAGATGCAAGCGTGTGGCACACCCGCAGGCAACTGTGTGCATGGGCACCTTGATTCCTGCAAACATTTTTATTAAATGCCAATTAATTTAAGATCTCCTAGGTGATCTGGTTTCAGGGTTCCCCGGACTCCTTTCCTGGGAGACAGCGAGGCCCAGTTGGGAAAGAAGAACCACCATATGGAGGCAGAGGCTCTGGAAAAGCCCTGGAAGAAGCCATTCCCAAGTCTTCATGGTCTCAGCGTCACAGAGCTGGAAGAGACCTAAGGCTTCATTAGTCCCCGAGATAGTCCCACAATTATCTGTCAAAACAAGACCCAGGTGAATGGATCTCACAGACCCAGACTACACTTATTAAATATTGAAAATGAATTCATCATCAGGTAAAGGCATTGGTTCTCCACGTACTTGTCTGGAGATTAAGAGACACTAGATTTGTCCAACCCAGTCACTTGGGATAAGCTGACAAACATCAGCCTGCTCCCTCCCTGGGGTCAACCAAAGACAGCGAAAAGAGCCTGGTCTTTAGAGTAGGTTAGAACTGAGTCCAAGTCTTAACTCTGTCAATGGGAGCTAACGAATTCTGGCTCTCTAAGGCTACTTCTCCACATTGTAAAACAGGAGTAAGGTCAACTGGCATGACGAGCTAGTATGAAATGAGATGGCACGTGACAAGACGGTTCATGATAGAAAGACAGTAGGTCCTCCATCTTCCTTCACTTCTGGGTTACAACAAGGAAACACCACTCCTCATGATACCCCCAAAGTCTAAATGCTTGCATGGCAAATGCCTCCCAGCAGCAGATCAGTTACCCAGACTCTACAGACTCAGTAATCCATCCGGCTTCCAACAATTTACTTTAACTACAATATCCTAAAGCTGTTTGCGAAGCACTCTCCTCCCCCGGGGGAAGCCGAGATAGAAACGATTATTTGGAAACTATCTGAAAAATGTAAACAGTTATATCCGTTACACATGGTGATAAAATATTCTAGCCAATAAGGGCAGGTAAAATCAATAACACAAATGAAAGCTCCATCAACAAAATTCAAATAGAAACCCAATTTGGGCTTAGCTTCAAAGTACTGTACACTCTCCGAGATAAAATATAACCAACAAAAATATACTTAAGTCTACAGCTGTAACATCAACACTAGTGGCGGCTTGTTTACACTCATCGGCCCAGAAATGCTCTTCCATCTGGTCGCATACCCAGCATTACAAACATATTTCAAAGTTATTCAAATATTTCCTGCGTGAAAACAGAGGTTATTTCATGTAGACAAATTCGGAAGAAGTCAAGTGCTAAATATGCTGCAAAGATCCTGCTTAACCCGCAGAACTGACATTTTCCTTTCAGCCTGCCAGTTAAATGCCTGCTCTGCTTTTTAATTCATTCACCCACCTCTACAAACATCTGAATTGACATTTTGCCAAAGAGCTATCGCATACTCTCTGACGGGGAGGGGAGAAGGGAGTCCAACAGCTGTAATATGAATTTCAAACACCGAAGCATCTTGCAAAAGTTCTGGCCCAGAGAAGGCCCCACACCACCCTGATAAAGTAAGTTGTGCTGGTGCTTTTTACACAGTGCTACTATACATTTATGCCACAAGGGGCTGTCCATTCATATAGTAGAGAATGTGACTCCTGCTTGACCTATTTCCTACTCCCAATGGAATAAGTTGGCAGACTAAAAGGACACTTCCGAGTTCATTTTTTTAAAGCTGAAGAAAAACTTTGTGAAATAAATCAACCTAAAACAGATTATGCACTAGCATCCAGGAGCTATATAACATAGAGTTATGTCTTAAAGCATATACTATAACGTATGCAAATGATTCAATACTAATCGCTAAGTCTTCCTAGAACTGGTCATGTACAGCCAGTAGCAGGAAACCCATCCAGCATGGCCGTGGCATGGCTGAGCTTCTTCTGCAGAAAGTGGTCACTTCCACTTGAGGCTCGGATTGACCAAAGACAAGAAAAGAAGCAAATGGATTCAGAGGGCCCCTGGGAGCCAAAAAGAATACTCCAGAATCCCCACACTCTGGACCCATGACAGTCATGAGTTTTTATGCCATAAGTAGTTCATCTGTTTACTCAAAGAAATGTGCTTAATGTATTACAGATTCAGTATCATTCTAAGATCCTCAGTGCTGCAGCCAGAGAGGGCGCTGTAAACCACGTGTGCAGATGCGTCACTCTTGGGTGCAGTCCTGCTGTGCTGCCGTTCCACTCAGAGGAGAAGCCGGAGTCCCCAGATGACCGGAGGAGGGACAAACCTTGCTCCCACCACTGCCCTGTGCGAACACCAGCTGCGCTCACCTCCACGAACATCCCCGGAATTCTGCCCTGGCCTCTAGCCCATCTTTAACCACCTGCAAGTCTTCGCTTCAACATCACCTTCTTACTCTATTTAAAATGTCCACCTCTTCCCATCCCCCTTTATTGTGCTCTACTTTTCCTTTTTTTTTTTTTTTGCAACATTCACTGTATTAAAAAACAAAATAATTTGTCATGCCAATTCTTTATTTTCCCTTTCTCCTGATAAACTATGTTCCAAGAGCATGGGAGCTTCCATTCTGTTCAATGATGTCTGTCTCTAGTGCCTAAACCACTCCCTAGCACATAATAGGGTCTCGAATATTTGTTGAATGACTAACTGATCCACAGAAACAGGAGCATTCTATCACAGAACAATTCCCTGGGGCAAAGACTAGGCCTGCAGGGTCCCATCTCCAGGGCAGTGCCCCTATAATGCCACCAGAAAGAACCTGGAAAGGACCCCAGACAGATGCTGGACAGAAGCTCCGGCAGAGTGGCAAATACGGGCAGACTTGGACAGGATGTACACCATCCAACAAGCAAGTATCTCATCACTGCAAGTTTCAACACCCTCCAAGGGACCCCATGGCATGGACTCTATCATTTGTGGCTCAAGGCTCTCTAATCTGGCACCCACCCATGGCAGCTCTCATTCATTCGGTCACTCACCACGTGTGCGGTGAGCCAGGCACCGCCTTCAGTCCTGCATGTACACCCCTCGGCATTCCAGCAGAAAATAACTGTCTGCTATCAAGTCCCTACCTGCCCCTGCCCCTGCCCCACCCAGGTACAAAGACTGCCTGAAAACCTCCTCACCAGGCTCAGCCCTGTCCACTTCTTGAGTCCGGGGATTGGGAGCCCCACCCCACCTCCATGTGGACACCATCACTTTTGCTGGCCTCAAAGCACATAACCCAAAGGGCACGTAAGAATGGTTCACGTATTATCAGCCGCCCCGGAACCACAGGCCACCCAGTTCTGAGCTACTGACCCCCAGAGTAGTCATTTAAGGCCGCTGTAACTTTCTCCATGTTTATAATCATTTTTAAATATGTCTTATATGCCCTGACTTATAAGGGGGGTGGAAATATGTGGTGACTAAGAGCACAGGCTGTGGTTAAACCAAGCCTGCTCTGCCAATTATTAGCTGTGTGATGTACTTCCTCAGACATAAAATGGCAATTATCATTGTACCTACAAAGCAGACTTAATGCGGGGACAAATGAACTTAAAAAGATACAGCTCATGAAACGTGAACACAGAAACCACCCAAGGCTGACACTAAAGGTACGGCTCCCATAAACAAAACGTGGTATATCCACACAGTGAAATATTATTTGGCTATAAAGAGGAATAAAGCACAGATACAGGCTACAACACTTTGAAAACACTGTGCTACATGTAACAAGCCAGACGCAGAGTCCATGGAGTATATGATTCCATTTATACAGAATGTCTACAATAGGCAAATCCAAAGACAGTAGATTATTGAAAGCCAGGGGGCGTGGAGAAGGGGGATGGGACGTGAGTGCTTGGGGGCATGGGCTTTCTCTTTGAGGTGATGAGGATGCTCTGGAATTAGACCTTGGGGGTCGCTGCACCACTCAGTATATATACTAAAACCATTCAATTACACACTGGAAAAAAAGGAAGGTATTGATTATTCCTGCTCTTCCTCGAATACTATGAGCCCCAATCTTACTGCCATGTTTCCCTAGAGCCCCCAGAAAACTTTGCAAGACAAGCTAAGTGTCAAATAAACCAAGTAACCAATGACAAATGTGGAGCCAAAATTTTCTAGGAAATATCAACAACTAGCACTGCTGAGCAGCTGTGAGGAATGACTGGCCAACTTGAGCAAAGTCCTGTCCCCCGGGCATTTGGAGTAGTGCCAGCACAGACTGGCTCACTGTGGCTGAGGGTCAAAGGCAGGTTCTGCCAACAGGGGCAGCACTTGGATGAACCTGATCAGGGAGAGAAACGGCAGGGTGGGGGCTACCTCATCCCTTCCGGTGGGTTCATAACCAGAGACTGCAATCAGCATGCACAGCATCAGCTCCCGACACACATACCTACTTATACAGTCTCTCTAATGGATGTGATGGCTGCAAAAATAAATGAACCGGAAAGAAGGGCTGTAAGCAGAGAGAATGCCATGGGAAATAAATAGGCACATATTTCAAAGCAACAGTTTCTTTGCTTGAGCTGGCAGACAGTAAAGAATTCTTAACTATATTCCAGCACTCAGCTGAGCCATCCTTACAACCTGTTCCATATGCATGTTCTTAGCAGAAAATTTTAAAGGAGGGAAAAAAACAGAAGAAGGGCAAATGACATATAGCCTCAAACAAGAAAAGGAAAATAGTTTATTTTATGGTGGAGAGAAAAAATAAAATTTCTTTCTTGCCATTTGCTAGGAAGGCTCTAAATATAGGAAATTTAAAACAATGAAAACAAAATAAAAGTTATGAGTAGGACTGACACCATTAGGAACTGGACCAAGAGCAGGTGGAGCTCAGTTGTCCAGCCAGTCCCCAGACCGTGCCTAAGAATTTTCAGAATACACTCCCTGCCACAGACTCGCTGCCCAGTCTTTGCAGGTCACTTTAATCAAGTTGCCCATTGGTCCCCACCGGAGCACTCTTACCACTGGTCCAAATCACTTGGGTTTGCCTGTTTCTCCTTTCATGACCACCCAGAACTCCATTTTTTTTAAAGGCTTTTAAACCATCTCATCACCTTGGATTTCTCTCAGTTACTTTTCTTCCCCATTATCACTGCCCTGAATCCAGCCCTCATCATCTCTCTCCCTTTGAGATTATTTTGACCTCCATTGACCTGGTTTATCTTCAATCTATTGGCTCCCTGACCCATCTTCCATACACCCCAGCACTATAATGAACGAACGAACAAACAAACAAATGAATGCCTGCATGAAGCCTAAACTTAGTAACCTGACCATGAAAACCACACATGCCCACCAACCACATCGGCCTTCCAGGTCCCTCCACTTCAGGCCACTTCACGCCACATCCCTCCACCATCCAGCAGCCACTCCATTCCCCGGTGACCCTGTCAGAATTCAACACTCCTTTCTCTACAGGGCACTTCTGTGACAAGCGGTTTTTCACACAAAGGTAGCATTTTAATAGGATGTGATTTTATCATTTCACACTCACCAAGTTTTGGCTCACCACAAATGCAACCATGTCTTATCTACAAAGCCTTACTGAGTTCCTACAAGGGCCCAAATCGGGGTTATAAGAGCAGTGTCAGGATGACAGCCTGAGTGTTGCTCAGTATATGCACACTGAATAAGTGAATGAATAAATATGACCCCCAATAGAAAAACGATACCTGCAAATGTTTATTTTGCATTCTGCTAAATGCCAGGCACTGTACTAAATGTTTCACATAAGTTTCTGTTGTTTGTTTGTTTTTTCAACTAAATCCTCAAGTGACCTTTCAGGTAGGTACTATCATCTCCATTTTACAAATAAGTAAACTGAAGTTCAAGTTTCTAAGCTCACAGAGTCAAAACATGGCAGAGCCAGGATTCTGCAGTAAGTATGGTGACTCCACAACCCATTCTCTGGAACATTAACCTCCTCTCCTTCTCCCCTCCATCTCCATCACCAACCCCCTCCCCCCTTCCATTTAATGAACTTAAAGTGAAAATGAAGCTTGGAGAAGTTGTAAAACACGACAAATGCAGCAGAGACCTACATGCATGTAGTGATGTTCCCAATGCTCTGAATAAAGGAAATCAGGAGAGCCTCCAACTACACTGGGTGGGGGAGGGGGCGGCGGGGGCTGCCTCCACTGTCGTATCAGAGCTCACGGCTGAGGCGAAGTCCTGGGACGCCTTCCTTTGGCTCACAGACTCTAACACTGGCCTGGAGCCTCCACGTGGGGGTGTGAACCCCAGCTGACCCTTTTTCTCTGCGTGAGCTCCTGCAGATCACTTCAGCAGCTTTAGTCTGTTTCCTTGCGGGTTAAAGGAAACCCAGTGCGTACCCCACAGGACAAATGGGGAAACATGGAGGAAGCCAGACTCGAAGCATCATGAGTGTCTGGCATTGCACTTGGCACATTTCTTGAAGTCTGGGTCATGGTTTCCTGGTGTCCCTCTTGTCCACTAATAACCTTCTGCCTACTTGATATCTAAGTGCAGGAACAGATTTAAAAAGGAAAAACTTCCATCATCATCATTGCCAGGACCCAAAAACATAGGGGAAATTTAAGAAAGAAAAAAAAAAAATCATTCACTATAGCCAGCAAGAGGGAGAAAAGTACTCGCATTTCATTACAGTCACATGACTGCATGCTTTTCATAGTGGAACACATTTACAGGAAGAAAACGAGAAGGGCAAGAAGAAATATGAATGAATAGATTAAGAAACCTAACTGATGTCCTAAACATGTAATCAAAAAGAACAGGCCTTGGAATATAAATTGAAAGATCTGCCTCTGAGAGAACCAATTGAAGGCCCAAATTGAACAGTCTCAGCAATTTGTGGGAGAAGAGATACTATGAAATGGTATAACGTAGGAACAAAGAACCAAGCACTTTTATCTGGCTCCCAAATAATTAAGTGAATCTGCCAATTCCATGTGGCAGATGGGCTTTAAAGAACTGCAGGGGATGGGGGACGGGGGAGCATTCAAAGTCAGCCTGAATCCATTGGATACAGAGGAGAAGCCGCTACAGGTTTCAGAACAGGCGCCTCCAGCCCAGGCCGAGAGGAGGTGGAAGCGGCCCAGGGCCCCCGCACACTCATAGCGAACCAACCACTCCTGTTCAGCCATCCAGCCTGCGCATCTTGCCCAGCTTCTGGGCTCCTTTCCTCCCACTGGCACTACTAGGCCGCGTGCACACAATTGCTGTGGTATTACTGAAATGATGCTAAAGAGGATAAAGCCCTGGTTGCAGGTTATGAAGGCATGTGCTCAATTCTCACTCTCCTTGCCTCTCATGAAGAGAGAGGGGGGAGATCCCTCCCTCTGACACAGTTTCCTCACCTGTGACGGGGAAAAAGGTGGGAATGAATCACATCAGGAAATTGGTCCCTAAGTCCACGGTAAGGCAAAATTCATGTATGTTATGAAAAGCTTTGGAAATCCCTAAAATCACCCAAAAGGTAGGGCCAACATGTTTTCACATATATACCATGAGAGGCACGTGAGACCTGAGGCCAAAGGAAAGAGCAGACTTACCTGTCCGCCAGCCATCTCTGCGGTCTGACAGCCCACATGAACCTTCTTCCCCTCTCCCAGAGCAGAAGGTAAGGACCATGGGCAGTGATCTCTGTCTGCCTTCTCCAGTGTTTCATGCACGGCACTGAGCACACGTGAGGTACTCAGTAAACCGCTTACTGAAACCGAATAAATGAGTAACAGAAATCACAGAAGCCTGCAGGAAAAAGAACAGTTGATCTCATGCTTAATGATAGACGGTATCCAGAGGAAAAACAGACATCGCCATGAAGGAGGGACCAGAGTAGATGCCACAGACGGCACAAACAGTGTCACATCACACCAGTGAGGGGTTTTCTTCATCTGAAATATAAGATGAATGAAGAAAACTAAAGCAGAAATAATGCTGAATGGAGCACCAAAGTTCTGGTAAAGTACATAGACCTAACACTGTATAAATAGGGGTAGAAGGCTACCACCCAATCTCAGGAGGCCACTTTGGTGTCCCCAGACTCACAGGCCCTGTTAGAAAGCAATTCAGCTGAGAGGGTGGGGGTAGACCACCGGGGAATCGTTTATGAATGCCAATGCATGTAGTTCGGGCCTTCAAGCTGTTGCTCACAGGGCCAAGAGGTTCTCTGAGCCAAAACCCCACCTCCCTCTTCAAGCTGCCTTGGCTTTGGGTGGAGCTGCCCAGAAAGGCCAGCTGGTCTCTCCAGCATTGCAGAGTAGAGTTTTCCACCCCTATTCAGATTCAGCCCCAGAACTCCAGGCAGAAACTCTCCTGGTGATGTAGAGGGGCTTATTTTTTTCAAGTTTTTCTTTTTTTAAAGTTGCAAAGACTGATTTGGGAAACAAGTACATTTCAGAAGGAGAAAAGTCATTAGCATGCATAAAAAATAAAGGCAGCACAATATTGATTGCGGCAATTTAGGAAAGCTGGCACAATGCACCTCTCCAATTCACAGGAAATTGAGAGAAAATACAGTGCACACTGCATGTTAAATGGAGGTAATGGGACTTCAGGGTGCAGGCACCGAGTGCCTCTGCCCTGTGCCTGCCTGCCCCCAGGGCCAGCACTGCCGGGCTGCCCAACAGAAATGGGCGACATTGCCAAAGGCTGGGGCAACTCCACTTACGTCCCCGTCTCAGAGGGCAACCATTCCCCACTAGCAATCCAGACACCTCTGAAATAAATCCATACACACGACACAGAAACTCAGTGTTCTGGTGAGAAAGGCTTTAAATATCAATTTTATTTATTTCTCTTTATTCCATAAACAACAGCAGATTGGCAATAAATAACAAACTGATAACTTCTGAAGTGCTGGAGTGGTTTAAAGAAAAAGCCTTCAACTAGAAACCAAAAAGCTGAACTGGTTTGGGGCAGCACATACCAGTTTGGACAAATTTGACCTTGGACAAATCATGGGCTCCTTGGACAAACCTTGACTCCTTTGGGCCTCAGCATCCCTTCCTGACTACAAAAATTACCTGGGTTCTTTGTAAAATGGGTTTATTTTATAATATAATTTTTCTAAACAGGAGGTGGAGCCAGGAGTGCAGATTTGCCTGATTTCCAGCTTGTGTTCTTAGTCCAGACCCTATACAGCCCTCGGGTTATTATCCCCAAGTCCCGTTTAGTTCTGACCATCTATGGCATTCAGTTTTCCATCTGTGTCCATTCATTCAAATTGAAAGGGTTGGGGCCACCAGAGCCTACATGCACCCAACTAGTACCCAAGCGTCAGAAGACCTCCCACCTAATGGTATGAAGGAGCTATCCCTCACCTCAGTAGCAAATCAGAGTAACAACAGAAAACTCTAAAGCCTTTTCCACAGTCCCAAAGCATATCTGGGCTCTGATCAGCTCTGTGAGAACAAGAAGCAGCACAATGGCCTCTAACATAGACCCACTTCTAGTGACGGCCCCTGGCTCGGTCCTCCCCATCGTGCCCCCTGCAATGTCAGCTCCGTGACAGAGCTGTTTCAGCCACAGTGCAAGAGGCCGAGGGCAACAGGGAACAGTATAACCACACAAGGCCAGGCCCTGCTCTCGCGGTCTAAATGCTAAATGAGAAGGACAAAACTTAGTGACACCGCATGCTACCAAGAGTGAATTCGAATGTTTCAAGGGTGTGCAACGGCCACCAAGACAGTGGGACTGAGGCTGCACGAAGAGAAATGGATTTCCCGTAAGCAGATGCATCTGCTTGGCTCTGTGCTCCTACCACATGTGGAAGATCCTCATTTAGTTTTGCCCAACATAATGGCAAACAAGCAGTTCCATCAGCGTGGAGGAAGTCTGGTGATTAAAACTATACCCTGGATGCTCGGAAGAAAGTGGGAAGATTTAGAGGGAGCCTTGGAGGCCAGGAGCACTGTCTTCAAAACCTGAAAGCCTCCCCTCTTTCCCCAAAAAGGAATAAGCTTATTATTCCATATTTACCCTGATTGTACAATGAAGGAGATGGCAGGGAGGCAGAGTTAGATCTAATCACAGGGAAAATCCCCCAACAGTTGCCGCGGAAATATAGGAAATCTGCCTCTGAAGGAAGTAACCCCCCCGCCCCCCGCATGCTAGAGATGCTGAAGCAGGGCTGACCACCACTGGGGGGGGGGGGCAAGGGGGCAACGAGTCCAGATTCCATGACAAGAGGTCAAAGCACCATTGTGGGTTGAACGGTGTCCTGCAAAACAAGATTATGTTCAAGTCCCAACTCCCTCTAGTCCCTTACCTGTGAATGGGCCTTACTTGGACATCGTGTCTTTGTAGACATTCAAGTTAATTTGGGTGGGCTCTAAATCGGAAGAACAGGTGTCCTTCAAAGAAGAGGGAAATCTGGACACAGACACACGCGGCGGGGGGCGGCTATGTTGGATGCAGGCAGAAGCTGGAGTGATGCAGCCACAACACACGGAATGCCAAAAATAGCCAGCAGTCACCAGAAACGAGGGCGAGGCAAGAAAAGATTCTTCCTGAGAGCCTTCGGTGGGAACATGGCCCTGCCACCTCCTTGATGCGAGACTTCTAGCCTCCAGAACAGTGAGAGAATAAATTTGTTCGTTGAAGCCACCCAGCTGGCGACCACGTGCTACTGCAGCCCCGGGAATGAACACGCGTACCAGAGCCTGAACCTGGTGACGCTCCCTCGACGTCTCAGGAACCGGTGGTGGTTTTCTATGCGAAAATTGTGATGAGGCACGAGTGTGAATTCTTGAATCAGAGGAATTTCAGTCAACTGCTTTCATTTTGTTCTCTTTTTAACTCATTCCTGCACTTATTGGACAGTCACTATGTACTTAATACGTGGCAAGAATTCTGCTAAGCCTGGAGGACACAAGGATGAAAGAGACATGATTCCTGCCGTCAGAGAGCTCACCTTCCCCTTCCCACCATAACTAGACATATGTCTGCACATCAGTGATGGGGGCTGTGACAGAGATGAGGAAAAGACAAAAGCAGTCACCCATGACAGGGCATAACGGGGGAGACTTTTATATCTACACTGGACCTTTAAACATAGGAGTTCTGCCCTGGCTGGTGTAGCTCAGTGGATTGAGCGCGGGCCTGCGAACCAAAGGATTGCAGTTCGATTCCCAGTCAGGGCACATGCCTGGGTTGTCAGGCCAGTTCCCGGCAGGGGACATACAAGAGGCAACCGCACATTGATGTTTCTCTCCCTCTCTCCTTCCCTTCCCGTCTAAAGATAAATAAATAATAAAAATAAATAAATAAAATATTAAAAAAAAAAAAGTAACGTAATTCATTAAACATAGGAGTTCTCCTGGCGAGCAAGGTCGGGAAGCAGCCCACATTCAGGGGCCTAACTCCTCCAGATATGCATGAATGTGGAGCCAACGGAGGGACAAGAGATAGTCTCACAGGCATCTCAACTTGAATGAAATCCAGTCCAGGAAACCTCACAGGTGCTCGGCTCTTTCCGAGTCCGAATTTTAGAGGCCCGTTCAGTGACTCCCCTCCCCCCCAGAGCACTGCGTCATCTTCATGTGTCATTCCAGAGGCACCAGAGCTCCACATTCTTTCCCCTACACTGGTTACATGCCCACCTTGCGGTTTCAGTGGGGATATCAAAACTTTGAACACTCGCTGATGAAAGCTGAACAGAAGACACATCAGATGGTTCCCCCCACCCCCAACAGACCTCTAAACCATTCATTTCCCCTCACTCTGACATATGGAGAAGGGAAGCAGAGATGAAACTAACAGCTGCTTCCCAACAGTGGAGGAGCATGGGAGGATGTCAGAGTGTCACACTTGACAGCTGTGAGCATCCTCAGAACGCAATTACATAACCTCTTGCATTTAGAGCTTCCCGTTTCCCGAGCCCTCTCTCAAGTCGCTGGGTATTATTCCTACAGCAACCCAGGGAGCTGAGCGGTGTCTATGGGGCTAAAAGGAGGCCAAGGGGTTAGGTGAACCGCAAGTTAGAGGCTGACCCAGATTTGATCTCCGTCTCCTGCCCCCAGGATGCTCTTGCCATTACAGCTTTGTATATTTTTCCTTTGAAGCATGTAACAGAGCTTCTGGGATTGAAAATAGTTCAGCAGGAGTACATGGAAACTACTCCAACGACATGGCTGAAGAGTCCAGTGGAAGCACAAAAAGAGCAAGCCCTGCTTTCCTTCATGTTACAAGTAATAGGCATTCATGCACACAGTTGAAAAGACCACACATCTGCATTCTTGACGTGGGAATCTTAAGAAATGAGTCAAGGGCATTCGAGTTGTGGGACGCATTAGTGAGGACAGAGCTAAGGAAGCAGACCTGCTCTACCAGGCCCCTCTAGAGCCTCCCCAGCCCCCGAGCCCTGCCATTCATTCTTCCATGTTCAATATAGGACCATATCTGTCTCCTGGAAAACAAAACAAACAACACAAGCACAAGTTGCTGCTAGCAAGGGTAATAATGATGCAATCGACTCATCAAAAACTGAGAACAAAGCACCGCCCCTTGTACCTCATGGACTTTTCCTTAAATTTCATTATATTAAGCTAATTGCTCATTTCCAGGACTCGGAGTTTCTCCCAAATATTCATGTTAAGAAAGCAACTGTAAAC
The DNA here is from genome assembly GCA_039655065.1 of Glossophaga mutica. Taxonomy (NCBI): domain Eukaryota; kingdom Metazoa; phylum Chordata; class Mammalia; order Chiroptera; family Phyllostomidae; genus Glossophaga; species Glossophaga mutica. The sequence continues at coordinate 172,392,150 of CM077304.1, read as the reverse complement.
TTAAATGTGGACTAAAACTACAAGGTAGGAACGCTCACAGGAGTCACATTCTTCCCGTCAGCACTGAGAATATCACTGGCATTGTCCCTTTTCGAGGACAAGAAACAAAAAAAATCAAACAGATTGCATCTTCTGAATGTCTCTCTGATTAAAAAGGAAATTAATACAAGGCAATAAATAAAGGTTACATTTAATTAATCTCCTTACCTCCTCCTACCCCCTAGCCCAAAAAGTGTGTTCTAAAGGATGTCTCTGTGCCTGGTGCATAACGTTAAAGACACAGTGCATCTCAGCGTGCATGGGCACACTCACATATACACGCACTTGCACATAGGATTCTGAAATATAATTTTCCAGATAGTCCAGACTGATGGATTCTCAACTCCTTGAACTGTCTTGCATTTCCATGAAGACAGTGCCTGCCCTTGGGGCATTTGGGTGATCCCATAAGGACATTAAAAACCATCTGTCCTCACACAGGTATAAGGCCCTCAGAGGAGAGGAGAAAGTTCCCATCTCTAGGAGAGGAGAGTTCACTTGTTGCTGGAGAAATTGCTGCAATGCCCTGCACCACCCTCTCTGACCATCTCTCTCCTCCTGCCTCACACACCTAGAAACAGAGGTCAAGCCCTGAGTGAGGGAAGGTGGTAAACTTTCCCTCCTCCCAGAAGAGGAAATGGAAGGATTGTAGGAAACTATTTCCTGTGCCTCTCGAGGGCATGTACCGGCACTAGCTGGCACCGGCCCACAAATTGGAAGCAAATAATAAACTCAGCATCCCTGCCTCACAGAAGCCTCAGAAACAATGTTATCTTAAGCCACTAGGTTTTAGGGTGGTTTTTATGCAGCAATCAACAACTGAAAGGGGGACAAATAAAAGCCCTTCCAGCTCTAACAACTGTGACCTTGGTGCATCTCTGGGGTGCTGCGCTCCTCATCCTGTCCTCACCAGGGCAGCCAGATCTAGAAGTCTGAGGGCTGGGTGAATGGTTATGCTGGACCATCACCATCTCAGTCTTCCCCATGTAACAAGATTTCACTTAAAGAACCACCCTTTCCCCACTCTCAGTCCACATAAAAGAGGCTCCCATTGCTCCAGAGGCAATCCCACCCGCTATGCCCATTGGCCTGATCATTCCTCTAATCACAGTGATTGATTCGGGGGGAGGTAACTGACTCACCCAAAGCCAAGGAGGCACAATAAGGCTTTTGCCAGGAATGCTGGCGAAGAGGCTGAGCTTCCCAACCCTCCCACTACCACCAATGAACTTGGAACAGAGAAGAGGCAGGTGGAGAAATAGCAGAGAATCTCTCTGAAATTCAGGGAGCAACACAATGAGAGACAAAGCCAGAAAAAGGGAAGAAATGAGGACTGATGACATCATTCGACTCCCTTTATCAAGCCAGCCCTACCCCTGGACTTGTCAGGGACACAGGGCAATAAAGTCACACTTTGCTTTAAGCGAGTTTGTGTTGAGTTTTCTGATACTTGGCTGCTGCTGAAACTCCTGACAGGTAATGGAGAAGGGGCATCACTCGAACTTGCCCCCTTCCATTCTTAGCCAAGCAGTCATCAGTGGCAAAGAAAGAATTCTTCTTAAAAGGGAGGAAAAGACCCACGGTCAAAAATTTTAAGCATATCAGGGCTCCCATTTCTGGTCCTTGAAGTGCAAAGACTGGACAGAGCTATGTCCAGGGAAGAAAGGATTCCACCATCCCCAGGATTCTGTGAGTGCGACCCTTCCATGCTATTCACTGCCACATACAATCGTGAAAATCTGGAGGCCATCCAGCAGACTGGTTTGAATGGGTAGCTAAGCAAACTACCTTAGAAAGCACAGTGGGAAACGCTGAAGCTAATGAATGTAAGTTTGGGGACTACGCTACTAATTGAAAATGTGTTCATAAAGCACAACACTAAGTGATTAAGTAGGCCACAGACTAGCTGTTAAAATAAATGTTCTGCACTTAGTAATAAAGTAAGAGGAAGAAGAACAGTACTGGGTGGTGGAGGAGATGGACACAGTGAATGAAACAATCCAGAATCTAAAAGGGGGCTCCAGCTGAGGGCTGATGGTCTAACCACCCTATCTTTCCTCGCACAATTATCCAGTCACTTAGTATATGGCTGACCTGCCCCAGGTTCTAATCACAGTTGGGTTTGCTGGCAGTGCCAAAAGAAAGTGAAAGCTGCCAATTACCCAGATGAAACTCTTTGCTCTGCAAACCTCACCCCACAATAGCCCTTGACCTCAGCATGCACTTGGGACTATGGCCAGTTCTACAGGAAGGAAAAGTCAACTGCACCTGCTGCCATCAATGAGCCTATTCCAGTCTGCACAGGCCAAGACCCCCAACCTGCCACTAACATCATGAATAATGGAAAATACCAGTGCTCTCCAGGCAACCCCAACACTGTCTACAGTCTGCTGCACTGAGCTCAGAACAGAAATCGAACAGCAGGAAATAGGGCAGCTGCAGAATTCACGTTCTGTTAGAGGCACAGCGCAATTCCTAAAGGACAATAAATTGTACAATAATAGCACTTGAATGATGCCTGAGTGGAACAAGGGCCTGAAACTTATCAGAATAGCTCACTGACAAAGGCCAACAATAATTGTCATGAAATAAACTACACAACCAAATTCTGATGATCTTGAGGCAGAACTGCTTAAGGCACACAATGATCCCAAAACCAGGCAATCGGGGCTGCCCCTCGCGCTGGGTGCACGGAGACGACCACCCAACGTGAGTCAGGACCCCTGGATCTGAATCCCACCTCCATTCCCCAGCTGAGTCTCCTAGTAAATGACATCCTTGGACTCTCAGCTTCTCACCTGTAAAATGTGTAAATAAACTGAAACATTTAAGGTATAATAAGTGCAATGAGTGAGCACACACTGGATCAGCCGGGGGTTTCGGTCCCCCTATCCTTGTGCTTAAAAACATAAAACCTATGTTGAAACAGGCAGGTCCAAAGATAGTTTCTCATCAAATACCTTGTTAAAAGCAAAATACCTGACTTTCCAACTAAGAATGTTCTCCCATGGCTGCTGTAACTTGGCCCCTTTCTCCTTCCAATCAGCATGGCATTACTGGTCGTCTCCATCCCAGGGGCAAATATTCAATGCACCTTCCCAGCCAGACACTATTCAATTATCATCAGGAACATCTCTAAGTTGTGCGATGGGGATAAAGACCTTTGCCAAGTTCAGAGGATTTTATGAAGCCATCGCAGAGATTATGCCAGTGAAAATTCCCAATTGTAAAGCTTCAGTTCACGTGGAAAGTGAACATGTTCACCAAGGCAGGGGCTGACTCAGTCACTTCTACATACAATTCACCTTCTGCCCACCCCACCCCTGTGACAATCCCCTGGCATGAAAAATTACAAATATTTGTAGTTTGAAAATACGCAGGCTTATCTGAAAAGGAAGGATGCTAGCTTGTTTAAAATTATAGTTATCTAGGAGTTGGTGGAACCTGCTAAAGATGAATTACTAATGTCAAAAAACTTGACTACTATAAAGCACACATTTTTTTCCCCAACAACCCTTTCCTGAGCATGCACTGTTTGCCAGGCACTGGGCAGGGTGATGGGGATACAACAGAAACAAGAGCACAGAATCTGTGCACATAGGAAGTATCTTCCATGGAGAAGGACTGACATTTTATAAGTAATAATAACTCAGAGGTACAGATGTGGGAGCATAACAAAAATCCAGCTTCATCGATCGGGTCACGGAAAGACCTGAAGAATAAAGACAGGCAGAGGGAAGAGAGAGCACATTCTGATGTCTGAGGTCTGAGGTAAGTCAATCAGGCAAAAAGACCTTGAAGGAATGCAGAGTGGAGACAGCGAAGAGTGTGGAGGCCGAAGATGAGGTGGGGAGGTGGGCAGAGGCTAGGTGGTCCTTAAAGACATGCTCGCAGAGCCGATTTTTACTTTAATGGTAGGGAGAGCCATAAAAGGTTTCAACCAGAGGAGTGACAGGATAGGGACAAAACAGCTTGTGAGGACAGCAATTAACTAAGACTGCCTTGGCTGGTTCAAGGCTCTTTAGTAACTAGAAGTACCTGTGGGTACTGGATAGGGATATCGTATGGTGCAGAGATATGAAGAAAAACAACAAAACACTGTAATAGATTACAGCAGACCTGACCTAGTCTTCTGAAACAGCCTAGACAATTTACTCATTATTCTTAATAATCATAATCCAAGTTCGTCTCTCAGAAAACTGAAGTGTGAAAATAAAACTTGCCTAGTTTTCTGGCTATTTAGATTTGGATAAAAGGAAATTTACTCATTTGCTACTCAAACCCCCAACTGTTTCAAAAAAGGACCTCAGGCAGTTTACAATAAAAAAGGTAAAGAGAGAGTAAAGAGAGACCAACCCAAATGTACCCCAAGGCGACGGGGGGCTCATTGCTGGCCTTCAGCACTCCCAGAGGTCTCACAATCCAAAGGAACAAGGCTCAGCTGGTAGAGCATCATCTGACACGCCACAGTTGCAGGTTCAATCCCAGGTCAGGGCACATACTGGAATCAGCTAATGAATGCAAAAATAAGTGGAACGACAGATCTCTCTGTCTGTCTGTCTGTCTGTCTGTATCTCCCTCTCCTCTCTGCAAAAGCCAATTTAAAAAGGGGGGGTGGGGACAAGGCTCAGATTCTATGGTCAACATTTCAATACAAAGTAAAGAATTATGGGTAAGGGAACAGATGGAAAAAGGTGCAGAATCAGTGCATTCAGACTCATCTCTGGATAAGCCCCTCTCCCTTCATCAGGAGAGCAAAACAGAACAATGGAAAAATAAATTGTTTGATAGCAGTAAAAACACAACACTGTGTCCTTTGAAAACAGAGGACACAGCCAAGAATTCGTTCACTCAAAGGTGTGCTCGCATGTGCGCGCGCGTGCGCGCACACACACACACACACACACAGCCATTCGAGTTGCCACTGGATTCTGACCTCCATTCCCTTTTTCCCTGTGAAGCTCAGCATAAGTGACTGATTCATTAGCTCCCCAATCCCAACAGATCCCCAAATCAGTAATGCTTGGCCAAGCACCAAAATCAAATTCACAAGTTCTGAAGACAAGTTTCCCAAAGTAAGTAGCCCCATCCCTGTCCTACACACCGACCAGTGGAAGGAGTGCTTATGGGCTTCACTCCCCATTCTTCAACATGAAACCCCGCTCCAGCCCCATCTGCCTGCCCTCCTCCACCTTGACAACGGAAGGGTCACTTTACATGCAGCTACTATTGATACGATTACATTAGAATTGAGGAGCGATTACCAGTACTCAAGTGTGTAGCTTCCGACACGTCAGAGAGAATTTCTAGAATGACAGGACTCGATAAGTGGAAGAGTCATTGGACACTCTCCAACTTCACCATGTCACAGTGATGCAGAGCCCGGCTTGTGGGGTCTGTGACATTGTGGATGAGAGGACAAATTCACATGGACCACCAAGTCCTGTGGAGGAAAAGGGACCGAAGCGGCTTCTCTCTCAAGAGAAGAAAAAGCCTCAGCCCTTGCCTTGAGAAGCTTTTATTGCTTTTCTGGGCATATTACCTGACGGTCCTCATTTACTATGCACAGGTTTGCTTTAGGTGGTTACCTTTTACAGAAAACAAAGGAGAGGATGCCGCTAATGCCGCTAATGCCGCTAATCACATCACAGAAGGATACTTGCAAATGCGAAGGGAAAAGTGGTTGAACTGGTTACACTCATCCTTGGAAGGTTTAGCACAGACTTTAGGAAGTTATGGTAAGCACTTGCTGCCTCAATTCAGGGTGAGGGAGTTTTAGCAAAGAGCAAGTCTCAAAGCAGCTTAGGTTCAATGGCAGGCCCCATAGGTTAACCTATCTGTGGGCGTGGGTCCTATGCATCTCCAAGTGGGAGCTGGGCCCACGCCACGCAGAATGGTTTCCTACATCACAGCACACAAAGGACACTGATAACATCTGTGTGATACTGAGATCAACAGGAAGAAGCTGCCAGGGCCAGAAGTAACCAGTCTCAGGAGGCCTGCCTGCCCACTCCCCCTCCCCATCTACAGCCTGTCCACTGCCCAGAACTGAAAAGTTCCATCTGAAGGAACAACTGTGGTCAACTCAGTCTTCCTTCCCTTCATTCAGTCAACTTCATAACAGAAGAGACCAAGTGGCCCGCTTTGTGCCTCTCCTGCATCATTCTTCCCCTTCCACTCTGACCTATTGCCCTGGTCTGTGACCTCACTCCCTGGGGGCAGAAGACTCCCTGGTACATCGGCTCCCTTGTCTTCAGCACCGAGCACAAGGACTGCCTAACACGGGAGGTGACTTAGAATGGCTCATTTTAAAATGTCTCCTCCCCGGCCCCTTTAGGTGAAGAGGTGCTTTACAGTCACAGGCACTAAAGAACTGCACCATCCTGGCAGATGCACAAGCACTAAACTGATAACTGCACCATCCTTACACTCTGACCACACCTTTGTCCCTCCAGGAAACCCTCCTCCATTTATTTATCCTGATCTGGGTGTGCCACCTGTTTGCTCCTGAGACCACGACTGATACCGTGCTGAACAACGAGAAAGTAGTTCTGTTACAGCAACAGGGTGGGAGCAAGCTGCGCCACGCTGACGAACTCAGCACTAGGTCTTATCTGTTACCTGTTAATAAGTTACCCACCCAACCTTTATCCTGCTCTTCAAAAGTCAGCTTCATGAGAACTGACACCACCACACCTGGCCCCCCACTACCTCATAATACTATGCTGAGTCCCCAGCCTCTACAAGATATTCAGCTGTTGACAAATGAAACAATTGAGTGAATGAATAAATGAAGAAACAAACAATATGGTAAAATATCTGAAGGAAAAAAAAAGTTAGAAAAGTGAATGTAAACCAGGATTACCATATGGACATGGAGAGAAAGACAGTAAAAGAACACAAAGCTTGAATTTTATTGTTGTTATGTAAAGACTGTGGGTGGATTTTTAATTTTTAATTTTTCATTAACTTTGCTTTGTTTATACAGCAATTATACTTCAAGGGGAAAATATTTTGTGTCACTGAAACCTGGAATGAAAATGGAAATGTAAAAAAGATGCATTTATATAGTTTACGGGTATACAAACGGAATACATTTAAAATAAAACTTTTTCAAGAGACAACCAAATGTTTAAACATTAAAGTTGGCTCTCCCTCCGTACAAAGCTATTAAAGAGTAATTAAGACTTTCTGCTGTGTTAAGTAACCACTTGCCCAGCAAAGTTGCTGCAATCACGTTACGGCAGGGCGGGTGGAATCAAACGGCATGTAAACAGGGAACAGTCCCCTCGGAGTTTATGGCCCTCACTGTCCCGGTCAGCAGTTCCTCCCAAGCGAGGGAAGTCGTGGCTACATACGTTTATGTCTGCACCTTTTTCAGATGCTCCTAAACCAACAAACAGGAGTGGAAACACTGCTAGACAGATGGTGGAGACTTAGGTACCAGATCTGGGTCAGCCGGTAAGTAGCTATGTGACCCTAAGCATCGTCTTCATGCATAAAATCAGATGTTCCTTGGCAAACCTGGGAGTCCCTGTGGTTCTGACATTCTACGTTCACTGCCTGCAGTGTTAGGATACCTGATGGCAAAGGCAGAATGTCAATATAATTTCTTGGATGTTCCCCTGGCACTGACATCCCAACAGGCCCAATGCCACGTGCTCCATCTCACACGGAAACCTGTTCCCCTTTGCTCTCCACACTCCTTGTCTGTGAATGGCTCCACCAAGCGCTCCTGTGCCCAAGACCTTGGATTTCTGCCTCTCCTTACCATCCACATCGAAAACACTCAACTGATCCATTTTACCTTCTAATTCTCTCTTGAACCTGTCTACTTTTCTCTGTAACAGGCTCCCATCGTCTCCCTCCTGGACTACTGCAATATATTCCTCCTTTAGTTATTGCCACACCCTGCCTTCAGGAGCCACAGTAGTCTTCCAAATATGCATTTCACTCCACTGCTTAAAACCCTTTTCGATTGCCCTATTTCTTGAGCTTGATGCCTTATATTTTGAGGTTGGTGCACAAGGCTCTTGCCCCTTCTTCCTCTCAGCCTCACACTTGTTGCCACTCCTTCCATTTGTCCACTGTCAGTCATACTAACAGTCATACTGGGCTCCTGGCCTTTAAATATAATATGCCCCCTGGCTGGAATGCTCTTCCTTTTCCCCCCTTCTCCTCCTCGGTCCAGCTACTTCCTACAACTGGCCTGGTGTTCAAGCTCCAGCTTTCTTCAAAAACTTCCTTAGCCCTACAGAACTGGGTAAGGTGCTCTTCCTAAGTGCTCTTGTAGTACCTGACACTAATTACTCGGGATGGTAGGTGTCTGTTTCCTGAGTGAAACTTGAGGGCAGAGACCTGCTGGTTATTTATTTCCACGATCTAGAACAGTGCCTGCCCATGGTAATTAATATTCATCCGTGGATGAATATGAGCACGAGAATAATACACATCCATGAAAGAGAATGAGCACGAGAAAAGAAGGGAGGATGGGGTGGAAAGCAACTTGTACTAGCCAGGACCCAAGGAGTCCACAAAGGCCTTGGCTACTCGCTTCTATTTTCTTAGTTTCTTAGAATTTCAGAATTTTCGTATCTATTTGGGAGGTTTTGTTTTTTAAGCATTTTAATTAATTTTTTTAAACTTTTCTATTACAGTTGACATTCAATATTATATTAGTTCCAGGTGTGCATTTACTGGGCACTTACGTAACTTATGAGTTGAGCGCCCCCAGTAAGTGTAGTGCCACCTGACACCACACAAAGTCATTAGGACATTACTGACTACGTTCCCCACGCGCCCCTTACAGCCCACCACATCTATTATTTTGTATTCACTGTACTACCCTCGAACCACTACAGATGACTCCAAGCTCATCTTAAAAGAACACCCATAATTATCTAGGTTCTACTTTGTTTTAAAAAACTGACGTTAAACTTTCAGGGTAATGAAATCTGACACTCATTCTGAGTGTTGAGAGCCAGTCCAAACTAGTTACACCCTCCACTGAACAGGTCACGCGTGCACCTTCCCCATACTGAACCTTTCTTCTCGCCATTCCCACCTCTCCACTCTGAGCTCTGCGCACCTCGAATACAAGCTCATCCATAAAGGCCCCCCGGCCACCCGCATCTGTAGCACTAGAAGTAGGGTTCTCTCACTGTCCTCCCACACGCCTTCATAGAGAGATCTTCCCATGGGCTACACGTTCCTCTGTAATCACTCAAATATACATTGTTAATCTGCAGTCACATACCGTGTGTGCGTGTCGCTATCGCAGTTAGTGTATGACCAAGGAATCTAGCTCAAACTCCTAGCCAATGCATCTTTATTAACAAGAATAAGTAACAACTGAAGGATACCAGGCACTCAGATCGGAGGACAAGGGGGTTTGGTAAACTCACATGCAAGTATTCCAGGCTGATGCATATGCTGCACAGATCTTTCGTTCCAGAAGTTTCCATATTTAAATTCTGATGGACATTTTTGCTGTCAAAACCCGAAGGGCCAAAGATACCTGTGGTTTGGAATTTGAGGGTCCCAAGTAAACTATAACCTCCCTTTCATGCGAAGCTACGGTTGGGGTGGGGGACCCTGAGAGGCAGCACGATGGTGGTGGGAGGACTTGGAAGAGGCAGGGGCTGCCCTTCCGACATCTGCCTTCCAACAATCCCTCCCCATCTCCCACCACCCGAAATGATTTCAAAAAGCTTTCTGACTCTATGGCGTATTATCTACTCACGAGTCCCCTCTCCCCAAGCAGGACTAAGTCATTAAAAAGGTGGACACAGATGAGTACCTTTGTAGGCCTTTCTCCCCCTACAGAGACTATTGGACAAGGATAAAAAGCTTAATAACTTCTTTGATACCAGTCTCTGCCTATTACCTCTTACAGAATAAGGACTTATTCGCCAGCATCTTCTCATCTAGTTGGCCCTTTCATGAAAAAATAACTTTTTATAGCTTTAAAAAGCATCCATTAAGTGAGGCCTTTGAACGTCTGCATTTATATGAACTATGTCTTGCAGACTTCTTAAGTCCTCGCTAGCGTTCATGCTGATCACGCGGTGGGTGCTTGTGCTGAAGAGCGGGATTACTGTGTCAGCAAAATTCTAAAGCAGCCTTCCCCCCCAAAAAAAAAGATGGAAAAGGGTGCTTAGGGAGCAATGGCCAAACCTACTGCAGGTCTTCCTTATCTCCCTAAAATTCACATGGATTCTAAAATACACACAGCAGTTACTGACTAGAGCTGAAGGTTAAAGACACCACAATAAACTGAGTCTTGGGCATTAGCAGGGTAATTAGAATCAAGAATGATGCTCCCTGCCTACAGTGATACTTAATAGAGAGAGAGGAGAGATTCCAAGGGACCCCAGAGCATTTGTGGCTGTCTTGAAGCCAGATGCCACCAGCAGAAGAGCTGGCAGCACAGGCAGTCTTGAAATAAAGTTCTCCCTGAGGTCCTCAGGAAGATGCAAGGACAGGGCCCACGGCTGCTCCCAGCACTAACCAAGACAACGAAGCACGTGAGAGCAAACGCACTGACTGGAACAAACCCCCGTTAGGCTCCAAACAGGCATCTCCTTCCATCTCCATATCTGCTTCAGGCTGATTAGTGAAATTATAATTTCTGCTGGAAATTAAAGAGTGATTGGAGAGGTTATGCAAATAGCGGATCCCAAGAGAGGAAACTATTCATCCTGTGGCAGGTTGAAAGTAGGAAGAGCCAAAAAAAGAGGGGGGTGGGGGGACAGTTGGAGGCAAAATTAAAAAAATCAAAATTAAAAAAAAAGCAACCTTTCTTAATCAACTCCTAGATAAGAGCTTTTAAACTGTCATAGAGAAATTTCTCCCACAGCAGATAAATCTTTAACTGATTAATGTCACAAACAATTAAAATAGATCTTTATGGTAGAGAACGTCCATAGCAAGAAAGCCTTTTAAGTTTTCCCTTAAAACCACTGAGCAGTCAGCTTCAGCACCTGGCCTAAGGCCAAATCCTTCAATTGCCAAACCTCTGAGGAAGGCCAGGGAAGGGGAGGGTGAACTTGCTGGGGGGCGGAGGCGGAGTGGATTATAAGATCCTGAGCCCTGGGCTCCCAGGACTTTGCTGCAGGAGGGACTGCAGTAGCCCATCCCACACCAATGGCCACTGAACCATTCCACACACAATGACAAAATCCACCGCTTCGGGCTGGGTTCTCCAAAAGCAGAAACTGAGATAGAGTATGGGGTCATGATGTTTATTAGGAACTGACCTTTGCAAAGGAAAGTAGGAGCAGATTGGGCAGAGGAAGAGAGAGAATGTCAAAGCAACCGCACACCTCAGCTTATCGGTGGGCTGTTCTGGTATCTGCGGAGACTTAATACTCCATATCACCAGATGACACCAGAGGCATGTGCCCCAGGAAGGGCATGGTCAGCGGTGGGCAGCTCTCTGCACAAGTGGCCCCTCCAGGAACTGACAGCTCGCACAAGGCTGTCTGCAGGCCTCCTTCCACCCAACTGCCAGCAAGCCCCTCCCTCAGCGGAAACCCGAGTGGTGCATCTCTGCGGTTAGCACACCCACCTCTTCCAAAATCATAGCGCGTCTTTATACTTATGATTAACTTTAAGAATATTAAAAGTTTAAGCTTTATTACCGGGGATATATTAATAGGAGTAAAATACAAGCCAACAGGAAAATATTTCCATTTGTATTTTAAGTGGACAATCATTTTTTCAGATGAAAGGAAAATCAATTACAAAAGAATGTTCAGACCATTAAGTTAAAAGTATAAAAATATATACATCTGCACCTGTATATAAATACAGATGCAGATGCCTATATTTATATAGAGGATGGTCTAGAAGGATATTCCAAAACTGTTTAGGATACTCATCTCCGAGTGCTATGATTTTGGAGGATTTTTGCTCTCTTATTATATCTTTCAGTATTAATTGAACTTCCTGTATTAAGACTCTATCTTTGTAAACAGATACAAAAATGCAAACTCAAAACAAAGCAACCTCTTTGGGAGACCTCTACATCCCACCCACAACTACAGGTGAGAACTACACTCTAGAAGAAGAGACCCAGGAGCAAAGCCTCAGGCCCAGTAGTGACTTACCTCAGAGAACAAAGGCTGATCTCTGGCTGCTCTGTACCTCAGTTTCCCTACCTGTTAGCTGGGGGCGAGGGAAGGTTGAAGAGCTCTAAAACTCCTTGCAACTTGATGTTTTATGGTTTAAAGACAATGTCAGCCACTCCCAACCCCATTATTTTTTGAAATGGGAAAGTAAATTGAACTGACACACACCCAAAATACCCTTAATAAATGTGTATATATATTTGCTGTAAGAAAACTGTACTGACAGCCACTGTACTTTGAGCTATTGGTTATCAAAACCCTTCTGAGGAGAAAGAAGCAGCTGCTCTGGCAGGTCTTTGCTCCGGAAGTTGCTGTGGTTTATGTCACGAACTGGTCGAACCAAGAATAAGCGCATCTGTGCCCGTGGGAGCAAACAGAGGGAGGCGTGTGGAGACACCTGGCAGGACAGGACGGTGAGAGCCTTCCATGTTGGGTGGCAAAAATCTTGATCCTATGAAATTTGGTCACTAGAAAGGTAGAAATGGGGCATGAAGAAAAAGAAGTGGCATCAGTGTTTGTCGGCTCTCGTCCCAGAAGGCACTGGGCTCTGCTTGTCATTCCCTGCAATATTTGTGTTTTACCGAAGCCTTGCAAACAATGAGACCCAAAGGGAATGTGAGCTCCAAAAGATCATTCCCGTTGCTTCTGATTCCTGAAAACAACTCCCGGCCTCCCTCTGAGGATGTTCAACGGAGTAGCCTCTCTCGAGGCCCAAGAGAGCAGGAGCACCTGTCTCATTCACCGGCATGTCTCCAATGCCTTCCCTACTACACAGCACAAAACTGACCTTCGATAATTATTAAACAAAATAAACAAATAAATGAACGCATAAGCTCCTTGGCTAAGTGCAGTGATGCTAGGGATAATAGAAAAAACATTATGCAATGCTTGGAAATAAAGCAAAAGGAAGTCAGTGTGTAGTTTCAGCACTGAACCGGAATATTATCTAACAGACACACTCAAGGATTACATGGTTCTCTAAGATGTACCTGGTTTGATGGGCTAATTACCACTGATTTGGGTTTTCAGACTTTGTGAAGATTCATGTTAACTTGTCCATTTTTACTCATTATAGATGCATAAGATTTCTAATTGTTAGAAACGAGAGCCCCAAATCTAACTGTTTTATTGCCCTGTAGGACATTAACTAGTTTTGTATCTAACCTAGCAATCTTATTCCAATATTCTTCAGTGCTTATAATTACACAGTTCCTCCCATGCTTTTTGAACCGGCTTTATCTTCCTACTGGTTCCCTCATTTATGAACTCAACACTTCTTTGACATGTGCTAATTTTACATTTATATGAGTGTCATATTTATAATTTCTTTAAAAAATTATACATTGACAGGAGAAATACAATTAAAAAATATCTAGTTTCTCACCCAGCATGAAAGTAAATCATGTTAACAAACATTTATATTTTAGATTAGAAAGGATAGTACTGCTGATAGATATAAGAGATACCAAAGTTCAGAGAATTCAAAGGATTGCTCCTAGCTCAGTTCACAACTAGGTTCTATGGGTATTGTAAAGAATATAAATCCTTGACAGTCTCTAAAAGGAGAAGGAAAAGGAAGCAATCCATTTGAAGAAGGTACCTATAAACTCTACACAGCAGCTGTAAGCTCTGCTGAAGTTTTGTGGGAAGGGTCCGGTAGACTGAAATTTCAGTCTCAGGGATGCTATTGTGAAATGACAGTCCGTTCCCTCTGAATCCCAGTTCCCAGCTACAGAGTTATGTAATTATTAAATAGTTCCCTGACTTGAAAGAGTTCATTCACCTCTGTTACAGCTTTCATTCCATGTAGAGGCATCTCACTGTGCTAGCCAGAAACAGGAGAGTCTTTCATTTGCTTTAAAAAAAAAAAAAATCAGTTCTGTTAATGATGGCACTGCTGCCTGAAAGCACCAGTTGATTCTGGATGAAATCTCACAATCCTCTCGGGTTTGGTCTGTGTGTATGGTTGTCTCTGGGTACCTGAGACGCCTTGTCACAGCAAAACAGCCAGACATGACTCAAAATCACTTAAGAGTCACAAGAACACAGATTCATACACATGAAAAGCCAAGTTCAAAGTCTTAACATGGGAATACATCAGATACATCATCAGATAAAACATTCCCTTACTTTTCAAAGTCAGGGCCCAGTGTCTATGCAATGATGTTAGCATAGAAGTGAACTGCATTTTCTTAGTTACTGCTGTTTATAACCTAAACCAATCATTCCCTAACTTCCCCACCACACAAACATACTAACTCATTCTGTGACTTTACACTAACCCTCTCTCCTTTTTAACTACCTGCAACTGAAAATGAACATAAACTACAGCAGTGGCAGCAGGCTGAGCTACACAGCGGCACATGGGCTTATTTCAAAGCAGGCAACTGTCCCCATCCTGATCAAAGTCACACAAATTTGGAGGCTGCACTGAGAATCTCTTTCTTACGCACGCCGCCGCCTCCCCGAGAGCACCCACCATAGCACCCTGCACAGAGGAGAGCTCGGTAGGTATCTGATGAACACGTGAACGAGAGGACAAATCCATGAATCACTTAGAGAGAGAAAGGACAGAGTCTCATTCCTAAAGAGGTAAAACCTGATACAGACAGATTTAGTGCCACGCAGGAGCCAGGAAGCAATGCTTCTGCTACACCTGGCACGACCCAGACCCCTAAAAGATAATTATATATGTTTCTGGAAGATTAGAGATATCTGAGAGTTGAGATAAGAGCAATAAGTATGATCAAGGGGACAAAAACCAGTTCTGTGAGGGAAATAAAATCATAATTGCAAGGGGTCCACGAGATCAGAGGTAAACCTTCGGTCTGTCTTCAGGTACCGGATATGACTACATTGTAAGCTCAACTTAATTACTAACGATAAAACACCCATCACCAAGGGATCGTGACGCTAGACACCTGCAGAAACAGCACATTATTTAAACTCTTGGCAAGGAGTATTCTATCGTTTTTGTCAGTATGGCTTAATTAATGTTTCTGCTCCCCACCCCCCAGCACATATACTTTGTTGTAAAAGCCTAAATCTTCCTGACTGTCAAAAAGAACATCCACAGTGATTGGTCTCAGTTCCATACTCATGAACAAATATCTTATGCGTGACCTTTAACAAACCCTCTAGGCAAGGACCATCGTCATGAGACTGGTGACGGGTGACCGGTTGTCTGCACCTGCACGGCGGCAGAACCGGGATGTGAGGAAGGCCACGGTGAAGGGAAAGGCGACTGACGTGCAGCCGTCCTCCAGGAAGGCCCAAGAAGCCCTGCCTGGTGATCTTCAAAACCACCTCTATGTCAGAGGACTCAGAAGCAGCGCAGTCCACAGACGCGACTGCAACAAATGAAAGTGAGGGCAGAGGGCCGGCTGCGTGCGTGCGGTAAGGCCACCGCAGACCCGGCACTGCGCCTCCTCGAATCTCCCTCGGAAGCAGCAGAAGTACAAATTCCAATAAATCTTTAAAATGGCCCTGGCCCAACATTACAGCTCTCTGGAACTTCACCAGCCTCTGCACAGATAAGGTGGGAGGGCCCAGAAGCCTAGTTCAAATTTTGGATAAATTCACACACTTCACAAGTGGCTTTTTTAAATTTTTTTAATGTCTTTAATTCTACTAGGAGCCTCACCAGTTAAATCATTTTCATAATTTTTGTACTTTTTGTGATAAGCTGGGGTTATAAATAAATCATACTAACGTTTTTGAGTACTTGAGCTTACAAAATATTGCACATAAATTGATCAGTTTTTTAAAAGTATTTGTTTTGCAGTATTTCCAAACTACATCACAGAAATAATACCATGAACATCCATACATCTGCCAGGAAGCATTAGCAAATCCTAACACTTTGCCACAGTTTCTTCAGAATAAAAGTCAATAATAAAAAACTGGAGACTCAGTTATTCCTTTCTAGTCTCCTGTCACTTAGAGAGGTGGTTACTATCCTGAAATGTGCAGATATCATTCTCAAGCAGTTTTTCACAGTTTTACTACACCTGTATAGTAACAAATAATTTATAGTATTGTTTATGGTTTAACACTAAATAAATGGTGTCATGTGGTACAAATCATTTTGTAACTTGCTTTTCTAAACTTTGTTTTTGAGATTTACCCACGTTGGAAATATGACTAGTTCATTCATTCTAATTGCTTGCTATATGATATTCCAATTTAATTCAATTCTCACAGTAACCTTGTGCCTAAAATAATAAGAGCAAATATTTTGCCGAGACCTAAGAAGCAACGACTGACTCAGACTTAGTTCTTCTTACACAAAGTTCATGCTTTTTCCAGACAAATTCTGGACTTCTGAAAGTAGAAGGAGACTGGACATTACAAAATCTTTACACAAAATCTTGCCAGGCAACAGGTCAGGAGAAAGAAAAGCCTCCATTCTCACCACTGTGTCTAGATTCTTTTTTTTTTAATTAAGATTTTATTCACTCGTTTTCAGAGAGATGGGAAGGGAGGGAGAAAGAGATGGGCAAAAACATCAGTGTGAGAGAGAAACATCACACCTCCAACCGGAGACCTGGCCCAAAACCCAGGCACGTGCCCTGACTGGGAAGCGAACCAGTGACCTTTCCATTCACAGGCCAGCACTCAGTTCACGGAGCCACACCAGCCAGGGCTGTCTCTGGATTCTTCACAGGACAAACAGAGCCACTAACTTCCTGTACAGAAGATGCTGAACTCAATGGCTTCATTTTGTTAAGTCCAAGTACAATCTGGGAAACTCGAACAGTGACCAGGTAATTTGATGCTACAAAAGAGACAATATTAACTTTTTCAAGTGTGACAATACTGTGGTTACATTTAAAGGAAAGAGATGCTGTTTAATGTCTATAGAGTTTCAGTTTTGCAAGATGAAGAGTTCTTGAGGTTGGCTGCACAAAAATGTGAACGCACTGAACACCACTAAACTAACGGTGCACTTAAAAACGGTTAAGACGATAGATTTTATGTTAAGTGTATTTTACCACGAACATTTGAAAAAGGGACAAAATGTAGGTAGGGACAAGTTCTATGTCTGGGGTTTGCTTTAAAATAATCCAGGGTGTGGTGGAGATTACTGAGAAAACAAAATCAATCGAGTTGCTAACTGCTGTGGCTACGGGCTAGGTAATGTAGGCTTAATATGCTAGACTCCTTACTTTTATGATTAAAGTTCTCAAAAATAAAAAGTCTTAAATAAAGGTTTAACTCAAACAAAAAATAATTTCATCTCATTAACAAGTCGTTTCACTTTTAGATAGAAATAAAAAGCAGCGTGTTTTCCAATGCAAACGGCCCGACACCCGCTTCACTGGCTGTGGTACTAGAACGGACAGTGCTGGTCAAACCTGACGGCACAGGAGCCGCCTTGGGGCCTTGTTAACAGGTAGCTGCCGATCAGCAGGACTGGGACAGAGTCGGAAAGGTGATGCGGCCGCCATGGAAAGTGGAAAGTGGCAACAGGGGACCTACAGATGTTTATTTGCATGGGAAGAGGCCAGCAAAGCTTTACTTGGATCGCTTCTCTGGGGGAAAGAAGGGCACCCACACTGCTGCTCTGTCCTGGAGAAAGGTCTCCCCACTCCTTTGCACCCCAACACCAGGCCTCACTGTTCACTCGGTGGCAACCACCAAGATGGAGGACAGTACAAAACCAAAGAATCCTAGAAATTGGACTTGTTTTTTTAGGGTCAGCCGTGTACATCTACACTCATCAAGTAACAATGAACAATCACTGCCCTGAGAGATTTCAGCCCCAGAATCTATTAAGTAATGACTAAACCAAAGGTACAAGGCCAGAAGTCAAAGTTCAGAGGCCCAGGAACACATGGGAATCATTAACATACTGTAAGAAGGTTAAAAAGAGCAAACTCACTTGGAAACGCTGACAAATTCCATCTGAGAAAGAAATAAAATCCATTTATATGTGCCCGTTCCTGAACAATCATCAAATCTCTGAAGAACCAATAAAAGAATTTCTACCTATAAAAATCTTGCCCACAAAATACAATTAGTTCCTCTAAGGTTTTAGGGCCATCACAGGGACCTGACAAACATCTTCCGTCCTTAGAGACTGCTCCATTACCCGTTAGACCACTGTGCCCAGAGGGCAGGGCCTGCAACTCGGGATTCCCTCTGTTAGCCAGGCCAGTGCGTAATTCAGCAGTTACCACGGCACCACACAGTTTCCATGTGTTGAGAGCTTGCTGAGTGCTACGTAAGCACTAAATACCTTACGTGAATTATTTCATTTAAAATGATGTCTTTACACATTGTCTTTTGAAATCTAATTATGAGCTTCTAAATCTCTCCATTCTTTGCAAATATTTTTCCTAAAATGTTCATTCTTGGTTCTCTCCACAGGGCGTGATGTGACAGAGAAGGCACTATACCCTCCGCCCTGAGAAGTCCAGGTCCAAGCTGTCCAAGGTCCAAGCTGTCCAAGGTCCAAGCTGTCCAAAGTCCAGAGGAATGGATTGCACCATCCCTCCCTGCACCAGTCACACAGGCATGACAGGGACTGGCCCCCGGAGCGGGTACAGAAGAAACCCACACTCCCTGCCTTCAACGCACAATGCAACAGAAAAGTCGCCAGCAAGAAAATGGAAATATATTTATTTGACACACACAGTAGTTCCCTTAGAACAGGCAGAGGGAATCCTTCTGAGAAAAGGATTAAGGAAGTCTCCATTAAAATAATTTTCAGGCTGCACCTTGAAATACAGGTACTTATAATACATAAAGAAGGAACACAGGACTAAAGCACTGAAGCACGTGAGAACGGAGACTAGTGAGCAGCGTGGAATGGCTGGAATGCAGACAGGCAGAGTGCTGGAGCTCTCGGGAGAGAATTCAATGAACTGGTAACTCGGAGAGGTTTCTTGGCTCTGGATGTCCAAATTCGCACTTAATATGGAATCTTTTTTTAAGTTTTGGTGGGCTTAGCCCCAGAGGCATTTCCTTAGGGCTACAGCCTGCCGGGAAACTACAAGCCACCTGTGCAGGTTAGGCTGTACCTGGCCTACCTGTCTGCCCCAGGATGACAACAAAACACAGCCACAGTTTCAAGAGGCGTGTTCCAGGGAGGCTCACGGAGCCAAAGCTGTCATCCAACATACTGAAGGGCGGCGGGGCTGGGGGCGGGGGGGGGGAGACAGGCATCCAGAAGGCAAAGACTTTAAAAGCATTTTATAGATTTGCAAAGTGTGTCCCCTAACATTATGTAAAACATTATGGTAAAGGTTTTCATCCACAATAAGAAATAACTCCACCATTCTTAAGGTTAAACCCAGTCCAAACCCTGACAGAAAGACTTCAGGATCAGAACACCCACATCCAGGGAGATGACACTGAGTTCAACAAAATAAAATAATAAAAATGCTTCTCAGTCACTAAGAAATCCAAAGGAACCCAAAGTTTCAGCTTCAGAAATGTCTTCTCAAGTGAAGAATGGATTTCAAGGAGTAAGAAAAGTCCAATGCTATTTCTGAAACTACAGCTAGTAGAAAAATAATTTTTTACTTTTTTTATCCTCACCCAAAGATATGTATACTGATTTGAGAGAGAGAGAACGAGAGAGAGAGAGAGAAAAAGAGAGAAAGATCCATGTGTGAGAGAGAAACATCTACTGGCTGCCTCCCACACACACCTCAACCAGGGATCAAACCCACGACCTTTCAGTGTAAGGGACAACAACTAAGGAGCCACCCAGCCAGGGCTCCTTTTATTTTTACTTTTTAATTCCCAGAATACACAGAAACGAGAGAGAGAGAGCAACCTCTTCTTGGACATTCTTAATAGCTCCTTGGAATAAGTAACTGAAGAATGCCCCTGTCTCCAACACAGAAGAGGTGTGAGGATCAAATATTTATTTATTTATTTTTGAAGTAAAAATATTTTACTTTTTTAAAATATATTTTATTGATCATGCTATCACAGTTGTCTCAATTTTCCCCCTTTGCGCCCCTCCACCCGGTACCGCCCACTCCCTCCAGCAATCGCCCACCCTTAGTTCATGCCCATGAGTCATGCGTGTAAGTTCTTTGGCTTCTCCATTTCCTATACTGTCCTTAACATGCCCCTGTCGATTCTGTACCTACCTATTTATGCTTCTTAGTCCCTGCACCTTTCCCCTCATTCTCCCCTTCCCCCCTCCCAGCTGATAACCTTACAAATGATCTCCACACCTATCATTCTGTTCCTGCTCTGCTTGTTTGCTTAGATTTTTAGACTCAGTTGTTGAGAGTTGTGAATTTATCGCCATTTTAATGTTAATAGTTTTGATCTTCTTTTTCTTAAATAAGTCCCTTTAACATTTCATGTAATAATGGCTTGGTGATGATGAACTCCTTTAGCTTTACCTTGTCTGGTAAGCATTTTATCTGCCCTTCCATTCTAAATGATAGCTTTGCTGGACAGAGTCATCTAGGTTGTAGGTTCTTGCTTTTCGTCACTAAAAGCAACTTGTTAACAGTGCCATGCAGACACTAACCAGAAGTTTCATCATTGTGTAGTCTACTTCCACAGATCACACTTGCCAGGGGGGAACCCATCAGAAATAAAAGGACTAAGAGGATTTTTCCTAGTTTTTTCAACTTTTCAGACTTAAGGAGATGATTTGAGTGTATCTTAAAATTTCAAAATAAACAAAGAGCTCATAGTTGCCCTTTAAAGAAAGCTGGGGTTTTGGAGGATGGCAGGCTTAGCTTTTAATGCCTGATGGGGCATCATGACAAAAAGTAAACTGGAGCTTCCTGTATGGTAACGTTCCAGGTACCGACAACATCTCGTGCAATCTGCACTGTAAGCAATGATTAAAGGGAAAATCATGCCTCTTCCTGACTCCACAGGTACAAACTCATAAATTCTGAGAGCCCTGAAGCCAAATGGTTGTGCTATCTGGTAAAACCCTTGAAACAAGTGAATTTCAGCAGAAATGATATCCAGTGTGAGGCTATGACATAAAGCCATAATGCTGCTGTCACGTACCGCAGGGCAGATGGATACTGATACAGGACACGTGTGCCTTTCAAAAGTCCCCAAGCACCAGCTCCAGGCTAAGCAATGGGGAGAGGGAGAAAGAACTGCAATTTTAAAATACTACCCAACCCCACTGAGTTGGCTGGAGTGTCACCCCATACACCAAAAGGTTGTGGGCTTGATCCCTGGTCCAGGCATGTGCAGGAGGAAACAGGTCCCTCTCCCTCTCCCTCTTCCCCTCTTCCTCTCTCTAAAAATTAAAAAAAAAATAAAAATCCTCAACATATCCTTGGGTGAGGATTAAAAAAATACTACCTAATGCTAAAAATCCAAAAATTGTCTTGTATAGGGGGAAAAATGATGGTGACTTTTTTCAAAGTTGTATTTTTAGAGGTTATATTCATCATTTCTTAACAGCTTATCTCAAAGAAAAACACCACCACTTGAGGGAAGATGAAACCAAAGATTTATTTAGAATGCAAAACACACACATCATTTTCGGGTATAAAGTTCCTCTTGAAGCTTCTTGCTTGACAAATGAATTGGGTGAGCCATTTAATCTCAACAAGTTAAAGGTCCTGCCTTGATGTTCCTAAATTTGCTGTCTTAGCTCTCACCTGCCCGAAGAGGCTACTCAATCTTGGCCACAAGGTGTACCTACTTTCTCCCCTCCCTTTTGCCCTCCCCTCCCCTCCACGCCCCCACGTCAGCAGGTGGCAGGTGGCAGCGCCAGGCTACATGCCCCGTAGCCCGGTACCTTGACCACCCATCCCTATCTCCCTGGACTTCCATTTCCTTTCTGTAACAATGATAGCTGTCACTTTTCTTAGATACAAACTACACGTGAGATATTGTGCTAAAAATGTTTTATACTTAATTTAAGCCTCAAAGACAGCCAGGGAATTGCCACGAGGGTCAAGGAAGCTAACCCTGGTGCTAACAGTAAGATAGGAAAAGGCAAAGCCCGGACTCAGACCAAGGACTGTCCGACTCCAAAGTGCTTGCTCTTTGTTCCTTTGTATCTCTGGACAGCACTGGTGAAAAGAAAGGGCTGGCCTGATGGCTGCTAAGATCCAGCGTGCTGTTTACAACAGTGTTAATCTCCAGGTCCAAATTCCACACACGGGACGCACCTTGTCCCTGCCTGATCATTTGCCTCCAGCATGCTCCATACAGAATACGGATCAGAGCTTCCGGGTGGCTCTGGTGCTTAACATGAGTTTGCTTCGGTCCATCGGTGTCTCACGCATAGCTGGAGTTCTCTGGCCTCCTGTCACCTGCCTGCCAGCTCACCTGCTAGCTCTGGGTCCCCTTCCTCCAAGAGCACAGATCCTCCAGCCTGTGTCCAGCAGAAGGTTTTAGAAAACAGCCTACACTAAAAACTGCAAGCTTTTTAATACATGCTAGCACCCTGCTTAATGGTTTAGGTACATTAGCTCAGTAAGGCCTCAAAAAATCCCTGTTTATTTATTCACTCACCCAACATAAAAATATTGAACACCTTCTCCATACAGGCACTGTGCTGGGTGTGAAGAGAAAACATCTGCCACATTTATATGAAATACGGCAGAAACATCTGCCACTACATGAAAAAGGCTCAGAAAAGGTAAGTGGCTTAGCAAGCCAGGTACAAAGCTACAGAGAGCAAAGATTTAAAAAGTCTAAGCTTGAAATGATGATAAAGTAACAATATTCTTAAAACATCTCCAATATACCCAATAATATACAAAGTGCTTTCACATATCTCATTCAACTCATCAAATCTATAATTTGTTTTAAATAAAATATTATTTCCTCATATTCCCTTATACTGGGTGGTACCATAAAAGTAATTCTATCAAGAGTGGGTCTAAGTATGTCACCTTTTAACTTCTGACAAGTCACAAACCTTCGAGTAGTGGGATAGAGCCCTTCTTCCAAGCATAACAGATTAAGCCTCACACGCCCACCTATGCAAAAAGTACCACAAGAACAAGTTACCTCCCAAATAGCAAGTGTTCTGTTACGAAACTAAACCTGTTTCTCAAACTACCAACTTGAATTCGACATACCCTTAAGGAATTTCTTCTCTACACCAAAGTTTATTTGTTTTTCTATCTCATAAAGAGTATACACTCCTAGCAATCTCAGTGTGGTAGTTAGAAAAAGAATGAGGAAAGAGATAGGGAGAAAAACTGAAGATCACTCCTGTCCACAGGGAGTACGGAGTTTGATGCCAGTATGTGAATAAGCAGATTCTGTACTGCCACAGGTTGCCAAGAGACAGCATAAGTCCAGTTGTTTTAATAGCCACCTGAGTTCTTAGATGTGACTATAATTCAATTGTGGGTTTGTTTTTAATACAATCAAGGCCAAATATGACACAGGTTACAAGCCAAATTCAGGCTGCAGACAGTCAATACATAACAGCTGGATTAGAATAATGACAACAGAAGGAGAATAAGGAAAGCTTCATTGGGTACCAACTTTGGCTGTTTCCAAATGGGCGAGAGAAAAGCAAAAGGCAGGAATCTGCAAATGGACCTTGAGAGAGGGGAGATGACAGGAGTTCCCACGGGTGGGACATTTTCAAAAGCTTCCTTCCCAGGGTAGTGGGCCTCCAAATGAGGTTCTAAACAGGCATTATCTAACACAGTGCCCAGCACCTACCAGCAGGAAATGTTAATGCTTTTATCTGCAGCAGTAGAAAAAGCTCAGACGGGTCTGCTACCTAGCTGTGCCTCTTTCAACACAAGTTACTTAACACCGCTGCCTCGCTGTCCTCATCTGTACCACGTGGCATAGACCAAGCTCCAGTAGTCTTTTATTTTTAGAGAGAGGGGAAAGGAGAGAGAAAGAGAAGGAGAGAAACATCAGATGTGTGAGAGAAACATTGATCAGTTGCCTCTCACGTGCCCCCAGCTGGGGACCTGGCCCACAACCCAGGCATGTGCCCTGACTGGGAATCAAACTGGCAACTTTTTGGTCTGTAGGCTGGTGCTCGATCCACTAAGCCACAGCAGCCAGGGCTGCTATCATTTCTGTTTTAAAAGGGGTAGGAAGCCCTTCCCAAAGTGAAATGTGACAAATAAGAAAACCTCAGAAAGCTGTGAACACAGACAAAAGTTTTAGCAAATTATTTTAGAACAGTATAATCTGATTTTAGTCATATTACTTAACCCATCTGCACCTTAATGACTTGGTTTGCAGGATGGGAAAAAAAAAAAACCTACTTTCCCCACAGGGTTTTGGGGTAAAGCACATTGCACATGTCAAATATAACAACGTTTAGCCCACATATTAAGTATAAAATTTCTATTCCAGGAAACACATGTATAAGACAACCCAGAGCACAGAAGAGAGTGGCAGCTCCCTGTCGCCCACGCTTCGGGAACGATGCTAAATCACTAGCAACCCTTCCTGTTCACCGCTTGATGGTCCGTCATCACTTTCAAAGTGCCCTCACTCCCAACAGGTGCGCTGAGCCTCACATCCACCCAACTGGGAGTTCAGATAGTTTTGTCCCCATTTTGCAGATGAGAATTTAGAAAACTGGTCTCTGAACATCTAAGCCAAACACATCCCCATGTGTCAGCCTGCCTGCCTACAGTAGCGCATAAATGCTAGGGAGAAAGGCTCAAAAAAAAAAAACCTTAACTTTGGAGTCTACTAAATTCTTTTTAATTCTCAGTCATTGCTTATGAATATGGTCAGTACAAGCCGACTTGGGACTAATGTTATAGCAATTGAGAAGCAGAAAGTAGCTCTGTTAATTACCCTGTGTCTAATAGTTACACAATGGGCATGGAATTTTGTACAGAGGGACAGAAATTGTATTAGACATCTCTGAACCTTTAAGATTATATTACTTAGAACCTTGGCAAATGAGCAGCAAGTATTTAAAGAAGATTACAATGAATTTCCCATTTGGTGTCCTATTTAACTTGCATGAAAGTATTTGGCTGTCGCTGTCGGCATACACTGCTCAGGGCCTTCTCGGTGCCTTCCACGGTGCAGTCACAGCAGCTGGGCAGGCACCCTGAGCTTTTGCACCAGCAGCAGCAGCAGCAGGGACCAGGTTACCAACCTCTCGCCTGGGCCAAGCTCCTCTGGAGCTCCATGAGTCATCCTGCTGAAAGACCCAGGAGAGGATCTAAGCTTTCCCAGTTGTGTGTTGTGACATCTTGTGACATGATGCCATGAGTTTCTCAAATGAGAACAGAAACTGCTCTCTAGACATTTCCTCGAAAAATATATAACAGCCCCCAAACCAAACACTGAAGCAAATCTCCACATCTATGCCACGAATTTCAAAAGGATAGTGATCTGATGCAAGTTTTGATATCAATATGAGCAAGATGACTCTACTTACAAAATCCTAAAATCGTAGACTAGAAGGACAGCCCCATTTCCTCATTTTGACAGAAGGGGAAAGTGAAGGCTGGAGAGAGGAAGTAACTTAACTGAAGATGACGGAATACGGTCTCAAACACCCAGTCTAGGACAATACCCCATTTCCTGAAAGACCAGGGAAATACCCTCAAAGATCCTCAGCCTTGTTGAGCCAGGCTCCCCGCACCATCTCGCAGGGCCCAGGCCAGGCACTCCCCATGCCCAGGCTCTTTTCTCCCCAGCTTGTTTTCAAGTAGAGCACGGTCTCCCTCCAGTTTCCTGCCCGCCCAGCCGTCGACCTGAACCCTCTGAAGACAAGTACAGGGCCTCTTTCTTCTTGGCGTTCTCTACCTCTCATCACCACAGAGAGGCAACAGGAGCAAGCCTTCTCAGTGGGGTGCGCCCACTTCACTTCACTCATTTAATCCTGAAAATGGCCATCCCTCAAGGGAACAACTCCTTAGGCTGGTTCTCCCCCAATTCCAATACAAAAAGGAAAGATGGAGAAGAAACATAAGCACTGATAAGAAATTTTAATCTTATCTTTGTGTCAGAACACATTCCCAAGTTCTTCTCAGTCTTTCCAAGATCCATTTTGGTATTCACTTCATTATCAAGTTCACCAACCCTCTCCACACAACCCACCAGTGACTGAGTCCTACAGAAGGAAATGAAGGGAGCTGGATGGGGGGCAAGTGTGGGCCTGCCAGGGAACTCTCCACGGCCCCTTCTCGGCCCCTTCTCGAGAGACCTGGAAAAGCACATGTGTCTTCTCAACCCTTGACTTCTGGTCTGGGGCCCACCTTCTTCATTTCACCTGCAGGTGCCCAATCTGCTGCCCACCCTAAATTCTTAAAAAGAATGGGTGCATCTTCAACTCTGTGTGCAGACTTTTGAGTGGGAATTCCCTGGGCACATACCACATTCATCTCCAAGTCAGGTCTCCCTATCTCCCTCCCTTCTAAGTGAAAGTTGTTAGTATAAGCATAGGTTACTTCCGCACAGCCAGGGAAGAGGTTTTCAATCCATTCGGCCCATCTCCGTCCCCCTCCCGAAGGCCCCCAGAGCTGGGTTTACAGAGTGACTAGGTAAGAGTCCTGCGGGGTCTCTACACTTTCTTGTCTGGGAAATTACAAAGGTAGAAGAAATATCTTTTAGTTTCCTGGAAAATCTATCTAGCTGACATTTATTTACAAAACAAATTTTTAAAAAATCAGTCAGAGCTCCATTCTACTACACAAGAAAATGTTGAGCCAAGATGTCTGAACATTGAATCACACTCGACCATTAGGACTGTTGGGCAGGTATTTTACACCACTTCCCTGTTCACTGGCTGACCCACTAATCCTATTTAGAGGAGGTGAAAAAACAAAGTATTTTCAGAAAAACCTGGGAGAGAAGGGCAGATTCATGTGCTGCTTTGCTCATTTAATCCTGAAAATGACCCTATGAAGTTGGCATTCTCATCAAAATCTTTAAAAACTGAAACTGAGTATAAAATTAAAAGATAAAACACGTCCTTTTTTATCACAAATAAGATTTTTTTTTATTTGTCACCATTAAAATTCTGAATTTTAAACAAAATTCTTGGACTGGGGGTGTGTACCCATCAGCTCATTCAATTTAGCACCTGTCGCATCCCCAGTAGCTTTTCCAGAACTGCTACCTTCACCATGAAGCTCCATGACGTCTTTTATCCCTGTTTTATTAAAGAAAAAGCAGGCTCGGAAAGGACAGTTTACCAAAAGTCACACAGCTGTCCCCTCCCAGGCTAAGGTCTGCCCGACTCCAAAGTCCACGTTCCTTCCTCCCACTGCCCCACCCTGCTTCCATCACCTCGGAGACCGACACGCCTGTGTATTTCCTGTTCGTGGCACCAATGCCTGTACTCTCTTCCAGATAAAGAAGGACAAAGGCACTGGTATTGTTCCTCTCAAACAATAACATTTTACTTACGTAGAAACACAAAATTTGCCCACAAGGACACCAGCCTCACATCCTGTTAACATTTCACCGATTTCTGCAACGCTGCAGTTAGCTAGTTACTGAGTATCTCAACAGACAACACACAACTACAATTCTTTGACATTTGGAGTTCAACTTTGGGGTGTTTTGGGTGTCATTTTAGGAGATTGCTTATGGCTACGGGACCCCCGGCAGGAGCAGAGGACATGGGCTAAAAGGAGCAGAGCCGCCTCCAGATGTGACAGGTAAGAAATGGTGGGGAGACGACGAGAGAGAACCAATAGCTCCACTCTCATTCAAGGGGCAACAATAAACAATAAATCCCATCCATGAGA
The DNA here is from genome assembly GCA_039655065.1 of Glossophaga mutica. NCBI lineage: Eukaryota > Metazoa > Chordata > Mammalia > Chiroptera > Phyllostomidae > Glossophaga > Glossophaga mutica. The sequence continues at coordinate 172,364,321 of CM077304.1, read as the reverse complement.
GACAGAAAAGGCAAGGAAGGAGAAGATGGGGGAATTAATAACAGACATGTTCCATTGCACAAATATTTTTCCCTCAACAGATCAAACAACTCTCTGGGGGCCAGGAGGTATTTGTTATAAGTTGGTGACAAAGGACAAAACCGAGGCTCAGAGAGGCTACACAGCTTGTGCGAAGCCCCCAAGCTGGTGGGTAACAGTGAGAACACCAGGCCCCAGGTTCCCTGGTACCTCTTTCTGCTCACAAGCCTGCAAGAGAGGGACAGGAGGCCTGCCCCGCCCAGGGGCAAAGTCTCTAGGCTTCCTGTTGCCATTCATACCTGCAACATGCAACGTAGCAACAGGGATAGGTGAGGATTGTGATGAACTTAAGAAAGTGGCATTTTGAAAGGAGGCAGCTGCTGCTCAAGACCAGGTGTTTGGGCCATACAGGAAATAAGGCCTCGTCCTTTCAATGTAGTAAGTTGGACATCTGGTGCTTGAAAAATCTCCCACCTTTTTAAAACGCTCACTCCAAATTTTTAAAAACACCATGCTGTTCAAATCAAGCACGTGTATCGAGGAAATGGAGGGAGCCCACAGGTAACCAGTTCTAAGTCCAATGCTGATGAGACAAAGAGCCAGATCACACGCCAGTTCTGACGGAGAGACCCCCCGGGGCATGGCATCGCTGATGCTCTAAACCCACGCCCCCCACGCCCTGTTTCTCATGTGCACACACTAGTTTTCAACTATGCGCGGATGATATTATTAAAAAATTTAGAGCAATGTACATGATAAACTAAATTCAAAATAGCTTTCTATAATTACTCACTTCCCCCAATGTAAAACTATAACCACTAACATTTGAGTCTTCAAATGTATTTAGAAAAGGCTGAAAATGATTGGACTAGACAATTTCTAAAGTCCTTATTTTTACAATTCCATGATTATATGCTACAGAGAAGTGGGAAACGAGAAAAGGAAAAGAAGCTGCCTAACACACCCAGCTATAAACTTAAAACTCAGTACACACATGGCCATCATCATAAACTGTATACGACCTCACTGCTAAGTTGAAGAACAAAAGCAAAACAGCCAACAATACCAGCCATATTTACTGAGCCCCTCCCAAATATTTATTGAATAATCATGTCTTAGGCAAGTAAAAAAAAGGCAAACAAAAAACAGATGTGATAAGACTAGAATTGAGTTTTTATAGCAATGGGAAATGTCAGACATCAATCACAAGTAATTACAATTCATAATGGATCAGTGCAGTTCAGAAACCTGTGAGGCTAAGATGATGACCTGCCTGTTCTGTGCTAGCCTGAAAGGCCTCCTTAAGGAATAGATTTGACTGAACTGAGATCTCACGGGTAAGTAGAAGTTAGTAAGTTGTGTGGCCTGTGGTAGAAGGGATGGGACATTCCAGCAAAAGCCCTCAGTGGGAGGGGATGTGGTATTTCCAAAGAACTGAAAGTCCAGTGTGGCTGAAACTAAGAGAGTGAAGTCCTCTGATTTTTTAAAAACTTATTCATTCCAGCATTGATTGTTGAGTCATTCACCAGGGTTCCACGTGGATGGGCCCTGTCTGCTTGGTTACAGTGTCATGCAAAGGACTTTCTATAAACACAAACCAAAATCATCAACAGCATGTTGCTCTGAGGACTGCCAAGGAAGACTAAGTGATGGAATGGGAAGACTCTGGACCAGGGGTCAGAGTATCCATATTAACACATGGATTCCAGGACAGTCAAAACAACACCTTTTCCACTCCACCCACTATTCCCACACTTCCATCCTCTGCCTCAAGGCATGGCCCCACCTCATGTTGATATGCCAGCAACCAACACAGAGCCTGGCATCGTGATGGTACTTACGTTTTGGAAAAGTGCAAAAAGGGACAGAGTCGGACTGCATAGGTTTGAATCCATCCTCTCTCAGCAGGCTTGAACGTGACTTAACTCAGCTTCCTTATCTCTAAAGTGGGGATGGTTACAGCACCCTCATCACAGGATTGCTATGAGGATTAAATGAGTGAATGATCCTAAAGCAACTGGAACAATACCTGGCAAACAGCGGGGAAGAGTTTCCCAAGATCATCCTTATTCTTACGACCAACAGTCTGACCTTGAGCAAGTCACTGTCCACCATGGGGTTAAATTTCCCCACCAGTGAAATCATGGGGTGGATGAGCTGATCTCAGGAAGATTCCCAATGGCTTAGCTCCTCTATAATGCACTGAATCCTATTACAACTCTAAATCCTGCTCAGGCTCTGAGCTCTCAGACTGGCAGCAGGGAGGGAAGGTAGTGCTGGCTCTCTGACAGGTCAGGTCATGTCCCAGAGGCTTACAAGCCCATGGAGCTTTGGCTCCTCCCAACCACAGGCTGGCCCCAGAGTCCTGCAGTCCACGCTTCCTTACTACAGATACAGAGGGTTCAGAGATGAAAATATCCATCGTGATACTCACAGCTGTGGAAGCAGCACAGGCGTGAGAAAAGGACAAACTTCACAGAAAGAAAGCAGACAGGGAGAGCCAAGGAACAACTGAGACAAAAGCAAACACAAAAGACCAGAAACACACTGTGCCCACTGGGTTATTTATTTAGCGTCCCTTGTCTTACAGCAATTAAGAGAACTTCAAACTACACAAGGCAGCTCGGGAGCAGGCGGAAGTTCCTTACCTTGAAGCACAGCCCTCAGAGTGACTGCCCTCCCTTCAAACCCAGGCAGACCCTCCGTGGGGAGCAGACTCTTCTGAGGGTCTCAGGTAAAAGCAGCTTTCTCAGAAGCAGTTATTGCTGGACATTTCCCTAACCTCCACTCAGCCCAGTGTTCAGTGCTCAGGATGTTCACATCCCCTTTTCTTTCTGGGCCTCCATTTCCACTTCTTTACAGTGGAGGAGGGTAGAACTCCGGCCAACTAATTTCCACATTTCCTAGCAGCATTAAAATTGTAGCATTCCATCAATGACTTCCATTTTGCAGGGGGAAAGGAATTTTTTTTAATGAGATAAAAAAGAAGGTTCATAGTTATTTGTCATTTTCTGCCTGAAATGAGACTTGCTGGGTTCAAATCCCTGCTTTATCAGTAGCTCTGTGACTTTGGGCCAATTAACCTCCGTGTGCTTTGGAAGTCTCATCAGCAAATAAGAACAGGAAGAATAACCCTTCCTTATATGGTTGGTGTTAGGGTTAATTCAGTTCATATACATAAAGTATAACACACTAAGAATTGTGCCTGGTGTGGTTATTATTTTCAAAGTTACACAACTTTTACTGAAAGGGAATATTTGGGAAACGGTACATTAGGACTAACGCCTACACGCACGCGTGCACACACACGGCAGAGAGACAGGAAACCTAGGTCCTAATTATGACTCTGCCCTGAAACTAGCTGCATGCTTACTCGTATGTCATGAACCAAAACACTGCTCCTCTCCGGGCCTCAGTTTCCAGAGCAGACAGCATAAGGTTGCCCTAAAAGTATTCAGATCAGAGGCAATATATTGGCAGCCAGAGCATTCCGTTTGACCTGCAGTTTTAAACCATATTATATTTCTTTAATATTTGATTTTATTCTTAATATTTAAAAATCTGGAGGTTTTTCCATAAACCTCCAGATTTATCAGGTCTCTTAAAACATCTGCAGTTCTATCAGCCCTGGCCCCTTTAAGTAGTGGTTCTGAAAGTGTGGACTCTGGACCAGTAGCAGCCATATCACCTGGAGAGCTACTAGAAATACAAATCCTTAAGGCTGGATCCCAGACCTGCTGAATCAGAAACTGCAGGAATGGGGCTGGCAATCTGTTTTAACTAAGGGGGAAAGTTGCTGGAGGGAATGGGGGTACCAGGGGGAAAACTGGGACAACTGTAATAGCACAATTAAATAAAATATATTTAAAAAAAAAAAAAACACAAGCTGGAGAAGTACGGCAGTGGAGGGAAAATGGGCAGGCACTGAGAGCAGTGGCCCCTTTTAGAAGAAAGATATAAAAGGTGACCTCATTCCCCAGTGCACGCTCTCCCCTCCCAGGTATCCCTGACTCTGACCCCAAGGACCAGCTGGCATTATTAACTGAGCAGCCCACCACTCTCGTTTTCCTTACTGTCTAGTGCCTGGTGGGCCTCTGGCGTCTAGATGGACCACCCCATCTCACGACTGAGCTATGAGCACCTCGGGCACTGACACCAGGATTGTGTCATTCCAAATCAGAACCATAGCCTGTGTGACAGCAGGCTGCACACACCAAGGGCACAGTTAAACGAACAAACTGTTGAGTTTCCTTTATTAATCACAATCCATACAAGCAGCTGCTGTAAGAACAGCTGCAGCTGCTAAAAGAGTGATCTCGAAGCAGCCTAGAAGAGTGCTCACAAGTTGAATACCAATAACAGACACATGCAGACTTGTAATCGACTGGCTTGGTTCTTCCTACCAACCCTCCCTGCCTCTCTCTGGACCGGAAATCCTCCTTCTGCCACACTCTGGGATGGGGCAGGTGGGCAGGGGAGGTTTTTAGAATTAGCGTAACACAAAGAATTTGGGGTGACCTTTAAAGGACTTGAGTTCAATCCTACCTCAACCCTTTATGACTGACCTTAAGTGATGGTCAACTGCTCTTGACCATCAGTTTCCTCCTATGTTAAAATAGACACAAATAATACCTACTTTATATGGTTGTTATGAATAGTTAAAATGAGATTATGCATATAAAAGTATTTTGTAAACTGTGGAGGACTAGATAAAAGGCTCATTATTGTCCCATAAAAACTGCTGTTTGACCCATAAATCGTCTAAGGTAGTACTCACTGTTTCTGCCAAGGGCTATCTGGTGAAATCAGATAATCGCATGCCTACAAGGGGCCTTCTGAGGACCTGTAACCCAACCTTTCTGCCCTGCTTCCCTCCCCAGCAATCCCTGAATGCCAGGAACAAGAGCCAAGCCAAAGAGTGGCCCCACCTGAAAAACCTTCACCGGCAAGGTCACTACCCTCCAAGGCAGGCAGCCCATTCCTTCCACCTGGGGGCTGATCAGAACACAAAACATTCCTCCTTGTAAAGGCCAAATCAGACTTGCTGTGATTTAAGCAGCCTTGTAACTTGAAGCCCACCTCAGCGCCTTTGCACAAGCTATCCTGTTCACCAGGAATGCTCCTGCAGCTCGTCTTCAGATGGCCAGGCCCTTCTTACACTTCCACTTCAGTGTCTCTTTAGAGAGGCCTTCTCTCCCAGTATTCACTCCATCCCACCCAGCAACCCTCCATCATTATTCTCTGTGCTTTGTTTTCTGTAGCACACATCCCCAGTTATTTGTGCGCCTACATCCCGTTGCATTCCCCCAGAGAAGTCCTACTGACGTAGTGACCTTGCTTCTCTTAGCCACCACTCTGTGCACTTACATAGCAATGTAACACAGTAACCCACTGACACACAACGTGCGCCGCAGCGTACACTGAATGCATTTGTGAATTAACGAGTGAATGCTCAACACCATTCTATGCACACTGTACATGCTCAAATACTCATTAGAAGAAACAAAAAGCTAAAGAAGACTGATACCAACTCCCACTGCTTGCTTAACTCATTGCACAAACACTAATCATAGCTTCTTATGTTGAGGAAAAAATACACAAAATAAACAAATGGAAGGACAGCTCCCCATGCCAGCTTTCATCATAGCAGTCCTGGCCCTAGTTACCTGTCTCTGTATCTTGAATTCACGCAAAGGCACGTACATGGACAAAAAACAGTTGTTTCGTGGAGAAAGGGCCTCACGTAATGGCATAATTATCATCTATCCTTGAAGAAATTACTCAGCGGGCAAGTACTCGCCCATGTCCACTGTGAAACAGACATGGACCCTAAGAACCAGTTGGGCAGGGTCTAACAACCAGATGTGCAGAATGCACAGCTATAGGGCATGTGCTTACCTGGTCCACAATCAGTCAGCCTGAACAGCTACATACCTGCAGCTCAGGGGAAAGGTAGGAAAACCCTGCTATCCTTGTCTGGTCTGAGAATATAGGCTCAACCCAGCAACCCATAAAAGATTCCCAAGGGTGGAAAAGCCCACAAGCTCTTGGCAGCAGTGTGCTGCAGCAAAAGACACTCGAGATCTGGGTTGAGTCCTGTTCTACAACTTACTCCATGACCTCCAACTAAGTCACTTCACCTCCCAGTCCCAGTGCTAATCCCTGCTGTGTATGTGGGTTAAAAGTTCTATACAACCTTTCTCAAAGGCCTGTCCAAAGAATAATACCACACCATACCAGATGTGAATATGTCTTACAATCAATAAAGCACTGCACAAAGGTGAGTTGTTGATGGCAAGTAATAGTAGTTTATAACCATAAAGTATGACTACAACTGGAATTCTGGAGTAGGCATCTGAATGAACATTTGTAGGTTGACTGATAAACACATGGAACACCTCCACACAGCAGATGACTTAGGCTTTCTCTGCCTTCTGTATGGCCTCCAGGGTGGGCACACAGGCGGTCCATGAGCACCCTAGATGCTCACGGAAGCAAAGTCAGGGTCTACAAGAAAGGGGACATTCCCACAAGTCCCTATGTACTGCTCTCAGCAATCACGTGGGACATCTCTTAAACTGCCCTACAGGGAAAATCTTAAAGACATCATTCTTGAAGTGTAGGAAAAAACTCCACTAATCACATAAGGAGATCAGATCAAGATTTTCTTGACCACAGCAAAGATGATACAGCGTGGCTTAAAGGAAAGAGAAAATCATAAAGAGACAATGTCAGAAAGTGCTCATTCCTTACACACAGCCTGAAATAAGCGTTACAGAGAAGGGCTCTTTTAAAGCAAATCAAGTCACTTAACACTCTGTGAGAATCTACTGTGTATATGCCCCCAGTGGGTGCTGCAAAGATAAATGAGCCAGCGATTCTTTAACCTGGAGTATGGGAAAGAATGTGTTAGGGACATAAAGGGGACCAGGTGTTAGGAAAACACAGAGGAAAGGTAAATTGCTTTCTCCTTGGAGCGACAGATAGAGGAAAGCTTCCTGCGTCAAGTGGCATTTGAGCTGGGTGAAGAAAACAAAGCAGAGATAAGGTATCAGAATGCTGCCTTTAGAAGCTGAGTCTTAACTGCCTCTGTGACACAGATGTCTTGACAGGCTGGAAAAGCCAATGAACCCCTGCAAAAAATAAAATGAATATGATAAAATTATACAGGACTTCAAAGAAAATGGTATTAAAACACAAAATGCATTCAAAAAAATAAATCTGTGCTAGAGTACCATATGCGATTCTTTATTAACGCAGTAAATAAAATCCAGTAGCAAGTCTAATATCCAACATCAGTTCAAAGCAGCAAAAAATAATCTTTTGAATATCTATAACAACTTTAACATGAAGTGAAAATACCTGTGATTTCTGTTGGTGACAAAAGCAAAAAACATAGGTACCACAAATTACGGTTTGTTACCAACTTTTATAATGGAAGGAAATGCTATTATTTCAGTTACAGGTTAATGAAAATAAAGATGTAGCTTTTTCACAATCAAGTTCACAGACTCTATGCTATTCTTTCCATGGACCCAGGTTAAGAACTCCTGATAGAGAAGGCAGCCTAAACAAAGTAAGAAAGTGGGAACTATGGGTATGTTGTGTGACCATGGAGAACATGCAGACACAGATAGGAGATGACATTGAAAGGTCGGTCAAACCCTCAGATGTCGAAAATATGAAGGTTCATCATCCTCAATTATTAAATCACAGAATGTGCTTTAGTTCCAGAATAGTGTCTTCTTTTGGAATAAGAGGAATGAAAACAAGCCAGAACATCTTTCCATTGGTTTCAAGTTATAGCTTCTTTGTAGAAGTGTGGCAGATGACAACATATTGATAGATTTACCAAAAAACACATACCCACTATGAATACTGTGATGTAAAACCGTATGCACGTAAGAATGAGTGGGTGTAAGCATGTGTATAAACACAGATGTCTAGAAAAATGTACATCAAATATTAATGGAATTAGAATTTGGAAGTGATTTTACTTTCATCTTTGTATTTTCTATAATTGGAAATTGGGCAAAAGGCATGCCCAAAAGAGGTTAGGCTTTCTTCAGGCTGACACACACCACAGAGTACAAAACAGAGCCAGTACTAGAACTCCGAAATGCCCTGCTTTTGTACTGCACGAAACTTTTCAGATTCGGAATTTAATGTGCCTGGATACAGGAGGTAGGTAGTCATGCACTGCATGGAGCATTTCAGGCACCGGTGGTCCCGTTAGGTTATAACGGAGCTGGAAAATTCCTACCACCTAGTGATGCCGTGGCTGTCATGACATGTAGTGCAACGTATTCCTCGTGTGTTTGTGGTGATGCGGGTGTGCAGTGTTTATAAAGCCCACAGTAGTGTGCTGTCCTAGGCCTTCACATTCTCACCACTCACTGACTCACCCTGAGCAACTTTCTGTCTTGCAAGCTCCATTCATGGTAAGTGCCTATCTATACAAGTGCACCGTTTTTATCTTTTTTACTGCATTTTTACTGTCCCCTTCCTACATTCTGTGTATGCCTGCAGTGTTTGGTACAATAACGAACTGTACAGGTCTGCAGCCTGGGAGCAACAGGCTGTCCCCTACAGTCCAGGTGTGTAGCAGGCTGGACCGCCCAGGCTTCTGTAAGTATACTCTACGATGTTCATTTGCACAATGACAAAGTCACCCAGCGATGCACTTCTCAGAACAGATCTCCGCTGTTAAGCGACGCATGACTGTAATTATTAGCTCTGGGGATTTGAAATGGGACCAGAGATTCCAAATTGTTAAAAATCTCCAGGGGAGTCTAAAGAGCTAACACTCAATGACAAGTTCTCAGTTTGACAAGAGAGAATCTAACACTTCTGTAAATACAAAAGGGCCCCAGTCTCATCTTGAGCAATACATTATCCAATGGATGACACAACAAGGACATCATGGGAAGACCGGGATCATCAACAAACCTAGGGCTCTTCTGTCAAGAACAAAGGGCAGCAACTGCCCAGAGCCATGGAGGAGAACTGAAGTCAACCCAAACTAGCAGTAAAAATAAATGTTCTGAGGGACCTCCCTGCTTTAGATACATAATGTTGCCAGAACTGAAACGGACATCAAAAATGATCTTGTCCATTATACAGATACAGCACACTTGTGATCCGAACACTAGGGGACTGATCAAGACTTGGAGGCCCACCAGGCAATGACCCATGATAAATCCCCTCAATAAAGACTGCTGGATGATTCATGAAAAGTGGCATTCAAACGCTGGAAAGACAGGGCTTCAAAGTGGCCAACTCTGAAGTTACAGAAAGTGTCTTAAACTGTGGCAGGTTTGGCAGCACTCCAAAGCACCACACCATAAGTTTAGAACTTAGAAGTGGTCTTGTGGTATTTAAAGGCCTGAAAAGAGACAGGAGCCAGCAAAACTATTTTCCTAGAGTTGGTGCCCAGAAAGGAGAGAAGGGTCTGCAAAGGACCATATGAATTTCTCAAAGTTCAGGCTCACTATTTTGTTCTTAGGGCCCTGCATACTGCTTGCAGGCAATAAAACATTCATAAATATTAGTTGAGTCCATGAAAGTAAGAAGAGAGAAAGAAAGAGACAGATAGAAGCCATCCCTGCTCCTATAAGCTAAGTAGGCTACTGAGTATAGCATTTCCCAGGGAGTGGGGCCTTTTTGGTTGTCTGAATCAAGAATGATGGAAACTGATTGCTAGCACAGCGGAAAGAACATGAGGTTTTGAGTCAGGCATACCTGGGTTCAAATTCAAACTCTGTATGATCTTGGCATAAGTACTAGAACTCTGACCCTTAGCGTCTCATCTTAAAAAAGCAACCCACTTCACCTCCAAAATAGGCATGATAGTATTTATCCTTGCAAAGTTGTTGGAAGAAAATTACATGAACTAATGGACTTATGCAAAGTAGGCAGCACAACGGCCAGCACACAGTATGAGCTTAACAATTGGCAACGTACATGTGAATTAATCATGCCCACTATAGTCAGAACTTATGTTCTCCTAGGCTGCCTCTGATCGTACTCCGTAGTTTTTCTGATACCAAACTGCAGATGTAATTCCAGTTGAAGTTCACTAGATTTCCTAATAAAACCTATTTCATAAAGTAAATATCAAAAATCATGTATATGTTCCTTTTCAGTTTACCAAGTAATTTCACACTCACATACAACTCTGAAATGACACATTACTATTATCCATGTTTAGTAGATGAAAAAACTAAGACTGCTCAACCTGCAAGAAGCAAACTAGAATGGGTACAGGTTTTAACATTTTGTTACAATGGCCATCATTTTCCTAACCAGAAATTCAAACAAGTGATTTTATTGTGGAATAAAATACTTAAACTCAGACTGCTCCAGAAATCACCTCAGAGGTTGCTTGGATCATCCTAATATTGACAGCTGAACTCAGAAACAAAATCCTGAAAGAAGAGGCAGTAATATTTTTTTAAACAAAGACCTTTCTCTGGACTTAATGCATCTATTATTAATAGTTTCAAGGAAGAGAGGGGCATGTTAAGAGTCAGGCCTGTATATGTTTTCGCCACATCTCTACCCTTTATTAGCCATAGGGCCCTGGATGACTCTTAACCCCAGTAAATTTCAACATCCTCTTCTGTGCAATGAGAATACATTACTCCTACGGTTGTTTGAAGTTCCTGGCATCCAGAAGACAAGCAGGATAACCAGGCCATAGTACTGACCATTCAGACTTCAGGCCCTCTGCATGACTGCTTGTCTCCCTCCTGGCCTCTCCAACTTCTGCGTAACCCCCTGCTATTCCTCTGCTCAACCGGGACACGACCAGTCTCCACCAGACCTCACCAGGGAATGAAGATAACAAAGGAACTGATAGAGACATTATGCAAATACCAAATATTATTAAAACATTAATGAACTCTGGCAATTTCCCTGAATTTTGATAAATGGTGTTTATTATGCACTGCCAGCCTCTCACACAATCTGGGGTCTCAAATATTAACCAGATAATAACAGCAATCACTCTCCTAAAACCCAAGGTGTAGAGAAAAAAGAAGCCTAGATGATTCCACCTAACACCTGCCTCCCAAAGAATCAGAATCTCTGAACAGAGAATGTCAGAACAGGCCACAGAGACCACAGTGACACCAGCACGCTCTGATCAACTCCACAGCCTATGCAGAACCCAGCGTGGATAGGCTGAAAGGTCACTGGTTATGACAAATGCCCACCACCACTTTTTCTTCTGCATATACTTGCCTCCAAACTAGAAAAACAGATATAGGTTAGGGAAGCTGGGGGCTTTTGTTGGAGCTAACAATCTTACACAGAGAGTGGCTGCCAACCACCTAAAAACAGCTCATCCACAGCTCCATTAAAGAGGCTTGCACCAAATTGCTCTGCCATTTCATTGGGGTGGGGAGGGCGGATAATGTTTTTAAGCTGCTGACAATCCTCAGGTACAGCTCAGAGGCAGAACAAAGCCAAGCAAGAGGACTCAGCCCCCCCATAACTCCAAGAAATAAAGGCCTGTTGCCACCCCAGTGACACCTTAACAAGCTGAGGGTCATTAAGATACCTCATCCGCATATTCATGAAAGACTCAAGGCCTGGCAAGTGAGGCAAAGTGCACAAAAAGAGATTTTGGTTTTTAAGCCAAGTGAAAATCCACTTTAGAAAAAGTAAATCCACACAGGGACCCTTGCTGTCTCCAACATTTCAGTTGTCTAGAGCTGCCAGCAAGAACCTCATTAAAGGAAAGCAAGGAACTCACAAATGAATGTAGCGCCACACACAAGGCAAGCTCATTTCGCCATCTGCCTTCTAGTGTCCAGAAAGGCAAAAGGCTTAAATGACACACTGTCCTGATTTTCCTCTCCTGCAGGTGGAACTCTCAAATTCTCAGGGGGCAAGAAAGACTTTCTTTTGCAAGGTCAACTGAATAAAAAGGAATAGAAGAGAATTTAGTTCACTTGTCAACACAATGCTACTCATACCATTAAACACACATGTAAATTAAGCTCCCAAGAACAAGATCCTTCACACCTGGATAAAGGCTTTGCTAAATCAGTGTATTAGTTGTGAGGTTGGTGGGGGGGTTACTAATGTGCTGGGCATGTAAACTTACCCCTCCCCATTTTCTCCCATTTTCTGTTCCAAGATTATCCTGACTGGTAGTGACCTAGCATCTTTGTCTAAAGATCCAGGGCAGGAGACACCAGAACCGATGCAGGGGCTATAACAACCCACTGGCAGACTTCCATCATTTATGTCAGAGAGAAAGGCCCTCATTAAGCCACTTAAATAACTGCTCTGAACCCTCTCTGTCTGCCCCCACCCTCCCAACAAACACTGTGCTGGTTTTCAAGTCTGGTAGCTTTGTATGCTTGTAAGCTTCCCTCTGGAAGCTCACTCCCACCAAGTTTGGGAGTTATTTAAAAAATAAAAATAAATACAGCCCTGGCCGGGTTGGTCAGTGGGTTAGAGGGCCCTCCACACCGAGGCTGGGGGTTCTCCCTGGTCAAGGCACCCACAACCAATGAATGTATTAACTAAGTGGAACAACAAATCTCTCTCTCTCAAATCAATTAAAAAAACATTCATTTCATCTAAAAAGTTGAATTGTCAAATATCTCAATAAAGAGCTTTTCGACCCCATACACAATCTAAGCTACACTTAGGGAGCCTGAAGCAAAAGGTAAAATCCAGCCCCAAGTTTAATCTGCTTTATCCAACTTCTGAAAGCATTACAACTACTAGAGTCCGCACGTTCCATCTGTTTTACTCCCCACCCCCTCCTCGGGCTTCGGATAGTAAGAAAACCGAGAGGGAAAAGGTACCCACCCCACGACAGAACCAGCAACAACAGACAGCCAGCAGAAATCCAAGCAGATGGGCAGGAGAAGGGCAAAAGAACTCTGTCTTCCTCTTTGGTCGAAGATCTTTTTCAATCAAATTTTTCACTATCTGGAAAATTGGCCGAGGATAGAACGCACAGAGACCCCAGATGTTTGAGGGATGTTAACGGCCAGCCCACGTACCGCATACCCGCCAAGGTGGCACTGGTGGAGCCGCAAGCTGAAAAGGAGGCTCCCAACAGCGGCGGACACTCACACCACACCTCAGTAGCAATAATGCGAAGAACTGGACACCCGAAGAAGGGTTCGGTCTCCCAGGCCATTATTTTCTTTCACACACCATTCAACAATCAGTTTAAAGACCTATAGGTGCTAGGTTCGGGGAATAGCAGTGCGCGGCATATTTCTAACCCCCTACATCTCTCAGATTCTAATCTCAGAGCACTCCTCTCCGCCAGAGCAACGACCGTACACAAAGAGGAGGGGCCCAGCGCCCCAAGGGGTCGGGGAATTGGGAATTCCGAGCTCCGCCAGAGCCCTGGGGAAGCACCGGAAATGCTTCCGACCGCTTCAAAGGGAAGTCGACTTAAAAACCGAAGTTGCGAACTCCCGCCGCCCAGCCTACTTCAGCGGGTTACTAGGGAACACCCAACAAGTTTGGCCACCGGGGGCTTGGCGTGACAGCGCCGCGCCGCAGGACTAGAGAAGCAACTTGTCGCTCGGGCGCCGAGCCAAAGCTCCGAGCTATCCCCACGTCCCAAGCTCAGGAGCGGACCAGTGGCTCCGCGTCGGGAAGGCGCAGATCCGAGCCTAAGGGGCCAAATCCCTTCATTGAAAGGCGCCGCGGGGTCTCACCTGGTCAGCGCTGCTCCCAGGAGCTTCCCCCCACCGTTGATACCTTTCACCGTGAACACTTCACCGCCCCCCAGCCCTGGCCGGTGAGAAATTAACAAAAGAGCCAGTGAACAGCCGGGGGAAAGGGACCAGGCGCAAAGTATAGTAAGGTGGGGAGATAAGGGAGCTCTGCTTGCAGCGGAGAAAGAAGAGAGGCAGAACAGAGAAGTGTTGTACCCCAGGCACCCGACTCTGGGCAGGAAACCAAGAAGGAAAGAGAGCAAGAAGGGGGAATGGGATCGCTACCCGCTTCCCATCACACACATACACACCTCCCCCTTTTCCCTTCTTACCCAGCATGGAAAAGATGAAATCCTTGGCTGTGTGAATCTCCAGCGCTCTCTGGTCGTCGTATTCCCGCTGGTCGTGCTTCGTGAATTCTTGGATGAGTTTGTTCAATTCCTCCACCCGAGCTCCGGACCTGAAATCCAGCTCCGGGAACGTAGGCTTGTTGTTACAGCCCAAGGAGGCTGCCTTGCTGGCGGTGGGAGCCGCCATCTTCATGCAAAACGCGCCGAGTAGCAGCTCCGCGGCGGCGGCAGCACCCACCCCCGCCCCCCACCCCGCCCCCCTGGGCCTCCTCCCCTCGCCGGCTCCCAGGCCGTGGCCCCGGCCCGGCCCGTGGGCGGGCTGGAGGGCGGGCGTCTAGGCGGGCGGTCCCAGCTGGGTGCGCTCCGGGCGTCCCGGCTTCGGAAGGAGCCGGACTGCAGCGAGGGTGCGTGTGTGGCCCCAGCACCCTTTCCTGCGGCCCCACGCCGGCCCTGGTACTGCAGGTCCTCGCCCTCCTCGGACCCTCGCTGGCAGCAGCGACGGCGGCGGTAGCGCCAACCCAAGCCTACCCCAGAGCGAGGAAAGTGAAGTGGAAACAATGTGAAATTCACCAGCTCTGAAATCAACAAGCTGCCGGCTCCCGTGTTACGGAGCCAGCACCAGCGTCCCCATTTAAAGGGACAGCGCACCCAGTGGAAAGAAAAATAAATGACAGAGGTCCGCGCGCCTATGCCACTTGCCAGTCTGTGCTCGGGCAGACGTTCTAGGTGTGGACGTATTCATTTTCTACCTCCACCCCCTTGCGGGGCAGGGCTTGCCAAGCTTCTTCTAGGAGAAGGGAGTCTTCCTCAATCTGATTTTAAAGGCGGCGTCCTGGGCGAGGATATCCCTATGGGAGCGTTTCCATCTCCAGAACCCCAATGTCTTTAGATAAAAGAACCTGCCTTAAGGATTATGAAACCAGCCTTCTGCATCGGTGCCAAACAAGATAGGATTAAGTGCATCAAAAAATAAAAATAAAAATAGAGTGCCCACCCGCCCCTGTATAGACTCATAATGGGAATTAGCCACTACAGTATCACTTACCTTTGCCCACGGTAATTTATTTTCCTGGATAACACCTTATTCAACTTAACATATAATGAGTTAATAAGATTCTGCCCGCTCCAATATAAAGCTAGGGAAACTAGTGTGGGTGTAGGTGTGGGGGAGGGAGAACAGGAGGAATTGCTTCAGGTTCCAATGTCTGTTGAATGACAAG
This sequence comes from Glossophaga mutica, assembly GCA_039655065.1. Lineage (NCBI taxonomy): Eukaryota > Metazoa > Chordata > Mammalia > Chiroptera > Phyllostomidae > Glossophaga > Glossophaga mutica. The sequence continues at coordinate 172,349,036 of CM077304.1, read as the reverse complement.
GTGAAAATCCTCTCATTCGACAAATACAATTTGAGCACCCGCTATTTGCTAGGCAGAGTGCCAGAATCTGGGTGGACAGTGATAAGCCAAAGAAGCCAAAGAACATAGTTCTTGCAATGGAGTTATACTTATTTGACATGGCAGATTCCATCTAAGTCATGGTCCTTTAGTTAGAATGGGATCTCAGAGGTATTTTTATTGTTCATGAGGTTTTGACTCAAACCCTTAGGAAGCCTATTGGTTCTTAGAAACAAAGGTAATTCTCCAAAATCCATCTGTTCTCTGTACTGCAGTCCCTGATTTAGGCAAGACCTTTTTTTATTTTCTTACCTGGGTTCTCATGGCCAAGAATACAAACTGTTTTGTTAGACCAAAAAATTAATCCAGGTCAGCCATGCCTTCCCCTACAAAATGGACATAATAATAATTCCTGTCTCATAGGTTTTTGTAAGGATTACAAGAGATAAAATGGGCCAAAGACTTAGTGCAGAGCCTGATACAATAAGTATTTAAATGTTCACTGCTACTATTGTTGTTATAAAGTTTTTCCCCACAGCATTTAGCCCTGCACCAGGTCCTCAATGTTTGTTGAATCAAATAATAAGTAAAGATACTTTGGCATAACTAGTTAATTTATTTTGCTTTCGGTATCCTTCTCTTTGAAACAAGCGTTCTTGACCACTTAGCGTTAAAGAGGGTGGATGTGTGCCCAGATAAATGCTGGGGGACTAATCAGGCAGCTTCTTAAAGCATCTGGCTTTTGGAGGTCTCCTGCACTGCCACGTGCACTGCCACGAGACCATATTACCATTACTTGGGCAGTGGTATAAGCCATGCAAGTGGTTGGAACAGCAACAAAAATTGATCCGTGCCCATCTGTCAATGCTTCTGCCATGACTGATGGATCTGTGAAACAGCTGGCTGAGCCACAGTCATTCTGTGAATCTGAAGGACCCTAGTTCACTCATACAAGCAACAACCTCCAACCTACGTAATACAACAAAATAATTCAGGCAAAAAAGCCAAACCACTCCTTGTTAATTTCCAAAAGCATGAATGAGGCATTGCTCTTCCCTGTTTTACTTTCCTTGTGATACTTATATTCATTGAGAGGAAATAGGTGGCTAGCAGGAATTGTTCTGATTATGCCTTAGCCATGGGTCTTGAATGTTTTGAATGAGTGAGTCAGTGGTCTCTTCTTCATTGTCTGTCCTACTCTCCATCAGCCAGATCAGAATTCTATAAATCACTGACTTTCAATGAACCTGTATATTTAAATAATGCACTGAATAGTTAACTAAATACCTTTTTATGCTCTTAGAGGAATCTGATAAAATGGTATAAATATTTTTTTTAATGAGCAAAATAAGGAAAGAAAGGAACCATAATTTCCTGAATTGCTCTCTTGGGAGACGTTTTATCCTCTGCGCCCTTAGACTGTGAGCTCCTCAAGGGCAAGTGACGTGTCTCTATCTTTGTAAACACTGCCCTTAATATAGTTTGCAGTCCATCTTATGACTTTAATTAATATGTTTGAGTGAATAGATACATAAATGAATGAAAAAACTAATACCATTTCTCAAGGTCCAGGAAGCCAGCATTAGGTCATATTTGCTACAATTAAATATCTGAATGTAAGCTATCTATAGTTTCCCAGTAATCACTTATGAGTTGTTATAAATATAGGCATTTCTGCTTGAGTTCAATTAAGTGCTTAGATTTTCATGCCTTCCCCCACCCCCTCCTGCATATGCTATGCGGCCTAAGAGAAGGAAGGGTAAAGGAAAAGTGAAGAGAGAAAGAGCATCATTACTAGATGATATCAAATAGTGTCTGGGTCTTACAGTAAAAGTGCACATTTCTAGAGTTTGGGACGATGACTCAGGGAAGGTCAGCAGAGTCTACCAGCTAAGTGAGCACTAAGGTAGGTTGTTCCGGTACTTGCTCTTGCAACATCAAACAGACCAAAGAAACATGCTGCCTTTCTGAACTGCTGTCCCACCTGTAGGCAGAACTACCCTTCTACTTTTGCACTCCCAAATTATGTTAGCTTCTGAAAGAAGCCTTCTTCTAGATTCTCTGGAGCTGTTTGTGGCAAACTCTCAGCCATGAATAATTGGGCTGTGCAGAGCGTGTATTAAAAATAGCAAGTTCTGCAACCATATGATGGATTAACAAAATGTAATTTTAAACAAGGATTCTCTGGTCAGACAGATTTAAATAGCAACCAAGGCTACAAGATCTGGCCTTTGGGGGCAGTTGCATTTTCAATAAAAGTCTAACAAAGGAAAGTGACCAGAAGCTCTTATGATTTGAAAATGTAGGCAGGAAAAAGAAAGGCAAACAGCCTAGTCCTGTGGAATGCTGACTGTAGAAGGCATGTGAGGGATACACTTTTTCCTCCACCTTCTTTTCGCAGATAGGAGAACCGAGACACAGAAAGAGAAAGGAAATTTGCCTAAATAGTAGAGACAGTGAGTGCTGTTTCTATTTTCCATAACTAACTTCAAATTTAGTAAATATTTATAGTGTTTCCAGATCAGCAGAGGGGACATGAAAAATGCCATTAAATTTAACCACAATCATAATTAAGTCAAAACAGGAGAGTGGGCCTTGGGCAAAATACACTTGTTGCATACAAAAGTTAAATCTCAATAAACCAGGAATTGCTGACATTGGGAATTACTGGGCTACTGCTTTTCCCCTGCCAACAGGTACAATATTAGGACTAGAGCTGAAACTTTCTGGTATTTCACAAAGTCATGCAGGTGCACACAGCCTGGTTTGGGGAAAGCTGGGCTATTTCTGATTGAAACCAGAAAAGACGCTGGCATTCAGGCTGCCTGTCACTACCAATAAGCAATGACAGTGATTTTTTTTTAAAGATTTTATTTATTCACTCACTTCTAGAGAGAAGGGAAGGGAGGGGGAGAGAGTGAGAAACAGCAATGTGTGGTTGCCTCTCATGCATCCCCCACTGGGGACCTGGCCTGCAACCCAGGCATGTGCCCTGACTGGGAATTGAACCAGCAACCTCCTGGTTAGCAGGCCAATGCTGAGTCCACTGAGCCACACCTGCCAGGGCAACAGTGACTGAATCTTTATGGGCACTTTATTCAGATGGCTAGTGATCCTAGAAGATGGTCGTTTTACACCCTAACATACTAGCTTGTCTTTTCTTTCCAGGCCAGACTTTTTATAATGGGGAATAAACAAGGTGCAGTGAGGGCTTTGAGATTCAGGGAGGATTAGGTGAAAGAAACTGCAACGTTCCTGTCCCAGGCAGTTAGCTGTTCCCAGGAGCAGGTGGTTGTCTGTTGCTCCCTGAAACATTATGGCCTAGATACCTCCACTTGACCCCAGGCAGTACTCTTTAGCAGTGCCTTAGGAGGTCAGATTTTTTTCCCAGGAGCCAGGATGGGCCTTATCTGTAGTTTCTGAAACAAAAGCTTTAACATATGCATTACTTACTAGGCTTACAACTATTTACCTTAAACTAAAATTTTCCAACTCTTTGGTCCCCTATCAATATCAGTGAGATTTCCAGAACACTGGGGATAAGCGTCTTGACTCAGTTATTCCATTCTAACTAGGTGAGCCCGGAGTGAAGCCCATCCCCTCTGGTGCATTCACATGGTTCAGAGGGCCCTTTTCCACCTGAGGGCCTTGGTGGTCTAGCTATGAAGAAACTGGCCTTGAAATCTCTCCACCCAAATCTGTCATTTGGTTTTCTACTCCTGTTATTCTCAGGGAAGCCAAATCTTTACAAGTAGAAAGAAGAAAATAGACTTTAGGATTGGCAATAAGAATACCTGATAATGATTATTTACAATTTGTCATTCCTTACAATGATAGAGCACTTGAGGATTCAACAAATCACTTATCATAAAAATCTATTGTTTATCTGATCATCACAACCTCCTAGTCTGAACTGTTATTATTATTCCCATTTTAGAGATAAGAAACTGAAGTTCAGAGAGATGGTACCTTTTCTAAGGTCAACAGCTAATAATTGTTATCCTCCTGCTCTCTGTTTAGATGTAATTGCTGGTAAATAGCTCTTCTTGAACCAGCTCCACCCCACATACCAAAGTCTAGGTCATGTAACTCCCATCGCCATTGGACTCTCTCACTCTTCCTCACACTTCATTGTAGCTGCTTAGCAACTTATCTTTCTCCTTAACAAACACATGTGCTTAATGTATGCACAGACTGTGTCTATCCTGATCATTGCTGTATCCCCAGTGCCTCTTACTGGATCTGGAACACAGTAGCTATTCAATAAATGTTTCATCAATGAAAGAGTAAATGAATTGGTGGCTGGCTCAGGTCCCGAACTCGGATCTTTTGATTGATGACCAGCCTTCTTTTCATCAAACTCCACTGACTGTTCTTAGCAACCACTGAGTATCCAGAAAAACACCAACAACCTTTTACATTTTGGAAGGCTTTACATTTTGCCCAGAATTTCATGCACACAACCTGATCCTAAAGCTCAATTCAAGTTCCATCATGGCAAACAATGCTTTTGTTCCTCTTTTTGCTACCTGAAAATCTGAGCTCAGGTCATTTGCTCAAGAAACTCTATAAGAAAATAAAAAAACAAAAACAAAAACAAAAAGAAACCTTAAGTCCAAAATTCAATTATTCTTCTTTTGGGGAGACCTAGTTGATTTGACCTCTACACATCAGGCAAGAAAAAGCAAAATGATTAACTGCCCTAGAAATCCTTTCTATAAAAATGCTTTAACTTCGATGACTGAGGAAACTGTGGAGACCCTCTTACCATTGCTCCATCCTCTTTTAGCCCTTGACCTTGCCAAAAGTCTGAACTGTAGGTCCTCTATATCCATTCGTATCCTGCCTTGTATGCACCTTGGGTGCCGGGTCAGATGCTGAGAGCGGAGTGCAATACTTTGTCAGTGAAGGCTAGAGATGTTTGTTGTGCTTTGCCATGAGCAATTAAACAAAGGACTGTCACAGGGGAAATTAATTTATATTTTTTGAAGGGCAACTATAGAGGGTGGGACCAGGAGAGATGGGTAGGCAGTTAGAGAAGTACAGACCTCTTCTCGGGATACGGAAGCATTTTCTAACAACGAAAGCCACACTGCATGGAGTATGCTGCCTTATGAATTAATAAACTCCCCATCACGGGAGTCTTCAGAACCCTGTTCTTCATCTGTCAGGGTTACGCGCCAGGGAGTTCCTGACTGGGGAAGGAGCTTGGGCTCTGACTCCTGAGGTGCCTTTCAGCCCTGAGAAGCTACGTTCCCTACGAGCACCCACATCACAACAGAACTGTTTCACGCTCTAAATACTAAGTGTTTGATATTCATTTTTGCATAAGGTCCCATGATCAAGGATTGTATTTTTCTTTTTCTAGGGTTAAAATATATACATGTTTCATTGTTTCTGGTTTTTCTGTTGTCCAGTTCTGGCTGGCGATTTCATTTCGCCCGACACAAAGAAGTGCAGTGCACAGCACGTGCCACAGACATCAGACGCAGATTCCACACCAAATTCACATTCAGAGAAGCGCGCAGGAAGAAGAAACGAAAGGTATTCCTTTAACATATTTATTTACACTCTCATACTGTGATGCTAAAAGCTACCTGAGCAAGCCTGCAAAATTGACTACAGAATGGTAGTAATGCCTGTTTATTTTCTAAAGCTTGTCAGAAAATGATTCTCTATATCCTGCACTGTAACAAGTTTGTTTGAAAAACTTGCCTCTCCCCCCACCCCCCAGCTATGCCCACCCAACAGAAAACGTGAATAGAAAGATGCGTTTCCCCTGATCCTGAGACCTGGTGTGTTGAGTTGTGGTTCAAAGCTCATTTTAAATTCCAAGTTGCAAAACCTGGAGAGAGGGCATTTGAGGAAAATGCTGACATTCCTTTGGCTCTGACAACCTTATCACACACAACCATAAATACACTTTCTGGACCATGCCTTCTAATTCTTTCTTTGTTAGTTATTAAGAAAAAAAAGGCAAAACCAAAAATCCTCTTGAATCCCTTAAATTCCCAAGTGCTTCTAAATAGTCTAGTGAAAAAACAGACCAAAAAATATAGGGGGATAAAAGAGGAAATTAAAAAAAAAACACAGTCCCTAGCTCTATTTAATTTCGGATGATTCATGTCTACTTGAACTACCCTGGGGATACGAGCGTGTGCATTTTACACTGACTTGCCTCAGATTCGTTAGGTGTCTTTCAGGGAAGGAAGCGGGAGATGGGGTATATAGATATACATTATGAATAAATAAATTCAGATAAAAGTAGTGGGCCAAGAGTCAGAAGACTGATTCTAGTCTGGCTTTTGCCATTAGTTAGTTTTATGTTAGTTTAGAGAGTCCTCTCCTTTCTCTAAAACTCCTTGTCCTCACGTGTAAATGAATAGAATAAGGTGTCACCCAGACACAACATTCTGAGACTGGGACTGACATAAAAAGACAAATAAAGCAATCTTGTGCTCAGTACAATTTCTTACCACATTTTATTTATTTGTTTATTTTCCCCCAGTCTATCCTTGCACAGCCTGACATTCCATAGTAGGGCATTATAAGAATTTGGGGTGGGGGGGGGTGCTATTTCAGCTCTAAAATAATTAGCCTGAAATCAAGAGAGAATCTGTGTATTGAGACCCCCACTTTGGCACATCTTGGCTAATAGCCTCTTATTCTCTGCTGGTGGAGGATGAAGCAAAGCCTGCTGCTGAAATTCACTCAGTAGCTTGGCCCTGGGGTGTGAGTATATGGCCTCTGGGTCCTTAGGGCTCAGCCAAGGCTCAGCCAGTATATTCATACTCAAAAATCCTTCTTTCCACAGGACAAGAGGAAACAAAGGTTACCCAAAGGAAGTACCCCAGGAAGTATTTATTTATGAGGGGCTACAAAAGAGTTATAAGATAATTTCCTGGCCCTAAAATTAGAAGCAAAGCTTTGATGTTCTGAAGCCCAGGTGCAGACTGAATATATTTATGGGCCTTTATGGCTGGCTTATAAAGCACCTGGGGACAAGGAATTGTTGTTTAGGCAAAAAGCCTTAAGGCATCGTTTGATTTCTTTACAACCATGATATGGAAGAAGTCTGGTCCTAGAAATATAGGTTGACGTTTTCTTTCCATCTGTTTTTTTTTTTTTAATTGATTTGAGAGAGAGAGAAACATTGATTTCTTGTTTCACTTATTATGCATCCAGTGGTTGCTTCTTATATGTACCCTGACCAGGGATTGAACCTACAACCTTGGTGGTATGGGGATGATGCTCTAACCAACTGAGCTACCCAGCCACAGCTAGGCTAAAGTTTTAAGTCCTTTGGAGAAGAGTAACTTTATAAATCTCAAGTAGTAATTGATGATAGCTTTATGAGTAACAAAAGTAATTACGATCATCATGTAATAAATAGTATTCAAGTGCGTATGATGACAAAAACAGATGCAAGATTAAGGATATCATAGCCATGTATAAAAGTCATTGGCATCAAAGAAGTGTAGGAGGGAACTCGGAATTCTACCTGATTGAAACCTCAATAATACGGACAACCAAATGGGGTGCCAAGAAAGGAAGGGACTTGCTGATGGGAACACACAATCACAGGACTGGGAGTTTTTTCTTCCATGCGTATCAACACAGGAGTGAAAGTATATGAGGGTAAGTTTAAGCCCAGTAAATAGCCAGAAGTTGTATTTTCCATCAAGTGTCTTTTTTATTTTTTATTCATTCAACAATTATCTATTAAATTCCTATTATGTGTCAGGCACTACTCTAGTCACTAGGTAATAGCAATGAGCAAAACAAAATTTCATGTCCTGCCCTGACTGGTGTGGCTCAATGGGTTGGGTATCACCCCGCAAACTGAAGAGTCACCAGTTTGGTTACTGGTCAGGGCACATGCCTGGAATGCAGGCCAGGTCTCCAGTTGAAGTTGTACAAGAAGCAGCTGATCACTGTTTCTCTCGCACATTAATGTTTCTCTCTCCCTTCCCCTTTCTCTGAAAATAAATAAATAAATCTTTAAAAAATGTTCATGCTTCCCTGGCTGGTATGGCTCTGTGGATTGAGTGCCAGCCTGTAAACCAAAGGGTCACTGGTTCGATTCCCAGTCAGGGCACATGCCTGGTTGCGCCGGCCAGGTCCCCAGTAGGAGGCACTCCATAGGCAACCACACCTTGATGTTTCTCTCCCTCTCTTTCTCCCTCCCTCCTGCTCTCTCTAAAAATAAATAAATAAAATCTTTAAAAAAAAATTCATGTCCTCCTGTAACTTATAGGTCAAGTCACTTAATTTAAATGATAAAGTGGATGTATTTACCTATAATTAACCTCTCCCTCTATATCAGTCAAGGTTCTCAAGAGAAAAAGAACCAATAGCATTTACGTATATAAAGAAATTTATTTCAAAGAGTTGGTATTTGAGATTGTGAGGGCTGGCAAGTTCAAAATCTGTACAACAGGCAAGTCAAATATCTGTAGGATGGGCTGGCAGGCAGGAAACTCAAATAGGAGTTAATGCTACAGTCTTGAGGCAGAATTTCTTCTATAAAACTCTTTTTGTTTTTGATAACTTTCAACTGATAGATAAGAGATAAGGTCCATCCATATTATTGAGGGTAATATCCTTTACTTAAAGTCTATTAACCACATCTACAAAATAGTTTCTCAGTGACACCTAGATTAGTGCTTGATTAAATAACTGGCTACTATAACCTAGCCAAGTTGACACATAAAAGTAATCATCACACGATCTAGCCAATAAACATTTATTAAGTGCTTATCCCATGTCAAGTTCTGAGATAAATCATGCACAGTCCCTGCCCTCCAAAGGAAGAAAATAAGTCATTGCTTAAATAAGTACGTAAAAATGGGAAATATGGGTTTATGAATAAGAGAAGTAGAGAACAGCAGCTATCTTTGAGGGTTTGAAAAAGAAGCAATATTTCCCGGTAAAGAAATCAGGAAGAATTGAAAACACACCAGACAGTTAACCTTGTCCTTGGAGACTAAGTAAAATTAGAACAAGGAAAACAGGAGGGTGGATTCCTAGTGGAAGAAATGGCAGAAGCCAAAGTGCAGAGTCAGGAAAATGTGTGATGTATATAGAGACATTAAGCGGTTCGGTTGGGTTGGAAATATAGAGCATTCATCAAAACCTCTTTTTTTAGCCAGTGATTACTCAGTGTTTGTTCAACTACTCATTCTAAAAATATTAAAACATTTGCAGATGAAACAGAGAGATCAAGAAACTCCTCCATAGTCACACAGAAAACCTTTACACACAAGTCAGTGCCATTTTCTTTCAAATACTAGATATTGTTGACTCTTCAAAAATGGATTTTACCATCCCTGAGAAAGGAGACTATGCTTTGTCTTCATTGTTTCAGTTTAATTATCTTTGAAAAAGTCATGTTATTCTTCAATAAATGAAAATAATTTACTAGGCCCTAACTTTTAATGAACATACAGATATCGATGGCCCAAATGAGTGGCTCAGAGGTTTATATACCATAAAATTAAAACTCCATCACTTTCACCACTTGATAAAGGGTATTTCTTGGTTTTTGTACTATAATTGAATTGCTATGGTCAGGGGATTGCTATGGCAGAGAGAAAAGATATACAGGAGCCTCCAAGTTCAGAAGAAAGTCAAATTCACCCAGGACTCCTGTTATTTCACAGTTGCATGCTTTGTATATTCCATTTATTACAGTTCCTTTCAGCATCAGCTATCTTGTTTGCATGTGCTAAGTTCCTCCTTCATTTCAAGGAATAGCCGTTGGTTTAGCAAGTTATAATTAGATAGATGTGGCCCCTACCTTACTTTACAACCAGCTTCCCCTATTCCTGCATTAAACTCTATCATCCTTTTGCCTGCATAGGAATTCACATTTTCTACTACTGAACTAGTCAGCCATGGATTTTTTTCTCCAAACTGTTGGTTTATGGCACCCAAAACAATATGCCTGGCTATGAGACTAATGCAACATTTAAAAAAATTATGATAATTATAGGAGTTAGAGGAATTCTGGATAGTTTCCACACAAGTTTTTGTTCAGCTTCATACCACTGTGAACTGAACAGAAGGAAACTGTGCCTCTCCTTCCCTCTACCCCTTTTACTTTCCACTGTGTGAAAAGGAAGTGATGTCATCGGATGTCTGGCTGCATAGCTCCATAACGTACATTACTTTAATTTAATCTATCAAAGGAACTGGTAAAAGGGAGACTAGGGAGAAATGAGGTTATTGATCAGAGGTATTAAATGAATGGACATCACCAAGAAGTAATGTTCACAGATGTGCAGACTGCTCGAGGGAGACCAAAGTTCAGCCCTCTCAGCAGAGAGCTGAGCATTTGTCTTGTGGTGATGCTCATGTATTATTTCCAAGGGTGGGGAGATCTAGAAAGTATATAAAGGTTAAAAACCCTATATAAAGGCATATTACTTCTAATTTACATATGCTTTAGATTTATTGTACATGACATCATTTCAATGCTAACCCCCACAGTAATCCTGTAGGACAGTCAAACCATAGATTCACAAACCATTGGATCACATTTTGGAGGACAGAGTGTAACCTTCACAGAATGTGAATAACACCTGGGTAGGAGTGTGTCTAGGAGGGTGTCTGTGTGTCTTTCAGGCAGGTAGGTGTAGAGAGTCAGTCATGGAGCATATTGGTGAAGACAAATAGTCATTACACCAACTATCCAATGGTTGCTGTTAAAGTAAATTTCCCCTCCAAGAGTGGATAATAATTTATTGTAACAAGGTTAATTTATTGTGTTTGACTCTAGTCACCTGTCTCTGGTTTTGAAAAGAGTGAACATCCTTGGAGACAATCACCATGGCAAATACAGGGACTCAGAAAAGTACCTAAGGCAGGTCCAAGGTGGATGGATAGAAAAGAAGAATCCTCACTCACTTGGGATTGGAACTTGAAGAGTATGAAAAGTCAAGAGTCACTTCCAGATGGGTCAGGTTCCATTTGGACAGCTGCGGGTAGGTGGAGGAATGTCAGCGGGGTGAGGCATCTCCTTCACCCAGGATTTGACACCACAGAGTGGATTGGAAGAGCTGTAGGTGCAGCTGATCATTGAAGGAGGGAGCCCTGACGTGTGGGGAGAGAGCAACAGTGCTTCAGCAAGAAATGTCTGTGGGAACAGGAGGTTTCAGCTGGCACAGGGTAAGCAGACATCCAGCCCCTCCACTCCGGGATCCTAATCTTGCCATTGTTCTCCTTGGGAGGTCTTAGTCGGAGTTTACACAGATGATTCCCTCATATGTTCATCCCGGGATAAAGTTCCAGTGATAAACCCAAGGAGCTGGAGACCAGATGCTAGCAACCTGTCCTTGATGATTTCTAATGAGGGAATACTTCACAGTGGCAGTCCTTCCCAGCGCATTAAATAGACAAGATAACTGGTGTATTTAATCCCAAAGGGGCTCGAAGTCCAGTTTTCGGACCTGCGGTAATCACTCTCTGCGCTTGGCTAGCTCTCCAATTCTCTAACAACTTTGTCCTTAATTGCTAGTATTTCCTGAGCACTTATCAAATTTCAGATACTATGGCATTCAACCCTCACAATATCTTTAGAAGTTTGTAGGACTATTTTCATTTTTAGAGGAGCCAACTGAAATTTGAACTGATCATGTGACTTGTCCAAGACCATGCAGTAGTAAGCAGTACACCTGGACTTCTATGATCTTGACCACCATTCTGGGCTGCCTTCCCGGTCACCTCCCAGAATGTGGGACAATACATGGGGTAGAATGCTAGGAGGGAAGTGGTACAGCTATGTTAGGATGCCTGACAACTTGGGTCTGTTGTTTTGCCAGCTGTTTGACCTTTTAGGTTTCCTGGCTTTACTAAGCCTTAGTTTCCTTCCCTCTTAGCTACAAAATTTTTAATAGAAGGAATGTGAATAAACTGTAAACATACATGGAAGATATGAGGAATTGTTACACTTTGCCACAGCTGGTGTGACTCAGTGGAGTGAGTGCCAGCCTAAGAACTGAAAGGTTATTGGTTTGAATCCAGTCAGCACAGGCCTGGGTTGCAGGCCAGGTCCCCAGCTGGGGGTGTTCGAGGAGCAACCAACTGATGCATCTCCCCTACACTGATGCTTCTCTCCCTCTCTTTCTCCTTCCCTCGCCTCTCTCTAAAAATAAATAAAGAAACAAACAAGCAAACTTCTTTAAAAAAAGAAATTGTTACACTGTAATTTTACATTTTCCTAATATTCCTCAGGAATTAATGAGGCCTAGGGTTGGAGGAAAGAATCTAAGGGAAAAAGAATATTATTCATTCATTTAACACATACCATGCACCACGGTGCACCAGAAATAATGAACAGGTAGTTCAGTGTCAGTATAGCTGATCTGTGAAGAACTTCATTTCTTTTTTCACATTTAAAAGAGACTACCACTTAGATCAGTTACTGGGAAACCCACTCTGAATTGCTGCCTGAGCTATAACTGTATTGAAAACGAAATTTTTAGAGTGACCTTAATGCTGGCCTCCAAGTAAGCTTTGGACAATTCAGCACCTTTTCAAGCTGTAAATTACTCCCAAAATTATCTACTTAGATAGTTTTTCCTTTCTCAGAAAGAAAAAAATTGCAGACCCTTCAAAATTAAAAGTCTATTTCCAAGCCCTGGCCTGGTGACTCAGTTGGTTGGAGCATAGTCCCATTCACCAAAAGGCTGCAGGTTCAATCCCTGGTCAGGGCACTTGCCTCGATTGTGGTTCAGTCCCTGGTCAGGGTGCATATTGGAGGCAACCAATTGATGTTTCTCTCTCACATCGGTGTTTCTCTCTTTGTCTCTGCCCCTTCCTCTCTAAAAAAAAATAAATAAATAAAATAATAATAATAATAATAATAATAAATGTATCCTCAGACGAGAATTTAAAAAAATCTACCTACCAAATGAATAGCACTGTGAAAATGTAACTCAGCAAGTATTTCCTAGTGTTCTGTGGGCTCTGTACCCTGCTAAGAATTGGACTATTGCAAATTGAGGGGTGTGGATGGTGATGTCGGTGTGTTGATTGCCATTTTCTGTAAGACTTGATCCCTACCCTCAAAGTGGTGATAACATCCATGGAACTGTACTAGCATGCATGAAATTTCAGAGGTCGAGAGAGGTTGAGACAGGTTGAGGCAGAAATAGACTAAAACCAGATGTCAATACAAGAAATAAGTGCTTGGGCATGCTACGGTTTATGTTCTCGGATTAGGATGGTAAATCCTTTCTGTGGAAGGTTCTGAAAGTGAAGTAGAGGAGCTTTAATTTGGCTTTGTAAGGAATTAATGAGCCCATGAAAGGTTTTAGAACAGAACAGTAACATGATGAAAAGATATAAAAAATCCAAATCAAGCATCATAGGTAGGGCTCTTAGTTTTCAAGGTTTTATTATCAGAAATAAATCAAATTAAGCCAAGAAAAAAGATAAAAGTAAGGGGAGAAATTTATTAGCTCATATAACTAGAAAGTTCAAGTAGTGGACTTCCGTCATGGTTGCCCAGGCATTCAAATCACATCATCAGCTCTCTGGCTTCATTCTCAGGCTATCTTCACATGCTGGTGGAATGGCTGTCAGTGGCTTCAGGCTGGCGTGGGTTTCAGAGATCACAGCTCCTGGAAAAGAATCTCTGGAGACAGGCACCCATTGTGAGCTCTGATTGGCCCAGTGCAGTTGGTACTCCTCCTGGAAAACTCAGGGGTGGGCAGGGGGATGAAACTGTTTAATTGGCCAGGACCAGGTCATATACAATCCCTAAGGTAGAGAGATGGCTCTGGTCAGTTTTCCCCACCTCATTTAACAGCAGACTTTGAGCAAGACGTTTACAGAGTGAAGGTGGAGTAGTTTCTCAAAGGAAGGGATATTTTGCTTACACACACACACACACACACACACACACACACACACACATTACCCACACTTGACTTTAACACATTTGCAGTCTAAAATAGAACACCTTTCTTTTCTTTAAAATGTAGTTAGTTCCTTTAAAATTTGCTTTTATACTTCCATTTTGTAGGCACTCAATGCTGTGAGCCATAGCTCCTACTTTTTAGCACCTAACACAGAAGTTTCTCAGTTTCTCTCTAGGCAAACAAGTCAGGTTCTGAAAAGTTAGTTGTAAATCATTTTCTTCATAATTGGAATCAGAAGGGGAAGCAGAACTGGATAGCCAACCCCCAAGCACTCTTTCATAGTGTAGGGCTGTTGCTAGAAAGCAATGCCTAGCCTGGGATTATAATTCTTGCTCCTGCTAGCTCTTGCTGATGGGAGGAATGCGGAATGATGTTTGTCCCTTCTGGTGGAGGGTAGGAGGTGGCTGTGTCCTCCCCACAGCGCTTTTCTCTGTATCAGGTGAGTAGAGAGCCTCCTAGGACCCGACGGACAACGGAGCCACGAGATGGAGAGTTCCTGGCTTCCTGCACGTGAAGGGTCCCCACAGAAGTATCACTCACGGTTGGATTCTTACATGATTGAGAAATATACCATATTTTTAGGACTATAAGACACACCAGACCATACAGTGCACCTAGATTTTAGAGGAGGAGAATAGGGGAAAAAATTTTGAAGCAAAAAATGTGGTAAAATATTTAATAACCTGTGACCTCACTCCACCGCCACCCCCTTACAGCAAGCTAGGTGAGCTACATTCGTACGATGAGACACACCCCCATTTCCTCCCAAATTTGGGGGGAGCATCTTATAGTCCAAAAAATACAGTACCTTTATTGTGTTAAACCAATGAGAATTGGAGACTTACCTTAACAAGTTCAGACAAGTTGAATCTAATCGTGTATACCCTCAATTGAGTGTGACCTTCAAAACTTTGAAGTATTCACACTGTTCCTTGGAGGTATACCTTTCTTGCAACATCTTTTCCAAAAATAACCAATTTACTTCATATACTGGAAATCTGTTGAGTCAGGTCACCTTCCTTCTTGATAATTCCTCTAAATATTATGAGGAACCCCATAGTACTTTAGTTATTCTGTCTACACTCCCTTTCACTAAGGTCCTTAAACCCACCAACTGTTCATAGCCTGTGACAGGTCTTATCAGCATGGTACTGAGCTTTGCCCTTAAATTCTTTAACAAACTCATGGTCTTCTCTGCTCTGAATGAACATATTGCTATTAACATTTAAATGGTAACCTGGTTCATCAGTCACTTTTCTTTTGCTCTTAATGATTATTGCCGATTGCAAAGGTATACACATGCCCGTACGCTTCATGAATAGCTCTTCGTCTTTAGACATTTTCCTGCACTCTAGTGAATCATGCCACTTAAACAATTTAAATATACCCTGCCTTGTTTACATAATTTTCATGTGCCTCTCATATTAGCAGTTTCAATACTTTCCTTGCTTTTACATTTATTAGATATTTTGGATCAATAATCTTTGCAAAACAGCTTGAAACCTAGACACATAAAGCAAATATGTAGGAGAATATGAAAAAAATATGTTGGCTCTATTGCCAAAGACAGCGGCTGATGTCCCTGTTAATGGGGAGCTAAATGGGTGTATTTTTACCTTGTTCTTAGCTTCATTAACATGCTTGAATATTCTTAAGTTGTAGAATCTTGGAGTGCTAGACCTAGAAGGGTTATTCATTTGGTTAAATGCCTACATTTTATACATGAAAAGAAAGAGACAGGGAGCAAGAAAGAGAAAGAAGAGTAACAGGTTCCTGATCACATGAATAAAATTTAATGCGGATGTGAATGAAGCAGAATTTAATATGTGAGGGTTTTCTAGATTTCTTCCAGTTTGACCCCTCAACTTTTTAAAAAGACATTTTGTTTTCACAAACGTGAAACAGCTCAGCTTCTCCCCTCTCTTCTTTCAGAAAATATTACCTTTGCCCAACTCACAGAAGAAAGCAGAGAGAGCGATCCCCCTGGAGACACATAGGACATGACATGGATTCCTGTGTGGTCTATTGTTAGGCTCTGAGAAATAGGGAAAATATCAGAGAAACTGAAAAAATCTATATAATCAAGTTCTGTGCAAGAGAAGAGGGGACATTTTTGGTGTGGGGTAAGAAACTGAAGGACTCTGAAGGAGCTGATGCTTTTAAGATAACTCAGAAAGTGCAGCCTATCACCTTCACCTTCACTCTCAGAACCCAGTGCTAATCGGTTGGAAAAATAGCCAGTTCTGAATTAGAGCCAATTATTCCTAATATCAATGACTATTCCAAATGTCGTTGAATAAACTGAACTGTTCAAAGTATTGCTTTTCAAACTTTTGTTTGAATATTCCTAATGTCAACAGAAAGATAAGTTTTATCCATGGACCTGGATGAAGCCCAAAGTGAAACATTTCTGTTACCGTTCAAATGTATTAGCATAAAGTCTACGGAACTGTAATTTTTTAAAAAACCCTCACCTGAGGATATTTTCTCATTGCTTTTAGAGAAAGAAGAGAGAGAGAAAGAGAGAGAGACATCAGTTGATTGCCCGTCACAGTCTCCCCCACTGGGGACTGAACCTGAACCAACGTATATGCTCTGACTGGGAATCGAACCAGCAACATTTTGGTTGGTGCATGGGACAATGCTCCCATCAACTGAGCCACACAGGTCAGGGCTGGACTTGTCATTTTATAGGCCAAAAATGGTGGCTGAATATTGGCAATTTCCTACGGTTCAAACTAATACAAGAACTCTACTTTCTGTCTACCATGTATTGTACATGTTTATTTTAATATAAAGATTGCATTTAAAATTCCCTATCTGTGAGTAGAATTATAGACCAGGAAGATAAGTCATGTTCAGTCTGTGGCTTTGAGTACCCTCTGGGAGTTTGAAGTTTGGAGAAAATCAACAATCCTCTCAGAGACATGAGATTAGGTGACTTAAGAACCATCAGGAAGGGACCAGCTTGATTCAAAATCAAACTTGACCGCAGAGTTTGCAGGATGAAGAGAGATAAGAGTGTAAGAATAAGCAGAATACAGTCCTTCCTCCAAATAATGCAATCTACTAACTGTTTTAGTCTTGTCACCTCCACAGTACTGAGTATGTCCTGTGTCAACCATTCCCGTGGAAAGTTCAGAGACCCTTAGTCTGGAGTGTTCAGAGACAAAGTTGTACTCCTAAGAGCCAGAGACATCTATTTTGTCTGGATGGCTTCTTCCAATGTATGTTTCTGTGTGTGTGTGTGTGTGTGTGTGTGTGTGTGTGTGTGTGTGAGGGTTCGAGGAGAATTTTCCCGTATGGAAATTTGATCAAGCTTTACTGGAATAATGAAAGCAAAGGATAGGAAGCAAAGGGTTAGGATCTCAGTCCTGGCTCTGGACACTGGCTCTACATACTTTGTAAGATGCTAGAAATTTTCCATTTTTCCCATATAGTTTCTGTTGGCTAATATTTGTTTCCTATTGTGATTGGTAGTAAAATTTTGCAATTAGACTCCTGGTAGCATAGCCAAGGGAAAGAGTGGGAAGTGGAGGCAGCAGGGAGAAGGTGAGGGGCAGGAGGCTAAGTTCTCTGAGGTTTAAGGCAATGAAGATAAAAAGATCCTAGGTCTGAGAAATGCCCCGAGGCCTCACTGTTAGGAAGTCACTCAGAGGGAGAGCAAGGTTCCTGAAAAGCTCTATAAGGGCATGAACACTTCTCTGGGACGCTCTAGTAATGAAAGTGAAGCAATTAGCCACAGCCGGCTATGTGGGTGAAAGGCCCTAGAACTCATGAGTCAAAACTAGAAGGAACCCTTTCCAGGAAGTGCAGAGCACTTGAAACCCAATTTGTAAGATTTGAAACCTGACTTGTAAAAGAAAAAAATCAGTTGCTGATTTCCTTTTAAAGATCCAAATACATTCAGGAAGTCTCCCCACCCCCTCCTATTTTTCAAAGTCATCTGTCAATTTTTTTCTACCCATATCTTGAAGAAGAAGGACCACAGTCAAAAGAATGTTTTATCTAATCCAAATTCATACCAAATACTGTGTATTTAAGTACTTATTTAATTTCCAAATGAGTTTTTCTTGATTCTTGGGTAAAATTCAATGCTTTTCCTTTAATATGTTTTCTTGGTCATTGGCAGGACTTTAGAAAGAGCTCTCATTTGATTTTTAAGATAACTAGCAAACTGATATCTATACAAAAGTAATTTTGTACCTCAGCAAAAGAGTGTAGCCAGCAGATAATTCACTCTTGTGGCTTTTCATTAGCTAACTCTCCCTTGGGGCAATTTAGAGGTTAAGGCCAACTCATCCACTTTCTCAGCTGCTGTTAGAATTACTGCTGCAATTCACCAGACAAGTCAAAAGCCACCCACCACAGCTCTCACCAGCACTAAACCTTGTAATTGAGGTAGGTATCATTTATTAAGCATCTCATATGTTATTCATTTTACATATATTATTCAATTTTCTCAACAGTCCTATGAGTTACAGCTCTATAATCTCTATATTAACAAGAAGCAGGTTCTGAGAAGTTAAGTAATTTTCCTCAAGTCGTACAATTAATAAATGGTGGCATTGTCAGTGTCTTGGTGACTTCAAAACCCATTACTGTCCTGCTCTGCTTCTTGGCCTTACAGCATCCCTCTCCTTTAACCTCACACACAGGATAAAAACTCAACTATTGTCGTAGCTGCTGGGATTAAGAGTGCTGAAGAGGGAACACAGATACTTCATCTGCCAAGGGTAATGCATGACCCCATTGCTATAGTGCAATAAAATCTTACCCAGAACCTACTTATAAAATAGAAACACTTTTTATTAAAGTATGCATATTTATTTGGTAAGTTCAAATGTATAGCATTTGCTCAGTACAAAGAAGTAAGCTACTTTTAAAAATGTGAAAATTTGAAATTAGGAGTAAAGATGGCATTTTAAGTTTTATCAGCTTGATTATTAATGAAATACAAAATATTTGCCTACGTACTGAAACACCTGAAAAGTATTACTTTGGAGTCTTTTCTTCCTTCTTCCTTTCCTTCCTTCTTTCTTCTCTATAAAATGTTAGTACATTTAACCGTCTTCTTCTAAGAGCCAGAAGCTGGGAGAACGAGCAAGGGATGTGCTCTTAAGAGCTCATGTTTTAATCAGGAGACACTGTATGATCATGATTGACGTAGATGAAAAGTGTCAAGTGAGGTACACAATACTGGGTTGGTCAATAGTACATACACTTTTTCCCATAAAATAAAAAATGCATTTATCATTTTCACCAATAACTTTATTGATTTGGATATTTTGAGTATGTCAGCTATCTCTCGCATGGTATAACATTGATTGTTCTCAATCAGTATCTGTTTGATTGCTATCAACTTCAACTGGTTTACCCAACAGTGGAGCATCTTCTAATGAGAAATCGCAGACACAAAACTTCACAAGCCACTTTAACATGTTTGATCAGTCCTAGCACCTTCTCCATACACTTCACAGATCTTGTTTTTTCTTTGCATTTATGTTGTTTTACCTTTCTTGAAATAATAAAGCATAACATGTAAAAATGATGCTTATTTTCTTCCATCTTCAATATTAAAATGACTACACAAAAATTTACCAATTTTGATACATTCATTTTTAATTTCATGCTGATATGTCAACTGTCACAATACAATCTAAGAAAATTGTCTTAGAGACAACTAAGTGCTACTAGAGCCATCTTGCAGAAAAACCCAAATCAACTCTTTGGCCAGCCCAACAGCATAAGAGTTTGGAGCAGGAGTAACTACATGGGCTGGAGATCTTGGTAGACTTTGAAAAAGTCTTTGAAAGAGATAGCTTTTCAAGAGTGGTGGGAATAATACATACTGTGATGAAGGAAAATGGCCAGGAAAAGACAAGATGATGGAGGAGAAATGGGGGCAGATATCAGATCAATTCACTTGAGCTGTGCTTGGAGGAGAACTCTGAGAATAGGACTGGACGGGTGAGTTGCTGTCAGGCGTAAAGTCTGTGAATGTCTTTCTGAGGAAGTATGGCCCTTATGCCATAGGTGATAGGGAACATCAAACAGTTTGAGCAGGGAAGTTAGGATAACCAAGCTGTAATTTTTGAGGTTAGCCTGAGAGCATCCCCTGTGGAACAAGCATTGAAGGAGGGAGAGCCTCCTGTCACAGAGACCTGTGGAGATGACCATCATGATGCCAGTGATGGGGAGTCCTTCTGGGGGAAGGATTGTTCATGAAGCAGGCAGGAGCCCAGGTCCAGGCTATGCGATGGGAAGAGTAAGGGTATAGAGATGCCTTGACGTGCTGGCTTGAAGAGTAGTCCCCCAAAATTCACATCTACCTGGAACATGAGAATGTGATCTTATTTAGAAATAAGGCCTTTACAGATACAATCAAGTGAAGATGAGCTCCTCCTGGATTAGGTTGAGCCTTAATCCAATGACTGGTGCTCTTGTAAGGGTAAGAGAGATTTGGAGACATGAAAAGATATACACACAGAGGGAAGATGGCAATGCATCAGTAGAGGCAGGAACTGGAGTGATGCAGTTACATGCCAAGGAGCACCAAGGATAGTTGGGAACCATCAGGATCTAGGGAGAGGCAAGGGGTGATTCTTCCCTGGAGCTTTCAGAGAGCACAGCACTATGGACACTCTGATTGTGGACCTCTAGCTCCTGAACCAGGAGAGAATGCATATCTGCTGTTTTAAGCCACCAGGTGTGTGGTAGTTTGTTACAACAGATCTAGGCAGTTAATACACTGGGGCAACCTTAGAAAGATTGAATGTTAGTGGTTTCCCTCAGGGACAAGGAGAATTTATAAAAATTCAGTATACTGATGAAGATAAAGCACTCCCCCAACACATATTTCTTTACTAATCTTTGAAAGAGACTAGCTATAAAAAGAAAAGTTTTAAAAACTGAATTAAGGTATAAACTCCTTCATCATTAAGAAGGACTCGAAGGTTTATAGTTGTCACATGCCACCCACTCTCCAACCCCACCTTCCCAGAGGCCTGCAGAGTTCTGAGGAGAAGATGTCTTTGGGACAACCTCTCTCAAATGTAGTAGGTATTTCCTCCCAGAGCATTGAGGGCGGAGGCTGATGATGCATGGCCACCCTCCCCTTTGAAGTGAGGATGAGATGTCGGGCCACTCATCTCTACTGGTCACTGGCTCTAATCTTTTCCCTCTAGGGTTTCCTTTCTTTTCTAGGGTTGGTGGGCATCCTGGGACTTTTGCCAAGTGGGGCACCATGTAGGATGATTGGATGGAGCAGAGGATCTGTATAGACTTGGGACCTGTGAGGTCGCTGTGCTGAGAAAAGCCCCTCACTCTCATCCTTGTCCAGCCTTGGTTTCAGGAAAATGCTTCTTTCCCTCTTCCCATGTCCCTCAGGGATACCTCCCACCCAACTTCTGAAACTCCAATTCTCCCTAATCATAGAATATCTTTTTATGACCTATTAAATCCAGTCCCTTTTCCCTAGATGATGGCAAAGACTTCATTTTCTTATCTTCCCAGGAGGTGAGAGAAAATATTTCCATCCATTTTTCTCAAGCAGCAAAACCATCAGGTTTCCAAATTAGGGAAGTCTGGATAACATTCAGCTACACCTTTGAGACTCCAAAAAGAGAGGCATGGTGGTGTCTGAGGGGCACCTTAGATCAAGTACCACATAAGACAGGGCGTTTGGGGACATTTCTGAGTCCCAGTGTCACTGGTTCTGAAAAGTCTGGAAATATTTTCCAAGGTGGGGGTTCAGAAACGCTGAGATCCACGAACATTCACTCACTAAACTGTTGCTACAAGTGATGCATAGAAGAGGTTACATCTGCCTGGACTACAGCTGGTCCATCGTAAGGAAGGGAGACCCAGACATTCTTAGGAGGGACTAAGGGAGGCAGGAGGCAGCTGTGGGGTCAGCTCATAGTGACATTGATTGTGTGGTTCCTTCTCATTGACAAGAGTGAGCCTTGAATGTAACTGTTGGTTGAGATTTTCAGTTAAAAAGAAAGACAATAAGACTATCAGGATGTATATGAAAGCTTCACTCATTTCCACTCATTTTCAATGACTCAAGCTACTTCTTGCTGAATGGGAGGATGACCTTGCAAATTTAGAATTGCCTCTGACCTCCTTGTTTACATAACCGACTCTGGAGGCTGCCAAGCCAGTCCCAGTGCTTGGCCAGGAAGGCCATGGAGGACCTTAACACACTTTTCTATGACAAATTTTATAGTGGGCTTTCGTGGGAGACACAGTGGTAAACAAGGCATCTCTCCTAACTCACGAATCTCATACAAATTAGTGGAGACTGAATAGTCAAAGTGAACAGATGGGGAAACCGAGACTCAAGGAAGAGAAGGGACTTACTAAAATCCACAGGACTATCAAGTGGCAGAATGGGGCTTGAATCCATCTCTCCTGCTTTCTACTCCAGTTCTGAAGACAGATTTTCACGAGAGAATGAAAGTAAAGAGGTGGAGCACCGTGTGATGGAGAAAGAGGCTTAGAAAAAGGAGGCTGGAACCCTTCAAGGATCAGCCCCTGCTTTTTCTTTCTTTTTACTTCTTTTTAGACTCTGTCCTGATAATGAAGAAAATAAAGTCGAATAAGCATTGCTAAGAGTCACTTAAAAGAGAATCAGGAAGTCATTAAGGAAGTGGGGTCTATGCCCAACTTGTACCTCAGTGCTAAGAGCTGCTCTTAAATTGTTAAACCTGTTGTTACTCTCAGCTCAAGGCTGAGCCATAAACATCCTGGAACAACAGCTGCATGGACCATACTGGCCTTTATCTCCTCCATGTAGTTTGCCACCCCCACCCTTGTTTGCTTATTGGAATTAACCAATCCCTGTTCACCTAGCCAGCCATCCTTCATTTACATGAAAGAACTATGGTTTGTGGGTTTTGCCATGATAAACCCCACCTTTCTTTGTTTTCTCCAGATCACAGTTTAGATTGCTACCTGAATCTGCATTTCCTGGGTTGCAACTCTTTTTACCCAAATAAAGGCTTTTTGTTCTTTATTATAGTCTGAACCTCTTCTTTAGTTAGTTCCCAAGATGGAAACATGGTTGTTTGCTTGCAGATTCCCAATTCCCGAGGTCCCCAACTCCCCTGGTATCTGAGAGTGCTGCCCTATTTCTTCGAAATCTCCAAAGGATGACTATGATAACTTAATTGATTTGATCATTTTAATCTAAGCTGCTAAAAGATTGAAATTTAGAATAAATAGGTCACCATGCTTTGGAAAAAGATATGTGAAATATTTTATTAGAGGGGACTTTTGGCCAAGATGGGGATGTAGGTAGATACACTGTGCCTCCTTGCACAACAGAAAGAAGGACAACAATAATTTAAGAACAAAACAGATTAGAACTGACAGAAAATTGAACTGTGTAGAAGTCTGACAACCAAGGAGTTAAAGAAGATACATTCATCCAGACCAGTAGGAGGGGCAGAGACAGGCATGTGGAGAGGACTCACGGCAAGGAGGTGGCTGGCAGACCCAGTGCAGGATTGTGGTGCAGGGCTCGCAAGGCTGCAGCTGGCCAGCAAGACTGTGGTGGAGCGGGTGGTCCCACATTCGGATGCAGATAAACCGGGAAGAACAATTGGGGAGCGAGACAGACTGAGCAAGGGCCCCAGGCAGGAAAATAAAGCCTCAAATCACTGATTGAAAACTCCTGTGGGGGTTGAGGAGGCAGCGGGAGAAACTCCCAGCCTCACAGGAGAGTTCTTTGGAGAGACCCACAGAGTCCTAGAATGTACACAAGCCCATCCACCTGGGAATCAGCACCAGAAGGGCCCACTTTGCTTGTGGGAAGCAGGGAAAGTGACTGAAATCTGGCAGAGAGAGAAGCAAGCAGCACTGTTCCCTCTTGGACCCCTCCCCCACATATAGCATCACAACACAGTGAAGTGGATTGCCTCGCCCTGGTGAACACCTTAGGCTCTGCCCCTCACTACGTACCAGGTGTGTCAAGACAAAAAAATGGCCCAAATGAAAGAACAGATCAAAGCTCCAGAACAAATACAACTAAGCAACGAAGAGATAGCCAACCTGTCAGATGCACAGTTCAAAACACTGGTAATCAGGATGCTCTCAGAATTCATTGAATTTGCTCACAAATTAGATGAAAAAATGGAGGCTATGCTAAGCAAAATAAAGGAAAATATATAGGGAACCAATAGTGATAGGAATAGTAATCAAATCAATGGTGTGGACCAGAAGGAAGAAAGAAATATCCAATTAGAAAAGAATGAAGAAACAACAATTCAAAAAATGAGGAGAGGCTTAGGAACCTCCAGGACATCTTTAAACATTCCAACATCCAAATTGCAGGGGTACCAGAAGGAGAAGAGGAATAGCAACAAGTGGAAAAGTTATTTGAACAAATAATAAAGGAGAACTTCCCCAATCTGGCAAAGGAAATAGACTTCCAGGGAATCCAGGAAGCTCAGAGAATCCCAAAGAAGATAGACTCAAGGAGGGACACACCAAGGCACATCATAATTACATTAGCCAAGATTAAAATGAAGGAGACAATTCTAGAAGCAGCAAGAGATAAGGAGATAGTTATCTACAAAGGAGTTCCCATAAGACTGTCAGCTGATTTCTTAAAAGAGACCTTACAGGCAAGAAGGAGCTGGAAAAAAGTATTCCAAGTCATGGAAGGCAAGGACCTACATCCAAGATTGCTCTATCCAGCAAAGCTTTCATTTAGAATGGAAGGGCAGATAAAGTGCTTCTCAGATAAGGTCAAGTTAAAGGAGTACATCATCATCAAGCCCTTATTATATGAAATGTTAAAGGGATTTATCTAAGAAAAAGAAGATAAAAATATGAATAGTAAAAAGACAGCAAACTCACAATTATGAACAACCACACCTAAAACAAAAACAAAAGCAAATAAGCAAATGACGAGAACAGGAACAGAACCACAGAAATAGAGATGACATGAAGGCTTATCAACAGGAGAGTGGGTTGGGGAGAGAGGGGAAAAAGGTACAGAGAATAAGTAGCATAGGTGATAAGTAAAAAATAGACAGGGGGAGGGTAAGAACAGTATAGGAAATGTAGAAGCCAAAGAACTTATATGTATGACCCATGGACATGAACTAAAGGAGGGGAATGTGAGTGTGAAGGGGTGTGCAGGATGGAGGGGAGTGAAGGGGGGCAAATGGGACAACTGTAATAGCATAATCAATAAAATATATTTAAAAAATAAAAAGTCAAAAATATTTTTTTAGAGCAAAACTGGAAGTTTAAGTCAAATGAAATAACCAGGAAACCCATTACCTTCTGAGAAGCCATTTGGTATGTGTTTCTCATCATGCAGCAATGTTACAAACTGTTTGGATTTGGTGGGAAAAACATGCAGTTCACTGAAGTTCATCACTCCTTCTTTCAGGAAGGACTAAAATATGAACTATTCAGAGAGGAAGAGAATCTGGCTGATGACATTTTTAATTTCTTGTCAAGGGGCACGCTTGTTGGTTTCCAGACTCATAGAAACATTCACTCACTTAAGAACTGAGGTGGTACTTAAGCAGGCACTGCCTCTAAACCCTCAAAACAGCCTTAGAGACCTCAGTCCACTCTATCATTTTAGAGATGACAAAGTGGATCCCCCAGAGAGGGAAAATAACTTGCTAAAAATACATTAGCACAAGAGAAAATCTCATATAAAACACTTGGAGAGATGTTTGACTTATTTGGTAACTAAAGAAATGAAAACAGAATAATTTTGTGACACCACTTCACATCTATCAAGCCACCCAAAATTAGATATTTTAAGTATAATTTAATCTTATCTCAATGATGATCGGGCAAAGAAGGAGACAAATGCTTTAAATTGGTACAACTATTTTCAAAGGGAATCTGCTAATTTAAACTGCAAGTTATAAAACAGTCCTACCCTATAAGCCAGTAGTCTATTTTCTGAATTCATAAACTAAGGATTTATATGCTTTAAAAAGAATATTATTTGTTCAAATATTTTTAAAATTTTGTTATTCAGAAACTGAAACTGCTAAATTCATGGAGCCTGAGCTCTTTCAAAAACAGACGGGCAGTTTGAATCCTATATAAAAAATGATTTCCCAAGGTTCTGAGCCAGGGTTATAATCTATTCCTATCCATTAATCTTTCTGTTATGCTCTGAAGCATTTCAGTGAAAAGCTGAAAACAACTGAGACCTCCCGAAATCAAGGAGCTAGTCTAGCATCCTTATTAAGAATCTGGCTTTCTGGGCTTGAATCACAACTCTGCCACTTACTAGCTGAGTGGTTTAGGGCAGATATTTAATCTCTTCGTGTTCCATTTGAAAAAATCAGTGCAATAATAGAACCTCATATATTTCAGCCACTGCTGCCACACTAGGTTTATGTGGGCTTTGATCCACTTAATGATTTTGTGTGGGCAAACTACAGAGTAGCTAGCCTCAAGCCCTTAAGCCTACCTCTTGTCACCTACTTTGAGACTTCCCTGCTGATACTGCAGTGTGGCATGTGGCAAACCAGAAATAAGTGTGTGTGTGCATGTGTGTGTTGGGGGATGTGGTAGGGTGGAGAAAGAGTCTCATGGGGTGGATGAAAACTGGTGGATAAACAGTTTCTCCTTCCTTCCCTGTATGACTGTCTGAGATGCAGTTTACGCAGCTCTTTGCGGACAGTCTCTTTGGAGGACGGTTTTGTGAGAAGGAGCAATCCATCTGCATGGAGGCAACCAGCTTGATGACATTGCCTCAATCACCCCTTCCCCTTCCAAGGCCCATTTCACTTTCCACTGGCCCCTGCTTTGTTGGACTTGCCCCCAGGATAAAGCAGTGTGTGGAAGCCTTGGCTTCAGGTCTTGCTTTCTTTTGAAGTCAGACTAAGACCGCTGGTACCCACCTCGGAGGGTGGTGGTGAAGAAAACAGTAAACGAGTAAAAATAGGTGAAGTGCCTGGAAGAGTGTGTGGCACACAGTGATTACTATGTAAGTGTGAACTGTCCTTACTGTACGATATCACTGTGTAGTTCTGTCAGATGGTAAACATTTAGACTGTGCTGCTACACGGGACAACGCTAAGCAAAGAGCCAGAACACCAGGAAGCAAGCATCACATGGATTACAACTCCGTAAAAATTATCTATACACACTGGTGATGGAAGGGAAGACATAGAGTTGGAAATTGTGACTGGGGAAGAGGTGCTGTGTATATGTTTCCCCAGAGGTTTTTAGTATCCAAAGTGGTGTTTAGATAAACAGAAAGAGCGTGGTCTCTGGGAGACTCTGTACACACCCCTGCTTGGAAACATAATCCAATGCTATGACCCCTCATACCTCGAAAGTCCTTCCACACAAGACTTTTTTTATGGTGCAGTTTTAAGACAATTTCCTTTCACTTATTATTTATGAAGATTGGAAATCATGGGGCAGTAGCGTTGATGAAAGACGTCATTCTACCTGCAAACTGGAGGTCTCCGCTTCTACCTTCCACAGGACTGAGATGGCAAGCTTCCAACACACTCAGGGCCTGACTTCCTCCACGTTGGGTTCTCAGCACAACACCAGTGTAGGGAGAGACTGAAAGGGACTTCCCTCTCCCCTCAGCGCCCTTGGAGTCTAAGTGAGGAAGTAGTGACATGCAAACTTTGAGGACCGAAGCCCTGAACATGACTGATTTGCAATTGTATGCACATTGGTCCTGCGTAGAGAATGGTTTAATATGGGCAGGGAACTTTTTTTTTTTTTTTTTGGTGGGAATGGGGGTTGGGGAGATTCATTTTACTTCCTATCCCCATTTGGGAGGACGGCTTTGTCTTTGGTCACATGACCCATCTAAGTTTAAACTCCCTAACAGCTTCCCACAGAGCCAAACCCAGCTTCCTGTCCTGGTGGCAGAGCCCCTCTTCAACCTCCCTCCACCTACGTCTCAAACCTTGTCTTATACCTCCTCTCTCCCTGGCCGGCTACTTTATAGCAACAACAGGCAGTTTTTGTTTGTTTGCTTTTCAAACATGCCAAACCTGTTTTCATCTAAGCCTCTTCAGACTAACAGCCCAGAATGGTCTTTTCTTCAGTGTTCACCCATCAGCTTTCTTATTGCCCTTCATATCTCAGTGTAAGTCCCTCCTCATCAGAGAATCCTTTCTTGGCCATGTAATCTAAGATATCTGAGTCATTCTTCCCATTTTACCCAGTTTTGGTTCTCTGAAGAATAACCACTTGGTTTGGTTCTTGAGTTTAGGTTTTACTTGTTTGTCATAAGCTTCACAGACGGAAGAACCTTTTGTATTCTCTTCTGTTCTTCCTCAGAACCTGTAACAGCGCCCAACACAGAGATGCATGAAGTAAATATGCTGCGTGCATATATGGACACACGGCGTGCTCACTGGGCAGTCCCTGGTGGTCTAGGCAAAGGGAGAGCTAAAGTTGATAAATGGGACTTCATAAAAATTAAAATGTAGGCTTTATAAAAGACATTATTACCATAATGACTGACAAGCTAATGACTGGATAAAAATATTTGTGAATCATATTTCTGACAAAAAACTTGTATTTAAAATAGATTTAAAAACTCTCGAAACTCAATTGCAAGAAAGCAAACAACCCAATTTAAAAATGGCCCCAAAACTTGAACAGACACTTGGCTACAGAAGAGCTATAGATGGCTAGTGCATAAAGGGATGCAACAGGAAAATGAAAATGAAACGACCACGGGGTACCATCACACACTGACTAATATTAAAGCAATTAAGGAACTACTGCAACTAATGATACCAACTGCCGATGAGGATGTGGAGGGACTGGAATTCTCTTGCATTGCCGGAGAGTAAATGGTACAGCCATTCCGGAAAATAGTTTGACAGTTTCGCTTATAAATAAGATTAAAGAAACAGTGGCCATGTGACTCAACAACCTCGCTCCTAGGTATTTACATTAACGGATGGAAAACACGTTCACACAGAAAAGTGTACGTAAATGTTTATAGCAATTCTATTCATAATCACCAAAAACTAAAAACAACCCAAGTTTCCTTTAATGGATGAATGGAAAAACCCCATCCATAAAAAAGAAAACTATTCAGCAATAAAATGGAACAAACATGGAGGCAACAACATGGGTGAAGCTCAAAGGCATTATACTGAATGAAAGAGCTATTTTAAAAGGCGGAGTACTGCATGACTACATTTGTATCATAGTCTCCAGAGGACAGAACTACAGTGACGGAGACCAGGTCAGTGAGGGCAGAGGGTGGTATGGGAGGAGGGCGGGACGACACAGGGGTCGTGGGAGGCTTGTTCCAGGGTTATGGAACTGTGCTGTGCGCTGACTGTGGTGGCGATTACGTGAATTCATACATGTGTTAAAATTCATGGAACTGTACTTCAAGAAGGTCACTTTTATTATATGTAAATTTAAAAGCTAAAATAAAAAAGAGAACTGATACCAAGACCTTGGATTCAGATTCCATTGCTTTCGAGCTGTTGTATATTGGAGCAGGTATTTTTATTACTTCAAATACATATAGGTTTCCACGTTTCATAAAGGTGTTTGAGGAATTAAATGAGACAATGTATATACAGTTGCATATGCAGTGGCCTGGAGTGAGTACATGGTAAGTATTAGCTGTTTATATGGAGTCACTATTTTCAGAAGGAAAATCTTCAGAGCAGACCGCATGTCATGGTGAAAAGGACATGAGCCCCGCAGGGAGTCATTCATAGCTTCGAATTGCTTGTTATCTTGGACAAATTAATAACCCTCTCTGAACTTCTGTCCCTTAGCCCAAAATACAGGAAGAATGATACTTGCTTTATAATATTGTGGTGAGCACAACAATTAATACAGGTATAATACCTGGTACTGAGTTGGTGCTCAGTAAATAATAGCTGTAATGACGCGTTAGAGTATTTCAATAAGTAAAACATAATTTCTTCTGACACTGAAAAATTATGCTTACAAATTGATAATCCCAAATGATTAATTATGCAGCCAAAGAAAGAACCAGTGTCATGAAAATGTTTTAGTTTGTCCTGGACTTCCCATTCACACATATTTTCCTATTCACAGGCAAATATTAATTGGTTAAGATGAGCACTGTTGCATTTTAATGAGATCTTAAAAGGGCAAAAGAATTCCTCCAGCACAATGCTGAATCGATTTTCTATGATAGCGTGTGTTTTTCCATCTTGTTATTTTAATTTACAAATGAAGTCCACAGGTCTATAAAAGTGGCTTTCTTCATTTTATAATGCTTTTCATCTCCCAGCTCAAGGCTGTGTTTGAAAGTAAATTAAAGGAACCCAGAGTCAGCTGGAAGCTGAGGGACCCAAAGCCAGTTAGAAGCCTTGTGGCCTCTGCAGGCTAGGCATCCAAAAGCTGAATGAACTCTTCTGGATTTACAGTTTTCTGGTTTGCTGTCATGCTCATCTTTTTCATCGTCATCATCAACATCATCATCAACGAGGCTCTGGTCATCCAAGAAGGGCTTCTTGCTTCTATAGTACCCCAGTCTTCCTGAATATTATTTAAATCACTAAAAAAACAAAACCTTTCTTCTTCCTTTGTCCATTGCTCCATGAAAAGGGAAACTGTTGCTTTAAGATGATAAAGCCTGCACATTTAGAGTAATGATGCCACTCTGTCAGCTGGGTGTATGAAAACACACCTTCAGCAAAAGACATTTCTCAGAAGTTAGATTATTTTTCATTGTGAATAAAAATGTTCTGAAACAGATGATACGGTTTTATTGCCGCTTATGACATTATGGAGGTTATTGATGGAAAACAGAAAACAGAATACTCAATGTATAAAGCTGGAACAGATCTCTGAAATTCTAGCCTAGTATCTTTATCCCATCAAAGGGGGGAATGGAAATCTAGAGAACATCCTGGGCACGTGCTGTGTTGCCAACCAGTGAGGGGCCTAGTCAGGACTCGAACCCAGGTCTCCCGCCTGCAGGGCCTCTCCACAGTGGCCCTCCCTATTTTCTTTTCTTCCCAAATTCTTTAAGCCCAGTTTTGCAGCATTTATTTGATTATTCACCTGTTCATATAATGCTATCATTTTGAGTGCATGAAAATACTCTCTCCTGCCTCATTATCACTTGCGTTATCCTTTGTTCACACTTGTCATCCCCAGCCCTGCCTCCCCCTTGGACACTCTGTGGTATGTGATCTGCTCTGAATTACGTAAATACTGTTCTATGTATGCGTCTTAATTTACTGAAATATATTGTGCCAAAAATCTTCACTCAACATCGTGCTTTTAGTCCCGTTTATGTGGCTATACATTTATTTAGCTAAGTAACTGACTGTGGCCTAGTATTCCATATTACCAACGTACCAAATTTTACTCTTGTATTCCCCTCTGGTGGATACTAGGTAACTTCCGTATTCGATACCACAAACAATGCTGCAGTTAACATCCTTTTAAGTGTCCCTTAGTGAACTCGTGGGAGAATGTCTCTGGGAATACCAATTCGTGGGATTCTTGGGTCATAGGATATATCCATTTTTAATTTCACTAGGTATTGTCAGATTCTTTCCCCAAAGCTGTATGTTTTACACTGAAATCAGCAGTACCTCATTGTCTTCTCATACCCTTGTCAAATCTCATTTTATCTTTCTTTCTTATTTTGCTGTTTTGATGAGAGTCAATGGTGTTGCATTGTTGCAACTTGCAGTCTTCTGATTATTAATGTTTTCACAAACTTCTTATGTGATCTATTTAAGGTCTTTGCTTTTATAAATTATCTTTTCATATCCTTTGAGTACTTTTCTGTTTGTTTCCCTCTCTCTTTTTTGTGGATTTAGGAGTTCCTTACATATTCTAGGTATTCATCCTTCACTGTACAGATGTTCCAAGTATATTCTTACAGTCTCTTCTCTGTCTACTGATTGCCTGTTGTGTCTTTCACTCAGCAAAAATTCTTAATTTCGATGAAGTCACAACCATCAATTTTTAACCTTTGGGTGTATGATATGGGCTGTAACTTCAGAAGATTTTCTCTACTTTTTTACAAAGATACCCAGCATTTTCTTCTGACAGCTTTAGAGACTTTTCTTTAACTTTTAGGTTCTTAGTCTACCTGGAACCCGTGGTGGAATGTGGCATAATGTAGGGCTACAGCTTTACGTTTCTTCATATAATATTAAGATTCCAGTTTCCCCAATGCCAGCTAAGTCATCCAGGCTTTCACTACTCTTCCACCCCCGTCCCATTTAAAATTCTGTAGGACCTAACCGTTTTCCACTAAGTCCAGGAAGAGATCCTGAACCACAGATACATTCTCTAAATCTAGAGAGGACTAATGCTTATCCTAAATAGATATTCCGTCGGCAGCTCAGGCTAAGAACTAGGAGTCATGTTGCGAGTTTTAAAGTCCACACTCTATTCGTGGCATTGCACGGCTCAGCTTCTTGACACGAGAGAGGCTGCAGTTCAGCAGGAGAGGACAGCCTTTCATGGCTGCACATAGGAGGGCTAGACCTGACGGTGCCCCGTGAACTTGATCGGAGGTGCTGGCTTGTCTTGAATGCTCTGTGAATTTCATCAGCCTCTAGCAGAAAATGGCTTTGTTTGATGTAGCAAGATCTCAATTAAAATTTGATGTGAAGAGATTTTGAAACTGAAGACAATTTTAGAAAGATTCTGGTATAGATGGTCTCAGGAGTTCTTCCAAATTTTCCTCTCAAGTCACTACCTCTTCTTTGAATGTTGGTTGTAATCTGTTGTTGATGTGAATTCCTTTTTAGTTCTATCTCTAAATTGGCCATTCAGAACAATGGATGAGAACCACTGTCGTCTACCGTGCTCTGCCCATTGAGGGTCAATAAATATTAGATGAGCAAAAAATGGTTGATGATATCAGGTGAAAGAAAAGGGTCATCTTCATTTTTTACTGTCAGTAAAACACAGAGGAGAAGGGCAATTTTTTTAAAAAGATGAATTGGTAATTTTTTATTCACAAATTAAATAACACTGACATACCTTCTGAGAATGTTGCATTAACTAACTCAATTTTTTGAAAGTTGATTATAGAAATGTTTTATACAACCACCTAAAGATGCATGTTGTACAAGGCTTTACTTTCAAGTCTATGAAATCACTTGAGCGAGTCCTGAATTCAGCTGTTTTTGGAATAGATGATGTATGTCTGTGTGCTGTTTAAAGGAAGGGGAGCT
Source organism: Glossophaga mutica (assembly GCA_039655065.1). NCBI lineage: Eukaryota > Metazoa > Chordata > Mammalia > Chiroptera > Phyllostomidae > Glossophaga > Glossophaga mutica. The sequence continues at coordinate 172,315,918 of CM077304.1, read as the reverse complement.
GTTTCACAGTCATGTGGTCATGGGTAGTTGGAAAGAAATGAATTCTCAGCCTGGGCAGGGATGGCAAGCTCTCGCAGATGGAAATGAAGGAGATGGTTGGGAAAATGTAGTTCAGTCCATGCGAAGCCCACTGTACACACAGATTCCTGGGTACAAACCAAGCTTTATTCTTCAGCAAAATACTGTGGGATCTTTAATCCTCGTTAAATTCTTCATGAACTCTTTAGCCAACAGGGTAGCTCAGTGGAAGAGTCCAGTTCAGTCTTTAGACATATGTGGAGAGGACTCATCAAAGGCAGAAAAAGCAGCTCAATCTTGGGATTTAAATGTTGCAAAAGGAAGAACTAAACAGAAAGGGCTTCTTACGAGATGCTGTCACAAGCCCAATTCCTGAATGCATTATATCTACAGCCACTGAGGACTGTTTCCTTTGAGGGGTTTCAGCTACTACAACTGATGGAGAAATTAAACCCGACCAGGAGGCCCTGAGCCAGGCAAAGGAGTATTCAGAGCCTGCGGTGAAAGCTCCTCCCGGGAACCTGGGTGGGGAAGGGCAAGGTAAAGAATTCCTATTTGATGATTGTTTGAAGTGTTTTGCTGAGGGGTGTGAAGAGGAGGGCTCCAGTTTCCCCGTGTTGGCTCTTTGGATCTGGAAGAGTGGAGGCTTCTTCTGAAAGGATCCCAACTAGTTACAGAGCCTGAGGCAGAAAGATTCCTCTGCTTCCTTTTCTTTCACTCACCTCCAACAAAAGATCTTCTGCCTAAAGCAATGTCTCAAGGTACTCTCGCATTTACTCATTGACTCAATGTGTACCAAACACCTACAAGGAGGCAGGCACTGTGACAGTAGCAGGGGAATCCGTGAGGATGTGGCCACATAAGGATTTCTCACAACAGGGAATACGTGACATGAAAGCAATCAGTGAGGCAGTCTCATGTACCGTCGAGCGTGAACTCTGGTAGCAGATGGTCTCAGTTCGCATCCCAGCTCTGCCATTAGCATCTGTGTGTGTGATTTAGCACCAGCTACTCCAGCTCTCTGTGCCACAGCCTCCTCACCTATACAATGGGGTCACAACACCAACCTTGTAGATTTGTTGTATGGATTAAATGTTTTAATGCATGTACTCAATTAAGGTTAGCAATTGTCATGATGTAGGTGTTAAAGGAGCACAGAAGAGGAGCATTAACTCATCGTAGTGTAACTGGAAAAGACACCAGCGTTCTGGCTGCCTGTCACTACCAAATCCAATAAGCAATGACAGTGATTGAATCTTTATGGGCACTTTATTCAGATGGTCGATGATCTGAGAAGATGGCGGGTCCATACCCTAACAGACCATCTTCCCTTCTCTTTCTTTCCTGGCCAGAATTTTTATAAGGGAGGTGGGGGGAGACAAACAAGGTGTGGCGAGGGCTTTGAAATTCAGGGAGGATTAGGTGAGCATTCATTTTTTGGGCAGTGCTGTTCCCAAGGGGAGGGGTAGTGTCTGTCTCCTCCTTGATACAAAGGCCTGGATGCCTCCAGCTGGTCCCCAGGCGGTAATCTCTAGCCAGCGCCCCAGGAGGCTGGCTGTTTCCCAGGAGCCAGGATTGGCCTTAACTGTACTTTCTGAAACAAAAGCTTTAACATACACATTACTTGCTAGGCTTAATTACTTTTTCCTTAAGCTAAAATTTTCCAGGTCTTGAGTCCCCTATCAGTAGGAATAGGTGATGACCTACATTTATTAACAAAATCAGGACGTGTGGTAATATTATCTCTTGAGGGGAACATCTTTTTTGCAGAGATGCTAAAGCTCTTCACCAGACCATGGTATATTCTCCATGAAGATGATCAGAAGCAGCCCTCAGAGACCAGGAAGGCCAGGGATTCCCCCTCCTGCCAGCTCTCTAACGCTCCCTGTCTTCAGTTCTCAGCTGAGCCCAGCAGTTTCTGGGCAAGAATGAGGAAGAAACAGTTCCCGTCATTTCCCCACCAAACCAAAGGGAAGTAAGTGACTCAGCCCAGCCTCATGGAATGTCTGAAAGGGGATTTCTCTTTTTATCCAAAGGAAATTTGGGCAGCAAAATTAGGCTACAATTGTTCCCCAAACTAGGCAGCTCTTGTAAACTAATTTATTTATCTAATATTTCTATGAACTTTATTAAATAGTTACTGCATGCTAAAAAATGTGAGCGACAGGATAAGCACCTGTATTTATGATCATCTCCTATATCCCAAACACTGAAGAAAGTTCCTCCTGTATGTAGTCTAATGTTCACTACACATTCTTATGAGGTAGGTTCATTATTACCAGCAGGAAGACACTGAAATACAGAGAGGTCAACAAATAATTTGTACAAGGTTATACAGCAAGATAGGAAATGGTGAAGCAGGGATTTAAACTTGTGGAGAATGCACTGAGAGCCTAAATGCCTACCAGCTATGTTTCCCTTTCTCCCAAGATATAATCATATTCTCTGAGGAGCTCCCACTCTAGTGCAGGAGCCAGAAAAGCGAACAGATATTAATACACACACAGTGTAATCTGTGCTCCATAAAGCTGTGAATGGAGCACTATGAGAACACAGAGGAGGGAGTGAATTATTCTGCTGGGTAGAATCAATTTTAGCTGTAATAAGCAAAGTACTTAAGATTGCACAAAATTTCCGAAATATGTACAAACCTGGAATGATGAAAATCTGTTGCAGTGAAAGAAAAGTTTAAACCCTAAGATGAATAAAGACTATAAACAGACTAGGCAATCAGCCCCTAAATGAGCAAGAGTCAAACTTAAAATTTTGTTTATTATGCCAGGTATCATACTCTGACTACTGCTTCAGTGTGGCAGAACCACAGTCCCCAGTGCTGATTGTCAAAATCATGTACAGTAATGTCAAGTCCTAGCTCAAATTCCATCTCTTGGACGGTGGCGACCATGATTTGTTGATCATTTTCACTTTATCTTCCCCTGTCCCACCACTTCACATGTCCAGATCACTGCCTGGCTGAAGGATAAGGGCTCAAAAAGGTTCATTCTGAGTCTTTTAGAGGCTGATTATCCTGTCAGTGATTTGTCTGAGGCCCTATTTTCTTTCTCGCACCTTTCTTTGTTTCCATTTCACACCTCATTTGTCTTTCTCACAGATGTTGCAAGAAGGCAAATTCTCACATTCATCCTTTTGGCCTTTCCTACAGGTTACATCAAAATGAGAGCCTAAGATACATTCTAATGGTAACTTTTGGGTTTTCTTAATTAGTAATCCTACATTATTTTAATCAGTTATCATAGATAGCCAAAACTTAGGTTAAACGTAGTGGGAAAAACTAATTCCTTAAGTTTAAGGCCTATCTTGACTTTTCTACTCAGGTCTGCTTTTGTGAACAGCGGGTACCAACTAGTACACGTTCTCCTCCAACCTGTAGCATCAAAACTCCCTGTTGAAGAAGAAAGAGGAAAAGGAGACAGGGGAGAGACAAAGGAGAAAAGGATAAAGGTAGTGAAAAAGATTCTGTTTGTATAAGCTCAAAAATAAGGGGAGGAGGCAAGAATGTCCTGCGAAATGCTGCTGATAAAAATCACACCACCACTCCTTATGGAGCCAACTCAGTGTATTCTGCACCAGGAGTCAGTAAGGATTTGAGGGGAAGTACCAATCTTCAGTAAACTTCACTCTTTTGAATGCAAATCAGTGTGTACCATTATGTCTGGGCAATCACCAGTCCAGGTGGAGCCGAGACAAGCTGTTACCTCTAACAGTGTAGACTTTGGTTTTGTCAGTTAAGCTGCTCAGTTTGCCAGTCATTGCAGAACTATCCTCGGCTGACAAAGACCTTGACTCTGATATCCGTCGGACACACTTCCAGGACATTCAAGATGCTTCCACTAATTCGGATCTCTTGTTGCGCTTAGAATAGACCTCTGCTACCAAATTGGGCCCTGCACCATCTGTTGCCACAGATTTTTCTTAGTTATTCATAGTTTCTTAGTGATTTACCATAGATCAAAATAATAGTACAGGGTCTCAGCATTTCTCAGTACCTTAGAATACATCGCAAGTTTATTTTTAAACATTTTTACAGTGCTTACTGAAAAGAAAGGAATGTTTAAAAATCTGTGATTTTTTAAATCCAAGTTTATTAATGCACTTTTATTTAATTTTGTTTGGAATTATTTCTTATACCTTTCTGAGTGCCAGAATCTTTATTTACAAAGGCAAAGATCAGAGCACCAGCTAACAAGCAATGTTGTTTAAAAATGTCTTCTTTTGTTTTGTTCTGAATTATCTTAAAAATCAATGATTAATTAGAGACTTCAAAAATGTAGCTGTGATTTTAGAATGAGGACGTCAGGTTTTTCTAATTGAGAAGAAAGTCCTGTAATATAAAATTAACCCTTTAAAAGGTAACAGTCCATTGGAATCTAGTGCATTCACATTGTTGTGTGACTACCACCTCTATCTAGTTCCAAAAACATTCTCATCACCCCAAAAGGAAACTCCACATACATTAAACACTTACTTACTCTGCATTCTTCCCTCCTTTTGGTTCCTCAATTTACTTCCTGTCTCTACAGGTTTACCTACTCTGGATATTTCATATGAATAGAATCACACAAAACATAACCTTTTGTGTCTTGCTTTCACTTAGCATAATGTTTTTTAGGTTCACTTTTAATCATGAATCAGTGTGCTTCATTCCTTTCGTTTGGCTGTATAACATTCCATTGTATGTGAATACCACAGTTTGTTTACCCACTCTCTTCCTCCACCAGGGACCAGGGGACCAAGGGAAGCCTGGAGGAGCCCACCCCTCACACCATGATGGTGGCTATGATAACGCAGCAGGGGAGTTGCTGTGGCAAATCTAGTTTGCCTGATGACAAGAAGGATGTCAGGAACTGAAGCTGTAGCCAGCACAGAGTGGGATTTGGAGCAAACCCCACCAAATGGATGAAATGGCTAGCATGGCTCCATCTAGCATGGCTCTATCGAGCACAAGTGAATTATACCATGGGAACCAGAGTGAGAGACTTTGAGTCTGCTACCTAGATATTTTGCTGAGGCAGGGAGTTACAGGAAAGTAAGTTTTCAGAAGTGACATTTTCATGCTATAACTGTGGCATAGATGGATACTATCCATCAAAAATACGTATTCTCCATGGTACAGAGTTGTTGCTGAGAAGCAGCTGTGCAGTAGAAGACTGACTACATTCCCCAGACTCCTTACATCTAAATGGAGCCACATGATAGGTGTGGTCAGTGGAATGTGAGTGGAAGTGTTACACGTCACCACCAGGCCATGGTGATTAAGAAGCTGGTGCCCCATCAGCATTCGCTCTTATTCCAGCTTCCATTGGATATACAGTCCAGGTCAGCCCTGGAAGCCACGTGTTAAAGCTGCAGAGCCTGTCAGCCCCAGGTCCCTGCATGACTTTGGGGAGAATCCATGTTGGACTGCTGCATGAGTGGGACAGAAGCTTTTAGAGAGATTAAGCCATTTGATAATTGAGTTTCTTATTTACTGAAACTAATGATATCCTAGAGCAGTGGTTCTCAGACTTTTTGCCCAACACAATCACCTGAGGGCTTGTCAAAACACTTCGTTGGGCCTCATCTCGTTGGGTCTGATGCAGTAGGCCTGGGTTGGGGCCCAAGAACATGCATTTCTAACAAATTACCAGGTGATGTTGATGCTGCTTATCCGGGACCATACTTTGACATTTACTGGCTATGATAATGCAATAATGGATGAAGGAGTCAAGTGAGGAATGTTTACCAATCTGATCAGAAGATTAAGAAAATTGACATTAATTTAGCAAGTATTTATTCAACTGTCTTTTGTGCCAGGCAATAGGCTAAGTCCTGGAGATAGAGTAATTGGCTCCTTGGGCCACTTACCATTTAGTGGGGGAGAGATACCTTGATCGGCACAGATACATAACACTGGACTATCAAGTACGGTTAAGGGAAATGTGAGACCAAATATTAAATAACTTCCTCCAGTTTGGGGTAGAGGGTTCCAATGCTCAGAAAAGGCTTCTCTCAGGACAGGAAGCCTTTTAAATAAGCCTTTTGAGGTAAGATTTGAATGTCTGTAAAAGATAAGAATTTTATTTTATTTTTACTTTTTTAAGGAGGAGAGTATATTCTATGGGAGAGAGAATGCATGAAGAAATCAAGAAACTGGAAGAAGGCCAGTATATCTGGAACAGGGAAGCGAGGGGAAGAAAGGCAAGGAATAAAATGAGAGAGGTGGAGGGGAGCCAGATCGTGCATAGAGTGGTAAACCACATAGGATTTTGGGTTTTGTTCCAAAAATGGTGTGAAAGTATTTGAGTGTTAAAGGAGAGAAACAGAGTTTGCACTTAGAAATATTTTCATTCCCCAGCCCCCATTTTTCTGTTTAGCCTTTCTTAGAATTGAAGGAAGATTTGATAACATCAAGTTCTTGGAAATACAGGAATGGAAAGGCAACTCTTGTGAGCTTTGTGGCCTGAGGTCGTGAAGAGTGTCTTTGGAATCCTACTACTAAGAAAACTCCAGAGTTCAGAGCTTACAACAAAATGGCCCTCCACCCTATGACAGGACTCTACATTCTCAGTGGAGAGCCTTTTGCCTGGCTTGGATCATACATCCAACCTTGGTATTTATGTGTGGTGGTGGTGGTGTAGAGGCTGGACAAGGACAAAGCTGGGCACTACATTTGATAGTTCTACTAGGACCACTTGAAAAAACAGCTTTATTGCTACCATAAGAAGAAAGGATACTAGACAGACAAAACAATAGAGGTCCTCTATAGACATCTGCTAAAGGGACTTGGAAAGGATTTTGGAAGGGAAAGGACTCAAGTTAGGCCATAATAAATAGATAGGAATTGAAAAGGTAGATTTGGGGGACTTGGAGAAAGAGGCCATTCCACTCAGAAGGAACAAAGGTGTGGAGAAAGGATGAGTACAAGTACAAACCATGATCTGGGAGTGGGGAAAAGGTTGTCTGGAACTTAGGACATAAATGGAGAACAGCAAGAAGGATGACTGACAGGGTATAGAACAGAGTGCTAACTCACTGTTCAGGGATATGGGATTATGGGATGGGATAATGGGTATGAAAGTGCTTTGTAAACTATAAAGTTCTTTGAAAACTATAAGGAGTTTTATATCTATGAATTGCTTTAATTAAAAAATACTTCGTAATAGATTGAGTTTTTACACTAAAATTCTCTGTGAAGAGACTTTATTTGCAAAATGAGAAATGTAAGTAGAAAGTTTGGTTGTAAAATTCTGTAATTCCTAAATATACCAGTCTTAATGTGATATATGTCATTACCCAATCATGGAGGGTTTAAGATATGCTAATTGTGAGCTCATCTTTCTGAACGACTACTTTTCAACAAACCTATTTTCCAGGAATAATAGGTGCCTTTATTATTTTTCTGAGCATTTATGATTATAGAAGTAACTTATACACATTATGTCCTTAGCAGCTCTCACTGAATCTGGAAAGTGGGCATTGTTATCTACATTCTTCAGAGAAGCAAACTAGGGCTCAGAAAAATAAGATCACTTTCCAAGGTCACATAGCTGAACAGTGGTGGGGCCAAGATTCAACATTGGGTCTGTCTGTCTGTAAAGCCAGCGCTCCTCCCTGGTCCCACAACTTCATTACTGCGTCTACTCAATATGCCCCCAAGCCCCATCACTACCATCTAGAGCCACAGGAAGGAGGCCAAGGCATCTAGCAGGAAGATGTGCCGTCCTTGGTGTGGATCGGGTCAGTGAAGGAGTGCGGTAACTGAGAGGTGGGTGTTTGTGATTTTAAACACTTAGAGGAAGAGGGCCAGTGGTTAATGAGTGCCACGGTGGGGTCCAGCATTGTGCCAGATACTTTCTCATATTATTTCATTTGATTCTCATATCAGCCCTGTTACATAAGAATTATTACTCTGCCCATTTTTGCAGGTAGAAACTGTGGCTTAAAAGTATTCCCATTGTACCTTGGCCAGTGTGCTTAGTTGGGTGGAGCATTGTCCTGTAAACTGAAAGGTCACAGGTTTGATTCCTGGTCAGAGCACATACCTAGGTCTGGGTTCAGTCCCCAGTCAGGGCATAAAATCTCCCATTGATGTTTGTCTCTCATTTTCTTTCCCTCACTTCCCCGCTCTCTAAAATCAATAAACTTGACTTTGATTGAAGATTAAATAAAGAAATAAAGAAATTTAAAGTATACCCATTGTTCAAAGTAAATAACAGATCCATTTATTATTCAGTCATTCATTCAAATTATATTTTGAGCTTTCCAGGTCCTTAATACAAATGTGAACTAAGCAGACAAAGATCTTGGGCAGAGCTTACAATCTAGTGCATAATATGCAAAAAGCTTAATTAAAAAACTCACATGGTAATTTAAAAAGTCATAAGTACTATAGTTGAAAAAAGTAGAGAAGGGCAAAAGGAGAATAGAGTACAAGAAGAAATAGCTTGAAAAGTGGATTTTACATAGGATAGTTTTGTCACACTGTTCAGAATTCTGGAAGTTGTTTTGTCAAGGAGTAATCTGTTTTGCTTACAGGATCACCAAACTTAAGGTCTCCTTCACTACGTAGTTACAGCTAGTAGACTGGCAGAACTGGAGAAGCTTTTTCACAAATAATACTCTGCATGCATGGGAACTTCAAGCAACTGGAGATGCCATCCCGATGCCCATTCCTACCTTCATCATTGCTAACTGCCACACTCATCCTGAGTAGAGTCTGGAATTCCTTCTTTAACTCACCAGCAATTAATGCGAGAGGACACTTGATGAACCGCAAAACGTCATTGCCTGAGAGCCTGCAAAACCTGGTATCTACTTTCAGGTCTGCCATTAATTAGAATTTGACCTTGAAAAGTTTCCTTCTCCACTCTGGGTCAATTTCCCCAATGTACTAGCATCTCAGGACAAACCCAGCTTTAACACAACGTGGCTGCAAAATTTTACTGAAAAATTTCTACAATGTCTCGTTAAAATTGTCTTCGCAGAGAGATTGGGCTTCATGAGAGACGTTTGTGTTTTCACATATCCTAATGAGATTTCAGAACCGAACTTCTCTTTTAAAAAAAAAAAATCAGCCCAAAACATCAGCTGGCCCAGATCATGGCCCTGCCTTCTTTTAAGTGATTATTAGGAGCAGGTGCTCTGCCATGGATTGAGCTGCTTAACAGGACTGCCTCTTCATTTCCAAGGGTAGCTCAAGGTGTTGGAATGACTCTGCAAAGCCCCATATGGCTTGGGACCTGGTTACCTTAGCAATTGCTTCCCTCCCCATGCAGTGTCAATTAACAGGCAATTAAAACTCTCAACTGCTCAGCTAATGGTCCTCAGATCGAAGTACCAGAAAATGAGAGGCAAGAGGTTTTCATCCTTTAAAAAATTTTTTTAATTATATTTTTAAACTTCTAATATGCCCTTGGCTCTGGGACTTACTACATTTAAGAATTCTAGAATTGATATATAGTTTTTCATTTTTAGTTTGTTATTTAGTTTGTACTTCTATTATATTACTTACCTGCTTAAAAAAACCTTTAATGGCTTCCAGTCATTCCTGGAAATAAATCTGAAATTTGCTGCTTAACTTTCTCTAAAATCTCCTTAATATAGTCCCACTCTCACTGTCCAATCACATTCTCCACACATCCTTTCAAACGCTCATTATTTATTTACGTTCCTTCTACCGAAAGTCTTCATTTTTGTCCACCGATCAAAATCTGCCCACTTTGTAAGGCCCAGCTTTGAGCTAATAACTCGATCACTCCAATTCTTAATTATGATTCTGAGTATCAGGTGTAACTAGAGTTAGAATAATTTTATTTCACTTATTCATGATAATTATCCTTACCAAATATTTTCTCCACAAATAGAGTAAGACTCCTGGAGGGCATGTAACATGTTTCATATTTGTTTACATACTCTGACCCTAACTAGCACAGTGGCACTCATCACTGAGGGCCACTTTATAGGGAGTTTAGAAATTGTTGCATTACATGCCATTAGAATTGGATATTTGCATATTTGGAGCAATAAGCATAGAATCGAGCAGCCTTAAAACTTGAAAGCACTAGGGATCTTAGGGATTAATATACCAAATTTGTCATTTTACAGACTAAAAAAACCTCCAAGATTTAAATAGAGGTGGTGACTTTCCTAAAGTTAAAGTATAAGTAAATTGAGAGCTTGGATGTAATCCCAAGGTCTCTCACTTAAAATTCATGTTCTTTCCCCTTCCCCAGGATTCTGACACCTTTCCCCATGACATGTTTGATAAGGAATGCTCACCTGACTGAGGCTCTCCCTTGGGCAGAGCCAGAGTGTGTGTAATAGCTGGACAGCCAGCACAGCAGCATCTTTCTTTATCTCTACTTCTCAAGAATGAGGTCATGATGCAAATGACTTACACAAATATAGGTATCACCTTGCCTCTTCTCTGATTTTTGAAAAGTTGCAAATGTCAGTACTTCCAATATTAGAATCAAGTGACTTGTAAAAAACTTGCTCTGCACATGCTGCCGTGTCTAAAACTGGTGTCTTTTGGGCACCATGCAATAATATACCACGAACTCACATGGTTAAAATTTCACTTTGTGTTGTCACATAGGTAGGGTGTTGAGAAGGCGTAGATCAGGTCAAGCCTGATTCTTACAGAGCCTTTTGATGTTGAGATTTCAAAGCAGAGGGACGACACAGAAAAATGGAATTGTAGGGGCATGGATGCTGTGGAGAGGGAGCTGGTGGTAGCAGGAAAGGGGGGCCCTTGAGGTCAGGTTGTAGGGCTGTGGTGGGGGGTCCAGTTGCAGGGTGGATAGATAAATGGACTCTGGAGGAGATGGAGGGGAAGTCCAGAGGAGATGAGAATCAAAAGCTAGAGATACATTGACAGTTTATTGATGGAACTTAGCAATTCCTCTTGGGTAGAAATGGTTAGAAAGGCAGAAAAGAACATCACTCTGAAGGTGGTGGGATTGAAAGGCTGAGTGAGAGAGAGAGGAAACAAAGTTGGAGGGATGGAAGGAAGAAGGGAAGGAAATTTTTTTTTTTAGTGCACAGTGAGCCAGTTTCTGCACTGGGCTCTTTCACATACTTTCTTTCATTGAAGAGAGGGACAGGGGTAGTGTAGAGGGTGGGGACAGAAAGGATGATGCAAATGAGTGCCCCAATGACTGCTCAAGTGTGTGCATTTGTGAATGTGACAGGGAATCCTCATTGCACCACAGTCTTTGGTGAATGACTGCCATTGTTTTACCCAAGTAGGAAATAGATTCCACAGCACCAGCAACATAACTATAGTGGTAATGAAATATCAAAGGCTGCTATAAGTCACTCAGCAAAACAAAAGTAAACAATTTATCGATGTCTCAAAAGTAAAATATATCTCAAGTATTTCAAGTGACTCTGTACCTCAACTTCATCATCTGTAAGAGGGGTTAATAATAGCAGTTTTATTATATTTTATTACTATATTTATTATATAGTTTTCTTAGAGATAGTTATAGTGCCTACATAATAAGATGTTATACTAATAAGGGGGTTGATATATGTAAAGTGTCCAGCACATTGTATTATACATATTTGCTAACTGAATAAAAACAAAATAGTGGGAGACTCATAGGTCAGTGTCAAGAGATGCATTTGGGTTCCAAAGGAGGGAAATGATCCACCTACAGCCTTCACAGTTAAGTGGGTGGCAGGGGGGTGATAATAGTCTCCTGGTTTCTAATCAAGTATTCTTTTTTTTTTTAAGATTTTATTTATTTATTTTTAGAGAGGGGAAGGGAGGGAGAAAGAGAGGGAGAGAAACATCAATGTGTGGTTGCCTCTCACGCGGCTCCCACTAGGGGCCTGGCCTGCAACCCAGGCATGTGCCCTGACTGGGAATCGAACCTGCGACCCTTTGGTTCGAAGCCCGCGCTCAATCCACTGAGCTATGCCAGCCAGGGCTAATCAAGTATTCTTTTGACTAAGCAACATGTAGTAGGCAGCAATACAGTACAGATTTGACAAATAGAAACTTTAATATTTAACCAGAATATTGGCTTTTGGAGGACGGTGTCTTGTCTATCTCTGCGTCCACAGTGATAAGCTAAACTCTGGGTAATCTGATGAATTAATCAATTAATTCACATTTGAGGCACTGAAAGCTAATCGCAGCTCAGAAGTGATAAAGTAGGAATGTTTTGAATGAAAGAGCAACTCTTTAGGTATGGCAATTTTTCTTGCCCCTTTCAAATCTTGCATGTAAACTCCACAGTCCCAGGTCTAATACAGAGTAACTCTCAGTACATGCTAGCTATTATTTTTAGGTACTTGCCTACAAGGCCAAGATATGATGGCATAACTTGGCCACTAATCCAGAGACACTGCCAAGTCTGATACTCTTTCCTTTATAGGTGCTGGCAGATAGTTGTTAGGGAGGAATGTCTAACATGGCAGAAAGGGGTTGGAAGGAGATAGTAAGCCGTTGCCCAAATGTTGGTCACTGTTCCATTTAAGTAATTTATTTTTTCCCTATCAATTAAAAGCAATCGGTCTGGCAGAATTTCTCAATCTATATTTTCCCCTACCCCACCCCCACTTTAGAGTTTTAAGATGTTTGTTTCCTGTTAGCACTATTTTTATTCAATTGGATCCCTTTGGGGTTTTCGTGCACTTTTCCTGTTTATTTTTCTTCCTGTTTCTCACAGCAGAACTTAAAACATGAAGATGAACAATCATAAAGCACTTTGTAATGACCTTTAAAATTATTATTAAATATTTCAAGGTTTCCACCCTGGCCAGTCCCTCATCACCCAACATTTAGGAGGCAAGTGAGAGGAAACTAAAAGGGTTTCTGAGACTTCCGGGTGACCACCAAAGCTTGCTCATGCCTCCTCTGAATTCTTCACCACTGTTATTTCTTTCACCGGAAGCAATCAGCTCTTTGGTGTGTTTCTCATTCTGCCGCTTGAGTAGCAAATGATTCCACTTTCTGACTGTGTGCTCTTAGGCAATGTTCTTATCCTCTCTGAACCTCAGCTTCCTGTTGTGCATGTAGGAAGTGATCTACAGTGAGAAAATTAGGAAAGAGGGTGTGGGGGAAATAAGGAAGGACAGAAGGCAGAGAATAATACATCAGCACTGGCGGTTGCACCAGAACACTGATGATGACAGCCAGTATGGCCTGATAGACTAGACTGGAAACTAACTGCCCCGCTCACCAGCTTTCAGGTAAATTACTGATTATGGCTTTTTCTAATCATAACTCCTGATTTCAGTATCTCATACGCATTTCACTTTCTGATCTAACCTGTAGATTTGCAGCTCACTCGTTCTTATACTTTAAAATTTTTTTAACCCCAGAGATCTACAGTCATTGATCGTTCTACCATTTTGCTCTTTTTGTGCCTCTTTGAGTCCTCTTCTCCCGCCTCACTCAGCTTAGTTTTTATAGTCTGTGATTATAATTATCCCTTTACCAACATTTTCAATTTTCTTCCCCTATCTTCCTTTATCAAGTTTGCTTAACAAGACCCCAAAGCTGGCTAAATCCAACTCATCCACACTGTGACTATATACATGAAACTAAATGTAGCTGGAAAATAGCAGTTAATTGTGTTGTCTGGTAAATTCGTGATCACACATTTCAAAAGGACCTCTAGTGAAGCCTACTAACACTATTCAATTTCCCTAGTCCAGCTAATCTCTTATCTGCTTATGTTCTATACTCTCTCCTCTCTCTTCAGACTTCCAAGATCTCTTTCTCCATCCTCACTCTCAGCTGATGACCTTACTTCTTACATCACTTGCAAAAGAGACATTGGAAAAGGAAAGGAATTTCAATATGTTTTTACCACTACATCTACCACTTCAATGGCATCTGTACCCACAGGGTTTACTTCCCTCCAGCTACTATAGCTGAACCTTCTCTCATATCTAGGGTCAACTTCAGACTCCTGCCCTAGATCCCCTCCTTTCTTACCTATGTATGGACATCCCTCCAGCATGCCTCCCTTCTCTTGCCCATACCATCAGTTTTTCCCCCTCTCTCTATGGGATCATTCACATAAGCAGACGACAATACTTCAATACTCTCATGTCAACAACAAACAAAACAAACTCTTCCTGACTTCCACCCACCACCCCACTTCTCTGTTCACTTTTACAGCAGAATTTCCCAGAGTTTTCTTCACTAGGTGTCATTGGTTTCTCTTCTCTGCCCTTCACTTTCTCTTTGTACTCACTGTGCTTGGATTTTGTTCCCACAACATCATTGAAAAAAAAAGAAATTAGAAAGTTATTCGTGAGCTCCATGGTGTTAAATTTAGTGGTCTTGTCTGGATAGAAGTATTAGAAACTATGACGGACTTAATTTTTCCCTCCTTCAACTTTTGACCTGGCTTCTGGAATACCATTCTCTCTTGATTCTCTTTGACCTCTCTGTACTCTCCTGTTTAATATATTTTGTAGTTCTTCCTCATCTCCTCAACCTCTCTATATTGGACTGCTCTGGGTATCACACTGCTGTCCTCATCTCTGCTCTATAGATATTTATTTCCAAGAGGATACCATTTAGTTTCAAGGCTGTAAGTATTATCTATGTACTAACAATTCCAAAATATTTATCTCTAGCAGAGTGTCCCAGTGAACTCAATATTCATGTGGCCAACTGTCCACTCAGTATCCACTTGGATATCTAAAAAGCATCGCAGGCTTACCATGTGTTAAATCAAACCCTCGGTTCCCTTACCCCCATGATCTACTTTACTTCTTTTCTATTCTTCCTCATCATAGTGCATGACAACTCTATCTTTCTAGTTGCTAGGCCAAAACTCATCATTCAATGTCCTCTTTCTCATTTCTTATATCCAATCAATTAGCATATCTCATTAATTCCACCTTCAAAATAAATCCAATATTCGACCACCTTCTCAACTACCACCCTTTTTTCTTACCACCCTCTCAATACAATATACATATGTGACTTATGTTACTTCTAGCCTTAACACCTTTGAATAACTTTTCATTTTACTCAGGGTAAAAGCACTACGGTGAGTGACAGAGCCCAAGGCCCTGCATGATCTGGCTTCTCTCACCTCTCAGACATCAGCTCCTGGCGCTTCCTCTGTCTCTGGTAGAGCCATTTCAACTTTGCTATTTCTTGAACACACAAGGGCACATTTTTGTTTCAGGATCTCTGCTCTTGTTTTTCTGCCAGGAATGTATTTATCTCTTAGCCTCCTGGTTGCTCCCTCACTTTTTTCAGATTTCAACTCAAATTTTCTTCTTCTAAAGGACGTCTTCTCTGTCCACACTTCATAAAACAGTGCATGCATGCACATTCACCCCCCTTCCCTCCCACCCTTACTCTTCACTGTGCTTTATTTTTTCCATAACACTTACCACTATCTGGTACACAAGATAGTTTCTTGTTTATTCATCTTGTTTTTCCATTTTTCGTTTATTTTTCTTACTGCTATATCCCTATTATCTAAAAGCAACAGAATTCAATAAATATTCAGTGAACGGGACTAGTGTGTTAAATTGATTCATATATGTATACTGGAATCAGTGTTTTGTCTGAGCCTTTTCCCATTTTTCCTAGAACTGCCCTCCCATTCCCTGTAGTTACTCAGGGAGCAGCCATGTGGTACAATGTGATTTCGAGCCCCTGGCTACAACTGATGGGCCAGGGATGGGCATGCCGGGGCTATTGTTTCTTCGCTGGGAATTTGGTACTGGGACTAAGGGAGCTGTGCCATTTACTGACAGTATAACATCTTTCCACAGCTGTTGCAGATCTTGCTTTTAGCCAAGAGAACCAGATACAGAGGTATCTATCAAAATGGGAGAATAAAATGATGATCAGAGGGAACCAAATGTGACAGATGGTGACAGAAGCTCTGCAGTGCTCTAGTCCCCATTACCAGTTGTTTCAGGTTCAAACAGATCCCTGCCCTTCCTGCTACAGTAAGGAAAACACTAGCTCAATGTCTGCCATCCTGATACGTAGTTAATGAAATAATTTTATCTGAACCCTGAGGAGGACAGAATCATATCTACACCTATTGAATTTCGAGATCTTCACAATAAGTCAAACCAACCTAAGTTGCAAAAATAAATGTTTTATAAACATTGGCATCTCACCTGATTTGACAAAGAAGTGATTCTGTTCTTTGTCTTGGACTGCAGCATGATGTAGAGGGAGGATTGGCCCCCAAACAGAAAACCTGAGCTCTGGTCCAGCAGCAAATCTGGTTGGTTATCATTCCTCTCCAAACCTCTGTTCTTCCCACCTGTGAAAGAAAGGGGATGGATTAGGTGGCCTGTAGTTAAACATTTTTCTCTTCGTTTTCTTTTCTAAAAGTTGATGATCTTTTAGAAAAGAAAAGAATCAAGGTATATGATAATCAGTGACTGGGAGTTAGTGGAATGAAGCGGGGAGTGACTTTGCCTATGAAGGTCTAGGAAGACTCCTCTGAGGATGTGACTTGTAAGAGAAGAAGAGGTCAGTTATATGAAAGGTAAATTTTTCCAGATAGAGAAAATTGCATGTTCAAGGGCATGGAGGCAAAAGAAAAGAGCTTGGTGCATTGGGGGAACAAAGGGCCAGTGTGCCTGGAGCTTAGTGACTGAGGCACTAAAGAAACTAAGGCACAAAGAGGTGAGGGGACTTGCCCAGGACATGGTCTCTCTATTATGTCCATTGTTCGCAGGGTAATATCGGCCTGATCACCAGGCTGGATTGGAAATTCCGTGGAGGCACTAAAGAAACTAAGGCACAAAGAGGTGAGGGGACTTGCCCAGGACATGGTCTCTCTATTATGTCTATTGTTCGCAGGGTAATATCGGCCTGATCACCAGGCTGGATTGGAAATTCCGTGAAGTAGGCACCATGACTGACTTTTCCTTTCTTTCTCCATAGTCATGACCAGGGCAATCTCTCACAGAGCCTGGTGATTTGGCTGATTAATTGGGGATATGAATTCAAAACTGATTGAACTCAAGGTGACTTTATGGAAATTAAATGAGTTCTATAAACTCCGTTATTCTAAGTCTTCAAAACCAGCTAGTAAATTCACCACCCATTTACTTGCTAGGACCACAGTTTAACCAGGGTACTCAATCTTGTGCAGCCTTCTTAGCCGGACGGCACTGGTGCAGCAGCTTCAGATCTAATTCTCAGGTGAGTGTGGTGCCAGTGCACGCATACAGGCAACTGGAAAACAACATTGGAATTTATTTCAACCCCATTGAGAAAACTTCTGAGAAGATTCCTCCTATTATTACAGCCTATTGCTACTGTAACAAAAACGGGAGAACCACTTAGGAATTAAATTTCTTGGTAATGAGTAACATGGACTTAAACATCGCAGATCCAAAGGTGATCTGAGGAAAACACAAATAAGTTCTTGAGCTGGGAAAGCAAAATAAAACTCTGGGAGTTCTATTCCATGCTAGCACTTATGACATCTCTGATGTTTGGATAATATATTCCATAAATTTTCAACTTTCTCCAGTGTTTATATATTTACATGTATATGTATGCATACATATGTGTTCATAACAGCTTTGCAGTGATGCACCGCATATGATGTGTTGGCCAACAATGGATCACATATCTGTGGTGGTCCCATAAGATTACAATGGAGCGGAAACACTGCTATTGCCTAGTGATGTTGTAGCCATGGGAGTGTTGTAATGCAACACGTTCTCGTGTTTGTGGTGATGCTGGTGGAAACACACCTACTGTACTGCTCATCGTATGAAAGGATAGCACATGCAATTCACTGAGGTGAGTTGATAAAATTTTAATGGATCCTGCATATGGTGTCATATCTAACACATCTTTGCCTAATTCAAGGCAAGGAAAATTTTCTCCTGTGATATTTTTCTAGGAGGTTTATAGTTTCAGATTTTACTTTTAGGTCTACGATCCATTTTGAAATGACTTTTGTATATGTGAAAAGGCATGGATCAAAACTCACTTTTTTGCCGATGAATATTCAATTTTCCCATACCATTTGTTGAAGAGACAATTCTTTCATTTCTGAATCACCTTTTCTCCTACGTCAAAAATCAGTTACCGTATGTGTGTGGGTCTCTCTGCAGACTTTCTGTTCTGCTGTGTTCTCTTTATCTTTACTACTACACCAACTTAATTACTGTAACTTTGTGCTAAGCACTGGGGTCAGGTAGAGGGATTCCTCCAAATTTGGTCTTCTTCTAAGTTGTTTTGGCATTTCCAGATGAATCAGCTTGTCAGTCTCTTTTAAAAGGTCCTGCTGGGATATTAACTGAAATTGCTTATAATTCATAGATCAACTTGGGGAAAATTCGCATCTTAATATCGAGACTTCCAATCCATGAACATATAATCATCTCAATAAATACTTTAAAACATATTTGATACCAGTTTTTAGCTCTGCTATAGGTTTGTCCATTTATCATTGTGAAATGATCCTCTATGTTTGTTAATACTCTTCACTTAGAAATCTTCCTGGCCTGCTATTAATCAAGCCACTCCATATTTTATTTTTTTCATTTAATGCTAACATGGTTGGAATTTTCCCACTCTTCTACTTTTAACCTGTTTCTATTTTTATACTTAAACTGGTTTCTTGTGGCAGCATATGGCTGTATCTTGCTTTTTAAATCCAACATGACAATTTCTGCCTTTTAATTGGGGTGTTCAGACCATTTACACTTAATGTGATTATAGGCATCATTGGGTTTAAATTTGCTATCTTGATACTGCATTTCTATTGGTCTCATCTGTTTCTTTGTTCTCCTTCCCTTTTTTCTGCATTGTTTTGGATTAAAAGAGTATTTTTTAAGATTCTATTCTATTCTATTATTTTTTTTTGCAAATTAGCTATAATTATTTGTGATTTTATTTTAATGGCTGCTTTAGGGCTTATTCATCTAAACTTTTCCTAGTCTATCTTCAAGTGAGATTATTTCACTTCACATCAAGTTTTTGAACTTTACAAAAATATATTTCCACTTCTCCCTTGGCTTTTATGCTATTGTTGTCATACATTTAACTTCTACCTATATTATAAACCCCACAGTTTATTGTAACTATTTTTGTTTTAAAATGTCAATTATCTTTACAGAGGTTAAAGTAATAAAAATGTTTCTGTGTTTACTCCCGTTGTTACCATTCCCCTCTGTTTGGAGCTGGCCTGCTCACCACCTTCTTCAAAGCAGTCTTAGAAGTACAACTTCAAAACGTGGCTGGAGCCTTCTCTTCTTACTATACCCAAAATTGGTTTATCTTGCCCTCAATAAAACTGGGGGAAAACTGGCTACTAAAAGCACATTGAAGGTCGTTAATACCTCAGTATTGTGGAAGCAATAAAAGGACATTATTACTGAGCACTGAAAATTACCGAGCACTTCACAATTTGGTAAATCATTTTGTACCCCTTTTGTTTGCTGAAATGCACGATGCTTGTAACACACAATGCACCTGGAAAACCTTTCAGCACTTGGCTGTTGGAACCTCCAAGGGGAGGTGACAAGATAATTTGGACACTCATCACCCGCTCAGCCCTTGGCATTGCTGTTATACCCTGGGAATGCCAAGATCTTGGCAACCTCTGGATTTGGTTGTTTGAGCTACAAGTGCTGTGGACAGACAGTCCAATAGATGACTGTTACGGAGCTGGCAGCCATAGATCAGTTTCTGGAAAGGAAAGAAGATATAGTTACTTTCTACTTTCAATGTCAGCCTTGATGCAACATACGAAGTTGGCACAGAAAACTGATAGAAATGGGCAGGTGCCTGGTACCGTCTTTCCCACATTTGCCAGCCGTTTTTTCTTGGCTGGCATCACCAGAAAAGCTTGTCCTGATACCATCGTGCACAAAGGAGCGTACAGATGCGGCGAGGATCTGGCATGAGTGATGCACCTAGGCTGGTACAGGAGCAGGGGCCTAGGTCAGGGTGTGCTGCCTGCACAACGAAAGCCACCAGGCTTTTGGCAATAATTCTAATACCATGGTTTCCACAGAGGACACCTGTCATCATGTGGACACTGACTAATGAGGAGTCTAATTCAGGCTGAAGCTGGGCAAGGAGCTGTCCCAAACTCAGTTAACATTTACTGATTGGCACAAGGCATTGTGTCGGGGGCTAATAGCCGTTCCAAGCAGGATGATCCATGTCTGCATCCTCAAGGTATGCAATCTGGTTGATGAGACAGGACATAAATAGCAAAAGATAATCAAGAGATAAGTGATAATAATAAAAATAATGACTTAATGAGGCAACATACTCATTGCCAAATGAGAAATGCAGATGGTGAATTTATGGAGGTCAGAGCAAATACAGACTAGCTATACCTTGGTGGTTTTTAGAAGGTAAAGATGGACTAATTTTTAGAGGAGATAAAGTCTTCAGAAATGGTCATTTAGTGTAGAAATAGTGAAACAATCTAAAGGGGGTAAACCATGTACTTGGTACTAGAAACCAAGTGTTTTGGGCAGAAAGAGGCCAAGAGGAGGCATAGTGTCGCCGTATTGGTGTTGGTGGCTGAGAGATCATTGGGGTAACACAGGCGCGGAAACATGGGGTCTGAAGCTTTGTCCTCTACTAGCTAATGTAACCTTGGCCAAGTTATTTCACTCTCTAAATCTTAGTTTCTTCATCTATAAAATAGGAAGAATAATATTACTCAATTCATTTCAAAGGTTATTAAAAGGATAAAATGCTATTTATATTAGCAATTAGGCACACAGCTGTGTCTGACACAGAGTAAATATTTTATAAATATTATTTAATAGAGGTGGTGGTTGTGTGTCAGTGGTAGTAAAGTTTGTTGGGATCATACCTTAAAATAAAGTCAGTGAACTGCAAGGTCTTAGCAGGATCTTCTTTTCACATAGGCACCTGAGGCTCAAAGATTTTACAACCAGGTGGAGGCAGGGCCTGTGGGCAAACTCCGGTGTTCTGATCTCCTGTCCTACCTCCACACTGCGTCACAACCTATGCTGACATAGCAAAGGATGGTGGATGCGGTCAATTAGGGGCTGGACTAGGCAGATCTGAACTCAATTTTACCTTTATTTGTTATCATTCTTTTGATTCTAGATAAAATGTGCTATTTTTTTTTTAGGGCTCCTTATGCATTTGCCCGCCAGCATCTAATAACCAGACGGAGGGGCAGCAGAGAAAATCTGGCATTTGAGAGTGAAAAAATGCCCGGTACATCCTACAAGGTTCTGGCAGTCAGCCCAAACTTGGGCCAAGCATTCCCTGTCTAGGTTTCGGGTCAGCAGAAAATGATTCACTTTGTTATGCATTTAAAGAAAGCAGGAGAATCACAGGACATTAATGAGCGTATTTAATTGGAGCTTTTTCTCAGGAGAGGAGAACATGTCCTCTTGATGGCTGTCATACGACAAGGGAAGATGAGAATCCCAATGACCTATGCACCACAGGGCTCCTTTCTAACCATGGAAGACACTGCTGTGGAGCAGTGCCAAGCTGTCAGGAAGAGACATTTTCAGTAGGAAGGCTGCCTGGGAAAGGGGGCCCTGTCCTCACAGAAAGCCGGAGAGGGGAGCATGGTCAGGACAGCTGTCCTTGGAGCCAGGATCTATTACCTACGTATGAGTCAGATATACTGCTTGTGTGCTTGTGTCTGATGCATGTTTTCCAAGTGACCACAAACACAGCAGAGGCCCCCTTTTTTGTTAGGTGGATACCAGTGTTCTTAGCTTGGTTTGGTATGCCTGGATCAAGAGAAACTGAAGATATAATATACTCAAATCCACCAACATTCATTGGATGTAAGGAAAATGCTGTCTGAAGGTGAAATTGACAGTCCTGCCTTCTAAAAACTCACAATTTGCTTGGAGATACACTTGGTGAAATGTAGTACACACCTCTTGAGGTAGCCTGCTCGGCTCACAGTGATTTTCTCTTCTCTAGATAGACCCCCCTCATGCCTGGGAGAGGGAGGTCTCCAGGGGGCCGTATAGTGTGGATAACCTTCAACTCTCAGAACGGCAAACTGGTCTAAGGCTAGACGCTGGACCCAAGCTGGGCCCATTTAATTTCCTTCTGTTTATCTGTTTGTCTGTCTCCCTTTTTCTCTTTCTTTCTCTCACATTTAAAACGGAGAACAAAAATGTCAGACACTGGGTGTCGGAATCATGCCGCACTAATGGCAGTAGTCTGGGGAGAAGGTCCATAAACCCCAGAATTTCCTTTCCAAAGTCGACACTTCCTTCAGTTCTGGAGGACACATGCCAGTCTTTTCCAATGACTTCCCACTGCCTCTGTGAGTATGAGTTGGTTTTCCATTGCATGCACGTAAGAGGCCAGATTCATAGAAGTGACGTGAGTTAAGAGGGTGCTCAGGAGAAAATCTGTGGAAATAACTAGGGTTGGGGGCAGAGGGGAGAAAGGACCGCTAATCTCTATCTAAATGCCTCTAGCAAAAATAAAGGGAGGCTGCACATCTAGACACTCTCACAGAATAGAGCTCAGAAATGCAAAAGAGTTTGCACATTTATGAATTTCCTGATATCTACAATACTAAGAGATGGTAGAATAAAGGAATTCCAATGTGGGAGTCAGAAGTGTCTTTTTGGGGGGCTGGGGTTCTAGTTCTTTTATTAAAATTCTGGATGACCTTGGTCATATTGCTCCCTTTCTCTAAGTCTCAGTTTCAATACATGTGAAATATAGAGAATGAATTTAATCGCCAAGGCCCCTTCCAACTTTATGACCATTGATTAATAGAAATAATAGATTGTGATATGCATCTACATAAGCAATAGTAAAATAGGTCCAATATCCCAACAGATGCAAAAAATTGCTAAGAACTGCGCTTTACAAAGAGATTAGGAGCTGGACTGAGAGCTCCTGCCATCAGTTAGAGGCCTTCCACGGTTAACTCTCACAACAGGCTGTTTTTGTCCATCTCCTCTCAGTGTCTGATAGTTTTTCAATCAAAAATAGCATTGCCATAAATAATTATTGCTGGTAATATTAATAATAACTAAATATCAGCCACTGTACTCAGTACTTGGCTTGCATGATCTCCTTTAGTCCTCTGCACACTGTAAGGTAGAAGCCAGCAGGACTGGCTATGACCACTGACCACCAACCTCCTCCTTCTGTGGAGGATCAGCTGTTCAGGGGCAGGGTGGTGGTACTCCAATGTGGTCTGCAGCTGTCCACAGGCTCTGGGGGATTCCTGGGTGGTGGGGGACAAGGTCAGCCCCCTCCTGTGTTCTGCCTGGGCCACACTGTGGGAGCTATAAAGCAATCTGAGATGGCTGCTACTTTTGCTGGGTTTGGAGATTCCCAGGCTGAGCCAAACTGAATCTAGGCTCATTGCTGCTAGTGCTGGGCCTTGGGCCACTTAGCAAGAGGTATGGGTGCTGGGGACTTACTGAGGCTGGCTGTTCCTTTTTTGAGAGGATTTAGAAAATTGCGAAGCATGAGCTAAGATGAGTCATTCATATGGAAAATTCACTGTTAACAGTTTGGGTGGGCCCATGAGTTGAGTAGGACAGAGTCTCAGGGGATCTCCAGGGCAGGGCGAACAGTGTTAGCCAGGTTGATGGAGTCTCAGATATGGCACCCACCTTCTAGCTCTGTGCTTTGTATGGGGAGGGCTCAGATAAGGGACGATAACTTCTTCCCAGCTTTGTGTCTCGAAGAAAGCTGTCCTCAGCTCTTGCCTTGATGCCAGACACTTCAGTTCCTCCCTGTATGCCACTGCTACCTTTCAAGCTGCTACCCCAGTGCTAGAGCTCAGAGGGAGTGAGTCTGAGTAAGTCTGTATGTGGGTTCTTTAATGGGAACCACTTGGGACTCTAGAACTTTCTTTCACCGACTCATTCCCAACGGGTTTTGGCAATCAGAAGTTATGAGGACTTATCTTTCTTGTACCGGGACCCTGGTCTGGGGGACCTGGTGTGGGGCTTGCACTCCTTGCTCTCAAGATATCCCTCCCAAATTTTTAGCCACCATAAGTGAATGTGGGACCAGCCTGTTCTGTATTCTGCATCTCTGCCCCTCCTACCAGTTGGATGGATGTGGTTTTTTTTAATTCATAGTTGTCAACTCGATTTCTGGTCGTTCTGAGTGATGGTTATTCTATCATTTAGTTGTAATTTTGATGTGGTTGTGCAAGGGGGTGAGCTGTGTTCACCTATGCCACCACTTGACCATACTTTCTATTTTTCAAGTATTTACTATGTGTGAGGAGGTGAGCTAAATGTTTATAAATTAAGGTAATATTTTGAAACAAGGGTAGAAAGATTTTGGGCTCATGATTCTTAATAACTTTCTGATCATTGGTGCTACCCCAAAATGAAAGGAATTGACTAAAGAAGTCACGAGTTCCCTGCCACATAGGTGTGTTCTCCTAACATTTCCTAACACGGATGATTCTTAGAGGAGAAGTTTTAGAAATTGAGAATCATTGCGCTGGGAAGAGAGTTTTAACGTGGGCAACCCGTGAGCTCTCTTGCATTCTGAGCTCTTATGAAAACACTGAGGTTGACTGTTTAAGATATGGCCTGGGGGAAAAAAATAACTCTTAGACCTATCAGAAAACCTGTCAAGGAACATGGAATATTAACAGGGTTAGCCATGCAATCACATGATTTTTTTCTTGCACACACTGTAAATCAATAGAATTTATGAAATGAATTTGAGCCTAGCCTCTCACTGAGAGAAGAGGTACAACTTATCACATACGTGAATTGTGTAATGGATAGGCTTCCTTTAGCTCAAGTTAAGGATTGATCTTTGCTGCTTTGCAATGCAAACCCCAGTTCTATAATTCCTTTTGCAACACAGTTTTCTCTGAGTGTCAGATAAAACCCAATGCTTCAGTGTATGTCCTCAGCCAAGGAAAACATCTTTGCTTAAAACACAAATAGATACCCGGCTACTAAATTTCCACTACAGGTTTGGATATTCCAGAAGGAACAATAAATGTCACTCCTTCTTATGCTGTTCTCAGGCCGTTTGTATTTTCCTTCGTGCAGTAGGTGAACCTGAAACCAGGCATTTTCTTATCTTAAAAGGATCTGAATAAGACTTCTGACATTAGTATTCTTGAGTTTGTATAATCTTAAAAGGGCTCAACCTTTGAATATATGAATGAGCATGGGATTATATGGGGCCTGTCTAAATGACCAAGTGACTGAACTAGAGCCCCAAAATTAATGTTTAGGGTTTATTCTTAGATGAGCTCACTTATGCTTAGTATGTCAGTGTGATCAATGTGATCACAGAGTCTAACCACCTCAGGTCCAGATATGGGCAAACTGAAGAACAAGTGGAGGCAGTTACTTTTCCGAAGTTACATGAGTCTAGCCACATGATTGGTCCTAGAGGGACCGACCATGCAGTTCACATTCACTCGGGGCTCTTTTCAATATTCTCACACTCCTGCATCAAGCCCCACTCCACTGTGGCCAAGTCTGAACCATGGACGGAGCTGGGCAATGAATGACTTGCCTTTCTGAGTGCTGAGATGGAACCAGAAGTGGCAGGTTTCTCAGCCCGTAGGTTCAGAGCTGGATGATGTGAGTGGTTAATTTGGGATGACTTCTTGAGGGCTTTTCGGGCTCCATGTTGTTTCTTTAAAAAAAAAAATTTATTTATTTTTAGAGAGAGGGGAAGGGAAAGAGAAAGAGAGGCAGAAAAACATCAATGTGTTGTTGCCTCTCACATGGCCGCCACTGGGGACCTGGCCCATGACCTAGGCATGTGCCCTGGCTGGGAATTGAACCAGGGACCCTTTGGTTCACAGCCCGCGCTCAATCCACTGAACTATACCAGCCAGGACTCCATGTTGTTTCTTTAACCAATCAGTGTAGGATCAGGCAGAGCCTGAAGTAATGATTCACTGATGTAGAGAAGGTTCTTGTTTAGGTACTTTGGCACACAGCTGAGGTGAGAACAAGTTCTCCAAGCATGAATTTTCATGTGGGATTTCTCTTTCTTCTGAAGGAGAGTGAGGAAGAGGTTTGTAGATGCATCTAGCTGGAGAAAGGACAGAGAGAAGTATGGGTTCCAGGCAGATGCTGAAGGAACTCTTTTTCTAAGTTCTGCAGGAGACAATGCACTTAAGCATCCTTTCTTTGAACCCAACTGATGTGGGGTGGAAAAATGAGGTAGTATCCTTAGCATCTATGAGGACCCCTTATCTTTTTACCCAAGTGACAGCTTGAGAATGCAACTTTGGGAACCCTAAGAGAATGAGCTTGTGAGACTTAGTCTAGGAATAGGCAGCTGTGACAGAGAGAAGGACAACATGACTCTCAAGGAACTTTGTGGGCAGGCTACATTGAGAGAAATGTTTGTGAGTTGTCCTGAGATAGCCATTTGAGAATGGTGATGGAAAGGGGAGAAGTTTGTAGGGAGATCAATTTCTGCACAACACTGGTGGGGTGCAAAAGCCTAAGAAATATGTTATTAAGGTTAAGACATAGTGAAAAACTTGAGATAACATAGGATGAGAGACACTGCCCCTCCATTTTTTCACCTTTTGCATCTTCCCAAGGCCATTCTTTTGGAATTTCTCCTCTTTAAGAATGTCCTTGATGTTCATTGGTTTTTAAATATGTAATGAAATGGCTATGAAGAGGAGAAGTGTTAATACATGATATGATTTGCCATCAACTCTAAGCTTTTTGGTTTATGATCTGCTTGCCTTTAAACATTTTAAAATTGCATTTCCTTGCTATCTACAAATTGCAAGTCTCTATAATAGATGCTGCAGTGTACACAGCCATGAATGAGATACGGTCCCTGGGCTGCAGGAGCAAACAACGCTAGAAATGGCAGCGAAGATGTATCCATAGCTGCTGCTGTAGAAGGCTGTTTGTGGTAAGTGGCTTGACTGATACAAAGAAAGCATTTTAGGAATTGAGGAAGGAGGAAGCATATTTTTCAGGTGACAGCAAGGGAGACTTGGCTGACATTTTTCTAAGACTCAAAGTCATCCAGACAGTAAGATTTATTCTCATTGCAATAAAAATATTTTAATTCATTAAGTGCATGCAAATCTCTAATAATAACAGAATGTTTATTTCTATGGTGACATTTGTTCAATAATCACTAAAAATATGCTGACTGTCTTCTGACTTGAACACTTCTTGGTAGACAGGGTAAGGCAGTATGCCCCTACCAGGTCCCAAGTCACTAGCCTTAAATGCAGTTTGGCCAGAGGATTATACCCTGCCATTCTATGTGTAGTTGTTCAGGTTTGAACAGGCCCAGTCAATAGCCCTTTCTTGTCCACTTGGGTTCTGAACAAAGGGATGTGTAAGACTTAAGAGTAAGGCATGTGGGAGGCCAACATATTTTAATATCAAGGAAGCTGATGCCAGAGGATGTAGTTTCTATTTACAAGTTAGTGGGCTACTAATACTGGATCCCAGAAATAGAACGATTTCCCACATATGTCTTTGTAAAATTCAGGGCATGGAGAAGAAGAGAAGAATGCATGCTTCTTATGGAAAGATCAGATCTCAAAGCGGAAAAGGGGAGATTGAGGGCCAAGACTATGCAGGTTCATTTCTTAGTCCCAACCAAGCAGACACCCCCCCTCTTCTCCATGGGGAGGAGAGAGATGGAAGCAGAGAGAGGATGTGGCTGCTATGGCAGTGAAGCGCATGGAAGGGGTAGTGTAAAAGAAGCATTTTCCACTCCCAGTCCCCACAACAATGCCTCTGAGAAACAAATGGAAGTCTGTGTAGCAGGGATAATATTTAGCTCATTCCTACTTGAAAGAACCAGCTGCAGACTGAATGAAATGCAAGGAAGAAAAAAAAAAAAAAAAAAAGGAAATCACAGAGATGTACTCCTTTAGTTTCTTTCTTCTCTCCTCCCTGCCCCTTCCTCTCTCTTAGATCACCCTTTTTATTCCCATGTCCATCAAATTGGTCACAGATAATTCTGCCTCAGTTTACTATTTACTTCATTATACTTTAAAATCATAATTTAATGAATGCTACCATGCCAAGCATCATCTCTTAGGACGTGGTAGGGAGGGAAGTAGGTCTTTGCAGTCAGCTTTTTCCTTAGGATGTGTGGCCAGTCCATCAGCTCAACCCACGCTGTTAGATTCTCCTTCTGTCTGGTGTGTGTCATCCCAGGTTCTCAAGAGCCCTTCCTGTCCTTAGTGGAGTCCCTGCTTATTCAGGAACTGTCTAGCTTACTCAGTTCTTTGGATTCATCCTTTCTTACTCCCACAGCTAGAGAGAAAAATACATCTATCATTTACCTATAGACTAGCTACATACATCTTTTTCTCAAAATCCACACATCAGGACTTCCGGCCAAGATGGAGGCGTAGGCGGACACACTGTGCCTCCTCTCACAACCAAAATTAAGGACAACAAATATTTAGAAGCAAGAAAACAACCCAGAACTTATAGAAAACTAAACTGTACGGAAGTCCAACAACCATTCATCCAGACCGGTAAGAGGGGCGGAGTCGCGGCAGGAGAAAGTGGAGGTGCGGACCCAGGAACGCAAGCAGCAGAGGCTGGCAGTTCCCAGGTGCACAGGCGGCGGCTGGCGGTCCCCGGGCCTACGGGCAGCAGCTGGCGGACCCCGGGCACAGGGGGGCAACTGTGCAGACCCAGTGAGGCCGCACAAGGCGGCTGGCTGACTGACCAGGTGGTCTCACGTTCGAGCGCGCAGACGGTCCAGGTGGAGGGGAAGTGGCGGAAGGGACTGAATCCAGGAGAGAGCGGAGCAGGCGCCATTGTTCCCTCTCAGGCCCCACCCCCACATACAGCGTCACAACCCAGCGACTGGGCTGCCCCGCACTGGGGAGCGCCAGAGGCTCCACTCTTCACTACGTAACAGCACGCACGCGTGCACAGATAATCCAGGTGAAGGGGAAGCAGCGGAAAGGGCCGGAGTCCAGGAGAGAGCGGAGCAGGCGCCATTGCTCCTTCTCAGACCCCGCCCCCACCTATAGCGTCACAACCCAGCGACTGGGCTGCCCCGCCCTGAGGAACACCTAAGGCTCCACCCCCTCACTACGTAATAGCCGCGACCAGACTAAAACCAAAACAACAACAACAAAAAGAAAAAACCACCAAAAATGGCTCAAACCGGAAAACAAATAAAAGCCCCAGAGCCAATTCCTCTAAGCAGTGAAGAGATAGCCAACCTGTCAGATGCACAGTTCAAAGCACTGGTCATCAAAATGCTCACAGAATTGGTTGATTTTGCTCACAAACTAGATGAAAAAATGCAGGCTACAATCCGTGAAATGAAGGAAGATGCATGGGGAACTGATAGAGATGGAAGGAAAACTGGGACTCAAATCAATGGAGTGGACCAGAAGGAAGAAACTAACAACCAAACAGAAGACGAGGAAGAAACAAGAATTCAAAAAAATGAGGAGAGGCTTAGGAACCTCCGGGACATCTTTAAACATCCCAACATCCGAATTATAGGGGTCCCAGAAGGGGAAGAAGAACAGCAACGAGTGGAAAACTTATTTGAACAAATAATAAAGGAGAACTTCCCCAATCTGGCAAAGGAAATAGACTACCAGGACGTCCAGGAAGCTCAGAGAGTCCCAAAGAAGTTGGACCCAAGGAGCAACACACCAAGGCACATTGTAATTACATTAGCCAAGATTAAAATGAAGGAGAGAATTCTAGAAGCAGCAAGGGATAAGGGGACAGTCACCTACAAGGGAGTTCCCATTAGACTGTCAGCTGATTTCTCAAAAGAGACCTTACAGGCAAGAAGGGGCTGGAAAGAAATATTTGAAATCTTGAAAAGCAGAGACCTACATCCAAAATTGCTCTATCCAGCAAAGCTGTCATTTAGAATGGAAGGGAAGATAAAGTGCTTCTCAGATAAGGTCAAGTTAAAGGAGTTCATCATCACCAAGCCCTTATTATATGAAATGTTAAAGGGACTTATCTAAGAAAAAGAAGATAAAACTATGACAGTGAAAAGACAACAAACTCATAGCTATCAAGAACCACACCTAAAACAAAAGCAAACTAAGCAAACAGCTAGAACAGGAACAGAACCACAGAAATGGAGATCATATGGAGGGTTAACAACAGGGGCATGGGAGGAGGAGAGCGGGGGAAAGGTACAGAGAATGAGTAGCATAGATAGTGGGTAGAAAATAGACAGGGGGAGGGCAAGAATAGTATGGGAAATGTAGAAGCTAGAAAACTTATGACCCATGGACATGAACTAAAGGGGGGAATGTGGGTGGGAGAGGGTGGGTGGGGTGGAGGGGAATGATGGGGGAGAAATGGGACAACTGTAATAGCATAATCAATAAAATATATTTAAAAAAAAATCCACACATCACAGCCAGATATATACTTAATAAATGAGACTAAACCCATACATAGGCTAACAAAAGATACTAACATGTTTTTATGGGTGAATGTTTGTGTTTCCCATTTGCCCCCAAATCCACAGGTTGAATCCTAACCCCCAACATGACAGTATTAAGAGATGGAGTGTTTGGGATGGGCTCAGGTCATGAGGGCAGAGCCCTCATTGTGAGGTTAGTGCTGTAGAGATTCCGGAGAGCTCTCAGCCTCACCGAGTGAGGATACAATGAGAAAATGGCCATCTGCAAGTGGGAATGTGGCTTTCTCCAGAAACTGACTGACCTGGCCACTCACTTTGTACTTCCAGTCTCCAGAGCTGTGAGAAATAAAATTCTGTTGTTTAGAAGCCAACCAGTGTATGGTATTCTGTTATAGCAACACCAAGACACAAGTCGACATCCCTAAGAGCCGAGTTGCCTAGCCTATCAGGAGACCTGTGTTCAGTCTTAACCAGCTGTGCAATTTTGATAAAGTACTTCACCTTCTCTCGTCTTTGCTTTTCTTCCGTAAAATAAAGGAGTAACATTTCCCCAGATGTAACTTCATGGAGTCACATTTTTATGGATTTTTTACATACATATTTATCTTTGTACAATCCACAATTTCCCATAAATGAAATAACATATGTAACTCTATAGCTTGTGGTGCTTTTTTTACTTGAAAATATAGCTTTGTGATTTTCTCTCTTCACAACAATGGGGCTCTCCATCAACTGCTATCAGAGAACCGATGTTATAAATGTACTGCAGTTTATGAGGCACTTTCTTTTTTGTGATACTAAGGTTGATCTCAATATTTGCTGTCGCAAACAATGCTATAACGAACATCTTAGTATGCACCTCTTTGTTCATGTAAGTCAGTATTCCCGAGAAGACACACAGAAGTACAAATATTTAAATGTAGATAGAAAACTGAATGGGTGGGGGTTTAGCAGTAGTGATTGGTCCCCAACCACAAGTCATCCTGTATTCCTCCCTCTCCCTTATCCTTTAGGACCAATTCTTCTACAAGAGTTGTTGGGTCTGTCTTCAAACATAGCTAGAATTCATTTCCTTTCTTTAATCTTTACTGTTACCACCTTAGCCCAAGCTGCCTTTCTCACTTAGCTGGTCTATGGCAATAACTTCCAAATAGATCTCCCTGATCTTATTTTGTTGGCCCAATTAAAATGCTCTCTCTATACTGCAGCCAGAGTAATATTTTTAAAATACAAATTTGATTATGTTATTATTATGCTTTAAATTTGTCACTGACCTCCCATCTCACGAAAGATGAAACATAAACTCCTTCCCACGGCCTTGTACGGTGTACCCTACAGGGTGCTGTGCAGGCCCACCCTTCCAAGCTCGCTTGGGATCATTTATTACATTGTGGCCATTTTTCGTTTCAATTCAATTGCCTGAACTTACCAGTTCTATTCCCACTGACTGCAGAGCCTTCACATTTTATTTTCCTCTGCCTGGGAAGCTCCTGTTCTTTGTTTTGTTTTGTTTTAAATTTTTATTTTTTAATTTAATCTCTATTGTATTTTCCCCATTACCACTTAGTCCCCTTATACCCCGCCCCCAGCAGTCACCACACTGTTGTCCACGGCCATGAGTCCTTTTTCCTTTGTGCTCAGTCCCTCCCCCCACTCACCCTCGGAAGCTGCCATATTGCACTTTGCATGGCAGGCTCCTTTTCATTCTTTAATTCTCAGTTTCATGTCATCTTTTCAGCAGTGCCTCCCCTCACGCTCTCTCTGTGTGAAGTAACCCTGTCTCTCTGCCCAGCTGATTTCTATCACATTTCTCTATTGAGTTCCCTGGTAGCTCTTATCAGAAACCAACATTATCTTGTTTGATTATTCACTTACTTATTATCCCTCTCCCCAACTTACAGTTAAGCTCTATCAAGGCAGGGACCCTGCCTATCTTTTTCTCTGCCCTGCCAGGTAGTAAATGTTCAACAAACAGATGCTGAATGAGTGAGGAGGTCTTTCCAACAGAGGTAATACCTGCTGTGGGGAACGCACTGAGAGTGGAGAGCCCTGGGTGGGATCAGGACCAGAGAGAATCCAGGGTAACTGAGTGAGGAGAGATGGACAGGAGATAACAAAAGAAAGGCTGGAACAAAGGTTCCTGCGGGGTTGCAGAGGGTCTTTCTTGACAGAGATGGTCCTTGGGGTCCTCTGAGCTCTCTAACTTAGCTCCCCAGTGCATCACATTCTATCGCTGCCAGGAACAGACTCATGCATGAGAGCCTGCCTTCTGCACCCTGGGGTGTGGCACTTGGCCCAGGGTTTCATTTTTTGAAAGCAGCTCTTGGTGTATCTGCTTTATATTTCACTTTCAAGAAGGCACTGCATCTCTTTAAATTCACAGCTTGTTTTTATAATTTGACTTTGATTGCTTGGAGTTGGAAGAACTTCATAAAATGGCTTCCAATAAAGTAGGGGGCCATTGTGCATTTTTTTTTTAAAGTCAGCAAGTGTACAGATCTCCTTAACAATTAAAAAAAAAAAGTCCGTGGTGATTCTAAAACCATTAACATTAAGATATGTAATAATCTAATGAAACTTCTTAGTATAATTAGTTACTTCTTTTTCCTTAAGGGATATTCATAGTCTCTTCAATTAAAAGATATTTTTAGGTGTTCTGAAGTATGTAATTTTCTTTGTAAAAGAAAAGGTTTTATTTCCTTTTTGTTGTTTGAACAAAGCCCGCTCATCCCTTTGAATAATTTAGGTGTTTCTCCCTTATTTACTTGGAAATATAAATTATGACATTTACAGATCAAGGCACAACTTCTTCACAGCACTGGTGCCTCACGGAGAAGGGACTGAGGCCTGTGAATTTCAGCATCTTTTGTCCAAAACATCAGTCATCAAGTAGGAAGAGCAGGGCAGCCTTACATGAGGCCCTGGGCTCAAACTGCGGCCTGAGCTGGCTGCTGATCCTTAGGGGGAGCTTCTAGTCACTCCACGTATCCTTGGAAAGAACTGCTAGAACAAACGGTGTTTTTTCGTCAAAATGGAAATCAAAAGGAAAATGTGATTTTGCTTTATAGATAATTTCTCCAGAGCACTTAGCAACAACAAGGGTGCCTATTCACATTAGTTATATTAGTGAGGTCACTGTAGGAATTCTCTCCATAAAAGACCATTTTGTTTTTGTTATGTGAAAAAATTTTAAGCAAAACAGAGTTTAAAATATCATTCTGTAATCGATTTTATAAATACATACATATTCGAAACTCTAAAATTAAAGCTGTGTTTTTCATTCTTGTCCCAAAATTTGCTCTTTGTTGTTAATACATCACCATTAGATTAAAGGAGTTAAATTGGTTGTAATTGAGATGTTATTTGGTTCTTGTTTTAGCCCAAAGCTAGCATATTAATAAAACTGCACGTGAGTGTCCTGCTGTGGAAATTATAAACTAAACTCTCAGAATGGGATCACAGCCTACTAACAACTGCAACTCTTTGGAGCATCATTAACTTTTCACTATCACTTAAGCCCTTTATTCTTTTTTTTAATTGTTTGGACTAATCTTAAAATGTAAGCTATAATCTTGGAAAAGTGATTAGAAGGTGAGAAAGAAAGAAGAAAAAGTAAGAGAATGAAAGAAGGAAAGGATGACAGGAAGCAGAGGGAAAGAGAAATAAGAACAGAATATGGGAATAAAAAGGAAAATGATATATTTTTTAAAAGTCCTAAACTGCTTTTCGATATGGAATAGTAATGTTAGAACTGTGGAATTTCTTTCATAACACTACTTTATTTTATTAGTTCATTTAAAAACTTATAATTTTGAAATTATTTATTATATTTGCACAGGAAATTGCAAAGATAGTATGGAGGTGTCTGGTGTATCTCTCATTCTCTTTTCCCCACTGGTTACATCTTACTTTATATATGCAAAATACATTGGATGTAGTATAGTATCAAAACCAGGACATTGACGCTGGTACTATGTAAGCATGTAGTTCTACGCCATTTTACCACACATATTGATTGATACAATTTCAGCAATCAAATTACAGAACTAATGTATCACCACAATAACCGCCCTCTTTCTAACTTATTGTATTCACAACCCTCCATTTCACCCCCCCATCCTCAACTGCTAGAAACCTCTAATCTGTTCTCTATAATTCTTCCCTTTCAAGAATGTCATACAAATAGGATCATGCAGCATCTAGTGTTTGAGACTGGCTACTTCCACTCAGCGTAATCCCCTTGAGATCCATCCTTCTGTGTTCATCAATGGGCGAATCCTTTCTATCGCTGGGTAGTATTTTAAGAATGTGTTTAAGTGATTTGATGAGTGCTAAAATGTTCTGTATTCGATAAGGCATTGTTTAGACAATTCTGTGCTGAGAAAATTAGTAATCTTGTAGGATATGGTCCATGACTTTCATTTAGGCTCTGATCCTCTGCACATGCCACGTCGTCTCCTAGAAGTGCCCTTCTCGCCACGCATGGCCCCAGTTCGACTCTCACCTTCACAAAACCCCTTGCGGAACCTTGCCGTGGTCTGTTTTGTTCCTCTTCCCCATGCCACGTCCAGGAGAAATGCCATGCTTGCCTTCCTCTATGCTGTCGCTGCTTCTTGTTCTTACCTACCTGTCCCCATGGTTTTCTCCCTCACTAGACTGGGTGCCTCTTGAGCGTAGGGAGTGACCCTTTTGCAGTTGCTGACAATAAGTGGTCTGACAATATTGGTTTCTCAATAAATGTGGTCATATCGATTCTGAGTTTATGTAAATTAGGTTAGGGATTCTGACTTTGTTGGCACATGGAAGTCGCATGGGGAGGTTAAATACAAACACGATGCCTGGGTCTCACCCTCAGAGTTTCTAACTTAACTGGCGTGAGGTGCAGTTATGGTATTAGTGTTTTAAAGGCCCCCAGTTCATTCTAATGTGCTGCCAAGATCCAGAACCGTTGCTTGGGCCAGGTCAAGAACCTCTGTGTTAGACAGGATTTGATCTACACAGGGGACACTGAGTTAGGTTGTTCTTTTTCTACCTATCCACAATACTTTGTGTGTATGTGTGAGAGAGAGAGACAAAACAAGCATTCACTTACATTTTGATGTCTAGATGCATCCTATACATTAACAGATAGGTTTTATGTATGAATCAGAATATGATACTGTGAATTTTGCCTGTCATGTTGATTCTATGGAGTAAATTCCACAATGGAAAAAGTGTGTTCTCTACTCTCCATAAAATTTAAATCAATTCAAAACACACTTCTGAGGCTTCTAAGGTAGTCATTAACCAGTGGTTCTCAACCGTGGCTGCACATTAGAGCCAGTTGGGGAGTCTTAAAAATCCCAGTGCTGGGCTGCACCCCACAGTAGTGAAATGGGATCTCTGGGGACGAGACCCAGGCATCGGCGCTTTGTAATCTCCCTGGGTGATTCCAACGTGCAGCCAAGGGAGGGAACCATCACCATAAACGAGTACACTTTCTTTGGGGCATTCCTGATTTCTCTTTTGTAAACATATACATGAATACTTTTTGAGTACACGAATTAACTTTTATATTAATTGGGTGAAAAGTAGGAAGCATTACTTATACTACCTTCATGCTTTAAGAAAACATTAGTTGTCCTAAATGGAGTGCATTGCACTTTACTGTTGACAAAGTGCTTCCATGACCACTAGTTCATTTGTTTCCTGTGAAGCAGAGTAAAACAAAAAAGCAAGATAAAAAACAGTAACGATTATTAACTTTATACTGCAGTGCCACAGATGAGAACACCAAAATGTGGATAGATGAAGTGATACAGAACCTAGGATGCTGCAAGCAAGGTGCACAGAGCTCAAAATTTAAGGAGACCCTGACTCTCGGGGCTGTGTGAGGACAGGCTGGCACCTCAGGGTAAGGGCTGCCTTCACATGCGCCCCCTCATCTTACCCTAGTCCCAGCTCAGAAAGTGAGTCAAGTCCAGTCTTGCAGCCAGACACCAGGCAGTGTGGGGAGAGACGTGAAGATCAAACTCTGGGCCACCGGTGCTCCCTCGCTGTGCTAATTTTAGGAAATAGATACTTACATTGGAAATGCAGAATTGCCTCTGCTTTAACCTAGTGTAGTGGGCTGATTAATGTCCCTCGCCTCCCGAAGAGGCCCACATCTTAATTCTGAAAACTGGGAATATGTTATTTTACAGGACGAAAGGGACTTTGCATATGTAATCAAGTCAAGGGTTTTGAAGTGAGATTAGCCTGCTCTAACCTAAGTCATAACAAGCAGGCAGGAGGGAGAGAGTCAGAGAAGGAGATGTGAGGACAGAAGCAGAGGTTGAAGTGATGCCATTGTTGAGAGGAGGTCATGAGACAGGGAATGCAGACGGCTTCTAAAGGCGGAAAGAGCAAGGGGCGATCCTTCCCTTCGCACCCCCAGAAGGAGCGCAGTCCTGCTGACACACCGAGGTCAGTCTGTTGGCCCATATTCGGACCTCTGATGCTCCAGAACTATCAGAAAATACTTTTGTGTTGCTTGGGTCACTAGGAGGGGAACCACCCCCAAACCCCAGAACTTATTTATAGAAAATTGTGTATTTATTCTTAAATGTTTAAACTTCAGTCACCTTCAAAGTAGTCT
Source organism: Glossophaga mutica (assembly GCA_039655065.1). NCBI lineage: Eukaryota > Metazoa > Chordata > Mammalia > Chiroptera > Phyllostomidae > Glossophaga > Glossophaga mutica. The sequence continues at coordinate 172,278,962 of CM077304.1, read as the reverse complement.
CCATTTGAGGCAATATACCTATTGAGATGTTTTTTTCTCTCCTCAAAACAGTTTGGGACTTGTTGATTTTGATGCCTTTTCGTGCTTCTGCTGTTTTTTTTTTACCTCTTCCACATCAGCAAAATGTTTCTTTTTGAGGACTTTTTTCATACAGGGAAACAAAAAAAAAGTCATTGGGGTAGAGATCAGGTGACTCGGTAGGATGGGGCATGGGGGTAGTGCTGTTTTTGGTCAAAAACTGCTGAACACTCAGCACAGTGTGGGCAGGTGAGCCTGTAAATCACCATCATGAAATGGACAAATGCATTGAAAGAGTCTTCAGAAAATTTCACTGAAGCTTAATGCAGCCTCTCACAACAGCGCCAGCTGGTCCACCGATACAGATAGTTTCCTAGGACACTCACCTAGCAGGGGAAGCCTGCATTGCAAGGGACTTCTACCCTCCAGAAGAAAATTCCAGTTTTCTTGGGTCCCCCTTCATACATTTGTGGTAATTTGTTATAGTAGCAATAAAAAATTCATACACTTACTTAGTTTACAATTAATATGTGTTTGCCAAATATTAGCATTTTGCCAAATGAAGTAGTTGGGTCATGTTTAGGTGCTATGTTATACCAAAAACAATTAAAAAATCATCTAAAGTACGTAAAGCACTCTCAGTATGTTAAGTTGCCTGTACTGTGGGAGACACTGGGAAATGAGCCAGGAAAGGAAAGGGATTCTCATCTTGTCCTGCGGTGCACAATCACTGGGCCAAATGGTGAACACAGTCACCAATTTTATTCAGAATGATGCTGTCTGGATCTCTCTCTCTCACTCTCTTAAAAGCACATGTGACTGAATTTATTTAAAAAATTAAGAATTTAATGTATGATGCTACTTCATAAAATTAAACTTCCCACCAGGACCAATGTGGCATTAATGATACCAGGGACAGTGTTGGTGGAAGGCAACATCTAGAGAGTCAGAGGGCTAGGAGAATGGGGAAATGTGGAGAGAGACTTATTCTGGGAGCTGCTGAGACTTGGAACTGAACAGGGTGTGGGAACTGGAGACACGGACTCATTATGTGTAAGAACTTTCCGACGGTCCAAGTATTTCAGAAATAAAAAGAAATTTCTTTTAAGAGAGGATGATATCCCAAGTATTCAGACAGAGATTAGGGAACTACAATGTGAAGAAGAGATCAAAGCATCGAATACAAGAGATGAGGGGTTTCAGATCACTTTAAAACGGAAACTCTCCATTATGAGATTTGTGTTGTTCCCTCTTTCCAAGATGTGTTTTCTCTTTCCAAGGAGATCAAGTGGCCACAAGTACAGCTGCTCCCCCACGCCCATCCACGGTTTTGTTTTCTGTGGTTTCAGTTACCTGCAGTTAACTGTAGTCTGAAAATGGTAAACGGAAAATTCCAGAAATAAACAATTTTTTTTCTTTAGATCTTATTTATTTATTTTTAGAGAGAGAGGAAGGAAGGGAGAAAGAGGGAGAGAAACAGATGGTTTCCTCTTGCGTGCCCCCAACCATGCAGGGGACCTGGCTGGGAATCAAACCAGCAACCTTTCGGTTCACTGGCCAGTGCTCAATCCACTGAGCCACACTAGCCAGGGCCAGAAATAAACAGTTTATAACTTTTAAATGGCTCTCCCTCTGAGCAGCGTGACAAAATCCCATGCTGTCCCACTCCATCTTGCTCTGTTGTGAATCACCGTTTTGCGCAGCGCATCTGCTCTGCGCACCCTCCCACCCGTTACTCAGCAGCTGTCTCGGTGATCAGATCCACGGTCACAGGATCACAGTGTCACAGTGTTGGTGTTCAAGCGACCCTTATTGTACCTAATCCTGGCCCCGAGGCACAAGAGTAGCAATGCTGGGAATTCAGATATGCCGCAGAGAAGCTGTAAAGTGCTTCCTCTAATTGAAAAGGCATTTATGTACAGGAAAAAATGTAGTGCTCGTAGGGTAGTACCCGTGGTTTCGGGCATTCACTGGTAGTCTTGCAACCTATCCTCTGCAGACGAGAGTGGACTACTGTAGATGGATACATGCAATCTTCTCACTTCTTATATCCTTGGTAAGATTATTTGCTGGCCATAGAAATTCTAAAACGCTGTAGCAGAGTAGTTCTTCTCATGTCTGATAAATGCTTTGTTAAATTGGTTTTTCTAGAGAATGAACTTTAATACCAGATGTTTACCCGCTGGCCTATCTAATGGGGTATATGTGAATTCCACTGAAGTCTAAATTTGAGTACATGAAAAGCTAAGAAAAGTATTACAGGGAAACTTTAGGGTTGTCCCTATTTTTTTTTCTTCCTTTGAAGTAAGTGCCACAACATTTTCCAGGTTTTATGTTTCAGAGACTGTGATGGAGAAACCTCCTTCAGAGCCCTTCTGGGCCTGGCTGTGGTGCGGTCTGTCAGGTCCTGCCGTGCGTAAATCACACACCTGGACACATCCAGGTAGAGCCCATCTATCACCTGCTGGTGGTGACGTGGGCTGCGCTGCCTGTGAATCTGGAGAAAATAATGTATTTTTGCTGTGAGATGACATCCCATAATGAGATTGTGATATTCCGTAGCACGTGACTTGCTATTTGTGACAAAGATGAATTTCACAGTGCGCACAGCTGCTGAGAGGCTGCTGGGCCCGGTGGACACGTGGAGAGGAAAGGCCCCTCTCGGGCCACTCAGTTATAGCTCTTCTCTGCTGGAAATAATTTCTCAGGACTGCCAAAACGAGCTGCCAATTGAATTTTCTCCAAAGGGTAGCTAAGTATTTAGGCAAAGAAAAATCTGAAGGAAAAATGTATAGAACACATTCATCAATATTTCTTGATTGCATTCACAGCTTGTGGTCACGGACCCCATGGTCCACAACCTAAGCTATGTGACAGATTCCTGTGCCCTTGGGACACCTAATTAGTGCCAAGTGAAAACTGCCTTTATGTTCAAAATTAAATAGCCTAAGATTTTCAGAGTCTTAATCCCAGGGTAACATATGGAAGCGTTTTTGTCCCTTTTTAGGGTCCTAAGTTGTCTTGAGTCCTTGCTACATATGCAGCAGTATTATTGTCACCTGGGAGCTTGTTGGGATTATAGACTCTTGGGTCCCATCCCAGATCTACCAAATTAGAATCTACATTTTAACAAGACTACCAGGTGCTTCTCATATACATTAAAAATTTAAAGCACTGTACTAAGTGATGTTTGAGACGTTTCAGTATGCTCATCAGCACCTCTTAGAACAATGGTGATAACACAAATAATTCTAAATATTTGTATGCATGTGTATAATAGTTTTTTGCATATTACAAAGCGCTTTTACAATCATTATTGGACTTGAGCTTTCCAATAACCTTGTAAAGTAGGTGGTGCCATTATTCTCATCTGACAGTCGAAGAGATTGCAGTTCATTGTGATTCACATTTTTATCTGAGATGTACACAGGGAGCCCAACTCAAACTCAAGTCTTTCCTCCCTGAGCCCAGCGTCCCCTTCTTATCATTGGTAGAGCATGTGTTGTGAGTTTGTTTCCATCCCCAGGAGTCAAGGGAGACTCTCTAGGAAGCCATTCCAAGTCATGCTCAACAAAAACAAGGACAGGCATCTGTATGTGACCAGCTGGACCTAGGGTTACTGTGTGTGGCCTAGTCCTCACCAAACTTTTCTGATTCCAGTAGAATCAAACCTGACCTCTATCACATTAGCTCTGGCTTCTGACAGACCCAGCTCCGGCTCGTTCATGTTATGACTTGATTTAGGGTTGATCTCATGGGTCAACGTAGTGACACCTGGACCCATGACAAACTATTAACTCTGCAATTCCTTTAAGGACGCTACCACTCCAGAAACCATTTCTCAGACCAGCCATTGAAACACTGACTCACACAGCAAGCACTCTGTATTATATCGTGCCTCTGGCAAAAGACAATGAAAACTGCTTTTGATGATGATGAAATGACTTATTAGCCACTAAGTGTAATGCACAATGTAACCATTGCTCTGGGGACTTTCATGAATTGGCTCTGGGTTTTACAAAGGGCCCGTGACAGGATGAAGTCAGGAGTCAGGGAAGGTAATGAGACACGGGCTGAAAGAGTTCTCCAGCCTCTCTTTGAACCTGGCAGTTCAAGGAGCCCGAGTCTACTTAAGAACCTCCTGGCCTTGTGGACCTAGGGGCCACGGAATGAAGTGGGCAGGTCTCAGGGCAGGGGCACCAGCAAAGGCTGAGCGTATCAGACACGGGCCTTTTGTTGCTCTAGTCTAGTGAATAATGTGCTTACTTTTTTTTAAATAAGAGCTCGATGTGAAATTTTTAACTAAGAAGGTTTGTTTCAAAGAGAAGAAACTGATGGACATAATTGGGGAGGGGGGTTGAGAAGAGAGGTAATCTCATTGAGCTTCTCATTTAATATTCCCGATTATATCTTTGAAAATTCATCAGCTTATCTGTAGAATGGGTTAGGCAGGCTCATAAGGAAATTTGAAAGTTAAAAAGGAACGTGGACAACATTAAATTCTTTCGTTCTGAACGGAGGAGTGAGTGTTACAGAATGTACAAGAACAGTAATGGGGAAAATGAACTGATGCGAACTGAGCGTTTACCCCGTGTCCTTATACATCAGTGAATCTCCCATTCAGACTTTGGGAGCTTCAGTTCCAACATGCATAATTCATACAATCCACATGGGGTTTCTAAACGTAAAGAAGTCCCTTGGGATATTAGGCACTAACTCTTATGCTTTACTGGCTCATCATCTTCCCTGTAATTCTAAGATGATAAAAATAAAATTCTGACTGCATTTCTATCGCCTTCCTTCTTCATTCTCCAAACACCTAATCACACAAAAACTCGCCGGCGCAACCTCTCTGGTTTATGGAATCACATTTTGCGGTGTCGTGATTCATGCCTGCATCCTTGTTAAAATATTAAACACGGTTGCTGACTTCTGGTTCACCTTCAGCCATACTAGGGGAAAGCCTCCCTTCTTATCTGGCAGTGGTTTTCTCTTCGGAAGCGTACTTGCCTTATGCATTCTCATTTATCCTGTTCACACCTCTTTCACCGAGAATAGAAAGGACCCAATCTATAGCAAACCAGAAAGAAAAGAAACGCTCTGGAAGCTTCTCTACAGTGTTCTTCTTTGACCAGGAAGTCCCCTGTGCCTCAGAGGAATGTCCCTGCTCAGTGCGACGTGTGTGTGTTTGTCTAGTGCAAATTCTAAAACATACTTGGACCATTAACATTTCATCACAGAGCATCTCAGGGAAAGAGGCTGGTAAAGATATCATTCATATAAAATAGTAATGACTTCCACAATAGAAAATCAGAAGATAAGGTGTTTTCATACGGAAGAAGAACTCCACACTTTCAGAGTAGACTGGAAAAGGAGAGAATGCCCTCGACGGGCGCCCAGGATTAAAGTGTTCCTCTCCTTTCTGTTTTTCTAGTTAAGAAATTACTCTAAGTCAGGTACTTGTCTCAGCTCAACTTTAGAAATGAGAAAAGTGAAGCTCAGAGAGGGTAGGGAACTTACCCAAGGCCACACAGCTAGCTAGGCAGAGGTTGAATTCGAACCCAGAATTGCTGCTTTAACCCCCTACACTGCAGCGCCTCACGTGGGCGCTGGGTGACCTTGTACAGCGCACACGGGGACCTGCAGCATTTCTGACTCCCTCGTGTTTGTGCTCCCGCGCTTTCCTCCCGCTTCCCCATCCCGAATGCCTTTGCCACTGTCTCCACCTGCTGAGAATCTCCTCTTCAAAGTGCTGCTCTGGGAAATACTCCCTCCTCCTCCCCTTCTTCTCGTTGTTGGTATTAATGCCTCTCACAAGTGATACACAAATGTATATTGCTCAAAGAAATTCTAAGAATACAGAAGAAGCTGAATCCCTTCCTGGGCCTGATCCCAGCTTCTTTCCCTGAAGAAAGCACTTTAATTTTTTGCTAGGTATTTACTTGCACTCACGTACGTAGAAATAAAAAGCTTTGTTTTTTTGAAAAAAAAACATGAATGTATTCTTTTATAACATTTGTCCTTTTTTATTGTGATTGTGATTTTTATTTTATATTTTCTAATTGGTTTTACTCATATTTAGGAAAGCTATGGGTATTAAATGTAGCCACATTGCTGAAATCAATCTTCATAATTTAAAAAGTTGATTCTCATGAATTTCTAGGATGATTATATTATCTGCAAATAATAAGACTTTTCAGTCCCCCCATATTCAATAGAGGTGTTTGTTCCTTTTTTTGTTTTACATCATTGGATAAGATCTCTAGTATTATGCTGAATACAGGTAGTAACTTGGTACGCACCTTTAACTTGTTTCGTATTTAACTAGGACTATTTCTAATGTTATTATGATGTTTGTTTTAGGTTACTGGTTGGTATATGGCTTCTTTCTAGTTTGGAAAGTTTTTTTTTTTTGGATCTCTTCTGATGGCTTGTAATCAGGAATAGGTGTTGAATTTTATCAAGTGCTTTATTTTTCATTATTAGCTTTTGCCTGTTGAGAATATTTTAGGGTTTAACTTATTTTCTCTGTTAATGTAGTAAATTACGTGAATGTAGTCTCTGCTCATGCCATTTTGTAGTCATTTTATTGACCTATCAGCTTTAACCCTTTCTAATGTAACTTTTGTGCGTGCCTGCCACATTCCTATTCCCTGAAAACAACATGAAGGGTTCTCGAAAATCATATTTCTTCCACAGTGTGGGTTTTCAATGATCGTTGAATAACATGTCTTTATAAAAATTCTCATCTGTTATGTCACCTGAGGAACACTAACCATGCAGTTAGATGGTTTTCTTAAATTTTAAATATGTATAAATGGAAGCTCAGGCCCAAGGACTCAAATCAAGTTAGGTACAGAGCTATGTTTCAATTTAAGCTTTATTACTCTAGGGAAAATGCTCTTTCAGCCAACCCATAGACACAATTGCCCTAGCTCGGTGATACTCATCACCAGAGGCAGCATTCATATTTTTTACATTTGTGGGGGAACCTGGGCAGTGTAGATATGGAAATTTTATTACCTGAAAGGTGTCTGCCTAACTAGGGTGGGGGTGGGTAGGGATGGAGGTTGGGGGGCAGTTGATCTTGTGGCAGAATTTTCATGTGAGGCCCCATTATCGACCAAGCAGCCAACCAGCCCTGCTGAGGTGCTGATATAAATGCACAAAGCAAAAAGGACTTCATTAAAGAGACCCTTGTTGCTATTCGCAGGGACCTAGTACTAAACATGGGTCAGAACTTGACCTCCCTCAGAATCACAGAAGTACAAAGGGGGCAAGGACCTCAGAGATAGCTTCTGCCACCTCCTTCTCTTTTCTCTTCTTTAAAATTTTACTAATGGGTAAAATGAGTTACGTGAGTCAACTTGAGTGTAAGCATGTGTCTCCAGCAGTCTTAGAACAACCTCTTTCATTATGGTTTAATTATTTGTATAATATGACAAAGAAATGCCTGGTTAAAATAATCTTCATTTCTTATTCTGTACTAGCGGGCTACTTAAATTGGATCTCAGGCAAAAATCAGACAGATTTTTGAACTAATTTGGAAATGAAATTGTGGCAGTGAAATTTAATTATAAATTTCATAGGCTTCAGGAAAAAATTTATAGACCTGAATGTTTTCCTCCCTCCTATAACTGAGGCACAGTGATCACAGAGATGGAATCAGGAGTGGGGTCCTTGCCTCTCGCTTGTAAGTCCGGAGCTGACAGTGCACCAGACTTGGCTTCATTCATTAGATGTTGTGCTGGTACTATGGAACTATCATCATTGTCAATGGAAAGCAAAGCCAAGTTTAGGGAACATTGGTATCCAAGCAGAGTGTTGGAAAGAAATTTCAAACAAGGTGGTTAAAGCTGCTCCTACGTTTGCAATATACCCAGACTTCTGTTTTGTATCATTATAAGGTGGCTCAGTTGGTTGGAGCATCATCCCATACACCAAAATGCTGTGGGTTCGACAACTGGACCAGGCAGCTACAGGAGGCAATGGACCCATATTTCTGTCTCACACTGATGTTTCTCTTCTCTCTCTCTCTCTCTTTCTCTCTCTCTCTCTCTCTCTTTCTCTCTCTCTCTCAAATCAATAAACACATAGCCTCATGTGAGGATTTAAAAATATATATTTTAACGAAGTAAAAAACTATTCTAAAAATATACATACAAAAATATACATATATATGCAAAAATAATGCGTTTTGGAAAATGGTGGTGAGGAGGGTGTATTGGGTCTGTTTGGAGTGTGCATATGGTAGGAGAGCTTGAGAAACATTGCAAAGAAATTTTGATTTGAAATAACATATAGAATGCATTTCCTCCAGGAGGCCTTAGCATCTTCCTCATTATAATCATTTCTGCATTTGCAGGACCTCAAATACTCAGCCAGTTGTGCTTTTATTTTTCACATTGACATGTTGTTTTGCAACTATTTTCAAGCCCTTTCATGCTTGGTCTTACCAGCAAGACTGACTGTAAGATTTTGAAGAGTATGACCATTTTCGAAATTTCCTTCAACATCATATCTGCAGCCAGAAAGTGTTCGATTAATGTGTGTTAGTATGCTGATGTGGATTAACATGTAGTAGACAAGACTAGGTGAAAGCATTAATTGGATCCACAAAACCAAAGCATAAGCCCCTGCTTCAAACACCAGGCAACAGAGAAGGCATTTTAAAAAGCCACAAATGCGAGGCCTTGAATGTTGCATGCCCTGCAGGGTGGGGCCAGAGAGCAAATGCTTTCTCCCTACTCAAGCTGCTAAGAAGACTTCATTTCCTGTAACTTTTCTATATATTAATCCTACTATAGTGTAAAACAGAACGAAACAAAATAAAAAAGGATGAAAAAGAATGAGGTCTTCAAACTCACCTTCCCATTAGATTTTTCATAGTTGCATGATGAAGTGTCCAGAAAATACCCCCTAGATTTAAATCAGAGAGGAGTTGCCTACAAAACAACGTGCTGCCACCTTCTGGTCAAATAGTGAAGACTATTTTCTCTAAAAGAAAAAAAGATATTATTGTAATAACAATAACATTTGCATTACACATTACAGCTAACAAACATTTTACCATGCATTATCTCATTCAATGGTTACAAGATCTTTATGAGGTAGGTATTACCCACATTAGACAGAGGAAAAATTGAGGGTCAGAGAGGGTAGGTAACTTGCAGAAAGTCACACAGCGATGGACAGATGTAGGACTTACACCTTAGAAGTGCAGATGCATTATACATGAACACAAGTGAAGAGTAAACCATTATTCCAAGCCTTGACAAGTATTAGATGTATCTGCCAAGCACTCGGCAGAAAGATGTGGATGCTTTCGTGTGAGCGCAACCTTGTAGTGTGTGACTAAGACAGAACTCACTTCCTGGGTCTTTGGAGTAAGTATAGCAGGATCTCCTCCTGAACTGAGTTTTCGGAGGTAGGGTGGGGTGGAGTGGTGTAGGGAGCAAATCTTTCTCCTCTGTCATTCTCAAAAGCAAGATATATTTTCTTTTAGTCTTTTTTAATCCCTTACAGCTTTCTCAGAAAACTTCACATACAAATTGAACAAAGTACTTCGGTGGTTTCCTAGTAATACCAAATCCATACTGCAATATTCATGGTTCCAACCCCCAAGTTCATCTCCTATCACACACCCTATGCACCCTACCTCTCCTGACCCCTCCACATTTTCTTTCAGATGTTAGAGACTTTTTGCAGTTTTTCCATCTGACTCTGCTTAACAGTACCCTATTGGTCCTGCATTGCTGCCTTTTCTATGAATGATGCCTTGATCTCCTTAATGTGTGCTGAGCACTTTTCCAGCTGCCAGTGTGGCTTATTCCCTTCAGTTTTTAGGATAGTTCATGGTTTCCCTTTCTATCATTTTTTCTCACCAGTTTGTCTATCTAAAGGGTAGGTACCTTTCCTTATTCATTTCTGTAACCTTCAAAAAAACTCTGCATACATTAGGTGCTTAGTAAATATTTGACTTTAATTGAATTGTCATACCTCCAGAAAAACCCAGGGTTTACCACGCTGATTATAAGAGCCAGCGTGGAAAATCTTTCCACAACACGGGGAACCCAGGGCGACAGCTGCTCTGGCCACTGCTTATCAAGTCCGTGCAGAGCCCAGCTAAGGCAGGAATCCCTCCTCCACTCTCACGTTCGCTCTTCTCTGCGTAGGGGCAACGCTCTCTAGACAGGTATTTCTTGTAGAGAGCATCCTTTCCCCTCCTCTGTACTTGTGCATCAAATTCTCATGTTCTTACTAACAAAATGCACTTCTATGAGGGTCTCTGTTTAATTGGTAGTATTTGCAATCAATGTATTGATCTCCAAGAAGGCTTGTCTGACATTGTACCTAAATAATATAAGCTGCAGAATAGTATTTGTAGAAATATACTAGAGCTATTTTTTCTTGTTACAGGATATATCTTCCTTTGTAATAACCCTGAAAAGTTTCAAAAATAGTACATAGAATTTCCATAGTTTATTCCCATTAATTTATACTATAGTCTTTTTGGAGAGCATTTTGCAACTAAATAATGATTTATCAACATATAAGTATATTAGGAGCACTAATTATTATAACAAAAATTGAGAATGACCTAAATATTCCAAAATAGGGGATTCATTACATAATTATATCAAAATGATGCCTCTGTGGCCATTAAAAATCAAATTCTTTTAAAATAGTTACAGGGACATGCTCACCGTTTTAGTCTGCAAGAGCTGCTGTAACCGAATAGCGCAGGCTGGGTGGCTTCACCAACAGACACTTATCTCTTCTGGTCCTGGTGGCTGGCACATGGCTGCCTTCTCCCCGCGTCCTCACCTGGCCTTTCCGCTGCGTGTGCACGTCACTGGTGTCTCTTCCTCTTTTTACAAAGGAAACCAGTCACACTGACTGATTAGGGTCTCACACTGATGACCTCATTTAACCCTAATTATCTCTTTAAAGGACCAGTCCCCAAATTCAGTCATATTGTGAGTTAAAGCTTCAAAATATGAATTGGAGGGGAACACACTTCTGTCCATAACACTCAAGATATCGTAACTGAAAAAAAATACATTAAAAAACATGTTTATAGACTTCCGGCCAAGATGGAGGCGTAGGTAGACACACTGTGCCTCCTCGGAAAACCAAAATTAAGGACAACAAAAATTTAGAAACAAAAAAACAACTGGATCTGAAAGAAAATTGAACTGTACAGAAGTCTGACAACCATTCATCCAGACCTGTAAGAGGGGTGGAGTCAGTGGCTGGTGGAGAGGGGTCGAAGCAGGAAAAAGCAGTGGCTGGAGGTCCCAGGGGTGCTGGCAGACCCTGGGCATGGGGTGGCAATGGGCAGACCCAGTGAGCCACACAAGGTGGCTGGCTGACCACGGACTCACATTTGCACACAGATAAACCAGGTGAAAATGGGGAGCAAGACAGACCTCGCAACCCAGGGCCCCAGCGCCGGGAAATAAAGCCTAAAAGCACCGATTGAAAACACCTGTGCAGATTGAGGTGCTGGGAGAGACTCCCAGCCTCACAGGAGACTTTGTTGGAGAGACCCACAGGGTCCTAGAATGTACACAAGCCCACCCAACTGGGAACCAGCACCAGAAGGGCCCAATTTGCTTGGGGGAAGCGACTGAAGGAACTGAAAAAAGAGAGAGCGGAGCAAGTGCCATTGTTCCCTCTGGGACCTCGCCCCCACAACAAGGTCACAACCCAGCAACTGGGCTGCCCCGCCCTGGGGAACACCTAAGGCCCCGCCCCTCAAATGTAACAGGCACAACCAGACCAAAAAAAAAAAAAAAAAAAGATTCAAATGGAAGAACAGATCAAAGCCCCAGAACCAATACATCTAAATGACCAAGAGATAGCCAACCTATCAGAGGCACAGTTCAATGCACTGGTAATCAGGATGCTCACAGAATTGGTTGATTTTGCTCACAAATTAGATGAACAAATGAAGGCTACAATAAGTGAAATGAAGGAAAATGCACAGGGAACCAATAGTGATAGGAAGAAAACTGGGACTTGGATCAATGGAGTGGACCAGAAGGAAGAAAAGAAGGAAGAAACAAGAATTCAAAAAAGCGAGGAGAGTCTTAGGAACCTCCAGGATATCTTTAAAAGTTCCAACATCTGAATTATAGGAGTACCAGAAGGGGAAGAGGAAGAGCAACAAGTGGAAAACTTATTTGAACAAATAATAAAGGAGAACTTCCCCAATCTGGTAAAGGAAATAGACTACCAGGAAGTCCAGGAAGCTCAGAGAGTCCCAAAGAAGTTGGACCCAGGGAAGAACACACCAAGGCACATCATAATTACATTAGCCAAGATTAAAATGAAGGAGAGAATTCTAGAAGCAGCAAGAGATAAGGGGACAATCACCTACAAAGGAGTTCCCATCAGACTGTCAGCTGATTTCTCAAAAGAGACCTTACAGGCAAGAAGGGGCTGGAAAAAAAGTATTCCAAGTCATGGAAGGCAAGGACGTACATCCAAGATTGCTCTATCCAGCAAAGCTTTCATTTAGAATGGAAGGGCAGATAAAGTGCTTCTCAGATAAGGTCAAGTTCAAGGAGTTAATCATCACCAAGCCCTTATTATATGAAATGTTAAAGGGACTTACCTAAGAAAAAGAAGATAAAAAAATGACAGTAAAAAAGACAGCAAACTCATAGTTATTAACAACCACACCTAAAACAAAAGCAAACTAAGCAAACAACCGGAACAGGAGTAGAACCACAGAAACGGAGATCACTTGGAGGGTTATCAACAGGGGAGTGGGTGGGGGAGAGAGGAGGAAAAGGTACAGAGAATAAGTAGCATAGATGGTGGGTAGAAAATAGACAGGGGGAGGGCAAGAATAGTGTGGGAAATGTAGAAGCTAAAGAACTTATGACACATGGACATGAACTAAAGGGGGGGAATGTGGGTGGGAGGAGGTGTGCAAGGTAGAGGGAAATGATGGGGGAAAATGGGACAACTGTAATAGCATAATCAATAAAATATATTAATAAAACATGTTTATAGTATGATTTTAATTTTTAAACACACATATGCAGAGAAAAAATAGTGCTAAAGTTTCTTTACATGTTAAAATTTTAACAGGTGATATTTTTGAATTGTGAGATTATAAGTTACATTACTTTATTACATATTTTATAACATTTTGCAATTTCCCATAATAAACTACTATTACTTTTCTAATCAGAAAAAGTGTATTATAAGTAATACACAAAACTTTAATAGCTTGCAGGTTCTTTCATGTACATGCATTTGATCTCTGCAATTTTGCTGTAGGCAGAAACAAATTATGCTTTTCAATTTATAGATGACAAAATTGAAGCTCAGAGAGATTAATTTGCATGGCTAAATACTCAGTCTAATAATCAGAATGACTATTAATCCAAAGGTCTCTCTATCATACCACAGTTCTTGAAAATACCACCCTTTGATAGTCTAACAATTCTCTATAATTATTCCCAACAACTTATCGATGATATTTATGAAAGTAGGAAAATAACAAAGCAGCAGTGGCAACATCAAAACAGGTGTTTCATGGGGGGAATCTTTTGAGTTGCTGTAGCTTCCTGTGGGAAGATTTTGGATACAAATAGATATAAGTGAATAGTAACCTGAACTGAAAATTGTTACTGACTTGCTTTTGTCTGCACCCTATTTTATGATTGTTGTACGTCTATAAAATAAAGCATAATTGTAGAAACAGAGACTCCTCCAGGTCAATAATATTAAAAATACCCTGAGGCATTGAGAAAAGAGGGAAAAGAACTCACCGACATGGATAACAGTGTGAAGATTGCTGGGGGGAGCAGGTCATAAGGGGACTAAATGGTAATTGAAAAACTACAATAAAGATTAAATTAAAAATATCCCATTTATAATGCAGTCTTTCCCGCTAAGTCTCCATTCCTATGATAAAAGTCACGAGGATTGCCATGCAAAGTGATACTTTCTGAGGTGAATTCTGTTACATCTCTGACTGAGTTGAATCAAGCAAGACAACGAACCACGGCAGTCCGGGAGCTGCCCAGCTGCAGCGAGCATTCCTCTGGGAAGGGGGTCGTGTGGGGAATGCAGACCTCTACTGACACCTGACCAACGGCCTCTTGTCAATTCAAAAGTGATGCTCTTCTAGTACCTAGCCTGGAACCAGGATTGCACTGTGTGGTAACAATCTTTTTACGTGTTGCCCACGGACAGAGCTTTGGGGCCAGCCATCAGTAGGAGTTTGCTCCGTGCCAATACATTTCATCCAGACATTGTGGGCCCTCTGTTAATTTGCAGAATGACAGACAACTGAAGTAAAAGGAATGACAAACAGCATTTCAAGACTTTCCAAAAGGTTCCATCACTTGGTACCGAGACAAATGACTGGGCATTCCCTTCCAAGGAGTCTCCTGAACAGCTGTCGGGCATCATCCGGGTGAGAGATGAGACAGTGACCCTGGGTTAAAGGCTCTGCTGTCTGCTGCGAATCCCCTGAGTTATCGAATCTGTCCGGCAGCACAGGCTTTCTGCAACGGAAGCATTATTATGTAAGCTGACCCTTCAACAAAGGGGAGCTAGCAGCTGTTGGAGAATGTAGTCAGTAGATGTCCTGAGACCATACTGCCTGGATGAATCCTACGGAGTTTTAAGAAAAAGAAAAAGAAACTTCAAAAGGACAGATAAACATCTGAAAGTGCACACAGACTGCATTAAAGGAGTGTGTCATAATGTGGAGTACTGCCCGGGCTCCTCACGGAACACGCAAACACACACATCACAGAAACTCACACAGAAGGACATCGCAGACTTCAAGTCTGGCACATTGGTCAGCCGCCTGCCACCAAAATTCTACTTGGTGACTCTGGAGTACTTGTGGAAACGTGGCTAAGTCTTTCTCTGGCCTTCCGCATTTCTGTCTGTAGTACAAAACAAACAGCCAAAAATAAAAGAGGGGATTTGAACCAGGTGGCCAATCCTTGGCATATCATTGTTTTTGATGCGTGTTCCCATAACAGGTGTAGATGATTGGTCACGGCATTTCCCCCAACCTGAGGAGCCGCAGAATTCTCACCGACAATTGGTCTTGATTAGCATATATGATGTAACCCATTTGCTTTGCCTGAAATTTAGTGATAGCTATTGTCTTTTCCTCCGCTGTATCAGCAGGCATAGTGACAGCAGCACATAATTGCCACCGGCGAGACCTAGTGACAACAGTGGCACCAAGATAGTTTTGGGAGGAATTCCTGGGTTTGAGAGACAACACACATGTCACTCCAGGGAAAAGGTGTGCACCTCACACTCGGAACCTGAGAAAAGCAGAGAAGCACAGTGTCTGCAGTGGGGTGTTTCTGAGTGTACGCCCCAGTGAACGCCTAAAGTACTGAAAAGAGGGGAATCGGAGCATCGGCAATGGCAGGAAGGGGTGGAGTTAGAGAACAATTCTTTACGTTGTTTGATAGCCTGGCCCACTCCTCTTTTAAAACTTAGGCTGGTATATTTTGACAAAAAGTTATATTTATATCATTATTTGTATTATTAACAAAGGAACCCCAGAACAAAATTCTTAAATCAAATTTTGAGAGCTGGAGATGATCACAGAGATCTTCACAGTCCATCAGTTCCCATGGGCTTTTACCTGCACCAGACCCAGGCTGGCTTCATAAGATCACTTGAGAGTTTGTTAAGAGCGTGATGCCTGAGCCTAGTTCTCAAAGATTCTGGCTCAGGGGGGTTGGCATGGTTTTAATAAGTTCCCTAGGTGATTGCAATGATTATCCACATCAAAAAATTAATGATCTAGTCCAATGTTAGCATTTTTAAGATGAGGAAACTGAAGTAAAATAACAAGAAATTATTTAGTCAGTTTTGCCTAGGAACCTAGTGACATATTTGCAAATAAAATCTAAGTTTACTAACTGCCAGTCCCATACCAGGGGGAAGGCTAATTCTTTCGGAGTTTCTGGAAAAAAAAAAAAAAGATCAGTCATGTCAGTGTGCCCTGTAGTTCAATAATTCCAATAATACCAGTAGAGTCCAGGCTGCCTTAGAAGTTGTGAGGTCTTCAGCCACGGCAGTGGTTAAGCATAGCCCGAATCATACTTAGAAGGAAACCTGGAGATAAATGCATCACATGGGTAGTTGGATTTGACCTTTTAGTGTTATGTAAATCTACCCTTTGCCAAGTCATTTGTTGGGAAATAGGAATTGAGGCTGTATTACCTTTAATACAAATGTTCTGGTTGAGTTCTGATAGGGAAGTTGGGACAAGAATAGGTGACCTATGGCAATGCTTTGTCCCTCTAGACAACTGCTGCTCTTTTGTCTAACTGCTCACCCTGCAATGGCTCAGGGTTGCCGCATCAGCTCTCTAACTGGATGCCATCCCACCGACATACCTGCACAGCACATCCTGCACCTTCTGCCAGAAAGACCTTCTTACTGCGTGATTCCATCACGTTGTTCTGCCACAAAACCTCCGATGACTCCAATTCACGAATTTCTCCTCATCATTTTGGCAGTCAAATAATTTTGCGGTGTGTTTTTTTTCCAGATCTCCAGTTTGTTCTCCTACGATGCTGAGCATGAGCCCTGTTTGAGTCTAACTAGGTCTATCCATGGTTTCTACTTTCCTTCACATTGTAACATATTTTTTGATTGCCCATTCAAATTCCATCTACCTGAAAATGTCCACCTGATATCACTTATTCATTAGGAAATGCTTAT
Source organism: Glossophaga mutica (assembly GCA_039655065.1). Taxonomy (NCBI): domain Eukaryota; kingdom Metazoa; phylum Chordata; class Mammalia; order Chiroptera; family Phyllostomidae; genus Glossophaga; species Glossophaga mutica. Next base: position 172,262,213 of record CM077304.1, on the reverse strand, counting down.
TGTGCCCTAACCTATGTTCTAGGCATTGGACATTCTTAGGCAAGTAACTCGGATATGATGTGTATTTACAATGTGGTGGAAAAGACTGACATTAAATAACTAATTTCCAGTAATGTGAGGAGTGTCCCAAAAGGAGAACAGGTGCCCTGGAGACATCTAACGGAGAAATGACTAAATGCACATGCCCTTCCCTCGTGCAGCTGGGACCTCCCTATACCCTGAAATCTTTTTCAGCCTCACTGTCTACCTAATTTTGTGTGTAGGTACATACTTACAGGTTGTTTCTCCAGTGAGAAGAAAACCTCTTGCATGGCAGTATACGTCAAATGCTTTTTATATCTTAGTTATGTATTAATTTAGTCCAAATCATGACATTCAAAAACCTGCTAAGGAAAGACAGCATCTTATTATGCTTTACTACTTTAAGAACTTGTTTCATTCGACTCTCCCAGTAATATTATGAATTAGGTAGCATGATCTCTGACTTACAGTAAAAAAAAAAACCAGAGAATTTAAGTGTCTAGTCTCAGGCCAAATAGTTGATAATTTATGGAGTCTGAACAAGAACCTAGATCCTTCCATTCTTACTTAAAACCTTTCCCAGGGTGACATAATACCAAATGCATAATAAATGCAAGATTGTCATCATTTCTTATGAAACATTTTTTCTTCTTCCTCCGTTTTTCCTCTGTCCTACTTCTCTGCCCATCCATCTGCTTCATTTTCTTTCTTTGTCTCTTGCTGTGCATGCCCCCAGCTTGTCCATGATAAACCATCTCACTTCTAGGTTGTGATCAGCTGTTTTGTGAAAGGCTCAGGGGTAAAGAGACTGTTGACATCCTGCTGGCATTCTGTATGCAGTTGTCTTAGAACAAGTTTCCCAGGAGACCCTGAGACAGGACTTGTGTGTAAGTGAGTTATGTATTAAGAAAGGATCCCCAGGAGAATCCAGTAAGGTAGTGAGGGAAATAAGATGTGGAAGGGAAGAAGCCAAGCAATTTCTGGCAAAGCTCTGACTCTAGCCCGATTCCACAGACACGCTGGAGTGTAAACCGCACATCAGATCGCCCCACTGGAGGCAAGGGAGCTGGACTTTCAAATGTCTTCATCAGTCTGTCATTGGCCAAGGGCCACCCCAGGGGGATACAAACTCCAGATGTGTCTGCTTTCTGCATGAGTATGCAAAGTGCTTCTGAACAGTGTCACAAGTGTGAGCCTTTAGAAGAAAAACACAAAGGAAATGAGGGAAGAGTGTGCTGAAATAGTAACAGGAATTTGAGAGAATCTGGCTAGCCACCCACAGTGTCTGGGATGGCAGTTCTAAGATCTTTAACGTCATGGGATTTTACGTTTTAGAGCATCACAAATCTCTTTGAAGACCCAATGTGTGCATTAGGCTCTTACCTCAGAAAAATGCAAATGCTTCCAATGGCCAGCATTTATAGGTCCTAAAATTGATGAGGCCTGTATTAAAAATAGCAATTCTAGTGCATCTGAAAGGCTTCGATGAGGTTGTTTTATCTAAAGACTAACTTCCTAGGCCTCTATTCCGACAATTCTGCTCTCCAAGGAAATGCCATATGCTGAGTTACATAACCTCACATTACTTCATTACTCTCCTAGTTACAGTGCAAAAGGAGAAGGCATTTTCCAGGCTGCCTGGTTCAAAGATGGAGCAGCACTGCCATATGACCTTAGGAAACCCTCAGTCCTATTAACTAGAATGACATGAGGATAATGAATAATAACCTCTGTTACTGAGAAGCATCCCTTGGGAGAGATAGCACACAGACTCGAGACAGAGAATATGGATAGCAGGCCTCCTTGGAAAGTAGAGCGTAAACTCAGAAAATCGAAATTGAGCCTGTGGGGTCCGCTGGCACATATGTGGCAGCTTACCACCAGTTGCCTCTGTGTGGCTCACTTACGGACTTCCATCTATTCAATTAACAACTATTTAATTAACAAGAGGCAACTTCTTCCTCATTGTGGAGCAGCCCATGGAGCCTTGTCTTGAAGGTCAGGCACAGAATGACAGATGGGGCTGAGTCTTGCTCCCCTACCCCGACACCATCCACACTGTTGCCCTTCCTACCGACCTTGGAGGACACAGCCTAGTTACCAGGCTGCTGCAAATAGGAATGACTGGGATCCACCTGATTGGGATCTTCACAGAAATTAAGGGAAAGACTCTATCTTGTCATTTGTATATGAACTTCTAGAATTATTTGTTACCAAATTGATTATTTATCCTTCATTTTTAAAAGATTTTGTTAGCTTTTATCATTTCAACTATCATTAAAAACTATTGATGTTAAGAATAAAAACATAAAACAAGCAGAATAAGATTCTTTTTGTGGAGAAATCTGTGTAAGTTTATATATGTATTAAAAATCTGGAAGTGTTCCAGCAGGCTGCTGGATCTTTACATTCTCCGCATGGTTCGCATTTTAACAACAATGAGAAAAAGTACAATGACATTTTCATTAGAAAAGTAATTTATTATTAAATAAGTTTCACAAGAAATTATATCTTTTTCTTTGTGCTTAAAGAACTATTTTTTATCATCCCTTGGCCTATTTTAAATCTTTCTGTATGTAACCACTGTAGTAATTATGGAGTGTATGTAATAACTTTTCTTTGACTTTTCTACTTAATTTTATCCATTTGCGCTTTTCTAAGAATGCAGTCTGCATATTTTTATAAATGGATGCTTAATTGTCCATTGATTCGATGTCTACTTTTTATGGCATAGTTCCCTTTGGAAATTATAGGGGAATTTTTGCCAATATAATTTGAAAGGGTGGCTAATGAGAAAGCATCTCAAATATCTAGCAAGCTCCCTGAGTGGTTACCACCAGAAAAAGAGGCGATAGATCATTTGGAAAACTGCCTTGAGCTTGATTCAAGCACACCTTTCCTGACTCCCAGTAGAGAGCGACTGGGTACCTACTATGCAGTGGTGTTGTGCTTGGTACTTTATCTGTATTTCTTGAATTGTAGCATCATGGGGATTTTCCCCTAGAAATCTAATGGGTGGAAGTCATCTCAGTCCAGGTTGTCTACTAACCACCTCCAAGAAGCAGCCTGAATTTGAAGACCAGCCTGCAACCCTTTTTACCATTTAAATTATGTTATGAAAAGGCAAGGCAAGAATATATTTCCCCCAAGGGTTGGGACAATGTGGACATCAAGCGTCATCCTGTAATGGCTAAGGGTAGATTCTTCCCAGAATCAGATCTTTTGGGGCTTGTAGAAGACCTTCCGTCTTCTTTCAGCAACAAGACATCCATTTCACTCTTCTTCTGCAATAGTGGCTCAGGAGTACATAACAGATTTCTCCTAGCTCTCCTGGATTGCTTCTCCATTTGGCCACAAATCCAATCAGAGTCTAAGCGAAGAGCCAAGGAATGTGGCCTGTGTTGTTCTTATGGGCCATTCCCTTTGATTTATAGACACAGAGACAGGTGGAAGAGAGAGCATACTTTGTTCAAGAACACACAGCATCTGTCTGCCCTGGGAATGATGGAGCCTGGGGAACCTTGTAAAGTGGCTGGCTGTGTGGGGTACTCATGTCAGACTGTTAGTATGTATCTCCATTTTTACATTTCTACATCAGTTTATGTCTGGCCAGTATCATAAAGATTCTCTGCTCTCTCCAGCTGCAAGTTAATTCTCTACCAAACAAACTTCATCTGTGATAGCTAGCAGTTTTTGCTGTGTTAAAAAAATTTTGCATCTACATAGATATGTTCCTTGACTTATGCTGGGATTGCATCCTGATAAATGCAAAATATAATGACAATATTGTAAGTAGAAAGTGTATTTAATATTACGCTGTGAAGCGTCAATTGTTTACCCTCGTGATCACGTACTGACTGGGAGCTGCGGCTCACCACTGCTGCCCCGCTTTGTGAGAGAGGTCATACTGCGTGTCGCTAGCTTCGGAAAAGATTACAGTTCAGAATTCAAAGTACAGTTTCTACCGAATGCATATCTTTTTCACACTGTGGTAAAGTTGAAAAACCTTAAATCAAACTATGGTAGATCTGTATCCTAGATTACAACCTGAAATCTCTATCCCTAAATCCCAAGTCCCCTGAGGAAAGAATCTATGTCTTACTTATGTATCCCTTAGTGAGACTAATGAGGTAACTCGTTTAGTTACTGTTGGCTGAAGGAAGGTGCATTTCTTTTCTTCTTCAAGGACTCACAAATGTTGTTTGTAGAATGAAATAACAGGAAGGTGTAGGAAATCGGTCTATCACGTTACATTAGTCAAGGTGTTGGAGTCTCAGAGACTGTGTGACACTGCAGTCACAGAGGACAAATGGGTAGCAGGCCCATGTTCAGTTGCCACAGTGCCGCAGACAAGCTACTTCACTCTAGGCATTGACGACCTGATCTGAACATTGGAGGACGTATCACCTACCTCATGGGGCTTATAGCTGTTTTAGATGAGAAATGATGTATGTGAAATAATTAGCACAGTTGTTTGCACACAGTATGTACTGCTTAAGTTATACTTAGTATTAATTACTGTTAGGGAGTGGTAGGGTTAGTAACATGGCTTGCTGGTAAAGAGCATTGGGCTCAAGTGTTTAAAATAGAATAAAAAACAGAAAAGAAAGCACATGGCTCCTATTCTAATTTACCTGCTTCTACCTGTCCTGGGCAATCCCTTTGACTCTATCCCATTCCCAAAACTAACACCTTAATGCTGACCACAGATACTGCAGTAGTGTAGGACCAAGAACCAATGGGCTCCTTGATAGGAGGAACAAATAAATGTTTTTCCTCTCCTCTACAGTTTGGTCCATCACCTAAAATAAGTGCTACCATGGACAGAGATGAAATGGTCCCTCGTCACCTCGTCCAAAATGCTGGACAATTTGTATGTAGTCAAATTGGACAGCAGGGTCTTTTCCTTTCTCTCTCTTTTTTTAAGCATTAGAAGACAGACTGCCTGCTTAATGATAAACGAGATGCTCCTCCTCACTGCAGTGTAAGAGAAACATACATTTAATCCTAAAAATACAGGCAAAATTTCCAAACCGAAAATGCATTCCCTGGAGGAATAGAGATAAGAATGCTGATGCTTACTGAAGTGCCATTGCTTGTGAATTTGTAAGGTGGGTGGAATACTGATGTTTACATTAAGAACAGCTTGCACTTGTACTGGAAACACTGCTTACCCTTGCATTACTGAAATAAAGATACATGCAATAAAAATGTTCTGCATAGAAACATAGAGATACATAATAATGATTATCACTGCGAGAACTTAACTGCATGATTATGCAATTCCAAGTTTTAATAGACAATAAGAGTAGAAAGCATTGTCGTTATTGAAATTGCAATAAAGGATAACATTAGATATTAAAACATGAGAGTAAAAAGATTCCAATTTAGCTTGCATAAATGCCACAAAATTTTTCATTATATAACATGTTTTCAAAGCAATACTGATATTTATATGCAAAATTTAAAATTATCCTAATAAATTATGATGAAGGAAAAGGAAAATGGTGGGAAACCCAGGATCCTCAAACCCCAACCTTCGGCAGCCCTCTCCTCCACCTTTTCCACTGTCTCTGAGAAGGTTCCTCAGGTGTCTGCAGGCAGAGGACAAAGTCATCTGCTTTATTAACCAGGAGGGCTTTACTTCCAACATCAACATAATTCCTTGATCTTCTGTTTATCTAGACTTCAAATAGAGGGAAGCTGTGTCTTTTCCACCTTTCACCAAGTATCAGTGCATAGATACCTGGCTCTATATTGAATATGTCTTGAGCTGCCAGTCATATTTCATATGTATTTGTTTTTTTCTTAACTTTTTTTTTGAAAAATGAAAATGGAAAAATCCGAATTTACAATTATAGGTCATCAGAAATGGGAGCAAGTGTCTGACGACTCTGTCAGATAATTATGGGTGTTAGGGTCCGGGAAGAGCCTGGCAGGGTGGAGAGATATTTCACTGCGAGTTACTGTAATTTCAACCTTCTTTTGCATCCTCACTGGGAATATCATGTTTAAAGCTGTAAGGCTGGATATTTTAACTTGGAAGACAGCAGAAAGTGGATTAATGATCTACTCTCTAGCGCTTTCATTCTTAGTGCATTTAGAGTCTTTTGCTGTGGCATTTGGATGCTTTTAAAAAAATTCTCATTTATATTTTATTAATTTCTTTTCTGATGGGAGTAAAAAAAATCATCAAATTCTGAGAAAGATACAAACCTTTGACGACATGCTGGCTTCACCATAATTCAGTTTTCTTAATAAATGTGATATACGAGGTGTGTCTGGAAAAAGTCCAGCCATTGTTAATATAATGAGAATGGTTCGCACCACATCAATGTAACCTGGCAGTCAAGGAGAGTGGACTGGAATGAACATGCATGAACAATGACAACCTCACTGTACTAGTCAGTGGGGGCTGTGGACACTGTTGAGTGAGCATGTGTCCTGTGTGATGTATGGCTGTTGCATTCAAATTGACTGAGTGAGTAGAGCAATGAATCAGCATCTAATTTTGCATTAATCTTGAACGTTCCTCCATGGAAACTATTCAGATGATTCAGAAGGCCACAGCTATGGGCAACTGGTGATTGGCAGCTTCATTGTGGCAACACACCTGCTCATGCACCACATCTTATGCAGAGTTATTTGGTGAAACATCAAATCTCTCATGTGACTCAGCTCCTCTACAGCCCAGAATTGGTGTATTGCGACTTCTGGCTGTTCCCAAAACTAAAATCACCTTTGAAAGGGAGGAAATTTCAGACCATTGATGAGATTCAGGAAAAATGATGGGGCAGCTGATGGCAATTGGGAGAACTGTGTGAGGTCCTAAGGTGCCTATATTGAAGGGGACTGAGGCATCATTGTCCTATGTACAATGTTTCTTGTATCTTCTTCAATAAATGTCTCTGTTTTTCATATTACATGTCTAGATACTTTCTGGACAGTCCTTGTATTAAACATTGTATTTTATCTCTAGGATAATTGCTTTGAAGTGTTCAGAGATTGACTCTAATGTTAAATCATTCCATTTTCGCAAGTCACTTAAATTTATAGAGATGGTCTTTGCTGACCTTAACAGGGCCATAAAAAGTTTCATTTCCTCCTTCTTCATCCTCTCATCATGAGCACCTTTCTCCTCAATAATTGGCAAACTTATACATAGAGAGATTCTTATTCTTGCTGCCTGTTTCTTTGAACAGCAGGCTAAAAGACATACTCAGGGTCTACAGTAGAATTACAGTCATAGGTTTCACTATTTCTTTCTTTCAACGCTGAATCAAGATCAGGAGGTATGTTGTTGACTGCACCTGTTCTCTGTGAGTAAACCAGTGTGTGGACTGGCGTCCAGGAGCAGCTTCTGCGATCTGCATGCTGAAGCCCTTCCTTGCTGCCCATGTAGCTGGTGCATCTTCAGTTCAGACCCCAATGTGCCATTTTCAGTCTTTCTCCTGGCTCACAAAATCAGGTGTTATGTAACTGAGAAGCCTCTCTTCCGCAGTGTATATTTTTAGGAATAAGCAAAATAAGAAGTCATTGAGTATTTCTCATTACTTAAAGTATAGTTGCCAAAAGCTGATCCACCCTCTGCTCAAAAAAACCCCAAACAAAACAATGTTTTCATCTCCTTGTAAAGCTCAGCATCTCCTGGCATGCCCATGGTATGCCAATTGCTTGATCACATCACATGCCATTGATAATATGTAAAGACTAAAGGTGCCATTGGATAAATTTGCCAAGAACTCATTCTACTTTCTCTCTACATAAAATGTTGCTTGTGATAAGTGTTGCTTTGTCTCTGGTTTAACATACTTCTTGGAAATAGTGACATATCTATTTTTACTATATGTAATGAAAATGACTTATTTCAATGCCTGAGTAATTTAGATGCATGACTGATTCTGTCTCAGGTCTAACTTTAATAACAAAATTAATCAATTTGCAACAAAAAACATTTTGTGTGTTCATTCTGAGAAAATACGAGTGGTTTAGCAGGAAGGCTGCTGTTCTGTGGCAGAACGATGAAAAAACTTATGGCTTCATGCCACTAAATGACAGTTTCATAGACAATGGAACTGGGGACAGGGAGCAAATGGGCCTCTTGACCAGTAATATCTGATTTTTGAATATTTACTTTTTATTTCTTTTTTATATTTTATTGATTATGCTATTACAGTTGTCCCATTTCTCCTCCATCATTCTCCTCCACCCTGCACACCCCCTCCCACCCACATTCCCCCCCTTTAGTTCATGTCCATGTGTCATAAGTTCTTTAGCTTCTACATTTCCCACACTATTCTTGCCCTCCCCCTGTCTATTTTCTACCCACCATCTATGCTACTTATTCTCTGTATCTTTTCCTCTCTCTCTCTCTTTCTCCCACTCCCCTGTTGCTAACCCTCCATATGATCTCCATTTCTGTGGTTCTGTTCCTGTTCTAGTTGTTTGTTTTTGTTTTAGGTGTGGTTGTTATGGATTTTCCTTTTTTCAGATGCTTGCTTAAAATCATCCCAACTTCAGATTCCTTACAGTTGCATTTGTATTACTTTTTAGATGGCCAATGCTTTAATGACCTACTTTTGAGCCATTTTCAAAGAATGTGATGTAACATAGTAGAAATCTTTGAAGCTGTTAACTTTTCAAAATAAAGAATAGTATGAAAACAATGAGAAAATATATTTTTTGTAAAAAACTGCACACCATTAATTGAACCACATAACCAACTTCACCATTTAAGCACATTGTGTAGAGTTTGAGTATGTAAATTTGTAGGATGTAATGTGATTTTTTGGGGAAAATAATGTCTAATTTATGAAAATTGTATTGCTTTATCACTTTTCCTTTGAAACTGCTAGCTGGATAGATATGAATAATTGGAGTTCACCAGATGTCCAAGGACTGTATTTTGTGCTGCCTGAAGTTCACCCCATTTACCTTTTCTCCACAAGAAGAAAAGGTGAGAAAAGCAAACCAAGGAGAGAAATTTCTCTCTAAGTTCCAGAGCAGACTGGCCAGAGATGAGCCAGGGGTTTGGCATGGGAAACAGTCAGCCTGCCCCCTCCAGGTCAGGAGGAGCATCTGATCACAGAATGACCGGTGATAGTGGGGTGAGGCTGCATGTCTGGGAAAGTAACCATTTTAAACACGGGTTCCCAGAGGCACAGATACACCTCATCACTTTTCTCATGTCATCCTTTATACCTAACACATGGATATCACACAATCAGTGTACTGCTAACAATGCACTAGAAGTCCCACTCATAAAATTTTCATCTTTCAAAAGCCTCTTACATCCAACCATTTCCATGTTAGGTTTTCCTGAAGTGGGGTGCTCGTATATGCAGAGCATTCACCAATAAAGTGAAGTTAAAGTAACCTGCACTTTTAGTGTTTTCTTGGGGAAAACTGACCACCTGGGAAATTGCTCGCTGATTCATAGGAAGGTATTCTGCCGCCTCTGTGGAAGTGCTCTAACCCTGTGCTGAGAAGATGTTAAATCAGAGCTTTGTAGCACTAGGTGTGATCTCCCCACCAGTACTCGTTTTTAGTTAGGGAAATTCAACTAATTCAGTAAATATTCACTGTGTACCTACTAGGGCCAGGTGCTCAACCTGGAACTAGAGTTATGAAAATGCATTTCATGGTCTCCATGACAGATGCCCACAATTAACTATACTAGAAGGCAAGAATCTACCAGTGCAACAAGAAAGGGATAAGCAAAAGCTACTAGACTGAAAGCTGTTTGGAGGGGTGCATAATTTTCTAGCTTGGATTTCTCCATGAACACCTCCATAAATATGCAGGCAAGTTTAACAACTTTAAAGAAGCTGAGATAACAGTGCTGATATTACAGGTTCTTAACAAATGACTTTCCCTCCCTCCTCCTGTCTCTCTCCCCTCACACACTATAAGCATATTGTAGGCGGGGACTGAGTCTTGCCATCCCTGTGTCTTGTACATCTGCTCTAGTGCTCTCCCTTAATTATGCTCAATAAATGTGGATTTTGATGAAATAGTTCACTGACCGTGTTTAGAAAAAAATAACCAAAAATGACAAAAAAAAAAAAAAAAAGGAAAAGAAAAAAGAAAGCGTTGAGCTGAAAACTGTTGGCAAAGAACAAGTAATCAGGTACATAGGCCTGATGGAAGCACTTAAGCAGATGGGAAAAAGCGGATTTAACTAAAGTATAAGACAACTTAATTTAACAATGTGAGATTCTATTACCCACTTTTCTCCTCTCTACATTTGGCCAGCTGCTACTGCTGAGCACACACCAACAATGTGCAACCAGAAATGACATTTTACAGCAGCCCTGCGATCGAAGCACACATTCTACCACATTTATCAGAGACACTTTGGGCCACTCAATCCTTATCTCCTTCCCTTGAGGTACTAAGTGAAGTCTGGTCATTTCGAGTGAGATTTCCTAATGCCATCAGATTTTCCAAATAGAATAATTTCCAAAAGTTGAAAAGGGACATTTTTAACCCAAAAGTTATTGTTATTATTTGTTTTCTTTTTTAACATCTATGATAACAAATAGTAAATCCAGCTGATTTTACCTCTGAATCAGTTCATCATAGAAAAAGCTTTTAGTAGATCATTTTCCCTGTGTTGTACAGGCACAGTCTAGGAGGATATTATTTTTCCTCTTAGAAAAAATTGCAACCACCATCAAATTCAGTTCACTGGGATTATCCACAACAATCCCTGTGAAAAACAAAACAACTCCAAACAGAAAGGAAGACTATATTAATCTTTTTTAAAATTGTTGTTCAAGTACAGTTTTCTGTCTTTTATTCCCATCCCAGCCCAACCCCCCAGCCCTCCCCAACTCCCTCCCATTTCCACCCCCACCCCTAGTTTTTGTCCATGTGTTTTTTATACTTGTTTCTGTAAATCCTTCCCCTTTTCCCCTGAAATTCCCTCCCCTCTCCTCCCTGGTCACTGTCAGCCTGTTCTCTATTTCAGTGTCTTTGGTTATATTTTGCTTGTTTGTTTGTTTTGTTGTTTAGGTTCCTGTTAAAGGTGAGATCATAGGGTATTTGTCTTTCACCGCCTGGCTTATTTCACTTAGTATAATGCTTTCCAGTTCCATCCATGCTATTGCAAAGGGTAGGAGCTCCTTCCTTCTTTCTGCTGCATAGAATTCCATTGTGTAAATATCCCATAGTTTTTTGATCCATTCATTTACTGATGGGCACCTAGGTTGCTTCCAACATTTGGCTATTGTAAATTGTGCTGCTATGAACATTGGAATGCATAGGTTCTTTTGGATTGGTGTTTCAGGGTTCTTAGGATATAATCATAGCAGTGGAATTGCTAGGTAAAAAGGCAGATTCATTTTTAGTTTTCTGAGAAAATTCCATACTGTATTCCATAGTGGTTGTATCAGTCTGCAATCACCAACAGTGCACTAGGGTTCCCTTTTCTCCACAATCTCTCCACACTTGTTGTTTGCTGCTTTGTTTATGATGGCCATTTTGACCAGTGTGAAGTGGTATCTCACTGTGGTTTTAATTTGCATCTCTCTGATAGCTAGCGATACTGAGCATATTTCCATGTATCTCTGGATCCTCTGTATGTCCTCCTTGGAGAAGTGTCTGTTTAAATCCTTCGCTCATTTTTTAATTGGGTTGCTTGTCTTCTTAGAGTGGAGTTGTGTAAGTTCTTTATATATTTTGGAGATTAAACCCTTGTCTGAGGTATCATTGGCAGATATGTTTTCCCATACGGTTGGTTCTCTTTTTATTTTAATACTGTTTTCTTTACCTGTGCAGAAGCCATTTATTTTGATGAGATCTCTTTCCTTCATGTCCTTTGCTCTAGGGGACATATCAGTGAAAATGTTGCCTCCTCCCCTATATTAATCTTTCATTAGATTAATATTCACATTTTTGAAGTCAACCTTTAACTCTTTCAAGTTGCATCTTAATGAAACTACATAAGCTGGTAAAAAAAATTCTTACTTACAAGACCAGGGCCTGAAATCTCTTTTTCAGGCAGCATCTAGCATCCATTTGGTCCACAGTCTTGTCCCAAGCCTGTGTGGGCTCTCCAACACCCACCAGGTCAATGGGTCAGAATCCTGGAGTAACACCCTTACCTCCTCCCTACTATACACCTTCACCCCGTTTCTGACCTGGAGACTGCTCAGTTTCACAGACCACCCTCTTAGCCCTTCCCTGGCCCAGCTGCCTGGAATTACTTATGCATTTGTATTCCTAACCAGAATGTAAGTTATTTGTAGGGCAAAGACCATGTCTCATTCACCTTTGTATTTCCCAATTGTCCTTTGCACAGAGACTTTGAAATATGATAAGCATTTGTTAAATAAAGTAGGCCAAGTCATTGACTGTGAGCATCAGATTCCCAATTATGCATCAGAGTATTCATTGTCAACTATCTCTCCATTCAAAAATAATTCTAATTCTGGTTGGTATTATAGTTTGAAAAACATTCAGGATGAAAAACTCTGAATACATATGTGTGTGTGTGTATATATATATGTTCAATATTGTTGAATGAGATTTCCTTTTCATTGCCAATATGTTCAAGTTGACTTTATAGCAAAATATATTTAAAGAGAATTTTGTATTTACCGTCTGTACTAACAAAATAACATTAAACTACTAGAGGCAAATTTCATTAGACAGAAGTAAATCCCTAATTAGTTTAAAACTGTAACATGTTAGACAAATTATAATATTTATATTGTCAGGTAATACTATATGGGACAAAAATTACCCATGTTAGCCAGATAAAAGTATAACATGTGTTATTCAACTTCGGGTAGTCAAGATATGAGAGTTAAAATACCTCTACCATTAAACTAGTACAGGAATCAGTAGTTCACATGCTTACAGAGGCCAAGCCAGAAGCCGTGATGCTTCTAAGTGGGTCAGTGGAAGACAGTGGGGACAGGTGGGGCTGGCTGCTCTCAGGGAGCAGCAGTTGGCAGCTCCAGGTTTTGGTTGCCTCGTAGAGAGAAAGGTGCGCTCTTGCCATAGATGAAGAAAAGCTGCAAAATTGCACATGTGTGGGAAACATCTTGAATTTTAAATGACTTCAGATTTTTTGGGAGGGGACACCAAATGCAGATAAAATAAAACCTATCTCTATGTCAGATTTAATTCCATAAGTTGTCAATTTCCAGGTAAACTCCAGTATCTTTAAGGTACCTTCTCTGTCTTTGAGATCTTGATCCTATTTCCTAGAATGTAAGTTAGTTAGCAAGGATTCATCCATATTTTCTACCAGATGTTGCCTCTCTTACTCTTACTAAAATTATCAAGTCATTATGGGAACAATAGATTGTAGACTTCTCTTTTATTAAAAAAGGAAAAAGATATCACCAGAGAACTACTGATGGGCTTAATCATCTAAAAACCCTGCCAAATATCAAGCACCACCCTGGAGGCCCTCATAGACTTTCATCTTAATATTTTTGGTCTTCTCTGGGCCAGATGGGAATATTAGGAATATTAAATGACATTTGAAAAGGAAAAAAAACCCTGAAATGGCATCTCTTCCATTATTTAGTTTTTTTACATTTGCTTTGGGTCTTTGTCAGAGATGCCACAATTGTAGGTGTGCACCTGCAGCAGTGTTATGGCTTTGATGCAAAGATTGTCGATTTGCCCAGACGCAGACACGTTTGCTTCCTCACATGGACACTGACAACACTGTGTCTCAGAGCAGGTGCCAATAAGGATTCAATGGCCTTAAATGCAGTTATATTCTAAACCTGACACCTTACCACTCTGATAACTGTTAATTTTTAGACACAAATGTAAGTAATAACAAGTGTTTTCTCTGTCTTGAGAAATTCACATGCCAAAGTCCAGAAAAGATACTCTGAGTCGTGAATTAGTGTGTTATGATTTGTCTAGTCAAGTTAGTTTGGAAAATAGCTAGATGTCAAAAACATCTTCAGTCTTTTTTCATGTTATTCAAATCATGCTTCCCGGTATCTCTTTTATAATGCAGCGGACTCTCAGGCACACCTACACTTTCCCATACCTTCCCCTTAATTCAATGGAATTCAGTAATTCACTGTTCTTCACCTATGTGCCCATCTGTAAATGAATGGATCAAAAAACTGTGTACCATTATATGGTACATAGAATTACACAATGGAATTCTATGCAGCAGAAAGAAATAAGGAGCTCTTACCCTTTGCGACAGCATGGATGGAACTGGAGAGTTATGCTAAGTGAAATAAGCCAGGCAGTGAGGGACAAATACCACATGATCTCACCATTAACAAGAACCTAATCAACAAAACAAAAAAGCAAGCAAACTATAGCCAAAGACATTGAAATTGAGAATAGGCTGACAGTGACCAGAGGGGAGAGGGGAGGGAATAATGGGGGAAAAAGGTGAAGAGTTTACAGGAACAATGATAAAGGACACATGGACAATAACAAAGGGGGTGGGAAGAGGGGAAGGAGGTGGGGAGGGCTGGGGTAGTGGGGAGGGGTCGGTGGGGGGAAGGTAGAAAAGTGTACTTGAACAACAACAACAATAGAAAGTAATTCACTGCTCTTTCAGTAAATGGTCTCTGGGCACCTACCAGTGGAAAGCTCTGCACTAGCCCCCTGAGGAGAATGACATATACATGACTCTTGTCCTCAGGCATCTCAGACAGTGATAGCAAACTCTGGAGTGGAGTACGAGGCCCTCAATGACCTGCACTCTTCTTCAGTCACGCTTCCTACCATGCACAGGACTACGGCAGAGAAGAAGACATGCATGCCCCATAAAATGAACCATCAAATTAAAAACAACAACAACTCTGCTAACATAAAATATTAAACAAATAACAGAGTAGTTTTCAATTCTATAAAGAGCTTTAAGGAGATGCCTCATCTCGTCATTACTTCCTCAAATTTTACATTCTACCAAAATAGAGCTGCTTATGGGTTTCTGTACACAGTTCACTGTTTCCTGCTTTAGTTTCGTTCCATTTGTCAGTCTCTCTACTTGGAGTCCTCTCACCCGCCACGATTTATCTTTCTGGCACCTCTTGTGCACCACTTCAAAATCTCTCGCCTCACCTGTCTCTTATTTCGATTGATGCTGTGGCTCCATATGGGTTTCGACCAGTTTCATGCCAGTGAGGCTGACAGGACGGTGCCTCAGGATCCCACTTGGGATTCTCATTCCCCATGCTTGGAGACCACATATGCAGAATCCAGACCTGCCAGGAGTTAACTGTTTTGAAAAACAAATCCTGGGTGGTCCTGAGACAGTTTATATAACATATCAGAGAATCTTCTGAGGAAAAAAGAAATGAGAAAGGGAGGGAAGAGGGGAGGGAGCAGGAAAGAAGGGAGAAAGAGAGGGACCGAGGGAGGGAGAAAGGAAAGAGACAAGTACAAAAATAACTGTAAGTCCAGATGCCATACGAAAGATACTAACTCAGGGTGTATACTCAGCATTTAGGGAAAAAACAAATCAAATAATGATGTGAATCCAATATGATAAGAAATGTGCATCAATCACCACAGTACGATAAAAGTGACAGTTAATAATTAGTAAATGTTACTGGCTGGCTGGAAGTTCTAGGGCTAAAAGAAAAGCCACCACCCAATGGTGTGAGTATACTGAATCCGGCTGAGGGGGCCAGAGAACAGGAGAAACAAGGGAGCATCAGTTGTCAGGATTCGCACACAGTGGAGAAATTCTCAGGGTGCCTCTTTGGGAGCTGCTGCGGAGATGGCACAGCGGAGGGAGACGGGAGCCGGTGACGGAGGCCTGGGGATCAGCAGAGGTTACTTACGGCTTTATCGCAAGTGGTGCACAAGGCTATAGAGTGGGCTACGATTTCACAATGACCAGCAATTCAATACAAATTCAAATGCTTTTACTGTACTGGTAAAAAAAAATGTGATTCTCCTTGTGTTTTTTCATTTTGAGTTTTATGTTTACATAAAAAAATTTGGCTGTTTTTAGCTCTGAGCATCTACAGTGAGTGAAAAGCTGTGAATTTTGTAGGTGATAAAGGTCCAACATAGGGATAGCCTCTGGCAGTGATTCACAAACATTATTGTCACCTTCCTGACTCTTGGTGGCCCCACATTGCTGAGTTCAGGGTCCTGGCAAAACCTGGGGCAGACTGAGTTGTGTGGCTCTAGAACAGTGGCCATTTTTCCCTCACATGCACAATTGGTGCCGAGGTCTCCCTTCATGTGGCCACGTCTTGGCCTATTTGGGCCTGATAAACTGCTGGCCTCACCTTGAGGACTTCCTGAGATCCTGCCCCACCACAAGGGTCTACGGGCACATGGTAGGGGACAGCTAGACTTAATGTACCCTGGAACTTTTGCGGAGTGGCTTCAGACCCAGCACTGGCATTGAGTTTGAACCTGCATTAATCTGGTGACCATCGTTCCCATTACCTGGTGACTCACTGAGAACCTACCTGCTGCAACTTGAGTACCGCCAGAGGCTCTTTCAGTGACTGAGCCTGTTGGCAGCTGGCAGGTAAAGACAGGAGTGGTGGATCTCAGGGTGCCTTGGGCCTTTTGCTGACCTGTCCTCTGGCTCAGGACTGGTGGAAGCTTGGTGCGCAGCTTGGTCCTTCCCACATACACCAAGACCTAGCAGAAGCAGCCACAAACTGCGGATCTCTTTGCAGCTCAAAAGTCTTTTTGAGATCTTACGCTGGTTTTTTGTGAGCAACAGTCTGAATAATAGCATTTACATCTATGAGGATCTGACAATAACATAAATATAACATAACATAACATATAAACATAAAGCAAACTAACATTATCTAAAATGACAAAGATCTGTCAAAAATTTAATCTTATTTATATTACTAACCAGTACCTTAATTTCTTAAACTAAAGCATCAGCACTTGGGTCACTACACTGCACATGAAAAGTCTTTCCTAACAATAATGGATGGACACTTGTCCTGTCCAGTAGGGGGTTCTCCACATCCTGCCTCTCCACAACTAAGGAAGTTATCACCTTGGAAGTTTAAGCCTCCATCCCTTAGAAAGCAGAATAGCCTGCATCTTTTATACATAATATTTTTCCAGTCTCTCTCTCTCTCTGTTAAGTGTTTAAAAAAAGACATGTGCGACCTCATTAAAAATGAGTTATTGTATTTGTTTATTTACTTGGTTAGTTGGTGTGTTTTGATGATTTAGTTAATTTTAGCCTAAGAAGTGCATCGAAGAGGTGAGATAATTATATCTAGACAAATTTCCTCTTTAAGCTACTGATGCTAATTCTCTTCTACATAGTTAATCTCTTTTGGCCTTCATTTTCTCAATTGTTAAATGAGAACAAGATAATACTTGCCAAGTGCAGATTAATTTATATAAAGCACTATTCAAGTGGTTAAGTAGTTTTGCTCTTGCTACTTATCTTCAATAAGAAACTATCTTAATGCTATGTAGGTGACAGTAATTTGTTGAAGTCTAGTGAGAAATATTGTAACACAGGAAACTGATGGGTAACAGCAATAAAACATCATAATCCATTTCTTATAGATTGCATATTTGAATTGGACATATATGTTAGGACACCGATATTATGCTGAAGATTGTTTGACATGTAATTTATGTGCTTATTAACTGGCTAATAAAAATTATCTTGAAAGTTTTATACATTCCTATTCTTGCTGGGATAATGAGTAGAAATTTGAAATTCTTTTGTGCTTCAGTTCATGCCTGTCTTTAGCTACCTGTCTATATCTATCTATCTATCTATCTATCTATCTATCTATCTATCTATCTATCTTGACATAGAGCCCCTAATAGTGCAGAAACAGGGAAATGCAATGTACAATAAGACCCTAGACTTCAAAATTTGTGGTCTTGCTATTCACAGCTGACTGATTTCCAATTTTTCCTTGCCTCATGATAGCTACATGAGGTGTGAGTATCAAAGACATCCTTTGATGTTTTAATCTAAAACTTATTTTTCATGACAGTGAATTAAAGAGCAAATGCACATTTGAGGCAAGTAAGGTTTTACTGAACAAATAGTTTCCACATGAAATTAACTAAAAATTGGAGGATTTACCAACTTACTCTATTTAAAAGCGAATGACAAAGGAATCAGTATTAACCACATTCTGAAGTCCTAGAGAACACAAGAGAAGTTCTTCTAATGTAACCTTATTAGGGAAAGAATGTGTTGTACATTTTTCCACTCTTTCTCATCCAGCATTGCAAATTATGCAATTATGAATTGCATAATTCAGAAAACAAGGAGTGTACTACTGCTTAAAGACGAAAAGGAATAGGTTGTATCAGACTAAATTCCTGCTGAAAGCAGCTATAAAAGCTGAATAAAATACACAACACAGATGTCAAAAAGTACCGAGGAGCAACCAGAGCAGCCATGATGTGAGGGGCCGTGACAATGGAGAAAAGGAAACATCAGAGAAATGAACCTGACACACATTTCTCCACTGAGGCATTAGCTGTCATGTGTGGGGAAACAAGGAGATGAGAAACCAAGCTCAAAGCAGCTGTTCAGCGGCTAAAGTGCTAACAAGTGCTTTTGGTAGATTTCCTGGGTTGGGGAGCGTTAGGGACTGGATGTTTGTTTCCTCCCAGAGTTCATATGTCAAAACCCTAACCCTGGATGTGATGGTATTTGAAGATGGGGCCTTCAGGAGGTGTAAAATAAAAGGCCTTTAAGATACAAAATAAGCAGTATCAAATTTTGCCGTTCATATAATTTACCCATTGACAGACCCTATCTCATCCTTTTATTATGACAACTGACCTTTCAACAGAAATAATGAAATTTAGAAGACAGTAGCATAATAGCTTTGAAGTGCCCAAAGAAAATAATTGGCAATCTATAATTCCATACTCAACATAAATTTTCTTCAAAAGAGAAAAATAGAGAAATAATTTGTCATGCGTATTCTCCACTAAAATAATTATATGAGTGCAGATATACAAAAAGAAATAAAAAGAATAAAGTCAAGAAAAAACATGTTGATACATTTAAATAAATTTTTATTTTAGAAAAGAAAAGTAATGCTTTGTGGGGTTTAAAAATTATATATGTAAGATTAAAAGTCATAAAAACTAATGCAAAGGAAGAGAATAAGAGAAATACGGTTAGTATGTTCTAAGATTCTGGCAATACTGAAGAAGTAGTAACAAGTGATAAATTGTATTATACAACAATAAGTTGAGGATATAGGTAGCAATCTCTAGGATAACTACTAAATTAATAATAACAAATGTAATAAAAATAAAAATATTAAAAAATTTAAATAAGTAATAATGAAAATATATGTCAAAGCTTATGTAAGTTAAAACAATGTTTAGAGGAAAAATTATGGCTCTTAATGCATATATTAGAAAAAACATTAAAAATCAGTTTTCTAATTTATTAAGCTAGAAAGAGAACAACAAATTAAAACTAAGGGGAAATGAAGGTGGAAAATAATAAAGATAACACAATTAATCAATGAAATAGAAAACTAAAACCCTTTAAATTAATGCAATTCATAAAGTTAACAAAATTGATTTAAAAAAGAGAGAGAAAACAGAGGTTATGAATACTAGGATTGAAAATGACACCACAGCTATAAATCCTACAAATATTTAAAAAGTAATAAAAGTATTATAAACAATTTTATACTGATTTGACAATTTCTTAAAATGTATGAATTTTTTTAAAAAACAGAACTCATCAAACTGATGCAAGAAAAAAGAGAACATCTGAATCCTCATATTTATCAAGAAATCTGAATCCATGTTCAAATACCTTCCCACAAAGAAAAATACTGGCCATGATCATTTCCCTGATAAATCTTTGAAACATTTTTGGAAGAAATAATGATTCCACTTAATATCTCCTAGAGAACTGAAAAAGAAGAGACATTTCCCAAATCATTTTTATTGCAGGGATATTAGAATAAAGGAAATTTACAGGCTAAACTCTCTTACACACATAGAAACAAAAACCTTAAATCATTAACAAAGTAAATAAAAGAGATAATCATGACCTAGTAGAATTTACTTTAGGAATGCAAAAGTAGTTTAACAATAGAAAGTCAATAAATGCAATTTCCTATATTAATACAATCAGAGAGGGGGATTTTAATACATCATGTTCAGAAACTGATCGCTTATGCAGAAAAATAATAGCACTGCAGTAATACGAATAATACATTTAATTAACTTGATGCAGCACCTATATAGAACTTAGCATTACATAAACAGAGAACCTAAATGATTTTCAAGCATACACAAAAACATTCTCCCGAACTGATCTTCTATAATGACACAGTGGTACTCACAAGAGATTCCAAAGAACTGATATCATACATGATATAATTCAATTACCAAAAACAATTAAATAAGAAGTTAATTGATAGTTTTAAAAAGTAAGTTTACTTAAAGCAAGGAAATACAATGCATAAGTTAAGAGGTAATCATAATTGAATAGATAAAATAATTAGTTTTGAACAAAACACAGAAATTACATATAAAATTTTGTGATGCTTAATTTTTTAAATATATTTTATTGATTATGCTATTACAGTTGTCCCATTTATCCCCCATCATTCCCCTCCACCCTACACACCCTCTCCCACCCACATTCCCCCCTTTAGTTCATGTCCATGTGTCATAAGTTCTTTAGCTTCTACATTTCCCATACTATTCTTGCCCTCCCCCTGTCTATTTTCTACTCACCGTCTATGCTATTTATTCTCTGTACCTTTTCCCCCTCTCTCCTCCTCCCATGCCCCTGTTGCTAACCCTCCATATGATCTCCATTTCTGTGGTTCTGCTCCTGTTCTAGCGGTTTACTTAGTTTGCTTTTGTTTTAGGTATGGTTCTTAATAGATGTGAGTTTGCTGTCTTTTCACTGTCGTATTTGTATCTTCTTTTTCTTAGATAAGTCCCTTTAACATTTCATATAATAAGGGCTTGGTGATGATGAACTCCTTGAACCTGACCTTATCTGAGAAGCACTTTATCTGTCCTTCCATTCTAAATGACAGCTTTGCTGGGTAGAGCAATCTTGGTTGTAGGTCCTTGACTTTCATCACTTGGAATACTTCTTTCCAGCCCCTTCTTGCCTGTAAGGTCTCTTTTGAGAAATCAGCTGACAGTCTGATGGGAACTCCTTTGTAGGTGACTGTCCCCTTATCCCTTGCTGCTTCTAGAATTCTCTCCTTCATTTTAATCTTGGCTAATGTAATTACGATGTGCCTTGGTGTGTTCCTCCTTGGGTCCAGCTTCTTTGGGACTCTCTGAGCTTCCTGGACATCCTGGTAGTCTATTTCCTATGCCAGATTGGGGAAGTTCTCCTTTATTATTTGTTCAAATAAGTTTTCCACTTGTTGCTCTTCTTCTTCCCCTTCTGGGACCCCTATAATTCGGATGTTGGGACGTTTAACGATGTCCCGGAGATTCCTAAGCCTCTCCTCATTTTTTTGAATTCTTATTTCTTCCTTGTTTTCTGTTTGGTTGTTAGTTTCTTCCTTCTGGTACACTCCATTGATTTGAGTCCCAGTTTTCCTTCCATCTCTATCAGTTCCCCATGCATCTTCCTTCATTTCACGTATTGTAGCCTGCATTTTTTCATCTAATTTGTGAGCAAAATCAACCAATTCTGTGAGCATTTTGATGACCAGTGCTTTGAACTGTGCATCTGATAGGTTGACTATCTCTTCACTGCTTAGAGGAATTGGCTCTGGGGCTTTGATTGGTTCTCGGGTTTGAGCCATTTTTGGTGGGTTTTTTTTTTTTTTTGGTTTTAGTCTGGTCGCGGCTATTAGTAGTGAGGGGTGGAGCCTTAGGTGTTCCTCAGGGCGGGGCAGTCCAGTTGCTGGGTTGTGACGCTATAGGTGTGCTCGGGGTCCGAGATGGAACAATGGCTCCTGTTTTGCTCTCTTCTGGATTCAGTCCCTTCCGCCACTTCCCCTCTGCCTGGACTGTCTGCATGCACGAATGTGGGACCACCTGGTCAGCCAGCCGCCTTGTGCAGCCTCACTGGGTCTGCACAGTTGTCCCCCTGTGCCCGGGGTCCACCAGCTGCTGCCTGTGGGCCCAGGGACCGCCAGCTGCCGCCTGTGCATCGGGGAACTGCCAGTCGCTGCTGCTTGCGCTTCCACACCTCCACCTTCTCCTGCCGCGACTCCGCCCCTCCTACCGGTCTGGATGAATGGTTGTTGGACTTCCGTACAGTTCAATTTTCTATAACTTCTGGTTGTTTTCTTGTTTCTAAATATTTGTTGTCCTTAATTTTGGTTGTGAGAGGAGGCACAGTGTGTCTGCCCACGCCTCCATCTTGGCCGGAAGTCCTGATGCTTAATTTTTTTAAAGAATCATGAAAATAAATGCAATCAAATTTCAAGTCAAGGAGTTAGAAAAAAATTCGAGCATACAGAAAAAATATAGGAAAAGGAAATAATCAGAAATTAGTGAAATAAAGAATTAAAGAGAAATTATCATAAGTAAAAAGAAAATTATTTGAATTAAATTAAAAAGGAAATTATTTGAATACTAAATCAATAATCTAACAAAATTAACTAGGAAAAAAGAAATCACAAATAAATACTTAAAGAAATCTGAAAGGGAATATATTATAAATACAATTACATTTTTAAGATCTATTAAAAGAACACTATGAAAAACTTTTGCCAATAAATTGGAAAGTATAAGTAAAAAAAATGACCAAAGAATGTTTAAAAACTAATAGATTAAAAAACTTTTAAAAATTGGATTAATAGTAAAAAGTCTTACCAATGTAAGGTAATTAATAGTAAAAAGTCTTACCAACATAAGCTAAATAAGATTATTTATTCCCCAAACCCAAATGGAATAAATAATCCCTTTAATATGCAAACTGTTTCAGAGGATAGAAGAAGGAGGTAGGTTATATAACTAACTCATTTTTTAAGGCTATTTTAATAGTCCAATATTACCAATGAACATACATGCCCAAATCATATATGATATAATAAAAACAAAATTTAACACAGTATTTCTCACATACACACGCACACATACTTGAGCAAATAAAATTTACTCTAGGGAACAATAATTCGGAATTAAGGCTATTAATATAATTTATCAGATAATAGGTTTGATGGGACTATGAGATGTACTTTAAAAGGGAATTGAAAGTAATATTCAATTTATTTTTTAAAAAAGATCTGAAGCAATTATGACAAAACCTTATTTGATCTTGGTGATGTTTATATGTGTATTTATTAATTTGTCTGTATTTTTATTATTTAAAAAATTTCACCTAATTCTCTGCCAGATTACAGCCAAGGTTTTCTGTATTAGCAATAGATAAAGCTATTTCTTACTGAAGAAAGCCCGTAAAAATCAACCTCCTACTATTTGATTTATTTAATTACAGTGAGGCTTTTGCCTTTGCTCATAAAAAAATAAAAGTCATCTGTATGGCTGTGAATAAGAAAATCAGATAAACCTCAAAGGTCAGGAATGATTTTTCTGAGGCTCTTTGTTCTTCAAGCTGTTCAGGCATCTGAAATGATGCTTTTCTGTGTGAAGGAAGAGCCTATTTTCCTTTGGGAAAGTTGCGCATTGTGTGGTGTAAGGAAATAGCAGGTCATAATACCTGAGGCAGGTTGTGAGATAAGATGCTACGGCTTCATGATGTGGCAACTCCCTGATGCTTCCCCTCTTAATATAAGTATTTGATTCTATTCTACGCCACTGGCCTCACGTAAGGCTGCCTTTGAGACAGTGTGAGAGATATTCATGGCCACGTGACCTTTCATTGCTTGACACACCATCTGTCTCTCTCCTTGGAGAGGCACAGCGGAGAAGCGAAGGTGGAATTTAATCATCGAGGTCTCCAGGCTATTGAGCTCCCAACTTCTGAGCTGCTGCGAAGCTCTCCAATGCCTTTGCTGTGGGAAGGGTCATTTTTGCACTTAACTGAAACCGTACTTATTTTTAAATGATTGATCCTCCTCTCCATCACTGACATCATCAATGTAAAGTTAAATGATGCTGTTGATGATAATGCTAATTTCGGCAAACTCAAGAATACCAGGCTTTTTCCTGCCTCCTTGCCTACCAGATTCGTGGGTGTGACCTGTCTAGGTTTCTGTCTTGATTGGAGATGACCCGAGAGGGTGGAACACGATGATGTACGCGAACGACTTAGATCGTGCCTGACACACAGGAGGTGTTCAGTGCGCACTGGCTGGCCTATGGCCCTTACCCTCCAACTCATCCAGATACTCTCTGATTTGGAAGACCCCACAAAAGGTGGGACTGGAGGGATGGTTCCCAGGTCATTTAGGGATTTGGGAGGATGCAAGTAGATTTTAAATGGCTCCGTGATAGTTTTACAAGGTTCTGGGTCTTGGATCAGAGGAAAGGGGAACACTGCCCTAAGCTTTAGACTAAGGATGGGCAAGATGATTGGGTCTTTACAGGCTACTTAGAGTCCCTGCCATATATTCTTCTTTGTTCTTCTTTTTTTTTTTTTACAATACTTTAAAAATGTGAAAACCATTCTCAACCTAAAGACCATACAAAAACAGGCTGTGGGTTGGATTTAGCATGGAGACCATGGTTCACAGAACATTGCCAACCACCTGTGTGAGGTTCCCTGGGCCCAAGGAGTAGCCAGGGAATGGGCTTGTGGGCAGGGCTTGGTATGATGGCTGAATGTGTACACATATGTGCATGAAACCCCTCATGGTAGAGAATGGCCCCAGGAGAGTAAGAAACAGGGATGGCTGTGGGGTCAAGACTTCTGGTTAGCTTTCAATATGCAATCCTGTTCAGGTCTGGAACTCCAACGTGTCTGAGACTTTTAAATTTAAAACTGGCCTCCATGTAAGTTAAGTACACTGTCAATGGAATATAGATTTTGCCGAACAGTCTTTTATCTTAAGTCTGTAATCTTTATAAATGTAGGGATAGGATGCATGGTCCTTTATTTACATTTTTACTCAGAGCCCCCACAAATACTGAGAGCAAACTTATCTTAAGCTCTCTGGTGCTCTCTCCTTGAAAACAACCCAACAATTCCTAAGTCAGTTCTGGGATGTCCCTAAATAAATCTGTTGCTGACATGTATTCCCAATGGCTGTCCACTGCATAAATTATTTCCAACTGGAGAGATAATTAAGCCAACCTTTAAGCTCCACACATCTGCCCCCAAAGTTCTACCTTGATATATGTAGTGTAGAAGTCAGTATTCCTAGATCCTCTAGCTCAGTGTCACAACTCAAAGGCCTCCAAGGGTCTGGGAAATTAAAATGAGAGATGCAGTCCAGGTGTTAGAGGAACTACACACGGACGAGGGAAAGCACCCTACACAGGACAGTCACTGCTCACCTTCAGGGACTGCTGTTATGGAAAATTGCTGGCCCAGTGTTGCCCAAGTGCTAATTTTCTTTAAAGAAAAAGCAAACAAACAAATAAACAAACAAAAACCCTGAGAACATCTGATAACTAATTCAAATTTAAAAATCATGTTGATCAAGCAAACTTGTCCGCACTCTAAATTTAGTTCACAAAACGACGGTTGGTCACTTCTACTCTAATTCTTTCTAACTGAATATGGACCGTGTCAGAGGAAAAACACCTCTCCTGTGCCAATTTATCTTGTGTGTAGCCTTGTCTTCATGCGCTAGGAACTACAGTTATAAAGCAAAGAGCACATGACAGTGAGTCAGGAGACCAGGCCCCTGCCTCCCAAACTGCCTTCCCTATTCTATGTGGTTTGGACCAAACTCCCTCTTATAACAGTCCTTTGTTCCCTCAGGTGGGGGCATTGGATAAATGTTATTTTAGTTCCCTTCCAATTTGCATATTTTAGATTTAAAAATTTTGTAATCAGAGATGTGACCTAAGTAAACCTTGTTTCATAGCATTGTACCACTGCAAAAGTTATTGTAAACCTATAATCAGTTTATTGCATTTTTTCAGATCTGAATGTGGTAATAAGAATTTGTTAAAATTGAGTTTGCAAGTTGTTTGCAATACAGTATTATTTACATTAAGTGTCAATAGAATATATCACCTTTGTATTCTCATCTCACACATATAAAATATTCTTTAATATAAAACATTTACCAACATCCAGAAATCATTATCATTATTTTTCTGCCCTCTGGGGAAATGCCCTAAGGATAAACAACAGGTAAGTTATGACAATACATTTTACATTTTGTTTCCTGTGTTTTGTTTTTGAGACCAAGCCATGTACAATACTTCTTGGTTTCTCTGCTTCTAGCATTGACTGTAAGCAATTCTGCAAATGTAATGGGTGTGATTATATTTATAAAAATGTGATAATGTGCCATCCAGGATGGTGCCACACTTCTATCAACAAAGGAGAAGACACAGGGCACATTTTTAAAATCTTGAACTAAGTGCTAGGAGATGCCAGAGAACAGCTTTGGGGGTGGGAGATTTTGGCAGACATATATAGGGCCAGTCTCTTTCAGTGAGGAGGAATGTGTGATGATGAATGTCGAGAGCCATTATTTTTCTTTTCTGAGGAATTTTTTCTTCTTTAAAGCAATTTATGGAGATATAATTTATATAGCATAAAATTTACATATTTTAAGTGTACACATCAATGAATTTTAGTATATTTACAGAGTTGTGTAACCATCACCAAAACCTAATTTTAGAATATTTCCATTAACCTAAAAAGAAACCTCAACCCTATCTACAGTTAGTCCTTATTTTCACCCTCAGCCCCAGAGCAACTAGTAATCTACTTTCTGTTTCTATATACTTGCCTTTTCTTGGCATTTTATAGAAATAAAATAATATATTCTTTTGTACCTGGTTTCTTTCACTTAGCGTAATATTTTTGAGGTTCATCTGTTTGCACTGCTTTCTTCCTTTTTATTGCTGAATAGTATTCATGGATACGCCACATCTATTTACTCATCAGTTGATGGATATTTGGATTATTTCCACTTGTTGGTTTTTGAGAATAATTAGGCTATAAACATACTGATCTTTGTGTGGAAGCAGTCATTCTTGACTTGATAAAGAATTAAGGTTTGCAGCTTAGTTGCCCTTTTTGTTGTTATATAATAAATTTGAGGAAAAATGAACATATATTCACATAACGTTGTTACCATCGGTAGTTAACTAAATATTATTGGGTTGGCCAAAAACTCTGTTTGTTTTTTTCTGTAAAATAAAAGACTCATTTTTCATTTTCATCAATAGCTTTATGAATTTGGATATTTTGAGTGTAAATCAGGCTCTTCATGGGATCACAAGGAAACCATTCCAAGGAAGACTGTGATGTGGCAAGCTGATTTATGTGGGTGGAAATAGAAGCTGTTTCCTGGGTTTCCAATGTCCCACTTCCATCTGTCTCATCATGAAAAAGTCCAGCCATGTTCTCAGCAAGGCCTAAACCAAAGCCATTGTCGAGAGTTTTTGCTTCTTATTAAAGCTCAGCCTTTTGGAGTCCATGCCATCTCCTGCAGAGCCAAGTAGCTGCTAGACCCACGCGATCATGTGCTCCCAGATGAGAGAGACTACATGAACAAATGAGCAAGTGTGGGCCAAACACGAGAGACAGAGAAATAGGGAGAGGGAGAGACAGAGAGAGAAAGAGAGAGAGAGAGCGCACATTTCTTTGTATCTCTGGGATTATATTACTTTGTGTTTGAGATTGACTAGGTACTTTTTTTTCCAAGCTTTCATGGAATTTTTATAGGCCCACCCCCTAGTTAGACTGACTGGCCTCTTTGGTCAAGCACCTCCTCCCATACCCCCAACAATCCAGTGCAAGAAGGGGAAAGCAAGGAGTGGTGGAATCCCTCTGGTGGAACAATGCTAAAATCCTCTGGGGTGTGAAGCTGTAGCTTCCTAGTGAAGCGCACAGGCTTATGCTCCCCTGTTTATTAAGTTCAATGTCTAATTTCCTTTGCTCCCCTTTACTTCATTAATATCTAGTTAACTCCCTTTCTTTTATTAATACCTCATTAACTACCAATGGTAAACACAGCACTCTTACTTGCATTCTGTTTTGCAAGAGTGAGTTTGTTCACAAAGGCAATTTGGAGTAGCCTTGAAGGGACAATCACAGGTGTTTGCCAGGCATGTGAACATCAATTGTCAAGTTTGTTCTAGAAGATAAGGTTGAGAGTATCTCTATTCTATAATTAGATTGGCTGCACTCATTTCTGAAGGGCTGGTCTCTGAATGGACAAGAGCACTTTTCAGTGGCCCTAGGGTTAAATCATCTGGGCTGCTTCCCTGCTTTATTCAAGGCCAGCTCTAAGAGCTACATTTTCTCTACATGCTCAAGGGTAGCTAACATTCTCTTGTTTGTTTGTTTTTTTCACAGATAACACCTGGAAATTCTTCTCTCAACTCTCCACCACCCTAATACTAGAGACAGTACTATAGTATATGTCCTCACTAGTTTTCTTCCCTCTACCCATGACTTACGGGTTTTATTATTAATATCAGTGAATTTACAGAGTGTAAAGCAAACAAAACTACAAGGTCTAGTGGCAAAGTTTTTTCAGACCTTATAGCATCATCAGAATGGTTCCTTGATCCATAATGAAATCTAGGGAATCTATTTTCTGTCTGCTTCTGAAATATCCCTGGGGCTCAGGCAGTCTTTCTTTCTTAAGTGATTTCTGGACAGAGCTCTTATTTTTAACTTTTTTCCCCTAAGAGTGGTGCATTCTCCTTTCCTGCTATTGTTTTGTTCAGCCCTTCCTTTTTAAAATAATTTCTCTCTTTTAGTACCTAAGACTGAAGAAGAGAGAGGTAAGGCAAATCTGTGAAGCAGTCCAATATATCTGAACTCAAATGGATGATTAGGAAATCAGGTGGACCCCATTCCTCTGGTTTCACTGTCCCCCTGACCATCTCCACCCCCTCTCTAATAAATGTAGGAAAAAATCAAATAGGGTCTTTCTCTGACTGCAATCCGAACATCTTTGCCCATCCCATTGTTAGGCTATATTTGGAATGTTGCAAGCAGCTGCAATAATTTAACAGTGATTTTTAAAACCCAAACTCCATCACTTCCAGAGTCCTTTATAATGAAAGTTTAGGGCATGTATGGACTACAGCCCTGATGACGCTACATGCTGAGGGTCCTTGCCTGTTTTTTCTTCCCTGTGCCCATAGTCGTTCCAAATATAACACAAAAATGTTAGATTTGGTTTTGCTTTAGAAGAGCAGAATCTTGCAAACTTTCCAGAAGAATAATGGTTATAATGACATTAACAGGCACAGAGACCTAGAGGGGAAGCTCAGTTGATTAGGGTGTCATCCTGGCCAAGGTTGTGGGTTAGATCCCTGGTCAGGGCACATACAAGAAGCAACGGTTGAATGCATAAGTAAGTGGAACAACAAATTGATCTCTCTCTCTCTCTCTGAAATCAGTAAATAAAAACAAACAGAGATAGAGAAGCCAGTTAGCTAAGAA
This sequence comes from Glossophaga mutica, assembly GCA_039655065.1. Classification (NCBI taxonomy): domain Eukaryota; kingdom Metazoa; phylum Chordata; class Mammalia; order Chiroptera; family Phyllostomidae; genus Glossophaga; species Glossophaga mutica. The sequence continues at coordinate 172,232,773 of CM077304.1, read as the reverse complement.
TGTTTGACATAGCATATTAACTTTCTTTTAAATCTAAACCCAAACTCTAATAAGATATACAAGGTCTGTACGGAAAGTATGCAGCCATGTAATATGAGAAATAGAGACATTTATTGAAGAAGATACAAGACACAAGAAATGTTGTACATAGGACAATGATGCCTCAGTCCCTTTCAAAGTAGGTACCTTGGGACCTCACACAGTTCTCCCAATCGCCATCAGCTGCCCCATCATATTTTCCTAAATCTCATCAATGGTCTGAAATCTCTTCCCTTTCAAAGGTGATTTTAGATTTGGGAAAAGCCAGAAGTCATAGGACACCAAATCTGGGCTGAAGGAGTGCTGAGTCACCTGGGGATTTGATGTTTCACCAAAAAATTCTGCATGACACATGACACATGACACATGAGCAGGTGCATTGTTGTGATGAAGCTGCCAATCACCAGGTACCCATAGCTGTGGCCTTCTGAATCATCGAAATAGTTTCCATGGAGGAATGTTCAAGCTTAATTCAAAACTGGATGCAGATTCATTGCTCTACTCACTCAGTCATTTTGAATGTGATGGCCACACAGTACACATGCTCACTCAATGGCGTCTACTACCCCCACTGACAATTACAGTGAAGTTGTCATTGTTCACACATGCACATTCCAGTCCATTCTCCTTGGCCACCACGTTATATTGATGTCATGTGAACCATTCTTGTTATATTAACCATGGCTGGACTTTTTCCAGATAGACCTCTTATTACAGTATTATCTTATGGCACAATGACATCGGCCCAGATGTTTTATGGTCACTCTTCTCTTTTTCTTATTCATTTGGTTGCAATTTTTAAAAATTGATTTGAGGGAGAGAGGGACCTATTTGTTGTTCCACTTAGCTATGCATTCATTGGTTGATTCTTGTTTGTGCCCTGACCAGGGATGAACCCACAACCTTGCTGTATTGGGATGATGCTCTAACAAACTGAGCTACCCAGCCAGGGCCTGAATGAAGTTCTTTTGATTCTTTTGCCAGTCAGTTCTGAGTTTGAACCTTGGCTCTACTTAGCTGCTGCATAATTTCTCTAAAGTTTGTTAATAAATAAGGTGGCCAGTTCTCAGGATAGGCTCAGGACTGTGGGGTTTCCTGGGACATGGGACTTTTCATGTTTAAAGTGAATGTCCCAGGACAAGTTGCTTACCCTATTTGATAACATGAGTATTAAACACCTACCTAAAGACTTTTATGAAGATTCTGAGCTAGCAGAATGCCTCATCAAAATAGTTTCAAGTAAATGAAAAATGTTTTTATTCAACTAATTTCAATAATCTTCCTGCTTAGTTTTATCTTTACTTGACATCCCTCTGGGTTGTTGAATGAAAACTTCCAAAAATCAGAACTAAATATGTATGAATTACTGCTTTTTTAAATTACATAGAGATTTCTTAAAATTATGGCAAAATATACATAACATAAAATTTATCATTTAATTGTATAATTTTAATTGTATAATTCAGCAGTGTGAGGTACATTCCCATTGTTGTATAATGAGTTTCAAGAACTCTTTTATCTTGTAAACTGAAACTCTATACCCATTAAACCACCACCATTCTACTTTTCATCAGTATGAATTTGACTTTAGTTATCTCATGTAAGTCACATAGTATTGTCTTTTTTGTGACTGCCTTATCTTACTTAGCATAATATCCTTAAGGTTTATCCATATTATAGAATGTGTCAGGATTTTGCTCCTTTTTAAGAGTAATATTTCATTGTACGTGTATAGCACGTTTTGTTTATTTATTCATATGTCAATGAACACTTGGGTTGTCTCTATCTTTTGGCTATTGTGAATAATGGCTATGAACATGTATGCACAAATATCTCTTTGAGACCCTACTTTCAATTATTTTGGGTGTATGCCCTGGATGGATTATTGCTTCATAAACTTTAATGTACATTCAAAAAAATATAGGATCTTACTGAGATACATATTACCTTTCAGTAGGTTCTGGAGTACAGCCTGTATTTCTGACAAGCTTGTAGGTGATATCACAGCTGCTGGTATGCAGACCACGCATTGAAGTATAAGGGCATAGGAAAAATGCCTTGGAAGTAAAGATATCTGAGTTATGTACAGTTTTGGCTCCACCACTGACTGAAGGTATAGCCAAAGGTAAGCTACCTAAAATCTCTGGGCCTATTAGGCCATTTACAGACCAAGGGGTTTGGACTAGATAACTTTTAAGGTCATTCTCTTCTCTGATATTCTGCACTATCATGTTTGCCTTGGGTACATTTTATTTTCTTTTACATACTTGTGATAAAATACACAGGAAACAATAATTCTTGTGCTGTGGTATTGGCAGGATTTCCAGCAGGTCTAGAAAGCCATGAAAATTAGATTAATAGATCTAATAGATCAATGGGACTATAAATTACCAGACCAATGAGGAAATGAAAGTAAATAGATTTGCATAGAAAGTGGGGCCCTCTGCTCAACTCTGTCAGTTCCCATTTGTGAAGGCATTTATCGACTTCACCCTGGGCTACTTCACTCTGGGCAGCCATTTCTATTTAAAAGAAAAGAAAGCAGAGACATTTCATGGTGAACCACAGGGAAAAAAACTTTCATCTGAAGCACTATTAAGAGGAGAGTACTTTTAGTTACATATAATTTCTGATTCAAGAACAAGCAGAGGGAAAGGAAAATAAAACACTCTCAACAAGATTTCAAAGTTATATGTATGTGTATTAAAGTTTAAGGTGGATGGAAATGGGGCTTTTAGGGGTTAGCACACTATAATGTGTACAGATATTAAATTGCAATGTTTTACACCTGAAACATATATATAATGTTATTAACCAATGTTACCTCAGTATGAAAAAAAAGGAAGAAGAAGCACTAATCTATCCATAATTCCACTTTGGGGTATATGTACAAAAATCAAGAGAAAAACCGTGATTTGTAGTATTTGTTAAGGTGTAAATTTTCCTACATGATTGCTTTCAAACTACCAATGTGAACCAATTGGCTAGCAGAATTCCTGAAACTTAACAGTTTTATTGAACTAGCACAAGCCAGCTTTTGCATACCACTAAAGAGTGAGCTTCCTATAATTGAGTCGTTGGTATTAGATAGCAGGAACTTCTAATAATCTCTTCTTTCCCGCTGTTGCAGTGGCTCTCAACTCTGTCTGAATATTAAAATCACCAGCGATACATTTAAAAAGCAGTAATACTCAGGCCTCATCCCAACCCAAATAAATCAGAAATTCTTAGGGTAGAGACACAGGCAAAAACTTTCTCAGGGTTTATGCATTGCCATGGATGACAGCAACAACCTTCTTGCTATCAATGCCAAGCCATCCAATGATCTGATTACATTCAATGTTTCAGGTTCCTCCTCTCTCCTGAGAGAGTATTAACAGAGTCAAAGAGTAAAATGTGTAAAAGTAAATGATGCTTTCGTAACCTATCAGATAAATTTAGTGTAGACTATGGAGATTTCAAATCCACTAGGGGCACTGATGTATTCATTAGGCCATGGCTAATCAAATGTGCTTGACCAGACTATAGGTCTTATGCTAAGGCTGAGCAACTGAAAGTTAACAACAGGTAAAAGCCGATGCGGCTGGTGGTGGTCATGTACATTGGGTGGCAAGCTTACTCTCCTCAATCCTGCCCTTGATGACTGGGCCTGGCAGAAGTTTATGGAGAGTGGGGAAATGAGGATTGGAGAGAGTGGGTGGGAAACGTGATGTTGTGATTGAACAGGTGGCATTTGGAATTTATACTTTTAGAAAATAATGTTGGTTGCTAGAGAAGAATAGAATCAGATATCACTGGTGTAATGGGGTCATCCAAGGCCAGAGAATTTTGTGGAACAAATAATGTACGAGTGATGGGAAGTCACCCCCGACATGACGGCAGAGGATGGGTGGCAGAGGAAGCAAGTGAGTGAGACAGAGGATAACAAAATGACATGTACTATTTACTGAGCTTCTACCATGTGCTAGGTCCATCAGGAGGTAGCCTGTGTGTATATTTTCTCATTTAATTCTCAAATCAGCTTTATGAGGTAGTAACTAGTATTAACACATCTATTTTATAATTGAGAAATCAGGTTGAGAGACTGTCTTACCCAAACTCTTTTCAAAATCAAGTCTGCTGATCCAGAATCCATTTTTAAACCTCTATACTACTGCCATTTGTTGGATATCTGTCATGTATTTGACATTGTGCTAGGTGCGTCAGCATCTTGAATTAATACGAAACTTAAAATTGTGTTATCTTCACTTCATGGATAGGGAGCTAAGGCAGCAGGTAAGTGGCTTCTCATGGTTTCAGTTGGTAGAAACAGCAGGGCCAATATTGGAACTACATCGTGGCTTCAAAGTCTGTATTATTTGTGAAGTCATCAGCGTCTAGTCAGCTGATGCTCTAGCTCCTCACACGTCACTTGTAAAAAATTCTGCTTTCTGCTTTTTGTCCAGCCCACCCCACACGGCAGCCTGGTCTATTCCACACTGACTGGGAGTACATTAGTCACAGGATCTAGTTCCAGTCCTGCCTTCAGTAAACAGTGTGAACTTGGCAGTTTTCTTTGCCTCTCAGCCTCGGATTTCACACTTATAAAATGGTTTGGGGGGTGGGTGGAGTTGTGAACTTTAATTTCCTTTTTAAGGCTAAGATTCTTATTTCTAACTTGTGTCATGCCTCAATCAACTTGGGGTTTCTTCTGAAAAATGAAGTCTCTACTCATCTCAGTACTCTTACCTGCTATGAGCCAAAGATGAAAATTTTTGAAGGACACAGGATGATTCAATCCATCCTTTTTTCCACCACTCTCTTTTGCTGTCTATAAGGAATTGTGGTTTATGGCAGCTTTTATCTCTATGGTCCCTCAGGGACAGAAACAGGCAAGCCGCAGTTAGCGGGAAGGATCTCTGATATGACCTGCTTCATTGAGAGTGACTGGCTCTCCATTTTTCTCTGTTGAAAGAGCCAATCAGCGGAGTTAGGACCCGGGGTTCTTTAACATTCTTTCCTGGCTGATCAGTGATTCATAGAGTCCATTAAATTGCCTGGATGACCAAGAGCTCAATTTTCCCGGACAAAGCCTGCTTGGCAGTGAAGAGGCTATTTCTCCCCCTTAGCAACCATTGAAGAGTCAGCATTGGTAGCTCTGGGGGAAGTACATCTCAGCATGCTATATTAACCTCTCTGGCACTGCCTGGTGGCCCTGGTCCAGCAGTTACCCAGCTGACGTTAGGGTTTACGATTGCTCAGGCATTGATGAGTGACTGTGCTGACGGTGCAGCAGTATTTAGCCAGGGGACTTATTACTTCTAGGCTCTCTAGGAGAACATGTGAGAGCTATTTTTTGAGTGCTTTTCCCACAGGTTGAAAGTCTGGGCAATTATATGCTTTTTCTAACATATGGTTAGAAATATAGTGAACTGATTTCTAAAACATGAAGGTTAGAAATTTATGTATCAATGGGGTGTGCAGGTTTTTTGACTTTCTGAACAGTTAGACTTAGGCTATTGTATGGGTTTGGTGGTGGATCTACCACAGCATCAAGTCCTGGATATGACTGTGCATGGTAATCTGTAAAGGCCCCACGTGAGAGGTTAGTGTTATTAATGCCAAATTCCCTGAGTTGCTATATGCCCTATTTTCTGATTCTGCTAAAGAAGAACAGTCTTTTTAAGATTTTTCTCAGTTGCCCCCTGCCACACCCAACTCCATTCTTGATGTTGATTTGATTTTCCTCTATACTCCTACATTTCCACCCCTGCTGTCTCAGGGGTTCTGCTCAAGCCTTTTCTTTCTTCCTCTTCCCTGCCTTCAGTTGACAGCTCCATTCACCCATGGAGGGGTGGTTTCTGAGAGTTCTCCAGTCAAGTGTTCTCTGCTGCCCTCACTAATTCAAGTAGACCTTAACCTCTTCCCTAGATTTTGGGTACATGAAGTGTCTCAGCAATATGATATTAATAGAGCAAGGGCAGTGATAATGAAATCTACATAACTATATTTTTATGGTACCTTTCACAAAGGCATTTTTGTTTTCTTAGATGCATGATTATTCAGACTGTTTGGGAAGATGTGAAATCCTCTTTACAAAGGGGTATTCAGAGGTGAGCTGCTAAGTGGAAAGGTTTCTGATAAAACTCTGAGTTTCTTTTTGACATTATGTTATGTCCTTGATTCCTAACTCTAAAAGATAGAACTTGCTGGGGAATGTAAAATACTTAATGGCCAACATAGGGATATTTACTGATTTGAAAGGTGCACAGTATGTAATAATGTAAAGTATTTGCCTTCGCTGTCCTATTATCTAATGGGCACTTTCCAGAAGATCCATTGTAACATCCAAAGAGCTTTTGTCTTCTATTCTCTGTGTATATAAAAATAAATGTGGCCTAACATGTTGCTTCATACCTGAACAGAGAAAAGACAGTTTTCTTTAACCCCTAACCTACTGGCTTCTTAATTAATCAGGTACAATGGTAGTATCTAAATGAGGTTTTTACAAAACTTTAAGTATTCTATAATCTCCACCACCCTCTTCCTCAAAGCCACTCCAAATGGATTTGTGATTCTAGTAAAAATAGTGTATTTGCTATATAAATGCAATATCAACATTGCATCTGAAGAGCCATTTTGTTATAATATAAATTCTGGAATTGCTGCCAATCAAGTCATCTCAGATGCACTTATGCTTTTGAAAAGATTATTAATATTACTTTTGTAACAGTGTACTCTTTATTTAAATCAATTGTCTAGAGATGGAAGCAATGAGAGCAGTTTATTACTTAAAGCCCAAATATGCTAAGTAAAATGCAGAAGTTTTAAATCATCGTCCTCTGTACCTCACCCTGGCATCCAACGATCTCCACAGCTAATGGCAATCTAGTTCTCTAGCACCATCATCCACGTCATCACACAGTGCACACTCCAGTCCTAGTAGATGAATTCATTACTCCTGATCTCTTGGTTTTTGACCTTTCTGATTCTTCCACCTATAAGACCATTTTATGTCCATCCTCCAATTATAGCTGTTGGACTCTTACCAGTTTAAGGCTCAGTTCCAAATCCACATTAAATAATGTCCAACCTTCTATCCCACTGTGTCCCACAAGCCTGACCTTAGTCATCTGAAATTAAATGCCTCTTTCTTTGCATTTCCAATGTCATTTATATTCTGCTTGTAAGTTATTAAATTAATTTCCTTAGGAGAGTTATTACCATCATTTATTTCTGGGTATTTCTACATCAATCATGGGATAACAAGGAGACTGTCTCAATTATCTCTCTATCCCTTCAAGCCTGGTAAGTGGGCTAAACCAAGTTGAATTGATGATACAACTTCCAGTGTAAACAAATTCCATGTGAAGCATTCACGAATGATAGCACAGAAGTATTGTGTATGAGTTTGGTATGAAACCAAACTTGGTTTCTTAGTGACCTTTCTTTATGTAAACCACAAAATTTGTGAAGTCAGTTTCCTACATTTAAAAAGTCCACAGTAAATATGATAATTAGGTAATCTAAATTGGCTTGTTATTGAAAAGGTCATTTCTGAAAAGGAAACCCTTATTATAATTAGCCCTAATGAGGCTTTATTTCTAAGGTTATTACCTTCTTCTGATTTCCTCTTTCTTTAACTTGTAATGTTTTTTAACTGTTAAAAATACTTACAGTTTTAATTCTACCAGTCCCAGTCGATGGGAGCTTTTCACTGGCAACAGAACTCTTTAATCTAGCTCCTGCTAAAAGAGACTTTAATTTCTTATCATCCTTCTTCTAGGTGGGGCTGTAGTTTGCTGGAGGCTAAGTAATGCATTGTTAGAAGTGTTTGTTTTTTATTCTCTGATATTCTTTTTAAGATTTCATCACCACTCTCAGAGATTCTCCCTTAATTTTCTGTGATCATTCACTAGGTCATGGTTCCCAACTGGGAGTAATTTTGCCTGGGCTTTGTCATCCCTGGGGTTCTGCTCCAGCCTCTCTATTCCTCTTCATCCCTGCCTCCATTTTGACCGCTCCATCCACCTACCTATGAAGTGGGTGACTTCTATGGTTCTCTGCTCTGAGTGTTCCCAGGCAATACTTGGAGACCATTTCAATGGCCAAATGAGGGAACATCGCTATAGGCATCTTGTGGGGGAGAGTCCAAGGATGCAGCTAAGTATCTTCTAATGCATAGGGTAGCCCTTCACAACAAAGAATAATCCAGACTCAAATGTCAATAATCCTGTTTCAGTTTGACTTTCAGTGATGACAGAAACCGTTCAGTCATTTTCTGTCATCTTTCTTCATAATACCTATTTTATGCTGACTACTGGTGTTTGTCCACCTGTTTAATGTTCTCATGGGAATTTACAATAATGATGATGGCTTTTTTCTTATAATTCCTACCTAGAAGTTAAGGCTTTGGTCCTATTCTTAGTATTTGTACTTTTCTTCTTTTCATAAGTTTAAACTTTCCCTCCCAATGGGTACTTTAAAGGTAAAAGTTATAATCTCAACCACATGTCACTTAAATAAGGAATACTTACTACCTAAAGGGAACTTATTAGAGCAAGAACACCATGTATATAAGTTGATAGGTTCTTGCTATTGTCTTTTTGACTTGTCAGACCTCCAAAGCAACTCCTCTTATGCTGCATTTGGGAGACTATGGCCAGTCTCGCTGTGAGTAACCCTAAAGGGCATGACTGTAGCAGGACAGGAACTTCCTTACATGTTAGTAAGTGTACCTCAGTGTTGGTACTGCCCTTTCCCAAGCTGAGAAGAAGAATAATGTCCTCGTGCATTGCTGGACAGGCTTGAGTGCTAAGGAGATTTTCCCTCAGCCTGAAGGGAGAGATCCAGGTCTCAGAGACCCTCTTGCTCTACAGATTTCATGCTCTGCATTGGCTGCATTAACCACTGAACTTCCATGAAAACTAGGGAAGCAACAGGAAGCCACATCCACTCTATTGAAGTCACATTTGATCTTTATTCATTGCTCTTCTTGGTGTTGATGAATAGTAAATTGACACAAACCGAGTCTGAGTCATCGTTTTTCAGATGTTAGGTCTCAGGTCAGGTTTTGTGTTCCATCCTGTATCACCTCCTCTACATGGACAACTTGGACTCCATATCTAATCTCTAGAGTACAGTCAAAAAGGAAATCCATTTTTATGTCTTGTGAGAGGTGTCTGTTCAGGTCCTCTGTCCATTTTTTAATTGGATTTTCTGTTTGGTTTTGAGTTGTATGAATTCTTTATATATTTTGGCTATTAAGCCCTTGTCAGAGATGTTGCTTGCAAATATTACCTCCCATTCCCTTGGTCACCTTTTTGCTTTGTTGATGGTTTTTTATGCTGTGAAGAAGCTTTTTAGTTTGATATAGTCCCATTTGTTTATTTTTGCCTTTACTTCCCTTGTTTTGGGGGTCAGATTCATAAACAAGGTCCATAAATTTAGTGCCTATGTTTTCTTCTATGTAATATATTGATTCAGATATTATATTTAGGTCTTTGATCCATTTTGAATTAATTTTTGTACATGGGGACAAATTCTAATCTAGCTTCATTCTTTTGCATGTGGCTTTCCAATTTTCCCAGCACCATTTATTGAAGAGGCTTTCTTTTCTCCATTATGTGTTTTTGGCTCTTTTGTCAAAAAATTATTTTCCCATATACATGTGGTTTATTTCTGGACTCTCAATTCTGTTCCATTGTTTTGGATGTCTTCTTTTCTGACAATACCATGCTGTTTTGATTATCATAGCTCTGTAGTGTATTTTGAAGTCAGGTAGTGTGATACTTTCTAGCTTTGTTCTTTTTTCTCAATTCCTTTGGCTATTCAGAGTCTTTTGTGGTTCCATACAAATCTGATAAATTTGGACAACAGATTATAGGAGACCATTCTGTGTGGCGTGGGCCCAGACAGGACCCACGCCCACAAATAGGTTCTCCAATGGGGAATCAGGCCTGCATTGTACCTAGATTGCTTTGAGACTTGCTTTTGCTAAAACTCCCTCACCCTGAATTAAGGTAGCAAACATTTACTGCAAAGTAATTTCCTAAAATCCATGCTAAACCTTCCAAGGATGAGTGTAATGGGTTCAACCACTTTTCCTTTTTCATTTGCAAATCTCCTTCTGTGATGTGATTAGCGGCATCGACTCCTCTGTTTTCTGTAAAAGGTAACCACCTAAAGTGAGCTTGTGAGTAGCAAATGAGGACCATCATGTAATATGCCCGGAAAAGAAATAAAGGCCTGTCATGGTGAGGGCCGCGGCTTTTTGCTCCTCTTTAGAGAAAAGCCATGCTGTCCCTTTTCCTCCACAGGACTTGGTAGTCCATGTGAATTTCTTGTGCCTCATCTACAATGTGGCAGACCCCACAAGAAGGGGTCTGCATCAACAGATACCTGAAAAGATGGTCAACTTCACTAGCTATTAGAAAAATGCAAATCAAAACTATAATGAGATACCACCTTACACCTTGTTAGAATGACTATTATAAACAAGACAAGTAATAACAAGTGTTGGAGAGGTTGTGGAGAAAAGGAAACCCTCATTCACTGCTTGAGGAAATGAAAATGGGTACAGCCACTATGGAAAACAGTATGGCAGTCCTTCCAAAAATTAACAATAGAGTTACAATGTAACCCAGCAATCCCTCTTCTGGGTATCTACCCCAAAAACTCAAAAACATTCATCCGCAAAGATCTATGTACCCCTATGTTCATTGCAGCACTATTACAGCGGCCAAGAGATGGAGACAACCAGTTTCCTTTGACAGAGGATTGGATAAAGACGCGGTACATATATACAGCAGAATACTACTCAGCCATAAGGAAAGAGGATATACTGCCATTTGCTACAACATGGTGGACCTTGAAAATATCACTCTGAGTGATGTGTTAGAAAAACCTAAGAACCCACATATGGTTTCACTCATTTGTGCACTATATGAGTAAAACTGATACGCATAGACCCAGACGACAGTATGGTGATTACCAGAGGGCAGGGATATGGGGGTTAGTAGAGGGTAAAGGGGGAAAATACAGGGGTGGGCAAAAGTAAGTTTACAGTTGTGAGTACCCAATGGGGAATAGGTTGATGAGGGCCAGTGGCATGGCCACCACAATAACCACAGCTCTCATCCCAGTGGACTTTCACAGCATTGTCAAAGATAAAGTCTTTTCACAAAAACCATGTGCTGTGGATGATATGATTCACTGCATAAGAGAAGCATGTTAAACAATGACAATAAAGAACTCTGTGCCAAAGTGTGCTTGAGTATAGCAAGTAGACCACAAGAATGTGTAAATAATGAAGGCCAGCAATTTGGGCACTTACGAGATTGTATGTAAGTGCACTGTGTCATTGTGACATTCTGTTGAGTTAATAAAGCTATTTCAATGATCATAATCTGCTGTCTTTTTCCATACGAACAACTGTAAACCTGTCCCTGTATGAGGTGACAGAAGATGATCTGACTGTGGGTGGTGGGCACACATGCAATCTACAGATCATACATCATAGAAACGCACACTTGAAACCTATATGACCTTATTAACCAATATCTCCCTAATAAATTTAATGTAAAAAGGAAGTCCAGATTCATAGCACTTTGATTCAAGAAATCTAATTACTTTATTTGTGTGGTTCAGTTTTACAAATTTCACAGAATTAGCAGCTAACACTCCAAAGGGTCCTGGGATACCTTCTCAAAACTATCTGTTTAATACCAAAAACAAGAATCATTTTCTTCATTATTAAAGACTCACTTAATACAATATAAGGTCAAGTGAAGATGCCCTCTGAAATTCTTGCAGCAAAATGCCAACCTTATGTGTGTTATGTGTGCTAGTGTGGATGCTTTTGGAGAAGGATTTTGGGGATAATGTGCTTTCTCTTCTCAAGATGATAATGGAAAACTTTAATATTCCTCCCAAATTCCCTCAGTTAGAACTTCTTATGTACCTATGCCTCATTCATAATAATCAGCTATCAGTAAACTATTGTACAACATACCATCCAGGGTGTTTTCCTTGAATTCCGATATCTTTTACTACTCTTGATGTGTGTGAAGTGGACTCGTATAAAGAAGCTCTATTCTCTGAGTCACAGTGCTCAAACCTATATGATTGACACTTGATTTCCTAATAAACTAGACTTCTGTTGCAAGATCTTATCTGTGAACTTTGTTTTTGTCTTAAGATATGTCTGTGATTGAGCTAAAGGATTTTGTTTTCATTTGAGAAAGAAGCAATGACTCATTGGCATTTCAGAGAAAGAGGCATAACCAAGAATTCTGTAAATTCAACCCAGCCTTTGGTTTCTGCATCACATCCCTTCCCTGCCCAAGGACACAGAGCCCACAGAGACACCAATCACACTTTTACTTCTATAGGCTAATCTTGTTTGGAACTTTGCATAAACAGAATCACTAACTATGTATTTATTTGTGCCTGGCTTTTCTGACTCAGGAGCAAATGAGAGAGTTATTCGTGTTGTGGTTGCATGTAACTGTAGTTTAGCTATTTTTATTGAGTATAATATTCCATAAAATAAATTCGTCACAGTGTATTTATTCACCCCATTGTAAATGGACCTTTGGTTTGTTTCTGGTTTTTGATTCCAACCATTACAAATAAAGCTGCTATGTGACAAAGTGGATGAATCTGGAAGACATTATGCTAAGTGATGCACGTCAGTCTCAGAAGGACAAATACTGCATGATCCCACTTGCTGTACAGAAGATATCTGAAGTAGTCACGGGTGGGGAAGTGGACGATAGAACGGTGGTTGCTGGGGAGTGGGCAGGGAGACGTAGGGAGTTGTGCTCAATGGGTATGCAGTTGACAAGGAAAGGGGAAGGAATTATATAACATGAAGAGGAAAAAAAGAAAATGGAAGCTGTGTCAGGTGATGAATATGTTAATTAACTTGATTACAGCGATCATTTCATAATGCACATGTATCAAAACATCAAATTTCACACCTTAAATACGCACAATTCCTATTTGTCAATTATACCTCAATAAAGCTGAAAAAATCTTTAAAACTAAAAGTAAAAAAAATTTTTTTAGATGTTAAAAATAAGGCTTTGAACATGTACTTTTTTTTTTTTTTGAGGTACAAGTGCACATTTTTATGTTGAATATGTACCTATGGGTAGAGTTTTGGATTAAATAGTGTGTATATGTTCAATTTTATGCTTTTTCAACTTTAAAAAATAATACCAAATGTTTTTCTAAAGTAGTTAGACAAATTTACTCTTAAACTAACAGTATCGTAGGGCACTTATTGCCCCACATTCTTCCCAGCAGTTGGAAGTGTCAGTCCTTTTAGTTTTTGTCATTCAGCTTGGTGTGTAGTAGTATTCCAGGACGCTTTTGTCCCAGAAAACTTTAGATTTATGGAAAAGTTTAAAAGATAGTATAGAGAGTTCTTATATGGCTTTCACTTATTTTTCTATAATACTGTATCTCTTTCACTATGCACATTTTTCAAAACTGAGAAATTAGTGTTGGTACATTTCTATGAACTTTATTTGGATTTCATGTTGCTTTCACTCATATAATTCACTCTTCTAGGATCAATTCTAGGGCACAACATTGCATTTTATCATCATAGTTCCTTAGTCTCCTCACAAGCTTATATTTGACAAAGAACTTCAGTTCTCCTGGAGAAAAGCAAGGTAAAGAAATCCTCACCCTTTTGTTCTTTGAGACAGGCCACACCTACCAAGGACATTCAGCTCTCGCTCTCCCATATTCTAAGACAAGACCCTTCTCCACTTTTCTCAATGACTAAGATAAAGACCCACCTTCACCCTTCCTGCCTGTCTCATTAGACTCCTGGATGACTCCTTTGTTAACCTGCCTCTTCCTAGACCTCATTTGTTTTCTTTGAGGTGATTTATTTTCTCATTAGTGAATGCTCTCCCAATTACAATAGCATGAATATGATCATGTCCTCAACTGTCAGGTGCATTTTGCCTTTGATAGTTTGGTACTGTGACTCAGATGAGCTTGAAGCTTACGTTTTGATGCCTGTTTACTCCATCTCCATAATGTGGCCTCTCAGAGAACTTTGCATTCAGTTTCTTTTTAATTTTTATTTATTTTATTTATTTTTTATTGTTGTTCAAGTATGGTTGTCTCCATTTTCGCCCCACCGTGGGCCCCCCACTACCCCCCAACCCTGCCTCCCACCTTCCAACTTACCCTCTTTGGCTTTGTCCATGTGTCCTTTAGCACTAGTGACCTGCAGATCCAGTGGTGTGTCTGATTCTTGATCCTGTGTTCTGAACTCTTGTGTATCGGTAGCACGGTAAGGATTTTATTGATTATTTTTGAGTACTCACTTGATTCTGGTGCTGTTACTTTTGATTTCATGATCTAACCATTTGACAATTTCTGCAAATAGATCAATGGTCTATAGAGATCTCATTTCTGTTGGGTGAAAGGCAACACAGAATCTGGTTTATTGATCTCTTTTGTTTGTTTGTTTGTTTGTTTATTTTGAGCTCAAATTGAGAATTCATATCCCTTGGGAAGAGATCTTTGATTCAAAACTGTAAGTTTTATAAGTCTGTGTTTATTCTTGATCCAGGGCTAAAATTTTAGAATTGAAATTAAATGCACTCTATCTGTTGTTTGTCTGTATGTTTATATGCCTGAAATTCAGAAATGCCTTTACTTCTCATTGTGTGACTGTATAATATTTTTCTGTCTCTGGTTGGTCCCAATAAATTAGATTACAAAATCTCGTAAAGAAGCTGTATTCTGATTGGGCTTAAAGATAAATAAATACTTGTCTTAAATGAATATACTTAAACTTCCCAGAAATTAAGAAAATTGAACTTCCAGTTCTTTAAATGTGCTGAAAAATCCTTAGAGAAATTAAGTCAAATGTTTTGAGAAATCAAGCTCACATGATTTTGGGAAATATTTGTCAAATAAAACTAATTTAATATATTTGTTTTAATTAAAAAATTATGTATCCTCTGATTTATCAGTCGTCAGTGAAATAAACAAATAGATTTTATTCTGTGTGGGTATATTCTTCCTGAACTTTGACAAGTTTACTGGTCGAATAAGCTGGCATCTCTTCTACTTAGTGCCTAAGATTATACAAAATGTAAACTTGGGCTTAACCAAATTGAATCATTATCCTGATACACTTATTTCAACACTACTTATGTTTTGTAGCATGCAACTTAATGATAATTCCTAAGATCTTCAGGTGCTCAAACTCTTGGATTGACACTAAATTGAATTAATTAGTGAATATTCATTAATATTTAGTTTATTTCTAAGTAAGAAGGAATACTTACTTAGACTGTATAATCACTAAACATAATTTTAAGCTTATACTCTCTGTTTCTCATTTTTGTGTGTAAAGAGAGGAGATTTATGTATTTGAGGCTCTTACTGAAAGTATCCATTTTTGCCACCCCGAGAAGTTGTTCTACAGGATGTGTGTGAACATATACAGCAGAAGTTTCATGGACAGAGAACTTTGTCATGACGGACTTTGTAAGACTGTCAAAAAGAACCAGAACAGTAAATGTTATGTTGGTGAATTACTAGAATTTGGTTTTCTGTCTCTCCAAGTGAACTTTTTCCTGAAGTATTGGTCCACTTTTACTAAGAGGCTGGAAAGGTTATTTTTTTTCTTTATCTTTTATGCTATCTACCTAGGTAGCAAAACTTCTGTGTCTTACCAGAATAATGTCTGTGATCTAGGTTGACTTTACTGTGTCCTTAATTATTTACAAAATTTTCTCACATATGAAACAATTACATTTTTTTTACAATCATGTTACCTGCTAGGTTTACTTTTAAAATAGTTTATTGTCACTTCGTTTAATATGTAGCTAAGTACTGTTTCACCGTCACCCATAACATATGTTTTTTTTTTTACTAAATATTTAAAGTTCTAAATTCTGTTATGGTAAGACCCATGATCCTACATTAATCAAGTACAAACATGCTGACGATTTTATTATTTTTTCTTTCTAAAATTGAATTCTGACTAATATCGTTTGCATTGGGTTAGGCAAAAATTTTGTTTAGTTTTTTTCATACGATTGCTCTGGTAGTGCTTATTGTCCTTAACTTCATTTGAAACAATTTTGTTAGATTGTATTGTGACAGCTGTCTATCAGAGTGTATTTAAAAAGAATTATCAAAATTAGTGAATTTTTGTGTAGCCATTTTAGTATTTAAGATGGAAGAAAATATGCAACATTTTTGGCATAGTATGCTTTATTATTTCAAAAAAGGTAAAAACACAACTGAAATGCAAAAAAGATTTGTGCAGTGTATGGAGAAGGTGCTATGACTGATCAAATGTGCCAAAAGTGGTTTGCAAAGTTTCTTAGTACTGTTGACATTTCAGCCAAATAGTTCTTTGCTGTTGCGCTTTCTTATGCACACACACAAAAAATGTTTAGCAGCACCTTTGGCCTCTCCTCACTAGAAGCCAATAGCAGGAGATAGTCGACATACTCAAAATATCCAAATCAATAAAATTCTTGGTGAAAATGAAAAATGTGTCTTTTATTTTACAGAAAAACTAAACTGACTTTTGGCCAATCTAATACCTACAACTGTCTGAGATTTCACCGTAGGCCCCTGGAATATCACTAAGGCTTTGTTCGTCCAGTTTATAAAGAGAGAGGTGCAAGAAATAGGGTATTTGATGAGTTACTATTGATTAGTTGCATAGGAAGTGTTGTAGAATCAGGAAAGATGTTTATTCTTCTCCAGATTAAATTTTTATGGAAAATGTTCTAATATAAATGTTTCAGGAATTATATGTTGGTGGGAAGTTACTGAAGACTTGTCTGCGCCCTCACTGCTCACACAGTTCCTTTTGCAGAGTTCTGCGACTGCTTTCTCTGATATCAACAATACATGTATAATATTATGTCGAAATTTTAGCTGCTTTTAAAAATGTTAACTTGTTCTCAGTTTCACTTCTTCAGTTTCAATCTGGCATATTCCAGGGCATGGCTTTTAATTAAAGATTCACATACTTACCTATGGAGCTTTATTAACATACAGATGTTTCTTATCCACTTTAGGCTTATAGAATCTCTTTACTTAATGTTCTTGAGATGGTCTAACTATAGGTTGTTATATCCATTTGATAAATTCATTGCATATTGTGTCTTTGGATAGTTATATATCTAAACATATTTTTCTCTGTAAAAGATTATATTCCTCCATTTTTATAAATTAGATGCAAGATGTACTGTTCTGTGAAATACGGTTAATCATTATATTTAAAGATATTTTGTCCAATTTTAAAAATTGATTTTATTATCTTATTTTGCACACCACCACAACAACTGACTTTTCTTGTTGGTTGCATTATTTTGGAAATAAACACATATCAGATCTTTCATTTTTGAAAATTATAGTAATAAATTCACCAAAGCCATTTAAGTCTCTAGTCATCTACAGTTTTTTTGTTTTATTCTGATGCTTCCTTGAAAGTTCTTGCCATCAGTCACAGGCCAGAGTACTTTGTCTTCAACAAAGAAGGACTTTCTCAGAGCCATGTGGAAAAGGTCTGTGCCAGATAATTTTGAATCCAGCCATCTGATGATACCATATCACTTAAACAATGTTGAGATCATACCAGTGAACTGAGTCAGGATTTTCAGAACTTTTGCAACAAACAAGTGGGTTCATGAGACTGCCAACCCAAGATAAAGCAGAATAAGAATTAATTATACATCAACAAAGTAATAAAGGATAATTATGTTTTGTATTTGGAATATTATTTATGTTGTTCATATGTTAATGTATTTTCTTGATATACAAGGAATCATTTATCATAAGCTATCTATAATTTATAGCAATTTAGTATGCCATGGTTTTGTAAACTGAAAACAAATACTCATAAATGTTATATTTGCTCCTTCATTGACACCTCCAATTTGAAAACTCTTTTTTTAGTATATTTTATTCATTACGCTATTACATTTATCCCATTTTTTTCTCTTTATCCCCCTCTGCCCTGCACCCCTCCACCCTCCAGTATTCCCTCTCCTTACATGTATATAAATTTATGCCTTCTCCATTTCCCACACTATTCTTAACCTCCCCCTGCTATTTTGTACCTACCATTTATGCTTCTCATTTCCTGTACATTTTCCCCCATTCTTCCCCATCCTCCTCCCCAGTGATAACCCTCCATGGTATTTCCATTTCTGTGATTCAGTTCCTGTCCTAGTTGTTTGCTTAGCTTGTTTTTTTTTTTAGGTTCAGTTGCTGATAGTTGTGAGTCTGTTGTCATTTCACTGTTCATATTTTTTATCTTCTTTTTCTTAGATAAGTCTCTTTAACATTTCATAGAATAAGGGCTTGGTGATGATGAACTCCTTTAACTTGACCTTATCTGGGAAGCAGTTTATCTGCCCTTCCATTCTAATTGATAGCTTTGCTGGATAGAATAATCTTGGATGTAGGCCCTGGCCTTTCATGACTTGGAATACTTCTTTCCAGCCCCTTCTTTCCTGTAAGGTTTCTTTTGAGAAATCAGCTGACAGTCTTATGGGCACTCCTTTGTAGGTAACTGTCTCCTTTTCTCTTGCTGCTTTTAAGATCCTCTCCTTATCTTTAATTTTACTTATGATGTGTCTTGGTGTGTTTCTTTTTGGATCCAACTTCTTTGGGACTCTCTGAGCTGGCATGTCTAGTTCCTTTGCCAGACTGGGGAAGTTTTCCTTCATCATTTTTTTTCAAATAAGTTTTCAGTTTCTTGGTCTTCCTCTTCTCCTTCTGGCACCCTATGGTTTGGATGTTGGTACATTTAAAGTTGTCCCATAGGTTCCTAAGACTCTCCTCATCTTTTTGGAATTCTTGTTTCTTCATTCTGTTCTGGTTGAATGTTTATTTCTTCCTTCTAGTCTAAATTGTTGATTTGAGTCCCAGTTTCCTTCCCTTCACTGTTGGTTCTCTGTATATTTTTCTTTATTTCACTTTGTATAGCCTTCACTTATTCTTCTATTTTGTGTCCATATTCAATCATTTTGGTGAGCATCCTGATTACCAGTGTTTTGAACTCTGCACCTGATAGGTTGTATATCTCCTCATCACTTAATTCTTTTTCTGGAATTTTGATCTATTCTTTCATTTGGGCCATATTTCTTTGTCTTGGCACACTTGTTATGTAATAAGGGGTGGAGCCTTAGGTATTTGCCAGGGCAGGGCAACCAACTTCCCTTGGTTGTGGCACTGTATGTGGGGGAGGGATCAGAGAGGAAACGATGCTGCTTGTTTGGCTCTTGCCCCACTTTCAGTCACTTCCACCACTACACACAAGCAAATTGGTCTCTTCTGGTGCTGATTCCTGGGTGGGTGGGTTTGTGTACATTCTAGAACCCCATGGTTCCCTCCAGCAGACTATCCTGTGAGACTGGGAGTTTCTCTCGCTGCCGCAACACCACAGATTTTTATAGTCAGAGGTTTCGTGGCTTTATTCCCCTGCGCTGGAACCCTGGGTTGCACGGTCTGTCGTACTCCCCAGTTGTTCCTCCCAGTTTATTGCATGCAAATGTGGGACCACCTGGTCCACCAGCTGCTGCCTTGCCGAGCGTCCTCTCTACCTGGCTGCCCATCGCCACACCTCCTACCAGTCTGGATGAATGTTTCTTCTTTAACGCCTTGATTGTTGGACTTCCATACAGTTTAGTTTTCTGGTAGTTCTGGTTGCTTTTTGTTTTTAAATTGGTTGTTGTCCTTCTTTTGGTTGTGTGAGGAAGCAAAGGGTATCTACCTATACCTCCATCTTGCCTGGAAGAAGACCCTCAAAAACTCTTATATAGTGTTTTTTATGGCTAATATAGTTATTTGCATAAGTTTTATAAAAAATCTGCCTTCCCTGTTAGTACGTATAATTGTAAATATTGTTTTTGCAGCTGTTTTGTTTAGTTTTGGGGAAGGTCTCAAAGTTATACTCAGAGACTGAGTTTATCTTTATCAGCAACTTATTTAAGATAGGGTTGCTGTGGGAATTATCATAATTTCATGAGCTAATAGCATACAGGATAATATTTCTTGATAAGCCAAGCCAAATAACGAAATACCATATTCAAACAAATAGCAGATTAATCACACTATTATTGTTCCAGGCAAGAGAAGGTAAAAGAAATAAAGTCCAAATTTAGAGGTGTACCTTTAATACGAGTTTGGTTTCTGGGGAGAGATGGTTTAACCAACCACAAAACTGAACTGACTTTCAGCTGCCGGCATGAAACGAAAGTCCCTTTTTGCTAGAGCATGTTGCTAGGGAACAAAGACACTGGTGTTGGCAGACAGGCTAGGCTTCTCCCAGGGTTATCATTCCAGGGACCACTGCACAATTTAGCACCACTGACAACCAGAGTTGTCTAGGCCATGGCAAGAATAGACATCCCTTCTCTTTCTGACATGCTTCATGGTTTAGTGCTACTGCTGACCAAAGCATCACCTTGGCCATATCAGGAGCAAATGTTTCAAGATCTTCGGAGAGCTGTTTAGGTCAGCCAAGTATTGCCTTGTCCAGACTGAAACTCCCAGTATTTGTAATTTAATGTCCCCTTGGCGTAGTTGCATTTCCACATGTGCTTATCAATAAGTCTCTAGCAGGCCTCACTCTGTTGCCTACAATGTCATGATTTTGACATCTCCTTAATGTTATCTTAGATACCTCAAATAAGACAAATATTTATATTTTTCTGCCCCTTGGACAAAACTCCAAACATTGCCACCTAATTCAACCAATAGGATCTGAACACCTGGACCAGAACAACATAAAACAAAAACTTAATATATCCTTTCTGGGGAGCAGATTTTGACTGGCAGGAGGGAAGTAAGATCTGTGGAGACAGAGTATCATCCTTGAGATGGTTGTGATGGGCTAAGAGTAGGAGGGAGAAAGGGTCCAGTGGAAGAAGACAAGAAGTTACAATCTTAGCACCTTCTAAGGAAATTTTAATACCCAAGGAATATGTAGTCACTGTAGAAAAATCAGAATGGAAAGAAGGAAATATTCTCTAGACCCTGTAGTCAATTTTGATATGCACAATTTGATGCTTTAGTTACATGCATCTATATTACCCTCCAAAAATAAAAAATAATTTTTGCACTCATTACTTGTTATAAATGAAGAAAACAATTGATAACATTTTGAAAATAACTTACTAGGAGACAGGCAATGTTCTAAATGCAGCACAGATTATTCGCACAGCTGAGCCTTTTTGCTAACTCACTAGCAAGGTTAATGAAACTTCA
Organism: Glossophaga mutica; assembly: GCA_039655065.1. Classification (NCBI taxonomy): domain Eukaryota; kingdom Metazoa; phylum Chordata; class Mammalia; order Chiroptera; family Phyllostomidae; genus Glossophaga; species Glossophaga mutica. The sequence continues at coordinate 172,211,479 of CM077304.1, read as the reverse complement.
CAATGTTAAGAAAGTTATCCAAGGTTACACAACTAGTGAGTAGCAGAACCATATTGAAACCATCCCTGAGTCCTGAGGCTGTATGTGTATGTATCCACAAATATGTGTACATATATGAAATTTGTCAGGCTAAGTGGCAAAATTGGCATGTATTTATTTGGCTTCTTATTTGAAAAGCCAAATTTTAACTGTACCAATATTTTGGCTAGAAGGATTAAACACTAATGAGTCATTTAAAATTTCACATAATTTTTTAAAATCTTATAACAGTCATGTAGAGTAAGCCAAAAAATAAAAAATATCCCCCCCAAACAACCCATAATCAGGGCAAGTTTAAGATCTTTAAAATTGCTACTCCCTCAGAGATTAAGGTACTCATTCACTCCATCACCCTCATATGGCCTTCGATGAGAAAACATTTCTATAAAATATGGTAGGGATGAGAGAGTCTAACGAGTTCTGAATTTTCACATCAATGTTTCTTTATGAAATTAAATATTTAAATTTTCATTTCTTTCTCTCTGTCTTTGGTGTTTTGGAGGATGTGAAGGCATATTTCCATGGCTATTATCTCAAGTACATGGGGCGCTCAAGTCTCCACCTGGGGTTACCCAGAATTAAACACAATTGCTGTCATTGTTATTTTGGAAACTGAAAAATGCCTTAAGCAGACTTGCACACCTAGCAAGAAATAAAGCTGGAAGCAGGTGGAGCTTCCATATTTTTTGTCCAGTGCTACTCTACAGACTAAGTGTGCTCCACAGACTAATGCTAGTAGGCAAAGTATTTGTTCAGGATCATCAAGGTGTCAGTTTAGAGTAGATTTTTAGAAATTTTATAGCAATTTAACATTGGCTTAACACCCAGCGTGTGACTGGTGGAATCACGTCAATGAAGAGGGTGTAGACCAGTTGCCTAACTTAGTGGGGAATCACATGTACACTAACTGCTTCTGGTCATGCTTAGTCATTTCATAGTTTCAAGTATTGTTCCATGATGCACTGGGGTTGTTACATAAAATACAGGACACCCAGTTAAATTTGAATTGCAGACCACCATGGATAACATTTTAAGAAAACACTATCCCAAGAATTTTAAGGAACATATTTCTACTAGAAATTATTTTAGGTTTATCTAAAATTCAAGTTTAACTGGTTATATTTTTATTTGCTAAATCTGGAAATCCTAGGCGGGGGTGCTGAACTACTGGCCCTTCATCATAGCTCACCTGAGAAGCTCTGCTCCAGCCTCCTCCAGAGCTCTGGGCCCAGGAGGACCCTCACTCATGGTGGATTCAGGCTGAGATGAGATCCTTGGTGTCCTCCTCTGCTTCACTCATTTGTTTGCCACCCGTCCCTCACCCACTTCTGCACTAAACCCATCCATGCTTTCTTTTGCTAATCTGCTTAATTATTTCTCAAATCTAGATGTTTGCAGTGACACTATTTCTTTCTTTTTCTTGGCCTTCAGTGGCTTTAGTAGAGTAAGTGTTTCCGAATGAGATTTCTGCACTACCTTGAAGATCAATAAGTTAATGCCTAACAGCACTTTAAGAGATACAGAAGTGTTTTCTCCACAGCTCACTAGACAATAAAATTGTTTCTAGTGTACCTTATTGTAGTCACCTAAACTGTTTTACTCTATTTTCTACTATTATTCAAATCCACCCTGAAAATTCTTTATTTTAAAAATTTATGACAAAATATCTACTGTATCTTGTCCAATAATTTGTGCACAGGCAAAATGAGCATGTTTTGCTTAAAAAGAACATTTGAGCAGCTCAGAAGAGCCAATGACCTCAATTTCCACATTTATAAAATTGGGTTTTTGGGCTAGGGGGTCTCTGGGGTTCCTCAGCAGCTCGAATGTTCTCATTTAAAAAGTCACCAGAGAAAGCCGAAGACTGTATAGAAAAGAAGAGGAGCAGATCACCTACTGCCTTATTGAAGGGGGAAGATTCACAGGCTAATAAATGAATGCCCCTGAACACCAGCTAGCAGAGATGCTTCCTTCTCCAATTCTTCTTTCAGTCTGCCTCCCAAGCAAGATGAAGTTCTCCCAGTGTATGAACTACATCAAGTTGCATTAAGGGTGAAGAGTGAGGAGGTACAAGTCTGGGAGTCAGGAGGACTGGATTTGAATCTTGGCTTTGCCACTTACTAGCCATATGATTCGGGAACTATTCATAAACCATATCACTACAACTACTTCTGCCCTCTACAAAGGTGGCACAATTCATATCAGGACAGGTAAATTCTACTGAGGGCAACATCTGGAAGATCTCAATAGGCTTTTTTGATTGTGAAAAGATGGGGTTTAGATGATCAGTGTTGCCTCAAAAAGAATCAAATGCTCTTCAGGCTAAAAGATAGAAATGCTGGTGTTGTTTGTTGGAGAAAGAAATTGGGACCCTGGAGAAAGAGATAAGGAAATTGTAGAGCAAAATTTATAAGCTGAGCAGAGCCCATGCTGGAAACACAGCTGGCTGGCTATGCGGGGGGCGGGAGGAGAGGTGGGGTGATGGTACAGCAGAGGGCAAGACCTGGGCAGGGGTGGCTGCCCTGCGCAAGTGGGGGTCCAGCACCCTCAGACCTTTCAGTCTCTCAAGGAAAGTCATAAATCTGGGAAAAGATCTTCATTTTAAAATGTTGGAAACTAATTAAAATTTTATTTAATTACTGTGCTTCCAACAAAATATGTCTGTGGACTGTGATTTGACCCATAAACGACCATTTAAAAACATCTTGTCTTCAGAGAAGGGATCTGAATGAGGGAATAAAAAATAATTTTGGTACAGTCAAACCTTTTCTGAGTTGACCTATTTTGTGTTTGCCATGAGAATCGTAGTTTACTTCAAATTTTCAGTAAAAATTTGATATACACAATAGCTCGATTTTGTCATGATTTATGGGAATAAAGAGAGGAAGGATGTTGCCTAGATGAGCAAAGTGATATAAAACGATTTGACAACTGCAGGACTGAAATAAAATTGAGAGTTGAGAATTCAGCAGGAGAAACCTGGAAAGACAAAGAAGACAAAACCTTCCAGGAGCTCTGAGAGAAACACAAACACCTCATGACAAGAACATTAGCGCAAAGTCCTAGACGTCCAGAGAGAATGAAATGGGGGTCAGGAATTTCTAGTTTAATATGAAAAGAAAGAGTGGCACCAGAAAGCTGGAGAACTTGGAGCTATCCAGTGGCAGATAGTTAGTTTACAAAAGAAATAGAATGACATAAAACCACTCAAATAATATCTGCTGCTGGAATGTTCTGGATGTGCAGTAGACTGGAACAAAAGGAAATAAAGTTTGCTTCTGATAGGAGCTGGGGCAGGGTTCCGGAGCCTTGGTGATACTCTTTCCTCCCAAGTTGGCCACCTGAGTAGAGAGAAAGGGGAGAAACAGGAAGATACTCCACCCATATGACAAAGAAGGCTGCTGAGCCAGTCCAGAATTGCATGTCCACAAAAGCTCAGAGCAATTAGGGAAAACCTGTAGAGATCTGAATGGAGGCTTGAAGAACCTGGGGAGGAGAAATAATAGAAAGGAGGAGATAGGGAGCCAGATGAAAAGTCAGAATCTCCACGGTTTCAAGGCAAACCATTGTTTTTTTTGTTGAAAGATATGATATGGAGTTTACGTAGTCATGCTATTCTGGAAAAGTGAGGTCATGCAGTATACGGATATAATGAGAATTTGTTTCTCTGAGAGATGTTTCTGGTGTTCTGCAACTCAGAAGTCAGCTGGTTTCTCCTTCACTCTTTTTACTTCTGTAAAGCACGTGGAACATAACATCAACACTCCCAAAGCCAACACAGGTTTTTCGTTCTCATTCAGCGTGCATTTGTTTCAGCCTCATTAAGACAGAAAGGGTTCATGGCTAACACATTCAGAGAAATCAGCATTTCTAGCCCCTGTGTGAGCATCGGGGTTCTGGGTAGGTTATGGAAGTGCTGTGTTGCTCAGCACCATGTTTATACAGAGGGAGATTTTGCTGCTTTCTCCACAAGAGTGTTTGACTGCCAGACACAGGCCTACTGGATACGTCATCTCACTGGCCATCATAATAATTAGCATGTATTGAATAGAGGCAGATGCTCTGCATCATTGGAGGAAGCTGGAAGATTGCTCTGTCTGGTCCCTGTCATCTTGCTGGATGACACATCTGGAGGAATGAGGGACTGGGATCACAGGAAAGCTAGTACTTAGTGCTAACATTTATGGAGCACTGCACAGAACACTTGACATGAATTATCTTATTTTTTTCTTCCCCAGACCCCAAGGACATTAATATAGTTGTTATCACCATTTTATGGCTGAGAAACTGAGGCTTACAGGGATTAGGTAAAATGCCTGAGGCCACGCAACTAGTCAGTGGCAGAGCTAGGACTTGAATGCAGGTGTGTTTGATTCAGAGCCCAGGTACTTTGGTACCTGGTAAAGCCACCAGTGACTGCCAGCCTGGATGTAGCTTGGATTCATCTCTCAGGCACTACGGAAGCCAAACTTACAAAGGCACCACATTGAGAACAATGGCTGATCTCTTAAATTATCAATAGGCCATCAAAATCAACTTCACAGTGCTAGAGCCGGATCATTGCCAAGTGATCTGAACACCTGTGGACATTTCCTAAAAACTCTGCCCATTCACACATAGAGTTTTAGGGTTGGCCTTCCACACTGTCTGGGCGCCCAGACTTGGATTTCATCATGAGCATTGGGGTGAACATGAGACTTGGATTTCATCATGAGCATTGGGGTGAACTGGAGCTAGATTTTGCCCTACTCCAACTTCCACGCTCCCCATACAGCTTATGTTGGCCACCTCCACATGCCTGATCTCTCCAGCCCACAATCTGGGCTGCACTGACCACACTGTGCTATTAAGAAAAAGGAGAGAGAACTTAAAAACATGGACACGTAGGAACAAAAAGTCTACCTTGGCGTCTGCCTGGTGCAGCTGACCATCGGAATTCTCTTTTTAACCTCTTCATTACCAAGTGGTCTACCCATTTCTTCTCTTTTCTTTTTCTTTTTAAATTACTCTTATTCTGTTTTTACCAATATAATGCACATACCTAGCTAAAACAAAATGATATAATATTGACAGTATTTTAATAAAAAATAGTGCCACACACCCTAAAGGAACCACTTTTACCCTTTCAGCAGTTTCTTCTGGAAGTGACTGACCTTTATTTTTATACGTTGAATTGCATTTTTCTTGATTTCTCCATTCTAAACATTAACTCTTAACTTTCTGTTATCATAAGTAAGAATTTAGTGCTGTTATATACCCTTCTCTTCCTCCCGGCCCCAACTTCTTAATACATTTTTATCCTGGGTCATGGTTAAAAAGTACGGTAATCACTGACTTTCAATTGTGACTCTGTATGTTAAAAAAATGTTTAACATTCTAGTGGGTCTGACGCTGCTGTGTGCTACTGCATCCCCCGTGCCCTCCTCCTGTTCCCTGCAGACCATCCTCCCAGAGCTCGCCGCCCTGCCCTCCGGCGTGAACTGTTTGTGCTCCAGGCCCACCACGCACTGTCGTCCTGGGACTTCTCTCTGTTTTCCTGATTCTTTGTCTTCGTTTGTCCTATTTCTCTGTGTTCTCCCTTGTTTGGTTGTAGAACAACCTGCAGTTGCTTAATGGTGTCTTGAAAAGGAAAGCATGTAGCTAAATTTTCAGCTTTAACCAAGAACACCTCCAGTGACAGGGAACTAACTCGTCTCACAGTGAACTTCTGGCTTTTCTAACTACTGGGAATGCCACCATCCCCAAACCCTGGTCCACTTGGGTGGAGCCCTGAGAATCTACTTAGCCCTTGCTATCCACCAGCGACCAGGGCAGGGCAAGGGAGAACTTCTCTGCCTTATCTTCTCAATCAATGCCAGTATTTTGCTTAAAAAATAATCTTATTGCCTAAATCAGAAATCAATGCCTGCCTCTCCATTCCCATCAGGAGCACAGTTGATCAACTGCAGATTGAATGTTTTGGTTAACAAAATGAGTCCTAATTATATACAAGTTGTTACACTCAGGTTATATTGAAGCTCCTGATCTGGTACTCTCCCCTGCAAAGAGCAGCCCTAGGGCTATGGGTACCGCCTCCCAGTCCTAAATGACTTCTCCCTTGGCCCCATTACTGAAGTGCCAACTATCTAGTAGGCAGACTCCATATAAGTTATGATGGTTAAGAAAATATAGTTAATTTTGGGTAAAGACTAGGACCCATCTTTGGCCAAGTTTATTGTTGGTGATGCTTTGTGTTCGGTTTTCCTCCACTCACTGCACTGCCCTCGGGCAGAAAACACATCTGTCACTTGTGTTGGTACCACTGGCAGGCTGTTTTTTCTTCCAGAGATACTGACATTGTAAGCCTTACTCTTATCCTTCAGTGCAGTGGTTCGCAGCCCTCACTGTGCATTAGAATCACCTGAAAATCTTTCTCCTGATGCCCAGGCCCCGTCATGACTCATTAAATCTGTGCCTCAGGACATGGGCCTGGGCATTAGCTGTACTTATAATCTCCCCAGGAAAGTCAGAATTTCAGCCAGGTTTGAGACCCACTGTCTGGTGTAAAGCTGTTTGAGGTTGGTAGCACTGTGAATGCTGCTTTTCCCCCTCATTTTCATAGTATGACTTGGGTTTGTCCTGCCATTCCATCCATTTCCCCCAAACAATTCTTCCTTTTTCTAAATTTGCCCAGTGCATGACAATGGGGAGGTTCTGCCCCGTTTGGACTTACAAGCATCCCTTATTTAAGAATGTTCATGTATATGGCATGGTTATTTTTCACCACAGTTTAACAGTATATTTCTAGTGGTTATTTCTGCTATACAAAGACATTTTCAGATAATCTCTAAGGCTCCTTCAAACTAATCATTCTGTGACTCTGAGTATTAGCAAAACATAATGGCAAAGCATGAAAGAGGTTGCAGTCATGGTCAGCCCTGGCTGTTCACAGGCTCCTCCCATCTGGCTATAATTCATTATTTAGCCGTTCTTAGAGCTTCTTGCCAGTCCTCTTTAAAACCACATAATGCAATAAAAATACCCATAGTATAAATTTTGTTGGAGAGATAGCAAGGACTTTGGCTTCCTAATTCAGGAGAGAAAACCAAGCCATCAAAAGACTAATGAATCATAATGAATTGCAAAAAAGAGAAGAATTCTAAGTAGACAATGTGATCTTGCCCTCTCTGGACAAGAGCAATAGAGTGAACCTGAGAAGCAGGTTGGGAAAAAGGAGGGAAACCAAGTTCAGAGGGAAGGTTTTTGAAAGTGAACATGTGGGGCAGTTTGCTGAAAATAATGGAAGATAAATAAAATAATTACAGGCCGTTCTTTAATATACAGAGATTACACAATTAAGGGGCCATATCTGGATTCTTTCCCTGAGGCTTCTGAGGATCATAAAGTCTAAATGGCAACTAGTAATATTCTTAGGGGATGAGAAAAAGAAGAACTCATACTTTTCTGCTTCCCCTGCAATACTTCGTACATGTGGAGTCAGGTTAAAGGGAACAATGAAGACGAAAGGCGTCCCAAGGCTTGGAGATGAGAGATAGGAGACTCTGGGCTGCGAGAGCCTTAAAACCGTAGACTGTGATGTTGACACATACCCAGCACCTCACACTAGGCCCCATCCCTAGCACAACAGACACTCCACAAATCAATGAGTAATTAAGCCCATCAGATTTGCCTTAGGGAAGGCGAGGAAAGGGAAAAGTTTGACTGTAACTACACTATGAGTGATGTATAAATGAGCTAGATTTTAGAAGACCTCAAAGGACTGTTTTCAGCATAACCACATTCTCGGGTTACCATCCATCCATCAGCAGTATGGAGTAAGAGACTAAAAGGGAAAGATAAGTGCAGCTAAGCTTATGGCTTAAGGATTGTGACAGGTCCTCATCCCCTGTTCTTTCGTATTCACTGGCTACCTTCCCAAAGCAATCTATCAAGCAAATTAGACTTCATGAGAAATTCAATAATGTTAAATATTCAGTAGTAACTTTGATAGACTATTTGTCTTAAGCCCAAGCCAAAGGCTTTCTGAGATTTAGAATCTCCTTCTGGATGGATCTGGAGTGTTGTAGGACTTCCCACAACATGCGGAACTCATGGTTCGCCTAGGGAGCTCATCTGTTATACTCACGGGAGGAGAACAACCACCTGCTGCTGCACTAGTTTCCTTCACTGGGTGTTCATTTCCAGTCCCACTTTCAGCAGAGAAATAAACTTAGACTGAGAACATGAAGACTGAAATCCTGATGCTTTATTAGCTGCATATCCTTAGCTAAGTTTTTGAACATCTCCAAATTTTTTGATTTGTAAAAGAAGGAACACACCTACCTCACAGATTACTGTGGGAACTAAAAGTTTTTTTTTTTTTTTGAAACTGATGCGAATTTTATTTATTTATTTATTTATTTATTTATTTATTTATTTATGGATGCATGCAATAGACTTTTTATTTTTTTATTTTTATTTTTTTTAATCAGTATTTTTTAATTGTTGATATTGTACAGTTTTCTGTCTTTTACCCCACCCCAGCCCACCACCCCAGCCCTCCCCACCTTCCTCCCATTTCCACCCCCCATAGTTTTTGTCCATGAGTCCTTTATACTTGTTGCTCTAAACCGTTCCCCTTTTCCCCCGAAATTCCCTCCCCTCCCACTTTGGACACTGTCAGACTGTTCTCAAATTCAGTGTCTTTGTTTAACATATTTGGAAATGATAACTCAGACAAGGGATTAATCTCCAAAATATACAAAGAACTTACAAGACTCTACTCTAAGAAGACAAGCAACCCAATTAAAAAATGGGCAAAGGATTTGAACAGACACTTCTCCAAGGAGGACATACAGAGGATCCAGAGACACATGAAAAGATGCTCGATATCTCTAGCTATCAGAGAGATGCAAATTAAAACTACAATGAGATACCACTTGACACCAGTCAGGAACTAAAAGTTTTCAAAATGCTGAAAGTCACCCCATAACAATTAGAATGGAATCCTCGCACAGTAGCCTAAAAACCCCTGTCGATCTAGCCCCTGCCTATCCCTTCCCCTTCTCTTTCTGTTCCTGTTATTGGACCTTCTTCCTGTTGCTCAAATACTGATATCTCTCCTACATTGGGGCTGGAGTCATCTTCTCCTTCATACTCTCCGCTCGCTCCTTGCCTTCCAGCTCTTGGCAGCCTATGTGAAGTCTTTTCCAAAGACGCTTTCTCTCCCCATGCTGGGAAATGCTTCACTTCTACCACCACTCCTGCCACCAGCTGGTTGTGGCTTCTCACATTATTCTGTTTTATATTCTTATTATAGACCATTATTTGAATTTATTTTACCAATTTCCTTACTTACTTGTTTGTTAGTTGTCTCTTTTCAACCAATAATATAAATATCAATAGAGCAAGGACCTTCTCATTGTTTGTACTTGGAATAATGCCTGGCAAATGCACAGTAGATGACAGTAAATATTTGACTGAAGTAGTGAACTGAAGAAATATTGGGATTGAAATATTTTAACAAAAGTAATTTATAAACTGTGAAGTGCTTGCCCATGTAAGATGCCATTTATTTCTATAGAGAGGGTACTAGAGAGAAAAGCGAGAAGGTACGAAAAAAGATTATAAGATTTTCACTTTGTTTTTATTGCTTATCAATTTAAAAAATGTAGGACAAGTCTTTCCTTTGCCTGGAGTAGAGCAAGTCACTCCTTTGCTTCTCTGTACATTGGTTTTCTCTTCCACAAAAGGACAATGGTCCTTACCTCATAGGATGTTTTGAGACGCAGAGCTAATGTTAACAAAATCACCGTGCACACTGAAGTTGCTCATGTAAGTCTCTATCATTGTAAAACATGTGATCATAAACTAGAGGGATAAGGAAGTTCTTAACATCTTTTTTATTTCATAAAAACAAGAGTTTTGGGTGGTATTAGTAAAAAATTATGGAGGAAGTTTATTTTACCGAAACTCTTCCCCAAAGCACCAAAATCCTGTGATCCATAGCTTCATTTGCATAAGTATATTTGCATGTCCTAATTAAAACCTTTGGCAAGAATCTGAGAAAAGGAACTTAGGCTTTTGCCCTCAGGAAAGAAGATAATTCTTTCTACAACAGCCACCATAATTTCATGCTGCAAAAAATAGGTGGTGAAGGCATTAATGTTGCTTACAGAAATTAGGCTAAGCAGTCGTATTAACATCAATTTACCAATAAAGCAGGATAAGCCATTTCAAATAAAGCACCTTATATTTTATTTAGCAGCAACTCCTTGCCTGTTCTAGTTCTATGTATTGACAAATGTTCTAATGGTTTCACAAAGATGGCCATCTGTAAAGAAATAAGCAAGAGGATGAATGTGCCTCATTCTCAATCTGAGTATACACACAGAACTTTTCTGCTGAGGTCCAGAGGTTCCTTGTAGACACGCACAAATCCAATCCTATCCTTGGGGAAAATTGGAGCTTGATTGACTTACAACCCTTTAGTACAAGCTTGGAATAGGGAAATCTGGGCTAGGGTAATGAGTCTGCCATTCGTGATCCATGTGGGACCTTGGGCCAACTAACCATTGTACCTTCTCTTAGCCTTTAATCTCTCTGCTGCAAAATGGAATTGATAGAATAGATAGAATTGACATCTGCCTCATGGGATTGTTGGAGGGATTAAATGAGATGCTATACGGAGAAAGCCTTTTTCTGTGAAGGGCAAAGTACTATCAATATGCCCCAAATTTTAAATTCAGTCCCCTTCATCCCTGAACCTTCTTCCACAAGGAATTATGTTGGTCCTCTTGGTAGATAGGATTTCGACACTCAAAGCCCTGAGCACTCACTGGGAGGATAGGGACATGGCACAGGTACAGCTTTTCTTCCCCCTGTGCCTGCAGTTGGCATTGCTAAGGTATCACAACACTTTTGCTTACTGAGTCTGGAATCTCAGAATCCTCCATTAACTGTTGGAGTTGGCCTGGGAGGTAGAACTGATTGGTCCTTCCTATGAAGGCTCTAAAGCCTGTGGCCAAAGAGCCCCACACTCTCTTCTTCCAGATCGAGGACACATGGAATGTAGCACAGATGCATAGAGATGACATCCCACAATGACATCCCCATGTCTTAGTCAACACACACACACACACACACACACACACACACACACACACACACACACACACACACACAGCAGTTCTGGCTCAAACATTTGTTTGTTACATCTCAGTTAATTTCATAGTGGAAAAAAGCAAATGATCAGGGAAATGTTGGCAACAGTACAATTTATGATAAATCGAATTGCCTGAAGAGATGTGTAAAAGGGTTTTAGAGAGAACAAAGACTCTGGGACTGAGAAGCAAATGTCAGGTTAGTTTTGGAACTGGTGTAAGTGTGTACACCATGTCACTGGATCAATCCCTTAATTGCTTTCTGTTTTCCTATCAATCAAATAGGATAATTAGAAGACATTTTTTGATTTTCAGTCAAATCAATTCTTTCCTTAGGCTTTGAGAAGAAGGGCGCTTACAGAGAACTCAGATTTTAATATTGAATCTCCTCTTTTTTGGTTCTGAAGGAACTAAGCATTTTGTGGACGTGACCACAGGTGCTTCCCTGGCGATCCAGGTGTCAGGTAGCAGTCCTGAATGAACAGAAGTCAACCTGCACATCTCAAGCATCCCCACTTGCAAATGGAAAACTATTTCTCTTATTCAGCCCTGGTGTGAGTTTGCCAGGCATGAGGGGACCTGCTCTATTACTTTACCGAGGCTGAGCCATCTCACAGTCTGTGGGAAACTGCCCTTGCCTGCTACCCAACCTGAATGAAGAGAGCAGGTTTCTGCTTCACGTCATCAGGGGTATGACCAGAGAAAGACTTATGTATAAACATATTTTTAATTAAAATAAGAGCATACGTTTTGTATGCAAAAATATGACCAAAGTCTTAGGTTTTTACCAGCCTAATTTTCAAAGAGGCAATTTACAATTTTTATGTTAATAAATATTTAAGTCCTAGAAGCAAAGAAGCTCATTAAAAAATGCTAAGAACAAAAGAAGCAAAAATTCTTTCTCTGACCCTAGCGATTGTTGTTTCTATTGCCTTAAGGGTTTGGCAATAAGACCCAGCTCAACAAATATGTCTTTTAAAAAGTGGATCTTACCCTGGCTGGTGTGGCTCAGTAGATTGAGTGCCAGACTGCACACCAAAGGGTCACCAGTTCAATTCCCAGTTTAGGGCACATGCTTGGGTTGCAGGCCAGGTCCCCAGTAGGGGGTGCATGAGAGGCAACCACACATTGATGTTTCTCCCTCTCTTTCTCCCTCCCTTCCTCTCTCTAAAATTAAATAAATAAAATTCTTTTTAAAAAGTAGATCTTTATTTTGGAGCAGGGAGATTGTAGCTCCTCATATTAAATGCTGATCTTTTAGTAGCCTTCTTTTATTTCAGTGTTGAATAGTTAACAATTTGTAGTTTATAAAGCATTCTTTTTTTGTTTTGCATTTTATGTATCTCATTTGATCCTCACATGACAGTGTTAGTAATAGTAACACCAATTTTCTGAGGAAACATGAAGATACAAATGGGTTAAGCCACTTGGCTAAGATCCCATCGCTGAAAAGTACAAAAAGTAGATCTTGAACCTAGATTACCTGATTCCTAAAATGGTATTTTTTACTGTCACATGCCCACCTAAATGGTGACTTAAGAAGGAGATTGTGTTTTTGTGAAGCTAGAACAGGGGATTTTTTTTTTTAACCTAATGGAAATGCTTGGGGCCAGGAAAGGAGCCAAGATGGAGTCAACGTGAGCAACTGAGACACGAACAGAGAGAAGAAGCATATCCAAAGGAGCCAAAGATGCCAAGTTTGGGGTGGGTGGAGGCGACATCAAAACAAAAACAACTGAGAAAGAATGAGACAACTGAATTGCATATCAGTTGATATTTGCAGTGTACCATGGAAACTGGAAGTTATGTGATGCCTGAGTTAGCAGTTAGTTTAATAGGCCAGAAGCAAAGAGTAAAAAGCCTTATATCTTCCCCTGCTGGTGGAAAGAAAGTGCCTGAAACCCTTCCAGGCTAGACTTCTACAGGCTCTCTGGCTTTGCTGCAATGGGCTGGGTGGCGTTTGTGAGAAACTATATAGGTCAAGGTCTGCTGCTGAAGCTGCAACAGGACAGGGACAACATGGTTTTGTTTCTTGTTTCCAATAATTTGGATCACACTTCAATTCTAGTTGACACAGGGATAGAAACTGGCCATCCAGGACTGGATGTGTTTAAGAATGAAGGGAACGCAGGCACCAGTCATGGAGAACAGGTCCAAGTAGTAAAGGGAAGTCACTGCCAAAGCCTGAAACAAAGGGAGTGACACCTCCATGCAGCTGACTCATGGAAAGAGCCAGCCAGAGATCAGCTCAATAGAAGGGGCTGCAGAACAGGCCCCAAGCTGGAGCTGGTCCATCATAACAGTGATTACTGTGATTTAGTATACACTTAACTGTGTGTCAGCCATGTGCACAATGACTGGTAAACAGTCTTTCATCAATCTTCAAAGCACTATTACTTGGTTATTTTTAAGGATATTCTTTTAGATGTGCTTCAGAGAAATGCGGTGACTTCTCAATGCCAGGCAGCTAGGAGGGGGTAAACTAGAGCTAAGCCAGGAGCAGGCTCTCAAGCCTACGCACGAAGCTAGAACACCAAACATTCACATTTCACATCGTGGTTAGGGAGTAAGTTGCTTATGGTGAACCACGCTTAATAACTTTTGCTCCAAGTCTTTTTTAGTCATGCCAACTACCTACAGTGGATTTTGCCAAGTGTTTTCTTTATGTTATATATTGCTCTACTGGGTTTTAGCACCACTGGCAACAATTGAGACCTCCTCTCCTTTCATCCTGAGGTTTAAGGACCTCCATTTAGTAGCTGACAGCTCCCTGGGTACCAGTGTCTAGCTAGCTTGTATAATCTTAGGAAATTTTATTGACCTCCTAGTGCCCACTGAGCATCATGGGAACAGGCAGTTCAATATTTCAAGCACAGCTCTAAGGAGAAAACGTTCACAAAGATTTATAGAGGCCATGGTCCATATTGTAACATCTTTTATATTTTTTTCTGATTCATTCCACTCCCTCCACATGGATACAGTGAGAAAGAGCAAGCCTGCAAATGCAGCTTTAATGGACAGCCAGTTTGAAGCTGGTTATCTTTGGGGATCTCATTTTGATCTGCGAGTGTTCCTATGCACATTTGGCATCACACTCTGGAACAAAACCCTGGATGAATCTGCTTGCTTTCTCTACATCGGAGCCAAAAGTGTGTTGCTTCACTAATTTCCAGAAAACCCCAGGTTTATAAAAATGCTCAGGCACTTCTAACTATCCTCCCTAAATGGAGGCTGTAGTGTATTCTAAGACAAAGAGAATTGGACATAATAAAAAATGGAGGGTTTTGCATTGATGGCCAAAGGGAAAGGGACTGTAGGCCAACATGTCCAAGGACCCCTAAGCTTCCTTTCTATTATAGCTCACTCCAATTCTTTTCGATGAACTCCAATTTTCCCTAACGGTAATAACTTTGTGGTTTAAAGGGTGGCTATTAGAGTGCAGAGAGGGTTTTAGTATTATTCAGTGTTTTTAGTTTTAAGCAGGAGAAACTGAATCTGTCTGATTGAAGCAGAAAAGTGATTCATAAAATGAATGTTGGTAAGTATTCCCCAGGCATGCTGGAGAAGCAGACTTAGAACAAAAGGAAGAACTAGTTAAACGAGCAGACTGCTGCCTTGATGGCCAGAGAGCACGCCTGAACTTATGTTCACGGTGGTCGCTGGATCCTAGATGCAGCCCCGGGCCAGCCAGTGATCCAGATTCTCCTTAGGCCCTACTTTTTTGCATCACTGGCTCCTGATTTTAACATCCACGTGGGTGGATATTACGGACCAACGCTGATTGCACGTTCATAGTCTAGCTGCACAGAAGGCTGGGAAAATTACCATACAGTTCTATTTGCTTTTATAGGGGAAGACTGGCTTTGTTCGTCTTCAAAATTTATAAAGTTGGAAGTTTCCCAATCATGGGGTTGGAGTTAAGATGCTGGCTACTCAAAAGTATGACACTTCTTGTCTGTGCCTCCTCTAAACTTTCCAAATAACATCATCTTCTTCAAATTCTGGCACAGCCTTATGTTTTAAAGACCATTACTTTTATGTTTAATTTTTTCAAGTCTTTAAGAAAGTATCTAAGATTCAAAATTATTTTAATAGCATCCTTAAAAATCTATTCAAAGACTTTTTCTGTGTCATAAGCATGATCCTAAAACTAGGTTAAGCCAATCTCCCAACCCAGTAAGCTTTATTTTCCTTTCTGGGTCATTTCTATTTAGCTCATTCAGTCAAAAAAAAATCCATGCTTGGTAAAAAAATTTAAAAATAAAAAGCAAGCAAGCAAGAAGATAAAATTGGCAAGGTAGAAAGCACTTAACAAATATCTACTATATAGATATCTCATTGTTTTGAATAAACAGCACAAATATAAACAAATTCAATAGAAATACCAGAAAAAATTTATTTAAGAATAACACACTCTCTATGCTCTCAAACAATCCCCAAAAGAATCATTCAGAATATATTACTCTTTGTTCAATTCCATGAAGTCTGTTTAGGATCAACACGATGATTAAACCTTGAAGGAGCCCCTGAATCCCTGTGCATAACTATCTATACATTGACGTGGAAACCTTAGTCTTGTGGAATTAAAAGTAATGTAAGTGTGTGTGTTTATGTGTGTATGCATACACGTAATTTTTTTCACCTGAAAGAGTCATGGTAGTATACATGTCGCCTGTGTAGAATTTCCCATATGTAGGACCAACAAGTGACTGAGTTAACATCTAGCTGGGAAAATTTATTTAGCAAAACATAGTTAAGGTAGTGAATGGAACATACTCATCTTTCTCCACTATTTCCTGAAACCCCACTAAAAGAAAAAATTAAAGTACAAACTTATAAAGAGGAATAGAATTGGAAAGTAAATGACCACAGATAAATGGGGGGAAGCTAGAAGACACTTGGATGAGTTTATGACTTAGAAAGGCAGAAAAAGGTGAAACTTATATCAAACACGGGTGAGGTATATAAATGGAAAACTGATCTATTTACATTGAAGAACTCTGAGATGTTTAAGAATAAGAGCTACACCCTGGCTGGTGTAGCTCAGTGGATTGAGCGCGGGCCTGCGAACCGAAGGATCGCGGTTCGATTCCCAGTCAGGGCACATGCCTGGGTTGCCAGGCCAGTTCCCGTCAGGGGACATACAAGAGGCAACCGCACATTGATGTTTCTCTCCCTCTCTCCTTCCCTTCCCCTCTAAAGATAAATAAATAAAATCTAAAAGGAAAAAAAATCTTAAAAAAAAAAAAGAATAAGAGCTACTTTGAGATGGGAATACAGACAAAACAAATACACACAAAGACAGGAATACAAGGCAATATGCATCATGTGAAGGCAAAGGCATTTTTAACAGGACTCTGAAAGGAATCCACTACTGACCAGTTCAGTACTTTGCTCCAAGTAAGCAATCCATTTGAATATTGCTGACTTTTTATTTTTAAATTTTAAACTATAGAATAATTGAAAATAGTATAATAAACACATATACCCTCTAAAGGAAAAGAATGAGAGCTACTATGAAACTTTGAAGGCAGAGAAGTAAATTTGAGTTAAAAAATTGGCTGAAAGTCTTTATAAAGAACATTTAGAATTCCAAGTATCCTTACCTGTCATTGGAAGAAGACTGCAGGTTTACCTTCTAGAAGTGTTGAAATGTACAGGCTTTGGGCTAAAGGATATCAGGTACAACAAGGGACAGGAGTGAGGAGACTATATAAAAAATAAGGGCATTAAGTAAGAGCAAGTACAGTGAATGTGAATATCCATCTTCTTCCAAGTCTTGGCTCTTAGATGATGGATAGGTGGTTTATACATATGAGAAATATTTAGCAATCAGTAGACGATGGTCATCAATGTTGGCAGTAGATCTAGAGCAGGGCCTTGTTGGACTTAGTGGACACCAGTGGTACCCAAATTGCTAGGTCATGGTAAAATGGGACTCTGAAGTTTATGGCATGTATGTCAACATTTTAAAAATTGCTATGGCCCTATCATTAAATATATGCTAAATAGCACCCCTGCTTGTATTTTTAGGTCAAAAAATTACTCTGTGGGTTAATTGACTAGCCTAATAGAAGGCTACAGATACTAACATTTAGGGGTCCCCAACAGAATGGCTAGACCTTGACTGATCATCCTATAATGAAGTCTACTATACAATAAATTACTTGCATTCTAATTGATTTCAAACTGTATTTTAAGATCTTAATATTATATGAACCACCAAGGATATTTGAACATTAGATAAAAGCCTCTGTTTATCTTAAACAAACTATAGAAAAGGGGAACACAGAGTAAGCAAAAGTAGTTTAAGGAATAGAAGAAAATATTTTAAAAGATAACTTCATATTTTTAAGATATTTATTCATTAAAATATATTTATGGAACATGATGATAAACACTCTTCTGGGTACGAGAGTTATAACGTTTAAAACGATAGACAAGAACATTCTTTTGAGGAGCTTATATAATGTGCACTATACTACGTTACACTATACCATAGGCAGTATAATACAATCATATTGTACAGTAATAAGAGCAATGAAGACAATATAGGAAATGAAAGGAATATATATATATATATTCCTTTGTAAAGTTTATATATATATATATATATATATATATATATATATATATATAAAGACCTCGTTGGACATTAGACATAAGCCTGCAAATTGAAGAATTGGCAATGAAACAATTCCTATTAAAAGTGAAAGAAATGACAGAATCCTTTAGGTCTGTGATGGTCAGTACTATGTGTCACCTCGACTGGGCCATGGGGTACCCAGACATTTGTTTATGCAGTGTTCTGGGTGCATCTCTGAGTATGTTTCTGGATGAAATTTACATTTGAAGTGGTGGACTGATTAAAGGAGATTGCTCTCCCTATTGCGAATGGACCCCAACCAGTCAATGGAAGGCCTGAATAGAACAAAAAGGCTGGCTTTCTCTTGACTAAAAGGGTATTCCTCCTGTCTGACTGCGATTTGGGACATCGGTCTCTTTTTGGGTTTGGACTTGAACTGAAACCTTGGCTTTCCTTTGGTCTCAAGCTGGTCAGCTTGAATGACAGAAGTCAAAACATTGGCTCTCTTGGTTCTGAGACCTTTAGGCTCAAGCTGGAACTGCACCAGCTCTCTGGGTCTCCAGTTTACTGACTGCTCTTGGCGCTTTACAGATCTTGGCGCTTAGCCTCTGTCTTTACGTGAGTCAATTCCTTGTAATATGTCTCTCTGTCTCTCTGTCTCTCTCTGTCTTCCTCTATCTCTCTCTCTCTCTGTCTCCACCCCTCCAACCTCCACCCACCAAATCTGTTGGTTCTGTTTTTCTGGAGAACCCTGACTAATTCAATGCCTAGTAAGTTAAGTCAATATTCATTATTTTCTCTATGACCCATAGCCATGTCCATTCATGCATCCTGGGCTGCAGCCTACTTGTCAACATCATTCTAATTTTATAGGTTGCTCTAAATATGACAACAAACTCCAACCCCTTATATTTCCAAGGATAACAGTTTAAAAGCAAATTTGTGAGAGTAAATGTTTCTAACAAATAGATGCTATTCTCACCCAAGTCTGCCTAGAGAGCAGGATGGATACTGGCAGGATGAATAGTGTTAGTTTGTGGATTCAACACATAATCAGATGTTTATCAAG
The DNA here is from genome assembly GCA_039655065.1 of Glossophaga mutica. Classification (NCBI taxonomy): domain Eukaryota; kingdom Metazoa; phylum Chordata; class Mammalia; order Chiroptera; family Phyllostomidae; genus Glossophaga; species Glossophaga mutica. The sequence goes on along the minus strand of CM077304.1, from coordinate 172,192,644 downwards.
AACCTATTATGTGAAAAGCATTATGCCAGGTTTTGGGGGGAGTGCTGAGATGAATATTCTGTGTGTGACTGGACCACAAATGCTGAGAATACAGAATCCAATAATATTATGATGAGTTACACTGTAAGTTTTTTGACATGCCATCTTTATAATTTCTCTTTCAATAGATATGATTGAGGCATGATTCATAGATGACTTTCTTCTCCAGAAAGGAAATGTGTTATAGTGAAAAGACCAAAAACTATGAGTATTAGTTTCTAGTTTAAAATTTAGATGTGATGATCTTATGATTGCAATGGATTTTTATGTGCTTAAAAATGTTGTCCTAGTTTTTTCAACAAGTAACCAAAGAAACAATACTTTCCTCAACTACAATAATTTCTGACAAACAACAATATTAAAACCTTGATTTTATAATTTAGTGAGTTGGTATCAATCATATGAACCACTGGGAATCTTACAATTATATGTCTAGCCAACTAAAGTTCACCTAGACATAGAGAGTTTATTTTCCATAATGTGCACATTCTACAATCTCTTAGGTTCCTAGTCATGGTTGACAAAGCGATCATGTGGTAGCTAATGTCAGCATCATTTAATATTTTTTCTCAGGAACTAAATATTTGGTTCATATAGAAAGAGAGTAAAAAATTTAAATAATTCCAATTAAAATAACAAATAAAGAGAAACAGGATGCATAAAAATATATAAATATAAAGATACAAGCTGAATCGTGTTTTCTATTAATTTTTATTTAGTTTCAGGTAATTTTCAATTAAAGTTAAAGTAGCTCTTTTTTTTTTTTAAACATCAGCATTTTTTTTTAAATTTATTTCTTTATTTTTAGAGAGAGGGGAAGGGAAGGAGAAAGGGAGAGAAACATCAATGTGCGGTTGCCTCTTGTATGTCCCCTGATGGGAACTGGCCTGGCAACCCAGGCATGTGCCCTGACTGGGAATCGAACCACGACCCTTTGGTTCACAGCCCATGCTCAATCCACTGAGCTACACCAGCCAGGGCTAAAGTAGCTCTTTAACTCATGTGAGAATATACAACTGGTACAGACAGAGCTCCAGTTCTAGCCATATTGACATGCCATTTGAGTGTGGTGATAGAATAAAAGGGGAAAAATGAGTTAGATTGGGGAATTTCCATTTATATTAGTGATGCTATGTCCACATCTATCTTCTTTTCTCAACCAAATTGTAAATCTTTACCTCCTGAGTATAAACACAACAACAAATATTTATTTTTTCTGTGAACTTTCAATTTTAATGTGCATTTCATGTACAGGAAAGCAGTCAACACAATGAGACATCCCTGGTAATAGTTATGCAGGCATATTGAAAAATGGAGAGCTGTTTCCTACGTTGCTGGCAAATAAAATTTTTTTCTTTAATAAATAATATGTGTTAACATTTGGCAGTGTATGGCTCTCACTGAATCAATCCCATTAGCATTAATATTTTTGTAATGCACACTCCATGCACAGAACACCTCAATATTTAATAGATTTGCACATGGGCACCATTCATTCATGGGCAGATGTTCAGCATACCTTAAAATTAAATTAAACCTTTAATATACAATATGTAAAATTTAGATAGACCAATAGAACACACACATGGTTTACCTGATATAGATTTCCAAAAGCTTATGATACTTATTTACATCCTTAAGTGGAATAAAAAGTGTTAGCAACAGGAATTAATTACATGATGTTTTGTCACTTGTGAAATAAGATTTATGCTAGAATTGGTTATTTCATTTGATGCCCTTCACTAATGTCACAAATACGAAGAATTTTGTTCTTTTTTAAATTGTGCATGTCTAATCATAGGTACTATGTACAGTGCAAAGTATTCTAGATTTGCACTCACAATACTGTGTGACTCTGGAAGAGACCCTTGGCATTTTTATTTCTCTCATTCTTTATTTATGAACTGGAGACAACTGCTAACTCTCGTTGTGATTTATGGCTTGAATAAGTCTGTGAGAGGGTTTTGTATATCTCAAGCAAGTTCTATACAGCCAGAAGGTATCTCTATTAACTTTCATGATGATAAGTCACCTTGATCTATTTATGATCAATAATACCATTTTGTAGTTTAGGTGTTTTGTACACTAGATGTTATTCCAGCCAACATTTAAAACAGCCTCTTGGATACTTGCCTCTCTTTGCTGTTTTAGACAATCAATATTGTGTAGATAAGCAATGAAAGAGTCTGCTCTAGAATCATACAAATCTAGAGCAGAAGACACCTGAGAGACCACTGTGTCTTTTGTATTGTGCTAAGTATCTTCGGCATAGACTGATGGGTAGATGATTTTGAGGGTCCTACCTATAAGGCTGATTTGTGTCTAAATTTAGGTAAGTTTCTAGTCATTATTATAGCATGGGTGCATGGTCATTTTAAAATATAATCTTAAGTTTTTCTTCTATTTTCTTAGATAAAACAATGTCCTAAGAAAACAGCCTTAGGTTCTTTGGCTTACAGTCCTTACTTCCACACCCATAACCCTTGGCAGAAGATGGATTATATGTTTCTTTACCACCAAGAGAACTCTGACATTGATTCAAATTATAAATAGCCTAGGTGCTGACTCTCATAAGACTTTTCAAGATTATTTCATGATTTTGTGTAATTTTTATTTGGAATAGCTTGGGTGAGTAAAATTAATTTCTGATTAATGAAAAAAATAAAGTTTTAAAATCAATAAACAACAAGTTGGTGAGGTTGTGGAGAAAACAGGTACTCTGTTGGTGGGAATGCAGACTGGTGCAGCCACTTTGGAAAACAGTATGAATTTCCTCAGAAAACAAAAAATGAAACTGCCTTTTGACCTGACAATTCCACTGCTGGAATTATACCCTAAGAACCCTGAAACACCAATTCAAAAGAACCTATGCACGCCAATGTTCATGGCAGCACAATTTATAATAGCTATGTATCGGAAGCAACCTAAGTGGTCATCAGTAAATAAGTGGATCAAAAACTATGGTACATTTACACAATGGAATACTATGAAGCAGAAAGGAAGAAGGAACTCATACCCCTCCCAACAGCACGGATGGAACTGGAGAGCATTATGTTAAGTGAAATAAGCCAGACAGTGAAAGACAAATACCATATAATCTCACTTATAAGTGGAACATAATCAACAAAACAAACAAGCAAGCAAAATAGAACCAGAGACATTGAAATGAAGAAAAAAATTGACAGTAACCAGAGGGGAGGGGGAGGGGATAACAGGGGAAAGAGGGAAAAGGCCATCAGGAACATGTATAAAGGACACATAGACAAAGCCAAAGGGGAGTAGGATTGAGGGTGGGAGGTGGGGATGGGTGGGGCGGGGGCAGGGTGTAGTAGGGAGAAAATGGAGACAACTGTACTTGAACAATTAAAAAAAAAGAAAAAATCCTTTTACAATACTTTTTCTCAGGAAGCAACTGGAAGGTATCTCTAAGATATCTCTAGGGTTAGGGTATAAAGAAGAAAAAGTCGCACTGTAGTATTTCTCAAGAAATAAAGGAAGATGCAAGAATTTGCTATGATGTTCAAAAAAATAAAGTTTAAGCTAAAATTACAGTTAGAAAATATTTTCACACTATAGCTATTGGGTGGCTCCACTGGGATATTATAGACCGTATTCAAACTTTGTAAAATGTAGACGAACGCAGCAGAGCCTGAGTGCCTGGGTTCAAGTCCTGGCTCTACCGATCCCTCACTCTGTGGCTGTGGTCTCAGTTTCCTAACCGGTAACAGTACTAGTTACAGTTTTGTAACCTAACAATAACGGTACCTGACTGAGTAGGTTGTTATGAGGATTGAGTGGGTTAATAAAAAAGTAAGAACATTATCATAATGTATGAGCCATTTATCACTATCACCATCCTCCTCCTTCTTTTTTTTTTAAAAGTATTTCTAAATCCACAAAATCCAGACTAATCATTTTATTGGATATTAGGCCAGATTTTTCTTTACAGATTATAGGTTGAATTTCAACTAAATTATCTTTTATATAGGGTGAGGCAAAAGTAGGTTTACAGTTGTGAGTTCATGAAACACAGTATGTTCTTGTATTATTATTTATTTGTTATTATATTATTTCCTATACAGACAACTGTAAACTTCCTTTTGCTCCACCCTGTATAAATAAGAAGCAGTTGCAAGCACAGTACCACACCTACTGCTCTGTGCACTAAGTTCCAGTACATTGAGAAAGCAGAAGAGTTGTTCTGGCTCATTAATCTACAATGGTTAAAAACGCTAAAGCAATACACTGACTTGTCTTTAACAGAAACATTTGTTTAAAGAACTCAAGCAAGGAATGGGGCTTAGTATGTGAAATCTGGAGTATCAGGCAGGGGAAGAAGTAAAAACCTAAGCAGATTCCTTGTTTTGTAGGAAAGTCAACAATAGGAATCATAAGGACAGTAGAGAGTGTTGAAACTGGGGAAGTACATGGATGCCAGGGCTCATTCCAAGGGGACCCAGGAGTCTGGGTCAATCCATGGGGTGCTGGGTGTTTAATGGGTCTGGTGGGACACTAAATAGTCTTCCACTGTCCCTCCAGACCTCATTCTGGACTCCTAGCTTCTCTTATGCTGAAGAAGTGGTTAGCATTGTACTGGATGATGCTCTGCCAAACACTGCAAGAATTTTTTAGTGGCAGAGAGAGAAGGAGAAGGCAGAGGAAGGGGAAGAGGAGGGGGAAGAGAAAGAGGAGAAGAGGAAGGAAGGAAGGAAGGAAAGGAGGAAAGAAAGGAAGAAAGAAAGAAGAAGGAAGAGGTGGAAGACAGAAAACTTTGGATTATTTTTTTTACGCTGTAAACTGCACTTGGAAAGAGGCAGAGAAGAGACCATGAGGGAAGGGGAATGTCTGAGTCAGATTGGAGCTCTTGACATTCCTGTCATGTTTCATGTTTAAGGCACTGAAGACTCTACAGGTAGGAGCTTATACAGGTGCCATCCCTACCAGGTATACTAACGATCTTACTCGGGTGTCCCTTATCACCTCTTACCTCAGTCCTGCCTCTTTGCTTACATTCTTTAAATTGATTGCAGTTGGACTTTCTGTAAGCCTTTTTATATTGTAAACATGCTCTTTTCAGGTAACTTTGAGATTCAGGGTTCAGTACCTCCTGCCTCAGCTCAAAACATTAACTTCTGTGTGTTTATCAAGGAGGAGAGCTAAAATCATGAAAACGAAGTGGCAATATGAATAGAAGATTGATTACCTCTTTGTTATATCCTTAAAAGGATTTGATACATTTGCAGAGTCACACTTGTAATTATCATGATCAGTGGCCGTGAAAATGGCGTAATGAACTTACAGCTTTGTTACTGGAGCTATAGATGAACAAGATAGGTCACCCCACTGTACGAGAAACAGCACCTCGTCCAACTGTGGTTTCCCACATACAGAAATCCTCCTTAGAAAAGGAGTAGTCACTACCAGGAGATGCCATTACTGCTCACTCAAGTGAGAAGAATCTATATCACGGGGAGGGAAAGAGCTATAGAACACCAGATGTTTGCTAATTATTTTCAAATGAAATTGACTAGGCTAAGTTTTAAACAAAGATAGTCTGGGAGGGTAAAATATTCTTCATCTAAAACATTCATCATTGCCTCTATATTCAGTCCTACTCCAGTTATTAAGTCTTTCCTTCTGTTACAAGAATCATATTCATTGTGTCTGTAGCTAGGTCCTGGCAGGCTCAGGGATTCTGCAGGCTTCCCTTTCCTGGCTCCCCTTCTGCTCTCCTCATGTGTAAGCTGTTCCTCCCCTGAACCCCCTCATCTTGATCAGCTCTGTTTGAATTTGGTGTAAAATGGGTTAGTACTTCCCACCTCAAGACTGATGGACAGTTGCATCACAGTGTCTCCCGGAATCTCTGAATATATTTGAATATGTAAGTCCCTAAAGTTTTGGGCAAGATTACCCCCAAATTTTGACAGATGCACCCTCTGCTCTTCCTGGGATATAAGCTAATTCTGGAAAAGCATAAATCTTCTTCTTTATGGAGGGAAAACTCAGGAGAAACACAGAACCTGGTGTTGATGTCAACCTTACCCAAACCACATGACTGGAAGTGGGGAGGGGTGGTTGCCCAAAGGGAAATTAGGGCACTATGCCTGAGATTGAGGAATGAATGCTGGTCAGACAAAACAATCAAGGTCCCCTAAACTTGATTAACTTCTATTTGTCCTTCCAGTGTCAACGTGGCTATTACTTCCACTCTAAGTTTTGCTGGGGTGCCTGCTGTCACCAGTTCTATGCAACTCACGTCTTTCTTTTTTCCCCTGTCATCCTATACTTTGGCTATCACAGCACTTTTATACTGTATTATAATTGCTTGTTTGCATCTTTTTATTCTTTATTACATTACAAATGCCATTAGGGCAGCGATCCTGATTACTTTATTCACATTGTGTCTCCAGTGTCTACTAGAGTGCCTAGCACATACAAACACTTTATAAATATTTGTTGAATAAGTAAATAAGTAAATGAATAAATGAAAATACACACCACGGAAGACAAATATAATTGAAAGTGCCTTCAAGCACATGAAAGTGGTGGTTACTATCAAGGGACTGGATACCTTAGTCTCCTCCATCACGCTCCCTTGAGAGAGAAAAAGTTTTGATGCATTGGTCAGAACATTCACTGGGCTACATTTATCAATAGTGCTTAGAGATTGACAACTCTGACTGTTGCACTCTCTTTGTTTTCTATTTGCATATGTAAGCAGGCTCTGCATCTTTGATACAGGCTTACCCAGGTTTCTTTCTTCTTTCCTATTGCCTTGAAATCAGTAACTGATTAGTAAGTTATATCAGGGTTGGCCTTGAAGATTTCTCCTCCTGAAAGTACATAGTAATCTCTGAATTAAGAGTGAAGCTGGAGAATTAGAAGCCTCATTCTTTTTTTTTTATTTTATAATTTTTTATTTTATTTTCGTATTATCATTAGTCCCCTTATACTTTCCACAATCGCCACACTGTTGTCCATGTCCATGAGTCCTTTTTCTGTCTTGCTCAGTCATTCCACCTACTACCCCTCCTTAGCTGTCATCCTGCTATCTGTGAGTCTGTCCCTATTTTGCTTATTAGTTCAGTTTATTCATTATATTCCAGATACGTGTAAAATCATATGGTATTTGTCTTCCTCTGACTGGCTTATTTCACTTAGTATAATGTTCTCCAGGTCCATCCATACTGTCACAGAAGGTAAACTTTTCTTCTTTTTTACAGCTGAGTAGTATTCCATCGGGTATATATCTCATAGTTCTTTTATCCACTCATCTACTGATGAACACTTGTAGAAGCCCCATTCTTATCTCAAGTCAAGCTCAGTTTAGGAGAAGCCCCTAAACTGGGAGGTACTGAGCTCCCACATACCTATTAGGAAAGCAATATTTTGTTTCCCATCTGCCAATAATCTTTGTATCTGGCATACTCCTGGGAAACCCTTAGAGGTAGCAGTGGTCATGACAGAGTAGGATTTGGATGTTTGCCTTAGGCTTTAGGGAACATCACAAATAACTTCACACTGTTTCCTAAGAGGTACAAGCTCACACAGCACTTTCCATTTCCTTGCACAACCCCTCAATGAGATTCTTCACTGAGCAGAAAACTCTAGATGAGAAAGGTCAGGCCTGAAAAGAAGAGATAGTCTCATTCTTCCAGGGAACTGGTTAGTCTCGATTTTGTACTCTTGATGCTCAACCCAGTGCTTTTCTTAAGAATTGTGACTCTACTCCCATTAAAATACAACGAACAATGTGAGAATCACTTAGCCATCACAGATATAACAAATATGATTTTTAAATCTTTAAAAATAGTTTGAATGTGCGTGTTATTGTGGCTTTTCTTTTTCTTTTTCTTTTTTTTGGTACATCTTAGTGAAACTTCTTTAAGCAACTCCTGAGTACTGATTCAAGTGGCATTCAATTTTTTTAGGAGTCTAATAACTATCAATTGATTAATTTAACAAATATTTACTGAAAATTTAGCTTTTGCTAAAAAAATTAATAAGATATGAAATCCTGTAAAATTGCAAATGGGTAAGCCATGGTCTCAACCCTAGAAGCGTTAGTATTCAGGTGAAGGAGAAAGACACTTAAATAGTTACAGTATGATGTGATATCAAGGAATACACTCACATTTGTCTCTGCCAGGATTGCCTTGCCTTGAAAAATCCTGCAAATCCTTTAAGACCAATTCAAATCCTGTTTCCTCCAAGAAGTTTTAGTGCTCTGTTCAGCCAAAATAAATCTCTTTTTCAACTTTCTCCTCCTCTAGTTTATGTATTAACTAATATTTATGTTTGTTTCTCTTTCCTCCATTTGAATTTATATCCTTGAAGGACAGAAGCTGTGTCTTAGCTGTCTTTGTATTCTCCAATTTGGCCAGCACAGTCTTTTTCATGTTGCAAACACTGAATGTTTGTTGAATTAAAGTAAACTTTACTACATTAGTCAAATTAGTTCTCATGAAGTTTCCAAATACATACATGATTCCTATATTATGAAACAGAAAGGATAACATATGCAACATATTTTTAGTTAATAGTCTTCATTTGTGTCATTTAACTTTGTATCTTTTTTATTGTTATACTATTATAGCTGTTCCAATTTTCCCCCTTTGCCCTCCTCCACCTATCCCACCCCTGCGCCCACAGTCAGTCTCCACACTGTTGTCCATATCTGTGGGTCACTCATACAAGTTGGACTAGTCCATTCCTCTTCTTTCCACCATTATCCCCCTTCTTCCTCCTCTGGCCATTGTCAGTCTGTTCCATGTTTCCATGCTTCTAGTTCTATTTTATTAGTTTATTTTGTTCATCAGATGCCTCATATAGGTGAGATCATATGATGTTTCACAGACAGGCTTGTCTTTCACAGACTGGCTTATTTCACTTAGCATAATATTTTCCAGTTCCATCTATGCTGTTCCAAAAGGTAGGAGCTCCTTCTTTCTTTCCGCTGTGTAGTATTCCATTGTGTAAATGTACCACACTATTTTAATCCACTCATTTACTGATAAATAAAGGCAGAAAGAGAATAAGAATATTATACGAAAGAGAAAAGAGAGTATGAGGTATCTACAGTATAGAAAAATGATGTTGAGAGGATAGAGGGAGGAGGAATAATAAGAATAGGGAATAGAATCCAGGCTAAGAGAGGGTAAAAATAAAATTCTAAGCTCAAATAAGCAAGGGCAGGAGGAAGCCAAAATGGAGTAAGATAGGGGGAGAGTAACCTGTGAGATTTGAAATTTAAAAAAAAATAGTGAACCAATAGAAATAAAATGGAAGAAGAACAGCAATAACTGTAATATCCACACCAAACCAGCCATGATTTATAAAGGTGGAAAGGAAATATGAATATTACAAGAAGGGGAAAAAGAATGTGAGCTGACTAAAGGAAGGAAGAATGATTTTGAGAGGATAGAGGGAGGAGAAATAGTAAGAGTAAGGACTAAGAACAAGGCATTGTGTGAAGAAAAATACACTTCACGATGAATATAAGAGAGGGCAGGAAGAAGGCAAAATGGAGTTAGACAAGGCAAGGGTACAATGTGAGATTTGAAATAAAAATAAAATTAAAAAATATAAAAAGAATAAAAAGTAAAAGCCAAAGTATAGTGAATTAATTGGAATACAACTGAAGCAAAAGAAGAAATATTAAAGGGCTATGTGAAAGAAAAAGAATAAAAGAAAAAAGCAATGCAAATTCTGACTAAGAATGAGGTGGAATTTTTCTCGGCAGAATTTGGTGTTTGCCTTCTGCCTTCTCTTTCTGGATTTGTCTCTGGCTTTTTATCAGCTCAAGGTCCTGAGGTGGGTCATCCAACTTCTGGCAGCACCGCCCATATCGCTTTCACGTGCCTCTACAGGGGGCTTCTATTGTGATTGGGAGGGTGGGACCTCTGGGTCTCCCCTGAGAAGCACTGTTCAGTCTTCTGGGAAAATTGTAGGTGCTTTGCCCCTGCCCTGCACCATCTGCCTTGGTCTGTCCCAGCTTATTTCCAATAATGTATAGTTTCTGGTTAACTAGCTGTCTGTTTCAAGGGAGAGGCCAATTTGTGTAAGAGGGTCAGCTCTTTCCTGCTTGGTGCTGATGGCAGCTCTGTGAGTGAGCCAAGGTTGGGTGAGCCCTGATTCCCCTTTGCTGCACTGATTTCTGATCTCCTTGCCTTGCTGGCCTTAGTGAAAAAGGGCCTTAGGAACCAGTGTATTTTGTTTCCCTGAGGGAATTTCAAAACGGGCGATTTAGGTGTTTCTCTTTCTGTCTTTCTTTTGTGGATATGCACCTTGCAGGGGGCTCTAGAGCCTATCTTTCCTGTTTTGCAGAGCTTCCCCATTGGTGGTGCTTGCAGTTCCATCCATGCTGTTGCTAAAGGTAGGCAGGGGGGTCTGCCTGGCCATAAATAATCTCAGGTGCTTAACTCTTGCCTGTTCAGTTCCCAGCCCACTGCCCTTGCAGCAGCTATAGTCCTGAACTCTCCACTCTGTGCAGCCTCTGGCCTTAGTGGTGCCAGCCTTGGGCTGAGAAATTGCCTTGCTGTGCATCTTTCTGATCTATCTGCCCCCAGTATTCAGTGGGAGCAAACCACACTTTCAGCCTTTTCCCTTTGCCGGCAGGGCAACTGCACATGGGCTCCCTGCCCAGCACACTTCAGCTCCCCTTTTAAAAAGTGTTCTGGGTACCCCCACTGCAGTACTGAGTCACTGTCCAGTTTTCCACACACACCACCTCTCTGAAAATATGTCTCTTACAGTCACAGCTGACCACAGCCTGCCTCTGCTCCACCCAGGTGAAGATTGAATCCTGCTCCCCACCCCTCTGGCCCTCTCCTGGTTAGTGTTTGCCCCTGCAGCTATGGGTGGGTGTGCTGCATGCTCTGTGTGTGTGTAGCCTGAATGTCCCCAACTTTGTGTATACAAGTCACTCTCAACTTGGATCCAGGGTTTCTCTGCCCTGGGAGGGGAGGGAGCCGCAAAGCTGCCCTTTCTGACAAGGCTCTCCACAGCTGCAGGCATCATGCAAGGAGTGTTTCCCCTTTGACCTATGCAATATCCTCACCACCCATTGTGAAGTGTCTTTTGTTCTTCTTGGCTTCCAAACTTCGTATCAGCTAAGATTCCATTGAATGTTCAATTTATTTGTCAGCAGATCAGCTGAGTATCTGAGTTGGGGACAAGAACAAGTGGACTCAGCTTCCACCTACTTGGCCACCATCTTCTCTCACACTCTGTATTTGCATTTTCTTTTCCACAATAGGTTTAAGTTCCTTACCTTTGTTTCACCAAATTAGATTGGCTGCAACACTGGAAAAATCACTGGCAGCCTTTGCTTTCTCCTTAGAATGCTTGCTGTTGGAACATGACTTCTTGGAACCCAGCCACCATGACTTGAAGCTCAGTGTGGAGAGGCCCATGTGGAGGAGAACAGAGATCCCTGGTTGAGCTCCTGGTGGAGCCTCCAAGATGACTGATGCTGTCGTGATGATCCTGGGCAATACTTACATGATTCGAAGTTCTCTCCTTTGTTCTCTCAAAGTTCCCTCTGCAGTGACTATGAGGGTAAATGTTAAGGATGACAGAGTCTTTCACCCCTGAGTCTTTCATAGGACTCTCTCCAGATGAGCTGCTCAACCCACATCATTCTGTTCAGGGAGTTTCTTCCTTTCCTTTGTCTCCAGCTGGCTTTTGTTTCTCCAAGACTCCGAGATCACTGCCCAGAAAATCTAACAGTCTTCATTTGTGTAAAAAATTATTGGCCTGAACTCTAGAAAAAGAGTGGATAGGATTTTTAATTATAACATTATACTAAGTGTGTGTTGTTTCTATTGAAAATGAAGGAAATATAAAGATTTTTAGACATTACTTGTTATCACTTGAAATTTAGGAAAAATGGATTAATCTGCATTTCACAGAAGTTGAGTTCAAGTTATTCCACAATGTTAATAAAGAGAAGATATTCTTTCAATTATTTATTATTGATTGCATTTGAGGGAGTTTAGATGCGGGTTAATGTAGGAAAGCAGGAATGTTGGATGTAGGAGTTGAGGTTATGGGAATTAAATTCAAGCTATGGGGATGGCAAGAGCCTGCAGAAAGACTTGACAGAGAGAAAAAATTGCTGCTAGACAGGACACAAACTAGGACACAGGGGCTAATTGCAGCTTCTCAGTGAAAATACTAGTTGGCTGTGGTTATGGCCTTTTATCTCACCTCTCTGGGTCTTAGTTTAAAATGATGTTTAGCTTGAGACAGCTCCATAAAGAATCCTAAAAGGTTTTTTTTAGTCTAAATAAATAATTTTAAAATAAAATTAAGTGTGTTTTGGCAAAAATAATAAGGTATAGAAAGGATTAGAAGGAAGAGATCTTTGAGGCAAGAAGTCCAATCTCCAGGAGCAGCTGTATTTGCTCCAGAAGAAGAGGTGGAAGCAGAGATTAGGATGGAAGGAAGGAGGAGCAGGAAGTGAGAGTCGCAGCAAATGAAGCTGCACCACGTGCCAGCATGTCAGGGTACCTCTGCGAGCCTTTCCATTACCAGTGATGCATTCTGTTTTGAGTTTTCTCTAGACTTCATTTTCCGTTTGTTATTACTGATTATAATAATAAAGCACCAATTTGGCTCACCATATGTTAAGACTTTGAAAACAAACATAAATGACAAAGATATTTCTTCTTTGAATTATTCTTTGTGATTTTAATTTTTCAAACACTAATGAAATAAATCTGAAAGGGTTGATGATTAAGATAATTTACTATTATTGTTCTTCATCCTGCTCCCTGGGATTTTGAGTATACTTTGAAATGGAGAAGGCTATTTCGAGAAATAAAATATGGAAGACTCAGTACTTTGCAATGGTTTTCATACAATGGCTGGAAAGCACGTTCACATATTTCCAAGTCAATGGCTTTTATTCTCTAGTGCAAAAACGCAAATTTAGGATATAAAATAGTACCTGAGGAACTGGCTCTTCTAATGAAAGAGAGGCAATAGGGACTAACCATTTATTTTTACAGCATTTTATGAATTTTACTTTTAGTACCTAATGGCATTAACTTGCTAGAAATGCTTGAACTAAAGTTCATTTGAGGTAACATTTTTGGGAATTATTTTAGTCCATTCCTCAGTTTTCATAAAACAAAAGATATTGAAACACAGGGGAAAATATTCAAGACAACAATAAAATCAACCAGCTGCATTCAATTGTGGAATAGAATTCTGAGGAAAGAGTGAAGATAGGGACTGTATGAAATAAACTCACTTTAACCAAATTCTAAAATTATTAATATTATGAAAATTGTGGCAGAAGGACAAACTGTATTTTTATTTTAATTACCCTGTGAACTTAAACTTTTTTAAAACTTTCTAGTCATGTGTGAATACCTGGATATACATCTGGACATCCACCAGACCTCAATATAACAAATGCCTACTTAGCCCCTGAAGGACTCATGTATCCAAGACACCTGACATCCATTGTCCACACCACCTGATTTGACCAGACCTTCTGGCACTGATCTTGTAGACCACCAGGCATTCATCATCTGGACTGCCTGACATCTGACTGATAGCCATTCTGGACCAGTCCTAGGGCTAAGAATGCAGGACTCATTATTCTCAAGAATATACTTTTTACTATAAGAACTCTTAACTTTTCTTTCTTCTCTGGAACACTTCTGGGCTTTTGTCTCACTGTGGTCCCAACTTGCAAATTCTAAGACTGTTGAATAATTCTTTATCATTTACAATATTTCCAGTCAGATGCTCCAGACTCTTTTTGAGTTCATTTGACAATTTTTTTAAAAGGCAAGCTGTTAAATTCTAGTTGCTCTTCCAGTACACTGTTGAGAAATAGAGCCTCTGTTTATTAAATCCAGAGCTAAAATTATTTTCAAATAATTATTTTTTCACTATTCACAGCCCACTGAAAATATGCTGAAAGCCTAACATGTCCCTGGTAGCAGAAGGTGCAATAAAAATATTCAATAAAACATGAACTTGAAAAGTATCTAAACAGAAATATTTCCTTTGCCTTTGAGGATTTCCTATCTTGTACCAATAAGTTTTCACTGGCAAATATCTTTTGCCTGGGTTCATGGGACAACCATCTGCTATTTCATGAGTTGTTAGTGAGTTGACTGAAGCACACCAACTGTGTTGTAACAGAATTGTGTTACTCAAACTAGGTATAAATTAGGCAAATTGTAGACTTGAGCATTGCAAGGTTGCACAGTCCGTTACTATTTCATTTTTATTTCTTCTCCATGCCAAAGCCAGTACTTTACTTCCACTGAAATCCAGGCTTAATTTTGGGTTAAAATTATCCTGAAATTCATGGAATTTTTCTTTTCTAAAATGAGCTCTTAAAAGTCTTCCAGTATGTAGCTTTATCAATGATAAATAGTCCTAGGTCCTATTCTCTTTGGCTTTCATCCAAGCTTTTCCCTTTTCTGAATCTATTCCCCTAAAAATGGCAAATGTTTTTAAAAACTTTCTTACAATGCTCTTACCAACACTTTGAATCCCCCATAATGAACATCACATATCCCTAAAAGAACCATTGTACTTCATCATGGTAAGCTATTATGCTCTTTAGAAGCCAAAGGAACAAATTGTAGCTGTTGGGAATCTCCCTGCCTGGTTTCAGAAACTGTAACCCCTTGTGGCTAAGGCTGAGTAAAAAGACCTTGGGACCATAGGCCATTAAGGAGACAAATCTTATCTTGTAGGGATGCTGCCTCTGCCCCCTTTTACTTCACCCTGCTTGGCGCCAGGCAGATGACTGGTTAGCCAATGATGGGTAAGATTCCTCAAAGGAGGGATGACCTAAGACGGACATGGTTGTGAAGAGGCTCTCAGGGAAGGACTTGGGGGGTTATAGAAAAAGGGGTGATGGACCCTCACCCCTCAACTTTGACATAGCCTGAGTCCTCATTCTGTCTGGAAGAAGTCTCCTAATCTCTTGGCTGCCTTACTTCGCCTGCCTGACTTAAGCCTGAAACAATGCCGGAAGTGGGTGCAGCCCTGTGCTGGAAAGGGCAGGTTCCCTGGAGCAATCAGGCCTAAGAAAGAATGCATAAAATCCCATGAAAACTGCTTTGCTAAGAATACCCTCAATTTAAATGATAAGAGTCCAAGCATAAATAAATAAATAAATAAATAAATAAATAAATAAATAAATAAGGGTCCAAGCATGAAATGAGTTTGTTCCCCAAAGTTTTATGGCCCTTTAGCTATCTGACTCTGACTCAAAATAAGCCCTCAGAGTTTTTTGAATGCTATCTATTGTTTGATCATTACTGCCTGACAATGACTGATGAGCTTTACATATACACCCTGTATTCCTATGCAAATTAAACCCAATAAAAGCCCATTGAGGAACAGGCTCTTGGTCCTTCTTTGAGAGACTGGCCACCTTTCCTCCCCAAGCAGATCATGTCTTGGTAGACTTATTCTCATCCGTGGTGGATGTGGGGGGGAGGGCATCTATGGGCGGAATCCCCCCACATTTAGCACATTAAATTTTACTGTTACTGCAATTTAAAGGACTCCAGTATATATGCACCACAGCCTTTTTATCCACTCGTCTATTGATGGGCACTTGGGTTGCTTCCATAGCTTGGCTCTTATAAATAATGCTGCAATCAACATGAGGTTGTGCGTACTCTTTTGAATTAGTGTTTTGGGTTTCTTCGGATATATATCCAGATGTAAAATAGCTATATCATAAGGCAGTTTCATTTTTAATTTTTTGAAGAACCTCTATACTGTTTTTCACACTGGCTGCACCAACCTGCATTCCCACCAGCAGTGCATGAGGATTCCCTTTCCTCCACATCCTCACCAACACTTATTGTTTGTTGATTTATTGATGATAGCCATTCTGATAGGTGTGAGGTTATATCTTGTTCTAATTTGCATTTCTCTGATGATTAGCAACATTAAGCATATATATAAAGGAATATTACTCAGCTATAAAAAGAACAAAATCATACCATTTGTGACAGCATTGGATAGACCTAGAGGGTATTATGCTAAGTGAAATAAGTCAGTCAGATAAAGATAAATACCAAATAATTTCACTTATATGTAAAATCTAAAGAAAATATAAATGAACAAACAAAACAGAAATCAACTCAAAAGTACAGAGAATAGGACTGATGGTTGCCAGAGGTGAGCAGGTAGGGTTCAGGGACTGGCTGAAAAGGGTGAAGGGATTGAGAAGTACAGATTGGTAGTTACAAAATAGTCACAAGGATATCAAGTACAGCATAGGGAATATAGTCAATAATATTGTAATTACTATGTATGGTGACAGTTGGGTACTGGAAATATCAAGGGAACACCTTGTAAAGTATGTGATTGTCTAATCTTTATGTTATGTATCTGAAACAATACAAAATAATATTAAATGTAAATTGTAATTGAAAAATATTTTAAAAATCAAAATACATAATAAAATAAAAGAACCCAGGTAAATTTTACTCCTATAACTCAGTTTGATCTCTCTTTGCATTGCACAGCTTGTCCAAAAACAGGCAAACTATCCCGTTCACTCTAGTAATTTTTCAAGTTAGTACAGATGAAAATATTGTCAATTCAAAGTTCCACTGTCCTCTCCTTCTCCTTCAGCAATGGCATTTGGACTCGAGGAGATTTGTATTTTAGGGATACACAGGAGTAATGAAGGCAACCCTGTGGTTCCTGACAGAACCTCCAAGGTCTGCCACTAACATAACATATGGTCTGTCCCCTACCGCTGGGTCCTGCATGGCGACCATTCTGGCAAGGAAAGAACATGGCTTCCCTCCTTGACTCTATGCCAGGAGTGATATTTAAAAGATTTCAGTTCTGTATTTTCCAGCAGGTGACTGAAATATTACACCGCTTGCAGTGTAAGTTTCCTTCACCTCTTTTAAGGAACTTTTTGACAGGTAATGGCTCTCGCCTTCAGCAAATTTTCATATTCTATTTCTGGGCATGAAATTTTGGATCTCTTCGTCATTATTTGTGAGTTACCAAAAAAATTTAGGAAGGGATCATCCTGAGACCTCTCTTATCTATGTTCATTATTCTGTCAACTAAGTGCTCTCTCCATAGCCAGGTGGTGCAGAGACTATTGCCAGAAGGGAAATTCTTCTCAAAAACCCTCAGCTGGAAGCTGGTTTGCAATTTCTCAAATTTCAAGAGTTTGTCCCTGTGCTACCTCCCGGCCACCACTATTTTTAATTCCCAATTGTTTAAGCACCTAACCTAGTTCCCAATTCTCTGCTCCCTGATACATATAATGGAAGATGAGGAAAAGTGAGCAAAAAAATGGGTAAGCTGGATGGTATTTACTTTCTAATTCTTTACCTCACACCCAAATCCTTGACTGTTCACCAAAACTCCTGGTCTATCACATTTGATGTCTTTGTTCGTTAGTCTTGGCAACTTCTCTCTCCCATCAATCCGTCAGAGAGACACGTGTGCCTCAGGGTTCCCATGAGAGGGGTCGTGGAGGAAAGAACTGCGTGCTGACTAGTGTAACTGTGAGGTAGGACAGACGGCACACCAAGGCAGGGAGGCGGAGGCACATGTGCCTCACCTACTCACTCAGCAGTCCTGGGCCTGGCCCAGTAATATTGCCAGGTGTTCCAACATCACCGGAAACACCATGCTAACACGGGAGGAAGGCAGTCCTTGAAATTCTATGTATCGTCTCCACTCTCAAGGAAAGAAAGCCTTTGAACCTGTGCTCATCCCAAGGCCTGAAAGGCAGGAGAGGGTCCACAGTGCCCAAAGAAGAAACCCTTAAAACAACTTTGGTTAATTGTCTACCTCTGGTTGCTATCTGCTTTATGAGGGAATCCCTAATACTTACAGAAAGAGTCCATAAAGAACTTCAGGTAACTGCCCCAACTTTAATTAACTGCCTCCTATCACGTACTTATTTTACAATAAGATGAACAAATGGGGTCTGGAGCAAGATAAGGATTCAGGCTGACAGACCCTGACACATACCTAAGTTTGGGTAGTCATGTCCCCCTGGGAAAGCTGGCACCACCTTTACCTGTCAATCAGCATATAACTTCTTCAGCCCCATCCCTTCAACTGTGTAAGTCCTCAGAACAAAGGATTCTTTCTCTTGGCTCTCTGGCTCTGCCCAGCCTCAGGCCACCTCAGTCTTTGGCCACCCCAGTCTTTGACCTCCCTTACTTTCACCACTCTTACCCTGCTTTTCCCTGGGGGGTGAAACGTCTGTTTTTCACCAACGCCCCCCGCCCCCCCCCCCGCCCCAACTCCACAAGGCCTGTTCTCTCCCACAGGAACATATCACCAATTAACCCTGATGATGTGCTAAGAGATTTGCTGATCTGTAATTTTTTGCTGCATCAGCAAGAACTGAATTTCTGGGAGTTTCTCCCACATCATAATCGAATATATACTCCAGCCTCAGTTGAAGTTTATGATGGAACTGAATGAGATTATTGGTAGAAGTGCTGGTGATAACAAAGGAGTACCACAGGATTCAGCTGAATGTCTAAGAAGGGAAATGCTTCTTTAGGTGGATGACAAGTTCTGACTGCAATTGAGTCTAATTAGGAGAAAATAGGTGCAGTTATTTTCTCATACTTAAATTGTGTCTCATACTTAAAATAATACAGTTGAAGCTGTTGATTGGAATACTAGGACACCATTTTACATGGAACGCCGGAGCAGACTCTCCCTACAGAATGGCGGAAAGACTGCTCGAGAGGACATCATAAATTCACCGGGACTAATAGCAACTGAAAACTCCTTTCAGAAGAGAGATTTTGCACACAAAGAGCCCCGAGGGATGATGCAGCGATGGAAACATCCATCAAGTAAGGAAAGGGTGTTTAGAAAATCGCTCTTTCCAACTCCATCCATCATTCTATCAGACACTGCTGTGTTAATCCATTTACCACCACCGAGCATGAACCCAAAGACAAAGTGCAGAAGTGTTCCTTGGGGAGAGCTTCCAACAAAACTTCTGTGGAGGCTAATGGTGACCATGGGGATTTCCCCCATGTCATGTCTAAGGAATATCGAATGCAACTCACACACCAATATGCAACTGCGGGTGGTTTTCAAATATGAGTCATTTCTTAGGTCTTCAGCCCAGGGAATATTTTTTTCCCTACCCTCAAAGCTCAAGTTCTGAGTTGTGAATACATCCCTGCCTCTTCAATGGTATATGAACTAGCTATTATCTTAAGGATTAAACACAAAAGAAGGTCTTCTCTGTACGTTACTGTGGGTTATTAGTTCTCCACATATACAGGGAAGGATGTTAATTAGAAATGCTGCAATGATTATAGAAACATCTTCACAATATTACTTTCTTGGCATTATAATTGTCTACAGGGAGAAAAGCAAACACCCAGTGCTTACACTGCTGTTACATTTTAACAATTTCAGCCTTAGTACCTTGATCGTGATAATCAAGCTCTTTGCTTTCACAATGTTTGTGTGCCTCTCCTCACATTTGATTCATTCATATGAATGCCTGAAAGTTAAATACTTCCTAACTGTATCAACTAATAATTTGTTGAAATAATGGAAAAGTGTCTTTTTTGTGAAAATACATATGAATTTATAAGAGGGAAACAGTTTTAAGGCACATTATGCTTCGGTGGTGGCAAAGGTGCCTCAGTCATGTGTGACAGCGAGTGAGGGAGAGAGAAGCTACACCCTGTGAAGGCATCAGGAGTTTTAGCAGCTGCTTCAGAGAACAAACAGCCCAGCCAGGGTTACACTTTAAAATGGATTATTTCCTGTAGAGAATGGTATGGCAAGTCATTCCTTTGATAATGAGTGTGGATCCCAGAAAGGTGACCTAGCTTTAAGTATCTTCAAGAAATGTGTAGACTACTAAAATTCACATGTAATAATGATTGCAATATGCTATTTAAAAAGTGGAAGATAGCCCTAGCTGGTGTGGTTCAGTAGATTGAGTGCTGGTCTGTGAACCAAAAGGTTGCTGGTTCAATTCCCAGTCAGGGCACATGCCTGGGTTGTGTGCCAGGTTCTCAGTTGGGGGTGTGAGATAGGCAACTGGTAGATTCTCACACACCAGTGCTTGATGTTTCTCTCCCTCTCCTTCTCCTTTCTACCTCTCTCTAAAAATAAATAAATAAAATATTAAAAAATGTGGAAAATACAAAGTAGAGGAAAGGATGTAAAGAAACTGAAAGTCTCATATACTGTTAGCAGAAATGTGAATGCTGTGGAAAACAATTTGACTTTTTTTTCTTACAGTTGAACATGGAGTTATCATATGACCCAGCAATTGTATTCTTAGATATGTACCCAAGAGAATTGAAAACGTGTCCATACGAAGAAAACTTGTATATAAACGTTAATAGCAGCATTACTTGTAATAGTTACAAAGTAGAAACAGCCTAAAGGTCCACCAGCTAATGAATGAATGAATAAACACACTGCGATAGGCTCTAGACAACAAAGCATGATAAGCAATGAAAAGGAATAAAATACTGATTTGCGGTACAACGTGGATTAATCGTGAAGACGTAATGCTAAGTGAAAGAAGTCTGACACAAAAGGCCGCACAGTGTACTGCTCCATTTATGGGAAGTGTCCACAGTGGTCAGATTCGTAGAGATAGAAAACAGGTCAGTGACTCCAAGAATCTGGGGGGAGGAGAAAAGAGAAGTGACTGATACTGCATATGCGGTTTCTTCTTGGGGCATGAATATGGTTTGGAATTAGGTAATGGTGATGGTTGTCCTATTTTGGGAATATACTAAAATCCACTAAGTTGAACACTTCAGAGTTGTGAATTTGGTAGCACAAGAATTATATTATGATGTTTTAAAACTTTCATATATGCATATTATATATTTGGCCTTCACCCTGTTCTTGGCACCAAGTTCCTGAAACCCTTGAAATTGATGAGCGGAATCTTCTGTTACATTAATGAGGTCAATTTTTGGGCTGTACCCAAGACTGAAGGTTGGTTACCAGGAGAACCAATCTTGTGATTAGAAAATTTCAATTTTCAGTCCCACACCCCTCATCCAGGAAAAGGAGAGGGACTGGGAGTTAAACCAATTGCCAATGGCTTAATCAATCATTTCTAGTTAATGAGGCCTCCATGAAACCCCCAAATGACTGGGTTTCAAAAGCTTCTTTGTTGGGGAACAGGTGGAGGTGCCGGGAGCATGCTGCTTCTGGAGAGGGCATGGAAGCTCTCTACCCCTGCCCTCAAAGCTCGCCCTATGCATTTCTTTTACCATAAACCAGTGAACTAGTAAGTAAGGTGTTCCTCTGAGTTCTGTGAGCTGCTCTAGGAAATTAGTAAAACCCAAGGAATCTGCAATCTATACTCCAGGTAGTAACCTGGACTTTTGATTGAGATTTGAAGTGATGGTGTGGGTATGGGGGCAAGTCTTCTGACCGTTTAACCTGTGGAGTCTGCTGCTATCTCTGGATTTATAGTGTCAGGACTAGATTTAATTGCAGGACACCCAGCTGGTGTCAGAGAATTGCTTGGTGTTGTGTGGAACCCTCCTGCCCCCAGATAAACACACCCACACATATTGGAATTGTGGGGTGCAGAATTTAATATGTTATTTTATATTCAACATAAATGGGGAAAGATTGGTAAGCTGGAAGATAGAAAAAAATATTCAAAATGCATCCGAGAGGAAAAAGTAATAGAAAGTATGACAGAGAGAATAAGCAATGTGGAAGAGGGGAGGAAGGCTGGGCACGGTCTGACTGGAGCCGCAAGGAAAGAGCATTGAGGTGGTGGGGAGAGTCAATAGGTAAGGCATTCGTGTCCAAAATCTTTGCAAATATACGATGAAACCAGTCCTCATTTTAGAAAACTGAACAAATTCTGAAGAGAAATAGGAAAGCAATCCACAAGTAGAGGCAGGATAGCAAAGCACAAAGACGAAAAGAGAAAAGAAAGATGGTCTATATGGAGATAAAAGATTTTCCAAGATGGATGAATTTTAAAGTGGCAGCTGCCTTCTCAAGGAAAGATGAAAATGGAAGCCAGAAAGAAATGAAATGGTATCTTAGAAGCGTTAGAAGAAAATAACTACCAATCCGGAATTGTTACTTCATTAAAGCATCTTCCAATAACGAGGGCAAAGTTAAACATTTTCAGAAAAAAGCTGAGAGGATGTGCCAGTAACCGATTCTCACCGAAAGAAGTGTGAAAAACTGGAAAGTTTGAGGTGCAAGAGGGAATAATGAGTAAAGATGCAGAAAATATATGGGTAAATCTAAACAAAAATCAACAGTATAAAGGAATAATTAACAGTAATAATGTCTAATTTGTAGAGATAACAAATAAAATAGAGCCAACGCTTTGTATGCTAACAGCATATAAATTGAGCCCAGGCAGATCAGAGCTAAAGCAGCCTGTGTGTGGTCCTTAGGTTGTTTGCAAAGAAGAAAAGGTAATGACTAAACTTTGCACCTTAAAAGTTTTAGAGTGAGCACTAACCGAATAAAACTAGAAAGTAATAGAGGCTCTAACTTCTAACTGCTAGAGGAAAAAATGGGATGGAAAAAAAAAAGCCAAAAGGAAACCCTCCGTATTATTTATATAACAAACTATCCTAAAACTTAGCACCTTAAAAAAACAATCCTTTATTATTACAGGGATTATTTAGGCAGTTCCGCTAATTTGGGCTAGTTTAGCTTGTTCTTCGAAGCAGTCTCTAAGGCAAGGTCAACAGGCACTTTGTCCCTGGGAGCTGGGCAGTCCTACCTGCTCTTTTGTAGGATAACTCCTCTCAGCTCCCTGTGGCCTCTCATCCCCCAGCTGACTAGCCTGCTCTTGTTCACGTGACTGGACCAGCACACAGGTTCCAACAGAATGAGTGAAAAGCCACTTGAGGCCTAGACTAGGGGTTGGCGAACTTTTTCTGTAGAGGTCCACACAGCATATATTTTAGGATTCACAGACTAGGCTACTCATGAGTTGCACCTACTGAACTCTGCCATTTTGCCAAGAAAGCATCTGTAGCCAATTTGTAAGTGGATGGGTGTGGCTGCGTTACAATAAATCTTAACTGTCAAAAATAGACAGCAAGCCAGATCTGGCCAGTGGGCTGCAGTGCTGACTCCTGGCCTAGACTTGCAATTGGCAGTAGCTGCTCTTTCACTTCTTGATAGAAGGGAATGCAACCTTATTGCCAAAGGGATTTGCTTATAGGGAGGGAAATAATGGCATCCCATTTTGACAAAAAAAAAAAAAAAAAAATCCACCATAATTTTAATGTATCAAAAAGAAGTCAAGAAAACAGGGAGGAAGTCCACAGGAAAAAAAAAGTAAGACATTATAAAGCAATATAAAATAAATTCAAATATACCATTCACAAATTCACAGTAAATGTGTAGGGAATCATCTCTTAATTTAAAGCTATAAAGCCAAAATTGGTAGACCTGCAAAGAGGAATTATAAAATTTATCATCACTGTGGGAGATTTCAGCTCATTTCTTTCAGTAATTAATTAAGCAAATGACATTACCAGTGCAGCTGAAGATGTGCACCCAGAACCACCCTGTAGTTCTAGTCCCACATAGAAATTCTGGTTATCCTTATACACATGCACACAGGTTGATGTGCAAGGTGGTTCACAGAAGCATTGCTTGTAAAACAAAAATACTGGAAACAACCAAAATATCAGTCCAAAAGAGAACGAACAGAGAAAATGTGCATGAGACCCATAGTAGAATCTTATACAACAGGAAATATGAACGAACTTCAGCTACACACAAAAACACGGGAACCAATGCAGAGTATAAAAAGCGCATTGCAGAAGAGTGCGTATGTACATTCTGACTTCATTTACCTAATGTTCAAAACATGCAAAACTAACCGATGTATTTTTAGGAATAAATGTATAGATAAAAAGATCATTAAGATGGTGCTTACTTTTGCAGGTTAGGGATAGAAATGGAATGGGAAAAAGCATACAGAGGGCTTCAAATATTCCTCATAAACAGGGTGTCCATTGTATTTAATATCTTTGTAATATAAACCAAATAGGCTTCTCTGAGTTTCCTCTTCTCTCATTCACTACTTCATTTGCATAATACATACCCTGAGAGACTGAACTTATCTAGTGGAGGGGGAAGAGAAAGAGGTTATGTGGCCTGTGACAGAAGAAGCTATGGATTCTTATGTATAAATATTCCCCTTTGACCTTATAATTACATTATCCAGAAAGTGGAAACTACATCTCATTCTACTAAGCAGAAACACTATAAATGCCATTTTTCAAATTCTTATTATAAATTGTGTTTATGCTCAGTAGAATATAATTCAGTTTTTATTCTTTATTGATTCTTGTCTTTATGCTTGATTATAGTAAATGTTCATTTAGGAATTTTTGTGTCACTTAAAAGAGTCTTCATACTAGAGTCTACAAACCATGTGTGATTGTTTAATCCACCAAGGTCTGTGACCCTTGAATCCTACCGTAAATGAAATGGAGTCCCGGGCACTCCAGCCCTACTGCTGTTACATGTCTGGAATCCTCTTACTCACTCTTGCTAGGAGGGGGTAAGAGAGAGAGGAAGCATTTTCCCATCTCTGCCAAGGCCTCCCCTGCAGAAGTGACCTCCAGGGAGGCACGACCCTCCTTTTGAGAGGCAGAGGAACAGGAAGCCAAGTGCCGAGAAATGACTGATCTCTTGGATCAGGCAGGGCTCCCTTACCTCGTCCTAGTGTCCATGCAGCGTTGGACCTCTGGCCTTGTACCTTTTCCTGTTTCGTACTTGCCTGTGGGACTTCATGGCAGACATACGTAAAGTTCCGTATCTTGCTGCTCAGCATCCCCTAGCCCAGGGATTTCACCTGTTCCCTAGCTCTTCCTTGACATGATATTTCAGGGTACCACTCTGCCTGACCCGGGTCCCCCAGCCAGCCAGAGCTACCATACTCCCCTATGAGTGAGATTTGCATAGTGTTAGGGCTAAATCTTTCTTTGTTTGTTCACACATATGAAAGTACCACTGATCGTTCAGGCTTTTGGCTCTGGAGCAAGCCAGCCAGGGCTCTGATTCCAGCCCTTCCACTTAACCAGCTGTGTGATCTGGGGCAAGTTGCTGCCTTCATTCCTTGGTTTCTACATTGTAAAGTGGATGTAATAAAAATACCCACTTTATAAATTTGTCTCAGAGGATTAAGTTAGTTAAAACATTGTAAAGCATGTAGGACGTGCCTAGAATATAGTGAACTCCCAGTGTTCACAAATCTTTCTGTTATGTTTTAAACAAAATTGGGTGCAAAGGCAATTTTATATCAGAGACCAAGTACAAACTCTCAAAGAGCTTTAACATTAATTCCAGAGCAGCATTCTCAAATATTTGGTCTTAAGATCCTTTATACCCTTCAAAATTATGGAGAACCCAACTAACTGTTGTTTGGGGCATTGCATCTATTGATATTTACCATTAGAAATCAATACTGAGAAAAATTTTTAAATATTGGTTATTTAAAATAACATCGATGACTCCCTTTTGTGCGATGTAGCATGACCTGTGTTATGAAAAATCACTACATTACGAACCAAAAGTAATGCAGTGGGAAGAGGGGCACTGCTTTCCATTGTTTCAAGTCTCTTTAACTCTGGTTTAACAGAAGACAGCTAGACTCTCACAGCTGCTTTGCTGTCAACCTGTTGTCGTATCAGGTGTCTTGCGTCCTTTGGAAAAGACCATATACTTGTGAGAGAATTAGTATGAGAAAGAAAAAAGAAGTGGCTTGGTAGTATTAGTATTAACAATTTTTGACCTTGTGGACTCCCTGAAAAGGCCTCAGGGACTTTGGAGTCCACAGGTTACACCCTAAAAACCACCGTGCTAGAGCATGCAGGAGTAGGAAAAGACATAGTTTAAGAGTTGGGCAGACTGGTTGACATTCTGACTTTTCTGCTCTTCAGCAACGAGACCCTCAGGGCTGTTGCTGGAGCCCCGCCTGAACACCTGACCCCTTGCATCTTGGCGTGCAGTGTTCTTTCTCGTGTTTCAGCCTTTAGCTTAGACAACATCGCCTCCTCGGAGAGACAGTCCTTGGTTATCCTACTGAAAGCAGGCATCCCTTGTTAATTTGTAGCATTCTTCTCTTGTAATACGTAGCAGAAACTGTAATCACATTTTTTTTGTTTGCCAGTTTTTGACTGCCTGTCCCAGCAGCCGAGAAACCCCCTGAGGTCAGGCCCCTGTCTTTGGTAATCACTGTAATTTCAGCATGTACTTCGACCCCTCTCCTTCTTTCACACTTCATATGTAACCCATCAGCAAATTCTGAAACTCCGCCATCAAATTATATATAGAAACAGATCATTTCTGAACTCCTAACCACGGTCCAAAATATCAAATGGAAAATTCCAGAAATAAATAATTCATAAGTTTTAAATTGAGGGCTGTTCTGGGAAGTGTAATGAAATCTTGCACTATCCCGCTCCATCCTGCCCAGGACGTGAATCATTCCTTTGTCCGTCATCTACACGCTGCATCTGCTTCCCGCCCATTAGTGATTTAGTAGCTCTCTCAGTGACCAGATTGACTGTTATGGGAGTGCTTGTGTCCAGTAACCATTGTATTTCTTAGTAATGGCCCAAAGTGCAAGAGTAGTGATGCTGGCAATTTGGATATGCCAAGGAGAAACTATAAACTGCTTAAGTGAAAAGGTAAAAGTTCTCAATAAGGAAAAAAAAGTTGTACACTGACTTTCAGTCAAGATAGTGGCATAGGTGAACACAGCTCACCTCCTCGCACAATCACATCAAATTACAACTAAACCACAGAGCAACTATCACTCCGAACCATCAGAAATCGATATGAATGGAAGTCTGACAACTACAAAATTAGAAAAAACACACTCATCCAGACTGGTAGGAGGGGCAGAGATGCAGAATGGACTGGGTCCACATCCACGTGTAGTGGATAATAATTAGGAGTTACATCATGGACATGAGGAGTCCCAGCCCCACACCAGGACCCCCAGCCCAGGGTTCCAGTGCAGCAAAGATAAACCCTATAACTCCTGGCTGCAAAAAACAGTGGGGAATGAATTGATGGAAGAAACTTCTGAAGTCCCAAGTAGTTCCCCTTAAAGAACCCACACACGGACTTACTCAGATATACTCCCTCTGAGTCCCAGCACCGGGGTAGCAGCTTGAAAGCCATGAGTGGCTTACGGGAAGAAACTGGTGTTTGGTACTAAGGTGAGAGCTGGGGGACACCTTTCTCCCAGACAGAAAGGAGGGCATTGTTCCTTCTCTGAACCGTCCTGTCCACAAGCCACAAAGCTGGCAGATGGGTACCATATCTGAGACTCCATCAACCTAGCTCACACTGTTTGCCCTACTCTGGAGATCCCCTAGGCTCCATCTCACCCAACTTACAGCTGGTAATAGCAGCTTTTCCATATGAATGGCTGGTCTTGGCTCGTGCTTCACAACTTCCTGAGTCCGTTCAAATAAGTAGAAGCTGGCCTTGGTGAGCTCCCAGCCTCCATACTTTGTGCTAATTGGCCCCGGGCATGGAACTAGCAGCAGTCAGCAAGATTCACAATTTGGCTTCACCTGGGAATCTCCAAGCCCAGCACAAGTAGCAGCATCTCAGATTGCTTTATAGCCCAGGCAGGGTGGCCCTGGGCACAACACAGGTGGGGGCTGATATTGGCCTCCACCACATGAAAAACCCCAGTGCCTGCATACCCAATGGACAGCTACAGACCATGTCAGAGCACCACCACCCTGACCCTGCACAGCTGATCTTCCATGGAGGGCAGAGATTGGTGATCAGTGGTCACATCCAGTCCTTGGAGCTGACTGGCCTGGGTAAATCCCTCCTATTGACTTGCCAACAGAAATCGAGGCTCAACTAAAAGAGGATGGAAGACATGCCTCGAGTACCCAACTTGGGTGATAGATGAGGCTGTGCCACTGGAACTTACAGGGTACCTACTACATTAGGCCTAAATACCAAGACGGAGTAAGAGCAGCTCTACCTAATACATGGAAATAAACATGGGGAGGCTGTCAAAATGAGGAGACAAAGAAACAAGGCCCAAATGAAACGGCCTTTCAAAGGTCCTTTTCTGGAAATAAAAACTCCAGAAAAATCACAAAACAAAATGGAGATGGGTAATCTATCAGATGCAGAGTTCAAAACACTGGTTATAAGGATGCTCAAGGAACTTAGTGAGGACTTCAACAGCATAAAAGAGATCCAATCAGAAACAAAATTTACACTAATTGAGGTAACAATTTACAGGGAAACAACAGTAGAGTGAATGAAGCTAAGAATTAAATTAATGATTTGGAACATAAGGAAGCAAAAACAACCAATCATAGCAACAAGTAGAAAAAAGAATAAAAAACCCCAAAGAACAGTATAAGCAGCTTCTGGGACAACTTCAAGCATTCCAACATTCACGTCATAGGGTGCCATAAAGAGGAGAGAAAGAGCAAGTAATTGGAAATCTGTTTGAAAAAATAATGAGAGAAAACCTCCCTAATCTGGTGAAGGAAATAGACATGCAAGTTCCAGGAAGCACAGAGAGTCCCAAACATGATGGATGCAAAGAAGCCCACTCCAAGATACGTCATAACTAGAATGTCAAAGTTTAAAGATAAAGAGAGAATCTTAAAAGCAGCAAGAGAAAAACAGCTGAATACTTACAAGGGAATTCCCATAAGACTGTCAGCTGATTTCTCAAAAGAAACTTTGCTGGCTAGAAGGGATTGGCAAGAAATATTCAAAGTCATGAAATGCAGAGACATACAGCCAAGACTGCTCTACCCAGCAAAGCTATTGCTTAGAATGAAGAGCTTCTTCCCACACAACAAAAACTAAAGAAGTTCAGCATCACCAAAACATTATTATATGAAATGTTAAAGGGACTTATTAAAAAAAAAGAAAAAGATCAAAACTATGAACAATAAAATGGCAATAAATACATACCTATCTACAATTGAATCTAAAAAAACAAACTAAGCAAACAAGAACAGAGACAGAATCATGGATATAGAGAGCATTTTGATAGTTACCATATGGGAGGGGGTGTGGGGAATAGGGGAAGAGGTGAGGGGGTTAAGAAATACAAATAGATAGTTACAGAATAGCCATGAGGATGTACAGTGCTGTATAGAAAATGGAGAGTCCAAAGAACTTATACGCATGACTCATGGACATGAACAATGGTGTATGGACATGAACAATGGTGTGGGGACTGCCTGAGGCAGTCCAGGGTGCTGTGTGAAGGGGGGCAAAAGGGGAAAATTAGGACAACTGTAATAGCATAATCAATAAAATATAGTTAAAATATATAAAAATAAAGAAAAGGAAAAAAGGTTGTATGCTGAGGTTGCTAAGATCTATGATGGGAACAAGTCTTCTATCCATGAGATTATGAAGAGAAATTATTTGTGCTGCTTTTGCTATTGCGCCTCAAACTGCAAATGTTATTGTACCGTGTGTGGTGCTTGGTTAAGACGGAAAAGGCAATGAGTTTGTGGGTGGAAGACAGGAACAGAAAACGTGTTCCCGCTCATGGCAACATATTGTGCCAGAAAGCATTGAACCTGTCCGAAGACTTAGCAAGGGAGCCCTGAAATCAGTGACCACCATCGACAAAACCTTTATTGTAGTGTATTGCTGTAATTATTCTATTTTATTTTTTAGTCATTGTGGTTAATCTCTTATTGTAGATATTTTTTAAATTAAACTTTCCCACAGGTCTGTGTTGTAGGAAAAAACACAGTACACATAGAGTCCAGTACTACCTGCAGTTCCTGGCACCCACAGGAGGTCTCGGAACGTACCCCAGGGTGAGGGAAGACCGTCGTACTTGCCGCTCCCCTGATGGGGATGCCGCTCCCCTAAATGACTACTTCCCTCATGTCCTTCAGGCCTCAGTTCAAATCTCAGTCATTTTATTAGAAAGACCTTCTACAACTAGTCTCTGTAAGATAGCATCTTCCCCTTCCTCATCCACAAGCAAACTATTCTCTGTGCATCTTGAGTTGTTTTAGTTTTCTTCCTACTGCTTATTAACAGCCACTCTATTATGTATGTCTTTGTTCGTACCTTACCTCGCTCACGAAACTGTAAACTCTGCACACAGAAATTGTGTTTTTTCCTGTTCACTACTCTATCCTCAGTGTGGAGAACAGTGCCTGAGACTTGGCAGGACTTCAATTTTTTTATATGAATGAAAGAATAAAGAGGTCACTTTAATTATATGAAACTCAATTTCTTCTTCTGGACAATGGGGGTGGGGCCGATCAAAGCTGTTTTGCAAGCCAGGTCGCAGACTTGGAATAAGAGAGAAGCCAATTCCCGGATCTCCCGGTCTGGGTCAGAGGCTCCTCCCACGTCCTCCTCCACCACTCTCAGGTTGTCCTCCTGGTGACATTTGTTACACAAAGCTTGCTTACTTGTCTCTAACTTAGGACTGTGTCATAACTCCGGTACCTAACCCAGTGCTTTACTGCATGGTGGATGTGCAATCAGAGTTTGGTCAAAGAATTCATGAATTTTTGAGTAAATAAATAACATCGAAACCAAGGTTTTTAAAAAATAATATACAGTCCTATGGATATTTAGGGTATTGTACGAGGTAGGGGGTTTAGCCTCCTCTTTTAAATCAGACCCCAACTGGAGAAAGCAGAGGAGAAACAGAGAGCAGCTTGATAGCAGCACTCACATGTCAACTGATGGAGACCCGAGTAAAAGCTAAGGGAAAAACGCCCTGACTAGCGGGGCTCAGTTGGTTGGGTGTGTCTCAAAAAGCAACAAGTCACTGGTTGGTTCAATTCTTCCTCAGGGCACATGCCTGAGTTTCAGTTTTGGTCCCTGGTTGGTGCACATATGAGAAGTAACCAATCAATGTTTCTCTCTCACATCGATGTTTCTCCCTCTCTCTCCCTCCTATCCCCTCTCTCTAAAAGTAAATAAATAAATTCTGTTTTAAAAACTAAGAAAAAAATACTTATTAGCACCAAGTTATTTCTAGCCTCAGTTTTGCAGCTGACCTAGGGCACCTGCAATTGCACTGTGAGTAGCAAGTGTTCTTTTTAGGAGCAAATCATATGTTGTTTTAGTTTTTACCTGTTATAAATAAAGTCTTATAAATTAAACCCCACAGAAAAATGTCTTGCCCTCAGCAATACGTAATCTTTCCAGATGGAACGGACTGACTAAGTAAGACTCTGGCCTGTGCACATTCACTCTGTGAGCATGCTCAGCTGAGAAAAATCGGGATCGATCCAGTGTCAACCAGACTACTTTATTAGGAACAGATAATATAATTTCCTTATTAATCAGTTCTAGCCTACAAAACTACAGGCTCATTTTAGGAAAACGTTTGTCAGATTTGCTTTTATTGCTATAAAGAGGCTTGTTTTTTATAACAGAAAACCTACTAGTCTAGGACAGAATGTTCTTATCTGGGCTCTGCAACTTACTACTCAAGTGACCTTGGTTTTAAGTTACATAACCTTCCTGAGCTTTGATTTCTTTATCCAAACGTGGGGGAATTGTGAGAGATGACCCCCGATGGTCTCTGGCTCATCTTTCTCTTTCCTTAGCACCTAGAAAAGCGCCTGGTGCTGGAGGGTGTTTGATAACTGCTGAGAATTGTGATACATAATACTGAGTGACTATGATCTTATCTGTCTTTTGCATTTTTATAGAGTAGCAACTCCTGGTACATGAGTGGAGCTCAATGCATGTTCATTGAAAAGGAAATGATTTATTTTTAGTAGAAATAATGACTTTAAGATAATGTAATTCAAATTATGGGTAGTCTAGAGTAAAATTTTAAAATATAATATTTCAAATGAATAGGTAGGAAAATCAAATAATTGTGACTTGCACATTCTTGATCTTTGCTCAGGAGCTCAGCCATGTGGTTTCTCCTTCATTGCCTTTAAAGGGGAGGTTTTTGTTTTTTGTTGTTTTCGTACAAGAGGGCTCCCCAAGTGAGCTCACATCTGAAGATCTCGGGGCATAGTTCTCCACAGGGAAATCAGTGAGGATGTGAGGTCTTGGGTCACTCAATGCTTTCAGAATCAATAATGTAAGGGTCAGATCAAGAAGGATGCTCTCCTACCAGCAACACAAGGAAGAGATAGCGTTTATGACACCATCTCCCTCCAGGAGAAGAGGGAATCGTGAGACACTGTTGCAAGCCATCCACTGACCAGCCAGACGGGAGAGCCATAGAGCCCTCAGGTGGGCACAGCGTAGCCTGGAAGACTGGGAGCAGAAGCACTGATTTATAGTGCCTTTGTGGACACATGACTTTCTGTGTATATATTGATTTCTTGATATAACATCTGTGGCTGTCAATCTGTTACACTAACACGGTTTCCCTAATAATGACCTGCTTACTTGCAGATGCAAATCAGGTGGAATCTGTGAGAGGCTCAGCACAAAACCATCAGTCTTGATGAGTACCTGGGTGGTGGTTGCTGGAATGTACACACAGTTCTGCACTTCAGATTTGTATATTTTATGGGTATAACATTATACTTCAGAAAAAGAAAAGATCTAATGTAGTATTTTCATGAAATTACCTAATTCCTCATCTGATGTTTTACTATTTCTATTTCTGACATGTCTGCAATTCTTCTGATTACAAAATAATACATATTTAGTAAAATTTTCAGCATATCAGAAATATTAAAAGTTAGAAAGTGAATTTCTCTCATAATGTCATTTTCCAGAGAAAAAATATTGTTGAAAATATGTTATACCCTGAATGCTGGGAAAGAAGATACCTACTAAGAAGGGCTCCTGGTGGCTAACTGGGCTCAAATTAAAAAACTCCTCCCCAACAAAACAAAACAAAACAAAACAAAACAGAGCCTAGCAGTCATTTCTGCACAGGGCCCTCTCTTGCAAACTGCACTTCAGAGAAGTCTGTGCTAGACTGCTTGGCTGTACTGTGTTCCTGCCATCTGAGCCAGCCCTTGTAAAACAAAATCTGGAATCCTTTTCAACCCACAGGGCTGAGGCCTTTTCCCAGCCAACTGGAGTTGTGCAGCTCCAACCAATTAGAGAGGCTCTACACTGACCAATCAGGACAGTGCATTTTGGACCAATCAAACTTCAAGGATTTGGAGTTCTCATTTTCATGAGGATGGACCAACCAGGGACCAAGGGCTGAGACTTCCATCCATATAAGCCAGCTCCCCTTTAGCTCAGAGAACTCACTTTCCCTTTCTGCTTAAGACTGAAGACTCTATCTCCCTGGCTGATCTAAAACACAGGTGTCTTGCCAGAGCAGAGTGTAGCAGATCAGACCAGCACAGTGCAAAGCAGACCATCATGGAGCAGAGCAGAGCTGTCTAGCCCAAAAGGGGTCTGGCCCCAGGGCTACCTCACAACCATGCTGCATCACAATTGAGCTGTTTTGCCTGGAATAAAGTTTCCTTTTTCACTGCACCCCAAATTGGGGATTCCTGTTGGCGTTGAATTGGGACCAACAACCATCACCATTGTTGATAGTACCCAGGCTGTATCTGAAAATACAGCTCCTTTATTATGCAAAAGCAGCTCCCTTGAGAATATGGAAGTGCTAATGGTGGTCACCCAGCTGATCATCTCTAGGAAATGGCGGACAAGTTGTGAAGCATTGCTGAGGCCACACTGTCCACTGCCTATTAAGCCTCTTACACCCAGGTCTCCCTTTGATCCTGAACTTCATGGTGTTCCATGGTGAGCTTTTGCAGACAGCAGGTTGGGGCTTGATTACCTTTCAGGTGACCCCCTCCAGTCTGCCTTCCCTTTTGGGCCCATCTCCCCAACTGACACTAGAAAAATATTAAAATGTCAGCAGTTTTCATTATTGAAAATCCTAAAACTGGTTCATGTTACTGCCCTGTCTCACAAATGATTACTAAGCACTGTACAGGAATGAACAAAAAGTGTGACATAAGTGACCTACCAGTGAACTAACAAAGTCTCAGAGAGCTGGAAACACAGGTGTCCCTGATAATAAATATGTAACAAGATTTTAAATTCACTCATATTAACGGAGGGGAAACAGATTGCATTCGTCTCCTTTTAAGTCCCACACTTTGGCTAGGGAGGTAAGGAGGATAGAAATTAACTGTCTGCTTAAGCTTAAAACTTCATCAGCTCTTCCTCTACCCTCTCTCCATCTCCCCAACAATTGCATCTGGGGCTGAGCAAGCACAGTGTCAGATCCTGGAGCCCCTGGCTGTGCCACAAAACTAAGGAAGTGCTCAAAGAACAATAGAGACGTATTAACAGGACACACATCATCAAAATAAATAATTGTAGGGAAGGGTTATAACCCACATTATTTACACATTGAGTCAACAAATAAACTGAAAGTAGGGGGAGGAACAGGGTATTCACAAAGTTTCAAAGTGACTCCTCACAAAATACCTGTTCGTTAAAGAGGGGGCCAGAATAACTGGACAGCGGGTAAGTCAGGCAGATTTTAACCCAGTGATCAAAGTAAACATCATTAGTAGCAGAACAAATGGAAAAATCATACGCCACTTGGTTGGATGTAATGAGAAGAACACGGCATCACTTTCGTGGTGTCCCTGCCAGAGATAAATAACCTCAATCTGATTGTGAGGAAACATCTGCAAACTAAACCAAGGTGTATTCCAACAAGTAACCAGGTGGTCATCTTCAAAAATGTTAAGGCTATGAAAGTGTTTCACATAGAAATAACTAAGTAGACATCCATTATGTATTCTGGACGATATTCTTTTACCATAAAGGACATAATTGTGACAGTTGGTGGAATCTGTATGGGGCCTGAGGAAGGAAAGGCAGTAACTTATCAATGTTAATTTCCTAATGGTAATTGTTGTTTTATGTTCATGGGGAGAATTTTCTTTCCTTTTTTCTTTTTTTAAGGGAACTCTGACATGTTAAAGTACTTGGGAGTTATAAGGTATTACATTAACAATTTATTCTCATATAGTTCAGGGGGAATGTGTTTTACAATATGTACAACTCTTCTATAAGTTGAGATGATTTCAAATTGAAAAAATCTACTTTGCCATGATTTAAATAGTCCATTCAGATAACATTCAACTTTAAGGCAAAATACTCTACCTGCCTCGCCTTTCCTTCTGTTCTTCTGATCTCTGAGGGACCATCTCTTGTCACTGATTGAGACTAATGTCAATCATCACATGGTCATTCTCTCTTGGCAAAGTGTGGCGATGCTCCCTGGCTGCCTCTATGGACCTTGTCTTGCTCTTGCTTGCATTTTAGACCCTCCTGAGTCTCTGCTCCACCGTAGCTTATCTAGTGCATCTCCTCCGTGCTGTCTGAAACCCAGAGCTGAGAAGCCAGGCCACGTGGGTCTGCCCACTGCCCCCAGCTGTCTCCTTTACCCACCATCCTTCTAGGCTGGGAAGAGCCAATTTCTACAAGTCACATCCTTCCACCTTCCCACTTCTGCCACAAGGCTAGATGTTCTCAGTGGGCCAGAAGCTTTCATCCACACCAGAGAGACGCTCCAGGCTTAGTTAAGACTTTGGTCTTGGTATGGAGCTTAATTTCCTGCCTCAGGGCAATTAACTGTAGCTTGATATAAAATGCAGAAAGCAGCCAAGAAAAACACCGGAAAGTCTACCACAATGTTTATTTCATGACTCTGTTATTCCAGGGAGTAATATTCTGTCTCGCTGAGACCTGAGGGGAGCAATGATCCTCTTAGAACCCACCGCCCAGCTCCGCTGTAGTGCGACAAACAAAGCCCAAGTCCCGCATTCTGGTCCCTATGCTGTCATTGAACTTTCCACCTTCTGCAGGCTGGTTAATATTCCCGAGCTGTAGGGAAGCCAGTGGTTAAGTGGGAATATGAAAGATAAAAATCAAAGTTAACAAAATACCTTTCTTGATAGTCTCTTATTAAAAGAGGTAATTACTTTGACATGTAAATGACTCGGCCTAACTCAGTAGAAAGGGAACAGAGCTGCACAGCAAGAGAGTGACACTCGGTCCCTCACTGTCACAAACCGACTTTGGGACTTTGGACAATCACTCTCCAGGCCTCGTTACACTGTGTGTCCAGTGAAAATAACAACATCCACCTGTGTCTGTGGGAATTTCATAGCGCTGAGATTTAAAACAAAATTAATTTTGAAAAACGATTTACTGTAGTTGCTATATATAACATTATTAAATTTACCATTTTTCCATAAAATCATTGTGAAAGCCTCTGCATGGCAGCATTTAATCTGTTGAGGACAATAAAAAATAGGTCCATATACTACATTAAAGTCCCTGGGGGTAAACTCAGTCCCTTAATCAAGTCAGCTGCAGAGCGAAGAGAGTTAGAGAGCCACTCCGATCGACTATTCGATGCCTGACTAAATAAAGGATGGCGGCGAAAGGAACAAGCAAAATATCCAAGAGTGGTTTATGCCGTGTGTATGTGGTATACGTGGCAGAGAGTGGGCAGTGGAAGGGTTTTAGAACAACATCAAAACCAAGCAGAAGTCGATCTGCTTTCCATTGTTATCATGTGTGGGTGATTGTGAACCATGCCCTCAACGAGATACTAACCCTTTCAGAATGGCACTGCTGTGCCCCCGCACCCCCTTGCTGTGCCACTGTGTTTGGGAATAGAGGGAGAACTTCACCTCAGCAAGGAGAATCTGCACGCCACAGGGTAGAGATTTCTGACAGAAGCAAGTCCACAGTGTTGGGCCTCTGCTGTGCTGACTGTCAGCTTCATATGGAAAGATCAAATCTAGGGAGGCAAGTGCCTGCTGGAAATGTGAAGAAGTGGCTTTGATTGAAGAGAAAATTATATAAACCTCCTTTTATGTGGGTTACCATCCTCATGACTTGCTCTGGCTTCACATTTTAGTTTGGGAACATTTTCTCTCATTGCTCCTCACTAAGGAAACTATTCTTCTTGACTCCCCATAGTTAAACTAGCTATTGAATTTTTTATGACTTGCCATTAACAGCTAAGCTCTACTTTTTATCTCTAGATATAATTTCTATGTCTTTTTCAGTTACCGCTTATGGGATATTTTTAAAACTTTTGGGGAAGTTCTTTTAAATCCTCATAATCTGTAAAATTCAAGTATGTAATCTAAACATAACACTGAAAACTTTATTCTAGAAAGTAATAACAGAATGCTTTAAAAGTACTTTTCAAAAGGAGTAATACGTATTTGCATGCTTATTGGGGTTCCTTGGTTTTATTTCGGGTATCATATTTTTCGGTTTATTTCCATTTGCTCATTCATTATGTCCGTTTTCCTTTAAATCTATGAACATATGGATAAGAGTGGTTTCAAGCACTTGTTTGCTAATTCCAGTGCTTCTGTTATCTCTGGGTCTGTTCCTATGTACCCCCCACCCCCACCCCCACCTACCACCTTCTGTTATTCAAAGGTAAGTATCTAGTAATTTTATTCATTGTTTGCTAGACATTGGAAACGGTGCAAGTTTAAGCGTCTGGGTATTTTTCTTTCTGGAAGGAGTGTTGAATTTCTCACGGCAGGAAGTAATTGACTGGCAGATCAGCGGGATCCCCCTGAGGCTTGTTCTTAAGCTTTGTTAGGTGGGATCTCGAGCAGCCCTTTGTCTAGTTTTGCTGGCTCTCACTGGGAAGGCAGCAGCGTTCAGCAAGGCTCCTACGTAAGAAGTCGACCTGTATGCGCCACCCCCCCGCCCGCCCGCCCGCCGCCCTGCTGTGGCAACTCCAGAACCTCCCATGAGCTCACGGTACTGCAGTACCTCTTTTCTGCCAGCCTTCACTGAGCCACCCTGTGCGTAAGTATCTTATCTGGCCAAAGATAAAAAGTCCACTACGGATTTCTGCAGCTCCTTCTCTGTGCAACCCCCTCCTTCTGGTACCTGGGTCCACAGCCTAAGCTGCCTCAGCGCCGCGAGCCCGATCTCTGCTTCTCAGCTGAGTGACCCAGCTCTTGCCTGGGCTCTGCCCCTGCCCCACACCCAGACAGCGGCCTGGGCAAGGTCAGCCATCACGGGCTCGCTCCATGCAGTTTTTTTCTCCTAGGAGTCGTTTTCCTGAGCTGCCTGCTGTCAGCATCTGAAAACACTTCAGTCATTCTATCCACTTCTGTGTGTATTTACAGCACAAGCCTAGATCTCTCAGTGCTAGAAGCCAGAGACCAGTTTTCTTGCTTTTGCCCCACTGTTTTAAATGTGCTCACAATTTCAAAAATACTTCTTATTGACCTTTCGGAAAGAATTCTCTGTGGCATTATTTTCCCAAATGTGTTCCATGAAAAATTAAAATGACTCTGTGTTAAAATAGCTTTTCTGAAAGAGCATTTTTCTTGACAGTGGGACACCTCAGACCCATAAAAAGCTAATATGGATTGTAAATTTTCAAGGGACTATATTGTTTGCATTTTTCAAATTTATTTGACCAGAGAATTTGTTTTTAAGAGGTTGTCCTCTGGGAGCACCAGACAAAGGGCCCCGTTTGGGGGAGCGCTGCTGTGAAAAGTGACATGAGGGGGTGCTATCCGGCAGCCTGCCCAGAGAGATGAATTAAGCTGCTCCTCTTGTTCCTGTAACCTTCGCGCCAGGCCGGATGGAAGGGAAGTGGACACCCTGACCACAAGGACTGACGATTAGGCACTGCCTGTCTGCCTGTCTGCCTATCTGCGTGAAGGAAGGCGGCATCAGTAACCAGTCCTGTAGAGTCAAAGAGAGGCTCTCTCTGCTCCTCAGCACCAACGGGATTTTCTTCTTCTTTTTGTGTAATTATTCTTTTCCTTTTTCTCATAAAAAACCCTGTATTCAGGATACTATTTGGATTTCTGCCTGAATCTGAACTTCTTGCCTCTCAGTTTTTTTTTTTTTTAAATGTTAGGCTAACACTGACCTGTGATTACTATTTCTTAATTTTATTAAAAATTTATGTGTCTAATTAAAGCATGGTTGTAACTATTTTTTAAATTAATTTTTAGATAGAAAGTAAGCTTAACTTTTTCTTTCTCTTTCTAATAACTTTTTATCTACTGTTATTCCAGAAAGTTCTCAAGAAATGTGTGTGTGTATGTGTACATATAGATTTGCAATGATAAGTTTGCAGTTGGCCACTGAATATTTTAAGTATCATGGGAAAAAGAGAGTTTTAAAGGGAGACATATAATTTTACATTATGGAAACAAGTATTTCATTTTGACATTTTTTTCCAAAAGAAAAGTCATTTCTTTAGACACTGTAAGATTAAGTCAGCATTTCTCATTCTGTGAAGTTATCATCTCATCATGCTGTTTGATAAATGAGGTGTCACTAAAAATGTGAAAACGATGAGCCATTGGTAGCAGCAGCTGCAGCAGCTGTTAGGTGGTCTCCTCTTTACCATTAATAATTAAGTCATAA
The DNA here is from genome assembly GCA_039655065.1 of Glossophaga mutica. Taxonomy (NCBI): domain Eukaryota; kingdom Metazoa; phylum Chordata; class Mammalia; order Chiroptera; family Phyllostomidae; genus Glossophaga; species Glossophaga mutica. The sequence goes on along the minus strand of CM077304.1, from coordinate 172,153,227 downwards.
GTGTCTCTCACAGAGCGACCCTCCTCCTGCAGCACATTCACCCAAAGCTCTGGGAACAGCTGGTCCGGGGCAGCCTCTCACTGCCTCCTGTCTCAGAATTGTGCGGGAACAGCACACAGTTGACAGGCACAAGGGCGACTGACTGAGATTCAGGCCCAGGGTACAATCTGGCTGTTCCATTAACCTCCGCCAAGCAGAGGTTTCTGAACCTCAGCTTCTCCAACAAGACAGTGAGCTGCTCGGACTAGGTGGTTTCAGAGTTTTCTTCTAGCCCCTACATCCTATAGACCTCGTTGAATAACATTACATTGACTAAGGTGTAAGACTGTCGTGGTTATAAAGCATCGCCTCTCCGTCTGCGAGTAGGAAAGACATTTTCTGCAAAACAGTGGAAAAGATGGTCATCAAGCAGTCAGTACGTTCATTTTAGCTTTACTCCTGTAAACAGAAAAGTTCTTATTCTTTCAGTTTAGCTTTCATGACTTAAATAATTTCCCCCCATCACAATCAGTGTGTCATCTGTCAAAAACTCACATTTTAGTTCTTGTCAAGTGACAAAAGTAATGGTTTTTCTTCTGGAACTTTATTCCGTGTTAGCTTCCTACTGATAGAGGAAGATTATAAAGCAAAAGAGACTTCCTCCCCAAAAATACAATAGAATTTTTCAGAGAACCAGAACAAAATGTTTTTAATCCTGAAGTGAAGCCAGGAGGGGGGAAAAAAAACCCCAAACCGGCATTATGGTTTTAGCTGCTAACAAAGGCAGAGAAAGAAACAATCAGTTGCTATGCTACTTCTTCATAAACTAAGCTCAGCACAAAGTAAAAAAAGGATTTCCTAATACAGCTCTACATTACCTTCCATTGCTTTGTTGTTTTAGAGGATAGCAGAGGGGAAGAATAAAAGATTAAAGCCTTTGTTTTCCCTGGAGCCTCAGAGGCATCCGGCAGTATATCTGCCTGCAGGAACATTACGTGTGGACACCCATGGGCTGCCCTCTGTTCTTGTCCTTCCTGCGGGCCAGGTGAACCTGCAGGGTTGCAGGGTGTAGTTCCTGGGTCTGTACTCCCTCGGGCAACACGTCTACCTAGAGCTGTGGGGAGCAGTTTCAGAGGCGGTGCAGGCAGGAGACTGGGATCACAGGTGGAAATGCAGCAGGAGGGTTAGGCCTTAGAAGTAAGGCAAATTCGTGAACTGGCAAAAGAGACTTGAGATCTAGCACTCGGTGGATGCGCAACAGCATGCTTTCTCCTTGCTGGGTGCTCGGGTTCCGCTTTGTCCCTGTGGAACTTTCGTAGAGCCCAGGGTCTAAGCGCAGACTTCAGGAAGCACAGCCACTGACTCTATGAACTGGGGCAAGCAGCTTAATTCTTCTGTACTTCAGTTTCCTCCTTCGTAAGGTGAGGATAACATATTTAACAAAAATAAGGGGTGAGACCAATAATCTTGCCCTTAAGCTGGGGACATTTAATGAATATACATAAAGCACTTAGTATCTGATAACTCAAAGTTAAAGGTTAAAACTGCTGTGATTGCATCCTACTGATCTGTGGCTTTGCCTGTTTTCAGCTATTCTTAGTAGCTAATAAAATATAAGATACAAAAGAGCAGCATATATTCACGCTTGTGTCTTCAGCTTAGTCCAGTGCCTGGCATATGGAGGCACTTTATGGATATTTGTTAAGCGAATGAATGAATAAACAAATAAAAAAAATTCTGACCAGCACACTTGGCCCCTGTGAAGGAGGGTCATGTACCCATAAAACACCAGGGCACCCTAAGTTGAAGGGCTCTTATCCTGACTGGTTTGACATATCCTGACATATGCCTGAACACTCATATTATATGGCTCTCATTATGTAGGCAGATGTATTTGCTTTTTATTACAGTTTCCAGTACTTTGGTCCAAATCTTTTTTTATATATATGTGGGAGTATAACATCTTTTTTTAGTATTTTCACATAAACATTTTAAAATTCATAGTGGTGGGCCAACAGAGTAGTAATATCGTTCTGTCCTATCTCTCATATGATTCCCCAAAGGGGAGTAATTGCAGCAGGTATCCACTTCGTCTGCTCTTCTGCAATACATAGTCGATGTGTACTATCAACACACACAATTCATTATCCTGACCCAAATTTTCCACACCCAGATCCAGCCACTTAGAATCTGGTGTAAACCTTTGTCAATGGAATGACGAATGTTTTACTCTATCTCTTGTGGGGTCTCATTTGAAAGGCACAGAAAGGAGAGAGAAGACGAGTGAATGGAAGGAGACATGTCAGCAATGGTGCAAACCACCAGCTCAGAAGTTGATAACTGTGTTGGGGAGGACAATGGAGAGGATGCGAGAGGAGTCCTAGAAATGATGGAGGGGGCAGGAAGGCAGCTAGTCACCAGCAAGCTCCCACAACATGCTGTTCATAATACTTATTATAGCATGTACCACATTTTACGCAACTTGTCTTCTTTTGAAAGTTGTCTTCCACCCTATATTGTAGACTTGATGGCGTGGACCTCATCTTATTCCAAGAGTTTAATATAGTCTCTGGCATATAGTAATTCTTAAAAAGTTTGAGTGGGTGGTTAAATAAGCAGTCGGATGAATGGATGAATAAATGATCAGAATATAAGAGAGAAGTGAGGAAGAAAAGTGAACATTACTAAATAGGAACTGTCGAACTATCTAATACCCCGAGCACTTCCCACAAGTGCAGAGTCAACTTGGGTTAGTAGGCTAAGGGAGCCTCTTCCCTGTGGAAAGAAGAAGATAAAGAGAGACATAATTTTAAGTCAGAAGGCTGAGTCTTATATGATAGGGAGAGAATGCAAAATGTATCACTACTTGGGAACTACAATCAAGATCTAAATCTGGAATTGATGACAGTAGCTTGAAAAAAGTAGACTACAGTTCAGGCGCTTACTGGAAACAGATATTGCTATCTCATTACATTTGATGTGTCTATCTTAGGAGGGTTATGTGAGGACTGGCTCTTTTAGCCAGAATCCTCCTTCAGATTTATTCCAGCAGTGTGGGAAGGGGCACAATTCCATAGTACATGTTCCATCCCATCATCCTCCCCATCTAGGACCTCAAAGTCGTGAGGCCAAATATGGTTTTGGTGAGTCCAGAAGGTCTTTGATAACACGTTCATGCCATCATCTTAAATTCTGGGATCTAGGAGATGTGCATAACAGAGTTTTGACTGAGCAGATGGAGCAGAGAGTGGTGTGAACAAGGTGGACAAGAATAATAAAGAAGGGTGCTGGAGTTGCAAACTGTAAAACAGCATAGTTGATTAAATGTATTAACTTGGAAGACTCAAGATCACAGTCTTCCAGTTTCTAAAAGGTGCAAGGGCTTCTTGTGTAACATCTCCCATCCTAGATTCCTTGCTGGCACATTGCTTATCTTTGGTGCATGGGAAAGTATTTTCTATGTTTTGTTAAATACTCTGAGGATGCTCCAGAAGCCCTCTTGCTACTGAGGAGGTGGCAGTTCTTAGCATAGAATGTTTGGGACATATTAGTTTAGTTTGTTCATTAGAATCCACATATAAGTGAAATCATGGTATTTGCCTTTCTCTAACTGGCTTATTTCACTTAGCATAATGTTCTTCAGGTTCCATTCATGCTGTTGCAAATGGTAAAATTTTCTCGTCATTTTTACTACATCAAACTAAAAAGCTTTTGCACAGCAAAGGAGTCCATCAACAAAAAGACAACCCACAGAATGAGAGGATATATTCACCAACATATCTAATAACAGTTAATATCCAAAATTTATAAAGAACTTACAAAACTCAACACCAAATAAACAAAGAATCTAATTAAAAAATGGACAAAGGACCTGAATAGACACTTTTGCAAAGAGGACACACAGATATCCAATAGACAGATGAAAAGATGCTCAATGTCACTAATCATTATAAAAATTCAAATTAAAACCACAATGAGATATCACCTCACACTGATCAGAGTGGCTATCATCAATAAATCAACAAACAACAAGTGCTGGTGAGGGTGTGGAGAAAGGGGAACCCTTTTGCACTGTTGGTGGGAATGTGGACTAGTGCAACCTTTGTGGAGACACCTCAAAAAATTAAAAATGGATCTGCCTTTTGACTCAGCGATCCCACTTCTGGGAATATATCTGAAGAAACCCAAAACGCTAATTTAAAAGAACATAAGCACCCCTATGCTCAATGCAGCATTATTTACAATTGCCAAAATATAGAAGTAGCCCAAGTGCTCATCAGTGGATGAATAGATAAACAACTCATCTACACAATGGAATGATACATATATACAATGGAATACTACTCAGCCATAAAAAAGAAAATTTTACTGGACAGAGAGCAGGATGATAGCTATTGGTGGTGGGGAAGGGGAGGTTAAGAGGGGAGGGATTGAGCCAAAAGGAAAAAAGGACTCGTGGACATGGACAACAGTGTGGTGATTGCAGGAGGAGGAGGGTATAAGGGGGTTAATTGATAATGGAAAAATACAATAAAAAACAAACGGTAAAAAAAATAAAAGTTACAAATGGCATTAAAAAGAAACAAAAAAAGAAAGAAGGTTTGGGGCAGAATCTATACTTATTTTGAAGAAGAGTGGTCTGTAGAGAGAAGAGTGTGTTATTGTAGGCAAAGCCTGAGGATCTGGGCTGATTGATTGGCTAGTGTTGTTTTTTGCAAGGTCCTAGTGCCCCATTGACCACTCCAGGTTGTTCTTGGTGTAGAAGAAGTATGTGATGGTCAGGTGAATTTGAATGTGAAAGTCCATACTTGAAGAACACATTGCAAAACAGAAATATAAACCAAGGGACATAGACATTAGAAACCTAGGCGGTCTGTTAAAATAGAAGACCTTTTTGACAGAGTTGTGATAGATGATACAGATGGGTAGGAAGAGAGTGTTAGTAACAATTTGGTGAGAGCATTTGACATTATTAGGAAAGTTTCTTGGGCATCGGGAAGCAGAAGACCTGAAATGTATCTTGTTGATAATATCCCAGGATGTCTGAGATGAGGAACAATGCAGGTCTTTAGGCCTTCCAAGACCAGTAACTGTTCCAAATGCTTGTGCATTTTTGATCATCACCCAGACAAGATAGCAGAAGAACCTATTATGTGTAGGGTTTTTAATGGGCTTCGTTGTCCTGACATGTAGGCACGATGTCACAGATTGTGTAAGGATATTCCTTATCGGCGGTCTCCCCTGCATCCCACCATTGGCTCACTGCTGGTGTCTGTGCTTGTTCAGGTTATCCCCAGTGTTGTCGCCCTGTAGTTAGAGACCACCAGAAGCACACCAGCCATTGAACAAGCTGGATTTATCACTTGAAGTGAGGGGACTGCCCCCATGGGGAACTTAAAAAGAGAATGTTAGGAAGGGCTTACAGGATTTGGTTAAACAGTTTTGGAGAGTGTCCAAGGAAATGGACTGCATGCTGTCAGGAAGTGGGAACAATGCTATGATTGGGTATGTTAACACATTTTATCCAGTAGGAAGGAAGACTAAAGCAAGCCTAAAGCTGTAATTGGTAAAAAGCAACAGTTACTGTTCTTAGCCAGGAGAGGGGAATGTTTCATTTCTGTGGTTTGCACAATTTGACTTGGCTTTTGTGTGTGCCTAGAAAAGGTAAAGAAGTGGTCTTCTTTAGTGTCACTTCATCACGTCACAGAGTGACCTTGTCTGACGTGGGCCTTCTGTGCAAAGTTTGCGTCCAATGGGAGAGCACAAGGCCAGGCCACGAGCATTGGGCCAGCTCCTGGAAACCCTGATGCCTAGTTGTGCTGGGCCAGGCCCCCACATCACACCAGGAGCCATGTTTCTCTTCCCACCAGGCACGTCGCACTGTTGTAGGTTACAAAGGCCCTGTTTGAATCACGGAGCATGATTCACTCAGATGGAGGGACTTTAATGAAGGCAGTCCTTTCAGAGGGGTGGGCCAGGTTAAAGAAACAATCAAGTAACGGTGAAGCACACAGAGACTAGCAACAATGGCAAGCCATTGCCACTGCTGCCACCTCCACCCTCCTCGGTGCTGACAGACAGGGGCAGTAATTACTTCTCCTGGAATCCTAACAAAGGGACTTCCTCCCAGAAACTAGAGTTTTAGAGACATGCAGCAACTGTCAGAAATGCTTTGTGGATGCAAGAGGGATGGGGAAAGAAATATCCCACCGTTCTCTCTTGCAAGTGCCTTCCAAGTAGAAGCCAGTCGGCAAGGGAGCTTAGGTTATGCAGTGAGAGATTCCCAGGACTTGTGCCAGGGTGGAAAAGAGTGGAGAATCAGTGTGGGGGTGGGGATGGAAACTATCCAGTAGAACTTCCATATCAAGAGGTAGCTAGATGCCTAGGGATAGAAAAGCAATGTACAAGACATGCATAAATCATGGATGTAGATATTGTGGAAGGATAACAGCATGTATCCTGGGTAAGGTCATTGGCAGGTGCAATTGAAAAGTAACAAACAAATCAGAGATATATCAACTTATTGTTTTGGAAGAAAATGCATTGCTAAAAGAAACTACAATCCTGGCCTTAAAAACTTTTGACTGTAAAAATCTTTGAACTTCTAACTTCTCAGAGGGCAGAGTGAGGGGCCACAGAAAACAATAGACTAAGAAGTTCCTCCCAGAAACCAGGTCCAAGGTTTATTAAGAATTTCCCGTACTACTGAATAAGAAGAGTTCTTCACAAGACCCATCCATCAATATCCTGTTCTTGCCAGGGACCACTGCCCCCTGAGTTAGCTGAACTTCCTTATCTCAAAAGGGAGATTTTATTTGCATGTCCTGTTCAGGTTTATCCCTGTATGGTGAGCTAGGGGTGGGGTGGCAAGAATCTGTCTTTTCTATATTCCCAACCACAAGGAATATTTCCCATCCATTCTGGATGGAAAGAACTTCATGTCACCAAGAGATCCTGACCTTAGAGATAGTAAGACAATACACAGTCCAATCTTAGTATTGTCTCCCTCTGGGAGGAAGGCAAGTGGGACTTTGGGAAAAAGATAGGTAAAGAAGATTGTAGGAAGTTTTGCCTTATATTGTCTCATTCAATTCTCCTTTCTCTTCTGTTCAAGTCTTCAGCAAACACTTAGAATATTTTTCAATTTAGAGACAGATTTTTCTCCCCAAATATACAAATAGGTTGAGGCAGGAGCAAAAGTTGAGATAAAGTGGGTTTACACACACATCACATTTATTTGGCTAAACAAGTATAAAACAAGAAACACACCAATAGTAAAGCAGTGTTTTAAAATGAACGTTGTGTTTTAATGTGTAACAATTAAGATCTAACTCTGAGTCCTGATAGGAATGTATTTATCTTCTTCATGTTCTGCTTCCATGAATGAGTCCAGTTTACTCACTGTATACATAGATTATTATTAATTATTTTTTAACTCCGGGGCATTTATGTAATGAGCTGCAAAGCCAAATAAAGCTACAGTGTCCTCTTAGAAAATGCATGCTTGTCTCCCTGCACTGTGGGGATGGGAGACCCACAGTTGCACTGGCTGAATCACTCCTGCACCTGGCAATCAATCACTCTTCTGGAGACTGCATCCCATTAAGCATCAACAGAAAAGGAACTCTGGCCAAGTAGAAACAGGGGCAGAAAATGCAATTCTGGTCTCCAATAGTGAATGGACATAGATCATGCCAAATCTTTGCCTGGTGTCCCTGGGTATGAAACATGCACAGAAAAATGGCTGAATGTGTGGCCCATTCTTCTTTGGAACAAAACTGCCATGCTTTTTTTCATTGCACAGTTTTTATATAGCAAGTACATGGGAGACAAAACTAGCTGTATGTTCTCTAGAGGAGGTGTAATACAGTAGGAGGAATATTCTCCAATAGACATTTTAGTGGCAAAGAACTGGGCCATGAATGTCCCCACCCATGTGGGAGAGTTTTCTAAGAGTAGAAATACTCTCTCCTCCTCTACTGAATCCCTCAACTGCCTACCTCATTTTGTGTCTTCCCCCAAAGAGACCCTTTCTGGAATCACAAAATCACAGAATGTTGACACAGAAAGCTCTGTGAGCAATTTTGCTTCATCCCTTTAAGTTCTGGTATGCTAAGCCCAAGAATGGTGAATTGACTTATCCGGGTTCAAATAGGTAGTAAGTATCAGACTCAGGATTAGAATTCCAGGCTCCTGTCTTCTGATCCAGTGCTTTTCTTTTATTTACAGATACTTTTTAATTTACATTCAGATTTCTGAAGGTTAGTAGACACTTCATCAACCGAATTCATTTGGTATTAAACTAAAATTCTAGATTTGTAATGCTACTGAAAAGACACATAAGAGGGCACCTCGATGCTCTATTCAAAGAGAAACAAATAGTGTTCCTTGGATTCTTTCATGAATTGCACCTTTGCACTCATAGATCTTCCTCAAACAAAGATTTGTTTCCTGATAGTCTGGAGTGAGATATATTGACCTGTCAAAAGAAGGAATTTATCCTGGAGAGGGGGAAGCTAGCAATTGCAGAGCTATTCATAAATGACAGTATAGGAGTATCATTTATGACTGTTAACATTGAAAACTATTCAATTAATTAGTTAGTTCATTCTTCACTCATTTCATATCTATTTATTTAGTGCCTGTAATGTTTGCAAGATATTGCTCTAGAATCCATCAGGAACTCAAAGGCGAGGAAGGCCACATCTGCCCTCAGTGAGCTGTCTTCTAGTCTCCTAAAAATGAAGTGATAGGTATTAAATAGGGTATTTTGATTGGGTAAGAGGAAAGAAACCTCAGATATTTCTGGAGGAAAATGTTAGCTGGCACATTTTCCCTGTGGATCCATTTTTAAAGAATTGAAGTGTGATTGATAGATAATAAATCACATATATTTAAAAAGAGCAATTTTGACAAATGTAGGCATCCATGAAACCATCTCTGTCATCAAGATGGTGAACATATCTACACCCTGTAAAATTTTCCAGTGTTCTCAGTAATCCCCACCTCCCAGCCCTCTATAACCTCACTCTCCCATCCCCAGGAAAATACTGACTGGTCTCTGTCACTGTATATTAGGGTACATTCTCTACGATTTTATGTGAGTGGCGTCATTGAACTCTTTTTTGTTTGGCTTCTGTCACTTGGCATAAGTGTTGTGAGATCTGCCTACATTGTTGTGTGTATCAACTTTCCAGTCCTTTTCATCACTAAGTAATATTCCACTGAATAGATGAATGTATGTATACATACACTTACACCACAATTTATTTATCCATTCATTTGTTGTTGGGAATTTGGGTTGTTTCCAATTTTGTGCTATTATAAATAAATCTGTATACAATTGTATGCAGGTTTTATTTATGCAGCAACACATTTTCATTTATGTTGAATAAATACCAAGGAGTGGAAAGGTTGGGTCATATGGTAGGTAAATGTTTACATTTTTAAGAAACTGCCCAACTGTTTACCAGAATGGCCGCACCATTTTTCATTCTTACTGGCAATGTGTGAGAGTTCCAGTTGCACTATGTCCTTGCAAACACTTGGTATGGTCATTCGTTCACATTTCAGCCCTTCCCAAAGTACCCTTATAGGTTAATTTGTACCCACTGATTTACAGAGAGGCTGGTAGCCTCTTTGGAAAAAACCTTAAACCCCATCTACTATTTGTGTTCAGACTTGTATGTCTGACACTATAAACAGAGACAAAAGGCACCATCAGGAAAAGTTTATCATGAAGGAAAAAGAAGTATGCCACAGGAAACCAGACTTATAAATGGAACCGGAGAAGACTATCAGTCTTGGGACTGCGTGGCAATAAGAACAGAACTCATCTTGCTCCAGTTTTGCTGGTCTTAAGTACAGGCCCAGGGGAGAGAGTTGAAGTGTGCAAACAGCCTTGTCAGGGGTCTCTTTCCTGCCCAAGCATCACACAGAAGGCGCGTTGTTCTCTGTGGTTGAATTGTTCCCATGCAGCCGACTTTGGGTGCAATGGGGGCGGTGGTGTTGGTAGCCAGAAATGTTCATTCAGGGTAGTGAGTCACCTCTCTGATATGTACATAGGTGTTTCTAGGGCATAGCTTTTATTTAATCTGTAGTAGTCAATGCCCAGCAAGTCTTATGTGGTTAAGCAGACTCTGGACATGTGGTCTCTCAAATAAATGGTAACGATGGTGACAGCTGGTTGATGTATTTTGAATGTGGACTACCTAAAAATGACCTAGGTACTGGTGGTAGAGGTTGGTCTTTTATCTGGATAATAGGACATTTCTCAGGCATTGTGTTTGATTTGATCTTCCTGTAGAAATTCATATATTTTTGACATCATATTAATTTTACCTTCCTGAAGAAAATTGTGTAGAAAACCTCAGATGGCTAAGGCTAAGATATAAATAATATTATATTACTACACTCCATTCCCCTTGGTGAGTTTTCTAGCTTTTAAAAGTGATTTTAAATTCTTCGTTTTGCATCTTCTGAACTTCACAAGAATCTAGCAAGGTCAGCAGGGCTGGGGAAAAGATCATTTTCCTTGTTCTGCACAGGAGGGAACTGAGACTTGGCTCTAAGTGTCCTACATGAAGTCATATGAATTTCAAGCTGCAGAGCTAAGACCAGAACTCAGGTCCCCTGACACTAAGCCAGTAGTGCCCTCCCAGCTCCGCCAGAAAGCAGGTCAACAGGAAGGCTGCTTTCCGAGAGCTGTCAGCCGAATTTGTAAACGGCTTCTGGAACAGGAGTGATGAGAGCAGGTGAGACAGGGCAGCTGGGTTTTTTTTTTTTTTTTTAATCAAGTTATAATTTTGTGTTAGGACCCTTCACAGAACATCCTTCATTTTTCCCTCGAGGAGCTAGTGAGATGTGTCTTACTTTCATTCATACATGTGGTCATTCATGTGACATACATGTGGTCAGTGTCAGAGTAGTGGGAGCTGGCACTTGTGGCCAGCAAAATGACTTTCCTGGTGAGAACTAAAAGGGAGACAAAATAAAACAAAGGCAAGCTCATTTACATTTTCAGTCCTCTAGGATTTATTTAACCACCACACACCCATAGTCCTGAGTTAGGTATTAAGGACACAAATATGAAGAACAGGCCATAAAACCGAGGCGTTTTGATACTTAGGAGTTCACAATCTACTGGATGAGAGAGAAGCACATACAACAAGCTCTGCTTTAGAAAGTTATGGATAAAGTGCCATGAAAGAGAAGAAAAGGGAAATACTCTTTCATTTCTGAAGCAGTAGCATTTGAACCGGGCCAAGAAATATGAGGAGCTTTTATCACGGAAACAGGAGGAGACATAGGGCATAATGAGCATGGAGAAGAGATGACATCTGCCACAGACAGGGAATTTTAAGCAGTTTTATGTGCCTAGGACATGTGGTGTAGGGACTGGAGGTGGTCGGGTGGAAGAAGGGGGTCGAAGTGGGAGGTAGAAAGGATAATGGGATCTGATATGGAGGCCAAAGTGCAGGGCTGAGGAATTTACACCTTATCTTGCAGGCGGAAGAGAAGGGTTTCATCAGGGGAATGACATGACCGTATCTGGGTAGAAACAATCCGGAGGCCCTTGTGGAGGTTAATCTGGGATGAGTGGGATGGAGTGGGCAGAAAAAGTAACTCAGCAAAAAGAAAGAAAGAAACAAACAAACAAAATGCATGCTTCATTGTTAGCAGAGCTCTTTTTGCATTTCCTTTCCCTTAAATTTTCCACTCTTCCCTTATGTACTGTTTTCCCAGTAGTATACAAGCATTTTGGAACTATCAGTGCTATTACCAACCAGTCCAGGAGTTATCTCCATTGCTCAATATGCATATTCATCACAGACCATAATAACATTAAACATGAGTCATTAAACACCAGTCCGGAAAGTATTGGGGTAAACACTGCAGAGTCACTCGTGCACACATGGGTGACTACTTTGCAGCATCCATGCCTGGAGTCATGGCACTTTCAAGTATCTCTGTGTCCCCAGGCCCACGACAGGCCACTTTGCTGCAGATAATATTGCTGTACTTTATCAAAACCCCAGGGTCTGTCCTCTAGGATGGCAGTGTTGGCTGGACAGGAGTTTGGGAATCAGTAACCCAAGGATCCTTGATATTTTTTTTTAGTAATGAGCCAGAGAATCAATATTCAAAATTTAACATTACAAAGCTGAGCTTCAGGTGGCCCTGGGAAGAATAAATATCAGTTATGTGTGGGGGAAAAAAAGGAGAGAGGTTGTTCCAGGCAGCTTAGAGCTTAGAAGATACCTGTTTAACCAGTTCTATCGTCTTAGTAGAATCAATCAGACAGTGTGAGCTGAGAAAGAAAAAAAGTGGTATTAATGATTTAATGTCCCGGATTTAATGATTAGTTTCTGGCTAAATTCTCCAGTGGGTTCAGGGAAGAGTCAAGTTTGATATATGGTTCACGCCAGTGAAAGAGGATATCTGTGATCCATGTCACATTAGGCAATGTCTTTTATATCTTTTGAAATAAATGTCATGTTATAATTTCTTTTGCAATTTACTTTGCAAAAGAAGTAAATTTTTTTATTTAGAAATAAAATATTTGTCTTATGTCCTTAAATCTCCTTAGTCAAAGTTTCCTTTCCACCATATTCTTCTAAGTGTCTACTCACTAACCATGTACTTTGGGTAGCAACAAAACAATAATTGCTAACGTTTACATAGCATTCACCAGACATTATTCTAATTACTTCTTATTTGTTGATTTGTTTAATCCTTGCATTAACCTAAAAAGGTAGGTCTTCATAGAACCTGGTAAAATTAGGGAACAGAGAGGATAAGTAACCAGCTATGATCATACTGCTATGCATGAAAAACTGGAATTAAAACCAGGCAATTTGTCCTTAACCCTTGAAGCAGAATCTTGTCATGAGTTCACACAGGACAAGCACTAGAATTTGGTGGAAAATCAAATTAGCTCCAGGGCTACATATTTCCCTATTTTTCTTTTAATGTTCTTCCTTCCTTCCATCTTTCTTTCTTTCTTTCTTTCTTTCTTTCTTTCTTTCTTTCTTTCTTTCTTTCAATAATACAACAGAAAAAAACTTTAAAGCCATTTTCTCATAGAGAACCTTCCAATTCAATATTAAGATGCATTATACGTGAACCAAAGCAACAAGCCTGTGTCCTTATCCCAGATGTCACATTTGACAAAAAAGATTTCACAGCCAGTGGTGATTTTCTTTCATTCTATTTTACCTGTCTCTCCTTCATGCTTTGTTGCAAAAGATACCTGAGTAGATAGACATACAGATGCCATTCATTAAAAAATGTCCACCCCACAGGTCATCTTAAATATCTTTACAAAACATGAAAAGCTCTCCTTACTCTTCAAACAGCTACAGGAGAAAACAGCGGGATTACACAGTGTCTGCGTGGTCGTGTCACGTAGGGCTTCCTTGAAAGTCTGACAATGCGGGCACCTCTACCTTAAGGTGCTTGCTTTCATACCTTCTGCTTCTAGCACTCTGGGACTCTGAGCCATTATGTTTCTGCATGTGTGCCCAAGAATTGGAGGCATGGGACATGAATGTTTGAGATTAAAAACTAAAGAGAGTCCCTTCACTAGCTTTCTTTCTACATGGAGTCCAGGATGACTTGCTTTCTTATTTATTGCCCCATTTTTCAGACTGGAAATATGTCTTCACTGACTGGTTGATATATTGAGCCATTGATAGCTCATGAAATATGTGAAGAAGGGAGTGTATTTGGGCATCCAAATCCTACCGTCTCCTCCAGACCCTGAATTTGGAGGACACTGTCATGGGGCACACAGCATCAATCTGTCAAGAACTGAGCTTTGGTAAATTATTGAAAAGGAAAAATACATTCCTATGCAACACCCTGAGTGTCTGATTTACACATTTCACATAAGAGCCTGGTCTTGGTTCTTGTGCAAAGCGTGAGTAAGAATGTGAAATCTAGTAGGAAAGTACTGTCTCTGGCTCCTGTCTTTATTTCCCAACCCATCCGTACCCTCTCCCACCTACCGCCCACCCCCAATGCCACTGCATTAATCCCTCAGCAGGCCTTTCCTCGCCATTCCCATTCTGAGGTATGAATATCTTTGGCCACTCCCCTTCAACCATCTACCCAGTTCTCCTTTTCATATAGCTTTCCATCAACCTTCTCTAATAGAACTGCATAACTAATTTTTCTACATAAAGGTTTGAAAACGTTTTCACTTAATGGAACAGTCATCAAACTGAAAAGAGAAGTTGTATAAATGGCTACATTTTCAAGATGTAAAGGGTGGAAAAATAGGAGCATTACAGATGAAAGCACTCTACTGAGAGCTTCTGGATCTCGTGGTTTCCCAAATCTCTAATCAGCTGTGTGATATAACGGGTGTACTAAGCATGGCATTTTGTTGGCATGGTGGTTTTGTTAATCATACTGTTCTCCCTTGCCTGTCTTTCTCTCTGAAGGCTAGAAAAGCCAAATATTTTAGCCTCTCCTACAAATGAGGGTAGCCCCGACCCATTTCTAGTCAATAAAATATAAAGAAAAGTCTGCTGGAAGATTCTAGAAGAGGTGCACACGAAGAGAGAAATGCAGGAAGAAAGTGGCTCTGCTGCACTGCTTCCTGCCTCTGCAGGTGGTTGTGTGAGAACACAATGATGGGAGCTGCTGCAGCCATCTTGCAGCAAGGAGGAGAAGGGCAAGGGAACTGCAGAGACACTGACGGAGGGACTTGATGTCATTCTGTAGCCCAAGTGTTCATTCAACCTCTAGTTATTGAACGCTTATTACCTTCTTTTTCGGACTATAAAATGCACTTTTTTTTTCCAAAATTTGGGAGGAAAATGGGGGTGCGTCTTATAGTCCGAATATAGCTTATCTGGCTCGCTGAGGGTGGGCAGCAGTGGCGTGGGGTCACAGGTTATTAAGTATTTTACCACATTTTTTGCTTCAAATTTTTTTCCCTATTTTCCTTCTCTAAAACCTAGGTGCATCTTATGATCCGGTGTGTTCTAAAAATATGGTAGGTACCAGGCATTGTACTAGTGCTGGGGATTCATATGCCCCTGCTTCCAAGGAGTTGCATTTTACTAGGAGAAAAGATAGCCAATAATAAATATGTCAGCTAGAGTTAGAAGCTATGGTAAAAATTAAGATAGATAAGGTATCTGGAGACCGATAGAAATGACATTTTAGATAGGTTGATAAAATAAGGTGTATCTGGTAGAGTGACATCTGAGAGAGCGGAGGGAGCGAGGGAGAAACTCATGCCGGTATTTGGGGGCTGGGGAGTGGGAAGGGGTGCTTCAGGGAGCGAGGACAGCATCTACAAAAGCCCTGAGGGAAAACATGGTCAGCGTGTTCCAGGAACTGCAGGAAGACCAGAGAGGCCAGAAATGAGTGAGCAATGGGGACAACTGAAGGGAGTGAGATAAAAGAGGTCACAGGTGCCCAGAACATTTAGAGACTTGAAAACCACGGTAAGCATTTTAGATTTTATTCTGGAGGACTTACCGATTAGTTGGAGGATTTTGAGTAGGGGAGCAACACAGCACTTTAGTTTTACCTGTTTGGTACTTCAAAAGCCTTCCTGGCTGTGGGACATGGAAAATGTCGAAGGAGAGCAGGGCGGAAAACAGGAAGACAAGTTACAGCACTGAGAGAGAGGGTGGTGGTGGCCACAGGTGCAGGTGGTGGAGGTGGAAAAAAAGGTTAGATTCCTGTGTTGCGGACGGTTCAGCCTGGTTTCAGGAGTTGTAACCCTCACCCCATGGTGGGCTGTGTAAGAGCCCAAGGGACCCACTTCATCTGGGTCTGTTCTGTCACAAGGATGTGACCTATTAAGGAGACAAAGCTTATCTCCCTGGCAGGAGCACTGCTTCTGCCTTACCCATCTCTGGCCCCATAGCTTGGTTGGCAGTCAATGACGGGTAAGACTCCTCATGGGAGGGGCAACCTAAGCCAGATGCGACCACTTGAAAGGCCTCATGGAAGGACTCGGGGGGGGTTGCAGCAAAGAGGATGTGATGGACCCTCGCCCCCCGGCTATTCTGACATAGCCCGAGTCCTCATTTCCATCTGGGAGATGTCTCCTGCTTCCTAATTGCCTTAAAGCCTGAAACTGTGGGGGTGAGCGGTGCAGCCCTGTCCTGGCCAGAACGGCTCCTTGGGTGATTGGCATAAGAAAGAATTCCTAAAGTCCTGTGAAACCTGCTTTGCTAAGAGTGCTCTTCCTGAGGTGACAAGTGTCCCCGGAGGAAATGAGCATGTCTCCCAAAGTCTGGCAACCCCCCTTCCTGACAAACACTGGCTCGGATTAAGCCCTCAGATTTCTTTGACATGTTAAACTTGTATTCCGGTGTATTGGAACCCAATAAAAGCCTAGTGAGGAAGGGGCTCTGGGTCATTCTCCTCTGAGAGTTTGACCCCTTTCCTCCCCAAGCACAAGATGTCTTGGTAGTTTTTACTTTCATCCGTGACGGAGGGATGGGGCTCTGCGGGCGGAGCCCCCCCACATCTGGCGCCCAGGCCAGGGTCCCCAGCATTCCTGATATATTTTAAAGGTCACACCACAAGGATTTGCTGATGTGTTTGATACTTGGTATCAGACTTCTTAATACGTGAGAAAAATAAACTCTTGTTTAACCCACTAGTAATGTGGCATTCTCTTATTTGCAGCTGAAAGTATTCTTTATTATAAAGTATTCTTGATATAGATGGGAACAAAACTATTATTTCTTCATATATTCTTTTTCTTTCCAGTTTTAGGAGTTCTAACTGAATAATAGTCTCAAATCATTACAGAGTTTTTTGATAAAATTTACTTAATTATTAAACTGCATTGAAATCTAATAAAGAAAACTGAGGCACAGATGGCTTAAATGATTTGATAAAAGTCACACATCCAGTTAATGAGTATTGATATTACAACTCAGAGTTCGGACTAGGATGATAATACAAGATGATAACACAGAATAGCTTCAGCTGTTTTCCCATGACAGGGGGAGGTGGCTGAGCCAGCTTGGACATAGGGCAGCGCTGTCTTCCTAGGTGCTTATCAGGCTTTGTCTGGCGCTGAGTGCTCTTTTCCCGGCAAACTCTGGGCCCTGCATGGACAGGTTTTACTGGGTTGCACAGGGGCAGCAAATGGCCTCCTTGCCTCTCTGGAAGCAAAGACAAATGAGAGGAGGTTGGCTTTGCTTAATGGGTCTCTGCCATGGAGAATTGCATGGGGGAACAGGAGAGAAGCCTGTCTCAGAAGGAGAAGGATAATTTAAAGCACTTCTTTCAGCTGAAAGCAATCAGTGTTCCTTCTTCTGGTGAAAAGTACGGTGGGTCAATCACCAGACAGAGCGAGTCTGACATACACTATGTGAGCCAAAAGAGACTCCTTTTCCGGACTTGAGAGAATTTTACCAGAGCAGTGCTGGTTGATAGGAACCTAATGCCAGCCACATACACAATTTTAAATATTTTAATAATCATATTAAAGAAATAAAAGAAATGGTGAATTTAAAGCCATATTTTTTTTGACTGAGCATATGCAACTATTGTCATTTCAACAATGCGACACAAGCCACACTTCAAATGCTCAGTAGCCTCAGGGAGCTGATGGCTACCACAATAGCCAGCACATCTTCGCAGAACCCAGGATGAAACTGTTAAAAAAAGAAACCTTCTGTGAGGATAAAGCACAAAGTATCTTTAAGAACTCATGATAATTTTACCCGTTTCCATGTGTTTCAACCAAAACACAGACTGTTCCTAAATCATTAAAATCCAGAATCACATTTGAGAAAAAATATTAAAAACATATCAAAGACTTGGCAGTGGAAGGAAAAATGGGAAGAATACCCACTGAGACTGATGGAAGGACTAAATGAGGTAAACTATATATTTTACAAACTAGAACATTGTGTGCATATGCCTCTATGGCTAGTATTACTTCTTTATTTTATTAGAACATTAGTCCTTGGTTATATAAACACTTCAGATATCTGTAGATGATTCTTTCAGTCCAATATTATTATGCTCTTGCTTTTTAAAGCCATTATACATCACGAAACACTAACCAGGAATACTTTTAAAATCCCAGGAATGATAAGTTTGATGGTTTAACTGGTGGCATTCTCTCCAAACAATCAAGAAATGCATGGCTCTTCTGGTCAAGATGGAAGCAGGGCTAAACACAGCTCACCTCCTCACATGACCACATCAAAATTACAACTAAATTATAGAACCATCACCAGCAGGAATTGAGTTGAATGGAAGTCTGAGTACTATGGAATTAAAGAAACCAATCCATCCAGACTGGTAGGAGTGGGGGGAGATGGGAAAAGGGCTAGTCTCACAGGCACGTGTGGTGGATAAAAATTCAGGAGGGATACTTTGGGAGTGAGGAGTCCCAGCCCCACACCAGGACCCTCAGCCCAGGGTTCCAGTGTAAGGAAGATAAGTCCCCATAACTTCTGGCTGCAAACCAGTAGGGAGTGAGTCAGTTGAAGACACTTCTGGAGCTCCAAGTAGTTCCTCTTAAAGAACCCACACACAAACTTACTCAGACTCAACTTCTGCTAAGCTCCAGCACCAGGGTAGCAGCTTGAAAGGCACCAGTGGCATACAGGGAGGAACTGAAGTGTTTGGTACCAAGGCATGAGCTGGGGAACAGCTTTCTCCCAGATACAAAGGTGGGCAATGCCACAGAGCCAACATGCAGGTGACATCTGAGACTCCATCAACCTGGCTAACACTGTTTGCCCTGCCCTGGAGATCTCCTAAGCTCCATGTTACCCAACTTAAAGCTGTTAGTAGTAGCTTTTCCATATGAATGGCTAGCCATGACTTTACAACTTCCTAAATCCTTTCAAACAAGCAAAAGCTAGACTTAGTGAGCTCCCAGACTCTGTACCTCATGCTAAGTGGCCCCAGGCCTGGCACTAGCAGCAGCCAACCTAGAGTCACAGCTTGGCTTTGCCTGGGAATCTCTAAGCCCAGTGCAAGTAGCAGTCATCTCAGATTGTTCTATAGCTCAGGCAGGGTGGCCCCAGGCAAAACACAGGTGGGGGCTGACCTTGGCCTGTACCACCCAGAAAACCCCAGAGCTTGTGCACCCAGTGTACAGCCACAAATCATGTCAGAGCACCATTACCCTGCCCTTGCACGGCTGATCCTCCATGAAGGTTAGGGGTTGATGGTAATGGTCACAGCCAATCCTTGAAACTGACTGGACTGGATAAATCCCTCCCATTGACCTGCCAACAGAAATCAAGGCTCAACTATAAGAGGAGGGTGTACTCAGCCCACACAAAGGGCCCACCTTGAGTACCCAGCTTGGGTGATAGAGGAAGCTGTGCCACTGGAGCCTACAGGAAACCTACTACATTAGGCCTAAATACCAAGACAGGGAGTCAGAGCAGTTCTACCTAATACATAGAAACAAACACAGGGAGGCTGGCAAAATAAGGAAACAACACAACATGATCCAAATGAAAGGACAGATCAAAACTCCAGAAAAAGGACTAAACAAAATGGAGATGGGCAATCTATCAGATACAGAGTTCAAAACACTGGTTATAATGATGCTCAAGGAACTTAGTGAAGACTTCAACAGCATAAAAAAGATCCAGTCAGAAACAAAGTTTACACTAATTGAAATAACAATTTACAGGAAAACAATAGTAGAGTGAGTGAAGCTGAGAATCAAATTAATGATTTAGAACATAAGGAAGCAAAAAAACAATCAATCATAGGAACAAGGAAAAAAGAATAAAAACAACAACAACAACAAAGGATAGTGTAAGCAGCTTCTGGGACAACTTCAAGCATTCCAATATTCATGTCATAGGAGTGCCAGGAAGAGAAGAGAAAGAGCAAGAAATTGGAAATTTGTTTGAAAAAAAAAAAAAGAAAGAAAATTTCCCTAATTTGGTGAAGGAAATAGACATGCAAGTTCAGGAAGCACAGAGAGTCCCAAACATGATGGATGCAAAGAGGCCCACTCCAAGATACTTCATAATTAGAATGCCAAAGTTTAAAGATAAAGAGAGAATCTTAAAAGCAGCAAGAGAAAAGCAGTTAGTTACCTACAGTCGAGTTTCCATAAGACTGTCAGCTGATTTCTCAAAAGAAAGTGTGTAGGCTAGAAGGGACTGGCAAAAATGTTCAAGTCATGAAAAGCAGGGACCTACAGCCAAGATTCCTCTACTCAACAAAGCTATCATTTAGAATTAAGGGGCAGATAAAGAGCTTCTCAGACAATAAAAAACTAAAGGAGTTCAGCATCACCAAACCATTATTATATAAAATGTTAAAGGTACCTATTTAAGGAAAAGAAGATCAAAACTATGAACAATAAGATGGCAATAAATACCTACCTCTCAACAAGTGAATCTAAAAAGACAAACAAACTAAGCAACCAACACAGAGAGAGAATCATGAATATGGAGAGCATTTTGATGGTTACCAGATGGGAAAGCGGTGTGAGGGAATGGGTGAAGAGGTGAGGGGATTAAGAAGTACAAATAGGTACTTACAGAATAGCCCTGGGGATGTAAAGTACAGTATAGGAAATGAGTAGCCAAAGTACTTATCCACATGACCCATGGACATGAACAATGGTGTGTGAGGATTGCCTAAGGAAGTGGGGGTGCTGGGTTGAGGGAGGTAAAAGGGGAAAAATGTGGCAACTGTAATAGCATAATCAATAAAATATAATTAAAAAGAAATATATGGATCTGTGCATATGGAATATCTAGAGAGTTTTTGAAAATGTAGCAACAAATGTGGGGAAGGGAGAAACACTTCTAGTTTCTCAGGCTTTTCTGATAAAAATCTGATTTAACTCACTGTATTCTGAGAGATACAAGTACATGTAAGTATATAAACATGCTTTTTCCACTCTCTCATGTCTAAGATGTCAAAATTTCTCTGTAATTAAAATTAGGAGGAAGAACGTCAGGCCTGTGCTGAGCAGCCCCCAGGACTCTGTCAGCTCCAGAGCACAGCAATCCACCGATCCCCACACTTCAATAAACACTACAGACCACATGTGTGAACACTCGCGGAACTTCAGGGGTTTCCATGGAGATGGGAATTTTAGTGCTAAGGCGCATTTACTATAGCTTTTCTCGTCACCACGAGTCCTGTAAACACTTGCACTTTAAGATTTTGTGCAGAAATGTAGCATTTTATAGAGGACCAAGTCAGAATTACCATTTCCCAAATGCACTATATGATTTCCCCTTAGAGCAAAGTCCCTGAAATCATTTATGGTTGTGGCTTCTTTTTAGTGATATGCTTTTATTTATTAAGTAATAAAAGATATAAAGATTTAACTATATGTCAGTGTCACTTTTAAGTGACAGATACTTGTGCTGTGTAAATGTTACAAAGAATAAATATGACAACTTCCTGGGAAGTTCATAGGGAAAGAGGCAAATATGGAAAGCAGGAATAGAATTGTTATGTGTATATTAAGTCATTTCTCTTCCTGAATATGGTGAACTGTAAATGTCATTTCTAAGATAACTTGTGTTACATCTGTCAACCAACTATAGTTTGCATTTATTCTTTCTTTTTTTAAAAAAAGTTTTAATAAATTCATTGGGGTGGCATTGGTTAGTTAGTAAAGTTACACAGGTTTCAAGTGTATATCATCTGTATATTACATCATCTGTGTACATCATTTATATGTTGCATTATGAATTTATTCTTTCTTATATGCATTATGCTTTCTGCATATTTAAAAGACATTTTTATAAATACATGACAATGGCTGGCTATTTTGTTATTGTTCCCATTTCATATATGTCCCATAACATACAGCTAGCAAGTGGCAGGAATGAAATTAGAACCCAAGACTCCTGACTCACTGTGCATGGTTTCTCCGTTCTCTTTTCCCAGGGCAGAATGCAGGCAACTCCTTCCATAGAAGGCATACCTTCTTCCTTCCTTCCTTGCCATGTGCTGCTGATAGGTTTCTGTGCCTCTGGCCTGGACTTCATTAAATCATTCTTCT
Organism: Glossophaga mutica; assembly: GCA_039655065.1. NCBI lineage: Eukaryota > Metazoa > Chordata > Mammalia > Chiroptera > Phyllostomidae > Glossophaga > Glossophaga mutica. Next base: position 172,131,251 of record CM077304.1, on the reverse strand, counting down.
CTCCATCTGCCCCTTGACTGCCCCAGAGACGGCTCAGCCTAGCTTACCAAGCTTCGTGATTTCAAATACACATAACCATTGGGAAGCGGCAGTCACAGAGAGATCACATAGCTGGGATGTACGCCACGTGAGGGCTCTGTAGGGAAACAGATTTCTAGTTCCAGTCATATTGACCAAGATGTACTCAGCAGATTGAGTAAGAGACTTGAGTAATTAGTACAAAAATCCAATTTGAGCAGACACATTGCCTGGATATTCCCTCAAGTCATGAAAAAAGCTTACTTTAACAGCACAGATTTTGCAGGGTGGAGTTGAAACTGTTTGAATGACCATCTCAGCTCTCACTTACTATGCTCACGTAGCCAACAACCTCTGAATTATCTCAGCGAATAGCTCTGTTAAAGCTACGTGAGCTTTACAATGCCCCCTCCCTTTTTATATGTGTATTTGTTTGTTTTGTTTTTTTGCACCAGGTCTCATTTACCTTGTAGATGCAGGTTTTTTGTTTTGGTGGGGTTTTTGTTCCATCTGAAAAAAGGACTTCACTTTTATTGTCTGACCAAAGATGGAGTCTAGGTAGAGGAAGAGCTCTTCACTAAGAGGCCTGCTCTGGGTCTGATCCCCGCAGACCCTGAATGCAGAGCTCCATGGCTCGGTACTCAGAGCCACTGCCAGGATCTGAGCATATTGTGAAGATGAAATGATATAAAAAATATGAAAATACTTTGCTAATTGTAAAATGAACATCCCAAAATAGGGTTATTTTTGACAACTGTCTAACATTACACAATGCCAATTATTCTTAGTCTCCATGTGTTAAAAAAGCAAATAATGACTTACCTCACAGAGCTTTTACTTATGTGGACTTTATTCATTTAACAACAAAGACAACTAAATCATCTTCATTATGATTATTTCAATATGTTTCAACCCTCTCAACCCAACTAGGCAGCAACTGAGACTGCCATCTAGGTGGAGCTTCACGTAATACAAAAGCCAAAATAATGGGAACTGTTGTTTTGTTGTAATCTAACATCTTCTCCCACCACGTACCATGTGCAGCCCTTAGGGTCCCAGAATTACAACTCTAGGTTCAGACAGTCTTTGGCTATTACTGCCTGAGACTAATTCCTCATTCTTTTTGAATGGAAATTTTAATTCTGTGCTGTTCATCCACAGAATACCTCTGAGTGATTAACTATTTTTCTAAGCTATAGAAATGCAGGGAGAACTCAGCTTTCCTGAACTCCAAAGCTTTGTCTATTTCTCCTCCAAATTCTATTCAGGCATCAAATTGAATTCACTCTTAATCAAATGCATTTTCTCTATACCTGGCAGGGATCTAGAAGTAAAAACACAAGATTTATTTTATTTTCATTCTACTATGATGCATTTAATCACAAATACCCCAAATGAAAAGTTAATTTATCATTTCTCCATGACTGAGCAACACTCCTGAGTTGACATTCATGAATCCATAATGTAGGGAGGAGACTGGATGATTAAGTGTCCGATTAGAGAAAACAGATTAACCTGGCAAACATAATAAATTTAGCTCATAAGCAGGATGGCTTTATAAGTGCTCACAATAACTCTCCCATATAAAATCATGAACCGCTTCCTTCAGTGATGACTAAATTGAAATAGTTGGGGAACATAAAGCAAATGCATGTTTATGACTTTCTTTTGAGACATTAAAAAGATACTGAAAGGCATATCTGATTCAGTGTATAACAAGATAGGGAATGCATAAGAAAAATATAAACTCTTAAAAAAAACAAAGCTCCAACATCTCAAGTGTTCTAGTTTTCACTTTGCCAATGATTATATCTGCTCCCACGTGCTTTCAATGTTATTCTAGGTATTCTCTGTTTCCAAAATGCAAAGACATGCAGATATACCCTTAACCTTCATAACACAACCTGATTCCTTTATAAAAGCTGCTGCATTTTAAGGTAGTTCTATCTCATTGTGACAAAATATAAAATTAGCAAGATATCTCAGCCTTTGAATCAGAAGGAAAAAAAAAAGCCTTCCTTTTAGCTGAGATTCCATTTACATCAGAGCAAAAATCTAGGTTATGACTTATTTGAAGGAAAGGCCTGTGCAGTGCTCCAAAAACTGCACTTTGCAAGCAGCCTGCCAGGCTTCCTTACTTAGCTGGTTAGTGTTTCTGGCCTCTCTTTCTGAGCAGTGAGAAAAAGGATACTCTTCATTCCCAGCTTTATTTTTAAACTCACATGGCTGTGTTCCTGCAGGCCTCTGCTGGCCTACCTGGCCTGAAAGAGAGTCAGGCCCTGCTTTGTCACATGCACCCAAGTCACGCTGAATAAGGGACTTGCTCTGCTTGTCTATCTAAATCCAGACGGCTGTTAGGAACGGGGCAAGGGAGGTGGGAAGGGGAATGGGCTGCCTGAGTCTTGTCTTTAATGAAGGCCCCACCCAGAGCCAGGTAAATTTCATTTCCCACTGGGGAAAACTGGTACCTGGAGGTCTAGTGGAACAGGGGCCAGGGCATCCTTCCTTTCTGCTTTCCTCTTTCTCCCTCTTCTCACTCTGAAGTTGATCTGAGGTTGGCGGGTGGTGACAGAGAGGGGTCCCAAGGGAGCGAGGTCCATGCGTGTCCTCACAGCCTCTGGGCACCGAACGAGGCGCACGAGCACATATCCTGCAGGGGTGTGTGCAGTGGGAAGCAGGGAGGGTGTGTGTGTGTGTGTGTGTGTGTGTGTGTGTTTTAAGGCCAGTTCTTCCTCCCATCTTTGCTGAGATATTTTCTTTGGGGGCAGGGACCAGGATTTTTTTTCCACAGGCATAAAGGAGTTTGTGTAGAGCTAGAAGGGGGCGTACTTCTAGTGGGTGCGGTGTGTATTTGTGGGTGTACACCAACATTTGCGGGCTCGGCAAGACAAATTAACTTTATAACTTCAGCCATCAAAGTTGCAGGACTGTCCAAGGGCTTGGGAGGGGTGTCATTGGTCGGGTACCGGGCCAGGGCTGCATTTTAACCACTGGGTTTGGGGCGGTGGGTGGGGAGGGGAGATGTGGCGTCAGAGCGCCTGGGGTGAAAAGGGTGGGGAACGTGTTCTGGGGTAGGGGTGGGGGTTGGGACAGTGTGGAGGGTGGCGGCGTTAGGGCGGGCCCGTTGGCTGGCGACTGTGGCCCCCAGAGGCTGCGCGTGCGCCGTAGTGTCTCCAGCGCCGGGCGTCTCCGCGCGGCGGGTCTGGCGTTGGCGCTGGAGGCAGCTTTGGGTTGGTAGTCCGCTGCTGTCGCCTAGACGTCGATCTGGAGCAGATGGAGGCAGCCCGCGGCCGCTAGCGCTAGGGCAGCAGCTGCGAGGCCAGGGCGACACTAGGACCTCCGCAGCTGCCACCGGTGGGGCGAGACAACCGGGCTTTAAGAGCGAGGTGTGCCGGGGATAGGGAGGGAGGACGGACAGGCTGCCAAACTTGTTTGAACCAGCTGTAATGGAAAAAGCTCCAGGGAGAGTATCTGCATAATTTAACCCCCTCCCCCCACCTTTTATTTAAAATGGGAAAACAGCGTTCTCAGGGAAAGAGAGACTGACGTCTCCAAGTCACACACTTACTAAGTGGAAGAACCTGGATTAGAAACCGGGTCTGGTTTACCAAGGTTTTTTAAACATGCTGTTCTCACTGAAGTGGAGATGACTAATAGTACAAGTAATTCTTATTATAAAATATTTGATTTTGGAAATATGAGTGGTGCTATTACTTGAGCACTCAGGACTATGGATATGATTTAGTGCTGGAAAAACCCAGCCATTCCATCCTCCTTGTGCTTCAGCTCCTCATCCCTTCATTAAACACTTGCTGGGCAGTTCTTTGTGCCAGCACCCTGCAGGAAGCTGAAGGTATAGAGATAAACAAGAGCCAGCCCTCCACATCAAGCAGAAGAGAGTATTCCCCAGACACCAGTAACTGACGCAGGTAGAGGAAATGCAGTGGGCATCAGATACGAGGCTCTGTGGAGACTCGGAAGGAGATCTCATTTCTGGCTGACTGGAGGAGAAACTCAGGGAGGGAGTCGCATCTGACCTGAATCTATAAGAGTAGGTCATTTGGGGACATTTAGAAACGGGCAGTGCATTCCAGGTAGAAGGTTCAATGTTAGCAACAAAATTCCAGGTGAGTGTGAGGAATGAGGAATAGTTTGCTTTTCTAGAATGTAGGGGTGAATAAGTAGGCCGCCATTATGGAGGGGACAAGATGAGGAGCTGGTAGTGGGGAGCTTTGGAGGGATTCTAAGCAGAGAATGTGCAGTGGCTGTGGCTGGCAGGTGGAGCCCTCCGCTGCAGTGAGGATGCTGGACCAAGGGTCCTCCTAGCTCTGAGGTCTTGTGAATTAGCCGATCTAGGAGCACAAGGCTCATGGAGCCACCTCTGTGTGGCAGGACTGTGGATGAAAAATGCAGCTGGGATGGGAAAGGGTCCAAACTGAACTGGGAGGCTGTTGGACTATAGGGCTAGCCTGTCATAGTGTTTCAGACTCCCGCAGCATTCTTGGGAGTAGTTCGTGAAAAAGTACTCTTAGTAGTCCTGTAACATAGGTGTCCTCATGGGCACGAGCGGTAGTTAATCAGACTGTTTGTCTCTCTGTGCAGGGGGCAGTTATTATTATTATTATTTTGATGCATCCCTAGGGACCAACATGGAGCTATAAACAGGGCAGCATGTTTCAGCAGCTGAAAGGGAAACTGGTTTTACAAAGATTATATATAGACTTACTTTCGTGCCACTCTTTATTTTAAACTGGTCAAAGAATTCTGTGCATATGAACTGTTAAAATGAAATATTTTTACCTTAAAGGTGAGACAGAGTATAGTGGAGGACTTTATAAATGTATCTTTAATTAGTTATATGTTATCATTTATGAAGTTCTACATTACATACTTGTCTCTAAATGAAATGGCTAGAAGTGGTCCATGTAAATCAAATTAACTCAAGCCAGACACATTATAGCCATTTCCCTAAGGTCTGAGTCTGGACACTAGATCAGGGGTGTCAAACTCACTTTCACCAGGGACCATATCCACCTTGTGGTTGCCTTCAAAGGGCCACATGCAATTTCAACTCCTTAACAGTTAAGGAGTAGTTACATTTATACAGTCTTAAAATTATTTCAGCCTTTTGAAGGCAACCGTAAGGCTGATGTGAGAATGAGTCTGACACCCCTGTAGATGCTTCTAGCTTTACCTTAACACCTTACCTGCTGGAGAAGGGCAAGGGTTCCCCAAGGCTCTACTTCTCATTACTCACTGGTTCCACATATGGATGTTTAGAAACTTCCTGTGTTGGCCTATGAAATATATATTCTGTGTGCTTTGCAGCTTGTTTTTCTAATGGGTACTTGGGAAGAGTGGCAAGATGAAAGACTGTCTCATAGCAGTTCCTTTGGTGAATGATGTTAATCAGTGGTATAAAGCAGGAGCATGCAGTCTGGTGTAAGAAGACAAACCTGGAATTGAGGTCTGGTTCCATCCCTCACACCATGTGGCTTTGGGTCTGACACGTAAGTCATCTGAGTCTCAGATTCTTCGTCTTTGAGATGGCGGTCATAATAATCAGCTCACGGATGTCAAGCAGTCTGACAGCGTGCGAGGAGGGCTCTGAAATGTCAGCAAGGGAGGCCCTATAAGTGTGCATGAGGAGAAGCAGGTAGGATTAGGAGCCTGCCCATAGAGGCAGGCTAATCTGAGGCCAGGTGTGGGTTCTGCCCTTTCCTGCTGTGTGATTTTGGATGAGTTCCTGAACTGCCCTGAACATCAGGTTCCACTCTTTCAAATGGAGGAAGTAATTATATCTATTTTGTGGTATTGATTTGAGGATTACACCTAGCACATTTTCTGGAAAATAGAATGAAAGAATGTTATAGTTGAAAGGGACCTGAGAAAGTCTCCTTACCCTAACACCGTCCTGTCTGCACCCCCACTGTGGGGATTTTATTTTTATCAACCATGACTGTGTTTAAATATTTCCAGTGACAGAAACTGTTCTCTGTACAAGGTGCTCCATTCCATTATTGTATCCTCTTCAAGGAAGGAAAAATATTCTTCATGCACAGCTCAAGGTGCCTCAGTGTAACCTGCATATATTAGTCCTCTTCTATACTCTGTTAGAAAAAGATTAGTCTTTTTAAAATTATTATTGTTTATTTTGAAGTAATTGTAGATTCATATGCAGTGGTAAGAAATGATACAGAGAGATTCCTTGCACCTTTATCCAGCCTCCCGCGATGGTAACAGCTTGCAGAACCGCAATGCGAGATCACAGCCAGGAGACTGACATGGGCCCAGTGGAGATGCGGGGCTTCTCCGTCACCATCACCACCAGAATCTCTGGTGTGGCCCTTGTATAGCCGCACCTACTTCCCTCTCTCCCTAACCCTCTGCAGTCACTATTTGTTCTCTACATCTGTAATTTCGTCATTTCGAAATGTTATGCAAATAGAATCATACATTATGTAACTTTCGTCATTTTTTTTTCACTCAGCATAATTCTCTGGAGATTAATCCAGGTCCTTGCATGCATCGATAGTTTGTTCTTTTTTGTTCCTTAGCAGTAGTGTTTGATAGTCTGGCTGTACTGCCTTTTGTTAAACCATTCACCTGTTCAAGGTCATCTAGGTTGTTTCCGGGTTTGGCTATTATGATTAAGCTGCTATAAACATTTGTGTACAGGTGTTTGAATGATTGTAAGTCTTCATTGTCTTCCGTCTCTGGGATAAGTGGCTAGGAGTGCAGTTTCTGGATCATATAGAGGTTGCAGATTAAGTTTTTAAAGAAATTGAGACTTCTTCCAAAGTGGCTGCACCATTTTGTGTTCTCATCAGTTATCCCGCATCCCTGCCAGCATTTTGTGGTCGCTGGTTTTATTTTCGCTGTTGTGATTGGCGTGAGGGCTGTCTCGTCATGGTTTTAATGTGCATTGTCTGAATGGCTAGTGACGTTTAATGTGGCTTACTTGACATCTGTGTCTCTTCTTCCATATCATGTGTTCTTGTGTGTTTTGCTCAAGTTCTAATGATATTCTTTGCTTTTTTTGCTGAGTTTTTGAGAGTTCATTATATGTTCTCCAAACTAGTCTTTTATTGGATATGTAGTTTGCAAATAGTTTCTCCTACTCTGTAGATTTTTTCCTTTTTGGTCCCTTTAACAGATCTTTTACAGTGCAAGTTTTTAATTTTGAGGACATCCGATTGTCAGTCTTTCCCTCTATGGATGATACTTTTGGTAACATGTCTAAGAACTCTTTGCCTACCCTAGATTCCAAGGACTTTCTCCTATGTGCTTTTTCTCTGTGCTTTATAGTTTTATATCTCACATTTAATTTCATTTTGTTTTTGTATAAAGTGTGAGACTTAGGTTGATTTTCCCCCCAGTGAAAGTGCAATTCATCTAGCAAAACAATTTGTTGAAAATCTTTTTAGCAATACCATGTGATTTTGGACAAGACCAGTTACCTACCAGATTCTGTCTCCTCTGTCCTAAAAGTGAGGGGGTTGTATTAGGACTAGTGGGTGTTATTCCAGCTCCACTCCTGGAAGGTCTGGGGTCCCAAGGGCCTCAGCAGCAGCAACAATAAGGAGCAGATGGGATCCTCATGCCCCCGCCCGACTTTGTTCAGGGCAGCTCTGCTTTTCATGTTGTATGTTTTTGAGGGTCTATCTGATATTTGATTTGGTACGGTGCCCCTCTGCTAAAAACGAGGTTGCAGAGCACCGAGCTCGGTAATATCTGAAGTACCTTTCTGCAGTAAATTGCTGCGATTCTAAGTGTTTGGTGTCACAGATTATTTTTCCCCTTACATATTAGCCTTCAGGCTCCTCTCTTCGTTTATTGAGACCTTACTCATGTGAAATATTTTCCTTGTTGTCCTGTCATCTCTCCTTTTAAAAATGACAGGTTTCATGAAATCAATTAAATTGCTTGCATAAATCAGTTTACAAGTTATATGTCAGGATCTAAAATGTGTTAAATATATTACAATTTTGCAGTGGAATCATCGTGGCCGAAAGAGAGGATAAGGCACTAATGTCACACGTGAGCCGTGAACCAATCTTCCAGTGTTTACCAGTAGCCACCCCTCTCGCACCATCCCCCTGCCTAGCTCTTGCCAGTTCACAGAGCACTTGCAAACGGCTTCTAGACAGTCTGTGGAGAGTTGTTGGCAGCAGCTTTTTGAGATCAACAATTCAGCCTGCCTTATACTTTCTGCCTGCCTTCAAAATAAAAAAAACTGAGACTTAGACAATTTGAATAACTTTCCCTAAGCAATTGAGCTAGTAAATAGAAGACCTGAAACAAGAGCTCATACTTCAAAAAATATTTTATTTATTTATTTTTTCAGAGAGAAGGGAAGGGAGGGAGAAATAGAGGGAAAGAAACAGTGATGTCAGGGAGAAACATCGATTGGTTGCGTCTTGCCTGAACCCAGACCCGTGGACCAAACCTGCAATCCAGGCATGTGCCCTGACCGGGAATCAAACTGGTGGTTTTTTGCTTTTCAGGATGACACCCAACCAACTGAGCCATACAGGTCAGGTCAAGAGCTCCTATTTTTAACACCTACTCCAGTTACTGTCCCCTCTATATTTTATAATATAAAGGTTTCAGCGGATGTTTTCCAAACGTTGGCATTTTCTACTGTTGTTATTTATCTATGAAGTGGGCTAATAACATAATAAACTCAAATAGTTGTAGATTTTTAAAAATTAAATAGGGTTAATTGAAAGAGTGCATTTGAAAAAAAAGTTGCACTACAAAGTGCTCTCCGTTTGAATGATGGTTATTATCCTGGGCTTGGCTAGGTCTCTGAATTCTAGCAGGCAGCTGTGTGTGCTTGCTGATTCCTATTCATTGGCAATGTGTTTGTTTATATTGTAGTATATGATCTATTTTTCCTTTAGTACCCACGTGGCCAAATTGTGAACTGCCATATTAATAAGACTCAAACACGTTTGAGAGGGTGGTTAGACTTAATGGTTTCCATAAAGTTCTTTTCATAGTTATTTTTCAACAGATGGACAGTTCGTATTGGACCGTAGTTCGGTGCCAGTGTGATGATTGAAGTTTTCAACAGATGGCACACAAATACTTGGGAAAACACCCTCCCAATATTGTTATAAAAAGACTTGAAGAGTGCCAGAAAAATGGTGGTTTATATCCCCAAGTCCTTAGCCTGTGCTATCATAATTATAATTTAGATGATTTGGAAGTTTCCCTTTCTGGCGCTTGGATTTATTTTGTATATTAAATGATGAGGAACACTCTATTGTCAATTAGATATTCAGCATGGATTTAGCATTAAATCTTTTGATTACTGATGGACATACATAACTTCCTATTCTACTTCTGTGCCATATACAGAGAATGTAACCTTCCATAAAAATAAACTGTAAGAGACTTATAGGCTTTTTTTCCTGAAAAGTATTGATTTATAAGGAAAAACAAGCTTGTCAAACTTAGAGTTTTCAGATACACTCCTCAGTAGGATGAATTTCCCAACCTTCCAAGTTACCCCACTTCAGGGCTGACCACTTTGCACTGTTTCTGGAATTGATAAGTGAGGAGTCGGGCAGTAAACCAAGCAGTGTGGGGTGGGGTCAAGTCTGCGGGGGTTGTTGGTGGTGATCACAATGACAAAGGGCATTTATTGAGATTTAGTGGGTGGAGGCCAGAGTGCCTAGACTTGCACAGCACAGTCCCACACAAGGAGGGAATGTCCTGTGTCCTACTAGATGCCTGACTATCTGGCTGGACACTCCTCTGAGTCTGGAGCTTGGGTCTGCTTAAATTAACTCAGAGAGTAAATTTTGTAATGCGGTGGTATTTTCCCCCCCGCAGAGTATTATTGCCTACCCATACCTCTGCTCTTTGATTTTATTATGCTGCTATATGAAAGGTTGAAAGACTTCTCATCTTCTGCTTTTGAATCCTGACTTCTTCATGCTCAGTAAGTGCAAGTATTTACATGCTTTATTTTGTCTTTTCGTGTAGTTATTTACATGGTAAAACAGATAGTCATACAAATGTCCTTCCCTTTTCTATTCCAAATAGGGCATCATATTAATATTTTTGAAGTTTTGTTTATAGGTAAGTAATATTATCTGTGAATTTCTGGATTTAAAGAGATAATTATAAAATGCTTATTATAATAAAGGGGCCCTGAGACTAATCAGGATGAGAAGCATGGCTACAGAAACTTAAGCAATAGCAGACAAAGTCTTTCTCCACTTGTTCTCTTGTGCACACGTAATTCAGTGTTGGAATCATTCAAATGAACAGTCAAGGGCATGGGTCTAGGTCTTTAATAAGGACTGGAATCCTAATAAATTCTGTCCCCCTTTGCTTGTATGGCAGTTTTAACTGATTTTCTTTTGGCAAATTGCATCAGCTAGATTTTCTTTATGTCTGTCATTACAGATGGCGTTTAATGGTTGCTTTAGTTTGAAGTATCCTGGCAACCCCCGGCCAGGGGACTTGATTGAAGTGTTTCGTCCTGGCTATCAGCACTGGGCCCTGTACTTGGGTGATGGCTACGTCATCAACATAGCACCGCTAGGTGAGGTTTATTTACAGCAGCTCCTGGGAGCTTCTCATTTGTCTTATTACAAGGAAAATCATGCACAGAATCACAAAACTAAACAAACTCAGGTGAGAAAGTAGATGAATATAGCTGATTCAGGTTTAGGGAAGAACATTTTAAGACCAAAGTGACATTGAAGAAATCACAAAGGCCAATTAGCATAAAAATTTAAAACTTCTGGTTTAAAAAAGAAAACACCGTTAAAAAGTAAAGAATCAGCTGGGAACAATAGTTGCCACAAACATGACAACAGTCAGTGCTTTCATATACCACACAAATTGGTCATTTCAATTCATTCAGCATTTATTTATAGATTACTATGTGCCAAATGCTTTTCTAGATGCTGGGGGCACGTAAACCTCTCCCAGTGTGGTGGAGCTTACATTCTATTTGGGGGGGCGGTGGTAGAGTGAGTGAGAGAGAGAGAGAGAGAACACAGAGAACAATGTTAGAATAAAGATAACTAAATAAGTAATATGGAGGAAATAAATCATAGAAGCAGGATAAGAAGTGCTAGGAGGTTGTGTATTTTTAAATGAGGTGGTTGGGAAAATCTCATAAGAAAGTAACATTTGAGAAACAACTTGAGGTGAGAAAACCAGACAGATGATATTTGGGGAAAGAGTTTCTCGGGCCAAGTGGACAGTGAACACCCAGACCCCTCAAAAACAGACGGGTAAACAGTTGTGGAATGGTTTGTAGGAGAAGAAAGCAAAAGCCAATACCAGTTTTAGCTTTTTTGTCATCTAAGAGTTGTCAAATAAAATGACGGATTTTATGCCTGTCACATTAGCAAACGTTAAAAAAGGGTAGCAATCATTGTTGATAAGGGTATAATGAAATGAATACAAAGATATTGTTGATACAATATAAGTTGATAAAATGATTCACAAAAACAATTTAATAACATGTGTTAAGAGTCTTAACAGAGTTGACATGCTCTGAGCCTGCCATTGGACTTCTACGAATCTGTTCTTGAGAGATATTTAAGGGATGTTGACTGGCATTCCTGTGTAAGGGTGTTCAAATCTCTCATTTATAATGGTTTAAAAAACAGATAATGGCTTAATGTTCAATAGGAGAATGGTAAACAAATTATTATTTAACCACAAAATATTAGACATCTGTGTTTAGCAAGATTCTTCAGCTGCAAGTAACAGTAATCAACTCAAATGAGCTTAAACAAAAAGATCACTAATTGTTTCACTAAGGAATACTACAAAAAAGGGGCAGATGTGCTGGCCTGAGGGGTGCCTCAATTGAGAAGTTTGAACACTGCCATGACCCTCCCTCTCACATCTGTGCTTTTCTCTATCTGCCGTCCTCATTCCCCCAGGCTCCATCTCTCTGAGAAGCTGAACTGACCACCCTCAGCATCGTTAGGCCCTCATTCTTCTAATCCTGTGACTCAACAGAGGAGATAACAAATCCATGCATATTGCAGTTAGAAACTCTAATTCCTACAGTCTGGGCCCCATCCCATTACTGAACCATCACTATGCCCACGAGAATGGGATACTCCCTGGCCTAGAGAGAGTCTCTTTCAGAAAAGAGAGGCAGTGATGGGATGAGGCGCTAGATAGAAAAAAACAGCAGCCACTAAAGATTGCATTTCTGGACATGTTTAATTGCATAAGTGATGATCCTTGCATGATATTTATTTGAAAATTCCAGATTAAATGCAACGTGTAATAAAACTCAGTTTTCAAAAAAAAAAAAAAAAAGAATATATACTCACACATGAATGCACCTATATGTGTGTTAATAGAAGAAATAATAGAAGTACATTTAAAAAATTATAGTTATTTCTGGGTGGCAGGATGCTGGATGATTTATATTTATGTGTTTATGCTGTATTTTTCTATACTTTCTAAATGTTTAGAAATGAGCATAATTTATTAAGAAAAATATATACAGATAAATAGCCTGGAGTATTTTTCCTCCCCAGGGTACCTTTAAGGAGAAGTGTTTATAGGACTAAGTCTTCCTATCTTGAGAACTTTTAATGAAGTAATTTTAGCAATATTTTGAGATAGTTTCTTCTTGTTCTAGGATATTGAAAATGGAAACAACAAATAAAATGACATTTATGATACAGAGCTAGTAGTTTCTGTAGAGCCTAGTGATTAACACTTAGCAGCTCTCTGCATTATTCCTGTAACTTTCATATCTGGAAAATAATACGAGATTTTGGCACTGTCTCCTTGTTTTCATGTTGTAAATTTCATATTAATGTGGTCCAGTCACTGAGCTATGATTCTGTGGGCTGAAATTTAATTCCTGTACCTGCTGTTAACTATTCATGTGATATTTTGCAAGTCAGTTTACCTTCCCAAGCTTCCATCTCCTCATCTGCAAATTGATTACATCAGAGTAGTTAAAAAAAAAAAAGTTTAGTAATTCTAACTAGGATATATGTGATCAAAGAACTTGTCATGCGTAAGAACTTTCGACGTGTGAGCTTTGGAAATGCTGCTCCAATGAATAGGACCTGGGCAGACAGAGCAAAAGAGGAGTGGGGAAGAAGGTTCGCTTTCAGTCATTACTAAAAGGAAAAGTGTCTAAACACTAGGTATGTAGAGACCCTTCCTCTCATGATTTATTGGAACAATGGCAGTCTTGGACAGATGGAGAGGGACTGGAGGCTGGAGTTGAGCTGACACTGAGGAATTATCTGTCCAGTCTCAGACGCCAACTGTGGCAGGTCAGGATCCAGAGGTCCCTGGCAGTCTAGGCAAATGCTTACCCACAGAGGCAGTTCAGACAGAGTGACGGGGCATGGGGCCTTCTAACAGGTGGGTAAGCCACAGTACGAAGCCACGTGGAGCAGACAGTGCATGTTAGGTTAGGCTCAGGTTCAGGACCAAGACTTAGTGTCTTGGCCAAAGAAACTGGCAAGACAAAAGCGGTGACTCCGTCTGACCCCAGCTAACCCCTCAGAGGTGTGAGGTACTGTGGAGATTGTAAATTGGACCCAAATGGAAGCCTGGTTGAAAGAATAAGTGTAAAAAGTGGAGGTGAGGGTAAGGAATACAGCTTAGATGCTAGGACAGCCCTACTAATCATAATGCACTACTGCTAAAGCCCACAGGGTTAGTTGGGAAGGGCTCACCTGCTGAAAAAGAGACTGCTGTGTGGAAAATGTGGATAATGATCCTATCTGTACTGCGTTGGAAACATATACCGAGATCTCTAGTAATAACACCAATTGAGAAAGAACTCTGCACTCAAAAGGGGGTACACTTTTCTCACCGAATTTGCTCTTGGGGAGATTTAAATTTTCCAACATTTTCTTGCACTCTCACTCCTACAGTAGTGAATAAGCGTGTTGTTAAATTACAATGAGTGCTTCAGATTACCAAACCTTAAACTGGTAAGATTAAGTGATTTCTGGTTTGATGATGAATTTGGAACCGAGCTGGCTTTCGGTGTCCCAGCACTTTCAGTCGTTAGACGGTGTGGAGTTCCCTGGGCTGGGCCGCTGTAGCCTGCTAACCAGAATTCTCCTTACAGAGGATGGCACTCCTGCATCATTTACAAGCGCTAAGTCTGTCTTCAGTAGAAAGGCCCTGGTGAAGATGCAGCTTTTGAAGGATGTCGTGGGAAATGACACATATAGAATAAACAATAAATACGATGAAGCGTACTGCCCTCTCCCCACGGAAGAAGTCATGCAACGGTCAGAGTTTGTCATTGGACAGGAGGTGGAGTACGACGTACTGGTCAACAACTGTGAGCATTTTGTGACTTTGCTCCGCTATGGAGAAGGCGTTTCAGAGCAGGTGAGTTTTCTTTAAGAGATAGGTAAGGAGTTCCTTACATTGGGAAAAGAATATTGACTGTGAGAAGGTTCCCACAAAATGACAAGAACAAGAAAATAAAAGACAGAAAACTGTACAAGAACAACAATTAAAATAAAATTAAAAAAAAAAGAAGAGAACCCTGAAAGACAAAGAAGGGAATTGAGTTGTTCAAGGTCATGCAGCAAATTAACGGCCAAACTGAGAACAGAACATAATATCGTAAGTTTGGAGTAGAAGGGCCTTGAAGCAGAATCAGGACCATAGCTTTCTGTGAGTCTGTTGTCTTCTGTCCTTCAATTTTTCCCCCTCATTATCCCACCATACAACGGTCTTAAATCAGTAACCTTGTACATTGAAAACATGTGCTGAAAAGATTGTTGACCTTTTTGCGTGGGAGTTCATTTGCCAAAAACAGAGGGTAATTCTAACACTCCTTTTCATTAGCTGACAGAGGCCAGCTGATGACATATCTTGATGGGTTTGTAAATGTTTTCTGTCAACTTACAGTGCTAGTTTCAAAGAAATTTTGTGCTTTTAAGTCGATTCATTGAGATTTTGGATTATTTTTAATGGAGTAATTGACCTTATTTTTAAAGTATCTTGCAGCTTTGTCATTTACCTCCACTATTTTGTGGTGTGGCAGATTTGTGACTAAAAGCATGCTGGAGTCAATTGCTTTTCCCCTACCTGTCATCCCACGAATTCAATTCCATTACTGATATTTTAACCTAAAGATTTTTAAAGTGGTATAAGAAAATGAACATGTGAAGGCTTCCAGTATCTTGAAACAGTGGATCAGTTATATAAACATCTATTCTAAGGAATGAGGTTAAGATTCTTCCCATGGAAGCTCAGGAAACAGGAGATGAAACACAATAAAAGGATACATTTGTTTTCATCAGGAAATGATTTAATTAGAAATTAATTTTTATTAGGAAATGCAGTAACATAATGAGTGTACTACCCACATGGAACAATAAATTGCTTCTGGGCCAGAACACAGAGTACATACACACAAATTTCTGCTCACATTTGGTTTGGAAACTAGTGGTATAGCTAGAAATCGAGTCCATTTTTCCCTGTTGTTAAATGGTAAAATTCCACTGCACTCATTGAGCCATTTTTTAAAAATATGTCTAAATGAAAAGGAATTAGAGTCGTCATTTTACTTTGACTCTCACTTGCAATCCATCGTTGTTTCACTTTTCATACCCATAATCAAGAGTGATAAAAGCTCATCATCCCTCAGCGACTAGTAGAATGGTTCCCTAGCAGGTCCTGGCGAAGAGTGTGCGGTGAGAGCCCTAAGAACCCACCTGAGGCTGACCTGGGGTAGAATTCCATCTTCCCCACTTACTAGCTGGGTGATTTGGGCACATTGTTTATCAGTTTCCTAATTTATAAACTGAAGTTGTTTTGTAAATTACAGGAGCTATTTGAAATCCCTTAGCATTCTGTATTACATATTATCCATCCCAATAAACACTGGATATTATTCTTAATGGCATTATTTTAGGAATTTTATAGATCTCTGTTGACACTCTTTAATAAAAACCTCTGCTGATCTAATAGGAAATACAGCACTTTAATTATTATTTTTATTACTGTCAATAATTAATAGTATTACTATTAGTAATAGCTGGTCACAGATTAGTGTTTTGGGTCCCCTTAAGGCTTAGAGGTCTTGAGCTCAGAGCAGTTCTCCTGGGGAATGGCTCTGTTTCCTCCAATTAAAAAAGAACCGCGAATGCATTTTTAAACATGCGAAAGGTAGTAATGTTGCTCTCTCTTTTTCTTCTTCGTGCTTTTCTGTATTTTTAAAAATACAGAAAAATTAACAAACATTATTTTTTAGAGTAGTTTTAGGTTCACCGTGAAATTGAGCTCCAAGTAGAGCGTTCCTGTAGCTCCCTCCCCACCACACGTGCGCAGCCTTCCCCGCCTCATCCGTGTGGCGTGTTTGTCACCGAAGATCAACAACATCGGTGTGTCGTTATCACTTTAAGTCCATAGTGAAAGAAACCAGGATGTGTTAGCCCAAAACATATCACTTTGACATGACGGTTATTTTGAGCTGAAGGCATTGAGAAGAAGCAGAGACACAAAAAGCTCCTTGCCCCCTGTTTGCCTGAAAGTGAGACACGCATTTTCACAGGTTTGCCTCTGTCTACCAGGAGGGACAGATTTTAATCACTGGGGACAGCCTGGGGTTGAGGTAAGACACTTACCAGCTTGGAGAGGGCAGCAGAGGAATAATAACAGACTGGACCGATGAGGCTCCGTCTGCCATTAGTTTCCCATGTACTTACTTTCCTACAGTTTGCTGTCCTGGGAAGCCTAAAACCACTTTCCTTTGTCCTGTCATTTCCCTACAACCACCTGCTCTTTGTTGAAAATGCTGTATAAGCCTGAATTCTAAGCCACATCTTTGAGTTACTCTTCCCTGAGATGTGTATGTTAATAAACTTCTGTGCTTTTTTTCTTGTTAACCTGTCTTTTATTACAGAGGCTCATGTGAGAACTTAAGGTGGGTAGAGAAAATATTTTTCCTCCCATAAAAATAACTTACATTAGGGTTCACTTTTTCTGTAGTACATTCTGTGCGGTTTGGCAAATGTGTCATTACAGTATCGTACAGAGTTATTGTCACTGTCCTAAAAATCACCCGTGCTCTGGTCCAATTCACCCCTTCTTCCCCGTAAACTTCTGGTAACCACTGATCTGTTTCCTGTTGCCATAGTTTTACCTTTCCCAGAATGTCGTATAGTTTTCCAGAATGTCATCTCTTATACTAAGAAATATGCATTTGAAACTCCTTCATATCTTTCCATGGCTTGCTAGTGCATTTCTTTTTGTCCTCACCGAATAATCGTCCATTGTCTGGATGTACATTCACCTACTGGCAGACGGTTTGGTTGCTTCCAAATTTTGGCAATGATGAATAAAGTTGCTATAAACATTTGTGCAGGTTTTTGTGCGAATAAAAGCTTTCAGCTCCTCTGGGTAACTACTAAGGAGTATGGTTGCTGGATTGTCTGGTATGAGTATGTTTAGTTTTATAAGAAACCACCAGATTGCCTTCCAAACTGGCTGTCCCATTTTGTATTCCCGTCATCAGTGAATGAGAGTTCCCGTTGCTCCACATTCTCGCCAGCATTTGGTGTTGTCAGTGTTTTGGAATTTAGCCATTCCAATAGGTGCATGTTGGTTTCTTGTCTTAATTTGCAATTGCCCAGATACCTGTGGTGTTGGGTTTCTTTTCATCTACTCATTTGCCATCTGCATATCATATTTGGTGATGTGTCATTTGAGATCTTTTGCCCATTTTTAATTGGGTTGCTTGCTTGTTTTCTCATTGTTCAGTTTTAAGAGTTCTTTGCATATTTTGGATAACAATCTTCATCAGATTTGTCTTTTCCAAGTGTTTTCTCCTGGCCCATGGCTTGTCTTTTCTCTCTATATATTTTTAATTTTCTAAAATCAACGTTTCTCACTATCGTGCCTGAGCAAGTTATTAAAATGTGTCTCTCTTTGTGGAAGATGGCAGGACCCTTGAATAAGCCCAGACAAGGCAACGCACAGCACCCCCGACCGTGCTGCACTGCCTGGCGCTGCAGCCTGAGAGTCTCCGGGAGGGTGCAGGGCAGGGAGAGAGCGGGGAGGCGCTGTTTGATTGCGCATGTATAGATCCTCAGAGCAAAGCCTTTATTGTGTCCCACGGCCAGTTGGATTTGGTGATTTTTATAATCCTAAATCACATTATAAACCATAAAGGAAAAGCTTTGTTCACGCTGATTCACCGAGAACAGCCCTGGATGTTATAATCTTGCAGGTCAGATCCCATTACATATAACTCCAAGGGATTGTTCAAACTGCATGGGGTTTTACTATCTAGAATGCAACTTGGAATAATCGTTTGGGATTTCAGAAAATGCACGCACTGCCAGAAGTGGCTTTCTTATTATTGTATCTGGACTGTGCACTCTTTGGTTTAGGATCAGGTTGCCTGTCTCGTTCCCTGGCCTCTCAGGCTTATGGGATTTCTCTCACACTGTGTTTCTAAGTGGCTGAAAAACACCCAGTGTATTAGGTCTGCACGTAGCTGGGTGCCACCCCCACCCTCTCCACCCACCCACAGGACTCTGAGTTTTTCCAGGGCTGGGCCCTGCTGCCATTTGACACCTCTGTTTGAAGATACAACTGCCCTTGCTGTTTTGTCATTGCCTACCCCTCTTCCCTGTATCACGCCTTCAGGGCCTGAATTACAATCTTTGGTTGCCATGTGATCATTGATTCTGCCTGTCTTTGGAATTGCATCCTGTGTCTCATATCTGTCTGTGTCTCTTTGCACTGCATGTTCTATGCAGGTAGCTCTATGCTGCTGTGTATTCTGACTCTCCTAGGAAATAACTTAGTGACCAATTAAACATTACAAATACAATAAACGACCAACCAAACAAATAAATAAAATTACAATTGTAAACTAAAATAGGAATTGTCCCTGCCATTTTCCCTGGCAACTGGGGAAGGTGGCAGAGCAGGGAGTTCCAGTCCCGGGCCTTGTCCCTGCGGACCACAGGACAGTGGTCTGGAGTGGACACTCCTGTCATTGCCCTTCTTTCCTGGCCATGGCTCCTTCTGCCTGCTCCCAGCGGGGAACACTCAGTGAGGGAGGCAACCTGCAGCAGTGAGTTGGGGGTGGCAGGCTCGGTGGGGAGTCCTGGGGGTTAGACAGAGGGCGTGCCCAAGTGTGGGCTGGCCAGGTTTTCCCGCACTGGGGCCAGTCTCCAAGGTCATTTGTGGAAAATGTTTTGCTCTGTTTGAGAGCCTGATTCTCAAATTCCAGAGAACAACTGTTGTTTTCAGAACACCTGATACTGAAGTATCAGGTCATAAAATTACACTCCAGCCCATGAAGATGGAAGGCAATATTAGTTGAGTACTGTGAAAACCATGAATATTCATTAGATCTCTCATCATGATGATGATTAATACCCTTAGAGCTATAAATGTCTGAACTCGTTTATGGACAATTGAGCTTGAGAGTGGTTTATATTCATTTGTCTACATGAGAAATTAATTTTTGACATGATAGTTAACATCAGTATTGACTTCTTTTCAAGTTTCTCAGAATTCGGATTGTATCTACCCAATAAGAGCTTACAGGTATTTAGCTCAGGTCACATCCCTGAATTATTTGCTAACAGACATTCTTGCATTGGGGAAAACACACACACACACACACACACACACACACACACACACACACAGTATTCACCCTGGTATAGATGCAACCAAACCCATGTGTGGGGGGTGGGTAGGGGGGTGTAGAGGGTGAAAATATGGTTGAAGACTCAACCAGTAGCTAAACATTCTGGCCTCACAACCTTGGGCAAATCACTGTTAACTCTTCAACTTTCCCAAAACAGGAGAAATACTGCCTGGCAGGTATACTGTGATGATTAGTAGGGACTGTGATAGTGAGTTTATTAAGGGTCAGGGACTATAAAAATATGAGGAATATGTATATGCATACATATATATATACCCATGTGTATTTATCTTTATCTTTGTCATCATTATAAAAATTATAAATTTATTTCATCTTCCTGCAAAATTTAAATTTTACATTGAATTTTAAATGTATTTGTTGTACAGTAAGATGGGTCCTCAGTTCAAGGAACAGCCTAAATTGTGGGTTTAGGAGACTGAGATGCCTTTAGAATGAAATGTGTTTCTTGCTTGTTTGTTTCTTCACAGGCCAACAGAGCAATAAGCACCATTGGGTTCGTGACAGCTGCTGCCAGTGCCTTCTCATTCCTGGGCTTGTTCTCAAAGAGACAAAAGGCGAAATACTGTTAACAATGTACTGAAGAGACATTGGAACTGAAGGAATTTGTGAGGAGGGGAAAAGGAAAGCCTGGGAGGAATGCTTATTTTCAATGTATCATTATTGTTTCAAACCCCAGTGATGGATGGCAAGTTCTTTAATAAATTGCTTAGTGATATTATCTCATCACTGAGCCAAGGAAATTTTGCTCCCTGCTAGCATAGATTTTCTGTGGCGGCTTGAACAAGAAGCAGTAGCCTTTAGAGTGAACCAGCAGAGGATCTTAACAAAATCACATTGCATTATCTTCTACTATAAATATTATTTTCCTTTTCCCTGAGGGTGGCTATTTTGTATTTGCCAGAGGAAAGAAGAGCAGATTATATGTGATTTTGAAAAAAAAAGACAAGCGCTCCAAATGGTTAGGGTTGACATCTAAATTCATACTCCTGGTCAGAAAAGAAATTGGGAAATTTGGCATTTGGTTAGGCAGTTTAAAGAAGTTTGCTGAAGAAGCTGTTTGAGGGTGGACACCCATCCCCTTGCTCCTGTGCCCTAGGGCAGTGCGGAGGGCTGGGAGGTGGGGACGGGGCTCTTGGCTCCCGTGTTTCAGATCCAGTGATTTTCTCAGAAACTACTCACGTATCAGAAAAGTCCCTGACAAGCAAGAATGGACTGTTACTTTTACCCACATTGTTTCCTTTGAAATACTTTTGAAGTATTTCAAAGGTTTTAACCTTAGAAAGAGATCATTAAAGTAGGTTTCAGGTGCCATTTTTAGAAAATCATATCCCATATTACTTTTTAAGGCTTTTACTGGAAGTCAAGGAGAGTTGTGATTTTATTCTTGCATTTTATTGATTATGTGTTGAATGAAACAAACTGCTTTTTAGTACCGTTCCAGTGGAATTGTTGTCCACAGCAGGTGGGGAAAAATGATTGCAGTCT
Organism: Glossophaga mutica; assembly: GCA_039655065.1. Classification (NCBI taxonomy): domain Eukaryota; kingdom Metazoa; phylum Chordata; class Mammalia; order Chiroptera; family Phyllostomidae; genus Glossophaga; species Glossophaga mutica. Next base: position 172,110,067 of record CM077304.1, on the reverse strand, counting down.
CTATACCCTAAGACTTTATCAGACATTATAACACACTAGCAGCCAGTGACAGGCTTCCTGTGACATCATTAAAAACATAAGCATTACATACAAGAAATGTTCCAGTAAATATTGAGCAGGGTGTGCAATGAGGAAACTGGGAATATGGTAGATAAAGTGACTAAACAGAAGACTCAATGAAAGACTTGGACCTATTAAACTGGTTCAGATTTTACCCCAGGGCCAAACATACTCCACAGTGTAATTGCAGGGTTAAGAATAAGGGTAACAGAAGGGGCCGCATATTGCAGTCAGTGTCAGGACAGGCCTCATCTCTCTTTCTTCCTGGTTCCCTGACTTACAGCTTCCCTTTATCTTGGTGCCAACTCTGCTTCCAGATAACCTCGAACTCTCTCTTCCTCCCCTGGACCTCCGGGGAGGTTTGGGTGTCTCCTGCCAGACACCATGACCCAATAATGCCTCTTCATTCTTATTCTACATTTAGTTTCCTGTTTCTTTTAGGTCTTGCTCTCCAGCAATAGTTTGAAAAGAAAATGAGCACTTTGCTAATATTGTCAAATTAGGATGAGATTGGTGGCAGTTTAAGGTGGTACCTTTCCCAAGGTGTGTGTGCCTTTTAATAAAGGTGACTGCAGAGGAATCACAGCATCGACGCATGGGGGAGCAGGCAGGTTTGAGGTCAGACCTGAGAATCCTCAAATCAAATCTTTCTAAAGAACTCTGGACTGCTCCACTCCAGACGACAGTCCTCGCTGGGCTAGACAATGGCACAATGCACTTTTAAGTTAAATTCATGGATTAATTTTTCACACACTGTTCAAGACTCCAGTAATTTTCACCCTTAAAGGTAAGCCCACAAAGCTAGTCACCTGTGTTCCCCTAGAAATGGCCACTCTTATTGATGGGCAGCTCAGGGTGAAAAGTCTGCTTTTCCCAGAAGTGATCATTGGTGTGTGGCCTTGCTCGTTGTGCCTCAATAGGGCCTTTTTCCAAGACTAGGAAGCCTTCCTCTGAGCAAGCATATTTTTAGCAAAGTTAGTATAGAGTTTGACTTCATCAGTTCCACCTCCACAAAGATGTGTGAAATACAGATTCTCACTTATCAGACACCAAACGGGTTGTTGGAGAAATTGGGGCAAAAGAAAAAGGTGTACATTTACTAAATCAGGATGTTTAAAAACATTGTTATGCTATCTAAATGTCATAGTATATCAATTGCCTCTTCTTGCTTTAAAGGGCAAATTACTAAATACAGACGCGACATGTTGCTCACAGAACCTGAGTTACCATATTTATATGTTGACATAACATTACTTAACCATAAGCTAAGTATCTTTTTACCTTTTCATCCTTTATTAGTAGCTACTGAATTAGACACATTTTGAAAATTATCATTCTCCAAGAACTGTTCACCAAAAGTTAAAAGCAAATAAAATATAAACAGAGAGGGTTTGTTTTTATAGAAAGTTACACTTGTGCTGCTGATTTGCGTAACCAAGTGCGTTACTGAATCCGTACACCAGCATCAGGTGCATAACAGACACTCACGAATGAGACTGGTTACCTTATTGCCTATGACCTGTTGAAGATCTGTTAAGTCAGCAAAATTAGATTCACTGGTACAAGTAAAGCCTAGTAGATAATATAAAAATGTTCGCTAGGAATGAATGCCCTGCCACGGTCACAATGGGATTGATGTATACTAAAGGTCATAGTGTCCACAATACATTTATGAAGGGTGTACCCTCTCTTATGGTTATTAATGTGCATCTAATAATTGATTTAGATAATGAAAAGATAGAATGAAATTTAGGATTGTTTAGTAGCCTAATAATTGTCATGCTTTAGATACAGACATTATGGGTCCCATGCCTATGATTGTTTTTTAATATAAGCGAGGCAGAGTGTGGGCCAACTTCTAGGCTTTGGCAAAACAAACAACAGTATTTCACCTGTGAGTAAGAAAGAGTAAATAAAGGTGCTGTACTTCTTTAAGTTAGAAGTACAGTTCAAGAGTTTAGTTTATTGCCTTTGTGACCTACTCTGAACCTACCTAGTCCATTGGCCCCAAAACAACAAGCTCTGGGAGAGGCCGTCTTCAGTGGAGTTTGCTTAGACGCTCGCTGCAGCGCCCAAGTCCAGTTGCGGGCGGCCAGCAGAAACCTCCGTCATTCCCCGCTCCCACTTGGCTCCAGCTCACTGCAGGGAGAGCTGGATTTTCCCAAGTCAGTGTCAATTATTGGTTCTTTCTTACAACTGAACAAAGGAAGCCAAAAAAAAAAAAAAGGAATTTAGTGACCTGGGAAAAACATGTGCATAAATGTTCTTCACAAGGGAATATAAACTTGAGTAAATTTGTGGCATTTACTGAGAAAAGGGTGTTTTTTTCCAAATTCTTTTATTCCTGTGGGTGAAAATAAAAAATACATCTGTGAAACTTTCAATGCCAAAATTCTTCAATTTTCCTTTTATTGCTGTTCATAGTATTAGTTTCACTGCTGTGACAAGGTATATATTTTAACCAGGATAATACTATATAATGTGAATAAAGTTTATGAAAAAAATAATCCAGGCAATATATTTTTTCCCTCCATAGTAGAAGATAGGCATACTTAAGGTCCTTTGTTGCAAAGCTCAGTACACTGAAAAATGTGCTTTGGGTCTTCAGCTGGAGAGGGGAAAGAAAAGGGTAAAAGTATCATCGTCTCTCCACAGTGCTTTAGTTTCTGGGGGAAAGGGGTGCTGTTAAACATGCACAGCAACAATTCTGTTACAGTCTGGTCCAGAAATGCTGTTCTGTGGCTTGGCCTCCCCAGTCCAGTTTTCCCTTTGGAATCTCTTCAGGGCTCTCGTAGCCTCGGTTGATGTAGAATCCATTCTGGCCATCGCCTGAATAATCCGTCCTGTTTGTGGGAGGCCACGTAGGGTCTTCTGCCAGCTTCTTTTGCCAGTTCCTGTATTGACTTTTCGAATAGAACCCAAATTGTTTTTTGATCAATAGCCAGAGCTCTCGATTTTGAAGAATGGCATCCTGGAAAATCAGATGGGAAAAACAAACCATCATCCACTTCCCCTGCTGCCTGGTTGCTACCACCACATGCTGTTCCCCCAGGCCCTCCCCTGAGATGTGCTTATTGTGGCTGCTGCTGCTGCTGCTGCTGCTGCTGCTGCTGGGGGAACTTCTCCTCCCTTCAGTCACCATGAAGCCTAGCAGCTCCCCTCTTTCCCTTGAGAAGCAAGAGCGTACTTGTGTTCACAGAAATCTACTGAAAGTATACATATAGCCTGTCATTTCCACAGACTCCTAGTTAAATCCTGGCTGATGATGATCCACTTAAAATTATGTTACTGCCAGACTGAAATGATGATTAGTGTACTCAATGAACTCAAAATCAAGAAAAAATAATCACTGCTACCAACCACATGCCATATAGAGAGTGCCAAGTAAAGGTTTGTTGAATGAATAGATGAACTCTAGCAATTAAATGGGTTTTGATTTCCATTTTGTGGGCTCTCTTTATGTTCACGTGCACATACTTTTTATACATGTATAATAAAATTGGTCAAATTTTGCTTTCCACTTTTTATACTAGACTTTCATATACAGTGATAGTCCTTTTTAATGACTGTATAACATTTCTTCAAATTGCTGTACAACTATTTAAAGAAACAGCATCTTTATTTTTGAACACGTGAGTCTAATAATTTACCACTGTCAGTAATACTATGATACCTTCATACAAGCAAGTTTTTTCTCTTATTTGGGGTTTATTAAAAATATTATCTCAAAAATAAAATACCTCAGTTTTACTGACTTTTCAATGGAATATTTATATATATGTATTTAAAAAATTGGTTGAACATATTTCTCAACAGACTTATATAATACATGAATCTTTTTTTTTTAAGAAAACTGAGAATGAGTAGCATAGATAGTGGGTAGAAAATAGACGGGGAGGGCAAGAATAGTGTGGGAAATGTAGAAGCTAAAGAACTTATGACACATGGACATGAACTAAAGGGGGGAATGTGGGTGGGAGGGGGTGTTCAAGGTGGAGGGGAATGATGGGGGAAAAATGGGACAACTGTAATAGCATAATCAATAAAATATATTAAAAAATAAAGTAAATTAAAAAAAATAGTACCCAAAGCTTTCAAGAAATGTAGCACAGTAAGTGGAAGAGAAATGAAGGGAGAAGACCCTAAAGGGTAAGAATTGACTAGAAGGAGCATTGACTTCCCATCTCTTGTAATTATGGAAGCCCTTCTGAAGACAGTCCTTCACTTTAAATGGTCTCGCTGAATTTCAGAGCTGGAAGGTCACCTGGTCTAGTCTCTAAGAGCGTATTGAGAACACTGGACAAGTACAATACAGTGCTTTCATGTGAGGCACAGTTAGAGTTAATTTGATGTTGTGCTTTCTATGCTACAGGTACTGAGAGCATTTTTGTGCAGCCTTCAAAGAATTTTAAATCATTCTCCAAGGCATTTCCCCCATAGGGTACATGCACAAGTTTATATAAATCCTTAGTAACTATCACTGTTGGGGACAAAAATGCCCTAAAAAATGAACATCGTGGAAAATGGGACCCTTTATTTGTTTAGCTTCCCAGCAGCAGAAGAGCAGGAACTGTACAGAAATCACTTTACCTCCACAAAGAAGGCCACACTGAACTGGATGAGGGCCGCCACCAAAACGGAAACCCTCCATGATGTTATGGTTGGAATGAACTGTGAAAAAGGAAATATTATTGTTATAATTTCCATATCTTATACTTTGAAAAATCATATTATTTAACTCATGTATTTGTAACAACTCTGAGCTTGGAGGGTAGGCATTATTTTCACCACTTTCCAGATGAGGTCGGTACCTTGGCCAAAGGCTCAAAGTCAATAGACAGAAGGTAGAGCCAGAATTCAAACGAGAACTGACTGTCTCTTGTCCTGTGCTTCTCCCTTGCCTGTTGATAGACATCGAGTAAATGTGCCTTGGGTTGCAGACATGAGACGGGGCACTTTGGAGCCTGTGTGTCTCTCTTCATTTTTATCTTTTTAGATAGAGGGAAGTGTGTATAAGTTTAAATCATTTATCTAATATTATTACTTCTAATTCTCCCAAAGCAAAATCTAATTGCAATTCATTCTTTCAGTAAAATTAACTTATGAGTAAACATAAAGGGGCACAAAAGTTCAAGTTTATTTTAATTGAAATGAAGGAAACTTTTCCTGAACAAAATCTGAATGGCTTGGTGAAAGTCAAACTCACACAAGCCACCTTCTTTTAAGTATTAAGGGGTACATATTGCATATTGACCACCAACTATACTTATTGATGAGAGTGAGAGCTACAACTTCCTTCCCATGGCTGCATCCACAACACACACACAAACACACACACACACACACAAGAGCTACACAGCCCCATTTCTGACCCTACATGGTAGACTGTGGATGACTGTGTAAAAGATGGATCTGCCTTTCCGACTAAAAGCATAGATCCTCCAGACTGTCTAAATGCTCACTTTTAATTCTCATCTCTATTCTGATAGGAGTTATTTCAAAGCAACAGTTTGTTATCCCCACCCCCCAGGCGGAGACAGCCTTTCCCTGGATTGTGAAATGGAACACACTGGGCATGAGGGTTGTCTGAGGGGCTCAGGAGGTCAGGTCACAGTGAGAGTCAAGGGTCAATCCTTTTCTACATCTCCCATAATGCTGGGTCCAAGAACAAGTTCACTCACCTTTGCATAAATTTAATTTTAACCCACTGCACCATGTATCAAGTGTTGTCCACTGAAATAAAACTCTCCACAGCCAATATCTGACAGACAGAAAAATAACTGGCCTATAAGTCTATTTTGTCTTACTCCTCACAACTACCTAATGAAGGATTTCTACTATATATTTGAAATTTTAACTTGAAGAATTAATTATAGTATTAATACATAAAATTTATTATCCTAGTTTAACATAGAAGAATAAAGTATCCAAACCTAGTATTTCAGGTGTGAATAGGATACATGTACCAAACTGATAATACTAATAATACGAAAACAATGAGAGTCTAGGGTATGTGAGATCTAGCAATGTTATTTGCTTTTCTAGCACACGGAAATAGCCTCACAAGATTCAGTGGTCAGAGAGACTATGGCAGGAACAGAATTTCAAATTACAGTGTAAATACGGTCCCATTGCACATGTGAGTCGTAACAGATGTGCAAATGAATTACCACTTACCTCCATTCCTTGGTATATATCTTGAAAATCAGAAAACAGAATGAAAACTGTGAGGCCCAAGGCAGATATCAGCAGAAATGAGAACATATCTGAAGAAACACCAAACATTATTTTTAGATGCCGAGCAACATTTCGTGTATTTCTGGCACATATTGCAGAATCAATTATCTCTGTTGGGCAAATACTGGATATGTCTTCAGATGTTTTGATGCATCCTTATGTTCTTTAAAATATGTTCTCATGCTTACAAGACAAAGGTGATATCTTAAAGATTTTCCTTGAAAGGCTAAGTGTAGAGAGAAGATAATAAATGCATTATAGTAACCTCCGCTACCTCAGCCGAGGAGTCTTGGGGGCCGGGACATTGCGCGGTGACCAGCTCATGCAAATGGTCCCCAGAGGGGCCCTGATGCTATATTACCATGTACATATGGAGTCGTGCATGCATGGACTCCAGGTCCTGCCTCATTCTTCTTCATTGTCTGCAGAGTAAATCCACGGATCCTTCTTTGATCGACATCTAAGGCCTTCCACAACATGGTTTCAATCAGCCTTTCTAAACAGATTTCCCATTGCTTTTCCTTATGCGCATAGGAAAGTTAAATCACGTGCCTGCTGCTTCCACAAAGACCCAGCCCCTTCCAGCTCCTGGCCCTCTGTCCACAGCATACTCTGTGTGGATGATAGTCCTCCTCTCTTGGAAAGTTCCAATTTTTTTTTTTTAAAAAAGCCCAATTCAAATTTTATTTTATTTTTAAAGACTCCTCAATTCTCCCTTACAAATTTTTGTTTTATATGGTGTCTATCATAATCTTTGCATTATCTTCATTTGTGTGTCATCACAAATAAGTAGGGCTTGCTCAAGAATATGAAGGTGATTTAATTATAAACTTATTCATATAACCTATTCTAGCAATAGGTCAGAGGAGAAAAAAAGCAAAATGATCTCAGTAGGGGACAGGAAGGCATTTGATGAAATACATCTCCCAATCTGGATTTTAAACACACTTTTAACTTATTAGTAATAGGAGGGCATTTTATTTACATGATGAACCAATATTCAAAATTATATTTATAAATGAAAAGAGCATTTTTATTAAAGAGTAGAACTATCTGCTATTACCACTATTATTTAACATTGTCCTGGAAATTCTGGATTGTACAGTAAGAAAATATAAATAAACTATAAATAAGCATTTTAGCTATGGGAAATGGAGAAGAAAAATTATTATTTGCAGATGATAATAATTAACTTTTAGAACACTCAAACATCAAGGATTAATAGCAAAATTCAAGTTCTGGATAGAAAGTAACTGTTAAACAACACTATACCTTTCACATGTGTTAATGATAATCAGTTAGAAAATATAATGGGAAAAAGTCATTCACAATATAAACAAATATAAAAAACATAGGATTAATTTCTTAAATACATGTGCAGTATCTACAGTGCAAAAAATGACAAATATTTACTAACATAAAAGAAAGCATAAATAAATGGAAAGACATGACATGTCCTTAAATGCGAAGACTAAAGTGTATAAACAAATACATTTTTTGCAAAGGGGATTATTTAAAAGCTTGACAATTTTTTCTAGCATTTATCTAGAAGAATGAATAAGAAAGAAAAGAATTTTAAAAAAATTAAGAATAATGAGGATATACTAACCTTACTACTCTTTAAAGCTTATTATAAAACTATAATTTTTAAAGTGGACTGCTGTATCAATAATAGGCTAGCATATTAATGAGACAGAAAAGATAGTATAGAAAAAATTAATTACATACAAATTAATATAAAGTATATAACATAAATATAATATTAAAACTTACATAATATAAATTATATATATGAGAAAAACCATAAATATGTATGAGTATAGGTATAATAATGACTGTATTACATTCAGTTGAGAAATGAGTGACCAAAAAGAATATCAAATAATAAAATTTGCTGGGAAAACCAGGGACTAGTTGGATAAACTAGTTTGATCTCTACTTCAAATTATACCCCAAAATTAATATTGGATTTCAAAAAACATTAACAGAAATTTAAAAAGCTAAGCACAATAATTTGATTTCACAATGAGAAAAAGTTGTACATAAAGGCAATGGAAAAAATCACAAAGGAGTAAAGAGCTCATATTAATACATAAGAAATATAACAGCAATCCAATAGAAAAAATGAATAAAAATGTAAATAAAATTCAGAGAGAAAGAAATGGCTAATAACATGAAAATATATTCATCCTCATTGGTGATTAAAGAGATGTACAGAGTGATTAAAGTAAATTGCTCAATCCTATAAAGCTATTACAAGGTCAAGTTGTATTTGAATTGGTGGGAAAGCCTTTTACAAAATATCTTGACTTATATGTGGGTTCTGGAAATCCTTCTTGATGATTCACAATAGGGTGGGACTCATGTGATTCAAAAGTGCTTGTGTTTATCTGCAAATCAGCAGGTTTCTGCCATGGGGTCTATTTCCTATGAAAATTGCCATTTAGTTGTCAATTTCAGATCAGTGCAATTGTTTCCCTCTTGGTCAATCACTTCACCAGTGAGCTGTAACTCTGGGGAGGGGAGTGGAAAAAATCTTTCTAATTAAATGTAGACTTCATGTACTTACAGTTTGTGTAGATGGGTTTTCGAAATGGCTTTCCCTTAGAAAAGATAAATGCCACTGTGATACAATTGATGGTGGTGATGGGCCACAGTGTGGTACTCTCGAAACTTAAAACTGAACCAGGAACCAGAGTTGCATTTCCAGTCCAGTTTCTTTCCAAACTCATATTTGTTGAGAAATCACTTTGGTTGTCCAGAAAGCACTCACTACAAAAGAATTACCAGCACGTATGGACTTTTTATTTGACTTTGATCCAGCTAGTAGAAAAAAAATTAGTTTACCACTACCACAGAACCTCAGCTTTCAAACTGTTCCAGCCAATAACCACTATGACAAAAGTGTCTTGCAATGTCAAAGCATACATAAAATTCAGAGGAAGTCAAGATTCTTCTTCGTCCAGCATTCCATTCAGGACAAGTGATCTGTTTTGAAATGGCTTGAATAAGGATTTTCTGTGGAATTCCTTCAGTTCAGAAGCCACTCTCCTCACACAACCAAAGGCTCTACCTGAGGATCTGAGCATGGCACCCCCCTGCTTATGAGTATCTGTGGCTCCACTTTGCTAATAAATCAAGTTCGAACTTCTTAGGCAGGCCCAGAAGACCTTCAGACTCTCATCTCAATGTCCCTTTCCAGCCTTATCTTTTGCTAGTCCTTCCACACTCCTTATATTCCAAACCTGTAGGAATATTCCTGTTCCCCAAATACCACCATTTGCACACCTCTGTTCCTTCTAACATCACTCTATCCTAAAGGTCTTTACATCTGCTGCCCAGCAGAATCGGCGCCCCATTCTCCCCTCTTATTGCTGCCCTTAGCTCATTATTTTGCAAGTATTCATTCATGTGTTTTTATTTTTCATGCCTGGGATGAGAGCTCCTTTCATGTGGAATTTTTCTTTTGGTTTTATTTATTTATTTTTTGTTTGTTTTACTCAGATTTACAACAAATCTTTAGCACCCGTCACAGTGATGCCACATAACATTTGCTCAGAGAAAGTATTCAAGAGCTTTCCCAGCTCTGATTGACCTGTTTGAAATGTTTATTTTTTTTTCAGTATCAACCCCACAAATCATTCTCCATCAGCTTTCTTATTCAGCTTGAAACATTTTATTACTATTATAATTGTTTATAAATAAATTTTATTTTCCAATTGTGACCTCAAATGCAAAACTTAAGTCATATTACTCTCCGCTCCCTTGGATCTCAAAATGTGCTTTGTATATAGGAGATGTTCAGTTAATGTTTGCTTAACAGATTAATGAAACAATCAATAGTTAACAAAGCGTTCTTGCACAAAGGGATAAATAGGAGGTCTGAAGTGCAGAGTCTAATACCAAAAGGTATCTAATGCAATATACTTACATTGGGATAAGGAAGTTGAGGACCAATGTGACATAGCTAGTTAGTGACAGAGGCAGGCCTACCCGTCTCCCATCTTTTTGGCTGTACCATGTTGTTTCCTAGATTTAATAAGACCTGTGCTTCTCTGACTATGTACACTCCAACTTGGGGGGCGGGGAGGATCTGGCTTGGAAACGAAAATGGCATATATTTCAAGTAATACATATATTTCAAGTAATACGTCATTTGGGTCTAAGTGGCAATCTTAAACATCGTTTGATAGTTTTTATACTGCCTTTCACTGTCCCGGAGCTTTGATGCCTGGAGCTTTGATGCCTGCAAGCCCAGCTTCAAAAACAAAACAAAACAAAAGCAACTGTCTTCCTGCCTTTCCTTTTGGAGGTCAGGCAGGCTTTGTCAGAAAAAATAAGTTTAAACCTCTATGGCATAGTTCCCCTCACCTAACCCTTAATTTACAGTTCCATAAATTCAAGCTCAGGGAGGTGAAGAGACTTGCCTTGAGCCTAGTGTTTAGTCAGAACAATGATATCATCAACTAACATTTTAATTTTAACATTTATTTGGAAAACCCAAACTAATTTAAGCAAATCTCTTATATATCAAGGGCCAGCTGACTTCAGCCCACAGACCAAATCCAACTCACCAACTGCTTTCGTAAGTGAGGTTTTGTGGAGTGCAGTCACGCCCACTTGTTCGCATATTATCTGTGGCTGCTTTTCACCTCAACAGCAGAGTTGAGTAGTTGCAGCAGAGACCATTTAGTCCACAAAGCCCAAACTATTCACTCTCTGGCCCTCCGCAAGAAATGTTTCCCCACCTTGGTCCATATGTTATATCCAAAAGATCAGGGAATTAATACATGCATTCAGTCAACCAGCTGTCAGATCTATACCTCAGCAGCCAATGTAAAAATCTTTTCCTTCCCCTTCTACAAGACTCACCCTAGGACTCCACCCATTAACTGTGCTGTGTTCTATCTCACCAATGGTGTTTTGCAATGTGGAGACACAACTTTTGCTAATGAAAATTGTAGGATATATGTTCAAACCCAACTGTACAATGTCACTGGGTACTCATTGTATCACCTTCAGAAAGGAAAACTAAGACAATGAACAATACCTGTATCTGTAGACCTCACAGTACCAGGGCTGCTGCTTCACATAGAGAAATGCGCAGATCTGCACAATGCAGGTGAAACAGGTATTCAACAAGACTGAGAGCAGCAAAGGCGGAGAGAGGAGCTGTCCTGCTGGTCGGTATGGAGCCAGCTTTGGGTAGGCATGAGTTGAACTCACTGAAAGACAAATGCATTTTTCCCCATTTCAATTTCATTGTTGAGAATGAAAGATTGAGATGCGTACTGGTTTGAATCTTGCCTTAGGGCTCAGATAGAGCACACACGAATTGAGAATTTACATCTAGGAAAGCACATTGTCCAGTTGTGGATCCTATGCTATCAAGCTTTGCTTTCTCCAGGCTTTGGTTTTACGTTCAGAAATGAAAAGTAATGTATTCAAAGTTCTGTAATTAATACATTTACCATATTGCGTGATGCAAATATTTTTCTCTATGAGCAGACTGACGAGAAATGGTATGTAAGAGAAGATGGCCTTCCAGATGAATAAGCATTGCTATTACCTCTCAGTGATGATGGGGAAGTGGAGAGTTAAGGTGAGGAGAGAAAGAAAGCATCTAGCTAGACTCATCTTCAGATGCTGGGAAAAAATCATTTTAAAAGCACTCACTCTACTATTCATTCAGCAAATGTTCTCTGAGCACTTCTGTGTACCAGGACAGATGCTAGAGGTGTGTTCTCTTCCTTCCTGGAAATGTGCATAAATGGGGGATGGCTAGAGCACATTAGTCTTGGTTAGGAAAAATAGTTCATTAAAAAAAGATCTTGCTTCCAGGTGAAAATATTAAAATATGTTATAGTATCTTCATTTTTCTTGGAAGCCATGCATTCGCAAGCTAATGAAAATGGAATGTACTTCTTAGGGAAGAGCAGGAAAGAAGCAAGGGGAGGTCAGAAATTAGAAACATCATATTTAAAGGTTCATATCTTAGTCATGTTTCAGTTCTTACCTTCATAACCATCAATATGTCCCATTTCATAACTCATCGCCGGTTTCTTTGATGTGAGGAAGAACATAAAGTGTGTGTGGTTAGGTGTGCATTCATGAACACAGGGGCAGGGCGGTGGGGACTGGGTGTCCAGTTTGGGATAAGAAAACTCTAAAGTAGTTTTTCAGTTTGCTCAACGTGTGTTCTGGGGTAACCATGTTAAACTCGCCAGTCCCTCACTTTCTCATATATTATTATAAAATGAAAGTGTTGGAATGGAATGTCTAAATGTCTCCAAAGGCCCTTCCAACTCTCTTATCCTAAAGCTCTATAACCAAGGCTCCCCCTTTACCAATTTAAGCAATATCTCCCCAGGAGGATGCTGGGCTAGAGGCTATAGGGTACACAGAGAAGAAGGACTCTCATCTGCCCTCAAAGAGCTCGAAGTCCAATAGAAGACACAGGTGGATGGGCCTTTGTCGCAGATTCTTGAGAGGTTATATCTAAACCCTTGGAATTTGGGTAGCCTTTATCCCCAGTTCCTGGGATACATCCTCTAAATCCTTGGAATTTTCTGAGTCCATAGGGTATCTTTGTTATTCACGATGAGACCTAACCGCTTTTACCAACAAGGTGACTCAGGGTGGGCCTGAAGAGAGTTTGTGCTAAGGAGGCGACTCAGGATGGGGTCTGGCCATGCCCAAAATACCAGTGGTGTGATCAGAGAATTGGGGCTTTGAGAATCCTGATGTCAGGCTGATGTTTACAGAGAGGAGAGGAGTTGAGAAGAGTTGAGGACAGAGTTCATCTCATGGCCAATAATTGAATCAATTACACCTTGATAATGGAACTCCCATACCAACTCCAGACACCAGAGCTCAGGAGAGGTTCTTGCTTGGCAATAATCTGCATATTATCCCACACGGACGTGTGAAAGGCAAACGAACTCCCCAGGGCCAGGACAATGGAAGTGTCATTTCTGGGACCCTCCCAGATCTTGCTCTGTAAGTCTTTCACATCATGTGGTTCTGATGTGTATCCTTTTGCTGTAATAAGACTGTAATCATATACATGGCACTTTCCTGAGTTCTGTGAGCCACTGATAAGAATTACCGAATTTGAGTGGGTTGTGAGAACCCCCAAATTTGTAGCCCGCTGGTCAAAAGTGCAGGTGGCATGAGGATCCCCAGAATTACATGTATTGTCTGAAGTGAGGACAGTCTTGTTGAGATTGTGCCCTTTGCCTGTAAAGTTTGGCCTGAGTCTAGGCAGCTGGTGCGAGAAGTCACGAAAGGCCACACAGTGTGGACTGGTCAGAGCTGAGGAGAGGTACGAGGGGACAGGAGGCAGAGGCGACAGGAGGCAGAAGCTGCAGCACTCGGAGTTCTGTCCGTGTTCCAATACCCAAGGTGGAACATGGCCGCAGGGTTTCTAAAGAAGCAAGAGGCATGGGCAGTGCCTCTGTGCCTCTGGCTTCCTCCGCTTTGGTCTTCTCCTTCTCAGATGTTCATTGGGTTTCTGGCTTTTCTTTTCTACAGAAACTAAGATATAGTGAAGTATTGGCCTCATCAGGGCAAAGTAGACTTTACCGCCCCCTAATTTGGTTTCACTGAATGATTTTTCTCTGGCCAAAGGGATGTTGTCAGAAGTTTGAGGCCTCTGCTGGTTTTGCACAGCTGGCCTAGCTCTCTGATCTGCTCTGCTCTCTGTGACCTGCAGTGAGACATGCCTGGGTCTGTTCATTCAGCCTGGCCCCAGGGGAGTCCCTATGTGACTCCCCGTAGGGAGCCACATTCAAACCCCCGGCCTGGACCAAGGCCAGCTGATGTACATACTAAAGCAGAACGGCTCAGCTGAGCCCACGTATATCATATGGGTGACAATCGACCGATAGACCAATGAGTGGGTGTTGTAAGCCAATGACTTTTGAGGGTAGTTTGTTAAGCAGCATTAGTACACCTGACTTTAAATAAATATAAAAATAATGACTACCATTTTAGGATTGCTACTAGGTTCCAGCCAGGTTCATGTTTTATAAATGTTGTCTTTATTTCCTCAAAAAGCAATGCAAAGTAAGTGTTTCATCTCTTATTTCCCAGGTGAAAAAACTGAGGTCCAGAGAAGTAGAGTCCTTTGTTTAAAGCCCACAGTGTGTGAGTGACAGGGCAGTGATGTAAACTCATCTGTTTGGCTTCAAAGCCCCACGTGTTCTCCACTCTACAGCATACTGCAGTGGTGTGGACCCCAGGAATTAAGCACGATAGAATGAGGAGCCCTGAAGTGCGAGCTTGGATAGCAACCTTGGGTTTCAGTGGACAGAAAAACTTTTCTGAATTGTCCAGGTTTCCTCTAATTAGTGATAATGATGATAATGATGATGGTCATGGTGGTGGTGGTGATGATATATGCTATCAGATTCCATGCAGGGGAATGAAAACTGGTGGAGTGTTATATTTTATTTAGAATTAATCATTGCCTCTAAGTTTCTACAGGACATTACTCATATTGCCACTGGTGTCTTGCATTAAATCAAGCTGTTTACACATGCACTCAGCAGACTGTGAGCTCCCCGAGGGAAGACACCCTGTCTCATTCCACTTTCTGTACCTGACTGAACCCAGCACAGGTTCTGCTGTAGGGGAGGACTTAGAAGTTTTAATTCCTATTCTCAAAGTACAGTTTTTAATTGTTCAGCATCATTTGGGTATAATGCAGGTATACTTCTCCTAAATAGTTGGCTTACCTCATATTATAGACTTTTTAAGTCATGTAAGTCATGTTGCAGGAGGCTCATGACCTCACCTAAATTACATGCAAAATTTTGAGTGTGCATCATGAAATTTTTAAAGTGCAAAGATCTATATTTTCCATCAGATTCTCCAAGGGGACCAAGACCTAGAAAATCTTAAGCACCATTGAAGCCCTGGTGGAATTTATAAAAGAGATGTTTTTATAGAATGTATGAATTCCCTCCTCCAGCCTCCTTTCCTGGACACTGCCTCCTCCCGTATGCTGAAATGATTGGCCTAGATGGGCCTGGATTGCGTGAACCCATCTCCATTCATAAAAATGACTGTCTTAGAGGTCGGCATCTGACACAAATTAGGTCACTAAATTTTCTCTCAGGAGATTTGCAAATAAGATACCTAGAAGCTAAGCTAATTAGCTGTGGGAAGACAAGGAGAAAGGTTAAAGAGATTCAGCAGGGTCACCATTTAGGGTCATTTGCAAGGTGAATGAGTAGAAGTGAGATGAAAACAGTAAGAATAGAAAGAAGAAAAAGACAAGATGGTCTCTTGGAAATAAAGAAAGCAGCCTTGAGTGTTCTAGCCCTTCCAAGGGCCACGTGCTTCTGAATTTCTGTTCTCAGATTTCTTTGAGAATTATATTCTGAAACATCCCCCTTTCTCTGTTTTTAAAATCTAATTTGAGTGGGTCTTATGGGAGAGAACAAAGATGTAGCAAGGACAAATTCCTTTCAAGATGGCTTCTAGGCCTGTTACAGTCAAATGGACTTCAAGGCATGCATTTTCTTAGTTGACTTCCCTGACTTCATCTTACCTTTCTCCCCAATTTTACCCTTAATACACAGGGGTAGGCAAAAGTGGATTTATAGTTGCTTGTATGAGAACAGACATGCAAGTTATCATTATTACAATAGCTTTATTCACTCAAAGGAATGTCACAAGACAATTGTAAACCTACTTTTGTTTTATTAGGTGCCTTTGTTTACCTTTAAATCTTGTGGGAACAAGGCAGGGTGTGTATAGATAAGCAAGTAAATAAATTAAATATGTAATGGTATTGTGTTTGTCTCATACTAACTCAAGCTTAAGGTCAAAGCCATAACCTGGGAACTTGGAAACGTAGGGACCTTGGTGAGAATTATTTTACATTGATCGTTTAGTTGTCAGTGACTCTGAGCAGCTGCAGATGAATGTCCACAGTTCTCAGCCTGGGAGTCACGATTCTGGGATCTGACCCAACTCACGTTTCAAATTTTATCTTTTGATGTTTCTTTTCAAATGCCCTATGGTGTGGTCAAACTGAAAATCTCATGCTCTGTATTTATCAGCTCTCTTTTGTTCACGATGTTTTCTCCTATTGGCAATTCCCTTCTTTTAGTAAAAGATATTTGGAATCTCCCCATCCTTCCTATTTTGGTGCAAATGCTTACCTCTTTCATGAAGCCAAACTTAGTATATCTCCTTTTTCTCTACTTCTATCTCTTCCCCAGATTTTCAGAAGCAATCTCTTCTTTTTCTGAACTTCTTTTTTCCTGGCACTCACTACTTTAGATTAGCATTTCATTAATTCATGCATGTGAATCCCCCCACTAAACTCTGAATTTAGTGATCAGTCTTTTTATGCACCGGGCACATACATGCCTAACAAATAGTAGGAGATGCACACATCTAAGAGGATGCTGATTTGGGAATTTTCCTTTTGTATGGGGAACTTTATTGAGCCTCATATTTGAGGACAAGGAATTTTAAGTGTCAGTATAATGTAAAGAGAGAGCCCTTTGCCAAATCTCCATAGTATGTACTCAGAGATTCACATGGGTCCTTCAACTGAAAGCATGCCTACCTAGTCTCCCACACACTGTTACCTACATATGACTATATAAGAGAATGCTACGAAGATTATCAAGAGATTTTTTTAAAGAAATTTTCGGAGCAGAAATAGCTGTGTTGTTTTTTTTTTTTTCCTGCATCACCCTAACGCAAATAAGTGAGGGTCATTATAACCACTCCATGAGAGACCTTAGTGGTTTTGAGGTAGAGATTGGCTCACTCCTTCCCCTGTTGCAATACCAGAGGGAAGAAAGAGGGGGCAGCAGTGAGAGCAAGATATACATCTACTATCAATGTCTTGTAGGCCAAGCAGAAGCTACGGGAACTAACCAAACTAGAGGTGTACTGGGAGGAATCTGTCCAATGTGGCAGTCTGCTGGGGTTAGAGGCCCAGCAGCAAAAAAAAAAAAAAAAAAAGAAAGAAAAAAGAAAGAAAGAAAAAAGCTTTGTGGTATGTACCTCTGGAAGGCAGTTGCTGAAATGAATCCTGAGGGGTGTGTGTGTGTGTGTGTGTGTGTGTGAGTGAGAGAGAGAGAGAGAGAGAGAGAGAGAGAGCACGCACCACTGTGTCAGAGAAAGGTCTAGTCCAGACCAATCCACAGTGATTCTCTGAAGAACCCAAGAACTCCCCAGTGGGCCTCCTGCAAATTCTCTGAATTTAAAATGCCTGTCAAATCAGAGGACACTTGAATGGAGAGTACTACAACACTTCCACTGAAGTAAAAACTTCAGTGGGCTCTTGTTTCTCTGAGAGTCCCTGAAGCAGGGCCTCAGCGTAGTTGAGCAAAGACCATTGCAAGGGAAGTAGAGACCATGGCCTTCTCACTATTGCTTGCTCCAAGCCATAGGGCAGGCTTGATACAGGGGCAGCAAAGCTTCAAATTAGATAGAAACACGAAATGTTAATTTACAAGGCCTGGGTAAGATGAGATAATTTAATACCTGGAATTGACCAGGAAATGATCCTCCTGTAGGATAACTGAGCTTATAGGGATGGGAAAGCAACAGTTTCTGAAGGCAGAGGGTAAAAATCAAACAAAAATAGCTGTTTCTTGACTCCATTTCCCACCTTTACCAACCCCCCTGAAGCCCAACCCATTTACCAAACCAGCTACATGTTTGTTGAATGATATTTGCATAAAGTGCTGTCATTCTGGTAGAACATTATGCTTCTGATCTATTACCCTTCTGAGACTTTTTCTCCCAATGGTAACAGCGATCCTGCCTCAAGTCATTCCAAGTTTCCCACTGAGCCTACTCCAACATGAGAGGCTAACTGGCCAGCTGGCAAGGAGATAACAGGCTATTGCCATGAGAAAGAGTAAAGTATACCCACTGCTGTGGGAGTCAGATTTATCAGAAATATTGTGAAATTGAGTGTGTCAAAGCTCGAAACAACTTGCTCAAGGTCATCTGTCATTCTGAGGCAAGTCTAAGAGTACCACCCAGTGTTTTAGATTACTAATCACGCAGTCTACTTGTACACAAACTCTTTCCAAGGGCTTCCCGAGTTAGCATCATTGTGCAAGAAGAAAAAGTATAGGTACATATGGTGATATCATTAATTTTGCAGTGAGTTCTGGCAGTGTGTGATGCATTGTGCTACACATATCGCATGTATTATTTTGTCTGATCCTCACAATACTATGAGGACATTTCCTATCAGGAAATTATTTGTTTTATAAATAATTTGCCAAAGGTCACAGAGATAGGGACTGGTGAAGGATGGCCATGGCCTTTCCCTTCATGCTACTGACTGTTAGCTTAGCTCAGCTCTTGGAACTTTCTGGTGTTCTATTTCCTTTTTAGCATCATTGCCCATATTCACAAGTAATTATGCAAATTACTTTAAAATATCCAACATTGCAGAGCAATGTCATTGATTCAAAATTATCCAGTCGTGTGAATATGAATAACATGTAGAAAAATATTTTAATGGGCTATGAATAGACATTTCAACCATAAGAACCAAAATTGATATTACTTATATCTCTGATACTGCTAAGTTTTGTCATTGGGTTGATATAATAAATGGCTTCAATATCAGTTTCATGTTTTATGATTCAACATGAAATTTGCATGGTTATTAATACCCTGCACTGCCTGATGTTTTATGTGTTATATTTCAAGACACTTTCATTGTTGAACAAGGCAGAAAAGATGACTACGTCATTCTTTTCCTTCACTCTGTTGAGGCAGTCACCTTTCTCACTTATTAAGAGTTAATATCAAACCCGAGTTCTTTGATAGGAAATACTATGTCAGTGTCATCTGCAAGGAAGGAGATGAGCAATAGCTGCTGTAAGCCACACCTTGCTTTTGAGAGAATTCCACGAGAGTAAAATGCTAGCATTTGTTCTCGCACGTCAAAGACTTAGCAAAAATCTGGTTTCACGTTGACATGAAGCATAGCCAAATAATGGAAAGTGACCTTTGGGTTTTAAAGATTTCCCTTTCCAGACTTCTTGTACATTTTTCTATGTACAAGCTACAAACCTACAAAGAACTCAGAATACATTGAAAATTTTATGAGGTTAAAACATATTTGCTTTCAGGATATTTTAATGTCAGGTCTGAGGACTTCAAGTCTCAATTTTCTTCCAACACCACTTTCCAAAAATTCATAAGAAATGAGGATCTAGTAGTTAAGGTGCACCTTTCTCCGAAAGTCTTACTTGGATGAACATTTCTAGAATTTCATGGGTAAATACAAATAACACAGTTTAGTTTGCTAAATAGCTTACTTGTCAAACAGACCATCAAAGTAATGGCTACATCTTGCATTAGATACTGGTAATTCCCAAAGAGTTGTAGTTGCTGAAAAGGAAACAAAAGTAGATATAACAGTTGCTTCTGCCATTTTAGCACTTTATCATTTCTAACACTCCTTTTGAATGTAACTGTTATTTTTATCACCACTTTAGGAAGAAAGTGACTTACCTTGTCTTCTTCATCTTATTGGAGGGAATGAAACCAGACCACTATTTTCCCAGTGTTTAATTTAATTCCATATTAGCAACAAGGGTCAGCCCTTTGACTGGGCAGAGGAGTTATCACAGCTATAGTGTTAGCCTGGACAATTGAATTTTTAACATAAGACATTAAAGCCCCAAAGTTCCTCTAGGAATTTCAAACTTAAAATTTAAAGTTAAGGCCTTGAGTCACTGAACAGGTGTTTCTTTCCATCTTTATTCTGAGTTTACACCATAGTTCTCTTGGGGGTCCATTCACTTTCATAAATTGAACAAGTGCTCCTGCCTCAAATAAGCCCACTGCAGACTTCAGTCTGGCATACCTGCCTTTTTAAAGTTCGTATAGACAAAGAACTTCTTTTATGTTCACATTTATAGAGTTGAAGCATTTAAACAAAAAAGTCAAGTTGTTCCTCTCTACAAACCTGCTTGCAATACATTTTCATAGCCGGGTCTGTCTCTCTGCTACATAGCAGTTGAATGAGTGCCAAATTATAATCTGGCTCTGAGGACTTTGCAGACCTGATAGACGCAAATGAAAAGCATTTCTGGCCTGTTAGAGGGTGAACCCAAAGCCCAGAAGTTTCCAGGTGCAGGTCTTTAGAAACAGTCTTATTTAGGTCTCCAGGGGTGTCCAACCTGAGGCCCGTGGCCTGCATGCAGCCCAGGATGGCTGTGAATGTGGCCCAGCACAAAACCGTAAATTTACTTAAAATACTATGAGATTTTTTGTGTGTGTGTGTGATTACATGTCACAAAGTATTTAATGTGCAGCCCAAGACAGCTCTTCTTCCAGTGTGGCCCAGAGATGCCAAAAATTTGGACACCTCTGGCTAGACTATGAGAGTGAATGGCTTCAGAGTGGACCATGGTTCCAACTCTAGCCACGAGGACTTTGGAATTCAGGTCCTGCTTTCCTGTTTTTCAGAGGATACAAATGGTTCCTCAGTATCCCTGTCACCCTCCAATTCTTCCTTGGTCTGCCTTACTTTACTTTCCCATGTCGTTTTCCCTTATTTTCTGCTTAGAATGGTAAAATGATATATATGCAGGGTGGGATGCAACAGGGAGAAATTTTTTAAAGCACTTCTAGTCTTCATTCTAGGAGCAGCTTACATAGACCTATATGATAGAGGGTTTTGGGAATCAGCCAGCCTAACTTACCAAAGGCAGATGAAGGCTTGTCTAAGGGCAAGACCTAATTTGCTCTTAGTGATAGAGGCAGAACTTGAATCTAGGTTTCCTGACTCCCAGTCCAGGTCTTGTTTCTACCCATCTGGTTGCCCCTTAACCTTCTGGGTGTGGTCCTTGCTAGTAATAGCCCACCAGATGCTGGAGTGCCACGGCCTTCTCAGTCGCCTCTCAAATGTCTTAGAAAAGCAGTAAATTAATTCCGTTCCTGACATGGGCCCTGAGTCTATTGGATCATTTTACTGTAGAACAGGTTATGACTGAACTACTAAAGTATTCTTTCAACCTAAACATATTTCTTTCATATAGCTAATTAATTCTTACGTGTTTGTTTTGATCACTTAATTTAAACAATCTTTTTTTAAAAGAAATAAAAAACTGCTAATCCTGTACTAATGACATGTCTAAATGTGTAAGTTCTGGGCAGGTTCAGAAGTAAAGCTCCAGTATGGAAGTTTCCCTAGCCTTCAAATGCTTCAGAGTCAAATTCAACAACATGTCTTTCTTTTTATCTCTCCTTAGTCTTTTGCCAAAAATATTCCACAGTTGGTGACTGATCCATTTCCTGTTGTGTTATATTTAGGCTGCTCTGAAGCTTTCTTCATAATCCAGTGAAGAAATAGAGGCTTGAAGAGGTCAAGCATCTCAGGTTATCTAGAGAAAACAACACTTCTAAAAAACTGAGACACATCTATTTATTTCTAGCTCTGTGTTTCATGCAGTTATACCAAGTTTCCACTTTGTAGACATCTAATTTGGGAAATGTCATTTATATATAAAACACTGTATCCTGTGTAGGAGCTGTACCCCCAAAGAATAAACCAGTGATGTAAATGCAACTAAAACAAAAAAGAATTCTTTTGATTCATACCCAATAGAGCAGTGATGTACCAATAAACTGGATTATGCCATATATGGTCAAGTATTTAAATACCCCAAAGGATGAAACCAGAGCAGCTCGGCCTTCTCTGTTTAAGAAAAAATAAAAATAACTGGTTATGTATGATACACATCTCCCATTCTCCTTTACATTTCAAAAAGAGTTTAATTTTTAATAGCCGGTTGACATACATTCACTTAACCACCAATTTATCCTCTCAGTTATCTATTTACTCATTCATTCATTCTCTCTTTTAATCATTACCTCACTCATTAATCCATGCAGTTTAGTTAGGGTTTATGATTTACCAGAATTATGGTAAGAGTCATGGAGGGAATCAATAAATCAGGCTCGGTCTTTATTTTCAACAAGCTTTCAGTGAACTGAGAAGACTGACAGGTGCATTATAAACACAATACATTATGATGAGGTGGAAAACGTGAAGCATTGACTTGACTATGACTCACTATATCCTAACAACACTTGCTTCCTGAGAACCCAGCTGTGTGCGCTTTCGAGTCCGCTAGAGACTCAAAGCATTTCAGAAAGGGTGGATGGGACTCCAATATTTGAGGTGAAATGGGTTTTGTTGGCTTCCATACACCAGGAAGAACCGAGGGTAATAATCTGAGTTGGTGTGAAGATCAAAAGAGATCAAAAGAGATAAAGGTAACAGTAAAAATTGCAGTTTAAAAAGTAAATATTACTCCCTTTAAAAAATTGTTTGAGCTGCTACTCCTTTAACTGGGGCTTGGCTGGGTGATGGGTTATGACAGCCTGGAGAAGACAGGTGAGGCAGTAGTGCAATAGGAGAGTGGAGAACTTAGCGAACATCCCCGCCTGCAGCCTCCTCTTTTCCCAGCAGAAACGAATCCACAGGGAGGCAGCACACACCCTTTTTGTTTCGGTCCCTGGTGATGTAGACACCCGCACTGCTCAGAGACTGTCAACAGAGCAGGGACATGAGAAGGAAAACCTAAAAAAGCTATGCCATAACCACTTTGCCTCAGGTAAATGAGAAAGTTCGGGTGGGAGAGGGGCCAGGATGCTGTGGGCAGGAATTTCCCAGCAGGCTAGGAGGTACCGCCACTTGTTTTCCACACACGCGGTGGAGCAGAGGTCACACCGAGAAGGGGCCAGCATGTGGAGCCTGGATCACTGTCTGACATAAACTTCGTTATTTTATCCTTTTTCTACAGTTGGGTACATTCTCCAAAAAATAAAATAAAAATAAAAAATTAAGAGGCAGATTCAAAGGGAAGTTCAATAACCCATTCTAACTAAAGACTAAAGAATGTTTGCCTGGACCTCCAAAATTACTGCTACTCTACTGAGTATGTATTTTAAGCTGCTCATTCATTTATCTGTGCATTCCACGAACAGTAAGCAGATGCTCTGATGCATTTGCTTTCGTGAGAGGCACAATGATACAGAAATGAATAAGGTACAGTTCCTGCCCTAAAGGACTTGAACTATAACAACAGTGTTTTAAAGATAAAAATGAAAACCCATGGATCTGGACCCATGCATCTAAAACTGTACCTCATCGCCCCTCTGGGGGGCGCTTTCTCCAGAATCAGCATGCATCACAAAGAGCAAGAGTACAGCGAGCCTAGTGGAGCTGAACCACATCTAATTTTTATAAATCTAAGAACTATCAAAGCAAAGAGTTTCTACCCTGAAGTATCATTAAACCACCACCACTAGAGAAATTTTACATCATCACTTGTAATTTAAAACAGTATATTACATTTATAAATGCATCAGGCAACATGTGTGAAAAAGAGCAACTGAAGTTCAAATACTACTGCCTTTTGGATGGACCATCCCGGTGCTTTGTGCAACTATCTAGGACACAGGTGGCAAACACAAGGCCCGCAGGCCGAATCCGGCCCTCCACCTTGTCATATCCAGCCCGGCACCTTGTTTCTACCCTGCAGCAGCACCAAGCTCTCGCTTAACTGTTAAGGAGTAGTTACATTTATACAGTCCTAACATTACATTCCGCCCTTTGAAGGCAACTTCAAGGCTGATGTGGCCCCTGGTGAAAATGAGTTTGACACCCCTGCTCTAGGAGTTTAAACTCCCTATGCAAAGTCTCCACACCTGGTTCTCCAGCTTCACTTTCACAACTCCCATATGAGAATTCTTCCAACCAGTTAGGACTATTGGGCTCCCACGCCCTCCAATTAAAACCCTGTTTCCAAATATGGCTCTCCATTTCCCCCACCTGGAATTCCCTCCCAGCTCCTTCTGTTCACAAACCTCCTTTAAGGTGCAACTCCCCTGCTGAAGCCTTCCCTCTGGCTAGAGTTATCATACTGAGCTACCTGGAAAGTTACTATACAGTTGGATGTGAACTTATTTACAGCTAATTTATTGAGCACCCCTCACTCTGTTTTTTTTATTATATCTATATCCATATTCTTTACTAAAATGTAAGTCCTCCAGGGCCAGGCTCTCTCTCATTTTTAATGCCCCACATTCCAAGTACAATGCTTAAAAAGAGCTCCAGGAATCATGTTGACCACAGAAAGCACGAACAAGGGCAAGGGGCCTGAGCACTCTCATGCCATCATCACCGTGACATGAACCAGCGTGAGGCAAAGAGGTAGTGAGAAAAAGGCTTGGAAAGAGGCACTGAAAGCAGTAAAACCTAATGCCTGATTGGCTAGGAATAAAGAAGAGGGAAGAGTAAAACGTACTCTCAGCTTCTGAGCCTGAATGACAGACACTGAGGACCACATGGTCCTTAGAAGCAGGGAACCTGGGAGTTAGGGAGAGGAGTGTGTTGGAGGCAGGGGAGGTGGTGATGTTTGAGGGTGTGGAAGGACACAGGTGCAGCCACCCAGTGTTCAGGAATATATGTCAAGCTGTCACCCTGACATGCAGCCAGGCAGGGGTATGGAATTTCTAGCCTGGCACCCTTAGGTCAGTGATTCTTGTCAGTAGCTGCCCATTCAGATACACCACAGGACATGCCAGAAAACTTCATGGTTGTCTTTTTTTGTATAAATCTCAAGATTTGATGATATCTTCCAGACCACTGGCCGTGAAGATGGCCCAGAGTTATCCCACAATGTTATAGGAAACAAAAGGGGAATAGGACTTATGAACAAAATATAGAGCCTATTGTATTGTTCTTAACCACATTTCAAACAAGAGTAAAGACAACATCGGAAATGAGAGAGAAGGGGAAGTAAGGGAGCTATGTTGGGAAAATAAACAGTTTTTAATTCCTCCCTCTTCTCTAACTATTACCAGTCAATTGTAAAATTCTTTTATGCAGTCATTTTGGATGTTCATTCATTTGTACTTTAGGGGTGGAACACTACTTGGGGAAGCTACCTGATGGAACGGCCCTGTTCTGCTTCCTCACCCTTTGTCGACTACTGAGAGAAAAGTTCCAGTGAGTACCCAATGTACAAAATAAAGCAGAAAAGTAGAAAAGCAATTACTTTTCAAATACCAACTTCAGCTTTCCACTGTCCACATGACACAGTCATTTATCATTTAATGCTCAGCAAAAGTCACCTTTTTTGTGGCTTTTACTCGCATTCTCAAGCAGCACTCATGCTTCCTTGCTTGGTGCTCCAGTGGCACTTTACCCCTGCCTCTGTTGAGACAATTAATGCTAAATGACTGCTGAATTCCGTCCAGAGCCAGACAATGAACCCATCCGTCATGGGGGTGGGGGAGGAAGAGGTGGCTTACTTGATGAGATGAGGCACACACTCAATGTTGGCCGTTTTTGAGGTGAAAGGCGAGGCCACAGATGCCTCCTGCTCTGACAAGGAAACGCCCGCGTGAGCCATTTTCAAAGCCTGGAACGATAAATCAGTGTTACACCCAGGACTCTCGGGCCAGGTTCTTAAGTGCTCAAACACCATGAGGCTCTTCTTCACGGTGTAGAGTTTTACAACACTGCACGCTTCCACCCCTGGCTCTCTGATTATATTCTCCCTCCACCTGGAATGTCCTTTCCCCCGATCCACAAAGTCACCCACTAAAGAGGTGCCAACTAAACAACGATCCAGAGGTAGAAGAATAGGGTGTGTGCGTGCATGTGTGTGCATGTCTGCGTATTGGGTATGGGGTATCGAGGTAATAAAAAATGGAAATAATCATTCAAGAAGTCTATTAAAAAGATGACAGCATTTGGATAGACATTTGTCAGGCAACTTCATTATCACAGTTCGTACACTTAGCAGGTCATCCTGATGAACAATAGGAAAAGATATCCAATCTCTACCTTTCTGTAGGCTTCCTGACAAGGCCAACCAGCTAACTGCTGGGATGAAATATGGAACATACAGCATCTCTACTGAATGCAGGAACCAGATCACACTCATTAATGACTTATACTAGTTCATGTGTTGCCTCATTGAAATGAAGGCTAATTCTTTCCCCATCAAGACTAAAAACTGATCTCACCTTTAACAGGAACCTAATCAACAAAACAAACAAACAAGCATAATATAACCAAAGACATGGAAATTGGGAACATGCTGAAAGTCACCAGAGGGGAGAGGGCAGGGAATTTCAGGGGAAAAGGGGAAGGATTTACAGGAACAAATATAAAGGACACATGGACAAAAACTATGGCGGGGGGGTGGGAATGGGAGGGAGGTGGGGAGGGTTGGGGTGGCGGGTTCGGGTGAGAATAAAAGACAGAAAACTGTACAAGATCAACAATGAAAATAAAAATTAAAAAAAAAAAAAGACTAAAAACTGTTCACAGAAACAGACTCAAAGACACAGAGAGCAAACTGATGGTTACCAGATGGGGGTGGGGAAGTTGGTGGCCTGGGTGAGAACTGTACCCATCAAGATGTACAAATTGGTAGTTACAAAATAGTCATGGAGATGCAAAGTACAGCACAGGGAATACAGTCAGTAGCATTGTAATAACTATGTAAGTGTCAGATGGGTACTAGAATGATTAGGGGGATCACTTCATAAATTATATAAATGTCTAATCACTGGGTTGTACACCTGAAACTAATATAAAATAATATTGAATGTCAACCTGGATTGAAAAAATAAGAAAAGAAACACTATTTCTAAGAGTAATTATAAAATATATCACATAAAAATAATTTTTAAAAAAAGACAAAATGCTCCAGAAAGCACACAGAGCAGACAGTGACAAATTGGAAGGTCAAGAAGTCTTTGATTCTATGGAAATCATGTGGGCATAAAATAAGACTTTGTATTTCTGCAGTTCTATAGAACTAAAGAAGACCTGGATACTATGACTGATACATAAATAAGTTCATGGTCAATGAACATTAAGATATTTTCTTCTTCCTCTCTTTTCTCTTAATATTTTGCACCTCTATCATATAATTTAGTACCATCTAATTTATGTTAGGGTTATTTTTATGCATGATTCTTTCCCCCACCAAACAATGAACTCTTTAGAGGCAGAGACTATATCCTTTTTAGCACTTGAATTCTTTGTTTGGTTCTAAACTCCACATAACTAATGGTAATGCGTGCTCATTCTAAAATTTGAAGAGTGAACTAAATACCAGCTTAGTGTGAAGTATAATGCAGAAAAATTCACAATAGTTCTTTAAGTATGAACATAGTTTTACATAGAACTTTGAAGAAAACATTTGAAGAAGGAAGTAAAATAAATACTCAGATCTTAAATATCTAGTAGGCTTTGGAAATACAAAGCAACCCCTTCACTTCTTGTCCCACACATTAGCTACTAAAATATTTTCTTATGTGCATAAATCTTTAAGGTATTGTTTCAACCGTATCTTCAAAACTCAGATTATAAAACATGTACTGTCTCCTACTGTGTATGAGAAGTAATCTGTTGAGAATCATTTAATTTAGGTTTTGCTACAGTATATATCAACTGAATAGTTTGGTCTAGAAGCTTATTGAAATTGTTTAATATTGTGCTTATCTTGGTTCAGTCATCAGTTGACATGAGGACTGCAGCCAACAAATCAAGAGAAGGTTGAGACTCAGAAGGGTGGCAATGGAAGAGTTAGGAAAGGTTACTAAAAGCAAAGATGTGTCATTAGAGACCAAGGGTAAGATCATCCATATCCTTGTTTGCCCAGTTACTGTGTACAGATACAAAAGTTGGACAGTGAAGAAGGCTGATAAGAAAAAATGGATTCATTTGAAATACGATGTTGAAGGCGAGCTCTACAGAGACCCTGGACTGCCAGAAAGATGAACAAGTGGATCCTGGAGCAAACGAAGCCTGAAACATTGCTGGAGGCAAAAATAACAAAACTGAAGCTGTCCTGTTTTAGGCACATCATGAGAAGGCAAGGCTCTTCTGGAAAAACTATAGTTCTAGGGAAATGGAAAGCAGCAGGAAAAGAGGAAGACAAATATGAAATGGACTGACTCCATAAAGGAAGCCGTAAGCATGACTCTCCAGGAGCTGAGCAGGGCTGCTGAAGACAGGACATTGGGGGTGTCACATATTCATAGGGGCACCGACAGTCATAGGTGACTCGATGGCATGTAACACACACTATTTCAACCAAATGTAAGAAGTGGGGGATAAAAATCCACTTCAAAAAAAGTAACCCTGAAATATCAATAGAAGTTTGGCAGGAATAATATAATTAAATCTTTTATCAATAGTTTCAAACTTTTCCTTCACTAAGATCTTTATCAGTTGTGTGACTTCAGGTAAAAAACGAATTCACTTCCCTGGACTAATTTTCTTATTGATAACATGAGAGATTTAAACCAGTTAGTTTTGCAGAGTTCCTCTAAGTCTGAAATAGGGGAGTGTAAGTAGCCTTCCCTTGTCTTTATTATTCTAGGTGTTGCCAGAAAACAGCCGAGGTGACTTATTTCATTTCACTCGTCTCCACCCCAGCCCACATTCAGGTACAGTTGAATATGTACAGTAAAATAATCAAGTGATCGTTGGCAGAAGGGTGAAGAGTCAGAACCCAGGGGACTGCGGGGTTCTCAAAAGGGACGTTAGTGAACTGCCTGAGTTAGTAGAAGCAGTTCCTACTCACCCCACAATCATTGGCTCCATCTCCACACATGCCCACATAATAACTGTAGGGAAAAGGATCAGAAAAATTAGTAACAAGACCTCACTTGAATGATTTCCATCATACCTAACTTACACATTACATGTGTATGTGTGTATTATGAGAGAGAGAGAGAGAGAGAGAGACAGAGACCTGAAGACATGTAGAACCAGGCTTCAGGAAAATCCTAGAGGAATAAGGCCATTGGATTGTTTAAATCATTTCGATCAATCACATGGAAGTGATAGTGATACTGCAGCGATGTCCACAAAGATGATCACACACTTCAAAAGAAGTCCTACTTGATTATACCCACCAAGGCCAAGGTTAAGGGTACACAGGCATAATCATAGCACTTGCCACAGAACCTAATACACAAACCATAGCCTAATCCATCCATGTTTTGGTCGCTGACTGCTGCTTGGAGTTTAGAGTGCAGACACCATGGTGAGAAACATTTGGGAAATAGCTTAGCAGATACAGCTAGAGATAAGATACACATATTTTTGATGCATCTTGGAGTAAAATGAGATAATATGCTCCCATCATATCAGTTTGGTGTGCAAACACAATGGTACCAATAACAGAGTAAATAGGGCACAGGAGGTGAGATAAATAAATAAATAAATAAATAAATAAATAAATAAATAAATAACAGAGTAAATATTAAAGCTGTTGCCAGAGAAAAAGGAATTTTTGATTTGAGACATACTCTGTCTTCTATTATAAGTAAATAATACATTATAGGTATTGATTAATGACAATAATATTAAAGGCTCAGCAGCAAATTGCCAAAAAACACATGAAATAACCAGATAATTCAGAGAAAAAGAAAGGTTTTGGAGAATTTTCTTATTATTAGTTGACAAAGAAATGGCCATTTTTAATAGGTCAAAAATGGTCAAAAGTAAGCAAATTCATATTTGGCTAGAAAAAATGAAACTCACTCTATAAATATTTGTATGTTTGCCCTGACTGGTGCAGCTCAGTGGGCTGAGCACTAGCCTGGGAACCAAAGCCCTCCGCTTTGATTCCCGGTCAGGGCACACGCCTGGGTTTCGGGCTGGGTCTCTGGTCGGGGGGGCGCACCAGAGGCAACCGCACACTGATGTTTCTCTCCCTCTCCTTCTCCCTCCCTTCCCCTCTCTCTAAAAATAAATAAAATCTTTAAAAATATATTTGTATGTGCTCATGTACATGTCATGACTATGCACATTTGCTGAAAACGGGTTTCCTTCTTCAGCCTTAAAGCACATCTTCAGTCTCCATATCATACGAGGCATCTTACCCATTCTAGCATCCCCTGAATTCAGAAGGAGAATTCAGATAGACTTCTGCACACTGCCAGTGATAAAGACATGAGGAAGAAAATTGTGAAATTGAGAAGACCGCTCACTCTGAAACAGCATATATTTTCCTGAATTGATTTTTCCTTAGGGGAATATAGCTTTTCAACTTTAAGCACTTAAATTGGTAAAATTTCTCAGGCATTCAAGAAGGGTGAAGTTACTTTCATCAGCCAGTGTTATATAATGACCATGTAAGTGAAATAGTCATTTTAGATACTGGTTACTAATCCAGATTCAAGGCATTATGGGAGTTAATAAGCAATTTTTGAAACACCCCAAGAATGCTTGGGCAACAAAAATTAATAGTAAAAGTCAGTCTTGGGATTTCATCTGTTACTTATCAGCAATTATCTAAAGTTTCACTACTCTCTGTTCCTTTTCACTTTCCAGAAATCCATAGCCGAGAAACGGTAACATTCCTAGCATATAATAGGCAGGCTTGGTCTCAAGAAGCACCATTTTATTCTGACATGACATGGTCATCTACATTTTTGAAGGAGATAAGAAAGGACTTTGTTTTTTCACATTGGCTTCTATACCCATTCCCTGCCAGGGCCTGATAGAGTAAGAATATCATTCACCTCTTTTCTGGAAGACCTGAGATTATTTACATATCTTCTAATGAACTCACCTCAGGTCATTTCAAGTGATAACTCACATACTTCCCCATTTTTCCCTTTCTGAGCTATAGAAACCCCTACTGTTTCTATTCTCTACATCTAAGGAGGCAGTCTTCCTCTAAGATATGCCCTGGCTGGGCCACAGAATGAATGCTCTCTGGGGCAGAAAACTTCTAAAGTGGTCCTTGGGGATCTCTGCCCCCTGGTGTTTGCGATGTTGTGCCATGCCCTTCTTTGAGGCTAGGCTGGACCTCGTGATTTGCTTCTAATGAAGAGAATACAGCAAAAATGATAAGATGCCATTTCTGAGCTGAAGGTAGAAAAATATGGTGATTCTCTCTCTCTCTCTGATTCTTCTTCCTTGCTCACTCTTATGGAAGTCAGCTGCCGCACTGTGAGCTTCCTTGTAAAACGACCCATGTGGCAAGGAACCGAGGGTGGCTTCTGTCCAACAGCCAGTGGGAAACAGAAACTCTTAGTCCGACCACCCACAAGACACTGAATCCTACCAACAGCCCATGAGTGAGGCTGACGGCAGATCTTTCCCCTCAAGTGCTCAGATGACTGCACTTCCGGCTGACACCTGATTACGGCCTTGAGCGACCCGGAGCCAGAAGAGTCAGCTAAGCACGCCCGGGTGCCTGACCCACTCAATTATACAACAATAAATAGTGTTATTCTAAACCACTAAATTTTGGGGTAATCCATTACACAATGGGTAATGAATTCACTCCTTTCATGCAATAACACTTACTTTAATTTCTGAAATTCTTCAACAAGGCTTGATTTTTGCCCAGGAGACATTCTTGCAAAAATGGTTGCATTCACCAGAATCTAAAGAGAAAAAATGATTGCTGCCATAAGATTAGAAAAGAGAACACTTTAAAATAAAAGAACGGCTTTGAAAAATCACCTCTGGCCACTGTTGAACATAGCACTGGGTAGTGGGTCATTAGACCGAATGTCAGGAAAGGGAATAAGGGGATTTAATGCTTTAATATGTAACTTGCACTCTCGGTCCTCCATCACAACTCTATTACTTCTTTCTAGGCCATTTTTCCAAGATGGGATAACCCCTACTTAATAATAATAACTAAAAAGCAGTAGAGCATATGGGATAAACATGCTTAAGGAAATAACAGCTCTTTTTACTAAACCCTGTCTCCACCACCGAAGCATAGACAGAGAGAGGAGTGATAGATCCAGAGTTGAGAAATAAGCTTCTCTTCTCAGCTCTGAACCAATTACCTGTACAAACCTTCGACAGGTGACTTGACTTCTCTGAGGCTCAGCTTTCCCATCCCTACAATGAGGAATTGGACCGATCGCTTTCTCGAAGCCTCTGGGGGTCTAGATTCTATGGCTGGTAAGATGACAGAATTCTCAAGACATGGCTAACAGAGGGTTGCTGGCCCTGGCCTGTGCTCCACTTATCTCCTTCACACTGATAGCACAGCCCTGCACGGCACTACTTTAAAATAGACACACAGAGGACAAGATAACAAATGATTTTGAAAAGAAACCTCGGGGACTTTGTTTCCTCCTGCTGTAATTCAGAGAAAAGCTGACCCATAAAACAGGAACATGTTTGGAACTATCCTGAGGTTCTCCCTGCTGGGGAAGGAGGAAGGAGGGAGGCTGGGGTTGGACTGGCGACAGGGGCCACTGGCGGCACCAGAACTCAAACACCGAACAGGAGGCCTGAGCAAGCACAGGGCCAGGGGCACATGGGCGGGGCCAGGGGCACATGGGCAGGGCCAGGAAACTTCAGAAGGGGCAGTGACCCTTGGGAGGCGTTTATTCTCTAACTCACAGATACTCTCAGTGATGTCAGCCTCACTACCCTCTTGCCCTTTTATGCCTCACTAATTGGCAGAGGAAAACACAACATTTTATTTCTCCAGTACTCACTTTTGGAAGCAAGCTGTTGAAATGCTGAAATAGCACTTGGTATGATTTCCCACTCATTGCAAAATGATAACAGCCCCCTTTTTCTCCAGCAGGCACTGAACTGTTTCCGATATTAATGTAGGTTTCCTAAAATCAAAAGGCATCATTTCCATATGGGCTCTTAGCTCTTTCAGAATCACTTTGCTTTCCAATGTCTTCTGTAAGGAATTATGTTCATATTTCATAACCATGTGAGGGCTAGCAAACACATAATGTGTAATGTGCCCATGGAACATAGATTTATAAGAAGAAGACACTCAAAATATCTCCCCAAATTATATATAAATATGCGATACTTTGACAACATGATGCTTCGGATCCTATCCTGGGAGATAATATGTGTGTTTCATTCTACAGAGGAAAATTATTCTCAGGTACCAATTAGTGTTTATAAGAAGAACAGGAACATTCGTCCCCCCTCTTCCTTCTCTTCATCATGCAACCTTTTATTTCCTAAGAACACTTACAATTCATTCCTTCGAAAATCATTTCACAGTTTTTACTATAAAATAAACACACTCTGTTATCGGAGCCAGAGTTCTTTTAGTCCCTGACTTCCCTCCAACCCAGCAGGAAACCCATTTCCTTACGGGGGCCCAGCTCCTTTCTGAAACACATCTCCTGTCTTTCACCTGTCAGTGGCCCCCGTCAGTGTGTTCCAGCCCCACAGAAGAGCATCTGATGAATGCGTATGCACGCATCGTGTCAGTGGGTGAGACAATTTCATTCATTAGAGAAACTCATCTTTGGGAAAGCAATGCATTTAGAAGAAAAATGTTTTGATGTGTCAAATTGGAAGGCAAGGGGCATTTCCTCCCAAGTCCCATGAAACAGCCAACAAAAAGACATGCTCTGAAGCATTCTACCTGAGGCAAGGACAGGGTTCCTTTTACTTTTAGTAGAAATTGGTGGGGGTGGTGGGGTAGTGGGAGGGAGACAGAGAGGAGGAGGAAAGTCTGAGACTGTGATGTGACTTCTCCAAGCAATAGCTAAAATGTCAGTCAAGGTATTAAACTCATGAATGAGTGGTGTGAGTGGACTGTGTGTTAAAGGTAAGTGAGGGCCTGAGTTTCATCACACAGTGAACTTGAGGCAATATAAAGTGATGTTGAGTTCTGCTGAAAGCATAGAGAGAGTTGTCATCTTTCACTCAAGCCCATGCAAAGGGGTTTGAGCCAAGTTAAGGCACCTCTCTATAGAGTAGGGGCAGGAGCACTCTGGGCATTGTGAAGTTTGTATGCTGAACAAAGGCCTACTGTACACTTCACAAGCCAAAGGGCTGGTCAGCCTAGAAGAGGAGAGCATTTTTTATGATTTATCACCTGGAGGACCATGTCTCTGAATTCACACAAAAGCAGAGGTGGTGCACTTAGTGATGGGATGTCAGGCTGCAACCACTCCCTTCATGTGAAAAAGCTGTCCTGTTGCAATTACCCAGGGAGCTTACTCTGGAGAAGATCTGACACCTGTTAACTGCATGTCACAGGTGCAGCACTGCGTGCATGCCCGTGACTTGGGTGGAATCAAATAGACCTGGGTCTGACAGTCTGCTCTGCAACCTGCTGGTCGTATGTCTTGGACAGATTCACCTCCTTAGGCCTCAGTTCTCTCATTTGTAAAATGAATAGTTTACTCAACTGTACAGGGTAACTGTGAGGATTAAGTGGGGATTATGGATGTAAATTGGTGGTTCTCAACCATGACTGAACATTGCAAACACCATCAGGAAAGGCTGAGACTAGCTCCCAGCCCAGGGGTCCTTATTTAACTGGTAGAGTTTTTGGCACGGGAAGCTTAATCATCTTCCAGGTGATGTGTCTGTCCAGCTGGGGCTGAGAGGTGCTGATAAAAATGCTAAATGCTTTGCAAACTGTAAAGCTCTGGACAGATATGAAGATTATTACTGTGATGAATTATGATACCCAGAAAAGAACACCCAGGGCCAGAACCCTGTCAGCTCCAACCATGAAGGGGTCCTTTAACATTTGCTCACATTCTTCCCAGGTCCATTCTCTTGGTTCTCTACCAGCTGCCAGGTCACAGAAGCAGGAACAAACTCTTCTGGTTCATTGGCATCAATGAGGATCACTTGACTCCCTCGAGGGATCATTTCGGAATTCTTTGCAACGGTAATGGCTGTTTGCAGGTTGTCGCCTAGTTGACAAAGAAAGTCAATTGGCTTTATGTATAAACCTCTCAGCAATGAGAATTGAGCCCCCACTCTCCTGAGTGTCCATTCTACTTGGCTGGTGGTTAAGGCAGGAGTGTTTACTGCTTTCTCCCTTTTTTAATAATCCTTTCTCTTCCCCTCTGCCTCAGCCTGTCTGCCCCTAGCGGTCAACTGCCCTGTCTGCATTTCCTTCCCACCACAGGGAGCGTCCTGCCATCCTGAACACTGCGTCTTTCCAAAACATGCACAAATGAGTAAGCAAACATTTGTCACTTCATGACTAATCGTCAGGAGACTGACAGCTCTTAGTGGCAAAGGTAGTACTACCCAACCTGATAGCATCACACCACCCTCGGGATCTGGACTCCAGGTCAGCTGAGAAAAGAACACTTAGTGCTGTCTGGGCCACACTTGGGTTGGAGCATCCCATGCCATGCCCGTCCCCACTGCCCCGAAGGACAGTCAGGCTGAGCCCCACACCCTTTACACAGAGGTCCTATTGGGGTTGCTGATGCAAACACATCCATTCTCGTGTTTGAACATTTACTGTGAGCGCCTAGCGGTGTGCTTCCTGGGTAGGAAGAGCGGGCATTAGACAAAGAAAATACGATATGGCTACTGCCTCCAAAACTCACGATGGTGTTGGGGAAGCCACATGTTTCCAGATAACTGTACCATAGGGTAACAAACTTGGCAGCAAAGCATTCTTCTTTCTGCCTCAGTCACATAAACTCACTCAGCTCACACTGTGTTATTCTTATGCCTGAGACACATTCAACTTACCAGGCCTCCAGAAACACATACCTACCAGTAATCATCACAGTCCTGATGCGGGCCTCGCTCAGCTCCCTCAAGACTGGTTTGGTTTCCTTTTTCAACCGATTCTCCATTATGAGAAGTCCCAGAAATGTTAACTCAGACTCCACCTTCTCTCTTTGGATTCAGGAAAATCGATATTAAAGCTTACTTATATAGTTTCAAGAGTTGGATTCATTTCTTCTTTTTAAAATTTCTAAGTTTTATCAATGTAATATATGTCCACATTTAATTAATTTTAAAAAAACCCTAAAAGCTTAAAATACAAACCAAGAGATCATGTCCTTACACCACCCATATTCTTAGTGGCAGTAACCACTTTTACATCTTTTAGTTTAGCTCCTTGTAGTTTTCAACTCCATTTTTTTTAAAAACATTGTGCTTATCTTGCAACTCTTCTGTTGGTTGTAAAAACTTTTTTCAATCATTTATATTTTTACTTCCAAGGCATTTTTAGAGCTTGTAATAATCAATTTATTATGCATTTATTAAGTATATACTACCTAGAGGATACTATAGTAATAGTCAAATATGATGTCATTCATTTCAGCTTCTGTCTATAAGCTCCAGTATAAACGTGATATCAGCCAAGGATTTGAACAGTTTTCAGAATTGAAATTGGAGGCTTGGAGACACAATTCAAATCTGAATGGGAACATTACTCTCTGGAGTAGAGTCTAAATTGCTACATATTTCAGGCAAAAAGTCCATTCACTGGCTGACTACTTTATTTTAGATCTATGTCAGGCACTTAGGGAATACTCAGATAATCAGATATAAATCCCGTCTTAGAGATTTCAGAAAATATTATTTAAAAAATGTACCTCAGTATAGAACTTGTTAAAATCCCATCATTTGACCTCATGAATTTCCATTTTTAATTGGAATCATATTTTCTCATTAACTTGAATTAAAAGAAAGATCCAAAAATCTTCTCACCAGTTGGCTCTGGTTTTCAACTCTGCTTTTGAACTCTTCCCCTTGTTCGCCGTTTCAGACCTTGTGGCTTTTGTGATTCCACAACATTTCTAGCAAAATCCTGTATCAGGGTCCTTGTGCCACAATGTCCGTTGCCTGCAAGGCTGCCCCCTCTCTGGATATCTGCACCTCTTCCTCCCTCACTTTACCCAAATTTCTGTTCAAAGGCCACCTCCTTAGCAGACTTCCCTGATCACCCCCATGTAAAATGGTGTCTCTGGTGGTTGTTGTTGTTGTTGTTTTTTTAATCCTCTCAACCTGCTTTATTTTTTCCTTCAGGGTACTTATCAGTACTTGACAATATTGTATAGATTTATTTTATTACCTGTTTCCCCAACTAGAATATAAGCTCAGGAGGACAAGGATTTTACTTTATTCACTTCTGAATCCTCAGTGCCTCAAAGAGCATCTCACACAGTCCAGCTCCACAGAACTTTGCTAAACCAATGGAAGGGGAAATCTTGATAAAATATTTCTTCTATTTTTTAGCTTTTTTTTTTTGTTTTTGTCATCTCACAAAGCTCTCCTACTTCCTTTTCTGATGACAGTTTTTTAGAATTTTTTGTATTTTCTAATTGGAAAACTTTGCTAAATAGAATTCGATCCTAAAGAATATCAAAACCCTATACCTTTATCCTGTTTGAAAATAGTAATTGAATTGCAAGAAGGAGAATAGGCTCCTGGAAAATCCGAGATGGTTAGAAATCTAGCATGTTTAATCCTTATTTCTTAAATTTTGGTATATTTATAACAATGTCTATCTCACTAGCGGCTTTTCAATAAGAACATCACAGCTGCATTTGCATGTGGCAGCTGAGTGGTAGCTACACTCTATGTCCAGCTACATAAATATTCTCTTCACACATGATCTTAATGTTTGTTATTAAAATTTGCCTTGAAAAATTATAAAATCCTGAGTGTGATGGGTTTTTATGCTTGCTCAAGAACAGCTAACATCTTGAATGTGAAATCTGAGAGTGCCATTCATATATTTCAAAATGAGCTTTGTAATTCTATTTAGAAGATTAAAATGTTGTAGCTGAAAAGGCTCTTTAAAGATCATCCAATCCTACATTTTGAAGACAGGGGAAACTGACACTGTAAGAAAGGGACAATAACTGCTGATTATATTAGAGTAGATGGACTTAAGTTGTAAATACTAATGTTGAACAAAGAATACCCATATTTTATGCAGGGGAGTTAATTTTACATAAAAGTATCTCCATCAGCAACACAAAATCAAAGATAACTGATGCATAGGTGATTCGTTATTCAAAGTTTTTACAGTATTTTTCTACTTCTTTGTTTAAACAATTCAAAAACAACCTTTAAAAACTGAGAAATGTCAAAAGGAAAAAAAACCATCTAATGAGGACCATTCATCCCCTTAACATAATTAAGGATACTGGGTTCTAGTTTGTTTAAGGAACTCAGTTTGCACTCACTGTCTCTCCAGATCTGAGGGAGGTGTATTACTGAGTCCTGAAAAAAGCCAAGTCTAAAGATTCTGGAGGACTTTCAAGGTGCCAATTCTCCCCTTCCTCTTTGTATGTAGGCCTCCCAAGTCAGTTAGCCATGCAGTGTTCCAAGGCTGAAGAAGGGCTGGTCATTTTTGGTGGGATAATGGAATTCAGGAGAGGGAGAACTTATGAGCATCTGGAAGTTAGGAAATCTCAGCTACCATCCGTGTTCTGCCACTGACCAGCATGGTGACCTAATCAAGTCCTCCCTGGCGTGGCTCGCATTTAGCCGTCTCTGAATTAGGGGACTAGAGGAGATTGACTCTTCACCTCTAAGAGTTTTTTTAATGATTTGAGCTCTCCATCACCCCGTCATCTTTGGGGCTCCTTCTCTTCATTCCCACAGAGCCGATTTCTGAGTTTCTTACCTAGATAAACTCTCCACTTCCAAAAGCTTCCCCACGCTCAAGGATTTATGGGCCAGGGCAATGACACGAAAGCCTTGTTTGGTGTAATTTCTCAGCTGCTGTGGGAAATCCCTGGGCACTGCCAAGGGAGAAGAGAGAGGTAAATGTAAAGTCACACCGAAGGTCACCCAACTCCTAAGCAAGACTTTGGCATGCAGTCACTGTACCTTGTTTTAACTTTCACTGTATAAAACTGCTTTAATTGAAATGTGGGTTTCTATTACAAAAATTTGCTTGCCAAATCAAAAATTCAGTGCACAAGCTGATGGATATCAGTCATCATAACGAGCATATAGATGAAAGTCAGAAGGAAAAGGCCAATTTTATCCAAATGAACCCATTTGAATGTAACAGTATCCTTATAAATCTGGGCTGCTGCTTAGAAGCAGCATATGTCTGTAAGACTGAGAAACAATGCAAATCAGTTTAAAATCTGGCCCAGGGAGATGAAATCGCTGTGAAAATGATCAATTACCTTGCTCTAATACTACCTAATTTAAACACTCTTTTTCCTGAAAGATTTATCTTTTCTACATTCTCCTTCCATAGATGTCTCTGAGACCCCTTAAGTGGAGCCCGCTCCCCAGGAGCAGAGAGCACCTCTGCTGTAGAGTCAGTCCAGTGTCCCAGCCTGTCCCTTTGGTTTCCTCTTCCAAATGCCCCTCGCTCTCACCCATCCTTGTTCCCAAAACCCTGAGTAACTTCGTATTCTGGCTCCTGATGCTCACTTCACATCTCCTTCCCTGATACCCCGTCGTAGATGAACCACAGCTGGGTGTTTACGTGCTGCCTCTTTGCCTTGAAATTATCCTGTCTGCCTTATCAAATCTTCCAGCCCCACTTCCCACCCACCGAGAGGACAACCACCTCCACATGTATTGGCTTAGCCTTGTCTGCTTTATGTGTGAACTTTAAAAATACTTTCCCTCCCGGAAGAGAAAGGAATCAGTTAGTGCCTGTTTCAGATCTGCAGAACTGGGCCAGCATCTCCGGGGCGCCCTTCATGTAGACGTGG
This sequence comes from Glossophaga mutica, assembly GCA_039655065.1. NCBI lineage: Eukaryota > Metazoa > Chordata > Mammalia > Chiroptera > Phyllostomidae > Glossophaga > Glossophaga mutica. Next base: position 172,070,302 of record CM077304.1, on the reverse strand, counting down.
AAGTGCTCCTCCCCTGCCAGCCGAGCCACCACCGACATCCTCTGCAGGCTCGACGAAAATGGAAACTGGCGCAAGATGCTGATGGCTTCCACGGGACTCTGGTGGACCGAGACAGGGGCGTTTATAAAGCTTTTGAGTGAGATGTATTAGATACACCCCAACAAATAGGCTGTCCTCTACGATGAGCTCAGGCACATCACGAAGTGTCACAACGCTGGTATTTTTGTGGCTGCCTCTAAGGCGATTTCCTCATCAAGCTGCCGGGCCTGCAAGGCCCTTTCCTTCAGCTGCCTGGAGAAATCCTGATCACCTCAGGCCAAGCTCATAGGTCTCCCCTCCTTTGTGGTGCTTCTCTCCCAGAAACAGCATTCACCCCCACCTCTGGACTCCTGCTGCTCTGTCTCCAGCCTTTACTATAGCACTTGGTATGTTATATTATACTTATTTGTACGTCTATTGATCTTTTTTACCAGCCCATGTGCTCCTCCCACACAGAGACCAGCACATCCAGCTTTGAAATCACTCTATCCCTGAGCACCTAGCACAGTTCTCTAGCATATGTAGGTACTCAGTGAGTGTGGAATAAATTAGTGGATAAATTCGGGAATGAAGGAATGAGCAAACCAACTATGGGCACTGTTAGGATAAGGCAAAATAATAGGAATATAAAAATATGTGAAAGTCAGGAGAGTTTCATCAGTTTTAAGGGAAAGAGCTATATGATTTAAAGAGGCAAATCATACCTGACTAGCTTTTGGTCCTGGTTTTATTATTACATTTGAATCTGACATCCTAAATTTGTAGTAGTCTGCATTGCAATCTTCCATTACCTGTTTAAAAAAAAACCCATAAGATTTCTCAGAGAAAAATATTGAACTTTTTTTCTCATTTGCATAGCACTTTAATCTTTTCAAAGCCCTTTTCACATACTTTTTCTTCTAGACCAATTATTTTAATACCATCATTGTCAAATTTCTATTGTGTTGATTGACATTAAAGGACCTTATTGTAGAATGTCAAAAAGCCAGAAATATTGTGACTGCATTTTAAGTAGTAACTGATGGAAGCAGTACGAGCTACAGGCCAACGCTCTTCCCAAGTGGTATCTCTAGTGCCTGGAGGAGACTGCCGTGGAGATCTGCTCTCCAGCAGCACTGAGCCCATTAGCTCTCAGAGGAGTTGGGACTGGGTCTTGAGCTAAACACGGGACTACTTCTTATGCTGTATCTATGCTACTAGCCTAATTGGTCAGCCAGAGAGTTAGCAAGTTAGCTGCCAGTCAATTAGAAAGCATTATTTAAAATGGTTTGTTTTCTTTGGATATTACAACATTGTAAGTCATAGCACCTGAAAAACTAATATTAACTTAATATATGGGGAAAGCAGGATACTGCTCCCTATACACGCACACACACACACACACACATATATATGGAGAGAGAGAGAGAGAGAGAGAGAGAGAGAGAGTCAGAAAATAGGAGACAACTGTTGGTTTCCACTCTGTCACTTGCTTGTTTAATTTTGGGAATGTCACTTCATTTTTCTCAGACTCAAGATCTGAGAAACTCAGATCTCAGTTTCTTTTGAAAAATGCTCTTAACATCCCTTCTAGTGCTAAAGTTTCTACAGTCTGTAAGGACTGTTTCCTGCCCCCTTAATGTTTAGTGAAAGGTTCCTGACTACCAAAAGATGTTTAACTCAAGGCTGCTTCTCATCTAGCTTTAAACTCAGTGAATAATCTTGCATGTTTATGCTTTGTTTGGGGTGGCTATAACTGTTCATAGAAACAGTTCTTTCAGAGCTACTACTAAAGATTTATGTTCCTGCACAAGCCCTTAACTCGTCTGCCATTTGTGCAGACAGATCCACCCTCCTCTGAAGGAAAAGGGGGCAGCACTGAAACCAGGATCAAAGTCCCATACAGGAACAACGGCCTTCCACCATCCATGACTGTGTCACCTCTAATGATGCTGGTAAGATATTGCAGATAATGATTACATTGATTCCTCTCTATTAAGATCCAGTAAAGTGGGTATATTTCTGTCTTGGTGTCAAAAATTTCTGCAAAACAAATGCTCTAATTACAACTTACTGATATCAGAAAGTTCTCTGTTTGCCAGGTTTATTCTGTTTTTACTTTGCCCTCTAGAAAGCTACAGTTTTTCTACTGTACATCTTTAAATTAACCTTTTTGTGAAATGTACTTCATGTCCCTACAATCTGGTGTTTCCATTTCTTTACAACTCTGTTTAAAATGCTGTCTTGTGTTTGATGTATCATTGTAAGTAGCTTTAGAACATTTTTTGAAGGGTAACAGAATATAACTAATTAATTAATTAAGTAATGCCTTCCGTTTGTTGGGCAGTTCACACAGGGCCCTTTTAGGCTAATAATCTCTATGCTCACCACAAGTCCATGAGGGAGGCTTTGTCATCTCAAATGCACAGAGGAGGCACAGACTCAGAGTCTCAGTTCTGAGTTTGGGGTGACATGTCTAGAGAGTGCGGAAGTTGAGGGGTCTTCCGACCTTGTCGCACAGCTGCCAGGATGGGTTTGTGACCTTCTACTGCCATTTACACTCAGCTCAGAAAACCAAACCACTTGGACTGAGAGCACTCCAGTTTGGTATGGAGACTTACACCGTCTAATACAGTAGCTACCAACCACTCGTGTCTATTTCAACTTAAACTTATACAATACAATACAATACAACACAACACAACACAATACAATACAATACAATACAATACAATACAATACAATACAATACAATACAATTTTGTTCCTCAGTCACACAGCCGCATTTCAGATGCTCATTAGCTACATGTGGTAAGTGGTTACCACACTGGACAGTGCTGTTTTAGTCTACCGTTTCTCTGAGGATGTTTTAAAGAATATTTTTCTCCAAAACATGTTTTGGCCTGTCAGTAAGGGTTCTGTGGTCAAATAGGTTTGGCAAATGCAGCATTTCATAGTCTCTCTTGAATACTCCTGGTGGCCTACAACATATTAAAGAAATCTGGCAAATCGAGTCAACTTTGTTTGAACAGCAGCTCCCAAGTTCATGTGATCAGGCAACCCTATTTCCTGCTGACTCGTTAAAGAGCTCTTTGGTACAGAGGTTGGGAAATTTGGATGAGATTAGACTTTCATTTGTGCATTACTAGGAATCTTCTCTGGGTTTCAACCAAAGTTACAATAGAAAAGCTTTAGCATTCCCAGTAAGGATTTCTTGAAGTTTTCCTCATTCAATTGAAGCAAGAAACTATCACCTTACCCAGGCGGTGCCCTCGAACATCTTGAGGTCCAGAGGGTCTCCCTGGATGGTCCCGTCCAGAAGGATCAGAGAGTGGCAGCTGGCCATGGCGGCACACAGCGGGCCCCACGGCAAAGCTCTGCCGGAGGCAAAGCTGTGGACTTCCTGAAAACTGGTAGAGAAGATGCTTAACAAGTTAAGGTTTTCAGCAAAATCATTTTGCACACTGCCCCTTAAATCTTACTAACATAGCGCTTTAATAATACCTAACCTCTATCCTGAACACCTTCGATACTCCCCATGTGCTGTATGACAATGTCCATATCCCTGGTATTCAAGGCTCTGTCTGCTCCGGTTCTACATCACCTTACAGATTCTACTCTTACTAGTGTCTTTTACATAGTTTTTCCAGAGCTAGGTTAAACTTCTTGCTATTTTTATATTTGTACAAGTATTGCCCTGCCCTTCAACCTTCGGGGAGTTTGCAAGTGTCAGCTCACTTGGCTTCATCATGTTCTAACTGGAGTATTTTGCCTGCAAATTGCTTTTCGTAAAACCCTCCTTTGAGATGGATGTGAATTTCCTTTGCAACAGTTTGCCACTGGTCAATCAACACTATAATTGTGTATATAGAATCACAGCTACTTCTGTCAGATTACTTGCAGCCAGCCCACATGACAGCAGTGTGGCGGGCAAGCACATGTTGGTAAGGCTCAGAGCACGTTCCTGCGAACTACCAGAGCTGGCTCTAGAAAGCCATACAACACAGGCAAGATGTCTCAAGGCCAATGAGGTAGCGGGGATGAAAGGAAGCCTGCCCAGCGCTTCCTTTTCTCTTCAAGTAAAAGCATGCATGGACTCTGAAATATTTCTCTCAGCCCTTTAGCCTTTGCCCCTATTTCCTGAAACTCTTGGTAAGGACGTCCAGCATCTAAAGTTCATTTTCCTCTTTGGTAGTGGACTGGCTTTGTTTACTTTCCCCGCCTCTAGTCTTAGAGCTAAATAGTCATTGTATCTAGTTGAGTTTACTCTTCCAAAATTTTCAGAGTCCTAGGGGCAACTGGGAGGGAGGCAGGTGGAAACTGCAAACATCCTTCTCCCCTTTTTATGACTCCGACCAACAGAGGCCCTGCCTGTCTGGACAAAGACCTGGTCCAGGCATCTAGGCAGACAAGAGCGGAGAGGCAGGAGTGAGGCTGGAGTCCGGTAATACACTGAGGCCCAGACCAAGGATCTGCTGCAACATGGCACTGCCTGCCTGTTGCTACCATGTGTCAGTATTGCATATGGCCCTTCGCCATCTCGAGGGGCCCCGCCATGACTTGCCTTCAATGACAGCAGCCACAGCCACTGTTGGGAGCCAAAGCTTAGGAGCAGAGGCCTCTCCATTCAGACTAAGAAGACAGGTCTCGGCCTGGCAGGAAGGGATCAAGAAGCCCTGGGGCACTCCCTGTGGGTAAGGGGACATGCCCTCCACCCTTCAGCTCTGTTCTGGGGTAGCATCTCTGTGATTACCATCTTGCTTTTAGCCCATGCCTGTAAAGATTCTAGCCACACACCCTTCAAAACCTCTCTTAAATGCTGTCTCCTTCATTTTCTTGATCTACTCATTTTCAAAATTAATTTCTATCTTTTATCCACTATGTTATAAAAACCAGGACTGTGTATTATATCAAGCAATTATTATTACTTTTTCTCTGTTCTGATTTTGTGCCTTAATGGCCACCCTTTTCACAGCCTGTGTTGCATACGGAAGGTGGGTGCATTTGTACCTTTTATCCCATTTAAGTGGGAACTGTGAGGGAAGGGATAGAGCTCTTCTTTACTAGATTCCCCGCCATGCTAGCTGCCTAGGGAGTCTTAGCAGCTTTTGATTAAACACAGTTCTGATTTCACTTCTTGCTTCTCTGTTTTATTCATTCAGCAACTCAATCATCCAACTTATTCTGTTCCATTGTTCATGTACAGTTCGAAGGCCTGCTTTTCCTGTCTGATTCCGAAATTAGGACTCATTTAATTTAAAAAATTAAAATAATTGGGAGCTGGTTCCAGCCAATTATTATACATATTTTATGTGACATTTATCCCTCAACTCTGGAAAGACAGGGTTGAGTAACCCTAAGGCAGCCTCACCAGTCACACATTCCTTCTTCACTAAGGTGCCTACCAGTTGTCTGCAGTAGGGACAGTCCCCCAGAGGTCCAGCCCATCTTCGGTAAGTGTGCCAGTCTGGGGGAAAAATTAGAACTGGTATTAGCGTACGATTTAGAGCTTTTCGTGATATCATGACTTGATAAAAACCAAACTCCCAAGAAATTAAAGTGGATCTGGTTGTCCAAAGCCTTTCTCTTTGTAAGCATCAGATGTTAGATCAGAGAAGGGCACCTGAGAAAACAGGTTCAGCAGGTGACAAATGATTCCCAAAAGACCATGTTGATAATTAGATTCCAATTTCCAGCCATTGCAACACAGTGGAAGTGATTTGTTTCAGTGTGTGAATGTTCGGACTCGTTCAATGAGAGGGGTTCAGTGAATGCACATCTGATAGGAACCAGCTTTGATGCTCAGTCGGCACTTGCTATCTTTCTGAAGCAGAGCTCAGAATTTTTTATTTTTTATTTTGTCTTTTAAGACTATTTAGTTCACAGTCTTCCATCTGGTTCACACAATTTCCTAAAATGGTGGTGACATGGTGACTTTCCAGATTGATAATAAAATGTTGCTAAAGGGCTTTGAGATTAAAAAGAGCAACAAAGTGCAAAACAAACATTAATTAAGTCCATGAATGAGCCTGATCAAGAGGAAAATGGGGGGAGATGTGATGTGCTGTATTATGAAAGAGTGTTTATCAGAAGATGTAACAGAGAATTCAAAATAGAACTGCATACACCATAGCACTTTTAATTTGCTTATTGCTTCACAGTTGATCATTCATTACGGAGCCCAGCGTCTTTACCAGGTAGGCTAGCAGCCGCAGGCCTGCTTAACACCCAGCCCGGGGAAGGAGCTGGCTGCTGCGTGTCGGGGCTGTCAAGGCCGAGCAGAGCATGAGCGAGTGTCTGGGAGCTCCCTGTTTCAACGCTGACACCCAGCTCTCTGACAGAACTTTTTAAAGGTCACCTCTCTATAGGACGCTGAATTTTGTAGTTTTTTACTAACTGACACCTTCTGTCACTACAGCACATCACATTAGCACAGGGTTTTACAGCGGAGTGCTCACAGTGCTTTCAACTCTTCCAGCTGAGTAAATAGGGTAGAGACAGTCTCAAGGCTGCAGGTGAGTGGAGCAGCCTCAGAGCACAGCGGCCTGTGAGTTGGAGAGCAAGAACCAGAATCCAGCTGTGTGTGGTCTTCTACTAGACGACAAATGTCAAATGAATTTGGCAAAGCACGTGGAAGGATAAAGCCCATACTGACTTCCAGATTAAAGAAGTAGGGAAGCTGTGGTTTATGAATTCAATTGGACTTTATAGGAAGCTAACATATTTGTGTGAGTTACTCCTTGAAGAGCAGCAAGAAAAACAATTTGCTTCATTTCCCTCCCTTATTTTATAAGGGCCCCAACTTGTATGTTTCCAAATCCCCTTGAGTTGTTCCATTCCAAAAAGACTTAGCAACTTCATCTACACTGGGATGTTTTCCTGGTGATGACATTATGTCCTTAAACACCAATATTTGGAACACGAAACAGGGATGATATGGCAGCAGACAGAAAAGGGGCCGTGTTATTTATCTGCATGAAAATGACCATCATCCAGTAAAACTGTCCATAAAATAGAAAGAAAACTAAACTATAGTTGAGGGTCTGAAGACAGTAAAATAAACAGCATAAATACTAGCGCAGGCTTCGCTGAATTGAATAGAAAATAGAGAACTTGTTTTAGAAAACTTACCACACACCAACGTCAACTAGAGCTACGCATGGGGAAAAATGTACTCAGAGGCCCAGTGATAAATATCTTCTAAAGTGAAATAGCGCTAGATGGAAATTCAATTAATTGTAGAGTGCTTTATTCCAACATCACTCTGGCAGAGCTTAAAATGTGAAAGCCGGGAAGAAATTTAGAGATAATTGTAGTTCAATCTTCTTATCTTCAAAGTCATGCAGAAACTTAGTATTATTCGGGATTACTTTTCCCATTTTGCCAGTTCCCAATCAAGAGTTCTTTGCACTGTAAGATGGCATCCTTCCAGCAGAGTTTGGCCAAGCATGCTGAGGAGTGGTCCCTAACAGACTAGCAAAGGAGCATGTGAAGATGTGGAGGAAAGCTTTACGTGGGCACTAAGACAAACGCCCTGTGGAAAATTAGCTCTAGAAATAGCCAAATATGTAATTGACATATTTCATACATCTCCCTCTTATATTCTATACACAAGTGAGGCCACTGGGTAAGTAATGGGAATCCCTATCAGAACATCCAAAGGGCTGTTACCTGGCCCTGAATCTAAAAGGAAGCAGCTGTTAAGTTAATTCTACTGGTTCCTCATTGGTGGCCATAGAGGACTTTCTTTGCTAAAGGATATTCAAAGAGAACAGAACTAAAATAATCTAAAATCTATGCCAATTTCAGTTGGGGATGAAGACTTGTCAAGTCTGCTCATGGTGTCCCTTCCGGTTTGCCCTCTACTCTTCCGCCTTGTCCCCATTGTCTAGGACAATGAGCGAGTTCTTCCGTTGCCCCAGACAGCCTCCTGCTTCAATGGTATCTCTCTTCTATCCCTTCTCACCAGTTGCCCCTGTTGGAATAACTAAAGCACATCTATAAAAACATTGCTGGTCTCCCACTCCTTAGCTTCGCACATCAGGCCCTGAGCAACTGGGCTCCCCCTCTCCAGCTGCATTGCCTGCAAACAGCCCACACCACAGCCTCACCCCAGTGAACCTCACCCCCACCCCGTGCAGGCCTTCACATATCTATGCTTCTGAGCTCCTCAGCTCTGAGCAAAGCCAAGTTCAGAGGTGATCTCCCACCTATGGTCGGTAACTGTGCCTCATACCTGTATAAAACATGCATCTCACTGCGTTATCATTATCTGCATTTCCATTTACCTGCTTCCTCAGCTAGACCCTGAACTTCTCAATAGCCAGGAACATTTCATTAATGGTGCTCTCTGCCAATGTGGTTAATTAAAAAGTGGCAAAGCTTTCATTGATTATTCAGATACAAATGAACTCAAGAGGTGGAGGGAACAACCAGGCCCATTGCATTTTAGCAGTGAAACTGGCCTGCCTGAGCTGAGGGCAGGACTGAACAGCAAGCAGGTAGGTGACACCAAAGTTGCACCAGGTCCCATAATAGGAGAAAGAAGTGGTCTCAGGACCTGTCAGCAGGAGTGTGTCCCATATGAACCTACTCCTCTTCCGTTACCTTTCCAAGGCCTTAAGCACAATGACAACCTTTCCCAATCCTGAGTCCTGACAGCCCAAGGAGTAAATGAGAAAAGACAGGCCAGAGTGCATAACCTCGGTCATGTCCACGCCCTCCCTTTCCTTAGAAGTAGACAAGGAGAGAGGGGTATGTTCACTTAAGCTCAGGATAAGGCATCTCAGGGAAACAAAGGGTTTCTTTCTTTCTTTTTTTTTTTTTGCCTAAAAAAGCCAGGGAGTTCTATAAGTTATTACAGTGAGAGATCGTTTTGAAACCCAAAACAGGAAAAAAAATTAAATTTCTCAGGAAAGAAATTCATGATGGGATGGCTGGCCCCACTTCCTCAGGACTCAGTAGACCAGGCTTCTAGAACATGACCTTGCACCAGCTCACTCTGCGGCCTTCTCTGGCCTCAGTGTACCTATCTGTAAAATGGGAGTGCCAGACTCGACATGCTCTGAGGCCCTTCCCGGCTCTGTTGTGCCTTAAAACCACCGACCTCCCATCTGGAAAGTAGATCATACTTTGTCAAAGCACACGAGGTTTATCTGCCCACACATGTTGATTCTCTGTGGGGAGATACAGAAGATCTTCTTTCTCATCAGCCTCTTTTGCGCATACACGATGCCTGTGGTCAGGGCAGCTGGCAGCACCGGAGGGACCGTCACGGTGAGGAGGAGCAGGGCCATGGTTGCAGTATCTCTTAGAGAGACCTGGGGAGGGAGGGACATCAGGTTAGCCTAGCAGAGAAGGCTGCCCCCTTCCTGGCACCATCTCCTGCAATACCACAGGAGCTCTGGAAACTAAAGAATATTGCTAGTGAGTCGGCTCTCTTGGTGGGGCTGAGTGTTCTCTTGGCTGTGCCTAATGAATGAACAAACTGTCTCCCACCACAGAACAAAGGAGACTCTAATCCTTACTCCAGAGCCTCCATGTCTTTTTCTGACTCAGTTTTTCCTCCCCTTAGCATCCTTCCACTCAGAGCACCATCCCCTCTCCGCCCATCCACACGCCCTCTGGACTCCCAGGGCGCTGGGACTCTTCTTGAGTGGTAATATTTCACACAGTGGCTTGGCTGTCAGATTATAAATCTTTCTCCCCCTCTAGCCTACAGACTCCTTGGGCACAGCAGCTGTAGCTTATTCATCCTTGAATTTATCTTATCCATCTCCAGAGACCTCAGCACAGGTTCTGACACAGAGGAGGTGTTCGGCACACACATTGAACGAACAGCAGCTTAATAAACGCTGTGACTGCAGCTCTGACAAGATCTCAGTGAATATTACATGCTGGGGAGCCAACAGGAGAAAGAGCTTGCGCTCCCTGGACACACTCTCTGGGACAGGCTGCGGTTCGGCTGCCTGCATTACTTAGTTTCTCCACAACCTTGCCGTGGAAATACCATTATTTTTTCTTAAGCACTTAACAGGTGAGGAAATCAAGGCTCAAATTATTTAAAACTTCACCCAGGCCATGCTAGTTAAGGGGTGGGGACCTGACCCCGAGGCTGTCTGACTCCAGGGCACAAAGGCATAACCAGAGCATTGTATGATCAAGCCAGTGCTGAAGAAGTTCACAGGACTGATAAGGGCAGGGCCAAGATCAAATCACAGGGTGGCTTATTTTATTTTTCACATGCTCTATATGTGAATGGCTCTATCCTCTCCAACCTTGCCTGGGTTTTTATGAAATTAACCATAATTTTGGTCATAAAGTCTTCTTTTGAGTACCGGAGTCACAGGTTCAAGTTCAACAGCAATGCTTGCTAGATACATCTTTGGTCCAATCTCAGTTCATTACAAAATCCATCATACTCTGCTTTGCCCACCCACAGCCATGGAGGAGTTTTAACCCTGAGGATTCAGCCCTGTCTAAACCTGAGCCAGTGCAGATAGAGGCAGCCAACAGCGCCACAGGTTTTGACCCACAAGAAGATGGGCTCTGTGATTAGCTTTATTGCTTTGGTGCTCATTGGATATCAAGTTCTACCCGCAAAAGCTTCCTTCCCAATCACTACCAGCACCCCCTGGCCCATGGGACAAGGCTTTTTTGCTTATTTTCCTGCTGAACCCTTCTGCTCCCAGATGAACTGGCACACTGCCTCAAAGTACAGCCCCACTGCCTCGCTCTTTCAGAGTCCATTCTGCTAATGCCAGTGTGTTCCAGCCTCCTCTAGACGTGCTCCCTGGGGACGGACTTTGGACTGAAATGACGACTCAGAGCTCAGGTGAGAACACGAACATTGCCTGAAATTCTTGTGACAGTGTCTTTTCCCACCAATATTCACCTGCCCCCTCCAATACACATGCGGAATGGACCGGATGCTTCCAGCTGGGGCACTGTAATTAGGTCACCCACAGCCATATCATGCCTGTGTTTGAAACCTTTTATTCACATTGTTTTCTTCTTCCCTATGAGCCCACACTTCTGAGCTCCCAGTATATCTTACAAAAGAGACAGCACGGCTCATAAGAGAATCAGACTTTCAGGACCAAGAAGGACCTCAGAGGTCATTCATGACAACCTTTCCCTCTCCCACCATCACAACTATGGAGAGAGAGAAATCCAAATGAAACAGACACCCTGAAGCCTAAAAGGCAGTTGGCATCCATACAGCATGCATCTCCTTAAAAGCAGACATTAAATTTCATTTCTGCCTAATGAAAGACAGGGCACAACTTTTTGACTGCATGGTATGTTGAGTATGCTCTGGACAACGTACACACTCAAATATGTCAACACTTGCTAATAGTTCACATTTCTAGACATGGCATTCAAAATCTCCTTCAATTGGATCTCTTTCTATCTTGCTAGACTTCATCTCTCAATTGCTTGCTGGTTCCAGAAGACCCCTGTGCATTTCTTCCTTTGTGTTTGCTCACTAAATTAGTATGTTCTTCCTGCTCTCTGATCTGATTGACTAAATCCTCCCCATCCTATCAGGCCGAGGAAACATATTTCCTCTGAGGCTGTTTGGTCTCGGGTATCACCTTACCACACATGCAGTCACCTCTCAGTCCCATCCCAGTGGTGACAGGAGCTGTGAATTTTGCAATGTTTCATAACTGTACCATCCAATATAATTTTTACTAACCACATATGGCTATTTAAATTTAAATTAATTAAACAATTGAGTTAATTTGATTAATTGATTAAAATAATTAATGAAAATTAAAGAAAATTGAAATTCATTTCCTCACTTACTCTAGCCACACTTTAGGTGCTCAGTAGGCACACATGGTTAAGGGGACTCCAAAGTGGGCAGTGTTTATACACTATAGAGGATTTCCATCATCTTAGCAGGCTCTACTGGACAGCTGAAATTCACAGAATAATGGGATACAGGGGTAACCTTATCTAACTAATCCTTTTGAGTTAAGTAAAACTCCTTGACAAAAGTATGATATTAAAAAGCCTTACCCCCCAGTACTTACTCCATGGTACATATACACACCAAGGGCATAGAAAAACCCCACAACTCCAAGGCAAGCCAGGAACACTATGAACTTGAAGGCGTCACTGTATAGTTTGAAGTTCAGAGGCCGGGGGTAAAGGATGGATCTCACCAAGTCCCCTTTGGCTGTATTGTAACCTGCATGAAGATAGGTAATCACAGGCCGAGCAAGACCCTTTTATACAGTTTCTCCCAAACCAAGATTAGTTTACATTGAATTAAGGACTGGTTGAGGGTCATTTGAACATGGAATGAAAACAGCACTGCTATGACCTAACAGTGTATTTCCATTCATTCTTCTCACAATTCACTGAGAACAATCAATAGCTCTCCCTCAGCCCTGCTCAGTTTCTCTTGCTCCTGGAGTTGGGGCTTCGGTGGCTTGCACTGCGATACCCACTCACACATGGGCTTGGGGGAAAGGAGAATAAGGAGCCGGTGAATGCAATGGCCAGAGTAGATGAGCTGCCAAGAAAAGAAAACTTTGAAGTGCAAACGTGTGTTGAAAATAATAGAAAATTAAGAGAAAAGGAAAATGCAAGGTAAGTAATTTCTTACATCCATATGTCTCTGATCACGTCATTTTTATGCTCAAAAACCTACCTGAACCCCTATTTTTATAATAAAGTTCACATTTCTGGGCATGGCATTTGAGGTCCCCTTAAGTCTGGTCTATCTCTTCCTTGCTAGACTTACCTCCTAACTGTTCACTGGTCCCGGAAGACCCCTGTGCTTTCCTTCCTTTGCATTTTGCAGACACAAGTTAACATGTCTCTCCAGCTCTCTGATATGATTAACTAAACTGTTCCTATCCTATCAGGCTTGGCTCAAAAATGCTACTTCATCGAATAATGTTTCCAGAGTTCTGCTTTGGTACGTCATATCAAAATTAATCTCTCCACTTTTTGGAGTCCCTCTAACACTTGGCCATATGACATCTATCACTGCTCTGTGTTTTAGTCAGCTGTAAATCCATCTGTCCCCCACCCCATGCCGTAAATCTCCCTTAAGGGCAAGGAGTGAGTCCCTCATGATTTCTTTCTTTAGTCCTCAGTGCATAACACTTAGTAGATACTCATTAATATTTAAAGTTGACTGCTATATATTCTAGATGTGAGTCAGTACCAGTACAAAACTTGCCTTAATGCCACTACTTGATGAGCATCTTGTCTCCTGAAACATGGCTTTGTAGGCTTTGGAGAAAAGGAGCCGAATTTTCTCTAATTTGTTAGCTGAGCATTATACAAGCTCAGATCCTGCAGTTTCCCTGATCTCTACACATTTGTTTCTACTTATCAACAGGCTGAGAGATGCTCTCTTGCCTGCTGACTACTTTAAACAAAACTTAACATTTTTTAATTAAAAAAATTAGGTAGAGCAATTGAATCATAACCTAAGCTAAAGCAGAGAGATATCAAACTGCAAGGTGTGTTTTAGATCTGTGAATATGTGTTGGCTGGGTGATATTATGTGAAAGATGGCGGCTGATTCTAATACACTTGAAAAGGTTTTGAATGTGATGTTCATAGACTGCTTCAAGTCATGTTTTATACATGCAACTTCGTGACAGATTGAGGAGGAATAGGTTAGAGAAAGGCTGGACAAAATACAAGAAGGTATTTGAGGTGAAAATTGAAAATGAACAGTCAAAAGAATGTTTTTGTTGTAATAGTTTAGACAGGAATGATGAAGGCTTGGACAAAGTTGGGGTGAAGGAGAAGGAGAGGGAGACAGGACTCAGGAGATATTCTTAGAATGGCTGGGATGTGCCCTGTTGGGTACGGAACAAAGCGGGGAGTAAGGATGACATGGCGCTAGCCAGATAGTGCTGTTGTCAACATAAAGAAGCAATAGAGGAGAATGTGTTCACATCTAGATGCCTTGACTTTGAAGTGTCTGTGAGGCACCCAGGCAGAGATGTCCAGCAGGGACCTTGACATTACAGCCTGGCAAGCAACTCATTGAAAGGAAAATGTCCTCAAGTGATAGTGGTTGAAACTATCTTCTGGGTAATCACTTACAGTGGGTACAGAAAAGAGAGGATGCCCACAGACACAAGAAAAAACAAAAACATGGTTTTGGCTTTGAGGAAATGTACTTTATCCCTGTATTTGCTTCATCTTCTGCAAGAGTTTTAATAATGAATTATTCAGTTAAAAATGGTGGCAAAATTGTGGCAACTTAGAATAATAAAGGCCTGATTGGAAATGAGTGGGGCTGTTATTACCAGAATGTGGCAAATCCCATAATCCTTAATAGATTTCCCCAAATCCAACTCCCCCACCTTCAATCATAGACTAAATTTGCAAAAGTGGAGTTGACTAACCTGTTTGCAAAACAACCGCTCTTACTGGCCCCTGTGCAGAGGGCTTGACCTGGACCACTTCTGTTCCACAGAAAAGGACATGCTTCCGATAATCCTCCGAGCTGTGGGCTTTCCAGGGCATCGTATTCTCCGTAGTGGGCAACGGTGTCTTTGTAACAGGTATACTCTCTCCTAGAGAAGATTATATTTTCTGATTCTGTGTGGACTGTAGTTAATTACTTAGAGCTGGTGCTTGCTAGTTTCAAGAAAGTATACAAACCACGGCTAATCCCGTCTGAATGACCATCCCTTGAGTCAGATGACTATTCTTAGGGATGTTGGTGATGCAAAGCATGATGCACTTGATTATATTTCAACTATTTATTTAAGACCTGCCTATCTTTTCCACACCTGGCCTATATGGTTTGCTGTTACAATTTTTAAAAACAGCCCATTTTAGCAAAAAGAGATGTTATAATCATTCCCACAAGTGTTCTAAAATTAAGCCCAACACTACTCTAGGCAATAAAAGAGCAATGGAGCATATGTATAATTATTATTGTTTGCCTTTCATTCACCTATTTATCTTCTCATTCATTCATTCATTCAACAACTATTTTTAAGTGCTTACTCTGTGCCAGGCACTGTTGTAAGTGCTGAGAATATAGTAATGAACAAGACAGATAGAAATCCTGCCCTCATAAAGCTCAGGGAGTCGGGCAAGTAAACAGCACTAAATATTCAAACACAATAAGGTGAATATTTTGATGGTAGTACCAGGTGGTCTGATGATTGCACCTAAACCGAGGTGAGAGATTGCCTGGGTGATTAAGAAATGGCAATTTCAAAGGAGAGTGAGGGCAGCCGGATCAAGGAGAGCAAGGAGAGAAAAGTATGCTTGGATGACGTGAGAGAAAGAGCATGGTGTGTGTGCCCGGGCACTAGACAGTTGAGGTTGTTTAGAACACTGAGTGGGAAGGTAGAGGGAAGCAGTACAGAGATGAGTGAGAAATACCTTCATAAAAATCTGTAAAATACTCTTCATGTTCTCTTTGGAGCTGGATGTAAAAGATAGAAACCAATATAACAAGACAGGATCTTCTCTTTTCTCCTGAATGCCTTCTCAGCTCTAAACTCATGAACTAGCACTTAACTACGTAGATACGTCGGTAATGTCCATCTTCATATTGCCTCTTTCCCAGGTTCTTATTTTGTATATCCCGACTGTGGGCTGTTCCTCCCAGCCTGGACATCCTGCTAGCTTCTCAACTCAACAAATCTAAAGTCCATACCAATATCTTTATCCTTAAACTTCCACTTGGCTTTCCTACTTCTTTATGGTACCATTCTTTTTCTAAGTCAGTTTTATAATCCCCAAATCATCTTTATTTCCTTCTCTTCTCATACTCTGCTCCACTCTCTCAGGAAATCATTCTCCAAGCCCTGATGCTTTTCCTTGTGAACTCCTTCCTGAACTCTTGCATCTAGGTAGGAATGACTTCACAGGTGATTGCTGTCTGATTCACAGTAGTTGCATTAACAATGGATCAGCTGTGATTTGTTTGGCTCTTTGAAGTGCAAACACATTCTCTGGATGATCTGAGGTTACAGTAGGTCTAATCGATCTTTTTTATTAATAAGTTCTCAACCACAATCTGCTTTGACTTCCTGAGTTAAAAAAAAAAAAAAAGCCTCCAGTCCTTCCTTTTGTATTTCTCCTTCACTCTCATGCTACTACCATACTCACAACACTTCTGACTCCACAGCAAAGCAATTCTTTCACACTTGCTGGTTGTCCTACAATTTAATTGAATTCAAATCAATTCTGACACTATCTACCTAGAGATAGCACCAGATCCCACAGGTTAGGAGCTCAGTCCCACAAGACTGCTCCCAACTCACTTCAGATGCCAACTGCAAATCTATATTGTCACCTGTGCTTCTGACCAATACATCTGAGGTTCTCACTACACCCTCTTCTGGGGTTTGATTATTTTGCTAAGTGTCTCACAGAACTGAGGCAAACACTTACACTTGCCAGCTTATTAAAGAATGTAATAAAGGATACAAATGAATAGCCGGATGAAGAGATACATAGGATGAGGTCTGAGACGGTCCCTCGTGCAGGAGTTGGGGTGCATCACCCTCCTACAAGGGAGGTGTTCACCCACCTGGAAGCTCTCTGCACCTGTATTGTTAGGATTCTGTGGAGGTTTCCTCATACAGGCATGATCAGTGATCAGCTCTGTTTCCATCTCCTGTCCCTTCTCTGGCAGACGCGGGGCAGGTGGCTGAGAAGTCCAAGCTTCTAACCATGGCTTGGTCTTTCTGGTGATCAGCTCCCACCCCAGATCCCACCCAGAGTTACATTATGAAAACAAAAGATGCTTCTATTGCTCTTATCATTTAGAAAATTATTATAAGGAATTCAGGAGCTTTGTGCCAGGAACCAGGGATATATGTAGGTAAATGTGTATAAATTATACAGTATATATCAAAACATATAAATTTAATTATAATATAATTAATATATAATTTAATTTATTGATTTATTATATGATCATATAATATATAATATTTCCATATCTTTCCTGACATATAGGAAGTTTGTGGAAACTATTATATAAACTTATATATTATAGAAATATATAATATATTACATATAAATAATAAGTATATGATTTATATAATATATAAAATATCAGAATTTATAACTTCATAAAAATCATAAATCATAATTATATTACAATTAAATTGCATTACATATTAATATAATAAATAATATGATAGTACAACATTATAATATTGTACTATATTATATGTATGAAATATATAAAATATTATTTATAATATATAATAATGTGATATATAACAATATGTATCATATATGGTATATAGTACATGATATATGTATATGTAATATATAGTATATATCATGATATATAATATTATGACATGGAATTGTATATGTAATATCTCTTAGATGATATATATCATGTTGCATATATTATAGCATATATGGTATATAATATTATGTTATATTATATTATGATATATTGTAACACATATTATATATTATGATAATGATATATTATGATATCATATGATATATTGTATATTATATGATCATATGATATAATACATTATATTGTTTATTATTATACTAATATATAATATGATTTGGTTCTAATATAATTATAATTTATAATTTTATAGAGTTATAAACTATATGATATTTTATATATTATATAAGTCATACACTTATGATTTATATGTAATATATTATATATTTCTATATTATATAAATTTATATAAAATGTTTATGTGAATTTATAAAACATAGTATATATATAGAGAGATTTATATCTATCTATATATATATACACATAAAGAGGGATTTTTTCCTATTATGTCAGACCTCGGAACTGGTCTCTCCACTCCAGCCCCTTCCCTTTACTCATCCTCTACTACCTCCAGATGAAGCTTATTCGAGACCCCTTTTACATTTTATTTTTTTCTCGAAACTCCATAGGCCTTTCCATTGCCATTACTAATGAACTTCGCCCTCTCTTGCTGGGTTGTCAAAGCCACCACGTCCGAGCACTGTTGGCTGCTATTTCCAACCCGAAGCCCAGCTGCCCGGGGCCACCCGCGCATCCTGTTGTTACGGACTCCCGGGCTTCGGACTCCCGGGCTTCGCGGTGCCTGTCCTCTCCTTTCTCTGGTGGCTGGAAGGCAGGCTGTTTAATGCACAAGGACAATCAGCTCAGGCTTCAGAAAAGATACATTTTGGGCACAAAATAAAAATGTTAATAATGCTTCCTGGCTCCCAGATTTAAAAAGCACTAGAATGAATTTAAATTCCACCAGTCTTGTGCTAAATGTTTAATTATCAAGAAACCATATCCTTTTTCTAATTTGAAAATACTATTATATTGATTATAGTCATACAACTTTAGTTTCTATCACTCCCTCTAGGTAATAACTGAGGGCAGGGGCTTTAACATGTATAACTTTTTATATTCCTCATTCTCACTACTGGTATGTAATAGGTTCAAAATACCTACTTTTGCTGAGTGCTGGATTGCTAGAAACAATTACCCAGGTTTTTTTTATGACTGGTCATTCAAAAACTAGTTTTCTACCATGGTACATTTTTTACATCCTAAGGTGCAAGAAGCTATAAAAGTTTCATTATTGATCCTGAATATTCTTCAGGAAATTCCTTTCTCTAAGCACTATTCTTGTCATTTTCGTTAGAACAAGTATGGTATCCATCTATCATGTAGGGTTATCAACTGGATTCTAGATGGCTTTGTAAAGGGATAGAATCTCTTGACAAATCTCCAAATTGTCGTGCCACATTGTTTTTAAATCATCCTTTGTAAAGGCAGATACTTATAGATAATTACAAATGTTGTTCTGCCTTTATCAGAGAATATTAACCCATGATTTAAAAATTAAACTAATATTAACGAATAGTTTCTGCACACACAACCAACAGTATCAGAAACAAGCAGCTGTTCAGTCACCAGAGATGGAAGTCATCAGAGAGAGTGTTCAGAGATAAGTTCAAATCCAATGATTTTTAAGTCTCTTTTACCCTATTCCCATATTAATAAGGAGTCTCATGCTTGGACTTTCTTGGGATCCTGAGAAAGAATGGACTCTTCTACAAAAGTCTGGAGGTCTAAGTAGGCTAGAGAGGATTTCAAAAGGAAGTTATACTCACCGTCAACTGTTCAGTTTGCTTCCAAGACCTGGAAGTCCTGTCTGCTGTGAAAGGGAGATTCTCTCCCTTGTCCGCAGTGAGCCAGATGCCTCTGCATGATGACAGCATTTGAATGCCATGTCCTTGTTTATTTACATTGCTGGGACCATTAGGCAATAAACTGTTTGAGGGCAGGGACTATTCCTCATTTGTCTTGCTGACTTCAGCACACAACACAGTGCCTGACACTTAGTAGGCACTGCCGAACCTTTATAGAGTTAATGGATAAGTGAAAGAGTAAATGAAAGAAAAGGAAGGAAAAGAACTTACGGCCGTGGACAGCAGTGTGGTGACTGCAGCAGGGAGGCAGGTTGGGGAGGTGGAAGAGGGTGTAGGGGGATGAATGGTAATGGCAAAAATATAATAAAAATAAACTACTAAACACATTTAAAAAGGAAAAGGAAAAAGGGTGAGAGGAGAAAAGGAAGAAAGATGAGAGGAGAAGACCTGACCTATCAACTGATTATGAGCTTATTTGACGGGATATAAATGTGAGCTAACCGCTTAGGGAAATTCCTGGGTTCCGACTTGAAGCAGAGCATACTTTCCACAAGCACATTCCAAATAAATCAGTAATTCTAAAACGCAGAGGGAGACGGAAGGAGATGGTGGCGGAGTGACTACTACCCCTCTCACCTACAGTTATTCCTAAGAGAATGAGGAGCCAGTAGTTATAAGTGTAGGTTCTGAGGTGAAAATGCCCTGGTTTAAGTGTTTTATTTTTTCCTTGAACTTAAAGATGTTGGAAGCTTATGTCATTTACTTATTTTCATATCTCCTGTCTCCCCACTATAATGTCAGCTTCATGGGAACAGAAATCTTATCTGCCTTGCTCACTGCTGTATCCCCAGAATCCAGTAGAGTGTCTGCTCCAAAGTGAGGACTAACAAAACGTGTGGAATGAATGAACGAATGACTAAACAAATGGATTCGAATCTCAGCTTGACTACTTTTAAGCTGTGTGACCTTAGGTAAATTACTTATCCTCTCTGGGCTTTATATTCTCCCACCTTTATAGCGTTGTGGATTGAATGAAATTATATATATATAATTATATATATTAGTTCTTATATGTATATGGCACAGTGCCTAATACATATAAGAACTAAGTATAATTAGCTATTGTGCCAAGAGAAAATTTCAAAATAATAATAGAATTTCCCCCATGGTATTCCTTTTTGCCAATTGATCACCTCGTGAGGAGCTAGACCTTGAAAGAGATCATTGCCTTAGGAGGAATTTAAAAAGAACAGAGGAGTTGAAAACTAGCTTTTCATTTTCAAAAGTCACTCATAAGTTTGATCATGAATTTTAGAGACTTCTTGAGAGTAAAAACAAAGCTATCCCATTCACCACGCCCCTCTACCACTTTTCTAGCTAACTAGAAATCTCTGGGCTGGTAGTTGAAAGGAAATCCAAAGGAAACTCAAATATTGTGTGTCCTTGAGACAAGGGGCCTTGCACCAAAGAAGGGTATAGAAACATTCTGGAAGTTTGTGGAAATTGAGAGCCAAAGGCACCTGGTTCTGCCTCCTTTTCCAGGTACACAGGCCTGCTTCATTTCCCAAGCCCAGAGTGAAGTGGGGGCACCAGAAAGAAGGGCTGCCCTTCTTCAGAGCCCCCTCCATATGCCTTGCACACATCAGGCAGCCAGACCAGATCTGGAGGACCTGCACATGGATGGGGATAGCTGTCCGACTTATACCAGCCACTTCACACTGCACGCTTCCAACAGTGGTGATACTTGGAGCCCACATAAAAATGAAATGTAGTCATAACACGAAGTGGAGCTTCTTGCGTAGTCAAGCTTCATGCAATAGAACGAGGTTAAGGAGATGAGGAGGAGGAAGATCTTGCAACGGGCACGTGCTGTGGATAGGAATACCCAGTGGCAAGAAAAAGGAGATGAGGCACAAGAGATGACAGCACAGTGTCACTCCCCTCAGAATCACCCTCCTCACTCCCATGGTCCCAAATGGCACCTCTTGTTCTAATTCTCTCATTTGCTAGCTGAGCAGTCCTGGCCCCTTTTCACTTCAATTCCCTCATCTGTAAATTGGGTATTATAATAGCTCCCACTGTAATTTGTCTTGTGCTATAATAAAGTGAGGTACAAAAGTTATTATAACATGTAAGCTGCTATATAGGTACTAGGAGTATTTGCTGTTCTGGTTCTTACATAATTAAAGATTCTGTATATGTAAAGGTCTATTTTGCATATGGAGGAAAAATACCTGAGTCACATCTGTAGGCAATGCTCTAGGAATACGTTTTCAGCTTTAGGAACCTAACCCTCATCTGTTTTTTCAGCCAGGGTCCTTTTCACAAGCACGTGCATGAGTGGAAGGATCTACGTAGGCTGTGAAATCAAGGATTCAGAGCATGGTGGTACTTAGATCTCTTTGAAGGAATGAATGAGAAAGAAATATTTCTGTTTTATGTGTCTGTCTCTGAAATCGACTTTTATTAGTACTTAGGTGACATGGATATTAATTCTGGTGACTTTATTTTTCCAGAAACACCCCTAGAAAAAGCCATTTATGATTTAAGTTCATTTTAGTTCAATTTTGCACATTTGTTGAAAAAGAGTCTTGTTTCCCATTTCTACTTCTCTGGAACTCTCTGAGTTTTCCCCAGAATCAAGGCAAGAACTGTGCACCCAGGTCAGACTCAGGTGAGCAGACACTGCTTCCCGTCCTCCCTGTTTTCTCAAACCGTGCTCTCTGTCCCCAGTGAGAGCGGCCATTCCTCACTGTCAGGCTTCTGGGAACCGTGAGACAGTCTCTGCCTTCGAGTGAGGAGGACAGCTCTCCTCGGGCTTGAGGTTTGCACGTTGGGTACTATGGCAACACTCTGGATGAAGGATATGATTAGTATGCAGATCCTCATCACTGTCATTATAAGAAAGTTAGATTTCAGCACATTAAAGGGGTATTTTGCAATTACACTGAACATATTTATGTTTACCACATTTTCTTGTCTCAATTTTAAATTAAGCAGACCCATTTTTAATTTGAAATCTGCTTGTGTTGAACAATTTAGGGGTAGATAATGACTGCCTTTACATTTAGGTGCTATTAAAAAGGGGGAGTGTGTGTGTGTGTGTTCCTGTCTTCAGCTATTTGGAAACAGAAAAATGCAACAATTTGTAAACGCAAAAGACAAATAGCTTCTATTTTTGTGTTGCTGTATAGTCTCTTCTTATGTCATTAGGGTGTCCTGTGTTGTTGTTGTTGTTATTGTTGTTTTTGTTGTTTTGCCTAAAGAATATTTTGCAAATAGTGCCTTACTTAATTACACAAATTCCATTGGATTTTTACAAGTGGCAATGAGAACAAGGACAGTTTAAACCATAACTAGAAAACTGGCTTTCTGTCCGGTGAGGTCACCTAGAAACAACACTCTAGAGAACAGAACTATTGTACCACTGTTCCCGGAGGTTCAACCCAGTCTCCTTCCCAGTGACACCTGGGACTGGGGCTTCCATCCACAGAGAGCAGGGCTGGATGCCCTCTGCACTCTGGCAGCTGTGAGATTTGGTAGGCTTACGCTGTGTCTTGTTTGGATAAAAATAAACACCACCCTCTTATTTATGAAGAGATTGTGCATCAGATAGCGTGGTGGTCCCACTCTCCTCGGAACCCGAAACACCCTGTTCACCCCACCCGTCAGGCTTGATTCATTCATTGTTACGTGTTTCCTATTTACATTTATTGTGTCTCCCTCGCCCATCTCTCTGTACCTTACCCTGGGCCTGGAATAAGCAGGTAAGTACCCATTGATCTGCTTTGCTAACACTTGGCCTAGATTTGGGACAGGAAGGAGGAAGCTCCATGGCAACTGCCTACCTGTGAGCATGCCTTCATTCACCACACAGCTTCCTTCAATCAGAACAGCATCACATGGCAACGAAAACTTGCCTGGGAGAATAAGGACATCTCCAGGAACCAAGAGATGAGATTGCAGCTCCTGCAAACCTACACAACAGCACAGTTTTCATGACTATCTGAGCTTTTTCTGTGTTTACTTTAAAATGAAAGTGACTGAAAACTCTTGTCAACCTGTTGGCAATGGTTGCTCTGCGTGCTTACCTGCCCCACTCAACTTGATTCCCAGAAACCAGTGCTGGGGAATTGATTCCTGGGCCGTAGCAAAGGATTAGCTCAGCAGCAAGACCCCATCTTGACCCTAGTCCCTGGGACAGTGCTCTGCCCACAGAAGACACTCCAGGGCCTTGCTCAACGGAAGACTGCCCCTTTGCTGCCCCTTACTCTCTTTGGCTGAGTTCCTGACCCCCCGTGGCACACTCCATCCTTTGGATAAGACCTAATGTGAAACGTCTGCTGCCCTGGGGTACAGCTCCTAATTGCTCACAGAGAGCCTCCTGCCCCCCAGGCTAGGTCAAGAGCAAATGCTAGTGTCCAACTAGCCATCCACAAGCCGCATTCAAGCTTGCACTCTGGATAACAGATCAAAATGTATAATGCAGGGTCTATTTGGTATGGTTAGTTAGGGAAATCAAAAAGCCATAAGAAGGCTTACCCAGTAACATTCAAATGAATGAAATACGGAGGGCAGAGGAAATTTGAAGCAACCCAAGAACTGTGTGACAAAGGTTTAATCAAGGCTGAGATGAGGATAAGCCATGGGAGGTACGCAGGGTACAAAATTCAACGAAACCCTCATTCTCAGGATTCCTGCAGGTACAGGTCAGCCTTTGCATGATCTTGTCTTCTTAACTTTTCATCTCAGATGCCCTGTTTGCCCTACCTTAGCCCCAGTCCTGCGTTCAATCAGCAAAGCCTGTTTCTCATGGACTAATAGCAATAAATGAGATGGAATGCACCCTAAAATATTAGGATGCTAAAGATGACAGAATACATATCTCTTACCTTTGCCTTTTACAGCGATCGTAACCTGGACTTTGTTGTGATTCTCCACAAGGTTGTGTAGCTTCACTGATTGCTATCAATTAAAAGTCAGCGTTTAAATGTTAGATAGTCCATAACCAGAAAACCACATGATCTCAAAACAGTAAATGGCAAACTGATTCTGAGCAAAGACTCCAGTTCCACTCTTGATGCTCCTGCTTCCCTTCTCTAACCCCTACTGTATCAAGGCCCCTGTTTGCAGAAGAAGATATGTTCATTAGTTTAATGCTTTTTCAGTCCAAGGAAAAATAATGCACAGCCACAGCCCCCAAGGACCTGAGCTAAGGCACAGAGGCTTCGCCCCTGGAGGATGCTAGGTTAGGCTGGGGAAGAATGAGGTCACACACAGGTCACTCCCCCCACCCCATGCCTCTGTTTCTCTGCCTGTAAAACAACAGAGCTGAATGTGATTTGTAAGTGACATGCCATTGTGAGAGTCTGTGAAGACTCGGGTTGTGTTTTGACTGCATGTGGAACAGGCATCCCCTCCTTTATGACCTGGTGGGTGTTTGTTGGGTAAGTCTGCAGAGTGGAGTCACACCGCTCTGCTGGTATCCTGATGCTTCCACTTATGAGTTCTTTAGCTTATTTAACGCCTTCTTCTGCATCTGAAAGTGGAGATAACTGTATCTATTTTATAGAGTTGTTTTAGTTAGTTAATTTTCATCTTAATTATCCCTTTGAATGGTACTGACTACTATGGTAAGAGCTCAGAGAGTGTTAATGATTAATACTCATTGTCAGAAAAACAGCTGTCTGAGTATACCAGCTGGAAAAATTTGCTTGAGGTGGAATTCGTTGAGGTATGACCCTGTGCAAAGCAGGGGAAATGGAAGCATCCTGGAGAAGTGGAGGCAGCTTCTCCTAGGATAACTCAAGAGATAGGAAGGCAGAGGTGAGAGGACTGTGCTGTTCATACAGTCCCCACACCGACTGTGGCACCATCAGCTGGAGGCAGTGGGCTGCTGCCCCAGCGGGGGCCCTGGAAGGCACCACCCATCTCGGTAGGTGTCAGTTACCTGGGTGCCTCTAAGTAGAAGAGGTCTGAATGCTGTCAACAGGACTTAAATACAGCTTGAGCTAATTCAAATAGAAACTTTTTCCTGTTAGATGTTAGAGTAAATTATTTTTATCTGTTCTGTGGATGATTTTTAACATTACAAATGTCACTAGGCTAAGACAAGCATTATACATAATTATGCAACTTTCCTCTTGAGAGAACGTAATGAATTCTGTGTTAATATTTATATAGAACGATTTATTATTTATTTCAGTTTTGCATGAAAAGCTAAACTTCAATCATTTGGACCAATTGAATGGAAGGAGTGATGTTACCATTAGGCACAGACTCATTGCCCTAACGAGCCTTCCTGAGGCTGGCCTGCCGGGACATTCATTTTAGTGATGGGTAACAGTGAGGAAGTCAGTGGTGGGCTGTGGCAGGAGCACTGGATTCCGTCAGGATCCCTGAGGTGTGGCTCAGGCTTCCCCATTAACCAGCTACGTACCAGATATCAGAAATTTCACCTTGTAAGTTAGTTGTTTCTTCCATAGACAAATTAAATTGGATCATTTTCCAGTTCCCTTCAAGCTCTAAAATGGCATTATATTGATTTATTTTGTATATCAGACTTTTATTAAAAACCTCCAAGACTTCATAGAAGAAATACCCAGGGTAATAAAATGACTTGAATTATCATTGTTTTTTAAAACAGTTTAAAACTTGTTATACAACTACTTTGTGCCAGGCACTATTATAAGCACTTGGAATATACTGATTGATTTTTTTAAATGTTTAAAGTAATCCTATAAAGAAATGTTATTATCTCCAATGTACATATAACAAAACAAAAGCAGAAAAAACAGGGGTTTGAAAATGTTCAAGTAACTTACCCACAATCATATACTTACTAAGTATTAAGAATGACAATCAAACCCAGTTCATCTGGCTCTAAAGCCTTTTCTATTGATGAATATGTTTTCCTAAAGTGCTTGGAAATAGCTCTTTTTCCTTTAAGAAGATAAACATCCTTCATGAGAAATTAAGTTATTTTCTTGCTTAGCAAACTCTTTTAGTCAATGCCATGGCAACTTCAACCTAGCTTAAGAGGATGATAATGAACACATTTGAAAGTGATGAAGTACAAGTTAAGAATGCTTGACTGTAATTCTTAGCACTCATTAGGGCATGAAGCTGGATTTGTTTATCAGACTTAGCATTCTTTATAACCTACCTTGCTTCCACAACTTTGCTCAAGCTATTCCCTAGCATGTTCACCACAGTTTTCTATCAGCAAACTCTTGCTAATCCTTCACATGAAGCCCTACTCCAATGCCACCTCCTCTCTGAAAGTCTCTCACATCCCCAGAAAGGATGGCTTGCTCTGCTCTCTGTGGTCCCACCTGTACTAGTGTACCGATCACATTCCATGATAGCTATCTGTCTCTCTGTCAGGGCTCCCCTGCAGGTCAGGCACTTCAAAGAAGGGACCATGTGTTCACCTATGTATCCCCTGAAGTTTATTACACAGTAGGCCCTTAGAAAATATTTCTTTAATAGAACTGAATTATTCTACTTCTCCAGCAATATTGCAATAGGATAATGTAAGCATCATCTTTGAGCTAATGTACTCAGAAGCTCTACAAACACAGGTTTCTATGACAACCAACCAGCTAGGAGAAAGCAAGTACTGTGATGCTTGCCTGATACTAAAGCTCGCTGCCTGATTTTCATTAAGCCCCCTCTGGTTCTCTCGTCCCTGTTCAGTAGGACCAGAATCAGTTTCCAAGACTAATTTTCATAGTGTTATTACTTGGCATTTGTTGCTGTGCTTTCTTGTGTTTGCTGTGGCCAAATTTCCTCCAGAGACAAGTAACCAGGTCAGGTGTCTCTTGGGCCTGGCTCTGTCCTGAATGACACAGAATGGGTTGGATACTCTCGGCACTATTTCTAGCAGCCATCCATGGAGCCAGAAATGGAGTATGCAATACAGTTCAATGGAAATACAGTTGAGTGCCAAGGTCTACATTCAAACCTGTACCAAACTTGTTAGAAAGGGATTGCACAGGGTGTTTCTGGCTTAGGCAAGATAAAATCTCTCTGTGCAACTTGATTCAGGGCTACATGAGATACTGGGAGATATTTTATTCCACTCCTGTCAATACCTCCCTTATAATTTTAAAAAGCACGTATTTGTTTAGCATGGTAGGGGGTGGAAACACATGCTCCTTCATTCTTACCAACATCCTTCTCCAAATCTGCTCTTTGTTATAAAATTATCAAACAATCATTTATGACCCCAAGGAAGCTCATTGGTCTCTTTGAAATTGTGCTCAGTGGGACTGGAACAATGGAATACTGTAACCGTGGGAAATTGTAACCCACCCTACCGTTCTTTTGACATTGTTTCTGTAACTGCTGACTCTAATACATAGCTTGTAGATAAACAGCATATTTGTATAAGAATCCTAGGAAATAACCACAAAGAGTACAGACTCTGACCTTCAGGCAAGGCACACCAGCTCCAGGAGATTTGGGGCCCTTCAACCATGGAGCCAGGATGACGTGAAGCCAGGATGCTGCACACAGGACCGTCACTGGCCTTATCGGAATGGACTGTGCTCATCTGCAGGTAGAGAACTTTCAACCCCCTCCCCCGAGATCTCTTTGTTCTGTTCCTCTCTCCCTCCTTATAAAAACCTCTGCTTCTATTCAGAGGTAGAAATGGGCTTTGAGACAAGACTCCCCCATCTTCCAGGTAGGAGGCACCTGAAAATAAACCACTTTCTTTTACATCAGCACCTGCCTCTTGAGTTTCGGCTTTCATAGCAGCAGGTAGCCAGACCTGCATTCAGTTCCAGGACAGTTTGTTGTTCTTGACCTGGGGTCAGGAAACTTGTGGCTAAGATCTAGGGCATGAGCAAGTCACTTCACCTCTCTGAATCCCCTGTCCTTCCCTCTCAGGTGATGAGAGGCAGAACAATTGTGAGTGTATCATTTTTATGTTTGCCATGCCCCACACAGCACAAGCATTATGGATGGGGGAGCCATTGCAAACTATAAAGTGCTAAGTACATATCGACTACTGAGGATTTGTGATTTAAATTGCCAAGATACAGTTTCAGGAAGCTGGCCCATTTTGTATAGTGTCATAAGATGCTTTACAGGTTAGGTTGGATAAGCTCCTATTCATAAATACTAACTGCTAATAGGATTAGTGTCTGCTTCTTGAAAAAGTTTTGCAACACTGCCATCAAATCCGCAGTTCTCCTGTTAGTCAGCGTTTTAAGCACAGGTATTTCAGAATTCTGTTAAAATGTAGATCTTAAATGTTTAAAATCCTTTTAAAAAGGATTTGAAAATAAATATTTAAAAAGTTACAAATAGAAAAAAATCATGGAAGAGGACACATGTAGAAGCAGATCAGGAAAACCAGAAACCACAAAGAAGAGAGAAATAGATTTGATTAGACACATTTTAAATATCTGACAAACATCAAGGTCAAGAAAAGAATAAAAAATAAAAATTTTCACCCTGACTGGTTTGGCTCAGCAGATTGAGTGCCAGTCTGCCAACCAAAGGGTCTCCGGTTCAATTCCCAGTCAGGGCACATGCCTGGGTTGCAGGCCAGGTCCCCAGATGGGGTCTTGTGAGAGGCAACCACACCTTGATGTTTCTCTCCCTCTCTTTCTCTCTCCTTTCCTCTCTCTGTAAAACTACATAAATAAAGTCTTTTTAAAAAAAATGTTTTTTCTACATAGATGATGGATATAAAGAGGCAGTAAATAGAAAAATATGAATCATTATTAGACAAAGAAAAGTGTATCTCTTTTCACTAGTAATTAGGAAAATGTAAATTAAAACATCAATGAGATATAATTTTTAAAAGCATATTAGATTGAAAAATTTTAAATATCAACATATAACACCAAATATTGGTGAAGATCTGGGGAAAGGAATACTCATATGTTTCTGAAAGGAGAATCAATTATTTAACTTTGGGAAAATAATATCATATCTATTAGCATACAAAATATATATGTTTTGGATTTAGCAACTGGGCTAAATTATAAACATTAATATATAAGGACACACCTATATAGTAGTTAGGTTTAATTCAAAATATTTGTGGTAGAAAAAACTGAAGAGGAAACTCATTATTTTTCATAAATAAGAGAATGGTTGAGTAAATTATGGTACCATGGAATATTACATCATTATTTTTAAACATCATCTAGAAGTATTTGCTTACTTGGTGGATGGCCATTTTGTATGTTGTAAAGTAAAAAAAAAAAAAAAATCAACTTCCAAATTAATGTCCATAGTAAGATCCTCCTTTAGTAAAACAAATTAATAAATATATAAATTAATCTCCATAAAAACTTATATTTCTGTGTATTTTATAGAGTAAAAACAATGAAGAAATATGTTTAGATGATAATTAAATTAGATAAATAAATAAATAAATTGATAGATGTATTTGAGATCTCAGTGCTTGAATTTGTCTTTTTTGTGGATTCCCCTAAAACAATAGCTCTTAAACCTTTAGAATGCATAAAAATCACCTGTTATAAAACAGTTAAAAGGTGAAGATTCCCGTTATTACCCTGGATATTTTGATTTAATAGGTCAAGAACTCAGGAAATCTCAAGTAATTCTGTCACTAAAATATGGATTTCCAGAGTACAGAATCAACCCTATTTTTTCTACAACCCTTCCCCTAACTCTTACACATAAATATCTATATTTATTTTTGGTTTTCTTAGAGAAAGGTAGACCTGAGCTCCAAATGAAGGAATGGACATTGTGAAAGGATTTGCAAAGAGAAACTGACCTTTGTCATAAACACAGAGATGGGAAATGTGTAGGACAAAGACAGTATTTAACTCAGGGGAAATACATAGGAACATTCTGGGGGCCTAATGGATCATTTTCTTGAGATTCTTTGATTGTAAGTAACAGAAACTTATTCATCTGGTTTAGGCAGAAGATGAGAATTTATGAGGATGCAGGGATGTCTTAGGAACCTAAGATGGAAGGTGCAGCCAAATCTCCCGAGGGCTCTGAACAGGAGCAGGAAATGCCGTGAGGGCCAGGTTACTCTTTCTGTCTTCGCTGGACTGTGAATTGCTCACCTCTGTGTCTCACTGCATTTTTGGTGAGCATCCTTTTGTTCTTTTTGTGCCAAAGTTTTTTCTCTGCTTGTCCATAACCAGGGAACAAGTATGGCCACCCTGGTCCTGGCTATACATCATTTCTCAGATCCTGGTCCTAACAGGGTATGAGCAGCAGCTTTAAGCTTTTATTTTTAGATCTTAGGCAAAAAGATATGTTGGCCTCACTCCTGTTGATGGATTGGATTTCACTGGTTCAAGTGCCCTTGGCACCAATAAACAGTGGCAGTGGAGGGACAGAGCCATATGGAGCAAACTAGTTGCAGGCTGCCACAGCTCTGGGCACACTCAATTTTCAGAGAAGAGGAGTGAAGGTAGAGCATTTTCCCCAAAATATGTGTACTTCATGCCATCTTTGTCATAGATTTGGAAGCTGGAGGGAGTAACCCAAGTTCTTGGGTTCAGCCTTTGGTAAAGTCCCTCTGTACTTGGGTTCCATGAGCAACTGATGCATATTTATAACATATATGCCTTTCGTGGTCAAGGCAGTTTAAGTAGATTTCTATTATGTGCACAAATCCTGATTGAGTAGTTTGTCTGGATAGTCAGTTCAGCACCTAATAGGGCCCTACAGTAATTGACTCAAGTCTGTAACACGTGCTCCCAGATTTCCAGTAGCCAGAAAGTTTCTTAGTATGGTACTGAAGTTTTCAAGGATTCTATTTTTGAATTCCTTATTGGTGGCTGTGGAAAAATGATAGAATCCTGAAGCACTGGGACCTAAAGAAAAAGAGTTTAGCCTCCCCGATTTATAGCTGAGAAAAGTGAGCCCAAGCAGGAGAGGAGAGTCCACAGAGTCACACAATGAATGAGTCACTGATCGTTGGAAGCCCTGTCACGTGGTGCTTCCTTGTTCAAGTTACGTGTAGGGCTCTTCCTTCAATCTCTGCGTATCCTCCCATCTTTTTATCACTTACTTTCTCCACTCCGGGAATAATAATGTAAACAGCAACAGCAATATCAATGATCGCATGAACTAACATTTGGTGAGTGCCCACAATGTTCTGGGCACATAAGCTGCAGCTATAACATTAAACACATGCACACACACACACACACACACACAAACTTATCTTATAGATAAGGAAGCTGATTATTAAAGTGTTGAGTAACAAATAGTATCAAGTAACACAAACAGGAGGGGTGGGGCGATTTTAACTTGACTAGATTAACATCTCCCTGCCAATAGTTCTCAGAGTGTTCTGTATTTTTTCTCAGGACCCTGAGATGATGTGTGATCATATATTTTGGTGATGGTGTGTACATGTCTTCCTAACAGAATAAAACACAGGGTGGGAAGTGCTGTGTGGACTGAAGTTTGACTTAAGCCAGAAAGCATATGAGTGACTTGCAGATATCAAATGAGATATTCTATTAAACCAAAGATTTCTCAAACACCAGGAGCTAGAAATTCGATTTGTGGACTTCACATTATATACCTTTATCAAATGACAAAGGTAAAAGTGTGGGACACTATAATTTCCCACGGTGGCTGAGTAAAACATGGCCAATCCTGTATTGTCCCGTATTGTCCCTGTACTGTTTCCACGCCTTTGCTCCAACGCTCAGCGTTCACCAGGGCATTCACTCTGCCCCCTGACCTGACAGCCAGACAGAAAGGATTTGCAAGCGTCAAAGGGAGGTTACTGGACACTGTTAATATTTTTGTGATTTAAATTAGTTCATGAACAAAAACACTCAGTTGCTCATTCAAAAAAAGGAAATAAACAAACAAATAATTAACCAAAGCAAAGCCCTCTAGTCCTCACTTTCTAGGTTAAACTGGCTCCATTCATTTACCCTTTCATTTTCAGTGCCTGTTCCTAACTCTTTAAATATATTGACTTTCTTTTATTTCTCATCAAACACTTAATAACTCAACATTTGTAGGATAGAACACCAGATAAAAAGCCAATATTAGATCTAATATTTATCAAGCAACTGAAATAGAGTGGGAATAAGGTTTCTTCCAGTTAGGCTTGTTTAAATGCCTCCATGTCTGCCTTCCTAACATGTGGCTAGAGTTTACCTTGCCAACAGCTAGGACTCATCTCTCCTCTTACACTTATGTTTGACTCGAACCCCAGCTATTGAGCTACTTTGCAAAGGGCTTTCTGCTAAGGAAATAATGCACATACAGTAGAATTTCATTTCAGGAGAAGCCAGAAGCTCCGAGTCTGTCCCCAATACAGTTTAGGATCTGGACAACCTCCCCGTACCTTAGCTTTCTCTTCTTTATGAAGACAGGTTTGAGACTGGATGGTTTCAACAGTTCAGCAGCATTAACAGGCTGACGCAAGTAACATTGCTCGCCTTGTCTAAAGAGTGAGTCTACAGCCAGGCTTTCAACATGTACAACAGATACAGTCAGACATTCCTGTGGGGTTGCCTCATGATTCAGTCTGATGAATTCTAAGCAAAGTAGTAGAACATTTTCTCAAAAGATGTGGCAGAAATCTGCCCTGGCTGGTGTAGCTCAGTGGATTGAGCGCGGGCCTGCGAACCAGAGGATTGAGGTTCAATTCCCAGTCAGGGCACATGCCTGGGTTGCGGGCCAGTTCCCAGCAGGGGACGCATGAGGGGCAGCCGTACACTGATATTTCTCTCCCTCTCCCTCTCTCCTACCCTTCCCCTCTAAAGATAAATAAATAAATAAATAAATCTTTAAAAAAAAAAAGATGTGGCAGAAATCTGAGATTTAGAGGGGCTGTGGAATTATAAGATATTCAGCTAAATACTCTTTCAGAATGTGTTGCTATGTCATATATAAAACTTTTTTTTAAAGGAAGATTTTAAATGGCTGTAAAATGAACAAAGATAGTAAGAGAGAGGGAGAGGTGATAAACCATGAACTTACTATCACCAATGAGAAGGATTTGCATTACACAGGAAGCTAGGAATTAGCAGAATAACCCAAGAGGGGCTTCAGGAGTGAAGGGAACTATGAAGCTCTCAAAAAACCATGTTCCTATTGAGAATGGAAGGGAAGATAAAGTGCTTCTCAGATAAGGTCAAGTTCAAGGAGTTCATCATCACCAAGCCCTTATTATATGAAATGTTAAAGGGACTTATCTAAGAAAAAGAAGATAAAAATATGACAGTGAAAAGACAGCAAACTCACAGATATTAACAACCATACCTAAAACAAAAGCAAACTAAGCCAACAGCTAAAACAGGAGCAGAAACACAGAAATGGAGATCACATGGAGGGTTAGCAACAGGGGAGTGGGAGGAGGAGAGAGGGGGAAAAGGTACAGAGAATAAGCAGCATACACGGTGGGTAGAAAATAGACAGGGGGAGGGCAAGAACAGTGTGGGAAAAGTAGAAGCTAAAGAACTATGACACATGGACTTGAACTAAAGGGGGGAATGTGGGTGGGAGAGGGTGTGCAGGGTGGAGAGGAATGATGGGGGAGAGATGGGACAACTGTAATAGCATAATCAATAAAATAAAAAAAAAAAGAATGTGCTTTCATGGAAAACATAAAACACCTAGTGGGAACTAAACTGGAGTCCACAATCAGAGAACATTTAGTCACAAAGAAAAGCAGCATATCTCACCGTATGAAGGAACATGGATTGAAACACTGAATTAAAAGAGCTCAAAGAAAGAGGGTTTGGAGGAAGATGAAAGCATTTGGGCCTGCTATCTTCTGCTTCCAGCTGTCCCAACCAGGGTCTTTGGGGGGATATTGACATGGATATTAGTAAAAAAGATCTCTCTCTTCATCGGAGATCATGAGCCCTGAAGAGATTATACGGAGACTGCTATGGCCACCTTTGCCACTGCGCAGAGAGTCTCTATCCAGGTGTAAAGACCAAGTACAGTAAACATTAATTCTCAAACCATAATTTATAGAAAAATGTTGGGACAACATCACATTACTAGTGCCTACTGTGGAGCTCAGTAGTACTTGGTCTTGAACCACAGACAGATAGTGAAGGGGCTGCAGACTGGCCCCAGTCCACAGACCACAGTAGGAGTGCTCTGGTAAAGCAGGGTGAAGAGAGGGAAAGAAACAGCTTCCTAATCATTGTTGAGTATGGTACCTGAAGCTACCCAGGCCCAAATGAAAACGACCCTAAAATAGCTTATACAAGTTGCTTAATTTAGTTCAAGCTGGGTTTCTATCACTACAAACTTGAAACAGTCTTGACTAAAACGCACGTTTAGGATGTTGCCAGTCATTCTCCTCAAACTATGGCTGGCATCATTAATCCATCATGACATTCTTTCCCATAATATTCAGACCCAGCTTCAGAGTCCCTCTAAACATAGTATTCAATGCAGCCTCCGGCTGCTAATCAGAGTCTGCAAAGACATTTAAATCTACCGAGGGTTCCTAAAGCCCTCTTCCTGAGATCTCACATTTAGTAAGTCCTTGCTTTTTTCTTTGTTATGTCATATGTTTAACAAAGCAACTCCTTGCTGTCAATGGAAATGTTATAGATTTTACTTCTTATCTAGACAGAAACCAAACAGCATCCAACGGCAATGTCAGCTCTTACCTGTCTCAGATCATACACACTTAAGACAATGGAGAGGACAGTCAAGATGATGATGGCCACAGAGTATTCTATGTAACCTTGAGACAGCCACAATGTTAAGGTGAAGGCTTGGAACACATAAAATGGATTTAAAACCTGCGGGTACAAAAATAACATTCAGGTCACTTGCATGGAACTTAGTAGCAATTGAGATGATGTCATTTCTTTATAGAATGGCATTTCCCATTTTTTACAACACACAACAACCTCTGGTGTTTAAGAATGCACGTAGAACCCCATTAATTTTGGTGGAGACAATGTCAAGCACAAAGAATGTGATATGGTAGAAACAAAATTATTTTAAGCACTCAAAACCATGGCCGCAGACTGAATCATTCTTAGTATTTTGAATTTTCAGAAATATGTTACCAATAACAAAATACAACAACTTACCTTTTTAAACAGATTTACCCATAGTGCTGAGGAAACATGATTTAGTTTCTTTTAAAATCCAACTCCAATTTTGAAGATTTTTATTGCATTGTTTTTTTTTTTTCTTTTCACCTATCACATACTATGGTTCAGTCAAGTTGTATAATAAAAAATAAAGAACCTACTTTTACGCAGGTCACTTTTTTAAATAACACACTGATATGTCACGGGTCTTAACAAGATCCCCTGAGAGTCAGCCAAGCCAGCATAGGCCTTCGCTTGAACAGGAAGAACAGTGAAGAGAAAGGTCTCATCCCAGTCTGCAGCAACAACCACAGGCAGGACTTATCGCCAGCCCCAAAGCTGGCCGTCCATGCGGGTATTTTGGTAATGTGCACAGTTTTTTTCACTCCCTCATTTCCCCCACGTTGGTCCGGCAGACTTCCCTCTTTCTTTTTTTTTTCTTTTCTTTTTTTTTTTTTAGTTTTACAGGTTTTTAAAATATATTTTATTGATTATGCTATTACAGTTGTCCCATTTCTCCCCCATCATTTCCCTCCACCCTGAACACCCCCTCCCACCTACAATCCCCCATCATTTAGTTCATGTCCATGTGTCATAAGTTCTTTAGCTTCTACATTTCCCACACTATTCTTGCCCTCCCCCTGTCTATTTTCTACCCACCGTGTATGCTACTTATTCTCTGTACCTTTTCCCCCTCTCTCCTCCTCCCACTCCCTTGTTGCTAGCCCTCCATGTGATCTCCATTTCTGTGGTTCTGTTCCTGTTCTAGTTGTTTGCTTTTGTTTTAGGTGTGATTGTTAATATCTGTGAGTTTGCTGTCTTTTCACTGTCATATTTTTATCTTCTTTTTCTTAGTTAAGTCCCTTTAACATTTCACATAATAAGGGCTTGGTGATGATGAACTCCTTGAACTTGACCTTATCTGAGAAGCACTTTATCTTCCCTTCCATTCTAAATGAAAGCCCTCTTAATAATGGTAGCAGAGAGGGCACCCCGATGCAATGGAGCATGGGACAGTCTCGTGAGGTAGACAGGTCATGAGAATCGAAGAGCCCATCTGAGAGGAGCAAGGACCGTTGTCTTGGTGAGGGGCTCTTTATGAGGGTTATAAATTACATGAAATATCTCAAACCAGTGCTGTTCTCTCTTACCTCTACTTT
Source organism: Glossophaga mutica (assembly GCA_039655065.1). Taxonomy (NCBI): domain Eukaryota; kingdom Metazoa; phylum Chordata; class Mammalia; order Chiroptera; family Phyllostomidae; genus Glossophaga; species Glossophaga mutica. Next base: position 172,033,938 of record CM077304.1, on the reverse strand, counting down.
CTATAATTCTCTAATTATTAAATAAACTTCTATTTTAGTCCTAAAAATGAACTGATATCTAGTTAATGCAGTAATAGCTTGTATCTTAAGAATTTCTTAAACCCTTGGATATATTTTATACATTAAAAAAGTTTTTGTTCTTTAATGGTTCTTATTATTTCCATTGCATCAAGCTTTTCTTACAAATTATAGCTTTTCTGTTTGCTTGGCATAAAATGCTCTAATTGTAGATTATGCACTAATAATAATACAATTTTCAGTTTTATACAAACTCAGCAGAAAATTGGTTAAATACTTCTTGTAGAAGAAATGACACCATCATAATTAATGTCATGCCCTTAATCAATATTCTTTTGAAATCAAATGTGAAAAAGCACTTTTTTTCTACTAAAGGCCTATTAAATTTGTGCCAGAAAATACCAACACTCCTTTCAAAATATAGCAGCTGACACTTGGGAGAGTCTTTGGCAATTTGAAAATGTACTTGAAGAAGAAGTTGGAAAAGGAGCCTGCTTTTCCGAAGTGGCAAGGACTGTCTCTGTGGGGACGTGTGTTATATGGGAGATCTCTGCACCTTCCACTCACTTTTGCTGTGAACCTAAGAGACAAAGTCTAACAAAAAATTTTATTTTATAAAAGATGTGACCATGTTCAAAAGTAAAATAACCATCTTTGTGGACTATAACTAGACTTGAAATATGCAGCTGAGTGAGGGCTGATGTGATTAGCCTTCTGGGTTCCAGACAAAGACAAAGAGCAATTGCTGGAAGCTTGGGTCTAGGGGGAATGAGATAGAAAGTGTCTTATGAGTGGCAGTGCGCAGAACCCAGCCTTGCAGGGGAAAACAGGGGTAGCAGTGGGGTCCCCTGCCCAACAGTAGGGTCTGAGGAAAGTCACAGCAAACAGCGGCTCACCAGCGGAGAGTGAAGTGGGAGAGAACAGAGCTGGTGGTGCAGTTGTGAACCTCTCCAAGCCCCAACCTGGCTCAGAGCCTGATTCTAACAGGGAGCTCCCCAGAGGGTAGAGCCCCATCTCCACTATGGATCTGAGCTCTGAGCTGGGGGCCTGAGGGAACCACCAGTAAATGGCAAAGGCAGAGCCATCAAAGAGGGAGGGTGAGACAAAAAGGAAGGGGAAGTCCTACTTGAGGTGAGTTTAGCAAAAACATAAAATAAAGTAACTTCAAAGCATACAAAAAAATACTAAAAAAGTAAGTTAATGAATTAATTTAAAAACCCTGCTAATAAAGGAAGAAGTCATTCTCAGGGAATGGAAACAGCAGAGAAATATAAAAAAGACCTAAATAAAACATCTAAAATCCTCAAAGACACCATAGAAATCATAACATTGCCCCCCCACCATAACCACCATCAAAAATTTAAGAAAACAAATAGGAAATTATGAAATAGAACTCTTCTATCACACTAAGAAGGGATTTTTAAAAAGTAGATTTGAATTTCAAACAAATGATTATTTAAAAAGACCAGTTAGACACTCTGGGACAATATATGTGTATATTTTAAATAAAGGAAACCCCAATAGGTAAGAAAAATGCAGGCTAAAGGCAACTGGGGAGTAACAAAAGGAGTTCACATAAAACACAGATTTTGTTCACATCAAAGAACCCACGTGTTGCTTAGGATTCCCCTGAGCAGTAGAAAGTAAAAAGTAAAGGATGGGATAAGAAGAGATAGAAGTGAATGTTTGGAAAGACAGCCAAAGTAAGCTGTTTAAAAAAATAAAAGATAACAAGGCTATTGTAATGGTTCATTTTATGTGTAAACTTGGCTACAGTGTTTGGTTTGGTCCAACAGTAGACTACATGTCGCTGTGAAGGTATTTTATGAATGTGATTAACCTTTACAATCAGTTGACTGTAAGTAAAAGAGATTGGCCCTGATAATGTCGTTGGGCCTCATTAAATTAGTTGAAGGCCTTAGGAGCAAAAACCAAGACGTCCCAGGGGAGAAGGAATTCTTCCTTAAGACAGTAATGTAGAAACCCTGCCTGAGTTTCTAGCCTACCAGCTGCCCTGCACATTTCAGACGCAAGGCTGCAACACCGACTCTTGCCTCGCTCAGGGGCTGTCTTCTCCCCTCCAGATTTCAGGTCTGCAAGCCCCCACAGTGTGAACCAACTCCTTAAAATAAATCTGCATCCATATCCACCAAAAAAAAAAGTAAAGAATGGGAGTGGATGGGAGCTTCCCTCCCACCCCCACAAAAAGAAAAGCAAACCATTAGTAGTTACCTGTTTAACAAGCAGCTTCCATATGGGTTGGATTTCAACCTCAATGGCATTGGGCCCACACACTAGTCTTCTGTAGGAGATGAATCGTCTGTTAGTGTCACATCTGCAAACTCATGAATAAATGAATGTAGACCAAGCAGAAGTCACTTGTCTACCTTTTGGAGGGTTTTGTGCTTTCAATGAACCATTAATGTGTAAATCCTAAAACACTAGTATATATTTAAAATGCAAGTCAGTAGGTGAAGAGCTAAGTTGTTTTCCTGGTTAAAAAAAAATATCTTAAGTACAGTATAGTGTAGCTCAAGAGCCAAAATGAAGTTAGAAACATATCTTGCATTATTTTAAAAATAATTTTAGTAAACTCTTAGAGCAGCTAAAACACAGATATGAAGATGTTCCTAGAATGTTCAGGCATTCTAGATTGCTCTTGTTGTGAGAGATCATGTCTATCTTACCTTGCTATCTCCAGCACCTTGCGACAGGCCCTTAGGATATGAACTCAACAATTACATGAGTGAATGAGCTAACAAACCAGAAGATCATATATGGTCTTCATGACTAACACCTTGTAAGTCCACATGTATGCACATTACAAAAAGGAACCCCTCATGTTTGTGTAGCATTTTACAATCTACAAAGCTCCTGTGAAAGACTCTTTCGTTTGGTCCTCACAATAATTCAAAACAAAAAAGGACTAATGTCCCCATTTTGCCAAAGGAAAAAACCATTCAGTTTGCATGTTTTGTCAAAGGTGAATAAATATATCATTTATCATGACAGTGTGACTTGTAAGCAGAGATGACAGTGTCAGAACCCGAGGTGAGCCTTTTATACATTCTCTCCTTTAATTACCACGTTATTCCGTGGGGTTGCACATTACCATCTTTATTTAAATACAGCTGCAGTTCAGAAAAACTAAGTAATTTTCCCAGAATCTCAGAGCTAGGAAGAAGCAGAGCCATACTTCACAGCATGTCTCTGGGACTCCACTTCTGATTCTGCCTCAGGGAAGGAAGGAACAGAGGTCAAAATCTGTGGGATGGATCTTTGGTCTAAAATGTCAGAGGGAGTAAGCCCAAGTTTGTCTGACTTCTAAGACTTGTTCCTCCAAGTACAATTATCACTTGCAGTGGTCAGAGAGAACTCAGTCCAAGGTCTTCTGACCCTGTGCTACGAGCACACTGAGGCTCAGGGATGTTGGGAAGCAGAGAGGTCAAACTGCCTGTGCTGCTGTTTGGCTTCACAAGTCTCTACACCTCACACTGGGAAGAGACCATCACTTAAGTCACTTTGGTGTTCAGGATTCTTTTCTAGGATCCATGAAAATACCTTGTTGTTGGCCAAGGATCAGAACTTCTCAGAATCCTGAACTTGATCTTCTCTCATTCTTTCTCTGCTGAGAATGCCCTTCCCACATTCTTCACTTTGAAAATGCCTTCTCAGCCTTTGAGAGCCAAATCTGACAATAGAGCCCAGTGGTTGGAAAATTCGAGATCTAACAGACTTGAGTTTGAATCCAGCCAAGCCTGTGTACTTGCTGCTTCCTCCACATGGAACAAGTTTCCCCCCCATACCTTCGCATGGCTCACTCACTCACTTCATTCAGGTTTCTGTTCAAATGACACCTCCTCGTTGGAGCCTTCCCTAATAATTCTGTTCAAAATAGCTACCCTAACCCCAAGTCACATTCTCTATATCTCCTCAACCTATCTCATCTTTCTTTAAAGTGCAATCCAAAATTACATCTTGATAATCCAAAATTACATCTGACTTTTTTACAGTTAATAAGCAGGCAAACAATAGACTGCACCCTCCACTATAATATAAGCTTCCACAGGACACTGTCAAATCCTGAATGCATAAAACAGGGTCCAGTACATATCCTACATTCAAGAATCATTCGTTGAATGAATGAATAAGATGACTGAGGGGTGAGCCTTGGTTCCTTATATATAAAATAGGTTTGATAATACATGCCTAATAAAATTGCTATCAATAACATGTGAGATAAATATGTAAAGCATTTAGCACAAGTGCCTAGGACATGACCAGTTCTCAATAAATAGCAGCTGTTGCCCTGGCCAGGTAGCTCAATTGGTTAGAATGTCATCTCAACATACCAAGGTTGCAGGTTTGATCTCTGGTCAGGGCACATAGAAGAAGCAACCAGTGAATGAATAAATAAATACAACAACAAATCAATCTCTCTCTTCCTCCCTCCCTCTCTCTTTAAAAATAAATAAATAAATAAAAGTTGTTTTTTTTTTTGTTGTTGTTGGGTTTTTTTTTTGTTTTTTTTTTTAATAGCAGCTATCTTTGAAGTCTTTTCTACTCCCTTGGGCACAGTTAACTGTATTTTTCTCTCCACCAAACAACCCTTCTTTTCCTAATAGCAGCACGTGCCTCCTTGAATCATTACCTATAATTGTGTCTTTCCCCTTAAATTTCCTAGATACTCTTTAATGGCAGGGATGGAGCTCTTTCAACTCTGTGTATCTAGCATCTAATGGCACAGCATCTGACACCGAATGTTCCTTAAATATTGGACTTAATCAGCGAGGATTGTCTCTTTGCGACCCATGTCTACCCTCACCCCCAACAGGGCTAAAACCCAGGGCTTTCCAGAGCTACAGCAGCGCACAGGCTGTGCCAAGTCAGTGTAGAAAGGAACGAGCCAAGGGCCTGACGCACTTCTGCTTTCTCTGTGTGGTGAGATGGTTTCTCATGGTAATCTTAATCCACTGAGCCTCACCAGCCAGGACTGGTCTCTATCTCTTTAAATTTGATCATTCATTCATGTGTTCATTCATTTATCAATTTATTAACCAAATAATTGTTGAGACTATGCCATGTGCTAGACACTTTAGGCTCCAGATAGTGAAGACTGGAGTGGTCCTCAAGGGAGAAGGATTGTGTCAGAGCCACTGATGAGCTTTTTCAAGCCACACATGACTGCTCTGCTTCCATACTGGTGAGTCGCCAACAGAGTGGAAGGGAGATCCGTAGTTTTCCAAACTGTTAATGCTGTGCCAGGGGATTCTGGCATGAATTCTGGAATTCTTAGGAAGCAGATTTATAGAATTAAAAAAAAAATTCCCAGGCATGAGGATCTGGAAAGCAGAGGGCCAGAAGGACATAGGGTACAGGTAGGTGGGAGCCAAGAAAACCCAGGTAGGATCTTGCCAAGGAGACCCAGGACTTAGGCTTCCTGGTGACATCAGGGGCCTTTGCTCTAGAGAAGGCATTGGAGTTAAGTGATTTTATACATTGAATGGATCCAGATCCACAGAACCAAGAGTATGAGGAAGCAGTTTATTTTTTAAAATGTTGATCTCAGGGGTTCATTTCATTTGTATTAAATGCCCCATGCAAATTGTAATATTTAAGTCGTTTATTAGCCACTAACTGAACACTAAACACTGCCTCTCTCCTCTACTCCAACCATCCCTTCCTTCCTCTTCCTAAGCACTGGCCTGATGGAAGAATGTCTACAACAGCAGTGTTTTCTAGGGATGGAGCTTTCAAAGGGGACAAAGGTCATAGCATCCCAGCATGATTTCTTTTCTGACCTGGCTCCCCAGAAGGCCTGAGGGGTGAGAAAGGAGGGTCTCAGAACAGCCCTGCTCCTTTTCTCTCTCCTGCTCCCTTTTGATCCTTCTTTCACCCTGTTTCAATATCTCTTTTCTCCTGAAGTTTCCACCAGCCTGGAGCTGAGTATTAATGGAGTTTCCCCCTCTGATACTAACAGGCATGCCTTTTCACTCAATGTTGTGACAAATGTTGAGAATTAAGGTTGGCCCTGCAGAATCGCTGAGCCTATGGTGAGCACCTCCTTCCAGCTCCACATTCAGTGACATCACACCAGTGGCTTGAAATCAGCCATGATTGGAGAAGGCCCATTATAGAAACTGGCAACCTCTACCCATCGAGGCTCCCCCCCTTGCCCCCCAGAGAGCTGCGTTACCAACAAGGTAATTTGTCTGTAGCTAATGCCATTAGGAGGTGCCGGCTATCTCCTCTGCCAGAAAGTCCCCTTTTTCTTTTCAGGAGATTAAACAAAGGAGGCCAGAGGAGGGTGTCCTGAATAAAAAGAAGCTGAAGAGACCCTCAATTTAAAAACTATCCTAATAGGAAGACTGTTGGATGAATGGGGAATGAGAGAGGTTTATTTTTCCATGGGACCCTGTTTCCATGAGATAAGAGAACTCCCTCAAGTGTGCATGGGCCTGTCTAGGCCAGGTTCTAAGAGGGAAAGCTGCATTGAGTTCATGAATGAGTGAAACTAGAAACAGAAAGCATCCTGGAACAATCTTCCTTTCTTTCTGATGCCCTCTGACAGTTTCTCTCCAGGATAAAAGTATCTATCCTGATGTCCTGATTTGTCTTTTGCTACTAAAAAAATGAGAACTATGTGCATCTGTGTACTTTTCCTCTTTTCCTGGCTACTAGGAAGCCTAAAGAGAAGGTTGTAGTTAGACTCTGTGGCTTTTCATCATCAGAGATTTTTATGTATTTTCCTTTCTTTCTTCACATCTCATGCCCTTACTTTTCATGCAAGCAAGCTCAAGGAAATTAACATCACTCAATCCATCATATTTTTAAAGAGTCAATCTCACACTGAAAAATAAGGAAAAATTAGGGGGGAAATACTCCACATTCTATTTACTATCTTTACCCTCCAAATAGCCAAGTCCATAAAATAAAATGTGCCTACATGTTTATCAGTATATTATCTCCTCTATTCTTCATATTTGAAAAACTATACTTTCTATCTTGCTTATTAGATTGTCAAGTTCTTTACTGTGTAGACCAGATTTAAATTTAATTATGTATGATGTTTATTAAAGCCTTGGCATTTGATAAATAAGGACAAACATGAGGTAGCTGCACTGATGGAAATCTTTCCTGCAGAAATGCTTTTCTAGACAGTATATCTACATTTATCAACTAGATTTCCTAAATGCCCTAGATCAATCTTTTAAAGTCTTGTGCTTAATGCTACTAAACCAATATATTTTTAATGACTTTGAAAACTTTTTGTATTTCAATATATTAAGCATTGAAATCTTATATAATGCTACCATTTCTAAGGCATTTTGCAATGTTGTCACAGTCTAAATACTTGCTTCATTTTTTCATTATGTTCAAGCAAAGACAAAACTTAAAAACAACAGATCAGTAATTCTCAATCTTGGTGTGCATCAGAATTATGGGGGTGCCTGCTAATTATGCAGAATTTCTTCTCTCATCACTACCCCTAGCTCCTACCTACTAAATCAGAATTGTGGGAAGAGTCCAAGAACCTGTATTTTAAATACTGGATTGCTTCTTAGCTTGTGAAGTAGTGTTTCTGGATGACTATAAAGAAGGTCCAGCAGACAGTGTCCCTAAAATTGGTCAAGAGATGAAGCTGATTATTAAAATTCAGGGGAAAGCTTGCAGTGGTTTCCTTTCAGCTTCATCAAGATTCATCACTTCAAATTCTAGGTGAGGAAAATGAGGATTCTAGATCACTGTGAGTTAATGAGTAGTATAAGCATTTTCATTGCTACTACTATTATTTCTTAACCTATGTGCCTCTAGACATGTCACTCTCACAATTATACAATTCTTTGCCTCTCTTTCTCACTAGTTAGTAAACGTCTTTTTTATCCCAATATCCCTAGTGTTTTGCAAAGCACCTGGCATATTAGAGGCATTTAGTTAATAGTTCTATGAATGCACTCATTTACTCATTCATTCCACAAATATCCATTGAGCTCCTATCATGAATCAGGCATTGTCCTAGAGGTGTGGTGAATGACACAATTAACTGAACAAACAAAATCCTCATCTCCAAGGGCCGCTCTTTATAGTAAAATGCAATCAGAATATTATCTTTTTCTAAGGCTTTGGAGGATTAAGAAGCTGATGTTTATGAAGTGACTCAAGATTTTTTTGAGGAAAAAAATTCAAAAGACAACACAGAGAAAACTGTTGTACAATCCTGAAAGAAAAGATCAAATGTTATTTGATTGCATTGTTCTTTTAGTCTTTTCTTTTTAATAAGTTTGCCTATGATGTAAATAATTTAGAATATCTTTTCTGATGCCAGTAAATGAGCTGGGATGATATGAAGTTGATGAAGCATTATGCCAACAATTGGCTGATTGCAAGCCATATGGTAGTTTCACTTTCTGCTGGCAAAGTTCACTCAGACATTATTGCAAACCCTACCTGATCTCCTGCTCTTCACTGGTCAGACCCAGTCCGAACATGTGATGAATGTCGTAGCAGGAGTGGCTGTCTTCCAGCAACCTGGGATGTGGTCAGGATAGGAACAACACTTCAGTTCACGGCATACAACAAATCAGTGTTCTTCCCTTATATCCCGATGTAGAACTGAGTAAAAGTTGGACTCACCCGACTTTCTGAAACCTCTTCTCCAAGTTGTCCCAAACATACTTGATTTTCTGCACTTGGATCCATCGTAGCTGCAGTGACAGACGTGTGAAGATACCAGTCATTCACGAAGTGAAGCTCACCCAGGTAGGGGAGAGCTGTGCAGCGCAGGCCCGCACACGGCTCTACCTTTCCCGGATACGTAGCTGTGATTCCTGGCCCAGCAGTGTGAGATCCAAACTCTCATCTAGTAATCACTCACAGTACTCTTTTCTAGCAAAAGTGTACCACAACAGTGCACTCTCAAAACTCACTTACTTTTAATTCCGGTTTCAGTACAGCATGGTTTATGACAGAGTGGTGGTCAGCTACCAGGGGCTGTTTCGGGTTTTTGCTGATAGGAAACTTTAGTGCGGATAAGTAGAGGCAGAGCACCTTCTTCCTCATATATCTTTGAAATTCGTCCTAGAAAAGACACTCCAGCCTGTGAAATTCTCAAATGGTATTCCATAAGGCACTCAATCAACCGAAAACCTGCCAAGGGCCAGGCCAGTGCTTCCCACAGTTTGGGCTGCAGACAACAGCATTAGCATTATCTTGGAACTTGCTAGAAATGCAAACGCTCAGCCCCAGGCAGACCTACTGAACCAGAAAGCCTGGGGCCATGGCCAGCAGTCTGAACTTTAAAGAGCCCTCCAGGCAGTTCTGATTGCACTAAAATTTGAGAACATTGTGCTGGGAGAAAAATGCACTTTTCAGGAAAATTTTATATTCGGAAAATAGTTTCTGGCCTTCTTAAAATCACATCTAGATGTTTAAAATGTCTAGTTTCCCTCAAAGTACACATTTTGAAAAATTGAGTGATCATTCCCACGTTATGTTTCTAAGAGTCACAGCATTGATGGCCGGGGTTCCCGTACGAGCCAAGAGCGCTGCCCATTAGCCTGGCATAGTGGAAATTTCCTTAGTCTAACGTGGAAGAAATGCCCACATTTCTTCATTCCTGGGTGAAAAACCAAGAGGTGGCACATAGATCACAAAGACAGTATCTCCATCTCCTATTTTGGGACAGGAAAATTCTTTCAGGGGTGTCCAACCTTTCAGCGTCTCTGGGCCTCACTGGAAGAAGAGTTGTCTTGGGCCACACATTAAATACACAAACACTAATGAAAACTGATGAGCCAAAAAAAAAAAAGTTTTAAGTAAATTTATGATTTTGTGTTGGGCCACATTCATAGCCATCCTGGGCCGCATGTGGCCCAGGGAGGCTGTGGGTTGGACATCCCTGCAAGCTCTCCCCTCTGGAATGCTAGCCAGTCAGTCATTGGTTGTGCCACAAATGCAGCATGATAGGACACACACGCACCGTTGTCCTTAGCAAAAGAGTATCTGCTTCTTGCAAGGGGCACGGGACGCAGGTGGCCCACACCCTCCACTGGGGCCTCCAGTAGAGCACCAGCAGGAGGGCCCCGCAGGTCAGCATGGAGCCTATCAGGCAGAGCGCTCTGCGCAGATTCTGGGTCTGGAAACCAAACACCTCCTGGAGAGAACAGAAAAGATCACTCTATTTTTCTTTTTCACATAAGCACATCCTTTTGTTCCAAGAAATACAGACTTCAGAGGCAGGGGTGTTAACTGGGAGAGAAATTTGGCTTTGGCTGTTTGAATCAGACTGATTGCTTACAGCTGTCCCGCTGATAGCGGGACAGAGGACTCATCTTAGCAGCCTGGCACACGAGCTAAGGTGTCAGGCAGGAGAAGCAAGCAATGGTCAGAATTATTTGCTTCTAAGTACTCTTAAGAGTCACCTCATAATTTTATAAAGTGTTTCACACTTTGAATGAGTTCTACTTTCTTTAAACGTAAGTTTTTTAAAAATTGTTAATGTGAATTTACTGGAGGAAGACGATAAAATCATGACGGGATATAGTCCACACTTAATATCCAGCTTTATTCAAATTCAGCTTTGTTTAATAATAACATGATTGAGAAGAATTGAAAGTATTAATAACTACACTGCTTGCTGAACCAGTAAGATGCTATAAATTAAGAGACTATCTGTGGACATGAGAGGCTTTCAAAAGACAGCTGTCGGTATTTACCTGGGGAGGAACATGCCGAACAGTTCTATTTTCAGTAGTAGGTTAGTTAATATTTGTCATTCATTGAATAAAGACTTAAGATGTGGTTTGAGGGGAAAACAAATAGCCAAAAATAATATATGTGGGGGTTTTTGAAGCGAATTTATAGTTTCCATCATCTACAATAAAGATTCACAGCATTTTTTAAGTTTCAAAACCTACATTTTTCAGACAATGAAATGGTATTAACCAGGGGGTTGAGGGTGGAGAATAAAAGTGATAGTGTCTAAAGGTACAAATTTGCCACAAGTACTAAGACAGCCCTAGAGATTTAATGAACACAGATGATAATTTTGTACTGTAAGTCCATAATGTGATAAATATTGATACGTTGGCAACCATATTACATTATATAAATATATCAAAGTAACATACTACACCTTAAATTTAGACAATGCTAGTTGTCAAATTTTTCCCATTAAAAAACACCTAGATTTTTGGTGTATTTGGAAGATCCAGAGGGGTGCTGATTATGAACAACATCATTACCATAATTTGATTTTAGGTTCTGATATTACGTTTGTGTTTTTTCTCTATGACTCTGAACTACCATATCCAGATCACAGAGCTTTAATGTCAAGAAAAGAGGTTTTTACTGAGTTTCCATAGCACTTTGAAATAATGGGATCTTCTGAATTTTATGCCAGTTGAGATCATGTTATAATAAATCTCTTGGCTTTATTCTTTGGGAAAGTTTTTGTCTTCATTATGGTTATTTTCATTATGTTTTTCTAATAAAGCACTGTGTGGTAGATCAAGATTTTAATAATAGTTGTTGAAAGTAATCCCTAAGCCTAGTGGAAAGGTCACAGGCTTAAGAAGCAAAGATGTAAGTTGAGTCGCTGGTCTGCTAGTTTTCAGTTCATGACCAGTATTCATCTCTAGGAGATTCCAGTTTCTCCTCTACAGAGAAATTAGAAATATATGCCTTAGAGCATATTTATGTTCAAATCAGAAAATGTCTCCTTAAGTGCTCTGCAAAATAATTACAATTTTGAGAGTCCCTTTCCACAGTTCTTCCGCACTATCACCCAACTGAGGAAAAACATTACGTTTAGTGATGCAGCCCCTGTATTTTGTGATTATTCACAGTAAGGTTTAAATGTTACTTAGAAGCATGTGTTCACTCTGCTTTGAAGCATGTTTTTGGTTGGCCTCCTATCTTTCTCATTTTCTTTCTGATTCTATAAACCTGTTTTGGTTTTACTTGTGAATTTACTTATTTATAGTTTTATTAGACACAAATAAAATGTATATGCCAGTTTACATATTATGTCAGAAATATTACTAAGTGATTTATGAGGGCTTACTGATAAAGCCCAAGTGTGTTCAAAATAGATGCAGAAGAGTGAGGAATTTTAGCTCAATTTATGGTGAAAATGACATTCGTGCATGACCTTTCTTCTTTCTGTTTACTTGCCCACAGCAACCACATTGTTCATCATAATTCTGATTCCTTTTCATTCCTTTTTATACAACAACTTTTATTAAAAAAGGAACTTGCAATGCTAGCAAGGCTGCAATAAAGTCACTACAACTACACACTGCTAATAAGGTTATAAATTAGAGTAGTTCTTTAGGGAAACCAAGGTGACAAATTGTATCAAGAATTATAAAGATGTTTCTATTTCTTGGATCAGTAATTGCCCACTTAGAAACATACCCTGAGGAATAATAGGTGAAGTAGAAAGTAATATATATCAAGATGTTCTGTGTAGCTTTATCTGTAACAGCCCAGTGATTGAAAGAATGCAATGATAACTAACGGTGTGATAAGATGTGAAACATCGAAACAACAAGCTATTGAGGAACCACTGAAAACAGAACACACGAAGTCAATGTGGACACACGGGACATTCCGTGATGTAATGTTAAGTGAAGAAAAAACAAAGAACAGATAGAATAGATGGAAAGCAAACAGCAACATTTTGAACTTTAACCTATTTATATCAGTAATTACATTAAATGTAAATAATCTTAATAGTATGATTGGAAAGCAAAGATTGTCAGACTAGAGTAATGAACTAAGACCCACAATATGCTGCTAATAAGATACATTTTAAATATAAAGAAGCAGAAGTTAATTAATTAAAAGAAGCAGATAGATTAAAAGGAGAAAAAGGAGGAAATACACCATGCAAAGACTAAGTAAAGAAAATTGGCACAGCTATATTAATGTCAGACAAAATAGACTTCAAGAAATATTATGAGAAAAAAGACATTTCATAAGCTAAAAGATCAACAGGAATACAACAAATCCTAAATTTTTGTGCACCTATAAATGTAGTTTCAAATTTTGTAAAGCAAAATTAATAGACCTTTATCTATTCCCATAATTAGAGATTTTAACACACCTTTCTCACTAACTGATAATTAGACCAAAAAATCAGTAAGAATACAGGAAATTTGAACAACCTCATTATCTAAATTGCCCTAATTAATACAAAAAATCTCAGACCCAAACTGCATGATTCAAATTCTTTTCAAGTACACACAAAATATTTACCTATATTGACTACATTATGTAATGCAAAGTATGATGACATTATAATTAAATTAGAAACTAACAACAGAATAACTTTTAAAATCCCAAATGTTTACAAAGTAAACAATATATTTCTAAATAACACATGTGAGTCAAATAAGAAATTACAATAAACGTTAGGAAATATTTTGAACTGAATGAAAATAAAAATTGACAGTAGAGCCCCAAACTGGAAACATCTAAAAGTACATCAACAAGAGAAAGAAAAACCAAATTTTATGTTTCCATACAATGGAATACCACAAAACAATAAAAAGGAACTAACTTCTGATGCGCACAGCATGAATAAATCTGACAGACATCACCTTAAGTAAACAACTACATATAGAGATGCACAATTCTACCTAATTCAAGTTCAAAATGAGTAAAACTGATGACAAAAGTCATTAAGTTATACACTTAAGATCAGTGAACTTTCTTTATATAACTTTATATAAATACAACCATTGACATATATTATTTTTTCAAATCGTTTACACTATTACAGATGTCTCCATTTCCTCCCACCCTTTGCCCACCTGAGTGAATTTTGTCAATAAAAATTTTTAAAAAGTGGAGTGAATTTGTTTATTAGACACTCTGTTCCAAGCAAGCATTTTAATTACTTTAATGGGATTAGATTGAGAAGGGAAAAAAAGGCTGCATAATATCAGAAATGAGTAGGAGAGACAGAGAGGGTGAGAGAGAGAGAGAAGTGATTTCTGGGGAAACGGGAGGTTTGGTGTCCTAGAAGACTGTAGCTGCATCCTGGTGTGATGATCAGGAAGAATGAACGACTTCCACTGGAGCAGAGGGAAAACCGCATCCCTGATAACTGAGATAAGGGAAAAGGTTTCTCAGCATCGCACTGCTTGTGGCTGGGGACACCTCAAGCAAAATGTCAGCAGATTTTTTTCCTGTCTGTTCTGAAATGAAGTCGAAGTAAGTAAGTAAGAACTTGTACGTGTCGGAGTAGTTTTTAGAGATGTGTAGCTCATTGAGCAAAGTGAACAGAAGCTATAGTGTTGCTTCTTTGATAAACTGACCTCATAATCCTTGCTAAAATTCCTTCCTAGACCATCTCTCAGTTTTCCCAGAGGTTATAGTGTCAGGTATGGGACTAGAGGTTTTGGCTAAAAGAATCACAACTTTATTTGGCATTCGTTTAACCAAATACTCTTAATCGGCTGGCTAGTGTCTGAGTGATTCAACGTTTGTGTGTTTCCACTTTGATTAGTTAATGTCAAGTATAAGTTGATTGTTCTAAATGATTTGTCTTCTGATGCAGTAAGAGTCACTGAGCTTTCTCCTAAATATTTATACACCCCTGATAAAACCACTAAGAAATGCAGAGTAGAGGAGGCAGCCAGGGGTAGTATTTATACTGTAAAAGAGGAAGGTAAGTAGAATCCAAAAGTCTTATAAATGTAAAGATGCCGAGAACAGGAGCAAGAGGATCAGAATCTCAAACCCATCATACATGGTTTCTTGTACTAAAGTGAGTTTTGTCACCTATTACCTACGAGGCCTCAGGATTGAACTTCTCTAAGTCTCAGCTTCCATCTTGGTACTTAGAGAATTTTAATAACACACACCTGGAAGAATAGTGGTGAGGCCTAAATAAGAAGTCATGAGGGGCATCCAACCCATGGCCCATGGGCTGCATGAGGCCCAGGATGGCTATGTATGTGGTCCAACACAAAAGCATAAATTTACTTAAGACCCTTATTTTGCTCATTAGTTTTTGTTAGTGTTTGTGTATTTAATGTGTGGCCCAAGACAATTCTTCTTCTTCCAGTGTGGTCCAGAGACACCAAAAGGTTGGACACCCCTGTGAGGTGTGGAACATAAAGCAAGCTCTCAATCAGTGCCAGCAGGTGGTTTGATAATAGGCCAATCAAAGGAGAAGAGAGGTGACTCTTTTAGTCTTGAAGTGAAATATACTAAGTCGAAGTTGGAAATGGAAACAGGCTCTGATCCACAAGGAACCCAGATCTGCCACCACCTATGAGTTGAGTTGAAAAGCATAGAGGTTATGCTCATCTTCATGGAGACTTGAATTGTATTCTCTCTAAGTAGTGATGTTCCTCTCTTATTTCCCCCCAGAACTCTCTATTCCAGATACCAGGAGCGGTACCACAGCCCTAATGACTTCTTCTAAACCCAGAATACAGAAGAAGCAGTGGCATTGGGAGTGACAATGAAACACGCACCTGCCTTTTAACAGAGGTTGTTGCCTAAGGTCAGTTTAGAGCCCTGCGGAAGTCTATCAGCATAGTGTCTGTTCTTTATGCCCCACCCATTGCCTTCTAGAAGTTCTCGCTTGTTTTTAGCTCCATCACTTACTAGTCAATGTGATCGCAGTAAATAACTTTAATTACCTAAACTTTAGATTCCTCATGTAAGGAATCTCATGTGAGAAATGTGACTGGTTGTAAAATGTAACAGCAGTAGTCTGGTGTCGCAGTTAAAAGGTGGGGGTATGGCATTTTAAAAAAAAAGGTTCAAATTCTCTACCGTGTAACTGCAAAAATGACCTAGGGCGATCCACTTCACTTCTTCCGATGACTCCATTTTCTCCTCCATAAATGAGAATAACAGCAATAAGCATCTTCTAGGGTCACTGTGAGCAACTAATGGGATAATGTATGCAAAGCATTTAGCTCAGTTCCTGAAACATTTTGAGCACGCAGTATGTGTTAAGAGTTAATGTTTGCTTGGGTAATATGCAGTTCAACAAAATTTCAAACCAGTGTGAAATGATTTGACCACAGGCAATATTCAGAACTAAATGTTATTTGCCAAAACCACAAGTTGTATTTCTCAAAGTGATTGATCCAATGGCTTAAATGGAATTTTTGCTTTTTCCACAGAGCATAAATTGTCAAACTTGAAGTCAATTAGAGGCCAAAAAGAAGACTGCTCACCTTGCAATAAGTGAAACTGAGAAGGATTTTAAGGTAAATACCTAACTGATTCAAAGATTAACTAGACGGCATAACTATGCATATGAGTGTACATGCACGTATGTGTATATATGCACACACACACAAACCAGCACAATTATTTTGCACTTGTGCAGGAGGAAAGCAGTGTAATAGAATAGCCTCTGATGTTATGTAATGTGATCTTATATATGTTACATAACTGAGCCTTAATTTCCTCAGCTATAAAATGGATATTTGAGGGGCTAATTTATAGGGATTATAGGGATTATAAGGGATTATAACGTATAGGGATTATAGTGAGAACATACAGGAAACCCTAGCACATAAAAAGCACTTTTCAAATGGTCATTTTTTTCTTTCTTTTCTTTATAGGTACCTCCTATAGTTGCCATCAAAGGTAGAACCAATTGGCTAAATCTCTCAGGAAAGAAGAATAATGAGGTGCTGCTTCACTAAATATACTCTTAGTCATATGGAGCCTCCCCATGGGTCTCCCCCTGTCCTGGTTCATGAATTTTCATCGCAGCCAGAGCACTAGCATTTATGCATGACCGCCTTGTGCGAACGGGTCCTTTTTAGGTTTTGTAAGTGCTTTTATTCTTAGCTTCACTGTGTGTTCATCCATCAAAAATGTCTGTTATGTGCCCACCACACACGGGCACAGTAGTGGGTGTTTCACATCCTTGGGATGGGCGTTCTGCGTTGGGCGTTCCTAACACTTTCTCTTACTTAAACAAAGGTTCTCACAACAGCACAAAGCGAGGGTGACTTACTCACCCAAGGCATAAATAACTCTCAGTATTACAATTATCTCCTGCGAATGGCAAGGCCAGGTTTTTGCTGTGACACGTTAGGCTTTTCCATGGGTGAGAAGTTCCAATAACCTTAGAGTAAAATAGTTTTTTCTTTGTAGGCCACAAGTTTCAGTCCCTTGAATCAGAGATGAGGAAATAATATTTCTGTGTCCTCTCGTGAGACTAGAATGCACCATGCTTTATCTTCTTTCTTTTAAAAACAACCAGGACAGAGCCAAGTTTCTATTCATTATTCACAATCTACCCAATTGTTACTTTTATCTGGACATGCCTAATTGTGTTCCCATATGTGTTAGACAGGAGGGCATTCTTAAAAGTTTGCTCTCTTATCTCTAACTCTGCCACGCTTCTGGGTTCTTTTCTTTAATGCAAAGATAGCAGAGTCTCTACTGGTGAGCCGTGTTAGTGTGATCATCGTTCCTCACCCTCGGTTACTGCTTGGGTTTGGCCACATGTAGTCATTTGTGTTGAATATCACTAATAAGTAGGCATTATTAATTACAGTTTTCTATATTTTGCCCTGCATTTGTGCCGTGGAGTGCCCTTTGAGTGGGATAAAATGTCTTGAATCACTTTCGCTTGTGTCTATATTTAACAATAAGAATAAACTTTTCTAGCAGGGTGACTCATCGGTGCTATAACACTGCCTCCCCCCAACTCCAGACACCTGTCACAAGTCCAGGTAACCTGTACTTCTAACCAGCTGGCTACAAATTGGAGGTTCCCAGAATCTCTACCTTGAATTCGATTGACTTGCCAGAGCAGTTCACTGAACTCAGAGAAACATTTTACTTACTAGAATACTGCTTTGTTATAAAAGGATATAACTCAGGAACAGCCACATGGAAGAGATGCAAGGGCAAGGTGTGGGAAAGGGCACTGAGCTTCCATGCTCTCTCCAGGTGGCCACAATCTCATCACCTCCACGTGTTCACCAACCAGAAAGCTCTCTGAACCCAGGCCTCTTAGGTTCTTATGGAGGCTTTATTACCTAGGAACGATTGGTAAATCATTGGCCATTGGCAACCGACTCAACTTCTGGCCCCTCTCTCCTCCCAGGAGTCCAGAGAGGTGGAACTGGAAGTTCCAATCCTCCAATTACAGGGCTACTTCTCCTGACAACCAGGCTCCACCATTAGGTGGTCCAAAAGTCACCTCATTAGCATAACAAAAGGCACATTTGTTGCTCTCATCTGGAAATTCCAAGGTTTTTAGGAGCTCTGTGCCAGACCAAGACCCAATGTACATTTCTTTCCTTTTTTCTTTTTTATTAAATTTATTGGGGTGATATTGGTTAATAAAATTATATAGGTTTCGGGTGTACAATACTATAAGATATCATCTGTATATTGTATTATGTGTTCACCACCGCAACTCAAGTCACCTTCCATCACCATTTATCCCCCCTTTACCCTTTTCTACCTACCCCCACCCCCTTTTCCTCTGGTAATCACCATATTATTGTCTTTATCTACGAGTTTGCTTGTTTGTTTGTTAGTTGTTCAATCCTTTCACTTTTTTCACCCAGACACAAAACACCCCTCCCCTCTGACAGCTGTCAGTCTGTTCTCTGTATTTATGAGTTTGTTTCTATTTTGTCTGTTAGTTTATTTTGTTCATTAGATTCCACAGATGACTGAAATCATATGGAACTTGTTCTTCTCTGACTGGCTTATTTCACTTAGCATAATGCTGTCCGGCCCCATTCACAATGGTGCAAAGGCTAAGATTTCCTTCTTTTTATGGCCTAGTAGTATTCCATTATGTAAATATACCACATTTTTTATCCATTCATCTACTGATGGACATTTGGGCTACTTCCAAATCTTGGCTGTTGTAAATAACACTGCAATGAAAATAGGGGTGCATATATTTTTTCTTTTTATAAATCACAATATCACAGTGACTATATAATACAGTATTATATAGCTGAAAGTTGCTAAAAGTGAATCTTAAAAGTTTGCATCACAAGGACAAAAACACTGTAACTATGTGCAGTGGTAGATGTTAACTAAACTTATTGTGATGATTATTTCACAGTATATATAAATATTTAATCAATATGTTGTACCTCTGAAACCAATATATTAGGTTGACTAAAAAAATGTTTTTCCCCCCATGAGGTGGCTCTAGTAGTGCTTAGTTGTCTTTAACTTCATTCAAAATAATTTTGTTAGATTGTATTATGACAGCTGTCATATCATCATGCATTTTTTAAAAATTTAGCAAAATCAGTGAATTTTTATGTAGCCATTTTAATATTGAAGATGGAAGAAAATAGACAACATTTTTGGTGTATTATATTTTATTATTTCAAGAAAGGTAAAAACTGAACTGAAACACAGGAAAAAAGATTTCTGCAGTGTATGGAGAAAGTGCTATGACCGATCAAACGTGTCAAAAGTGGTTTGCAAAAATTTTGTGCTGGGGATTTCTCATTGGACGATGCTCCATGGTTGGGTAGACTAGTTGAAGTTGATAGCTATCAAACTGAGACACTGAGAACAATCAACATTATATCACACAGGAGATAGCCAACATACTCAAAATATTCAAATCAATAGTTATTTGTGAAAATGAAAAATACACATCTTTTATTTTCTGGAAAAAAAATCTACAGATTTTTTGGCCAACCCAATAATTTATATGTCAATTAAATCTCAGGGTTTTTTTTTTTTTAAGTGTTCTTGAACAATCCTATAAAATAGAAACTATTATTAATTAGAATAGACTGTTAATGATATGTATAAATTATTGGTAGATTAAAGAAACTGAGTCTTAAAGATGTTCAAAATAATCATTGCAATGGTTCCCTTATGCTTTCTTTCTAGAGTAAGACAGACCCTTTTTTCTTTAGCAGTGTGAATCAAAGCCCGATACCAAAGAGATGAACATATATCACTCTCAGCTCCAAGCATTCCCATAAAGTCAAGTGGTACTACTGTAACAAACATACTAACATATGGTCTTCCTGGAAATCAAAGTGCAACTCAGGATACTCATTTGATGAGGCTAATGGTGGAAGAGCCTTAAGTGTGGACAGAAAGAAAAGGAAGTATATGGGTAATTAGCAGGGACAGTTTCTGGAACCAGAATTTGCCCTAAACTAAGGACATGGGACAACACGGCATGCTCTTTTAAAGTTCATTGATGGAATGCGAGCATCACTAAACAAGGGTGTCTCAGAAATTGTTCCGTTCAAAATATTCCCTTGAAAAAAATAGCTGTCACAATCCTTTGCAGACGAGCATCTGTTGTCTGCTTAAGACAGGCTGCTCATAGGGCTGGACATTCCCTGTGGGACAGCTGTGACAGTGTCTTCATTTACGATTGCTGTATAACAAACTTAGTGGCTTAAAACAACACAAAATATTATCTCATAGTTTCCATGGATTAGAAGTTCGGTTAGCTGGGTCCTCTACTCAGCATCTCACAAGACTGAAATCAGGGTATTGCCGGGGTTATTTTCCTTCTGGAGGCCAAAGACCTCTTTCAAGGCCCACGGTTTTTGGTAGGATTCAGTTGCTCATAGCTTCAGGGGGCTCCATTCTTTTGCTGGTTGTCAGCCGGAAGCTACTCTCAGTTCTCAGTGCTCAGATACCACGCAGAGTTCCTGAACATTAAATCCTCCATCATCAAAGATGTGGTGGAAAACCTCCCTTGCATCAAATCCCTCTCAGGCTTTAAGTCTCTGACTTCAGGAAGGGCCTTGTCTCTTTTCCAGGGTCACCGAATTATGTCAGGCTCACCAAACAATCTCCCTTTTGTTTAACTTATCTGAGCTTGTCTTGATTAGATATGTAAAATCCTCTTTTGCCATATAACATAATATAATCACAGGACTTGTAGCTCATCATATTTGCAGGTTCTACCCACACTCAGTTGGAGGAGATTCTAAAGGCAAAGGCCACTGGAGGGGTGTCATGTGAAGATCCTGCCATGATAGACGGTTAGGAAGTTCTTCCATCAGGAAAATAAATCAGGCTGTCACCCTCTACTCTGTCCTCCGCATCAGCCACTCAACTACTGGAAGACAACGACCATGGCTGTTCTTTGGCAAACTGTTCCCAACATCTTTTAAACGGTTGTTAATTGTGATATCCAGATATCCCTCTAAATACACTATACTTCTTAGAATGAACTATACCTTCCTAGAGGTTTCCTAAGTAATACAGATTATAGCAGGACTATTATTTTGCTCTTTACGACAGACTTCTGTGGAGACATCCCATGACTGATGTGTTTTATAGCTATACCATATTGGCAACTAATGCAGTCATAACTAAATGAAGCACTTAAATTGCTTTTTCATAAACATCTACTAAGCCCTAGTCATTAATACCCTCACCTTGTATTTTAATAATAATTTTGAGCAAAAAGGAGAAAGGACTCAGGGACATGGAGAACAGTATGGTGATTGCAGGGGGTAGGGGGTATAAGGGAACTAAATGGTAATAGAAAACAAATACAATAAAGATAAAAATAATAAACAAATAAAAACTTGAGGATTAATATGTGGATCGGGTGCTACTGTACCGAGGCCTAATACATTGCATTTTGCCAGTTTCTCTCCTATAATCCAGCCTAGAGAACATTTTGAATCATGATTCTGTCACCTATACTGTTGTTTCTCCTTCATAGCGAGGCGTCGTTTGAAGATTAGATAAGTTTTCCTTCATCCGAGCTGTTAATATAAATGTGACTGAAGACAGGAATGGGCCAGTAGGGCTTACTTTTTCATTTTAATGTTAATCTTTTGAGTGTTTTTTGTATGTTAATGGAAGATGAGGAATGCATGACATTGTTTAAAATGATTCAGATGTTTAAAGTTTCAGACTTTTCTCACCAACTCTTTACATATTAGTTGTTTCTATAATGGCAGACCTCATACAATTATCGTTGCCCGAGTTTAGTCAGAGAAAGGGGAAATATTCTCAACATCAATTTCACTTAATATATGTACCCCTGCATGTTTCAAACTACACATCATGACACGTGACTCCCTGCATGTAAGCGAATGCTTCATACTTTCACAGCTCTCTCCCCGTTTTGTTTGTCGCCCTCACAGACCTTGTGAGTCAGGCACCTAGCGAGGCCCACAGAGGGGTCCACAGCTACACAGTTAGCAGCAGAGTCTTGACTGAAGCCCACATCTGCTGTCTTGGAGTCCAGGGTTCCTCCCTGCTTTCCCAGAAAAAAGGCACCTTGAGGCAAAGTGCTCTCCTATCAGTCCCGTGTCCTCCATGTTGCCCCTGGGGCTGCTCCTACTTTTGGTTTTGACACTTAGTGGGTGAGTGTGTGTGCAGAGCAGGGCACTGATGGAATGCTTGGGCTTTGCAACAGATACGGATAAAGCAGGACTTCTGCCTCAGGGGCCAGGTTTCAGGCCACCTCTCCAGAAAGTAAGTGCAGCAAGTGTGGCAAGAGCAGACCCCAAAACAGAGACTGGTGCACACATAATGTGCACAGGGTCTGGCTAAACAGACATAAACGACTTTTTTCTCCTAGAAAGGTAATAACGATGAAACAACAGCTTTCACTCATTGAAAACATCCAGCCCTTTCTTGTGGTGGTTCCATGGAACATCAGCCATAAAAAAATTGCACACATACTCACAGAGGAAAGATTCCATGCACACATAAGTGTGCCAAATGGGACACACGGTAATACGCCTCTGAGAAATTCACAAAGAACTGAGATGTTATACTAGTGACTCTGAGAGGCCCTGCTGTTATCTGCTTTCCTGTTTCACCTCGTATTTCTCAAAGCTGACTGATAGAATGAAAAAGGAGACATTTTATATAATACCTAAGAACAACATTGTCCTACAGAAGGTATTTTGGAAAGGCTGTGTTATCTCATTTAACCCTCACCACAATTCCGAGTGGTAGGCATTACTCTCCACATTTTACAAGTGACTCAGAGAGGTTCAGTAACTTGCCCAACAGACTAGAATTCAAACCCAGGTCTGCCTGAGACCAAAGCCCATTCCACAAGGCACTGGGCTCCGCAGCCAGAAGGCTCTAGGATCATTTGAAGTCTGATGTTGTGAAGGATCTTATGGGCTGTTAGGGAAGTTGTGGATCCTGAGAAGAGGTCAAGACACAAGAAGAGCTGACTGTGATCAGAGGGGCTGATGAAACATCTAGGCAGGGCAAATGTTTAGGAAAATGACAGGTGAAGGAAAAGGAGACCATTGGAGCTGGTTAGTGGTGGGGAGGAGGACGAGTGAGAGGGAGGAGTTAAGAAAAACAATAAAGGCTTGTAGAGTGAGGGCGTCTATCACAGGGGCTGCTGTGAGGGTGACACGAAATACTGTTTGCCGAGTGCCTAGCACAGTGCCCCGTGCAATATTAGGGTCTCCCTCTGCTGAAGGAGGTAGGGCCAGAGAACACAGACAGGAATGGCAACAAGGCTCAGCTCTGGAGGCTAGTACGATGCTCTATATCCATGCTGAGCTCAGCAAAATGACTCCGAGTGCACAGGCCCTCCCTGCTGCTTAGGTTCTTTGTGGGTCTTTGATGGAAGGAATTTATTGTTTGCCTGAACAGTGTGTCCTTTTCACCTCAAATCCTTTCACACGATCACAAGTGATTGTCCACTTGAAATGATGAATGCAAATAGAAGTCAGAAAGGGTTCTGGAGAAACTTTGGGAAAGTAAGAACAAATGGGGAGAGGCTGTAAAAGTCATGGACTGGCAGCTCCCAAAGCCACGGACAAGTCCAAGCCCAGGTTTCATTTGGCATGCTGATTATCATTTTTAAAAAAGGAATTTGTTTCCACAATTCATAATAAGGCTATTTCATATACGCATGCCGATTTCTGGCTTCCCTTTCAAACTAAAGAGCTGACAGCACGGGGCCTGTTGACTGCAGGACAGCAGCTGCTAGGAGCTAGGTGGCAGCTTCCTCTTAGCTTGTGACCCCTGTTTCCCCCAGGCCTGCCTAACTCCCCCAGGGTTCTGATTCACCTGTATAGGACCAGTGTCTGTGCTCTGTGCCCAAGCTCGCAAGTAATATCATGGAGGAGAAATCTACCTCCTCGCCCTCCTCCCCAATATGCTCTGACTACTTGACATAAGCCTAGTGGGATTCCTAATAGGGTTTTTGGCAGGTATCGCTAGAAGTGTTTGATCACCGCCTGAAAAGTAAACTGTGGCACCTGGCCTATTACTTAGTGCTTTCATACCCATGCCTCCTCTGTGATTAAAAGATTAAAATACTAGGCTGTAAACTTTACAGATAGAATACCTAGTTAGAAAAAAATAAAGATCAACCAAAGATTTTTATGAACACTCATCTACAAGTTGAACAAAACATCAGCATCGGCACAGAGTTGTTCTGCTGTGAGCATATTCTGTGAACCCCTTCAGTCTAAAGATTTCAGAGTACCCTACCATTGTCAAAATCTACGGTAAACTGATGTGAGCCCCGTTCGTTATTTAAATTCCCTAGGAGGCACATTAAAGCAAAAAGAAGCAGGTGAAATTAATTTCCATAATATATTTTATTTAACCCAACAAATCCAAAATGTCATTTCAATGTGTTACCAATGTAAAATGAGACATTTTACACCTTTTAATGAAGTCTCCAAAGTCCTGAGTGTATTTTATACTATAGCACCTTTCATTTCGAACTAACTACTTTTCTAGCGCTCAGCGCCACATGTGGCCAGGGTTGCTGTATTGGACAAAGCAAGCGATTAAATCACTTTTTCCTTAGGTTAACAAACAAGGGTAGATGGATAACTATCCCATAGAATTCACAGGGATCGAGAAGCCAGACAGGAAACTGCCACCCTTCTGATGTATGAACCCTGTCCTCTGGTCTCCCTTCTGCCCGCAGGGTGTGTGCCTTCTGTGCCCTGTGCCCCTCTCTCTCGGTCTCCCTTCCTCGCTGCCTAACTGGAGACGCTACTGCAGCAGGAGCACATGGGCTGTGAAGAGGAAGGAGTGGGCTGGATATCCAGCATGTCCCTTGCAGGCTGATGACCTTGCAAGTTATTCAGCCTTCCTGGTCTCAGGTTTCGTTTCTATGAAATAGGATTAATTTCTCCTCTGAGTTCCACAGATCAAATAAAATAATAAAGGTCAACTTGTTAGCACCCAATAGACACTGTAGGAGTTTACAAGCTTTCAGTGATTATTTTTGAAGATCCGTGTACGTTTGGTGAAAGAAGCAATGGGGGTAAAAGAATCACAGAAGTAAGAACTTTTTTTTTAAATATGTGCTAAATCCTAGGCCACACTCTCTTCCTCCTTCAGTCCTTGGTGCTTACAGCCTCTCTGTGCAACGAGCATGACTTCCGCCTGAAGCACCCTGAGCTGGAGCTATACATGCACACCAAGAACATAAGAATAATGACAGATAGTTCAGTGTTTGCCTGAGTTTGTCCAGTTACATTATGAGCTCCGTGTGAGAGTGCACCTGATTCCTCTGCATAATGTCTGAGGAGCAGGCTTCACAGTCCGGTGCATGGAAAGATGGCAAGAGTGCCTTCATCTAGAAGACACATGTTCCCAGCCCCTGCACATCTCCCCACTATAAAACTGTGCCCTGGGACCTCAAGGAGCCTTACCAGACTGAGACCTCTCCAGGTCCTAAAGCCAACATCACCTCAATAGCCCCTGCCCACAACCTTGGGTAATTTGAAAAGACTGTAACATCACCAAGCCACTATTACATAAAACGTTAAAGGGACTATTTAAGAAAAAGAAGAAGATCAAAATCATGAACATTAAAAAGGCAACAAATTCACAGCTATCAATAACCGAATCTAAAAAAAAAAAAACACCAAAAACTAATCAAACAACCAGAACAGGAACAGAATCATAGGTATGGAGATCACTTGGAGAGTTATCAGCTGGAAGGGGGAAGGTGGAGAATGGGGGGAAAGGTGCAAAGATTAAGAAGCATAATTGGTAGGAACAAAATAGACAGGAGAAGGTTAAGAATAACACAGGAAAGGGAGAAGCCAAAGAACTTACACATACGACCCATGGACATGAACTAAGAGGAGAATTGCTGAAGGGAAGGGGTGTACCAGGTGGAGGGGGTGCAGGGGGGAAATTAGGACAACAGTAATAGCATAATCAATAAAATACACTTAAAAAAAAAAAAGCAGGGAAGACTTACCAGCTCATTCTCCTCTCCTTGGTTAAGCAAAGCCCGATGGTCCTTACTTTTCTCCTCCATCTAAACTGGACCACCTGGCTAATTCCCTGGAGAAATGTCAAACCCACTGAAGTTTATGCGAACCCTGTACAGTCACTACTTGTCATTACTGCTCTCAGGTGATTAAAATCTCTTGGCACACACCTCATCTACCATGCTAACAAAGGAAAGAGAAGAAATACCGGTACTCTTCTCAGCCACAGGATTAGTCTGTAGGGAACCGCTTCTCAGTTCAGCCTCCACGTGGAAAACCAGTGGGGAGTGACTGGCACACAGGACCACGCCCACAGAGAGGTTTTCCCATGCGGAACCGCAATCAGGCCTGCATTGTATCTAGATGGCTATGATACTTGCTTTTGCTAAAACTCCCTCACCCTGAATTGAGGCAGAAAGGGCTTACCGCAACTTCCTAAAATCTGAGCTAAACCTCCCAAGTAGGGAGTGTGACTGGTTCAACCACTTTCCCCCTGATCTGCAGCATATTCTCTTTGAATTAGTTAGCAACATGCTTTCCTTTGTTATCTATAAAAGGTAAGCACTTGCAGTGAACCTGTGCATAGTAAATGAGGACCCTCCTCCATGTATTATACCTAGAAAAGCAGTAAAAGCCTGGTCAGGCAGGGACTGGGGCTCTCTGGCCCTCTTGCCCTCTCTCTCTGACTTAGGGAGTGGCCTTGCTGTCCCTTTTTTCCTACAGGATTCCTGTAGTGCGTGTGTATTTGTTCTCTGGCAGCCACAACACACACAGATCCTGCTGACCAGGGTCCGCCGCATTAGTCTGTTAACCTATCGGCTTGTTATGTTTGTTTTGGTTTGTTTGTTTGTTTGTTTTGATTTCTAGTACTTACTTGCTGAGCTAGATGTGAATGTCTCCAGACTTAAGCTGCTGAACTAAATAGATAATGTCCTGTGCTGTCCACAAATGCCTCAGCTAATGAATGGAATGACCACTTTGCTAAAAACCTGAGATAACAGGATTACCAGTGATAGATGAATAAAAACACCATGAAAAGGGGGGGGGCATCTGGGGGTGATGAGACAATAGAAGGAAGAGTGGCTGGCTCATGACTGGGAACGCAGGAGTCATTTTGGAATCAGAAAACTCTGAATTCTAATCCCTGCTTTACTGATAAACCTGGACAAGTAACTTAGAATATAAAGTTTAGATTTCTTTGTAAAATGTCAATAATAACTATAGAGTTGATACTGTGGATTTAAGATGATATTTGTAAAAATACTAACTATAGCTCCCTTCACACTCAATAAGAGATAATCATCATTATCACCATAATCATAACACTAATCAAGAAGAGACAAGGTTTTAAATAGTAAACTATAATAATGATGATTTGATTTCTTTCACTTTCCCTTATTAGTTTACTTAAATTTTCAATACGTAAAGTATATGGAGAGAGGAGGAGCTAAGAAGGCTGAATATTGGGGATGTTATCTAAATTTCCACAACCTTATAATCACACTTCTCTGTTTTGGTCATTCCCTTAAAGGATGAAAAGGTACCTATTGTGTTTATGGGCAGCAGGGAGGCAGGGCAGAAGGGAGAAGGGGATAAAAGGGTTTCTTCTGGGAGAAGTAGCCTCAGAGTTGGTGGGTGTGGCTTCCTCCAAGCTATGAACTCACTAAGGGCAGGATTAGTGTCTGGTTGACGCCTCCCTTTAGTCCTAACTCTGGTCTCCTCATTAGTGGCCTAAAGAACTGATGATCCTTCAGATGCCAGTGAACTTTAAAGAGCCTCCCATTCAGAATGAAACCAAAGGAAATGATTGAGAGTATCTCATCGCCCTTCATAATCTGACTCAAAACATAATTTCCAGAAAACAAAAAAAAGGAGATGAAAAAGAAGTTTGTTCAAAGCTACACAACAAAATAATGGCAGATCCAGGACTCAGAGCCTGGCCTCTTATCTCTAGTCCGGTTTATTCCCACCAGGAAATACTGCCTTCTCTCCTGCTGTATTTTCTCTAGAACTCTGCTCTGATTCTAGAGTGGTAAAGGAATGGGGAATTATATGGATTAGGAGAGGTGGGGCATCTCCACTCCCAGTCCATGGGGCTTATACATGAAGAAGCAAGAGACGTCGTGCAGTGTATTAGAACCACAACACACCCTCCTACTTGGCAGGCACATGATTCCCTCTCTTCACCTCCCCAGGACATAAACGAGAAACTGCACCAGATTTGGAGTCTTACCTAGATTTCAAAGCTCTCTTGCTATTTTCCTTGCTGACTACCAGAGCCTTATGGAGATTCCTGTTTCACAAATGTTGTTGAATGTCTACATGGGCAAGACTGTTTAGTTAAGGTAAGCTGACTGCTATAACAACAACAAATAACAATTTTCAGTGGTTTAGCAAAAAAGTGTTTGTCTAAGTTTATGGTGCTGGGGGGGGAACATTAGTGGGGCAGCAGAAAAGTGTGAGGAAGAGAGTGACAAATACAATGAAGACACGGTGGTCACACTGTTCAGTTATTAACTTCAAGTGGGCTGAGACATAAGGAAATTATTTTTCTTGTTTTAACTGACGCTGAGAACTTAAAACTTTTGAACTTTCCAGTCCTACATCAATAGCTGGGTGCACGCTAGTGTGGTATGTGTTAATGTATGGACATACACCAAACATCCAGCTAGTCACCTGAATGACCTCAATGAAAATGTTCCATTGACTACACTGGGCATCTGATGAATATCATTGGACATCTGATGAATTCTGCCTTGAACCAATCCAGGGGCTAACAATGCAGACCTAATTCTTCACAAGAACATACTTTTTGCAATAAAACTCTCAGACTTTTATTGCAAAGTTTTGTAATAAAACTTCAGAACACTGGGTATTGCCTAATTGTATTTATGGTTTGCAAACTCTAAGACCCTTAAGTGCATCTTTGTCATCTATTTCTCGTCAAAGCTTCCTGACTCTCTTTCAATACTTTTGACAATGGTGGGTGGCTGCTTCCTCCAAGCAGTAATTCAGAGGCCCAGGGACATTTCATCTTGTGTCTCCACCATCTTCAACATGTGAGTTCTGAGCTGCTACAATTTTATAAAAAGGGTCTTGCATGAGAATCAGTGAAAATTTCTATGGACCAGTCCTAGAAGAGATACTGTGTATTGTGCTAGAATAATGGCTAGAACTCAGATGACCACACAGCTGCATGATTGATGGGATATGTGGTTCACCTGTGTGTCAGGAAGAAGAGGAAATGAATTTGGTGGTCATCCAGCAGTCTCTCCCACACAGACCCTATAATGATCTCAGTGAGGGGTAAAGAGACGGGTCAGATTGGATCCCATTCCTTAAGGGACTCAGCATCTGGTAGAAAAGACAAAAACTGTGTAGAGGTGACTGCTATGCAAGGTGGAAAAGAGAAAGGCTTTGGTGATTGCAGACCTTAGAGGCCCTAATATCATGTGACAGGGTGGGGAGTGGACTATGCTATTTGATTGAGTGACCTTGTGAGCTCTTTGCAACAACCACAGGGTGGGAAAATACTGGACTGTCAATACATGACTAATCCTCTACCTGAAATATGGATTCAAAGATATAATCAAATTTCTACTCTTTAATTGCACTTAATCTGTTTATAAGCAGAGCCAAACACACCCCTTCTGATCCTAATCACCACTGCACCAAAACAACCCACACTAATTTATTATTAAACTAATTTAGTATGGACTAAAATAATGTTTAGTATGAACTAAGATTTATACTTATCATACAAAAATATTTCAACTTGCAATGTATGCTGTTTCATCCTTTTTAGAAAAGAGCCTTGGGATGGGGGAGGAAACTAGACAATTAAATTGGAACCAGGGAATGGAAATCTGAATGGTCTAGCTAAGGAATTAGATTTTGTACAGTTCACAGAAAACATCCCTGAGAGATGTCATAGTAGTTCACCAAACTCTTCAGCTCTACTCAGTTCAATTCTTCCCATATGTGTGAACTTTTCTAGGCCCTAAAAGGAGAATGACTGAGATGACTGAGTCTAGAACTCTGCCCTTGAGCTCAGCCTACTGGAGCCACACTCCGGAATATAAATCTTCTGGGTTCTGTACTTTCCTCCAGCTAGTCTAGTGACCCATATTACAAAATGGCCTTGACAAGCTCTTCTCTCACCGACGGGGTCAACGCTGGCAGGTCACAGATATGTAAACTGTTCATTGCTTAGCTGGATCCATTGAGGTGTCTGCCTTCCTCCTACAGAAACTGGATGGTTCAGAATCTGTTGGCAGAAATTATGACGTTTGAAAGTGACCAATTGTCAGAATATGCCAACTGGTAATAGAAACAAGTCATCTCAGAGACTTCGGATTAGAGCATGTGAAGCAAAGAGGAAAGAAATGTTCTGCCTCGTCCACCTATAGCTGACTCCTGCCCAGTGATGAAAAGGCGTCCTTTTTCTATCAATGACTCTTCCCTGAGGTTCTCACTCCTGCTCCTGTTCTAGGCATGGCTGCTCCTCCAGCTGCCCTCTGAAGAGGCAGAGACACGAGTTAAGAAGCAGAGCTAGCTCTTCCCTGGCCCTCATGGGAGGCAAATCCTAGGCTCTACTTGGTCTTTATTATAAAATTAGCTTTATGCATCACAGATAATGTAATTTGGTGTGGACCATTGAAGCAATTGTTCTTTTATACTTAATTGCTTCTGTTTAGAATTTTAAAAACATACTCTCCAGTCATCAAATAAGTATTCATTGCCTTACTTTATTATGGAGCCAATTCTATGTCCTAGTGCTTTATGTGTCCAAGGCTTGGTGGTCCTCACTGCCCTTTGGGTTCACCAATTTTGCTTTGGGGACTTTTCCCATGGCTTTTTATACATAAGTGAAAAATGGCCCTTATCACATTCAAGAGAAAGAACCATTCATCTTCAAAGCCAAGCACTTACCTCAGGGAGTGGCAGATAAGGCAGATGCTCAACAAATACCTGTAAATGAATAAGTCACTCTTTCTACCTAAAGACTGCTTCACAAATTCCATCTTTCAGATTAGGTGGGTGTTCACTAGTTTTTCCTTTAGGATGGCCAGGGGCAGAGTGAAAACTAGGACTAGAGCAGATAATGTCTGTGGTCTGTTCCAATACCTGTGGATGACTTCAGCGTCTCCACACAGACACTTGTGTGCTTTCTTCTAATTTTAGAACTCTGCAACTCTGCAGAGGCCTGCCCTTGAGCCCCTTTGCCCATCCCAGCAAAGACCTACAAGTGCCCGGAGTTTCCTCCCCACTGCCATCCTGCCCAAGCAGCCCTGAGCCCAGGACTAAGCCTAGAGTCTGAAGTGCTTCTCCCTTGCAGAGATTTGGGAGGCTCAGGTGAAGTTTACATTCCAAAGCTCCCTGACAGCATTGGGTTGAGGTTAAGACTTTTCCCAAAATCACGTTTTTATTTGTCTCTTCTACCATTCCCTTACCATTTTTTCCTAGGAATATTTCCTTTATAAAGTAAACCCATTCTCAGTGTCTGTTTCTGGGGAACCCAACTTCAGAAAAGAACTAAGTGTTTCTAACATTTGTATGCTGCCCTAGATCTACATGGGCACTTATTTCCCTTTTGGCAAAAGGGAGAGCACTTGTTATATATACAAGCAGATTTCTTCTTTTCGTTCTCTCACCTGGTTGTTACCCACTACTTTCATGTCAAAGCCTCCAGCATCCTCTCTCCTTCATTTAAAATTTTCCATGCAACCACCCTGAATTTGTTCTAACCATTCTCTCTGCCTAGGATTTTAAAATTGTTCCAGGGCAATTCAATAGCTAATTTCACGCTGCTGGAATGTGTTGAATATTGCCAAAGCTTATGCCACATTGCCATGGTATGCTGTGTATTTAGTAGCTGCAGAGAAACAGAATGTTTGCTGAGTATTCTGGAAGGCTTTTCAGGTGACTGACCACAAAAACAAATCTACACGAACTGCCAGTTGTGTATGGCTTGTTGGCTGAGCACACTAAGTGCCAGCAAGAATGACTCAAGTGTTAACCGTGTTTGTCAGGTAAGTCACCGACTGGAGTCTGAGTGGTGGCCAAAAATGCCCCAGTGCTGTCGGATCAATACCCTGGTGAACATGAAGTTCGCATCCCTGCTGCTGAAAATGCGGATGGCCATGGATCCCAGTGGAGGAGGCCAAACAGAAGGGGAAAGACTTTTCCCTGATCAAATTGGCGTTGCCTCTGATCAAAGCAAGGGTTCAGTTCTGTTTGTCAACTCAAGCGGCTTCCCCAAGAAGGAAAAAAAAACTGGAATGAGGTAGGATGGTTACAAAAATGCAGAATAGATTTAAGTATTACAGAGTGAACCAGATCCCAAGATCTATTCTAAGAACATTAACCTCCAAACTGACGGTCTGAAGCTGGTTGATTTCTTACTAATCACTTTCAGCTGATCTAACATGGTTGGCGAGATGAGGATTCCTTTGAGTTACTCAGACCTGCCTGTGGTCCAGGATCGACTGTTCTTTTTTCCCCTTATCTGAAAGGTAGACCAGATTGAATATCTGAAGGAGTAGAAGAGGTTTTTTTTTTTTTTTTTGCATAAATTTTTAAATAGCTTCAAGAATAGAAGATATTAAACACCATCCTATGTTTTTGCCTTTGGCTGGTGGCCATGTTGCCACATTGAATTTAGCCATCTGGTGATTGTTTTGTCAAGGATGCAGTTCTGAGAGCTGTGACAAACAGCAGGATCACCGTGCTCACCTCAAGGGAGGGAAGTCCATCAGCAGGGCTTCTTTCCACCATGGACAGATTTTATAACACAGAGTAGAGGATGCACAGGGACAAGTGTGGCATTTCCAAAAGAAACATCCCACAAAATATTCTGTCAACACTGTGGAAGTTGGTAGGAAAAATTGTAGATGAGTCTTTATAAAAACAAGTGCAAGATAGCACATCTAGGGAAATAATCTAAATTATTCTGTGAGAAGTACAGTTCCTCAACTTGATTCAGCATCAAAATCACCTGATTTTGAGAGTGTGGTGAAGGTACTGCTCCCCAGGACCCATCTGGGAGATCCTGACCGAGGATGTCCAAGGACTTCATTTCTAATAAGCTCCTTGG
This sequence comes from Glossophaga mutica, assembly GCA_039655065.1. Lineage (NCBI taxonomy): Eukaryota > Metazoa > Chordata > Mammalia > Chiroptera > Phyllostomidae > Glossophaga > Glossophaga mutica. Next base: position 172,000,635 of record CM077304.1, on the reverse strand, counting down.
GGATTTTCACGATGGGTCAAGCTGGAGAACCATGTTCCAGAAAGAGGCTTATGGAGTGCTGTGGATTATTCCCCAGAGATATGGGCTAACATGATGGGACAGCAGAAAGACCAACTGCATACCACCCGCAAATCCCTCTAAATCTGGACTGTCTTGTACAGGTCTTTGCATCTTGGGGGAGACCTTGAAGACTAGGCATTCATCCAAGAAAGGCCCATTTATAAAGCAATTTTTCAGGATAGGCAGATGATAAGACACGAAGGGCTGCAAAATGAAATCTAAAAAAGAAGCTGCCTTTTTTGAAATGGAAGTAATTAATTCAGTAAACAAAGGTTGGAGGTAGAGCTATCTATCTTATTTTAAATAAACACAAATAAGCAGATTAACTAAAAAAGAGTAATTTAAAATAGGAAATCATAAATAATTACATTTTAACTATAATAGAATTATATTCATTCAACTCCTAGAAGTGTGTAGTGTGTTCATTAGTTCATTCATTCTCCACTTATACATTCTTTTATTTACTTCTGTACTGATTCACCCAACACTTTTAATAGTTATGCTATGTGCAAGAACAAGACTTAAGAATTCTCCTTAAAGCTTGAGACTTGTAGAGAAGGAAATTATGTGTCACATTTAATCTCCTTTGATTTTTTGCAGTTATACATGAAGTAATAAATAATATTCTCATGGGAATAGCCTAGGAAACTAAAATGTAGACATAGTGACTAATTTGCTCAAAGCCACAAATCAAAGAAGTCAGGATCAGAGCTCAGACCAGTACAACTCCTAGATTGACTTTCAAGTGTTCTGTGGCTCCTGACGATGTGATCAGACGTGGGGTACTGGTTGAGAGCTCATCACTTCAGCTAGCGCAGCTGCTCCTACGCCGCCAAAGGCCACCCTGGTACAGGCTCCAGATGCAGTCTCAGACTTCTGCTGGCCTGAGCCACCCATTCTATCCTGGGATACCTGCGAGCCTTCCTGTCTGCTGTGCTAGGGTGAAGTGTGGGCAGATACAAAGATTGGGCCTTTCCCAAATACGATCTTGGCATCCAGTCTAGATCAGATTCAGGATTCATCTAGGGAGAATCCAAACCTACAAAATTATCTCCAGATCAAATCAGTTTCTACTTAGTCAGGGATTGTGACTGAGTCTTTATCAAATTCTCAAAGCTGAAGAGTGGCTTTGGGGCTTTATGTTACTTCATCACAGTGTTGTCCCTTAAGTGCTCCTGCATGGACTTTCATCAAATGGGCATTTGCCTAATGAGGAGGTATCTTTTCTACTTTATAATATATGTTTACCTGGTCACACAAACCTGGGCAGTAGTGAAAAACAGAGTCACAGAAGCTCTGCCACTTTGAAGTCCCTCTTGACCCCTGAAGAAGGTCTACAGAATGTTACCTGCAGGAGTCCTGGTCACAGCATGCTCTTGCCTCCTGCAGCCTGCATTGGCTGTATGGGCCACAGACCACCACCCCGAGATGGTTTCTGCTACTTTTTCCTTGAGGCCTCCATGTGCCTTGCCTGACCCTAAGACTGGTTGCAGAATACCCCAGGCCTCTATGGTTACATGCCATTGTGTCACCCCTGGTCATTTGCCATCTCTTTTGACCATTTTCTATCTCCTTTATTCACTTTGAGACATCCTCAGACTATTTATGTCCCCTTTGTCTCTGTATACTACCCTCAGCCACCAGCAGCATGCATCTTCCACCTGTGCTCCCAGAGTCACATCATTGCCAGGTAAAAGGCTGCAGGTGTATCCTCTCCACCCAGCTTTTGTTACACCCTGACACACAGACCACGGAGTGGGCCTCAATGTACTTCTCTCTCTCCCCACCCCATTTTATTATATTTCTTTTACTTAGGCCCTTGCAAAAGTTCCCAAAAGTAAGATAAAAGTAGATAGGTTGAAAGATACACACCCAGTTGTACTTAAATTTTGCTTCTGTGCCATAAAATCTAGTGTTTGGTTTTTGAACAAGTTTGCTTGCCTCCATTGTCTCTTCTCTTGGGTTGAGTATCGTCCTAGCAGAGTCTTTGCACGTGTGTGCAAATAAGCCTTAAGTCTCTCTACATATTGAGATAGTCTTTGTAGCATATACCCACCCCTCTAATTTCACAGCCCACCTCCACACGCCCACTGTATAAATGGACAGTCAAACTCATAAAGCACAACACTGGAATCACTATACTTTGTACTTTTGGTTGTTTTTATTCATAGTCCTATTGTTTTAGTTCAGCTTCTTTGTACTGAATGAAAAAACAGATGTTCCCAGACAAAGGAGGAAAAATAAATTAACAGTGATTATACTTCTTTTTATTCAATCACGTCACAGCTGCTTGCTGAGCCCCAACCATGACCTCGTACTAGACGCAGAGTAGGAAGATAAAATGCGTGAGACTTCGTCTCTACCCTCAGAGAATGTAGCCTCAGGTTAAAGGAAAGTTGCACAGTAGTTGGAGGAAGTTGAAATACTGCAGGACCATAATGCAAGGCAAAAAGAGCCGCACACCACACAAAGGAAGGGTGTGCAGAGTGCGATGTACGTGTAGATACAGGGCTGTCCCTCTGCTTTGGCAGCCCAGTGGTATTCTAATTGGATCTTGAGAAATGGGTGGATTTTGATATGTGGAGATAAGAGTAGTAATTATTGATGCCCCCAAAGAGGAAATAGGATGAGCAAAGGTATTGATGTGAGAAAACGACTGTGTGATGGGAATAAGTGACTTACTAATTGCTGGGAAAAACAGTTTGTTGCATTACTGAGAACAAGGAGAAATGTCTACGATGAGGCCAGATGTGGTCAGTGCAAAGAGCCTTGAAATCCTTAGTAAGCATCCTGTGCTTTATTTGGTAGATAATGTACACCATGAGTGGTTTCTGACCACGGATGTGGAAAGATCAGAGTTCAGCAATAGAATCCAAAGAGACCTTGAGAAGCAAAGATAGGGGACCTCAGTTGGGAAGACCAGTTGAGAGGCTCTTATAATCACACAGGTGGTGGATGAGGGTCCTGGAAAAGAGGAGAGTCTGTGTGAGAGACACTGCCAAGAGACAGTGCAGGGACTTGGGAACTGACTGGAGCGGGGGACAGGTGGGACTCTTCATTGCATAACTACGTTTGTGGTTACAAGAGCAAAAGTCCTCACTTACCCAGAGAGCCTTCTTGATGTCACACGGATTCATCATTTTTGGCTTGCAACGTAATATGAAGGGTGCCCCCTTGAGTTGTGCAGAGTACAATACATGCAACATATAAGAGAACTCTCAGCAGGTTTTAGCAGCATCCACAATTTCAACAGAGTTTCCAGAGTTGATGTGTGTGCAGCTTCCATCACTGGTGCTTTGTCAGATTTTTCATGGTGTTGAAATACTCCGGAGACAGAGTCGGGACAAGACAGCGAGGAAATAAAACTGGGAGTCTGGCTGACCCTTTGAGTGCTTTACAATCAACCATGGACTTTGCCCCACAACTTCCTACATTCTTTCTCCCAGCGGATTAACTAATTTGATTAGCAGTGTCTAACCAGGTGTGAAGAACATAAAAGACTTTGATTTGGAAATCAGCGGACTTGGATTTTAGACTTGAGTCTCCCATGTCCTAAGCGTGTGATCTTGAACAAGTATAACTCTTTTAACCTCAACCACATAAAGTCTTCCCCAAGTACTATGTTTAAAACAAATAGGCTAGTGGGGCAAGGACACCATTATATGAAGTAGTCAAGAAAGGGTTCTTTGAAGAAGGGGTGTGTGAGCTGAAACCCAAAGGAGAAGAACTCAGCCGTGAGGGTGGGGAACTGGCGGTGCAGGGGAGGCATTCAAGGCAGAAAGGATGGCAAAGGCAGTCTTCCGGAGGAAGGAACAAGCTTGGGGCGTTGGAGAAGGCAAGGCTCTCTCAACAAGTCTGGGGGAGGTGCATTTTGTTGTTGTTATCTGTATGTCTGCTCAATTTTGAGGAAAGTCATTTTTCTGGTAGAGTTTTAAAGGGTCATTTGAACAAACCTAATGGAAACCACAGTGTCAACAGAATGCTGTGGGGCAGCAGTTTTCCAGTTTTTTGTGCATAAAGAAGTGAGCATAGTTCAAACCAAGGGAGATGCTCCATGACCCTACAATGCTGTACAAAGCAGAGGCTGAACAAAGTTCAAGCAGAGATTTGGTTTCTCTGGTTTTATGATCTTACTCTCTCCGCAGTGGGAGTTGACCTGTTCTGTGACTGATGGTCAGGTTTAAGAGAACGTATATGAAAATGAAAAACTCTTTCTAAGGGAAATCACATTCATGATGGCAATCTGTTGGATGCTTGCCTTTCTTGCCTCCTTGTTTTTCAGGGCTACAAACATTTCATCCAGAGGTAACAACACGGGAGAGACACAGCAGGGAACTTGCCGGCAGAGATCCTGGGGCTGAATCCAGCTCCCGCTCCTCCACTCACTTGCTGTGCACCCTTAGACAGGTTACTGCGCATTTCGAAGGGTCTGGTTCCTCATCAAAATAAGGAAGGCAGTGATCCTTGCCCTGCCTTCCTCCTAGGGTCATTATGAGGCTTAAATGAGAGAACACCTATGAAAATATTTTGTATACTCTTAATGCCCTGTATACAAATCAAGAAATAATAGCATCTACAGTGTCAAGAAATGAGTGGAACTTGGTAAAGATGTTGCTTTGATTCAGTGTTACTGGCATAGACCACATCATTTTATTAGCCAGAGTGAAGGAATCCACTACAGAGAAACAGAGAGATCGATTTTAAAACAACAGAACTATAGATTTGATTTGCCTTTTTTTGTACAGAATAATTTATTGTAGCATAAACTAAATACATGGCTCAGAATAAATAATCACTTTGTATAGTCACCACACCGGCAAGTGGGCACATGCACACTTGTGTGAGCGCACAAGGACACAGATGGCACAAGCAAATTTCCACTCTCAGGTCACGATGTGTTTTGTGAGGGGAGCCCCGAGTCAGGGTTCTCCTCTGTGGATAAGAGCTGTTTACCTTGGAGTAGACATACAGGGACCCTCTCAATTGATTTGGTTTGGGTGACTGTGTCCTTTTCTCCTCCGGGTCCTGATCAGAAATATTTTGGTCACAGGTAACTCTGCCTTTGGGTTGGGACACTCGCCCATGTTCTTTTCCTCAAATTTTTCAAATGCCTATTTCTAAGAAAATAGACACATCAGAAGAATTCCACAGCTGACCATTTAGCAGGCAGGACCCCTAACTCTGCACCTCCTTTTTAGGCTTTTCTCCCATTAGAAGCCACTTTCCAAGGTACAGAGCTGTCAAGTCTATTTGTCCACATGGGGGGGGCCTCACAGGGCTTGGAGCCATCCTCCCCAGCCCACCTCCCCGCATGGGCCAGTCTGATGTTCCGTGTGGGCAGCAGTAGTAACTGCCTTACATCACAGTGCACAAATGAGACACGAGGCGCATCCCATCAGAAAAAGGATCTTGCAGGTAGTTGAGTTGCATCGGATACTTGACTTCTTTCTGTAATCGGTTTTGAATACCCACTTGCATATCCCCCGTCACAGAGCACACACCTTGGGAAGTCACCAGCTCCCTCTTCCATCAGTGCTGTGAGGACAGTGGTCTTCGTTCACCCAAAGTCATTCCCACCATGCTCTTTACATGCTGGTTGTGCCACTGGGGACAGTTGGGAGCCTTCTTCCCACAGTAATCCTTCAATATTTAAATACAAATCTCACATGCCTGGACTCCCCATTTTTCCAGAATCAGCACTACCTGCTCCTTCATTTATTGCCTCTGAGATATAAGTAGTCTCAAGTACAGTCTTCAGAATGAGTCCCTTTTGGCAAAAATTTTGGGACTGTTTGACTGGTGGGGGACTGAAGTCCTCCATCCCTATCCCCTGCCAGCATGTGTGAATGGCTGAGGAGGGAATCACTTAGGCCCAAGGCAAGAGCAACTTAATCTCAGAAAGACAAACAGACACTCAGAGGTGGTGGTTTTGCGTTGTCTTGACACAGCTCTAGCCCAAGTCTGGTAGGAATTTATCTGAACAGAAGGTCCTGGTATTAGCACCAGATTGCCTCCTTCTATCTGTCAGGTAAGAAACTCATTCTTTGTTTGACTGAGATCATACCAAGCACCCTGCCCTGCTGGAGCTTTGAACCAGATTTGCTGAGAAGCTTGTGTCTGAGACTCAGGTCTGCTCTCCTCAGCTTCAGTGTCATTTCTCATGTGGAAGGTGGGGGTGGGAAGCCCTTCCTTGTCTGAGTTCAGAAACTGCGCAATTCAGATGAGCTGGTGGAGGTGACATATCTGGTGAGGGATTCTTCTAAGTATGAGCTGGTGCACGCTGCTCTTTTTATTTTTCTTTTTAAATTTTCATTGAATTTATTGGGGGTACAATTGGTTAATAAAATTACACAGGTTTCAGGTGTACAATCCTATAATATGGCATCTGTATATATGTCACACATATATTATGTGTCTTTGACCACAAGCCAAGTCTCCTTTTGTCATTATTTACCCTCCCTTTCCTCTCTTCTACTTTCCCCTCCCTTTTCTTCTGATCCCTGACATCTGTGTCTTTAAGGGTTTTTTCCTTTGCTTGATACCCTCACCTTTTTCACCCAGCCCCACAACCTCCTCCCCTTGACAGCTGTCAGTCTGTTCTCTATGAGTCTGTTTCTATTTGGTTTGTTATTTTGTTCATTAGATTTCACATGTAAGTGAGATCGTGTGGTATTTGTCTTTCTCTGACTGGCTTATTTCACTTAGCATAATAATCTCCAGGTCCATCTGTGCTATCACAAAAGGTAAGATTTCCTTCTTTTTTTTTACACCTGGGTAGTATTCCATTGTATAAATTTACTACAGCTTTTTGATCTGTTCATCTACTGATGGGCACTTGGGCTGCTTCCAAATCTTGGCTATTATAAATAATGCTGCCATGAATGTAAGGGTGCATATATTGTTTTGAATTAGTGTTTTTGGTTTCTTCAGATATATTCCCAAAAATGGAATTGCTGGGTCCTAAGGCAGGTCCATTTTTAGTTTTCGGTGGTATCTCCATACTGCTTTCCACAGTGGCTGCATCAGTCTGCATTCCTACAAACATGCACAAGGGTTTCCTTTTCTGCACATCCTCACCAACACTTGTTGTTTGTTGATTTATTGATGTCCACGCTGCTCTTGCTCATCACTATGTTGTAGACCATCTCCATCCTGCCCTGTCCACAGCCCCCATTTTTGAAAAATAAGAAAAACTATCCATTTTAGCAAAAGATATTCAGAGTTGTCATATCATTGCTGAGGCTGACTTTGTAAATGGAAACATCTCTTTCTGTACCAAGGGAGACAATAATCCTGTAGTCCATTTTAATGATTCTTCACATCTTATTTTATTTTTTAAATTTTTATTTCTTTTTTAAAACAGTTGCCTCCCACACACCCCCAACCAGGGACCTGATCCACAACCCAGGCATGTGCCCTGACTGGGAACAGAACCAGCGACCCTTCAGTTTGCAGGCCGGCATTCAATCCACTGAGCCACACCAGCCAGGGCTTCACACCTTATTTGAAAACTGGAAGCAGCAAGGTGCTTTCATGGCTGGGAAAATACCATGTTCTCAGCATTATCTGCAGTCACAGAGCCACCGTAGGCAGGAGTTCATCCAGGGAAGGGAACGACTGCAGATGCTGTTGATAGTCACAAAGCCGGTGTCGTGTCCTGGGCCAGGACGTTCGTCCCTGCCCACCCCATTCACCTGGGACTTGATGTTCATAATAAAAATGTTGCTTTTGCTTTAAAATAGTATTTGTGGATTTTCTCCTAGAATTCAGTAGTGTCTGCTGAGCTAACAGAAACCTGGGTGTTTTCCGGGCTGAATAAATCCAGTCTAACCAAACTGTAGTAGTGATGAAATAGGGGGAGTTTTTTGTTTCTGAAAACTGAAGCCTCAAACCTAAGAACTGTGTAAGCTATATGAAGACTTACATCGATGGTAACATAGTATTTTGTAGTGCAAGACTATATTTTATCAAAAAAGAGAAAGCAGAGGAGTAAAAATTCCTGGAGCTGGGTGTGTGAAATGTGGGTTCTTAATTCTCCAGAGTTCCTGGGGTCAGGGGGCACAGAGATCAGTGATGGTACCAGTGCCTTTTGATATGTGCCATGTCCCCGTCTTTCCCGGGAGTACAAGCTGGACCAACTACGTACTGTGCAGGGCCCCAGGCAAAATGAAAATGTGGGGACCTTTATTCAAAGAACTTTAAGATGGCAACAGCAGAGTGTTAAACCAAGAGTGGGGCCCTTCGAAATATGGGCCCTGTGCAATAGCACAGGTCATGTGCCCATGAAGCCAGCCCTAAACACAGGGGACTATGCTCCCCAGGTCCTCTACCAATCCCTGGTTAATGAGATGTGAGTGGGGCAGGAGACACGTGCCACTCTGGGGGTCAGGCAGCAGAGAGCCCCTGTGTGATCTGCAGTCTCTTCTTTCCCCACCACAGTAAACGTGGAGTCCTGGCGTTGAGTGGGTGGAGCCATCCAATGGAAGCAGTCACCACTCTGAGGAGAGCTATGCTAAAGAATCACCTGGACCAAAGGAGAAGTTCTTATGTGTTAAGTCACTGAGATATGGGAGTTGTTTGTTACTGCAGCATCAGCTGAGGGTATCCTGACTAACATGTAGGCGAAGGCCAGAAGTGGCAGGAAATGTCTCAACTCGGACAAGTACTACAAAGGAAAATAAACTTGACAGTGAAGATTAGTGTGATGGTTCCCACGCTTTCATTTTTCTATCAATGATATCAGAGTTCAAAAACGATCTCTAGCATGTTACAATTCTATGGCTACCTGTAGCACTACTTTCCCTCAACTCATTTAAGAAACATGTTACCTAAGAAGAAAGAGTCCATCTTCTCCTTTAGCCTTCCAAGTCTCTTGGCCCATTGCCATCCGTGGCCCAGTCTTGATTCACTGAACACCTCTCATACTTTCAGAGGCCAAGAGGAAAGCACTCTCTTGGAGCAGTGTTCTGCTCTGCGGAAAGTATTTTATCAAACAGACTTTACTTTGCCACCATGACTGAATAAGTTTTTGATTCCCAAAATCCTCACTGGTATTTTAAGAGCCTCATTGCTCAAAAAAAAAAAAATCACTGAAACTGTTCCCTTTTGTCAATTTTTCTATGTTTTATCCACTTGGATATCCCATTGCTTTCAGAGCTGTTCCTCGTTGCTCTCAAACACAGGATTACTGTAGGACACTCCCCTGCCACACCCCGGCAGGTCGGGGTGGGATGTTTGGTTGAGTGGGGGCCAACTGGGGTCATTTGCCAAGGCCCTGTGCCATATCCGATACTGGCTTTTTGATTGATAGCCAAAACACCTTTTGATTATTATCCACAGGGCTCGGTTTTCAATGATGGCCTCCTGCAAAATAAAAGAGTTGCTCTTAACAACCAGAGGTCAAGTGCTTCCTGGTCAGGGCCCCCATCAACCCTAACGGGGCACTTCTGCATATGCTACTTAGGTTCCACTTGACGAAGAGCTCAGCCCTAGACCAACAAATCCAAGGAGGTTTTACACAACAGGTCTTAGTCTCTCAAACTTTTCCACTTAAAAAATGCTTCTGGGAGAAGAGGGAAGTACATACGTCCAAGAACTTCAGCCCTGGAAAAACAAATCCAAGGAGGTTTTGACAAACAAATGTCAGCCTCTCAAACCTTTCCACTTAAGGAACTCTTCTGGGAGAAGAGAGAGGTACATACTTTCAAGAAGCACATAGCTTGAAGTAGCCTGTCTCAAGAATGACATTTCTTCTGAATCTCATATATAAATTAAGTTTAAAATCATTCAAATGTTGCAGCCCATTCCAGAACACATGCGTATTTAATTTAATAGAAAATGACATGTGAAATACTCACCACCAAATGAAATTGACCCTATAGAAAGATGTGCCACACGTACGGTGTGGCTTTGGTATATGTGGTGGCACATCACTGCACAGTTATAAACAGAGTTAAGAAAAATTGGAGTGGGCCATAGTCTTGAGGTTGAACAAATCTGGTTTTGAATTCTAGTTCTGACACCTACTCTGGGCAAATTAACCCATCTGAGCTTTGGTGATTAGAGATAATAATTCCCCTGGCTGGTGTAGTTCAGTGGATTGAGCGCGGGCCTGCGAACCAAAGGATCGCAGTTCGATTCCCAGTCAGGGCACATGCCTGGGTTGCAGGACAGTTCCCAGCAGGGGACGCACGAGAGGCAACCATACATTGATATTTCTCTCCCTCTCTCCCTCTCTCCTTCCCTTCCCCTCTAAAGATAAATAAATAAAATCTTTTAAAAAATTTAAGAAAATAATAATTCCTTTCTCTGAGGTTTGTCATGAGGGTTATATAACCTCCCGTACAGGGTATGGCTTATCTGCCTCCGTTTCCTACCCTTCTGAACTACACCTCTGGGCTCTGTTTGCATATACACCTCTAACCTTCGACTACAAGTAATTGCAATGCATTCTTTTAAGATTATAAGATATGTCTCTTTGGAAAAGTTTTGGACTGCTATTTTATTTCATGAGTTAGACTTAGCCTCAAAAAGAGCCCATGAGTTATAATACAGACTGAGAGGTTACTATGTTAATTTTTCACTTTTATCATGTTTAGTCATAAAACCAAGGGTCCTTATGATTTTGATTAAATTTTGTTTTAAATCCTAGCTCTAGAAATAATCTCCCTCTCTCTCTCTCTCTCTCTCTCTCTCTCTCTCTCTCTCTCTCTCTTTCTCTCTCGATGTGTGTGTGTGTGTGTGTGTGTGTGTGTGTGTGTGCACGTACCCCTCAGAGACTAACCTTTCCCTGGTATAATCAGCAACCCCAGAGGCAGCAGAGGTTAGTGGCCTGGACCTGACTAATGGTCAGAAAGTCTGGACCTCTGGCAGGCTAAAAGTAACATTTTGACCTAAGTTATGTCTCAGTTCCTGAGTCCCAAGGTGGATAGACCTCTTGGCTGCTTTCCCATGAGACCAAACAGAGAGATGCTGGATAAAGTCTCCCAGCTATCCTCAAGACCTGAAGAAGTGATTTGTTATCCTTACCTCACCTCCGACCAATCTACTCCCAGTGTGGCCTCAGACCCCGTACCCACCCAAGTCTTGTGATTTTGCCAAATATAATCTGTGGTCTCCATGCTATGGAGGAGTTTAGGCTTTTACACATTAGCTTCCAGTTCTCCTGGATGGTGCCATTTGAAACAAAATCACCAAACTTTGCTGCAGTTTTCAGTGTCTAGTGTTTGGCTCTGCTAGTGCCCCAGGAATGACCTCTTTCTGTTCTCTCACAAAGTTTGACCGTCTCAGAAGTTATGAAAGGAACAGAGGAAAAATATGAGGAGCCAAGCTGTTGCACAGAATTAGAACTGGTTTTGCTGTGCATTAATGGTACCTTTGCTGAACTGAAAGATTTAATTCTGTAGTATTCTACAAGAAACTTTGCCAGAGAGAGTAGCTTTCCCAAAATCTATCCTCTGTGACAGCTGAGTCCCATTGCCCATGGGAATAACAGAGAACAACTATCTGAATTTTCCTGTAAAAACTGATTACTCCCTGGCAGGCCGTTAAAGACCCAACCAGCCATCTCGTCACAAACCTCAGGGCTCACCCAGCCCGACCTGTTACTCTCCTTTCCCACAGCAAGGCCTTTCTCTGCCTCAGTTTCACAAGCCAGCAATAGTTCTCCTTGGGGCTGGGATAAGGCACGATCACAGGTATCCAATTAGTGGTTTCAACATCTAACTCACCTTCAGGAAATCTTAACAGACTTTAGTGGTTTCAACATCTAACTCACCTTCAGGAAATCTTAACAGACTTTAAACAGAACAATGAAGCCAGTCAAAACACACACTCACAGAAAGACATCAGTGCTCTACACCATGCCTGGAGCTGTTTTACAGCTCTGGAACTGCGACGGCCTGTATCGCTTTGCTACCCTGGAAAAGGAAACTGAAGCCCTGAGAGAGAATCTGTTCTGTCACTCCACACTGCAAATGAAATTCAGAACAAGAAACGGAACGAATGCCTTGATATGATGCCATTTCTAAAACAAATTAAAAAACAAAACAAACCAAAAAACTTTACCACATGAGCTTTCCTGACTGGCTCCTCAAATAATTCATAGACATATACATATATATGTGTATACTCAAACGCATAAATAATTAAAAAGGGAAGGGGGTTAAAGCTATAAATATTAGCTCCTGTGTCTTTCGGCTGAAGGTTAGATCGTGCAAATCTGCCAAGGAAGGGTAAGGTCTCATTCAAACCTGTTTGCTGGGCTGCTCTAAGATTAAGGTTAGGGTCACACCGCTCAGCACACCAGACTATACTCAGGACTCTGCAAACAGAAAGAAGCCAGTCATCCCCCATGCCTGTCCCTCCAGACCTCTCCAGACCGTCTCTGCCACCACTTGGCCAGCTAGTATGGAGCTCACGCAGCCCATCCTGGGAATCCTTAGTGTTTTGTGTCAGACGTATCTACAGCCAGCTGAGGAAAACATCTTGCTACCTCTGCAACATTCTAGGGGCTTTACCTGCTCTGCTAGGCTCACCTCATGAAACAGGAAATCGAAGTGTCTGTAATTCTCCAATACAACCGTCTTCATCAAAGACTCAAATGGCTTGGGTTTGTCCGAGTGTGTGCACACAGCAGGGAAAGCGGTAACCGCATGAAGGGACATGGGTGGGAGCTAGAACCCTGCAGTGTTATTTCTCAGTGTCGAAGCTGCTGGGAACCCACACTGGACAGCCACGGGTGTCTCCATTTCCCACTCAGCACGAAAAATAACAAAGAAACTTGATCTTCCGCAAGTGTCAAATTGCCCTGTCCATCCACCGGCATCATGCCCTAGGACTTGGCACATGGCCAACCAATGCTTGTGGAAAGAGTGAGCAAGTAAATGAATGGTAGATACAAAGTAAGAAATGGTAAGTACCACAGAGATAACATAACAATCATAGCTTATATTTACTGAGCGCACTTACTATTTGCTTCTCACTGTTCACACTTTATGCTCACAGTAACCTCTGAGGTAAGGGATCATCATTATCACCACTTTACAGATGAGGAAACAGAGACACAGGGAAGTGGAGCAGCAAGTGCTGCCCAAGGTCAGGCAGCAAGAAAGGGGGAAGCCAGGATGCTGACCCGGGTAAACTGCCCTCAGCTTATGCTCTTCACTGCACCTATGCTAACCGTGGAAGGGCTTCCTGCAAGGGGACTGCGGCAGACTGCTCTGCTCGGTTGCCCTACAACCCAGTGCTCCCAAGTCTTCTTGCTCACCTAAAAGGAAAAACGCATAAAAAAATCTACGTCAATCTGTCTGACGCTTTGGCATAAACCCACTTTCCCAGAATCTTCTTCCACTCAGGGTGCCGATGAGACACAATTCTAACCAATGAGCATAAGATGAAGTCTGCGGGTGGGCTGTAGGAGTTTTTTTTGTTCACTGGTTGAAGGTGCTTACTTGAAGGGAAAAAGTAAGTACCTTACTTTGCTGGTGCCTCCCCTTCCATTTTTCTTCTGACACTGAGAACAGATGCAATACCCTGCTTCGAGGAAGCTATCTGGGCACCACACGCAACAAACGCAAACATAACAGGCCAACGACGTCTAAGGACAGTGGAACAGGAAGGTAACAGAACGTGGACCCCGGACGACACCTGGTCATGAAACAAGCCCGAAGCCACTTACCTCCAATGTTCTTAAGTGAACCAATAAATATCTCTATTGTTTAAACCCCTGTTAGCTGAGTTTTTTACTTGCCTAACTGATCTAGGGGTCAAGAAAGATTCCGGAAGAGGACAGTACTGCAGCTGTGCCACAGAGGATAGAACAGCATTTCAACATGCAAAAGAGGGAAAGGTGTACTACGCAGAGGAAATAATGAGATTGTGGACAGAGATGAGATATGTCTTCCTTTAAAGGGCAAGGACCATCTTTGTGCCATTCTGTATGAGAAAACCCATGATGACATTCTTTCATTAACTTCGTGAACCATGTGGTTTAGCATAGTACTTCTCAGTGTGGTCCCTGAACTAGCAGCATCAGAATCACCAGGAAACCTGCTAGAGACAAAACCTGGTGACTACCCCAGACCTCCTAAATCAGAAATGTGGGCTCAGGGCTGGACAACTGGTGTTTTAACCAGCAAATCGCTCGTCCTCCAGGTGATTTCGATGTCCACTCAGGTTTGAAAAGCTCTGGTTTAGCACAGAGAGAGATGTTCCAGTGCCCTATTCTTGTCCTGTTCTGCCACCAGCTCCGGTGCAACCTTCGCCCGGCTCAGTGAGGAAGGTTGTCAAGCTCCTGCCTACAAAACGCCGTGGGAAGCCAGGCTCTAGGCGCCCTCAGTCCTCTGTCAATGCCCCTCACTGGAGCAAGTGGCATGGGGACAGACGGAACCCTGCAGCTCAGCTCTCCTTCTAAATGGATGCTTTCAGGGGACACCCCTTACTAACAGTGTGCTTTGAAAGAAGAGAGATTGTGGCCAATGGCAGTGAAGGACAGAGTGAACCACACAGCGAAGAAAAGGGGGAGATAAGTTTATTTTAATGAGGAAATGGGAGCTGGAGAATAAAGCCAGGAGAAGCTCACCATGAATCGCATTTCCCATCACAAGTTCTTAAGCGAAAGAAGCCAGACACAAAAGGCCACGCATTGTATTATTTCATTTGTACAAAACCTCCAGAATAAGAAAATGAATTCGTGGTTGCCAGGGGGCGCAGGAAGAACGAGGGGGAATGAGGAGTGACTGCTCATAGGTAGAGGGTTGTTTTTGGGGGGATGAGAATGTTCCAGAATTAGATCGTGGTGGTGGTTGCACAACTCAGTAAACACTCATGTACTAAAAATCACTAAAGCGCACTCTTCTAAAAGGTCGGTTTTATAGTGTGTAAATCATATTTCAATTTCCAAAAGTGAGTTGAGTTGGGTTTTTATTTGTCAATTTTAGAAATGACGAGGCCCTTAGACACCATATTTCTTGTGTCCCCAGCTCCCCCTTACAGATGGGAAAATGAGCACCTTGTTCTGAACTCATCAGAGCAAAGCAGCTCTGCTCACGCTGCCGGGGAAGGAAGCCCCTGGTGCTATTGAGCCCTGTCAGCTAACACTGCTCCTTTTGCAGACCCCCCAGAACATCACCCCATGGTGATCGCCAGCCTGGGACGCACTTACCTCCACAAGAAGGGACACGATGAAATTGCAGCTGAGCATAACGATGATGTAGACCCTCCACAGAACAGGCGTGCAGAGCAGCTGGCAGGGGACAGAGAAGCACAGTCAGTCTGAAGACAAACACATGTCAGAAATGTCCAGTGTTTCATAGGTTACAAAGTACATGTGTGACAGGCACCTGTGTGTTAAATACATGTAAAACATGTGTGTAAGTATTTCTATGCATGTATGCACAGAGAACAGGGTGCAAGGATTGCCCCAATGATCCAATGATTTGGGGACTATGATAGCTACTTTCTTTTCTTTTTTTTTTTTTTAAGTGGTTTGTTTGGTTTTTTTTTTAGATTTTATTTATTTATTTTTAGAGAGGGGAAGGGAGGGAGAAAGAGAGAGAAACATCAATGTGTGGTTGCTTCTTGCATGGCCCCCACTAGGGACCTGGCCCACAACCCAGGCATGTGCCCTGACTGGGAATCGAACCTGCGATACTTTGGTTCGCAGCCCGTGCTCAATCCACTGAGCTACGCCAGCCAGGGCTTGATAGCTACTTTCTTTCTTTTATCTTCCTTTGTTTCTTCTTAGTTTTTCTCTGTAATTTTTAAATTTCCTAAAATATACCTGATCACCTTGCAACAACAAATAATGGGAAAATTACTTTTTGTTTGCCTTTTTTAATGAGGGAACACAGGGATGCGGCTCTTATCCCAGGAGGCTCTGAGGGCACACCTGTCAATCCTCCACATGGTCAGCATGGCTGCCTCCTCTCCTCACCCGGGCCCTGCAGGGGCGCCCTTGGCCCGGGCTTCACCCTCAGGACCGTGTGCACAGGGGCACAGGCTGTGCTGCCTGGAGGGTGCTCACCAACAGAGCAAGTGGGGCTGAAACCAAGCTGTCACAATCTGTCTCTCTCCCACTTCCTCTGTATCTTCTCTAACCCCTCCCCAGGGTCAAGATATTTATATGTTATATATTTATACATATTACATGAGTGAATGAGTGAAACAAAGCCAAGTGCGTTGTACCCAGCACTGCCTTCTGACACTGCCTTTACACTGGTGGGAGTAAACTGCTACAGCTCTAGGGAGGGCCATGCTATTATAATTAAAACTTCAAGTTCATTTCCAGGAACTTATCCTAGAGATGTACTTGTCCATGGTTGAAACGATATATGTATGAGGTTATTTTATTGCAGCTTTGTTTGTAGTAGTAGAAAATGGAAAACATCTAAATGGGTATCATAGGGGACTACATATGAATTATGAGATATATATATAAAATATAATACTATATTAGCATAAAAAGAATGGAGAACTTTTATGTACTGATATGGATCGATTACCAAAATACACTGTTACACAAAAGACAAAGTACAGTGTTGTTTATGTGCTTCTGGCAGCCACCACAGTGCTCCACTCAGCCCTCCTGCTTCTCGGAGGACAGTGGCAGATGGGCCAGCTGCTGGAGTCAGAATCTGCCACCACGTCCACCCAAAGGCCACACGTCCCATGGGATGCTCTTGGCCAATAACTGAGGACAGCAGGGCTTTCAATCACAGTCATTCTCGTGAGACACCAGACGCCTCTGATGGGCAAGTGTGGCTTGAATTTCTCAGAACTGCTGCTGCGGCCTGCAACTCTCCGCATCCACCCGCTCCTCCCTCCCTCTCCCTTTCACAGGGGTCAGAGCACAGCCTGTGGTGCCCTCCCCCTCTAGCTCCCTGATTTTTCTTCCCCCATAGGAAACGCCTCCAGTGACTTTCTCTCACACATCTCGTCTCACCTTGACATCCCTGTTTCAAAAGCCCTGGACAAAGGTAATAGTACGCTACTGTTTGTGTAACAATGTGGCAGAATATACATATCAAACACATATACACACATACATATATATTTGTATACATAGGTAAAAACATATGTCTGAAAGGCCCTGGCCAGCATGGCTCAGTTGGTCGGAGTGTTGTCTGGTAAACCAAAAGGTGGTGGGTTTGGTTCCTGGTCAGGGCGCCTGCGAGAGGCAACCGATAGATATTTCTCTGTCACGTCAATGTTTCTCCCCCTCTCCCCTCCCCTCCCCCTCTCCGTAAAATTAGTAAGCATGCCCTTGGGTGAGGATTAAAAACTAATTTAAAAAATATATCTGAAAGTCTGTAAAATAAACGGGGGCCGGCAGTTGCCTCCAGAGAGGGGAACTGGTAACTGAAGAACAAAAGTGGAAGGGAGGCTCTTCACTGCGTAACTTCTAACTTCCGATTTCAAACCATGTGGGTGTGTTCTCTGTTTCAAAAAATCCATGCGGTTTTTAAATGAGGAATAACTAGGCTGCAAAACATCATGACTCCACTTAGAATAAACTTCATAAATCAGTCAGTGCACCTTTATAACACATGAATTTTCAAAGATGAAAGAATAAAGTGAAAAATGTTGTAATTTTCCCTGTCCGCATATTCACATTTCTAAAATGTGCTCATGATTTAATGTACTAATAAGACAAGTAATTGTTTTTAAAGCAAGCAGTAGTCCTTTGCAGAGTCCTTGGCAGTCATGCCAGCAACAACTTCACACATGCTCCCTTCAAACCAAATGTGCTCCCTGTTTTGTTATTTGGGAAAACCAGGCCTCTCTGTTCCAGTCTTCACTGGTAAAGCGTGCGACTGAACCCAACATTTCTTCATTTTCTGCAGGATTACAAAGTTTTAACTCACTTGGAAGTCTAGTAGGCAAAGACTATTTGTCTCTTTAAGCACCTAATGCAATTCGCGAGGACACCGAACAGTGGCAATGACCCTGTTGAGCACAGTAATGTGACATAAAAATGAAACCTGAATGTAGACAGTTTCTACGTCATGCTGGGTGTGTGAAGGTGCAGTTGGCTTGGAATGTGCTGTATGCTCCAAATGCTTGTCCACGTTTAGGAAACTGATATACACCCATCCATCAGTCATTTGTTGCCATTGTGTACCGTTTGCTATGCAAGGCACTGTCTACATGAGAATCGCAGCCCTTGAGAAACTTGTCTTTGGCATGGAGAGGCAGGGAGGCAAGTTTACAAAGCACTGAGTGAAAAAGAAAAGCTCAGTTTCTTTTCTCTTCTGTTTTCTGTTTACTGGTCTAAAGGACATTCACTAAGGATGAACTTCTAACTGAAACGTAGGATAGGTTAGAAGAACCAAAAAATATATATATATTTTCATTGCTTGAATACATAAAATTTCCATCTCTTATAAGGTTTTAAAGTTGTTACAAAATCTAAGCTAGTTCAGGAGGTAAGGCATGGCTCTTTGAAAGAAAGTTTTGCAGACATCAAGTATGAACATCAGAAAAAACACATTTCTAAAGAGGTAAAAAAGATGTAAATATAGATTTAAAAATTAGCTGAAAAAGTGTTATAGGCAAAACTGTTTTAAACAGTTTCAAAACACAAGCATTTAGGGGGAAATTTTCTCACATCTGAGAAAGAAATGTATAAATAGATTTTCCAGTCTTAAAGAGAATCTTTTAAAAGAAAAATGTTCAATGCTTTTGAAATACTTGAAATCAAAACTAGATGGAATTTTATTTCCTATCTAGCTTAAATAAAAAATATGAATAAATTCAATATTTTAAAAAACTATCCCAAAGGAATAATTGATGTCAAGAATCCATGTCAATTACAACTGTGACCTGTTTTTTTAAATGAGGGTGTGAAACAACTCTGATATATCATCACATCCCTGAGATGAGACTTACATCCAAACGCCTATATAAATCTGGAACATCAGCAAATAGAATGAATAGACACACAGCCAGCTGTACGATCAGTACAAGGACAAATATATCTGAGGAAATAAGAACACAAACTATCATTTAGAGAAATCAGAATATAGAGTGTCACATCTATTGAAAGACATATTCTAGATTAATGCTGATTAGATTCACTTGATTTTCACATCCAAACACAGCATAATAGATGGAAAGTATTCATTTCTATGCAATGGGTCTCACCTCTAAAATTTCTATGCATGTCCTTGAGGCAAGTGGAATTTTTCACATCCATGTTACAGGTTTCAGTTGATAAAAGTGGGAAAGACATACATACACACACATACATATGTGGTAATACTAACAAATACACATATTAATACAAAAATTATTTTTATTATTACAAAATAAGTGCCTTGAAGGCATCCAAGTATCTGAGTCTATTTAATGCAAATTATCCACCTCAAATCCTTTTCTGGAAAAAAGGGAGGTCTGTAAATAAACAAATGTGTAAATTACAGTCATGTAGAGGTCAGTAATTAACTGTTTTGTCATTCCAAGAAGGAGAAGGGCAAAATAATTTTCTCTGAACAATATTTTACAAGGATATTCATTTTTCAACTTGTGTCTCTAAATTTTCCCAGTTAGAGGGGTAGAGAGGTCATTCAAATAAATGTTTGAAAGGCAGAGCAGGTCACCTACTTCTCCTAACACATACTCCACCCTTAGCCCAGAATGTGAGGAAAAGTAGGAGGTGCTTTGGCCACAAACCTCCACCAGTGCCTGCAGGCAGGTCCCTCCAGGCTGGACTCCCTCCCAGCCTGCTGACCACACAATGCCATCCTGGCCGTCGTCTCCATGGCAGGAGACGTGTTGCAACTGAGCACCATGTCCCTTCTCCCCACCACCTCTGACAAGGGTAGAAATAAATGAGTCTTCCCAATCCCAACAGGTGTAGAAATAAGTGAGTCTTCCCAATTTCGAGTGATCTCATGAAAAGACACCTGGAGACACATTTCTAGTGAAGGAAAGAGGTGGATAAAGAAGCCTTAGTATTTCATGCAGCGTTGAGGGAGGGAGCAAAAGACCACACAACGAGGCTGCAGAGTGTGTTTTACAGAGACCTGGAGTGGAAATCAGGAGACTTGGTATAAGGGCCCACTCTGCAGCTGCTCCGTGAATGACCCAGGCATGTCTGTCCCTGCTCTGACCTCTCACCTCCGATCCCATACAATTTACTCACAGTTTTTGTAAGTCGGCTGCCTAAATGGTTTTCCTTTAGAGAAGATAAGAGCCACAATAATACAGTTGATTGTTCCCAAGAACCAGATAGTAGTGTTCTCAAAACTTGGGAAGGCACCATCACTTCCAGCTCCATTTGGGACAGTGGGAGGGGTGGTTAACTTAGAGATGCTTTCATTTTGCACTGTGTAGTCACTAAAAAGGAAACAAAGGCACCTAATGAAGGAAGATGACGACACCATGAAGCACACGTACAAGCCTCTATAACCTCAATGTTTCTGTAATTGCCTACACTTTGGGAAAGAATATACTGAAAAATATGGAGAAAGAAACTAGTATAGATAGATCTATTTTTAGAGGGATGGATAAATGATAGATTAGATAGCTGGATAGAACCAAGTTATTTACTTAAAAATATTGAGCACCAACCATGTATATTAAGGCTATATGGAAGAGAAAGAGATGAGTAAGTAATAATTCTTCCCTGCATGGCTTATAGTCTCTAAAGTTTTATAAGTAGAGTGACCGTATAATTTATCATTCAACAGGAACAGATCTGAGTAGGAAAAGAAAAGATATTAATCATTTCATTGCTTATCAGGCTTAAACTGGGGATGTCCAGGAAAACTACAGGGCATGGTCACCCTAGATAGATAAGATGGTCATAGATCATTATCTAAGACAGGCAAAGATAAGTGCCAATAAATGTTACCGTCAAATTGTGCTCTAGAGAAATAAAGCTCACTGGAAAATTACCCACGGGACTTATGGAAGTCAAATTTTTTTTGTCAGAGTGAAGACCCAGTAACCTCCCATCATATGGACTGGATAATGTTTGATAGAAATTAGAGTGTGGGAAACTGGAATCAAGTCTGCGATCATACCTGTGCATCTCCGTGTTATACCAAGGCTGCCTCTGAACCAGAAGGAAGCCCACAATGTGCATGGCCAGGCTGAGAGAGATGTTGAAAATCACAGAGAGCAGCAAAGGTGGGGAGATCAACCGTCCTGCAGGCCTGAAAGGCACCAGCTTAGGGTAGGCACCATTCAAACTCACTATAAAATAAATTCAAATTTTATATGCGTGAGAGCAGAAAAATGTTGTGTTCTTCTTCAGAAGAACGGTGCAACTTCTTGGGCTCACACATCTGAGAAAACTGACAAATTGATATACATCAAAAACTGTGTGAACAATACAACAAATGGATTCAAACTGAAGTCATGTGAGAAATTCTTAAGGCAGCAGACAGAACAACCACAAGATGCCCTTTTTGTGCCTAAAAACTTCTGAAATGCAATTTGGCAATGAATATGAAGAGACTGAAATATGTTCATAACTATTCATATAGTCACTCCACTTCTGGAATTTTATTCTATGCTAAAACAAATCAGAGATACAAAAACATGTTCATCACAGCATCATTTACAACAAATTATGGCACATCTATGTAATGGAACAACATGCAGTCACTAAGAAGTAATGCTTTCAAATATTTAAGGAATAAAATGATGAGTGACATCTGCAAAATAACAGAGGAAGCGGCTCCAAGACCCCATCCCTCCACAGAAAAACCAGCAGAAACTGTAAAAACTAACTTTGTCAGAAATGCGAAAAATAGACAAAAGTTTACAGCGTGCAAACAAATGCTGAGTCAAGAGAAAGGCAACTTAAAAATGGTAGGAAAGTGTTGTGCATCTCTGCTTGCCCTTGCCACCTCCAGCTCAGCGACAGTCTTGAGGGTGGGAGCACACAGGTATGGTGGGGAACCTGGTCCCTGCTCACAGAGGGGAAGTGCAGGCTTTATCCACAAGTTATTCTGTATGTCTGTTCCGACTTGTCTGGGGCTCCCTGAAGCGAGGTGCTCATCTCTGTTTCACCTAATGCAAAACCTACTCGGGGTGGGGAAGCAACAGGCACTGCTCCAAAGCATTGTAAGGCTAGCAAATGACCTGCAGTCACCTGGGGCAAAAGATCAGAGCTGACACATAAAATAAATGCCTAAAGCCTGGAGAGAAAAGCTAAAGTATATTTCTTTGGGAAATTATGGTATTCATAATCCCCTGTGTATATTGGAGAATACAGAAAGCCATGTACGTGTCCAGGGCAAGATGCATGCTGGGAAAAGACCAGAAAAACTCAACGCTTTCAGCTCTGGATGATCTCTAGATTCAACACAAGCCTGGCTAAGTGTTGAAATGCCCAGCACAGAACCAATCAGCAACAATCGGGAAAGGTGCTTTTTGTTGCTGTTCATATTATTAAACTCATAGAGTTCAAGGACCTCTGTCAAAACACTACCTGAACCAAAGCTAAAGGAACAGAGATTTCAGTGACCACACATGACAGCTGATACAGTCTATGTAAAAATAGTTTAAGAAAGTCACTAAACAAGTTGACTACTAGAGCCTTCGAAAAACAGGGAAACAAAAACCATCAAGCCCAAGGGAAAGAGAATCTGATTTCCAGGGTTAAGACATTATAAAAATCATTTCTAAGGAAGCCGAGATATTGAACTTACTGATCAAAGACTTTAAAACAACTGTCTAAATATGCTTAAAGAACTCAATGAAAAAAGAAAAAATAAGAACTCAGTGAAATCAGGAAAATAATGTATTAACAAAATGAGAATGTCAATAAAAAGAGATAGTCTAAAAAGAAGCCAGAAGAAATTTTTAAAGCATTCTTTTTATAATTTCTATCTCTTTTTGACACCCTCATTTTGACTAGTAAGGGTAACTATTTGGGATAATATAAAAGTATGTATTATTGTATTTTTGGTTTTTAACTCTACTTCCTATTCCTACATTATTTAAAAGACAAATGCATAAAATAATTATCTATCTAAGTTACTAGGCACACAGTTGATAAAGATAACATAATTTGTGACAAAGAAGATGGGGAGAAAGAGCTGTATAATAAGAATTTTGGCATGCTATGGAAGTTGAAGTATCAATCCAAACTAAATTATTACAAATTGAGGATGTTGCATGTAATGCCCATGACTACATATTTTGCACTGAAAACCCACAGCTAATATACTCAATGGTGACAGACTGAAAGCTTTTGCCCTAAGGTTAGGAACAAGAAAGGGATGTCTGCCTTCACCACTGCTATTTAACATTGTCCTGGAAGTTCTATCCAGAGCAATCAGAGAAGAAATAAAAGTCATCCAAATTGTAAGGAAGAAGTAAAACTCTCTCTGTTCACAAGTGACTTTGTTCTATGGAGGGGAAATCCTGAAAAATCCACAAGAAAGCTACTAGAATTAATAAGCATATTCAGCTATGTTATAAGGTACAAGACCAACACATACAAATCAGTTGTGTTTTTACACATTGGCAACAAACAATTTAAAAAGGAAATTAAAAATACATTTCTAATTCAATGGTATCCAAAAGAATATGTACCTAGAAATAAAGCTAACCAAAGAGAAAAAGACTTGTGCACTGAAAATTATAAGACTTTACTGAAACTAAAAAAAACATAAATAAATTGAGATACATCCAATATTTATGGATTGGAAGATATAATTTTGTTACAATGTCAATCCTACTTAAAGTGATCTAGAGATTCAATGCAATCTCTGTCAAAATTCAAATAGCCTTTTTTTGCAGAACAGAAAAGCTGATTCTCAAATTCATGTGGAAAAGTCAAACAAATCTTGAAAAAGGAGAACAATATTGGAGGACTCACACATTCTGATTTCTAACTTAATACAAAACCAGTAATCAAAACAGTGTGTTACCGCCATAAAGGTAGACATACTGACCAGTGGACTAGAACAGAGGACCCCAAAACAACCCCCCACATGTATGACCAATTGATTTTTAGTGAGTGTCAAGACTATTAACTGGGGGAATGAACAGCTTCTTTAACAAATTGTGTTGGGGCAACTGGATTTCCACATGTAAAATAGTGAAGGTGGACCCCCTAGCTCATACCATATATAGAAAATGTACCAATGATCTAAGTACAAGATAAACAATTAAAATAAAAGTCATAAAAGTCTAAATAAAAATCATAAAAAAATTCTTAGAAGTAAACACAGGGTAAATCTTCATGACCTTGGATTTAGCGATGGATTCTTAACTAAAACAACCCAAGTATGAGCAACAACAGAAGAAAATAGATAAATTTGATGATCAAAATTAAACACTTTTATATAATAAAAGACATTATCGGAAAAGTGAAAATACAATATATAGAATGAGAGAAAATGTTTTCAATCATATATCTAATGAGGTTTTAATATTCACAGTATATGAAGAACTCCAGAATTCAGGTATCAAAAGATAAAAATCCAGTTAAGAAATGGGTTAATCTAGTTAAGACCTGAATAAATGTTTCTCCAAATAAGATATACAAATAGCTATAAGCACATGAAAATATGTCAACATTGTTAGTCATTAGAGAAATGAAAATCAAAATCACTGTAAGATATTACTCCATACTATTAGAATACCTAAAATAATTTTATTAAAGCTAAATAACATATTGATAAGGCTTTGGAGAAACTGGAACCATTATACATTGCTGATGAGAATGTAAATTGACGTAGTCACTATGGAAAATAGTTCTCCAAAAATAGTAATTTCATTCCTATATCAAAAAGAATTGAAAATAGGACCTCAAACAGATACTTTGCACAAACGTTCACTGCAACATTATTCACAATAGACAAAAGGTGGAAGCAACCAAGTCCATCAGTGGATAAATGGGTAACAAAATGTAATATGATCATATAATGGAATATTACTCAGCCATTAAAAAGAAATAAAGTTCTGATACATTCTGCAGCATAGATGAACCTTGAAAAAAGGTGCTGGCTGAAATAAGCCAGATACAAAGGGACAGGTGTGGTATGCTTTGACTTATTTAAAATATTTTGAAGAGGCAAACAGTGGTGCTGTTTTAAGGAATTTTCTTTTCACTGACGTATTCCAAGTGCCAATATCAATTAATTTTGACCAATAACAGCAAGGCGAACAAAAGCTTTATTTGGACCATATGAATTATAACTTATGACACAGATTTTGGTAGAAACCTGATTTTGTTTTTACCAAAAGAAAAAGAAAAAGAGGGGGTTTCCAAAGAAGTTACACAAGTTTTTTTAAAAGAGTTGTGATTGATGCTTACAAGCAGACTTACATTCTGCTATTTATATGATTAATTGCTTATGCCTGTTCCTAGGTGAAAATTTTATTTTGTAATAGAGAGCACACTGATGCACAGCCAGTTCAGGATGCAGGCATTTGTGGGTTCGCCCAGTTCAAAAGTTCGGGTTCACGTGGAGGAGGGTGAGCTAGTTCAGCTTCCCAAAGTTCTCCCGGTTCCATTTTAGATTGTTCTATTGACAATATGAACTCCATTTTGCTACTTTTCTTTTACACTTATTGTAGTAAGTACTGCAGTCTAGACAGTAAATGTTTAATGGTTTTGTTAATATAAGATATGACAGAATAAAGCGTTCCATTTGGGCATGTCAATTCTGCATTCTGTTAAATATCCAAAACTAGATGCTGAGTAGCTGCATTTCCAGAGCTCAGGGGAGGCACCACAGCCAGGGATATAAATGGAGGATACATCAGCACATAGATAACATTAAAGTCACAGGAATGGTTGAAATCACTGAAGGAGATGGTATAGACTGAAAAGACAAAGAACTCAAGAACAAGGCTTGGAGCATCCCAAAAGTTAGCACACAGGTAAAGGAGCAGAGGCCAGCAAAAGAGTTAGGAAACTGTCCTCACAACAGTGATGGATAATGCAGGAGTACATGATATCACAGACCCAAAAGAAGAAACCTTTTGCAGAAGGAGAACGCTGTTGAGAGATTCAAGTACAGTCAGGAAAGAGAAGTGGCCATCACTGCTGACAAAAGTCATCCATGGGTACAGTGGACGCAGAAGCGTAGATGGCAGTTGCTCCCTGTGAGCTCGTTCTCCAAAAACAGAGCTTCCGAACAAGTCTTTAAATGACAATTTGGCATGGTGGTTGTTAAGGTTATAATGAGAAGGTATACGAGGAGATAACATGAAAGCAAGACCATGAGGCATGAGGAAGGGGCCATCTAAGAACTGCTGTTTCATGTGTCAGTGATGTGCACCCTCCCAGCCAGTGGTGGCTGAGGCAGGCTCACCCTGCCTCGCAAGGGCCAGTTTCTGCTAAATTTGTAAGCCAGTCATTAAACGCAGCCATTACTAAAAGTAAATAATATAAACTTACAATTAAATAAATATATGAAAAACAAAGATAATGAACATTCAAAACTGACCATTTCTTAATTATTTTCCATTTTAAAACTATGTTCTTGAAATTAATAATAGAGATTAAATTTAACAGTGTGTCCTGTCTGTAGCCATTACAACATGAATGATTTTTTTTTTTTTTTCTACTGAGGGAATACTCTTCCAGCATTCAAGACCTATTATCCAATTCAGTGAGTAAGTTGCTCACATCACTGATGAATGGTTAAAGTTTCAACATAAATTTTTGCTGTTTTGCCATTCAGGTAAAACATGTCAACAAAGATTTATGTTAAAGCTAATTCAGTTGTCAATAGCGTAGGTTGACTGTGGATAAAAGAATTTGGTAAACACTCAGTGAAAGCACTCTGTGAGAATCAATGATTCAATGGAATTTGCAAGAAAGACATTGTCTACTTTATTATTATTTGAAAATTGCTTGCTACACAGGTTTCTTTTCAGTTTATAATAAACTTGTGTGCATATATGTACAAACATTTTTTTTGGAATGCCACTTGTTAAACATTTGCCAGCCCACTACTGCCTTCCCACGAACACCAGCACAGGCCAAGCACCCAAGTTCATGACTTTGAATGTTAGAATCTGGGTGAAATGATAGAATCAAAGATAACAAGTGGAGAAAGTGGATATACACAGCTAATTAGGAAGCTTGGCAGAAAGTGGTTGATTTGGGTCAAGGAAAAAGCTTTTAAGGAAAGAAGAGATGGACATATATTTATATGCTGGTAAGGAATCATGCAGTAGCCCAGGGAAAAGTCGGTCATGATGGAGGAAGGCATTATGATGTGAACAAAGTTCTTAGGAAGGTAAGAAGAGGTAGGATTAAAAGTACAGGTGGGGCTGTTGGCATCTATATGTACCAGATAGGGGAGCAGAGAATTTGATAAAGATGATGGTTAGTATGTGGGTTGGGGTGAAAATTCCTTACCAGGGAAATTGGAGAGTACCTCATACATTAGTTAGAGAAGGTGAGGGTGGGAGTGGAAAAATGGCAAGATGACCTTCAACCTGCATTCTAGATCTTGAGAGGCTAGCTTTGGACATGGAAAACAGACAAGCTATATATTGAGCACATTTTAACTATAACTATACCTAAAAGTACACTGGAATCAGTGTTCCTGATTTTCAAGGGTTTTTTTTTTTTTTTTCATTTTAAATATTAAATGACCTTTTATGGAAGGTGTATATTTTGTGGAAAACAGCAAAATAACTGGTCAACTAGGTCACTTTTGCTAACACTTTCAACATTCAAAACTGAAGCTTGTTCTCTCTTTTCCTCTGTGTATGTACCTTTGGGAATAAGTCGAACATCACATCTGCTGCAGCTACTGCCCCCGCCCTGCTGGTGAACCAGCCCTTCTGGGGAAGAGGGAGGCAAGCTGAGGGGAGCACATCTGGAAATAAAGTTTTAAAAATGTCTTACTTGTTACACCAATAAGAGTTGTAATGGCCAGATCCTGGAACAGAAACTGGTAATTTGATAGACTGTTCGTCTCCTGAAAATAAAAAGGAAAGCAACTCAAAAGAGTGGTGAGCTTCTGAATGAAGTTCTACATCGATTTCATTCATGTTCTTACTGCAACATACGATTGTCAAGGGAATTATGGAGGAGAGAGTGTGGTCGGGGGCCTGTCTACGTTGGTGGGCATACTGGAGACAAGTCTGTGAAATCCGTCTAACCAGAAGGGCCCCCATCATGTGCTCTCTGGGTGGGGTCTTTGTGCATCACTATCACCCCTTGTTGCAGGGAATCTCACTCGACCAGATTCATCCTTGTCTCTTTTCCACTTGCTAACAGAAAAGTTGGGGCTTGGTCTGGCACATTAAAAGACTGCATTCCCAATAGTAACAAGTGGCAAATGTGTGGTCATCATATCTAAATTTTACTGCTAGCAAATGGCAATAACTGAACCAACTATTTGCATTCTTGGGTTATATTTAAAAGTCCCTGATAAAGCACCTTGATTCTTGAGGAAAAAATAGACCAAATAGGTCTTACAGATTTCAAGGAACTTCCCTCCTTGCCCCCTACCCCTTGGTGGAAAAGAGATAATAATGACCCATGTTTAACTCTAGCTTTCAGCAAGAGCTATTGAGATTTCAGAATAGGACCAAGTTGCTATAAATAGCCTCTTCCTCTCCAGTTCATTCATAAGTGAGTGGGAAAAGACATAGGTAAGCTGAAGATAAAAGAACTAAAATGTTCAATCCAGGAGCAACAGGGCAAGATATAGAGATGAATCTGGATATCTCCAGCACAAATAGAGTCCCCTCTCTCTGTGTTAGCTAATAGCAAAAGCCCTCATATGTTGAGCCCACAAATAATAATCATGTACTTCCTCCTTTTATGTTTGGTTTAATAGTGAAAGCCATCACAAGACCTATGTATTTTTTTGAGTGGTATGCCAATTTTTAAATACCTATGTTCAGGGAATCAGTGATATGTTGGCTTATACTAGCTCATAAGAATCCACTGTTATATTTTCAGAAATTTTGTAAACTGGTTGTTAAACACAGCCAATATAAAATCTTAAATTATACAAATTTACTATTAAATAAATTATACTAAAAAGAGAGGTAATAAATACTCAAAACTCAGCATGGCCCAATCATTTTCCTACACTTTAGTGTTCATATATGTTCTTGAGGTTATTCACAACTCTTGTATACATGTGGTGCAAGTGCTACATAATGCTATGTTATCATATCTCTCCCCAACTCCATGTTTGGGTGGATAGCTTGAAACTAGCCATGGTGGGAATATTCACACCATTGAAATTGGCAAATGGTAATAATCAGGGCTCATTTTTCTAGGGAGAGCCAGCCATGAAACATTCCCGCACCCAATCAGAGAATCCCCTCTGTAAAGAATGGGATGTGATGGGAGAGCCACTCTGGGTTGGAAAGATAGAGACCTGGTCTCAACAGGAGAAAGCGACAATGAGAGTGCTGTGTTCCATTCTGATCCTCAGCTACGTCTAGATTCTCTATCAGAGTCAGAGAAATCACACTAACATCTTTTCCTGTGTATATTTGTCTAGTTCTAATTTGTTTTCAAAACATTAGAGTTTTAGAGGGGCTGTTAGTGCTCAAACCTCCTATTTGCACTTTGTTTAAGAGATGTCGCTACTGAGAGTGCACCGTCCCTTGTGTCAGTTCTCACTAACCAAGAGGCTAGGTCCCAAGTCATACCCAGTAGAGCAGCAGAACACCAACATACTGAATCATGCTGTACAGGGCCATGTACTTAAACATGCAAAATGAGGTCACGAGAGCTGCCCGTCCTTCCCTGCGAGAGAAAAGAAATGAAATGAAAGGAATGAAAAGAAACAAGGTCAGTTATTCTGTGTTGTTCAGCTGAGCTCAGGAGAAAAGATCAAAAGCCTGATTATTCCATTGTTTGCATGACAGACTGGACTCACAGCCATGGGCCAGTGGGGAAAGCCCACTGTCCGTGTGCTGACTGCATTTTCAGGAAAGGCCAATTCCACTCTGAGGTCCACCAGCCTTGACCCAGCCAGGGAGTCAGATGTGGAGTTCCTCTGGTCCTTTATGCTGGCATTATTTCAGCTCAGGGTCCTTGGACTTGAGCTGGTCCCAGGTCACGTACTAACATGAGCTGGAAGGCCATTTCCCTTCTCTTGGTCAGAGTTTCTTCATCTGTGAAATGAGGATCATAAGTAAGATTCCAGATTTGGGGGCTATTTTTGTGAAGGTACTTCAGGAGTCTGGCAAACATTTCATTCACATTTCATTTCAGAGTCTCAACTTTTTCTAAAACTGGGCTAAAAAATATATACATTTAAATTTGTTATGTATCAAATTTAAATAGACTAGAAATGAATATGATCATTTTTGTTACTATTGTTTTACTTTGAGTAAGTAGTATATATTTAAAGCGTAAAATAAATTACTTATAAAATACCGCTTCTTTTTCTTTTCGGGAGTAATAATACAGTATAAATTTCCTTCTGGTCATAAGGGTTTCCTGGGATTCCAAAGCCTGATCCTCACACCAAGCTCTTTCCTGTATCAGGGCTTCGCTGCTGCCATTCGCTCTGCCTAGAGGGCTGCTGCCCCCCACCCCTGCCCTCCTGAGAAAGGCTTCCCCACACCACCCCATCTGCTGCAGCCAGTTCCACCTCCCCAGCCATCTTCCTACTTTCACGTTACCCCTGATTCATCTGCGCATGTGTGTGTTTGTTTTTTCGTTTGTTTGGTTTTGAGTTTTGTTTTGGTTTTGGGTTTTTGCCTGACTTCTTCACCGGAGGAAAACGTCACGGGATTGAGGGACGTCTGATTTACTTGCTTCTGGGCCCCCAGTGCTTCCAGCTGTTCCCAGTGCTGAGTGGCTGCACTGTAAACATTTGTCGAGCACATGAAAAAATTAAAAAATGGGGGGAACCAACCAGATCATTATTTTAATGTGGGGAAAATAATATGATATTTGTAGATAAAACATTTAAATAGAATTAAGTCTAATACCATCTCAAATCCTATATGGCTATGTGAGCTTGGGCAGTTCTCTGAGCCTCAATTTCTTATTTGCAGAAGAAATAGTGAATATTCCTATATTGCCAGGCTTTTTGAAATATAAGAAAACAGGCATTAAAGCACTTTATAAATGATAAACACATACTAGTTTCAATAACCAAAAGCGGCCACAATGCTCACCATCTCTGTCAATTAAATAAAGTGCCGCAGAAGTACATACTGGTTGGGGCAGGGAATAACGCACCAAGGGAAACTTTAGTAGAAGCAGCAAAGATACATATTTTGAAAACTATAGATGGGAAAGATATCCCAAGGAAGTATAAAGAGGAAAGACGTAGGAAGGCAAACAGGGAACAGAAAGTTTCTCTTAATCACCCACTATAAAGTGTCTAAGGAGATACATTTAAAATAATAATAATACAAAGAGTATGATTAACACTTTCAAAGCAGTACTGAATTCCAGATTCCAATCTTCTAAAAAATAACCTATTCCGTGATTTTCATTAGAAACGTAGAAATACCACTGCTTGCCCTGACTGGTGTGGCTCAGCAGTTGGGCATTGTCCTGCAAACTGAAAGGTTACTGGTTCAATTCCCTGTCAGGGCACATGCCTGGGTTGTTGGCCAGGTCCTTGGTTGGGGGTGTGTGAGAGGCAAATGATCAATGTTCTCTCCCACATTGATGTTTCTCTCCCTCTCTTTCTGCCCCCCTCCCCTTCTCTCTAAAAATAAATAAACAAAATATTTTTAAGAAAATGCCACTACTGTCCCAGGGACATTTTTAACTCCTGGTAAGTCCACTTGGGCATAGAATGTTTGACTGCAATCTCCCACAAGGCACCCTCCTCACCCAAGAATGCCATTTCCCTGGTCTTTGATTTGCAGAAAAATTGGATCCAATAAGTTAGTGAGAGAAAGACAAATGTCACATGATTTCACTTACATGTAGTATATAAGGAACAACATAACTGAACAAACAAAACAGAAACAGACACACAGATACAGAGAACAGACTGGTGGTTGCCAGGGGAGAGGGGGTTTGGGGAACGGGGTGAAAAAGGTGAAGGGATTGAGAAGTACAGATTGGTAGATACAGGATAATCATGGGGATGTGGAGTACAGCATAGAAAATACAGTCAATAATATTGTAACAACTATGTATGGTGCCAGGTGTGTGCTGGAAATATCAGGGGAAATACTTTGCAAAGTATATGATTGTCTAACCACAATGCTGCCCAAAACTTTTAAGTAAATAAATAATAAAACGAGAAGAACAATGGGATCTGCACCTAGAAGTCAGAAGAGGTCAAAAGCATGCTGGTGAAAGTGCTTACTTACTTGATGAGATGAGGCACACACTCAATGTTTGGAGTTTTGGAAGTAAAAGGCGAGGCCACAGATGCCTCCTGCTCTGATAAAGAGATGCCCGCATGAGCCATTTTCAAGGCCTGAAAGCAAAGAGTCCACTTACTGTTCGTGCACACTCACACACACGCTCCTGAGGCCTCCTAAGGAAGGGGCCAGAGGAGCTGTCCGCAAGGTGACTTGTGGGCTCAAGCACCACTCGCTAGGAGATGATCGGATCTTGCTCTGCCTGCCACATAAGAAAGAGATGGCACTGGGAAACCCAGTAAAAGAAGTGGAGACTTCAGATGCAAATTCTACCCTGTTTCACCTATAATGACCACTGAGTTATTGCGTAGCTTTGGTCGAAACTCTCCCAACCCCCGGCATCAGTTTCTCCATGAAGAGGACTGGAGACAGTGTGTATCTCAGGAAATACTACCTCTACAGGGCTCTGGGCAAGTACAGCTGAGTGCGAGACTGTGACCCCACACACGGGCACTACTTACCCCACAGTCATTGGCTCCATCCCCGCACATACCTACAAAGTAACTAAAGGGGAGCCGCGTCAATTGTAGAAAAGATCAAAGCAATCACGAAAGCTAATTTCTCTAATTAAAATGATAAAATGAGCTTCATTACATAGGGTTCAAACTTATTATTTTAAGGCAGTTTCCCTAATAGTCTGGTTTGACAAAAAATTAAAATCTGACTCAGCAGTTCCTACAAAGGATTAAGAAATCCAGGAATTTTCCTGACTCCAAGAGTTTCAGGGAGACCCTGCACTTCACTGTTTAAGAAGCAGCTTTGTCAGCTGTAAAAACAGGACGTTAACAACTACAGGGTAAGACAGCATGGCGTGGCAGAGGGGGCACGGAACTTGACACCAGGATATCTAGATCACTTACCCGATCACTTTACTATTCAGTCTATCATTTCTCTCCCTTACAAAGTATTGTGAGTATTCAGAGAGGTGCCATATGGAAAAGTGCCTTATAAATTCTAAAATGATAGATAAAACTTACTTGTGGGTGCTGTTAATAGTGTTTACAAATACAGGAGGAAATCTGCCAGGTTAGCAATCACTCAACAAAAAAATGTAGTGCCAGACTCAGAAGTTAAAGAAAATACATCCTTCCTTCGGGATGGCTTTTTGAGGCTGAGAGAATACAGCTGTTCTAAGTTGTTAACAAAGACTATGGAGAGTCTTCTGTGAAGGTAAGAGCACTCTGACAGCATTTACAGAACTGGCTGTGCTTCTTTTTACACACTGCTGTATGAAGGCAACTAGTTCAGGTTTCCAACCATGTTGAGAAGACAAGGCTTTCTGAATCGAGAAGCTCGCCTAGTGGCTGAATCAAGAGAGCTGCAGGATGAGGCAGCAGCAGGTAGGACTGGAAGTCACGTCTCTGCGGTCCAGTACTGGAAGTGGAGGGAGCCTTCAACACTCCATGGGCTCCATGAACAAATAATAATAATAATAATAATAATAATAATAATAATAATAATAATAAAGGGCCCCCAATGATGGGCACTTTATTTGGACTGCCCATTCTATCAATGGAGATGCTTTGTGTTAGAAGAGAAATTATTTTCCTGATTTAGGATAAAGAGGGTGCTTTGGTAGAATTTTAATATTTTAAAGGTCATGTGAATCTCTTGTCATATAAATCTCCCTGTATCATAACTGTGATAGTACCGTGTAAAAACAAAGTCTAAATTTTCATCACCACTTCAGGAGCTGAGCTCAAATTACCTTTCCAGGCTTGTTCCCTGTCATACCTTTTCACACCTTTTATGTTCTAGTCAGTGCCTCTCAAATCTGGAAGCAAAATTGACTTATGTGGGAGCTTTAAAAAAATGCTGATGTTCGAGCCCCATGTGAGCAATTGAATCAGAACTGCTATTTTTTCAAAGCTCCCAAGGTGGCTGACATGTGCAGCCAGGTTAAGAACCAAGCCAAACAGAGCAGGCCCTGTACCTCTCACTCTCCCCCAACGGCCATGCCTCCCTGCACCTCACACCCCCTGACTGGGAAAGGACCTACTCCAGTTTCTGAAATTCTTCCACCAGACTGGATTTCTGCCCGGGAGACATTCTTGCAAAGATGGTCCCATTCATCAGTATCTGTAAGGAACCCAAAAGAGAAATATTTTATTTTGTCACCTGGTCATACATGAAATAATTAATAACACCCATAAAACTGACTGGGTATTGACATCCATGAATCCATGAATGAGAAAAAAATTCTTTTCCAAGAAGTAGTCCATTGGATTTTAAGACAGACATTGGGACATTGGTCATCAGATAAGTGACAGGGAGACTGAAATTAGTACAGAAGACTACTTTGTAAAAATATTTGGTGAAAATGATGGCTGACAAGAATTTAGCTCAGCTTCCATGGGGAATGTGGTCCTGAAGAATCCTGAGCTTAATGGAACCTTAAGCCAGTAGAGCATGAGAAACTGTAAGGATCTTAGGAAAAGGAAAGGAGGCACCTGCTTCTCAGGAAATTGTCCAGAACTACGTAGCAAAAAACAGCCAACTGGTAAAATAGTAAAGTAACTACTGGTGGTCTTCGACTTAACCAAACCCTCTGGGCTTGTGCAATTGTAGAATTCAGCTGATAGCCCAAGTCTAATTCGGACTATGAAACATTGATGGTGTGATGGTATAAAAACCTCTCCCAGCCCCTCCACCGGAGCTCTGTCTGACAGAGTCTAAGTTCTGTGTTAGATCTGCGTGCTCTCTGGCAGTAAGCTCAGTTTAGTGTTCACTCAGCTTCAAAGTCTTTATTCTTTTGGGCGTAAGCAGTGCCTAAGATGGTAAGTAATTGAATGCAAATAAATCAGCCACTATGGGTTTATTTTTCATTAGCAACGTTTTCCAGTTCATCCCTCTTCTGTGTAGAGGTCCTCTATCAAAAACTTAATGTAATTCCTGTATTCCTAACCTGTCTTCTTGAATAATTGCTGGATTTTCACTATATTATGAGACTCCTACCTATGGCAATATAGTAACAGCTGCCCCAAAGCAATCCTGATGACTTGAGAAGTCACTAGTACTTTAATTCTATAAATGAGAGAAAATTGGCTAATTGAGCTTACTGATTTTAAATCTAGTAGAAAATGAGACAATGGTAACCTTTGTAAAAATATCTACCTCTTTTATGATATTTTCAATAGATATATCTTACCTATTTAGAGCTTTGAAATTACTGAGGATCATTCTCTGTAAATGACATTTTCAGCATCATTACCCAGAGGTTATTACCCTCTGAGAACTTACCTTTGGCAGTAGGCTGCTGAAATGTTGACTTATAACCTGAAAGGATTGTCCACTTAGGGCAAAATGGTAACTTCCTTCTCTGCTGTTATCACAGATTTCTTCCCTGATGTTAATGTAATTGTCCTGCAAAGCAAGACACAGTATCTTAGACTCGGTAGAGTGGTCAGGACCACAGCAGAGCTGAGATAAGACAACAATGGCGGTGCAGGGGTCTCTCTTTAAAAGTCACACTCAAGTCCTGATTCTGCAGAGAAGCACTTCCTCTTTGCTAGGTCAGTTTAGCACACCACAGCCTCTAGTGAATAGGAGACTAACACTCACTCATGTCCTGTTTTCCTGATTTGATCTCCGTGATCCCAGAGATGAGCTCATTTTACGCCTTTCAAGTGTAAAATACAAAAGCATTGCAGCTCAACAAATCTCTCCCTGAAGTGAGAACTTACATTTTTTTTTTCTTAGAGAATTAATATTCTTCCACAAAGACACAATAGAGATAGGATACTGGTATGATCGGAGATAAATGGATAAAACTTTTTTCCCCACCCTGAAGATACAGTCTGATTTTCTAATTCACACAGTGGTATCTCTCCTAGGAACTAAACCCCCTCTGAACTCAACAGGGTGGTTGATGAGCAAGGGGAAAATGGAAAATTAGGTTACCAGCCCCCCTTTACTATATTCTTTCTCCTACATAGCCCCCCAAAATTTAAATTTAAAAGAATGGATAATTTTCAGCACCCAGGAAAGCACTATACCTTACAGCTCAGTTGGAAAGGGATACAATTCAGTTCTTCACACTGCGTATGTGCTAGACTTTTGGAGAAGTATGCTGAGCTCAGGTCACCTGCACACCTCTGCCAGTCAAAGCTGATCAGCGGCCAATGCTGTGCAATGGTTAGATAATATTAGATGATATGGCAGAAAGTCTGTTTTTAGGTGTACCTGATTCCCGTATGGAATGTGTTTCTTCTCCTCTACTAATTTCCAAGATATAGATGCTGATGAGGATGCAGGACCTTCATTTGCTTCAACAAGAATGACTTTCTGGCCTTCAGAAACCATTCCAGACTTTCTGGCCACTGTTATTGCAGTCTGAAGATTGTCACCTAGAAGAAAGGAAGACTATCCTAACATGAGGTGGAAGAGATAGAACAAATGGGCGGAGGTCCTGGAAAACCAGGATAAGGAGTTAAGAACTTATTTTAGGTGCGAAGAGAAATGACAGGTCAGGTCTCCCTCAGCCCTGACCTTCCCTGATTTCACAATCCCATTTCTGGTTCTTGCTGCTTTTCATCTGCTTACTTCAAGACATACCAGTATATTTTTGTCAGGGGGGAAAGGAAAAATAAAAAGGCAAAATTCAAATCTATTTCTGTCTTTTGTTAACAGCTTGCTAAACATTTAGCAAGACCCCGCTGGTTTCGCAGAACACCTGGTGGTTCCACTTCCAGCCGAACGGAGTCAGCCCACTATAACCTCTCTCCCCCACCGACAACAATGGAAACCCCTGAACAAAAATACAAAATTCAACTACCCAAGGACTTTGAAAAGTAAACATAAGCAGGCAGAATGGGGAAGAGAGTCAAATTTGGAGTAACAATCTACAAGGTGCTACAATTCTCGTCTCTTTTCCTCTTTCCTCTCACAGATTTGACCCTACAGCTGTGCAGGTAGCAAAACTCTGAGAAACTATCCTTTCTGTGCCAAGGACCTAGGGGAAGGGGTGCCTGAGGGCTGAAGAGTTATGAGGGAAGTCCTGGAAAGGACAGACCCAGACAAGGAGCCTGAATCAACGGTTGGAGTAGTAAGTCCCAGGCCCAGCTCAGAGCTGCGCATGCGCAGAACAAACCCAAAGAAGGGTTGCAAAGCCTTCAAGGATTGAACGGTGGTTCTAATCGCCTCCTACATCCCTGAGTTTTTCTTGCTGAAAAGCAAACAAACAAAACTCAGCATTCTCCAAAGAATTTTAACAGGATCCAAAGTCTCAAAACATCGTGTTAAAATATTTAGGATACTCGACATACAAAACCCCTGGGAAACCTGGCCAATTCTCAAGAAAAAGTAATCAATAATTGCATGTCCCCAAATCACCCAGATGTTATGATTATTACACAATGGTTTTAAAGGAGCTATTGTAAGTTTCCTCCACATGGTAAAGGTTAATACTTTTAAAATAAATAACAAGAAAGATGTCCTTAGGAAAAAAAAATAGTCTATAAAAAAGAACCAAATGGCTACTTTAGAACTGACCAGCATAATTAATACTTGAAATTCACTAGATGCACTCAATAACAGAATAGAGATGAGGAGAAAGAGTCAGTGAATTTGAAGATAGAGCAATAGAAATTTTACAATCTGAAGAACGGAGAGAAAAATCTTAAAAGAAAAGAAAAGAGACCAAAAAGATATCAAAAAGACTCACATTTACATCGTTAGAGAAAAAAAAAGAGGAGAAAGAGACTGGAAAAGAAAAATTTTTTTTAACAAATAATAGCAGAAAACTTACAAAATATGTTTAAAAATTTAAATTTACAGATTCAAGAAGTTCAGTGAACCCCTAACAACTCATTCAGACCCACATCTAGACACATAAACTGCTAAAAACAAAGATAAATAAAATATCTTAGAAGAGGCTAGAAAACAAGAGTACATTACATGTAAGGGAATAATTATTCAAGTTAAAGTTATCACAGATTGCTGATTAAAAACCATGGAGGCAACAAACTGAGAGTAGAACAACATCTTCAAGGTACAGAAAGAAAAATTAACTGTCAACTCAGATGTCTATGGAAATAACTTTGAGGAATAAAGTAAAGATAAAGATATGCTTAGAAGAAGGGAAACTAAGATAAGGCTTTTTTTGTTGTTGTTCTGTTTTGTTTATGCAAGAGAATATACTCAAAAAGAAATGCTAAAAGAAGTTCTTTAGGCTGAAAAGAAATGGTACCAGAAGGAAACTTAGAACATAAGGAATGAAAACATAGCACAGAGATAATAAAAACACACATGCAAGAATGCTTTCTATTTTATTTGTATTTACATTGTATGGGAAATCCTATATTGTGTAATAACACAAAGAAAAAATTAAACACATGAGATTTGCAATAACTAAAAAAAAGAAATAATAAAAATTTGGGTAAATATAAAAGTCTGTTCTTCTTCACTTATGTTCTTTAACTCTTGACTGTCGAAGGTAAAAACTTTAGCATTGCCCAGTGGGGCTTTCATTACCTATTATACACATGACAACTATAGCATAAGGGAGAGAAGGTAAAAAAAACTATAGCATAAGGGAGAGAAGGTAAAAAAAACTATAGCATAAGGGAGAGAAGGTAAAAAAACACTTATGGTTGTAAAGTTTCTTGGAAGGGTAGGTATGGATGTTGTAATTCCTACAACCAAAAAACAAATAATATAAGATCTGGTGGACTATCCTTAGCATAGAGTTTTCCAGGATTCTACCAAAATCCTTACAAGGATCCTCAAAAGAGCTAACTGGTGGAAAGGAGCTGCTGAATCCTGAGTTTGGAGGAGTATAGTGAGGGCTGAGAGCTAAGAGGCTTCCCCCACGTGCCTCAGCAGGACGCCAGCGCCAGTCTGCTTTGCAGTGCAAGCCTGTTCTGCATCTACCACCATCAGAGCCCTACTGTTGAGGATATGCAGCCCAGGCCTGAGCCTCAGTCATCTGACAAAGACATGCAACCACCCATTTAAGAAACCTCGTGGTGAGATAGAAAATGACCAGACCAACCAGAACACATGCTGGGTAAAGTAGAGTAGCTGTGAGAGACACAAAAAACTTGCATAAAAAAAAAAGCTTGTTGGAGAAGATAATAGTCATTTAAAAAACTGGGTGCAAAAAAATCTTAGAGCACAAATCAAAATTATACAAATATGACAGTCACTAGAAAAAAGATAAGAAACTGAGAGGATAGATCCAAGAGGCCTGTCATATGAGTAGTAGAAACTCCAGGATGGAAAAAAGAAAGAGAGAGAGAACAAAGGTAATAATTAAATGAACAATAGAAGTTTTGAACAATAGAAGAAATTTCCCTGAGAAAATGAAGGCAGATTAAAAATGCTCACTATGTTCTAGATCAAATTAACAAAAAAGTGACAAATGTATAAGCATATTCTGGTAACATTTCTAAACTTCAAAGTTAAAAGACAAG
Organism: Glossophaga mutica; assembly: GCA_039655065.1. Classification (NCBI taxonomy): domain Eukaryota; kingdom Metazoa; phylum Chordata; class Mammalia; order Chiroptera; family Phyllostomidae; genus Glossophaga; species Glossophaga mutica. The sequence goes on along the minus strand of CM077304.1, from coordinate 171,960,868 downwards.
GATTATATGCAGAAAAGAACAAGTTACCCACAGTGGACTGGCGCTGAACTGGTAATGTGCAATACCAAAAACCAGAGGGCAAAGGAAAGACACCTACAGATTATTAAAGAAAAAGGAATGTAACCCCCAAATTCTATACTCATTCAACTGCTAGAACAAAGAAAGATATTGCAGCTATGTGAGAAATCAGAGAGCATATCAACCTTCTATCCTGTCCAAGGACAATTTTTGAGAAAAAATGATAATCAAGCAAGGAAAAAAAAGAGAACAGACATTTAACATGAGGAAAGGAGCAGAGGGAGAGTGATCAACTCTTAATTGTACATAAATATAAATGATTAAGGATAGATGATAAGAATGTATAATATAGTGCTAAATAAAGGCTTTTCAAACAGAGGTATTGTAATGGAAGGGAAATTTTAATAAGTAGTAAATTAACTCAGCAATACCTAAACGTTGGATTGAGGGACTAGAAAGGGGAGTGTAAAAGTGACCCCAATGTCTCTCAGATTGTGGGGGTGGGAATAGAGGATGGAAAAGCACAGAAGGGAAAGTAAAAGTATTATTGAGTTCCCAACAGTAGAATTGAATTCAGGGGATGTGGAATGGGGAAATATTCTATCTTGGGAACACAATTAATAGAGTTGAATGCCTCTGACTATGAGGTGGAAAACTCCCTCAAAAAATGTGAATGCATTAGGAAATCACTTATTCTCCATGCAGAAGCATCCATTAGAAAATTTCACACGTTTCTCTTGCATGAGCCTTTCTCACCACTCCTCGTTTGTGTGATCTGGGGCTTGAAAGTAGAAACAGAGAGGACAGCACTTTTTTTAAATCTCCAGAACTGTTGGTCTCGTTGTTGATTGGCTTTCAGTACAGTTTATAGACCACGCTGACTAAGCATTCTTCTTCTCCTAACATTTAACAATAAAATCATCATTTTGCATGGCTGATATCTTCTTTTCATTTGGGTGGTATCTCAAATGTTCTCTCTCAGAGGAGACACCTCATCTAAGATAGCCAGTCAGCCTTGGCTGGTGTGCCTAAGTGGGTTAAGTACCAGCTCAAACCAAAGCATCACTGGTTTGATTCCCAGTCAGGGCACCTGCCTGGGTTGTGGGCCAGGTCCCCAGTGGGGCCACGTGAGAGGCAAGCATACATTGATATTTTTGTCCCTCTCTTTCTCCCTCTTTTTCCCTCCCTAAAAATAAATTTTAAAAATCTTTTAAATAAATACCTTTAAAATAGCCTTTAAAATAGCCTGTCAGACAATTTGCCATATCACCTTGTTTTATGTACCTCATAACACTCAATACTAGCTGTTTGATTATTTGATTGTTGATTGATTGACTTTCTATTTCATCCCACCTGAATAGAAACTCATGAGAACAATAACTTTGCCTTTTTGTTGCCCATCTCCAGCACCTAGAATGGTGCCTGGTCCATAGTAGGTCGTCAACAATATTTGATAAATGAGTGACTCTTTATCTATTTCCACATCATACTCTTACACTGTTTCCTACTTTCTTCTATACCTGTGATCATTACCGTCCTTATCCGGGCTGAGAGGAGCTCCTCCAGCACAGGTTTTGTCTCTTCCTTCAATTGGTTCTCCAAGATCAGCAATCCCAGAAACACAAGGTCTGATTCTACCTTGTCCCTGAATGATTGAACAGAAATAGCACGTCATCATTCTTCTTACAGGAAACAAAACCAAAACAAAGACAAATCTCTTCCTGTCCGAGTGTTGCCGACTCTCTCATTCAAGCAACGTTCCTGAGGCACTGAACATGTGCCAGGAGCCATCCAGGCAGGAAGGGGATATGGGGACATTTATTCCGACTGAATCAAGAGGAAGAGAGTATTTATCAAGCAAAAGGTTTATTTTAATGTTTGTAGAGAGTAAACTAAATTACTTCAAAGATCTCTACAATCTGCTGTGCCAATTTTCATTACCTCACTTACTGGCAACCACCAGAGAGGAGCTCTACCTCTGGTAAAAAATATCATGGAAGATAAGCGAGGCACAAGAAAAATATAAAATGTCAGTTTTTCTAGAAACGAACCTATAATCAGTACCATTTTAGTGCCAGAAATATGAGGCCATAACCTCAATAACTCTCTTAATAGTCCAATGTCCCCATGTCTCCCTCAGCTGGTAACATTGCTCTTCTACATAAAGTATGACGGTTACCGCAGCAGGTGGAGTTGCTGAGGCGGGGGCTCCCACCCACCACAAGGGCACTTCGAAGATATCCCACAGGACCAAGTACTCCCTGTGGAAGTCCATTTGGGGTTGGTGACTCAAAGAGTCTTCCAGGATTCATTTATCCAAGAGTCAGACACCTTCAGCAGACACAAGAGCAAGACCACAGCATTGCCTCTATCTGGCTGCAGCACAGATGAAAGCAGTACCCAGAGAAGCCACCTTGCCTCGCTTGCTGTGTGTGCCTCCCATGGGCCAGAGGCGGGATGTTCCCGAACACTGCTAACCCCTTCACCAGAGTGGCAGGAAGTGGGCACAACTGGAACTACTCGTCTCCGAGCAAGCTTTCTCTTCTTGAAAATGTGAGATCCAATCTCAAAGTTCACTGTCAGCTCTCTCACCAGTGACTTGAGTGACCTGAGTTCATTAAATTATAACAAATACCCAGCTTCGCAATAGCCAAAGTGAGCCTTTTAAGGGTCACATCAAGCTGGCCCCAGGGGAGAGGCCCAATATGCTCAGGAATGTAATACTCAATGGCTTCAAATGAGCCACTTGTGCCTCTGGGCCCCTCTGCCCATTCCCGAAGTGACAGGGTGGGGGCACATCTGCAATTCTCAGCAGGGGTGGTACTGCCTCTAGAGGACATTTTGGAGACATTTTGGACATGTATACAAGATTTCCTGCAATGACCGATGCACAATGAAGAATTATCTTGCATCCCACGTGCCCTTTGAGTATCTTACAGGACACTCACAGACACTAAAAGGTTGTTTACACAGTCAGTATAGGCTTATGCTGTTTGTATTATACTATATAATATACTATATCATAGTATACATAATACAACTATACTATTGTTCAACAAATATAAAATTTATAGTCCCCCCAGCTCTGTTTTACATATAAGCACAAAGTATCGTGTAAGTTGAAAGGAGATTGTACTGTTCTATTCAGAGCTTTACCAAGAGTTTTAAACCATTTCACAGTGACCTCGCTGACAGCGAGACTGCTGATGCTATTGGAGAATTCATGTATAACACCTGTATCAGGCTGCAGTCCAGCCTTGCAGCCGGGATGATTCTCCACACAGGTGCAAGCAAAGCACTGCTTCAGCTTCTTTTAGTGGGGTCAGCTGAGCATGTATTAAGCTATTACTTTTGTAATGCATTATGGTATTTTTTTATTTTTACCCTATAGGATGTCATCATATTTATCTTTACAAATATGTACAGATTACATACTTACGAATTTTATTTTAGTACAAAAAAGGAAGTGGTACAAAATGTGGTCACAATAAGAGACTGTTGCTGAGTCTGACAGGGTTGAACACAAATCTGTTAGACTTCCCAAATTTAAAATCCTAAGTAACAAAATAAGCCTTGATTATCTCCACAGCAGTGTTACCAATGATGGCTGGCACTGAAAACAGTGGAACAGGACTTCCGGCCAAGATGGAGGCGTAGGTGGACACAATGTGCCTCCTCTCACAACCAAAATTAAGGACAACAAATATTTAGAAACAAGAAAACAACCAGAACTGATAGAAAATTGAACTGTACGGAAGTCCAACAACCATTCATCCAGACTGGTAAGAGGGGTGGAGTCGCGGTAGGAAAAAGTGGAGGTGCAGACCCAGGAACGCAAGTAGCAGCGGCTCGCAGTTCCCAGGTGCACGGGCGGTGGCTGGTGGACCCCGGGCACAGGGGGGCAACTGTGCAGACCCAGTGAGGACGCACAAGGCGGCTGGCTGACCAGGTGGTCCCACATTCTCTCTCGAAGAGGGGAAGTGGCGGAAGGGACTGAATCCAGGAGAGAGCGGAGCAGGCGCCATTGTTCCCTCTCAGACCCCGCCCCCACATACAGCGTCACAACCCAGCGACTGGACTGCCCCACACTGGGGAGCGCCTGAGGCTCCACCCCTCACTACGTAACAGCACGCGCGTGTGCGCAGATAATCCAGTCGAAGGGGAAGCAGCAGAAGGGACCGGAGTCCAGAAGAGAGCGGAACAGGCGCCATTGTTCCCACTCAGACCCCGCCCCCACCTACTGCGTCACAACCCAGCGACTGGGCTGCCCCGCCCTGAGGAACACCTAAGGCTCCACCCCTAATACGTAATAGCTGCGACCAGACTAAAACCAAAACAAAACAAAACAAAAAAACCCACCAAAAATGGCTCAAATCGGAGAAAAAATGAAAACCCCAGAGTCAATTCCTCTAAGCAACGAAGAGATAGCCAACCTATCAGATGCACAGTTCAAAGCACTGGTCATCAAAATGCTCACAGAATTGGTTGATTTTGCTCATAAATTAGATGAGAAAATGCAGGCTACAATACGTGAAATGAAGGAAGATGCATGGGGAACCGATAGAGATGGAAGGAAAACTGGGACTCAAATCAATGGAGTGGACCAGAAGGAAGAAATTAACAACCAAACAGAAAACGAGGAAGAAACAAGAATTCAAAAAAATGAGGAGAGACTTAGGAACTTCCAGGACATCGTTAAACGTCCCAACATCCGAATTATAGGGGTCCCAGAAGGGGAAGAAGAGCAACAAGTAGAAAACTTATTTGAACAAATAATCAAGGAGAACTTCCCCAATCTGGCAAAGGAAATAGACTACCAGGAAGTCCAGGAAGCTCAGAGAGTCCCAAAGAAGTTGGGCCCAAGGAGGAACACATCAAAGCACATCGTAATTACATTAGCCAAGATTAAAATGAAGCAGAGAATTCTAGAAGCAGCAAGAGATAAGGGGACAGTCACCTACAAAGGAGTTCCCATCAGACTGTCAGCTGATTTCTCAAAAGAGACCTTCCAGGCAAGAAGGGGCTGGAAAGAAATATTTGAAATCTTGAAAAGCAGGGACCTACAACCAAAATTGCTCTTTCCAGCAAAGCTGTCATTTAGAATGGAAGGACAGATAAAGCGCTTCTCAGATAAGGTCAAGTTCAAGGAGTTCATTATCACCAAGCTCTTATTATATGAAATGTTAAAGGGACTTATCTAAGAAAAAGAAGATCAAAAATAGGACAATGAAAAGACAGCAAACTCACAGCTATTAAGAATCACACCTAAAACAAAAGCAAACTAAGCAAACAAGTAGAACAGGAACAGAACCACAGAAATGGAGATCATATGGAGGGTTAGCAACAGGGGCGTGGGAGGAGGAGGGGGGAAGGTACAGAGAATGAGTAGCATAGATAGTGGGTAGAAAATAGACAGGGGCAGGGTAAGAATAGTATGGGAAATGTAGAAGCTAAAGAACTTATGACACAAGGACATGAACTAAAGGGGGGAATGTGGGTGGGAGAGGGTGTGCAGGGTGGGGGGAATGATGGGGGAGAAATGGGACAACTGTAATAGCATAATCAATAAAATATATTTTAAAAAAAAGGAAAAAAAAAGAAAACAGTGGAACAGCGTGGAAAATAAAACAACAATAAAAACTGAATAATCCATTTTAGCTTTGGAGGGTCCCTATTTTAATCTGCTCATACCAAAATCTTCTCAGCAATGGCCACCTAAAGCTTTTCTACATGTATTTCTTAGTTTATGTAAGTTCAAGCCATATTTTTTCATTAAGGTGTGTATTTCTTATTAAGAATTTTTCTCAGAAAAATGTTTTCTAACTTTCAACTAATTCACCAACTTTTGATAATTTTGATAATCAAAATATGTAATTTTGATAATCAAAGTAGATAATTTTGAAAATTAGCTACTTGTATCTGTTTCAAAATGGGGGCATGACCATAATTTCATACTATGAAACACTGCTTACATTCATGCATCTGTTTTCACAAAGGTGTACAACCTGTCAGAGTATATACAGCTACCTCTTGGTAAATTCTCCCAGTCAGTGTTCACATCAGCTTTGTGATATAGGCAGAGGAGGGATGACTATATCCATGTTTACAAAGTTCTGAGACATTTCATACACGTGAATCCAGCAACCGATGTTGCTGAGTCCACTGCCCCGAGTGGTGCATCTTCCCACCAAAGTATCCCACTTTATGAAAATCCTCTCCATTTACCTCATCAAGACAGTGGTGTGGCAGTCCATTTCCAGCTTTTTGTAGGCCAGTGCTATGACCCGGAAGCCCTGTGTCGTGTAAATCTGAAGTTCACTGGCAAAACCAGTTGGTACTATTCAGAAAATTACACAAGATTAGCAGGCAATATTTACCCAGTTGGTACTAGTGAAAAAACACACAAACAGAAAGAGAACCACACCTCTAAAAAGGTACACAACAAGTCAGGGGGACCCCACCCTAAACACAACTACATTGTCGGGATTGACGTCTTGGGATTCAGTGAACCTGAAATGAGATGGAAGTATTTAAAGATAAAGGGGGTTAGGATAAGAATATAATTCTTATTGCTCCAGTTTAACCAGCAAACATTTACTAACAGTCTACTACGTGACAGACATTGATGCGTAGTCAATGGCTGTAGTCAATCTTGGCTCTGCAAAGATTAAATAGCAGGCCCCACTCTCAGGATCTCTGCCAGCAGCTGCCGTGTGCTGTGCTATGGAAGCACTCAGATACCACACTAGGAAGAAGGGAACAGGCGTTTGGGCTGAGAAAGCACCCTGTGGTCAGGCCTTGAGTCATTAATTCAGCTCAGGGAAAGCACAGAATGTGAGGGTGGGAGTGGTGAGACACAGCTGGAAAGCTTAATAGGGGCCAGCTCATGAAGGCCTTAAGATCTTAAGGGAGTCTGAGATTTTTCTGGAGTCCATGGGAAGCAACCCAAAGAAGAAAAGTGGAAAATGACAACACAGTTATATTGTGTGATGGAAAAAAACCAGTCTAGTCAGAATATAAAAGGTGAGCAGGGTAGGGGTGACTGGGAGCAGGGGGCCAATTCACCAACTGTTAGAGTGATCCAGTAGAGGAACGATAGGGCCTGAGCTGATGGAGTGACAGAGTCATAGATTAGCAATTGCCAAGACAAAGGCACTGAGCAAGAGGGACAACTCTGGGAAGAACCTTACATTCCAGGAAGGGGGAGAAGGGACCTGTCATTCACCAAGATGGAAAACATAGGGAGTGAGAAATATAATCTCGATTTTAGTATTGAGTTTGGGTATTGAGTAAATGTGTCATCGTACTGGCAATGATCAATAAGTGATTGGATTCATAGGTCAAGTGCTGAGGGGATACACTGGGACTTGAAACGCAAGTTAGCCATCTGTAATACAAGTCTGTTCGCTTACCTGTCTCAGGTTGGCAAAAGCTGGCCACCTTCTCTGGTGCACCTTTCATGAACGCCAGCCGATCACCCCCCATCTCCTGGACAATGACTGTCATCCTCTGCAGTGACGAGGAGAATGGGAACTGATGCAGGATCGCCATTCCTTCCACTGGGACCTGGATGAGGGATGGGGAGCAGAGAGGGACTCGCCAACATAGCTTCTACCTACAGGGAATTAACTATTCCTCCCTCAATCTTTTTTTATCTTTATTTATTTATTTATTTATATTTTTAAGCAAATAAGGGAAACAAGTTCTCATCAATTTTCTCACATGGAATTCAAAAAAGACACATCTGTATCGTGGGCCTGACAGGCCTGTCCCCTTGAGGCGGGGCGTTGCGGGGCGGGGCTTACCTGGCTGGCTGTTTTGCAGGGCTTAACTACCGGGGCATGGGCCGGCACTCCCTCGATGTGAAAACTGTCCCCAGAAGTAGCCATTTCCTGTTTCACAGATGGAATATTTTCACTGTAGAGATTTATTTCTTGTTCATCCACTGATACTATGCTCCAACCCTCCCCTCCAGAAAATCCTCAGGCCACGTCAATGTACTCTCGGTTCTCCTCCCTTGGATAGATGGAGGTGAACCAGTCTTATTTCACCACAGGGAAAAAAATAATGCCTTAAAAATGCTGTAGAACTTGAAGAGCAGACCCTTCTGAATCATTCATGCAATTTATCCCGCTTTCTCTATTGGTGCGTGTTGCATAAAAGGCTTAGTCTCTGCTTCTGAAGAGCCTGACACGGAAATATAAGCCTGAAGAGCCAGACTTACTGTGTGAGGCCAGCACCTTACGGCCTTTCTTTCCCTGGAGTTCACGGCTGTTCCTGCTCTTTCCTCTCTGTCTACCGTATTTGCCATGTATAATGTGCACCCATGTTTTTGGCCCAAACTTTCAGGAAAAACATTTTGTTGTAATTTTTAATTAATTAATTAATTAGTATTTAGATACTTGTTTTTTGTATTATAAAGGAATTTTAGCATTTACTTTTGAACATATTATGGTACAAGAAGTTTTCTATAACAAATAATTACAAAATATAAGGACAGATACAAGATACTTTAGGTACTATCCATGTATAATGTGCATCCTTATTTTTCCCTCAAAAATTTGGGCAAAAATGTGTGTATAATACACGGTAAAATATGGTAATTCAGACTAATGGTCCTTAGAGTGAGGTATGGCAGGGATAGTGATATAAATCGTTGATGTTCAGTAAACACTCAGTCGTTGTTGCAATGATGACCCTAAATTATAGTCAAAGGAACCTTTTACCAAAAGACGTCAGAATGCTTTGTAATCATATCATTGAGTGGCTGGAAAAAATCTGAGAGGAAATTATAATCCCTACTTAAAGATATAGAAACAGTAACTCAGGAAGGATTAAAGACTGGCAGTTATATCAGACTGCTACAGAACATGTCCTACTAGAGTCCGAAGGAACCCCAAGGATTGTCTCCTATAGTGGGGTTCATACATGTATCAGAGGGGTCCAGAGCTGCACCTGGCTGCCAGGGATAGTGGTGGGCTGGTGGCTGAGTAGGTGGGGATGTGCGTTTCCTAAGCTTGACCTTTATTCTCCATCTCAACAAGGTCAACTTCAACTCTTTGTTTTTTATAAGGTGCTTCTGAATAAGGTTTCCTTTTAAGAGAAGATTCTAGCTTTTTTATTTCATTTTAGGTTGACACTACTGGTCTACTCCATCCCCTCATTTTAAGGTCATGGGATCCAAGCCCCCATGAGAGAGCTGACTTCCCAGGGTCAAGAGGTCAGTTAGAGCAGAGACGAAACTAAAACCGGCCACATTCCTCTTCATGAACAGCACCACGTGCTCTTAAATCCACACTACAGTCTCTGCAAAAGCTCTCATGATTTCCTCTTTATTGTTTCCAGTCTTAGAAACGAGTCAATACAACCGAATATTAAAAGAAATGAAACTCCTGTTAACAACGAGTTAGTCTAAACACAGGAGACAGGGATGTTTTCTAATTCCCATGTTCTAGAAAACTTTGAAACCAGACATTGCTCATACTACAATCTGAAAATTTGAAAAAATGCATATAATATTGATAATGACATTAATACAATGGAGCATATAACATGCGCCAGGAATTTGTTAAGGGCGCCACTCCACTTAGCCACAATAACCGTGTGACGGAGATTCGACACCCAGGGTAGGACCCCGGGCTCAGACTGGCGTGCCTCTCACTACGTTATGTGCTCCATATTGGAGCCCTCCCGTTTTCTAAGTATTGGGTAATGATGATAAAACCTGCAGTGCTTAGGTATCGAGAAAGCTTCTTAGATTCTCTGTGGACCAGAGGCTTACCCAGGTGGTGGCTTCAAACATTTTGAGGTCCAGAGGGTCTCCCTGGATGGTCTCATCGAGAAGAACCAGAGAGTGGCAGCTGGCCATGGCTGCGCAAAGTGGGCCCCATGGCAAAGCCCTGCCCGTGGCAAAGCTGTGGACTTCCTGGAAGCTAAAGGACACAAGGGAAAGGGCTTCAGTCCTATTCCCCCATTGCCAAGTTGGAGCTTCTGGAGGTGACTTTTTAAAAAGTAATTTAATGTGCTTCGTTACATTACATGCTTCCTCTCCAGTCCCCCCAGATTAATAGTGCTTCATTCAGCATCACCCTCACGTGAGTTCAGTGAGTATGAGAAAAGTCTTTGAGGTTCTTTCAAGCTCTTTCTTCCCTCTTTTCCTTACTCTTTCTCTGGCACAGATTTAATTCCAGAGGTATGGAAGGAACTAGAAGTGTCACCTTTAATTCTAAGCACATCTACTCCCGCTCCAACTACCAGACTACTTCATTTCCAGTGCGGTGAGAGAGAACAGCCTCGCTCATGCTATGACTGCATACACATGTTTTCTCCCTCATTAATCCTTCGGGGCAGGGCAATAGACGCTTGGCCAATGTTACAGGCAGCAAATGTATGAGTGAATAAATGAATGAGTCAGTACTGGAAATCTGGAAGACCATATTAGTAAAGAAATAGACCCTAAAAACATTTTTTACAGGGACACTGCATTCTCCTCTTCCACCCTGGAATTCACCTTGTAGTGTCCACAGTGCAGCCATCATTACCATCACTTCCTACAGAAAGTGACTTCGTCTAAAACCTACTGACAGAAAACTCCAATGTTGCACGCAGTGGGCTTTCACTAGTGCAGAGTTGAAGTCGTCAAATTCAGCCACTGGCCCATTGAAGGACTGCTCTCTACAGCCTTGTTGTCAGTCCCTTCTTAAATGTATAGCACAGTAGGTGGTTCAGAGCAGCTCATCCTAGGAGGACTTCTGAGGACAGAAGACACTTCCTGCATTGAGGCAAACCATGCCTCTTGGAGCTAGTCCCAATCTACTTGTTCTCCCCACTCCACACGTCAACTTTTGTGGGCCAGCTCACTTACACACCTCTTATTCTCCCTTCTCCTGGGGTTACACAGGAACCTCTAGCTGTGCCTTCTGGATACAGTCTCCAGACTACTCATCTTTCTACTTACTTTCTTGAAAAAGTTTTTATTCGTTGTTTGCCTTAAAATGTGGTCTTCAGAACCAGACTGTTATTTCTCATGATATGGATGCTGCATTTCTTTAAATACAGCCTTAGGTTGCTCAGCCTTTTGTTCTTGAAAGTATCCACGTCACAGTGGTAACTTATAATTCAGCCACATTTCCTCCTGGCTTCCTTATTCAAGCTTCTGTGAGTTCAAAATTTCTCAGCTGATTACTGACCTGGCTGATTATATCTACTACTATAAAGGGTAATGCCCCCATTTTATTACAAAATCTTTTATTACAAAATCATAAGTATGTAATTCTGTAACATAACAATATCATACTTACGCACACCAGATGGCATTTCAGGTAAAATGTTCATATTAAAACTATAAATTATTACACCCATATTATTACCCTAACAACCACACTCAAGCAGGCGTTACTTCTGCCAGACCCTGTGTATCAAAGGATCAAGTTGTCTTAGTGGTTTACAACAGGCCCCTGGTATGTTAGTAAACAAGTAAAAGGAAGGCATCACCAGCAGTGTGATTAACACGGAAGCTTAAGCTCATACCAGAAAGCAAACACAGAACAGGAAAAAAGGGATCTTCATTTAAGATGGCACACACAGTCATCGAGATATAATTCTGAATACGTAATTCTGAATTCCTGAGATTGGGTGACTCTAGTTTACACGCAAAGAAAATAGAACTCTCTGTAATCCTGTCCTTGTATTTTTATTTGAATACTTGTAATTTATCCAGCTCGGGTAGCCCAGCTAGCGTTTTAATGGTTCTTTAAGTATCTGACACGTGGAACAAACTCTTTCTGGAAAAGATGAGAATCACTGGAGCTCACCTTTTATAAGAAGATACTTACTTAATAGCCTGTAAATCAGGTACTAACCTCTTACCTAGAACTGAATCTGCTTTCTCTCATGTTATAAATTAAAATTAGAAATTTAAAACAGTTTTTAATTGTTCTTTTAGTCATTTGAATACGGCTTTCACCATTTTGAAGGAAGGCAGGAATAAAGAGTAATGGGCCTATTACGCAATTACCTAAATATCGTATCATTTATTTTAATTTAAACTTGAGAAGTTACATTTAGAAATAAAAAGTTTGATAAATATGTGTGATGCCAATTCCCTCAGTAGAATACCATTCGAAAGGTGGAGCACCCTTACTTAGTCTTGGATCAGCACACAGAGCGCCCCTCTGCTCGCGCCTTGTTCGGCGCTGCAGCACGAGGGCACGAACTCGAATCAGAGAAGTACCGTTCTCAAGGTGCTCAGGCATTTTAACAAATGCACACACATTTTGTAGAAGCTGAAATGGACAAACGTAAACAAACAGGGAAACCAAGTATATATCCAAATCCACCTTCAAGGAAAAATGAAGAGAACTTTAGAGAGTTTGTACTTATGAAAGGCTTCTTCTGTAGACTAATGCAGTTGGAAGTAGTAAGATTAATTTTTTTACCCGGAAAATAGATTTGTTTATAAATATTTTACAGTTATGTTTTAATATGAAAAGGTATGGCACCTGTAATTAAAATATTTTATTTTGTACGGATAAATTGTATGTTATCTGCACAATGCAGACGAACTGCTATAGACCTTTTATGAATAAAGTGCTTTGTGATTTAATTTGTGAGTGAGAAATACCTTCATCTAAAAAAACAAAAAGTAAATGCCAAACGTTTCCTGCTCCAGTCACAATCGCGGTTGTGGAAGAGAGAAAAACAGGTGGGGGAAATCCGGGTGTGGCCACAAGAGGGCCTCAGGCGAGCGCACGCCAGTCTTCACCACTTGGAGCTGAAAGCTGCCTAAACTGGCGAGTCTGGAGGCCACCAAAAGGTCAAGTTCTCAGAAGTAGAACACCAAGGAAAATGGGCACACTCGCTTCAACTCCACAGACATTCCTCTTACTGAAAGTCAGCGTACCCAAGTGAGTGTGCTGTCCTTCCTCCTAGCACACCAAAGGCTTCAGTTTGTTCAAGGAACGGCACTTCCCTGAGGGGCAGTATTGTCCAAGTTAGATGCACTGGGCCAACTTCAGGCTGAGGACTAATATGCTGACTATAAATTACATTTTAGCAAAGATTTGAATGCACCTTCAAAACTTCTCTTTCATCTGGGTTTGTATGTAGCACGTGGCAGGGGCTAGGGTAGGGGAAAACATACATGTTCTAGCACAAAGTATTAGTGAAAGTATTTAAGAGGTGAAATTAAATGAAGCTACCCTGGCAAACAGTGCTCACCAAAGCCAAAGCTAAATGTTTCCATTATTAATTTTCAGGAGAAAGTACAGAATTCTGGGAAAAGGGAAACTACAGTGCATTTAGTCCAAGGTACTGAGGATGATAAAGTGGTTCTATGGAAAGGAACCTCATGGTGATCTGATTATAAATTCTTAACTGGACAGGTCGTGGTGGGTAGTCATGCCCCAGGCACATAACTTCTTTAGTAAGGGGTTTACTTTTGCCTTAGGCAAGCCCCGCCCATTGTGGGGGGGGGTTGTTTGTTTGTTTTTTGTTTTTTGAGCATCTAGATTAACGGACCTTTGAAATAAGCCTTTGAAGTAACCACCCTCAGGAGAACACAGAATCTTGTGAACTATCCTGTAATCCAATCCCAGCCTGGGTGTCTCCGACCTTTATGTAATCTTCCTACTTCCTTCTTATTTTCATAGACATTAAAGAAAACTGCTGAACTGTCACTCTCCAGAGCATTTGAGATCTTGATTCCGAGCAATTGTCATCAGTTTTGGCTCAAATAAAATCTTGGAAAAATCTCTACAGGTTTAGATGTTTTCAGGTCGACAGTACTCACCCATTCTTATCACAGGGCACGACTCCCCAGAGATCCAAGCCCTCTCTTGTTAAGGTGCCTGTCTGAACAGAAACAAGCACTCAGTTTATGCTGAAGACCTAGCTCCCCATCGTAAAGCCTGATACGGTATGTTTTAATAGAAAACTATACACCACAAAATTTAACAACAGCAGCACTTCGAGCAAGAACACAGTAAGGTGGGTGTATGTGGACTCCTGGGGGAAGCTTGGATGAGCTCATACGAACACTTAATCTCTTTGTACTTTAGTGTTCTCGGCAATAAAAAGAAGAAAACCGTATCTGCCTTACATATTTCAGAGGCTTGTTTTGAGGTTCTAAGGGCAGACTAAATAAATGGGAAGGTACTTGGTAAGCCTCTAAGACCTATAATGTAGGCAAGTCTCAGTTTTTATAGCAGAAGTGAAAAGTCTGTCATCAAAAATAAGTAATGGGAATAGAAGAATATTTATTGTTCTAAAGAAGTGGTTTGTTTTTTGGTACATATTTGGTTAAAAGGCATCTGGTATTTCTCTCAGTGCAGCATAATGTTGCAGAGCTTATCTGGGTTAAAACACCAGCTGTGTGATATGGGCAAGTCATTGAATTCCTCTAAATGTCGAGCCCTTACCTGTAACATGGCTATAATCATATATGGTGGTTGTGGAGATTAAATGAGATAATACAAATAAGGAGCTTAATTTAATGCCTGGCATAGAGTAAGCACATGTTGCAATGATAATTACTCATAATAATTATTTATTTTATATTCAAATTCTGGTCACAATTATGTCTCCCAACCCCTTTCTTCTTCCAAGTCTAAGGATGATATGATCTCAGAAATAAAGCATCTTTCCTTATGATGGGAGTTTGATCACAAAATAATACTGAAATGGTGGCAAGAGCCATGCCAACCTTTTGTTCTCTGTAGTCCAAGGTACATCTGATAGTCCAAGGACAATCTGTTCTTGATAGTCCAACAATTTCATAATACAGCTCTAATCTCATTAGCTCTCCGCTATCAAAAACCTTCAATGTACTATTTAATGGGTACAGATTTTATGTTTGGGAAGGAGAATAAAGTTCTGGAGATGGGTGGGGGTGATGGTTGCATTACAATTTGAATGCACTTAAAGCCACCGATAAAGGTAAAAATGGTAACTTCTATGTTATGCATATTTCACTGCAATAAAAAAAAAGCAACAATAAAAATAAAAACCTTCCATGGCTCTTCACTGCCTGAAGAGTATGTAAAAATTTCTCAACCAGACACTCAAGGTCTATAAATACCCTCTCCTGTTACGTACGTCCCGCTTGGGTCAAAACCACACTCCAGTGCTCTCTGGACCCTGCGCCTTTGCCCATATTCTCCTGCCCACAATGCCTTTGTATCGTACATATTTTTTAAATTTTCTATATTGTGATGTTTTGGCATCTTAAAAAACCTTTCTAACTGGAGAGAGACCGCCTCTCCGGGGCTGGCAATTCTTAACAATAGAAAGGGACTCAGGCAAGAGCGTGTCTTTAATGTGCAAACTAACCCATGGGGAGCCAAACCTCCTACTCCCCAGGAGACAATATTCACTTCCTTTTCTTAATCACCCCAGGGCCAGGTACCAGACCACTAGGGGCCATCTCTACAGCCCAAAGCTCACCAAATTCATTCAAACTAGCCAATCGTCAGATGTTTACCCTGCCTTGTCTTGTGTTTCCCCGCCAAAAAAAAAAAAAAAAAAAAAAAAAAATCCTAATAAAGGCCATGTCCTAAGCATTCCCCTCCCTCCCGCTTGGCTGCCTGATCATAATGTGGCAATCACCCTGTGCCTCTGCACGGTGAGCTGGGCCTCTCTTCCCTAGGGGACTGTAACGTTAAACCTTCCTGGCAGTGGCACTGACCTTTTCCTGTCATCGCTCAGTCACCTTTATAAATTAAGGCCCAGGCACAAAACTGCCCTTGGTTTCCATCTTTTCCTCTCACAGCTCCTACCTTCACCCCAGCATATGTCAGATAGACTAGAATACCTTCAAGAGAAGGTAGAATAGGAGGCTGGCTGGGAGTAACAGCCGTATACTCAAGGATAATTTTAAGCAATATATTGCAGATGGGAAAATATAGCAAGGGTTTGATGGGGTTTTTATTATAACCAAGCCTCATAGTAAAGTGAAATGAAGTCTCCCTATTCATTCATTCATTCATTCATTCACTCAATAAGACTTATTGAGCGCTGACTATGCCAGGCAATATTCTTAACATTAGAGATACAGCAGTAATCATAGTATTGCAAAAGGTTTAAAATTTGTTCTCCGAGGGTTTTGACAACAGACAGAATGCTATTTTAATTATTTGCTTTTCACAGACTATTGGAGTTGGAAGGATCCTAAAAGATTCACTAATGCAGTGGCTACTCTTCCTTCTCTAAACCCTAGAATCTGAGAGCTCAAGAGACGTATCCTTCCTAGGTCGCACAGCCAACCAAGGATAAAGTGAAGTCAGATACCCTCATCCTGTGTTTCCTGCCTCACAGGAGTGTAAAGCATCTATACATGATGACAATGATGATAAAAAAGGAGGTGAGAGTGAGGCTGAAATACACATACCTTGTCAAAGCAGACAAGGTTTAATTGCCCACATACATTGATCCTCTGGGGACTGATACAAAAGATGCCTCTCTTCTTTAGCCTCTTCTGGGCATAGATAATGCCTGTGGTCAGGGCAGCAGGTAGAGCAGGAGGAACTGCAATTGTGATGACATCCAGGGCTTTCTTCACCACCTCTTCGGGGGATTCCTGGAAGATATGTCCTTGTTTCACTATTATGGATAAATCGGTCATCGACAGCTTTGTGCATGTGACGTTTTCCTTCTTTTTGTTTACTCTTTAGGTCAAATTGCTAGAAATAATATGAGCATGTCATCTATGGGTCAAAAGGTACGAACATGATTTGGCTCTCAATGCATTTTTTCAAAGTACAATAAAAAGGCTTGTAATGATTTATATGCTACCAGTAGAGAACCATATACCAATTTGCCAGGTATCACCAACACTGAGTGTCTGGGTTTTAATTAAAGTGCTTCATATCATAGCTATGAAATACCACCTTATTGGAATAACTATATTCTCAGATTTCAAATTGTATAAGGAAATAACATGCAAGAGTAAATGCATATTGATATGTCAATAAGTAACAGGTTTTATCCTAGATCTCAGAGTCAGTATGGACTTTGGTGATCAACTGCTTGTATTGGAGAGCTGGGGGTATATAGACCGGTTTCAGTGTTTGACTTGGTTTCCCAGGTTTGTAAACTGCGACCTAGATTAAGGTCAACAAGTAGAGTATAAACCAGACATGGGTGAATGTATATTTGCATGCAGGAAAGGACCAAAGAGCAGCTTACCCCACTGAGCACGTAGACACACAGAGTATAGATCATCCCAATGGTGGCAGTCCCCACGAGACACAGGAGGAACCTGATGGCATCCCTATAGAGCTTGAAATTCATAGGCTTGGGGTACAGAATGGATCTCACAAGGTCCCCCTTTGCAGTGTTGAATCCTGAAGTGGTAAACACACACCCCATCTCTGAGGATGACAAATCCTACTGCTAGTGCTCTCCTAAATCTCAACATTGCCTTGTTTTCTCTAGAGACATTTAAACAGTATTTAACTCCAAATGCAATTACAGGATAATTGGGAAAATATCTAAGGGCTAAAAGGGAAATACGTATTTCAGAGCCTATTACTCTGGCCTTCCCTCCCTCCACTTTCAATTTCAATGCATCCCAGAGATAGGATAGCCTAGCCTGAGGGCAGAACACAGCTTTTCCAAATGTAGCTTCCTTTTAAGGAAACAACTCTTGAGAATGCACACAACACACAAGTCACTTGAATTTAAACTAAATGGCCCAGGAAATACGGATGGATTCCATGTCTAGTACTCTTCAAGGTCAAGTTTTTGGTTTCTAGTCCTACTTAGGAAGAACTTGGGATTTGAGGTAAGAAGACCTGAGTTCCAGGTCCTACTCTTCCAGTTACTGGCTGTATGATTTGTTCAAGTTCACTTGAACTGTGTGGGCCCCAGACTACTCATGTAGAAAGGAGGGACAATAGGCACCTTTGTTCTGCAAATATATATGCAAATAGTTTATAAACTACAAAACATATAAAAAGTAATTATTGTCATCAGTATTATTATTTTCAAAAGGCATGTTCAATTCACATGAAAACATATAGATTTAATATATTTGATTTGTTATCTAAATACTGCTTCTTACCTAATAAATTTAAGACACTAGACAAACTGAACGAAAACGTTTTATTAAAATAACAAAATGAAGGAAGAGATGCTCACTAACCGGTCTGTAGTACCACTGCTCTAGCGGTCCCAGAGCAAGCTCCCTTGGCCTGGATGACCTCCGTTCCACAGAAGAGGACGTGCCGTTTGTAGTCTGCTTCACTCTGCGTTTTCCAGGGCACAGAGCTATCCATCTTGGGTAATGGAGTCTTAGTGACTGGAATACTTTCTCCTACAGAAAACAAGCAGCACATTGTATGAGGCAAGATGCCTTCACTCATTTAAATAATGTGTACACTCGCTCATCCTATAGCAGAGTGGTTGTGGTGAGCCTGCCACGCAGCAGGGACAACCCTAGATATTGGGAATACAAGGAGAAAGGTAGTGCTTATTTTTAAGAAGTTCATGGTCCAGAGAGGGACACATGTGAACAAATAAATGTAAATGTTATAAATACTATGAGTATTATAAAATCAAACATGGATGCTGAAATAGGCTGAAAGTAACCACGTAGGGAATAGCAGATTGTACGGTCTAGAGTATGGGGTGCTGGGAATTAAGGACTGTGAGAGCTATGCAAGAGCCAAAGCCTAGAGGGCCCTAAGTGCACGTGTCTCAGAGTTTAAATATTCTTCTGTAGACTCGTGGGGAGATGTTCAACTATTTTATTTAGGAGAGTATATCATATTAATGTATAAGAGAGTGCACTCTCTCTGCAGCACAGGGAATGAACTGAAGTCTGGTGAGGCTGGAGGCTGGACACTGAGTTGGAAAATGATCACATGAACCCTCACTGAAGAAGGTAAGGCTTGAAACATGGCAGTTGGCAGTGGGAGTAGAAAGGAAGTGCTGGATTTGAGAAATAAGGAAGTAATAAGCCACAAAACTTGGGGGACATTTTAATATTTGCAGGTTAGAAAGACAGAGGAGTTTAAAGTGGCTTCCTGGTTTCTGACTGGGAGAATGAGCAGAGGGTGTCATTATGCATTAACTTGGGGATTATAGGAGTAAGGAGGAATTGCCTTTTGATCAGGGTGAGATGCCTGTGGAATGACCAGACAGAGATGCCTTGTAGCTGGCTAGAAATATATTTGGATCTGGAGGTCAGGGGAGAGGTTTGACCAGTGATATTTAGTCAGAGTTTATTATCTTAGAGATGATAATAAAGACAGTGAAAAAATTACTTGGGGGCTGAGTGTAGGGTGAAAAGAGCAAAGGACCAGGACATAGCAGCAAAAATCAAAGAGATGGAGGAACAGGAACAGCACAGGAAGCTGAATAGTGTGGTTGGTGGTAGAAGAACTTGGAGAGACAGCGTTGTCTTGGAAAGTTAGGGAGAAGAGCGTTTTCAGAAGAAAGAGATGATGAGAATAGTTACCAGCAGCTGAGAGGTCAATGAAATGAGAAATTTAGAGACTCCATTGGATTTGGCAATTGAGGCCTTAGAGACTTTTGCCAGTGCAGGGGAGGGGCAGATAGCAATGAGTGGAAGTGCAAACACAGGTGGTAAATGAAGTTGTGAAGTCGCAATGGGCTCTGAGGAACAAAGCTGGTAAAGCCTTCCACTGGTCTTTGTGGAGTGAGCAGTACAGAGTCCGACACATATTCTAGTACAATAAGGCCACTTCCATTAGGAAAATGGAACTTGGCATTGCAAAAGTCTGAGCACCAAGGGGTGCTTATAAATCTATGGATTCCTTAAGGTAAGGAACCGTTCCTGCCATGTTTTCTTTGCTGTTTTTTGTTTGTTTTGGTAAGTTAACACAGGAGAGAAGTGTGTACTGTTTCTACTGCATACCTTTCTGGTCTGCCCAAGAGAAAGGGATTTGGTTTTGAGTTTAATGGGAATCACAGTATGTCACTGTGTATTCACAGCTTCCCATTTTATCTCAGAAAGACTTTATGATTTTTTTGTATCTCACAGAAATACCGGCACAGCTCCTAATAATGCATATGTGAGGAGAACTCAAAGCACCACGATCTTGGCCAAGTTACTTCTCCTCTCTGGACCTCAGTTTTAATACCAATGAGATGTGATGACTTCTAAGGACCCTCCCAGCTCCAGCATGCTATTTAACAATGAAATACAGTAAGTCCAAAATACCCAGATTTGCCAAATCCTGCATCATGAACCTTTTCAACATTTTTAAGCCAAGGTAGGGAGAGCTTGGACTTAGCTCTATGGTTTTCAGGATGTTCTTAATTGTTTTTAAGCCCTCCAAGTTTATCTGAAGACAAACGTTATATAAAATGAATAAACATAAAAGCCACAGATAATTCTGAAATATCTAATGATCTCTACAATCTTTTAAGGTAAAATGGCAGGGTTGTAACAACCATTTGTTCAAGAAGGAATGCTACAGACTCGAAAGTGACCACTGTATCACACTTAGTTTGTAGAGAGCAGCTGGGAATTGAACTCTCAGATATATCCGGAGCAGAATTGTTAATGAGATCTGTGGAAATAGGAAGGGCCCCCAGCAGCCCTACACTTTGCCATTGTCGTTCATGCAGAGGAGGAGCCTGGGAGAGCTGGGGAAGCGGAAGAAGTGAGATAGAACCACACCTGTCAGCATGCCTTCATTTACCACACAGCTGCCATCAATCAGAACTGCATCACATGGCATTTGCACTTTGTTTCCTGTCAAAATTAATAGATCTCCAGGGACCAGGAGGCGCGACTCCAGCTCTCTGACTCCAGCTGTAAGTATGAGAAGATAGAGTTGAGTCTGTTTCTTTTCCTATGAAACTGCCTATATTTGAAATCAGTAAAAAAGCAAACAGGGCACTTAAAACAGAAGGTTATTTCTCAACATTGTATCAAAATCCAGAAATAATGAGGAAAAAAGCAATGAATTCAATTACATAAAATAAAAAAAAGTTCGCCAAAAAAATGCAAAGAAAAAGCGAACAACAAATTCAAAAACACATTTGAAACTTATAGACAAAAGATTAATATTCCTAATATATAGAGTCCTCAAAAAATTAGATGGGTAGAAAATGACCATGTAGCAAAATTGATGGAGATGTTAACAGATAGTTCACACACACACACACACACAGACACACACACATTACAAGGGGTGTGTTACACATTTGAAAAGATGCTCATTGTTACTCATAATAAGACAAATGAAAATTCCTTCCTTCTTTTCTTCCTGCTTTCCTGTCTTCCTTTACGTCTTTCCTTCCTTCTTCAGTCCCAAAGCCATAAGGGGTTAAGCAAAATAGACATCCATGCAGGGGGCTAGGTGAGGTGGGGATGCGGGTGATAGCCTGCTGTGGATGTTGGAACCTAAGAAGGATGGCTGGGAGCACCAGTGTCAGAGCTCAAGGAGGCAGAAGAGGGCCCCCATGGTGACAGTGGCCTGGCGTTGGATGGATACAGGAGTGCCAGTATTGGAGTGGGGAAGGGGGATAGACTGATAATAATTAGATATAAAGAGGCTAGTGGGGGCCAGATTTCTTACTGAAGAAAGGAAGTTACACATAGGCAAATATAAAACTTGAATGTACTCCGTGGTCTTCATTGAATTGTTGCCAATACTGCAAACTGATGATTTTCAACAGACAAAGGAGTAACATAGGTATAAATGTCAATCCACTGATATAGAAGGAAAAATACCAATTATCAAAGCAATACTTATTCTAGCCAAGAAACATCAATGGATACTAAAAATAGTGGGTAAAAATTTGATACAGATGAAGTAACTACTAATTACAAGAGTTAATTTACAATAGAAAAATCTGGCAGACACCATTTATTTAAGTAATCCAAGTTAATCACCAGTAACAGGACAAGTTTAAATTATGCACCACAGGAGAGGAAGCAGTGAGAACTCAGCATTACTTCTGTGATACTCCAGCTAAAAGAAATGCATAACCTGAATTTAACTATGAGGGAACATCAAACAAAACCAAATTCAGGGACAGTCTATGAAATAACCAGATCAAAGAATCAAGGTCATAAAAGTCAAAGGGAAAAAATGAAGAAGATTAGAGGGACGTTACAAACAACGCTGTTGTATAGTCCTGAGTCCTTTCCTTAAAGAGCATGATTGAGACGGTGCAGTTTGAATGTGTCTGAGCATTTGTTAGTATTAACATATCAATATCACTTCATGTTAATGTTTGTACTGTCAGTTATATAGAATATCCTTGTCTTTAAGAGATATATACTAAAGTATGGGGGTTATGGAGCCACATGTCAGCAACTTATTCTCAAATAGCTCAGAAAAAAGTGATTTGAACTAGTCTTGCAATTAATCCCTAAGTTAAAAAAAAGAGAGAGAGAAATATACAGGAGATAGCATTGCTCACCTATCTGATTGGAAAATTTAAAAGCTTGCCAGCATATTCTTATGGCAAGGCTATGAGCAAACAGGCCCTTTCACTCTTTTCTGGTGCAAATGCTAACCGGTACAAAGTCTAAGGAAAGAAATTTGGCAATATCTATCTTTTATTTTTTATTTTTATCATTGTTTTTTATTGTTGACACTATCACAGATAGTGTCCCCATTCTCCCCCTGCTTTGCTTGCCTCTACCCGTACTCCACCCCCTTCCCTCTGACCATCAGGGCACTGGTCTCCGTGTCCCTAAATTATGCATACATGTTCTTTGGATAATCCCTTCACCTTGTTTCATCCTGCCCCCTCTGCCTTCCTCCCCTCTGACAGCTGTCAGTCTGCTCCAGAGTGCAAATGCATTTATTCTGTGACTCAACAGTTTTACTTTTCAAAATCTATACCAAAGATAGACTGGCAAAGGTATACAAAAGACCAAAAAAAAAAAAAAGTGTAAAAAGACAGTACAAGGGTTTTTTATTATAGCACTATTTGTAATAGTAACAAACTGAAAAAAAAAATTCTTCAACAGAGAACTGATTGAACAAATGATTTCTCCACACAAGACAGTACTATGTAGCTGACACAATGAGTGAAGAATACCTGCATGTCTTTCTGTGAAAGGGTCTCTGGGAAACATAGTTAAGTATGTAAAGCATGCGTACCAGGAAATAAAGTTAAATGTGTATGTTGTACTCCTGCTACCTAAAAAATAGCAGTATAAATATAAGTCGTATTCTATAAATATAGCTATAAATATTATATATAATTTGTATTTTTTACAAATGTAAAAATAAACCATAAACAAACAAAAATGATATCTATAGAGAGAATGAGTACATAAGATAGGGAGAAAGGGGATAGAGACTAGAATCACCTGAATATCTTCTGCTAATGGATTTAACTTTCAAACCATGTATATATTTTATATTATATACACACATACTAATACAAAAATAAATTTTGAAAGCTTACACTGAAAGTCTAAAGCACAGTAAATGAGACGAACCTATCATGTTGTTGGTATAACCATACATAAAAGAAATATTTTGAGTGACTTCAAAATATGATTTTTTATAAGTCAAGCCTTCCATGTTTTTATTTATTTATTAATATGATTTTTTAAAACAGTATAATTTCAGAAGATGGCGGTGTGGTAGGAGGGAGCAGACCCTATTCCCCCTCTACACACGGGAGAAAAACTGGGCCAATCTATGAAAGACCAGAACAGACAAGGAACGGTAACACAGCATATTGGAGAATAAGAGGTCGGAAATTGTAGCGGACACTGAAAAACAAGCGGTAAGGAGAGCTCTTCGGAACAATAAGAGCCCAGGGTTCCAGCGCGCGGAGCGCGGGGCGGCTGAGGCCCCGGCCTGGCGCTCCGCCAAGCCTGCCCCAGGGCCCTGGGGAGGGAGCTGGGTCAGCCGCTGAACCGGCTGGGAGATCTCAGGGGCCACCGCGCGACTGCGGCCCGAGCAAAAGTGGGTGCCCCGCGAGGGAGCGAAAGTGGGTGCCCCGCACCAGGTCACTGCGCGATTTTGAACCGAGTTTTCGTGGTCGCCGGGCGACTACGAAAGCACAGGCGCCCCAACAGAGACAGAAGCGCGGGCGAAGTGAGACAACTGCATGAAAATAGACACCCTCAGGGGACCGCACACGGTCGCGGGCTAGTGGACACTCGTGAAAACATAGGTGCAGGCCGCTGGAGACAGCTGTGGAGTCAGAGGTGCCAGTTCACAGGCGGGTGCTCAAACTCGGACAGCTCAGGCCCCAGGTGCAGGCGCCGGATAGCAGCTGGAACGCAGGCCCCTCTCAGAAGCAAATGCAGGCAGCTGTGCCCGAACACTGAAAGTCTCCCAGGGACAAAGGCAGGCGGCTGTTCAAGTCTGGAGAACCTAGCACACACCCATAAACTCGGAGAAGTGTGCACACACCAGAAGGCTCAGATCACACGCTGGAAACCCTGTGGGGAGAGGTGCCCACTAACGCTGGGATACATAGCACAGTGAGGACTGAGTTCTGAACACAGAGAAAAGCAGTAAGATCACCCCTCGGCCATTGCAGCCAGCAAGACCTGAAAAACCGGCTGGCAAGTTTGAAAACAATAAGAGGGTGTTTTTTTGTTTTGTTTTGTTTTGTTTGGTTTGGTTTTTTCATTTTATTTTTTTAATATATTTTTATTTTTTTTTTTAATATTTTGTTGTGCTTTGCTTGTTCTTTTTTTTTTTTCCTTTGGCTGCTTATATTTGTGTGGGGGTGTCTGTGTGCGTGTCTCTTTTTTGTTTTGCCAGTTTGTTAGTGTCTTTTTGTTTGTAAGCCTGTCTATCTATATGAGTTTTTAACTACTCCTTCTTCATTGTTTATATCTTCTTCTTTACTCCCCAACTCCTTTTGCCTCCCTTGAATTCTATCTTCTCTTATCCCCTCTTCCTTTCTTTTCAATTTTATCTCTTCTACCTTCCTCTTGTTTCCTCTTGCTTCTTTTTTTCATTTCCCCCCCTCTTCTTTTTGTAAATACCCATGAGTGAGACAAAACAAACAAGCAAGCCTGAAACTGTGGGGAAAAAAAAACAAAAACAAAAACCAGAGTTGGCCCCCAAAAGAGGGTATTCCAGCTGATGAGACAGTGAAAGCGGTGAACAACAGGATATCCGAAGGAGAATCCACCACTGAATCTCACAGATATTCTACCACAGAAGGTCATACCACAAACCCAGGGAGCCAGAACAGATCAATTTAAGAAGCTGAGGCTAACAACAAGAGTCATACAAACAATGGGAAGACAAAAGAACAATCCCCAAATGAAAGGAAAGGAGGAAGCTCAAGAAAGAATGCTAAATGAAACAGAGGCAACTCAACTATCAGATATCGAGTTCAAAGCAATGGTTGTCAGGAAGCTCAATGAGCTCTCAATGAGCTACCATAAACTACAGGGAAGTTATGATGAACTCACGGCAAACTATATCAACATGAAAAAGGAAATAGAAACTATCAACAAGGGCCAAGAGGAAATGAAGAACACAATCTCTGAACTGAAGAACACAGTAGAAGGAATGAAAAGCAGAATTGATGAAGCAGAAGATCGGATCAGCGAGTTGGAGGACAAAATAGAAAAAAACACTCAGAATGAGCAAGATAAGGAAAAGAGGCTTAGAAAGAATGAAGAGGGTTTAAGAGAAATGCAAGACAACATGAAACGGAATAACATTCGTATAATAGGGATACCAGAAGGAGAAGAACAAGAACAAGGGATAGAAAACCTGTTTGAAAAAGTAATGATGGAAAACTTCCCTCATTTGGTGAGAGAAAAAGCCACACAAATCCAGGAAACACAGAGAGTCCCAATCAAAAGGAACCCAAACAGGCCCACTTCAAGACACATCATAATTATAATGGCAAAATTCCAAGGCAAAGAGAGAATCTTAAAAGCAGCAAGGGAGAAAAAGGAAGTAACATACAAGGGGGCCCCAATTAGGTTAGCATCTGACTTCTCAATGGAAACGCTCCAAGCCAGAAGAGAATGGCAAGAAATATTCCAAGCAATGAGAACCAAAGGCCTGCAACCCAGACTACTTTACCCAGCAAGGCTTTCAATCAAGATAGAAGGCCAAATAAGGAGCTTCCCAAACAAAAGAAGTCTAAAAGAATACACCTCTACCAAACCAATGCTGCAAGAGATACTAAAGGGACTGCTTAAGGGAAGAAAGGAAAAGACAGAGAGAGAAAGAGAAAGAGGAACACAGGTACGAAAATGGCAATGAATAAATACCTATCAATAATAACCTTAAATGTAAATGGATTAAATGCCCCAATCAAAAGACATAGAATAGCCGAATGGATAAGAAAGCATGACCCACACATATGCTGCCTACAAGAAACCCACCTCAGGACAAAAGACATACACAGGCTCACAGTGAAGGGCTGGAAACAAATTTTCCAAGCAAATGGTCATGAAAAAAAAGCTGGGGTAGCAATACTCATATCAGACAAAATAGACTTCAAAAGAAGGGCCATAAAGAGAGACCCAGAAGGTCACTTCATAATACTCAAGGGAAGAATCCACCAAGAAGACATAAATATTGTAAATATATATGCACCCAACGGAGGAGCACCTAAATACATCAAGAAAATTTTAGAGGACTTCAAGAAAGATATAGACAGCAACACAATTATAGTAGGTGATTTTAACACCCCACTGTCAAAAATGGACAGATCTTCCAAACAAAATATCAACAAAGATATTGTGGCATTGAACAACACTCTAGAAGAAATGGACTTAACTGATATATATAGAGCCCTTCATCCCAAAGAAGCTAAATACACTTTCTTTTCAAATGCACATGGAACATTTTCAAAGATAGACCACATGATAGGACACAAATCAAGCCTCAACAAATTCAAGAAAATTGAAATCATACCAAGCATTTTCTCTGACCACAAGGGACTGAAACTAGAAACCAACCCCAAGGAGAAAAACCCAAAACCCTCAAAATCATGGAGATTGAATAGCATGCTATTAAATAATGAATGGGTCAAGAATGAAATTAGGGAGGAAATCAAAAAGTTTCTGGAAACAAACGATAATGAACTCACATCGACCCAAAACTTATGGGACACAGCAAAGGCAGTCCTCAGAGGGAAGCTTATAGCGCGATACAGGCCTATCTAAAAAAGACAGAAACATCTCAAATAAACAACCTAACCCTTCGCCTACAAGAACTCGAGGAACAACAACAAAGACAGCCCAGAGCAAGTAGAAGGAAAGAAATAACCAAGATAAGAGCAGAATTAAATGACATAGAGACTAAAAGCACAATCCTAAAGATCAATGAATCCAGGAGTTGGTTCTTTGAAAAGATCAACAAAATCGACAAGCCTTTAAGCAGGCTCATCAAGAAAAAAAGAGAGAGGACTCAAATAAACACAATCAGAAATGAAAGAGGAGAGATTACAACCGACACCGCAGAAATACAAAGGATTGTAAGAAATTACTATGAAGAACTGTATGCCAAGAAATTTGAAAACCTAGGTGAAATGGACAGGTTTCTAGAAAAATATAACCTTCCAAAACTCAATGAAAAAGAAACAGAAAGCCTGAACAGACCAATAACAGCTGGTGAAATTGAATCAGTAATCAAAACACTCCCGACGCACAAAAGCCCTGGACCAGATGGCTTCACAGGAGAATTCTACAAAACATTTAAGGAAGAGCTAACCCCTATTCTCCACAGACTATTCCAAAAAATCCAAAAAGATGGAAGACTCCCAAACTCTTTTAATGAAGCCAGCATCATCCTAATCCCAAAACCAGATAAAGACACAACAAAGAAGGAGAACTTCAGGCCAATATCGCTGATGAACATAGATGCTAAAATCCTCAACAAAATATTGGCAAACCGCATCCAACAACACATTAAAAAGATCATACACCACGACCAAGTGGGATTCATCCCAGGGATGCAAGGATGGTTCAACATTCGCAAATCAGTAAATGTAATTCATCAC
Organism: Glossophaga mutica; assembly: GCA_039655065.1. Lineage (NCBI taxonomy): Eukaryota > Metazoa > Chordata > Mammalia > Chiroptera > Phyllostomidae > Glossophaga > Glossophaga mutica. The sequence goes on along the minus strand of CM077304.1, from coordinate 171,932,920 downwards.
ATAAACAAAAGCAAAGACAAAAATCACATGATCATATCAATAGATGCGGAAAAAGCATTTGATAAGGTACAGCACCCATTTATGATTAAAACACTCAGCAAAGTGGGAATAGAGGGAGCATTCCTCAACATAATAAAGGCTATATATGAGAAACCTACAGCCAGCATCATACTCAATGGGCAAAGACTAAATTCTTTTCCACTAAAATCAGGAACAAGACAAGGCTGTCCACTCTCTCCACTTCTATTCAACATAGTATTGGAAGTATTAGCCACAGGGATTAGACAAGAAAAGGAAATCAAAGGCATCCAACTTGGAAAGGAGGAAACAAAACTATCATTGTTTGCAGATGACATGTTAGTATACATAGAAAATCTTATAGTCTCGGCCAAAAAACTGCTCGACCTAATAAATGAATTTAGCCAAACAGCCGGATACAAAGTCAATATCCAGAAATCAAAGGCATTTTTGTATACCAACAATGAAACAACAGAAGCAGAAATCAAGAAAAAAATACCATTTGATATAGCAAAAAGAAAAATAAAGTACCTAGGAATTAACCTAACCAAGGAGGTAAAAGATCTGTATGCAGAAAACTACACAACACTGAAGAAGGAAATCAAGGAAGACACAAATAAATGGAAACACATACCGTGTTCATGGATCGGAAGAATTAACATCATCAAAATGTCCATACTTCCCAAAGCAATCTACAGATTCAATGCAATACCTATTAAAGTACCAATGGCATATTTCACAGATATAGAACAAACTCTTCAAAAATTTATATGGAACCATAAACGACCCAGAATAGCGGCAGCAATTTTGAGAAAGAAGAGCAAAACAGGAGGGATCACAATACCTGATACCAAAATGTATTACAAGGCCACTGTAATCAAAACAGCCTGGTACTGGCATAAAAACAGGCACGTGGACCAGTGGAATAGAATAGAGAGCCCAGAAATAAACCCTAGTCTCTATAGTCAATTAATATTTGACAAAGGGGGCAGCAACATAAAATGGAGTAAAAATAGCCTCTTCAACAAGTGGTGTTGGGAAAACTGGACAGCTTTGTGCAAGAAAATGAAACTCAAGCACCAACTTACACCATACACAAAAATAAATTCAAGGTGGATAAAAGACTTAAACATAAGCTGTAACACCATTAAAGTCCTAGAAGAGAACATAGGCAGGAAAATCTCAGATATTACACGCAGCAACATTTTTACTGATATGTCCCCTAAAGCAAGGGACATAAAGGAAAGAATAAACAAATGGGATCTCATCAAAATAAAAAGCTTCTGCATGGCCAAGGAAAACAGTATTAAAATAAAAAGAGAACCGACTGTGTGGGAAAACATATTTGCCAATGATATCTCAGATAAGGGTTCAATCTCCAAAATATACAAAGAACTTACACGACTCCACTCTAAGAAGACAAGCAACCCAATTAAAAAATGGGCAAAGGACTTGGGCAGACACCTCTCCAAGGAGGACATACAGAGGATCCAGAGACACATGAAAAGATGCTCGATATCGCTAGCTATCAGAGAGATGCAAATTAAAACCACAATGAGATACCACTTGACACCAGTCAGAATGGCCCTCATAAACAAAGCAACAAACAGCAAGTGTTGGAGAGGTTGTGGAGAAAAGGGGACACTAGTGCACTGCTGGTGGGAGTGCAGACTGGTACAACCACTATGGAAAACAGTATGGAATTTTCTAAAAAACACTAAAAATGGATATACCTTTTGACCCAGCAATTCCATTGCTAGGACTATATCCTAAGAACCCTGAAACACCAATCCAAAAGAAACTGTGCATCCCTATGTTTATAGCAGCACAATTTACAATAGCCAAGTGTTGGAAGCAACCTAGATGCCCATCAGTAAATGAATGGATCAAAAAACTGTGGTACATTTATACAATGGAATTCTATGCAGCAGAAAGAAAGAAGGAGCTCATACCCTATGCAACAGCATGGATGGAACTTGAGAGCATCATGCTAAGCGAAGTAAGCCAGGCAGTGAAAGATAAATACCATATGATCTCACCTTTAACAGGAACCTAATCAACAAAACAAACAAACAAGCATAATATAACCAAAGACATGGAAATTGGGAACATGCTGAAAGTCACCAGAGGGGAGAGGGGAGGGAATTTCAGGGGAAAAGGAGAAGGATTTACAGGAACAAGTATAAAGGACACATGGACAAAATCTATGGGGGGGGTGGAAATGGGAGGGAGGTGGGGAGGGCTGGGGTGGCGGGTTCGGGTGAGAATAAAAGACAGAAAACTGTACAAGATCAACAATTAAAATTAAAAAAAAATAAATAAATAATCGTAAATCTTTAGTAATGTAATATTAAATTACTGTCTTTAATGAAAAAAAAAGACAGTATAATTTCATTGTATATTCTTAATGATATATCACAAACAAGGGAAAAGAAGAACTTTAAAAAGTCTTCTGTTTCTAGGTGTGTTGGTTTGTTATTCTGAGATTGTTGTGTATAACAGGATAAAGAAAATGAGACAGAGACTTTCTGCCATTGAAAATTGAGACTTTAGGTATGGAGAAAGGAGAGACAGAAATCCAATCTATAAAGGTAAATAAAAACGCATAGTTCTAAATTTGAATTGGAAATGTCAGTATGAACTGATAGTGTGTTTTACCTTCAAAATATTATTTCATAGTTACATCTTCTGCAAAGGCCTAGAAACAATTAAAAATGAGCATTCCCAATGCTCTGATTGAGATGTCTAAATACCATATCTAAGAGCTCCCCGGAAAAATGGGTGTATCTCAGTTTAGAGCAGAAATTGTCCAAGATGAGTTTGGAATAACTCGTTATACCAGAAATCATTAAAACATTCAAAGAATACTAGGATCATGTCAAAAGAACTCAGGAGCCAACCTAAAGAAACTCTGAATGGCCAAAGATGGGATAATTTTAGCAAGAATAAGAATGAAAACTGCAATGAATGGAAATGTATCAACCATGTTTAACATTATGTATTCACAATGACACACACACACACACACACACACACACAATCTTTGAGAGTGCTAGAGGACCAACTTGTTATTCTGAAAGATGCCAAATAAGAGGAGTAGCCAGGTACTTTATACTTTCTTAAACTGAATCTCTGGATAATGAAATAATTTTTTAGAATATTTGTAGAAATATTCCACTTAATATATAAAGATGACATGATAGAAGTAGAGATTTGAAATTCCTAATAAAATAATAAATCTAGATCATCAGCATTTATGTCTGCTGATATCACACACACACAAAAGGACTACCAGGTATTATGTACCTCTCATTAGAAGTACACATATCAACTAAGAGGTATTCTTGCCAAGACCCAAGCCTCAAATCTGACTACCAGTTTATTGAAAATACAAGGAATAGAAAATTATGTTAAATAACTCCAATGTAATCTAAACTGTGGAAACCAAAGGATGAGCTAGTTATTTCCTTCATCAAAAAATTTGCAAGGAAAGAATATTTGACTCTGAGTGGTGGGCACACAATGTAATATACAAATGATGTACCATATAATTGTACACTTAAAACCTATATAATTTTATTAACCAATGTCAACCCAGTAAGTTCAATATTTTTAAAAATTCAAGGAAAAATAAGATATGGAGGAGATGTACATACACACATAAACACTTCTGATTCACTTGATAAATTTTAAGCATTGATGATTTCTTAAATTATGAGGGGCTTATTTTAGCTATGATAAAAGAATTGAAAAGGAGTCTTTTAGTTATATACTAAAATAGTTTTGAATAAAATGATAAAGCAACTGGAATAGTTCAAAATAACTCAAGGTGAAGGAGGAAGTTCAACAGTTGAAAAAAGATTCAATGAGTTGATAATCATTGAATCTGGGTGATAGTTATTACATGAGGTCTCATTATCGTAGTCTCTCCATTATTGTATATGTTCAAAATATTTCATCCTAAAAAATTAAGAAAATACCCAGGACATTTTTATAAGGTAAAGATTCACTTTCAGCCAAGATGTAACAAAAAAGACCACATTTGTTCTTCCCACCTAAAACAACCAAAAACCATACAAAATACATGAAACAATCATTTTTAGACACTGAATTTAAGCAAAAAAAGAAAAAAGAAATGGGGAACAAATAAAGGTTCCTTATAATTGCTCAATTTACTGCCTTTAGAGAATTTCCAGGCCATGACAGAGGGAGGGGGAACCAGATCATGTTCAGAGAAACCCTGAGTTCGGTACAGAGGTAAGAGTCTATGGAGATTAAGGTGACTTGAATTCATAGCACAGAGTACTGAATGGAGAGGAGTTCACTGCCCAGGGGGAAAGCCACAAAGACTTGCAGAGAATTCCTCTTTACTATTCAGCAGATTAGTAATCAACACATGCATATAAGGAAACTATTAGCAAATTAACAACTGGACATTTACATTTAAAAATATCATTCACAATAGTATCAAAATACATAATACTTAAGAATAAATCTGAGAAAGAATGTAAAAACCCCATCCACTGAAACCTGCAAAAAAAGGAAGACCTAAATAAATAGAGAGATGTACCATGTCCATGGGTCACAAGACCCAAATTTGTTAATATGTTGATTTTTCATAAATTGGTCCCTAGATTCAACATGGGGTTGGGTTTTTGGGGGGTACAAATTGGTAGGCTGATTCTAAAATTTATATGGAAATGCAAAGGACCCAATATTGTCAAAACAACTCTGAAAAAGAATAATAAAATTAGAGGACTAACACTATTCTATTTCAAGACTTATCATAAAGCTACATTGTGAAGAATTGGTACAAAGGCAAACAAACTGAGCAGTAGAATAGAATGAGGCCAGAGACAGATTTATCCATGTTCTGGCAACTGATTTTTGACAAAGCTGCAAAGGCAATTCAATGGAGAAAGAATAGTCTTTTCAACAAATTGTATCGGGACATTTGGATATTTGCAAAAAAAAAAAAATGAACATCAATATAAAAAAACTCAAAATGCAATGTAAACTTAAATGTAAAACCTAAAACTATAGAACTTCTAGACAGCAACATAGGAAACTTTGATGACCTTGGGTTAGACAAAGATGTCTTAGACATTACACAGAAACAGGATCCACAAAAAAAATCAATAAACTAGATTTTAACAAAGGCATCTGTCCTTTGAAAGACACTGTGAGGAAAATGAAAAGATAAGTTATAGACTGGAAAAATACTTGCAATTCATATCTGATAAAGGACTAGTATCCAAGCTATAGAAAGAACTCTCCAAATTTAGTAAGAAAATAATCTAATAAGCAATAACCTAATAATCTAATAAGCAAGGTTTGAACAGACACTTCACCAAAGAAGATACAGAAGTAACAAACAAGTACTTGAAAAAATGTTCAATGCCATTAGTCATTAGGAAAATGCAAAGTAAAACAACAGTGAGATTTAACCACATACCTGTTAAAATGGCTAAGATTAAAAAGCATAACATATCAAGTGCTGGAAAAACCGTGGAGCACATGGAACATCCAATTATTGCTGGTTGGAGTATGAAATGGCACAAACACTTTGGAAAACCATTCGCGTTTTCTTCAAAAGTTAAATATTTTTTTTCATCACATGATCCAACCATTCTACAGTTAGGTATTTTCCCATAAGAATAAAGTGTATGTCCACAAAAAGGAACCCAAACATTCGTGGTGGCATCATTTGTAATAGCCAAAAACTTGAAACGACCCAAATTCCCATCAACAGGTGAGTGAATGAACAAATCTATACAATAGGATTCTACTCTGGAATAAAAAAAGTGAACTATTGATACACTTAACAAAGTGGATACATTTCAAAATATTTACAAACATTGACCCCAATAAAATTAACCCCAAATATATTATGAAGACAAAAAATTCATACTGTACAATACCAATAAGATTTATATAAAATTGTAAACATGCAAACTGCTAGCCAGAGGATGGGGATGAGTAGAAAGGTTGAAAGAGAAGATTACAAACAGGTACACGGCAACTATGGGGCATAATGGAGAGTCATTGTCTTTATCTTGGTGACAATTTCTTGGGGGTGTGTATCAAAACTATCAAATTGTATATTTTAAGAATGTTCAGTTTATAGTATGTCAATTTTACTTCGATAAAACTGTATTGTTGTTGTTGTTGTTAGGTGAAAAGACCGCCATTTTCTTATCTCTTTAAGTAAATGCACAGGAAGAGATGGAAAGAGTAGTAGGAAACATTATAAATACAAATTTAAATCTTTTCCTGATTCTGTATTGACAATACATAGATTGAAAATAATGGCACTTACCTTTTCTCTCACATACAGAGACTGTAATGCTATTATGTGACTCAACTAGATGGTGGAGTTTTACAGATTGCTGAAAAGGAGGGAAAAATAGAAAGAGGCTTATTTATTTGAGGACTGGTCCCAGGTATTATTCAGTACAGTGCTAGCCTTCTTTAAAGATGGAGCACTATCTTGTTGCCAAGTGAATGTACTGGCTAAAAATAAGACCGTGTGGCTTATTACTCGATTATAAAAGCTTTCAACTTGTGCTCTTCACCCAGCAATAAGAAGTATATGTTCTTTAGTAGAAAGGAATTTCCCAGCATGCTCTTCCATACAAAAGTTTTTGATATTCATAAATTTGTGTTTTATTTTTATGCATATAAATAGTATCAAGAACTTTGATCATTCAGATATACTTTTATACTAAATATCTTCAAGAACTAAGACTTATTTCAGTTTTGGGACATCCCACATCAGAGTTCTCAATCTATAACTTCATAAAAAGTTTGATGGTTCATCCTACTTGCTTGTAGTATGTATTGTTCTAACATATGAAATATATGGGACACTGAGAGTGTATCAATGAGAAGAAACAAAAGAAAAACATAATAAAGTATGTTTTATTTCACATTTATTAAGCAACTTTGTGTGAAAGACCTTTTACCTGGTTCTGGGGGGTTAAAGGTCCCTATTATTTAGTGTGTATTTTTTTATTCTGATTTTGTCATTTAAGACACTCCTTAAATCTCTTAGCTTTAAATTATTTACAAATCTGATTAATATGTCCTAAGAATGACTAACAGAATAGATAATGTTAAAGCCAGAGTATTCTGCTATTAACTCATTCTTTTATTCATTTATATATTCACTTAACATTTATTGAACAAACTTTATGTGCCTGGAAATATACTAACAGTTGGGGATAGAATTAATGGTCAACATGGGGTGGTGGGCTGGGGTGGGAGTAAAAGACAGAAAACTGTACAAGATCGACAATTAAAATAAAAAATTTTAAAAAAAGAATTAATGGTCAACAAAAACATTTGGTTCTTATCATCAAGGAGTTTACAACCTACTGGGAGAAATACATTTAATCAAATACCCATACATGTAAATGTATCATTACAATGATGAATAAGAGGAAAAAGCCATAAGGTGCTTTTGGAGCATACACAGCAAATGGAAGTGGCAGAAATCGCTCCCGAAGGAGTGATGTTGAATGAAAAAGGTTGTGGGATCTTAGTCTGAAACTCAAAAGAGCTATTTGGACTTGAGATATATATACAAATTTAAAAGTCATTAGCATATGCCTTTAGAAGTCATTGGTGTATGAAGCTGTAAAAATAATGAAGAATCTCTCAATGTACTTGTATGAAAAAACCCTCAAGACGTATTATTAATAATAATAAAGTTATGTAGAAAATACTATAATCCTGCCACCTTTACATCAGAAAACAAGAAAAACAAAATTGTATATTTATACTTGTTTGAATTGCCTAAAAATTTTTTTGGAAGAATTCACTAGAAACTAATAAAAGTGATTGAACAAGTGGAAGGAGGAGAGAAAGACGGAACATACAAGATATATAAGATGGAACATGTATTATATACGTTTTCATTTTGAGACACCCATTTTTTTTAAAGGGGTGGCCAGGTGGAGGAGGATAAACTTGAAATGAAAATGGAAAAGAGCAACTAGAGAGCCTGGAGAGTGCTGCCACTGAAGCCAAACGGAAGGAGCACTCAGTGGAGAGGCGCCGGAGCCCTCCACTGGGTCAAACACAACTGAGAAGTTCAGTGCAATCCGTACTGGGATTGCGAGTGTCCACTGTGGGAAGCAGACTGCAAAATCAGCAAGCAAAAGACCAACAACCCAGTAAAATTTAATGAAGCACAGGAATACAGTTCATAGTGAAAGAAATGCAAATAGCTTAAAACATTAGCAAGTGCTCACCTCATAGTACAAAACACTGTATTACATTTATGGGATTCTATTTTTGCTTATATTGGCAAAGATAAGGAAAACAAACACTCCATCAACTGTTGGTAGGAGTGTAAATGTAAACTGGTATTACTACTTCAAAGAACATTTGGGCAACATTTATTACAATAATATACCTGACTCATGATTAAGTAATCTGAATTTAGAAATTTTATACCTCTGTATCAATATAGTCATGGATAAGCATGTACATACCTGTTATATACATATGTATTTATATGTAATATAAATTACATATTTGAAATTTGTATGTATTTATAAACACACATATGTGAATTCATGAAAAGATATATGTGCAAGAATCATCATTGTGGCATTGTTTTAATAGCAGAAGACTAGAAATAACCTAATATCCATCAATATAAAACTGGTTTAAAAATTATGGTACACCTAGAGAAAACATATTTGTGCAGATATAGAAAGACATTCAAAATTTATTCAGTAAGAAGGTGCAAGTGCAGATTAGTATACATAGTGAACTTCCATTTGTGTAAAACAAGTGAATGCATTCCGTGTTTAATGTTACTGGAAGTATATAGAACATCCAGTCCCAGTAGATGCCTCTTGGCAGGGAACCTGGACACTGGGTAGTACTAAAGTGGGAAGAATATTTATTTTTCATTTACACTGTTTTATTCTGCTTGAAAATTTTTATCATGTCTATATATATTACTCCTTCTATTAAGAAAAAATAACTAGTTAGAAAAAGGAAATTTTTTTAAAAATGTAAAACTGTCTATGGGCCTTAAGATCATAATGGTGACCTTAATGGGAGTTGTTTGAATGGAGTCATGAGAGAGTAATCCAGGCCAGTACCAGGGGAGGGTGAGAGGGAGATGAGTAAAGGATGACAGTGTGCATAAAGAACTGAAGAATTTTCTCTGTAAAAGGGAGAAGGGAGACAGAGTAGGAGGTGAAGGTAAAACAATGGTCAAGAGAAGGGATTGTTTCATTTTTTTTTTTTTTTTAAGTTGGGAAAAGCCTGAGCGTGTCTAAGTGCTGATGAGAAGGCCTGGAGGAGAAGGAGCCAGAGGGGTCACCTGTGAACTGAATAAGCGCTCTGAGAAGTCTGGAGAGGATGTGGTCTCAAGACAGGCAGAAGGCACTTTCTCTTCTGTAATGAGAGATGAAGGAAGGAAGGAGGTGGAGACAAGGGTCATTTAGCAGTTGGAAAGGGGGGAGTTGAGCAAAATCCTGTTTTATGGCTTCTGTCTTTATGAAACAAGTGGTGAGATTATCTGCTGAATTAGAGGAAAAGTAGAACAATATGGGCAGCTAGGCATCTCAGAAACTTGAAGAGAAATTCAGTTGGAAATCTTAATTTCAAAGAATGAACTGAGACATATAAAAAGCTTGCCCAGATGATGTGGGCATTCATGGTTTATAGTACAATCAACTGGTCTGTTCTCTATAATTTTTCCCCCCAAATCACCTACATCCCCTGGTGTAGATATAAAGAAAGTCATGATATGAATTGGGATATTGACAAATAAGTACCAACCCAAACATAAAAAGCAAAAAAGTTAATATTAAAGAGACTCCTCCACTTTCTACCCCTCTTCTACCATCTTCAACATCCATTCAGTATTCTCTAGATATATTTTTTGCTTATTCACAGTTCATAAATCTGTGCATAGTCTTCTAGCTAATCAGTCTGAGTAATTCAAAGAGAAGGCAAAAATGACTGGAAAGTTTAGGAACTGGAATGTGAGAAAAGGAAAAGGATTAACAGTTGTTGAGCATTTGTTGTTGTGCTAGACGTTTACAAATGTGGTCTCATTTATTATGAGCGGGCAATGACTATTTCTTGATTTTCCTTTCTAACAAAATTTTAATAAAGTTACTAGTGCTCTCTTTCTGAGACCATAAGATTGGTAGAAAAACTTACCTGTCTAAGATCATACACTGTCAAGGCTATGGAAATGATGGACATAATTATGATGGCACAAGCATATTCCTTGTAGTCTTCACTAAACCACAAACAGACACTGAAGAGTTGAAATATGTAAAATGGATTTAAAACCTGTTGGCAGACACAAAAACAAGATGACAAGGAAGATATTTAGGCTTCACACTTAGCTATTCATTGACATTTGTTTTAATACTCATCTCTATGCCATAAATCATCCCACACAGTACTTCTAGTTACATTTACTCAGCAACTGCCATGTGCCAAGTACTGCACTAAGCAACTTTGCTTGAATTTGCTCATTTAATTCCCATAATTAACTTATTAATCAGATGTAATTACTTATCTCCATTGTAAAGATGAAGAAACTGAAACTTAGATGTTGAGAAACTTGCCCAAGATTACACAGCTGTGACTAGCACAGACTAGGACTTGAACGCAAACAATCTGACTCCAGAGCATGTACTTTTAATCACTGCTACCCTTATAATTTACAAAGCAGTGCCTCACATATCTTCATCACAACAGTTGTGTAAGGAGTAGATATTATCACATCCAGTTCACAGGCCTTCAGAACGGTGAATCTTAGTTCAGGTTTACAAAGTTAAAGTGCTTTCTAGCCTAATGTCTTCTTTGACACAATATCTGCCATATTTGAAGCCATTAAAGTACTTTTAGATTAGTGGATGAGTTGAAGATGGTATTTTCTCATAAGTAAAGAACCAAGTTGCAATTGGTAAGCTATAATTGAGCATCTAGAACACTGGGAGAAAGTAGAGGATAACTCCAACAGTTGTGATCCTGCTTGGGTTGAAAACATTTTGTGCCCTTATTCCAATTCCCCTCCGTCTAAAGCAGAAATGGTACTCCTTGCCTCTGGTTAGGGAAGAAGCACACAGGAACTTCCACCACCAGTTTCATTTGCTTTTTTCCATGCCTGAGAGTTTGTTAGAAATATTGAGGAAGTACCTTGAGCTTATAAGCTTTTTTTTTTTTAAGGCAAGAAGGAGTGGAGTTAAAGTGCAAGAGGAAACCCAGAGCATAGCTATGTGGTTATAATTTCATAATAATCACTCTAAAATAAAAAAAATAAGCTCAGTGATAGAGCCAAAGAGGAAAAATTCAGTTTAGAAGTGATGGCCAAATCCTCCTTTTCCTCCACCCACACACTTTGAGATCCGTGGAATTAATAAGGCTAAACAGATGTTTTTCTTACTACAATTTTGGATGCTGAGGAAATTGTGTTTCTCATAAGAAAAGAATAGATTTTCAATTTTTAAAATTATTTTAATCTCGCAAAGTTGAGATGGACTAAGAAGCAAAGGATTAAAAGAGAAAAAGGATTTGTTTATACAGTCAGTATGGGATAAGTAGACACATGAGCATCGTATCTTATCCAGTGTTGGACAATCCACTTGTGCAAAAGATGGACTTCAACAAAAAGAGTAGAAAGTAATATAAAAAATACATTTGTCATTCTTTTAAAACATCCCAAGTTACAGTTACCTATTAGCAAGTAAAATTCTTAATTGTTTGACTACAGCCAAACTTCTTTATTTTCTATTCAGCACTGAAAGAAAGTAATATTACCTCCTTGACAAGCAGTTTCCAAAGTGGTGTGATTTCAACATCAATAGTATTAGGCCCACATATTAACCTCCTATAGGAAGAGATCACAGATCACTCAATTACTACTAATAAACATGAAACTCATTTCTTGCCCATTCAAAAAAAGCTCTATTTCATGTTCACTTTCTCACTTGTGGGATCAATGTAAGCCTTTCTCATTACATAACACCCACATCCTTCTCAAACTAACTGGGGTGGGGGAAGTTCCTAGGAGCCAAAACAATAAACATGATGATATTGCATTTATTCAACTAGACTCTTTCTGAGATCTCAATATTTCTCTCAGGGTAATTTGTGTATTAGCAATTGTCTCATTCAAGTGTTTCAAGATCAGCATTCTCTCAACTCTGATTCTCCCCAACTCTGGCTCCATAGAAGTGGGAAGGAGGGGTCAGTAGGAGACAGTAATTCTACTCGTAAGGAATACTGTACCTACCTTCCTACTCCCAATTAGTTCTAGGAATCTGCAAAATTTGTCTCAATGTGAGGGAGAAGGTGTTGTGTTCTCAAAAATAGCTCTACCCAGAGTTATATAGCCCTTTTATTGAAAACTCTGAGATGTGTTTCTTTGATGATTGCAGCAATCATACTTTATGAGCTATTTTGCTGTTGAGAACACTAATCATTTTCTCTGTGACTTCTGTGTAAATAGTCAGATCAAATAGCTTAGCCAAATGTATTAGAACAGTGCTTCTCAAACTTTAATGTCCACACGATAACTCTGTGATCTTGTCAACATGAAGGTTCTGATTCAGAAGGGATGACATGTGTTCTAAGGTTCTGCATTTCTAACAAGCTCTCAGGTGATGCTGATGTGGCAGAGTCCTAGGTCTATTCAAAGTACAGGAAGTGGGGTGGAGGGGAGTGTGAGAATCATAGAAACTCAGAACCAGAAAGGCTTTTATACAGTTCTCTCCCCACTTTTAACCATTAGGGAATGAAAGCCCAGAGAGGGGAAACTATTTGCCCAAAGCCACAGACTTTTGAGATTCAATACGATGTCTTTCCTAAAACTTGCTCCTCTGCTCAGTAACTGATTTGGAATCCTGGAGCTAAAGGTCCAGAGTGATATTCCTCTGCTGTTCCAGAATTTATTTAATTGTGTTATCATAGTATAATATATATTTCCTGATTATAATAAAAATAGCTCAGCCTTATTATTATAATAATCTTGAGAAGCCTTGTGTAGAATATAAAGAGCACAAACCCACAGCCAGAAGTGTGAGACTCAGTTCTTTCTATATCATTTCCCATCTGTGTGATCTTGTGCGGACCCTTAAACCTCCCTGAGCCTCAAATTTCTCATCTGTTATGTTGGGATAAAGAGGGTATCCACTCTACCTGCCTCACAAAGCTGCTCTGATAAAGTAAAAGAATACATGTGAAAGCATTTAATTTAATACTACTAAGTAGAGCATTACAGTGTTTTCTGATATTGACCAGTTAATATGACTATTAACTGAGCTCGCTGTTTGGCTAACTGGTAAGAGTCCTTTTGAACAATTATAGATAACAATATTCATGGTACCTAATCTCTTGTTCTTCTGTTGTTAAACCCGATCCAAATTTTAGATGTATCTTGGCAGAACTGAGCCAGTTTTCCAAAGAGCTAAAATAATAAAAAGAAGAAAGGCATATTTAACAATAATATTCTTGAGATAATATTTTTTCTTCTTTGGATGCAATTGCTGAAACAACTTACCCAATTTTTTGAAACTGTCCTTCTAAGTTGTCCCAAACATATCTTATTTTCTGCACTTTTATGCATCTCACCTACAAAAGAAAAGTACTAAAAAAAAGGTCTCTAGTTTGAGGATCAGCAAATATACAGCAGTTCAGTGACTAAAGACGCGTGGGTGGAGGAAGCAAAGATAGAACCCTACTATACTTATTTAAGACTGATCTTTCCCTAACTTATCCTACCTTTTCTCACTACACAAATGACACTCTAATTTCATTAGAAGTCATCTTTCAGTCAATCTCTATCATGGGTCTACTACACGAATAAATATATGAATAAAACTCAGCCTCCGCATTGCACTACATTATAACCAAACAAGGAAAAGCACATATTACAAAAAAAGAAAACTACCATACTATCAAGTATGTATATGTCAAAGAAATAAAAATGCAATAAAGTAAAAAATATAGTACTGAAATGCTGTAGAAATATGGAGAGGGCAGATGACAGGCATCACAGAGAAGATGACATCGGAGCTCAGCCTTGAAAGATGAGAAGAATTTTGCTCAGCTGAGAAGGCAAGAGAACACTTCAAAGAAATTACGCACAAGTTAGTTGTAGGGGAGGGGCAGGTGAGTGGGCCTTTGTGAGGAATGGAGAATGAGGGTGGAAAGATAAATAAAGATCAGATTATATTGCCTTAAATGATGGAATGAGGTATTTAGGACTTTATCTTGGAGTCAATGAACTTGCTGAGTAACCGAAAGAAGGGGAGCTAAAAAAGGTTAGACTGGCAGCAGGTACTAGAAGAGAGTGAGGATGTTATTGCAAGAAAAAGTGCTCCAGGAAGTGGGGGCTTGAGAACAGTGGCAGTGGGAAGGAAAGGAAAGGTTAATGCTTATGACAATTATACTTTTCTGTTTCTGATTTCTTTAAGCACTTTTGTATATGAATCTGAATTGTCATTAGCTGGTGACCTAATTAAGCACAAAGAAAAACAGTCAGACCGTCATATTGCTATAGAGCAATGGTTATAACCTCATTTTGCCTATTACCATCAACTGGGAAGCTGATTCTGACTTAACTTGTCTGGGGTGCAGCCTGGGCATAAATATTTTTTAAATTTCCTCAGGTAATTCTAATGTGCAAGCCAAAGTTGAAGAACAGTGTTCAAGACTTCCTTTCATAACTATTCTAATAATTGTGTCATTGAGAAAGTCAACTTTCTCTGCACTTCAGTTTGCCCATGAATAAAGAGAGGCAATTGGCCAGATTACTTCTGAGTTTCACTGCAACGCCTCTGAATATGGCCTATACCTGTAAATACTATAGTCAGTATAACCATTAGACAAATGTTAAAACTGGGAAGGGCATAAAGCTGGTACATAATAAGTGCTCAATACATTTTTTGTTAAATAAGAGAGTGTTTCGTTGCAACCACATGTCAACTAGAAGTGGAGTTTAAATCCCTCAGTTCCAAGACCTAGGTTACCTTGATGAATCTGAACCCTGTTCAATAAATACACATGTGTGTACACAGCGCATACACAAATAGACACACATTCATAGTTACCAAGTAAAAATGTTAAATGTTGTATTTTTTTAAATTTTACAGATGGATTTATTTTAATGACGTTGGTTGCATAATAACTTTTTTAAAAATAAATCTTATTTTCCAATTGATTTTCAGTAGAAAATTGAAATTAATTGCCACCGGGAATGATTCTTCCTCCTTCACAAGCTGCAAGTTAGAGGGAGGAAGAGTATTTGAAGGTAACCAGCCTGGGGTATGTGGGCTGTCATGGCCCACCTTGGAAACTCAAGTTTCTTGCCTTACATCTTCCTTTCCTTTCCAGTATTTCCCACAATTTTGCAAATGGAACTGGGCTCTAAGCATAGTTACTGTTTATTGAGTACTTGGGAGCTGTTTGTACCTTATCTTTGGTCTTTTTTATCACCCTGAGGTAGGACAGGTATTGTTTTCATTTTCACTTCACCTCCAAAGTTCATTTTGATTAAGTAACTTACTTGCCCATGATTGCACCTATTAAGAAGCAAGACTAGAATTGAACTCAAGTCCATCTGGACCCAAAGTCCAGTTTCTCAAATGATCTAATACTCAAGCTAGTCTCAGAAGAAGGTCTGAAAATCCCCTAACTTCCAGAATTAAAATTGCAGAAAAGGAGGTTTCCCTACTTTATTAAGTCCATAAATTCAAAATCAACATTGGAAAAATTTCAAAGGCCAAGTCATAGTAGAATTGAGGCCCCTGCCAAGTTAGAGAACCTAAATCAAGAGACTGTGAAACCACAAACTGAGATTGAGAAATTTATTAAACATAATAGATGCAAAATATCAGCAGCAGAAGGCAGCAATAATGAAAAATAAAGAAATTACTGATAAGTTTTATCTCAGGCCAGAAAATAGAAAATTCCATTCACTCCTGGCAATTTCTAAGGCCATTCCTCACAGAGCTAGAAGAATGACTTGTCATAGACCTTTTAAATACCTTCGAGATTCCCCTAGCAGGAAAGATCGCTGCCTAGAGTTTCTCTGCTTCCCTCATCACTTTCTGAGGCTCTAGAAGCTGGTGAGAGGGTGAGCACCATATTTGCAAAGGGTGGAGTTTATTTGCCCATTTCCTGGAACTTAAGACGAGGAAATAGTAATTAGAAAATCAGGTATCTGCTGTGGGGTGAATTTCATCTTTCTGCTCAGAACCAGGAAGCTCCCCCCTCTCCAGGCTTCCTGCTCTTCATTTCATATTGAAATATGTTGTAAGAACATCCTGGAAGCACTGGGTTTCAGTATTGCATGCAATCCTATAAGATGGTTCTGAGAGTCTCCAAACTTCCCCTAAATGGCCCTGAATGGTTATCATTTCAGTTATGTTGTTAATTGCTGCCTGTGTTGTCATGGCTTAGCCTGTGACAGTTCCTCCAATTTTAATTGAAGTTTCAGCCCTTTGTGAACATAGCTCATGAGAGTTCGCAAACTACCTTAATATCCCTCTTCTCATTTTAGGTTCAAATAGCCCTGAGAAACAGGCGAAGATGGAGTTATTACTTTTATTTTAAAAGTAAGTAACACAAGGCTCAGGTATACAGTAACTAGCCAAACTTCCTATACCTTATGCAGATAAAAGAAGATGTCAAGCCTGGGATGCTTATTTTTCTAGGTGAATGGCCACCTACAAGATTAAGCAATACGTTAGAGGTGCTTGACCTCTTTTGTTTTTGTTTGTTTCGATGGTTCAATTTGGGTAACAACAATTGACAATACAGAAACTGCTCAACAATTGAGTGTTACTTTTTTATATTGACCTTTTTTATATTGACCTTAAACTCATAAAACAAATTTACACATATATAAATTAAAGAGAAAATAGCCTGTCCTATAAAATATATTTTTGATATGAATGTTAATTAATCATAATCCAAGTAGTCCTCATTTAATATGGAGAGGTGGGAGTACCTTACATACAGCTGAATGACAGAATCAAAATAAGGTCATCATGCAGGCATAGCAAACTCTCTGGGATATTGCTGGATGATATACCTTTACTATAAAATAAGCTCTGTTACATAGATTATAATACAGGGCTTGATGCTACCAAGAACAAATATGTACTGAGCATCTACTATACACATGACACCATATTAATCTTTGTATTCCTTAATTTATTAAATTTCATGAGTTAATATTAGAGGTAGGCAAAGTTTAGTAATTTATCCAAGGTTGTCATCAAGATTGCACATAACCATTTATAATGTTCTACATCGTCAACTGAGAATTAGCACAGTGGAGGATCTGAATTTATTCTTACTTGTTTTTCAGGGGAAAGATTTAATATTTCTTGCATCAGCAGTGACCATGAATGTACTTACCTTTAGGTCTGGCTTTTTTATGGCTCTATTTATGATATACTCCTCATCTGCAATGAGAGGGTGGTCAGGATTGAGATGAAATGCGCTGTTTAGTGCTGACAGGTAGATCCACACTACCTTCTTCCAAGAGTAGGTTTGAAATTCATCCTGAGGAAATAGACACCGAAACCCCCGTAAAGGTAAGGGAAGTCATCAGGCTAAAATTGAACCTAAAACACAACATTTGAATGCAATTCTGTAAGTTTACATATGGAGTTAGCCAATATTCTAGACAGAATTATGTAAGCTGGGAGATACAGAGCCTTGAAAAGTCTTGCTGTCACGTAGTGAGGATGTGAACGTGAGGCACTGGCCCACACAGCAAAGCTTGCGTCATGGGGCAGTTTAACAAGACAAAGCTAGTTTTCCTTATTATTCTCCCACTGTGGGCCAGTCGCACATTTTCACAGGGAAAAAAGAGCAAATATTCCAAGGAGTTTCTGAGTCTCCAAGGGTGAGGAACCCAGGTGACTAAACCATCACCATGCTTCCGGGCTTAAGTTTAATTCCACCTCTTCCAGAACAGCCCCTTTAACACCCACTCCAGGGGGTGAGGGTGAGGTCAGGGGTGGGAGATAGACACAAAGGACTGTCACTATACTAACTTCAAAAGATTCTTACTGTCCCTCTCTTGTCCTCCCAATCACTTTCTGTCTTGTATACTCTTAGTTCATCTAGACTATCTTGAAGGCAAAGATTCTTACATTGCAGTCGTGTGAACAATTGCAACCTGCTTAGTGACAGCCTGAGAATGAATGGGAAAAAAAAGCTGAATGCATGGCCTGAACATGCCCAAAGGTAATTGTCAAGATATTAGCACAGGTAGGATTGAAGAAGGTACCTTCTCTCATGACTCTAACTGAAGCTGCTTCCTTTTGCAGTTCACTGATGACCTCATCACAGAAGAAAACGAGCAGTGGATTGAGTAACAGGTACTACAATGGTCCCTTAGACAATGATGTGACAATAACAGTGGTTATTATCTGAGGGGGTAAATGATACACATAAAATCCACTTGGATGCCTGGTGAACCATAGAGCTAGGGAGAATAGCAGGGGAAGTCAAGCCTGGGAAACAAGTGATGCCTAGGGAATGCAGGCCAGAGCTGGGAATTTTCTCCACCACATCCACTGTTTTCACAGTCTCTGAGCGGACTTTGCAAAAGGCGGGAGAAGATATAGTAGTTGGTGTAGCTAAATCTCTTATATCTATTCTCCTCAGGAAAAGCCCCCCTACATGCCTTTGCTCTTGCTGGTTCCTTAGCCTGGAATACGCAGCCTTCTTTCCCCTCCTTATGTTCCCACATGGCTAGATCCCAACCACCTTTTCAGGGTCCAGCTCAAAGTTTGGGAATCTCCCTAATTTCTCTTGGTGATCTTTCCCCTAAACCAGGGATTTTCAACTAAGAAAATCCCTGTGTAGTAAGAATTTTTAAAACATGCAATATCTGACTATTTAGTCAGGGGCCCTGACCCCTTTTCCCTTAGACTGTCAAGTTAAAAAATGACAACAGCCAACATAACAATAGCTATCTGGTGTGAATGAATCAAAATTATATCTACATTTTTGTCAGAAAAACTCTATAAAGTCATCAATATTTTTAAAGAAATTCACCTAACTTTTTAATGAAACAAGGCAAAGAAATTGAGGACAAGTATGGCGAGGTGAAGTGGTCACTTGAGGTAACATCATCAGTTTTGGGTTTGACATTGCCCATTATAGAAAGAGCACAGACCCTCCCTGAGTTCAAGTCTCAGCTCTAACAAGTCTTGAAAATCATTGAAAAATTCCGACCCTAATTTTCTTTAACTGGCAAGTGGGGATGTTTGAAGGGTGAAACGCAGTAATACATGATGCACTCATCAGAGGTTCGGCCTGCAGCAGGTACAACAAATGCTAGTTGAGTACACCTGTGCCCCATTTTTCACAGTGTGTTGCTCCTGAGATACAGCTGTAAATAGGAACTCCTTTCCTCTTTGAGGAAATTTTAGAATCTCTGAGAGTCTATTTATTTTTCATTTCTTGAAAAAAAATCTTTACCTGGAAATTCCTATTTCCACTTTAACCTGTTTCCCAGCTTTCTCAAGCAGTTAATGATTCATAAAATACTTAAATGCACCAGAGGATCTACCACCTTAAATAATTGCTTTGTAATACCAATAATCCGAACTGCCAGGTAAAGCTAGACGTTTAACACCTCATCTCATCGAGCAGGTATTACCTACTCTTTACCAAGAGAATTAACCAGACTAGTCCTTAAGCTCTAAAAGAGTAGAATTTAAAATAATTCTAGTGCATTTCAAAGAACTGAATGTACACAGAGGACCTATGTTTGACTTGGCAGGAAGAGAAGGAAACCTGGGTATTTTTTATTTCCTGTGGCCTTGCACTTCTTAAGCCTGAAAATGGCCAGACTAGCTTTAATATTTTAGTAAAGTGAGTGACCTTGCTTAATGTCTTCCAAACTTTTGCTCTAAGAACTTCAACTCTTGGAATTTAAAAGGAGTGTAATGATCACTTTAAGTTCAGGTCCATGCTCTGACCTATCTATATCCTCTTGTGTAGGAGTTCTCCCCACAAAAATGTACTTCTGAGTTTGCCTTAGAATGAAAAAAGTAACCCATTTCAAAGTTCCAAGGAGACATTAGGAAATCAGTACTTTCCCTTGGAGATGGAGACATTGCAATGCTAAAAAGTTGAACTCAAGCTGAGGTGAAATACTTAGAGAATTATGGATAAAGTAATAACTTACATTTCTTAGACTCTGTCTAAAACACCGTACCACTTCTACATACCCATAACTTTGGCAGAAAACACAGCTATTCTTTCTGTACTTAAGTGTCATTTTTTTCTTTCTCATTTCTCCTCTTCGTCAGACCCACTGATACTCTGCCCACCTTGGCCTCATAATCCCGAAGTTGCCAAAAAGTCAACATTGGCTATAACATAGGATTTAGTTATAAAACATAAAGAAAAAATTCCAAGCATTGGAAAAATCTCACACTGATTATTTTCTCAGTACTCCTGGGATATGTAAACCAAAATAAAAGTGAGAGGGTGAGTAACCAAAGCAGTGACGTTATATGACAAAGCAGAAGCTATGTCTATGTATGCAAAAAAAAGAAAATCCTGAACAATTGAGGATGTGTTTCCACAGAGATTATGTTTTTTGTTTCTTTGCTTTCATAGTCATTTTCTGAGGAGAGAGGGAGTAGTGAGCTAGTTGGTTCATTGAAATATCCGGAAATGCACTGTATAGTTAAGCAGGGGAAGGGTCGTCAAGGAACATGTATAAAGGACCCATGGACAAAGCCAAAGGTGGGTAGGATGGAGGGTAGGAGGTGGGGTGGGTGGGGTGGGGAAAGTGGTGGCAGGAAAATGGAGACAACTATATTTGAATGATAATATAAATAAATAAACAAATAAATAAACTGGGAAAAAAAAGAAGTAATGAATAAAAAGTTAAAATTGGTTTTCAAATGTATGTAACAACTGATGGCCCTGGAAGCCTGCATACCAGGCACAGTTTCATCTCAGTGCTTACACGTACCACTCATTTAGTCCCTATGATGATAAGGTAGGCACTGTTGTTAGCCCCACTTGACAGAAGAGAAAAGGGAGGCAGAAAGGGGGTGACTTGCCTATTACAGACTGAACTCCTCCCCAAAATTCATACATAGAAGCCCTGTCCCCCAATGTGCCTGCATTTGCAGATAGGGCCTTTAAGAGGGTAATTAAGGTTAAGTGCAATCATAAGGGTGATGCCCTAATCCAACAGGGCTGGTGCTCTTATAAAAAGAGGTAGAGGCACTGGAGCTCCCTCTCTCTGCCATGTGAGAACACAGAATGTAGCTTACCATCTGCAAGCTAGGAATCAGCCCTGCCAACACCTTGATCTTGGACTTCTCTTTTCCAGAACAATGAGAAATTTCTGTTGTTTAATGAGCCATCTGGGGTATAGTTATGGCAGCCTCAGCTAATACATTGCCCAAGGTAGATCAAGAGAAACAGGAATCAAACCCAGGCACTTAGGCTCCACTCTTTACTCACAAACCACTTCACTATATGCCTCTGTAGAGTCTGGTCCCTGGACAGGGAGTAGTAAGGTCTCCAGCTTAGACTCTAGTTCAAATCTCAGTAGATGTTTTACTTTCATTGCTTATAGCCAAGATCCCTGAGCATTTCTTTAACTTCTCTCCGCCTCCAGCTATAAAATGGGAAAAAAATAACTTCTACCAGATAAGACCAAATGAGACAATATATATGCAAATACTTTGTAAAGTGTAAATCACAGAATAAATGGCCCTGTGTTATAAAAGATAATGGCCTCAAAACTATTTGCCTTCACATGGAATCATTTCTGAAAGGCCAGCCCACAGCATCTCAGGGGTTTCTACCTCAATGTCTAAGGGAAAACCAGGTTGAAAAGGAAGGTGGGGGAATGGGATTCAGAAGAGGAAATATGTTCTTAAAAGAAACATGAAACTATCTTTTCTTACTTTCTCAGTCACAATGTTTCACTTTAGTGTCTTTGTAATAGAGTGCTGGTAGAAACCATTTATTACAGATTCAATATATTCATTTAATTGAATTAAATAAATACTGAGCACCTGCTGCAGCCATGTGCTAGGTGCTGTGGGGAATGAAAAATAAGTATTGCTTATGGTGTTCAAAGAGCTCATGATCTAATAGAAGTAAAAGCTATAAAAAGAAATGTGGCATAATAGAAAAAAACTCTGGATTTTGAGAGTCAAGACAGGTTCAAGTTCTTTATCCACCCATGCCTTTTACTGGACCATTCCCCATGTGCTCCTCCCCACTAGCCACCATCACCTTTCAATTCTTTATATCCTTTAAGAGCTCAGGAAAGTCTACCCTGTCATTCTTGACTTGGTCAAATCCCTATTCTATAATCCCACCATAACCATGAATCTTTGCTAATTGTTATACTCTTTGCCCCCTGCCCATGAGCTACCACTGTGTCTCAAACACAACCTGTGCTCATCAAATTTATGAATGAGAGAGGAAGGGAGAAAGAGGGGAAGGGAGGAGCTTGGCTAACATTTATTAGTCAGCAGAGTTACTTGTTCACTCATTTGTAAAATAGACAAGATAATGCCCATTTCCAGGGTTATTACGAGAATTAAATAATCAATGAGATGCTATTTCCTAAAATGTAAAGGGAATACCATTTTAATACAAGGTAGACTGCTAAAAGCATTATAGCAGTAGGAGATGAAAATATAGAAATAAAAGAGAATGAAGAAAAAATCATTAATTCTCCCCGGAACAGAGGCAGACAGTGAATTGATAAGATTTAATAGAGAAGATAGTATTTACTCTATAGATAATGTGTGGGCATGAGTGTGTGCGTGTGTGTGTGTTCAAGTTGACTCCTCACCAGAATGTCACTCTGTAAGGATAGAGATTTCTGTTTTGTTCATACCTATATTCTCTTTTTTAAACTCTATTTTATTCATTATGGTGTTACAGCTGTCCCAATTTTCTCCCTTTTGTCCTTCTCACCCAGCACCCACTCTTCCCTCAGGCAATCCCCACATTATTCATGTCCATGTCTCAGGCATATAAGCTCTTTGGCTACTTCATGTCCTATACTGTACTTCACATCCCCATGGTCATTCTATGATCACCCATTTGTACTTCTTAATTCTCTCACCTTTTCACCCATTCTCCTATAGCCCCCTCACATCAGGTACCATCAAAACACTGTCCATATCCATGATTCTCTCTCTGTTCATCTTGTTTGCTTAGTTTGTTTTTTAGGTTCAATTGTTAATAGATACGTATTTATTGTCATTTTATTTTTCATAGTTTTGATGTCCTTTGTCTTAAAAAAGTCCCTTTATATTTCATATAATAATGGTTGGGTAATGAGGAACTCCTTTGATTTGTTCTGCCTGGGAAGCTCTTTATCTGCCCTTCCATCGTAATGATAGCTTTGCTGGGTAGAGCAATCTTGGCTGTAGGTCCCACTTTTCATGACTGAATATTTCTTGCCGATTCATTCTAGCCTACAAAGTTTCTTTTCAGAAATCAGCTGACAATCTTATGGGAACGCCCCTGTAGGCAACTAACTGCTTTTCTCTTGCTGCTTTTAGGATTCTTTCTTTATCTTTAACCTTTCAAATTTTAATTATGATGCATTTTTGAGTGGGCCTCTTTCCATCCATCTTGTTTGGGAGTCACTGTGCTTCCTGGACTTGCATGCTTATTTCCTTCACCAAATTAGGGAAGTTTTCTTTCATTATTTTTTAATAGATTCCCAATTTCTTGTTCTTCCTCTTCTCCTTCTGGTACTGCTGCAAATGCAAATGTTGGAACACTTGAAGTTGTCCTAGAGGCTGCTTGCACTATCCTCTTTTTATTATTATTATTTTTTCTCTTTATTGTTCTCACTGGTTGTTTTTTGTTTCCTTATGTTCCAAATTATTGATCAGCTTCATGCACGCTACTGTTGTTTCCCTATAAATTTTTCATTTCAATTAGTGTATCCTTCATTTCTGACTGGATCTTTTTTATGCTATTGAGGTCCTCACTAAGTTCCTTGAATATCCTTATAAACAGTGTTTTGAACTCTGCATCTGATAGATCACTTCTTTCTATTTTGTTTAGTTCTTTTTCTGGATTTTTGATCTATTCTTTCATTTAGTCCATGTTTCTTTGTCTCTTCATTTTGGCAGATGCCCTGTGTTTGTTTCTATGTATTTAGGTAGAGCTGTTAGGACTCCCTGTCTTGGTAGTGTGGCCTAATGTGGCAGGTCTCCTGTAAGGCCCAGTGGCACAGCTTCCCTATTACCCAAGCTCGGTACTCGAGGTGCACCTTTGTGTGGGCTGAATATACCCTCCTCTTGTAGTTGAGCTGTAATTGCTGTTGGTAGATCAATGGGAGGGATTTACCCAGGCCAGTCAGCTGCAAGGACTGGCTGTGACCACCAACCACCAACAGAGGTGAAGGATCCACCTTCTGTGAAGGATCAGTTGTGCAGGGACAGGGCGTGCAGGCCAAGGTCAGCCCCCACCTATGTTCTGCCTGAGACCACATGCCTGGTCTATAAAGCAATCTGAGATATCTGCTACTTGTGCTGGGCTTGGAGATTCCCAGGTGAAGTCAAACTGTCAATCTAAGCTGGTTGCTGCTAGTGCTGAGCCTGGGACCACTTAGCAAGGGGTATGGAGGCTGGGAGCTTATTGAGACTGTCTGTTGCTTATTTGATAAGATTTAGGAAGTTCTGAAGCATGATCCAAGACCAGCCATTCATATGGATAGTCATGGTTAATAGTTTGGGTGGGCCTGTAATTTGAGTGGGATGGAGTCTCAGGGGATCTCCTAGGTGAGGCAAAGAGTGCCAGGTTGATGAAGTCTCAGATATGGCAGCCACCTACTAGCTTTGTGGCTCTGTTGAGGAAAGGCTCAGAAAAGGGACAATGGCCTCTGCCCACCTTTCTGTTTGGGATAAAGCTATCCCCCAAATCCCACTTCGATGCCAGCCACTTCAGTGCCTACTTGTATGCCACTGGTGCCTTTCAAGCTGTTAACCAGGTACTGAAGCTCAGAGCTAGTGAGTCTGAGTAAGTCCATTTGTAGGGTCTCTAAGGGAAACTGCTTGGAACTCCAGAAGTTTCTTCCACTGACTCAGTCTCCACTGGTTTTGTAGCTATGGGGACTTAATTTTCTTGGCACTGGAACCATGGGCTAGGGAGCCTGATGTAGGGCTGTGACTCCTCATGTTGGGCTGGGACTCCTTGCTCCTGAGATATCCCTCCTGAATTTTTATCCACCACATGTGGGTGTCAGACCAGCCCATTCTGCATCTCCACCCCTCCTACCAGTCTGGATGGATGTGGTTTCTTTAATTCCCTAGTTGTCAGATGTCCATTCTACTCAATTTCTGAGAGTTCTGAGTGATGGTTGTTCTCTACTTTAGTTGTTATTTTGATGCGGTTGTGCGAGGAGGTGAGCCATGTTTACCTAGGCCACCATCTTGACCAGCCATCTGATAGCTACATTCTCAATGCTTACAACAATATCTGGAACATGATTGGAGCTCAGCAAATATTTATTGAATTAATTAATAATAATGTACCAATGATGAATGAATGAATGAATGAATGAGATAAGGAATATCAGATGAAATTTTATGAGTGCAAGCATAGACAAAACATAGAAAATGGTGTTGATGTGGGAAACCTGGGCTTGGAGAAACCAGGTTGCAGAGGAGGAGGGAGGTGAGAAGTAAAGGTTCCAGGAAATATGAACACATATGTTTTTGGCTGATAAATAACCCAGTGGTCTCATGGAATTTAGACCACATTTGCATGGCTTATTTGCAGAATTTCTGAGTTTGCAAAAAAAGGCCCCTAAGCACTGACATCGTTAGGTGAAAATGAAGGGGAAATGGTCCGATTATGAAAACATTGAAATGAAATCTCTCTGTCAGACCTAATAACCAGTCATCACTAAGTCCTCCTCTGCACAACATGGGTCTTTGACAACATGTGGCATACAATAACAGTAAAGGAAAATTGTGTGTGTAATTATAACAAAGATGAAAACTATGGAAATCATCAGGAGCATCTGAATTCAAAATGCCAGTGAATGTAAATCATGTTATTTGAACTGAGATGTGGCATCACTACAGATATTGGTTAAAATTTTAAATTATATGAATAATGGATAATATACTACTTTTAAAATTATAAAAGTGTAATTGCTCTTACCTTTTGGGAAAAATCTTGCTCATAAAGGCACTTACTGTGACAAGGGGAACTGAAAATAAACTGGGTACTAAAGAGTTTCAGTCAGTGCATCATAGCCTTTTTTTTCTAAATGTTAAGAAATTACTACCTAATCAGTGTCAGTGATAATGATCTTTAATCTTACCAGTGTGAGATTGATGATAAATACCAAGTACTGATTTTTTAATAACATAAAAAGCAGACATAAAACATATTTTCAAGTCATCTAGTTCTCCTTAACGGAAAGTCTTTACAGTCCAGCTATTGTAATATAATTCAAATTAAATCTTTTTTAAGGTGTCCTTTTAATGCGAATAACATAGCAGCAGACTTTTAAACTATTGGTGCCCAAAGCTTATTTTTATCTAAGGTTCAGAAATAACTGAATTCTTGTCTAATTGCATAACGACTAATTTGGAACCTCATTTATTTAGAGAGTCTCTGGCATAGCAAATCCATTTAAAATGATGCTCAGGAGCAGGTAATTAAAAATTAAAGCAGAAATCAAGATGAAAAAGATAAGATTGAAGCTGGTTTCAACTGTTCAGGTTAGTTGAGAAGAGCGATGAAATGGTAGAGGGAGAAGCTTAATAGACTGTCGAAGAGACAAAGAAAGAATCAGGATTAGGGAGAGCAGCTTCCTGAGGCACCAATGACTTTTTTAATCTTTCTGGTATACGTCCAGTTGTAAAGCTGACAACATACAACTAGGAGAGGTAACTTGATTGGGTATCCATTTGTGTTGGGGATTCCCAGACACAGAAAACCCTCCCCATGTCTCCTGTTCTAGAAGGGAATGCCAGTCCTCCTAACTAATTAGAGGAGGACAGAGCATCCAATGAGCAGAGCCGTTATACATGGATGTGCCTAGTCTACAGCAAGCTCCCTGTTATAGCGAGCTCATGGAGTGGCTTGAACGATAAATAATACACACACACACACACACACACACACACACACACACTCAAAATGGTCTTCAATAATGAATTTCATAGTTTGCAAATGGATTTTGCATACATAATCTCACTTCATCTTCACATCAGCCCCCCCAAAAGAACAAATACCTTTACTGGTCCCATTTGCTACATTCAGGTTAGGTAACGAATCTAAGGTGTAACATACCTAAGGTGCTAGGACTAGACTTCAAAACTTTTGCCTCCAAATCCCAAAATGTACTCACTTCCTGTTAATTAACATGTCCTTATTTCTTTCACTCTTACTAGAACATTCTCTCTCTTTTCAACCTCTTCATTTTTCCTTGGCCAACTTCCTCACCATTTCTTTCATTTTTCTTCCTCCTCTTGCCATTTTCTGCTTATTTCCTCTTATTCCTACCTATGTCATGGCTCTGCCAGCAACCTCAGAGAGTATATATAGCTCAGCCAAGCAGATAGTCTCAGATCTGAAGAGTCTGGTGATGTGTTCTGAAAGGCAGAAAGCTCTTCTGTGTCTGAGGTTCCTGCTATGGCAAAAGCATCGCCCACTGAGAACTAGTTCTGGGAAATGGAAGTACCTATGTATTAGATATAAGTACTTTTCCAAATCCTCTTTTCATGACAGAAAATAAAGATCTCATAGGTCCTTAAGTTAACATGGAGGTAGATGATCTATAAAACAATGCCAAATATGTGGTCTTCCATATGTTCTTATGTCTCAACTTGGAGCTACAGAAAGCAAACCTCTCTCTATCCCTGCTCCAGGAAGAAACTTAGGCTCTATACAAAAAAGACCACTTATAACATTTTGCTAAATCTGAATCATAAAGCAAATGTCCAGGCTTCCATTCCTCTCCTAAGGATCAAGTAAACTCATAAGCAGAAATGATAACTATCTACAGCAGTGTCTCTCAGAGCACTGCCTTATCAGAAGCATCTGCACCAATGGAGAACTTGTTAAAAATGCAAATGCATGGCCTCAAAACCAAATCTAATGAATTAGAAACTCAGGGGTGTGGGGAGGGCAGTTAGTAAGTCCTCCAGATGATTCCGATGCTGGTTGAAGTTTGGTAACCACTGGCCTAAGTACGATTGCATGGGGACAGCCCTGCGCTGGGAGTTAGGATACATGGGAGTTAGTCCTAGTGGGGCTCCTCACTAGCCTAGGAATGCAGTAAATTATATCCCTTCTCCAGGCCCCATCTCCTCACTGGTCAAATGATGAAATCTCCCTTGGTAAATGCCGGGCACTCTTCTCTTATGTATATTCTGTGGTCCTTCACGAAAATTATGGTTTGAGACTGTGGTGGAATAAGACTCCCAGCCTGACATCATCAATATGATTTGCTCTTATTCCACAATAATTTCACCTTCTTAAAGTCTTGAAGTTTATTGTCCAAAAATGTTGAGTTAGAATACAGTTGAATTTGGGAGGAGGTGCCTCAGCTATCACTTATATTATGGTTCACGTGTCAGTTAAGCAACCAGGATTCAGAAACAAGAGGTTGGGCTGACCTCCAGTGGAGTAAATCAACAAAGACAAACTTGATCCAACTGCCAATTTCATT
This sequence comes from Glossophaga mutica, assembly GCA_039655065.1. NCBI lineage: Eukaryota > Metazoa > Chordata > Mammalia > Chiroptera > Phyllostomidae > Glossophaga > Glossophaga mutica. The sequence continues at coordinate 171,904,194 of CM077304.1, read as the reverse complement.
GAGGTCTAGCCTCAACTCTATTAGATTAAAATATGGAATTTTTTTGGCCAGTTATAAGATCTGTTGCTATCTTCTCCTCTTGTTGCATTAAATAGAATGTTTACTAGAATGATTGCTATATACAAAAAGAAGCTAACAGCTCAGTAGAGGCTGATTTACCAAGAATCTGGTTATCATTCTGAGTTATTTGGGCTGATGCATTATTAGAAACACCCCGGCAGAAAAGCATCCTTCCTGAGACTCCTTTGAGGTCCATCAGTATAAATGTCCACTTCAGCCTTCAGCCACCACTTCTTTATGGAATCCCTACAAAGTGGAGTTAGAAAAGATCCCTTCCTTGTGGAGCTGACAATCCAGCAGAAGCTATGCATATTGCTTAAGTGTAATGCGTGCTAGGAGGAAGTATTATGGAAGCAAATTCACTTAATGCTAGAACCTTGTGTTGGCAGAGAAAGGTAATGACCTCAGGGACAAGATGATTGCATTGCTTACACTAGCATGCCTGCAGGATGCAACACACTCCTATCAATAACTGTGGTTCTCTCAAATGAGCAGGGGAAGACAGCATCCTCCTCAGAAGGTTACTCCCCATCTCCTACCTATCCCTTCCCTCCTTTCCTCCAGAGTTCCTCCGGTGGAGTAAGGGCTAGAATAGGCATGAATATGTCAGCATACAGGGGGAAGAATCAAAGTAAATTTTGTAGTCTATAGCCTGACTTAACTACTTCCTACTACCTATTATTTTTAATTATTAACATGGGTATTCTCTGTTCTAATATTCATACAACTCACACGTTTAAAAGAAATACTGTGTGACATCCCATAATACACAAATTATTGAGTTCTTGGTAAATAAGTAAAGGCAAGGCTGTGATGGAATCTCAGGCTGGAGCCTCCTTCTGCCTCCCACTTTGCGTACATCTCTTCACAACCATCCCGTAACACAAGATCTAAAAGAAAGGGCCACTAGATACAGAACCAAGTACACACTTACTGTTGTCCTCAGCAACACGACATCTGCTTCTTGCAAGGAACATGGGATGCAATTTGCCCACACGTGCCAAGCAGGTCTCCAGTAAAACACCAAGGGGAGGATCCCAAATGAGAAGATGGATCCAGCAAGGCAGAGGGTTTTCCGGCAGCTGTGAGTCTGGTATCCAAATATCTCCTGGGGCAGAACCAAAATGACTCCAATTATTGGGTAAGCACAATAAGCAACAACAAATTAGGATTTTGGTGATGAAACTGAGAACAAAGAGTAGAAGTTGAGCAGGATGAGGGGAGGACTGAGGTGTTGAGAGAGTGAAAAAGAATCCCTGAAAGTGTAAGACATAATGCCAGGCCTCCAAGAAGTTGCAATCTAACTGGGAAATTCAGTCTCTACAATTTGAGCACTCAGCTACCCTGCCCGTGCCAAGCACTATGCTAGGCACTCTGTGGTCTTGTTGGAGTCTCACAATCATCCCCTGCATAGGACATCACCCCCATTTCATAAATGATGATGCTGAGCTCACAAAGCTATAACGGAATGACTTCTTCAAGGCCACACAGCTACGTTTGGGTACCAGTATTCAAACTCAGGTCTGTCAGCCTCCAAGTCCTAAGCATGACTCACAGCCTTCACAGATGTGACCATGAGACATGTGCCCTGAGTACTAAGTGACCCCAGCAATGAGTGATTCCCTTGGCTGGGACCAACAGCCTCTTATGGAGAGGAACTCAAGCCAGGCCTTGAGTTTGGAGTTAGGATTTGGTTAAAGTTAACTGCAGGAGGATGGACAACAAAATGCCAACCTTCCTTTGGGGGCTTGGGGTAGAGCTATGCATTCTCTTGTTCAATAACAAAAAGAATTTTACAGCAAGATGGAAAAGTCGTAGACACTATTTGATTTATTTCAACTGATGCCTGTTGAGCACCTGCTATGTGCCATGAGGGAATATGAAACCCTGGAGGGTACAAATATGAACAAGATAAGAGTCTACTGCTAAAAAAATTATAATTTGGACAAACTTCTTCCTTCCAAGTCAAGCCTGAGACAGAATAGGAAACTGCCCCTGAAGTTTATGGCCTTGATTTCACAGCTACATCACACAAAGCTGTATAGTACACTCTATACTGGTCAGAATGGCTCAAATCAGGAAGTAGGGCATGGTGAAAAGCACATTCTCTGGACCAACACTCTTTGGTTTCAAGGCCTAGCTTCACTGCTTGCTGGATAAGATGTTAAGGAAGTTATTTAACCTCTTTATTCCTCAGGTTGTCATCCATAAAACGGGGACAGTGCTAGTACCACTTCACAAGATTGCTATAAAGCTTAAATTAGTTAAATGTGTAAATGCTATGTAAGCATTTACTCTGCTGCAGTTGCTACTGCTACCTCTATTTTACGATCTGCACAACATAGATCTGAAATTCTACCACGTTGTTTATTGGCACTTAGATCCGAGAATTCCTAGTGTCAATAGTTCTGCTCTTATTAGAATCATCTGCTAGGATAATAGGGAGCTGGAATCTGCAACTTTAAATCCACCAGCTTCTTGATGTCCCTTGATAAAGATTACATTATCAGAAAAGGTTCTTCAATCTCTGGCTGAAGCTGCTTGCATGTGCAATTATTAGGCTCCTCCCTCTCATTAGCAGCACATGCAGGTGCTGAATGGCTTTCATGGATGTTGTCCACATTTGGCATGCCGTGAATAAATGTTCACAATAGATCACAAATATAAGCTCTTGACTGAGTTTACAAAATAGAATGTCTTTCCTGCCGTAAAAACTCTTCCGTCCCAAGCTCAATGTTGCTCTCCAGGTGTCAAGACTGGAATGGCTCCATAGCCTCATCATACCCGAAGCAATGCTTTGACACCCCACATTGTGCAGGGTCCCCATCCTAAATGCCATACCTGTCCTGAGATCATCTATCATCTTTTCCCATGTGCACTTAACATTATGACATTTTAAAATACACCAACTTCTATCCAGCTGAGCCATTTTACCATCTTTTTTAAATATTATACTTAAAAGCTTCCCCATATTGCCATTGAGCTCCATCTAATTGCCCTGTGTCACGCCAGTTCTGTAGAACAAACCTCCCTACTACCATGCATTCTTTTCCAGGCTATGCAATGGGAACCCTCTGCAGTTTCCAAAGCGTCTTCCTGTTCATTATTAACAAATTTAAGCAAGCAGGAATTATTATCCTCACTTTCCAGCTAAGAAAAACTGAAGTGTAAAGTTATTATATATAATAATTATTAGTAGTAACTATTTGGTGACAACGATAGCAGCTAACATTAATCAAGCACTTAAAAGCACTTTACACATTTTGTTTAAAAAAAAAAGATTAAATAAGTTTCCTAAGGCATACAGCTAGCTCATCTTTAACTTGAAACTGAGCTTCCAGTCTAGATTTTTGCAGCACATGAACGATAATGTGAGCTGGTCATTTTTACTCTATGGCCCTTTTTATTCTATCTAGAACTTCAGTTCAATTTAACAAATGTTTTTAAGTGTCCCTCACGTAGCAGGCACGTGTTAGACACAGAAATGAAGCAGACCACGGCTCTAGCCTCAAGAAGCTCCTTGTTTTAATGGGAAGAGAGACGCATACATAGATAAAATTAGATAAGGTTAGAGAAATAAAAGCATTGTATAGAGAGGTGACTATAAAAATTGTCCTGTAAATGAGGTCCTATTAATAACACTAGAACACCAGGGGTAGATCAGAAGTGTCTCAGGCAAGCCAGATGAATACTCCCCTGGTTATACCAGAGCATTACTCTAAAAGCTTGCTTGCTTCCAGTCCCGTGGGCTCCACAACCCCCGTTAGTAGCTCATGACCCATAATCCACTGCCAAATTTTCAGTAGAGAAGCTGAAATAATGTGGATAAGGAATTTTCAATTACTGTTTGTTGAAATAAATTGAACTGTACTAACTTAAAGTGAGTTGCAAAGACCATTAATAGGTATTGGGTTTAAAACTGCAAAAACAAGCATGGTGCTGTTTTTTATAACCCTGTAGCAATTTACATCCTACTTTATGGAGTGCCTTCCATGTCCCTGAAAATGCTTGAGGGAACTGTCCCAGCTACTTCGCACTCCACCCACCCTTACCTCCCACAATAAAGGAATCACTCAGCCAAAAATAGAATATTGGGAAAATGTCAAGAGAACCTTACACTCACAGCAGTCTACATGCATTATGAAACAGCACAGTGTCCCTTTCTTTATGCCCCTTTCACCCACAGACCCTCCTCCTCCCTCTATCCCTCGGCATCTAGATCTTTCGTCTCCCTAAAGGGCTAAAACTCTAGCTTCCAGGTGTACAGGCCTTCTCCCTGCAGAGGCCCTATAATCAAGAAGTCAAATTGTGCTCCCCAAAACAGTAGTTTCAAGTTTGTTACCAAATAGTTGCCAAAGCCATCAGAACCCCTGAAAAATCTATAGACTCTCTCCCCAGAGAAATACCCAGAGATGCAGACACACAAACTCCTCAGAGATCCAGGGGGTTCCCAGAGTCTAGAAAAGACCCTGCCCAGAAGGCTCCTAAGGCTGAACCAAGGCTGACCCTTCAGGGTTTAGACTCTGTACTTAACTTAGAGCCTGACACTAAGTAAACACGTAGTGAACACAGAAGAGTGAAGACAGAGGCTCATGAAAATGCAGGTGCAGGTGAGGGTGACAATAAGAGCAGGATAGTGTTGATTCCAAGGATGCTTACAGAGTGATGTCATCACCTGGGGCTCAACAAGTCCTGAGAGTGGCTCTCAGCCTTCTCCTCCCATGGCTGCCAGCAGGGAGGACTCAAGTTAACCAGGTCTCAGAGATAGAGTGTAGTGAGAGAGTGAGATGTATGTGTATAACTGCCCAACAACCAGATAAATACATGGGTAGGTATCAAGAGTTTGTTTTCTCCCTAATGGCAACATTGCCATAATTGTTACTGTCCTGCCACAGAGCTTTAAGGAAGCATAGTGCTTAAATGGATTCTTGAACCCTGGCTGGTGTGGCTCAGTGTGTTGAGCACCAGCCTGTGAACCAAACTGTCGCAGGTTCTATTCCCAGTCAGAGCATATGCCTGGGTTACAGGCTAGGTCCTAGGTTGGGGGCTTGAGGGAGGCAGCCAATTGATGTTTCTCTCCCTCTTTCTCCCTCCCTTCCCCTAGCCCTAAAAAATAAATGAAATCTTTTTTAAAAAAAGATAAAATGGACTCTGGAGTCATATCAGACCATCTCCTACTCTGAGCAACACGCCTTCTTTAAACATATTAATTCATCCCATCAAATTACAAACACAAATCCTGTTGGTCTGGGAGCCATTTATTCTCTTTAGGACAATTTTGCTTTTCTCTACTGGCTTCCTTCAATATTTGAAAGCTTGAATAATTCATTTTTTAAAGTTTACCTCCCTAAAGATAATATCTTTACCCTCATTTTGGATGTGAAGAAGAAGTTTTACTAGTAATTTCCATGCACTACAACAAATCACACGGAAGGAGTTAACTCGCCTCATTGTTTATCCCAACCCCAAGCCCGAGTCAAATTGCCGCCTCAGTAGTTTCTTGTTTCACACACTTTCTTGCTGAAGGACAATTTTGTAAGTGTCCTGTAAATTAACTTGACTTCTAAATCCAGAAGATGAGAGATTTTTAACCTGAATGATGTAATCCAGAAATCTTAAATTAGAGGCTTAAAATTTATGGTCAGCACAGTTTTATTGATGACCTGCTAAGTAGTTCTCAAAACTTTAAATTGGTCCTCAGTTATTTTTATATAAAAATTATGACTTCTACCTTCTATTTAAAATAAATCAGAAACTTTGACAACACTGCACGCACATTCTTGCACTGTAAGAATCACCTCAAGATCACCAGGAGATGTGCAAAATCACCCAGGAACTAACCCAACACCATCCAGTGAAAGGGAGCTTGAGGTGCGTTCACACAGTGTGATCTTAAACAGCATTGCAAACAAATCAGCTCCAGCAACACCTAACAGTATGGATGACTCTTAGTAATATAACAAATAGCAAGTGAAACAAGTCAGTGAGAAGGATTACATCAGCATGATAACCTTTTTATAAGGTTAAAAACAACCAAAAATTAAAATATATATTTTAGGATACACTTAGGTAAAAGAAAACTCTATAGAAAGAAAAGTAAGGGAATAATAAATGCATGTGGCAAGACGATGCTTACCTGTACTGGGGCAAGGCAGGGAGGTGAGGGGCTACATTGTCAAATGTAGGTGTTGTCAAGGTCCTAGGCTTGTTTGGGGTTGTTGGGTCATCACATTGTGATAGAGGTCTAATTAACTGACTAAGTAAATGCAACGCATCATGGATAAATACTGACAATATGTCATGAATCCAAGATATGGACAATCTAATTGTGAGCACTGAAGCCTTAGGAAAGAAAGAAAGAAAGAATCGGCCAGAGCAAGTAAGAAATGAGCAAGGGTTCTTCTCCCTTTTCCCATGGACTGTGCCATGCTTTTTCCCCCCGACACTTAGGCCACATGTCAGATTCCATTTCTTAGCTCATACCAGGCCTGCTCATTGGAGTTGTCCTCTCATCCTATATACAGGCCAGTGTTTTGTAACCAAGGGTGATTTTGTCCCCAAGTAGACATTTGGAAATGGCAGAAGACATTTCCAGTCACTCTCAACTGGGTTAGAGGTGCCACTGACATGTGATGGGTCGTAGACGCCAATAATACTGCTAAATATCCTACAATGCAGAGAACAGCTGCTCCCCAGCCTCCACAACAAAAAAATTATCTGGTTCAAAATAATGCCATGGTTGATAAGCTTGCTGTAGGCATTTTAGCTCCCCGCCTAACCTAAGTATGGATGCCATCTTCAGCACCCAGACAAGAACTAGAACATTTTGATATGAAAATCTGTAGTAAGAAAGGATTCACACTTAATGCCAAATGATCACTAAAGTCAGCAGTGGTCACAGCAACTCATTCTGCAGCTGAGGGTACTAAGATGCTAAGAAAGAAAGAAAATCGGCCACATGGTCTACACCTGCTTCCCTCCCCAAGCTGAGCCACTCTTTCACTCTGCCCAAGCCACAAAGACATTTCCTGAACTCACGGGATGCTTCCCTGCCTCGGGGTGTTCCCATGGCTGGCCACTTCTCATCCTTTTAAGTCTCCTTTAAATGTCGCCTTCTCAGACAACTTTCAACCAATCTCCTATATTTTAATTATAAGCCCCTGATCTCATATACTCTTTACAAACACTTCTTTTTAGCATTTGCACAATTTACAATTAGTATTTTTGCTTACTTTTCTAACTGTTCCTCTTTTCTGTCCCCCACAAACAGACTTTATGTTCCATCAGTTTAGGATCCAGTCAAGATTGTTTCTTCCAATGCTGTTTACCCAGCACCTAGTACATTATCTGCATATAGTTGACACTTGGAAAATATTTGCTGAATGAATGAATAAATAAATGAGCAACTCTACTAGAGGAAAGAGGGAAGGAAGGAAGGAAGGAAGGAAGGAAGGAAGGAAGGAAGGAAGGAAAGTAGGAAAGAAGGAAAGAAGGGGAAGAGAAAAATTAATAAGCCTTTACTATCCTTGTTCCTAACTCAACAAGCTTATTAACTATGTCCTCTTCTTGGACACTCGAAAAATTAAATCAGTCCACTGGGGAAACAGGGTAAGGAAAGTATAAGCAACTCCCAGATACGGCTTTCTGACTTTGATTATTTGGAACTGTTAACCAGTCTCATCATTTGCATTACATTGAAGTTATCCTGTAAGGCTAGGTTTCTGGAACAATGCTTTTTCTTCTTCCTTATAATCTGTCTCTAGAAGTTCAAGAGTTGCTCAAGACTGAGTTTCACAACCTCACCATCAAAGGAGACAAACCCAGAGTCTGAGCTGGAAGGGACAAACTAATCAGGATGTCTGCTGCCCAGGCTCCTGCTCTGAACCAAAAGTTGTTTTCACAATTGCCTCAGGTGAGTGGTGCTAATTTCCCAGTCTAATAAAGTACTTTACAAGAAAAATTACTTTTATAAAAGAAATATTCTCCAATGATGATTCTCAAGGTGTCTTCACCCCCATATCCCATTTTCCGTGAGCAATGTTGGCATCTGCTGAATGGTGGCCAGACTGAGCCTGGAGGGGATCCTTAAGAGTCAGGTGACCTGGCCACCATTCTCTGTCCCATGGCAGACTCTTAAAATGGCATTTAAGTCAGTTTAATTCCTGGCTTTGGAATGCCACCTCTCTGGCCATTGAGTCCCAGTTCTCTTGCCACAGCATTACCTCATGCAGTTGCTACAGGACACAGTGAAATGACATCTGTGTCAGGCATCAGGTCCCAGAACCAAGAAACTCATCATTAAAATCCTTAGCTGCTGCGTCCCTGGTATAAAGTCTCAAGGTGTCTTTGCTTCAATTCAATTCAAATTGCCTCCTGTGTCTAAGGCCCCAGGTAAGATAGGACTGGTGGAGATAAATTTCCCATTCTCAAGGGTCTGACAGGAAAGATGATAAATTGAAAAATAAGTATAATTCAGAGCATAAAACATTGTGTCATATGTTTTCTGGAGGGAAATGCTATTAGATTAAAATGATGAAGACATACTACTGAGACGATGAGGAAAAATTTTTCAGGAGCATCGCTACCTGAGGTGAACTTGGAAAGAATTGTAAGAATTTCAATAACTGCCAAAGGAAGGTAGGAGAGAGGCAGTCCAGACAAGATTGGGCTCATTCAGGGTGGTATGTCTGTAGAAAGGAGGCGCTCCAAATGGAGGAACTAGCCTCATGCAAAGGTGTAAAATCTGAAAACATGGAGTGTATTTAAGGACAAAATGTCAGTTTAAGGTATTACAGGTCATTGTACCATTGTGTTACAATGAAACCAGTCACATATGGCCAAATAATGCACCTTTGGGTGGCACTTTAGGATTCTAGAACACATACTCTACTTCAGCTAGCCATTGGCCAAAAGAGTTTGCTGAACCCCTGAAAATACTTCTCCATTTCTGCCCTCTACAACCAGAGGATGGACCTCTGGTAGCTTCCCTGCAACTGGTGTCCTCAGGAGAAGTCCGGAGCTGAGGGACCACTTCCTCTGGCCATTTTGACTGGGCAGCAGTCTGGGTATGGAGGCAAGATGAACATACGAGGACATTAGTGTCCTTCGACTAATCAGTGTTTCCTTTTTTCAGTCCAGGAACCTGCCACATGGCTTGGCTGCCAGAAAAGCAACCTGTCCTACCCACCCCTCCATGGAAAGCAGGGTAACACCGCACTCCACAAATAATTGTCCACTTGGCTGAAGCTCATGAAAATATACAATTTGTGTAAATGATTTCTTTTTGTGTTCCAGTCACCCTAAATATATATTTTTCCACATTCCACTTTAATCCTTGTAATCCTCTAAGGAAGGTAATATTAGCCATGGGTGAGAAATAAAAAAGGTAAGGCTCAAGGAAGTTAAGAACATACCCAGAGTTACCCAGTTGGTAGGTAACAGAGCCACATTCTTCTTACTTAACTCTTTCTGCACAAGAAGACTGCCTCTCATGAAGACAATCTCTCTTCAGCTCTCTGATATTGTCATTTGGCAGGTGTCATGGGGAACAGTACTTGAACTTTTGCTTATTGCTTTCTTTTCAGCTAATAATGAATTTACTGCCCAGACAAGTTCTCAGGTTCTTCTTAAACAGGTTCCAACAAGCTTCAAACTGCAGAGTAAGAGGATCTGGGCAAGAGGGACTCCACCCAGCAACCAGATGGTGGTTTCTACAGGCAACATTTTCATCTTCTGAGCTGGCAATCTGAGATGTGTGAGGTAGTCAGAGCACAGACAGGTCAGTATCTGGACTGTCATCATACCCGGGCGCTAACTCACTGCACTGACTTACTCTCAGAATACAGGCCTGAGACAGAGCAGAGCAAGAGAAAAGGCCACACTTAAACATGAAACACTTGAATTCAAAACCTAATTCTGCCACTTAATCATTTTATCAGTAGATGAGTGGATAAAAGAGCTATGATACATTTACACAATGCAGTACCACTCAGTCATTTAAATAGGAAGAACAGTTTATCATTTGCGATAGCATGGATGGAACTGGAGAGTATTTTGCTAAGTGAAATAAGACAGGCAGAGAAAGACAAATACCATATGGTTTCACTCACATGTGGAATCTAATGAACAAACTGAACTAACAACCAAAATAGAGACAAACTCACAGGTAGAGAGCAGGCTGACAGCTCTGGGGGTGGAGGGTGGAGGGATCAAGCAAAAAAGAAAAAAGAAAAACAATTCATGGACGTGGGCAACAGTGTGGTGATTGCAAGGTGGGGGTGGAGGTAGAAGAAGATATAGGGGGAGAAATGGTGATGGAAAAAATAAAAGAGATTTTTAAAAAATAAAAATGATTTTATCATCTGGAAGTCATGATCCCACTTAAAAAAATAAGAATACTAATGCCTACCTCACAAAACTGTCCTGACAATGAAATGGAGTATCAGTGGTAAAATGTTATTTTAATATTAGCTGTCATTATGAAGGCAATTAGACCACAGGCTGGTTGGTAAACCCTTAGCGACAACCTGACATGTCTGGCCCCTCCTTATTCAGATCAACTTCCCTCACCACACAGTATAACCCAGCTACCCTCTAGCACATCATGCTATTTTAAATCTCTGCAAGCCATTATCTCTACCTGATAGTTTTCTTATTTTTTTTTTTTTTTTTTTTTAGGAACTGTTACTAGAAAGTAAATTTCACAAGGCAGAGCTTAGGTCTGTCTGGTTCATTGCTGTAATTCTGGCACACAGTAGAAGAGTTCCTGCACATAGTAGGCTCGCACATATTTTTTAAGTGAACAAATGTCTCAGATTACATCACAGGAATTCCAATCTAAGGAAGTAGATCGAAATATCATTAGACTGGTAAACAGAGAGGCCAGTAATGACTATAATAGACTGTTAGCCTCTGGTGAAGCTTAACAAATATCCAGTCAAACATCATTTTGCAGACAAAAAAAAAAAAAAACTGAGATCTTAAGAGAATTCTCAAATAGAAACACTTGGAAAGCATAGGGAAGCAATGATCTCCCTCCAAAGTCATACTTCCACTCTTTAATCAATGAAGAATTTATCTTGTCAATAAATTATATCCCCAAGTATTATTTATCTTTATTCCTTTACCATAGGATTTTAGAGGGAGGAGGATGCTGCCATGAATTCGGAAGGAAGGAAGGAAGGAAGGAAGGAAGGAAGGAAGGAAGGAAGGAAGGAAGGAAGGGAGGGAGGAAGGAAGGGGATCTGGCCCTGCATTTCTTTCACAACACGAAACTCCCACACCTCCAATGAAGCAAACTCTACCTCTTGGGGAAGCCTCTTCCATTTGCAGGCAGCCCTATTGATAATTGCACCATGGGCTAGACATTGGGCTTGAGCACCCTCCCACTCAACACATGCACGACCACACAGAAACACTTCCCTTTCTACCAGAACAATGCCATTTTCATCTGTGAAAGCAACATAAGATCAATATAAACATATTGATCTTCCATTAGTAGTTTACATCTAAGCAAGGGCATGTGTAAATAAAAGTTATTTTGAAAATCACCATCTTACTGATCTCTCTTGTTGGGAATGCCTGAAATCTTTTCCATATAATGGAAGTAGAAGAAAAGTACACTATAGAACAATAGTTACCATGCTCTTTTAGAATAAGGAGCCCTTTCTTAATATTGCTGGTAACAGAGAAATTGTTAAAACCACTTTGGGAAGCAGTTTTGCGTTATATAATAAGGCTGACAAACACACACTGTGTGGTCCCGCAATTTTGCTTATATCTTCTCTACAGAAATGCGCGTACATGTGCACCAAGAGATGAGAAAAAAGAAAACTTCAAGGCTGGAAACAATCTAAAAGTCCAGAAACAATGACATTGACTTTAAAAAAAGTATAGTCTTACATTAATATATTCTGACACAATAAAAATGAAAAAATTAGCATTTTATGCAATAATATGAATATATCTCACAAATATAAGCAGAAGAAGCAAAATACAAAAGAATAGAGTCAATGTGATTACAATTATATATACTTCAAAAATCTTGTTATTAGATTCCAATACAAATTTAGAAAAAAAATACTTTTCTTAAAGGCAAAAAAAATCATTGCACATGCCAGGTGAGAGGAGGTTACCTCGGGGTTGGAGGAGGGCCACAGAGTAAGCGTAGTTAGGGAGGGCTCCAGGAGCCCTCTAAATTTTAATACCCATAGTTCCTAGCACTGCTAGGGAGTGCTAGCAGTGTTCTCTCTTCAACTTAGGCAATGAGCAGAAGGGTTTGGATTTATCATTAAACTGTTTAAAAATATTTTTGCACAATTGCATGACAATTCAAAACTGCCACATATTATCAAATGACATACTACTACTTTCTGCTTGTGGGGGCTACACCAATATTTGTTGGGCACATAAGTCCTTGGACCCATAGCAATAACCCTAAGACTTACCTAGAGTCATGGCCCATGGGTTTGCAAGTACTGGCTTGGAGATAAGGAAGCCTGGGTTCTAGCCTGAACTCTGGTTCTATTAAATAATCCCTTTCCCCTCTTTGGGCCTCAGTTTCTCCATCTATAATAGAGAGGGTTGAAGTATATGACTTCTTGAGTCCCTCTAAATTTTAATACCCATAGTTCCTGTAAAAATAGAAACCTCCCAAACATCACCTAAGTGACAGCCTACAGTCCTGTAGTGGGCACACATCGAAGGTCATAAACTTGCATGGAGATTCTTGCCTCCACTTCAAAGGCCATGTCCAAACGGCCTTCACTCAAGCGTCAACATTTTTTAAGGAAAAATACCAAGTGGTTTCTTTTGCATCGTTTGTGCAAATTGGTATTAATATAGTGTGTAGGCCATCTGTTTGAGAATTATTAGACAGGCCCCTGAGGAAGACTGAGAATGCCACATTCAGGAAGTCCCATGCCTAAACCCAAGAAGGTGTTCTAGCATGTCATTGTGTGACTCCCTGGCCACTATGCCATATCAACTGAGTGTCAGAATCTCCCAGTTGACAAGGCCACTGGATTCATTTCCATAACTAGTATTTAGGTTTGAGCATGGCCTTGAGGAAGGCTTCTCATATTCTATAAGATGAGAAGATCAAGCCAACATGCATGATTCTGGTTTTCACTGATAGAAAAGGAGTCTCTTAATCTGCTAGAGAATTTTAAGCAAATGAACAGAGTAGCAGATGGTATAATTAGAATAGGTGATAGGGAAATGGTGACTTACTGTATAATGCACAGTTTTTGCCCATTTTCTTTGAGGGAAAAATAAAAATGCACATTATACACGTGTAGTACCTGAAATACCTTGTATCTGTTCTTGTGTTTTGTAATTATTTGTTATATAAAATTTCTTGTACTATAATATATTAGAACATAAATGCTAAAATTCCTTTATAATACAAAAAAACAAGTATCTAAATATAAATAAATAAATAAATAAATAAATAAATAAATAAATAAATAATTGAATTAAACAATTAAAACAGAAGATTGTTTCCCTGAAAATTTGGGCCCAAAACATGGGTGGGCATCATACATGGCAAAATATGGTACTAAGAATAGAAAATTGGGAGAACAGTGGGCCATAAGAAAGACCAGAATTTCCACATTTTCAAATATCTGGGATGCCACCCCCAAATAAGGTAATTCAGGACATAAAATACTGGGCTAAATTGTTATTACATAACCTTGGGGGGGGGAGTTATGATTTGTTATTACAGAAGTAATACATGCACATTTAAAGATTAAAACATTAAAATACAAATCAAAACTTTACATTCTCACAACCCAGAGATCAGCAAAATCAACAACTTACTCATTATATTTTTTCTTTTACTGAAATGAAACCATGCAATAAATGCTATTTTACAATCCGCTTTTTCATTCAGTGACTTCCATTTTCCGGTCAGTGAGTTTTATCTCAACTAACAGCCAAATCATACTCAGATTTCACTGAGTGATCCACTTGTATCCACTACAGCTGTTTATATATATATAATACATAACATCAATATATATAATAATACTGTACATTTCACAGTAAGTGTCACACAGTCTTATATTATTATTATACTTTTGCTGATTCTGTTGATATAGCTCTTTCCCTATTTCTTCCAGTCATTCTGTAAGAGTCCATATCCTGGTAGCTACGTCCCCACTGATTTCATTTTGTCACACAAAAATGACAAATAACCTAATCACCACCTGTTTTTCACTTTCACTTTTAAGTAGTAACATTTATACCACAGGGAATTTTTTTTAAAAAAATCTAAAGTTTTTTATTTATAAAGAACATCATTTCTCCATAGATTTGTATATCAAACCATTACATTGTACACCTTAAACTCATACAATGTTATATGTGAATTATATGCCAATAAAGCTAAACAAATAAAGCCTATGAGCAAAAAACTTAATTTTTGTTTCATTTTTCATTCTAAAAATTTTGTTATATAATTTTATGTCAATTTAAGTTTGACTCTAAACCAAATAAAAGGGATTTTCTTAGCACAGTGCTTCCAAATTTTTTCACTTAATGGCACCCATATTCTGACAATATTTGCATAAGGCAGATCGGTAAAAAGATGAGACCATTTAAATCTGGAGGGATCAATAGTTTGATGTTCCTAGAAGGACCTCGGCAGCACAGCTGTAAAACCCCAGGGTCATCCATGGAGCTCCAGTTGGGCAGACTCGCCTTATCCGATATGTATAGCAAAACACTATTGTTCCCTTCCCTTATTTTCCTCAATCTAAACACAGTCATTATCTAGCAAAGTTGCACCTAGAATTAGTATGTCCTAATACTACTCACTATTCCTAAAAATAGTCTATCTAATCCACCTGTATGTCTTTATTCAGCAGTTTTTTATTTGTTTTTATTTTTGTGTTTGCTTTGCAAATGCTAGCCTAATAATTTTTAAAAGCACCATTTAATTAAAATTTTATGAAGCCTCCTCAATCCAAATTAATCTCAAGTTTACCCATACCCTTCTCATTCTCTGAATCACCAAGACCGCTATACATCCAGTTATATAACACAAAAATCTAAAAATTCCTTTTAATATTCCCTTCCCCTTCTTTCAACATTGAATTAGTTCAAGGTCTATTGGTTGTGCCTCTGTGGTATTTTTCAAATTGATCTCCTCTGATACATCCCTGATACTATTACCTGTTTAGTTCAACCTGTATTCTCTATATAACATCACTGCAAGGGCCACTGTTTCCAGTTCCACCTCTGTCTACATTGTTGTCCACACTGCTATAGAGTTACCTTTATAAAATGATATTCAATTTCAGTTCCTCATAGAGCAACCAGCCATCCTGGTTTATCCAGGACTGAGGGGTTTCTTAGGATGTGGGTTGTCAGTGCCAATGCCCAGAAAGTCTGGCACACCAGGATTGTTTGTCCTGTACTCAAAACACTTAAATCCCTTTAGAATGGTAAGACAAGTTTTTACTCGTCTTCTCCCCACTATATCAGCCTCAACTCTGTTTTCCTAGTCCCACTCCATCACACACATACCTTGGGCACTAGCTTTGCCAAGATACCTTTCAGTTCTCTAAATGGAATGTGCTTTGTTCCTTTACATCTCAGTACGTTTGTCCATTATGCCTGCCTAATTTAGAATGTCCTTTGCCTTATCGAAGTTTTGGTAAACCCCTATTCATTCATCTCACTTCTTTCCTATTGGGACTTTTTTACTGAAGTCATCCAGGAACTGGCTGTGTTCTTGTGCACCTTGCATACACTGCTGGCCGAGCACTAGCCCACTGAACTCTATTCTCCACCAGATACTGAGCTCAGGACTTTTCTTTATACATCTAACACCTGGCACAGGGACTCACATATGATAGGTGCTTAATAAATGAAGAATGAAGGAAGGAAAGAAGGAAGGGAGGAGGGGACCTCATTTCCCTAGATCAGTTTGCCTTCTATGTAGAATTTATAGGTATTTGAGTTAGTTGAATAAAATATTTGCTTTCCTGAATATACCATTAGCTCATTGAGGTCAAGAACCCAGTTTTACCTATTTCCACAGCATCCACACTGCAGAGACTTATGACATTTGATCAGCTGAAAAAGTCTGGCTATTATCAAGGACAGAAAAGTTGGGTGGCCTGAAGGTGTTTGTTGGGGGACAAGTCAAGAGAGAAAACAGTAAGCGTGGTCCAGAGGTGATAATTGAGTGCTACCACTTCCTGAGTGTGACCACCCTGTATTTATCTTCACAGCAATTTCATTTTTTCTTAGATGAAAACCTCTTCATGGGTAAATAAATGGAAGTGGAGACAGCTAAGGTTTTATATCTGTTGATAAATTAGGTACTGGAAACTGTTGAAACAGCTCTACTCTCAACTGGGTTCTCTGCCTATTGAAAAAAAAAAAAGATTCCTTGCTCAGTGATCGTATAGTCTTCATTTGCAAGCCATAACTAAATATCTATACCAATGTGCCTAAATGGGAGACTACCAACCACACACAACAGAATCACATAAGCATTTTGGGGCCTACCACCCCAAATTTCTAAAGATATGGCCAGAGGATGAAGGCATTTTCAGATCAGTATCCCAGCTGAATGTTATGCACACTGGCATTTGGGAACTGCTGATCAATATAGTGAAAAAGACTCACCCTTTGGACAAGTAATATTTCTTCTGTTAAATAAGTATTATATTGATAACTACCTCATAGGGTTGATGTGAAAATTATATAAAATGTTGCCCATAAAGCACTTATACAATACCTGATGTATGGCAGGTTTTCAGTACATATTGTATTAACCAATTCTGTTTCTAGACTTTGGGTTCCTGGATGAAAAGAACATACCTTTTTCATCCTTATACCTTGGCATTTTAGCATCCAGTATAAGAACTTAACAATAATACACCCTTAACAAATTGAATTACATTGAACTTTGATCTTGAATAAGGTTGGAGGAAAAACAAAACAGAATGTCATGTTTTTACTTAAATTGGCCAAGATCTTTGACATATGCTGAAAGCTGATCCAAGAGAGTCACAAGGGCATTCTTGTACACTGCTGGTAGAAGCCTTCCACAAAGCACAAACTTTCTGGAGAGCAATTTAGCAAATTTGCTAAATGTCTTAAAAGCATTTATAATTCTCACTATGGTAATACAATTATTATTTCTAGGAATCCCTCTTAAGAAAATAATATGAAATGAAAAGGTAAACTTCTATGGGTATTTTCATACACAAGGGTAAAATATACATTGGCACTGGAAAGAACTTAACTGTCTAAATGTCTGGCTAAGAAAGACAGTTAAGGAGAATGGTTAGGTAAATACCACAGCACCCCAAAATGGCATATCATTTAATCAACAACTGAAGTTTACAATAAAATTTTAATGATATAGGGAAATATTTATAATGCCTTAAGTGAATAAAAATGTTTTAGTTTGAGTCCAATCATGTAAAAGGAAATTTACAGAAAAAAAGGGAGCAGAAAATATACAAAATGTTAGCAAAAACAGGGTGATATTTATTTCCTGATACTTTTTCATGCTTTCAAAAATTTATACAATAGAATAGATTTTAAAATAGAGTCAAAAAGTAATACTGATTTTAAAAGCAAATAAGACTTTCACTTCTAGAAACATGGAGTAAGCTTATTTTTTACTATTCTTCTCAATAAATTTTACTAAAATCCCTAGATATTATAATGAAAAAGAAAACATTAAAAGATTCTGCATGATGAAGAAAAGGTAGATTGGCTACGGAACTTGGGAACTAAGGAATTAATGACACAGTAGTGAGTTCCCTGGTTTGGGGGGGTTGTTTAGGGGGTTTTAGGGGGGTGTTTGTTGTTTGTTTTGCCTCATCTATGGCTTAAAGCAGAATAAGCTGTCAAACCTGAAAACAAAGGCAGACAAAACACACACACATACAGCCTGATCTGTCTAGCAAATGAACAAGAAAGGGTTCAAAGTTCACACACAAAAAAATGTAGCTCCACCCCAACTATTCCAGTAAGTGGGGAGTATAGACTGCTCTTCTTATCATATTGTAAAGACGCACTTCAACCAATTGCAAGGATGATGTCAGAAGAGTCTAAGTAAGCACCTGAGACTTTTATCTCCACCAAGTAGCAATAGCACCCTTCCCCTGTGGTGTCAGTGGAAACCATGTGGAGCCTGACCTGCACTCCCAACCAGCAGTAACAAAGTTCCTTTCACCCCCTCCACCCCACCCCATGCCCAGGTATTGTCAAAGAAAGCCTAGTGGTGAGTCAAGACTTTTACTACCACCTAATAATAACAAGACCTCATCCCCAGGTATCGGTGAGACCATGTCAGGAGTAGTGAGGCACTCCCAATCCTCCAAGTCAGAGAGGTACGATTGAGGTATGATCCGAGAGCTGGCACTCCAACTCAACCAGCAATAATGAAGAAGAGCCTCCCTCTCCTCAAGTGTCAATGGAGGTTGAGTAGTCAGCCTGGACTTTCATCTTACTGTCATCACCAACTGACAGTAAGAGGTGGTGTCCTACTCTTACTCTATTGGAACATTGACAACAAAGGTCCACTAATAAAATCCAGAGTCCTATAACAATACCTAATTACAGAATACCTGAAGTATCCAGGTTTTAACTTGTAGTCTCACCAAGCACAAGAAGAGCTTAAACTGAATGAAAAAACATAATCAATAGATGCCAGCACAAAGATAGAAGAGATGTAAGAATTATCTGGTAAGGATTTTAAAGCACCCATCATATAAATGTTCTAACAAATCACACTTAAAACAAATAAAAATATGAAATGTTTCAACAAACAAATAGCAAATATAAAGTAGGACCAAAAGGAAACTTTGAAACTGAGTAATCACAATTATTGTTTTAAAAGTCAATTGATGGGTTGAATAGTAGAATAGAAGGACAGGAAAAAGTCAGTGAAATGAAAGCCAGAACAGTAAAAATTGCTCAATCTAAATTACAGAGAGAAAACAGTCAAAAAATGTTGAACAGAGCCTTTGAAACTGTGAGAAAAAATCATATCATTGGAATCCTGGAAGGAGAAGAGAAAGAAGGCATGACTGAGAAAATACTCAATAGCTGAAATTTCCAAATTTTGGCCAAAGACATACACCTGCAAATTCAAGAACACGGGCAAACCCTGAGCAGAATAAACCCTAAGAAGTCCACAGAAATAAATACATGTATAATAGTCAAACTTGTAAAAACTAAGGACAAAGAAAAAAGTCTTGAAAGCAGCCAAAATGTAGTGATACCTACCTATAAAGGGAAAAACAACCTGAATGAATGCAGATTTTTCATCAGAAAACATAAAGGCCAGAAGGAAGTAGTATACATTTCAGGAGCTAAAAGGAAAGACCTATCAATGTAGAATCTTATGTCCAGTGAATATGTTCTTCAAGAATGAAAGGGAAATCAAGATGTTCAAATTTAAAAAAAAAATTAGAACATGTTGCCAAAATACCAGCTCTAAATAAATGACAAATAAAATATTTTCTAAAGAGAAAATAAATAAAAGAAGAAAACTCGGAATATCATGAAGAAAGAGAGAAATAATGATAAACAGGAATAAGAGTTAATAAACTTTCCTTCTCCTCTTGTGCTTTCTAAATTACATTTGAGGGTTGAAGCTAAAATTGTAATACTGATATGGTTCTAAATACATACAGAATATTTAAGACAATTATAAACAAGAGTGAGTAAAAGGATAAAAAGGCGAATATTCTTAACTTTACTTGATCTGATACAGAGAGAACACTACTAAAGTGCGGTAAGTTATGCACATACAGTGTAATACTTAACCACTAAAAAGCAACACCAAGAGATACACTCACACACAATATCCATAAATCAAAATGGAATTCTAAAAATTGTTTAAGTAACCTAGAAGACATAAAAAAGAAAACAGAGAGACAAACAAAAACAGAAAGAACAAAACAAAAAATAAAATGGCAGACCTATGCTCTCACATATCAATAATTACATGAATTTTAAATGGTGTAAACACATCAATTTAATGACCAAGACCATCTAAGTGGATTAAAAAACATGACCCAAATATATGCGATCTGCAAAAACTTACTTTAATGTAACAATGTAAGCAAATTGAAATTTAAAAAAAATTTTAGTAAGTTTATATTCAATATTATTTCAAGTGTACAGCATAGTGGTTAGACAATCATATACTTCATAAAGTGTCCCCCTGAAATTTCCAGTACCCAAGTGGCAGCATACATAGTCAGTGCAATATCATTAGCTATATTTTCTATTCGGCAGGTTGAAATTTAAAATGGGAAAAGATGTATTAGACAAACATTTGGCAAAAGAAGGCAGAGTGGCTGTATCAATATCAGATAGATAGACTTCAGAACAAAGAAAATTACTAGAAACACAGAGGGATATTATATGATGATAAAAGATTCAATCCACCAAGAAAACAGGGAAATCCTAAATGTATACACATCAAACAATGGAGCTGGAAAATATGTAAAACAAAAATCAACAGAACTAGGAGGAAAAATCCACAATTATAGTTGAAGACTTTAACACCCCTCTCAATAATTCACTGAATAACCAAACAGAAAATTAGCAAAGGTATTTAAAAAACCTCAAAAATATCAACTAACAGGTTCAAATTGATATTTATAGAACACTTCACCCAACAATAGTAGATAGAATACACATTCCTTTCAATTGCTCATAGAATATATCCCATGGCAGACCATATTCTGGGCTATAAAACAAATCTCAACAAATTTAAAAGAATTAAAATCATTCATGTTGTCCTCCAACCACAATGGAATAAAACTAAAAATTATTAAGAAAAATATAACAGAAAAATGTGCAGACATTTGAAAACTAAACAACATGCTTCTAAATCATTCATGGGCCAAAGAGGAAGACTCAAGGAAAAATTTTAAAATACCTTGAACTGAATGAAAATGAAAGCACGACCTACCAAAAATTTTGGAACGCAGCTCAAGCACTGCTGAAAGTGAAATTTGTATTGTAGAAGAGGAAATTCCCAATGTATTAATCTAAGTTCCCATATCAAGAACCTAGAAAAAGAAGAGCGAAAAAGTTCAAAGCAGCCAGAACAAAGAGAATAATAAAAAATAGAAATAAATAAAATTATAAACAGAAAAACAGTAGAGCTTACTCTTTGAAAAGATAGATGACATTGACAAACTTCTAGCAAGACCAAGAGAGAAAAAAAGGAGAATATACAGATTATTAATATTAGGAATAAAGATATCAAACAAGAGAAAATATTATGAATAGCTACACACAGAAATTTGACAACTTAGATTAAATGAACCAATTCTTAGAAAGACACAACCTACCACCACTCACTCTAAATGAATTAAATAATTTGGATAATCTTATAACAATTTAAAAAAAGCAGATGCATACTTTTTAAGTTCTTTTTTGAAAAAAGGAAACCTGTAGTAATTGAATGATCAATTCTATACAATCACTTTGGGAAAATAGAAGAGGTTGTAACATTTCCCAATTCATTTTGTGAAGCTAGTGTCACCCTGATAACAAGCTACACAGACAGTACAAAAAAAGAAGGAAGGAAGCAATGCAGGGAGAGAGGAAGGGAGGAAACTGTAGACCACTATCCCTTAAGAATACAGAAGCAAAAGTGCTCAATGAAATATTAGCAAATAAAATTCAGCAATACGTCAAAAGAATTATGCACCATTACCAAGCAGGATTTATTCCAGGGATATGAGGCTACTTCGGCATTCAAAAATCAATGAAACCCACCAGACTGAAGAAGAATATAATCGCATCATTATATAAATTGATGCAGAAACAATATTTGACAAAATTTCACACCCCTTCATGATAAAAACTCTCAGAGAAATAGGAGTGCAAGGGAACTGCCACTTGACATGGAGCATCTTTAAAAACCTACAAGTAACATTACAGTTAATGATGAAAGACTAAATGTTCCCTTAAGATCAGGAACAAGACAAGAATGTCCGTTCTTGCTGCTCTTATTCAATATTGCATAGGAGCTGCAGCACAAAACAAGAAAAAGAAACAGCACCTAGAAATAAAACCTTCTATTTGCACGTGATACAATTTCTATACAGAAAATCCCAAAGAATCTACAAAAATAACTTTTAAAAATTATAAGTGAGTTTATCATGGTCACAAATACAAAATAAACATACAAAGATCAATTGCACATATATATACCAGTAATGAACATATTAATACCAAAGTAAAAATACAAGATATTTACAATCATTTAAAATGGATATACTTAGGTGCAAATCTAACAAAACACATACAGGACTTACATGTTGAAAACTACAAAATGCTGATGAAGGAAATGAAAGATCGAAATATGTGGAGAGGTGTGCCATGTTCATGGTTTAGAAAACAGCATAGTAGAGGTTTCGTTTGATACATGGATTTAATATAATTTCTATCAAAATCTCAGTAAGATTTTTTTGTAGATATGTATAAGAGTATTCTAAAATTTGTATGGAAAAGTAAATGAACTATAATAGCTAAAACAATTTTGAAAAATAAGATAAAGCGGGAGCAACCATTCTGACTGATTTCAAAACATTATATAATTATAGAGACTTTAATCAAGACTGGGCAGATTGGCACATAGATTAACTTAATAGACTAGAACCCAAGAAATAAATCTACATAAACATGCCCAACAGATTTTTGACAAATGTCCAAAATTATTCTATTATATGCTAAGCGAAATAAGCCAGGTGGTGAAAGACAAATACCATATGATCTCACCTTTAACAGGAACCTAATCAACAAGAGAAACAAACAAGCATAATATAACCAAGGACACTGAAATTGAGAACAGGCTGACAGACACCAGAGGGGAGAGGGGAGGGAATTTCAGGGGAAAAGGGGAAGGGTTTAGAGCAACAAGTATAAAGGACACATGGACAGAAACTAGGGGTGGGGTGGAAATGGGAGGGAGGTGGGGAGGGCTGGGATGGTGGGCTGGGATGGGAGTAAAAGACAGAAAACTGTACAAGAACAACAATTAAAACAAAATTTAAAAAATAATAATTCAATTAAAAAATAGCTTCTTCAACAAATGGTGCTGAAGCTATTGGACATCCATAGCCAAAAATAATATGAAACAAAACCCTCAAACTGCATTTTACACTTTATATTCAAAAATTAATTCACAATAGATTACACACTTAAATGTGAAACATAAAACTTTAAGGAAAAAAGTAGGAAAAAATCTTGAAACCTAGGACTAACCAAAGAGCTCTTAGACTTGACATCAAAATCATTATCTGTAATAGGAAAAAAAATGGTAAGTTGGATTTGATAAAAATTTAAAACTTGGTCTGTGAAAGAGCCTATAAAGAGGAGTTACCAACTGGGAGAAAATATTTGCAAGCCACATACCCAACAAAGGGTTAGTATATAGAATATACAAAGAACTCATTCTAAACTCAGTAAAAAAAAAAACCTATTAGATAATTGACAAAAGACATGAAGATACAGATGGTAAATAAGCACACTAAATGATGTTCAAAGTCATTACCTATTAGGGAAATGCAAACTAAAACCACAACAAGACATTACTACATACCTATCAAAATGGTTAAAATACAAAATGGTGACAAAAGCAAATTCTGGTGAGGATGTGGAGAACCTTGACTACTCATACATTGCTAATGAAAATGTAAAATGGCACAGCCATTCTAGAAAACATTTTGTTAAAAAAAAAAAAAACCTAAACATATAAGTACCATACAACCCAGTTATTGCTCTCCTGAGTATTTATCCCAGAAAAATGAAAACTTATGTGTATGCAAAAAGCTATATACAAATATTTTTGGTAGCTTTATTCACCATAGCCAAAGACGAAAACAACTCAGATGTCTTTCAGTAGGCAAATGGTTAAATAAATCATGGCATCATGCTGTACTACGGAACACTCCTGAACAGGAAATAGTAATGAACTATTCATATACACAACCTGGATCAATCTCCAGAGAATCATGCTGAATTAAAAAAAGGCAATCCCAAAGTTTACATACCATATAATTAAATTTATATGATGTTCTTGAGAAATAGAGAGTAGATTAGTGGTTGTCAGGACTTAAAGAAAGGGTGCAGGCAGAAAGAAAATGGATGCAACGATAAAAAAGCAAAATGAAGGATCCTGGTGGTGATGGAAATGTCTCTACCTTGACTGTACCATGGACAGTTTCTTGATAGTCTACAAAAGTACCATAGTTTTGCAGGTTATTACCAACAGGAGAAGATGGGGAAAGGGTACACAGAATCTCTGTGTATATTATATCTTACAACTGTATGCACACTTATGATTATCTTTACCAAAAATATGACTTTAAAAAAGAATGTGTCAGAGTAGATTATCTCTGAATGATTTTCTGTATCTAAAATTCCATGATTCGGGGAGAGAGGGTTCCAAGGAGCAACTGGCTCTAGGTTATAAATGGTTGCACTGTTTTCAGCAGGTGAAGTTTCTACGGATCTGGACTTCGATGTTCTTGATGATCTGTGAAATGGCCTAGGCTCTGGACCACAGGCTCTGGACAACATCAAAATGAGGTATGCAACTGAGTATGTGAAAAGGAGGCATGTAGCTCAATCAGACAGAGCCTGCAGATCTACATCTATTTAGAGATTGGGGAGAAAAAACAGAGCCAGACAAGGGAAAATTCCTCACACAAAATGAATGGTTAGTGAAGAATTCACATTAAGAAGAATCCAGGCCAGTCTGTAAACGTCTGCTGACCTGACAGCCTGTCCAAACCCTTAAACACCATGCAGCCCTAGTTCTTTCAGAACATCATGAAGCCGACACTGGTGGACAAAAACACTAGGACAGTCCGAACAAGTAATATTTTATTACGGGAATAAAGGAAAAGTTAACAAAAGAAGAAATGAGGCCAGAAAGAAAAGATAAAGAGCAAAGGTCAGCCAACTTTTTTTGTAAAGTACCAGATAGAAAATATTTTCAGCTATGTGGGCCTTACAACTACTGGGCTCTAGCTGCTGTTGAGCAAAAGCAGCCAGAGGCCCTCTGTAAACAAATGCAAGGAGCTATTGTCAAAAAAACTTTATTCACAAAACAATCAGTGGGCCCGATTTCACACACAATACACAGTTTGCAGACCCCTGACATAGAGAAGCAACAGAAGCGTTTAGAGCTTGCACCTGTCGTGATAGCACCTACCTGATGGGGTTACTGTGAATTTAAAGTAAAGTATCACATGAGAATGCTTAGCAATGGACATAGGACTCTGTAAGTGGTCAGTGTATGTTAATTATTACTCTTATTATGCAAGAATCACTGTGATCGGAGACCTGTCTGGGTCTGAACGGACAGGTCTGAACTCATCATCAACCACCTTTGAAACGGAGTAAGTGGCTGCTGTCCTTCCTCCTGGTAGATGTCCCTGTAAAATCCCAGAGTCCCTGTGGATTTCAAAAACGAATCCCACCAAGAAAGGATGGCTTCTTTAAACTCTCATTGGAAAGAAATATTTGAAATCTTGAAAAGCAGGGACCTACATCCAAAATTGCTCTATCCAGCAAAGCTGTCATTTAGAATGGAAGGAGAGATAAAGCGCTTCTCAGATAAGGTCAAGTTCAAGGAGTTCATCATCACCAAGCCCTTATTATATGAAATGTTAAAGGGACTTATCTAAGAAAAAGAAGATAAAACTATGACAGTGAAAAGACAACAAACTCATAGCTATCAAGAACCACACCTAAAACAAAAGCAAACTAAGCAAACAGAACAGGAACAGAACCACGGAAATGGAGATCATATGGAGGGTTAGCAACAGGGGCGTGGGAGGAGGAGAGAGGGGGAAAAGGTACAGAGAATGAGTAGCATAGATAATGGGAAAAAAATAGACAGGGGGAGGGCAAGAATAGTATGGGAAATGTAGAAGCTAGAAAACTTATGACCCATGGACATGAACTAAAGGGGGGAATGTGGGTGGGAGAGGGTGGGTAGGGCAGAGGGGAATGATGGGGGAGAAATGGGACAACTGTAATAGCATAATCAATAAAATATATTTAAAAAAAGATTCAACATGTAAGTGATAAAAAAAAAAAAAGAAAGTATCTTTCTAAGACTTTCTGAGGTGAATTTCCAAGAACTATGCCACACGAAGTGTGGCTGAAGAAATGGAGCGTGCTTCACTGGAGAAGACCTGCCTCGAGGGGTGGAGATAAGAGACACTCGAGAACAAGTTTTAAGTGTCTGAGTTCTAGAAATAGAAGCCTGATTTTTGACAGGTGACCCAAAAAGGAAAGGAAAAAGAAATAAGACTAATAAAGTCAAGTTAATGGAACCACATTTCAGTTCAACACAAGGAGGAAATTTTTAAATAGTCAGCTCTGTCTTATAAATGATTTAGCTTTATAGGCGAGTTTCTTCCCTAGGGGTGTTTCAGGAAAGGTTGGAGGGGTGACAGGAGGGGAAAGGGAAAGTCAGGTAGACTTTGAAGCGGCTTCTCACCTGAGAATCTGTGACTCTATAGAATAGGTGAAACAAATACAGTAAATCAATCATGTATGTCTCTAAATTCTAATCTATATTTACCTTTAGATTTGTGTGCTATTCCATATAATTTTGTAATGTAATTCTAACTAGCTACATTCATCCATAATTAATTTATTCATGTCTTCTAAAAATATAGTGTGTGCTTACTATTTGCCCGGCATTTTATTAAGCTTTGGAGATATAGCAGTAAATAGTTGGTTTTAAAATAAAGCCATTAAAAATTAAATAGAAAAGTATATCCTCCTTGAGGGTAATGAAATACTCCACTTTTATCCACACATTCCTTTGCTCAATTGGCCGAGTTATTTATACAGAAACATTCTATAGGCAATTATTTCAATGATGTTAAAACCCCAAAATAATTTTTTTTTTTTTTTTTTTTTTTTTTTGCTTTGGGATGTTGTGTAAAAGTTCAGAAAGAAAAGGATTCAGTTTTGTACCCTTAAGGTCCAAAGCCCCCATAATCAGGCCGTTATTGAAGGATAAGTACGATAGCTGTGACCACAGGAAATAGAATTTGATACTAAAATAACAGGAATTCTAGCTTTTATTTATTCTTTCTAGGGTAGAAATAGCAAGGGGGAGCTACATTAGAAACTTTTCTGAATGAAACGTGAGGCTCCCTCCAGTTTGGTGCTAGAGCCCTATTCTTCTCTGTACTATGAACCTTCTGTGGTTCAAACTGATCCTTTACATACATGTATACATGATGCCTTTTGCCTAAAATGCCCTTAAATAAATAGAAGCTTCGCAACTTTATATGACACACTCCCTCTTCATAGTTCTCTGGGGTGGAGAATGGCAAACATGGTGTTACTGAGCATCCAAATCGTATCCTCTCGTGCCTCTGGTTTTATGTTGCTCATTAGTTCATTTTGTTCATTAGATTCCCCTTATAGGTGAGATCATATTGTGTTTGTCTTTCACCAATGGGCTAATATGAAAAGTGGAACAGACTGGCA
Organism: Glossophaga mutica; assembly: GCA_039655065.1. Lineage (NCBI taxonomy): Eukaryota > Metazoa > Chordata > Mammalia > Chiroptera > Phyllostomidae > Glossophaga > Glossophaga mutica. The sequence continues at coordinate 171,876,612 of CM077304.1, read as the reverse complement.
GCGACCAGAGGGGACAAGGGAGGGTGACGATGGTGGAAAGAGGGGGAAGGGACTAGTCAAAGAACATGTGTGAATGACCCGCAGACATGGACGCAGTGTGGGATTGACTGTGGGAGTTGGGGGTGGGCTGGGCAGAAGAGAGCAAAGTGGGGGGCGGGGGAATCGAGACAACTCTAATAGAGTAACAATAAAAAATAAAGAATAAGAGTAAAAAAGAAATGTGGAAACAGAAAAAAATCATATCCCTTCATGGGAATGCCTCATTAGTCCTGATCTCTACTCCAGAAACAGATATTGAACTGATGTGGCCTCACAAATGTGTAGACACCCAAAGACCACTAAAAAAGACTGTTTAAAAAAATCCCTCCAGCTTATACAAAACCCAGACAAGATTTATATGCACACTTGTTCACTGCACTGTCATTAGTAGTAGTAAATAGAAAGCAATTTGTGTATATAGCAAGGTAATCATTGAAGAATATTATATAGCCATTAAAGTTATATTTATGAAGTATTTTTAATAACAGGGAAAATATATATGAAATAATATGAAGTGAAGAGAAGCAACATAAAATTATGCAGTATGACTTCAAATTTAATTGAAAAATGGTGAGGCAAGAACCAAAAAGACTGGGAGATAAATGTATCAAATAAAACACTGATGGTACTTGCTGTGGGTGAGAGCATCATTGTGATTCTTCTTTTACTTCTATACTGTACACACTTTAATCATTAACTACGTTTCAATTTTAAAACCTGAAAGTAAATGTATTGTTTTAAAACATTCTTTTCTACCTCTTCACAGATATCTAAAATACCAGCAAGAAAGCTCTATCTTTTACATTCTTTCTTGCAAAGAAAGTCACCTGGAGAACTTGACCACCTCAAACATTGTTGATTCAATTTAGTTAAACTATTATTTATTAGCTATCAGGTTGGATTCCATTTGTGTGTTTGTCCACTTGTATTTTTGTTCAGACCACCCAGTTGCCATTTATCTCACTCCAGGTAACAGTATACGACACTCAGTTTTCTTGTCCATCCACCCCCTTCACCATCCTCAGTTGATGTGACTCTGATCCAATTCTAGGAGTGAGCATGGCACTAGGAGTGTTTTGCTGAGACTTTTGAAAGAAAAGCAAATTATTTTTTCCACTGGCATAGCCCATAGAGATGTGTAACCCTAGTTATCAGAAGGCCCCATGTGAAGTCTGAGAATAAAACCAGTGTGATCAAACTGACAAAGGTCAGTTACTTCGAAGTAGAAAATCCTCTCCCAGGGCACATGCAAAAATCCATTTACACTGAATGAAGGGTAGAAGCAAAAACCCTTTTCCACTTATCATCCAGAAACCAGGATTCTATAAAATCAAGCCTAAGTAACTGCTAGGGGAGGAGCAGGAAACTCCACCTCAGGCCAGTTACAGTTACCACAGCCATGGCAGCCTGCCCTGGAGAGGATGGGCAGGAGCACTGATAAAGACCTCTCCCCAGCCCTGGCTGGTGTAGCTCAGTGGATTGAGCGCGGGCCTGCGAACCAAAGGATCGCGGTTTGATTCCCAGTCAGGGCACATGCCTGGGTTGCAGGCCAGTTCCCAGCAGGGGACGCACGAGAGGCAACCATACAGTGATATTTCTCTCTCTCTCTCCCTCTCTCCTTCCCTTCCCCCTAAAGATAAATAAATAAAATCTTAAAAAAAAAATTAAAAAAAAAAAGACCTCTCCCCAGATCTCTGATACCAAGAGACCACCCATGACTGAGCTGAACAGCAGCAACGGATACCTCTCTCTCCCCACACTAGAAGCCAGCATGGAGTGACAACAAAGAAGGCCAGCTCTGGGGGAGGGGCTAGAACACAAGCGGAGAGCACTTCTGTGACACAGGCATGCATGAATGGCCGAAAACTGAAGGGGTATCAGGCCATCTGATTCTGGCACCTGTGCTCCTAGTCACTTCTCCCAAAAGATCAGAGAGCTCATCTGACTTCTATGAAGTGAGACCTGGATGTTTTGTTTCTCAAAGCTCAAAATGGGAGCCCAGACTATAAAACAGCTACTAAACTAACTCACCCTGTCTTGGGCTCCAACGGGAGTAGAAATAGTAATAGTGCTGGCTGAAGGGGTGGTAGTATGGTAATGAGGGTAATAGTGGTGACAGCAGTGGTAGCAGTGTGGTGTAGTGTTAGTGTGGTGGTCGCAGCAGAGGGGGTAATGGCAGCAGTATTGGTAGCGGGAGTGAGTGCAGTAGCGGTAGCAGCGGTGGTAGCGATTTTGCTAGTGGAAACAGAAAGCCACATCAAAAGGCCTGAGGTAGTATAACTATTAGAGTTAGGGCAAGAGCCTTGGAGTCAACTGGCTGTGGCTTGGGTTCTGTTTTTGCTAATTCTTAGCTTCCAGATTTAGATAAACTCTATAACTTCTCAGTGGTTCCTTTTGTAAAATTGGGACCAACAATTCAACTGAGCCAAAAAAAAAAAAAAAATAAAATAGAAACACTCTCATAATATTTTGCACAAAAATCTTCAGTTCGCCTTATAGGAAACATATTAAGTAACTTCAGTGTTACATGCAAGATATAGATGTGAAATAAGACACAGTCCCTGCAAATAACTACTCATGATCAGCTGAGGGAGAAAGATAGACACAGGACTCTACTATAAAACCTAGTGAAAATAGCTGTCGTAGGCATTCAAACCTACTCCAGACAAGGAAGTAATTAACTGTGGCCCAGGAGTTCCCAAATGACTTAATCAAGGAAGTCAGACTTGAGGTGGTTTCTGACAGATGGGCGGAATTCTGATGGGCAGGTTTCAGCATGAAGACGTGTCTGGCAGAGGAAGTTTGTAATATATTCTGGCAAGAGCAAGCAGATCCCATTTGGGTAGTTGGAGAAGATGGGAAGTAGAAAGGTATCTCTTGGAATTGGCCCAAGGAAAAAACCACACAGGGTGGCTTGGACTCTGATCTGAAAGATCCTTATGCTTGGTGATTCCAAGTTGAAAGAGAGCAAAGTTGTAGGCAAATGTGTGCCACAAAAATTAACCTACTTTTCCATTAAAAAGCAAATAGAAATAGCCACTCATCTACCCAAACTTAATTCTTGTGAACTGACCTCTGAGACTTGTTTCTAAGACTTGAGCACCAGTTTCAAAAGCCTCTAGTCATGGTTCCCACAAGAAGCTAATAGGTTCTAAAAATGCTTATATGATTATAGTCTCAGCCAGGGCCTTGGGTGCAACAAATAAAACCAGAAAATGCCCTGGCCTGGAGCTGGGGGACATAATATTTCCCTAGAAAGCATGAGGTATAGTTGAGCTTCCTCTCTGTTCTTCCCCTAAGGGGGCATCCAGGACATAGTCATGCTCATTGTCCATAAGAGTAGGCTTAGGCTGAGCATGGAGTCAAGGAGGCAGTGTTCCGAGCTGTCTTTCAACTCCACCCAGGCTGTGGTTTCAGGGAGCTCACCAAAGTTTACATGATGGGCAGAAACAGCTGTAAGTCATTTAGGTAGATGGGCCCACTCAGGCTAGTCTTCACACAGCTTTGAAATAGCTACAGAGTTTTGAAACTGGCATCCTGGAATGAATCTCCCCTGCACCCATCACTAAATCACCAACTCTTTTAAAGGCCAAGTCCCAATGCTTTGTGTCTCTGTGGGCCTGAGAACTCTATAAGGTTCAGCACTGGTTATCGTGTCTTGTAAAATTCATTCTTTAGTCATTTATTTATGAATAATTCACACAGTAATGGCCATAAATTTCCAGTTCCTACTTTATGTCTCCAGATATGTTCTCCTTTACTTGACTAAAAAAATCTCACAGTGCTTTGAAAAAAATCAAGAGTATCACTTAAATATGGGAGATGTTCCGCAATTTTATCTACCTATTTTAAAACTTTTTAGATCATATGTTTTTGTGACTGTTGGAGAGGACCTCAAGCAACCACCTGCACTGGTCCCGGTTTCAAACCAGTAAAGTATTATTATCTCCACCTTGTGAATGAGGTGAAGTCAAATGAGATGACCATGATTTGCTTTCAGGTTGTAAGCATTAGTAACAGCGAAGCCAATGCCATAATGCTGGTCTCCAGCCTCCTAATGTGTTTTTTTTCCAATTATACCTGCTGTTTTTGCCACTGTTAATAAATAAAATAGTGCAGTCAGAATTTAGCAAAACCAAGAGACAGTAAATCACTATGTTTAAAGTGGGGACTGAAACCATCGCTTTCCATTTACTTAGCCAAATGAATACGGTCATATTGCTTAATCTCTCTGGTGCTCAGTTTCCTCACGTGTAGAAGAGAGGTGATAATTCCACATAGGGATGCTGAGGGGGTTAAATAAATTACAATGAGAAAAGTTCTTAGTCCTGATCAATTACCATATAAGTGTTTGCTATTACTATTGCCATCCCCACTCCCAGCCTGTTCCTCATTTTCCATGTGAGATTAAATGGTAGCGTCATCTCCCATTGTACGAACTAGAAACTGTAAGCCATCCTTAATAACTACCCCTTCTCTCTTACCCCACAGTCTATGAATTACAAAGTCTTTTTAACTATCATTTTTAAATATGTCTTAAATCTATTCTCTCCTCAGTTTCCTGTCTGACAAGGTGATAGCTTCATCCTGAATGCCTCACTTGAGCTATTTCAAACAACTTTTTCCTGGTCTCTTCTCCTTCAACCAATCTTCCTTACCCCATGATGTAACAACCTTTGGATAGGCAAATCCTACCAGAACATTTCCCCATTTTAAATCCTCCAGCAGCTTCCCCATTGTGTTTGCCAGGCTGCTGTTAGTCGTTCTGACCAAGGGCAGCCCAACCATCAGAGGTTCTAACTCAGCAGGTCTGGAACAGGTCCTAGGAATCTATGTTTCATGTACTCCTGAGTTTCGTCATGGACCAGTGTTTGGGAATCATTGGAAAAGATAAATGTATACTCATTAGGATGTCTTGTAAAGCCTTCGCGATCTGACTCTCAACTACCCTGCCAGGGAAGTTAAATGACATCTTTCCCCTTGAAGTTGTCTTTGGCTGAGTTGCTCCATCTGGCTCCCACAGCTCTGTATGCATAATTCCCCTGATTTTATTGCACCCCTATATCCCCCACTTGTAGGGCCAGCTTCATGGGCATGCAGCTTGTGCAGTCACACAGCACCCTTCCTTCAAAAGGGCCCTGAACTTGGTTTAATGTCCTGCTACAGCTATCCTGAGTTCTTAATACTTGTTGAACAAGGGGCACCTCATTTTCATTTTGCACAGGGCCCCACAAATTATGTTCTCAGTCTTGCCTACTCAACTGTGAACTCTTTGAAAACAGAAGCTATTTGCTATTCACTTGAAATTCTTCTTGGTTAAAACAGAGGATTCCTGGTATAAAGAAGGGTTTTGGTAAATATTTGTTGAGTTTATACATGAATGGATGAAAGGATAGAATAAAGCGTCTCATAGAAAAATAGTGTAGTATGGCTAATTAACTAGGAAGAATAAGCTTTGTTTATGCTTGGGGAAGAGAGGAGTCAATTGATAAGTTCACAAGATGACTGACCTTTTCAAATAAGTAACATAAATTTTCCTAGGTTTCTCTTTAAATTGCTCTGTTTCTCCTTTGAGCCCTGCTGCCTCCTTGTACTTCTCAAAATTCTAAATTGCTGCTTAATGGAGCTTGCAATGGCACTATCATAAAATATGCCTGGAGTATTTGTGCCAGCTTTGTGCTAACTTTGGGGGTACTGGGAACAGGAAAGGGGAGGCCATGGAAAGGTGAACCAAGCAGGGTCCCTGTTCACAAGAAGCAATTAAATCTTACTTTTTAAGAGCTTCTGTCAAAGATGAGTTGACTTCATGGGAGTTTTGCAGCAATGAATTGAAAATAAAGACACTAGATTTGGCCAGTGGCCCAGCTTCCTGAACATTTCAACTGACAAAATGTCTCAGTCTGAACACAATTCCTCTACTATGAGATCTGCGGGTTCACTAGTTAACATTGGCAACCAACTAGGAGGTGCTCAAAAAGCATAATAAATAAGTGGCTATTGAGGTGGGGGAGGTGCTTTTGCTCCCCGGTGTTAGGGAAGAAAAGATGAACATCAGCTATCAAAGTGAGCCAAATAATTGGTGAGAACAGATGTCCCTAGCTCATGCTGAAGGAACAACAGGACTTCCAATGTGGCAAAGACCACACACCACCCTGCTGCCACGTTAGTGTCCGTGGCAGTGCTAACTTCTTGCTGCTCTCAGACATGACATGGACATTCGAAAAGAGTTTCTCCTCCTAACTGATGTTGGTTGGGCATTGTCTCACATAACAAAAGGTTGCTGGTTTTGTTCCTGGTTAGGGCACATGGCTAGTTTGTGGGCTTGTCCCTGGTAGGGGTTTGTCCTGGTCAGGGCTTGTACCAGAGCCAATCCATCCATGTTTCTCTCCCTCCCTCCCCCATGCTCTCTCTCCTAAAAAAAAAAAAAAAAAAAAAAAAAAAGAATTTTGCCCTGACTGGTGTGGCTCAATGGGTTGGGAATCATTTTGCAAACTAAAAGGTCACCAGTTGGATTCTTGGTCAGGGCACGTGCCTGGATTGTGGGCCAGGTTCCCAACTGGGAGTGTGTGAGAGGCAACCAATTGATGTTGCTCTCACACATCAATGTTTCTCTCCCTCTCTTTCTCGCTCCCTTCCCCTCTCTCTAAAAATAAATAAATGAAATCTTAAAAAAGAATTTTCTCTTGCTGTTTCACAGTCTATAATTTTTAGTCACCCAGTCTACTACTTACTAAACTATTGCTGATTACATTAAGAGATTCTAGTCAAAAAAGTACAAATGCCAACATACATATAGGCATGTATTCAACTTCAATTCAAAGAAATATAAAAATAATACAGCCATAAAGTATCATTTTCACATACCAGATGAGACAAAGTTCAAAATATTGATAATGCTTAATGTTGGCAAGTATGGTAGAGAAAGCAAGTATTCTCAAAAAAGTCTGGTAATGAAAATATAAATTAGTGCAACCACAGCCCTAAGGAGGGCAATTTGGCATTACATATCAATCAAAATTTAAAATGCACATCCCCTTTCATGTAGTAATGCTGTGTCTAGGACTTTATCCTAAAGAAATAATCTGACAAATAGGTAAAAATCTATGTACAAAGTTGTCCATCACAGCCAAAAGTAGAAATAACCTAAGTGTGCAACATGGAAGATTTGCTTAATGTAGCATAGTTCATTCAAACACCATTTCGTTAACATGAGTCAGAAGCTCATTTATTTTATCCTCTTCCACTTTAGCGTCAATCCCTTTAAGTGTACTTTCTGGTCATTTAGCTAACCTATCATTAAAATATAAAATTTTAGACATTGAAATAAAACACAATTTAAATATTGAAATGGTCACGTGGAGCTGTAATTACCAAAAGGAAAATATATCCACTATATCTTTAGGTATAATAAAAAGGTCAGCTTTCAAAAAAGGTGTAGATGAAGTGACTCCATCTTTTGTTAAAAATGCATATTTGTGAGTATGTGTGTGTATTCTTTCAAGAATAGAGTGTGATTGATTTTGTTTTGGCATGATGCATTGTGCAAATAAATGGATGATATCCAAATACAATATCTCTGTTGTATTTGAAGATATCCAAGTACAGTGTCATGAGGGGAACAAAGATAAGTCTTGAGGAAATAATGTATTCAGCTGCATGCTGGTAAATATTTAACAACTTGCCCTCTGGTGGGGCAGGGTGGGAGTCCTATTTACCGATTTTTGTGGCAAATACTTTCAACATTACTCATTGCGAGCTACTAATGTGGGGTATCACTGAATGTGGAGTCGGGAAGAGACACACAGCAGCACCATGACATAGTGTTTCTGTGACACATATGCAACAGATGCAAATAATCACAAGGGTATAGATAATGTTAAGAGGCAGTAAACTAGTTGGAAAGTGATGTACTTTGTGCATGCATATTTTATGCCCGGAAGGAGCTGTCACTAATATAATAATTTTGATCATGTCTGAGTGTAATTTCATGAATCGTATTTACTTAATTCTTTAGATCTTCATATGTCATTTTACTATTTTTACCATAACATGTTATCTTTATACTCAGAGGAAATAATCCAAGGGTCTTTTTTCTTATTTGTTAAAACCTAAGGCAGAAAAAAATGTCAGGGAACATTACTTTTAATACAAGTCTTCCTGGAGCAAAACACTTTTCCAAACGGAGTTTGATTTCACTAAGGTGTCACTAAGGATAATGGTGAGCAATGTTTGAATCAATTAAACCATGATATGTCTGTTCAGCCATGCTGTAAGGGAAGGAGTATTCAGTGTTTCAAAGACTGAAGACCTTTCAAAATATAAATATGCGACATCAGAATTCAAAGACCCTGTGATACTCTTATGGAAACTAAGTCCTGAGACAGGTAGGTGGTTTCCCAAGGTACTCACTACAAGGCAGGTTATAAGGTGACTCGGCTCCTCTCCATTTATAAGTGGTCTCTGTAGCTTGTGGTCAAAGTGTATACTCCTCACTTGTCATTAATTAAGGAGAAGAGAGGACCTCATTTTGGGAAGCAGTATTCATTAGATTGGCTAATTGCTGAAGCTCTGGCTCTTTCATCTTTGTTTAGGTAATAGCAGCTTCTTCTTCTCTAGAATTTTGTACTTTTCACAACATTTCCATGCAGATGACCTCAGTTGTACCTCATAAGAGCCCTGTGAGACAGGTAAGGTGAAAGGACCACTCCTAGTTTACAGATAGGAAAACCTGAGGCTAGAGCAGGCAAGCGGCTACCTCAAGGCTAGTGAGAGTCGAGTGTCTGGTCTGGGCATGGTGTGCTCTGGGAGCCAGTTTCTTCTCCAAGGCCTCTCTGAGTCATTTGGATGAACCTTCTCTAAAGGTCAATGTCTCCCCTCTCCTTCCGTGTCCCTTTAACAAATTCTTTTTCATTGGTTCCTATCTCATTTTGTACTTAAAGTTGTTACTTTCAGGTCACTCAGAGTTGCTCTTTAGTTTCTGTTTCTTTTATACTAGAATGAAAGATAATCCCAGGCATTTTTAGGCCTGGATATAGTCCTGTTCTTCTCTGCTTGACCTGAGAATTAACCCATAGAGTGCTGTTTTCTCTTGAAATTTGAAGTGATTTCTATCATCAGAGGAATGACTTCTGCAAAGGCCCTGTATATATCATAAAGCAAGAAACTGTAAACACTTTGGTGTGACACATTTCTAGGTAATCTCGGCTTTCTAAAAGGTTTCACATTGAAGTTTGAAGAGACAGGCTTACTCAGAAAACACTAATCTTATATAACAGAATGGATCCTGGGGAATCAAAGATCATATGTTCCCCTAAGCTTTGTTTTATTAAGGGAGGAAGTGGGTTCTGTGAAGAGTACAATGTCCTCGGGAAGAAATGAAAAGTGTATCAATGAGCTATACTCGGGTCCAGAGACAAAAAAGCTACCAACTTGTAAGAACTTCTGTGGCACCTCAGCTCCGATGTATGCTTGACCTTAGACAAGCCAGTCCTCAAGTGCATTAGTTTCCTCATAGTTACTATGGGAAATCATAATGCCTACCTCCCAGGGTATAGTTGAAAACTAAATTAGCTAGTGGCCTAAAATATATTTCCAAAACTAAAAATCATTGTGAAAACACATGGAATATATTTCAGATATCTTGATAATTTTTGAAGTTTACTGCTCTTGGAGAGGGAAGTGGGGTAGTTCATTAAAAAGGGACAGAGTGTCAGACACTGCAACAGGCAGGTGGCCAGGTTTTTCCAGGCAGAACAGGGTGCATACTAATTGCTGCACCTCCACTGAGACTCTGGCCAAGCGACTCCTCTCCAGAAAACACAGTGTCCTTTTCCATATCAAAGGCTCTCTCCTTAACTGGGCTCCCAGCTGCATACAGAATGAGTGGACACCCTGTTGCATTGGGAGGTGCTATTATGAAGATGAATATTAACAAAATTGCTTTGCAAGAGTGTGTAAACTCCAGAAGGGATAGTAGTCTCCCTAGAATTAAAAATATCTACTCGCAAGAACACTCTTAATGACTGTGGCATGACAAATTGTCCAAGAGCAGAAATAAGTGTATGGGAAAAACATAGGTATGTTTTGATCTGATAATTTGAGGGAGGATTAAAAAAATTAGAGGGAAGGAGACCCTGCCTTCTGGTTAGTAGTATTCGAGATGGGAATCAAAGTTTCAACTTAAGATAGAGAGTAATGGAATACTCATTATCTAAAGAAAATACTTTGGAAAAATAAAAATAGGGTCAGAAGGTCATTTCTGGTGACATTTGTGTAGGTCCTAAAAGCAATTGCCATTTAGCGGTCAAATTTAAAAAAACTAAGGAGATGGTTAAGAAAGCCACACAAATTTGGGTGCCTTATAGTTCCTTATAATTTTTCAGCTTTGATAGCAGAAGGGATCTACTTTTGAAGGTCCAAAAAATGTTGTTGCTATAGGAACAAGTAAGCAGATTAGACTTGAAAGAGCAGTTTAAGAACAAAGAATTTAATAGTCGGGGCTAAAGCAAATAACCAAGAAAACACTTGAAGTAAATATCTTTTAGTTTTGTTATTTACATATTAATTCTAGGAATGTAAAATGCTATCATAGAATGAGAGCATCACATTTTAATTACATCATTACTGGCACACAAAAAAATATGCTTACACAATTAGCAGAAAGTCCTTATTAAAAAGAAGTATGCATTTGTAACTCTCTCTTGATTGCATTGTTATTAAGAAATACAGCTTTAAATTTAGTGAGAGTATAAGAGTCATCTTTGATTTTTCTACAGTTCTCCCGATGGGAACACATCAAAGATGAAGAGAACATAAACTACAGAAAGTTTTTTCTAACCAACCTCTGTAACTACAGAGCTACAGGTAAAATTCTAGAAGGAAACAGAAAAGTATGCAGGCTGATAATTGTTAATATTTTATATGTTTTTACCATCCAACAGTCTTTGTGAACACAGATCTGTGAGAAGAGAAAAAGGTCAAAGACCCAGTTGCACTCTTATTTCCCTGCTCATGTTCTGCTTCTTCCTATCAGGGCATACACTGCCCTCGACCCTAGGAATTTGCTGAAATATTAGAAGTTTTGAACAGAACTTGCTTGCTTGACTGGTAAGCCTCAAAATTGCATCATAAAGTGGCATTGTGCTTCTCCCCCTTTCTGTTTTATGTTAAAAAAAATTCTTGATAAAATGAAGACAATATTTCCAGTTTAGCACATTTCTGCTGTCAGAAGCTACATTTACAGGTCAGAAAGACTTCTCAGACATAATTTTTCTCACATAATGCCAAAATCAAATTGCAGAGAAGTGTGTGTGTGTGCGTGTGTGCGTGAGAGTGAGAGAGAGAGAGAGAGAGAGAGAGTATTGAAAGTTGGGGAATAGGAAAGAGAAGAGAGGACTGCGGCTAAAATCTTACCATCTCATTCTCTTCTCCTTCATTGAGCAAAGCATGTTGGCCCTTCTCAAAGTGGTTCCCCATGAGAAAGTGATTCCACGCCTCCTCCCTGACTTTCCCAGAGCAGACGCTCCCAGGACGAACTTGCAGAGCCACTGGCAGCAACACTAGCTGACTGAAAGAGTTAATGATTCTCCAGATGAAAACTCCTTCTTGAGTACACACCTTCACTCAGCAAATGCCAATACTTAGCAAACTGAACTAACTCCTCCCATGAGTCACCCTCTGCTCAGAGGATTTTCTGCTTGCTCCTTGCTTACTGCCTTCTGTCAGAGCGGCTGTCCTGAAGGAGGCTGCTCCCATGCCGATCTTTCTGTGCCCAACTTACAGGGAAGGAACTCATTGCCTGCCTAGTGCCTGCCAGCATAAGACATCTGACTGCAAAACCAACCGGACAATGCAGAGTTGGCAGGACCTTCTGGGGAACTGGGCAGATTCGAGAACTCCCAGGTCACTGCTTTATTCACAGAGGCTGAGGAGCTGGGGCTGGAGTGAGGCTAACAGAGCTGCAGGTGTCATTTGATTAAAGAAAGTCCGCAGTCCACTGACTTTTAGTAGTGTCTGCATTCACGTTACTTACAAAAGGTATAAATTATGACTTCAAAAGGCATTTGTTATTACATTTCTTTGTGTGTGCTAAAAGCATTCTACCTAAAGTACACGTGGAATTGTTTACTTTTGTGAAAAACACGTAGAGAAAGAACAAAGGTATAATCAAACTATTTTAGGCAGTCTTCTTTTTATTAAAGTATGGGTAGTTAAATGCTTAAGGCGGTCTAGAAATAAAATAATCAGGCAACTATGTGACAAAACTCATTTTTAACTTATTCACACATTCATTCAATACACATTATTTGAGCACAGAGACTACATATATAAATCACTATATTTTCTACCTTCAGACTGACGTAGGGATTTAAACATGCAAACAAATACTATAGAATGTGGTTAGTTGTTATGAAAACCAAAGCGGTATATGTAATCACATTTCTTTGTGTTTGCAAAAGTATCTACTTCATGTGTATATGGAATTAAGTTTACTTTTGTGAAAACATGTGGAGAAAGAATAAAGATGTAATCAACCTATTTTATGCAGTCCTCTTTCACTAAAATACTGGTTGTTAAACTCTTAAGAAGGTCTAGAAATAAAATATTCTTCCAGCAACAAAGTTATGAAGTCCCATTTCACAGATGAGCAGCCCTCGCAGCCCTGCAGGAGCTCCCCCAGCTCGCTGTGGAGCCTGGATGCAGGATTTGGGGTGACTACAACTCCGTGTGCTTTCGGCGCAGCCACGCACTGCTTGATGACCTTTCAGGCAACAACGGACCTCACGCACTACCGCGGCCGCACAAGAGGAATTTAAAAACCTCTTTCGTCCAATGACACGTAGACATCGTTGCCGTCGTGGTGCCGCAGCTCCGTCCATCACTCACCTGTTTGGGTGACGCCGGTGGTCGCAAACCGACTGCACTGCCCATCGTCTAAAAGTATAGCACGTACAAATACGTACAGTACTTAATACTTGATCATAATAGCAAATGACTATATTACTGGTCCATGCATTTACTCTGCTTTTATCATTATTTTATAGTGTCCTCTCGCTTCTCAAAAACGAAAAGTTTGCCGTAAACAGCATGCATGTTATGCTGGCAGCAGCCGCATACATCTGGTGTTTACCGTGTCTCTGGTTTGCTATATTTTCTCTTGCGCTCAATTTATTCTCCCCACTGTTAAGGCACACATGACTGTGTTCCAAAAATAATGGCTAAAGTGTCCATTATTGCCAACCCAGATGAAAGATTTTGCCTTTACTGTTTTTTTCGCTCAGAGAAAGAGGCAGATTTTGTCATGAAGTCAATTGTTTACCCAAGCACTTCGACAGTCAAAGGTGATGTTTTGCGTATCCCCACTTTCCCAAGGGTGCCCTGATGGGCCTGGGGTCTAGGTGGGTTGCTTTGCACCGGCTCACAAGATCAGAGGAAGGGGAGTCAATCTGGAGGACCAGGGCTCATCAGAGTAGGGAGAGGCAGGGACTGGCAGGGAGCAAAGAGCAAACCTCGCAGGATGCAGGGAACACCCAGGAGGCCTGACACAGGGTAGCCGAGTTCTCATTCTTCAGGGCTGTTCAGGAAGTTTCGTGGATCCTTAATGAGGATTTGTTTCCTGCCACAAAAAGAAGTCCACAAGTTCTTTACTTGGATATATTCTGCGTAATTGTGATAAATGTGCGTTACGTTTCCTGCTCCTCATCTTAGGAAAGAATATTAACTTCTAGCTCATGCGCCATGCCAAAGAGAGTGACAGTGTGAAGCTCCCAACCGGGGCGAACAAGAAACTTGTCTGCAGTACAGGTTATGTAGAACTTAAAGAAATTATGCTTTATTTAGAAAAAATGTTTAAAGAAACATTTTCTTATTATGACATTAAAGCATGTTTATTGTGGAAAATTAGATGATACAGACAAGTGAATCAAGAAAAAAATGAATATTATCCATGGATAATATTGGGTTAGTGTTACATATAAAATTTGCATCTTGTTTTTCATCCAATATTTTATTACTTTTTTTCATGTTCTTAACCATTCTTGAAAATTTTGACATTCAACAGGTGCATAATATTCTGTCATATTGGATAGGTCCAATTTGAACTGTGCTGTGATAAGTTTTTGTATATGTATATTTGGAATATACCCAAGATTATCCCCTTACAAACAATTTCTAAGAATGAAATAGAGTGGTGACAATAAAAGTAACTGCCTTATAGAGCAGATGGCAGGAAAACAATGTAAGTTACACACCTTACAGCAGCGTTCGATACATGGCAAGTATTCAGTGAATGTTAGGTATGATTATTATAAATACACACGTATTCTACTTAATAAATATAAAATAATAGTCTTTCAGAAACTTTTCACTCATAACATAGGCATGTCATCAGGTATTTTAATATAATTGAAAATATCGTGAACCACAACACAAGGCTTTATGAATGACATCTGGGTTAAGAGATGGAATCTGGCTAAAGGGACTGAAGAAATTAGCACTAAGCCCTAAAAAGTGTGGGTAAAATGGGTGAGAAATATCATGGAAAGGAATGGTAAGGCAAATGTTGCCAGTGGATCTAATGGAAGTGTGGCTGAGCCTTAGGCTGGGATAGTGCGTGTGTACATGATTATGTATGTGTGTGTTAGAGAGAGAGAGAGAGAGAGAGAGTTTGTGGGGATAGAGGGAAAGGGGTGCAAGGCTCTCATGATGCCTAACATCTTCTTCCTGGGCGGGGGGCCCCAGCAGAGCAGGGGTGCCCACCCAGAAGCAATGACAGATTACTGAGGGCAGAGTACACTCTGAGAGGGCTCATCAGTGCTATGAGGGAGGAGGCGGACCAGAAACATGGAACGTTCAATTGTGGAGAAGGTACAAGCTGAGACCATCTGTTCTAGCATAGGGGTTAAAAAGAGCAAAGCAAAAACAAAAAAGCCTGAAGATTCAAAATTACGGCTAGTCAATGAGGTAGTACATTTCGCTAAGTGCACTGGAATGTAGGGCAGTAGCAAAAGAGTATGTTAAGGGAGCAAAGGCAGCCCCATGGCCTCCAGAGAAGCGTGGCCTAAAGTGCATTTGCGTTACCTAGAGGAGAAGAAAGCACTTTGTCTTGCTCCCTCCAGCACCCGCACAGGGGTTTGTGAGTTGAAGACCCAGGCGCTCCACTCTGTACTGCTTTCACCTCTATTAGCCCATATGATGCGGACTATATGGCAGCCTCCTGACCTCCCTTGGTGGAGCACTTACCGTAACTGTGCCAAGCAGTTCTAAGCACTTTACAGTGTCACAAGGATGGGGAAAATAGTATCCAGCTCACGTTACAGGTGAGAAAACTGAGGCTCAGGGCAATGAACTGATTTGTTCAATACCACATAGTGGGAGAATAAGAGGCAGGAAGTGAATGTGTTTCCCATCTTCTATTCCAAAATACTTAACTGTTTAGTAATTTTTAGTATTCAAGCTCTTGGCTGCCAGACACCAGCAGAGAATGACAACTGGGGAAGGTGCCTTATGCAGGGGCACTGTGAGGGGTAAGTGGGAGAGGAAGGCTGGGACACCTGAGGGTGGGATGTCTGGATTGGAATCAGACCAGCCAATCCCTAAAGCTTCTTCCAATGCCAAGATGACCTGGCTCTGAATTTCTCTCATTTAAAAATCTGGGGTTGCCCACATAAGGCAGTGGGGCTGGCACTCCAAAACTGCCCTCCTGAGCCCAGCACCCTCATATTAAACTGCCCCTTTCAGTGTTAAGAACTTCATAGAAGTCAGAACACTCAATAGTAGCAAATGTTGACCACATGTTGACTCTGTACGAAGTGCCTAGCTCCACATCAACTCTAAGAGATTTATTAGAAGTTAAAAAGTCTGTACTAGACCACACTGATAGTAAATGGCAAGGCATTCATTGGAGCCCAAGATGTCAGAGACTGAGGCTCATACTCTTCTCCACTTTACTGGCGTGAACAAACATAGAGTATGAAGCATGTCAGACGGACACCTGTGGAAACATCACCACAATCAAGAGGAACAAAGCCCTTCCTCTTAAACTACTAGGCAGAAGCTTCCACTTGTTAACTTTAGTTCTTCCCTTGGCTGCACTAGGTCAGTGTCGACCCTGTCCTTCTACATGACAAGCAGTCATGTATTTGAAGATAACCCACCTGTGCTCCCTAAATCTCCTATTCCCAACATAAGCTCCTTCGTGAGTGCCTGCAAATGCATTTCAGAGGACATACCTGAGTTTCTCTGATCTGCTTGCTCACCCTCCCAGAAGGATTTTTTCCCAGGCAATTGGGTACTTGTATGATTCACCAGTCTTCCAAAAGCCATGCAGCTTTTGTCACAAGGCACAGGGGCTGGGACCAGGCCTGCAGGTGGCCCGTAGCAAGGCTCAGGAGGCAGGCAGGCCAGGGTTAGGAAGTCTCAGGAATTGGGGGTCCTGTTCTGAATGCTCTAGTCCAAAGAGGCTGATACCCTTCAAGAAAGTAATCAATTTGCGTGTGCGTTTCATTGAGGAAGATTATCAAAAACATTTTGGTTTTTCCACTTCATATTTTTTAGGGAAGAAAAAATTCCCAAGTATGGTTATCTTCAATTTCTACTACTAATTTTTCATATTAAAATATTCTTATAATTTGACACTAGGTTGATTATGTATTGTCATCTTATTTATCCTTACAATAATCCCATAAAATAGAATAGTAGTAATGATATTTCATTTCATTCAAATACAGGTTAAACCTCAGGGCAATTAGGTAGCTTGCCAAATTTTCCATTGCTGTTAAATGGTAGAGTCGTAATATAAACTGTCTGATTCTAAGGCTGGAATTGGTTTCAGTGCATCAAGGGTTTTGGGGTGAGGGGCAGAGAGAAACGGAACAGTGGCTAAAATCCCCAAAGTCCAAGGACTCCTTTGTTCAAATACAGCTTTAAATGCCTCACAACATACACACATTACCCATTTTCTGCTGTTACAAAAGTGGAATTATATTCTGTGTAGAATTCTGTAAATTAACGTTGTAGTTAATGTATCACGGACATCTTGCATGACAATAGATCTACTTGATTCTTCGATTTTCCTTTCTTTTTTTTCAAAACAGTACCAGCACAGCATAACCGTTACTTGTCAAATATTGCAGAAGCTGCATTTGCACTCCCAGAGATTCTGATGCAGTTGGTCTGGGTGGGGACCAGTGCCTGTGCGATAGGAAAGCTACTGGAGTGACTGACAGGCACCGCTGGCCGAAAACCTCTGCCTGGGAGGTGAATGAGACCCAAACAAACAGCAACAACAAAACACACAACCAGCCGACAATGAGTGCCCTGGTTCCGGAGGAAGACTGAGAAGAAGGGAGAGAAGACCGGGCTCAGTTGCCAAGACAGTGACAGCCCCCAAATGCTTCTATGAGAACAGAGATCAGGCTGAAATCTGAGCATCTTGATTTTCAAGTTGCCTTTGCATGGCAACACAGTTTTTCCTTTGTCAATTTCAGGTGCTGTGGCAGGGTTAGTGGAGGATATGGAAAGCTAAAACACCTCAGAGAGCAGGCTTTAATGCCACAGTAACGAGGAGGGTCTGAGAACTTCAAGTGTATCGGTTCCACTTTCCATTCTTTGTCCCATCAGGAAATAATAATTCCCATTACCCATTTGCTTAGGGCATTGAAAGATGTACACTATAAACAAATAAAAGCTGTGAACTTCACTGGTTGTTAATTTCAGTCTCTTCTCCCTCCCAAAATATCATTGATTGATCCACTAAGAGTCTTCCTCCCGCTCTGTAGAGCATCTTAATCGCTGATGAAAGAGAAAACTCACATAAACCATTCTCAAGTGGACATTAGGAAGGATGGTAAACAGGGAGTCCCAATAGCCAGTCTCTGCTTTGCCTATCTCTCTCTCCCCATCTGCAGCAGAGACCTGTTCTGGATTCCCATCACGGGGCTCAGCCCTGTTCCTAGGTCATCCCAGGCCCATGGTGGGTATCTTGGATTTGAATTCAGCCCAGTCTTGCTCTCCATTGCTCAACACCATGTCACACACCCTACCAGTCCAACCAGATGCTCTGCCCTGATTCTGTTAATAGGACTCCTACCTCCTTCTCAAGCCTAAGGTTCCCTGGAGGTATTACTGTTCCCAGGTTCCTCTCTGGCAGCCTGCCTCAGGCCTCAGAACCTTCCTTTCTCTGGCCAGGCTCCTATCCAGAACTGAAACACTGCCCCAGGCCCCAAGCCTCTAATTGAGCGTGGTCACTAGAGGACAGACTCCTGGAGCCAGCTTCCTGTCTTGATTTCCAAGTACCACATGCCAGGTGTTCATCTTTGCTGGGCTCTGACCGCTTGTTCAAAACATTGCCACTTGGTTCTTATGGCTTCCCTTCCCTTCCGCCTTGGCCAGCTGCTCTCCTAAGCCATAAGGAAGATTGCCATAAGCTTCAATTGCCTGCTAGATTGGACTTCCTTTGTCAGCACCTGCAGATTCCTCTGTTCCCCAAGTGGAGACTTCTACCTCAGTGGGTGTGCCCAATGCCACATACCAAGCCCTTTCTATCTTGCCTTACAATTACGTGATATGGCCATGGCTTTACAGAATTGGTATGTTCTGGAAACATCCTTTACATCTAACTTCCCAAATGAAATCTTCTTTTAAATATTCTAGAACAAATATTTCAAAGAATTGTTTTCTGACCCTTTTACAAAAGGTGGGGAGCAATACACTGCTGTGTGAAGTGTATGGTCTAAGACTTGAGCTTTTGATTTGAGTCCTTCCTCTTACAGATTATAATCTTGGAATAGTCATTATACAGTCTTCCTGGAACTTTTTCTTCACCTGAGAAACAATGAGGATAATTTAGTCATTTTCAAAACCCAGTCTGGTTGTAGCAGTCTGCGGTACTTCTTAATTGTTACAACTGAATACGTATTGTTTTATACAGTTAAATATTCAGGTTAAGAGTTCTCAGCATTTAATACACTGGCATTAGGTTTCTGCCCAGGCATTTGCTCTTTTTTATTGTTGTTTTTGTATTTATAGACTGTCTATAATGACCTGGAATTGTTATAGTGATAACCAAGTTATGCTTCACAGAAGGGGAGCTGCCTTATCTTTAGAGAGAATTTTTTTATTTTTTTATGTTTGGAAGTAAAAGCAAGGGGGGCTTTTCTGAATGTAGATCTGTGGGCCACCCCAAGCCACCTGAAAAGAGGTCACGACCCAGTGCCGAGCCCGATCATTGAGAGCGAAGCCTCTGAGAAACAGAGGCAGCCGTTGGCCAGCTCTTTTCTTTGATAATTAATGGAGAGACTCTGTGTCTTTGTATTAGACCCTTTAATCTAAGAGCTGCTACGTGTTTTACAAACATTAATTAATTCAATTAAACTTCATATCACCACCTTGAGGCAGATAATTCCTCTTTGGAGTACCACATCTTTGCATTCCCCAGTATCCTGCACAGATCAGGCATTTGTGCAGACGGGCATAATTAATAATAACAATAAAACCTGGAGGTCAGATAAAGTGGTGTAAGTCAAGATCTCAAGCATTTTACAAAGACAGTATTTGGTTAATGAGGACTGAAGAGGAAGCTTGAGAGAGTTTATTGCCAGTGATGACAATGCACTTATTTTAAGTTCCACTCCACATTGAGGACACATGACCTTTGAACAGTTCTTTGTGACCCCTTTGTGACTCAGTTACTACAACGCTCAAGTTAACTTCACAGAGATGTTGCAAGAAATAATGTCTGTAATATGCTGTGGGGTTCTCAGATGAAAGTAGAAATTAATACATGATGAAACATTATTACCACTTTCTTTCACATCATCTAAATGGGTTAGACAGTGCAGTAGCAGCATCCTCAAAGTGCTGGCAGAAGCCGGTCCTGTGTATTTAACATCTATTTGCATTTAACATCTATTATCTGCGCCCAGAGAGACTGAGCACTGCTCGGAGCAGCATACCTGCTCCTGGGATAAATGAAAGCAAGCGGAAACACCAGATCAGCAAAGGAATAGCAAATTATTTATTTTCTTCCTTTCCCATTCTTATTTGAGATGCAGTGTTTAAAAGGAAATGAGTACAGAGAACCAGGAAACGGCTGAAGCAGCTTTTCCTCTCAGGCCCTCCTCTCCAGTCTGTCATTAGTCTGTGTGTATAATTCATAGTCTCCGAACGAGCTCACGTGTGCGTGCTCCTCTGTGCCTTTGCCTTCAGCCTCCTTTGTCAATGTTTTCCCTCTCTGTCTCCGTTTACCCGGGCAGCAGAGAATTCCCTGTCTGCATGGAACCTTTCTGTTTTAACTCTGGCCTGAACTCTCTCTGCCACATCTTTGTGATTAGAACACGTATTGGATATTAGCACATGCTTTGCTCGGTATTGGTTTTAACTGTTAACTCTTTTAGGTCATCTTTCATTAATCTCTATTCCTCATCTAGTACAGGTCATGACATGCCGACATTAATTTAATAACTGTTAAATAAGTGAACAAATGGAATCAATCAGCAAACTGCAAGATTCGAATTCAGACCACACCAAATCCACATCGGCTGTTCTCACCCCACTGTAGCACTCCGTGGGAGGCATATGTTGTGCAGAATAGAAATATCAAATGGGCAACATTAATGGAGGGACTGATATAAAGAATGAATGTGTAACTCCTTTGGGTAAATACCAAGGAGGGTGATGCTGGATCATGTGTAAGCTGTTAAATTTTGGAAGAAATTGTCAAACTGCCATTCAAAGTGTCTGTACATCGTGCTCTCCCACAGCAATGAATGAGAATCCCTGTGGCTCCACATCTTTGCCATACTTGGTGTTGTCAGTGCTTTGCATGTAGGCCATTTTAATAGGCGTGTAGTGGTATCTCATTGTTGTTTTAATTTGCAATTCCTTAATGACATAATCCAATAAGTTGAAAATACATCCACACAAGCACCTGCACATGAATATTTATAGCATCTTTATTTGTGATTGCCAGAACTTGGAAGAAACCAAGATATCCTTAATGTAAGTGAATGGGTAAATAAACTCTGGTACATTAAGACAATGGAAAATTATTCAGCTCTGAAAAGAAATGAGCTATTAAGCTATGAGAAGACATAGGGGAAACTTAACTCCGTACAGGGTCCGGCAGAAGTAACACCTGCTTGAGTGTGGTTGGTAGGGTATGTGAATGTCTCACATGAGGTGGACAGCAATTTGAACATTTCACCTAAAATGTCACGGGGCGTGCTTGAGTGTGATGTTGTTATGTTACAGAATTACAAGCTTATGATTTTGTAATAAAAGACTTAGTGAAAAAAGGGGGGGCATTATTTGTGCCGGACCCTAAGTGAATACCATTTGTGTGTATTCCTAACCGAACGAAGTTAATCTGAAAAGGTAACAAATACAGATTCCAGCTATTTGACAATCTGGAAAATCAAACCTGTGGTGACAGAAGAAGAATGAGTGGGCCCCAGGGCTTAGGCAGAGATGGACTTAGGGGATAAGAGAGAATTTTTAGGGCAGTGAGGCTACTCCGTATGACACTGTAATGGAGGGGACATGTCATTGTACATAAATCAAAACCCGCAGCATGCACACCACCAAGAGTGAGCCCTAACATCAGCTGTGGACTTCGGGTGGAAACTATATACGCGTGCAGGTTTACCGATTGCAGCAAGTGCACTGTTCTGATCGAGAATGCTGATGATGGGCGAGGACACATGCCTGCATTCTTTACATTCTCAGGGACCCATTTTGCTATTCAACTTTAGCTTAAACACGGTTATGGTATAACCAGATTGGCTCGATGAGATCAGTTTGTGTGCCTTTTTTCCTGTAACCCGGGACCAAACCCACGACCCAGGAGTGTGCCCCGACTGGGAATCAGACGAGTGACCTTGCACTTTGAGGGACGATGCCCAACCAACTGAGCCACACACCGGTCAGGGCTCCTGTAACTCTTGAACAATTACACACTCATCTCAAGCCCAGAATGGTGCATGAATCGCCAAGTGTACTCAGGAACCCAGCCAGAAGGGAACAGTGCAAGTATTGTCAATTTTAAACAATAGAATAAAACATTTCTCTCACACCTGCCCCTGGGCACTGCTGTAGCTTTACCCCTTCTCAACCTCTGTCTGTTGAGATAAAATCAAAAATCTTCTTGTTTTATTTTTTCTCTTCTAAATATTTACATGACTTCCTGCTAGAGGTCTAATATATTTACTTACCTTTTTTGAGGTATAATTTTTATTGATATATAATTCACATTTATAAGATTCACCCTTTTAGAAGGATACAATTCAGTGAATTTGAGTATATTCATAAACCTATGTAGTCATAGCATGAACTCTAGCACATTTTCATCTGCCTAAAAAGATATCCCACACTCTGTGTATTTCGATTTTGTGACAAAATGTTAATTTCATTTTTTTAATTTATTTGGTTAAATTGTACTAATAATTTTTGGAAATTTAAAGAACTACATATATATATTTTGTAATAATTACTACCATAGTTGCTCTTTTATGCTTATCTTACTTAAATTTTACCACTTGCTCACAATTTTATACACACACACACTTTGGTCCTGGCCTTGCCGGGGGTACCAGTGTCGGGTTGGAGAAGGCAGGACCAACAGATGCACACAGCTCGAAGCAAAGTGAGCGGCAAAATGAAGGCAAAAACACAATGAAGGCAAAAACAATCTCCTTTATTGAAAAGACTCTCTTCCAGGCACTATTCCTCACATAACAGTTTTAGGAAGCAAGTTCAGTTATCATCATTTTCATTTTACATGTGAGTTATGGAGGCCTGTGGGGTTTATGAAACTTACTATCCCAAGGTGGTATAAGTCCAAATTTGAGCCCAGGCTTTCCAAATTCAGAGTCTATGCCTTTAACCACTATGTTCTACCGCTTCCTATTAAAGTGAGTGTTTAGGGTAACTACACCAGCAGCGCTCCATCGGCGCTGTACAGTAGCTTTCCCCAGTCCTAGTTCCATTCCTCCGATTACCAGACGGGAAGAGCCAGCTCCTGCGGGTTGCCTGAGCCCAGAGCTCAGCCAGCACAGACGAGCAGCCGGAATCCAGCTTTTCCCCCAGAGCCAGCATGGATGTGTGCTCCTCTGCATCACACTGGGCCTTCTGACGGTTAGCTCAGACCTCTGTTCCAGCCCTCATACTGCTAACCACCTCTACCATACGTGTTTGCATGCTTGAATCCCTACATCAGTCTGGGGGTAGCCAATAGGATAGGACTTACATATGTAGTCCCTGTGTTCAAATAATGTGTTTTGAATGAATGTGTGAATAACTCAAAATATAACTATCCAGGAGTCCACACAGATACAAACACAGGATAGAATAAACAGATGAGTCTTGCCACGCAGACACCTGAATATTTTATTTCTAGACCTCCTGAAGCATTTATCCCCCAATGGTTCAGTGAAAAAAATATTATTATACCTTATATACATGTGTACCTATTACACGTATTTTTCATAAAAGTAAACTTAATTTCACATATACATAAGTAGAATGATTTTTGCATACACACCAAAAATGCGATGACGAATACCTTTTGAAGAGGATTGGTCATAATTTGTACCTTTCGGAAGCAAAGTGAATGAGGATACTATTGAAAGCTGTTGGATTAGGGCTTTCATTAGTCAAATACAATCTTCAGACTGAGGCCAGTTGGGCTCGACAATCCGGGGGAGCTTGTGCAAGGGTGCGAAGGTTGCTCGACTATAAAACAGGGCTGATAACTCTACGGGGCTATTGGAGGAATAAAAGGGGTGCACAATGTGTACATAGTGAGCTCAAGCCTGGCGCCCAGCTCTCTGCTTCTAATACCATTCTCCTCGGGAAAGAACAGCTGATAACAGGGCCTGGGCACCAAAAGACAAGACCAGCCTGGAGCCTCATTTAGTGCCAGAAAGTAATAAAATGATAAAAAAGAGAACAAAATGGGCAGTAAATAAAAAAGGCACTTCAGCAACTGAACACACTCCCAATAACCAAAGCTAAAACTATTTGATAACAAACTTTAAAAGCTGGATTTGGATTACAACCCAAAATATAAAGTAACTATCCATGAGCCCATACTGACATAAATAAAGGATAGAGTAAATGAATAAATGTGGAAGAAGAGACAAATCTCCTATGCAGAAGAATCCAAATAATTTATGTATGCACTGCCCCCTCCAGGAGGGCCACCCATTAAGTGTGAGCTGCTTGTAGTGATTCCACCAAGGAATACAGTATGGGAAGGAGGTAAGATACTTTGCAATGCACCTGACAGACACTACCTTCAGCCTGGCGATCAAGGTCAACATCAACAATAATAGGTCACATTGCTGGCATTGTAACCTTAATGGTATGAGCTGAAACTGGCACTTTACCTCCCCAAATCATGAGTTTCTCCCCCGAAACTGGTAATTTCAGTCTGATAATGAGAAAAACATCATGCAAATCTCAACAGAGGAACATTCTACAAAATACCTGACCAGTCCTCCTCAAAACTGTCAAGGTCACTAAAATTAGGAGAATTTGAGAAGCTGTCCCAGCAGAGAAGCATAAGGAGACATGACAGCTACATGTGATGTGGTATTCTGGAACAAATGAGAATATTCTGTTGAAATGAAGAGTATCTGAATGCATTATAGACTTTAATAGTAATTTATCAATATTGGTTCATTAGCTGTGACAAATGTACCATGCTAATGCAAGATGTTAACAACAGGGGAAACTGGGTTTGGGGCATATGGGAACTCTCTGTACTATTTTCACAGTTTTTCTGTAAATCCAAAACTTTTCTAAAATAAAAAGTCATGCTTTCCAAAGCAGTGTGAATGTCGTGCGTCTGTTACAGAGAATGGGAAGTGCCTGCTTCGAATTTGTGTCTTCCCCACGTTTGTGTATCACCTCGCTGAAACGACCGATCCGACCGAAGCCACCCCGAGGCACCGTCAGGATTTAGATCTGGGCTGACCGTGCGGACTGGCCTGGCCTTGCCTTTGCAGTGCCAACCAGCCTTGGTTTTGTGAGATAACTCTGCCCCCTGTTGGCATAGTGTTTAATCTACATTTGGTGGCAAAGGGCAGCCTTCATGCTCCAGCCACTTTTGGTGTCTCAAAGCCTGAACAAGAATGAAGATGCAATCCACTTGGAGCCTCCGATCTGCTAGTTCCAGACCCCACGTTGTTCACATACACAGAACTCTATGCTCCTGAGCGTTCCCTGACGGAAGACGCATCCATGTGAGGGAACTGGCTGATGGAGATGTAAACGGCATGGCTTACTTCACTGTAAGAAAACAGTGTATAATACGTATAACATATAAAATATGTGTTAATTGACTGTGTTATTGTTAAGATTTCTGAGCAACAGTAGGTTATTAGTAGTTAAATTTGGGGAGAGCCAAGTTATACATGGATTTTTGAATGAGCGGAGGATTGACACCATTAACTTATGTCATTCAAGGGTCAATTGTATATACACATACACATGAACAATGATACATATTTCTTAGGTCACTGTGTGCAGAAAATGTAATGTTACATTTTTATATTCCAGCTTGATTTTTTTAATCCTTCGCAAAAAATGAATCCAGTCAACTATGAGGTAGTGCAGTCACCTCAGGGAATTCCCAAGCACATGCTGTTTAAACAGTTAAGGAAGGATTTTCCCCTTCCTTCTTTCTTCAATTGGATTGGCGGCTATGTTCAGAGGATTTGGGCATCACAGAGTGAGGACAGGCTGGCCTTTCCCTATTCTCCGTCCTTCATTGGCAAAGCTTGAGCCATCGCTTGTGTTTACGTCTCTGGTCATTTGCATTTACTCTGCTTTCCTCCTCTGAGACATCGGTGGCTCCACCGCTGGTTCTGTTTCGACCTCCTCTCAGTTCTTCTCCGCCATATTTGGGGCAAATAAAATGCTATGGTGCTTTCCTTTTCCACCACCTTTGGGGCAAATAAAACTCTAGGTTGCTTTCTTTCTCCACCACCTTTGGGGCAAATGAAACTCTAGGGCACTTTCCCAAGCCTCCTTGGCTACGTGGGATGTGGTCTCCAGCTAGACTTGCCCTGCCTTACCTATTTCTTCTCCACTACTACTGTGACATGATAGCACAAGAAACTTCTCTATCAACATTGCTACCCCCTCTTATTTCCCCAGGGATCAAGATATAGTTCTCTGCTTGAGGTCCCACCCCACTCTGGGGCTTCTATCATTGCACAAGGGGTGGGAATGTCTCTGAGATCTATGCCAGCATTGAACCCAATCATATCAAATCTCTTTCCTCAGCAGTAAAAGTGTTATCAAATCCATGATAGGACAACTGGATCTTACATTATTCATTTTGACAAAATCTATTATTTATAAAATAAAATTTAAGCCCTGGTTAGTGTAGCTCAGTGGATTGAGCACATACCTATGAATCAAAGGGTCACTGGTTTGATTCCCAGTCAGGTCACATGCCTGGGTTGCAGGCCAGATCCCCATTAGGGGGTGCGCAAGAGGCAACCACACATTGAAGTTTCTCTCCCTCTCTTTCTCCTTCCCTTCCCTCTTCTCTAAAAATAAATAAATAAATCTTTTTTTAAAAATAAAATAAAATTTAGTTTGTTCATATTCTACATATGAGTGAAATCATATAGTATTTGTCTTTCTCTGACTGGCTTATTTCACTTAATGTTCTCCAGGTCCATCTATGCTATTATTGCAAGGGTAAAACTTTCTTCTTTTTTATGGCCGTGTAGTATTCTATTGTGTAAATGTTACATAGTTGTTTTATCCATTCATCTACTGATGGACACTTGGGCTGCTTCACTATCTTGGAGATTGTAAATAATGCTGCAATTAACATAGGAGTGTTCTTTCCAATTAGTGTTTTGGACTCCTTCAGATATATTCCCAGAAATTGTATCATTGGGTCAAAATTCAGATCCATTTTTAACTTTTTGCAGTACCTACATACTGTTTTCCACAGTGGCTACACCAGTCTGCATTTCCACAAACAGTCCTCGAGGGTTCCCCTTTCCTCCACATCCTTGTCAGCACTTGTTTGTTGATTTATTGATGGTAGCCATTCTGACAGTTGTGGGATGATATCTCATTGTGGTTTTAATTTGTATTTCTCTGATTAGTGACATTAAGCATCTTTTCATTTATCTATTGCCCATCTGTACATCCTCTTTGGAGAAGTGTCTATTCAGGTCCTTTGCCGATTTTTTTAATTGGGTCACTTGTTTTTAGGTGTTGAGTTTTATAATTTCTTTACAAATTTTGGATATTAATTCCTTTCTGATGTATTGGTGAATATGTTCTCCCATTCTGTGGGTTGTCTTTTTTTATTTTGTTGATGCAAACTGAACTAACAAGTAAAATAGAGACAGACTCATAGATAGAGAGCAGGGTGACAGCTATGGGGGGGTTAGGGGGTGAAGGACTGAGCAAAAAGGAAAAAGGACTGATGGACATGGACAACAGTGTGGTGATCGCAGTGGAGAGATGAGTATAAGGGGGCTAAATGGAAATGGAAAAAATACAATAAAAAAGACAAAACATAAAATAAAATTTAGCTTTTGTACAGAAAAGTCAGATTTGAGACTCAGAAATCCAATAATGTCTCAATGTCTCTTCTGAAAATTTCTATTCTATTTAGAAAACATAAGTTCTGATAATTATCTCATTTCTTTCTCTTTGCATTCCGGCTGTAACCTTGTCCTGAGTGCAAGGCTTGAAGGTGAATGAACGATCAGAGGACCAATGAGAGTAAAAAGAAATGTATGCCTATATGTATATACACACGCACAAATACAGATAATGCATATAAACATGCGTATTTATATAGAGTAGAGAAATCAATAAACAAAAGGTTTTAGTGGTTACACATGCATTTATTTCACTTGTAAAATTTTCCATATTTTGTAAATTTCTAGAAGGAACATGTCATATACCAGAAAAAGAAAATTATATATGTGTATGTGTGTATACATACACACATACACATATATAGTCAGAGGCAATATATATGTGGGTGGTGATGCCTGGAGTCAGAAACTATATATACGTGTATATATGTTTATATGTGTGTGTGTACATATCATCTGTGTGTATATATATTCTATGCATATATATATAATCTCTGACACATCAGCACCCACAGTGAAGAAAGGAGAATAGTGGACCCAAGCTTTGTGTTGACCACACCCAAAGCTGTCTTCTCCTCAGTCTCTGTGTTACTGGATCTTTAAACCTTAGTGACCCTTTCTTCCTGAAACATATTCATATGCTCCTCACTCTTATGGTAATAAGACTGCCTTTCTGTCAGATGCATTTTATTTTTTCTTATATTATTTTTACAAGAACATGGTACATTTTAAAATTTATATAATGAAAACTTTCAAACACATGTAAAATGAACAGAGAAGTATAATGAACCCCCATGTACCTACCAACCAGCTTCCACAATTATCAGCATTTTGGCATTCTTCTTTCATTCAGTCTCCACCTACTTTGACCCTCCCATGCATTGTTTTTTGTAAATTTATGTAAACCTATATTTATCTGAAATTTGAAATGCACGAGTCTTAGTTGTACATTTAGACAAATGGGTGCACTCATGTAACTCAGATTCTTATCATAAACATTTTCATTTCCCTAGAAAGTTCTCCAAAGTTCCATTCCCACTCCCAGCACTCATTTTCCCTGTTCTAGAGCATTGCATAAATGGAATCAGGTGGGTGGCCCTCTTTAGAGTTCAGCATGTTGTCAGACACCTGTGCGTGGTTACATGCATTAGCTGTTCATTCCTGTTTGTTGTATTACCTTGTATAAATTTATGTATCTGTGTTCTTGTTAATGAACACATTTGGGTGGGACTGCTGTAAGTAAAACTGCTAGGAACACTTTTGTACAAGTCTTTTTAAAAACATGTTTTTATTTCTCGGATAAATTTCTAAGAGTGGACTCGCTGGACCAAAGAGGAGGTGTATGCTTAATTTTGTAAGAAATGCCAAATACTTTTTAGTGGCTTTACTATTTTACACCTCTCCCCCACCCCAGCAATGTCTGAGAGCTCTGGCTGTCCCGCTCCCTCACCAAACTTGGTATTGTCAGGTTTCTTTTTTTAAGTTTTAGCAGTTTTAGTGGAGATACAGAGGCACCTCGCCATAGTTTTAATACGTATTTCCCTGATGACTAATAACGTTGACATTTTGTTTATGTGTTCTTTGGCTGTACACATACATATACATACATAAATACAAGTACATCTTTGTACAGTGTTTGAATTTTTTGTTAATTTTTAATTGGGTTGTGTCAGTCTATTTGTGCTGCTATAACAAAATGTCATAAACTGGGTAGCTTATAAGGGAAAGAAATTTATTTCTGACTGTTTTGGAGGCTGGAAAATCCAAGATCAAGGTGCCAGCATGGACTCACTCTGGTTTGGGGAGATGTGAGCAAGGAGAGAGGACTAAGACCAAATATATACTTCTCTTTACAAATCACAGTATTACACAGCACCTCACTAGGGTGCATCAACTTAAAACACTTTCCTGGGTCAGGCATGTAAGATGAATAGCGCACATGTGGTTGTTGAATAATACCATCTTAAACTGTATTCTTTTCACACCACATAATTTATTTGCATAGTTGTGTTCTTTACTTCTGAAAAAAAAACAAAAAAGCTCTTTTTTGTGGTTTTGGAAACATCCAGCCCTCTTGGTCTTTCGTTTTGTTTTTTTTTTTTTCACTTTTGATATAAAATAAGTAGTGGTTCCCTTTCCTCTGATTTTACTAAAGACTTGAGGAAGAAATGTCAACCCCTGGAGAAGACATGTGCGTCGGAGGGACGGAACCACCACCTGGCTCCTTGTTTCACTTGTTTTTCTTTTCCTTTTCTTCTTTTTTTGCATGTAGGCTTGATGTTGTCAGACCTGGTATTTTAAGAGAAGCCAGAGTTTTTCAATTGTAAAATTCCTTGGTTTTTCAGGGTTGACAGCAAATCCAATATTATTTTTAAAATTCTGAATAGGTCAACACAAGCCAAACAAAACGGGTCTGCAGGCTGAATTTGGATCAATGGTGGAAGTTTGATTATTAATATTCTGCCTCCTTCCCTCATGTGATACTGCATATTAGAGATTATTCCTTTTTAAAACAAAGAGGTCTAACTCATAGGCTCTTTGGCTAGTGAGAGTGTAATTTATTTAATTAGCTCTTTTCTTTGCACATTTATGTTGTTAAATTAGTTAAACAAAGGGACTATTAGACTGAGATGGTTGTAATGTCTTGTCAGCCTACTAAGCAAACCAGAATCTAAGCCTGTAAGTGCTTTAAGGTTAATAAATCAAAATCTGAGACAACCAACACAACCAACCAACTAGGCTTTCCCATATAAGGCAACCACTTAAGCTCTAGCTGATCAAATACTTTTCTTGCTTTAGGGCTTTGCCCCTAGAGAAATCTGCCCCCTGGCTCCTGCTGGTGCAGCTCTCCCTAACCACTCCCAGTTTGGCACTGCCTGTCTCAACTTTTGATCAAATGAACTCTTACAATTTTTAATTTGCCTCAGTTCATCTTTTAACTACACTGATTCAAATCTTTTGCTATTTCATGCAGTGAAGAAATAAACATCATCACGCATACGTTTTTGCACATCATGGGAGTGTTTGAGTAGGGTACATGCTTAGTAGTTGTAAAACAAGGGCTGCGTAAAATGTAAAGATAGCCCATATATGAAAGAGGTTGCTGTTACTTGGTTTCTTTTTTTCCTGAAACAACTAGGAAATAACAGTAACAAAGAAATTTTTGTGCAACTTTACAATCCTGGATAGAGCTACAGTTTGCACAGGTCATGATAGCAAGTTCCTATCTGGACCTACCATTAAAACAGTCACCACAGTAAATACCATAAACAAAATTCCCAGAGTCTCTCATTTGGGACATTTGCTACCAAAGGCTGGGTCTGTACTTGGTGGTGTTGTGAATAGATGGATACTAACTTAGGATTCGGAGCTGAAAAGGAATTGTTTCATGCTTTGTTTGTGTGTGGGAGGGGGCCAGTGCCCTTGAAGTGAAATGGGGGCACTGGACTAATTGCCTTTACCTTTCATGGGCCGCATTCCTTTTATGGGCCGCAGTTTTCTCATGAAACATAAAATGTTAAGAGTTGCAAGGGGGAAAAGGATATTTAGAACCCTGGAACTGACTTAGATTACTTAGGGAAAGAATGAAGATAGAAAGGGGAAGGGGCCCAAGATCTGAGACCTGGGACTCTCCAAAATTTATGGGTTTGGAAGAGGAGGAGGACCCAGCAAAGGAGAGTAGGGAGCAGCAGCTCCTGGAGAGAAAGGAGAAAGTAATGTCCTGAAAGCCAAGAAACAGAAACTGAGTAAGGAGAGGACCGAGTACCCAACACTGTTAGCTGAATGCCGAGAGGTCTAATACTACTGCAACATGGAACTGTTAGAGATGTTGACAGGGACCATTTCAGCAAACTGGTGACATTAAATACCAGATGAAAGCCGGTTAGAGTGCCTGGACAAAATTGTTGATGCCTTTATAAACTGCACAATCTTATTCCAAACCCATAGCTGGCCTGATTAATCTGAGCCCCTTTCACATATGACCTTGGGATAGCACCTGACTTCTCCTCCTGCTTCCCTGACGTTGTTCTAAGGATGTGAAAGTGCTTTGTGTCCAAAGACGCCGAATTAAGGAGTGGGGCAAAGGAGCAACCATTGATATTTATTACTCTATTACTGTCCTCATTTTGTACTCTCTAGGATTCTTCACGCTCCCTCAATACCTAATTTTCTTGAATTGGTACCACCCAGTGAGAATTTATAAATTAGGATTCCCAGCCCCTAGCTTCATCAGTCTGTCCCTGCCAACTCTCGACCTCTCCCTCCCTCACGCCTTTAACCTGCGAGGCTCAGAATTTTAACCTGGAAACAGAGGGCGGAGCGGGTTGAGGGAAGGAACACAGACTGGTCAAGTCTCTGAGCGCATGCGTAGTCCCCCTCGGCCCTTTTGTGCTGCTCCCCTAGAAAGGGTGAGGTGGCTGTTTGCCTGACGGACCGAGTACGGGTGCCGGGCGGGCTCTCGCGGAAGTCCGTGCGCCATTGGGAGGGTTGCAGCGGCTTCCCTGTGTCCTTGTTGCCCAGGGACTTTTCCTGGGTCAGTCGCAGAGCAGGAGCCGGACTGGGTCTGACACCGGGCTCCTGCGTGGCCGTCTCAGCGCCTGTGTGACCTCCTCGCTGGAGAGGAGAGATGTGGCGTCTACGCCGGGCCGCCTTGGCCTGGTAAGTGCAGGCTCCGACCTGGCCCCGTTATTTATAGGGCTCCGAAAAACGAGTTTGCCCCATCACTACTAACAGAATGTGCAAATAACTCTTAGTACAGAAGGAGGGCGGCTGGAGGATTCTGGGATATTTTTGAGGACCCGCAGTGACAGGGGCCCTGACTCGGCTTACCTGAGGTGTCAGCTCCAGTACCGGCCTTGTCCTTGTCCCCAGGCCACTCGAAGATTCTGGGCGCCTTTCAGTCTTGGCCTGTCTATTGTCCCTGCCCTTTTACCCTTCTGACCTCGCTGTTTTCTCTTTCTCCGGTTGCTTCTTGTTTTTGCCCTATCCCTCCCCGGTCTCTGGTTCTATCTTTGTGTCATCCTTTCCGCGTCTCTCTTAACTCTTCGATCTCCACGCCAGGCGTACATCGCTTCTGCAGGTACTTTTGCTCTTCTCCCGGGGTGAGGGAGGGAGACCCTTCCTCTTTCCCTAGTCCGCTGAGCGAACCGGAATTTTGGAGTCAGATCTGGAACAGTGATGCATACAGTGTCAGAGGTGGTGATCAGAGAGACCCTCTTAATAGCAGCTTCTTCGCCTCGCTCCCCCCCTGCCCCACGACCCTGGAGTCTAGGGAAGGAGACTTAGTTTTGGATGCGCGGTAGTAATTGTGGCACCCTTTTTAATCACACTGTTACTGTTATCTGGGCCTGGTTTAATCCTAAGTAGGAAATCATAGAAATCTTTTCATTTCCATGGGTTACTATATGCATTTTAATGAGATTAAAATGACTTTACATGTAGTTGTATTTTAATATCCTTAGGTACCTTCAGAGTTAACTCATTTCAGGCATTTGATAATAAGCAATACACACTAAGCAAGGCTGAAAAAACTTGGTTTTCCTGAATTAACGTCTAAACAGCTGTCTTGAGTTTTTTTTCCAGGATGTTTTAAGTGGTAATGGTAATTTATAGTATTTATAAGGAATAGAATCCATTTATTTCATGAAGCTTAACTTGAGTTTAAATTCAGAACTGGATGGCATACAATAGTTATCGTTTTTGTCAACTAGAATAATTAAATTATTCCTAATCATGAAACTTTAATTTGTAAGTAAATCCACAGGCCTCATTACTAAAGTCATTTACAACTTCTTTATTTCTACTCAGTATTTAGTGGGGAAACATATCTAACTTGCTTTAAATAAAAAGAGAAAAGACTTTGCAGAAAATAGCATACATTGTTCAAGCAATTAAGATATGTAGGAAAAACTTTAAACCTGAATTTAAAAACAAACTGATAAATAACATATTTGTTTATTCAATTGGATGCTGTTGGGCTAAACTGTTTCTAAAGTTACTATGGAGCCCATAGAGTTATAGTTTTAAAATGTCATTTTATGTGGGTAGCACAGTTTAGCTCCCTGCAGGAGAGATGTGGAAAGTCAAAACCCCCAAACTCAGGAATTTTTCTTTTGCTGTAATACTCTGCATGTTATAAAGAAGTACATTTAATTTCCCATTCTTTAGCAGATGGGACTATATACATTTTTTTTTTTTTTGACACACATATCTAAATGCATGCTGATAGACTTGTAAGAAGACGAACAACCAACATTTATTTAGGTGCAATAAATATTTATGTAAAATTGTTGAAAAAGAATTACATATTAGGGAATGATGTACGGGTTAAAAGAGATGGTAGAGGAGAGAGAATAGATAATTTCAGAGGGGAGACCTTATGTTGGTTAATGTTTGATTTTTAGTTTGGCTCATAGAAATCTGTTCAAAATCCTTTTCCTTCAGGACTGTGAAGGTGTTGCTACATTTTTTTTTTTTTTTCTAGCATCATTTGTTACTAATACAAACTCTCAGGACAATCTGATTTTTGTATTTGAAGGTATCCTGTTTTTCCCTTCATGGAAGCTTTTAGGATCTTGGCCTTATCTTAAAATTCTCAAGGCTTTGTCCAGGTAGGGGTCTTACCCCTTTGCCACTCTCTGCCTGCTCCCACCCCCACTCATCTGGCCTAGCACTCAGGGGGCCTTTCTGCTGAAAAGATTTTTTGTTCTGGGAAATTTTTCTTTTCTTAGTTTTTTCCTCTTATTTTTCCCATTTTTCCCCCATTTAGACAGCTATTATATGAATATTGTTTTATTTAGATTGATCCCGTGGTCCATGATTTCCAAAATATGATCTGTACCCACCATCTGTTAAAGAAGTATGCACACGCCACAACATGTGTACATGCACACCTTTAAAAATTGTAAATGTACCTCTGTACTAAGTACTTTATTTACATTGTAAATCTACCCTAATATAAGCTTAAAGGACAAGATGCAAAAAACAAACAAACAAAAACTCTGTATCTAGAAGCTTTGGTATTTTCCTCCTGAATCCCAGTGGATCATTTTGTGAATCCCATGGATGCGTTCCACATACACCGCATTTTGGATAACACTCCCGTGAGTCACTTAGTTTTTCTCTCATGGTTTTTACTTTCTTATATATATATATTCTAAGTTCTGGTGAATTGTCTGGTATTGCCGATTGATAGGTGATATCTCACTACAGCTTTAATTTCCATGAACTATTTAACATTATTAAACTCTTAAGAGATGGGTAATTCTGTAAATTTTGTATTATTCTCCACTTGCTATTTTTAATAACATCCTGTGTCTATTTTATATCTGCAATATCTTAAGGAAGCCACCTGAGAATATTAATTAGAATTTCGTATCTTCACTCCTCTCAAGATTAATAATGGGTTTATCTTGGTTCTCATTTTAAGAGCTGCTGGTTTTCTACAGGAACCTAGTTATCTAATTATATTTAAATATGACGGACTAATAATGATTGATACAGGTACCTGTGTGGGTTACGCCTGAATGAAAAGGTTAACTTAGCAAGCTGATTTAGCAGACTCTTTTAGGTGTGTGATGTGTCAGCTACCAGGCTTCATTTTAGAGTTTTTAGGGAGTGGGCAGGCTATTGGATCTCATTATAAATGCCAGTATTGTTGGGGCCTGCTCTGGGAAGAATCCCTTCTCCCTCCCCCACCCCATTCCCACACATACTGGGGAGCTGTATAGTTCTTTCCTGTCAGATTGCAGAGCCTAGAGGTAAGTGTTGCTGTTAACACCCAGCTACACTGTAGTAGAGTGGAGGGTGACCAGACCACCTTTCCCCAGCTGGTACTTTGGTGAATCTCAATTTCTTCTCCTCTGTTCATTCTCTAACCTGTATTTCAAGAGGACCCTATTGAGAAAAATAGTCTGTCCTGTGTGAGCATTGATCTTTTAGATCATTATGAATTGGAAACTCTCGGAGTAATTCTTGAGGATTCCTTAAGTACTAGGATTTTGTTTTGCATCAATTATCTCTTTCAGGAGACTAATTGAAGGACGTTTTACATGTAGTTCCTGACTTGAGTACCATGCACTCTGTCGTCGTCCCCACCCACAGCTATTGCTGCCACCATTGTGGAAAATGGGAGTTTTCGGGGCTTGGAAATAAATGATAAAGAACGTACAGCAAGCTGTTGAATGAAGTCATTACATTCAATGTTGTTGCATGATAACTTTGATGAGCTGCTCTGGGAACTTCACTCTTATTCACATCTATTAGTCTATGGTAAAATTGGTTTCATTGTACCAATTTTAGCTTCAGGTTGCAGAACCAGAACCTACTGATAACGTTAAATGAGGACTCACTGTAATGAAAAATAAAAATAACTTAGGGATATTACCATTCAGTCCTGGAGTTAATCTGGTTATATATTTGGATTAACACTTTTCTTTCTTTTTTTATTTTTAAAGATTTTATTTATTTACTTTTAGACAGAGGGGAAGGGAGAGAGAAAGAAAGGGAGAGAAACATCAGTGTGGCTGCCTCTCATGTGCCCCCCACTGGGGACCTGGCAGCAGCCCAGGTATGTACCCTGACTGGGAATTGAACCAGCAACCCTTTGGTTCGCAAACTGGTACTCAATCCACTGAGCCACACTAGCCAGGATGGATTAACACTTTTCTAAAGTGTTAAAATAATTTCTCA
This sequence comes from Glossophaga mutica, assembly GCA_039655065.1. Taxonomy (NCBI): domain Eukaryota; kingdom Metazoa; phylum Chordata; class Mammalia; order Chiroptera; family Phyllostomidae; genus Glossophaga; species Glossophaga mutica. Next base: position 171,840,247 of record CM077304.1, on the reverse strand, counting down.
AAATGCCAAAAAATTCTATGAGGGTTAAAGAGCTGTTCATTCATACATTAGTGGAGCTTAGTGCAATTAATGTCGAAACGACATTTATTGACCACTTTTTCTGTGGTCATTGCTATGTTCTTTAAAAAAATTGCTATTTAATTACCCCGATGGCATATGTTCATTAAGCAAATTTATTAAGTGCCTACTATGTGTGAGGCATTGGGCTAGGCTTTTGAAACATAATGGTAAGCAAAACTGGCAGGACCCTGGCTGTATGGAGATTGCAATTTAATGGTGCAGACCAATATTAATTCAATAATTATACTGTCATGTAATGCAGATTTTATGAGCACTGAAGATAAAAGATACAGGGAACCAAGAACTGTAGCAGGGAGACTTGAATAAGAATGAAGGTTCAGGGAGAGGAGGAAAGCTTGAGGTGAAACCAATTCTTACAGGAGTCATAGGAGGTAAGTAGGTAGAGAGTTTGCCCACAAACAGTAGACATTAAGACTCTGATGGGGGAAGGAGTATGACACTGTCGGGGAACTACATGAACACCTGCCCAGAGGTGAGAGGAAGGAAGCCTGGGACCAGACTGTGGAGGGCTTTGTAGACCAGGAGTTTAGATGTTATTGTAAATGCTGGGGGAGGGGCGGGCATTTAAAAGATTTTTGCAGGTGAGTGACAGTGATAGCTTGACATTTCAGAAGGGTACTCTGGTTGTGCTGTGGAGAACACCTTTGTACAGACCCCTGTGGCCACCCACATAAGGAATGATAATGGAAATGGGAGAAGTGGGAGATTTGAGATCTCTGTTGAAGCAGAAGTAACAGAACTGGAGGGTGAGGGAACTACCAAGGGTGGTCCCCAGGTCTGTGGCTTATGTGACTGAGTAGGTGCTTATCCCATTTTCTGAGGTAATGAGTACTGGAAGAAAGTCAGAGTTTTGGGGGGAAGGAGAAGGAGAAATATCAAGGTTTTGGATATCTCGAATTTGAGTTATGTTTTTTATATCTAAGTAGTAATGTTGAGTAGGCAATTGAATAGAAGGTCCTGGAACTTAACTATTTAGATTGGACATAAATTTGAGAAACATGGGTATTTAGATGGCAATCGAGGACATAGGTGAGAATAAGATTGCCTACAAAGAATACAGTGAGAAGAGAAGTGGGTTTAGATCTAAGCCTTAATAAACTCCTAACATTTAAAAGGTAGTAGGGGAGGAGGCAAGTGAAAAGTGATGCCCAGTGAGGTAAGAATAAAATTAGAGACTGCCAGGAAAGGGAGAGTGCCAACATTGAGGAGGTGCCAACATTGAGGAGGTGTCAGCATTGTCAGATATTGCTGAGAGAGTTAAACTGAGAATTGAAAAACCAAATGTCCATTGGAAAGCCTTTGATGCACTTTGTAAGTGCCATTTCTCAGCAGTGATACAAATTAAAATTTGTTGATTTGGCTTTCAGTGACTAGCTAGGGAAAGGAAATGGGGTCATTTTTCCTCCTCTCTCCTTTGAGATGAGAGACTTGACTTGTGATTCCTTAAAAGACAGGAGAAAGAGAATTAAAACAGGTCTTCTCTGGGAGGAGCGCTTGCTGGATAATCTTAACAGTGGTCATACGGAGAGTGGGGAACTAGAGGATATATGTGTAGCTGGGGTAGGTGAACTGCATGTTGCCTTTTGATGGCTTCCATTTTCTCCATGAAGTAGGGGGAAAGATCATCTACTGAGAGTTGGAGGAAGGATGGGGAGATGTGGGAGGTTAGAGGAGAGGAAAATGTGAGAAATGGTCCTAGCAGAGAGTAGAAGAATCTGTTGAAAGGAGAAATGAAGTAGGACTGTCAGGTAGTCTTGAGGGCCTAGATGAGATGTCTGTTGAGTAGAGAGAAAAGTGATAATAAGGGTCATCCAGGGTTTATATTTTGTCAGTTAAGTTAAACAAAAAAGTCAGAGGGCAAGGGAGCCTAGCATGTTTACAAAAGAGTTATTGAAACTATGAACTAGGGAATTTAAGGTAGATTAAGTGGGTAAATAGATAAGATAGAAACTAATAGGTAAGAAGATACAGTGTTGGTGATTTGGTTGTCCCATAGGGTCAAAGGTGGTTTTAGTGATAGGGAATTATGGTCTGAGAATAAGATACTTGAATTAGTAATTACTGACTGTAACTGTCTGATAGAGCTATTACTTCATTTTAACAGATGGGAAAACTGTAATAGCATAATCAATAAAATATACTTTAAAAAAAGAAAAACTGAGGCTTGGGTAAATTCATAATTTGCCTTTGATTGACCAACTAGTAAGCTATGAAGCTGTGATTGGAACCAAAGTTTATCTAATTCAAAATATTTAAGTGGATGTAGAAATAGAGTTGAAAGGAATTTGAGCTAAATGTTATGGAACTGCGAAGTATTCCCATAGTTGATTATCTCTTGAGTTTTTTTATATCTGTAAATGGTAACTTTAGTCATCCCAGGTAAAACCTCATGGTTATTACTTACTCTTCTTTCCTCTCCTCTTATGTTTAGTCTGTCAGTCTGATACACCTTTCTTTCCCTTTCCTTTCTCACTGCTGCCGCCTCACTTTAGTTCCTTCTCTCTTGTATCTGGGCAACTAAAATAAGATCACCTTTTCTCTCCACTTCTGAGTTACTTACCTGTCCTCTAATCTAACATTGTGGCTTTGTGATTTTGGGCTATTGTAAGAAAGTGCCATGCATTGGGTAGCTTAAGCACAAACATGTATTTGTCATAGTTCTGGAAGCTAAGAAGTCCAAGATCAAGACAGCAGCAAATTTGGTGTCTGGCGAGGGCCTACTTCCTGGTTTAGAGACAGCCTTCTTCTCATTGTTTCCTTCCATGGTGGGGAGAGTCCTGTATTCTCTATCCCCGTAGAAAGGGCATCAGTCTCATCATGGAAGCTCTATCCTCGGGACCACGGGACCACGTGAAAACCTGATTACTCCCCACCAAGACCCCACCTCCAACTACTGTCAGTCACATTGGGGATTAGACTTTAACATATGAATTTGGGGGAGACATAAACATTCAGTCTATAGCACATTGCCTTTATTATCTTTTAAAATTACTGCTTTATTCATATTCTGCTCAGAAACATTCATTGGCTCCCTGTTGCCTACAAAATAAGGTTGAAACTCAGCCTGATGTTCAGTGGCTCTGTAGTTTGTTCTTAGACCTCCTTTCCAATTCACCTTCCACAGTGTACCTTTTATGCTAGCTCATTAGGCCTGTGCCATTTCATTGTCTTAGTTCCGTACCCTTCTCTCCGTCTAGAAGTTCTTTCCCCATTTTTTGATTCTTCCCACCTAATTAAGTTTTACTTTTTCTGGGAAATATTCGCTGACCACCTCAACTCCTAGGGATCACTCACTTTCCTGTGAACTCTTGTACCACTTACCTGTCTCTACCCCTTTGACATAGAGGCATTTGTTGGTTATATTATTAATTTTAAGGTGTGTATGATTGCTGGGATAGAGCCCATTTTGAAACTAAAATGGGGACTTTGCTTTCTATATGCTGAGTTTGAGGTCAGGAGAATTTAGTTTCTTGATATAACTTACTTTTTATAAGGTAGGGGGAATTATGATGTATCTTAATCATAATATCTCAAACTCTGAAGTCAGAGTTTTTTCAAACTATAAGAGGAAGTTTATTTAGAAAGTCACAGAAGTAGAAGAAGTGAGCGGTACAAGAAATGGGCTCAGGAAACGAGTTGCAGAGGCAAAAAGAAAGGGGCCCTTGGAGCTCAGGGGAGAGAGAGGCAAGGAAAGTGCAGCTGGGGAGAAGCGGTGGGGAAAGGTGCAGGTGCGCTCCATGGAGAGAGTCTCTGGAGTCAGGGCTTTTAGAAAGTTTGCAGAATGTTCACCAAACTCTAAAAAGATAAATATTTTTCGTGACCAGAAATAATTTTTACATGTAGAATTATGAATAAGCAATGTACATATACCCTCAATGTGTATTTTCTCCTACTATTACATCCTATTTCCCTCAGGTTTCCTAAGTTGGAGGGGTCCTGTAGAGTCTCAAACCAGAGCAAGGCCTGGTGTCAGTCATCCTGGGGTTCCAGAGCAGGTGGCAGGTGCTCCAAAATATCCACAGCCTCTAATCTGAGGCCACACCTGTTTGTATATCCACTCTTTCCGGTACTCTTACTCACTAGTGTCTCCTGTGGGAAGAATTTGGGCAATATTGACAGACTGAATTTGGTTTCAGTCCCTCTTCCACCATTTACTAGTCATTCTTCCTTGGGCAAGACACTTTAAACAGGCAAATTGGTAAAATAAGGATATTTACCATAGCAGGTTTTTCTGAACATTAATGGTGGTGTTTGTGAATACATCTAGCATAATACCTGGCATTTAGGTGCCCCCTTCCGCCCACTATTCTTCTTCACAAATCGTTCGTGTGTTTCTTGATTGTTTTTCTAAAGAAATTGCTAGTCTAGTGTAATTAAATGAATTAATATTTTAAAACTGCTGAAAACTGGGCCTGCCCCATAAAAAGCACTCTGAGTGTATGTTGAATAAGATAAATGATCAGTCATGTGGTTGTTGGTGTTCAATTTTCATTCACTGCCAGGAGGAGAAGGGCTTAGACAGTAACGTGTACATTTATTTTTTAGTTTTTGTTTTTATTGTATTTTTTCCATTACCATTTATTCCCTTATATCCTCTTCTACCTCCATCCACCTCCCAGTAATGTATACATTTGGAATCTCTTCTCCTTTGGGAGTTTGTTTGTTTGTTTGTTTGTTTGTTTAGTCTTGGCTACTTACATTTTTCTGGGGAGCCAGATGCCTGAGGTGTTGATGGTTTTTCCTTAGTTTCCACCCCTGGGCTGTCTCACCATAGTGAGACATAGATGAGCAAACAAGAACAGCATTTCTGAGCTGCTGGAGTTTTGCACTTGAAAGCAAGTTTGGAGGACTTCCGTAAAGATGGTGGCCTAGGTAAACACAGCTCACCACCTTGCACAATCACGTCAAAATAACAACTAAAATATAGAACAACCATCACTCAGAACCATCATAAATCGAGTTGAATAAAAGTCTGACAACTGTGAAATTAAAGAAACCACATCCATCCAGACTGGTAGGAGGTAGGGAGACACAGAATGGACTCATCCCACATCCACATGTGGTGGATAAAAATTCAGGAGAGTTATCTTGAGAGCAAGGAGTCCCTGCCCCATACCAGGCCCCCCAGCCCAGAGTTCCAGGGCCAGGAAGGTAAGTACCCATAACTTCTGGCTATAAAAAGCAGTGGGAAATGAGTCAGTGGAAGAAACTTTAGGAGCACCAAGCAGTTCCTCTTAACTCACACACAGACTTCAACTCACTTCCTCTGAATTCCAGCACTTGGGTAGCAGCTTGAAAGGTACTATGGCATATAGGGAGAAACTGAAGTGTCTGGCATCAAAGCCAGAGCTGGGGGACAAAGGGGAGGGCAGAAGCCATTGTCCCTTTTCTGAGGTCTCCCACCACAAAGCCACAGAACCAGCAGGCTGGTGCCATATCTGAGACTCCATCAACCTAACACTGTTTTCCCCTCCTTGGAGATCCCTAGAGACTATGTCCCACCCAACTTACAGGCCCACCCAAGCTGCTTTTCTGTATGAATGGGTGGCCTCACCTCATGCTTCACAACTTCCTAAATCCTATCAAACAAGCAGCAGCCAGGCTCAGTGAGCCCTGAGCCCCTATCCTTTTGCTAAGTGGCTTCAGGCCCAGCACTAGCAGCAGGGAGCCGAGATTCACATCTTGGCTTTGCCTGGGAATCTCCAAGCTTGGCACAAGTAGCAACCATCTCAGATTGCTTTATAGCTCAGGCAGGGTGGCACCAGACAAAACATAACTTGGAGCTGACCTCAGCCTGCACCACCTGCGAAACCCCAGAGCCTACAACACCCAGTGGATAGCTATGGACTACACGAGAGGACCAACACCCTGCCCCTGCATAGCTGATCCTCCATGGCGGGTGGAGGCTGGTAATCAGTGGTCACAGTGCTTGAAGCTGACTAGCTTGGGTAATTCCTTGAAGCTGACTAGCCTAGGTAATTCCTCCCATTGATCTTCCAATAGCAATCAAGGCCCAACTATAAGAGGAGGGTGGACTTAGCCCACCCAAAGGGTGCACCTTAAGTACCCATTTGGGTAGGGGAGGCTGTGCCACTAGACCCTGTAGGACACCTACTACATTAGGCCACGCTACTGAGACAAGAAGTCATAGCAGCTCTACCTAATACCTAGAAATGAAACACAGGGAGGCTGCCAAAATGAGGAGACAAATAAACATGGCTAATATGAAAGAACAGACCAAACTTCAGAAAAAGAACTAAACAAAATGGAAAGAAACTATCAGATGCAGAGTTCAAGACACGGGTCATAAGGAGGCTCAAGAAACTTAGTGAGGACCTCAACAGCATAAAAAAGATCCAGACAGAAATCAAGGATGCACTAATTAAAATAAAAAGCAATTTACAGGAAAACAATGGTAGAGTGGATGAAGCCAAGAATCAAATTAATAATTTGGAATGTGAGGAAGCAAAAAACAATCACATGGAACAAGAAGAAAAAAGAATCCAGAACTATGAGGCTAATGTGAGCTGCCTCTGAGACAACTTCAAGAGGTCCAACACTTGCATCATCATGGTGCCAGAAAGAGAAGAGAAAGAGTAAGAAATTAGAAATCTATTTGAAAAAGTAATGAAAGAAAAACTTTCCTAATTTGGTGAAGGAAATAGACATGCAAGTCCAGGAGGCACAGAGAGTCCCAAACAGGATGGATGCAAAGAGGTCACTTCAAGACACTTCATAATTAACATATGAAAGGTTAAAGATAAAGAGAGAATCTTAAAATCAGTAGGAGAGCAGTTAGTTACCTACAGGGGAATTCCCATAAGACTGTCACCTGATTTCTCAAACTTTCAGGCTAGAAGGAATAAGCAAGAAATATTCAAAGTCATGAAAAATGGGACCTACAGTCAAGGTTGCTCTACCCAGCAAAACTATCATTAGGATGGAAGGGCAAATAAAGATCTTCCCACACAAGAAGAAACTAAAGGAGTGCATCATCACCAAACCATTATTATATGAAATATAAAGGGACTTATTTAAGAAAAAGAAGAATATCAAAACTGTAAACAATACAATGGCAATAAATACATATCTATTAACGATTGAATGTAAAAAACATACTAAGCAAACAAGAAGAACAGAGATAGAACCATGGCTATAGAGAGCAGTTTGATATTTGCCAGGTTTGGGGGGAGGGGTATGGTAGAATACGTGAAGATGCGAGGGAATTAAGAAGTACAAATAGGTAGTTACAGAATAGCCCTGGGGACATAAAGTACAGTACAGGAAAGGGAGTAGCCAGTGAACCTGCACATGACCCATGGACATGAACAATGTGGGGAATTGCCTCAGGGAATGTGGGGTGCTGGGTAGAGGGGACAAAGGGGGGAAATTGGGATAACTGTAATAGCATAATAAATAAAATATAATAAAAATAAAGTAAGCAAAAGTTGGCATGCATTTTGGTTTTGACTTTTACTTACAGTGAGTAGCATTAATAAAATAAGTCCCCACCATATTTATTTTTGATAGCAGTTCCTTGGATCATAGCCCCCACACGGTAAATTAGAGAATAAGCTGCGGAGTCCCACTGCCTGGGTTTGAATCCTGCCTTTACTCTTTATATCAGTGTGCACTTAGGCAAGTTATTTATGTCTGTGTGCCACCTTTTCCTCTTTTGTGAAATGAGGACAATTCATCATAAGATTATTAGCAGGATTATGTGAAGTAGCACATGCTTCAACAGTGCCTGGCTCATAGCAAATGTAAAAATGTGGTAAAATATTTAATAACCTGTGACCCCTCTCCTCCGCTGCCCATCACCCCCAACAGCGAGCCAGGTAAGCTACATTTGGACTATAAGATGCACCCCCTTTTCCTCCCAAATTTGGAAAAAAGTGTGTCTTAATAGTCTGAAAAATACAGTAACATTCTACAAAATTCTAAGCACCTCAAAAAAATTTAATGTAATGTTTTGAGGACCAAAAAAAAAAAAAAGCTGCAAGATGAAAGGTAACATGCATAAAAGCTAAATGCAAAGTGTGACTGTAGACCAGTAAAAAATCTGCAATAAAGGACATTGTTGGTATTAATGGTTCAGTTGATCCAATTTGCAAAAATGTATAGATGGTAGTTTTCTATTAATATTACCAGTTTCTTGATTTTAATTATCTCAAGTTTTTGTAAGAGGATATCCTTGTTGCTGAAAAAACATACAAGTATTTGGAGTAAAGGGGCATGAGCCTGCAACTACTCAAGCGTACAGATCAAGAGAAAAGTGTGTATGTGTAGAGACAGAGAATAAAACAAATGTGGCAAAATGTTAATGAATATAAGCTGTTGTATGACATAATGTGGATTGGCCACATATACACATGTATGTGTGTTTTCCCTTTTGTATATTGCTCTTTTCATATCATTTCATTGGGTTGTTGCTCTGTCTAATCTTTCACTCATGCCCATTTTTCTTTCAGTGAGGTCTGCCAGTCCCTAGTGAAACACAGCTCTGGAATAAAAGGAAGACTGCCATTACAAAAAGTGCATCTGGTTTCAAGAAGTATTTATCATTCACATCATCATCCTATCTTAAAGCTTCAAAGACCCCAACTCAGGACATCTTTTCAACAGTTTTCTTCTCTAACTAACCATCCTTTACATAAATTGAAACTTTCTCCAATTAAATATGGCTACCAGCCCCGCAGGAATTTTTGGCCAGCAAGATTAGCTGCAAGGCTCTTAAAACTTCGATATCTCATACTGGGCTCTGCTGTTGGGGGTGGCTATACAGCCAAAAAGGTGAGGTTAACTTTCCTACTGCTTGTCCACTTATTCAGCATGCTTATTTTAAGGTTTTATAGCATTAAGTAATTTTTCTTTGGTGCAATAAAATATAATTGGGTGTTTAAATATTTATTAATGTCTCTGCTATATGCTAGATTATTTTGATGGTATGAATAGTAACAGGAAAATGCCTTCTTAATCTTAGTTGTAATTATCAGAGATAAAGTGGCCTAGTGGAAGGAACACTGTGCTGGTTGGTAGTGAGGATACTTTGGTTTGATTTTCCAAAGTGTTGCCGTTTAGTTGCACAGATACAGGACACTTAAGTGGTAGATTCATGCAGCCACTTCTAGGCTGGGACTAGAGGCAAAGTGTCCTGACCCCTGGCCTGTTTCCCTTTGAACACAGTGGTGTTCAAAGCTATGTCATGAAACCTGTTTGAAATGGTGATACATTTTGAATTTTTACATTTTTCCTATTCAGTAAAGGAACATTTACATTTTTATATGCGTGCTTGTTATTTTGTTTTTAGAAGTGTTGAGGCCACTTTGTTCCTAAAACTTTTCAGCATAATTTATCATTCTTAGTTGATTAGCATGTTTTAATTAAATAAAAATAGTCTTTCTTATATTTTTATATGGCATTCAGAGCATTTGATTGGCATTCTTTCTTATCTTTTAGACGTTTGATCAGTGGAAAGACATGATACCAGACCTTAGTGACTATAAATGGATTGTGCCTGACATTGTTTGGGAGATTGATGAGTATATCGATTTAGGTTTGTATTATCAACATTAAAATACTTTTTTTTTTTTTTTTTGGTCATATCTATAGGAAAGAGAACTTGTGTTGAGATAGTTTCCTAACTCATGAGTTGAATATTTAGTGGTTTTATTTTAATGATAAAAATAATAGAATATCAAAGAAAAATTTATGAGGAAAAAAGTATTCACTAATCCATCACTTTAACAAAGCTGCCACTGTTTTTATGGAACATTTTCTTTTAATGGTACCTATTCTGTGTATGTGGTTAATATTTTAGTTTGCTACCTAACACATTTTGTTAGCGTTTTCCATACTGCTAAGCAACCTTCTCAATCATCATTTTCAATTCGTATGTTACCCAGAACTGATGCATTATAACCCCTTAACTACCTTTTTCTGAATGGGTACCTTGGTTACCTGTATTTTTGGAAACAACGTTCTTTAAAAGTCTGCTATTGTCCAGAGTAATTTCTCCCTATTGTCAGCCACCGTCCCCTTTTTCTAATAGGTGAGGCAAAGTATTTCGGTAGCTGTGATTGTTGGTAAGCCATGGTGTCCTTCAAAAAAAATTTTTTTTGATGAAATTTTTTCCTCAGTCTTTTTAAACCAATTTCTTAGCCTACGTGTATTTGAGGGTGGAATTAATGCCTGCATACACTTTTTCAGAGCACTTTCTTAGAGTAAAATTCTGCTGTGTTGACAAAGGTATTTGCAGGAAACGTACTCTTTCAAATTATTTTTCTAATATTCCAGTACCCGGTGGAGTGGCTGAGAGCCTGCATTCTGAACCTAGACGTCCTGGCCTTGACCCCTGACTCCCCCACTCCTTCCCTGTGTGCTTGGTCAGCTGCAGACCCTCTGAGCCCCAGTCTTCGTGTGCATAGTGGGACTGATAGAAGCCATTTTGTAGAGTTGCTCTGAAGATTGTTAATGCATTTAGAGCACTTAGAGTAATTGCTGGCATATATTCTTATTTTGAGAATATTTATACATTTTTGTCTTTTCCAGAGAAAATGAGAAAAGTTCTTCCTAATGCAGAAGACTCTGTAAAGTTGTACTAGACTTGGACAAAATTGTTGAATGTTTTTCAACAAAAATAAATGTGTTGACCATTTTATAAACAAAGCTAGCTAAAGTAAAATAAAAGATTGCCTTGGGCTCTTAATTATTTCCAATTGGTATCAGGGACTATGAAAAGAGGGAGAGAGTTCTTTTGAAATTCTGTTGTTGAACTTGAACTGGGATGTGATCAGGTTTGGGGGTAGGCCAAATACTGTAAGAGATGTTTTTTTTTTCCTTTGATTCTTTGCCTCTTTGCTGTGCCTTTCTCCCAAAAAGTACTTCTGATTCCAATCCAGTGTTAACATTAATACAGTGCTTCTCTCTCAAAGCATTTAACTTATAAATCCAAAGTCTTCATCTAAGCCATATGTTTGGGGAGTCTTTTTAAAAATTTCATGGCTTGTAGATTATCACCAGTATAATGCATTGTTTCAGATATGTCTAGTATTCATAGACTAATAGGGAGAAAATGGGAAAAGATTTTAATTTAAATGTATATGATATTTACATTTTATCAATGTTTTAGTAGTCAAATTATTGCTTTGAAACTGTAAATGTGTTGGCTTTTTTTTTTTTTTTTTTGGTCTTCAGAGAAAATTAGAAACTCCCTTCCTAATTCAGAAGACCTTGCAAAGTTGACTCCTGACTTTGACAAGATTCTTGAAAGTCTCAGCTTATTGAAGGACTTTTTCACCACAGGTAAGGAAGGACCTGTGTTTGATCTCATTTAAAATGTCCACAGAAGAAAAATAATTAAATGTATTCATTTGTTTATTCCCATCTTTTAATTGAAAACATTTAGTACAAATGAAACATAGGGTTTGAAAATATATATATATATATATATATAATATATATATATATATAAACACAAAGTTTTATTGTGCAGTGATTTTAATTTTTTTTTAACCCAACAGAATGAAAGTTTGCAACAACTTAAACAAGCTAGGCTTTAGTCAGTGAGAGAAAAATATCACTTTCTTGACAAGTAGATGAGACTTCTATGTTTTTGCTTTTCATATTGGTTAGAGCCAATTTGGTGATTTTAAAACATTTAATTATGATGGACCATAATGAGTAGAATTTACTAAGGTTAATCTTGGTGCATTTGCCCAATTATTGCCCTATCTTGATATACATCTGAGATCTCAGACATCTTTGTATGTTCATTCCTGTTAAAGTTTTACATTTCTATTTCCCCCTTTGCTGATTTTTCACAGGTCACAAATTGGTTAGTGAAGTCATAGGAGCTTCTGACCTGCTTCTCTTGTTAGGTGTGTAAACAGACATTTTTGCTGACCTTAACATGCCTTTAAATGCTTCTAATAAACTACTTGCAAATAAAATTGCAGACCAAATTTATAATGCTACTTATGCTGAACTTCAAAACCCCAGAACTATATTGGGCAAATTCATTCTTCTTTAGGGGCAAATAATAAAATAATTATTTTGTAGTAAAACTAAAATTTCTAAATATGTACCTATATTTTAAGATTAAAGCTATTAAAAGGAATTTGCTTTACCAGAATATTTCTTGAAATTAATCTGATTAGTTTTGATAATTGAAATGAAAAGTAATTTTAGTTTGTCTCATCTGTCCTGTCATAGGTGACATTTTAAATTTATTTTCACATAATGTCAAATTTATATGACATTATGTATTCTTTACATAATGTCAGTAGTATAAACCGAACTATAAGTACACTCATGTAAAATACTTCTTATCAAAGATTGTCTTATTTTTTCTTGTAATTTTCAGTGATAGTTTAAAAAACGTGTTAAACATATACTATATTAAAAACATTTGCATAGGTTACCAGTGTGTTCCTTAAAATGAGACTGGTTTTCAAAAGCAGTGATACTTACTCTGAAAATCCATTCACCTTTTAATTGACTAAACGTAATTTGGAATTTAGATTATTGACACCACTGGAAAGTTTAAAGGGCTGCATATTTATCTTTGAAGGTTCATCTGGAGAAACTGCATTTAGAGCAACAGATCATGGATCTGAAAGTGACAAGCATTATAGAAAGGCAAGTATAAACAAGAATTCTTCATGTTTATAGGTAGTCTTGTAAGGTTTTAAAAAGTTTTCGGCCTACCTGGAAGATTTGAAAATGGTAACATCTGAGGAGCAAATATAAAACACCTAAGTGCAGGATTGTTACTGACCTTGGTACAGAGTGCAAGGTATATGTAGCAGTTTTAGAAGTATAATTGGGGAAGCCTGTTTCTCTCAAGTATGTTCTGTGAAATACTAAGTTCAAGAGTTTGTCTGTAACAAAGGGTTTTGTTGTTAAATATGTATGGGAAAAGCTGGTAAAAGTAAAACAAACAGGCTTCCTTTCTTCTCCTTAGTTTCTCAGATCTTAATGTACTCATGTGCAAGTGAAGCTCCAGGCGAAGCCAGTGTACAAGGTTTTCCAGATTGATTTAGCACCGGAACCCTTTTTCATGAAATATCTTCTAGGGGTGCATGTTTTATGACACACACTTATGGGAAATATTAAAGGAATAGGAAATGGGTTATTAGAGAATAAATTAATTCTGTTACATTGATAATCAACAAAATTATGTAAGGAGTTATTTAGGGTTTGTCATTTTTAAGACATGCAATAACAAAATCCATATGAAAGTTTTAAGAGAATTGCTCGTGTAGAATAACTTATACATTGCTCTATATTTATATTTTAACCTTACATTTTCTTAGTCTTTTCTTTTTATCTTTTGGAATTTGTAAGATAACTGATTCCTTGAATATCAAAACTAAGATAGATAGATAAATAGATATCTGGAAAAATACTCTGAACATTTCTAAAGGTGTATTTATTTTTAGAGGGAGGGAAAGAGAAGGAGAGAAACATCAATGTGTGTTGCCTCTCACACGCCTCCATCTGGAGACCTGGCCTGCAACCCAGGCATGTGCCCTGACTGGGAACTGAACTGGCAACCGTTTGGTTCACAGGCTGGCGCTCAGTCCACTGAACCACACCAGCCAGGGCTCTATGAACATTTTAAATTAAAATGGACTGTAGCTTTTATACTGAAGGTTATTAGGGTTTTAATAAAATAATTGAAAAGAAATTATTTTATGTTTTTTTAAGAAGCAGGAAGAAAATAAGTTCTTTGTGTAGGTTTCTCTCTCTCTACCTGTCCTCTAACTTTGAACTTTTTATATAATATTCAAAGTTTTCATTATATTTCAGAAGATTTTTTTTCTCTTCCCTTTTAACTTGATCCTTTGGGAAAAAAATACATTTCAAAATGTGTGTGCGTGCACACATTTATGTGCATTTGCTTTTTAACTTGATCTTTTTTGATACCTTTTCCATTGGTTGTATTGTAATCAGACGATACCCTTGATTCATGCTACTGGGGAGAGAAAAAAACGAATGGAAATTAGCTGATAATGTACAGCTTATTTTGAGCCAAGTCCTTGACCCTTAATTCAGGTAGACTTACTGGACAGAGAGGAGCTAATCTAATTGAGCAGGGGGAACCTCTGTTACAGATAATGGTAGTGTATTTTCGAGTGACAAGATCTTGTTGCCTAGATCAGTTAGTGGAGGTCTGCATCTTTGCTTTTCTGCGATATGGCCTAGGGTTAGTGAGAAATCTGTTTTAGGGCCTGACTCAGATAATTCCCTTAAAGTCTTACTACGGTGATAAATGAATGATCAATAGATTAGGAACTCTACATGATAGAAGAAGCAAGAGAAGGGATCTTAGGGAACTTAATTATATTGGGCTGGCCAAAAAGTCTGTTTAGTTTTTTTCCACAAAATAAATAGTGTTTATTTTGAACACTTATTTTGAAAATGAAAAGACACATTTTTCATTTTCACAAATACCTCTATTGATTTGCATATTTTGAGTACATTGGCTATCTCCCACTGTTGACTTCTAGTGGGTAGAAGCCAGAGGTGCTGCTAAACATCTTCCAATGCATAAAACAGACCCACAGCAAAGAATTATTTGGCCAAAATGTTATTAGTACCAAGAAACTTCACAAACCACTTTGGACACATTTGATCGGTCACAGCCCCTTCTCCATACCCTGCACAAATCACTTTTAGCTTTTCAGTTGCATCTTTTCTTGAAATAATAAAGCATAATATTCTGGAAATATTGCTTGTTTTCTTCCATCTTCATTATTAAAATGGCTGTACAAAAATTTGCCAATTTTGATAAGTTTTTTAAAAATACACACTGACATGATAGCTGTCACAATACAATCTAACAAAATTGTTTCAAATGAAGGTAAAGACAACTAAAGTTGCACTACTACAGCCATTGTACAGAAAAGCTGAACAAACTTTTTGGCCAACCCAATATTTATAGATTTTATTTTATACGATAGAAAGCAAATTTATTGCTTTATTTTGCCATTTACTCCTTTGCTTGTTTGAAGATAAATGCCCTTTTAGACTATTTTCTTTTAATTTTCTCTTAGTTTATAGTGATTATATTGCCCATGAAAAAAACTGACATTATTATTTTTAACTATAGTAAATCTAGAGTTGGAATTAAGCTGCTTTCTTTACAGGGTAAGTCAAATTGTAGCAAATGCTGGTATAAAAAATTACTATACATAAAAAGCATTTTCAGCCTCTACTAGTAGATTTAATTTTATTAATATGCAGTCTAATGATTTCAAGGCTTGAGTGTTACCTGTGATACTTGAGAATGCTGAACCATTCAGACAAGATGTGGAAAAACTGATTTTAAGAGACCCTTCTACAGTTTGATGGTTTAGGGTAATGAAGGAGAGACCTTAGCTTAGCCCTAGCCTTTTTGAAAATACTCTAAAATATCAAGTTTGAAAATTTGGGCAATGATCAGAGGTGGTAGGTTAGCATCCAGAATTTAGCTACTGACACCTTTTTGATTGGTTCAATCTGGTGTCTGAAAGCTCCAGATTTAAAATGGCATTTAGGGTTTGAAGCAGTCATGCCTTAGCTTAATGGTTGTCTGGTTTGTGCCTAAGTTTCTGGCTAGACTTCAATTAGAAATGTAAAAGTAAATGTGAACCAAATTTTTAAAAATAACAGTAACAAATTGAAAACATTTCTACAACTAGAACTAAAAAAAAAGATTTGTGTTTTCTAATAGGAGAACACATCTGGAGAAGTGCTGGCAAGTAGAGTAACAGTTAGGACCTTTCAAAGTCAACTGACGTGAAAGTGGTGGGGAGTTGAGGGAACACAGATGTCAGACTGTTTGACTTGAGTCAGGCAGAATGAACAGCATGATGGAGTGATTACCTGTGGTTTCCAGTCTGGAGTCACTAGACCTTTAGGTGTTCTGGAAGGTTGTAATGGAGGTCTCAAGAAGTCTACAGAAAGCATACCTTTGCACATAACAACGTATGGGCTGACTAGACTCAAGTTCTTTGATTTTGCCTGGATTTATACCCATTCAATTTATGAACAATAGTTACTTATATGTTGCTGAAAAGTTCTGATATGTATCTTTGATAAATAAAAAATGGAAAAACACTGAAACCACTTTTCAATAAATGCTTTTTGTTAACAAAAAATTTAAAACTTGTATCCTCTTTAAAATATTAGAAAGAGCCCATGGTGTAAACTGAATAATATGTTTGAGACTTGGAGACCTTTAGAGCTACCTGAAAACAAATTAGAAAATGGAATGGTGAGCCTATTTTAGTGAATTAATTTATCAATATATTTCTGTATATTGGTCATAATACATTATAGGTGACAAGACTGCTTTGTGTATCTCCTTTAGATTCAGTAAGATTGTTATGTTCTAGTGAAAATTAATTTGTTAAATGAGACATTTTATTATCTGTGCTTTTGTTCTGTGTTTCTGATTGGGATTAACCATATCTCAGAAATAAGTATGTGGTCATTCTGAAGGTTACAAGCACAATTACAATTTATAGAAAATATTTGGAGGGCCTTTTAAAAGTCTCAATCATGAAAAGGGATATTACTGTTTTAAATACCATCATTAAACAGTAATACATTACTGCTCTTCCTTTCCACGTTACTTTATTTCTTATTTGTGTGGCTTATGTTGTACCTTCCAGCTGAAATAGCTTTCCTTTTCCTCTGACCAATTTCTACTCATCCTGAAAGCCCAGCTCATTTGTCATGTTCATTAAGACTTCTATAATCATTTTAGTTCAATTAATTATGCTCTTAACATTTAAAACACTTGCCAAATGTAACACTACTTTGGTTTACATTCTTGCTGTTGATAGAATGTTTCTACCACAGAATCTCTGTTCTCAGAGCACCTAGGATAGTGCTGAGCCCTTAGCAAAATCATTTGGTTGATTTAACTCAGTAGAAGAGACTAATTTAAAGTAATAAATTTGATCGATGCCAATAAGAGTGGGCCCAAGGATTTTATGCAGTGTCTCTTTGGTCTGATTACCTGTGAATTTCTCTTCGCCTTCAATATTTGGCAGCTATTGAGAACAAGAATATGAAGGTAGTGCATATACAACTGAATTTGTAACAAAGCAGTGTTGCTTAAATAGTATTTGCATTTCTGAGATTCCTTATGTAACAAATGTGGTAACTGGCAAAATGCAATTCTCACAACCAGCACTATCAAGTAACTACCAACTTAGGAAACTTGAGTTGCCTGGGCATCTAACGACTAGCAATTTATGCTTGGTTGGATTCCTAGCCAGGAAGCCAAATGACATGTTTACTGAATGAGTAGGTGGGAAGGAGAGGGATCAGAGGAAGAAAAGCAGGGACGATCTCATGAGGACAAGTGGAGTGGCAAATCAGGCAACCTTATTTTATTCCTTAGTAGTAAGCAGACAGCATTTTTATGACATTTTAAAAACATTAAATATATACTGTGTACATATACATCGTAGCAAATTTAGAACAAGGGGAATTTTGTAGGAATTGTAATACTCTTAATACTTTTGCTAATAGACTGATTTGTTTATCTCTTAAAATTATTATAGCCCTGGCTGGAGTGGCTCAGTGGATTGAGTACGGGCCTGTGAACCAAAGCATTGCTGGTTTGTTTGATTCCCAGTCTAGGGCACATACCTGGGTTTCCAGCCAGGTCCCCAGTAGGGGGCACTTGAGAGGCAACCACACATTGATGATTCTTTCCCTTACCCTCCTCTAAAAATAAATAAAATCTTTAAAAGAAAAGATTTAAAAAATTACTGTAGAAATTTTCCAAATAGTAAAACTGGTTATAGTATTTCAGAATTGGAGCAAGTTAAATAATACAAGTCGAAAGACACATTTCCTTCTGATAACCAATAATAAACATTTTCAGTTCCCTATAAATATCATGAGTAGTTATATATTACTGGGAGATTTTTTTAATTTTTTAAAAATTTTAATTGCTGTTCAAGTACAGTTTTCTGCCCTTTACTCCCACCCCAGCCCTCCCCCCTCCCTCCCCCCTCCCTCCCATCTCCACCCCCCTTGTTATTGTCCATGTGTCCTTTATACTTGTTTCTGCATACTCTTCCCCTTTCCCCTGAAATTCCCTCCCCTCCCCGCTCTGGTCACTGTCAGCCTGTTCTCTATTTCAGTGTCTTTGGTTATATTTTGTTTGTTTGTTTGTTTTGTTGATTAGATTCCTATTAAAGGTGAGATCATATGGTATTTGTAGGGAAATAGTTCTTTTTAGGTTATTAAATAGCAGAGTTATTCAAGCTGAAAAGTAGTTTGATGACTAGAAATACTTTGTAAATGTAAAGGGAAAGATGTCTTCACTTTCGTAAAGTTCTTTTCTGGCCCCAAGTTACTTATAAAATTAATATAACAGGGGTTGGCAAACTTTCCCTTAAAGGGCAAAGTAAATATTTAAGTTTGTAGGCCCTAAGATGTCTGTGGGCTACTTAGCCAGCACACGATAATTTGCCTACTCCTCTAAAGGGTAATTTAAATATGCCTTCCAAAGTATTGTAGTATTACCATTTTCTTTAAAATGTGGATTGAATCAGAAGGGTCAAAGGCACTTTAAAACTAGCGAAACCAAAGTGGTAACAGGATGGTGTCACGTGCAGACTTTGTGGTCACACTGCCTGTGTTCAGATTCTGCCTTTTCTGCTTTCTGAGCTGTGTGACCTTGGACAAATTCCCTAGCTTCTCTGAGTTACTGTTTGCTCTTTGTTAAAAGGGGAAACCCTACCTGCTAGGGTCATTGTGAGGATTATGGGAAGCCTTTTAGCACAAGGTTGGGCACATAATAAAACTAAATAAATAGTGGCTCTTAGGGCGGTGATGATGATGATCACTGTGATCGCTGTTGCCTTACACCTTCAGCGCATGAGTTAGCGTCATATTTGTTTCCTCCTCGTTTCTTAATCTCCGTGGAGTCTGCTTTCGGGATTGTGAAAAATGGGAAAATGGATTGTAGGGTTGAAGTGTAGCTTATCTACAGAATAGGTATTTTTTAGGAAACCTAAAAAATTAGTTTGGTTTTATGCTGGAAACTCTGTGTGCTGTATTGGGTAAAAGCAGGCTGTAGTTTGAGTTGCTCAAACAACAGACGTGTCAGGCCCTGTTCCAGGTGTGGGCTCCAACACATGCGATATGTCAGGCATTACACTGGGTGCTAGGTATAAAACCAAACAGGCTGAGGGTTCTGCTTTGCTATAAATTTTTTAAATGTGTGAAAAATGTAGTATTTTAAATGTATTCACATATGTATAACTTAAAATTTCCAGATTATTTAAATTTTTTTCTATCAAACAAATTTTTGGTTTTTGCAGCATTTTCAGTTGATACTTTGGTTTCTGCAGTTATCACTGATTTTCTTGATAGGACATTATAATTTTTTAATTTATTTTTAGAGACAGGAGAAGGGAGGTAGAAAGGGAAAGAAACATCAATTGGTAGCCTCTTATACACACTCCAACTGGGGACCGAACCCATAACCCAGGCATGTGCCCTGACCAGGAATTTAATGGGCAATGCCCAACCAACTTAGCCACACCAGTTGGGGCCAACATTGTAATTTTTTAAAAAAACTGAGGACATTGCATGTAAAATATGACACTGAAAGCTGCAGTGTCAACCAACAGTAGCTAGAGGGTTAGAGAGTATATCCATCATCTCTAACTATTTACAGTAATTTTATTATTATTTATAACAATTATACTTGATATGTATATATATATATATATATATATCTTTAAAAATATGTGCCATTTCTTGAGAGAAAAATGTTTGAGTTTGGGAAAATATTTATTGGAAAAAAGTATGTTTTGTCCATTTGAGGAGTGTGTCTTGCACAGTGGATACACATATTTCTTCCCCTTCCTTTTTCCACATGGCCTTAACTTAGAAGATGCACAGCCTACTGCTTGGTATTTAGGGTGAGATTTGGTGCCTAAAATTGTATAAGGGTAACATCCTTTAGTCATGTAGCATAGTGTAAATAGCTTTTTCTATTTTTCTGTGTCTAATTCTTGTTTTCTTCCTACTTTTTTCAGGAGGTAACAGTAAATTTCAGCTATATTCACATAACAGTGCTTCCTTCAGTAACAGACTTGGAAGGAAAGTGAAGTATCACTAGAAAAAGGGGTGTTTTCTTGTAATCTAATAGATATCAGAGTACTTACCATACCATTTGTGTGTGTGTATAAGCAGTAAATTAGGGAGGGGTTTTTAAGCTATAAATAAAAAAGAACCATGAGCTGACAGACCAGCACAGTTAAGAAATATGGACTGTTTTGTCACTGCTCTGGCATTGTATAAATTAGAATACTGGTTGGTATGTTAGTGGACTGCTGTGTAAGCCAACATGGGAATTCCTTCTTTAAAAGGGAATCGTTTTGTGAATCTAAACACTTGGATGATTAGAAGTAACTGTGATAAGTGACTTAATGAATACAAATAAGTTGGGCCTTTCTGCTTGATGAACATCAACGATGCAGAAAATGAAAAACATGACACAAAGTCATGGGAATGATGAGGGCAGTGAGTCAGCATTATCTTTCTTCAATAGACTTTTCAGTGACCATAAAAGTATTCACTTAAAAGATACATCTTCACAGATAAGATTTTTATAAATATATTTTACATTGTTCAGTTTGAAAACAGATGTTGAAATTTCAGTTATGTTACTTGCCACTTTGATGTTGTCTTGTCATGCAGAAATATCAACTAGTTTCATCCTTTGATAGTAGTAAGTCAGCAGGTGTCATTATTATGGGCAGCAATTGTAGCTTCATGTATGAAAACTAAGAATCAAGCAAAATAAAAATCCCCCAAATTATATGCTAATACTTGCTTTTTTGTTTGTATTTGCTTATTTTCTGAAAAACTTTTTTATTTCTATAAGTCTTTGGGTTATATGAAGTAAACTGAGTTACAAAGCCCCTGGGTAAAACCACTAATTAAAATTTGAATGTATTTTATCTTAAGAGACTTTCTAATTGTATTATACAAAATAAAATATTTTTGATAGTTGTTATAAAAACCTCTGAAGCCATCTGAAACTCCTAATTTAAATTATTGAATTATTTAATTAATATTAGTTTAACTTTTTATTTTTATAATCTGGTGAATATCAAGTCCATTGTTCTCCCAGAGCACTATTCTTGTGCAGATTAGTGACCTAATTCATTAGAACTTAATCTTTTTAGGGTTTCTAATTGAGAAAATATTAGGCTTGTGATGTTGTCAATTCTTAGTTGTCTCTTCTCCCACATTTCTTGACATAACTTGTCTAATAACACAGTAGATAAAAATGCCATACAAGAAGTGACATGTATTTTAGTGTTGTGGCACATGCGAATACATTGCGGTAAAACCGCACCAGGTTAACATTTCATGATTATTAAATGGAATAAATTTTAAACATTGAAATGGTGATTATTTTGTACATAGGTCCAAATTGGTATATTTTTCATTTTTCATTTTTATAGTAATTATTGTGTAGTGTTGTGGTGCTTTTGCTTTAGTAATTAATATATTCTATGTTGTCAGAGGCTATTTTAATTTAATGTCAAAACAGCTCATAAAAAGTGAAAATTTAGTCAAACTACTTATTTGGTACTGTGTAAAGTCAAAACTGCCTAAAACATAATTTTTTAATTTGCAAAAAGAAAAAAACTCTAAATTTTAGTCAAGTAAGCTTGTGTGTATAGGCATATAGAATATATGGATTAATGTAAAACCTTGATTAACTTGATGCTCAGAAACTCAAATTAATAGTTTTGAAGGACTATACCTTTTAATTGAAAAAAAAAAAGATTTACTGAAAAATAATAATTCAATAAGTAAATAAACCACTATGTATTCTCCATTCAGTCCTATGAGAATTATGGTTGAGAATTAAAAGATTTAGGCCTATAAGGTCAACACTGTTCAAGAATCGTTTCTTTTTTTCCCCCTATATGTATCAAGTCTGGATCATACACTAGCTTATATTGGCCCTTCAGAAATAAGGCTTGACATATTTATTTCCCGTTTCTAGGAAATTTACTTAATTATAACACTATCTTCCTAAAGTTCAAGTTAGTGTAGGTTTTATTGTAGGTTGATAATGTATATCTGGTTCATTTTATTTAGCAAACAGTCGCTTACTACATTTTCCTTTTCACTTTTTAAACTATGCTGTTTTATATTTCTGAGACATCTAATTTTACTGAGGGGGAAAAATGGAAATGTGGTTACAGAGTCCTATTATATGGTGGCTCTAAAGGTACATAAATATTTCCATTTTTTGTTGTATGCTGTCCATTCCTCCCTGACTTACATCTGTTCCTTTCTTGTGCTCTTTGGTTTAACATTGTTCTCCTCCCCAATTTTCCTCTTCTCCTCATTGTAAACTCATGGCAGGGTCTGCTTGGTGAGCTCATTCTCTTACAACAGCAAATTCAAGAACATGAAGAAGAAGCACGCAGAGCTGCTGGCCAATATAGCACGAGCTATGCCCAACAGAAGCGCAAGGTGATGGATGGTTTAAGGGGGCTACTGATGTGTTCACATTAATCAGCCATTTCTACCAAGATCATGTCGCCTTAATCCATTCAGAGACTCCAATTACGAGAAGTTACTTTTAACAAAGTAAAAATATGAAAGATACGTAATACAAATAGGTAACATTCTTGGAGTGGGTACACATACCCAAAATGTATATTTTCCAAAAATTAGATTAACTGTGAGGGTCCATGGCTCTGGATTTAGGGAAGAATTATGAATTGCGATTTACTTGGTCCAGTTATTTAGTCATCCCAAGTTCATAGCCACCTTGTCTGTTTACTTGTTTTACTATGGTGACCATGTTAAATTTAAAGAATGAAATGTATTTGTTATAGCTAAAATGGATCAGCAGAGAACAATTTTTTTTATAGAAGGATACTATTTTGATTTGACTGTTGGGCATATTCTTATACAGACTGATAAACTCATTGCATTAAGTTTGTCCACATTCATCAATAAAGTCAGCACAAATAAATTTTACCTTGGATCACTGAAAAAACATTAGAAATCTGATCTAATTCTGGTCGCTAAAAAACAGGTTCTAATAAAAGTCAGCATAATCCATACAAATAATTGGTTTTAGGTACAATCAGGAAGTCCTTAAAAATGTGCTTTTGGCTGTTAGATGACCCCACAGCATAGACCCCCAAGGTCAATGTTCTAAAGGGACGTCCAGGTCAAAATGAAATGAATCTAATGATGTTAAAGTTACACTCTGAAGAAGTCAGCTAATTATCACTTACTATGCCAGAAAAGTTTTAAAGTTATAGATAGACCTTAGGAAAAAATATTCAGCCAAACATAGACTTAGCTTCCTGTAGGTTCTGATCTTGGAATCAGCCAACATTATAGATAATGGTTTAGTGCAGCACTTCCCCTGGCTAACCTCATCTCACTTGGTGGTGGTTAATACTTGAGAACACTTACCAACAGTTTCCTTTATTTTTTCAGTTTCGCTTCCCGGGTTTTCTCAATCCCATGGCTGTGGAATTAACTGCTGTATACTGCTTAACTTTCACTGAATGAATAACATAGGTAGATACAGAAAATAAATTATTTTCTTACCTGGTTAAATTAAAGCATGTATGTTACCAGGGAAAGACTTATTTCAAATGGTCCTTTAGCATTCTCTATTCTGTAAGAATGTTGAGAGTACCATTTAAATATTCTAACAAATCGGATGCTTAGGCTGAGCCATCCTTATTAGCTTTGTTACAGAAAGAAGGGGAAAAAGCTGTTAGGTTGTTCTGTTATTTAGAAATAGAAATACAGTTTTAGTTCTTAACTGTTCATAATGGTAAAATAATTTAAACTGAGTCCCATAGATCAGTCATTTTAAGATTTTAAGATAAGGTTTTTAAGATTTTATGAATCTGATGATTTAAGGGATGTTAGTAATGAATTCTGTTTATTTTCTACATTGCCAAGGTTAATGCTCATTTGAGGCCTACTTGTCTTTTTTCAGGCATAGAGATATCCTCTCTCTAATATTGTTGGATAATCCACGTAACTCTTATATGCGTCACTTTCCTTGTTTGTACAATGGTCATTGATGGGACGGTACCTCCATCTGCTTTATGCCGGCACACAGTGGAGCACCAAACCCAGCCCGTTCCTGCCCACTGGGAGGTTACCTTGTGTGAGAGTGAGTGAGCCTTGAAAAACATTTATGCTCTGCTATAGTGACATCATCCCCCTTACTGCCCTGAAAGATAGTTTCCTTTATGTGTCTGCCCCTCTTTTCCCCCAGTAGTTACTACACAGATGAACTTTCTGTCCTTCACTCTCATAAGATCAAAATCCTAATTCATAAGATTTTTATCATTCCAGGCATTTGTTTCCTTGAGGTACAAAACCACAGCTTTTTATTTCTTTTTAATCATTCTTTTTCCCTTACCTTCTTGAAAATATAAGTAGGTCTTCATTTTTTATATCTTACTAGGAGTAACAGCTAATAAATTTTCCCTGAATCTTCTGAGCAAAGGGGCTTATTCAGTGACAGTAGATTGAAACTGCCATTGCCACTTTTGTCTCCTGTGAATGTGCACACATGCCTAGAAAGGTTTATGAGTCTTTTATATGTGGATTTTAGTATTTCAGAATGACCAGAATGGCTTAGTAGGAAGAGATACTTAATATCTTAAAATCAGGCTTGATTGTGAGGAGCTAGCACAGGTTTTTGTGTTCCAGCTTTAGCTTGGTTTTCTGTGGAGGGTTCCGCCCTTTCTCCATAAGTTTCACAGCCCTGGAATTGTAGAAAAGTCTGGTTTCGAGACCATTGACACCCATTTCTGTCAGGGTGAGTTTAATATTAATTTAGTAATGCAAACAGAATATATTAAACAATAGGACAAGAACTTGCTCTTGTCATAAATGGTTGAATTTTATCAGCAAAGTACATCAAAATAAAATATACCCAGATTGTTAGTTAAGACCTTAACCAAGTCACAGATTAAAAAGAGCATGTGCTAGTCTGTTAAGAAAATATGTAAAAGTATCTTCTCATTAATCTTTAATACTTATTTTGTAAACCTAAAGGTTTTTACCTTGTTTCCTAGAAAATATTAGGTGTAATTCTTGACTCCATTATCACTTGTAATGTAACATTAATTTTGATGCTCCATTAAGCTAAGCGGATAGAAGGTAAAACTGTGCATGAGTTATTCTTAACAATCATGCCAGAGGGCAAATGATAAATCTGAATACTAAAATAGGTATTCCTAAAATAGAAATTTATAAAAATCTTAACAGTCATGATACTAAGTACTGTTAGCCTAAGATTGTGCTTGTAATAGTCTAATAACCTTATATCATTTTAACTTTTTGTATACCCTTCTTATTTTACCAAATTACTCAGTTAACCTTCTAAGCCCTTGGCTTATAGTAAACAGTCCAGTGACTTTTTTGTGTAATTGTATGAGCTTCTTACTTATTGCCCCACTGTGTAGAATAATGATGAACTTTCTATTGTAATTTAGTATATATTGCATGAAATCATTAAATATTCGCATTCAAACTAAAACAGTTTGTGCTAATGCTGTTGATACATTTCATACTAATTTAGCTACTGTTGGATGAATATTTAATGGAACAAAGTAAATCAAAGTACCTTTTAAAATGAATTGGGAATTTAATCTGCATAACAGAAATTTTATGATCTCATTGTTACAGAGTGATGGCATGCCATATGATCAAAATGTGGAATTATTTATTTCTTCATTGGCCTTCAATATTTTGTTCTTTGGTTTGTGGGCTCCTTTCCAACTTTCTTGGTTCCTGACATTTTAAGAGGCTATTAATAATAATTCCTGTCCAATCTACGTAAGCACACAGTAAAATGAAAAAAGTTTCCCCAAGTCTCTGCTTGCTATACAGGAATGAGAAAACAACAATAAAGTTTGTTTTATATTATCTTTTTTCTAATTACTGAATCATATTTGCAGATTTTTTGGCACAGGCTTTTAAGGAGAAAAATAATATGTACCTATTATTGCCAGCAAGCTTTGTAATTTTTACTTAAAAGAAGTATTTGGGGAAATTTTTGAGAAAGTATTTGGAAATAAGAAAATCTCGAAACAACTGCATTGCATGGATGAGAATTATTAATGCCTTCTTAAATAAGCAAATTATTTAAAATTTTTTCATATACACTTACTACAATGATGTCTTGATTGCTTAAATAGCCAGTGAATGACAAGGATTTACATGAATTTTAACATGGTTTTTATGTCCTATGAAATAAATTCATGTTTACAAATTTTGATTGTCAGAAAGTAGACAATTATTTTGAAAGACCAAGGATGACATCTTCTGCACCTCACCAAGGAGTCAAAGTGCAGTTATGTGGATTTGTCATAAGTGACATCATTTTGGTTAAAATTGATCATGTGTTTTATATTTAGAATTGTATTGTGACTACTTTAAAGCCTATTATACAATAAAGTTCTTTGTCGTTTTTGGATATTTCATCTTAGAACTACTAGTTAAACTATTAATAATTTGAAGTAGTTTCCACAATACCTGTGGACTTTGGCTACTTTTGTTTTATGTACAAATTAATTTTAGTTGCTTTACTTGACTTTGTTGCAACTGATGCATTTGCTATGTGTTAGCAGACCATGCAGTAGAACTGGATTTAAAAACAATCATCTGGCTCCACTTAGAGCTCTGAAAATGCAAGTTCTTTGCATTTATTAAATACTTCCCTACTTACAGAATGGAAGTAGATAATATTTCCTTAAAATGTACACGATAATCAATGGACTCCTTCAATACCTGTAAATAACATGTATCTGACCTCCCAAAACATTTCTGTAGGGCTGTCGATGCTTTATTTCTCTGTGCCTCCAACTGCCTGGGCCTGGGCACAAAACAGGCTGTGAAGAACTAGCAAGCCCTTTGTAAGAAAAGACTAGAATGTCAACAGGAAAATGTTGCTTTTTAAGGTTTTTACTTAATGTAAAATTTTGATGAGCTATTTTTATTGGTGAATACAGTTGTTTTTTACTTTCTTAAATATCATTTGATTTAAAATTTGCTTTGATTAAATATGCATGCAAGTCAGCTTTTACTCTTAAAAATACTTCTTCAAAATTTTAACTTACTATACCCTCTATATCAAACTAATTCTACTTAAAGTTAATTTATTTTAAATATTTAGGTGTCAGACAAAGAGAAAATTGACCAACTTCAAGAAGAACTTCTGCATACCCAGGTAATTCTGATGAATGAAAAGAACCAGGAATGGTTTTATAAGTTGATGTTGGAAATCTATTTTTTTAAAAGCAAAATTTGGAATGGTTTCATGATAGAACGTTATTCTCAATGAATGCAAAAAATGCAAAAGCTAATTGAGAAATAAGGAAAAAAGGAAGACCTTATAAATGTGGTTGAGTCATTTATGTGTGAAAACCTACTTTTGATTGAATCTTGTGCTTCTAATTTTTAAGAAAAACTATGGAAAAATAAAAGAAAGTGGCTTGTCCTTAGGTAAACCTGTGCTTGCATTTTTACATTTATAGGCTAATTAATTTAGGTAACAGCTACTAATTAAATCAAGTCACAATTACATTTACCACTCTTCTAGTGAGCTCTCAGGAACTTTTTTCTTTGCTTCTCTAAAGCCCAAAACCAATCAGATATGTTTTCTAAGGCTATTTCTGGCACTACTTTGAAAAACTATTTTCATAATTGATTATAAAATTATTATTATTTTCAAGATCTGTTGTTCTGTGCAATGTACCGAATAGGTAACATTCTAGTACAAAATTGCCTCATCACCCACTTCATTGTTAGTTATTCTACATAGATAACAATAATTTGCAATATTTAAGACATTTTTAAGTTAAAAAGACTGATTATTTGGGGGTCTCTCTTTGTAGGGGAAAAATACAGCATCAAGTAACTGAGCTGAAATTAGTATATTTTGAGTCACAGGTTTCCTTAATACCTATGAATTCATTCTCACATGTTAGAATTGCCTGTGCTCTGGGCATAACTGTGTATGTATTTTTAAGCCTTCCTAGCCAAGCAGTTTCAGTCTGCAGCCATAGGCTAAGAATCATTGGTCACAGTGTGGTCTTTGGAGCAGAAGCATCTAACAAGTAGCACTTGTTAGAAATGCAGATTATTGGCCCCATTCCAGACACACTGAATCAGAAACTCTGAAAGCGGAATCCAACGATCTTTGTTTTTATTTTTTATTTTTTTTAAATAAATCTTTTTTTTTTTTTTAATTTATCTTTAGAGGGGAAGGGTAGGAGAGAGGGAGAGAAATATCAATGTATGGTTGCCTCTTGTGTGTCCCCCGCTGGGAACTGGCCTGCAACCCAGGCATGTGCCCTGACTGGGAATCGAACCTCGATCCTCTGGTTCGCAGGCCCGCGCTCAATCCACTGAGCTACACCAGTTTTTAAAAGCCCTCAAGTGATTCTGATATATTCTTCCGTTTGAGAGTTACAGGTCTAGAGCTTTAGAGGACAGCCCAGTAGCACATCTCTGTAAAATAGCTACAGAGTGGCACCTGTACCAAAGAATGGTTTCATCCCCAGAAATATCATAGACCCATTATTGATTCCATATTTACAAAGAAATGAGCCAGAGGAAATCCTACCTACCACCCTTACAACATTCACTGATATTAACCCTTGGACTTGTGTGCAGTGATAGTTGATAGCCGCTGAGCATTGACACAAACACTGTATAGGGAATTTATGATATAATTAAACCTGGGGTTATCTATATCAGTGATAGCCAATAGAAATACAGTGCAAGCCGCATGTGTAATTTAAAATTTTCACATTCCTATGCAAATAGGAATGGGTAGAATTGACTTTAATAATAATATATTTTATTTAACACAGTAAATCCCAAATAGTATGATTTAAACATGTAATTAGAATAAAAAATATTAGGTGCTTTATTTAATTCTTTACTTAACTGAATCATAGAAATCTGGTATGTATTTTACACTTAACAGCACATCACAACTTAAACTGGCCACATTTTATGTGCTTAATAGCTGCATGTGACCAGTGGCTACCATATTAGACAGCAAAGATCTAATTCTTAAATGCTGTCAGAAATTTGTTATATGCAAGGTCTGTCCAGAAAGTATCCAGCCATGTACCATGAAAAAAGAGACGTTTACTGAAGAAGATATAAGAAACATTGTACATAGGACAATGATGCCTCAGTCTCCTCCAACCTAGGCACCTTGGGACCTCACTCAGTTCTCCCAATCACTATCGACTGCCCCGTTGTGTTTTCTGGAATCCCATTGACAGTCTGAAATCTCTTCCCTTTCAAAGGAGATTTTACTTTTGGGAAAAACCAGAAGTCACAAGGCACCAAAAATGGGTTGTAGGGTTGCTGAGTCACCTGGGTAATTTGATGTTTTGCAAAAAAAACTCTGCACAAGATGTGATGCATGAGCAGGCGTGTTGTCGTGATGAAACTGCCAATCACCAGTTGCCCATAGTTGGGACCTTCCAAATCATCCAAACAGTTTCAGGGGAGGAACGTCCAAGTTTGGCCACACAGGACACATGTTCATTCAACAGTGTCTACCACCCCCACTGACTAGTACAGCAAAGTCATCATTGTTCATGCATGTGCATTCAGGTCTATTCTTGGCTGCCAGGTTATATTGATGTCACACAAACCATTCTCGTTAAAGTCACAATGGTTGGGCTTTTTCTGGATAGACCTTATATACCACTATTATTATATACTATTACTACATATAAATGAATAAGTTCTGTAAAAAAAAAGGTGTATAGTATAATCCAACCTATAGTTCTGTTTGTTTCATACTATATAGTTAAACTACATAATTTGTTTTTCTTAAATTTGGCTTAAATTGGACATTCTCTGAGGATAGAATCATGATTTCCTGTTATTTACTATGTCCTTGGAAGATTACAACCTAAAAAATAATTCTAAGAAATATTTTCCATCATAAAAGGCATGATATTTTAAACATAAACATTCTGCTGGTTATGGGATGGAATAATTCTTAATAGTTTTCCAAACCTTGTTAATGCTTAGAGAAGAAATGATAATGTACAAACCGAGAGGACCAATTACAAAAGGATCACATTTATTTAAGAAAAGTGTGTAGCCAAGCACATGCTTCGACAAAACAACCTGCTTAAACATATTAATTCTTCTTAAAATCTGTTTTTATATCAGCATTTTAAAAATTAATGTGTAATCTCTGGCTGCAGAAGTTTACTAAAACTTGGAATAGTTTGAGCCCTTGACTCAGACCTCTGTTCAGAACTCGGAGCCTTCACCTCACGCAAAAGGCTTCAGGAAGTCAGTGCAGGTGAGACAGTCGCTAAAGGGCCCGGCGCATAGTGCCTGCCCAGGCACCGTCAGCTCTTACTCCTTTATGTCATTTCAATTCAGATGTAAAGTAATTCAGGGAGTGCGGAGAATTTGAATTTTTGTCAACTGTCCCTATAATGAAGACTTAAAATTTTGGTGGAATAGGAAATACCGCTTCATGAGATATACATAAGGACAGTCTTCTTTAAATGCTTCCATTTTTAGCATTTTTAAATTATTTAATTTCTTCATTGTAAATAGAACTTTCCATGTAAAATGTCCAATTATAATAGAAAATTATAATGAGTTTCAGTTTGTATAAGATAATATTCATAATTTATTTTATTCACTCAACACTTTCATAGGAGCTTTTTAAATGAAATAATTTATTTTAAATAGGAGATGCGACTTCAGGATTTTGGAAGCTTTTAATTTAGACTTAATTAATGTTATTTATTAACCCATCTTTTTCCTATATAGTTACAGTATTATTTTGTTTCAGTTAAAGTACCAGAGAATCTTGGAACGGTTAGAAAAGGAGAACAAAGAATTGAGAAAATTAGTGTTGCAGAAAGATGACAAAGGCATCCATCATAGAAAGCTGAAGGTATTTTAAGTTCATCTTAATTCGTTGTAGTTCTTGGAACGTTGCCACTTCACATCGTGCGCTCACGAATACTAGTGTGTGAGGAACCATCCAG
This sequence comes from Glossophaga mutica, assembly GCA_039655065.1. Classification (NCBI taxonomy): domain Eukaryota; kingdom Metazoa; phylum Chordata; class Mammalia; order Chiroptera; family Phyllostomidae; genus Glossophaga; species Glossophaga mutica. The sequence goes on along the minus strand of CM077304.1, from coordinate 171,809,081 downwards.
GGTTCTGTCCTCCTTTTCTCTCTCGCCTGATATCCCTCAGGGTTGGGGAGGTTCTCTTCCTGTATTAGGACAGTTTACAAATTGTAGTTTTCGACATTTGTTTTAAACTATGCCCATTCAGTCTACATACTTTTAACAGTCATTTCTCATGGATCAGTTTATTTTCTGAAGTGCCTACTTTATCTTTAGGCCCATTTCATTTCTGTAGCTATAAAATCAACATTCTGAGTGGACCGACATTTATATATGACTTACCGTCATTGCCTAACCAGTTTTTCCAGAGTGAATGATTAGGCTACTTTCTTCAGTTTTAAGAAAGTTAACATTTTCTTCTGGAAAGTTCCTTAGGCATTTAAAGAATTTTTGCAAAAGCATATGCTGGTACTGTTATCAGCATATTGGTAATTACCATTATCAGTAAATTAAATTTTGCTATTGCCCACTAAACCAAGCTGTATGTGCTAAATTAAATTAAAGTAATTCTTTTAACTTCCATATACATTAACTGAATTTGTATGTAGCAAAACTGTAAATCATGGCGCATACATTTGGTAGCCTTGGTCCAAAGAAATGTAATTGTAGTTTAACCAATACATATTAGTAGTTCTGACTTTAAATCATGACTGCATAAAACAAATAAATAGCATGTCTTTATTTACAGATTACACATGGCAACTGAGAAAAGTTATGTCCAAGTGTTAATATATTTTGAGAGTTTATCTCAGAAACAGCATTTTCTGTCATAAAATTAAGTGGCAATGAAAATTTAAAGAACTTTTTATTTATTTTTCAGTGTAGGGATAGCAGTTGCTTCCCATTTATTTTTTCTAGGTGTTAAGAGGTTAAGTCAAATACTTATTTGAGCCTTGTCAGTTGCCAGTACCATGTTCGATCGTGTTTCTCCGTACAGGGAGAAACAGTGCAGAATGCCTGCCCCTGGTGCTCGCGCAGTTTAACCTGCCCAGCTGTCAAGCGCACTTGTTCGTGCTTACTGATTCAGGAGTCCTTTCGGTGATTCTTTCTCCACTTCAGTGCTCTTTTCAGCCTTTCTTCCCCGTGGCCCCCGCTTCCTCCCCGCCCCATCCATCTGTCTCTGTCTCTGTGTATGACACACGCACCACATTTGCTAGAGGATGATTTCCTTTCAGTTGGTCACCTGACCCCTTATTTGGCTTTTATGGCGTTAATGGTGTGCCTTTGTTGGGCATTTAATATTAACTTTTCAATATTAAATAGTAACTTTCCTCTTTCACTATTTAATTAGGAGGATAGGAGATCCTGAATTAATGTATTTTAATAATCAGTGAATTTCTAAATAAAATAAATTGGATAAGAAGAAATGGGATTTTATTCTATACTGTTTTACTATGAATATATTTACACAATTAGAAAAAACTATGATGTTATGCAAAACCATTTTGAATTTATCAACTTTTTTTCTCTTGACACATCTATGGTATTTTTTAAATGTTTTCACTGTTTAATATTAATATTTTTAATTTTATAGAAATCTTTGATTGACATGTATTCTGAAGTTCTCGATGTTCTATCTGATTATGATGCCAGTTATAATACACAAGATCATCTGCCAAGGGTAAGTAAAAAATTAATACATAGTGAATTATTATGCCCATTAGCAAAAAACACTTTAGGTTTTAAAAAAGTTGTGTGTATGTATATGCATACGAGTGGGGATTCCCAAAAATACCTGGAATTTATCTATAAAAACTTGTGTATTTATTCTTACATGTTTAAACTTCAGTCACTGTCAAAGTTACTCTCCATATGAGGCAATACACCTATTGAGATGCTTTTTTCTCTGATCAAAACAGTTTTTGAACTTGTTGATTTTGATGCCTTTTAGTGCTTTTTTGTTTCACCTCTTCGACATCAGCAAAATATTTACCTATGAGGACTTTTTTCATCCAGGAAAAAAAAAGTCACTCAGAGAAAGATCAGATGAACAGGGAGGGCAGGGCATGGAGTCCGTGCCATTTTCGGTAAAAAAACTGCTGAAAACTCAGTGCAGTGCAGGCAGGTGTGCTCATAAATCACCCATCATGAAATGGGCAAATGCAGTGAAAGAGTCTTCAAAAAAAAATTTCACTGAAGCTGAATTCAGCGTCTCACAACAACGCTGGCTGGTACACTGATACAGATGGGTTCCTAGAGCGTTCACCTAGTGGGGGAAGCCTGTACTATAAGGTGCCCATCCTCCAGAAGATAATTTTGGTTTTATTTGGGTCCCCCCCTCATATACATATACATGCATATATATACACATAGACTTAATCAGAGACACACATTTTTACTGATACGCTATATATGTATTTTAGATGATGTCTTAAGTATTAAATGTTGTTTGAGTATTTTGATACTTTGAACTTAACATTTATATATAATAAAGGAAGGCTATTAGATATTTGGCATCATATATTCATAATATCCATGATATTAAAGTACCTGAGCAGTGGATTAAATTTAGCACATGAGTGAAATTTAACCTCATAGAATTGAAAATGTCTTTGTAAAGAGTAAACTAACTATGGGAGAGATTTGTGGAACATGAATGATTTGGTTTTAGAAATAGTGGTTTAAATTAATATAGGTTGTTAATAAAAATTTGGCTATAAATACATCCAATTCATGTTTTCCAATTTATATTTTCAATGTGCATACATGTATCAGCTATCATTTTTTTCATGGATGTTACTATCATTTAACTGTAGATATTTTAAAAGACTAAAAAAATCTCAGCAGCATTGCAAATGTACTTACTTATACGCTGGTATTGAGTAACATGAGTAAATATGACTTGTTTTGTGGTAAGGTTGTTGTGGTTGGAGATCAGAGTGCAGGAAAAACTAGCGTGTTGGAAATGATTGCTCAAGCACGAATATTCCCACGAGGATCTGGGGAGATGATGACACGTTCTCCTGTTAAGGTAAGAAAACGGGCCATCCGAATGACGTTCTTTAGGAAAGGAGCCGCTTCAGTGAGCTTTGTGTATTGTGGTGAAGAATTTTAGCTACAGAAAGAATTGACACATAGCATTTGGAATTACTCCTATTGTAGAGATCAGTAGAAGGCACAGCCAGCAGCAGGCCAGTGTGACCGGAGCTGAGTGCGTGAGGAGAGAGCGATGGGAGGAGAGGACAGTGGCACAGGCTATACTTAGGCCTTTGGAGTTTACTCTGAGTAAGAAAATGAGAATCTTGGAATTAGAATAAGTAAATGTAGATAATTCCTGGCTTTAATGTAAAAAAGAGTAGAGAAATGGGACAGTAGCAGTTGAAATATGTTGGGTCAGTGGAGTGTTTTTGAAGATATTAACATGTATATGTAATGCCATAGTTGGGGGGGAAATGATGCAAGGGAGAGGGAACAAAGAGGGAGCAGAGTCACTGAGGTAAAAGAGGCTGGGACTCCATGTACAAGTTGTCCATGTATAGACGCAATAACAATTCATCCATGGGTACAGGAAGGAAATCCATGGCTACAGAGTCTTCCACTCACAAGGTATTAATTAGGTGCTTAATATGTGCCAGCACTGTTCTAGGCAGTGTGCGGGTGAACAAAACAAAGACCTTCGCCATAAAAGAGGGTAAGTTCTAGCAGAGAGAGATAAATAAGAGACATAGTAAGTGACTAAGTTACATGGTATGTTAGAAGGTGGTAAGTGTGCAAAAAAAGAAAAAAGTGGAGCCAGGCAGTGGGAATGATCGTTCTAGGGTGTTGGTAGACTGCACTGAGAAGTGACAGTTGAACTAAGGCTTGGAGAAAGTGAGGGAGGGACTTGTGAGATCATCTAGTTGAAGAGTTTTCATACAGAGAGAAAGTGCAAAGCCTCTGACAAAGGTGGCGATTTTGTTCCAGGCCAGTGTGGCGAGAACAGTGAAGAGGAGTTAGGTGATGAGATCCGAGGATTAACGGTGTGGGGGGCGGGGGTGGCTAGGGAGCAGATTAGTAGAGCCTTGTAACTCATTGTGCGAGCTTTGGTTTTTATTTTGAATAAAATGGGAGCCAATGGAGGGTTTCAAGCAGAGTCACATTACTTTTTAAAAGGGTCACTATGACTGCTATGTTGAAAATAGACATAGGCCCTGACGAATGTGACTCACTTGGGTGGGGGTCATCCCGCAAAGGGAAAGGTCGCCAGTTCCTTTCCTGGTCAGGACGCAAGCCTAGGTTTCAGGTTTGGTCCCCAGTCAGGGTGCATATGAGAGGCAATGAATTGATGTTTCTCTCTCACATTGATGATTCTCTCCCTCTCTTTCTCCCTCCCTTCCTCTCTCAAAAAAATAAAATAAAATAAAGAAAAGAGACATAGGCAAAAGAGGTAGAACCAGGAAGACTAGGTAAAAAGCTCCAGGTTGGAGGGAGCATCCAGGTGATACTTGGGCCAGAGAAATAGCAGTGAAGGTGATAGAAAATGGTTAAATCTATTATGAAAGTAAAATCAACATGATTTTTTGACATATTTGATGTGGAAAGAGAGGAGGTTAGTTGTCAGGGTAGCTTGAGGTTTTTGGCCCAAATAAATTAAAGCATGTCATTGGCAGGGGGAAGTCTGGATTACAGTGAGTTTGCTTTGGGGAAGAAAATCAGGAATTTTTGGCTTGCTAAGGGGTGTTAACAAATTAGCAGTTGAATATACAAGTTTGGAGAGCAGTTTGAGCTAGAAACTTAAATTCAGTAGTCATAATCAAATATCTAAAGGTAGTAGATAAAGCCATGATCTCACTGAATAGGATCACCATGGGAGTGAGTAGAGATAGAGAAGACAGAACGAAGGATTGTGTCCCAGGCACTCTAACATTAAGAGATTGAGGGAGATGGAAACAATGAAGGAGCCTGTGTGGTAGGAGGGAAACCAGAACAGTGCAGTTGGTGTCCTGAAAGTCAGCGGAAGAAAATATTCAGAGAAGGGAGTGATTGGCAAGGTCAGTGGTGCTGATAATCAGGGAAAATGAAGACTGAGAACTGAGTATTGAGTTTATAATAGAGGCAAATAAGTAGAAATGTGAAAGTTTCCTTCTGATTGCTTCCACTTCATCAGTGACCTCAGAACCTAGATTATCAGTTGTTCAGTAAAGAGAGGGGAGAAGGTATTGAAAATTGAGTAAGAGGAAAGTGTGAAGTCTGTTCTAGGCAAGCGGTGAGTTGATAAGGGAGGTCGAGAAATACTGGGATTGCTGAGGGGTACTGACATCCCCATTAAAGTCCGTGGACACAAACTTAGGAGCGAACTGTGTGGTTGTGTTTTATTTTTCTTTTAGTGCAGCTGGTGGGTGTATTATAGGGTAACTGAGGAGTTGGAAAATTGGTGTCACCAAGAATGAATGCCAGAGTAGTGGCAGAGAAGGAGGCAGTGAGACCGATGCTACAATCTTTTAGAAATAGAGCCTGTTCATAACTGTAGCCAGCAGTCTGGTGTGATTCATACAGAGTGCATATTTGGAATCTGACTGTGAATTCAACCAAGTCATGTTGAGCTAGTTTCTGTTTCATTTTTCAGTGGGAACGGTTTTCAACCGGTATGCCATGAGAATTTAAAAACATGTGGTACCTGACTAGTCAGGGGCACTGACCTATTTTTCCTCAGCTTGTCAAATAAGAAAATGACAACAGCCAATACAACAATAGCCATCTGGTGCAAATGAATCAAAATTATTTGAGATTGACAAAAAAATACATAGTTTTTGGTGTGCCACAGAATTTTAGTAATTAGTTTATATATTGCCATGAGATGAAAAAAGTTAAAAATCCCTGTTCTGTGGTGTTGATTGAATGTACCACACTTTACGGATCCATTTTATTTTGAGCATTTGGGATGCTTTTAATTTAGAAAGAAAAAAATGAACCAACCACACCTCATATCATGCTCTGTAGACTGTAAAAACATTGTAAACCAACCCTGTACATTGTGATCAGCACCCTAATTGTAGTGGCTATGGTGATGTAAGAGCTCACTTTCTTCATACAGCAGGGACAGAATGCCTGGAAACCCACAAGGCTGGTTTCTTTCTAGTTTGCCCTTACTCCTCTCGTGTTTCTCAGGACTTCTCTTCCTTGGTAGACTCTGGACTCTACATTTCTCTTCCCTGAGGACTGCTTAGCATGTTAGCCTCGTTAGCAGCTTCTTTCTGCTTCACTTCTTAACGTGCAAATACCTTAAAGGGAAAATGCGTGCCGACTGTGGGGCTTGGAATTTGGAGATTCATTCCTGCTGTGCATTTTTGTCTGGGTTCTCTGGGACTTTGTCACTCTAAGTCGTGGCTGCTTGAAAACCCTGGCTCCTCAACCCAGTGTAACTGCTTTAAGTCTTAAACTTTTCTCTTGGGCCGCACTGTGCCACAAATCAGCAAATGCCCTGAGGGAAAATAGCTGCAGGAATATGCCCCCCAGATCCTTTGGGGTCTTGGACTCGGGCCACATTGCTCTCTGATTCCTTCAAACAGCTGGTTTTGGTTTGTTAGCTAACCTGTTTACCTAATCTCAGTAGAGGGAATTGTGTTTTAAAATCGGATCATTATAGTAAAGCTTGAAAAGTTACACTTAAACAATCAAGGAATGTGAAGTTAAGAAATTGAAACCACTGACTGTTAATCTATAAGTTGTTAGAGAGTTTCTTGCTCAAATGATGCTCCTAGGGGGAAAGCCGCCACAGCTCTCCTGTAGTGAGTACCACTCTCTACTTTGGTGCCCTAGGTTTTGCTACACCATCCTGATATCTCTGTATGTATCTGTCCAAGAATGGAGATAGATAGGTATATAATAACCAATATCTATGTATATAGATTATATATATATATTATAATCTAAACCACGGATAGTCACCTCTTCCTGTGTCCCCACCTACAACACTTGGCACAGTTAGCTCTCAGTAAACAGATGTTAAATAAATGAATTGTCCTTTACCTAAATTTACATTTGAAGTTAAATGCAAGATTTTCGGTTGATGGTTTTGTGTTCAGTATACAACGTTGAATGTGACACTAGAAGGGCAGCAGCATTTTAGGTCATGAAAGATATAAAGTAGTCAGCAACCTTGTTGGGCAATCAGGATACATGTGACAGATGTGTGGACAATACAGATGGAGAATTCTGCAGTCTCCATGCTGCCATGCTGGCAGCCCCCGGGGAAGCTCCCAGTGCGTGTAGTATGAAGGGGTGCCTGGATGTGTGTGGCACAGTGGCCCTGTCTAGACCGTGTAAGCGCTGTGGGAATTAATGTAGACTGTAACTAACATTACTACATTTCAATTTCTATTAATTTCAGGTGACTCTGAGTGAAGGTCCTCACCATGTAGCCCTGTTTAAAGATAGTTCTAGAGAGTTTGATCTTACCAAAGAGGAAGATGTAAGTACCATTCATGTGAGGTTTATATGTGTAACTATTGCCTGCGTAAGCTTATACAAGACAACTTAATGGAATATTTGTTAACCAAAGATTTTCTTAGGACTTCCTTCTTTTTCTACTTACAGCTTGCAGCATTAAGACATGAAATAGAACTTCGAATGAGGAAAAATGTGAAAGAAGGCTGTACTGTTAGCCCTGAGGTAAGTGTTGCAATTCATTTCAACAATGTTTTATGGAAATCTAACGGTCATGATTTGAAATAAATCATGGTTTGGCATTGACATTTAGATTGCTGCTCTTCCAAGATAACAGATTTTTTTTTTTAATATTCCAAACAATATATCACTTTGTGGTTAATTATCTAGCAGCAATACCTGGGAACACTTTAGGAACCCACATTCTAAGGCTCCACCCAGAACACACCACATGATAAATTAAATTTGGGGCGCACCAGTGTGTTGTAGCAACTCTCCAGGTGATTCTGATTAGCCCTGAAATTGCAGAACCACTACTCTAGTTAAGTCTCCTAATTTTACACAAACAGACATGGAAACCTAGAGAGATTTAGTGGCTTGCCCAAAATATAATTATGTTTAAGATCCAAAAAAAAAATAACATTTTTTTCTGAGCACCATATCTGAATGGATGAGTTATAGAATTTTCAGAATATATATCACCAAAGAATTCCTAACAAGCTTCCTCCAAATTAGTTTTTCTTTTTCTTTTTTTTCCCCCCTGAGTAGACCATATCTCTGAATGTAAAAGGCCCTGGACTACAGAGGATGGTGCTTGTTGACTTGCCAGGTGTGATTAGTGTAAGTATCTATAGAACTTGTATTTTATCTTATTCCTGTTGTGGAAAACATTTATAATGACACTTAAATCCTTTTCTTTAAGACTGTGACATCAGGCATGGCCCCTGACACAAAGGAAACTATTTTCAGTATCAGCAAAGCTTATATGCAGAATCCTAATGCCATCATCCTATGTATTCAAGGTAAATCTTATCAAAAGAGTTTAATTGCACTGATAAGCTTCCTTTAGCAATCCAAGCTTTGCTGTAAATATGCAGGCTATGTAAACATACAAGATGAATATGTTTCGCCATCTCTTACTTATTCATTTTACTAGTAAATAGAATTGGGATTGCTGGTATTTTGATGAATTTCACTGTAGGCACCATAGAAATGGTTACTGGCTAGTATATTTTTTCATAACAAAGATGTATTAAGAAAATCTTTCTTATTATAATGTAGACACAAAGATGTACCTTGTGGGAGTTTTTAAAATCCACTGTGCAGTTATTAAGTGTGGTTTTTAATTTTTTCAGATGGATCTGTGGATGCTGAACGCAGCATTGTTACAGACTTGGTCAGTCAAATGGATCCTCATGGGAAAAGGACCATATTTGTGTTAACCAAAGTAGACCTGGCAGAGAAAAATGTGGCCAGTCCGAGCAGGGTGAGGCCAGCAGATTGTCTGTACAAGCTCCCGCTGTGACGGGGGCTGTTTGTAAATTTTAAAAAATCCTTATGGAACACTTTATGGATTTTTCTTGGTTCTCTGTAAAAACAAAGTATTGGAAAGTTACAGTAAAGTACTTAGGTACAATTTTGAGGTGTAAATAAAATTCCATAATTATAGTTAATTTGCTTTTCAAATACTTAAACTGCCTATGTTGCATACTCTACTTTAAATAATTTTGTATGCTGACATACAGTCATTAACCTTATTTGTGGTGCTTCTCTTTTTAAATTTTCTAATTGTTGTTCATATATTAGTGTAAAACAAGTGACAATACATCTGAGAATAGGCTGAGACTGGGGGAGGAAAAAAAAACTAGTGACGATACAGATTCCTTTTGGACTTTATGCCTTTTTATAAATTTTTTATTTTTGGTAAATTAACATCTTTCCTAACTGATCAAAGACAGTGTGGCAGATTTTTATGTTAGAGAAGGCATTAAGTTAGATGCCAGGTGTCAGCATTCTTATCTATGCTCCAACACCAAAGGAGTGTGTGCTTGGGCGAATCTTGTTATTTTTCCGTAATTAGTGCACAATCCAGCCAGTGATTTTCAACTGGTGTGCCACTAGAATTTTTAAAACATGCAATACTTGACTATTTAGTCCGGGACACTGACCTTTTTTAACTTATATTGTCAAATAAAAAGTAACAACAGCCAATACAACAATGGCCATTTGCTGTGAATGAATCAAAATTATACCTATTTTTTGGTGTGTTACAGAATTTTAGTAATTAGTTTATGTGTGCCATGAGATGAAAAAGGTTGAAAATCTCTGGTCTAAGTAATCTCTAGGATCATTTTCATTGCTGCAATTCTGTGACTTTGACTTCTATACATAGTGGTCAGTGTTCTTCCTCTCTGCCTCTTGTAGCAAGGAAAGAAGTTTATTTCAAGGTAGCATGTAGAAGTGTTATTAAGGTTCAAGCTTTCTATTTAATTGTAAAAGTATAAGGTGCTCTGGTTAAAAGTACAGAAACTGTAGCCAGATTGCTTGGTTTCAAATCCTAGCTCTACTGTTTGTTAGCTGTGTAACCTTGGATAAGTTACTTAACATCTTAGTGCTTTAGGCTCTCATTTGTTGGAAATGAAGATGTTAATGGTATGAGCTCATAAGTTGTGAAGGTTTAATGAATTAAATATTTGTTTTAAAAATGCTTGAAATAATCCTTGGCACAAAAGTGTTATGTACATGGTGGCTGTTGTCTGTTCTCATTATTATTATATCTTTATCCCTCATAGAACAACTTTAGGTATAAGGGCCCATCCCTCATGCTACTGCTTAGAATTTGTCTCCTTTCCACCTGAGACTCGTTGAGACTGGGTCTCTCTATTGGGCTTCCAAGACAGATCACTCCTACATTGACTGATTGTCTAGAGGACCCACAGGACTAAAGCACATAGTCATTCTTATCACTGAAGATTTATTACAACGAAAGAAGACAAAGCAGAGTCACAAAGGGAAAAGGCACAAGAGATGATGTCTAGAGGAAACCAGACTCATGTTTTCCCAGTAGAGTCACAGAGGACATGCCTAGTCCCTCCAGCAACAGGTTACTCATTAAAGACTTGGCACCTAAGGTTTTATTGGGGCCTGGTTTTGGGGGCACCCTCAAGTACCAAGATTCCAGACACCCAAAGGAAAGCAGATGTTCAGCATAAACCACACTGCTTGCACAATGAGCTACTTTATTTAAGGAAATTTTTATATTAATGTAGGGAATTGTTTACTAGCTGAGTTCCCAGATACCAACCTAGGACAAGCAGGCCTTTCTAAAGACAGCAGTCTCAGGTCTGATGTGTTAACTTTTAACTCTGTGACCTTTGCTTTGCCTTATTTTATGGGCGAGGCCTGCTGCGGCAGTATTAGTGCTGATATGGACAGGGGGAGAAGTGAGGTAAAAGCAAATTTCCGTGCTTTTTGCCCATCTCTTCCGTCTTTTCATTTCTTTGTCCTCTTTTCTAGGATAGTGAGTCTGTAGTTCTTTTAAAATGCAATTGAAGCTTATATAGCAGTCCTCTTTTATACCAGAGTCAGTGTCAGCTTAGGGATGTGACCTGTATTAGAGGAGGGATTCTTACATCAGTGAGTCTGCACCTGAATGGGCTCCTAGAGAAGGAACTCTGACATCATGTGAATGATAGGTCTCTATGCAAATGTGCATTTTTCTGGGAACAAGGTCTGTAGTTTTTGTTACATTTAGAAAAATATTTTCACCCTAAAGGAGTTGAGAACCTATGGATTCAAATTGTTTTTTTTTAAGTTTTAAAAAGAAAAAGACAGTTCAACCTGGTTAGACTTTTAGATATTTGAGGGTGAATATGGGGAAATAATAGCAGCTGCCATTTATTGAATCTTCTGCACTCCTGGCACTGTGTTCAGAATCATTATCACTTCTTAACAACCACTTCGAACAAGTTGTAGTGTATTTAATGCCACGTAGCTAGTTAGGTGGCCGAGTAGAAATTCAAACAAAGGCCTGACTCCAAAGCACTATACATTATTGAAGGTTTTAATTTCGGTGCTTGTGTTTTAATAATACATTTTTAATATACTCAAATTAAATGTATTTAGTTTTTCCTCAAATAGCGGTTGAAATTCATTTTAATATTTTTGTATAGATTTACATATTTAAATAAACATACGTAAATAGCATTATTAAATTTGCTTTCTAAATAGTATATAATCTTCTTTAAAATTATGTAAACCTTCATCTCACATTTATTCTTCTCACTTTTAAAAATAGATTCAGCAGATAATTGAAGGAAAACTCTTCCCAATGAAAGCTCTGGGTTATTTTGCTGTTGTAACAGGAAAAGGTATGCAAAGATGGATTGCCGTAATTGAAGTTTTTGTTGTTTTCAAGTACTGAACATTAATTTTCTTAGAACTTCACCATCATCTTTCCCTAGGCAACAGCTCTGAAAGCATAGAAGCAATAAGAGAATATGAAGAAGAATTTTTTCAGAATTCAAAACTCCTAAAGTAGGTATTTTAACATACATTTTAAACACATTTTAAATACATTTAGCCTTTTCGCTTATAGTAGTATTAGGGAAGGTTGAATTGGGACTGGGGATGTCGAAGGGATATCCTTGAATAGATATTGACAGGAATTAACAGAAAATAAATAAGATACTAACAGAAAAGCGAAAGGAGGAGGTAAAGGGCGACTGATTTATAGTAAAACTTTACATGTAGAGAGTCCCTTGAAGTGGAAAAGTGTGCCTGCTCTATATTGGTATAGTAAATCAAGGTAGTTCTTATAATCTCAAGTAATCTCCAGTGGGATAGGAGCTGGCAAGCATATAGAACTGCTGTCCAATATAGTATAGCAATCACTATCCTTGCATGTTTATTTAAATCTAAATAAGTTAACATCAAATAAAATTAAAACTTCAGTTTTCAGTCACATTAGCCATACATTTCAAGAGCTCAATAATCCCATCTGGCTAGTAGTGCCTGCCCTGTTGTATAGTTCAGATATGGAACATTTTCTTCATCACAGAAAATTTTACTGGACAGTGTCAATATGAAATGTATTCGTAGCTGTTCTTGGTAGCTTACCATAATGAGCACATTCTCAAACTTAGTATAGCCCTTTTGCCATTTTACATATACTTTAACTCTTGTTACTTTTTACAGGGCAAGCATGCTAAAGGCACACCAAGTGACTACAAGAAATTTAAGCCTTGCTGTATCGGACTGCTTTTGGAAAATGGTGCGAGAGTCAGTTGAACAACAGGCTGATAGTTTTAAAGGTAAGGTGGGTTTTTGAAATAAGGCAACACATTTAGATATTGCATTACCTGGTAATTTTAGGCATCCATCAGGTTCTTTACCCCCTTTCTTTAACAGTTATGTTTTAGTTCACTTACTGTTAGATAGTATGTGGAAAGTAGAAAAAATACAATCTTCAGTTGTAGCACTACAAGAATAGGATTTTTCCTTTCAGAGGAAATATCGCTGGGAGCACGTGGGAATTTAAACGCATTATAAAGTTTACAGTAATATATGGGAGAACATGCTTAGTTAACTATAATGAAGTCAGAGTTCTCCTTTAAGGAGGAAAGAGGAAATGTATTAGGCATCAGAGCAGCCTGTGCTTCAGCTCGTTCCTGAGTCCTGTACTTTCCTGTTCCACGGCTTCCATAGTTTCATTTGGTGAGAGTGTACATTTCTTCTCTTTTCCCCTTTAGATATCCTACCTATTTATTCCATTTAGTCCCTGAGCAACCTTGTAAGTATTGTTATTATTCCCATTTCACAGAAGAGAAAGTTGAGGCACAGAGTACCTTACCCAAGTAACATACCCAGTGTCACACAGCGGCAGACCTGGGATTTGAATCTTAGTGGTATAAACCCAGAGTCCAGGCTCTTAGCTGCTGTACTGAACTGCTTTATGCATGTGTTTTGTGGATTGAAAATGGAGAAACTAGAATCAAGGAGATTAGTTTGGAAAATTTGCAGTAATGAGGTTCTGAGATGTTGGGAGCCCAGAGTACTCAGGAGTTATAGGTGCACACTTATATTCAGTTAATACAGTAGAAATGCAAGGTAGCCTTTAGTTTAGCCACTGCATCTGGGGAGAAAGACAGTCCTCAAACTTGAACATCTTTCTTTCTTCCTCAGCAACACGTTTTAACCTTGAAACGGAATGGAAGAATAACTATCCTCGCCTGCGAGAACTTGACCGGGTAATATTTGTGCACTTCATGTATTTTGAGTATATGTAATCTGGAGATTTTCAACTGGTGTGCTGCAATAATTTTTAAAACATGCAATACCTGGCTATTTAGTCTGGGGCACTGATGTCTTTTCCATTGGTGTCAAATCAAAAAGTGACAACAGCCAACACAACAATAGCCATCTGGTGTGAATGAATCAAAGTATGCCTATTTTTTGGTCAGATTGACAAAAAATGTATTTTGGGCATGCCACAGAATTTTAGTAATTAGTTTTTGTGTGCCACGAGATGAAAAGGGTTGAAAATCGATGGTCTAAATCAGTGTCATGCTCTGACAAAAGTTATGTTGGTGGGTGAAATCCGATAAGCTGAAGTGCTTTGGCTTTGACCATGATTACTAATGTAGAGCTGCAAGAATACATTTCCAGGAGCATTTATCATTTCTACAGTAACTTAAATTATTTTTCATAGTACTAAAACATAATTAAGGATCGCCAGATGTCAAAACAAGCATTTAAAAATATTTTCTGAGATGAATATTTTTAAAGGTTTTAGACAATTAATGTATTTATATAAATGTAAACTTTTAAAAAGTATACATCCATTTCTTTACTTTTTCAACATTTATTGTGGAAGAATATACTTTAGTGGGATTTAAATTCTGTTTTTTCTTGATTTTAAAATGCCATTGTTTACAGCATTAGTTTACTAATACACTAAATTAATATATATTAATACTTTCATGTAACATTTGCATAAAAATTTATATGAACAAATGCTATGCGAAATTAAGTGAATAAGGTAGACATTTGTGTCATTTTCTTTGTCCTTGTCTGGATATTGGGATTTTTAAAAAAGAGATTAGGATACAAGAGCAATATTTGCTGGTCATACATGCTTCAGACCTGAGCTCATCCTACTGGCTTGTCAGAGGCCTTCTTTTTGTTATTTCTGAAAATCATGACAGAGCACATTGATTATCGTATGAAAATCTTACTTACTTGTGTCTATGTTGCCCAGAATGAACTGTTTGAAAAAGCTAAAAATGAAATCCTTGATGAAGTTATCAGTCTGAGCCAGGTTACACCAAAACATTGGTGAGTATTTGACCTTTTCTCAAAGACTTTAATATGTGAATTATAATGAAATACTAAAATTTAGATTGATAAAGCAGTGGTTTATTGTAGCCTTGGCTCATCCCCCTAAACATAGGCAATAACATAAAAGTATGTGATCACTATTCTAGTCCAATTAACTACTTATATAGAATAAATTATGTATTTAGTGTCTTTCAGAAGAGATATTCTGAAAGAGAGCTTTATACTTTTTTTAATCTTGCTTCGTCTTAGGCTTTTCTTTACCTTTAATATATTTTGTACAAATCACATTTCATATTGAACCCTATTTGATTTTTTTTAATAGCAAGTAAATGTATCCTTTTGAAAAACACTCATGCAAATCTTTCAAGGCAAACTGTTACCTTCACTTTATGTTTCGTGTAAACTTGGGCACTCTCAAATGTGCTGGAGTGGGGCACTGTAGCCAGAGCATTACAAGGAAACTGTGTCTAAATAGCCTTGAGATTTTTGCAGTCATATGTTAATTAACAAATTCCTTGTGCATATCTTATTTCTCTAATGAAGTCTGCAGTATTTTAAAGAATTTATCACTCATAGAGCATAATTATTCTTACTGCCGTTCATTGCAAATAATTTCTGTGCCTCTTCCATTTGCTCAGTTGAAGATTATCAAAATTGATCCTATGCAGTAGTACCCATTACTTAAGTTTGAATGCGGTATTACTCATTTCTCCATCTTGGTGCCCTTTTTTCTTCAAGAGTGAAGCCTTTTCTCTCATCAGGTAGTCACAATTGATCTTGATCTCCTCTTATTATTAAAAGAAAAAAAGGATTCTGATCTGTACTTATTGACCGATTAGATATAACACAACTTACCTTTGTTTTTGTTTCTATTGTAAGCCAGTTCTTTGGCTTTCTGTAAGCCAATTCATTTTTGATGTAGCAAGAGATCGATGTTTGTGCATGTTTAAGGTCTGTCCAAAAAGTATCCATCCATGTAATATGAAAAAGAGACGTTTACTGGAGAAGATACAAGAGACAAGAAACATTTTACACAGGACAATGACGCCTTAGTCCTCTTCAAAGTAGGCATCTTGGGACCTCACACAGTTCTCCCAATTGCCACTAGCTGCCCTGTCATATTTTCCTGAATCTCATCAACAGTCTGAAATCTCTTCCTTTTCAAAGATGATATTAGTTTTGGGAAAAGCCAGAAGTTGCAGGGCACCAAATAGGAGGGCAACTGGGTCACCTGGGTGATTTGATGTTTCACCAAAACACCCTGCATGAGATGTGATGCATGAGCAGGTGTGTTGCCATGATGAAGCTGCCAATTACCAGTTGCCCATAGCTGCGACCTTCTGAATCATTTGAATAGTTTCTGTGGAGGATTGTTCAAATTTAATATGAAATTTTGTGCAGATTCATTGCTCTACTCATTCATTTTGAATGTGACAGACATGCTCGCTCAATGATATCCACCACCCCCACTGACTAGTACAGTGAAGTCATCATTGTTCCTGCATGGGCATTCCAGTCCACTCTTCTTGGCTGCCAGGTTACATCGATGTCGTGCAAACCATTCTCATTATATTAACAATGGCTGGACTTTTTCTGGACAGACTTCCTGTGTGTGTGTGTGTGCGTGTGTGCGTGTGTGTGCGTGTGTGCGTGCACGCGCGCGCTCGTGCCTACAGAGAATGAATATAATACTGCATGCCTTACTTGGTTGTATGAGGATAATGTACATAAAAAGTGATTGTAAACTATAATAACTAGTAATAACTAGTTATAATATAACTAGCTATATTATATATTATATATAACTATATAATAAACTATAATAACTAGTGCTATTTATGGGAGAAAAATGTGCTTCTGTACATTTCTGACATTATCAAATGGCATGGTTGGTTTTTACTGGACAAATCAAGTCTGAAATCAAAGTATACCAGCCCTAGAGCAAGCCTTAAAGGTAAATCTCCTTTATTTAACACATAGGAGGCCGAGAGGAGAATTGTGAAGAGACAGGGAACCTGTACTGCCAGATTGCCTGTTGAGATTGCAAGGGAGAAAACTAGGACCTCTGGCTGCTAGAGATTTATTCTGTGCGCTGCTAGATTAGATGATTTTGTACATTTTCATCATTTTCCCCCCAGGCTCTATAGCTTAACACAAGCATAGATCAAAATAGCATGTCCTAATCTTAACTGTTCATGCCACATTGAATTCAACTGCAGTGAACCCCAAATGTGTTATTTTTGTGACATAGTTGATGCTATGTCTTACGTAGTATCCTTCTGCTGCATAATGCCTGATACAATATTTTACAATATGTGCCTAAGACACCTATAATTATTTAAGTCACAGGACTTTTTAATCTATATACAGTGATCAGGAATCGGTGTTATAAGCATTTTATGTCCTAACATAAAATGTTATGTTCTTATATATATTCCACTATACTTTAATAATACTTTAAGAAAGTTATTGGGCTTGACATATGGTGTGTTCTAGTGAGAAATAGCCTCTCAACATTTTCATGCAATATACCTGATCATCAGGAATCAATTACTGGCATTAAGCAGGAGATAATTGATATATCGTTAACATTATATGACCATCATCGTAGATATATTTTTTTATTTGTCATTTAGAAGGATAGCTGGCTGGACTTATAGAAACACACATTTTTTTAAATGGTATCATAGTATGGATCCAATGTTTGGTGAAAGGTATTAAGTTTATTTTGCTGAAGTTAGAAGACTTCTTGATAAGAAGAATGTTTTTGTACATTGTAGTATTATATTATAGTAGAAATTAGTTTGGGAGATGCCAAATAAATATTTTCTTGAGATTTCAACTTTTTTTTCTTGATTGAAGTAGTTGTCTTTTTCTTATAGAGATTTGTGTTCCTGTAAGATAATCTTTATGGCAGAATTTTCAACTTCATTGCACATCTTTTATATTGTTATCTTAGTCATGAAGTGTTGAACAATATTACCTAGCAATATCCTGTAATATCTCTGTGCTGTGGTTGGTAAACATAAAATTATACCATCTTTTCAGTCTTGGACTCCAGTTCATAGTCAACACATGTAATGTATATATTAATAATAAGCAAACAAGCCAATGAAGAGATGCTTAGAATTATTAGTCATTGGGGAAATGCAAATTAAAATCACAGTATGTTACCACTGTAAACTTATTAGAATGACTAATGTTAAAAGAACTAACCACACCAAGTGTTCACAAGGTGTAACTCTAGAGTTCTCATACTGTGCTGGTAGGAATGTAAGATGGTCCCGCCATTTTGGCAAAGTTTGGCAGTATCTTACCAAGTTAAGCATACAATTACGATATGATCAGCCATGCCACCTGTAGACTATTTACCCAAGAAGAACAAAAGAATGTGTCCATACAAAGACTCATATGTGAATGCTTATAGCAGCTTTATTTGCAATAGACAAAACTAGAAACAACCGAAGTGACCCTCTGCAAGTGAATACATAAATAGATTCATGTAATGGAATACTACATAGCAATAAAAAGAAGTGAAATATTAATATACATACCATACATAAATCTCAAAATAATTATGCTGAGTGAAAAGAGACAAAACAAGAGTGCGTGCTGTATGGTTGCATTTATATAAAATTCTGGAAAATATAAATTAAATCCGTAGTGACAGAAAGCAGATCCAGTGGTTACAACTTTTGGGGATGATGTATAAGTTCGTTACCTTGATCATGGTGATGCATGGATGTGTACATATGTCAGCACTTTAAGTATATGCAGTTTATTGTAAGTTAATGATACTTCTGATAAAGCTGTTTTTAAGAACTTAATATTATATTTAAATTTAGTGTTCTTGAAGCTTTTCATTTTTTAAATTTCAGGGAGGAGATGCTTCAGCAATCTTTGTGGGAAAGAGTGTCAACTCATGTGATTGAAAACATCTATCTTCCAGCTGCACAGACTATGAATTCGGGGACTTTTAACACCACAGTGGACATCAAGCTCAAACAGTGGACTGATAAACAGCTTCCTAATAAAGCAGTAGAGGTTAGGATATAATTTAATTAAATGGGTAAGAAGCATTATCTGAAGGGAGTAGGAGCTGTGAAATTTAGATTGTATTCCCATCACAGCCACTATCTTTCTTTTTATCTATATATTCCATTTATTCTTTATTCTTCATTTTTGTATTGGGATTAAGTTTAATACTGCTACCAATTACTACTGTTATAAAATTTTACTAAATGTTACAAAACTTTGTTATGGTGTTGGTGTGAGTGTGTTGTTTTTCTTCTAAAGGTAATATTTAACAAAACCACCAAAATTTGCTTAAATGTGAAGTATTTTTAACTTATTCTGTGGATAAAGAGTCCATAAGGACGTGTTTAATGGATTAAATATTTCATATATTGATTTTCTGCAAGGCTCAATTATAGTTAATAATCATTTACTTAACTGTGTCTTGCCAGAAGGCTAGACTAAAAACTGAGAAAGTGCCTTAAAGAATGCATTTCTGTTACCCATGTATCTTGGCCCTGCTACCGAGTAGCTGTATGATCCTTGGGCTACTTGCTTAAGGTTTCTGTTTCTTTGTCTATAAAATAAGGGTGACAATGTGGCCTACCTCATAGATTTTTATAAGGAGGAAATGAGTTAATGTATGTGAAATACATAGACAATATCTGGCCCGTAGTGATTGTTCAGTAAATGCAGCTGCTGTTATGATGACAATGATGATGATGACTATCATCCAGAGTGATCAGCCACTCTGAAGAATGATTGTTCCAACAGTTGATGTGTCCAGCACTTCTGTGTGAGGATGTGCACAAAATTAGAATCAGTGTTAAAAATAATTTTGTTTTTCATACTTACCTTAGAAACAAAATGTTTCTGATTAGGTGTTTCACCCCTTTCCTATTCTGTTCCAGTCGTAGCTTCTTCACCTCTGGTCTCAATTTCCTTAAGCCTCCCTTTCTGAGAACTCTGATAGTCATACCACCTAAGCTGCATGTTGCTGACCCCTGATCAGTTCTCCACACATTCACCCCTACAGTAATTAGAGCTGCTGCTACCACTTCACTAGCTTTCCTCACTACTGATCAACCCTAATATTTTTGGGGCCCTGTCTCATGACAGGATATTTCTATATCCTGTGGTTCGAGCAGTGGAAGTGGTCTTAGAAATGGCAATGATTCTGTCTCCTGCTGCTTTGCACCTTCACCCCTAGTTGTGGTACAAAGATGTGAACCTGCTGAAGGTCTAGAAACATCCATTTTAATACTTACACTGTATTCTTGGACAGGCACCTTTATGCCGTAATTTCTTCATATTTCAGATGAAGAAGGCTAAATATAAAATACCATTAACCGGTCTACTTTAAGTATAATTCTTAATTATTTTTGACACTGCTCTTACACTATTCTTGTAATTAGGAGTTAGCTATAATATAAGGCTGAATAAGACTCAGCTATGTTGGAGAGCATTGATGTATTGCTTCACATATTTGCACAAAGACAAAAATGTGAAGAAGGCTAAGTCATTAAGTTTTAGCCCTGACTGGTGTGGCTCAGCGGATTGAATGCTGCTGGCCTGCAAACCAAAGGGGTGCCGGTTCAATTCCCAGTCAGGGCACGTGCCTGGGTTCGCACCAGGTCCCCAGATGGGGGTGTGCAAGAAGCAGCCACACGCTGATGTTTTTCTCCCTCTCTTTTTCCCTCCCGTCCTCTCTGTCTAAAAATAAATAAATAAAATCTTTAAAAAATTTTTTTCAAACTTTGTACAGTGTGGAAGAAGCAAGCACACTCAAGCGTTGTAGAGAGTGAAGTAAGTGAACTAACCCAGTAGCTGGCTAGAGTGCACACCTGTCTAAAGGAGCCCCTCCATTCAGCTTTGGCAGGCGGTGGTGTCAGGGAATGTGAGCATAGTGTTGCCAGACAGCTCCAGAACGGCCGGAAATGTAGATTTGTTTGTGAAGTCTCTCAATTTTTAATACTGGGTACTAATTTTTAAAAATTTTAAACACTGTGTATGTCTAGCACTACATGTCAGGAATTCAAATCTATCCCACCAGATACCAGGGTAAGATCACTAAGCTAGAGTTTATATTTGCTGACTTTTTTAAATGTGGTTTCACATGTATTTTCTGATAAGCTGATTTATCACATCTATTTGACTTAAATTCATCTGTTTAGTTTTCGTGTTACACATTAAATGAAAGTATGTAGTATAAATTTTTTGTTTTAAATAAATAATTCTAGGTTGCTTGGGAGACACTACAAGAAGAATTTTCCCGCTTCATGACAGAACCAAAAGGAAAAGAGCATGATGACATATTTGATAAACTTAAAGAGGCTGTTAAAGAAGAAAGTATTAAACGCCACAAGTGGAATGATTTTGCAGAGGACAGTTTGGTATGTCATTTGTATATTAGGGTGTCTGCCTTATATACCATTTCTCAAATTGATACTTGTATAGGAGACTATTTTTATATGACCGAGTTGGATTCCAAATTTAAAATAATGAAGGGAAGAAATAGATTTATGATCTGTAATTGACCCTTTGACATTTCTCTGCTCTTCTATAATTGTGTTCTGTTATTTCTTGGCTATCATTTCAGGAAAAATGTCAAACTTCTCTAAACAGGCTTCTGTAAACTTTAGCAAATTATTATCCATTACCCTGAACTACTAGCTGCTTCTCATTTTACTTTCTGTGGTAATGAAAGGACTTAGATGCATTGATCTGTAATGGATTTGAGTCATGAAATGTTAGACTCCCAAAATCATAATGCTAACTACCATGTGTTGAATACTTACAAAGTACCAGAAACTCTGCTTTATATTTTGTAAGCATTATTTTAGTTTTTTTTTTTCAGAATCTATACCAACTTCATTTTGTAACAGTATTGCAGAAAGCAAAATGTCATTTAATACAACTTTAAGCTGCTATAAATCTAATCTGGCATCATAACTATACACAGGGTCAGAAGCAAAGGAAAAAAAAGTTCAATACAGTTAATAAATCCCTATCAGGTATCTGGTGTCAGCTTTAAATGGTCTAGCTTTCCTATAACCATCAAAAAACCGCTACTGCCCCTACCAACTCCTCTCCCCAGTGTCCTCAAACCTGTGTGAATTATCAAACTATCTGAAAGAGAAGGCGTGCTCACTAACAGAAGGTCAGCTTTGCATGGAGTGTTTTACACAAATGCTCCAGCAATGGGAAATGTGGACATGTAAAGAAAGCAAGCACTAAAGCTTTAAGCAGCCTGAATATTAAGAAGGGAAGAAGCAGTTTTCTCTTTCTCCTCCCTCCTGGTTCTGGAGTGCTGCCAAAGAGCATGTGTCTGAGAAGCATTGGCTGTGTGGAACAGTGGCGTCTCTAAACACTGTGCGTGGTCAGCAGAATTCTTCCTGACACCCTAGTCTGTGGATTCTGACTCTGCTAACAGTAAAGTCACAGAACTGGAAAGTCAAAGGGTTCCTTATAGAAAGATATCCCCAATGAATTTCTCAAACATTAGAAAATTTTCAAGCTGTAAGAAATGTTTTTAATTCATATTAATATTTTTTCATACAGTATATTTACTGCAATCTGAAAACTCTAAATATTTACTCTAATTCAATGGGAATTCAATGAGAAGCATCTGGAAGAAGGAAAGTCGTTACCTAAATTAGTCAGTTTCCTTTCCGCACAATAGCACCTGTTCAGGTAAACAGCACCTTATCAGAATGAGCCATAAAAAGCAGGTGGTTGTACACAGAGTAAACTGGAAACAAAACAAATCTCCCTAATTTAAAAAAAAAAAAGAAAGAACCATTAATATTTAGAAGTGGTTATAAAACAAAATAATACATTAAAATGCAAAAGAACTGGTGTAGGCCAGACCTGTTAAGGGAAGGTTGGTGTTAGCATTTTAGTCCTTCAGGCTTCTGGTGACGGTGACTGTTTGCAGTATAAATTTGCTGGGGTAGTGGTATGGCATTTAAGACCCAAAGCGGTCAAAATTCCTTAGGATCATGAAGTCGCATGTTGTTTAATAAATGAATTTGGCAACGTGCTCTTCCCCCTCCTCCAACTCCGTTTCTTTGTGCTGCACCGCTTGTGGGACCAACAGCTGGGGCGCTGCTGTCTGGCTCCCCTGACGGCCTGGGCCAGCGCCTGCTCATGATCAGCATCTGCATCTCCTGTGATCATGATGCGATTCTCAGTTCTAGTTTCAGATACCCCACCTTCATAGTCTTGGTGATGTGTGTGGTTGTGATTGTCAACGCAGAGTCAGATGTGATGATCTGTACCATTATTAACATGCCTGAGCCACCAGCTGCCCCACCATCTATCTGTGGAGACTCCTGCGAGGGCTTCAGTGTCAGTTTGGACAATAGGGACTTCCTGGGTGGAGATTTCTTTATGGGGCATCAAAAATGTTTACCTTCTCTGTCTTTACTATGGGTGGCTCTGAACAACAAATAATTTGAGGCAAAACATCAATGTCAGCATAAGACACTTATCCATTAACTTCATGGTGCTTGTCCTCTGTGTCTTCGCTCACATCTTCCTTGATAGTGCCTGCGTGTACACTCTCCTCTGCAGATGTCTTTGGGGCAGCCACATTTTTCCGGGTCACTGTTTCTACTGTGCTCACACCAGCACCTGCCTGTTCTCCTGGGCTGGCTCCTGACACTGGTTGCTCCCTCTCTATTAGCCTGGCTGCTCAGCCCGGTTCTCCCTCCACCTCTTCTTCATACTCCTCCTGTTCTTCCTTTATGGTGCCCTGGGTCACACAGTGTGAGGGCCATGCTCTCCCGCATCTTCCTCCTGGCCCGCACTGCTGCTTCTGCTTCTGGAAGACAGGGAGGTGGAGTCTTCGCATCAGAGCCTCCACCTTACAGACAGCCTCAGGACTACTCGCAGGTGATATCTCTTCACTGCTCTTTTCTTCTGTGACTGTTTTCATCTTTCCTAACCCCTGCCTGTTTCTTCTCCTCCGCTATGTTCAGAGTCTCATGTGAGCTCTTTCCTTCAGTGAGTTGTACACATGGGACTTTAGTGGGGCTTCTGATGTCCCTTCTGCCATCCCCATTCTGTACCATGGCAATGCTGACAGCTCCACAGCCAAGTGCTGAAACCCCGAAGCAGGGCCAGGACAATCCTTCGTAAATAAGGCTTTGGTCCACAACAACAGTAGAGGTCCATCTAGAATTCAGGAGAGCCACTCACTCGATTTGCCCTGGCCTGTCAATATGGATACTTGCCTGGTGGGTCTAGGCCTGGGTGCAGCCACTGTAGTGAAATTTGGACCCTAAGGTCAGGAATTTGGATTTTGGTGGCTGCTCTGAAGACACAAGCCTGTAAAAAGTATATTTCACATACCCTTTCCATAGCCTTTCCGCAGCTGGTTTGGCAGTTTGAATCCAGTGGTGCTTTCAGACTGTTCCAGCTCTGTTGGCCTAACTTTAATGTGAAAGTTACTACACTGACAGGAAATTTCTAGGTTTTCAGCCAAGCAAAACGATTGATTCTCAGTCTTTGTAAATGAGGAACCCATTAGCACACAGGCCCAGCTTAATGTTCACACCTTCTGAGTCCTTGGCATGACGTAGGTCAATGCCATACATGGAAAGCCTCTTTGCATTTTCTAAGACTGGGAATCAGCTTGTGCTGCAGATAAGCTTCTGTGGGTTTTATGCAGTTCTACTGCCTTCTCTTCCAGCTCCTTCGTCTGGGAGGGGGCAAAATGAAGTCACTGAGGTCATGACTGGCATGCTCTTGTGGGTCATAGTCTCCAAGCAGCCTGTAGTGTGGAGATCCCAGGAGGGCATCGTTAGCAAAAGAGCAGGGCAGATGGACGGAGGCAATGTCCTGCCAGAGCTGAAGGCACGGGAAGTATCTGGCGCTATCTTCAGCGGTTGTCTCTGTTTGTCTTGTGGGATCTAGCCAGTTTTTCTGCTCGTAGCTTTCCTGAAGTGAAAGTCCAAAGTAATCCTCCAAGAGGTTGAGATTTCACACACTTCTTCAAGTAACACTCCTTCGTACATTTTCCAGGTCACAGCTGTACTGGTGCCATCTAGGAGGGTCACTTTACAGTTCTGGTCTTTTTGATGGCTTTTGGAGCAGCCTTCTCTACTTTTAGCTTATTGGTCTACACTTCCTTCACCTCCCTTTTTGCTGCTGCTTCTGATTTGTTGTCTTATATCTTCTTTACCTTCTCTTCCTCTCTCTCTTTCCTTCATTCTTCAGCATACTGGGCGTCCATACTGCTCACTGAAAGTGTCTTTCCTTGACATCAACTGTAATGACCTGTTGTTTGGCCTGCCTCTCTACTTCAGAGGAAGATTTCTCTTTACATAAACCCTGTTCTTCCACAAGCTCAAGTAGGCTTTTTCTTATCTCCTCCCTCTCTGGCCACTACTAAGTTACAGGACTTGTTTCGTGAGTTACAGGTTATGAACCGAGAAATGCCCCTGCTCTCAGACAGACTGGTCCGCCTCCTCAGGCAGCTTGGACTACATTGGCTTTCAGCTGGAGGGGATGATCGGGAATGGTTTCCCTCCTCTGGGTCACATGACTGATTCTGCTGATTTTCTGCTACTTTACGTTTCTCCTTGATTGTAACTGCTAACTGGTCAGATTCCTTGTTCCCTTCAGAGGCAGAGCCTACGTCAGAAGTCATGGTCACAGCTAATGGCATAACCAGTGTGTGGTTGCTGTTTTGCCTCACAGAAGTTGTTTTCTAGCCACGAGCTACTACAAGTTGTTCAGACCCTCTGGCAGCAACATAGGAAACTACCTTTGTCACCCGTTCTCCCACAAAACTATAGTCAATTTCTAGGTCTATTTAGTTCTTAAGCATACTGCATATTGTTGTTGTTGGCAAAGCTGGGATATAAGCCCCATTTTGTTTAATTATAAAGCCTGCCTCCTAACCTCCACCACCTGATAAAATCTTTTGTTATGTATAACATTCTCATCACCATAGTCAAACCTTATTAGGCACCTGCTCTGCTCAGTTACAAGAGGCACTGTTGAAAGATAAGGTGAAGCAGTGTCTTAGGAAAATGCGCAACTGATTGTGGACTGGTTATAATTACAGTTTTTTGGAAGAAGTAGTTGTTTTTGTATTTATTCTTGTTAGCACCCTTATTAAGACTGGCTTTCAGAGAGAATAGTGCCATATTCACTTATTCATTCAAAATTACAAAATTTCTTAAAATAAATAGCATTTACTTAAGAGTGCTTCGACCTTATAAACTTTCCTCCATTACCAATAAGATTATGGTTATTATTTTTCCCCTTTTTGTTTTTTTAAAATGCTGACATATACGTTTTATGACCAAAAGGAGAGGTAGAGGTGAACTGAATTGTTAACTCCTAAACACTAGGGTTCTAGGTGTAGGATTTTATGTAGTTAAAGATGTAATATGACCCCCTTTCCTGCAGTGATCTTAAAGATGATCAGCTCATTTAATTTGGGCGAGGAGAAAAGTCACCGTTTGTTTTTTAGACAGAAAGCTGACAAATAGGCAGACAATAGGACCTCCTGCATTTGTGTGGAAGAAACACACTTTCACATTGTTTTAGGTACATCTGTTATTTTGGATATTTGCTTAGCTGTCAGTTTGAATAAAGTTACTAAACAATAAGACACAAATCAAATTAACTTTTTCTTTCCATGTTATTTCAGAGAGTTATTCAACACAATGCATTAGAAGACCGGTCCATCTCTGACAAACAGCAGTGGGACGCAGCAATTTACTTTATGGAAGAAGCTCTTCAGGCTCGTCTCAAGGATAGTAAGTAGGAACCTGGGTTACTGAGTTTGGAGTATTCCCAATGATGAAGGAATCACCCATCTTCAAAGAACATTTGTTTAAAAAATTAGTATTTCAAGGTCTTTGTTATTAATACTGTAGTTGAATATTATTTGTGGGATTTTTTTGCCAACTGCTTAGTAACTAAAATATTAAATAAATTAGGTACATGTTTATAAGTGCTGATTATCTAAAAAGCTATAAACAAACTATTTTAGTGTTTTCTAGTATGCTTATGAGAATTTTACAAGCAATTGTATTTTTCATAGGTTGTAAACCTATGTAATTAAATTTTTTCTTGTATATTCACCCTATCAATCATATAATTTTTCTTCATTTCAACTGACTATATTGATATATCACTTTGAAGTAGTTAAGAAAGCCGAAATACTATGTTATAATTCACGTACTTGGTAAATGATAAAATTCATGATAAATTTTTTAAAAGATTTTTTTAAATTTTTTAGCTGAAAATGCAATTGAAAACATGGTAGGTCCAGACTGGAAAAAGAGATGGTTATACTGGAAGAATCGGACCCAAGAACAGGTAAAAACAAATCTCTGTTCTTGTGATGATAAAATTTTATTCATTTTAATTCAAGCAATAAAATATAACCTTTGCACATCTCTAGAGCAGTCTTAATAATTTCAAGTGTTATGTCAGCCTTTCTTAAATATAAAATATTTAAAATAAACAGTAAACTGTTTACCTTATGAATGAAAGATATTTTATAAGTGAAGTAGCTATGTTATTGAAAGAAAAGGGAGATGAAAAATGCCCCTTTTGTGGTTAATTACTTTGTTCATTTCAATTTCCTGTTTGTGGTAAATTGAAGATTAAAGGTATGAAAAAAGAAAAAGAATAACAAGGATTTCAGAGGCTGTAGAATGAATATGGTTAGAATAAAAATATAATGACTTTTTTTAACTTTATTGTATCATCTTTGGATTTTTTTTGTGAGTTGTCTATTTAAATTATGTTCTTTTACATTTTTTGTTCTTATGTTCACAAAATAAGTATAAAATTTCAGACAGGAACTAGAATTGTAGAATTCACTTATTTACAGTTCATGAGCACTTCAGGAGAACAAAATGATAAAGATAAGCGTAACTAACTTTACAAATCCGTAAAAGAGGGAAAATATGTAAGTGTTTAAAGTCCCTGTCCTCTTTTTATTCCTTATTGTTGTGGCTTTTTTTCTATCTAGCATTCAGTCTTACACCACCATCTCATTCTTGTTCGTTCCTTAAATGAAAGAGTGTAAACAGAGTACAGAGTGAGAATACATAAAGGGATGAGGAAGAAGAAGAGGTGCAACTAACCCACTCTGTTGTTTCTGAGTCCATGTGATTAGAGAGGGAGATGAAGATATGGAAATGCTGAAAGAGGAGCTAAAGAGAATGAAATATTACCAAATTACACATTATTCCTATTTTCTTATTTTATTTTGTTTTTATTTTAAATAGTTTAATTTTATAATCAACACCTATTTTTTCTAGTTCTTGTGTTTCTTGTTTTATAAGCTATCAGATGAGTCCCAATTTGTCTTAAAATAGTGAAGGGACACTATCCTCTTCTCTGTTTTTCTGAAATGATTTTTGTGGAAAGAAAGTGTCCTTAGGAGACTGAGAGAAGCTGGAGAAGCAGACCGAGTTCATGATCGGACATACCTGTGTTCATTCAGGGTGCGTCAGCTATCCCTGCTGTACACACGGACTGAGGAAGGCGGTCTGCCAGAAAAAACTTCTAAGGGACCCATCAGAGGTTTCTGACTTTGAGGCAGAAGGAGGTATCACTTGGGAAAAAAAACCCATGTAAGGCAAATAAACACCAAAGAAAAATGATGTCTGACCTTCAAATCCTAATGCAATAGGCTTAGAGTCTCCAGATAATTAATGAGAGCAAAAGTTGCCTCAGCAACTTGTGGTAAATATGCTTTCACCAAACAATCTCAGAGCAAATGATTTCTGGTTGTAAGTCATTTTTCTCAGGAACTTAAACCCATAGGGGTCCTTTCAAGAGAAGCAGAGGGATTCATTTTAAGGTCATACATGGATCTGCGTCCTAGAAGAGGAACAAGGAAACCCTTCAGAGAAGAGCATTCACCTCCCTGGGTTTCAGGGCAGGGCATATATAAGACTCAGGGTCACTTTAGAACAGAGGCCATAATTTGGATCATAGAGCGTGTACATCAGAATCACCTGGGAGGTGTTTGTGTATGTTTGTTTATTCTTTCAGAACAAAGCCTACCGTCAGACCCCTGTGGAGTTCTGTGGGGTTCTGTGGGGCTCTCTAACCTTGCTCTCCCTCCCACTCCCAGTCGACAACCACTGTTTTAGACCTCATACCTAGAAATTGCAGAAAGGAGCAGATTCTAGAGGAGGCTGAGAATGTCTCTGGGTCTCACTTTGCAAGTTTAAGGCAGCCATCTACAATTCTTTGTCTCTTTGAGTGATCTGATTTAGCATTTAAGGCAGCCATCTACAATTCTTTGTCTCTTTGAGTGATCTGATTTAGCAGGGAAAGAAACTTAAGATTGTTCTGCATTAAAGATGATGAATCCATACTCTGAAAACTGTTTTGTGCTTTTGTGGTGTTACTTTTTCCTTAGTTTTCTAGGAAAAATCTGTCTCTGAAAATTCTCGCCTTGTCTGAGCTGATCTAATGCAGATCTTGGTCAGGACAGGTGTGAGGGGAGTGCTGCCCTGCAGACGGAGGGAGGTGGGGGCGGATGCAGGGGTGGGAGTGAAAGCAGGACCGGGAGGGCTGGGAATGTCATCTTTAGAGATTTCCTTCCCACCTCAGACCAATAGCGGGTATTTAAGGACACAGTGAAATTTCTCTTTATTAAGTAATATTTCTTCTGAAGTGTCATGTTTTCAGAGAATATTAATTAGTTCTGTTTATAAGCCAATTATTTGTGTTTAAGTGTTATTTTTATATAAATGTGCAGATTCTGTAGGTTGGTATAGTTTAGGCTAAGTGCTATAGTAGTAACTTGTTTAATCAGTAAATTTGAAGCTCTTTTAACCTGCAGTCTTTTAAACTGCAATTTTAAAAGAAGTATTGGAAAATGAACAGATACACTTGACACTGTATAAGGGTCTTATTTCCAGACTTATTACTAGTGTATATTATGTTTTCCTCCTTTGGTGAAGAGATGATGAACAATGACAGAGACTGAAAGTGAATTTAAGAATAATAGGCACCTTACAGAAGCCATCTAAACCATGATTTTTTAATGAAAAGACTTTTTAAAAATCCCACTATGAATTTTACATTTAATATATTGGAAAAGAAACCTGTCAACAGGCACAAGGCCCACAGTCATCTAGTTCTTAGATATAAGGCATCTACAAAACACTGTCTCTTCTCATGTACTCAGGGTCCTGTTTCCCAGCCTGAAATCACACTCAGGTCAAGAATGAAAGTCCACAGTAAGGTGGCTGGTTACTGTACCTTCAACAGTAAAATATTTTAGAAAAGTAACATATAGCAGATAGGGCTAAATCACCCTTGCTTCGCTCTGCCTTGCTTCTCCTTCCTTCCTTTCCAGTCCCGCGCTGCCCTGCACTCACACAGGCCGGAGCACTGTGTCCTTTCTCGTGTGTGTTGATTGAGCCCGTGTCACCTGTTGTGCAACAGCAATGTGTTTATTACAGTTAGGACTGTGTTTTTATAAGTGCACCAGATCGTGAACCAAGTAAACACCGTCTTCCTTTAAACATTTTAAAGTGCGTTCACAATGAAACCAAGAATGAACTGGAGAAGATGTTGAAATGTAATGAGGAGCACCCAGCTTACCTCGCAAGCGATGAGATAACTACAGTCCGAAAAAACCTCGAAGCCCGAGGAGTGGCAGTAGATCCAAGCTTGGTAATAAATGCGCCGAACAGCGTGAACTTGCGTCCTTGACCTCCGTTTCTTGTTGGACAATGCCTTCGGGCTCTCTTTTTCCTCAGTTATAAAAAATATGAGAGTAAAAATAGTTACAGTGCAGACTACTATTTGCTTACCTTCATGATGCTTATTTGGGGAAAACTTAAAGAAAAAACTGTTGCTGGGCCTGTGTTTCCTAGTTAGGGTGTAAGGGATCAGAACTTCATTTTAATATTAGCGTAAGTGAAACTCAACAAGAAAAGTAATTATAGTGAGGAAAACAGTCATAAAAGAAATTTCAGAGCCACATATAATTCTTTTAAAGGTTACCTTTTATTTGTTTTCTTATTTGAGAAATGAGTATACTTACTTTAAATTGCCCACAGCTCAGAACAAGAAAAGAAACCTGAAATTCAAAACAGTTAAAGCTGTTATATGTATAGCTTTATTTATAAACTGAAAATGAAATTAAGACTAATGATTCTATGAAATTATTAGTTGACTATAGATTTAATTTATCTACATTGCCCTAGCTCTCATTAACAATAAGTTGTATTTAGTTTGATACTTTTAAATTTTATGTGGCTATAGGTGTTGATACTTTGGTTAGTACAGTGGGAGGGGCTTTGTCCATATTTCTGATACAGATTGGCGGCATGTCTTAATTACTTTCTGTGAGCAAGAAAATCTCAGGTTTTTTTCCAAAAGACACTTTGCTCAGTCCTATAAAATAGGTAGCAAAGCACTATGACAACAATAGTGGATGGACTAGGTGCCAGGAGATGTGAATTCTAGTATAGTTTCATTTTATTTGCTAGTAATATTCCCTTTAATAATTGATATAATCTCTCTGAGCCCTACTTTTTTCATTGTCATGTGGTGTTAATGATACTTGTTATTATTGTTACGCCTTAGAAAAGACAGTGGTGTGAAACAACCTTGAACACTCCAAAGAGCATATAGCATTAACGTGGAGTCACAGGTCGTGCTGATGTAGCAACTGTAATGTAGGCATCAGAAAGGAAGTACTTGGGGCAGGTTGATGGGCACGGTCTGAGACCAGCATCCGAGTCCTACTCTGTCCAAGGCTCACCACCTCTTTTTGCCTTGGAGCCTTTACCTTGAATTAGGGGAAGATAATCCCTACCTTGTCTGCTCTAGAAGACAATGATTTGAATGTAGCAGCAACGCTTGTTAAAAACACTGCAGATTTTGAAGTACATACACTGGTGGGGGTCAGAGTAGTAGTAAATCTAAATCTAATCTTTGTCTTGAAAAAAAATTAATGGATGAAAAAGGTTGGTAGAATAACAACTTTGCCATTGGTTTTAATTAACTTTTTTATAAATATGCTTTGTATATGATTTTCAAAATGTGTTTGATTAACCTGAAGAGCATATAGTAACTCTTTGGTGTTTATTTTCTTTTTTCATTTTAGATTAAGGACACTTGGCACCAAGTTTATAGAAGACATTTCTTAAAAACAGCTCTAAACCATTGTAACCTTTGTCGAAGAGGCTTTTATTACTACCAAAGACATTTTGTAGATTCTGAGGTAAGGTTTCTAAAAAACAAGTAGAAATGTGTTTTAGCAATAGGTTTTTTAAATGCTTAAACATAAACTTAAGCTTTAGCATTATTTTTAAGTCCTTTGATCTTCTGGGGGAAAAAATGTGTGATGTGTAAAAAATACCCTAGTCCATATATTTTCAAAGATATTTGCCACTTTGGTAGGATCTGCATCTTACAGGCCCATCATGCCAGTGCTTCTCAGATTGTGTGTGCATATAATAGGCGCTTAAACACTTTTAAAAAGTGTTTTTAAGAATTAACTTTGTATGTTAGAAAATAATACATTCCCATTGTACAAAGTTAATGCAATAAATAAATGTAAAAAAACATGCAAATGGAAATATTCCCCTATAATCCTTGGCCTAGAAGTATTTCAATTAGCATTTTTGTATATTTTTGTTCAACTCTTTTGTATGTGTGTAACATAATCATGTATTTGCATAATGGAAATTATACTTCAAAACAATTTTTTGTGTTACTTTCCTATATTATTTTGTAATTTTAATTCTTTATATCACTAAAATCTTATTTTAAATAATTCTTTTAAAGAACTCAAAAGTTCGTGGACAGTTGTAAATAGTTTAATGCTACATTTTACAAAATAACCTCTAGGTGGCAGGAGATGATGTATGTTTGAGCATTTTCTTACAAGCAGAAATATTTTTTGATGTATCCTTCTGAAACAGCTCTATCAACCAGTGATCTTAGGTGAGACCCCCTACCATGCTTTCCTTTTGAGTTTTCAGTGGCTTAAAATAAATTTACATTTAAACGTACCCATGTAAAAAGTGGCAAAATTTTTTGCATAATTTTAATTGTTGAGAAGAGCTCTTACAGAAAAGCTTCTTTTTAAAAAATATCATTAATTTATTTTCATATACAACTGAATTTCAAAAATTTCTTTAGCATACACTCAAAGATAAGAGGCTAACCTAACAACATTTTTTTAACATGGTCGTGAGTTGAACTAAATATAAATTAAGGGTTATATAATACGCTATGGACTTCTACTTGTATATAACATAATGAAATGCCTTACTTCTCAAGTCTGTTTGCTTTGTTATTGGAATCAAAGCAAAGTTACTTAGGCATGGGGTAGAGAGAATTCAAATCATGAAGAATTTGATGGATCCTGTGCAGAAAAGATTTAGTAGCTTTTATCTACAATAGGAATATGAGTATATATGTAGGTAAATCTGAATATTTTTATTTAAAGCTTAGGCTGTAGTTACTCACTGTAGTAGCTATTGTGTTTATGATCAAATTTATGTTTACATTTGCATTTGGTAATTATAATTACCTAATATTTCAGTTGGAATGCAATGATGTTGTCCTATTTTGGCGAATACAGCGCATGCTTGCAATCACCGCAAATACTTTAAGGCAACAACTTACAAACACTGAAGGTAAGCCACAGAGGGACTATTTTCTAATTTTGACATTAAAAATAATAGTAATAACATCCATAGTTGAAAACACTTCCAGATACTTCCTTTACAGTAGTTTCATTCAAAAAACTGGAAATTACTGTTCACCCCTAAAATATTAATGCAAATAAATCACAATTGAAAAAGATGGGAGTTAAAACATACAGGAATCTCTCTCTATTACACAAAAACTCTGTTATAAAAGGACTACTAAGAATCTCTTGGGTTTTTGAGAAAATCTGTGCTTCTGTTAAAGTGTTAGATCTGGAGAATATGACTTTCTCTGAGATATATATTTAGTTTTATGTTGTTAAAAGTGCTGTATAATAGGTAAATATTCTCCATATAACTGAGAAGTCTGAACTTAATAGATTAATGTGATGAGAAAAATAAGAACTTACTCTTCCTATATTGTTAATTTCACTTCCTTGTGCATTCATAAAAGTGGTGCTCCTCAGCATTTTATTTACTTTGAACAGTCAGACGATTAGAGAAAAATGTTAAAGAAGTATTGGAAGATTTTGCCGAAGATAGCGAGAAGAAGGTTAAGTTGCTCACTGGTAAACGCGTTCAGCTGGCTGAAGACCTCAGTGAGTAGTTTTTCCTGCCTTTCACCTTACTGCCTTTTCACCGTCCCCATTTCTGTTTGTTTATTGACCCATTTAATCTCAAACTTATAGAACAGTATACACAGTGAACTCTGTTCCCTGGACCATTTGAGGGAAAGATGCTAACTTGAAGCCCCATTGCCTCCAAGTACTTTAATGTGTGTTTCTTAGAAACGGATTTTCTAGCAACCATAATGCAACCATTAAAATCAGGATGTTAACATGGACACATTACCGCATCTAATTTTATACCCCATTCAAGTTTCCCCTGTTGTCCTAACATTTTCCTTTCATGTAACAAGGTGTTCCATGTCGTTCTGTACTTCCCTGATCCAGCTTTTTTATTTTTTTTTTATGTTTTATTTTTTTGAGAATGGTATTAGAAGTCAAGGCTGGGAATTACATATGCTCATTGTTACTGGAATATCACTGTTCCCAGACCTCCTCAGTGGAAAGAGCTGGGGAACAAATGTTATGTGTGTGCATGTGCACATGTAGAGACACATACACACGTTTGCATCTGTGTTCCTAGCCATATGTGTGTGTCTATATTGAAAACCATAAGCTGATACTGATATTTACCATTTTAATGCAGGAATACAGGGTTGATTCTAGTTTGGCTTCAGGTAACATTAATATATTTACTTATTTTTCTCAGTCCTTCTGTATGAACCCAAACTGGCCACTATCCCCCTCATTGAACAATGTTCTTTGCCCCCAGCTCAGGCTCTCATCGCTGACCCCAGGCCACTACCGTGGTGCCTCACCGTGTTGGTACCTTTTTCACCTCGTCTAGGCTCTGACATCATGTCATGTCGCCCTTCTTTATGGAGTCCTTTTTACTGAGCCCATGCTCTGACCCTCTGTGCAGACATCTCCCCCTCTCATTCTTCCCTCCCCCTGCACCCTACAACAGGACTCCCTCCCCTCTGAAGCCAAACTGTGTTTTTGTGGAGACACCCTCTTCATCCTTCTTGTGCTCCAACACCCTGCACCAGACTACCTTCCTAAACAGATACTCTCCTCACCCAGGCCACCAACAGCCCCGTGTGAACACCCTCTTACACTGGGCCAGGCTTCTCCCCTGCACTAGGCCTCTGCACTACACTAGGCGGCTTTCCC
Source organism: Glossophaga mutica (assembly GCA_039655065.1). NCBI lineage: Eukaryota > Metazoa > Chordata > Mammalia > Chiroptera > Phyllostomidae > Glossophaga > Glossophaga mutica. Next base: position 171,773,989 of record CM077304.1, on the reverse strand, counting down.
TTCCCTGCACCGTCCCCAACCCCACTCCAGCTTGACCTTACTAATAACTTTGTCACTTTGTTTGGGGTGGGGGTATTTCTTTCCTGATGCTAGTAGGTTCCTAGCTTTAAGATATTTTAATTGGTTATTAACATTTCCTTAGATCTTTAAGAACCCAAGAAAGTCAGTGAAAGACTAATTCTATTAAATAAAAATAAAATTACTGGGGGTTGGTACATCTTTTGACCTTAACTTGTTACAAGTTTCCCTTATTTCAGCTTCCTGAAACAAAGTACTTTTTCTTTCAATGTATACTTAAATTTATTACCTAATGAGTTTTCTGATATCTAAAAGAAAGTGTATGGTGAATAGAAAGTTCTTCACCCTGGGCAGGTGGTTTGGTTGGTTGGAGAGTTGTCCCAATACACCAACGTTACGATTCGATCCCCAGTCGGGGCACATACAAGAAGCAGCCAATGAGTACATGAATAAGTGGAACAATAAATCGATGTTTCTCTCCACCCCTCCTTCTCTCTCTCTAAAAAAAATCAGTAAGTTAAGAAAAAAACAAAGTTCTTCAAATTTGAAAAACATTTCTAAGCTGAATTTATGTCACTACAGTACGATCACTAGACTCTCCAATAGAAAGCAGGCTGCATTTCACAGTTTATCTTTTCTTTCTCTCTCCATTTCTGTTATTTGAGCTCTTCCTTTCGGTGTTTTCCTTTACTTTCTTTAAATAATCTTTTTTTGAAATATATCCCATTTTAACTTTTATTTCCATTTTCTGTTGCCTTTCTTATGTTGTTTTTTTTATTTTCATGCCACTTTGGCAACCTGTTAAAGTTTGTGCTAACTTACAGAAGATCTGTGTTTCATTCAGAATTGCCATTTATTAGCTGTGTTGTCTCAGGCAGGGTTTCTCCCAAAGCCTTAGCTTCGTTGTAAAAATGACTACTACCATAGCTGTTGCACAGGATCGTTAGGAGCATTAGTTCAAAAACATTTGGAAGTCCCTGGTCCATAATTTTGTGCTGAATTATGCTGTTCCAGGAAGAAAGGTATCCGTGTCACAGTGTACACAAATATATTTGTGTTCCCCAGGACATCGTTATTGGGCAGTGACATACCTCAGTGTATTTTACCAGTGTACACATTTTTAAGGGATTAAAAAAATATGATATGTTTTCTCATGTTTTATAATACAGCCTTTTGTGTAACCCTGTCACTTTCCATTCTCAATTTGATCCTTTAAAGAAAGTATATTACTAACACAAATCTGTGCACTGTCAAGCCAGATCATCTGTTCCGCTGGTTTTGCTAAGAAACTCATGACTCCCGTGAAGTGATTTACTACTCGGTATATATAAAATCATGGTCGTGTTAATGTACCACATAATGTCCTTGGAAGCAGGTGTTTCACCAGTGACTCACTTCACCAGTCACACGAAGGGAGATGAGCCATGACTTTGTCCACTGGTTGAGAAAGAATCTTGTGTATCTTTCCTTATTGTTTATCTTCAGTCTAACACTTGGGAATATGGTCATGGACAGTTTCAACAAGAAAACGTTTGAAGTTTAACAGTTACTACTGTGTTACACAGATCAGTGTCTTGTATATGTATTCAGTTAGAATAAAGTGTATTTGTTAACAGAATTTAGAGAAGGGAGGCAATCAAGAGAGGTTTTGCTATAATTTTAAAATTGTGTAGGCTAGAATATTACAGAGATTTATAAAGTTAGATGATACCACACTTACTGCACTTTACTTTGGAGATTCACCAACTGATTGTCCTTTAAGATGAGTACATAAGAAGTTGTTTGGTGGTTTCTCATCCTCGCGAAGATAGATCATGCTCACTAATGAAATGAAACCATGAAGCCTGAGTTAGGAAGGTCAAAGGTCCCTAGAAAACTAGGGACCGCGTCTTCTAGTTTTGGGAGCCTCATGGGAGTAGAAGTCATACATAGGAACTAAGACTCTTCGGAGATGTGGTAGATTCTAGAGCTGGAACTGAGAAAGGCGGGATGAACCTGGGGCATCTAAAGATGTAGAAAATCGGAAGTACTTGAAGAATGGTGGGGACATGTCAACAGGATACAAAGGCTCCAGCTGGCCAAGATTAGGACAGTTTGGACATGAAAATAAATAATGGCAGTTATAAATTGTAACCCACTGAATAAAACATCTGAAAATTAATAATTATATAAGTAAATGAATAAAATAAGTGACGAGGAACGGGATGTTTGTATAATCACACAAAATATCACTGCACAAACTAACTGAAAAGTGGAGAAGTAATTTTAGAGTGGAGAAGCCTGGCAATACTACCTAGTCAAGCTGTCAAAGTTAGTATTATCTCTAACGGTCAGATCAGGCCTGTGTGGCACCTTCAGAATGCAGTGAGAAGAACCCAGCATCATATTCTTAGCAACGATGCATAACTTAAGTCTAATTATAAAAATACAGCAGACAAACCCAAAGTAAGGCATGGTCTACAAAATAACTAGCCTGTAGTCTTCAACTAGACCAAGATGGTGAGAGGCGAGGGGAGACCGAGGAACCGTTCCAGGTTAAGAGAGACTAAGGACGTGCAACATGTGACCCTGCACTGGGCCTTTTGGCTCTAAAGGACATTAATGGTCCAATTGTTAAAACTCAGAAAGGATCTGAGGGTTACATGATAGTAGTACCTCAGTGTTAATTTTTAAACTTGAATTATTCATAGCTAATACACCATAGAATATTTGGGGCTTCGAGAGAATAATGGCAATAAATGGTTCAGGAAATATTACGTTCTTTGTAGTGTCCTGAGAGTTTTTCTCTAAGTCTGAGATTATTTATATAAAAGGGTAAAAAAGGGTTCAATTTTGTTTTTATAACTGATAATGGATCGGGCTCATACGAAAATAATTTAGAGTAAAGTGAGACGCTCAAAAACAAGATCTCTGAAGATGTCAAAAGACCATTACCTCAGGGACAATTGAGTAGGATACGTAGCTCCTCTTCCCACCGTAATTTCTTCTGTGCAGAGTCTGGCCGCACCTGGACTTGTCCAGTGTTCACGTTTGCCTGCTGTGACTTGGATGGAATTACTTTGGTTTTGTAGTGAAGTTTATTTCAAAGGATGTTAATAGATATTTAAAAACACTGTTAGATAAAATTTATTTGGATTCCCAGCAGAATTTTTAATAATGTTCTCAACCTATTTACTCAGATAGACTGCAGTTTTTAAATGCTTTCTTCGGAGAGCGGAAAATTGGTATATTTGTAGCTTAAATCAAAGGTTTTTCTATTATGATCTGTTTTATGATTTTTAAAATGATTTTACTTTATAAAATCATAAAAATATATTATTTATTTTATGATCGTCATTATACAGAATAAGTATTAGTGCTGTCATCTCACAGACTTTCTTAACGAATTTTGTTCTCCATTCTACCCCCAGCACTGGTAATAATTGCTGGTAATATCACTAAACTGAGCTTCATCAGTATAGCCTAGAATTCTCTTATTGTTTGCTCTGAATATTGTATCAACTATTAACTAGGTTACTGTGAGTGTTTGGCCCTTAAATCAATTGCTTAGGATTCAGAGCTTAGGTTTCTTTTAAAACTCTAGTTCACCAAAGCTCGAGTTAAACTTTTCATTCTCTGTGTACATAGTCAAAGAATCATTGATACCCAGGACCTAAAGGGGCATTACAAATCATTTAGTTCTCTCTTTCTAAAAACTACAGGGTGTTTCCTTATTTTACAATAGATTCCTTCTCATTTTTGTATCAGAACTTGAAGCTGTTTATGAACACATACTTGAATACTTTTCTCTCCCAGATATTAGGTTACGGGCTTACATGCATTCTCCTAGGTACAGTCAGTTTTTTCATTTTTATAGATCAAGAAATAGAGGCTTAGAAACACATAGATGATAAGTGGTAAAGTCAGGATTTGAGCCCAGGTCTTTTGTCCCAAACTAATTTAAAAAGAAAACCTCAAGCCAGTGGACAATATAATTACATAAAATGGTGCTTTATATTTAGAAGCTTTCATAGTTAACCATGCCCTTTACAGGATAGATCAGAAAGACATACATATTAGTAATGATGATCATCGTCTCTGCATTTCCTATACTATATAAAGCTTTGCAATTTAAACTGTCAAAGGATAATGAAAGATTTGATAGAATTAGAACGTCTAGGGAAGCCCCTGAACAGATTGAAGGAAGTTAATTTTCATTATATGACTTGTAATCACGTCTCGAAGTATAGTCTGTCAAGTGCCACCGTAGTTAAGTATCTGAGTGCCCAAAACTCAGACATGGCTTTTCAGTGTGATGTGTTCAGGCTTAGAGCCTTCAGATCCAGCTGTAACAGATGCAGGATTGTTTTTGAGCAGTCGAGGCTTTTTGTTGAGCTAGTCTGTGAGGGTTGAAGTGTTTTATAGTAAGCTTCAATGTATTTCTTCATTTTTCTTGTACTTCACAAAAGGTATGTTTCAGTCAAAACTGAATACTCCATATCTATGTCTCATTTACCAATGAAATGTGAAAGCAGTGGTAAACTCCTTTAGTCGGGCTGCCATAACTCAGGCGTGTTTTAATGCTGTAACATAATATCCTTAATGTTAAAACCAGTGTACCTTAAAGAGGCCGGTAAATTAGAATTTTCCAATATCCGCAGCTTTTTTCTCTGGCAGTTAATTTGCTCTGCTGATGCCCTACGCGAGGTGGCAACAGCTGGCCTTTTTAGTGGAGCTGGGGGATTAGAGAGTAGGAATCACAGCAGCGTGCTCGGCCTCTTGCCTCTGTTGACTGTTCTTTATTGTTTGATGCCTGAGCATCTCCCAGACAGCAAGCAATTGTTTCTTGAAACTTAAAGTTTGTTTCTCTTGGGAGTGTACAATGCTGGTGGGGCTCGTCTTTGTGTCTCCTCACTTTCCCAGTCTCCTCTGATCCTCCACCCTGTGCTTTCTCTTGATAATTAGAAAGGAGCAAAGACACAAGCTTTGTATCTTAGTGTGCAGGAGATTCCAATTTGGAGTTTAAAAACAGAAATATAGACTACAGATGGAAACCCTTTTTTCCCTGAGCTACCAGATACTTAGTAACAAATCGTTTGTATAAGGGAAACTTTGTTCTTCATAATTAATGTACTAGTACATTTTTTAAATCACGGTGATAAAAAGAGAGCAGCAGCAGAATGACTTGATACCACCATTTTAAAAGTTAAGATCAGAAGAGAGATGCACCATTGCTGCTTCAATCTAAAAAGACCCTTTCACTCTCTCTGAAGCATAAGTCTAACTTAAAGGATAGTTAAGGCATATCTTCATGCCACATTAAAACATGAATGAAGTGCTCGCTTCGGCAGCACGTCCACTAAAACTGGAGTGATACGGAGAAGATTAGCGCGGCCCCTGCGCAAGGACGGCACGCAAATCCGTGAAGCGTCCCATCCTTTTTGAATTAAAAAAAAAGAGAGAGAAAGTGAATAAAAAGTAGTCAGAACATAGGTGGATGGAATCCTCAGCCAGAATGATTTTGTTGTTCTTCATTTAGAAAAGAAAAATATCAAGATACTCCTGAATTTAATTTCCATTATTTCCTTCATATTCCTAAACTCCCATACCTGCCATGTGCTTGATGACCACTGTGGATAAAAACGGTGGCCGTGAAGCAGTGAGACTGCAAGTAATTCTAGAAAGATTATTATAGTCAGAATTTGGGATTTAAAATGACAGAAAAGGAAAGTCAAATGTTTAAAATTACTTTTGCAGAGGTGGGGTGCTGGCATGCGTGCTTTGACAAGTCTCCCTCCATAGATGATCCATGCCACCCTTGTACCGCCGCCGCCGCCCCTCTGCCCAAGCCCATGCTCTAGAGAGTTCTTCCTGTTCACGGCAGTACAGGTCGTTATTAATTGGGATAAAATTGGCATATATATTATTTTCGTAGAGTCTGAGAAACCATGGGACCTGATAATTCAGTAAGTTATTTGAACTATATCTGTAATAGCATGTTCATTTTTTCCTGTAGATATAACCAAAGAAAATCACTTTTAACGGGATTTAAAGGAGGACGGGTTGGAATTTCTATGTACAGAGGCCCAGAGAGCACTTAAACAAAGAAACAAACAAAAAGCACCATCACGGAGAACAGAGTAAGGTGCCCTGGAGAGAAAACATGCGCAGTGAGGACCATGAGCCCTATGACATCATTTGTATCTAGCTACTGTTACTGTGTTTCTTTGGCCAATGATTGTAACACCTCAGTACTGCTTGTCTCATCTCTCCTAGCTCCTAGCACATTTCTAAGCAGTCTTTCCTCTTTGTCTCTCTTATATTTCTCACTGTGCCTTCTTCTAGATCGTTATCACTCTGTCTGAAACCAGTATTTTTCCTCCACCCTACTTATGTACCTTCTTTCAGTGACTAAAATCCTTACTGAGGTACTGCCAGTAATACTTAACTGAGCAGGAAGCAGGCTTCCCACTGTAGGCAGCCAAAATAGCCAATTTAAGAAAAATATTTTTATGTCTGTTACGATTGATTGATTCTGCCAAAGTGATTTGGTTCTTCCATAAATTTACTGTTCTTTATATGTTATATATTGTATTGAATATGTGTTCAGTGACTGCTTGATCATGAGCTTTTTTTTTTTAAGATTTTATTTATTTATTTTTAGAAAGGGGAAGGAAGGAGAAAGAGAGGGAGAGAAACATCAATGCGTGGTTGCCTCTCATGCGCCCCCAACTAGGGACCTGGCCCACAACCCAGGCATGTGCCCTGACTGGGAATCGAACCTGCGACCCTTTGGTTCGCAGGCTGGCACTCAATCATGAGCTTTTAACATAGACTCTTCGTTAGCCCCCTTCTCTTGTCTTAAAAAAGATGCTGTCTCTTCTCACCGTGAGGAACCTTCTTTCTACTCTGTCATGCCAGAAAGCTGCCTTCTCTTTTCCTTACAGAGCAGCCTGCGTTCGCAGCACTCACCCTGTGCCCACACGCTTGCCAGCCTGCGTGATCCGGCTTCATCCCTAAGGAAACCACTTCTTTCTGGTAACCAGTGGTTTCCTGATTGCCAGTTGACCAAAACACTTAAATAATTTTTTAGATTTATTAGGAACTTTTAACTTGATTGGAACATTTCTGTTCCCTTTGATACTCATGTACTTTTGGGGATGGTTAACTACTAGAAATGAGTGTTTTTGGAAAAACAGAAAGATTGGAATGTTTCCTTCACTACAAAGTAAATAAGATAACATTTTTCTGTTTTTTGTTATCAGTGCTTATGGTCTTTAAGGCATCTTTTCGGGGTAAAACTGATTAAGTTTTAAAATTTTGCCTCTGTTAAATGCTATTTTTTGTAATAAGCTGAAACTGCCAAATTAAAGCTTCTAGAAAGATGGTGAAAGATTATTTTTACCGTCCGTCTGCATGGAAAAAGCAGACCCTGCTTTGTGTTGCAGCTGAGAGCGAGAGACATGCGGAGAATAAAGTGACCCCCAGGAAGAGCCTCCGCATTAGAAAAGTCGTCATTCACACACAGAGGCCACGCCACAAGCCTGAGTCGGGTGCTTGCCAGGCCATTGATGAGAAAATCCGGACGCAAAGTGTGGCTTTAAGAGTCAAGCACATTTTTTATGGCCTGAGTCTATTTTTGTAAAGACAGCATTGAAGGATATTAATAAATTGCTACAAGATTAAAAGAATATTTTCCACTCTGTACAGGCTATTTGTATTCCGTGCCTTATTAGCAAGTATATGCCTTTTCTTAAACTCTCATTTTAACTGATTAAAAGTGAGGAAAAAAGATAAGAAAGGTCTCTTCAGTAATTTATAGATTGAATTTTTCCTTTATCATTTAATGTAGGTTTTCTTTATGTTTGATTGTTATGTATTTATGTGTATATCCTTATGTATAAAAAGGCCAGTCAGTGCACAGAATTAAAGCTAGGAATTAGGGATTTTTCTCTTGCTAATAATGCCACATCCATAGTGACTGAGTTCAGAATGAAATAACATCTTTGAACTTAGGATTAAACTTTGATTTGTTTTATTTTTAATTGTTTTCTGTATTTTCTCCATTTCTAAGATGGGAAAAATTGAATCTAGTTATTGAAAACAATCTAATCACAAACAATCCATTGGCCTGTGAAACAGCATATTAAAAAAATTAAGTTAAGCAAGACAGGAATAAATTTTTTAAGAAGTTCAGTCTTGAAGAACAAATTGATGCACACCAAACTGCTGACCTCTGTGAAGTCAGGTTCTCAGGGTAGGTGGAGAGAGGGTTAAGGGGAAAGGAATTTTAATTTTTTATTATTTTATACATTTCTAAACTTTCTTTTCCCAAATGAGCATAATTTCATACTATTAATTATTGCAGTCATGGAAATGATGAAGCTAATTCATGATATGATCAACCTTAAAAGTGACAGAATACTTTCCCAAATAACCTCTTGGTAGTTGTGACACCAGGAGACATTTTGTGGGGCCACCTAGTAACTGCTCGTCGTGATGCTGAAAAGAGGTTCCCTGAGCGCTTCTCATTTCCAGTAACTGTCCGTCGTGGATCTGTCATCTGTGAATGAATTCAACTCTGTCTTGAACTAGTGAAGTTTTCAAGCTTATACACCCATTTAAGATAATAGATTTTCTCTGCTTCATTGTTATCTACTGTGTATGAAAATAGTTCATTTTCATTTCTCTTGGAGCAGCTGTTCCATCATTTTGAGTTATAGAAAGAAGCTCAGTTAGATCATTTTTTCTGGGCCAAGGAATTCAAATCTTTTTAGTTTCTCCTTTTATTCACGTCACTTTCTACTCCAAGTGATACATATAGACTGTACCTCTCTTCACCAAGGACACTGCCAGAAATTTTAGGTGTTTTTGTTTCTATTATCGTAGAACTAGTATATATGCATCGTGGGAAGTTAGAGAATATAAATGGCCAAAAATTTTTTTAAAATATTTTATTTATTTATTTTTAGATGAAGGGCAAGGGAGGGAGAAAGAGAGGGAGAGAAACAATGTTTGGTTGCCTCTCACACACCCCCCACCAGGGCACCTGGCCTGCAACCCAAGCATGTGCCCCGACTGGGAATTGAACTGGCGACCCTTTGGTTCACAGGTCAGCAGCACTCAATCCACTGAGCTACACCAGCCGGAGCAAATGGCAAAAATTTTAAAACAATTGCCACTACCTAGACATAACCACTATAACACGGTATTCTAACAAATTTTTAATTTGGTTTTAGGGATATAATTTTAGTCACACATTTTCATGAAAAGATCTTAGGTTGGCTTTCTCTTCGACCTCAAATCTTCAGTTGATCATTATTGCTCCTATTTCTGGTTTCTCCTATCAGAGTAGACTAAATTTTTTCTTCTTTTTCTTCATCTAAACTTATTTCAAAAAGATTCACTGAGACGGAAAGCAGCATTAGTAAAAATAAAACCTAGTACCAATTATTTTAAATAGGTCAGGTATTCCAGGGGCTATATTGTAGCAAAACGTACTGAAAAATCACTCTCTTTGGAAAGCTGATCCCCGCCTGTATTCAGGACCCTGGCACTTCCTTGTGTGTGCTTATGCTTTCGTTATGTCTCTTCTTTCTTCAAAAATGTTCAAGTCATTCCAGTCTTAGAACTGTTGGATTGACTCATCCATACACCCAGCTACTTTCGATCTTCATTCTCTTTTAAACAGGAAAACCTTCGAATGTTTGCCTGCTGCCTACACTTTTATCATCCACTCAATTCTTAACTTTATAATCTTTTATTCTCATTTCTACCTAAATTGTTTTTTCTAAGATTGCTGACAGTCAAGAAAAAACAGCGAATAGAAACCATTCTCATACAACTGTATGATTTGGTACTTTGGAATCCAAATCCTGCTTGGGACTCTATATCTGTCCCTTACATTTGTGCAGAGTTTTACACTTTACAAAATGTGTTGTGTCTGTCCTTGTTTGACCCTTGTAAAGGCATAGGAGGCTTGTAAGGTATTATCCCCATTGTTCAGATAGGGAAATGGAGTTCATTGAGGGAAATTATTTAGCTAGTTTCCTAAATATTTACGGCAAAGGCAGAGCTAATAACGTGTTAGAAATGGTGTCTTTCTAGATTTGTATTGGGACTTTGTTCATCTCTAATTGTTAGATTTGTTCTTGTGGGTGACTGTAGATAACTAAGTTTGTATAATTTTGCTTCTTTTTTTATAGTATTTTCAGTGTGTAAGTTTCTAGGACGGTGAATTTGTCTCCTAAAGACATGTAATAGTTTTTCTTCAAAAAAGATAACCCAGGTTTATAAATCTATGTGTGTATTCTTATTGCTGTGTCAATTTTTGCTTTGCCTTTTTCATAGAAAAAAAGAAATTGTGACTTAAAATTTAAAGGTGATATTCTAAATTAATGAATATATGAAATTAATTCTGAAGTTATTTTCATTTCTTTGAGCCTCATTGTGAAGGCGTCTGAAACCAGTATCAGTAACAATACCTCCTTGCAGCGTTGTAAGAAGTAAGAACTGAAATCTTACGAAATCAGCCTCGTGAAACATGAATGCCTGCTACTTCTCCTTGTGATAAGTTTAGTAATACTTTGTCTTAACACAGCGTGTTATTTAAGAGATATTTTATTTCGTTTTTGCTTTTCATCTCAATAACTTTATTAAAACCTGTAATTTTTTAATTCCATTTTTTTCATAAACCTTTAGTTTGGATCATAACTCAGAATTACATTCTGTTTTTTGTATTATTTTCTTTTACTTTTAAAATTACATTAATGAGCTGACTGTTTAAGAATCATTCTCATGATTCATTCATCTGTTACGCCTCCTTTTTAAAGCTTCAGCACTGAAGGTCTTTGACAAACCAATATTTATAACAGTTTGACAGCAGGATGAGGAACAGCGTTTGTCTTTGTAACAGCTTGAAGAAAGACCCTTTCCAGGACCCAGTCATGCAGTCACAATCTTGACCTCTTTCTTATGCTGGGAACATACATACAGCAGCATGTGTTTTCTTGTCCCATTGACTGTCCATTCACTTCCCATCTGTTTTGCAGTCTTAAAGGAACAGAAGGGGCCCTCTTCTTGTAAATCTGTCTTTGCAAGTGATAAATGATGTCCTGTCTCTTTAAGGGCTGCCTGGGTGGTTTTCCTTTTCTTAAAATGTTCCAGCTTTTCTCCTAACAAAATTCAGGATAAACTATACTTTAGAATAAGAGGAAATAGAAAAATAAAAAATGATGGATTATTTTAAAACCTTAATTGATTGGGACTGAATATTTTATTGGCTACTAGGCAAAATCTTTCCCAATTAATTACCTAATTAATTGTATTGCTATTTAGACTGTTCAACAGGGACAAAAAGAATATGTTCATTTTGAGCTAGGGTATTTATTTAAACTTTTTTGGAGAAAATAAAGCAATATATTATTAATGAGTTAGCATATAAAATAACTGTTAAAGATTTTTTCCCACAATAATTTGTGTTGATATATGTAACTAATACATAGAGTGTTTTATATACTGGGTACAGAATGAAATAATTCATTGTAGACTTTCATAATCTTAAGATAGAATCAATCTAACTTTTACATTTAAAAGATGATCATGGATCCCATAAAATTTATGATTTTTTTCTTCAGTTACTGAAAATAAACACTTTATGGATGTTAATCATTGAGCTTTCCAAGAACTGAGCAGAAGTTATTTTGTCTTTTCTCCCATGCAGATATATTCATAGTAGTTTAAATATGACAAATATTGCCCCCCAAATATTCTTAAATTACTGACATAAAAAGCTTTAATGGTGTGAAAGCGACCACTTTTAGAATATATTGTACGAATCAGCTGCCTCGTGGTGTGTCTCCTACAAACTGGCATGATAATTTGCTTTTCATTCCCTGCCTTGTCCAAAAAAAGAATTTGAGGCAGCTTACAAAGACCTGTCTTGTGCAAAAGGTAAAAATACTTTAATGGAAAAGTTAAATGAAAGGGAAAATAAAATCTAGGCAAGTGAAATAATGTGAAATTTGGGGTAAGATGGGTACCCTCTCAAAATGCATGCCGAAGGGTTCTAGATACTTGGCTGCAAGTAAGGTGCAGATTTAGCCCTGAGCTTCCTAGTAGTGGGTGCAAAATGTGAAGCAAAGCTGATTTCATGACTCATGCTCACTGTCAGACACCGACACAGCCGATGCTTGGGTGAAGCCTAAATATTCCCAGAGCACCCTGAGAGAAATCCGTCAGTTCTCCCAAAAGAACACTGAGATACATGGTAGTGAATCAGATGCCCGCAGATAACGAATTTCATGCATATAATGAAATATCACGAAATTCATGGGGTTCTTAATGTTCTTGGTGTAGGCCAATAACGTAAGCAATTCTGAGCAAAATCAATGATGTCGTCCAGATTCATAGCTATTTGGTTTGGCTTAACCAAAGATGAAATATGTATAGTATCTAGAGAAATAGATGAATTATACATTTCTCCATCCAATCATCTGTAAATACTATTTCATACAGCTAAGCCTTTCAGTAAATCTCAGGTAGCAGAAAGTTCAAGGTTTTACACTCATTGACATTGACACACACCTGGAATGGTGTTACTGTTAATTAGTTAAGGCAGAGCCATAAGGATTAATAGTTAGCTGAAATGGAATTAGGGTTGCCATGCACTTAAGAAAGTTGAAGGGCCTAACCAATATAAAGACCTGAGTATAAGGCTACTATCTATTCATCCATACTGAAATCTTTTGGAGAATTGGCTTCAAAATATCAACAACGTACTTTAAAAGGTCTTGATTATATTAGCCAACAGGTGCTAGATAGAAAGGTGGAAATAGTCAGAGTAAAAATAGCCCCCCCCACCCCTCCAAAAAAGAAAGTAAGTTAAATTTATGCACAGGTCACTTTGAGCTGTGTTTTTTTTCAGCAGACATGTTATAATTTACCTCAAAGACTTTCTTATGGCATCTTTTTTTCCTAAATCCTGTTGTTTTGGGGATTGAAAATCATAAATTTTTTAAATGATTGTCTTTAATGTTTGAACTAAGTACTGGTTAAATCAGTTCACTCAACAATGAATGACTGAACAGTGAATATTGATGGGCATCAATTACATGGCAAGTTCTGTGCTAAGCTGAGTGATTTGAAAAGACGGACTTTTTCTAAGCATTATAATGATTCACAAGTAGTCCCACACTGATGGGAAAAGCAGCATAAAACTGATCTTTCTGAAATGAATTATATAGCCGTGAGAATAATACTGTCATTTGTGATTGCATTTTTTACCAGAAGCTTAACTTGAAATTTAAAAAGATACTGAGTGATAAATAAAAGACAATAAATAATTTTAAAAGATGCAATTAAAGCATAATGAGAATAGTACATGTCAGTTCTGAGTTTTTAAGTAATAAGGGCTTTGGATTCTTCTGAACAGATTCCTTCATTTTATAGATAAACTAGGACAGTGACTTACCTGCATCATAAGGTGAAGGGCAAAGCTGGCACTAGAAACAGTTCTCCTGAGCACAGTATCATGTACCTTTTAATACATTATATTTTGTCTCTATAACAGTCATATAAAATAACTGCCCTATTGATTATTTAGGAGTGTCAGACCAGGGATTTTTAACTTTTTTTTGGGGGGGGTCACACTCCTTTCACTATTGTATGTGCCTGTTAAGTCCCTGTTTTAGAAGATTTGTCTGCAATAATATACTTACACTCTTTTTAATTAGAAACATAGCTACACTTGCATCTCCACATCGCAAATGATCGTTACGAGAGTCGATGTGATTCTAGCCCAAACAAAGGTTTTTATTGGAACTTTGAAACAATGGAAATAACCCAGGGAACCCTGTCCCCACTTTCACAGACCTCCTAAAGTCGGGCACACACACCCCGCCCCCAGCTTTGAAATTACCATACCAGTCTCGGGATACGGGAAATGATGCCTCCTTCTTCAGTAAAAGGCACCGATCTGTCTTCATTAATGAGTCTGCTTAAAAATAATCATGGGTATTTGTAGTGAAAAAAGTACTGGGTCAGGATTCAGGAGATAAGTATTAGATTTAGTTACACACCTTTGACTATCTCTCCGGTTCTTCCTTTGATTAACTGTAAAAGGTGCACATTTTTCCTTGTGCCAAATTGAAGATTTTGAGTATAGTTTTGAGAATCATAAATCTGGTCCTTTATTCACCTTTTTATTTTTTTTGGTTGTACTGAACTTTTAAAGAGCATTTGTAGTATAATTCTCTAATTTTAAAAAGCAAGCTTTTTCAGGAACAACATATATTACATAATAAGAAGTGTTCCTTTAATGCTCAGTGCTTTAGTGAGCAGCTTTTTCTTCTAAAGCTGTCCTGGAGCTTGGTACAAAGTGTGTGTGTAGCGTGTCATAAAACAGTTCTATTAAGGCATATTAGGATATTTGGACGTTTGGTTTGCTTAACGTACACTGCATCAGTAAGTTTGCAGCTCGTTTCTTTGTGCTTTCTTTAAAAACATCAAAAGTTGTAAAGGGTTTATTTCGGTGCATGTGGTAGAGTTTTGTGTGTGATTCTTTGTTCCTGTTCTAAACTGTTATTAACCACTGAAGTGAACCTTCCCTTGGGTTTGGCCTTTGGTATTCATAGTGTATTCAAAACCTAATTACAGATTAGTCTATATTTGAGACTTCCAGAGCAAGTATCAGACGATTCAAAAGGAATTTGAGAGTAGCAGTATCATTTCACGTGGCGATAAAGAGACCCAAAACATGAATGGGTGTCAAGTCATCTGAAGATCAGGAAAAAAGAAGGAGCTTCCCTGAGACTGACGGTTTATGAGTTGGGGATTATGGGAATATTCATGACTCAGTCAAGAAGCACAATGAGTTGATGTTTGAAATAGTTCATCTTTTAAGTAAACATTGGATAAATGGAAAGTAGACTCAGTATTCACTACATGTAGAATTGGCTGTTTCAGTGGAACAGAAATAGCAGTATGTTAATCCCTTCCTGAGTTGGTTTAATTTATCAAGTCGGTCACTAATTTTACAAGAATTCTCTAGCTATAAATATTTAATGCAAGTGTTTAACAGAAAAGGGAGTTTCCATTATAATTAGTCATGGTAATCTGTACACATATTTCTGTGGGAAAGTAATTTCTAATGGTGAAGTAGTTAAATACAATAAGATTTGGGGATTTGAAAACACTAATAACTGGGACATTAGTTTTGAAGGCTCAGAAAGTAAAAAGCTTTAGTTGCTAATGCTCAGCCTTGATTTTTATAAATAATTCAGTTTTCTGTGTAGCGAATGGCATAGTTAATATACAAAACAGTGCTGAAAACTTACATCAGAATTTAAAATGAATGAATTCAAATATAGGAAATAATGCTGCTTACTATTTGTTTTATATATATATATAGAGAGAGAGAGAGAGAGAGCGCTCGCATGCATGTGCGTGCGTGCTTGTTACAATATATAGCTTCCTTACAAAGCCTAAAGTCAGTTTCCTTTCTAAAGCTGTGTGCATAGTCAGCATATTTTAACCTTCTTAAAAAGGTGCAATAATTAATTTGAAGTTTCTTTTTCCACTGGCATTGAGTTTCGAGACCTGAGGATTATGTGGTTCAGGTGACCCACCAGCTTGCCTCGATCTTCACTGTCCCTGTGTCCCTTGCCCCGTGTTCTCAGGCTTGCTCCACCTCTTGTGGTCCTGGCTTCTGCCCTCTTGCTCACTGGTATAATATCCAGGAGACCTGTCAGGTTTTTTTTTTTTTTCCTTCTTGATAACCTACAGCCCTTATTTTCTATGCTATATTTTTGGAAACTTCATCATTTATCAAGTATTTATTGAGCATGTATACTGACTCAAACATCATTGTAGATAGACACTGAAGATGCTGAATTTTTTTTTTTGTCCAGTTTCATACTCTTCTCGGGATTTCTCCAAATGTGTAGAGATCAAGTCTGCTCAAGAGGTAACAATATTTGTCAGAGGACAATAACGTGTTACATATGTTTAGTCATCCCTAGCCATGGAACAGTACAGGAGGTGCTTGGTAACTATTTGATTCCATAATTTTTACCAAAACATGTCTTATTTCACATAAAAGGTAAAATGCACAACAAATACAGTAGAAATAATAGCATTTGTTTTGTTACCACTTGGAGTGTGCGCGTGGCAGCAGCTCTGGTGTGCATTCGGAATCAGAGGAGTGTGGACGGGGCTGCCTCTCCAGACTTAATGGCCTTATCCTTGTCACTGGTGCCTGTAGAGTTGTATGAGGACCACGTAAAGTGTGGGGTTTGAAATCACCCTGAGACACTCCACAGACTTAGACTGAGGGTGGGGAGTAAGCAAGGGATTCTCCTCAAAGGCAGGAGATCATCTGTTTCCATGTCACTCCGTTAAGTACGTTATAAGTGAAGGATTGACCAAAGAAATGAAATTTTGTATTTGGTGTTAAAAGGATACATTTACCACAGTGAATTTTTTTAAATATTTACTTCCATCTCCTCTCCTCCTCTCTTCCCCCCATTACTTTGTAGAGCCTCACCTAACTTTGTGTCATTCTTGAGGTTTCAGGGTGTGGCAATGGTATCCTGATAGTCCAATTGTAAAATATTTGTAAAAACAGCTTTTTATGGGAAATTTGGACATTTTTTATTCTGTGTTTTTCGTAAAATAGTTAAATATTCCTTTTACGTTAATTTAGAAAAACAACACACTTGTCTCTAATTTTGGAAGAATTTGGATTTGATTTAGTCACCTGCATTCACAGTGGCTCTTGGTCTCTTTCAATACAAATGGATCTTGCTCTGAAAAGTCTGTGAGTGATGCTACTGTACCACCCGCTCGGACATAGCCTGCCCCTGAGGATGGAGGTCATTGACAGGGCATGGGGGTGGACAGAGCTGGCCCTGCAGCTGCCTGATTTTATTCAGATCATGGCGCAAATAGAATCATATTTCCTCTCTTCGTACAATACAGCTTTCCCAAGTAGAAGTAGATCTCAGTGAATGTGTAGTGGAGCTGCTAAACAGGGGCTGCTTTAGTGGAGCAGTTAGTGGAGCTGCTGAGGTTCTAAACACCTGTTTTAGATTTCCATGTGTTGTACTGTTTAAGCTAGGTAATTTTTTTAAAGACCCCATACATTTCCAGAATTCTGAGACAATTTAGAAAACTCTTTTCTTCTACTTGCTCCTCCTTTTAAAAATTCTTCAACTGATGAATTGTACTATGTAGAACTCTCTGATATTCATTGAGGAAAATCTGTGAAGCTGTTTCTAAGCAACTAGATGAATCAATTTTAAAAGTAAGAATAGTGCTTTATTTTGAGAAAGGAAGTATGTTTATTGGTTTGACTGCTGGTTAAAAAAATAGTACAGACTAACAAAAAATACAGACTAAACTATCAAGGGATAGATTGGGATTTTTTTTCTAATTTGTCTGGTTTAACTTTTATATAAGGAGTTAATGCTGCCTTTGTGAAAACTGTTCCCATATTTCCTCATTGAATAACTTGATTAAAACAATAGGGGTTTTTCTGTAGATTTTGTGTTAGTTGCAAACTACTAAGAATTAGGACTGTTAAATTACTGGAAAAACAATATAAAGACACTGTGTTATTTTTTTTTTTTTAAAGATTCTATTTATTTATTTTGAGAGAGAGGGGAAGGGAGGGAGAAAGAAGAGGAGAGAAACATCAATGTGTGGTTGCCTCTCACACGCCCCCTACTGGGGACCTGGCCTGGCCTGCAACCCAGTCATGTGCCCTGACTAGGAATGGAACCAGTGACTCTTTGGTTCACAGGCTGGTACTCAATCCACTGAGCCACAACAGCTAAGGCAAGACATTGTGTTCTTTATATGCAACCATGATAGGCTCTGTTGAATTCCTATAATGCTAATAAGCCATAAAAGGAGTAATTTTTATTGGCTGCTTGTCACAAGTGCTCTCTCGGGTAAAAAGGAATACTTACATCTTTAGTTACAGAGTATTTTTAAATATGAAAGATGTAAATGTTGAATATCAATTTATCTTATGATTTTTCTATAAAGTAAAATGCTTTGCATCTTTTCCTTCACATCACTACTTTGAACCAGTTGTTTACTTTGTTAATTCCCACTAACAGGTTAAATCGTGTTAAAAGGACAGAAATATTTGTTACTATGCTCACTATAACCTATGTTTTAAAATAAGAGTTGCATGATTAAGTTAGCAATGAAGTGGAGTAAATTACCATTTTTCCATTTCTAATACTAGGAGATCAACATGTACTGTGAATAGTTTACATTTCTGAGGGAAACCTTTACATTTCAGAGAGAAAGTATACATTTTCTTTTGGAAGTCTATAAACATGAAAACCTAAAATCAAATAAAATAATGTAAATCTGTTTAATGGTGCTGGTGTTTCTACCCCTTCCTTCATTCACAGCTAGAAAAGTAATTTTTATATGTATTTTAAAGTGTTATTGCCCTTTTCATGTTTGTTGCAAATATTTCCTACAATTTCCTTTGTCTTTTAATTTTAGAACATTTTGACATAAAGGTATAGATTTTAATGTGGTCATGTTAGCTGATCTTTTCCTTTGTAACTCTTCCCTTTACTTTATACCTAGAAAGTCATGTCTCAGCCTAAGGCCAGTTAAATACCTGAATTCTTTTTTAATTTTTTAAAATAGTTTCATTATTCTATATTTTCTTTTGTTCCAGGTATTGCTAACTGTGAGTCCTTGGTTGGACTCCAGAGAATCTAAGAACTCCTTATAATTCTGTACATAATTGTATATACATGCATTTTTGTGTGTAAGATTCCATAACTTTTATTAGAATCTCAGAAAGGTCTATCATAAATCCCACCTTCCTCCCTTTTCCAAAAAAAAAAAAAAAAATGTTAACACCTATGACTACGATCCATTTGACCTTCATTTGGATATAAGGTGGTGTGTGATGCCAAGGTCCTTCTTTCTCCCTTTTCCCAAACAGTTAAAAGTGCCCCAGACTACTTATTGAATAATTATCTTCTGTGATTTGTAATACCTTTGAAAAATAAATGTCTTTAATTTATTACCTCCTTTTATCTCCACAGAGAAAGTTAGAGAAATTCAAGAAAAACTTGATGCTTTTATTGAAGCTCTTCATCAGGAGAAATAAATTGTAATGAGTGAGTAAAAGTCCTCTTTCTGCATTGGTACTGACTATGTGCAAAATTCATATGTTAAAAATTTGCCATTCTGCTTCACCATGTACTACTTGCTCCTTAATAATAATAATCTTAATGGTAGGAAGCTCTACATTTCATGTGTTATATAATGTTATTTTAAATAACTCATTCACCTTCAAACAGAACTAAAAATATTCTCTACAACTCATTTTGAACAGAACAAAGGTGAACAGACTAAGATATTTTATAATATGTAGGTAGCTCATAAATTTCCTGCAAAAAAAACTGAGCACTAGCCTCATTTCACTCCCCTTTGTTCATGTCGGTGGGTAATTATGTGTATGTTAGCTTGCAAAACTTTTTATTTGGCTTGACTAAGAATTCTATTAATTGTTCTTAATCTTACTCTCTTATGTTTGAAACATTTAGATAAACCTTTTTCCTATTTAAAGTAGCTCAGATAGCCTTAGAGCCGACTGCTCTTCCGGCGTGGGACTTCTTTACCTGACTCTGCGGTCCGCACCGCCAGCGCAGCCTGTCCCCGGTGCGGTGCTGTGTATTGGAAGACTCTGCTTAGTGGCATAGTCAGCTGTCATTATTGCTGAAGAATTAGGATTGGTCTTTTTTTTTTTTTTTGTTAAGGAAGTTGAGAAAGGGGAAATGCTGTGATTAAGACATGATTATTTGTTTAAAATATTTAATCACTTTATATGTGAGCCATGGCCTGTAGGCAGCCTGTAACAGTCAGAACTGGAAAGAGTAAAAATTGTAAAAGATTCTCTCCCTAGCTGCACTGAAAAGGACCTTTAACCTCAAACTACCTACTTTCCTGTACTGTGGGGGCAGTGTATTTAAGAAAGGCTGGAAAATGGGAAAGGAAGCAGAACTCTGTCCGACAGTACACCAGCAAGCACTGAGAGAGGAAGAAGTTAGAAAGCTTTAGATTACTGCTTTGTAACTTTGTTTTCTTTGTCTTTTTTGTAAGACAGATGGACAGATGTATACAAAAACGTATCTAGAGACTATAAATGTCAATAATCTTTAACACAAGCCAAAAATAATTCATTGTTTTTAAGTGTCCGTGTTTGTAAAAGTTTTGTACAACTTCGTGTATGAAATTTTTTTAAATCACAGTGTTATGATAGCACCTTCATCACCATAATTGCTATCATTAGTTAATGTTAGAGATAAACATTTTGACAACCTTCTTGACTTGGAGATTCTCTTCACAAAAGTTCACTTGATTTTTTTGTTTACAAATGTGTTTTATTGGGAGGAGGGTCATGATGTCACAGAAACCCCATTAAAAATATACGCTGCATTTCTCTTTTTAATGAAACATGGAAGCCCAAAACCAGCCAGTGCTTTGCATGATAGTTAGCGTCACTTCCCGGAGATGGCCGGTGTGACATCTAGAGTTACTGTTGCTGCTGGAACAAGCCTTTTCCTGCCTGAGCGTCTGCCCCAGGTGGCCGCCAGGGCAGCCCTAAGAGCCAGGCAGCGGTGGCGTTTGTGGGCACAACCATCCCAGCCACCTTCGTTCCCTGCTTGTCTGTAGCTTCTAGGGCCCTTCCCATCCCTCAGGGAGCTTGCCTCTGTGAACTGTTACAAGTATCTGTGAATTCGACAGATGATCTGTTTTAATGTACCTTGCAAATCCATTTTAAAGAGTAAATCTGGCAAAATGATAGCCTTGCTTCATTCTGATCATTTTATAAAAGTTACAGAGCGTCTTAAGGAATAGTTTCTCAATGATCATTTTAACATATGTGGAGTTCCTCTGCCTGATAATTTTAAGTAATGAATTCTGACACTTGCTGAAAATGTTTATACCCAACACAGTCATATGCAGATTCCTTCTACCAATCCATTGTAACATACTATGTTTTTACTTTTTTCTCTAAGAAATGAATTTTTTTACTTTTTTCTCTAAGAAATGAATTTTAGTATTTTTTGATTCATATGCCATTTTGATGAATTTATATTAGATTATGGTAGGTGATGCTTTAAATTTAATAAAGCTAGCAAATTGCAAACTTAGGCAGTTAAGATTCAGCATTTTAATGATTATGCAGTGATGTCTCCCCAGACCTAAATTTATCAAATGTGCTTATTTTCACAGATTCCTACTCATAATATCATTGCCTCTGCATATATATCTGAAGAAAGAAAACTACAAACTCTTTTGTCCTGCCTTTTTCCCTCCTGCTGTCACACCTTTCCAACCGTAAAATAAAGTCATGGGATAAAAATAATTTATGTGTGTTAGAGGCACTTTACCCACCAGCTGCCTTTTGAAGCGAAGAGCAGGGAAATGGCATTAACATCCGTTTTTTATTGTACCGAAGTGACAGATTGGGATAATGTAAGTGGTCTGACCATTAGGTTCAGTCCTAAGGAGAAGAAATTTGCTCTCCTGCTTGTTGTCTCTCTTGTGGTGGCACTAATCCAACTCATTCAGTAGCCGATGTCACTCCATGCCAGTTCCTTTTCTAGAAAAAGAATGCTAGGTGTTCTGAGATAAAACTTCAGCAATTTTCTAAAAGCTGTCAACTGTATATAAAGTGATGGTAACCCGCTAAGTTGCTGTCCGTGTCTGTAACGTTCTCTATCCAGAAGCTCTCTGACCATTATAATTCAGTTTATATTCTTCACATGAAAGAAAACTAGTTAACAAAAGAACCCCTCAAATGGTGTAATTTGGATTACAACAATTCCGTGTACATTCAGTGAAAGAGATTTCAACCCTTGTTGACAGTTTAGAGAGTTGCCTTAGACGCTAAGTCACTAGCAGCTTACCTATTTGATTCCGTTGATGTTTTTCCGCTCTGTATCTATTTGAAATTCATTCGTTTTGGATGTTAAGCTAGGCTTTTTGTTAAGAGTGGTTTTTACCTGTTGACAGATCTATTGGATTGTGACACGGGATAGGGAAGATTAAGAATAATCAATTGAGTAATTACATTTTGACTGTTGTCAAACATTTCAACTAGGCATCAGGAAAAGGCTTTCTTTCATAGGCCTGTGTTTTAAATAGAAATTATTTCAACAATCAGAATAATGTTCATCATCCCCCATTAACTAAATATTTAAAGAAAAATACAAAGTTTAATTTACTGCAGTTCAATTACAATAATACCCTCACAACACTTTCATGTTTTATATAAATATTTTTATTGGCTAAAGGACTTTAAAGCAAACAAATATGCCATTTTTGACTTAAAATGTTTTACTCATTTAACTCTGCTCTTTGCTGCTATTTCATTAAGACTATTATTCTAATCAAGGTACCCATTGTGTAACAGTTTTTATTCTATAGTTTACAGTTTTCTAGGAATTATATTTTGGTAACAGTTCCCTTGCCACTTGGCTTTTTTTTTTTTAATTTAACATCACTACATCCTTCCCTGTGATCTCTCTCAAGATCTGACACTTAATATGGAAGTTTGAAGGCTATCACAAAGTATTTCAGAAACTGAGAGTTCAGTAAATACTTGTTTTATGATATTTAATAAGAAAAGCAGATCCAGCTTCCAGCAGCTAGGAGCAGTAGCCATCGTTATTGGGAGGATGAATAGTCAAGCGTGCTTCCTGTGTCTTTCAGATTTGGGGACAGTGAGGGGACAGAAAGGGGCCCCCGGTGTTCTGTGCCAAGGTGAGGAGGTGACCTCCCTGGCCGACTCCTCCTAAGCAATGCCGGCCAGTAGGGAAACCCTCCCTGAAGCAGATGCTGTGCAGCCATTCGTCCTTTTGTCGTTGTAGAACACGGCCACTTCGCGCAGCCGTGAGTCCGCTTCTGCGTCGGGAAGGAAGCAGGACCGTATTTATTTCCCTGAGCTCTAGGGAGGAAGGAGACGCCCTCGGCCCTGTGTTCTTTGCTTTCTCCCAAGCAAAAGGCTGGTATTATCTAAGTGCTTTTGCCACATCCCTTTGTGTAAATTTAAGAAAGGGAGGTGGGGTATCTTTATTTCTTTGAGATCAGTATTTGTGATTTAAATATATAAATAGATGAAAAAAATGAATATTAATAAAAATACCATACAGGAGTCCAGACATTTTCCCATCCTCGGCAGTAATATGGCATCTCTCACGGATAATAGGTATTTTATTTTTTTGCTGATCTCACACTAAGCATGCCCCCCCCTTTTTTTTTTGAAAGCCAGATACTTAATTAAAAACATGTTAATAAAAGAAAATAATAAAATTCGGATTCTCAACAAGAAATCCTTGTGTAGTGTCTGTAGTTCAAAAACTACAAATGATTCAAATTTAAACAAATCACTTCAGAAATTCCATGTGCAGAAGTTAAATTCTAAATAGACCAGGAATCATTTGTTTCTCATGTCAGGATTCTCAAAGCGTAGCGTCAACAAAGCTCTCTGTGGAAGACTGGGCAACTGCAGGTAAATCGTGTCTAAAACTCACTGAGCCAGGGCATCGATGTAAAAACCCGACCGTGGAGGCAGCGCGCCACGGGAGACCAGCTCTCGCGGCCTCACAGTCGAACCGTGGGGCCTGGAAAGCCGTCTCCCTGTTTCAGTAGCTTGACTCTATTCTCTCCTCCTATGAGCCCCCTCTTTCAGGCCTCACTCCAACAGACTCCTTCCCACAAATAATTTGTCCTCCAAATGCCAATGCGTAGAGTGAAAAATGAATAGGGAACATGGCAGAGAGTGGTGTTCCCTAAACTTACAATTCGGGAATGTTATACTTGATGGTAAGACTCAGAATGTAGGTTTAAAAGATAAATTCCTTAACTAGTTAATAATTTTATATTTATTTATTTTAGATTTATTTATCTGTGTAAAGAAATATGGTATTTTAGTTTTACAATTGAGGGGATCAAATTAATGCTTTTTATCTCAATTCTCTACGCTGGTATAAGCTGTAGCTTCAGGTGCTTTAGCAGTGTGGAAATGTGCTTATAAATATGCTTACCTTCTGAACAATCATGGCTATGTTTAAATACTTAAAACAACATTGTTTTTACTTGTGCACTGTGAGTGAACTTTGTATTATTTTTTAAAGCCTTCATACTACATGTAGATGTTATTGCGATTTCTCTTTTGCCTGTGCTTGATTTAAGGTCATTTGTGTAGATGAGTAATTAAAGATATTATCTAAAGAGAGCATCTTTTAGTTTTCTCTGTTTTAATGATGGAGAGAGAGACCTCTTCACCTATGGTCATAATTTGACCCCTGGGTATAGCCAAATTCACAGTACGATAAGCCTCTGATGTGACTTTTCTCCGAATGCTCTAACTGCACGTCTCACACTTCACAGTTGTAATCTTATGGTCAAACAATGCCTTTTTTTTTTCATGTCTTGATACTTGTCAAAACATTTTATATTTGGGGGTGTAAAGTATATCAAAAATGCCAGCATGTTTATTTAGTTACACATGAGTCATAACTAGGTCTTAAAACTAAGTAACCTTAAAGATCACTGAATTCTACCAACCACCTAATTATGAACTCCCATTTCTCATTTTTAATTTCTCCCCGAACTTTGCTCATAAATGATGCTTATTAAATATTTGTTGATCATCTGATGTGTGAAAGAAGGCAGAATGTGGATGTGCCTTCTTCAGGATTCGTATCAGTTGGCTAAAAGTCAAAACTAAAAAAACACTCAAAGTCATGATTGCTTCAGTCAGTAGCACAGAGTGGCCAACATATGGTGTGTTTCTGGTGAATAAATGTCAAGAGACAAGTCTTTGAATTCCTTTAGGAGGTTTGTAGGGAACACCACATTTAAATCACATCAGCATTTATTTCGCTTATCAGTACTAACAGACCAATTATAGTGTAAGGTCCTAGAAATAGTTGTATTTTAAATTGTGTCTTTCTTTTGTACAATTCAAGTCCAAAATATTTATGTATATAAAAAGTTGGAAGAATTTACTTCCTGAAAATTTAATAATTTATCTGTTTTCTAATATTTCTGATTGAGTTAATCTCTATCAAAATGAAGTAGCTACAGTGTGCGTGTAAATGATACAGATGTATTACTTAATTATATTACAAAATGCCTTTTTACAGTAATCAAGCATAATCAATTTGTGAAAGCGGAGACGGTCATTTTCTGCACATATTAGACTAAACTGATAGATGTAGAAAACTAAGGAAATAAGACAAGTACTACAAAAATTGTCAAAGATTAAAAAGGCATCATCAGGAAAGTTTACATGTGAGCTTTCACCCGAAGAATACAATTTTATTTTTTGTAAAGTAACAATAAGACAAATGTGTATCATATGGCATTGGGTTAAATCTGTATCTTGAAATGACTGTCAAGTTACCAGCTCGAAAACTGAGTGTGTGTGTGTATGAGTGCTCTCTGAAAGACAAGGAGGTAACTACAACTTTTTAATGTTTTTAAATCACTCATTCATCTTTTGTGGTAAAGAATTCTTGTTCTTTGTTTTGTTTTTGCATTTAACTAATTAACCCAGGCATGGGCTGGTCCCTATACAAGTATTTGAGAAAATTCAAAAGGTCATTTTTTAAAAATACACAGGTAAGTGGCACCACTGAAGACCCGTCACCACACCAGGACACTGCCAGCAGCCTCCCACAGAGGCACATCGATGGCTGTGCAAAGAACACAAGTGACCCTCCTCGGTGTTCAAAGCAGAATGTCCATTCCGCTCCTCACTGTTGGGGTGACTAAACCACAGAGCAGCGTAGCAACAACCTAGAAATTCGAATATTAGCCACTTGTCAGAAAATACAGTCTTGGTTTACATGTTTTGGTACTTGCCAGAGCTTGCAAGACCTCTTGAGAAAGTACGCAGGGAATAGGTTAACTCCAACTTCCTGCTTTGCTGAAATTTACCTGTGAATTAGGCTCAATCATCAGAAAGCAAAACAGTCTGGACTTGCCTTTACCTACCTCTTAATTCATCGAATGTCCCTGGCTTTCATCAGCGGACACTGTGTGCTGTTCCTGTTTGAAGAAAATGCACATCTTCTGCAGAAGTAAAACCAAGTGGCACGTCCCTGTTACCGCTTAGGTTCATTAAGGCAAGGATGAGCAGCTAATTCAGTGACAGCTGAGTGTCCTGCTCCAGACACACGTACACGCTGCTTTCCTTCTGTTAAGGAGAACTCAAGACCTTACCTGTTTCTAGGCTTCAGCTGTCAAGAAATGTTGGCGTTAACTTACCTCTTAAAAGATGAACCTATCCGTTTTTATGCTTCCTTAGTTTGTGTTTCATTTTTGCTTCTAATCGCTCTTTTCCATACATCTTAACACAGGCAGTCATTAACGAAATGCGGTGCTCACTATTTCTCCATTGAGCAATGTGTCCGGAGGCTGGAGTGCAGTCATGGTGGTCATTGGCGCTCCAGGTGCAGCGCAGCCAGGACCCTTGCACGCCACGTGTGTACAATTTTTTTCTGCAGTTTATAATATAGTAAAAACGAGAAGTCACCTAACATATGCCTTAAGAACACAGCATGCACCCAGTGACAAGAGTGAATGTGCCTCCGCAGCCACCATGAGCACCGCTAACAGGAGGAGGAGGCAGCTGATGTGTGTTGGAAGGAAAGGTCTGCAGCTAGCCGCCTCGTCTGCACCCTCCCCAGGGGTAGTCACGAGCCTACCAAGGGCCCGTGGTAAAGGTCTTCATAGGGTCAAGGACGTGCGCTGTCGCTAACCATGTACGTTTTGGGACCCAGCTAGACATCCCCCTGAAGCCTTTTTAATGGCCAATATCTTGCCAGGTATTAATCCCATGAAACTTTGTTTTCTTTTAAATTTTGAAGTTAGAAAAATAAACCTAGAGCAGCAATTTTCAACTAGTGTGCCAGGGCACATTGGTGCACCACAAAAATTGTTAAAACATGTCCTGACTACGTAGTCAGGGGCACGGACCTCTCTTCCCTTAGACTCTCAAATTAGAAAATGACAGCAGCCGATGTAATAGTCGTCCCATGTGAATGAACCAAAATTATACCTATTTTTGTCAGATTGGCAAAAATATATATTTTTTTGGTGTGCAGCAGAATTTTAGTGATTATGTGTGCCGTGAGGTGAAAGGGGTTGAAAATTGCTGATTAGTCTGATGAGAAGCCTAGGCACTTTGCAAAATAGACTTTCAAAAAAACTTTCAGGGAAATGAATTTATTTATGAAAATAAATAGCGCAGTGATACTCCCAGAAAATGCAAAATGAGCTAACTTTACAGAAGTGGCCCAGGGTGGTTTTCCCGGACTCTGTGAGGCTGCTGTTGCATCACCCACCGGTGTGGCGTGCGGTTCCCTGTGGGGCCCTGGTGGACAAGCAGTAATCGAGGTCAGAGGGCTCTGTTCTCATCTCTACTCCAGACCTTAAGCCTTAGGAGAAAAAATAAGGACTTTGCTATTTTTCCTCAACATGTTAATCCTGTTACCTTTCCCATCTTACCTATGCAGATTCTCAGTATCTTTTTGAGTTAGCCCAACTAGTAAGATACTGCATTATTTTAACCTGTGTTTAATATCTATGGTATGTTATTTCCCAAAATTTTGCCTGCTTTTTTGTTTCTAATAAATTTAACACTTAAGGAAAGCTGAGTGGCAGTCTACAATTTCAACTCAATTTATTTTCAGGAATATCTTACATGTTCTTTACTTAATTTTCTTGCCCTGAGAGTCCCTAGTTTCCTGAAACTACTGGAATTGAAATGGGTACTTTCCAGCCAACATTCTTGTATCTTTTCCTTTATTAGAACGTACTCATATGAATGCTTAATTGAACACTCCTGCCCTTTGCTGCCCGTATGGATAGGAGACTCTCAGCCAGCACAAAGCCACTCCCATTTTCATACATTGAGAGTTCTCTTTTTAAATATCTGAGACATTTGCTTTCTTGCTAATTATACTAATTTCTGCGGTCATAACTGAATTGGGATTGTGACACTGTAGTTCCATTCGTATCTGAAGCACTGCGTTTTGTCACCATATGGGTGGGTGCACGAGGCATTTGGATCCCCTTCTCTCCGCTGGGCACCCCCATCAGTGCACTTTGCCAGCTGTGTGCCCTGTGATTGGCCGGGCTTTTGATGTGCAGATACTACAAGTTGGTTGCAAACTTGTGTACAATGGGCCTGTTCTGGTTCATGTGAAAATCAACATCCTTTTTTGTGTTCCTGGCTGACAGGATGCTACAATACTATTAGCATTTGCAAAGAGTGTGCGCTGTCCAAGGGTGTAACCACAGATCGTGTGCTGCTCAGTTTGTGTTTCTCTATTATGTGAGGGACACAAAGAAGCTGAAGGCAGGCAAAGGCCTGTCAAATCCTGTAATGTAGCGCTCGACCCCCAAACTCCACTTGGCCTCCACGCATCTCTTGTTCCCAATCCCACCCCTTCCTCTGAATGGGCTCTGAGGTAGGTAAATGAATTCAGAGGCCTGGTGGGCGGGGGATTCCTTTCTGACCTCATTCCTGTACCATTTGTTTGTGGGCTTGTAGGGGGAGAGGAGGACATTTTGGAATCCTTTGTGTCAAATCATTTTCTTGCAGGTTGGGGAGTTAATGGTAACTTTGTCCGAAGCCAGCCAAGCAGAAAGCCTCCACGGACCAGGCGTGGCGTGCTCACCCTCCTCAAACTAACTACAAGATGCGAATGTGGAAATGGGGAAATTTCCTAGAGCAGACGGGTACGCGGCACGCCTGCCCGTTCCGCATCTGGTAGTGGGGAGCCCAAACCTTCCCGCGGCGCGTGGATAGGGTGGAGTCGTTCTTCCTTTAAAAAGAGTTTCTTCTTTCTGAGCTACCATGGCCTTTACAGTGATGCCTCTCGTGTGGAGACTCTTCTCCGCAGCCAGTTATAAGTATTCCGAAATACTTTCAAGCCTTCTATTTCCTGGCTAACTATATATAGAGTAGGGTGTGGTTTCTAGAGGTGTGATAACATTTTTACCCTCAGATTTACTTTGTTTATCTATAAAGTGAATTAGAGGTGTAGAACAGTCGCTCTTGTTTTCCTAAAAAGAAGGAAAGAGGCCCACAGAGAAGAAGGAGCGCATTCAATGAGTAGTAGCTAGAGCCCCGGCCTCCTGACTCCCAGGCGAGTGCTGTTAGTGTTGTGTACAGGTCGAAGTCAGGAGCCAGGAGAGGTCAGGGATCCGGATATTCATGGGAAACCTCCCTCTTTTAAAATGTTTGAAATCTTCAACAGTGTGTGTCAGAAACATCCTCAGCCAGCATGCTGCCCCACCTGCCCGCGAGTTGCCATTTGCAACTTGTGTTTTAAACTGAAGCTTTCTGTTCACCTCTGGTCTCCGTGAGTGTCAGTGACGGCACTGCTAAAGGCTTCTGACAATAACAGGATTTCTGGCCTTTCTTAGAGATGTGTAGGGCTTTAGCTTCATTTGCGATGAGCAGCAAATCTCATTTATTGAATGCCAGCTACATCCCAGGCACTTTAAGTGCGTCACCCCCTGAGGTTGGTGTCAGCACCTTTGAGCAGCCGGTGAGCTCTGGCTCAGAGAGGTTGCCCAGAGTTCCAAGGCTGGCAAGTTGGCAAAGTCCTGTGATTGCATGTAGGTTTGACTGCAGGGCGCACGGAAAAGAGCAAGTGTTGAACAGGCTGGCAGTGTGCTAAGCCCCTACCCTTACGTGCTCCACTGTCCTGAGATGGCAGCTCCTTTTCATGTCATGAGCTGTTTGGCAAAAGAAAAAGGAAAAAGTGTATTTTCCTAAAGAGAGAACTGTGCACCGCTTCCAGCACACTGGCCAAGTTGTTGCTAAGAGAAAACCCTACACACACTTACAGAAAAACCTTTTGTTCTAAATGTCAAATGTTTTAAGTTCTGAAAGTCACATTACTGAACTTCAGCAGGGGAAGATAGCACTTGCCCTGCTGTTTTACACATTTTACGTGAATAGTGAGTCTTCAGAGCACATTCTATTTTTAAGGTTATTGAGGAGGAAGTAGCCCAGATCTCAGTAAAAATTTCACACTCGTACAGCTTCAGTAACATCTCACTGACAGAAGGGTGCTACACCATAAAGGAAATGCAGTTACCTTCTACGCATGTGCGTATTCTAGATTTGTAACCAGGAGTTCGTCTTTGGTCCCACAAAAAGCGATCCTCCTGGAGAAACCCTATCAGGACGGAGGGCACTGCTGAGGAGTGGAAGACGGTGACGTGCACACACCGAGTTCAGACGTGCTTTGCATCTTCAGAAAGGCAGGGGCCCAGCACCAGGCGGAGGAGCGGGAGAAATAACCCTCTGAGAGCCGCATCCTTCTTCAGACCAGATGTGTGAAAGGGCAGGTAGCCTGTGAGTTTCTGCCATTGGTTCAACTTCGCATCTAAAACTGCTCGTAACCACAGGAAAAGCCTCCTGGTACAGCTAAGTCAGGCAAGATATTTACTCTTAAGTGGAAAGCATCCTAATATTTTTGTCTCCAAACCAGGCATTAAGGTCTCTCTTGAATCCTAATAATGACAGCTAACATTTACTGAGTGCTTATTATGTGTCAGACACTGTTATAAGCATTTAACCCACACGAATGCTGTTAATTTCCACCATCCTGAGAGACAGGTACTGTCTACGAGCCGTTCCATTTTGTCAGAGTTTGCTTAGTCTGTAAATGGCGAAGCTGGGATTTCCACTCTGGGAATCTGACTCCAGGTCTGTACACTTAGCCACCTCACTATCCTATACACTGCTTCTCTACCTGAAATGGACTGCATGGCTCAGTAGGAAGCATGGGGAGAAGTTATTGTTGGCAAAGGAGGCCAGAGAAGTTGGAGAGGTGGTGAGTTCATAAGGCAGGCTCTTGGGGTCTTCAGCTAAGAGATTTCCTGCTCCCCCAGAAATGTTTGCAAGTAGAAGCAACTTTGCTGGCTCTTTGGTGCGCCTCACCACACCCAGGTGCGTGGGACCCAGGCGGCCCTGTGCAGGGCACCCCTGACTGCCAGGGAATCAGCTCAGACCCAGCAGCTCCTCCCTGCCAGGGTTGGAGGCAGGAACCCAGGTTACTCTGCGCCGGAACAGGGAAGGGCAAAGACAGAAATCCAAAGTAAGCTCTTAAAGAGACTATTGATCGGCTGCCTGAGAGAGGACACAGGGAGCTGGATGAGTTTGACTTCTGTTCATGGCCAGGCAGGAAAGGGGTCGGCTTATTATTTGCTAAGAACCCTACTACCCAGTCTCTGCTTTATCAACCATGTGGGTACACAGGGGAATTTGGATTTGGGGCCTTCAGAGTATTCAGTGTGATTGCTAACATTTTCTATTTTTAGGTTTTTCTAATCCGAACAGGTTTTTCTTCATTCTCATTTTATACCATCACTTTAACTTACTGTGTTTCCGGGTACTCTGGATATAATTATCAGGAAGTGAGGCAAATGAACTTTTAAAATGTCCTTAAATCCCAGAATCTAGAAATAAATTGGTGTCTTCTGGAAAGCCCACATATTTGTAAACCCTGCACTCTCCATTAGGTCCCAGCCAAGCTCTGGAAAAAGAAATCATCCCCTATTCATTCCTCAGCTCACTCCAAGCTGGCATGTCCTTTCACCAGCCGGGCCCCTCCACCGCATCCCCACATCCTCTCTGCCACCACCAGCGCCACTCCACCAGCGGCCTCTCACTAAGGCCACCAGTGCCCCGCACCCCCGCCACGCTGCTAATTCACCCACACACCTTTATACTTATTTTGCTTGATCCCTTAAGGTCGGTCTCTCTTTCTCTCTCTCTCTCTCTCTCTCTCGTTTCTTTGCCTTCTGTGCTTTTGTGATATCATTTTCTCCTAGTTTTCCTGGCAACAACAAGACGGTGCATGCAGACCTCCCTGAACACCGCCTCTCCTGCGGCTCGCCCTCACACTCTCCCAGCCGCATGTTCTCCCTGGCTGGCCAGCTCCCCGCCCCGGTAACTGCCTGTGGCTCTGAACTCCAGCTCCCTCCTGTTCTTCTCCCCGTGCTCCAAACCTCAGCTCCAGGTGTCTACTTGTATGTCCCTCAGACACTTCGCACTTGGCCTGTCCAAAGTGCAGCCAGCCCTTTCTCCATTAAACCTGTCTCTTCTCCAGATTTCACTGTTTTGATGACAGGTACTACGACAGACACATAGGAACTTCCCAACCACCGATTTCTGTAGTTTTTATCTCATTATCTTTTATGCCAGCCTTACCGTCTCTACACACATCAGACGGTTGGTGTGTCTCACCCCCCATTAGCACCGCAGGCCTTCATCCTCCTCTCTCTTCCGTGTGTCCTCCCCACTCATGCCGGAATGAGGTATCCAAAATGTCAATGTGATTACGTGACTAAAACTGTCTCCAGGTAGCTTCGAAGTTGAAAATTTTCAGCACATAGCTCTTCCTGATATGGGATCTGCCCATCTCTCTGGCAGCAGTTCCAACCATCCCCTTATCCCATATCTGAGCCACAGACCCTTTCTGATGAGACAGATGATGATATTAATGAATGAGATTTTTTTTTAATTGTAAAAGGAAATGTGTTGGAAGGTCTGCATAACCAAGGAGACCAGCGTTTTCCAAATGGCAGTTAGACCAGATCAGGCATCGGGCAAGACTCTTTTTAAGTGGAAGGCACATCCCAGAGTATGAAAAGTTCATCGATATGGTTTCAGATTCCACATGGAACCCAAACTTTGTCAAGTGTCGGTGAAGTAACAAGGAAGAGTCACAATCACCCAAAAAGGTTGCTAAATTCTCCTTCTCTTCTCTAATTATATTACTTTGTTAGGCCAGGTTTTCTTCACATATCGTATTTTGCCTTGTATGATGCACAATTTTTTGCCCAAACTTCTGAGGGGAAAGCAAGGGCATGCATTATACATGGGTATAATGATTACATACCATGGGTATAATAATAGGCATAATAATCCTGCGTATAATGCGCATAGAAATGTAGGTGCTCATTATACACAGGAGTGCATTGTGCCGCTAAGTACGGCACTTCAACCGAAACAATGGATTGCAATGGATTGAATGCAGAAGCAGATATAAGGATCCAGTTATCTTCGATCGATTCAAACAGTAAAGAGAATTATAAAATTTTTTTAAAAGCTACTCTTATTGCTGCAATTTTTGTGTCCTTTTTTATCAAAAATGTATTTTATGTTAACATGAAATTGCTTTTTTAAATTAATGAAAAAATATTTAACTTTAAATATTTCTTAGCTTTAATTTCTAATATATCAATATCAGATATTATGTGAAATCTTGAATATCAATAGAATAACCCATATAAACAAAAACTCTTTTGGGTACTCAACAATTTTTAAGAGACTAAAACCTTGAAAATTACTGCTTTGTACTATGAAGCTTAGCTATAAAATCAGACCCTTTGTGTACAATGCATTCCCCGTGAGAATTACCTCTTAGTTTTCCCGCCTGAATTCAAGATATATTCTAAGTTATTGGCAGGTGTTAGAAGACCATCTAGCCAATGCCAGTGATCCTTGGTGCAAGCTGTATGTTCAGACCAGCCGTACCATGCCACAAGAACCACTGTCCCCGCTGGTACCTGGCTGACCATGTCTTAACCTGCTGGACAGTCTTCGGGCCACATCCCACTTGACCCATCATCACATCGCACACCTTGACCACCCCTTCTTTGAAATATTTGCATCTCTCAGCTTCCACCACAGCACGCTTCTGACTTTCTCCTACCTTTCCGGCTGTTCGTTTTATGGCTGTTGGTTTTATGGCTCCTTTGCTGGTTCTTCTCTTCTACTCAACCATTAGGTGTTGCAGTTCCACAGAGCTCTGTGCTGGCCCTATTCTCAACGAGTTTCTCTCCCCAGCGAGTTTCTCTCCCTAGATTGCATCCACTCCCACAGCATCAATGGTGATTTCATTGCCAGCGATTCCCAATGCCTACTTAACATTATCCCATGCATTTCTCAAAGGTCTCTCACAGCTAAACTCATGATCATCTTCCCCAGCTTGCACTCACTCCATTCCACCCCATTTCACTAACTGGTAAAACCGCTCACCTGATGGTGCAAGCCCAGAACTAGGTGTCATCCTTACCTCTTCCCCCTCCCTCAGTGTCCACACCCAATCATCCACCAAGGCCTATCACAGATCTGTGAGCATCCATCAGATCCGTTCACGCCTCTCCATCCCCATGTTCACTGTGGCGGCCCCAGCCATGATCTAACTCACTGCCCCTTTGCTTTTCTCTGGCTTACCTCCACACTGCCCGACGGCGCCTTTGAATTACACATATGATTGTTATTCTGCTAAAAACCTTTCCCTAGGCTGGCACTATCCTTATGACAAAGTCCAGAATCACCAACAAGGCTTTCAGGGCCTGACAGGTCTGCCCCCGCCTTCTTTGGCCTCGTTTCTCCTGGTGTCCAGTCACGGAACCTACAGGTCTTTGAAGACACACTATGCTCCCCCAGGCTTTTGCACATCCTCTCCTCAACCCTCCATCTGCCAGACTGACTGCCACTTATCCTCAGGGCTCAGCTTGATTGTCACTGCCCTTAGGAGCTCTTCCCTGACCTAGGCCCTGCTCAGTGGCACCCTAAAACTCTGCTTCCCTAGGACATGTCACGTGTCTAGTTACTTATTCAGTGTCCACCTTCCCAGCTCAGACTGTAGATTCAGGGAGAGGAGAGACACCATCTGATTTTCCCACACACAGTGCCTACCACAATAGATTCTTCTTGAATGAATGACTGAGCTCTGAAGTATTTTAGAGACTCAAACTCTGTTTGAAAGCACGGCAGAAATAAATCCCCAAAGGAAAACACTGCAAAGCTGGCTTGTTGGAGGAATAACAGAACCAAAGACTTCAGTTCTGATTTCTAGCCTGATTTTCTTCCTGAGATAGAATGATGGTGGAGCTCTTGGGCCCTGCAAACAGACGGAACTGGGTTAAAATTCTGGCACTGCTACTTGCTAAGTGCGTGGTGGCAGAGAAGTTCTCCTCTAAGCCTTGTTTTCCTCATCTCTTTAAAAAAAAAATGTGCATGTGTGAGTATACAGTAGAACTCATGGAGTTTTTAAGGTTAAAATAAAATAATACATTTTAAAGCACTTTCAAAGAGTCCAGTGCATGGTGAGTGTTACTATTCTCATACCATGTTGGTTAAACTACAATAAGATCCAATCCACAGTCATTTCCAAGCCAAGAACAAGAATGGCATGAGGAATATTGGTGGGACCCTGTCCCTTCCCTGCAGCATTCACTCACTCACACTAACACCTGAACGTTGTTCCCCAGATGTGTTTCTTCCACACTGTGCAGAGCGCAGGGTTGCCCTGACCAGCAAGCCCGTCTCCCAGGTCTGGCTCCTGTAAGGCCACGGCGCTGCCTGGCCCAGCTGTACCCTGAGGACTCGCTACCCTGCAACTGATCAGCTCCAGCCGAGAGCTGCCCTGCTCGGTCTCCAAGAGCCCACCTCCCTTGCAGCCAGGTGCGTTCAGGCAGGCCCCCAGGCACACCACCCCCTGCCCCGACTCAGTGACTCAGTGGGCTGCGCTTCCAGGCTCTGCAGAAAACCTGGGCTGCCACATGGCTCTTCATTTCTCTTGAGAATTTGCAGAGAATCTAGTTGTAAATTCTAGTTGTAAATTATTTTAAAGCACAGCTTAATGAAACTTAACATTAGGCATGATATTTTTGTAAATTTTATTTATTTTTTTCAATCTTATTTATTCTTACAGTTATCCCAATCTTTCCCCCTTCGTCCTTCTCCATCCAGCCCACCCCCTGCTCCCACATGATGCCCATCCCACGCGATGACATTTTTAATGCAGCAAACAGTGTTCTTGTTTGCTTGGGGACCCACCGCTGACAGGCCTCTGTATCGGGAGAACCTGGTCTCCCCCGTGACCAGTTCGCTCTGACCATCTCTCGACCACGTTTCTCCCATGTCTTTGGCTGCTAGGAAGCAAATTCTCAGCTTATTCTTGCTGTCACAGGGAAACTCACATTTACATGTCTATGGTATAAATGTTCCCCTGACTTGATTTTACTTGGCGTCCCCCCCACACTTATTTTTGATTACTTCATCTGATTTTTGTGAGCATGTCCAAAAGCTACCTCTAATTCTTTTCCCAAATGAACGAAAGTGTAGACAAAGCAGCCACCAGTGACACAGCGATTTGTTCTCTGTGCACTGACACCAGCCCTTTCCAAGCAGCAGGTGGCATTTCTGTAACTTCTTTGTTCTTATTCCCTTTACTTCAATCTATGAAGTAGGGACCTGGGTTAGCAATGGGAAGCAGCACAGAAATGCCGTATGAAAATGGGTTCTCCACCGGCCTGGAGGAGGCAGCCTGGACCTAGAGGCTTTGGAGCAGAAAGGCAGGCAAGCCATGGGTAGGAGGGGGTGGCGGTGGCAAGCCCCAGGGCAGCAGAGGAATCTGCTTCTCTAATGAAAGGACCTTCTATCCAGGGGATTATAAGAATATTCATGACCCTTAAGATCAGCAGGTGAGGTTCAGCCCTCCCTACTCATCCTTTGGGCAAATAGTCCAGAAATCCGAGGTTGCCTGGATGAGAAAGGAACAGTGGGAGCCGGGAGCTTTTCCTGCTTCCCTTGGCCCCCAACCCCCTTCATTTGCAGAGGAGGGCAGGGTGGGGGGCACTTGTCCTGAGGTGAAGCAAGGACTGTGTCTTTCATTTCTAAAGAGCAGGCTGCAGCGGCCGAGGCAGAAGTCCCGTGACATGACTTGAGACACAAAATGGTATCTTAGCATCGAAGACCCCCTTTGACAACAAGAAGAAAAGCCCTTTTCTTCCCAGCCCGGATTAGGCGAGGAGGGAATTCTCCGGAACATGTGCGCATTGTTTCGTGGAGGGCAGCCAGGCTGGCCCGGGGCTCGCCTCCCAAAGTCAGCCCAAAGAAGCTTGTCCCCCGTGTAATTAAAAGGGAAGGGAAACAGCAGGGAGTCTTGTTCCGCTGCTGCCCACCAAAGTGGGGATCCCGGGGGATGGTGTGACCCAGGAAATTGGCTAAATTAATGGTTATCGGAGGCCTCACTGAATGGGTGGGCCCTGGAGGCAGAGAGAGGGTAGGGCACCGAGTCCCATCTGAGGTCTTCTGATTAATTAGGAAAAAGAGAAACCCCTCCAGAGAGCAAAGATGCCTAACCTAAGCTCCTTGCCACTGGATGGGAGAGCAAAGCTATCCTTGGGACAGGGCACCTGCAGCTAGGGGGGGCAGCCCCTCATGGAGAGCTATGTCCTGAGGCGGTTTGTCCAGCTGATGCGGGCTGGCCCCCTGGCAAGGCTGGGAGCCAGGAGGTCACAGGTCACGGCCCGAGCTGAGGCCTAGAGCTCACAAAGGGGAGCAGGGGCCTCCCTTGGCAACACAGTCTCAGGGAAGTGGTCTCTTGTATCTGTCAGTGGGAAAGCGTCTCACTCAGAAATCACTGGGAGAAGTAAAGCCCTGACCTGGAGGCGAACACATTTAGCATTTATAGGGTTTAACCTGTTTATGAAAATGAAAACTTCACGAAGCACAGCTTTCCAATTGCCATTTCCTGAAAACTGGAGTTCAAGAACGTGGGCATCATGCCTCATTTTCCCCAGCTCTGCAAATCCTACAGGTTGAATTTACAGGGGACCTTTGGCAATGTGACTCAGCGGTCTGGAAATTCCTGACTCCTCTCCTGAAGCCTGACTCTCGGGGCACATGGGGAAGAAAATAGTGACAACAGCCGAGTGGGCTGGTTTTCCAAGACCCCACACATCCTCCCTAAGGCCAGATCCTCCCCCATGGCCGCAGCAGAGCGGTAGGCAGGCCCCAGCTCTCCGCTTTTTCTGGTACGTGATGAATCCAAGTCAATATTGCAGAGCAGACGTGGCTCCTCTGGCTCTGCAAATATTGGTCCAAAGACTTGAGCGCAGAGACACTGTTGACAATTACGAGATGGTGGCATTGTTGTCTTTGTCACTGTGAAGTGCAGCTCGGTAGAGCCTGGCCTAACACCCTGTGCACACAGAGCAGACAGTGTGCTGGGAGGCCCATGTGTTTGCTCTGCCAATATGCGAGGGTTGCCGGCCCTGCAACCTCCCCACTCCCGGGGGCGAGCTGGAAGAATTAGACACACACCACCCTCTCCTGCGAGCCCCAGGAGGTGAGGGGAGGGCGGCAGGGTCGGGGGGGCTGCCAAACAGTGTCTAAGTCACATGCTTGCTTTACGCTCTCTTGTGGCTCACTTTTTTAAAATGTATTTTTATTGAAGTGTAATGTGCATGTATCATCTGTACAGCTTGATGAATTTTCACAAAAGGTCACCCTTCGTACCAGGCAGGTCAGCAGCCGGAACATTTGCAGCGTCCCACAAGCCCTCCTGGGCTCCCTCCCAGGGACCTCCCCCTGCAAGGGGACCAGTGTCTGGACCTCTAACATGGGTTAGTTTCACCTGCTTTAAGCCTTCTGACTTCGAGACTTTCCCTTACAGTGTGAAGCCAATGTGCTGCAGGGCGCAGCAGGGCGCACTGAGGGGGCAGTCCGGCACAGACTGAGCTCAGCTCGGCCCTCGCTGGGCCAAGCCCCTTCCAGGCTCTGGCTTCAGGTTGACTCTGTTAAAGGACATACCTGGTCTCTACCTCTTGGGGCCCTTCCGGGACCAAGGTGTAGTCTGGCTCCACCCTATTGTCTTGAGCAGGGGAGGGGGGCGGGGACGCTGATCACAGAAGGATGGTCTATGAGCCTGTGTTCATTCATGCCCAGGCTCCGGTGTGTGTTTTCAGAAGGTGGCGGCCGCCCCGCCCCCCATGCCTCACCGTACCTCCTCCTTCCAAACCGCCACCCAGAAACGTCAGAAGATGGGTGGGTTCAGAATCCCCTCCACACCACCAGGGTACACCTGATTTGTTCCAGTCCTGAATCTGGTCCATTTTATCTGAAAACCATTCCAGGCAGACTGAGAAAGGGAGATGGAAACCTCCCTCTAGATAATGTCAGGGCATTTATCATACTGCTTTTTGCATTCTCAAAGCCTTTTCCCGTTTGCATTGGGGTGGGGTGGGGGATGGGGTGGGAGAGAGTGTAAAATGGCTGGCAGAAAGCACGCCAGAGCTGGGGGCTCAACCTCCTCACCTGCAGGTGGGGAAAAGCAGGCCCAGAAGGAGAAGGGAGTTGCTTGAGACTCTGTGAAGAGTGACTAGGCGCAGGCTCCTGCCAGTTTGCGCACCGGGTCCTGGAAGGCTTTTCAAGGACTTCATTGCTAATGTCAAGGAACAAAAAAAACCATCATTACTACACCCCTCCCCAAGGAAACACAGCACAAATAATTGTTTCCATCAACAAGAATTCTCCTTTGTGCCTCCTTCTCCCCTGCCTTTCACACCAACCTCTGCACCTGCCCCCACCCAGCTTCTGCAGAATCTGCTCACTCCATGGTGAGATCTACTACTGTGACCCTCATTTTACAAGGTCTGCGTTGTGAAGTGTATTGCCTAATATTACATACATCCTTGGGCAAGAAGCTGGCTTGGAGATGCCAAGTTCTGGAGAGACTTCATCTATCCCCAGCTGCCCAGCCGGGTCAGGCTCCGTGCCTCTGGGTGTCCTGTGCACCCTAAACTAGACCATGGATTCTGCGACCCCTACTCTCTGTCTGCAGCACACATGTGAGATCCGCAACTGCCAGAATGTCAAGAAATGGCAGGGACTAGAGGCAGAAAGGCTTGGGGGAGAAACACCTCCCTCACCACCCCGCCTCGCCCTCACCCCCAGCCCCCAGCCCCTAGTCCACAGGCCTCCAAGTGGGAACCCAGATGCCCACAGCCCCCGAAATTTTGGGGAACTTTATAACTTTCCTTGTTCGGAGGTCTCACTTCACTCCTATGTCACGTACCAGTAACATCCAGACCTTGTCCTCGGTGGGGAAGGCTGGCGGCTAGGGAAGGGAGTGGACTCTTGTCTGCACGCAGGTGCACACGAATTTTTGGAAAGCCCTGCAGGACCCGGAGAACTTGGTGGAAGTTCGCTCTGGGCACACAGGGTTTTTTCTGTTCCATTCCGTTCTGACTCCTGGCCTGGCCCTGGGCTGGGTGCTTTGGGGAGAGACAGAGGGGAAAAGAAGAACATGCACTTTAAGCTCAAGAGTCTCACAGTTTGGTAGGGATTAACATGAGGAATAGAGTAATAATCCCAGATCACAGGCAAGAGGTGGTAATGGTTAAGCAAGTGTACATTGACAATGCACCTAATGTGGTGTCTGGCATGTAACAGGTGCTCACTAAACAAACGCCTTGCAGGGAGTCAGGTAGCAGAAGCTGGGCTGGTATGAATATACCCAACACGGGTCTTTGTCAAGGAAAGGAAGGAAGACTGGGGATTGAGATTGAAGAATAGGGTTTGAATTAAAATGTGACAAGCTAAGGACTTGGAATTTTTTTACCCTGAAGGTGATGGGGAGCCATACAAGGGTTTCGAGCAAGAAAAAGACATGATCGGAATTGCTTTTTGAAAAGATCCTTTTGAGTCAGGTATGAAGAGGAGAGGAGATTTGGAGATGAGGGCTGGGGGCTGCTAGGCCACCGTCTCTGAGTCTTTACCATAGTCCAGGTGTGAAATGACAGGGTCTCGCAGGCCATGGCAGTAAGGATGAAGAGGAGGGGACACTGCAGGGGTTCACTGTCTGCAGCCAGGCATGTTCTCCCTCAGTGCTGGTGTGGGGTGGGGGTTGGGTAGTGAATTGGTGTGTTCTTGACCTGAATGGTTCCCAGAGAAAGCCCTCAGGAAGGAAGCCTGGGGGTGGGCAAAGGCAGCAGATGGGCCAGAGCTAAATGGTGCCTCCCCTGGTTAGCATCCTGGTTCCGGCCTTGGCCTCGCTCCTGAGACAAGGTCCTTGTCAGCTGTACCTTGCAGGGTTGAGAGGGACTCAAGCTCAGGAAGCCTGGTTTTAGGCTCTCTGCTGGGCACCATGCCTTTCCTGGGCACCCCTGACTTGCCAGCATGGGGCATGCTGGCATATGTCTCACACTCACCCTTTGAGGTAGGTCGTACTGTGCCCACGTCTTGGGAAAGAAAAATAAGGCTCAGAGAAGTCAAGTCAAGTATGGGTGGAAAAGAAACAGGATTTCAGGTGCTTCACTCCCTGCCCAAGGCTCACTCCGAAGCACAGCGCTGCCAGTATTCAGCAAGAGGAAGAAGCAGGATGCTGCAAAACCTGATGGAAGGGAGAGTTTAAAAAATAACAAATTATTTTTTTTAAATAATTACAGATATTAATGATATGTTTAATTTTTATTTTTAAACTGATTGGAAATCTTGGAAAGTTACAGAAGAAGTATAAGAAAAGTGACCAGATCCCATACACTGTTCACCCAGACTCACCATTTGTTAAAAGTCTCCAATATTTGTTTTCTATGTTACCTTTGAATTCAGGAGTTTAGACTATTTCCATTTAATGTGATTATGGACATGCTGGGCTTCCGTCTACCGTGTTACTCTTTTAAACCTATTCTCTCGGTATTTCCTACTTGTCTGATTGACTTTTTGTTTCCTCTTTCTGCTCTTTCTTCTTTTTCTTTTTCTTTAGATTTTATTTATTTATTTTTAGAGAGGAGAAGGGAGGGAGAAAGAAAGGAAGAGAAACAGCAATGTGTGAGAGAAACCTCAATTGGCTGCCTCTCGCATACCCCTGATTGGGGACCTGGTCTGCAACTCAGGCATGTACCCTGACTGAGAA
Organism: Glossophaga mutica; assembly: GCA_039655065.1. Taxonomy (NCBI): domain Eukaryota; kingdom Metazoa; phylum Chordata; class Mammalia; order Chiroptera; family Phyllostomidae; genus Glossophaga; species Glossophaga mutica. Next base: position 171,732,197 of record CM077304.1, on the reverse strand, counting down.
TCGAACTGGTGACCTTCCGTTTTGCAGAACGATGCCCAACCAACTGAACCACACCGGTCAGGGCTTTCTTTTGAATTAATTAAATGTACCTTATGATTTCGTGTTATCTCTTTATTGGCATATTAGCCACACATTTTTGTTTTGATTTCTAGTGTTAGCTTTGGGTTCATGATGCACATCTTTAGTTCAAATAATATTATACTCCACATACGATACAAGAATCTTACAAAAGTGCACTTCTATTTTGTGTTCCCTTGACCTTTATACTAAATGTATTGCTATAATACATTTTACCTCAACATAGGTTGCAAATTCCCCAATATATTATTAGTAGTACTTGAAACAGGCAAAATTATATTTTTAAATGGTCTTTAAGAGTGATTTAAATAATAAGAAAAATCATACGTTCCGACCCACGCAGTCACCGTTCCTGGTGCTCTCCACCCCTTTTGGGAGACCCAGATTTCCATCTGGCATTGTTCTTAGTGGATTTCTCATAACATTTCCAGTACCGTAGGTCTCTGCCGATGGCCTCTTTCAGCTTTTACAATATATGTCTGAAGAACTTCATGTGTGAAAGACGTTGGGTTGGCCAAAAAGTTTGTTTAGTTTTTTCTGTACAATGGCTCTTGTAGCACCTTGTTGTCTTTGACTTTGTCTTTTAATTTCGATTTTGTTAGACTGCATTGTGGCAGCTGTCATATCATTGTACATTAAAAAACAACTTATCAAAATTGTTGAATTTTTGTGCGGCCATTTTTATATTGAAGATGGAAGAAGATACACAACATTTCCAGCACATTGTGCTTTATTATTTCAAGAAAAGTAAAAATGCAATTGAAATGCAAAAAAAAAAAGATTTGTGCAGTGTGCAGAGAAGGTGCTGTGACTGATCGAACATGTCAAAAGTGGTTTGCAAAGTTTCTTGTACATTGACATTTTGGCCAAATAATCCTTTGCTGTGGGGCTGTCTTATGCACTGGAAGACATTTAGCGGCACCCCTGGCCTCTACCCACTAGAAGCTGATAGTGGGAGGTAGCCGACATACTCAAAATATCCCAACCAATACAGTTATTGGTGAAAATGAAAAATGTGTCTTTTATTTTATGGAAGAAACTAAACACACTTTTTGGCCAACCCAATATTTTCTCTGGGTACAGAATTCTAAGTTGGCTTTCCTTGTCAGAATTTTGAAGATGCTTCTTCACAGTCTTCTGACTTGCACTGTTTTCAATGTGAGGTCTGCTTTGTTCCTTCGTACCTGCTAAGTTTTTTTTCACTAATTGCTTTTTACCCCTGGTTTTGAGCACTTTGATCAGGATATGCCTTGTTGTATTTTTCATCATGTTTCTTGAGCTTGGGGGGTTTGTTGACCTTCTTGGATCTGTGAGTAAGCACTTTTAATTAAGCTGTTGCTCGTGTTTTCCCGTGCGTCCCCTCTTCTTCTGTGACCCAGTTACCCTAATATGATACACTTGGAGATGTCCCACAGTGGATCGGACAGTTCACTTTTCCTGTTCCCTCTTTGAGTTTCTTTTGGCTTTTATTTTGTGTTTCTGTTGTTATAGCATCACATTCACTAATCTTTTCTTCTGTAGTCGCCAATCTGCTGTTAACCCCATCTGGTACATTTTTCATCTCAGGCCCAGGAAGATGGGAACTTGGGGTGGTAGGTGGAGAACCTATGCATGCAGCTGGAGGAATCAGAAATGTTCATGGAAGAGGTGACATTCGAGATCAGCCTGAAATAATGGGGAGTGAGGGTATTTCAGGAAGGAACAGATGCAGATAGAAAAGGGAGAGTTCACCACTAGCAGAGGGACCAGCAGAAAGCAAGGCCGAGAGGTCAGGAAGGGCCTACTGCTGTGGACACAGTCGCACAGAGTGTAGGAAAGGTCAGGGAATGGGCTGGGATGCAGTTGAGGAGAGCCTTGCATGTCAGAGTATTTTACATTTTTGGAGGCAAAAACATTAGACTGGGATTGCAATCAAAACCACAGCTTTATTGCCATAAAGCTCAAAAGCAAACACAGTCAAAACCAGAATTCCTAAGAGAGGTGGAGTTACAGATTCCTTGCACCTAAGTGACTTCCACTCTGTGGTAGTCAGCTCTCTCATCTGAAACAAGAGGCCTGAACATTGCTTCTCCCTGTTTGCTATACATGACCGACCTCTAGGCATCTTTCTGCTCTAAGTGTGCATGACTTCACGAGCCAACTTAATTTTAGGAGTGTTGGAGAGTCATTGATTATGAGTGGGGGAGTGACAGGCTTTAAAAAAAAAAAAAAAGATGAGCATTTGAGCATTTATAAGCAAGTTTGGTAAGTTCTTGTTATGGAAATGGTTAGTGAGACTTAGAAGGAAGGTACTACCATCTAAGGTAGGTGGATGAGAGTGTATGTTTTTCCCATCACTGAAGAAATGAGGATGAAGGCAGGCCAGAGAAAGGCAGCGTTAAGGATATGTTTTAGATGGTCTGTTTTGCAATCACATAAACATCAAATGATGATTTCAAGTGTTGAATAAACCCAAAACTGTCCCAATGGGAAATCCCAGCTGAAGACTGAGTCAACATTTATGACCCAGCTGGCCCCTTCCAACCTGTGGCGTAGTGAGAGCAAGAATTACAGCAGACTTGCGTTTAAGTGTTTACTGTGTCACTATGGAGACTCTATAACCTTTATGGCTCTTGGTTTCTTCATCTATAAACTAGTGAGAATAATGTCAAACTCAAAGATTTGGGGCAAAATTTAAATATGATTATCATGTAACTATGGGTATGAGCTTTATGAATATCCCAGCAGATTTTTTTAGTAGAAATTGACAAACTGATTCTAAAATTCATAGGGTGGTACAAAAGACCTAGAAAACCAAAACAACTTTGCAAAGAACAATAAACTGAAACAAATTAACAATAGTCGATTTCAAGATTTATTTTAAAGCTAGAGTAATCAGGACAGTGTGATACTGGCATAAGGATAGATAAACAGATCAATAGACAAATAGATCAACAGAATAGAGAGTACAGAAATAAACTCATGCATATTTGGACACTTAATTTTTGGCAAAAGTACAAAGACAATTCAATGAAGAAGTGATAGTTATTTTCAACCAATGGTGGTGAAAAAATTGGATATACAAAGAAATCCTTCAATTTACCATATGTTTAAATTTTTATGAAATGAAAAATAGGATATAAAAACTATAACTATAAAACTTATAGAAGAAAACACAGAAAAAAAACTCATTGATATCTTGAGTTAGGCAAATACTTCTTAGATACCACAGCTAAAGCATCATCCATAAAATAAGAATTTGATAGATTGAACATCATCAAAATTGAAAGCTTCTGCTCTTCTAAAGATACTGTTTAGAGAATGAAAAGATGAGACTCAGACTGGGAGAAAAATCAGAGCTCTGATAAAGGACTTGTATTCAGAATATGTAAAGAACTCTCAAAAGGTAATCATAAGAACTCAAACAACTCGATTAAAAACTCGGCAATAGATTTGACTAGACATTTTACCAAAGAAGATACAGTATGACAGATAAGCACATGAAAAGATGAGGTACCACTGCACATCTATTATAGTGGCTAAAATTAAATACTGAACCTACCACATGTTGACAAGGATTTGGAGCAACGGGAATCTCCATACACTATTTGTGGAAATTCAAAATGATATAACCACTTTGGAAAACAGTTCTCAGTGTCTTAAAAAGTTAAATATGTAGCCTACCATGTGATCTAGTTTTTCCATTCTGCCCAAGAGAAATTAAAGCGTGTGTCTGTGCAGCCAAAAACTGGACATAACCCAAATGTCCACCAACAGAGAAATGGATCTACAAGCTCTGACACATCTGTACAACGAAATACTACTCGACGATCGGAAGGAACAGACTACTGATTTATGCAACAACGTGGGTGAATCTCAAAAGGGTTATCCCAAGGCAAAGAAGCCAGATTTTTGAAACCATGCATACTGTGTAATTCTATAAATCATGCGTTCTAGGAATTGCAAGCTGATATACAGTGATAGCAGATCTATAGTTGTTTGGGGACTAGAGGAAGGTACACAAAGGGACACAAGGGAATTTTGGGGGCAAATGAATGTGTTCCTCATCTTCATGTTGCTGATGAATTCAGATATGCAGAAACTTTAAACATGTGCAGTATATTGTGTGCCGGCTTATATTTCAATAAAGAAGAAAGCACATAGGCTTCTGTGTTGCACAGACATGGATTTGAATCCCGCAAATAAATCTTACTCAACAGTTACAGACTGTGGGAACTTAGGCAAGTCACTCCACCTCTGCGACTCTCTCAGCAGTGTCACCCGTAGGATGATGATGGTAATAATGATCCTACCTTCCCTATAAGACTGTTGGGACACAGAAAAAAAGAATACATTTAATTTTTAACACAATGTCAGGGACACAGTAGGTGCTTAATAAATACTAATTATTTTTAAAGTGCTTCCCGTGGCACCTGGCTCCCTAAAATTTCCCCTTGCCTCCACCCTTACCTTCACCCACTGAACTCTCTGCGTTTGATCATGGAACAGTCTTGGCACTCTAGGCGAAGCAGGGTCATTAGTGCCAGGCAGAAAAGAGCCAGCTTCTGAGTGAGCAGTTCGACTGCGTCTAGATATCCTGTCTTGTGCCCAAGTGGACATGCTGATGTTGGCACCACCAGGAGCCTTCCTTGGGGTGGAGACTTGGCCTAGGAGGAGGCTGGCACAGCAGAGGCCGGAGCCCTCCCTTTGTCCTCGACCTTCATGGAACTTTCCACATCCACGCGTGCTGAGCTGCCCTGTGGTTTGTGGGCCTCGGCCCTCCCTCCAATCGGGACCAGGCACTTTGGAGGAGGGTGGCCCTATTGTCCAGGGGATTCTTCGGCCACAAAGGCCCTGCTGAAGTCTTTCCATCCCTGGAACAAAACTGGGACTAGAACTTTCACGAGAGAACAAGGCCGGCTCTGTGTAGCCGCAGCAGTTGAAACTTTAGCAACAGTGGCTGAGACTGCAACCCCACCACTAACTTATTCTGGCAACAACCACGTCCCCCTTTCAGTTAACCTTTCGCTTCCTCTGAGTTCCTTGACAAAGGGCTGCAGAGTGTGGTGAGGGGTGGGGTGCGTAGGGCTGGGAGGTGTGGTCAGGCTGGGGGTGGTAGCTGGGAGTAGTGAGCAGGTTTCAGATGCGGTTGAAATAAAAGGAGTTTGTTCGCTTCTCCAGCAAGGTTGCTGTTTGCCTGGTGGCTGTTGACGATGCCAGTTTTAAGTATCAGATCGGACCCGCAGACGAGCCCCAGTGGGAAGTGAGCTGAGCTCTGAAGGCCAAACCTCTCCAAATGGATATCTGCAAGCATCGTCTGCAGTCCAGGAGTTTGGGAATTCTGGAAGAAAAGGGGCTTATGCACCCCTATGTTTACCAAACATATTGCCAGGACCCATTTCAACCGCACGACCAGGAGGTCCATATTGTTTCCAGATGAGGCAGTGAAGGCTCAGACTGCATTTGAGCTTTGGAGTCACAGAATTTTGTTTCATTCATTCGTTCATTCAATAAACACTCAAAATTGCACAATGTGGGCAGGGTGTGGAGGATAAAGTAGTGAATGCAATGCAATTCCACCCTCAGGCAGCTCACAGCACATCGATTTGGGTTCATCATGCCTTATTGTGTGGCCCTCTGGACAAGTTACTGAACTATTTTGAGTCCCAGTTTTTACTTGTGATAAATGGGATTTAACCCTTTTAAAGCATTGCCATAAAGATGAAGTGGAATTAAATGAGTCCATTTACGTCGTAGCCCCAGGCCTAGCACAGAGTACCGGCTCCACAAACTTGGCCATGGTGGCTCTCAGCCGTGAGCAGCTTGGGATGCAGGCTGCTTTGTGTTCTCATACGATGTGTGAAGGCAAAGCCTGGAGTGAGGCAGCTGGAAACTTCCCAGAGTCACATCCACCCTGGGATGGGGCAGGACCCAGGGGACCATGCTATCCAAAATGAAGCTCCCTCAGACCTAAGGAGCCCTAGCATTCCCTAGGGGGTTCTTCTGAAGGTGCTGTATAAATTTGAGTCAGTCATTCATTCCACAGACACAGTTGGTATCATCTTCCATGGGCCAGAAGCTGGGCATATGATGTTGCTATGACACCTGTTTCAAGGAGCATACGGTCCAGTATGGGAGGTGGACAGGCCACAGGTAGCTACAATGCCCTGTACGAATGGAGGTGCCCTGAGATAACAGATGCCCCAGCCTTGGTGTTGTGGGGCTGCTCTTTCTCCGCTTCTCCTCCCCTCACTGGTCACCTGCAGTGCTCCCTTCGAACAGTGTGGGTCTAAACCTGCCCTCCCCGCACTGTTGCCACAGCCCAGGCCACATCCTGCCTCACTGCTGGGTGGCTTTGTCTGTGGTGTCTTCCTTCCATATCTCATACAGCCTGCCACAATGACCATGCTCAGAGTTCACAACACCTCCCTTTTTTGCTTAGAAATTCTCCGTAGCTCCACTACTACACATGTGCGGTCTCTCCAAATGCTGGCCTCGCCTTCACGTCCAGACTGCCTGGTGTGTCCTCCTGGCTCCAGTAGCACTGGTTGCCATTTCTCCTTCAGACCTGCTCGGTCTCTTCCCTAGGGTCCTCTCACCCCACTGCTAACACCAGGAAGACCATAATTTTAGAGAGAGTTTTGTTTGTTTGCCTGTTTGTTTTACCAGTCTTTATTCTGTTCATTCTCAAATCAGTTTCTAAATACTGACAGTAACTGCTTAAAAAATGACACTTCCCAGCACCGGAGACCTCACTTGGCAGTCATTTATACATGTAAGTTTTACGAAGTGCTGCTCACAGACGTTCACTCTTCTTCACAAACACTCTGGGATGAAGACAGGGCAGACATTACTATTATTCCCATTTTACAGATGAGGGAATCATAACATGGAACTAAAGTGAGGCAGCCTGGTTAAAAAGATCTGTGAGCTCATAGTCTATGTTCCCTCCCCTCCTATTAAGACCAAATGAGCTGTTTTGCACTGGGAAGATTTGTGTCATTAATACATGTTTGTTGAATAACGCTGCAGAACAGCCTTCTGGCCAGCACTGCCGGTACCCTGGCAGGTCCCAGGCCGGCTTAGCCTGCCTAGTGACTCGGCCTCACATTCCGTCGCCTGCAGTGCCACCCCCACACGCCAGCTACCTCGTATGCATCAGGCCACCAGGAGCAGGGGACACAGTGGTACCTCTGACCCACCCCTGCCTTCTAGGGAGAGCAAGCAGTCCTGGTAGACAACGGTATCCTCAGGGACGGTCGAGGGCTATGGTGATGCAGAGGTTCCCAGCAGAGGGGTCGGGGCCGGAACCCGGGATGCTCTGTGGGGGTGTTGGGATTTCAGGGAGTCTGGGGAAGGCAACCACTGGTTCATGGATGGGACAAAAGGAACAAAGGAAAGGACAGCATGCTCGGAGCCGGGGGGGTGGGGGCAAGGTGGGTGGAAGAGAAGGGGAAAAGTGGGGGACTTCCTACTCCACAGAAGCCTCTGGCTCTCCTTCTATCTGAATTCTCTTTTTTTCTAACTAGGGCTGAGGCATATCTTTTATTTTGCTCTTATTTTTATGAGAAATATTGGAAGTTTAGGATTTTTTTAAATGGAAAATACTACATGATTTTGAAGGCACGTGATCCCAGGTGGGTCCTTAACAGAAAAGAAAAACCAAATAAACCATTTCCTTGCTCCTGCTATAAACCAACCTAGCAGTCGAGATGAACTCCCTGTGCAGCCACATAAAAGGCCAGTGACGCCAGTGCCAGCTTCGTCTGCATCCTCTACGGAGGGCAGTTCCCGGCAGCTGGAGCCCTGGCCGCTTCGTGCCTGGCACGGGCTCCCCAGTGGTGGGGAGCGCAGCCCACTCCTTGAGAGGAGTCAGTCTGGCTAGGTGCCCCCGGAAGTCACAGTTGGGGGGGGACCCGCAGGCATTGGAGAAGAAAGTCACTCTGAGGACGCTGGAATGACTGTCCTCCTGGGCCAGTCAGGGCCCCCACAAAGCCCTGGAAGGAACTATTGAGATTTAATTGTGCAAACCCACGTGGCTGATGGGAAGGACATGGGAGGGGCCCTAGGGGGGCTTCTTTTTCCTTTCTTCCCTTTCTTTTCCCTTCCTTACTTTTCCCCCCAACTGATGGGATAAAAAGAAACGATGCCTGTCGGTCGCAGCCTGGAGACTTTCTTAGGGTTCTCTGTGTGGTGTTATTTAGAAAAAGACAAAGCCTCTGAACAAAACACAGTTGTATGAACACAAAAGTCCAACTCCACGGTTGAAATCTCCCTTTCCATTCCCAGGGAAGGGTTTCCCAAATGAACCCCGGCTCATCTGCACAAACAATGGGGTCCCCAGGGAACTGCACGTGATCAGACCAGTGAGTGAGGGACCGGTCGGGTCAGGGGGAGGGGGCACTCTCCTGGGCTCTGCGCCCTCCCTGCGGCTCTGTGAATGGGGCGTGAGTTTTCTGTTTTCAGCCTACGTCTGCTGTCTTCAAACACGGTCCCAAATGCCGGAAGGATAAAGGCACGGGCACGTCCACGTCCATGGCATCAGCCCCAGCATCGCGTGCATTTTGCTATCTTGTCTGCGTCCCCAGGAGACTGGCACCCTGGCGCCCAGTGCAGGGCCTGCTCGAGGACACAGAACACGACTCGATGAACAACTGTGTGCAGTGTGTATGTGAAACAGAAAATGGAACAGTTTCTTGTTTTTGATACCGGGGAAGCCTCCGTAGGAGAGGCCTCTCTCTGGGATAAAATCTCGTGTACGTCCACCTGGAGAACTGTGTCTGGGGACACAAGTCTTTGGGAAGCCAAAGCCTGGAGTTCACGGAATCACAGGAGAGCAGAGCTGCAGGGAATGGAAAATTCCTTCAGCCCCTCGTTCTACAGGTTCAAACACAAAGGCCCTGGAAGAACCCTACTTAGGAGAAAAACAGACTGGAAACCTCGTGCTGTATGCTTCACAGCCCCCCCCCCCGCCCCCCGGGTTTAACTCAAAAAGCTCCCTGCCTGCCCCCCACCCCCACCTCAGACCGAAGTGGTCCATTCATTGTGCAGATGTTCTAAGTTAGGAAGCTTAGCCGGTGGTGGGGTAAATACGTTTTCCATTCTCAGGTTTTCCCAGGGCTTCAGCCACTTGTGACAGGCTTTAGGGGAGACTGTCCCCTAAAGTGCTGTCCCCTATCACAAGTGCTTTAGTCTCCTCAGCTACAGTGTAAGGTGGCACCCTCAGGCCTTGGAGCAGGCTGAGGCCACATCCCCACGTGGCCTCTGGCAGTGGGCAGTGGCCCCTGGCAGTGGAGACTACAGAACAGTCTCAGCTCTCAGGGAGGGGTGCTGAGACCAGCTGTCCAGGTGGGGGTGGGGGGCAGAGTGTAGACACAGGGACTGTCTGTGGGCTGGTTCCCTCCCTCCCTCCCTCCCTCTCTCTCTCTCATAAACCACTCTTCTGGGTCAGACTGCCATGGCAGTGGTGGTCTATGACTGCGGCCTTAATCTGGCTGCATCCCTGCCCTTCTTCAAAGTACAGCTAAGACTCTAAAGCTCCTGTGTGGCCTTGGTATAAGCACTGCAGGCCCAGGGCAGGCCTGGGCAGCCCTTTATCCTCCCTTTTAATCCGTGCTGTGCAGCCTCATTAGCAGGCCTCCGTTAAGCCGTGAGCAGAGTGACCAGTTCACAGCCCTCAGAAGGCTTGACTCTCAATCAGACCCTCAGAGCCAGCCCCGATAATCTGGGGCTTTAGCGGGACGAACAAGCCTCGTGTTTGTGTTTGCTGCGGCTGCTCCCCTGGGCTTCCAGTCGTTTTCTGTTGTCATGCTTTCCTTTCACCTTTCTCCTCCTAAAATAAGACTTCTCTTCCCCATGACTGGAGGATGGTAGAGGACTGAAGGCAGCCCCAGAACTGGCTCAGGAACAAAGATGGGAAGAAGCGAGGAAGACGCTTGGAGCCAGTGGGTCCAGACCCAGCGTTTTTGAAAGGGGAGTTGGGAGAGCAGGGTGCAACTGAGAGCAGGGAGCAACCTGCCACTGTACCAGTGACTGGGCAGCTTTAGGCAAATTCCTTCCCTGCCGTTGCCTCAGTGCCCTTATCTGTAAAATGGGGATCAAACAGACATACTACATGGCTTTATTGTAACATCGAATAAAATGATAAGTATGATGAAGCTTTGCATATTCCCATGGCCCAGGTCTGCGGACTTCCACTGACCCACGGAAACTTCTCTGGCCAAAGCAGAGCGAACAGACAAGGTAGCATTCTCTCTATGCTAATGAAGTAGTTACATAACACGCTCCCAAGCCTCCCCAGTTGCAGGGGTTGCAGAGAGGAAATCTGATTCCCCCTGTGGCTGGGTATGGAGCAGGTGCTGTGGGTGGGTCTGGGCCATGGTCCGAGGGTGACAGAAGGCACTCAGGGAGACTCTCGGCATGAACTGACAGACCGGATGACTCGGGATTGTCCCGATTTCCCTGCACTGTAAGAGATGCTTGGCCAACTCTTGAAAGTTTAGGGAACTTTTGAAACAACGAATATAAGAATTCCCATAAATTCCGAGCGTCCTTTTAAAAAAGGATCTAAACTACTTCTTGAGACCAATAATCTTTATTTGGTCAGGCTCTGGGACTGACTCCATCTGAGACTGGATGAGCAGGCAGCAGAGGATTTAATCAGCAGGATCCTCCCCACCCAAACTCCCTGCACACCTATCAGCCTGCCCTGCTGCCTCCCCCCACCAGGACAGGGCGCTTCCTCTGGTTCCTCCTGGAAGCCAGTCACCCGGAGACAGGGGACAACGTCTGTTATCAGTCACTGACTGAGCTGTCTCAGAGTCCGGCAAGGGCAAATCTTATTTTTTCATACATGTATTGTTCTGCAGCTTGATCTTTTTCATTGACTATGTCTTGGATATCTTTCAGGACTAGTACATGTAGGCTTCCCACAGGCACTTTTCAATCACTACATAGAGAAGGAGGGACCACCCAACAAACAGAGATGTCTGGCAACAGTGGGGCAGCCTTGTAAAGAGCTTCCTGTCACTAGAAGTGGTCAAGTGGATGCTAACTGCACAGTTAGTCAGAGTGAGGATTCCTGCACTGGGCGAGCTGGGCAGAGTAACAAGAATAAGTAGTTGATATTTACTGAACAGTTACTCTAAGCCAAGCACAATTCTCAATACTTCACATGGGTGCTCTCAGGTAATGCTCACGGAACTCTGTTAAGTAGGTATCTTTACTGTGTCCATTAGTCCACATAAGAAAATGGAGGCACACGTCCAAGGTCACAAAGCTGGTAAGTGGCAGAGCCCGGGCCCACCCTTGGGGAGGACGACTGCAGAGGCCAGGGTCTCAACCTTAATACTGCAACTTTACAGGAGATCTCCAGGCAAATGCCCTTCCATCTCTGAGGTTCAGTGACTCCCCACTTTGCCAACAGCTGGCACCACTGGTGTTCCTGTGAAGCTGGACCTCGGGGGCTGCTACCTTCCTTTGCTCAGCCAGGCAATAAGGCAAACAAAAGCTGCGTGTTTTTGAGGTATAGCAAGCTTGCTCCAGAAGAAGGAGTAGAAGGAATGTCCCCTCCGGGCATGTCTCACCTGAGAGGGGCAGGAGGCCACCAGGGCATGTACTCCGTTTGGCATCCCAGGCCTAGTGCCAGAGGCCATAGAGGCCCACTGGGGGTACCGCAGTCCTCTGGGGCTACACCGGCTGCCCCATGGGTATTTTTGACCTGATACTCCATCTGGTTGGTGTGCACCTGACTTAGCCTCAGGTCTGGAAGGAGATGAAACCATTTAGGGCCTGGCACATGTTGACTTGGCAGCTGACTGAGTGGCAACCAGTGGTGCCAGAAGCCCTGCCCTCTGGGAACAGGCTCCTCCATGGCCAAACACCTTCTGTAGCTCCACAGGAGTGCTTCCTACTGATCGGGTCTCCTCACAAGGACTCCTGGATCCCTTTGAAAGAACAGGGGGAAAAAGGAGAAAACCAATTCCCTGGCACAGACTCTTCAGGCTAATAAGCTACCATTTATTGAGCACCTACTACAAATCAAGCCCTTGACAAAATGCAGTTTCTACTGTTGCTTCTGGTGGCGATGTGGGTGAAGCACGTGTGTCGGCAGCAAGTGGAGGGCAGTGGTTGGAAATGAGCCAGTCCGGCTTTTCCACTTCCTGACTGTGTGACCTTGGGCCATTCACTGAACCTTTCCATGTTGCACTTCTTCCCATCTATGGAATCAGGATAAGAAAAGTAGACTGTTCCAAGACTGAGATAGGACATAGAAAGCACTTAGCATACTATCTAGCAGTGAAAAAACATTCTCTTCTGCTACTATGAGTATCTCACTTGTTATTAGCAACTATTTACTAGGTCAGTATTGTTATTACCCCCATTTTATAAATGAAAAAGGGAAGGCACGGAGAGGTTCAGTAAATCACCCAAAATTACATAGCTAATAAATGACAGAGACAGACTGTAAACCCAGGTTTTTCTGGCTACAGAACAATCACTCTTACCTGCCAACTGAACCGTCCCCAGAAGTTCCTAAAATGCTAACGTAGACTTTCAGGAGTGTTCCTGAGATTGTTTCTCGTCACTGATGTGATGAGGAGTGTCAGACATTCCCATGGACACCAATAGGCTGCTCATCTGGAGAAATGGCTTATATTGATCAAAAGGCCAAGGACCTTCCACAAGGAATTCAATTAATAAATCTTTCAAAGAGAAAGCTGTGGCAGATGTGAATGGAAATGCAGTGCAGTTTGCTGAAGAGACCCCTGGGCTGGGTCAGGAGACCCCTGTTTCCTTTCTGGTCTGCCACTAATTTGCCATATGACCCAGTATGTTATAGGCCTTCCGTGGGGTCAGTCTTCTTACGTGTACAGGGAGGGTTGGGTCTCCATACCCTTTAAAAGGCCTTCTGATTCAATGAGTATTTTTACTCAGTCATCTACACAACACCTTTCATTGAGCACCTACCATGTGCCAGGAACCGTTTTAGGAGCTGGAAATGCAACAATGAACAACAGCGAGCTGCGGTCCTTGCCTGCACAGAGCTTGAGGGGGGGTGGGGAGAAGCAGACGGGTGGTGACCACCGAGGGGCGGGCCCTCTGCAAGCCCAGGGCTGGGGTGCCCTGCAAGAAGCTGCCTCATTTAGCTTGAGAAGCCAGATAGGTTTTCCTAGAAACCCAAAGGGTGAGCAGGTGCTAAAGTGATAGGAGTAGCAGGAAGTTTCTGAGAAAAAAAGACACAGATTGTCAACTCTGAACATGCGCATGTGACGAAGGGAGCCAAGTGCAGCGTGGCTGGGTCCTGGAGGGTGAGGGGAGAGGGAGTGGCTGGGAAAGGGGCTGGGTGGGCAGGCCAGGCCTTGACAACGGGGTTAAGGATTTTGATTTTAGCTTTGTTTTTTAAAATACATTTTACATCAGTTCTTATGAGGTATAATTTACATATAACATTCACCAATTTTAAGGGTACAATTTGATGAGTTTTGGCAAATACATATAGTCATATAATTATTATCACAATCAAGATAGAGAACATTTCCATTACCCCCAGAAGTTTCCTCCTGCCCCTTTGGAATCAGTTACCCCCTCTCATGGCAAAGACGGATCTGCTTTCTCTTGCCATACTTTTGCCTTGTCTAGAATTTCATGTAAATGGGATCACACACTTTGTAGACTTTTGCTCGGTATCATTCCAAATTTAGTATATGTGCAGCCAAAGCGAGTGCTGATTTTGTCTTTAAATCATGCAGGAGCAACCCAAGGGTTTTAGTCTGACTTGCAATTTAGAAAGATCACCAAGGCCACACCACAGGGGACACTAAATCATGGAGGTACGAGTGGAAGTGGGCAGACCTGGGAAGGAGCTGCTGCAGAGGACTGCTGCAGAGGTGATGGTGCCTGACGAGGAGAGCAGGCCACGGAGAAGGAAAACAAGACGTGAGGGCGATTTGGAAGGTGGACTAGGCAGGACTTGGCCTCTGGTGACTCGACGTGGTGCAAGAATGGAGAAGATCCGGGAAGTAGCGCCTCAGCAGAACCACGCAGGGAAACCAGGTCGTCAGGGGGTGCTGACGTGCAGCTGCACCTCAGCTGGGGCCTGCGCCAGGGCTCTGATCTTTGCTCTCAGCTGGCTTTCCGGGATGATCCCATGCCCCTCTCTAGGCGCACAGCTCCAGGCCAGACCTGAGTTCCAGATCCATCCAACCAGGAGCAAAGTGGCTGTTCCTTCTGTGCGCTGTCTCTGAGCGCCAGGATGTCAGTCTGTTCAGCCAGAACCATTCATCTCCCCCACCCTCACCCTCTGCCTCTTCCTTTTGGGGTGTCCCAGTTCTGCAAACAGCACCACCCTCCATCAGCCCGGTTTCAAACACAGGCTCTCTGCACCCCCAGGAAGCAGTGCATCCTGCAAAATCAATGAACACCTCTGAAACTTCGGGTCTGGCTGAGCAGGCTGCTGTGAGGGGCAGGCGAGAGAGAGAGCAATTATCAGCCTTCCAGACTCCGCCCGCACTGTTGGCAGGAATGTTTTTTTTCCTGGGTGTCAATACAAGCCCAGGGTCATTTTTCAGTTTGCCAATGGCTGTAATTGCGTAAGGCTGAGTGGCTCTCCAGAGAATCCCCGCCGTTCCCCATTCTCTCCTCCCGACATCGTTCTATAGACACGCCCCAGGCCATGGATCATGTTTTTCACATAACCCGTTAATTACTAAATAAAACAACCCAGCCTTCAACCTGATTAGCCCAGATTAATGGCCAGCAGCGGGTTTCACGCGCCTGCACAATTTATCACTGAAAAGAATTGTGTCTTTAATGATTTAGCTACCTGGTGTAGCAGGGCCTGCTCAGGGCCCCGGGCCTCCGAGAGGAGTTAATTGCTGTTCTTCGTTTCTGACCTGGAAAGGCCCAGGTGACAGTTCCCATTAGCCAGGCTTGGCCTGCTTGATGACAAAGGAAGGCAGGAAGCCCTTCCCTCCACTTTGTGCGGAAGATATATCGAGGTCAAGTGTCCCCAGCCCCACCGCGGCCAGCTGCCAGCTGGAGCAGGTTGAGTCAACCTGTAAATTTATATGCTTTTCTCCCTGCCCCCGCCCACCTCCTGCCCTTGCTTCCTTTCTCAATATGGTGAAAGAGTGAATCATTTCTGTTTGTAATTGTGAAGTTTAAACAAGAATTCTAGGACCTTTCATAAAAATGAGAAAAAATGTATTTCCTCTGGTTCCTTTTTTCTACACTTCAGCATGATTGGGCTTTTCTGTGGGGTAGAGTGAGAACATTTCTTTAATCACTTATCATTGAAAGACCCTTTGGTTACTAGGCTCTGCAAACGTCAGAACTGGTCTTAAGCATCTGGTCCAACTCTTGCATTTTTCAGACAAGGGTGCTGAGGCCCAAGGTAAGGGAAATAAGTCATCCAAGGGGACACAGTGAGGTGCTATGAGATGAAAACTACCCCCAGTTTTCAGGGGAGGACACTGAGCCCTTGTTTTGTGCGAGGACAGGAATTTATCTGTGCCGTCCCAGAGAGTGCCGGCTGGTCGCCTGTGGTTGCAGAGGGACTGGATGGTGGCTGCAATGACTGAATTGTTCAATTGTTTGTTGCTGTTACATAGAAATACAATAGATTTTTTTATATTGGTCATGTATCTTGTAAACTTGTTGAACTCATTTATTAGTCTAGTAGTTTTTCGTAGAGTTGATTTTTAGAGCAGTTTTAAGTTTGCAGAAACATTGGCAGAAAGTACAAAAAATTTCCCTTTACCCCTTCCCAACCTCCCCCACCTCGCGCACAGTTCCTTCCCCCTACATCAGACATCTTACCTTAGGCTAGTATCTTTGTTGTCATTGATGAACCAATACTGATACATTATTATTAGCTAAAGGCTTAGTTGAAGGTTCACTCTGTGTAGTCAGGACTATGGGTTTTGAAAAATCCATGCAGTCAGGTATCCATAGTCGAAGTACCATGCAGAGAGCTTCACGGCCCTGAAACCCTGCGCTTCACCCACTCATACCTCCTTCTCTCCCCCAAACCCCTGGCAACCCCTTGCCTTTTTACAGTCTTCACAGTTTTGCCTATTCCACAACGTCATATAGTTGGAATTATACAGTATAAAGTGTTTTCAGACTGGCTTTTTTCACTTACCAATATACACTAAAAATTCCATCATGTCTTTTCACAGCTTGATAGCTCCTTTTGTAAAAATCACTGAATAGCCTTCCACTGCATGCAACAAACTGAGTATACGGCAGTTTGTTTGTCCAGTAACCCATTCAATAATGTCTTGGTTGCTCCCAAGTTTTGGCAATTATGAATAGGGCGACTATAAATATGAGCCTGCAGACTTTTGTGTGAACGTAAATTTGTAACCTACTTGGGTAAATTGTACCAGGGAGTGTTCTTGCTAGATTGTATGGTAAGATTGTGTTTAGCTTTACGAGAAACGGTCTTCCAAAGTGCTGCGCCATTTTGCACTCCCACCAGTAATGAACCCGCGATCCTGTTGCTCCGCATCCTCGCCGGCCCTGGTGTTGTCAGTGGTTGATTCATGCCATTTGAATAGATGTGTGGTGGTAGCTCGCTGTTCTTCTCATTAGAAGTTCCTTAATGATGTATGGTGTCCAGTATCTTTTCATTCGCTTATTTGCTATTAGTCTATCTTCTTTGGTGAGGTGTCTGTTCAGATCTTTCCCCCATTTTTTACTTGGCTTGTTTGGTCTTATTGTTGAGTTTTTGGAATTCTTGTACATTTTGGAAAATAGATCTTTATTGGCTATATCTTTAGCAAATATTTTCTTCCTGTCTGTGGCTTTTATCCTCATATCTCTTTCCAGAGACTTTTGTAGAGCAGAAGTTTTTAGTTCACATGAAATCCAACTTCCCAATTCCTAGTTTCATGGCCCATGACTTTGGTGTTGTATCTAAAATGTAATCAAACCCAAGGTCATCTAGATTTTCCCTCACGTTATCTTGTAGGAGTTTTATAGTTTGGCTTTTTACATTTAGGCCTATGATCCATTTTGAGTTAACTTTTGTCAAAGATCCTTTGACGGTATTTCTTGGGGTCTGTCTCAGGGTTTCTATTTCGTGCCATTGACCTGCCTGTCGGTTCTTCCCTCAATGTCACACTGTCCTGATCACTGTGACCTTACAGTAAGTCTCCAAGTTGGGCAACTTCAGCCATCTGAATTTGTTTGTCTTCTTCAATATCATGCAGGCTATTCTGGCTCTTTTGCCTCTTCATATAAACATTAGAATCAGTTTGTCGATAGCCACAGAATAGCTTCCTGGGATTTTGACTGGGGTTGCACTGAAGCTATAGATGAAATTGAGGAGAGTCGACATCTTGACAATATTGAGTCTTCCTATCCATGAGCATAAAATATCTCCATTTATTTAGTTTTTCTTTGATTTCTTATATCAGGGTTTTGTAACTTTTTCATATATATGTATCTTGCACATATTTTGTTAGATTCACAACCTAAATATTTCAATATTTTAGGTGCTAATGTGAATGTTATGTTCTTAATTTCAAATCCCAATTGTTCACTGCTGGAATGTATGAAAACTATTGACTTTCATAATATTAACCTTGCAGCCTGCAACCTTGCTATAATTGCCTATTTGTTTCAGGAGATGTTTTGGTTTGGGAGGTTTATTTGGTTGATTATTTTGGATTTTCTATAAAGACAATCATGTCATCTGCAAACAAAGACAGTTTTATTTTTTTTTTCCAATCTTATGTTTGTGTTTCCAAACAAACACTTGTTTTTAAATGATTTCCACATGCCATTTTTTGCCTTTTTGTTTTTTCTCTTTTTAAAAAAGGTCTAACATTCTACTATGTATAAGCGGCAAAAAAATCACTAATGTCTAGTATTTATTTTTCAAATCCTATCACTGTATGAAATGGTCAAAGTAACATAAGTTTGTATATAAACTATTAATAATTAGGAATTAATGAAGGAATCCTTGATTTAAATGGAAAATTAGCTCAGAACTTTCTGAAAGAATTGTATTCTTCATTTAAAGTACTTCTTTTTAGGAAATTCCTTTAGTAACTGTTCCATTTATGGCAAACTTTCCTGCTTTTAATTTGAAAAAGACTTCATTTTCTTCTTCTTGAATGATGGTTTAGTTGGGTTTACTGTCGGGGACAACAGTATTCTTTCAGCTCTTCGTCACTCTGTGGGTCCCAAAAGTACCTGTTCTGCGTGTTTCTTTACATCCATCTTCCTATTTACAATTTTTTCTTCAGCTGTGCCTAATTTTATGTTTAATGTACATGTAGTTTTTATTATCATTTAGTTTTTCACTACAGTAATATTGTCTTATGTTTAGAATTCTATTTGGTTGTTTTACCCAAATGCCTAGATGTTTTTGAGAGAATTTTGTTCCTTACTCATTTTTTAATCTCTTATTTCCTAAAGCATTTTCTTTAGTTTTCCTCAAACACACTCATTTTTTATTCTGTGTCACATAATTCACACATATGAGATACTTGGGAGTTAATTATGCTATTTGTTATTTATGCTGATTCTTGTTTATAATGGCTGTTTTCTGTGTGTCTTTAAGTTTGGGGCTGCGTGCTGGTGTTCCACTGGGTTTTCCCGTGGGAGCCAGTGAGGGTGGTAAGTGCGTCCTGACAGAAGGATGTGCATTTGCTTCTTCCAGGTGGTGCTGGGATGCTGCAACCCCAGACCATTTTGAAGTCAATTCTGCTTGGGCTTTCCAGTCAACACAGAGAATGTGACTTTAGCCTTTTACTGAGACTATAGCCCTTGAAACTGCCCACTTTGTTGGGGAGCTCCAGTTCCGATTTCCCAGTTTACTCAGGCTGAGTGCTGAGGCTCCCGTCTCCTGCAGGGCCACTGTAACTCAGGTTTGCTTCAGAGACTGACAAGTGCGCTCAGAACAGCTGCAACCTCGCACTAACTCTCTCTTCAGTTTTGGCTCCTGGTGATTTTTCCTATTTTCTGGTCAGCCGTTATATTTTATCCAGAATATCTATACATTTTACTTCAGGAGGAATTTTCAAGCTCTCTAGCTATTTGCCAAAAATGCCATAGCACAAAGTTTCTTTGTAAATGGAACCAACCTTTCACTTCATTGTTAAATATTGCCTTTACTTTGAGAGGATGGCTTGTGTGTATATTGTAAATACATACTAGGTGGCATACTACTGACATACTTACCTATCACAGAAAAGAGAAACACATTTAAAATAATTTGTCTTTTTGTAAGGAAAAAATGTGTGTCTCATTTTTAAGTGCCTTGCCCTGAGATAATCTGTGGGGTCTTTGTCTGCTATTTAAAATAATTGCTAAATCTACCCAACAGGGCACATATGAACTGCATACACCTTGTAATAAGACTAGAACAAATGATGAGTTTTCTGTCTATCTGCCCATTACGGCTATCTCTCTGACATATCTTGGATAAAAGCATCATTAATGTTAACAATCCTTAAATTGTATATTTCATAATCCCATAAAATATATAGAAATTTCTAACATTTTCTTCATCCCAGTGGCCCATCTCACCCTCCCTCTGGGTAGCAGGCACCATTCCTAACACTGGAAACATTTTTGGTTGTCACAGTTGGGAAAAGGTACTTCTGGCCAGTGGGTGGAGGCCAGGAATTCTGCTAACCCCCGCTACAATACACAGGATGGCCCCCACAACAAAGAATTACTTGTCAAAGATGTTCAAAGTGCTCAGCTAGAGAAACACTGAATTGAAGACACATTCCTCAGAGGGGCAATTCCAGTGCTTTTGTTTCATTCCCCCCTGCTACCATCCGCAGTCCTCCTAGTTCAAGCACAACAGGCTATGGGTGCTTCTTCCCCTAAATGGTCATTTCTTCCCCTCCAGTTCTTAGCACAGCTCATGGGATTGATGTGTGTGTGAGTTGCTTTCCAGCTGCAGTATTTATGATTTAATATCTCTACCTCGGAACTAGATGGTTCACTGGATTCAAGAGAAAGGCTTTTCCTAATCCTTTGCTTCAAGCAACTAGTCAGATATCGTCATTATTCCAAACCAAAGGGCTCGTGTGCATTTACTGTTCCTGTGAAAGCAAACTCTGGGTGACTACAATGCAACATCTCACAGAGTCACAGCATTCTGGTTCTAAAAGTAAAAACAGATGTAGGATGAAGTGGGACGGAGTCGGAAATGCAAGAGTGGAACAAACACAGTAGGTGTGTATGTACTGTGGGAGTGTGTGTGTGCAGTAGGTGTGAGAGATTTTAAAAGTCCCATGTGGCATATCCAAAACTCGTTGCACTTGGATGAGATAGTAAACAAGGGGCAGACAGGCAAAGAAGGCCAAAGAGAATAAGGGAAATACAGATTCCAAGCCACTCATTAAAGAAGGCTTTGAGAAATATTTGCTAGAAATTAGAAGGGAGCTTTTCACCCACTTCTGTTCAATCATGACACAAACTTGGATCAAAAAGCGCTAGGTCAGTGGATGGACTAAAAGAAACCATTGCTCCGGGGTGTGCCGAGGGCTCGGCTGGCCTGGGCCACGCGGTGCATTCCTCCCCACTTCTTCCCTTGGGACCTCATCCGGGCCTGAGCCCACCCTGCCTCCAGACGCTGTCTGGCCTATCAGTGGCTTTCCACTTCACAGAAGGTCCAGAGTGGATAGCCCTAAGACCCCATTTATCCCGCCTCTGCCCCGCTTTTTACAGGTGAAGAAACCGAGGGAATGGCAGCCCCTGGGTCCCATTCTGTAAGCCAGGCTCTTACTTTTGCGGGCAGTCCTCCTTCGTTGGAGGGGCCTCCCAGGCCCCGAAAGGAAAGTGAGGCGGGTCAGAAGCGTGCCCAGGGCTCACCTTGGCATGGGGAGCAATTCAACTTGGAAGAATATTCTGCCCAAAGTGGGACCCAGTTCAGCCTCAGGGAACAGATGCACGGAGGCTTTTTAAGCCTGGATCGATGCCTTTTCCCACAAGGAGAAAGCAAATAAAATCCATGTTGAACCCTCTCACGCTGCTAATGAAAAGGAGACAGGGCTGCTGAGGTGGGGGCAGCCAGCGAGCGGGAAAGGAGGCATTTACCCATTGAGCTTTTTCTGCTTATGCAGTAGATCTTCATTATCTACACTGTCTGCGGTTCTCCTTTTCCCCAGGGAGAGGCTTAATAACATGAACCGCTTAATAAGCAGTGACTGGTGCCCTCCAAGAGTTGATGGAAGGGGAAGGCAGCGCCTCCTATCTCCTAGTTCAGTGTGTTTCCGGTCTCACTGCTGATCTTTGAGATGCTGGCAAGAGTCAGGCAGAAAAGACAGCTGCCCCCAATGCCCCCCACCACCCCGCCCTCCCAACACACACACACAGACACAGGCCTCTGACTTTTGCTCCGTGGAAGCTGACTCCAGGGCAATGCTGGCAGTCACTTGCCCTGAAAAATTTTTCAGGGAACTAAAACTTCCACTTTGTGTTCTCTTGAGCACAGATTTCCTACTTGGGCACTGTCTTAGACTCCCCCCAGAAACCACACTCACTTCTTTTAAATTTACCAAAAGTAAGCAGTGCTAGTATGTGCCAGATAATGTTCCAGGTCAGCAATTTTCAACCCTTTTCATCTCATGGCACACATAAAGTGTTAAAATGCTGCACACCAAAAAATATAATTTTTGCCAGCCTGACAAAAAATAGATAGAGTTTTGATTGATTTACAAAAATAATAATAGTAATTACCTACCTGTTTTTCCCCAAAGTGACTTTTAAAAAAATCAAGTGCCTCTACTTGTATATAAGAATTTCTGGTACCAAGAAGTAACCAATCAGGCACACACTTATTATGCCATGTGACCAATAAGATGCAACTTTATTATATGACCTGTATTTTTATGGTTCAAAACAGAGCATTCACACCAAACAACTATTGTTGTGTTGACTGTTGCCATTTTTTTATTTGACAATCTGAGGGAAAAGAGGTCAGTGACCCTGACTAAATAGTCAGGTAATGCATGTTTTAAAAATTCTTATAGCATATGGCTTGAAAATTGCTGGTAGGTGCTTTACAAATATTAACCTACTTAATCTACAAAAGAGTGTTACAGAATTAGGAACTGTTTCTAAACTCTTTTTGAAAATGAGAAAACTGAGGCACAGTGGAGTAAAGTCTCCCAGCCACGGGGAGCAGGGCGGTTTCTGTGATTTCCAACCTCTGTTCCGGGTGCAGGCTTGGCCTCACTTCTCCCCCCCTTGCCTTGCAGAGTCCCACACACGCTCCTCATTCTTGTGTGTGTGGCGGGCCGGCGGGGGGTGGGGGGGTGGTAGTGGCTGCTCCTCCCTTGCTGCTCTGCCCCTTTGCTTCTCTTGTCCTGTAGGAGACTTCCACATGTTCTTCTTACTTATACATTTTCAGCTCATTTATGGTTCAAGAGTTTCCTCAAAGATCAAAAATCAGAAAGAGGCGTTTGTTTCTCTTCTAAGGTAACAGCCTGAAAAAATGTCTCAGGTTTTACGCACAGACATATTATCCCAACGTCACTTGTAAGACTGAAAAATTGAGAACAATCTTAGTGTTCACTGAGAGGGGATCAGTTAACAAAATGTGAAGAAGTATCATGCGAACATTCGAAATAAGAGGGAGCCCTGGCTGGTGTGGCTCAGTGGATTGAGCGCCAGCCTGTGAACCAAAGGGTCTACCGTTCACTTCCCAGTCAGGGCACATGCCTGGGTTGCGGGCCAGGTCAGGTCCCCAGTAGGGGGCGTGTGAGAGGCAACCGCACAATGATGTTGAGGAAAAAAATACAATAAAGGAGCAGGGGATCCACATTCTATAGAGTGTAAGGTTTTAACTATCATCATTGATAAGTGGGTGGGGGTAAGAATATTTTTAGCAATACCTTTGCCTTGTTACTTTATTATTGCTTTAGAGCTTATATTGTACATCTTTAATTTATGTATACCTTCAAGTTATAGTATACCACTTCCCGTATGAGAACTTTGTGTGTACTGCATTTTCCTTCTTCCTAAATTTGTGCTGTTGTGAAACATTATACTTCTACATATGTAATAAACCCCATAGTACACTATTATTAGAGTTGGTGTGTGGGGCTGGCCCCACTGAGCAGGGCACCACCTCAGAGGGCGGCCAGTGCATGCTGGCCAGGTCAGGCAGGTTGGCTTGAGTGGGTCATTATGGGAATGTTGGGGTGAAGTGAATATCAGGAGGTTAATGGAGAGTGTCAGAACTGTCTCCTATCAGCACAGGGCCGACTAAGTGGAAGTAGGGTAAAAGAAAGAAAACCAAGAAAAATGGCACCCACCAGAGCCTCCATCCCTGGAGAAAGTTCTTTCAGCATATGCCCCAGTGTTAGTCAGTAAGTCTGCTTCATGAATGACTCAGGAGCTTTTCAAACCCATACCTCCGCACTGGAATTCAGAGTGAGTGGGTTTGTGTGCAAGCCCTTTAAGAGCAGAGAGTTGGTTTCTTGCAGCCCATCAGCTCTCCTAAATATAAGCCTCACTGGTCCTCAAAATCAGGTGTTTTGGGAGCTCCTTGCCCTTGCCTGTTTCCTCTTCACCCCCACACTGGAGAGCCCAGCATGCATCTTGGACCACTTGCTTCTCACGGGGGACCTCTGTGGCTGTGATGTTCCTCCTACTTGTCTCTGCTCCTCCACCTGTCTCAGGGTGGCTTTTTCTTCAGATCCTCGGCTAGAGAGCCCATTCTGCTCACCTTCGGGGCATTCTCAGAGACAGTTGCCCTCTGTGTAGTTGTATTTTCAGCGTGTCCGTTGGAGGAAGTAAACCTGGGATCCTCCTTCTCTGCCATCTCGACCCCATCTCTCCTATTATTTTTTCAAAATTTTTTTCTGTCTCATCTCTTTATTCTCTCTCTGGGACTCTAATGACACAGGGTGTGACAAAAGTAGGTTTACAGTTGTGAGTACATAAAACAGAGGTTATTACCATATTATTTGTTATCGTATTATTTCCCATACAAACAACTGTAAACCTACTTTTGCCCCACCCTGTATGTATTAATCTGCTTCGTATTTTCCCACAGGTCATGAAGGCTCTCTTTTTCCCTTTTGATTTCTTTCATCTGTTTCAATTGCATAATTTCTATTCATCTATCCTTAGTTTCATTAGCCCTTTCTCATGTAGTCCTCAATCTGCTAAGCCCCTCCAACAGAATTTTTTAATTTTTAAGTTTGCATATTATCCCCTTCAGTTTTAGAATTCCCATTTGGTTCTTTTTAATGATTTCTATTTCTCTTCTGAGATTTCCAGTATATTTAACTCATCAAATATATTAATACTAGCTTCTTTAAATTTAAAGTCTTGTCTGTTAATTCTAACATCTCTACTACATCAGGGCACCTTTCTATTAATGAAGACTTTTTTTTCTCTCAAATTTGGTTGGGTTACGTTTTCCTGCTGCTTTGCATGTCTGATGATCTTCGAGTATCTGTTCCTCAACATGATGATAGGATGCAGGCAGTCCAGGAACTGACACCTGCCTTGGAGGGGCATGGAATTTTGTTCTTAAAGGCAGTTAAATGGTTGGAATATTTCTCTTGGTCCTGTCAGGCTTCTTTCTTTTTGGGGGGTGGGGGTGGGGGGAGTGGGTCTGTTTTTGTTTTGAGCTTAGTTTGAGAGTTGGCCCTGATTCTAGGGCATGGTTCTTACTCTGATGACATAGCCTCTCTGGGGTCTGAACTGAACCTTCACAGTTGCTCTGCTTGGGCCAGAAGTCCAATGTCTCTCAACACGGCAGGACTTCAGTGTCTCTGTTCCTTTTTCAGGCCTGCAGCCCGTGACCTTTGCAAGGCCTTGTGGAGTCTTGGCCTCTGTGTGTGCAGCTCTGTTCTCAGCTGCAAACCCACAGCCGGTCCCTGTGGAGACTTCAGGGGCCTGACTTTCTGTGAAGTTCTTTCTTCTCTGATACCCTGCCATACAAATTCTAGCCTCTTCTGTAGCCTGGAGCTCTGATCTCTGCCTCCTCAGCTCAGAGAGAGCACTATTCAGCATGGGTTCTCACTCAGCTGTAGCGGGAAGTATGCCTGGGCAGAAAGCCGGGGTGACCATGAGACTCTCTAAAAACATGTGTCTCATATGTTTTGTCCCTGTTTGTAGCCACTTAAAGTGGGAGGTTAATTTATGGACCCGTTGCTCTATCATGGCTAGAAATATGAATCCCCATGTGATTTTAATTCTTTGTAGTATTAGTCCTCCTGATGTTACAGAGTAGAATGGCCTAAGTTCTCTTAAACTATTCTAATATTCTTTAACAAGTCCTCTTTGCTTAAAGCAGGAAGTCATGTGTCATTCACCCTCAGCTAACTGTGTGATTTCATCAAGAAGGTTTATGGGGATTAACTAGAAACTGGCCCAAATATATTATAGAGAAATGGCTGCTTTATTGCTGAACAAAATCTTTTCTGACTGCAAACTCCCAAAGAGAAGAGGTCCAGCATTAGGTAGAGTTATTCTTCCACTTTTCTCTCTTACACCTAGGAAATAAACATGGTGTCACAGCACATGAAATCATTGCTCCACGTTATACCCATCTTCTGCCAGAATCTCTATTTCCAAGTTAGCAGAAAATTGAGATCTATCTAAAACCAATAAGCACTGAATATCGTCCTTGCAAAAACCCATCTTAGCATAAGATACCATTTCCTCACTGCCTAGTGTTGATCAGTCCCTCCTGGTACTCTTGTCTTCAGCTTCCTCCTCTGTTCTCTTCAGATCACTTAAAACAGTTCACAATCACATGTACATCTGTGTGGCTTATTTTTTGTCTCCCTCTAAAATTATAAGTTCCATGAGGGCAAAAACATTGCCTATAGCCCAAGTGTTTAGCACAGTAACTGATACATAGCGTCTAAGAACAGTTCATTGAATCAATGAATAGATAAAGGATTCACAAATAAACAGATCCTTTTGAAACTGGACCAAAAAGGATAAAAATAGAAGAGCTTAAAAGACTAAAAGAGAAAGGACTAATTCTGAAATAGCTACAGTTTTTAATCATTAAGACACACAGCCCTTCTGGCTAGAGATGACTGTGATGGGCTATTTTTTACTTGAAACAAAAATTGTTTCTGGAGAATTAGTCAAAAGATGCTGTTATTGAGAACTGGGCATGAGAGTGTCTGCCTTTCCCCAGGGACGGCCATGGTCAAGCCAGGCCTCTGTGAGGCACTGGGTTTGGTCCCCAGACTGTACTTCCACAGTGGCCCTCCTTGACGATAGCATGCTCCAGGAAGGACTTCTTGTTCTCTTTGGGACAGCTCAGCATGCATGGGTTTTAAAAGCTCCCAGGGCACTGAAGAGTCCACATGTGGCCCAGAGAACATCTTGTCTTCTCTTTGTCACGATGGCAGAGGAAACCAAGAACAAAGGCAGGGCATTCTTTGGTGGAAGCAGCACTGGATGCAGGATGCTAAAGACTATTTGTCAAAATGTCTCATCTTGTGGGTGGAGAAACTCAGTCTAGGGATCCAGATGAAACAGAATGAACCCAAGGTCCCCCGATGAGTAAGGAGCGTCACAAGGACTCATTTCCTGGACATCTACCTCAAGCTCAGGCTGTTACTGTGTGTGTTCCCCGCCCTTCGCCTTCCCCTCCTATTCCGGCCCATAGGCTGGGCTTTGTTTCAGCTGGAGTCCTTTATACTCTCAAGTAGGAGCATCGTACTTTGTACCTGGTGTGATTGGAGAAAGTCAGAAAAGAAGCCTTTCTTTTTTGGCAATGCACTCCTAGGAAAGTTTGAAATTCCTAGGGTGATGAGACTTTGCTCATTATTTAGAAAGAGGAAAGGCTGCACTGAAGATCAGGGTAGGATGGGAAGAGAGAGAACCAGCCCAGGGCTTTCAAGGTCTGCACACGTGCTATCTCTGGCCTGCGGTGTGAGCTAGATACCCTCCCCTTCTCTGCCTCTTAGCTGCACCGTCTGTAAAATAAGGGGGCTGGGACGGATTATCTCTACCATTCCTTCTGACGTATATCTTATTTGAAAACAGCAGCACACAGGAGCAAGTGCGTATTGATTGTTGTGGTATAGATTTCTCTGTATATTCTCAGAAACAGAAAAGATTCCCTTTTTCTGAAGAAATATGCACACAGAAGGCTCAACTTGCACCCCAAACAAGCAATCTGAGGGGTCTAGCAGTGGCAGACATCCTAGATAAATTTACAAAGCCTGATGCACCTCCCAGAATGATTTCCCCACAAAGTGGGCAAAAGTGAACTCTTCTGCACAACCTCTCCTTCGAGGTTTAGGACATCAGGACTGTACGTCTAGTTTCTCCTCTGACCAGTAGGAATTTGTGGTCAGCTCCTTTTTGTCTGCAAGTTTAATAAATACAGAAACAAACTATTCATGCCTATTATTCATATCCTAAGATGAGAGTTGTGTTTGATAAGGAAAAAAATCTAAAAAGCTGCTTTAAAATGCTCAGGAAAACATAATGTTACCAGTTCGAAACTTCTATGAAGAATGGTTTTCTATGAAGTCCTTTTAAATTTACACAAATCTTTCCAGAGTGATTCTTACAAACATCTTTCACATAGACCGACACAGCTATGGCAAACAGAACCCTAACGGAAGTGATTACTAATTGTGACCATCAAGAAATTGTTAGTTATTACAGTCCTACTACGGCTACATTTTCTATACCGAGACCTGACCCAGTGGTACTTAATATGCATAGCTTAAAATATGCAACACATGCTGGTATGAAAACAGAACATGTGTGTCTTTACCAACTTTCAGTTCTTAGGGAGGAGTCCAGCAGTTGTCCAGCGCCTTCACGAGACCACAGCTAATGTGAGGTTAGAGGCAATGAAGATTGCTGGGTGCAATCAACATGCAGGAGTTTACAAAAGGCACAGGGAAACATTCTGGGTGTGATAAAGGAAACTAACAGCTTGATGCCGTTAAAAGCGAGGGGGGAAAATGGAACAATACAGACTTTTTGTCATATTGACCATAAATTTTTTTTTTGTAAAGTTGAAATGTTATTCTTAGATGAAGCTGGATTTTTCAGGGTGTACCAACTCTCAGAACATGTGAAGGAATGGAGTTGTTCCAGAAGATGCTCAAAGTATTCTCCAGCACAGGATTCTCAGAGTTGGGCAGAGATATGAGAGAGCCCTGACTTCAATGCTGCTTTTCTTCCGGCAGGTCTGCCTTCTCACAGATGGACCACTGATGCCCCACGAGCTCCCTGGGTGAGAGACAGGCTACTGGGGACTCACCAGCTATTGAAAATTTGTGCTGAGGTAGGGGCAGGGGTTGATCACAAACCCAGAGGGAAGAGAGACCCTCTGAGTCTGGGCAGTGTGAGCTGGAATAACCGGAGCTAACCCCCTCATCTACCCAAAGATATTACTGCAGTCATTTTCCTCTTCTGCATCCTCAACTTTCCCCTCTCAGTTAAATTATTGTCAACAGCCCTGGCTGGTGTAGCTCAGTGGATTGAGCGCGGGCCTGCGAACCAGAGGGTCGCGGTTCGATTCCCAGTCAGGGCACATGCCTGGGTTGCAGGCCAGTTCCCAGCGGGGGACACACGAGAGGCAACCGTACATTGATATTTCTCTCCCTCTCCTTCTCTCCTACCCTTCCCCTCTAAAGATAAATAAATTAAAAAAAAAAAAAACTTAAAAAAAAAATTATTGTCAACAGCCCAAACAGAAATCATAGGCACAATCCCAAACGCCCCTTTATCCATTACCCCATTTCTCTCCTACCCTGGCCTGCCAAATCTTGAGAGATTTGCCTTCTCACCCCATCACCGGATTCTACTCCTCCACCCAACCTTGCCACCAAAACTGCTCTTGTCAAGGCCTCGGGTGGCTAAAAGCCATGGTCAATGCACACCTCTCATTTTCTTAATTGGCAGCAGCATCTCACCCAATAGAATGAGTTTCTCCTCTTAAAATTCTTCTTTCACTTTGCTTCCTGGGCACCTCCCTGACTTCCCCCTACAGGACTGTGCTTCCAAGTCTCCAGCTGCTCCCAGTGTTAGGGCCTGTACGTGTACTCATCCACGTGGTGATCTCATGGTTTTTATAGCTTCAAACAATATGTCCTCAACTTTATATTTCCACCTGTATCAGCTTCCTTTTCTGCTGTAACAAATTACCATAAAATTAGTGACTTACAATAACACAAATCAATGCTCTTGTAATTCTGGAGGTCAGAAATTTGAAATGAGCCTTATGGGATAAAACCAAGGTGTCAGCTGAGCTGGTTCCTCCTGGAGGCTCCTGGGAAGACCTGTTCCTTGCTTCTTCCAACTTCTAGAGACTGGCAACGCTCCTTGTCTCGTGGCCCTGTCACTTTAATTTCCGCTCCCACCGTCACCTCAGCTTCTCCTCTGACTCTTTTCTTCTGTACTCCTCCTATAAGACCCACTGGACAGCAGTGTGGTGCTTGCCAGGGAGAGGGGTGTGTTATGGGGTTAAATAGTAGTGGAAAAAATGTAATAATTTTTTTTAAAAAAGAACCATTGAGATCATACCTAAATCATCCAGGATGATCTTCCAAACCCAAGAACCTTCACTTAGTCACATTTACAAAGCCCCCTTTCCCATATAAAGTAACACCCATGAGTTCTGGAGATTAAGGTGTGGACATGTTTGGGGGCCATTATTTCACACCAGCCTAGACCTTTCTACAACTCAGACTTGGATACCCAATTGCATACTCTGCAACTCTGCTAGAATATCTAATAAGCATCGTAACACCAACATGATAATAAATGAGCAGTTCTTACAGTCTTTCTCATCTCAGTTAATGCTAACTCCTTCCATCCAGTTGCCCAGTCCAAAAACTTTGCAGGTTTCCTCAATTTCCCTCTTTTTTACCTCACATGCCACATTCAATTTCAACAACAAATTTATTGTCTCTCTTAAAATTGTACCAGAGTCCTCCCACTTTACACCACCTCCAGTGCAATCAGCCTGTCTCATTATTGTTCACCTATATTATTGCAACACCTAACTGACCAGTCTTGGAGCTTTCTGCATGGCCCCGCTGCAGTCTATTCTCCACGCAGTAGCCTGAGGGATCCTGCTAAAGCCTAAGTTGGATCATGCCATTCTCCTTCTTAAAACTCTGCCAGGCCCTACATGACCTGTGCCCTCATTTTCTCTGTCCTCATCTTCCTCCACTGTCTCCTTCACTTACTCTGCCCTAGCTACACTGAACTCCTTGGTATTCCTTGAAAATGCCAAGTACATTCCTGCTCAGGGCCCTTGCGCATACTACTCCCTATGTCTCAAAGACTGCTCTCCTAGATATTCATGTAGATCGCTCTCACATCTTTCAGGTATTTCCTCAAGTGCTACTTTCTCAGTAACGACTTCCCTACCTCCACAGCTCTCCCATATCTCCCCACCCCCAACCCCAGCTCCCTACCTCCTTTTTCTGCTTTACTTTCCTTTTTATTTAAGGGAGCTTCTTTCCTTTTTAAAGATCTTATTTGTTTATTTGTTTATTTTCAGAGAGAGGGAAAAGGGAGGGAGAAAGAGAGAGAGAGATACATCAGTCAGTTGCTTTGCACACTCCCCCACCTGGGACCTGGCCCAAAATCCAGGCATGTGCCCTCACTGGGAATTGAACCAGTGACCTTTTGGTTCTCAGGCAGGCACTCGAACCACTAAGCCAGGGCTCTGTTCTGCTTTATTTTTCTTTCATTGCTTATTTCTCTTCCAGTTATTACTACCTATCAGTCTACCTACTTTACATTCTTGTTTTTCCCCTCCATATTGTGCGTTTTTCTCCTCTAAGCCATAAATTCCATGAGGACAGGCAATTTTGTCTGCTTTGTTTCCTTTTATAACCAAGAACAGTGCTTACCATAAAGTAGGACTCAATGCATATTTGTTGAATGAATGAAAGGAGGTTTTTCCCATGTAGCATCCAGGACTGCACTTGTTTTCTGAGGGTCTGCTCTGAGACAAGCCCTCAGGGAACTCACAATCTTTGAGGGAGATATATGTGCTGTGGTATTGTGATTTATAATAAGAAATATATATTTGATCTTCATCCCTAATTCCTGGCACAGAGCTTCTAAAACCCTGGGAATTCCTATGATGAGAGTTATAAAGGTGTCTTTTATGTTACTGAAGTGACTTTTGGATTGCATCTAAAGATGTGAGCTGGTTGCCAGTGGAGCCAACCATGTGATTAGAGAATTGGAACTTTCAGCCCCACAGTCTGATTTCTGGTGAGAGATGAGGGGCTGGTGATTAAGTTCAATCATCAGTGGCCAGTGATTTAGTCAATCATGCCTAAGTAATGAAGCTCCCATAAGACCCCAGAAAAACAGGGTTTGGAGAGATACCAGGCTGGTGAATCAGGACACTTCCTTTTGCCACCATACTGGGCCCCAGACTCTAAGGAACAGAAGCTCCCTTGTTAGGGATTTTACACTATGAATTTCTTCACCTGGCTGTTGATTTGTATCTTTTAATAATATCCCTTGTAATAAACTGGTAATCTAGTTGGTTTCTTGAATTCTGTGAGCTACTCTAGCAAATTAATCAAGGCCAAGGAGGGGGTCATGAGAACCTCTGATTTGTAGTCAATTGGTCAGAAGCACTGGACTTGCAATTAGCATCTGAAGTAGAGTACTGTCTTTCGGGATTGAGCCCTTCACCTGTGAAATCTTATGCTACTTCTGGGAAGAGATTGTCAGATGTGAGTTGAATTGTAGGGCACCCAGCGGATGTTAGAGAATTACTTGGTGGTGTGTATGGGGAAAACATTGAAATTCATATCAGAATTGGATATGCAAACATCTAATTTTAATACAAAGCAGACTGAGAAGTGCTATAACGTGAATTTAAAGCACAATAGGGAACATAGAGGAGGGAGAGAGACATTCTATCTTGTTGGTGGTTTTGAGTGATTGGAAGTGGCTTCATGGAGGAGGTGGCATTTGAGCTGTGCCTTAATAGATTTCCAATTGTACCACAAGCCTCAGGATCCATGGCTTAAGGCAGTGTCAGTGTTCTGTGGAAGCACAGCATGGGATCTGCTTCCATGACTGTGACCTTGACACCCACCAGCCTGAGGGTGGAAAGGCTAAGTTTAGGAGATTAGCCTCCTTCTCCAGCAGGCTCATCTTTGCAGACCTCTAGGGAGAGGATTGAAAAGATCACATCTGCCAAACAGAAGACAATACCTTCAGTAAGGTCAAAGCAGAAGTAGTGTCTTCATGATGCTATCCCTGGAGCCTCAGCAGAGAATCTGGGCAGGAGATCTGAGCTTTGCTAGGGAGGGGTGGGGGCAGGCAGGAGCCAGGCCCGCTGGGCCTATGGGCTCTGTTTTGGTGGCTGAAGGGAGTGTCATTCAGCAAGGATAGAGTAACAGGACGTACAGCTCTGAATGGCTGGCTCCCCTATCTCCATCTCCTGGAAACTCGGAAGGTTTTGTGAGAAACAATGACTGGTTGCCCTTGCTATCTCAAATCTCACCTTCTGTTCCCATTTCAGAGTGAAGTCATTTTGATTCCTTGTTTCTTATTTTCTTCCTCGTTCATGCAAACGTCTTTAGGGGTAAAGGCAGAAACAAATAAAGACTCGGTTTTATAACAGCCATGGTTTGTAACTACCCCTCCCCCTCTTGCTAATTCTCAGGGTCATTGGGCTTTCTCCCAGGTTTGTGGGTATAATGACACTGGACCCCAATGGGGGAGAAGTGCCTGTAAAGATACGCCTCTTGACTAGGGCAATGGTGGTGGCCAATGAGAATTTCTGTGTGTCTGGCACAGCTCTGTCCTCCATGGGGATGCAAAAGAAGAAAAACCGATGCAATCCAGGCGAAGATGGTGATGTCCTAAGGCTGGGCCCAGACCGCACCTGGATTGGCACCCACAACAGAGGGTTTAGCTGGCATGTTGAAGGCCCTCGCCTACTTCGGGGTGCTCCCTGCAGTGGGGGTGAGCATGCTGAATGACCTTCTGAAGTTGTTCCATGGAGAGTCCCAGAGACCCAAAGTCAGGGCTTACCCCATCTCTGCATGGGGTCCAGCCCTTTCCCTGAGGAGAGGGTGCCCATGCTCTATTCTGCAGCCCTTGTGCGAGTCGGCTTCTGACCAGCTTCCAGAGGGGTAAAGGGCACCTGAACCACAACCCAGCACAGGACCACCGCCCGGGTTTAGATCTGCCCGTGGCAAAGTGGAGGGTACAGAGCCTCCTGCTCACCTTCGTTACTCAAGTGATGACCAGTGACCTTTCCTCCCTGGGCTTGTGCCAGTAGATGGCTTAAACAAATAACTTACCCTAGAAAAGAAAAGAGTGGCAAAAGCCTTGCCTCTTCCCCCAAAGAATTCCCTGTGTAAGTTAACCCCTGGACCCAGACGTTCTGGGCTGATGTGGAATTTGGTGTTTGAAAAGACTGAATGAAAATAGATCAGAGAAGGTCTGGCTGAGGAAGAAGAAAGGAAAGCTAAGAGGACTGGTAACTTGTTTTTAAACAATTTATTCAATTTTGCCATAAAAACTAATAAAATGCACTAAATGACAAAACAAAAGTAGCAAAATCCCTTTTCCTTACACGACACCTCCTGTAGCCAGCACTGCTCTGCTGATTATACACACCTGCCTTCACAGAGCGCTGGCTTAGAGCCACACTGCCTGTGTGCTGACTGCTGAGCAAGAATCTTCACTTCTCTGTGCCTCAGTTTCCTCCTCTGTGGTATGGAAATAATAGCAAAATCTACTTTTCAAAGATCCAACTTTGAAATTCTTAGAACAGTCTGTTACAGGGATGTGAAATAAAATCAATCCTACAGGTGGATTAGCCAGCCTGACACATCCCCACCCCCATCCTGAGACCTCCTCTGCTCCTCCCACTCCCTCGAAGTGCTCCATCTGTGAGTTTAGGAAAGCAAAGCCCATGCCTCTGCCCTGAAGAGTTTCTCCTTTGCAAGGCAGACTTTTGGGCCTGGGAGTACACAGGTGCCCACCACGTCTGCCGCAGCAGGTGGCTCCGAGCTTATCGTTTCTTAGACTTTCGGCTCCTCCCAGGCAGAGGGTGTCTTACTCATCTCTGTCCCTGCTGCACTCGCACAGTCTGTGGCACAGAGAAACAGCTCAGAAAATTCTTGTTGGAAATAAAGTTTTCTTCCAGGTGTAATGACGTTTGATATTGCCTTTTCGCCAATGATCTTGCTGCAGCTGTGGGATCCTGGCAGGATCAGGATTATTGTTTTCACATTGAGGGGCCCAGGGAGGGCCCAGCATCTGAGTTTCCATGAGTCCAGGGCACGAATGCAGGTCTGCATCCTGGGCACTTCCATCATGGTCTAATGCTTTTCACCATTTCTACTGCCGCGACTGCATTCATCTCCTGACTTATTCTAGCATTGTCAGTGGGTCCTGCCTATTACTCAGAAGAGATGGTAGCTCAGTTCCTGGAAGCCCAGCAAGGCAGAGGCTTGGAGAGGGGACCAGGCTTGTCCACTGGGCCCCAGGCCATGGGCAGCTCTCAGAACAAAGTCATGAGCAGCGATGCTCTGATGTCGCTGTCAAAACATCCTCATGCACCAGGCAGTCTGTGCAACAGACATCCTGGCTGTTACCCATTCTTGAGCCTACCCCACCCCATTCCCAAGCCCCCAGGGGGTGAGGAGAAGATTGCTGTGGTAGATATTACTTGGCAATTAAGTGAAAACAGACAAAAGTGTGCTTTTTTTCTTTTTTCTTTTGGCTGCATCAAAATGCTTCTGGCATCCAAATGACAGTGTGGATTTGCCCCATTCCTCCCTCAGACACAGCCTGTCTCTGTTTCTGGCTCCTGGGGCTGTAGAGCTGAGTCAGCAACATCAGCTGTGTGGGGAGAGGCTGCTATTGAATCTTGTGACCAGCGGCCCTAGGAAGCTCCAGAAAAATAGTGTTTTATAATTGCACATCACCTATCACTTTACAAGTCACTTCTTCATTCATTATTCATATGACCTGCACGGCTCTCTGCCTAGGTCAGCAGGATATTACTAGGGGCAAAAATGGACTTCATAAATCTCAGTAAGCTTAGACTGGCTGGGACCCTAATCACAATCCCTGGTGTGAAAACTACAGCATTGGAATCTAATACAGCCCATGACGGAGATGATGGAGTTATTCCAAAAAACAAAATGTAATCTGGTGTGGAGCCAGCACACCTGGCTTCTGGTCTTACTTGCCAAATGAATTTGGGCAAGGCACAGCCCTCTCTGGGCCTCAGTTCTCCTATCTGTAAAGTGAGGTTCACAGTCCTCAAGATCTTGCACAGCTATCTGGACAAGATACACTAAGAGATAATATTATTGGGTTATTATATACCTGATATCGAGTCCTCCTGCATATGCTGACACACCTAAGGTGGGGTAAAAGTTCTGCTCAAATTAACAAATTCATGAACTTGTCCCGAGTTCTTAGCAAATCAATAGACAATGCCTTTCTTAAGCATTTGATCCTAATTTCATTGTATGGTTTTCTTTTTAAATTAATGGTTCCTGGGCTCACAAAAATCTCCTGGAACTTCAAAAGGGTTGTAAGAAGATGTGATGGTGCTCAGAGGACCCAGTGGGGCCTGTGTACTGAGGCGTCTTTGATGTGACCTCAGAAAGTGACCTTCCTCCTATTTCCTTGTTGGCAGCAGCAGGAGAGAGGACAGGGGAACAGAATCCAGAGCCTTCCTCTTCCCTCACAGTCAAGGCCAAGGAGTAAAGAGTAGACGGCCGTTTCTTTCTAGGTTCTATGCTTATTAGGCAAGTAGCAGGCCCAGGTCTGTCCTATCTATTTGCACGTTCAAATTCTGCCCAGGGCAGCAAGCACAGTAGAGCATGGTGAGCACACAGCAACTTTGCCTTGTGCTGCAAATTATATCGGAACCGAAAACACCCTTAGAAATAACAATAACAACAACAACAACAAAAACCCCAGAAGCTCAATCAATTACTTTGCCAAGCTCAACAGTGTACAGCTGATGTTGTCATCAGTTCAATGAACGAAATACAAGGTTGGAAAACGGGACTTTCGACATGTGCGGATCATCCATAGACATGAACCTTGTACCACATCTCTCTCTACTGGGCTGAAACCAGTTCCTGACTAAATAAAAAAGGAAGAGTTCGATTTAGTTTTAAAAGGTAACATTATAAGAGCTAAAAATTATAATGCTTTTAGAACATTTAATATCAACCATTTTAACAAATACAGTTCATGAAAGCATTTATATTGTAACAATGTTCAGAGGAAATTTATTAAAATATGATGAAAATTCATTGAGTAAGTGAAATTGCATGAATTTTTTTGAACTTAATAGTGTTGTTTTTTAAATTTAATTAAATGTTTTCAGTCCTTAGTCATACTTTTTTGTAGCCCTTGCAGAAATTCTAGCAAATATATATATTAGTTATGAATTATTGAGATAGAGACCTGAACATAAATTAATGAATTTAATATTTGTTGTATCTCAAATGGGTATAAAATATGTATTTTAACTGTGTCAATAGATGTTGAAAATTTGCTAAGAGACATCTGCTTTGAAGTATAGACTCTAGAAAAGGGGATGATTTTAATGATCGAATTTGTATGTGTTTAACTTACAGAGCTTCTCACTTAATACAAGGGGGAAGACAAATTTTTATTGTGGCTCTGGAAAATTAGAACACAAATTATGGCAAAAAAAACTTTAGCAAGTGTCTAAAAGGTATTCAGATTTTAAAAGAATGAGCAGGAAGAGCAAAAACAAAGAGGCTGGAGGTTATCACAGACCTGGCGGGTCTGGAGAGGCCTGATGAGGGCACTCCGTCCGGCCCCGCCCCTTCGCCCCGCCCCGCCCCGCCCTCACCTCCCCCTTCTCTCCCCTCGCGCCCCCTCCCTTGCAGGCAAACCCAGGACCTGAGACGCCGCCAGAGCTCTGGCCCCCAACAGCAGCACGGATGACAGGCGCCATCAGCCACAGTCCATTTTCCACCGACAAGGTTTCTTAAAATAAGGCCGTTCAAAGCTCCGGAATCCAAACATTGGGGTCACGGTGAGCCGCCGCTCACACATCCTCCACCTGACGCCCCGCCTATTACAGCTAATTTCTTTCACGTGTTGGGTATAAAGGGCGCTCTATATAAACTCTGCACTCGCATCAGGAGTCTTTCATCTAATAACCCACAAGTACTTCGCGTTTTATGGAAAGAGCGCGAGAGGCAAGCAAGGTTAATGACTTGCCTAAGGTCATGGGGAAAGTAACCAAGGAAAATGGAAACAGAGGCTGTCTGCCCTGACCAGCCTCCCCCACCTTGGTCTTCACCTCTCTTCCCAGTTCTTTTCTGCGACACGCAAAGCAACTGATGAGGAAACGAGGAAATGGCATTTTTTTTCCCCTTTTCTTCTGCTGTCCAACAGCTGGAGAAACTGCTGTGTTGAGGTAGTGCGCAATTTCTTTCTAAAGCGTTCAATAGATAAGACGTCTGGAGAGGACCTTGGTGAATGGGATCCGAGGCCCTCGTTTTGGGGGGACGATGATGACTACGATGCGTGGTGGTGGTACTGGTTGTTCTCACTAGTAATATTTTAGGCTTTTCCTCACCACAGCCCTTTAGAACCGCAAAGCCCCTTAAGGATTCTGATTTTGCAATCGCAAAGGCCACCCCTTCCCCAAATCCTCACTCGCCAAAGCTCAGAGGAGGGTGACGGTATGGAACAGTGAGAGGGACCCAGCCCTCCGCGAGGTTTAGCGTCCTGTTAAGAACCCGATGGCGGCATCTGTGTGGTTTTACCATCTCTCCCTGCCTGTCCCAAGTTGGACCTTGAAAAAACGGTCTTCGTAAACTCCTTCAGCTTGAGAGTTTCCAGGAAAGAG
This sequence comes from Glossophaga mutica, assembly GCA_039655065.1. NCBI lineage: Eukaryota > Metazoa > Chordata > Mammalia > Chiroptera > Phyllostomidae > Glossophaga > Glossophaga mutica. The sequence continues at coordinate 171,694,312 of CM077304.1, read as the reverse complement.
AATGTTAATTTTGTTGACAAATTCCAATGTCCTGAAGCCCCAGGTCTTAATTCTTTGTGCAAACTCTTGGTCCTGAGTTTGCATGCCCGCCTTGTGCCCCTAATTAGTCTTGTCATGAGCTCCTATGCTGTTGTTTTAAACACAACCCCGTGTCCTGGGAGCCAAGGGTTTCTTCGGGGTGAGTAGTGTTGTATTTGTGTATATTTTTAAAAAAATGGTCATCGCTCCTCTGGCTGTGGCCACCCTAATTTTTTTAGTGAAGGTGTTGCCATAGAGATGTTGTCTGATCCATCTCTATTGATATCCCCCTTTAAAAGGGGCCCTGAATAGGCACTGAGGTAGGTAAATGTATGCAGTGACATTGAGCGGATGATTCTATTCTGAGAAATGCCTGCACCATTTGTTTCTGTGCTTGTCTGAGGGCTGGGACACGGTGTTGGGTTTTGTTGCACGTGCTCTCCTCACAGGCTCAGAGTTAATGCAAGCCTTGTTTGGAACCACTGAAGCAGAAATTTCTCTGCTGCCAAGGACAAAAGCTTCACAGGCCACCTCGGAGGCTGCTTTGGGAAGGCTGTGTCTCCTGGGCTCCCAAAGGAAATGGGAGATAACGTGGAACACAGAGTAGCCCCCTCAGAATTCCCCCAGCCTTCTGGACCGGACACATCTGGTCTCATGGAGTCTTCTCTGGTGAAGTGTGGGCTTCTCAAATCAAGGGTTTTAATTTGATTTGCCTTTTTCCAGTCTGTTGAGAGAAATCGTCTTGAAGATCTGTGTGCTTTTCTGTCTGTGATGATAAGTGCGTATTTGCGCAGCTCTCTGCTCTGTCGTTTTCCCTCTTGGGTGCTGGGGCACATGATCGCCTAGGGAAAACACTTACAGTTTCATTGCTTCATGCCTTTGTGTTTAAACCAAATAACACCCAATCCTCTTCCGCCTTTGAGAAAATGCAAGGGAGAAGGGCAGGGAGGCAGGGTTTATTGAGCACCCCATGTCCTGGAACAGTGTCTGGGACCTGGTACGTCACCCCGAATGAATTTTGTTGAACAAATGAATGATTATTGAAAGCCAGGCATCAAAGCTAGGAGTTCCCAGAAATATTTTTTCCATTAACTCCTCGCAACCCTGGGACAAAGGAATTATTAGTCCCCTTTTGCAAACGAGTTAAGTGACTCACCCAAGGCCACATGGAAGATGAGTGGTAGCCCCTGGACTTGATTCTGGGTCTTTTGATCCCAAGCCCACAGCAACCCTACCCCTTGCCTCTGTGTTTGGTGGTCTCTGCCCATGGACCAGAGCTGGGTGAGCTAGCTCAGCTTTCTCACTTTGGGGCACTAGGGTGGCCTGGGTGAGGCCACCCATTACCTCATGCTCCTTGCCGTGACCCCTGTCCTTAGCCATTTGGCCACGGCCAGCCCCTCCCTGATGATAGCAGCACTGTAGAAGGGAAGGGCATGAGGACAAAAGTGGAAACTGCAGAGCTACAATCATTTCCTGAGCTTCGGGATTAGGTCCAGGGCGGTTTGTGTAACAGTGGTTCTGGCTCCCAGATGCTTGCTTCTCTGTTAAGTTACTCCATGTGTGCGTCATGTCAGCTGAAGGCTAGGAGGCAGGGCAGGGGACAAGCTTTGTCTCTGCCTTGCACAGCTTTGCTGTGCAGGTTGGGGCATACGAAACTCCAGTGTTCATCCACCCATTCATTCATTTATTCACTCATTCATTCATTCATTCATTCAAATGCTTAGTACACACTCTGGGTAGGACATGAACCAGGTACAGCAGTTTCGTGCAAAGGATGCAGAAATGAACAAGACCTGGACCCTGTTTCCTATAAACTCAGAAATGTATAAACTTAAGCACCCACTATAATAATTAACATCTGCCCCTCACAGTTTACAGAATGCTTTCACATATCCAAGTTTTACAATGTATTATGTGGTAAGAATATTTGCCAAATCCATTTTACAGATGAGGAAAACAACACAGTTGTCCAAAGTCAAGGAAGGGCATGAGCTTGAACCCCAGTCATTTGGTCCCAGGTCCCATGTGGGTTTGAAAAATTCTGGCCTGGAGGAGCTTTTCTTAATTCCTCTGCCTGCCCTTTTATGACCAGAAGCTAGCTGGTTTGGGATCCTAAGAAGCCACCCTTACTAGCTCTATTTGGCTCCTCAAATAGCTGGGGTATGTTTGGTGGAGATAGTGATTATTTTACAGAACTTTCCAGGAAAGATTGCTTTAGCTATGTTCTAATGAGTTCAAAAGTGGGTGACAAGGGCTTCACTATTTTAGACTAAAGTAGTGACTTTCATCTCCTCTCAGAAACTGTGATCAATTGGTCTGAGACCGGGCCCTGGCATCGCATTTTGACTTGCATCCATTCTAAGCTAGGGTGTTCCTAGGCCCCACTCAAAGAGCTCGGCTTTGGCCTGTCCTAGAGGTGTCCCCTGAAGGGGAGTGCTGGCGGGAGGGAGGTGTTTGGTCCAGTGGTGGTCTAGACTTAAGGAATCACATGCTCTGCTGGGTCCCATGCTGCAGTGTTGGGACCCTCATGGACGGCTGGGTGGACACTAGAAGTTAACATCTGACTAAAAGTGACATGGGAAGTAGGACTAGTGACCAAGATTAAATTTCCACTGACCCAGGAAATTCCTGTGAAATAGCCAAATACCATATCCCTGCTTTCATGTACGAAACTTCGAGAGGTAACGACAATGGGCCCAGGAAGGGCAGCATGAGAATGAATAAGACATACCCCCTACTTTCATGGAGCTCATATTCTGCAGAGAAAATACACAAATATTCTTTCAATAGAATGGAATATGGAGAATGCGGTGGGAGACTCTGCCTGGGGAGGCCCAGGAAGGGTTCTTGGAGAGGCCACTTGATTTGGTTTTGAAGGGCGAGTTGGATTTCTCCAAGCTCCACTGTGGGAAGAGCATTGCAAGTAAAAGACACAGCAAGAAGAAAGGTGGGTGGTACTCAGGAAAAGCCAGAAATCCAGTGGGATTACCAGAGGGGGAACTGGTGAGAGATGAAGCTAGGGTAGACTAGCAGCTTTGCACTTGATTCTACAGACAAGGGAGAACAAGGAAGGGGTTTCAGGCCAGGGAGTGATCTGGTCTGTGTCTTGGGAAGATTATTCAGGTTGTGGCATGGGGATGCATCCGGCTGCCAGTGATTCCAGTGAGCAGTAGAAACTGGAGGGGGAGACCCATTCAAGCTATTGCAGAGCCAGAACAGGGCAGTGGCTGGAGGTTAGAGAGAAGGGGCTAGAGGGGGAGACTCAAGTTCCTGGAGAGGAGGAAAGGATCCTCCACAGTGAGTAAGGGGCCAGCCACAGACCCTCACCCTGGCCGGGTGGCTCAGTTGATCAGAGCATTGGCCCATGCACCAAATGGTTGTGAGTTTGATCTGTAGTCAGAGCACATACCTAGGCTGCATGTTCCGTCCCCAGTCAGGGCACACACAGGAGGCAACTGATCGATGTCTCACTCTTACATTGATGTTTTTCTCCCTCTCTTTCTCCCTCCCTTCTCCTCTCTCTAAAAATAAATAAATAAATAAATAATATTTTAAAAAGAGAAATTAGACTATCATCCCAGGCAGACTCCATCCTCCACCTCTTGTTCACTACTCCCTCCCAAAGCATCTGACGTGCTGCTTCCTGAGATCCTGGTCCTGCTGCAGCACCTCCCGTGGTTAATCCCCTACGGGGCCAAGCTGCATTTGAACTTTCTACGGGCACACCCATACATGGGGCCTTAAACTTCAGAGTCTCTCCTTGACCAAATGCACTGGGCTGCTAGGGCTTAGGGCTTGAGTTATTAAGAAAACAAAGGAGAACCCTTTTAATTTGCTCTCTGCATGTTCCTGCAGGGCAGAGAGGAGAGGTGCAGAAGCCCCAGTTGTTCTGGTGATTAGATACAACAGGGGAAAGGTTTAAAACATCTGGGTGTATTTATCCCTTTAAAGCCATGACCAAAACACATAAGACTTAAACTAGCTGAACCGTCCTCTCGGCTTTTGTTTAGATTTATTCGCAGACACTCAGGGAGGAAGGACCTGGTGATGATGGAAAGCCTCAGGTCCTCCTCCCTCGCTCTCTGGGATACTCACCTGGCTCTGTAGCAAAGCCAAGGCCTGGGAAGCCAGAAGGAGGGATTTACCAGTCTGAGAGAGTTACATTAAGGTGTCGCCGAGGGCACCCTTTGTTTCATAACTTTATTCCTGGTGGGCACATGAGGCCACCAAAGCTAGAGTGGCAGTAACTGGCAGAAAGATCTCAGCAGGTACAGGGCTTTCAGCTGAAAATGATATAAAGACCCACACCCAACTTTCTGTGATGTATAACTGCATAGTCTAAAAGAGGAGGAAAAACAAGGAGCGATGAATTGTAAGAACGTTGTCAACAGTCACCCACAAACTCAAAGGAAAGAGTGATATCCCTTCAGCCCAGAAGTATGATTTGCAGCATCTGGCAAAATTCAGGTGCCAAGGAGACACTTCAGAGTGACTTTTTAATGCAAATCCCAAAGAAGAGTGACCAAGAGTTACACCCAGTGCGAGGCAGATCTTACACTAAAGCTAACAGGAAAAATCAGAAAACGAAGACGATAAGGTCCTTCTCTCTTGACAAAACGCCCAGGGCTAATCTCCTAGAACGGTCACCCCTATGTAAGTCATGTCACCCTGAGCATCATGGAGGACTTGGAGCCACTCTTTCAGCTGATGCCACATTTTTCCCCCTAAGAAAGATGGCTTTGCAAAAGCATTTTGAACAAATTGTGCCATTTGAGAGAAGGCAGGGATAGAACAGAAGCTGTCAAGCTTTAATTTCTCTGCTAATTAATGGTTGATCATCTCTCCTTTTATGATTCTTGACCCCAGAAGGAAAATTTATTAGTACTTTTAGATTTTGCTCAGCCGTGCTAAATGAGGCGTGTAATGCACTAATTTAGTGCCTTGTTACCATAAGCAGGGCCTCCTCAGCCTGCTCCCCTGGTCCCCACGGAAGGCTTTCTCCTGTGGGGAATTTACCTAAGACAGGCTCGGATTATTTGGGCTCAGATGCCTGAGAGGTCACAGCCATGACAGGATGGGGGGTACTTCACCCACTCTGGGCCTTCACTGGGTCTGCCTTTTATTGTAATGGTAGTTTTTAAATATCACGTCAGTGATATTCAAGTCAGTTTACGATGATGTCTCCCTGAAAAGCCCAGTCTCACGAGAGGAGTATTTTTTACCATGTCAATCCCACCCCTCAGATTCGAAGACAGAATCTGAACCCACACAGAGGATTTCTGTTTTTTTGAGCTAAGGGACAGTTGGTGTCCCAGCTGATGATGTTTATATTTCATACAGTCAGTTAGCCTCAACTTTTCTCTGGTGTAAATGCCAGCTCAGTGAATGCCCAGGTTTGTTCCACATATGTTTAAAACCCTGAGAAGCCTGCTGTGAGTTCATGTGAACTCTGGGTCCAGGTTATGAGGGAGGCAGGGAAAGTGGAGACGCTCACTGGGCAGAGAGCAGGAACTCTGCCTAGACTCTGAGGCCAAGTCCCTCTGGGAACCACAGAAAGGCACGTGCCCTTTCTGGGCCTCTATTTTCCCATCTGTGGAACGATGTGTAAATCTTCCTGCCTTAGGTCCCTTGCAGTTTTGACATTCCATCATTCAGCAAATCAGGAATGCCAGAGGCAGGCTGGGTGGCTTGGTCGCAGCAAGAATTTCAGTTAAGAGTTTTGAAATATCAGAAATATTCAGAAAGTCCATATTTGGGGGGGCAGAAATGCTATTTTGAGGAATGTAACCCAAGGAGGTCATTGGACAAATGTATAAAAATAAGAGTATTTATGAGACCATTAGGGAAGGGTTAAATAAAATATAGTACATCTTGGGATGTTCTGAAACTATTACAAACGGCACCATAGAATATCGTGGGTGTGGAAGTGGCTCACAGTATTTTATTATGCAAAAATCCAGTGTTTCTAGACAGGACTTCTCACCTCATATGAGTTTTACAAAAATATATCTATAAATGCATCTAGACCAAGGTTTGGAAAACTCTACACCAAAATATTTATAGAGATCCTTGGAGGGGGTAGGATTTGGGGGGACTTTTGTTTTCTTCTTTATACTTTTCTATATTTGCAATATTTACTTACAATGAATATTCGTCACTCAGAATCAGAAAAAATATAAATTATTTAAGGGAAATAAAATATTGGCTCTGAATATATATACTTTTCCCATTTCAGTTTCCACACATATCAAATAGCAACTCTCATTAATCTCAAAGGGTCAGAAAGGAAGTGATTTATTGTCTGGAGGTCCTTAAAGAAAACTTTGCAATATCAAAACTGTTGGATATTTACACATCTCTGGATGACTTCATTTTAAAACTGTAGAAACAAATGTGTGAAGATTTTCAAATGAAGAGCTCCTACCTAGTGTGTTATCTTTATGATTACAGAGTGTCAGTCTTGCAGAAGCCTTAAAGATGATCCAGGCAGCCCTGGTCAGGTGGCTCAGCTGTTTGGAACATTGTCCCTGCACACCAAAAGGTTGTGGGTTTGATCCGTGGTCGGGGCATGTCTGGGAGGCAACCAGTCCATGTTTATGTTTCTCACATTGATGTCTGTCTGTCTGTCTGTCTGTCTCTCTCTCTCTCCCTCTTCCCCCCTCTCTCCCTCCCCCCATTCCTCTCTTTCTAAAAAAAAATAAAAAAAATATCCTTGGGTAAGGATTTTTTTAAAAAAAGGATGATCCAGGCCAACCCTCACATTACGCAGGTGACAGGAAAGGAAGTGGCTCCAGGTCCGAGAGCTGGTTAGAGCTGCCTGCTGACTCCAGGCTCTAGACCAGAGCTGTAAGGACATGTTTCCTTCTGCATGCCCTGTAAGGAGGCAGCAGGTTGTGATTTGCTTCTGGACCTCTCCAGCAAGAATCCTGAGGGCTTGGGTTACTTTCTTCCCAACTGAGGTCCTGGGCACCAGAATGAGACCTCCATGCTGATCCTGAGTCTGGAGTGGGCTTGTGAGGAGCAGGAGCATCCATAGCACGGCTGTGTCCTGCACACCGTGGCCTCGGGACAGCTCTCTTCAGAGGATAAGGGTTTGCTTTCTCTGACGTACATTGCTCTTCTGGGTTAATTTGTCCTAAGGAAGGGTAGCAGAGTTTGGAAAAGTCAAAATAGTGGATTATCGGAATACCACTTAAAAGTTCCCAAGCAACATCCTCACAGCTGAGAACAGTGCTGAGTGCTTGGCGGTGGCGAGGGGTGAGGAAGGGGGGTGGAGGGGATGAACATGATGCTGTCCCTGCCCCCAAGGTGCTCAGCATCTAAGAGGGGAAATAAGCAAAACTTGTGAAGGAGGTACTGTAAAATAAAGCAGCCTACAAGAGCCTAAAGAAGTGCAGACCAAAGCCTACTGGGAAACACAAAAGAGCTTCCTTCCATTTAGTTTGGAGGGAGGAGATCCCTGAAGGCCTCCAGGAGAAGATGACCTTTGAGAGAAGCCTTTGGAAAATAGCAAAGATATCAGCATTTAGAGGTGGAGGAAAGGGCGCCTGGGACTGAAGAAAGCAGGGGGTAATGGGAGGGCTGGTGCAGATGGAGAAGTCCACAGGCACACGGGCGGGGACACCAGAAACAAGAAGGGACCCATGTGGCTGGAGCTCCTCACAGGTGTGAAAACACAGCAGGAGAGCCACGTGTTGGAGGGGCGGGGTCATGTCTTGAGGTGCTTGAAGACCCTGCAAAGGTGTTTGGACCTATCCTACAGACAAAAGGAGTCGCTGCCTACAGAATTTTGAGCTGCGCTGTGTTTTAGGGAGATTTTGTTCATAATGGAGGGAATGGGACAGGGATCAGCAACAGTGGCTTTAAAGAAAAAAACCAGGAAGACCCCAGCCGCCTCCTTCTTCCAGGTGATATGAAGAGAGGAGCCAAGCCCTTTAGTTCTCTTGGGACTTCTTGAAGCTCTTACAGCTCCTAGAGCGAAGCTTCAGATCTGCTTGTTCTGGCTGCATTTGCTAGGAGCCCGGAAAGTCAGGGAGTATCCTTGGTGGCCCCTCGGTGGGTGATGGGAGGCTGGTGTTCACCTTCCACCCCCACCACCATCCAGGAGAAGGTCTGCTCCCACTTGAGACCCATGACCCCGGTGTGGTTCTGAGTCTGGAACTGGAAAGCCACAGTTTCCAAGGAAGGGATGCCTCAGGAAATAATAAATCTCTCAAGATTTACAGGTCAGGAAATTCCTCTGGAGAGTAAACAGAGAAGAGGTGAGGCAGAGGTGGGGCAGGGCCGGGGAGCGGCTGCTAGGACCCTCCTGGCACAAATGCTGGGCTGGATGGGTGGGGGTTTGACCATCAGAACGTGTGGGTAAGAGGGACTTGAAAAATAATCTAGAATCTTTCTTTTGCTCTTCTCTCACTGAATTCATGGTTCCTGCTCTGCAAAATAATGAGGACCTCTCAGGTCTTCATTGCTGTCATTTGATGCTTGTAGTAAAACCAGTGTCCTCGCTCGGGGCCCTGATCACACTGAGGGACTCACTCTCCCCACCTGAACGTGTAATCCATTGAGTCTCACACATCACCCATGTTGGGGCTGAGGGTTAATGAGAGGACATCTGGAAACTTCCCTGGGAGGGATACATCTGGGCCTGATTACCTTCTTATTTATTGTCTTTTTACTCTGGAGACAGTTCCATATACTCACCCTCAGGAACAAGAACAAAAGCGTGCACGCCACCCCAACACCCTCCAGACAAACCCCCGCCCAGCGTGCAGTCAATCACCCCGTGTGAGTCCACACAGCGCAAACTCGGGCTCATGCACACACACCCACATACACATGCTCTTTCTCCCCCTTTTCTGTCTTGTGTTGGTTGCACAGTGAATTCCCTTCACTGTCAGAGACCCCAGACCAGGCTTGTCCCTATCAGTGGTAAAAACCCTGCCCTTCCCCGGCCTCCCCTTCCAAGCTGGCTACTCTTCTCCGCCAGCAGATGGCGACCGGAGCTCTCAGACAAAGGGCCAGATCTTCAAGTCTGAACTCCTGGCTACCCCCACCCCAACCCTCGGAATGGGATGATTTGGGAGTCATCTGTGGGAGGGCTGCCAAAGACTTAAATTTACTACTTGGAACTTGGATAAGCTTCCCCAGACGGGGCACTGGAGGGGAGAGAGGAAGAGGGAAGGGGAGCAGCCCCTCCAGGGGTGGGGGGCCCATCTGGTCAGGGTCTGGACAGCTCCGGTGGTGGCAGCCAGAGAAGTCCTTCCTGCGAGGCCCCACCCAAAGACGTGTCTGAAGCAAGGGCGGGTTACACCCTGCAAATGAAAAGGCTTTCACTGGGGTGAAACCCTAGAACAAAAGGATTCACAGGTGAAAAATGAAGCCTGCATGAACTTCGAGATCATGTCCATTCCTCCCACTCCCAATCTCTGACTCATCCCTGAACCCCAGTTTCAACCTCACCTACTCTGTGAAGCCACCACTGACGTGGAAGCCTCATGTCAGAATTAGCGTTGTCAACCAGCTGCCTTCTTGAGTCTTCACGGCACTCGGCTCCCTGCCACACCTACCACAGCTCGCTCAGTGTTGGAGTTACCTGTAGAGGTGTGTCACCCCCATTTAACTGTGGTTGCCCCAGGGCACGGCCAGACCCCATGTATCCCAGAATCCCCATGGGCCCAGAACAGCGCTTGCTCAGAAGTCCTGGGGAGTCAAAACGTAACTTAGGACATTCTCTCCAGGAAGACACTGGCGTCTCTCGTGGTCATTACTAGAACCTGGAGAAAAGTTCGTCCAGCTGGAATTGTGAAGCCAAAGGAGAAAATCCTCTTTAAGCTGGGTCATAGGATTTTCTCCTGAGGTAGGTAACACACACACACACACACACACACGCGCGCACGAGCTTCACAGCTCCAGGAGCAGTGGAGTCAGGGAATGCAAAAAATGCGGTGGTGCCAGCCGCAGAGAGGCCGGTCTGGAAATGCCTTCTTAATTGAACCTTCCTGGGGGCAGGCCCTCTGGAGGTGGGGTAGGAACAGAGAGGAGTGTGGAGTGGAAGGGCTCAGGGAGCGCCAAACCCGTCCCCTTTGGGGTTAACTTAGAGTCAGCAAAGGCAGAGCCTTCAGTTTCTTCCCATAAAGAACCATTTATTTTAATGATACCCATGGAGAGATTCGCTCCATCCTTGAACAGTTCTGTCTATAGGACAGGCTTCCATGTTTATTTTCCTGCAGCTTTCACCCATTGATCAAATTTGCATGCTTGGAGGAAATAAACGTGGGAGAGATGGGGCTCAGGAGCCCATGCACTGTGCTACTAAGTGCTAGACATCTTGCATACATTATGTGTGAACAAGAAAACCCCAGGCTGTTTTTGTTCTGGGTGTTATGTCCCCGTTTAGCAGATGAGGAAAGACCCCTAGCAGGGAGTGATCTGTAGCTGGCTCGAGACATACACAGATTCTCATCTCGCCTCTCTTCAAACAGCTGGAGACATGCTGATGTCTCCAACTCTCCCTCCCAGCACATCTTGGCCAGCTTCTGGGATACCCTCTGCTTGGTCTGCATATCCCTGCAGTGAGGTTCCCAGAGAGGGACACGAGAGTGCTGGTCGCTTTCCTTGGAAAGCATTATATGCCATTAATGCTTTCCCTGAAAAGGATTACAAAGCTTGCATCCAATGCACTTCATCTTTTGCTTGGAGAAACATCACGAGCCTTGACCCTTGGACACATTGGCCTTGGCACGCTGGGAGGGTGCACTGGATAACGAGGGGAGCCTAGTCTGCACTCAGGGGACATCATGCCCATCAGCCAGACTGGCTGAGACAGCATCCTTTGCTTCCTGCTTCCCCACTCCCAGGCCTCTGAACCGCTTACCTGGCCACTTGGAATGGGTCACATCGTGTTTTAAATTAAATTTTTATTATTTTTTTGTAAATAGATGATGATGAACCATGATCTTCACAGTTCAAAGTTCAAAGGGAACAAAAGCTATAAAGTAGAAATCTTTTATCCTGCCCCTTACTCCTTACTCCCAACACCCACAACCCCTCTCCTAGTAACCGGCGTTACAGATATGCTTACTATAAGATAAGCAAATCTGTGTGTGTGCATACATTTTCTTTTTTCCTTTTTTTAATACAAATATTTGCATACCATATCCACTGTTTCATGCCTTTTCTTTTTTCTTTTTACTGAGCCTACACGTATTAAAGGTTATGGAGTGTGGTTTAAATTCACCCCCTTCTGCTCCATCACACCAGTGATCCAAACCTGAACCCCATTCTGTGCACCCAAAATACAATGCAGATGAAACCCTTAGTCAATGCTTACTAAACAATAATCCCTACATACATGTAAAGAAATAATTACAGATAGTTTCTTATTTATATTTTCCAGAAAATCGAGAAGTTTTTTTTTTTTTTTTTTTTTTTAATCATCACCCTAGGACATGCTGATTTTAGAGACAGGAGGAGAGTGAGAGGGAGGGAGGGAAACATCGATGGATTGCCTTGTGTACAGGCCCCAACGGGGAACGAACTCACAACCTTTTGGTCTAGGGGGTGAGACGCTAATCACTGGAGCCATGCAGGACAGGGCTGGAAGATCAAGAAATTTTGTATCCGTCTTTGGAAAATAATCAGCCAGGAATTGAAGTGATTTATTCAAACAAAGTTACTGTTCTGTTTCAGCTACTCTGATTTTGTTCTTTAGAGGCATTGGATTTGAGCTTTTGAGGAAGAAGAGACTCAGCTGAGCACTCTTGATAATAATTGCAACACACACAGACATGCTAGGGTGGAGTCACGACATCACTACCATGCAGCTGTGGGACTTGATTTCCTGTTCCACCTCAATCTGAAGACAGAGCGCATCCACTGAACCATTGCTATAAAACTTTCTTCTAGTTTCCCTGGCTGCAAAGCAGTGATAATTCAACCTGCTATTAGGATTTTAAGTGCTCCGATGTATTAAGTACCTAGCATTAAAGAGAACAAAAAATATATTTAAAAAATACCAACTAACAAAGTGCTGAGAATGACATCCTGTCTTTGCCTAAGTATATCATAAGGAATGGGAAAGCTGGCCTCTGGGGGGCTGTCTGCAGAGCTGGGGAGTCCGGGAACCTTCCATGATATATGTGCAATAACTTAGTCATACTGAGGAAAAGATCTAAAACAGACATAGTTTTAGGGCATTCATGATAAATGGTTCTTAACAAATTGAAGCTGATTATTTCTCTCCCTCACATTCCCAAAGAGGTGGTCCTTGCTTTTTAAGGTGGCTGATTCCTGGAAACTCCATCTTAAAGGGAAATCCTACTTTAATCACATGGTTAAGGGCTTCTCTCTTCAAATATGTTCGGTCTCATGAGAGGCCTGAATGGATGAAAGTGCCGGGAAGGAAGGAGAGGTACTTTTAGGCCATGTCTAACGAGGGTGGCAAACACGGAAGCCTGCTTCAACTAATGCTCTAAATAGTGAATGCAGTTGATTGGAAGAAATAATTGGTGCGGTTATTGAATTACACACATAGCCATTGAAATAAAAAAAGTGCTGATTGAGACATGCGGTGTAGAGCTGAAGCCCCCAGGGAGACTGGGAAGTGGGGCCTGCTCTGCTCTCCTGCTTTCTCCTCCCTCCATCCGGGCCCTTCTTCTACCTGCATGTCTTGGTTCAGTGTAAGCAACAACCTTTCCCTGCCTCAGTTTCCTTAGAGGAAGCTGACCTTGCAGCAGTCCAAGGAGGAGGGCTAATGTGTAAGGAAAGGCCCATAGGTCTCCTGAGGAGGAAGAAATCCCATCTGCCAAATAGTAGAGCTTGGAGACCAACCAAAAGATGAGCCTCCTGCCCCAGCCAGCCGGACCAGGGGCATCTGAGACCAGAAAACCAGAAACCAGCTAATTAAGAAGTAAGCTTCTGAGTCGAGTCAGTCTACACTTGCTCCACATTCCTTGTCTACCATATTAAATATCAAATGTAAGCATGTGAGGGTTTGTCCTTTGATCTGATGGGTGGTTTTGGCTCCCAACAGAATAAATATGGAGAGAAAGCAAGAAACACTCTCCCTCGGCTGGAGGGCACATGCAAGTGCGGGCTGTGGTCTCTCCCTAAGGGCTGGTGGCGAGGACTGAAAAACTACCGGAACTTGACAGGAAGGAGGTGCTCCCCAGTCCCAGAACTGGAAGTGAGCTCTGTTGGAGGCATGTCTGGAGCTGGGCTTGGCCCTTGCAGGGAAGCTGGCATGGTTCTCCCCAGGGAAAGTACTCGAGAGGCCTGGCTCAGAGGAAACTGGAGGTTTCACTTGCCTGGCATCATCCTTGGGGGAGAGTGATCTGGCCGATACCATCTCTCCCCACCAACTTGGCAGGAATCTGGTCCTGTGCAGGGAGGTGAAGAGTTCTCTTGGATCAGGTGAGTACTCCCAGGTGAACCAGCACACAGAGCTCCTTGTTCGCTCTGCAGACAGAGGGAAACTGGCATCCACAATAGGCAACTACAGAGCTACACACCCATTAATGGCTTCTTTCAACACACACTGGCCATGTGGCAGTCTAGTCAATGTTGACCCAATATATCCCTCTTTCCTTCTCCCCTTCTTTCTTTGTAGCACACCCCAACTTTATTTGTACTGGCAATGAGACTGTGTTCCCAGCCATCCCTTTAGTTGGAGTGGCCAACAAGATAAGCAAAAATCATTAGGTGGGTCTTCAAGTGGGTGACTTAGAGGGAAGGGGCTGTGTTGACCCTTGCCCTTCCCCTTCTTCCCTGGATTGAAGAGGTGATGCCTAGAACTTAAGTGATGATCTTGGCCCATGAGGCTCAGAAGGAAGTCGTGCTTTAGAGATGGCTGAGCCTTATTTCCTGATGATTAGGGGCTGCAGCTTATCTGCAGATGTCTTAGAGAGCGCAAAAAGAAGCGCCACTTTGATGAACTCACTGTTGTTTGGGCTCTGTTGCTGCTAGGCAAACAGAATGTCCAACTGATACAGGCTGACTCATGAAGCAGTGAGCTCTTCCTCGCTGGAGACGTGCAGGCATCAGCTGTGGGGTTAGCGGGGCGAGGCGGCTGGGCTGGTGGGTGGACACGGGTAAGAGCAGGGTGCCGGACTAGAAGCCTTCAGCATTTGATACTGGATGACTCATGCTGTACTGTGCGCATACCATCAGCACTCTGAGAAGGGTTCAACCCCAGCCTGTTGTGGCTATTAGTTCAAAGGTTTTAGTTTGAGCCTTCAAACAACAGGCTAAAAGGAGAAAGAAATTCCCCACAAATCAGGGGTCAATTTGAACTGGCTGCTTTTAAAACCTGAGGCTCTGCAGTAGAAGAAGCGGTGGGTGCTGGGAGGCAGGTGGCTCCCTGGGCAACTCCCATTTCAGTGTGACTACCCTTTGGGCCTATAGGGGGCACTAAGGAACTATGGGATTTCTGCCTCCTCTGTGGCAGGGTCAGTACTCAGCTCTGCAGCCACCAACCCTGGCCAAAGAGAGAGGAAGGAATGGGGCTGGGGCTGGGTGGGAACGAAGTCCTCTCCCTTACCCCATTCTTCTTAAAGACCGAACAGGGCAGAACGTCTGGTTTTAAAGTTCAGAAGAACATGTCCCCTGAAGCCCTGCACGGAGAACTAGACATTTCTGTCCCCGAAGCTGAGACTAGGAAGGGGCCTTGGAGATCAGCCAGTCCTCACCACTCATTTAGCACATGAGGAAACTGGAGGCCCCCACAGGGAAGGGCTGTGTCCAAAGCCACGCAGGGTGTTAGCGGCAGGCGGCTCAGGGACGAGAATCTGGGCCATCCAATTTCCAGCAGAGTGTTTTCTCCACCACACCCACCACCATCGCCACATTTGTTTTCTTTTCCGGCCCTTGGGGGACTCTGGCAGGGCTGGGGGTCTGACGTGAACTGGAATCTGTTCAGTTTCACCTCTCATTGCTCCTGCCAGCTCGCCAGCTCTGGCTGACGGAGGCAATTAGAACCAGACATCCCATAAGGGCATTCCAGTGAGATCTCTTAAAATTCCACAGCAGCTGGGGACTTGCCTTTTCCTGCAGAGATCATTTGGTGTGTAAATACCCAGTTGTGTAAATCACAGGGTGGGAAGGGGGTGCTTACACACCTACTCTCTCTCTCTCAATACACACTCAACAATAGAGAGAAAAATAGAGAAATATTCAGTAGCAGTATCTTTCCTTCCTACCTCCCGAAGAGAGAAGTTAGGGATTTACAGATCACTCTGGGAACATCTAATTACTTGCTTCTGAGGGATGAGTGCTGTGTTAGCACTGGGCAGTGGGTGGTGGAAGGGTGGGGACATCCCTGTTTTTCTTCTACCCCCTGCATATGGCTGCTCACCACTGGGACAGCCAAGGGGTGCTGGTGGCCAGCTTAGCTAATACACAATCACAGGTCCCTGGCTTAAAGGTGTTACCTTGTTTTACCTGCAGGCAAGCGGAGCCTCTAAAAGATACAACAACAGATCAAGGAACACCAATCCAAGGCCACACTGCCTTTGACTCAACTGCCTGCGATATCCAGGAACTGTAGTGTCCCCAAGCTGAAGGGCAGACCCTGGGCACCCACAATGCTTTGGATCCGCAAGAGTGGCAGCCCTCTCTGTTTTTCAGGCCTCCCGGTCCATAGTTGTCCCCAGGAAACCTTGCTTTGAGCAACAGTGTGCCACTGTTAAGGTGACTAATGTCTGGGCAGACCCAGAGGGCCTTTGCTAGAAGTCAGTGGAAAATGGCTGAAGGCATTGGGAAGACAAGTGGGAAAACTCACACTTCTTTCATCTGAGGATCATGTAGGAGCACCCGGTCTGTGGTTTACAGAAGAATAGAAGGGGACAGACACAAGGACATTCTTAAGACAAGTCTATGTGTCCAAGCAGTTGTAGAGCTGGGACTAGAACTCCTGTTTCCCAGCTTAGGGAGTTTTTAACACCAATGAATCACCACTCATAGCTCTTCCTTTTGAGGTTAGGTGTTTGCTTGAATGTCCCGGAAGAATAGGTGTAAAACAATTTAAAAATGTTAAATTAGCTCATGGTTATTATGATTTTATTAGACATACCCAGTAAACCTATTAAAAGTATGTCCTGGGCTTTGTGGTTAATTGCTGAGTGGTTGCCAACCATGTATTATGTGCGAGGTCCATCCGAAAGGCCTGAGGCCACAGCACTCTCAGCAAAACCGCGTTTCTGAGCAATTGAACTGTTGTGGCGATAGGGGCAGAAGGCTACAGGCATTGTCTTTGATAGTGGAATTAATAGTGAAAGGTCCTTGTCCCAGTAGGTCCTTTACCACTGATCACCAAGAAAAAGCACCTTTTAGTATTCTTCACATTCTGTTGTAAAACCTTTTATCCAGGGGTTTAGGTGCCTGGATTTCTTCATTTCTAAAATGGGAGTAAGTTTGGGGTTATACTGAACCAGTTCTAAAAGGACCTCCCTAGTTTAAAAGGGGGAAAATGTAATGTCACTTGTGGTTCCAAAATTGACAGGGGTGACTCAGGTGTAATGATGAGGGGGTGTATTCATCTGTCCAGTTTTTAAGGACAGAGAACCACAGGTGGGCATGGGCAGCAGGTGCTCATCAACCCTGACACTCCATGTTTCTCTGGGAGTGTGTGGTCCTGACGTTGAGAGATATTTAAGCTCTGGGATTAAAGAGGCTAAGAATGGGCCCCTGCATCACTTGGCTCAGGGGAATTCTGAGGAGCTGGGATTCTAGAGGTCATTTGGGAAAGAGAGCTAGTGCTGAGGCCCCCAGGCTGAGGGAGGTCTCGGCAAAGGACCAGGGTAACTTTGACAATGGGAGAGAAGAAAGAATATTCGCCAGACCAGTACATGTCAAAGCTGCTAGGACCACTATGGTAAGTACTTGCACTTACCTAATGGGGACCCACCTGGGGATGTGACTTGCCCAACATCACCAGCTAATTGGTGATAGAATTGACTTTTGCATGAGGGCTCTCTCTCCGTCTGGGGTGATGTGGGCCCTTTGCAGAAGAAAAAAGGATGGAGGTGAGGAGGGGATCAGGGGGAGGTGAGTAAGGTCCCAAAGGGAAGATGGTGGAGCCCCTCACCATAAGGAGGACTGACACACATCTGGTGATGGTGAGCAGGAAGTATCCTGTCTCCAAGCCCCAGGGCTCATCTGTACGGTGAGAGGATGGACTGGAGATCACCAATGTCCCTCCATGCCAGAATGTTCTGTGGTCCCGCCAAAACATTGCAAAGGACTTGCTGTGGATTTGGGGGGAGAATTGATCAACATCAAAATTGCTGGGAGAACAGGTGTTCACGGTCTCAGACATGAAGTGGCAAGATGACTCACAAGGTGACAAGACAGAGCAAAGAAAAGTGCTTGTTTATGACAAGAAAGAAGACAGCCAAGGAATCAACTAATGAACTGGCGGGACTGGGGATGGAGAGGGCGAAGCGAGGGTCGGCTCCTTCGGAAATGCTGGAGGAAGGAACAGTAGGAATCCATGAAGGGTTGCCCTGTAGGGCACCAGCCCAGAGGTATGTAAACCAAAGACCTGGGTTCAAGTTTCGCCTTACCACTTACCAGTTTATGAGCCCAAACAAGTCTCAGCACCTGAGACTTTGTGTCCTTGGTTGTAAAATGAGAAGAATGTTCTCTACCTTACCAAGTTGATGAGAGAATCAAATGATATGAAATACTGGGAAATGTTAAACAGAGTTTATTCATACATGTGTTGGTTAATTTACTCATACATTCAGCCAGCATGTGTTATATAGCTACTATGTGCCTGGAGTCCCGTTAGAACTAATCAATGTATTAAAAAAATAAAGTGGGGATAGACAATGAATTCAAATAGTCTGACATTGAAGTCTAGAATAATTATCTGTATTAGGGAGGTTGGTATATGGAGGCACCAAAAAGAAAAAATGAACTGCTTGGTATTCATCAGTTTGAATGCAGTTGATGGAGGTCTGAGCCATTCTGCAAATACTGGGACTGGCCAGAATAAATGGAGGGGAAGCATGAGTGGATGTCATCCAGAGACACATAATGGTTCTCTTGGGACAGAGAAGAGAGACAGCAGTCTGAAATTTCACAGCTTGAGCAAGAGCTATTTAAACCAGTTCTCAAACACCTTCTCCTTAGAACAGGGACATTGGGGTTCTGTCCTCTCAGGCCTAAGCTCCAGAACAGGTCGCAGGTGGCTTCTCTAAAGACACGTTACCCCCCATTGTTTCTCCATTCGGGATTCTTAGGACTTTTAGAGGGCTACGAGTATTGCAGTAGAGATTTGCAACCTACTCTCAAAATTTCGAGTCCTGTGTAAGAAACCACATGTCCTTACAATGAGTTTTTATTTGGCTGGAATAATATCAATGAGCCATGTTAATCAGAGCCTCTGGCATGTGCTTTGATGATAAAAAGGAGAAATAAAATAAAGAATGCTTAATAAGTTCAGTGTGTTTAAAAGTAAAAAATCTTTCAAACATGGGAACCTAGAACATCAAAGATATAATTTACAAGATTGAAATATAATTGAAAATTTGGATGTAGACTTTGATTCAACTCTCCCCTTTTCCGGTGGGAGACCCAGAGACCAGCGAAGCAAAGAAATTTGTCCGAGTGAGAGAGCTGCTCTGTGGCAAAGCCAGGGGCAGAGCCCAGATGCCAGGCCACTGGGCTTTTTACTGCACCTCAGTGTTCTTAAGCATGGTTTTGAAATCTTCAATCAATGCAGGGTATTCGTAAAAACAAGTCACCCTCCTAAACTCACTACCTGAGCATCAAAGGGAAAAAGGACTCTACAGAGGGCTTTTCCTTCATTTCCTCTTCACTAGAGGGTCCACTCACCTGGGGAGGAGTGGTCAGCCCAGCTGATGTTTGTCTGATGGAATTTTCCCAGGAAGGGGGAAGACTGACAGGCAGGAACGCCCTGGGAGGTTCTTGGGGGAGATGAACGTTCTCTCTTTATCTTCAAAGCAAATGTTCAGGAAGGGAAACAACACTTCCCAGAATTCAGGCTGAAGCAAAACACAGATGGCATATCGGACTGGCATCTCATCCACAAGATGGGGAGGCTCCGCAGCCAGGGGGTCACTGAGGAAATTTCTTGTCCGTAAACAAGATAGTGGAATATGTAAGAAACATCCCCTCTCTGAAAAAGGACCACCTGGATAAATCTGTTTTCCAAACAGATAATTATGCTCAGGGATTTAAAATTGTGAGCTGTTGAAAAAGAATTGTTTAGTTGAAAGGCGTTTTCCCAAGCTTATTAGTAAACAGAACACATTTTGACTTTCCCTCAGGTCACAGAATTCTGGGAAAACCAGGTAAGATGAATTTAGGCTGCCAGTGGCCAGGCGGCCCCATGCTTTCATTTGGGAAGGCTAGAGATGCCTCATCTGGTAAGACCTAGTGGTCATGTTTGCAACATGCAGTTTGGATCCCTTCAAGCAGTCGGTCTCTCTAGTTTCCACGGATTTGAGATTTCATCCTGGTCCTGCTTTCTTCCACTGAAGTTGAGATGCTCTGTTCCCAACTCAATATGCTCAGTAGTCACACAGGACTTGTGTCGTGTTTGCCTTCTCCGCATGCCAACCACCTAAGCAAACCCGATCATGCCAGTTCTCCCTGCCTAAAACCCCATGGTGGATTCCTGTTGTTCTTAAAAGTTAAAACCTCTTAAGTTGCCCTTTTGGGCTTTGCAGGGACTGGCGCCTCTCTGCCTCCCTGGCCCCTGACTCTTCCTGCTCTAACCATAGTGGTTTTCTTTTATCCCCAAGTATTCACTAGGGTCCCTCCTACCACAGGGCCTTTATACAGGTCACTCCCTCCGCCAACTACCTTTCCTACCACTCTTCACCTGGCTAACACCTACTCTTCCATTAGATATCAACCTACTTGTCGTTTCCCCAGGAAAAACGACTTCCAGTCCCACATCTACATTAAATTCCCCACTGATATGTGCTCGGAGCACCACGAAACCCTCCTCCTTGAGAGCCCTGAAGGCAGTTTAATCTTATTTTTTGTGTACAGTTATTTTACAAGTCTAAATCTTCCATTAGACTGTGAACTCATGAGGACAGCACAAGTGACTGTTGTTACTCTCTACTGTGTCCCCAGTGAATAGGACATTACCTGCTACATAGTAACAGTCCAATGCATTTGATGGAATGAAGGGATAATCTCCTATTTGTCCCAGAGCAGGCATTCATTAGAGTAGCTGAATGAAAGTGGGAAAAAGAGAAGTGTTAAGAGTTGAGAGAACTGGGTCCCTGTCCCTCCATTAACTTGCTCAGTGACTCTTCTCTGGGCAAGGCCTGTGCTCTCTGGGCATCAGAGCATCCTGCAGAAGGTGGAGGATGGATCATTGTACTGTTCTGCACGGACTCCGAAGGCCCTGAGGTTGGGTCCTGCCTCTACCGTCTTCTAGCTATGTGACTTTGAGCTTGTTACGTCACTTCACTGACATATTATTTATATGTTTAAAGTCTCTCCAGGTTCTAAATCTGTTAGGGCCCAAATGAAGCCAGCGGCAGTAAGAATGGAGAGGAGGTGGATAAAAGAGATGGCTCAGACTAAGTGATGAAGTGCATGAGTGGGGTTTCAAAGTGTGGTCCCAGGACCAACAGCATCAGCATCACCTGGGAACTTGATAAAAATGGAAAGCCCATCCCAGATCTACCAAGTTAGAAACTATGGAGGTGGGTCCCAGGAAGCTGTGCTTTAAGACCCTCTCTTAGAGATTCTGATGCATGCTCAAGTTTGACAACCTCTAGATTAAAGGCCGAGGGTGAGAAAGAGGGAGATGTTGAGGGCAGAGGAGGTACTCAAAGGTAAATATAGCCAACTGCAACTATTGGAGACTTTGGCTTGCCTATCTCTATAAGGGTCAACTCCCTGACTTTTTGCAGCTCTCTGTGGGACACAGGGAGTAGAGTAGAGGAGATTAATGTCAGTCATCTACAGATAGAAAACCCACTTTTATGAGCTACATTAAGGAAGTAATAATCAGGGAGAAACTCACATGTTGATTTCACGAGATGTCCCAACGCAGCTTGAAATAGGGCAAGGCCCTGGGAAATGGGATTATCCCATGCACCTGTGTCCTGGAGCATCTGGCAATCTCAGACAGAGAAAGTCAAACAGCACTGAAGAGACTTAGCTATTTCCTTTCCCCGGAAACATCTTGGGCTTGAGAGATCCATTTGTGCCTGAGCCATCTCTCTCCTAATGAGGAGTTAGTTCAAATAGGCACCGTGCAGTTCCCAGTAATGCTTTTTATTCTTGCCAAATAATCAAAATATTTAATAGGTAGGACCTTGAGGGGATGTCTCAGCACAGCTCCACCCATAGCACCACAAAAGGTTGAACAATAAACTCACATCTGGTTTCTCGTCTGTGATGTTACCATTGGGATGCTGTTGAGACCAGAGAGCTGTTGTTGTAAATCCACAGAACCTCGGAATCTGATGAACTCTCTCTTCACTCTGTACTGATGTATTTTTCACATGCATTGGCTATATTCCTTTTGTGTTTGCTTGTTTTCATCAATATGTTGTACATGATATGTTGACAACAGTTATCTATTTTTTTAATACTCTTGTATATGCCGAAGTTTCTTCATAGTCATTGTCATTATTATTTACCAGCTAGTGTTCAATGGGTGGGATCTCTGAAAGATGAGGCTGGAGAAGCATATGCATTTATTCACTCACTTCATAGTTATGAAGAACCCATTTTGTGCCACCATTGGGGATACAGTAGTGTCCCCAGTTTATTGAGATAAACAAAGGTCATCCTTCACAGAGCTTAGATTTCATTTTTTAATTACACTATAAAGAATAAATTACTAGATAAACAGATAGTTCATCAGAAGGTTATATATGCTGTGTTTAAAAAGAATTCAGTAGGAGAAGAGGATATGACTGTTGGGTAGTCCGGGAAGGCCTCAGAGATAAGGAAGCAAAACGAAACAAGGGAGTGGGCCTTGCAGATGGGTGGGGCTCACCAGGCAGTGGGAATGGCAGGCACAGAGATTCTGGGATAAGATCCTGCCTAGAGCAGGGAAGGGACCAGTGTGGCTGGAGTGGAGGAAGCACTGGAGAGAACAGTAGAGATGGGTTCTGAGAGCTTGTGAAGAGCCAGATAGAGCAGGACTTTTTAGGTCACTGCAAAAAATTTTGCCTTTACTTTGGGCAAGGTGGCAATTATGGATTTGAACTCAGATGTTATACGATCTGGCTTCTGGGTTTTAACAAGAGTACTGTGGCTGCTACTTGAAACACTAGCAGCTCTGGCTGGTGTGGCTCAGCGAACTGGGTGACAGCCTGCAGACCTAGGGGTTGCTGAGTCTGTTCCCAGTCAGGGCACATGCCTGGGTTACTGCAGGTCCTGGGTTGGGGGCGTGCGAGGGGCAACCCATCTAACGTCTCTCAAGCATTGATGTTTCTCTCTTTCTTTCTCCCTCCCCACTCTCTAAAAATAAATAAAATATTTTTTTAAAAGAAAATAATAGCAGTGGGGCAAGGGAGATCAGTAAGGAGGATCTTGCAATACTTCCGGTGAGAGGTGAGAGAGATTTGATTGAGTACTGGAAGCAGAGGTGGTGAGCAGTGAGAATTCTGGATATCTTTGGAAGACAGAGACTACAGGATTTGCTGACTGGATTGAATGTAGGGCAGAGAGAAGGGTTGAGTCAACTATTATCACTCCCAGTTTTTGGCCTGGGCAACTACATGAGTAGACTTATCTTAACTGAGATAGGGAAAACTAGAGGAGAGGTTAGGGAAGCACCATTGGGAGTTCATTTAAAAGAGGTTAAACTTGAGAAATTAATTACATATGCCGGGGCTAAAATTAAGAAAGATATAGTAATAAATTTTGATTTAACTCAAAGACAGCATAGAAACACAGCTATTAGTGATGCTGGGAAAGACAGGCTGGAGGCAAGGAGACTAAAGGCAGGGAATAGGAGGCCCCAAATGAGGACAGAAGTGAGTGAGGAGAGGAAGCAGAGTTGGGAGATATTTGGGAGGCAGACTCAACTAGAGGAGGTGGCCAGATTAGATGTCAAGACCAAGAGATGATGGCCAGTCCCAGCCATGGTCCCAGCAAGATGAGATCATGAAGATTCACAACCCATTACAGCACCCGCTGTGAAGTAAGATTGCACATTCCAGCCAGTGGTCATACTCAGAACATCAAAACTACAGGGTCACACAGGAGCTGAGGTGGTTATTTCAAGTTCTGATAATAAATGAAATACCCGGCATGTTATTCATTTGAGTATTAACTAATAGCACTTAAACTTCAATTTAAATGCTCAACCATTTTATAAATAAAAACCAAGCAGTTTTGCTCTCACTATACTGCTATTCTGCCATTATCTTCTTCTGGCAGTGACTTGCTTTCCTGTTAAAACTTTCAAGCATTCCTTCTGTGCTGTATCTGTTACCCAAAGTAATACATAATGAACTAGACAGGATTATTGGCCCAAATGACAAAACCAGATGTAACATGGTAGAGTTTTTCCTATAACCACACATGTATCTTTGGTCTCATACAGCTGTTCACTGTAAATAAGATGATTCACACAAGGGTTTCCAAAACAGGCAATAAGGGGAGCAAATTCACCCATCCACATTCTTTTGGGAGTAGAATGTCAGGGAGGAGAGACTCCTCGGGTCTCAGCTTCTGGCCCTGGGCACCTTACAGGGTTGCCTACACCATGTGACGATTGCAGATTATGCAGGGACCCCTTCTGGGTGACAGCATGGTGCAGAGCCAGCCTGGGGTTGCAAACCTGGAGCTCACCGCTGCTCTGTCATTGCCAGATCCTAAGATTTGGGGCAAGTCACGTCACCACCCTGAGCCTCAGTGTCCTCTTCTATAGAGCTGGGATAATACAGTCCTTTTCTTAAGTGTTTTTCTATCTAGATTATGTTAGTCCCATGAAATGAATTGAGAAATGGAGCTCTCATGTCCATTTTTCTGTAAGAGTTCATGTAAAACTGGTACTATTCATTCCATAAATGTTTGATAGAACGCACCAGTGAAGCCATCCAGGCCTGGAGTTTTCTTTGTGGAAATGTTCTTGACTTAGATTATGAATTGAATATTTTTAATAGGAATTGGACTATTTCGATTTGTTTTGTTGTGAGACAGCGTTGATAAGTTATGTTTTTCACATTTTGTCCATTTGTCTAAATTATTGATTTCATTAACATAGAGTTTATAATATTCCCCTGTGATCCTTTTACTGCCTATAGAATCTATGGGACAACCTTTCTTTCATCCTCGAAATTGGCCATTTGTGTCATGTTCTCTTTTTCACGATTAATCTTAATAACAGGACTTATAAATTTTATTAATCTTTTCAAAGACCCAACTTCTGGCTATGTCATTTTTCTCTACTTGGGGGATATGTTTTATTTCACTACTTCCTATTCTTATGTTTACTATTTCTTTTCTGTCAGGTTTAATGTGTTCTTCCTTGTCTAACATTTTAAAATAAATGCTTAGATAATTGATCTTAAACCTTTCCTCCTTCTAATATAAGTACTTAAAGTATAAATTTCCCTTGCTTTAGATGTATATCATACATTTTGATACATTATTTTCATTATCAGTCAATTCAAAATTTTTCTAATTTCTCCTTTGACCCAGGTGTTATTTAGAAGAGTGTTATTTGACTTCTAAATATTTGGGGGATTTTCTAGATATCTTATTGTAATTGATTTCTAATTTAGTTCTAATTGGTTTAGGGAACACATTCTATAATATTTCATCTGTTTGAACATATTGAGCAAATGTTTGAACTTGGTCAATATTTCAGTCGCTGCGGAAAAAGGTTTGTATTTTAAACTTACTGGGTGTAGAATGTTCTATAAATATAAGTCAAGTGTTGTTTTGATCTATATCTTACCTTTTGCTTTTTTTGTATACTTAATTTATCACTGAGAGAGGAATTCAGAACAATCTTTTTAAAAGGTAAAACAATATGTTCTTCCCAGTGTAAAGTTCTCAAAGGCTTCTTAGAATAAAATCCAAACTCCTTTGGATCTGTTAGAGACTGACTGCGTGGCCCATCTATTCCTTTTTCTCAGATCTCCTCCTCTAGTGTTTTATAGCACACACACCCTCCACCAATTCCAGTCACTCTGGCCTTTTTTCTGTCCTCTGAACCCACTAAACTTATTTCTACCTCAGGACTTTGGCATTTGCTATTCCCTTTGCTTGGGATTCTATCTTTACCCAGATAGTCACAGGCTGACTGGCTCCTTCACACCCCTTCAGTCTCAGTTCTAACACCACCATCTTGTAACAAGCCTTCCATAACCTCTCTGTCTGAAGTACTCTTTCTCACAGCACCCTGATTTATTCCCTGAGTAGAAATGTTCACTATCAGAATTATCTCCCTTTATTAATTTTGTTGTTTATGGTTGCGTGGTGGGTCTGTTGAGTGCCATATCTCCAAAGCTGAGACTAGAGTTGGTTTACAGTGGATATTTAATAAATACTTGTTGGATAAATGGATGGTGGATGGAAGGATGGTTAGTTGGACCATTAGCATTTTAAGTCATTTAACACTCTTATTTCATAGTCATTTCTGTCTGGGTGCTGTGACTGGACTGTGAGGTCTTTAGCAACAGGAATTCATTCTACTTTACCTCTGTGTCTCTGACACAGCGTAGCAGTTGCTCAGTAAGTAATTGATGCACAAAAGCGTGGATGGCCCTTTCAAAATACTCTGTGCCCAGCTCCGTCAGCTGTCACTTTATTGCATCTGTCTTCTGAGTCAACTAAATCAGAGTTTGGCACAAGACCTTGTAGATAAGGTATGCTCAGTATGTGTTAGTGGAAAGAAAGAAAGTAGAAAGGAAGGAAGAAAGTTGTCACAGCTCTGATGGATACATCGGCTGCAAGTTTCAAATCTGGGGCCCCAAAGCCAAAATGTCAGAAAGGATCTCCTTTGTTATTCAAGGAACTGAGAAGAACTTCAGTTCTTTAGTGGATGGTCCACTGCACCTCCAATCATGGGCACCGGAAGCAGGGGACATGGAAATAAGTTTGGAAAGTCATGGTTCTTTCCCATTGGCCCTGTAGTATAGAACAGATGTCGCGGTAGTAGCCCAGAGAAATGGTGACCAGAGCATCTTCATGGACGTCTGTCTGATTAGCTGTGAAGAATTAACTGTTTCTTAAAGGTTTATTGGAAATGAATACTTGCTAATGAAGAAGAAAGAATGAGAAATGTGCAGCACAGACCTCGAAATCATTTTCCGCCAACTGTTGAACATCCAGTGTTCCCTTCCTTTGAAGGGTTCAGATTAATCTGGGAATTCAAAATTTTTACAACTGTTCTGTGTAATACTGAGTTCAGTAGAACTCCACGAACTTCCTCCCCACTGGACTGCAAACTCCTTGTCTGTAACTACATACTCCCTTGCGTGTTCTCCTGCCTAGCCACCTGCTTGACCCCAGGTTGTACTCAGCAAGTGGGCTTTGAAGTGACAAGATGCAGACTCGGAACCTGCACTGCTCTTACCCGAGGGGCACAAAAATTGAGATGATCAGTCTGCTCTTGTGACCCAACTGTCCCTCCAACTTTGCGCACCCACTATGGCTATGCAGATTCTATGGTAGGGGCTGCCCATGTTGGTCTTGAACTTCACTTCATTTGCTTTGTCTATAACATGTGGGACAGCAGGGGTTAGGGAGAGTTTTGACATATGGTGTTTCTGTTTCCATACAGTAACCAGCCAAACCATTACAGAATATTAGGTATTTTAAAGAGTGGAAAATCTACCGCCATTTGGCTTCCTTAGACAGAGATATATAATTCTGGAGAGGCATGACATTAAGACTAACCTATTTTGGACATAAAAAAACTGTATTAAATTCCAGTAATAAAAATCATTAAATGCTTTATGTAGAAATAAAGGGTTGCAAGTGCCCAAAAGCCAAGGTGAAAATTGGCTATGATTGCGGAGCTAAATCAAAATTCAACTGTGTATAATTTACCCAACAGATCCTAATGTAACACAACTGTAGGATTTATAAAATAAAAATCTCTGATGTTAGCCCTGGCTAGTGTGGCTCAGTTACTTGGAGCATCGTCCCATACACCAAAGGTCACAAATTCAATTCCCAGTCACAGCACAATTGTGGGTTCAATTACCAGTTGGGGTGCATACGGGAGGCAACTGATCAATGTTTCTATCTCACATCAATGTGTGTCTCTCTCTCTCTTTCTTTCTCTTTCTCTCCCCCCAATTCCTCCCTCTGATGTTACATGATCAAAAAGGAGGTTTAGAATAAATTTTTTTAAGAATTAGAAACTTGAGATATTTCCTGTCATATATGACTTTGTAAAAGGTATATTTTAGGAGTATATTATGTATATCTATGATGTACATTGAAAACATTTGGATTCGCAAGCTTATTTTGAAACAGAATAATGTAGTAGAAAAATCAGAGCTGGGAAGGACCTTTATTATCAGATGTCCAACACTGCCTGTCAAATAAGCAGGTCGACTTACAGCAGGGGTTTCTGAATGCTGCTTCTCCACTGCAGCCAGGCTCCTGCAGCTCATTGCATCACCCTGCAAGCTTAGGAAACAGGTGGACTGTCAGGCCCCATCCCTGGAGGTTCTGAGTCAGCCAACCAGGTCTGGGAATGGCTGGATTTGAGCACTCTCCCAGACGTGACATCTCTCAACCCTGCGACATCAGGGTAGGCCCTGCTCTTCATCACCAGACTAGTCAGAGGATGGAAATGATATTAGGGTCCATATTTATTGAAACTGGGCCTTTATTATAAAGGAATTTAAGTCCTTGATAGGTGTTCAAATTCCTCAATTCATGGGTGACACCCTTCTGGCTGCCAATTGCAAACCAATAGCTCTAACTACACCAATTTCATTTATTCATTCACGTCACAAATAATTACTGAAGACCTGCTGGGATGCAGCAGTCAATGAGTACAGGCTTCTCACAAGTCCATGAGGATGACAGATAAGTACACAGAGAGTACAGCCCAGTGATTCCAGAGAGAGAGAGAGAGAGAGAGAGAGAGAGAGAGAGAGAGAGCGAGCGCGAGCAGGCTATTAGGGAGCATCTGGGAGGTGTACCTCACCAGATTTGGGGGGGTCAGTTTATGCTGATGGATGAGTGGAAATTAGTCAAAATGAGAGAGAAAGACTGGTCCTGGTCCATCTTCTGGGAATGGGCACATTTCCCTTTCAAGAAGAAAAAAAGTAAGAAGAAAGATTCTGAGAAGGCAACTAGGTGATGAGGAGCCATCAAACTCATTCGGTACACAATTTTAATTTCTCATTTTCGATTGCTGTACCATGGTTATGCAAGATGCTAACTAACATGGGTAGAAGCTGCATGAAGGATATACAGGAGCTTTCTGTACTACCTCTGCAATTCTTCTGTAAACTTAAAATCATTTCAACTAAAAGTTTTTTAAAACAATCATTCAGGATAGAGAAAAACAGGGAACAGATCCAAGGTGGTGACTGGGAATGGCTAATGCAGGCAGAGTTGAAAGGTATTTATGAGGATAAAGGGAATTTATGAATTGACCAAAATGCAGTGACTTTGAGGTATTTGTGGTGAGAGCTCCAGGTGCAGATTGTGGCAAGAGCACTGGGTGTCTAGGTCTGGGACTCAGAGGGAGTCAACACTAGATACAGAACTTTGTGAATCAACAAGAAACACCTGTGAATAACCTGACCAAGAAACTAATCAAAATAATTGAGGTAGATGAAATTTTGTTGATGATAATATATAGAGTAATAAATTTTTTTAAAAAAGGATGGGGAGCAGAAACTTCAAGAAGGAGTTAAACAGAGAAAGAGTAAATTGAAAATAACATTCAAAGAGGAGGAAAGAACTCCAAACAAGTATGGTATTCTGGAAGGCAAGGAAAGAAGAATTTTCAAGAAAGAGGCAGGATCCACCTTCAGAAAGCTCAAGCAAGGTAAGAACAACACTGACTGGGTTGTTGGTAACCTTAATAATTTTAATCTTTATCTTTCCATTAAATGTTTTCAAAAGTGCAAAAACAACATGGAAAAAATCAGTGAATATTTTTCAGTGCCTACTTTGATGAAACAGGCCCTGAGCATTAGCTGGCCTGATATTGAGGTGAAAGCATGTATGATCTTGGGTGTCAGGGAGACCTAAGTTCTGGTTCTGGCTCTGTCACTTGCTAACTGAATGACCTTAAGTGAGTTACTTAGTCTCTTGAATCAGTTTCTTCATCTGTAAAGTGAAAATGGAAATATCCATCTTGCTCTTCGAGGATAAAAAATAATGCATGTAAAGTCCATGGTGTCTGGCAGATAGTAGGTGTTCAACAAATGGCAGCCATTATTCTCAGCTGATGATCTTTTTCTGGGCTTTAAAACACCCTGGGCATTCATCTATTGGGTCACTAACCACAGTGTACTGAAACAACTTGGTCTTTATGAGTTTCTCCCAAGTCCAGCCTCCACCAGACCCCCCATTTCCTAAGGGCTTCTTATTCAACTTAATTCACCCATCAGCCAACACAGGGAAGACATCCTGGGTAGGACCTTTATTCTGCAGGATCAGAAGGAAACATGGGAGGAAAGTCCTGCCCTTAGAGATGTCATGGGAAGATTTTCTCTACTGAGAAGGCACTGGAAGCACTGGTCTGAAAACAAGGTAGTCATATGCTCATATGGGTCTGAAAGTATCTGAAGATAATTTTTAAAATTTTGCAAGCAATCTAATTCTGGAAATCTCAAGGAAAGGATGGTGAATCAGGAAAACTGATGAGGACACTTGGCACTAACAATCTGGTTGACTGATTCAAACTCACATAATATGACTCTATATTTATGGAGAATATGTTTTTCTGAATCAAAGAAATACACACAAAAATCAGGATACATAATCTGATGAAAGATTGTGGGCAGGTACTAGGTATAAGAAGAAATCTGGAATAGTAAAAGATTGGGCATGGGAATATTCAAGTCACTTGAACATTTCCACGAGAAGCACCTCTGAAGTCAGGAAAGTCCTAGACTACCAACAAATGAAAGCTTAGGATGGTTCATGTACCCACTGCATTAGTTTGCTAGCACTGCCATAACAAATTATCACAAACTTGGTGGCTTAAAACAACAGAAATTTATTGTCTTGAAATTCTGGAGGCCAGAAGTCTGATATCAAGGTATCTTTAGAGTTGATTCCTTCTTGGAGATTTTGAGGGAGAACATGCTCCTTAGCTGCTGGTAATCCTTGGCATTTCTTGGCTTTTAGATGCATTATCCCATCTTTATCTTTATGTTAAATGGTATTACCCCTGTGTGTCTCTGTGTCTAAATTTTTCTCTTCTTATAGGGATACCAGTCATTGGATTAGCACCCTCAATCATGACTTCATCGTAACCTGATTACATCTACAAGGACCATATTTCCGAAGAAGATCACATTCACAAGTACCAGGGATTAGGACTTCAACATATCTTTTTCTTTTGTTGGGGATGACACAATTCACCTGCAAAACTTCCAGGCCATCCTACTTTTCCTCTGCCATGATGCACTGTTTCTAGCCTCTGAGAGCTATTTGCAGGTCTTCCAACTCTCCATGTGCTCCCACATCCTTGCCAGTGCCTGGGCTGGACCTTCAGTCAAGAATGTTCCTCTCCACCTCTTCTCCTCCATCAGGGAAATTCCAACTATCTTTTAAAACTTAAGGGACAAAGCTGTGCTGTGGCACAGAGACCACTGCCTGGACCACCTGGCTGGCCATGAGCAGGTCTTGGGAAAGAAAGAGATGGACTCTCTCTTCAAATGTAAATGTCATTTCCTAAAAGATTGACTCTGCTTGGGTTAGGATTTTCACACATGGACCAGCACTGGATCAAAGGAAATAGAAAAAAATGCTAAATTTCTGTTAGAAATTAGTGAACATTTTCAGTTAGAAGGTAGCTTGAGAACCCATGGACATCAGAAAAAGAATATCTCACTTAGGTTCTATACAGGCTTCCTAGAGGCAGCCTTTGGGTTTCTGAGAAACATTTTCTTGGATGTTCATTATTGTGCTCTTCCTACTTTTTGGGATAGCCCTCTGTGTTTCCTTGAATCCACCAATGCCAGATCAAGAGACTTCTGGCCAAGATGGAGGTATAGGTAAACATGCTTTGCCTCTATGCACAACTACAGCAAAAATTACAACTAAGCTACAAAACAAACATCACCCAGATTTGTCAGAAAATCGAGCTGCATAGAAGTTCAACAACCAAGGATTTAAAGAAACCACATTAATCCAGATGGGTGCTTTTTCTACAATAGGCATGCTACAAAGACAGGGAGTCAAATCATGTTTACCTAATACACAGAAACAAACACAGGGAGGCTGCCAAAACAAGGAGACAAAGAAATATGGCCCAAATGAAAGGACAGAACAAAACTCCAGGAAAAGAACTAAATGAAATGGAGATAAGCAACCTATCAGATGCATAGTTCAAAACACTGGTTATTAGAATGCTCAAAATCATTGAGTACTGCAACAGCATAAAAAAAATTCAAGCAGAAATGAAGGTAGCATTAAGTGAGATAAAGAAAAATCCACAGGGGACCAAGACTGGAGAGGATGAAGCCAAGATTCAAATCAATGATTTGGAACATAAGGAAGAAAAAACCATTCAATCAAAATGGCAAGAAAAAAAAAAGAATTTTAAAAAATGAGAATAGAGTAAAGGGCCTCTAGGACACTTCCAAACATACCAGCATCTGAATCATAGGGATGCCAGAAGGAGAAGAGGAAGAGAGAGACATTGAAAATTTATTTGAATAAAATAATGAAAAAAATTTTCCTAACTTGGTGAAGGAAATAGACACACGAGTCCAGGAAGTACAGAGAGAGTCCCAAACAAGTTGGACCCAAAGAGGACCACACCAAGATACATCCTAATTAAAAGGCCTAAGGTTAGACTTCTGGCCAAGGTGGAGGTGTGAGTAGATACACTGATTCCTCACACAACCAAAAGAAAGACAACAACAAATTTAAAAACAAAACATAATGAGAACTGACAGAAAAATCAAACTGTATGGAAGTCTGACAACTAAGGAGTTAAAAAAGAAACATTCACCCAAACCTGTAGGGGAGGTGGAGACAGGCAGCAAGGTGGAGACAACTCACAGCAAGGTGATGGCTGGAGGATGAGGGTGGGCAAAGTGGCGGCAGGCAGACTGAGCAAGGTGACAGCTGGCTGAGTGGGCAATCCCACATTTGTGTGCAGATAAACCAGGAGGAACAACTGTGGAGCGAGACAGACCATGCAACCCAGGATTCCAGTATGGGAAAATAAAGCCTCAAATCCTCTGACTGAAAAAACCCATGGGGGTTGTGGCAGCAGGAGAAACTTCCAGCCTCATAAGAGAGTTCTTTGGAGAGACCCACAGGGTCCTAGAACATACACAAACCCACCCGCCCAGGAATCGGCACCAAAAGGGCCCAATTTGCTTGTGGGTAGTGGAAAAAGTGACTGAAAGCTGGCCGAGAGCTGAGCAAGCTGCATTGTTCCCTCTCAGACCCCTCGCCCACGTACAGCACTACAACAGAGTAACTTGGGTTGCCCCACCCTGGCTAATACCTAGGGCTCTGCCCCTTACTACATAAGTGGTGTGTGGAGACAAAAAAAAATATATATATATATATGGCCAAATGAAAGAACAGATCAAAGCTCCAGAAAAAAATACAATGCTAACCAATGAAGAGATAAGCAACCTATCAGATGCAGAGTTCAAAACACTGGTGAGCAGGATGCTCACAGAAATGGTTGAGTATGGTCACAAAATTGAGGAAAAAGTGAAGGCTACAAAAATGAAATGAAGGGAAATGTACAGGGAACCAAGAATGAAGGGAAGGAAACTGGGACTCAACTCAATGGTTTGGAACAGAAGGAAGAAATGAACATTCAACCAGAACAGAATGAAGAAACAAGAATTAAAAAAAAAAAAAAAATGAGGGGAGGCTTAGGAACCTCCCTCCAGGACAACCTTAAACCTTCCAACATCTGAATCATAGGGGTGCCAGAAGGAGAAGAAGAGCAAGAAATTGAAAACTTATTTGTAAAAATAATGAAGGAGAAATTCCCCAATCTGGCAAAGGAAATAGACTTCTAGGAACTCCAGGAAGCCCAGAGAGTCCCAAAGAAATTGGACCCAAGGAAGCATGCACCAAGGCACATCATAATTACACTAGCCAAGGTTAAAAATAAAGAGAGAATCTTAAAAGCAGCCAGAGAAAAGGAGAGAGTGACCTACAAAGGAGTTCCCATAAGACTATTAGCTGATTTCTCAAAAGAAACCTTACAGGTAAGAAAGGGCTGGCAAGAAGTATTCAAAGTCATGAAAGGCAAGGACCTACATCCAAGATTACTCTATGCAGCAAAGCTATCATTTAGAATGGAAGGGCAGATAAAGTTCTTCCCAGATAAGGTCAAGTTAAAGGAGTTCATCATCACCAAGCCCTTATTACATGAAATGTTAAAGGGACTTATTTAAGAAAAAGAAGAAAATCAAAAATATGAACAGTAGAATGATAACAAACTCACAACTATCAACAACCGAACCTAAGAATACTAAAACTAAAACAAAAAACAAACTAAGCAAACGACTAGAACAGGAACAGAATCACAGAAAAGGAGATCATAAGGAGGGTTATCAGCAGAGAAGGGGAGGGGGAAACGGGGTAAAGGTACAGAAAATAAGAAGCATAAATGGTAGGTAGAAAATAGACAGAGGAAGGTTAAGAATAGTATAGGAAATGTAGAAGCCCAAGAACTTACATGCACGGCCCATGAACATAAACTAAGGGAGGGATTGCTGGAGGGAATGGGGGTATGAGGTGGGGGTGGGGACAATGGGGGAAAAATTGGGACAACTGTAACAGCAAAATCAATAAAATATAATATATATTTTTGAAAAACTCAAGGGACATTTCCTCTTTTCTGTGGAGATTTTCCTCTCCTCTGCCATCTCACAGAATTAGTTACAAGATTTTCAATGCACCCCAAACCCCTCTGTACGTCTAGAGTGTGGCTTTTAGCTAGGCAGATTGTGAAATATTGTTGGCAAACCTGCTCTTCCCACTAGCTTGCAAGCTCTTTGAAAGCAGAGAAAAAAGATATATTTACATTTATACATATTTTTGTATATATTTATCTTTGTATGCCCTATGCCTGCTAAACAGTGGATATTCAACTACATCATGGGCAGCACTTGACAGGAAGATTAACTCTATACTCAATAGCTTCCCATGGGTCTGATTGAACAAGACAGCCTGGCTAAGCTAAATTGGGCCATTTCTTGTAGCCCAAATCAACACTTTCCATGGGGTCAAACATGGGCTGCCAGTAAATTTCCAACCTGATTTCCTCTGCTCTCTGTCTCCCTGGGAGGTCTTCATGCCGGACCGGGTCAGGCCAACCCTGGTGAGAGCTGGCACATTGGGCCAGTTGCTCCTCTACTCTGCTTTAATGAAGGCTGTAAATAGGGACTGTTGGTCCGTGGGTCCCAGTGCCACAAGGCCGCATTCAGTGGCTGCTGTGGGGTGCCCCATGTGTGTGTGGGCAGCTCATGGTCCAAAGCCAGAGAAGTCCTGTAAACATGTCAGTCCTGTGCAAGGGCCAGCACTCTTTGGGCTTTTTTTCCCCGTGCTGGTGGTTTTCTTAGTCATCTGTCTCCTTAAAATAGGCTCTTCCTCTTCTCCATCTGGGGCTCCAAGCACAGCAAAGCAGAGGTCAGAAGAGAAACCGAAGATGGTAATGGCATTTCAGAGCTCTAAATTGCTCTAGAAAGAGAGTGTTTGGTCCAATCCTTCTTTCCATAGATAGGGAAACTGAGGCCCGGAATAGGAGAGAGACTTGCCTGAGATCCTGCAGAAAACTGTCAAGAAAGAACAGAGACTAATGCTCGGGCCCCAGAACAGGCCTCTTTCCCTCCAACCACACCATCTCTGCCTGTCTCCTCATAAAATGAGGAGTCACGTTTTAATTGCTGTTTAGTAGCAGCACAACCTATAAAAAACTTCACTCGAACCCATCCTCTGCCTCTATCCACTTATAAGGGCACTAACTATTCAAAGAGGCACTGTCCCCATTCTTAAGGGACTTCTAAGCCCAGGGCAGCATGGAGACAGCATTTGCTGTTCAGGTGGTGGCCTCAGATGCAGTGGTTATGGCGTCCATAACTCAGGGAGTACTATAGAGATAAAAATGGATTTGGATGTTGACTACAATTTCAAAATGCGCTAATTTAAACCTCTCATTAAAACAAAAATTGGTTCATTCTTCACCATTTATCTAGAGGGCTCCAGTGTTCATTTCAATTACTATTTTAAAAATAAAGGAATGGGGGAGGATACTTGGATTTCTTTGAAACTCAAATCAACAAGAGTCAAATTAAACTCCAACTCTCTCAATTCGTGGGCATTGATTCTATCATGACTTTTCTTCAGCTTTTCCCCTCCCCACCATTCCCCAATGAGAGCACGAATGCTGCGATAAACAGAAGTTCACATCCCTCAGTCTAGTTTCAAAGCCCACCTCCCAGCCTGCCACCCAGCTGCCCTTCTACTTCTGTTCTCACAGCTTGCTTTACTGACATGCATTCTCCATTGCACCTTTACTGCTTCTTTTTTTTTTTTTTTTTTTTTTGCTTGGAATTCCCTCTCCTCTTTTCCTCCTCACCCACATCCCTCTTGCCTCTACCTGTCTAAATGCTAAATCCACTCTCAATTCCATAACAGTCTTGCATCTCTCCAGTCTAATATTTCCTTTATGGAATATCCAAGAATTTTTTTTGCATTTTCTATGAAATACTTGGCTTCCTGCCTCATGATGGACTCTCCATCCATTCATGTGTCCACCTATCCATTATTCAACCACTTACTGAACACATTCCATGTACCAGCCACAATGGAACTTGCATCCCAATGTGAAAGACAGAGGGCGATTACAATAGAGTGGCTACTGCCACAAGATTTAAAACTTATTCTGAAGGCAATGGGAAGTCACTAAAAAATTTTAAAGAGGCCAAATTATGTTAAGAACTGATCTGCATTACAAGCACTATCCTTGGAGTAAGTGGAAGACAGATTTGGTAAGGGTGGGAGTGTGGATATAAGGATAATGATGGTGTCAGATGAAGGTTAAAAGGCTAATTAAAGGGTTATTGGAAAAATTCAGCAAAATATCAAAACATGCCCCAAATGAATAACAGAAGGAATATAGAGGAGAACTGTAGGTGAGAACTGTAGGCTAGGAAGTGGTGGTTGTAGGTGGAGAATCTGTACCTCCAAGACCCAAGTTTTCTGGCTGGGTCTCTTGAGTGGAACAGGAACTGTAGGGAAGACCAAGGTACCCAGTTCTGCACATGTTTTGGTAAGAAGACTGGGGACAGGAAGGCAGAGGTGAAGCCAATGACCTCTATGGATGTGGAGGTAAGGTCTCCAGCAGGCCGTAGGTACTTATGGACATATTTTCCCTACTGGCCCTTGAGGTCAGGAGCAGGGACTGAAAATTACTCCTGTTTTTCTTTTTTCCTTTCTCTCTTGAGTATAGCAGATTCTCATTTGTTCTGTTAATCAATGAAGGATTGAAATTCCAAAATAGATGATACAGTGGAGAAATGGCAGCAATTTATGGAACAGAGCAACCAGGGAGAGTAAAATTGTTCTGATTTGCCACTCACAACAGCTCTCTAATCCTGGTTTCTTCATCTCCACTGAAGATGTTGATTCCTTGGACTTGGGACCACTATGAGGTCATGATGACATGATGTCACATGTTCTCATCAGCCAGCCCCATGAGTATATAGAAGAAGCATTGGCATCAAACTTGAGAGTTTTCATTTGTACTCAGTGTGATCGTAGGACCTGGCACAGAGGATGAGGCCAGTGAAGTTTAGCAGTCTCTAGTTTTAGAAGCATTACTCTTCTGGCCATGCTTTTAGGTTACTTTCCTTTCCTAAATCTTAGTTTTCTTTTTTTAGGAAGGTTAATGGCAGGATCTTGGAAGCCTATCTCCAAGTTTAAGACTCTACATGCCAGAGATACCATGAGAAAATACTGATTTAGAGTTGTAATCACACCTGCCATACCTCAACACTCACTAAATGAAAAAAAGGATGGTGACATATATCAAATGTCCCTTACTTAAGACGCCAATCCTGGAAAAATTATTCACTGACGTCTACTTCTCCCTAAGAGAACAGTGGTTCACATTTTCTTTCCTCCACAAAGAGGGGGCTAAGGGACCTCAGCATTGGGGATGACTATGCTTGCAATGATGAGAAGTGAAACATATCCACCTTTCCTATAAATAATTTACTCTGTGCAGAATATGCAGAGATTTTGTAATGGTTGACACAGAGGAAGAGGATGGGTCTGTGGAAGGACTGAAATTTTGGACAAGAGTAGGGCCTTGGTGAAGACTCAGAGCTGATTTGTGGATTCTGCCATGACTACGTGTGTGGTAGTGGAGAGAACATGGATTGAATGCCTGGCCTGAATTGGCTGGAATCCTGCCTCTGCTATCTGCTTGTAATAGGACTTCGGATAATTGCTCAACCCGTCTTAGCCTCTGTCTCCTCATCTGCAGGATGAGAGTAATAACACTGAACCTGGAGAGTGATTGTAGGACCTGGCAACAGAGGATGAGGCCAGTGAAGCTTAGCAGTCTCTAGTTTTAGAAGCATTACTCTTCAATCACCTTCCACTTTTCCAAACCAAGTCCAGGCTGCTGGTGAGTGAGTAGTGGGTGAGTGGGGGTGGGTGGGGAACATGGCTGGCTTGGGGTCCTCTGGCTGTGGTAGGGAAAACAGGAATTTCTTGCATCCACACAAAAGAGAAGACTCCCTTCCTGCAGCCTTGGAGAGCCCTTTCTTATGCATCTGCTGAGGCTAGTGGATTAGGCAAATACAAGCCCCATTTTTTCAAACAGCATGTCTGTCCAGGCTTGTTCAGTGAAACCTCTGTGGGGGCCCTTCTTAGCTGGTGATACTGCAGTGCTCTCTCTGATGAGAACCTTTCTCAATGAGAACACGGATCAACTTGTGGACAAGGATCAACCCTGTTTGCCTGCTCCTTCTTAACCTCCCAGGGGTGGGGCACTACTTTGGATGAGCTGGAGTTTGAACGAAATCCAGGATTTTGTTTTCTTGTGTGGAACATAGCAGGAAGGTGTCTGTGTTTAAATAAAGCAACCCCCCACTACCTCAGACCTCTTCCACCCAAAGGCTGAGGTGGAGGTGTCAGAATGTGTGTTGGGGAGGGGGGCGGAGGTGTGAGGGCAGAGGGGGCTTTGTATTACCCCAGAGTGTGAAAGGATGCGTCAACATTCATTGACTTATCATGTACTTTGGGTGCTAGACACAGGCGGAGCTGAGGGAGAGGCAATGGGGGGCTGTGGGTTTTTGCTTCCAGACACAGAGACTACCAAGGAGGAGAGCTCCTCTGCACTACAAAGCAAAGTGCAAGCAGCCCAAGTTCAGAAAAGTGCTTTTGTCCTGGAAATATCAGACTGCATTTCAGGCCACTGGCCCTCACAGTTCTAGCCTCAGGTTTTTAAAGACAATCTAGCTACTTTCCTGAAAGAGTCCATGTACAATGCACCTTAGTTTGGAAAGAAAAATAAAACCAGTACCTGCCTGAGAGATAAACTGAGCATATTCATATCTCTATTCATTCTCTCAGTGGCCATTTGTAGAGTTTCTGCAGAACTGGACCTTGTCCGCCTCTTCTTTCATTTGCCCTTTACTATCATGGTGACCTGTCATAGAGGAGACTTCAGAGGTTGAAGCTGACGAATGAACAAATGAATGAATGAATAAATGAATGAATGAGTATATGGGTGACACAAAAATGAGCATACTCTGGCCCTGCCAAAGAGGGTCTTTAGGGGACAAATCCAGAGTCCTCGATCACAAAGTCAACCACATACTTCAGCAGAGTCAGATCGATGCCCATGCTTGAGGACTGCATTTGCTTTACTCCACAAATCCCACATCAGGAATGAAGTCCAGCCTCCTGCCTGGGCCAGAATGGAACTCAGATTATTGAGCTTGCACCTATCTGGTGGCAAAAATTACCAATAGCCCAAACATATCTGTCTTGTATGTCTCATCGAAGAATCCACCTGAGAATTAAAGTGTGAAGACTTGAATGGCCAGCTGACCTGCCTGGCTAGTTATGGTGTTTAAGACCTCACACAATATGCCTCCTGCCTGTCTTTCCTGCTCCTTCCTCAGCACTTCTCTCACCCTGACTGCTACCTGACGTTATCACACTCTTCTCAACCACTCCTGCATTTCCTCACCTCCTTGATGTGGCTCAGGGATGAACTTCCATTATCTCTGCCTGTTCAACTTTCAGCCACCTACAAAAGTCCTCACTGTTTACACTTCCCCCAATCCCTCCACTCGGGAGTAATCTCTGTCCTCTGTGTTGGAAGAATCTGGTAAGTGTACCTCTGCCGATGAGAGCCTTTGATGTGGAGTGTGGCCTGCAGAGCTGACACCAAGACACTGGCTGGCTGGGTCAGAAGGGTCCATGAGCCAAGGGCCCATGAGCCAGTCCCCCAGGCACCTGTGTGGACCAACTGCTTTGCTGGGATGAAAGGGGCCTTGGATACTTTGGTTTCTAGGCACATTATTCAGATGAAGACAAAGTGGTGTTAACTCTGGAGACTGCCATTTATGGGAGGAAGCCCAGACAGTGTGAGAGACCCTGAAGGACTGAGAGTGTTTCACTGTATCCTTTCCATGTGCTTGTCCCCACACTTGTTCCCTAACACTAATGGTGCTTGGGTAAATCTTCTTCCACAGTAGTCAGGTAAGGCTGTACGGGGTGTGCACAGTATAAGGACCGAGTGTGGGATGAAATCCAGGCTACCCTCCACTTTCCCTGCTGAAGAATCTGCTGGGGTTTCACTCTTCCAGAGGAAGAAGTGCCTTTTTCTAATCTTCTGCAGCAGGGGTGTCAAACTCACTTTCACCAGGGGCCACATCAGCCTCGCAATTGCCTTCAAAGGGCCGAATGTAATTTCAACTCCTTAACAGGTAAGGAGTAGTTACATTTATACAATCCTAAAATTATTTCGGCCCTTTGAAGGCCACTGTGAGGCTGATGTGGCCCCTCGTGAAAATGAGTTCGACACCCCTGTTCTAAAGTACGGGCTACAAGCCTGCCCCAGCATTTGCAGGGCTGGGGTGGGAGTACAAATGTAGGGTTACATATTTTATGGCTATTTTGTAAAAGTTATAAAATAAGCGTAAAACCATTGGTTAAAATACATACCATCTTCTCACATTAACAGAGATATCTTAACAATAACCCATACACTGAACTCTAATTTGGAATGCCCCAAATCTTGGAGTTCTGCACTAAAGCTCAGTAGCACAAGGGCAACTAACCTCGCTCTGCCCCCAACCTTCCTTTCCCCAGCAATATCCTTATCCACAAGGATCTACACCCGAATGCAGACACTGCAACCCAGATGTCTAAGTTCTCACCACATCTCTTGGCTGCCGCCATCCCTTGACCATGCCTGGGCCTGAGGTGCACATACTGGCAATGTGTTCGCTGGTGACCTCTGAGCCGAGGGGTGCACATACTTGTGGCATGACCCACACTCAGGAAGACAGACCTGGGTAAAGTCCTGCCCAGGCCCTGAAAGTGGCTAGTGGTAGTTTGGCAGGAAATTGAGGAGACCCAGGTACCCAGGATAAGGTCTAGAATAAGGAGTGCAGATACCTGGTGGCCATGTGCTCTTGAACTCTTGGACTCCTTGCCCCTTGGAGATGAGTGTGGCCCTGAAAGTGTAGGAACTCTCCAGGACAGGCTTTGGCGGCGGCGGGGGGAGGGGGGGCGCATTGCTGGACTCTAGCAGCCCTCAGGGCTAAGTTCCACAGCAGGGCAAGTGGGACAACTGAACCAGCAAATATGGGCCTTTCTCTAAGGTCCCCTCATCAGCCCAAGGCCAGATAGTGACATTCAGGTGGTACATGTCTGCCCTTTTACCCAGCATTTTGATGACAGGCATCTTGTCCACTCATTCATGTACTCCTGGTAGCAACTAGCACTGTCCTTAAATGCTTGACTGTTGAAGGGGGTTGCATTTAAGATTTGCTTTGTATGTGCAGTGAGAACAATGCTGGACTTTGATGCAGGATACCTGGGTTCTCCCCCAGCACTGCCACAACTCACTCAGCAGACTAGGCCGACCGGGTGCCGTCCCAAGGTCTTACATTTCCCCATCTATAAGATAAGGGTGTTGAGCTAAACAATTTCAAAGACCCATTCAGATTTGAAGGCTGTGGTTTATGACTCCTGCGAGCTACATTTTTTCCTTATCTGTCAATCATTCTCAACCACGGGTACTCATTAAAATCACCTAGGAAGCTTTTTAAAAATACCAGAGCATAGGCCCTGCCCATCAGAGGTTCTGATTCAGTTATTCTGAGGCAGGGCCCAGGGCAATAGCTCCCCAGATGATTCAGATGTGCGGCCAAGGTTGAGAACCACTGTTAGAATTGGATTGGAGTCTCCCTGCCCACTACCCACACACAGAAGAGGAAAAATGTAGCAGGACAGATGCCTGGTGCACAAGCAGAGCAGCTGGAGGCAAGGCTAGATGCCGGGATCTTGAACTGGGGCTCTCCTGGTTACTCTCAAGGAAGATGTGGATAAATAGAGCCAATTTCCTGGCCTTCCGCTCCTCACCTCCCATCCATCTTCCCATCCTCCCGCTGAGAATTGAGGGGGAGGAGGAGATAGAGCAGGCAGCTGCCTAATCTGGGCAGATTTTCTCATGGGTGGGGAGAGGCTGACTTTTGGCTCCAGTCTTCCTCCTCCCTCCCAGCTGGAGCTGGAGCAGCCAGAGTGAGCACTGGGGCTGCAATCCCAGCTGCTGGCAGTTGTTCCCATGTTATCTCCCTGACAGCTGCAAACCTCCTGATATGTTGCATGTGTGCATGTGTGTCCGCATGTGTGTCCACATGTAAGCATGTACTCTCCAGCAGAAAAAACAAGAGCCCATGACATTACTATTTCTACTAGACTTCAAGACCCCTTAAGACTTTCCTGACCCCCACTCCCCTCTAGTCTGTGATGCCCTGTCCTTATTGCTCCCATGAGATTTGGTGCCTCCCCTCATTGAGATTCCATGCCAGCAGCAGCTTCAGTAATGCAATAGCTGTCATTTATTGAGTGCATATTTTGTGCCAGGCATTTTCCGAAGTGTTTTAGGTCAATGATTCTATTTAACCGTAAGAACAACCCTAGAAAGTGAATATGATTACTATTCCTATTTTACAGATGAGCAAATCAAAGAACAGGGAAGTTAATATTTACTCCAAGATCACACAGCTGTCAAGATTCAAAGTCAGGAAGTCAGGTGCCAAAACTTGAGCTCTTTATCACGTGGCTATTCTGCCTCCTGTCGGTAATTGACTGTGAATGAAGCTCTGTTTGAATGAATGACATGTCTTTCAGCTCTAACACTCTAACAATGGGATGGCTAGGAGTGACATGCATTTTATACTTTGATTTCTTGTTAGATTGGGGTTCTTCTTAGACAATATTGGCCAAATTCTTAAGCCACAGAGTCAGAAGCATCTGCCATCATCCCCACAGGTCTATGCTGTCTAGCAGGACTATAGGAAAAGCACCTTCAGAGGAGAATGGTCCAGGGAGGGCAATCCTGCCTGCACTGGGCTCCCTGGACCAAAACACTGTTGAAAACCATTGAAAAAGAGGACCCATAGTCATGGTGCAAAAGGTATGGACCTGCACCCTTCCACTTGCAGAGACTGTGGCTCATTGGAAGCCTGTGTGCGCTGGGTCATTTTCCCAATGGATGAGTTAAGTTGTGTTGAAATCCACATGCCACTGTTCTCAGTGATGACTCATGGGATGCACTTCCAAGATGGCAGGTCAGGGCCTGAATCTAGCCGGTGACCTGGTGCCCATAAAACTTTTTGGTTTGGGTGTATTGTTTTTGCTGAACATACTGACCTAGTATGTGCATGACTGTGGGGAGGGGCCGATCTGCCCAGAGGAGCATGACAGTGAGAGCAGCAAAGATCTTTACCCCAGGAGTCTGTGTTCTCAGTTGGAAGTGATCTGTAAGATGAAAAGGGCAGACCCGTCACTGCGGTATTCAACAGATGCCTCCCCAGCCATCTCATTTTAGCTCCCAATTGCTTTTTATGAACACAATACTTGTTCCCTTCTCATTTTAACCAGGTTTTTCCCTCCCTGTGGTTCATTACTGGTTGTATGGACAAGTCCTTCCACCTGCCCTTACCAGGTTTCAAATTTTCACTCACTGCCACACACAAAAAAATTAAAGCTTTTTGCCAGAAAGAGTCAAATCTTGCTTTAGGAACGTGGTTTTTAGGTGTAAGGCAATGCTTCTCAAAGTTACATAAGACTCCCCTGGATATCTTGTTAAAAATGCAGATTTTGGTTCTATGGGACTGAGATGGGTCTGAGATTCTCCATTTTTAAAAAAGATTTTATTTATTTATTTTTACAGAGAGGGTAAGGGAGGAAGAAAGTGAGGGAAAGAAATATCAATTGGTTGCCTCTTGGGGACCAAACCTGAAATCCAGGCATGTGCCCTGCCTGGGAATCGAACTGGTGACCTTTTGCTCCAGGGGAAGGAAATGGTTAGTTAGGAAGGAGTTCTGCTTAGTGAAAGTTAAGGTCTTCGATTAACCTCCCCACAGAGAATCTGAATGTCCTAGTAATCAGGGCAGATTCTGAGAAATTTCCCTTTTGAAGGCCAAATGCATTTGAATATTGGTAATTTCATACGGTACAATTCATATGGCAATTCCTAATAGTACTGCCCAAACTGAGACCTATCTCAAAGTATATTGGGGTAGGGTGTCATTGTCCACAGAAGCAAAATAAAAGAATCACAGAC
Organism: Glossophaga mutica; assembly: GCA_039655065.1. Taxonomy (NCBI): domain Eukaryota; kingdom Metazoa; phylum Chordata; class Mammalia; order Chiroptera; family Phyllostomidae; genus Glossophaga; species Glossophaga mutica. The sequence continues at coordinate 171,650,331 of CM077304.1, read as the reverse complement.
CTGAAGCCATCCAGAAGTCAAGCAGAGGGTAGCCCCACTCTGTGATTACATAAATATGTGTTAGTGCATGTGCACTTGTAAAACAACTGGTGATTTCCTCCAAGACAGGTGTGAATTGCTGATTTGTAAACAGATGTAGCTGGACTGAGGGGTATTTGATTAAGGTAATAACCCCCAAAGTTGCCTGTGATCTGCAGAATGAAGTATAAACTTCTTGCCCAGCATTGAAGTCTGCCCTTGCCCAACAGCATGGTCTTCCCAATTTTTTCCCTCTCCCTGCACTCTGGCTCCAGCCACTAGGAGTGGTTCCTCTCCTGTACAAGCTGGTACTTCTCCCCTCCATCCTCGCTTATGGCTTCTCTCTTACCAGAGAGTCCTCTGCTATCTTCTCTCGGTGAAATCCTATCTACCTTCAGGGTTCAGCTTAAAGGCCACCTCCTGCATGAAACCTTCTCTGACATCTTTCATCAGAGTCCAAGGTAATTTCTTCTTCCTCTGCTTCCACAGGATTTTGAAGCTCTCTTGTGACACATCTCTCCCCATCTTATTATATATGTCTTTAAATTTTTCATTAACTTATTTGCTCATTTAAACGACGTTTAGAGACTTCTGGTCAAGATGGAGGTGTAGATAGATACACTTTGCCTCTTTGCACAACTAAAAGAAGGACAACAAATTTAAAAACAGAACATAACCAGAACTTCCAGAAAATCGAACTGTATTGATGTCCAACAACCAAGGATTTAAAGAAAAAACATCTATCCAGACTGGTAGGAGGGGCAGAGACAGGCAGCTGGGGTGGAGAGGACTCGTGGCAAGGTGGTGGCTGGCAGAGCAGGTGTTCCTACACTTGCCTGCAGATAAACCAGGAGGAACAACTGGGAAATGAGACAGACCACACGGCCCTCATTTCCAGTGCAGGGAAATAAAGCCTCAAAACCTCTGACTAAAAAACATGTGGGGCATGAGGCAGCAGGAGAAATTCCCAGCCTCACAGGACAGTTCATTGCAGAGACCCATGGGGTCCTAGAATGTACACAAATCCATCCACCAAGGAATCAGCACCAGAAGGACCCAATTTGCTTGTGGGTAGCAGAAGAAGTAACTGAAAACCAGCAGAGAGCTGAGCAAGTGCCGTTATCTCCTCTTGGAGCTCTCTCCTCCACATACAGCTCCATAATGCAGTGATATAGGTTGCCCCCCCAAAATACCTAAGCCTCCACCCCTTACTATGTAACAGGCTTGCCGAGACAAAAAGTTATGGCCCAAATGAAAGAATAGATCAAAGCTCCAGAAAAAATACATCTAAGTGATGAAGAAATACCCAACCTATCAGATGCTGAGTTCAAAACACTGATAAGCAGGATGCTCACAGAAATGGTTACGATCACAAAATTGAGGAAAAAGTGAAGACCATGAAAAGTGAAATAAAGGGAACCAAGAATGAAGGAAAAGAAACTGGGACTCAAATCAATGGTTTGGAGCAAAAGGAAGAAATGAACATTCAACCAGAACAGAATGAAGAAACAAGAATTAAAAAAAAAAAACAACAAAGAGAGGCTTAGGAACCTCCAGGACAACTTTAAATGCTCCAACATCTGAATCATAGGGGTGCCAGAAGCAGAAGAGGAAGAGAAAGAAATTGAAAACTTATTTGAAAACATAATGAAGGGAACTTCCCTAATTTGGCAAAAGAAATAGACTTCCAGGAAGTCCAGGAAGCCCAGAGAGTCCCAAAGAAATTGGACCCAAGGAAGCATGCACCAAGGCACGTCATAAACATCATAATTACATTAGCCAAGATGAAAGATAAGGAGAGAATCTTAAAAGCGGCCAGAGAAAACAATACAGTTACCTACAAAGGAGTGTCCATAAGACTATCAGCCTATCAACTTATAGGCAAGAAAGGGCTGGAAAGAAGTATTCCAAGTCATGAAAGACAAGGATCTACATCCAGGATTACTCTATGCAGCAAAGCTATCATTTAGAATGGAAGGGCAGATAAAGTTCTTCCCAGATAAGGTCAAGTTAAAAGAGTTCATCATCACCAAGCCCTTATTACATGAAATGTTAAAGAGACTTATTTAAGAAAAAGAAGAAAATCAAAAATATGAACAGTAGAATGATAACAAACTCACAACTATCAACAACCGAACCTAAGAATACTAAAACTAAAACAAAGAACAAACTAAGCAAACGACTAGAACAGGAACAGAATCACAGAAAGGGAGATCACAAGGAGGGTTATCAGCAGAGAAAGGGAGGGGGAAATGGGGTAAAGGTACAGAAAATAAGAAGCATAAATGGTAGGTACAAAATAGACAGGGGGAGGTTAAGCATAGTATGGGAAAAGGAGAAGCCAAAGAACTTATATGTATGACCTATGGACATGAACTAAGGTGGGGAAATGATGGTGGGAGGGGGGTACAGGGCAGAGGGGAATAAAGAGGAGAAAAAAGTGGGACAATTGTAATAGCATAATCAGTATAATATATATTTTTAAAAAGACATTTATCATCCTGCCATCTGTAGGCTCAGTTCTTGGTGCCATATTTACACTGGAGAACAAGACAGGCCAAGTACTATAAAGATGAATAGAGCAGGGTAGGATGACAGAAAATGAAGGGGAAATTATTTTAGATATGGTTTCCCAGATCAGCTCGTCTAAGGAAGTAATGTTGGAGATGGAACCTTTAAAATAGGACACAGTTTGTAGGTTATAGGGCAGTACTTCTCAAACTTTAGTGTGCAGAGATCCAAATGGGAGCTTGTTAAAATGCAGATTCTGATTCAGATTCTGAGGTGAAGTCTGAGATTCTGTATCTCTAACAAGCTCCCTGGTCTCATGACCATGCTTTGAGCAGTAAGAAAGCAAAGTTCCAGGAACAGAAAGAAGAAGGACATGCCAAGGACAGAGTGAGGAGCCAGAGACTGGAGGGAGATGAGGCTAGAGAGGTGGACGGGGACAGAGCTTTGTGGAGTTATTTCTACTCTCTAGGGAAAGTGGTTGAGAGTTCTGAACAGAGGAGTACTATAATCTGATTTTCACTTTAAAAGTTTCACTCTGACTTGTGGTAGGAAAACAGACTGGGACAAGAGGGAGGGAGAGGATGATCAGGGAGGAGAGGTAGGTGACAAGTACCCAGGTGAGCTAAGGTGGCTGGATGTATGGTGGTAGTGTCAGAGGTAGAGAAATGGACAAATAGGACTCCCCTGTTTACACTCTGGGAACCCCTTGAGAGTAGGGACTGTCTTAGCCGCCTCTTTCCTTCCCTTTCATTCAAACTTCATGAAAGGCGACACCCCTACTGTTCTCCAAAGGCCACGGTGACCTTCCAAAAATAAAATAATTCCATTTTCAAACTCTCTCTCCTCACTACTTCCGCTCAGCATTGTACTGGAGGGGAGAGTCAGTGCACCAAGGTGTCAGTTCACCAAGCATACATATTGGAAAGAAAAGTAAAATTGTCGTTTTGTGAACTGTGTGATTGTGTATGTAGAAAATCCTAAGGAATCTCCAAAAAAGCTGTTAGAACCAACAAATGAATTTAGCAAGGTCACAGGATATGAGATCAATATGAAGAAATCAATTGTATTTTTATATGCTAGCAAAAACAATAGAAAAGTTAAACTTCAAAACTACCATTCAGAGTAGCATGAAAATACTTAGGAATAATCGAATCAAAGATATTTAAGACATGCACAATGAAAACTATAAAATGGTCCTGAGAAATTAAAGAAGACTTGAATAAACAGAAATATATGACATGTTCATGGTTTGGAAGTCTCACTGTTTATTAGAGAAGGCAGTTCTTTCTAAATTAATCTATAGATTCAGTGAAATCACAGTGAAAATCCTAGCAGGCTATTTCATATGGACAAGCTGATCCTAAAATTTACTTGAAATACAAATGATTTAGATTAAACATAACTTATTTTTAAATTTTAATTGTGGTAAAATGCACATATCATAAAATTTACTATCTGAACCATTTTTTAAAAGTACAGTTAGTAGAGGTAAGTACGTTCACATTATTGTATAACCGACCTCCAGAACTCTTTTCATTATGTTAAGACTAAAGCTCTTAACATGGGAGTAACAACTCCCATTCCCCTCCCTCCAGCCCCTAGAAACCACCATTCTATTTTTTGTCTCCATGAATTTAACTACTCTAGGTATTTTATATAAGTGGAATCATACAGTATTTGTCTTCTTTATGACTGATGATTTTACTTAACATAACGTTCTCAAGATTCATCTGTAATGTAGCATGAGTCATCATTTCCTTCCTTTTTAAGGCTGAATAATATTCCTTTATATTTATATACCACATTTTGTTTATTCATTCATCTATTGATAGACACTTGGGTTGCTCATATTTTGGCAATAGCGAATAACGCTGCTATGAATGTGAGTGAACAGGTATCTCTTCAAGATCCTGCTTTTAATTCTTTTAACTTTCTGAGGAAATGCCATAATATTTTCCATAGTAGCTGTGCCATTCTACCTTCCCAGCAACAGTGTACAGGGGTTCCAATTCCTCCACATCCTTGCCAACATGTTATTTTTTTGTTGTTTTGTTTGGATAACAGCCATCTTAATGAGTGTGAGCTGATATCTCGTTGTGGTTTTGATGCGCATTTCTCTAATGTTGAGCATCTTTTTATGGGCTTATTGGCTATTTGTGTATCATCTTTGAAGACATGTCTATTCAAGTCCTTTGCTCCAAAATAATGTTTTTAAAGAATAAAGTTAGAAGACTTACTGTGAAACCACAGTAATCAACACGAAGTGGTATTAGATAACAATAGACCTATAGAGGCATGGAACAAAATCGACAGTCCTGAAATTGACCTTCACTTACATACTTGATTGATTTTGATGAAAACCGTCAGCATAATTCAATAGGAAAAATATTAGTCTTTATAAATGATTTTAAAGTCAGCAGACTGCCATTTTAAAAAAGATGTTAACCTTGGCCCTTTTCTCACACCATACACAAAAATGAATTCAAAGTGGATCATAGACCTGAACGTAAAAGCTAAAACTATAAAACTTCTAGCAGAAAGCAGAAGAAAATTTTTGTGACCTTGAATTAAGCAAAAAGTTCTCAGATCAGACACAAAAATACAAATCATAAAAGAAAGCACTGACTCATTGGGCTTCATAAACATTTGAAATTTTTTTTCAGTGAAAGAAAAGGAAAAGTGCACCATAGATTGGGAGAAAATATTTGTAAACTATCATACTAGTATTTAGAATACATAAAATACCTCTTAATATTCAATTATAAGAAGACAAACTACCCACTTAAAAATTAACAAACAATTTGAATAAATATTTCACCAAAGAAAACATATGAATGTTCTATCAACACATTAAAAAATATTCAACACCACTGGTCATTAGGGAAATACAAACTGAAACTGTGATGAGACACCACTCTATGGCCATCAGAATAGTTCAGAAAAGCCAACAACACTGAGTGTTGGTAAGGACGTAGAGAAATTGGAATGTTCATAAGTTGCTAGTAGAAATGTAAAGTGGTATATCCTCTTTGTAAGCAATTTGATAGTTTCTTTTAAAAGTAAACACATGCTTACCATACAACCCAGCAATTCCACTCCTAGGTATTTGCCCAAAAGAAATGAAAATCTATGTCTTCTTAAAGAGTTTTAAGTAAATATCATTGCAGCATTATTCATAAAAACTCCAAACTGGAAGCAATACAAATGTCCCTCACCTGGTGAAAGGGTAAACACAATACAGTGGAATAGTGCCAACTGTAAAAAAGGAATGAGTTGCAACTACATGCAACAATATGGAGGAATCTCAAAATCAGACTAAGAGAAAGAAGGCAGATATAAAAGACTATCAATTCTACTTGTATGAAATTTCTAGGAATGGCAAACTATAATGACAAAAGCATATCTGTGGTTGTCATAGGCTGGCTGTGGGATCTGAGATTAACTGTAAAGGAGCATGAGAGAAACTTTTGATTGAACCATACACTTAAAGTGAGTGAATTTTATAGTATGCAATTTATACCTCAATAAAGCTGTAATTTTTTTAATATGTAAAAACCTTCCTACTCAAAAAAAAAAAAAACCAAGAAAAAAGCACATACAACTCTCTGCTGTGGACAACTGTGGTTCTGGGCTTTTTTTTTTTTTTTTTTTTTTTTTTTTTTTTTTGCTTTTTCTCATACTCCCCTGATGGTTTCCATCCGGCGACATAGACCATTCTCCTCTGCTCATCTGGCAACAGCCACAGCCCCCGGTGCTGACCCTTGGCCCCCTGATCTCCAGCTCCAGAGCCCCTCTCTGGGCCTTCTCACTCATGCTCTTGCCTTACCTACCCTCAAGCACAAGTGATTCCCAAAGGTAATCCCCATCCCGACCTCTTCCCTGAGCTTCAGACCCACTGATTCTCGTTTCTTTTGTTTGTTTGTTTTGCAGAATATCATCTGCTGGTAGCTGTGGGAATGGATACCACACACTCTATTCTATATATGCAGAATTTAACTCATCTTCTGCCTCCTTCCCCTACCCTTCCGCTCATAGCCTGTACTGCCTACTCACCACCATCTACACAAATGTTCAAGTGAGAGAGGTGAGGGCCAAATACAGACCAGTCACTAGACCTGGGTTTTTGGTTGGGTTTTTGTTTGTTTGTTTGTTTGTTTGTTTTCTAGATAAAGTCCACATACCAAAAATGTTCAGATTTCAAATATTCAGTTTGATGAATTTTGACAGTTATACAGACCTGTGTAATCAGCAGCAATATAAGATACAGAACGTTTCTATCCTTTGAGAAACTTCCCTTAGGCATCTAACACGGCAGTCCTCTCCTCCCCAACATACTCACACCCACTGTCTGGTTTCCAACATGATCCATTACTTTTTACTGTATTTGGATTTCATAGAAATGCGATCCTGCAGTTTATACTATTTTGTGTCTGGTTTCTTTTATTTAACATAATGTTTTTGCTATTCATCCATGTCATTGCATGTATCAATAGTTTGTTCTTTTTTATGGCTTAGTGGTTTCCATCCTGTGGATGGACCATAGTTTGTGTATTCATTCCATGTTGGTGGGCATTTGGCTTGCTTCCAATTCTGCAGTATTTAAATAAGGTTAAACTATAAGCTATAAACTTTCTTTATAATTTTTTGAAACTTATTTTGGGGGCAAATATCTAGAAGTGAAATTGCTTGGTCATAAGGTAGATGTGTATTTAACTCTATCAGAAACTGGCAAAGATTTCCCCCAAGTGTTTGTGCCATTTAACTCTCCCCCTGACAGCACTTGAAAAGGCCAGTCATTTTGACGATGGCTATTTCGGAGGGTATAAGATAATATTTCACTGCAGTTTTAATTTGGATTTTCCTGAGAGCTGATGGTGTTCAACACACTTTCACGTGCTTACTGGACACCCCTGTATCTTTTTTTGTGAAGTGTCTGTTTAGGTCCTTTGCCCATTGTTTTGTTGGATCATTTGTCTTTGTAGCTTTCATTTGTTGGACAGTCTTCTTGATTTTTAAATTCTCAATATTTCTCCTTTCGATTGCTTTCCTTTCCATTCTACTCCAACTGCATTAGTTCAGGCCTTCCCATGCCTCAAGAAAACCGTTAAGGAATATCTTTGGCCCTAGTTCTCTTCTTTTATAGACTATGTCCTTGATGAAGGCAAAAAAATCACCACAAAGCAACTACGTCACGCCTCTGTTCCCTGTAACCTGCAGGAAAACTTCAGACCTCTTAGAGTGATGACGAGGCCCTTCACGTATGTCCCACTGACTTCCCGGCCTCATCACCCTCACTCCTACTCTCCTAATTTGTAGACTGGGAGCACTAATGACTTTCGATCATTGTCATGCAGTTTCACACTGCTGGGCCTTTGCTTGTGCTGTCCCCTTACCTAGATTACCCTCCCCACTTCTTTTTCTCTGACCGTCTCTTTTTCTTTTTCTAAGAGTCAGGTCAAATGGCATCTCTCCTAGGAAGCCTTATGTAAACCTGCAGACTGAGTTGGGTCCCTCCTCTGTGCTTCCCTAGCAACAGGGTGTATCTCCATCCGAATGGCCCCTAGTTGTGTTGACATTCTTGGCTTCTGCTGTCCATCTTTGCTCCTCTTTGCTTTGGTCCGGAGGCTGTCTTCTTTATCTTTGAATTTACAACCTCAGCCCATGACAGGAGCTCAGCAAAAGCCTGCTGACTGAGTGAATCAATGGCAATTCATTTACGTCTTAGACAGTGATATCAGGAAAAAACTACTCACACTTTTAACAGCAACCAAAAATACCTGTGTGTGGAGTGGTAGGAAGGATGGGATGGATAGGTTCAATCCCCTCACTTTGAACAGCAGGATCCCTTCTGCTGGGAAAGCTGGAATGCGGAGAAGAGCTGGTTTGCTGTTCCCACCCCACCCAGTAGTCCCCTCTGCACTCGCACTGTTCTGCCAGTGAAGGGTCTCCCACAAGCATTGCCCACCCTGAGGGGCTAGAGGAGCTGAAGGTGATCGATTGGCTGTCCATTCTCTTCCCTCTTGCTCTCACTGCCTGTCACCTTTCAAACGACTCAGCAAAGAGACCCTCCCTCCTGCTACAGACAGAGTGGTTTGTCAGTTCCCAGAGGCATCCAGCAAGGTGGAGGCTCAAAATCTACAGTCACGGGGCCTGCAGAATGATTCTGTTTGCTCCCTCTTCTCTCTCTCTGGAGACCCCGTGGGAGTTTGTTAATTTCCCCACCAGCAGTGCGGGCCTCCCTATTCTCACCCAGGTGTGTTTGAATAAGAACCCAGGTGTTGGCCTTAGCAGTTTGTTAAATTATACTGAAAGGAAGGGAGGAATCCAAGGCTCTTGAGCTAAGGATCAACCTCTGTCCTGTGCTTTGTTCTTCTCTACAGCATCTCTGTGTGGTTGGCTCTCAATCCCAACTTAAATCCTCCAAACATGGGAACTATTTGCCCTCTGGTACACCCTGCTCTATCTAAGGACAGCCTCAGCAGAACCCTTATTTCTGAGCTATAATTAGTGCCCCTGGACTCACCCCCACCCCCACCCCCAACCATAGAGCATGTCCCACCCTCCGGGCCTTCCCATGACACCCTCTCAGGTATGTGGAAACAGCACTCCTCATCAAGTCTTTTCTTCTCCAGGCCAAAGGTCTCCCATCCTACAAATCTTCTCCATGCGACGTGGCTTCAGGTTTCCTCAGCAACCGTCCTGCTGTTACCATGCCATCTGCAAACGCTCCTGGGCCTCCAGGGGTTTCAGAGCTTGGCCATTCTCCTCACCCTCCCAAGTCCAGTCATCTCACCGAATCAGCTTTTTACTTGTTTGTGTTTATTTAGTTGGCCATGCTCTTGGCAAATAGACAGAGGATATAAGCTTACTCAGCTGCAGTAGCAGCAAAAAGGATGGTGTCATGTTCACCTCTGTCTCCCCATGGTACTCACTACAGTCCTCTGGAATAGATGGGTGCTAAGGAAGTGTTTGTGAAAGTGAATTGAGTTACGAGAGTTGGTTGGAAACTTGGGAAAGATTATAATTACATGGATTATATATAATGTGTAGAGAATATATATATTCTTATATTCTGTGAGAATATATATATTCTTATATTCTATGTAATCGATCAGATGGATCTATTTAAGGCCCCAGCTCTCACCAGCAACAGAATCACTCCCTAGGCAGGGAAAAGAAGGCGGAGAAGCTGCTTTCTGCCAATGCGGGTGGTGGAATGCCTGCGTTTCTGTGCCGGATTCTACCGTAGAAACATAGCTCTTTCACCTCCCCTTTGTGAAAGACAGCACAGGATCTACATCTTGTCTTCTTTATCTCCTTCTTAAAACATGTGTCTTAGAGGAAGTGTTTAAATAAATCAGTTTGGAGAGCCCACTCTTGGACTTGGGGTTCCCAGGCAGGCTAACAACTCTGTGCAAAGGTAAAGGGTTGACACGTACCTCTCCAAGCACATGGATGCTTTCCCAGGGGAGCGTGGCTTGTCTGATGTAGCCTACAAGGCCACTGGTCCAGGGCCTCCCTTGCTCTGGCCTCCAGACCTTGACTTTCTCTTCAAATAAATTGCCAGGAAGATTAGCCATCCAAGGTAGTCCCTCACAACTCGTGAAGGGGAGGAGAGGCTGTCCCAGCACCAATCCTGAGTCTAACGTCAGACACCGGCCTGGGCTGCCTGCATTTGCCATGAATTTCCCTGTTACCTCAGGCCTGTCTCTCTGGAACCCAGGCTCCACATTGGCAATGAACCCTAGAGACTCTTAGGAGTTGGAAGCCATCCCTGATACTGTGTTAGGGCACTTGGGTTTCCAGAAACACTCCAGATCTGAAAAAGGAAAAAAAAAATCTCATTGCCAAGGTGAAAATTTTAGAATCAAGAGTACTTTTTAGTGTATTTACTTTTTAGTCTTAAAAGTTGCGGCAAAGATGACCTTCTACTTCTGCAAGAGTAACAAAACCTCAGAGCTTCTTGCTTATGAAAATCTTTTTTTCTTTTTACTTTTCTTCTCTTTCATTTTCTTTTCTTTTAAAAGGCTTTATGGGGGTCATTGGGAAAAGTTCTTGAGTTTGCACACTGTAGTGCAGCAGAGTGTGAAAAATATCTAGAGAAACGTAATCAAAATATAACAGTCATAAGACAAAAAGTCTATACAATTTCACACAAGACCTTCAAGGCTAGGATTCGATTCTAATCCATTCTCAGCAGAAAGTGATCTTCCTGGTGTTCACAGATCTGAGGGAGTGAGGGACCTGCGGGGCCTGGGCCAACCAGGATCACTCAGCGCAGAAAAAATGCCCTCTGTGGCATTCAGATTGCATTCGTCTGGGGTTCCCACACATACCCATGGAATCTGGAAGATTAACAGTGAAAAATGACCTATTTTAACAGGTGCACACTTGTGTGTAAGTGGAATTTAGCCGAGCGTGGAATTATTTTAACATGGAAATAAGTTGTGGACATTCAGAAACATCACTCTTGTGACCACACAGGAATCAGACACATGGTCAACATTTGAGAGTTTCTCAAGACTTGAAACGGATGTGTCGGCTGGATTTTTTCAGAGGAAGCTACAATATCACAGGGAAATAAACACCGATGTCTACAAAACATGACTGTTCATGTCTGAATTCCTTCTTCAAAGCGTGTCCCTTTTCTCAGGGGAACCGAGAGCAAAACTTGAAGTTATTAAGTCTGTTTAGGAAAGATAATTTCAATGATACCAAAAAGCAACAGGTGAAGTAAGTGCACATTTCTCAGCACAGAGCTTTTAAAGCTGCAGTGGCCCAGAGAAATTCGCCCGCTCAGGGTGAAGATCCGACCTTTCCGAGAAGCCTGGCCTGAGGCAAGATTCCGAACCACCCTGTGCCTCGACTTTCTCTATTGTGAAATGGGGACCGACAGCCTGCCCCCAGCCCCTCACAGGGCTGTGGAAGAACCATTTAGCTCATGAATGGAAAGATGCTCTGTGAATGGCAAGCACTGCCCATGTGAGTGAGAAGTGTCCTGGTCACTGTCGTTGCTGCAGACGTAACCTAAAGCTGTATGTGAAGTCGGACAGAGCAGCACAGGAGGATTTGTTGAGTCCCAGTGGTGTCTCCAGGAGACAATCCCTTTTTCTCGGGGTGACAGCTGGTCTTTTCTGTGACTTGATGTTCTCAGCAACCTGTTCATTTGCCCATGGGATTTGGATATGGGAATTATTAGAGTAATCATGGGGTGAGTAGAAGCACATTTCCTCAATGGGAAAGAATTGAGACCTGCCTTTTCAAGTGAGCTAGATGGCACCTTTAAAGAGGAACTCAGATAGCCCTGAAGGTATGAGTTCAATGTCTCTTCATCACAGTGTGTGCGTGTGCATAGAAATGCCTTAAAGAAATGATGACTCCTGATTATTTCTTCTGGAGAAACACATTGACTATGTAGCTTTGTTCAGATCACTTTGTCTTTCTGAGGTGAGCATCGTCACCTTCAAAGGACGGGGAATTTCACCCTGCCCTGCCTACCCCACAGGGAGTGTGTATGCACACGTGTGCATAAACACATAATGTACATGTATCATAGGACAGGGCACATGGGGCCACTATGATGAAAGGACATTACTTTTTGGTCTCCTCTGGTCTCTTCTACACACACACACACACACACAACTACAAGGCAGCAGATGAGGAGAGTCATTCAGAAAGAGTACAGTGTGCACATGGAAAATTGGTTTCTGAGAGTGGGCTTTAAAAGGGAGTGAATGAGCCATGTGTGATCAGGGATAACTATTGTGATTACATGTTTAATGCCTCCTGTGTGCCAGGCATATGATGAACCATGCCATCATGTAACCTTTACAACAACCCTGGGAGGTGGGTATGTCTTCTTTTCGCAACAAGAAATCTGAGACACAGAGACATCCACTAACTCACCCAAGGTCACACAGCAAGTAAGCAACAGGGTTGGTTTAGCACTCTGCTCTGCCTCCTGCAGAATCTTGCCTCTTCCTGGCCCCTGCAGCATAGAGACCAGGGGACAGTGTGTGAGTCAGGGATCCCCAGCTGTTCACAAAGAATGACAAACCGGTTTCTGAGTCCTGGTATCATTTTTGTTTGTTTTGAGCACATGCGGTTTTTGCCTGTTTCCCCTAGGTCACTTGGTCTTCAGTCTTTTGTCGTCAGTTTTCCAGTTCTCAGGCCCATAGCTGTGTCACTACTCAGCCTCACACGCCACAACGAATGCCCCAGCTCTTGGCCTGCTCCACCCAGGTTCCCACGCAGAGGGTGCGGGGCCCACAGCAAGGAGAATGGGAAGAGAGGACTTTGCTCAGGAGGGAAGCCTGTCGGACTCCTGGCTCCTGCAGCAGGGGGCTCTTAGGCCCTGGCTTTGGCCACCCAGGAGACAGGGCCTGCCTGGGCAGAGCAGGGGCTGAGAGAGGTCCTCTGGCTGCCTTGTTTACCGTCGCCCAGACGCCAAGCCTGGCCCTGTCAGCCCGGGCCTGCCTGCGCCCTGGGAAGTGATGGGGAGGGGGTAGTTTCAGTCACTGATGAAAGCCACTGAAACCAGAACCAAGCACACATGAAAAGGAGGAAAGAAGAGGCACAGGCCGAGTGCCGGGTCGCAGGCGTGACTAGGCTTGTCTCCCACTTGGGGAGATGGAGACAAAGACGGCGTCATCCCCCCCGGAACGAATGACTGTGCCTCCACGGAGCTGCCTGTGAGCAGGCTGCCAGGCCTGAAACGGTCTGAAAGTGATGCCTTTGGTTTCTTGAGTTCTGAGCAATATCCCCAGGCAGAGTGGGCTGTTCATATCCATATTCAGGAGTCCTGGGTGTTGGGAAACCCTGAATGGTGTAAGCTGAGAGGTAGCACCATCAATTCCTGTCTAGACTAGATGTTTGGAATCCAGGTTCCCAAGATGAAAGGGTACATTATGAAGACAGGACATAAATCTACTCTGCCAACAAGCCCCACATTCACCTCGGATTATTTACACCTTGTGCACCCTCTGCTCATTGCCTGTCCCACTACAGTCCACTTTCAAATTTTGACAGATTCACTTAGTACATCAGACATGTAAGAGGCCAATCACGTATATTTCCATTTTTGAAAGCCCCCTTCTAAGTCCTGCAGTTTTATCTTTTTACTTGGGAGCTTAATGACAACCCAAATGCTAAGTAAAGGATCATGTTAGTCATGAGCGTGCAGTAAAACCTGGCTGCTGAGAGTCACCGAGTGTGGGTTGCTAATTCCGCCTCCGCCGCACCCTTGGTCCCATGCCCAGCACCTCTGCGTGGTGGTTGCCCAAGGATGTGGGAAGCCGCTGGAGCAAGGCTGCTGACACAGCCCTTTTCAGAACTGCCAACCCAGGCTCCTTGGCAACCACAGCTCACCATCTGCCCAGTCACCCAGGGAGAACACAGAGGTCAGTGAACTGTTGGGGCCGACAGTTCTGCGTGTTGAAAACCAGCCATGGGGCCAGTTCTGCCTTTTGCCCAGTCTGGGGTCTAGCATTCCCACTGTTTATGAGACACTCGACTTGGATGATCCCCTGATGCTTAAAATGTAAGAACATGAGGCTGGGTCAAGCCAGGCACTTTTTTCTATCAAGGTCTCTGTTTCCCCACCTCTATTACGAAAAGGCTGGACTGGGGGAGTTTCTCGGACCCCTTCCAGCACAGGCCATTGGGAAAATAGGATATGTGGGCTATGAAATCAGAAATGTCCACGTCCATATTCTAGCTCTTCTGTGTGGCCACAGGCAGGCTTCTGAAACTTTTCTACCTTCAGTTTCCTCATCTGTTATAATACCTACTGTATAACAATACTATGCGTGTGATTATTCCTGGTCTACAGCACTGCTAATAAGAGCTCACATTTACTGTCTGCTTCTCAGGAGCCAGACTCTGCTCTAAGTGCCTTGTGCCTACCAAGTTAGCTGATTTGTAAGAGAACCTCTACACGGATTCAAGGCCACAAAACGCTGCATCTCTCCCAAGGCCACTCAGCCACCAGGTGCCATGTCTGGGTTTGAATCCTATACTCAGACCTTAACTATTACTCTCTCTCCAAGAAAACCCTCATAAATGCTGGTTTTCTTCCTTTTTTTCCCCTACTTTCTTCCAGCTCTGCACACTCTTTAATTTGTTGTCCGACAGAAACACCATCTATTCATGTTTCATCACTCTCCTTCTGGTCCCTCACAGTCACCTGTATCTTCTGCCATTCTTCCAAATTTAGTCCCATATTTACTTCCATAGTGTTCCAGTTAAAGAAAACAGCTTGTGCCAATGTCCTATGGCAGGAGGGGACAAGGAAGGAAGAGCGGGGCAAGCTGAGCTCAGTGAGCCGACAGAGCTCAGACACGCTGGGCTCTGAGAACCACGTGAAGGACTCTTCCTGTATGCAGAGAGAAATGAGAAACTTTTCAAGCCTCTTAAGATAGGAGCGGCATGATGTATGCTACCTTTTTAAAATGTAAGCTCCATCCCAATAGAATCCTTTTCAAGAGCCAGTAATGCCTTCCTATGTCCCTGAGCTGAAGTTCCTCTGCCTCACATTCAGGGCCTCTGTCCAGCACCCAATTAGGGATGTCTCTGGGTTGGGGGTAAGATAACCCAGGTGGACAGGTGGTCCAGTTGGTGTTTAAGACCTGTTCATCCCAGAGAGTCCAGAAGCCTGAGTCCCCCTCTCCACCTCCTTTCACTCCTGATGCACACAGCCCCTCACCAGTTCTCACAGGTGGCCCTTCACCTCCTCCCACAAATCTCCCAACTTTCTTTCCAATTAACCTTTTGAAGTACTTTTAACCCCTTTCTGATGGACTCTGGCTTTCCATGTTTTCAGAGATATGTACCTATATCCAACCTTCTTGGGCTAACAAACAGTCCTTCCTAAACACCCACTAGGTGCCGGGGGCTATGCTAGACCCTGGGAAGGACACGTAGCCCTGCTTTCAAAGTGCTCACATCTAGTTTTGGGGGGTAGGAAAATTGTGTCAGCAGATAACTGTTACAAGACAGAGATAAAGATACAGTGTGGTGGGAATTCAAGGAGGGGAGCGACCGCTTCCGCCTTGCGGGGAGGGATAAAGATCAGCACAGTCGGTCAAACTGGAGGCAGTATTTGATGGGGTCCTCAATGGCAGATCTAGACACTCACACATGAGAGGAGGAACACGCCACATGCAGGACACAGCAAAGCCAAGGCCGAGAGGCAGGGCAAGCACTGTTCACACCCAGGGAGCTCTGTGTAAGGGGGGAGCATGCGAGGGCCTGGCCTCCTGGGAGACCAGCCTGGGGGATTTGGGGCAGGGTCCTGCAGGAACAATAGCCCTCTTGTCTGTTCAGTTTTCCTCTTGCATTTAAGCCTTTGAGCTATTATAAGGCAGGATCTAGACACTTCTCTTCCTCTATAAACAATGTCAGCTCCTGGAACTCTGATCTGAACAGTATGGATGCTCAGAGATTTTGAAAGACTCTCATAGGCTCTGCCTTGTGGGCCCTGCAGGAGGAGGAAGGACTTAAGCCACAAAGGGGTGGCTGGGCCTTAGGATGTCTACCAAGGCCTTGGGTTGCCATTCCTCAGGTCATTTACACCAGCTACGGTTCTTTGCACCCATCACTTCCAAATCCCTACTCTCAAGTCTCAACTCAGATGCTACCCTGCTCTATGTCTTCCCAGGATCCCCAGAAGACATTACTTCCTCTTTCGAAATTGGGAGCTGTCCCTCGCTTCTCCTGCACCCCTGGACACTCCCACGCCACAGATTATTTGTCCATGTATTGGCCATTCTGCCTTTCACAGTGAAAGGTGTTTGAGGCATTTCTCTTCCTTTCCTAACATCCTCCAAGACCCTAACACAGCAACCATCATACATTACTTGGCGCCAAGGAATGCATGTGGCCTGAGATGGTAGTTTCAAAAGGAGGCTCACTCCCTCCCTAGGCCCTGGGAGCTGCATGCTGAGGGTAGTGTTTGGTTCTAGGTAGGACCTGGGACACCTCTGGCATCACCTGGAGATGCACTCGTCTGACTCTGTGCCTACTTGGCAGCTGTCCCATCTTCCCTCAAGAAATGCCTGTGATTTGATGGCTGAGCACTGATGGGGTAGGCCATGAGGTACTCTGTTTACCTGACTCTCAGCACAGTCAGGCCTGCGATCTCTGCTCCGAGTCACTCAGGGAGGCAGCTCTTCCACCTTGTGTGTTTTGTGACCTCTCCCTCACATGCGCTGAAAGCAGCGGGAGCCAAAATCCATACCCGCCAGGGAGCTGGGAGAACTCAGTGGGGCTGTGAGAATGAGGTAACTTCTTTCTTTCTCTGTAGTATTTTGGGGTATACAAATTTTTCCCTTTGGGAAGGAATCTCCTCACCCCCAAAGGGGTGATGTGAGTCATATGATTTACACATGACTCTGCTGATTTACAAACACTTTAACTCCTCTTCACTTCTTGAAATCAGGGCTAGTTATCGAATGACTTTATGAGGCATTTATTGCCCACCTCTACATAACCAGTGGTGCTTTAGGGTTTACAAAAGAATTATAGTCCCAACCTGCCATGCAAGCCTCAATTCCAATAGCATCCAAAATGCCCAACACCCTGGGAGGGGCCAGCAGCAGTCACGTGGGGCTGCCATCTCTTCCTTCCTTTGGCCTATATATTCCCACTGCCAGCAGGTTTTTGCTCCATTTCCTCCACCTGGAACCATCCCCTTGTACTTCCATTTGTTTCTTCATTTCTGCTTATCCTTTTTAGGCCTAGCTATAGGTAAGCCATCACCAGAAAACTGGGAATATTTCCCCCAGGCAGAATTCCTGCCCCTTAGCTCCTTGTTCTCTCTCATTGCAGATGTCCATGACTCTTCAAACACCACTTGGTGTCTCTAGCAAATGCTCCCTCACATAGAGAGGATGGATCAGTGCTGTGAAGAGAGAGACAAATACCCAGAGGCCAAGAGACCAGTTCTGGTCCAGGCTGAACCTTGACTCTGAGTTTTCCTCTTTAGCCTCTCCTCTGTGGAATAAGGAACTTGCCCAGAGCAGGGTTCCTAGTCCTAGCCCAGCCTAGCCCCATCTCCTGGGACCCGTGTCCAAAATACAGATTGCTGGACTCCCTTCCCAGATTGATAAAATTGGACTCAAAGGGTGCAGCCTAGAGTCTATATTTTTAGGAAGCTTCCCAGACAACTGGTACATAGCCTGTCTAGCCCTTGTCTCAGGACTGGGGTTGAAATTAGTACTCTAGAGAATTTCTAAAATGCTACAGTCCTATGGATTTTTGAATGATGGATTTTATTTGTCTTAATTTGATGCTCCTTGGAATAAGCTGTATCAAAACCACCACCATGAGAACAAGTCTGGGGCATGAAGGGGCAAGCCCTGGGTCATGACTCTGTTTTCATATCATTCAAGAGGGTACCAGTTTTTGCACAAATTTCAGGTAGCTGAAAGCACATAGCTATCACCAACCCATTTGTCTTAGTCAACTCAGGCTGCCAAAACAAAATACCAAGACGGGCTGGCTGAAACAACAGACATTTCTTTCTCACAGTTCCGGAGGCTGGGAAGTCTAGGAGCAAGGAGCCAGCAGATTCAATTCCTGGCGAGGGCCCCCTTCCTGGCTTGCAGATGGCCACCTTGTTCTGTTCTCACATGGAGGACAGAGAGGGAGCTCTTGTGTCTCTACCATTTCTTATAAATGCACCAACTCTATCGGAGTAGGGGCCCACCCTTATTACTTCATTTAACTGTTTTCACTTCCTCAGAGGTCTTATCTCCGGATACAGGTCACAATGGGGCTTAGGGCTTTAATGCATGAATTTTGGGGAGGGAACAAACATTTTGTCCACAATCCCATCATTGGCTAATTCTTTAGAGAAAGCCAAGCTGACCTGACAGGGCAGGTTGAGGGCCAGGAAAATTTCATTACCTTATTTTTAAGTTCTTGAGAAACAGCTGCTCTTCCCTTGGTTGCACGGGTGATTCAACATTCACAATTTAGAAAGAGCGCAGTTACTCCCCCCTTGTGGTGGTGTGGGTTCCATTCGATATCTAGAGTGGCCTCCTGATATGCTTCTGGACAAGATTCAGGGTGGTTCTGGCTGTGCGAATGCCCATTTGTCCCACACATTTCTCAAGCAGCAAAATTTCCAACTTTTTTTGCCAGTTCTGCGATCAACTCCATTTCTTATTAATAACAATGCTTTTCTACCTAAGTCAGTTAGTGCCGGTTTCTACTGCCTGCAACTTGGAACTTTGACTGATACATATATCATCCAAGGAATGAGTAAAGGAGTTGTGAGTGTTTGGTTTGAAGCAGGGAAGTCTCAAAGAGTTGCTATTTATCTACAGATATCTGAAGGGCTGTCGTGTGGAAGAGAAACAGACTGCTTCTGTGTGGCTTCAGAAGGCAAAACTAGGCCAATGGGAAAAGCTTTAGGGAAAAATATTTCAAGTCAACACCAAACCTTCTAAGATAGCCCTCAGGAGCATGATGCCTAGGGATGAAGTGACTGTGCTCTGGATTGCTGCTAGGATTAGTGGAGGCTGGGCCCTTTGTCAGGGATGCTGTACAGAAAGGATCTATTTCCTTAAGGTGCCCCTGCTTTTAAGATATGTCTCCATTTTTACTGGGTTGGCCAAATTTTGTTTGCTTTTTTCCATAAGATGGTTCTAATAGCTCTTAGGTGTCTTTAATATCATTTGAAACAATTTTGTTAGATTGTATTGTGACAGCTGTCATATCAGTGTGCATTTTTTAAAAAACTACAAAATTGGTGAATTTTTGTGTAACCATTTTAATATTGAAGATGGAAGAAAATATGCAATATTTTTGGCATATTATGCTTTATTATTTCAAGAAAGGTAAAAATGAAGCTGAAACACACACAGAGAAAAAGATTTGTGCAGTGTATGGAGAAGGTGCTGTGACTGATTGAATGAGTCAGAGTGGTTTGCGAAGTTCCATGCTGGAGGTTTCTCACTGGGTGATGCTCCACAGTCGGGCGGGCCAGTTGAAGTTGACAGTGATCCAATCGAGACAGTAGTTGAGAACAACCAGTGTTGTATCCGACATACTCAAAATATCCAAATCAGTAAAATTATTTTTTTAAATAAAAAAACTAAGTGGACTTTTTGACCAACCTAGTAACTGCATTTCAGGATAATTCAGGTACCATTTTAGTAATCGGTCTGCCATGGCAGGTAAGAAATGGAAAAGAAAGGAAGAGAACCATCTAGTCTCTTGCTTATTAATTTTTATAATATTAATTTTCTATAATATTAATTTTCATGATCATAAAAAGAAAAAATAAACCATGTACAATAAAGAAAATTCTGTCACTATAGAAAAGTATAGAGTAAAAAATATATATCACCTATAAATCACCACACATTTTGGAGTATGAATTCCTAGCCTTTTTATATCAATATACACATTAAAAATTTTGGTAATGATTTTATTGAAATATAATTCACATACCATACAATTCACCCACTTAAAATGTACAATTCAATGGTTTTTAGAATATTCAGAGTTGTACAATCATCACCACAATAAAATTTAAAACAATTGTCTAATCCCTCCCCCAACTCCCCTGCCCTTTAGCAGCCACTCCTTACTTCCCCCCTCTTCTCCACCGCTTGCCAGCTCCAAGAAACCGTTCATCTACTCTGTACCTTTATAGATTTGTCTGTTCGAGAACTTTATACAAATACAATATGCTGCCTTTTCCCTTATAATATTTTCATGTTCATCCACGTTGCAACATGTATTAGTACTTCATGTTAATTGCTGAAAAATATTCCAGTATATGGATATACCATTTTTAAAAATTCATACTTAATTGATTGATATTTTGGTTGTTTCCACTTTTTGCCCATTATGAATAATACTGCTATGATTATTTGTGTTCACATTTTTGTATGGGCATATGTTTGTTTTTTTTTTCCTTTTAGATTTTATTTATTTATCTTTAGAGGGGAAGGGAAGGAGAGAGGGAGAGAAACATCAATGTGCGGTTGCCTCTTGTATGTCCCCTGACGGGAACTGGCCTGGCAACCCAGGCATGTGCCCTGACTGGGAATCGAACCGCGATCTTTCGGTTCGCAGGCTGTATGGGCATATGTTTTTATTTCTCTTGGGTACATACCTAGTAGAATTTTTAGGTCATGTGGTAACTCTCTGTTTAAATCATTTGAGGAATTGTTGGACTGTTTTCCAATGTAACTGCACCATTTTACATTTTCACCAGCAGTGTATGGGAATTCTGATTTCTCCACATCCTCAGTAATGCCTGTTACTATCTTTTCGATGATAGCCATACTTGTGGGTGTGAAGTGGCATTTATTGTGGTTTTTATTCACATTTCCTGATGGCTAATTACCCACCTTGTCATGTATTTATTGGCCATTATATATAGTCTTTGGAGAAATATGCAGATTCTTTGCCAATTTTCAAATTATGTTATTTGTCTTTCTCAATATTGCCTTAAGAGTTCTTTATATATTTTAGGTATAAATCTTTTATTAGATGTATGAATTTTAAAAATTTCATCTCATTTTTTGGTTGTCTTTTCACTTTCTTGATGGTGTCCTTTGAGGCACAGAATATTTTTAATGTTCATGAAGTCCAACCTACCTATTTTCCTTTTGTTGCATATGTTTTTGATGTCATATCAAAGAAACCATCGCCTAATCCAAGCACATGAAGATTTACCCCTATGTTTTCTCCTCATTGTTTTAGTTAGCTTTACATTAGCGTCTTTGATCCATTTTGAGTTAATTTCTATGTATGGAATGAGGAATGGGTACAATTTTATCCATTTGCATGTGGATATCCAGTTGTCCTAGCACCTTCTGTTGAAAATATTATTCTTTCTTCATTGAATTATTTTTGACACCTGTGTCAGGAATTATTTGACCATAAATGTGAAGTGTTCTGCTGGAATCTCAATTCTATTTCATCAGTTTACATGTCTATTCTTATACCAGCACCACAATGTCTTGATTACATAGTTTCAGAGTAAGATTTGCAGTCAAGAAATGTGAATACTTTGTGTTGGTTTTCTTTTCCAAAATTGTCTTGACTATTCTGAGTCCTTCAAATTTCCATATGAAGTTAGGATCAGCTTATCAATTTTTACACAGAATCCAGATGGAATTTTGATGGAGTGCATTTAATCTGTAGATAACTTTGGAAAGTATTGTCATTTTAACAATATTATGTCTTATGATCCATGAACATGGCATATATTTTCATTTATTTAGATCTTAATCTCTTTTAACAATATTTTAAAATAATTTTTACAGTGTAAATTTTGTATTTCTTTTGTTAAATTTATTCTGAAGTATCTTATCGTTTTGATGACATTAAATTATTTTTAAAATTTCATTTTGCTGAACTCATTAATTAGTTCTAATAGTTTTTTAGTGGATTTCCTAAAATCTTCTACATGCAAAACCATGTCATCAGCAAATAGAGATAGTTTGACTTTATCTCCATTGTCAATGCCTTTCATTTTGTTTTCTTGCCTAATTGCTCTGGCTAGCATTTCTAGTATTATGCTAAATGGAAGTGGCAAGATTGGATGTCCTTGTCTTTTTGTTGATCTTAGGGAGAAAGCAATCATTCTTTCACCATTAAGCATGATGTTCGCTGTGAGGTTTTGATAGGTGCTTTTTTGAGGTTTAGGAAGCTCCCTTCTATTCTTAGTTTGTTGAGTATTTAACCATGAGTGATGGGGTGTTGGATTTTGTTGAATGTTTTTTCTGCATCTACTGGGATGATTATGTATTTTCTGTTTTTATTCCATTGATATGGTATATTACATTAACTGTTGTTTTTGTTTTTTTAATTTAAATCAATTTTGCATCCCTGAGATAAGTCCCACTTGGAGCACATAAACCTTTTTATATGTAGTTGGATTTGATCCATTAGTATTCTGGGAGGGTTTCTGTGTCTACATTCATAAGAGATATTGATCTGTCATGTTCTTTACTTTTCATGTCTTTGTCTGATTTTGGTATTACAGTAATACTGGCCTTACAGAAATAGTTGGGAAGTATTCCCCCCTTATGTTAGTTTTCTAGGGCTGCCATAACAAATTACTACAGACTGGAGGCTTAAAGCAACATAAAGTTTTTCTCTCACAGTTCTGGAGGCCATAATTCTGAAATCAAGGTGTCAGCGGTGTTGGTTCTTTCTGGAGGCTCTGAGGGAAGATCCATTCTTCCTCTCTCCTGGCTTCTAGCAACTCTTGGTGTTCCTTGGCTGATAGATGCATCATTCCAATCTGTTCCTCTCTCTTCACATGGCCTTCCCCTTTGTGTTTGTCTGTGTCTTCTCTTTTTATATCTCTTACAGGGATTTAGGGACTACGCTAAATCCAGAATGATCTCATCTCAAAATCTTTAACTTAATCGTATCTACAAAGACCTTATTTCCAAATAAAGTCACATCCATGAGTACTGAGGATTGGTACTTGGACATACTTTGCGGGGGGGTGGGCACTATTCACCTGCCTAATGAGCTATCAATCCTTAAAACGTCACTTACTCACTCATCTGCTCACTCCTTCAACAGTTATTCCACAGGTCATAGGAGGAATGGAGATACGGTAATGACTTGGATAGAGTCCCTACCCTGAAGTACATCACTGTCCATAGGGCCTTGGGGCACAAATTACTAAAGTATAAAGAAGGATGTGGTAAGAGCCATTAAAGAACAGAAGCTAAAGGACTAATGGGAACAGACCAGAAGAGGGATGGGATTTCAAAGCAGAAAGTAACATTGACAGCAAATGCTGGCACTAGAAAGCAAATGCAGATCAGGGATTGCTACCATTGAGTTTGGCAGGAATATGAGGAGCATTGGTGGGAAGAGTGGGTGACAAAGCCAGAGAAGTAGTCACCGGAGAACTCAGACTCTGATCATCATAGTTCGTTTTAGGGTTTGTGATGGTGGACTGGGGTGTTCTAACTGCTGGACCCCAACTTATAATATCAACAACCTCTGAAACTAGCCTGGAGGTCTATGGCTCCAGGTAGGGATCATCTTGAGCTGATCCCGCAGCTAGAAGATGCCAGCTGACCAGGAACCTCATGTACGTTCTGGGGAAGGCCTACTTGGATGACTCCCCAGAACCAGTCTAGCTCCCCAATCCAGTCTCATGCTGAAGCCAATTCTGAACATCTTCCTTCCTCATCTGGTTGAAAAGTCCCTGTAGCAAACTAATCCCTAAGATTTATTTCTTTCATGCAAATTTTGCTACAAAATCGGATCACAGCAGAACAGAACTGGGGCTGTTCATTGGAGCTCAGTGAATGCAGATAGGTAGGGTACGTTACCTCACTTCTAGAAGTCACAGTCATGGCAGTAGTGATAGGGGGTATTGTTGCTCCAGAATCCTGTGGCCAGGGTCCTGTGAGGGGTCCCTGCAGGACTTGGAGAGTGGAGCGTGGAAAAGAAAACCACACTAGCTACACCGCAGGGCCCTTGAGATTCCAAGCGAAAAGTTTCACCCCACCCCATTGGACCTTATCCATAGCCTCTTCCCTCTGAAGGGCAAAGGCTGGGGACAAAGAGGAAAACAGAATAACATCATAAAACCTTCTGGAACAGCTAGTCCCAAGCAAATTTACACAAAGTTGTTTGAAGGGAAGCATGTCCTGGAAGTGTAACAATAAATAGCCGTGTTGGGCCACGCCACTTCTGCCACAGAAGAGCAGGCTCAGGAGCTGATCTTCTGGGAGGAGCCCCTTTCGGTGGAACATTTAGTCACACAGGAAGAGCACATGCTGGTGGGGCCTTCCTCCCTGCAGCACCATCTGGGTGAAAAGCAGGTCAACAGATGCAGACTCGGAAGCAGAGGTTATGACATGGTATATGCAGGGACTTCCCTCTCTGAAGCTCCAGTCGGCTCAGATTCCGAATGAACAGCCTAGCTTTTGCCCACTGCATGCCCCCATTCTTGTAGTGACCTTTATCTAATTCAGTCTGGGGCCCTCCCTGAGCCAGAAATCCCTCCTGAGACAGGCCCACTCTCATTCATAGTCAGCCCACCTGCCGAAACCAGCTTGTGCTTTGCCCCTGGAAGAACTGAGAGCCCCAGGGGACTAGAACCAGGAGCCTTGACTTCTAGCTCCAGCTCTGCCACTCACATACTTGGTGGCTAGGGGAACGTCATTCAGTATCTCTGGGACTGAGTTTTCTGTGTGAAATAATTCAGGATTCAGTGATATTCATGTGTTGCAAAGCTCCATAGGGCTCTAGTTCAGGGGTTATGAAGCCACAGCCTATTGGCCAGTCCTGCTAATAGCCTGTTTTTGTAAATAAAGTTTTAGCTGGATACGGCCACACCCGTTCATTTACATATTGTTTATGGCTGCTTTCATTCGACAAGGCAGAGTGCGTAGTTGAGAGAAACACCCATTGGGCGGCTCGCAAGCCAAAAATATTTACTACTTGGCCTTTTATAGAAAAAGCTTGCGAACCACTGCTCTAGGCCAACCAGTCATCCTAATTAACAGCAAGGAAACTGAGGCAAGCAATCTGCCAAAACTCATAGAGCAATTCAAAACAGAGGCCCGGAGAGCCCAGCTTTCCCGATGACATCGGCCAAAAGTTCTCACCCGGCCTAAAGCTCTCCATCCGATTTAACATTGGGTGGAAGTTGTGTTGGGGGCCCTGCCTGTGGAAATGGAGGAAGTGGTACCCAGGAAAGAAGTGTGTGGACTTGGGGCAGGGCCCGGAGACTTCTGTGGCGGCAGTCGCAGGGGGAGGTTGTGTGGCAGGCAGGACACAGGTCAGTGCTGGAGCTGCAGCACCGAGGTCGCTGAGCCTAAGAGCAGAGCCAGGTGGCTCTCTTGAAAGGCGGCAGCATTTCAGGTGGGAATCAGATGAGCGCTGGCCTCTGAGGACATTTTAACCACAGGTCACAGATCTTGGTAAACTTTAGCTGGCTTTTGAACCGCAGGGAGACATTTTTTTCTTGCCTTTGACTCACTGGCTACTTCCTCCTTCTAGCATTTATTAATCTGACTGGTTAACCATTGACCCCAAAAAGGCAGCCTCCTCTTGTTTCAAATCCTGTTCTCCTTGTTGGCTTCAGAAAAGAGCTCCCACTAAACAAACCTACTTTTCTTCTCTTTCTTTTCACAGCCAGCCTCAAGTGATAAAGGAGGTGGGGTCAGGGGTGCCATGTTTGCTATAAAAGACACACCCCAAAACCTGGGCCTGGGGAGGGGAGGAGGCCCTTCTGATGCTGGCCAGCCACGCTCAGAGAGTCGTCAGCTACAAGACAAAAGCAACCTAATTTAATTGGGCAGGGGCACATTTTAGAAAAGAAATTTGTAAAATTGTTAATTTATTTGATTTCTCAATCATTGAAGAAACTATCATATTTCCTGCTTCTAAACAATCGCTATTTTTCTTTTTAATTCCCCCAGTTACAGGGGAATGGTCCAGGGGAGGAGAATCATTAAAACAGAGCAGGATATGGAGACAGCTGCTGGCGGAAGTGAGAAGACATAAGGTCTGTGGCATTTTGGGGGAAGAGCCTTTAGAACAGGAAAGCCTTATAACCTGGCATCAGCTGCATTACCACTTTCCTGTAATTATTAGAATCCTCTAGAATGTAAGCTCCATGAAGGCATACTGCTGTGTTCCTAGCTCCTAGAATAGTTTCTAAAATGAATAAAATGCTCAAATATGTGTTGAATGAATGAGTGAATGAAAAATTAGTGGTCTGATCACCAGTCACAGTCTTCTCGTAGGTGATGGAGGCTCCACAGTGGTTCATTCAGAAGCTGCTCCCCACCTGGGAGAGAAGCCACCGTAGCCAATTTCATGGGAGACAAGAAGAGGGATTCTCTCCTGATCCATTAAGACAAACTCCAGAGAAACACCACTCCCAAGGATAGAATTACTACCAAGCACCCAGTGACACCCAGACAGTGACCAACACAGCTCTTCTGTTGTGAGATTCTACTTCTGCTTTAAGGGGGCACTGTACCTATAGGCAACTATACTTTATTCTAATAAACCACTAGTTAGTGAGCACTGATTTGGGGTCAGGCATTTTACATGTATATTCTCATTTCATTCTTACAATAAGCTTGTTAGGCAGTTATCACTACCCTCATTTACAGATGAGAAAATGAGAGGTTAACAATTTTGCTTAAGGACACACAGCAGAGTTTGGGTCAGGTCTAGGCTTGTTGGACCCCAGAGACAGTGTTCTTCCTGCCACCTACACATTCTCCCTCTAACTATCTCTGTGACCTTGGACAATTCACTTCTTTCCAGGCCTCACATTCCACATTCTCAAACCCAGGTTGCCGAGTGATGTTGTGTAGAAAAGTTTTTTACGTGTGGGTTTGTGAACAAGTGACTTCATTCCTTGGTGGGCCACAGTATAATTTTGCTTTTGAAAGTTGAAATAACAGCACCCTTTACTGAGGGGAGCTGAAACGTTTCCTACCCACTCGGACTGGGGATGCTATGAGCCACCCTGCTGAGTCCTGGCTCCACTTTCTTTTCTAACATCAAGAGGAACCCAGCTGGGCTGCCAGCACCAGCCTCGCTTCTCTGGTTGCAGGTATTTACAATGGTCCTGTCTTCTTTTCCATTTGTTCTGGGCAAAACTAAGAGTAAGCAGAACCCTGCAGGGGACCTGGACACAGGGTGGCACACCAGTGCAGGCGTCCCTGTGTTCCGTGAGCGCTTGTCCTCAGGCACCGGCACACATGCTTCCTTCTGAAGCTGAGCTGGTGGGGGGAGAAAATGAAGGAGGGATGGCTTCCGGGGGAGGAAAACCCTGAGGAGCCAGCTGTGTTCCCAAAGGCCTTGAACTGTAATTCGCTTGCTGTCCAACTGAGGGGACAGAGGGAGATTCTCAACTCTATAAAGAACGTTAATGACATTTAAGCTTTTACTAGCAGCAGAATCCAGTGTGTAAAACAATTAAAAGCCTATCCTTCTGGCTTTGTTTTAGAGGAGACATTTGTCCTCTACCCTGTGGAGAAGGAAGGGACTACACCCAACTCCAAGGCCAAGTAAGGTGGGGTCTCAATATGAACATGTTTTAAAGATGGAGGTGCCTTCAGGTGAAGGGCGCTGACACCTCAGTCATTGGCCCCCCGCTTGCTGAGGGTTTGACTTGCAGGCCCACCCTGACACCCCCATCCAAACGGAGTGAAGGAGGGGAGGGAATTCCTGGGACAGCTCCCCGCACATCCCCCGAAGGACAGGGATCCGTGTACGCACAGAGACAGTGCCCACTTCCTTCTGGCCTTGACAGCCTGGCTGGTACGGATAGGAATTAAGAAGGAGGCTGGAGTCTGTGCTGACAAAGGGAGAAACAGGCGCCTCCTCCCAGTTTCCTGCAGCCTTCTGAGTGTGTCTCTGGCAATTTCTGCAGCTCTCAGTGAGTAAACACGGAGCACAGAAAGGACAGTGGCCCTAGGGCTGCCCTGTGCTGCCAAGTGAGGGAGCCCCTTCACAGAGTGGAAGTTGGGGGTATAAATGCCAACAGGGCTTGGTGATGATGAACTCCTTGAACTTGACCTTATCTGAGAAGCGCTTTATCTGTCCTTCCATTCTAAACGACAGCTTTGCTGGATAGAGCAATCTTGGATGTAGGTCCCTGCTTTTCAAGATTTCAAATATTTCTTTCCAGCCCCTTCTTGCCTTTAAGATCTCTTTTGAGAAATCAGCTGACAGTCTGATGGGAACAGCTATTAAGAACCACACCTAAAACAAAAGCAAACTAAGCAAACAGCTAGAACAGGAACAGAACCACAGAAATGGAGATCATATGGAGGGTTAGCAACAGGGGAGTGGGAGCAGGAGAGAGTGGGGAAAGGTACAGAGAATGAGTAGCATAGATAGTGGGTAGAAAATAGACAGGGGGAGGGCAAGAATAGTATGGGAAATGTAGAAGCTAAAGAACTTATGACACATGGATATGAACTAATGGGGGGAATGTGGGTGGGAGAGGGTGAGCAGGGTGGAGGGGAATGATGGGGGAGAAATGGGACAACTGTAATAGCATAATCAATAAAATATATTTTAAAAAAAGAAAAAAAAATGCCAACAGGGCCCTGGCCTGAGGGGTGCTCTGTTACAAGAGGGACCAACATGAAGCTGAAAAATAACATATTCACTCTTTCTGGAGAGTTGGCCATATTGGTGCAGGCAACCGCAGCTCAAAGAACCAGAGTGAGGCCAAGGACACCTCCCTACCACGCATGAGGCCAGACACACAAAATGACCTTCATGTCCCTTGGCCCTCCTTCCCACTTCAATTCATAAAGAAAGAAGTCCAGAACAGGAAGAAGAAGATGAAAAGAATGGGTCTTGCACCTCTCCTACACAAATCCTTCAAGGCAGAAGGATAACCAGCACTGGGGGGAAGGGAAAGCTCTGAACCAGGTGTGAGATCAATGAGTTAAAGGAAGTTCAACTGATTTTTTAAAGATAATATTTATATAACATAAAATTCACCATTCCAAGCATTTTAAAGTATCATTTAGTACATTCACTTGACTGAGATTTAATTAACTGGAAATGATGAAGTCTGTCCACGATGCCATTAAGGAGTAGGAGAAAAAGCAGAAAACGAAGAACAACTTTATGATGATTCTATGAACCTTTATTAACACTGAGCATCTCCATTTGTATAGCCCACAGGCACCTCAAACTCATCAGGCCCCCGAGGTTCTGTCCCAAGAGCCCTATACACCCAGCACCAACTTGTCACTCAGGTGTCAGCGTAAGCATCCCTTCCATTGCAAGGCCTTGCCTGGCCACCACCACCTGCCTGCCCAGGCATATACCACCATAGTTTAATGTTTTTATTCTACTTGTTTTATATTTTCCACACTGCTTACCACCCTCTGAAACAATCTTGCTGATTTACTCGTTTGCTGGTTTCCTTTCAATATTCGACCTTCAACTGTAGGCTATAAACTCTGTGAGGGCAGAGACCTCCCCAGCCTTGTTCTCCACTGTGTCTCCTGAATCTAGAGCTGCCCTGCTGGGTACAATACCCACCAGCCACGTGTGTGCATTGAGCTTCTGAAATGTAGTTAGTCCACGTTGAGATGTGCTCAAAGTGTAAAATATACACTGATGTCAATGACTTAGAATAAAATAATGTAAAATATCTCAATAACTTTTACATTAATTAGCCATTTAAATAGTACTTTGGAACAATTGGGTTCAATAAAATACATTATTATAAAATTAATTCTACTTGTTACTTTTTCCTGTTTAAAATATGGCTACTAGAAAATTTTAAATACATGTGGTTCATGTTGCATTTCTATTGAACACCGTTTCTCTACACCATTTTTAGCTCAATGAACAGGTAAATCTTCGGTGAACATTTGCTGCATAAAAATGCGTAGCCTTGGTGATCTTTCTAAGAGCACATCTCGTCATGTCATTCACTTACTAAAAACCCATTTTCAGCTAGACCAGACTTCTACTTTATGATCTGATATATGTGACGGTCATGATCAGATCCTACCTCTCCCACTGGTTTTATTACCTGTTCCTCTCCCAGCAGGCTATGCTGTCTCTTTGCACATGAGTCTTTCTGTTGGTCACTCAGCCCTCCACCGTGTCCACTGGTGAGCTCCCAGGCATTTTCAAGGTGCAGTTCAATGTCATCTTTTCAGAATCCCTCCCTACTCTATGGCAGGATCACCTTGTCCCCTAGCGGAGCAACGAGTGAAGTAAGGCTCATTATCTCTGCGTGTCGGATCCTATCAGTCACTGCCTCATGTACATTCTCAAGGTAGATTAGGGCTCCCTGAGGATGAGCAGCACCCTGTCTTATTCATCTTTTATTCTTCAAACCGAGCGTAGTCTTCAGGTTGACTGGGTTCTGCTGCTCTCAGTGAGCAAGCAGAGTTGTAGCCCCTTCCCACCTGGGGATGGGTTACAGCCAGAGCGACGTTGGGACTGGGATCACCTGAACACCAGACTGGGCTGGGTTTCCAAGATGGCTTATTCACTCACTTGCTTGGAGCCTCAGCTGGGTGCCTGGAAAACTGGGGCTGACTTGGCGGGCCTCTCCTTGTGGCTAGTTTAGGAGTCCTCACAGCACGACGATCTCAGCATTGCTGGACTTCTTATCTGCAGTACCTTTTCTCAGAAAAAGTATTCCCAGAGACCCAGACCATAGCTGCAAGGGTTCCTATGACCTGCTGTGGAAGTCAAGCAGCATCATTTCTGCTACATGCCATTGCCCCAAAGTGAGTCACAGGTGGTGCCAATTCAAGAGGAGAGGACTTCCCAGTAACATGGATGCAGGGGGGCCATTTGGAAAGTGTCTGATCTGAAACTTTAACCTATAAGGACAAGTGAAACTCAGATAGCAGATCTGGGAACAACACAGGGCAAAAATAAATAGTGTAAACATATATGTTTAAATAATATACGTTCATTGGGGCTTTGGGTCTCAAATATGTATTATATTCTACACCACACAAGCCATCAAGGTAAACCTACAACACTTTGGGGCAAACTAACATATATGAGACTCTATGAAAGACAAGACACTTAAGAGTTTTAGAGAAAGGCCAAAATAATGTGGAGAAATCCGGAAGAAGCATTTGCTTACTGGTGGATCAGAACTTGCAGCCTTTGGTACAGATGTATGAATGTTCAACATGCTATTTATAAAAACAAAAAATTAGAAAAGAACTTTGATATCTAATGTAACCATACACTGAACCATTGGGAAAGCATTAAATACTGCTTAATGAATTTTAATGGCAAAGTGCATAACAAACTCTTAAGTGAAAAATAATATATCAATATAGAAAACTTCACCTAAAATGTCCTTCCAATTATGTTCAAATATGTACATGCATAGAAAAAAGACTAGAAACGTATATATCAAAATTTCAACAGTGAACACAGCCACATAGCAGAATCATGGAAATGATTTAAACTTTTCTTCTTCCTTGTGTATTCCACAAGTTTCATATCATGAGCATGTACTATTTTTATAATCAGAAAAGAACATTAGCAGTGAGTGAAACCCCACTGGAAGGTTGGAGCTGCACCATGGCCCCAAGTTCCCCACAAAGCCTTTGACCCCAGGCTATCTCGGGATCGATATAATTACTAGTGAGACCTTATCAGCTACTGCCTTAGATCAATATTTTATGGTCTCACAAGAGTTTGTTAACTTTTCTAGACTTTGGTTTTGTCCCATATAAAATCAGGGCATTGGCCAATAAGATTAAATCTGTAGAATTTCAGAATTTAGAAGCACTTTCCCTTATCCTATTCGATCCTCACAATAGCCTGATGGCAGGAGCAACCCCAATCTTATTGTCACCATGTGACCCAGGAGAAAACAGGCTCAGTGAGTTAAGGTCACTAGCCCAGAGTCACATGATGGTCAGGATTTGAAACCAGGTGTTCAGCCTTTACACCTGGGGCCCTAGCTGCTAAATCAGAGTTCCTTTTCCATCTGAACTATAAACTCCCATCCTGTTATAAAATTCCAGCCAAAATTTCTGCCTTCTGAGGCCACATATACTAAAACTAATCTATCTTCTTTATGTCTGTATTCGGAGGATCTTAAAGGCAGCTCTAAGGCCTCCTTTGAGTCATACACATCTTTAATTCCATCTGCTCTTCCTCAAACAACATCGTTGGGGGGGCTGCATACCATTTTAGAATCATAGAATTTCAGAACTGGGAAAAAAATCTTTAAAGGTCATCTAGCCTAAGTAGCTCCTGTCAGCCTTTTACAGACACCTTTTCATCTGAACCCTGTGTCCCTCAACAATGCTCCCGAGGGGTGCCTGGTGCCGAGAGGGGGTG
The DNA here is from genome assembly GCA_039655065.1 of Glossophaga mutica. Classification (NCBI taxonomy): domain Eukaryota; kingdom Metazoa; phylum Chordata; class Mammalia; order Chiroptera; family Phyllostomidae; genus Glossophaga; species Glossophaga mutica. The sequence continues at coordinate 171,617,979 of CM077304.1, read as the reverse complement.
ATAAAGGTGCCCTTTCCCCTGCCGAGCCACCAGACATCAGCCAGGTTACCTTAATTCAAAGGGGGGATGTGACTGCTGCAAAGTGCAAGGCAGGGTGACTCAGCCTTTTAATAAGGACATGGCGCACAATGGAAAGATCTGAGAGTTCCAAAGGGGAAGAAACTCAGAAAGGCCAAGACAACTCACACACAGAGAAAGCCACTTAGAACAAATCCCCAGGGCCAAGAAGAAACCCGTGGAAAAAAAAAAAATCTCTCTTCTGAGAGAGCTCTATTGTGTGTGCTCTGGGTCAAAAGAGCCTCCTGTGCGAAGGGGCTCCCCCACCTGCTGGGACTCTCTAGAATGTGTTCTTTTTCTTCTGTCTGGGTTCAGCAAACTTCCTGCTTCCTCTATCCCGGGGCAGCGAGCCCCTTCTGCACCGGTCAGCAAGGGCCGGCTGGGCTTGGCAGCTGTGGTGGCAGCTCCCCGGGCACTGGCACAAAGTTACTTAGTAAATACCGCACGCAGCTTTGATAATTTCTTGCTTCACTGGTCTCTTGAGATTCCTTCCATCTGCATTAAGAAAAAGGAGTTGCATTTTCTTTGGTTCACATATTTTGATACTTTCATTTTGTGGAGGACTTAGTAGAAATTGGTGCCTATTTCTATATCAACTCATTAAGTAATATATTTAAACAAACAGCAAGCAAAAATTTTAAAAAGCTCTGCCTCCCCTACCCCAAACTTTCATGAAAGCTTTGTTAATACTGGCACTTGAGGAAAGAAGGGGAGGGGCCTAGTTAAAGAACAAATATAAACGACCCATGGACATGGACAACGGTGTGGGGATTGACTACGGGAGCAGAGGGAAAACTGGGCCAACTGTAATAGAACAACAATAAAAAAAAAAAAAAGCCAAACTTTCTTCAGGTTGGCTGGAAATACTTTACGTTGGAATGCCTTTTACCCACAGCCTTTTATGCACATGAAAAACCATAAAGCATAAAAATCCCACAACCATTTTCCCCTCCAAATAAAATCCTTTTGTGTTTGTTGATAAATGTTCCTTTCTTATCCAGTTTTACGGTTCTCACAAATAGATCCTCTGAGGTCATATTCCTTTGTTTCTAGGATTCCCTGAAGTTATTTCATGTAAAGAAAGGGATTCTTATTAGATATGTGTATGAAAGAGCTGTAACTCTCAGACCTCAGTAGTTACTTCACCCCACCTGATGTCAGAGTCCCTCTAAGGTGGTCTTCCTTCCACTCTGTGCCAGGCTGGTGCATGCTAAGAATTTGAATGATGTTCTCATTAATTATTACAACAGCCACATGAGAGACGCATAATCTCCACTTTCAAATGATGAAACCAAGTTAAGAGAGGTTAAGACATTTGTCCAAGGTCATACAGCTAGTTAATAAGAAAGCCGGACTGAGAGGCTCCTGAGTCCTTCTCTTTCTGATGGTCCTCCAGCCACTGCCCCAAACCCCCTGGTCAGAAATTCATCTCCCGAGACAACTCATCGTAGTTGAGGCTGCTTCTGTTGTTTTAGGGAGTTCTTCCTTGTACCGAGCTGAAGCAGGCCTCCTTGTAATGTCCCACCAACCGTAGGTGTGATTCCATACCTCCAACAGGAGTCAGACCTGTCATTGAGGATATTAACCACAGGGCATTCTAGGAAGTGTAAACTGGTAACCCACTTACTAGGAAGTATTGTTCCCATGCTCTGGATTAGAAGAAGTTGGGGATGGTATACAAGGAAGTATCATCCTAGGGCAGCATGTCATCCAAGCCCACAGCTTCCGCACTGTCAAGAATACAGAACTCTGGGTTTTGAGAAGTATTAGGTGGGGGGTAGTGCAGGGGAAGTGGACCACAACCCCCACACCACAGGCTTGTTCATAGAAAGACAGTCAGTGCAGGAGGGAGACACCTGCTCTGATCAGATACAAGCACCAGGTCCTACCCTACGTTGGTCTGCAAGCTTTTACTGGGTCTTGGATGGTAGTGACCTAGAAACAGAGGCCACAGCGGTCATGATTTTAGACAGGCTGTGTGGAGGCCTCGCCAAGTTCCCCGACCTCTTATGCCCTCTGCCTGCACATACAGCTCCTCACCACATTGTCTCATCGTGAACTGCTCACATTAGTCCCTCCTCTAGACGGTGACCTTGAGCAAATGACGGTTCACAAGCAAATCTGTCTGACGAGCTGTTTTGTAAATAAAATTTTGTTGGAACACAGTCACATCCGTTCAGTTTCGTGTTGTGTATGGCTGCTTTCTCTACAGCTGCAGAGTTGAGCACTTGTAATAGAGACTGTATCACAAGGCCTAAATTACGCACTATCTGTCCCTTTACACAGAAGTTTGCCATCCCCTGTTCTAGAAAGCAAGGACGGAATATTGTTCTCCTCTGTATTCCCAAAGTTAAAACCATAATTTCTTTATATGGAAAATAGCAACAAGTGAAATATAAAGGAGATATTATATTGGGGTCAGCATATGTAAAATACCTAGCACAGTGCCTGGCATGGGACAGATGCTCCATACCTCCTTGGTGCATAAGTGAATGCATTAGAAGGCCAGTCCACCCAGAAAGAAATGATGGATGTGAAAGCACTTCCCAAGCCACAAAATGCTCTGAAAGAGCATGGTGGGTTCTCATCATTAATGTCAAATAGAGAAATGCTCTGGAACAAAATCTGCCCTCCCTTCTGGCTTCCCAGATCCTGATTTTTTTATGAGTTAAATCTCACAGACAGTCTTAATTTATTTAGGCTGATTCATATTCAAGTTTTTACATGGCTCCTCTTCACTCTTCTATCTTGACATGTCTCTCTAGGTACTAATTCTTAGGTTAGATCTTGAGCTCCTTAAATGAGAGCTACCAAATATCGACTGATATGGTGGTTTTGTACTGAACAGCCCAGTGAAGCTCACACCACATTTCCCAGATTTCACTTCTTTGTATGACCCTCCTTCTACTTGGCCACAGAGAAACAGGCATGAGATTTGGAAGGCAGAGCGAGAGAATAATTATTCCAACTGAAGATCAGGTGCATGTCCCCAGGTGCACAGGCATTGCCACTGATCTCCTCACTTACCTCCTTGGCATGGGGCAGGATCCCATTCTGCAGCCTTTCCAGCTCCCACTGAGCCCTGCGTCAGGCATGAGTGCAGCTCCATGGCTAAAGGCATGAGCTTCTTCCATAGGCCAACCTGTGGTGAGAGACACGCATGCCTCCCAGGCTGTTCTCACTGTCTTCTGCTTTGCACCCAACTTGTCTTCCTGACTGCGGTAACTTCAGAACCACCAGGAGACACAGAGGCAAGTCTCCCCCAGAATTATTCACCAGTTGTCCTTTGTGGTCCCTAGTTAGTAACTTTTCTCTTCCAGACCTAACATCCACAACTTCTTTCACAATTGTGAACACTCTAATGTCTGCAAAAATTCTTTGTTTTGTATCATTGAGAGTGACTCTGCTTCTTTGCTCAAACTATGAGGAAAATAATCTAAAGGCTTAGTTCTCTGAACTGGTCCTGGATTTGTTTTCTGGAATGGGTTCTCTGTTCTGGCTAGATTTAAAGGCATGATGATCCTGAAGCCAGTGGTAAAGGGGACACTGGTACTCCATGGCATGCAGTACCAAAATAGCTACTTAAAATATAACATGTAACACCTGTAATTAAATGTCTATGGAAGGCAAGGTATAAGTGGTTGCCATAGATTATTTTAGTGAAAATAAGGGGGAGAAAGGGATTTATAGGGAGCTTCTAAATGTGCTGGAGAAAGAAAATTATGACCTTAGGGCTTTAAGTCCCCAACTCAAGGAGTGGGTAAGGAAAACCCATAGAACCTATGGCTACGGGTCCAAGATTCCTCAAAATCAATCCTAAACTCTAATCTTGGGCTGAATAATGCAAATTAAAGTTACAACTTCATAGGGCCTTGTATTAAAGCTAGGACATTGACTGAGAAGAAGTGGTTCCCTGAAGACTGGGACAGAGGTGTATGGGCAGACGCAGATGAAGCTGGGGTGCTTGAATTCCGAATTTTGCTGAACCTTCTTTATAAGTAGTAGCAGCACTTTCCTCCTAATGGAAGAGCTCAGTCTACCTTTTCTGAAAAAAACTTCCATTGGACCTGGACCAGGACCAAGGACCTGAAGTGCCTTGCAGAAAACTACTGACTTTCTCAACACTTATCCCCAGGCTGTCTCATTGCTTCTAGACCTACAACTAGACACAAGCCTCAGCAGGTCCCAGGGATTATAGATTAAAGTGTGACCCATGTGAAAATGTCATACAACAAAAGAACTGCAAACCTCTTCTAATATATATTCAGAGGAACCTGAGGAATATGTTTAGAAATGGATCTTATTGATGTTATATCAGGGCGAAAGGAATGCAATTCTGAATCAGGCCAAATATGTCAATATAGGTACACCGAGCACAGATTTTTCAATTTAATGTGTTACTTGGAGTAACAGTTTGCTTGGTTCACTGAACTGTAAATTCTAGACCCAGTGATGGTCTATTCCCGGTGCAATTGAAATACTATCACTCTCTTGACATAATGTAGAGGAAGGTGGCCAAAGGCTAAGGAAATCAGAATTCTGGAGTAGATTTATTATGTGAGTCCTGTCTATCCACCTTCTAATTATGTTTCCAGGAGGGTCCCAAGGATATTCTCTTTACAAGGACTTGCGATATGGTATGAATACCACAAGGGGGGTCTCAGTATCTTTGAAGAACCTATAGTAGCCATTGAAGTGGGTTTCATGAACTCTTGGAGATGATGAGGCATCCAGGTGGCAGAAGTCAAGTGTAAGACACTTAATCATCTGAGTGTAGTGGTTACTGTAATGGACAGCAGAGTCAAAGCATTAATCAGAGTGGTTTGACCCACAGAGAAAGCTCTTTGGCATTGGCTAATTAATCACAGCATCCTGAAAGCTGAAATTGATGAGTGGCCTACACAAGTCTTATTTGATTTATGTAAATTGGAAAGCTCTACATCTAGTAAACAGAGGTGACTTGATTACAGTAGAAAAATATGGTTCCCAGATCAATCAGTTCCCAGATTTCAGTCAGTTCTCACTCAGTCCCATCACTGTTTGAATGAAAGAAAGTTGATCCCGTGAAGGAAGAACTACTAGCCAGCCCCAAATCTATATAGTAAATATTTTCTAGCCTTCCCCGAAGGTACGTGAGGACATTTACTAGTGTGAGGTTGCATTGGGGAAAGGAAAATGACCACATCTTTCAATAATTACTGGGTATTGGCTCTGCAATGACTAATTTCAAGAGACTGAAAATGCCACAGTGGTCCACAGTTAACACAGGAGCTATGGAGGTCAAGTGATCGGCGGAGTTTTGGCTTGGATTTACCTGAGTGGGCTCACTGTGTCCCTGAACACCCTGTAGTTATTTCCCCAGTTCCAGAACTGATCATTTTAGGGAAAGACATATTCAGCCACTAGTAGACTTTCCACATTGTTTACCTTATCTATGGAGTAAGAGCTATTATGGTAGGAAAAGTCCATTGGAAGCCAATAGAATCACCTCTACCTACAAAAGATTAATTAAGGGAATATATTTCTGGAGGTATGGCAGAAATTGTGGACTAGAAAGATGCAGAGATGGCGAATCCCACTGGGTCCACATTCCACTTGCTTATTTGGCCTGATAAATGGATCTCGGAGAGTAACAGTGGATTATTGTAAACTTAATTGGTGGTAACCTTAGTTGCAGTTCCTTTTCCAGATGTGGTTTTGTTACTGAAGAAAATCAACACAACCTCTGGTAGCTATGGATCTGGAAAATGCTTTTTTCCCTCTCTATGCCTCTGACTAAAGGCCGCCAGGAGCAGTTTGCTCTCAGACGGCAGGGCTAGCAATTCACCATCATTGTCCTGCCTTAATGCTATAGTAAACCCCCCAATTTCCTGTCATAATCTAATTCCAAGGACCTTGATAGCCTCTCCATTCCACAGAACATCACACAGGCCTACTGTGCTGATGATATGCTGATTGGTTCTACCAGCATAGGAAATAGCAGCTACTCTGAATACCTTGGTAAGAAAAAAAAAAAACAAAAAACAAGAAGATGGAGGAAAATAAATCTTAAAAAAAAAAAATCAAGGACCAGCTATTTTGGTGAAATACCTGAGTCCAGTGATGAGGACACGTTGAAACATTCCGTCCAAAGTGAAGGAGAAGTTGTAGCACCTGGCCTCTCGTACTGCTGAGGAAATGGCAGAATGCCCCACAAACCCCTGGATTTTGGAGGCAACTGTACTTCATTTAAGCATGGTACTTCAATTCATTTATTGAGTAACCTGAACAGCTGCCACTTTTGAGTGAGGTCCAGAAAATGAGGAGACTTTGCAACAGATCCAGCCTGGCAAGCAAGCCACTCTGCCACCTGTATGGAACATAAGATTCAGCAGATCCATGTGTGCTAGAAATGTCTGTGGCAGATAAGGAAGCTGTGTGGAGTCTCTAACCAGTCCCTATTGGTAAGACATAGCACAGCCCTTTAGGATTTGAGTGCAAAATTATGCCATACCCTACAGATAATCATCTCCCTCTAAAAAAGCCTCTACCTTACTGTTGGGCCTAATAGAGACTAAATGCCTTCTATGGGCCACCAAGTTACCATTAGACCTGAGCTGACCATTATGAAATGAGTCCTGTCCTTGTGAGTTCTAGTTTGTCTTTGCTCTCTTCTGCTTCATGTCCAGCATTTTTCCCCAACTGTCTTTCCTGCTGACCTGTGGTGACTTTCAGACCACCATCGAATGCAGAACCTTACAGAACCAGCATCACTTTGTGGTCCCTGGTGAGTGACTTGGATCCTCCAACTGTCCTTCTCCAGCTCTTCTCGTCTACAGTTTCCACCCACATTCTGATGGTCATATTCCTGTAGCAGAGCCTTCATTCTATCACTCATAGTGGTTCTGCTTTCCTCATCGAATGCAAACTGGTGTAACTGCCAATTATATCTGTGATTGCAACAGCTCTGCCTGATAGATTTAATCCCTAAAGTTTTTCTGATTAAAAGGTTGAGAACTGAAGAGTTTGCCAAGGGTCTCATTCTGTGAGCATTGGAATCAGATCCTACCATACCTGTCTAGTTCCAGAACTGAACCACATGGCCACCTTTGAGGCTTGGGACAAGCATAAGGTCTTAGCCAAGCTGCACCCAGGTTGACCCTTTAGATGTCTGGTCTCTATAGTTTCCACAGGCTCCTTGGTCACCCCAGCCAGAAAGACTCTGGGACCTGCCTATTCAACTGCCCTTCTCTGTGTGCCACGTTTAGGTTAATATTAAGTATTAAAACATACTTATATTATGAAATACTTCAGATATACAGAAGTATTCAGAAAATAATATTAGAAACATTCTTATACTCAACATCGAAAATTGCCATATTTGCTTCAGATTGCTTCTATTTCATACCTTAAAAAATATAAAAACCAAAAAATGTTTGTTTTAGCATTGTCTAAAAATATCTATCAATATAGGAATGAATAAGTAAATTTAATGTTCAAATTGAAACAAATACCATGTAGTCATTAAGATTAATAAACTAGGTCAATATTTTGGGGGCAAAAGGCAAATTGCAAGTGAAAAGAACAATATAATAGTACTTATGTACATTTTAAAAACCAATAGACCCAAACCAATACCTACTTCCAAAACCTAAAGACTCTTTTCTAGAGCTATTTCCTCAGGGCCTCTACCTGCTTCCATGCACCCCTGATGCCCCCCATCCTTGCCTCCATTCCCACCTCACAAGCTTTTCTGAAATACCCTTTTATCTCCTTACAGCTCCGCCTCTACTCACCCACAGTCAGCCTGCCTCTGTGACTCCAGTCAGAGGTTTACAATAATCTTTTGCATGTTAAAGCATAATTATGGGCCTTCCTCTGAAAAGATAACTCATTGTGCTTATTTACAAATATCATAGCTCTTTCGACCCAAAACTGATCTGGCAGCACACTAACCTCTGGTTATTTGCCCGGGATGCCCTTCGAACCTCCTTTAGACAGAAAACATGGAAGAAAAGATGAACAGTACAAGGTTTTGGTGAGTATGGAAACAGTTGGAAATTCCTGAGCCCTGCTGGTGGAAGTGTGGACTAGTAGAATCCCTCTGGAAGACTGTTTAGCAGTATTTCCTTAAGATAAATCTACTCCCACTTTTTATGACCCAGCAATTCCACACTCAGGAAAACCCCAACAGAAATGTATGCACATGGATGAGAATTTCCTCAGCATCACCATTCAAAATATCCCCTAAACAGAACAACCCAAAAGCCCATCCAAAGTCAAATGGCCAAGTAAATTGTAATATATTTTTCTAGTGTGGTAGTGAAAATGCACAAACTTCAGGCTCATACCCACACAGGTGCTATTATTGGTAGTAACGTTGAGAAAGGGAAGCCAGTCACGAAAGGGTACATATGTGTGATTTCATGATATGGAGGTCAAGCTGATCAAAATGAAATCTGGGTGTTCAGGGACTAGAGGTGCATACTTAGGTGGCGAGAGGAGAGAAAGTCAAGGAAGTGGTTGCCATGAAAGTCAGGAGGAAATTTATTTTTGGTGGAGGAGGTGTGAGAGGAAGGGGGTCTGTGGCGTTGACAATGGTCTGTTACTTGACCTGAGTGGCGATTAGGGAAATACTCATTTTACAGCAGTTTGTTTTGCTGGTATGTTTTATGGGCTTTTTATGTATTATATTGTTTAATGGTTTTAAAACCCCACATATCACAGCACTCTTCATTTTTTTCCAGTGAGAATGCAAAGGATGATTTGCAGGATTCTTTTGAGTAACCTCAAATTCTCAAATGCTATTCTGGCAGTGATTTCCCCCATAAAGCTTCCATATTCTGCCCAAGAAACAACACTTCCGTAGACCTCTTCGCTTTCAAAAGAGGCGTTTTTTTTTTTTTTTTCTTTTTTGCAAAGAAGATTTTATCACTTAACCTAATGGTTAAATGAGTTACCAGATGGAGAGTAACGGTGGGCAGAGTGAACCCTACCCTCGTGAGCAAAGTGGTGCACCAGGCACACCCTCTTCAACAGGGCACCTCGTTTAAATTCCAAGTCACAGACCCTCGGGGACCTGAGAAATAACTGATACCAGAAAATGGCAAGGCTTCTAACACAATGATAGCCAACATATTTACTGTGCAATGTGTCCATTCCCTTTTAGAGGTGAGGAAACTGAGGCATGAAGAATCTGGTCAGTTTCTATCTAGGAAATGGGAAGCCCTGGTGTTGGGTGGCGCTCCTCTGACTCTAGGGCCTGTGCGAGTAACCACCAACCACCCTACCATCCCGAGTCGCTGTCTAAATTAGGGATCAGCACAGATTTGGGAATCTTTAAATTCTTCCTCTTGCCCCTGGTCAAACAATCAATTTCTCTTCTTTTCCAAATTATCTTTGGATTCTACCCTTGACCTTTCATTTCCTCAGCCTAACATGGGCGAAACTAATTCTTCACTGGGTGTATTGCAAAAAACTTTGACCTGTTCTTTCTAAATCCAACTCCTCTCTCTCCAGCGCAAAGCCCTTTGAGGGTTGTTTACCACGGGCTTGTCAAGTCCAGACCCTCACCATGTCAGAGTGCCCTTCGTAGCTCGGTCCCTGCCTTCTGTCCAAGCCTCATCTCCTACTACTCTTTGTGTGTATCTACCCACTGGGGACCCCAGACTACTTCCTGTACACCCATGTACCAGAGATGTTCTACCACAGTACTTTTCTCTGACAGCCTTTCCCCTGACCCCTCCACCATCTCTCTAGTCCCACTCATCCTTCAAGACCCAGTGCAAATGCCAGCTCCTCTGCAAAGCATTCCCTAGTGTCTTCCAGCCAGAGCGTATCTCCCCCATTTCTCGGCTTCACTCTTGTCCTCTTTATCCAAGTCTCCCCTTGCTGATATTTACACAACTGTCAGCTTCATGAGACTACAAACTCCTGGGAACAGGGACTGTGTCCTATTTACCTTCCGATTCCCAAAGTCTGGCAAACAGCCTGACATATGCTAGCTATTCAGTTAGTAGAAATGGATCCGTATCACCCACTTAAGTTTGCGTCCAGTGGTGAGGACTTACATGGCACTATGACATTCTCTTGTCCTGACATTCTGGCCCAGTTCCTCCTAAAGCAAAATGGTTAAAGCAGAAGTCAGATGGATGGAGTCTTTTCCCAGCCAAAAGGAGACAACTGATACTGGAACAGTACAGAGGACTATTCATTTGGGGTGCAAGTTTGGCTCGATGCCCACCTGAGACAGACTTTCCCTACCCCAGTCTGGGACTCCAAAGACTCCGCCAAGGTGAATCAGGACAAAAAGAAGTGGAAAATTCCTTATTCACATTTCACTGAGAAACTTGAACCAGAAATCAATGTTTCAGGCCCAGCCTGTCTCGTTTTCCCAGACAGGACTCCCTGACTCTCGAGTCTGCCCTGAAAGGAGCTGCAGCAGAAACAGTGCAAACCTGCTGTAAAGACTTTGATGTGGCTTTCACTGCTAGAAAAACACCATACCCCTCTGGATGCCTTCAGAACACAGATTCATTGAGAAATTTGGCTTTTCTTCCAGGCAGGGCATGGGGACTATTTTTCAAGGGAAAGCACATGCATAATTGCTGGAGAAATATACACGTTTAATTTCCTTTAAGCCCTTGAAGTTTTCTTCCTTAAGTAAATCATCCTGCATGGTCCTGTGACCTGAGACCTGGAAGTGGTTTTGTCCTGGCCCCAAGCCATGGCCTCCAGAGAGAGGGACTCTGTCCCATTTGGACACCCACGTGAACACACACGAAGCTGCCTTATTCTTATCCAAACGGGCAGACCAGATGGAGTTGCTAGAATCTATTATCTGCAAGGCCTTTTCAAGAGCTGAGCAGGTAGCTGACAACCTGCCTCTCTTATAAATTAAAAGGCTCAGGAAATAGCTATGTCAAGAGAGATAACAAGGCCGGCGAGCTTGGGCAGAGATGACATTGAGAAGCCCAGGGTTGGAGTTGACAGGGACAGTAGGAATTGTCTTTGACAAACCTGTCAGTTTGCAGAGCAGGTCATGGACAGAAGAAAATCTTGTCTCCAGTTTTCCCTAAGGACTGCCTGTGTAAGACCACCTGGGGAACTGGTCGCAGTGCCACTTCTGACCACATCTCAGACTCAGAGTCTCTGGAGATTCCCCCAGAAACTGGGCATTTAACCAGCCTCGCATGTGATTCTGATGGGCCCTTAAGTTTGGCGACCTGTGTTACATGTTCTGGCCCTTTTGCTTAGACACAGGCTGGGTCCAACCTTCTCACAGCTCTTGGCTGCTCTTTCCTCTGGCTCTGTTTGCTTGCCCTTCCATCTCTTCAGTTTATCCGGGGCTTTCTTACCCCCAGACCACCTTTCTCTCCTTCTCCACCGCTCTCCGCTGCCTCCCTCCCAGCTTCCGCATGTAAGGCTCCTGACATCCCAAGCCACCAGCTTCAGGAGATAGGAACGGCACACCATCTGCAGAAGTGTTCCAGCTAGACAGAACCCCAGAGAGGATTTAATGTTGCCCCCCTCCCCCCTATCCCGCATCATAGATGTTTCTGCCTCTGTTTCCCCTTGTGCATTAAGTGATGACATTACCTGTGAGAGCGATAGCACCTGCTGTTTCCGGAAGCCAGAAGCACTGTGTGGTCTCAAGGAGGGTTTGTAAAATGATAAAAAGCTTTTGAACTGGGGACTTGCTCAAGGCTTATTATAAACTGAGTCCTGGGATTATTGAATAAGAACTACCCATTTTGTCAAATGTTTCTGTAGACTTCTGGTTTGCGTGGTTCAGAGCTTTGCTAAATTCATGCAATGGAGCTTTTGTTGTTATAATCTGTTCCCTCTATCCACCTACTACAGCCTCAGCCATTAATTTAAGGGTAGGTTATTTTGAAATTCCCTTGTGAGTGACATTTAGTGGCCTGTCTAGCCTTCCAGGAAACAGAGAAGGGGCATGGAAGCGCACGGCTGCGGTAAACCTGCCTCGCATTCCCGCCTCATGTCTTCCTTGGCTGACCTGGAGAACTTTCCTGCTCCTGCCTAGAGCTTCGGTTTTCTCTTCTGAAACGGGACTGGCAGATTAGGTGTTACGGAGCCCCCAGACGCCTTGGCTGATGCTGATGAATAGTGAATGTCTCCCTCCTGATCCTTAACTTCACAAACCTCTGTTTTAGATGATGTGCTGCAAAATCCTAGGCCTATTCCCTGTGTTCTAAGACTCTTCCTGACAGTGAGAGGGCCCGTGTGGAAAGAACTGAAAGTTGTTGAATGGAGAAGAGTAGTTTCTGAGTCATTAGCATTGAAATGATAATATCGCAAATGAGCACTTGGGATATGCTCAGTCATGGTGGCCACCTTAAGAGGGCTAGAGACCAGGTTACCTGAGTTAGACCAAATAGTGTCCAAGGTTCTTCCCATTCTATGCTTCTGTAATAACAAATTTGACTTGGCATTCAAGGCCCCTCATAATCAGTCAAGCTCTCTTACAGATTCATCTAGCACTATTCCTCCTAACACATAGTTCTCTCAAGCCACACAGTTTTCCATGTCCCATGAATTTCATGCTCCTTCCTGCCACCGGACTTCTGATTCTTGTACTTTCCGTGCCTATTTCCTCTCTCCAACACTAAAGTCCACCCCTCCTTGAAGGCTCTCTTCCCTCAAGCATCTCCTGCCTTCCCAGCTGTAGTCCACCCCTTCAGCCTTCTACCTGCACTTCTCATAGGTTGCTCACATTTGCACTACCTTGTGTTCTAGGTATATGGGAACACAGCTTACCAGGCTGGGGACTCTTGAAGGACAGATAGTGAGTCTCAGGTTTTCTCAGAACGCCCCCAGCTCCTGACATAAAGAAGTTGTTCATGGAATGATTATTGAATTGGGCCAAGGAATTCCAAGGAGTAATTCATATACACTATACCTTTGGTTTTCATATTTTTCTTCTGTAAGATATGTTAACAAGGATCGGGTGCTTTCTCCAATAGTTTCAATGAAAAGAGGACGTGCTGAAAGGAAACAGGAGACTGCCATTGACCTCCAAGGACAGGAAGTGAGAATTGATGGGTCACAAGGGAACAGAAAAGTCTCTTCTCTGTGTCCTTCAATGGCTATTGAATCTCTTGTCTCAGAAGAGGCTGGAAAGAAGTATTTGAAGTTATGAAAGGCAAGGACATACACCCAAGATTACTCTATCCAGCAAAGCTATCATTTCGAATGGAAGGGCAGATAAAGTGCTTCCCAGATAAGGTCAAGTTAAAGGAGTTTATCATCACCAAGCCCTTATATGAAATGTTAAAGGGACTTATCTAAGAAAAAGAAGATGAAAAATGTGAACCATAAAATGACAACAAACTCACAGCTGTTAACAACTGAACCTAAAAAAACAAACAAACAAACAAACTAAGCAAACATCTAGAATAGAAATAGAATCACAGAAATGGAGATCATATGGAGGGTCATCAGTGGGGGAGTGGGAGGAGGAGGGAGGAAGAAAAGGTACAGAGAATAAGCAGCACAAATGGTAGGTAGAAAATAGACAGGGGTAGGTTAAGAATAGTATAGGAAATGTAGGAGCCAAAGAACTTATATGTACGACCTATACGTGAACTAAAGGGTGGGGGATGCAGGGTAGAAGGGAATAAAGAGGGGAAAATGAAACAACTGTAATGGCATAATCAATAAAATATATTGTTTTTAAAAAAGAATATCTTGTCTCTAACTCTTTCTGCTCTTGGCAAACTGGACCTTTCATAAGACTCTATTTTTCACATGCTCATTATTTAGGCTTGCCTGTGGCTCCTGCTTAGTTATACATAGTCTGGCTTCTGTCTTGATGTCTCAGGACCTTTCAGCTCAAGCATACTCCTAACTTAAGACTCTATGTCTCTTAGTAGAAATCCCATCAAGAAAGAAGCTGACTGGCTGGGCCATACTGAAGCCCAATGTCTCGTGTCCATGTGTGGCTGAGTCAGCTGATGGGGGTCAGAAGTACATGATACCCAGGTCCTACCCTTTCAGCACGAAAGGAGTTGAGGGGAGGGTTGCATTGCTTTCCAGTAACTGGCGATAGGTTGGATCATCATCCCCAAATGAATCTAAACAACAACATCTACAAAGATCAGTGAAGGATACAAAAACCACAGTAGGGATCTACAATGTGGATTTACAAGTCAAAATGTTGACTGTTTCCTACTTGAATGCTGCCCAACACAGGTCTCTGGAGTCTATGGGAGGTAAGGGCTACTTGCAGGTTGGCTCAATCTCCCTCAGAACCTTCTACTTGTATTTGTGTTTCCTTTCCAAGAGACACATGGATGGAGCAGGCAGGCCCAACTTCATGGATATTTCTGGTTTGCCCGCCCTGTACCAGCAGAGGTGACACTGGGGCTGACCAGATGAGGAACTGGGGTCGGGGAAAGGGTGGAGATGAAGTGTGTGGACCCAAGAAGCCAGGTGCCTACCCACCAGGTCATGAAGAGGACCCTGTAAGAGGGAACTGCGTGTCAGTTAGAGCGAATTCAGGCTGATGTCCAGGTTGACGATGCTTGGGCACTGTTTTGCCTTTCTTCTGGATCATTCCTTTCAGCCTAGGACATACTGTAGTATGTTTCTCTTATCTTTTTTTTTTTTTTTTTTTTTTTGTGACTGGCTGGTTTGACTTAGCATAATGTTTTGTTTTTGTTTTTTTTTTAATGTTTTTTCTTTTTTTTTAAATACTTGAGAGATCAAGTATTTTATTTATTTTTATTTATTTATCTTTAGAGGGGAAGGGTAGGAGAGAGGGAGAAGGAGAGAAATATTAATGTATGGTTGCCTCTTGTGTGTCCCATGCTGGGAACTGGCCTGCAACCCAGGCATGTGCCCTGACTGGGAATCGAACCACGATCCTTTGGTTCACAGGCCAGCGCTCAATCCACTGAGCTACACCAGCCAGGGCTGTTTCTCTTATCTTAACATAACCCTCCAATGACCCCCTTTCACTCCTCTCCAACTACTGTCCCAGTTTCCTATTTAATGGTGATGATTCCCAAATTCACACTTCCTCTGGGAGAGTTGCCGAAAGACCACGAGCATCAGCTCACTGCTGCCGAGATCTGGGGAGGCCCAGAGAAGCGTGCTTCGCAGAAACTGCCAGGACCTTCACATTAACTACCCACTGTGTCTGCCCTTGTTGTCCTTATTGTATCAAACAATGACAGACTAAGACCTTACAGCCAAAGAGAGGAAACCTGTGGTGGCCCGCTTCCCTGTCACAGCCCCTCTCACCGCCCCCTCTCACTGCATTCTCCTCCCTTTCTTCTCTTCATCTTCAGGAGACTCTTGCCTACCCTTTGAGATGCTATTAAAAGTCTCCTCTTCTACAATGCCTTCCCTGACTCACAGCCAGAAAAAAACCTCTCCCTCCTCAGATCTCCCATATCCCCTTGTTCCTATCATGAAGGTAGCATTTGTCATATGGATCTCCCTGACAGCCCTGGAACTCCCTGGTGGCAAGAACCACATCTCTTTCATCTTCCCGACATCTGACACCCACTAGCCTCCGAGGGTAGTTTCACAGAAAACTTGGGTTTTTCTTCCCACTTGTTAAGCAAGACTCCATTTCCCTTAAGTATAGTATGCTCATCTCAAAAACAGGCGCAGGAATTATCCCCACCCTGCCTACTCAAATCCAATAAGACCAGAGGTGGTGAAAGCTTTGCAGATCCTAAAGAACTGTAGGAGTGTGTGGGGATTATTCTCAATACCTACTGCATTGTTCTCAGAGACCGACTGCTGACTGGCCCATCATTATGTCCATGCTTGTTTATGCTTCAATGGTCTGTTTACAAACTGTGAGCTGGTTTTGACCCTGCATGCTGATGACAAATGCACCCTCCCTTGTCTGTGCGGGTCCCTCCTCAGTCCAGGGCAATAACCTCACAATAGCACCTGCCATTTCAGAAGAGATGCCTAAAAACTGTAAAAGGAAAGACAGAATTAGAGCCATTTTCTTAGGCTTCCTGTAGGGTGTGTCTTAGTACCCACCCACAGGCCACTGGTGTGTGAAGCAATTTCCTTTCCCAAGCCCTTCATTCATTCACTCACTCACTCGTCCACTCATTCACTCACTGCTTCAGGGCCCTCCTTCACGTAAACCAGCAGGAATCACAGAACTGAGGTGGTAAGTGCTTTCACAGGTCTCTGCAAAGGCTCTCAGAGGAGAGCTGAAGAGGGACACCTATGCCCAACTCCAGGGGGAAGCTTCCTGTGGGAGGTGACACCTGAGCTCACTCTTGAAGGAAAGGACTGACCACACACCCCTGAGGACGCAAGAACAAACAGTTTGCGCAGAACCTGAAGGATAGCAAGAACACGGTGTGCGCAGGAAAGAACAAGTTGTTCACAGTGGCTGGAGTGGAAAGCTGAAGGGGTGGGAGAGTAGAGCTAAAACCAGAACAGGAGCCAGGAGCCAGACCAGGAACAGTCTTAGGAGCTATGCCTTAAAACCTCCTGTAAAAGATGCCTGAAATTCCACTGTTAAAACTTGCTGGAGGTGATGCAGTTAACCTGTGGGAGAACTCATCTCTGGGCTCCTAGGCTCGTTTGCTCCCTCACTGGTCATTAGGTGCCCCTGGCCAAGCTGCCCCTGGCCAGGCTGCCTCTGGCCACAAACTAGCCAGAACCTTGCCAGGGAGCAGATTGCAAGGAGTCCCAGGCTTGAGCCAGGCCTGGGAACTGTCTCAAGCTCAGATGGGTTCTGTAGCAGCTGACAGGGCATCTGAACAGGGACCAAAGATCCCCCAGGAGGCCGGGAGCCCACGTTGCTTCCCAAGCCATCCGGCCCTTCCCTTCCGTGGTTAATTTTCACTTTTCATGTGCTTAGGGCACCGGAAGCAGAGGACTGCCTGATGGGGACCACATGCCTCCCCCACCGCAGGCGCTTTGATTCCTGCCCAGGCTGCAAACATCCTGCTGTTCCTGCCTGCACCAGACACCTTCCTTATGCGGCATTGCGTGCCGGAGACCCCTGAGTCCCCGAGCCATCCCCTTCCCCCCTTCCTGAAGGGGTGATGCTGGAGAGCAATGCCAGTGCCCCTACCCGCAGCGGGGCAGCCACACAGTGGCTTCCAGCAAGGATCCTGCAGGCCACACAAAGGAAATGGCAAGATAGTGAGTCACCCAGAGGCTCGCCTGCTGCCTGGGCTGCTGGCCCACAACAGGACCTTTGTGCTGCGCTCCAGGAGGATGAGGAGGATGGGCTCAGGGAGGCAGACATTGCAGGGCTGAGTAATGCTCAGAGAGGGAAGGCATCTCCATAGGAAGCAGGGCCGACTTCTGGGCGCCCGCCACTGGTGCAGGGACTCAGGCAACACTTACCGAGTGCCTCTCTGCTGCCATCTGCTCATACTGCTTGTCCCCTGCAAAGATGCGTCCTATTTTGCAGAGGACTGTATATACTTCACCATGGTGTGAGGAGTGTGAGGCCTGGGGGCATGTCCTTTAAACTCTTCCTATGATCATCCCTAACACAGCACTGAGAAGGTGCTGAGAGTTTGTGAGAAGGATGGATGGATGGATGGATGGATAGATGGAATAATTCACTCGTACAAATACTACAGCATGTGGGGAATTAGCCCAGTGTCCTCATTTCACAAATGGGGAAATGAGGGCCCAGAGGTAGGAATGGCTGGACCTAGGTTCCACAGGGAGTAGGTGATAGCTTTAGAATCTGGGTGCCACGCTGCTGAGCCTGGGGTGCTCCACTGTGTAGCTGCTGTTGTGTGGCTCAGGGAACACCAGGAGGGCATGACTGACACATGGACAGAGGTCAGGGTGGTGAGAACCCACAACATGGATAAGATAACCACGGAGGGCAAGGCCAAGTCTAGGGGCTTACTGGGGAGTGAGGGGAAGAAACCAAAGCAACAGGAGGCAGGGTTCCAGGCCTTAAAGTGATCACAATCTCTTGGCCTAGGCAGATCATAGGGTTTACATAAGATGGGGAAAGAACCGGCATTGCTGACACCTAGTGTGTGCCAAGCACAGACATTTAATCCTTTAACCCTGAGAAAGGTATCATTACAGATAAATATGGGTCTGGGAGACCAGTGGCCTCTGGGACGCTCAGTTGCCAGCTCCATCGGGGCCTCAGAGTGCTGTGGGTGACTCGGTGGGGCCCTATGTCGCAGGATCAACGAATGGATCCAGGACCCAGTGCGGATCTCAGCGCAGCAGGCCCACAAACTCAGTTTGGTGGTGCCCTCAGAGCGGGTCAAGGTCCCGGAACTCTAACTCACATCAGTTCACACTGAGTCTGAGGTATTATCAAGAGACTGAGGTGACGACAATTTGAGATTGTTCGTTCGAACTGTGAGAAGGTGAGCAGGGCAGGGTAGGGAAGCAGCATCAGAGATTTAGCACCCGAACCAGGATGCTCTGTTCACCTGCGGCCCTCCTTCCCGTGGCGGGTGGCCAGCCACGGGCTGCACAGCTGAACTCTGAGGCTGGCCGGCCCCGGGCAGCGTGCAGACACATGGCCTTTCTCCACGGCCTTTACTTTCCCCACTCCCAAGCAGGCCATACTCACCACACACCCCTTGTTCACAACGATCTTCTTTCGGCCTAAACCAAAACAGCAGACTGGCTGAAAGCTTCAGACCAGCTGATACAGCCACATCCTGGACACCCTGAAGAGATTCCGACAGTGTAGAAACTCTCAGCCTCCTCGTGACAGACCGGGGCTCAAGGCAGATGCCGTTCATTCATGGCAAGAATCATTTCCTACCTCTGGCATTTCTCTGTTCCTTAACAAAAGCTAATTTTAATTTAAGGATGACAGTATTGAACTCCCCACACCCACGTCCCCCAAAAACTTCCTAAATTATCCAGTTTAAAGATGAGGAGTTTAGAAGTCCAGTAACTTCCCAAAATCACATGGTGCCAAGATTCCAACCTATTCTACTTTGCGTGCCTCCCCTGAAGACTATTAACAACGATGATAATAAAGCCCACCGGTCGCCAAGGACTTGCTACGTGCCCAGCATATGTGCACAGCACTTTATATATGTTTTCCCATGTCATGCTCACAGCATAGATGAGAAACCCGGAGATGTTTCTCGTCTTGGTTTTATAGGTAAGAGTTGAAGCGTAAAGTGGTAAAGAACTTGCCCGGGCCAGGGTCACACAGCTACTCGGTGCAGGAGCTGGATCTCAAACCAGTCTGTCTGCCTCTCCACCCAAGCTCTTAGCCACCCCACTCCGTGGCAGAGCCAGCCACAATTTCTGCAATCACTCACCCCCATGGTACCCCTGGGTCCTGCCCTGGGGAGAAGTGGCTCTATCAGGGATTGCCAAAATCCAGAGCCTCGCCCTCAGCATTGTCAGTTTAAGGATTAGGTTTATATCAGCTTCCCAGAGAGGAGCAGGTTCAGGCAGCCAGACTTGTGATGACTCACTCCCAAGGGTCTGAGCCAAACCTAAGTAATTGATTCACCTGTGAGGTGCACCGGCCAGAGGAGGTTGTGGTTTAGCGCACTGGTTCCGCAGCCGGATGTAGCTGGGTCTGAAACTCCATCCACCATGTCATAACTCCAAGAATTTGGACATGTCACTCCCCCTCTTTGAATCCTAGTTATAGCCTCAGAATATGGGGGAAATAATGCCAAACTTGCACAGGAACTGTGGCTTAAACAGATATGAAATGCCCAATACAATGGTTGACACTCAGTACAAGCTCAATAAATGATAATACTTCTCATTATTATTGGCTGAAAATGAGGCTTGGCCGCCTGATAAGGTCTCCCCCTGCCTAGTGGGCAGGTTACCTTGATAAAAACACATTCCGACTCAGAAGGATGGTAGGAGAATCCAGGTAAGAGGGTGGGGGTCTGAGCCCTAAGCCTCTGATAGCGAGATGAGGTGCCCACCACCCTTCCCTCCCACCCTTGGGGTATTTCTGTTTGAACATCCACTTTTGACTTGCAGCCTGCCTTCTCTTGGACAGAACTGCTCACCACAACAAGGCCCCTCTTCTCAGTACTTCGCTGAAAAGCAGGCCTGGTGCACCTCATCTTCCAGACCCCTGCTGGGTAAGCTCTTGTTTTCCCTTCCAGGCTCCAGTCAAACGCACCTCTCTATTCGAGCCCTTGCCAGCTGTCCTGGACAGAGGCGGAGCAGAGACAGGCCGATCCTACAATACACACATTGCAGGTGCTGGGGCACAGCAGTGGAGAACACAGGGGTGACTCGTATCTTTCTGGAGCTTGAAGTCTAGTGGGACAATAAACAAAGCAAACAAATGAACCAAATCGTTACAGCTTCTGGTAATTGCAAAGAAAGAAACAGCCAGTGTGATGGGATAGACAATAACTCTGGGAGTGATGGGGGTGTCAGGAAAGGCCTTTCTGGGGAGGTGGCATTTACCCTGAGGCCAGAAGGACGGGATGAAGGCAGTTTTGCCAAGAGCTGGGAACAGAAGGTTCCCGGCATAAGGAACAGCTTTTTGTTTCCAAGGAGGAAAAGAATTTGGTGTAGCTCATTGTTCACAAAATCAGGCCAGAGCAGATGGAGCGGGTGGGAGGAAGCATAGCAGTCAGACGCAGGCCAAGAGGCCTTGCTCCTCTGTGTATCCACCCGGATGTGCGACAGTGAGGACAAGACTTGTTACCATTTATTGAGCATCTGCCATGTGCCAGGCACCGTGTAGACATTTTCTGTAAATTCTCTCACTTAATCCCTACCACCCCAACTCACTACACAATGGCTGTATTCATGCTCTTGTTTTGCCGTATCACCAGTACTTCCCTGCAGGGTTGTTACCCAGCACACACTGCCTCCACCCCCACTAGACCGGAAGCTCCTCGTAAGGCATCTCGGAACCCCAGCACGAGGCACTGGAACACGGTGCTGCCGTGTCTATGGAGATTCTGACAACACTCCTCTCCACCTAGTCTTGAGCAGTTCAGTTTGGGAGGTCAGTAAAAACATCAACACCATTCAGATAAAGTTTGTAGAAAGCAGCAGGCATCTCATGGTGATGATTTAAGAAAAACTTAATTGCATCAGTAACATGTTCATAAGTCTTACTTAGGTCAGCCAGTCCCGGGATACTCTGCACAGGGGCTGATATCACCCCTTCGTGTGAGAGTGTCTACTACGAAGGATGGCGGTCCCAGAACTGCCCCCACCCCACGTGGAGTGGTGCGGTCTTACATGCTGCACGCACATGCTGCAGAGAACAGGAAGAGTCCATTCCCTTCAACACCGTCATTGAGCAACTACTATGTCTAGACCCTGTGGCAGATGTTCTGTTGGATACAAAAATGAATTCAACATCTTGTGCTCCTGTATCGCCATACTGCAAGACCAATGCCACAATGGGAATACAGGCAGCACAGTGATGGGGCATGATGGACACAGCAGGAGCCCTATCGCAGAGAGCCTTGGATGCCAAGGCCAAGGGCTGTGGATTTGGGCATGAAAGTAATGGAAGAGGAGAGAGAACCTAAAATGTGTTTTTTGTTCTTAATTCTTCTTTCGAAAGTAGGAAATTGTAAATAGCTCTATTTTGAAAGGGCCACTCTGGGAGAAAGTGAAGAAAACAACTGGGAACGGGCTTGGAGTAAGAAGCAAGAAGTATGTCCAGAAGAAGGTGCCTGTGGTGGTCGGCCTAGGGAGACTCATGCCATCCACAGTATGAGCAAGCCCTGGGCCTGGGAGAAAGCAGGGATCAGAGTGAGGTGTTGAGTGGGGGTGGGGTGGGAGGAGCAGGGCTGTTGCTATGGAGATATCAATCAAAGTTTACCCAAGAGTTCAGAAACCAGGAACAACTGAGATGTCATAATAAGTAGAAAAATACTGGCCTTAAGCTGGAATCAGGTTGCAATTCAATCCCCGTCACAGGTTAGCTGTGCAACTTGGAACAAGTCACTTCATTCTCCAAACCTATTTTCTCAACTGAACAATGGGGATTTTCAACCTCTAGATCTTGGCTACAGGAGGTAAAAAGATGTGAAGGCACCTTTTATTGGATCTAAAAATCAAGGCCTTTCTCTAGGAGGTGAGTTGGAATGGAGCTCTTCCCCGCCCCCCCCCCCCCCGCATGTTCCCACCTCGTCATCACATGACCTTGGGGAAAAGATGGGCTGTCCCCTCTGTGACTCCTGAAGGTCTTTCTAGCTCTAAACTTCTAGATTTCTAGGGCAGATTTGGACTTTGTCAGATTAAGTTGACTCAGGTCTGCAGAGCACCCAAATGAACCTATTCTCCTAAAGAAAATGATAGTCGGGTCTATGAATAATACAGCCATGTTGCCTATTTACACAGACCTTATTGAATCTTGGCAGACTGTGCAACCTATTCTGGTTTGATTTTCAAATAAAAATGTTATTAATCGCTTGATGGCAGGCAGCAGTGAAAAGGCAATTATGTTATTATAGCCATCAAAGACATGCTATATATAGTGTCCCTCCAGTAGGTTCTTACCATTCCCAACTGGAAATTTCCCTCGCTGAAATTTACCACAACCAGTAGAAATGGTTTGTTTTGAAAGCGCAACACAGAGAAGGAAGAAAATGGCAGGTCGGAGGAATGGGAGACCACCGCATAACTTTTCCAGGCCTGTTGGAAAGGCATCAGCAGCCCTTTGTAGGAACTCCGACCAGAAGGTGATGGAACAATAGTGACCCTGAGCCAGGGATCAGCAGGTTGGTCCAGCACCTTCTGTGCATGAAGCCTTGGTCTCCAAATGAGCAAACCACATATGCCCTTCACCCTCCAGTGAATCCGGGGCCAGTCAGGGTTAGACTAAGAGGTTCTCAGGTTTCTCAAATCACCAAATCAGAGTAGAGTTCAGGGATCTAAAGTGGAGGCAAGATGATCCCAACGTGAAGGGTATAGTTCATTTGCAGAACAGATTCTCCAACCTGGAGAATCTGTAACGTTCTTTTCTGTCTGACTTGGGGACAATGTTAAAGAAGAATAGCTAGGTTCACAAACGCCATCCTCACATTAACAGAGGGGCGGAGGTCAGGGGAGACTGGCATGAGGACCTAGAGGATAAAAGCTACACCTCAGGGAGACTAAGAGAGAGAAGCTCCACAGGGACAATCGTTTTATCTGGATCCTCAGGTGTCCAAGGAGGCCAGAGCGCACGGTGACTGGGAGGGACGGTGTCCCAGACTGGGTTCCCACAAGGAGCAGTTCCACAACAAAAGCTAGTAGTTTAATTTCAGAAGTGATCCCAAGAAACAGGAGTGAGAGGCTGGGGAGAGTAAACAGGGAAGAGGGAGAGACAATCCAAGGTCAATGATTGACCCGATCAGTCCAGTGCCAAATCGGTGCTTGAAGCCGAGGGCCCCTACTGAGTGGTGAGGAGAGTCTTTATCCGCCACTGGCTCCCACGAGTCTCCTGATGGCTTCTTAGTCCCACCCTGCCTCCAGGCCTCCACAGACCTCAGATGGCTACACAGTTTCCTCAAGTACTCCACATGGTGGTGGCAGTGGCCCTGGGGACAGAAAGAAGGAAAAATGAGGTGCTGGGAGCAGTTGCAGGTGGAAGCTCAGGCCTGGCTGGAGTGGAGAGGAGGTCTGGCAGGAGGGGAAGCAGGCGTAAGAGGTGCCACGTCCAGCGGGTCAGAGAAGCCCGCACTGGCAGCCGGCAGCGACGGGCTCACCCAGTCAGGCCTGGACTCCGGGCAGGGGTGGGAAACTGGTCTCATTTTGTCTTCAGTATTCTTAGAAGATTCTGGAAAGATAATTTTCTTAGAATGGAGAAGGGAACAGAAGAAAAGACGGAGGAAGGAAGGGACAAAGGGATGGGGGGGAAATTACTTGAATCAAAGGGAGATAAAAACTCAGGGGCTTCTTTCTTGTAAAAAAAACAACAGTTTTCTTTTGGTAATAATTGCAAAGCTAATTCCTAACTATACTAAAATATTTAAACACTTGAAACAGAAACTACAATGGGTAAGTGCCTATCCCAGATCTCAGCCTCCCTCCCCAGGAGTAATTATTGTTAAGAGTTTCTTGCATGTTTTTGCAGGAATATTTTACACCTGCGTACATTTTTATGCATATGCACATTTTATTTTAAAATCACAGTTTAAAATCCACATATTACGTACCTTTTAATAATTTTTTGCTTCAAGGATTGCTTCAAATGTACATACGTAAATCTACCTCATTTAAGAAGATTTCTTCATACTCTCCATGAGAAGGACTTTCGTAATGTATTTAATAAGTCTCTTTTCAATGAAGAGGTAGTGTTTTTACTGCATTTTTTCCTCATTGGTTACAATGACCCGTTGAATGTTTTCGTATGACTTCTCTCATGCACATGCCTATGAAGAGTTGAAGGACATATTTCTAGGAGTGAAGCTGTCAAAAACATGAGGGCAGTGTGTGGGGGGTGAAGGTGAACTTTGGGTAGAGATTGCTCGGTTGCTCTTGAAGGATTCTTGCAGGTTCGCACTCCTACACTCTGCTGATGACCCCACCTCCCCACCACTTTGCGGTCTTCACGAATCCAGTAGGTAAAAAATGAATCTTACTATTATTTTAATTTGCATATATTTAATTGTGAGTGCTAGCAGACATTTTTATCATGTATTTATAAGTTAGTTGTTTTCTTTTTCTGAGGCTGCCTGTTTAAGAGCCAAAATAACAGATACACACATGCTCTGTGTTTGGGCTGTGCCTGAACGAGTCACAATCTAAACACCGCCACTGTGACCTGTGGCAGGCGTTGTGCCAGGTATGGGGTGACAACAGGGGGCAAAGACCAGAGAGCCCCTACCTGCTGCACTTACAGACTTGGAGGGAGGATCCAAATAATCCCTTGACTGAAATAACCTGCTTATATCTCACAGGGGGAACTAGCAAGTGCCACACAGCAGGGGCGAGTCCTTTGGCCTGCCACACCTTCCCACCAGTCTGGGGGCATGGGTGAAAGTTAAAAAGGCAAAGAGAAGGAGGCAGAGATTTCTCAGTAGGAGGCAACAGGACTGAAAGTGTGAAGGCCCCAAGGTGACAGACAGCATGAAGGGAAAGAAAATCAGAAGAGGGGAAAGTAGCAGGGGTGTGCAGGGGTGGGGTGGGGATAGCGAGCAGAGCAGAGTGATGACCCCACCCCACTCAGCGTGCCAGGCACTGAGGAGGACCCGGGCCTTCCAGTGCTACACTGGGGCAAGTCCCTGGCCGGTTCGAACAGGCTGGTCTCCCTGGAGGGCTGCTTATAAAATCAGAATCAGGATTTTGAACTTTATCTTAAGGGCAATAGTGAAAAATTAGTTTTCGATAGGGAAGTGATGGTTCGGAGTTACCTTTCTCACAGTTCAGTGCTGTGGAGTGTCTAATGGGAAGGGGGCAAAGGCCTGCAAGACCAGCTGGGAGGCAGTTGGCAGAATCACAGGTGAGCGATGACGGTGCCTTGAACCAGGACATTGGCAACAGAGACGGAAGCCATGGCAGCCTTGAGAACTACTTAGGAAGTAAAACCAGCAGGATTTAGCGGGACTCTTTGTGGTGTGAGTCAGAGAAGGTGGGGGTGGCTGCGGGGGCTGGGGGGGAGGGGAGCGGGCGGGGGGAGTGGGATGGTGCTGCTGTTCCGGGAGACTGGTAGGGTAGAGGAGCAGCCTGGGGTGGTGTCGGCAGGAGGCAGCAGAAGGTTCACAGCTCCGTCTGTGGAGGGAGGTGCCTGAGAGACATCCAAGTGGTCAAATGCAGGAGGCAGCTGGACACCCGAATCTGCAGGTCAGGGGAGAAGATCTTGGTGGAGAGAAAACTGGGGGCAATGTAAAGAACACCAAGGACGTAGACTAGGAAATCTGACTCAGGGCTGTAAACATAGATGGCATTAATTAAAAACAAAATTTTAAAAAGCCTATACAAAAATTCAGAACAATCTGGTTTAGAATAACTTAAATGTATTCTTATTTAGTGAAACGGTCTTTCATTATTAGTGTTTTAACTACCCATAAAACTGACTCCACTGGGGTGTGCGTCTGTGTGGGGAGAGGTGTATTTAATAAGACACCTTCTAGATATCCTTCAGGTCTCATGCTGCCTGTCAGTCCGTTTGTCCCCTCTGCCTGCATGAGGCCCACAGTGTCAGGAGAGAGACTCTGAGGATTGAGACCTCAGAACGTAGCCCACAGGCTGTCCTCAGATGTCCAGGCCAGGGCAGCACTTGTCTGTGGTCACGAGGCTGGTCCAGGTCTCAAGGTTCCCTCCCAGTGCCCTCGCTCAGACACCTACGCCTGGTAGAAAGAAGCAGGTGTGTTAGAATGGGAAGGCACCCTGGTGTTCCCTGAACAAGCCCAAGGGCCTCAGTCTACTGTGAAAGTGCAGCATTTATGGTAAAAGGGGAGCGCGACACCTACTCCCACAGATCTGTGCGGACAAGCAAGGCCAAATAAACTGAACAGGGCTTGGGGACACAGGACATAGAGGTCTGCTCACTGTGGCCGTAAACTTGCTCCCTCCCAGAGACAAGTTGGTCTGGGCCCATCCACCACGGCCCAGCCCTGGCTGGCTTTGGGGAGCTGGCTCATGCTCTTTTCACTTGGCGTAGGGGATACCAAGGCCTGAGAAGCTGAGCAGACTGCCCGGGTGCCCACGAAGGGAAGCATGGGAAGTATGAGGAAGGGCTGCCCATCAGAGAATGCCATGGTCCCTTTCCCACTAGGGAGAATGGATTGGACCTTCTAGGTGGTACAGCACTTCAGCTTTTCACAGTTTTTTCATGTATAGCATCCCGTTGTCATAGACGAAGACACATTGGTGCATAGCTCTGGGTGGTAAAGATGGGACTTGAACCCAGGTTGTCTTCATTTATTTCATTATCCACTAACAATTACCATTACTTAGGCACCTACTAATCTATCGCCTTGAACTCTGCTAGGCCCAGAATACAAAGAGTGAGACTCATAGCCACCTTCAAGGGCACACGGACTCCTTCCTCGCCCTGCTCAGGCAGACACCCACGCCGGGTGGCCCTCCGCGAGGACACCAGCATGCTGCCCTGGCCCACCCTACTGCACAGACACCCTCCTCACCCACTCGGTTCCTGACACCTTCCTAGGCAGACCCCTCCTCACCTCACTTAGCGTGTGAGCCCCCGCGCCATGGGGCCTCCCCACGGGTCAATGTTCTCACCTTGTTGACATTGCCTTACACACTGCACTTGGGCTAGGACACACACAGGCCACCTTCCCATGTGGACACCTCCCTCAATTCACGTGGGCCCCAGCCTCACTGTGGGTCGCCACCCCGCTTCCTGTGTGAGCCTCCTCCTCATCCTGGTTGGCTCAACCCTCTGGATTTGGGCCGCCGTGACCACTCCACTCTCCGGGACAGAGAGTGGCCCACTTGCTCCAACTCACTTAATGGCTTCAGAACAGAATTTTCTGGAAGGGAAGGGAAGGACAGAGCTAGTTTTCTTGGCCTGTTACTGTATCCCAAGCTTCTTTGTGTACATTCCTCCTCTCTGTAAGAGCCCAGGTCCCCTGGGATGGCTGAGCTCTCAGGGTCAGCGAGGGCTTTCCTGGATCCCCCAGGACTCAGTTGCTTCCTATCCCATGTCTGTGCCAAAGCTACGTGGGTTTGGCAGGAAAGTGTGAGAGACCATGTCTGCTCACCACTGCGCCCTGTCACACCCTGCTAGAAAAGTCCCCAGGCAATGGTGCTTGGGTTCAATGTTTTATAGTTTCAAGTCAAAGAGCTTTTCCAGCGTGCACCTACAGTAGCCCTGTTTATGTCATCTTCCCCCCGCTGGGTTGGAGACAAATCAGGGAGACAAATACCATGATGCATGCGGGCTTCCCTCCCCTCTTCCAGCTTAGACTCTACATCTACCAGATCGAGCCTGGAGTGCCCTGACCCCCATCCTCCCAGGACGCTCCTTAGTCCTCTGGTTGCCCGTCACCACACACTCTGGACACTTCTAAACTCCACACTGGACCCACTTCAATGATCTGGCTGAGCATTCTGTCCTCAGGCTCTTTCCCCCTCCCCTAAATGTGTTCAGTACACAGCGGGGTCCCTGTGATCCAGCTATTGACTGAGACTATGCCATACAGAAGGCTGAGGAGTTGCAACGGTTTACAGCAGAGACAGACAAGGGCCCTTCTGCTGAAGTTCAAGTTCCATGTGCAACCTGATAGACAGCCTAGATATGCTTTTCCCTCCCTCCTACCTTAACCTTTAGCCAGACTGGAGGCGATTAAGATCTATTTTCTTAGTTTACGATGAATTAAGGAAGAATTAGAAAAAGGAATATTTAAGCTAGCTTTGATCAGGAAATTCAGCTATAGAGAGAGGTTTATCAGACCATGCTGCATCTCCAGGGAAGGCTGGGAAACCCCATTACTGAAATACACAGAAGAAACCAGGCTGAGTCTGGGAGACGCTATCATTGGCCTGGATAACCCAACTCTACTTTTTCATTTGCCATCCTTTGACATTCCTGAACTCTAACACAGAGTAGGCTGTTTCTGATGGAGGAGTGATGACAATAGGAGGAGCTCCCCTGGTTTGTGAGAAGGTGGAGAGGAAGTCCCTGTTGCCGGAGAAGCCAGGCAAGGCCCTTGCCTTGCTAGAACTGATGGAAAGGATGTGACCCACCTTAGCCCGAGCACGTCAGGCAGTCTTCACCTCATGCAAGGGCACCCCCTGGGGCCCTGTTAGGAGTCCCAGGGAGTGACTTTACCCACGCTCAGGGACACTCCTACTCTCAGTCCCACCAATGCCCCTCTGTCCCAAGCGTGCCATTACCACAGCGGACACTAAAGTCCTAGCCCAAGGAGTGTAGGAAAGTAGGGAGGTGAGGCGGAGCATCTGTTCTCAGGCGCTGGTGGTGTGCGACACCGCAACATCTTTGCAGGTTCTTGGGCGGTGGTAGCATGCAGGGCAAGGGACGCAAACGCGTTACATTGCCCTGTCCTAAGTGCCATCGTATTCCCACCACATCATCACCCATATCCCTAGAGTAGTGCTAGCCAATAGAACTTTCTTCAGTAACAGGCGCGTTCTGTATCTGTGCTGTCCAATAGGGTGGCCATTAACCCATCTGTGACTATTGAGCCCTTGAAATGTGGCTAGCACGACTGATGAACTGAATTTCAACCTTTCTTTGATTCCAATTAATTTATGTCTTCACATGTGACCAGTGGCTCCTGTGTTGGGCAGCACAGCCTGGGTGATGTCCACTGTGCTGGGCACAGTCATCTCACTCAGGCATTGCCTGTGATGGCCTGAATTCCTTTGGGCACCAAGAGGGTAGTTTGTGCAGTGCGAAGAAATACACCTTTCTCCCTGTATCACACAGTTACAGGGGTCCCAGTGAGTGCTGCTTCTGCCTTTGTTTTTGTTTGTTTGTTTTAACTAACTGCTCTTTGTGTTTGATTACCACTCCTAACTTTCCACCTGCCTGCGAGTCCACACGATCTGGGGTTTGGGATGGAGTCATCACACACCTGTGACTAAAGCTGTGTTGCCAACACATTTTTCAGCCCCGGGTCCTCGCTTCTCAGCAGGCGTCCTTCCCCTTCAGCTCCCTACTCTGAAAACTCAGCTCCTTCCTTCAAGAAGCTCACAGATTCCTGAGAAAACAGAGAGATCATCTGCTTGGCGGAGGTCAAAATAAAACCGCCAAGCAGACCAAGGTTGCCCGGAGGAGAAACCCATTTTCTCTGGAGCTGTGGTCCTCAGGGCGTAGTCACGGGACCGGCAGCAGCAGCAGCACCAGCAGCAGCAGCAGCAGCGGGGAGCTTTTTGGAAATACAAACTCTGGGGCCCAGCTTCTTAAATCAGAAATTCCAGAGGTAGAGTCCAGCAATCTGTGTTTTAACAAGCCCTCCTCTCTCGGAAGCCCGATAAAGTGTGAGAACTGCGGGGTGATGGGAGGGGGCGGAGGACAGAGGGCTGACTTCTTGCCCTGGGGCCTGCAGAGGAGCTCTGGGCCGGCGGAAGGAGGACAGGCCCGGGCACGGACCCGCCCTGCTACCTGCAGCCGGTGTCTCAGCTCAGCACACCTTCTGCTGTGTGTTTAATAATCTTGGAATCTTCATTGTATTGATTTTATGCTGCTTACAGTAAATGGCAGCATATTCTTTAGAGTCAAAACTTTGTGTTTTATAAAAGGAGTACTTGGTTGAATTTAATTTTGTTTTCTAAATTTAACTATTATTTTTATACTAACTTTTGAAAGTTTACAAAATTTACCTGACAAACTCATCCAGCCTCTTTCCTTTGACTCCTTTAAATAAAGTACATAGCTTTTAGTGAAAAAGAAGAAGTCTATTCAAAGAAATCGAAGATGAATAGTGAAAATACTGCTTATTTAACAATTGTCTTCCCTTGGACATTTATTTCTCTACCAACCTCATTTCCTTTGCAATTCACCTACCCATCCACCACCCCCACATACTTCCTGGTCTTAGCAAGGAAACCAGGTAATCAAGCTTGTTAAAACTGTACAAACGTAAAGATGAAACTCCAAGCAAGAGACTCTCTCCCTTAAGTGTGCTTTCATGCATGGACGCTACTCTGAAATTTCATGGTTTAGTGAAAAAAGCACAGGTTTATGGTCAGGCAAATTAAGGTTGGATCATAGCTCTGCCTCTTATGAGCTAGTCATTCAACTCGAAGTCTGCATTTCCTCGCTTCCTTGGATATAACATGGAGCTAAGGATGTGTTGCGGGGGTTAAATGAAATAATCATGTGTAAAGTAGCTGGCGCTTAATAAACACTTACTGTTTATTTCTACCTTCTCTTCCTTCTTCCAGGATAACGGTGGAATGTGAAGAGCTCGGGCTCTGAACCAGACTCATCTGAATCCAGAGCAGCCCTTCACTGGTTGTGTGATCTTAGGTGAACTGCTCCTCCTCTCAGGTTCCTCTTCCTCGGAATGGGATGACAAATACAAGATCTGCAGTGTCTCATAGAGCCATTGTGAAGACTGAAAGTCTTGATAGAGGCTCGGTTCATAAATGCATGCCTGAAACATGACATGCACTCCATACAGGTTAGCTGGTGTTATCCGTGTTATGATTATTCTCAGTTCTCAACTCTGTGGACAAGGGAGATTGCCAGAGGAGTGATCTGCGGATAAATACACACACCCTCCCATGCCCAAGCCTCAGAGCCTCGATCACCTCTCAGCACCACATAGCTATTTCCGTGGAACGAAGACTCATGCTCTTTATACAGGATATTTTTATCATTCCTGAGTTTTTATCTTTTTTAAGATTTTATTTATTTGTTTATTTTTAGACAGAGGGGAAGGGAGGGAGAGAGGGAGAGAAACAGCAATGTGTGGTTGCCCCTTGCACACCCCCTACTGGGGACCTGGCCTGCCACCCAGGCATGTGTCCTGACTGGGAATCGAACTGGCGACCCTTTGCTTTGCAGTTTGGCACTCAGTCCACTGAGCCACACCAGCCAGGCCCATTCTGGATTTTTTAAAATTTTGTTTTGATGGGTTTTGATAGTTCACATAATCTATATCACATGACAGCCATTTCCCTACCAATTTCATGCAATGATACAGAGAAAGTATTTTTTAGGAAAAGACAACCAGATTGACCAATTCATTGGTTCTCCCTCTTTGTTTCATAGGAGATTTAGGAAGACAAAGCTGAAGAAGCTAATTTTACACTAGTCCAGTATTTTCTTTTTAGATTTTTATCTATAATATCTAAAAAAATGACTCAGTCAAGTTACTAAATTAAATAAACTGAACTTTAGTCAAGCAGTTTTGTAGGTATCAGTGCTGTTCTGAATAAAGTACTACCTTTACACAAGCGTGGGTGATTTACAGAAATTTACACGATGATAGATGGAGTCCTGCTTAGAGAGTCTTGTACTACTTTTCTTACCACTGAATTACCTGAGATTAAAATCTAAGAAGTCCTTTGCAGATTGAAGAGTCTCCACTTAAAAGATTTTGCTCCTAGGAGTAGGAAGAGTCCCACCCTTCATCTTGGAATTCAAGGCCCATTGGCCTCATGCGTTGTTCCTTAACACCAACCTTGTTTTTCTTCCCTCCACCAAATCGAGTCTTCTAAATGTGGCCTGCTCATTTCTTGTCTCTTGATGGAATGCAGATAGTTACACTTCCACATCCATCCACTCCTGCAGGACAAACCCACCTGCCTAAGGCCACTGTGCCACAGGTACCTGCTCAGCGCCTCTTGACGTGGTCTTTCTGGGACTTTCAAAACAGAATTTTCTATCAGTGGCTCTCAATTCTGCCTACACATTAGAATTACCTAGGAGGGGGAGCTACCTGGGGGGAATCAATAAATCAGAGATTAGGCTATGCCACTGTACCACTGCACCCACTGAACCAGATTCTCCCCAGGTGGGCTCAGGCATCTGTGTTTTTCAAACCTCAGAAAGTGCAGTGGGGGCTGAGTCTCACTCCTCCAAATGGACGAAGGTTAAGTGAGCCTTAGTGGCTCAGAACTGGAAGTGGAACCCTGCCATATGACCTTTTACTCTGAAGACTTTTTGTTTTCACTTTCAGTG
The DNA here is from genome assembly GCA_039655065.1 of Glossophaga mutica. Classification (NCBI taxonomy): domain Eukaryota; kingdom Metazoa; phylum Chordata; class Mammalia; order Chiroptera; family Phyllostomidae; genus Glossophaga; species Glossophaga mutica. Next base: position 171,585,434 of record CM077304.1, on the reverse strand, counting down.
AGGTATAACTGACATAGGATAGATTGAATAAATTGCACATACTTAAAATATAAAAGTTGATGAGTCACGATATACATGCACACATGAAAAATCTTCAACAAAATAAGGATTTCGCACATACCCACTACTCTCATGAGTTTCCTTGTACCCCTTTGTAATCACTGCCTCCCTCTGCTCTCTGCCCTCATCCCCTCCACCTCGCCCCGGAGACTGTGGCCATCTCTGGTCTGCTGTCTGTCACCAAAGACTAGTTTGCATGTTCTGGAATTTCATGTAAATGGAATTATGCACTATGTATTCTCTTTTGTCTGGCTTCTTTATTCAGGAAAAGTGTTTTGAAATTCATCCACATTGTTATGTTACAAAAAGTTCATATTTGTATTTCTATATTGTATTCCTTTGTATAGCTGTACCACAATTTTTAATCCAATCATTTTTGGTGGACATTTGAATTGTTTTTAATTCTTGGCTGCTACAAATAAAGTTGTTATAAACATTGTTATGTGGGTGTTTATCTGAACATGTATTTTCATTTCTCTTAGTATATACCTAGGATGGGAATAACTGGATCACATGAGAGGTATATGTTTGACTTTTAAAAATAAATGTAAAACTTTTCCAAAGTAGCTGGACCATTTGTCACTCCCACCAACAGTATTTTTAGATTAATTTGTATTTTTAGATTAATTAATTAGAGTATATCTAATTAATTGTTCCACATCTTTGCCAACACTTGATTTGACCAATCTTTTTAATATTAGCCATTCTAGTGGGAGACTAAAAGTATTTCACTATGGTCCTATTGTGCATTTTCCTAATAACTAATGATCATTTTTCATGTGCTTACTTGCTATTCATGTATCTTGTTTGGCAAAATGTCTATTCAAATCTTTTGCCCATTTTAAAACTGGCTACTTTGTCTTTTTATCATTGAGTTGTAAGAATTTTTTAAAGATTTTATTTATTTATTTTTAGACAGAGGGGAAGGGAGGGAGAAAGAGAGGGAGAAAACATCAATGTATAGTTACCTCTTGAGTGCCCCCTACTGGAGACCTGGCCTGCAACCCAGGCACGTGCCCTGACTGGGAATCGAACCGGCGACCCTTTGGTATGCAGGCCAGCACTCAGTCCACTGAGCCACATCAGCCAGGGCAGAATTTTTTTTATACGTGTCCTAGACATAAGTCCCTTATCAGATATATATTCTGCAAAAAATATTCTAGTCTGCAGTTTGCATTTTCAATCTTGCAACAGTACTTTTTGAACAGTAAATGTTTTTATTTTGATGAGATGCAATTAATTGTTTTTTTTTAATTTTTATGGTTCATACTTTTTGTATCAGATTTTTAAAATCTTTGCCAAACTCAAGATCACTAAGATTTTCTTTGTGTTTTATTTCTAAAAGTTCTATAGCTTTATGTCATATGTAGATCTACAATCTAGCACAGGTGAGTAAAGTGAGGCTCCTGTGTTTGTTTGCGTGACTTGGCCAAGGTGATGTGACGAGTCACACCTCAAACTGGGCCCATGTCACATGATTCTTTTGTCCTGAACCCTTACTTTTTTCATGTTTTTGGACTTAGTTATAAACCTGATTTTATCGTATTCCTTAAGTCATAGGTGCACTGTGACCAGCAGTCCAAGACAAGGCTATTGGTTTTGTTTTATTATTTTTATAGCATTGGTTATTTCTAGTTATCTCTGAGCCGAAGCCCGTAATTTTACATTTTGCCCGGTAATACTGGTCTTAGCCTCTAAACCCATTTCCCTGACTTCTTTCCCAGCTGGCTTCCTGGCAGGTTGTTGATGGGACCTACAGGTTGGAGATAGGAAGACAGGATGAAGGGAGGGACTCTCTTTGTTTCTCACTTCCTGGCAGCATCCCCCCAGCAGCAAGGGAGTGAAGTGCCACAGCTCTGCTCCCCGACTTCCCTCAGCTCTCCCAGCACCGGCCATCAGCACCTGTTGTGTCCCTGCGCTCCGAGCATCATGCCTGCACGCCAGCCGTGGGGTTCCTTCCTTTGAACTCTTAGGTCTCATAACACCATCTCGTCCCTTTCGTTCGCCAGCCTTAAAGGTGATACATTCTCTCTGCAGTTACAATATTTTGGTGTTCTCAGTGTCCCCTTTCTCATCGGTCAGCCTTCCAATCCCCTTGGAATCAATTTCCTGTATTAAACGCTCTCTTTTTGAAGTATCCAGAATGGTTTCTGTTTTCCTGATTTGATACTAATTGATGCATTATGCCCATTCCTTGCTGCTCCATAGGTACTTCATCAAGTATGTTTGGCATGTATCTTTGGATATGAATAAATCTCTGTAAATGTACTTTTATTCTGTTATGGCTTTATATGAATGCTATTGTGCCGTACATCTCATTCTGTTTTACTCAAAACCATTTTGCTTAGATCTATTCATGTTGGTGTTTTAGTTCTAGTTCACTGTTTCTGATTTTTGCATAATATTCTAGTATGCATCCATTTGTTTCATTTATCCATTCCCCTGGAGACAGTGTCTGAGATCATCACCAACTTCCTGTTGCTGCAAACAACACAACTCTGACTTGCGTGAGCAAGTCTATGGCATTTCCCCGGCATGTCCCCCTGGGGTGAAGCTGTTTAGACATCACACGTTTTCTTCAGTGAAGGGCGTTCTGTACATCATGGTGGCTGGTGCTCTGGAATGGCCACACTTGCAATGCGTGCGGGTGCCTTGCGACTCACCAATATTTAGGATCTCACACTCTAAATTTGGCAAATTTAGTGAGTACGAATACAATTTTGGGATTTTATTTTTCATTTCTTTGATTATTAGTGAGGTTGGGTGTCATTTTTCATTGGGTTTCCTGTCTTTTTCTTGTTGGTCTTCAGAAGTTCCTTGCATATTCTTTCACTCTCATTAGCTTAAGGCATTGCAAAATCTTCTCTTCATCTGATGCCTCTCTTTAATCTTTATCTAATGTATAATTTATTGAACACAAAAAATTTAGTATTGTTGTTGCTAAATCCATCAGTATTTTGTCCTAAGTGTTGTGCTTTTTTTAAAAAATGAAATGTATAGAGGTGACATAGGTTAATACGATCAAATAGGTTTCAAGTGTCCATATCTATGATATGTAATCGGTCTGTTACACTGTGTGCCCACCACCCACAGTGCACTCATTTTGTGCTTTTGGATAGTGCCTGAAGAGTCCTCCTCCACCCCCACCCCTGGGTCATAAACACATTCTCTTATCTTTTCTTCTACAGCTCCTTAGTATAAGGAGGGAAGTATAAGCTACTTAGTATAAGGTAGGAATTCTAACTTTATTTTTCTTCAAAAAGTGGACCATGTTCCCCATCCCATCTGCTCTCTTTTCATTTTCTATGTAGAAATGTCAGACCTCCTCTTTCTGATAGAATTAAACCTCTGTGGTAAACAACCCAAATTCATGTTTTAGTGAGGTTTGACCAAACCGAGACCATAAAACAGATAGGGAGATGATCACGTGCTTCAAGATTCCCCACCAGATATTTCTTTGCATCACATGCATTTCCTCCCCTCTCTCATGACCTCACACTGAGACTCTTGACTCTTGCCAAACACACCTCTGGCCCTTCCCTCAGGGTTCCTCCCTCCTGATGACCTGCCTTCACACATGCCACCCCTGTGGAATGTCCAGGCCAGGCCACTTCCTTCTTCCCTGTGCCACACTCATCTCTCTGAGACTGCTCATGGGAACCTCTCCAGACCCAACCCTTTCGATGCTTCATTAGCAATGAAATCTGCACTTGGCCCTAAGCATCCTGGGCTCATTAAGCTCAGGGTGTGCGTGCATAGGTTCACAGAGATCTCCTGCTTTGCACAGTTTACAAAACCCTTTCACATTCTCACTCATGATCCTCATAAAGCAAACAGAGCAGTAAATGTCTCTTCCATTTGCAAACGGGAAAATGAGGCTCGAAGAGTTTAGACGTCTTCAAATTTAGGCAATTTGCTGAGCCCATGATGCGGGCACAAAGAATGGCTGGGACTAGACACCAACTCTTCTGGTTCTAAATCCAACATGCTTAGCCTGGGCACGGGGCCTGTCTCTGCAATTAGACAGACTGTCCATCAAGGGCAAGGCAGAGTTTGAACCTCCAGAAAACATTTGTCTCACCTGATCCAAATGAACTGCAGGCACAGAGGCCATTGTACTTGGAGCCTGGTCTTGAACTCCTGCCCCTTTGCTTGGGGCACTTACACTCTGTCTAGCCACAGAGCATGAGTCCCCTTACAATGCTATGTTCATCCTTGTAATAGTATCGATCACAACTATAATAACTAACATTTGCCATTAGTATTTAACACCACAAGTTCCATGAGGGCAGGGGATTTTTTTTTTAAGATTTTATCGATTTATTTTCAGAGAGACAGGAAGGAAGGAAGAGAAGGAGAGAAACATCAATGTGCAAGAGAAACATCCATTAGTTGCCTCTCACATGCCCCCAAGCAGGGACCACCTGGCCCACAGCCCAGGCATGTGCCCTGACCAGGAATTGAACCAGTGAACTTTCGCTTTGCAGGATGATGTTCAACCCACTGAGCCATGCCCATCAGGGCTGTCTCTATCATCGGTGCCAAGTTCTATACTCAATGAGTATTTGCTGAATGCATGAAGGAATGTTTGAAGGAATAAGTGAATGTTTCCTGTGCCTTCTCAACCACTGCCTGGGCTCTTATGCTCCAATCTCCAAGCGTGTGCATTAGCAATGCTGATACTCATCTGACTTTAAGCCTCTACAGCAGTATAGGCCTTCGAGGTGGGCACCAGTGTTTACCACACACCTTTAAGTTCAGTTTGAAGTCCAGCGTGGGACCAGTACCACCACCAGGACATTTCCTCCAGCCCAGGTTCAGCCTGCTCTTCCTTCTTGTCCCTGTCTTCTCCAACTCTGCATCCCAGTATACCCCACGTCTAAGGCCTCCCAAATCAGGATCCTCTGTGGCTCCTTCTAGAACCCAGCTTCCTGGTTTGCACGAAACAGACTCTCAATACATGATGACAAATAATGAGCTCTTTATTCCTTTTAGAAGTAGAGTTTTCATCTGTCTCATAGATATGAATGCAAAACACAGCTAATTGGTAAGTAGGAAAAAATGCTTCCCACGTCCAGTAATGGGTCTACCCCTGCCAATGTTCAGAAATGTCAGCGATCAGAGAATACATCAGTGGTAAACAATATCTCTTGAATGACTATTGTGGAAAGTAACATGACTCTAAGCACTCCATAGGATGTGAGCTAGGTCAAGACAACCACTAGAATATTCTCCCAGAGCACACACGCCCTGGGTAGGTGAGCTTCCCATTAGACAGGGAAACAAACTACTAAGACATACACAGGAACACACACCCCCGCACACACACAGAGTACAGAATTGATTTAGAATGGCAGGGTGGTTTGGGACATAAGCTTTGGAATCATACAGAATAGAGTTTAATTTCTGCTTCTAATTCTTCCTAAGTAGTTTATCTAAGGCATTTACTCCTCTGACTCTGTTTTCTCATCTATAAACAGGGGCAATAATACCTACCTTATAAGGTTGTTGCAAGAATTAAATGAGATAGATAAACAAAGCTCCAGGAATGCAGTAAGAAGTCAGTTATTAGTATCAGAACTGGACTTTGAACATTTTAAAGCTGAGTATGTAGCCGTTGGGATAATGCAGAACAAAGAGGGCAGGGAAGGGGACCTCAGGAGAGGTAAGCTCAGAGCTGGGTTTGGGGGAAGTGTAAGAAAATGGTTTGGAAGAGTGAGGTGGGCGGGTGTTTGAGGGGGGAACAGGGGCCTGTGAGGAGACGGGGAGGAGTGGGCTCGGCTCCAGGTCCCAGCTCTCATGTGGTCACTGCTGAGCAGTCCCAGGGCGCAGTCGTGCATTTCTTCCAGATCTTATGCGATTACTCACTGTTTTGTTTTGTTTTGTTGTTAACTTTCCACTGAAGCAGACTTAGACATTCTACCCAGTAGTCCATGAGGCTCTAGGGGGTGCCAGGCTAACTGGTAAAGACACCCTGCCCTTGAACATGCCCTACAGTCCAGCCATTGTCTCATCCTGCTCAGGGCTCGATGGGGCACAGCTGGCTCTTAAGGCTGGGGAGCAGCAGACATCTCTGAAGTTCACATGCAAAGGCAACTTTCATCTTGTCCCTTGTCTTTTCATTTTAACAAGCCAGAGGAAATCTTCCTGTGTTGCAAAGTCTCCCTTTCTTGGGGAAAAGATCACATTTAAAGACTTGCTATTTCAAATGTGGTCCTTCGGGCAGCAGCAGCAACGTTGCCTGGAGCTTGTTGGGAAGTCTGATTCCAGGGTCCTACAGCAGAACCACCAAATCAGAATCTCGGGAGTAGTTTCCAAGAACCGATGTTCCCAACAACAAGCTGTCCAGGTGATTCTTGTGCACACTAAGTTTGAGCACTGATTTAAGGGCAAGTTTAGATATATCAGCCTCTCATGAACTTACTTCTATTACCTATGGTTACCTTTAGCCATGAGATTAACAAAAAGTCTTTCTATGCAAGGGAACAGGAAGTCCACTCTAAAACACAGTTGCCAAATCCTTTGTTTCAAAACAGAAGATTTTTAGAGAATCCCCCTGTGGATCAGCTGAGAATAATCATAATATAAATTGAGCTTTAGATATTTAGAATATAAATTGAGTTTTAGATAACCAATAGTATATTGGTTAGAATTCTTTAATTGCAAGCAAGAGACATTGAATCTCACTATCTTAAACACAAAAGGAATTTAGTAGAAGATACAGGACCTCATAGCATCAGAATTAGAAGGTTCCATGTCAGAATGGCCGGGAACCAAGGCAGGCTCTGGGGTAGCACAGCAGTCTGGATAGGGAGCTGCTGCAGGGATTACGCGACTCCACTGACTTTCTGCAGCAGCCTCTGCGCATCCAAAATGAATATTCCCAAGAGGAATCTAATTGGTCAAGGTATAATCATATGCCAAGCCTTGGCCAATGAAAGGTCAGATTACTTGACCAATCATCCCAGAGACCCTCCAAGACTGCACGCAGTGAGTGCTGGATGGTTCCTCAAAGCAAAATCAGGTGTGGCTTTCAGACATGAATGGATGGAGTCAACAGGCAAGACGGCGGATGCACCCTGCCTCCCCAGGCTGGCTGGGTTAGACTGGACATCAGCAGGAGCAATCCAGATGTGTAAACCTTAATAGAGATGAAAGGAAATGTGAAAGTTTTCTTAGAGAGGCTGGGTGAGTTCAAAAGCTAGGAAAAACAGAGTGGAGGCAACAGTATGATTAGGTATAGTTGTGAAGGCCAAGGAGAATGACCTTAGGTAATGACTTCAAGAAGCCCAGCCCCCAGAAGCTGGCAGGGGCAGAGGTGCGGCATGCTCCTGAGAGAGAGGGAGGGAGGCGGAGGGTCAAAGAGGTGTCTGTGAGAGACTGCACAGAGAATGCAGGCTATGCTGGGGTGCAGGCCTCCCCAACACATGCTTGTAATGTGAGCGCCCATTAAGAAAGGACATTACTCCCTCAGGACGATGTGCGCTGGTGCTCAGGTGGAGCGGCCAGGGGGCACGAAAGGAAGCCTCTCGGTTACCTGTGGGCTATGGATGTATGCAATGTGCAGCAAGAATCTGAAAAAGGCAGCCTTACCAGTCAGTGTGTTCTAGACACAATCCCCCACACCGCCAGTGTGTAAGTGCTTACAGACATTTATATTTTTTAAGAGAAATGTTGAAAATGCAAACTTCAATCATAAGACAAAAGCGGATCACAGCTATTGAAGCACGGTTAAGCCCTGGCCGGGTAGCTCCCTCAGTTAGAACATTGTCCCAACAGATCAAGGTTGTGGGTTTTATTCCCAGGTCATAGCACAAACAAAAATCATCGAATGAAGGCATAAATAAGTGGAACAACAAATCGATGTCTCTTTCTCACTCTCTCTCTCTCATTCTCTCTCTCTGTCTAAAATCAATAAAAAATAATAATAAAAAAGAAATCCAATTAAAGGCACTAGAAAGATATGCAAAAAGTGGAAAAATCACTAGCATTTAATGAGCACTTACTATGTGACAGGCATGATACTAAACACTTAATATTATCTCGTTTAATCCACAAAACAACCCTGAGATCTCTTGTAGAAGTAGGAGTTTAGGTGACTTGTTCATGGTCTCATAGAAAATACGTGGCAAAGCCAGTATTTGAACCAGGCAAGTTAAATATTAAGTTAGAAAAGTCTTTATTACTGTTCAATTTACTAGCTAACACATGCTATATAAAATGCTATTAGAAATAAAGCCTTTATAGTACTGCACGCATATACTTGTAAGTACATACTTAGCCCCTGCCTGAGATTGCAGGCTTCCTAAGGCTGGGCCTCTGACCTCATAACTCTCGAAACAGGTCAGGGCAGGATTCCACTTGAAGAGAGATGAAATAAAGTGCTATTTTCTATTTTTAACAAAGACGATTGCTCTGGCTGGGTGGCTCAGTTGATTGAAATGTCATCCTGTGTACCAGAAAAGGTTGCAGGTTTGATTCCCGGTCAAGGCACATTCCTAAGTTGCAGTTTTGATCCCGGGTCTGGGCACGTATGAGCGGCAACTGACCGATGTTCCCTCTCACATCGATGTCTCTCTCTTTTTCAACGTATCCTTGGTGAGGATTTAAAAAAAAAAAAAAAAAAAAGATGATTTTGAATAGTCAGGCAAGTATTCTGAGAAAATTCTCTTTGTAACATGTTAACATTACTCCGTACAAACTCGCACCCTCACATCCACGCAGCTCCTACCGGGCCCCTCATTTCCATGGGCAGAAGGAGTGTGACGGTGTGTTTTGCTGTTGCTTTTATGCCAAACTCCTCTCCTCCCCTCACCCCCATCAATTATTGAATGCCTAAAAAAAAAACCTAACCCAGCAGATGTGTGTGAGCTGTTTGATCTTGAGACTGAATAGGAACGAAAGTATCTGAGACTCAGATTATGGTGTAGAAGAGGGAAAAAAATCTTAACAGGAACTCTGTGAAGGAGCAAGTTTAGCTTTGATCTTACTATTGAATTTTGCTAGTGGGGTGTGTGTTTATATCTATTTCTATTTATCTTTTTAGCTCCAAAATTCTGTGCTGCTGCATCCGTCTTTTGTAACGCCACTGAAGAGTTTGTCTGGGTCTGGGCTGTGCAATTTAAGTCATTTAAGGTAAGAATTTAATTTCTCTGGGAAATAAGGAGAGGACTATAGCTTAATTTATGGATATCTTTTTCTTTAAGGGATTCTAAAATAATTGGGGCCACTTTATCTCAAACCAAATGGAAAAGAGGTCTATTAAAAAGCAGAGAGGCCGTGGTTTCCAATGAGGAGGTCTGACTTTGTCGTTTAATTCCTAATTTGCCCATCTTCCTTATTAAAGAAAACCCAGACCTTGGAAAGTAGTCTGACCTTTGCAATCAAGAAGGAGGGAATTAAAGTACATTTGTTCACAGTTAAGTCTTATTTCAAAGTTTCTCATAAACAGGGCCTCATTTTTTTTAATCAATCATTTGAAAAGTTAAGATAACTTGAGACATTTTAAAAGGTACCTACTCCTGATGTGCTGATAATATGATATAATGATACTGGTGTGATGTGTAGAAGGTTATTAGTTGTTCGTGCAACTTGTGGATTTGTGGATTTTTAATGAATTTCACTGTGTAGCAGAGTCTGTTTATACTCTCACTTTTGACTTTTTCTCTTGATCTGAGGACTGCTGAAATGCTTATTACAGCCTCCTTTCCTGGCTTGCATTCTTCAGTTAATGCATTCATTCATCCAACCAATATTTATCGAGCCTACTAAGTGCCAGACACTTTGCTTATATACTTCTAATCTGTGGTGAGTATTAAAAATAGGTGTTTATCTGCAGTTCAAGGCAAAAGCCTGCAAGTTTTCCTAAATTCGGTACTCAGAATCCTCCTATAAAGCTATTCTTAGAATTTATTTTATTTAACATTTTCCTAGGTATTTATTCAATGCCAGCCAAATATAAAGCCCAACGCTAAGCCCTGGCAGGAGCAGGGAGATAGGTCACGCACAGACTGCTTTCTGAAAGGCTTGGGGGTTGTGGGGGGACACGCAGAGGGACACACACAGGGACCGCTGGGGAGACAATATGTGTGGGTAGGGAGTTAGCAGAAGGCTTGGGGGAAGGGGCTTCCTTGGGGATAGGATGAGGCTGGAACTTGTCAGTTTCCAAATAATCAAACTGGAATGTCAGCACTTTGGTATGGAAGGAGATGCTTTTAAAATGCTGTCCAAGGGGTGTGACCACTGTCTAGGATTCCTTCCCTGCTGGGCCAGGAGGGAGGTCACACTCTGAAGAACACCTTTTGCCTAGGATTTAGGCTGTGGCTTTTTGGGCTGTGGATCACAATGTTCTAGAAGACACTACTTCCATTTCTCTGCTAAATGAAGGCTCTGCTAGAGGAAAAAATATTATAGATATTAATAATTTGCCCATCTTCCTTATTAAAGAAAACCCCACCCCCAAAAGCCCGATATTTCTTGCTGCTCCCAGCGGCACCTCCCTCCCACACTCACTGGGATGACTTCAGAACCCCAGCTGTTGGTTCCCATTGACTCTGTGACAGGGCAAGGTGGTCCCAGGGATTAAATTGTCAAAGTAGGTGGACTACAGGCCTGGTCTCATTGCCTAAGTCAGCCTGGTGCAGTCACAGAGTTAGCTGGCTCTCACAGACCCTGTTCTCACTGTACTTCTTTGGGGCCCATGCGTAATAGACACTAAGTCGTTGGTCTTACCTTATTTGGTATTGAAACAGTTCACAATTTTTCTTAAAGAAGTTTTACATTTTCGTGTTGTTTTATGTCATTATTGGCCAAATGTATTTTCAGTTCATAATTTTAGATGGGCTCTCTTTAGACTTGGCCAGCTAAAAATAAAATAGAATTTAAAATACTCATATATGTTGTATATCTCTAATCATATGAGTAAATGCACAAGTATATCAGAAAGCTAAATGTGACCACTAATCAATATGCCTCTTTTGTGGAAGTGCAGGGCGAGAAGCGCTAGATTGTGACTAGGGAATGGAGAAGGCTTCCTGGAGGAGGTGGCATTCAAACGGGGCTTTGAAGAATACATAGAGCTTTGTTAGAGAAGCAGGTAGAACACATTGCAGGCAGGGGGACTGAGAGCAGCAAAGTGGTGCTGCACAAATACAGGAATGTTCAGGGTCCAGTGCAAGTGGGCTTCCAGGGCTGGGACTAGGGAGAGACCACAGAGATCTGTGAAAATTCGGTGGTGGGATGAAGGATCAAGGACACCATACATAGCAAGGTTGCATTTATTCTTCACTTCATCTTTCCTCTAGTTCATTACTCTCTCTCCCTACCCACTCCTAAATATAATTCTTCTGTTTTCCAAACAGTAAGATTCAGCAGCTTACTAAGGTCCTCTGTTAGAAAGGATGCAGTTTAAGCACAGCAGTGTCCACCAATAAATAACAAAATAACCTGTGAAGAGCCATATCTAAATGAACCCCAAGAGGCAAAGCTTTATAGTCTCTTCTTTGCTACCTTCTCTGTAGGTAACATAGTTTCTCCTCCCAAAGTCTTGAACTCTGCTATTGAGAGGCACAGAGCTGGTGTCTGCCCCTCTCACAGCCCATTGTATTAGTCAGGTTAAATAATGTTAGCTGCTGTAACACATAGCCCCAAAAATCTCAGGCTTAACACACTAAAAGTTTATATTTTTGTTCAGACAAAGTCTAATGCTGACCAACACCTCTCCTGGGTAACTCTCTGCATCAGCCCTTGTGACTCAGGCTGTTTCCATCTGTCACTAACCTGCAGTGTGACCATGGACAAATCAATTCCTTTCTGTGGACTTCAGAATCTTAATTTATTAGATGGTGCTAATAGCTCTTACCCACCACCTTATAGGATTATCGTGACTATCAAATGTTTACTAAACAATAACTGCGAAAGCAGTCAACATTTATTAAACTGTTACCATTCAGAGACACTGTGCTATGTGCTATTTGATTTAATCCTCATAACAACAGTGTCACAAAAGTCCTACAATTATTATTATAATCATTAAATGGGATGGTGTTTGCATTCTTAAGTGAGACATAATTGTAGAAGAAAATTCCTTAAACACATCGAGCATACTCCCACAGGAGGGTCCAGCACTTGCTAGGCCCTCTTTCAGGAAGGCTCTATGTCACTTAGCAATGTGGCTTCTGTTCTCCCTTCATTCAGGTCCCCAGCTGATGTCATCTTACCAAAGAGGATGTTCCTATCCACCCTCTGTATCCAAAGTATCACCCTCAGCCCTTCGTCCTTCTTTGTCTTCTGACCCTGCTTGACTGTTCTTTGCAGCACTTTAACCCCCGATATATGGGGAATTCTTGAGTGTTTACTGTTGGTTTTCCCCAATTAGATGATAAGCTTCATGAAAGCAGGAACTTTGCTTGAAGCATTCACTATTCTATCTCCGTTGTCTAAAATGGGGCTTAGCATGTAGTAGGTACTCAGTAAATGCTGGTTGAGTCAATATAATCCAATTCTTATTTTATGCTGCAAATAAATGTGGTGAAATGATGCTTTGTCAGTTGATTTTCCTTTACCTGCAAAGGAGCTGTATCAAAAACACAACTGCAGTATTCAGAGGGCTCTGTATCTAAAACATTGACCCCTTCAAGCTTAGGGCGAAGAAATCTACCAGCTGCAACCTGTCAATTCTCTCCTGCTGAAAGGTTAGAGAGAGAACATGCTCTCTTGCAGCCAGTTCCCAGGCATCTGGGTTGCCTATGCAAGCTGTAATCAAGTTATCATATCTAGCCAGTGTCTCCTGGATCCCGTCACTTCTGAATGAGAAAAAATTTGCAGACAAATTTCTAGCAGCAGGAAATTGGTGCTCTCCTGCAAGGCTGCCTGAAAAGCACCTGCAATTTCAGCAGCCTCCCTCCCACTCCTGCTGGGAGGCGGCTTCAAGCCTCTTACTTTGGGATGGGGTGGGTGGGGGAGGGTTCTCTGCTCATTCACTTCCAAACTACCTGCCACTCTGAAATACTGTTCTGGTACCAGTAGGGACCTGGGCCAGGTCCCGATGAGACATAAGCCCATGGCCAGGCTGGTGACCTGTCCCTAATGGGCTTTGCTGAGTTGTTCTGGTCAAAGGAGATGGCTCTGCCCAGAAATCAAGAAGCCTATCACCACCAGCAAAACCTGTCCTCCCCATTGTCCCCAGGCTAAAGGGCATTTGATTAAGTGCCAGGAAAGTTTACTTTAATTTACAAGACCCCTCATTCAGCTCTTCTAGGAAGGAAGCGCTGCACTGGCCTCTGGGCTTTATCTATGTGCCTCCAACTATTTTCACTTTTTAGTGAAAACTGTGAGAGGAACAAAAAGCACTTTCCCCCTTCATCAGAAAGGAAACTTTCCCCCCGTAGGATAGAGAGTTTTGCTGGAGAAAAAGAGCTGAAAGGATAAAGATATTGGCAGAGCTTAATGCCATAAATCTGATTAATTTACCTTGTGACACTCTCAACAAAAAAGTTAAGGGTCAGAGTCTTGCCTGCAAAGTGACCTTTCACCTGCAGCCAAGGCCGTCACAATGGGGGCCTGAGCCGCCTTTCACAGCTACCTGCTGCTTCCTACAATGAGATTGGACACAGTTTTCAACATGATGGAGAACACCTCCGGAGCAAGCAGCCTTTGTTCTTTCTGCCTGCGGAGGGGAAAGCGTCCAGGCCAACATCTTCACTTCCCAGTGTTCAGATGGGACCAGACGAGAGCTGCTGTGTCTGGGACAGAAGGAAAGGAAGTTGACATAAAGAGCTCTCTCTAGGACTAATTTCATGAACATATACTTAATAACTTATAGATATACAAATATGAATTTAAATAAGCATGGTCCTTGCCCTAAAGCAACATGAAGGACCATGTCACTAACTAAAATAGAATAAGTCAATACAGAGGAGGTTCTTGATGCATCTCACAGGATGAGTGACTGAGTGAGCTGTGAGAGCACTTGTATGAAGGAAGATACACAAGAGAGGGACTGTGGAATTTCCGGATTGAGGAAACTCAGAAAATGATCTTGACCTCCATCTCTTAAATTCCACCAACACATGTAAGGAATGCAAAATCAGGTGACCCTCCCTCTTCTCCCTTTTATATTAAAAAGAAAAAAATCTCAGACCAGGCAAGATCTCACGAGGTATAAACAGCTTACACTGGGGCCTCTGTCATGGTGGCTCTTTCTGGGAACGTGTGGCCCCACGTGGGTCACATTCAGAGGTTTCTCTGCTTCTGTGTGTTGCCACATTTTGTAGCCAGCAACCCTCACAGCTTTCCAGTTTTGCATTTCATCTCAGCTTCAGCAGAATGTATCGATAAAGCGGTGCTTCTGGCAGAATGGCACGGTGAATGGGAACCAGCCGCTCAGTCAAGTGCCACAAAAACTGTTCATCTGTGGGACTCACCTTTTGTTCAACCTTTGTTGTGCAGTGAGGTTGTGCTGTATTTTTAAATTCACATTTCTCCCCGTTTCTTCTAAAGGTGCCCGAGCTTGCTGATTCAGAACTTCACGTGTCTGGCAGAAGGCGGTTTCAAACAGCTGGCAGCCATGGGGGCTCCAAAACCCTTCGGTGGGCAGTCGAATCTGGCTCCCTGTAGATTTATGAAGCCACAGATGGGCCCTGGTGGGCTTGTGTGAGAATCCCAGGCAGGCCCAACCCCATCTGCACACTGATATTGTGTCTAGACAGAAGGCTAGACACATCTACCTTCCAAATTCACTGTGAAGCATATTTATTGCCACTGGAAGGCCTAGAGCATGCAGGCAAAACATCAGGAAGTGCTCAGAAAGAAAGAAGGAAAGGGAGGAGGGAGGGAAGGAAGAAAGGAAGGAAGGAAGGGAGGGAGGAAGGAGACACCTAGAGAGAGTACATACAAAGTTAGCACAGAGCACGTGATTCTTCCATGACAGGCCTTCCAAGTGCTGGTGATGGAGTCCCTTCTGAGGTCACCGATCATGGGGTGGGTTATCCGCCATGGCTCGGCCCCAGGGAGGAATGATGAATCCTTGCACGCCAGCCTAGAAGGAGCCCCGTAAATCATCAGATACTAGACATGGCCCAAAAGGAGGTGGTTGTTATCGTTGCTGTTTTGCCCAGCAACAATAACATCATGGAGACCCAAGATACAAAACAAATCAAAGAGAACTGGCTACGGCTGACGTAGAAGTAAGAGGTGGCCAGGAACTCACTCCCTGAGACATTTCTTCCCCTCTCTCCCCACACTCTATCTCTCCTCACCTGGCCCACAAAAGACATTGAGGTTGACAGGAACTGATCTGTTCGAAGGCCCAAGTTGGCAGAAGGTCTTAGAGGAGGTAACTGAGCGATCTATGAGTTAGTGATAACGCTGGGACCAGAGACAGTTCTCCTATCTCTCAACCAGGTGCTTTCCCTTACACCCCATCCTCATTTCCTGATTCTACAGAAAAAGAATGAGGTTTCTACAGTTACAGGAAAAGCAAAAGGATTTGAGCTTGGGGCTGTGGGTCCTCCCCACTCCAAGCCCATGGTTCCCAGCTGGAGGACACGCACTGCATGTGTGAAATATCCAAAACCACCTCTAAACCCAGTCAGACAACCACACTTCATCTGGGTGCCATATGTCTGGTCTTAGAGATTTCATTTTACATTGAAAATATAAGAATCATAATAAGGAAAAGGCTGAGCTCGTTTATCCAGTCAATGGTTTTACATGAAGGCTTTACTTGTAATTTATTGATTTTTTTAAAAAGAAACGTTAGAAAGAACAACAAAATAAGAGATTCCATATTCTCTAGGCAACATAGGGCCTGATGCCAGTAGTAGGTTTATCTTAAATAGAGTAGAGCTTGACATGTTGAAAGATATATTTCAGTGGAGAAATCAATGAGAGAACATGGCACAATTTGAACAGAAAAATAATGTGCATAAAAAATAAAGTTCTCTGGCTCTTAGAAAACATTCTTTTGGAAGACTATTCAGACTTGCAATTTTGCACCAGATGTTGGCATCTGGAGAGACCCTGATTTGACAATTTACCAGAAAATATAAAAGTGGCAGTTTAAAACATGAAAGTTACAGGAAGAATGGCTGCAATGGCCCAGTGGAGCAGTCCTGGAATAACAGAAAACCAGCGTTGATGAGCCAGTGGAGCTGGAGGGATGTCAAGTGCAGCCTGGGCTCAGAAAGGTTCTGGAAGGGTGTCTGAGGGTGAGGAAAGGGAAGGTCCTTCGGTGGGTTCCATGAGGCAGTCAGCGGTAGGGGAAGTGGGCCAGAGGGTACGGCTGGCCCCTGTGATGTGGTTGGAGGGCCGGGAAGAAACGGCTCTCCCAACCTGCTATTACGGCGGCTGTGGTTGGGCCGAGGCTGACAGCTAGGCCCTGGCAGAGAACACAGGAAGCTAGCTGACCCCAGCCTGTGGCACACGTGGAAGCAGACAGCCGTTCTCCCAAGCTTTGGATTCCAGGCCACACTGCTGCAAACCCAGTCTAGCAGCCTAATAGTCCTTGGCTCTCATACCCTCTTCTCAACCAGATGGAGTGTTAATAGCGTACCTTCCTGTCTGTAGCTAGAAATTCGTTTAAAAAAATTTTAGGTATCACTTACATGTAGTGAAATACTCAGTTCTAAGTGCTTGATCAGGTTTGATATGTGAATGTACCCATGTGCCCCTTACCCTGATCAAGACACAGAATATTTCTATCGCCCCGGAAATTTCCCTCGTGCTCCTTCCTAGTCAATGCTTCCTGTGTACACACAACATGAAGTGACCACTTGTCTGACATCTGTCCCTGCAGGTCAGATCTGTTGTCCTAGAACTCTGTATCAACAGAATCGTGCCATGTGTCCCCTTCTGTGTCTCACTTCCTTCACTCAGTATGCTTTTGAGATTCTCTCTCTCTCTCTCTCTCTTTTTCCTTTCTGAGTAGTATTCCATTGTATGGATATACCACATTACTATCTTTTGTTGTTTATCCATTCATGTGTTATTGGACATCAGGGATGTATTCAGTTCTTAGCTTTTTATGAATGAAACCTGCTATAAACATCCCTGCTGAAGTCATTGTGTGGCTATGACTTCATTCATCTAGAGTAAATGCCTGGGAGTGAAACTGGTGAGTCCTAGGATAGACGCATGTTTAATTTTTTAAGAAATTGCCAAAAGATTCCCATAGTAGCTGTTCAGAGGTTCACAAAGCATAAATATTGCGGTGGTCCCTATGCTTCAGGGTGTGTGAACTGCTGTGGAGTGCAGGTGGACACGTTGAGTGTGGTGGGGAACACGCTGGCCTGGCAGCTGGGCCATCCACGCCCTGTTTCTCCTGAAGTATCTGGGTCTCAGCGTCCTCATCCGCTGAGAGAGGTGGTTGAATAGGCAATGCCCACGCATGTGTCTAGTCCTACTCTGACATAACAAATTTTGATCACTTTCTAGGAAAGTAAAGCAAAGGTGCATTAGCTATTGTTCTCCTTAAAAGCTAACATCTGATTTGTCACCTACAAATGGGGTAACTAGGTTTATCATGTATCAATTTCAGGCCCCAGATCAGTTATGATACATCCAACTGCAAGACACAGAAGATCCCATTCAGCCTGGCTTACCCACGGACCTGAAACAAGCCAGAAGGTAGAGGCCAGGGCCCAGGCATGGAATGACCTGGGTTCCTGCTCCCCTTCCCTGCAGGTTCTTGGCTTTGCCTCCATTCTGTGACGGTTTCATCCTTAATTTGGTAATAAGATAGCAGCAGTGCCAGGCCTCACTTCTACTCGCAGCGGAAGTAGAGAAACTATCCTTTCCAGCAGTTCTTTCTTAAGAATGAGGACATTTCCTTCCCAGAAGTTCGTAGAAAACTTCCCAGAGAGAACACTTCTGCAGAGAGACTAGGAGATATTAAGCCAAAAATAAGATCATCAAGGGTGTGCAAAGTAGAAGAAACAGGCAGTCAAGATGATGCAGACTTTGGTCCTGGCTTAAGAGAAATGAGGCCAGCAAGAAGGGCAGAGCTGGTGCTCACTGGCTGCCACAGGAAGGTCCATGGTGGGCTGGCTGGAAGTAAAGGCCTGGGCCTAGAAGACAGACTCCACTAAGAATCCTGGGCCCTAGAGGAGCTGGTCCGTACACAGGGCAGGAGTAGCACTTGCTTTACAACATCCTCAGGCTGGCCTCTGTCTTTCCCCCTCCCCGCTGCCTTGTGAGGAAGTCTTGGGCCACCGGCAAGCCAGCCTCTGGTCTCCCAGCAGAGAAGGAAGCCGAGGTTGTGGGCCCTAGGATCTCAGAGTGCTGGGTGTGTACGTGTGTCTACCACAGTAGCCCTCAACTGCCCGAGGACAAAACCACATTTCTTTCTTCTCTTGATACTGTGGAGCATACTTGAAGAGGCCTCAATAAATATTTGTCACGAGAACTTTGCTGCTGTCAAACAGAAACTGCACGTTGACACTTGGGTGAGACTATTTCAACCTACTCCTCTGCCACAACAGCTTCTCAGCAACCTCTGGAGGCCAGCCTCCCACCCCACCTCTGTGGGCCTCAGCAGCTGAGGGCAGATTTCAGGGAGGCCCCCTTGGACTGGCATGTGGAAGGTGAGTCTGTTGAGGAAACAGTGTGTTATAAGTGGAAGAAATGGAAGGTGTGTTTAAGACCTGATTTCTATAGTGGACTCCCCTGCCCTCTGAGGCCCTGCTTCATGACTGGGAGATGCGTGCAAGGCAGAGTGGGGGGGGCTGTCTCCGGAAAGTCCCCAGGCCAGACCTCAGGCTCAGAGGCCCAGAGAGCAAGTGGCTATGGAGAAGGAAATTAAAGTCTGCTGTGGGGAGACCCATGCTTTCATTGGGTCACGGGGGGCTCCACCAGGAGGCCCCAGGGGAAGCGTGACAGTTTAAGGAATAACGGTGTTGAGCTGGCCCTGCAGGAGACAGGAGAAGACCAGCCAGACAGAAGTAATCTGGGTTCAAGAGCTAACTCCCACTCAACCCACCTCCTTCAGCCTTTTCCATAGAAATGTTACATCTTAACCTTTCTGGGTTAGTCAATGGTAATGTCACAAGCTACTGACCACACACTCCCCCCAGCCCCCACACTCTGCACTCTTGGGGGGGTGTGTTTTCCTGATATTTTACATTTTTCCCATCACAAACGGTCATCCCCCGGATGTGGAAAAGAGGACATAAATTAGCAAATGGTTACAGAGTTATCCTCCTCCCTCTCTTAGATCATGTGACTCCTCAGTTGGAAATTGCATGAACGCACAGCATTTGAAAAGTCACGAAGTGATGAGGGTTAGGGCAGACGAGCCCTGGAGCTCTCGGCCTGCGTGTGCTGAGCGTTTGTGAGCAGAGCGGGGAGAGAGGCCCTTACCGAGGTCACTAGTACCACGGCTTGCCTCACAAAGGAAAGATGCCTTTAATAGAGGTCAGGTGAGTAGAAAGGCAGCTTTTTTTCGCTTAGAATGAACTATTATCTTAAGCTAATTCTAAAAAGTCAGGCCATTCCACAACATGGTGGGGGAAAGAAAAGGATTTAGTAAAAGTTATGCCATCAGGATGTTGAATTATCGAATCTAAAGACAGATTTTGATAGCAATTTAGATTTTAAAAAATATCCCCCAGGGAACCAAACATCATTGAGATGAAGAAACTGACACCTGGAGTGCATAAGTGATTTATCCAAAAATCAAAGGCCCTTAATATCTTTGCTCTTCACACCACAGAATCACCGGGCTTCCAATCAAAGAGCACTAAAACCCAGCTCGTCTGCTTCAGTCAAAGAAAGGTCTCAGCACTACTTACTGTCCCATTGCTGGGAAGTCGGACGGGTGACCGGCAGTGTCTAACTGCTTCCACGTCCACCCTGGCAAATGTCGCAGAGAGATAAGGGTTTAAATCAGACCAGTCCCAGAGTGCAGATCTGAGCCTGCAGAGGTGCACGTGAGCCTCCAGGGAGAAGGGCTCTTCGGACGGGTTTCTTCTCTTATCTTGATGGCAGGGGTGTTTGGTGGCCTTTGTGTAACCCCAAAAGCCTTGGGTCTGACAACAAAGTTTGCAAAGACTGTCTCCAGGCTGTAGCCGTTGCAAGTGCCTTTGCAAAGATTAGGCTGTTTGATAAACAGATAAACTTGGAGCTGGAAGGGCCTTGAGAGTTTACCCAACTCAGCTCTCTAGACTTTTTTTCTTTTCAGTAGAGGAGGAAGTTGCAGCTCAGAGAGGAGGCAAGAATCACCCTCGGACCCACAGTGGCTTATGGGTGTAAAAGGAGTCAGTGTGAGAACGCCAGCCAGGCCACCACCTTGCACGGCCTCCCCGGGGGAAGGCAAAGGCCCGCTTCTCAGAGGTCCTGACCATTCCTTCAATCCTGGGTCACAAGCTTTCTCCCACCATCGCCCTCAGCCCATCTCCTGCTTTGCCCTTGCTGGCTTCTCTTAAAGGAGAACTGGGAGCATGAAGAATATTGTTACTTTTGCAGACGAGTCAATCAAGTCCCAGTTTAAAAAAGGAAAAAAGTTTCTCAAGCAGCACCAGTTAGGAATCACTTGAAACTCTCCCTGAACTCCGGTTCCTAGGCCCCGCCCCAGGGCCGGCGTGATGGCCAACAGTCACGTGTGGGGAGCGGCTGCCACTTGGTCTCCTCAGCATTCAAGGCTCATCATTATTAGGCCTCCACCCGCCTTTCCCACCTGATTTCCTGGATCTCCGCCCATCACATTCCTGTACATCAGCTTCATTGAACTCTTCTGTGTTTGATAAAATTGCATTCGTGGTTGTGGGAGCTACCATTTACCATGTGCCTCTAAAGTGCCCTCTCACTGCAGTGCCTCTCGGCAGCAGGTGACGGCACTGTCCCCATTTTACAATGAAGACTGAAGGTCATGCCTTGTCTAAGGGCGCAGAGCCCAAAGTCCCCACTCCCAATCACCTCCCAGCACGGCCCCCAGGGGTGCAGCCTTTGTTTTTCTCTATCATTGCTGACACCATGTCCTCTACAAAAGTGACGTTCCTCTGCCCGCCACCTCTGCCTGACAGTGTCTGGCTCATTCCTCCCAGCCAGCATCACCTTCCTCTGCCTCTTTCCAGGCTCCTCTGACTGTGTGCCTCATACTGGAGGTGATGGTGGGCACCTTCTCCACTGGCCCCTGCCCTGGACCACACCTGGGGACTGCAGGAGATTCCTATCTGGTCTCCACCGTCACTCCACACAGCTACAGGAGTGACAGTTTCTAAAATATGTCAGGTTGTGTCACACCAATGTTCACAAGCTCCAGTGGCTCCCCATCTCCCTGGGAGTCAGCTCCCTCCCCACAGCCTACACCCACTCTCTGACGGCATCCCCACTTCTCCCTGCCTTGGCCACTCCGCCCGAGCCCACTGGTCTGCTGTTCCTCCGAGACACCATGCACATGCCTGCCTGGGGGAGGCTGTTCCTGCTTCACAGAAAGCCCCAGATATCCTTCAGGTCTCTGCTCAGATGTCACTTTATCACAGGGGCCTTCCCTAGGAGTATCTAGGGAGATAGGAAGATACTCCTTTGGGCTGGCACAGATGGGGAGGCCAAGGCCCAGAGAGAGAAGTTCATTATCTCAGGTCCCACATGAGCCAGTGGCCACCAAGACTGGAACCCAGGTCTCTCAGCTTCTTATCCGTCCTGTTGCTGCTGACTCCATGACCAGGAGGTCCCAGCATCATTCCTATTATTGCATGGGTTTGTTCAGTTTCTGCCATCCATGCGCTGTGTGACTGCGGGAAGAGAGCTCCATGCCAAAGCCTCGATTTTATCAAACGTAAGGATGAAGGGGTGGAGGAAAGCAGGGAGCATGGATGTAGTTAGCCTCTGAGGTCCCTCTGAACTAAGTAACCTTTGATGAAAGACTACGCTTTGCTGTCTGACACACACACCCGGGGCAGATCCAAGATATGTAGGGGCTAAAGCAAATAGAAATGTGAGGGCCTTTTATAAGAAAAAGAATGTAAACATTACAATAACATTTAGGTGCAAATATGGATATTTATTTAGAAAGTTGGTAAGGTAAATACCATAAACATGCAAATCCATAAGGACAACTTCATATTTTTAGTAATTAATTGCTTATAATATATAAATTATATCTGTAATATTTTTAACCTATATTTATTACTAACTACTTTTTTGGTTGACTCTTAATATGGCAATGATTTTGTTATATGATGTTCAATAGAGACAATAGAAACTAATCCACTCTTTTCTCTGGCGTGATTGACTAGAGTTTCTTTTTTTATTACTAGGAGAGTGGCAATGTATAAAACTCAAGATTTTTCAATAAATATACTTGATTTTTGTAGCACTTCTATAGACACAGAGTTGTGATGAATCCTATTTCATACAAGTCTCACTTTAAGAGAAAAACCACATGGTGCGTTTAATTATGCATAATGCCTTGTTAATTTGAGTCCTGACTTCGCTTTTATTAGGCATCATTGAAGTGAAATCCCCCATTTATAACTGCATACCCTTGGTGAGCAGAAGCATTTCCCCCAGGCTGGCCTCTGGCTCCATACCTAGCAAACCGTGCTTGCTTCTCCTCCATTCCCCAGAGACCTTGGGTGTTTAATGGAACTCTTGACGGGCCCTTTAGTCTGCAGCTGTGTGATGGCAGCAGGCGAGTTAGCGTAGTGGAGGTACATTCCTGGAAGTCATCTTTACATCCACAAGGCTAGAAATAACTTCATTACACAGAAGAGACAGCAAGTCACAGATGTACATCCCGTGATGCCCAAATTAAGACAACCCCCACTCCAGGTCCTCTCGGCCGCAGTGCGCAATTCCTCTGGGACCAGCTTTGATGTCACTGGACAGCGCTGAGGGTAGGACGGAGGCGAATCAAAGTGGACGTTGCATTCTTAACCAATTATGGTTAAAATATGATTTTTACAAATTTTACAAAGGCAAATGGCAAGGAGAACACCTTGGAAGGGTCTGTACTGATGAGAAGCTTCAACTCCTTTAGCCTGCCTGTGAATTCACCTTGCGCTTAAAGAAAAGGACTGCCCACCCTGCCTGCCCGCCTGCATGAGAGGAATCTAGCCAGGTTAGCCAGTGAGTAAATGCAGCGAGCGGAAGCCTACTTGCCTTCACAATAGCGTGTTTTCCTCTCTATGGAACAACCTCAATAAACTCCAGGCAAGAAGTTGATTACAGAGCAAGGCCTTGATGAATTCAAATGCAAAGGATTACACAGAGTACTGTTTAAAATATTTTGGCCTTGTATTTTCTTCTTAGTGTTGGAAGTACTCTGCTGCCATGTATAATGCTCATGGTGTTCCTATAAGGCAGGTGGGTGGGAAGGATAATTCTTCACGGCGTTGGTGCCACGGTTCGAACCAGGCCAAGGTCTGGCAAATGAAACACAGGGCACGGCACAAGTAGGTTTACAGTTGTGAGTACACTAAACACAAAGTTTATTCTTGTATTGTATTCATTATTGTATTATTTTCCGTAAGAACAACTGTGAACCCACTTTTGCCCCACTTTGTAGCATCAGCAACTTACGGGGGGGGGGGCGGGGGGAGAAACCACACATTGAAATCTTCACTTTGAGTCTGTTTTCTCCTTATCCTAAATACTATCTAATGCTTCGTTTGATTGGGGTATATGACTTAACACCAGTATTTTTACTGAATGGCTGACAACTACTCTTAGAAAAAGCAAATTTTTAAAGCAATGAAATATCATTAGCTGCCTTCTTGATATACGTCTTGTTTTATCTTCTCAAAGAGATTACAGAGTAAAATAGCTTGGACGTGAAAGAGTGCGATTTTCCGTTTAAGGAGCAGCCCACAGTTTCTGCTGGCCAAGAGATCGTTGATACACATCTGAAGACAAATAGTTAATAAAGGTGTTTGGATTGCAACATCTGTTGCCATTCTTGGAAGCTGGGATTTAATTGCAGACGGAACATCAAATCTTCAGAGGGTTGGTAAGACAGAGATTGATTGGGGTCATCAGGTTACCCAGAAGTAAAATCCCAATCCTTATCTTTAAAATGCAGTGTCCAATTGATTCTCTCTGGATCATTACACACAGCGCACCGAGGTAGGGCCGGGGGAGGAGTGGTCAAACATTTTCCTTTTTAAGATACTTTCAAAATAAACCAGAGTGGTGCTTTGATTTTGGTGATGTCTCAAAGCAAAGTGCCAGCTAAGGCCTCAAGATGGAGGTCTTAATGTTCTGTCCATGAGTAAGTACCCCTCCCATTTTTACTGCCTGCTGCCCACCTGAGCGGCCACACCACAGACGCCAAATCTGCCCAGCCAGGGGCAGCAGGCTGGAACCACGACCTGGAAATCAAATCATAGGGATCATAGGGATCCTAGGGTCCCCCTGCCATTAGCAACCTATAAAGTCAAAAGAATAAGCGGAATGCTTCTATGACTAAGATGGGATCAGCTCCGATCCCCAGGGGCCACTCTTCCACTGAGTCTGGAGACCTGAGTTCTGGGCAAGCTCTACCACTAAGCTACCGTGTGACTTGGAACAGCTCATCTCCCTTTCCCGGCTGCCATGGCTTCATCTTTAAAATAACGGAGTGAACTAAAAAATTTCCAGTGTTCTCAGAATTTGAACTTTAAAGTCAGTTGTTGTTGTTGTTGTTGTTGTTTTTTGGGGGGGGCGTTAAAGTAGTATCCCTACTCAGGATCTTACCTGAATACCTTTCCTGGGCTGTGGCTCCTCAATCTGAGAACCCACCTCCCCAAAGACAGAGGCCATGGACAGAGGAGGCCTAGGCCCAGGTCAAAGCTACTGTGGACTGGACAGCCAAGGGGTGTGATTCTCCAGCTGAGTACCACACTGGTGGTCAGTAGCTTCCAAAGAAAACCAGTAAACATCTCTCTAGAGTTTCCTCCATAGATATCAGAAAACCCTGTGAAGACAGTAACATCACCAGAAGGCAAAACGCTCTTTCCTCTAGCAGATTAGAAAATGGACTTGCGGCTTCCCGGAGAACTGGAATTTCTCTAGACTGGCCTTTTTGACAGACAGGAACAAAAAGTCACATGTGGGAGATAACTCCTGGGACTCATAATACCAGGGAAGTCTGTTACATGGAACTGTTTGATTCTAGTAGTTGAAGGAGCTGGCAGTCCTCTGAGACAAGAAGGTGGGAGAAAACACCCTTAGGGTAAGTTCAGCATCATATTTTATGCTTAGAAAAGAAGGCGCTTTCAGGGGGTCTACTGTTTGCCTTTACTTTTTGTAGCGTAAAAGGTCAGCATTTACAAGTTAGGATTCCAAAGTCCAAAAAAATACCAAAAGGGGCTTCCTTGAAGAATCTTAACAACCTCAAGATAGTATTAATTACCCTCTTATTAAAACTAAATTATTTTAAATTCATTTATATTTCATAAGAGTCAAATCAGAAATTTAGCACCTTATTGCAAAAATGATAAATTTGTAACATCCAAAGTGTAATACTTTATATAAAATAGGAAAAAGCTTAAGCAGTTCTATAACAAAGTTCACTGCGCATATTTGTGATATAGTTGTAATGTACACTATTATTTCACTTTTTAAAATTTTGTGTTTTTTTACTTGTAAATATGTATTTGGAATTATTATGTAATTTTATCAATTGTTGGATGCTTATCCAGCCTTAGCAAACCATTTGGAAAGAGAAGAAACATGAAATCTGTTTGTAGTGCAGCTACACGCCCTTTAAACACACACGTGCGTGCACACACACACTTCTGCACCAATTCTTCTATAACTATTCAAAGTTCTCTGGCCTTCTCTGGTCACCTTATAAGAGGGTTGCCTCGGTTAGCTTGTGTACGTTTTCAGAGCGTTAGGAGGGCTAGAAATCGCTTGTTTACAAGGCCAGGATGCTGTCTGCTGCCCACTCATCCGGTAATGCTGTCTGCTGCCCACTCATCCGGAAACTGCGCTGTGTCCCAACAAAGAGGAGACGTACTGAGGAGATGGCTTGGCTTTAGGTCCCCCCACCTTTCCCCCAGCCAGGGTGCTCCAGACTGGCCCAGAGGAGAGTTCAGCATATTGTACCAGGCAGTGAAAGAATGGAGTCCTTAGTGCTTTTACTAATCCTCCTCTTTACTAAATAAGCAAGACCAGCTTTGGGGGTAGGAGTGGGAGGAAAATTATATAATTTGAGTTAATTGGTTTGGGGCTACCCAAAGCCCCAGCTGTCTTGAAGGGAATTGTTTGGTCTTCAAGACCCAATTAGAGACATTCAGCTGATGCCAAATGGATTTTACTCTTTTTTTAAAAAAATTATTATCAAGAGACTCAGCCTCCATGCTATACCAAAAAAATATTCTAAAACACAGCCTTCCCAAAGGCATCCTGAAAATATGTCTGGAAATACGTATACCTAATGGCATGGGAGGATATAAAGACATGCTAATTAACTAGTTTGTTTTATAAGTTCAAGAATGCAACCTCAAGGGACAAGACGGGAACGCCTTTCAGCAACTGCACAGGGGCCCTAAAATGCGCGTTAGCTAATCAAATTGTTTGAACAAATGACCCAGCCACTATCTTCTTTCCCTCAATAGGAATTGGTTGGGCAGATTTGAGAAATTCATCTTTGGCCTCCCTAGATCTGAATGGAAACCACATGTGACTTCCATCTGAAAAATCAATGTGTCAGGCACGGCCATGGTGACACCAACTTGCAAGCGGCAGCAGTTTGAGTTTCCAGGTATTCAGACAGAGCAAGAATTGTGGCATGTTTAAAGCCACCTGAGGTGCACTGGCTTTTCAGTCCAGCAACTTAAGCAAATGATGCTTGAAGTCAGTTTTTGTGAATGACAACAAACATCATTCCTTTTGTAAGGTCCATGCAGCCCAGAAAGATGTTAGAAACAAGCATCGTAAACTGCAGAGTTTGCGTCTGTGTTTACAGAATCACTACTTGATTCAGCAGTTGTTCAATTCAGTTATTTCCTGAGAGAGTACCGTGTGCACAGAACTGGTAAGGAAATAACATTAAGACCATGCCCTTATCTTTTGAGAACTTTCACGCACAAGGGGGTGGGAATGAATGAAAGGGTTAAGCAACGATTATAAAATTTGAGCAAAAGAAAGGAAGGGTAACTGATGCACATACTAGAGGGTAAGATGAGGAAGGGACCTCACCTACTCAGAGATTTTATAAACAAAATGATATTCAAAATGGGTCTTTAATGCTCTGAGTGATTCCAGCAGACTTGAGGAATCACGTGCAGCCTTGAAGTTTCCTGTCAAACATCGTTTTCTTAGGGAGGTTGTCCCAACCAGAGGGAACATGAAGAAAGGAATGAAGACAAAGGTGGGAGTGGGAAGTCTGAAAAATGGTGAGCAATGTAATGGAAATCAGCCAAGAGCACTTGTGGGGTGCAAATGAAGCTTGAGCCTGGAGGGCTAGGTCAGGTGCAGATCTGAATCCTTGACTACCAAGGTGAAAATCTGTTCTTGACTGCAAAAGCAGTGGGGAGCCATCTAAGGATATGGGCTGAGAACTGGTAAGAGTAGCGCAGTGCTTTCACAGGGGAGGCTGGGACAGCAGTGGGCTGTGTGGGAAGAGGCCATGAGGGCCTGAGTGACAGCAAAACCCCAGCCCCAAAGGGCAAACACAGAGTGTGGAGAGCATGAGCTGGCATGGGCTAAAATAATGTATCCAGTGGAAAACCAAGGCATGCTGTCTTCCATAGCCAGTAAAAACATGGATTCTAAGATCTCCAGGGTGCTTTCTTGAGAAGGGGCCTTTATTCATCTGAGAGATAGGATTGACTCCTGGACCTTTGGTGAATGAAACGACATAAAACCTCAGTGAATCCAACAGACATAGATCCCTACCTCATGACGGAAATAATGAACTCTCCCTTGGTCCTCAGAGTCCCCTTCAAAAACAACAGATATGAAGGACCAGTTTCTAAATAAGCACATCCACAAGTACAGCCCTGTCATCTAGAACCTTATAGCTGCTGATCTATTGCCTGGATTAGCAAGTACCGAGGTCACGGCATGCATGCATGAAAGTTGTGCCCTATGCACAGGCAAACAATGTACAGGCTGTAGACAGCTAAACCAGCACAGTCAGTACACAAGGGGTGACATCATATAGATGGGGTACCCCAAAAGCCAAAGGATGTCATAGGCCAGAAGTAGGAAGAACCAGATGAGGAGAAAGTGAAATGAAAGGCTTGAACTTATATAAAGAAATCAGAGGTAACTCAGCAGGAAGCAGCATAGACAAGGAAAGACAGGCCGTTGGATTTTGGCCTTTTTTGTACAGCAGGAGAAGGGCTCTGGCTACAGACAGCTCTGCCCAGGCCCTGGGGCCGGTGTCATGGGGACAGACACATCAGGCCACCTGACGTGGTGTCTGCAGACGTAAGCAGTTGCTTCACTGCCTCCCTTCTCACGGAACTCTGCTGACCAGGCAAGACGCTGTGGTTCCAGAAAAGTTCGTCTTCTTGGGGAGGTTGCCTACAAGGAAAGGACGGGCTGGCCACGAATTTCCAGTTCTCAGGGGAGGTCAATTCCCCCTGGTAAACGGATGGATGAATCAGAATGTTCCTCTACATGCCAGTGGCCTAAATGTCAGTCTCTGTGAACAGGATCTTCTCAGCAGCTTGACAGGCTCTGTACCCTGGAATAAGGTGACTTCATCTAAGCACAGCCCACCGTGGTAGGGGTCATTCTATACCAGGCACTGTTGTGAGCACCTCACATATACCATTTCATCTCCTGACAGCCACCCAAATAAGGTAGATGTCATGATTTCGAGTTATGGCTGATGTTAGTTAAGTAACCTGCTTGAGGTCACTTTGCTGGTAAGTGGTAGAGCTGGGATTTAGGCCCAGGTTCCCCTGACTTCTGCTTCTGTTCTTTGTTGCCCACTCACAGCACTATTAACATGCAGTCCACTGGTGGTCTTTCAGTCTCACTATCATCTCACCTTAGCAGAAGGTGCATGTACTTATATCATTGGATCCTCGTTAGAATCCTGAGGGAGGCAGGGTAGGGATCATCCTCTTCTTTTGACAGAGAAGATCAGAGAGATGCAGCGAGACAAAGCAGCTTGCAGAGATGGCAGGGCTGGTCCGAGGGAGACCTGCCTCCAAAAGTCATGCCTTCTGACTCCCAACAGGGGGCCCTTTCCATTGGGTCTTTAGGAATCAGGTGTGTTTCTCTCATTGACAGAGCCATTGCCTAGCAGAGCTCCTGGGGTATAGTAGAAGCTGAGGAAAGCTTTGTGGGGCTAAAATGAATGATGTTAGGCCAGCCATCTACCCAAGCGCACAGTCTGAGTCTGACCCTAACCTCAAGGGACAGTACCTAGGAGCAGAACCATGGGAAGGAGCCTAGAAAAGCTGACCATAACAATCACAAAACGTAACACTCGCTTAAGGCTGCCTGGGCCAAGACTTTTCTCTAAGTGCATTGCACATATTAACATATTTAGAGCAACCCTGACAGCAGACACGACCCTTTTTCCCATCTTATAGATAAGGAACAGGGAGGGGAGGAAGCTTCAGTAGTTTGCCCAAGGCCACACGGTCAGAAAGCAGCAGAGCCAGAGTCAGACTCCACAGCCCTCCGATAGTCACACAAGCACGTCGCCGCACATGCCGACCCTCAGACAAGTGGCTTCTTCCTACCCCAAGAAACAACTTCCTTCTCAGTGTCCCTTGAGAGGCCCTCTGTGGGCCTCAGTCTCTCTACCGAGAAAGGAAAGGGATGAACTCCATGCTCAGTAACAGCCTCTGATTTTCCCACAGAGTCATGCTGACTTCCTTTGGAATGAGGCCCAGTGAAGACAACAGCCCCTGCCTTCATTTTCATTTATGTTTTTAGTGTTACATTCAGCAGCAGTTTCTATCTCTAAATACCTTAAGAAACCAAGGGGGAAGCCCACCTATAACTCCCCTTACTCCTAAGAAAGAGGTGGAGTGTCCCTAAATACAACCTACTGAGATTAATCCGTCACTAGTGCATGCCAGGAGCAGGGGCGGAGCTGCCTCTGGGGGGTCCTAATTGGAGCCCTTGTGGGAGCAGCCGCTCTCAGTGCTCATTAACTCCTCACAGGTGCACTGGCCCACAGTAATTGGGCTTCTGTCAGCCAGGCCCATTGGGACCCATAGTTGGAGGGCTCAGCCAGGGTCCCCTTTTCTCCCCACCCCCCACTTTTATTTACCTGTGTATTGGGTCAAACAATTGGGAAGACTAAATTCTAAACAGCCTTTGTTCTTTTTGCTCCTTCATCCTCTCTAAGTCAGAGAAATAGAATTCAAAAACAAAGCCATGAGGCACCCATCTTCTGGAAAGTTACACAAGCGCAGCGGGTTATAGATGGCAGATAGCACTCGCCTGTCAACGGTCAATGGAACAGGGACACACCTGGATGATGCACCTGCACAAAAGCCTCGTACCTGGGGGTAAGCCCTCAGCCAGCAGGGCCCCATCTCCTGGGGAGACAGCTTCAACAGCCGGGTAGGGCACTGCCCACTCTGAGATAAGGGATCAGCCTCGCACACCTCCATGTGGTTCTGGCCCATGGCTGTGGAGTGAAAGCTGGAGGTGATTCAGAATCCTTGGGACAAAAAAAAAAAAACTTGGAGCTAAGCTCATACGTTTATTCTTATGATGAAATTTATTGAGCACCTACTCTGTGCCAAGTGCTGTTTGAAGTTCTAGGGTAAAAAAAGCAGATAGAAATCTATGCCCTTATGGAAGTTCTTGGTGGGTTAGCCAATAAATAAACATACATAACAGGTAGTGATAGATAATACGTAGAGAAATAAAACAAGGTAAAAGAGAGGGAAGAGTGGAAGAGGAGGTGATGTTTTAGATTGGGTAGCCAGGGAGGTGATATTTAAATGAGGTAAGGATGTCAGTCATGCAAGTATCAGGGACAGGCTGTTCCAGGTGGAGGAAATAGCAGGTGCAAAGCTCTGAGGTAGGAGTGTGTGGTTGGCATCTTTGAGGATCAGCAAGGAGGCTGCTATTGCTAATTGCAATGAATGAGGCAGAATTTAGGAGATACCAACATCAGACCTTCCTGCTTCGGAAAGAAACAGGAGCAAAGAATCCAACATTATTATCCTGTGAGGCTGTTTAGATGAGCTATTGTTGCTAAAATCTTTGAGGTCCCTGAATAAAGGGCATTTTGTTTTATAAAGGAGCAAACTACCATTCATTCAACTGTGTACTCAGTGACCTGTTCTTCATCAGCTCCCAGAAGACCTTCTGCATCAAAATCAAGTCAGTCCTGTTCTACAGAGACCCTTTGATTCCTGTAATGTGAGATCATTATTTTTTCTCCTGTCAATTTTCAGGGAGAAATGTCTCAGTAGTGGTGTGCTGATAAATATTTAACAGCTGGATCTCTGGATAAAATATAAATAGATGATAGATACATGGATACATAGATACACAGATATAAGTTTATTATAAATTTTATTGATATAAAGAGCGTGTAGCACAAAAAATAAAAACATACACAACACTGTCATAACTTTCATACGGCCAACTGAGCCTCACAAAATGTTTTCATTGATTGCTGCTAAAATCCTGAATAGGGAGTCAACCTGTGGGAGCAGTTGACAAATGAGTATGGTTCTCACATGAGTGTTGGTTGACACGGTGGTTGTCGCTGAGGTGCTCAGGAAGAGGAACTGAGGTCTCCTGTTGATGCAGATCAATAACAGCATAATCACCAGCCCGGAATTCTCACGCCAGTCAGCGTAAGGCTGTAACAATGAGTGAATCCAGAATCATAACCTCCGCAAGAAGATAGTCTGCCCCCATCGTTTGCTGGCAGTGTGACCTTGGGCAGTTACTTAACTTCTCCAGCCTCAACCTCCTCATCTGAACACCAATCTCCTAAGGTTATTGTGAGGACTAAATGAATTAACATACAAGTATAAAGTGATTAGACTGATGCCTGGAATAAAGTAAATATTCAGTAAATGATAGCTGTTATTTATAGTGATAATAATAACAGCAATTATTATTAGAGAAATAAAACACCTCTCTTGGCTTCTTCTGTTGGGGGAGGCAGCAGGGGGAGGGGAGAGGAGGGGGGAGAGGAGAGGGTGGGGGAGAAGAGAAAGAGCGCTGGCTGGGAGTGCAGGATCGTGGTTTCTAAGCGTGGCTCTATCACCATTGGTCTCTGTGACCAGGGTCAAAAACACTTCCTCTCTTTAGACTTCAATTTCTTCGTCTGTAAAATGAGGTCATTGGATTAGCTCAGAGTTTCCTAAACGGAGCTAAGCTTTTGGGAAGCTCTCCTAAACATCTAGGTTCCCAGGCACCACTATCGGTTTACTGAATCAGGCTCTGAAATTGTGGGGCCCGGGAACATGATTTGTTTTTTAAGCTGTCTAGGTGAGTCTGATGCACCAGTTAATGTTTGGAGCCATTGGATTTGACTACAGGAAGGCAGGGACTGGGTTTCATCCACTACTGCATCCTAGCACCTCTGGAATAGTGCCTGGTACGGAACTGGCACTCAGTAAATCAGTTTGAATTGTAACTGAGTGGATTGAATGAATGAATAAGTATGCGTCAACTTGGCCTCTGCCTGAGGGTCAGGATATGGAGCTAACAAAGAGCCATCAGAAGGTGAAGAGGCTCAGCAACTGGGAAATCTTCTCCCTGCGCTCTCCCTTCATGGAGCCTGGAAGTTCCCCGGGATTGTGGGATGTGCTTCTCGTCATACCCAAGGTAATTCACCCCCGAGAGAGGATTTTAAGTCTAGCTAACTTCCTCAGGGCTCGGTTTGGGGGCTTCATTCCCCACATTTTCGAGGTGCTTATTTTTAGGGAGAATGATGATAAACTGTTCAGCTACTGGGGGATGGAGGGGTGGGGAAGCATTTCCAATTTCCTTTATAGAACAACAGACATGGACAGACGTGATGTCATTTCGTTTTAAAAAGGTGTTTGAGTTGGGAAAATGTTTCCAAAGTATTTTAGAGGGCTTCATAAATGGCTAATAAAATGTGTGTGCATATATATGTGTGTGTCTGTATATATATACATATATATAATCTTAAAAATACAGTAATAGATGAAATACTTTTGAAGGTAAGACTTTATGGGCTAACATTATGCTTCCAGATTTCTATTGTTTGAAAAATAAATATGTGTATCTGGGTCCATCAGCCTTAAAGGGAAAAGTTCCTTTTATGATAACATCTTGTTTGCACATTTAAAATATGTAACCTAGACTTACAGCTTGCTGGAAAGGCTTAAATTATCTATTTAACTGTTGGTTCTACCGAAAACGATCAGCTTAAATACCATATCAGCAGCCCTGATTTTTACTGATGTGCTAAACCTAAATGCTCTCTTTTTCCCTTCTAAATAGTATTTTTAAAAATCACTTTGGAGAAAATAGGTTAAAGGTCAGATAAATCATGCACCTAAAGAGCACATGTTTCCAATATTAATGAATGTTTGGTGAAGAAGTTGCACTAATTAATTAAGTTTGGAAAACACGGAGTTAATAAAAATTTTCAACAGGACTTTTTAGAATATTTAACATGTTAATGTATTTGCACCATTCCAGGAAGAAAAGTCAGGCACAATATTTCCCAAAAGTATTTGACCAAAGAACACTTTATACACAGATTATCACTGAACTTCTTATAGAGCTAGCTAGCTAGTGTTCCTCAGAACACAGTATGGGAAATTTTGGCCTAGAAAGAAGTACTATGGACCAACATGAATTTTTAGAAATTATAATATATTTGTTTGCTTGTTTATTTGTTTGTTTAGGAAGTTGGAAGATAAGTGTTATAAGAATAACTCATTGATTTTTCTGAACTCATCAAGAAAATATCAAATCAAATCCGTATTATATAAAAAGGATAAACACATTATGACAAAGTGATGTTTATCCCAGGAATGCAAGGTTGGTTTAACATTCAAACAGCAATTGATTTAATTTACCAAAGCAACAGAATCATAGAAAATGGCTTATGCTCATTTCTAAAAATGAAGAAAAGGCATTTGACAAGATTAAATACCCATTTATGAACTCTTAAATCCCTCAACACACTAGGAATAAGATGTCTGATAAAGGACAGCTGTGAGAAATGTAGTGGACATCATACTTGATAGTGGATCGCTGAGCTCTTTCCATCTAATATTAGGAACTAGGCAGTGATGTTAGCTCTCACCACTTCTGTTCCACATTGTACTGGAGATCCTGGCCAGTGCAATAAGATAGAATAGAAAGTACAAAGATTTTGAAAGAGAGAAGTAAATGTTTCTCCATTTGTACATGACATGAATATGCATATAGAAAATCCTAAGAGATCTATAAAGTTGCTAGCACTAATTAGGGAATTTAGAAACATAGCAAGCTACAAGATCAAATATACAAATATCAATTGTATTTTAATATACTAACAACAAACAATTAGAATATAAAATGTTTAAAACACCATAGGATACATAAAACAAAACATTTAGGTATAAGTTTCACTAAAGATTTGCAAGACCCCTACATTAAAAACTATAAAATAGTGTCCTGACCAGTGTGCCTCAGTTGCTTGGGCATAATTCTGCAAAGCGAGAGGTCATTGGTTCCATTCCAGGTCAGGGCACATGCCTGGATTGCTGGTTCAGTCCCAGTTGGGAAGCATACCAGAGGCAACCGATTGATTTTTCTCTCTCACATCAATGTTTCACTCCTTCTATTTTTCTCTCCATTCCCCTCTCTCTAAAAATAAGTAAAATATTTAAAAATTATAAAATATCACTAAAAAACAAATAGCAATATTTTTAAAATATAAATAAATAAAAAGACATATATATCATGTTCATTCATTGAAAGGCTCAATAATGTTAAAATGACAATTCTTATTCTCCCCAAATTGATCTGTAGATTCAACACAATCCCAATGAAAATATCAACAAAATTCTGTAGAAATTGACAAGTTGATTCTAAAATTATAAAATGCAAAGGATTACAGTGGCCAAAATAATCTTTAAGAAGAAGATTAGCCCTGGCTGGTATGGCTCAGTGGATTGAGTGCTGGCCTGTAGACTGCAGGTTTGACTCCTAGTCAGGGCACATGCCTGGGTTGCAGGCCAGGTCCCCAGTGGGGGACATGCGAGAAGCAGCCAATTGATGTTTCTCTTCACCCATGGATTCTTCTCCCTCTCTGTCTCCCTCCTTTCCCCTCTCTAAAAATAAATAAAATATTTTTAAAAGAAGATCAAAATTAGAGAACCCACGAGGTCTGATTTTAAGACATATTAAAAAATCTACAACAGTCAAGGCAATGCAGTGTCGGCGTAAAGATAAACAAACAAAAAAATACAATAGAGAGTTCAGAAATAAAGCCACAGGTATACACGCGATTGATCTATGACAAAAATATCAGAGTGATTCAATGGGGAAAGGAAAGTCTTCATTAAATGGTGCTGCAACTATTGGATAAATGCATGAAAAAACGAACATCAACCCTTACCACATACCATACACAAAAAATTAATTTGAGATTATTTATAGTATTAATCACAAATGCTAAAATTGTACAGTTAGAAGAAAGCTCAGAGAAATGTCTTTACATTTTCTTTACAACCTTGGGTTAGGCAAAAGTATCTTAGATGAGACAGAAAAAAATATTAATTATAAAAGAAAAAAACTAAAATTTGAACTTCATCAAAATAATAAATTTTTGCTCTTCAAAAAGATGCCATTAAGAAAATGAACATGAAAGACAGATATAGACCAAGAGAAGATATTTGCTATCCCTATATATTTGAAGAGACTTTTATCTGGAATATATTTTAAAAAACCCTACAAATTTA
Source organism: Glossophaga mutica (assembly GCA_039655065.1). Lineage (NCBI taxonomy): Eukaryota > Metazoa > Chordata > Mammalia > Chiroptera > Phyllostomidae > Glossophaga > Glossophaga mutica. The sequence continues at coordinate 171,549,579 of CM077304.1, read as the reverse complement.
TAAGAAGGCAAACCAAAAAAATAGACAAAAGACTTAAACAGAAACTTTGTAGAGAGATATGGAAATTGATAATAATCACAAGAAAAGGTGTTCACATCATTAGTTGCCAGAGAAATACAAATGAAAAACTAATTAATCATTTCATATGCATTATAATAGCTAATGTTAAAAATACTGAGAACACCAAATGTTTGAAACGAGGTACTACTAAAGTTCTTGGACATCAGGTTTAGAAGTATAAGATGGTGTCACCACTTTGGAAACTGTGTAAAGGTTTCTTAGCTTCTTATATTATAAAGTTAAAGATACACTTAACCTTTGACTTGGCGATTCATTCTTAGGTAATTGCCCAAGGGAAATAAAAACATATGCTCCAAAAAAGTCTTGTACAAAAGTGTTTATGTAGCTTTATTTATGATTGCCCCAAACTGGAAGCAACTCAAATGTTCGTTAGCACAAGAATGGGTTACACTGCGGTGTAGTCATGCAACAAAATACATCTGACAAATAAAAGAGATCGAACTGACACACTCCATCTGCATCACAGTCGAAACTCAAAAATACTATTTTGAGTGAAAGATGTCAGACAAAATGTAGTCATATCATATATCTTTTATATGGAATTCAGAAACAGGCAAAAGTTATCTATGGTAATAAAAATCAAAACACTGATTGTCTGGGGGTGGGGTAATATTGACCAGGTGGGGGCAAAAGTCTTCTGAGGTAATAGAAATATTTTCTATCTTGATTGTTGTGTGTATTAACAGGATGTGATATTTCCACTTAAGACCTGTGAATCTCACTGCATGTACATTTTACCTCATTAAAGTAGAAGAGGGCAGTGATGAAGGAAAGAATGAAGTGCAGAGAAAAGAAGACAATTAAATTCTACTTCGCTTGCAAGCATGCACGCACACACTCACAGAGACGATGTAAACGTGTGAAGCGTGTTCATTGCGAGCTGAGCCAACGTTGCACAGAGCACCATGTATTGTAGATCCCTCTCAAATCTCATTTTGTGGAAGGTCTTTTCTTTACTCATTTTCTTCTCTCCTTTGGGCTTTATTACGAAAATACCCATACACTCTTGAAAAGAGAGGGAACAGAAACACTAATTCTGAATTTCACACTTATCAGGATTCAAGACAAATTGTTCATTGTTGACATTTTCAGATTTTATCTCCTGCCACAATGCTCTTAGGGAAAGAAAACTAGAAAGGAAATGACTCCCAACTCCTCCTTTGTCTCCCAAATCTGGCCATTTGATTTGAATCTAGCAGAAAAAAAAATATTTGCAGGTATAAAAAGGGTTCTTATTTTTATGACAAGACAGCTCTTTAATTGACTTGATATCACCTTCCCATTAAGACTGACCAAGTGCTACTCTCAACAACAGCATCTGGCCTCATCACTAAAGTACTAGTCACATTAACATTTAACCACATGGAAATGAATTTCCCCCTTTTCACATCTCTGTGCTTGGTTTCCATGGAAAAAGGCTAATTACCTTTTTAATAGCCCTAATTGATGGGCTTACAGATCATATCTTTCAGTCCCCACTTGTGTGTGGTGAGGGTGGGGGTGGGGGTGGGGCAGCACTCCTTTTCTCTTGACCCCTCAGCTCCCACTCTTCCCTATTGGAAGGTTTGCTGGCTCCTGAAAAGACCCTGCCTTGTGTTTCTCTGTTTGCAAGACTACCTGCAGCCCATTGTGGGCTGACCAGGAAGCCTCTCTTTGTCTTGGCCAATTGACACAGCTGCACATTCAGTAAATAGACTCAGATGTTGAGCTTTTGTTTGAAGGATCTTTTCAGATTAATGCAGAGAGAATTAGTTTTTAAAACTTAAGCTGGAGCCAGGATGAGTAGAATGGAGCCATGAGCCATTGAATTCACGTCCACAAAATGAAACCAACTGTCTTACAAGGGTGTTTATCCCCTGTTCCTTTCGGAGGTAACATTGAGGGGAGAGGCTCCCCTCAGACCATTGTGAGAAGATCTGGCCAGTGATTACACCGGCCCCAACTTCACTCTCCAAGGGGAGAGAGCCCCACCCTTGTTAAGTAGATGCAATTACTGCAAAATATTTGTCTGTAATTGATTTAGGTTTTCTTATTTCCAGATCACAAGAGGTTCTGAAAAAACGCATAAGAAAATCCATGGTTTACAGCACAGACAATTTTAACAAACTGGCGGACAAGGCAACAGTCTGGAGTCCGTGCTGATTAGCATCTCAGACCCTTCGGGTTTCCTCACTCACACCTCCCAGTTCAGCCCTCACTCACTTGCTCATTCTGAACCACTCCCAGGTAGGATAGAAGTATCGGCCATAGTTCCCAAATGATGGCTGGTCTCTTGAGTGTGGGACCAAACTTTGGAGTATGCCATTTCACTTAACACAGGTTGAAATTTTAGTTGCACTTTTGTGATTAGAAACAATAGTACCGTATGCCTCCCTGAGACTTACAGACTCATTTTTCTCAGGTTTCAAGTTGGGGATGAATGCCCCTCTTTGTCAATAGTGCCTTGTATGTAGGGAGGCAGAGTGAGGTTGTGAGGGGAAAAGTTGGCTCTGACTCAGACTGACCTAAATTCAAATTCTGCCTCTGCCACTCACTAGCTAGGAGATCTTAGGCGAGTCACTGCTGTGAGCACAGACCAACCTCCTAACTGTGAGGTGTAAGAGTACTTGTCTTATGGTGTAGTTGGAGCCTGGAAGTTTTCCTACAGGGATGTGAAATGAGAAGCTCGTTTCCTAGAGGTATGTAGACTCCCCAAACTGTTAGCACTTCCTCTCCAGGTTTCTGCTTTCAAAAGACTTTTTTTTTTCTTTTAAGGAATTAAAAAAAGATACCAAATGGAACCCCGACTAGTATGGCTGTGTTGGTTAGGTGTCATCCCACAAAGCAAAATGTCACCAGTCCAGTTTCCGGTGGGGGCACCTGCCTGGGGTGCTGGTTTTGTCCCTGGCCGGGTTGTACATTCAAGAGGCAACCAATGGATGTTTCTCTCACGCATCGACGTTTCTCTCCCTCTCTTTCTCCTTCCCTTCTCCTCTCTCTAAAAATAAATAAAATCTTTAAAAAAAAGAGATACTAAACAGAAAAAGCACCAAGTGAATTACAAACATACATACGTAAAATGATGCCCTTTCATTATATTAAACATGCAATAGATACTGAAGAATGGCTGTTAGCAGGCACTCCGAACACTAACCTTGTCAAGCGCCTCCTTTCTCTCTTCCATCTCCAGTGTCGGAGTGACTGTCACCCCACCCCTGCATGGGCACACCCAGACCACCACCACCCTCTCCCCAGAAACACTCACAAAGGGAAAAAAGAATGGCTGACAAAGTAAAAGAGAAGAATTGGAGAGATGCAGGGAGTCATTCCAGAGGAAAAGAGACATCAGCATTCCAAAAAAGTGTCAGTTTCACAAAGGCAGTGTACTCGGGGTGGTAGGTTACATATTTCCCAAAGGAAAACTGCCTCCTCCCACTCCAGGCTATGACATTTAAAGAAAAATGCTTGTACCTCTTTAGCTTTAGAGAGACACTAACCAGTCTGGATTGCCTATCAAGTGTGCGTACAAAGTACTTTGTGCTGAGGAGTCGGGACACAAGGCCAGCCTTGTCCCTAGCTCGCCATGGGCTTATGGCCCCCCAAAATTTGAGAGGATTAGACTATGTGACCATAAAAGCCATTTCTGAGCCAAACATCCGGGATTCTGATTCCCCTGCAGCTTCCGAAAAGGAAGGGTACGAGAGCAGAAAATGTGGGGTTTGTATCAGCTCCAACACTCAGAAAAAACGTTGGGAAGATGTGGCTGCATTTTGGAAATGCAGATCAATCCCAGGTTAGGTCAGATTTCAAGTTTTGACCAGTATGCTCCTTAGACTCTAAAAAAATTAACAATGCAAAATAAGTCTGTGCTTCAGGACATAATAACAGAAATTGTGGCCGATTGAGTTTTAAATTCCAAAATACATCCCCAAACTATACTTCAGTGTCACTTTCTTTGTGACATAGAAAGAGTAAAAGAGAACGTCTCACTCAGATAGGTGACGTCACAGTGGGAGGAACACCGAAGGGGAATCAGGAGAAAGGCATCCCAGCATGCAGAGCCTTGCGCTAATCCCCCAACCTCTGGGAGCCTCCGTTCCTTTCCTGTAATGGGGTGGAATTCCTCCCTAAGGATGCTTCTCATCCTGTGAGAGGAAGAGCCGCACAAAGAAGCAGGGAATGGGCTGACGATGCGCAGCTCCTGCCTGCCACTATCCCTCTACAGAACGAAGGAAGAGGTCTGTGTTCCTGGCACGGGCCAGATCCATCCAGACCAACATTGAACAGGTACCCTGGGAAGTGTTGTCACTTCCCAACAGGTTCATGCCAGAAGTGCTGGTACCAGGAACTTTGATGTTAAATGTTCAGCAAGAAGAGGAGAGGCATTATGGAATAGTATTCGAGGACACTAAAGCACAGTGGACGGAGACATGCACATGTCGGTGAGCTAAAAAGGACCAATAGTTCTCGGCTTCTACCAGGAGATGCAAAGGGAGACTGGACAACAGTCCCTGCCATCTGCTGTGGGGGGGGTTTTGTTTGTTTGTTTTTGCTTTTTTGTTTGTTTGTGTGTTTGTTTTTTATCCTCAGGCTTAAACAAGACAATTAAGAAGCACCGGGCTGAGAGTCAGGAGGCACAGTACTGATTCCTCCACTTTGACCCTCAGCATTTTCATCTGTAAGGTGAAGGGTCAGGAACAAATGACTCCTAAGGGTCCATCTATACCTGATATGCTCAATGGCTCCGGAAATCAGCTTGGTATTTGTTCTCCTCACGTAGGGCTCCTGAGCCTGATTTCAGAAACAAAGAATGACGAAATCAGAGGCTTTGGTTTGGAGGTTTCGGGCCTTAAAGCTGAGTTTCTCTATCTCACTCAGTTGGCCATGTCCCAGATTCCTGCTGGGCTCCATCTGCCTAGAGCTAAGCAAAGGTGGCTTTGGTAGGAGCCCGTGGGTTAACGACTGGATGAGGCTACATGCACGCTTCACCTGCTCGGGAAGGCTCCACAGAGGGTCTAGAATTAGACTTGAGTCTCAAAGGTTGAACGGGAGAGGCACTGGTGGCCAAGCATTCTAGGCAAAGGCAACAACCACACAATTCACAGTGTTGTACATGACAGGCGCTGTCGCCAATGCCCTGCCGTGACAAATAGTCCCTGAAGGATACAGCTGTTTAAGCCCCACAGACATTGATTTCGTGCTCATACACAGGATGGGTGGAACAGCTATCCTCCTGTCGTTTACATTTTTGAGCTGACTGAAACTCTGCCATTTTTTACGTTGGGCCTCAAAAGTTGCCCAGAGGGTCATCTCCACTCCAGGCTGCCAGACACAGCAAAAAGCATGGAGGTAGCTCCTTGTCCCTTCCCCCACCCACGTGTAACCGTTCAGGGAGTTGGAAAATGTAGTCCAGGTGTGTGCCCAGGAAACACACGACAGCATGGATTCCAGGGAATTGTCGGCTACTCCTGCCACAGTCTGGTCCATTCCTTCAGTCTCATTTCTTCAAGAGAGAGCAGAAAGAAAAGTAGCCAAAGGCCCAGGCAAGGAAAGGGAGAGAGGACGTTTCTGGCAGCTGGGAGAAGCACTTGGGGGCAGTCAGACGTGAGGGTTGACTCTAGCCAATTCCGCTTTCCTCCGACAGGATAAAGAGGCCTGGAACCCCATGGTGAAGGGAGCCTCTAGTCTTTTCCCACTTATGAAAAGGAGAGCAAGGCAGTGTGGTGAGGTTGACATGTCACAGGCAAGCCATCGGGCCTCCCATCCCATGGGGTCAAGTTTGGAAACCCCCTGGCTTTCCCTGGCATTGCCCTTGGCCCTTGTTTCCTCTTCCTGCCCTGTTTTCAGCCCCTCTTTCTGGGCAGGCTCCAGTGGCCAGGCTGTCACACGGCCTGACGCCTGGGCTCAGTGCCCAGCCTGTGGGCCACTTTGGGCTCGAGTTACTGGTCCGAGCTGATTCAGGAGCCCTGCCCAGCCCTGTGGCTTTGATGAAATTTCATCATCCCGCCTGGGCTCCTTGGCTGGATGCCTGTGGTTGCTGCACGGAGTTGCTGCAAGCTACCTGCTTTCACAAAGGGAGGCCCTCCTCTAGGAATAGAGGAGAACCTGGAGGCAAGGAGGTGAGGCTCAGGGTTCCCGTTTGTCCAGCCTCGGGAACCAATCCCACGCCAAAGCCATCTGCCTTCACCAACTTTCCCATGGGGCAGAGACAAGATAAAGGACAGAGAGAATCAACACTGAACAACTTGTTAATGATTTTATTGCAGGTTAAATAAAATGTCTCAAATAAAGCTACGGGAGACCTTCTTTAACCTCACTGGGCTGTAAATATGTATTAACTCAATTACTATCAGCAATTAAGGCCTAGTTTGGGAACAGTGGCCAGAGACAAAAAAGACATTATCATCCTCTGGAATGAATGCAGAATAAAAGGAATTTATTCCACCTTAGCTAATGAGCAGCTGTATAGGGATGGAAATGAAGGCCTTTGCCTCGAATTGCTTTTGACCGTTGAGACAGGGAGAGGAGAAAAGGTTCGCCTTTACGTAAAGCTCTTGGAAGCACATTAGGGACATTGTTACAATGCAAATGAGGAGGACTGTTGTGTTTGGGTGGTTTATGGGTTTAGTAAAAGGAGTAACATTTCAATTAGTGGGGAAGGAATGAGAACCTGCCTCAAAAGGCTTAATTGGCAACTTGGCTTTCCCAGGGGGCTTTGAAGTAGCATCCGAGATGGAAGGTTTGCAGAGATGGGTGGAGAATAGCAGGAGCACAGGGCCCTGGGCTGTTGGAGGGAGAGGGCAGATGGGGAATCTCAGAAGGTAAAACCCACAGCGCTGCGCAAATCCCAGCCCCGCCCCAGCGCTGTTCCAATCTCTTCAGGGCTTCTGAAGCCTTTCCCCTGGCCACTTCACTTCACCCAATTCCTCTGAGAGCATCAGAACCCTTCCCTTTCTAAAGCAGTCAGTCTCTGTGAAACCACCTCGCTTTTAAGGGCTGCAGCCCTAACCTCACCAGTGTGGAATTCCTTTTTCCTCTCAAGAGTCCCTTTTGCCGAGTCTCTAAGTCCAGCCCTGCAAGCTGGGGAATTCAACTCCTAATTGCTGTGAGTTATTGGGGCAGGGTTGGGGTACAATATAGCATACAAACCTGTATTTTCTGTGTGTGTGTTCAAGGACTAAAGGGTCTGAAGACTGAAGAGGCCAGTATGACCTGACCTCATGGCAAGAGCTTGGACAGGTGTGTTTCAGCGTAGACCCTCTCGGATTTTGCAAATTGCCAAAGCCGTCCAGCCCTGCCTTATTCCAGGGTGTGGTCGCTCTTGCTGTTGCATCTGCATGAGGGCTTGGTCAGTGTAGCTCAGACTCAGGACTCAATCAAATCTTCATACATTTTGATTGATTTGAGGTTTTATTTCTCGATCTAGTCATTCAGGAAATGGTGGGGGGTTTTTTTTAACAAGGAAGAACCCTCCAAAGGAAATATTACAGATAACATGCCAAGATCATTGTTTGAAATGAAGTTTGGAAAAAAAATTTCAACTAACCCTGTGTTTTAGTTGAAAGATAGCAATCTGACCAGGGGTTTGGAGAGTCATCCAAACCAAGCCATCTCAGTGGTAAGCTGGTCTTTCTGAGCTTGAAAAAAAAAGAAAAACAAAGCAGAATGAAAATCTTCCAAGTGACCCACTCCTTGGGTTCTCTTGATGTTGACTTTGGGGAGGACAAGCTCAACTCCCCAGCCACGTGAGCATCTGCAAATGCAGACTGGGTTCTGCGTGAGGTCTTACCAATGAACCCTGAACTAGAGGGTGAAATAACCCTCCATTTGAAGCAATCAGTCCCAAACACACAGGACCCCGAGCCAGGCTTTCTCCCTCCATCCTCGCCGCTCCCGTGGGTGGCTTCTCCTGGAACGCTGGCTCGTATCTCTGGAGCCTGTGGTTTGGGAATTGCCATTAGCCAACTACAACAGGGCCTGGAGCGTTTACTTCGGGTCTAAAATGGGAACTGGACCCACCCTTTGAGTAATGCTCATCCCTGCGTAGGTCTTTGTGTCAGCCAGCTACCTTACAAGGGGCCTTCGTCCCCGCTGCCCTGTTTCCCCAACTAGAATGACCCCAGTCTCTTCCCTTGCTGCTTCCTCAGAATTGAGACAAAGGAAAATATGACATCTGTAGACACCCTGTGCATTCCTGCATCCTGGGCAGGTTGGACCACCACCCGACCATTGTGATGCATCCAATCCCCATGCCACTGTGAGGAGCAAGAGCCGGGGACTTAGCACAGCGATGTCAATTCCTGACTGTCAACTACTGACTCAAGTGGGTAGGAGACCCTGCAACCAGCAATGTGGGGAGGCATTCAGTGACGTGAGGCGGTTAAGTCCCTGTAAGGCATTATGGACTGCATGCTTTGGGACAGTGTGGATGCCATTTTAAGTGCTGGAAAGGACCTTAATAATACCCTAACCAGCACATGCAAGACAAATGGAGGCTCAGAGGGGAAGACACCTACCCAGGGGTGCATGGGGATTGAAGGGCAGAACTGAGCCCTAAACCCAGGGTGTGGGGCTGAGGCCAGCGCCTCCCTATTAATAATGCAGAGGTTAAGCTTCCACTTTCTAGAAGGTTTCTGCGTTGGCTGGTCTAGAAATTAGTTTATAAAACCCTGCAAAGGAAGCGAGGCAAGAGGAAACCAGCAAGCCTTTGCCATAGATCTTCCTGTAGTAGATAATCAAGACATTATTCTACACTCTTGCTTTACTGAAGGAGCATTTTGCATACTTTCTCCTTGTTTCTTCAAACCCCTTTATTATAATCAAAGCTGCTTCAGTGGTGCTTTGGTTAATGTGAAGGAGAAAGTTCTCATGCTAGACCATTAGTTTCAAAATGCAATTTTCAGGGTCTAAAATATTTCAACCGCCGACCTCACAGGACCTGAACGGGCAAAAGGCAGGATCTAGCACCCCCATTTCTATGAGGAGGAAAAGGGCCTACAAGAAGTGGAATAACTTGTTCAAAGGCACACTGCTCACTGGCAGCATGTGCAGGCCTAGAACCCAAGTCTTCCAACACTTCATGGCACTCCAGCCTCCGGGGTGGGGACAACCTGGCTCAGGCAACGCCACATTACTTACTCCTCCCCTTTGGGGAAGAGGAAGTCAGCATTCCTTTGACACATGAGAGTTTGGATGGATGACCACATGTACTTGTCCCACCTGGTATGCAGGGGTTGAAGAATATTCTGAGTCGACACCCCCATGCCACCCCCCCCCCCCACCATCCAGAGTACCAGGCACCATTAGTGCTGCTCAGAGCCCCTGCGCTGGAATGGACGAGCAGAACCTTCAGCCTCCTGCTCTAAAGGAGCAGAACATGAGAAAATGCACCAGTCGGTCTGGAGTTTTGGAGAGGAGGTAAAATTCTTTCAATTTCAATGCCTAAGAGTTTCTTCTGGAACATCGAAGAAAGAAGTGAAATAGCGCAAGGTGGAAAAGATGAGCTAATGTGGACTGCTCGCTCCCCAGACTAGAACCTCGCCAGTAAAGTAGATAACAGAAAATATTTCAGAGAAGAGACACTCAGCAAATAAACCCCCAAAAGAATAAGGAAGAATTACTTCCTCACAAATGTCTCCAAAATAAAAATACAAAAGATGTGAAATGTGTACTGCTCATAACCAACATAGGAGGCATACTTAGCATGAACTCATACTCAAAACCTCCTAATGTTAAAAAATTTTTTTACAGTTATGAGCTCCTCTTGAACAATTCTGCCTTTGTGTCTACCAAGCTCAAATGGATCTTTCTGTAGAAAAATACATAAAAAATCTTCCATTGGAAAATTGTGTGTGTGTGTCCATGCTACATGTAAAACTTTTTTCTTAGTCTGAACTCTGCCGCCTCTCTCCCGTCTGGAAAATGGCAATGGCCCCAAAACTGGCCTTCCTGCCCCTGGTCTTGAACCAACCCCCACACTGCTGTCTATACTGCACATCTGACCACTTCCCCCTTTTGACAGGGACCCACCCAGGGCTCCCCATCACCCACAAGATAAAGCCCACCTCACAGACACAACGTCCTTGCCTCCATCTCCAACCTCAGTGCTCATCATTTCCTGCCTCACGGTTTGTGCTTCAGCCACACAGGTCTCTTCATGGTTTCTGCCCAGACCATCTGCTTTCTCTCCTCCATGAATTTCTTCACAATGGAGCCTCTGCCAGGAACCCAACCTGCCCCTCCAGAAAGCTTTCCCTCATGTGCAGAATGCGTCCTATCTTCCTCTCATTCTCCCACCATGTCCTAGGCACATCTGCATGTGGCACTTAGAATTATCTGGTTTTTGCCCTGGTTGGTTTGGCTCAGTTGGTTGGAGCATTGTCTAGTAACCAAAATGTTGCGGGTCGGATTCTTGGTCAGGGCACATTACCTAGGTTATGAGTTCCATCCCTGGGCTGGCGTGGTGTGTGCGATCCCAGGTCTGGATGCATATGGGAGGTAACCGATTGATGCTTCTCTCCCACATCGATGTTTTCCTCTCTCCTTTCCTCTCTCCCTTCCTCTTTCTCTCTCTAAGAGCAATGGAAAAAAATGTCCTCAGGTGAGGACTAGAAGAAAAAAAAGAATGATCTGTTTTTGTGTCTTCATCGGCTACTATTCTTTTTTTTAACTGTCTATTGAGGAATGACATGTACCAAAAACTGCCCAGATCTTAAGTATGCAAACAGTTGAACGCTGATACATTTTAACTAGCACCCAGAAAAAAAGGAGACACCCAATTTCTGAGGTCAGAGGCTGAGTTTTGTTTACTTCGTAACCTCAGCACCATGCACAGTGGCTGGCATGAAGCATGTTCCTAACAAATGGTTGTTGAATGAATCGATGAATGGGCATCTGCCTGTCTCTTTCTCCCTGTTTGACCCACTTACCTTTTCTACCAACTCCCACTTTACCTGAGTTGCCTAGTGGATTATTCAGGATTTCTTGCCCAGGCTCTGAGAGCTTGAATTCTGAGTGATGAGGGGTGTGAAAAAACATTGGTGGTTGGGAGTAGAGGGGTGAGGAGGGATTTGACTGCTGAGCACCAAACCTAGAGATGCAGCTCAGTGAGCTCCCAGGCCCAGCCATGAGAGAAAATAAGTCTGCTCTGTGTAGACTTGAAGCTACCATTGCAGCTGCCAAAGCAAGTCACAGGACTTCTATCAGTTAAGTACAAATGAAGAAGTGACTAGAGAATGACACATTTCAGCCTTTTTGCATTAGATCTGAGAAGAAGGAACAAGTGGTGCTGGCTCCTCCCACCCTCAGCATCTGGTGCCAGGCATCAACATTACCTTAAGTTCACAGCGGGCACCACCTCTGGGGGTGCGTGCCATAAAGTGATCGCTTCCTAAATACTGATGTCCTCCTCCACGCTCTTCTCTGTAAAGTCTGCAATGAGAAATAGTAAACCTACCATTCATGTAGCACTCAATACATGCCAGGCCCTGTGCTAAGTAACCACACATGTATATTAGCACATTTATTCTTTGTAGCTTCTCTCTCTGGTGGGTGATGTTATCCCCATTTTACAGATGAGAAAACTGAGCAAGTAAGGCTGTGATTTGCACTCATGTCTTTGATTGTGGTGATAACCACCTGTGGTGATAACCACTATGCTATAGTGCCAGAGCTAGCTCTGCTTCCCCATGTCCCTGCCACTGATGACAACATCAACAGTGCCAAGCTTGAGAAGCCCTGATCTAGAAGACCTCCCTAGATGAATCTATAAAACTGGGAAATCCAAGTCGACCAGATCCATCTCCAATCGAGCCTTGTGAGCAGCTGGGTGAGAGCAGGTCCATCCTGAAGGCTCACTCCACACTCTTAGTCTCACTGATGGGAGCCCGGGTTCAGTGTTACTCAGAGATGCAGCCTGAATTCTTATGGTGGATTTCCTCCTGAGGAGTTAGAGTTCCTCCTCTATGTTCATCTAAGACCTTATTTTGAAAGAAGTATTTGGGGGAGGTTCATAGCACATGAGGATTGAAGCATCGAAAACAGCCATTCCTTCCCACAGGCAGTTAAGGGAGACCGGTCCTTGAAAACAGAAGAGAATCCTTCCCCAAAGGAGCTTTCCCGAGATCAGCTGGGATTTCTTTAGCCAAAAGCTCAACGTAAGAGAAAGTATCCTCTACTGGACCTAAATGGCTCTCCCTGCAGAGGGGGCACGTCGTCCTGAGATCTGCCCAGCACCCTGGACAGTCCCAGGAAGGGACACTCTGGCCCTCTTCAGACCAATGACCACACCAGGCTCCCTGCTAATGCTCGCCAACATCTGGTTGGCTCTCTGGCTTGAGAACAGACACAAAGCCACCCTGTGCCCAAGCCCAGGCCTCTAACGAGCCCCTCCTACTCCCCACCACTCAGACGCCCCTGTTTGCATTCTACTCACCAGCCAAACCTAATCCCAGGGCCCCTGATCTGCACTTGATCCTGTTTCTGTATATCCTGTTAATAATAGTCATCACTGTGTTAAGAACCATGTTTGAGCAGTTCTGAGCCCTTCAGGTTTGGTGCCAACAGGAGAAAATATGGAAAAGGAAACCCAAACATTTACAAACAGTGCAGAATGTTTAGTTCAGGTCGCCTCATGTAAATAAGAGAGGGCCCAGGAGATACGCATTTTCCTGAGACTCACTTATTTTGTCCCAAATAAAAACTGGCTTAAAAAAAAAGCCATGTCACCAGTCCCTGCTTCTCTCTTGCTTCTCAGACCATAAGGTCTTTTTCATGTAGTTTGCTTCAACACTATTGTATTTCTTCTGCACTTTGAAACTGAGCCCCTCTCTTTGACGGATATTAGCAAAACGTGCTTTCGTGTCTCCCTAATGAACTTTCACTTGCAAAAGACCCCAAGCAGGGAAGATGCTAGAAGTGTAGTGGTATTTTGTTTAAAGCAAAGGGAGATACTCTCTTCTGGTTTCCCCCTGTTTGGTCCACCCCAGAGGAATAATCAGCCAAGAATCACAGATGGGATCATTTACAGTTTTACTTTCAAGCTCCCCAGCCCTTTCAGATTGTGTTTACTCCGGCCAAGCATTTAGACCAGCCGGGGTGAGCCTCCTGACAGCCCCATCTTGCTGGCTCTCAGATTCTCTGATTGGGATTAAGTCCGTGCTGATCTGTCAGAAAGTGATTGATGGAGAGGCTTCTTTGTGACGCTCGTAGTAAACTTCAGAGGGTGGAAGAGTTCAGACGTGGAGGCAATATTCTTTAGGAGACCCATCAGCCCCTGCCTGGAGGAGCCCAGGACAGCAATCCTGAGTACACAGAAGGCAAATCCACCCGAAATGGAAGACAGCTTGGCGCCACAGTAAAAATCCCCTTTAGTGGATGTGCTCATGTTTTTAACAATTGAAAGTATCCTGTGGGGAACAGTTTTCTAAAATCTAATTGACATGAATTTTCAAAGTAAAACTAAGCATAGAAGAAATAAGTGAGCAAGAAAACTCAAAGCAGCAGATGTGCCTAGGTTAATATTTTTCATCTTCCTCTCAATGGGTGTTTCCTTAGGGAGAGATTAGCTGTAATAATTAGTATTTCTGTGAACAAAGTTATGTGAAGCTGAACAATTTAACATAGATCAAATACAATTTTCAAGAGAACCAACTTCTCAGTGTGACCTAATAGGGGAAAAAAAAGGATTAGACACATGAAAACTTTGTTCTTCTCCTTGCGTAGTTACTTGCTATTGTGAAGGCTTGGTGAGTCTTTGCCTTCCAGCTACCTGCTATTTCATCTAGGAAGTGGGGCATCCAGGTTCTGCCTTTCACGGGTTTCTTCTGGGCATCAAACGAGGCCATGTAGGGGACAGCACCATGGGACCCCTAAAATGTGACTGGTTATTACCCCCACGTTGGGTGTGTGGACTTTAGAAGCAGATAGTCCCTCCTTGGTTAATGTCACCAACAAGTCGGTGTTTATAAATTCCCAGCTCTGAGGTTCAGGATTTCTCTCCCCTGGACTCACGTTGTTGGCTCAGCCTGTCCCCTCTCGTTTTCCTCTTCTGCATTTCCTAACTCCACTCCTCCCTCAAGCCTCCACACAAGTGTTAACTTCTCCACAAGCTTTCTCTGATTGTCCTGCCCCCAGACAAACAGAACCACACCCCCTGAGTTCCTGAAGCGCTTAGAACTTCTTTATCTTCCTCTGGTCATGTCTGTATATAATCTGACCTCTTACTCTACTTTCCACGATCGTGGGAACTCTGTCAGTAGTATTTCAGTAGAGAGATAAGCTTTGCACCCAGTAGGTACTCACTATTTATTCAAGGAATGAGAACTGCTACAGTCACATTCTCTAGCCAAAGACATGTTAAAGCAGCCACAGGTAGCCCCTGCTTTGTCAGTCCTTCACTGAAAGTCATACACATCAGACCTGTGTTCTCACTTCATAGTCACCATGGAAACGCCATGCAAATGTATACCATGCACAGTGAGGACACAGTTCCGATACGCACGCATTTTAGTTAACGGGTACTATGCAAGGCAAGGATTGCCTATAAACCTAAACAATAAATATGCAACATAAATGTAACCCATCTAATCATGTGAGGGAAAAAAAGAACACCATCCAGTCGTGTGCATGAAGGGCAGCCAGCCACATATATTAAACACAGAGCTCATACAGCGTCTCCTCAATCAGAGCCCTGGCAGAAACAGCAGTGGATGTCCAGCCTCAGACGGGGCTTTAGTGATTGAGTGACCACATTGTTTCCATTTCAGAACCGTTACAGTGCCTTATGGCTGTTTATGGAAGTCATTTCCAGGCATAAGAGCCAATCTACAATATGTAGCTTAGAGGCTGAAATATGGTCATTTCTGGAATATTTTTGTAGCTTCGGGGACAATGGGACATTTATGATCTGTATAGTCCCAGGAATGCCTTAAACCACCCCCCCTAAACTGCATAAACATCAGCCTTCCTGGTGCCCTGCTGCTTCCCACAGTGAACATTTGACTGGCACAGAGAGACTCGCAAAACAACACATTTTTAAGCCTCTAAAGAGCCATGAGACTGCACAGCAAATCTATTTCAAAAGCTAAACATGCTGAGTTTATATACTCTACAAAAGTGGAGGGAGGGCAGAGAACAAATGGTGGATGATGATGATAAGCATGACTTTAAGCCACTCCAAAGGGTGCCAGGCTGTCTGACGATGTGGAGGCATGGCCAGAGGTCAGGGCCCCAGACCCAGAGTGAGGCCTCAATGTCGTCTTTCCAGTTCGACTGCTGAGCTCCTGGAGGCTGCACAGGAGTGGCTGCACTGGCCTTTGTTCCCAGCACCTTCATAGAGGGTCAAGGTGAGGCCTGAGTCACCTTCAAAGCCCCCCAAAGACAAGACAAAATGGAGTAAATGTGAGCTTTGGAACCTGAAAACTGGCTCATTTTCCTAGCTTGGCAGGTTAGATGCTCTCTCTGAGACTCATTCTTCTTGTGGGAAGAGCCATGGCAGGGAGTCAGGCATTGCCAGGTGGTGGACCCCCAGCCACACCCACAATGCTGGCAGTCTGCAAGAACAGCATCCCCTCTCCTTGGTTTCATGTCTTCACCTGTAAAATGGGAATTGAACCCCTTTGCCATTTGTAGACTGGATAAGGGTATATATGAACATACTTCTGTAAAAATCGAAGTAAGTATAAGGGATTCTTAATACCACTGTAAATGGGTATTTGGTAACCAATACAATTATCTAGTTTCTGAGTAGAGATAAGCAAACAACCATGAAAAGAAACATAAGACCATAATAAACTGGATTATACACCCTCAAAAGATATGTTAAAGTCCTAACTCCTAATACCTATGAATGTGACCTTATTTGCAGATATAACGAAGTTAAAGATCTCTTCTTATAAGGACTCAAGTCATTGGACTAGAACACCCCACCTCCAATCTAGTACAACCTCATATTAATTGAGGGTGGGCCTTAACCCAATCTGACTGGTGTCCTTATAAAAGAGGAGAACTCCATGTGAAGACAGACACAGGGAGAATGCCGAGTGATGACAGAGACAGAGACTGGAGTGATTTAGGGGCAAGTACAGGAGCTGGAAAGAGGTGAGGAAGGAGTCTACCCAGAGTCTTAGAGGGAATATGGCCCTGCTGACACTTTGATTTCAAGCCCCGGCCAATGTGGCTTAGTTGGTTGGAGTATTATCCTGTAACCAAAAGGTTGCAGGTTCAATTCCTGGTCAGGTCACACACCTAGGTTGTATGTTCGATCCCCAGTCTGGACACATATGGGAAGCAGCTAATTGATGTTTCTCTCCCTCCCTTCCTATTTCCCCTCCTCGCCTCTAAAAGCAATGAAAAAAATGTCCTCCGGTGAGGATAAAAAAGCAAAACGAAACAAATTTCTAGCCTCTAGAACTATGGTGATAAATTTCTGTTGTTTAAGGCATTCAGTCTGCAGAACTTCATGTGGCAGCCCTGGGAAACTAATACAGACCTCTCTGCTCCGCTCCCTGCTCAACTCACCCTCGCGAAAACTCTTACCTTGTAAGACTTCTCCAAACCCCAGGATGAAGCTTTACCTGTAATAAGGTTCATGCTTCTATGTTTTATTCTAAAGTTTGGTCACTGTTTCAGCAGATTCTCCTGAAATCTCTTTAGGGAACTGCTTATAACACATCTTTGGGGTTGGTGCTTCTGAAACCATCATACGCAAGAGGTCCTCCTGGGAAGTAACTATTTTTGGACCAGCTGAAGAGGAAGCAGGATTCTGCACTAGGGGTTGGCTGTGACAAATTCAGAACACCATGATATAATTTGAAGGGCCTACAGTGAATTTGCCACTGCCCGTCTCCTTGACCTTGATGGAACATGGGTCTGCAGAGCTTTCTTCTAGCTCAGACCACCAAGAGATAAAAACACCTGAGTCCATGGGATGAGCCCTTGACTAGGAGTCAAGGACTGTGTGACCCCTGTGGATTTTACCACTCACCAGGTCTCCTCAATTTTCTTCATCTGTAAAATAGGTGTCCTACCTCCACTTCCCAGGGTGGTGGTGGCCACAATGACAAGAAGCACATGAAAACATAAAGTGTTGTACAAACGGAAAGTGGTAAAATTGTTATCACCCTCGTCCCCCACTGATTGTCAACGTCAGGGGCCAGGGCATGGGGATCCTCCAAGAAGACCAAGAAAACTGGATCAAAGTGTCCAGCTGGTTAAAAAAAAAGAGTCAGCTGTAGGGCCTGATCCTCTGATATTGGCTGCCCAGAGGGAAAGCAGTCGAGATGAGCTCTCCCGGTGGGTAATAAAATGAGTCTACGTAGGGAGGAAGCAGGATGTATAAAGCCCAGGAGCCTGATCTGTTTCTGAGATCAAACAGAGCAGCATTGTGCCGGGGTGTGGAGCTGATGTCAGCGTCTAGAATGCTGGTCGGAATCGCCCTGGTTACGCAGCTGGACCGGAATAAGGCAAGTCTGTATCTGAACTCATTAATTTTTACAACCAACTGAACTGTTCTGCCTTTTTTTTGGGAGGGGGGGGGAGTTAGTGCAGGGGAAGAACAAGGGAAGGAAGGGGAAAGGGAGGGGCCAGTATGTATGGAACAAGGGGCTTCCCACCAGCAGACACTATCTCATTATTCCCCAGCACACCCCAGCTTCAAACCTCCAGCCCCCGGATGGTGAGGCAGAGGCGCTGCAGCCGGCGCAGGGAGAGAAGCAGGCCAATGAAACGTAAGGATAATTAGAGTGGCACAAGCCGCTCCTAGGAGTTCAAGTTATGTCAGTGTTTCCATTATATGCCTCACTTTTCGGGGGTTTACAACGGAGCTATAAAAACTCACGCCAGCTGAGAATTCGGCAGGCCAGGTCGCAGCCAAGGAGAGCCTGTTTTTTAATTCAATTCAGCTGCTCCTAACTCGGGGCGGGGAAGCTCGCTGTGCACTTGGGTAACTCAAAGGGACTGGTTTAAAGTGCTGAGTGCTACAGTGCTCTCCGACCACCCTTCTCCTTTGACTGTCATTCCTTTGTGCTGTCGCAAAAGAAACAGCTTTTCATGAGTGCACCCAAACGCTTCCTGAGCTGAAACCTAGTGGCACTCTCCAAGAGCGTGCTAATTCAGCTCTTCTCCACTCCTGAGACATATACGGGGCAACCCCTTCCAGTAAATGTGCAAACCATTTCACCCTAAACTCTGCACAAAGGGCTGTCAAGCCTCCACAACCAAGCTGCTTGGTACACGAGATACTCCGGACAAACCCCAATGTTTGGGGGCAGTCCTGGCACATTGCTGTCACGGGCCTTGACGTGGTGGGTAAGCGTTATCCCCATCTCAGAGAAGGGTTTGTTGGCCCCTCAGACAAAAGGAGGGGAGCTTTCTCCAGGCTTTATTCCATCGTCTTGGATTCAGTCGACATTCCCAAACCCTGCAGGATGCTTAACCATGCAGTGCATTGACCACCCCTACCCTGAAGCCTCCTTTGATTCTCCTGCCCGAAGTCCTCTCTCTCGCCTTTGGTCTCCCATCAGTTCTTTTCTTATAATGCTTATCATTTGATTGCTGTGTTCATGCATTTCAGTTATATGGGCATATTTTCTCTCATTTACGGGATGATGAGCCCCTTCTGATCCAATCCTGAGTTTATTAACTTCTTCCTACTCTAAACTCAGGTGGACTCTGCTCCGTAAATGTGGGTGGAATTATTAAATAATTAATAATGACAATCAGAAGCCAGGCAGCTCACAGCAGAGGTATAAGTAAAGCTCAGAACAGATAGGGACTTGTCAATCCCTTCCTCCTTAATAGGAGGGAAGACAGCATATTGCAGTGATTCCTTACCTTGTTACCAGTAGAAAGTATAAGATGATAGGGCAGTCAAGATCTTCAACCAGAGAATAGTGATAAGGTGGAAGCAATGGTATAAATGTACATATGCACATAACTATGTCAACATAGAATAGTAATAAAAATAAGTAAAACCGTACATATACATGTACATACAACTATATTAACCTGTATGAACAATAAGTGTATTTTATTAATAGGTACTGGTTTTGCTCCCCATTATAACCCCACCCAGTTCCCAGCCCTTAACGCTATGAAAGTGCTTTTATAAACTATGGATAAGTAACTGTATAAATGCATGGCAATGATATCACTGTTAGCACAGTGATCACACACATGATAACAGTGATAAAATGTGTGTGCTAACATGAAACACTTAATAAAAATTTGCCATATGACTGAATGAGGAAATGAATGAACTACTTAAGGTAATTTAACTGAGGTCAATAATAACACTTCTTCATGTGCTAAATACCAAAGATTGTTCGTGATGGCAATTGTTTAGGTCCCATCATAAATGCTCAGCTCTGACCTAAGAGCTAGTAATAAATGGGATTTTGGTCTTCCCTTGGGGTTCAGAGGGCTATGGGCCCATTGTCCTAACAGGCAATGGGAGGATAGACAGATGTGTTAGTGTGACTGGGGGACTGGTTGCCTCAATAAACTTGCACTGAGCTTGACAGCTTGATAGCAGAGCTGAGAGCGCCCAGGTATGATGAATGGGTGGATGGGCTGAGAAGATGCATCAAAGTCAGAGACTGGGATTGATTTATAGAGAAGTCTGGATCCAGTTGCACTTTCTGGAGCATTTCTAGAATTACTTCACAATTTTTGTTTAATTAGAACTTCAAGGTCCTCAAAAATTTAGGTGTATAAACCAAAGTCCATGTCTATAAGTTAGAATGCAAAGCCAATTTGAACTAATTCTTTTTGTAAGGAACAAAATCTGAACAGACACAAGTTTGTCTGTTATAAATAAATAATAAATACATACACACATACACACATAAAAGTCTCCAAAGGTTTTATGTAAAAATATACGTAAATGTGAGTGGAATGGCAATCAGAAGTCAGATGGCTGACAGAGCTACCAGTAAAGCTCGGAATAGATAGGTCTTATTCTTAATAGAAGTGAAAAAAGAATTTTTATATGTATATTTTTATATATATAAACATTTTATGTGTATGTGTATATATATGTGTGTACATGTGTGCATATGTATACGCACATACACACAAGGTCCAGCAGAAGTAATGCCTGCTTCAGTGTGGTTGGTAGGGTATGTGAATGTCTCGCATGAGATGGACAGCAATTTGAACATTGCACCTAAAATGTCATATGGCATGTTTGAGTGTGATATTTTTATGTTACAGAATTACATGCTTATGAGTTTGTGATAAAAAAAAGGGGTGTTATTTGTGCCAGACTGTGTATGTGTGTATATAAATAATCAGAATGGCTGAAGTAGGTCAATGGAAAATGCCAAGGACTTATAGTCAGAAAACCTGAGTTGCCCTGGCTGCTGTAGCTCAGTGGATTGAGCACGGGCCTGAGAATCAAAGGATTGCAGTTCGATTCCCAGTCAGGGCACATGCCTGGGTTGCAGGCCATTTCCCAGTAGGGGACACATGAGAGGCAACCATACATTGATATTTCTCTCCTCTCTCCTACCCTTCCCCTCTAAAGATAAATAAATAAAAATCTTAAAAAAAAAAAAAGAAAACCTGAGTTGGAATCTAAGCTCTATCACTACAAACTATATACCTTCATTTCTCTGAATCTCCATGTCTTCATCAATGAGATGGCGTCTATATCACCTATGCTACCAATATCACAGAAATATAACAGGTTGTATCAGTTAGGAGTGCATTTGATTGCAAGTAACAAAAAAATGGATTATAGTGGCTTCAACAAATGGAAATATATTTTTCTCACATAACAACAAGTCAAGGTGAGCAGTCCAGGGCATTCAGCTCAGGGATGCCTTTGGGGGTCCAGGTTATTTCTATATTTCTGCCCTAACATCCTTGACACATTGGTTCTCTTATGTTTGTCATCTCTTGGTCACAGAATGGCTCCAGCAATATGCACACATTCAGGAATAAGGGCCAAGAGGCAGAAGGCTCCTCTCCACACCTACTGAACCAGGCACTCTGGGGGAAGGGCCCAGCAATCTCTGTTTAAACCCACCCTCTGAGGGATTCTTGTGCCTGCTCAGGTTTAAAAACCACTGGGATGAAGTTGTGAAAGACTTAGCAAGCAAGTTTGAGGACTCAGTGATACCCTTCTACTGGGCATTCAGAGCCCTCTGCAGTTTTGCTCTATTTTTCATCCTTACCTTCATTACAGCCCCTCCTCTCCCACATAATCCCCTCACATCCTGGCTCAGAACCACACCTGTCTCCTCCCAATTTTTTTAGCATTACATACAGCCTTGAGACCTCAACTCAATGACCATTGAATGCCCTCCCTTCCCTTTTCTGCCTGTTGAATTTTATTCTGTAAATAATTAAATGACTAAAATTGGCCCTTCTCTGACTGTTCATGATAACCCACATGAAATCATTTTGGCATTCAGTAATTATCTGTGTAATAGGTGAGTGCAACAATGCCTAATGTGAATTCTTCCTCTACCATGAGGCACCTCCAAATTTTTTTCTTTCTAACCCAACAGCATTTTGCTTCCACTTCTAATTTCTAGATCTGTCCTGTGATGATACATATGCCTGTGTCTCTCTACACATGTGTCAACTCCCAAAGCCAAGGCCAGGTCTCACTCACCTCTTTATGCTCCACAGCACCCAGCATAGGGTCTTACACTTAGTAAGTGCTCAAAAATTACATATATAGAATCAAACCATGAAATGTACATCTGTATTTCAAAAAATGGATTTTTCAAGTAGCCAATGAATCCTACCACTTTTAAGAAACAAGGGCCTGTTTCATACTAATGCTGTTGATGTAGGAGCAAACCTTTCCTTTGAATCATTCTAGTGGATTTTACCTTGCCCAGTGCTTAGCTAATCCAATTCTGAGAATACAGCATCACTGCTGGATGTTGAAATAGAGCCATTTTGGGAAGCTGAGCGGAAAACCTCCCAGTAGGAGTTATTTACGCACCTGCTGGATTGCCTATAATAAATGATACCTGCCAACTCACAGTGCGATCCCTTCTCATACCCTGTACCCTGACCATTCCCTCCCTGCCTGAATTTATTGGATGACTTCCAAGAATGCTTGGAAATTAAATATATTTTGCAGACTCCAGAAAGTATCAAGAGAAAACTTTAAAAGTGATACTGACCTATAGATAATTACATTTCTTTTAAAGTTTAAAAAAACACATTTTTATTATAAATTTAGAGTGTTGGGGGAATGGATAGTAAGGGTTAGAAAGGGGAATCACAGAGAAAGTGTGAAAATGGTTAATGAAATATGGAACTTTCTTTTTTCTTTTAAATATATTTTATTGATTATGCTATTACAGTTGTCCCAATTTTTCTCCTTTGCCTCCCTTCACCTGGTACCCCCAGTCCCCCCAGCAATCCCCTCCTTAGTTCATGTCCATGAGTCATGCAAATAAGTTCTTTGACTACTCCATTACCTGCACTGTCCTTAACAGCCCCCTTTCTATTTTGCACCCACCAATTTGTACTTCTTAAACTCTGTACCTTCCCCCAATGCTCCCCCTTCCTCCTCCCAGCTGATAACCCTCCAAATGATCTCCCTCTCAATGATTATGTTCCTCTTCTGCTTGTTTGCTTAGTTTGATATTTTGATTCAATTATTGATAATTGTGAAATTATTGCCATTTTATACTCATCATTTTGATCTTCTTTTTCTTCTATAATTCCCTTTAGCATTTCATATAATAATGGCTTGGTGATGATGAACTCCTTTACTTTTACCTTGTCTGGAAAGCTCTTTATCTGCCCTTCCATTCTGAATGATAGCTTTGCTGGGTAGAATAATCTAGGTTGTTAAGTCCTTACTTTTCATCACTGTGAATACTTCTTGCCAGCTCCTTCTAATCTGCAAATTTTCTTTTGAGAAATCAGCTGACAGCCTTCTAGGAACTCCTTTGTAGGTAACTCTGCTTTTTTTTCTTGCTGCTTTTAAGATTCTCTCTTTGTCTTTAAACTTTGGCATTTTAATTATGATGTGTCTTGGTGTGGTCCTCTTTGCATCCATCTTGTTTGGGACTCTCTATGCTTCCTGAACCTCTATGTCTATTTCCTTCACCAAATTAGGGAAGTTTTCCTTCATTATTTTTTCAAATAAGTTTTCAATTTCTTGTTCTTCCTCTTCTCCTTCTGGCACCCCTATGTTTCAGATGTTGGTACATTTATAGATGTCAAAGAGGTTCCTAAGACTATGCTGGGTTTTTTTGGATTCTTTTTCCTTTCTGCTGTATTTTTTTTTAAGTATATTTTATTGACTATGCTATTATAGTTGTCCTGTTTTTTTCTCCCCTTTAATCCCCCTCCACTGTGCAACCCCTATCCCACCAGCATTCTCCCCCTTAGTTCATGTCCATAGGCGATATGTACAGGTTCTTAGGCTTCTCCATTTCCTATACTATTCTTAACTTTGCCCTATCTATTTTGTACCTACCATTGATGCTTCTTATTCCCTGTACCTTTTCCCCCATTATCCCCCATCCCCCTCCCCGCTGATAACCCTCCATGTGATCTCTATTTCTGTGATTCTGTTCTTGTGCTAGTTGTTTGCTTAGTTAGTTTTTTTGTTTTTGTTTTTTAGGTTCAGTTGTTGATAGTTGTGTGTCTTGCAGCCTTTTAAGGCTGGGCTGATTCACATGGGATTCAGGCAAATAGAAAAAAATTTGCTGAATCATCAGGATGTCTGATGTGCCTTTATTCTGGGGTGGGGTCATCCATGCATGCCACAAGGCACAAGGCATGCCACAGGAAGTCCCAACTCCCTTTATACTAAATGCACACAAAGCCAGCAAAGTGTCAATACTGACCTTCAGTGAACACAAAGCTGGCAGGGTGCCAATAGTAACCTTCAGGTTATATAACAAAGCTTCATCCTACGCATGCAGGCCCTTCCTCAAGGCCACATGAACACTGCCAAGCTATAGTCGCCCAGATATCTGGGTGTGGGAACCTGAATGACTCCATTTTCCCTACATTGTGAGTCTGTTGTCATTTTACTGTTCATAGTTTTGATCTTTTTCTTAGGTAAGTCCCTTTAACATTTCAGATGATAAGGGCTTGGTGATGAAGAACTCCTTTAACTTGACCTTATCTGGGAAGAACTTTATCTGCCTTTCCATTCTAAATGACAGCTTTGCTGGATAAAGTAATCTTGGATGTAGGGTCTTGCCTTTCATGACTTGGAATACTTCTTGCCAGCCCCTTCTTACCTATAAGGTTTCTTTTGAGAAATGAGCTGATAGCCTTTTGGGAACTCCTTTGTAGGCAACTGTCTCCTTTCCTCTTGCTGCTTTTAAGATTCTCTCTTTATCCTTAATCTTGAGTAACTTAATGATGATGTGCCTTGGTGTGTTCCTCTTTGGGTCAATTTCTTTGGGACTCTCTGGGCTTCCTGGACTTCCTGGAAGTATATTTCCTTTGCTAGACTGGGGAAATTTTCCTTCATTATTTCTTCAAATAAGTTTTCAACTTCTTGCTCTTGTTCTTCTCCTTCTGGCACCATTCTGATTGAGATGATGGAACATTTGAAGTTGATCCAGAGGTTCCTAAGCCTTTCCTCATTTTTTTTTTTTTTGAATTCTTGTTTCTTCATTCTATTCTGGTTGAATGTTTATTTCTTCCTTCTGTTCCAAATTATTGATTCGAGTCCCAGTTTTCTTACCTTCACTGTTGGTTTCCTTCCCTGTGTATTTTTATTTATTTCGCTTTGCATAGCCTTCACTTCTTCCTCTATTTTGTGTCTGTACTCAACAATTTCTGTGAGCATCCTGATTACTAGTGTTTTGAATTCTGCATCTGATAGGTTGGCTATTTTCTCATCACTTGGTTCTTTTTCTGGAATTTTTATCTATTCTTTCATTTGAGCTATATTTCTTTGTCTCCTCTTTTTGCCAGCCTCCTTGTGTTTGTTTCTGTGTATTAGGTAGAGCGCACCTGTTAAGTTGTATGTTGTAGAGCCTTGGGTAATTGCCAGGGTGGGGCAACCTGTGTCACCACTCTGTTGCTCTGTATGTGGGAGGGCTTGTGGAAGGGACAAAGCCACTGCCTGGCCTCTGGAGTTTTGTCTGGAAGGCAGCTGTCTCCCAACACTTGCACTTCACTTTCTCCCCATTTGCCACTGGTGTCCTTCCAGCTGTTGCCCTGGTGTTGAATCCCAGAGCAGGTGGGTCTGCATGAGTCCTAAGTCTGTTGCAGGCCCTTTAAGAGAAAGCCTCTTGAGAATCCCACAGTTTCTCCACCTCTCCAACCCCCACTGATTTTTATAGCTAGAAGTTATGGGGACTTATCTTCCTGGAGCTAGAATCCAGGGTTGGGTAGTCTGATCTGAGGCTGGGATCCCGTAATCTCTGAGATATACCTCCTCTTTTTTATCTACCACATATGGATGTGGGACCACCTATTCCCATCTTTGTGCCTTTCCATGCCACTCTGCTTCTCCACAACTCTCCTTACCTCTTCACCTTTCCACTGTGTCCGTGCCTCTCTGCACCTCTCCACATCTCTCCCCATCCTACCCATCTGGATGACTTGGATTCTTTCAATCTTTGGTTGTTGGACTTCCACACAGCTTGATTTTCTGACAATTCTGTGTGATATTTGTTTTGTAGTCTAGTATTTTTTGCTATAATTGTGTAGGGAGTTGAAGCATGTTTATCTACACCTCCATCTTGATGGGAAGTCAAAATCTGGAACTCTCTAAGCATATACTGCCACAGGTTTAAGAAAGCTTATAAACATAAATATCAAAGAAGGCAGCCTTGGCCAGAGTGGCTCAGTTGGTTTGAGTATTGTCCCCTAACTGAAAGGTTGTGGGTTTGATTCCCAGTCAGAACACATGCCTAGGTTGCAGGTTTGACCCCCTGATCTGGGCATGTATAATCCCCAGATGAGAAGCAACCAATTTGTGTTTCTCTCTCACATGGATGTTTTAAACATAAAATAACAAAAAAAAAATCAAAGAAGGCAGTAATAATATTTTCAATTACACTTTTGTCTCCTTAGGTATTCTTTAGCACTTTTTTGGACATGCTTTCCAAGTAAAAAAGCAGCAAAGATTTATTGAATACCTTCCACAGCATGGACCCAGCCTATGTAGGGCAAAAAGAGAAAGAATGCCAAAAGAATGACAGCCATTTCTTATATATTTTTTACCTTTTAAGAACTTAAAAATGCTTTCAAATGCTTGATCTCATTCAATCCCATTACTTTCACTGTACAGATGAGCAAACTGAAGAGCATATGACCAGCATCACATGGATTGCAGGTGAATGAGTTGGGGCTCAAGCTTAGGTCCCTGACTCTGAGTCCTATCCTCGTACATGTCTACTGCTATGGCTACAAAGACTTGCCTTGTTTTTAGTCAACTTATAACTACGATATACACTCTTACAATATGAAATACCTTAAAGGATATCTTTTACAGAGTCCTAGAAGATGTTAAGCATGTAACTTCTTCTGTACCTGTCCCTCTCTGAAATGACCCAGAGAAGAAGAAAAAAGAAAAACTTTTTTGGGGGGTGGGGGGGTACAAGAAAGTATGCTTTACACACCTTTGAAAGCTGGGTGTTACCCTGTCCAATGTGGTGCAGGTGGGACCAATGAAGGAGGACACTGAAGGCCATCTCACAACCATGTCACAACTGTGCCTCCTGACAGTGGTTATGGGAAGTGGCAGGGAGACCATGAGAGCCCCACCAAACACAACTGGCCCCCTTTCAGTTATGAAGTTTTAGGGTCAGAGGTGACAATGAAAAGGATGCTGGCATGGGGGAGACAAAAATTTCCAAGAGAGTCAAAAAACTTAAAAAGCCATAGCTATTTAAAAATTTGACTAAAAGCAATAAAGAGAAGAATAGGTACTACCAAAAAGTCAAAATCGGTGGTACAAACAGGAAACTTGAAAAACTGCCAAAAATAAGGTGGAAAAAGACCAAGCGATTGAAAATAATGAGAGAAAAAATTGTTGGATTTGAAGAACAGATAATTCAGAGAGTAAATAAAAGATGTTCAATGGGGGATGGAGAGGAGAGGGAGGGGAAGAGAAGAGAATAAGACAAACAAAATAACCAAAAATATAAAAGAAGAAAACTTTTCTGAGCTGATATATCCATAATGATCAGAGTCAGCTGCCTGAGACAGAGTTGCAACATTAGACTTCAAAGACTCTTGAACATCTAATTCTTGTTCCAAGCAGCTATGAGCCCATGTGAAAATCAAGAATGTTGTAACTAAGAGGGAAAGTGTGGTTTGGGGGCACCACTACTCCCTTCTACCACAACTGAATAAAAATATATATTGGCAGATTTAAAAGATCTCAGACTATACTCAGCAAAATTACCTCAAAGACTACTGGATATATCCAAGTTCTAGAACAATAAAGAATTTTATAATTATCTAGGCAGAAAACATTTCAGGCTAGTCTCAGATAGTCCTATAACATTAAACATCTGATGGCAACAGAGAAACATCTATAGTTTTCAGTGCCAACGTTTGCCAAATAAGAATTCTAAGTTCATCCAAGGTGTTATTCATATCTGATGGAAACAGAAGAGAATTTTCTGCTACTTAGAAATACCTAAAATATATCACTCACATTCTTAGAGGAAACAGTACTTAAATTATATCCCATCCAACTGAGAGATAAATCAAAATAAAGAGTAGGGTATTTTTGATGAAATGAAACTCATAGTGATTACTAAAATCAATAAATATAGCATCTAAATAATTTTAAAAGTGTAATTGCAAAATAGTTTTTAAGTACAAAACAGTAACCATTGAAAGAGAAAATAATGTCAAAAATAATATCTACTGTACATTTGTCAAAATTCAATGAATACATCCTTCTTAAGATTGTGTATTTCATTGTAAATTTTACCTTAAAGGAAAAATAACTTCAAGGAATTATTAAAATGTAGTTAAATATATTTGTACTAAGGTGTTTAGGGAGAAGTATACTGATATCTTCAATCTACTTTGAAGTGCATTTTTTTAAAGGACGAATGGAAGGATGGATGTATACATGACAATGCAAGCCAGGGAAAGTGGCCACATTGGAAATCAGATAGTGAGTGTACGGCTGTTCACTGTAAAACACTCCCAGCTTTTCTGTAGATCGAAAAATGTTCATAAAACAAATGCTGGAAGGTAAAAAGTAATACCTGAGTCTGAAATCCAAGATTAAATAAATAAAATAAGAAATTGGGAGAAATAGAGAAAAACAGGGAAATAAGATGTGTTTATTTATTAACTTTACATAGTAGGCAGTCAATAGGTAACATTTTAATATTTAGGAAAATATAGATTCATATATTTTCTAAATTTTCAAGGCAATCCAAATAGACTTTAAACACATGACTTATACATTTCAATTTTCTAATGAAAAAAAGTAAATATGAACAACAGACCAAGAAAAATTTGTAAAAAAAGTCTTTAAAAACACAGAAAGCATAAGCAATTTGACAGAAGTAAAAACTAACATATTAACTATGACAGTAAATGTAAATGTTTTTAAACTCCCATATTTGAAAAACTGAGCCTACACTCTCCCAAAATATGTACCTAAAACAAAAAAAAAAAACGAAGTATAAGAATAAGGAAAGATAACTAGCAAGTATAACACACACACAAACACACTGTCTGTAAAGAGACCAGGATCACAATGTGTTTTATCCAAGTAGAACTTAAAGCAAAAATACAAGTGACATTTAGGTAAATAAATATTGAAAAGTGAACAACTCATAAAGAAAACCTAACTGCAAGGAACCTTTAGATGCCACATGATATATAATAAAAAGAAAGCAAGAGATCCCAGGAGAATTCAGGGGTAATGGATAGAAGTATAATAGTAATGAGACAATGTCCTTGACAGCTCAGAAAAGAAATCCTCCAAGAGTGTTTCAATCAGTGCAAAGGTGATCAGGACGTTTACTTTGCTAGCAGCTGTATTCTTCTTAATAAAGCACACTGTAGGTGAGTTGCTTTGGCATCCGCATACTGTAGCTTTACACTTGGCTTCTTCTGTCTACCAACGCCATTTGCACATGTGCTACTAATAAAGCTTCTCCTCTGCAGATCTAACCAGACCCATGAGCTATAAAATATGGAGAGGTTTCATTGTTGATTTGAAGGAAGAAGAAATAATATGGGCTATAAGAACTGGAAAAGATTTCTTATAGCTATTTAACTGTAAGATATTTTAAAGCAATGGGTCCCAGTAAAAGATCAGATGATAGAATGAAGAGCTTCAAGATCTTCCCATCTATCGCTTATTCCCTGAGGCTGGATCAATCATGCATTCACACATGGAAATGAGAGAGATGGGAAGAGCGCTGAGGTTAAAGGACAGCTCATGGGTGTCCATAAAGACAAGACAGCTCACTGGACAGGCCTCGCAGGCTGTCAGAAATGTGGATCAGAATCTGGGTTGGAAATGTGAATTCAAGAGCGATCATCACAAAAGGGGATGAAAGCCACACGATTCAAGTTACTTAGGGAAAGGATATAGGATTAGCAAAGCCTGCAAAAACCAGATGATGAGGAGATGAAAGCCAGACAAATCTGTTCATAACACACTAGGCAGTGTACCGCCAGCAAAGATTTTGAATCAGGGAAGTCCTTCTAATGATTAGGAAATTCCAGCTTTTAAGTGCAATTTTGTCTCCCTCCGTGTCTGTCAGCTGATGCTTCTTCTGCCCTCTGGGGCAACACAGAATGCATCTGCTCCCTTGTCCACATGACGACAGAGAGAAAAGCAGAAACCACAGTTAGCCACCATGCAGTGCACAGGACTCGCAGGAAAAAGTCTTTGAGAAGGCACAGTGCACTCTGAGAAAACCACATTAATCATCAACCCAGGAAACTGGAACACTCTACAAAACCATTGCTATAAATTCAATATTTACACAAAATCTGGAGGTTGAAGTTCTTGTTACTACAGGGAAGGAAAACGTGAAAAACTGCCAGAAGGAGAAGCCCACTTGCCACCTAGACTCATCAAATGCATACTCATTTTACAGTCTCATTTTACAGAGAAGGAAACTGAGTTGCCAAAAGATCAAGTGTCTTGACCAATGACATGTCCAATGCACTTTACAATTCCCACATGACTGTGCCCTTTTTGAGTTGAGGAAGCCATAGCCACAGGGGCACAGTGACCTGCCCGATGTCACACAGCAAGTAAGCATCCCAGCTAATGGTCAAACCCAGTTTGTCCTGCTAATCAACTACACAAACCAACCAAAGCATGCTGGACGGAGAGAAGTAGATAAAATTAGCTACTGTCTAAAGATCAGGCCCATGTGTCTCATTTGCTCTGTTCTTTGGAAAGATGAAAACCCCCAGTGGAGGAACCTGCACACGCTCAGCTGGGTCTTGGGTGAAGTTACCGGGGCCCTCTCTGTAATTTCTACCGAAGGAATAGCATCTGCATGCTTCCTGTAGGGCTGCTGCCCAGGCACCTTGTTACAAGGATGATTTGGCTGGAGCCCTCACCAGACTTCATGGGTCAGAAGCTTGGAGTAGAGCCCTGGAATCTGAATTCCTAACTAGCCTCCCCAGGTGATCTTACACAAACTCAAGTACAAGAGCCAATGGGGTTTATTTACCTGACCAAACAACAGAGGAAGAGTGAATCCTGAACTCCTTCCCAAGTCAGGGGTCATACTAAACAAGGGTCATCCTCTTGCCTTTGGTCCCCAGGCCAGGTGCCCTTCAGGTCCCCTGCTCATTGCTCAGCTCAGCCCAGAATTAGTTGTCCTGAAGGACATCCTTCTGTCATTTTGATTTCCAAAAACTGTCATAAAAGCTGCTCTTCTCTCCTAATGAGGTAATTGGTGCCATAATACTATTAGAAAGGTGCCCCTGGTGTGTGGCTCAATTAAGAGAGGTGTATTAAATTATTTACATGCCTTTATTTAGCTGAAACAGGAGTTCTAGACTTGCTAAGTAATATAATGTTGTTAATGGGCCAGAGTATGAGGCTCATTTAATTTTCTACTGCAGCTTTCTAACTAATTGATTCATCGTTCTTTTTCACCCCCACTGTCCAATTTTTCTGTCCCCCAATGCTGGAAAGAAAGAGAGAGGGAGAGGGAACCACTCCAGAGTCAGCTGGTGGAAGGAAAAAGCTACATAAAGACTGATTCCTAGCCAGGCTGTGACAGATCAGCCTTCCAAAGGGATAGAACTCCCCATGGTAAGGGCTGCCCTTGCAGGATCCTTCTGGGCTTCAGCTGAACCTAGAGGCCTAAAGAGCCCCAGTACTGAGGTCCTGGTTGTCAAGTCCCCATTCCTGTGAGTTCTGCAGCTCTCCAAGTTTGCCTACGGGAGGCCTGAGTTGGGATCATCTAGCCTTCTCATGGTGAGTGTAGCCAAGGGTCAGCATCAGCAGCTCATCGGAATCCCAGGCCTCACCCCAAACCTACTCAGTCAGAGTCTGGATTCAACAAGACCCTCAAATGGTCCTTACACACTAGAACTTGAGAAGCACTCTCTCCTTCCAGTACAAATCAGAATCTCCTGGGCCTTCCTCTGAGCAATCTGCCTACTGGAATCCAGTCCATGCCCCCCACCCCCACCCCCACAAGTAGCAGCATTTCTCTTCTCTTAAATGTTCTCAGGAGATAAAAACCTTTTTAAAAAATTTTAAGAGGAAGGAAGGAAGGAAGGAAGGAAGGAAGGAAGGAAGGAAGGAAGGAAGGAAGGAAGGGAAAAGACCAAGAAAGGGTTTCTGGACTCAAGAACTTCAAAAGCCCGTATTTTATTCACGTAACCACAGATTTGTCCTGTATCACACCCAAGGGCTGCAGCTCCACCTCTGCCAAGCCACAGCTAAATGAAAAGCCAGAAGAAAAACACTCTTTCTGACATAGGAGGGCTAGGAATGCCAATACGGAGACCAACCTTCTAACCTCATAGAATCACCGCGCGTGGGAGCAGGAAGGGGCCTGAGAAGTCATTTCCCACCCATTCATCCTATAGAACAAGAAACTGAGGCCCACAGAGCACAAGTGATTTGTTCAAGCAACTTATGGTTGTGAGTGCCTGGGAGTGCGCCCAGGTCTCTAGTCTCTCTTTCCATCACACCAAAAGCTCTCGAAGAAATTTGTACAAGGACTACTTCGAGGCCATTGTGCAAAAGCCATTTCATGAATTTACACAACAGGAAACTATATTCTGCTACAGCAGAGTGTAACCACTGCTGTGGAAAGGTGATCCTGAAGAACCACCTTGGCTACTGGGCTCTGGATTACAAATCAGCCAGGATTACGCAGCAAGTGAGAACTAACCCAAGCCAGTCTCAAAAATTTGAACTAACCTTGACGTTGGATTAGGAAATGGAGCCCACTTTCTTTTTACTCTTTTATTTTCTTTTTCTTTTTTACCCACTACCTTCCACACACACACAGCCTCAGACACACCTGCACATACTCCCCACCTGCCTCTGGCAACTACCCACGTGTTCTGTCACTACAAGTGCAGTTGTTTCCAATTCCACCTGTCAGTGGGATGATACAATCTTTGGCATTCACTGTCTGACTCAGTTTACTCTCTTTTTCCAGGCCGCTTCATTTTCATCTTTGGCGCGTGAGCGTTCTTTGTGTGAGAAGGTTGGTCCTGCCAGCTCAATGAGATATTTCCACAACTGACTGATGGTTTGGTTGTCCAAAGTCACCATTTTCCCCCCTCAAATACATGCAGCTCAGCTTAAGAACCAAGACAGAATAACATAAATATCCCTTAAAACCAAAAGTCTCAACCAGCAACCCCATAACTCGTCAGACCCCAAGGAACTCACATCTGAATGACTGATGAAGCAACAACAGTGGAAAAACCCAAATGAGAAATCCTATGGTGAGGAAGGTGCTTCATCAAATCCATCCAAATAAGCCTCAATTCTCAAACCCCCCCTGCCTCTGCTCCCTTCAGAAGCCAAAGCACCTCCCAATCTCAACGTTTCCCCATGTCGTGACCATCCCCTCCCCCCATGCCTAAATTATGAAGCATCAGTCTGTCCACAAAAGTGAGGTTTCTGCACTGAGAGCTCCTAAAATCGACCCACTACTGTTTTTCTTCTTTGCTTTTGGTCCGGAGCACCCTGCCATTTTTCTAAAATGCAGAAAAGGGGGAAAAAGAAGAGGAGCAAACGAACCTTCCCTGCAGCGCTGTGAGTGACTGCGATGTTTCCATGGCCCGCTTTCCACTGTTCTCGGTGACCCCTGCAGACTCCCCTTATGAGTGAGTGTCCGGGAATGTCTCTTTATTAGGTGTCTGGAGAAGTAAAGCTGTCCTGATGCCAGCGCCCCCACACTGAGGACTTTATTAGTTTTTTAATTTTCTGTCTGGGTGCTCCTGCTGCATCAAACTTTCCACAGCTGTTAGGAGCTATTAAGTAAGTAGCCTCACTGGGCCCTTTCCCCACCCCGACCCCCACCCTCTTCTTAATAACATGAGAAATTTCTGGACATGCTACATGGAGCCTTTAAAATAAAGATACTTTGTCCCTCTGGTGAGGCGTTGCCGAGGGTCTGGATGGAGAGGATGTCCTGCCATAAGAAACACGCCTGTCTTGTTGGTGTCTTGGCTTAGAGCGGGGCTGCGCAGACAGCATGGCTGGGAACCGACTTGGGGGTGAGGCCATGCAGAAGTGAGAACCCGCTTTTAAAGTCCTTCTGCCCAGGAGGAAGGGGACAGGGGTAGCTTTGGCTGTTTTTAGAGCTGACTTGGAATTCCGCCCAGAGCTTGATGCCCGGTTCAAAGCGTTCCCTCCTGAGGGGACATTCTAAGACCTGCAGTGAAGAATAAAACAGACGACTTGCAAACATTCCCCTTGTAGGCACACAGCTGTGGTTCTGTACAACACAGTAGTGCTATTGCCCTTGTCCCCTGAGAACAAAATCCTGCTCCCCACCTGCCCCCACAGCCTCCTTCCTGCCAGTGTCCCTGACATGCCCTAACCCGGTGGCCATAGGTGTCCCTGTGCACAGATCCAAAGGTGGGGTGTGCGTGCAAACACACACACACACACACACAGCAATGTATTATTATTAGACCAAGCAACCTGACCCTTTCTCTCCCATGGCGCTGGTAGATCTGGAAGGTTATGACCACTCAGAGAGCAGAGGACAGGCTAAGGCGTCTCAGAGCCCAGAGAATTCTTAGCATCCCTTCTGGCTCCAGCCTGCCTGGCAATTTGCTTTCCAGTGGCTGCCTTTAAGCCTCCCTTTGAGAAGACCTTATTTGCAGGGTGAATGTGAAAGCCTAGAGAGAAGAAAACCCTTTGGTGATGCCCGCCTTGGGAACAATTTTGCCTCTGAAAGCAAGTTAGTATTTGGGGTTAATCCCTCTGTGGAAACACTGGGTTGAAAGCCCAGAGGAGGTCAGGGGTCTGATTACAGCTTCTGTTTAGGGCTTCTGTTTAGGGATTCTGTTTACAGGTTCTGTTTACATATAAACTTCCTGGTCCTAGGAGACAATCCAGGGGTGGCAAAAGGAAGCCAGGGAAGAAAAAAAGAAAAGGAAAGGTGAATTTAAAAAAAATTAAATGGCCCTCTCTCTTAAAACTAAAGTCAACAAAATAAGGTGGAGATTGTGGAATCAAGGTTTGATTTTAATGTGTAGGTACAAATATTTCTTTCAAATTTTTCAGTGAGGATTTGCAGAATGGGGTTGAAGCATCCTTGACACATTCACTTATTTACACAGGTATATTTAAAAAAGAAAAAAACAGGAAGAAAGTAGCCTTAGTCTGTTGTCTCCTGAGAACCAGAGGGATGGTTTTGCTGTATTTTCGAGAGCGAACTTGGATTTGATTTTCTTTTGCTTTGGTCAGAGAAAATTGTCATGAAGACTAAAACAAGCGGATGAGCTGCAAACTATGGTATTTAGCCCAATTAAAAGCTTTGGTAAACACACATTCAAGAAAAGCCTACATGACAATATTAAAACCAGAAAAGGCCATACTTTTGGAAGAATTAACGGGAAAAAGACTTCACAGGCTCAAAAGCAGGCAAAACAAAACTATGCAGTTGGGGGGAGGGCGGAGAAAAAATGCCACAATGGTTACCACGAAAAAGATCAGTTAATTTTTAAGATCTATTTACTTAAGCAATTTTTAAAGGATTAAATTTAAAAAGGAAAGTTACTTTATTTTTCTTTGAGAAGACAAGAGTTTTAAAAGTCTGTCCCGCACATCTTTAAGAGCATTAAACAAAATATTCATGAAGGAACCGAGGGAAGCCGATTACCTAGGGCATTTACAACCAGGTGAAACTCAGGTGTGTAGGATTCAAATCTAAAAACACCCCATAATTAGAAAAAGACCCCAAGCACTTGGTCACTTGCTTTCTTCCGTGTTTCTAACTGCCTATATTCGGGGGGGGGGGAACTTTTGCAAATATAAAAGTGCTTGTCTCTGTTTACTTTGTCAAATAAAAAAGGAAAGCATCTCTTCCATAAATGCTCATCTTTCCACTTTGAGTCTCCAGCTAAAGAATTTTGGAAAGCCAAAAGTCTGACATTTTGAAAATTGATTTGCCAACCAAAGTAACGGAAAAAAAAGAAAGTTAGCAGAAGTTAAAACCAAAACCTTTAGGCCATTAATTGCCCCTTCAAAAGAATTGAGAAAATTTCAACTTCTTTTATTTTTCTCAATAAATTCTGTGATCTCCCTAATCCGTCATAGTTACTTGGTTGCTGCCTTGCCCACCTGGCTTTTTCCCTTTGAATTCTTTCATCCCCCTAAACGGGAATGGTTTCTTAATATTTTTTAACACAGGTTCCCCCAGTGCATCTGAATTCAAGAAGGTGGCTGTTTTGGTGGCAGGAAGCAAAGGAGAGGAGAGAAGGAGGGGAAAGAATGGCACAGATAAACAACTCAACAGACCAGCAGGCGCGGAGTCCAGCAGCACCCACAAAGCTCAGGAGCTGCGTCGGTCCAGAAACGCCATCACTGAAGGCATGCATTGTGAAGAGACACCTAACACAGGAGGCCTGTGTGTGATAGGGGCACGGATTTTCTGTCAACTCCCTTGCGGAACCACATTTGAGAAGGTAAGGCATTTCGCCAGGCTGATTCTGGTGGCTGAATTAAAAGAAAAGAATTCAGGACCCACTGGCAAATATCAGAGGTTGTCAGAGAGCAAGTGGTGAGCCAAAGGGTGACATCAGACTGCTACGGACAGAAGCAAGCCTAACAATGAGCTGCTTTTTGGACTCCAAAATGCCAACTGGCTGGGCTCTGCAGTGGGCTATGATCACGATGACCACATAACTTATCCTGCAAATCGAGGCTATCAGAGTTGTAATAGTAGTCCTACAAGTCAGGACTACTCTAGGCAAACAGGGCATTGCTGACCTTACAAATCCCTCTACAGATAACACTTAGCTGCCCTCAGAATCTACTCCAGATAAGGCTGGGACCCCAGCTGAGCACCTTCGCCCTGGTGAAAACTTCTATAACAGCAAAGAGTGGGCATGAGAAAGCACCTTAGTCAGCTGAGTGTGGGAGGTAGACTGTCCTCACTCTTACTCCCTCTGGGAGACTCACTATGAATATTGGCATATTAGAATTTGAGAAAGTCCACAGGACATTAAACTCCTTAGCATTGTTCGACCTAGAGCTTTCTCCCACAGTTTTGTGACCACCATGAGATCTCTTGTCTGCCAAACATCTAGAACATTCAGGCAAACACTGCTCTAAACCTTTGAAGGCAAAGTGTAGAGGGCAGACTGGAATTACAGGCCTTCTTCCCTGGGAGATAGAATCTGGCAGAGTCCAGAGGTCTCCAGTGCTCCTGAGGAGGACGCCAGCAAATGTTCAGCTAGGTGAGGTAATACAAGAACCCACTGGGGCGCAGCCAAATCGCCTGCAGAGGCATGTCTGAAGCTACCCCGTGCCTTGAGCAGGAAGCCTGTGAGTTCACATGAGTATCGGCAGGCTTCCCAAGCCCACAGTAATCCTTTTCTCAAACAAGGATGGCAACAAGGACCACGCTTGACGTTAAGGAAAGGGTGAGCCTGACCCAAACTCAGCTGAGACACAGAACCTTTGTTTTCCTGTAAACATTTCCTCCTGGGAGGGTGGGGGGCCTGAGGCTATACCTCCTCCATCCTGCCACGTCTCTGGCATGTGTGTCCTGGAGGAGTGCCTGAGAGGGTGCGGGTGGAGCGGCCTCAGCCAGGGCCACACTAAAGGAGAGGACGAGTTCTGGTAAGGGTGACCACAGAGGCTAGGAGTCCAGCCAGAGGCCTCCTGGGCACCGGGTGCGCACGTGTCACTGGGTGTGGCAGAGGACTATGGACAAGCAGTTGTGGGTGTCGGGTGTGAGTCTCCCTGGAATGTGCCACCCTGGCATGCACAGTATTTTGAGCCTAAAAACAATGAAAACTCAACAAACTTAGGAAGAGTTTTTTACCTCCCCCTTACCGACCTAAAAGATTCAGATAGATAAATCTGTTTCAGAAAGAGAACCTTAACATATTTACCATAGTATGTTCACCTGAGCACGTATAAATAAAATGTAGTAGACAGGGAGGATCCAAGCAAAAATCTCACTATATTCCTCTTTGCGTCCGGTTGTTTCTGGGTGGCCCTGCAAGAATCTGTTTACCAAATGTTTGCTCTTTCCTCTACCCATGAATTGCCTACCTCCTCCCCTCCTTAGTCCAAAATGACATGTATGCCTTTTTTTGCCTCACTGTCTTTGGAATTTGTATGCTTATGTGAAGTTTCTCTGTGCATGTATTAAAATTTGATTTTCTCCTATTAGTCTGCTGTATGTCCTTTGATTATTCAGCCAGCCAGAAGGACTAAAGGGGTAAAGGGAAAGTTTTTCATCCCCGACGCAGTCCATGAGGCAGAGGTTGCCAGTTTCATAGACACTGGCCAGTTCTCACCCAGATTATTACAAAATCCGCTGAGAGCATCTCCTGTGGCTGGGTTCTGCTATCCCTGTTTGTCCTTCATTCTGCAGCTGGAAACACACAAACTCACACAGGTCTTTCGGAGCAGCTTGGAGTGAGCTAGTGGATACAACATTCCTACAGAAAGGTCATCTCGGCAGGAGGCAGAGATCAATGACTCGCATCATCACATGGCGCCCAAGGCCCTTCTCAGTGCTCTCTGAGATGACTCCCCAGACTCCCCTCCTCCCCTCCACTACATCGACTATTCAGCAGCTCTTTGATTCCTAAACATACCACTCTTCTCATAATCCCTTGCTTTTCTCATTAGGAAATAATAAAATAGCATTAGGAAGTAAGTCAATGCCCGGCTCCCTGAGCCCACATCAGGGAGCCGCGAACAGGACTCCGTAGAGTCACAATCACGATTCGGTTTTCTTCAGAACTTAGCATTTTACATTTAAAAGGCACCAGAAGTGTGTCTTTATGATCTGAAGAGAATGATCAAAATGTTTAAAATGTGAAAATGGACCAGGGCTTTGCAACCATGGCTGAACAAAAGGATATTTGCTGGAGTTTACCATTCTGTCAATTCACGTCTCAAGAGAAATGATAGTCAGAATGGCTAAAGCCACTTCAAAGGAAACTAAAGCCCACCCACCTCAACCCTGGCCCAACATTCAGAATCTCTAGCAGTCCTTCCAAGAAGCAGATGTAAATACGGGGATAGACAGATATCTTCAGCTCACAGAGTAGTGATTTCTAAGATGGAAGAAATGTATAGGTGTGGGGAGAACGCAAGGGCTGAAGTGAGGAAAAAAAACAAAAAACCCAAGGAGAATGACAGTATCTGGGGAGTGAGAAGAGGACCACAGAGAACAAGAGAAATGCACAGAGCTGAAAGTAACCCTGAAGTCCTGCCAGAGAGGAAGGGTCCAGCCCAAGAAGTCCGCAGGGCCCCAACTCTAGCGTACAGAAGAAAGGAGGAGGCCAGGGCTCCCCCTCAGGCGTTAAAGCTGAGTAAGCAAGCCTGCATTTCAGTAGTTCTCCGGTTAATTTCCAGCCATCAAAGTATGGCCCAAGACTGTAAAAGTATCTCTAAAACATTCCACATGCTTCCCAAGGCAGAGGGTAATTGTTGTGAACAAATCCACACGAATTCTTAGGCCAAGAGCAAGACATTGAGAACAAAGAAGGAGCAGAGAGCATGACTCGTCAGAAACCTGAATGAGAAACATGGGCCATCCTCTCGTCCCAGCAAAACCAGAGGGAAGTGGAACCTCAGAGGCTCATCACTGTGGAGAAGGATGCGGACAGCAGTCCTCACGTGCATTTCATGGGGGGAGCTCTGGGAGCGCTGCTGCTGAGCATGCGCAGGTCAGGTTGGTAACTGCAGAATCAGTCCTCCAGGTCACAGCCTCCACGACCTGGAAGGAGATCTCCTGGGTCAACCATTCTGTCTCTGAATCCCCTGCACACAGCTCCTGCATGTGGTTGGCTGGTTTCTGCTTCACCACTTTCGAGTATCTTGACTTACAGAAAATTCTTCCTCCTAATGATCCAAATTCTCCCCCTGCAGAATAGGAGAAGAGGAAGAAAACTTGGGAGCCACTCTTTCTCATGATGGGTTCTTAGGTATATGAAGTTAAGTCTAACATCCAAACTAAACACTGCTTTACTTTCTGTGACATGAGTTCCAGTCTGTCACTCTCCTTTTCAATGTCCTGGGGATACGCTCTGGTTGGAACTGAGTGCAGAGCTCCTGGAGGCCAGGCCTCACCCCTGTCTACCATTGGGTAGCCATGGGTAGACTTTCCTGGTGCAGTAACAATCATACCTAGGAATCCCTAGGATGCATAAAAATCCCTAGGATGCAGCCCTTTATGCATCCTAGGATGCATAAAAACAGGAATCCCCCCACCAAAAAAATCCACTGTACAGTTTGTGTTACTCCTGCCACAAATCTATGGTGAGGGTATTAGAGCCAGCTCTTGAATAAGCCCTTCTCCACCCCCACCCCCACCTCCACTAGGGCCCTTACTATGCTGTGATTTTTAACCTGTTGGGGTGTCTCCTTCCTCTTCAGTTCTCTGCAACTGCTCACCCTCCCAGGGAAATCTTCACTCTGAGACTGCCCCTCATTCCCAGTATGTGCCCCTAAAAAAGAAGAGTTCTCAAAGAGTATCACGGAAGAGTGGGAGGTACTGAGTAAGCACACTTCCTTTCCCCCGTAATAAAGTGAAAGACCCAACTCCTGAAGCTGGAAATGGAGGGAGCCTCCCAGACCCGGCAGGGGGCCTGGGTCCCATGGCCTCCAACACTGGCTCCCTGAGACCTTCCCTCCTCTTAGAGATCCTTGGTGCTGTGCCAGGTCGGGCGTCCAGCCATCTCTCATAATAAAATCAAAACCCAGACCTTCGAGGCTGGCCGTGCAGAGACTCTTCCTTCAAACAGGAGAGCAGCCAGCAGGAGCCAGCTGGGAGATCCAAGCACGTGAAAATAAATGGCTCCTTGCTCTTGGGCAGCACCTTACTGTTTATCGACTGTTTTTCCATCCATCCTCTCATTCAGCTCTCAGCATAATCCAGTGATATAGGTGGGGCAGGAGTTATTTTAATTTTCTGGATGAGGAAACTCAGGTCTCAAGGAAAGGAATTGATCTTTTAAATTTATGCAACAAATCAGAGAAAGAGTTGATCTAGAACCAAGGTCTCCAGTCTCTTTGTGAAGGTCATGCACTGGTACACTAACAGTCTTACAACATTCCCATCTTAAACACTGTATGACTACAGAAGCAGCTCCCCCAAAAGTGCTAAAACTTCATACTTTCTGGGGACTTAGTGGGTCTCAAAACAAGCAACTTCCGTCCTGCAGCTCCAGCCCCAAACCCATGATGGCGCAGTGACATCCTCAGAGATGAAAAGCATCTGTGCAGAGCCCAAAGGAACACACAGCCAGCCACACCCTGGGGCAGTGCAGGCCCCCGCTGACTCAGGAGGAGCATTCCCACGGTGACCACAGTCTGCTCCAGGCTGTTGCCCAGGGAGACGAGAGAAACAGCAAGCAAGGAGCTGCCCGCCCTGCCCAGCCTCTCCGGGGCAATAGCTTAGCCCTGAAGCTGGCAAGCACCCACCCCTGGGGTGTGACTCGGCTGGGTGCCCAGGCCTGCAAGCCCGTCCAGGTCTCAGTTCCTGGTAACACCCTCATGCTTCACTCCCGTGCATTTGGGATAAGAGTCATCAGTCTGGCAGCAGCCCAGCTCAGCAGCTGATTGGAACGGGGAAAGGCAGAAATCTTCACCAGACCAGCCCTTCTTCCATGAGGTTATTCAAACTTGAGGCTACTGTTTGAAAGGATTGAACACCAGGCCCGTATATGTGTGTCTCTTTTCTAAACCAGAGCATTTTCTCATCCACAACAGGAACACATTTAGTGTTCTTCTGATTAGCAACCTGGAAAGACATTCCTGTAGATGTTATTCAGCAAGCGTTTACCAGACTGGAGTCACATAAACACGTGATGAGGGGATGGCCATGGGTAAGGCACTGTGCAAAGTGGGATGCGAAGATACCACAGAGAGTACTAAGCTTCCTCAGTTCAAACCCCAGTTCACCTATTTAATAGCTGTGTGACCTTAGGAATGTTACTGAACTTCTCTGTGCCTCAGTTTTCTTCTCAGTTTTCTGGCCTCCTCTGCGGCCATGGTGTCTCTGCGGATCAGGAGGTCGGGCACCCTCCCGGCCTGGAAGCGGGCCCTGGCCGGCGGCCATGGCATATTTCCTTTGCACTATTCTGATTTCACCAAATAGCAAACCTGTAAAAACAAGCCAGTCATAGCAAAATGCAGATGCTAGCACCTAGTTTGAGATGATTATACCTAAAGCACTTAAAATAGTGCTCAGAATGCAGTAAGCCCTTGATAAGCATTAGACATCAATACAAGAATATTTTATTTGATCCCTTTAATATCCCACAAGATAGGAACTATTACTATCCCCATTTCACAGGTGAGAAAATGGGTTCAGAGGCATTAAGCACATTTCCAAGGTTACAATGCTAACAAGAGGCAAATGCAAGACCCTAAGCAGGTTAGTGTGGATCCAAGCCCCATGCTCTTATTTGCTGCTCAGAACAATGCAGATGTCTCCCAAGAACTCATTGTCTTATATGACAGGAAGGAATTTGTTTTGTGCCTATTAAGTGCAAGACACTTTGCTGGGGCTTTACAAACATTAATGTAAGTGAACAGATAACTGGTTCAAACCAAAAGGTGGTTAAGCCTCACCTAGTGCCACTGGAAGTCAGAGGGCGAGTGTCGCGCGGCCAGACGCTGAGGGCCCCCGCCAGCTGTGCTTCCTCCTCTGCGGCCATGGTGTCTCTGCGGATCAGGAGGTCGGGCACCCTCCCGGCCTGGAAGCGGGCCCTGGCCGGCGGCCATGGCATATTTCCTTTGCACTATTCTGATTTCACCAAATAGCAAACCTGTAAAAACAAGCCAGTCATAAATAAGCATTTTATTTAGGTTTCCCCACCCCAACCTCAACCACCCAGGGTTTCCACCCTTCCCTGTTATCTGTGGCCTGGTTCCGTCCTCAATAACCAGCATGGACTTAATTTTACTTTTGTACCCATCTCTGTGAGGCAACTCAATGGGAAAAAATAAATTGTAACTCTGTGTACTTAACATAAATAATATCATTCAGGTTACTAAGCACTCAGGAGAGATAAGAGATTTCAAGGGAAAGATGTCTCACTACAACCTAAAAAAGCAATTTGAACAACTGCATTTAATATTGTACAAAGACTAAAGAAATCCCTTCAAATGCTTCTTCATAAAAACTGGGTCAACATTAAAAGGTAAAGAAGTTTGAAGTTTTTTTTTTCATACTATAAACCAGCACATTCAGTCTTTTTTGATTTTGTTTCATGTGTATGCATACATTGCAAAAGCAAGAAACACATAGAAAAATTACTAGTGGCTACCTCTGGAGCATAGGTTAATGGTAATTTTATTTCCTCCTTTATACATTTCTGTATTGTGGAAGTTGTATATAGTGAGTTTATGTTATTTTTATAATCTAGAAAGATAACCAAAATCATAATTTCAGTTTTAAATTAGTGTAGAGGAAAACAGATTTGCTCATATTAGCAACCAATATTTTAAACCTGTGAAAAAGTCTAAGAATTCTACTAAAATGAGAAAAGAACTAATTCAGAAAAAAATTAAGAAATGAATTAATGACTATCAAGGGAAAGTAGTATATAATTTATATTTATAAAGTAGCTCAGGTTTTCAGCAACACATTCTGATTGGCTGTTTGCATCCATTTACAAAACATGTAATGGATGCAAAATATAAATAAATATATAAATATAAATATAAATATAAATATAAATATATATATATATATATATATATATATATATATATATATATATATATATTTGTTTCACAGGCCAGTGCTCAATCCACTGAGCTATACCAGCCAGGACATATCTCTAGTTTTAAGCAGTGGTGTTTAACCTTGAAGAAGGCAGTCATGGACCTATTCGAGAATCACAGGAGAGCCTCAAACAATAAACCTCCCCATTATGATGACAGAAACACACATACACACACTACAAATGTTCGCATGTAAATTTAGAAGCTTCTGGTCCCTGACACCCATCCGTCCATGCCCCCTAAATCCATGAAACCCACGTCAAGAAACTGCTTCAAGAATTTTCTTCTCTCAATTTTCTCCAAGTTTTTAATTATGAATAATTTCAAGCACAGAGAAAAGTTGAAAGAATAGAGCAATCAACATCCATATACCTTCCACTTAGACTTAGCAATTCCTAACATTTTTGTGATATTAGGTTTATCTAGCTGCATTTTCCCTGAGATGATGAAAATTGTAAACACTCTGTCAGATCACCCATAAGTACTT
Source organism: Glossophaga mutica (assembly GCA_039655065.1). Classification (NCBI taxonomy): domain Eukaryota; kingdom Metazoa; phylum Chordata; class Mammalia; order Chiroptera; family Phyllostomidae; genus Glossophaga; species Glossophaga mutica. The sequence continues at coordinate 171,505,672 of CM077304.1, read as the reverse complement.
TGGTGTGCTCCTTAAATATAAAGATGTTCTTCTTCATAACAACAAGCATATTATACCCCCAAATATTAACAATTCTGGAATATCTATTATCAAGAAACTTTTTAATATAGTACACAATCAGGAAGAAGATAAAGTCCTTGGGGAGTGTGAAGAGCTACAGGAGATGTTACATGACCTGTAGCTCTCTGTAAGAACGCTGTCCTGAAAAGAGAAGTGAGCTAACAGTGTCTGATCTTGTCCCTCTTGTCCTTCATGTTGGAGCGGTAGCTGCCTTCCCCGAACACCAGCCCAGAGAGAGCGCTGGCCCGAGGCCTTAGAGCAAAGCAGGGTCCCTCAGTGGGGTGGCTGCCTGGGCCTGTGGCGTACGCCTCAGGGGCACGCATGCTCTGACCTGGGATGGGCAGCAGAGGCGATTGCTCCTCTCCTCCATTCTCTGCCACAGAAAAGGCCAGTGACCGATTTCACGGTGTCCAGCTCCTTGCCTGCCAGCCATATAGCCACTAAAAATCTCAGCCAACTCAAGGCTTCAGCTTTCCCTCATTTTCCTGCCAGCTCCCCCAAACCTGGAGACAACAGAATCGGCTGAACTCAGCCAGACCCAACAGGCTTGACTGGGGTAGCATCAATTCTCTCTCTTCAAACTGAGCATGTCTTTTCCCACCTGTTGGCTTTCTATAGTGATTTCTAGATGCTAGAAAATTGTGGAGTTCAGAGGTTTCAAAAATACACCCCATGCCTGCCCCTCCATCACCTCCACAGCACCCAACAACTCCCAATACAAACTCTCGTATGGCCCCCTCAGCACCAGGAATGCAGCTCTCTCTGTGGTTATTCTTTTGACATTGTAATTTAACAATGTGTCCTCCCCGCCGCTAGCCTGAGCAATTGGGAAACAACAACCCTGTCCTTTCCAGCTTTATCCCTGTATCATAGATTGAATGGTGGTTCCAAAAACATATGTCCAGCTCCTGACCCCTAGTACCTGTGAATATGACTTTATTTGGGAAAAGGACCTTTGCAAATGTAATTAAATTACGAATCTCTAGATAAGGTCAGCCTGGATTATCCAATGACCCTAACTAACAAGAGACACACAGAGGAGAGACACTCAGGAGGAAGGTCATGTAAAGCCAGAGGCAGAGAGGGGAGTGATGCAGCTGCAAGCCAAGGGGTGCCTGGAGCCACCAGAAGCTGGAAGAGGCAGGAAGAATTTCCCTCTAGGGATTCTGAGGGATAGAGGCCACGCCAACACCCTGATTGCAGACTTCTGGCCTCCATAATCTCCTGCTGTTCTAAGCCCCTGCTTGTCACCACGGCACCAGGACTCCGGCGTACCCTAGCAGCACCATCCGTGATAGGTCATCGGAGCAACGCATGCTTGCTGAAGAATTGAAAAGGCTGGGGATGTGGTCTTGTGCCTTCTCCATGTCCTTTAGGTGAGGAAGCATCTCTGAAAACTGCTGGACTCTGGCTGACAAATATGTAAGCATCATTGTTCTGGTGTCAACTGAACAATGCGTTCCTTTAATGAAGTGTTGGAATCTCACTTTATATTCATGGTTCTGCCCTCCTCAATTTTACTGTAAGTGACTGAATTGACTTTTGATAAATTGCCAACACACCAGAAATTATGAGCCTCTTTCTTTAAGGTTAGAAAGGGGAGGAACTCTACTTCCCTGTTCAGTTATTTCAGGCAAGGGTGGAAGCAGGTTTTCTGTGCCAGCAGCATCCTGCTTATGATTCAGGATGTGCGGCCAAAGGCAAACAGTTCCTCTTCAAATTCAATCAAATAGGAAGGAGCAAAGGCCCAAACAAGAAAAGCCTGGTTCTCTTTGTGTGCACAGCCAAGAGGTCCTGGGAAGCTTGTGAGGCATGATGACCTATCTCAGGCACAGCAAGGCCGAACTTAAATGGTACTCAGGAAACTCCTGCACATACTCAGCACAGGCTTCCAATCCTGGCCTTACGGAGTCACATCCTGGACAATCCCAAACCTCCTGCCGCAGTGGAAGCTATTTGCAGGCTCTTAAGGGCAGAGGTTAACCTGAATTAAAACATCTCTCTCTTTCATTCAATCTCTCCTCTCTCTCTCTCTCTCTCTCTCTCTCTCTCTCTCTCTCTCTCTCTCATCTCTTCTCCTTGTAAAAAATTCTATATGCAACTCCCATAATGTTGACTGTGGCTACTAAGGGCCGAAATAATGACTTCTGTGGACAATCTGTTTTGTTGACACATGATATAATTTAGAACCATGATTTTTCACTCAATAAGTCATAACCCTTTAATGGATTGAGAAATCAATTGTGTGAGAGGTGCCAGCACTTTTGCTTAAGTGAAATAGAACATAATAGAAAACATCAGACTGTATCTTGCATAGTAAGGGTCAGTACTGTCCTATGAAATGTTGCTTTAGTTTCGTATACATTTATGTGTCATTGGCTTGTGATAGAAAAAGTAACTCCTCACTATGAGTCATTACCTAAAAAAGTACAAAAGCCACTGTCATAGAGAATCTATGCCACCAAAACAGAAAGCACTCCTTCCCCTTGTCTAAGTCCAAGTTCTTGAGACCACTGTTTGCAGCAATGATGAGGAGCTCAACTAATGGGAGCAATTCAGCACCCACCTCGTGAGAGAAGTTGCCAAATGAAACCAACGAGCATCCATTCCCATCAACCCACTGGGTGCCTTCTTCCTGTTCAAGTCCACCATGCCTGAAACTCGGCCCCTGACTCTTGGGTCCTTATTTCTGCATCTTGGTAGAACTGCACTTTATTCACCTCCATCTTCCTGGGGCCCACTCTTCCTCCTCTGGAGTCCTAGCAAACTTCACAGCCTTTCCCAATTACTCCAAAACAGACTCACACAGAGCTCCTGACATCTTTGTGGAGAAAAAGGAATCTCCTTAATTCCTTTCACCAACCTTCCTTGTCTTCCTTTATCAATGTATCCAATTTCCCCTTTTTGCCATTTTGTCAGGAAAACAGTCACTCTGGCCTCCACGAAGGATTTTCTCCATCCAAGGATGTGCTGCTCCTCCTCACCCATGCTCCAACACCCTGGCCCACGTCCACCATTGTGCGCTGTCCCCTGCAGGGTCTGCATCGTGGGTACACTCTGGGCTTTCTGATCACACATAATTAAGAACTGTAACTAATTAGACTAGACAAGTGGTATAGATGGAGCATGCATCTAGGCATCAGCAGAACCGGGTCCAAGTTTTTGGTGCTGTTGCTTTATGAGCTATCAACCTTGAACAAGTTGCTGAACTTCTCTAAGTCTCATCTGGTAAAGGCAAATAATGCTCACCCCCACCTGAGGGAGTTGCTGAAGCCTGTTTTTTTTTTAAAGATTGATTGACATTTCTGTGATGAATCCTTCTTGCACATCTTATGAATGGATTTCAAAAAGAAAGTCTTTATTCTTTCAGTACTCTCAGCAATCTATATTACCTGGGGAAAATGTATAAAATATAGACTTTCTGAAAAATATGCATTGTCTAAGCAGTCAAGCCATTTCTGACACATTAGATTTGCAAAAAGTAAAAAAGAAAGGAACAAAGGAAAGGAGGAAAGAAGGGAGGGAAGAAAGAAGGGAGGAAGGGAGGGAGGGAGGGAGGGAGGAAGGGAGGGAGGGAGGGAGGAAGGGAGGAAGGAAGGAAAGAAGGAAGGAAGGAAGAAGGGGAGGGAGGAATAGAAAATTCTGTGTGCGGTCTGACCTCCTGCAGCAGGGCCACGCCACAGGGGTCTTCTCAGTCTTGCACTAACACCAGACCACGCAGCACATCCCTCTGCCAGCAGCATTATCTGGTTTGGCAGGGCTGCGAATCTGTCTCAGCACAAAAGATCCACTTAATGGAAAGCAAGTGTGCAGAGGAAAAAACTGCACTCACATTTTTGTATGCATTCTTTATGCAAAGAAGAAATGGTTCAATAACCAAAATAACCAAGGTTACAGGAAAGGAACTGTCTTTTACATCTGGGATTGGCGTTTTTTTCTGAGGCCATGGTTGGAGCCTTTCTAAACGTACGAGTACACTTTTCTGGAACAGCAAGAAGTAAATGGAGGCACAGCACTGCTGGGTCATTGGTGGCAGTTGCTGCACAAGGCAAGGTGACAGCCTTTGCATGTCCATCCCCCGGTCATGGTTTCACCTGAGTGCTGATAATGGTGGATCCTGAGGAACCAGACTTACCAAATGGCCTCATCTGCACCCCACGTTACAGAGTAGCAGCAGAGTAGCCGGCACAGCCGATACTGAGTCTTTCACTTAATCCCCCACCACCTTGCAGTGGTAAAAAAAATTAAAAATGCAGGCTCACCGAAGTGAAAGGATAGGTAGGTGGAATAGGTGGAAGTTCAGAACTGGCCAGTGATGAGGTTTAGCCCAGCACTCTCTCCCCTGTGCTACCAGACTAAACCATGATACCCTCCTGGAGAAATACTCTTCTGCAGAAAGTTCACTGCCTCTTCCCCTTCACATGAAAACAAACAAACAAACAAAATCGTCCAACACTGTCCAGCCTCTTCTGTGTGTTGAAGTCCTATGCACACCAGCAATTTGGGCACCATAAACTAATATAAATAAAAAATAAAATAAGGCAGTTGGAAATTTCCAAAAGAGGTCATCAGAATCCACTCTATGTTTACAGTTTGTGAGAATATGTAAATGCTCCCTGGGAGGTTTCCTCTTTGTATCCATCAAATTCCCATAGACATCACTGAACCAGAAAATTGAGAATTACTGAAAGGTAGTTGCCACATGACCAGGTGGGCTTGTCTGGACACTAAATTCAGCTCTGAGCTTCCTGGACCCAGGGAGAAAATCAACAAAGTAGTGATAAGGCAAGGATTTCTTTCTTTTTTTTTTTAAGGCAAGGATTTCTATCAGAAAATCTTTCTTTGTATTTCTCTTCTCCCTCTCTCTCTCTCTCTCTCTCTCTCTCTCTCTCTCCCTCTCTCCCTCTCTCTCTCTCTCTCTCTCTTTCAGAAAACTTGAGGCCAAAATACAATTGACTTCTCATACTCTCACCCTTGTGGAGTAAAAAGGCAAGAACTGTAGCTTAAAATCTGCACCAACATGCTAGAGGTGTTCATCAAGCATTGCCAAAAAACGGTCCTACATAATCCATTTTCAAAAATAGAAAATTCATGGATTTCATATTAACCTTCAAATAATTGCTTGCTAGAGAGCTGAAGGGGTTTTATTTTTCAGCCGTACAAAGGCTCTGCCTGCCCGCCCTGGTTTACTCTGTTAATCTGTTTACTATACCTTTCTTTAGAGATAATGCGCTGGTGAGTGCCTGCCTCTTTCCTCCGTCTATAATCCTGATAAATAAATAAAGGGGCTTGTTAGTAGAATTAGGTTATAGGGATTCTGGGTGTTGGGGGAAGGGGATTTTTTCTTTTCTTTTCTTTTCCTTCTTTCTTTCTTTCTTTTCTTTTTTTTTTTCAGTCCAGGAGTTCTCTTTTCCTCACTTACTTGAGCCCTGGAGAAAAAGAAGTTAAAAAACATTCCTGAGCGAGGCTAATTCACAAAGCCAGCTGAACCACAAAACCTCCCCCAAGGCCTAAATCCCTCCTCTGAGCCGCTTGGTCTGAATGTCTAGAGTTATGGGGTTCTTTCCTCTGGGCCCTTTGAAATAGCCATAATTAACACTTACGCGGAGGTTTATGATACAATGGTATCATTTATAGCAAGTCAGCGAACTATGTCCTGCGGGAGATTCGTAGTTGCAACAGAGACCATATGTCAAACAAAGCCAGACATATGTGCCCACCGGCCCCTTCCAGAGGTTTGCCAGCACCCCACCCTCATCATGATCCCCACACCCACCTACCAAGAAGCAGCTTCCTGTTTTGATGGTCATGTGGACTTCAGTGCATACAAGGATTTGAGATTCCTTCTGGAATACTATCTACAAAGAATACCCAACTTACTGGGGTGAAGGGGGAGAACGGCTGGGAGGTTGTAGGGACAACAGTTAGAAAGGTGACAAAAAAGGGAGGAAATGATCCCAATGGGAAAGAGCTCCCAGTTTCACACTACTCCCACTGACCAAGATGTCCAGACACTGTGACTGCTGCTCCTCACTCACCCCTAAATCTCCGTGTGCATACCCATCCCCTAAATCTCCTCGTGCATACACAGTGGTGGATAGAAGCCAGCTCGCTCAGCTCGTGAGAGGGAGGTGAGTTCATCCCAGCTCCAGGTGCAATGACAACACACGAGTAGTTTGATAGCAGCTATGGAAGGAGTAGTTATACCACAAAAGCCAGCAGGAGCTACAAATCAGAGCTGTGGCCTCCCAAACACCACCACTCCCCTGGACTGATGGTTAAACATTCCCCAGCACACCATGGCACATACATACCAAAGTATGAATGGGGAATTTCACATAAATGGTACCATGCGTGCCTTGTGCAGGATGTGGGGTACAGAGCCCATGTGCAGCACCCCTGCCTCCTCCCACCCCCACCTCCAGCTGAAGGAGTGTTGGCTGCTGACAGCTCCCAGCTAAGTTTCCCTGTTTAGGAATTGCCAGGGGCTGACAGCAACTGCCACACCCAGGTCTGCTCCCTTCTCTGGCACCCTCCGTGCAACTACTAGTCAATGTAGGGGTGAGAAAGCCAGCCCCATCTCAATTCAGAGCAACTCCAACTCCAAATGTACAGAGAGAGAGAGAGACCGAGAGACAGAGAGATTGAGGCCCAATTGCCCGCCATCAACTTTTCTCCTCTTTGTCATCTCCTCCTATCTTGCGTTATATATTTCAGTTCATTTTTTCATTTGCTTAAGTTTCTTTCTAGAGTATTTTTCTCAGACAGGTGCCTAGATACCTAGATAATATTTTTCCCCCTGACAAACAAGAAGTATTTTGGCTAGCTCTAAAGTTTTATAGACATCTGTCTTCAAGTTCCCGTGACTATAAATGTGAAACATGACACCCATCTTTTCCCTTTTCCTTTGTAATTAAAGTGTTCCTCTTTGTATTGAAATGGACAAGAGGTTCTCTTTATATTTGTTATTCAAGGATTTTAGTAGGGATGGGCTTGGTGTGTGGCTTTTGGTCCTAGTGACTCCATGAGTTTTTTTTAAGCCTCGAATCCAGGTCTTTTTCATTCAAACAAGAGATCTTCTATCAGCTGTCTAATTATTCCCTCTCCTTCATCTGTTTATTTTTCTCCTCCTCCTGGAACTCCTATTTTTGACATCTCAGGTGTCCTGAGTCTAACCTCCTAGTCTCTTATTTTGCCCTCATGATTTCCATCTCTTTGTATTTTTGTTCAATGTTTGGGATAGTCTTGCACTTGATCTTCTAAGTCCCTATTCTTCCTGCTTTAATTCATCCAATCAGTAGTTTAGTTAAAAATTTGTTTTTGGCTCTAGCTGGCATGGCTCAGTGGATTGAGTGCCAGCCTGTGAACCACAGGGTCATCGGTTCAATTCCCAGTCAGGGCCCAAGCCTGGGTTGCAGACCAGGTCCCCGGTAGGGGGCGTTTGAGAGGCAACCACACAGTGATGTTTACACATTGATGTTTCCCTCTCTCCTTCCTTCCTTTCTCTCCAAAAATAAATAAATAAAATCTTTTAAAAATACATGTTTTAGGTTTTTTTATTTTTGATACTGCATTTGATATCCTTGTTGCCCCTGCTCAGGCTGCTTATTCTACAGCGCTGCTTCCGTGAGGAGCTGTTCAATGGGTTCTCCTTCTCCCTCTCTCTGCCCACTGAGCCCCCTAAGGTGCACAGTTTCCTCTTATCTGTTCTTTGAAGTCCATGGCCAACTCTGGGGATTCCTTAAGTGACAATAGTCCTGTAAGTAACTGCGCATAGGGAGTCTGTCTCAGTCAAGGCACCAGAAAGAAGGAAGCCTCTCAGGTCTGCTGTCTCCCCAGGTTCAGCTTCTTCTCAGTCCTGGGACCAGGGGAACTCACTCTTGAATGCTGATGCAACCTAAAGCCCACCACCTTTATAGCCTCATCCCCACAGTCTCCATCCATTGGCTCAAATACTGCAAGTCCTGCCCCAGGTCCCTTCAGAAGGCCCCCAACAGAGCCAGGCTTGCCCTGGCTCCTTCAGGCTCCACCTCCATCATTCCCAGTTGCCTCATCAGGAGAACCACCAGACCGGAGTTGGGAGTCAAGGGCAGTCAGGGCACCAGCTTACAAAAATCTCCATCCCACCTCCAACCTCTTAATATGAATAAGGACAAACTTGATCTGCTGTCCCTGGCGAATGCCTGATTTATGCCTAAGATAATCACATTCTTGATTCTCCACTGGTTTCTTTGGGGAAGTCCTTCAGAGTTGTGTGCATTAATGAAATATTTTTGAATAAAGGGATCTATTTTAAAATTGTGCTCATTGGGAAAATAACTGGTTGAAAAAGGTACATTATAACAATGCATATATGTGTGCATGTATATATGTGTGTATATCTTCCATATCCGCAGAAGCATATGATGAATTTATAAATCATTTCAATTGTCTTTTTATCTAGGTTGTCTAATATTTCTTGATAAAGATAACAGAATTGTTCTGTCCAATTACTAATTCAGCAAAATACATTAGAAAATGTTGTTTGAGGCTCACAGCACTTTTAGAGAGTTCAAGGAGATACACAAAGAGCCCTTGGCCTGTCCAAGCCAATGTCTGCCTGCACGATGAGGACGCATCTTGAGAGCTCCACGCTCTCACTGGGCTCACCAGGCAGTTAGTAACCTGCGGGAGCAAAGGAGAACCACAGACAGGAGCTTCTTGCCCAGAGTCACATAAGACAGACCCAGGCCTGGAATGGGGTTCAGAGGCAACATTCAGCCATTCCCAATTCCCTGGTCTCCCCAGCTCTCTAGTACTGGCCCCTGGGGACTGGACAGTCTCTCAGAGCACAGCCATTTCTAGTTCACTGCTGAATCTCCTGCATCAAATTGTCTGGTACTTCATAACTTCTCTGTACACATTGGCTGAATGAATGTACGATTGCAAGACCTCTCGGCTCTCTTGATGCTACTATAAGGCACTTTAGTGGATGGCACTGCTTGTTTTGGGGCTATTGTTGACCTTGCAATTCCACATAAGTGAGGGACCAACATTTGAGATGTAGAGGAAACAAAGGGATTTCATGCTTGGATTTGCTTAGGAAGATTTCGGCCCCTGTTGGTTCATATGGTAGGCTTCTTTCAAAGAGCTGAGTTGTCTGCCAATGGACATGACCTACAAGGGGCTGGCTATCTCCCGAGGGGGTGGATGAAAGGGTTCCAGATTTGCTGTGAAGAGATACCAGATGTCCTCTAAGTACCCTTCTAATCCAGATTCTATGGCAAACGTAATTCCTGGTTGGAAAACCTTATGCAAATTTGTCTCTTTCTTCCAAAAATATTCTTCAACCCTGAAGTCATTCCTGTGCCTATTAAAACTCTCCTTTGAGGCAGCCAACTATGACTCAAGGGAACGGTTGGGTGTATTCTTGCAACAACTGGGGAAGTAAGAGGCATCTCTTAAGAAAGCCCCCCTTGGGCACCCTGGACTGGCCTGGGGTCTGTGAAGGGGAGTCTAATGGAGCCGCATCCCTGGGCTGTTCCACAGGTATCTGATAGGCCCAGTCCCAGGAAGACATGGGGTAGGGTGGGTGATATTTCAAATATTTAACAACCGATACTGCATGGGCACCAGCCACTCAAAAACGATGAGATGCTGGGGACATGGCACAAACAGGATCTGCAGGTCTCTGTATTTGGTTGCTGGATCCTGGGAAAGTCCCAGAGTAGGGGCTGAGCAACCGGTGCGGCAGAGGAGCACTTACAAAAGCTAAATGCAGCATCTAGTTAACAACCTGCACAGACGGCTTTCAATAGCGTAAGAATTAAAACGGCCATACCAGTGCACACCAGCTAGACATCAGCCCTGCTCTGAAACCACTTCTGAGCAAGGCTGACCCTCTGGCAGAGGCTGCAACCCCACTGCTCCAAGCCACATTTTATGGAGTTTTTTTATTAGTCTCTCATGTAACCCATAGCCACATCATAAAATTAAACACCCCATTCTGTACATCAAGTCCACTGACTTCTTGATCCCTGATTAGCACTGGGCTTTTCCCTCCGGGGGTTGTATTACAGTAACATTATAACTGACAGAAAAGGAATCTTTGCTGGAAGCAGTCAAATCCTTCAGACTAACTCAGCTTATGTTGAGAGTTCCCGCTCTGAAGCCTGTCAGCTTTCTGTCCATCTCAGCCTGCTCCTTTCATTCCTCCCCTCCCCCTCCCACCCCTACCTGTGGGTCCCTCCCGCTTCCCATGCCCCTTCCATCTCTTGGGATGACACGGAGCCATGGGTACTCCAGTGCTCGCCTGGAGTTACCGGTCCGGGTAACCCCAACTCACCCCTGAGAATAAATTTAGCCTGTGGGTGTTATCCCAGATGGAGAGGTTATCTTTAGCCTGGCAGCGCTTGGGAGTCAGTCTGGGCCATGATGGGAAACAGCAGGGGGAGGGGGAGGAAGGAGGGAAACGAACACTGGAGAATCTACAAGAGCTGAGCTCAAGTGTACTCAGGTGGTGGAGAACTAAAAGCTGTGGAGTGTGCTTCCTGAAACATGAGGCTCTTCCTGGAACACTGGGGAATAATGGTCTGTTTCATTCCATCCATGAACTAGGAACAATGTTAATAGCAGAAAATATGGCTACATTATGGGTAAGCAGTATAAAACCACAAGCACACATGTTCTTTAAAAAAGGCAACAAACTCAGCATGATCCGTGGTTTTCAAGCTTTCCCATTCATATCTGTTTACTACTTGTTCATTAGTTTTGTTGCCTGCAGGTGTTAAAGGTTTAAGACTTTAAAAAAAGCGTATGGGAAAAAATTTACATGGAAACATTATATTGCCTGAATTAGGAAAAGGCCACTACTATTTAATTGTCAAGGTAGAACGTCTCAGCCCTCCTCAGGAATACCAAGGGCTCAGCTTGGAAGGAAGTAGGAACTCCTACTCCTGAACTGTTCAAGAAAGGCTGGGGACTTTTCCTTAGAGAAATTGAAGTAGCCTTCCTGTGAGCACGCCTCTATAAGTAAGCCTTCCTTTTCACTCGGAAAATCGTTTCTGCTGTTGATACCCCCAGCCTCGTTTTGGCCTACCTTGCAGAACACCCGATCAGAATCTTGCATCAGAACAACTGAGCACTTGCTAGCTATTACTAGGGGAACCAAGGTCCTAGTCTGGACCTGAGCTGGAGCCTGCTGTGTCTGAGCGAGTCTGACAAGTAAGTCCTGGGAGGAGCTCATTCTGTGAGAAAGGAGGCCTGAGAATCCCGGTGACCCAGGAAGACAGGCCTGTTCAAGGGAGGAGAAGAGCAATGAACTCTGAGTGTCCCCCGGCCAAACACGTTTCTGACTCCTTATCAAGAGCAGCAAGACCAGGAGGATAAACTGGAAAGACCAATTTGTTCGAGTTTCACGGAAAATCAGAGCGTAGATGGTAGAGATTTGGGGCTGCACTACAGGAACGTCACACAGGCAGAGGGAAGAAGAGTGAAAAGTTCCTCATTCCCCAGAGTTTTGGCCTGGGGAGTCCAGTGGTAACTGGAGTGATGAGGGGGCGCAGGCCCTGGGGGCTCTGGGGAACAGCTCGGAGAGGCTGTGCAGAGGGCTGGAGAGCCTCCACTCTGGGCAGCCTACCCTACAGTGCCACCAAGAAGGTACCTGTCCTCTGGTGAGACCTGGGGGCACTCAGCTCACTCTGCCACGCACTTAAATAATTAAGTCACTTTTTGTCCTTTTCTTCTCTAGGTGAAATGGCGTCAGTTCAGTCAGCCTGTCTATTGAAACCACCCTTTATTGCCATGTCCTACAGTGAATGTGGGTCCTCTTCATTCTACTAGAAGTAACCTTACCCATCTTTGTGACTTTCCCTCCTATCAGTCACAACCCCTCTGTTTTACCATCTGCAAAATGGCATAATAATGATACCTTCTAAAAGGGACTGTGAGTATTAAACAAGTTAGTGCCCCCAAGTGTTAGAGCAGTTCCTGCCTAAGCTTCAGGCTCCTTATAGCTGGGGGAGATGGGGGCCTGGGGCCGGGGCCGGCGCTGCAGATGCTCTACTCCGCTGCAGGCCCTTGAGACCTAGATGGAGAACCGGAGGTCCTGCACCAAGGATCTTCATCTCGGAACCCCCACCCACCCTCTTACAAGTAAACGTCCCGGAAAGTGGGTGTTCAATTACTATCTTTTGAAGGGATGAACAAAAACATGGTCATGGAAAGAAAAAGAAAATGAGTCAAGGCCAAGTACAAACCAAGGGAAATGTAGGGGAAACGATGGGAAAGGACTGTAGAAAAGTAAATGCTGGATGAGAACCTGCCACTACTGCAGAGGAGAAAAATTCCTATCGCCCCTCTTCCACCTCTTAACATGGGGGCTGCGCGTTTTTATTTGGATGCTAGTTTTCTCTTCTTTTCCAGCCTCCTTGGCCTTGGCGCTCCCTCCCCTGCAAGGCTGCTTCTCCCCACCCCGGTCTCCTCGCCTCCCCCTGACCGGCTGCCGCAGCCCTGACCTCGGCTCCCACGCGGGGCAGCAGCCGGCCAGCCGGCGGGCGGGCAGGAAGGGGGAGACGCGGCTCCCGGCACCAGAGATCCTTAACTGCGGCTTGCAAAGCCCTGGCTGATCCTAATCACTGTGGGAAAGGAGCGCGGGCCCGCCCGCCTGCCGGAGACACCGCCTCTTTTCATGAACTTTATCGCTGGGCGCAGCCGCTGATAACCCACCACCGTAAATAAACGAGCGGCTGGAGTGTGCGGTGGCGCGAGGCTGCCGGCGCGCGCTCGCTGCGCCCGGCCGCCCCCCCCCCCCACCCCGCCTGGGGGGAAGTGAGTCACGCTCCAAGTTGGAAAGAGTTCCAGGTTCTCCTCCTCTCCAGACCAGCACCATAAATAATCATGCGTTCTTCAGCTGCCAGAAACCCCTCACCTTTTGTTTTATGCATTGAAGAAACAGCCCAGGGGTTTCATTCTGCCGTTGGGGCTACCCCTCCTCTGCGCCAGAGTTGAGTGCGTTGTCCTGGGTTATTACGCTCTTGCCTCTGGTCAAGCTCCTTCGGCCTGGGTTGGGTCTGTGCCTGTGCTCTGTTATCACAAATCTTTGGCTCCTGCACAATCTGAGAGGGGCTGGAACAGGCTCGGGAGAGGTAGGGGGTGGTGGTTTGAAGTCTCTAGAGGCAGGAGATGAGAGCCGGTTCCCACAGTGGTGGCCTTGAACATGTGTAGATGGATAACTTGGTGGAGCTAAGTCATAGTGGGAGCCCCAGGCTCCGGGCTTGGCAGGCACTCAGGTATTTACAGGCAGAGGGAGCCTGCAATACCCTGACGGCAAAGGAAGGGAGGGACCCCTCTCCACTTAAATGATAGTGTGTTCAAAAATCCCTTAGGTGTTATTTGGCAGATCTCATGAGCTACCAAATTAGTTCTTGAAATTTTGATTCGGGGGCCCTCCAATTAACCTGTGGTACAATGTGGAGACTGAAGTTTGAGGAAGATTCCATGAGACTGAAGGAACATAGAAAGACAGGCGTGCAGAGCAGCCCAGCTCGGTCACCAGACCCAGGGCTCTGGCCAGGTTCGGCTACCACCTGCTCTGGGCCCTGGGGCAGCCAATGCCCCTCTCTGGGCCTAACTTTCTTCATTTGTCTGTCTAAAGACTGACTAATATCTAAAAGGATGCTCCAGCTTTCCTACTCTGCAGTAATTAACATCCCTCCTATAAATCACTGCATTTCTGAAGCATCTTACCACATAGCCCTCTGAAGAAGTACTGTTAGAAATGCATGCCCTTTGGAAGAAACCCGCACATGGCCACTCTCTGTGACTGACCCCCTCACCAGTGAGACTAACACTAGTCTTTACCCCTCATGGATGTTACACAAGTCCAGGGTCCCTTCGGGCAGAATGAAGTCCACCTGAGACCAAAAGACTTAAAAATAAAATACAGCAAATTAACAGCATTAGTTCAGTGCTTCTGCAGCCCCCAGGTCCAAGCCACCCTTTGACTGTAGTTCTGCTTCATATGAGAGGGACTGGGTGGCTCAGAATAGCTAATCAGGAAAACGCAATGCTTCCCTCAATGGGGAGCAAGACCAGGGAGAGAAGTTCTAAGGGCAGCAGAGCCTGATGGGGGTCCTGAAGAGATTCTCTCCAGGGGAATGTGGGTTGGAGCTACCCCTCCCACCATGGCCAAGAGGAGGGGCTTACTCATGAACCCGAAGCAAACAAAGGCCTGCTTCTTCCAGAACCCAGTTCTGACACTACAATGTGTCCCCAAGGGAACATGCAGCCCCAGACCGGCTTCATTTCCTGTTCTCTGGACAGAAAGCCACTCAGTCTTGTTTCCTTCATTTGCATAATGTCAAGAAAAATGAGTCATACTGAACTGTTGTTTGTTGAGAAATATTGGCAAGAGGTTCCCAACAAGGATTGGAGTTCATTTCTCAAAATGAATAGACACTAACTCGATCACTGATTTATTAGGTGAATGCGATCAACACTTTGGACTTCAGTTTTCCCATCCATGAATCCTGAGCGTTTTTAAGGCTTTTTCTTCTGCTCTATCATACAAGGACTGTAATATATGTAAGACGACCATGAGTAGAAGTAAGATTTTAACTAGCCTTTCAGACAAGCTAGGAAAACTTGTATAAATGTGACTCCTCCACAACTGTTCCTGCTTTCTATTTTGTCTGCTGTTGTGGAGACCAGCAACCAAGGAAACAAGGAGAGAACGGGGTGGAGGGAGGGTGACGTGGGTAATGGGAGTCAGCAGCGTAGTGATCGATGAAAACCGGATTTTTAGTGGTGAGCATGGTGTAGTATACACAGATGTTGAAATATAATGTTACAAACCACTGTTGCCTCAATTTAAAAAAATAAAAATGAGAGAACTCATCAAAAAAGGGCTGAATGTCAAGATTGGGCTAATATGCCAATTATTTTACAAGAATAGAAGCCCTAGGGTAGTGGTTCTAAACCTTTTATAGTCACAGAACTTTGTAGAAATTGATGAAAATCACATGTTCTTTCCTCTCCCCTCCTCCCAAAGGTACGTACAAATACATATTTGTCTTTGCAGATTATTTCAGGGGTTTATAGACCCCCGAAGCCCCATCCAAGGACACTGTTAAAATCTCTGCTCTAGAGGCTAATAAAATATTGACCCTCTGTTTCCTTATCTGTAAAGAGGAAATACTACTCACTCCCAACCAGCTCCATAAAGGAAGAAGAGGAGGATAAATAGGCCTGTGCTATTAAAACATATTGGTTCTCTGCCTGGTAGACATGTAATATTGATGCAACCCTATTACCATCATCTGCCACAGTCATTCCCTATTCTGCTTCAGGGGATGTAAATTTCCTTGCAAGACAGAAGCAGCCCTGTCTATGAAATCCCCAAAGCAAACCCTTCTGGTAAGCCAGCACTGGAAGTCTTCAGACTTGCCTGTTAGAAATGTAATAAATCCCCACAGAGACCAAAGGGAAGGCTCAAGGTAGCTCTGTAGGCACTCAAAGGGTAATAATTGCTGGAGTAGGAATGTACCAAATTATACCCTTGTGGTTTTAAAAGTCAATGTAACTTTCCAAAGAGTCTTCCTTTTTCACAGAGTAGGTTGCACTATTAGAGAAATCAACTCATTGAAACAAAAGCAAGGTTTAGGAAAAAATTGTTGATGAAGTAATCAGCTAATATATTAAGTAGAATCAGTCCATTTGGTGCAAGGAACCAAACCTCAGTTTCTCTATTACTCATATAATGAAGGGTTTGGGTTAGATCCCATGGTCCTTAGTCTTCCTGGGTTCACAGATCCTCTGGAAATCAGATGTAAGCTACAGTTCCTCATCCCAGAAAACACATGTGCACTGGATACATGCTCTCACACAATTTCACTTACAACTCAGGCACCCTACAGAACCCTGGCAGTCTGTCT
Organism: Glossophaga mutica; assembly: GCA_039655065.1. Classification (NCBI taxonomy): domain Eukaryota; kingdom Metazoa; phylum Chordata; class Mammalia; order Chiroptera; family Phyllostomidae; genus Glossophaga; species Glossophaga mutica. Next base: position 171,489,701 of record CM077304.1, on the reverse strand, counting down.
TACAGACCACCAGACACGTGGAAGCTGCACTATGCCTCTCTAAGGCCTTAATTATTGAAGACTTCAGGGATCTACAGACAGAATCAGAGCCAAGCCTTGACTGTTGCTCAGAATCTCTGCAAACAGAGGAAGGAGCAAAGGGTTCTTCCTATGGCTGCTGTGAAAATAGCCATGCTTTAAACACCCGATGTAGGGTATGTTTAGAAAGCATAGTTCCAACAGCAGCTCTCCCAGATGGTGGCCTGAAACTATAACTCAGTGGTCCCCCCCACCCCGTGGGAGATGAAGAATGAGGATGGATAGCAGACCTAGGGAGTACGGGGTACAGAGCAGGTTGTAGTCACAACATGCAGACAGCACAGTCCTTGGAGAAGTGAGTGCTAAGGGTTTTGAGAAAGCCTAGGTGAACAGCAATCTTCCCTGTGTGGAAGGTGGTAAAAGAAGCTATGCAACTTCTCAATAGACAGAGGGCTCTTTCTGAAGCACCTGGGGCCAGCCTCGCTGTGGCTCATAAATACTCAGTGCCCCTCCCCAGGAAAACAGGATATTTCTCCTGCCCATTGACATCAAACTTAGCCACGTGATTTGCCCTGGCCAGTGAAATGAGCAGAAGTAAAATCCGTCACTTGCAGGCAGAAGATTGAGTAGCCAGCCTGAGGCTTACCGTGCACTCTTCTCCCTCTGCTACAGGGCTGGCCGTATTCCTAATGTACCACTCCATCAGCCTGGTCCCAGAGTGCAGGTGACCTGCGGTCAACTTGTCACAGACCTCAGGCAAGTGCAAGAAAAAAATGTTTGGTGTGTGAGCCGTAGAGATTTTGGTTGTTTTTGACTGTAGCACAGCCAAGCTTTAACCTACTGATACAGCATCCTCCTTGGGAAAGGATAAGGGATGGGTGCTCAGAATGGCCCCCTCTAACCTGCAGGGCTGCTGGTGACAGCGCCAGCCAGTGTCAGCGGGGGCCATGTGCACACTCCTCACTCTTTCCACCCTTGCCTCTCCCTGACACTGTTAACAGTACCCTCCCTACCCGCCACCACCCAAGCACCCTTGAGCTCAGCTAAGAGCCAGTGGCCCATCAGTCATACCACCTACAGCAGGGTGAATGGTAGCCCCCTAAAAGGTGTCTATATCCTAACTCCCAGAAACCATGAATGTGACCATATTTGGGGGGAAAAGTTCTTTGCAGAAGTAAGGATCTGTCAATGAGGTCATCCTGGATCACTTGAGTGCACCCCAAATCCAGTGACAAGTGTCCTTACAGAGATGAGGACGAGAAGACAGAGGCAGAAATCAGAGTGCTGCCGCCACAGACTGAAGGGGCACGGGACGACTCCCCGCTATGGCTCTTGGAGGGAGGCTGTGGCCATGCCGCTGTCCCGATTTCAGACTTCCGGCCTCCAGAGCAGTGAGGGGGCACATTTTTGCTGTTTTCAGCTGCACAGCATGTGGTCATCTCTTATGGTGGTCATAGCAAACTAATACTCCACCTTAAAATATATCTTTTCTCTATGAGTTGCTCCCTTTGATATAATCCTTAAAGGCAAGAACTACAAAACAGTAGTACACTTTCGGATTAGGAAGAAAGCCCCTCTTTCTACCCAGCCCCTAGGGCAGGGCCGCAGTTACGTTTGAAGGGGGGAGAATGTCAGCTCACAAAACCCAGCCAGTCCCCTTCCTCTGCAGAGGAGACACCAGCAGTGAGAGAGGCTGGCTGCATCCTTGATGACAGGCTGCACAGAAACTGATGCTCAAAATAAATACCAGCTCCTGGAATCAAAGCTCAGGGGATAGTGCATAGGATTTTAGAGTTTCTAGGATAGAGAGGGATCATGTCATCCAGCATATTCAGAAAAAGTTTTTAGGGCTCTAAGGATTTTCACATATTTTGTTTACTTTTTGGTTTTCTCCAAGACCTTGAGGCCCAGAGATGACACAATCTGCCCAGGGTCACAAACTAATTAGGCGCTGATTCCCATCCTATTGTGCCATCCAGCACAGGACGATGCTTAGTTCTCCACAAAAAGCTGGCTCTCCAGTTCGGTGGGATTCTCCAACACCCTGTCCCCTGCCCCAGGAAGTGGGGCTCACTACCTAACTGCTCTGGCTGGCTGAGGTCCCTCGTAAGGCCTCCACTCTCCTAGTTTGGGGGTGCTGCTCCATATCATTTTAAACATCTTAAAATGTATGCTCACCCCACATCAAATTCATTTAAAAAATTTTTTTATGGTTCTTTTATAATTTTTTGCTTTTGAAAGTAACTGCCTATGAGTAATTTTCTTGATTTAAGATTTACTACTGTGTACTCAGCATTGCTCATACAGACCCAGGAAAATTTAACTATAGATTGTTCTCAAATGCCATGAAAATTATAAGTACTAAATTTCATGATTAATAAGACTGATACCATGCTTCCTTTGGTACAGATTTAAGTCAGTCAACACAGACATGAATTTCCAGCTTGCCTGTTAATGTTTGGCTTGGGAAGTGATCAGAGATGCCTTCCCATGAAGGACATTATATGGTAGGTAAGGCAGTCAGAACTCAGTGGTGACACGTGGCTCGGGGGCTGAGTGCAGGTGAGGACAGTGTCTACCCTGACACTTAGTTCAGACACTGAGCCAGGTACTTCCATATCCACAGTCACCTCTAAGATTTGAAAACCAAGCTGGGGCCAGGTTACAAATGACTTCACCTGCCATTCTTACCTCCACTGCCACCTGTACCCTGGGAAGCCATGGGGGCGGGGGAATTCCTGGTTCTGGATTCCTGCCTCCAAACAGCTCACTTGAAATGACTAGGAGTCATATGCCCAGCCACAGCCATTTCCATCTGTTTGTGTGGACCAAAGCCAGCTGAGATAGGGCCTGGCTGGGGATGGGAGATAGGACAGGCGTCACAGCGTGGTTTGGGCTTATCCTCCCAGGAAATGACTTTGCTGCACTGACCTCTGTACCACTCAGGCCGGAGCACCCTTGTGGGAAGGATTCCAGCCTACGTGGCATCAAATACTTGGGAGAGGAAAAAGCCACTCAAGCATGCATTTAACTCTCAGGCTACAAGCTGCGCAGGCAAACAGATTTTTCAAATGGTGCCTCTGGAACTCATTAGGCCATCAATGCACAGAATGATTCTGGAAAGTCTCTCGGAATGGAAATCAGCCTATATTATAATCTCCCCCCTTTAGCTGGAATTTCACAGCAATGGCTCCAGATGGTCCGAAGGACTAATTGTCCCCACACTCTCCCAAGGTGACCCAACTAGGAATGAAAGCAGCCGAGAAGACTGCAACTCAGGTGTTCAGACTCTAAGAAGACCCTTTCCCTTGAGCCCAGCAAAGCTATCATTCAAAAGATTAACATCCTCAAAGAATGATGGGAAAATGCCAAAGACACAGAAGTCAGCTTGAAAGCTCTTCCACTTGTTAAATCTGGGACGAGTTATATATCAAAATAAACAATAATAGTAATGAATTGTAATCACTGAGTAAGATAAAAATCTGTAAGTCCACATTGATACAAACAAATCAATGGAGAGAAGAGAAAGCTTTTCCTTACAGCACAGGTGCAAACACAAGGCCCGTGGGCCGAATCCCACCCTCCACCTTGGGTTATTCGCCCAGCACCTTGTTTCTACCCTGCAGCAGTGTGGAGCTCTCGCTTAACTGTTAAGGAGCAGTTACATTTACACAGTCCTAAAATTACATTCAGCCCTTTGAAGGCAACCATGAGGCTGATGTGGCCCCCAGTGAAAATGAGTTTGACATCCCTGCCTTACAGTAAATTGCTAACTAATAAATGGAGAAATGATGGAATTAGAAAAATCACCATTTAGCAACCATCATAGTTATAATTAATTAAGCCAGGAAACATCCACAGATATCATGGCTAGAGGGTAAAAGCTTAATGAAAAATGGGAACTTTGCAAGAATACCTCCACACAAAATTCTTACTAATTATAAAGAGAAAAAGAGTAAGTTGGCAATGAAAAATTCGAAAAGACACAACTTCAGTTGTGTGATTAAAGTGAACATCACCAATACACAATCGAAATCATGTACAACTTGGTTGGATGCAATAAAAATACACCACCAGTTTCATGGTGTTCCTGCCAAAAACACATAACCCAAATGCAAGCAGAAGGAAGTATCACACCAATGCAAACAGAGGTACATTCCACAACTTATTCAGCATGTAATATTCAAAAGTACCAAAGTTATGAGAGTCAAGGGAAGACTGAGGGAACAATTCTGAGTGAAGGAAACTAAAGAGACATGACGACGAAATGCAACAGGTGATCTTCAATTGTATCCTTTTGTTACAACAAACATTGTTTAATTAAATGTCAAAACTTGAATGGCATCTGAGAAACAGATGGTAGTAATGTATCAGTGTTAATTTCCTTATTCTTTTAAAGATTTTATTTATTTACTTTTAAAGAGAGGGGAAGGAGGGAGAAAGAGAGGGAGAGAAACATGAAAGGTATGAGAGACACATCCTTCAAGTTGCCTCTCCAACGCCCCCAACTGGGGACCTGGCCCGCAACTGAGGCTTGCGCCCTGACTGGGAATTGAAACAGCGACCTTTCGGTTCGCAGGCCGGCACTCAGTCTACTGAGTCACACCAGCCAGGGCATAATTTCCTTATTTTGATGATTGCATTATAATTATTAGGAGAATTTTTGTTCATTTGTTTATAGGAATTACACACTAAAATATTCTGGTTCAGGAAAGAGTTCTTTATGGTATTTTTGCAACTTTTGTGTAAACATGTAATTATTTTACAGTAAAAACTTACAGAAGAAATCTAGGCACAAGCAAATCAAAGTAGTGAGTATTAAACACAGTTTAAATTCATGGTGCCTGATTGTCATTTACAGTCAGCCTTCAGTTAGCAACAGCTTCTATTTTTACCTATAAATCTGACCCATTCAATGAAAAAAAGTTCTGAAAAATGAAACATTTAAGGGTAATGAAATGGTCCCCCATCAATTAGAACACTTTAATGAATGTTTTAAAATCTACTTTTGTAATGTGAATGCTGGTTTTCTTCAAAGGGGGTCCACCAGAAATGAATGGGCTACCATCAGGGTGTAGGATGAAAAACACCAACTTACTACCGCACAGAAAAATATAATATACCTTCCTGCCCTGGATTCTCTTGTGCCCTGTACTGCCTTGCTGCTAAAGGATGAATTTCCAGTGAAATATTAAACAGTGTGTGTCTTCTTGTCTACTGATGATTGGCTTGCCCTCCTGCTCCCTTCGTCCTGCCTTCCTTCCTCATCATCTTAATGCACTCAGCATTGTCTGGGTCGATCAGAAAGTCTTTTTTTTTTTTTTGGCAAACTTTAGGAAATCGACAATACCTAGTGAACCCATAATGAAGCTTAATGTAATCAAGCTTACATTCGAAGGCTGTGAATGAGAGGAGACAAGCAGTTAGCACATACCTGGCTCTTTTGTGAAAAGGCGACTGAAGTCTGCATGCTGGGTCTCACTTAGATCTCCACCTCTTCCAGCTCTTCTTTCTCAGAGAAATGACACACTGGGGAGAGCTTGAAGTATCTCTGCGGTGTTCCCAAGGAAGCGATCCTGACCCTCCTTTCTCTCCAAGTGGAACAGCCTGTCCCCAGTTCACAATCCTGCTACCTTCCAAAAGTTCTTCTTAGAATTATTTTTCAGAACTCAGAAATAATGTTACGAGTTATAGTTTGATTTCCAGGTTAGCCACAAAAACTCCCCATAATGTTAGTGTATAAAGTTACCCCCCCCCCCCCACACACACACACACACACTGCATGAGAACTGCTATGGTGGCATTTTCAGGTAATGGCTGTGAGTCAAGTGCTGGTAGTTCAGACACTGCCTTGGCCCAAGTGATCCATCCATGCTGACAAACGGCTCCTCCACTTGGATTCCGATGTGAACAAGAACATGGTGAGGGTTCATGCTGAACCACTCTTTCAGGCACCCCTGCAGATAGGGACCCTGAGGAATACTCTAATAATTGTCTTGCTGTATTTTTTTATCCTCACCCAAGGATGTTTTTCATTGCTTTAATTTTTTTAATATTTATTTTATTCATTCATTTATGTATTCATTTATTTTTAGAGAGAAGGGAAGAGAGGGAGAGGAATATCAGTGTGTGAGAGAAACATTTATCAGTTGCCTCTCACATGCCCCCAACCAGGGGCCTGGCCCACATCCTTGGCACGTACCCTGACTGGGAATCCAGTGACCTTTCAATCTGTAGGATGATGCCCAACTCACTGAGCCACACCAGTCAGGGTATTTTTATTTTCATTGCTTTTAGTGAGAGAAGAAGAGAGAGAGAGAGAAACATCAATACGAGAGAGAGAAGCATCAGTTGGTTGCCTCCATACACATTGGGACTGGGGGTTACATACACATGCGCCCAGCCGGGAATCAAACCCGCAACCGACCTATGAATCCTGACTCGGAATAAAACCTACAATCTTTCAGTTATGAGATGAAGCCCCAACCAACTGAGCCACACCAGACAGGGCATCTTGCTGTATTTTATTCCGCTTCCACAACTCTCTCTCTCTCTCTCTCTCTCTCTCTCTCTCTCTCTCTCTCTCTCACTGAGCCCACACAATATGATATTCAGGCAGAAAATGTGGCCCGAAGGGAAATTTAGGAAAGAAGATATCATTTACCATTTTATCACTAAATATGTTTTTCATTAGGATGGGCTTCTATTGGTACTTGGTGGAATCCTCTTGTTTAAAAATTTTTTTAGAATATTCGATGTAGCGTGATAATGAGGCAAAGGGACCGGGAGAGGAGGAGGAAGGCCTAAATCCCAATCCTCGGTATCGGCTCACAGCTGAAACTGCAGTTGACCACAATTCTATTATGTGACGTGGTTGAAGTTTCAAAAAATAAGACCATCACCAGAATATCTTGCTGAAAGTACAAGTGTCCTTGAACTTAGGGCAAATCTGTCTGGTATTCTCCCTAGATGTTCTTCTTCAAGATGAAGTTTCTAAAATAATCTCAGACATGGTGTAACATTTGCCAGACAGCTGTTCTAGTGACTGCCAAGAAGATAATCCCTGGGTCTATCATAGTCTTTTTTCTTCCTTCAGTGCATTCTGGGTCCAGGCCAGATTATAGACACATGTTCCAAAAGTTCAGAAAGTCTCTCTAAGGAGACTTGATGTTACTTGAGGCCTTTTATGCCTATTCTACTGACCTAGTTGAGAAGGCAGTTGGTTGACTTCTTGGCAAAAGTTTTCTTGGTTGACTTCAACTCTGTTCCTAGAGGGCAGGTGTGTATGAAGATGAAGCTCCCACTGAAGTTCACCTGCCCCGAGACCCCACCCAGAGCGCCTGAAACCCTGGGACAGGGAGTTAGCTACAGCCTGGTTGATCCTAGAGCTACAAGAAAACTCTAGAGGTTGTTTGGCCCAGCATTCTTCTCTTTGAGCTGTTACCCCTACTGTCTCGCAGAAATAAGTTTTCTAGAAAACAAAATTCTTGCTACTCATTAACATGTTCAGAATCTCACAGATATTTTAATGCAAATGACTTTCTCTTTCATTCAAATGAGTTTATTGAAAGAATTTTAGACAGGGAATAAAGGATTTTGTGTGTTTACATTGACCTAGATATGAAACCTCGAGGCCAGAACTTCCCTCAAATCTTCAAAATGCCAGTTCTCTGACACTACCGCTTCTTAAATCTTCCTCCTCTGTCAGAGAACAAAGAGAACTGTTAATAGCGGAGGAGACAGAACCATGCAGTATGGACGCGGGGACTGGAAAACAGACGCCGATCTCAGGCAAAGGCAACATGACAGAGAAGCGCTCACAGCGCTCTTTGAGGTCCCGACAGATTGCAGGAAGCCAGATTGCTGGCCTTGGAGAAATTGTTTTCTTTTGTCACTAAGCTTTTTCCAACTCTACCAAGAATAGGTTCATGTATCAGTTTTCTTGGCCTGCCATAACGAAATACCACAGACTGAGTTGCTTAAACAACAGAAATTAATTTTCTCCTAGTTCTGGAGTACAAGATCAAAGTTGATGGCAGGTTTGGTTTCTGCTGAGGCCTCCCTCCTTGGCCTGCAGACAGTGGCCTTCTCACTGTGTCCTCACACGGTCCTCCTGTGCGCAGGCACCCCGGCATTTCCTTTTCGGTCCAACTTTCCTCTTTTTAGAAGGACACCAGTCAGATTGGATTAAGGCTCAACAGCCTAACAGCCTCATCTTCACTTGATTACCTCTTTAAAGTCCTGATTTCCTCATACAGTCACATTCATAGTTAGGACTTCGATATATGATTTGGGGGGGGGGGGGGTGCATTTCAGCCCGTATAGTTGGAAAGAGTATTTTTAAAGTAAGGTACTAAAATCCAGACAATTAGTAAGATTTCAGAGTTTTTAAACTAGTCAAATAAGAAGTGTGATTGACTTCATAATGTCGCCCCAGGCTTACAGGGGCCTGAGCCAAGAGCAAGAAGTGAAAGATGGCCTACGTCCTGAAGGAAGCCCACGCCTGGTCTCGTCTAGCCACGCCCCTTGATCTGGGTTCTCAGACTCTTCAGATAAGAGCCTTGGGATGGAGACTATCACTCACCAATAGAAACAGAATGTGAGCCACACAGGGAATTTTTAATTTTCTATAGCCACATTAAAAAATAAATAAACAGGTGGAATTATTTTTGAAATGTATTTTATGTAGTTCAATATATTCAACATATTATTATTTCAAAATGCAATCAATACTTCACAATTATCCGTGAGGTAGTTCATGTTCCTATTTTTTAAGTCTGCAGGCTCTGCCCTGGTGACTGTTCTATACTTCCAGCACCCGTCACTACAGACTAGCCACACTTCCAGTGCTCCATACTCACTTGGGCTGGTGGCTGCCATACTGGACCATGCAGGCCTGAAGAGTGGTCAGGGGCACGGTGGTCTAGGACACTGACATGTCCTATGCTCCAAACAAAAGTCTGAGGGCTTAATGTTTGAGCAGGATGGGCCAGAAATCAAACAGATTTCCTGAGGTCCTCAAAAGTAGTCAGTGCCTTCTGGAACTCCTAGAGCTGCCTGGAGACTTGTGAATGGAGCCCCGTCGGACCATGCCTTTCCAAACTCAAGACTATATGAGCTGATCAAGGGTTTGACTCAGGAGCAGAGCGAGAAGCACACTGACCTTCCTCACACCACTCAGCTCTGACCTGGTAAATAGGACTGAGACCAAGCACTCACCTCAGCCTTCTCTTCCGCCTCTACCAGGCCAGAATTTGGGCCACATCACCTAAGCCCACATGCGACAGGAATCCCATAGGCCTGATAAGAACTGTTATGCTACGTGCCCTTGCCACTCTTTCCTTTTGTGCTGGCTTTTCTAGGAGTCCATCACCTCCGAGATGAAAGGGAGGGTTTTTCTTGAAGACTAGCACGTGTACTACAATGACGAAATACAAGCAAACAAGGAGAAATTTCGGAACTCACATGGCCTTACAGGATTACTGACTTTAGAAAATTGTATGGGAAATGGGGTGTCATCAACTCCCCCAAAGTTTTAAAGGTTTAATTCATTCCCAGAGATAAAGTAAGTGACTTAATGCCCACATTCCTACTCTAACAACATGGACTCCTGCTGGCTGTCCAGAGGGAAGTCACAGAAGGGTCCGGTCAATCAGAAATAACTCTGTGGTTATCTACGAGGTTAGAGCTTGCCCCAACAGCGCACTCCTCATGTTCCTAGTATTGACACCACCCATTGACACGCAACGTCCACAGTGTATATAAAAGTGGCTTGAGCCCAACAACATCCCTGTTAGGTAGAGTAGAAAACTGAGGCTCACAGAGTTGGCAAAGTTAGTGGGTTGTAGAGGATTTTCAAAACCAGTCTTATGACCTCATCTACATAAGTAGTACACAGGGTAATTGGCATGTAATATATGCTTGGCATGTAGTCAATAAACAACAAAAGTTGGTTGAATGAATGAATACATGAATGAATGAATGAAAAATAAGGAACTGAACTTCTTGAAATGCTACAGCAAACACCATGTCCAAATGTAAATATGAGATCACACACCCTCAAGAAATATCCTTAGGAATTGTCCTCAGGAAAGTGTATTTACCTGATTAACATTGTTTAGAAAAAGTAGAAAGCACATCCTTTAGCCTAGATTTGTTCATAAAATCATTATATGAAAGTGTTTGGCGAACACTGGTCTCTATTCCTCCAGGCTTTTTGCAACAATGCACAGACATCCCTGCAGCAAGTGTTTAACATTAGGTAAAGCAGCCTCCCCTGGGCAAATTTAATGTCCACAGATGACTTTGATCAGCTACAGAGACCAAGCCAGCCAGGCAGAGGAGGAGCTGGTCGAGGCAGCCTCTGTGAAGGCCTGTGCTTTCCCCACTTACCTGAAAATGAAAACGTCCAGGGAAGAAGATGCTAGAAAGCCAAAGGAATTCAAAGAGGTCACTGGTAAAAAGAACAAACCAGTCAAGAGAGAAAACCGTCGCCTACACACTATTTTTGTCCTTCAAGTTCAAATCTACTCTTCCTTTTTCTGGGAGGAAAAAAAAATCATTTAAAGGATCTCAGACCACGGATGTTCAAGCTGGAATAAATTTAAAGAAAGTAAGAATCATAACTAACACTTGCCTATCCCAGGCAAGATCTAAACACCTTACCTGTATTAACTCATTGAATCCCCAGCAGGTACTCCCCATCTCCTCTTCAGTAACCCTATCTTGTCTCACCCCAGGTACCCCTGTGCACACCATCTTTGACAGCACGGAGTGAATGGTAGCCTTGGGTTTACACAGCCCTGAAGACTTGCCCATTTTGCAGTGGAAGAAACATCACATATCCAGCTAGAGAACCTGATATTCAGCAACTCACCAACACAGCGGGTTATTGACAGAGTGGGTTCCAGGATCTCGACCCCCTGGTTTTGCATCTGGTGCTTGTGCAGTTGGACATGTGCTACATTTTGGAAGCTGTTGGTGATTTCTGTGTCATCACCTTTAAAGAGCTCACAATGAATAGGGGAGGTACTGGTAACATAAGCACATAAAACCCTGGGCATCTGCACCGCCAGGTTCTGGCTAATGGTTCCATCAGCCTCTTGTTTGTATTTGATTTTTCCTTCCTGAAGTCCCTCCTCCAGAAGGCTGCCACACTCAGGCATCTCAGCAAAGAAGAGCAAAGAAGTGAAGGAAATGCACTCTAACGTCACACTGCTGTAAGACCCTGGGCAATTTTCTGTGCTTCAGTCTCCTCCTCCCGAACGTGGAGATGATAACAGAACTTATTCCTGGGGTTATTATGAGAATTAAATAACTCAGTGTTTCTAAAGCAACTAAAATAGTGCATGGCACATAGTAAGCACAGTATGTAAGTGTTTCATAAAATGCTGGATTATTAAACAGCTTCATTCTCTTCCTACAATATCAAAAGACTCTTGCTAAAACCCAAATCTGCTCACCACCTGCCAGGATGCACATTATCTATAGCAGTAGTTCTCGAACTTCAGTTCGCACAAGTATCCCCTGGGGTGCTTGCAAAAATCACAAACTTCTGAGCCACTCCCTGCATTCTGGTTTAGGAAGTCTGGGGGAAGCTCAGGAATCTACATTTTAACATATTCCCACAAGAGATTCAGATATTGGTGGTCCGACAGCACAAAGCGAGAAAAGGGGGCCTCCGGGAGGGATAAAGTCCACTTTTAGCATGGCCGTCAGTGACCCTGGTCTCCTGGCCCTTGTCCACTACTCTACCTCACGGCTCGAAACTCCGCCCTTAATCCTGCCAGCCAGACCTGCTTCAGGAAAAATAAAAAGCCATGTTAAACTCAAACCCAGTTGCATTTCTCCATATGACTGCTGTGTTCTATGAGATTAGAAAAAATAGCTGAGTTGACAACCAGCAAAGTCTCCATGGTCATGCCGGTGGGTCACCATGGGAACCACATCTCTGTGACTTAGCGCAGAGCGAGCTGAAAAGCTGACAAGGACAAAACACATCGTGCATCTGAGTTCCTGTTCTCTTTCTGAGTCTCCCTTAGAGACCAGATCCCTCGTTTCCTTAAAGTAACTCAAGGAATTGTTAGTTCTAAATTTGGGGAAAGGAAGGTGAGAAGGGGCTGAACAGAGACGAATGCAGGCCTGGAGCCAAGAGGACAACACACCGAGAGCGTGAAGGTCTAGGAATGTCCTGCTCCAAACCACGAACTCATCTAAAGGGAGAAAAAATAAAACCCACCATATTTTTCCTCTCATGGCACAGCAACTTAAACAGACTTGATATCAGAAACCCTAAAAACTAAGTCTTGGCATTTTAGTACAACTTTATATTACCTGTTTTCCTAGTTATAAAATCCAAACACTTTTAAAAGGTGGTCAGTCAGAAAACGAAAGTCTCTGTTAAATCTCACTGCAGGAAGCTTCCTTCTCGTGGATTTCATATCTAACTTATTTGGTTGGGGGTAGGGGGGTTTGTATGAAATTTTGTTCATCAATCACCAGAGGAGCAAATGCCAATATTCTCTGCCTGTACTGGGTTAAATAGTGTCCCCCCAACATGCATAGCTATCTGAAATCTGTAAATGTGACCTTATTTGGAAAGATCTTTCCGGTTAAAATTAAAATATAAGTTAAGTTGAACATGTACTGGTTCTCTGTCTTAGACCCTTCAGTCTACTATAACAAAAATAGACTGGGTGGCTTAGAAACAACAGGAATTTATTTCATTCAGTTCTAGAAGCTGGAAGTCAGGATGCCAGTACGGTCAGGTGAGGGGCCTCTTTCGGGCTCATAGCCGGTGTCTTTACATGGTGGAAGAGGCTAGGGAAAGGGCCTCGGCTCTTAGGGGTATCTTTTATAAGGGCACTAATCCAATTCATGAGGGCTCCACCCTCATGACCTAGTCCCCTCCTAAAGACCTCATCTACTTATACAATCAAAATTGGAGAGTACGATTTCAACACAGGAATTTTAGTGGGACACAAACATTCAGAATGCAGCAGATGAGGTCATACTGGATTAGAGTGGAGCATAAATCCAATTACTGATGTCCTTAAAGAAGAGGAGACACACAGAGAGGGAAGCTCCATGTGAAGACATAGACTCATGGGGAAGAAGGGCAGGTGACAATGGAGGCAGGGATTAGAGTGATGTAGGGGCAAGCCAACAATGTCAAGGATTGTTGGCCACTGCAAGAAGCTAGGGAAAGGCAAGGAAGGATTCTCCCCTAGAGCCTTCAGAGGGAGTGTGGCCCTGCTGACACCTTGATCTCAGACTACTGGCCTCCAGAGATGTAAGAGAATCAACTTCTGGTGTTTGAAGCCACCTTGTGTGGGATAATGTGTTACGGTAGGTAACCCTAGGAAGCTCCCCAACGGGTCCCTTTCTTAATGACAGAAAATGTATACTCTGCTAACTTTCAGATTGATCATTGGATAATCATCAGGCCAGTTAAACAGAAAAGCATCTCTAGGATAAGCTCAGATAATGGAAAACAGTAAAAAGCAACTTCATTTTGAATGAGGAGATTTCCCTAAGCAAAGGCAGTGCGGGGTGAAGCTGGAGTACTCTGCTGGATAACAGCATTCTAGTGTCCCTTGGACATCTGTCCTCTGCCCTCATTGTATGCGGTTTGGCGAGGCTGTCAAAACTCCTTGACATGCTCTAACAATGTCACATGACTCACGCTTTGCCCCTTGGACTCTCTTCTGGGATTTTTGTCCCAAGAACAGCGGAAGAGAGAGCTACACGTCGTCCACCCAGCTGCTGAGCCCCAGAGGGACTGTCCACCAGGACCTGCTGCCCGGATGCCCGGAGATAACCAGGACGGGTCCTACTCTTCCTCCTCTGACAGGCTTCCTCTTCTGTGGAGCTGGCCAGAAGCAGCTTTACTGCCTGCAACCCAAAAGTGTAACAGAGACATCTGCCTTCATCCAACCACCCTAAACCCCCTGTTCTCGAAGGGAGAGGGAGGACAGAAGGGAATTCCTGGGAGTATCTGAGGAAATGTCACAATTGTCCCCCACATACACACACAGCTGCATCTGTTGCAAAAGTGCTGCTGAAAGTATAGACATCCTGTTTTTCAAAGTGCCTTGCGAACGAATCTCTGACATACATGTATTTCAGAAATCGATACAGTGCCAGGTGAAGGTCCTGTCATCTGAACACCTGTCATGCTTCCTTCTGTCAGACAAAGTGCATCGCAGAACTTGCTGAACTGCCCTTCTCTCCGCAAATGCCTTTTGGTTCAGAGTGAAAGCTACTTACCTGATCATAGTGACTAAACTAGTTGACAACTTGAAGTGCATTTTTCTCTCCCTTTTTCCATTGTTTTTGATCTTTGATTTTCATTTCAGATATTTTTTGTAAGTCTCCTAATATCTCTTGTGGAAATAATTGAGATGTAAATTACAAATAAACAAAGAAACAAGTAGACCCATAGATCAATTCATCTCCATAAATCTTATCAAGCAAGATCCATAGTGACCTAAATTTAGAGTTCACCTTATTTCCACTATTAATCCCCTCTCCCCTCCCCTCTGGCCGTTGTCAGTCTGTTCCATGTTTCTATGCCGCTGGTTCTATTTTGCTCGTTAGAAGGGGAAGGGACTAGTCAAAGAGCATGTATGAATGAGCCATCGACGTGGACAACAGTGTGGGGATGGACTGTGGGAGCCAAGGCTGGGGTGGGTGAAGGAGGGCAAAGGGGAAAAACTGGGACAACTGTAATAGAATAACAATAATTTTAAAAAACATAAAATAAAAACATAAATTCAGCTTTCAGAAGCATTTATTTATTCCCCAAGCATAGCTTAACTGGGATTGAGAAGAAGACTGGAACACAAAATAAAACATGCCCCACCTCATCTTCCTGATGCTGCTAACGTTTTCAGGTTATCACCAAACTCTGATTCCATTACCTTCAAAGACCTACCTTAGACCCCTGAAACATATCCAGCCAAGTGTTCGGCAGCATTCACGAAATAAACCAGACACATTCCTAAACCACCAGTCAGAGATCCCAGAGGCCAGAGGCCATGCTGCACCCTCGCCTCTCGCCAGAAACGTATGGAAAGTACAGACACACTGGCCTTGCTTTGTTTTCATATTTTTTAACTGAATTGGTGTGCTCACTTGAAAGAACTGGCCCATCAGGAAAGGATTTCACTGGGTGACCATTTGGCCAGAGCAAAGCCATCTTTGTTTTCAACCCCTCTCCTATCCCCAGGGCCTGAAAATAACACCAACACCAACTTCTCTCAAATCTGAGGAGCTATTGTGCAAACTTGAATAAGTCAGTTACTCTTTCTTTGCCTTGGGGAGGAAGGAAAAAAACAAAACAAAACACAGACGGGACTCCTCACATAAACCAGACCATAGGAGTGAAAAGATTAATATTTTCCATGGTCAGATGAAAGATGGTATGTAAATGCAAAATGGGTCACTGTACATTATTAAATTTCTATTGCACTTGAATTAGTTATAGAGTGACACTTTGACTGTTTCCTCCATGTAGTTCTCATAACTCCACCTGTTTGACATTTCCTTCCTCTCTGACCCACGTAGAACAGGTTCCACTTTGTGGGAGAGAGGCCACCCTGCAGAATTTCAAGAACACATTCCAGGGAAGGCTGTTGCTGAGGCACACACAGGAAATTTCAAACACTTGCAGATATCAAGAGGTTAATCAGCCCCAGGACTTGATCATTCAAGAACTACCCATAGAAGAACAGAGTTCTTCATAGAAAAGAAAAAGAATTCCCAGTCCTTTTGCCTTCTTATAGCCCTCAGGGACAAAAACTCATTGAGTAACCAAACAGAGGCTTTGCTGCTGACCTGAGTGGGCACTCAGAAAAATCACAAAGATTAAAAAGCTTAGCACCCATTGTTCAGAAGAAACCCAGAGAGCAGTGAGTGCCCTGGGAGAGGGGAAGTACAGTGCCAAGAACTGAGATTTATCAAAAAGAGAGAGAAAAAAGCCAAAAAAGCAATGACTTCCAACAAGCATAACCTTTGCTGCACTGAGGCAAACGACAGGCAGAATGTTTATGAGGTGCCCACACCCCATCCCCACCCCTGCCTTTCGCTTGGGTCGCTGCCAGGACTTCAAATGGCATTGCATGTGAGCTTCAGCAAACTCTAGCACCTACCTCATTTTGAGATAACTAGTTCAAGCACAGATTTCACTCTAACGCATATTCTTCTGTCTTGGACAAATCCAAGGGGCATTGGCTGCCAAAAGTCCCTGAAGGATCTTGTCATAGTGTGGTGGGGAGTGCGGTACCTTGGTCCCTCACCTGACTGTATGGTGTCAGCACCCAACCCTGAAGCACAGGCATTCATGATTTCTCATCTCTCCCTCAAGTACTGCAGACAGGAGAAGAGATTGGAAGCGTACCCCTACCTAGAGGCTTGCCATCAACTTGCCCCCAACCTCCCTCCCACTTAACCCAAGCCCAGACTTTCCCTAAAGCTTGTGGTTAAGCTTAAAAATGCATGCGAAATTTGTATCCTACTATTCCATAATATATCCCTGTTTCACTATAAAAACATTTCCAATTACCACTAAGTGAACTTACATGTTATGAAGATGTACCAAGTTTATGCTGTGGATTAATATATTTTGCTTGGTCACCACCCCAAAAGGAGACTGCGTCACCTTTTGTTTGAGGAGCATAGTCTTAAAAGAAGTGATTACTTCTCTTTGAGAAGCAAAGGTGTGGCCAATCATTTTGGAAACACATTTAGGCAGCCACCCTGTTTTATTTTTAGTTGTCACCCAAAAAGGCCTTTGGTAGGTGAGCAACAGTCTTGTAACTCAAAACAAAGGAGGAATTTTCTCCCATGGTGGTGTGCTGGCTCTCTCTCCTCATGGTCCTCTCTGGGGATGCTGGGGAAACATGATCTGGTCATGCTTAATCTCTCAAACCTTAAAATGGGCTGCAAAGCTCTACATAAGCTGGCCCCTCCCAGGCTCTCCAACCTCATCTCCCAGTGCTATCGTCCTCTTGATCACTACATTCTAGCTTCAGCCTTAATGAGCCTACATTCTAAAAGTAGCACCTGCCTTGCTGCAAATTCCCCTACTTCAGTAAGAAGGGAATAGTTCCACTCTTGGTCCATGGGAATCTGACACTCTTCTCTGTTAGGTTGTCCAGGACTTGCTCTCTCAGGGAGCTTCCTGCTACCCATGTTTATTCTCTTGGACACTATGGTTGGCTTCCCAACACCCATTCCACTCTTCCTCTACTTTATGATAGTCATTCAGTCTTGTACAGCTGGTCCCAACCTAGCTGCAAGATCTAAATCAATCATGGTAATCTTCCTCTTCCCATAGTTCAGGATTGGGCATATGACTTCGGATCATTCAATTAGAGAAGGCCCAGGACTTTTGTTTGATGGTTGGAGGGAAAAAAAAAAATCTGTGCTTTCTTTCTTTCTCTGCACATGAACAAGAAAGTAGGTATCCTGGGGACTCTTAGCAGACACCGTGTAACCAGATTAGGAGCCTATCATAGAATGAAGCTGATACACAGAAGACAGAGAAGAAAGAACAAAAGAAACTAGGTCATTGATTATTTCCCTGAGCTCCTGAATTAAAGCCATGTTGATGCCTGCCCTCTGGAATTTTTATTTCCAAGAGCCCATGCTCATCTTCATTATTTAAGGCAGTTTGATTTGGGATAAAATTCTATCTTTGGTGAGTTTACATTCTAGTCAAGGAGAGAGAAAAGTGCACAATATAATGAATACTAAACTGGAGGAAGTATAAGATGCTGAGAGGCCCAGTAGAGCTGGGCCCAGAGAGCTGGGCCACCTAATCGAAACTGGGAGTCCAAATTTGGAAGAATTGACCAGGATTCGATGGGTAGATAGCATGAGGCAGGCAATGTGAGAGAAATAAGAAAGAACAGGAAGGTTATAGAGTTCCACACAGAAGAATACGTACAAAGACTTAAAGTGAAGAAGAACATGGTGTTTTCATGCAAGCAAAAATGGTCCCACGATTTGGTCCTGTCTTAAAAAGCAGTCACTGAGAGAGTTATCCTGTATCCTACCAGGGATCATGCCATTCCTTTTAAATTAATTGTAGCCTGATGGCCAGACCCTGGTGCCATATTCAACCCCAAAGCATTCTTGCATGAGCAGTGGGTGAGAACCCACCAAGTCTTTGGGATCCCCCCACACAGTCTCTACACCCTCTGCCTCAATCCCTGCACTAGTCCAAGACCTCCCTCAATTCATCTGATTCAAATCTGTCTTACCAGCCAGGATTTTCCCAAGATAGTAGGCCAAGGGGTTTGGTGTTGTTTAGCCATCGTTTTCATTATTTTCACGTTCACCTATTTATCACCCCAAAGCCAGTACTCATGGCGTTCTGGCATTCACTGATGGACATTTGCAGAGGGATGAAAAATTTGAGTCCGTTGACGCACACATTCCCAGCTGAGGTCCACACTGGGCCTTCTTGTTTCAGCTCTCATACTGTGAACTGTCCTTTTCACAATCTATTTAGTGTCACTTTTTGCATGTGTTTGTTTTTGTGCTTTTTAAAAGTGACTTCACCATTTAAAAAGATCCCCAAGCATGGCGCTGAAGTGCTGTCCCGTGTTCCTGAGCACAAGAAGGTTGAGGCTGCCGTACGGCACACACCATACATGTGTTAGATAAGTGTTATTCAGGCATGAGTTACAGTGCAGTGGGCTGAGAACTCATTGCTAAAGAATCAATGCTATACTTAAACAAGGCGTCTTTCGACAGAAACACCGGTAAAACAAGATTATGTGTTGATAGATTGACAAAAGTGTGACTAGAAGCTCACAGGAAGCTAACCCTGAATTTCTCCTAGGAGCAATGGCTCAGTATTTGCTTATTCAGTGTTCAGAGTAACTTCAGAGAACATAATTATCATGAAAAAGGAAAAGAGACTATGTTCCTCCACAAGGACTGGAGCTTGTCTCTCTAGCTCAAATGTTTATTCCTACTTCAGTTACTATAAGTATGCTTCCCCGGTAAACAAATCCCAAAATTTATAACAGTTCAAATTCAATAGATGTTTATTTCTTGTTCACCTATCAGTTGTGAGCTGGTGAATGAGTCAACCCCATGACCCTCCTCCACTTGGCTTTCTAGGAATTCAGGCTGGATGGACACAGCCATTACAATACATGGTTCAAAAGGGCACCTGGGCATTATCCTTGTTTGGTCCAAAGGGAAAAGGAACATACAGGAGTGCATCAGAGATGTTTTGATTGGCCAGACCTGGAAGTGGCACTCATCATTCCTGTTCACATTCCATTAGCTAGAACTAAGTCACATGGCCATGCTTAGCTTCAAGGATATCTGGGAAATGTAGTGCGTCTGATGACCAGGAAGAAGGGAATAAGATTTCCTTGACTGCTAGCAGTCTCTGCCACAGTATTTTTGTTTTAAGGACTCATGTAATAAGGTTCATACCAAGATCAGTGACTGTCTCATGAAGATTAACAACTTGTTCCCTCCCCTTAGCTTCTTTAAATATTTGTTCAAAGTTTATTTTGATGCAAAACTGAGATCTGTGTGGAGGTAGGAATTTAGAGAGCTATACTTTGACCTGAGGAAATCCTGCCCAAACCCTTGCTCTGGTTCCTGAGCCACCTTCAGATCTGACACAGATTCCCAGCCCCTCTCCAGGCTGCCTGTAAAGGTGGCATTTTCCCGATCCTTATGAAAATTGGAGCCCTTGGGTGTAGTGCAGCCCAAAGGCTGAGAGAGGGTCCTCAGGCCCCTGGAAGGACCAAGAACCCCCCGGAGGAACCACACAGGCTCAGCAAGCCCATGCCCTCAGAGAGGGGAAGCTACGGAGGACACCAGGCTGCTGGTAGGGAGTTCGGAGACCCCATCAGCTCCCAGAAGCAAATGGGAGGTAAGTCACGCCCAGCTAGGCAAGGCCTGACCCAGCCCGACTTTAGCTGTCTGAGCCCCTTCCCACACTGTGAGGCCAACTGTGAGGAACCTGAAAGGAATGTCACGGTATGAGAGGGGCTTTTTGGTTAGAACAGCCTGAGTGAGAGTGGAAAATGAAGGGTCCTCATCTCCAGCCAAGGTCCCAAGAAGGAGGAAGCCCCTCCTTGTGCTTTGGAAGCATCTGTAAGATGCCACAGGCTGCCTTATTGCTCCTACACACTCTAGCTGAAGTAAAGAGCAGGACAGGCAGGAGGTGTCCCACAAGAAGGCACTATCGCCTCTGCCCTCCCGTAGTGTATCTCTCTCCTGGGTTCCAAAGAAAGATTCTTGTTCTATAACCAGCAGCTGCATGGGATCTGGGGGAAAATCCCTGAAAGAAACAAGTAATGATAATAATTGAATGCCAGGCCCTGTGACAAACATTTGACGTGTGTTGTACTGAATTCTCCCAATGACCTACCTGTGAGGTAGGTAGTCTAATCCCCATCCTAGCTGCCCCATGTCCACACTGCTAGAAAGAGGTTGAGTCAGGGCATTTGGTCTTATTGCTAAGCCTGTATTCTTAGCCTCTAAGCTCTGTGACTCTGACAAAGTTGGCCACTTGCTGGGTGGGGCAGGAGAATCCCTACCTGCCTCCCTTCTTGCACCTGTGCCCTGCTTCCTCTTTGACAGGGAGTGCCTTATCAGAACCACCCATGCTGGCCACCTAGCAGCGTGCTCTTTCCTTCAAGGAGGCTTTCAGGCCTCTTCTCAGCATGAATCCCATCCTGGTGCGTCTCAGTGCCCAGGCTCTGCCGGCATCTGCTCAGCAGCTGTCTGAATTCCATTGTTGAAAGGAGGTATCTCTGGGATGCTAAGAGGAGCCTCAGGTGGCAGAGCTAACCTTACGAATCCTTTCTCCTCTTTGGTTACTTCCCTTCAGGTAGCTCTTGAAGAGACTTAAAATTGTACCCACATCTCAGGACGTATGACTTCCCCTAACCTCCCAATGGGAACTCAAAAAGTAGCATGATCCATCAATCAAAGGAGTTTGTTTTAGCCCAGAAGCAGGCCAGGGGTCTGGCACATGTTTTCATCTGGCAGGCTACCATCAGTGGCTGCTTGAGCAATACAGAGATGTGACCTTGGACCTTGATCTTCACCTGTGCAAACAGCCCATGTGACAGAATCAAGTCCTAGACAGACAGGAAAGAGCTGGTGTTTCTCTTGACTCTGCCACTGCCACCCTGCTCCTTGACCTTGGACAATATCCTTACATTCTCTAAACCCACTTTTTCTGCTTTTAGGGTGCACTAGACCTTAGGAGTCTGCCAGTTCTAAAATTCTCTAGGGGAAAAAAATAACATTTTAAACTATAAGTCCATCAATGGGCTTCTGTGGGCAACCTTAAATGATGAAGTTGGCAGTTGTTTCTTGGACTCTCACCATGTCTGGCCTCGTTTCAATCCTTTTCCTCCTTTTTGTTGTTTTCTTAAAACAAGTCCTGCGGATTAGTGTAGGAAGGAACTAATGAAGATCTTGTGAAGGCTCATTGTTTAGGATGTTTCTCCTTTACGTTCTTTCTAGTTTAGGAAGGGAGGGGGTGCATAGGTCAAGCCTTTATTGGGGTGTTGCTAAGCCATGTCCAACTCTCCCCAACCAGTACTTCTTTCCAAAGCTGTGGAGGATTTGGCAGAGAAAGGCCAGTTGGGTGCCACAGCTGGTTTCCCAGGAGCCTGGGTCATGCCTGGCTTCCCAGCTGGGTTGGATTGAGTGACAGCGTGGTTAAGAGATTTGCCAAAAATCACAGAGCCAGGGATGGCCCTCCCAGAGTGCAGGGATATTATGAGCAGGCCAAAGGGCCCACAGTGGAATCCTGAGGCGGAAACCGCCCAGGGAGCCAAGGCGAGTGCCTGGGTCTGAGCAGGCAGCGTGCTCCAGGCCTGGCTCTGAGGACAGCTCCCTGGAGAGTCTGTCTCTGTGCATCCCATGGCCGTAGTCTCCTCATCTGGACGCCAGTGGGGCCTTCTGTGGTGGACAGATACGAAAGTGATCTAAGCTCGCTTCCAACTTTAAGATTCTCTGACTACGCTACAATTTAAAGTAATGACAATATACTCCCTTGGCTTCTTTCCATTCGCCTGGAGTGCTGGCGGTACAGCAAACCTCAGATGCCGCACCCAGCTCTCCCCCCCTCCCCGCCTCCTGTCTCCCCACCCCAGTCCATGCCAAGGAAATGGATTCAGACCTCTCGGATGCATTTACCTCAAAGGCAATGAAATGGCAGCCTGGCACAGGGGGTCCAATCCCTTCAAAGTCATGATGAGCCCTCTGTGGGGTGGGGGTGGGGGGTGACTTTTATGACTTCTCTCCTTCCCTGGGACTGGAAAGCTTTATCTGATCGATATTCAAGTCTAAAATCTTCCAGTTTGCTTGGAGCAACCCCAGGAGTCTTAACCTTGGAGAACTGTCCACCCCCCACACACATACCAAGCCTTCACCAAACACCTCTCAGGGATGGGTAGAGTAGGAACACATCACACTCACTGCCCTGTGACATCCCTATCTGCCCCCATCCCCACCCGCAGAGAGAGGTGGTCCCAGCCAGTGTCAAGGAGTCAAAACAAAGCTGCTTTTTCATGTGCCTGTTCTTCCTCAATGGCTGAGACTGTAAAGTCATCAGGAAGCATGGTCTAGTGCTCCAAGCTCCAGACAGACAACCTGACCTCTGTCCTGGCTCCCTGGCCCAGCCAAGGCCAGACACCACACCCCCAGGCCTGCTTTCTCATCTGCAAAACAACTCAGGCCTCCCTAGGTCACCATCGCCTCTCCTGGCAAAACACATCCCCTCCTTCCCGGCATCGGCCACCAGCCAGCCGGACTTCGGAACCAGCCTATCTTCAGGAGAGGAATCAGTGTGGAGAAGGGTGTGGAGGAACACAGCAAGGGGGAAGAAAAGATTCCTTGTACAAGGGGAAGGAGGGGGAATGAAGATTTCAGGGAGAATCTCCCATCTTCCCTTTTTCCGCAATCCTGGCCCTGAGGTAGAGGGGCTCTGCTCCAGGCTCCCTAGCCCTTGGGCCGGTTCCCTTTGTGGGGAACGACCTGATGTGCCCATAAACAGAGGGATCCATTGTGGATGGCTGCTGGGTGTCTCTGGGGACAGTAACACCTCCATCAGAGAGGCACTTATGTAAGCATTCACTTCCCTTCCCTGCCCCCACCCCCTAAATAAGCAGGCCGTTTCCTCCGCCTGACCCACCCATCCCAGCTGGGTCATTTCGCCTTCCTCAGGCTGGAGCCTGACTTCTCACGCAGTTTCGCAGTTTCGGACCACAGCTGCCCTTGGTGAACCTGCCTCCTGCCTTTAAATCACAACCTGACCCGACCGTGAAGAAAATGTGCCTCCCCGGCCATGCTGGTGAGACCAGCTGTTTCGGAGCTGAGAAGCGTGCATTGAAACCTTCAGGTTGCTGAAACAGAGGCCCCTCAGTGACCCCGCACCAGGCCTCTGGTAAGGATGCTCCCGTGATTCTTAATTCACCTCCTGCCTCCATGGCCAGACGTATTCAACATGGCCAAGTGTGGTGGGTTCAGATATCCCTGGCTCTTCTGCTTTCAGATAAGGAAATTCCATTTGCCCTTCACTACTGACACCAGGTGTGGGGGTTTATCCTCAGGGAGAGGAAAGACTAATAGCAGGGCACCAGAAATCCAAGAATTTAAAGAGGCAGACATGCTTTTGCTCCCAAAAGAAAATAATTGGACACTTTCATGGGCCCTTGGATAAGTTGTAAGAGAGTGTTTCTCAACCCTGGCTATATATTAGAATCCAGACCTCTCCCCAGACCAATTACCTGAAAATCTCTAGGGGTGGGATCCAGGCATGGACCAGCTTTGAGGGCCACTGACCTAAAACAACACCCCAGCTGGCAGCTTGGGACATAGAAGCCCGGACAGAGGGGAAGTAACCTGCTTAGAGTTAAATGGCCGGTTGGGACAGAGTCATGAGCAGAAGAATTTGGGGCCCCTAACTTTGAATTTATATCTCTTCCCATCACGGTTTTCCTTTTGGCTGCTTTAGAAGAGAAGGTCTTCGTCTCAGACACTCATTAAAGTTACCTTGGGAACCTTAAAAATATGTGATGACAGGCTCCATCCTGAAATTTTGGTTTAATTGCTCTGGAGTATGGTCTGGGCATACATATTATCCCAAGTTCCTTCAGCGATTCTGATATGTAGTCATGACTGAGCGAAGTCCTGCTTTAAAGGCAAAGCTCGTGGAGAGAGAGGGGAAGAAAATAATTCTGCAGAGATCAGGGAAGGAAAAAATGTTCCTGTAAGAGGAATCTTGGGATCTGTCTAAAGAAACGATGTTTGAGCTGGATCTTGAAGGAGAAATGAATTTATACTCAGAATGGGTAAAAAGGCTCTCCAAGGGAGGGGGCAGCCTGGGCACCGTCCCTTAGGGAAGGGTATGGAAGAGAGAAGTGACAGTTGAGAACTAGATGGATTGGGACTAGAGTGCAGGAACTGTGAATGTCGCACCCGGGAGCGTGGCCTGCATTGTCTAGGCCACACAGCGAAATCACCTGGAGGGCCTGTTAAAACAGATTACCAGACCCACCCACAGAGCTCTGATTTGGTAGGTCTGGGGCCCAAGAACTTGCATTTCCATCAGTTCCCAAATGATGCTGATACTGCTGGTCCAACCACAGAATGATTTGGCTCTTGGATCACATGGAGGGGTGGGGAAGAGAGCAGGAGAGAGAGAGAGAGCGAGTACACGCACGAGCTCGCCTTACTAAGATAGGAACATTGACCTAGTGAGAGAGAAAAAACAGGAAGTCCAGAGCAGCCCGGAAGCTAATGCAGTGGCTTCTGGTAGAAGAAGCAAGAGAGGACGTGAGGAAGGGCCTGGCCAGAGGGCTGCGGAGGAAGGGCAGTTTAACGTTTAGAGAATGACTGGGGGGCAAGTGCAGAATGTAGTGACCATCTGGACTTGGAGGGAAGTTGAGGCAGAGTCCAGAGTGAGTGAGTTTTAGAGATAAACAGCAGGGACGACCGAGGATGCAATTCTTTGAGCTGAGGAGCCAGGAGGAGGAGAAGGGTGGGGTGGCACCAGGGGCTCAGCTGAAATACGAACATTGAACCCTTGTCTCGAGCTCCCAGCAAGACTATGACCTCTGACTCAGGCCTAGGGCATGCCAAAATGAAGACGACTTGGCCCTGCTTCCCCAAAAGTCACTGTTTCTGCCCTAAAACTCCTGCCCTCCTGAGGGTGGGGGCAAGCTGGACCAGTGTGAGCCCCAGGACCTGCTTCCCACCCTGTCAGCTGGAGGAGGGAAAGGCAAGGGTGTATCCCTTCAAGTCAAGCCGGGGAGGCCAAGGAATCAGCGCTGTTATGACAGTCCTGCTAAAAGTCATTCTGCGCCCAGCCCTCTCCTTCTATCGGCCTTCCCGTTTACAGAATGTTCCCCTAAAGCAGTCGTTCTCAAGCTTGGCTGCATGTTAGAATCATCCAGGAGCTTTAAAAGGTCCTTATATGCAGGCTGCATCTCACAGCAATTAAACCAGTCATCTCTGGAGTGGGACCCAGGCATCAGTTTATGATGTAAAGCTCCCCACGTAATTCAGAAGTGCAACCAGGATTGACAACTGCACCCTGCAGGGTGCGCATGGGCAGCCTTCAAATAGCGTCTTTATGAAAATGACATTTCCTCCCTAAGGAAATGGTTTGAATGTGTCTAACATCGCCCCGCCATCCCTCCACTCCCCCTCCCCACATATGGGAACTGGTCAAGGGGCAGCCAGCCTTTGGGACCCACAGGCCTACAGTGCGGTTTGGGGGTGGGGCTGTTTACCGTAGCTGTGGTTTATGGAGCTGGAGGCCATGCCCTGGAAGGGAGAGGCTTGAACGCCCAAAGTCCAAGCAGGCCTTGACTCAAAGAGGCTGGCCCCAAATGGGGTGCACTGGGGGACAGATGTGGGGAAAGGTGGGACTTGGTTCAGAGCCAAAAGCAACAGGGACGTTTGAGGACCTGAGAACCCCATGGAAGGGCAGTGGGCGTGGGCAGTGAGCCGCATGGATTTGGGTACCTCAGGCAACTCCCAGAGCTGCCCCTCAGGCACTGGAGAGAGTGGGGGTGCTAGGAGAGGGCAGAGCGTGACAGGGGCCAGCTCCTGCCCTCCTCCCCACCTCAGAGTCCCAGATTCAGGGAGAGGAGGCAGCTCACAGGAAGAAGGATGGACTCCAGGGGCTACGGGGATTTGGGGGTCCTGAAGCTTGTACAATTTGCAGGGAGGGCACCTTTAAGAAAAAGAATACAAAATGACAAGTATAATACGAAGAAGCCTGGGGCCTTGAAAGGAGCCTGGGTACACAAGGGGCCTGGTGGAGAAGCTTTCTTACCTCCTGGAAAATCTGCCCTGGTCAACATGCTACTGCTCTGTGATAGGACATGAGCTAAAAGTTTCACTTCCAAATCTCGTCACACCTCCCACGGTTGTGCCTGTGTGCTCCTGTAGGAACAGGATCTTAGGGTCCCCTGTCAGACTAGGGAGGCCATCACCCACTTTATTTCTGGGAAACAGAGGACTAGAGAGGTAAACGTGGTCAGTCGCCTAACACGTCAGTGCCTGCACCACCCACATGGTGCTTGGTGCCAGCCCCGCACGTCCATTCACTCCCTCCACAGCCTTGCGCTAGGGCGTACTGCGTGTCAGGGCTGGGCTGGGTGTGGCGAGTACCGCAGTGAGTCAGACACAGACCCGGCTCTCAAAAATGACAAGACTCTGCCCCCAAGGAGCTCAACTGCGGTGAGGAGGCCAATTTAGGCAGCCAATTACAGTGTGAGAAGCGCAGGAAAGACGCGTGCCCAGCACCTCTGGACACGGGCTGTGGGGGTACTCACCTCAGGCAGTTAGGGCAGGCTTCCCAGAGGCGACCAGGGGAAGGGAGCTTGAGATGATGCGTACAGCTTACTAGACAGGGAAAGCGGTTTCTGCACTGGGAACTACCACCGTGTCTACTGAGCACCTACTAGGCACTGACGCTGGCTAAATCGTTACCTTTAGAAAGGCAGTGGGTCTGCACAGCATCCCCACAAGGTGGGTCCCATTATTATGCCCATTTCACACATACGGAGGCTGAGGCGCCGTGAAGTTAAGGAGATCTTTCTCAGTCTCACAGCTATTGAAGCGGTGGGCCTAAGTCTTCAACCAGGAAGTCTGGCTCCAGACTTCACGTGTGCACAAAGCTATGAGAAGACAACATTTGAGGAACTACGAGAAATTCAGTGGCTCACATAGAGGAAGCACAGCAGAGGCCAGCAAGGGCGAGGCCGAACGGGCAGGAAGGCCCCTGAAGGGCCTAGGTGAACAAATGGACTTTGGGTTGGTCTCACAAGAGGCAGGTAGGTACTAAAGATTTCCAAGCAAGAGCAGAGTACGATCGAGCCTAGGCTTTAGAAAGCTTCCTCTGTGTAGAAGATGTGATTATAAAAGATGGATTGGAGGCCACCCGAAGGAGGACGGGGACCTCTAAGAGTGCTATTGCCGAGTCCTGGCAAGTGCTGATGGGACATCCATGGAGCCTGAGGGACCAGCTCGAAGCTCTCCTGGCTCCAAAGACCAGCTTTGCCAGCCTGAGGGGGTGGGAATGAGGAGAGGCTGGTAGCAACTTTATGTCAGAGAAAATGTTCTGGTCTTGGAGTCAAGAGACCTAAATCAATGACCACCTTCCCACTGGTCACCTTTGTGGACTTAGCTAGACCCCTTTGCCTCTCTGAGTCATAATTTCCTCATCCAGAAAGTGTGCGTATAGTAATTCTTGCTCTGTCTGACTCACTCAATCTTTATGAAATTCAAACAACATAATGTGTGTGAAACATGGCCCATAAGTAGGAGAGAAGCTTTCAAATGTCTGCACAGTTAACTCCCGGCCCAAAGACCAAGGGCTTCATATTCTTGGGTAAAGTGGTTTCCTTGCCTTGGCAACAGGCCTGAAAGCTCATTCATGTCCCTTCTTCCCACAGCCTCAGAGCCCACCAAATCCTCCTTTTTCAAAGTGCAGCCCTCTGCCACCTCCTCTATGAAGCCTTCTAAGCCTTTCTTCAAACCCCCTTGGAAATAACCTCCTCTTCCCATCGAGGAGGGCTACTTTCCCCCTCTTCTAGAGTCTCCCTTTTTTCTGGTGCCTTTCTCACCCCTCTCTGCGGCCCAGTGGGCACACTCACTGCATCTTCACTGCGTGATTGAAATGCAGAGTGAATGAGTAAAGAGGCTGTGGTTCCACAGAGAACTCACCGAGTAGAAAGGGCCAGGAGAGGGCAGAGGCATGGAAGACTGCAGATGACCTTTCAAACTCCACTCTTCTCCAAAGAATCATAATGCCAGTAGGAGTAATAACAGTGAGAATAGCAGTATTTGTTAACAGCTATTGAATACTTATTCTATGACAATTGGCTAAGCATTTTACAGAATTGTTTCATTTGATCTTTACAACAAATCTATAAGGGGGTGACATTTTCATCCAGGACCTAGCACAGTGCCTAGACCGGAGATGGTGCTCAGTAAATTTATAAAAAGAAATGATAGAAGAGGAAGGTGCAGTAACTTGCCTCAGGTCGTAGACTTAACAGCCAGCAGAGCTGAGATTCGGGTCCCTGTGGCGTTAACTACTACTTCACCCGGCTTCTCACAAAAGAAAAGACCACAGGCTGTGGGCACAGGAGGGGAAAGCGGGTGTGCTGAGGGAAGACTTCTGTCCTTTGCATCTGTAAAGGGATGCTGGAGCCTGAAAGTCCAGGACGGGCCTCTGAGTCAGCAGTCCTGCTTGGCCAGCCTCCTACCACCTGAAGAGAATCTAGTATGACTCCCAGGTGCCCTGCTCAGAGTAGTGGGGATACGTTCAGGGTCCAACACATGAGGAGTGATGGAGACTTGCTCGAGGCTTTTTCAGACATTTCCTTAGTTGCATTTCTTCTAGAAGGATCTGGGCAATCAGCTTCATTACAGGTGCCCAATCTGACCGAAATCCTGTTTATTAGAAAGGGTGGAGTGGACGTGGGGTGTTCTAGGATCTCCTTCGGTTCGGCTGGTTGAGAAAAGATGGGACAAAAGACAGGGAGGGTGTGAATGTGCAGGAAAAACCCCACAGCCTCTGCCCGGGAGAGAAGGAGAGAAGCAGATCCTGTCTGACTGACCTTGGACTGCTCCATTGCCCCTGCTGACATTTGATAAACGCTTCCTGTGACAATGTTTACCCAGGAGGAAGTGGATCACACTTCCCCTTCCTACCAGGAGGGCGGGAAGAGGGGCTGCGTTGGTTGCATAAATTCTCCCAACTGTCCGCGCCCACCACCTGCCTCCCCGGGTGCTCCAGGGCGGGTGAGACAGAGGTGTCAGACACAGAAAGAGCTGTGACAGGAGGCAGGTATGCAGCTGGGACAGCATCTCTACAGGAACACACCCAGGTCCATTTGTTGCTTTTATCTTCTATATTTTCCTCTACTTTTTAAAAATTAAGTCACCATCTGTCCTTGTTTTATCCAGGAAGTCCCAAGGAACCCTTTCATTTTTCTCGGCTTGGCAAGTGATGCGATGGGTGGATCCACCAAATGGCTACAGTGGATCTTAAATCGTGGGAGTGGAGGTGTCCACAGGCCTGGGAAAACCACACGTTTCTTTCCCCAAGTTGAAATCGCTTGATTCCCCTCTCAGCCAAGTCACATTGTTGCCTTCTCTAGAGAGGGAGTTGGATGTTTGGAAAAGTGTGACATCAGGAGCTGGAGCAGCCAGAGAGGGTCCCGGTGTTATGGTTCAATCACTCTGTGACCGGAGCAGGCCCCATCACTTCTCTGAGCCCAGGCTCCTCCTCCCTGTGAAATGGAGACAGTGATATTACCTACACCACAGTCTCCTGTGAGGGCCAAGTAAGAGAGTGGGCGTACAGATGCTTTGAAGTTGTAAAATAATGCACGGACATGGGCGTTTTTTTAAAGCCCTGGCTGAGTTGCCCATTTATAGAATGGGTACTATGATCTCTGCCTCTCACTTTCCAGAATGTCAGGAGGACAACAGAATTAATGTTTGCACAGGTGTCCAAGATCTTGCATCAATTTTCCTCTTTACCAATATCCAAACAGTCAGAAAATGAAAAATACCCAAATCATGTCTTAATTCTAAACAATGACTACCTCAGCCAAGAACAGTACCTGAGGCAAAGCACCAAAGACTAAATTATTTTTTAACAACACATTCACCGTCTCTAAGAGTTCTTGATCTGTATTTCTAGCTTAGCCTGAATATCTAACTAAAGTGCCCCAATTCCCAGCAGTAGTTCTATAAACATAACTCACAGAGCACAGGTATTAGAAGCTACCCAGTAGCTTATTTAAAAACCTAGGCTAGAGAAACGATCATCAAAATGAAAAGGGAACTGACTGTATAGGAGAACATATTTGCCAATGTTACATCAGATGGGTTTAATCTTCAAAATATATAAAGAATGGATAGGACTCAACACCAGGAAGGCAAACAATCCAATTTAAAAAAATGGGAAAAGGACCTGAACAGACACTTCTCCAAGGAGGACATACAAAGGGCCCATACGCATATGAAAAAATGCTCAGCATCACCAGCCATCAAAGAGATGCAAATTAAAACTACAATGAGATACCACTTCACACTTGTGAAAATGGCTATCATTAATAAGTCAACAAACAAGTGTTGGTGAAGATGTACAGAAAAGAGAACCCTAGTGAACTGTTGATGGGAATGCAGACTGGTGCAGCCACTGTGGAAAATAGTATGGAATTTCCTCAAAAACTTAAAAATAGATCTGCCTTTTGACCCAGTGATTTCACTTCTGGGAATATATCCTAAGAATCCCAAAACACCAATTCAAAAGAACTTACACACCTCTATGTTCACAGAAGTGCTGTTTACAATAAGTAGTCAAGCGTTGGAAACAACCTAAGTGCCCATCAGCAGATGAGTGGATTAAGGAGCTGTGGTACATTTACACAATGGAATACAACTCAGCAGGAAGAAAGAAGGAGCTCCTACGCTTTGCAACAGCATGGGTGGAACTGGAGAGCATCATGCTAAGTGAAATAAGCCAGGCAGTAAAAGACAAATACCATATGATCTCACTTATAGGAGTCTAATGAACAAAATAAACTAATGAGCAAAATAGAACCAGAGGCATAGAATCACAGAATATACTGACAGTGGTAAGAGGGGAGGAAAGAGAGGGAGGACTGTTAGAAAGGTGAAGGGATTAGTCGAGAAACATATACAGAGGCCCCGTGGACATGGACAATGGGGTGGGGATTGACTGGCTGTGGGCTTGGGGGGTGGGCTGGGTGGAGGAGGGCAAAGGGGGAAATAATTGGAACAACTGTAAAACACAAAAATTTAAAAAATTAAATAAAAATGTATAAAAGAATTTCAAAAGAAAAAGTAAATAAAATAAAAACCCAGATTCTTGGCCTGTGTTGAAATGGAAACTCCAGGGATAGGCATGGAAATTGCATCTTAACATGGTCTCTAGGTGGCTGCTCTTCATACTGAATTTTGAGAGTCGTCAATCTGGAAGCCCCACAATGTGCTGCACAGGAGTCACGCAAACCTCCTTCCCTCTGACTGTCCTGGGCTTCCCAAAAGAGGAGACTCGGATACATAGAGATCTAGTGGAGCTCAAGTCATGTGACCCCAGCCTCTGACGTCCCACATCCATAACTCTGATTCTAAAAAAGGGCAGGAGGGAAGCGGCGGGGCTCAGGTCCAACCCTAGGCTTGAGTCAAGACCGCAGCAGAGGTTAGTACAAGAAAGAACAGCTGATGCATGACTCTAAAGTGATGAATAGGGCCACTGGGCCCAGAAGGGAGGGAGGGAGGGAGGGAGGTTGCAGGTGGAATGAGAGTTCTGGCCCCAGGGCCCCAGGTCACAGAAGCAATGTTAGAGGAAGGCAGAGAGAGGAGACCAAGCAGGTTATTATAGATTCTTGGGATATAAGAGTTCTAATGACTTGGATATTTTGTTTCAATCAGTACATACTTTCCTCTGAGTTTCTGGGGACAAACCTCAAATCTTGGAGACCTCAGAAGGAACCTATGCACTCTCAGGTACCAGGCTAAACCATGGTTGGTCAATCAGTTGACAGTATTCTATGATGCTTTGTGCATGGTATTAGAGTTGTGTGTGGAGATACATTTCCTTATGAGGCTGACCTCCCACATATTCATCACGATGCCCTGAACTTGCTGTATTCACTACAGCTTAGTCACCCTGGAGGAATGTGGTGAGTGGCTACAAATAAATAATCTTTCCAATTCCAGTCACAATTCCCTGTGACTAAGACCAGTTGGGCTATCCATCCCCATTTCTCAGCTGAGCAAACTCAGGTTCAGAGAAGTTCGAATAATTTTCTAAGTCACACAGTATAGAGTTCATCAATGGGATTTCAGGTCTTCTGGCTCAAATTTCCTTCCACTGCAACTTTCTTAACTCTCAGAAACTTGACTTTTGAAAATACATCTAAAAGCTTTCTTCTCAGTACCTTGACAGTCTGTAGAGCTCTTCCTTCTTGTTTTCTGGCTAAAAAACAGCACCCTTATTTAATATGTTGGCATATGGGTTAAGGTGACCAATCATCTCAATTTTCCCAGGACTACCCTGCTTTTAGCACTAAAAGTCCTGCATCCCAGGAAACCCCTCAGTGCTGAGCAGGTCACCTCACAGTTGGTCACCTTACTGTTCAGAACATTTCATTCCCTCAGTGAGTCTCCAGCTGCACAGGAGCCCATGCCCCCTGACTCCCCATTCAGGCTCTGCCTCACTCACCCACAGCCTCTGCTCCCCAAGAATCAGACTCTTCAGAGCAAATATGACACTGGGAAATCAATCTCCATCCAGCACTTCAGTGAACTTGTGATCACAATGGACATATTAGCGACATAGGAGAAAGGATACTGAAAGCCATAATATTAGCTTCATAGGTACCAAGTTCCAAATGACCACACCGAAGAATTTGTTCATTGAGTACTGGTGCCGGGGGGAAATTTTGCTCTATGGTTAATTTAGAAAACAGTGATTTGGGGCTTTCATTAGTACGGCCACTGGAGCAGACAGCCCAGTTAAATCCTGGCTCTGTCATTTAACTGCAATGTGACCTTGGGCAGGTTGGACCTAGTTACCTCATTTGTAAAATGGAAATAACAGAATTTCCTTCATGGAGTTATGATAAGAATTAATACCTGTAAATTGTTAGAGGGTGCAGTAAATTACTCATTGCTCCCATAGCCTATACAGTGCATGGCCAACGCCAATGTCCAAATACCACACAAACAAAGCAGAGGGTGACAGAGGATTTGATTATTTCCCAATAATGGGGCCGGGGGGGAGGGAGACTAGAAAAAAATTTCCCCAAATATATTTTTCTTTCTTCTTCACTTTGAGGGTCATTGTAGCCTCCAAGTATTATTGCTGTCTTTAACCTCAGGAATACAAATAAAAGAGGAACAACCAACTGGATAATTAGTACATAATTTTTACAACGAAAATTAGTACAATATTTTACATAGGCCAACTCACTTTTACATATGTCACCCCACCAGACCTGTGCAAACCCCTTCCCATGGTAAACCAAGGTTGTTTGGCTCATGTTGTCTGACTAATATTTACTACTGAGATTCTACCATATATTTCTTGCTAAGCTAGGTACAGTGGGAGATGCAAGAACGTGTAAGAAATGGGAGGAGCTGACCCTTGACGCATTCAGGATTCATCTGGGGGACAAGCTATCAGTGGATACAACAGTATAGAGCTCCAAGTGACCTGGGTATTTAATAAGGAAGAGAAAAGGCAGAAATCACTGGGGTCTGAGGCAATCAGGAGAGGGGAAAAGAAGAAATGAGCTGGCGTTGGTTGGGGTGCCTGCTGTATCCCAGCTTTTCGAAAGTATCTCCTTCAATCCTGTCTAACAAGGGGTATCAGACCCTCAATGTGTCCTTTCAGTGTGCTCCAGAGAACTTTCAGCTACTAGAATCTCCATATCTGAGCCAGAGGGCTTTTCCCAGAACTGGAGCAGTCCAGATGAGCTTGGAAATTAACACTCTCTGGGGAGTAGCCTTCAGCCAGCCACTGAGAGGAGATGGTGTTTAAATACCCCCATTCCCTCCCTCCTCAGGGAGGATCATTTCTGAGGCATGTGTTTTATAACTTTCCGAGAGTGTCTCTGCTGGGATTAAGCTGCACTTGCCCACAGTGGTAACTGGCTTGATCACAGACCCATTCCTCGTTGCCTTCCCTTCCCTATATCACTGCCCACACTTCCACCTGTGCTCCCCTCCCCTTCCCAAATAGAACATTTGCACTCAACTCTCTGTCTAGGGGTATGTTCCTGGCCAAATCTAAACTAAGGCAGCTGTATCATATTTCCTGTGAAATTGGGCAAAACTGAATTCTTTTGACCAGTAAGAAAACTAAGACTCAAAGAGATTAAATAACTAAGACCAAGAAAGAAGCCTGTGGTAGCCCTGAGGTCTGAACCAATATCCTTCTGGCTCCAAGTCCACGCCTGCCCTGTTAGCACGCTGACAAGTCTCACTAGATCTTGGGGACACAGCCCGCCCCTACTTCTATAATCACCCCACTCAGGAAACTGGGAACTTGCCCCAAACTGAGGCTGAAAGTAAGCTGATGACTTGGTCTCACTCAATTCTCACTGACTTCCTATTCATTTAGAAACATCTCAGTCCCAGCTCTCAGTGTAAGGGCAGAAATGATGGTTACGGGGAGAAAAGCAGCCATGTGGAAATCCTGTACTCCACATGCGAGGGTAGGCGTCAGCCAAGAAGTAGGACAGGACCCTTTCTGTGTATGGAGATGCTGAGAAAATGTTGTTTCTGCATTGTTTATCTCGATCCACGGAACAGGGCTGTTGAAGCCACATTTCTAATTCATGACAATTTCTGCAGATCATTTGGATTACGGTAGCACATAGCCGTCCTGTTGGAATAAGTGGAGTGTGCTGCTGGATGTGAAAGTTTACTGACAATCAGAGTTGGGAAGCTGGAAAGCCCTGCTGTGGCTCAGGGCCCCATGAACCCAGGTGAAGTTTTGGCTCAATCAAGAGGTAACTTGATCCAAGTTTTAAGCAAAATGAATGATCATGGTCAGGAACAGATGGATAGGATAAATCATATGAAATCAGCCTAAATTTATTAAAAGCTGTCAGCAAAATTTCTTCTATTTATATCTAGTGTTCTAGTTACCTATTGCTGCATATAGAACCATCCCAAAATTGTATTATATCACCTGATTTGCGTGGGTTGGAAATTCAGGCTACACTTGGTTTAGTAATTCTGTTCCACATGGCATCAACTACATTTACTCAGAGGTATTCAGCTGGCAGACAGGCTGGTCTAAAGAGTCTGAGATGGCTTCATTCACATCTCCAGCTCATGGATGAGCATGCCTAGAAGGCTGGGCTCAGTGGAGACTATTGACTAGAGAACCAAGTCTCCAGTGAACAAGGTAGAAGCTGCATTTTTTTTTTTTTATAACCTAGCTAGCTTTAGAGTCACATAGTGTCACTTCTGCCATACTTCTTGCCGAAGCAGCCACAAGCATACTTAGATTTAAGGGGAAGGGACTTAGATCCAACCGCTCAAAGATAGGGTCCATAAAAGTACAGCATCCAGTTTGAGTTTGAAGCAAAGAAGGGAAGTCAGATCCTGTAGGCTTTCTCTGAATGAGATTCTAGCTGCATCTGTTTTGCCAGGACAAAGCATTTGTGACCTAGGGCATGGGCAGAGAGGACACTGGGAAAGGAGGGCCCTGCTGTGGCTAAAACCCCTGGTCTTCTGACAGTGCTCCCGGCTCCCAGCTTTGCTTGACTGGCAGATAGCTCTGTTCTCAGCACCAGTCATTACTAAAGAATTGAGTGAAGGGTTTCACCTGCTCCAGGATGCTGGTCCCTTGGAAATGAGAAAAAGGGAAGAGGCCAGTGTGGAAAGGAATGGCTGATATGAGCAATGTGCAAATCAAGCAGGGATCAGGAGCCTGAGGAATAATGCCTAGTGTTGCTCATCACAGCAAAGATCTGCAGCTCCATGGAGCACTGTCCCAAAGCCTGCCCCTCCCAAGAAAAGGCCCCTGCGGACTTCAAACCCAATGTTACTGTCCAACACTTTCCTTAAAGTTTTATCATCCATTTTTTTGCATTGAGTCCCTGGAATGGCTGCAAGCAGAGTAAATCTTTAGTTTCCCTATAATCATGACTGACAGAGCCATAAAACCACAGTAATTACCTGACATGTTCGTATGTCTGGGGCACTATAATGGAACATCCCGTGGGAGCTGAATACTGGAAGCATTTTGCATTTTTGCATTGGACAATGCAGGCTGCTCCAATTAATGTCAGTCAGATCCACCCACTCCCGAGAAGCCCAAAATTATACGCTGATTTATTGAACTTGCTATAATATTCCAAAATCAATTTTAAACATTTCTACAAATGAGGACATTCTATAGAGGCAATAGAGTTGTTAGTTTGGTGCTCCGAACTTAGTAAATATTCAATAAATGTGAGCTGAATAAATGGATGGTCTGTAGGCTGAAAGCCAGGACCCCTCAGTACCAGTCTCATTCTTCTACTAACTGGCCATGAGGTCTTGGGAAAATTACTTTTTCTCATTAAGCCTCAGTCTGTACATCTGTAAAACATGGCATTTGGACCAGCCTATCTTCTCTGATGTAAATCTCTCACAGTTTTAAAATTCTACAGTTTCATGAAAATGCTAAATTTATTTATACTATTGGTGTCAAAGGAAATGACAGATAGAATTGGTGTTTATCCCTGGCTGGTATGGCTCAGCTGGTTGGAGTCATCCCATAACCAAGGGTTACTGGTTCAATTCCCAGTCAGGGCACATGCCTGGGTTGCAGGCTCGATCCCTGGTTGGGATATAAGCAAGAGGCAGTGTTTCTCTCTCCTTCTCTCCCTTTTTCTCTCTCTTGAATGAGAATAAAATGAACCTTTAAAAAAAGAAATGGTGTTTATTAACAGCTCCTATTGTATGCTTCATTGCTTAGTTTGTGCATCATTGTGTATGCTTTCAGATCTATTACATACTTCAGTTATCATAACTAACTTTTGAAGAAAATATTGTCTTACACTGTTTTTACACTTGGGAAAATCAAAGTTTTATTAGCTGGAGAAGACATCAATTTCTAGTCTTGACAGAATTACAGCTGCTTTAAGACACTGGGAAATAAGCAGTGCAAAACTGTGATCCCTGAGAGAAAGAATCAATGAGATGAGCCTTAAAATAACCCTGGATTTATGCTTGGAGGTGATTTCCATCTGGAAATTGTAAGCACAGTTTGTCAGCTTTGTTAAGTAGAAGAGACAGAGGCCAGAGATTAGGGAAGCTGAGGTAGCGAGGAGTTGAGGATCACAATTTCAGAAAGGAGAGAAAATACACAGAAAAAGAGCATCATAAGTCTGCTGAGATGCCCTCTTGAGTCTACTGAGTATCAGGCCATGTGTGTATAAAGTGAAACTCCATAATACCAGGCAAAAGAGGTGACCACAGAGTAGTAAGCTCAATACCCAGAGTGCTCACAAGGTGGAAAAATGGTTGTGCACCAACCAACCAAAGTGGAGAGTCCTTGGTGATCCCCTAGGGCATTCAAGGAAGCCCAGAGGGGTCACACTTGAGTAAAGGGACTAAACTATTCCTAGAGTGAAGGTTATCTTCAACCCTCCATAGCAAAGCATAAAAATAAGACTCAAAAAAATCATACTATTTCGTGAGTAAATGAACTGCCTGCCAAAACAAAGTCTAACACTTTTTAAAAGACAGCCAAGTCCAAATTCTTAATGATATAGCTTCACAATATCTATAATCTAATAAAAATTACTAGACATTTAAAGAAGCAGAAAAACGTTTACTTATAACCAAGAGAAAAACCAGTCAATAAAAACAGGCCAATATATGACAGCGATGATGTACAAGTATTTAAGTAACTAGAAAAGAGTCTAAATTCAAACCCAGGTCTCCTGACCCTTTCGCATAGCGCTCTTTCCATTACCTGTGCTTACAAGTCTCTCCACATCTTTGGCAATTTTACCATGACAATCCAATGCAATTTTCCTATACTTCTGGTCTGCACTTCAGTTAGAACCTCTCAGACACTTGCAGAGATAGACACAGATCTGAAACCTGTGAAGGCCAGTCTCTGATCAGGAACCAGCATCAGTGACCCTCATGAACCAATGTCAACAACACTGCAACAAAACTCCTTTGTCTGTCCCCTCCCCAGCCATAACACTTGCATGGAAATTCCCCATGTCCACCACTAAGTCACATATCTGGCAGGAGGAGCTGTGCCCCAGGGGCTGTGGCTTAAGGGAACATAGGAATCAGTGTGAACAGTGCCAGGAAACCAGGCTTCAGCTTCTGCCCTGAGCTGGCGAGAACTTAAGCAAAGGGCAAAGGGGAATGCAGAAAGTGTCGTGGGCTGCTGTTAGCCTTCAGAAAGGGGCAGGTCCCCCACACCCATACCTGCAGTGCTGACAGCACAATCACGTGTGCACTGCCTACAAATGTTTGTGAGAAAATCATTCAAGGAGCACAGACACAGGGTCATTTCCCAGGCTGGGGGTGCAGTTTTTCTCCCGGGAATCTACTCCACAAGCTGTTACCAAAGCCAAGTATCAAAGCCCTACCATTTGCTAATTACAGGCAGGATCCTGGGCTTGTGGGTCCAATTAGGCATTTATTCCTCATTTTCTGTGTGACCTGCCAACTGCACCCAAAATTACCCACTCGTCTTTTAACTGCCCTGAGAGCTGGTTGACTCACCTCCAGTTCACTCCCACTATCACCTCCAAATGGCCTTTGGTATCTTTCTGCTTTCCAGGTTCCCCCCACTCACTTATTATCTCTCTCTGCATCACAGGCCCATGTCTGGTTTCCCTGACTGGGGCTCCTCTGAGATTTCCTGGTCTTGCTCCTTGCCTAGGCTTGGAGCCTGTGAGGCAGGAAACAGCTCCTGTTGGTCTGGGCATCTTGCCTAGCTCCCCCAAGGGAGCTCAGGAGGCTGTGGTCGCATTCAGCTCAGCCTCTGCCCCAGACACAGGAGTAAGGAAAATTACAGCTTCTCTGGAGCCACCTCACCACCAGAGCTGTTGCCCACACTCTCCATCGATACCTCCCTGGCTCTGGACCTCAGTCAGGACAGGGCTGCATCCAGGAAGACCCAATGCCAGTCCTGGGGAAGGAGGTCCCAGGACCTGCCAGCAGCAGCTCTCCAGGGAGACACAGTTGGAGAAGGGGGAAAACCCCTCATGAGTTCCTATTTCATTAGGCAAGCTACCTGGCAAGCAAAGAATTTCCAGCGAACTTTCTGATGATTTACTATGTTAATGGTTCCTACCCTTTCTAGTGTCACAGACACCTTTGAAAGTCTGATGAAAGTTCTGGACCCCCTCCAGCAAGAAACACTCATAATTTTGTTCCATTTATTTATTTAATCATTCAACAAATATTTATGGAGCACCTGTGTGCCAAGCACTACTTGGTGCTAAGCAAAGATCAGTGGACAAAATAGACAAAAATTCCTACTCTCATGGAGTTTACATTCTAACAGGAAGAGAAAGGCATTAAATAATAAATGTGATAAATAAGTAAAACACTCAATTTACTAAGAAGTGCTACAGGAAAAAATTCAAGCAGGGTAAAAGATTAGTGGAGACAAAGGTTGTAATTTTAATAAAGTTTGCCAGGTTGCCCTCATTGAAAAGTGAAATGTGAGCAAAGAACTGAAGAATGTAAGAGGTTGCGCCACGTGGGTATCTGGGGAAAGAGCTAGCAGGCAGAGGTACCAGCCTGAGGGTGAGGGCTTGCCCTGTGGCTGAGGGAAGTGAGAACAGTATAGCCTGACTGGAGAGAGGGAGGAGGCAGTCTCAGTGGGTCAGGGAGGCAAGGGGCTGGGGAGGGATGGATATCACTAGGACCTTGTAGGTCACAAAGACTTTGACTCTGAGTTAAATCAGGAGCCATTAGTGGGATTTGAGCAAAGGGGTAATGTGATCTCAGTGGTAGCAGCGGAGACCTTAAAAAGGTTGAGTCAAGAGAATTTCTTGAATAGCTGTGTTGTGTGCAAGAAAGATGTGCATGTACATGTATATATATGTAGATATACATATATATATAATTTCACACACACATTCAGCAGTTTACCCATCTCCCAAACGCCCACCTCCATGGATCAGGTGAAAAGTCCCTTTGCTGTATCTAAAAGGTATGTTTCTTTTTAAAAATACATAAGAAGATATTTCAGGAAAATGTGGTAAAATATTAGCATCTGGCAGTCTGAGTGGTGG
This sequence comes from Glossophaga mutica, assembly GCA_039655065.1. NCBI lineage: Eukaryota > Metazoa > Chordata > Mammalia > Chiroptera > Phyllostomidae > Glossophaga > Glossophaga mutica. The sequence continues at coordinate 171,449,355 of CM077304.1, read as the reverse complement.
GTATGTAGGTGTCTGTTATATTTTCTGTATGTTTAAAATAATTCTTAATTTTAAAAAGAACTGCTTACCTTGAGATTTATCAGAAAGTCTCACTTGCTCATCAATGCATAAGAGAAAATCAGCACGATCAGTTTTGCTAGGAATTCTGGCTGCGAGTTCTGGCTAGGTGTACTTCGCTTCTCCAACTTACCTTCTTTCCCCTCTTTTCCGTAGCTCAGAGTCAAAGGTGAGACAAGTCAAGGACTAACACAAAATTCATGCTATAGCAACAGAGTGGAGAAGACGAAGAAAGTAATGGAAACTGGGAGGACTGGAGAAAGCCTCCTGGTAGAGGCAGCCCAGCAGCAGGACCCAGATGATGGGCAGATGGGGTCTGGCAGAGAGGAGAGTAAGTCTTTCCAGCTGGGGGCCGCTTCAGGAACAGAGGCGGAGGTGGGAGCAAGCATAGGGCCCAGGCACCTACTCTGCCATGGCCCATTTTCAGAAGTGCCAGCAGATTCTCCTCCTGCGTTAGAGAGAAAAGGCCAGATGGGAGGGGCTTTCAGAGCCCTGAAGTGGCCCCAGTGGGGCCCAGAGAGCCTAGTGCTGGAAAAGCTTGGATCCAGGTCCGCAGCCAGCTGAAACCTGCAGATCAGGGTGACCTCAGTCCCCCAGGAATTAAGGCTACCGAGCTGGGTGGAGTCGCCTTGCTTACCTGGAGGGAAATCATCTCGGGAGCAAGAGACCAGGGAGGCTCCCCAGCCACCTCTGCGTCAGCCACCTCAGGCCATGGCCTTCAGACAGCAAATTCCTCACAATCTCCAGACCTGTCACTGAGCCTAGAGGAAGGTCCCCTGCTGCCCACACATTGCAGAAACTTGCCGAGTCACAGGTCCTGATTAGGTGCCAAGAGAAGGATTTCCCAGGCCACAGCTTTAACAAGACCATGCTTCCTAATTACTAGTTTTCTCCTAATTAAATAAAAAAGGGGGAGAGAAACCAGTGATTACTCCACCTTGTAATACCACCTTCCATTTATGTGCGTCTCTCTTCAGAGGACCTCAAAGTGCTTTGTATATTATTGTATATTTTTCCCTCGTAATGTCCTTGAGATTCCTAGGGATGGTTATTATCACACCATTTTACATCTGGGAAAAGGAATGTGGCTGAGGTTAAGCAAAGTGTCCAAGTACCCTCGCTGGTTATGGTCAGGATTTTGAAGCTCTTACAAGAAGCCTCCTCATATTTGAAAATGAAATTGTCCCCTTGGACATAAACTAGGCTAAAGCAACACGTAAAGAATAGTCACCTACTGAAAATTTTACAGTAATAATTAACATTATTTACCTCTCACAATAACCCCATAAAACAGCTACTTTACACCTCCCCGACATGACAGGGGAGGAGAAAAAGATGCAGAGAGGCATGGTAAGCTGCCTGGAGTTGCATAACGATACTATTCGTAGTAGTAGTAAAAGCAGGAGCTAATATTTATCAAGCACTTACCGTGTGCCAGACATTTCATATTTACTAATTCCTTTTCATTCTTACAACCCTCTGAAGTGGTTATTAGTATTGTCACCATTTTGCAGATGTCAAGACCAGAGCACAGAAAAGTTCAGTAACTTGCCCAAGGTCACACAGTGACCATGCAAGTCAGTGGCGGTGGCAGAGCCATGTAGGATCCCACGAAAGCTGCGCCTGTTTCACCACAGCAGTTTTCCCATCCGAAGGAATACTGTACTCTGAGGGTTAGCCTAGGAACACCAGGTATACAGTCCAGGCGACTCAGACACAGTTCCAGGACTGTTCTGTACACTAATCACTGTCTTTTGAAGGTGGGGGGGGGGGTGCTCTTTCTGTACTTCTGCTGAGTGCCAGGCTCTTCCTACCGACTGAAGGCGAATGTGCTGGATACTTTCACTGGTATAAAATGGCACCATAGGGGCTGTTAGCACGAAAACAGTGGAGCCGGAGAGTAGGGATTAGCCTAGAGAGACATGCAGACCAGTGCGAAGGGGACTTGCTGTGGCACGTGTATGTGAGCGGCGGTGCACCTAGCTCTTCCACGCTCCAGAGAAATGAGCCCCCAAATAGTCCTAGAATCTTGGCTTTCTCACTGTCCTCTCCCCAAAAGCATCCTCAAGTGACTCGATCCACTCCTCTTATCTTTATACCAGGAGGGGATGTCCTAGACGGGGACAGTTTGGCAGGCCTGTCAGACTCGGGCTTCAGAGCAGGGGCTTCCATGTATCTGGCATATTTCCAGGGGCAAGGAAGGTAAGACCAGACCCTCTCCCAACTCTCAGGCGAGGCAGGTCACCCCCAAACCTCTGTCTTCTCTTTTCAGACCCCTTGGAGCAGACTGACAGCAATCCTTACCTCCTGTCCCTGTGTGTCCTATCCCTTTCCAATCAGTCAGATTGCCAGGAAGCCCTTCCTGAGACTGACAGGGTGAGCGGTAACAAACTGCCAACATGTCCCGAAGAGACAGCATATGCGCCATGCCCAGCGAATGCTGGCTGTACCGCCCCCACACTCCCTGGCTTCTTCTGACCAAATCAGAACATTTAGGAAGCTCCTGGCTTGCCATGTTTGACTTCCCAACTTTCCAGAACTTGTATCTTCACTGCGTTGAGAGCCGATGGGCTAGAAGAGGAATTCCAGAAGACAGCATCTTCCACCCAGTGAGCACAGGGGCTACAAATGTGAGTTCTGGGCAAGACTGCCTAAATTTAAGCTCCAGCTCTACCATTTACTAGCTGTGTGACCTTGAGCAAGTTGTTGAACCTCTCTGTGCCAGTTTCGTTGCCTGCAAATCATGGATAATAATTCTTACTTCCTAGGATTCATAGGATTGTTGTGAGAATTAAGTGTGAAATGGCATGAAAGTGCTTAGCATGAAGTAAGCACTCAATAAATGTTAACTACTATTAAGTGGCCTGGAAACTTCCTGGGGTGCAGGGCGGCGGGAAACAATCCATTCTTTTTTGTCAACTTCACCTTTACACCCCCAAGTACTTCAGGCAGGTAGAGGCAACTCAGTATTGTGAAAACTTGTATCAGGGGATTTCGTCTTCTAAGGGTTTATTCACAGCCCCTGCTGACCAGGTATTTTCAGAAAAAGAAGAAACGAAAAATCAAAGCCAAGGACCCACCCCAGGGAGGAGGGATGACCGAGGTTCTCCCTGAAAATCCATTTGCTGGTTTTGACCCACCCTCACCCCCACCCCTGCCGCGGACAGGAGGCTCCGCTGCAGATGTTCAGACCCTTCAGAAACGTAAAACCAGGGAAGCCAAGGCTTGTGAGTTCCCAGAGCCTCTCAGGCACGCGGCATCTCTCCCCACCGGCAGCGCCTCAAATACCAGAGGGCTGGCCAAAGATGGAACTGTTTTGTTGGGAGCTCCGGTTTCTCCCGCCGCGAGGCTGAGCTGGTGGCAGTGGCGCAGCTGCTCTGCTGGGAGGTCAGGCCTGAGACACGTCGGCACAGGCCCGACGCAGCGGGGGTGGCGGGGGTGGGGGGTAGCTGGCGGGAAGGCTGGGGGACGCGGGGCAAGTCACCTTCTCCAGGGACTTGCCTGGCCTCTCTTCCCCTCTTGGTTTTACTGTCATACAGCCGGGAGGTGGCTTTCCTCTATGATATTATTTAAATAAAACAAAAACAAAATTCTAAGTGAAAAGAAATGCTTCTTTACAAGTGCTAATTGTGAGCTTTTTAAAAAAATGTTTGGAATTTTATTGGATCTGGAGTTTTTTCAATAAATGGCAGAAAGAGAAAACCCTGCATTTGCCATAGGAAACCTGAAGCCATTTAACCTTGAAAGTCAGTCTGCATTTTCCATCGCTTAAAATGTTTGCGTTTGTATGCTTAGAGCCTTCCACGCATGATAAAAATAGAGGCCCTGAACAGTCTAACCACCTGTGTTTTCCTTGGATTGCATATTTTCCATTGTAAACAAGAAAACACAGATTGGAAATCCATTCATTCCTTTGTAAGGACTTTAGCTTGGGTTTATTTGTGTTTTCAACCAAGGGAAACCAAAAACAACCTTTGCAAGATTAAGGTATTTTGTGCAAAGAAATACCAAACCATCTTTTTATTCCCCTCTGCAGCTATTTTAACATAAAGCCCAAGATTTTTAAAATGGAGCTAATAATTATAATTATCATTTAATTTGCTGAGCACATACTGCATGTTTGACTTGTCTCATTTGCGATAATATTGGGAAGTAGTTATTCTTAACTCCCATTTTACAGACAAGAAGACAGGCTCAAAGAAAGTAACCAATAGCTAATAAATGACGTAGCCTTGGTGTTCCTGCCACTTGATCTGGGAGCTGCAAAGCTGTGCTCTTTTCGCCACCATAAACCATTTCCATGTTTAAATATTTCTGAGTAAATGGATGGTTAGGGACATAGAGGTGTAGCTAATCCTTTTCCTCCTTATTTTCAATATAACTTTTAGGGGAAGGGGCATACAGTAAAAAGGACGGGCTCCAAGAGCTAGTGCTGCCTATCTTGTCTTGCCAGCCAAACTTAACGAGGTGTTGAGACTGAGTTCCCCCTCTCTAAAATGACACCTTATCTCTGAAGTCCTATCTAACTCTGTCATCTGAAGATTTATCCTAAATTAAAAGCTCAGATTCTTCAGCCCGGTGTTAGACATGACATAATATTTATCACCATTCCTATGGTTCCCTGGTTCCATTTCTCTAACTCTGGGGTTCTCAACACGAGCTGCATGTTAGAATCTTCTGCAGAAACTTGTAAAAACACAGATGCTCAGGCCACACCTGCAGAGATTCTGATTTCACTGGTCTGACGTGTGGCCCAGGCATCAGTGTTTTTCAGAAGCTCCCCAGGTGAATGGGGAGCCAGGATTGAATATTGACCTAACCTAGTGAACTACTCCAATTTCATCCACCCCAGTGGTGCTTTTATAACTGTAGTTGCTGTAACTGGAATTCCTTTTTCTAAAATCCAGTAACACTAGTGCTACCAGAGTCCATCTCAAAATATATGTGAGCTCTTTACTTTATTTGTGTAATTTGCTTAAATAAGTGTGTCTCGTAGCTTCAAAATGCTTTGCGTGTGTATGTTTGTGCGTGGTGTTGTTGCTGACACAATAGATGATATTTTTTCTTCAAGGATAGAGACAAGAGAGTGTTACAATAACCAGAGGTTCTAGGTCAATCTGATCCAATAAGTGATTGACCAGGTGAAAGAGATCACACAAAATATTTATATAACCCAAGGGTAATAATAATCATTCCTTGGAAACAGCTTATTTAAGACCTGGCCTCAGAGGCTGGGTTGAGCAAGCGGTGGTAGAAGTATGGAAGTCGGGATAAGGGGCCAGCCTGCAGCCATTTGAATCCTGAAAGGCACTGGGCTATTTTATATACTATTAGTCTCTCAGTCTGGCATCCGATAGAGGGAGGCAAACTTTCCAAAGCTCTTCATTTAAAGGTGACACAATGACACAAGTACCCAGCGAAAGACCAAACATTCTTACAAGTCAAAAAAGATTTACTTTTTCTTTATAGAAGGATCTACTGATTTCTTGATACATAGAAGAAATTTAGAGTTTGTTTCGTTTTTTCTAAAAAAGTCTGTTACAATTTGTTCATTAAGCTTAAGCTTCTTTCTCTTTTTCACGAAACTCTAAGACCCATCACTCTACCACCACACCACACACAAGAATAAAAATGTAGTTTTTTTTCTTTCAGCCTCTGGTGACATAGTTGAGGTGGGTGAAATACTGGTAGGTGGTATTGGTTGATATTGTGTTCAGAACAGTGATTTCTCCAGACATCTTTGGTGGGACTGACATTCGAACAGGAACACCCTGCAATGCGGCGGCCATTGGCCTTCACTTGTTCCCTGTGAGCGATCTCAACCAGGCAAAATGGACACAAAATTCTGCTTACTGGAAAAATGCATGAAATCACCTGACACGCTAAACTGTTTCTCCTTAGCCATGGAAAGATGAATATTTCTGTACTGGGAATGGTTTTGATCTTGCCTTCTAGCTACAGTATTTACATTCCAGTAAAGTTCATCTGGATCAGTTAATAGTCACATGAATGAATATGCAACTGAAGATCATGTTCTTAAGTAAAGATATCACGCAAAGAATTGGGGTTGGGTGGGGGCTTAACCTAGTAATCTAGACATGAAAATCCCAGAAAGATGCAGAAATATTCTCTTGTGTGAATTTCCATGACAAACTCTGGGCTAAATAAATAAAAATTATTTTAGGACTAGGACTAGAACAAGGAAGGAACATGCTGATTAAAGCCTGCTTAAATGAGGAAACGGGAAAACAGGTTGTCAACCCAGATCCATTGTCTGACATAGATCGACGATGGGTCTGTATTTTAAAAAATTAAAATTAAATTTAAAATCAGTGTAGGTAAGAGAAAGTGACTTTGAAGTAACTGGGAAGTTGTCACTTCTTGTATGAACTATAGGGACCAAATCAGAAATACTGACCTTAAGAAAAGAAGCTTAATAGTACAGTTTCCAAAGCAGGAAATTATTTTTTAGAAATCTCTCTTACCTTTAACGATATGTAGATTGAGTTTGGGAACAGAAGTTGCCCAATGAAAATGTGTTCCATGCTTGTCTAAACCAATAGGCATGTATCGAGCACTTACTGTATGTCAGGCACTGAGCTAAACATAAAGATAGCAAGATGAGTACGACTGAGTCCCCTTCCTCAAGACATTGCTCACGGTGGAAACTCATACAAGGTATTACTACAGCCACAGTTTCACGGCTGATACATCTCGTTGCTCACAACTCAAAGTTTGGTAGTCGAGATGGTTGGGGGTAATTTAGACATTCCACCAGCTTATCCACTCAAGCCTCAGAGCCAAGCCTGGACAAGAACTCATGGGAGGTGCTGTGGAGGGTGTAGAGATGAGTAAGCCAGAGTCCCCTTCTTCCAGAGGTTCCCAACCAAGTTTCCAGATGAAAAAGAAAATTCCATGAGTGACTTTAAGGGCAACTCATTGCATGTGGCAAGTAAAAACTGCTTGCTAATAGGTTGTTCCTAAGAGAAACTACACAGAGAGACTTGAAATACTTTAAAAGCACAATAGATTAAAACACTGGAATGACACATTAGCTTTGCCAGCCACTTAGTAAATGGCCTTCCTTCAGCACATTGGGTTGATTAAGAAGTAGGGATTAACTGGTAAGATTCTGTGTCTCTGACACAGACATTTAACCCTTTGCAGAGAAGTTTTAGGAGCCATTCATTTATAGTTTAATGGGCTTCTCAGGGAAAGCAAAGTACTAGTATACTTTCATTCAAAACAGAGATACTAATAACAGCCTAACAACTTCTAGACAGAGTTGGAGCAAAAAAGATCATTAAAGGAAATGCTATATCATTCCAACTGTCAAAGTCACCCCTTCAACTATTCCCTCAAGGCTTCCCCAACCGTCCCAGCCCGGATGGCTTGTCTAACTTCTCACAGCCCCCTGGGCTGCATCCCTGGATCACACACCCCACCCAGTGCAGTTTGGAGCTATTCTCTGGTTGGGTCATGGTCTTCCCAATTAGTCCGTGAGACCCCCGATGCTAGAGATTACACTTCCTCTCTCTTCTGCCTCCCCCACTGTTCCTAGAATAATAGGGCTGTTTGTATAGTATGGACTGAGCATGGCCTGCCAGGGGAAGCCCTAGACTTGGACTAGAAGACCTGGAGACCATGCCCACTGTGACCACTGACTAGCCATTAACCTTGGAAAAGTAATTTTTCTCTGTCTGGACTTTAGCATCCCATCTATAAAGTGAAGAAGATGGATTATATTGGGTTGGCCAAAAAGTCTGTTTAATTTTTTTCCATAAAATAAAAGACACATTTTTCATTTTCACCAATTACTTTATTGATTTGGATATTTTGAATATGTTGTCTATCTCCCATGTGATATAATGTTGATTATTCTCAATTAATGTCTTGATTTGATCACTATCAACTTCAACTGGTCTACTCAACCATGGAGCATTGGCCAGTGAGAAATCTCTGACAAAAAACTTCACAAACCACTTTTGAAAAGTTCAATCGGTCACAACACCTTCTCCGTACACTGCACAAATCTTTTGTTGTGTGTGTTTCTGTTGCATTTTTACCTTTCTTGAAATGGTAAAGCATAATACACCAAAAATGTTGCATATTTCTTTCCATCTTCAATGTTAAAATGGCTACACAAAAATTCACCAATTTTGATTTTTTAAAATGCACGCTGATATGACAACTGTCACAATACAACCTAACAAAATCATTTCCGATGAAGTTAAAGACAACTAAACATTTACTAGAACCATCTTATAGAAAAAACCAAATGAACTTTTTGACCAACCCAATATATTCTTTGAGGCTTGTCCCTAATACTCTGATTATTTGATTTCTAGCAAATGCCAAATCTCCCCTCCCCCGCACGCACACACCACCTCCCACCTCACTTCTCCTTTCTTCTCCCTATATTTGTGAATTAGCAGGCAACTGACCATCTTAAATGAGGCAAACACACAACCTCAAACACACAGACCTCAAATTACTGCAGTTAGGCCCCTCAAGATGAATGCTACCAAGACTTGCATTTTATTCTGATAATTTCAACATGACATTGACCCCAAGTCCCCCAAAATACAAAACTGAGCACCCCATGTGTCTGATTCTTTACAGGGCAGTTTCACATACAATCCCACAAAATTCTACAATAATCTGTTACTCTTGGGCCCGTTTTGCAGAAGAGGGTTCAATGCAGTCACATAGCTAGCTGGTAAGTTGTCTCCGTTCCACAGAAGCCAGCTGCCCACTCCCTGAGGGGCCACCGGCACAGCTGCAGATGCTTATTCTCGAGTGGGAGGCAGGAAGGGAGCAGTTGGAGTTCAAGAAGAGAGAAGGGCAAGAGGAAGAGATGGGAGAAGGGGAGAGCAACGTTCCTGGTACTGGTGAACAGTCTGCCAGCTGTAATCTGCCCTCAGCTCACACAGCCTTACACCTCCCAGGATTTAGAACCCATGGGACACTCTTCTGACCCTCTGCCACTTCCCTGCCCTCTCCTGCTCTCTCCCCTCCTTAGGTTGCCCTAAAAAGAATGCGGGTGGCAATCTCTCTCCAGCTGTTTGATCTTTTTAAATGTCTCTCACTTGTCTGTGGCATATGCTCCAACCGAAAAATAGACCTTGGGCATTCAGGATGGGAAAGAGTATTAAACGGCGAAAAACCAGCCTTGTGCCAAGGGTGTGGGCAGCCCCTAGATAGCTATGATTACCAGATGTCCCGGATTTGCTGGGAGGGTCCTAATTTAAAACATTCTGGCCTCTTGTCCCCATAAGTGCCTTCACACTTGTCAGATCATGTGTCCCTATTTGGAGTTTGGAAAATATAGTTACCACATGGATACCTGATATCCAAGTGTCAAACAGACCCAGTGTCAGCGTCATGGGGTTGGAAAGAGGACAGATATTGCAGCCAGGTGGATCTTGGGTCAACCAGCTCTGCCACTGACGATCTGTGCGGCTTTAGGCAGCTTTTATTCTTTCTGAGCCTCAGTTTCTTCATCTAGAAAATTGTTAGTTTCCCTATAAGTCAGTCCCAGGGATTTTGGCTTATCAGAAAAACCAGTGCTTATAGACACTTAATACTTCCAGATGTTTCTGCCATTCTGTCTGTACTGTCATTGTTTGGATTCTGGTCAAATCTGGTATGTTACAATTTAAAGTATTAACTTAAATATCTGGTTCTGAGTGCCATCTTAAACAGCTATGATAACAACAAAAAATATCCTAACAGATATAAAATGTCCTCTTTCTTCCTGCTCATCTATTCCAAATCCTCCTCATTCCTCAAGACTCAATTCAAATCCACTCTCCGTTGCTTCCTACCAGTTTCACAGAGGCTGGTCCTGCCCCAGCCAGGCCAGGGGTCTCTTCTACATCACTGCTGTGGGTTCCAGCTGCTTTTGCCTCTGCCCTCACTTCCCTCTAATCCACCTGCCACAAGCCCAGTGTATGCACCTCCCTTGAGCCCCTCTTCCCACCTAGTACTCAGGGTCCCAGGAGGACAGTGGAAGGTGGGTCCACTGTGAAGCGAGCCAAAGGCCGTATCTGATCCTGGCCCCCCACTAGCCTGCTGCTGACCTTAGTTGGGGCACTTGATCTTTCTCAGCCTTGATGCCCTCATCTAAAAACTAGGCCGAAGTTCCCTATATCTGGTGCCCATGAGAAGCATTTTCAAAGCCTTATTGTTGCCATGTCGCCTAATAAGCACTGGCTCCTCCAACTTGTGAACCTCCTCCAGCTCCTATTTCCAGGCGCATCAAGCACAAACTCAGAATTCAAAGCCCTCCAGATTCCCTCCATAGCCTGGGTGTACCCCAAGCTTCTCAAACTTACTTCCTACCCAGAACATGCTTTTGGTACCAGCCATGCCAACCTCAGCCTCTGCATTTCTGCCCAAGCTGTTCCCTTCACCAGGCGTCCCCTCTGCTCACCTATCCAAGGAGGTCTCTCCTTCTAGACTGAGTCACACCTTTCCCCTAAGCCATGGACTGGATTGTGCCCCCCCCACCCCGCAATTCATATGTTGATACCCTAACTCCCCTAGTGTGAACTATATTTGGAGACACAGCCTTTAAGGAAGTACTTAAAGTTAAGTAAGGTTATAAGTGTAGGACCCTAATCCAATTGCATTAGTGTCCTTATAAGAAGACACCTGATAGCTTGCTTGCTCTCTCAGTCTCTCTCTCTCTCTGCCGTGTGGGGACACAACCAGAAGGTAGCCATCTGCAAACTAGTAAACGAGTTCTCACCAAGGAGCAAATTGGCTAGCACTTTGATTTTGGGTTTCCCAGCCTCCGGAACTGTGAGAAAATAAATTTCTGTTGTGTAAACCACCCGGGCTTCCGGCCGGTAATTTACTATGGCAGCCCCAGCAGACCAATATCCCCCCATCACTTTTCATCACTTCTCTCTTCTTCCTCAGAACCCTGCATCACTTGTCACCTGTCTCTCACATGATAGCGCTAAATTTGTGACACTCTGTCTTGCTACCTCAGTAATTTTCTCTGTGTGTGCCCATTTTGCTCCTTCAATAAGGAGATACATTCTTCATTTATTTATTTTCAGAGAGTGGGGAAGGGAGAAAGAAAAGGAGAGAAACACTTATCAGATGCCTCTTACATGCCCCCAACTTGGGGCCTGGCCCACAGCCCAGGCATGCACCCTGACTGGGAATCGAACTGGTGACCTCTAGGTTCACAGGCTGGTGCTCAATTCACTGAGCCACATCAGCCAGGGCAGGAGATAAACTCTTTGCAGGTAGGAGCATGAGGATCTGTGTCACCCACAGGTCCCACACAAAGCAATGCACACAGCAGATGCTCAAGACATTCTTATCTGGTTAAAAGTCCCATAGCAATGGAGGAGGAACAGTGGTCCTGAGCGGATGGGAGTCTTTCCAGTTTGGCTGTGGGGTGCCATTAGGGACACACACTTACCCTGCCCCAGACATTTGCTTTTCTGTGTCCACTCTTGGCTCCATCACCACAACCCGAGGCAGGATGCTGGGAAGGGGCAAACACACACAGTGAATCACACAGATGTAACAAGGAGCTTCCCCCATCACCAGACTAGCTAACAAAGAAACAGGCATACTTTATTGAAATGGTCATTGAAAATACATCACTTATTTGCATATTTTATTTGTATACTAAAAATCAGTTGTGTCGTGAATATTTTCAATTACATATATTTTTGAGCACCATCTGTGTGCCAGCCTCTGTAGAAGTCACTTTAGACCCAATACCAATTGAACTTACCTCCATTTTACTGAGAAAACTGAGTCTTAAAGAGGTTAAGTAAGGTCACACTCCTAGTAAGTGAAACTGGGAGCCAGTTATAGATTGCGCTTGAAAAGCATTCATTTGCTAGTTCATTCAGCCAATAAACAGAGCAGATACCATAAGCAGACCCCCAAACTATTTCATATGGGGGCTATAGGAAGGAGGGCAACATAGTCTCTGTCCTTATGAAATGGTAGCAGAGAGGAGAGGCCATGTAGATCGCACGTTATATATAGGTGACTACGAATGCCACAAGAAGGGGCAGGAATCACGTGTTTGGGGTGTTCAGGACTGGCTGTAGCCTGACCTAGGGGCTGGCTGTTGAAAGACAAGCAGGAGCAAAGTGCAGCAATGGAAAGGTGCTGGTAGAGTGAAACATGGAGGGACAGGAAGTCAGGCTGAGGTAACAGGAGTAGGATGTCTGGCAGCATGAGACAGACCTTTGGCAAAGCTGCTGGGGTCTCAGGACACGTGGTTGACCCCACTCCCATGTGCCCCACGCCCGACTTATCTCGTTAAGACAGGGAACTCATTAGAAGCTTCTGAGAAGGGGTTCATTCCTAGGAGGGGAGTGTTGGGGTGTGGTGGAAGAGGCTCTGAACTTGAATTCCAGAAGCAGCTCTGCTCCACCCAGCAGGGTGACGTTGGATAAGTCTCCCAGCACGGCAGAACTTGGGGCAGTACTTAGAAGGCCTTGGTCTAGGGGATTTCTGAGCTCCACATGATGCCCATTCACAGCAGGCCTGGGCTGGAGTTGTGGGTCCGCCAGAGGGTGGAGGTGTGGTCCCCAAGGGAGGTGCAGATCACCTGCCTAGCCCAGAGAACGCTGTTTCTGATTTGGGGGGCAGTGGGGCCTCCTTCTCGGAGCTCTCTGATCACTGAGCCTGACCTCAGTGCACCTGGCCAGAGCCAGAAAGGTGCTGATGTCAGATACACGCAGTGGGGAAGGCCTCCAGTCTTGCTTCTCCAACCACAGCCCTTTCTGGGCCCTTCTCTGAGTGAGGTCCATGCTTAAAAGATTGGTCCATTTAACAAGGCTAACCTACTTAAAGAGACTAGATCATTCCACCGGAATATCAAGGGCAGGAAAGGGCCCTGCTGGGCTGCCCCCCTCCAGCTGCCTGCCAGCTGCGGGTCACGCCCCGGTAGGGGCAGCCCCTCCGCAATCCCGGGGGTGGGCTGGGAGAGCGTGGGTGCCGGCCGGCGCGCGCTCGGAAGTGCCCCTGGGGCCAGGGCGGCGGGCGGCTCCTGTTTCCCGGCTCAGCCAGGGCGGTCGCGGGGCAGCTGCTGGGAGGTGAGCGGAGCAGCCTTTTCCCACAGTCTGGGGCGGTGACACATGGCGCTCACACATTCCACAGCCGGCGGCCGCGCCAGGCCTGGCTGCGAGTCAAGGCCGCGCCGGGAGCCGCTGCCGCAGAGCAGGTTCCGACTTTGGCACCCGCCGCACCGCCTTCCCTCCCAACCCACGCCGCGGGGCGGGCCAGGCACGCCGGACCAGGGGACCGCGCTGCTGCTGCTTAACCCTTGGGTGTCTAGACTGAACTGCGCAGAGTTGTTTTTGTTTTGTTTTGTTTTGTTTTGAATCCCAGTGTAGCTCACGTAGGAGCTGGATACATGTGGAATGAATAAATGAATGAAAGCACAAAGGAGAGTTAGGGGTAGCCCCCCCGGTATGCACACACGACATGCCGATACAGTTATTCGCAATTTCTAAAGCACCTGACCTCCATTCTCACCGTACATTTTGAAAAGAACCCTGAGGGGTGGGGGAGAGGGGTCTTTGCGCGCCTAGTGTAGCAAGGGGAAACCGGATTCAGAGAGAAGTGGCTCGCTCAGGGCTGCAGCTCTTGCCTTTAGATCCAGGTGGGAACTGTCAAAAGGGTGTGGGGTTGGGGCCACTCTCCATGGAGGCCATCCTCCACCTTTGAGTCTGTAATTAGGGGGCCCACCAATCTCTAGCCAAGCAAGACCCATTCCCACAGCTCCGTTTATTGAGAGACTACAGAAGCCTTGATCACAGCCCACTCTGGCAACCGTTCGAGAGCTGCAAAAACAATTAGAAAAGTCAAAAACAATGTGCCCTCTGATGTCGGGGTGGGCACCCTGTTCCATGGATGGCCGGCACTTCTAGCGTTCTGCTTCCCTTCAGCTTCTGTGTGGACTCCACAAGATCCCTCCAACTCCTCTCCTCCAGCAGCACATCGGACTGCCCAGGGCGACCAGCGTGGCGAGGCTGGAGGTCACGGGGAGCCAGCACTCATGTAAAACCCCGCAAAGCAAGGAACCCACCAAGCACCCCCCCCAGAAGCTGCCCAGACGGTAGGGTCTGGAAGTGCTCTGAAAACTTCACCATTTCCAGACCAGTCATATGCACATTGGCTTTGATTCCAGTGACAACCAGTGAGCCAGGTAGTATTTTTGTTTCTGGTATATACCTAAAGAAATTGAGACTTAAAGAGGTAAAATCACTTGCCTGAGGTCACACAGCTGTAAACGTGCTTGACCCCAAGTTTATCTAACCACCAGTCCAGGGCTTTGTCAGCAATCTCTCAAAGTTAAGATGCAGTTCAGATTACATTCCGTGCACACACCCTCTCCCCCATTTCCCCGCAGCACGTGCGTGCACAAAGAACTGCACGACCGAAACTTGCTCAGAGCAGAGTCCCACTTGACCCTCAGCAAGGATCCTCACCGAGTATCCCCCAGGCCTCTGACTTTGCTAGAATCTGGAAGAATTCTTCAAACTCGCTTTTGTTTTATGAAATGAACTACCTAATCGTCTGTTCTAATATCACTAATTCTCTACCGTTATGACAAAATCAAAGGACAAAGAGGTCAACTATGACGTCCCGAGTACATTCAAGTTAATTCACTCTGTTGGTTAGCATTCAGTTAGTAAACCTGCTGAGCCTGGTGCCTAGCAGGGTGCTTGCTGATGGAGAAAAGCAGCAGAAGAAAAGGTACAAGAGAGAATACAATTCAGGAGACCCACAGTCCCCACAGGAGGCTCCAATCAGGTAGGTTGGAAAGACCCGGGAAAAGACAATTACATCACCGCATGATCCTAGAGGTATGAAATAAGCAGGGGTACCGAGGCAAGGATGCTGTCAGTTGAAGTGCAGGGAAGGATTCCCTACAGAGCTGAACTTTCTGTGTTGAGCCATGAAGAATACACGGTCTTCTTGACAGAAGCAACAGGGAAGCCACTCCCGGCAGAGGAAACACATCAGGATAACTTAGACAAAACACAGAAAATAGGAACCATCAATAAAAAAACGATACACTATATGTCATCAAAAATGTTAAATGTCTGCTCACACACACAAAAAATTGTACCATCAAGAAAATAAACAGGCAAACCATGACTGGGAGAAAATGTTCATAAAGTACATATCTGACAAAGAGCTTACATGCAGCACACACGGGGCGGGCAAAAGTACACTCACAGCTGTTCGTAGGGAAAAATAAAAATTAGTCAATAAATAATAGCACAAGAATAAATTCTATGTTTCAGATACAACTGTAAATGTACTTTTGCCCACTCCAGTGTAAAGAACTCCTGCCCCTCAATAATATAAAAACAAACCACCCAATTTTATTTTTAATGGCGAAAGACTAAATAGATTCTTTACGCACACAAATGACCACAACAAGCACATGTGAAACCCTCACCATCATCAGTCACCAGAAAAATACAAAGTAAAACCACAGTGACATACCACCGCACACCGACCCAAAAGGCCGAAAGTAAGACTGACGACACCGTAAGTTAAGGAGGACATGGAGCAACGGGTACTCTCCTGTCACTGGAAGAAATGTTAGATGGCACAGCCACTTGGAAGAGCTGATAGCTTCTTAAAAAGTTAAGCACACCTATCCAGCAGTATACTGCTAAATGTTTAACAAGCGGCGCCTGGGGAGGAAAAAAATAAACACGCAAGCCTGACTTGCTGATTTGTGGCCCTTGCTAATTTGGGGGGCATAAGTACTCCCACAAGGCCAATGCCAAGCTGCCTGTGTGACATCACTGAAGGCAGAGTTGGGAAGAGATGAGCACAGTTGCCTCCGGCCGGCCTGTTCCAGTCCACCCCAGCACACTGTTGCACCTGCCACCTGACCTAGCAATTCTACTTACTCATAGGAATGTACCTCAGAGAAGTGAAAATGTGTATCTACAAAAAGTCTCATAGAAGAATGTTTGCACAGAAGAATGTTTGTAGCAGCTTTTTTTATTATAGGCCAAAACTGGAAACAACCCAAATGCCCATCCCAAGAAACTAGATAAATAAGTTACACTGTAGTCATACAACAGAATACTACTTATTGATCAAAACGATTGACTGAAACATGTGACAACATGGATGAATCTCAAAAATATCATGCTATGTGAAAGAAAACAAACGTGAGAAGAATTCTGTGTGATTGCATTTATATGAAGTTCTAAAACAGTCAGAACTAACCAATGGTGATAGAAATCAGATCATCCTTGTCAGGGGAGGTGGGGATTGGCAGGAAAGGACCCGGAGGTAATTTTCTGTGCTGACAGAAATTTTCTGGGTCTTGAATGGGCATTTCACTGCTTATAAATTATAAGAAAAGAAAAAGGCACCACAGCTGAAAAGCCTGGATTTCCTTCCCTTGAGTGTTTAGGAGCCAAGGACCAGGGCCCAGCATGGTGGCTACAAAGCAGCTGGCTCAGCACATAGGCCTCAGGGACTAAACTGTGTTTCTCTTATTTTCTTTTAGCAAAACCAACAAAGCATTATTTGCTTTGCCGCCCACTGTGATTACTAGGTTCCCCGGCCACAGGGCAGAGCATGGGCTGGGCAACTGGAGGGCACCGAGGTCATCTGGCCCAGTAGCCCGCTCAGCTCCTCTTTTCTCCACCCCCTCTCCCCTCCCCCGTTTTTAAGGGCTACATCTGAGGAACTTGCAAAGTGACTCTACCTCCCAGTTCTCTCTAGTCCCTCATCCTGTCCTCCAACACTCCCTCCCAACCACAGCCTCCCATCCCCCTCCACACAAATATGATTATAGAGACATATGCTCGTTATTGAACAGCCCACAGCGGTCCGAAATCACTGTCTCCAGGAGCTCCACAATAACCAAAGCCCAAAAACTGTTCAGTAAATTATCAAAGGTCATCCAGTGGGTTGAGTTGGGAACATCCTTCTGCCACCACCCCGTTAGCTGTGAGATCATGAGGACACTCCTCCAGCTCTCTAGCCTCAACTTTCTTATCTGCAAAAGAGGGAAATAATTTCTGCTTCAGCAGGCTGTTTGTTGAGGGAGAAAACAAGATAGCCCGTGAAAGAGCCAGCATGTTTGGGGGACTTAATGGTTGGGGTTAGATTCTTTTTTCATATTGCATTGTAATTAGTCCTCATTGTAACCATTTTAATGACCCCATTTTAAAGACTCTCAAGGGTTACACCTACAGAGAAGCGAGGACAGGCTTCCAGCCCAGGTCTCTGCTCCTCTTCCAGTCCTCAGTCCACAGGGTGCTTCAGCGCTGGAACACCATCTGGCTCAGGGCACAGCAGTGGACTCCACCCACTTGAGCTTTCATTTCTGCAATTCCAGAAAAATAGCATAAGAGGGCCAGGTGCAGGAAGGTGGAAAGGCTCTTGTCTCACACAAAAACAGTAAAATTCCTTTCACACCCTCCTGCCTCCCACTCTTTAATGAGTCTCTTACGAACTAAAGTCTCCTTGACTTTTCGAAGTTCTATAAAGAGTTGCTTGTAGAACTTGGAGTCTGAATGCAAGGCACTTGGAAAATTTCGCACAATGCACAGGGTTTCCTTTTGCTTTTTTGTTTTTTTTTTCATATTTTATTCACACACCCTTTCCCATAACAAAATGTGCTAGTCATTGTCAGTGGCTCCCCGCCCCTCCTGCCTCCTCAATTTATTCTCAGTGTACTCCCTTTACGGTAAAAATGGCTGGTTAGAAGGTCCTCCAAAACACTCCTGGCTACTCTCTTTAATTATCTTGATCCCCAAAGATAAGGTTTCCTTCTTGACTATTCTGTGTGCCCCCAGACAAGCACAGCTCATTGCTGTCTCTGTACCTTTGCTCGCACTGTCTCCCCCACACTTCCTCCTTCTTCACACACTATCCACTCTTCAAGACTCATCTCAAAGGCCAGCTCCTCCGTGAAGGTTTCTCTAATGTCGCCAGCTAGAAGAGACCTCTCCCTTCATCTAGCCTATGACACTGTTCTAAACCTCCTAGTTATGGCACTCATCCCTATCTCCCATGCAGTGTACGGATGAATGAGATGACAGACGAGCAGACTGGTGAGTTCATGGGTGGATGGGTGGGTGGATGCACGGATGGGTGCATGGATGGAATGCATATGAGCTGTTAAATGGATAGATAGGTAGCAGCCTGGTAACAAGAGTTATAAGATACACTCATACCTGGGTGTCTGCATCATGGCAATATATTTAGGTAAATATAGTAATGTTTAAGTAAATATATTCAATGTTTCTTCAACAGCTTCTATGTCTCATCTACCTAGCCACACTTTAGCACTCATTTTGAGAACAAGCACTGGGAATACTTAATTTAGGCTGGGTTGCAAGTCCTGTGCAGCCAATATTTGCAGTTGACAAAGGGCCAGCTATGTTTTAATTTGTCCCTAACCAGAAGCATGATGAGTTTTTACTAGCTTTCAAAAGTAGATGTCAATATATTCTTGTTTCTGTTCTTGGGGTTCTAGCTGAATGGGAGGTCAACCAGTCAGTCCAGCTGCTCACTTTTCAGGTGAGGAAACCAAGACCTGGAGAGGGACCTTCATGTTCTGTCCTTTATATCTTAAAATGTAAAGCCAAAGGTCTGGCTTATCTATTCTAGGTATGTTTCAAACCTTGATGAAAAGCAGGAAGGTTGGGGAGAAAATCCAAGACTTCTCTAAAGAGAGATAAGATTTCTCTTATTACAGATTCTTTCAATGTTTAACATTAGATTTGGGGCCTTAACTTTCCAAGGTGTCATTCATATAATGAAGAGAACAATGCTATGCCCAGACTCCTTCCCAGGAGCTCTGGAAGATTCCAGAGTTACGTCTGCACAGTAAGCTCCTCCCTGACGTGGAAAAAATGAAGACCTGGAGACCTGCATGCTGCAGGCTCTGAATTTTCTTCATAATAAAAATTCTAACATCCACTAGGACTTGGTAACATTTTGAATAATGCCTCTATTATCACACCAAGAATCAACTATTTCTCTGCTCTGGTGATGTAAACACTTCCAATAGTTTTTGTTTGTTTTTTAAAATCCTCACCGGAGGACATGTTTAGTGATTGGAGAGAGAGAGAGAGAGAAACATTGATGTGAGAGGGAATCTTCGATCAGTTGCCTGTGGGCGCCCCTATCGGGGCTGGAACTTAAAACCTAGGCATGTGCCCTGACTGGGCATTGAACCCACGACATTTTGGTGAATAGGACGACGCTCTAATCAACTGAACTACCCGGCCAGAGCTCCATAGTTATTGTTAAAGAACGGAATACTCAGAGAGGCTCCTGTGCACTACTAATTGCTCTGATGTCTCTGTAGAAGGCTCTGTCTCCTCTATCCCAAAGTACAACTAAACAGCACTGCCCAGGAATTTCTAAAACTTTGATCAACAGTTTCCAGAAACATCTTCAGTTCTGTTTTTGTACTGTAATACTTCTTGATGACTATGATTCAAAGCCTCAGCTTCCCTCCTTTAAAAAATGCAATTATCTGCTTCCGAACTCCACGTGAAGTACGAAGGGCACGACTTATCTTGGCATCAGAAATACAGTCAGTGACTGCTCATGGGCGTTAAAATGTTTCCTTAATTGTCGTTTTCTCTTCAGAAGTCCAAAGATAATAGGAAGATGGTGGGAGAGCTGCAGAGAAAGGGGGCATCAGAGTAGGGTGTATCTGTAAGAAGCTGAACTCCTCCCCAAGCACACGAGAAGCAATTGTGACTGGTCAGCCAACCTGAAACATACCCTGCTTTTATGAATTTTCAGTCGATACCCCAAATGTCTGAAGTTTCTTTTCAATTAAAAAAAAAGCGAGTGAGGAAGGAAGAAAGGAAGAAATCCAAACAGTGGACAAGAACCAGGCGCTGTGGCCCCCACTCCAGCTTGTGAGGCGGTGACAATGGTGAGAAATCAATGCTCAGCACCACAAGGCAGCTTTCAGACACCTCTTGACCTTGTCACTTCCTGGATAATTAAGAGGCACTACAGTTCCATGTCACTGTCAGGGGCTGAATGTATATCGATAGATAGATATATATATTCTTAAGAGATTCTTTTTCTAGAGCTTTGGTCAGGATCTCACCCAAGAAAAGGAGGGAAAGAAAGGCATTTTGTCCAGAGTGTGATGAAAGGAAACATGAAAGGAGAAACCTAAATTTTTCAGCAGTCTGCTCCCGACATGGGAAAATGGCGCAGACAAGAATAGATGGCTTGTTCGCTGTTGTTTTTTTTCTTCGTTCCCTTGACAGATTATCTCTGTGAATATGTTGTAGGCAGCAGGGCGCCCCTCCCTCTTCGTGTTCTGCGATTCCTTAAGAGCAATCATGCAAACCCTGAGGTCTCGAAGACAAGCTGAGTCACTGCTTTGCTTCATGGGACCCAAAGGGAGCTGCTTCTCTTCTGTCGACCTCAGTTTCCCCAAATGAGGGAAATTTGACTAAGCCTTCCATGGAGCCTTTCCAGGGCTGCCATTCACTAGGGCCACGAGAAATGGTTTCTGTCTCCTGACTCTGCCAAGGAAACAGAGGAACAGGAAAACAGGATTGGGAGGGTAGCAATGGGCCTCCCAGCCCATGCCTGTCAAACACCAGGCTCCCCCCGCCCCACCCACCTCCCACCCTCGGCCATCCTAGACCTGATGACAAAGTGCATAGCTGTCTGACTGTGCGGCAGCAAGTCTGCTGGACTGTGAGCTCCCAGAGGGCAGGTGCTGGGTCTTACCCACCTCAAACCCCTCCCTCCAATTGCCAGCCGGATGGCTGTCATGTGGCAGGTATTCAAAAGAAGGTTGTTTTGAACAGAATTCCCAGTATTTAAATCAGAGATTGTTATGATTACAAGATAGGCAACAACTGACTTAAATGTTTGTGTGTGTTCCCCCCTCTCATTCTTACCCGGGAGCCCTAATCCCCAGGGTGATGGCATTTGGGAGAGACCAAGGCCCCCGCTCTCTCCACCACATGAGGACACGGCAAGAAGGCAGCAGCCTGCAAACCAGGAAGCGGGCACTTGCCTGAGCTGACACCTTGATCTTAGACCTCCCAGCCCCTAGAAGTTTAAAAAATAAGTGGTTACTGTTTAAGCCATCAGTTCTATGGTGTTTTGCTACGGCAGTCCAAACAGACTACAACAGGGGCTTTGGGAAGGATAGTTTTCCACAGCAGCTTTTTCACGTGTATTCATTAAAAGTAAACATAAAACTAATCAAACCCAAAAAGACATTTTACCAAGCACCTCCCGTGGGAACCATGGAGCCAAAAAAGAGCCATTCTCTGCTCCGAAGAGGACCCAGTTGAATAAGAGAAATGACTAAAGACAGAGGTAATGACGATCCCAGATATAAAGTGACTGGTTCTATTTGAGCAATGCAGATGGAGCCTTTGGAGACTTCAGAAGAAAGAGGGATGGATTATTGCTAAAATGGGGTGGGGGGCAGCTTCCTGGGGAAAATAGCATCTGAGCTAGGTCTAGAGGGATAAGGGGGATGCGCTTGCTCAGAAAGGGATTGTGACGGGAGCAAGGAGCAGACGCTGGAAGGCAGGAAGTGCGGAGAGGGAGCTTTTGGGAACTAGCAACCAGTGTAGCCTTTTCTGCAGCAGTGCCATACCATGAGGCTGGAAAGAAACCCTGCTCTGGCTGAACCAGTGATGGTACATGCTTCCCATCCCACGCCCCAGGGCTCCTTGGAGCTCAGATTTAAAACCATAAGGAATTGGGGTATTTTGTATTCCTAGCTTCTAGGTTCACCTCCAATCTCAAATGAAATGGATCCCCCGATCTCAAGCCTCAACCCTTTCACAAGGAGTAAGAGTGGACAGCTGAACGACCAGTGCGGCCTCCCAAGTGGCCGTGGGAAGGGACTGGGTTGTCTGCTCCCCGCCACTCTCTTCCGCCCGCTGTGAAATCCACATCAGCTGGAGATGCCCAAGAGATCCCTTTCCATCTGTTCTGGGCATGGTTGGTGGGAAAGCTTCAGATCGGGCAGCCTGACCTATCAGCACGGCGGAGGCAGGTGGGGATGGGGAAGGAGCCCACTGCAAAGGCAGGCTCAGCCAGCCCTGGGAACAGCTGCCCAGCCTGGGACCGCTCTCAAATCACCCATTTTGTAGCCTGGTTGCTAATCATGCAATTAAGTTCATCAGAAAAACATCTGTTCTGAATGATAGGAACAGTTGGTATGCTGAGAGACTCCCCTCAGAATCAGGGGACTTGGGTGACTAAACAAGCAGGGCCCTTGATGTCCCCCAGAGCTTGGACACTCTCCCTCCAAACTTCATCCATCTCTAACTAGACCAAGAAGTATCTTCTGCCAAGACCCCAGGGTAGGCTTGGCCACAACTGTGCTGCCCCTGATGGGACCTAGGCCTCGCTGCCACCCACTACCCTTCATCCTCAGGAGCTTCCCATGACTCTGCAAGACTGGGCCGGGGATATACCTTTGAGCAAATGCTAGATGAGCAGCTGTTCCTTTCAAGCATATTGTCTTAGAAGTTTCCTTCGAAAGCAGGTTTAGAAACAAAGTTTCCCCTGAGGGTATTCATTCAGTGAGGGATAATCCCAGAGGCTGGGAGAGGTCCTCTTGAGAGGAAAGCAGGGAAGAGGAGAAAGCCAATAAATACAAGCATGCAGTTACTGAGGCAGCTTCCCCTGGGAAATGAGTGCTGGTTCCTTGGGAATTTCTAAAGGGCTTTGTGAAAAGCATCTCAGAACTGCCCACTTGGGGACCAAAGGGGGGAAGCATTTATCCACATGTTCATATCCTCTATTGGTCAAGGGTGATCGCATGCAGTTCCAAGATGCACATTGGTAAATGCCAGTGCCACGGAGCAGGAAGTCCCAGGACAGGAAGTGAGAGGTACGTGAGGTGGCCCAGGGTGAGGTGCAGCCCCAGGACCTCTCTGGAGCAGTTCAAAGCCTGTGAGCACCTGGTGCCACACCACGGCGGGAGTAAGAGAGGGCCCTGAAGAGGAGTTTTCCAGAAAGCCTTGAGGATTTGCATCTGTTTCATCCATGCCTGTCCCTGGAGTTCAAGGCACAGGCTAAACTTCCTTGAAGTCTGCTCCTCATTAAGATGTTGTATTAGTATCCTGCAGCTGCTGGAACAAATCACCATGGTACCTTAAAACAACATGCATGTATTATCTGACAGTATTGGAGCTCAGCAGTCCAAAATGGGTCTCCCTGGGCTAAAATCAAGGAGGTAGCCAGGCCGTTTTCTTTCTGGAAGCTCTAGAAGGAATGTTTTCTTTTCCGGCTTCCAGAAGGTGCTTGCATTCCTTGGTTTGTGGCTCCTTCCTCCATCTTCAAAGCCAACAATAACCAGGTGAGCCTTTCTCAAGTCACATCATTCTGACACTGGCTCTCCCTCTCTCCCATTATAAGGACCCCTGTGATTACAATGAAACTACCTGCAGGAGCCAGCAATTTCCCCACAGAGGGGTCAGCTGATTAGCACTTTCATTCCCCTTTGACTTGTAACATAACATTTTCCTCGGTTCCGGACACTAGGTTGTGAACATTTGGGGGAGACCAGTTTTCCTGCGTACCATAGATACTGTTCTACCTCTTTCTGAACAAAAGAGCTCGAACATTTATGCAGTTAATTGGGGCTGACCTTCTGCCCTGTCCTTAGAGTGAGGTGAGGAGAGGAGAGGCTGCCTGTCCCTGAAGCTGTTCCTAAGATTTCACGTCTTCCTGGTGCAGCAGCCTCCTTGGCCAAGGACAACCAGACCCAATAAAGTCAGGAGACAAATGACCCAGGGGCCCCAGGTCAGCCTGGGCATCATGGAAGACCTAATCTGCAGACAGATGGACTGAGCTCCAATCCCGACCCACTAGTTAGCTGACAATGGGATCTAGAGCAGGCCACTCTACCTTTCCAAGCCTCCATTTGCTCATCAGTGTAGCAGGCCAATGCGCTAGCAGGCTGCCAGGATCAGAAATCACTTTTTCAACCTCTAAACATACCTGCTGAAGAACTACTCCATCACCAGCATTCTTCAGGGCCCTGGGACTACAAAAGGAAACAAGGCCAAGTCCCAACCCTCATCGAGCTTCCATTCCAGTGGGCTATAACATCTGTTAGGTCCCTAGGCAGTGCCTGGAACATGGCAGATGCTCAAAAATGACAGGCATCACTAGGTTCTTCAAGGCTATAGTTGTAATTCTCAAGGAAATAAGACTATGCTTTATCCACTGATTTATAATGTACAAAATGTAATTTGCACCATTACCTCGTTTGAACCTCAAACCAATAACCCAGAGAGAGAGGTCAGAGAGCATCCCTCCCACAGTTCTTCCTTCAGCTCCTGGGAGATGGGTGCCGGACCCAGGCACCCAACCACGCCAAGCAGGACGCATCCCACCCTGTTTCTATGTTTTCATTAGGCAAAGGGCTGGGAAATGAGAAACCTAAACTTACAAAATTTAGGCCACCTCTTATCTAGAACTATAGATGCAGTAAAATATTGCACAGCCATTTAATCCCCTGCTGTTAACTGTATTAGCTCTGCTCGGGGGCGGGGGATAGGTGCTCCTCGCTGTCTGCATTCGGCTGGGGCTGCCTGGTCTTAGCATGTGTGTTTTCTTGTCTGTCTCTCCCACAGAGCTGTGAACTCACACCTAGGGACATCAAGGCATCATGAGGTGCTTTGCAATTATTTGGTAGCCCACAGGAAGCGCTTGCTAACTCTGCCCCCACCCCTCCCCCATCCTGAGGTTTCTTGGTGGAGAAAAATCTAGAAAGATTCTGCACCACGAGTCTTATGTGGCTTCCACGGGCATGATAATTGCCCTCTAAGTCTCTGTTGTTACACTGAGGTAGGCAGGTATGAGCCTCAGCCTGCTGGCAGGAGCACCAGGTGATACCGGCTATCCCCGCACCTGCACCGCAGACACAAGGGCATCTGTGAGCGTGCTCGCGAGTGTGCATCTGGCTTTTCTGTTATCCCTCACCTCCAGTCCCTGGAACGCAAGCTTCAACCTCAAGAAACCTGAGGGACTGGGAAGGGATGGCCTGAAGCACCGGGCACAGGCGGCTGTCCCTGTTGTCCCCGCTTATCTGGCACGTGCCTCTGTCTCTGCTGTCCGCCCTTTCCCACACTTTGCTCGCCCTGCCTCCGGGGCTCCCTCCTTCACTTGTCAGAGCTCCCAGGCTCAGCAGGCAGTATGCCATAACTCTCAAGAATAAAGAAAACATTTTAGAGGGTGACAAGACCAACATTTGCATGTCTGTCTTCAGAGCAATACCCATCTTGGAGGATTAAGCCTTTTTTTTCCCTTCCTCTCCATCCAACCCAAAGTATGAAAACATTCTTGACATAGTTGCCTGAAAAAGGATTTCTAAAGATAAAAACACCTCCCCTACCCTGTGATTGCAGTGTCTTGGTGTGAAAAGCACCCGAAAGGAAGGGGATGGGGTGAAGAATAGAAAAGAACAAAATCTCTTTAGTCAAATAGCTTGTTAACCTTAAAGCAGGCAATGTGTTAGCTTTTGTCTCTAGTTACAGGAAATACACAGGTTGGTTTTTGCCCCTTCCCTGCCTTGGTGTGTATTCCACCCTTGATTATGCCCTATCTGTGCAGAGCAGGTTCCCCCAGGCCAAGGAGCAGCCCATGTGGCAAAGGGCAGAAACTGAGGCCCGGAGCCCATTGGCCCTGGGCCAAGAAGGGAAGGACAGGGAGACCTCCTGGGGCCTTTTCACGCTGGGGCTTGAGGCATCCACCTTGGAAGCTCTGGGAGAGGAAAGATAAATTTCCCTTCACACTTGGAAAGTCCTGCTTTTCAAGGATGTGTCTCCCCTTGGGGAGGTCCTTTCTCCCAACCTACTTTGAGCACACAAAGTGAATTTGTGGGGGGATTTCCAGGAAAAGGCCAAGCAGGGTGACTCATCCTAAAGTATTCAAGAGTTTAGCTGAAGATGATTCCCACAAAGGCCAACCCTGCTCAGCCAGGCTGGGCAGATGGTGGACTTGTAAGCAACAGGGTGCCTCTGACAAGGTGAACTCTGCTGCTGTGTGCCCAGACAGGTGGAGGTGTGCCCAAGGAAGGGATTGAGGGCGGAGCGGCTGGGCAAGGTGTATGTAGCAAAAGGCAATTTTAGAGTTTTGCAGGCAAAATAAATGAGTTAATGCCCAGGCAAAGAACCATTCACACAGCCATTCATTCAACAACTGAGCGTCTACGTTAAGCAGAGCCCTGTTTCAAATGATGGGTCCCTTCAACCTCAAGAGGGCATGTTGGCCTATGAAGCCCTGAAAAGAGGAAGTGGCGGAAAGAACAGAAAATTTAGAGAAGCTTCAGGAGTTGGTTGACTGTGGAAGGGTAGGGGAATGCGCCCCAATACCAACCCGAGACAGGTCCGGGTACCTGTTGCTGCAGACAGAGGGGCCAAACACTGGACTCTCAGAGATTTCTTACAGCCTGAGCTCAAAATGTCTTGTGTGTCAGTTAGGAGAGCAATTTCAAAATGAAGCCAAAGGAGGGGGAGCCCACAGGAAAGGACCTGTCTTCTCCAAGGAGTCAGGGGGCTGATTGGGGAGAGCACAGCCTGGCTGGAGAGAGAAGGGAGATTCCTCACAGAACCCAGTGCCCAGACGAAAAGGGCTTATTTCAGGTCTTTTGCCAGGCATGCCCTGAGCCACTGCAAAGAGCAAAGAGCAAAGAGCAGTTGCCTGATCACTGCTGGAAAGCGGGGGTGGCAACAGCCAGAGACCTTGCTCTAAAGGAGAAATATTCCCTCCTGCTCTGTGCCCATGAACCCTAGAATCTGCAACAGGCTGCCTGAGATAAGAAAGGTGAGGACACTGGCTCAGGAGCAAGTCCTCCATCTGTTATCCTTGTCCCAGAAGTGTGACAAAGAGATCACTCCCCGCCTTTACGCCTTCTCCCAGTTACAGATCAATTTCAAAAACCATTCTTGTATATAATAGAGTACATCATACTGACTTACGCATTTTGGATATCACTCCTAGAATTCTGTGTAAGCATGTAGCTTTCCTTTTGCAGGACAAAACCTGAGGCTGGAGGGGAAGCTTGCAATTTGCTGACAGCTATGACATCCCAGGTAGGCAGGTTCCAGGAGACAGTGGAGAATGGCATCTGGGAAGGACGTGTGATCCCAGTGCTGTCCCCCTAAAGCCTACTCCACAGCCATCACCATCTGCCTCACTGCCACCCCCAGCCTGGATTCGACCACCCAGCTGTGCTCCATGCTGAACTGATTAGTCATTCCTAACGCTTAAGTCATTAATTCAGGAAGGAAGCCACGCTTGCTGCCTCCTCTTCTCAGCCGGGAGTTTACTGCCATTGCAAAACACATTGAGTAATCAGACATTCCTGGAGCCCTCATTAATAGCCCATTGCCAAGAAAGGTGTCTTGCAGCTTATTTGCGGGTGGGGAAGCCACACTACAGGTCCTGAATCATG
The DNA here is from genome assembly GCA_039655065.1 of Glossophaga mutica. Taxonomy (NCBI): domain Eukaryota; kingdom Metazoa; phylum Chordata; class Mammalia; order Chiroptera; family Phyllostomidae; genus Glossophaga; species Glossophaga mutica. Next base: position 171,421,844 of record CM077304.1, on the reverse strand, counting down.
CGGATCCAGGGGAGAGCAAGGCCAAACTTGCCTGAGTTCAATACTGCCTCACCGAGATCAATGATGATGAGAGAGGCTCTAAGGTCACTGAGTCCTGTGGACAACCCCCATAGCCCCAGCTGGGGCTGAGCCCCTCTGTGGGGCACTATGCTGCTTCTGGGTTATGGGAGTACCCAAGGGTTCAGAGACAGACAGGCTAGAAAGAAGGCTAGATACTAGCTACAGTCCAATTTGATGGATGGTGAAACTGAGGCCCAGGGAGGCAGTGACACTTGCCCAAAATCAAATAGCTAATTAATACAGACTTCGAATAGAACTTTCATCTCTTAATTCTCTGTCCCCAGCAATTCGTATTGCACCAAATTACTCCAAGATAACGTTAAAGTTTAGAAAAGGCAGCAGGAAAGGACCCCTCTCCTCTTAACAGAGCTGATGAGGGAGCTCAGTGGGGCCTAGGAGAAGAGGAGAGAGGCTCCTCGCAGGACCCAGTGTCTAATCTGGAGGAGTTCCTGTCGGGATTTCTGCGACAGGACCGCGTGAGACCAGGATCTGAGGCCGCATCAGGAGCTCGTGCTGCACCAGGACAGCCTAGGCATGCCCTCGGGCCACTGCAAAGGGCAGGCCTGGGAACGTATAGTTGCAAGATGATGAAAACCACCCAAGTCCAGCAGTAGACAAGAAGTTTAGAAGTCAAATGTAGGTTAAATAAAATGAAATGCTAAACAGCCATTTAGAAAGATTGGCACAGCTCTCTGTGTTCTAGTAAGCTCCCTGATAAAAACCAGGTATGGAAACAGAAAACCAAGATATAGAAACAGTACATGTAGTGTGTTACCATTTTGGAAGAAAGGACAGAGACGCATGTACGTGCACATGGGTGTGGACACACTGGTGTTTGCAGAGACTATCTCTGAAGGATGCAAGGGGAACTGACAACAGTGGTTGTGTCGAGGGCGGGGCGGGGGGGTGCGGGCCCTGAGGGACAGAGTATCAAGAATAAGGTGGAAGGACTTATTTTTTGCTCTTTTCTCTTACATGGTTTCTCGCACGTGGTCCCATGCATGTAATTTTACAATCTAAAACTCTCACCTAGCCCAAGACTGGGAGCCAGAGACCCTGATTAAGTGCATAACATATAGTAGGTTCTCAGGAATAATTAAATGTATGTCAGCCTTTCATTGGGCAAAGTGGTAGGAGTCTGAGAACCTGGGCTCAAGTTCTGGGTCAGCTAAAACCTCAGAAGCCTTAGTTTTCTCATCAGCAAAATGGGAATAGTATTATCTCTTTCCCGGATTTTTTAAAAAGATTTTATTTATTTATTTTTTAGAGAGAGGGGAAGGGAGGGGGCCTGGCCTGCAACCCAGGCATGCGCCCTAACTGGAAATTGAACGGGGAACTTTTGGTTTGCAGGCCAGCACTCAGTCCATTGAGTCACACCTGCCAGGGCCCTTTCCTATAATTTTTATGTGGCTCAAATAAGATAGTGGATGGTAAAGGAATATATACTATATAATCTTTGGAACAGGTTAAGGAACTGTGTTTACTAGTCATACCAGGTATTTTCAGTGGGTGCTTTTTCTGATCAGTGCCCTTAGGTAGTCATGGTTTCCAAGAGTGATTCCTATTCACTGCCACTGAGACTGGCAAGCCCTGTTCCCCCTCTCTCCCTCTTCTCCACGTACAAGTCTGAATGCTTTTCCTAGCCTCTGCCACTTCAGCACTCAATGCCTCAGTTTCTGTAAGCTCAGTGGAAGCTCTGGGGAAGCCCCTTCTTTCCTTTGGCCTCAGGCAACAAAGGCCCGGACACAATTTGCCTAAATTCACAAAGGGACAGTAAAAGAAGGAGAATGACTTCATTCCTTCACATCTTAAAAGCAGTTGCTCTTTGCCCTGGCTGGTGTGGCTCCATGGATTGAGTGTCGGCCTGCGAACCAAAAGGTGAACCGTTTGATTCCAGTCAGGGCACATGCCTGGGTTTCGAACCAGGTCCCCAATGCGGGGTCATGTGAGAAGCAACCACAATGTTTCTCTCCCTCTCTTCCCCTCTCTCTAAAAATAAATAAACAAAAATTTAAAAATTCTTTGTAAGTTGTCTTCTCACATGGAGAGACCTTGGAAGGAATCAGTGAGCACCCTGGCAGGTGGCTGCGTGGGACAAGTCACCTCTAGCTCCCACTCTAGGCCAAGAGAGGAGGAGCCATTTGAGCCCTACTGAGTGAGCATCGGACAAGACCAGCAACCTCTCGCAGGACCGAAAGCCTCCCTGAGGTTTCCTTCAGAGAAGCCAGAAGGAGAGAAGTTCCTGAAACCCCTCCCCGATTACCTGGAGAAGTGGCTCTGGGTACTCCCAGGATCACCTACCTACCTGTCAAGGAGCTGCCATCTACACTCTAGGTAGAGCCTCAGGGAAGCTAGTACTATCGTTCCCACCTTGTGGATGAGGAGACTGAGGCTCAGAGAGAAGGAAATCACATTCTCTCTGGTTTTAGAGCCAGACACCTGCCTGTAGTCTAGCTGTTTCCAGGTATGTCCATGTAAAATGGTGCCTGACACATAGTTGGTATCCAATCAATATTAGATGACTCAGCGGAAGAAAACCCACCATGGTGCTTGGAAAGAGACACCCATGATTTAGGAAACGAATATATGCTGTCTGAATGGAAAACAAAAGCAGGGCGGCGCGGTGGAGACACTAGGACTTCGGAAGGGAGCACACTCACTCCGGCCGTTGGTCTCGTATTATCATAGATGACTGCTTACGCACGAGGGCCAGCCGGGCCTCAGGTCGGTGCTGCGCTTCGCCCTGCGCCCTTCATTCCTGCACCCACTCCCGATGGTCACGGCCCCTCCCTCTTACCCCAGCGGCGTCGCCGCCCCCCTGTTTCACCTACGTGTCTGTGCGCCATCCTTTCATCACTGTCTCAAACCTCTTCCCCAGCCACAGACTGGGCTGGGTCTTCACGGTGGCCAGGGGCATCGGTGCAAGGACAGAGCTTTCCTTTTGGGGGCCCTTCTTTCTTTCATGAATGTGCTCGCTCATCCATTAATTCATCAGACAGTTACCCAACTCTGATATACCAGACAATCCACTAGGATCATTTCATATGAATAAAAATAAAAAATCACACAGAATTTGCCCTGACCAGTGTGATTCAGTTGGTTAGGCGTCATCATCCCGCAAAACGAAAATTCACTGGATCAAGTCCCAGTCAGGGCACATGCCTAGGTTTCTGCTTCTCTCTGTACATACATACATACATAAATGTTTTTAAAAATTAAAAAAAAAAGAAAATTACCCTGACTTTGGTGTGTCTTCCATAGGTAACCAGAGAGAAAATACTGTTCCAAAACTCCTAAAATGAAACAGCTTGTAAGGAACAGAGACAGCAGTAAAAAGCCTGCATTTTTGTTAATGCATTATAATTTATTAATTCTATTCTTCTGTCTAAATTTTCCCTCACTCCCCAGAATATAATCAATAAATGGCAACATTTTCCCATTTGATGTTTTTAAACCAGATTACAAAAGGCATGGAGTTTTAATTTCACAGGCATTCGTTTCTGGGTCTCGGGTCTTTTTTTCCCCCTCAAAGCAGATAAATGAGGTTCTAAACTTAGGATAATAAGGCTTAACAGTGAGGCGCTTTTTAAAAAGTGAATCATTTCTCAGTTCTCCTTTGCTAATCTCTCTTGGTAACATTAATTATGAGTTTGTGCAGCATGCCCCAAGGCGAGCTCAGCTTTCCCAGGACAATTAAAGTTACTTAATTATTAAAAACTGTGTGTGCTGCTGCCCAGAGAGAAAAAGGCAGCCGGGCCCGGCTCCCACAGCCCCCCACAGGAGTGACCGGACACTCTGTGGGAACTCCGCTCCTTTCCCTCACCATTGTAATTCTTTCAATATAATCTATGAAAATCCCCTTGCCGGCCCCTCCCACCCAAGCAGGAATGATTTAGAGGCCTGTCCCTTGCTGCCGATTGCAGCCTGCTGGCTCCTCCGCCCTGCAGGTGGACTCCAGCTTCTCCAGGCCAGTGGGCCTGGCCCGGAGGCCCGGGGAGATGACAGGGCCTCTGCCTGGAGATCATGCAGGAGCAAGGCCCTCCTGACTGAGGGACATTGGAAAACATGGAGTGCTTGCGTCTGAGAGGGTTCCTCTGGCTCCCATCTTTCTCAGGCCTTCTGCCTCGTTCGAGCGGGACATGTCACCCCACACCTAAGAACAGGCAAAGAAGAAGGAGGAGGGTGCCGTGTCAGGCTGCATCACCAAGGGCAGGCACTAATTTGCAATGGCCTTTTTTTCAGGGTGATTCTTTGGTTGTCGGGGTGAAGAAACTGCAGGCAGCTCTGCCTCTGCCCTCAACACCCAGAGAGACCTTGGGCAAGCCACTCCTGCGTTCTGAGCCTCTGCTTTATAGTGTGAGGCACCCCGTAATCTCTAGAGGCCTCTAAGTTCTGATTCTTTAATGAGCCTAACAGTCACCTTGGAAGGAAAATGGAAAATTTCCATTTTATTTCCTACTCTCATTCGTTCATTCACTCAATAAGCACCCAGTCTGTGCCAGACACTGTTTGAGTTCTGGGAGCAGACAAAAAACCCGAAGGGAACCTCAGCCCTCCTGGTGGCCACGTCCTCGACTCCTGTCAGCATCCTGAACACAGGGGGCCACCGAGACAGAGAAGGGAGGAGGCTGGTCCTCGGATCTCCCAGAAAGGCAACGTGAGATGTGGGGAGGACCCAGCTCTCTCACCCCCGGCCTGGGAGCGTTCACCAAGCTGCTGCTGGCCACCTGTCTGTATTCCTTTACTTCCTCCCCTTCTGCTCTATTTAGCTCCTTCCCACCCATGGGCTCCAAGTCTCCAAGGAAGTGTATAGTCCCGTGCAAACATGCCAGCCACGAATGTGAGCCACATGCATCCTTTTGCATTTGCTAGTAGCCACAGTTTATAAAGGTCATTTAAAAAAACAGGTGAGCTGTATTTTAGTATATTTCATTTAACCAATGTATTCAAAAATCATAATTTCAACTTGTAGTAAACATAAACTTTATTAATTACTAAGATAGATAACATTCTAAAATGAAATCTTCAAAATCCAGTGAGTATTTGACATCTACAGTACATCTCAACTCTGCTATCCATGTGTCAAGTGCGGGAAAGCCAGATGAGGCTAGTAGTCGCTTCACTGGGCAGCACAAGTGTGAGGTCCCTCCCTCCTCAGTCCTTAGTACAGCCCAGAAACAGAAATGTGGTACTGTGCACACAGCGTGGCAAGGGAAGGCTGGAGCCTGGCTTCTTAGGTGTGTTGGGCGTTGTCCCCAGCACACAGAAACTACGGAATACTATGTAGCCAGGAAAAGCAAAACAAAGATACTCTTTTATGGACTTGTATGGAAACAGTACCAAGATATATCATTAGGGGAAAAAAGCAAGACACAGACAGTGTCCAGTATATGAAATTCTACCACTGCAGGGAAGTTTGTGTTTGGTTGTCTGTGCGTAAGCTGTCTGTAAAAGGTTCGTAAATCAAAACACGTCAGTAGGGAGAACTGGATGAATGGAAGGCTAGGTGGGAGGGGGACTTTTTACTGCTTATACTTTTTGAATTTTGAAACATGTGGAAGTATTATTTATTCAAAAATTACAATCAAAATGCTTCAGTTCATGGGCCCACTTGGGGCACATGAGGACCGCCCAGCACAGCACGGGTCCCCGTTCTCGCGGCTGGGCATCAGGGGGAGCATATACAGGTCTCTGTTGTTACTGCTGCTCCACAATAGGAAGAGGGAGGCTTGGCAGAGGCCCAGGGCAGGAAGACATGATATCAAGTGACTTTAAAGGGCTCTTTTGTTTCCGGAAAAGCAGCAGTTTCCACTCAACATCCCTGCCCCCCTCTCACGCCCGCGCTCTCTCTGGGATCCCTCCACCACCTGCTGTGAGGGCATCATTTCTCCCCCGGAAGAGCCTCCGGGCTTGAGGTGGGGAGGGGAGGGAGGCACTGGCTGGGAAGGAGCATCATCCTTTTTTCCCAGAGGATGTCATTCATTCCCAGATGTCATTTCCAGAGGCATGATGCCACACTGTCAGCTGCCTTTAAATCTTGGCATCTCCAACCCAGTATGACACAGAGAAATGCAACTAGAGCCTGAGCGTGTTTGCACACGCGCATGTCCACCTGTGCACATCTATGGCCCATGCCCTGGCATTCATTCACTCATTCATTCATCCTCTCAACAAATATTGGTTGGGCACCTGCTGTACGCCAGTCTGTGTGCTAGACCCTTGAGCTAGAGCCAGGAATAAGACAACCGAGGTCCTACCCTCATGGAGCTTATAGTCCAGCAGGAGAAACAGGCATTAAATTAAAAACGATTCATTCCTACATGTTGTGATAAGTGGCGGAAAAGCACCTGAAATTGGGGCACAAGATCTTGTCTGGGAAGCCAGAGAAAGCTCACTCAAGTACTAGCATTGAAGCTGAGTCTAAGCAATATATTAACGTAGAGATAAGATGTGACAGACAGGTCGGGTCACCTCACATGGTCAGGGCCCCACTGTTCACTTGCTCCGTGTCCTTGAATAAACCACATAAAAACCGTGTGTCTTTTTTACCCAGATTATTCTCTATTGTTAACATTTTAGCCCTTTTGCTTTATCGGTTCTCTCGCTCTCTCTCGCCACACACACGCACAGTTTTTTTCTGAACAATTTCACGATACCTAACATACATCATGGCTCCTTACAACTAAATACATGGGACCCCCACCCGCTTCCTGAGCTCAGCTGGCTGGGCTCCAGCATGGACGGGTAATCCCGCCCTCTGTCCCCCCCCGGCCTAGTTATGAGGACACGAGGGCCACATGAGAGCCTGCGTGAGCAAACCTTGGGCGCATGGAGTAAGATCACTGTTTATCTCTTTGTTAAGCAATTCATAGGACTTAGAGATAAAAATAAAAGTGTTTTCCCAGAGAAATGCCAAGGGTCTCAATTCCTCCAGCAAACAGCCCTCTCTTCAGCCAGGCCTGGGGTGTGTGGTGGCAGGACAGCAGCGGGGAGTCAGCAGTATTGCTCTGCTGGGCAGACCTGAGCCCTGGTGAGGACGGTTCTGGCTGCCCAGCTCTGCCCATGGTTGGCTCAGGAGAACTTCTCAAGGCAGCTGTGGTGGGCACAGACAATGCCCGCCCACCACAGGGAAGGGCTCCTTCTCCTTGATGAGATGGAACCGAGCCAGCACAGAAACCCTCTCCTGGCCAGTTGGCCCTGCATTCAGGGGCACAATAGTGTTGGTGCTCCCAGCAGGTTCTCAGAGCCATTCCCTTAATGAGAACGATAAATTCACTAGGAAAGGCTGGTTGCCAAGCACAAGCAAGGGAAGCGCTCTGTGGGCCTCAGGGCCCCAGGGGACCGCCCCTCTGAGCGTGGGACCTGCAGAACCAACTACCAGACACAGACCAGGCGCAGACCTACTGAGTCAGAACGTCTGGGCTCCCAGCCTGGACGTGTGTGTTTTTAAAAGCTTCCCAGGTGACAATCTGTCAGTTTAGCACCACTGGCCTAAGATGCCCTCTGTGGTCCTTCCAGCGCAGAGACCCTTTGATGCTGTGCTTGGGAGGAGAGACCTAGAGGGAGAAGAGATGCAGACTTAGTTAAAGGGCATGCATTCCTCCCCTGCACCCCAGGAATGAACATGGTGACACTTTCTCCAGGGAAGAACCCTGGGGCACTTTGCTGGCTGTCAGGTATCTCGGAAAGGAAACGTGTGCACCAGGTCCCAGTGTGTGCGCCAGGATGTCTTCCAGCTTCTCCCATCCTTGGTTTACCTGAACCAGCCCCCTGATGGAGGCAAGGCCAGTCATCGAAACTCAGATTCTCCCAGAGCGGGTGGGGGGGGGGGCGGGGGGGCTGAGAAGAAGAACAAAATCAGTGAAGCAGCCAGCTCTGCTCTAACTGCGCTGACGCAAGCTGGCTGCTGGCGTGGGCCCCTTGAGAGAGCACAGCTGTGGACAAGGCCAGGTGCAGTCCAGCGGCCTCTGGGTGAGCCCAGAGGGCCCAGCTGCCCACCCAAGTCAGGGAACAGCACTGGCTGGTCCTGACTCATTCAGCCCCTCTCAGCAGCAGGCCTGGGACTTCCCCCTCTCACTGCCCTGCAAGCTTCTCCTCCTTCCTCCCCCACCTCTGCTCTGTATGGCTAGCTTATTTTCTTTTACTCCAGTTACCCACACCCCTCGATGGGGTCACTCTGCCCCACGCTGGGGCCTTCTTCTTGAGTTTCTAGGCAAACACTGGGACCCTGGGGCCCTGCAACCTTATCCCTCCCCTCATTAAACCCTGAGGCTCCCAGGGGACCCAAAACCATGTCCAAGTCAGTTCCCTTCCCCAGCACTCAGCACTGCCCTAGGCAGATAGCAGGCACTAAGGACGTAAGGGAGAAAGGGAGGAAGAGAGAAAGGAAAGAAGGGAAGGGGAGAGAGAGAAAGGAAGGAAGGTTGTAATAAACTGGCGATAGAATCCAGTTCTCAATGGACCCAAGTGCATCAGATCTCTCCCCTGGACCTGTTCCAGGAAAGAGAACAGGTTAGTTCACACCAAGCTGAGAGTGTGAACTAAATGGATTTTATAAAGTTTTGCCAGACATGACAAACCGCTCACATAGCACACAGAATGAATAACTGACTGACTGAAAAAATAAACATCTCTAAATGGCCAAATCTGGCTTACTCTTTAAGACCTGGAGGCAAAGGCCACCTCCTCAATGAAGGCTTCCTGGATTTCTCCAACTGGAGGCGAGCTCTTCTTCCTTTAAAACTGTAGCCAGTCACCATTGTCCTTTGGCTGACTGGCTACAGTTCTCTACCCTGTGACATAGTCATTCTGTGGGCATGACTGGGCGATCTAAAGGAACCAGACAAGGTCCTGCAGTCAGAGCATTCTAAGCTCAAACCCCACATCTCCCTCTTTCCAGCTGTGCAAATGGAGAGGAGGTGGTAAGAAATCCTCAGTTTCTTCATTGTAAAATCACAGTAATAATTACATCCAGGGTTGTTAGGGATGAGGGTGGTAACAATGTGGTAGAAATTAACGGAGTTTATATTATTTCCATATTTCCCAGGGAAGGATTACACCTCTCTACCCCTGCTTAAATTAGGTGTGGTAGTATGGCATCCAGTGAACTGTGAACAGCAGTATGAATGTCACTCCCAGGCAGAATCGTTTAGAAGCTGGGGCACGATTCTCCGTGCGCTCTTCCCCTGCTTCAGTGAGTCATCGGCACTCATGCTGAATGGCGACGCGGTAAGATGGAGAAACGTGCGTCGGGTTGGCAACCATGAGCGGGCCCCTTCTCCAAAGAGCTATGCTGAGAATGTCACAGCATTAGAAATAAACTTCTATTGCTTCCAGCCACTGAGGTTTGGGGGTTCTCTTTTACCACAGCATTGCCTAATCTATCCTGACTAACATAAGACAATGTACGTAGGACACTTGGCATGGCTCTGATGCATAGGAAGTGCTTGATAAATAAGTCATGATCAAAGAAATATACAAACAAGTGTTTGAGCAAATGAACTGGTAAATACTTCCGGACTGGCACTGCCTTCTGTAAGGCAAGTTTGTGATAACTCTCAGCTCCTTTCTGGTGAATGCATGCCTTATGCAAATGCCACTGGTGGCTTCCTTACGGCCTGGCAATAGGTACGGCTGCCCTTTGTGGTGTTTCTGCCTCCTTCCCCAGGGATGCAATGTTACCCCTGCAGCTCCACTCGTCCCCCTTGACCCCACACCGCCTCCTCTAACTGGGAGGTTGATGGGAGTCGGGTCCTCGGGTTGGGCGTGTCTGTCATGAAAGATCCCATCTGGAGAGACAGACTTCCAGCAAAATAACCCTGGAGAATTCCTTCAGCCTCCTCACCACCCGTGAGGCACCACTTCTGGGAGAAGAGCCCAAGGAGAGGGATCATAGGGAACCCATGGCTACGGCTCTGCACTCCTGCAACCCGAAGGGCCTTTGCAGGGCAGCTGCTTAGCACAGCCGAACCGACCCGGGGGAGAACTGCACAGACCTCAACCCAGAATGAAGCTGGGAACTATGTCAGGTCAAGTGCACCAGCCGTGTAGCCCACCAACTATTTCACGTTGGTGTCTGAGTGGTCCAGAATCAGATTAGAATCATTATTGTCCCCATAGTACAGAACAGGAAGCTAAGGCTCCAAGCAGGAAGATGAAGTCTGGGGACACTCCATAGCATCTGAAGGAGGTCGATTCTGTCGCTGATGCCAGGAGCTTGCTCAGGATTTTCCCTCTGCCCTCTGAAGGCGAGGCTGAAAGCACTTTTGAATTTCTTCATGTCAGTTTAAGAACGTCCTTTTTCTTGCTCATACCTAATGCAGGCAAATAGCACGTTCACCCCAAAAGAATCCTCAAAGACCGTTCCCCACAGCTATAAAAATACAGAGAGAGAGAGAGAGAAAAAGAGAAAAAGGAGAAAGAGGAAATGCCACCCCCAAGACCAGAGCAGCCAGGAGAAGAAGGGAGAAGGGGAGAATATTCTTCTGAAGCACGGAGCTCCTGGCCCCACTGAAACGGGAGGTGTGAGCACCAGAGGCAGCAGAAGTTAATGTAGTGGTGTGTGATCAGAGTCACTTTTGAGTGGATTCCAGGCCACAGCTGGAAACAGGCAAGAGTCAAGTCCAAAGACAAGGCGACTGGAGCTGGGAGAGCAAACACCAGGTCAGGTGGAGGCAGGGTGGGTGCCAAGAATAGGTCCAGGAAACCTGAAGGTACAGGCGCTCCCTCTTCTGTGGTGGGCGGGTGAGTCTGAGGACAGGCGTGGTGGCCGCAGAGGCCCTGCAGGGTGGGGCGTTTCTAGCTGCAGTTTCCTTTCCTGGTTGATGAAAGGTCGACGCTGGGTTCCTTGGCATGCCCAGCTCTGACACTGCAATGATCTTCAGTAATGGAAAGCCTTCAGATTCTCCACCTCCAGACCCCTGGGAGCTGGGTCACAGCAGATTCCCAGCAAAGCAGCCAGCACAGTCCTGTCCCTGCACAGACTTTTAGTCTTCAAGACACAGCAAGGGGCACAGTTCAGTTCTGTGGTACTGAGGGGGAAACGGAGGCATGGCCTGGTGAAAGTACTTTCCTAAGTAGATTCATAAGTGAATAAGTCCAGACTGGAATCCAGTCCTGTGTGGCTGCAAATCTCATGCTATTTCTCTGCAACGTGGTACTCCCCAAGCTCATCGTGAAGATTCACCCAGAGCAATAGCCTCCTGTGTTTTTTTCCCTAAGATTGGCTGCTTATGTTAACAGAGAACTAAAAGGACCAGTGACAAAAGAAGGCTTTATCTTTTTCCTTTGCCCAAAGAGAATAAACACTACGGCCGAGGGCAGTGGTGCAGAAAGCCATTTGCCCCAATGTCCTTGCCAGAGACAAACAGATAACCCTTATTTGCAAGTTTGGTTAAATATTTAACTCAGCACCCAAGGGCACCGTCCCATACAAGCAAGACAAAGTCCTTGCTCCAGCTTCAGATCTCGGAACTGAGCAAAAGGAGTCTGAGCATCACCACGGCCTCCCCTCCCACACTGAGGAGCCCCAGCGCAGGGGCCCTTGCCCTCTGCATCATGAGTTGCAGTCAGGCACCACGTACATGCACTGACTGCCTGACCAGCACAGTGAGAGCTCAGCCCTCACGCTGAGAGGGAAGCCTCCCGCCCCCAGGCCTGCTCTGCTCTGGGCCTGCTTCTGCATATAGTGTCACCCACTCTCGCTGCTGGTCTCACCGGCTGTGACCAGGCAGAGACCAGGCAGGGACACGGCCCCCACCCTCTCGCTGCTTCCTCTGGGAGCTGCCTCTTCCCCATGCACCAGGGTTTCCGCTCTCTGTGCCCCGTGTTATCTCTACTCTGCCAACTGCGCCCTGACTGAGAGCCAGGTCATCCTCAGCCTGCAACCACCATTGCTGCGGACACAGTGGGGTGGCAGAGGGGAGCAGGGCAGTGGCAGACCGCAGTGGTGCTGGAGGAGGGCACCGACCGTTTCCTAAGCACGCTAAGAGCTCCATTCTCAGTTACCCTAAGTGCCAACTGGCCTCTCCAACCTGTGGGGGAAATAATGACACATCTGGAAACCTGCTTCCCTTTCTTAACTGAACCCCACTGCTCAGTGCTATATTAAAGTCTCATGAAGTAAGGTATTGCTGTTGGCAATAAATCTCACCCATTAGAGCTAATGAGGAGTTTTTAAAAGGAGAAACAAAACAGCAAAACAAAACAGTCTCTTCCTCTTAGGCAGTTGACAGAGTAGACAGGACAATAACTTACAGGCTGACGGCCCCAACACAGGACTGGAACCTAAAATAAATCAAATGATGAGCCAAAGAGAAACCGAACAAGCAGCAAGACCTCTCCTTGTCCTCACTTACTAATTAAGTCATGAAACCATCTGCAAATACATTGTCACTCTAGTCATTCTTGTTAGACCTCAGAACCAATGGCCACCCCAAAATCCCCCACCCACGTTCATACCTCAAAGCCTCCGGAGACGTGTTTCTTTCTTCTCTACGTGGCTCGTGCCTACGAAAGCACAATGCTGCCCACTCAGAGAAGTCCCTCCTAACTAACAGCCCTGAACTTGAATCATAATTGATTGCTCCTGCCCTTATCATCCCCTGTGATGAACATTGCTAGTTCACAGCACTTACCACACTATTTTGCACTTATTTCTTTTAAAAATTAGGCTTTTAGAATACTTCAAATTGTTCCAAAGCAGAGAATATATTTATAAGCCCCAAACCTGCCTCACAGTAGCTGCTTGGCAAGTATTTATTGAATGGATTACTGAGTGACTAGACAAAATACCTTTACAATTATCAACTCCTTTATGATTTGCTCCTCCCAGCAAAAAACAAATATTACTGTCCCCATTTCACAAATGAGAAAAAGGCCACAAAGCGCACTGTCACTCCCTCACTTCACTAATGCTGACTGTGTGGGAGCTTCCGTCCAGAGCAGTGTTTCTCAAGCCCTACTGTGCACACGAATTTCCTGGGGAGCTTGGTCCAATGCAGGTTCTGCTTCAGTAGATCTAGGGTGGGGCTTGAGAGTCTACATTTCTAACACGCTCCCAGGTGACACCCACACTGCTGGTGCAAGGGCCACACTTGAGCCTTACCTACCGAACAGGTGGCTAAGAGAGAGAAAAAAAAATGAGCTTGAGTATATAGCAGGAACTAGAGTCTTCCTCAAGCCCTTAGAAAGGAGGAAGGATAGAGAGCATTTATACCCATTTGACAAACATGGAACCTGAGGATCAAAGAGACAAATTGACTTCTCCAAGGTCCAATCCAACCCTTCTGACAGCAGTTCAGTGCTGCCTTGACTACCACCCACCACACTGCATGCTGGGAGGATCTGGGGATAGGGGCGCCAGGCCCCACCCTTGGGAAGAGGACAAAAGAGATGCACATGCAGCAAGAGCTACAGTTCAAAGCTTACTGAGGGAAGACAAGAGACCAGAGGTGGGCGAACATGTGCCAGACAGATTTTACCCCCCAAAATGTGCCACATCTTTGTTTTCCACCCATGGCCCAATTAGACTGCAGATGGGGGTCTTCTTCCATCAACCCAATCCCTTTAAAAGAAAGAAAGAAAAAAAAAAAACAGTGGCTTTAGGATTTTTCTTTTAAGCCCTGAACCTCTTCAGTGGAAAGTGCTGCCCTTCCGACCTGTTGATGTAATTGCCATAATTGAAGATTCCAGGCCCCCATGTGGGAGGACAGGGCCCCATTCATCCATTGGGTCATCCAAGTGTAAACCCGCTGAGGCCTTCAGATGCCCCTGCCCGCAGCCTCCCCCTCCCACCACCTCCAGCCCTGCAGGCTGGGCTCCCCGTGACGCCAGGGCAGCCAGGCCCAAGCTGGTCCTTCTCTCTCTCTCTGGGAACAGTGCCTAATTAAGGGGTCTGTTCTCATCTCCATGGGGCCGACTTAAGGCCTCCTGACAGTAATGAGAGCCACACGTGTGCAGCTGGGGGGCGGGAAGGACAGCTCTCCCGCTGTCTTAGCACCCTATTAAACAGCAAGTCACACACACACACACACACAGTGCAGTTCTGCAGTAATCACCATCACATCTTTAGAGCTGCAAGGAGCTGCTTCAATTCTGAAAGAGGAAGGAACCAAAGCAAAGAAATAACTTGCCCAAGGGCCCACAGTAAGTCAATGTCACTGGACTCAGATGTCCTCTTGCACCTCCTGGCACAGACTTCCCCTTGGAGGGTGGGGTTCTCCACTGCAGCCCCAGGGGAGCATATATGGGTGGAGGAGGAGGAGGAGGAGACAGACTCCTGACTCGCTATGCTGGAGTGGCGAGTTTCAGGGGCCAGCCACAGCAGAGCAGCAGCAAGGAGCGGTTTGCTGGGGCTGGGGCGACTGGCCTCTCTGAGACACCCTTTGATCACAGGACAAAGCCAGCTTCAGAGTGGGAGTATTTCAGGTGCATCCGTACCTAATCTTCACCTAATCTTCACCGTCCCAGCGTGAAAAGGAGCCAGTGTTGCAACCCCCCTCCCCCTCCCCTCTCTCAGCCCACCCCCAAACAGCACATAGTTGGTTCTCAGTAAATATTCATTAACTATATTAAAACTCAAGTCAACATTGGTCCCAACTCATAGTTATGTTAATGCATGGTTTTAATCACAACTTTGCTTATACAGAGAGCCCTGAAGTGAGGTAGTACAGAAATACTGAAAATAACATGGAGAAAACCTCAGAGATACTGGCCTGTTAATAAAGATAGTGAACGAAAGGGACAGAATATATCAATTGTGACTAATTCAAATTTTTGGCACAGTAATGAATCTCAAAAAAGAAGCCGATAATATCCTAGGTAGTAACAATATAATCTGGAGACCCAGGCCTCCTCCAGCAGTGCCCCCCACCCCATAAGCATTTCTACTCTTACACTCCCTCTTTTTCACCTCCTAATCCTCTGGGCACACCAGCTGTCAGACTGTTGGATCTCACCATGTGAATCACATGACACTCCTGCTCAAAAGCCTTCCTCCGCATTCAATTTGTACTGCTCGGCTGTCAGGGACACCCTCGGTCTCATTTGGCCTTAACACCAGAGTTTCCCATTGTTCTCTAGAGTCACATTGGTCCCCTCAGCCAGCTCAGACAGTGTAGGACAAGGGGTGGGGAAAGATGAAATTTGGAGCCAGATGTAGGTCCCAGGTCCACCATTTGACCTCTCTGAGCCTCGTTTTCCATGGGTAAAATGGTGATAATAATAATATCCACTTGGTAGGATTGGTGTAATGGATGGTAAAGTACTTTACAAAGTGTAAAGAGCTACAGGAATGACAATTGTCCATATCTAGTCATGATTATTCTCACCTCCAGCACTGCCTTTGATCTCGTGACTCTCACACCCAGTCAAACCCAACCCAAGCCCGGATGCCCATAGAAAATCCTGCCCGATAACTGGAGCTCTTGCTGACCCTAACTTTTAAGGCCTCACCCATAAAGTGTTTTGATCTGTTGACTGTGTCTTGCACATGTTAGCCTTAAAACTCCAAACTTATGGTTAATGCAAAAATTTAGGATGTTTACAATTAAAAAATACACTTAAATAATAGCAAAACTCAAGATACAAATAGAGGGAAAAATTAGAAACATCACTGAGGGGAGAAAAAGAAAGTTATGCTAGCCATCGGTTAAACTGGCCACAGTTAAGTACCTTGGGGGTAATCTTCATGTTCTCTTCTTCACTTTTCTATAGAGGAGAGACTTGCATGTCCCAGCCCACAAAAGGGGAGGACTGGAATGGAACATTGCCATTCTGCTCCTTTTGGAGAGGAGTAGTTAATGACTTCGGTGAGGTCCACATTTACCAGGAGGGGGTCACTGAGTCAGGGGCACTGAGGAGGCTCCTGCCCTCTGGCCTCCCTGGACTTCTATGATAGGACCACCTGCACAGGGAATCACCCCTCATTGCCCACCTCCACCAAGCAGAATGGTGACCATTCTCCTGCTGCTTCGACTCCACCAGCCTTCTAGAAGCAGGCCTGTAATCTGTTCCTTACAGCTTGAATATGTGGACTCAGCACTGGCTTGGCAGAACATGCAAATCTCAAAGTCTAGTTTGGGGAGGGAGTAGGAGGTCCCACCCCATTCCCTATACAGGGGTTAACAAAAGAATCTGCAGTTTTGGAAGCTTACCTTGTCATCAATTAAGCCGATACTCTGATGTGTATTTGGCTAATGGTCCAGGAGCCTGTTCTCAATCGCTCTGAAAGAGAGATGGTTGTAGAGCCCTTACTTTTAGCAAATGCAAATATGGACAATGAGCTTGTTGATATCCTGGGTATCACTATTCAATTTTAAGAAAATGGAAATAGGACTGAAGTTAAAGAAGAATATGTCAATGGATGGGATCATCAATGATGGCTTAGCAGAAGATGCCAAATGTGTCTTTTTTGTTTTGTTTTATAATAGTCTGTAATAAAAGTTAAGGGCACAGTATTAATTTATAATTCAAGGTAAAGGAACTCAACTAATACAATTCAAATCTATTTCTTTGTGTTGACCCAATCAGATACAAAGATGAGGTTTAATTCATTGTCTCAATCATGTTTTTGGAAAGAATAAATAGCAGATAATTTGGAATTAAACTGATGCACTTACACATACTATGGAAGTAAACTCTGGTGTTATCTTTTGGAGAACATTTGGCGATACATATTGAGAGTTTTAATAATGCTCCTCTCTTTAACTAGCAATTCCACATCTGGGCATTTATCTTAAGAAAAATAAATATTTTAAAAGTTATATGCTTATATTTAAGTAAATATTTACTTAATATATTAAGTAAATCACAGCCCATAAATAAGGAAAACTACATAGTCATTTGAAATGAAGTTTATGTTGCTATGACATTGAATAGCAAAAGCAGATTACAAAATTACACATACACAATGATCACAACCATGTAAGAGCATGAAAAAAAGAAAAATATCAAATAATAACAGTAGTTATCTTACTTTTCTCCATATTTTTCTATTTTTAAAGGATGTATCATTGGGAACAAAATAAAATAAACTTTATTATTAATATGCATATGAGCTGTTCATAGGCATTCACGCTTTAGCTACCGACCTGGTAGATAATGGACCTGCTACCGACCTGGCATTCCAAGGCAAAGGTGAAGAGCCGTCCTCCAGCTGCCTCACCCAGTGGGAGGGCCTCTTACCTCCACCCAAAAAGGACTTCACTCTTGCCAGTGGGCAGGCAGGACCCACATTTTTCTAAATCAGGAGCTCTGGAGGTGACGGAACACCTTTGGCCATCTCAGTTCAACTCCCGATGCCCTGAAGGCAAGGGGCAGATTCTGCCGCCTCTTCTATACAGCTCCTAGCGCTTGACGGTAGCTTGTCACCTGCCAGGAGAGAATGGTTGGTTTGATCGGTAGATGTAACAATCTGTCTAGCTGGTTCACAAAAGACTTAGTAGGTGCTCAATCCATGGTTACTGAATGACTGATGATGAAGTAGATACCAGTTTGCTTTCTGACTGGGAAGAATGAAAACCTTCCTGCACATGTGTCCAGGTCTGGGTCCACCTGACCACTCTGCCCTCACATTCTCCCGTGGCCTTGTACGGACCATGACTGTGCACTTGCGCCGTTCTCCCAGCCTTGATGCAATTTGTTTATTTGCCGGGCTCCTCACTTGACTCAGATCCTTGGGACAGGTTTTGTATTTTGCTCATTTTTTTTATTCTACCTCTCTGGTTATTAGCACAGAGTCTGGGACATAATCCATTCAATATGACACATCCTATGGAGTTCAGCAAATGTTTGCAAATACAGGAACAAATGAATGCAGGATAGGGATATCCGAAGTACCAACAAACCATCCAGCCCTGGGCCGGTGCAGTCTCTGATGGCAGGGAGGAACAAAGGGAGAATTAGCATAACTCTTATCACACATCATCCTAATCCATCATAGCTGGTTTCTCTTCCCTTACGATTCATAAACACCGTGAGGGCAGGGGCTATGTCTGTCTTATGTACTCAAAACTCCAGCAACACACAATGCCAGGGAAGGGGTGTAATGGATGGCAAGGGAACCCCAGTTTTCAGCTTTGTTTTCCTTGAATGGTGGTTGCTCAGGGAACAAAGCAGCACATCACAGGTAGCGTCATGCAGCCTGCCCCTTCACTGTCCTTTTTCCTGTGTTGTTTTTTTCTTTTTTCGAGAACTAAGAACTATTGCGAATGGGGTAGAGCTGCTTCTCCTCGGTTGAAGACTACCTGGAAAATTAAGCAGGAGCCATAGCAGGTCCTCCACAAACAGAGCCTCAAAGGAAAACGTTAATCCTCCAGGGCAGGTGGCTGAGCAACAGGCAACATAAGCGATTCACCCCAGTAATCTCCTCGACATGGAATTGGACAGTATGTCTTCAAACCTCCTTATACAAATGATTTCCTTATGAAAGACAGGGGGAAACTGTGAGAGAAAAGTAATTTCCTAAAGTTTTAAGACAAAAATCAGTTATGGGACTTAAAGCTCTGTCTGACTTTTGCAAAAAGATGTCATAGGCTGTCCCTTGCTCAGCTCTACCTCAGCCAAGGTCTCAGTTATACACACATTTATCATGATCTGGAGCTCTGGGCCCCTCTCTCCCCCAAGGCCAAACTCCCTTCCTCATCTCTCACTGGAAACATCTTCACGATGCAGAAACTGAAAGCATCCTAAATCATTCTCCAACTTAGTACTAAGACCCAACATGCATGTGCCCAGGACCCGTTCCATAGACTCTGACTCAGAGGTTTGTAGGGGGGGAGCCTGGAATCTGCAAATCTGCATCTTAACAAATTCCCCCAGATAATTCTCATGTTGAGTGCCCAAGGCCTATGCTTTGAAAATCGTTATTTTACTCCCAGGATACGACTCTCCGCCTGGCTTCTCCAGGCCATTGGTTGAGCTCTCTTCTTCCCCACAACTCTCTCAGTCCCTTGGAGAAAACTTGTCCGTAGACATAGGTCACACTAGTGTCACTGAACTGTGACCTTGTCTCTATTTCTCTAGCACATCCCACAGTACGTGGCCTATAGTGGGCATTTAGAAAATGTGTGTGGATCAATGAGTAAATAAGTAAATGAATGAGTGAGCAAATGAATGAATCATCAGCACAGAATAATCACCGCCCTTTCAGTTTTCTCCCAATTCTTCCAGCTCTAATGTGAGGAAGGACTTGCTATTCGAGACCATTTTTCATTCTCCGTGTCTTCGTGACAATCTCCCAGGGACCTTGACTGGGAAGTCAGCACCAGTGGTGTAAAGCAGTTCCACACATACGACCTAAGGGAGCCCCTCTGGTCATCTGCTGAAGCCCAAAGAATCCTGTCTTCCTCAAAGACTGCTGGGTCGGAGACCTCCACAGGTGTTGCTGCTGTGGGGCCCATGCCCGTTAAATGGCACCAGAACCTTCTCATCCCCACAGGAAAGCCCTAGTCAGTCAGGTCAGATTTAAGGAAGGAAAGAGGGCCGATGGTTTGCTTTTCCCCACATCTCCCACTGAGAAAATCTTGGGCTGGAAATCCAGGTTGGGAGGTTAATGGTAAGTTTTTAGTTAAAACACAGTAAACTCCTCATTTCTTTCCCATTCTAATCTTCTGTTCTTAAGGCTAGAAATAAAAAGACCCTTCCCCCTCCTGCAAGACAGCCCCAGGCCACATCAAAACCTTAAGCTGCCTCCATTCACCTATGTTGTCAGCACAGTGACAATGACCAGGTGGTTAGGACAGTGTGATGTAAGTGCGGCTTGTGATGAAAGAGTCACTGACAGACAGTGCAAGCGGACACTGTGAGAACAGCCAGGGCTGTGAGGTCATTTGGTCCAACAGGTAGGACCTTCTGTTTTCTTCGCCTTGACATTTGATGCCCTGCCCGTTATTCAGTAACCAGAAACAAGGTGGGTCCTACAAAATTCCTGAATCTCTTTGGGGATGGAGGAGGGGGGCTGTGCTCCCTTGATCAGGCACACAGGAAGAGAAGCCAGAACTGGAAACCCGCCCCCAGGAGGACAGGCCAATGAAACACAGCACAGGGAAGATACAAGACACAAGGGCATTATTTCTGAGGAGTGATGAACACGGGCCCTGCATCATGTTTAACCCAGACAATCGGGCCCTGCTCCTGGTGGGGACCGTGAAGCTCACCCCAGACCAAACAAGCGTGCAGACTCTCAGGTCAAGTGAAGCAGCCAATTCTCAGCGAATTTACTTTTAAAAGATGATAGAGGGAGTTTTTGTTTGCTGGGGAACAGGTTGTTTGCTTTTTGATTTGTTTATTTTACTACCCTAATATATGCCACACGTATGACCCAACATACAAAGATTGTAAAGCTTTAAATAAATGAAATTTTTGATGAGAGACTGTAATTAATCCTTCAAAACAGTAAGTTCAAGCCAAACATATTTTCCTGTGAACATTTCATAGAAATTAAGGGAAAAGCGGTTGTAGATTTTCCTTTTCAGTGTAATACGGGGGGAATGATAAATTAGTTTCCTAGAGCTGCCATAACACAGAACAAAATGGGTGGCTTAAAACAACAGAAATGTGTTATCTCACAGTTCTGGAGACTAGACGAGAAAATCAAGGTGTGGGCAGGATCATCCTCCTTCTGAACACTCTAGGGGAGAACCCTTCCTTGGTTCTTCCAGCTGCTGGTGCCTGCAAGTGTTCCTTGGCGTTCCTTGGCTTGCGGATGCATCACTCCAATCTCTGCCTCCATCATCACATGGCCGACTTCTCCCCAGTGCATTTTAAGGACACCAGTCTTATTGGATTAAAGACCCACCCAACTCCAGTATGATCTCATCTTAACCAATTACATTTGCAGCCACCCTATTTCTAAATAAGGTCACATTGTGAGGCACAGGAGGTTAGGACTTCAACGCATTTTTTTTAGGGAACACAATTCGACCCATAACAGGTAATGACTGCCAATAGCTGTAATCAGCCGGCTCATCAAAGGGAATCCCAGAGCCCACTGTGTTCACAGAACTCCCGTCAGTCCTGGGAAGGCCCTGAGCTCGGGATACGTCTGCGATTCCTCCCAAACATGGAAAAGAGCCGTTCATTCATTAATTCCTTCAGCAAATATCTGCTAAGCACCTATCAGGTACCCTATATACACTGCCAGTAGGTGAGAGAAATAAAACAAGGTCCCCATTATTGGTGAAGAATATTCAAAGCAAAACTGTGTAGTTCTGTAATCTTTGTTCAACTGTCTCCAGCCCACCCCACTTCAGTGTGAGTAGTGTGAGGGCCAAGTAACCTGTCCCATGCAGCCTTTGAGACAGGTCCCACATGCTCATAATTATTTGTGGGACTGGGCTGCAAGGAGCCATTGGGAAAAGAAACACAAGCATTCTGGTGGCTAAGACACAATGTGCTACAGGTTAGAGGAGAAAGAGTCCAAACGCCAGGGAAACACAGGGAAGAATCAAGAGATTTTAGAGCAGGAGAGAATATTTCAGAGGATCCAGTTGGTGGTTTTCAAACTTAAACACAAAAACCAACGAAACATTTTTAAAACAAAGTAAAATCACATGAAGACATGAAATGTGTAAACAGACAAAAGCCAAATTGAGAGGGTTTGCAAGTGCCCCTCCTGCTCAGCACCACCTCGCGGCTCTGCCCACTTTCTGGGGAGGGAACTCCTCCTGAGGCATTGGCTGAAAAATGTTAGACTACTGACGGGGAAACTAAGGACCAGAGAAAAGGCAATGAATGCCATCTTCAGGGATATGAGGCTATGGCAGAGGCTGGGCTAGAACTCAGATCCTTCCCTGATTTAGAGTCCAGAGGTTTCTGCACTATCATGTTCTCAAGATAAAGCAGACAAGAAAGGCAGAGTTCTAGTGAATGTTGCCCCTCCCTACTTCACAGGCTGGTGTGGGGATCAGACTGTTAGGAAGCTGAAAGTCAATGGTGGTATATACATGATTTTATTTTTAGAGGGGAAGGGAGGGAGAATGAGAGGGAGACAAACATCAGTGAGTGGTTGCCTCTCGTGCACCTGCTGCTGGGGACCTGGCCTGCAACCCAGGCATGTGCCCTGACTGGGAATTGAACCAGTGACCCCTTGCTTCACAGGCCAGCACTCAATCCACTAAGCCACACTAGCCAGGGCGATGGTGGTGATATTTAAATGGTGCTTCTACTCTAAGAAGAAGTGGAGTGGGAGACATTTATTTCCTCAGCATGACCTTTACTCCTCATTCTCTGATTTTATGCCAAACAATGTGATTAGATCTCTTGTTTTTCATAATTTTCCATCACACCACTCATTTCGAAGGCTGACTTGGCATCTGAAAACCATGATCCCTGCAAACAGGCCTTCTTCAATTTTTCTTAAAAACCTGGACTTTGCCTTAGTCACCCTGCATCCCTAGCAAAGCCAGGCACATGGTAGGTGCTCAATAAATATGCTGAATGAACCAACAAACAAACAAATGAATGAATGCATGAATAATCTTGACTCCAAACAGAAGAATTAGTAAAATTAGATTAAGAGGAAGAAAAAAAGAATAAAGAGGAAGGACAACTTTTCTGAGTTTATTTTACCAATTTCCATATAGATCACTTTCTGTTTGACACTTTCCTGCCCACAGTAAGGGACTCCACATTGCACGCTCCCTTTCTGGCTATCGCATAAAAGCCCTTTGGTCCAGCGGACATTGTGTGTTGTCCAGCAGCCAGTCCCATCTTCAATCTCCTGACATCTTCCTGTTACACCAGTTACGCCAAAGGGAGTGGGCGATGCGTGTGTCCCCTGCCACCCTCATACTAAGTGCCAAGGCCCAGAGGAATATTTTCATTCAGCCTTTCTCTCCCTTTCTTTTTTCTTTTAAGCTCCTTCTAGTGATAAAAGCTGCAGCAAATTGAAATTGGCAGCTCCGTGGTCTTCAAGCAACAGGAAAAGTACTAGAGATCATGTGAACCACACTTTTGAAAACTTAAAAAAAAAAAATCTAATCTTGCCTAAATAAAAAACGACATCATGTCACTGTAATCGGCAGGGGGAAAGGCTTGCAAGTTGCTGGCAGTGGCCCAGCAGAGTTCAGGGGTTCTGTTGGCTGCACAGAATTCCCACGGGAAAGGTAGAGGGAGAGTGCTGCCTTTCAGGTGAGCCCAGGAGGAGTGGAGGGTGGGGGATAAAACTCCCCCTGAACCCTCCTTGTAATCCCCTGCATTGCAATCACAGCTCAGGGGCTGGCTCCCCCCGCCCCTTCTCCCACTGGCCTTTCTTCCTGATGTAGCTTTTGGCTGTGCTCCTTGGGCTGGCTGACTTCAAGGGAGAGACAACAGCCAACCTGGGAAGTTGCAATGACAACGAATCTCCCTGTGAGGGCACGAACCCGGAGCCAAAGAAGGTGGTACCAAATGTCCAATTCCACTGAGTGTGGCGTCTTTGCAAACTCACCCCTATATGGCCTGAGCCAAAGACAACAAGAAAAATGGCAGGTTGGCTGTGCTGTGGCCAGGCCTTCCGCAAGGTTGCTACCCCAGCCTCGGGAAGGGCATGGCTGGGCCTGGTTTTCACAGCGCCTCGGCTTACGTGCGGTTGACGGTGCTGCCTACTAGCAGCCACGGACTGCTCATTAGCCACTCCCGGCTGGGTATACACGGGATGGGTAAGTGTGACTGCCTCTGGGACATGATTTGGGGGATGGGGCGACAGATGGGAGCAGTACTTTTGCACTGCTTAAAAATTTTAACCATATGGATTTTGTTCAATCAATCAGTAGATAAAGAGACAAAAACTCATTAGCAGTAAATGAACCATCCGTGGTGCCTGCTTCTTCTCCTTGTACCTCTCACCTGACTTCTCAAACTGGGGTACAAAGGACCACCCCCCAGGGATACGGGGTGGCCCAACAAGAGGAAATCTGGAACTCCAATTTTACTTGAAAAATTGGGCAAAGAGAAAGGCAAAAACATTACTTTTATATGAAGAGATATATGAATATATGCGAAGTATAATGGAGAATGTACTTGGATGATTAAGAGGAAACATAATATTTTCATTCAACCATATGCCATATACCAGTCAACCTACTGCCATGCTCATGAAGCACTCAGTGCCACTTCTGTGTGTAAGGGTCCCTGAGGCTGCAGGGGTATTTGAGAACCTGTCTCCAGGGGCTGCACACGTGAAGCCACCAAGAGGAAAGGTGTTCCTAGAGAGGGGCTGAGTGTGGCAAAGCTGAGCCTTAAAGGATAGGGAGGGTCTTTTTTGGCAGATGAGAGGAGGGAGACCGTGAGCAAATAGCAGTGGGATGGCCTGGGCACAGAGGAGTGTGTGCTGGGGTCCAGAGAGAATGACAGTAGATGCAGATAACAGAAGGCCCCAGTGAGGGGCTGCAGAGCTTCTCAATCTTGTTCCTAAAGCTTCACTTCAAGGGAAAGGGAGGATACATGCCCTTGGCATTCAGGAAGTGGCTTGAAGCCCCTGGAACCCTTCAAAGTACATCCAAAATCCAATGACCTCTTCACTACCCTTCTGGGCCAAGCCACTTTCATCTCTCACCTGGATGAATGTCAGAGCTTTCTAAGCAGGGTCTCCTTGCCTCTGTCTTGCAGAGTGGCCAGATTGATCTTTTAATAATATAAACGCATCATGTGATGCCTTTGCTCAATCCTGCAGTGGTTCCTGCCTTCTTCAGATCAATAGCCAGGTCATTCGAATGTCCCCAAGCCTGTGCCATCTGGCCCTGCCACTTTTTGCTTCACCACTCTCCCACTCCCCTTCCCACTTTGCACCAGTCACCTGGCCTTCTGGCTTCCTTAGAGCACTTAGGCTAGACGTGGTCCTGCCTCAGAGCCGTTGCACTTGATGTTTCTTCTTTTGAGAAAGCTTCTGGCCAGGTGTTCACATGCTGGCTCCCTCCTCTGCTCCTCGTCTTCTCTCTAAGGCCATCCCTGGCCACTCCATTTGGACCTGCACCTCCCAGCACTTTCCCTCTCCGCTTCCTTACTTGACTTCCCTTTGTAGTACTTGTCACCACTTAGCTAATCTACTTATTTATTTTGCTTGTCCATCTATCTACCTAAAATGTAGGCTCCAAGAATATGAATTTTTTAAATTTCTGCTTTATTACAACGTAATGTCATGTAACTCCTCCTTAAGAAGAGATGCAGTTTATAAACATAGAGGCGATCAGGGAAATAAAACACCGCTATTAAATTATCACCATAGTCATTGCCACAGGTGAAGCCCTCTGACAGATTCCAAATTCAGTGGGCAGAAGTGTAAGCAGAAACAGCACATTTGCATAGCTGTGGAGTATTTCCCCCCAAACATTTAAGAAATAGAAAAAGAAAATTCATAACTTTATAGTAGAGGGTCCTGGAGAAACCATCTTAACTTCATGGCCAAGGTTAAGAGCAACCATGACATAGTGAAATACAGCATCATGTAATTCCTGACCTGCTAGGCTGGGAAGGGCACAGCACCTCTGGGTGTTCTTCCCAATCCTGCAGCTCCTCAATATCACCATGAGAAAATATCAGGTAGACCCCCAGGGGAAGGCATTCTATGAAACAACGGACTAGTCCTCTTAAGAGCATCATGGAAGACAAGGAGAGAAGGTGGAGCAGTCGCAGTGAAGCAGACTAAGGAGACAAGACAACTAAATGCACTGTGGAATCTTGAATAGGACCCTAGACCAGACAGAAAAAATAATACATTAATAGGAAAAAAATGGCGACATCTGAATTAAGCATGTAGTTTATAGTATTGTAGCAAGATTATTTATTTAGTTTTGGTGACCGCTCCATGGCTGTATGAGATAGTTGTGTAGGGGAAGCTGCTTAAAGGGTATATGTGAGCTCCATGTACTAGTTTTGCAACTCTTCTGTAAGTCTAAAATTATCTCAAAATAAAAAAAAATATTTAAAGGTCATTGGGGCAAGTTTGGTGGCCTTTTTTCATTGACCTCTAGGCTTTGTAGCAGAAAGAGGGGAAAATAAGACTAGGAGCCATTACTAAAAATGGGATTGAGGAAGAAGGGTCCACACAATTAGCTGTTCAAACAACAAACCAGCTGTTCGCTTTTGACCCCTCCTCCCCCCCTCCTTCCCCATCCTCACGCAAGTCAAGGCTGAGCAGGTCTCTTGGTCTCCTGAATCTACTCTTTTCAGCCCACTATCCCCACTGAACTTGAAAGGCAGGGCTCCGTCTTCCCCTCTGGATTACTGCCGGAGCCTTCCCTTGAATCAGTGAACGCAGAAGAGTGGGACGCAGGGAAAGGGACCCCTGAAAACCCATAAAGAGATGTCCTTGCAAGTTACTGACATGGAGTGACCAGACAGGTCAGAAGAAAATGTATGCACGTGATATGGAAACCGAGTGGGGAAGTTGCCTTAGAGCTATCAGCAAGTGGAAGGAAAAAAAATCTACAAAACTCAAAAGCCCCGCCTTGGTCACTGTCCACAGTCTTTCTTCTCTGACGGAAAGCAGCGGGCCCCACACGGCTTTCCGTCAAAGCAGGGTATCAAAGACTGAGATCCCTCGTTATCTCCAGTTTTTACTCAAAGAATTCAGCATGTTTGCATGTTTTTAAAATCTCCCCCTTTCATTTATTGTCTCTGGGTAAACACTTGTGATTCATAAATGCCTTACAAGTGAATCAGTATTCTCCTGTTCAAACCAGCAGAGGCCACATCAAACAATAGTCCACAAGGTATTATTAATCATTAAATAGGCACATATAAGAACACTCAGGCAAGGGAGCCATTTTTTTTTAAAGGGAATTAACAAAGAGTAAACCTTGACTTTGACCTATTCAGGAAAAAAAGGTGGTTTTTGTTTGGTTGGGTTTCTTTCGGTGAGGGGTGGGGGACGTTGTTCTTGTTTCTTTGGGGATTTTTTTATTTTGTTATGTTTCCTTTTTACTATTAAAGATTTCGTCAAATTCAAAGCTAAAAAAGACAAATATTTCATGTGGGAAAATGCTTCTTCCTTTAGGGTCTTCCTTCAGCTGTTAAACAATGGCCTGAGTTTCAAATGTTAGCACTCACCTCTTCCACATTCACATGCCTGAGAAAAATACGTGCTCAGCCCTAGTGGGTAGGTGCAAGAGTCCCTGGCAGCGCTGCTATGCTGTAGTCACAACCCAGGTCGGGCGGGGAGCTCAGGGCACACACGCTCCACAGAAGAAGAAACCAAGTCGTGCGCAACCATCCAACCATCACGACCCTCCCTCTGACCCTGCTTTCTCCCATTTACTCTAGGTTCATAGAGGGGTCCCTCCCTCTCTGCAAGGTAGATGGATGGCATCACCTTCCACAAATGTAGAAGTGCTAGAATGTCAGGGACTGAGGAATAACATTTCTTCTCAGGAAGCATCTCTGATGAAAAGATAAATGAATAGACAGATGAACAACCCAGCACATGCTGTCATAGGCCCACAGAAGTAGGACAGCCACACACACGTCCCAGTCTGTGCCAGTTGTCCTGACATAATTGTTAATAGCCCTACCACCCAGTTTGGACCATAAATCACAGGGTCATCTACAAGAACCTGCTAGAGCAGGAAAGGTCTCAGACACTCATCTTTCCCACCAATCTTATCTCATACAAATGTGACTGGGATCCAGGGAGTGCCTGCCCACGACTGCTCTTTTGGATCGCGTCCCTCTGCAGCCTGTCCCATTCCTTCCTGTGGGGGAGGAGTGGACCACATATCTTGCCGATGCCCCTTCCTCCATCCAGAACTCTCCTTTCAGTGGACCTGAGGCTCATTTTAATTGTCAAGGCAGGGCCACACCAAGACAAAGCCGCAACCACAGCGCTTAGGTGGTAGTGACCCTCCTCCCTGGAAATGGAGAAGCCAGATCAATTTCAAGGTATTCTCCTGCTCTCACAGCCTGAGATTCTCAAAAGACTGGCTGAAGCTTCTCTTCTGTCAAGTACTCACGGACCACTTTACCACAGCGGCTGTCCATCACTTCTCTGAGAATATTAACATCCTGCGATGTTATTTTTGGGTGAATGAGGGTGCATATCTTACCCTCATTCATCTAAAGCACAGGTGGCAAACACAAGGCCCACAGGCTGAACCCGGCCCTCCACCTTGTTTTATCTTGCCTGGTACCTTGTTTCTACCTGGCGGCAGCGCCGAGCTCCTTGCCCCTAGTTAAGGAGGAGTTACAATATACAGTCCTAAAGTTACATTCTGCCCTTTGAAGGCCACCATGAGGCTAATGTGGCCCCTGGTGAAAATGAGTTTGACACTCCTGACTAAAGAGATACATATATAGCAATGATAAAAGCAGCTGAAAACTTGTATTTACAATGTGCCAGGCATTGTTCTAAGCCTGGTATACATTCCCCATCACAAACATCAGTAATGCGGATGTCTCCCCATCCAACAGGTAAGTACATTGAGGTACAGAATGGTTATGTCACACGGCCAGAGAGCAAACAAGTTGGAACATGAACCAGGCAGTCCGGCTTTTTAGCCACCCTGTTCTAGTTTTTTTCCTGAACATATATAAAGATATGTGTTCAACATTCCTATAAGAAATAATCACCAGGTCAGTCAAATCTCAGCTGTAAAACACTTGAAGTTCACAGGGGAAGGTGCTATTTAAATATAAGAGGTCATTTCACCTCGACTTTATAGCCCCCTTTATCAATATCACTCAGCATCGTAAAACCACAGGTGTGTTGGGGCGCTCTATAAAAACAGGTGGTTTTGTGGGCTGTGTTCGCACTTATGGAACCCAGTGTGTCTGGGCATGATTAGTATGTGCTTCTTGGTTATGCAGGACCTCCAATGGGGGGTGGGCATAAAAAGAGAGTGAGGGCAGCAAGAGGAAAGCAGCGGTCCTCCTCAAGAGGACCTGCCCTGCCTCAGTGTCTGCCCACCAGCCTCTCCTTTCCCAAGAGTCCTCCTTTTTTGTTCCTTTCCTAGTTTTCCAGAAGGACCAGGGATCTCCCACTGGCCTCTTTTCCATTTCCATCTGCTGCCCAGTGGTGGAACCTGCCGGCTTAAATCTTACTTATTAACTGCATGTAGATATGGCAGACTGCGATTACAGTAGAATTATTTGGGAGCTCAGTATCTCACTTCTTCCCACGAACCTTACCCTGGGAATTGCTTTGTACTTGTGTATTGCCATGTGGTGGTGTGTCTTTAATAACCATCAATAAAGATAGGCCTGGGAAAACCAGGCCTGGGACAGCCACAGACTCCTCTAAATTCACCTGATTGCAACAGAGTAGAGTTGTCTGCAAGGGCACCTTGGGTGCCTACAGGTAGTCACCAGGAGTGGTCAAAGTTAACCAATCCCTGTGGTTCAGCAACCAAAGAAAAGTTGGGAAAATATCCTGATCCTCTGAGAATTCCATTAAATTGCCAACAAAATATACTTCTTGAAGCCAAATCTCATTTATGCATTCACTCTCCAAATATTTGAAAGTTAATTCAAGTTCAGGTAATTGGAAATTGGATGGTTTCAACCCCTGACTGTATTGTCTGACTACCACCAGCACAGGTTCACTGGATACAAAGAAAATAAGCTAAGACTCCTCCCTCCTGTCCAGGTGATAGGTACTTGTGGACACCCAGGCTAGGTCTGTCCCAGGTGCCAGACTTTAAGGGTAGGTAAGGAGGGTGTAGAGGGTTGAATAGCCACCCAGGACAAGGATTTCAAGGACTTGAATGGGATTGTTGGACCCTCCGTGACTGTGGGAGCCCAGCCACATAAAGGCCACAGCTGGATACGTGTGACCCACCACAGCTTGGCGATCTCCTCGGGAAGCCAGTAACACTCTGGGCCTTTACCAGGAGCCCTGTGTGGGTCAGGAAAGCCTGTGCACACCAGCAGGGCACAACAGTCTCCCCTCCCTTGCTCCTCTCAGATTTCAGTCAAGGCTGGCCTTGGAAGTCCAACCCTGCAAAAGGGTTCTTTCTCATCCTCACGTAATGTCTCACCCCAAGCACTCCCCCCAACCTTTCCAGTCTATGGGATCTTAGGTTATGCCCTTAGTCTGCAAGGGCCCTCAGTCACAGACCTAATTTCCCTTCCTGAGATCTTCCCAGGAAACCTCTCAGAAGACGCTGGATGCTGAATTAAGCAGCACTAGCCTCTGCCCAGGAGAGACTATGGTCATCACCTTTCCAAGTCTTTTCCAGAATCTGCTCAATCTTCACACTCAGTGAGATTCCTTCCCCTTACTCCCTGCTCTACCACCCCCAGCTCCTCACCATGAGGAACGACTTCTCCTCTTTGCTCCAAAGATGTATCCTCTGGATTACTAATATTCTATACCAAATTGTCCCCTCTGTTCCAGTTTCTGGAAATCTGGTTGCCTGTGGCTGAGAAAGAAAAGTTTGTTCTCTCCTGGCCTCTCGTCTCCCCACCCAGCCTTGTCTCTAGAGTGCTACTTTCCAGAAAGCTCATCTATCCTATACCCTGTGACCCCAGTAGCCCAGGGCCCAGTCAAATGTCTCCTGCACTGATCACTAGAATCTTCTCTCTCCTTCCCCAGACTTCCTACCAAAGTTCCGCTGTATATGACAAAATGCCATAATGGACTAAAAAGTACCTCGTCGACTGTCAAGTACTACAAAGCAGGGAAACAGGTACCTCCTCCTCCGTGGAAGAGACCAGAAGGTCCCCACCAGGCTAGAATTCACCAGTCTTAAGCTGCAGTTGTAGTGGTTGCCTGGAACTTCTTCATTCATGCTGCTCCCTAAGTCTAATACCTAAAAGGAGAATATATATTTCACATGCAAATACCATTTATCAACCACTTGGAAAATCCCTTACATTTCTCACCTTTCCTTCTGTTGCATGTGAAGTCGACCAGCAGCTTGATGTGATCATGCCCCGATGCCTTCAACACGTTAGCGTCACGCCTCCTCTAGTCCTAACGAAAGCTTACTATTGATGGAACACAGGTTCAGGGGCTGGAAATATTCCCTCCCCCAATCTTTTTTTCAGAGCACAAATAAGGGAAATAGGCTGGCAATTTTAAGAATGCAGAGATGACACGTGGAGTGGCTAGGCTTGGTTGAAGAAGAGGCAGGCTGACTGACTATTCTGTGTGGTCCCTGCAAGTGGCTTCCTATCTCCTGGAACTCAGAAATCAAGAACTCCTCTTTTCCTGAGGTTACAGAGTGATGAGCAAATCCAAGAGAGTCACAATGCAGCGAGCCTGGAATTTAACCATGTTCTGTACTGGGCATATTCTATCATACCACCGAAACCACTCACCAGCATGGAGCTCAACTAGAAAACCCACTTTGGTGGTAATGCTAGTCATTTGCTATAGATGATATTTCAAAATGTTCTCATATAGACATAGTGGGGCGGGTTTCTAGACTGCTGGGCAGGAAACTGGAGCCTATTCTGGTTTTACTATATACCCTCTCTGGAGATATTGCTTGACCTTGGGCAAGTCACTTCTTCCTGGGCTCAATTTTCCAACGCATTCAATGAATGGGCCCATTCAGCCACCTTTTAGGTCCTTTCTGCCTTTCCCTCCCCCTTCCTCTAAGCTGAGAGATAATGCAAAGATGATAATGATGGTGATTTTCATCAAAATGTTATATACATTCATTCTATGTTACTTTTCGGCCCTAAGTTTTGCCTAAACTACCTTCCTGGCTAGCTGATTTTTTGAGAAATTTGATGTTATCACCATGGGAGCAACTATAAGCAAGCCAAACAAATGCACATCCTGGATTCGAAGAGGCTGGGCTCTGCCCTACCTTCCTGAGCCTTCCAGGGACCCCCACAAGCACAAGCCAGGATGTAGTTCTCAGCCTTTTACACACATAGGTGCAAGTCGGATCCGTCGGGAATGACCTCTGGCATCCCTGGCTCCCAGGCTTGCCTCACTGCAGTGCTGCTCAAAGGGTAAAAGGTTACCCAAGCGCACATTTAGACTCTCCCCACCAAGCTGCTACAATGAGGCCAAATGTGGGAGTTAAGGGCGCCCTGCCCCCATCCCATCGGGAAAGGCTTTCTTGGCAACCACCCTCTTACAGAGCCCATTGGAAAGCACACATTCCCGCGGTCTCACTAGCTCTAGTCAAGTTTTCCAGGAGGCAGTGAGGGTGGCGGAAAGCACTGCAGGCTGCTGTTAGCCCATGTTGAAAGCTTCTGTCTTCCGCCTCCACCCCCAGTTTGCAGTCCGAGGTCTCAGCTTGGCCCCGAACCAACTAGGCAGTTCTGTTCAGAAGAAGCAACTTATTTTCATCAAGGTGGAACGCAGAGTCACAGTTGTTTGAAATGCCTCTGCCTGGCAAGCAGGACTCTTGCTCCAAGTTCCAGGGAATCCTCTTCTCTACCTAGACACTTGGTTTTCTTGTTTATCCCTTTTGCCACCCAAAAATTGGGTACAGAGCAGCTACAGTACCACAGAATTAAGACACAAAAAAAAGTTTTGAAAGTTCAAAATGTCTTTATTAATGTGTCTATTTTTAATCCAAGTTTTGGTGGTGATCACAGCTCTATAAACCCTAGTCTAAACTTACCCGGGACCACAGTACTGCGGTGTGATGGAAAGAGCCCCCAGCTGGCTTCTGGCTTAAGGTGCTGTGGACTCTTGTGCCAGACCTTTGCCCTCTCTGAAGCTCAGTACCCCCCTGTCAGTAGAGACTGTCTGGCTCAGTCCCCTCAATCTTTTGGGGTCACAAAATGCTTTGAAACTCTTGTTGAAAGCTATGGACCCTCTCTTCAGGAAAAAAAAAATAACACGTTTGTTCATTCTTTCAAAAAGTATTCATTTTGAATACTTTTCATTTTAAATGACTTTTGAAGAAAGACATTTTGAATTCCATTCCATGGGCTTTATAGGCTCTCCAGCAGTTCATCCATGGACGTTAAGGTAGGAAGTCCCGGTTATGAATTCTGCTGTGACGAACATATATGGGCTCTTATCTAGAAGAAATAATAATAATTCTAGTAAAGGATCATAAAACTACCAGGCAGGCAGGTGCCAGAGAACGAAGGCACAGAGGCAGTCATTATGAAGGTGATCTGGGGCTTCCCTCCCCTTCCGCGTGCCCCCACCCACGGGTACGGCACGCGCACAGGCAAAGCCGGGAGCCTAGCCGGCCTGAAATGTGCCGTTTCTGGGCACTCTGACTACAGGGAGCTGGCTGCAGCCCTGGAGAGACAACAAACATCTCTTTTCTATCCAGGACTTTATTTTTCTCACGGTCTCTGAAAGGGCTGCGATCAGGTGATATGTGTGGGACTGCTCCCCGGTACAGGTGCGGAGCAGGTACCGAGGGGAGGAGAAAATCCGCCCAGTGTGTACTTACTCAAGGGCTCTTTCAATAGCTCTCCCAGGATAGCTCTTGGCAGGGCAGAGACCACGTCTCTGGCAGGCTGCAGGGAATCTGAGTGTGAGAAAGTCAGTCAAGCGGAGGAAAAGGGGGAAAAAAAAAGCTTCAAGTCCTCAGGCAAAATACCTTTTTTTCTCCTTCTCTTGCCCTCTCTCCTTTCTGTAGCTTTAAACCAAACCCACAAACCATTCCGATACCTCAAGACAAAGGGAACTCTCACTACAGATGCATTATTTATTTTACAATTTAAAGCAAACAGGTGAAGCAATAAGACAGAGAGAACCCTCCTTCTGGGGGGCAGAATGGGGAAGGAGAAAACTTACTGGGCATGATACAGTGGAAACCACACCTGGTGTGTGGCTGGTCTCGCAGTAGGATCAAAGAAATGACCGCTGAAGAACAGGGTTCAATTTTCTCTTTGCTTTAAGAGAGAAAGGAGGATGACTGAAAAATAAAGGCTGCTCCGATATAAGAGGAGCCTTCCAAATCCAAAAGTCTATTCTTCAGTTTAGGAGCTTAGTTCTCCGTTTGAGAAGGGGTGGAGAGAGTGTCAACTTGGTGCTATTTTCAATGCCCATTTAGTCTGCAAGCACATTTGCAAAGCAACTTTCTTTTTAAATGGTTAGGGTGGAGGGCCAGCAACTTCCTGGGTTGTTTTTTGTTTGGTTGTTTGGCCCAGACACAAATTCATTGCAAATTTTTGGTTACTTGACTGACCCCTCTGTCTATATCTAAAAATCTGTGTGTGTGAGTTATTTGATCAATCTACCAGCCTAAGCACTCCTAAAGTGGCCATAAACGAGTTGCTGATTAACTATCTGACTGAAGGAGGCTGCTGCAGGCACAAGACCCTGACTATATTCAACATTCTCCACACACCTTTAAACTAGCAGCCAAATCCTGAGGAGATGACCAAGTCAGACGCCACCCCCCGCCCCACAAAAAAGGCTCTTGGGCTAGAGGCTAGAAGAACAGAGGGTGGCACACCCAGCTAGTTAATTAGGACCCAAGAGCAGACAGCAGTCAATGCCATAGCAGAGCTTACTGGAGGAACTGGCTCTCAGATTTGGGGGCAATCTGGAAAGGGTTAACATGCTTCCCTGGGAAGAGTTTAGTTCCTTGGAAGAATCTGGGTCAGAGTATTTAGGCTGTTTTTAAAAGTCAGATGCTAAGCAGAAGCATTTTGAGAACCTTGCAAAGTCTGCATGGCAGAATGGAGAGTAACTTTATAGGCTCATCACCTTTCACCAAGAGGATTTTAAACGCACAGGAAAACTCCACTATTTTCAAAAGCAACAGACAATATTCTGTCATCACCACTTTTCCATCTGTTTAAAATAAGAAAGAAGTCCTACCCCACTGGCCCAGGCTACAGGTCAACAAAGGAGGCGTTGTTCATCGTTTCTTCAGAACATGATAGGGCACAGCCCACTCAGTGTGTTAACACACACACACACACACACACACACACACACACACTCCCAGAAAGTAACCCAAGGGGCAAGAGTGAGTAAATCAAACCTGCAATGAGCTAAGATTGGCTGCAGACTTCAGGGCTGTTCTGGAAGGTGGAAATGAGACTTGGAAGGTAAATATGATCAAAGTCACAATAATTTCTTAGACTCCAAGTTGTGGAGATACATTGCATGAAAGGATAGGCAGGTTTCTGAACTTGGATCATTGAACAGTGTGCTGTCAAAGCCCACGTGAGCTGGTTCTGGGCAGGTGCTTCCGGGTACCAGCCTACACCTATCACTTAGGAACCTCCTTTACAGGCTTGAACCTTGTAACTAGGCTGACTCCAAACCCTGCAACTCGCTCTCCACATTTTTGCCAGAGCCATCTTTCTACAGAACTCTAGTATCACTTCTCTGCTCAAGAGCATTTCATAGCTATCCACTGTCTAAAGTTAAGTCCAAAGTCCTTTAGCTAAATGTCTAAGGATCTTGAGACATGACTTCAAGCCTCCTCCTTCAGTACCTTCTTATACTCCTGCCAGCCCCATACCCTGGTCTCCAAATCATGCCCCAGAATGAGGACCTCAAGTTCCACAGTCTACACTGTTAAAGCCATAGGTACTCTCATGGTCCCCAGCCCCTTGACATTTCCAATGCCTCAAACCCTATATTTTAAGATACAAAGCACAGACAACTTCCTCAAGGAAGTTTTCCAGGATATCCCAACTTATGAGGAATTTAATTATCCTAAACCTCCCCAGCATTTTAATTCTATCCAGACACATAACTGTCTCTATTGAACCTAGGAGATACCAGAGGAACATACTGGGAGATAGATGTTAGCTGCGTTTACGAGTATAGCATCTCTAGTCTGTGGGCTTCCTGAGGGCAATAACTATCTTACTCACACCTGTATTCCCCAAGTAGGCCAATTGTTGCCCATACAGGTATGCTTTAGTATTTTCTTTAGATTCTCCTGATCTCTCTGGCCATCATCATCTAAGCCCTAAGAGAAGGGAATAGTAGAGGAATACGTAGTCATCAATCAGAAAATCAGGGTTTGTCTGCCTCCAGAGTTGACTGGAAACTCCTTGTAGGCTGCCACTGTATCTCTCAACGTGGTAATCCCGGTGTTTAACAGTGTCTGGCATAGTGCGGCGTTTCGTAACGAAAGAAAAAGAGCGGCTTGCACAAGGTCACCCAGAATCAGGAACCACTGAATCTCATCCGGGAAGAGATCTGGTGAAATCATTTACAACATTATCTCAGTGGGGAGCTCGGAGGAAGGAAGGAATGAAGTGTCTGAGAAATGTGTGCCAGGCCTTCAGCAGCCTCCAGGCCTAAGGAGGGGGAGGGGGAGGAGGAGGAGGAAGGGGCGACATCAAACGAGACGCCTAGGCTGCCCCTGAGCTGCACGCTGAGCTCACGGGAGGCGGGAAGGGCGGAGGGGGTGGGCGATCCGGGCAGGCGAACTGGAGGGAGGGAGAGCAGCAGCGGTGGCGGCCGGCAGGCCGGCCCGGGCAGTGCGCGTCGCCCGCCCTGCGCGGCAAATCCCCCAGGGAGGCCGCCGCCAGAGCCCTGGCGCTCCCGGCCCGGCGCCCGCCACGTGGCACCCGGCGGCGGCGGCGGCGGCTCCTCCCGGCGCGCGGCTGGGCCAGCCGGCAGCACGCAGCCGCCCCCGCCGCCCGCCTCCTCCCGGCCGCCCGCCGGCGGCCTCCCGGGTGCAGTGAGGGGGAGCTGCCCGGCTGCCCTGGACCCCGGGAAGAGGCGGGTGGCGCGAAGCCGCTTTAACCGCAGTCGCCGAGCTGAGGCTGGAGGCTGACCCGGCCGCTTCCTAAGTGCGGTCAGGCATCTCGTGACCGCGGCGGGCGCCGGGGGCCCCGCGGGGGGAAGGAAGGAGGGCTGGCCCGGGCAAGGAGCAAACAAGAAGGCCCCTACCCACCCCCCACCCCGGGCTGTCGCTAGTGAGGCTTTCGGCCGAGTTAAAACTCCAAGCCTGAAATCCGGGGTGGAGTGGGGGTTGGAATAATTCCCCACTCTCCACCCTGGTGCGTGCGCTCCCCGCCCGGAAGGGCTGACCTTGGCGGGGGGAAGGAGGGGATGAGGGGTGGTAAGCGCCGGGGCTCCGCTCCCAGCCCGCCGCCCCCTCCGATTCCTGGCCCGGCGGGGGCTGGAGGAGGGGGCCCCCCCGGACACACGCACATACACACACACACCCCACACCCCACACGCAGCGCGCGCCAATGAGCCCGGGCCAGGGGCAGGGGGCGGAGTTTTCCCAGGCTCAAGCACAGCAGCTGCTATTTACCTTCTTGGCTTCTCCCGGGGACCAGGAACCAGCCCCCGCGCTCCGCCGCCCGCCGCCTCCCCCCCTCCTCCCTGCCCCCGGGGCGCGCTCACACACACTCACACACGCACGCACACACACATCCTCCCGGCCCGGCCGCAGCCGCGGCGGCAATAAAACATCCTGGCACGTGCTCCGGCTCCAGGCGCGCCCTCGCCGGCCGGCTGATGTCAAACTGCAGCTCGGCTGGTGTAGCTCTTAAAGGGCCCGCGCGCGTCGGGTGCCGAGGCTGCACCAGCCGC
Source organism: Glossophaga mutica (assembly GCA_039655065.1). NCBI lineage: Eukaryota > Metazoa > Chordata > Mammalia > Chiroptera > Phyllostomidae > Glossophaga > Glossophaga mutica. The sequence continues at coordinate 171,384,424 of CM077304.1, read as the reverse complement.
CGGCAGAGCGAGAATGAGGGAAGAGGCTGCCGCGTGACTTGCCACCTCTAAGTGCCACAGAACAGAGCCTGCGGGTGGAAAGGGAAAGGGTGGCGAGAACGCGCTTGCGTCCTTGAGGGATTGCCATCGAAGTCCCACTTGTTCATCTTTCATTTGAAATTCTATTTTCTTTCTGCCCAGTTGGAAATTATTCTGATTGTTTCCTGGGGAAGCGGGGGGGGGGGCGGGGGAGGGGGCCCAAGCCCCAATTCCTGAAGAGGAATGAGGGGCGGGATCAAATACTAACTTGCTCTGAACAACCTGCAAACAGAAGGTGAAGACATTTTTTTTCCTTTTCTGCACACACACAAAAAAGGGATTTTTTTTCCTTTTCCTGCATGATCGACTTTCAATATCCCCCCTCCAATGTATAGTCTGAGTGGGAAATAACTTACATGTTTCGGTAATTCACACCCTTGCACACGTTCCTCCTGTTCTTTTAACTATTGCAAGTATAATCTTTTAGCTCTTTCTAAACCTTTTAAAAATATTTTTCAAATGAACTTATTAGCGTCAAAGCAGCTCTAGCTCTATTACACATCTGAAAGGAAATAATGAGCAAAGGCCCTAGCCCCCAAAGAAATAAACTAGACTAGAGCAAAATCAATGCGGAAAAAATCCTGCCTAAACCAAAGCCCAGCAGGGATAATACCAAAGGGTTAAAATCCTTTTGATTGACGTTGTAGCCTCCGGTGCCCCGGGCTCAGGCGCGCGCCATTGGCCGCCAGGCCTTGTGCCTGGCGGCCAATGGGGGGGCGCGGTCCACGAGCGGTGCCGCGTGTCTCCTCCTCCTATTGGCTGAAAGTTACTGTGGGAAAGAAAGTTTGGGAAGTTTCACACGAGCCGTTCGCGTGCAGTCCCAGATATATATAGAGGCCGCCAGGGCCTGGGGATCACACAGGATCCGGAGCTGGTGCTGATAACAGCGGAATCCCCCATCTACCTCTCTCCTTGGTCCTGGAATAGCGCTACGATCACAGAGTAGCCATAAGATATTATAATAAACCGTCAGCACTTGCTCAGTAGTTTTGTGACAGTCTCGAGTAAAAGGGACATAAAACAATTTTTGTTTGAAGGACTCCAGAAATAAAATTCTCTAGGGATTAAAAAAAAACAACAAAATGCCAGCTGATATAATGGAGAAAAATTCCTCGTCCCCGGTGGCTGCTACTCCAGCCAGTGTCAACACGACACCGGATAAACCAAAGACAGCATCTGAGCACAGAAAGGTAAGGGCAGTACCTGTATCTCTCTGCAGCCCCAGGAAATTAAGCCGGGGTTGGGGGGGTCTTTTATCTCTAAAAATCCCCGAGGGTGAAATAGCAGGTCCCTTGGAAACTCGGGGCTCTTATTATTTTTTAATTTCTTTACAGTCATCAAAGCCTATCATGGAAAAGAGACGAAGAGCAAGAATAAATGAAAGTCTGAGCCAGCTGAAAACACTGATTTTGGATGCTCTTAAGAAAGATGTAAGTGGATAATGCTGCTTTGTTTTTAATTCAAAAAGCGAAATACTATTTCTTAGGTACGAAGAATGAAATCCACTCTTCAGTGGATCTTCCCCGCCAGCACTACGTATTCTGAGGCGGGAGAGTCGGTCCGCTTTAGCTGAGGTCGGGGGAGGTCGGCGACTTGGGAGGGACCCCCAGCACTCTGAGGCTGCTGGCAGGCGTCTCACTTGCCTTTCTTGCCTCTTCTGTGCAGAGCTCGCGGCATTCCAAACTGGAGAAAGCAGACATTCTGGAAATGACAGTGAAGCACCTCCGGAACCTGCAGCGGGCACAGATGACGGGTGAGGGCAGCTTGCCGCGTCCCCCTCTGCGGGCGTCCCTCTCGCCCGGCGGTGATTTCTTCCAGACTTCCGCCCGTGGTTGTGAGAGGCATTCAGCTACATTTTACAGCCTTGGCTCACGCTTACGTTCCCACGGTCTGGGGCTTATTTATAGCCACAACTCCAAGTTGTTACTGTTCCGGAAAGGGAGGGAGAGTGGTTGCAGCGGCGAGAGCGGCGGGCAGCTTGGCAGTGGGGAAAGCGGGTGGGGGCAAAGGACTTAGAACTGTGGCGTTTTTGAGCCACGCAGAGCCTGAGGGTCTTCTGGTTTAGTACTCCCTCCTCCCTCATGAACAGAAGGGGAAGTGAGGTTCAAATGTCGGGGAAGGGCATTACCCAAGGTCACATCGGACGCTCTGGGGGGTGCACATCTAGGGCTGAGGTCGGTTTAAATCCAGCGACTGGGAACGGAGAGAGGGAGCGCCTTGACTTAAGTCGCCGAGGTAGTGTAGACTAGTGCACGGTTTTACTAAACCCACCCGTCCTAATCGGAGGCAGTTCGTCCCAGTGGCCGGGGAGGCGCGCCGCGGGGACCTCCCAGGGCGGAGGCGGTGGCCTCCGGGCCGGGGCCTTTCTCTGACCCGTCTGTCTCCTTCTGGCCTGCAGCCGCGCTAAGCACAGACCCGAGCGTTCTGGGGAAGTACCGCGCGGGTTTCAGCGAGTGCATGAACGAGGTGACCCGCTTCCTGTCCACGTGCGAGGGCGTTAACACCGAGGTGCGCACGCGGCTGCTTGGCCACCTGGCCAACTGCATGACCCAGATCAACGCCATGACCTACCCCGGGCAGCCGCACCCGGTCTTGCAGGCGCCGCCCCCGCCCCCGCCAGGACCCGGAGGCCCGCAGCACGCGCCGTTTGCGCCGCCGCCACCGTTGGTACCCATACCCGGGGGCGCGGCGCCCCCTCCCGGCGGCGCGCCCTGCAAGCTGGGCAGCCCGGCTGGAGAGGCGGCTAAGGTGTTCGGTGGCTTCCAGGTGGTGCCGGCTCCTGACGGCCAGTTTGCCTTCCTCATCCCCAACGGGGCCTTTGCTCACAGTGGCCCCGTCATCCCAGTTTATACCAGCAACAGCGGGACCTCCGTGGGGCCCAACGCAGTGTCGCCTTCCAGCGGCCCTTCGCTCACGGCGGACTCCATGTGGAGGCCCTGGCGGAACTGAGGGGCTCAGGATACCCCTCCCCCAAAGTCCCCAAACCCCTCTCTCTTCCCTCGTGACACTAAACAGGAACTTGGACTCTGGGAGAGAAGAGGACTTGTGATTAAGTGGTTACTTTGTTTTTTTTTTATTTCTAAAAAGTTACTTTTTTGTAGAGAGCTGTATTAAGTGACTGACCATGCACTATATTTGTATATATTTTATATGTTCATATTGGATTGCGCCTTTGTATTATAAAAGTTCAGATGACATTTCGTTTTTTACACGAGATTTCTTTTTTATGTGACGCCAAAGATGTTTGAAAATGCTCTTAAAATATCTTCCTTTGGGGAAGTTTATTTGAGAAAATATAATAAAAGAAAGAAGTGAATGCTTTTATGTCTTAAAACTGATTATTTCAGAATATATAAAAAATGTTCTTGGCAGAATTTGAATTACATGTAATCTGAGAATTCAGGAGTTGACTCTTGTTATTCAAAGAACATTTTCTAAAAATCATTTCACCATGAACTATATTCCATTCAATTTGCAAGAACCCATCGGATATGGCTTCTCTGATCAATTTGTGGTAAATCTTTGAAAGGATTTCAAACATTTAGTTACAGGTGGGTAGGTCATTCAAGTGTACTTGCTCCATCTGAGGAAGGTTGAACCGGACTGAATTCTTGAAGTTACAGGATCTGGTACCATTGCCCAGGTCATATTAAGGGAGGCTCCTGAGCATTACTCTCCTGGGGTAGATCATAAACATCCTCCAAAGTAAAAACACTTAACTGCTACAGCCTCCAATCTTCAAGGGTTAGAGCCTTCCTTTAATTAGCCAATCCTTAGGTTCAGTTTAGACATTCCTTTGTACCAGCATCCAAAAGTTTGACTTGCCTCTCTGCACCTTCTTCAAGCAAGCTGAGAAGGTCAACAGATTCCTTCTGCCAAGGGACAGCTAGTTAGACTCCCATGTGGAGCCAGAGTCCAGATGATTAACACCAGAAATATGTTTTTGATAAGTTTCTGTGCTTGGTTCTAATAGAGAAAGCATGTGGGGGCCGAGCTGGCAGGCACACAGGCCATCTTCCCCCTTTTAATACAAACAGCAAGCGACCCCTTCCCTTGGTCATGCCCCATTTCCAGGCAAGATGTGGGCTCCAGATAGGAGCAAAAGGCTTGTCTCGGGTTTCAGTTCACATAACCCTCCTTAACAAGTCCTAACTCAAAGCGGACAGCTTTAAACTGTGCCAGGATCTGCAGGGAATTTCTTCCAAATCCCATCACAAAGGCTTGTCAGATTTTGTCAGATTTGGCCAGGTGTTTGACTGCATCCAGGTGTTGGGGAAATGAAAACCACGAGCCCTACGAGACCAGACACATCAGCCGCGCTGTGGGTCTGGCGGGCGCGCCCTCCTCCCTCACCGCCAGCCAGTCCTCCTCCCTGCCAGGCCCCTCCCGCCGGCCTCCTCTCACTCCCCCCGGCCTCCTCTCACTCCCCCCACCCGCCTTCCTTTAGAACGGCTTCTGGGAGGAGAAGGATGAGGCGGGAGAGATCAATCTTTGAAGCCTTCCTAACAAAGATAAAGCCAACGATTTTCTGTCTTGTTTCAAAAGCGTTACCTCTCCCCTGCCTGATCTGGCCTTTCCCATAGGCCGGTGTGGAGAGCAGCTCTATCACAGGACCGATCTAGCAGACAGCACTTGGTTTTCTACTCAGGTACCTTCCGCCCAGCTTCAGATGCAGAAAGAGAGGTTTAAAAGGTACCTTTTCAAATGTGGCTCCTACTTGCCTCATTTTGTGTGTGTGAAGGGAATCCAACACACCCTCCCCCCAAAGAAATACACATACGCACCCTTCTTTATCATATTTTTGCAAGATTTCCCGTTTAAACACAAACATAATAACAATTGCTCTATTAAGACTCCCAACCGAAGCACAAATACTTCATTTAGTAAACCTATCTTCTGTCCCCTCTAGAAGGCCTTAACTGTCCTGGCAGCAATAATGGAGACATCAAGTCTCATTTTTATAAAAGTACATTTATATTCTTAAAAATTCACACACATGCCAGTGCAATCTCTACACCAACTTTAAGTCTCTTTGTCTTTCCCTGTGCAGAGAAAAAGTGAATTTTTATTAGTATCAACAGCACATAGATATCTTGGGGATGGAGTAATAAATTTAAGGAAAAGAAGTAAACATTTGTTCATTAGAAAATAATTGGTAGTTTTAAAAGTGGTCTTTCTTCTGACATAGGTTTAGATTACTAGACATTTGTTTCTGTAAAATATGGGGAAAGGGGAGACCCTAGGCCCCAAATGGTTTTTTTTCAGGCTCTTGTGCCACATATGCCACTAAACTCACTATGTCACTTTGAATGAGTCATTTCCCTTCTCGGGGACAATTCTACATTTGTAAAATGAGTGGGTTTATTTCTAAGTCTCTGTGCCCTCCTGCACCCAGGCTGTTTCTGGAGGATTTAGCTGGGGGAGAGGCAAAGCTTCAAAGACGCCTTCAACCCTGCCCCACCCTCACCTGGATCCCTCCGACCTGGCCTAATTATACCGCCTCGGGGCACACCCAGAAGCCGGTCTTCCCTCGCCCCCCGCAGTGCCTATGGCGCCTGAAGATAAGGCACAATCCCCCCCCCGCCCCCCCACCTGCGTGTGGGCCGCGGGCTTCGGCCGCCTCTCGTATTAGCCTCTCAATGGGGACCCTCCGGGGCTGCGGCCCCCTTAGAACCCGGCATCCGGACAGGAAAAGCGCTGAACTGGAAGAGGGGTTCTCCTCAGTCCCAAAGGGAACCTTCCCTCAATGGTGAATAAGCGCGACTCGGAGGTGCGCCCCCTCCTCGCTCCCGATTCCACCCCCCCCCCGTGTTTCTGCGGTGGGGATCCAGGGGTTAAAACTGGACCCCCTCCGCGTCACCACCGTCCCGGGAAACCTGTCATTAAAGTCAATTAACTTTTCCCACACCCCTTGGCCGGTAACAACTCGCTGCTAGCTTCCTCCCCGGCTCCTAAGTGCAACCAGATGGGCGGCCGAGCTACCCCCGCCGCGCGCCCGCCGGGGCGGCCCGGGGGTTCCAGGGAGGCCGCCGGGGCCCGCGGCCCGGGCGGGAGCAGGCCAGGGCGGCCACGCCGGGCCAGCCCCGGCGGCCCTGCGGCCAAGGTGGTTTGCTTAGCAGGCCCGGCTGCTTTCTGGCAGGAAATGAATAGCTCCCAGATGAGCTCAGGCAACCTGAGAGGTCGTGAGAACGGCGCGAACCCCCGCCTGTGCAGCCGGCAGCCTGCCAGGCCGCGGGGGGAGCGGGCGGCGGCGGCGGCGGGAGGCCGGGAGGCCCGGCGGGCGGGCGGGCGGGCGGCGGCGGGGGGGAGGAGGGAGGAGGGAGCCGCTGACACACGAGCCCGCGCCCGCTCCCGCTGACAGGCAGGCAGCCGCCCGCGCCCGACCGCCTCCCCCGCTTCCCCCGCCCCAGGCCCCAGCGCCTCCCAAGCAGCAGGCCTGAGCCGCAGAAATGCGGCCGCCGGGCCCGGCCAGGGCCTGGGGGTGGGGCGGCCTGCCAGTGTTTTTCCAGTTCTCCCGGTAGCTCCGGGCCGCATTTAGAAGCCGGGAAACTGGGCCGAGGCCAGTGTCAGAGCACCGGAGGCCCTCGCGGCCTGCAGAGCGCTGCCAGGGCTTAGGCCAAGCCATGGCGGGAGCAGGCAGGGAGGGTGGGGGCCAGGCCAAGGGCATCCCAGCCCACAGAGTCATCCCAAAAAATAGCGTCACCAGACAGCAGCTCTAGATGCCTCAAAACAAGAACCTCATTTCTCAAAACCTGAGCACCTACTAGGTGCCCAGCAAGCCCCGACACAGCCAATCATTCCTACACAGCCCCTGCCTTCACAGAGCTCTCAGTTTAGCTGGGGAAACACTCAAGTGACTCATCCCAGGCACGATGTGGTAAGTGCCAAAGGTGAGGTTTAAACAAAGAGCACCTCAGAACAGAGATTAACTCTGATTTGAGAGGAAACCAGGTTTCTCAGAGCTGGCACTTGAAGCCGAGAGGCGAAAGATGAGCTCAACGGGGAGATAGGAATGGGAAGGTGAAGGAATATGCAAATAGGTCCAGTTTGGGGAAATTTCAGGAAGTTCACCTGTGATTGTTATATTTCAAATTTCAAATACATAAAATGGCTTAGAGATCAAAAAGAGAAGGGTAAGTTGTCTGCGTCAGTCCTTGGTTTTGTGCAATACAGCCTAGGGGTTAAAAGCATGTGATATAGCTTCTGATTGCTTAGGTTGTAAAAACCAAGGCAAATTACTTCACTTCTCTGGGCCTCAGCTTTGTAACTCTGTGCCACACTTGGAACTTAGGGCTCTTCGGGTTATATTTCATAGGGTAGTGAGGATGAAATGGGTAAATGCTCATAAAACATTAAGAAAAAAAAAAAAGAATGGTGCTTGGCACGTAAGCCCTCAATACGTGTCAGCTGTTATGATTTCTAAACAACCACGGAGAAGTTTGTTCATCAAACAAGAAAGCCAGCCCTGGTCTTTGCCGGGTCATTTCAGGATCTGCTTGTAATTGCACCAGGCCTCGTGTGAAAGCTCACTGCTTCTTCCTTAGTATCTGAATTTCATGTATTCATTCAATAATTATTGCACCAGGCACTACAGGAGTAAGGGAGAAGAAAGGCAGGATCTCTGTAGCTGCAAAGCTCAGTCTAGCAGGCAGGACAGACCAGTGAAAAAAAGACAAAAGGAACTACTCTGTGTTAAGTGCCATAAAAGTGTAGTGTGTGTATGATGGTACAAAAGGTCACACATCGTAACAGGTGAATTTTTGATCCCCCAAATTATAATGAATCTTTGTGAATTTTTGTAACCACAGAAATTGCTGGGACAGTAAATAATTAGTCAAATTTCACCTGAGAAAAGTTATTGTCAAGTGGTTAATTTCAAAATTAATCATCCTACAATGCTAGTATTTTCTGAGTCAGCATGGTCACCTTGATGTGGTCAAGGAACTCGACCAGAGTCACAAAATCCTGGTTGCAAATTGGCCACTACCTGTGAAATGCTGAGCAAGTCCTTGTAAGTCTGACACAGTGAGAAGGTTAGCTGGAGGAAGTCCTTTTCAACTCCACAGTCAGTGATTCTCTTTGCTCAGCGTGCTTCTGTGTGCCTCTTACAGTTTTACACGTGCTCTGTGGCTGTACGAACCTATATAGGGCATATTTCAAAACTTTCAACCAAGTCCTAGGATGATTTTACAGCCAAGTATTTTCATCTGCAGTTAAAGATGTAGAAACAGACCTGAAGGATGGACATTGTAGTTCCACTGTTGTAGGAAAATAGGCCACACGTTAGATTCTTTTAAAAAAATATTTTATTTATTTATTTTTAGAGAGAGGAGAAAGGAGGGAGAAAGAAAGGGAGAGAGACATCAGTGCATGAGAAAAACAACAATTGGTTGCCTCTCACATTGGTTGCCAACTGGGGACCTGGCTGGCAACACAGGCATGTGCCCTGACTGGGAATTGAACAGCAACCTTCCCGTACTAGGTTGGCACTCAGTCTACTGAGCCACACCAGCCAGGGCAACACATTAGATTCTTGGAGACCTGCTGTGTTAGTGAGAACTGTGCCCACTGTGTGGCACATCCAAGGAAGCCTGCATCTGACAGATTTGCTCACAAATCTGCTACTAAGAACCTGTCCTTTGCTGTACTATTTGTTATCATATTTGGAAAACAGAGTAACAAGAGTTAAAAATACCATCACTTTCCCTCTTCATACTGAAAAATGGCTCCCACTGCCCCCTGTGTAGTTGACCACTTCTTTCCTGAAAGGAGAATGTGATTTATTGATTATCAGGACTCTTTCCACTGAGGAAACATATTTTTCCAACTGGCTAGAGTTTTTTCCACTGGTACACTTGCTGAATTAGTCTGGTTATACAAGAATGACAGTCTAAATTAGTGAGAACTCTGAATTTTAAATATCCAACAGGAAAAGCACTAAACTTTGCAAATACTTGTAGTGGGTCTGAATTCACGGTTCACAAAAGCACTTGCTCTCGTAAAACTAATGCATTAAATTCACTTAAAGAATGTATTTTTTCTCAAGCTGGTTAAACATGGCTCTTGCCATATTATTTATACCATAAATCTTTCTTTATGGTAAGAATAAGAGGAGCCGTAATCGCAGTCCAAGTAAATGATCTCAGTCTGAGTTATAAGTAAGGCCTTACTGTCACTATTCTTATGTCTGGATGTATTTTCAATTGTAATTTGTCTTTAGTCAGTCAGGGATCAATGCATTTTCCCCTTAGAATTGCAAGTATCGCTTAATGACAGTGATGTTCAGGAACACTATTTGTAACTTACTATTTTATTATTCACAAATGTGATCCGGTTTCATGCTTAACTAACTTTGCTGGTTTAGTCATCAATGTGAGACCTGAAATTTATAAATCCATTTTATAAAAAAAATGCAGTCTAGAGACAAACTACTGATATTGACAAATACCACCACCCATAACTTCATGTTTTCTGCTACACAGTTCTCCTTTACCGGTTTTTCCCTGGGCTATAAAATTTGTCTCTAAGGCATCAAAATGTAAAACAGGCATATTATTCCTTAATAGGGACAGGAGAAGGCAAAGGCCATGTCAAATCAGTTTCAGAAGCAACTGCCATATGTGACATTTAGGAGTAAAAGTAAGTCTAAAAGTGCTTAAGGCATTTCTTCATTTTAGAGAATACCCAGTAGATATCTAGGGTCAGGGATGGGATATAAAACTCGAAGGATGGCTTCCCACATCCCATATTTGTGGAGAACAAACACCCTTCAGGACACAGGTATTGTTTCCTGTCTTCTGTTCCATAATTAGGACCCATATGATTATTTTCATACAAGTAGAATCTTTTAGGATCCAATAGATATTTCCCTTAAAACTCTATAAAACAAAGTAATTGTGAAATTAGCCATTAATGCCTTGCAGGGGAGAGTAAGTCCCTAAAGAACCCTGAAACCAAAGACTCATTTGTGTGATTTGTTTTCTTGTTTTGGAGTTGGGGAGACGGGCAAGATGGGGTGGCCCAGATTGGAGGGGGAACATAATACATGATCATGCAGAGAATTTCTGAAACTACTTTAGTGTGATCTCCTTGAGATTGCATTTTAAGTTCAAAACAGAGCGTACCATCCAAAGAAGAGACATTTTAAAACAGTTCGATGCTGGGAACAGTTCAAAAAGAATAACTTAAAAGTGTTGTTCTTGCCTTAAATATTTGCATAGCTCCCATATCAAAGATCTAAGGCTATCATCACATTTATACACATACCCTGGCTTAAAAATAGAAGTTGAATTTTAAACAATCGATTGTGTTGAGATATCGCAATCAGTCTCGAAACTGACACTGGGCTGAATTCAACTTAATTTTTAAAAAGCCACGTTTTCTTGTTTAACATAAAACCTCTAGCCATAGGTCCAGATCTCGGCTCTGTTCTTCCCCTAATCTGATGGGTCCCTCCTCAGACTTTTAACTGGACTCTGTGGAATCTTGTTCTGTTTTAAATAAATGCTGCAGCATCGGTATGAAGCCCCTCATTGCCTGGTTCTGCCTTTCTTTTGAGCCTTCTGGATCAATGACTGTTGAATTTCCCTATCCTGTGGGTAAGATGGGGAGCAGTTATAGGGGCATGGGGAGTGTGGGTGCCTGTGTCAGGTACCAAGAGCTGGGGTTTGCACCTGGGCCTGGGGGCACGGGCACCCTGGACCAGGGAGTGCAGCAGGGGGTGGAGCGTGAGGACATGTCTGCCTCTGCACGCCCTTGCTAAAACAGGGCTTCTCCTTCCTCCAGTAAAAACCTGTCCCCGTGCCAGCCAGCTCTTCTACTCATTAGCTTTTTGGTTCTTGTCATCTTCTGACTTCTTCGCCTCAGCTTACCTGGCTGTCTCTCTCACCTTTCTCGGGAACAGTGCTCAATCAGGGCAGTGGCCCACAAAACATCCGCTTTTATTCCTGAATTTTCAACCTGCCTTACCTTTTCTACTTTCCTCTTTGGCATATAAACTCACTTATTTCTCTACAATTTTTGAGAGACGTCTCCAGCCCTGTACCTCTGTCTCTCTACCTGCAACTTCTCTGCTGCCTTCTCACCGAGGACTCCTGAAATCTTGCTCACAGCCCATACTGCCTCACCTCTCTGACGTCGACCCATGAGGCGAGGCTTCTATAACCACCTCTCTACTGACGTGCTCTGGCCAGGGCCACTCAGTGAACAAACTGGATGATTTCCCTCCTGTCCTTTCTCCTGCCGACATGTGTGAGATTTTGACCATGTGCAAACTCCATCCTTGAAATGTCTTCCTTCCTTAGCCTCTGTGGTAACTCCTTCTCCTGACTTCTTCCAACCTCTCTGGCAACTTTTCAACATCTATCATGGATTCTTTCCTTCTACCCACTCCACTAAGGTCACGGTCCCTGAAATTCTATATGTCCTTTTTCTCTCAACACTCAGCCACACATGGCAGTGATCGGCATCTTTGTGAAAAACATCAGTAAATCTGGTGTCTTCAATCCAGAATTCTTTCCTGAGCCCCAAACCATGGACCCAGATGCCCACAGGACATTTCTGCATGCAAGTCAGTATGTTTTCAAACTCGACTCATGACCCTGGTCCCCATTCTACAAGGTACCCTACCCCCGTTTCTCAGGCTCAACGTACCTTTCTCAACCGTACTACCTGTCTTGTCCTTGTAATCTCACAGGTCACCAGAAACGACCAGGCTTCCCTGTCTTCTGACTCTCAACCCCCATCGCCGTTGCCTCTGTGCAGGAGTTGCAAGCTTTTGCTTTCACCTTCTCCAGACTGACCTCCTCGCCTTCAGTCTTGCCGCCTTCCAGCCTATCAGCTGTACTCTGGTCACACATCCAAACAAGCATGCCTCTGTGAGGAAACTTCCGAAGGTTCCCCGTTACCTCCCAAACTGGAGAAACACGTGCAGCTTGCTTCTGGCCTTGCCTCCTGCCTTATTCTCCACAGGGAAACCCCATCCCATCCATGTTCTAGCCACAGACAAAGCTGCTCCCATGCCAGAGCCCTCCGTGCTCTACCTGGCGTCTACCCCCTCCCACACACTGTCCCCGAGCTGGAAGCCTCCCTCCTCCACGTCTTCCAGAGACACTCCCTTCCCGGCATTATGTGTCTTTCAGAACACTGATCAGTTCCCCTGCTTCCAGGAGCCCATCCTGATGTCTTCGGTTCCCTGCCCTGATCTCTGCCCAGCCCTCCTGAGCCCCCCTGAGGCACGTGATGCAACACTGACGATACTGGAGCGTAGTGACTGTCAACCTGTCTTCCCCAACGCAGACTGTGCAAGTTCGGGCAGCAAAAGCAACGTGTCCTTTCTGTGCTCCCAACACATGGCACAGTGCCTGACATCCAGAAGTCATTCAGGAAGCTATATATATTACTAGCTTAGTAAGAAGGAGGATATTAATAAAAATAACAACTGGCATTTGAATAAAACCTTAAGGTTCACAAAATGCCTTCATAAGCATCGTCTTGTTGGATTCCCCCAATAGTTGTTATCCTCGTGGCAAACATGGATAATTAGTCTCAAAGTGTGTATGTAAGGGGTTGGGCCAAGGGGACGGCTGGAAGGTGGCAGAGGTGAGTCTCCAGAACTGACATGTGCTGGCTGTGGTACCATGCTTCCCTCATTCTCTGTGGAACTGGACAGGCCTGAGCCCACCTCTCTAAAGCCCAGCAATCTGGTTGCGTGATTACCCCTTCCCTGCCAACTGCCCAGGGCAAATAAACCTAGATTCAGTCTCCACGAGCCCTGCACTTGTGCTGCATGTACAGCCAGAACCAATAGGGAGCAGCTGAAATCTATTCTCCTCACCACTGCTTTGTGGCTTTAACACTCATAAATAAAATCTCTCAGGACCTGAGAGCTTCAGGGAACTTTCCTTCCTCTTGTTTCCCAGTCGCATAGGAATTAATGCAATGGAAGGCAAACTTTTTTTTTTAAATATAAAGATTATGATCATCAGCACCAAGGAATTACCAAGAATTTTTCAGAATCACAAATTATGTAGTGAGAATGGGAAAATAAATCTTAAGAATTAAGAAAAGTATCAGGTTTTGAAGATCTTAACTGCATGGCTGCTTTGAAAAAGAGTGGTCCTTTAATAGGTGAATGAATCCCACTGTGACCCAAAGAAACCAGTGGGTAAAAGCATGTGAGGCTGTAGCAGGCGGTTCCAAAGCACCAGTTGTGGGACAGGCACACCAGCAAAGCTGCCAGTATGGCGTGGCTATTTGCAATGAAATCAGTACGGTCTCTGTAACCAGTTATGGATTTTCCAGATATAATTTGTTTGGGCTTTTCTTTCCTGTCTGTGACTGCTAGTGTCTTGCATTCCAATTTTGTGATAAACCAAAAAGACCATTTATTACCTGAGGGGTTTCTTTAGAAGAGATGTTACAGTTTGTTCGGGTTACCTGCAGCTCAGGATGTGGAACCAGAAGTAAGGGGTATTCTGTATCAGCATGGATCACTGACCCACAAAACAGCACCCGGTACAGGCTGGCTGGTCAGTCACTCACCAGGGGTTAATGCAGCGCCTACTCTGGGCCACACACTGTTCCAGGCACCAGAGTTTGTCCAACAAACAAGACAAGCAAGGCCTCAGCTCTCAGGGAGTACATGTTCCACCCATGGAGAAGAAAGTAGAAAAGACAATAAATGGATGAAGGACAGAATGTACACTTAAGGTAAACACTATAAAGAAAGTGAATTAGGGAGCTGTAATAGAACAGGACTGAAGTGGGGCTGGGGTCTAATTCTGAACGGGTGGTCAGGGAAGGCCTTACTGAAGAGGAGACTCTTGAAGCTAGGAAGTCAAAGAAAGCAAGGATCCCACCTGATTTTGCAGGCCCAGTCAGTGGAGGTGGCAAATGTTACCTCTGGCCAGCCTGGGCCATGTTTGTAAGTGGCCAACTGTGGGGCCCAGGGCCATAAATAGGGCCAGTGCCATTTGCTGCAATTTTTATGATAAATACAATTACTAAAAACTCCTATACAGTTCACCTAGTACTTTAAAGAACTGAGGTAGGTGCTAATTCAGAGATTACGAAATCAGCCCCTTTGTTGCCCCACCGAAGACATGGGGGTCCGGGGCAGCAGTGAGCTTCGAATTAATTTGTTCATTCCATATCAGCAAAGTGTGAAAAGCCTTCGAGGGGTTCACAGTCGAGTGGGGGCCACAGCGTATGGACCACGGAGGAGGAAAAGTGTGAAAAGCAGTCATCTTAGGGCCCACTCTGGATGTTGCCAGGGGCCGAGCCAGGACTAGAACCCCAGGCTTCGGATGTCCAGCCAGAACTTTATCTGCTTCAATTCTTCTTTTTTCCCCATATATCTCAGCTTTGTATTTACTGTTTCTTCCACCTGGAAAAACTTCCCCTGTCCCCAGCACCCCCTCCAGTCCCTTTGGTTAACAGCCATCAGCCGTCACCTCAGACTCTACCTCCCCAGAAGCCTTGCCCCAGCCTCTTCCCTCTGAACATTTTTGTAGTGTTCTCACTGCTTCCTGTGCCACCATTGGTCTTTCCCCCATTGGTCTGCTCATCCCATGGACTGTGAGCTTTCCTTCATGGCCACACTGTATCCTCAGGACCTTTCCAATGCCTGGCACACAGTAGGCACTCAATAAAGTTCTGTTGAATAAGTAGGCAAGTACACAAATCTATTGAGCATGTTGCACCTCCCCTTTTCCTCCCTCTAGGCATCACCCCAGACCCCAGTGCACCTGCTTGCCCCACCAGGGCTTCACTGAGGCCTGCCATCCACAGAGAGCCTGGAGACGACTCATACCACACTTACCCAGCCTGGGCATGTTGGTTTCATGAGAAGACCCAGGAAAAGCCCTGACCGAGTCCATTTCTCCTAACTGCATCCCTTTGCAAAAGACTGGGAAATTCTCTCTATTACTCTGTGAGTAAGCACTGATTGCCCCCGCAAAAGCCACCCATTCCTTAGCAGTTTTCCAGGTACCCCAGCAACGCCCACTCACAGAACTGGCCTGGGAGGAAACACACCACAACTGTCAGAGGGGCTGTGTTGAAGGAGACTATGGGTGGGTTTTTTCCCCCTTTTCCCATTTTCCAAATACTCTGTAGAGTGGTTATGCTACTTTTCTAGCTGAAATGTTTATATTTTTAAAACTGAGCCTTTGACAACAGCTTAGGGAAAATATTTCTTTTCTGAATGCCGGCTGTGCCAATATTCGGTACAGTTTGGCTCAGCGTTTAATTATTATGTTCCTTAGTCCTGAGTGCCTTTGCTGGGTCTCTCACAGCTAGGCTGGCACAGAGGCAATCTGAGGCTTTCCTCTCCTAAGATCAATCAAGGGCCCGCCTGGCATGTTGTGGCTGCTCAGAAAATACTGCTGGCTCCTTTGCTCATGCAGCAGGATTGAGGTCAGCTCCAGGGCTCCAGCCTGAGGGCTGAGGAGAAGGCTCCCCTTCTTCTTGGCCCTGCCTGACCACACTCTTCCCCAATCATGATGGCTAAGACTCTGAAGTCAGTTCTCTGGTGGATTAAGGTGGAGGTAAATTTGTTGCCATTTCCATGGTAAGGAAGTAGTTTTTCCTCCTCTTTTGATTCTGGTGTGGCCCCATGACTGTTTGAACAAACTGAAAGCAGCAGAGGTGCCTCTGTGCAGGTTCTAGGCCTGGGCCTCAAGAAGGGCTGGCAGCCTCTGCTTTTGCACACTGGGGAGACCTGAACTACCATGTAAGAAGTCAGCTACACTGATGGAGAGACTAGGGGTGGGGTGGGGTGGAAGTAGCACCCACATCAATAGGGGGAGGCCTCAAGACTACGTAGAGAGAAGCCCTGCCATCACAGCATCCCAGCTGAGCCCAGCCCTCCAACCATCACCACCAAGGTACCAGCCACAAGAGGGAGCCATCTGGGTGCTGCAGCTGGTGGAGTCCCACGACCACTGCAGCATAGTCAGCAGCACATGGAGCAGAAGAGCTGCCCAGCTGAGCCCAGTCAACTCGCAGAATGAGGAGAGATAATAGAATGGCTATTATTTTAAGTCTATCAAGCTGGCTTCCAAATAAAACCAACACAACCTGTTGATGAGACAAAGCTGAGTTTATTGCTTACTGTGGTAAGGGAGAACACCATGTGGCAAGGCTTTGTCAGTGTGTCCAAGGGGGGGAGATGAAGTCAGAACTTATTTGTAACTAGAAGCTTGGTTTAAGGCCGTATTTCATTAGAGAGACATGATTCAAATGGGGTAAGAATCACCGTGTAACAATCCAAGATTGGTGGAAACAGCAAGGCAAGGGATTTCCAGCTGAGGAATTCAAAGAATCTTAGAGCACAAACTGTTGATGTTTCCCATTGAAGAATCGACGAGAAGTTCCTTTAGTGAACAGTCAAACCATTTTCCTGGGTAGGAGACTCCCAAATAAATAAAGTCGTACTAATGAAAGTAGAGGAATATTAAAGTTCTGCTAATGAAGACAGAGAAATAGCACAAAGTCATCTTAATATAAGCAATAAGATACGGTTTATGTTCTCCAGTCCAGGCTGAGTGTGGGGCTAGCTGATTTCGATTCTCAAGCCACTAAGTTTGGGGATGGTTTGTTATACAGCAGTTAACAATTGAGACACTCCTCAAACCTTCCACTTCTCAATGTTTCTGTATTTCTCAATTCATTCATTATTACCTATTATACACCCATTATGTGCCAAGCACAGGGCTAGGCACTGGTAACATGAAGGAGAATAAAACAGGGCCCCAGCTTTTTCAGAGCTTAAACTGTAGTCAGGAAGAGATAGACAATAAAACACTAATCAAAAAAAAAAAAAAATAACAAGGTCATCTCTGTACTGATGAAGTGTTCTGAGGAAAATGAAATAGAGAAATGGAAGTCCTCTTGAGAAGATGATATCTGTACTGGATGACATGTGAATGGTGAAAGGGTCCAACACCTCAAGCTCTCAGTAGGGAACATTGCAGGCAGGGGCACAGACAAGGCCAATTCCATGAGGCAGGAAAGAGCACTGGCATGCTGGAGGGACAGAAAGGCCAGCGGGCCTGAAACCTGCTGACCAAGGCGGGTGTGGCCCACGATGAGGCTAGAAAGGCTGGCAGAGGTCAGATCACATAGGGCTTTGATGGTCACGATGAGGAACTTAGAAGCCACTGGAGCAGTGCTGCCCACTAGAAATCAAATGCAGGCAATATATGCAATTTTTAGTTTTCTAGTAGCCACATTTTTAAGTAAAAATAAATAGGTATGACCAGAATTAATTTTAATATTTTATTTAACCCAATATACCTAAAATATTACTTTAACATGTACTCCATCTGTAAAATTATTGATGGGATATTTTACATTCTTTTTTTAGTGCTAAGTATTTAAAACATATATGATACTTCCAGCACATCTCAGTTCAGACTGGCCACATGACAAGTGCTCAGCAGCCACCTGTGGCCAGTGGCTACCATACGGGCCAGGGCGGCCCTGGAGGGTCTAATGATCACCATCCTCAGAGCCGACTTTCATTTCTGTCTTCCCCGCAAACTGACCCGCCTCCATCACCCACCAAGAGCTTATGTAATTCCATCTAAGCACTGCCACGTCCATCCCGTCACCTTCGCCCCCACTCAAATGTCTTCATTATTTTGCACAGCAGTTATTCCCACATCCTCTGAACTGGACTTTCTGCCTTCGCTCTAACTCCACCAGTCTCTCTCCACCAGGCTACCGATGTGTTCTGCTAACGCACGGCTTCCATCTTCTCGCTTCTCCCCCTCCAGTCGTCTATAGCTCCTCTGCCCCCTGAAGTTCAGACTCCTTTGGAAGGCCTACAGGACCCCTCCTAAAATAGCCTCACCCCTCCTTTTAGCATTCGTTCCCACAAACCCCTTTATATAATGCAATTAAAACCCAGGTCCCATCTTGGTCCACTTCATCACCCTGTCCCAGTGACTTACAAAAGTAATGTTATTTTATTTCCCAAAATATCCTTAAGGACCATGGATTAATTACAGTGAAACATTGGAAGCTTTCAGCATTTGTTTCTGTTTATCATTTTCCTTTAATAGCAATTTTCCTCTCTTATAAAAGTGTTTTCTATTTTTCATTTGATAGTTTTTATTTTGTAAAATTTTTATTCTTTTAAAAGCAATTCCAGCCACCTGCAACATTTCGGTATGAGTTACCTGCTTGTTGCTTGGTTTGTTTGTTCTTATCCCACAGTCAACTCTTGGCAAAAGTGGTGCATGGCAACTGTACACAATCAGGCATCGTACATATTGTGTGTGCGTGTAAAATTTTAAGCTAAAGTACACTTAATTGTATTTTGAAAACCTATGACATCACTTGAAATTATGAGAAACACTATGGGATATAGCAAGTCCAGGCTGGGAATCTCTTAAAATCCTCCTTGACTTTGGTTATGACGTTGCAAGAGCATCTTAACCACCAATTTTGAAGTGTGGTTGAAAGCCATTCCTCATAATTTTCCTTTTTTCCCCTTGGTTGAAACACTTAAGTAACTGAATATGTAATTTTTGCAGACCCCATTCCAAAAGAGCCATCAAAACAAAATTCACGTGATGGCCACATGCTGGTGGCTGTCACCCAGCTGTTCTTGACTATTTACGGATGTGAGGTATTAACTCCAGAGTTCGACTAGAAGTGAATTGAGTCAGAACTTGTTATTGAAGGAAGCTAGTGCTTGCATCTCTGAAAATAATAAAGTCAAGGGGTTCACGAGCTTGTTCCAGTGGGAGTCCCCATTCCCTAGATTTTGTCTACCAACTTGATTTGGCTTGATTTTAATTTGGTTCAGAAGCCTACTTCAGTCCTTTGCATACATTTCCGTATAAATGAAGGTCTAATAGCAAACACATAATGGCCCTCTCCTTGCCAGACCACAGGCCCAGTGCTCTACCGAGAAAACCTACAAACAAAGCTGCCAACCAAAATTAATTTTAGTCTTTAATAAAGAATCAAAGCATTTATCTGAGCAAAAAAAGTTGCAGCTCAGAAAACACAGATCCAGGTAGCAACCTAAACTGTGCCCCTGAGACAAAGGAGAGGCCACCTTTTATAGAGAACCTTCAGCTCATAGTTCCCATTTTGGTTTATGTCATGCAAATAAGGCTTCCAAATCCTACAGTTCTGATTGGTTAGAGTAAGTCACTGTCTGCTGTCTGGATGGTAGCCATGGGAAGGAAGGAGGACCTTCTCTACAGTGATGGACTCAAACAGCAGCGTAAACAGGCACCACGGTGCAGGATGTTAGAACTTTAATTTGTGGTTTTTCCTGGGGTGCAAGGTTCTTGAGATTTCAGCTTCAGGCCCATTTAACACAAGGAGTCTTGACAGGTAAATTCCTTCTCAGAGCGTATAAAGCTCGTACAGCTCATGTTTCCTCAGTCTCCCTAGAGTTTTAGTCTCCATCTTCTTCTGCCTCCATCTAACACTAAACTCTTACTGAGCACCTACTATGTGCTGTCCTTTGGAGAGACAGATACATGAGACACCAGCCTCTCAATCGCTGAAAAATTTAGGTGTAAATAAAGAATGTTTTAAAGTCCCTTGAGGTGATTCAAGAAAAATGAGTGCTTCTTGTAAGGCTGAAGATTCTAGGCAGTTTGGTAGGTAAGATGGGTTGGAAAAGTAGGTAGAGAAGAGGTTAGAAGAGGCTTCAGGGCTGGGCGTGATTTGGGAAGGGAGGGCAGAAAAAGGCCAGGTTTGACTGGTTTCGTGTGCTAATGAGTCACAACTATCAGTCAAAGTTGTCCAGGAAAAGCTGCCGCTTGAAATTCCCCAGAGGGGGCCAGGGAGAACCAGAAGAACCTGACCTGGAGATGGGCCCTGCCCTAACTCGCCAAGACCTTGGCAATGTCACTTGCCCTCATTTAACTCTAGTTTCCTCATCTGTAAAATGGGAGCATTGGATCATTTGGTCTCAGGGATCCTTCAACTTGAGACCACAATCCCCTGAATCGCCTTCCCTGAGTGGGGGTCAAAATGTGCAGACAGTGTGAACTATGTACATCAGATGTTGCAGTTAGAAGCTGATGGCGATGGGTCACGGGCCACAAGTACACATTATCTGCCCAAGAACACAGAACCACTTTCAGTCTCTCAGTTATCCGCACTTGTCCCCAGTTTCTTCCCATTTCTCTCTGTTTGGTTTAGGTTTTAATTATTCATTCATTCATTCAACAAAAAAACATTTGGTACTGCTGAGTACTGGGCCCTATATTAGCCACCACAAACTATCTCAACCCCACTGTGGGATGGACTTTCTAAGTGAAAAATGCTGTCAGGCTAGCCCCAGGAATTTGATGCCAAGCTCTGGGGAAGGTCTTGTCCATTTCCGGGGGATTTTCAGCAGATTTCCTGGAATGGAGAGTGAGGGGAGTTATCGTGTACAAGTGCCCTATCGCACTTGAGACTCAGCACTTCTAAAGAAAACTTGAGATTCCCTCCTCCTTCACATCACTCCTCTCCCCTCAGTGAACAACAGTACCCATTTCCCCACTCCAGTTAAAGCCATTTCAGTCCCCTTGGCCTTCTTACACTCCTTACTCAGAGGAAGCAAGTGACCCCGGGAAGTTGAAGGGCCAGTGTGGTCCCGACAAGCGAAGGAGGCCCACCAGCAGTGGGTTAAAGCAGCAGAAGGAACTTGCGTTGGGAGAGGGATTAGACCCAGGCTTGGTGGAGAGAGGCCCTTGGCAAAGCCAGCTAGCAGCTGAGTAATCTGGGTTTCTGGGTGTCAGGGCTCAGGGTACCTGACAGCAGCAGGCATTTCTCTCATACCACCAAGTCACCTTCCCTTCCTGTGGCTTCTTACCTGCTTGGAACTGGGAGGGCCTGTTACAGAATCTAATCAGTGCTCTGAACTTGAGGACGCCTACCTCAAGGCAGATCAGGCAAACTTCCGCAGCCATGGACAGAGCAGGCAGGTCCAGGCTTCTGCTGGGGTTAAGGCCCTCCCTCCATGCCCAGCCTGACCTGGTGATTAATGCCTCCCGTGGGCACAGGAACCATAGCCTTTCCTTCTGAACTTTGGGAGGCCACATCTTAGCCCTAGTCTTCTTTGTCCTGAAGAGTGTTCATATTTGTCACGAAGGAGGTGATGAAGGCAGGAAAGGGGAGTGTTGGCCTGGGAACCCAGAGCAGCCCAAAGTAATTGCAACCTTTAAGTGAAAGAAGAGGGGAAAAAATGAGTTGAGGTGGGAGGGTTGTTTAAAGGCAGAAATGAATTGGGGCGAGAGAGTAGAATGGGAGGTATGTAAGCAGAGAGAGAGAGAAGGAGACTTATTTACAGTCTTCTGAGAGCAAAAAGTTAGAATCTTCCCCCTTCCACAGCAGGATCTCAGGGCTCAGCATAAGAATCTCAATATTTCAATGTCTCTCCCATCCTTCTACCACACCACCCCTCCCCCACCCCTCTCTCTTCTTTCGCTTCAGCGGTTTGCATTATCCTTTGCCAAGCTCCAAGAGCCTCAGGACCTGTATCTACTTCAGCCCCAGCTGTAAGTCTTCCTCCCCACTCCAGGAATTTCACAAATAAATCACTGAGAACAGAGCTCTCCTCACCACAAACAGCATGCCGGCTTCTGCTCAGCCTCTGTGGCCTTGGACCAGCTCCTGGAAGGGGCCCCTGCCTGGTGACAAGCACCCACACAGCCTGTCTCTCACAAACACTCAGCCCCAGGGAGGCCCTGCCTCCCAGGTGACCTGACAGGCTTGGAGGGAGCCTGCAAGGCCAGGTTGTGCTGCTCACCGCCACCCTCACCCTAGGCTAAGCTGGGTCCACAGCACAAGGTTCTCTCCCAGGGGACCAAGCACACAGCACAGCGACCTTGGGAAAGTTATTTTAGCCTCTGCAGACTTCCCATTCCCTGTTTTAAAATAGATCAGAAATTTATGCTGTTCAATTCACAAAGAAGCTGCCTTGGAAGAGACTGATTTGTTCTGAAGTGTTTTGGCTTCCTGAGAGGAACCCAAGGTCCTGGAAACCTCTTTGAGCCAGCACAGACACAGGTGTC
Source organism: Glossophaga mutica (assembly GCA_039655065.1). Lineage (NCBI taxonomy): Eukaryota > Metazoa > Chordata > Mammalia > Chiroptera > Phyllostomidae > Glossophaga > Glossophaga mutica. The sequence continues at coordinate 171,362,312 of CM077304.1, read as the reverse complement.
CACACATGCGTGATATGCAAATCCACCCACAAACTCCTGGGGACAGGGACATTACTCTGTGCACTGCTGGGTCCCCTGCAGTAGAGTGCTTGGAATAAGGGCAATGCTCAATAAAGTTATTAAATGAACACACTTGGCAAATATTTCCTGTGTCCCCTTCTCATGCCAGCCATTGTGCTCAGAGTTTAGGTCAGCCCTAGCCTTCAGGTTGCCCGCAGTCCAGGAGGGAGGCACACACATAAGCAAATACAGCTGATAAGAGGGTGTTAGTGGGAAAAGAAAAGAAAACAGGGTACAGACAGGGAGGTTCAGAAGAGTGAGCTCAGCTCTGCTCTTTGTGGGGGGGGGGCAGGGACAGGAGAGGGTGGTAGCTCTGAGCATTGAAGGCAGGGTGGGAGTTCATTAGCCGGACAAGAGGGGAGGTGGTGGAGGTGGCAGATATCTTCACGCTGACGGAAAACGTTTTCAAAATAATAGACCCCTGAGACAACGTGGCAGAGTCCAGAGCACCGCAGATTTCCCCACTCTCAGGGCTGGACCACGGGAAGGAGGCTGACATTTGGAGATGAGCAGGGGAGGGGAGGAGGAAGGCTGGTTAAGGAGGGCTGGATCTGCAGGTTATTAAGTCCCAGCATCTTTCAGTTGTTCCTATACTTAACATCAGCATCTTTATTAGACCCTTAAAATGTAGTAGTTTTACCTCTCTCTCTGCTGATTGAGAAACTGTAAGCATATGGCTGACAAACTGCCCGCAGTAACTCTGAGACATCCCCGACCTCATGTCTGTCTCCACACCAGGGCCTGTATGTTGGAAAGCATTACTTAGGGGGACCAGATACAGTGGATTTATCACCCAAACTGGTTCATTCTGGGGACTGAAGGGTCATTATGAATAACTGACCAGGGCAACGAGTAAGAGCTGGGACCATTCTGGGGAAACCAGGATATAGGGTCACTCCAGCTAAAGATCTGCCACTGAAGGGCTTCAGAGAGGCAAACAGTATGATCAGATTCACAGACGGAGTAAGAAGGGAAAGATGGAGGCCCTCGCTAGCTTTGGCATTCGATGAATCTATGATTGACAGGCATTGGAAGGCTTAGCTAAAATACGTCCTCAAGGAAGTTTTGGGGGTGGACAGCAATTCAGTCTAAACCTTGAAGACCATACCAATATCCTGTGTTTTCAGGTGAAACCCAGTAAAAGTGCCCAAGAAAAACACTCCCAAGGAAGCTCCACTCATCCACCCATCCAAGAAGAGAAAGGAGATGCCCGTGAAAACATTCCACTGAAATTGAAGCCATGCTGCCCACCCACTTCTCCCTCAAGCCCTTGCCCTCCCTTCCTCCTCCTCCTCCCGAGTCCAGCAGCACAGGTGAGAGGGGACAGGATCTGTAAGAGGATGTGCGCATGAAGAGGTTAAGTTGGTGCTGTTGATCCAACTCCTATGGCAATCCTCTCCCTCTCAACCTCTGCCCCCACAATAAACCAAAAAACATTCTCTCTTAAAAAAATATTCATGGCTGCTCATTGCCTAAAGAATTAAGCACGAACGCTTCAACCTCCATTTTAAGACCTTCTACAGTGTGAAGACAACCCACCTCCTTTATACACCTTTTCTTACAATCTCATTGGAATTCTTGCCGAGCGTACTTTACAGTCTACTCTCTAGGTGCTACCTCATCTTCTATCTACTCCTTACCCATCAAAATCCTGCCAGCAATTTCATCTCTGCAATGAAGCTTGTCTTTTCTCCTCCCTCTCGTTCTTTCAAGTTATGCAAAAACTTATCTTTCAAGATACATATATGCTGTACTTCTACGTAAAATTATAATCACTGAGTATTGGTATCTACCTCTGAATCCTCTGTCCTAAGGAACTGGTAGCCAGTGTGGTTTAAAGAAGTTCACACACATTCTCTTATGTATGTCCCACACTAGGCAAGTTCTATTCATTTGGAAAATCAAAGGAACTAGAAGAGCCAAAACACTTGAAAAAGAACAAAGTTGGAGAATGTACACTATCGATTTCAAGGCTTATTTGAAAGCCCTGATAATCAAAGAGTATGATGTTGGTGTAGTGATGAGCAAAGAGATTAATAGACAGTATTGAGAGTTCAGAAATAGAACCTGTAATTACTCAATGGCTTTTTGACATACATGCAAAGTAATTTGCACTGTTTTTGGAGAAAGACTAATCTATTCAACAAATTGTGCTTGAACAATTGGGTAAAAATGCAAAAAAAAAAAAGCCACTTCGATTTATATCTTATGTCATATGCAAGAAATAACCCAAAATAAACCTTAGACCTAAATATAAAACCTAAAACTATATAAAACTTCTAGAAGAAACATAGAAGAAAATCCTTATAACTCAGGGTTAGGCAAAGATTTCTTAGACACAATACCAAAACATAGTCTATTATAACAATTTAATAAGTTAGATTTCATCAAAAGTAACTTTAAACAAAGAGAGAAAAAAGAATTTGGATAAAATATTTGCAGATCACAGATCTGATAAAGGAATTGTATCCAGATTATATAAAGAAATTTTCAAACTCAGCAATAATAAACCAAACAAACCCATTACAAAGTGGGCAAAAGATTTAAACAAATACTTCATCTAAGAAAAACATGGATGTGGCAAACGAGTACATGAAGAAACATACGTAATTGGTTTTAGGAAATACAAATTAAAGATCGCAATGAGATACGCACCCACAAAACAGCCACTAAAACTAGTCTGAAACTGAAAAGACCGACTAGACCAAGTGTTGGCGAAGGTGTAGAGGAGCCGGAACCCCCACACGCCCCTGGTGGGGATGCAAAATAGCATCGCCATTTTGGAAAACGGTTTCCTAAAAAATTAAATATATGCCTACCATATGTTGCAGCCATAACACTTCTAGGTATGTACGCAAGAGATAAAATAAAAGCAAATGGCCATGCGAAGATTTATGCTGAATATTCAAAGCAGCCTTATTTGTACTAGCCCCAAACTGGAAACAATACAAGCATCTATCAATAAGTGAATGTGTAAAAAACTGGCAGCATATCTGTACAATAGATTATTACTTAGCAATAAAATTGAATAAATTATTAATATATGTAACAACATGGATGAATTTCAAAATAGTTATGCTGAGTGAAAGAAGCCAAAAAAAGAAGAGGGTATCCTCCAAGATTTCGTTTGTACAGAATTCTATACAACGCAAACTCATCTACAGTGACATAAGGCAACTCAGTAGTGGCCTAAGGACTGGGGGAGGGCAGCAGAAAGGATGCTGGAAAGGACGGAGAAGGGTCACCAAGAGAGATGAGGAAACCTTTGAGAGTGATGGATATAGTCACTATCGTCATCGTGGAGATAGTTACATGGGTATGCACATATGTCAAAACTTATCAAATTGTTCACTGGAAATATATGCAGTTTATCTCATGTCAAATATATCTCAATGAAATTTACTTTAAAAAAATAGGCATAGTCTGCCACCTAGGAGCTCAGAATCATGGTCTCACTGAAGAGACACCACTTGAAGGAGGGAAGGGTTTTTGTTCGTCTATTTTGTTTTGACATCATCTAATGCACCATCCTCCACCATCACTCAACACCGGGTCTACCACACTTACGATGTCCTGCTGTCCCCACTACGCATCCACACCTGCTGTCTGAGCATCTGGTGGGAGGAGGCGCAGATATGTAAGTCTGACGTCTTGAGACTTGCACCAGTTCTGAACCACAAGTTGCCCTCTGAGATAGGAATGAAGGACTGGTCCCTGGGGCTTTAGACCTGGAAGGAGCCTTGGGGTCTTCTGGCCCTACCTCCATCCAGGGCGGGAATCCCCGCTGTTTCTTAGTAACCCTCATCTACCCTCTGACAATGTCTCTGAAGGGAAACTCCTACTGGTCCCTGGGTATAAAACGGCTAGCTGCATTCCAATGGGAAGAAACCAGAGTAGGACAAGAGGAAATGAGAGTTGTCCCTAAAACCTATCAGGGTTTCTATCCTTACTTTCAATGTGGTTCCTTGAGAATCTCAAATTTAGGAGGAAATCAATAATTTTCAATGGAAGTAGAGAAAGAAAGAGAGATGGATGGATGTGGAAAATGAGACTTAAGTTGCCAATAAATTCTTTTTTAAAAAATTGCATTTCTGACCCAGTAGGCTATTTCTGTTTGGTTGAAGTGGTTTATATGTTAGTTAGCTCTGAGTATCTCTGAGCACGTCTCTTAATGTCTCATTGCCTTGGTGTTCTCAACTCCGTGCATTTGAAGTGGAGAGCGTGGGCCTGCCTTTCTCCTGATCGGCAACAAGGCTCAGAACTTTGGGTTCTGAGGAGAGGAAAAAAAAGCTCTGCAGAGAAAGACCAGGACTGTATCATTTCCATTTCTTTTTGACACCTTTTCAAGCTTGGTGACTTCAGCTACTTTTCTGAAGGGAATAATCTTTTAAGCTTTCCATCCAATCTGTTCTCAGACAGGAGTTTAAACTCCCCATTTGAAGTTTATCAGACAGATCTGCAGAGACTTTTCCGGGAGGATGTTTACAAAGGACTTTCAGTGTTGCCAAGAAAAGAGAGAGGACGAGAATGATAGGGTTTCTGAAGGGCAGTTTCAGAGGCAGTGAGATTTAAACACAGAGGGAACTTTCTTTCTCTTACTAACAGGCTGTCCAAAGGCTGGTGGTGGGCAGCGTGGAGTGCAAGGGGCAACTGGCTTCCCTGTGGGAGAAGGTCCCTCACAATCACACGGGCCGTGGAGTTTGCCGTTTAGGTCGCCTTTCATTCTCTTGTCAAAATTGAAATTACTCCCAGGATTAAAGCCTGTAGTTCTATTTTCCACCACTCTTCTGCTTTTTATAGAATCACTTTATTTTGGGGAGGGGGAGGAAAGGGCGGTCTTCTTAAAAGACGATCTCTTGCTTAGTAACAGTGTCCTATCTACATGACTGTGTGGCGCTAAACATGTAGCAATGAATTAATCTTCTTTGGGGAGAAGGGAATGCTAGAATATGGTACTTTCTATCTAGTGAATCATGTGATCCAGAGCATTTTAAGTGTGGCTTCAGCAATCTCAGAATTATTTTGAAATGATGTACCTGTTCAGGTATTTACAACTCTGAAACTCCCCAATTGCAGAAATCTAAATGTGTTTGGTTTATTGAGTTTTGATTTATTGCATGATAAATACCCTCTCCCACACTGCTCATATTCAAACATACACAAATACACAGTGAGGTCTAGAGAACAACTTCATTTACAATATCACTTTAGGAGCATTTTAAAAAAATGTCTAGCAAAACAAACACTTCTGCAGCCAGTCGAGGAGAACAGTTTTTCTCTCTGTTAAGGAAGACTTCATTTTATCTAGTAAAAGGTAAATTTTCATGATCATAATCAAGCAGGAGAGAAATAATTCCCAGTGAGCTGCCTGACATGTTCTGTAATTGTAGTTCACTTTAATTAAGAAGCTCCATTTTTGAATTGTTAATCTCCATTCCTTTCATTTAGTCAAGACTAGAACTAAATGGATTTCAACCATGAGTTTCCCCCTCCCCCTTCAATGAACGGTTACATTTCAAGTGTCTTACGGAGAAGAACATGAATCTATTCCATTTGTCATCAGCTACAGTCTTCAGTCGTAGGAAGAATTTGTTATTCATGACAATATCCTTGTGCAATGAAAAAGAAAACCCAATAAAGACCCTCTAAAGAGCATCTACCTCAAAGTGAGCGGGTAGGAGGGCTGTTTGTAAGGAGGGAGGGGAAGAAGGTTGGCATTCAGTAGCAGATTTCCTCACAGGATCAGTAATTAGGGAAATCATAATATTAGCTACAAAGCTCTAGCCTTCAGGTCATGGAACACATTAACATGAGGAAAAATTGGGAACCAAATATTATGTTTCATGGCTGTTTTCAGCACAACACAAACACATACCTTTTTTAAATTGTCTTTATTTTTTAGAACAGTTTTAGGTTCATAGTATATATATATTTTTTTCCTTTTAGAAAAAAACCATGGGTCTCAACATAATGCCAAGAATGACTTCCAGGAACAAAAAGTAGGTAGCCATAAGATTATTGAGAATTAAGCAAAATCCTAGAACAGGCTTTGTTTATCCAAGTTACTCCCACCCACCACTGGGTGGTAGTATGATTGAAACCTTCATTCCCAGGTAAACTGTCCTCAAATCTCCCCCATTCTCCCCAGGTCACTGATGTCACCATCTGGGAAGTGTGTGTGTGTGAGTGTGTGAGTGTGTGTGCCTTTTGAATCAATAGAATGCTGTCCTGGTTGAATGTGATCTGCAGCCGGCATGACAGAGGGTATTGTTCTGTCCTTTTCAATCAACAGTTTTCCATCGAGAGGACACAGAGGTGGCTTAGAAAGAGGTCACCACGGGGCATGTGGCCTGCATTATGGTCCTGGGCTTGTTTTCTGACACCAGAAGATATGCATAGTCAGCCCAAGGGAAAGAAATGAAATGAAATGAAATTTTAATTTCAATTAAATTTTAACCATGCGTGTGTCCACTCCATTCCCTGAATGAGAATCAAAAACCTTACAGTCGCCTGGTATACAGGGTCTCAACCTTTCATCAGCTAGAACCCCTCCGAGCTACAAGTTTTGAAAGATTTTTTTGCCTGCCAATGTGCTGCTTTTATCAAATAACAATTCGATTTCTCACTTTTCATTAATCACAGCTACTAGCAACAACAGCTGCCTTTCATCGAGGGCTTGCTGTGGACCAACCCCAACAACCCATGAGGTGGGTGTCATTATTGTCCTTATTTTACAGACGATGACACTGAGGTTCAGAGAGATCAAGTAGCTCCGTCGGCGTCGTCCGGCGAGGAAGCAGACGTGCACAGGCAGCCCTCGGATCTGTCTGCTGTCAAAGCCCAGGTGATTCATCACCGCTCTATCTGGTGCAGCAGAGCCTCTTTCTGGTTTGCAGGAGGTGGTCCCTGGTGTAACCACACAGCCAAAAGCAAAGGAAAGAGGCATCTTGATGAGACTGCAATCCATACCCAAGCAAGTACAGAATTCCTGTCAAGCTCTTTGAAATATTGAAAATTGCTCACAGACCTCCCCTCTCAACTCCCATGCCATTAACACCTTTAACTGCTCCTGGAAGTCTGTGGGCTCAGAGATAGGGAACCATTTGCTAAGTCCCAGTCCCTCACGTAAGAGAGTTTTTCAGTGAGGCTGTGAGGAAAGTACATGTGGAAGGACCCAGAATACAGGGTTCCCAGCCTCCCTGCTCTGTTCGGGATCCCCAAGAAAGCAGAACTAGTATATGGGCTGTGGCAAAACATTACTCCTTAGTTTTTTCCTTTGCAAGAGTGCTTTCCCTGGGATTCTGCTCCTCACTGCCCAAGAAGTAAAAGGCTTCAGCCTCCACTAGCAAATATCAGAGAATTTTTAAAAATAAGTTCTTCAGTTGTATGATGTGACTAGCTGTGACCAGGTATCTCTAAGATTTCAGAGCTACCACATGCTGACTGCTTCTGGCCATTTTGAAACAATCTGGGATCTAAACCTACAGGCCAACAAATACAAAGAGAGAGCTGGGCCATCAATCATGAGCAGACATCCTGAAGTGTGTTTTCTCACACTTCAGAAGTGGGGGTGGGGTGACAGCAGAAGAATGTGAACAGTTAAATAGATCTTACTGGGACTTAAAGAATGAATTAGTATCAAAAGATCTTTGACACAAGCTGAGTCGATGTTGAAAATAATATTTGAGGAGCACCGGGAACCCAGCTTCTCTTTCAGGTGAACCGGCCCGGGAGTTCAAGTTTCTGTTGACTGTGAGTGCTGGGGGCGGCCCGAGTCTATTTATCTCTGCATCCCCGCAGTGCCTAACATACAACTTAGCACACTGAAGTATTAAGGAAATATTGGCTTTATTATTAGAAGGAAAGCCCAGAAACTCCAGGGTTGGCACTGAGAGGAGACTGGCTAAGGGGCAAGAAGAGGGGCTTGAGAAAGGCAGCTTCGAAGACCCTCATTCCATATCTAGGATCTGCCTTCTCCTTGGAGTGATCTTGGGTCCACCACTCCCACCTCCTCAGTGGTCTCAGGTGGTCTCAGGGAAGGGCTGTGCTTCCTCTAACATGCTGGCCCCACCATCTTTCCAGGTGAGAGGCGGTGGGAACAGTGAGGGGGAAAAAGACTCTACCAGTCAATAGGAAACCACAAGAGGGGGTACCAGAGATCCGGAAAGGCTTAAGACCTTGGCTTTGAAACACAGTTTTACTTGGCAGGCGCTCACTGTGGGCCCTTTTCCCTGCCTCTGTGGGACAGAGAACATAATCCCCTCCTCCCCTCAGCACGGCTGCCTTAGGCCCCCAGGATTCTCCATGTCCGTTGCCCAAAGTCGTTCCACTCAACTGACTCAGAAATTCGACAAGCATTACAGTTAAATCTGTTTTCATAATATAGTTAGAAATATTTTTAAAAAACAAAAACAAGAAATAATATGCACTGTTCCACGGAATTATACTGCACTAACACATCAGACACCACTAATGAAATCTCTAACTCATTTTAGGGCCAACCTCAGAGTAGAAAGTTTACTCTCCCTGTGCACTGGAAGAGTGCCCCCTAACAGCAGTGCCACCCTCAGAAAAAGGTTCCTATGTGTAACCTGGAAACTGTTAACCTAAAATAAAAAGTCAGAATGAGAGGCAACAAGTGTTTATTTGAGATCAAACAATTGCAATTCAGGGAGAGCAGATTGAGGCAGAGACCCAAATAGTGCCCTCCCTACCTTAGCATGGGAAAGGGACTGGGGGTTCTTATGGGAAAAAGGGAAGAAGATGAGGTAAGTTGTATTAACCAAGAGTTTATTGGTGCTAGATAAGGTAGGGTTAGATTTTTATACTTCATGGATTAGCCTATATTTGGTCATCAGGCAAAAAGGCTGGATTTCTACTTCATTGACTGGTTAGCAATTCAGTCATTAGTAAAGTCCAATTTCATCCATTCTTACAAACAGGATATTCTTGTTCTTATTGACTTCTCAGAATGTTGGTGGTTTGGTCCAGTTCAGAAAATAAAGAAAAATAAGACATGCAAAGCAGTTACCCTCAAATGGCTACTCTGGCTCTACTTTAAAGTGGCTCCATTCACGTCATCTTTCACAAAAATAATACAACAAAATAAATTAAAGAAGTTTATTGCATGCAGAGGCTGATAAGATAGCAACTGTTACCTGTGTTCTCCAATTGCAAACTGCCGTGCTAGCCAAAACAAGCAAGCTCTCATTGGGTTTATAATAAATGTCACAAATCTGAACATACAAAATAAATTTATGCCAGCTAAACACCACTTTTATTTGTTTTATATATTAGGTTCCAGATCAGATTTTTATTTTATGAATTTATTTTTAGAGAGAGGGGAAGGGAGGGAGAATGAGAGGGAGAGAAACATCAGTATGTGAGAGAAACATGGATCGATTGCATCTCGCACGCCCCTAACTGGGGGCTGGGCCCACAGCCCAGGCATCTGCCCTGACTGGAAATCGAACCAGCAACATTTCAGTTTGCCTTTACACCTGTTCCCAGACTGCATTTGCATTTTCCGCTCCTCAAGAGCCTGAGGCCTGCCTACCTACAGACCTGTCCTTATTCGGGAAGGACCTCAACGGAAACCAGGCCTCAAGGCCATTTCACCAGGAGGCACTTGTGCTCAGGCTGCTGGCGGGGAGGGAAGGTGCTCATAATTAAAGACTTTTGCTGACTCCCCACTTTTCTCCATTATTGTAGCTTCTCGGGTCTGAGGAACCACTTTCCCCTTCTAAAGCTACAGGATGTCAAGGGTTGGTCCACTGTACCCCAGCATAAACTGAGGGAGGGACCATCATCAAAAATGCTTTGAGGGGTAATTTTCTCATACGCAATTGCACAGTGACAACTGAAACAATTATGCAACATCTTCACACATCAGCTTCCAAGGGGAGTGACCTAGACCGACACCATATTTCCGTATGAGGAAACTGAGGCCCATAGAGGGATGTGAATTCCCAAGGTCACAGAGTGCAGCCTCCCTTGACCCTGCGTCCCCCTCTTTCCACACTGCCCCATCCCCTCACTTGCCATAATGATCAGCTCTCATTCTGAAAGACGTTAGTAGTGATTTAGATTTTTAAATGTGGCTAATGGCAGAAATAAAATGATAATGAGAATGCAACACATGCTTTCAGAGTGACTGCTCACCAGAGCAAACATTAAGCCTGATTTGATCACACCCATTAGCGATTTCAGCTGAACATTACAGAGCTGTTTCTCGGGAATTTGTCTGATAAATGTGGCAGGGTCAGGTGCCAGGGATAAAAAACCATCACTGAAATGTCCAACTAGGCAAAAATTTATCAGTTACAGGTATGAGAGACTTCAAAATGCTACACCTAAATCAAATGATTTCAAATTAAAGCAGCTATTTTTAAAAATTCTTTTTTGACAGTATAAGCATTTTTACCTTTATTGGCCTGTTTGATACATAGAAAAGGTATTTTGGGAGGGTGGATTTTACTTATTAACTGTTTCATATATTGGTTTTTATAAAGTGAGAGATGCCTATATGGAGAGCTTTAAGTCTGGAAGATACCTTAAAGACTATCTGGTCCAAACCTTCATCTTCTAAATGAGGCAGCTGTGGTCCAGAGAGGGGAAGTGACTGTCCCAAGGTCACACAGCAGCCAGCATCAGAGCCAGGACTATGAAAAAGCCTCCAGATCCAGGTCAGAGAGTTATTTGATAAACAGGCCGTAGAGATCCCTGGGCTGTGAGTTGCAGGAATAAGATTACAGTACTGAAAATTCAAAGGAACACAGTTCCCTTCCCTTAGCAGTCATTTTTTTTTGCTTTTAGAAATATAATATTTTTACTTACTCAACTTCAAGCAAATTTTTAAATGGTGCACAATAAAACACTTGTAATCAAACCCAAAAGAGAGGAAGAAGAGAGAGGGAGGCAGAAATAGGAATGTGTGCATAAGGCACACACATTTGTATATGTGTGTGTGGTCTGGGGGGGTGTGGAGAGGTGGCCAAAGAATAATTTCTTCCGGGGGAAGGTGAAATCAAACTTCTAATAAGAATGGTCATGTCCTGGCCAGTGCTGCAAAACGAAAGGCCACCGGTTCAATTTCCAGCCAGGGCAAACGCTTGGGTTGTGGACTGGGTCCCAGTTGGGATACATCTGAGAGGCAACCCATCGATGTTTCTGTCTCAGATCAATGTTTCTTTCCCTTTCTTCTCCCTCTCTTCCCGTCTCTTATTTAAAAAAAAAAAAAAAAAAAAGTCACTGAAATTGATTAGATCTGAGTTTCTTGGTAATGAAGTTTTCATTTGCTTATTTATTTTTTAAAAACCTTCAATAGGGATGTAAAGTAGAGCCTCTTCCTTTCTTTTTGTAATGCTATCACATCCTCCTACCCACCAGCTTGAGAACCATTGCAGCACTTCGGAGTTAAAGGGCTCCTTGTACAGCACCCAGTCCACCCGTCCAGCTGACAAGAGAGGACAAGAAGAGGCTGTCTGCCACAGTCATGGCAGAGTCCAGGAAAGGGTAAGAGGCAGTGGTGGAGAGACACTGGAGACCTCATGTTTGAGTTTCAGGGACGTTAATCATTAAAAATAACTTTTAACTTGTGTTTACAAATATCCCCAGTTGCACAGCAACAGGCAGTGTCCTGGGTCCCCTTCAGCCACCTCCCCAAGAAGCTTGAGCCTGATGGTCACAGACCTTCTTACTTCTCTGGTGTTTTATGAGGTACAATATCCTTCCATGCCTGGCATGTCCCATGGAACAGCTTATCCCTGTGAGGTAAGAGGGCAGAAGAGGAAATTGTGCTTTGGAGAGTCAGGCTCAGCCAAGGTCGCCCAGCCTGGCAGAGCTGTGGGGAGAGCAGCTCCTGATGGGGAGTCAGGCTGCCGGAGGCCAGTCCACTCTCCTCTCCATGCTGTGTCCGCCTGAAAGAATGACAGACAGTGACGGGTGAACCAATGCTTCCCATTGCCATGGACAAAACCCCTGCAAGGACACCGTGACAGCTAGTTGTGGTGCCAGCTCCATGGTCAAAATGCCATAAGTGTTAAATATCTACCACAAGGAGATTTAAGTGAAATGCTTGTTTCCAAGGTGAAAGATTCAAGGACTTCATGTTTGAAGTTTTATGGAAGTCTCATGGGTACCTTAACAGAAGACTCACAAACCTCACAGTCACCCAGGCGCCTCTGGGCGTTAGGTTAACACTGTTCATAATTCAAGGAAATGATGAGAGGCTTCAAAATGAGATTCACAGTGTCAGGAGGAGGCAAGAACTGAGAGAGACATAGGGAAAAGTAAAGCATTGTCAAGCATGGGGACAAAGATTACCTCTGCAGTCAGGATCCCACCTCTGGGCCTGAGGCTTACAGTTTAAATAATAATAATAATAATAATAATAATAATAAGCTGGGACCTTGATTCAATTTAAGTATGGAAAACCAGCGTCTACGGGCTGCTGCTGAGCTGGGTGTGCAGCCTGCTCGGCATTATGGGGCCATCATCAGAGACCGGAGATAATTCGGAGCAGAGAGCCCAGCCAGGGTGTTCGCCCCCGCCCCCCCCCCCCCCCCCCGCCGTGAATTTGCAATGCCAGCGGTTAGAAAGAGTGTCTCCATCTTGTAAACACAGCAGATTTGATCTGGAAGTCATTGAGAAAACATAAACACGGAGCCTCCTGCAGCCCTGTTTACACTCCTCCAGCCCTGGGGAAAGCTGAGCCTGTTGTGGGAAGGTTGGTTTTGTTCAAAGGCACTTTTCTTTTTAAAATGAAAATTGCAAGAAGTACACATTACCATGAAGACCCACATCCCGACAGAGAGACCACAAGAGCGTGGACAAGTGATGCTAAAGCCGGTAACGGACGGAATGTCGCACTCATTTGGGCTGTCTTCTGCAGCTGCAGAAACTGCTTTCCGATAAGTCTGTTATTTTGGAAGTGGAAATTAACAATACAGAAACAGCTTCTAAACTAGATCCTCAGTTAAGAATATGGTTTCATGATTATTTTGTATTTCCCAAACCCATTCCAAATCTGCAGTAACATGGACCAGGAATTTAGCCCAGTTCCCTTCATTTAACCAATAAATACATGGAAGTACAGATGGAGGAAGTGACTGACTTTGGATCACAAAGTTATTAGTGTCAGAGGCAAAAAGAGGACAGCGACTTTCTGGTTTCTACTGGTTCTTTCAGGGCGTGTCTCTTCCAGGTGTTGCTTTTTACCTAACATTTTTGTCCAGAGGCATTTATTAGATATTGTGTTTTACCTGGAGCAGATAATGGGTTTTATTCCACCAATGTAAGCACAAAAGAAATGACACATGATTTTTAAAAAAATGACTTAAATCTGATTAGGAGCATCCAGTTCCCTGGGTTGGTGGACAGATTCACCCACTCAGTCATCTGTGAATGGGCTTCTTCTGGAAGAGGCACCACCCACCTGGGGGCCATGGAAGGGCTGAGGTGTGGAAGCAGATCGCCTATAAGGGCCTCTGGTTATTCATGTCCACACAGCCCAAGGTCACTACAGGTTCGAGGCTCTCCTGCTCCAGAGCTGTGGCCTCTGCAGAGGAAAGGGGATCCTGGCCCATGGAAGCTCTGATTCTACCCTAGGCCCCGAGAGGGAAGGGAGTAAGGGCCTGAAACCCAAACCACATCTCCTGTCAATCTGGTAGAACCTCACCATCCCACTTCCACACCGCTCCCCCCCCCCACCCCCACCGACCCTTTCTCTCACTTTCTGCTTCCCAGCCTCCATCCTGCCTCCTTCCCAGTTAGCACATTAGCACGATATCTAAAGTCAGGCCAGAAAGGGCAGAAGAATAATCTTGAAGAACTATGGCTTTCAATTCTATGGCCCAGAGAGTCCTTAAACAAGGAAACCCAAAGGTCTATACACCTAGAATAAGAGAGGGGAAAAATACATCAAGGACAAATTCCAAATGGATACCTCAGTCAGTTGACCTGCCACTTGGTCCATGCCACCCTAACCATGCAGAATCCAGAATGAAAACAAGCGCACACCTGCACAACACCAGCCAACTGCAGAGCACACTCACACTCATCAGCTGCTACAACCTCCGGCCCTGCAAGCTAGTTCTTTGTCACCCCATTTACAGAGGAGGAGACCAAGGCTTACTGAGGGGATGAGATATTTGTAGTTCCTTTTTCCTTGTCCTGAGAAGAGGGTGGCAAGCCGTGCGTGTCAAATATCCTCTGAACTTGGCCGAACTCTCAGTAAACTAACACCTGTCAATAGCACACCATGATATATTTCCTCCTACGCCACTAAAGAGCCCGTGGAACTTAGGTGAAACAACCAAACGCAGCTTTTAACAGTCTTCTGGAGTTAGCTCCATTGTTTCTGTTCACTTAGCTACAAGATTAAAAAAAAAAGAGAGAGACCAAAGATCATAAACGATCTCAGCATTTGAAGGTTTTGGAAAGAAATCCAATGAATGATGAAAATAATTATTTAAATTCCTGGGGGCTATTTCACTGAGGTGTTTGTGCCCTAGTGCTGAGGCCCCTGAGACCATGTCCTCAGTGTCTGTTTGTCCCCTGATTCCCACCTCTGCAGGGCTGTGGCACTGACTGCTGTCAGCTTCTTCCTGTCCCTGGAGAAACAGGCTACAAACCCACAAGAACTCCCTCATCACGGTTATGGTCCGAATGTTTGTGACTCCCCGAAATTCATATGTTAAAACCCAGCGCAGGAGCTAGGGTCCGTGGAAGTAGGGCCTTTGGGAGCTGATTAGGTCCTGAGGGTGAAGCCTTAGGAGGGGGATTAGTGACTTATAAAAGGGACCTGGGAGAGCTTCTTTGCCCTCTCCACATGTGAGGACTCAGTGAGAACAGGGCCCTCTAAGCATGAGGAAGCAGGCCCTTACCGGACGCCGAATCTGCAGGCCTTGATCGGGAACGTCCCGGCCTCCCGAGAAGAGAGAAGTAAACCTCTGCTGCCTGTAAGCCACCCAGTCTACGCTATTCTGTTACTGCAGCCGAGCTGAACTGCCACTCCGTGCATCCAGTCACAAAACAAACAGTTATTGAGCAACTAGGTGCCAGGCATTGTTCTGGGCACGTGGGAATATAGTCGCTAACTAAACGATGTGCCTGTTCTCATGGATCTCCTGTTCTGGGGGAAGGAGGACGTGACAGATGGTGAAGGGAAATCAATAAAGAATCTTGCAGGTAATGAAAGCAGCGAGGTAAGGGGGATCTTCTAAAGAATAATGCCACCAGAAGAGCCTGGGGACACTTGTGACTGACGCAGACACTTGCCACCACTCTCTTACCTCCCTTTACTAGGTCCGAGAGCAGGCAGAGAGCATGAAACAGTCAGTGTGAATGTGCCCAGAGAGCTTTCAAGGGCTGTGCCCATCACAAAACACCAGCACACAGGCTGCCTGGTGGGCACGGGGTGCTGCTCTGGGTTGAAGGGCAGCAGCCCTGAGCCCCGGCGCCCCCTGGGCCACCCACTGACAGCGTGGCCTTCCCTATGTCCCTTCCACTCTCCGATCCGAGTGTTCCCGTTTGTACATGGGACACAGCAGGCTGAGAGGTTTCTCTCCCCTTCCACCATTTTCCCTAGTATTGCATTCTCAGACTTTTATCTCGCATTGTCACTTCATTTTTGGCTCTAACTAGTTAATTTAGAAAAATGGCCCAAAGAATGGCACCGGTCACCCAGGTGCCTCCGGAAGGGAAGGTACATTGCTTTCACCAGAGGAAATCAGCCATCTAGAAATCAGAGCCTTTTGCACAAACTTTATCTCAGAGAGATAATGTCAGAAAAATAGCCAAGAGAATTTTGAAGAAGAATAATGAAGAGGGGCTTATCTCAGCAAACATCACAACTAACTGGAGAGCTGGGCCGTTTTGAACGCTATTCCTGTGTTGCTGCAGGTACCGGCAAATAGATCAGTGTAGCCAAGGACTTCCGTGACAGCTGACGTACGACCACTGACGCAAACTCCCGCGGTGAGCCCTGCTGCCCCGGCCACCCTGGCCTCTCTCCCGGGACCCGCCCCCTCCCCAGGACTCTTCAGTACGCAGGCTGCAGGGCAACACCCAGAGCTGACCCTCTGGTATCGTTTACTATGTTTCACAGCTCATCCCTGAGCACTCACTCCGCTGCCGGTGGTTTGTCCCTTTGAGAGTAGGATTCAGCATTTTCTATCAAAATAAAATTGTTCATACCCTCAGCCCAGCAACTCCACCTCTAGTTCTTTTTCCTGAAAATAGAGAGCAGGCGTATACCCATGAGTGTGCAAATATTACCTGGGAGTAATCTGATTCCTGGGGGAGTAAGACAGTGGGCGGGGTAGGAGTAAAGGAAGAGTTGGGGCTTTTGCTTGTAACTCTAAATTACATTTTATTTAAACTTTTTAAAATTAAAAATAGTTTGTATATTGTATAGATTTTTTTTTAAAAATTGAACAACAAGCAATATTACCTGGACTGACCAGAGCCGGCCTGACCAACTGTCCTTTTGCCTTGGCCTGCCGGGTAGCTCAGCACAGCACTGAAGTTAGGAATAGCCCAGGTTACAAACTGTGGTGCTTAAAAAATTTTAGTGGGAGAAGAAATTGGTTTAGAATAGAAGTTGGTGTGTGTTGTTTTATTTTTTATATTCATTCACTCACTCATTCATTCATTTATTAATTTTTGGTGGGTGTCATTTTAGCTGTGATAGGGATGTTCAGACCCCTCAAGCTGCAGCTGAGGCCTGTCCAGTGTAGGAATTTAAAAAAACGAAAAAATCTCTGAGGTTACCTGGTAGGAGAGGGAGAAGAGAATTTTGGCTCAGTATTGAGACTATCAAATTCAGTCTCTTTTCACAGTGAACCGTAACCTTTACTTAGCAGCCCCACATCAAATCGAAGGTGGTAGGAGGGAGTTCCAGCAAAAAGCCCACTACTTAAGCAGTTCGCCTGTGGATTGTCCCAGCCCAGACCTCCACTCCAGCCCACCCCGGAGCTGTGATAACCATCCTTACACTCTTGTATTCATTCATCCCTCAGTTTCTTCTTCTTCCCTCCTTCTCTCCTTTCTCCTCCTCTTCTGTGTGCTGACTCTAGGGTAGGAAATGATGATAACGATGTTGATGATGATGATGATGATGGGAAGAAGGAGGAGGGAAAGGAAAACCACAGTGGAGGATGAAGGGAAGAAACAAGCATAAGAGGACAAAAGGAGAGAAAAGAAAAATAAGGGAAAAGAAGAGATGGTGAGGAAGAGAGCAAAGGGCACTAAGTGGGGTCACTGGTCTTCTAAATTATGACTGAACTATTTTACATGTATGTTAGAGTTGAGACCCGCCCCCCACCATGTGCCCCACAGGCTGCAATGACAAACTAAGTGATGACAGGTTGATTACAACTTTTTTTTTGGTAAGGCAAGAAGGCACAAATCCGGGGCATGCATCTGCCCTCAACTGATATTGCCAACGAGTGCCCTGACTAGAGGGCAGGGAGGGCAGAGCTGCACAGAGGTGGTGTGTGCACTCAGCCTCGAAACCCCATGGCTTAGCTCTGCAGATGTTCGTGAAGTTCCAGTGAATAAAAATATGCCAAGGATTAGTGGCTAAAGAAAATAACCACTTTTTCTTCTTTAAAGGAAAAGAGAGAGAGAGAGATGCCCCAGCTGCTGTGGCTCAAGTGGTTGGAGCATTGTCCTGAAAATCAAAAGGTCACGGGTTCAGTTCCCACCCACTGCACATGACTGGGTTGTGGGTTTGGTTCCCAGTCAGGGTGAAACTCATTGATGTTTCTCTCTCACTTCAATGTTTCTCTCCCTCTCTCCCTCCCTCCCTTCCCCATCTCTAAAATCATGTCCTCCAGGGAGGACTGAAAAAAAAAACACACAGAGGAGGAAGGAAGGAAGGAAGGTAGGAAGAAAGAAAGGCAGGGAGGGAGGGAGGAAGAAAGAGAGGGGGGGAGGGAGGAAGGAAAGAAAGCGTCCACCAATAAAAATACTGTTGCTACTGTGAGTCACACACTCAGCTACAACAATTAATTTTGCACAAATATACCAAATGAGAGAAATGACCCAGGTGACGCTGAGCCAGATGGCATGAGTCGGGCAAGGAACTGAGTTTCTTCCAAGTGAGGTTTTGGTGATGTGAATGCGGTCACCGGAAGAGTCAACTTCCCTGTAAATTCAAAGCATGCTGGCACTCGCCATCACTACAGTCCCCTGCCTGAGCCCTGGAATCAGAATCCATTCGTACACAACTGCTGGGAAGTGTCCCAGGCCTCGGCAGGCCACCAGGGAGAACTTTTCAGGGGATTGACAAGACATGAAAGTAGTCTTGGACTTAGTCAGGAGACCCCTGCCACAAACTTATCAAATGACCTTGAACAGATCATGACTTGGATAGGTCATGACCTCTTTCTAGAGCTCAGTTTTCACATCTGTAAATTGGGGGTGCTAGGATGGGGAGTAGATTTTAGCCCTCCTGTGGTTCCCAGGTGAATATCCGCCAATAAATGGCATCAGATTCACCAAATGTAGGATGAGGGGCAGGAGCATTGAAACACACCGTCTGAGCCAAACCCCAGATTCCGATGCCATCGGCCCAGGAAACTCCAAGCTGGTGCTGATAACTGGCCTATTATCATTTAACATGACTGTTAGGTCACCGCTGGACTTAAATGACCTCTGAAGTCCTTTCCCGCCCAGAGACAACTACTAAAAAACGTTACTATAAATTACATCAAAGTCTTTTAGAGATGAAACTATGTTTTAAGTAACATGGAAAAGGAAAACAGGACAGCTCATGGACTTAAGAAGATTTAAAAAAAAATAATGCCCATGATTGGAAATACAATCCACATAAATAAACAGAATGGAAAAGGCAATTAAACAAAATATTTCCCTTCAACTTCAACTCCTTAAATATAATCTACAGGCAGGCAGTCTAGAGGTGGCAGGGAGTGAAGGAAGTCTCTATCTCCCAGCGATTTACTAAAGTGATTTATTGTGGAGGTCACAGCGGCTCTTGTTCGGGCCTGTTACAGTTCGCTAAGCTCCACTAAGCTCAGGTATTAGGGGGTCCTTCATTGGAACATTTGTGTTGAAGGGAGGAGGAGGAAGGGAGGAAGCTTTATTTTTTTAAGCTCTGGAGCTGCCTGAGGCCTCATGGAAATCTTGGGACACAACTCTGTTTGTCTTCCTTTTCTATTCACATCGCTGGTTCCAGGCCTTCTCTGCCCCATTGCTCAGTGTTTGTTTATGGCAGCGAAGTAGAAAATTGTAACGTCTGTAATTGTTATTGGTTTGCTGATTGTGTGACCACCTGGTTTGCTGAATCCAGGACAAAGGCAGTAAGTCCCCCTTTAAAGCTAAAGCTCTGCATTTTAAAAGGAGGAAGAGGAGAAGAGGATGTTTGCATCCAGTGCTGTTTTGTAAAGAATCATTCAAAGTTGCAATCATTTTAATTAAAACAATAAAACCCCCTCAGTAGACTTTTCATGTCAAAAGTTTGTACTAAAAAGCTTCCATTTTTTGTAATGAAATGCCCTGAAATGGAGGAATTCCTCAATAAACAACTTTATACTTGATTTGCCGAGTTGGAGTTGGATGTGCTGTTTCCAGATGTTTTCCAAAAGGCCCTGTGCCCTGAGGTACGCTGACGCTTCGAGACATCCCTCTGGTCTGCAGGGCCCCCACAGCTGCTTTAGCAGAAAATTGTTTTCTTTTAATTTCATAAAATGCCACATTCGCCATGCACCTTTCATCCAGACAGGCCGCTAAGACGTTCAAAGGATTCAGAATTACCGACCCACCCCCTACCCTCTGGAGTCACACACAGAAAATATTTAACATCTGTACTGCTGTACCACCCAAAAGTTTTAAATTGAAGGAAGATGTGTTTCTCTCACCAAATTACCAGAGGAATGTTCGGAGGAGAGCTCACTTACCTAGCTTGGCCAGGACTTCACTGCAGGAAGACCCTTCCATTATTTCTATTATTTCAAGCTCGAGGATCCCCGAATGGTCAGACAGCCAGCCCTTGCTTGTGCGTCTCGTCCAGAGGTGGCACGGCAGGGAATCCCCGTTTGCCAGCACTCCACACACTCTGCTGCGGTGATAACAGCAGGGACTGGCTTCACTGGGTGCTTACTAGACACCAGGCCTTGAGTCGATGCTTAATTTACATGACTTCATTTAATCCGCATGGCACCATGGTTACAATAGGTGGGTATTGTTATCATCATTATTTTATAGAAGAAAAAAACTATGATGCTCCAAGAGTTTGTCTCGTCAAAGATCACAAAGCTGATAAACTAGCACCTGAATCCAGGTTTGTCTGGCTTGGTGCACACAATCTCAGCGGCCAAGCCAGTTGTCCCAACACTGTATGGCCCTGATGCACGTGGATAATGGCCAGCTGCCTAGTGACCCAGATACAGCGCACCTTATCAAGAACCTGTTACGTGCAGAGCTGTGGGTTAGGGTCAGACATAAGGACAAGAGGTGACTAACCAAGGCCCACCCCTGCTGAACTACATAACAGAGTGACCAGCAGCCCCAGCATGTCCAGGGCTGTCCCAGCATTTGGCACCAAGAGTTGTTCATCCCAGATGGTGTGGGCAGAATTGTTGGATAACTCCCCAAACTCCTGGTCCCTGCTGTACCCACAGCTTCACCCAGTTATCCGATCAAACGTTAAATGTAGGTGTTGCTGTGAAGGGATTTTGAAGGTGTAAATCAATGGGCTTTGATATAGATTAGCTGTGTGAGCCTGACCAGAGACTGAGTCTAGGTCTGGAGGTCAGAGACAGAGCAGTCAGAGAGATCTGAAGCACGAGGGGATTTGAGGAGGCTTTGAAGATGCAGGGGTGGCGTTGCGAAGAATATGGATGGCCTCTAGGAGCTGAGTGGCCTCCAGTTGGATATTGCTGAGTGTTGCTGAGGGTCTGGGCAGCTTTCACGGAGGAAGTGGCCTGACCCTTCAGCAGGATTTAGACAAGGGGCAAGGGGCTGAAAGGTACTTTATACAGAGGCCATAGCATCGGTAAAGACAGAGAGGCAGGAATATGCCAAGGATGTCAACAGAGATGCCACCAGGACACCAACTAGATCCCTGAGAGAGTTAAGTGTTTGGGGCAGAGCCTCTGAAACTTCAGCACATGAAGCATCTATTGAGGGTCATGAGAATGACAATGACATGAGCAGCCTGTGGCTGCAGGACTTTGTTTCTTTCGTCCTGGCCCTGATTCGGTGCAACCTCCTCGTGGAAGAGGCTCAGAACTCCTGGAAGGCAGGGAGATGGCACACGCTGCTGCCGCCCTACGCCTGGTGCAGGGTCCGGTGCCCATTGTATGTTCAGGAAATGCTAAATAAAGAAATAGATGAGTGGTCTCATGTGGGCAAAACAATACTGCTTTAAGCCAAACATGTATCTGACCACATTGTCCCTGGACACACCAGGAGGCTGGCGAGGCTAAGCTATCACATCTGCCCCTGCCTCCTGCAGGACCTGACCCTCCTGCTGTCCGCAAGGGGCCTCCCATGTGCTCCTCCTCAAGACTTGGGGCTCCCATGTCTGGCAGTCAGTCTCAGTGCTGCTCCATTCCAGCTCTTTGACTTTGGGCAAGAAACTTAACTTTCCTGTGCCTCAGTTTCCCCATGTGTAGAAGGGCGCAATAGGACCCGCCTCCCCAGGTGACTGTAAGGTTTAGAGTTGTTGATACAACACACCAAGTCCTTACCACAGATCCCAGCAAAGGATACATTTCAATAATAATTTTAGTTGTTATCATGGTTAACATTTTCTTTTTATTTTTAAAGTTTATGTTAAATAGCTGGCCAAATTCAGGTGGAGACCCATTCTGCCCCAACCCAAGGGCATTTTTATTTTACTAGGAGATTCTTGAAACAAATTATTTTGTGCTCCAACGGAGAGCACTACCCAATGGAGGCACGTCAGACCAGCTCACTCCCAGGGCGAGTAAGCCAGGCCCTCAGAAGGCTGCTGCTCAAAGGGTAGTGGGTGGACCGGCCGGCGTGGGCTGCACCTGGGAGCCGGTAAGAACTGCGGAGGCTCCGCCCTCCTCCAGATGGTCTGAGTCAGAATCTGCACTTTCAGAAGCTCCCCCCAGGGAGAGGCCCTTGTCTAGATGAACTCCTGTCAGCCCTGCATCTGGACAGCACAACATCTCTCTGACCTTTTCTTACGATTTGCTTTAAAAGTTAAGTGTTCAGGCACATAGGCGAGCCAGACCACAAACTCTCAGCTGGCAAGAGAGAACCTCATTTCTAGGGACAGCTGGCTCTCTACATGTTTCAACAAACTGGCATTATCCAAGAGCTCTAATGGTCTGAAGTCAGGCTTAAAACTCAGCAAAAATAAACCTTCCAGGAAATTTCTGGCACACCCACTTTTCAAACCCATCATCTCAGGAATGTTATCCAAGCAGTGGCCTCTTTCCCCACATTTAACTCCATTTCGCAGTTTGGGAGAGTTCTCTTTCTGGCCTTGAACTGACAACACACACACACACTCGCGCGCGCACTAATGAAAGAAAACAGGGGCCACCTTTAGTGCAGGGCTTTAGCTAAGTCTTTGGGAAAGTCCATAATCTCTTTTGGGCATAATTAGTGTTCTACTTCTTCATGCAAATATTATTTTAAAAGAGTATCTTAAATCTGAAAAATCTACCTCTGGTCCTGGAAACTGGAGGGGTTCTGTGGGCCTGACTCTGGCTACCGCTGCCCACCAGTGCCCACCAGAGCAGATCCTGCACGGCCCCTGGTGACTGATTCCTCTTCTGTCCCTGCAGTGGTCCCTCCAGGCCTGGTTGTCCCATCCTGAGTCCCGTTAACCTCTCTCCTTCATCATGTCCCGCCAACTCCCATTTTACCTAGTCTGGAGAATCTTTATCTAATCTGAGGGTGAGAAAACCTGGTGTTAAATTTATTCCTCCAAATCTATTATTTATTATATTAAATGCAAACTCAAAAGCCCAGGTTCTTACAACTCCACATACTCAACTTTTGAAAGTCAAAAGCCGAGCTTTGACCTAATTGTTCTCTGCATCCTGCCCTTCCTTGAGGCATAGAGTGTGAGAGTTTAGGGAGCTGGGGAGGGTCGCAAGGTATGTGGTGGTGATGGGTAGAGGGGCATCACAGAGCAAAAGTATAATCACAATTCAAACTAAGAGGTATAAGAATCCAAAAGACCACTTACGGGGGTGACCAGGAAAGATTTCCTTTGATTCTTTGAAGAATCAATAGGATTTCAACAGGAAGAGACAGAAGACACATCCCAAGTCACAGAAGATAATGAACATGAGAATTAAACCACATTCAAGAAAAGACAGTTTCATTTATAAGGAGTGTAGGATATTTACACATAGAGAGAGTGATTGTCGAAGAGCAGGGCGAGGTCAGGTCATGAAGGACCTTGACAGAAATCTTTCATTTTCCACGTAAAAAGCCACTGAATGTTGTGCACATGAGTAGCCTCATCGAGTCTGAACCGTGCTTGAGAAAGATTACCGCAGAAACAGTGCACTGGACGAAGACACCACGGTTAGGGTGCCGGACATTTGTTTAGGCACAAACGCATCTGAGCCTCATGGCCACGGCCTTCCTCACCATCTGGCTTGCAAGTCTGCGTGTTCAGCTGCATTCTCTCTGTGACTGAAGACCTGCGTTTCCAGCTCCCTCCAGGGCACGTCCACCTGCGTGGCCCACAAGCTCCTTAGCTCAATGCACTCAGAGCTGAACTCATCATGCCCCCTGCCCCACCGCCCCACATGCTGCCACACTGCTCTGCCCCCCACACCTCCCTAGATATATCTGCTGCAGCTCTCCAGCCAGAATTCCTATTTTCTTCCACCTCCCCCATCCCACTTCTCTCCCCCAACTTCATGGCTCCCTCTAATCACCACTCGTCATAGCCAGATCTTTCCAAGCCTGCCTTCTATTGTTTTTCCCCTTTTGAATCCATCTCCTTTTCATCCTTATTGGAATTGCCCATGGTCAAGGTCTGAACACTCTCCCTCTAACAATCCCAAAGCTGGGTAACTGGTCTCCCTACTCTCTGCTGCCCCCGTCCTCCATCGTTCAGTCTTTTCTAAACTGACTCTAAATCCGATCATGGTATTTCCCTTTTAAAGACTTCCTCTGGCCATCCTATAGCCTATAGGATCGAGAAGAAACTCTTTCATTCAGCATTTAAAGCCCTGGTAAGCTGACCCTGGTTACTCTTCCAGCTTTGTCCCCTGATACTCCCTGGTAACTAGGAGAAATGCGCATCTTGGCTTCCTGCATTTGCTGTGACACTCTTCCTGGAAGCAGCGAGTGACAGGATTAGGCCCCAGCTGTTTGTACTAGAGAGGAAGGGCCCCCAGGGCTGAAGGAAATCCAGGATGTGTGTGTCTGCTGGGGGTGGCAGGGCGGTGGGAATATGGCAGTTAATTCCTCAAAATGTTTGAATCGTCCTATGTTTAAAGACTGAAAAAAGGACTTCAAAAGAAACAAGAGCTTGGAATACAGTCTTACTCTCTGAGGGGGTGCTCTGGTGAGCCCGGAAGTGGGTGATCTTACAGGTGTTTCTCATGAGACACATAGATTACAGTTTCTTCCTCTGGCAACACTCACAGAGAGAAAGAGGAGGCAGAATTGAGGGCCAGCTGGTGAACCACAACTAACTAAATCGCTTTTTCTTCTCTGACTCTCTGGCTCGAGATAAACAAAGATGATCTTGGTAAAATAAGTTTCAGCAGACTTTATGATGCCCTGTTAGCAGCACTGGAGCCAGGGGATCTGGGTTCCAATTTTGGGTGTGTCTCCAGCTAAGCTGTGTGGTCTTGGACCGCCCTGGCCCTTCTCTGAGCCTGCCGTCCCTATTTACATTCCCAGAGGACGGAACTCACTCGCACAAGTCCCTGTGTGTTCATTTCTGCAATTCTTCAATTGTAGACCAGGAAAATATTTCCCCTCTTTCTATTTATCTATTCTTGAATTTGACATCGGTCTTCATCTTTTCTGTTTATTTTTTCTTCTCATTCTATCTGCTCAGCCAAGCAAGGCGTAGCACTTGTCCGGCCATTTTCCAGACTCTTGACTTGGGTTTACAGAATACGTTCTGCCTACTGAATCTGCTCAAGAATTGAACCTCTTTGGCTATGACAACAGCAGCCAATAGACCTTGAACCTGTGCCATCTAGACCCCTTTCCAGGCCTGAAGGAGATGGAACCTAGGGATTCTGAGATACTGATATGAAGCATCCTCCAACAATGTTTCCCATTTGCATGGTCCTATTTATGGCATTAATTTTCCACAAAGGAAAGTAAATTCAACAGTAATGTCAGCTGCCCTAAAAACAGCAGTGATGAAACTAAGACCACGATAGCCGTTCTGATGGGAAGGAAATCAGTCAGTCCCCCAGTGCAGCAGTAGTCTTGGCATGATCTCAACATTTTGTATCTACTTTCAGGATATTCTTCAGACATTGGCATGTGTGTATACGTGCGAAATTGTTTGAGATATTTAATCCTTGAAGACAAAACGTTATCCAGATAAAACAGTTGGATGAATGACTGAGTTTTCCACATAAGAACCTTAGCTCAGGTGGAATGATAAACCACACCCCAGTGTTTCTAGGTGCACATGGCAAGCTCTTCTCTGACAGCCTCTGAAGCTGCTTATGATGTTATGAAGCCGATGCGTTGGACAGACGCTAGCAAAATCGAAAGAACTCAGAAAACTCGTACAAACCGAAAATGTCATGTTCAATGGCGACATTATCCTTTTCACAAACCTCGGATGACATAGGAAGGGATCCCTGAAAAACGCTGTCAGGCCAGTTGTTTAAAATCTTTTTCTCCCAGGAAAATTCTTTACTAAGTGTTCATTTTACTCATGAACCCAATCACCTGTCTTCAGCATCTCTGACCTCCACATTTCACAGTATTTACTGAGCATGTGCTATGTGCGAGGCACTGTGTGAGGATGGCACAAAGTGGAGGAGGCCTTATGATCTAGTTGGAGAAACTATGCTTAGAGAATGGCAAATAACACGTGCCAAGAGAAAACCCATGGGAAAGAAACCTAGTCCTGCAAGAAATCAAAGAGGATGGTTTGGTTTTCTCAGTGAGCCGCAGACTATCAGTGCCAGGAGGGACTTGACGTATTATCTCTTCTAACCCCCTCATTTTACAAGACAAGAGAGGGGCAGTGGTCACACAGTTTAAACCTGGGGCAAATATGCAAATTCTTTCTCTACGTCTGGCTCATGGTGTATTGTATGTTTCTCAAATAGTTTTTGAAAGTAGCTGAAATGAAATCATAAATATACTTACTGAAAAAAATACATTTTGGTTTTCCACTAAAAATATACAAGATATATCTCATCGATATTTGTAATGAAAGAAGGTGATTATTCTCCTAAGACTATGATACTCAATTCACTGTCATTTGCCTTGTCTATGTATGTTAAAGTCATTGCTTATCCCACCATCATATTACTATTCTTAACCATTATGGCTCTTCATAGAAAATTCATCATTATACCTATCTTATTCCCTACATTTGTACAGCACTTTGGAGTTCATGAACTATTTTAAAGCCCATTGTGTCCATTTTGAAAGTCAAGTTGTAGGCTTGATAGCTTTAGATGGACATGTAAGAAGGAGGAGGAGGTTCAGAATAGAGCTAAGTGCATGTTTACAGTGTCAGGAACAAGACATACAAAGAAAGCCAGGTGAAGGAGCCAGGATTCCTGGGCCTGCTCCTGTGGGCCAGACGACCAGAGGAGTGCTGGGGAGTGGGTTTCAAGTGCATGAAGTCCACTGAACTGGAAAGAAGCAAGTCAATAAACACTGAATAATTCCTGTGTGCAGGGCACCATGCCTAAGTGGATACGAAGATGAATAAGCAAGGCACCCCCTTCAGAGAATGTTTTGGATGACTGTACAATCTCCTTAAGCCACAGTGAATGGAAGGCATGAGTGAGCAGACACCACAGGGTCAAGGGGAGAAGTGGGTGAAACAAATTCCTGAGGTGTGGCCTCAGCTTCTCCATTGGATTTGGATTTGCCCCAGCTAATGGTACAGGGAAGGAAGGTGCCACACTCCTTGCTGAACAGTGAACATGACCACTGGACATATTCAGGCAGAGGTGAAGGATAACCTGTCCCAGGAATGGTAGGCCCAAGTCCCTTCTTGTAGGTTGAACACCTATACCTTTGTAGGTTGAACTCTTGGATGGTACTTCATTTCAAAGCCATTAAGTAGATTCTCATGAGTAAGTTTCTATTCATTTTATAGACAATCAGATTTTAATAATGTTTCCTTGGGCTGAGAGAGGCCCAAAGGATCATGTGTGTGATATTAAAACTTGGGGTTCCATAACTGAGTGCTACTGGGGTACAGAGGAACAGCTGAAGCAAGCTGAGAGGATGATCACAGGACAGAGGCCAGGAGGCTCTCAGCAGGGGCAACCAAAAAGGGTGACCCCTCAAATATATGAGGGGTAATAAGAAGTTCCCAAGAACTCTCAAATCAAAAGAAGAAGGTTAGGGAATGTGGGTCCTGGAGTGGAGAATTGTTAGAAGCCTACAGCAAAGGCAGAAATTCAGAAAGAAGGGACAAGCTTAGAACTCATTTACCAGACATATTAAACTAGTAGTTTAAACTACAGCTTCAGACCCACAAGGCTGTGCTTTGTCCATCTGGACTGCAGATTCTCTTTGCTCATTTAAAATAGCCCAGGCTCTGTTTACCAGATTGGCTACATATTCCTGGTAGACAGCCCAGGGTTGCAGGGGTGGCGGGGGGAAGGGGAAGGAGGTATCCATGTGCTGGTGCTGCCTCCCCTCCCAGTCTCTTTTCCCACAGCTCCTACCTGGCCCTGCTGGTTCTCGCTCCATAGCCTCTATTTGGATCCTTCTCCACAGATCTGCTGATATCCTGCCAGTCCTTCAAGACTCATCTCATATGTCACCTCCTACAAGAAGCCCATCCTGATCCATCCCCCAGATGGAGCATGCTTCCTCCCCCAGCACAGGGTGCCTCTTTATGACACTTTCATTTCATCCTGCATTATCATAACTTGTGTGCCTGTCTGAGATTCCACCTCCACACCTCTTTAGAGAAAGTCGAGGGCAGTGACCTGATCTCTTTCATCGATATATTCAAAGCACCAGGAGCTGGAACTGGTGTGCCATAGCTACTCAATTACATCCAGTGTATACCTAGGACAAAGCTTCTGTAATCCTTCAGAGGTTGTGTTAGACAGCTCAGGCTCAAACACTTGCTTCTGTCACTAGCTAGGATACCTAGAGCAGCTTACTTCATCTCTGGGCCTCAGTTTTCTCATATGAAGAATGAACATAATAGGGCCTTCCTCAAAGGGACTTCATGATGGTCTATGTAAAGCCCTTAGCTTCCGGTCTGGATACACGGAACGCTCAATGAGTTTGGGGAATTATTAGGAATATGGGATAGCAGGAGTATAATGTCCTTTTGATTTCCAAGAGTGCTCTAACTCGTTTGTGCTGCCTTTGCACCTGCAGTCTTTGTCTTCTCTAAAGCACATATCGGCACACAGCAGATCTCTATCATTTCAGCGCTGTTAGATATCTGGCTGCAGACACACAGCAAAGCTAGTAGGCAATTTGTTAACAAAGACTCAAAATAACCAAGTCAAAGAAATTTTTCTCAAAGCAATTTACCAATTCATCTACCCATCAAACACGTGCCACTATGAGCTGTGCAAGGCCTACAAAACTGAAAATGAAGATGGACAAAATGAAATCTCTACTGTCACGTTATTACAGCCTCCCCAGGCAAACAGAGTTAGTGTCCAGAGAGGGCTCTCAAGGAGGGCTGAGTCCAGAGAGGAAAGCCACTGCTTCTGTGCATAGTGAGGAGAGTGTGGGGAGTGTGGGGATCAGGACTGTGGCAGACTTTGCAGAGAAGGTGATGATTGAGCTGGACCCTACAGGTGAGTAGGAAGAAGTTTGTTGGAAAGAGGAGGTGGAAGCTACTCCAGCTACAGCAAGCAGCGTGTACAAAGAGACACAGTCCTGACAGTCCATGTTCAGAAAATGGTGAGGTCAGTGAGTCTAAAGGGCTCTGAAAATCAATCCATGTTATTGTATTCCTCTTGTGGATTTTACTTAAAATGGACACATCACCACTGAATTAATTATGCATAACGGAAGAGATCATTTTACTGTTAAAATAAATGTTGCTTTCTTACTTCTTCCCAAATGATTTGATGGTTATTTTTCTGAAGTATAATTCTGATTTCTATTGGAAAAAAATACTTTCAGAAAGTCCATGTAGGCCCAGGAAATAAGACTTGGGCAGCGCAGGATCAGAACTACTCAGTTAGCCCATCCTATGAAAAACCTCTTCATAGTCTCTGAGCCACCCCCCAACATACGGAGTAACTTCAGCTCTTCACAGCCAGCAAAGAGAAAATGTAGAGCTTCCACACTCAAGATGAATGGGCACAGAACTCATTACTCCGTTTCATGTCTTCTTGCAGTTGTTTCCGAGATACTGGAAGCTGAATGCAGCCAGAGGCTTCTCTCATAAGAGCATTATTAGGGGGGAGGAAATTCTGTTCCTAACTTTGTTTGGCCAAATGCAGTGACCAGAGGTCAAAAAATGCTACTTTCTGTCCTAGTGCACAGAAGAGGGGAGACAAAGGGTTGGACTAGAGAAGAAAGAAACACACATACGCACATACAGAGTTCATGTCAAATTAGACTAAACTGCCACCTCTTGAGGTAGGAAGTTACGGAGGCAAAGCTAAGGTCCCATTACACTGTGCTGTATCCATCAACGATGTGTGGTCTCTTGGGAATTAACCATGTAAGCAGCCTTTGCAATCCAGAATTTAGGATCTCAGCAGCTTTTTTCCTCAAGAGGCATGTGGCCTGTTGGGATGAAGACCGTTGTTTATACCTGATTGTTTTCCTTTTGGTCTCAGCATCTGGGTGGAGCTGGGGACCCAGAGTTGCATGCTGACACGGACAGCCAGCCCTTCCTTCCTACACTCAAGCCAGCTACTCAAGCCAATGCATTCTCTGCAATTGCTTTAAATGTGTTAAAAAGAAAGAGAACCAGCCTGTGTCAGTGTGAGCTTGAATAAATCACTTTTCTTTCCTGTACCTCAGTTTTCTCCTCTGTTAAAAGGAGTTGGGGTGGGGTGGAGGAGGAAAACCCTGAGATTCTTAAATTGTTCTGATGTAATTGTTCTGGAAAGGGGACACTTTCTACCATTTTGGTTTGAGGATGTTTTATAGGGGCCAGGGAAATTGTGGTTCCTTGGGGGACCACGGTGATCACAGGGTAGGGGGTAATCTGACAACAATCAAGGACCGCTGAATAGAGACCATGGCCTGCTTTCCAGAACCAGAGGCCTAACAAAGGCTAAGCTTGTATTTCAGAGGTATGCTAGAAGAAAGAGCATAGACGAAATAGAAGTCCTACATGAAAATCTAGCTAACTCTCCAAGATTATAAGTAGGGCACACCCCTACTTTAGGGCCTCAGTTTACTTACTTGTGGATGAACTGAATGTGGTAGACAACTCTACACAGACCGCCATGGCTTACACTTCCTGATATCCACACTCTGTGTAATCCCTCTCCTCAAGTGTGGACAGGACCAGTGATGTGTTTCTGACCAATAGAATATGGCAAAGGTGATGGGATGTCACACCTATGATTACATTACACAAGACAGAAACACTCATCTTACTAGCAGACTCTATTGACTGTCTCCTTTGCTGGCTTTGAGGTAGTAAGCTGCCATACAGAGAAGTCCACTTGGCCATGAACTGAGGGTGACATCTGGCTGGTAGCTCACCGGGAGCCGAGGCCCTCAATCCAACAGTCCTCAAGAAACTGAATCCTATCAACATCCACATGTGCTTAGAAGTGGAGCCGTCTCCTGCAGTCAAGCTGCAGACAAGACCGCAGCCCTGGCTGACACCTGGATGAGAGCCTGCGAGACCCTGAAACACTGGGGACCCAGATTCCTGATCCGCAGACACCGTGAGATAATAATGTAAGTTGCTTGAAGCCACTAAGTCTGTGCAAATTTGTTATGCAGTCATAGATAACTAACACAAGGAAACAGATGGAAACTTCTATACCTGACATGCTATTTATATTCATATACTATCAGCATTATAACACGTAAATGAAACCACTCCTTTATGCCACAGACAAACACACTGTAAGTTGCTGTCACTGTGCTGGGTTGACAATAACTTATCTTTCTGGAACTCCTACGGTACTTGCTCTATATTTAAATTCTCCTTTAATTAGGCCTCATTTTCAGGCTTCTTACTGCTGATTGCAAACACCATACTTACATGCACCAGTCCACATTTACACACAGGTCCTGCTTTACACTGAATTTAATTAGAGATCAACATGAAATAAAATGGTTCCAGCAAAAAAAAAAAAAAAAAAAAAGAGAGAGAGAGAGAGAACTCCTTTAAAACAGATCTTAAGGACACTCAGCAAGAGACTTTGGTATAATTATTTGGCAACGTTGGTCCTAAGAGAAAAGGTGAAGTTGAAGAATCTGCCAAAATGAATGAAGCCTGAGGAAGAATTAATCTAGCGAGGGAGCCCCATTTCTGCAGTAAAAAAATATGGGCACTTGTATTTTAATAGCAGCTAAAGATATCGGGCTTCATTTTATGTACAGATTTGCTCAGACAGAGTGTGAAAGAGCTGTAGTAAGCTGCTGTATGTTATTCAACACATTTTGTTCCTTTTCAAGCCTGCTGTTCTGGAATCCTGACATCTTCTACAAATAAAACCGACATTATAGACTGCCTCATTTTGGACATGAAAGAAACAAAACCAAAGTTTGGCTAGTGTCTGAGGTGGTGGCTGCTGGAATGTTCCAGAGTGGTGCTGAGGAAATCTGGCCCCCACACACACATCTCTGAGTATGAGGAGGGGCACGTCTGCGATTCTAAGGCAAGGGCCTTCTAGTCGGCCGGGGGAGCCAGACTCGTTGTGTTCCAGGAGAGTCTGGTCAGTGCTGTCACTGCGGCAGACCTAGGAGCACTATGTGACAGGAGCCCAGTCAGGAAGAGACATTCTGACATCAGCACAGAGCTGTGGGCCAGTGAGCAGCGCTCAGTAAATGTTCGTGAATGAATAAATGAATGAATGAATGATTAACTCCTGCCCCTAGAGGCCAACACCTTCATTTCTCCAGGTAGCACTTCTGCTTTGTCATCAAAGGAAGAACAAGATCCACCATGGTGCTTCAAGGAACTTACAGAAAAGACAGGCAGGCAAGACTCAGGAAATGACCAAATATCACGCTATATGTAAAGACAAGAGGGGACTCCAGTTCATTGAGCCTAGGGGAACTGGGGGAAATTTCAGGAGACTGAAATTTTTGGTTACCCCAACAAACCCCTAGCAAAGGTTGCATTAGGTGAGGAGTTTGTGGACATTCCTTTCCTTTCTTTTCCTTCTTTCCTCCCTCCCTCCCTCCCTCCCTCCCTCCCTCCCTCCCTCCCTTCCTTCCTTCCTTCCTTCCCTTCTTTCTTTCTTCTAAGATTTTATTTATTTCTTTTTACAGAGAGGAGAAGGAAGGGAGAAACCAAGGGAGACAAACATCCACCGGTCCCCTCTCATATGCCCCCCGACCGGGGACAGAATCCGAAAGCCAAGCATTTGCCCTGACTGGGAATCCAACCGACAACCTTTTGCTTTGTGGGACAAAGCCCAATCAACTGAGCCACACCAGTCAGTTATGGCATAATATTTTAGTTTTAATGAAAATTTCTTTAATGTCCAATGATATAGGACAAATTTTCACTTGCTGATTTGCCATCCCTATGCTCACTTTGGTGAAGTGTCAATCGATATCTTTGCCCATTTTAAAAATTGGCTTGCTTGTTTTCTAATTTTTGAGTATTGAGACCTCTATATAGTCTTTGATACGTGATTCCGTGGCTGGATACGTAATTTCACAATATTTCGTTCCAAAACTAAACTAACAGGAAAATGGGGAAGGACTCATAGATGGAGAGTAGGATGACAACCAGTGGGGTTGAGGGGTGGGGGTGGGGTTAGGGGCTGGAGGGACTGAGCAAAAGGGAAAAAGGACTCATGGACATGGACTACAGTGTGGTGATTGCTGGGGGAGGAGGTATAAGGGGACGAAATGGTAATGGAAAAATACGATAAATATTAAATAAAAATAAAATAGTTTGTTTCATGTGGACATTTCTCTATGATTTGATTTAAGCTTGAAAAGTCTCCTGCTACTTGTGGCCCCAGCAGAAGGCCCTCGCAATTCCACGTTTACAACAGAGTGAAGTGTCCCTTTATTCTTTGCGAGGTGTTCCCTGGACTCAGCCCCTTCGCAGCAGCTAGGTGAGCAGCAGAGAAAGCGGCCTCTGCCTGGGAGGGCCGCTGACCGACGTGGAAGCCGGCTAGGAGGCTCAGAGGGGCCCGTGGCTCGTCCCGGATCAGGTCTGTCTTCACTCCGTGCAGCCTGTGCGTCCGGGCGCCTGAACGCAGGGGGCAGTGGTGCAGAGCCCCAGCCGGATCACAGTGGCGCGGGAAAGACCGCCTTTGTGTGTCCCGGGCCCGTGCACCCCGCCGGGCGGCCGCCTTCTGCAAAGATCACCCCCGCCGCGGCGCCATACCTGGCCCTTTGTCACCAGCTGCCAAAGAATTCAGAAAATCAAATTTATTTCCCGATTACAGCCGGCGCGCCCCTTTGTGCAGCGAGGTCTCTTTAACTGTTGAAACCCCAGCAGACATTGTGAAGGCCTTTATGGCGCAGAAGAAAAGCCGGCCGCTCCTTGGCCCTGGCCCCCGCCGCCCTGCCCGGCTCTTCTGACTTCCCAGCCGCTGTGGGAACTCTCCAGGGAAGTTATTCTCTCAATAAAAATCGCTAACGAGCCCCAAGACGTTGGGTTCTCAAGTGCCTTGCCTGTTAAAGGGGATAAATCAATAGGCATCTTGAGTTCTGAGGGTGTGTTTCCTTTTTCTCCCCCTCCGGAATGAATAGATGAATGATAACTCCATTTCTTACTGGCCGGACACTGTCCTCAACTCGCCCTGGCAAGTCCGTTTCTTCCCGAGTTTTCAGCAGTAACAGTTGCTCTCGGAACCAAAGCCTGGAGCCGCAGACGGCTCTGAAAATGCCTCTGAGGCCCGGTTCTCCGCTGTCCAAGGCACCTGCAGGTGAATACCGTTATTTCCCTTGATTAGGTTGCTATTTCCTGAAATGAACACAAAATATTGCCTTGCCTTGCAAAGTTTTTTTAGTGATTGTATGGGGCAAAAATGTCTTTTTTTTTTTTTTTTTAAGAAACCAATAAAAGAAAAAACAATCTAAAGGTGGCACAGGCTTACAACGCATCATGTGTAAGGGGGGAATACGCACACATCTACCAACACATCGCATCAGTCCAATAATACGTGTGAAAACACAAACACCAGCATAATTCGTACTCTCATTATAGAATCATACATAGCACTAGAATTTGATTTATATAGTCATGAAGCAAAGAAATTCATAATAGGAAAATTTGGTCCATTGGTTGTAAATTATGCATGTTATAAGGCTTTTGCAAACACTAAAAAAAAAAAAGATATATAGCCCTTAGCAAGGGTCTTTTTTTTCTTTTCCTCTTTTTTATATTGTGAGAATTTGAAGATGTCAGTCAGTCGTTCTGTGACTAAATGAAGTGAATATAAATCAATGCCACATTTGCTAACAAACAGCATTCCTCTCATTATGCACATCTGTGCGTCTCCTCACACACACACTTGCGCACACACACGACTGCTTGGCCCACTCAGCTTCCCCATGATTTCACAAAAGAGTAACTCTAATGTTTTCTGCCTCGTAGGGAGCCGGTGGGCAAATTGGATACCTACACTAGAGAAGGCCTGAGAGGCGTAATCAAATAAGGGAGCCACTTGAACTGAACTCCCAGCAGGAGCGGAAGGGAGGCCTGAAGAGGTTACAGGTACTTTTTATCCTGCCTAGCAGGAGAGCACCAACTTCCTGCTGCTAGAAATTTGTCTGCAAATTTTTTTCCTCATTCAGCCAGAGGGCTGGGGTCCAGGAGACACTGGGTTGATATGATAACTTGATTAAGGCTGGGACAGATGACATGGGAGCACCAAGTCAGCTCAAAGGAATCTGTGCTCCCCTCTTTAACCTCTCCTTGGGAGCCTACAAATTATATCTATTTAATGCATCAGCTCCCTGGCATCGCACAAATACGTTGTCTGCTTAAATGTATGTCAATCATTCACAGGGGCCTTTGTAGAAGTCCCACCACATTTTCATTTTTCTTCTCCCTTAAAAAAGAAAAAAAATTTAACCTGTTGAGTCGTTCAGATGATGGTTCACAGCCTGCCTTCCTCCTGCTGAAATCACTTTGGAGGGAGAAGTCAAGTTCCTCTGCCGAAGTTTTCAGAGAATCGTTTGAATGGGCCCTGGGCAGCTGGAACGTATCCAGGGGAGGGAAACTACAAGGAGGAAGTGTTTAAAAATCACATTCAGTGAAGCATGGATGGCAAACCTGGGGATTAGCCTGGAGAAGAGAAAATGCAGAGAACTTGACATTCGAAGAAGGGCGAGCGTCTTCCATGAGCCCCAAGAGAGCCCAGGGAGAAGACAGGCGTTCACAAAGTGCCAGCAGAGCGGCTGGCTGAGACACGGGCCGTGTGCTGGGGCCGCCCCAGTGGGTGTGAGGAAACTGCAGCCTGGCCACAGCTGCAGGAATCACAACTCGCCGCCCCATCTCTGAGCCGGAATCTGAGCCAGAGGCAGCCAGCTGAGAAACTTCAGCTCCAAATATTGTGGGGGTTTAACTGAGGGTTAATTTAGGAAACAGTACTACGCACAGCTCTGTAAGCGTGCACGTCAGTGAGTTTTGACATATGTAACCACCACCCCAGTCAAGATTTAGAACATTCCCGTCACCCCAGAAGTTCCCTTGTGCCCTCTTTCCAGTCATACATCCCACTGCACCCCCAGGCAATCACTGTTCTGATTTCTATCACTCTGGATCAGTTTTGTCTGTCTTGGAACTTTAGTTAAATGGAAGTATTCCATCTGTACTCTTTTGTGTCTGGCTTCTTTCACTTGACAAGGTCCATCCATGCCATCTGCACCTTTTGATTGCTGAGTAGTATTTCCTAGCAAGGATGCAATGCATTCTGTCTGCCCATTCTCCCGCTGATGGATATTGAGTTGTTTCCAGTTTGAGGCTATTATGAATGCAGCGACTATGAATGGTCTTGCACAATTTTTTATTGCTGGATTGCTAGATATATTCCAAATGCTATTTCAAACAAGACTGCGAAACAAGGAAAGACAGGGAAGAGTTTCTGGGACTTGACAGTTTCAGGTGATCTACATCCTCCCCAGAAGGCAGAAGTTACATCGTGATTTCTCTCCCTGGTGGGCAGAAGGCATACACCAGGACTGATCTAGGCAGTCTGTCCCACCAGGCAGTCTAGGGTCCATCCTGCGCAAGAATATCCATCTCCACAAAATGGGTGTTGGCTATCATTCAGGTCTGCTCAAAACATTTGATTCATATATGCTGAGCTCCTACTATGTGCTAAACCTCATGGGGGCACTAAGGGTTATGGGAAGACAGAGATGAATTTGATGAGCCTATGTCTTTGAAGTGCTTACAGTCTAAAAGGAGAAATACAATGAGTAATAAATTATAAAACCATAACTCAGTGTTCAACAAACATGTATGGGCCACCCGCTTTGCTGGTGTGCTGGGGAGACGGTCAGACAACCTGCAGAGAGAATGCTGAACCCACTCCTCTGAGCACTGGGAAAAGAGCCTCCCTTCCTGGGAGAACGCATCCCATCTAGAGAAGGGCAGATCAGGCCAAGAGACGGGTTGGATTTGGACTTGGAACAGGTATTCCGGAGCCCAGATCTGCTCCATCACCTTGGGATGCGGAATTCTCCGTTTCCAGCATCTCCTCCATGTACACTCATCAGCTCACTTCGGGTGGTCCTGAGGATGGCACTGGCACTAACTAAGGCTTTGATGACCACATCAAAGCCATCAAAACAAAGGATGTTTGTGCTGCATAGCCCTTTAGAGTTCATGTTCTACTTCACCCCAACAACAAATGGGGAAACATGTCCAATGTCACAGGGCAAACACGTTTTCCTTCCCAGTACTGTCATTATTCTACTCTATCGGTCTGTCATTTTTTTTTATAGGTTCTTCCCAGTCAGCAGAGGCCTATTGATAATGCTGGTATTGGAGGGATAAGACTAGCACATTCTCTGTAGTCTCAGTAGGTGAATGGATCGGACTTGGCCCATGAATAGCTGCTGCGTTGGGAGAACCAAGTCTGTATCCGGAAGTTACCTGAACTGTGTGATGAACACAGTGCCTCGCGTCATTATGAGAGGGCCCGTCTGACCACGGCTCCTCTGTCTTCTGTATCGAGTTGTTTATTTTTCCAACTGTTAGGCTTTTGGTTTATTTCCTTGTCATTTTTCTATACACACATTTGACAACCATGTAATTACAGAATACTGTATAAACTACTTAGTATTTTTCTTTTTTGCTTTTTTCTCATAGAGTAAAAACTTCCTTAGTTTGGCCAAACCATACTGGGCTTTCAAAACATTGATATGCATTGCATTACTATAAGAGGAAAAGAACAGTTGTGAGTATACTGAAATTCCATACTATCTTCCAAACCATTGTTAACATATTGGTTTAAAAGACAAAAAAAAGAGATGAATTTGGAAAGTCATTCAAAATTGCTTTGGAAATCAGAGGGAACAAAACAGCAATGCCCATAATTCCTGCTTGGTGGTTTTAAAATAATACTAAATATCACTAAATATATAATAATACTAAAAATTATAAAGTACTTTATACATGTACAACACTAACTTTTGCAAAACACCTTTATATCCATTCTTTTCCTAGAAGCCTTGACAAATGGGCAAGGCAAGTGTTATCTCCACAGTGCAGATTAAGAAAACTGTGGCCTAGAGATAAGGGACTTATCCATGCCCGAACTGGTAGCACGTCCACGTGGCCTTCCACGTGGCCTCCGACACACCACCCTTTGCCCTGAGAGCTGTGCCTCACTGTGCCCCAGCCCCTCCCAGCACGCAAGCAAAACACTAAGTATAGCACCATTAACTCGAAAAGAACCGCTCTGTTAACAGAGCGGTTCTTTTCGAGTTAATGGTGAGATCTGTGATCACAGAAGATTTTTTTAAACACCTAACAGTCATTTCTGTATTTCTTCTGCCAGAAACAGAGCTGGCTACATAATTTGCAGGACCCAGTACAAAATAAAAGTGTGGAACTCCTTGTTCCAAAAGCAGGGGGAAAAATGCCATTGAAGGTCCTAAAATAAAACTTTTTCTGTTTTCCTATGGTCTCTCTCTCAACTTGTCATAGCGGTTTTCATTTGCTATTTAATATCATCCTGAATTTTTAAAAATTAGAATTCTTAATTATTAACATGAGTGTTACCATTCATCTTTAGATTGTACAATGCCAGTTTGAAATGCAAATATAAGCCATTTAACTCCTAAAAGGAATCATCGAAATTACGTAATTTTGATTTCGTAGCCATGCATGCACGTGTTCTTAACAGAACAGTGGAAGTGCTGCTGAAAGCTAACTCCCCTGTTTTCATCTCGCTCTGTAACACACACACACACACACACACACACACACACACACACACACAGAGTCTTCCAGTGCTCTGCACCTTTGGCTTTCTGGCGAGGCTACTGAAAAGACAAACAACTCTGCACCATCCTATCGGTCACTTTCTTTCTGTCAGTCATTTTTCAATGTAAATGGTTGGCTAATATGGGAAATCTCATGACTAAGAAAGATACGATAGAGTTCTTTGGTCAATCATGTTTCTTAGAATGCCATTGTCTTCTTTCTGCATTCTTCCATTCTGTTTGAACAGGAAGCACAGGCTCTCGGTGCCATCAGCTCCCCGCTTACTCAGTGGCACATAGAGCTCACTTACCTTGCTTTGAATCACACTGACCGCCCCCCACGCTGTGCTTGGCAGGCCCACTGGAGTTCTGGGCTTCTGGGGCATGGAGAATGCACTAAGCAAACAGGGGAGCAAGGAACTAGGGCAGAGAGCATATTGCATATAACTCCCTTGCTCCACCATCTCATTGGATTTCACTTACGAAACGGAAGTTCAAGATGAAATCATTTAGAATGTCAAGATAGTGACAGCAGAGAATTAAACCAAGCACAGGGCCCTTCCAAGTGCAGAGTCCTAGGAAACTGTACAGATCACATGCCCATGAAGCCAGCCCTCATTAGAAATCAAAGTCAACTTTGATTATTACTAGTCTAGAGGCTTTGAGGGTGTTAACATGTCTCTCAGGCCTGCAGCCAAACTTCTAGATGAGTTCTAGGGTGGACCCCCTTCCTCGCAACATGCCTGGAACTGATAAGTCTCAGAGAAGCACCGTCTTGTAGGGAATAGAATATCCAGTACTGCTCCACTTGACAGCCACATGCCTGAGGCTGGGTGACTTGGGGGTGGGGAAGGAAGGGGTACAATCAGCGGGGCACAGCTAGAGTACAGTGCAAGGTGAAGTCTTGTTGAGGAAATGCCATCATAAGCAGAAATTAAGGGGGACATCCAAAATGTCACCATAATACACAGGTACCTTTCTTTCTCCAAAAGATAATGTTTTCAAGAAACTCATCACTGACTGTATCTCTCTGGCACACATATATACATGACCAGCAATCCTCAGGACAACTGTGATAGTGTGAGAAAAGTCAGGGCCATCTAGTTCTGGTCACAGCTCTGACTCTTTCTTGATGTTTGACTTTGGGCAGGTCACCTAACTTCTCGGCACCTCAGTTCTCTTATCCGTAAAATGACAATAGCGATTCCTAATCCAGAGGTAGGGTGCTTGTGAGAATTCAACTAAAGGATGGGTTGTCAGCTGAAAATCACTGCGCACACACACGGCGGCACGTTGGCATCCTGCGTGTCAATGGTGTATATCACACACCGACCCCATCAGGAAATTTCACTCTGGGCAGAGTGATTTACAAAGCCTGCTCAGAAGTGGAGTCAATTAAGGTCAGCTTTCTATGTTGCTAAACAACAGGGGATTCTGGGTTCAGTAACGTTGAAAGGCAGGCCCAACACACCCCTTGAAACAGGGCTTTTGAGAGGGTTCAAAGGAACGCGAAACAAAAGCCTCGCTTTGTGATGTTTTCACTCTTCCTTCATTGTCCTCTTTCACCCTCCAAGGGCCTTCATGTAAAGAAAGGGGCTGCTAATGTGGCGAGTGGGAGTTTAAAATTGTCCTGGGCCAACAATGTTGGCACATTCTGCCGGGCCTCATTACAGAATCATCTGAAATGCTTGAGAAGTGTTTCCCACTCATTAGCATAAATAGCAGAAAAACTCTTTCACAAACAAAGCAGGTTCCATCTGCCCCCAGTATGTCCTCACCTTGACTTCAAATGGCCAGTCCCTCCCCCAGCACAATACCAGGGGCGCCGGCCTCCGAGGCCCCAAGCACCCCACTTCAGAACGGCATTCAGTGAAATATCAACATGGTAACCTGCATGTTTATTCATTGGTCAGCCCCCTCTTTTTAATGGAGTCCCGTCCCCATTGTGGCCACTTGATTCTTTCACAGACCTAAAGGGGAGAGGCAGGGAGAGGCTTCCTTTCCAAGCTGCTGGGATCCTTAGCAACCCACACCTTGTGAGTGGGTCGACCAGGCTAATTAGGTTTGTTCTGCCTTTTTGGCCCAAGCATATTTTGTCAGGTATTCTGCTGTGGGATTAAAGAGTCATTAATCACCCTGGCCTGAGGCTGACAAGGTAACTTTTACAATGAAGTCCACTTCCCCGGTGTTGGCTAGAGCCAAGGCAGGGTCTGTTTTATATTACACTGCAGAAGAATATAACTGGCTTCTTCTCCCCAGTCAACTCGGGACATCTACCAGGGCCCTAGGTTCAATGAAAGCCTGGTGTCAGGGGCACAGACAGCATCTATCTTGGAGGCAAATTGTGCTCACAGCAGCTGGGTAGGGTCTGTTCTGGGAAGGGTATTTCTTAGAACAAGATTACAGCCTGACAGAGTTGGGGTGGGGTGGGGGTGGGGCACCTTAATCACCATCCACGCAGCCCCACGTTTTACAAAAGAAAGCACTAAGGCTCAAACAGGGCACAGACTTGCCTAAGGATACACAGCAAATCAGTGTGAGAACCAAGATTAGAACTGGCATCTCACCACTCTCGCTGCCATGGCATCTGAATCCAACTCGAAGTTTTTTATAACCACTTTCAACAAAATTGATATAGTTATGTTTTGCAATTTAGTGTGCCCTGAGTTCTTAAGAGAAGGAAAAAAAAATACCAGGTGCTACAAAAGGTTAGGCTTTGGGCTAAGTATTCTGCATACAAATGATTAATTTAATGTAATGTCGTTTCAGTGGGGTGACAGGTGAAAGTGCCCAGCAACTATTCGTCTCATTCAACAAAACAATTTTCATAGGAAGGCATTATCATCCCTAGTTTTGATGGACAAAGAAATCAAAACACAAAAAGTTTCAGTAACTCATTCATAGCTATATTATTTCCCAGGTGCCAGACTGCCTTTTGAAAAGATGACAAGCATTTCCTAAATCCATATGTTCTTGTGAACTTTCATTATTATTTATATAAATTATAAAATAAAAGTTTGGGTCATTTTAACATCAGATTATCAAGATTTATGGTTTCCCTTGTATCTTTTATGTTTGTGATAATTTTTCCTCTGCTCATCTTGTCTTTCTTTTTCAATACTTTCATTAATTTAATAAACATTTATTGAGCAACTATGCTGCAAGGCACCGGGGATGCTGAGATTAAAAGTACATGCCTGCATGCTCCCTTCCTCATGAAGTCACTGAAAAACGAGTTCCTCACATATAAGAGAGGAAACTGCGTACAGGAAGACATAGGATGTAGGGAACAGGAGATAAGCAGTGACGAGAACCCCAGTATGCTGCAGAGGACCCCAGGAGGATGACGAAACACATCCGGGCACAGAGGACTTGATCATCCAAGTCATAGTGTGCATGTGTGTGGGGGGGAGGATGGATTTAGATCTTTGGCAAAGAGTTTGAATTTTAATATTGCTTCATACAAAGAAAAGTAAGCAAATGAAAAAATAAGAATAAAACTCTGGAACAGAAAAAGTAAGCATAACGTATTTAAGGGCTCCATTAGAAATATAATTTATATTTTTTATACTCTTGTTAAAAATGAGACAACAGGCCCAAAATGGAGTCACTTATGCTAAGCCCCACATTACCAGACCAAGACTAGATTAGTGTTTCCAGCTTTCCTAGAAATGGAATTTTAAACCAGTCCATCAGAAATCCCCTGATCAGCCCCGGTGAGGTAATCTGGTTGACAGACCCTGCCATCACTGAAAGTAACC
This sequence comes from Glossophaga mutica, assembly GCA_039655065.1. Lineage (NCBI taxonomy): Eukaryota > Metazoa > Chordata > Mammalia > Chiroptera > Phyllostomidae > Glossophaga > Glossophaga mutica. The sequence continues at coordinate 171,319,776 of CM077304.1, read as the reverse complement.
TTCCTAGTTTAACTTCCTTGTTCCCGCTCCCTTTGACCTAAAAATCTTTCATTCTGTATAGCTCCTCAGAGTGCCTTTCTACATGCTAGACTGGATTTTGCCTGATTCATGAATCATTGAAGAAAGCCAAAAAAGATCTTTAAAATTTACTCAGTTGAATTTTGTTTTTTAACAATGCAAACCCAGGATTTTAAATAAATGCATTAGTGTAGAACAACATTGGGAGCCTGTGGAATAGGAAAGGAGCACACATCTAAAGGGGGGTTGGCTAGGGCAGTGCATGAAAGAGCTAAACTCATCTTTCATAGTGGGAACTCCAGAGTTAATGCTTAAAACTAAAAAACCAGAATAGAAACACAAGCGTGCTAAAGACAACACTTGTAGAACTACTTGATTCTCTAAATTATGTGCATGTGAAACTTTGATAAATATAAAAACCAAAATGAAAAAGTCATTGATTAATTTAATTTTAAATATTAAACATTATGTTTGTTGTCAAGGGTTTAACAACACCATTGGAAGACTGGCAGGTAAAGAAATACACCAAGTATACCTGAGATGTGCTGGTGATTCTGGGCCATTCAGAGGCAGAGGGAGAAGTGCAGGAAGCTCAGAGTGGAGTGATGGGGAAGGGCGGGCCAGTGTCTTGAGTGGATGCAGCTGGGGAAGGGAAGCAACCCTGCAGAATGGGTTCCATGAACAGTGGAAGTCTGGGTGCAGGAGAAGGAGGCAGCCCATGGGAGAGAGGGTCCTCAGGTGCTGTCTGATGGGGTGGACTGGAATGGGACGCAAGCCTCAGGCAGACCAGTTTGAGTCCTAGCTAGGTTCTGTACTTACAGGTCACAGGATTTTAGACAAGCTATTTAAGTTCACTGAGCCTCACTTTCTACATCTATAGAAAAGAAAAACACTCCCCCCCATACTTTTTGTTTGTCTAAGAACCTCCAATGGGTTTTAGGTTCTCCATTAAAAACCTGGATCAGAACAGAAGTGTCATATCTATTCCAAGAAACACTGTGTGAGTACTGCATATGTTCCAGCAATACACCGTGTTGCTAGACGTGATTTTGTTCTTCTTAACCGCACAGTTTCGAAATTATTCCCGTTAAACTTCTTTTGACCATCTATTTATCAAAGTCACTTTGAATTTTTTTTGTTTCAAACATGAACAACCCTTTTTAACTTAGTGTTAACAATAAATGAAATAACATGCTTGCCATTTCACTATTTCAGTTCAGTTCAAGCACAAAAAAAGAAAAAGGAAAACGGAGGAAGGAAGGCAGGAAGGAAGGAAGGAAGGAAGGAAGGAAGGAAGGAAGGAAAAGAGGGAGGAAGGGAGGAAGGAAGGAGAGGAAAAAGAAAAAAAGGAGTACTTCCCTCACAGGATTGTTTTTAGAGTTGATTCAAAAACATTTATAAAGTCTCTACCAAATACTTAACACATACCTGTCACTAAATAAAATCTTGTCGTCAAAAACATTATTAGCAAAACCGATAAGGTCATTTTTTTCTTGTTTCTTCCAAGTGTAGAAAATATATACAGTGACAGTCTATTCAAATTTACGGAATGACTCAAAGTCAGAAAAAATGGCTTGTGCCCAGTCTATCAGCCCTACTATGTGTTTAATTCCTGAATGACGTTTCCAGGGTCTGGCTTTCAATTTTTAAAGATGCAGTCACACCATCCATTGAAGCCATGTTTCTTACACACATTTTTTTCTCATGGTAAATATTTTCTTAGTCTGAACTCTCCCAAAACACAGGCAATCTGCTCTTGCTTTATTTTCCCCCTAGGTCCCCACCCCATGTCTCTCCATCTCTCCCTGTCCCTCCCCGCGCAGGCCCAGAGACACCCATCCACTGCCTTTCTTTCCCTCTCTTTGAGGCTTCCCGTCTCTGCCCGCACTCACCAGTAAAAGCCTTGACACCCCCCAGCTTCCCGCTGCTGTCACCAGCATGTGTGTGCACAGCCCGAGTCAGTGCTGGTCCCAAAGACTTGAGGCTGTTTTTAAAAAAAAGATTTCATATTTCCCTAACAAATAAAAATTTGACTGAGCCTTAGGAAGAATGTAATCAGAGGCGGGCCTCCCAGACTTTCAGGGGCTGGGGATGGATTCCCCAGAAGGTAGGTTTCAAAGAAAATTCGATGTAAATTATATTTACTTGTAGTATTTTGCAGAGGAAGAAGGAGTAATGGGAAGAAAAAAATCTGTCTGAACAAGAGAGGTATAATTCAAAAGCTGCCACACAGTGAGTGGGAGCCTCCGAGGAGGAGAGATCATTACTCTTTATGGCCTTGACAAGGAGGGCGATGGAAGAAGTCGTGACGGGACTTGCACCTGCTCTTCAAGGAGCATGAGAAAAGCACTGCCAGCCTCGCCTCGCTCACAGTCTGGGAAAGGTGGGAAGGGCTTAGCAGCACCAGGGAGTCCATCCTCCACAAAACCTTTATGTAGACACATGTATGTACTGTTCCACACATACTGGTACACATGTATGTATGTGTATGTGTGTGTATTCACCAAGCTAGGGAATACTCGCCCTGTGCCAGACACTGTGTGAAATATTTTGCATGTTTAACTCTTACAACAATTCAATAAAGGAGTCTCTTTTATCATAGTAGATGCTATGAGTTTCCCCAATTCACAGATGAGAAAAATGAGGCTTAAAAGGGCAGTGATGTGCCAGGGACAGCAAGGGCTCAGACAAATGCAGCTTTTTACTAATTGCAGAGCCCCTGCTTTATGGCAGGAGTATTTTAAAAGTATTCACTTGTATGCATTTTTCCTGAATTTTCACAAGCCTTCAAAGCAAATGGACAGTCCTGCCTCAAGGTTTCTGTACAACAGTAAGCCAAAAAAAAAAAAAAAAAGCCTGAAAATCAAGTTTCTTGTTATCTTTTGTAGAAGCCAAAATGCAGAGAAATGCCAGTCATCCTTGGGGGCGGGGGGGGCTTTTCAAAGTAGCCCAGGAGAAAAGAGTGGTGAGAACTTTCCCCCAGACTGGGAGGAAGGACTATGGAGTCCTGTGTAGTCTCAGCCCTGCAGGAAGTGACTCCGCCGACAGCTGCCTGGTGCCCCAGGAAGGCCAAGGCTGGGAAGGCTCAGGACTTCACAGCCCCCGCCGCCACGGAGACCTGCTGGGGAGAACAGAGGAGAGAGCCCCACTCATGACTGGGGTTGACTTCCTCTACCTGAAAGGATGAGGGCATAGAGGACTTCAGGGAATTCTAAGCAAAAGAAAGTATTTCTTGCACAAATAAATTTTAGTACTAAGATTCATACCCACTACAAACCCACACACTGAATAGGGGAGCAGGCAGACCCTCCACCTCCAACTTCTATTTCCTGACTATTAGTAGGAGTTTGGCCAGGCGGGATCAGGGGATTGGCATGCAAAGGTGAAAAGGTGAAGTTTCACCCTCATCGACTGCACGGAAGAAAACCATTCTTCAAACCTCAGAGAATTTTCTCTTCCCCATCCCACCCCCACCCCCAGCCCAGGCATCACCCTGAGCTCACTCTCCAGCTCCAGGAGGATCCAACATGTCAGGTGCAAGGACCAGTGAAATCCATCATGGAGAGGGAGATGCCTCTGCCCCCCACACAGCCCACAGCCAGGGACTCAGCCAGAAACTCCACCCAAAGCCACCTCATCCCCTGACCCCAAAGCTTGAATTTTTGCACGGCACAGGTTTCCTGAGCTTACAACCCCCACAAGGTGCTCATTTACAAACTCTCATTGCACCTTTCCCTTTCCCTTCCCAATGCAATTTGTTTTTTTTTAATTTAATTTAATTTTATTTTTTAATCAGTTTTTTTTAATTGTTAATATTGTACAGTTTTCTGTCTTTTACTACCACCCCAGCCCACTGCCCCAGCCCACCCCACCTCCCTCCCAATTCCACCCCCCCCATAGTTTTTGTCCATGTGTCCTTTATACTTGTTCCTGTAAATCCTTCCCCTTTTTCCCCTGAAATTGCCTCCCCTCCCCCTCTGGTCACTGTCAGACTGTTCTCAAATTCAGTGTCTTTGTTTATATTATGCTTGTTTGTTTGTTTTGTAATGAATGACATGTTTGTTTGTGCAACTATCTATCCTAATCTCTGTCTTCTACGTTAGAAGTTCCATAAGGAAAGGGACTGTGCCTTGTCCTTTGCTATATGCTTAACATGTAGCACAGTTTTTGGAAAACAGTAAGTGCTCAATCAATACTTACTGAATGAACCGTTGAATGAACATGGAGCAATCATAGCTGGCCCAAACCTCGGCGATCGTCCAGCATAATGCCCTGAAAAGCGGAGTCCCAGAGGGGCTGAACTGCTTGCCTTAGATTCCAGACTCGGTGGAAAAAAGTCCAAGGGCTCCAGGCCGAACTTTGAGAGACGCTCTTCTCCTTGATTCTAGCACCTCCGTCTCTAAATTTGTCATGGATGGATCCAAACCAAACCCTGGGCCACCTGTTTCCCTGCACCCACTCGTGTCCCTCCCTTATGCTCTTAGTGTCACCCACCACAATATTACCTCCGGCCTCTTCTACCTATATTTTTGGTGTCCTCTGTCCCCTACAGTCTCAGTCTTCCCAATACTTAAGAAAAAAATAGTATTGCTTTCTTTCTTCTTACAAAGAGTTTTATGTTTTAATGAGATTCAAAGGCTTTAAAATGTATCCTTGTTCAACAGATACTCACTGAATACGTATAAATATGGACACTCTTCTAGCACAGGAGGAGAAGCAATAAGCCATAAAAGCCCTCATGGAGCATATATTCCCCTGTGCAATGCAGTTAATTAAGGTAAACAAATGAACAAAATAATTTCACACAGTGGCCAGTGCTATGGAAAAAAGAAAACGCAGTAAGGAGTTAGATTCAGAAGGTGTGGATTACTTTGGATCAGGAGTTAGAGAAGACTTCTCTGAGAAGGCCCTGTTTCCGTCGAGGCCAAATAATGAAAAGCCGCTAGGCTGCAGCGTTCTCGGGAGCGCATGTCAGGCCGAGGAGCTACTGCTGCATCGGCCCTGAGCGCCTGGCCAGATGAACGAGCTGCGAGCAGTCAGTGAGGTCGGTGGGCCAAAGGCACTTCCCACAGAACCTTGTAGACCTCACGTGGGCCATGGAGGAAGACTGAGTTTTATTCTGTAGGCATCAGAAAGCCATTGGAGGTTTTTAAGTTGGGGAGTGATATGATCTTTTCACACTTCAAAATGACCAAAAAGGCTTGGCTGCCGGCAGAGCAGCAGCGAGGAGACAGACCGAGAGGCCACTTCCGTCCCCTCCGGACAAGAGAAGAGTGTTCCAGGCCAGGCCAGGAGCAGTGGAAACTGCGAGAAGTGGCTGGACTTGGGAAATACTTTGGAGATAGAACTGACATGAATTACTGATGGATTGGATGTGGGCAAAGAGGGAAAGAGATGGGTCAAATATGACTCCTAGCTTTTGACGTGAATATAGGTGAATGCCGGTACCTTTCCTAACATGGAGAGGCTTTGGAAAGAAGCAGATGTGTAGCGGGGGTGGGCAGTAAGTTCAAGAGGTCTAAGAGACATCCTAGTGGAGATGCCAAGTAAGCAGGTAGGTATACAACCCAAGGAACAGACAACAATGGGGGGATTTCTGAAGTCTACCGGGAAGACTTAGCCAAGGCTGGGAGTGGGGATGGAAGAGAAGATGACTCCTAGTTCTTCTCGAGTCCCACCACACAGCCACTGGATAGGTAACTCTCCATAGTAGTTTCAGCACTGGGACCTCTTTAATTTAGTCTCCCAAGAAACGGGCCCAGGTCTAAGTTCTCAGCTGCATGAACATGGAGCTAATTCCATGCAGATGTCTAAAGAATTACTTAGCATCGTGAACTGTGAAGGTTACCATTACAGCAATGAATCAGAAAACTGTTACAACCCGAACTTTTTCTTTAGTTGGTAAAAAGGTATATTCGTTCTTCGTCCTACTCTCTACAAGGCCAGCCTCCAGCTGCGGGCCTCCAGGCCCTACACTAGGAAGTACAGTGGACACAGCCATTGCTCACACACCAGCCTGTCCTCACCTCACCCCTAATTTCTTGCTTGCCAGTAAAGCTCACTGATGGCATCAGGGAGCCACTGTGCCAATCTTGGAAGTGCCACTGCGAGGCTCTCTGTTAGGTGCTGCAATAAATGTCCTTATTTCTAAAGATGCTTAGAGTTGAGTCTTCACTTCTTTCCTTAGGCTTAGATTTCCCATGAAGTTCAGCCTTTCGAGCATGAAAACACCTTTACTCTAGCCCCTCTCATGTGCCTACCCATCCTGCCATGTGCTGGGCATTCGGTAACACATGGTAAAGTTACAGGCCAGTCTTGGCAGTGCCCATCTTCGTGGGTCTAATGATCTGGTGTGGCAACAGGTGTTACACAAGTAAATGACTAAGCGTGTCATTACAAATTGTGATTGCTGTGCCTTTGAAGGGGAGAAAGGTGTGCTGTGAGAGACAGCCTTTAGGTCTGATTGTCTGAGAAGGCATCTCTGAGGAGGTGGCATTTAGACTTCCACCTGAAGGATGAGAAAGTTCCAGATGAGGAAGAGAGAGCAGAGGAGCACTTCAACAAGAGGGAACGGCCCAATCGGCGCTATGTGCGTCCGTCTCCCTTCTAAACAGAAGCTCCTGAGCATCACATACGCTGTTCTATAGGACGTAGTGTTTTCACTCTGAATCTGAACTACCCCAGGACCTGGGAAACGGAGAGGATGCTTCTGCCCCTCCACTAAGCTCCTCTGAGTGTCAGCGCCAGCTCCAGCCGTGCAGACGCCGTCACAGCAGTCGTTAATAAAGCTTGTGAGCAATCCTGTCCTTGCCCTCAAGCAAATAAAACCAAAAACAATAAAGCCACTTCCCTTCTGAGTTTATCCAGAAACACTTTTTCTTTGCCTTTTTTATTTTTTGGAGGCACTTTCAGATTCCCTTTGGGGAGGGAGGATGGGAAGTAATGCTGGGGAAGAGTACTCACCCTTCCTCTCACAGTTTCTACTTCCCTCCCTGGCAGTTGATCCCAGCCAGGAGAGCTGGCCTTGAGAAAACAGTGTCAACTCCACGGATCCAGAGCCAGGCGGGCCATGACTGCTTTGTTTAAAAATCAATCAGAGAAAGATTTCAACTTGTTTTGGCAAGATATAAACATGGCATACTGGAGAGCTAGACACACTGACGGACCTGGGTTCGAATCCTAGTTCAATTTTCTTGTCACTCCACAGGGACCTGGTCCTGAGTGGGTCTGACCAGGGCCAGCTGTAGTGAAGTGAAGGGTTCTTCACTTCATGTACAACAGATTTCACAACAGGAGTCCAGGTGACCATGAGGATGCATTTATTAAAGCTGGGAACAGTTAAATAAGGAGGGGTTTAGCATAGAAGAAGCAACAGGAAAGCCAAGGCTGGGCTGCTTTAGCCCATTGGAAAGTCAGAGAAAAGAGGGCCTTGGGAACAGATTCAGGGGATTAGCCTGGGACAAGCTGCCAATTGCCATTGCCTTAGAGTTTAGGAGACACTTTCCTGTGGGGGAAGAAGGGAAAGGAATGGCACCAGCTGCTCCCCAGAGGGAGAGAACGCTAGGTCCTTTGTCTTGAAGCTTTTATCTCTTTCTTGCAGGCAGGAATCTTAGGGAAGTCCTCAGTTCTTCAGGTGTGTCCTTTCAGGGTCACGGTCTCCACTGATTGGTCAGTGACAGGGCAGGGGGCCTTCAGTCATTGCAGCTGGTTCTGGTGTAGCTCACCTGGTTTTGCTGCTTTTCTGGGCCTGGAGCTGAAATACAACTGAGGCCTAGATGTTATCTCCAGGGAGCAAAGGCCAGGGGAGGAAAAATTACCCTAAGGATGAGGTCCTTGTTTTACCAGTTTTGCCCCCTGCCAGGCACCGGGGCCTTCTGCCCTGGCCACCATCTGCGCGTGGCTGCAAATTGCTCGGCCACTGTGTTCAGCTGTCTCAATTTCCCTATTCCGTCTGCCAAGGCATTTTTCTAGCTTCTTACTATGTCGTCTCACTCTGACTTGGGGCATGTCACTTCATTTCTCCGAGCCTCAATTTCCTCATCAGTAAAATATGAATTTCTACCTTACAAGAATTAACCACGGTCACCCTGTGAAAAGCACCCAGCCTGACATGTCATCAATACTCAGGAAATGTTGGGTCTCCTCCTTTCAAGGTTTGGCTCTTCAATTGGCTAATTATATCCTTTGAGGCATTCAAATGTCTTATAGCCAGTGCACCTCAGAGAGTATTTCAATTATGGGTGCCTTAAGTGCTGCTCTCTTGGCTGAAAATCTGTAATTAAATCAGCAATGGCTGCAGGCTGCTCAGGTGTGTCTGAAGCGCTCCCACCCAGCTCACCTTCTTACCTGCCCCATCAAGCCAAGTCAGAAGTCAAGGGGAGCTGTAGTAATAAAAATCCTTTCACAGGTATAATATTAAGCAGTTTGCAAAGTGTGCTTACCCTCAAGGCAATGTGGGAGCTGGCATTATTACTGTCCCATTACAATGGGACAGGGGCAGCTGAGGTCTAGAGAGGAGTGACTACTCAAAGTCTCAGAAGTAGGCTGTAATGCAAATCTTTCACTAAAAACCCAGCCTTCCTTCCACATCACCACATCCTGACAAGGGCAATATTGTCCTTTGGTGGGAAAGTTCACCACCAGCAACTGTCCTGACACATTATCAGCAGCAGAGAATTCACCCCTGAATTGCCCTGCCTGCCCCATGCCCTCCCCCATTCCTGTTCTACCAGCTTTTCCAGATCAATGTCAATTGCTTACTCTCTAGTCTCAGGATGGCTTTATTCTGAGGCTCCGACTTGCAGTTCTTGCCTCTGGCGATGTGGATTCACAGGTGATAACAGGCCACTTTGTAATCTTTCCTCTAAGGCCAGTGTGAGAAGAATCAGTCTGACTCTGATCTGGGTTGGGTTCTGGCCGAGGCTTAAGGATAATGGGCCCTGGGTGGTGTGGCCCATTTACCCAAGGTTCACAAAGGTAAATTAAGGACCATTCTGCTCTACCTTAAGAAAAGGAGAGCCAGAAGAAGTGAAAACTAAGACTTCATCCTCAGAAAGTCAAGATGGAACTCAAGCAAAGCTCTAACGATTGCATTAATTGCTCCGAAACAAAAACGGCGTGACAGTGGGCAGAGACCTTCTGATTCCTTAACTTCATTCCGCACCATTGGGAGACTGGGGAACCGAGAGGAAAGTAGCCCATTCAAGGCCACAGCTAGCGGAGGCAGAGCTAGAATCCAGGCTCCAGGACCCCCAGTTCACTTTTCTTATTAAACCATGCGATTCACTCAAGAGCCCTAAACACGTTTGATTTGGATCATCCAGGTGATCGCTGTACAACCATTTTCTTCACTCTACCACCTGCTCCCAGAGGGTTACACTGTCTTAGATAGATGTCATGACTATGGATGATAGGGACTTATATCTACAAGGGAAGGGAGATCCAAGGAGAGCTGTTTCCAACAAGGATGATCCAAACAGGCCTTAACTGGGAATAATATGCATCCAAAACCTGCTCATTGACCAGGTGAAAAAGATTTGCACACCCATGGGTGACACTGGGGATTGCTGGGATCAGGCTTGATTCTTCCCAGCTTGTGGGATCCAGTGGGACAGAGTGGAGAACGCATGGACAGCAGCTTGTTCGTGTTTTTATTAACTCTGCGCACACTTCATCTCTCCCTCCACCACCATTACTTCCCCCACCCCCTTACCCCCTCCTCCACTTCCTCTTCCACTTCCTGTATCACCACCACCATCACCTCCACCACCATCACCCTGCCACCACCAACACCTCTATCATCACCTCTTCCACCAACACCATCACTTCCATCACTACCATCACCTCCACCACCACCATCACCTCCGCCACCACCATCACCTCCGCCACCACCATCACCTCAGCCACCACCATCACCTCCACCACCACCATCACCTCCACCACCACCATCACCTCCGCCACCACCATCACCTCCGCCACCACCATCACCTCCGCCACCACCATCACCTCCGCCACCACCATCACCTCCGCCACCACCATCACCTCCACCACCACCATCACCTCAGCCACCACCGATACCACCACTGCCACCCTGTCCCTCTTTCCCACCACTTCTACCACATCTACTATTATCATCACCGTCACCACCACCATACACTGCTCCTCCACTACTACCATGGCCTCATTCTTCACCTCCTCCTCCATTCTCTCCATTACATCTACCACCTCCACTGCCACATTATCCCCTCCATCCCCTCCTCTACTTCCTCCCTCACTACCTCTACCACCACCACCACTTCCTCCATGGCTTCTTCACCATCACCATTACCGCCTGTCCCCTGCCCCACCCCCCACCACCTACACCGATACCAACACCGTACCCACAACCCCCAACTCCCCAGTCATTGAGATTTATCACATATTTGAAACAAACCAGGATTATTAACTCCCTCTCTTCCTGCTCGTTTTTTGAAACTGCTTATTCTAAACACACACTCACACATTCACAAACACACAGGTTCACAGTCTCTCTTTCTCACCAGAAAACCATAGGTACTCTGAATGAAGCAGACAATGGTGGCCTTGTTGCAGCAGCCTGATATTAATAGACTATTCCTTTTGATTTCAGCCTGGAAACATTGGCAGCAAACCAATGTGAGAAAAGAGGGACTGTGTAGCAAAAGTTTAAAAGAGAAATGAAGAAAAAAAAAGCCTAACCCAGCTTTGATCAGAAGGGTCTGAAGATGAATTGTTGTCATTTCACAGGTCTGTGGATGGAGGTTAATGTCATTTTTGAGACAAGGAAACTGGGTTTTAAAAAGAAAGGAAACTGCGAAGGGATGCACTTCTGATGGAACAGGGCCACCGTGCGCCGAGGGGATCAAAGCTGCTCGCCATGCAGAAAATGAAGGATTATTCACTTTCTATTTTTTCACGCCTGCAGCACACATGGGGATCTAATTGGTCAGGATGTGAAATACAGACAGGCAGCCCCAGCAGCAGGGCAGAGCCCGAAGGGGGAGGCAGTGCTTTCTGCAGCTGCAAACCATTAAAGGCAAGCTTACCACCATGCGCCCGCTTTAATTGCTCTTCTGCGTGTTTCCTCAGCTCACGACCACTAATGTCTACTTTCCAGTCTTTCTGATCTCGGAGGTGATGAGCTTGACAGCTGTCAGGGCTGCCGGGGTCAGGGAAGGCAGGAGACAAGTCTCAGGGGATGGGGGAGGGCACCCCCAACACTGGGAGGGGCTGCTGGCCTGGAAGAGGCATGAATTCTGTGCAGAAACTCTGCAGGCTCTGGCCCAGCCTCCTCATCTTTCTTGGTCCTTGAGCCTTTAGTTATAAAGCCAACACTCTCTCTTGGGTTGACGTTGTCTGACTTCTAACCCATTACACCACGGGAGATAAAGGACAAAATGCAAACCCACGCCACTGTGCAGTGTCTGACCTTGGACACATTATTCAACTTCTCTGACGCTTAATTTCCATGCCTTTGAGATGGGGTTTTGCGCCTCACCCACAAACACTGCCCTGAGGATTACATGACATCATGAATTACTAAACAGTGAAGGGGAGTTCCTGTTGTTGCTATCACGGACCACACCCCTCCTTGAAGCCTCTCTGCCAGCTTCTTGATCTCCTTAAGTCCAACTCCCCCCAGTCTTCCAGCCCTTCCCAATGCCCCCTCCCTGGTGAAACTGCCCTGACCACCCAGGCCTGCAGGATCACAGAACTCTCACCAGGCTAAATCCCTCTTATCACTCATTTCAGGCTCCCATCTTTTCTCTCTTAGATGTCATTCTTAGCCACAGACTCCTGGCTTGCATTGCTGCCTCCAGGCCCCACCCCCCACACTCTATCCCTTGACCCCCATGTTAACTGTCCATTATCCACATATATGAAGCTATAAAATGCAAAGCCAACCATTCACTTCTCTGTTGAAACTCTACAGCACTTCACTGTTTGGATCTGGTCCTCTCCTCTTAGTAAGGAATGCTTTTGTTCTTTCTTGGTCTGACTCATCCTTTAAGAGTCAACTGAGGTATTACCTTTTTGAGGTAGCCTCCCCAGTGGGGGACAATACCTCTGCTGAGCATATTTGGGCTTTCCTGTTGTTCTGCATTGACCACATTGGGCTAAAAATCATTTCGTTTTTCCTCCACTTGAAGGTGAGCTTTGTAAGAACAGGACTGAATTTTCTTTGTTTTAAATCCTCACCTGAGGATATTTTCTTCATTGCTTTGAGAGAGAGAGAAAAGGAGAGAGATAGATTGATGCGAGACAGAAACATCTATTGGTTGCCTCCTGGATACACCAGACCGAGAATCATATGCACCTGGACCACGGATGCAACCCAAAACCTTTCAGTTCCGGGCAACAGTCCAACCAACAGAGCCACACCAGGCAGGGCCAGGGCTGCATTTTAATTCATCTTTGTACTTCCAGCACTTAGTATGGTTAGCATAGTTGCTGGAATGTAGCACGTACGCAATAAATGCATTTTGAACTATTTTATGTCTATCAATTATTATTTATTTGTCTCTCTGTCTAAACTACCCAATTAAGCTGAAAGCATTCGGAACTTGGGCGTGTGCCTGACTCATTTTGTATTCTGCAAAATGCCAGGCACACAGCAAAGCCTCAGTAAAGAGCTGCTAGGTCTGATGTCTGGCACTGTTGGCGATGACACCTCTGCTGTGTCTGGCTTTTTCAGTGCTGTTTCCCCAGCCTCTAGACAGAGGCTTTGCACACAGGTGCTCAGTAAATGTATTTTGAATGAATGAATATGGTGGCATCATTGGAAAAACAACTGTCCAGGTTAGAAGGCCTGGGTTCTAGTCAGAAGTAACAAACTAATGAGGCCAAAAGAGAATTTCTAATTTTCTCCCAAATGCCACTCCTTACCCCAAAGCCCCAGCATACATTTCCCATCCTGATAGATGATACCACCATTTGTCCAGTTGCTCAGGCCAAAATCTCAGAGTAATATTTGATTCATCTTTTACCTTCTCATCTCACATTCAGTCCACTGAATTCTACAAGCTCTACTTCCAAAATACATCCAACCTCTAACCATCACCCTTACAGTCACCACCCTAATTCAAGCTGCCATCATCTTGACTTTACAACTGGTCCTCCTCCCCCAATATACACACAGGCACATACCACATACCCTTTCCATTTCATCATCTTCATCTTTCTATCACTCCAATGCCTTCCCACTCTATTCAGAATAAAGACCAAACTTTTAATAATGGTCTACAAACCTCACACAACCTGGTCCCTCCCCCATCTCCAGGCTCCATTCCTACTGATCATTTCCTTTCTTACCCCTCTGCAACTACACTGGTCTTTTTGCTGTTCCTGGAATCTTTGAGATCATTCTCACCTCAGAATTCGTTATTCCCTCTACCTCAAAATCTCTTCCTCAGCCCTGACTGGTGTGGCTCAATGGATTGAGTGCCAGCCTTCAAACCAAAATGTTGCCGGTTTGATTCCCTGTTAGGACACGTGCCTGCGTTGCAGGCCAGGTCCCAGTTGGGGGTAGGCGAGAGGCAAGTGTCTCTTGCACATTGATGCTTCTCTCCCTCTCTTTCTCCCTTCTTTCCTTTCTCTCTGAAAATAAAGTCTCGTTAAAAAACCTCTTCCTCAAATATTCACTCTCTTAGCCCAAATGTCGCTGCCTCAATGAGGTCATCATTAACCCTAGGAATGATAGTTAAATTGTCTAGGCAATCAGGTGCCCAGATATTTGGTTACACATTATTCTGGGTGCATCTGTAAAAGTGTTTTGCAATGAGATTAACATTAATTCAAATGTTAATTCAGGTAGACTGAGTAAAGCAGATTGCCTGCCCTAATATGAGTAGACCTCATTTAATCAACTGAAGGTCTGAATAGAATGAAAAGACTGATCCTCCCTCCCTCCCTCGGGTAAGAGGGAGTTTCCTCCCACCTGACTGTTTGAGTAAGGATATCGGTCTTTTCCAGCCTTTGGACTCAAACTGAAACATTGGCTCTTCTTGGATTTTGAGCCTGCCAGCTTGCAGGCAGGAATGCACACATCAGCTCTCCTAGTTCAGAAGCCTTTGGACTCTAACTGGAATCACACCAGCAGTTCTGTGGGTCTCCAGCTGGCCAACTGCAGATCTTGGAACTTCTCAGCCTCCATAATTGCATGAGCCAATTTCTTATAACAAACATATATATATTTGTCATTTGTTGTCAGTTATTTGCACATACACACACATACAGCTGACTCTCTTTCACAGGAGAACTCTGACTGATGCACTAGATAAAGCTGTTCCTCTGCCCTATCCATGAAATTTTTCTTTATCTATTTGTTGAACTGATTGTGTCTGTCTCCCTGCAACCAGAATGCAAGCTCCTTGTTCATCATTGATATAGATCTCCAGATCAGTGCCTGGCACACCACGCTACTCAATAAATGTTGAGTTGACTGATACCTTGCCTCATTAGCCTTGTGACCCTGGGCAAGTCATTTTACCTCTGAGCTGATTCCTTCATCAGTGCAGTAGGAATGACATCTTGTCTGCTCTTTGAGAGGACACCCATGCAGATCGCTATGAGAGTGCTCCTTACAAACATCAGAAGCTTTCCTTGTATGGGCCTGGATGTGAGCCCTGGGCACAATGGGGCTATTGTCATTCTTTGCGTCTCTTTCCCCTCCTTTTTCTCCCCTGCCCTCTATACCACTTTGCACAGAGGAGATAGTCAATAGATGAGATAAATCATTTTCAACAATGAGATAAATCATTTTATGGTTTCCTCATTTTTAGACAATTACGTTAGTTATAGCAACAACAACAAAAAACTCAACTGTTAAGTATTTTTTAAATATATTTTATTGATTATGCTATTACAGTTGTCCCATTTTCCCCCTTTTATTCCCCTCCACCCTGCACCACCACTCCCACCAGTATACCTCCACCTTAGTTCATGTCCATGGGTTGTACATATAAGTTCTTTGGCTTCTACATATCCTATCTATTCTTAACCTACCCCTGTCTATTTTGTAACTACCATTTATACTTCTTATTCCCTATATCTTTTCCCCCATTCTCTCCCATCCCTGTACCCACTATTAACCCTCCATGTGATCTTCATTTCTGTGATTCTGTTCCTATTCTGGTTGTTCCCTTAGTTCATTTTTGTATTTGTTTTTTAGGTTCGGTTGTTGATGTTTGTGGTCATTTTACTGTTCATATTTTTGATCATCTTCTTTTTCTTAGACAAGTCCCTTTAACATTTCATATAATAAGGACTTGGTGAGGATGAATTCCTTGAACTTGACCTTATCTGAGAAGCACTTTATCTTCCCTTCCATTCTAAATGATAGCTTTGCTGGATAGAGTAATCTTGGATGTAGGTCCTTCCCTTTCATGACTTGGAATACTTCTTTCCAGCCCCTTCTTGCCTGCAAGGTCTCTTTTGACAAATCAGCTGACAGTCTTATGGGAACTCCTTTGTAGGTAACTGTCTCCTTTTCTCTTGCTGCTTTTAAGATTCTCTTCTTATCTTTAATCTTGGGTAATGTAATTATGATGCATGCTTCCTTGGGTCCAACTTCTTTGGGACTCTCTGGGCTTCCTGGACTTCCTGGAAATCTATTTCCTTTGCCAGATTGGAAAAGTTCTCCTTTATTATGTTTTCAAATAAGTTTTCAATTTCTTCATCTTCCTCTTCTCTTTCTGGCACCCCTATGATTCAGATGTTGGAACATTTAAAGTTATCCTGGAGGTTCCTAAGCCTCTCATTTTTTTTTCTGAATTCTTGTTTCTTCATTCTGTTCTGGTTGAATGTTTATTTCTTCCTTCTCCTCCAAATTGTTAATTTGAGTCCTGGGTTCCTTCCCCTCACTGTGGGTTCCCTGTATATTTTTCTTTATTTCACTTTTCATAGCCTTCACTTTTTCCTCCATTTTGCTACCATACTCAGCCATTTCTGTGAGCATACTGGTTACCAGTGTTTTGAACTCTGCATCTGATAGGTTGGCTATCTCTTCATCCTTAGTTCTATTTTTGGAGCTTTGATCTGTTCTTTCATTTGGGCCATATTTCTTTGTCTCAGCACACTTGCTACACAGTAAGAGGCAGAGCCTTAGGTATTCACCTGGGCGGGCAACACACTTCACTACATTGTGGTGCTATATGTGGGAGTGGGGTCTGAGAGGGAACAATGCTGCTTGCCCAGCTGTCATCTGTCTTTCAGTCACTTCCCCACTACTCACAAGCAAATTGGGCCCTTCTGGCGAGTTTATGTATGTTCTAGGACCCTGTGGGTCTTTCCAGTGAACTCTCCTGTGAGGCTGGGAGTTTCTCTCATCATTACAACCCCCACATGTTTTTACAGCCAGAGGTTTTGAGGCTTTCTTTTCCCATGCTGGAACCCTGGGTTATGCAATCTGTTTCGCTCCCCCAGTTGTTCCTCCTGGTTTATCCACATGCAAATGTGGGACTGCCTGGTGCGCCAGCCGCCACCTTGTCACACATCCTCTCTGCCCGGCTGCCCACCTCCACCCCTCCTACCAATCTGGATAAATGTTTCTTCTTTAACTCCTTGGTTGTTGGATTTCCACCCAGTTCGATCTTCTGGCAGTTCTGGTGTTTTTTGTTTTTAAATTTGTTTTTGTCCTTCTTTTCTTTGTGTGAGGAGGCAAATTACAAATTATATTGACCTATGCCTCCACCTTGGCCAGAAGTGACAGAAAGAAATTGGAAACCTCATACATTGATGATAGGAATATAAACGGGTAAAGCCACTTTTAGAAAACAGTTTGGTAGTTCCTCAAAACTTAAACAGAGTTTTCATATAAACCAGCAATTCCCACTGCTAGGTATATCCCCAACATAACTGAAAATATATGCCCAAATAAAAATTTGTACATGAATGTTCATAGCAGCATTATTCATAATAGCCCAGAAAGTGAAAATAGTCCAAATGCCCATCCTCTGATGAATGGATAAACAAAATGTGGTACATTTATACAATAGAATATGGTTTGACCATAAAAAGGAATGCAGTAATGATACATGCTATAACATAAATGAACCTTGAAAATATTATGCTAAGTGAAAGAAGCCAGACACAAAAGTCCATGTATTATATGGTTCCATTATGAACTGCTCAAAGTAAGTAAGCCCATAGTATTGAAAGTAGATTAGTAGTTTTCTGGTACAAAAGAGAGGGGAAAATGGGCATAGGTTTTGGGGGGGTGGTAATAATGATATTCTAAAATTAGATAGTACGATAGTTACACAGCTGTAAATATGCTAAAAACTACTCAGTTGTACACTTTAAAAAGTAAATTTTTTGGTGCTTGAATTGTATTGCAACAAAGCAATGATTTAAAAACTGGTCACTGTAGCACTCTTTATACTAGTAAAAATAGAAATATTAAAAATGTCCTTTCATAAAAGAATTTTAATGAACTTACTCATATAATGAATCTATTTGATAGACTATTATACAGCCATTTGATTAGATCTATAAAATTTTGTAATACAAGGCAGAGTGATTATGAAATAATATTATGTAAGATATAATAAGAACTAAAATTGTTTCACAAGTCAAATCACTCTGCACTTTATTTTTACATTCTAGAAGAAAGCACACCAAACTTTTAATAAATGTTGGCTACAGGTAGTTAGATTTGAAGAATTTATTCTTTTTTTTAAGAGTTCTACTTATTTATTTTTAGAGAGGAGGGAGGAAGAGAGCAAAAGAAACATCTATGGGAGACAGAAACATCAATCTCACACATGCCCCAACTGGGGACTGAGCCCGCAACCCAGGCATGTGCTCTGACCAGGAATGAACCAGCTTCCTCTTGCTCTGTGGGATGATGTCCAACCAACTGAGCCATACTGCTCAGGGCAAGCATTTATTCTTTTGTTTTCTATTTTTCCTAAGCTTTCTTCAAATCACATCTGTTATTATTTTTAAAATTTCATAAAGTGTCAGAGTTTTAGCTTCATGAAGATGAGTTCACCTCCCTCAGTTTGGAGCCTGGTGCTCTCCTGGAGCAGCCCCCAAGGTGCAGGGGGTGGGGTCAGAGTGAGGGTCAGGGCATCCTGCCCACTGCCACTGCCACCTTCCACTGAGGAGGCCAGACCCAGGTAGCCATACCCAACTCCAGCACTGATGAGTCCAGACCCAACCCATGCAGGACCAGAACATCATCTTCATGGGCAGGGAGCCTCTTCCCTTCCTGTTTTATATTGTGCTAGTCTTTTTTTTTTAACCTATTGTCATTTCAAAAGTGGCACAAAGCAATTCAGTCCCAGGCCTGCATCTCTCCTTTGTCCTCCCCCAGCACCATTTATTTCCTTCTCCATCTGCGGTGGCCCCCCTTCAGGCCATGACACCCAATGGTGTTGTTACAGGTGTCAGCTCACTCTGCTCTCATTTGCTCTGGAAAGGACTCTGGTCGGATCAAATGCCCCTATGGAAACTCAAGCTGAATTGTCTTCATTTTCTATCATTTTATTTTAATGTCCCAGAAGTCCCCACCTGTCCGGGTCTCCACTGGCAATTCAGACATTCATCAACTTAAAGCATGGCCATGAACTTTTGGAAAGCCTCCAGATCCACAAAAGAAATCTGTTCTTTCTTTTTCATTTTTCTTCCAAAGTCAGAAAGAATCTGCTCATCTGGAGACAAGGGATAGTGACTTTTGAGTCAATGGGGAAGCTGCTTTTAGGTAGTAATCCTCAACATTTCAGTCACAGACCAAAATGTTACCCCACATAAGGTAGCAGTGCTACTGAGAAGCCAGGGAGGTAATCTTTTTGCTTTAATAATAATTGTACATATTTATTTAGTTAATCATGGTTCTCATTTAATAATAATAACAATAGCACATTAACTCGTATAAGTCCACAAAAGCTCATAATATTGTCCCCACTTTACAGATGAGGAAACTGAGGTACAGAGAGCGAAAGTAACATGCTGACATTCACACAGCTAATATTGGCAGAGCTGGGATTTGAACTCTGGCAGTCTGGCTACAGGCTCTATACTCTCACTACAATCCTCAACCATTCATCTATAATCATAGTGAATTATCATCTAGCCAGGAAAAAAAAATGTCAGACTAGAGGAATAAATGAGTATCAGAACTATATTCAGTAACTTTTCAATTGACCAAGTTTCGTTTTCTGGAGTTGAAGTGACTTGGCTACAAGTTAGTGTCATCCCCCAATGAGAACTCACTGGGGTGTTGCATGGGGAAACAGGACAGAGAAAAGAACGCAGAATGTCCTTGCCAGCCTAGGCCCAGCTGGAGCGGGGAAGACACGACCACCCGTGGGAAAGCCGCTATCGTATAGAATGCCCCAGCAAACTCTGAGGAGGAAAGAGCAGAACCACACCATACAATTCCAGAGGTGTGCATCTGGAACTCATGAGGCGTGGCCTCCTAAAGAATAATGTGAACAGCGCTCCTGCCCCCGGGGTGGGGGCAGTGAGGACGCTTCACCCTAGGTGCTCTGAAGGGAGTGTCTCTGAGGTCCCACAGGAGCAGCTGCTGAAAAACTGCCTGGTACACACCCTCCAGGCCCTCCCACCCTCAACTTCACGGGTGTGGCCGGTCCATCCAGGGGCCAGCTTTTCTTCTCCGCAGAAGTGGAAGACAGATGGTAAACGAAAACCTTCCCTTCAGCTGGGGGTTCTTCTCGAAGAAATCTCATCTGCATCTGTCATTTCACATTTCCAGTCCTCTTTGACATCGATAAACATCAACCAAATGTTTCTCCTTGCACTGCAGCTTTTCAAAAAGAGTCAAAGACACTGCTTCTCAACCTTCTCTAAGCTGAACCTGGCAATGGTCTCTCACCCCACCTCCCCTGTGTCTTGAAGAGGCCAAGAATCTTACGTGGGGCTTTACTTTCTATGGTTTGTACGGATGACTGACTCAATAAACGTGCCTTTCATGCGCTACCTGCTCCCACTCCCTCACCTGAGATGAAAATCACTGTGCTAGGCCATTATTGCCATGGCATGGTCTCCAGACACCCCGAGGCTTGCCCCCTGGACCCTTGCTGTTTATTCCCACCACACCTCTGTCTAGGATATTCCGCAGTTCGGAGTGTGTTGAGTTACAATTAAAAGCAGCAGCATACAGACTGCCAACAAGTACATGAAAAGGTGTTCAACAGCATCAATCATCAGGGAAATGCAAGTCAAAACCACAGAGGTATCACCTCACACCTGCTAGGATAACTGTTATCAAAAAGACGAGAGATCCTTCCCACGTAGAGAAAAGCTCAGTTCTTCCCTACTGTGTGTTTCTTCCCTGCGCTCCTTCTTTCTTACTCACATAGAACATTTCGCTCCTGCCCTTCTGGTTCCCAAATGTGTGGAGGTTTCTCCCATCAAGCAATTCTCTGAGACACCAGCTGAGCATCCTACAATTTGACTCAGCTGTAACATTATCTGCCTGGAGATTGCGTTGATCCCACAGGTTGAGGGCTCAGTGCCACAAGCCTACTCCCACCTCACTCCAGATGCCAACTGCAAGTAGTAAGCCCCCCAGTTATCCACAGCTTCTGTCCGATTTGACTACAGATCAAAAGTTCCATAACCACCTCCTGGGGCTCAATTAATTTCCTAGAGTGGCTGGTAGAACTCAAGGAAACACTTACTTGCATTTACTAGTTTATTAAAGGATATGATGTAGGATATAGATGAATAGCCAGATGAAAAATACACGTAGGGCAAGGCCTGTGAGGGTTCCGAGTGCAGGAGCTTCTGTGCCGATGGAGTGGGGTGCCTCACCTTCCTGGTAAGGATGGGTGTGTTCACCCACCTGTGTACTCTCCGAACCCTGTACCACTGGGATTTTATGGAGGCACCCTCATATAGGCACAATCAATTATTAATTTCACTTCCAGTCTCTCTCCCCTCTCTGGAGAATGGAGAGGGGTATGGGTGAAAAGTCCAAGTTTCTAACCATGCCTTGGTCTTTCTGGTGACCAGCCCCCATCTAGAAGCCCACCTAGAGTCACCCATATTAGAACAAAAGATGCTCCTAGGGCTCGTATCACCTGGGAGTTTAGAAGGGTTTCAGGAGCCCTGTGTCAGGGATGGGGACAAAGCCAAATATTAGATCAAGAGAGGCTCCTAATGCTCTTATTACTTAGAAAATTATGAGGGTTTTAGGAGCTTCGTGCCAGGAATCAAGGGCAGAGACCAATATACATGTTTTCTATTATCTCATACCCACAATTCCACTGCTGGGTATTTATCTGAAGGAAAACAATACACTAACTCAAAAAGATATCTGCACCCCCATATTCACTGCAGCATTATTTACAAAAGCCAAGACTTGAAAATACAAATGGATGAAGAGATAAAGAATATATATCATATTATTCAGCCATAAAAGAGAAGAAAATCCTGCCATTTGCAACAACATGGATGGACCTTGAGGGCATTAAGACAAATACCATGTGATCTCATTTATCTGTAGAATCAAGGAAGGAAGGAAGGAAGGAAGGCAGACAAGCAAGCTCATAGATGCAAAAAACTGATTGGTGGTTACCAGAGGGAGGGGCGGAGGTATGTGTGTGAAGGTGGTCGAAAAGTACAAACTTCCAGTTATAAGGTAAGTAAGTTCTAGAGATGTCCTGTACAGCGTAGTGACTGTAGTTAATAATGCTATCCTGTATATTTGAAAATTGCTAAGAGAGTAGATTATAAATGTTCTCATCACAAGAAAAAAAATTTGTATCTGTGTGAGATGGTGAATGTTGACTATATTTATTGTGGTGGTGATTTTGCAATATATACATATACCAAATCATTATTTTGTACACCCGAAACTAATATGTTATTATATCTCAATAAAAATTTTTAAAAATTATGCTGCTGAATAGAAAAAAAGAAAGAAAGAAAGTAGCATCATATAGAACCCAGCCTAGCTGGTCTCCTTTTATAAAATCTTACCATTTATAAAAGTGTTTTTACATGAGTCCTGAAGTGCCACTGAGGGCCCCCATTGGTAGGGCCAACTTAGAACTTAGAAGGGTGCCATGTTCAAGTTTAATGCTCTGTTGCCTCTACCTTGAAATTCTTGATAATTTTTGATCAAGGGGCTCCACGTTTGCATTTTGCAATGAGCCCAGCACATTATGTAACTGATTCTGCTGCTGCCGGCGATTGCCACTCACCAGTCCCCTTTCCCCATTTCACCTGCTCCACGTTTCTGGAGCAGCGAGATTTGGCTCGCAGTAGAACATGGGGGGTTGGCTCTTGGAGCTCTTGCACAAGGTATTATTAAAATAGTTCCATTTTTCTGATAAGGAGTTTTAGACAAGTGCTGCCCCTGAATGTTACAAAGATCATTATCCTAGGTCTGCAGAAGAAACAAAGAGGGATTTGTGGCTTTAACCACACCCCGGGGCTAGGTGGGAGGAGCCCCACTCTAGGATCCTTTGCAGGGTGACCTTGTTTTATCAGGTAGGGTGAGAAGCAGGTATTTCACAAAGTGGTGAAACTAGATGGTGCCTAACAAATGGCCTTTAGAGGAAAGCATTTTTGTGGTTCTCCAGCATCAACAAAAAGGCAGGCAGCTGTCATTTTCCAGGAGGCCAAAGGGCTCCAGGCAGCATGGGCTTTTCCTTGAATCTAGCTTGCTAAGCACTGCCTGATGAGAAAGCATGCTTCTTAGGTCCACAAGGTGACCTTGAGATGAGCCAGCTAGACCTGGGTGGCTGTGCCAGCAGGCACACTCCCTAAAAGGGAAAAGAGGAATTTGTAATTGACCTAGTCTTTTGAGATCATGAAGGGTCAGGGTGAGAACGAAGTACAGTTTGATACCGACCTTGGAGCCAAGGACTCCCAGAGGCAGGGCTGTTCTCTCTGCCAAACACTGTGGTGAGATTTTGGGCAAGTGATTTAATCTTTCTGGGCCCGGTTTTCCTTTTTCTAAATGATGATACTATTAATACTGGCTGTGTAGACTTGTTGAGAAGAATAAATTAGTTTGGGGGTTAAGAAAATAGTTCTAGGGTTAAGAACAATGAATTAGTTTTTACATTGAGAGCAATCAAAACAGTGCCTAGCTGGATCAAACTTAGACAGCGTGGCTGCCTAAACCAGTGGCCTCCTCCCGCCCAGCTAGGCCTCCCTTCTGGGGTCAAGGAGCTCAGCCGCTAAACCCTGGGTGGGGCCACCAGCAGGGCTGAGGAAATACAGATGACAATCACCACCACAAGGCCATGACTCAGGAAGGAGGACTCCTCGACCCTCAGGAAGCGAGGGGCACTCAAAGGTCTCCCAAAACAAAAGTACAAGGTCTCAAATCTTGCTGCTCTCAAAGGCAGACATCCCTGGGCAGCAGTACAGTTGTCCTTCTTAGCCATTCCTTCTTGAGAACAGGCCTGGGCGCTCTGGGCTTGTTGAAGGTACATTAATAACAATAACAAAACCTCCCGTGTATTGGGTGCTAGGCACTGCTCCAAGCACCGTGGGCATTTCTCACTCAGACGTCGCCTATTCACAGCACACGCTAACGTAGGTATTTGTTTTCATTGTAACAATACAGAAGTTTGGAAAGTTAAGTCATGAGAGCCTCCCTCCACCCTCACCATCACCAGTCTCGCCCTATAGGGGTCGGCATTTTCAGTCCTGTGGATTCTTCCCAACATTTGTCTGTATTTGATCAACGTTACATATACTCACACACAGCTTGTTTGTTTTGGTGAAAATACGGTCAGACCTTAGTCAGCAACTTTCCTTTTTCACATATGCATCTATCTTTTTCCAATTCTGTACATAAAAATATGCAAAAAACTATAAGGAAATCTTGAAAAAGCAAGAAAGATTACTGGGTCCCCTAGGAGCACAGCCTTCCAGTCGCCTGGTTTGGGTTCAGTCCGCAGCTCTGGTTGTTGTAGGGGACAAAGGACATACACAGCTTGGCAGCTCCTCCCCCGGGGACAAAAGCCAGTCCGTTCTGTCCATTCGAAAGTGCACCTCAAGATTGCAGATGCGTACGAGACTGTCGTTTGCATTCTCCTTCGAACCAATTGTAACATCTCCTTAGCTCACTTATTAATACTAAGTTAAATAAAATCTTCCACATGTGTTCTTTTGTCATCTGTTTGAGAGTCATGATTTCACCTTTTTTGAAAAACCTCTTTACAACAGGCCTTACTTTCTTTATTGTAGAGATGGGGAAATTGAGATTGAGAAAGATAAAGCAAATTTCTCAGGGTTACACTATTATCGAACAGCAGAGTTTGGATTCAAACGCTGGTCTGCCTGCCCCTAAAATGACCATACAGTCCTGCCTGTATCATTTTAAAGGAACAGCACTAGCAGCCTGCCAGGTATGGGTCCAGGTATTTTTGGTACGTTAATTCATTTAACCCTGCTCTCAGCCTATGAAGCTGATGTGAACCTTGTTATCCTCACCTGAGCTGTTCACAGAGCCATCAAGCAGCCCAGGTGGGACGCAGAGCCAAGCCCCCGATCCGAGGCTCTTAACTCCCGCTTGTCCCTCGGGGCGCTCTTTCTCCATCTGTGTTTTGGTAAAATGAAGACACCTCAGTATGTCGTTTGAATAATTATATGTAAGATAACATTGCCAAGAAACTTTGGTCTTAAAAGCAGCTGGAGGCCATGTATTCATGTTCCGGGACTACGTGCCACAAACTGGGTGGCTTAAAGCAACAGAAATGCATTCTCTTTCTTTGGGATGCTGGACGTCTAAGATGGAGGTGTTGGCTGGGCTGCTTCCTCTGACCGCTCTGAGAGAAGCCTCGGCCACTGCTAGCTTCTGGTGTTTGCCACCAGTCCTTGGCATTCCTTAGCTTATGGATGTATCTTTCATTTTCTTAAAAGATTTTATTCATTTATTTCTAGAGGGAGTGGAAGGGAGGAAGAGAGAGAGAGAAACATCAATGTGTGGTTGCCTCCCGCACAACACACAACCAGGGACCTGGCCCGCACCCCAGGCACATGCCCTGACTGGGAATCAAACCAGCAACTCTTTGGTACGCAGGCTGGCACTCAGTGGATGCATCTTTCGGTCCTCCGTCCTCACGTGGCATTCCCCTTGTGCTTCTCCATGGGCGTTCACATCCTTTTCTCTCTGTGCCCGTCTGTGTCTAGTTTCCCTTTGTACGAGAACACCGGCTGCACTGCACTAGGGCCCACCTATGGGCCTCACCTGAACTTGACTAAGTCTGCCAACACCCTATTTCCAGCTAAGGTCACATTCTGAGGTGCTGAGGCTAAGACTTCAATGTATCTTTTTTGGATCTTTTTGGGGAGATGGGGAGAGGGAAGACACAATTCAACCCATGGTGGGCAGAGACATTCAATTTCTCCCCAAGTGTATCCCAAGCATGCTGGCCTCACAAGACGCTCTCTAGAGAAAAGTCCCCTGGGGCCTCACACATGGGAAAACCCGGCACCCCGCACGCTAGATGCAGGGTGATTCTAGATGCCCTAGTGGTGATTCTCGGTGGCCATTAGCAGGCTGGCCTCCTGAAAAGAGCTGCAGGAAGAATCTTATTGACTGTTTCCAAGGGCATTTCTCAAATCTATCTGAGCATGAAAGATTTGGGGTGTTGTTTTAACAGTGTTCAGTGGGACACACTTTGGGAAACTCACGAGAACATGACCTTGAAACCAGGGAGGCCTAGACTTGCATCGTGACCCTGCTCTTACTGAATATAGGACCTGGGCAATTTATTTTCCTCTGAGTCTCAGTTTCCTCATCTGTAAAATGGGAGTGAAAATTCCTAGTTAATTATTTAGGAGAGATTCACTGTTACAACAAACCAACTGCAGAAAGCATCATGGCTTGGGAACAACAGGATGTAAGCTTACTTCTCACTCAGGACTGGGCAGGGAACACACTCGCTGGGCAGTCTTTCCCTACACATGCAGGGACAGATGTCCTGCCATTTTAAATCTGAGGCTTCCAAGGTCATCCTGGGGCTGACCTTCAACCAGGCCAAGGGGGACAGCACTTAGGGAGAGCTCTGTGGGGGCTTCTCACGGCCAGGCTGGGTCACAGAGCAACACACTTCCGCTCGCACTGCATGGGTCAGGCCCCGGTCCTCTGGCTGCAGCTGATGGGAAGGGGGACTGACACATGTGGTGGCTGGATGAGCCTGCATGTCCCAGCAAGAACTCAACCCTGAAGAAAGGGAAGTATGGACACCTGGTTGAAAGTTAGCCGTCTCTGCCACACGTACCTTGTAGGTGTGTTCTGAAGATTAAATGAGGCTTTTGACATATGCAAAGTCCTTAGTATCACATACAACTAAATAAATGCCAACAATTTGAAAATGAAAAAAATATTGACAGAGAAGTGCCCTGAGTGATGAAATGGGAGACAGACCTCAAGGCACAAGGGAAGTGTGGGCCCCTTGTCCCCTTTATTCCCAGCACAACCTGGTGGCTACTCTCCCGTGTGCGGTTGGAGACAGGGAACAGAAGTCCTCAGGGTGTCTTTCAACCCAGAGCAACTTCTCTCTGACCCCCGTTCCCCCACCTCCCCCACCCCCACTTCCTTTCCAGACAGCTGGAGAAGCGGGAGCTTCAGAGTCGACTGCCTCGGGGCTTCTAGGCGGTGGCCTCCAGGCGGTCAGCCCCATCTTCCTGCAGTTGCCGGCCAGCTGAGGGATGGCGGCTTGCCAGGCCCCCTCGGGAGCCCCTGCTGCACACACCAGTTGCAGACTCTCAGGATGCTCAAGGGAGGGACTGAGGTTCCTACCAGATCCCCATGAACACCGTCTCCCTTGCAAAGGCCTCCAGACACTGAAAGCCCACAGCCTCTTCCTGCTCGAGCTTCCCCAGCTGCCTGGCCACACAGCACAGGGAGAACCATCGTTACATTGCCAACCTCTGGGCTCCGTTGGTCTGCAAGGGGCCGTAAGTGGTTGGCAGAGTAAGTCCCTTGCCTTCAAAGCATGCATGTTTTCTTTTTAAGTTCTCATTAATTATTAAAGCCTTTGTATCTCAAATCACATCCCTAACCCCTCGATATGAGCACAGTTCCAACAGATGTCTCCCAGCAGCCCCCCCTTACTCACATGTAAATAAACTTTGCCGAGCAGCCATCCGTGTGTGCGTACAACACTGCTTTCAACTCTTCTCACTCTGCTTTGTGTACACTTTCCCATGGATCCGGGTCACCCTGTTGTTGAGTGTGTCACAGCACTGTAAAATACATGAAAGACATATTGTGTTAGAACCTTGACGCCCGGCACATCCAGGTAGTACTCAGACAACCGGGGAGATTCGTCCCGGTGCTGCAAGTCTGCACAAACGCAGGGCCCTCGCAGACAGCGAAGACTGGGTGCTGCATCTGTCCATACAGACGCACGTGGGTTTCTCAGGCTCCATGGACTGCGGGGTGTGATTTCTCCCCTGGAAGTGGCATGACCTACAGGAGTTACTGTTGGCTGGAATTGCAAGTGCAGCCCAAACTTACTGGTTTTGATTCCATCACTGTACCCTGCGTAAATTAAAACGT
The DNA here is from genome assembly GCA_039655065.1 of Glossophaga mutica. Classification (NCBI taxonomy): domain Eukaryota; kingdom Metazoa; phylum Chordata; class Mammalia; order Chiroptera; family Phyllostomidae; genus Glossophaga; species Glossophaga mutica. The sequence goes on along the minus strand of CM077304.1, from coordinate 171,292,244 downwards.
GACATGATTACACCCTCCGACAGCCCAATGGCGACCTTTAGCACTCTCCCCCCTCCGCAGCCATTATTCAGCATAATTCTCTGGTTTGAGGCAAGCTGGGAGAGTGGGGACGGGGGTGGGGGCAGGGGAAGGCAGAGTCCAAATTAGAAACAGATTTAAAGAGCATTTGCAGGGAATTAGGCAGTGGGCCAGGAGCGCTTGCTGGCAGCGTGTGTAACCCCTCTTTAGGGACTGTCAGCTCCTCCTAGGTTTCCACAGCGGATGTTTCCCGGCCAGAGCGCAGCTGGGTTTCAGTTGTCAAGCCCGCAGCCAAGACATCTGAGCAGGAGGCGGAGTGCCTGCATGCACGCGTGTGTCCGCGCCCAGGCCACATTCACACACGCGCTTGACTCCAAGGACACCCCCACACGGTTTCACACATCCACACCTACACAGGCAGACACCAAACTGTCCACTCACCCCTGACACGCACAGCCGCAGATACAGGTGCACACGGAAGGAATGCGTATGGGCACGCCGACATGTGGACACCCACAGAGGCTTGCCTCTGCCCCCGCCAGCACTGCCTGAGAGGAATTCCGGAGCAAGCTTCTCAACCCACACCCACTCTCCCCAGACTGGCTGTGCGACCTTGGGTCAGTCCTTTGACCCCTCTGAACTCCTGTCTCCTCAGCTACAAAGAGTAAACAATGGCAGCTGTGATGATCTGAACTCGATAATAAAGGTGAACACCTGGGTAAACTATGTCGCTGCTCCGATGTAAGAAGGGCCCAGGAGGATGGCGGTGGTGACGTAAGAAAGATGACTAACCCCTGGTTCACATCCTTTCTAGAGGGGGCATAAAGCACGACTCTGACTTGATTCTTCCTTGCTCAAAAGGGCGAGAAGTCCTTCACATTACATGGGGAGCAGGACCAAGGAACAACTACAGAGGCGTGTGTGGATACTTCCAGCACCCACGGCCCTGCAGCTGTCTGCTGCCCGGGGAAACCTGGGCAGTGCCCTGCTCTGCTGACTGCCCAGGGGGCCTTGGGCTTGTCTAATAGGGCACCGAGGCAGCCACTCCACTCACCCAGCTCCCTCCCTCTCTACACCCTTGTTCCCTGCTATTCCTGCCCCCGCCCATAACATCAGCTTCTCCTTTACCCACAGTGGTGGTGAGAAATCTCTCCATTTCCCCTCCCTCCCTCACCTTCAGAGCTTCCCTCCAGTCCACCTAATTCCCAGAGCCCCACCCCTCCTTGAGTCCCCCTAGCTTCTGATCAGTCTAACATTGCCCTTTCCTGGGAACCTGTTATGTATAAACAAGTCTCTTGTTCTGGGTGCTGTGGGGTTGGGGGAGGGCGTCGGGCATGAATTAGGTGCTGGCCCTGCCCCAGGGGTTCACAGCCCCGTGAAGGGATGAGCCTGGCAACAGCACCACTCGAGACCAGTCGGGAAATGTCAGAACAGGTCACCAGCGCTGGAGATTGGAAAACAGCAAGCACGTCCCACTGAGCAGGCCAGGACACTCGGTACCAAGTGACCCAAGGTGGGGCTCAAAGAGGAAGGAGTGGTGCCTTGTGCTCGGAAACAAATTTCCACATGAAACTGGTTTCAAGCTCGGAACCGCACTCTGCATTAAAGCAACCACTGCCCAACCCAGGTGTGGTTGGTGGGGGTGGTGGGGGAGGACTGGGAGAGACGTGAAAGTGGTGAGTGGTTAGGCACAGAAGCAGGCATTTCTAGACCTTCATTCACCCAGCAGATATTTAAGGAGCGCCTCCTGTGTGCCGAGTGCTGGGAACACAATGATGAGTAAAATGCAGGCCCTGCTTCAGGGAACTTAGTGTCAAGTAAGAACAATGGACATACAAACGGCAACGCCAATGACAGGGGACATGTGCTGCGTAGCAATGGGCAGGGCGTGTCATGCTCTGGGGCACAGAGAAGCCATCTCTCTCAGACTGGAGGACAAGAGAAGGCTTCCAGAAGAGGTGGACAAGCAGAGAGCCGAAAGGAGCCCAGGATGGGCTCCGGGTGAAGGCTAGTTTAGAGCAGGGGGAGAGATGAGACGAGAGGGATCGTGGCGGACGGTCCGCACTGGTCACTCACTCTCTCAGTCACTGATTCAGCAAATAGTATGAGCAACCACTTGACAGGTCCTATGCTGGGCACTGAGACTATGATGGGTTGAACTAAGGCTGCAACAGTGGGAATGGAGAGAAATTGATAGATCTGAGGAAAAGACAATCAAGTTTAATTGGATGCTGGTGGTGAGGGCGAGGGACTGATCTAAGATGATTATTTGGTTTCAAGCTGGGTGCCCAGGGGAGGAGGTGCCCTTGCCTGTAGGGGAGAAGGCAGCCAAATGGAAGCAAAGTGAGGGGCTGGGGAAACGGGAGTGTCTACTGGTATTGCCTGTGTGCAGGGCCAGCAGGGCAGTGACGATGCCCAGCATCTACGCCGGGCTGTGAGGTGAGAGTTGGTGGCCACCCAGGCTGGAGCAAAACCCTCGCTGAAGACACCAGGAGCATTCGAGCAGGTGGCAAGAGATTATTAGCCCACTGCCTGGGCCCCAGCTCAGAAGAGTCAGGTTTCAGACAGAGTTCTAGTCCTAGAGGGGAACTGGAGTGCTGAAGGCTAACAGCTCATTCCAGGGGCTGCAGACACTGAGACTGTGGTAGCAAAACCAATGCCGGTGCCCTCCTGCTGGCAGACTGGTCAGGCTGGGCTGTGGGAAGCCTCTGGATGAAGCTTGCGTGGCTGAGGGAGCTGCAGAAGGAGCCAGCACGCACAGAGAGCAGTCTTTGGTGGGTTAGGTCTGTCCACCACAGCAACCAGCACAGAACTGGTCAGATAGCAAGTGCTTATTAATGCTCTCCCAGCAGCATGTAGCCATTCAGCAGAGAGAGGGAGACCCCAATGATGAAAGCAGCGCTGGACCCCCAGGCCTCAGTGAGTTCTCTTTGCATTGGATTGGGGCTGCTGCCAGGTCTTTTGGCTACATTAGGGGAAACCCCATTTGCTTAATATCCACCCCACCCCACCCCCACCGCCACAGAGGGCAGCTTTTAATGCCAACCTTTACCCTTCTTGGAGCGCAGGTCAGGGGCCGAAAGCTTACATTCTCTGAAAGCTCAGACATTAGCCCGACAACTGAATTCCCCAAAAGACTGCCATTCTGATGAAGTCCAGACTGACTGCTTAAAATAAATACCCAGACATCACAAATAGGGTTGAAATTTAGGGCCTGGAATAAATGAGAACAAACAGCCAACCCAAGACAGACAGAGCATTTCCAATGCTAAAGCTCAACCTTGCTGTGATGAGCTTCATATGAATAGTTAAGTTTCAGAAGTTTGCACCAAAGAAATCCTGTTAAATCAGAGAGTAACACAACGTGGAAGGCAAACCTAGAGTGAATGGATCTGAATTTTTTTGCCCTGCTAGAAGTTCATAACTTGAGGGAGATCTCACCCAGCTGAACTGCCCGACAGAAGTTAGGGGATGGTTAGCTGTGGGAGGGCCCTGTTCAAAAGCACACCCCTCCCCGACTCCCACATCACGATGGGAGCTGAGCTGCTCTGACAGTTCACCTCTGCGCAGGGCACTAGGGCCAGTGCCTGTCCTTGAACCCCAGGGCCAGCCTTAGCGACCATCCCTGAAGCTGGAGAAGAGGTAGCTGAGTGGGAGGAGACCTGCAGTTCAGAAGCAGCAAAGCTAAGAACAGAACTTAGTTCTCTGCAGCTCTGAAGCTGCTCGTCATTTGTGCTATGAACTTGAACTGTGAGCAAACTCAGCCTCATCTGTCTACATTTCAATTCAAATAAAACAGTCTTTGTTTCTTCTCATGTCTATCAGTCTGCAGGGAGTAGATTTATCTGCGGCAAATTATTATTATGCGCTTTGTGGATAGAGAAAGAATATTAGAAAAATGCCAATACACCGAGGCAAGGATTCAATCAAATAAACACATCGTACTCCTGGTTCACAGCTAGTTAAACTTTGGCTCAGTTACATTTATTTTAAGATAAAAATTGATTTTGTAATATAAACTTTCTTGAATGCATCACAGATTATCTTTCAAAATACTTTAAGAGAAAAATTCTTTTATTATAAAATACATGGAGTTTGAAATAGATTTACATTAAAATATTAAACATTTTTCAATTACAGAATAAAAACATAAATGGGAAAAATACGGAAAAAAAATGAATCACAAAACTATCTTCTTAACTCTTCTAGCTGCTGGGGCAGGAGGAGTACCTCCACTGTAACCTGAGACGACCCGAGGTTGTCACAGAGATATAAAATATGAGGAAAAGATAAATAACTAAGAAAGAGACTAAACGTGGCCAATCCTAGCACCGAAGTGAGCAGCCGAGCTTGCATTATGTGCCAAAGGGTGTGTGGTCTCTGCAGGCCTGAGAATAGAACCAGCCACCACCAGGATGGGAGTGGGCCCGGCGGACTTCCTGCCTTTTGGTCAAACAGACTGCCTTCCTGAATTACTAGGTCTAGGAAGCAGCGGTGACAAGGGTGGGGAGAGGGGAGCAGAAGTTACACGTGTCATCTACCACCCTCCCTCAGCCCTCTTCCTGGCTGCAGCCTCATTTCCCCTCTCACAGACAGACCAGTTACCTAATCTGCCACACGCGGAGATGGTATCTGGGAACTCTAACGGCTCTGACATCCCATAATTCTACAACGCAGACACCAGAACCTGTGGTAGGAGACAGGACCAAGCCCAGTCCTGACTCCCCGTTTGCGCGATGTCGTGTTTACCATGCCGCACATTGTGCTCAAGGACTCGGACAATAGCCGCTCTGCGCTGAGCACTTGGCGTGCACTCAGCAAGGCGATGCATCGGCCCTTCCAGGGGTAGTCACATCTCCAGCCCACGTGGGCACTGCCAGCACGGTGGGCAGTCAGAGCTGACGCAGGTCGAGTAGCTTGCCCAGAGGTGCACCAGGTGTCCACCCCCCAACCCCCAGCTCCCCATCTCCCACGCTGGACCCAGGGCAAACTGAGCTCTTTATCCTTCTCCTACACAACTCCTTACCCTGGTAGCACCACAAGAAACACTCCCAACTGCCCTTTCCCTGGGGGAGGATGATTTGCCTGACTGGAGAGTTCGGGAGAAGAAACTGGGCCTGTGGGGCCCAGCTCCTCCCTCTCTCAGAGCAGGGGCGACCCTCCGGACTGGGCCATAGTATCAAAAAGGTCATCATGTCAGCACATGCTCAAAAGCCACACGTAGCTAGTGGCTACCATAGCAGACAGCACAGCATTGGAGGCTGACCGACTGCCCACCTGTGTTCCAGCTTGAAGACTTCCAGGGGTGAAGAGTCCCCACCTTCTGAGTCTCTCTGGTTACATGGTACTTCGGATGACTAGAAACATCGTCGCATCGTCCTGAAACCACCTCCTTCTAATTTCCCGTTCCTCGATCCTAGCCGCTCCCTCCCGCCTGCATCTCCCCAGCAGCCCCTCCCGTGGTTGGAGACTGCGGGCGAGCACACGCCTGTCCTTCCCCAGCATCTGCCTCTTCGTGGGTCAAATGGCCCCTGCTACCAGTATCTCTGCTGTTCATGTGACCTAGTTTCTTGGTCCTTCATGGGCTCACCCTCCCTGGACCCTGGGGTCAGAAAGGAACATATTCCTTCAGAATAGTTCTCAGTTTTGGGTTTTGTTTTGTTTTTAAATTCCTATCTGCTGCTTCCCTGACTCACTGGCCAACATTGTTACTGCTTGGTGGGACTGGGCTGTGGTTTTTTTCTCACTGGAGAACACGGTATTTATAACTGTTGTGGGCACCTTTTGTGCCTTGACCACCCACTATCCAAACATCTTCTAACTTAGAAGAATCCCAAGGCCTCTGCATCCCCTGATGGAGGCCGAAGGAGAGCGACATTCACTTTCCACAGCTCGGACTCATGCCCAAGCTTCTGAATGTGGCAGGAAAGCACACGGACAGAGATCACTGGTGATTACATAGGATGGCAGCAGGCAGTCAAGAGGCCTGAGCAAAGACAGAAGGTGTCCTGGGATGGTGGCACCATGGATGAGAACTGGCTTCTGTCATTTGCGAGTGAGGCCCTGAGGAACAAGAAAACCACTTGGTACTCTGTGAGCACCAGCTGCAACTTGGGCAGGTCCTCTTCCCGCCCTGGGCCTCTGTTCGAGTGGATAGCATGAGGTCCACCCCAGCTGTGATGCACTCGATTCCTGAGTTTTTAATACATTCTCACTGATGACTCAGAGATGTAGGTACAAGTGAAATGGAGAGAAGTCCAGAATACCAGACAAACTTCCCTCCACTGGATCTTCAAAAGAGTTCTCCAGAAGTAACACCAGATCTGCCTGGGGCTCTGAACTCACGATGGTTTTCTGAGGTTGAGACCCAGGATGAAATGAAAAGACTTGTGCCTCTCCCAGGTGTCACCAGGGCCTACTGTTTCCATGGCTCCCTTGGAGAGGAGCCCTGAGGCCCCAGATGTGTGTGGCCACAGGACGAGCATAGGACTTGGGTCCTCATCCCGGCTTGACCCCATAATATTGAAATTTTCCACAAGGAAAGCAAGGCACTGAGTGACTTTCAAGGTTCTCTTCGATTCTGATTCTGTGACTCTGAACACATTAGGAGCTGTTATTTCCTTGAGTTCCTACCAACTGTTTTCCTCTTCCTTCTGGCTTCTGTATTAAACTTTACAAGTTTATAAATAGATAAATAAGGTGTGCTATATCCATACTGTGGAATATTATTCAGCCATAAAAGGAAGTACTGGCATGTGCTACAAAATAGATGAATCTTGAAAACATTAGGCTAAATGAAAGAAGCCAGTCACCAAAGACCACATATGGTATGCTTTCATTTACAATAAATGTTCAAAATAGGCAAAACTATGGTGACATAAAGTGCACTGGTGGTTGCCTAGGGCTAGCAGGAAATTCATAGTCACTTTGAATTGTGCAACTGAAATCAATGAATTATACGATGTATAAATTGTATCTCGATAAAGCTGTTAAAAAAAAACAGGCAACAAGTTTCAGACAAATCCTAAATATTTCAAAGCTAAGCTTATAGCCTTGGAGAAGAGCCCTGAAAATTAATTCCACTCATAACCCAACAATTTTATGTTGTTTTGTTTTTAAGTCTCTCCCTTGGTCAACTAACCAAACTTCATTGATTGATTTGAATGTAATTTCTCAAAAGTTGCCCCTTCTCGCAAGGTCTCCTGAGCAATCTCATGGGGTCAGAAAACAAGGCGGGGTCTAACAAGTTCCCACAGCTGGGCTCCAGAGAGTTCACTGGGGGCAGCTTCTCTTTCCTTTAGGCTCTTTATTAGATTCTCATTGAAATCTCATCTAAAGGAGAGTTATAAAATAGTGCATGTTATACCTTAATGTGCACATCAAACATGTGGGATCTCCTTAAACTGCAGGTTACAATTTAGAAGGAGCAGGGTCTAAGAATCTTCATTTCCAATAAGTTCCCCAGTGTGGCCAACGCTGCTGGCCCGTGGACCATACTCCCAGTTGACAGGTTCCAGGGCTGCACAGTCCAACGTGGCTACTGAGCACTTGCAATGTGACTGATCTGAACTGAGATGGGATGTGACTGGGTGTGTGACAGAATGCAAGCGATGTGTGTAAGTAGACGCTGAATTTCAAAGTTAGTAACAAAACAAAAAAAATGTGAAATAATTTTTACATTGGTTACATTTTTGAAATAATAATATCGTGGATATATGAATTGAATGCATTTTATTTTAAATTACAAGCTTTGTTTATGGAAGATACAAGTGGTTCCCTGCCCTTTGCCATTATTCATCTTCCCTACTTCCTTGATAATGGACCTTCGGCGGGATTAAAGACTATCATATTTGCCGTGTATAATGCACTTTCGTGAATCAGGTGCACCCATGTTTTGGGTCCAAACTTTCAGGAAAATAATCTTTCATTTTAATTTTTAATTCAGTTATGTATTTATGTATATTTAGAAACAAAACTGATTATCATATTCCAGGGTATTGTTTTGCATGCGCATATTGTTGTTTTCTAGAGTTACACTTTTAACACATAAGCATAAATTTAAAAATTAAAAACATTTAGATACAGAATTAGTGCTACCCATGTATAATGTGCATCCTTATTTTTCCCTCAAAAATTTGGGCAAGAAAGTATGCCTTATACACAGCAAAATGAGGTACCTCCCCCAGCTTCCATTGCAGCTAGGTGGGACCATGTTAACTAATCACCGTGTGGAATGTAGGGGAAAGAGCCATGTGGCTTCAAGGAATCCTTCTTAAGAAATTACATAGGTACACTCTTTGCCTTTTTCTTCTTCCTTCTTTCCTCCATCCAGCTGCCTAGAAGGCAGAGATGTTGCCATATCAGAATATGAGGTCAAGCCTGTGCACAGTGGATCAACAAAATATAAACTCCATGATATACCAAGGATTTTTGTCTATTTTCCCACTTCTTTTTTAAAAAATATACGTTATTGATTATGCTATTACAGTTGTCCCATTTTTCTCCCCCCTTTATTCCCCTCTGCCCTGTAACCCCCTCCCACCAGCATTCCTTCACCTTAGTTCATGTCCATGGGTCATATATATAAGTTCTTTGGTTTCTCCATTTCCCACACTATTCTTAACCTCCCCCTGTCTATTTTGTAACTACCACTTATGCTACTTATTCCCTGTATCTTTTCCCCTATTCTCCCCCTGCCCCCTCACCACTGATAAACCTTCATGTGATCTCCATTTCTGTGAATCTGTTCCTGTTCTAGTTGTTTGCTTAGTTCATTTTTGGTTTTGTTTTTTTAGGTTTGGTTTTTGATAGTTGTGAGTTTGTGGTCATTTTACTGTTCATATTTTTTATCTTTTTCTTTTTCTTAGACAAGTCCCTTTAACATTTCATATAATAAGGGTTTGGTGATGATGAACTCCTTGAACTTGACCTTATCTAAGCACTTGATCTGCCCTTCCATTCTAAATGACAGCTTTGCTGGATAGAGTAATCTTGGATGTAGGTCCTTGCCTTTCATGACTTGGAATACTACTTTCCAGCCCTTCTTGCCTACAAAGTTTCTTTTGAGAAATCAGCTGATAGTCTTATGGAAACTCCTTTGCAGGTAACTGTCTTCTTTTCTCTTGCTGCTTTTAAGATTCTCTTCTTATCCTTAATTTTGGGTAATGTAATTATGATGTGCCTTGGTGTGTGCTTCCTTGGGTCCAACTTCTTTGGGACTCTCTGGGCTTCCTGGACTTCCTGGAAATCTATTTTCTTTACCAGATTAGGGAAGTTCTCCATTATGTTTTCAAATAAGTTTTCAATTTCTTGCTCTTCCTCTTCTCCTTCTGGAACCCCTATGATTTGGATGTTGGAACATTTAAAGTTGTCTCAGAGATTCCTAAGCCTCCCCTCATTTTTTGAATTCTTGTTTCTTCATTCTGTTCAGGCTGAATGTTTATTTCTTCCTTGTGGTCCACACCGTTGATTTGAGTCCCAGTTTCCTTCCTTTTACTGTTGGTTCCCTGTACATTTTCCTTTATTTTACTTTTCATAGCCTTCACTTCTTCTTCTATTTTGCAACCATACTCAACCATTTCTGTGAGCATTCTGATTACCAACATTTTGAACTCTGCATCTGATAGTGTGCCTACCTCTTACTTGCTTAGCTGTATTTTTTCTGGAGCTTTCCTTGATCTGTTCTTTCATTTGGGCCATATTTCTTTGTCTCAGCATGATTGTTATGTAGTAAAAGGTGGAGCCTTAGGTATTCACCAGGACAGGCAACCCACTTCACTACATTGTGGTGCTGTATGTGGGGGTGGGGTCTGAGAGGGAACAATGCTGCTTGCCCAGCTGTCATCTATCTTTCAGTCACTTCCCCCACTACTCACTAGCACATTGGGCCCTTCTGGCACTGATTCCCTAGTGTGTGGGTTTGTGTACGTTCTAAGACCCTGTGGGTCTTTCCAGTGAACTCTCCTGTGAGTCTGGGAGTTTCTCCCACCACTGTAACCCCCACAGGTTTTTCAGTCAGAGGTTTTGAGGCTTTATTTCCCCACATTGGAACACTGTCTTGCTCCCCAGTTATTCCTCCTGGTTTATCTGCACACAGATGTGGGACTGCCCGGTCCCACACCCACCACCTCGCCTGCTCTGCCAGCTGCTGCCTCACCCGCCCCGGTCCTCCCATCACCACCTTCCATAAGTCCTCTCTGCCTGGCTGCCTGTCTCTGCCCCTCCTACCAGTCTGGATCAATGTTTCTTCTTTAACTCCTTGGTTGTCAGATTTCCATACAGTTCAATATTCTGGTAATTCTGATTATCTTTTGTTTTTAAATTTGTTGTTGTCCTTCTTTTGACTGTGCAGGGAGGCAAAGTATATCTACCTATGCCTCCATCTTGGCTGGAAGTCTGTTTTTTCCCACTTCTGTAATGTCAGGTCTAATTAGTGCTAATATTTGCTGACTGACTGATTAAATGAATGAGTAAATGAACAAGTTTGGGTATCTGTTACTACGGAGGTGATGTCAGCCCAGACCTCCCATCTGAACTTTTACATGAGAGAACAACAAACTTCTACCTTGTTTAAACACAAACCTAATCCTAATTAATACAATATTAAAAAGTCCTATAACTGCTTTATGCCATAAATAGTTTATTTAAAATGTTCAGCTAAAACTCCATAAATCAAATCATATTTAAATGCATTGTGATATTCATCTTTTCAATGTTGTGGATTATTTCACCATGCCAAAAATCCATCCATTTATTTAACAAGTTGAGGTTTCAGCTCAAGTTTTAAAATCAAGATATGCTTCTAACAGTGCTTTCTTGCTAACATTTCAAAGCACTATACTACTTCAATCCAGCTATCTTTTTCCTAAGATCCCAAGAGTAGCATTGAGAAGTATCTTTTATAAGATGGACATGAGTTAATGCCCCTTCCTGATTGAGGGGAAAATTTCCATTTCATTCTCTGTCCATTACACTTCACTACTTCTAAACCAAGCAGGAATTTTACATCAGAGAGGTTAGTAATAGCAGATTTTAAGAAAAAGCAAATGTCTTTTTCTTATTTTTAAGAAAAATATTTTATTGCATTCACCCAAGTTTTCAGCTCTGAGAAGAGAAAAAAATTTCTGAGTATCTGCAGAAATGATATCAGATTACTTAACTCTACTGTGCAAACAGGTGGGGGTGAAAGTTCCATCAATACTGAGTGGGCACCATGTCCTGGTTTTCTACTCTCAGGGAAGCAAGTGAGGCCAGGAGGATTTCCATAGACCTGAGTGGGCAGCAAGTGAGACTGGGGATGGGTTCGGGGGTAGAGTAGGGAGGAGCAAACAGAAAAGACCTATGGACTGGCCCTAGGTGTTTGCAGTTGAGGCCCTTTGCAAGAACAAGGAGAGTTACTATTACCCATCGGCAGGAGTAAAAGAACCCCATATATTTTCTTACCCTTCATGGAGGCTTCATTCTTCATTCCAAACTCACCAGCCTATGAAGTCGTAAGAGACCAAGTCTCAGCTGCCTGTCATGGTGGGTTCATGAGTGGTCACAAGGTGACAGGTTCCACTTGAGGATCCTGCTGCAGGAAGTGGCCCTGTGCTCCATGACGTAAGCAGCAATCTGGAAGAACAATGTAATCAAATGGCATCCTTACTGACTACCTCATTATTTTTGCAGACTAGAAGCCTCATGTTTACTCTTAGAAAGCTGACCCATAAGCCCCATGCCTGGATATTTTTGATATGCCTGGGAAGCTTCCAAACAGAAAACATCTGATATATAAGTTCCCTTTTAGTTGAAAAGAAAAAAGTTTTTAACATGCTATTGGTACAGATTTTCCCAGAGCTGAGAAGCTGTGTTTAAGAACTCCAGGGATAGAGGATACTATTTAATGACAGATCTGTGATATGTTAGAGAGATTGGGAGTTCTGAGACATGAAGAAGAAGAAGCAGGTAACAGCATAAAAAACACAAGAGAGGAGACTGCATATAGTGAGGCTTATCTGTGAGGCTAGAACATGTGGCAGGCAAAGACTGCCTCGGGATGAGTCTGGAAAGACCACCAGAGACCAGTGGAGAACAGTTCTGGCTAAGGAACTGGACGTTGGCCTGCAACGAATGGGGAGCCACTGAAGACTTTAGAAGCTGAGCAGAACGGCGCCAGATTTTTTTTTTTTTTTTGAACCATAAACCTAACAGTAAAGTGGTTAAATGGATGGAGCAGGAAGCCACTGGAAGCACAGGCAAGAGACCCTGACCAGGCAGGAGCATAGAGAGGACGGAACGGTGGCTGCTTTGGTGGCTGCCGGTTGGAGGATGGAGGGAGCAAGGCTTTGCAGATGACCTTCAGGTTTCTGATTGGGGATCTGGGAGATGCAGACAGAAGCGAAGCTTGGGGGTTGAAGGGTACAGACGAAGAGGTCTGTTTTGGACACTGAGTTTGGGATGCCTACCAGGGAATCACATGGAGACACTTCTGAAAAATTGCCTGGGTTTACATGATCCTGCTTTTACCAGGCTAAGGGATGTCTTTTCATTTTTTCTCACAATATCCTCTCCATATGTCAGAGGGTAGAAGGATGCTGAGGCCCAGTCTGGAACCTGACCCTGAGCACAAAGTGGCTTTCAGCAGTAACACTACTTCCTTCCGAAAGCCATTGCCACTACCTCTTCAGTACATATTGTGTGCCCAGCACTGGGCCCCAAGCTTTCCACACTGTCTCTCTGAGGTAGGGGTCACCTGCACCTAGCATAGGCAAGCTGAAAAAGAGAGGTTACACGTGCATATTTTCATAGCTAGAAAGCAGCAGAATCGGTATTGAAACCAGGCTTACAAATTCCCCTTGATGAGATTATATTCAACCTATATTATCGTTTCCCAATGAGCATCAGAATGGAAACTTAACAGTTCTGTAATATTTTCATTTGAAAACTCATTCTTTCATGTATCCATTCATTGAATTAACACTGAACCCCTCCTATTAAGCACAAAGCATAGCCCTGACTGGTGTGGCTCAGTGGGTTGGGCATCATCTGGCAAACTGAAAGGTCGCTGGTTCAATTCCCTGTCTAGGGCACAGGCCTAAGTAGTGGGCCAGGTCCCCAGTTGGTGGCAGGTGTGTGTGAGAGGCAACTGACTGATGTTTTTCTCCTTCTCTTTCTCCCTCCCTTCCTCTCTCTCTAAAAATAAATACATAAATTCTTTTAAAAAGAGAGAACAAAGTATAATTATAGTCAATGCAACATGAGTTCTGGGGGTGGGGAGACTGCCTGTGGTTATATGAGAAGAAATAAATCCTTATCTTCAAAGAGTCCTAAAGCAGAGGTCAGCAAACCACAGCCTGGGGAGTCAAATCCAACCCACTGCCTGTGTGTGTGTGAATAAAGTTGTACTGGGATGCAGCCACACCTGCCTGTGTGCATGTTGTCAAGGGCCACTTGTATACCATAGCGGCAAAGGCAGGCAGTCGCACCAGAGACCAAATGGCCCACAAAGCCTAAAAGTTTCACTATCAGCTCTTTACAGAGAGGGTTGCTGACCCCTGGTCTACAGTCAGAACCATAGAAGCTGTAAACTAGGAGAAAAAGTAGGTTATTAAAATGTCACAAATAAAAAGCTGCGTGGATGCCAAGAAAGCCACAGGTAGGATTCATCCAGGAGGAGGCTTCAAAACGGGCTTTGGTGGAGCAATGGCATATTATTCTCAGCAGGCTCCCCCCAGAGCAGTCCCCGGATGTACCTGTGCCTGAATGCGCAACCTGGGACAAGGTACAGGATACGCAAGCGTTTGGAAAGTAACCCCCTAAGTTCTCTTTTCAGAGCAGATGTCACAGCAGTAGCCCTGGCTCTGCCATTGCTGAGCTGCATGACCTTGAACCAATCTACTTACCTCTTGGTCCCCAGATGCCAGCCATCTCTTACTGGCCTATCACATTGTGAGAAGCAAATGTGGGGGGGAAATACCTGTGTGACTTATGAAAAATTCAAGTGTTCGAAATCCTGGGGGGTCGGTCCTTCAGGCAGTTGCAGGAGCACATAGACTGCCTTGAGGATAATCATGCATAGCACTTAGAGGCAAAAATGTCAGCCCTGAATGCAAAATTGCCTTTGTCTCCAGCTGAGCACACTCTATTTTTCATTAATTCACTCACGATGCAGCTTGGTAGATTACGAAAGAGTCCTCCCCTGAGAGAAGTCATTCGTCAAGCTGGGAATGTGTGGACGTCCCACCCCAAGAGGCCGTGTGGCGTGTTTTCCCGGAGTTGGAGGCAGCCTGGAGCTCGGTCTGGGTTTATGCTGGAGGTCTGGACTCAAGGACACATTGTGTCTGGAATTATCACAAAGAGGTCTTTGCGTATTCTTAGCCAGCTGGCCCGGCTCTGCTAGACGCTGTGTTCCCTGCCCCTCGACCTTCCTACAGGAAGCACCTCTTCTGGCCCAGCTTGATGATGCTTTTCCGCTCACACCCTTGAACCCACATCCCCAGCCCAAGGGGGAGCCTAACCGCCAGCCCCGTCAGTGTGGCCACAGCACCTGGCTCCCCTTCCTCCACCCTGGGCCAAACCCTCAGACGCAGGAGAAACCAGAGCTGGCTCAGCTGGCCAGCGCCCAGGCTTCCTGTCCAAGTGTTTGTGGCTGGGCTTCCTGCTGACGGAAGGGCGGCTGTAGCTCTCCTCTGACATCCCGAGAGGTGGCTCCCAGGGCTCTGGCCGCCAAGCACATCCAGCTGGCACCCGGCACAGGAGCCCGGCTGCACTCCATGCAGCTGTCAAACGACATTCACAGGGACGCTGGGGTCAGGCCTCGGGAGCTATAAAGGGGATTCCTCTGGGGAGGGAGGAAGCTGTGAATCAGACCAGAAACCTGGACCTCAAGCTTGTCCTGGGCAGGCTGCCAAGCATGCCTCACATACACCCCACTCCATACTGACGGACCCCTCACTTTACTTAGGCCCACCTCCCTCGCCACCTGCAAACCTTCGCCTGCGTCCCTTCATGAGCCTCCCCACAATTGCTTTCCTCAGCCCGGGAGGACTGGGAACAGGGCCCCAGCACCCTCGGTATAGCCCATGCTGGCGATGACTTCATGACCTTGAGAAATTCAATTTCACAGAGGATCGGTTTCCCTTTCACGAGTGGAAACTGGAGAGTGAGTGTATTTTCTGAGCATAGCCTGTTTGTTTTTCCACGTTTCAAGGGCAGTGACATAGGAAATGGCATTAGATTTGTTCTATACAGCTCCAGAGGTCAGAACAAGCATTATATGGAGGCAGAATTCAGTTTAAACAAGGAAAAACTAACCCCAAAGTAGGCTGTCCCCTAGGTAGTGAGCATCCTGTTACTAGAAGTATTCAACAGAAATTGTCTACAAACACTTTCGAGTGCTAGACTGTGAGTTCTCCGAGGGCCAGTATCTGTCTCCATTACTCCCACAAGACCAGCAACCAGCAAGTGCCTGACAAAAAGTACGTGCTCCAAATATTTGTGGTAGTGAGGGAGTGAGGGAGGGAGGGGGCCAAGAGAGAAAGGAAGAGGAAGGGAGGGAGGATGGAAAGGATCATCTTTGACAACTTTGGAGAATAGATTCCCCCTTCAAAAGAGAGTTTGGGCCAGCTGACTGGAATCTAGTTGCCTTTAACTCTCTGGTTGCAAGACAAGTATTCGAGGTGCCCGCTGGGCTGAGCTACCCTCCTATGTGGGTGCATGTTCAAGGCACAAGCCTTCCTTCTCTGCAGCCTGCATTTTGTCAGTCACTTCTACAGGACCCTGAAAACGTAGACTCCCTGTGGGGAAGATGTGGATTCTGGGACTCAGAGGCGGTAAGTGGCCTATCTGAGCTAAGACTTGTCCTTGGGTCCCTCGATCCTGAGTCTGGCCCCCCTTTGTGTGCAGGTTAGTCTGCCTTGTTGCCTGCCCTAGATCTTTCCGCCCTCGGAGACTGGTGTTATGTTGTAACATGAAAACTGGTGCTTCGTTAAGAGCGCCAGAGTTACCCTATCCTTTGAAAAGTGCACAGGAAACAGATCTTCCTCAAGAAATATAAATAAAACATAAAGATTCTCCCAGCAGGGTAAGGTTTGGGCATTACCATTGATTGCAATAATCAGTCGAGGATGTGGGATTATTTCCAGAAGCAAGTTTACATTTCAGGGCCAGCCCCCTGGATCACCATGTTGGAAGGATGCAGTCTTTGCCAAAGGTCTGACTTGCAGATTATTTGCTTGTTTACCCTCAGATCCACACCCTCACTCCACCTCCCCACAGGGCCCCCATCCCCATCCCCTGCTCTGCTCTCCCCCACAGGGGGCGGGCCCCTGCATGCTACATTTGCCAGGTCCCAACCAGCCGGGAGCCTGAGGGTAGGGTGGGCGGGGTGTATAGACACCAGTCTTTCTCTCCCTGTCCTCCTTTATCTGGAGGATCGCCTCTGGGTTTCCCTTTCCTGCCACAGGGAGCCCCCACCAGGGTCCCTCCTCCCCTCTTTGACCTTCCAGTCCAGGAATGGTGCCATCTTCCTGTGGCTGCTACACACAACATTGCCTTTCAGCCTGATCTGCCATCCCATCCTCACTGCCTTTATACCAAGTTTCCCTCTGTTGAGCTTTCTGGAATGAGTTGTTTTCCGGCTAGAGTCTGACTGTTGAGACCCAGCCCAGACAGGGTTACACGAGTGAAATATGGGACAGTTCTATCTTGACCACCTTAAGGAGAGTCATGGAGGCAGACAGGCCAGGAGGCTCTTGAGGGACTGCCAGGACAGCAGTGGCCTAGGAATGAGGGGGCAGGCCAAGTGCACCTACGAGAACCAGGCACCTGGAGTCAGCCCAGCTGTTCCACCCAAGGCCCCTGTCCCTCTCATGAGGCCCCACCAGCCCCGGCATCCCTCAGTGCTATGACACAGTGCTTCACACACGCGTTGACCAGACAGTGTGACTCAGCCTTTCAGAGCTCCGAGCAGGCCAAGCTTCTAGGTTCCCGTCCCCTCCATCGAGCCCGGAGAGGAGGGCTCCCTCAACGACATCAGCAAAGAAAGCAGGTGTCTTCTCGCAACACTCCCAAACCTGCAGCATCTGGGCTCAAAGAGAGTCACGGGCTCTTCCTTTCCTCCCCACACTGGACCCCCAAGGCCCCTCACGCATTTAACAGCTGGACCCAAAGAGACACTGCTTTCTCTAAAAATAGTATTCAGGATGGAGAAAGGAGGCAAGGTGGCCTCACCTTCAGATTTAGGTGGACCCTACTACATGCTCGTTGCTGAGCTAAGTTTGTTCACATATTTTACGTCATTTAATCAGTCTATGATGGAGCAGAATCAGACCACAAAAAATGCATCAGACCCCATTCAACATATCTTTATTGGGAACCTGCCAGGTACCAGGCATTTTGAGGAGATGAGTGAACTATATATAGTTCCTGCCTTGCAAGAAAGTTAGGAACCCAAGGTCTGGAATTAGCTAGACCTGCCTGAGTTTGAATTCAGACTCCAGCAATTAGTACTTACGTGATCTTGGGCAAGTGACTCTTGCCCCGGAACCTCAGTTGCCTTATTTATGAAATGGACGTAACAATCATCTTGCCTAATTGAGTTGTTAAAGGATTCATTTAGGTAACAAGTTTATCAAGTACCCAGCACATGGTGAACATTCTTCAACAAGTGTTGACTATTTTTATGTTTAAAAATTAGTAAATCTAGGATAATGTGCACGGCCCTGTGGTAGTATCTGGGGGTGAAAGCATTTTTGAAGTCGGCCCCACTATTTCTGTTAGCCCTGAGAGGACATCGCAAAGCCTTCTGGCTCCAGAGGAGAATAAAACAGGGCTCTTCCTTTCTCTCATTGGAAGGATCTAACAACCTGACCTCAAGGGCATCCCACACACCCTGGGTCCCCACTGACAGGCCCTCCTGACACCCCTCCAGGTTGCCGGATGTCAGCTGAGGTCCAAGGTTTGGAGAGTTTCCGGGACTGGTGGGGTCACACCGCGGCAGCCGAGCCGGGCAGCCCCACCCTTCCTGGCAGCCAGGCCTCCTCCTCAGTCTGTGAAAGCCTGCCAGTGGGTGGGTGGGGGGAGGCGGGGATGGCGGGGCAGGGCGCCGAGGCTGGCAGAGGGAGAGGGAAGGTCCTGCTGGATGTTTGCCCTAAGGGAAGCCTGGGGTTGGGTTGGAGGGTTGGGGTGGGGGTGGAGTAAGGCAGAGTCTGCTCCACCCCACCGGCTCCTCCCGCGGTGCAGAGAATCCTGTTTCTGGAAGTGCCAAGTGCTCCTCCTAGTGGAGAAGGAATGATTCCAGGTCCCATTTGTCTGCCCTCCTCCCACACCCAGGGAAGGGCGGGGGGGGGTGGGGGGGGGGGCCTTCTGCAGGCCTATTATGTGATGGAAACAGCACATCACTGTTGAAACAGCCCTTTCACATCCAGTGCCCACAACAGCTTAGTGATTTTTCAGGGGGTGCATTTTTAATGCCCCATTTCAGATGAGATATTGAGTTGGTCTCTGGCAGTTAGTCTGCAGCAGAGGTGGGACTAGAAAACAGGTCTTCCCGTTCTACTTCCCGCAGGTTTTTTCAGTGCACCACCCTCAAAACCAGCAGAGAGAGTAGCGGCCACTTTCTCCTCTACTGCCCACCCTCCCACCCCCACCCCTCACACAAACATATGTCACCCCGAGAACAGGACCAGATCTCTTCTTTGCCCCTCAGGCACAGGAACCTCCGTGTCCAGCATCTGTTTAAACCTACCCTTTCCCGCAAGATCATCCTGTTTTTCAGACCCCACACATCAGGGTCTGTCTTTCCTTCTACCCTCAGGCCTGTCCCACTGTCCTTCAGGAGAAAAAAGGCCTCTGCCCACTGTGGTCAGATCTAGGCTTCAGAAACTCTCCTCCCGGAACTATCTCGACCACACGCAAGTGGTGCTGAGCCCAGGCAGTTCAAACACTGCGGGAAGAGGGCAGCGGGGAGTGAGTCCTGCCCATCCGCCCGTGCCCCCGCCCTGGCAGAGACGCGTTGGAGAGGGGCCATTCTGGAGCCACTCGCTCATCCGGGAGGGGGAGGTGACCCCTGCCCTGTCTTCTTCCCTGAAAACAAAGTGCTTCCTTTGAGTTCTCCAGAGACTGGCCTCCTGCTCTGAACTCGGCCACACGCAGCCCTGGGATCCCTAGTTTCTGGGGATGGGAGCCTGACTTGGAGACCCAGCTGCCACTGGGTCTCTCTTACAGACGAGGGCAGAAGTGGGCCCAGACCCCTGTCCCACAGGAAGCCTCTCCCGGGCCCGGAGCCTGCTCTCATCCCTGGACTCGTTGCACATTGCCCGGATCCGGCCATGGGTCAGAGCCGGGCTTGGGCTCAAGGACAGGACAGGCAGGCAACGATCTGTGTTTTCTGGGAAGGCAGCCAGTCCTCGTGCCCTCAGGCTTCCGGGTATTGAGGAGAGTGGCAGAGCTGCCACCCTCTGTTGGCCCACCCCAGGCTGCAGCTGGGTGGGCGCACCCGGGTTCTGGTCTCTGGGCCAGAGCCCCGCAGCAGGAGGGACCACAACACTCAGCTCTTTGCCTTGGCCACTGCTTCCTGAACTGAATGGTGCTGCACGGAGAGGAGCAAGGCATGGCTGTGGCCTCGGGGCCACGCCCCACCCCCACCCCCTGCCCCGAGAACACACAGGATTCCCTGAAAGGCTGAGCTGTTCCAGCACGTGGACAAGGCATTCGATTGGCCTCAGAAACCAGGGGTGCTTGTCCTTGCTAGTGTTGCCTTCTACCTGTGAGACCATGGTGATGTCATTTCACCCTCTGAGCCTCAGTTTCCTCAGCTGTACCATGGGCCAGTAACAGGATTCCCTGATTGCTCAAAACCTTAAAGTGAGTAAGTCTGTGAAAATGCCTTAGACACGATTCTCACAGGAGGGCTTCTTGTTGTTACTAAAATCTCACCAACCTGGTTTAGTACTCCCACCTTCGGCGCACGTGAGGGGAAAATGAAGGGGAAATAAAGACCAGGAAGAGTGTGGGCCGCTGGCCGGCAGACTGGGCCCACCTCAGCCATCTGCCCTGGGGCCCAGGGAGCTCCCATTCCGGGTCCCATGTGGCTGAGAGAGTGGTCCCTTGTGGCCGAAGGCAGGACAGGCAGAGTGGACCTGAGAGGAGCCCCAGTGTGTCACGGGGTAGAAGGGCTCACCTGCCTCTCGGAGGACACCCGGGACTCTCCTGACCGCTCTTCAGCTATTCATTGTGCACCGGGAAGCCACATTTCTAGGAAAGTAAGGGGGCTTGAACAGCCAGGGAAGGGGGGTCAAAACCCAGTCATGGAAGAAACAGCAGAATCGTCTCAGGCGGCTCAACTGCGATCAGGAGGACTGTCTTCGAAAACGCAGGGCAGTAGAGGGAGAGAGGACCTTTGCTGACTCCAAAGAGCCCCAGAATGAGCATTCAGAGTGCAGATTTTGGCTGCGCTAAGGGAGAACCTTCTGAAAGCTGAGCCATCGACTGCACACACGGACGACTCTCGGGCAGTGAGCTCCTGGTTACAGGGGGTGTCTGTGCCCAGGCGGGATTCGGTGGCGGGAGGACATTCTATAACGAGGACCATGAGTGAAGGACATTAAAAGATCTTCCCCTCTTCCTGGGGATCCCAGGATCCTCTGTTCCCCACGGGATTCGAGCGTTTCCCTGGTCTTAATTAGCCGGCACCACCAAAGAGGGTTATTCAGAACAGAAGTGCTGGGCCAGCGCGTGTGGCTGGCATCGCCTGCAGCACTGCACACTGTGCATATTAGGCTCACATAGGAGGGGCCCAGCCTCTACAGGATGGCCAGTTTAATGGGTTATAAACAGTTCGGTTCCCATGTAACCTTTTGTTTACACACACAAAAAGCGTATTTCTCTCCCCTCGCTGTGTAAACAGAGCCCACAGAGGCTGCTCACTGCCGCGAAGCCTGTGGCCTTCCCAGTGCCAGGAAAAACAAGTCTGCGCTCGAAAATCACCCACCCTGAAACGTGGCAGGCCAACTGTTCGGGGCTGGGTGGTCCCCAGTCGCCACACACGCATTTGGTGCGGAGCATTCGCTGGCCAAAATCCACACTCCAGTCACCCTAAGTCAGGAGGGAGGAAGGTGCTAGGCGGTGACCCGTTTCTAAAGAGGCTGCCAATGATTCTTGAGGCTGGAATCCCCGTGGCTGCCATGCAGCTTCCTGTCAATCCAGCCACCCCATCAGCCCAGAACCCAGGCCAACAGCCGGCCAGCTGCAGACCAGCTGTTGGCATGAGGGAAGCCAGCAACTAGGAGTCACGACGGCTGAGAAGCAGTCTCCATCTGAAAAGGGGGTCCAACCCAGACCCCCAGGAAAGTGTAGCTCTTAACGGAATGGTGCTGGGTTTCTTCAGGGAAATTAACATCGATGGAGCAGATGACGTTTTATCTTGTTTTCATCTGTACCACAGCAGACGTGCATAGGAATGGCACGGTTTTGCAGAGCTAGGAGTGGTCAGATGTCACCCAGAAAAAGTGAAGCAGAGTTCCCAAGAGGAGCTGGAGTCTGAGAGATGGAAAGCATCTTGCCTGACCACGATAAATCAGTGGCTGAGATAGATCTAGGGCCCCATTTTCTGGGTCACCGTTCTTTTCCCAGCAAGCCCCACTCCATGCACATGGCAGAGTTCGGGAGGAAAGACCGTCTGACACCTGCTGCCTCTGTGACCCACATCGTGTGGTCCTCTCTCCTCCTCTTCAGACCTTGGACCAGGCAAGCTTGCTCCTGCTACACGCTTGCTGTGCTCCTGGCCTGGAGGGCCCTCCCCCAGCTTCTGTGACTGGCCTCAGGTCAAAAGGTGTCTCCTCCAGGAAGCCTTCCCTGATTGTGAGCTCCACATCACTGCTCGGTATTAATTCTCTGCAAAGAATTATCTGGTATTTTCTTGTTTAGGTGCATGTGTGTGCGTGTATATATATAATCTGTCTCCTTTCAACAAAATTTAAATATCAGTAGAGTAGGTATCAGGCAGGTGCTTAACAAATACGGTTGAATGACCAAAAGTGAAAATTTCATTTTTAATTGATAGCAGCCCAGGGTTTGGTGGAGATTTGAATAAGTGTGGAGATACTGCTAAATCTTATGTTCTGAATACTGGGGGAGTCTTCCTGGGGCAACTCACACAGTCCCTGCACCCTGGGCCAGCACCTCCAATGTAATCAGGTGCTCCACGCTCGTAGACCCTGATACCTAACAGGGATAGCAGCATGAAGTATTTTCTCCGTCTCTTGAACAGCAAATGAGATTTCCTGGAAATAACCCTTCTTTGTGTTCCTTCTCACTTGCAGAAGGGAAGCGCAGGAGAGGGGGTCGACAGCCTGCTCTCCCCCTCCCCCTTCCGTAATTGCTTCCCTCCCTTCTTCCTCTCCCATCCCGAGTATTTGTCATTCTCTGTTTGTGGCAAATTACTTTTCACCTTTGAAAACCAAGAGTGGTTGCTCACCAAGACAGGCTGGAAGTTTTTGCAAGCAGGGGGTGTTTAGAGATAGAAAACACTATTGATTACTCCTCCCAATAACAGCGTCACTTAAATTCAATTTACTGAGCATTTGTGGGCGTTCTGGGAGGTCAGTTCTGGGCCGGACATCCTGGTGATGTGGAGGCGGGTCCGCCTTTGAGGAGCTCTCATGCCAGTAAGAAAGAGATTATTTTGACTCAATAAATGTTTTCTTAAGCGCTTACTAAATGCTAAACACTGGGCGGCCTACAGTGAATGAGGAACAGACCTGCCTTTGAGCAGTTCATCATCACGTGGAGGAGAAATTCCTGACAGTTTCAATACTGTGCTGGGTTCTGTGCAGAGAGAAATGCAGAAGAGAGGAAGGGGCTGCAGAGGCCAAGGGCCAAGCGTGGAAGTTAAACTTTAAGAGTGAGATGGACATTTCCCAGGACACAGGGATTCAGGCAGACAGAAGGACTGCAGGTGCAGAGGTGGGCATGTGTTTACTGGATGCAGGGGCAGAAAGGAGGCTCCCATGGCTGGAGCAGGGAAAGAGGGGGCAGACAGCAGGAGGTGAGGTTGGAGAGGCAGGCGGGGATAGCGAGTGTGGACAACAGCGGCTGGGAGAAGGTTTGTAGAATGGAGAGGGGTCTCCTGCAACAAAAAGCTAGGGAAGCCTAAGGGAGCAGTGGAAGACTTTATTTAGACTTTATCATGTAAGCAGTGGGGAGCCCAGGAAAGGATTGCTTGGGGCAGAATCAGGGGCTCGTTGGTGAGGCGGTCAGTTTGATGACAAGGGTGGGAGCAGAGTGGCAGGGGTGAGGTGAGCTGACAGCTACAATGATGACAACGGGGCTTTTCCGCTCCTCCCCACCACCTCCACATGAAGCCCCCGCTGCAGGTGCCCTCTCAGACCCCAGCCCCAGATCCTCTCCTCCACTCCGCACACCCTACCCCACCGCTGCCGGATAGAGACGGTGCCAGAAAACAAGAACTTCTGGAGAACATGTACATTCCAAGAGGGAAATGGGTCTGGGAATCTGGAGCAGCTCATCCTGAAAGCAGAAGCCCACAAGGTGCCTCCCTGACCCAAAAGATCCCCACCCCATCCCAGTCCGTGGACCTGCATGGATAATCGCTTTACCTGAAGTCCCCGCAACTAGAAATGAACCAGAGGAACAAAACCCTCTTTGAGAAAGTCCATCCTGACTTACACCTGGGAAAAAAGTGGTTAGTGGAAGAGGAGATCCTTGGGCACTGGGAGGCACAGTCGATCAGGATCCGGAGACCCCTTTTCTCTGTGAGAAAGTGCGCCCCCTTCCCTGTCGGCTGATTCACAACCCTCTGCTCCCTTGGTCTGTTGGGATGCCTGGATTTGCTTAGTCGGCGAGGGGCGGCAGGGGATGAGGGTGCAGCACAGGCCCGAGAAGCCGCGGAGACTGGGTTCCTGTCCGGGCTCTGCCATTGCATGAATCCCTTCCCTTCTCTGAGCCCCAGTTTCCAAATCTTTAAAACAGGCTGAAGTAAGGTGCTTACAGTTGCTGAGCTCTTCTCTCTAGGTGTCTGTGGGCCCCTTGCCTCGCCCGGACCCAGGAAGGGAAAGGAACCCCTGCCTGCCTTGCACCTCCTGTCCTGGAGCCAGGCCTTCCCACCAACTCTATTTACCTTTTTTAACACTGTGGCGAAAAGGAGCCCAGTCAGGCACAGTGGGCAGCCAGCTGGTAGCTCAGGGCACATCTGATGGGAGAAAGCCCTTTCCCAGCCCTGCCTCCCCATCTATCAATGCCCTCAGTGGACCCAGGTAAGTTTTCAGTGGCTGCTGGTGGCAGCTGCCCTGAGATGGGTCTAGCCAATCCCATCCCCTCTTCCCTTTCTAACTGGGCCTTGGATGGCTGTCAGGACTTCCCAGGCCTCAGTACACTCACTGCCAAGGCCTCCACCCAGCCTGCAGCCTGAGGAGGGTGCCAACGTCCTGTGCCAGGGAGGCCAGCACCCGCAGACCACAGGCAGCCCAGGGAGCACAGCCTGGGCAGGGAGGCAACTGGGGAGGGGAGAGAGCAGCAGGGAGTCTGCCTCCAGGGCTTTGCCTATATTTCCAGGGACAGCTGTTAGAATCTGGGCTGAAACCTAGCTAAGAAAGGCAGGAAACGGTGATGGGAAAACAAATCACCTGGTCAGAGCAATAAGGACCATTAAAGTCAAGGAATAGAGCCAGGCAGGGAGCGCAAGAGAAGGAGCACCTCCTGCCTCCATCCCCAACCTCCTCTTCCTCCCCCAGACTCCCTGAGCCTTCCATGCCCACTCCCACCACGACACACAACCTCTTCCTACGCACCCCCTCCCAGCTCTCCCCAGCCTCTCCCCACCCCATCCCACCTCCCACCCCGACTGAGCACTGGGCAGCCACTGGGCAGTCTCTGGTTAAGCATCAGGATCAGACACCCAGCAAGGGGTTTGGCTTTTCCTTCTTCCTCTCCTCCCTTGAGGCTCCCGGGAGGAGTAGGAGAAGCAGATCCAAGTCAGAGCTAGACCCTAAAGGCCTCCTGGCACACTCAGCACCCTCAGCACCCCTGCAACAGAGCCCCATCTAACACACAGTGGGAGAAACGAGGCCGGGGAGCGGGGGAGGAGCGCTGGCCCCCTGAGGAGGCGTTGGCCACGAGCCCCTGCTGGGTTGGCAGCAGCCCTTCTTGGCTCAGCACACAGCCTTGGAAACCAATCTCTGCTACTCACTTCTTTCCTCTATTTGGCTGACAACCGAGTCAGAGCTGTTGGCTTGAATCCTTTTTTTCTTTTAAACTTCTCTCCCTCCTTTTTTCTGCTGCTTTGAATAAAAAAAGTTTTGAACCGAGACATAGTGCAAGGCTCTTTAACTTCTTAAAGTTTCTCTAAGAAAACAGTGGTGCTTGGAGTTAAACTGTGGTGACCCTGGTGTTGGCGCCGCACTTCGCTGTGTGTGCAGCGCTTGGGCAGTCGTTGCAGCAGCCCCGGGCTGCTGAGGAGGCAGGTGTTATCCTCTCAGTGCCACCACCACAGGGCTGGGAAGGTAAGGAACCAGGTACCAGGGCGCTGTCAGAGAAGAGCTGGGGCAAGTTTCCCTGTGGCTCCTCTAGGCCACAGCAGCACCAAAAATGAAGGGGGTGAAAAACCTCTTCCCACAAGTCACAAGTTCCCTCTAATTTCTTGCCCTGGGCGGCTTCACATACTCAGCATACAGATGTAATCAGAGCTGAGGAACTGCCTTATAGCCTTCCTCCCATCGAAAAAAGTTAGTGCTGTGCCTACATTTCTTGAGTACCTACTATGTGCCCCAGCACTCTGCCAACATTATCTTATTTTACACACAACAACAGCCTTCCAGGGTGGATATTACTCCCTTTGCTAAATAATAAAAGTGAAGGCAGAAAGATGAAATTGTTGCCAAGGCAACACAAAGGAAGATGTGGAGGTAGGATCTGAACTCAGATCTTTTCTGCTCCAAAACCCAGGCTCTTCCCACCACCCCTATATCACCACCTCCTGACAGCCCCTGGCCCCCTGCAGAGGTCTGCCGTGGGGGGAGAAACCACAGTGCCAGAGTGCGAGTGGGCACATGGCCCACGCGGCTCTAAACTGATCTCGTCCTGGGCTATCCGGCAGCCCGTGCTTGCAATGGCGCCGGCCTCGCTCACCGAGTGAGCTGTGAGGTTCTCTAACAGTCCCAGGACGAGTAGGAGTGCCAGATTCTACTCGATCCTAAAAATCCTTTGTGGAGTCCCTTCCATGTGCCTCACACAGAGCTAGGAGCCAGGGCAAACCTAGGCCAAACTTGAATCTTGTCCTCACCGAGCTTCCAACAGGAAGTGAAAGGACCCCGGGAATGACACATTGGCTTCTTCTGACCTCCTGTTGCTGCAGGTGAAAACAGGACATGGAAAGATGGGGAGCAGTTACAGTCACAGAGGGTTGGTGTCATCAGTGGCCTCGGCAAACTCGTCTCCACAGGCAGGCGTGGGGCATGCCATATGCCATTCTCCTGCCCAGTCAAGGACCCCCAGGGGAGAGACCCCTTTAAAGCATAATCAACAGCACAGGCTCCCTTTCGGCCCATATGCTGTGGCCTGTGCTTCACCACGGAGGGGTATCTGCTTCAGGGGCTGGGTTGGGGGTTACAAGTGTCACCTCTAAGGCCTGAGGGGAGAGGGAGGTGGCAGAATTGGGGAGGGAGCCTGCATGTTAAGGCAGAAGGGACCCTCTGAGCAGCTCCAATCCCACACTCAGTGGGGCCTGCTGTGTGCTGTTCGCTGTGCTAGGGCTGGGAAAGAAAGGCAATATGTTGGAACCCCAGCCTTCAAGGGGCTCCCAGGCCAGCAGGCAGGAAGACTGACTCTGGTCGAAGGAGAAGTAAGGGGGCAAGAGAAGGTAGATAGGGCGCCACAAGAGTTCTGCTCAGAGGCCTCCGGGAAGGCCATGCGGAGGCGAGGACGGTGAGAAGGGGTTAGAGGGCGGTGGGCTCTGACAAGTGCAGTTGGAAGGAAAAGGGCAGGGATGCTTCTATAGAAAAAGCAAAACAATGTATGGCCCAAGCCCTGGCCCAGCCGCACTCTCACTGGTGGACTCACTCAGCTTCTCGGAGGGCTACTTCCTCATCTGTGGAACAGAGAACACAATTCTCTGACCCTGGGAACCTGCCTGTGCACACTCCCCTCCACAAGACCCCTCTTCTTGTTCCCTCGGCCCTTGTTCCACCCCACCCCCGTTTTGGAAACTGGACACTCACAGAACAGAAGTGAAATTCAGAACTTAAGTGCCAGGATGGGACAGCCCTTAACCGTGAATCAGGGTAGTCTGACATTTTACAAATAGGGAAACCGAGGCCCGGCATTGTTGCATGACTTGCCCAGCGTCACCCAGCCAATGACCAGCACAGCTAGCGCGAGAAGCTCCCTAACAGTCACAGCCCTGATGACTCGCCTGTGATAGTCCCTTCTTTGGATCATCTTCTTTTGGGGAGAGAGGGTCAAACATTCACACCCACGCTCCGTGCTGGTCCCCGGGGTCAGATCGGGACGTTGTTTCCCTCCCCCATCCATGGGGACACCTCACACCCACTTTGTCTTGGTGGCCACGCTGCCCTGTGTCTGAGTCAGGGTACCTGGGGTCAGTCTCCAGCTGTGGAAGTCAGCGTTAAAGTAATGAGACGGTTCAGCCCCGGGACCAAAGGCCCTAGAATCCAAGGAACCTTCAGCCAGGCTCACTTACGGGGCCCTGTGTGTCCCCACAGTGGGCCTGAGGGCTGAAGGTGAAGCAGCTCCCGTTCCCAATGCGGCTTCCTCCCTTGGGGCCTGTGTGGAGGACTGGCCCTGCCAAGGACGGCCAAGGAGTCTGGGCGACTGGAGAGGGAGGGGGTATACGTGGGATGGGGGACTCCAGGGACAGGTCATTATGGGCTGTGCACAGTAATTACTCTCCTGACTGACATCTCACAAGACCCCAAACGTCAGCACGTGGAAGCCATCATGCCTGTGGCTTCAGGGAAGACAGGGAGGGGTGGGCGGGAGGGATGGTGGCAGGCGACACAGATGACACCCAGGGTGGTATTTCCAGGCTGCAGCTGAGTCTCTGTCACATGGGGGGGAACAGCTGTTAGGGCTGGTGGTTCACACCAGCCCAGCAACTGTGTCAAACTTCCGGTCCTCCCTGCAGGCTTTGTTTAGATTCCAGTCACATCTCCAGCTATGCATCCGCCCTGGGTTCTGTAACTGGTGGGGCTCTTCCTCAGGGGGCTTGGGGTTAGGAGAAATGTTTGGGGGAGAATTCAGACATTCCAGGCCTCAAAGCAAGAGCTGGCTGCTGTTCAGTGGCCTCAGCCTTCCTTGGAGAGCAATTAGGGTGTAAAAGTAAACAGATATCTGCAGACATGCCTGCAGCCCACAACACTTTCCAAGCCCCCTCCAGCTTTCGTCTCCCCTCTGACTGATTGATGCTTATGTCTGGTTGGATTTCACAGGACTCAGGGTCTGGAGCCTTGTTTGGTTCTCTGCTTATAGAGGAATGGACCAAGCCGTGAACGCTGGGGCCCAGGCTGCCTCATGGAGGGGAGGCCGCTTCCAGACAGGATCTAGGTGGTCCTGAGACACTCCTCTCTGCAGCAAGTGTCACAGAACTTCAGAGCTGGGAAGGACTTCCAGGAGCATTCACTTAGAACCCCTCATGTTACAGCTGGGGCCATTGAGGCCCAGATGGGGACCTGGCCACCCCCACCAGGGAACGAGGGGCACTGTGTGAACCCCAGGCAGGCTGGGGATGGTTTTCTCCATTTGGGTGGAGGAGCAAATTGAAAGCTCTGGGAAGCTGGCTCCATGGGGTGGGGAGTGTAACACGAGAGGGTTCCATGGGAGGCTCAACCAGGCAGCATCAGCCTCAAAGTCCACTCAGGGTCCCTTCCGCAGACCTCCACTGCGTTACTATCCCGCATGGACAATGCATGTACAACTAACTCGCAGAGGACAATAGGAACTATCAGCCCTCAGTTTGGTGAATAACTGCCAGATCCTCCCTACGTGTCCAACAGGAAGTCAGTGGACCAACAAGAACCACATCCTGGCTTCTTCTGACCTCCTGTTGCTGGAGGAGAAAACGGGTCACAGGAAGAGATGAAGGTGGACGGTAAGGAGAAAACTGGAGCGGCAAGGAGCGCCCCTCCAGCTGAGGCTCAGGTCAGAAAATCGACGAGGGTTGCTTTTGACTGTTTCTCCAAAGTTTGCTAAAAACCACGCTCATCAACAGTTTTTTAAAGTTCAAAATTGTGAATGACAGGAGGGAGCAGAGCCAGAGGTCTCAAAGTGTACTGAGTACCAGCATTGCCTCGGGAGCCTGTGAAAATGCAGCTTCTTAAGCCCATTCTCCAGATTCGGGAAGACTGGGTGTGAGGGCCCAGCAACCTGCATTCTAACCAGCCCCCGCACCCAGGGATTCAAACATGGGTGGGGAAGAACTACGCACTGAGGACCCAGGACCCGACAACCAAAGAACCAGGAAAATAAGTTGCTGTTAGTAGTGATATCACAGGCCCCTCATCAACAGCTGGGCTGCACAGCCTTCGGGAGCACCCTTTCCCAGCCTCTGTGGTACGAGGAGCCCGGAGACCAGCCCACAGTGGAGGCAGAGAGAGCACCGAGACTCCGGGCCCAGCCACACAGTGTGTTCCGATGAGTGTGACACACCACAGGGCTTGGGTGGGGGAGTGTCTGGGGCAGAGCCAAGGGGTCAGAGAGCTGGGGCTGTGAGCAAGGAGCAGAAGGCAAGGCGGTGAGCTGGGCAATGAGGAGGGTGGTCTGGGAGAGTGCCATGCACAGCAGACCCTGAGCTCCCACCCGCACAGGGCCTGGGGGGCAACAGACACTCGCTGAGTGAGGAAGGCAAAACTCTAAATAGTCTGCACAGGCCATTACAACTGCACAAAGAACACTAACACAGAGAACTGGGAGAGATGTAAATAGCTAAGTTGCATGATCATCAGATTCCTTTTTTTCCATAAACTTTGCTTAAGTTCATAGTAAAAAATAAACAGAGGCAAATTACACTTACTTCACACAGTCATTTCTGGGTGGTAAGTTCTGTATTAAATTCAAAATTCATATGCGTGGGTTGAACTTCCCACATTAACCAAAACATGAGCCCTGGGGAAAAGGGCAGATGCGGGCTGTGGGGGCGATGTCACCCTCTCCGACAGCCCCGTAAATGATCCTCTGTCCCCACCAAACCTTAAGCCATAGCTGCATCCTCTGCTATGTCCCCACTGCTCGGAACATGAAGACCTGAACTCACAGACAGGCAGAAGTTTGTCAGATTAAATTCTTCTCATCCATCAGTGGGAAATGGGAACAAGAGCAAGTGCGGTGTAGTGGAAAAAACACTAGACAAGAGGTCAAAAGATTTGAGTTTGTTGCAAGGACTGACTTGTCATTTGTGAAAATGGGTAGGTGACTTTCCCCAGCAGAGCCTCGGTTCCCCCACTGCCCAATGAGGAAGTGCTGTGAAACAAATTACCCCCAAATGTGGCTAAAAACAACAAAACTTATCATCTCAGAGTTTCTGTGGGGCAGGAATCTGGCTGCGGCTTGGCTGGTGTTTCCGGCTGAAGGTCCCCCCTGAGGTTCCTGAGGCGGCAGGCAGTGTCCACCGGGCCGCAGTCAGTGAGGCCCCCTGGGAGGAGCTGCTTCCAGGATTGCTCACATGGCCGGCCATCGGCGGGCTCAGGGGACTGTTCCCAAGCTCGTCCAGGGAGCTTCCAGCAGGCTTCAGTATCTTAGACAGGCTGCCTCCCAGTATGGCAGCTGGTTTTCTCCAGAGCAAGAGAATCAAGAGAGAGGGACAGACACAGAAAACCCAGGACAGGAGTTACCGTCTTTCAATAACCTAATCTTGGCAGTGACAGCTCATCCGTTCTGCCGGATTCTACTCTTTAGTGGGCGAGTCACGAATTCCAGTCCACATGCAGGAAGAGGGTCTTGGAGCTCTACCTCTGGAGGGAAGCCATATCAAAGGATTTGTGGATGCATCTTGAAAACCACCACACAGAGTTAGATCCAATGATCCCTAAAAGTTCCAGGTCTGTAACTAC
The DNA here is from genome assembly GCA_039655065.1 of Glossophaga mutica. NCBI lineage: Eukaryota > Metazoa > Chordata > Mammalia > Chiroptera > Phyllostomidae > Glossophaga > Glossophaga mutica. The sequence goes on along the minus strand of CM077304.1, from coordinate 171,261,168 downwards.
GGCTCCCTGACCCCTCCGGACATTAGGCATTGTGGACACAAAAAAGTTAAAGTGTCCGCTGACCTTTTCTCTAGGTGGGCTGCATTCCTGTCTCAGCAGAGGGGACCTGGAGAGTGAGACGTACGCTTCTCAGAAGGTGCACAGGTCAGGAGGGCTGTGACTCGCTTCAATGACCCAGCGTCTTCATGTAGCTGCTGAAAGCGTCTGTACACTGGTAGGTGGGACACCTGACTCAGGCACCCCCCTGCTGCAGGTGAGGAATGCTGTCTGGGCACCCCGAGCTTCTGGGGCCTGGCAGGTGGGTGCAGAACCCTGCCCCCACCCCATCCCAGCACACAGCAGGGACAGGATGACAAGGGACACCCCAGGTTTCCCTCATTCTTCCAAAGAAGCAGGGAAGAGAGATGCTACGGCACTGGGGCCGAGCCGGGAAAGACAGTCAGTGCTCCCCTACCGACCAAGTAAAGAAAGGGACAGAAAATTACCCCAAACCACGTTCTCCTGAGAGGCTTTGCAGCATGAGATCAATATCCTAAGGTTGGTAGTAGATGGATCTGGGCTTGAATACTGGCTCTGTCATTGGCAGCTATGCCCCTAACCTCTCCTTAACTACAAAATGAGCGTAAGAGAGTTTATATCATAGAGCCGTGAAAACCAAATGAGATAATCCTTTCAGGCCCTCAGCAGAGTGACTAGCACATAATCGGTACTCGCAGTAACATTATTATTAATATTAGCATTACAAAAGACATCATGGTCCATCCAGTCCAACTGCACACCCAGCACAGGAATCCTCTCCAACTGACGACGGAACTTGGGCCACTGCTTGAATACTTTGAGAGCCTGGGAGCTCACTACCTGCCCGAGCGCCTTGGACCAGAGTGCCCCCTTCACCACCATTCCTTTTCCATCCCAACAGCAAACAATAATTTTACATTTCAAACAGTCACCTAATATATCAAAGAAAAAATAAAAGTATACTCTCCTATTTTAGCTTAGGTAAAGTCTCCTTGGCAATCCCCAAAACATTTTACTTATTTTTTTACTTGCATCTTGCTTCATTTTAGAGCCAAATCATAACTGAAACATTTGGTCTAGAAACCTCTGTAAGAGGTAAGAAAGACGTTCGTCCGTAAGACTAACTAAAACAGTTCAGACAGGGCGCAGGAGGTGTGTGTGAGGGGGAAAGTATTTGGGAGGGGTGTATTTGTAATTGGAAGGATGCATTTGGCTGCAAACATGCATGAGAGTGAGCGGTATGGATTGATGTGTGCCTGTGGGGGCGGGGGCCAGGGGGATGCATGCCTGGGTGTAGGTGTGTGTGGAGAGGGGTGTAGGTGTGTGTGGAGAGGGGTGTAGGTGTGTGTGGAGAGGGGTGTGGGTATGTGGGCATGGGGTTGTGGTGAGGACCACTGGTGCTCTCGGGCTGGGGTACAACGTACCCTAAGCGCAAAGCAGTCACAAATTCAGGAGCACATTCCCTTTCATGCCAACTTTCCCACTCTTCTCAGGAAGCTGCATTTGTTGGCCAGGATTTGAGCTTTCTCTGATTGAGGCCTCTGGATATACATTCCAATGGTGAACATAAAACACAAAACCCAAGAAATAAAATCACATGTAGCTCCTCAAAGGCACAAGGCAGGAGGGTGACCCCAGGGGGAGGTACAAAGGCTCCAAGTTCTGCAGTCCGCACCTCCTGGAAAGAGAGAGTAGGGTCAGCTCCTCCCCCACCCCAAATTTCCAGCTTGAATTTTTTTAATCAGCCCTATATGCAAGCATCTGCCACTCTCCTGCGGTCTGAATGAAAGGTGAAGATCAGAATAAGGAATCTTTGTGTTTTCATTAGGTATTTTAGCAAATGCAATGAGGACATTCAGATTCGATTTCCCTGTTTTGTACACACACGTAAGTCGCTGCTAAGAGGATTACTTTTCCTGGAGCGCCATCCTTCCCAAAGGCCCCAGTCAAAGGAGCCCCTTGTTAAACAGCGTCTTCCCTAATTCCTCTGGCTTTCTTCCTTGCCTCAACGTGCACACATCTCGCCTGCTCCTAAATCCACACACCTCACAGACTTCAGGATAAAGATGGCCGGGGGCGCTCCATTCTCCTCCTGCCCCTGGTTCCTTAATGAATCTGGAGATGAACATTAGTGCTTGGTTCAGCAGCGTCGGAAAGGGAAAGGGCAGCCTCAGCGCACCCGCGACGCCCCCTCGACGCCCCCATAGAAAAATGTAGCCTTTTTGCCTCTGCTCCATTGAATGGCTTTTCGAGGGTTTTCATTAGGGCCTGGGTCTGCTGGTGCAGAAAGCCTCACAGATGTTGACATTTTTTCATCCCTGGGTTAAGATGTCTTCCATAAGCTTTTATTCCTCATTTGTTACTTCTTTATTATCCAGGAGGTTTTGCCGCCTCCCTCTTCTCGGCTCTCTGAAGAGAGCAGCGGTAGCTGAGCCTGTCATTATCTCGGCCCTTTTCTCGGGCCTCCAGAGGCAGCCCGGGCCTCGGGCCCCATTGTGGGGAACAGCAGGTAGCTGAGGCAGGCCCGGTCACCCCTCGGACCCTTTTGTGCAGCAGCCCCTCCTCCCCACAGCTCGGCTCTGGGGATGTGAAAGGTCAGGGGCATGCCAAGCTTCCATACCTGAGCTTTTGTGTGGGGCTGGAGGCAAATGATTCTAGAAGCAATTTCTTAGAAAGCAGCCTAGAGACGCCCTTCCCCCTTGTTTCTAGGCAAAGCTCTACCACATCCCAGAGGGCTGGGGATGAGGGGACAGGGAAATTAGTTAGGGTCCTCCGTATCCAAAAATGCCCTGAGGAAAAAATATTCTATCCAGAGGACGTCTCACAGATGAATTTGAATGATAGCCAGAAGTCTCTGAGGTGTTGAAAAAAGTGTTTTGTGATAAATGGATAGTGTTTCATTGGTTTTGATTATCCTTTGTCCCAAGTCCTGGCAACCTGGAGCCTACCAGCAACGTCAGTTTTCTCATCTGTCCAGCGGGGAAAATACACCCTCCTCTGCACGCTTCTTACAGTTATTCTGGTTATTCCGTGAGTCCAATGAGGTAACATAGAAACTGTTTGACAAACTATGATTCAGTACAGTATCTTGCCCAGTAGCAACTGGGTGGACCCTGACTTGAATATAAGTCATCAAATGATGCAGATTAATTTTTCTAAAAATTTAGAGAGCAGAAACGCAGACAGATTTAAGGGTCTTAAGGCACCCAAATCCAAGCCCTGTCCAGGTCTGATGCCCGGGGGGCAAGGGGCAGTCTCAGGACAAGACAGGCCTGATGGTGGCAAATCCTCTGAGGCTTGAGGTGCTCCTTAGACGGCAGCATTGGGAGGCCAGCTGGGGGAAATCAGGGTGTGCGCCTATGTAGAGAAAGATGAAAAAGCACCCAGGGGTGTTCACTGAACACCAGCTTAATATGAGCCAGTTGCATGACTGAAAGTATCAAGGGGGACCTAAGCTGCCTGGTGGAAAGAAGGGGCACTCGGGGCTGCCTGGGCCTCGCCCCGCGTATTGCCCTTTGTGGGCATCACATTTTAAGAAAGTTATGCAGGTACGGGATCCTGTTGCAGGGAAGGAGACCAGAATCACAAGAGGACTGGAAACCCTGCATTGCAAAGACTGGTCGGAGAAGCTGAGGCTGCGCCCTCGACTTGAGAGCTCAGGCCATTTGTGGGAAAGGTGAACTGGGCTCGTTCTGTGTAGCCCTGACGGTTGGAGCTAGAGCTGAGGAGCCACAGCTTAAAGGAAGATGTTTGAGCAGATCAAAGGAGAATATTTCACGTGGTCAGAATTATGCAAATGGAGTGGGCTGCTTTGTGAGGTAGTGAGCACTCCGTCATGAAGGGCAATCCAGCAGAGTGGGATGTGGGGGGAAGATTGCTCCCCTGAGCATTAATTTAGGGTTTACTCTGTATCAGGCCCAGCAAGTTCTTTCTAATCCTCAGATTCTTGAAATTTTTCCTTTTTTTTGCCTTTATTAAGAAATATATCATTTATTTCCTAGTGAGTAAATTAAATAGAGTCACATTCCACTTCAGGTAATGGTTCAGTACTATCACACTCAGTGAGCGAAAGTGAACAGAAGCAGGTAGAACAGGATGGCGAGCCCACGCTCTGAAGAGAAAATTCACGCATGTGCAGCTTGGATTGAGGGAGGACACGGATGGCACAGTGCGCAGCGCAGCGAGGAGAGGGAGGGAGACGCTGGGGACGACAACAAGCTTTCCTGGCCTGGGAGCCAAGAAACTGTGACGGTCAAGACGAAGAGGGAGAAGTCTTACAGGAGAGGGGCAGAAAGAAGATTCCAAACTAAGATATAAGGAATAAAGGGCATGAAGCTATGTGGCTGCAAGTTTTCTCTGTTTTGTATAAAATGTTAACTCTGTGTAGACTGAACAGTTAAGAATGTATTACATACAGTCCTTAGGGAAATCATGAACAAATGTAAAGAATTAAAGCTAAAGGGATAAATTGAAATGGAATTCTAAAAGTTATCCAAATAATCCTGCAGAAGGCAGGTGAGGTGGAATCAAGGAGGAAAACAATCCAATGGGAACAAAGAGAAAGCAAATAATTAAGTGCTAGGCCCAAATCCACCACATTAATAGTCACATTCAAGTTCAATGACCTAAACCCTCGAGGTAAAAGGCAGACTTGGTCACAATGGATAAAAATAAAAGCAAGACACAACTATGTACTGTTGATAAGCTTATACACACTTAACTATAACAACAAAGATAAGCAGAAAGTAAACGGATGGTAAAAATATTTGTCATGCAAACCATAATCATAAGAAAATTTGAGGGACTTTATTAATATCACATAAAACAGACATCAAGACAAAATACTAAAGCAATAAAAAGATATTTTATAATTATAAAAACATCACTTCAACAGAAAGACTTGACGATCTTAAATGTACGTGTACATGTTCCTCTTAACAGAGTTTAAAAATATGGATGAAAAAAATTAACAGAGTTAAAGGGAGAAATGCATAATTCCATGATTATAAGTGAAGACTCCCCACTCTCGGCTAGAGATAGAACAACTAGATAAATATAATCAACACATATATAGAAAATCTGAACAATGCGAACACTTTGACTGGATTGATGTTTATGAATGCCACATTCAGCAATTGCAAGAATACACATTCTTTTCCAGTGCACATGGTTTGTTCATCAGGAATCAATGACACAAATAAGACTCAGCTAATTGAAAAAGATTAAAATCATATAGACTATGTTCTCTGACCAGTTAACTAGAAATGAATAACAACAAGATATCTAGGAAACCCCAAGTATTTGAAAATTAAACAACACAGTTTTAAATAATCCACAGGTTAAAACATAAATCACAACTGAAGTGAAAAATATTTTTAAATAAATAAAAATTAAACTAGAATATATCAAAATATGAGGCATGCACTAAATTAATGCTTACAGAAATGAGTAGTTTTAAATGTTTATATTATAAAAATAAATACTTAAAATCAATTATCTAGGTTTCTGTCTTATAAATTAGACCAATTATATCCAAATTAAGTATAAGGAAGAGAACAATAAAGAGCAAAAATCAATAAAATACAAAATGGAAAAACAATTCAGAAAAATCAGGGAAACAAAAAACTGATTTTCTACAGAGATAAATAAAATCAACTTCTGGCTAAGTTCATCAAGAAAGACAAAAGACACAAGTCATCAATATCAGAAATAAAAGAGATAACACTACTACAGATCCTACAGACATCAAAAGCCTAAAGGGTTTGTTATGAATAACTTATGTCAATATATTTGACAACTTAGATAAAGGGGATAAATCACTGTGAGACAAATTACCAAAACTGACTCGAGAAGAAGCGAAAAATTTGAACATCACACCAATTAAAGAAATTGATATTGTAAAAAAATTTTCCCATTAGAAAGTTTTAGGCCCATACAGCTTCATTGGTGTGTCCTACTAAGTATTTAAGGAAGAAATAATGCCAACCTTACAAATCATAAACTTTTCCAAAAACTGAAGGCGTGAGCACAGCTCAACCTGTTTTTAGAGGCTAAAGTACCCTGACTTCAAAACCAGACAAAAAATCCACAAGAAAAGAAAAATGCAGACCTATGTTCCTCATGAACATAGACACAAAATCAAAATATTAGATGGTAAAATCTAAATTTATAAATCTAGCAATATATAAAAAAAGGATAATGCATCACGGCCATGTAGATTTAATGCAGGAGTGCAGGATTGGTCTAAGTTTTAAAAACCAATTGTTGTAATTCACCATAATAATACAATAGAACAGAAAAATATTTGATCATGTAAATAAATATAGAAAAAGCATTTGACAAACTCAACACCCATTCATGATTTTAAAATTCTCCAAAAGTAGAAAGAGAGGTGAACTTCCTTAACTTGGTGAAGATTTTTTTTAACTTACTGCTCACATCACATTTAATGGTGAGAGACTGAATATCTTCAACATTAAAAACTTTTGTTCTGCAAAAGAACCTCTTAAGAGGATGAAAAGACACATCATGGATTGGGAGAAAATAGTTACAAAGCACAATTAAAGATTCAACTCTAGCCCATATAAAGAACTCTCAAAAACTCACGAGTAAAAATAAAAAAATCCAATTAGGAAATGAGGAGATCACACTGGAGGTGGCAAATAAGCATATAAAAAGCGGTTAAACATCACTAGCCATTACGGAAATACAAACTAAGACCGAGATAGGATATCACTACACATCCACTAGAAGAACCAGAATTGCTGGGGGGAAAAAGTCACAATGCCATTGTTGGCAAGAATGCAGAGGACCGAGTCTCGCATGTGCTGCTGGTGGGAATATGAGCTGGTGCAGCCACTCTAGGAAACAGGTTGGCAGTTTCTCCGATAACGAAACGCACTTACCACACCTCATACAAGTGCACTTTGGGACATTTGTTCCAGAGAAATGAAAAGTTATGTCAACACAAAAATCTATACATGATTGTTTTTAGCCAGTTTATTTGTAATATCCAAAAACTCAGAACAACTAAAACGTCTCTCAGCAGGTGAATGGTTAAACATGGCATAGTCACACTCTAGGATATGCTCAGCAACAAGAAGAAGTGAAATATGGATACCTGCAACCCTTTGATTGATATCACGTCATGCATTTGCTGAGTGCAAAAAAAAAAAAAAAAAAAGCAAGCTCAGAAGGTCACATACTGTATGATTCCATTTACATAACATTCTTGGAATAATAAAATTGTAGTAATAGGAACTGCTTAGTGGTTGCCAGACGTTAAGGACTGTGGGACAGAGAGGGATGGCTGTGATTATGAAGAGGCAGTGAAAGGGAGTCTTTGTAGTGATGGACTGGTTCTGTGTCTTGACTGTGGTGGCGGTTACACGAATACGCACATTTGTGATAAAATGACACACGCATACATTGCACCAATGTCAAATTCCCGGGTTGGGTGTTGTACTACCACCATGTACAACGTAACCATTAGGGAAAACCAGGTGAAGGGCACACAGCTCCTCTCTGCACTACTTTTGTAACTTCCATGAATCTATAATCCTTCCAAAATTAAAAGTTTAATTAAAAAATCTATTGTACTTTTATGTACAAGCAATGAACAATTAGGAAGTAAAAGGTTTTTTATTTTTTACTCCACTTATACAGGGTATAAAAAATATTTAGGAATAACCTTAAGGATGTGCCAGACCCACACTCTGAAAACTACAAAATATTATTAAGGAAAATTAAAGAAAATCTAAATAAATGGGAAGGCATACAATGTTCATAGATTTCAAGACACAATATTATTTATTTACTGCCAATTACAGATGTTTAATATTATTTTATATTAGTTCCAGGGGTACAACATAGTGGTTAGACATTTATATAATTTACAAAAGGATCCCCCAAGACACAATATTAAATATTATTAAAACGTTCATTTTCTTCAAATTTAAGTACAGATTTAACACAATATCAATCAAAATACTAGCAAGCTGTTTTGGAAAAAAACAGGTAAGCTGATTTTTAAATTATATGAGAAAGTAAAGAATCAAAAATGGCCACAATAATCTTTAAAATTTAAAGAAGTGTTCAAGGGTTTGCGTTGCCTGATTTCAGTAAGGAAGTTAACAAGGCTCTGTGACTTCGGCATAGTCATTGACACATAGGTCAATGGGACAGGACAGCATCCTGGAATAGACTTGCATGCGTATAGTCAAGAGATTTTTTTTTTTTTTTTACAAAGCGCCAAGATAGTTCATTGGGGGTGGGAGTCTTCTTAAGAAATAGTATTGGGGTATCTGCATGGCAGAAAAAAAGTATCCTAAACCTTACCTCATACCATATACAAAATGATCAGAATGGATCATAGACCTAAACATAAGAGCTAAAATGATATTTCCAGAGGAAACATAGAAGAAAATCTTTGTGATATTGTATCGGCAAAGATTGCCTAAACATGATACAGCATGAATCACTTTATATATATATACACATACACACACATATGCATATATATATATGTATATATATATATGAAACTGGACTTTATCAAAATTAAAAACTTTTGTTCATCTAAGGACACATTTAAGAAACTGAAAATACAAGCTACAGACCAGGAGAAAATATTTGTAAATACAAATCCGGCGAAGGGCTTGCATCTAGAATAATAAGAGAGCAAACGATGCAATAAAAAATGTGCAAAATATTTGAACAGATGCCTCCCCAGGAAAGATACAGGGTTGGGAAAAAGTAGGTTTACAGTTGTGAGTACATGAAACACAGAGTTTATTTTCGTATTATCATTTATTAATTATTGTATTCTTTTCTGTAAACCTGCTTTGGCTCCACCCTGTGTGAAACTAACCAACATGTACATGGCTAGTCACCAGGGAAATGCACATCAAAGCTACAGCAGAACCCCACCACATCCCCGCCAGGATGGGTAAAACAGAAAAGACGGTCAACGCCAGGTGGCAGCAAAGATGGAGAACAACTGGACCCCCACACCCGGCTGGTGGGGACACACCATGGTGCGGCCACTCTGAAAACACGGTTGGCAATGCCTTATAAAGCTCAACAGAGAGCCATCACGCCACCCAACAATCTCACTCCTGGGTGAGATGAAAACGATGTCCACGCACAGACTTATATATGAATATTCCTATCAACATTATTTGTAGCTGCATATTCCTAACAACTCCAATCTGGAAACAATTCAAACGTCCATCAATTGATGAATAGACAAATTGTGGTTATCCCGTGAAATACTAGTCAGCATTAAAAAAAGAAACAAAATATCAATACACACAACATGGATGAACCTCAAAAACACCATAGTAAGTGAAAGAAGTCCAATACAAAAAAAATACTATATGACTCCATACATAAAAAAATCCAGAAAAGGCAATGCTATAATGATAAGGTTAGCAATTGCCTGGAGCAGGGGTGTTAAGGAGGGTACAGACTGGCACGCGGCACGTGGGGACTTCCGGGGGGTGATGGAAATGCTCTGCATCTGGAGTCTGGCAGTAGGAAGATAACCGTACACAATTGTCAAAAACTCATCAGACTGCATCCTTACAATGTGTAAGTATTATTCTGTAAATGATACTTCGATTAAAAAAATACTTCCATCTAAAACGTCAAATGGATGGTAGTTCTGGGTAACCTTTCACCATCACGAACTACCCAGTGCTACCATCCTGAACTTAGCCAAAGGCAAAAGGGGACAAAACACAGCAACTTCAGTTGTTAGTAGGGCCTCACCCTTGTTCAGGCTTTCTGGAATATTGAAAAGGGTCAAAGAGACTTGCTGACTACTCTAATGAATCCTGGTGGTCCAGGGACCCTACACTAGGAACTACAGGACGAGATGCTCTCTCTCCCTGATCGATCAAGGCATTCTCCGATTGAACGCACAAATACAGAACTGACAAACAAAACTTTCGCCACTGGGTCCTTGCCAGAGCGTGACGTTGTACCTCTTGTGGAAGTAAACCAGTAGGGATCGATGCTCGAGGGGTATTTTATGAGGCCAGACCCTGAGCAAAGCTGTCCCCTTGGCCAGGAACCATTTCTGCAACAATTTCCTAAAGTCACTTTCCTAAAGCACGCCTTATTTGGGCATGACTAAACGCTTAGAAAAGTCATCGTGGCACTTATGGTTACGTTAGAGCAGATTTTCAGATTTTCAGATTGGGTGGGACTCAAGGGAAGAACAAAAATGGATTTGGTTTAAGTAAATAAATGTGGCCCTGGCTGGTGTAGCTTAGTGGAATGAGCACCAGATTGCGAACCAGAAGGTTGCCAGTTTGAATCCTGGTCGGGGCACATGCCTGGGTTACGAGCCAAGCCCCTGGTTGGGGGCATGCCACAGCCAATTGATGTCTCTCTCACACATCAGTGTTTCTCTCCCTCTCTTTCTCCCTCCCTTCCTCTATCTCTAAAACTAAATAAATAAAACCTTAAAAAATAAATAAGTAAATAAACATGAAAAGAAAAGATTTCATGTCTTTTTCCCCTCCCACAATCCCTTCCTGCCACTCTGACATGTGGTGAAAATGCAATTCAACATTTAATGCATAAATTACTGTGCACCAGCAGCCATACTAGGACTTGGGTCACAAAGAAGAAATAAACATAGTTTCTGTCCCTGACAAGCTCACAGAGTAAGTAGAAACAAACTGTGATGGGGCACAGAGCAGGACAAAATGTCACAGGATAGACTTTCAGTTATGACCGGGTTAAATGTTGGAAGACTGTGGCCTCACTACGGAGGTGACATTGTACAGGACCTTGAAGGATAAGACATTGGAGAAGCAGAGAAGGTGGAAAGACAGAGGCAGAGAACATGGCACAGCAAAATCACAAGGCGGGACCTCATGTGATGTTTGGGAGAGCCACGGGTGTTTTGATGGGGCAGGGGCTGAGGGGCAGACAAACGGGAAGTAGGGAGTGAAGAGCACTTCGTCCCCATTTTCCCTGTTTGCGGTCTGATTATCTCTGTCTGGGCACCAGCACCCCAGCCCTTCCCTATGCCCACAAGGCCACCCTCTCCGGAGATGGAGATTAGCAGGATTCCTATACCTGTTCATTCAGCATGAGAAGCCAGATGTTAACTCCGTATGAAGAATCCTCTTTTGAGCCAGATCATCGATGACATTGAATCCTTATGATCAGGGCACACGACACTGCAAAATTGCCCCAGTGTGTCCATTCAGGGTCCAGCTGAATGCGCAAAAATAGTTCTTTAGAGGGGAGAGAAAAAGAGAGAGAGAATAAAATGTTGCAAACATGTCTAGCATCTTGCACTTTATATGCAAGGCAATCTCCACACAATAACCAATTGATTCCACCATTGCTCCATGAGTTAGAGAAGGAAAGAAAGTGACCTTCACTTAAAAATGAGGTAACGTGCTGAAGCTACCATTGGGTTCAAGGTCAATGCCCTGGTCACAGAGTGACTGGAGAATATAATCATAGTCTGAAGGGCAGAGGAAAAAGTGACTTATTGGCCAGGTCTCCATTCCACTTTTAGAGGTTATGGGCCCTTCATCAAAGTGTTGAAAAGTCCAGTTTCCTGTGGACGTTAGCAAAGTTGATTTTGATCAGAACAACAAGCCTCAAGAGAGTGTTAAAAGTTCTATCTTCAGGCTTCTCCTGCTAGTGACTATGAAATTCATGTTCGGCGATCAACTAATTCTCAGGATGAAATGCTCTTTAACATAATTAATATTAGTTACTATTATTAATATAGTTAATATCATTTATAACTCTCCTCCTATTCCTCTTTGTGACATGGAATAATAGAGCACAGATGGCTGGAAGGGCTTGCGAGGCACTACTAACGTAGTTTTAACGTTTTTCATTACTGATCGGCATCCATCATCATGCTTGCTTATAACCGATGAAGTAGGTAACAGCCTAGATCAGGATCCTCATCTTAAAAGTGAAGTAACTATGACAAAAAAAGGGTAAGCCATCTCTCCGAGTCACAGAGCTAGACCTGCAACACAAGTCTCATGACCTCCAGGGTTCAATCTACTACACCAAACTCCCTCTGCCTTTCACCCTGCAGATTAGCTGTAAATGACAACATCCTTGAACTTCACAAACAGGGGATGTAGCTCAGAGAGGAGCAGGGCTCTGGCCTCCATGGCATTCTGAAGAGCTTCCTGCCTCTCCCCCTCCCTACAAAAAGGGAGAAACACCAGTGTTCCATTTAAGTCATCATGAGGGTGATTTTAGGACAGCCCTGTCTTAACTTAAATATGACTCCAAGCCAATATCAAAGGAAGGGAACAGTGTCCACCTACCCATTCACGGGTAGCTGGCCCCATTGTGCTATCCCGGCCACAGCCGGGCCTGCTCCAGGGCATTCTCTTGAAACACATAATAGCATCTCTCCCCCAACCCCAAGCCCCAGCTCCTGCTGACCGGCAGGCTCTGAAGCCAGCAAGCTGCAGCCTGAAGCGGCTCCCAGCAGGAGCTGGACAAGGCTGACAAGGTTACAGGTGCTTTTCATCCAGCCTTGCAGGAGAGCACCAAATTCCTGCTGCTAAAAATTTGTCTGCAAATTTTTGTCTTCATTCAAATCGATGGATGGAGGCCTGTAGACACTGGGGTGATATGATAACTTGATTAAGCCCCAGGACAGATGACACGGTAGCTCAAAGGCCTCATGCTCTCCTCCTTAACCTCTCCAAGGGAGCCAGCGGACTTTGCTGGTAATTGGCCCATTGTCCCTTCCACCAGGCTCCCTTCACAAAGCCCCTAATCACCGTGGCCCTGGGCTCCTCTCCAGGGCCGCCTGAAATACTGTCAGACCTATCAGACCCAGGGAGTTGTGGAAAATACCTGTGCAACGTGACATACCAGAGTTACGATTTGAGAGGCCAAAAATGACTCTTCCTGACATCAAGGACTGAATAAGATCCCCTTCCATCCTCCAACCCAGTGACTGCAACACGTTTACAGACGAAAGCCTGAGAAAGCTTTTTTTTAAGATGAGTTCAAACGTGTACAATATTTCGTTCTCTTGGGGCAATATACCCTTGATCTTTCCTTCTCACTCGGGTACTGTCTCCTGCAGGATTGCACATCGCTGAGAGTGTTTCCCACCACCCACTCCCACACACTCTGGCACATGGGTGTGAGTGTGCCTGGGTGAGCCAGCGTGCGCATGTCGTTGTTGCTTCTGGAACAGAGTGAGGCAGGAGGGTGCCCCAGGGAAGAAGGAGCGCACGGTGAATAAACAGATAAGTTGATCATTTGCCACGGATGCTTCCCCCCACTCTGTTTTTAAATCTGTCAGCCGTTGCTGAGTGACAGACTTAAGGCATTTTAGAGCTAAGAAGGAGTTCAAAACCGAACCTCAATTCATTTTCATTCGGATATTAAAGGAATAAAATTGTCAGCTCAGCGTCTGAGGTGGGTCCTATTTGGCCGACGTCAAGAAATGGAGCTGTTATTAGCACTTTGAAAATAAACAAAGCACACCATTAAAAGTTAAAGAAACGCTATTTTAAATTTTCATTCATTATGATTTATGGCCCGAATCTCCCTAGAAGAAAGAGGGCTACGGTATGCCAACATCACCGGTTCTGTTTTTGTCATGGGAATGGAATGTCTTTTGAACTGCTAAAGCAGATAATTCCATGCCCGGAAGAAACACGAAGGGAGGGGGAAGGGTGAAGAATGGAAGAAAAGATCCTCTCACTTCCCAATAAATGCAAAGGCCAGGAATGTGCCACAGTGGCATTCAGGAAAACGCAACGATGACGATGACGAGGCGATGACGAAGCGTCCCACAGTTGCGGGCCTGCCCCATTCCCTTCCTGCCAGGTCAGGGACAGGGAAACCGCTTCGGCCATCCGCCAAGGATCCCCAGGCCGGAGCGATTTGCGCCTTTCTGCAGTGGCGAGATTTTTTTTTTTTAATCTTCGTTGTTGTTTTCAGGTTGGCCTCCTGTCCCCTAAGAGCAGTGCGCGCCCCTCGCGCAGTGCCTCGGCCCTCGCCTCGCGCGAGCTTCCAAGCCCGAGCCCCGCGGCTGGAAAGGCCTCTCTAAAGGGGGGCCTTCGGCTCGGCCCACTGCGCTGCCGGCCATTGTCCCCGATCGCCCCGCACGGAGGCTGTGTAAGGGCCTTTTTAAAAGGCTTCCAGGGAACAAAAGGGGCCTAGGCGCCCGGCTTCATTACCCGCTCATCCGCCACTCCAGCCAGCCCGCCCGCCCCCGGTTCGCAGAGCTGTGGCCACAAAGCGCCAGGTCTGCCGCTCCTGGCCGCCGCCCACTTTTTGGCCCCACCCAACCCTTCTCCCTTCTCCCTTTCCTCCTCTGTCCCCCTCATCTTCCCCTCCCGGACCTGGTCCCGAGCCCAAGCTCTGCCGCGTGGCGCCGCACCCATGGCTTTCCGGTCTCGCCGCGCCCCGGCCCACCGGATTTGCCAAGAGAGCTGCCACCATCCTTTGGACCTTCCCTTTCTGGGGGTCAGGGACGGGGTAACGGGGGGGGGGGGGGGGGTGGCTGGGTCAGGCTCGGCCTGACCTCTGCCTGAGTCTCCTCTGCCGCCATCGGCCAGCGGAAGCGGACTGGCTTACCATAACCAAGAGTGGGACATGGCGTGCCAGTATCTTAATGTAAAACAGACAATATGCAACATAAAACACATTACCTGGGCGAAAAGAAGAAAAACCATTTTGAGGGTGAACGATAACGTATGTGACGCCCCTGTTTCTAGTAGGTGCTGCTGAAATCATAACTACAGTGCCATTAGAGCACAGACCGTCTGCATCCAAAGGCAGGGGCTTTGCAGAGTGCCTTGGAAGTGCTGGGGTGTGTCGGGGGCAAACAGCAGGCCTGGCAGGCCCCAGTGGGTGCCCTTCCCTGAAAGGAAGCCTGCTCCAGACTCCCACCTCATGCTCCTTCCTCCCCCACTAAGTTTCTCTTCAGAGGGACCTGCTGAGGCTGTAGGAAGCCCTCTCTCCCCAGGTTCCACAGAGGCAAATCCTGAGTCATTGGAGAATGGCCCAAAGGCATTCTTCTGCCCCAGCTGCTCTGAGGCTCAAGAGGAGCCAACTGGGCCATTCTGTGCGAAGCCAGGGGATAATGGGAATAGACAGCTCTTTCTGGGTGGCTGGGAGCGGAATTCCAGGTTGAACCATTGCCATGCTCCTTTCTCGCAGCAGATCTGGCTAGCGCCCACAGGACCTGCGTAAAAGAAGGTTCACCATTGGAATAACAGCACAGTTTCCCAGGGCAACTTCTCAAAAGACCAAAGAGCTCTCCACTCTGCCTTGCAGTGCTGTTCTAGAGTTAGTTAGTTAGTTGGTTAGTGTAGCGTCCATTGGTGGCTACATAGAGGACTCATGATAATGTCGGACAAGAGCTTGGGCCTTCCAAGTGGGAAGCACAAACCCAAGAGCAGCTGGGACCAGCTACAAGTCCTGGCACCATCCCAACAGAAGACTGTTATTTCTCACTTGGAGTGGGCGGTGAGGAAAGTGGTGTGTTGCAGACAGCAATGCAAACTGGAAATGGGGAAAGCTCACTCCAGAACCCAGCCCACAGCTCAATCAGGACTACACCCAAAAGCAATGAGGGAAAATATAGGAGAATGTAGGACAGTGACCAACTGTAGGCCTGAAGACCATATACTCCTCCTCCTCTGTGCTGCATGTATTGGGTACCAGCGATGTGTGTTGTTCATGGCATGCCAGCTGTTGTACTGGGGTCCCCGGAGGAAAACAAGGAAAAAGCAATAGATTGGCATGTCCAAAGCACACCATCTTCTTCATGCTGGCCTGATTTCTGACAGACCTGCCTAATACCTGGTTTGGCTCTACTGCCTTCCTTGATGTGTGTATATTTTAACCTTTCAGTATGAATTTTTAATATTTTCCTTTTATTTACATTTCCTTTTCATTTTTCTACAATGATCCTGAATTATTGTAATTTTTTATTTTAAAAAAGAAATAAGAATCGATTAGACTGAGAACTTAGATATTCCAGCGAATGAAATTGAGTCTTAATTGAAACTAAAATAGATTTTAAAATGACCCAAACATGTTGAGGTGTTTGGGCACCTGTGAACAAGCAGGTACAAAGCATGGATGAGGAAGGGTCACACTCACGGCCCTTAGACCCCAGATTTATAATGTCGACGTTAGAACAACCAAACCTGTAGAGAATTTTTACAAGAATTTGAGCCAAACTGATGACATGCCCAGAAGCAAGCACTCAGATGCTCCTGAGAATGACAGTTCTGCAGTTTTTTTCACGCCCTTGGAATTAAGCAGGAAGTGGAAGGAAGGCTACATGAAGATGGGAGAAAGCACACTGAGAAATCCCTGATTGGATCACAGGATAGTTAAGACTACGTGCTCTGTTAAGGGCGATCATACTTCAGGGGGGTCTGAAAAATCCATTTCAAAAGTGCGCTAACCCAGATGCACAAACACGATGGACAGGGTTGTGAAGCTCAGGCTTCCACGGGCCACGCCCTGCCCAGTGAGTTAGTTGCGATCAGATCGCCCTGCGAGGAGACGCTCAGTCACACTTCTTACAGCGCCCCCGCCCCTTTTTCCTCTGCAAGTGTCTCACTTGTGTCCTCTTGGAGAAAATAACGTCTCTCCTTAGGAGTAAAGCTTCTCCCACAGCGTCCCGGGTCTGATGACTAACATCCAGCGTGTCCAATGCAGAGAGATCCTGTCCTAGAAGCACAAGGAGGCCGATCGCAGTCTTCCTGAGGAAAATTCACTGCACAAGTTTTTCCACCATCTGGAATGGTAAGGAGAAGGGTGATTCGACTGTTGGAATGCTCTTAAAACACTTCTGGTGAGCTGGCCTCAAGCAAGGTGGGCTGAGGCCCAGTATGGATGAGGCAATCCTGGCCCCCTCTCCCGGGCTGGCTTGGGAAGGAGATGGAAGGTTTCCATAATGAGATTCTCAGCGCTGCTCAGTCAACCAAAGGCAGTGCTCTGGCTGCAGCAGAGAGCTCTGGGCTGCTGTCTTGGAAGGAGAGTCTGTTTAATCTGGAGCGACAGGACCTCAAAATGAGTGGTATTTGTGTGCACCTGGGGAAGTGCCTTGGGGAGGGAGGGAAATATGTAAATATTTATTGGTGGTGGTTTTAAAAGTCTGGGGAGGAATCTGCTAAATGAAAATTTAACATATATTTAATACTCAAATGCATTGCATATAATGAAACAGTTAATTTTAAGTCTAAAGCTTTGCTTTTTAAAAACTCTATGAAAGTTTCAAAATTAATTTTGTTCAACCTCCTGTCTTAACTCAATACTTAAATATTAACTGAACTGTTTTTGAACTCTGATTGTGAACTAGTTAAAAAATCTTATTTTATTAGACTGATTTCTGAAGCCCCTAAGATTCCTCTCTGGTGAGACAGGCCCAACCACCAACTGTGGGTGAGTCAGTGGGCCGGCGTATGAACTGGTCTCCACATCGGAGATCTGATACTTACATAAAACCAGTGTTTTAGGTTCACATCATTTAATATTTAAAACAAAAACATCTTTAGCCTAATTCACACTTTTTGAAAACTGTAACATAGTTGATGCTTTAGTAGGCAATCTGCATCAAGAGTGTTTGAATAACTGTGGATGATATTGGGCCTCCAAAACTTTAAAGAACAGATTCAGGCCCTGGCCAGTGTGGCTTAGTTGCTTGGGTGTTCTCCTGCAAAGTGAAAGGTCGCCAGCATAATTCCCGGTCAGGGCACGTGCCTGGGTTGCAGGTTTGGCCCTTGGTCGGGGTGCGTACTAGAGGCAGCCAATCAATGTTTCTCTCTTGCATTGATGTTTCTCTCCCTCTTTTTCTCCCTCCCTTCCCTTCTCTCTAAAAATAAAATAAATGAAACCTTAAAAAAAAGAACAAAGAAACATATCAACTTTATAGAAAAAATGTATTTTATATATATTCTATGTTTAATATAATAACCGTGATATAGTAGTCAGTCTCGTTATTATGACTGGCATTCAAAAGCATCATCACAATAACCATTATATTCACTTAATATTGGTATAGCATTTATAAAATATCTGCTGTGTTCTTTGTTTATTCAGCAAACATTTATTGATTTCTTCCAGGGTGTCAAATCCAGGGACCAGCAATTTAAATGAATTGGCATCATTTCTGTTCTTGGAGTCACATTCAGTAGAAGATACAAACATGGAAGCAAATAAAGATGGTTACATGTTATAAATGTTAAAACAAAGAAATTAATTTGGAGCCCAAAGGAGAAAGGCACTACAGGGGTTCGGTAGGAGTCACCCCAGGCTGTGCCTCTGGGGTATGCAGATTATTTCAAGCTAAAGGCAACTGAGACCCTGTGGGCTCAAGAGAAACTTCTGCCCTTCCTTCCCCTTAATTACCTAGAAGAATTTAAATGGCAGGACTTGCGCATAATAAAAGATTCACAGAGATAACTTCTTTGACCTATCAATGTGGCAGGGCAAACTACTGATTACTGAGCATCTGCTCTTCTTATCATCCTACAATGACCTTCCTCTGAAGCCCAAAGATGCTTTACCTCATCCTAGCTGAGAATGCCATAAAAACCTCATTTTGATGTTTTGTCCCTGAACTTCTCATGTATGCGTCTGTGTGGGTGGGGGAGGGGAGTTTCTGACTCTTATTTATATGGAGTTCGCTAACACGCATGTGTAACTTAATTTGATTATTTTTCTCTTATTAGTCTGTCTCATTTGGATTTTGTTATTACACCAGCTGAAAGAACCCTGAAGGATAGATGGGAGTTTTTTCCTCTCCCACAGCGCAAGCTCTGCTCAAAAAAAGGAAGAGAAAATAAGGAAGGTTACCCAAAGGAGGTGGTATTGGGACTGGCCCTTGGCTCCCATCATCACTCTTTGGGACTGTTTCCACAGCCTGAGGGGTCTCCCAGCTTTCACACTTAATGCAAGGGACAAGTGAATGTTCAGACAGTGTGGGAGAGTGTCCCTCTCACCACCTCAGGCCTGGAGGTCTTCAGCAGAAGTGAGGGGCCATGCAAAGTGACAGCTGACCCTCTGCAAGATGTCACCACGGACCCTTGACCAACTAGTAACAACTAGTAACACACTCATCTACCAAACATTAACATTACAAGGGAGAAACGTCTAGTGAATGACACTCATGAATTCCGACTCCTACCCGGAGAGTGAGGTTGCTCCAAGTTTTAGTACCTACTCTTCCCTCTGCTTAGACCACTGAATCATTGATTCATCCAGGAAACCCTCCTGTGACCCCCAGCTGTTGGCGCTTACAGCACTTTTTCCTTCATTCGTTCATTCCACTAAAGCTCACTGAGCATTGACCATGTGGCAAACACTGGGGACACAGCAGTGAGCAAAACCTCCTGGCCTCAATGAGCTTAGTAGTGGGGAAAAGACAATAAGCAAATAAATAAGGCAAATGCAGAGTGTGTTCAACAGTGGAGAGTTCACGGGAGCTGCCCACCCTGGTAGGGAGGAGTGTCATGTAACATGGCCTAGAATCACCAATGCTGAAAAGGAGCAGGTACATCTGAGTACATTTTATGATTGTTTTTAAATTTCCTGTGGATGGTGTACCTCCTTAGTACTCAAACCCATGGCTGGTTTCCCACCCACCCCCTCCCCGACCCTGAATTGGCATACCACAGCATTGAAAAGTGACAACCACAGTGGAGAAAACATCAGGGGATGGGAACTGTGGGTGGGATATGTTGTGATTTTTGTTGGAACCAGGAAAATAGCTAAAGGACTGTCCCTGTGAGATTTGGCTGTCCAGGAACAGAGAACAAAGAACTGGAGGCAGATTACCATTTAAGGAGATGTTTAGGTCTAAATTTCCCATTCCCCAAACCCTGCAATGTATAGATCCCGAGCGCGCCAAAAGATAGCCAATAGCTAACAGCCACTTCTGTTTCTGTGAAATGCTTGCTTGCTTGTGTTTATAAAAAGGCCTAGCTGTAAGCGTGAGGCGCGCTCTCATCTGCAGCTCTTCTGAGCATCATGTCTCCGGACACTCTGAGAGTTCGCCCCTGCGCAGGTTAAAACTTTTGGCCAATAAAGTAACACCTTTGACTCCTGAAAGTTTCCAAACATCTGTTTCTCGAGTCGGTGAATGCAACAATTTTAAATAGGATTATCAGCAAAGGCCTTACTAAAGTAACATTCAAGTAAAGATCTTGGAGGAAGAAAGTTCCAAGCAGAAGAAACAGTAAGTGCAAAGGTCCTGAGGCAGGAGAGAGTAAGCAAGGGGGTGGGGGGAGTAGGAGGAGATCGCCAGGGAAGTAATGGGAAGACAAACCACAGAGGGTTCCACAGGCCTTTGGGATGAATGCAAAATGAGAAGGAAGAGACGTAACCAATGTAACCAATTACTTTTGAAAGGATTACTCTGGCAGGTGGCTGCGGAATACACTGAAGGCAGCGAGGGAAGTTGTTGGGAAGGGTAGAAGCAGAGAGAACCAGTTAGGAGTCCCGTAACATGCTAGCCAAAAGATAATGGTGGGTTGGCCCAAAGTGATAGCAATAAAGGTGATGAAAAGTGTCAAATTTTGAAGGTAGAGCTCCTGGGATTTGATCACTCTGAGCCCAAAAGAAGAATCAAAGAGGAACATAAAGGTTTTTGGACTTGCCATTAGCTGAGCTGGTGGTGGTGGTGGTGGTGGTGTGTGTGTGTGTGTAGGGATGGAGGTGAGCTGGAGCTCAGTTCTGGAAGAGACATCTGTCAGCTGCTAAGCAGACGTGTCTAACAGCAGGTTCAGAGGAGACATAACCTTGGGAATCGGCATTAAACGTTACATTTAAAGCCACGAACTGGCTGAATGATAGAGAAGAGTTCCCAGGACTGAAGCTTGACTTTGTTCTCTGTATTTCCCTTGTCAGGAAGACGGAGCCAGGAAAAGACACGGAGGCGGAGTCACCAGAAGCAGTAGGAAAGCCGTGGCCAGTGGTGTCCTGGAGGCTGCGTGAGCCAAGCGCTCCGCAAGGAGGGGGGACCCACTGTGCTAGATGCTGCTGCTGAGTAAGGCAAGAGGGGACCAAGAAATGTCAGCTGGGTTTAGCAAAATGAGGACATCGGTGGCCTTGACAAAACTGGTTTCAGAGCGACGGTCTGACTGGAGTACACCCAAAAGAGAACAGGAGGAGGGGATTTGGAGATGACAAGTACACGTAACAATCCTAAGAGTTCAGCTGTAAAGAGGGAAGCACTGGGGCTATCTTTGGGAAGAGGAAGCAGGGTCAAGAGAGGGTGTATTTAGACGAGAGAAATGACAGCGTAGTCCAGCTGGAAAACTGAAGGATCGATGGTGAAGAGAGAGAAGGGAGACCCTGAGGCAGGGGTCCTGGAGCGTCCGGCAGGGCACCACGGGTGGCCCATGCAGGTGGAGGGGCCTGTCCCTGCCAGGCACAGGCAGTTCCCCCGCAGGAACAGGACAGAGGCAGAGAGAGAGCACAGACACGGGAATGCGGTGGGATGGGGGCAGTGCGGGGCCCACCGCCCATGCCAGTGTCTGCAGGTGGTTTTTATTTCTCAGTGAAAAAGAGAAGGGGGGTAGGACCTGGGCTATAAGTGCGTGAGGGCGGGAACTGTGTCTCTTATCACCCCTGCTTGGGGGCCAGACCAAGTGTTCAAAGGGCCGTACAGGAGGATGAACCATTGGTCAAATGATGGGTTTTTAAAACAGGCACATTTTCACAGGACCTGAAACTAGCTAGCCTTCTAAACGATCTCCGGCCAGATGCCAGTGCCATTCTAATGCACTTGACGGTCATAGCCGTCAAGTTTGTGGGTGCGGGGGCCACCGGGGGACCTTGGGCAAGTCTTTTCCTTGCTCTTCCCTCCCTCCAAGGGAAGGGGCCGAGCTGAGAAGGGGCGAGGCTCAGGCCTCCTTGTGAGATGGCCAGTTTAAGATTAGTGTAGCATCTCACACTTGTATCCGTTCCTTGCCCTTTTTCTTTTTCCTAGTCATCTTCATGTTGTCTTTCTTTGCTGTGAAGCCCACTAAGGAGGACACTGTGGGGCCCGTGTCACCCCCTATTAGGAAAGGAAGAAGTTTGAAAACCACAGCAATGACCCGTTGACTTTTATAGGCATCATTAAAATTCAGTTGCTCAGTCAAGCCCCAAGGCATGTTTTCCTATTAATAATACTAACACACCATTAATACCACTACTACTTTAAACTGTCTGCAATCTTCTGATCCAGGGCAGAGCCATGGAGTAGGGTAGGACAGGCACCCTGCCGACTCCTTCAAGCCTGAGGGTCTTGGTCTTGGCCCGAGACCCACACAGCCCAGATCCCAGGGGCGGGGAGTCCCCTGCCACATCGCACTCAGCCAGAATCACAAACCCGCACGGCTTTGCCACGTCACCTAGCCCAAACCCTCCCAGCACGAACGCCTCACTCATCCCTGTCAGAGAGGGGTGGTTGTCCCGACGTCTGTCAAAGTCACCTGTGTGTCCTGTATCTCACGTGCCACATTCCAGGTGAGAGTGTGGGGGGTGACTGGAGGGGGGCTGCCTGATTAAAACGCTCATAAACACATGACACAGCAGCCTGGGTTTCCGGCAGGGAACTCCCTTCCCGTCCTTTATTCAGAGGTCCTTGCTCTGTCCCCAGGGCACCCGCAGAGCAGCCAAGAGCACAAGGACAAGGCCTTTAATCCTTCCCTATCAGACTGGAGAGGAGGCTTGAAGGGTGAGGATGAAGAATTCAACTATTTAGTCAACCAATATTTATTACCTACCTACGCTGTGCCAGGCACTGTTCTAGATGCTTAAGGTACACGAAGAGTAAACCCAACCAGCCCCCATGCCCATGGGGCTTGCATTCCAGTGCGGGGAAGGTCAGGGCTCAGGTGGCTGCTGTCACAAAACAATACTGGCTTCCCTCCCCCAGGGTGAGAGGGGTTTCTGCTGGGCCTCTGGGCTCCTGGCACCTCCCGGTCCAGCGGTGAATGAGTGGCAGCACCAGGCCCTCGTCCTTTCAGACCCCCTGCTCCCTGACAGAGACCGGTGCCTGCCAGCCCTGGCCTGCAGCACTGGGTCTGCCGAGGAAGCCAGCTGATCCCATCTCCTCTGAGAGAGCTGGCAATCAACGAGATCAGCACCGGCCACCGTTGGTGGCAAACCCCAGCTTGCTCTGGGACCCTGTGGGGTCAGCTCTCTGCCACCTGCTTCCTGCCTCAGTAGCCACAAGGGAAATAACCACCTTCAGAGGAGGTGGAGCCTGTCCCCGATAAGCAGGCTGCCACGGGGCTGCCAGCTTCCACAGGAAAACCCACTTTCTAAGAAGCAGCCTCCTCCTCTGGTTGTTCACCCAGCAGGCAGAAGCAGCGTGAACACCTGCAGACGGTAGTGAGATCAAGCGGACTAAACTCCCCTTACGTTTTAAATATCCACCAGCTCCTCAAATCCAGAGTGGTTTCCCAAAGATCACAGTTTTAGAGGGAAAATAAAAAACAAAATACAAAACTCAGTAACTCAAGTCTACCATGTTTGCAAGTACTAAACGTCTTAGTTTATCTTCTCTCTGTTGCTGGCAATAAAAAGAGGTTCCTGACCTCCGTTTCCTTTAAGGAGCCTGTAAAAAACAGAAGGTGGCTGTGCATTCCTGAGGACACGCAAGCAATGAGGCCCTGGCAGTGCCCACCCGCCACGGCTGGGGAGGGCGGCTCTCCCACCTCCGTGATGGGCCATTGCCTCAAACAACGGATCAGCCAGCAAGACAGCAGATTTTCCAAAATCACTATGAGGAAAGGCTTCCTTTGTGGAGTTTCAGAGTGAGTATACACTGTCTTTGTGTACAAGTACGGAGGGAGCGTTCCAGGCCCAGTGCCCGCTGCTCCATGCTGTAACGAAGTTCCCAAAACTTAAAAAAACAAACAAACAAACAAACAAAAAAAATCATAATACAGAGACAGCTGCATGAGATGATTCTTTCAATGCAAAGTTAGTTTCTAGATCAAAGATTTTCAAATAGGGAGAAGAAATCATAATCTCACTTGGGGACTTTTTCAAACTACATGTGCCACCCCCACCCCCAGTCCAGAGACCATGGCACATGCTCCAGGGGCAGTGTCCCCAACCAAGAACGACTGCCATGGTGAGTTGCTCTCATGCAGTGGCTCTCAAGCATGGGTGGCCTCAGAATCACCTGGAAGGCCTCGGGAAACACAGACCACTGGGCCCACCCCTGGAGGGTCTGATTCAGTGACTCCAAGGTGGGTTAAGAATGTGCATTTCTAACAAATTTGCAGGTGATGCAGCCCATGATGCTGGTCCAGGACCGTGCTAAAACTCTTCCAGGTCTTTTGAGCTACAAAAGGGTTAAGAGTCACTGGTTTTGAAAAGAAACCGTTGGCTGTTTATTGAGAAGCAACAAGATCAAACTTCCCTATCGCTCCTCTTGATGCTGACAGTGCGATTACACAGTAAAATGGGGGCGGGGGGGGAGGCATGGATAAAGGCTTTGAGGCGTGCACACGACCAAGACTCTGCCTCCGTCCGTGTCGGCGAGCCCCGGGTCACCGGTCTCAGTTGCTCTGGAGGGCTGCCTGCTGGTCCTGGGCTAGAGTTAGTCTGGGAATCACCTGCTGCTCTTCCAGCTGGAGCAGGGATGTGAGGAGAATAGGGTATGGATTCCATCCCCATGTGGGCCAGGAGGCTTGGCCTGTCTTGTGGCCATGGTTAGGGGCCTCTCAGGGACCGACCCTCACGCCAAGGGCACCTGGAGCAAGGAGAGTGTAAGGGTGGACACCCCGTACTGCTGGGGCTACCCAGTCTTCAGGCGGAGCAGCCCCAGCCTTAGCATTGGCCTTTCACGTGGAGGTGAAAGCCCCATTCTCAGAATTCAGAAGGGGCTTCGTGACAACCACACCTGCAGCTTTAAGCCAAAGTCATGCTGTTCCCCCGGGGATCAGTGATGCTCACAATCCTGACAGAGAAAGGAAAGTGGCTTGGGGAGCCAGGGGAGGAAAGCCACAGTCTGGGAAGAGAATTTCAGAATGAACTTTGATTCCTCCTGCGCTCTCATCACACATGAGATTGCGTAGGCTGCCATTTACACGCGTGTGTTGGGGTCAGGAGTGATTCCTCCACGTTCTCCGGGGCAGGGGACCTGTCTGTCTGTCAGCACTTCCAGGGCCCAGCACAGTGCCTAGAACGCAGTGGGTTCTCAGTGAAGGAGAAACGTCTTTAAACTTGCTTTCTAAAGTCAAGGCCTCCCAATGTGTGACAGGGGAGGGGACATCAGATGGCAGGGCTGTGGGGGCCTGGGAGCCATGTTCCGCTCAGGGAGCTCAGTCCAGTCTGACCAGGAGCCCTGCAGCCATGGACCCCCACCCCACCCCCACCCCCACCCCCACCCCTTTGGCTCGCCTCCCTGGCTCCCTTCCTGAACCTTGACTGGGAGTGACAGGGGCTCTCACCCGCAGGCTGGCTAATCCCTCCTGAGCATCCAGAAACTGCCCTGTTGTTGTTCTTCCAAAGAGTTAGGGATCTTCAGACCTTGAAAAGATTCTCTACTTTGACTGGTTTTCAAAATCAGCTATGGACAGAGGAGCAGATTCCAGATGCCAAGCGTCTTATCTGCGGTGGGTGTAAGCTGGGGGTGGGAGGGGTGGGAAGTGGGCAGAAGGGCTCATAGTCACACCCACTCACGCTCACACACATGCACAAGGGCAGCAGCGCCAACACTTAGGTCTTAGCTGATGTAACCAGACGATTCGTGTTCTGCTCACGGACGGGGCCACAGGGGAGGGGAGTCGCCCGTGTGTGGAGTTCGTGACACCTGTGAGATGTAATCTGGCTTCTACCTTTGGTAGCTTCCCTTCTTTTCGCTTTGATTTTCATTTATTAATTTAGCTTTGCGCCAGATCCAGCTCAAACTTGCCCTTAGGCAGGGAACGCATGACGTCAGGCTGGGTGATATCGCCAGTCCTCTGGAAGTTTCCGACATTCTCGAGCACCCCCAAACCACCTTCCACTTGCCAGCCAGTCACAGTGACACCCTAAACGCTGGCCCAGGCCCTCGTAGAAACCAGGTCTGTGGGAACCGCCTGCGCGCTCAGCACAGAGCTGCTGTCAGCGCACGGTCCCTTGTGTCGCTCCGCAGAGGACCCTCAGAAATTTCTTTCTCAAAAATGAGATGAATTTTATCTCCTCCCAGGAGTAAACACACTCCCCCCTTTTTTTCTCGGTCACGAGGGAGCTTCGGAGTTAAATTTAATAACAGTTTTAAGTTTTATGGATTTACTTTCCTCCTCTTTCCAGTGGTCCTCAAAAATAGGATGAGAATTTAATCATCATATTGCATGTATGTCATTTATTAGAAAGCGCCCAATTTTTTAAATTTCTGGCAAAAACACAAGGTATCGATGGTCGCAGTGTAAAGCAGGGATAAATGCAGGATCTTACACTCAGAGGAAACCAGCTGCAAAAATGATAATGATTTCCCATAAACAAAATTCCTAAAAAAACAATCGAGTGGTCACAAAGGAACACAAGCTAACGGTGCAATAAGAACCCTGTGCAAGGGGACAGCGGGGTCTCTGAGGCTGGGCATATTTGGACTGTGAGGGCTCTTTCTTTCTTTCCCAGGATGCTATTTTATTTCAATTCTCCATGAAGCTTGGTATTTTAGTCTCAGATGAGCCCCTGGAAAAGATAATGGTCTTACTGAGACTTGTAAAAAAAAAAAATTGTATCATGCTTAACTGCAATCTTTTTTGCATGGGAGAGCTGTCTAACTAATATTCATTAGACACCTATTGTTTTCAGAATCCCACCCTCGGTCCTGGGAAAGGGGGCATCTGGAGGAAAAAGAAGGGAGCCCAGGCCTCTTCCCCCACGTGTGGTCATTGGTGTCCATCAGAGCCTGCAGAAGCAGCTCCCAGCAGCGCGCTGGATCTGGATTGGGAAGGGAGGGCATTTGCTGCTGCCCGGGCTGCTTAGACCCTGGATGGGTGTCCCAGCAGGCTTTAGATTCTCCTGTTGTCTTTTACAAAGTTTTTAGAAACTTTGGGGCTTTTAGAAAGTTTCACTCTGACTGCACTGGTGTAAGTGGGGCCTGGTCTGACGCTCGGGACTCCTGCTCTGCGAAGCCCAGATCTCACCAAAGCCCAGCCTCAGAAGCACTGTGCAAGCGCCTGGAAGCCTGGCGACACACTGTATGGTCCTAATTCTCCCTGCTAATCCTCCACAGCCTTCGTTCCTGGAGCTGCCGTGTTGGGGGTTCTGGCACCAGTGGCCGCCGTGTGAGCCGTGCTGGCCCCTTTCCCTGAGTTTTTTAAAATATAAATTTTAAAATGTGACTTTGAGATGAAAGCAAGAATGCCAAAAGGAGGCCGATGCTTTCTTGTGTTCAATTACAGCCCTGGGGAGTACCCCACACAAGGAACTGCTCAGAGCTCCAGCCAAGATGAAATCTGCTTTTCCAATAAGCACTTCAAACGGTGGAGGATGTTTTTGGCTGCATTCAGCAACTGGGAAGCCAACAGTTAATAGGGTTGGGCACAGAGGCAGGGCTCCCCGCCATCCGGGGAAATCTGAAGTTGCCTTTTACAGCAGCTTTCATTGCAACTGAAGTTACAAGACACTTGTCTGGTTCCCCCAGACGAGCGGCACGAACCCCACCTTTAGACCTCATTGAACAGGTCTTCCAAGATTAAAGATTTCAGTATTCCAGTTAATTACTCTCCATACAATTTTTCTTCATTGTTTTTTGGGGTTTTTTTTGAGGCCAAATTTCTTTGCAATAAGTTCTAGGCATGTTCAAAATTATTTTACTGAAAATAGAATTTTGTTGCCTTGAATATAGGCAACATCAGAAATGCTGATAATAATGAAATAAAGATCCTCCTACAGATGGATGGATGGACGGACGGACGGATGGATGGATGGATGGATGGATGGTTGGATGGCGGGCAGGCTGGGTGGGCGGGTGGGACGGACGGGTGGGTAGGATGGACACACAGATTGGCTGGTGATAAAGGCGGTGGCAGCCCTAGGAGACAAGTAGGGGAAACTTTGCAGCTTTACAGGCCTGGAAGCCGAGCTCCTCAAAGCAAATGACTAGCCCAGACTCACCACAGTTGAGCCTAATTTAGAACCCAAGTCTTCTCGCCACGCTCTTCCAGGGCAGCGGCCTGCTGCTTCAGTAACCTGGCACGCACCTTGCCCTCACGACATCAGCACCCTGCCCGGTACTGACACCGAGCTTCCCAGACTCAGTCATAGTGGTGAGCGCATTCTGCCTGTGTCAATAATTAAATATTAGCCAATTATCAAGTCACAAAGGGAATTGTCACCACAACCCTAGATTCCAACTTCACCCTTGAACTCCTAAATTTGAGCAAATATCTCCTGAACTGTTAGGGCAAAAGTCTTTTGCACGGAGAAGCACCAGGATTTGGAGCAGGAATTTCCAAGTTTAGGTGTTTATAAATGACCTGTGAGAATACACATTCCAGACCCCATTCCCAGAGGTTCCGAATGAGCAGGCCTGAGGCAGGCACAGAAGGCAGAGATTTAAGAGCAAAGCAGTGATCTCTTTGAACACTGAAGTCTTGGTTATAATGTCACCTTCTTGGTAAGGCCCATCCTAACCATTATTTTTAGAATCAAAAGCCACACACCACCTCCCACTCCTGATCCCTTACCCTGCTCTCCCTTTTCTCACGGCATCACCACCCTCTGGGATACCTCGGCTCGGGACTGCGTGGCTGTGCCACCCCCCGTTCGTAGGGTGAAGCCCTCACCCCCAAGAGAATGGTATTTGGAGGTGGGGCCTTTGGAGGGTCATCAGGTTTA
The DNA here is from genome assembly GCA_039655065.1 of Glossophaga mutica. NCBI lineage: Eukaryota > Metazoa > Chordata > Mammalia > Chiroptera > Phyllostomidae > Glossophaga > Glossophaga mutica. The sequence continues at coordinate 171,232,329 of CM077304.1, read as the reverse complement.
GGAGAAGCCAGGAGGGTGGAGCCACCATGATGGGGATCAGTGCCCCGGTAAGAGGAAGAGACCAGAGCTCTTTCTCCACCACATGAGGACAGGGCAAGAAGGCAGCCATCTGCGAACCAGGAAGCGGGACCTCACCAGACATCACATCTACTGGTGCCTTGATCTTGAACCTGCCAGCCTCCAGAACTGTGAGAAAGAAATACATGTTGTTTTAAGCAACCCCGCTGATGGTATTTTGCTGTAGCAGCCTGAGCTAAGATAATCAAATGATTGACTTATTTCTTATAACTTGCTCAGTTTTGGGCTCCCCATAATGAATGCTTCCCCTGAAGACAGGAATGCCTTGTTCACTACTGAATCCCATGAGCCTAGAACAGTGCCTGCGTGATGCTAATACAGGTGGCCCACGATGCACTCTTGACAATCCCTGGTCAGGAGAGAACATGAGCTTAGGCTTTGGCCAGATGGGAGGTCAGACCCCACTCTATTCTGTGTGACCTCAGGCCATTTAAGCCCCCTGAGCACCAGTTCTCTTATCTGTGAAATGGGGACAAGGCTTGCATCTATAGTCGCAACAGAAAATCCAGTAAAATACTCAAGCACAGACCACTATTCCACAGCATTACTTCTTTGATCCTTCCTCATCTTCTGGGTGGAATTTTCCATTCAGTGGCCTCTGAGCAGAAAATGTGGTGGAAGCCTCCCAGGTAGGGTGGACAGGGGTCGGGGGTGGTACCGCATCCTGTTTCTCATCAGGTAGAAAGAGGCACAGAGGATGAGTTAAGGGAGGTCACTGGGCAGGGGGAGTGGATAAGTCATCCCTGCTAGCTCCCTCTGCAGGTCACAGGACACGAGTTCACTTCTCTCTATCCCTTCCCACCAGCAGAGATGAACAAGCAGTTTCTGAGTAAACAGGCAATAAATCACTAGCTCGGACCAACATCCCCCAAAGCAGCGTCATGCAAGATCTCAGGCAGAGAGACAGGGCCGTGCTTGTAGACAGCAGTGTGGATTCTGAGACAGCCCCATCTGGCATGCACACCCCCAAGCAAACATTCCTCTGGGAGCAACCCAGCCATTTCCCTGGGGCCCCTGGGGTGAGTCCCACAGACTTTGCCAGCCCCACCTGGAGGGACTGAAGCTAGAGCATGGGAGATTTGAGCAAGGTGAGAACCAGGATGTCCTGGTAGTAGGCCTGGAACAGGTGATGAGGTTATAGGATCTATTTCTCTGGGTTTTATGAAGCAGACAGGATTTGGAGGCAGAGATACAGAAACGGAAACATCTCCACACACACAGATATGTACACGTTGCATACCCCAAAGAGAGGAAGACAGGGTGGCCCCTGTTGAGTATGGTCAGGGCTCCTGTCCCCATGAAAAACAAGACAGTGACAGGGATGCACAACCCAGAGTCCAGAGCCTGTGTCTGAACTCCTGCTCTAGCGTGAATTGTCCGTGCCCTCAGGCCAGTTCCTCTCCTGCCCTGACCCTCACTTCTTACCCGAATAACATGAGCACAAATCTCTTTGGTCCTCCCCAGGCTGATGTTTCCTGAGTCCCTGATTTCCACCTGGGCCGTGGACGATGGACCCCTGAGGCAGCAGGCAAACTGACCCAAAGGCACAGCTGCCTAGATCTCCTTGGCCGGCTCCCAGACCCACGTGCATCCCATCCAAGGTCAGACCTTTACTTTTAGAGGCTACACTGGAAGAAGCAGGGTTCTTACTGACACCCCACACCTCTTCCCGGGCCTCTGTTCCCCAGGGGGATTTTGTGCCTGGCAACTACACCCCGCTGAGCCCAGAGAGGCTGGTTGCACTCAGAGCCCCTGCACGGCCAGGCCCGTGACTCAATGCTGCCCCAGGGCCAGGCTGAGCTCTGAAGCCACATCTGCCTTGAGCAAAGGGTCATTCATCTGGATCCAAGGAGAGTAGTGTTCTCCAAAGGCAGTCAGCCCCCTTTGGAACTCAGCCACCACTCCCTCAGCACCACCCAAAAGGGTCACACCCGGGGCCTAGCAGGGGCTCTGGAGGAATCAGCTGGAAAAGGGATCTACTGAGAACTGGTTGTGTGACCTCAAGCAAGTTACCTTTCCCTCTCTGGGCCTCAGTTCCCCCATCTCTGCCTCGGTTTCCCCTGACTCTCTGCCATCTGCCCACTGTTGGAAGTCTGCGTCCCTCTCCAGCACTGGAGCAAGCTCTCTCACCTGGGGCTGCAGGAAATGCCGGCCAGTGGCCAGAGGCATGGGGGCAGGGTGGTGAGGGGTTCAAATGGGAGAAACCAGGAACATGCGCTTGCAGTCAAGCTTAGAGGCAGGAATCAAGCCCGCCCCCTGCTTCCCTGAATTGCCTCTTCTCTCCTGCTAAAGTTGTGAGCTGCTGAAGACAGAAAAGGGTCATCAGGCAGCATCCAGGCCAGGGCTGTTCAAGGTGCTTTTACCCCCACAGCCTTTCTCCAAGTGAAATCTCACACCAATGAAGCCCAGAATACCAAACAGGTGGGGGCAGGGAGGGGAAATAATCAGGGGTGAAATGGAGCATTTATGATAAAGGCAACTTAATGGAGCATTTATGATAAAGACAACGCTGGCGTCCTGGCTGGGAAAGCAACACCAGAGCAGGCTGGCTTCTTAGAAACGCAGGGGAGGGAGAGCTAGTTCCTGCCAGTGCGAGAAGTGAGAAAGTGATTCTTTCCAGAATCAACCCCCACCCCCCGCTGCCCTTTAAAAGGAGTAGCTTATTTATGTATTTATTTATTTTGAAACTAAAGCTTCATCAACAACCAGAACTCACCCCACCCCTCCCCACGGACACAGACAATGTTCCTTATGAGTAGCACTGCTTATCTGCCATATTAAACGGAGGCAATCTCTGGCCCCATCTCGTCCACTCCTGCCCTCAGAAAACACATTAGCTTGAAATATCTGATCCACACAGCTCAGATAAGAAAGAATGGGGAACAGCGGGCAGCAGGGAGGAACTGTGCAGAGGAGAGCCAGGGATAAGAGAAACTCCGAAGGGGAAAGACAGGTAAGCTTTGGTTACTGCAGCTGACCTGGCAAATCTGAGGACTCAGGCCTGGGGATTTCCCGGGACCCTCGGGGTCCTGGCAATGCAGGGGAGGGGCAAGGAGCTGTTGGGGAAGATGAAGGCAATTGGTGCCCCAGTCGGGCAAAAATGTGGGAGAGCTCCCGGGTAATCAAAGGAGCGTGAACAAGGCTGAGCTCAGCGTCAGGGTGGGCCCGGAGTCCTGCCTGGAGGAGGTGGGCAGTAGGGCTGGCCGGGTGAAGCAACTTGTGCCCAGCGGCTGCAATGGCCGGATCTCCCAGAATCGAGCACATCACTGACGTCAAGCGCAGCGGGGCCGAGGCCAGCACTAACGAGGTGCAGATGCACGGGAGAGGGCAGCCTCCGCCAGGAGCCGCTCCCGGAGGCGCGGGCCTCCCAGCCCGGAGCTGCTCCAGCCGCCGGCGGGGAGGTGTCTGAGCAGTCCTTCCTTCCGCCCACCCGCCGGTCTCCTAGGCGGCGCGACAGCGCGCCCTAGTGGTCATGGCCCAGTGAGCGCGTCTAGGAGCCCTGATGGTCCAGGTGTGGGGCTTGACATCTGTAACGTTCTAATATGCTCGTTAACCTCACGTTAGAATCACTTGGGGAGTTTTGAAAAATCCCAGTGCCCCGGAGGCCCTGGGAGCAGGGGCCCAGAGCCAGTATTTTTTTTAAAACACGCTAGGTGTTTCCTACGTACCGGCAAGTTGCAAACCCGTTCTCTTAAAGCAGTGGTTGATTTTCAGACTTCAGCGTGCACCAGAATCACCTACGGAGAGATTGCTGGGTGCCACCCCAGAGTCCTGCTGACCGGAAAGGTCTGTGGTGGGGCTTTACCAGCTCCAGTAAGTTCCCAGGTGATGCTGGGTCTCAGGGCCACACCTTGAGAACCAGTGCTAACCTACTACTCAAAGAGTAGGCTGGCTCCTTAGAAATGCAGATTTGTAGGCCCCACTTCATATCCACTGAATCAGAGTCTACATTTTATCCAGATTCAGGTGACTCATACGACAGGAAGGTTAACACCACCTGGTCAGGCCTCATGGGATCAGGCTGTGCCGAGTGCCAGCAGCATCTCTTTACATCCTCCCCCAAAACCTCTGAGTTAGAGAGCTAGAGGGAACAGCCCAGATTATCTGACCCAACTGTCTTTCATGACAGATGGGGGAAGCTGAGGCCCAGAGAAGAGGAGGCATTTGCCCAGGGTCAATCATCCTGGGCACCTCAGATGTCATATAGTCATAAGCATCCCCTTCTTCTCCCCAGGAGGTGGCATCTGTGAGTTCAGGTCTTCTTCGTCCCCCCCCCCCCCCCCCCCCCCGAGACAGGCACCTCAGGAACTCAAGGGGGCTTGTGGAGGCCCCAGTGCTTCCTGTCCTGTCTGCTGGGGAGTGCACCGAGGCAGCCAGTGGAGACACAGGGAAACAGACAGAGAGCACGGTGGGGGGCAGCCTGTACCAGATGACTCAGGAGGGGCAGGGCTGGAGAGCTGGGTATCAGTCACTGAGCCTGTGTGGACACTCGCCCCCATTTTTTGTTCACGATCATTCTCCTGAATTCTCAGGGAAAGGAGACAGATCAGAGGCCTATCTTACAGGCACCTGTCTTCTAGGTAAATCTATACACACAGAGCATCCCATCCTAAAAGTGTGCTGAATGGCCGGCCTTGGCCGCAGCTCATGGTGGAGTTCCACCTTTTTTGGTCATCAGGTCAGCAGTCTGAGGGGCACACAGAGTCCAGGTGGAGAGACCAGACAAACACATGCAAATAAACGAGCATGAGTTAGAAACCACAAGACTGTGGAGGTTTTGATGTCCATGAGGGTGGGGAAAAGGATGGCATTTGGGGCAGACGGATGCTGGAGGGATGCACAGCTGTGTATCAGGGAAATCAGAGGGGGCTGCCTGGAGGCAGTGGGGTTACCACAGCTTGGGCATGATGGACCTTAGGCATGAACCCAGGCCTGTCCTAATTTGGACCTTACACTCCTAACAATTTCTCTACCCTATCCTCAAAAGGTACAGAAGTGAGACCCACCTTGTGACCCATCAGGGGTCTGTAAGTAGAATGTCTGGCTGGAAAATAGGCATTGGAAGGGGGATGGGGCTTGAATGTAAAGTCAATGAGTTTGGGCATTATCCACAATCCCCTGGGAAGCCATCTGAGTTGTGCTGCAGGAAAGCAACGCTGAAGAAAGTTCCAGGGAAACTCTTTGCAGAGCCCAGCATATTGTCAAAGTTCAAAGCTCTAGCTTTAGGTTCTTATATGGTTATAACATTTCTGAGGGCAACATTTTAACATTCTGCATTCATTTCCATTCATTCCCAAAAAGCTCAGGGCAAACAACCAATTTGTAATTGTTAAGTAAAAATGGGTGGGTATTTGTTTTCCTCTAGTCTTTTACATTCCCAGCTATACCACCCTGTTATCAGCTTCACAGAAAACAAAGGAACTGAAATTAAACATTAACCAGGATCAATGAGAATGTCACTGAAATGAACAGCGCTGGTGTTAGGAGAGGAGAGGCCCACCCACTCTGGTGGATTGCTCAGACAGGAAAGGGGCTCTGGACAGCCTGTCTCCAAGGGAATGGGAGGCCAGCTGATTGCAACCAGCACTTTCCATTCCAGCCGGCCAACACTTACTGAATTCCTGTGAAAGGGCTAACCACAGTGCTATGTACCTGGGGACAGGAGGGCTCAGACAGAATCCGGCCCTGAGGCACTCACCCAACGTGTGAGCAAGGCCCTCCAGGAGGCAGGTGCCCCGGACCCCGGAAGGCAGAATGGGGAGTGATGCATTTTCCCTAGAGGAGGCAGCATCTGCCCTGGGTCTTCAAGAACTGATGGACTTGTACCAGCAGAAAGAAAGGGCAGACCTAACCTAGGGGACAGGTGAAGGAGAGGGTGGAGGGCAGTGCAAGGTGCGTTTGGAAAGTGACTAGGCTGGTATGGGGTGCATGGAAGAAGGAAGAGTGTACGGAGGGTGGCCAGGGCTGGAAGGGAGTGTGGGACCAGACAGGAAAGGCTAGCTTCGAAGTGCAGGCTTTACTGGCACAGTTCTTGGGGACCCCAGCAGCTGGGGGAGGGTGGGCTAGCAGGATGTCCTGGTGGGAGGTCAACCAGGCAGAGGTGATAAGTACTTGGCCCAGGCTGCTCCCGCAGGGAGGGGAGGAGGGGGTGGCTCAGGAGGCATTCCAGAGCTGCTCTCATCTGCCTCAATGACTAAGGGGGTGGGGGAGGCGAGGTCAGTGGCGGACAGCTCCGACTCGGTGCCATCCTCTGAGAAAGGAATGGTCTCGGTGGAGAGTCCAGCTGGGCAGCAGGAAGCACACTCATGTTTCAAACAGGGGGAATTTAACACAGGGGATTGGTTGCACAGTGATGTAAAAGCGGAGAAGCTGAACAGGATGTTGAGGCAGGGCCAGGTGAGCAATGGGAAGAAAACGCTGGCACCATCAAGAGCAAGAGTGAGAGTGGGAGGGACGAAAAAGGGAGACAGCGTAACTAGTAACTAGAGCTGGGAAGCCAGGAGCTGCGGCTGAGCAGAAGCCAGAGCTGGCCTGTGCAGCCGGAGCCGCTGGGGAGAGCCTGCCCCGCTGGGGAGAGCCTGCCCCGCTGAGGTCGCTTCCTAGGGCAGAGAGCGTGGAGGAAACACTCTGGCTGCTCTCTCTGCCCTCCCCCTCGCCTTCCACCTGCTATACTGGCCAAACCTACTTGAAAGCCCAGAGATCCAGACACCTAGAAAGTGTGTCCCCTGAGAGGGAAGGCAGGCCAGGAAAGGGCAAGAACAGTGGAGAGACGCCTCCACGGAACAGGAGAGGTGAGAGGGATGAGTGCTGATTGGAATGTGGGGAGGAGCAGGAGGTGTCTCCCTGGCAGGAGGTCCAGCATGGAGACCTGGGATGGGCAGACCTGAGCTGCAGACGTAAACTGATCCGAGTGGCTCTCTGAGGTTTCCCAGCTGAGGCAAAGGCTGACTCACTCCTGAGTGACGCTGTCCTGGAGCTGAGGCTCGTGGGTGGGGCAGGGTGAGGTGGTGTTGGTGGTTCAGTGCTGCGCCAGCTCCCACAAGCACGGAGGTGGATGGTTTGGTGCAAACTGGGTGGCCAGACCCAAGGGCCATCCTGTTTTGACAGCAACACACTGTGTGGCTGTGGACAAGTGAACGATGTTCCCTGGGTTCCCAATTCCTACCTGCAAAACAGGCAGCATGTCCCCCGCCATCAGGAGGATGGACACCATGGGAAGCACTTTGTGAACAGGGAAGCTCTGCCTACACCCGGATGAGCAAGGATGTGGAGCAGAGGCCACGCCTAGTAGGGCTCAGCTGTGCCAGTGGCAGGTGGGCCGTGTTCCTGGGGCCCCTGGGGTACAGACACTTGCAGGGAAGCGGACACCATCACTCTGCTGCAGACTGCTGTCCTTGAAAGCTAATTTCTGGGGGTTTTACACTAGCAGCCTCATATCTGGCCATCCCCCTTATGACCAGGCACCGTCTTCTAAGTGACTGAGAAGGCAGAGCTGCAGGTGAGACCCCCCAGTAGGGCTAGACTTTCGTCCCTGGGAGGCTTGGCCTGCGACGTCATCATAGTCAGCAGGGTGGCAACTGAGCCAAGAGCAAATATCCAGGGAGGCTGGGGTCTCCTGGCAGGCACTGGGCTGTGGGGAAGCAAAGAGGGAGGAAAACGGGACAACGTAGAGCATGCAAAACACGGTGCGGGGCGGGGGGGGGGGGTGTCTTTGCAGCCCTCTTGGGTGGAGGGCCTTGACCTGGGTCCTGAAACGATGTATAGAATCCTGTGGGTACTTTTTTCCTGAGAGGGGCCATACCTTCTGTCTGAGTCTCTAGCACAGCAAGGACAGGATGACAAGGGACACCCCAGGTTTCCCTCATTCTTCCCAAGAAGCAGGGAAGAGAGATGCTACGGCACTGGGGCCGAGCACTGGGAGCCATACCTTCTGTCTGAGTCTCTAGCAGCTGGCAGCCGAGGGAGTCATGCCCCCCCAGGTAAGTCCCCCCACCTTGCTGCCCCATCTCCCACCATCTGTGTCACACGAGCAGCTGGAACATCCCAGACCTGCTTGTAGCTGCCCAGACTCTCCATGCCTCTTCAACACGTGAGCCCTCCAGGACGCTGCCTCCCCACCTGGACTCTCTCTCCTTCCCCCCTCTTCCCATACATCTTATTTCCTCCTGTCTTTAAGGCTCAGTTCAAGCATCACTCCCTCCAGAAATCCTCCCCTGACCTCTCACCCCTGTCCCAGCTCGTGGCAGATGGAATATTACAGAGATGGACACTCCCCCACACTTATCACATCCAGCAGGTCTCTTGGCAGTGTGACCCACATTCCTGCCACCCAGAGCTGAGTCTGTGTCCCCTCCCCTTGGACCTTGGGGGCAACCGCCTTGAGCCATGGAGCACAGTGGAAGTGAAGCCGTGCGCCTTCCAAGGCTTGCTGGGGGCGGTAGGGGTGGGGGGGGACGTGGGCGGAGCTTCTGCCTGGTTCTCATTCCTACTCAACACCTGCCCTGGGACTCCAGCCACCACCCACATGTGAGGAAGCACAGGGCCCTGGGAGAGCCGTGAGCCGCATCTAGCATGGACAGTGAGTGAACGTGCCTCAGGTTGTTCCGGCTGCAGCGCCCCCATGACGCTGTGGGAAGGAACAGTCCCGTCCCCACCCTGTGTGCCTGCTGACTCACAGAAGCCCTGGGAGAAAATAAACGATTGCTGTGGGTGTAAGCCATTGCATTTTGGGTATTTGGGTAGACAGCAAATGACCGAAATGCTTCTCTAGGGTCCCTGGCCCCGTGCTCCTCTGTCAGGGCTCCCCACCCCGCGCCCACTTGTCACCGTTGGCCGTCAGCAGCTGTGCCTCCGCTGGGCTGGAGTGCTTGCAGCAGGGACCATCGCGCCGAGTGGCGCACTGCTGGAGCTCAGGGGCCCCGGGGCAAGTGTTCATCCAGTGAAACCCAGGAAACACAAGAGAGATGAAGACGTGGATCAGAAGTGGACTCGTATGTAATAGAAACATTTGAGCTACAGCTCTAAATACGTTAGATAGATTTCTTACACGAATGAAGGTTTGGTGAGAAAGTATTCATTTAAAGCTTCCCGGTTCCATGAACTAGTCCCGCGAGGCAGGGGTCCCTCGTGGGGACGCACAGGGCCTTGCCTGAGAACAGCGGAAGGCTGTGAAGGGAGCCGACACAGTGATCCGCCTTTTAGCTTCGGTGGCCGTATGAAACGACCAACTTACACTTATTTTTATTTCTCAGACTAAGGCTCCAGGGGCTCTCCAATATCAGGCAGCTTTCTTCCAGCGCAGCATCACTTCCTCCCCCCGCAGCCCCTCCCCCACAGCCTGCCCTCCCCAGAGGCTGCACCCACAGGGAGCTGCTCTCCCAAGGGCCCCAAACACTGGACCCTGCTCCGAGGCCCCAGGCCAGACTCCGGGCTCCGCCCCCGGGCCTGCCCTCACTTGCCTTCCACACCCGTGCGGGTCTCAGCACACAGGGTATTTGCCGCTGCCTCATTTCACCTCACTCCTCTAGACCTCTGAATGGTCGCTGAGGCGACAGCAGGGACGGAGGGGGCACAAAAGAAAGCCACCACACACCGCTCCTGCCTGCACGCCACTGTCCCTCGCCCACGCTGGCCACTCGCTGGCAGCCAGGCTGCTACTGGTCACGGTGGTGGGTCCTGCTGCATGGGGCTGGGGTGACTGAATCACCCACAGACCTCTGACCATCTCAGCTTGGCCCTTAGCATCTGGAACACTCCTGTTCCTCCTTGACCCACAGTGTCAGTCAGCATAGGAAACAAAAGCTCAGGTAAACTCAGTAGGATTAGACTGGTACTTCTGTTGTCAAAAGAACCCCCCCCCCAAAAAAAAAAAACAAAGAAACAAAAAAACCCACAAAGCAAGGAAGCCAAGGCAAGCAAACAAACAAATAAAAAACCTTTGCTGCACATGCATTCCCCAAACCAATGGCAAAGAACTGTCTTTGGATTGCTTACTGTCTGGGATTATTTGTGGCCCCTTCCCCTGCACCAAATATAAGACTCGGGCTGGCTGTGCTAGGCCTGTCTCACAAACGCCTGCTTGTACAAATATTTAGGAGCTACGAGCACGTGTCCCATGCACACACTCACCTCTCTCAGATAAAGAGGCCTCAGGGTTAGGACGCGTTCTGGAATCTTTCCTTCCACACCTACTGCATCTGGTCACTGTCTTTGAGGCTGACATTCCTCAAGTTGAGGGATGGGCAGCAGAAGGCTGCAGACTGTGTGCCAGCCAGGTCAGCTTACAGCGAGCTGTCAGCCCGGTCTCTGACACCCCAGCGAGGCCATAAATAACCACAATGAAACTGCGCTGGCCTCGGGGCCTCCCCTGAAAGGCACTCCTCCTCCATCAATCTCCCCTAATAACTGCTTGGCATTCAGGCTTCCGCTGCGACCTGACCCCGGCCCCAAGCATTCTTTGCAGGGCGGCGTCCCTTCCCAGGCGCAGAATGGATCAGCTGGGAGCGCGCTGCTTTGAGATGTCCCCATGTCCTGCCAATAATACTTTTATGGATGCTGGAGACAGGAAGGAAAACTCTCATCACTCAAAACGCTGACCCTTCCAAGATGGGCTCCAGGAGGCAGAGCGGCAGCCGCCGTCCACGTGGTCGATCGGGGCGTGGCGGTTCCCACACCGCGCGGTTCCCACACGGCCAGGGCTTCGCTCCGCCGCCGTACGGGAAAAGCTGGTCAGTGCGTGCTTGGCCACGTGGGTGGGTAAAAGCCCATGATACTGTAGCTCCGCTGTTTACACCACTTGTGCCCTGGCCTCAAGTGGCAATTACCTTTCATTCTTACCTTTTGTTTGTAGGCCTGACTCCCCTGGACCCTCTCACCACCCTGAAGGCATCCACCTAAAGTCACAGCCCGCCCACGCCTGCTCTTCCTGGCCCTCAGAGCTTCTCCTGAGCTCTTCCGATTGAATTCACACAAGCAGAAGGTTCATGATTCCACCCTACCAACTAATAACACAAGTTGGTTGTCTTGTCAAAGGACTAACAGTAGAATTTTAACCATGTCTCTCTAGATTAAAAAATTAAAACTACAAAATGATTGCTTAAACATATACCCTTTGTCAGTACACACACGCCATACTGTTGTGTTTCAGGGACCCCAAAGTGAGGGCAGAAGGGAGAGGGGCGTCTTACAGAGTGAATCCCTGCACTTACATATGGGGAACTGAGGTCCTTAAAGTCACAGGGCCAGATGGAGGACCCAGGTCCCCTGGGGGATAGTGCACGTGGGGGCAGGAGTTACCAAAACCAAGTGGATACAGAGTAAATACAGTAGAGTGTGGGGGTCAGATATAGTTTTCTTCCCACCTTCTAAGTTCTTCTAGCTGGGCTGATAATCGAATAAATACGGACAGTTAATTTGGACAGTTAAGAAGATGTCCAAAATGTATCACAGATGCGCATGCAGGAGTGCCATGGCAACATGGTACCTAAGCAGCTGAGATTTAGATGCCGCTTGGACAAAGAAGAAAGGAGGCAGGGGTCTGGGGTTTCCAAGGGAAAGCAGTAACTTACAGGCGGAGAAGAAAGAGCAGGCGTGTGGTAAACAAGGTCTTGCTGGGCACCCCAGAAACAGCGGGACACAGAGGGGGTCTAACAAACAGGCTCCACCAGACTTCTCCCTGTCAGCCACATGTAGTTTGAACGGTGATGTTAAGTGATGTTCTCTTCCTTTAACCAGGTTTTTCTGTCTCAATTCCTTTAAGCAGGTAAAGGGGAGGGTCAAAAGTTCTTTCTGAGTCTTTCATTTCTTAATAACCTGCTTAAAATCAATATTCCCAAAGGCATATTCTGGGGAGGCAGAACTTTGATCCCCTCACATGCCACATACTTCACTAAGTGCTGGGCACAGAGGAGGGCCTGACTGCCAACACCCCATCGGGCCCCCAGGGTCCCTTTCACGGTCCACGCACCCTTCCCAGCCTCTGGACACTTCCTGGGACCCCCCTGCGACTCCCTTTGGAGAGCTGTCCTGAGGGACGCAAAATACATACAGCTCCTTGGCTCAGGTTGGGACAAACTCAGAAATAATTCGCACTCTGGAGCTTTCCCTGCAGGACGTCCCCTTGAAATCATGTGCTGCTCCTCTCCTTACTGTCAGCGTGGGTTGCTAGATATGAACAAATAAAGGCAGCAAAGGGATGAGACATTAAGAAGCCTGAGCCACTAGGAAGCTACAACTTCACACACTCCCCTGAGGATCAAAGCATTGCTCGCCAAGGGGATTCACACCAGTTTTCCCATCTCCCCTGGGTGCCCGTGGTACCGGATTACTGGGGGGAAGGTGAAGGGGAACAACTGCTGGGCTCATGCCCAGGAGAAGCTGAGATGGTGCCAGGGAAAGTGCTTCTACTTCGAGGCATGCACAGCAGAGACAAAGATGGGGACCATAAAGGCTTGTATGTCTAGTCTGGGAAAAGATTGGATTGGATAAGGGACCAGAGAAACCTGGAAGATCTAGGAAATGGACGGGGTAGGGGAAGGACCCGACACAAGCCCACAAAGGACTGGGAAATTGGTCAGTTTGAAAGGTGCCTGGTCCTTCCCAAGCCCGAGGTGATATATCAGTCTAACAAGGTTGAGCTTGCCAGCACTTGCACACACGCTCTCTCTCAGTAACAGGCACTTGCCCCAGTAGCAGCTGCTTGAGGCTCAGCGGCCTCCCAGGCTCCAAGTGGGCGCCCAGGGCGGGCCTGCGCGGTGATGACTGACTGACACACAGTGGGGAACAGACTCTGCTGGGCGGATGGGGACAGACGTGGACTAAACCAACGGCACAACTTTGTGGACATGAGCCCTATTTCCGGGCTTGATGAAGGCAAGGCTGGACTTCTTGCATGGCGGAACAGATGGAGAAGAGACGGCAGAGCTGAACCCGAGACGGTCCTTTGATTTTGCTTCTACAGTAAACCTCCCCCCAGTAAACCTCATCCTCCCAGGCATGGGTCCCTGGAAACGCTTTTCTCTCAACCTCATGGAGAGACCCCATTTCCATGGCAACACAACACCCGTCCCCGTCCCTGTTTCGTTTCTCCTGGCATCGCTTCCTTGTAAGAAATCACCTACATCTGGACCTTCACCTCCAAGTCTGTTTCTGAGGAGCCCGACCTAAGACCTCAGGAAACATCTGCGGAATGGGCAAAGGCATTGCACCCTCGCACAAGCCAGAGAGAGGTGTGAAGGGAGCAAGGCGCACTGCTCCCAGAAAACTGCGAAGGAGGGTGCTGCAATTCAGTCTCCTGAGCGCTGGAATCAGGATTAATTAAAACGGTCCTGGTGCTTGCACTTAAAGCAGCCCGCATACGTTGCTGCGTCCACAGCACCACAGGAGTACCTCCACAGGTCCCCAAAGACTCTCTGTGAGCCCACTGCCCTCTTGAATCGTCATTCTGGATTGGCTCATCCTCTGGATAACTTAAGGGCTTTTCCTGTTAACTGATAAAGCATTTCACACCCCTTAGAGTTTACAGCTGCTGCTAGAAATAGAGGGTGCTTGCCACAGAGGTCTTCATCCTGCCAATTTTTCAACAGGGGCTTCAGTAGGGGACAGGAGCTGTCCCTTTCCAGCCTGGCTTCCCACTGTCGCCACGCGGCATGGCCCTCCCCATGCCCTTTCCCCAGGACAGTGGGGGAATGAGAGCTGCAGGTGGATAAAGGCCTCTTGTCCTGCAGGAGGGCGGCTCTGGAAATGTGATGGACGCTTCTCAGGCCATCCTTAAGGAATGTGCCTACAGCACCAGCTTCCACAGCACATCCTTGTGCTGGTTTTTGCTCGGATTGTCTCCTGATCCTGCTTCCTGGGATGCCTCCTAATTAAATTGTATCCGAGTCCTTGCCCCAGGCTCTGCTTTCAAGGGCAAGCAAATGAAGACAGTATTTACATAACATCCACTTTTCCTGGGCAGCTCGGGGTCATCATTATCTACCTCAGCTCATCATTGACTTCCTGCTCTGTGCTGTGCTCCAATAACTGGAACATCCGAGGTGCCCTCAGGAGCTCCCCCACTGCCTTCCACTAAAGGGCCCAGGCTGCTCTGCGCTTGAAGTTCGAGTCTTGATGGACTTGTGTCTGACATAACAGTGCACAGGCTAAGTGGAGGAAGGTTCCTGTGAGCCGAGGCGCAAGCTTCCATCTCAGGCATTGGAAACGGATTTTGGCTGCTAAGGAGACATTCTTATTTTTCCCTGGCTTAGAGCTCTAATTTGGAGGTATAGAGGTTAGATAGTGAAGCTTTGTATGAGTGAGTCTTTACATTTTGATTTAAATATGGGATACGTTTGTGCGTGAATGCAGTGGGCCTAGCCACACTCACTGCAAAGGCCCCAAGGCTTTTGGCTTGCCATTTATCAGGATGTGCTGACTTCATAGATCCCAGCTTTAAGACTCCCGAAGACATCACAAGTTTGCCAGCTTCACAGATGTCAACACCAAAGAATGATTATCATACACCAAAGAATGGTGGCTGACACGCAGACTTCAGATCACAAACAGAATCGGTCCAGGGACTGAACACAGACCCCCCCCCCCATTCAGCCTCCAAGTCTAAGACGGAGGCGCCCTTTCACCTCCTGAGAGTCACAGGGCCTGTCTCGCGCAGGTGTGCATCTGCGTCCACACTGACTCCAGGGTGACTTGACGGGATTCCTCACAGGGGAGGAGTTTTGTTCTGGGCTCACCTACCTCCCTGGCAGCTTTCTCAGCCTCGAGGGCACAGGGACAGGCCTCCAGGTGGCATGGCTGATGGCTCCGCCAGGGAAGCGGTGATACAATCGGCCTCCACGCTGAAATCTGTGTTGCCCAAATCCATGACTCTGAAAGGCAGAGCTGAAGTCCGGCTGTGAGAAACCACCAGCTTCTTGACTGAGGGAGCTTGGACAGAAGCATAGAGGAGCTCAGTGCTTCTGACAGGAGCTCCGCCCAGCCCACTCCTGGGAGACCTGCGTTGTAGGGCGGGACTGGGAGTGTCCCAGAGAGCTGGAGCCAAGTGTCCATGTGTGCACTCGATTGACTCAAAGAAGGCAGGAGACGAGAGCCTCCCAGGGAGGTTGCTTTCCAAATTCATCATTTCCAGTTCCACGAGTTTCCAGGAAAAAACTTGGTACCATTATCCTGAATGCTCAGTTCAACCAGGTACAGTAGCTTGTCCTGAATCCTGAAGGGTGGTGTCTGTTCTGGCTTCTGCTAGTGGAAGGGTGTCAGTGGGAGAGTCTCTGAAAGACTTTCTCGGGGAGGGCAGCAGTCTCTCTCTCTGCTGAGGACACAAAGGTCGGCTAGCACCCCAGTCCCTTGGGCAACAGAGAAGTGTCAGTATTGTATAAGAACAGATCGCCAACTCCCAAGGTCATCAGACAGTCTCTCTTCCTGCTCTGTCATTCTCAAGACCGAGTCTTTGCCTCTGCAGCTGGCAGGGTGGCGTCTGAGCATCTCAGAGATGGGCCTCAGGGTGCAGGTGGGGCCTCTGGAGTTGCCGAGCGCACCTGGCCTTCCGGGCAGCAGCGCTGCTACGTCACAGGTCTTGGGCAAATGCCGCACAGATTCCAATTTTTTCAGTCTCGCAGGAGCATGGAGACTCCCCATGCAGTAACGGTGAAGTATCTCTCTATGAAAGCTGGCCCCAGAGCCTCTGGAACTGCTGTGAAATCCAGTCTGGATTTCAGGCTGTTCAATCTATTCTCCAAGACTGGAAGCAACGGACACAGGCAGGCCGGGCTCATTGCTCTGAGAAAAAGGAAGAAA
This sequence comes from Glossophaga mutica, assembly GCA_039655065.1. Lineage (NCBI taxonomy): Eukaryota > Metazoa > Chordata > Mammalia > Chiroptera > Phyllostomidae > Glossophaga > Glossophaga mutica. The sequence goes on along the minus strand of CM077304.1, from coordinate 171,216,462 downwards.
CCCCTGGAGTCTGCAGTGGGTGAAACTCGTCACACAACGGCCTCAAGAAAAATGCCTTTCCTGCCTGCCATGGGGCCCAAGAGCCCCAGGCCTGCAGAAAGGTGCGCCCTCCACAGGAGGAGGAGGACACAGCCTCCAAGCCATGGCTTCTAGGACGTGAGGAGCAGCAACTTGTGGGAAGTTGAGACGGGGGTGTCAGACTGGAGTTGGGATGGCGGGACACGGAGGTGCCTGGGATGACTGAGGGGACTGAAGGCTGCCTCCACTTCTAAGGGACCGTTGTACAGATAGGGGTGTCCACTTGGTTAGGCTGGCAGGAGTGGTATAGGGAGGCCCACAGGGACGGTCCCTGCTGCCCAGGGAAGGCTGGGCTGCAACAGGAGGGAGTGAGCTGACCTTCCTGGGCACAGTCAGGGCACAGTTCCTGAGGGGTCAGGCTAGCAGGCCACAGCAGCCCAGAAGTCTAGCTGCCGCCAGAGGTCTAAGAGCCTAGACTCTGGGTGGACCCACCCCCAGGTGCCCACTCACTCCCCTGGCCAGCAGAGCATGCCTTGGAGGGTGTGTCTGTGAGGGTGTTTCCTGAAAAGAATGGTATTTGAATCTGTAGACCTAGCGTCGAAGATCACTCTCACCAATGTGGGCAGGCATCATCAACCTCGCCCCCCCGCACCCACCCCCCCTGCAAGGGCCAGCGTGGAGCAAAGAGGCGGAGGAAGGGCGAATTTGCTGCCTCTGCTTGAGCCCAGACCTCCCTCTTCTCCTGCCCTGCCGGCCCCTGGTTCTCAGGGGCTCGGGCTCCCACCGACTTTCTGGTTCTCAGCTTGCGGGTGGCACCTCGTGGGACTTCTCACCTCTGTAATTCCGTGAGCCAAGTCCTCTAATAAATCTCCCCTACGCATCCATCTACAAATCCTACTGGTTCTGTTTCTCTGGAGACCCTGACACCTAGCTTTTGCTCCTTATATTACTTTGGAACAGTGAATTTTCTTGCTGACATATCCAATGCCCTTTTTATAGCAAATAATCCTAACATCCCCTTCATTGTCCTAAAATAAATCTCATAGATAATATAATCAGATCTCAGAGAATTTTAAAACTAAATGTTCTAACCCAGGGATGTCAGACTCATTTTCACCAGGGGACACATCAGCCTTGTGGTTGCCTTCCAAGGGCCAAATGTAATTCTAGGACTGTATAAATGTAACTACTCCTTAACTAGGGGCAAGGAGCTCAGCGCTACCACTGGGTGGAATCAAGGTGCCAGGCTAGATAAAACCAGGTGGAGGGCCAGATTCGGCCCAAGGGCCTTGTGTGTGCCACCTGTGCTCTAATTGTAATAAATTAGAAATTAAGTGGGATTTATTTTTTAAAAAAACTCACTCCCACATGCAAATGCTTAGCTGAGACCTCAGGGGAGACTTGGTGAAGTACTCAGAGGCTTTCACCTGTTTATTTATACCAGGTGGAGGATGAGTGTAAGAGTGAAGAATGACTTGAAGTCGCTTTTCCTTTGTATTTGACTTTTAAAAATAAGGATTAAGCCTTTCCAAAGGGGGAGAAATTTTCCAAAACGCTAAACAACTCTTGATAAAATTCCAGAGAAAACAAAGCACAATCTTCCAGAAACGTGGATGCTACAGCGTAGTCCTGGAAACTAAGAGAGCGAGACAACTGTGGTTTGTACCGAAAGGGCCGCTGAGAGGCGGAGCTCATCGCCACAGGCCGGGATTCCACCCCGCGCAGTGTCTGACCGCTCACTGCGCTGCAGCGTGCCCCACCCTCCAGGACCCGCAGCATCTCCAGGACAATCCAGACGCGACGAGGTGGCGGTGACGCCTGGTGAAGATCTCAGCCTCCATGCCCACCGCTCCTCGCTCGCAGGCACCCCGCGGACCCGCCACCTTTCCAGAGTTGCAGGAGACAGAGCCTCGGCACCTCCACCCTCCTGCAGGGAGTGCCGATGCGCTGGGTTGTCCTATTTGGGGGACCTCGTTGCGACTTCTGAGAGTACAGCGTAGCGTAGCTTCCTTAAGGCTTATTACTCCGGCTGAGGAGAGCCGTTCTTGCAGTACCCCACAAGGGGGCGCCTGAGACCCAGACCATTCTGGAACATTTGCAGGTTTGTGAAAGAAAATGACATGTCTGAGTCTGCGAGCTAAAAACAGCATGAGAAGGAATTCATTTTGGACTTGTGTTGTGCTAAACGGTCCAGTCTGTGGCAGTGACGTCCAGTCTTCCAATATCCACTGTTACCACCGAAAAATGTTGTAAATGGCATTTCCAGTCCCCCCAAATAATACAATTTTGATATTGTAACAGCAATCTTAAAGTCCTCCCAGAAACACCAAATGGAAACAGATTTTAAAAAGATGGCCAAGCAATTGGCCAGTTCTTTCTTGTCCCAACACCCACCACACTTCTCTAGAAATAATAATAACAGTAATAGATAATTTTTTAAAAGAATGTACCATGTGTCATTGATTTTGGGATTCTTTACAAGAATGCACAGATTTTCTCTTCACCGGTAAGGCTGTGAGCCGGGGGCTGTGATGGCCATGATAAACAGTGCAACAGATGCAACTGCAGCACAGAGAGCATGAGTGACAGCCAGGTTACCCTGCTGGCAAGCGGCCCATCACTGCAGAACGCTGGAATGGCCAAGGCAATGGGCAAGCAGGAGGAGTCCCACCTGCTGGGAGGAAATGCTTTGGAATGACTGGCCATCCTCATACTGCAAGAAAACAAGGCAGTATGTACCCAACTTCTTGTTTCTTCAAAAGCTACTGAGAACACAAGGGTGTAAAGTAAAAAACACCAATTAAAAAAAGCTCTCTGAAAGATTTTACTCTCAGCGCTGAGGCTTATTTTGTTCATGAACTCATGCAAAGCGTCACACCCGGTGGGCCTGACTCGCCTGGCATGGCCTCCGCTGCCCTGGGTCGTCCGGCAGAGTTGTCAGCCTTGGTGGAGCATTAGAATCCCTGGGGTAGTTAAGAAACGAAACAAAAACTGACCTCTGGTCTCTCAAGCCAATTCGATGAGACTCTCCGGAAGTGGGGCCCAGGCGCCTATTGTTGTTTTTTTAACCTCCCCAGGTGATCTAGGGTTCAATCAGCAATGAGAACCAAACTCCTATTTATACTGATGAGGAAACCAAGGCCCAGAGAGGAGCCATGGTTTGCCAGAGACTGAATGTTAAGGAAGAGGAGCCAAGTGTCCTGGTTTCTGGTCCGATGTGCATCAAAAGCGCCACAGCTGCATCTCATTGGGACCAGGCCACAAGGAGCCTGGTGGCAGGACATGAGGACCCCTGGGGCACATGGCACACTCAGAGCTGACTCTTCACCTGCTTACCTCAGTCCAAGCTGGGGGGTTCTCAGTGCCTTCTGCTTCCTGTCAGCTCCAACCTCAAGGTCGCAGTGCCCCAGCCCAGGGGTCAGGACTTCCACCACTGTAGACTCAGCCTTGCCCCCTCCCCTGCCCCGAGGAGGACCATCCACCACCCTCACCTCCATCTCATTGCGTTTCCTCACCCTCATCAGGTCGTTGACTTGCCAGATAAAATACTGGCTGCCCAGTCAAACCTGGATTTCAGGTACACTATGAACATATTTTAGTATAAGCATGTCCCATGCACTGTACATACCTGTTTCTGTGCTAAACCTGGCAACCCTCTCCACAAGAGCAGTGACCCTGGCCTTTCCCAGCCCAGCCGCGCAGGCCCTGGCTGTGGGCCCGTGCTCCTCCCCCAACACCATTCGGCCGGCACAGAGAGAAATTACTGTTTTCACTTAACAAAGAGTTGTATTTGGGGGAAGAATATAATTTAAAGAAATGCCTGCTCGATCATCCTTTTCATTTATCCTTGGCAGTAGATGGTTAACTGTTTGGACCGTGAGCTGGAGGACATGTAACCTCTATGTGCTACGTGTGCGGACCCTCTCTGCAAGCAGTGGGCCTCACACCCAGCTGCAGGCCAGCAGCCCAACACGGCCGGCCGCACCTGGCCAGGGAGAGAGAGCACAGGCTGAGGGTCACCGAACCCTCAGTCTCAGCCTTCCTGCGGGGCCAAGTTCCCCGACCTTGGAAGGATCTGGTCAAAATTATTCTTAAACCAGATGCTTTTGGAAACTGAACCAAATGAACTGGAGAGAGAGTCTCTTCCTTTGGCAAACCTGCTGACCTTAGAATCGAATTGATCTGAGCCTGAGGAAGCGTGTTTTCTTAAACGCTCGTCACTGGAGATGAAGGAGAAGTGCACTTTCTTGTCTGAAGCTGGAGTCTTGCTGCTTCCTTTCCTCAAATCTGCTCCTGCCTTTGGTTAAGGGCTTCACTGTCCTCCCTGCCACCCAGGCAAGAAACTTGACACTCACTTCAGGTTTCTCAGGGTCCCCTATTTTCTAAAGCCACCCACTTGACCCCTGACCTCTTCAGCAAACCCTTTCTTTGACTCAGACCTAGTAGAGTGTCCTTGGAGAGACTGTGCCCACCAGCAGTACCTGGAAGGCCCCCTGTGCCCACACCCTGTCCCACACTGGACTCGATCCAGCTTTCTAATTTTTGTAGTATTCACAGGTGCAAAGTGACCCCTATATCATTCGAAGTCACATCTCCATAATTCACACTGAGGTTTTTAAATCCTGTGTATATGCTGTTCCAATGCTGAAACCTTTCATTTTATTTCCTTAGCATCCCGGGCCCTTGTGGCTCAGACCTCAGGTCAGATGACAGTCCCCGTTTTCCCTACCTCCTGCTCTCCTCACACTGTACTCAGCCAACCGTCTGAAGCTCAGGCAGGTGTATAGACTCGCTCTGCATGAAGTTCTTCAATACCTGCCAGGCATCCTTCATAAATACACAAGCTTCTCACTGGGACCTTCAAGGCCTTAGAGAATCTGGCTCCAGCTGGCTTTCCAGCCCTATCTCCTCCTTTCCTCTCCCATCAGTAACCCGCTCCAGACACCCACAGCCCTGACCTCACCGCTCGCCTGTCTCCATGCCTTGGCTCTTCTTGCACAAACCTCCAGTACCCTCCTTGCCCTGCTTGTGGCCCTCTCAAGGCCTGGATCAAATGCAGCCTTCCCTAAGGTCTGTGCTAGCCCAGGCCTCCACCTTCCCTGAACTCCCCAGGGCTTGCCCAGCGCCAAACCCTCTATGCTTATGTTTTTGTCCCATGTGCCCTCATCCATGAAATCTCCCACCAGAGCTCAGGCTCCCGGAGGGCCTGCTACACATTTGATTCATCTCTTCCTGCTCCGCCCTAGCGTTTCACTCAGGCCAGTCCACACTGCAGGCAGGAAAACCAGGTAGGACGCTGCAAGATGCCTGCATTCGGGGTGACAAAGCACCTCTCTGGGCTGGGAATTGGAAAGGAGAAATGGAGAGGGGGATGCTCAGAGGCACTTTTTGACTGGTTGGCCATGAGGGTTAAGGGGAGGAGAGATTGGAGAATACTCCCAGCTCCTGGGCTTGGTGTTTGCTGGATGGGCCTCCAGGAGGAGTAGGGGACAGAGGTTGGCTGGGATGCGTTTGTGACTGTGAGGATAGAACCCAGGGCTGCTGAGCACGTGGATATCTCAGGATGAGGGCCAAAAAGGCCTGAGCCTGAGATGGAGATTTGGAGTCATCAGCACAGAGGTCGCATCTGACGCCAGGGGCATGCATGAGACCACCCAGGAAGGCCAATGACAGCGCGCCGTGAGGAGACCAATGTGGAAGAGGTGGCTGGGGAAGATGGAAGGAAGGGCCGAGGCTGAGGGAGAGGGTGGTGTCCTGAAAAGCAAGGGGGAAGTGATGCTGTGACTGACTGCTGCAGAGTCAGATGCTGTGAGAGAGCCGAGGCTGGAGCACTGAAAGTTAAGTCTGTTCCAGCCCACCCAGCTCACTGTCCTGTCCTCTTTCAGTAAGGAACAGCCATCCAGTCTGCTGAACAGGCACGGGCGCAGCGCCCCCTCTGGGAGCTTTGTGTAGTGAAAGCCAACTAGCTGGTGTTGACCTTCCCAAGGTACCTTTTGCTCTTTCTTTTTTTCAATCCTCACCTGAGGACATTCTTTTTTATAGCTTGTAGAGAGAAAGTGAGAGAAATATCGATGTGAGAGAGAAAAATCCATTGGTTGTCTTCTTGTATGCTCCATGACAGGGGATCAAACACACAACCTGGGTATGTGCAGTGACAGGGAATTGAACCTGCCACCTTTCAGTTTGTGGGACAATGCTCCAGCCAACTGAGCCACAATGGCCAGGGCAGTGCCTTTCTTCCTGAGTTCCAGAAGCAGACCTGAAGGAGAAGCTCAGGCCATGAGTTCCCAACACAGCAAAGCCAGGCCCTTGTCCCTAATCATTCTGGGCACCTCTGCTTCTATCACCTCCCATGTCCATTAAAAACAAATTTCCAAGGGAAGAAATAGAAACAGACATTTGGCTTTTGAACTGGAAGTCAAAAAGGGTAGCCTCCATTTTGTAAAACTAGTACCTAATGGTGGGAACTTCAGGGTGGGAATGCGAGTGGGATGGGAATTAAATAACAGAAAAACACCAAGGGCGGGGGTGGCCTTATTGTATTCTCCAGACCATGATGCAGCTTTAATGGGTGCTTTGCAAAGCTTAGAAAAGGCCTTGTTAGGTCTCAGACTCTGAGAGGGAGTAATGAGGGGCGAGGGGAGGAGGAGGGGACTCTGGGTGTTGCCCTTGGCCACCTCTACCTTGCACTCGGTACCTCCAACCTTTGCATCTGAAAAGCTAGCTTCAGCCACCCCTCTGCTCCCACCTCTTGTTTGGTCAGACCGCAGATGCCATCTGCACAGGCTCCTGGCTCTGTGTACCCTGCACCTAGGGCTCCCCTGCCTGAGCCTCAATAGACAGAGTGAGCCTCACAACGCCACAGCTCGACTTCAATTCCCACTCCTGAGTGGTGTTGTACATCATTCCTGGGGAGTCTGAGCCCTGCCTAGGAGAGAGCCGGACGTTCAGCCAGCGACACTGGGCCTTATCACAGGCGAGCACCACGGTGCCTTCAGGATTGCTGTAGGCGCACTGGTTCCGGGCTGCCCGTTCCTTCACAGACAGATCCCAGCTTCCCCGAGGCTCCCTGTCCTCCAGCCCCAGGGCCTGGAAGTCCAAGTGGTCCCGGGTGACAGGACACACCAGCTGCTCCTTCTCCAAGGCAGGCACCACCTGGCCCTTCAGGTAGGCAGGACCCGCACAGTAGGTCTGGGTGTTGAGGAGTCTGTCATTATACTCGTGCAGCCAGCTAAAGAGGTAGGCCAGGTGGCAGTCACACTGCCAGGGGTTGCCATGCAGGGCGAGGTTGAACAGGTTGTAGTTGGTGGTGAAGATGCCCTCTGGGAGGGTGGTCAGGAGGTTCCTGGAAAGGCTGAGCAGCTCAAGCTTGGACAGGTTCTGAAAGAGGTCTACGTGCAGGGCTGTCAGGTTGTTGCTGCCCAGATAGAGATTGGTCAGCTCCTCTAGGTCCCTGAAGACACCGGCCGGGAGATGGGTAATGGCATTGTGCGAGAGCGTAAGGGAAATGAGGTTATACAGTTTGGCAAAGGCTCCCTCGGAGACAGTCTCCAGCTGGTTGTGGGACAGGGACAGGCCAACCAGTCCTGCGTTATGGGCAAAGAGGCCACCAGGCAGCATCTGCAGTGCATTCCTCTGTAAGTTCAGGAAGGTCAGGTTGCCCAGGGAGGAGAAGACGGAGCGCGGCAGGTGCCGGATGCCATTGCGCTGCAGCCACAGCTTCTCCAGGCGGAAGAGCTGCGAGAACACTTCCGGGGGCAGCTTCGAGATGGAGTTGCCGTCCAGGAAGAGCTCCTGCAGGCTGCCCAGCTTGGCAAAGACACGCTGGGGCAGGCTGGAGAGCTTGTTGTTGCTCAGCCTCAGGGTCCGCAGGCTGCCAAGGGGGTCAAACAGCTCCTCAGGCAGCTGGGCCAGGAGATTGTGAGCAAGGTTGAGGGTCTTCAGGTGTTTCAGAGACTGGAAGAGCCTCCCGGGCAGGGTCTGGAGCTGGTTGTCCTGCAGCTGAAGGGACTCCAGGGCATCCATATGGTGGAAGAGGTCCTCGGGCAGAAACTTCAGCATGTTGAAGTTGAGGGTGAAGTTGCCCAGTGAGGCCAAATTGGAGAAGATCTCAGTGCTGAAGTTGGAAAAGGTGCTGCCAGTGATCTCCAGGTCCTGGAGCCTGGGCAGTCCGCCAAAGGCATCTGGCTCAAAGTGGCAGACCTGGGTGTTGAGGAATATCACCTTGGTTAGGTTGGGGCTGCCACTGAAGGCCCTGGTTCGGACCGTGGTGAATGAGGTCTCTATGAAGACCATGTCTGTGGCATGGGGTGGGATGTCCAGTGGGATGGTGGCCAGTGCTTCATCAGTGCAGAACACCTTCTGGACAAAGCAGTCACAGCCCACGGGGCAGGGCTGGGTAAGCCTGGCCAGGAGCAGGAGGCAGGCCCAGCGCAGCCAGGCTCCAGGAAGCATCTCCTAGTTCTGTGTGGGGAGAAAAAACAGAAGCGGTGCCTCTATTGAGGGCTGTGCATCTTGGTGATCAGCACACCAGATGGGGAGCCAGAAGATGGGATTAGCTCTGTCAGAGAGGCTAGCCTTTTGGACAGGAGTTTATGTTTTTAATGGCTTTCATACTACCTCAAAGCAGCCTTGCAAGGTCAGTGGCAAGGTCAGTGGAACCTCCTGACAGCGAGATTGTCACATGGCCTGTCCGCAGCCACCTTGTCTCTGAGTGGCAGGACTGATACCCAGCTCTCCTGTGTTCTTTCCAGATTGGAGAAACAGGCAGAAAGGCATGGAAGAGAGATATAAAAGACTACAAGTAGTGTGGAATTTTTAAGATAATATGTAAAATACGGGCAGATTATTCCTGAACTGGGAATTTTTGAACCATACTCTTCCCAAGTTTCCAAATATCAGCACTCTTCCCAAGTTTCCAAATATCAGCACATTCCAGAGCCTAATTATTAAGAGATCTTACCATCTGGTCTTTGAGCATCTGCTGTGGGAGAAAGTAGCCTCAGTGACAGGAGGACTCTTATCTTGGAACAAGTTCGCAAGCTCCTTGGTACCGCTGCCAAGATGCGCTCCTCCTGCCCTCAGCGTCCCAGCCTCACTGGCATGGAGGCCGTGGAGCTTCCCGCAAGAGGTGGGCGGGGGAGCCCCAGATGCAGGGATTCCACAGCCCAGTGAGATTGTCTAGGTTTTCTCTTGGGGGGTTGTTTTAATTAAGAGAAGGTGACCAGATTTTTAGTTTTCTAAATATGAATTTTTTTTTTTTAGAAAAAAAATACCAGCATCCACCCACAGGTCACAAGTTGGTGATTCAGCTTATAGTGTATTTTGTTTATGTCTCAGTGTTTTTATGCGTGGACCATTAGCCAACAAGTAAACATCAAGATACCCCATTAAAAGTCTAGATTTCGGGATGATTTAGGGGCAGTGGACTCACATTCCTACATGACAAGACCACCTGGAGCTTAGTTGCCCCACTGGGGGGGCACACCTCCCAGGTTACTGCTGCTCCCACCTGCATCATTATCTGCATGGCTTGTGCGGGTTCAGACCCCGCAAGTTAGAATTCCAGCTCCATCCTGTCCCAGCTCTGTGACCTTGGGCTTGTCACTTAATTTGTGCAATTTTTTATCTGTAAAATGGAGATAATAATAGTGCCTATCATGTTATGGCGATTGAAGATTAAATGAGTAAATATAGATAAAGGTTTAGATGAGGGTGTGAGGAAAAGTGAGCAATTAATAAAACTACATTAAGTATTGGTAAAGGTTGCAAGCCACCATCGTTACAGAAAAAAATTACTTGAACACCAAAAAGGTAGGAAAAAACAAAATGCTACAAAATGCCTTTAGAAAGGCTACATTTGAAAGGGAGGGAGGGAGGGAGGGAGGAAAAACTGTCGCACACCATCATCCTAATTCTTCTCAGTTTACCCATCTGCAGTAAGAACTCACAATTGGCCCCTCGCTGCCTCTCTGCTGCCCTCTTCCGGCTGCCACCTCCATCTCAAGATCCAGTTTCAGGTTAAAGGACTTCATGTTTAAAAGCCTCCAGCAAACATTGTGCTCATAAAAACCCCTGCACCCTCCTCCTTGGAGGAGGCTCAATAACTCTGTTTTTCCAAGAGTTTTTCAGCCAAATCAATAGCTAAGGGATAATTTTTCCCCCGAGAAAGTGAGCACCTCCGTTGAGGCTCCCCTGATGCACACACAGCCGCTGACCCTACACAAACTCCCCTTCCCGGCCCAGAAACGGGCCCCTGGTGGTGGACTTCTCCCCCTTGGCACCAGCACGTGCTCTGAAACTAAGGATGTCCGGGGCTGTCTTTTCCGTGGGAAGATGGCTGTCCTCCCCCTGAACGCGCAGCGCCCAGCGCGTGCTGACTTACGAGACACTCAGCTAGTGTTCGTGGAACTGAACGCTCCGCAGCTGACAGGAGCGGACTGGGAGGTAGCCCTGCCCGTCCCTGGAATGACTCAAGCCCAGAGTGAATGACCCTCAGCCAGGTTGGGGGAATGGCCTTGAATCCCCACCATCCCTCCAGGGAACCTGGGAGAAAGCCAGAGGTGCAGGTGAAAAGGGAGTGAAAACCTCCTGGGGACCGTGTGTCCCGCCTGCCAAGCCAGCCTGAGAGGCATCCCCTCTTCCCCAGGCCTGTGCCTCTGACTTCTAATCTACTGTCACTGGGAAATGTATGCTTTAGAATTTTCCAACAAAAGCAGTAACTTGAGATTCAGAATTTGAATCAAAATGTTGACATCAGTCACATAGAAAATCAAAGGTAAACAAATCAGCTTCAACTCAGGCAGAAGTGGGTGAAGGAGGTGAGGGGGAACCTCTCCGATGTGGGGTGCAGAGCTGAGGGGGCTGTTCCCACCTGCCAATCTCCAAAGCTCCCACACATACATCTCTGTACCCAGCGCAAATCTAGAAGGAACCAGAACAGGGAAGCTGGGGGTCCCAGAGCCACAGCGACTGGTCTGAGGGCACACAGCTAAGAAGAAAGTGGCCAGGATCGGTCCTAATGGCCTGAGTTCCAAGCAAGGTGCTTGCTGGGACACCCTGGGTACAGCTTCCATACCAAGGCAGTGGAGTGGGTGGGGGCAGGCAGGCCTGCTCCTCACATTTGCAGGACCCACAGGGCACATACACAAGGGACCTCGCCAACTGTCTGTCACCTGCACTTCCCCCCGACTCCAGTACTGTGAGTAGAGACCTCACATGCATGTCTGTCAAGCGGTTGTCTTAAGGAAGATAGACCTGGGGAGACAATAGACTTACACCCTGGGTCCTGAGTACCTAAAGCCTGGTTTAAAATGGGGCACAGCCCTGGCTGGGTGGCTCAGTTGGTTGGAGCGTTGCCCTGTACACCAAGAGGTTATGGGTTTGCTCTCTGGTCAGGGGGCATACCAAGGTTGCAAGTTCAATTCCTGGCAGGGGTGCAATAGGAAGCAACCAGTCAATGTTTCTCTCTCACATTGATGTTTCTCTCTCTCTCCAAAATCAATGAAATACATCCTCAGGTGAGGAGAAAAAAAGTAATAAAATAAAATTGGGCATAGCCTCTGATGGGCATGTCCCTTTGGTCTTGCAAATTTCTTACCCCTTGGGGTGTCATGGAGGGAGCAGGGCCAGAATAGGGCCTCTAAAGTTTCAGGCAAGACCCCTCTTGCCCCAGTCTACTGGGCTGGGAGGAAGCAGGGAATGGCACTCATAGGGAGGATGTGGAACAGTGATAATTTCCAAACAACCCACAGCTAATCGTTTGCATCAGTCTAGAATGGCTCAGAGTTTGTACTCTGGAGTCAGACAGTCTGGGTTCAAATCTTATCTTCATCCCTTATTAGCTGTGTGGCCTTGACTGAATTACCTAACCTCTCTGTGCTTCAATTTTCTCATCTTCAACACAATAAGCTTCAATACTACCTTCCTCGCAGGGTTGTTCTGAGGACCAAATGAGAAAATGCACTGAGAGTTCCAACCCCAGAGCCTGGCCCAGTGTACACTCGGCAGCATCAGCCGCCCCTAATTTTTCTGGGTCAGGCCAGCCCCGGCCCCAGCTTTGTCCCAAGTCATCACAGAGGTTGGCTAGAGAGTAACTGGCGAGGTCACTCAACCACACCATTTATGGATGAGTGAGGTTTGTAACTGTCTACAGCACTTTTTCTGGCTCTTTCCTCCCAGCCGAGGAAAACGTGAGATTGTTCTGTCCTTGGTTTAGTCGAGTACAGATTCTAACGACTCTGGCCAGGATGCCTCAGACTTGGGTCCCTTCCCCAATCCACTCTCAAGAGCAGGTCACTGGGGGCTGTAGAGATGGGAAGTGCCCCTGCCTAGACACTGTGGGGGGCGGCACCAGAGGGGACAGTGGGGCAGCAGCCAGAAGACTCCTGCTTCCCATCTGAAAAACCACCTCTGCATTTATGCAGAGACCAGAAATGCCCACAAAAATGTTCCATGCTCTCAGCAAGCCTGGTTTGGGTTTTTTTGTTTCTTTTTTTTTTTTTGGTTGGAGGCGGGGGTTGGGGGCAATTACTGGTTGCAAATGAACTCTTTCCTCTTCTCAAATTGCCTTTGGGTTGGTTCATTTCTATGTGTGTACAAGCCAGCCAGTCTATCATCCACCGCAGAGCTAGCACTCACTCCTTCCAGAGGGTGATGGGAGCCCAGAGCCCCTGCCCACCGCGCCCAGGCCCCCCGGGGGAGACCTGCTGCTCCCTGACTTCAGTCTCTTTCCCTCCCCACCCAGGAAAATAAGCCAAGTGGCTGAGGCAGTCAGATCTGGTATGGGCTCTTGCCTGTCCCCTCCCAGAGGGCCAGCCTACTGCCCAGCGAGTCCCAGGCAGTGAAGGAACTCTTCAGAGTCCCAGTTTCTGCATTTGTAGATTAAGAGAAATCATGATAATAATAATACTAGCTAAATCACAGAATTGTTAGGGTTATTGGGGCCAGTAAACAAAGAGCAAATTTCTCACCCCCTGGGGTGTCATAGCATTGGGTGTGTGATGTGGTGATATAATCAGATATATATATTTGGTCTTCATCCTGGTTCCTAGCACAGAGCTCCGAAAACCCTTGGAATGTCCTGAGTGATAGGAGAGGAGGAGCATCTTTTGTTATTCCTAATAAGCCCCTTTCAGCCCACACCTGAGTCCCTGTAAATGAAGTGATGCTGGATGGACTCCCCCATAGCTTCAGATTATACACAAAACATTTGCTGTGATTGTCTCTGAACTATAGGATTGTGAGTGATTTCATTGTTTTCTGTTTGCCAAATCATATGCTTTGTACACTTTTAAAGTAAAAAGGAACTACTTCTGTAATAAGATTGAAAGTTACTGTAAAGGTTAAGGTCACTGCGTGTGAAACACATGGCACAGTCCGGGTACACAATAGGGGCTTCCTGGGCTTTTCTCCTTCTCAGAGTTACAACGCAAAGGCTCCAAGGAGCTTGTCCCTCACTGTCACAGCGTTCCTGAAGGGAAGAAAGCTCACGTTCTGAAATAAGAGGGGTCGTGGACCCGGCACAGAGAAGGGCCCCAGCCCCGTGCTCTGAGTTGAACAGAACGGTCCCTGGCTGTCCCTCAGGTCTGAGTCAGCATCTGTCAGTGGAGTTCGGATTCTGGCGCTGCCCCCTGCCCCCTGCCCCCTGCCCCCTGCCCCCTGCCCCCTGCTCCCTGCAGGGGCTCAGGCAGGTCACTCCAACTTTCTAAGCCTCAATTTCTTCATCCGTGATTAGAACCCCATCCCTTAGGGTTGAATTCGTACTCAAGTGCATGCCTAATATATTAAATTAGGTAGTCAATATAAAGCATTTAACACAGCGCCTGACAGACAGCACATGTTCAGTAGCAGGTACCTGATCACCCACTTCCCTCCTAAAGTGACTCTGTACTTGACCTCCCGAACCAGCAAGCTTCCGGAAATCAAAGGGGTGCTGCTGATAATTGTGCCAGGATGACAGGCACACACTGGGTGGGACCGGGCGCAGCACCCTGCTTGTTCCCATCGCACTCCGTTCACTAGGAGCTCCCTGAGGGCCAGGACCAGGTCACTTTCATCTCGGAGTGCCCCACCTCGACCTGCCTCCTGCCTCATTGAGCCCAGTATCATCCTGGGGCAGGGGCGGTGGGGGATGAGTACCTCAGGGGCTTCTTCTTCTGGGGCAGGGGGACAGGGATACTTCAGTTTGCCGCGAGTTGGGGACGTGCTCCAGAGCCTAGGAAGAGTGGCCAGCTCCCCACCTGCCCCTCAGCCAGGACTTCAGATCCCTCCCACACCCCCACAGACACAGGAGCCCCATCGGGGACTCTAGGAGACATACCGTGAGGGGCTAGGCTGGCGAGGACCTACTGCCCTGGCTCTTCCTTGGGAGCAGAAGGGTGTGTGGGGTGGCCTATGGTCAGCGTGGACCCAGCAGCCTGGAGCTGATCAAAGTTCCAGGAAGTGGTTCTGCCCCTCACGTGGCCTGAGTATTCCCGGAATGTCACCTAGGTCAAACGAGATCAGAGTCTGGGACAAGGCCTCTGAATATTACAAAATGATCCCAAACTGCTCCCGTACATGGGCAGATTGCCAGTGGGGCCAAAATCTAAGGTCATAGGCTTGGCACCCTTAGGACTACCAGAGGTACCCACTAGGCCATAGAAAGTTCCAGTAGGCCCTTCCAGGAGTGAGACCTGGGGCCGGGGGCCCACACTCACACCCCTGCTTGCGAAAGGCCAGGCTGGGCCCCAGGAGCCAGGCCTCAGCTGGAGAGCCAGCTCCGGGCACCTGCTTGGCTCTCAGCACCAGGGGCGAGTCTGAGAAGGTTGTGAGTTTATTGTTTAGTTTGTTTGCTTCTTTGCTTGTTTGTTTGTTTAATAAACTAACTTTCTAAACCCCTTCTGCATTAAAAAGGGGAAAAAGACTTGAGGGGGATTTTAGCCTAACAGGGAGAGAAACACTTTCACCTTATCCAGGGGTGAAAGTTGTTTTGGGAGGCAGTGATTTTCCTGGCTTTTGAGCCAGTCACACAGTGGCTGCAGAATAAAGTGAAAAGCACGTGCGCACATGTGCGTGTGCATGCACATGTGCGCACGTGCCTCTGCAGGGGTACAGGATGAAGAGATGACCTAGGTAAGTAAGCTAAGATCATTTTCAATGCCCAAATTGTACCATTTAAAGTGCTCTCTTGACTTTTAAACTTGCTGCGTAGTGTCCATATTTTTGTCACTCTTTTTCAAATCCAAACTAACATACATTTTTTGCATATGAGCAGATTTCATCAGCCAAAGTGCAAGGGCCTGATGGAGGGTGGCAAGGAAGCGTTTTTCTATGGAGACACAATTCAAGCCCACACTGTGCAGAGAAGAAGGGAGTGTGGAAGAAGAGAGAGAGGCTGTGAACCAGACGGTCCGGGCCCCACCCTCAGTAGCACCCAGGCTGGCAGGGGCAGGATAGCTGAGGGTGGGGGCGAGTGCACCTCAGCAGGAGACTCACAACTGGCCGAGGGAACAGGATCCGGAGCAGCAACACAGGCCTGCAGGAAGGCAACAGCCCACCCGTGGGTGTTGGGGGAACAACAGGGACTCGGCATCCCACAGATCTGGGTGTGGGTCCTGGCTCTTCAACTCACTAGCCAGTCCTTGCACAGGCTATTTAATCTCTGCAAGTCTCTTCATTCTCATCTGTGAAATGGGCATGGGGAGTCTGGGGAGGCATGTGTGTGCACACGTGTCAAATTAAACTACAGGTGTGTGCAGCTGGAAGGACACGTGTGCATACATGGACTTGCCTTCAGAACCCCAGAAATCTGGGAGATAGGGTGAAGGTTCTAACTCCTTCTCCTATTATCCAAAATTCCAGAAACCTGTCTGAGGGGACAGGTGCAATGGGTAGGGCAGGACAACAAAGCCCTGTCCCTAGTCATCGGAAGGGTCCAGCCCCGTGGTATGGTGAGCACACTGCTGACTACTGTCTCGGTCCAACCTCCTGGAACAGGCTTCCCACTGGCGGAAAGGATCTAAGAACTAAGAGATCCAGGAAAATACTGGGTTGTATTTGAAGCCCCTTTCCTGGGCATGGCGATGGGGTATAGGAACAGCAGAAAGGATCAGCATCCTCTTCAGAACTGGAGCTCCGCCAACAACTGTGACAGCCCCTGGAACCTGGAGACCGAAAATAGTCCTGGGGTCACCGGGACACTTGGAGGGAGTCATCTTCATTCAGATGGTGTCTTCTGAGAGGCTCTGACTCTCCGAGCCTGGGGCTAAGCACTGATACAAGTCCAGAGGTGCAGGGTGGTTCTACCCCCATCAGCCTGCGTGCGTGTGCATGTGGGTGTGCGTGTGCATGTGCGTGCACATACGTGCATGGGCACATTAAACGAATACTGAATGAACCTGAGTGCCTTTCTGGTGACATACAAGAAACTCCAGCCTGGGAGTCCGGAAGTCTGGTTGTGCACAAGCCCAGCAACTAGTCGCTTCCTATCTTGATCATACTTTCTTCATCCATAAAATGAGTCGAACCTATTCTTAAGGCCCCTTCTACTCAGAGTGGCCTTCAGATACTTTTGTTATTTCACTTTTGGTCCCCACTCACTTTCCGAAGACCTTGCCCCAGCCCAGAATCTATTCTCTGTGAGGAGCTGTCTGTGCGATCAGCCTTGCACACGTGTGAGAAGAGCAGAATTACCAGGTGTGAGATCCCGCAGCCAAGATACCCACAGGACAGCGAGTATTCTGTATATACCATTTATTGTTGATTCTGTACACCAAATTTGTTACAAGCAGCATCCAGCAAAGACAGAGCCCCAGCAAAGATGGACCCCCAACCCTGCCCACCAGGGCTCATACTCTACAAAACCCTGGGGACCTAGAAATCTCTAAATGCATCAGTCACCAAGCTCCTGGGATTATTTGCAATGATTCTCTAAGCAAGGCAAACATGATCTACTTTTGAAGGCAGCATGAAGGCACCAGGTTGGTGAGAACAATCCATCCTTAGGGGAAGGAGAGAACTCAGACCGGGAGGACTTTGGCCTGGAGAACACCTGCCCACCCTCTCTGAAATGGCTTCCTCCCCAAGACCACCACCACCTCCCCAACAACCCAGGTTCAGTCCTGACTGTGGGGTCCGTGAGCTGAATTCTCCGAGAGGTTTGCAGTGAAAGGCTGGGATACATCCACTGTCTATTAACCACCTCTAGCCATCTAGTTATCTTGAGCTGTCTGCTCTCCAAAAGCTTCCTGAGTTTAGAAATAGATTCCTGCAGCTGCTCTATATGGCATCTGGAAGGCTGTGAAAACCGTCGTTCCCCACGAAGAGCTCTGAGAACTGTGCTGTGCCTTTAAATTCTAAAGGAGACCGTGTACAGACAGCCCAACAATTTCCAAGAGAGGAGCCAGTTTTTCTTTAGTGGATGGATGAGTTTAATTTTCCCCTGTATTTACAAAGTTTTTGGTCCACACAGTACCAAGTGAGGTTTCAGTGGTTAAGACTCTGGGGCGCAACAGGAGAGGGACTCCCATTTTCTCTGGCTTAACGATGAAAGCCCAGGGCAGGCCATGAGGTCTTGCGTGAAGTTTAAAGAGAGAAGGAAAACCTGCAACGTGTTGAATAATGTTGTGGAAGGAAAGCAGTTCTAGACACTACCACAAGGGGATAAGCTGGTACTCACGCACAGGGGCGCTGTAAGGGTTAAAAAAAGAAAATGCCTGTTAAGTGTTTTAAAGGGTGACTACGCACAGTAAGCATTTTTGGAAAACACCGGTTCCAACTGGCTTTTATTGTCTTTCCTCCAACACTGAGTCTCCGCTCCACGTGCAGGCTACTCGTGCTGGCAAGCCAACCTAGAAGCCAGTAAGGAGAGAGGGAAAGTGAAGTGGGTGGAGTCTGTGCCTTACCTCAACACTGGGTGGCAGGGGGTAGGGGTGGTGGCCAAGTGACTCACTCCAGCTCTGAGATGTGAGCAAATGCATTGTCCTATTGGAAAGAAAACTACCCAGCTTTTCTGGCAGCTCCCTGACCAGACAACGTGGTTCAGAGAAGCCGAAAGGCCTGTCAAGGAAGAGGAGGCTGGATGGCTCCATCTAATCCGCACTGATGGCAGAGAGGAACGGGCAAGCTCAGAAGGCCAGGTAAAGGGTCTATTACTCCCACCTGCTCATCTGAGCACAGCTGCCCCCAGGCCAGCTTTGGCTGGGGGACACAGGTTGATATCATGGGCCAGAGGGGAAAGCACTCCAATGTCATAGCCAATGCTGGAAGTACCCAGGGATTCTGGGTGCAGACTGGCAGGACACACTGGATGAAGAGGACCCTTTCCCGCTGCTCTGCCACTTATGGCCCACTTGTACTGTTGCACAATGAGACACTGGCGCCAACTCATAAGGAGCACCTTGAGAAAGGCTGTGCCAAACCGTGCTTCCTGTCTGAAGCAGAGAAGGCTGAACTTCCTTCTCTGGCCTCGAGATCAATATGGCAGACTACCATCAGTGGAACGATGCTCATGCCCCAAGCTCTGAGCTCACTTCCTTTCAGGCCCCAGCAAGCCTTGGTACGTGTGCACCAGTTGCTACAAATATTTTGAAAACATTTTGGAGATTTAGATTTTCCCTGTGATGTCTTATGCATCTGACAAATCCTATCTTTCCCAGATTCTCTGGAACAGAGAATAAAAAGCCACCAACAGCACTAGTTCTTGTACACATTTCTTTCTGGTCTCCTTTGGGGATCTGTCAGCACCATTCTGCTAAGGCCCCAGATTTGTCTTACGGGGCTGAGGAAACCAGTAGGAGCCGGTCAGGATTAATGGCAGATTTCCAAATCTTTATAGTGTTGGTTACAGTTCTTTCCTGGGAAGACATGGACACCTGAAATTCTCCATTTAGAACTTTTACTTCTCAACTGGTAGACCAGTTGTCCACAGAAAGATATTCATCTCTGTGAACATAATTTACTAGTGTGAATGTGTTTGTAGAAGGAAGGGGGGGCGAGGGCTGATATTCCTGTGATTATAACTCAAGGGGAGAGTAACCAACAGAAGAAGAAACAACTCTTGTCACCAGACCACAGGCAAGAGTTGCTCCAGAGAGCCCCCAGGCCCAGTGTGACCTATGTGTAAATCCTGACACTTCCTGATGTATATAAGAATTCTGAAGGTCAGTTTCTAGCCGACTATAATGTTGATGGAGAATTTCACCACCATATGAGAGGGGTTGCTGAGCTCCATTACACTTGGCTGCTCAATGAAAGGATCTCATCTCTGAACTATTTCACTTCCCCCACATGGAGGGTGAAAATTAAAAACAGATAGAGGCGTATCATGACCATAAAAGGTTGAGGCAGAAGGGCCTCCAGTGAACAGCAGACAGCTTGTTGGCAAGGAAGGGTGTGTGGTTGTGTGAGCCTCCACAGTTGAGACACTTCTGACCTGGCCAATCTGAGCGCTTCAGGGTCTGGGGATTCAATAAAATCTTCTGTCCTGCCCCAAGTGTACCCACATCTTCTCCTCCATCCCTGGTAGCTGGATCTTTGCAAGGGCTGACTGGGAGGAGGGACAGTGGAGGGCCCATCCTGGCCCATAGGGAGCCAGTTCCCAGGGAAGCACATACCCTCTCCATAAGCCCCAGTCTTCTCCAGTAAAAGCCCAGGATAAGGGGTACTGGTGATGTCCTGTTTCTTGATCTGGATGCTGATTATAGGGTGTGTATAGTTTGTGAAAATCCATCAAACTATATACTTTCATGCTCCCACTTTTCTGTATTCATGTTATCCTTCAATAAACAGTTAAAAGAGAATGATCCTAGGGGTAGATACAAGGACCCGCAGGTACCAGGATGCTCTCTCCACCCAGTACCAATAAGCTGATTTTAGCATTTTTTAGGGGTCATAAATTCTACGTGATTTTATTCCTTAAAGGACTTAAAATTTAAAAGCAAAGTTTGCAGCTTGGAAACATAATTCTCTAAAAGGCTGAACTGGTTGCACTGGTACCTTTCCTCCTTTTCCAGATAAAAAGCACAAGAGATGCTGATGATGCTCTGTCTCCAGAAACTGAGCAGCAGCATCTTCCCCTCTCTCTTTCACAACATCCTGAGAGCCAGGGTGCTTGGCAGTTCTTAAGAAACCAGCTAAATGGTTTGAAGCCTTCTTTTGGGAGCAGACAATCAAAGGAGAACTTCATTTGAAGTGACAGAGTAGAGCCATGCCACAAACGAAGAGGAGCAAAAGAAGGGAAATCAACTTACAGAACAGTTGGGAGAGAGGCTGTCCCAGTGGAGAACTATTTCCACAAAGTGAATAGGCATGTAATGAGTGAATCTACAGAGGCCAGCAGGGGGGCGGGCACAGGGAAGGTTGTTCTCGGAGGAGAGCTGGTGAGGCTTTCGAGGAAGGGCTTTCTTCCAGGAAGCCCAGGGATGTGAATTGGAAACCTTGCAGGGTTGGATCTCTCTGATGGTAAGAAGGTCCTGCAAGAGCAGGTCAGGAAAAGATGGGGGTACCTTCCTCTCAGGGACCAGAGAGAGCGAGTAGGGGATGGCTCCGTGGATCCAGGGGCAAGGATCGAAGGATGAAATTCCCAGATCCTCCAGCGATTCCACCATTCCCTAGCCCTGCCTCCAACCTGCCTCTTTAACACTCATTGGGTGCCTTCATCTGCATCAGGACAGCATGGCTCCTCTCCTTACAGCAGCAACAACAGATGCAGGCAGCCAGGGAGCAGGCCAGGGCAGCAATGCCAATGACAATGGCAGCAATGGCCAGCCCGCTCTGGGCCCTGGTCATGCCCACATTGCGGTCATCAGTGGCCGCAATGGTGGTCAGATCAGTGAAGTCATCCACGGGGCTGATAAACTGAGTAGTAGAAGAGATGGAGGTGGATTCAGTATAGCTGGGCGTATTTGGGTACTGTGGTGTTTCCGGGTAGCTGGGCACCTCGGGGACCACCGGAACCTGGGCACTGGGGACAGCAGTGTTGATGTTGACAATGATGAGGGACTGGCCTCGGACATTAGCTGGGCTGAAACATACCGGGAGGGTGTCTGTCCCCAACCTGGATTTGCTGAGTAAGAGCCAATTGCGGAGTGGAAGGATGTCTGAGTCACACCTCCAGGGGTTGTCATAGAGGCGAAGCTCACATAGGTTCCCCAGGTGATTGAAGATGCCCAATGGCAGGTTCTCTAGCTGGTTGTTCTGCAGCTGGATGGTCATGAGGCCATTGACATTAGCGAAGATATTCCCTGGAAGCTGTCTGAGGCGGTTGTTCTGGAGGGAGATATTCTGCAAGTTGGTCAACATGCGGAAGACATTCCCATCCAGCTCCTGCAGCCCGTTGGTGTGGAGGGACAGCTCCCGCAGCTCCGACAGCCCGTTGAAGGCACCAGGGGAGATGTTGCTGATCTGGTTGCGACTGAGGATCAAGACCTGCAGCTGGCGGAGGTTGCTGAAGATATTGTCAGGCAGAGAAGTGAGGTGGTTGTCATAGAGCCAAAGCTCTCGAAGGTTGTGCATGGGCCCAAAGATCCCTGGAGAGAGCTCCTTCAGGGAATTCCCAAAGAGTGTGAGACGGTTGAGTTGGGGCAGCTGCATGAAGATCCCGGGGGGCAGCAGGGAGATGTGGTTGTTGGACAGATAGAGATTCTGGAGGTTACGGTTGTTGTGGAAGAGGCCAGGGGAGAGTGCACCAATCTGGTTCTGCTGTAGGGCCAGTTCCTGAAGGTTGCCCAGCCCATCGAAAGTGCCTACGGGGATGTCTGAGAGCCTGTTCTCACACAGCCGGAGGACCTGGAGGTTGCCCAGGCGCTGGAAGACTCTGGGCGAGAGTTGGGTGAGGCTATTCTTGCATAGATTGAGCTTGTTAAGGACCCCCAGGTGGTCGAAGACGCCATCAGGGATGCGTTCCAAGTAGTTGCCATGCAACTGCAGCTCCTTGAGGTTGCTGAAATGGGTGAAGTGTGCCGGCTGGATCTGCACCAGCTGGTTGCTGGATAGAAGGAGCGACTCAAGGTTGTCCAAGCCCTGGAAGAGGTCAATAGGCAGAACCTGAAGCTTGTTGTTGGCGAGGCTGAGGTAACGCAGTGAGCCCAGGTTGCGGAAGGCACCAGGCATGATTTGGGACAGCTCATTCTTCTCGATCCTCAGGGCGATCAGGGCCGAGATGTTGAGGAATGGGGACTCGTTGAGTTCGGTGATGTGCGTGTTGAGGATCTGCAGGCTCATGGCATTCCAGGGCAGAGGGGTGGGCACCACCACAATGCGCGCCCCCGTGCACTCCACCTGGGAGGCTCTGGAGCAGGTACACTCGCTAGGGCAGCCATAATAGGCCAACCCGGCACCCCAGACTTGGCAGCCCACCAACAAAAGGAGATAGTGTTTCAGTGGCATGGCCTGTGCAAGGGGAGAGAGCACATGAGTCAGGGTCATATCACCAACACTGCAGCAGGGTTTAAGCCAACGTCAATCTTTGGTATCAAAAACTAGCTTTCCTTTGAACCCCATCACCACATACCCAACTTATGCTCCTGATGGTCTGGTCAGCAAGTCTCTTTGCCTTCCCCCATGTCTCCCCACTTCCATGCCTTTGCCCAAGCTATCCCCCTCACTAGGAGTGCTCTTCATCCTCATCCAAATCTTTCTCATACTTCCAAGTCTAGCTCAAATGCAGTCACCTCCAGGAAGCCTTCCCAGTTTCCATGAGTCAACATTAGCTACTCTCCATGCAGGTGCTCTTCCCAACCTCCACTGTGGCCCACGCCACAGCGGCTCTGAATGGCATTTGTTCCCCTCTGCCTCCTTCATCAGTCAATAAGCATTTCAAGGGCAAGGATGTTCATCTTTCATCTCTATAGGTTCCTTAAGGCAGGAGCAGTATCTCATCCACCACTGTATCCCTCACAAAATCTGAACTTGCTATTTGAACATAGTTCCTCAGGAGAGACAGGGAGGAAATAAGAACAAATAAATAGGATCCGAATCTGGGGAAAGACGTTAAGGCCATAAACACGGTGGCCTGCTGGGAGGAGACACAGCAGCCAGCAGAAGTAAGACCACTCTGCTGATCTGGTGGGAAAGACCCCAGGAAGCTGGTCTTTCCCTCTCCTTGGGTCCCCCAACCCCCTACCCCACTCTACCCCACCCCATCACACCCCACAACCACTGGCAACAACCTGCCTCTTTGTTAACGTGTTTCACATGTACTTCATCTAGGTTTATTTCAAACAGCCTTCCCAACAAAAGGAAATACCTGCACTACCTTCTGTCTCGCTGGAAGGGGCTACTGTGACTCAGCCTACACCTGGGGTCTCCCTTCTGGGGGCTAGTCCGCAAAGAAACATTGAGTGACCTTGAGTAAGTTCCAAAAACTTAAGATGCACTTTGAGCTAAAAGGTGGTAGGTCCAGACACTCCCGTAGGGCATGGTGGTGATGTGGGAATGGGTTCAAATTCATGAGGGTTTGGTGTTTGATGGCAGGGATGATGATAACTTTATATACATACCAAATGTATATACAACATGGAGACATGGGACATGAAGACTGGTTCCTGCACTGAAATAGCTAAGGTCCACTATCCAGCTGTTTGACCTTGAATGAAGTGTGAGGCCTCCTAGCTCACCTTCATCATCTGTTAAGTAGGGATGGTAATCTCTGCCCCCTCTTGAGGCTGTTGTGAGGAGCAAATGGGAGACGGAATGTGAGATTGTTTGTGCAAATGTGCGCAGCTGTTCCCAGCTCATGCACGACATGAACTTCATAGACAGAAAGGCCTCAAAGTGCTTCTGATCATGGCATTCTTAGCCAAGGAACTAAGGATTTCCGTGTATATGTAGAGCATCTGTACTTTCCATCTGAGGTTCGAGGGGATCTCTAACGCGCAAGGGGTTGAGAACTGCTGATCACACATTCCCATCGGTTTATGGGGAATTCGGGAAGCAAGGAGACTGAGACTCAGAGCGTAAAGCCCAGAATTCCAAGTTCCTGGGTGAGTACTTTGACTGTTAAGGCAGTGCCTCTCCTTTTTAATGAGCAAAAACCCTGAGTCAGAGGAAGGAGTTTCAGATGAAAGCATATAAAGCATGAACTGGCTGGGTGGAGAAGGTATTTCTCTGGCTTCAATTTGTTCCCCTGAACTCATGGAGTCCTGAGTCTGGCCCATAACTCAGAATAATCCAGGCTTTTCCATCTGGCTTCAGCTCTACGTACCCCTTCCCTGCCTCCCAACAAGCTTACTCTGAGGACAAAACACACCCACACCTTGATTTTTCATTTGTTCATAGCCCATCCAAGCCCTGACCTTCTGTACATTTGCATTAAGGGCTCAATTAATTATATAGAACAGTGGAGAAAAGAAAGAAAGAATAATAACTTGGCCAATGAAGTCCAGTGCAAAGAAATGAAGCCAGATTAAGGCATGGACACATCTAAAAAGAAAAATTTACATAGACAAATGTCAGGTCCAGTCTTGAGAACAGAACATAAACAGCCTACACAGGGGGCCAGAAAAAGGGACTCAACATCCACCGCAGGAGAAAGACCTATTGATGGCAACAAAAAATGGAGTCTGCCCACAAAAGTTAACGTGATCTTAGACTGCATTAATAGAAGTATTAAATGTAGAACAAAGAAGGGTGTGATCTTACTCTACACTGCCCTGGTCGGGCCACATCTATAGTGCTGTGCTCAGTTCCACCCTGAACTTCATCCCCTTGAAGGGCAATGACAAACTGGTCCCTTGAAGGCCTTTAATGGTAAGGGGCCTCGGAAACCAGAACACCCCCTTGGAGTGATGTACAAAATGTGAAGCTCTAATTGCTGCTGGTGGTGAGCTGGGCAGCACTGATTTACAGCGTGGACTCCTATACCCAGCATGCTTTAACATGGTGTCGCAGCCCGCGTCAGAGACGTGGGCACTAAGTTAAATGCTCACAACCTGGCAAGGCCAGGGCAGTCTCTGTCCTTTCCACACCTGTAAATGAGGGTACGGATGAGGTCCCCTCTGAGGACCCACCCGTCTCAGACCTTCTCTGAGTCTGCACTGTGTGCCTAAGGAGGGGGTGTCAGCCAGCCCCAGGAAGGCCCGGTGCCGAGGCAGGCAGGAGGGAAAGATGATTCCCTATGGGAACAGAGCCACTATAGTTGAAAATGGACCGTACTCATCTTGACAAATATTGCAAGAATTTGCGGATTTTCCTTTTTATAAATCCTTGTGCATACAGAGCCCACCCTAGCAGCAGTTTCCTGTTTCCCGCGCTTGTCACTGCCACAGCTAGTAACTGACTGCTCCAAACGACTCAGAAGAGCCCTCCTCAACCCCAGCTGCAGAGCCCTCAGGTAGGGAAGGGCTGCAAAAAAACGGAGCTGGGCAGCCAGTGAGGCCCTGGGATTTTCAGAGAGCCCTGCAGGCAAAGGTGGCAGCCCAGGCCCTCGGCAGCCCAGCACACAGCAGCCTAATAGCCCACGCCACCCAGTGCCGCTTGACAGCCATGACAAATGCCACTTAAAGACCCACAAAGCTGCCCTAATTACACCCTCCTCTCCCAGGCAGCAGAATGCATCCTCAGTCACTGCAGCAACTCATCCAGCCCCTGCGCAGGGAGGGGCACAGCCTGGCGTCTGTCGCTGGCTGGGGAATTCAGGGAGCTGAGCAGACAGAGAGCTCACCTGGGCACTCTGACGCGGTCCCTCCCCAGGAGTAGAAGCACTGGGAGCAGGCGCTCTGGCTGTGGGTCTCTTCAGCAAGAACAGCCTGTGATTCATGAACAAAAACCTAATTAGTCTCGAAGCCCTGTACTTGGTTGGTTGGTTGGTAGGTTGGGACTTTGGGGTTTAACACCATGATTGACATTCTCTAAATACAAGGTTCCCTAGGGATGGCTTCTTCTATCAATGCCATGGAGCAAAGCTTTTGGAAAGAGCCAGGAGATGAATGTGTTACTCTGGTCTTGATACTAAGCTTAAGGGTGAGTTTAGGCAAATTCCCCAGGCCTCAATTTCCTCTCCTTAAAACTTCTAAGGGCCTTTGGCAGCTCTGTTATCTTCTAATTGGAGACAGAAGGGGGATTTGACCCGAAGCCCCACCATTCTCTTCATCCTTTCTTCATTATAGGCCACAGCAAACTGCCAGCAGTGCCATCTGGCCCAGCCCCACCTTCATGCCAAGGCTTGAGGAGCTTGTACCCATCTTCCAGGCCCCCTTGTCCCGGGCAGGACAATCCCACTTGCCGAGTTGTGCATTTTCACAGTGCCAAAGACCATTTCATGGTACCTGAGAGCTGGGAGAGGCCTTAGAGAGCCTCTGGTCCTGGCCCCTCCCAATGCACCTGGGGAAACTGAGGCCCAGAGAGGGGAGCTCCCTTCCTGGCCTATGCCCTCTCCCCACCCAGGTCTCCCTAAGTATGGCCTCATCTGCAGTGAGAATTTGCCCTGTCCAGCTGACCAAGATGACGGGTTTGGAATTGTCAAGGATGTCTCCTCCCCTCGCCCCACCAGCCAGTGTCTGCCTTGACCAGCCCTCTCATAGGTGCTAAGGCCTAAGGGTCCAAAGACACGGCCTGACCAGGAGGCTCAGTGCATCCAGACCTCCCCACCTCACTAAACAGGGGTAACTGCCCCGCCCCACATCAGTACATGAAAATCACCTGGAAGTGCCTGGGAAGCTTGCTCGCTTCATACAACTGATCTCACAGTGTTGTAGCTGTGAGGGTTAGACGAGTTAATGCACGTAAAGCACTTAGATTCATCCTCGGCACAAAACGAGTACTCAATAACTGTTACTTACAATTACTGTTCATTCTGCCATGGAGTAAAATCAAAGTCTCTGGAAGCTCCACCCACAGAGATCCCGATCCCCAGGTCTGAAGGGCCCAAGATCCCCAAGACCTTGCACATTTAACAAATGCCCCAAATGACTATAATGAAGATGTCCACAGTCCACACTCAGAGGCATCGCTCAAGGGCTGGACCAGCTGGGACCCCATGCTCATGATCTGCATCATTTAGTGCCAAGAACCGAGAGACTGACCCGGGATCAGAAAGGCCAAGGGTCAGGCTGCAGGCCTGGCCAGCTCCCTGTATCAATACTTCCTCCACTGGCCCTTTCTGCAGCCCCATCAGGAATCCAGGCTTTGTGCTAAGTTAAACCCAGCAGTAGGAGCTGCTGTCAGAAGCAGAGCTTAGAGCCCAGAGCATTAGAGGCAAAAGGGCCTTTTGAGACCATTTGGTCAAACCACATGGTCATTTTATATATGGAAAAACTTAGGGACCATGAGGGAGGAAGGGACTTGCCCAAGGCCATACCATCAGTTGAGGACTCCCAAGCTCAGAGCTCTACCTGAACCTCTGAACCTTGTCAAAAGCCTTCAGGACCTTGTCAACCATGCATCTGGCATTGCCTAGAAGGGGACTAGAGGTGGCTTTGCTCCCTCCATTCTAGAATGACCTCAGGCTCATATACAATCCACCCCCCGCCCAGCTACCCAGCATTATGGGAAAAGGTCAAGTTGCTAGTTGCTCTCCCAACTCCCAGGGTGTACAGTTGGAGAGGTGCTCTGCCTTAGCACTGCTCTGATGTTTGTGTTTGCTCAGTTTCACCCGAGTGGCCTGGCAGTGGAGGGAAGGAACAGAAAGGGTCACCACAGGAGTTGATCTCCATGCACAGCCCCATTGAGGGTGGTACCCATTTCGGAATGCTCCACCCCAAACACAAAGCATCCCAGATCCCCAAGGGAAGACTGGCCACACCCTCATCCCCGACCTGAATTGATTTTCGACTCCATCTCTTAGGACCTTTCAAAACCAAAATATTGTTCACTTGTTTAAAAAAGAAAATGAGTAAGAAAAAGCAAGTCTTTTCCAGCCCCAGGGTTAGAGAGAGAGGGCTTCTTGCAGAGGCCCAAGTGGGGCTGTAATTAGCTTGGTAAAAGCAGCAAGAAGTACTGGCAAACTTGCCAGCGGAGCAGGGAGAAGCTCCCACTCAGGGCTTTCATTAAAGAAGTCATGTGTGACAGCCCCTTCTCCAGGTAACACCTGGGGCCCAAGTTAGATAGAAATGGGTCAGCCCCTCGTCAAAGCACCTTGGAAATGGTTTCTAAATCCTGTGTCCCAGAAGCCAAGGGAGGCAGTGAAACCAGAAGCTGCAGCCCGTCTTTCGCGGTCAGGGTTTAGGGAAGCAAATTGCCATGTGTAATCACAGCCTCCGAGTGCTTGCTGGCAGGATCGACTTAGGACCACGTCTCTCCCATCTCTTCCTATTTGTCTACATCTGGATCTACTCCCACCTGTGCCTCACCCTCACTCCCACCCTCATTTACTGAGTAAACCCAGGTAATGTCCCCTGGGCCTGGGGAGAACCTTCCATGAGTGCCCTGACTTTCTGCCAGGTCTGCTCAGAACCCTTCGCCCTGGCCCAACCTCTCACATGCTAGTCTCATCACTGCAGAGCCTGCCCAGCTGACTCAGGACCACAGGCAAATGGGCCTGTCTGGCCCTGAATGCATCCCAGATGTTCAGCTGATGCAGAGTAAAAGAAAGACAGCCATTTGGAGAGTTTCTAAATTAGGAGCCAGTGGCACCAACACCTCATCTGAAAGCCTCCTGATATATGGCGATATAACCCCAGATAACCCCAAAGGAGAAGCAGGAGTGTGGCAGACAGGCATCCAGCACCTTCGGCCTGGGTGCTGTGCCCTCTAACAGAGTCGCAGCCTGCCCTGAGGTGACGTACTTGGCCCTGGAGGTAGACTGTCTCTCTCACACTTTGGTACAGGTGGGCTCTGGAAAGTTCTGGTTTTCCACTGTTGGCTCTTTGGCTTCACTCCTGCCTCTACATTTGAGCAGAGATGCTGGTAAAGGTACAACAGTCACAATCTAAAAAAAAAAAAAAACTCACCCAAGAGGGGAAGCAGGGAAGGGGTGGGGGGAACATCGATGTGACGGAGAAACACTGATGGATCGCCTCTCATTAGCACCTAGATGGGGGACCAAACCCGAAACACAAGTAGGGCCCTGACAGGGGATAGAGCCCATGACCTTTCTGTGTGTGAGGCCACGCGCCAACCAGTTGAGCCGCACTGACCAGGTCATGACAGTCACAATTTCACGTGCGCAGCACCTGCATCAAACCCATCTCCAGCCCTGACTCTCCCTGAGGGAAGCCAGCAGTCTCAGCCACACCCCCGGCACTGGCTGGCAAGAGAGGGAGCTGCCAGAGTTGGGTCGCTTAAGCCCCACACAGACTCAGAGCCCAGTTCAATTCTGAGTCCACAGCTGAATTCCAGACTGGAAAACTGCACACCAGCCCGTTTGCTTTTGTAGCAAGTGTAAGTATGGAAAGAGGACAGATCCTGGCCTGGGAACACCCTATAAAGCAAGGTCTCAATGGTCCTGTACAGACCCAAATGCAGCGCAGGAGATGGGTGGCCACCCCAGTAAGTGCCAGGGAGGAGGACATGGGTTCAAATAACCTGAATCTTAAGACGAGAAACTTCCCCCAGCGGAGTTTGTATCAGAAAAGAGGTAACTCATTGGGTAACTCGTATGATAACTTGGTCAGTTTTCAGTGTGTCTTGCCGGTCTTTAAAACGTCTTCTCAGCACCCCAAGTTGACATCATGGGACGGTTAGGGCAAGTGAAGGCTGGTCACAGATCCGCAGGAGGGGCTGGTGGCCCCAGCCGTGCTGGGCAGTGGGTGGGCAGGCTAGGCACCCACCAGCTCAGGCTCTATTTGGCAGCGTTGAGAGCATCCCCAGGCACCACGCCAGCCCTGTCCCTTCTGGAGTCGCTCCCTAGGAGAGCGGGGTCAGCAGAAAATGGGGGTGGGGTATGACAGCCAGGTCTTTCCAGGCGGACAGCGGGGAGCAGGGAGAGACAGGGCCGGCCCGCCTACTTACCAGCAGCGCGGCGCCCGCCCGCCCACCGTCGACCAGGGGGAGCTGGAGAGCAGGAGGACGAAGGGTGGCTCAAGGCTGCAGCATGAGTGCTGCTCGCCGTTCAGCTCTCGGTATTTAAACGGTCCCCAGCGTGAGTCACCGCAGGGGGCAGTGTCGGCGGTGGTGGGGAGGGGCGACCGCGCCACTGCAGCGCCCCGACCCACAGTCAAGGACAGCCCTCCCAAAGGAGCCACACACACCTGTGTGCGCCCAAGTGCAAGGGGTTTTCTTCTTCTGCCACATTTTTAAAAAGTTTTTTAGTTGTATTTTTTCCGTTACCATCTATCCCCCTTATACCTCCCTCCCCACCCCCACCCAGCAATCGCCGTGCTGTTTTCCACGTCCATGACTCCTTTTTTCTTTTTGCTCAATTCCCTGCACCCACTAGCCCTCCGCCCCGCCCACAGAGCTGTCAGCCTGCTCTCTGTCTATGCACATTTTTTTTTTTTAAATAACACATTTTAATCTTTTCTCTTTTCCTCCAATGTTTCTTTTGGACTCGCTGCACTGGCCACTGTGGCTGCAGAAAAGAACTGCGTGGTTCTGAAAAAGGCATTCATTCTTTTCTTTTCCTCTTAAACTATATCCGAGAGTGATTCCTAATTTACAGAAAACGTGCAAGAACAACACAAGGAACACTCTTATTTGCTTAACCCAATTCATCTATTGTTAATATTTTGGAAAAATCATGTAATTCCAAAGAAAAAGTTAGAGCTGCAGCGTCCCTCCTAAAAACATTTTGACTCCCTTTTGACGTCACCCAATATACCCACACTGTCCCCTCATACACACAGCAGACAAGGGGCATATTTGAGATGAGGGGCTCCCCGTGCCCTTCGCCTCTATGTGGGAGCTCATGTCCAGCCATCCATGTACGGGGCAAGAAACCACTTCTGTTCGTGGTATCACCAGGAAGACTGGGGAAGAGGAGAACGAAGCCATAGTGGGAGGGACGGGAGGCTGCCATACCCTGCTTCTCCTCAAAGAAGGCGCCTCAGCTAGGTCTGAGCTGCATTTGACTAAGCCGCCTGCCCTCCCTGGTTCAATTTACCCTCTCAGCCAAGTGGGGAGAGTGACTTTTACACACAGTGCCTCATGGAATGCCAAGAACCTTAATTAATGTTTGTGCCATGCTTTGAGACCTGTGATGAAAGGAAAACATAAAAGTGCATAGTGTTATTACTGAAATAGTCATTTGGGTGGCTCGTCAGGGTCCAGCCCTGCTGCCTGAATCATGCCACATGGCCCTCACCATGGCACCGTGATTCAGAGCCAGAAATGAAAAGCACCCTGTCCATGAGCCCAAGTGACACGTGCCCAGGAGGGGCAGGTGCTGCTTGGAGTAGGTCTCCACACAGCTCCCAGCCCGAGCTCTTCAACCCAGTCCCCCTCCAAGTAATATCCCGTGTGGAGAACCACTTCCCTCTTATCACCTTGGCACCCCCCCATCCCCAAACTGGGGTCTTGAACTGCATCTTTTAAAATATTTTATTTATTTTTATTTTTAGACAGAGGGGAAGAGAGGTAGAAAGGGAGAGAAACATCAATGTGTGATTGCCTTTTGTGCGCCCCCTACTGGGGACCTGGCCCACGGCTTGGGCACGTGCCCTGACTGGGAATCAAACTGGCGATTCTTTGGTTAGCAGGCGGGCGCTCAGTCCACTAAGCCACACCAGCCGGAGCTTGAACTGCATTTTTATAGAACCTACAAAAATAAGAATGTTCCCTCATTTGTTACTTTCTTTCCTTTCTTTCAAATCCTAACATTCAGCCCTTCTGTGCCAGGCCCTGTGCTGGGAGCTGGGAGCCACACAGGAATGAACTGGATACATTTCTTGCCCATAAAGAGCTGGTAGTCACTGGGGAGGAAGATTTGACATTGATGAAGCAGCTACTGTGAACCAGAGAGCCCACATTTATACATTATTTCATCTGTACCAAGTTTCTCAACCTCGCCACTATTGACATTTGGGGCCAGAGAAGCTTTAGCTGTGAGTAACTGTCCTGTGTACTATAAGGTGCTTAGAGCATCCCTGGTCTCTACCCACCAGATACCAGTAGCATCCCTCCCAAGTCGTGACAACCAAAAATGTCTCCACTCATTGCCAAATGGCCCCTGGAAAATCCACACACGCCGGGTCAAGACCACTGGTCTACCAAATAATTCTGTGAGTGGGAGTGATAACCCTTCTTTTACAGATAGGAAAACTGAGGCCCAGGGTGGTTAACTAATTTCCCCAAGGTCACTTGCTAAGTGACAAAACCAGGATTCAGCCTTAGCCTATGCATTGATTGCCTGCCGTTTCCACCACCATTGCTGGGTTGCGTGCTCCGATGCACACAACTGCTACAAATGCAAGAGAGGCTGTGCAGATTAAGGGTTGGGAGATGATGCAGGGAATGAGGTAACTGGTAGAACCTCCTTCAGGCTGAAAAAATGTGGGTGCATTTGAAGGGATGGGGCTTGAGTTTCCTGTAGAAGGTGACCTTAAAAGATGAGTGGGACCTGGAAATGTGGGGTGGGGGGAGTGAGTTAAGGGAAATCATCGAATCACAGCAAGAAAGAGAGAGGGTTCTGGACCAGAGACCGAGTAGGGCTGGAGCCCAGCCATGTGGCAGGCTCCACTGGGGAGCTCTGGGATACCCCCCTCAGGCGTGTGATGTCTCTCTGCAGGCAGTAGGGAACCAACAAAAGTTTTAGAGTTGAGGAGAGGCCCAGCCAGAGCCAGGCTGAAGTAGTATGGCAAGGTTTCGGGTTTCATGGAGGACCCTTGGGTGTCCACAGGACATACAGTTTTCAAAGCTCTCTTATCACCCTCTTTCGTCCTGGACAGGACATGAATTTCAATACCGTAGCCAGGCCATACAGGAAGGACCCTGTGCCCAGACCCAGGGCGGCTCTAGGGTTTCCGCTACAGGACCTCTGAGCGTCAGCCCACTGAGACCCCTCTCTCCTGAGGAAGGACATTCTCTCCCACAGAGAAAACAAAATGGTCCCTGTCAGCCCCCAGAAATGCGCTCTGTTATTGGTGAAAGCAAAAGCCTGATTCACTACCACCTGCAGCTCGGGAAACCTCAGGGCTCACTTTCCAGCCCCCCTGGGAGAACCAGAAGGGCCAGGGTTGCCTCAGGGCTTCAGGGAACTCTGATGCCTCCCACCCACACACGTTTCTCTAGTCTAGTGACTAAGCGTGGAATCTAGGGAAGCAGAGGTCCTGTGAACCAGCTTCCCCAGCGGGGAGGAAACCCTGTCATAGCACCCTTGGGAGAGAGAGCTGTGACCCTGCTCAGCCACTTCAGGGATGGGCTGGGCAGTGTCGCAGGGTGAGGTGCCCTGGTGGACTGGCGGAATAAGAAAGATGGAGAACACCCAGGGCTGGCAAAAATGCGGTGTTCTTTGTTGATGGGAATATAAATTGTTACAGCAGTAGCTGCCCAAATTCAAAATGCATAAACCCATTCTCCAGGGTCAGTGCCAACAGGCAGACACGGTCATGTGTGTGGACACAGAGCTGCACATTCAAGAATGCCCAGTACAGCATTTCTGTAATAACGGATTGTTGCAAATAATACAAACGTCCACCCATTAGACAATGATTCCATGCTCTGTGGAAATCCATGCCCAAGTAACTAACTTAAAAAGATAGGATACATCTTTATTTGCTGAGAAAGAAAATACATCCAATGTACTAAGCAGATTAGTATATAGGGTGGGGCAAAAGTAGGTTTACAGTTGTGAGTATATGAAATGCAGTTTATTCTTATATTATTATTTACTAATTTTTGTATCATTTTCCATACGAATCACTGTTAACTTACTTTTGCCCCACCCTGTATATAATATGATTACACTTACTGGTTTTAGGGGGGAAACCATAAATGCAAAGCTCCTCAGTTATATTTTAACATACGAGAAACATAGTGAAGAAAACAATCGCACCCTTCATCAATCACAGTAACGCAAAAATCCAGAAGATGGCACAAAACACCAGTTTTCCCACTGAGTGGCCCTGTGGTGCCCACGGAGTCGGCTGCAGTGGGCACCCAGGGCTCTGTCTGCCCGGGGCCTCCCTTCTCTCCCCACCCAGGTCGCCTGCTCTGCTCTCTCCTGCTGCTCCCCTTGCGGTGGCCCCGCCATCTCCGACACAGAGAAGGCCGTGGGGCCCCCAGGTTCCCAATGGGCAGCTGCGGCTCCATCTTATTTCCGCTGCCCTGGCTGTTCCCTGAAGGAGGAATCTTAGGCAGCTCCTCCGAGCAGTGCGTCTTGAAGACCAACAGGAGTCCCCCGCATCCATGTGCCCTCCCAGCAGAACTGCAGAGCCACCACCAAGGTCTCTGTCAAGGACCTCCCCTCATGCAGATGAAGAGGGCCGAAAAGAGATGCGTGGGTGGGAGGAAATGTCAGCCAGCTACACCTCTACGGATGTGCAGGAATGTGTTTATAAACGCACATATAACCCGTGTATTCGTGTGTGTATACACACATGTGTGACACGTATACCCATGTATATATACGTGTGTGTATACATGCACATCACACACATAAATCTTTGTCTATATCTATATAGCAATATTTAGAAAGGAACCTGGAAGGATACACTCAGAACTGCTATAATAGTGAGAGGAGGGACCAGTGATGAGTGAGGATTTCTTATAACCATGTGTTGTTTTACGTTCCATTTAAATAAAAACATTCTTTATAATTATGTGTTGCTTGTGTTCCATTTAAATAAAAATTAGATGCATTCCTGAACCGCATCTAATTGAACTGGAACCACCATTTCAAAAGACAAAAAGCAGAGATCACGCCGTGCCGCGGGTGGGTTCCGGCGGCCGTGGGTGCAGCACTGCGTCGGTGCTGATCGGACGCGATCGGAGCTGCAGGAGCGTGGGCAGGGAGGCGCAGAGAGATGGAAGGATCTGGGGCTTGATGGACGATGAGCGGCGAGAAGGTAAGCTGCCTTACGAGGACGTGGCAATACAACTGGGTGAGCTTCCTGAACCGGATCAGGACAGCGGGGGCTCCACGGAATCCGCTAAAAAATGAGAGGTGGAGTGGACCGACTCAGCTTTACAGTACCTGCACGAGAACTGCCCTTCATAGGAAACTGACACCTGGCTCCCTCCTCATGGACGGATTTTTTAAAAATTACATAGGTACGAAAGGTTTTCTTTCGGTCTCCTAATTCAGATCTTTTAGTGATAAATTGACACTCAAAATTGTGTGCCCACTCAGTTTGTGACAAGAAGGTGCAATGCGCAGATACTCTCCAGAATGAGAAACAGATTTCTCAGGAGTGCAGAATATTTGGCTCTTTGAACCTGAAGCTCTTCCTTCCCTAGCTTGTGTTTAAACATGTTTGGTTAAATATTTGCCTTTAACTCTAATTTTGCTTTACTCTCACAGTTCAACGCTTCGTAACTGCTTGTATGTGTCCTGTGACAGGCAATTGAAGATATGAGAGGGCGGGCTCAGGAAGAGGAAGCCAATGTAAGAATTGCTAACGTCTCCTGTAGCCTCTCAGAGGAGCAATCTGGGTGGATGTGTAGGAGACCTGGAAACGTGATAGATATTTAGAAGCTCATTCACTGACTACTGGGACTCCTGAAATGTTTTCAAACTTGGATATATTTGTAAATTAAAGAGCATCTGACATTCCCTCTACTCTCCCTACCTCTTCTTTTGAGGCTTCTAGAAAGGATCCTTGGCTAGATGGGCTAGTAGTTTTATCCAGTAAAGGGATTTATCTTCTCAAAGCCTTTTGAGACATAACTGAAACTCCATGGAATCAGTATTTAGTTAGACATTTATGTGAGAACTTGTATTTTGAAAAACATATGATCTCCTGGAATTATTTGCTTTAGTTAAGTGTGTCTGCTTTGTTCTCTATCTAGATTGTAAACTCTGTGGGAAGATGCCCTGGTTTATATTTCTGTATCTATCATTGAAAAACTGAAAACACCGAATAACTGAAATCTCTCTTCTTAAAAAAAAAGACAAAAAAACTAAGTTTTATTTATTTATTTATTTTTTTAGTGTTTCCTTTTTTGACACTAAAACTGCCTCCACCAAGGGGTTCTCTTCCCCCTTTCAGACCCCATGGTGGCTGGTTCTCTCTCCCCCTCTCCTCAGCTGTGGGGGGGGACCCACAAACAGGCTCATCCCATTCCAATGCCTCCTGCTGTCCTGCACCTTCAAACACATCACGCAGAATCCCTTCCCTCAATTGTCCTGGATGCTCATTGTGGAGGCCAAGCATCCACTCAGCAATCTGAGAGTTCATTAAGTCGAAGGCCCTGGGCTAGTTGTCAGTACACAGGAGTGAATCCATTCTGTGGGAGGTTCAAACCCATGAACAGTCACATGCAAGTGTAAGACATGTATGGGATGGGGCCACACAAGGGAGCCGCCAAGCCTGCCTGAGCTGTGCAAAGGAACTTCTCCAAGGAGATAACCCTTGGGCTAAGCCTGGTAAGATAAGCAGGTGTTTGGGCAATCTGGGGAAAAAAATAACATTTGCAAAGGCTGAAAGGCATAAAAGACCATGGCACATTCAGCATGTGGAAAGGAGTTCAAGGTAATCAGACAGCAGAGTGCATGTAAGAGCTTAGTAAAAACGCCATTCTGGGGAGAACGCAAGAGACAATGTATGAAGGGTCTCATCAGCTGCAGCTCATTCTGTAGACAGATGTGGTCAGACTGGTGTAGGGCAGTGGATTTCAAGCAGGGGTTATTTTGCCTCCCTCCCAGGGGAAATTTGGCAATGTCTAGAGACATTTTTGGTTGTCACAACTTGGAGAATGAAGTGGCATCTACCGAGTACAGGTCAGAGTTGCTGCTAAACATGCTCCAGTGTAGAGGACAGCCTCACAGCAAAGAAGTGTCTGAGCTGAGATGCCAATCGTGCTGAGGCTGAGGAACACCAGTGCAGAGAAGATGGGTGGTTCTGGCAGCACTACACAGGATGGGTTCAGGACAAGGGGAGGGGCAGAGGGTGGGAAGGAGAAATGATGGGAGTGGGAAGACCTAGTAGAACATTCTGGCTCAGATGGGAGATGCTGAAAACCTGAGCTAAGATGGAGAAGTGAGAATAGAAAGGAGTGAATCAGGAGGTAATATAGGAGTGAAATTGGTAAAACATGCTGATGGATTGGCTATGGTGGTGAGTGGGATGATATAGTGGGGCTATTACCATATGGGTTAAGTCACCATAACAAAATGAGCCAAAAATAGCAAGAGCTTAAACACGATGGATATTTGTTTCTCATCTAGGACTGGGATGGTGGCTTGACTGTATGAGGGACTGACATTCCATCTCTCTACTCTGATGTCCTAAATCCATGATTCCCATCTCATGTCCAAAATGGCTGCTCCCACCCTGACCAGTGTGGCCCATTGGGGTGGGCTTTGTCCTGCAAAGAGAAAGGTCGCCAGTTCAATTCCCAGTCAGGGCACAAGCCTGAGTCAAGGGTTCGGACCCTGGTCAGATGTGTATGAGGGGTGGCTGGTTGATGTTTCTCTATCACATCAATACTTCTCTCCCTCCCTTCCCCTCTCTGTAAAAATAAATAAAATATTTAAAAACAAAACAAAAACAAAATGGATGCTCCCTTCATATTCATATTCCTGCCAAAGGAAAAGCAGGAAAAAGGAAGAGAAGGGCTTGGTTTTTCCACTTAAAGGCCAGACCTAGAAGCTATCACATCGCTTTTGCTCACGTTGCATTTGCAACGACTTAGTCATGTGGCTGCCCTTACTTGCAAAGGAAATGTAGTCTTGAGCTGAACTCCACATACAAATTTAAAACTCGTATAACTATTCAACTAGGGCAATTAGAAGTCCATGCCACATGCAATGAAAGAGTAAAATTCATGAAGAGAAATGGCCAGTTTTTCGGCATGGGTGACCAAGTGGATGGTGGATACCACTGAGAGCACTGGAGAACACAGGGAGGGTGGCAGGGGGCAAGGGGGTAGACTCATTCTGAACAGGCTGTGCATAAGTCCTGTGAAACCATTATGTAGACTTCACACTGAACCTGAAATCAGATCTGAGCTCAAGGGAATGTTCTGGGGGGGGGGCGGGGAATAGGGGTCTAAGAAGTCATAGATAAGAGGAGCTTGTCCAGAAATGAGACTTAACCTGAAGTCAACAAACCCCTGCTGTAAAAGCAAGCTCTCTACACCTAAAGGATGGAGAGGGAGATGAGTCTATGAATTTCCAGAAACTGTAGCCGTGGTAGCAGAAATATGCTATACAAGCACCTTTTTCTGGGGAGACAGATCATGACTGTCATTAGGTTCTCAAGGGGTCTGGGTGTAGGGAAGGTAAGAAGAGGGTTCAAAAGGCAGCCTGGGGCCCCGATATTACTGAGGCAGGTGGAGGAAGAGGAGCCAACAGAAGAGACCAAGAACAAGCAGTGAGGGCGCGTATAGAAGCAGCAGGACAGGTATTTGTAGAGTGCGGAGCGCAGGGGTTTAAGAAGAATGTGGAGGACTGTGGGTGAAGCCCACTGGGGATTGGGAAGTCCATGGCAAGGGTATGGTCAGTGGTGTGAGGGGTGGTGGGGGCTGGGGGAGTAGAAGGAGCAGGTGCAGGAGGAGTCCTGGAAGAGACATGGGGCTTTTAGGATGACAGAGGACTGAACATGTCTATAAGTTGAGTGGAAATGTCCAACAGAGATGGAGGGATTGAGATGAGCAGAGACAGAGCAAGTGATATTTTCTTCTTGGAACAGGCTCCTGACACCCACCTCAGCACTGCGGTGTGGTCCCAGCAGCAAGAGCAGAACCAAGGGCTCAGGCTTCCGGGGTGGTTTCCAAACCCCAGCTCTGCCTGTCACTGGCTGGGACTTCAAAAACATTAATCCACCTCTCTGAGCCTCCTTGTCCCCATGTGTGGTCTCAGATAACAACCTGCCTCGTGTGAGTGACGGAAGGCTTAGAAGAAGGTCATGTGTGACACGTGGATCTCAGGTTTTGATGACAGTGCATGCTCTGTGAGTGTGAGTGCCCTTCTCCCCTCCCCACCCCTCCCTCCTTACAGGGAGGTTTCTTGCAGGAAAAGGGCAGTCTTTGAGGACATGACTTTATAATCTTCCTAATTGTCCCAAAGGGGCAGAATTTGGTCTATTTAAAGTATTGCACACCATACTCACATGGGAAGAATAAAGCCGAAAACACTAAAAACATATAAAAAATAATAATGGGACAAACAAGCTGACAGTCACCTTCTTAAAATGCCCAGGGACAGCTCCCAGACTCACGTCCATTCACACCTGATTATTAGTGGTGTTTCTCCTAAGACAAGTGTTGGGAGATGTGCTGTCTGTCCCCAGCATTCTGCTCCTGATGATGATGATGATGATGTGTTTAGAGTAGTGAGTGTTCCAAGGAGGCTGTTTGTTCAGAGGCTGTCAAGCCTGGGAGCAGTGGGTGGAGGAGAGAGGATTTGACACTTGAAAAAGCAATCCTCAAACAAACAACCCAATTAAAACATAGGCAACAGACTTGAGTAGACCTTTGTCCAAGGAAGATAGACAAATGGTCAATAAGCACATGAAAGGATGCCTAGCATCATGAGTCATCAGAGAAATGCAAGTCAAAACCACCATTAAGA
This sequence comes from Glossophaga mutica, assembly GCA_039655065.1. Classification (NCBI taxonomy): domain Eukaryota; kingdom Metazoa; phylum Chordata; class Mammalia; order Chiroptera; family Phyllostomidae; genus Glossophaga; species Glossophaga mutica. The sequence goes on along the minus strand of CM077304.1, from coordinate 171,176,918 downwards.
TACCGCTTCATACCCATTAAGATGGCTGCTATCCAAGAAGTAGGAAATTATAAGTATTGAAAAGGGTGTGGGGAAATCGGAGCCCCTTGGGCAGCGCTGACAGAAGTGTACAATGGCGCAGCTGCTGTGAAAAACAGCATGGTGATTCCTCAAAAAAAAAAAGAGAGAGAGAGAAAATTAAATGTAGAATTACCATAGGATCCAGCAATTCTACTTCTGGTTATATACACAAAAGAATTGGAAGCAAGTTCTGAAAGAGAAATCTGTGCGCCCATGTCCATAGTGGCCTTAATCACAGTAGACAAAAGCAACCCTAGTTTCTATTGACAGATGAATGGCTAAACAAAATGTGGTACGTACACACAATGAAACATTACTGAGCCTTAAAAAGTAAGGAAGTTCTGACACATGCTGCAACATGGATGAACTTGAGGGTACATACCATAAACCAGTCACAGAAGGACAAACAGTGTACGACTCCACTTACATGAGGTACTAATGTGTTCAAGTTCAGGGATACAGAAAGTAGAGTGGGCGTTGCTGGCCGCTGTGGGGAGGAAGAATGGGAAGTTAATGTTTACATTTGGCATGAAGAAAAAGTTCTGGGGATGGATCGGGATGATGGCCGCACGACAACATAAATGCACTTAATGCCATCGAACGGTACGCAGGAAAACAATCAAAGTGGTAAATTTTACGTTGCATGTATTTCACCACACAAAAACGCAGCCCTCGCGCCAAGCTGTACTGATGAATTGAGGGCCATTGTGTAACTAGTGAAATGTTTTCCTGTGAAATTAGAAAGTAGGCCTTCCTGAAAACATTGTCAAAAATAAGAACACAGAAACCCAATCTGAGCGAGCCTGTCCCTGGTTCACCTGGATGCGGACAGGTCATTGAACCCACCCTCCTGCTCTGGGCTGGACTCAGCTCCCCTCGGCCAGCAGGTGTGTCTAAGCTTTTAAAGAAGGCTGGTCCGTCTGGGTGATGGAAATATGAGCCATTTTCCCACCTCTATAATTTTGTCTTTTATATATTTTCCGCGTTTTATGTAATTGACTTGATTTTATAATGAAGAAAACATTCCTTCAATTCTCTGTATTTTGAAGACTCCACAAGCCCTGTGGCCACCGACTGGGCTCCAGGCAGGCACTCTCTGCTAGGGGTCTGCAGGGACAAGTTGGGGTGGTCTTCAGTCTCCACCCTCAGGGTGCCATCTCAGGGGACTGAGATTCATAAACAAAGAACTTAAAGCACCTCGAACTTAACCCAGCTTTGTCCTCACGCAAGCAATTTGTCCTAAAGGGACGGAGGAGGGAAAGACTCATCCAGCCGGGAGAGATCAGAGAAAGCGTGGCGCAGGGCTTCGGTAAAGGAATGGGATTCTGAAAGCATTTAAAGGGGTGGGTGGGGTTGTTCCAGGCCAGGGCTATGGGGTGAGCAAAGGCTCAAAGGCAAGCAAAGGTGCTGTGCTTGGGGGAGTGAGCTTTTACAGGGAACTGGGTTATGACGCCCTTGTCTGCTGGGCTTAGAAACTTGGACTTTTTCCACAGGTGACTAGGAACCAGGAAGGATGGTGGTCATTATTTTTTTTTCATTTATTTTATCAAGAGACCAGTGCACCTAGATCTAATGGCCTCAGAATCTGCCTTCTCCTTCCACCGTCCTCGAGGGCAGTCTGAAGCTAATTCAGGTAAGCTTGCTAAATGTCTATTTAAACGTTGTTTTTCAAGGAGTCCATCCATCTCTTTCCCTCAAAGGGACTTAGTGAGTTGGCAAATAGACAGTTAACAACTGGAGGTGGGTCAGGGGACAGAACTAGTTTCAGGAAGAGGAAGGGAAAAGTTCTCTTTGGCCTAAGGCAATTTATTCGAGTTACATTTAATTTTACACTTTAATATAAGACTTCCAGATTTTATGCCACAATAAAACAGAGCACCCTTTGAAATGATTAAACTGGCAACTCCGTAGTCCTCCCGGCCAGAGCAGCCCCCAACGCGTCACCGAACCTAATTAAAGGTCAGAGATGGGTGCGGGAAGAGCTGCTGAGTTTTCTCATTACTGCATGAAGGGACAGGTCTGCTGTGAGTGGCCGACATGACTGAAGGTTGCACAGAATTCTGCACAAGGGCACATGGACTCGATTCAGGAAGCCCCATTCTTCCCCTGCTCCCCACTTTGAGAAACCAGGCTTGCACATCACTCCTTCTACAAATTCTTCTCAGTATATAACCCCCATTCCACCGCTAAAAAAAAATGCTGTTACCTAGGTAAACAGGTTCAAAAACACATGGAAGGTTAGGAGTCCAGAAAATGGACCTCAGCCAGTTACTTCCTCATACGGATATCAGTTTTTTCATCTATAAAGTAGGAATATGACATGAGATAACCATTTATGACAGCTTATTTTTCTATGAAAAAAAAGTAACTTTTCCCCTTACTCATCTGATAAAGGAGAGGAAAGGAAGGCAGGAACAGAGGAAGGGAGGGAAGGAGAGAGGCAGGCACAGTTGGTTCACCGTCATGTTTGCATCCACCTTGACTAATTTCAGACCCTCTTGACTTCTTGCACTGTGATCACACACATCAGTGCCCAGACCAAATAGCTGTTTAATGAATGCTGAATCAGACCCCCTTCCTGGCCTTTTCCTACTGCGCAGGCACATTAAGTGACCCAAGATGGCGGCTCCTGTTGATCTGGAGTTAGAGAAGGTAAAAGAGGGTCTTGAGCATGCAGAAGCTTCTCTCAGGAAGGTCAGGGGACTGTGGGCAAGAATCTCAGATGAGGCCATAGTCTTGCAGAAGAAAAGACTCCAGGGGCCTGGGGAATGGTTTCACGGAGTCCTAGGTGCGCCTGGTCTCCTTAGGCTGGGGTGGAGGTTAGTGGCTCTTCCAGGACAGGAGCCTGTTGGGCTGGGTCCAGTTAAGGGTGCAGCGATTGCTGGTCCGTCTCCTCCTTCTGACCTCCAAAGCCGTTTTTGTTGTGCCTGGAGCCTTCAGGGACTCAGTTCCACAGCGAGACCTGGAGTGCATTTCCATTTGACGCCCCTTCAGGGGGCTTGCCTGAGCTGAGGCATCTGTAATTCTGCCTCCTCATTTGCTGTGAAAAACTCCAAGGCCAACTTGTGTTTTTAGGCCATTTATTTGAGCTCATACCTTAAAAGGTCACAGTAGCTAGAGTTCAGAAAGTCAGACATTCTCACAGCAGTGTTCATGTCTGGCCTTTGGTCCCCACATCCTTTTCTGAAGGACTAGTCAAAAAAAAAGAAAAGCCCAATAAAGTTTCCCAGATGAAATTGGTATCAGAAGGAATTGGGCTTTTCCCCTTGTTCAAACAAGCTCTTATAAAGTGTTACTGCTCAGAAACACTCTGACCCCTAAGAATGGTCAGGGTTCTCACAGCACTACCAACCCCAAACTACTTGCTTTAGGGGAGGGGTAAGAGAAAGACAGGGCCTGGAAAGGACCCTAAACCTCATCCAGTTTCAATCTATACCTTTCTAGAAAAGGAAACTGAATTCCAGAAAAGTCTCAGTCAGAGGTTGGAACTACAAGGCAGTACTCTGTTTTAGCCCACACTTTTTGACTTTGAGTCCTTCCAAAGAGCAACAAGTTACTTCTTAAGACTGCTTTCTGGTCAACCTTTGCATAAGCAATGAGACAGATGAAATAGTTCTTGCACCCGAACAGAAGCTGTCTGTTACTGCTCTGTGGGGGGAAACTCAGTGATAGCCACGATCCCAGGTTCCACTGTCAAAGCCTTCGCCTGAGTCCTGGAGCGACCGGCTGCCCTCTCCGGCATTGTCCGTTTCCCGGCTGGCGAATGAAGGGAGATGACTCAGCCTTGCTTCTGACAACAGAGGACTCTGAAGACAGGAATGCATGCTGGCTCTTGTTGCAACTGGGAATGTAGAATGAAGGTGGCAATAAACAAGTGGTTAACAGTATGGATGGGGATCCAGACCATAAGCAATGAGGAAAAGAAAGCTGACTTCAAGGCCAAATAAGGATGACCCCTGGGCTTTCCCAGTGCCCTGACCCACCTGCCCCATCCCTTCTGCAAGGAGTTTGCTCATATTAGGACAGAGTAGTGGCCCTCAGCACTGGTGACTCTGGGTAGATCAGCCTCCTGGTCATGTCCGAGCGGGACAGGCAGAGCCCCTCTTAGATGAATGGGAACGTCCTTCAGTTGAGCCTCTCTGGATAAGATTAAAGTTTCTCTTCTGGCACTCCCCACACCCATGAGTCTGCACCTGTGCCAGTCAATGCTAGCCCAGGGTGGGAACCTGGAGAGCAAAGAAATCCACTCTGCGCCTGCGTCAATCAAATCTGGAGAATAAAGAAATCTACCCTACACCTGTGTGAAGAAACCCAGTACTAGCCCTGGCTGATGTATCTCAGTGGATTGAGTGCCAGCCTGCAAACCGAGAAGTCACTGGTTTGATTCCTGGCCAGGGCACATACCTGGGTTTCGGGCTGAGACTCAATCACATTGATGTTTCTCTCCCCCTCTTTCTCCCTCCCTTTCCCTCTCTCTAAAAGTAAATCAATAGAATTAAAAACAAAACAAAACAAAAACAGATACCCAGCACTAGATAAGCCAGACCTTGGCCGCAGTTCGGTGAGCCACCCTCTCTGCACCAGGCTTTCTCTTTCCCTCCACCTTGTTTTCAGTAAAACTCTTTTTGAATCTGTTTCTCCTCCTCTCGTGATTTCTATCCTGGGGGCGGGGAGCAAGAACCTCCTTGCCAGCAACAAAATTGTGTATCCATCCACCACCATCTATTTGTGTATTTATTCTTATCACTCCTTGTTCCAGAAAGGATCTGAGGTAGCTCAAATGAAATGTAAGAAAATAATATAAAAGTAGGAAGTAAAGAAGGAAGAAAATTAAAAAATGAAAGAGGAAAAAAGATTTAGGAGTAAAACTAAAAGTGAACACCTCAAAATTCATTTTGTGATAACTCATTCATTTGGCTGCACACGTGTGACTTATGTACTTTCCTTGATAGATATACGGATGGCAATGTGAGAATCCATTGTTTCAAAGGGGCGGGCAAGGCTGGCATGCAGTTTTACTGTACTCTCCTCCCACCTCCCCGCTGAAAGGCACACAAGAGGCTGGAAGTGCTGCCGCCACAGGGTCAGATGCCCCAGGCCACAGATGGTGGAGTGGAACACGGGACAGACCGGAGACATCGATCCCTGGTGGAGTTGCTGCACCGCCCGCACCTGGATGGGCTGCCTTGCACTCATTGGCGTGTGACTTGAGGCATCTCCCATTTGGCTAGACCAGTGTCGTCAGTGATTCTGTCACATGTCATCTGCAGTTCTGATGCAGAAGGCAACTGAATCCAAGGCATTCATGATACTGCTTAGGCAGCAGCAGCGACTGAGAAGGGACGGGCGCGTGGTCTTGGAGGTGGAGGTCTCTCAGCATTTAATGGCTGAGGAGACGGAGGCCAAGACCATGGAGGAACCAAAGAGAAACAATCACAGACGAAGGGGGAGGGGAACTTTGCCCAAGTGGGCCCTACGTTTGCCTCAAAACTTTCTAGCAGGCCATGAGAAAAAAGGAAACCACGTGAGTTTCTACCCCCGGATACGAAGACTAGTGACAGGAGGAGCTTCATCACCCTGGGACATGGACCAGATGAGTGTTTCTTCCGAGGGTCCAGAGCGGTGAGCTCTGAGGGCTTGTCTCTTGCTGCATCCCTCTAGGCAAGGCTATTGCAGGAGTGGCTGAGCCACATGTCCCCTCGCGGCAACTCTCCCTGAGTATTGTGCCTCTCGCTTGAGCTTTTACACAACATCAGTGGCCGTGAGGCCAACCCTGCTCTCCCTGCTGAGTCTGTGCAGAAAATTCAGAGCTAGCCTCACTGGAGTTGACCACGTATGAAGTCAAGTTGCCTAAAAAGAGAGAGTCTGTCAGTGCTCCACAAAAGAGCCACCTGGTAATCTGAGCAAAAGCAGGAATTCCTTAGGGAGAAATGAAGATGCAGAAATTGGTTTTCAACTGGGTATTTAAGTGACATCCTATAACTCAGTCTATAAACCAAGCCCAAAGGGCTGGGCTCTGTTTAAGAGGCTAGCAATGTGGGCCCATCAGGAGGGTGACATGCCTGGGAAGCTGTGTCACCCATGATGGGGATGGGTCCCTGTGAATCAGCCCCGCTTCTACCGCAGGCACTTTCTTGATAAAGGAGCCCTGGGAGAAGCAGTCGGAGCTGGCTCCCTCAACCAATCACTGAGCTGCCCAGACCACTCTGGTCTCCCTGCTGCCTCAGCCTCAGTGACAACTCAAGGGCTATGTGGTCCAAGAGTCCCAGAAAGGTGGAAAAGATCCTTGAGTTCACAGGATGTCTGTGGCAATGAAAGGAACATTCTGACTTGACAGTTGAGGGAACTGAGTCCAGAGAAGAGGAGAACTTGCCCAAGGTCACGAGGTGAATGGCACAGCCAAGTTGAGAGTCCGTGTTCTCTCTCTTTCTCCCTCTCTCTCTCCCCCCACTGTCCCTCTCTCTCACTCTCTCTTTCTCTTGCCTCCATCCCTCCCTCCCTCTGTCTCTTCTGTCCCCCTCTTCCTTCCCCGCTCTCCTTCTCTCATCAAGCAGCATCTAAACTCAACACACCTGACCTTGAGTACAATAGCACCTGCTGACTTGATATGCCTTCCAGAGACTCCCAGGGAGAGACCAACTTCCCGAAGAACATCCGCACCAGACCATGGGTACCCAGTGGACCTTCCAGATACAGTAATTCTTCACACAAAACTCTGCAAGTCACAGAGCACTTTCTCACCCATGTCTCACCATGATTGTCCCAAGAATGCCTGTACACGGCCATCAGTGGGGATTAAGGCAGGGCCACCATAGCCCAGGGACCTCTTGCTGTTGCTCTAGGAAATATGAGGTTCCATGCTTGGTACCAGAGGATGGGCTTTCTCTTTGTGCGCAGGACTGGGCAGCAGGTAGCTGCTGTGGAACACACAGGCACTGTCTCCAATTTGCCAGGAGCCTTGGGCCCAGCCAGAGCATGGACTGAACCAGGGACTTGGAGAGGACCTCGCCAGGGTTCTCTCCAACCAGGACTCATGAGAACAACCAGCCAAAATGTGTGTCTGCAGTGTGGTGCAGGCAGTAGGAATGCACATGGAGACAAGAACGCCTGAGCAGGCACTTACACTGATTCCCCACGGGACCTGGAAAAAGGCTCTTTCTATAGCCTCTCAGGTGTTAGAGGGGAGATGAGCAGGGTCAGCCATTCAAGTGTAGCCTGGGGGTAGGGAGAGGGCCAGGTGGCAGGGATTTGTCTTTGAAAGGATACAGGTTGATGAACAAGGGAGGGAAAGTGATTCGACCTAGACTCTGGGTTCCAGCAGCATCAGAGTGGAAAGGGCCTGCGGGCTCAGACCCCCATTTTACAGATGAGGATACAAAGGCCCAGTGAGAGGAAAGAATTCACTTAAGTTACCCAGCTGGGCAGTAGCGGGTGTGGATCCTGGGCATCTAGAGGAAGGGGCACAGGGAGGTGGGAGAAAATCAGACACACACTCTGGCCAGGGGCCAGTCCTGGAGAGAGTGGACGTGAACCTCAGACCGAGCTTTTCCAAAACAATCTGGGAATGCAAAAACCCAAGGGGGTCTCTGCGGGCCAGTGAGGCCCCTCCCTGGAAACAGTGAGCCGCAGAGAGCCTGCTGAGGGGACACCTGGTTTTAGGTGTGTGTCTGGTGACGGAGACTGACCCTGGGACAGTGATCACCCATGCCAGCACAGTGTCTGCACAGGGCAGCGCACAAGGCCATGGCCAATGTCTCCAGGGGCCAGGGCCTGGGTAGCCACTTACACCCATGGCCATCTGGTTGAACGCAGGGCAGGGTCGGCTAATCACAGGCTGTGTGAGGGAAAGGGATCTTACAGAACATTTAAAAGCCTCACACCTGTCGCCATCAGACATGGAATTCCTTCCCTCTTGGGGTGCTGGCTGCAGCCTGAACCCCTCCAGAGACAGCTCACGGCCCACAATGCTGGCCACTCCAGCCCTGGGTGGCACCGCCCAAGTGCATCCTGGGACTCAGCCAAAATCTCCTCCCCTGCTTACCCTGTGTTTTCTATTTATTGGTCTTCATTCTACTCCTCGAAAACCCCATGGAACAAATTCCTTCCTCTTCTCCATATTAACCCTGCTTAAACACAGGGACCAATGCCCCCAAACCCTGTCTGTTCCTGGCTCAGCACCCCACTGGCTCAGCACCCCGACTCTCTCAACCAGTTTCCCTGTGACTGGGTTCCACCTCTTCACCCAGCTCCCCTCCCACTTGGTTATTTTCTACTACACTCTCTCCACTTGATTAATTGTGACTCCTCAGAATTCAACACAACATTCAAGGTGAAAGCCAATATCTCAAATGACCTCCTTTTGGAGACCTAAGAATGTATTTTATCCACATGACCCTTCTCCCTCCTATTACCTAGTGTTTGGGCTCCTGGATCCAAGCTTCAAACAGGAAGTACACACTTGCTCAGAGAGAGCAAAATTAAATACGTGTGGCAAATCCTGATTTTCCAAAAATCTTCATAAGGAAGACTGTGTAAGGGCAATGGGTTCAAAGGTGAAATTCCCTAACAGTGCAGCATGTGTTGAAGCTAATCATCTCAGGTCTGGCTCTGAGGGTCTGCTTACACGTTATATATGCACTCAAGTGCATCTACTGAGCCCTGCAATGCCATGGTGGAAAGACTACTTAATACATAGCTTTCACCACAAGGCACCCAGTTAAAGAGACGAGCACATACAGAATTACAGTACAGTGTGCTTGATGTCTAACTGAGGCATGCAAATGGGACTGGTTAGTTCCCTATTGCTGCTGTAACAATTGCCACAAGCCCAGAATGGGTCTCACGGGGCTGGTCAGTGTCGGCAGGGCTGGGATCCTTCTGGAGGCACTAGGAAAGGATCCGTTCCCTTGCCTTTTCCAGCTTCTTGAGGCTGCCCACACCCCTTGACCTTCAGCATGCTGGTCTTCAGATCTCTCTAAGCTCCTGTCTCCTCCCATTTAAGAGGACTCTTGGGGTTACCTGGGGTTCGCCTGGACAATCCAGGGTAATCTTCCCATGTCAAGGTTTTTAATTTGACAGCTTCAGCAAAGTCCCAGGTAAGGTAACATATTTACATATTCATAGGTTCTAGGGATTAGGATTTGAACATTTTTGGAGGTTATCATTCTGCCTACCACTGGGAACAACTAACTCTGTTTCAGGAAAGGAGCATTACATTTGAATGGACCCTTTAAGAAGGGTTTACAGGAGTTTTATGCAGGAGTACCCAGACTGGAAAGGGCAAAGAACCTTGGGTGGGTAGGTTAGAGCAGCATCCTGATAAACCAAGGTTGTGGGTTTGAATCCCTGGTCAAGGAACACACAAGAACAACCAATGAATGCATAAATAATGATTCTCTCTCTCAAATCAATTTAACAATTTAAAAGGGAGAAGAAATTTACCAGAAGAATTTACACAGCATGAAGACAAGAAAGCAAGGCTAGTTTTTGTTCTTAATTATTATTTGCTTTTTTAAAAAAAGACAGATTTTTAAAATTGCTTTTTAGAGAGAGAGGAAAGGAGAGATAGAGAGAAGAAGAGATAGATCGATTCTTGTATGTATTATTATTTACTTGCTCTTTTTTCTATTCTTTTCCAAAAAGAGCCAATCTCTGCCCAATTGATTGCCTCTGGAGTTGTGAGGCTCAATACCTTTTAAGGCAGCTTGTTTCTTCCTATTGACAGATATGAAAAGAGAAGAATCTTCCTTGCTTGCCTCATCACTGAAACTGTGACAGATCTCACAGTGCCCAGGAGTTTCTTTTGCTGGACCAGAAGGGGGTACTGGGCTGCGAGAAGATCGTGGCCCACAGGGGACTGTGTTCCACCTGAATGTCCCTGGGCAGGTCTCCAGGCCAATATCTTTTTTTTAAAGATTTTATTTATTTATTTTTAGAGAAGGGAAGGAAGGGAAAGAGGGAGAGAAACATTAATGTGCGGCTGACTCTCATGCACCCGCTGCTGGGGACCTGGCCTGAAACACAGGCGTGTGCCCCGCCTGGGAAACAAACTGGTAACACTTGGGTTCGCAGGCCGGTGCTCTCAGTTCACTGAGCCACACCAGCCAGGGCTCCAGGCCAAGATCTTATTAAAGCAATATCGTTCAGAAGACTGAATGGGCTGCAGAACTTCACTGATGCCATTTCCTTTACTCCTGTCCTTCAAATCAAGGATGAATTTGCACTTGCGTTTCAAGGGGGCAAAAACTCAGCCACATTGACATTTTCTGTTTCTCTTTTGAGGTCACTGTGAACATAAATTGCTAGGGGTCCATGGCCAGGGCCCAGGCCCAACTCTCTGCCTTCTGCCCGAGGCAAGCTGGGGCTCTGGTGGGCCCCAGAGGAGGGGAGGGGAGGGCAGGGCAGATGGTGGGGCTGCCACTGTAGTCAGGAGGACAGGCTAGGGGCTCTCCTTTTGGGTTGCCAGGCCAGCGCGAGGAGTGCTGGGAGAGGCTTGTCAAGAAGACATACCCTGCATGCCTGTTATCTTCCTGCATCCTCTGCTGACGTCCTTTGTCCCTGGGTTTTCTCTGTGACAAGTGGCACTGTCATTGGCTGCACTCTGGTGTGCGGAGCCAGGGGAAAGGACACCACCCTGCCCTTGTGGTGCGCCAGCAGCAAGGGGACCCTTCACTGCTGACCAGAGCTTCAGTTTACAGCACACTTTATATGCTTTATCATCTTGGACTCGCAGCGCTGGGTGAGGGTGGGGAAACTGAGACACGGCAGAGCTGAGACCTGCCTCTGAGAGCGACTGTGCCGTTCTCACCTCATGGGGACACCAGGCACATTGGCTCTGAATAGTTGCTGCTGGGTCAGGGCCACTCTTTTCTCTCATGTCCTGCCCTCCTCCATGACCTCTCCCTTGTTTATTCCCCTCTGTATTCCACTCTCTTAGTCTCCTCTGATCTCCTTCTCACCAGCCGAGGCCCCCACAAATAGTGCTCCGCTCTCTGGAGCCTCTGCTAGGCTTGAGGGACTGGAACCCTGGGTCATACGTCCACAACCAGGAGCACGTGGGCAGCCTCTTGGGGCTTGCAGCTCCCCTGATCAGCGGCAGCATTGGGCGCTGATCCCATCCATGGCAGAGGAAGCAGTGGAGGGGGAGCTTAAGAAGCTCTAGAACAGAGGCCGGGAGACCTGAGCTCTCGGGACAGGCCTGCCAACCATACCTTAGGGACTTACTGCCTTGGTCCTCTCACTGGTAAAGTGAAATAATACCTACCTCTTGGGGCAGTTGTGAGGGATGGGAACATTGAGTTCATGGTGCCAGCCAGGTGTTTAATAAGCGATGATTGAATGCAGTGGCAGCTGGAAAACAGAACCCTCCCAAGGGTTGGACTTGAAAATATCAATAGTCGGTGCTGGGGCAATAAACGCCAGGAAGCAAGCACGGAAGAGAGGTGGAAGAAGGGTGTCACTGGGCAGAGGCTGTTTATTTATTTATTTTTATCCCCCATACCCTACTCCACCTGCCTGCACCACCCCTCCCCTGTTCATTGTTCATTTTTCCCCTGGGCATCTCAGGATCCGGTACTCCGGATCCAGCCACTGGACTTGATTAATGCTTGTCTCTTCATGATGTTGATGAAATCATCTCGTAACATTCCAGATGCCTAATGAGGGTGTGAGCAGCGAAGCACTCACTGAGTCCCGGACTCTCCTTGCCTTCGGCACGCCCTGGTGGTAATGGTGATCTTTAAAAGCTGGGGAACCCGGAGACACTTCTCCCCAAAATAGCCTTGGTGAGTCCCAGTCTCAGCAGAGATTAAGATCCCAAACTGCTGTGGTTCCAGAAAAATAAGCCAATTACAACATGAAGTGGTTGGGGTGGCGGGGGCAGGGGGAAGGTGTGGCGGTGGAGGAGAAGCCCAAAGTGCAGGAGGAACTCAGGACAAGGCAGACCCAATTTTGCCCAGAGGAAGTCAAAGAAACTTCCAGAACTGGAAACTTGGAGAATAGAAACGAAAGGACTTTCAGTTAAACATTCGAATTGTTTGTAGCCAGGTGCTGCCTCTCCCTGCTCAGATGGCAGTGAAGGAATGGAAACGGTGCGATCGATCCCACCACGGCACAGGGAAAGGGAAAGGATAATGGATGCACTGGAGATTTCAGCAAGTGCACGGAGCAGAACGGGGAAGGCTGGGGACGGGGAGGAGGCCACAGGCGGCGTGGACAGAGCTCTCCTTTTCATAGGAAAGCCCCAGAGAGGCTTGCAAATTCATTACACCGGGCACATTGCAGAGTAGGTCTGAGATTTCGGAGTAGAAAACCGGGGAGTTATTTGAAAGCTGGTGTATGGGACAGCCGCCTCTGCTTTGTTTCCCTAGGAAAACCAACAAAAAAGTTATTTAAAGAAATTTCAAGGTCCCGGGAAAAAACAACCCTCCACAAAATTCTGGCATGTAGAGGTTCCCAGTAATACTCAGCTTGCTACCACAGAACCCTAACATATAGCTTGCCAGTCAGTAACTCCTGTCCTCGGGCACAAAGCTCCCAAAGTTGGGTATTTTTACTGCCTCACTTTAAAAATATGAACCAACAACCACGGATTTAAAAGAAGCAAGCAAGCAACAATTACAACAAAAATCCCAGAGAAAACAGATACATAGCTCAGAAGATAAAAGGGAACTTTAAAAAGTAAAACATTTTAAACTCTGCTATGCTAAGAAAGATCCCAAAGAGACTACAGCTCTAAAACAAGAATAAGAGTCTACGGGAAAGAGCAATTAGAGAAGAGGGATCACAGAATTTTAAACTACAATTACAGAAATAAAATTTTTAATTAAATGGTTGGGAGATAAAATTGAGAAGTCTCTGGAAAGGAGAAAAGAGAGATGAAAAAGACAAAGGAAAGGAGAGGATAAACAGTATTACAGGAGAGGAAAAACAAATTATCAGGAGAATAGGATAAGGGCATTGCACACAACTTACGAACAGAGTCTCCAGAGGCCTCTGGGTGCTCCAGCAGAGTGAGTGACGAAAAGAGCAATGTGTGGCACCTCATATTGAAACCAGAGCACAGAGGACAGAGAAAAGAGCAAAACGGCACCCCCCTCCCAAAAAAGAATCAACTATAAATAATAGCAAAGAATTCTCACCAGTAATCTTGGTCTGAGAAGATAATTTGAATTTAGGATTTATTCCCAGCTAAACTAGCAATCAAGCATGAGAGAAGAATAAAGAGATTTTACTTAAAAGCTTTTGCTCAAGTGTGTGTCATAAATAAGCTTGCTATCTCATTTCCACTGTGCATGTTTGTCTCCCACCTGAATTACTCTCTTCCGAGCAAGGCGAGAACCGGTAGCACCGCGGAACAAGACATAGAGGTGAAGTTTAAAGTTGCAAAGGTCATCACGAGAAGAACCACATATGCTGCTGGAACTTTAAGGTTGAATCACATGAAACTGTTGGTTTTTTAGGCCAAAAATTATTGAATATTAGAAATTTCATATGATTCAGCCTAATATGTGAGGAGGGACCAAAAAATGGACTTTACTTATAAAAAAGTATTGTGTATTTATTGTTACATGTTTAAACTTCAGTCACCTTCAAAATACTCCCCATTTGATGCAATGTACCTATCAAGATGTTTTTCCCCACTAACAAAACATTTTTTAACGCATCAGTTTTGATGCCTTTTAGTGCTTCTGCCATTTTTTTTGTTTCACCTCTTCCACATCAGCAAAACATTTCCCCTTGAGTAATTTTTTTCATCCAGAGAAACAAACAAAAAAAGACGCTTGGGCAGAGATTGGGTGAATAGGGAGGGTCAGTCTCAGGGTCATGCCATTTTTGGTCAAAAACTGCTGAACACTCAGTGCAGCGTGGGCAGGTGTGCTCATAAATCACCCATCATGAAATGGGCAAACATGTTGAAAGAGTCTTCAAAAAGAATTTCCTGAAGCCCAGCGCAGCCTCTCACAACAACACCAGCTAGTACAGATACAGATGGATTCTTAGAGCACTCACCTAGCAGGGAAAGCCAGTAATACAAGGGGTGCATCCTCCAGAAGATAATTCCAGTTTTTTAGGGGTCCCCCCTCCTATATGAGCAGAAGTGCATAATACATCAATAAATTAAATTTAATTACAAAAAATATTTTAAACCAAGTTGTTGTTTTTTAAAATTTACTTTTTAGAGCAAGGGGAACAGAAGAAGAGAGGGAGAGAAATGTTGATGTGAGAGAGAAACATCAATTAGTTTCCTCTCTTACGCACCCGACCAGCATCCCTTTCCGGGACACCACCCAACAGAGTCACATCGGTCAGGGTTAAAAACCAAGTTTTAAAGGGTCAAACCAAAAGTTAGACAGCAACAAGATACTGAAGATGGCTGTGTTCATCAGGCAGTTAAGACAGTGAAATCCATGCCATGTTTAGAAATAGAAAAAAGGACTGAATACTTTAAAATAGGTTAGAAAAATTATAATTAAGTATGAATGTTTGAAAAAGACAACCACTGAAAAAATAACAACAACAAAAGCCAGCATGGATGAGAGAGTAGTATAAACCTATCGATCTACAGAGGGCATGAAACAAGGGGAAGGGGGAGAAGCACGAAAGAAAGCCAAAAATCACTGTTAGAGTAACAATACATCAGTAATCAGATAACATAAATATAAGCATATCAGTTTCCGTTATTAACAGAGAGATGTTATCTAAATAAAATTTAGAAAGATCCAGCACTATGCTGCTTACAAAACCAGCACTATGCTGCTTACAAAACACACACCTGGAGGACTTCCGGCCAAGATGGAGGCATAGGCGGACACACTGTGCCTCCTCTCACAACCAAAATTAAGGACAACAAATATTTAGAAACAAGAAAACAATCAGAACTGATAGAAAATTGAACTGTACGGAAGTCCAACAACCATTCATCCAGACCGGTAAGAGGGGTGGAGTCGCAGCAGGAAAAAGTGGAGGTGCGGACTCGGGCACGCAGGCAGTAGCAGCTGGCAGTTCCGAGGAGCACAGGTGGTGGCTGGCGGACCCTGGGCATGGGGTGGCAACTGTGCAGACCCAGTGAGGCCGCACAAGGCGGATGGCTGACCAGGCGATCCCACATTCGTGCGCGCAGACAATCTAGGTGAAGGGGAAGCGGCGGAAGGGACTGAAATTCCTGAGAGAGCAGAGCAGGCACCATTGTTCCCTCTCGGACCCCACCCCCACAAACAGTATCACAACTCAGCGATGGGGCTGCCCTGCCCTGAGGAACACCTAAGGCTCCACCCCTCACTACATAACAGCCTCGACCAGACCAAAACCAAACCAAAACAAAACAAAACAAAAACACCAAAAATGGCTCAAACTGGAGAACAAATCAGTGCTCCAGAGCCAATTCCTCTAAGCCGTGAAGAGATAGCCAACCTATCAGATGCCCAGTTGAAAGCCCTGGTGATCAGATGCTCACAGAATTGGTTGATTTTGCTCACAAATTAGATGCAAAAATGCAGGCTACAATACATGAAATGAAGGAAGATGCTTGGGGAACCAATAGAGATGGAAGGAAAACTGGGACTCAAATCAATGGAGTGGACCAGAAGGAAGAACAAACAACCAAACAGAAAACAAGGAAGAAACAAAAATTCAACAAAATGAGGAGAGGCTTAGGAACCTCCGGGACATCGTTAAACATCCCAACATCCAAATTATAGGGGTACCAGAAGGGAAAGAAGAAGAGCAACAAGTGGAAAACTTATTGGAACAAATAATAAAGGAGAACTTCCCCAATCTGGCAAAGGAAATAGACTACCAGGAAGTCCAGGAAGCTCAGAGAGACCCAAAGAAGTTGGACCCAAGTGGAACACTCCAAGGCACATCATAATTACAGTACCCAAGATGAAAATGAAGGAAAGAATTCTAGAAGCAGCAAAGGATAAGGGGACAGTCACCTACAAAGGAATTCCCATCAGACTGTCAGCTGATTTCTCAAAAGAGGCCTTACAGCCAAGAAGGGGCTGGAAAGAAATATTTGAAGTCTTGAAAAGCAGGGACCTACATCCAAAATTACTCTATCCAGCAAAGCTGTCATTTAGAATGGAAGGGCAGATCAAGTGCTTCTCAGATAAGGTCAAGTTAAAGGAGTTCATCATCACCAAGCACTTATTATATGAAATGTTAGAGGGACTTACCTAAGGAAAAGAAGATAAAAAATATGACAGTACAAAGACAGCAAACTCACAGATATTAACAACCACACCTAAAACAAAAGCAAACTAAGCAAACAGCTAGAACAGGAACAGAACCACAGAAATGGAGATCATATGGAGGGTTAGCAACAGGGGCATGGGAGGAGGAGAGAGGGGGAAAAGGTACACCGAATAAGTAGCATAGACGGTGGGCAGAAAATAGATAGGGGGAGGGCACGAATAGTGTGGGAAATGTAGAAGCTAAAGAACTTATGACACATGGACATGAACTAAAGGCGGGGAATGTGGGTGGGAGAGGGTGTGCAGGGTGGAGGGGAATGATGGGGGAGAAATGGGACAATTGTAACAGCATAATCAATAAAATATATTAAAAAAATAAAAATAAAAACAAAAAAACCCCACACACCTAAGGTAAAAGTAAAGAAAAAAGGTGAAAATAAATAATGGAAAAATATATACTATGCAGATATTAACCAAAAGAAAGCTGGTGTGATTGCAAAATAAACAAACGTAAAATACACTTAAAAAAATTATAGGAATAATCACTGACCCTGCATAATACAATGTAAGAAAAAACTTACACAACTCTAAAACCTTAAAAATGACCTTATAAAAGACTAAATTAACCAGGAATTTGACATTTCTATGTGGCTAACTTTATATATAGTATATATCATATATACACATATCTTTATATATAATACATGTAAATAAATATAAAATATATGGATATATATAAATTGATAGAATTGTAATAGAAACTTAATAAATTCACAATACAAATTTTTTGTAATTAATTAACCAACAAACAAAAACTTAGTAAGTTTACAGAAGCTTTGAACAACACAATTAACAAGCTTTATCTGGTGAATAGATGATATCTTGAACTCAATTTAAAAGAAAATTTTTTTCTCAAGCACATACAGAACATTTTCCCAAACTGACCATATATATACTAGGCCATAAAACAAATTTCAAAAATGTTCAAAGAATTAGGATCATACAGACCACAACTGAGTTGAAAATCAGTAATGAAAGGGTTAAAAAACTTGGAATAAAAAGCATACTTCTAAGTAACTCAGCTCAAAGAAAAAATCATAGTGGAAATGAGAAAATACGGAACTGGACAATAACAGAGAATTAACATTAACAACAATACTACAGCCTAAAACTGGAACTGCCACTTAGGAAGCACTTAGTGGAGACTGATATTCTGAAAAAGAAGAAAGAATGAAAATTAATGGGCTAAGTATCCAACCTAAGATGTCAGGAGGAAAAATACAACTAAATAGACTCAAAGAAAATACAAAAACACAGGAAGGAAATAATGAAGATAAAAGCTGACAATAAATGAAATAGAACACAATACAATAGAGAGGTGGAGCAAAGCCCAAAGTTTGTTCTGAGTTAAAGGTAATAAAATAGAAAAAACTACTGCAAGATTGATCAAGAAAAAAAAAGGAAGGTGGATATAAACAATATCAGGGATGGAAAAAGGAGGACAACTACAGATTCTATTTGCAATAGAAATAAAAATATTATGAAAAGTATTAGGCTAAGAAATTTGAGCCCTGGCTGGTGTGGCTCAATGGATGGAGCGCCGGGCTGCAAACTAAAGGGCAGCGTCTTTGATTCCCAGTCAGGGCACACGCCTGGGTTGCTGGCAGGGTCCCCAGCAGGGGGCGCAGAAGAAGCAACCACACATTGATGTTTCTATCCCTTTCTCTTTCTTCCCCTCTCTAAAAATAAATAAATAAAATCCTTAAAAAAAAAAAAAGAAATTCGAGAATTCAGAGGTAAAAACAAAGAACTACTAAAATATATGTAATGTAACAAAAGTGAAGAAATATTGAGTTGGCCAAAAAGTTCCTTTGGTGTTTCCCATAAGATGGCTGCAGTAGCACTTAGGTGTCTTTAACTCTGTCAGAAACAGTTTTGTTACATTGTGTTCTGACACCTGTCATATCAGTGTGCATTAAAAAAATTATCAAAATCGGTGAATTTTTGCATGGCCACTTTAATATTGAAGAAAGAAGAAAATAAGCAATATTTTCAGCATATTTTGCTTTCTTTTAAGAAAGGTAAAACACAACTGAAACACAAAAGGCAGGTTTGTTTAGTGTATGGAGAAGGTGCAGTGACTCATCAAACACGTCAAAAGTGGTTTGCGAAATTTTGTGCTAGGGATTTCTCCCTGGACGATGCTCTGCAGTCCCATACACCAGCTGAAGTTGATAGTGATCAAATCAAGTCATTAACTGAGAACAACTGATGTTCTACCCCATGGGCGTTAGCCAACATACTCAAAATATCCAAATCAGTAAAGTCATTGGTGAGAATCAAAAATGTCTTTTATTTTATAGAAAAAATTAAATGAACTTTTTGGCCTATATAGATCTATAACCACTGAAAAAAAATAAATCAGTAGTTAAAAATAAACCTCACAATTTACACATACTGTGGTAGCCAGGTATGAAAAAATTCTGAAACCTCACTGAAAGATTAGAAAAGCTCTAAATAAATGGAAAGATGAACCATGTTTACAGACAAGTGCCCTAGGTGTGAAGAATGTAAATTTCCTCCACCCCAAATTAGTTTACATCTTCACTGCTATTCTATCAGGATCCCTGCAGAGTTTGTCAGTGGAGTTTTACATGTTGATCTTAAAATGTGCATAGAATTGCAAAGGACCCAGAACATGAGACACTTCTGAAGAATAAGGTGGAAAGAACTACGCACTGCAATGTTCATAGCAGCACAATTTACAATAGCCAAGTGTTGGAAGCAACCTAAGTGCCCATCAGTAAACGAATGGATCAAAAAACAAGCATACTATAACCAAAGACATTGAAATTGAGAACAGGCTGAAAGTCACCAAAGGGGAGAAGGGAGGGAGTTTCAGGGGAAAAGGGGAAGGATCTACAGGAACAAGTATAAAGGACACATGGACAAAAACTATGGGGGGGTGGAAATGGGAGGGAGGTGGGGAGGGCTGGGGTGGCAGGTTCGGGTGAGAATAAAAGACAGAAAACTGTACAAGATCAACAATTAAAATAAAAATTGGAAAAAAGAACAACTATGGTACATTTACATAATGGAACTCTATGCAGCAGAAAGAAAGAAGAAACTCCTACCCTTTGCAACAGCATGGATGGAACTGGAGAGCATCATGCTAAGTGAAATAAGCCAGATGGTGAAAGACAAATACCATATGATCTCACCTTTAACAGGAACCTAATCAACAAAACAAACAAACAAGCAAAATATAACCAAAGACACTGAAACAGAGAACAGGCCGACAGTGACCAGAGGGAAGAGGGAAGGGAATTTCAGGGGAAAAGGGGAAGGGTTTAGAGCAACAAGTATAAAGGACACATGGACAGAAACTAGGAGGGGTGGAAGTAGGAGGGAGGTGGGGAGGGCTGGCAGGGGTGAGCTGGGATGGGAGTAAAAGACAGAAAACTGTACTTGAACAACAATTAAAATAAAAAATAAAATAATTAATTTAAAAAAAAATAAGGTGGAGTGGCGATTGAAACCAAGAAGTAGTACCAATAATGAATAATGAACCAATAATGAACACAGTGAGTATGGTAGAAGATTAGATAAATAGACCAAGGGTCAGGCTACAGAACCCAGAAACTAACCATGCATATGTGGAAACTTCACACAGGACAGAGGTAGCTCTGCAAATCATGATGATGAATAAATGCAAAGGATGATGATGGATAAATGGCATGGGACAATAGGAAATAATGTACATTTGGGGAAAATGCAGCTGGTTAGCTGCATCATACCATATACAAAAATAATTTCCATGTGGATTAAAGACCTAAATGTGAAAAACAAATCTTTACAGCTTTCAGATGTAGAGACTGCTTTTATGACTTGAAAGTAGGAAAAATTTCTTCTTTTCTTTCTTTCTTTCAAGAATTTTTATGAGTTTATTTGAGCTTAATTTATGACAATAGCTGGGAAGCAAAGTCTCAATAGATTGAGAAAATGCTCCAGAGACTGGCAGTTTTGTAGCTTATTTTATACAACAGAATCAAAGGAGGAGGTGTAAGGGGCTTATACGAAATCCACTGGTGATAGGTTAGGGAGTCAGGAGAAAGCAGAGGTGGGGAATCCCTGGGACTGGATAAAAAGTAAAACAAATAGACACATTAATTTTACATAGTTGGGTACAGGTAGCTAACAGTCATCCATTAACACAATAACAATACCAATGAGGGCATTTGCTGGGGTGGTTATGCCCTGAGGGGTCTGGGGCAGAAAAAAGGAAATTACCCTCACATTCCACAGTTGTGTTATGTTATCTTACCTACAAAAGGAGGGTAAACAAGCTCGGTTAAGGTAAAGACCAGCCTTCATCAGGGAAGGCTCTGGCTGGCTCAGGACAGGACCACCTGCCATCACTCACTTTCAGTTAGGAGGTTTCCATTCCAGACCGCCCTACCTGGTTACTTTGGTCTCTGAGTTTATAAGGCTGCCGTTCAGGCCTCCCAAGTCTGTCAGGTTTAGTATGGGGCCCCTTTTTGTCCACACTTCCCCATTTTGGTCATAAATCAGTCCGAAGGATTCATTGATGAGCAAAGTTTCACTGGATAATGTGGTCCCACAGTGCAAGGAAGGCTCATTCCTGGGAAGTCAGTGTCAGCATTTGTGTTGCTGTACAATGGATCATTGGGAATGGGGTAAGACCGCCACCTTGGATGGAGGTCAAGGCTGAATTTTTCTCAAAAGTGAAAAGCAGGAACATGGGAGGCAGTCAGGTTAATGGGCCTTCATTAAGAAAAACACTCTGCATCATTTCTAATGGATAACTCATCATGATGCAAGCTTCGCTGTCTGCCCCACTTCTCTGGATTTTGCATCAAGTATGACATTCACCTATAGTTAGAGGGCATACCACACACCACTTCAGTTTTCACAGTCTGACCTTGATTTGTGTTCCCACTTATTACGACCCATCAACTTCCCATTGGAAGCACTCAAGTGCCATTCACTATTAATCTGATTCCTATTAGTTGTACAATTGGAAGCTGTAACTTTAAGGTTTATTCAGGGACAAGGCTGTCAGAACACAATGCTGTAAATTGAAATTACCATCTAAAAATTCCGGAGGCCAGGAGGACAGTAAGAGTTCCACAAGTAAATTTCCTGTGCCTCAGCAGCAGTTACAGAGGGCCACATTTTTATAGGCACTTCAGCTTCCATTTGGATTACATAGGTAGTTCTTGCTGGGTTTGGGTGTAAGCACACCCCCATAACTAGGTTCTAACATTTATACATAAAATTCTTTTCTCAATATTGCTTTTCCACTAACTTTCTACAATTTCTCTTGTTCTTCTTAGTTTGTCTCTTTTTTACTCATTTAGAAGTAACTAACTTATTAAGACACACTAATTATTTTTAACTTCTCTTAAACACACACGCCTTTTTTTTCTTTTTTGCAGTAACATTCCTTCTAAATCTCAAGAGAAACCATGAAGAGTATTACCGATAAATACAGAAGTTATCTCACATACCTTCAGCAATTACTAACAGCTGGGCAATACACCCAAAGTTTGAGAAAAGCCCAAACAACAAGTGTAACTATTATTATGGCCAATATTATTAGCAGACAGGTAAAGACAGTCAAACAAATAAAGTTCAGCATCAATTTGTAGATATACAGGCCTTCTTGATGTTTTAGGAAATCTCCCTATCTCTGATGTCAGGGGCTTCCCATCCTCAAGAGACCTGTAGGCAGAGGCAAATGTCAGAGACAGGCAGTTGTCTATTTGTGGTTAGGCACCTGATAAGGTCCCTTCTAACAGTGTGAGAGAGGGTCTATAATTAATGTCCTTTTCCAATGGACAACAACTCCTAGTTGGAAGGTGTGGTCTTTGAAGGGTTGGCTCCTGGGAGTACACTGTGAAATGAATGTCACTAATCTATCAGTCCCTACAAGCTGGTTAGTAAGTTCTTGATCATAATGCAGAACTTCTCCTTTTAGTTAGCTTGGTTTATATTCCCCTTTTTCTCGATGCATAGAGTATGCAGTGACTAATTAATGAGAAAAGCTGTGCACTTACCAAAAGACATAGATTTCAGGTTGAAAAGCATTATATGGAGAGCTTTGGCAAATGGAGATTGAAAACTTCTGAAAATTTGCCTAGTTGAGTTTTAATTGTACCATCTGTATGTTCTACCAACCCAGAGAACTGAGGTGAGAGACACAATAAAAATGCTATAGAATAGGCCAAATATTACAAATGGGTTGCATTATTTGCCCAATGAAACAAGTCCCTCCATCACAGTAACTCAGAGGAAATTCCCTAATTGGGAATTACTTTTCCCCAGTAATAATGTACCTACCACTAAGGCTGCTGCTCTCCTGTAAGATAGTGCCTCAACCCAGTGGAGGGAAAACATACAAATCATAACTCATATTTGTGTCTTTGCAATGATGGCATTTGTATCAAATCCAATTACCGTACTTCAAAAGATTTAAAGAAGTGGGAAATGTCCTTGGGACCCGTGGCATGAATTTCCAGAGTTATATTTGGGCAGCTAGAACATCTGCTATATACTTTACAAGCTACAGAAGGAGGAGGTTTCCAATAAGTCATCTTTCTAGGACCCCGATGTGTTGGCTCATGTGCGTGTTCAAGTATAGGTAATTGATTTACTGATGATACCATTCTGACAGGTGTGAGGTGATAGCTCATTGCAGTTTTAGTTTGCATTTCTCTAATGATTAGTGACATTGAACATCTTTTCATATGCCTATTGACCATCTGTTGTCGTCTTTGGAGAAGTGTTGGCAAGGATGCAGAGAAGGGGGAACCCTTTTGCACTTTTAGTGGGAATGCACATCGGTGCAGCCACTGTGGAAAGCAGTATGGAGTTACCTCAAAAACATTAAAAATGGAACTGCCTTATGACATAGCAATGCACTTCTGGGAATGTATCTGAAGAAACCTGAAACACTAATTCAAAAGAACATGTATACCCTTATGTTGATTGCAACATTATTTATGATAGCCAAGATTTGGAAGCAGCCCAAGTGTCCATCAGTAGATGAGTGGATAAAAAAGCTTTAGTACATTTACACAGTGGAATAGTACTTGGAATAGCCATAGAAAGAAAGAAGTCTTATCCTTTGCGATAACATAGATGGACATGGAGAGTATTGTGCTAAGTGAAATAAGCCAGTCAGAGAAAGACAAATACCATAACATCTCACATAAATATGGAATCTAATGAACAAAATGAACTAACAAACAAAATAATAACAGACTCGTAGAGAACAGGCTGACAGCTATTGACGGTGGGTGTGGGGGGTGGCTGGGTGGGAGGGTAGAGAAATTGGGCATAAAAGAAAAAACTCATGGACACACCAACAGTGTGGTGGTTGCCAGAGGAAGAGAGGGTGGAGGGGGTAGTGGGGCTAAATGGTGACGGACGAAAGCTTGACTCGGAGTGGCGAGCACACAATACAGGGTACAGATGATGTGTTTGTGTGATTGTGCACCTGGAAACTGTATAATTTTGTTAACCAGCATCACCCCAATAGATTTAGTAAAAAGGAGGAAATATAGGTAATTGAGTCCCTACACTGATGATAGGATTGGTTTCTGACTGGGTCCAAGCTCTATCTGTTTACCTGGGTCAAAAGCTGCTCCTGTTCATTGCTGTGTCCTCTTTCCTTCCAACGCAGCTGTCCGCTGGGCCTGAGAACAGGCAGTCTCCAGATTCTGAGAGAAACCCACTCACGCTTCCCCGATGCAAAGCAAAGAGCCACTGGGGCACAACAGGAAGAATTTCTTAAACAAGACAGTTTTTTTTTTTAAGCTCAAACCACAAAGTTATATTGCTAAGTTTGACTAGATTAAAATGAAATCTCCTGTTCCACAAAAGACAGTATAAGTAAGTAAAATAAGAAGCTACAAACTGAAAAAGGATAGTTTCAAAACATATAATTTACAGAGGATTAGTGTCCAGGATCTGTAAAAAAAAATCCTACAAATCAAAAGGAAAAAGACAAAATGCCCCATTATAAATTGGCCAATGTATATGCACAAGTAATTCTTAAAAGAAGAATTCCAAATGTTCAATAAACCTTTAAAAATAAATTTAACTTCACTGTTTATCTGGGAAACGAAAGATAGAATGATAAATGAAAGATAAGCTGCCATTTCATACCTATCAGATTAACAGAAATGAAAAAGTCTGACGTTGTTAAGAGCTGGGGAGGATGTAGGGTCGTGGGGAATAAAAAGTCAAGAAAAACACTGGGAATAAATGTCCATCCACAAGAGAACAGATAAATCGTGGTGTATTCATTCAATAGACTATTATGCAGCTATTAAAGTGAATGAACTAGAGTCAAATGCTTCATACACCTTAATCTCAAAGCAATACGTTAGCCCAGAAAACAATAGTTGAAGAATGCTGTATGCGGAGTAGCATCATTTATATAAAAACAGGCCAAGCTTTGTTCGGAATTGTAGACACATGTAGTAAGAGTACAAAAACACGCCTGGGAATGTGAAAGACCAAATTTATCAAGTGCATTA
This sequence comes from Glossophaga mutica, assembly GCA_039655065.1. Classification (NCBI taxonomy): domain Eukaryota; kingdom Metazoa; phylum Chordata; class Mammalia; order Chiroptera; family Phyllostomidae; genus Glossophaga; species Glossophaga mutica. The sequence continues at coordinate 171,152,098 of CM077304.1, read as the reverse complement.
CCAGTGAGGACAAAAGCAGAACAAAGAGAACAGGGAAGAGATGTGTACAGGAGCATTCAAAGTTATCTGTCGCATTTCATTCTGTTAAAAAAAAATCCAAAGCAAATAGGGCAAAGTATAAAGATTTTATAAAGTAAGTTGAAGTGTCTGAAGTTGTTCTTATTTTTCTGAATGTTGAAAGATAATGGCTCTGAGTTCAGGAAAGATGTTTCCATTGGAGGGGACATCAAAGTGTAAACCCAATGGAAGCAGGAACTTTGTTTTTGACCACTGCTATATTCCTCCACTTAGAAGAGCACCCAGAACAGGGGACACACTCAATAAATATTTGCTGAACGAATGAACACCTGCAAAGGCAATGAGACGTGTTAAAATACACCGTGTTCAAAAGAGCTGATCATAATAACAGCCAACTTCTTTTGACCCCTACATGCAGCAGCCACTGACTTAACTAGTTGGCCTGGATTACTTCATTCCATCCTTGCAACCATGGTAAGGACCATTATTACCCTTACTCTATAGGTGAAGAAACACAGGCTTAGAGAGTTAGGTAGCTTGCCTGAGGGCATAGTGGTTAGGACTAGAATCCAGAGTCCATAGTCCATAAAAAAAAGTCTGGGGTTTAGGCTGTAAGTAGTTGCAAAATTTGGAGCTGAGGAAATAAGTAAGATGAGGAGGCACATTGAACGTATACACACACCGAAGAGAAGGGGGAGCAGGAGCAGATGGGGTGGGGAGGGTGTCTAGTGCCTGACAGCCTGAGGCGGGGGGCGGGGGGGGGGGGGACAGGGAATACTGTAGTCTGCCTGAGCAGTCAGGAAAGGCTTTACCAGGAGGAGTCATATGAATTTGGCCTTGAAGGAGAAGTGCATCTACAAACGCCAGAAACCCAGCAATTCGTATTCCACGTGCAGTTGGTGTTGTGCAGAAGATCCATTGCTCTGGATTGTGAGAACAGAGCCTGACCACACAGGCCGAGAGCACCCATACGTGAAGACAAACTGGTTGAAGGTAACCTCCCATCTGAGGAAGTTTGCTCTCACTATTATACACAGAGAAGAAAAAGCAACTCAGAGCTCTTCTTTAGAAGTTGTGACAGCAGTCCTACAGGTAATTGCTTGCCCTTTAATAAGAGCTAACATTTGAGCATTTACTGTTTGCAGGGCGCTGGGCTGTCATCACAGGCTTTATTGCCTCTAATTCCCATAACTCTATGAGCAGGTATTCTTTATCCCCTCCCAGGGATGAGGAAGCCCGGGTTTAGAGAATTTAACTGTCTTGCCAGAAGTCCTTGCAGTTAGTAAGTGGTAGAGGTGGGATTTGAACCCACAGTTGTCAACTCTCCAGCCCTTATTTTAACCACTGCTGGTCACAAGCACAGACATCCATTGAAAGCAACAAGAGTTTACTGCTTTCAATTGGCAGAATAAATGAGAACGTGATCTGAGTGCAATAAACTAGAAACCAAGCTTGTCATTACATTCATGACCGCCTGCCCCATGTTAGGTACTCCATAAATGCTTGTGAAGTGAGGTAGCATTTAGTTTCAGAAAATGAAAATTAACCCAGTGTCAACGACATACTACTCTCACAGCAGTTTCAGAAGTCTTTGCAGGGACTCTCCGCGTCAACCCCCCAACCCCCGCATCTGCACACCAACCTGTGAGCATGCACAGACATGGGCGCGTGCGCGCGCGCGCGCACACACACACACACACACACACACACTTAGACCTCCTGGTGAGCTTCTCTCTCAAATCTCTGCTCCACCCACCCTCCCCATGGCTCCTCCTTCTGCCCTGACCTCACTGTCCTGGCTCCTGTCATTGGGTGCTGAGCTCTTGGAGGGAGGGCCCTGTCTTCTTTTGTCTCTAGGCCTATCATTGAGTAGGCCTGCTCTGAAAATAAGCACTGAATGAATGGAGTAGGGTTACGTTCCCAAATAGCCCACAGAGACGCAAATAGTGAGAAAAAAATAGGACAAGGGAAAGAGATGGAAGAGTTCTGCTTTCCTAAGAAAAAGTAGATAAAGAGAACAAGCCACCCTTTCCCCCTGGAAAAGTCACCATCAATCTTATCGTGTGTATTCATTTCATTAATTTATTGCACATTGGCCAGACGTCTACTGTGTGCAGGAGCGGGTCCTAGCCTGCGACTGGCTGGCTCGTTTTCACCCTTCCTCAGGAAACGTTGAAGAGACCTGTCTCTCCACTGGGCCCAAGGTCACAAGGATGAGGTAAACACAATCCATGCCCCCAGGACCACACAGTGGAAGGAAGGACGAAGTAAAGCAAGCAGTCACAATTTACAAATGTGAAGGTTATCCAGTGAAAAGGGACGAAGGAGGAGGAGGCAGAGAGGCGGGATAGAGCGGAGAGGACAGGGCTGCAGGAAGAAGAGAAAGGAAGACAGCCTGACTGGATTCTCCCAGAACCACATCTAACAATATTCTGGTCATGTTTTAATTAATTGGAAGGTTTTTTAATTGACGCAAACAAGAGCTTTCTCTCTGATTAATTTTCGAAAGAGCAGGCCGAGCTTAATCATAGCAAACACAATGACCCCAGTTATTACGGCCTGAGCAGCTAAGAGCAGAAAATAAAGACCCCAGAACAGTCTATGGTCTTGGCCCTTGCCCTCGGCTACAGGCTGGGCCCATGCCCAGGGTTCTGAGCTGTTGGGCATCAAATATGGGGGGCTGCGGGCCGCCGGCAGGGCCGGCCAGTTCGGGGCGGGAGAGTGGGGAGGCCGACCCAGGGTGCTCGGGCACCCCAAGTCACTGTCCCGTAGGGCCTGGAGTGGCAGGCCAGCGCGCGGCCCGGGGCTGTGGCACTTCGGGGGCTCCGCTCGGCCCACGAGGCCTTGGTGCTGTCGTAGCCACGCCAGGAATGGTCGCAGGCTACAGTCGCAGCGCCAGGGATTGTGCCCCAAGAGGACTTCAGCCAGCTGGGGCAGAGCCCCAAACACATCGCCAGGCATGGTCTCCAGCTGGTTACTGTCAAGCTGGACCTCCTCCAGGCTGCGGAGGTCGCGGAAGAGTACGTGAGGCAGGGCCCGCAGCTTGTTGTGGCGCAGCGACACTTGGCGCAACTGGCCGAGGCCGCGCAGCAGGCCGTCGGGGAGGGAGGCCAGGCCATTGGAGTGCAAGGCGAGCACCCGGAGGTTGCCGAGGCCCCGGAACGCGCCCCCTGGGAGCGCGCTCAGACGCGGGCTCAGGGTCACCCCTAACGCTGACAAGCGGCTCAGGTTGCTGAAGACCGCGGCGGGCAGGGTGCGCAGCTGGGTGCCATTTAGCCACAGCTGCTGCAGACCCGCCATCTCCCCGAAGAGCACCTCCGGGAGCTCTTTCAGCGGATTCTCGAACAGGGTCAAGAAGGTCAAATTGTGCAAATGGAGAAAGAGCGCAGAGGGCAGGAACTCGAGCTGGTTTCTGGAAAGAGTCAAATTGTTCAGGTTGCGGAGCCGGTCAAAGGCCCCTGGCGCGATGGAACGGATGCGGTTTCTGTCGAGCCGCAGCTCAATCAGGCTGCGCAGGCTACCCAGTAGCCCCGAGTCCAGAGACCTGAGAAGGTTCGAGTAGAGCAGAAGTCTCTCAAGCTTAACCTGTGCCCCAAGCAATCCCTTGGGCAGGTGAGTCAAATTGTTTTCCGATAAATCCAACAATCTCAGGTTCCCTAGAGGTGTGAAGAGGCTAGCAGGAAGGAAAACGAGTTGATTGTGTTTTAAAGAGAGCTCCTGCAGGTTAACCAGTTTTTGAAACATGTTTTGGTCAATGCTCTTTAGCTCATTGTGGTTCAAAAACAGCTGTTCCAGGAGCACCATCTTATCCAAGAGCGCACCTGGAAGATGAGTGATCTTGTTGCGCGACAACCTCAGGGTTTTAAGTTTTATCAGGTCGTTGAAGACGCCTGGGGCGATGGCGGAAATGTTGCTGTCTAACAATATCAGGCGCTGCAGGACGGTCATGCCCCTGAAGCTGTGATTCTGCAAGGTGCCTTGGCCCATGTGGAAAAGCAGGAGGTGCGTGAGGTTGGTGGGCAGGCCGAGGGCGGCAACGCGCGCCACGTCGCCCCCGGAGCACTGCGCGGTGTCCCGGAACATACACTTGCAGGCGGGTGGGCAGGGGAAGGGCTGGGCGCGCAGGAGCGCGAGCACAGCGCACGGCAGCGCGAGCACCGCGCACAGCAGGGTGCTCCTCGGCATGTTTGAAACCTGGAGACAACACACAAGGGCAAACGTTCATGTTCGAGCTTGTAACCCTGGGAATTTAATTTGGCAGAGGCACGATTCTTTCGCCAGGATTATCACTGACTCAGAATGTGATCCAGATACAACTAACTCTTCCGCTTTCCTTAGGTGTGCAGATTTTCCCGGGTGGTGGGTGAAACGACATTCATTCACTCTCCACTATGAGGGTCTCATTCTTTTGTTTCACTGATTTTCCACTCTCAGTATAAAGCATAGAAATTACAGCGCTTTCAGGCTATAGAAAGCACACTACTTTAAAAATCTTTACATAGATTTTGTTAAAAGAATAATTTACATTGTGTAAATTGTCTTCACATTGTGTGTCTTTACATAGAGAAAGCTCATTAAGGAATCACTTTCACACTGAAGCTCCAGACATCACAGAGCAGGGCCATTAAAAAGTCGGTCTGCTCTTGACTTTGTACCTTGCCCGGGGTGGGGGCGGGGGGCGCTAACCCAGCCATGAAGGGAGAGGCCAAGTCTGTTAACAACGGTAACCGCCTGATTCCTTTGATCACAACCGTGCTGCTCCATTGCAATTCTAACTACTCTACTAAAACAACAAGTACCCTCCTCTGGTAGGGAACACCCTCAGCCGCACTGGAAAAAAAGCAGATACTACTACTTACCATTTCAAAATGCCATGCACCGTTCCCAGCGCTTTATTTGAATCAATTCCCTTAACCCTTACCTAACCCTGTATAGATACTATTATTATCCCCCAAGAATGGAGAAAGTAAGGCGTGGAAAGTTTAATAATTTAACTAGGGTCACAGAACCAGAATTGAGAGTAGTATATCTGACAGAGCCATAGATGAGAAGCTATCATTTCTAAGATGCTTAAAAATTAATACTCATGGCCCTGGCGGGTGTGGCTCAGTTGGTTGGAGCATCATCCCACAAAGGAAAGGTTGCCGGTTTGATTCTTGGTCAGGGCACATACTTAGGCTGCAGTTCAATCCCTGGCCTGGGCACCTGTGATCCCCATGGGACGCACCCAATCTACACTTCCTTCTCACATCTGTGTTCCTCTCTCCCCTCCTCTCAAAGCAATGAAATAAAAAATGTCCTTAGGTGAGCATAAAAAAATTAATACTCTTGATACTGAATTATCTGTGAAATATACACAGTAATACTAATCTGCCAAAACTGTTTACCAAGTGTAATTTTACACAAATCATTTCTTCTAGCTCAATTTTATTGCTTATGCACACACAGACTAGCCAAGCCCTCCAGTTGCCCGTATTTCATTTTAAAAATATTTGGCCTTACCTGAAATGGTGCTGCACCCCAAAGCAACTGAAAGGCTTAGGGCCTGGCCTGTGATGTAGCACTTTCCAAAGGAAAAGGGCGGTGCCCTTGCATCCTCAGGATAAAGACTTGAGCAGAGTAACAGTCATGGAAAGGGCCCTATCTGAGAACATATTCTGGTTTTTAATGACAAATGTTTTCAAACTGAAGACATCATACACAACCTAGGTTCAACTGTCAAAGCTGAACGCTAAGAGCAGGAGGGAGAGAAGTTTCTCCATAAATGGCACACTGTAACTCCGTGATGCTAGACAAGCCTAGCAACACAGCTGGATCACAGTAGTAGCCACACCCCTAGATGGGCCACACTTCCTTTGTGGCTTCCTTTTCATGCCACATCACCCCAGTTCTCTGATCAAGTGCCCGCCCCCTGGATGAATAATGTTAAGACCATTCTCAAAGGCTCCACTCAATTTCTTTCTTTTTAGGAATAACAGGGCTGAAAACATTGTCAATTATGTCCAACTGTGCAGCACCGGTTGGGTTGAAGGGTGTTCACACATTGCACTGAACTCAGGAATGTCCAACTGCTTCGCAAAGCCACTGCACTGGTGCAAAGCCACCGGCAGCGTATGACAGTCCCAGTGCTTCACAGCTCTGCCCACACTTGGAAGTGATTTAATTTTTGCAATTAATATGAAATGATTGTCAATGTAGTTTTAATTTTGCATTTCCTTAATAATGACCTTAAGCATCTTTTCATATTTTAAGGGCCACTTCTTCATCCTCTGAGAAATTTGAGTTTTCTTTTGCCCGTTTGTCTTTGTGCAAAGTATGCATGCTTATGTCTTTAAAAAACCTGAGTTACAGGCTTCTTTGTATATTTTGGATACTAATCCTTCGTTGGTTATAGCCATTACAAGTACCTTCTAACTAGCTTGTGATTTGCCTTTTTTATGAGGTCTTTTGACATGTCTTATTGTAGTCAGTTATCAATCTTTTAAAATTTGTCATTTTTCTGCCTATTAAAATAAACGCCCCTTGTCCCCCCAAATCAGAAATATACTTCTCTGTAATTCCTTAATAGTTTTATAGTTTTGCCCTTTGCTTTTAGATCCTGAGTCCATCTAGTTGATTTTTGTGTATGATGTGAGTTGAGTCCCATTTTCTTTCTTTCCCACTAGGATAACCCGCTGTCCCGGCCCTAGTTACCTAAATCCCTTGCCCCTCAGAGCTGCAGTGTCAGCGCCAGCACCTCATGAGCATGGGCCTGCTTCTGGACTGTTTGCTAATCCCTGCGTCAGTACCTCACTGAAATGACCTTTTAACGTTTGAAAGACTGAGAATTAGTGTTTTGTAAAGTGTGAGGAAATAGACATTTTCACACTACATTGGCGGGCATATAAATTGGGGCAAACTTTTTGAAGGAAAATTTAGTAGCAACCATCAAATTTAAAATATATATATCCTTTGTCCAGCAGTTCTGCTGATTAAAAAATACACCCTATGGATACATGCTCATCATGTGCACAGAGACATTTATTGTGGGATTGTACAACAGAAAGAGAAACACAAACCTTAATGACCATCAACAGGGATCAAGTCGTTTACAGTATTGCACGTGCATGCGATGGGATGCCTTGCAGACTTTAAATAAAGCTGAGCTCCGAGAGCTGACGTCACTTTCTAAGCCACACTGAATGACAGAAACAAGGGCCGTGGAGCATATACAGTGGGATTCTACTTGTGTAGCACTTTTCAAAACATATTTACATGGGAATATATTCATATTTTTTCTGGAGTGATATAACCAAGAAACCTTAGTTATCGCCTTTTGGGGGAGATACCTGGGAATAGGTGGACTTCCCTACATACCTTTCTGTGAGGTTTAAATTTTTTTAAAAAAATATTTTATTTATTTTTAGAGAGAGGGGAAGGGAGGGAGAAAGAGAGGGAGAGAAACATCAATGTGTGGTTGCCTCTCACATGGCCCCCACTGGGGACCTGGCCCGCAACCCAGGCATGTGCCCTGACTGGGGATCGAACTGTGACCCTTTGGTTCACAGCCCACGCTCAATCCACTGAGCCACACCAGCCAGGGCAGGTTTAAATTTTTATTAAACATGCTTATATCACTAATATATTTTTATGAATTATAATGCAAAAATAGTGATTTGGAAGGGAAAATGGCATTATTGAAGGGAAAAAAAACAAATATAAAGGTATTAAAGCATACTGGAAAGTCAGTGGTTGAATTGTGAAAGAATAAACATTAACCCCTGGGATCAATGAGTGGAGTGGTACGGAGGGGGTTTTAAATTTTTACCCTGGTTGAGAAAGAACTCTTCGATCCATGACATTTGCAGTAGAAAAAGCACTGACATCCAACCAGCCTTTGACTTAGCCAAATGTAGTGAAAGCTCAGTAAAAGCTGAACTGACTGAAATTAACTTCTAAGTCACGAAGTCCTAGACTGCAGGGAAAGCCACTGCCTCTGCCAGGTATGGCAGGATGTCTTCCAGCTCCAACCAAGGGACAGAACTCCAGAGCCCCGAGGAGATGCCCTGGTGACTCCGTGAGTCAGTCATGCACACGCACACCAAGTGAAAGACCCTTTGCCACGAAAATGCCAGGGAGCCAAAGGCAGTGAGATAGATTGGGAAGTACTGTGGAATAAGCAGAGCAAACCTTGGAGCCAGATTCTGCTGAAACTTCTTTAGCCTACTTCCCCAGGAAGACGTCCAATCTGGATGGCCTCCAAGTTTTGTGTTTTGAATAGAGCAGGACACTCAAACTGCCCAAGGGAAAACTGGGAAGAGATGCTGATGATGGAGGAACATTATGAGTTCATCCACCAAAGGAACAAGGTATTAAGAATTATTTTGAGAAATGAAGTTGACAGCTCTAGTGTTCAAGTCCTTTGGAGCTGGGATCTACGAACCAGGTCAGACGGAAATCTGCTGCCCTAAACGGCTTCTGTATGAGTCACAGAACCCTGGCCTATGGAATTTGGCCATTCAAGAGCAGATGTCTGCCTGGATGTCGTACTCCTCTTCCTCCATAAGGGAGACTCAGAGGCCAGGGCACAGCAGGGATCTCTCTGCAAAGTAACCACAGCCCCACCTACGAACAGGGACAGTCTCAAACTCCTAGAATTCCTGTCCTTCCCTGCAATGTACAAACACTCAGAAGGTGGTGACTGGCAGTGATGTAGGGGGTTAGAAGATGGACAGAAGGAACTGTGCTCACACCAGCAGGCTGTGGGGACATGACCATTTGCCATAAAAACCATAGTGCATGGAAGAACTTGGGCTTGAACGAGGCCTTCACACCACCCAGACCCATCACACCACAGCCAGCCACACAGCTGACAGCAGAGGATGCAGGTCTTCTGCAGACCCAATCGTACCAGGAAACACCTATCCAAGCACGAAGGCCCAACGCAAATCTGCCTTGTCTGGGATCTCTGTGACCAGCAGTTAGCTCCACAGCTTCTTTCTCCTTGGAGCGCTTTTTGCACCCATGGATGTCGCTTCACTTCAAACTTACCATGTCTTACATGATACTAGCTTTTGGTTTGGTCTTATAATTCGCCCTTTCCCTCAGACTTCCTGACACTTAATATTTGGCTCTCCATTGTAACTGACTGATAGGGTTCCATAGACAGTCACAGACATAAAGTTATGTGGAATGCTCTATTTATGTCCTTCAAAAACCCAAAGCGTAAAAAAGAAAAAGGAAATGAGAAAGTATTTAGCAGGAAAATAAATCCAGAGAGGGAAATATTCATGTAACTAAAAACCAAACAAATGTATAAAGACACAGAAAAAAAGAAATGCCATTTCATTCATTTACATTTTTATTTTGAATAGCTTCAATCAAAAAAGATTTCATAAGGTTATTTACAGTGCTGAATGTACAATTATGAATGTATGTCTTTTTGACATCAGGGTACCATTCTTGAGCAGCAATACAATTTTAAAAATATAAAGATGCGGTATCATTTCTGATATAAAGTTTCTTAAAAAAATTCCAAAGTCTTAGGGAATTAACAAATCATAACAGGAAGTTAACTATTTATTAATTTAATGTGCACATAATTACCAAATTTTAATACATTAAAAATATTTGTAAATACCCAGACTGTACAAAAATTAACATCCCGTATTTTGTTAAAAGTTCCCAACCACCTCCCACCATAAATATACAAAAACCTATTTTCAGATGTCAAAATTACATGCAAGAAATCTTAGAATGTCTTCTAAAGCTTGAATTTTGCTCTTCTCTGAATATTGAATGTATAGCCATTTTGGAAGCAGAATATATAAACACTGATATTTTACCATGCATTTGAAACTGTGCAGTATTTTCATAAACAGAAAACAAAATAAATACAGTAAAAACTGCAACAGTTTTGTTTAAATGCACGTGCAATTTGGAACGCCTTTGAATACAAGGACTATAAAACTAATGTAAAAAGTATATACTTTGTTGTTGGCTTGGCCATTTTTATTCAAGCATCATTTGCAGCATTGCTTTATAGCAGTGGGTGCTGGAAGATACAAAACATAGTTACCACTATTTATATTTGAGGGAGAAAAAAAAAAACTTTAAACAACCCTGAGGGAGACACACATTAAAAATCTTGTTATTTATTTAAAAAGTTAAAAAGTTACATATCATTATTTAACAATTACTTTCCTGGACATTTCTGTCCTTAAGTATGTGCATAAATAAAATTTAAATCAGCAATACTTATTAATCTTAATACACCAAAATAATATATGTACAGATTTTAAAATTTAGGTCTGTATACACTCAAATAATTTAATGTGAAATTCAGAATCAAAATTACTATGTAATGGTGACCTACAGAGAGAGGACTCTATCTATGGCACTGAGTAGGACCCACACCTATATTCACAGACATTCTTCAAATAATACTCTGGAAGCCATCAATTACAACTTGAACAACCACTTAGTCTACGTTCAAATCTAATTTCCTACAAATGCTTTCCCACCTACCTAAAAACCTTATTTCTTTTAAAACAACATGGACAGACAAGATATAAAACCCTTATAAAATCTAAATGTTAAAAAAAGGGAGGGTGTAAAAAATATAGCTCTTTATGATCATGCTCTTAAAGATGTTAAATACAATCTGATAATTGGGTTTTTAAGCTGCTACTTAGCAATTACCTTAATTATATGCTTCAGTATTTAAATCAAAGAGTTAGATTTACAATTCTGGGATATCACTGAAGAACAACACTTACTTGTACATGTTGAAAATGAACGTGGAAATTATAAAACAATCAAAAGAGTAAATAACTATAGAAAACAGTGCTAATTCACAGCTCAAGAGGTCTAAGATGCATAGCTTCATAGAATCATTCATGGAACAATTGTCCTTATCATCTAATGTGTGTTCATATCGTTATTATGTTTTCTGATGGAAAACTTTGATTGCATTTCTGTAAGAATCATCAGTGGCAATAGCAATAACGGTGATCCTGAGTGTAACTTACATTTTTCTATAGTTACCAAACATCACTCATGTCGATGCACCATAAAAAATGAGAACCATTTGATTCTACAGTTCTGGGTAACGTCTGATAAACAGGTAAGTACATATCAGGAAAATGATCAGCTGGAAGTGGAAAGTACACGCATGCAACTGGGTAAGAAAGAGCATGGACTAACGCCAGAGTTTTAGCAGTTTAGTGTCCATTTTGCAGCAACGCCAGTTTCCTTGTGTATCGTAACTGCGGGCTTTGTCAAACTGCTGGAGCTTACCTACAAAGGCCTTCTTAAAGTTACTTTCACTTTGTTTAGAATTTAAACACTAACCAGGAAAAACAGAAAGGTGAAAATATCATCCACATTTCTTTTGGTTCAAGAAATGTCTAATCTTGAACTTTATTTCCATTTTTATTTTCTACCAGAAACAACCACAACCAACATATGCTCATTTATAAAATTCAAATCCAAAAAAAGGTAAACTCTGACTTCTGGCGCCACCTAATGGCATAAAACAAATTCTCACCAAGTTCACACTGTTTTGAAAAAATAGCAGTCGTTAAAACCACTCATTTTTAAGCCTTAGTATTGATACAACAGACATACATCAAATCTTAAAAATTTTAGAAGGCAAAAGTCTAACTCAATAAAACTAAGAAAAATACAAAAACAAACCCTAACTCACTATTATCCAATGTCTTTAAGTAATTTAAAAAGCAGAAAATAAAAAGATATTTAAAATAATATAAAACCTGACAGAACAGATATAAAGAGATATTAGACAGACAGACCCACATCTACTGCCACAAGAAATCATCTTTTTTCCTAATGAAAAAGGTTTTACAACAGTTAACTGAAGCAAATTATACTACTGACGCCAGACAGCACAAGATGCATTTAATAATTTGGAGGGACATCTCAAGAAGGCAGTGAAGCACCTTGCTGATTAGAAAAATAAAACCCAGGCAATTCGTATGGAAAATATAAAACCATAAGTGGAAATCACCTGAGTTGTTCTATAAGCAACACCATAAAATTCACTCTTAGCTCCAGGCTATCAAAGGAATCTGGTGTGTGTGTACATACAGAATTCTTTGGAAGAAATATTGGAGTCAAATGAAAACAGGGTTTTTACCTATTTCACTAGAGGCTAACATCCATTTTATTTCTCCATCACAAATTTAGGGCCTGTATATAAATGAGGACATTTTCTAAGAGGGCTGGTGAAAATAAATTTAAAGGTGTAAACTAAGTCTCAAAAGCTAATGTCTAAAAACCTTACCAAATTCCAACTTTCTTCTTATACCTCATGTAAAGAATATCATTGAGGGTAACAATCAAGAAAATTGTGGACACGCACACACGCACACACACACACACACACAATACTCAAAGTTATTGAATGAAGAAAGAAGACTTCAGATTGATTATTAGTTTAACTGGCAGGCCAATCTTATTTTTGTTTTCAAAGCTCTCAAATCAGCTACTGTATCAGAAGGAACATTAATTGAAATGATGCCATTCTGACACACAGGATCAGAAAGTCCGAAAATTACATTCTGTTCAGCACTGCTAGTAGCACACCAGCAAGACTGATGCACCGCTACGTTATGGTGATGATCTGACATGATCCATTTTCCTTAACTAAAGCTTTAGCTTCTGTCGTTGTTTGAGGTTTTGGTGGCCATTCCGGATCAACCAAGAGCTCCTGAGCCAGGTACATGTACTTTGCTTTTGGTATCTTCTTCCTACAGTCCAGGACCCAGGACAAGCAGCACTTCCCCCAACGATCCACTGACTCCTGAGGAAACAAGGACAGAAGAACACCCTGGGAGGTGAAAGGCTGCTTGTTTTTAATGCGTCTGTTACAGCACACTACATGGCCACACACAAATAAGGGGGAATGACTTCTGAGCACAAACAAATGGAAAAAAATCCATGTAAAAAAGTCAGCTTTCAATTATTTAGGAACATTTTTTAAGGTCATTTTTAGTTATCAATGTAATAATTTATTTAGTTTTATATATCTATCCTCTTGTGTGTGGATAAATTTTAAAAATAACTTGAAGATATGGATAACACAAAACACCTAATGCATTAAGTGTAATGTTGAACTATTCAGAAAGAAAATATTTTTAATATTTAATATGGAAACCTTCATATTCTATCCCAAACTATCCTTTGTACTGTTACTCCTAACAGCTTAGCTACCTGGTCATTTCTGACCAGGAAGAAGCAGTGTAAAGTTTTCATTGTTACTGTTACTATTACCTTTCAGAGCATGGAACATTATGAAAATATTGTCAGATCAAAATTAGAACTCAGATCATGTTTAATGTCAATCACTTCTTTTAGAATTATATTCTCATGAATATAAAAACAATTTTATTTTACAATGATGGCTTCCCTTGGTGTTCCACCTTTGGAAAGAGGTACGTAAAAAGCTACAAAGCAAGTACTATTTCTTAGTATTATTTCATTACAAACAGCTCTGCTGCCATTGAAATCCTTCTAATCAATCCTGATGTTTTTAATGACTGTGACCTTAGATAAATAACTCTTGAAGAACAAGAAAGCAGAGTCCCTTGTTATTGTACAGAAATATAAACTCAATAGAGGCCTTCAGAATTTATCTTAATTGAAATCTGTGCTAAAGAAATGAAATAAAACTAAACAATTCTAAAGTACAGTCAATTTTTAATTATTTTGGCTGTTGCTTCTTCAAAGCAAAATTTACACCCCAGGTCGTTTTATTTTGCCATCAACATATACCCAAGGTCACAACTAGGTCTCACCTCAATCGAAGTAATCTCCCAAATGGGAGCATAACAAAACTGAAGTGAGTGTTCTAATGCTAACATCTAAAATATCTTCATGAGCAAGAAAGGCAGATTTGCTATAACATGTATTCTGAACCATGTTTCTAAATTTGCCAATGGAGAACTGCAAAATACTTTACAATGAAACTCCTTCCATATTTGGACTTGGCAGGCTTTCTCACTGTGTTGAGACAACCACTAGGAACCTACCATTCTGTCCTTCCCCAAACTGGCGTGGGCATGTGGCAGCACTGAAATCATGGTAATAACCATGTGCTTTTAAAGATGTTTGCTTTGTCAACACAACACAGTAATCTGCACTGCTACCAAGAAGTTAGAGGCAAAAACTGTGGTCACAAGAAAGGTATACTTTAATATTCTGCAGGGAGGGGAGGTACAGATTTTAAGATTAGTCATCTACCTGAAAAGAGAGTTATTACCATCATGTAAAAGGAGCCCATTAAGAAAATATTCTGCATTAAGATACAGAAGAGACTAGGCATAGGATTCTTCAGGTGACCCAAATAACCATTGTTTTCCAGGGGAGGCACATACAGAACAAACCTTAACATTTACTGTGAGGTGATGGCTCACTACTTGGACCTATCTTTTTCCCCAAGGTGTTTAAAGTCTTCAATTTACTGCAGAAAAGATCCTTGTTCCTAAATCAATCTGAAAGCTGTCACTTTTTATTTTATGGCATGTAGCACTGTTAAAGGACCACAGGAAAAGGTTAATGGTGGTGAATGCTGACTTTATGCAAGAGCAGAAGCATGGAGGCCTTGCCTGTCCAGAGGAACCAGCAGGGCTGCAGGACAATGCAGAGCAGGCTGAGTTAAGGGAAGTCGCAGCCGGGTGCATGAAAATGGAAGACACACACACACACACACACACCCTCTCTAAGTCCACCGTTCCCTGCCTGTGGAGAGTGAGACAAGCAATAAAATTAAAACTAATTTCACTGCAAACAGAATCACAATTAAATAGGTTTTTTTTCTTACATTATGGTACATGTTTTTTAAAAAATCCCCATTTCCCTATTAAAAGCAATGTACACTTGTTATAATTCAGAGAAAATAAATTAAGTCACAAGAAACAGTAGGGATACCCCCTCCACTGTAATTAAGACTCGCACGCTGTTCTGTGCTCTCACCTCCCCCAAACATCATACACACAAAATACCCATAGGCAAGCATAAGTTGACAAGCACAAACACATCACACACATCCTCAATATAATTCACTGGTGGAGAAAATAAAAGGTGCTACAGGAATGCTGGGTTGAGAAATAAATCAAGGGAGAGAAGAAGGTGGCAAGAGGACAACAGGCAAGCACTGTGCAACAAGAAAGCAAAGAGGGGAGCATCCCAGGGCCGAGAACGAGCACTCGGGTCTCCCCAGACACGTAGGTATGATAAGTCCCTGAAGCAGGAGCACACAGGGGCCATCGCGACCGGAGCTTTTGGTTGCTCCTGAAAGGACACCCTGGTGAAATAATCAAGTGTATCCTTCAGGGAAGGGAAAGAGGCTACCACAGACCAGTAGACAAACCACAAAGAACTTTCGAAAAGATCTACAGCTAAAATTCTCCTGCTTCTTAGACCATTAAAAGCTGTTCATTCTAGAACCTCAATGCCTGTTTAATCTTTGCAGTATCTTTTAGGAAATGTTTTCATGAATGGCATGTAAAATATAAACCCATGCTTAGAGGAAAGGTTATAAAGGTACTATGGTTTTCATAAGTCTTCTTCCCTAACAATCCTGAATACAAAACAAATAAGGACAAAAAGAATTAGCATTCTATATAAATAAGCTTGAACAATATTCTAAGTGGCACAAGGACTACAGCTAACACTTGGCACTTCCCCCCAAGAGGAAAACATAACCAGGCACATATCCTCGGGCAGGGTCGCACTACAGAACTCTAGCTCCACATCGACCACTCCGCGGCTTTGGTTTACCAGACAGCAGGCAGGCACCAGTGCTGCTGCCTTTTTTTTTTAATCTTCACCCGAGGACATTTCTTCATGGTTTTTAGAGAGAGGGAAAGAGAGAGGAAGGGAGAGAGAGAAACATCAATGCCAGAAAGAAGCATCAATTGGTTGCCTCTCATACGCACCCAGACCAGGGATGGAACCTGCAACCTAATTAAGTGCCCTGATAGAGAACCGAACCTGCAACCTTTTGGTCAAGGGACGGTGCTCCAACCAACTAAGCCACACTGGCCAGCACAACACTAGTGCTTCTTAGTAAGAAGATATGCAGTACAGATCTGATCAAAGAGGGGTAAAACTGTATGGAGATGTGGGACCCTCCACTGTAAAGTTTTTCGTTCAGTAGGTCAAGGGTGAAGTTCAAGGCATTTTTTTTTTTTTTAAGAACACTTTTGCTTGAAAATCACTAATACATCAAGAATTTTTTATTTTTATTTTTTGTCAGAGAATAAGTATTAACATTTGGAGAAATATTTAGCTATATAAAAGTTTTAACTTTGATTATCTGCACATGGCTTACTTAACCTGTCTTCAATTCAGGCCACTGACCATCAATAAGAAAAACAATCACTAAAATATATGATAATAGAAAAAAGTACAATAAAAATAAATTTAAAAAATCATTCACTATGAGAAACAAATTAGTATTATGTAAAAATCCTTCCTGTATCTCAATTAGGTTAGCTGAATGAACATTCAATAGGCCAAGTGGAACACAGTATCTAGCCCTGGCTGGTGTGGCTCAGTGGATTGAGCACCAGCCTGCAGACCAAAAGGGTGCCAGTCCCATTACCAGTCAGAGCACGTGCCTGGGTTGAGGGCCAGGTTCCTGGGATGGGGGTGTGTAAGAGGCAACCGATCGCTGTTTCTCTCACATATCATGTTTCTCTCCCTCTCTTTCTCCCTCCTTTCCCCTCTCTCTAAAAACAAATAAAATCTTAAAAAAAAAAACCCAATTATCTAAAATGTCTACGATTAAAAAATAATACTTAAAAGTTTATTTCATCTTTAAAGAATAGAAGCTTTTTGATATAGAAATAGTATGGAGCTAGGTCTACATAAATCTAAATTTGAATTCTAGTTCTAACACTATTTCCTCATCTGTGAAAACTGGGACAATGAAATTAAAGACATTCCTGAATCTCAAGGTTGTTCTAGCAATTAGAGAATTCATACAAAATGCCTCATACTGTGTCTACCATAAAAAGGAGGTATTAAAAACAGTAGCTGTTGTTTGTCTCCATTTTCTCATTTGATTGTAATATTAATTTACCTCTTTATTGTCCAAAATATGTGAGGTAATGAAAAACACTTCTCTTGAAATCAGAAACCCTGGCTTCAACTCTGAACTCTGTCATTCATCAGATGCAAAACCTTGGCAAGTGAACTGAATGCTATTTTTTATGTATAAGATGAAGTTAGAAATGTCTTAAAATTGGAAGGATCCTGGACGTAACTATAGAGTGCCTAGTAGATTACCAGATATTTTGGACATGGTTACTAGAGATTTCCAGGTGAGGTTCTTAACTTCCCAATTCAACTAAGACCTGAAGCCTAGTCCAGGGTCTCTAGCTTTCAACTCAGCTCAATTGTCCCCAGTATCTATACGGAAGAAAAAGAAGAAACAGACATTGTCTTCCCCCGACATTAATACAGAGAGGGCTGGGAGTTTCAGTCTGAGAAGACTTTATGGAATGCTTGATAGTAAGAGCACAGAGTGGGCAAATGTGGAATAGTTTGTAGTGAGGGAACACTGTGGAAGCTACAGAGGTTCTAAATCCAGATGTTGCCAGTGATGTTGATCTTTACTTTCTTTTTCACCTATGGCAGGGTTTTTCCAACCTGGGTACTACTGACACCTTGGATTACATATTCTTTGTTGTGAGGGGCTGTCCAGCATACTAAGTAAGATGTTCGCTCAGCAGAATCCCTGGTGTCGACCCAATTACATGCTAACAGCAACACCCCCCAACCCAAGACTGTGACAACCAATTGTGTCCAGGTACTGCCAGATGTCCCCAGGGGGGTGATGGAGTGCCCCTGAGAACCACAGCCTTACAGTACTATGACTGACTAACTGGCTCTTGAAGGGTCAAAAATATGAACAGTGACACCACATTACACACATAAATGTCAGAAGACAAAAGTGTATCATTCTGCGCCAAGAGGTTACAAAAACTCTCTTTTTAAAACCCACAAATTTTGAAAAATGCTTTCTTAATCATGACCACAGACACTGAAGGCTGAAGTTCTGTCTGCGCAATGATTCCCAGAACTGGTGAGCACAAGGGACGTGCTGCAGCTACCTGCCCGGGACCAGTCTCTCCACCCGCACTCTCCCTTACATGCTTCAGAGCTAGGACTTCACCTGAGAGACACACACTCTTAAAGGTAAAGACAGATGCTTACTAACATATTTTTAAAAATTAGATTTATAGCAAATGAGAGAATTTTCTGTTATTTAATTTTGGTTGAAAAGTAAAGAGGGATTTCCAATTCGATGCTTTAAAGGAGCTTCGTGATACCCAATTTTGACTAATTCAGGGTATAACTCCTCTCAGAACCTACATTTACTTCCTGTTTAGATCAACAGTCAAAGATCTCTCTGGAGAAACTGAAAACTCAATGTAAATGCCTTCCTTGGCCTGAGCCTTACCCGTACAAGGACCTCACATGAGGACTGATGAGCACAAGTTAACACTTTGAAGTAATGTAGTGAGGTAACCAAAAGGAAAGAGATATAGACACAGAGCAGATTTGGCTAAAGGACTTGAGCCTATAATACAACTCGGGTCATACCCACTAATAGAGACAGCGGGGCATTACACTGCTTTAAGAAAAAGAATCTGAAGCTGATTCCAAACTCATTTCATCATTACAAACGATCACTATTCATCATAAAGCATTAGAAAAAGAAAAGGCACTCTCTAGGACCTGTTATAAAAGGATCTTAGGATATTACACTGGGCATCAAGCCTGCTGACTAACCAAAATAAAGCTCAGGAAGCTGCTACTTAGGCGGGAAAAGGCTAAAAAAAAAAAAAAAAAAAAAAAAAGATCCAACCCAGCAATGCCAAGGAATTCTCTTGAACTCTAGAAGTCTCCTTGTGGCTCAATATAAGTAAAAGATTCATTATTTAGAAACTTTTAGTAAAAGATTTAGAATATATCACTTACCCTATAAACAAATGGGTAAGAAGAGGGGGTGAGACTTTGTATTATCAAGTTCCTTATAACCCAAAAGCTGTATGTAGAGCTGTATGTAATTCAGTGGCATCAGTTTAAAAAATAAGACTAACCTGTATTTTCTACACACCAGCACCTTAGCATCAGGAAATAGGTTTTATTCATCTGATTCTCTTCTCTTTCTTATCACAGAGCTTGCATATTTTTCAAATAGGCTATTTAATGGGCCCAAAAAGTCAAAGATCCTAAGCCATGGTTTGTATAAAAATGAGCAGTGTCTGTCTGAAAATTTTTCTGAATGAGACATATGTTGAAGAAAGCCAAAAGGCCACCAAAAATTAAGATACAATAAAAAGATACCAAAAATAACTGCTGGAAAATGTTGACCTTTGAACTTTGAAATAATTCCATTTAGAAATAAGTCCCATAATTTTGTTTACATGAATCTTATTTAGCTTCTAATGAGACTTATAAAAACCAAAACCACAGAATTTAAGCCCAACAGAAATGGAAAAATTAACTCTCACCACTGGGGACAAGGCCTTCACACACATACAAGATAAGGATTGAAATGGAAAAGAGACTTAGGAAATTTCTGAAGTCCTGAAAAGCTTGTAACAAAGGTTTGCCAGGCATTTTCTAGGACTCCTTACATGAAACAAAATGCCAGGCGTAAGGAAAAAGGTGGAAGCAACACACAACAGAACACCACTCTACAGAATGCAGAGGACACAACTGAAAGAGCCTAGATACACGTGAAGAATTGAGAGCAAGTGCTGATTTCCAACCTGTGGTGGCTGTGTAGTGGTGAAGCGGTATTCTCCTTGTCTGTCTCGATTGAACCCAACTTTCCAAAGGACCGTGTCAAGGCAGAAGTTCTGAGAGATATTCCAGTGAGTTAAGAATTAAAAATGACTAAGTCATTCTTTATTAATGTGCACATTTAAAAAGAATCACACAATGCTGAATCATTAGCAAAAAACATGATTTGATTTTTATATACAGAATTTCAGAAACATGACTTCTATGACAAATAATAAATCATCATAAAATACTTGATAAAATGAGACCTCTAAATTTTCCATAAAACATTACTTTTATATGAACGGGGTCTTCCCCATCTTCAAATAATGCTTATAACCAAAGGTCTTTTCTTAACAATGAGTTATTTCCATTTAATATATAAAATTAATTCTATATCTATGAGTATGATTTCATCAGAGTCCAATACAAATAATTCTTTTGATAGTGAGCAAGAATAACAAATTACGAGGGATTATGAAAGGATTCCCTAAAAAATCTATTTGATAAAAATATTTTATCCTAAGCATTTGAGTGAAAAGATGTACCCTATAAAAATAGAAAAACTTTTAAAACACAGTGTCTTAGATGTGCTTTCTGTAGTTCATATGATAGCAAAAACACACTTCCACTGGGCGATTTGAAAAGTTCGGTACCAATACCATAATATCCATGCTGCACACTATGGCCCAAATTTAAATACCAAATCATCTTTTAGAAAGATAATAAATTAAGCATAATTTCCAAGTCAAAAACTATTATCACTAAGGTATATATTTCACAAATTACCTAATTTTAATTCAAAATCATGCCCTATGAAACCCTTAACTTAAAAATCACAACTGTTACCTCCTTCCGTTTCATACATTGCTACTGTAGGAGTAAATGATAACAGTTCTGAGAACAGACAAAATTATACTAGTAAACAGCAATTATGAGAACTCAGTAGCTCTTTTATAGAAGCGGCTCTAAAGGCACTTTTAACGGGAGAGTAATTCCCTCTGGAGGGACCTGAAAAGCCAAGACCAAGGAGGAAGTTCCAGTGTGCAACACTGAGACCGGATAGATTCATAATGGTCATTATTGTATATTCTCAATAAACTCTCTTGTTAATATTTAATAGATTTCATGGAGAAAGCCCCCTTCCTTTTTCTTCTTCAAAAGGGGAGTTTTATTGTACATCAAAGGACTGGGTAGTGCCTGCCCACTCTGATTTCTTGGCCACCAGTTTATGGGCCGCCTGAGCACCAGTCCACACCCTGCCCCAGCTAGCTTGGTAGTTTCCTCTTTATTGATGGGCCTCCCACATTTGCCCCCACAATTCTCAGCACCAATCTTCTCTCCTTTCTATCAATTACTAATTCTTGCTATCTCATTGCTTATTTTCTCCAATCTGTATATGTGCACCTAATATCCCTTAATTAATGAAAAAGTTCAGAAGAAAGGACTAAATGAATTTAACTAAAATAAAACTGAAACTTTGTGGGCTTCCATAAGGCTACCTGCCCTCTTCCCTCATTATCATTAAATCACCAAGAACCCCAAAGCAGCAAGGCAGTCATTTGACTGTCTTAAGTGCTTACCTCTACCATGACAGATACAAGGGCATTGACAAGAACAATGATGAGCACAGTTACACGCCACTGATATGGTACACACACTATCTGTAAGACACAAATTTGTAAGTTAAAACCACAGTACTCAGTTGTTATTTACAGCATTATATCATAACTTTAAAATTAAATGAATTTCTATTCTGTACCAAGCACCTTCACACAGAATATCTACTCAATTCTCAACAATGCCACGAGGCAGATATTATGTCCACTTTTCAGATGATAAAGCTCAAAGTGTAAATAACTTCAGGTTAAAAATTATTAAAGTGGCTGAGTTTAGAGTCAAATTCTAATCACTCAGATTTAATAACTCACGCTGTACCAGACCATACATTTCTAACAAGTCCCTATTTTAAAATAAAACCCTGTCTTTAAACATTGAAGCAGATACTGATCTAATAATGATTACGGTACTCAAATCTCTGTAACTGTTATAAAGACAAGTTCAAAAGGAACTATGCAGATCAATTCAAGAAATATGATCTAAGTTTGTACTTTAAAATCTGTGATTAATTTCTAAAGCCTAAAAAAGCAAAAGAAAAAATCTCACTCATGCATTCATCCTTTTAGTTAGCAAATATTCACTGAGATACTGTGATAGATACTGAGGAGTGATATGATCTAATGTTTTAGGAAAACACTTATGACTCTAGCAAGAAGCATTTGAGGGGTAGACTGCTATAGTAATCCAGGCAAAAGACAAGGGTAGCTTAACTAGACTGGTGGGCATCATACCAAGAAATATATATTTGTTCTCTGTTCCTGGTTCGTGACACCTGGCCTTTAAACTCTTGTAATTTCCTCAGTGATAGTGGTGATAGAAGTGTCTCACACAGAGCTTCTAAATTCCCTGGGATTTCCTGGGGATCAGAAATGTTTTTTGTTCTAATGAGGCTCCACTCTTAGTGGACTCCTAGTTGGCAAACCTCTCAATAATACAGAACAAAGGAAAATTAAGTCTGATCTTATTCATGCAATCGGAAGCAAATATCCTAAACAAAATCACAGCAACCAAATCCAGAGAGTATAAAAAAGAACTCATCAGGACCAAACTGGGTTTATGGAATACAATGTTAGTTCAACATTTGAATAGCAGTCTAACTGTAATTCACCACATTCTCTAGAAAGAAAAACTGTGTGATCATTTCAGTAGGTGTTAAAAAGCATCAGATAAAATTAATCATCTATTTTATGGTAATCACACTATAGAAGGAAGCTTCCTCAACCCGACAGAGTATATACCAGAAACCTATAGCCCATAATATAGCCAATGGTGAATTATTAGGCTCATTCCCTTTAGGGTCAAGGACAAGACAAGCATATCACAACCATCACAACCAACATTAATAAGGTTAGTAGACATGAAAAACACATACAAGGTTTAAGTACTGAAATGTCAGAAACAAAACATTTGCTGTTGTTTATAGATGATGACTAAAGGAGAAAATCCTGGAGAATCTAAAAATGTTTAGGAGGCTTGTCAAGCCTGCTAAGTACAAGATGAATATACAAGCCATCAGTACTGCTTATACTAGTATAAAAGAATTAGGAAATGTAATTTTAAACAGGTATTTATCAGAGAAACAAAATACCCCAGAAATAAATCTAACAAAAACTTGTATTACAACATCCAGGAAAAAAAGCTGTCACACTTTATTGAAAGACATACAAGAAGACCTAAAGAAATGGAATGAAATATTGTTCATAGAAAGTGATACTAAGTCAATTTTTCCTCAAATTTATTTCTAATAACAATTCCAAGAGGGCTTTTCCTGGTACTTGACAAGCTAAACTTAAAATTTATATGGAGGAGGAAAAGCTCAAGAGCAGACAAAAAGGTCATGATGAACAACAATATGAGGTGAGGAGAAGAGTCCATGTATCAGAATTTCTTATACTGTCCTAATAATCTAGACAGTGTGGTACTGGCATAGAGAAAGAGAGAACTAAAGAAGAAACTACAGAGCCCCTATCAGGCAATGGTCACACATGAAAAACTGAGAGGACAGAGATATCACTCACTGAAGGATCAGTGGACAAAGATGAGACTATTCAGCAAATAATACTGAAACAAATGGGCATTTATGAGGAAAACAAAGAAATGTGATGCCCATCTCAAAGGCTATATATAAAGTTATATATAAAGATGAATTTAAAGACTATGAAAGAAAAGTATCTATATAAGTCTGATAAACAAGTCTGCCAAACTAAGACACAAAAAACACAGAACACAAAGAAAAACTTGCTACGCTTGACTACTGTAAAATTGTGAAACTGTTTTAAAGAAAGATATTATAAACAAAGGAAAAACCACAAACTGGAAGAAATTACTTATCACATATGTAGTCAAATACATTAGGAATGCTTAAAAATAAGAAAAAGACAACATCCCAATAGAAACAAAAAGAATAAAAAGCATGAATACGCAATTCAAGAAATAAAAATGGCCAATAAACACATGAAAAATGCTCAACCCCATTAGCAACTTAAAATTTATAATTTGCAAATTAAAACCATCATGATATAGCACTTTACATCCACTAGACAAGTAAGCAATGACGTGTAACAATGGATCTCACACATTGATGAAAGTATAAACTGGTACAATCACTTTGGAAAACAACTTGGCACATTTGAGAAAGCTAAAGAGCACAAGTTCCAATTTACACTGCAACAAACCAGAGAACCCTTCCCCCCTAGTGGTACAGCAAGGTAGAGCGGGTGGGTAGTGGAAGTAGTATTTTATCTCTGACATTGCTTAAAATTCCCAGCGTACTGTGATATTTTTAAAAGATGGACTTTTAGTGGGCTTAACTGCCATATTTAAATTCTCTACAGCAATGCACCACGCTCTTGATATCTGTACCTCAGATGTACCACCCCCATCCTCACTCTTTGGTTCACCACCTCTCATTCCCTCACACTAAGAGACATGCACAAGAATGTTCATAACAGCCCTGTTAACATAGGAAAAGAAAATAACCCAACTATTCACCAACGAAGAATGGAGAAATGAATTATAGTATAATCCCATAGTGGAACACTATATCACAGTAAAACTGAAATGCATGTACCAGCATGGACGAATCTCAGAAACAATGCTGATGGGGGAAAAGCAAATCACAGAAGAACACAGATAGCAGGATACTATTTTCATAAAGTTCAAGAACAAGCAAAACTGTCTTTTGTGACTTCATACCTAAAAGTATGAAAAGCAAGACAATGAGGTCAAAATCAGAATGGGGGTTCCCTCAGGGTGCTTGGACAACAGCATGCAACAGTGCCTTGTATTAGTGATGAGACCTTTTTTAGGTTTGATAATGGGCTTAAGGGCGTTATTTTGTTATTATGATGCTTAACAACTTAAATGTGTGCATATTCTTTGGTATATAATAACTATTTCATCATTCTCAAGAAATAGGTTGAAAAAAAGTAGGTTGGTAAGGGAAAAATCAAGTAACAGAATCAAAGTTTTTTGTTTTTAAAGACCAAGAGACATTTATTTGTAGACAAAGGAAAATGGAACCAAAAGCAAACTGAAAAGACAGGAAATAAAAATAAAATACCAAATAGAGTCAATAAAAGCTGCTGTTTTAATTATGTTTTTTTTTTTTAATTCATTACAGGTTATCTTTAGATTCATAAAACTGTATTTTAGAAAATTCAGAAAGAGGAGGTCCTGGAAAAAAGAGACATAGAAGTTTAGTCTCTTTTCCCAGTAAAGTAAGAGCAGAGGGACAGATTTTAAGGCATCACAAACACCCACAAGTCTCACTTGCAGTGTAAATTAATACTAACGTGTCACTCTCTGTTACAGTCCCAGATACTATCACTACTAAGACAAGCAATAATATTGATGTGCTTAAATTAAGCCTTACCTGAAGAACCTGGTCAATAGAGGCAACTGGATGCAACATGATGAATAATATGAAAGCATACAAAGTAATCACAGACACAACAAAAAGATCTGAAAAATAAAGTAAAACAGTTCAATCAGGAAGTTCCTTTATATAAAATGGTGTATAGTAACAACTGGTACACTGTCAATAGTGTCAACCCTAAATCTGGTTTTGAATGCCAAATGCTTCTACTTAGGTTCATGATGTACATAAAGAATGCTCTATGTTATTTCCTAGAGTATGATACATCATTCAGGCCCAAAGGATTCATTTATGTGATATCAAAATAAACAGCATTTTAAGAAGTGAGAGACCTTTATGGACATTTATTTGTATTTCTCCCAGATAGCTCCTACATAAGATAAGCCAATAGACAACTCATAAATAGGAGACTAGACTATGTATGGCAAAATGAGATAATCATTTAAACATGTATGCAATGACAATTACTGTTGATTGTAAAAATGCTGAATAACATTTATTTCCGTATTAGATACGTTATAATCCTAAATAGAGGCATTCTAAGTTGAATGAAAGTATATTTCTAGTAAGTGAATTCCACTTTTTCATCTGACTTCTTCCCTGAAAATATCTGCACAGAAAATGTTAGCTAAAACCTAAAAACTGAGTTGATTTATTATTTTAAATGTGGGCCACCCATATGGCTGACTATGAAAGCTAGGAAGAGTAAATCCCACCCAACAGTGCTTCGAATCACTTTTCCAACTCAACGGAAACCCTTTCTGCTCGTGGCCCTTAATCATTAACTGTGTGAGCATGTGTGCGCATGGGCACAAGCACACCCTTACACCACCAGCCATGAAGGAGGCTCAGGAATTTCCTGATTACATTGACAGGCCTCAACTTTCACCCCTTTTTTTCTTTCATCTGGATATTTATTTACAATTTCCTATTTGAGGTCAGCTTTAAACTCAAACTTTACTAAGACCCAAACTTTATCATGAAGCCTTCATATTGGATAAAGGAGTCAATATCTTATATTATGAACTGTAAACGAAGGGGTCTCAACAGCAGTATTAAATGTGGGAGTCATTTATAAATATAAACTTTATTAATATGTTCAAAATTATAGGCTAATATTTACTGTTCTATAAAACACTGTTATAAACACACATATTATTTTCTAGTATATAAGTTATATAGTCACTCAAATAGCTATTGTGGTCAGTTAAAGTGTTTAGAAAAATGCCAGTTGTAAATACACACACACACAAACTAAAAGGAAAAAGGATGAAAAGAAATGATCAGAATACAAATGCCAAAGAGAGATGTGGAGAGAGAACTACTTTTGTTCCAATAAAGTAAAGCCCGTATTGAATGTTTTTCCAATTCTATCGCATTTTCACAGCTGTAAGCAAAAACAGATTTGCAATCTAGTTCCTGGCATGTTGCAAGATGAAAAAATTTACTCGGGCACAGAAACTTCTTGCATCTACAACAGTTTCTCAAATCTTCATGCCTTTCTTCTGGAGCAACCCCCTTTTATCATACCTCTGAAACTCTGCCAAGATCTCCACACAAAGGAGAAAACAAATAATTGAATCTCCTCTATTTCTCCAGGGGTAGAAAAAGAGGCACTATTCATTTGACATGGCAGGTGGACAGCTGGCAGATTTATGTAATCACTCAAATAAAAGGACCAATAAGGACTTCAACCAAGAATGGAAAAATCAAGTGTTCATTTTAGAGAGGTATGAGTTTCCAGTGCACTATGCTCTCAGCCTGACTTCTCCTGGCCTGGCCAGTAATTTCTTAGTAATCCTATCAGAGTGCAAGTACTCTTCACCAGAAGACAGCTACCAAAACAAATTCTGTGCTGGTAGTGATTAAGGGCCAGGGGAGTATGCTCCTTAAGTTAAATATTTAGATTGTTTTAGATTCTGCCACAAAGCTTGTGAACACAAGCAAGTCATTCCAAGTCAAATCACTTTAATCATAAAATGGAAATATAATGAGGGTTCCTTAGGAAAGAGATTTAAGTAGTTAGAATGCAACATAATATGTAAACTCAAGTTATTACATATGCCCCAGCTTATGGCATCACAGATTTGTTAATGATACCAGATCCTTTTGATGGACTATGACACCAAAGTAAGGCACCATAAAGAATTTCCTTTGTATTTCCTGTAGTGACTCAAAAACAAAACCTCACAGAGTAGAAAAGCCTACAATACTTCTCTATAGCTGATATATACCTCTCTTGTTCCTTCCTCAGAAATACTAAGTAGGATCTTCTGACCTACAGACACGAATTTCATCTCTTTATTCCCATGCCCCACTTCCTTACTCAGCTACTTGTCTTTTAGAAGATCATCTGCAGGGCTGCTAGGTAACTGCTCCAATCAATTCAGGCATGGCAAACGAACAGGAAAATGATACACAGGCCAAGAGTAGGAGAGACACTGGCAGTTAAGTAATAATGCCTTCACATACTGAGAAAAGATACAGACTTCACAAGCAGTTGATTGGGATCAAATAAGAAACTGGCAAAAACTGAAGCCAAAATCCCAAGAAATCACATGTAGTCAAATAAGAGTGCAAGAATTTAGTCATATCATCATGGCCCTTGAAATGATAAGTACAGTCGAACAAAGTACTGAACTAAGCTAGAGTTGAAAATGGGTAACCAAAGACTGAAATTAGATTTTATTTAGAATCAAACAGAACCAGTAGAAGACAGCCAAAAACTCTACAGAGAATGACTTAAATGTCTAAGATTGATTTTTTAAAATAGTAATCTGAAGACTGATTTAATAAATTACATTGTTTGGATACAGAGAACAGCAACTAGCAGGCACTAACGAAGAACTATGAACTGTCTATTCTGTAAGTGAAAATAAAAAGCTGTCAGTTCTTGTAAAGCCTTAATCTTTCCCCACCCATTTCCTTCTGTATTTATACTTTACATTGTATTATTACTTTATTTCAGTCATTTCTTTTCCTTCTCTATTCATCAGTATTCCAAGGTTAGGGAACTCCACAGACAGAAAGATGTGAAAATTAGCAAAATGTGCATCTGTTGTTTTTCCTGCTCCCACTGGATTTTTTGGGAGGCATGTTTTGTGACAGTTTGCACTCCGTTTACCTACTCACAGACATGCACAAGCTACTTAAAGAACAAAGGTTTTGTGGCTATATTTCTGCTGAAATATAATTTTTAATACATATTTTAAAACCACAGTCCTTTGGTCAACAATTAAGTTTTATTATTTAAGTCAATCTGCAATTAAAAGGGAATACAAAATACCTAAACCTTTAATTTTTTTTTGAAGTTTTCCAAATATCATAATAGAGAAGATACATTTTAAAGATAGGCAACTAATAGTTCCTCATTCTTTTTTTTTTTTTAATTGGAGAAGTACAGACAGGGTGGATTTGCTTACAGCTTTAAAACTTCTTCTGATGCAGCTATCATGCTTTACTAACAAATCTGAACATCAGTTTTCTTTACATAAAGAAAGCATTGTTCCTTGACAGATGTTTTAGCTATCCTTGGGCATGCTCAGTAGTTCCTTGAGATTTAAGAAACATTAAACTAAAATTAAAGCATGGATATCAATGTCAAGTACTAAGTTCACCTTATAATAAGTTAAGTTTCATTACAGAGAGTCCTATAGCAACACATCTTCAATAGAAGGCTTTTGTCCTACAACACAGTTCCACCTGACTGTCAGTAATACAGTTCCTGATTCTTAGAAAATAATCAGTTCTCAAAAAAAAAAAAAAAAAAGGGTCAATACAGACTTTAATATTATAGATACTTATATTTGAACAGCCTTACCTGTCCAAATACAAAGTAATGAAGCCTGCCTTGCAAACTACATTGGGTATAAGTATAAAACAAGGTAACATATGTGAAAACACCTTGTAACCCTAACGTAAGACAGAGATGCTAGCAGCTGTCACTCCCATGACACGTCAGAATCTGTGACCTAACATTCTGCCAACCAGAACACTGGCATTTCTTCACGACCATAGCAAAAGAATAACCACTATTCACTCCAAGATGCTGCCACAGTCTAAAGTTCTATTACAGAAAAAAAAGAATTAAGTTGTTCCATATATTAATTAGTATATTCTCAATTAAAAAGTAAAACTGGCAATTTATACAAGGAAACTATTTTCCATAAACTATAATTCTGATGAATCAAAATGCTATGGCAGCATGAATGGACCTGGAGAAGTATTATGCTAAGTGAAATAAGCCAGTCAGAGGAAGACAAATACCACATGATTTCACTTATATATGTAGAATCTAATGAACAAAATAAACTAGCAAAGTAGAAATAGATTCAAAGATACAGAGAACAAATGGCTGTCAGAGGGGAGAGGAGTTGAGGTGTTGGGTGAAAAAGGTAAAGGGATTTAAAAAAAAAAAACCCTCAAAACCATAGAAAACAGTATAGTGGTTATCAGAGGGAAAGGGGGGTGGGGGATGTGAAAGAAGGCAAAGCAGGGGATAAATGGTAGCAGAAAGAGACTTGACTTTGGGTGGTGAGTACACAATGCAGTATGAAGACGATGTGTTATAGATTTGTACACTTGAAACCTGTATGGTTTTATTAACCAATGTCACCCCAATAAATTTAATTAAAAAACAATTAATTTAATTTTGAAAATGCTATGGCAGATAAGTCTACGAGGCCCAAGTCTCCGTCCCTACACATCCCTTCTGCAGGATGCAAAGGATACGGAAGTGAAGAACTCCAGGTGAACACTGGCTGCACCAGCGTCAGAAATGAACAGGCAGCTGCCCAAAGGAAAGTGTAACACCCTCTGCTCCAACTGAGGAACCTCTGTTCCTGCTCCTAATTCTAACTCTCTGCAATGGACTGTGAAAATCAAAGTTGGAGCCAGAACTAACAGGATGTGAAAACCAGGAATATTTAGAACTGGTGGCTTTAACTTTAAACTTAGGGTAGAAGCTAACATGAAACAAGACAGTAAACATATAAATCACAATTTTCACTCTAGTCTTCTTATAGTATTTTTAAAGAAAATAAGCAAGATGGAAATCACAATAAATGTCAAACCTACAATTCTTGTAGCAAGGTTGCCTGAAGGGTTTTCCTTTTGAAAAGGCAATTGCCACTATGAGGTACTGAAAACTGGAGATAAAAAACACTGTGGTATTTTCATAATTTTGTATATTATGTGGATCATCTTCGGTTTCATTGTACAAATGTGAGGAATTCCCATATAGGCTTCCTGTTGTATTACAAGCACTAAAACACACAAAAAAATACTTAAATTACTAAATGCAATACTAATTTCCCAAAAGAAAACAATTTTACCTTACCTGCTTTAAGTCACTATTATAAAATAAACAGAAATATGGTTCATAGCAAAAGCTCCAACAATATTAAGCTGAGAGAACTAAGAGATATAGACCAAGTAGAACATTCAGGGTTTTTTCACTTTAGCCACATTCCAATCAGTGAAAAAATTAGAAAAGGCTTCATTATTAAAAAGCCCCTCTAGCTTTTTAAATTTTGTGAGTAATTTTAGCATACATAGTAAGGATAAATAGATCTTGGGTTTGACCTTGGCTCTACCACTTTTTAGCTGTAACTGAGGAAATATTTAATTCCTGAGCCCCTATCCTGACCTGTAAGTATAGATACCACCTGCTCATTCATAGGACCACTGTGGGGAACGAGTAAGGTAACATGTAAATGGGCAGCAAGGCACTTGGCACTGAGATGGTCTTCAGTATTCTCCAGCTATGGCTCTCTCATCTCTACCTCCAGGGGGCCGAACTGTCAATCATACATAGGTCCAAGTATGAGAAGTCCCCAGTATCCATTACTAAAACAGCCGTAACAAGCACAGTCAAATGGTAACAAAATGTTAATCGGCTACAAATCTGGAAAAATTCTTAAGAACAATCTCACCTATTCCTTTTCACACGCAGTGTTTGTATTTACATATATGCAAACAGTAGTATTTTCTAAAACTTTTAAAAACTTTTAAAGATGAGCAATCTCCCTCAACCAAACTAATGTTTGCACCTGAAAATTTAAATCTACAAAATTACCTTAGTGATTTGCTTATATGTTTAATTAATTAATGTTATCATGATTTGTGAACTGTAGAGCACTCTACCTTTAAAAAGTACTTTTAAAAAAAGAATTTAGGTTTTAAAATGTCATTTCCTAAACTGGGGTTAGGAAAGTTACACGCACCCACATTCTGGGTTTAGAGGAGACCCTAATGATTAATTTCAGCATTCTCATTTACACATAAGGAAAGCAAGGCTCTGTAGCAAATTAAGAAACTGGTCCAATGTCTCCATCTTGGCAGTGATTATTGAAATCTTGCCAGATCGTCGTCCTATAGATGAAGAAGTTAGCATGATATACAGTCAAATACAGGCCAAATTACTTAAGTGTGTAATCATGCTGCATGCAAAACTTTTACATAAATTTTTATTTTTTTACATACATGTATATTACACATACTTCACACAAATTTTTAAATGGATTGACCAACTTACTCTGAATGTGGATGCCATACTTCATACCAAGGTTGCTGCTTGACCCAAAAAAACCCCAAAGACTGAAACGCAATGCAGATGATGATCTGAGACAAAACAGAGAAGAGCAGAGCTCCCGATATAAGGCCTGACGGTGGCCTTTGTGCCACAAGCTCCTTCCAGGCAGGATTTAAACTCACTATGTTGAGAATAAAAAGATGAAAGGTTTGTAGCTAAATTAACTTGTCACTATAAAATGCATAAGCAGATTCATTTAAAAAATTTGTTTTTGTCTAACGAATGTTTCATATGAAAAATGTCCAAAAACCAAGCCAGATGTCCATAAATAATCTATAAACAGAAATAATTTAAGCTTTTCCAAAAATGACTTAGGAGTACTATTTAAATTAGTCTAATGAAATTCAGAGGAAACATTAATACAAGTTAAAAAGAATATTAAATATAAGCATATAGACTAAGATTAATCACCACCCTGTATGTTTAACTAAGAACTTATTTTTAAATTCTGAATTGCAAAACTACAGTTAATACATATTCTTTCTTCTTAATAAGACATTAACAAAGGTTTGAAGCAATATAAACATAACAGCAACATTAAAAAAGGCCTTGATCACTTATTAAACTGGTACACACCAAGTCTCTCCACTGTCAAGTTTCCATTTGTTTCTTTGTACATAAATAATCTGCATATTGAGACTATGTAAAAATCTCTTTCCTCATCAAACTTTTATTCACTAACTAGTTTTAGCACCCACTAAAGACAGTGTAAGTAAGTCATTCTCAACCAACATGATTTTGCCCCCAGGGAACATCTGACAGTGTCTGAAGGTATTTTTGATTAGTGGGAGAGTCGCAACTGGGAGAGTGTGCTACTGGCATCTAGTTGGGTAGAGGCCAGAGATGCTGGTAGCATCCTACAACGCACAGAATAGTCCCTCACAATAAAAAAAAAAAATTACCTGGCCTAAAATGTCAGTAAGACCAGGCAGGATCTTTCCATGGTTTAAGTCCCTCATTCCTTCTGTATTTATTAGTTAGCATTTCACTGTAAGGAAGAGCTTTCCCTTCTCTCCCATTTATTCACTCACTTATTTATTCCTTTGTTCAATGCCTGTCTGCCTGCCAGTATCAACTTGTAAATTTTTATTTGATTAAAATGGGTCAGATCCCATTACCATCATTATTTATTATGATGTGAACATCACCAATACTGGAAAAAAAACATCTTTTGTCTCCTTATAAGATGTATGTAGAAGAACACAGTCATGCCTGTGATATTCCCACCAACAATTCATAGCCCAAGTCTAATGAGAATATATCAGAGAGTGCCATATAACTGTCAAGAGGCCCTCCAAAACAGGCTGATGCAATATTCTGGATTAAAGAAGACTAAACAGACATGATAATTACATGAAGTCTGTGAACCTTGATTAGATCTTGGGCTAGGGAACTGGGGAAAAGGGTATAAAGGACATTATTGGGACACATGACAAAACATATGAATATCAGCTATAGATAAGATTGTATCAATGTTAAATTTCCTGATATTTATAATTGTGTTTAATTATATAATAGAATGGGGCTTTGCTTTTAGGCAACATACTAAATACTCAGAGGAAAAGGGGCAACACAAACTTATACTTAAATATTTCAGAAAAGAGTGAGGAGAAAAGTATAAAATAAATGGGGCAAAATATAAGCTATTGGTAATAAAGGAAATATTCACAAGAAATCTGGGTAGGTATGCACGGTATTATAATTATTGACATAAATTTACCAAAGTTCAATAAATCACATTAGAATTTCGTATGCTTTGAAATCAGTAACAAAACAAAATACTCACTTGTAAATACCACCACCAAAATGATTGCCAGGTCAATGAAGAGAAACTGGAAATCTCCTAGGTTACTTAACACCTACAGAAGTAATTTTAAAAACATAATTAGTTTTCAGGAACAATTTTCATACAACTTTTTTCTGGTTTTAGTTCCCACCGCCCCCCCTCTAATTTACTACTAAATGATACTTGGACCTGCTGAAAAAGTTAACTACATTTGCCATTCAAATCAGCGAAATATATTTGCAAACATTCAATTTAATATATTAGTATAAAAGGCATCTCCTTATCATTTATTCAATAAAAATCTTTTCAAAAGTTTTCTGGCGAGAGGAAAACACAAACTTTTACTCACAATATTCAATATCCTTGAATATTAGTATCTTGAAGTCTCCTTAATATCTAACAACATCCCTCCTGATACTATCTACAAATTATAAGAAAGTATAGTTTCACAAAGATGCCTTGGAATGTCACCAATGTTCGTTTAGACTCGCAGGGGTATCCAACCTTTTGGCATCTCTGCACCACACTGGAAAAAGAAGAGTTGTCTTGGGCCACACATTAAATACACAAACACTAACAAAAACCGATGAACAAAAAAAAGTTTTAAGTAAATTTACGTTTTTGTGTTGGGCTACATTCATAGCTGTCCTGGGCTGCATGCCGCCCATGAGCTGGACACCCCAGATGGAGATATGTCTAAAGTAAGATCACTTCAAGTATAAAATCAGAAGGAGTACCTAGGGACATCACTGTCCAAGCTTTTTCTCCAAACTCATAATGTCCTACAACTATGGCTGAAATATCTTTTCTTATTCTGGACTTTTCCTGTAAATCTATCACAAAGTTAACTGTACTTCCAAAATATGTCACAGCTTGACATTTGGAAGAATTCTAAGAGAGATGTCCAATCTGTGCTAAAGGCAAAAAACAAACAACAATCATCTTTTATTCACAAGGTTCAGCCACAGTTGTTGGCCTTAAGGAAAATGTTATTCCATATTAATGAGATTTTTCAATTTGCTACACAAAACATTGTAAACTAAAGAAATATTCAGAGCTACTTAAGTAAGTTCCATAATTAATGGATGCATTCAGAATCAAACATATAATAGGCTCAAATCTTAAATGTTTTTAACACTAAGTGCCCTCTCTGTAAGCAATATCAGTACTCACGGAATACAGTAGAGTAACACTGAAGTATTGTATAATGCTGTACAAAGCCATAAATTTAAACACACAGAAGGAAGTCATTAAAGCAGCACGGCCTTCCCTGTGAAAACAAATGATGGCATGTGAATAAAGGCATTTTTAATTCCTCCTCCAAACCACAATCATATCTGGACAAATGAAATCTACATTCAACAGCTACAATAAAGCACATTTCTACCCAAAGAACTAAGCCAAAACAGAACTGCAAGAGACGAGGAGTAAAGGTCAATCTATTGCTAATAAGTAATATAAAATATACCAAACAAATTCACATTAGTTTCTATGATAAATTTATTTTATTTTTTAAAGCAAGCTACAGAGGTTATGGGAAAATTTTCACTTTGTACTACCTGATAAGGTTTGGCACACAGGAAATACTAGGAGTTTTGGAGGTAAAGGGAGAAGCCACTGAAGCCTCGAGCTCTGATAAGGAAATGCCTCCATGCGCCCTCTTCAGAGCCTAAAAGTTTGAAAAAGGAAACTGGCTGAGTTTTGTGAATGTGCCTTAGATGAGTAAAGAAGGAACTATAAATCAAAAAATTATACTTACACCACAATCATTTGCACCATCACCACACATCCCAACAAAGTAACTAGGAAACAAAAATTATGTTAAGATTTTGATTAATTTCTTAAAATATACAATATTTAACTAAAGATTTCTCAAATATAGTATTATGGAGAGCTAAGAAACCAAGATTCTCCCAGCGAAGCAAACAAATCTTTTCATTACAACGACGGCAGGCGTGTTGCTCTGCAAACAGCACCAGCCTGCATGTCAAATGACCTGGGTATTGTCCTATTTCTGTCACAAGATGGACAGATCAGTTTCTCATTTTGACATCTGAATTTCCTTTTGGTTCACAGGCCAGCGCTCAATCCACTGAGCCACACCAGCCAGGGCCCCTTAATTTCCTAATCTTTAGAGCAAAGTACTTGGGCTTGCATAGCCTTTAGGCACTTACTTTAGGGCTATCAGTAAAGAGTTCTCACTTAAAAACTTCAAATATAATTATTTACTAAAACTATACAGTCACTTCTGTCAAACTGAAATCAATGAACTCTACCCCACAGATTACCCGAAAAAGAAATTGTTGCTATTGTACTTTAGCTGCAAGATCCTACATGAGCACATAAGCCTCTTTTAAATAGACAAAGTTATCACCTAATATTGTCCCACACACACACATATATATGTGTGTGTGTGTGTGTGTGTGTGTGTGTGTGTGTGTGTGTGTGTGTGTGAAATATTTGTTATTAATACTTTTGGGGGCTGAAAAATGAAACAATTCAATTTTAAGAAAACACAAGTACACCAATACTTACTCTACATTTTGCAGTGCTTCTATCAATTGTGTCTTCTGATCAGGTGCCATACGAGCAAACACGGTACCATGCAACATCAACTGGAAAAAATATGAATTTCTTTAAAATACTGTTTACAATGAATTCGTGTGAACGCATACACAAACCCAAATCACTAACCTTAGGAACAAGGTCTTGAAAATGCTCCAATATCACTGAAAATGATTTTCCATTCATGGCAAAATGATAACGAGTCACCTGAAGATCCTCTAAGCTATTATGGGCCAATTTAATTGGAATAGCCTGTGTATATGACATTCAAACAATATTTAGACAGCCAGACCAAGTAATACTACCTTAATTTAAAAATAGTTGATCCAAAACTAAATTCTTTCATTTGATATTTTATATATGACACTGAAAGTTTAACATTTATTGAAAGTAAAGGGAAACCCAATTTTAAAGAGATTTATGTTTATTAAAAAAAGAAAAATTTAAAGAAGGCTAAATATTTGCTTCAATTTGAAATGACTCATAAACTGAATATTATTGCCCACCTGCATCATTTATCACTACTTTTAAAATAGGATAAATCTTTGGGATTCATATACTTAAAACTGTGCTTCTCAACTTTGTCCATCAAAATTTAAACATTGAGATTCCCGATTCTAATGATCCAGAAACCCAGGCTTCTGTTTTTGTTTACTTTTTATTTTGTTGTATTTTAATGTACCACATTTTATTTCTTTAGACTAAATTAAAACAAGCAGGCTACAAAAGAGAAAATTCATCTTGACATTACCTCCGAGTCAATTGCTAATGAATTACTGCACTGTGTTAGGGAGTCTGCATAATGCCAATTGATCTTGGCCACTTTTCCATCCTTTGGAGGTAATGCTTCAGCAATAATAACTTTATCCTGAGGTAGTATCATTCCACAGTCTCTGGCCACAGAGACAGCAGTCAACATGTTGTCACCTAATTTTCAAAATGTTGAAAACACATTAAAATTAAAACAGGGACATAAATGTATTAAACAACAAGTACTTATTCAGAACCTACTAGAGTCCCCCACACCTAGGCTGAGCAAAATGAAGATAATGTACGGTCTTTCCTCTAGGATCTTACAAATAATAAAATCAGAACATACTTATCAAAGAAAGCCTCAAATAATTCATGCATATATATACTAAATAGTCAGAACATTCTAACCTACAATTTTTAAAACCAAATACATTCTTGATCTTTTTGAGTCATTTACTAGTAGTGTCCATTCAATAGCTGGCACAGTGCTACATACAGAGTAGATGCTCCATAAATATTTGTTGAAATAACCTAGAAGTGACTGGTGATCTGTACAAGAATACTAGAGTAGTGTCACAGAAAAAGAAAAAAAAGAATGAGTTACAAAAGGAAGACTACGCAAAACTAAAAGCATGACAATAAGAATATAAATCTTTATGAAATGTAAAGAGAAGCAAGACAGGTAAATTCTTAGTCATGAGAAAGAAAGAAGAGCAGCACTATAAGGACAAGATCAAGAGAAGAAAACGTCAGCTTACAGGAGAAACTGGTAAAAGCCTTGGGAGCCCACTGCTATCAGAACTGAGGGGCAACATCATTTTCCCCCCAAACTCCCACACTTTTTCCAAGGGTGCCTCCCTGTGACCAGGTAGACCCCTTGGGACAACAAAGCCATAGTCAGTCATGGCAGAGAAAGAGGGGAAAGAGACAGAGATAAAAAGTGCTTTGAAGGCATCATAAAAACCAAGAATTGCTGGGATGCTAATAAATGTAGTTCTTGAGCTATATAGTAATAAGTATGCTATCAGTTGAATTTCACAGTCTAAAACATGAAAATGTGCTCAGGCCTTTATCATATAAGTCTTGCTGAACACATAAATGCCATACATGAATATCTTTTAAGTGAACATCTTTTTTTTTTTAAGATTTTATTTATTTACTTTTAGAGAGAGGGGAAGGGAAAGGGAAAGAAGGGAGAGAAATATCAGTGTGTGGTTGCCTCTCATGCACCCCTCACTGGGAACTGGCCTGCAACCTAGGCATGTGCCCTGCCTGGGAATCAAACCGACAAGCCTATGGTTCACAGGCCCATGCTCAATCCACTGAGATACATTAGCCAGGGCCATAAGTGAATATTTTAATTCTGATTATTTACTAAGAAAAAAAATACTCAGGGCTGCCACAATTCCACACAGCTAAGGAATGGCAACTATCTAATATTATCAATACTACTGTTAACACCAGGAAAACCAGTCAGATATAGTATACTCTATAAATAGAATTTGTCAGACCTCAAAAGGGTATTGCAAAGTTATCTTATACCTTGAAAAATATTCAGAGCTGAAACAGGGCAATGTAGGGTGGAGCCACTATATAATAGGCTTTTATAACCAACTGATCATTCCCCAGTATTATATATCTTGAACTCTAAGAGTCACACTCGATTTTTCCTGTGTCCTTTTATAAAGTCTAACC
Organism: Glossophaga mutica; assembly: GCA_039655065.1. Lineage (NCBI taxonomy): Eukaryota > Metazoa > Chordata > Mammalia > Chiroptera > Phyllostomidae > Glossophaga > Glossophaga mutica. The sequence goes on along the minus strand of CM077304.1, from coordinate 171,113,392 downwards.
TGTGACCATGACAGTGCGAATGTTGGCTTTATGCAAATCTTCAAGTACTGCAGGGGTTTCTTGCTTTAATTTGTTCTGCATTATAATTAATCCCATAAAATCCATGTTGTTTTCAATGGCATCTCTACAGAAAAAGAAATTTTAACACATAATGGTTTAGTCAAGAGAACAGGTTATTTTCTCTTTATATTGACAAAGCAACTTAAAATATCCATAAATTATAAACTAAGACATTTCATATACAGAAATAAACCACATATGTGTTTGAGTTCAGTATTTCAAAAATTTTCAACCTGCATAAACAACTCCCAAGAAATACATTTTGAAATTAAATTTCACCTGTTTAAATGCAAGAATATAAGAATCATTTGGAAAGGTAGAGTTGCTCTCCATACCCCCGGGTGGGACCTGGGAACCAATACCCACACAGATATCAAGGGAGAACTGTGTACCTTCACAAGACACTAAATACTTGTAATATTAAGGAATGTTCATCTTGTGTCCTACAAACCAAATAAGCAAGCATAAATAAATCTGTTTTTTACTATCCCCATACAACATACCCTAATTTAAATAAAAGTAAAAAAGAAAAAAAACTGTTGCATAAGCACGTTTGATACGATCATACTACATTTATTTTCAAGTTTTTGATGAATTTTGTAAAATTCTTGATCAAGTTGTTGATCCTCGAAGTATGATCTAAGAAGCATTAGCAATCCGAGATCTACTTGGAACCTAGAGATAAGTCTTTTAGAATATTTATTCGTGTTCAATAGTTATCAAGATGCTATTCCTTCAAATAGCTGACTACATAATGCATCAAGTATACAGTAGTCATTAGGATGTCAAAGATGAATAGGCATGATCTCTACTCTCAATATGCTTTTGTGAGGAAACAGACAAGCAAGCAAAGGATGCGTGCAAAAATAACATGTGCTTCAGCACTATCATGGAGATGAAGTCTGTTCAGTGATGGTTAAGAAATTTATAGCTACCAAAATTAAATCACAGAGATTTTTTTTTCCAATAGAGAAAGGGGGCTTGAGATTAGGGACCAAAATTTCAGACCTGCAATAACCAAGTGGTTTTTCTACACAAAATTTAACAAAAGTCCTTTACATAGCCATACACCTAAACATCTTTGAAATGTTATTATATAACAATGGGTGCTAAAGGCGTTAAAAAATAGAAAACTTAATACAAATGATATTACTGGTGGCAACAGGAGAAAGCAAGCCTTGAAACCTAAAAATGCAATTCAAAGCACAAAGCTCTACAAATGTGGAACTACTCAGTCAAAAGCAATGCAGCCATTTTTCTATAAGGTACTAGCAGTTTCTGGCTGCAGCTGGTTTCCTAACTTTCCTATGACACAGGTTATGGAAATTTTGCCCTCTCTTGAATGACCAGTACAATATTTAATTCAAGAGATAGAGGTTCGACCTATTCTCAGAAGGCAGAATGAAAACAAAACACAGAGAAGGTCTCCGTTGAAGGATGAGGATGAAGGGCAGCCAAAAGAGAAAAGTTGATAGGGAAGGATAGGGTATTCTGGGCAGAAGAAATAGCCTATCCAAGGACATTCATGCGTGGTCGTCAAAGTATGACAGTTCTGCCACAATTGGTGAAGTTGCGTCTTAAAATACTAGATGAAAGGGGATGTCTGACTATAACATGCTCAACCACTACAGTTAACTCGTTAGTCCTTAGATGGGAAATGGCAAAAGGTGAAGCTGTAGAGGAAAAAAAACCCCTAATATGCCCTTCACTTGCTTTCCACTGGGAGCTGGGCCCGCACCACGCAGGAGACCATTCTGCGTGGTGCGGGCCCAGCTCCCAGTGGAAAGCAAGGTCTAATGCACAGGACCCAGGCCCACGGATAGGTTCTCCCATGGGGAATCAGGCCTGTACTGTACCTAGACTGCTGTGAGACTTGCTTTTGCTAAAACTCCCTCACCCTGAATTGAGGCAGCAAACATCTACTGCAAAGTAACTTCCTAAAATCCATGCTAAACCTTCCAAGGATGAGTGTAACCAATTCAACCACTTTTCCCTTTTCATTTGGCAAATATCCTTCTTCTGTGATGTGATTAGCAGCACTGGCTCCTTTGTTTTCTGTAAAAGGTAACCACCTAAAGTGAACCTGGGCATAGTAAATGAAGACCATCATGTAATGTGCCCAGAGAAAAGAAATAAAGACCTGTCATGGCGGGGGTGGGGTTGGGGGTGGGGTTCTCCCCTTGAGAGAAAAACCATGCTGTCCCTTTTCCTCCACAGGACTTGGTAATCTGTATGAATTTCTCATATCTCAACCACAATGTGGCAGACCCCATGAGCCTGGGTCTGCATCACTTCACAAGAATCAGGATGTAATATTTTACATTTTGGCTCTGAATCATGCATATGTATCAGATCATTTAGTTACTGCTTTTTTTTTTTTTTTTGGAAACATTCGAGATTAGACCATATCCCTCAAATACTGTTTTATAGTCCGAATTCCTAATGTAGTTTTCCTTTCCGTTAATCTGGCTACCCCCTCTACTCCTGCAGTTCTCACTCAGAGAAACAGGACTGTAATACAAACACTTTTTACTTAACTTGCCTGAAATAATTTAACAGAAGTTCTAATAGTCCATAACTTAATCACTGCCCTATTGGTGACTATTATGTTATCTGTACTATTTAAACATGAACTTACGCACATGAGAAGTATTCTTCAGGGTGAAGTCCTAAAACTGCACTAGCTAGGCCAAATGATATAACAATTTAAATGTTCTTTAAGATTTACAACAGTGTAGTAGCAATATGTCGTTGGTTACAATTTTCTCAGACCTTTGCTAACACTTGCTACTGTCAATCTTGCCAATTTTGCCAACTTTAGGGAAAATGTGATGTCACATTGTGGTTTTGTAGTTCCCCAAGAATTAAAGTGTCCTATCCATCATTTTCATGTGTTCACTGCTCATCTGTATGTTTTTTTCTGATATTTGTATCAGAAAAAAACATACAAATGTTTCTATAATTTCCTGTTTGTATAATTTCCCTATTTAAAAAATGATGGGTTTTGCTTTCTTTCCTGTGCATATCCCTGGATTGTGAACTCCTCCAGTCAGTGATAGGGAGCCATTTATAAGATTCCAGGTAGGAGATTGTTAAAAAGCTTTCTCTGGAGGAGTATTCAATATAGATTACAGAAAGGAAAGACTGAAAAAAGAGCTAAGTCCCTGAATTATAGATAATGGTAGTGGGGATGGAGGAAGGAAAGGCTATTTCACAAGCCAAATAAGCATGTACATCATGAAAGAGTCCTAAATAAAAATATCTAGCCCTGGCTGGTGTGGCTCAGTCGACTGAGCACTGGCCTGTGAACCAAAGGGTTGCTGGTTCAATTCCCAGTCAGGGCACATGCTTGGGTTGTGGGCCAAGACCCCAACAGGGGGCGTGCGAGACACAACCACATACTGATGTTTATCTCCCTTTCTCGTTCCCTTCCCTTCCCTCTTAAAAAAAATAAAATAAAATAAAAATCTTTAAAAAAGATAGGTCTATATCAATTACAGCAAAAGTAACAATCCTTGAATGTAAAACCTGTATCTATACACGGAAAGAGATGTGATGCTGGTAATACCATTTGATGAGTGGGGTAGAGAAGATTGTGCGCACTGTGACTCATGATACTCTGACTAAGTACTTTGTTCCAACTACTGGACAAGAGCAAGCTGATCATTTGGGAAAATAAACCTCTGTAGAAGTGCATTTACTAAAACATAATTATGTTCCTAAGAACATGCCCAACACATAGTGGGGAGGGACTCAATAAGTATTTAACAGATAAATTTAAAACAGTTCCCAAGAGCTGTACTTTTATCTCAACTAAAAAAACCTGCATTATGTATATTTATTAAATATTTACTGAATGTATGCAAATACTCAACTACATACAAATTATTATAAGTGACTTACATAAACATAAATGACATTATTGGAAAAACTCTAGACAAACTATTCATCAACCTTACCTGCTAATATTCTGTACTTTATGCCATGTCAGTTTTGATTCCAACTTTTTGTGTGCAAGAGCAATTACACGGAAGCCCTGTTTAGTGTAATCCTCTAAAACTTTTTCAAAATCAACAGGAACTTGAAAAGGAAAAAATAAATATCACTGTTAGAATTGCTAATACAAACTTATACAAATATCAGAATTTTATTCAAAGCCTAGTTGGCTCCTTACCTGTTTCAGGTTTACAAAGACTGGCAATGACCTCAGGTGCTCCTTTCATGTAGGCATCCATTTTCTTATCCCCCAGGACCCTTGAAACCACACTCATACGTTGCAAAGCAGAAGAAAAGGGGAACTGGCGAACAATTCCTATCTCATAAATAGCCTGCATAATTTAAAAAAATGCACAAAGCATGTATTAGTGTCTCTTTTTTAAAAAAGATTTTATTTATTTTTTAGAGAAAGGGGAAAGGAGGGAAAAAGAGAGGGAAACATCGATGTGTGAGAGAAATAATCGATTGGTTGGTTGTTTCTTGCATGCTCCCGACCAGGGACCTGACCCACAACCCAGCCATGTGCCCCAATGGGGAACTGAACCAACAACCTTTCACTTCACAGGACAATGCTCAACCAACTGAGCCATGCCGGTCAGGGTGCATTTATTCTTCTTTAAGAATTAAAACAAATATACTTAGGTAACAAGTAAACATTCTTCACTTACTGGAAGTTCAAACAGCTCCTAAAAACAAAACAAAAAGACCAAAGAAAATAGTACAGATTAAGTCCATTAACATATTCAAGATAAAAAAATAATGCATCCGCAAAACATTGTCTGAAAAACAGCAAGGAACGGATTATTTAAAAGTCATGTTTCAAGACTGCTTCTCCCCTGCTTCTCATTTAAAAAAAACAATTCTTGAATATTTTCAAATATTGTTATCCTAAAATATTAACACATTAAGTCCTAAAATAAACTAAGGAAAATATATTTAAATATTCAATCAAAAAATAAAACATCTCACATATATTTTTTTATTAAATTCTAAGAACACAAGTGCAACTTAAAAGGATTAATCACCATGTCACTATGTATCTAAATCACAAGGCACTAAGCTGCTGAGGAAATATGAAGGTAAAGTAATGGTACTAAGAAACAAATCTCAATATTTCACAAAGAATACCTGCAACAGCCCAAGTGTAGTTTCTAATAAACACAGTTAAAAATATTCATATCTGCACAAGAGTTAAAGGACATATGATTTCATTTTCTAGTTATATTTCAAATTTAGGATTAAACACGGGCATCAGCAATATAATCTAGCGTAAAGTGATTTCGCACCATCTCCTGGTTTCCCGCAGGTGTTGATTCAGGAAGCAGTTGCTTTGGAGGACGAACGACAGTTGGCATAATTCTATTATGAAGTGCTGTTTCCTCTTCAGTTGCTTCTTCCAGAATCTAAAAGAAAAACATTCAACACACTGTTTTATGAAACTGAATTTGCTGGTTCCATTTTTAAACAAAACACTATGGCTATTTCCAGTGAAGTTAAAAAAAAAAATTTTAGTGTCCAAGGAATAAATGAGCACTACTAGATTATTAGCATAAATAAAACAAAATAAAAACAAATCTAGGGGCTTCCAAACAAGATGGTGATGTAGGCAGATGGCTCACCTTTTTGCACAGCCACATCAAAATTACAATTAAATACAAAACAACCATCACTCAGCAATGTCAGAAATTGAGTGGAATGGAAGTCTGACAACTATGGAATTGAAGAAACCACATCCATCTAGAGTGGTAGGAGGAGCACAGACAAGGAATGAGCTAGCCCCACACCCATGTGGATAAAAATTCAGGAGGGATATCTTGGAAGCAAGGAGTCCCAGACCCACACAAAGCCCCCAAGGCCAGGATTTCAGTGCCAGGAAGCTAAGTCCCCACAACTTCTGGCTACAAAAACCAGCGAGAATTGAGTTGGTGGAGGAGGCTACTGGAGCCCTAAGTAGCTCCTCTTGGGGAACCCACAAGCTACTTGTGCTTGGGGAATGTACTCAGACTCGCTCCCTCTGAGCCCCAGCACTAGGGTGGTAGCTTGAAGGGTACCAGTGGTATACAGGGAGAGACTGAAGTATCCGGCAGCAGGGTAAGTAGAGTCCATTGTCCCTCAGCTGAATCCTCCCCCACAGAGCCTGTAGGCTAGTGCCATATCTGAGACTCCATCAACATGGCTAACACTGTGTGACCCACCTTGGAGGTCCAGTGGCTCTATCCCACCCAACTTATAGGCCCACCCAAGCTGCTTTTCCTAAGAATGGCTGGTCTTGGCTCCTAAATCCTATCAAACAGACAACTGCTAGCTTCAGTGAGTCTTATGGGCAGCCAGATTAGAGTCACGGCTTGGCTTCACCTGGGAATCTCCAGGCCTAGCACAAGTAGCAGGTATCTCAAATTGCTTTATAGCTAAGGCAGGGTGGCCTCAGGCAAAACAAAGGTGGGGGCTAACCTTGGCCTGCACCATCTGGGAAACCCCAGAGCCTACACACCCAGTGGATGGCTACAGACCACACTGGAGCACCACCACCCTGCCCCTGCACAGCCGATCCTCCGAGGAGGGCAGAAATTGGTGGTCAGTGGCCACAGCTAGTTTTTGCAGCTGACTGGCCTGGGTATATCCCTCCCATTGGTCTGCTGACAGCAACCAAGGCTCAACTACAAGAAGAGGGTATACTCAGCCCACACAAAGGCAGCACCTCAAGTACCCAGCTTGGGTGGCAAGGGTGGCTGTGCCACTGGACCCTATAGGACACTTACTACATTAGGCCACACTATCAAGGCACAGAGTCAAAGCAGCTCTACCTAACACATAGAAACAAAACACAGGGAGGCTGCCAAAATGAGGGGATAAAGAAACATGGCCCATTTGAAAGAAGAAATCAAAACTCCAGAAAAGAGTTCATAAACAAAATGGAGATAAGTAATCAATCTATCAGGTACAGAGTTCCAACCACTGGTTATAAGGATGCTCAAGGAACTTAGTGAGGACCTCAACAGCACAAAAAAGACCCAGTCAAAAACAAAGGATACACTAATTGAAATCAAGAACAATTTACAGGAAAACGACAGTAGAATGGATAAAGCCGAGAAATCAATGATTTGGGACATAAGGAAGCAAAAAACAACCATGCAGAAAAATAAGAAGAAAAAAAATCCAAGAAAATGAGGATAGTATAAACAGCCTCTGGGACAACTTTAAGAGGTCCAACATTACCTCCTAGAGGTGCCAGAAAGAGAAGAGGAAGAGCAAGAGATTGGAAATCTACCTGAAAAAATAGTGACAGAAAACTTCCCTAATTGGTGAAGAAAATAAGACATGCAAGTCCAGGAAGTACAGAGTCCCCAACAAGATGGATGCAAAGAGGCCCACTCTAAGACACAGAGAAATTAAAATGCCAAAGGTTAAATATAAAGAGAGAATCTTAAAAGCAGCAAGAGAAAAGTAGTTACCAGAAGGTTGTCAGATGCCAAGTGGGGAGGGGGAGAATGGGTGAAGAGGTGAGGAGATTAAGAAGTACAAATAGGTCATTACAGAAGAGCCATGGGGATATAAAGTACAGTATAGGAAATGGAGTAGCCAAAGACTTGTATGCATGACCCATGGACATGAACAATGGTGGGGAATTGCCTCAGGGAGTGGGGGGTGCTAGCTGGAGGGGTGGGGGAAGAGGGAACAATCAGGACAACCATAATAACATAATCAATAAAATTTAAAATTAAAAGAAAAAAAAAAAAAACAACCAAAGCTAGTTAAAGTCCTAGCACCTCATGGGAGAGAAGAGGAAGAAGTTACAAGTGGAATAAAGAAACAGAGAAAAATTTCTCTAATTTTGCTCCTACAACCCGTAGGGCTTAGACACTAATTCTATTTTTTTTTTAATGTCCTTACAGTCTATCATCCAGGAATTCCTTTCTGCTAACATGAAAGTGTTCAAACACATATCTTATGTACCTCAGATATGGTTGACAGAACCAATGGGTCAAGAACATATTGAGATCCAAAGATATGAATTTATTGTTTCAATTTGCACTCTTCTAGTTAGGATACCACTACCCTATTCCCTTAAAATTTACTATAAAAAGGCTTTGTTTTTGGTTAAAAAAAATTCAAATAAGAACTTGTATTGAACATAAACATGAAAAACCAACTAATTTGACCCCACAAATGGAGGAATCAATCAATAGGAAAATGATGGGGAAGGGAACTATGTCCAATTAGCCAATCTTATGCAATTCGAAGACACACTTTAATATCTCTGAAATTGGTATACATCTTACAGGGCTTCTATCACACCAAATCACAGTAGTGACCAGTTATATATGAAAACATTTCATTGATCCTTTCTGGTAAGACCAAGCATTAAAGCATTAAGTCAACAAAACATGCTATTACACAAACTTACTTATTTAACCCATTTTTAAAAATTCTACAAACAAAACACTAAAATCTACTGGAAATTTATTCATTGTCGAGAAGCTTGAGAGAACATCAAAAATGAATCAGTCCTATTTTGCTTTACACTCTACAAACAAAGTGGGTGTCCTCTAGAAAATTAAATTTGACAAGTGTTTACTGTGAGTTTTCAGAAGATGGCAGAACACCTATCCACTCATTCATCTCCTTCCCCTTCAAAATCTCAACACACACACAACAAAGAGAAAATAACCCTGTAAAGGTAAATAAAAAGGCAAGTAGGGAGAGATTTCCAATATGGACACAAAGTCAAACTGGAACCTTGTGGATGACTATAGCAATGGAGGAAACAAGACCCCAGAATAAACACAAGAGGACACACAGGAGGGGGGGGTAACATTTCCTATCAGCCAGAATAGCCGAGCTAAGCCAAAGACCAAAACACAAAATAAGGAAGTCATTCCCCAGAGATATTCCAGAGCAAAGCCCTACTTGTGGAAGCACTGTTGGGAATACGTGAGGAATTCAACATGAAGACTAATTCTGCCCCTTTGAAACTGAAGAATGCCTGCCCTCAACACACCCTCAACACACAAGCTCCCCCTAGTCAGCCTTCTTATTCAGGGGAGATGCTTTTCAAGAAAATGGTTTTACATACATACAGACAAGGATAAAAACTTTACCACGCCTACCTAGCGTTATCAAATCAGATCTTCATTCTTAAATATGAAAATATTATCAAGATGTATAATGAAAACCAAAAGCATATGAAAACATTAAGGATATGGAAGAAAAACAAATAAACAAACAACCCAATACTGGCCCAGAGAAAATAAATCATTCAAATGCCAGAAGGGAACTTGAAAAACAAAACTGTTACTGCATCTAGAAAGGAACTGAATGCACCCTGACTGGTGTGGCTCTGTGGATTGAGCACCAGCCTGCGAACCAAAGGGTTGCCGGTTCGATTCTCAGTCAGGGCACATGGCTGGGTTGCAGGCCAGGTCCCCAAGAAACAACCACACACTGATGTTTCTCCCCTCTCTTTCTCCCTCCCTTCCCCTCTCTCTAAAAAGAAATAAAAATCTTCAAAACAAAATAAATAAATAAAAGCAAAGAGGAAAAAAAAAAGAACTGAATGCTACGAAATGGTTAACCAAAGAACATAATTAAACACAAAGAAATTAAAATTATCAATAGCAAAACATGTCGAAGGAAAACCACACACAAACCTCCGTGAACACAAACCTCTGTATGTAAGGATTCAGGAAGTATAAGATGAGGACAAAGAACACTAAAGACACATCTCTACTCTATATTTTTTACCTGACCAATAAACTGTAGTGCCAAAGATCATCTTACTGACTCAGGCTTACTGCCCCAAGTTGCTGATAGCTGATTATCTATTATACACATAAAGCTGGGGTCTGAGCAGGTCATCTTCTATTAAAGGTGTTTAAGTGAGTCAATTTAACTAAAAGAAACACTTCTTCTATACAATTATAATGATCTCTCCAGTGATGCACCTTAAAAATTATATAGGTCCTTTCATGGTACAAGGCAGACTGTCTTCAAAATAACCAGCAGAAATAATACTTCTGTAAGGTAATTTTTACTCTATCTTTCTAAAGTTACTTGTGCTTTAAAATATTAAACTTACCCATCCAATGGCTTCGAACATTTTCAAGTCAAGTGGATCACCAGAAAGCACTCCTTCAATTTTTGTGAGTGAATGGCAAGTAGCCATACATGCAACAAACTGAGACTTTACCAACATCTCGTTGCAAACGTTTTCTTCTGGCAAAAGAAAACTGAATAGAAAATGTACTGAATTAGATTCATGAATTCCAAGACTCAAGATGATATTCTAACAATATTCAAACAATATTCAGGTTTTATAATTTTTTAAAAAGTGGAAATAAAATGTTTGCACTTCAGCACATTGTAACTAAAGTTTTAGAGATTCAAAAACATTTTCTTCCATGAAAATTATACATGACTAACATACAGCAGTGTCTTAGATTCTGAATACCTAGGCCAGATATAACACTGTGGAAAATTCTAGCTACCAAATAATAATTAAAATTCCTGCCTACGGACATATGGTAGATTAGAAAAACTCTTACAAAAACATAAAATGAATGTGTAACACATAATCTTTTAAATGTAAAACAGCTCACAAGAAACAAAAGGGAATTTTCAAGTGCCAAAAAATAGAAGGAAAGGAAAACCAGAGGGGTATAACTCGCAGATGCTGTGACTACATGGGGGAGAGGAAAGAAGAGAAGGGAGCCTTTTTAGGGAGCCACCAGAAATACCCACACTGGAACAGGAGACAAAGTCCAGGCCACATACAAAGTGGGGGCTTGAAACTAAGACAGCTAGTGTTCTTCAAGAGCCACATCCTTGGAAAAACAGTATACTAAAAAAAAATTTACTCACAAGCACAAAGGCATAACTAACAATAAGCTTGTTTCTCTTCATCCCTCCCTGCCCAAAGTTCAAGAAAACAGTTAATATCTATATAATATTTACCATGCACTAGGCACTATTCTAAAAACTTTAAGTATATTTGCTTCATCTCATCCTCACAGCATAAGTTGTTTTATTATCCCTATTTTAAAGATGAGGAAACTGAAGCAGAGCAGTTAAGTAATTTGCCAAGGTTACACAGCACATAAGTGAGAGTAAGGATTCAACCACAGGTCAGATTTGGACTAAATTCTGAACAGGATGGGATCTGGGTTTTACCATATGCTACTGCCTGGTCTGAAAATCCCCAAGTTATGAAAATAACACTAAAGTTTGTCTCGCACCACTGATACCATTCTTAGCCAAGCACCTGGCCAAGCAAAGGCAAAGCTCTCTAGAGAGGAGCTCCCACAGCACAACCACAAAGGAGGGACTCTCACAGGAAAACCCTGCTAAGGATGAGTTCATAATTTAAAAATGCACTACGAAACAATTTTCACTAATTAACAGACACAACAAAGACAGAATAAGAATCCCATAAATTTCATATAATACAGGGTCTGGCACAAATAACACCCCTTTTTCATTACATAAAAATCTTTTATTACAAAAATCATGCATGTAATTCTGTAACATAGCAACAGCATACTCAAGCACACCATATGACATTTTAGGTGAAAAGTTCAAGTTGCTGTCCACCTCGTGTGAGACATTCACATACCCTACCAACCACAATGGCATTACTTTTGCCAGACCCTGTAGAATGGCAACCTAAAAAAATGCAAAAAAAGATTTTAAATTAAAGACTTGGAAAAAGAACAAGACACCGAAGGGGGGAAAAGGGAGAAGCAGATTTGGAAAGAACCAAATGAAGTTTCTTGTCCAACATACAGTTAGGATTTCTAAGTGAAGAAAAAACAAGAATAGGGGAAAGGCCATAATGGAACAGAAATAGGTTGAAAAATTCCCAAAATTTATGACAAGCATAAATTCTTAGAATAAAGAAGCAAAATGAGTCCTACACAAATAAAAAGATGATGGTGAAACTGCAGAAATCAAAGATAAATATTTTTAAAACAGCACAGGAGAAAAAAGATCACTAAAGAGAATAAGTAAGATTTCTCAACAAGAATAACAAAAGGAATCAGGAGAGATGGAATAATTCCTTCCAAGTGCTGACAGAACACAACTGTCAACGCGTAGAAATCTATACAGTTACACCACCACTCAAGAGACAGTGAAACAGAATTACTAATGAATGTAGTTACAGAAGACAAAATTTAATCCAGAGGAATGAGATAAAAGAAGCAATGGTTAGCAAAGATATTTGAAAAACCTAGGTAAATCTTAGCATTCAGACTGTAGAAAACCAAATCGTAATCATCAAATATTATGCAATAAATATATATAAGGGAGTGGAATAATCAAAGTATTTTATAATCCATGGTGTTTGAAGACATTTACAAACAAAGATACCCATAAACTTTAGACTTTTAATATGAATTATTAATAATTTAAGGATAAGTAGTGAAAGATTAGGATGTACATAAATTCTGAGAAAATGTGAAAAATATGTGAAAATCTGAAACCACCATAAATGTGAACATAAGGCACAGAAAGACTGAGAAGCAAGGAGATTAAGGAGTAAAAAGATTAAGAAGTGCCCCAACAGGTATGGCTCAGTGGGTTGGATATGGTCCTGCAAACCAGAAGGTCACCACCTCAATTCTGGTCAGGGTACATGCCTGGGTTGCGGACCAGATCCCCAGTTGGAGGCATAGGAGAGACAACTGGTTGATATTTCTCTCCCTCTCTTTCTCCTACCCTTCCCCTCTTACTAAAAATAAATAAATAAAATCTTTAAAAATTAAGAAGGAAAGATATGCAAATTAAGGCTGGTAGTTAACCATATAAAAACATTAGATGAAATACAATTTAAAGCAAGATACATTAGTAGGCATAAATAAGTTTGCAACTGTGAAACCGCACGAACCAAACAACAGTGAGCCAAACTCCCATAGACTTTTGAGAGAAAAAAATGACATAAACACAATTATAGCAGTAAACCTTCTAAGCACCAAAAGACAGCAAAAAGAGAGTAAAAGGAAGAGACAGACTGATAAACATTTTTGTAATGTATGCTACTGAAAAAGATTACTATTCAGAAAATATAAAGGACTTCTAACAAATGAGTAAGATAAAGACTAACAACAGAATAGAAAAATTAGACTGTAAACTGACAAAACACACAAGAATGCTAAATGTGAAAATATGCTCATTTTTGTAAGTAATGAAGAAACTACAAATAAAGCCATAATAAAATACCATTTCATAACTATCCATTTGGCAAAAATTAGGAGTCTAACAATATCAAATTCAGCAAGGACCCGGAGCAACAGGAGCTCTTACCCACCAATGGAGAGTGAGGTAGCACCATCACCTAGAGAGCAATTAGGCAACACTCACTAAGGCTGTAGCCATGCCTGTGCTATATAACCACCGACACTCTTAGGAAGTAAGTTGACTGAAACTCAACCACACGCTCACAAGAAGTTGTGGTGTGTATAAGAATTTTAATTGCAACACTGTGGAAGTGGAAGGGAAAAGGGAGGAAAAAAACTGAAACAGTCTGTTAGCAGAAGAGCAGATACTATGGTTTAATCATATAATAGAATACTAAACAGCAGCTAACAGTAATAAATTAGATGTATACATATCAACATTGATAAATCTTCAAAACAATGTTAAATGGCTAAAAAGCAGCAAAAACATGTATAAGATATCAATTATGTATATTTTTTATAGACAGATCTTGTATATTAGGTAGATATGTATGCAGTGAAAATATAAAAAACACATGAAGACAGCTCTGGCGGGTGTGGTTCAGTGGATTCAGTGCCAGACTGCCAACCAAACAGTTGCTGGTTCAATTCCCAGTCAGGGCACATGCCTGGGTTGGTGGCCAGGTCCCCAGTTAGGGGCGTGCAAGAGGCAACCACACACTGATGTTTCTCTCCCTCTCTTTCTCCCTCCCTCTCCCTCTCTCTTAAAAGAAAAAAGCGAAGATAATAATAGAACACAATTTCAGAATGATGGTAGGAGGAGAGAAAGGGCCAGATAAAAGTTTAGCAGTATCAGTAATACTTTAAATCTTTTAAAAGATCTGAAGCAAATATGACATGTCAACTGTCTGTTATATTACTTTTTAGATGTTTGAATGTTTCACATATTAAAATCTTACAAATTTACTAAGAACAAGGCTACTTAATATTTACCATGTATTTTCCACTCGTTGAATTCCCCAAAGATCTAAACCATCTTCAGTTAGAGTTCCAGTCTAAAAAAAATATACATACAAAATATGAATAATGCCTCCAAAAACAAAATTATAAAAAACTGCTATATACATATAATGGAGTACTATGCACCTGTTTAAAACAAACAAAAAAAGGAAACAGTAAGATCCCTGCATGCTGATAGACAACAAACTCCAGGATAAATAGTTAAAGTGGGGGAAAGGGTAAAGAATACTCCTCATGGAATGGATCTTCTATGTATAAGTGGGCATTTATGTGTTCATCTATATATTTATGTGCTTATATTATTAAAAAACCAACAGTGGAACAATACACCAATTAATATATCAATCAATAAAGGATGTCTATGTAGGAGAAAGAGATTAGGGCACAGGAAGTCACAAAAGGAAGGGAACAAGTGAATGACATCAAGGGAAGCAATCAGCCAAATCCAGGATGTAAATGACCTGACTTCTTCAACAAGATGATTGGGAAGAAAAGCAACTGTTACAGATTAATTGTAACCAATGCAATCATTTGGATTCTGACTGGAAAAAAAAAAACCCATAAAATTTTAGGACATTTTGTGAAAGGCAGAAACACCTGAATATAAACTGCATGTTAGTTAATACTAAGGAACTGTTAATTTTGTTAGGTGCAGTAAGCAATTATAATGGTATTGTGGTAATGTCTTTTAAAAAACATCTAGAGAAACATACTTTGAGGCATATGGGTGAAATAATGTCTGAGGCTACCACTTTCAAAATGAGGGACTAAACAAAGATTGACAAAATGCTGGTAACTGTTAGGAAAGCTGGGTAATGAGTATGTAAGGGTTTATTTGATCTTTTCTGCACTTTTGTGTCTGCTTAAAAAGTTTACTAGTAACATTTCCAAAAAAGAAAAGCATAAGTAAAATTTTATAAACAGAGAAATATGAAATTTAGTCTTGGGATGTGATGTATCTTTTTTTTAACAAAATATTGTTAAAAAATATTTTGTCTCCCTGTGGTGAGCACATAATGCTATATACAGATGATGTATTATACAATAAACAGTGCACTTGAAACTTTTATCAATATTACTACAATAAATTTAATAAAAGATAAAATAAAAATGAGAAAAATTTGCCTTTAATAATGAAGATGCACAAAAAATCAAATTCTTATCTTATCAGTTACCCAGGGTTAATTCTCAAAATAAAACCTTCAGGAAAATGAATTTCAGTTGAGAACAAGCTAGATGTATTTCACACAAGTACTAAATTTGTTATTTTCACATAAAACAGAAAAATCAGTGTCCTTCATTATTTTGAAACATATTCAATAAAATCATAGAGCAAACACTAAACATACATTAACAGCAATAAAATTCTAGTTAACTATATCTGTATGGAGCCTGTTCCGTTAAAAACATGAAAGATCAGAAAGCCACTACTACTACTACTACTACTACTACTACTACTACTACTAAACACAATACTGGATATGAAAGATTCAAGATAACTGCAGATATGGGCAAATAAGCAATACCCAAAGTACTAAGAATTAAAAAGTAATGAGAAGAGAAATAAAAAATTGATTCATATGCCAAGTAAAGCTGAAAAAGAGCAAAATTAGAGGAACATTAAGGAATGTGTGCAGACTTCCAGCCAAAATGGAGGTGTAGGCAGATACACTTTGCCTCCTTGTACACCAAAAGGAGGACAACAAATTTACAAACAACAACAACAAAAAACAACCAGAACTTAAAGAAAAATCAAACTGCATGGAAGTCCGACAACCAAGGAGTTAAAGAAGAAACATTCACCCAGACTGGTAGAAGGGGTGGAGATGGGCAGCCGGGCAGAGAGGACTCACAGCGGGGCAGTGGCTGGAGGACAGGGGTGGGTGAAACCATGGATGGAAGAGCAGGTGGTCCCACATTTGCACAGGGATAAACTGGGAGGAACAACTGGGGAGTGAGTTAAACCGCACAACCTAGGGTTCCGGTGAGGGGAAATAAAGCCTCAAAACCTCTGACTGTAAAAACCTGTGAGGGTTGAGGTGGCAGAAGAAACTCCCAGCCTAACAGGGGAGTTCGTTGGAGAGACCCACAGTGTCCTAGAACGTACACAAAACCATCCACCTGGGAATCAGCACCAGAAGGGCCCAATTTGATTGTGGGTAGGGGGGAAAGTGACTGAAAGCCAGCCAAGAACCAAACAAGAAGCATTGTTCCCTCTCGGACCCCTCCCCCATAGACAGTGCCACAACACAGAGACATGGGATGCCCTGCCCTGGCGAATACCTAAGGCTCCACCCCTTACCACATAACAGATGCTGATACAAAAAATACAGCCCAAATGAAAGAACAGATGAAAGCTCCAGAAAAAATACAACGAAGCAATGAAGAGATAGCCAAACTATCAGATGTAGAGTTCAAAACATTGGTAATCAGGATGCTTACAGAAATGATTGAGTATTGGTGCAAAATAGAGGAAAAAGTGAAGGCTGTGCAAAGTGAAATAAAGCAAAATGTACAAGGAATCAACAGTGATGGGAAGGAAACCAGGACTCAAATCAACAGTTTGGACCAGAAGGAAGAAATAAACATTCAACTGGAACAGAATGAAGAAACAAGAATTCAAAAAAAATGAGAAGAGACTTAGGAACCTACAGGACAACTTTAAATGTTCCAACATCTGAATCATAGGAGTGTGCCAGAAGGAGAAGAGGAAGACCAAGAAATTGAAAACTTACTTGAAAACATAATGAAGGAGAACTTCCCCAATCTGGCAAAGGAAACAGACTTCCAGGAAGCCCAGAGAGTCCCAAGGAAGTTGGACCCAAGGAGGAACACACCAAAGCACATCATAATTACATTAGTCAAGATTAAAGATCAGGAGAGAATCTTAAAAGCAGCAAGACAAAAGGAGACAGTTACCTACAAAGGAGTATCCATAAGACTATCAGCTGATTTCTCGAAAGAAATCTTACAGGCAAGAAAGGGCTGGAAAGAAGTATTCCAAGTCATGAAAGACAAGGACCTACATCCAAGATTGCTCTATCCAGCAAAGCTATCATTTAGAATGGAAGGGCAGATAAAGTGCTTCCCAGATAAGGTCAAGTTAAAGGAGTTCACCCACACCAAACCCTTATTATATGAAATGTTAAAGGGACTTATCTAAGAAAAAGAAGATCAAAATTATGAACAGTAAAATGACAACAAACTCACAACTATCAACAACCGAACCTAAAAAAATAAAAGTGAACTAAGCAAACAACTAGAACAGGAATAGATTCACAGAAATGGAGATCAATCACATGGAGGGTTATCAGTGGGGAGGGGGGAGGGGGAGAATGGGGGAAAAGGTATAGGGAATAAGAAGCATAAATGGTGCGTACAAAATAGGCAGGGGGAGGTTAAAAATAGTATGGGAAATAGAGAAGGCAAAGACTTATATGTATGACCCATGGACATGAAGTAAGGTGGGGGAATGCTGGTGGGAGTGATGTACAGGGTGGAAGGGAATAAAGGGGAAAATATGGGACAACTAATAGCATAATCAATAAAATTTAAAAAAGGAGTAATAGCAAACTGGTTGATAAAGAATATAGAAAATATTAATCCAAGTATTTAAAAGCTACAAAGTAACCTTCGAGAACAATGAAGAAACTGAACCAACCTTGTCAAAGCAAACAAGATTCAGCTGTCCACAGATATTTATCCTTTGGGGACTGATGCAGAAAATACCAATTTTTTTCAGTCTTCTCTGGGCATACACAATACCAGCAGTCATTGCAGCAGGAAGTGCAGGTGGCACAGTAATTGTAATAATATCAAGAGACTCAATAATTATTACTCCAACCTCTACCTATAATCACAAAAAAAAATAAGTGTCAGAGCCCCAATAGGTACTAATCTAGCAAGGGTATTTTAGTGAAAAAAATTTTTAATTTTATATAATAAAATACACATCTATCAGCCCTTTATAATCTTTTCTGTTTAGAGATACTACAATATAGAAAGCTCAATGAATTCTGAATGGTTTGTAAAGTAACAGCTATTTTTAAGATTTATTTATTTATTTATTTATTTATCTTTAGAGGGGAATGGTAGGAGAGAAGGAGAGAAATATCACTGTATGGTTGCCTCTTGTGTGTCCCATGCTGGGAACTGGCCTGCAACCCAGGCATGTGCCCTGACTGGGAATCGAACCGCGATCCTTTGATTCGCAGGCCCGCGCTCAATCCACTGAGCTACACCAGCCAGGAGTAACAGCTATTTTTAGAGAAAATTGTCAATTTAACAGCTCTACATACTTAATACCCTACACACTTCAAAGTTCAACAAGCATTTGTCAGATGTTGACTTTTACTACAAGCACTATACTGTGCCAGTCTCTATAGGGAATGGAAAAGAGAAATCTGACAAGGTCCCTCAAAAGTACCTCTAATTAAGTAATATCGAATAATCTTAATGTTGTATATCCCAGAAGTTAAAAAGAAAAATAAAGCTTATGATGAGCATGTGGTTGTCCCTCCCTTTTTTAAGTCACTAGATAGCAAGTGAAAGATCATCTAAACCAAAGCCATTCAAAAGAGTTTCCTGCTATGATGAAAATGTTCTGTATCTGTACTTTCAAATATAGTAGCTAGTAGTCTCATATGACTTTTTAGTTAAATTAACTAAAATTAAAACTTTGCTCTTCACCCTCACTACCCACTTTTCAAATCCTCAGTAGTCACAGGCAACTATTAAGAACCAAACCCTACTAGGAGTCCCATGTACGTACCTCATTTAAAATGCTATTGATAATAGTGTAGATAAACCCAATGGCAGCCACTGCCACAAGACACAGAAGAAACAAGTAGGCATCTCTGTAGAGTTTAAAGTCAGTTGGTTTGGGATACAATATGGAACGAACAAGCTGTCCTTTGGAAGTACTAAATCCTTTTTAAAAAAATTAAAGAAGAAAATGACGTATAAGAAAATGAGAATTATCTCTCAAACAGGATGTGTATGTGTATTTTTTTAGTGTGTATTGGTTTCAGGTGTACAGCTTAGTGCACAGACAGTCATATAATTTATATAGTGTTCCCCTTGATGTTTCCAGTACCCCAAATGGCACCATACATAGCTGTCACAATATTCAACACAGAGTCTCTTTCTAAACATTATGTAGGCATCAAATATGCTAAACCATGCAAGGAGAGATTAAATGTTTGTTACCTGTTCTAACTACTATGGCTTTGACAAGTTCTCCAGCGTAGAAACGAGTCTGAATAACAGTAGTCCCACAAAACAAAGTGTGTCGTTTATGTATTTCTGGACTATATAATTCATCTTCCATTCCTTTTATGTCCACTGAAGGATTTGGCAAATTAGTCTTTGTCACTGGAACACTTTCTCCTTAAAAAGAAAAAATAATAAAAATAAAGCATGGAAATCAGTATCAAATACATACAACTTGAAATGTTGAATACACTAAATGTTATCATACCATTTAAACAGCTATTAAAATAGAGTTCTCACAATAGATAACTTATGCAATTAGCTTTTTGTCTACCAATTTCCTTGTTCCAAAATATCAAATCTTGTCTCACACAATTCCCAAAAGTGGTTTTTCATTCAAAGATAATCATTTAGAAATGATTGTGTCAAGTTTCAAATAAGGAAACCACAGCTAAGTTGCTACAGCCTCAGCACCTGTTCTCCTGTAAGTAAGAACAGAAGTGGAAAGCACTTCGCGACCTCAAGTAGACAGAGATGTGAAGACCTACTCCTAACCCCCTAGTAAACACACACACACAGGCGTAAGAAAGAGAAAAGGCATCTGGAGAAGGGAGAGAAGAATAAGTAGTTCTCTCAAACAACAACAAACAGCTAAATTCTTTGTAACACTGAAATTTAATTATGGAGCATCCACACTTCTCGCTTCAGAGCCAACAAGTGTGTGGGGATAATTAGGTGTGTGTTTTAAAACAAGATTCTTTTTTTATATATACATATTTATTGATTATGCTATTACAGTTGTCCCAATGTTTTCCCTCTTTGCCCCCCTCCACCCGGTAGCCTCCTCCTCCAGCAATCCACCCCCCTTAGTTCATGTCCATGGGTCACGCATGTAAGTTCTTTGGCTTCTCCATTTCCTGTACTATTCTTGATAGCCCTCTGTCTATTTAACGCCTACCAATTATGCTTCTTAATCCCTGCACCTTTTCCCCCATCCTCCCCATTTGCTCTCCCAGCTGATATCTTCATATTTATGATTCTATTCCTGTTATACTTGTTTGCTCAGTTTATTTTTTTAGATTCAGTTGTTGATAGTTATGAATTTGTTGCCCTTTCAATGTTCATAGTCTTGATCTTCTTTTTCTCAAAGAAGTCCCTTTAACATTTCATGTAATGGCTTGGTGATGATGAACTCCTTTAAGTTTTACCTTATCTGGGAAGTACTTTATCTGCCCTTCCATTCTAAATGATAGCTTTGCTGGATAGAGTAATCTAGGTTTTAGGTCCTTTGCTTTTCATCACTTTGAATACTTCTTGCCAGTCCCTTTTTGCCTGCAAAGCTTCTTTTGATATATCAACTGAGAGTCTTAAGGGAACACCTTTGTAGGTAACTCTCTGCTTTTCTCTTGCTGCTTTTAAGATTCTCTCTTTATCTTTAACCTTTGGCATTTTAGTTATGAGTCTTGGTGTGGTCCTCTTTGGGATCAACTTGTTTGGGACTCTGTGCTTCCTGGACTTGTATGTCTATTTCCTTCACCATATTAGGGAAGTTTTCTTTCATTATTTTTTCAAGTAAGTTTTCTGTTTCTTGCTTGTCTTCTCTTTCTGGCACCCCATGATTTGGATGTTGGTACATTTACATTTGCCCCAGAGGGTTCCTAAGCCTATCCTCATTTTTTTAAATTATTTTTTCTTCCTGCTATTCTGATTGAATGCTTTTTCCTACCTTGTGTTTCAAATCATTGATCTGATTCTCACCTTCATCCTTTCCACTGTTGGTTCCCTGTACATTTTTATGTCACTTAGTGTAACCTTCATTTCTTCCCTTATGTTTTTGCCGTACTCAATGAGTTCCTTGAGCATCCTTATCACCAGTGTTTTGAACTCTGCATCTGATGGGTTGGTTATCTCCATTTCATTTAGTTCTTTTTCTGGAGTTTTGTTCTGTTCTTTCATTTGGGCTGTATTTCTTTGTCTCAATTTTGCAGTCTCCCTGTGTTTGTTTCTGTGTATTAGGTAGAGCTGTTTTGACTCCTTTTCTTGGAAAAGGTAACTGTAAATCGTGTGGGGTGGAGCCTTAGGTAGCAGGGCAGGGCAACCCATTTTATGGCTTTGTGGCTCTATGTGGGTAGAGGGCTCAGAGAGGGGAAAATGTCACTGCCTGGCTTCTGGAGGTTTGTCCAACATTTGTCCATCATCCATCTCCAGTCATTTTATCCACTTCCCACATTCGACTAGCACTCTTCAAGCTACCTCCCTGGTGGTGAATCCCAGAGTGGGTGGGTTTGCATATGTTATTAGTTCCTGTGGGCCCTTTAAACAAAGTATCCTGAAAATCCAGTAGTTTCTTACACTGCCCTAATCCCCACTTGTTTTCATAGCCAGAAGTTATAGTGATCTACCTTCCCAGTGCTGGAACCCTGAGTTGTGCTGTTTGCCTGCAGCTGGGATCACTCACTCCCAAGGTAACCCTCCTAACTTTTATCCACCACACTTGAGTGTGGGACCACCCATTCTGCCACTGCTGTCTCTCCTCCTGCCTCCACGACTCTGCCCCTCCTACCCATCTGGATGAATGTGGCTTCTTTAAGTCCTTGGTTGTCAGACTTCCATACAGCTTGATTTTCTGACAGTTCTATTTGTTGTTTGTTTTGAGATATAGTTGTAATTCTACCTGTGGTTGCATGAGGAGGCGAAGCATGTCTACCTACACCTCCACCTTGACCAGAAGTCTAAGACAAGATTCTTAAGTTTGAAAATATATTATACAGAAAGCCCTTTCTTACCAGATTAAACATGACAATAAAAAAATTCATGTGTTAAAAAAATATATAAAGCTCTATCTTTAGATTGTGAATTTCCAAATGGAAATCATTTTAAGTCTACTTCTCCCTGCTTTACGAGAAATATAGTCTTTATGCCACTTTTTACACATCAAATAGGGAAGTAAACATGTAGCATTCTCTGTAGGCTAAGGACTTCTTTCCTCTTCCCTCACTACAAAGCACTTCCTCATGCCAAGAGTGGCCAGGAGCATGCCAAGAAATGTAGTGATAACCAGAATAGTGATTTAGTATCACAGCTGAGAATAATGCAGAATTTGGTCCCCTTAGAATAAAAATAAAAACAAACATTTCAATATCCACAACATTCCTGACACTCACAAATAAAGAATACAAATGGCATAGCTAATTTGAAATAAATTAATCAGTGACCACTTAATCCAACATCATTATAAACAACTTATCTGATTTTTACCCATTTTGTTTAGTTTACCTGTTAACATGCTTTCATTTACAATGCAAGTGCCATTAATAAGTACTGCGTCACAAGGCATGACTGTTCCGTTTAATGGAATGACCATAACATCTCCTGGTACAAGGTCTGTGGAAAAAATCTCTTCACTTTCTGGATTTAAAGAAAGAAAATGGGGGGAGAGGAAAGTCTGAAAAGAATATTCTTCAACTTACATAAGAATAAACATAAGCAAACAAAAGGTCACCTGATCTCAGTAAAATGTTATAAATATAAATGGAGTTAAACAGCAAAATTTCAATAAATGAAAAGTTTTAATAAATAAGCTTATTATTCCTTAGGCTAACAATACATGGTGTTTAAGGATGTCTGCTGGTCTGCCCCTGACAGGACGCCAACTATGCATAGGCGATGCCAAGCCCCTCTGATCCAACAGGTGGGTGGGCTCTGACACTCCTAACAACACTCAAGTATCAATGTCAGATACTAGCTCTCTTAGAAAATAGTAAGTTCTCATGAGAGTCCCCTGCAATAGGTAAACTTAGATTTCTACAACCCCTTTGAAACAGAAGAAAGCACTGAAAATTTTGGCATACTCACTTTTAACAGCATTTTTTACAGTATTCTTCTCACTGACACTATTTATAACCTATAAAGTCTCACTGCCTTCTAATATTCCTAAAGTAATCCTAACAATATTTTAGATATCATTTTAAATAAATTTATAAAATAAACATTGTGATATTTTATCTAGTTCATTATTTCCTTAGAAATTTGTACATTATATTCAAGTTAGCTAAATACTTTTTAAAAAGATCTCCCCAAGTTACAAGTTTTTCTTTAGGATTATCTTATATTTGGGCATTCTCTCTCACTCCCTAATTCTTTTTCCCACCTAGTTTTAACACTATGCTCAAAAGATAGTTACACTAGTTTATAAACAAAAATGGGTAAGGAAAAACTATTGTTTGTAGGACAAACACTCTTTTGTAAAAAAATAAAAATAAAAAAACTAGTGTACTAAGCTATGAGGAAAAAAACTTTTAAAGAATTCTAATAATATTTAGTACAAAGTAAGTATAATAATGTTCATTTTTAAATAAGATACCTGGCTTTAAAACTCTTTTAAAGCTGCTAACACCACTTGAAGTTCTACTCTTCTTAAGTCTACCAGGAAGCAAAATATCAGTGATGTGTTGTTAGACTATACAAAGGGGACAGGACAAGCTGAAAGATAACATATGCCCTAGCATCCCCAGTATTTTCAGCAGGAGCAGAGCAGGAAGAGGAGCACCAATTAGCTGACAAATTTAAGACTGCATCTAGGGGAGACAGATAGATACTCCCAGCTAATGTAGCAAGTCACTACCAAGCACAGGGAAGGAAGTAACCTGCTAAGCCAAACTGTTCACATTTGGATGTGGTATACTAAGCCAAGCAAATGGAGACTGATTTACTGTTCTTGATAAATCTAAGTGGCTACCTCCCCTTATTTACTTTATCTCTTTAATATTTCACCAAACAAACATGTCCTTAGCATAATCTTTCCCTACAATCCTGCTTCTCCTTCTAATTAAATGGCACCAACATCCATTCTCCAGCCTGACACTGCTCTATCACCTTGCATCCAATGAACTGCGAAATCCTGTTCAATGCCCACATTTAAATCTTTCAAATCCATATCATTTCTCTCCATTTCTACAACCTTCACCTTGATCCATTTCATTCCTTCAATATTACTCCCCTCTAAACCAGTGTGAACATGGCAGCCAGAATAATTTTTTTCCAAAAGGCAAATAATGATCAGATCACTCCACTGCTTAAAACCCTTCAATAGCTTTCCATTGCACTTTGGAATGAGTCGAAATTCCTTAACATGCCTTAAAAGGCTGTCCATCATCAGCTTTCCACATCTGCCACACTGAATTTCAGTTTTTCTGATGACCAAATGCCAGGCCTTTGGGCACTTAGCGCCCTCTTCCTCTCCCAGTGTCATCTCCACCATACCACCACCTTCTCACCTCCCTCTTATCTGACTAGTTCAATCACTTAAGAAATACTTATATTCAAAGAAACCATCCCTGACACCTACAGTAAAATGAGCTCTAATATCTGATAAGCTCCCTGACCTCTCCCTATCATAGCATTTGTCACACTTCATGTTTACTATTTATCATCTCTCTTTTCAACTAGTCTGAAATTCAGTGACAGAAAAGACTATGTCCATCTTGGTAATCACTGCATCCTCAGAGCCTAGTACACTATCTGTTACATTGTAGAAAAAGAAAAAACAATTTTACATAAATGAATCTGATACAAACTCAAAGATGAGTACAAATCCAAACACATTTTTATTTCTTAAGAAATTAATTTGTGTTTATATCTATTATATATGGCTTGCTTGTTTATATATCTTATATATGGCTTGCTTCACACATTATTGCTTAATGGAAATCTTTTTTGGTTTATTTTTGTCGAGTCATCTGAAGTACTCACCTTCATTTACTCTGCAAACTGAAACTCTCACAGTACTGTGAGCTGCCACCATGTCATGCAACATAATATATTGCTGAAATTTAAAAAAAAATGTTTTTCAGAAGGAGCTAATATAAACCCACTCTTCAAGATATTAAAAAGCAAGGATGCTATAAAATAATATAAGTTAATACAACAAATGCTTATAACTTTTCCTTTAAAAATGTCAAGACTAAAAGATTAAAAAATTATTAAATGTTTTCGCTAACAATGAAATAAGAAAACACCTTATCCCTGAAAACAGTAGAACCAGTGTTCTTCTAGTCTGTGTTAAGATCCCTACGGACCCTAAGAAGTCAAGTAGTAATCTGACTCTTAGAAACATCTGTCTTACCCTACTTCCAAACAAAAAGGACATATTCATATTAACTAAAAGAAAAGCTGTATTGAGTATTACCTTGTACCAAGTACTATTTTATACACCTTACAAAATACAATACAGTTGTGAAATCCATAATAAGTTGCACTTACCTTTTTAATGGAATATAGGGAACTTAGGATTGATACTACAGACATAATGACAATGGCCAGAGCATAGTAATAATATTCATCAGTGCACCACAGTATAACACTGAACAGCTGGAATATGTAAAATGGGTTGAGAACCTATGAAAAAACCCAAACAAGATTTTTAAGTAAAAATGAATGAGATAGTTATAACCAACAGGTTTTCCACTTTTTCATTTAAGGAGTAACCAACAAGACACCTACAGGGTAAGCTCTATGGTCCCGACAGCAACACATACTACCCAAAGAGGAGAGCAAGATAGCATAGCACTTTTTTTTTTAACCATTAAGTTACTAGCATTTGGCTAAATAAGCTTAAATTATTTACATACATTTGATTCACACCAAACCTAGAAACAGTTAAAAGGTGTGAATTTAGCTGTTCTTCATTCTGCTTCAGCAATAAAGTACATTTACTTAACAATAAATGCTAGGCTACTAAAAGATACAAAAGTTTTAATCAATTGGAACAAATGTTTACTTTTTATGAACTCTAAATATAATTTACTTTTAAATCGAAGGTTTGCTACAGTCCAAAGGGAAGAAAAATGTAAGTTACAGTGTTTTGCTTTCTCTAAGGAAATAATTAAAGATTAAAACCTGTATAAAAAGAGATACAGGAGCCCTGCAATGGACTTCATTTACCCAAATTTCACAGTATTTTATCAATTTCATTAATAAACCCCCAATGTCTTAAAGTTAATGCTTCCATACTTTTCAAGGCACTTCACATATATACTCCTATTTTACTTCCAAATCAGATGAGATATTCAGAAAGGATTTACTCCACTTTTATAGATAAAAGGGTGACAAAGAGAAAGACTTTTTGCTAAGTTACTGATGGAACCATATTACAAACCAGGTTTTCTAATTCCTAATCACTTTGCTATGTTCTAAAGTAACATTATATGGCCATTCTCAAGAATTGATAGAAAACAATGTTATTTCTACTAAATATGGCTAGTAGATTGTCACTCAATATGGCTAATTTGATCTTTAGCAAAAACAAAAAAAAACAAAAGACAAACTGGAGAGCCTAATGCTGCTAGGCCACATCCCCTCCTCTCCTCCTCTGCATGCACCACCTTTACTCACACCTCTTCTACAGCAGTTACAACTGAACAGTCCCCACAACAACTATTAACATGTTTTCCTCCCAGGCTCAAGTGCAAATTCCTCTATAGGATCATCAGGTCATGTTTTCTACTCCAAACTTTTAGTATAACATCTAGTTTCCAATAATGTACCACAAAATGCCATGTAAAGAATAAAACATGATAATCTAAAAATCAGAAAACAAAAAAGGCAGGAGTATACACCTGTAAGGGCAAGATTTAGATGTGTGACTTCCTTGGGGAAGAAAGGAAAGGAAAAGGAAAAGAAAAAACTT
This sequence comes from Glossophaga mutica, assembly GCA_039655065.1. Taxonomy (NCBI): domain Eukaryota; kingdom Metazoa; phylum Chordata; class Mammalia; order Chiroptera; family Phyllostomidae; genus Glossophaga; species Glossophaga mutica. Next base: position 171,086,248 of record CM077304.1, on the reverse strand, counting down.
CTACATACAAGAAAAGCAAAAAAAATAGACAAGCAAAAAGATAAGTCATACATCAGATTATTTCTCTACCAGTGTTACTCTCCAAGTAAAAACAAAAACCAACAACAACAAAAAAGAGAAAACAGAAAACTAAGAATGTCTTATTACTTAAATCATGGCTCTTTACAACTCAACAAATTCACTGATCACAAAGGCTGACACATGTACAATAGTCTTACCTCCTTAATTAGAAGCTTAAAAACAGAAGGCACTTTCACAGAAATTTCATTTACTCCATAAAGCAATTTTCTATGGCAAGAAAATATAATAACAGCATTACATTATATCACATAATAGTATAATTTTGGGAAGGCGATTCATTACATAAGGCTCAAACCAAAGACTGCTCCGAAATCTAGAACTTAAACATTCATGTTGCCAAATATTTGTCTTCTACAATTCCAATTCTTGACCTATAGTATTTAAATCCAGTTGGTCAATACTGGATAACTACTGTTACCATTTTGTTTCATTCATCTGGTATCTTTTTGTGTGACAAGTATCTTTCCCACTAATCTACAATAATTGTGTCAGCAAAGACTTTGTTTTCCATTCTTGAACACAACAGGTCTCAACAATTTCGAATTGCAATTAATATTTTGAAAAAACTAAATAAACTTGAGGTACCCTATACTATTATTTCTCATAATAGTATTATACTAAGAATGTTTATTTCGAAATGTTTAACTTTTAAAAAAATACTTAAGAAAAGTTGCTTAAATCCTTCCACTTCAATTCCTTAAAATAGTACTTTATACATGAGAGTAATTCTTGACTTATAAGAAGTATAAGTCTAAAAGAATAAAGTTTTTAATACTCTAACACTGAAAAAACATGCTACAAGAGTATAAGAAAATTTCTAATTTAATTTTAAAATGGCACTTATTTTTAAAATATGCAGTACACTGATATATTTGTATACTTAGCAGAGAATAACATGATAAAAAAATCATATATCCCAATTTACAAATTTTCACTGTGGTAAATTTGTGCTCATGTTTATTATTCCTAATACATTATCAATAAAATCTAAGATATACCCATTACTTTATGTACCATCAAGAAAGATAAAGGATGACAGACACTCATCCTTTTAGAGATGTTAAAATGTAGGAAAATGTGTACCTTAGAATCAATGAAATATGGTATATTTTCAAGGATATCAACTTTGAAACGTCAGCTTCAACATTTTTTTAATTCTTAAATTGAGAGATAACCTTACTCAAAGTAGGAATAAGTTGTCAACAACTATGTCTATAATATTTAAATAACTGTTCATATGTACAACTATATGGTGAAAAGGTGGACTATATACACTACTGTATTTAGGAATTTCGATAATAGAACTGACTTTAGTTGGATAAAAATTACCTGTAGGCATGCATCCCCTTTGTCAGTCCTGCACTATGCTTTTCATAAATTGACGTACAAGAAACACCTTCATCCAGTCCCCTAAATAAATCCAAAGTTTTTACTTTAAACAAAGTTTAAAATATCCAAATGCCTTAATGCCTCATTTTTCTATATTCCTGATTTTAAAGTGTGGCTTCCTTACATGTAGAAATCCTTAACAAAAATTGAAATAATGAATGAGAATTTTTAAATTTCAAATGCCTAACACAAACAATAATGAAAGATCTGAGTTTCAAACATGGCAACTAAGTTATACAGTGTATGTATCACATGATAAAATGGCTCTAAATACTAAAGTTTATATAGCAATATTATCCTTTAAGGCTGTATGCCAAATCAGTTTAATTATTAGCTAAATAATTATTTAATTAGCTAATAATAAGCTAGGAGCTATTAAACTTAATTAAACTAATAAAATTAAAGGGAAAGTATGACAGCTTGAGAATTCCAAACTAAAGATGTAAAAACCTTTTACTTTTTATTTATATAGTTTCCCCCTCCTCAATCTTTTAAGCTTCACACTAAGAAATCCTATTCATTTTCCTTTTCTATTCATTTATTTTCTTTCTACAAAATCAACAACCCAAATCCTTTCCTGATCTAACAGAGTACAGAATTTATGTGTCACAGGCAATGGCTAAAATCTGTAACAATTGTAACTGGGATTCAACTAACCTATCAACCTCCCCCCACAAAATGTCTTATTTGAGCTGATTTTAACTGAGGTACTAGTCATAGAACTCTGAAGAGAATCTTACTCATCATTTAACTCCAATCCTTTTCTACTTTTTTCAGATAGGAAAATTAAGCTCCATAATTAACTGTTATCATTGGGATAAGCTTAAATTCTACAAGTTTCTATGGTTAGCAAAGGCTACAGAGCAGTATGTTTGACATTTTTCCCCACTGAAGCTGACTTCTCCAACACAGCAGGGATCAGCTCCAAGTCAATTTTTAAAAAATCAAAATGGCAGCTCATTGGCTGTGTTCTTTAAGGCAATGGTTCTTAACTAGGAATGGTGTTCAGTACTAGGCATGTGGAAATGGCCTGGTCCATTCCAGAATATTCCAACTCTTTAGTGTGGGGTCGGGCAGCAGGGGGAACAGGACCAGGTATGAATATTTTAAGTATCTGTAAGGTGATTTTCTTTGTCTTGCTAATGTTAAGGATTCCTTTAGCACCCTCAAGCAATGATAGTTGAGTATTATAAGAATCACTTTAACTTACAAAAGCAATAAAAATAGGCTCATAATTAATTTAGTACTTATATAATTTGAAGCCTCCACAAAAATAAATTTTAAGAGATTGCTCCAATTTGCTCTCCTCAAGTTTTAACACATTTGACAATGTCCCATTTTATCCACATAGTAAAGTTAAATTTTTCTTAATCCTCCAGTACAAGTGGATGGAACTGTGAACAAATTGGGAGGTGATAGTTCAGACAATTATACTTAAAATTCACTTAGAGATGAACCCTTAAAAACAAACAAACAAACAAACAAAAACAACTCACACTCAGTGGATTTTAGGATCACACTGCTTCCAACTTTTATATAAATTTTACCAAGGTACTAGTTGTGAGATTTATTCTAAAATGGCTAATCAGTTTTCAAATAAACACTGGGAGTTAATGAATAAGTGAATAAAAGTTATTCCATAAAAACCTCTTCAATGTTATGTAACACTAGAATGAATCCTTTTCTATCTAGAACATTTTCAATATATTCATAATATAATCCAAACAAAAGAAAAGTACTTACTTTAAGAAATCAAAATTGTGAAGGGTATCATTCCAGAAATATTTTACACTATGGTGAGTGAAATAACGAATCTGTAGAACACACATAAATGTTACATCAAAAGGCATTATCATATGTTATCGATTAAGTTTACTAGTAAATCTATCATACAACACCTTAAAATTAGTGATCACATGTGACATGTAATCTGTGTCTTCTAGTATTACCTAATCTGTTATAATACAGTGATAAATGGGTATTTTATATGCATGTAAGTTTAGTTCAAAAATAACTGCAAGCACAAAATTACAGACTATCCACAACAGCATAAGATGTAACAATCCTGACTTTAAAAGACTTTGAGACTAAGATCACAATACCTGTTCTGATTGTGTCTGTGAATATTTGCTTATCTCATGTCTATTCTCTTCAGCCAGATTTTCAGTTAAAAGAACAGCATGGCCATTTGAAACCACATTAGCAATCGATTTTGGACTTGAAAATGGATGTTTTTTCAGAGAAAGCAAGCGAATTTTTGCACAAAACCACATTCTGAATTCATCCTTGCAAGAGAAAAAGGTAGAGTCAATTAGGCATATTATATAACTGCCTATATTTTTTGATTTCCATTCTTTATATAGTATTTACTCATCTCTAATTGAGAAAGCATCATTTCCTATTCACTAAATGTTAAACCATTTCATAGATGCATAAATTCAAACATGAAGCGCTTTCCATTGCTCACCATTTAAATGACATACTTTACTGACACAATATCCCATAAAACTTCACCAGTAATTTCTTAATTTACCCATTAACATACTGAGACTAGATATTAAAGTTTCATATAAAATGCTTCCAGGCAAGAAATATTCAAAGTCATGAAAAGCAGGGAACTACAGCCAACATTGTTCTACCCAGCAAAGCCATCATTTAGAATCAAAGGGCAGATAAAGGGCTTCCCAGACAAGAAAAAAACTGAAGGATTTCATCATCATCAAACCATTACTATATGAAATGTTAAAGGGACTTATTTAAGAAAAAGAAGATCAAAACTATGAATAATAAAATGCCAATAAATACATATCTACTAACAACTGAAATAAAAAACAAACTAAGCAAACACAAACTGAGACAGAATTGTGGATACAGAGAATGTTTTGATGGTTGCCAAATGGGAGGAAGGTGTGGGCAAATGGTTGAAGAAGTGAGGGGATTAAAAAGTACAAGTAGGTAGTTACAGAATAGCCACGGGGATGTAAAGTACAGTATAAGAAATGGAGTCCCCAAAGAACTTGACCCATGGGCATGAACAATGGTGTGGGACTGCCGAGGGAATGGGGTGTGCTGGGTGGAGGTGGCAAAGGGGGAAAAATTGGGACAATGTAATAGTATTTATTATCAATATAATTTTAAAAAGAAAAAAATGCTCCCAATTAGGATAATAAACACACACACACACACACACACACACACACACACACACACACACACACACCGGGATGCAGCAGCATCACCAAGAAGAGGCAGGTGATCTAGTGAATGAGAGATCTAAGATATAGTCCTAACTGTCCAGTGACCTTGACACACAAGCATCAAATCTCTCAGTGTATCAAGAGCTTAAAAAGAAGGGGTGAATTTGATCATCTTTAAGATTCCTTATACTCTAATTGCTCTGAAAATATTCACTTCAAACACAGATGCTTTAGAAATACTAGGATAAGTATTCCTCATTTCATCTTAGAAGTGTTGTTTTCTTCATATGTTACTTTGAACAAAGTACACCCACAGACTTGACTTTACTCCTCCATCAGCTACAAGTAAATCCACGGACTTACGGTCGTCCTCAGCAGCACCACTTCACAGTCTTTAACTGAAGCTCTAACACAGGTTGCCTTCACCCGCCACTCGGGCATCCAATAGAGGAGGAGGAGGAGAAAGCCACCAGTGCAAACCGCTCCTAGAGAAACAACTGCAAGCTTCCAGCGACACAAATTATAGCCATATATCTCCTGCATGGACACAGTAATCGTGAGCGGTCATCAAATCAAATGAGAGAAATTTCTAAAATTTTTGTTTTCCAGATGGATGTTACTCTCTTGTCAGATAAACTGCAAGTACTTCCCAACTCATAGTTTATCTTTAAATTTTGTTTCTGACAAGCTCATTCTCAAAGGTATACTTTTAAATAGCTTTATCTGTTAATATTTATATATTATAGTTTTACATTTAATATTATCCTCAGTAATCTCTTTCTCACTGACATAGATATTCGTATTTATATTCATATTCAGTATACTTTCTTACAACTTTTATAATTCCATTTTTAATTTATCTTTGTAATTCTCCCAGAACTTACCCTGTTATAAAGTAGGGGGTTTTTTTAAATAAACTTTTAATTTTGGAATAATTTTCAATTTGCAGAAAAGTTACAAAAATATTAAGACTTCCTATATACCCTTTTGTCCGATTTTCCCCCTAAAGTTAACATCTTGGTACATTTGTTAAAATCAAAGAGATAAACACTATACATTATTATTAAGTAAACCTAGTCTTTACCAGGATTTCACCAGTTTTTTTCACTGCCTTATATCTATTTCAGGATGTAATACAGAATATGATGTTGCATTTAGATGAGATAGGTTTTAACTTCTTTCTTTCCTCCAAATTATTAACTAATTGTCCCAATACCACTGTGACTGACCAATCTGACTTTCTGACTCAAATCACTTCAATTGTTTCGGTTATACCGTTACCTGATCCCCGCAACATAACAAGGGTTGCCAAATTTCAGATTAAAAAAATAATTTTTTGTTGCCTTCTGCAATAATATCTGGGACATGCTTATACTAAAAATATTTTCCTTGATTATCTGAAGTTCACATTTAACATTAAACTATAACATTAAGTCTTATATTATTTTACCTAACAACCCTATCACCCCTCGCATACACAAAGAGTTGAGTTGTTTTTTTATCAAGCTGATTTTAAATGTCTTTATAAATCAAAATTAGAAATCTTGTATTTGGAATTATATTTAAGCATTAGCTAGCACAACTTCTTAAATTAACAAATGAAAAAAAACATACTTCTTTCCTCTAAATTTTAACAGTTCACAAGTGAAACAAGGAAGTATTCTAAAACAACAAATAGAAATGTTGCATAATCCCAATTCAAAAACAGTCTGGATGAGAAAATCACATTTATTTAGCTGCAGGGTTTTTTAAATGTACTTTTCTACTTGACTAGAATAATAAGTTACAAAAATAAATTCTTTGCACTTTTTTTAATTTTAATTGTTCAAGTAAAGTTTTCTGCCTTTTACTCCCATCTCAGCCCACCCCCCAAGCCCCCCCGCCCCGTTTTTGTCCATGTGTCCTTTAAACTTGTTCCTGTAAACCCTTCCCCTTTTCCCCTGAAATTCCCTCCCCTCTCCCCTCTCGTCACTGTCAACCTGTTCTCTGTTTGTGTCTTTGGTTATATTTTGCTTGCTTGTTTGTTTTGTTGATTAGGTTCCTGTTAAAGGTGAGATCATATGGTATTTGTCTTTCACCACCTGGCTTATTTCACTTAGCATAATGCTTTCCAGTTCCATCCATGCTGTCACAGAGGGTAAGAGTTCCTTCTTTCTTTCTGCGACACAGAATTCCATTATGTAAATGTACCATAGTTTTTTGATCCATTCGTTTACTGATGGGCACCTAGGTTGCTTCCAACACTTGGCTATTGTAGTAAATTATAAATAATGCCTACCATTTCATCTTCTTGACCCTGGTTGATAGTCTTCCTTTCTTCTTTGTCCATATCTACAGTGATTTGAAAGGTCTTGTACTTCAGAAAAGTCGAAGACAACTGTGAAATGAGAGAAACAAATGTTAGGGAAGTATTTTAGTAGACTGTATAACTTCATATTTTTGCATTTCTAGTTGTGATACATATCGAAGTTCAACTGGTATTTCAGTAATCACTAAAGTGCTAGTTGGTTCTAATCACATTTTCAATGGTCTGCCAGTTCTTGAAGCTGCATTACTATCACAAAACTTGGCATTACATTATTAATATTACATTAATTATTTTATAATAGCAATAGCCTTGCCACAGAACAATTTAAATTCTCGAAGAGCCCTTGCTGGTGTGGCTCAGTGGATTGAGCACCAGGCCTGTGAACCAAAAGGTCGCCAGTTCAATTCCCAGGCAGGGCACATGACTGGGTTGCAGGCCAGTCCCCAGTTGGGGGCATGTGAGAGGCAAATGATATATGTTTCTCTCCTCTTGCCCACACTGATGCTTCTCTTCCACTCCTGCTCTCTCCCTTCCCTTCTCTCTGCAAATAAATACAATAAAACTTACCTACTTAAAAAAATTCTGGGAGAAACTATTTACTACAGAATCTTTCTTTTTCATTCCCCAAACTCAGAGAAGAAACCTAGCTGTGCCATAAAAGTGCTTCACACAACTCAATTTATTGCTTGAAGTAGAGTGAAGAAGTAAAGCATTAACAATGAAACCACGCCAAACCTCTCAGAGATTAAAATATCATTCAACAAATATTTACTGAGCATCTATTACATGAATAACATTCCCTGGCCTGAGTCAATCCCTAAGGCAGGTGAACCTCTACTGGAGGTCACTCAACTGACTCCCCCATTCTGATTCCAAGTCCACTAAGCAATCTTATGAATTTTTCTGATTACCCATGACATTTTTCTATGAGAAAATTCATTGAGCTTATTTACAAAGTCTTTTTTTCTGTATAAAAAAACAGGTTAATTTCAAATATTAGAAATTTGGCCACACATTAAAGAGATTTGCAAACTGTGAAACAGTGCATGTTTTGTCATGAAATTTTTTGTGGGCATTGGAAAATAGATATTTTCAGAAAAATATTACTTAATATGTAATAAATTACTGTTATGTCTTATTAAACCAATATTCTCAAAGATTTATCAGCTTTAACTAGCATGGTATCAATAGACAGAATGCACATAAACAAAAGATCTTTAGAGTTCACAATAAACTTTCAACGTTACTGGTCTAAGCCCAGAGTTTGTGAGCCACTGCTTTAGGCTGATCTGTGCAGAACAATGGTAGGTAAGGTTATCACTCTCATTATAAATGCCATACCTCTAACGCATCTAGCCAATGTATAGCATAGGCTTGACACATGGTAGGCACTCAAAAAATACTTGTCCAGTGAATGATCTAGTGAAGAATTTGTGCTAAGAGAGCAATAGCTGTTTAATGTTTACATGGTATCAATTAAAAGCCAAGTAAAACCAAGTGTAGGATTTTAAACTAATCCTGTAAGACTATTGAAATTTATGTCATCAACAAAATGACCAATAAAAATACTGATGCCTCCTACACCAGCACCCAGTACTTGTCTACTTTCTGGAAGCCCTGAAGATGGGCTGAGTAGACCCAGGGCTTTTTATAGAAATAAAATGCACTATATATATGAATGACTTAGTGCCATCTTAGAAAAGAAACTTGAGAGGTTATCTGGTCCAACTGCTCCAAAACAAGCCACATTATCATACAAAAACCTTTGGGAAATTTACTAACAATTTCTTTTCAGTCTAGGGTAGTATTACAGCTCTGAATCATGCTACTACCATGCTGAGAATGATCCATCAAATCAATATGACTTGAGAGGCAGTTACTCTCAAGGGCCATACCTGCTACTATAAACTACGGTGAAAATGAACAAGCCCAACCTCTTCCCTAAAACATTAGCGGTTGTTACCTGAATGTTTAAGGTACAGCCCAATCCTGCAAGATTTAAATGTGCATGTGCCTACTTTCAAAGGGTATCAAAAAGGCGCTCTGCCCTAATGCTGTTCCCACAAAAGAATACCAGTCTGGGATTCTTAACCGTTAGTCTGTATGGTTCACCCATAAATTACAGATGGACTAAATCTCAGGATCATCATTCAGGATTTTTGATAATTAATTACATATAATTCTGATCACCATCACCTAAAGTATGTTTCGTGAGAGGAGAAACTATTTCAAATTCTTATATATGGAGACATCTGCTTCAACCAAGATGGAAAAACAGGGACCAGATTTGCTCTCCCACCTAAAATAACAGCAACAATGAAGGGAACAAAATATATAAAACAACAGTTTTCAAGAAAATGGACATTAGGCAATGAAGGAAATTGCATAGAGATGAGAAGCAAAGTAGGTGAGCCTGACAATGATCTCAGTTTACAAACTGAAGTGCCTACAGGATGCAAAAATGGAGGGCAGAGAACCCCTGGGGAGAAAAGCAGTCTCCCTGAGATGCAGAGATGAATCTGGGAGTCTGGGGAGGCATCAAAATGATCAGGTTTGCAGAGCAGATCACCAGTGGAAAGATGTGTACAGAGAAAGGACACTGAAACCTGCAAGATGATCCCCCCTCAAGTCTTCTGCTGAGTAATAATGATCAGTGCTTGTGTGTGAGGCAAGTAGCAGAGGCTAGGTAGGGAAAGAACCACCCAAAAGGCTTAAGGGGAAGAAACCATCAGGACTCACACAGACCTGGGAAGATCTGGACTCTCACCAACCACAGTGAAAAACCTCATTAGTCACAAGGAATCAGAGTATTCAGAAGGGTTTTGCTTCAGTAGTGGGATCAAATTAGCCCTCAACTACTCTGGTGGTCCTAACAACGCTTTTAAAACTTGAAAGAATAAAGTTGTTTCTAAGTAACTTAACTGCTTCCCAGAATAAAACTCAAGGAGACTTTTAGGAATACAAGATACCTAGTCCCAATAAGTCACCATGTCTGACATCCAAATAAAACCTAACAGGCACACAAAAAAGGAAAGAAAATACACCCAATAATGAGAAAAATCAATCAGTAGAAAACTGACACAGATAACAGACTCAGTAGACAAGGACATTAAAACAGCTGCTATAACTGTAGTTTTTATGTATAAAAACCAAGAGGAAAGACTGAACATGCTGAGCAGAGACATATGGAAAAAATCAAATTGAACATAATATAAAAAATACAATATCTCAGATGAAAAAATACAGTAGGTGAAATTAACAGATCTGACATGACAGAAGAAAAAAAAATCAATGAACTTGAAGACACAGTAATAAAATATCCAAAATGAAAACTGGAGAGGAAAAAACCAGGAGAAATATACACCATCACCACCACTAAGCTGTGAGACAATTTCAAGTGACCTAATATACATGAAACATGGGAGGGATCAATATAATTGTTACATTTTTAATTTTTGGCCCAAAATTTTCCAAATTAGATGAAAAAATTATAAGCCTACAGATCCTAAGAAGTCCAACTAACATTAAGCAAAGAAAACATTAAGAAGTGATACTTAGGCATGTCATCAACAAATTACTTAAATAATAAAAAAAAAAAATTGAAAGGAGCCAGCAGAAAAAGATATTACATACAAGGATAAGAATGACATCAGGTTTTTTACTAAAAGTAATGCAGGTAAAAAGACAGCAGAGCAGAGCAACATCTTTGAAGTACTGAGGGAAAAAAAACTAGACAATTCTATACTCAACAAAACCATCTTCCAAAATCAAATGAAATAATGCTGAAAAAATATGCAGCAAACCTACAAATAAAAAATTGTTTTAAAAAAGTCTTAGGCACAAAAAAACCCCACCATGATGGAAATGTGGATTTCCATATAAAGTAATGAAGACCACCAAAAATGGTAACTATGTGGGTAAATATACATAACAGCATAAAGAACAAGGAGAAATGGATGTATACTTTAGTAAGGTTCTTATATAATACATGAAGTAGTACATGACTTACAAGGAAACTGTGATGAATTAGAAGTGTACTGTAAACTCTAAAGTAACCACTAAAATAAGACTTAAGTTATAGCTTAAAAATCAAAGGATTTACACTGAACCATAAAAAATACTCATGTGATGTAACAGGCAGGCAGGCAGGCAGAAAGAAGGAAATAAATACAGAAAAGATGAGGTAAATTAAAAAGAAATAGTGCTCTGGCTGGTGTGGCTCAGTGGATTGAGCACCAGCTTGCGAACAAAAAGGTCGCTTGTTTGATTCCCAGTCAGTGCACATGCCTGGGTTGCGGGCCAGGTCCCCAGTTGGGAGCGTGTGACAGGCAACTGACTGATGTATCTCTTGCACATCGATCTTTCTCTCCCTATCTTTCTCCCTCCCTTCCCCCTCTAAAAATAAGTAAATAAAATCTTTTAAAAAAAATAGCAAGATGATTGACTGGGGCCTAACCATATCAATAACCACATTAAATGTAAAAGGTCTAAACATAATTATAAGGCAAAGATTGTGGTTGTGTTTTTGAAAAGCAAGACTACAGGCAACTACATCCAACTTAAATACAAAAGCACAAGTAGGTTAAAGTAAAAGGAAAGAAGATACACCACGCAAAAGCTATTCAAAGAAAACTGGAGTGATGTATTAAAATCAGACAAAACAGATTACAAAGCAAAGAATATTACCAAGGATAAAGCCATTTAATAATGACACAGGTGTCAATTCATGAAGATAATAATCCTAAACACATACATTTAACAGACCTTCAAAATACACAAAGCAGAAACAGATATAACTATCAACAGAAGGAGATAGAGAAATTCACAATTACTGCTGGAGATTTCATTTTAATACCACTTTCTCAATTAGAGATAGAACAAGTAGATTAAAAAATACTAGTTAGTACATAAAAGAATAATATAATCAATCAGGTGGTCCCAATTGGTATTTACAGAACACTCCATGCAACCACAGCAAAATACAATTTTTTTCAATGTGTACACAGAACATTTACCAAGAAAGACCATATTCTAGGACATGTAAAGATTTAATTCATACAGAGTATCTCCTGAATACAATGGGAATTAAATTAGAAACCAATAACAGAAATGTAAGTAGAGGGGTGGGAAGAAAATACAGACAACGATAACTGAACAACAATAAAATAATTTAAAGAAAAAAAAGAAATGTAAGTAGAAAAACCTTAATATCTGGAAACAAAATAATACACTTTAAAAATATGTAAGTAAACAAACAAAACAATGGAGAAAATACAAAGTATTCCAAGATAAATAAAAATGAAATTTGTGGTGTTTCCCTAAAAATAGTATTTAGAAAATTTATGGCACTACATTCCAGTATCTGAAAAGAGAGGTCTCAAATCATGACCTCAGCTTCTACCTTAAGAAAGTAGAAAATAGCAAAGTATACCAAGAGTAAGCACTAAAGGGAAACAATAAAATTCAGAGCAGAAAGCAATGCAGTAAGAAACAGGAAAATGGAGGAAAAAAAATCGATGAAACCAAAAGCTGGTTTTTTAAGATCAATAAAATTGATCATTTCTAATTTCTAGTTAGACTAAAAGAGAAGGGGGTAGGGGAGAGACACAAATTACCAATATCAGGAACAAGACAAGAGACATCACTACAGATTCTGCAGATACCAGAAGGGTAATTAAAAAAACATAATGAACAACTTTACACCTAATATACCAACTTTTTTGCAGGTTTGAACTTACTACCAAATTTTAAAAAAATAATTTAAAAAACTTATCTTTATTGCCAGGGGATGGCTATAAATTAATATTGCTCAACCAAGTTAAAAGTTGAGTAATTAGGTACAGGGCAGTTCATTATACTAATCTAGTTTTCAGCCTAAGTAGAAATTATGCATAAAGTTTTTTTAATCATTAAAAGTACCCATCAGAAGCTTTTAAATGGAAAAAAAATCTTTATTCCTAGCACCTAAGGCCCTAAATCTTGAGAAATTTGCGTCTATAAGTCCAAAATCAACTAACTGAACCTATTATGTACCAAGCATTACTCAAACTCATACTGCTGGGTTTGAATTTAATTCTTTACTCATTTTTTTAATCCACTGCCTAGGAATAGAGATATGCTTTCTCACTTTTGTAAATCCCATTTTTTCACTGTAGAATGTATTAGTAAATAAGTAATCATGCTTCTTATAATTTCAGAATTATCCTTAAAATTCAATGTTTTCATTTAGTCCATGTACTTATAACTACTTAAAACCTTTTTCTCAAGTATCTCTTGACATAACTGTATTCTCATCTTCTACAGTTAAAAATTGACCAAAACAAAAAATATTCCAATTAATTATTTTAAATGACTCATTATACATGGTGTGCTGTCTATAAGAATCTGTTTTCATACTTTAAAAAATATAATTCTTAACCAAATTACCTCCTTATTCTCTTTACAAATGTTATTTCTCCAAAATTTAGCTTCCTTTTTAAGGTAAAAATTTAAACTATTACTAAGTATTACCAAAGTTGAAATAGTAAAAATACCTTAAGTAAAAAGTTGCTCTAAAGCCCACCAATTTTTTTCCTCTTTAAATATATTATACCTCATAGGAAATTACCAAGAATTCCTCTTTCACATGAACCTTTACTAAAATCCAATGAACCAACAATTTCAAGTTTACTTTTAAAACATATACAAATTTTAAAAACTCATACTGAAATAGAAATCCCATAACAATTGAGTCCATAAAAATAAAAATCTATATAAACACATTTTAAAACACACTGCTTGTTAAGATGAAAACATTTTAAATACTATCCTACCATAAATCTAATTAGACATTGGAAGAATTAACATAAAACTTCTAAGATCCATTTAACTTACATAAGTACAACTTTGGTGGTTTGCTGGAAGTCATATTTTTTAATTAAGTCAATTTCTAAATCATAAGAATCAAATTTTTCTTACCAATAGCAATTCCTTCCAATTGCTGGTATTAGCAGAGCTTTCAAAAGCTGGCTCTTAATAATAAAAGTAAAATAAAACTAAGCATAAAAATCCATTCAAATGAAAATTTTCTGCTAAATATTTGTTTCAGCTCTTTTTTGAACTGCTTCCAAAATAAGACATTAAAATTTAGGATTTTTTTAACTCACTGATTTTAAATGGGTTTTCAGAAGACATCTCCTTCTGCCATCTGACTACCACTGTTAGAGCTCCTATTATTTGACTAAATCATATTGAGCTAGCCACACTGAAGTCCTAATTCCACAGTGCATGCCTGAGCCTTGATGTTATCTAAATATCAAGGAGCTTATAGGCTATTGTGCTTAACCAAACCCTTCCTTGCATTTACAGTGAACTTGATTTTTTGTGAGTGAAAACAGCAGCACAGGAAAAAGTGAAGCTATCAGAAATAAATCTCACTAAATCTAATATTAATTTTTTAAAAGTTGACTTATTTTTTCCCTTTATATAATTACCAGGAACCATTTAAAGTACATCGTTAATCTAGGAAAAGATAAGTCATGTCTCATTTCCTAAATAAGATGAGTTCGCTTCAATAGGCATAGAAATCCCCAAACCTCTGAACCATCTCTGCTTCAAAACCTGAATTTCTCATTAGCTGTACCAACAGTATTATAATAGTATGTGTGGTGGGTTTTCTTTAAAGGTATTCAATGTATATGCCAAGAATTCCAAAATAAGTTATTTCACAAGGTAATTTGGAGAATGATCTATAACTCAAGTAAAACTTTGAGCAAAGCAAATTTGAATACATTTTTAATTGTTTACTTCACTCAGTGTTTGTCAACTTCAGCAAGACTGAGGTAAAAGATTAAAAGTGTATTAATTCAAAATTCACAAAACTAAAAATGTTAGTAAAAAATTCTCAAATGACATTTTGTATAGTTTGTAACATATACCTCCAGAGTTTTAAAAATTAAAACCGAACTAAGACCTTTAGGACGCTATGTATTGTTGAAAGAGAATGAATCCTCCCACCTTGTTTTGTAGTGCTATAATTTTTTTTCTGAGAATTAAACATACCTATGTTAAATAAAAATCTGACAAATGCATCTTTTAAGGACCACTCAGCAAAAGGTGTTTGTAAAGATCCTGAAGCAAAAGAACAGCACAGCCAGCACTCCCAGTATTATCTCATTGTCAAATTGAAGCATCCCCATCAACTAAATGACCCCTTTGCAAGTCAAAAGCAGTTCCAACTTTACAACTGAAATAAAAAGTACCCTAATACATATAATATCCTTACTTTGCTGACTGAACCACTTCAATTTTAATATCCATACAAATATTTGTGTAAAATGAATGAAAAAATCTGAATCTCCCAACTACAATTATCAAATTGTGACAACTATGAAAGTAAAACTCACTACTTTAAGTCAGCTCCTAACAATAAGAATGACATAATATAATTTAATGAATACATGGAAATTTTACAAGGATACCAGCTAAATTTTAACAAAGCTCCACTCAATACCCATTTTATCACTTCCCATCTTGAACTTTCTCTTATAATACATGCTTTTGTTTCTGTGTTTAGGCTTAAGGAAGACCATTGTATCCAACATCCAACAGAGCAAGACTGTATTTACATTTGTAAAGTGCAGTCTTTGTATAATTATACTTTTTTGTATGTTACAAAACAATGTGATAGGTATAACAAAATAAGTTATAATTAGGAAAGATAATGCAATTATCTGTCATAGAATCAGTATTAAGAACACTAGGAGTTATAACTTAACAGTGTGTTTGGGTAGAAGGGAGAAACTTTAGTGCTTTTTGAATGCTTTTACCATCTACATGTAATAATATTTTTAAATAATTAAAGAAATAAAGAAAGCTGAGCAAAAGTATAAACTCCTAATTCTACAATGCATGGCCAACCTTGGGTCTGAACTTGTAAGAACCTCCAAAACATTTCATGGTGCTGTATCCGACCATCCTCCACATTCCCTGAATCTCAGTCTTAAGTTACTTTTTAGCCCAGGAAAGTAGTTATATTTAAAATATTTTTTCAATTACGTTGGTATACAATATTACATTAGTTTCAGTTGTACAACACAGTAATTAGATATTTATATAACTCAGAGTGACCACCCTGAGCAAGCAGTCATTCTGAAGACTCCTTTAACAAGTAAGTACATTTCTAATAAGCTACAGCTAGCTGTTTATATCTCTTTTTATATCCCCTCCACATTTTGGCTCCACTGAGAAGTATTAGCCACAGCAATAAGTACAGCAGCAGCAAATTTGCAATATTTTATAAAACTAATTTACCTATAAGCACTAAGTGAACATATATGCCATATTCATTACAATATTAGGAACAGTAGGATATGCAACTTTACCCCAAAATACATAATGCAAAACAAAAACAAATGTAAAGAAGCACAGAACTCAAAAGTCAGCTTTAACTTGACCTTAAATAACAATTCAATATGAGCTATTTTCAATCCTTCAACTGTCTAGGTTTCAACTTCACTAAAATGTAGCAGTTGTAATAATTCACAGGATACAGTCCAACCGTGCAAGTTTTTGACCTAGGAAAATTGCCTTGGTCTACAGCCTGCTGTTGCACCTTCCACCAGTAGGTGACACTCCAACATTGGTAAGGAAGGAGACTGGCAGTTCACAAATCTTCACAGAGCAACTGCTAATCAAGAGTGATTAAGGGAAAGAAGTTACACATAAGGTTTTTTTCAATACCACTGGAGATACTAATATAGAAAAGTAGTTGTTTCCTATAGAATAGAGCCTCTGTTTCATGTGTCTCAATAGAAATATAAGACATGCAATGAACACAAAACAAATGATAATGGGGTGGGGGAGGTAGGAACATTATTATTCCCTTTATACTATAGATTATTCCCCAATTCACAACTGTCTGAAACTAGAATTTAGGAATCTTACAATATTGTGGAACGGGGAGAACAGTAACAATTAAAAAGCACATGAACCTGTAAGAAAACAAGGCAAGGTAAAGTATAAAATTACATGGTAAAGCATCACTTGCTCATAGCTAACCAAAAAAAAAAAAAAAAAAAAGACAAGAAACACCCATATATGTTGCTGTTAATAGCGTACTTTTTGGAAAACCACCTGATAATAAATTAAAATTGAAGACCTCCTCCCCACGTACTTTGATCCAACAATCCCAACTAAAAATCCATGTCACTTGTACCTATAATACATGTTACCACCAACCACTTCAAATTCACCTGTACTATTAGACTTATGAAAAAAACTTAAAGTTCTGTACTTTTTTTATTTGGGGGCATGAGTAGGTACTTACAAGCAAAATAACCTAGTTTAAACAAATAAGAATACTTCCAAAACAAGCACAAAAGAAATTGTGTGGCATGAGCTGCTAATGCAACAGGAGACAAATCAAAAGTCTGAATAACAGCTTGAATAAACAAACCAAATTGATAAGTGAGCCTAACTCCCCAAACTAAAAGCTACACTTTTAAGTTCAGAGGTAAGATAAGGGTTTTTCTATTATGTAATATATAAATTAATGTTTATTCCATTCTAATGCAAATTAGCAACTATTTCTTCCAAACTGTAGTGCTATTAATCCAAATCCTTAATGCGTTAACATTTCAATTAACAATTTAAAAGACGGCCTTTGAAATTTAAACATTCATTTATTCTAAGATTCATACTTTCCACATTTTAAATATTTATTTATTTATTTATTTATTTATTTATTTATTTATCTTTAGAGGGGAAGGGTAGGAGAGAAGGAGAAGGAGAGAAATATCAATGTATGGTTGCTTTTTATGTGTCCCATGCTGGGAACTGGCCTGCAACCCAGGCATGTGCCCTGACTGGGAATCGAACCGCGATCCTTTGGTTCACAGGCCCGCGCTCAATCCACTGAGCTACACCAGCCAGGGCTACTTTCCACATTTTAGCACAGCTAAAAAAGCAGGATGCAGCTTAGATGAAATCATTGTTGCCATTGGCAGGGGACCATCCTGATATAGTGGTCGCTGCATGCACAGGATCGAACTTGGTCTCAACTGTTCGTAGTATTGTCTACTTCAGTTGAGGGAAGTGCAATCTTGGTGGTACAGCGCTGAGTTTAAACTGTTGATTAAACTATTCAAAAAGATTACACTGTAGTTTCACAATGAAACAAAAGTAATGGTGTAAACAGATAAGTAACAAAATGGAGCAGCAGAGTATAGAAAGGCCAGGATGAGAAGAGTGGTGAGGTAGGGTGGGGGATAGGAAACTATGAAGAAAAAAAGAACAGAAAAAAACTTTCAGAATTATAATTCTAAGCCTTCATTATGTTAAGGAATTACACATAGTTCCCAGAGATGTTCATTTTTCTTATCAACAGCAAACCCAGAAATAATTTTTTTTCATTACTGAGCATGGTTCACTTCAGGATTATTATATATCTGCAAGGAAAAAAAATCAGTTTTACTCGTGATCTATACTAGAATGTTTTACATTTCATTCTTCCAGACCTTATGAAGATCCAAACACAAAGCAACACAAAATCACTAGAAGCCAGTCGTACAAAAAAACACAATCCTAACAAATTAACAAAATTATAACTGATAATACTTAACATCAATTTAAAAAAATAATGTAAGTTCATCTTTTTCCACGTTACTCCCTTTTCTCAATTTGAAACCCACCCATGTTGACCCAGCATAGGAAAGAAGTACAAAGCCCTTAACATTATCTGCATTTAACAAATATTGCAAAAATACAGCACTTTAAATTGCTGCTGAAGAGGATAGATAATGGCCTTGCTCATGGTACAGCCATTATAGAAATCTGAACTTTCTCATTTTCTGTGGTCATTCTATAATTCATTATTAAGGATTTTTTTAAAAAATCAATGAATTTGGATACTGTGCCAACCATAATAATAGTAACTGACATTTATACAGAAATTTTTAGTTTACAAAACACTTCTAGGGGCATTATCTACTTTAATTACCAGTTTCAAATCAATATTGTCTTTTAAAAACAGGGGAAAAAATAATCTTCACTTAACGAAGAATAGCATTTTCATGTTCCCTAAAAGTCAAGCATGGAGTGACTTACATCAAAAAGCGTTACCAACAAATTAATGACATGCAAACAGCACCACCATCTTTCAAGGGTCTATTTTCCAAAAATTCATTTGAAAGACAGGTGTACTTGAAATACATTATTTCCTAAAGAAAACAATAACCAGGCTCTCAAGATGGCCCACAAATGACCTTTTTACTCCCACAATTAAGTTAAATTATACTTCATGTTATGCTAACCTGGGTTGTGGGACAGGTGGCCAGGTTACCAAGCTTCCACTTCCTCTGTCCACTTCTTTATTATTAATGTTTTCCAAGCCTCTACTTCCTATGCCCACTTAAATATTAATTTTATTCAGGCTTCTCTGTATATAACATCACCAGGACCCAAGGATGGCACTATTGGCCCACTTATGGTGGCACCTTCCAATCAGTTCTTTCAGCACAGATCTGACTAGCTTCAGACCCACAGATTAAAAGTTACCAAGCACGTTTGCATACAACTAGAATTCAATTGGTTCATTTTATCTTTCTTCCTAAAAACCTGCCCCACCATGAACTACTACCAATTCCCTCTACCTGATGAATACAGTTTGCCTAAAAATCCATGCCAGGAATTTGGAAGTCATCCTATACTCCTTCCTATCGTACATCTGTTGCACGGTATGTCCAACTGGGCACTGAGTCTTATCATTTCCACCTTTCTCAAATCCACCCCTCACCATGCTGTAGTCTCCATTGTCATTGCCTCAACTCAGACTCTGATCCCTTATCTAATATCCCTCATTCAAATCAATAAACAAACCAGATACAACCATTTCTCTCTGCTTAAAATGTCAACAGTTTCCCATTGTCTGCAGCTACCTCACCCAACTGCTAAGTAAGAGTCCTTCCAAAATAAAATTTTGAAAAGACACCCCCTGCTCCTATAAATTGAAGAAAAATACTGGCTTAAACCAGGCTATGCAGTCCTTTCATTGCAAGACTTTAAAAAGTCAAGCCTTACAATGAGGCAGTCCCCAACCTTTTTGGCACCAGGGACCAGTTTCCAGGAAGCTGGGGGGTGGAGGGGGGGGGGGCGTGCAGGGGACACAGAAGGCAGAGCTCAGAACTCAGGTGACCTTTGCTTATTCACCCAATGTGGATGGGGGAGGGGAGCAACAGGAGGCCAAGGTTAGGTGAGCTTCACTTGCCTCTGGGTTCCTAACAGGCTGGGGATTGGGGACCCCTGTTACAATACACAGTACTATGTATTTTCCTACCAAGGGGAATTGGGGTGAAAGTGAGGCCCCAAGTGGGGCTCCAAGGACAAAGCTGCAACAAAATGGAAGACATGTAAAATTGTTCAAACTCTGGCCCTGCCTCAGTATCAACACCATCTGCCATTCGTCAGTAGTTATCATTCACCTCTCACAAACCTTACATTCTATGTACAATATGTAACTCCCCAAAGAGCCTCCTGTTTCTTGACTCCATTCCCTCTACCAAGGATGCCCTTCCCTAACTCAGTCTTGCTGAAGGGCTCCTACCCACCCTTCCAGACTTTGGTCAAGAATCCTCTCTACTAAACTTTGAATGTCCCTTCTACCTCCCAGCAGAGGACTTTTCCCACACTTGTCCCTTCTCCATATGTGGCAGAGCACCTATCCCACAATATTGGACATACAGACTAAAAGCTTTAAAGGTTGGAAACCAGGCCAGCGCCCAAACAATGTAGCTGAATGGATGAGACAGGGCAAGACAGGCAGTAAAATCCTTCCTTTCTCTGAGCAAAATTTCACAAGTATGTTTGTCTTTGGCATGCCCCCACATCTCATCCTTATGCCCTGCTCCTAACTGTCCCAATATCCTCTTCCCAGGGCCCTTGGTGACCTCACATAACCCTACACAATCACCACCACAGCACTAGGTTCGTCACTATCAACTACTTCCTCTTCCTCTCAATCAAGAATCATTCTGTTCAGAAGTTAAAACGCAAGTGAGCTATATAATTTCTTAAAGCCGAGATATCTAAGATAAATCTCTAACAAAATACAAAACAGCATGGAGGACATGTGGGGAGTGGGCACTGCAGTTCCACTCTTTCGTGTCATCTACCCCTGCACAGCAGCAGCAGCAAGCACTCCTGGCAGAAACGGATGGAACTGGTGCTACGGCGATCCTACGGGTCACCTGTTCTTGAATTGAAAAGCTTTTTGTTGTAGACACCACTTACAGTCAATCCTTCATTATTAAAGTCTCACCAATATGTTCACCAATACACTTAAAACAGTGCATTGCTGGGAATGGAGATTGGTGCAGCCACTATGGAAAGCAGTATGGAGATAACTCAAAAAATTAAAAGTTGATCTGCCTTTCGACCCAGCTATCCCACTTCTGGGAATTTATCCAAAGGAACCCAAAACACTAATTCGAAAGAACATGACACCCTATGTTCATTGCAGCATTATTTACAATTGCCAAGAAGATGTGGAAGCAGCCCAAGTGTTTATCAGTAGATGAGGGGATAAAACAACTATGGGACATTTATGCAATGGAATACTACTCAGCCATAAAAAAGAAGAAAACTTTACCCTTTGCAACAATATGGATGGACCAGAAGAACATTACGCTAGGTGAAATAGGCCAGTCAGGGAAAGACAAATACCATACGATTTCAGTCATATGTGGAATCTAATGAACTAACAAGGAAAATGGGGACAGACTCATAGATGGAGAGCAGGATAATAGCTTGGGGTCGGGGCAAGGAGATTAGGAGATGGAAGGATTGAGCAAAAATGAAAAAGGACTCATGGACATGGGCAACAGCGTGGTGATTGTGGTGGGGGGAGGGAGGTAAAAGGGGGCTAAATGATAATGGAAAAATATAATAAAGATTAAGCAAAGATAAATTACAAATACAGCAAAGATTAAATAAGTACAATAAAGATTAAATAAAAGATTAAATGCTGGAGATTACACAGATAAAATTTCTAACCTGAAGGAGCCAATGGAGGAGTCAGGCAAGTAAGCAAACACGTATCAAACAAAATGGTTGTGTGCTGCAATAACACAGGCATCCTGGCAGCAGGGTGAGGAAAAGGGGAGGGAGAGTAGGGGAGAAGACAGAAAAGACTTCAGATAACTATCCCCTGATCTAAGACCTGAAGGGTTATGAAGTGCATCAAACAAAGCAGCAGTCAAAAAAGGGGAAATACCTGGTTGGTCTGGCTCAGTGGATTGAGCGCTGGCGTGCAAACCAAAGGGTTCGCCAGTTCAATTCCCAGTCAGAGCACACACCTGGGTTGTGTGCCAGGTCCCCAGTAGGGGGCACGTGAGAGACAACCACACATTGATGTTTTTCACAAATTACTTAAACTGTCTTGGTCTTGGAGGGAAAAGTCTGGAAATGGAGCTAAAGGGGCAGGGCAGGGCAGAATCAGATTATGAGGGCCTTACTTGATATGATAAATATATAGATTAACTTGTACTCAATGAAGATTCAGAACTTTCTCCAACTGAAAGAGACCCAAGGCCAGGCCAAGGGGCCACATTCGAAAGAATGCAATGTTTAAGTGATGTTCCCTGGACTAGTGCAATGCAGGAGTATGGTTTCTGGGGTGAGAGGATTTATTCATCAGCCTCGTATACCCAGTGTCTTAGCCCTGTGCTTGGCATATACAGGAACTAAAAAAATATTTAACAGTTAGAGGTGCCAACACAATTCCAAAGGCATAACCAAAAGACCCTAGCCAAACATCCTTCCTTACTACCTATAAATTCACAACTCTTATGCATTAGAATAATTGGTAATTGCCACCAAGCTTTAACGGAACATGAGGGCCATTCACAACAGGCTGCACCAGAGAGACAAGAAAGGACTGAGGGAAAAGAACACATTAAGATGCTTTTGAACTGACTAAATGAAGCAGTTTATTCTATTCTTCTTCTTACCAAAAACTGAACATAAAACAACGATGGGTTAGCTCAAAATTATTCAACTGACTCTAAGGCAGTGGTGATAACTACAAAAAGCATGTTTTCATATCAAAAAGAACCACAAAATAAAATTTTAACTAAGAATTTGCTAGGTTATTCTACTCTTTCAAATAATTAACTGCCCCGGACCACAGTAGGCTACTTACCTGTAGTACTTTACATTTTACTTAGTAAACTAAATTATATTTTTATATTTGGTGTGTAAATAAGGATTCCACCTCTTATGCTTGGGAAAATAAGCAAAATGAATTTTTAAAGAGAAACTTTATGAAATTATGGACAAAAATTAATTATAAATGAGCTTAAAAAAACTGATGGCTTAAAAAGCTAAAGCATAATCTACAGATGAATTTAAAAATATTTGGTCTATGAAAAACCAGTAACAAACATTTAAAGAAATCAATCCAAAGGCCACAGAAGTAAAATAAAATTTCAAGTCTTCTTTAAAAAAAAAAGATATAGACATTTCACTAATGGGTATTTTTAAATGAAAATAAGGAACATTAAGCGCTACTGAATACATAGAGTTAAACAAGATTTTTAGTTTTATAATGTGGCCAGGGAGAGAGACAATGAGCAACGGTAACACAGAGGATGGGGGAGGAGGGGCGCAGGCAGGAGATCGCTGCACACAACCCCAAAACAAGACAAACCCAGAGAAAGACAAAAATACCCATAAAATGTACACTACAGATACACGAGATTAACAGCTTGAGTTTTTAGGATGCTGTTACCCAAGATGCAAAGTCATGGTATTTTTGCTATAGAAAGACTGAATATAACACCACATCATTATTGTTTGCTGCTCTACCAAAAAAAAAAAAAAAAAGAAGAAGAAGAAGAAGAAGAAGAATCCTCTAAAGCATGCCCCCTCCATTCTCACCTTCTCCCTCTCCCTCTCTCTCTCTCTCTCTCACACACACACACTTGTTTTAACTATGTTAAATATTACTAACAAATAAATAGTAAATGATGATTTACTGAACCGTCTTATCCTCACAATACTCAGGTAAGTTTTATTACCTCCATTCAGCACATGAAAAAACTAAAAACTGTTAAGTGACTTGACCCAAACTGCAAAGCTAGTTAAGTGATGAGGCTGGAATTCAAAATGACTTGCGAATGGCTCTGAAGCCTGTATTCTAAGCAACACACTATGCCCTCTCCCAGGGCATCTTTAGCTATCATAATGTCTTTTTAAAGACTGGTGTTTTCTCACTGTGCTATCCCAAGAACATTTAGGTTCAGACACTTTAAATTCCATGGAAAACATTAACTTCTATAGTTCTTTTAAAATAATGCACATTTTGCTAGCAGTAAGGAAGACAGCTCTTAAAACACACCGAAAGTAGCTGAGCATCAACCCAGAATTATACAAAGTACCAATATTTCCCCAATATTCCCAATTTTATTAATTAGCCTTTTAATTATGCTAGGTTTTTTGTGTGGTATGACTCTGCGGAAATAGCAGATTTTCATAAATACCTAATTTCTTTCTCCATTATTCACAGTGTGGAGTTAAATCATATATGCATTTAATTATACCCACTCAACTCTCTGTGCTCCAGGAAAAAGAAAAGCAAGAGAGAAAAATACTTTGAATAATGGTGGCAGGATGTCTGCCTTTCATCCTTGCACCAAAGTAAGCAAGCAGTGGAGAGACTATAAACGTGCTGTTCCTCAGCCAATCTGAAGACCTAGTCACCTGTCAGACATTATCCCACACAGCTGGTCATGATCCAGCTCACTGAAAAAGTAACCTGTTCTCAAAGCTGGAGGAAAACCAAGCTGTTAGAACTGAAAAACAATGTATCAGTTAACCATTTTTCAAACTGGTGCCTTCCTAAAGGACTTTTTCAAAGGTAATTTTGACAAGATTTTTACCTTAAATGAGAATTTACGCTCAAAGCCCCCACATAAAAGGGGATTTGACTTCACTCAGCTCATTAGATCAGAAAGAATTAGGAATCAAATCACTTGTCATTTATATCAAAGTTAATAACATATTTTTCAACCTATTCACAAAATTAGAAAAAAAACATTAGAAAAAAACAAATTAGATACATATGTGGGAGCTATTCCATAGCTTACTTTAAAATAAACTAAAAATGTAATGGAAGCCTGTCAAGTAATCAAAAGCAACCCTTAAAAGTTGGTTCTCCGAAGGAAAAAAATAAAACACACAGAGTTTTGAGACATGCCATTACTAGAACACATAAAGGCAAGGGTGAAAAGAATACCCAACTAAGATGAAGCTTCTAACCCCAGTTACTTTAGTAGCATCACTTACCTCTCCAGATATCAGTTTCCTTTTCTGTAAAAAGAAGGAACTAGTCTATGATCTATCTATGACCATTCAATGTTATTATTTTCCAATCTCATACCTCTTCATTTCAACTCACAAATTCCTTTGTGAAAAAATAAGAAAAACTAAACAGTCAACTAGCTTGCTATCACTGAGGTAGAACAGTCTTTCATATAAAGCAACAGTGATAAATATTTCTATTTAAAATCTCTGAGAAAGGTTCTACAGACATCAGCAAGTTCTACATCACGTAGTCAAGAAATTGTACTTTAGACAGTTAACGCACTTTTCCCAGAAATTTAATTCCTTATCTACTAGTATCTGAATGTCAAGAGATCATTTAAAAGCAAGATCCAGGCCCTGGCTGGTGTAGCTCAGTGGATTGAGCGCGGGCCTGCGAACCAAAGGATCGCGGTTCGATTCCCAGTCAGGGCACATGCCTGGGTTGCCAGGCCAGTTCCCGGCAGGGGACATACAAGAGGCAACCGCACATTGATGTTTCTCTCCCTCTCTCCTTCCCTTCCCATCTAAAGATAAATAAATAAATAAATAAATAAAAATAAAAGCAAGATCCATAGGGAGTAAGTGCAAGAGTCAACATAAAAGAAATTTTGATTAAGAGATTAATCATAACCCAATTCATCACATCTCACATACATAAACAGATTTCACACATAGGGTACTTCTTCCTGCATTCTCAGTTCACACTAGTATTAGTGGCCTTTGGTGACAGAAAGATGCAAGAGATGCATTTTCACCTGTACCTTGAAAGGAACATGCTTCAGAGGAGCTATTTCCACAGGTCTAATATGCCCTCTAACACATTAAGTCCTCTTTTTAAAATTTGGCAGTCTTAAAAGTTTGCTATTTGAGTTAATGTTTCACTACCTCATTTGAAGCAAAGGCCCCAATACGAGCCTTTGGGTCAAAGATGTTACTAGCTCTGGTGTTGGGACGGTTCTCTCTGGAGAAGTCTCCTACGGAAACTTCACCAATCCCCATCCTCACCTTTCCTCATCCTCAGACATTTGATTATCTGAGCAGCTCTCCCTTCCCTTCATTCCATTTTTTCCCTTCTTACGGATTACTATAAAATCATTTTTAACTCCTTATTATAACAGAAATCATTTTTTACAATTACCATTTTACATAACATTTCACATTACATCTATTTTTACTCTTACCAACACAGATGTTTTTAATGCATAACTTGTATAATCACTAATTATGAATAACTGCAGGACATTCTATCTTATAAATACCACCTGTTTTTCTCTAGATTAAATATGCCCAAGAGCTTTTACTTTTTTACCTATGTCTCAAAATATATGACCCAATTCTGATCCTTTCTTATTTCTTTACTCTCAAAATATGAAGATCGACAAAATTCAAGGAAAACTGTAACAATTATTTCCTTGGTTTTTGCATGTTTTCTGGACTAGCCACGTGAATTGATCAGGACATGGTTTTGATAACTACAGATTTACTCTCTCCATAGGCCAGTCAGATAGTGTCATTTCACACAGACAAACTATGTTCAAAAAGCAAAGACTAAATCCTGTCAGCTCTCTCTCAGATCCGGATTTAACAAGAAGCTCTATGGCACATCCGGAACACATTCCGCAGCCGGAACAAACGTTCTGATGATGTCTCAGGTAGATGTGAGACACTACATATCTTTTTTCAGCTTACCACTGTGAATTGTTTTAAGAGTTTTAAAGAGTGCTGTCTTTAAGAAATGATAAGCTGCCAAGATTTTAGAAATCACAACCACCTGTTGTCATTTCCAGCATCAAGTTCTTATTTCCACCATTGCCCAGACTATTGTACAAAAATACAGAATAAAGACAAAGTTTCACAGGATGGCCCTGTATCATTGATCATAGCCCATCTCCCAGGACCACTACTAATCTTAGGAATAAAGTATATTGACATTTTAAAACCTTTTATTCACCACACTTACAAGCACAGCCTGATTCAGTAAATGGAATGGAAGAGTGAAAGAAACTACTTATTATGTGACAGGAAGAGTGTTACTTTCTTTACATATATTCTCGGCTAATCCTCAGAACTCTGATATTCTTTAACTAAAAAAAGGGAAGAAAAACAGAGAAGTTAAGCAACTTACAGTATAAAGGACTTTGAAGAAGGCCAGAATCCTAGCTCTGTTACTGCAGCGATTTTCAACTGGTATGCTGCAAGAGGTGTACTGGTGTGCCACAAGAATTTTTAAAACATGCAATCCCAGACTATTTAGTCCAGGGCACTGACCTCTCTACCCTTAGACTGTCAAATTTAAAAAATGAAAACAGCCAACACAACAGCCAGCCATCCAGTGCAAATAAATCCAAGCTATTATACCTGTTGTTTTTGTCATATTGGCAAAAAATGTTTTTTGGTGCAGAATTTCAGTGATTAGTGTGTATACCATTTACTTACTGTATGTGACCAGAGATGTCTATTTGTAGGTTTACCAAATTAACTGTGTGTGACTCTGGACAACTTAAAATCTCTGAACCTCAGTTCCCTTATCTGTAATATGGGGTTTAAGTGAGATACTTCATGTCAAGTATTTAATTCAAAGCCCAGTATACAGTAAGCCTGCTCAATAACTATTAGCACTGGTCAAAGTCAAACAACTATTTAAGAAAGCCAGAAATCAAGCTCAGGTCTGATTCCCAAGTCCATGCTTTTTCTACTACAATATGCTATAGTTACCAACACACTTATTACCCACAAAAAAATCCATTCTGGAAACATGACACACACAGGAAACTGATGTTACCTAAGTGAGGTAACTCTTAAGAACTAACTAAACCAACAGAGGTATTTTAACTCTAATATCTAATAAGCAATACCAAGTAGAAAACTGATCAGAAGATACTATTTAGACATTCAAGCTTATAGAACTTTGGTCTGACTACTATGAAATTATTTTCCTATGTAGAAATATATACTACTATTTATCTCAAACCAATTTGCATGTTAAAATTTTAATTACCAGAGGCTCCCCAAATAAAGCTTCCTGGTTGTCCTGGACAAAGAAATCAGCCCTCCTACGACACAATTTAAACGCTGCTTCAAATTGAAGACTCTCAACTTTATTTTCAAAATAAACTGGTACTTAATATTGTTATTTATGTATAACTGTACTACTTATAAATTTAGACAACCGAACAGCGTCGTCACTTTTCGTACCCAATCCCTTGACCCAAAACGAACTTTGTTGTTCCAGCGACGTTCAAAAATCTCACTTAAAGATACAACATGGATACTGAAAAACCAAGGCAGTAGCAAAAGCAAATTTCCCTAACAATTACTAGGCTTACTTTTTCAAACAACTTCCAGGAACTAATTTGCTTTTAAAAGGGGTTGCTAAACCAGAATGGGATGCCCACAAACATTTATTTTAGCAACTGCAGCCTACTCAGCAAGGCAACAAGCCTCCTAAGAATGTCACTTACATTCCAGTGAAACAAAATTAACACATGTGCCTCGGTAAAAAGACTGAGTTCTAACCAAAGGTAGAACATTTTAACTATGTAATTACCCTTCCAAAGACAGTCAATTCAGAACACCTTCACTTTAGCAACAAAGCTTTTAGAAGACAGTGTTCATTTTGCAGTAATCTTTAACGTTCCTGCATTTTAAAATTCTAACTTCTGACTCCCAGATATAAAATAGTTATTATATACACAAATGTTCTACTCGTTTAGCTCAGAATCATGTACGAAACACTGGTTTCTGTTTCTAGTTTTACAAGTCCATACCCATTCATTTTGTGCTAATATAACCACTAAATATAGCTCCAAGACACTGATGATTAAAAGCAGTTAATTATGTGAGTGATTCATACCTCCTATGTCCAGACACCAAGATCCAAAGATGTTGCTGTCAGATCTATGGAAAGAGGAAACGATAAACACCTGTCACAAAAGCTTTACAAATTGGGAAGCCACTGCCAAGTCCCATCCTATTCACTGGTCACCCCCGCCCAAAAGAAGAGAGATCGAGAACCTAACTTTGTGAAGGGCATAAAGGCCATAAAGAGAGCAGCCACCTTCGTAGTGGAGGAAAGGGCCCTGGTTTTCTAGTCCTCACTCTGAGAGTCAAAGCGCGAGGCCTTAGGCAAGGCAAAAGTCATTTTTCCTCTCTGGGCCTCACTTAGTTTATCTGTAAAATGCGGTGATTGCCAAGCAGCTCTTCCACTCCGCGGCTAAGGGCGTTAAAGATTCCTTCCGTCAGCACCCGCAGAAACCCATCGAGCGCCCTGCCAATACCCCCGCCCCCGACCACA
The DNA here is from genome assembly GCA_039655065.1 of Glossophaga mutica. Lineage (NCBI taxonomy): Eukaryota > Metazoa > Chordata > Mammalia > Chiroptera > Phyllostomidae > Glossophaga > Glossophaga mutica. The sequence continues at coordinate 171,056,643 of CM077304.1, read as the reverse complement.
CGATCTCCCGGACTTGGTAGAAGGGCTGGGGCGCCGTCCCACTCCCGAGCCCCAACACACCGTCACCCTCCCGCCAAGCAGCGTGTCCGAACCAGGCCTTCACGCCAACACCGCGGGTCCCTCCTTCCAACCTCACCTGTCTCAGACATTCCGCGGTCTTAGAGATCCCCTCGCGACTGGACACACACCTTCGCTGCGAAGTGATGCCCAATTCCGGAGGAGGAGGCCGACCGCAGCGCGCCCGGTACCCACCGCCCCGACAATACCATTCGCCTCCTCCAACCTTCCCCATCCCCACCACCCACCCGCTCCACGCGCCGCTCGCCCTACCCTCCACTGCTCAGAGAAGGCCCAGGCCACTCACCCGCCGCCGCCGCCGCGCCGTCGCCTTGGCGGCCTCCTGGCCGGAGCAGCCCAGGGGCCACCCGGGGCCGGGGCCGCGGGCCGCTGCCGCCGCCTGGCCTCAGCCCAGCCCCATCGCCCGCGGCCGGCGCCGGCGGCCGCGGGTCGCTCGGGCTCGAGGCGCCGCCGCCGCCGCGCACTGCGGCTCTAGGTGAGGGGAGACAAGCGCCGGGCGAGGCCCGGGCCGAGCCGGGCTCAGGGGCGTCCGCGCTCTCCTCCTCCGCGCACCGGCGGCGGCGTGCAGCCGAGGCAGAGCGAGAACAAGGGAGGGCGGCAAGGGGCGGCGGACAGGGGAGGGGGGCGGTCTGCACTTGGAAACGGCCTCCCACCGCCAGCGACGTAGCGATACCCCCCTCCCCTCCGCCGTGGCGACCGAAGCACGCGACGGGGAGAACCTGAGGGCGGGGGAGCGCGCGCGGCAAGCTCCGGACTCCCGCGCCGGATGTGAGGTCACGTGACAGCCTCAACCCAGCGCCGAGGGCGGAGGGGCGCCGCGGGGACGATGGGAGGGGTGGGACGAACAGAGGTGGGAGGAGCGATGGGGACGGGCCCCCGCTCACCCTCACCTCCTTGGGGGCCCCCGACCGGGCGAGCAGAAAAGAGCGTAGGGGAGGGAACTCCGAAACGGCTGGGTGTTGGAGGGGGTTACTAACAGAGGATGGCTTTTTGCCGGGCAGGAGGAGGTGGAATTTGCCACCTGGCCATGCAAAGACAGGATCATAGTTCAAATGCTCGTTTTATGGACAGGGAAACTGAGGCCCAGTGAGGGGCCTAGACTTGACTCGGCCGGAGTCGGGGTCACGGAGGAAGCTTGTGCTAGAGTGATGGAGGGAAAACCCGATCCAGGTCTCTTTCATTCCTTAATAGCACCCCCTGCCCTCCAGAAACAAACAGAAAACTACTATAATTAGCATCGGACGACGGGTCGGCGCGCCCTGCCTGCCTCGGGCGGCGGACTGGAAGGCGTACCAAGTGAAAGCTCCCACGCGCCCACTAAACCGTCTCCGGCGGGAAGAAGTTTCTTCCACAGTGCTGGATGCATATTAAATACGTTCCTCGGCAGATTTATCTCCGGGCAGAGCCCCGGCCGGATATACAAATCACGAGTTTGGTTTTGCGGCGTTCCTTCTGCGACGCGAGCGCGTGCTCAGCCACCTGCTGCCTGGGGTTCCGGCCATCTTTCTGCTCTGAATCTATCTTGCCCGCGCCTTGAGGCCGGTCCATCTGTGTTATTGTTATTCCACCTGGCCGCCAGCAGAATTCTGAGCTGCTTGAGCATGAGAAAGGGAAAGGACTCACTAGGTGGCCCCTGGTCCACCCACCTGGGACACTTCCACAGAGACGGAGCATTCGGCTCTGGTTCGTACATAAAACCTAGTGACACCTCTGAGGTCCGCCGCCCCTGGTCCGCAACACATGGTGACATCTTGCTTGGGGCAGCACACTGCCCCCAGAGTCCAGTGGCACCGATGTCACCTCAAGGGGAGCCAGGAAAACGCTGATCTTGGCCGCCTAGATTGTGTAGATCTGGACGGTGTTCGTGCACACAGCGTGGTGGCATGGACTGCGCCCTAGACGGGAATGGATCCGCACCTATTTTCCCAACACCTGGACTCAGTCTCACCGTTTGTTTCAAATCTCACAGGTGTTCAAATGATCAAATAAGATAAGGGATGTTAAAGTGTTGGGCAAACTGTAAGAAGTCTATGTTCTGGGTTGAGCCCTAAAAGCCCCCTCTTCCACCTCTCCCAGCTCCTTGGCTCCTGGCTATTTCCCCTCAGCCTTTATTTATTTTTTAATTTTTATATATTGATTTGAGGAAAAGAAATGTCAATTTGTTGTTCCACTTATTTATGCATTTATTGGTTGAACCCACAACCTTGGCATATCAACAGATGCTCAAACCAGCTGAGCTATGCGGCCCCGGGCCTCCCCTTAGCCTTTAAACAAGCTTAAATCTCTCAAGTCCTAAAAACAAAACTATCAAGCCAACCTTCCACTCAAAGTGCCCTCTCCACTTAGCTTCCAAGTGTTTCTCTCCCTCTCATGCAGACCTCTTAACCAGTGGTCAAACTTGGCTGTGTCCACTTCCTCATTTCTCAGCACTTGGCAAACTGGCCTCCCAATTCTCTGATTTCAATAAATAAGGCCTCTTCCTCCTTTGGTAGCATCCTTAAGTGATACCAACTGTGAATCTGCGCCTTGAATTCAAGACTCCACTTTATGCCCACAGCTCTTCTCACTCCATTCTCAGGGGATCACCTCCACCCTCATGGTTTCAACTACCAAATTAGCAATCTCCGGCCCAGACCTCTTCCACAAAAGTTAGACCCAAATATCCAACTGCCTTCCAGGCACTTCAATCAGATATAACAAGGGCACCCCAAAATCAGCATGTCCAAAACTGAACTCATCCTCTACCTCCATAGTTGTTCCTCCCTCAGCTATTGTCATCATAGTGTGTTGGCACCACCATCTACAGTCATCAGAATTAGAAAGCTGGGGAAGAAGTGAGTCATTCTTGATTCAGCCCTTCGCCTTACATGATCAACCAGTCCTATCCATTCCACCTCCTTAATAAGCCTCAAATTCCTACCTCCATGCCCACTGGCATGCATTCCAGCCATCCTTTGCATCCTGAACTTTTGCAGCAGTCTCCTAACAGTCTCCTTCAGACAAATTCATTCTCCACTGAGCCTCTGAATGAATTGTCTAAAATGCACTCCTATTTAAAACCCAGCAGAGGTTCCCCTGGCTTCTGGCTGCATGTGTACTTCCAAAGTATCCAGCAGCAACCTGTCAGGATTCTAAAGGGCCATGGAGAGCCCTAGACTTCAAGAGGCAGAAAAAATCCCCAGAGTAAGGTAACAAGTACCGAGGCAAAGGAAAACTATAGGAAGAAAAAGAGTGATTGAATAGTTTAAAAAATTCCCTCCTACAGATGTTTTGGGTGTGGAAAGAAGAAAAATTAGACACAGGAGGAGATGCTGAGTCACTGAGAAACGCTTGAGCTTCTTTATAGGCTGCTGGAAAAGATTGAGCTAGAAAAGAAGAAGAAGTCAGAAGCCAGAAAAGGAGAGACAGGGAGTAGAGTAAATCCTGAGAAGTTCTGGAAGGCTTATTGATTCTCTGCACATGATACTTCTGGGCCAGGTTGCTGATCATGCTTCGCTTCTCTCCTCTAATCCTACTCACTCTTTAACACCCAACCCGGGATCACAACCCTCCCACTTAATACAGAACAGAGAGGTAAGAGCCTTCCCACTAAACTCTAACTCTACTTTCTACAAAGACTATTTCGAACACATCCTCCGTCCTCAAATTCCCCATCCTTGTGTCACTTCCTCTCTCACCATCACCTTACCTCCTCTTTCACTGGAAAAAAAAATTGCCTACCATCAAAAGGGAACACCCACAAGTGTGCATAATCACCCACACCAGCATCCAGTGTTTTTCCCTTACTCTGTTTTTTGCAGAGGGACAATGCCTCCACCTGAGAGAGCGCTAACCTTTTGCAAGTACCTCCCATAGGTCATCACTGTTGCCAAGGCCAGTGATGACACTTTTCAGGCCTTATCTTTCTAGCCCTCTAGCAGCATTTAGTTCCCACTCTTGAAACACTTTTCTCTTAGTTTGATCATTCTTTTTTTGAATTCTTTCTCCTCCTCTGTCCTCTCAATGGTACTATTATTCCTCGGGGCTCAATCCAGGGTCCACTTCCCTGTCTACACCAGTTTTATTGTTTTGTTAGTTAAATGTGTCATCTATAAATCTTACAAGACTTGTGGATAGGCTTCAGGGGTCTATAAATTCCTTAAGCTTGAATATAAATACTTTTTTTAAAGATTTTATTAATTTACTCTCAGAGAGAAGGTAAAGGAGGGAGAAAGAGAGGGAAAGAAACATCTATGTGAGAGAGAAACATGATTGATTGCCTCTCACACACACCCCAGCCAAGACTGAACGCACAGCCCAGACATGTGCCCTGACTGGGAATCGAACCAGTGACATTCCACTTTGAAGTCTGACACCCAACCAACTGAGTCACACCAGTCAGGGCTTGAATGCAACTACTTTGAAAGAAAGAAGTACAGCTTTCATCAGCTTTCCAAAGGTCTCTGGGACCCACTATAAAAAGAATAAGAGCACAGATTCACATGTAGTGTCCAAGCTGACCTCATCCACCATGGCTGTGGCTAATATCTGCATGAATGTTAATAACTCTCCACCACGTACCCACAGCCCAGGTCTCTCTTTGCAGTCCATGAGCCAAACATCCCTATCACCTTCACATGATGCCTCACTGCTACTTCATAAATTCACTTATCCAAAACCCTTGCCCTACTTCTACAAACCATCTTCTTTCACGGGCTTCTCAATCTTTGCAAAACTCACTGTCACCTAATTGCTAAAGTAACTAGGAAACTTGGGAGTCAGTCTTTCCAACCCAATACTAAATCCATTTTAAATCCTCTGTATCTGTCCATTTCTACTGCCAGTAGCATAAGCAAAGCTGCCTCCATTTCTCACCTAGAACTATTGCCTTAACCCAACTGATTTCCCCACTTTCACCCTTTCTCCTCCAATCCATTCTCACACAACAGCCAGAGAGTATTACTGAGTGTGACTTGGAGTACAGCTCTTGGTGAAGGCTTTCAATTGATTCCCATTTCACTGAGAATAAAATGCGAACTTCTTCGGCCCACAAGGCCCAGTGTTGGATGTGGCCTGGGCACTCTCCCGCTTCGCTGGCACTCCACGCTCACCCTCCTCCCACCCCAGACCTTCTTCCCTATCTCACCTCATTCCAAACACAGTAGGCCTTCTTTCAGTTCTTTCCTACCTCCAGACCTTTGAATAAACAGTTTTTCCCATCCTTTTTTTTTTTTTTTTTTTTTTTTTGTTGCCTAGCTAACTCTTACATGTTTCAGCTCTTGGCTAAAATGCTTGTACACCAGTTCTTGAAAAAGGCCTTCCCAAGACCCTTATTCCTTATTTTCTGATGACTTCCATTTATTTTCTTTATTTTTTATTTTTAATTATGTTATTGATTATGCTATTATAGTTGTCCTGATTTTTCTCCCTTTGCCCTCCTCCACTCAGCAACCCCTACTCCCTCATCTATTTTCTTTATAATAATTATCACTATTTTAATTACCATTTATTTTCTTTATAACAGTTATCACTATTTTAAGTACCTGTGAGTTTATGTGTGTATTTAACACCTGTCTCTTCCATCAGACTTCAAGCTCTGTAAAGATCAGGACTAGATGCAGCTCTGGATTTTTTCTAGAGGAGGCTTAAAAATGGCAAACTTTTTAGAAGAGAAAATAAGTGTTTGTCTAGAGGCTGAGTTTGCATGGCACTTTATTAAGATTTTAAAAAGCATCAGTTGCCCATTTTGTAAACAGGGGGAGGATTTTTGGAATTACAAGGAAGGGGCACACGAAGCATCCCCTCTCGCTTCCCGCAAGCCCCCTGACATTGCTGCTGCCGGCGGAGACCGAGCCCGGCACCAGAAAGCCAGGCATGGGGTTGCCTCTCAAATGTTTGTACTCTGATGAGTGAATAAATGAATGAATAATTTTACAGGCTCGAACATCATCTCCTTCAAATACTTTCCCTGACTTCCAGATTAAAAATCCTTCTTCTGTGTGTCTTTTCACATCATTTACAACCTCGAATAAGTAGTGTCTGTTTATTGGCACTGTGTAGTGCCTGTGCCTTCCATTAGTCTATGTCATATTCATGGTTTTTATTCTACAGTTCTGAATGTTTTATGTGTGATTTGATTATCACAACAAAGCCGATACTAAAGTGCAGTTACTATTATCTGTATTTTGTATAGATGAGGAAACTGTGTATGTATTAAATCATTAAATCTTTAGAATAATCCTAAAAAGCAGGCACTATTATCACTATTTTATGGATGAAACTGATGAAAGCTTAAAATTCCATATTATGGAATAGAAAAAAATGTTACATAACTCATTCAAGATCACAGAGCTGGTAAACAACGGCACAGCCGGGATTCAACCCAGGCAACTTGACTCCAAGTCCAAATTCTTTACCAATATGACCAGATGAAGCCACAGGGATCCATCTACTGGCATCCAAAGTCTGGATTACCTGTTTAAGCACCCATAGGCTGAGCTCCTCAACAGCAAGGACTGAACACATACATCTCTGGATCCTCAGCCCCTAGCAGAAGACCTAGCATATGATGGTACTCCGTAATAAACATGCCAAATCTCTGAATAACAAGTTATCATTGGTTTGCACAGCTACTGTGTCAGACTAGCAATGGAATGGTTATGATTCCTATCTTATAGAGATGAAAAATGAAGTTCACAACTTCACAAGAGGAAGCGACTTGTCTAACTGTCCTTTTGACTGACTCCAGCCCTTTGTATTTCCTCTGCTGCTTCCATGAAAGGTTAGAGGACACGTATTTAGATTAGGGAGACTTCACCTTAAGAAAAGCTTTAAAAAAAAACCCCACAGCACTCACTGTCTTTCTGAGAAAAAGTAGCCATTAAAATTATTTTAAAGATTCTATTTATTTCTTTTTTAGAGAGAGGGGAAGGGAAGAAGAAAGAGAGGGAGAGAAACATCTATGTGTAGTTGCCTCTCACGTGCCCCCTACTGGAGACCTGGTTCACAATCCAGGTATGTGCCCTGACTAGGAATTGAATCAGTGACCCTTTGGTTTGCAGGACAGGGCTGAAACCACTGAGCCACACCAGTCAGGGCTAAAATTATTTAATTATGATGTTTGCCTAACAAGCTCTCACTTTCCCTTAGCTCCTTCTAAACTGTTCTCTCCCTGTTTAGCTTGAACTCCACACAGCACTCTCTCTCTCTCTGTCTCTCTCTGTCTCTCTGCCTCTCCATCTCTCTCCCTCTCTCCCTGTTAGAACAGAAACAGGGAGCAAAGTTGTGAGTCATATGTCTTGAAATCAGAGTCCTGGGGCACCACTGAGTAGTTTCTGTTGCTAAGCAATGTAATCTTTTCTTTTTCTTCTTTTTCTGTCTCTTCAACAAAGCAGTAGCTGGGGGTGCAGCATTCTTCTCAAGCTGGGGTACCCTAGGTTAAGGTGCATCACTGAATATTGTTTACCAGCCTGTCATTTAGGACATAGGGCCCTTCCTGGAGGACTGTTCACTGTTGGCATATAGCCAGGCATGTGCCAGTAAACTGGTTCTCCAAGAGGAAAAAAGCTGTGATTTATAGCATATGCCAATTTCATGGTGTAAATACTCCCACTGCAGCCAATTTCAAGCTAACGACAATTTAAATTGCTCACAAAATTCCTGAAAATCTAGCAATCTATTCTCATGAGCTGACACAATCTGGTTCAAGCACACTGCTGCTTGTAGTAACTGCTCATGTGGATGAGGAGAGGAGAAATGTAAGTAGCCCTTTAACTGATAGTTTTATGGCCAAGGCTGGACTCATAAGCTGTTACAGGGAATTTTCCAGTGTTTAGATGTAATGGTTTTACCTCTGATGAGTAAAGAACAACTGTACTGCGGATGGGAAAATGAGGTTCAAGGCTTATCCTTCTTAGAGTAATGTATTTATTTTTTTTCAACCTTAATTTTAGTGGGAATTATATTACCTCACAAAATGGTTAATTATCTAACAAACATTTATATAGCACTTATCTGCTGGAAATGGTTTAGTACTTTACAAATTTACCTATTTAACCTTTATAACAACCCTGTGAGGTAAGTACTATTACCAATTTAGAGATGGAAAGACCAAAGCACAGAGAGGTTAACAAAGTTCTCTAAGGTCACTAAGGCAGTTGACAAGCAATAGAGCCATGGTTTGAGACTGGCTCCAAAACCCATGCTTTTAGCCTCTAGGGCCCAAAGTCAAAACCAGTCACCTATTTTTTTTTCATTTTATTTATTTATTTTTTAGAGACAGGAGAAGGGAAATAGAAAGAGAGGGAGAGAAACATCAGTGTGTGGTTGTCCCTCACATGCTCCCAACTGGGGACCTGGCCCACCACCCAGGCCCTGACTGGGAATCAAACCAGCAACCCTTTGGTTTGCAGGCCAGCATTCAATCCACTGAGCTACACTAGCCAGGGCCAGTCACCTATTTGTAAATAGTTTTACTGGAAAGCAGCCATGCTCATTCATTTACATATTGCCATGGCTGCTTTTGTGCTACAACGGCAGTTGAGTAGTTGGAATAGAGAGCATTTGACTTGCAAAGTTCAAAATATTTACTATCTGGCCCTTTACTGAAAAAGTTGGCTGACCCCTGCTCTATGGTGCCTTGCCTGTTTGTATGGGGTGAGACAATGGTTATTATTAGGAGCCTAGTAGTTCCCACATGCAAGCTGGCTCTGAACTTGCATTTTGGGCCAATAATACAAGTGAAAAATAATGTCAAGATTGTAACTATAACCTAACATTTGTACTATAACAATTGGGTCAGTGAAATAGCACTGAGGTATAAACTTCAGTTACAAATGATTCATGAAAACGTGTATTAGAAACATATATCTGACTTTATGGGATCTCAACATCTGAGGGTTGGAATTAATTCAGAGATTGTTCATCCCAACCCCAAAACTCCACTTGGGGATATTGTATAGGGTTTCTGAGGTTAATACTATAAATCCCTATGATCATCCCTTGAGTCCTGCAAGATGATTCCCCTATATAGACATGGGTTTTTCTTGTTTTGTTTTGTTTTGTTTTGTTGTTGTTGCACAGCAGAACAAAGGTACCTCTTCCATGGGGCCCAGGTAGCAGGTTCACATCTCCAACCTGTCATTCAGCTCCACCCAGTCAGCTCCACCGTGTGGCTATCTCAGATACCAAGCAGAGAAGCTCTTCAAAGCCTATCTATCATTCACTAGCCTCTTGTATAGTCGTTAAAAACTTTCCCTGACCTTTGCAGCTACTTCCTGTGAGCCTCTCAGGGACTACTAGTCTCTTGTGACCTATTTTCAGATCTGGCAGTTCTGCCTTCCAGAGGAACAAACACAGCTGCAGGTGACTGAATATTTCCTTTACATTCTGGCAGCAAAAAAGACTGCTCTCAGTGACATGCCTGTAGGTCTCACGGGCTCCTGATTGCCTCACTTGGCCAATAGATTTTCATTGCACTATGAACCACAGGTCAATATCTCAAGATCACCAGAAGGCTGTTTGTTATCTTCTGTTTGCTAAAGATAGTTGTTTCCTTATAGTAGTAAAGAAAAAGAACTTATTTGCTCTTCTTGTTGGTTTTTTTTCTTTTCTCAAAGCCAAATGCCTCATCAGAATGGATAAATTAAGGCAATGCTGATTGACCTCCCATGTAGAAATCTCACTGCCAAAGAATTGATTTCATAACATTTCAAAAGTGAGTTGGTTCAGAACGTACCTGCATCATGAGGTTACCTGTAATGTAATCCAGTCTAGGAAGCAGAATCCAAACCGCGTGAGGCTTACAGAGTCCCAACAGCTGTAGGCAGAAAGTGAAAAAGAACAAGTTTTCAAGAGCGAGACCAGCAGAAACACCTCACTACCCCCATGTTGTTCTTTGTCTCTAAACTCCTTAAAAACATTTAAATAGCTTGTATCATCAGCAAAGACATCCAACGTGAAACCTCTTGGGCCTTTACTAAAAGTTCCCTTTATCATCCTTTAAGCTTATGTGCTTTATAGGATATCTTTAAATAAATGTATAAACTTAGTTTCATTTTTAAAATATACATAAAGATCTCAAATATTCAAGGGTTACCTAATAGCTTTTTGAGGTTCCTGAAATACTTGATTTTATCTTTTTATGAAAAATTATGTGTTTCTACAAATAAAAATCATGCCCACCTCTGTCCTCCTCCATACCAATTCAAATATTCAAAGAACAAATTACAGGCTCCAAGAGAGAAGATGGAGTCATATTTGTCTTTTTTTATCCCCCCACAACATGGCAATGACTGTTATTGTTGATACATGAATTCCATGAAATCAGAAACTTTCTTGATGTTGTTCATTCCTGTAACCCCAGCGACTACAACGATAACTGCCAGGTAGTAGCCAATTGATAAATATTGAATAAATGAGCTTATGGCTTTAATAAAGTTAGGAGAAGGAGGTTTAAAATGATTTTTTTTCAATAAATTTGGTCCTCCTTGTAATAGTCAGGGATCAATCAGGGAAGCAGAATCAATAGAAGAGATTTAGTTTACGGAATTGGCCTACACCAGCGGTTTTCAACTGGTGTGCCGTAAGAATTTTTAAATACCTGACTGTTTAGTCAGGAGCACTGACCTCTTTTCCCTTAGACTGTCGAATAAAAAAAAATGGCAATGGCCAACACAACGATAGCCCTCTGGTGTGAATGCACTGTCCTGAACCATAAATATGTAGGTTATATAATAGAATTGCAGCTTATTGGTCATTCACATAATAAGGTTGCAGCTGCTTGGTTAATTCTTGATACCGGAAATCTGTATATACAAATATAGGCACCTGATCTCTTAAAAGTTACTTTGGAGCAAAAAGTGTAGGTAATTACTTTTTCTTTTGTAATTCAATCAAAATTACACCTTTTTTTGTCAGATCAGCAAAAAAATATTTTTTGGTGTGCCACAAATTTTAGTAAATAGTTAATGTGTGCTGCGAGATGACAAAGGTTGGGAATTGCTGGCCTCTCTGATTGTGGGGCTAAAAATCTGCAGGGCAGGTCCCTGGGAAGGCAGAATGGAACTCTTAGATGGAGTTTCTTCCTCAGGGAAGCCTCTGCTCCACTCTGTAGGCCTTTCAAATAATTGAATTAACCCAACCCACATGGTTTAGGATAATCTCCCTTAAAATAGTATTAAATATCATGATGGCCAAGCGATTATGGTGTTTAACCACATCTACAAAATACCTTCTTTTTTCCCTACAAAATCCTTTTTTTTTTAAAACAATATTTAGATTAGTGTTTGAGTGAAGAACTGGATATATCCTGTAGTCCTGTTGACAGATAAAAAAGACTATTATCTCCTTTAAATACCTATCTGGGAACTTTGGAAGTAACTCCTTCCATACATATATTTATTTCCTTTTCCTATTTCTTCTTAGAAGGGCTAATTTAAAAATATTCACATCTTTAGAAATGTTTGCATCCTCTGCCCTAGATATTTTAATTATAGAACTCTAGTAACATAGCCCAGGTACCTAGGAAAGGGTTGGCATCCCCACATTTCAGGTGAAAAAAAACCAAACATGAGTGGTTTGTCCAAGGTTGCATAGTCAGGTAAGTTGAAGGACCAGGGTATCCTTCCAAAGCCACTTCTCTGCTACCCCACACAAGAATCTAGAGAAAATACTTATATGGAGATGGTCTCTGAAATATATTTTTTAATGGGGAAAAATTGAGGAAGAGAAAACCTAAAGCTCCAAAGACAGCCAGCAAAATTGAAATGTAATTTGTAACATATCCACATAATGGACTATTGTGCAAACATTTGACAGTATATTAACAAAGAACCGAAATAATAAAGGTTAGAGTAGAAATAAATTGAATAGAGAATATTAAGACACTAGAGAAAATCGATGTAACCAAAACTTGATTCTTGGAAATTTTTGACCAGATTGACAAAACTTTAGCTAGGTGACCAAGAATAAAAGAGAGGACTCAAATTCCTAAAATCAAGAATGAAAGAAAAAAAGAAGAAATTAAAAAAATTTTAAAGAGAAAAGAAATGAACAAAAAAGAATGAAAGAAAGGACATTTTTATCTCAAAGGAAGAAAATTGTAAAGGAATACTATGAATAATTGTATGCCAACAAATTAGATACATAAACAAAATGAATAGTTCCTAGAAAAATGCAAACTATCAAAATCGACTGGAGCAGAAATAAAAGTCTAAATATATTTATAACAAGGAAAGAGATCAAATTAATAATTTTTAAAAAACTTCTCACAAAGAAAAGCCCAGGACCAGATGACTTCTACAAACATTTAAAGAAGTATACCAATTCTTCACAAACTCTTCCAAAAAAATAAAATAAGAGAGAACACTTCCTAAGTCACTTTATGGAACTAATTTTAACCTGATAACCGAAATAAAGACATTGCAAGAAAACTATAAACCACTATCCCTTATAAATCTACACACAAACGTTCTTCACAAACTACTAGCAAACCAAGTCCAGCTACATATAAAAAGGATTTTTCACCCTGACCAAATGGGATTTATTTCAGGAATGTAAAGGTTGATTTTACATATCAAATTCAGTAAATATATTATACCATGTTAATAAAATGAAAGACAAAAGCCATCTCAAAAGATGTAGAAGTATTTGAGAAAATTCAATATCCTTTCATGATAAAAACATGCATGCCAAAGTTCTTAGCAGCATTATTCATAATAACCAAAAAAGTGGAAACCATCCAAATGCCTAACATCTGATAAATAAATAAAAAACATGTAGTATGTCCATACAATAAAATATTATTTAGCAATAAAAAAATGAAATACTGATACACATTACAACATAGATGAACCTTGAAAACATTATACTAAGTAAAACAAGTCAGTCACTAAAGGCCACATCCTGTATAACTTCATTGATATGAAATGTCCAGGATAGGAAAATCCATAGAGATAGAAAGTAAGACTAGTGTTTGCTAGGGACAGTGGGTGAAGATGAGTGATTGCTAACTAGTAGAGTTTTCTTTTAGGTTATGAAAATATTCTGAAATTAGATAGTGGTAATGGATGTACAACTCTGTGAATATTCTATAAACCACTGACTTGTGTACTTTAAAAGGTAACTTTTTTGCCCTGACCAGTGTGGCTCAGTTGGTTGAGCACCATCCCGCAAAGTGAAAGGTTTCCAGTTTGATTCCCACCCTGTCAGGGCACATGCCTGGGTTTTGGGCTGATCCCTGGTTGGGCTGTGTGTGAGAGGCAACTGATTGATGTTTCTTTCACATATCAATGTTTCTCTCCCTCTCTTACTTCTTGCCTTCCCCTTTCTCGAAAGAAATAGATAGAATTTTTTTTTAAACGGTGATTTTTTTAATGGTATGTGAATAATATACCCCATAAAGTTATTTTTAAAAAATACTATATTTACAAAGAGTTTTAAATAACCTAAAGGCTCCAGGCCATAGTTCAGTTGGGCCTTCACTTAAACCTTATATTTCTCCAAGTACCATAATTTAATGTTTTCATAAAATTATACCACCAGAAGGCTTCAAAAGAAATCATGTTAATCTAATGCCTCACAGAATCACTCTGACAGCATTTCAACTGAATATTTTTCCTATAGTTCTTATCTAAGTTGCTGTAATAAATAGCCATCTGGAACTTACTTCTAAAGTTTTTGCACAAGTACTGAGAATATTGCCTATCACATCATTACATCACTCATTATTCCTTATACATTAAATACTTTATGGAAATTTTATGTTGCAATTTATTTTAGGAAAAGCAATATCCCTTGAGAATTATGCTTTCTGATAATCAAAACTATAGAACTGATCGTAACTTCCTTTTAGCCTTGGAGAAAGCTCAGTTGAACCAAAGCAATTATGTTGATTGAAATGATTTTAACATATTTGTATCACCATGCTTTCTTTCTGTTTTTATTCTTCTATTCATAATTCACTATTTTACGGCATGGAATTTTGGTGTAAGTCTCCCCAAATCCCAATACTTACTTGAAGGATTGGTCTGGGATTTTGGACTAAGTTTCAATATTTAATTGTGATTCACATTAAATTAAATCAAAGTTTCTCTACATTGGCACTATTGACATTTTGAGCTGGATAATCCTTTGGGGGGCTGGAGTATGGGAGGAGAGTTTCCTCTGCTTTGTAGGATGTTTAGCAGCATCTTGGCCTCCATTCAGTAGATGCAGCAGAAGCTTCCCAGTTTAACAATGTAAAATGTATTTAGACATTGCCAAACATCCCCTGGAGAACAAAATTGCTCCTGACTGAGAACCCCTGCATTAAATCATCACTGAGTAACTAACCCTCATCATTCTTTCCAGTAACCCTTGAGGAGTGTCAGGAATTCATCATGATGGATGGATGGATGGATGGATGGATGGATGGATGGATTCATACTTTGTTCACTTGAGATGAATCAAGGACATCTCTGCACTTGGTGTTAGTCCCTGAAGCAGAGGTGCTTCCATGTAGATCTTCTCATTTTATAAGGAAAGAATTTTCTGATCCATTATTTCATTTGAGCCTAACAATTTCATTAAAGAATAAATTATTATTACTCCAATTTATAAATGAGGAAACTGGTGGCCATGGACTGAAAATGATCAACTTCAGGGCTAAACTCCAAATTTAGTGCTGCTCCTCTCCCTGCTGCGAAAAGCTTTCTATCTCCCCCCTCATTACAACCATGTACCCCTCCTAGGTGGGTAAACATTAGGCAGGGACTCCCAAGGATAAAGACGATCTTTTAAATTACCAACACCTAAAATGACATTTAATCTAGTCAACATCTAGAAAAAGGATTACCCCTTGCCAGATTACATTGTACTTTATCATCTAATTAAAACTCAAAATTTTCCACTAGAGCTAACTTCCTGTTTACAGGGAATGCAGGAGATAGATGAATGAGACACTAGTAGGAAATAACCAATCAAATCCAGAAGTGGGAGCATTCTACAAGACAACTGTGAGCTGAACTCTTTGAAAACATCACTATCTTGAAAGTAAGCGTTCAAAAATACAAAAACATGCAGGAACTATATGAGAATAAAATCAGCAAATAAAACACAATAATCAAACACAATGTGTGGGACCCTTGATTGGAATCCCAATAATATGTAAAAGGGATCTTTAGAATTAAGGACATTTTGAATTTAGACTGGATATGAGGTTGTGAATCAGTTTTAGTTTTCTTAGATGTGATCATGGTATTGTGGTATCATAGGAAACTTTGCTTATTCTTGAGATATTTGCAGAAAGTATTTTTGGATAAAGCATCATGATACCTGTAACTCTCAAATGTATCAACAACAGAACAACAAAGATAGATAAATAGAATAAATAATAAAATATTAACTTATTTTTCAAAAATTTTAATGGAAGATGTATAGAAGTTTGTGCTATTCTTTCAATTTCTCTGAAGGTGTGAAATATTTTCATAATGGAAGGTTGAAGAAAAATTAACAAGTTTTAATGCACTGATTCTTAAAGAGTAACCCACAGATCACTTTAGGGGGACGTCCGTAGTTATCCTTCCAGGACCCCGCGAACTCCCCTCAGCAGTGGGTAACATCCTGTGTGCGGTTGTAGCTCAGCTTTTGTCTAAAGAGAAGTTGTGTAGCTTTTGCCCAGTATTTTAGAAGGGTCCCATGACTCCAGACAGCCTGAAACCTCATCCAGAGATTTTAGGTTTCATGACTGAGGATGTGTGAGAATTCTGGATTTCTAGATATTTCCCTGCTGCTCAAATCACATGTTGGAGGTGGCTGCCTAAAGTCATAGGATCTTAGAACTGAAAGGAGGCTTAAGAATGATCTAATTCAACCCCAAAAACAAACGCTCTGAAACAAGCCTGTCCAAGGTCAGACAATCAGCAGTGGTAGAGGCAGAGGCAATGTCCAGATCTGATGCCCAGGTTTCCACTCTGATTATTCAAAGAACGAGCCTTGTCTGTCAGTTACTTGACCTCTTCCAGTTTCTGTGGAGACTTGAAAAGCCAACAAACATCCTTATGCAGGCTGCGCGGCCAACCTGACCTGCTTCCTCTCCCCTTTTCTTATCTGATATCCCCTCTACTACATTACCTGGCTTACTCCTCACCTGCCACATGGTATCCTTGGGGTTCTTCTGACACAAACAGCACACATAACGTTAGGGCCTTTGCTCTGCTGGTCCTTCTTGCAGTGCCCTTCCTCCAAGTACTTGCTTGGCTAACCGCCTGCCTCATCTTCTTCACATCTGCTCAGGTCTTTCCATCTGACTGACCACCTGTTTAATACTGCAACTACCTCCATCACCTACCTCTAACAATACTTGGTATCACTGTTTATTTTTTCCATATTGCCTGTCACCTTCCAACATCCTATGCAATTTTCTTATTTATTCTACTTTTGCTTATTGTTAATTTTCCTCATTGAAATAGAAACTGTGCAAGATATCCTTGTTGTATCTGCTGATATATTTCAAGTGCCCAGAGCAGCGTATATGGCATAGAGAAAGTACTCAGTCCTGGAAATTTTTCTCTCCTCAAATCAGGACTTAATTTTAATTAAAGTCTTAATAAAGATGAAAAAAGTTTACATAGAAAAGGTGGGGTGGGAGATTATACTGGGTGTTTTCATTACTTAAAAGTTTGCATTTATAGGACCTGTTCACATATTTCATCAATCCTGTTTTGCACAATGTCAGCTAGCTCTGCTCTGTACTCAAACAGATTAGCGGTGTCGCTTCCAGCCTGAGGGCTTCTATGTTGCAAATCTCTTGTAATAAGTTCCTAAATATTTAATACATTAATGACTTCTTAATAATGTGTTGATTTACTACATTACAGGCATAATTAAGAGGCATCAATTCAGGTCTGTGGGATTAAGTTTATAGCCCACAATTTTAGCTTCCAGAGCCAAGCACATCAGAAAACATCATGTACATGAGACAGAGGAACATTCACACACAAGCTAAGACTTGCAGCTGTATTTTTCTAAGATCTCCCTCCACCTTTGCATTGGTCCCACTGGGTCTCATCTCATTCTGAGCGTGTGATTGAAGCTTAGATGAACCCAGGGTGCTGAGTCCACTGTGGGGCTCTGTGGTGGGTTCCACAAACAGTCATTCTGCAGTTTTTAAGCTTTGTAAGGAGACCCCAACCTGGTATTTAAGGAGATGGGTCCACTCTTATCTGCTAAATTTCACCAGAGAAGCTGAGGCTAAAGTTCAGAGACAAAAATGTGGCAGTGTGTGGCAGCTAAACACTGAGAGTTTTGCTGGCAACTTCTCATTGTAAATATATGTGTATTATCTTACTGTGACCTCAAGTTGTAGATGAACAAATACACTGAGTGGTAAAAGAGCTTGAAAATTTTTGACAAAATGTGGCCAGGTTTATTTTCTCCACCCTTAGCATACTGCACACCTGGGCCTTCCAGAAAGTTTTCTCAGATCACAAAATTCCTCTTTTCCCTGTGGGCCAATCTCATCCCCTTTTTTGGTGCAAGAGTACCTGAACGATTACTGGTCTCCATTCCTAGTGACAAACTATTGCTACTGCTCACATATTTCTGAATTACCAGACATAAAGAAAAGAGGTTTAATGAGAGTTTCCTTAAAAAAAAAAAAAGCCTTCTTTTTTGTGTTTATTGTCATTATTCATTAAAGAGCTACTTACTGAATCCCTACTGTGCAATTTAGAATAAGCCAAGCACTGGAGAAACAATAGAACATTTGGCACTTCTTCCATTCCAAAAGTTTATAGTCTAGTCTAACAAAACAGAGAAATAAGAAAGTGGGAAACTGAAATGCAGAAAGAGAGATGCAACAAAGGAAGTAAGTACAAATTGTTGTGGAGACTTCCTGGGCATGTGAGAAAGACTTTTAATAGGAAAGACCACAGGTAGAAATGTCCAAAATAGGAAGCAAGAATGAAGACAAACATCCATAGTTCCACTACCCACGTAAAATACTGTGAACATTTTACATATTTTCAGTCACTTTTGATTAATTTTAATACAGCTGTGCTCATCCTGAAGGTAGAATCTGTTCTCACTCTTCTTTATTACTTAGTATAACAGCATATGCATTTTCCCCACATTATTAAAAATTGATTGTAAGCATCATTTTAGTTATATGCTATCATTTGCTTATCCTGTTCCTCTTTGCTTATAATTTACATTGCATGCTGC
The DNA here is from genome assembly GCA_039655065.1 of Glossophaga mutica. NCBI lineage: Eukaryota > Metazoa > Chordata > Mammalia > Chiroptera > Phyllostomidae > Glossophaga > Glossophaga mutica. The sequence goes on along the minus strand of CM077304.1, from coordinate 171,038,385 downwards.
TTTTATTTATATGAACAAATTAGTTCTGCATCTAATGAGATCTTACTGTTCAAGAGTCTGGCGTTGGGTTGTGTTTGAGGAACAAACATGAGTAAGTCCAGACCTCCAGGAACTCAAAGGGTAGAAGGAAAGTGACTCAGAAGCAGACATCTATAATTAATATAAGGTGATAAAAGGAGGCACAAGAGGTTTGTTTCAGTAGCCCAATGAGGAAAGAACTTATAAAGTGCCACAGTCTGGGTGACTCAACAATAGAAATGTATTTTCTCTGGAAGCTGGAAGTCCAAGATGAGGTGGCAACAGGTTTGGTTTTTTCTGAGGTCTCCTCCTTGACTTGCAGATGGTCACCTTCTCACTGTGGGCTCACACAGCCCTCCCTCTGTGTGCTTGCATGCTTGGGGTCTGTGCATCCACATCATCCCTTCTCACGAGGACACCACTCTCAGGTTGGATCAAGGCAGACCCCAAGGGTCTCATTTCAATGTAATCATTGCTTTAAAAGGCCCTACCTCCAAACACAGTCATATTCTGAAGCACTGAGGTCTGGGCCTCTATGCATGAATTCAGACAAAAATATTAAGTGACAAAATGCTGGAAGGAATGTCACTTCTGGAAGGAAGTGACATTTAACTGATTCTGGAAGGGTGGTAAAGAATGAAAGTGAAAGGAGATACAAAGTTGCAGTTTATATATAAAGCCCTGTACTATATGAAGGCATATATATAAAGGCCATGAGAGAGGGTGCAGCAGGTTTAGGGGATCTACAAGTATTTCATATGACTAGCACAATGGGTGGAGAGCAATTATAAATAATTCTGGAGTATATAAACCTTTGTCCATATTTCTGATTATTTCACTGAGATCTGCTTCAGTGGAATGACTTAAGCAAAGGACACGTTTTCCCCACAACACCCCTCAGTCTTTCCGTTTTCTGTCTTGACACTCAGCCAATCATTGAAGTCCCCTGTGCCTGCTGGTTAAAAACAGATTCCCGGGCCTCTCCCCTAGAGATTCTGCACCTGTTTCGGGTCTCAGTTACTATCGGGCTTCGGCAGCCCGCTAGCTCTCCAGGGAACCGTGAATATACTTTTATATGCAGTCACATCTGTGCCCTCTTCTCATTTAGTTTCCTCTACTGTCTCTCCAACCTTGCTTGGGAGACTTGGGCTCCTGGGTCACCAGTTCACTCTCAGAGGCAGCACTAGGGCACGCTATTCAAATGAAGTATTGGATACAAACAGAAATTAAGGACTATGGGTTTAATTTCTCAGTGTCCTCTCTCTTGAGTTAGATTATCAGTTACTTGCATTTCCTATCTGTTTGAATCATCAGAGCCTGGCACTATCATTTAAAATAGGGAGAGGTGATTGGTAAGTGTTTTTGCTTTTCAGGGCCTCAGTTTTCCCATCTGACAAATGTGGGGCATGATATTTTTTGGAGTCTCTGAATCCGCCAAACACAATTACACCTTTGGGGAGTATTTTAAAGTGTATAAAATACTTTTGACAACCAGGATCTTATTTAACACAATATTAAATCTTGAGAGTATCATGCTAAGTGAAATAAGTCAGAATGAAAAGGACAAGAACCATATGATTTCATTTACATGTGAGATCTGAAACAAAAAGCAACAAATGAACAAACTCATATGAATAAGAGAATGGTGGGTTACTAGAGGGGAAGAAGGGCGGTGGGAGAGAACAAAGAGGGTACGGGTGGGGGTCAACGGGGCATGGCGACAGAAGGAGACTCGACTTCAGGTGGTGAACACACAGTGGAGAACAGGGAGGTTGTATTATAAAGTTGTACGCCTGAGATTTATACATGTCATTAACCAAAGTTAGCCCAATAAATGTAATTAAAATAAAAACACTTAAGTGCCCAATAAATATTTTCTGACATGAATGACACCAATGATTCTGTATGAACTAAAAGAAGCCTGCTTAATGCCAAAGTTTCCTCTAATCATCAAGTCTGAGAAGCAATTTGTTTTTTAAATGACATTCAATCATGATATGGTAGAATTAATTTTTAATTCCTAAGTTTAATTCTAAATATTGTCACAACCTGAGGAAATGGGTTAGGCACAGGTGCTAGTTTAAAAAAAGAGAGGAGGAGGGGGCACCCTCTCTGTAATACTATCCTGCTATGCTGTGTAAGTGCTATTGCATTTGAAACGAATGTCTCCCCAGGTGTCTATCTCTATCTAAGTTGATTGAATGCATTCAACATGTTCAGTGTTCAGCCTCAGTTTTGTCATCGTATTTTATTTTTATGTGAGACTCTTATTTCAAAATGTAGATCTTTTCAGAAAAGTGCCTCCCCATTCTCCTACGGCCATCCTGAATGGAAGGCTGTGGGCATGCACCAGCACAAGGCCGGTTCCAGGCACACACGTGGCTGGTGCTGCTCTGCCCTCTCAGGTACACAAGCTCTTCTGGGCTGCCACCGCCACCAAGGACTCCAGTTTCACTGTCGCTGTGTCTCTGATGCCAGTGCTAAGGACAGTGAACTTTAAAAACAACCTTCCCTTTCTTCCCTAATCTGATAGGAAAACAAAACCCAGTCAGGAACCAATCGAGTGGAAGAGAGTGTGGCCAAATCAAATAAACATTGAGCCCTGGCTGCTGTGGTTCAGTGTGCTGAGAGCCGGCCTGCGAATCAAAAGGTCACCGGTTCAATTCCTGGTCAGGGCACATGCCTGGGTTGCGGGCCAGGTGCCTGGTTAGGGGCACGCAAGAGGCAGTCAATTGTCGTTTCTCTCCCTCTGTCACTCCTCCTTTTCCCTATCTCTAAACAATAAATTTTAAAAATCTCTTTAAAAAATAATAAATCAATTAAACATTCAACTTAACTTTCTCTGACATGGGTTCCCAGAATCTCCTGACTGGTGCCAGGATCTATGGGATAGGCTGTTTTGCAGGCTATTGCAGGGATCGTGGTACAACATTTCAGTAGGCATGAAGAAAAATAAGGGCACAGAGCCCTGTAGTCATACTACTGCCTTCCTCCTATCACCTGCCCCTGAACCTCAGGAAGCCTAAGAGCCAGGCTGTCAGAGTCATTCTCCCTTCAGGGCACTCCCGGGCAAAACTGGAAGCTATCTAACTTGGGAATTTTGAGATCTCAAGTGTAAAAGTTTCATTTTACTGTTGGGAAAACAGGCCAAGAGAAGGAGGCTTTTGCCAAGGTGATATGCCAGCTGGTAGCAGAGCTGGCAGTAGAACCCAGGGTCCTCTTAGTGCCTGCCCTCCATGCCTTCCCAAAATGAATTCTTGCCCCCCAAAACTAGCTCCTTTCCTAGTTTATCTGTTGCTATCGGAAGCCCTTTTCTTCCCATTGAGTGAGACTGGGAATCAGAGAGCCATTAACTATTACTCTTTATGCCACACTTCCAGTTAACAAATCCTATTGAACCTTACTTTAAAATATCTCACTCTCTATTCCAGTTGCCATCGCCCTGGTTGGCAGTGCTGCTTCAGTGCAGGCCTCCTGTGGGCTCCCTGCCTCTGACCTCTCTCCGGTCCATCGAGCAGATGGCGGACTTCCTGATTAGAGCTAACAATCCTACCACGACACCATCACTGTGCTGAGTGCTCTACATGCATTACCTCATTTGCTCCTCAAAAACCCCTAAAAGCCAGATGCTTTTATTACCCCCATTTTATAGATGAGGAAACTGAGGCACAGAGCAGTTAAAGAATATGTCCAAGATTGTACAGCTAACTAGTGGCAGAACTGGAATTTTTAAACAACAGAAAGTTTGGTGCCAAAGTCCAAGCTCCAAAGTACAACACCATGCTGCCTTTTTTCTGAAGCACCAATGTGACCAGGTCACTCTGCTCAGAAACCTCCAGTGGCTCTTCTCTGCCTGTAGGGGTTCGAAGTCCTAGTTTGACACTCACTGAACCCTGGGTCTCTCGCTAGCCTTCAGGTGAGTTAAACAACCACTCTGTCTCAATTTCCTGATCTCTTAGTTGAGGACGATCATAATAGTAACCTCCCCATAGGGCTATTGTGAGAATTAAATGAGGTCGCCCAGGCAAAGCGCTTATCCCAGTGCCCAGCATAAAGTGACTGATCAACATTAGCTACCTTTGGACTCCATTTTTCACAACTTCCTTATAGGTCTCTGAGACCAGGATCATGCTGCACACAGTGCTTGTTGTCAACCTGCTGGTTCACTTTTCCCCTTCCTGGAAATCTTCTCCACTCCCATTCCCATATGCCCACAGAGCAAACCCTCCATCCTCCAGTCTCCCTTCTTCAGTGGCCCCTCCTCCACATGAATCTAAATTCCCGGAACACTTATTTTCCCCATAGTTTTTTTTTTCCCCACGTTACCATGTGTTTACTCTTTTGTTAATTGCTTAGTTAAGTGCTTACGCTAATAATAACAATAACTCTACTCCACGTCATACTTCACAGAGATCTTCATGTCGCAACTATGCCTCTGTAAATCTTTACAAAAGCTTTGGACATTCCCATTTTAGATGGCTTTAGTTCCCCCAGCTGGTCAGTCCCAGGAACCATGGGGTGCAGGGTGGTGATGCAGGTGGGACCCTCATCTTTGGGAAGCCTGTACTCAAAGCAAGGTCTCTTCACATATGGTGACAATCCCAGGCAGACAGTGGCAGTCTGGTGGAGTGGATGAGAGATGGGAACAGTGCCTGCAGAGGATGCGGACACACCCCAGCTGAAGAAGACTTTCAGAAACAAAGGCTGCTGGCTCTCCAGAACATCCTGGATGTCATCAGAGCTGGAAGAGAAGCCCTGAGAGAAATATGGACCATCACTTTCCAGGTGGTCAGCTCTGCCCTGGGTTGGCCCCTTCAAATGCAGAGCTGCAGACCACATGGTGCCATCTCCTGATCTCAGTTAGTTTCCTGAGGGAGAGAGCAGACGGAACCTTTTTAATAATAAATTATCTAGAACATTTTACTTCGTGAGGCTGATTTTGTCTACTGACTTTCTTTTATCGAGCTGGTGAGGTAGGCTTTGGCTCTAAAAGCAGTGGGACTGGGATCATTTCAGCAGTACTGAACAAACCACCTGTGCAGGTAGGTCCCTTGTCAAAGAGGCTGATGTCAGCCCTTCAGGGAAGTCTTGATTCCTTCCTCGAAGTCCTAACTCCTTCATTGTGTCTTTACAACTATAATTCAATATACAACAGAAATCAGTTTCCTGGGTATTGTGGCACTATCTAGCAATTTTACACAGACATTTATACCCTTTGACTCAGAAATTTCAGTTCTAGAAACCCATCCTAAAGACACAAGGTCAAACAATACAAAAATTAAGTAATGCACTTAAGGCTATTCATTGCAGTACTATCGGTAGTAGCAAAAGACTGGAAATCAGCAATGGCTATGATAGAGAACTGGTAAATAAAGCAGGGTGCCAAAACATGATGGAGTACTCTGCAGCTGGAAAAGGAAATGAAAGATATTTCTATATTGTATAGAGTGATACCAGGATATATCATTATGTATAAAATGCCAGATAAAGAAAATTTTTATAGTATGCTACCACTGAGGAGGGAGATACAAATACATTATATATGTTTATTAAGTTATAGAAAAAATTAGAAGAATAGATTATAAATTTTTTAAAGGTTACGTATAGGAGAAGATGGGAAACAATGAGAAGCTTGGGATAAAAGCCAGACCTTTCTAAATCTATCTTATTTGGCAGATTTATTTTTGGAAGTCTGTAGATACATTAGAAAGTCATGAAACAAATTTAGATTTGACAAAACAAAACAAAGAAACTTGTCTATCAAGTTGGCGGCTTAACAACAAGAGGAATTATTTTGAGGACCTTAGGAGTCAGGAGTTTGACTGTACAGCCCTGATGGGCTGACCCCTAAAAACCAAACCAAACCTAAGCAAACGAAAACCTTACCCTGTTTTTAGTAGTGAAAAGTGAAATGTGGTTATGTTGGTATTGTTATGCTAAGTCTATTTTGTATTATGTGTGGTAGAATAAAGCAATGAATAATTAGTTACACTGGTTGAAGACTGGGATTCTTGACACAAGAGGAAGGAGGTATGGATGTAAGATTAATAAAGTTAAATAGGGAGTCATTAGTACTGAATTTGAAATAGTAATATCAGTGTGAACTCATGATGTTTTTTCTTGTAAAAACTATCTAGCAATCACCACCCATTCCGGAGCAAGAATATCTTGTACCTAGATTGTTGTTTCTCAATGCCATTCATTAAAAGGACCAAGAGCTCCTTGGGAAAAAATATGGCTGACTTCAAATCTGGAGTCCTGGGAAGGAAAAATTCAAGACGAGCCTGGAACATAACATTACACACCAGATAGTGAACAATCTGTCAAGGACAATGGGGTGACATGAAAAGGAAGGTGGCTAGCCTTGCCCTGGGTTGTGCTCAAACATACAGCTGCAGGAGTCGACTTGAAGAGCCTCCCACTAACCAAAGATGAGACAACATAGTTCAATAAGAATTATAACTGCACTGGATTGAAACTCACCAAATAGGTTTTAAGCCATAAATTAATAATAATGTTTTTTTAAAAATTAAATTGTATTGGTCCCCTTTGGTTGGTGCTGGAGATCCATTCACTACAGTATTTTGAAAATTGGTAAATAGAAAGATGTAATTATTTCACCCTTCCAATGATAAATATATCTTAGATTAACCACATAGGTGATCAAGAAAAGCTCTTCTTTCTGATGTATTCCAGCTATGAAATGAAAAGGGAATAGAAGGATGGATTTATCACCAATATGCAAGCCCTAGTAGAGTAATGCTTTGGACTTTGATCATTAATGACTATTGAAAGACAAATAGTCAAATATTGCTGGATATTGGGTGCCTCCTGATGAAACGCCAGTCTTTTGTGCTTTGGGACCATTATTAAGCAAAATCAGGGTCACTTGAACACAAGCACTACAAGACCTCCACAGCTGGCCTGATAACTGCGGTGACTACCAAGTGACTAATGGATGGGGTAGCCTTCACGGCATGGAGGCACTGCACAAAGGGATGATTCGCTTCCTGGGTGGCAGGGAGCCAGATGGCAAGAGCTTTCCTCATGCTACTCAGAACAGTGAGCAATTTAAAACTTATGAATTGTGTATGTCTAGAATTTTCCATTTAACATTTCATTTTCAGACCATGGTGAGCATGGGTAACTGAAACTGGGGAAATGGAAACCGAGGATGAGTGGGGACTACTGTACTGAAATCTTTATAGGTGACAATGACATGATGATGCAATCTGCCTCAGAATAACCCCAGGAGGGGTTGGTGAGAAAACTAGATTAGCCATGACTCATTAATTGTTATAGCTGGGCGATATGATCATAGGGGTTTATTGTACTATTCTCTCTCCTTTTGTTTATGATAGTAGTTTTCCATAGTAAAATAAACAAGAGAGACTTCCGGCCAAGATGGAAGCGTAGGTGGACACACTGTGCCTCCTCTCACAACCAAAATTAAGGACAACAAAGATTTAGAAACAAATCAACCAGAACTGATAGAAAATTAAACTGTATGGAAGTCCAACAACCATTCATCCAGACCAGTAAGAGGGGCAAAGTCCCAGCAGGAAAAAGTGGAGGTTGGTGACCCTGGTGTGCAGACAGCAGCAGCTGGCAGATCCCAAGCATGCAGGCGGCGCTAGTGGACCCCAAGCGCACAGGCAGAGGCTAGTGGACCCCAGGCATGGAGTGGCAACTGTGCAGACCCAGTGAGGCCATGCAAGGCGGCTGGCTGACCAGGTGGTCCCACATTCAAGCGCAGATAATCCAGGCAAAGGGGAAGCGGCGGAAGGGACTGGAATCATAGAGAGAGAAGCAAGCACCATTGTTCCCTCTCGGACCCTGCCCCCATGTACAGCGTCACTACCCAGCGACTGTGCTGCCCACCTTGGGGAACACCTAAGGCTCCACCCTTCACTACATAACAGCTGTGACCAGACCCCCCCAAAAAAATGGCTCAAATGGAAGAATAAATCAAAGCTCCAAAGCCAATTCATCTAAGCAACAAAGAGATAGCCAACCTATCAGATGCACAGTTCAAAGCCCTGGTGAGCAGGATGCTCAACAGAATTGGTTGATTTTGCTCACAAATTAGATGAAAAAATGCAGGCTACAACACGTAAAATGAAGGAAAATGCATAGGGAACCAATACAGACGGGAGAAAAACTGAGACTCAAATCAATGGAGTGCACCAGAAGGAAGAAACAAACAACCAAACAGAAAACAAGGAAGAAACAAGAATTCAAAAAAAGGAGGAGAGGCTTAGGAACCTCCAGGACATCTTTAAACATCCCAACATTCAAATTATAGGGGTACCAGAAGGGGAAGAAGAGCAACAAGTAGAAAACTCATTGGAACAAATAATAAAGGAGAACTTCCCCAACCTAGGAAAGGAAATAGACTACCAGGAAGTCCAGGAAGCTCAGAGAGTCCCCAAGAAGTTGGACCCAAGGAGGAACACACCAAGGCACATCATAATTACATTAGTCAAGATTCAAATGCAGGAGAGAATTCTAGAAGCAGCAAGGGATAAGGGGACAGTCACCTTCAAAGAAGCTCCCATCAGACTGTCAGCTGGTTTCTCAAAAGACACATTACAGGCAAGAAGGTGTATTCTTTCATGGCTGGAAAGAAGTATTCCAAGTCATGAAAAGCAAGGACCTACATCCAAGATTGCTCTATCCAGCAAAGCTGTCATTTAGAATGGAAGGGCAGATCAAGTGCTTCTCAGATAAGGTCAAGTTAAAGGAGTTCATCATCACCAAGCCCTTATTATATGAAATGTTAAAGGGACTTACCTAAGAAAAAGAAGATAAAAAATATGACAGTACAAAGACAGCAAACTCACAGATATTAACAACCACACCTAAAACAAAAGCAAACTAAGCCAACAACTAGAACAGGAACAGAAACACAGAAATGGAGATCATATGGAGGGTTAGCAACAGGGGAGTGGGAGGAGGAGAGAGGGCTGAAAAGGTACAGAGAATAAGTAGCACAGACGGTGGGTAGAAAATACACAGGGGGAGGGCAAGAATAGTGTGGGAAATGTAGAAGCTAAAGAACTTATGACACATGGACATGAACTAAAGGGGGGAATGTGGGTGGGAGGGGTGTGCAGGGTGGAGGGGAATGATGGGGGAGAAATGGATTAACTGTAATAGCATAATCAATAAAATATATTAAAAAAGAAAAAATAAACAAAAGAAAGAAAAATAGTGCAGTCACAGAAAAATAAAACAAAAACAAAAATAAAGACATTTAGACATTTTTCTGGTGATAAGGACTCCGGTGTGTATTATTCCCACCAAGAAGTGGCACCCAGCCCAGGGCCTGCTCCTCAGGCAGCACTTGATGAATCCACTTAAGCTTGAGGGTTTGCTTCAGCAGAGAGGGTACCATTTCTCCTGGGTCTGGGGAGTGTCCCTCTGCACCCTGGGGTCTGACACTGCTGATAGAGCAGTAGTAAGGAAGAGAAATCATTCTGCAGGGTTCAGGGACAGGCCCCCTAGGAGCTGCTCCCACTGATAAACTTAGCCTTTTATCCTTTTCTTTACATTTATTCACTAATCAAGTATTAAATGTCTGCTGGGGGGGGGGGCGGGGTGTGTGTTTGAGGGCGCCAAACGACATCATAGGGCCTTAGCCCAAAGAAGCCATACGACATAGAGAAAAGAATGTGAATTTGAAGATAGACAGGGTCGGTTTTAGTCCTAGCTTAGCCACTTGCTCTCTGTGTGGCCGTGACAAGTTCCAGCTCCAAACCCAATTTCCTCAGTAAACTGGGGATAACACTCACCACCTTTTTGTTGTTGTCAGAAATATAGATAACAGTTGGAAAACACTTGACATAGTTCCTGGCACACGGTAGCCACTTCTATTTATTCCTGGAGAGATGTTCGTACACACTTCGGCTGTTTCTCTTTTTGGTATAGCTGATCCGGAGCCCCCGTGATAAGACTAGTGGAGGCGGGTAGAGGGGCCCAGAAAATCTCTTCCTGGAAGGTAAAAAAAAGAAAACGTCATCTGAACATTCTTCTTGTTCTTCAGGGCTCCTTTCAAGTTCTACCTCCAGGCAAAATGAGTATCTCCTCTTTCTCCACAGTTTGTCCATAAGTCTGTTTTAACACATCATTGATTCTTTTTGTTAGTGAGATATATACTTTTTATACATTTATTTATTTTCTATCTCCCTCTACCCACTCCCAGGTTATAAACTTCCCTCCAGGACAAGAGCCTTCTGGATCTTTCTTCTCTCTGCTGGATGCCCAGTACAGCGTCTGGCATGGTGGAGGCCCTGCAACAATGCTTACTCTCTTAAAAACTTGCCCAGGAAGGGCCAACTGTATGTGGTGGGGAGAATGAGGAGGGCCTCCACTTTCAGCTTTATATCATAATATATACACAGATGGAGAACAAATCCCTTACATTTATAAGGCATTTTATGGTGTATAGATACAGAGCTTTTCTGTGATTATTAATCTTATCACCTTTCCAAACTCTATTTCAAAATTCCTCATTAAAATTTATTTCATAACTTCTCTTCCTTTCCCTTGGTAATATAGAACAGAATTTTGTCACAATTCTCTGTAGACACACTTGTCTGCTGGAAACACAGGGACAAGGTTTCTTAACTTTAATACTTCAAGTTTCAGCTGTCTGTGAGCCCCTCAAATTGCATGCAAATTGTACACATGTATGTGCGCACATACGTGTGTTTTCAGATTGTCCGTGGTTTGCAAGTAGGTTCTCACATGAGTCCCTGACCTAACAGTGGAGTGCTAAATAATGACAAGCACTGAATGTTCACTGGGGGTTCTCTACTTTTAAAAGATAGCACTTCCTCCTATTTCCAGCAAGTTAGGGGAAGGTGTGACATTGTGATGTAATAAAAAATACAAGTATTTGTTCTTCACACCTGATTCTTGACACAAGAACTTCCAAAACCCTGGGAATTTCCTGAGTGAGAAGAGTGTATTTTATTCATAATAAGCCCTTTCAATCATACCTGGGTTTATGTTAATAAGGTGACCAGTGGACCTCTAGATAATTTCTGTGTGGGGCTGGTTGCCATAGAAACCAATACTGTGATTAGAGGGTTGGAACTTTCAGGACCACCCCCCACCCCCCGGGGTGGGAAGAGTTGCTGGAGATTGAGTTAATCAACAAAAGCCAAATGAGTTCATCCGTAGGCTTATGTAACGGAGCCTCCGTTAAAGCCTGGGGCTCAGAACTTCCAGTTTGGCAAAGACATCCACGGCTGGAAGAGGACAAAAGCTCCTGTGCTCGGGATCCTCTGGACTTTATTCTAAGTATTTCTTCATCCAGTTGTTCATTAGTATTTTTTATTGATAAACCAGTCATAGTAAGTAAACAAAGTGTTTCGTGAACTCTGTGAGCCACTCTGGCAATTTATAAAACATGAAGTGGAGGAGTACGGGAACCCCAACTCTGTAGCCAAGCCAAACAGAAGCGTGCGTGCCCTGGGGACCCAACCCTTCCTGAAGTGGGTCAGCCTTGTGGGGCTGAGTCCTTAAACCTGTGCAGTCTAATGCAACTCCGGGTAGTTAGTGTCATCATAGAACTGAACACCCCGTTACTTGGGGAAGTGAATTGTGGTATGGGAAAACTCAGACATTTGGTGTCAAACGGTTGTGAGTAAAAAAACTCTAAAGAAGGAAATACCCTTTTAAATAACTTTAATGTATTTTATTATTGTACCATGGATGCTTCAGTAATGAACATTTTAATGGAAGAGGAAATCCAGTAAGGGCTCAATGGGCATGAAATATAATAGACTCCAAATGAGGAAACGAGTGCGTTTTGCTAAAAGACACTTAAAAAGAATGCATATTCTGCTGCTTTGGGGTTAAATGCTCTAAAAATATCAATTAAATTCATCTGTTCTCATGTGGCCACTGTTTCCTTATTAATGTTCTGTCTCGGAAATCTATACATTGACGTCAGTGGAATGTTAAAAGTCCCCTATTATGACTGTGTTACTGTCAATCTCTCCTTTTATATCCATCAATATTTGCTTTCTATATTTAGTTGTTCCTATGTTGGGTGACTAAATATTTATAAAGGTTATATCTTCTTATGGAATTGGCCCCTTTATCATTATGAAATGTCCTTTGTCTCTTATTATAGCCTTTGTTTTTAAGTTTATCTTGCCTGATATCATTATTGCTACCTCAGCTTATTTTTCTTTTTTTTAAATAAAGATTTTATTTATTTCCTTTTAGAGAGAGGGGAAGAGAGGGAGAAGGAGAGGAAAAGAAATGTGTGACGTGTGAGAGATACATCACCTGACTGCCTCTTGCACACCCCCAACTGGAGACCTGGTCTGAAACCCAGGCATGTGCCCTGACCAGATTCAAACTGCAACCTTTTGGTTCACAGACCAGCACTCAATCCACTGGGCCACACCAGCCAGGGCATCAGCTTATTTTTCATTTCTGTTTGCATGAAACATCTTTTTCCATCCCTTTACTTTGAGTCTGTGTGTGTCTTTCAATCTGAAGTGGGTTTCTTATAGACAGCATATATACAATATGTGGGCTTTGTTTTCTTTTTCCTTTTTTTTATTAGGGTGACACTGATAAAATTATTACAGATTTCAGGTGTTACGATATCGCAATACATCATCTGCACACTGTATTTGGGTATTGTTTACTTATCCATTTAGCTATGTCTTTTGATTGGAGCATTTAATCCATTTTCATTTCAAATGATTATTGATAGGTATGCAGTTATTGCCATTTTATCATTCATATTTATTTTTCTTTTCTTTTTTCTTCTTCTTAAAGAAGTTGCTTTAACATTTCTTTTTTAAATTATATTTCATTATTTATGCTATTAGTTATCTTGATTTTTCCCCCTTTACCTGCCCCTTCACCCAGGACACCCAACTGCTTCAGGCAATTCTCTCCACCGTTGTTCCTGTCCATGGGTCATGCGGATAAGTTCTTAGGCTACTCCATTTTCTATACTGTACTTTACATCCCCATGGCTATTCTGTAAGTACCTAATTGTACTTCTTAATCCTCTCACCTCTTCACCCGTTCTCCCACAGCCTACCTCCCATTGGCAGCCATCAAAATGCTCTCTGTGTTCATGATTCTGTCTCTGTTCTTTTTGTTTGCTTAGTTTGGTTTTTGGATTCAATTGTTGACAGATTTGTGTGGGGTTTTTTTTTTTTGTTTTTTTTTTTGCCATTTTAGTGTTCATAGTTTTGATCTTTTTCTTTTCTTTTCTTTTTTTAATTTTATTTTTAATCAGTATTTTTTAATTGTTGATATTGTACAGTTTTCTGTCTTTTACCCCGCCCCCAGCCCACCACCCCAGCCCTCCCCACCTTCCTCCCATTTCCACCCCCCATAGTTTTTGTCCATGTGTCCTTTATACTTGTTGCTCTAAACCGTTCCCCTTTTCCCCTGAAATTCCCTTCCTCCCTTCCCTCTGGTGACTGTCAGACTGTTCTCAAATTCAGTGTCTTTGGGTATATTATGCTTGTTTGTTTGTTTTGTTGATTAGGTTCCTTTAACATTTCATGTAATAATGGTTTAGTGACAATGAACCCCTTTAGTGTTTTCTTGTCTGGGAAGCTCTTTATTTAACCTTTGATTCTGAATATCTTTGCTGGGCAGAGCAATCTTGATTGTAGGTCCCTGCTTTTCATGACTTGGAATAGTTCTTGCTAATCCCTTCTGGCCTGCAAAGTTTCTGTTGAGAAGTCAGCTGAGAATCTTATGGAAATGTCCCTGTAGTTAACCAACTTCTTTTCTCTTGCTGCTTTTAATATTCTCTCTTTATTTTTAAACTTTGGCATGTTAATTATGATGTGTCTTGGAGTGGGCCTCTTTGCGTCCATCTTGTTTGGGACTCTCTGTGCTTCCTGGGCTTGCATGTCTATTTCCTTCACCAAGTGAGGGAAGTTTTCTTTCATTATTTTTTTCACATAGATTTCCAATTTCTTGCTCTTTCTCTTTTACCTCTGGCACCCCAATAATACAAAGGTTGAACCTCTTGAAGGTGGCCCAGATACTTCTTATACTATCTTCATTTTTCAGATTCTTTTCTTCTTCTTGTTATTCTGATTTGTTGGTTTTGTTTTGGTTTTTTTTTTTTGCTTCCTTATGTTCCAAATCATTGATTTGATTCTCAGCTTCATTCACTCTACTATTGTTCACCTGTAAATTGTTCTTTATTTCAATTAGTGTTTCTGACTGGATCTTTTTTATGACATTGAAGTCCTCACTAAGTTCCTTGAGCATATTTACAACCACTATTTTGAACTCTACATCTGATAGATTGTTTATCTCCATTTCATTTAGCTCTTTTTCTGGGGTTCTGAACTGTTCTTTCATTTGGGCCATATTTCTTTGTCTCCTTGCTTTGACAGCCTCCCCGTGTTTGTTTCTATGTGTCAGGAGGAGAAACAAACTACTTTGACTCCATGTCTTGGTAGTGTTGCCTAATGTAGTAGGTGTCCTGTAGGGTCCAGTGGCAGAGCCTCCCCATCACACAAGCTGGGTACTCAAGGTGTGCCTTTTGTGTGGGCTGAGCACACCCTCCTCTTGTAGTTGAGCCTTTGTTGCTGTTGGCAGATCAATGGGAGGGATTTACCCAGGCCAGTCAGCTGCAAGGATTGGCTAAGACCACTTACCACCAACCTTTGCCCTCTATGGAGAATCAACTGTTCAGGGCCAGGGTAGTGGTGCTCTGACAAGGTCTATAGCTATCCACTGGGTGAGCTTGACCTGGGATTTCTTGGGTGGTGCAGGCCAAGGTTAGCTCCTACCTGTGTTTTGCCCAGGGCTTCCCTGCCTAAGCTATAAAGAAATCTGAGATTTTCTTCCGGCCAAGATGGAGGCGTAGGCGGACACACTGTGCCTCCTCTCACAACCAAAATTAAGGACAACAAATATTTAGAAACAAGAAAACAACCAGAACTTATAGAAAACTGAACTGTACGGAAGTCCAACAACCATTCATCCAGACCGGTAAGAGGGGCAGAGTCACGGCAGGAGAAAGTGGAGGTGCGGACCCAGGAACGCAAGCAGCAGCGGCTGGCAGTTCCCAGGTGCACAGGCGGCGGCTGGCGGTCCCCGGGCACAGGGGGGCAACTGTGCAGACCCAGTGAGGCCGCACAAGGCGGCTGGCTGACTGACCAGGTGGTCTCACATTCGAGCGCGCAGACGGTCCAGGCGAAGGGGAAGTGGCGGAGGGGACTGAATCCAGGAGAGAGCGGAGCAGGCGCCATTGTTCCCTCTCAGACCCCGCCCCCACATACAGTGTCACAACCCAGCGACTGGGCTGCCCCGCACTGGGGAGCACCAGAGGCTCCGCTCCTCACTACGTAATAGCACGCGCGTGTGCGCAGATAATCCAGGTGAAGGGGAAGCAGCGGAAAGGGCCGGAGTCTGGGAGAGAGCGGAGCAGGCGCCATTGCTCCTTCTCAGACCCCGCCCCCACCTATAGCGTCACAACCCAGCGACTGGGCTGCCCCGCCCTGAGGAACACCTAAGGCTCCACCCCCTCACTATGTAATAGCCTCGACCAGACTAAAACCAAAACAACAACAACAAAAAAACCCCACCAAAAATGGCTCAAACCGGAAAACAAATAAAAGCCCCAGAGCCAATTCCTCTAAGCAGTGAAGAGATAGCCAACCTGTCAGATGCACAGTTCAAAGCACTGGTCATCAAAATGCTCACAGAATTGGTTGATTTTGCTCACAAACTAGATGAAAAAATGCAGGCTACAATCCGTGAAATGAAGGAAGATGCATGGGGAACTGATAGAGATGGAAGGAAAAGTGGGACTCAAATCAATGGAGTGGACCAGAAGGAAGAAACTAACAACCAAACAGAAGACGAGGAAGAAACAAGAATTCGAAAAAATGAGGAGAGGCTTAGGAACCTCCGGGACATCTTTAAACATCCCAACATCCGAATTATAGGGGTCCCAGAAGGGGAAGAAGAACAGCAACGAGTGGAAAACTTATTTGAACAAATAATAAAGGAGAACTTCCCCCATCTGGCAAAGGAAATAGACTTCCAGGAAGTCCAGGAAGCTCAGAGAGTCCCAAAGAAGTTGGACCCAAGGAGGAACACACCAAGGCACATCGTAATTACATTAGCCAAGATTAAAATGAAGGAGAGAATTCTAGAAGCAGCAAGGGATAAGGGGACAGTCACCTACAAGGGAGTTCCCATCAGACTGTCAGCTGATTTCTCAAAAGAGACCTTACAGGCAAGAAGAGGCTGGAAAGAAATATTTGAAATCTTGAAAAGCAGGGACCTACATCCAAAATTGCTCTATCCAGCAAAGCTGTCATTTAGAATGGAAGGGAAGATAAAGTGCTTCTCAGATAAGGTCAAGTTCAAGGAGTTCATCATCACCAAGCCCTTATTATATAAAATGTTAAAGGGACTTATCTAAGAAAAAGAAGATAAAACTATGACAGTGAAAAGACAACAAACTCATAGCTATCAAGAACCACACCTAAAACAAAAGCAAACTAAGCAAACAGCTAGAACAGGAACAGAACCACAGAAATGGAGATCATATGGAGGGTTAGCAACAGGGGCGTGGGAGGAGGAGAGAGGGGGAAAAGGTACAGAGAATGAGTAGCATAGATAATGGGAAAAAAATAGACAGGGGGAGGGCAAGAATAGTATGGGAAATGTAGAAGCTAGAAAACTTATGACCCATGGACATGAACTAAAGGGGGGAATGTGGGTGGGAGAGGGTGGGTAGGGTGGAGGGGAATGATGGGGGAGAAATGGGACAACTGTAATAGCATAATCAATAAAATATATTTAAAAAAAAAAAAAGAAAAGAAATCTGAGATAGTTGCTATTTTTGCTGGGCTTGGAGAGTCCCAGGCAAAGCCAAGCTGTGAATCTAGGCTTGCTGCTGGTGGTGCAGGGAAGGGGCTCACTGAGACCAGCCATTGCTTATTCGAGAGGATTTAGGAAGATGTGCAGCATGAGCCAAGACCAGCCATTCATATGGAGATCTGCAAGATGGGTCAAACAGTATTAGCCAGGTTGATGGAGTCCCAGATATGGCACCAGCTGTCAGCTCTGTGGGGGGATGGTTTAGAAAAGGGACAATGGCTCTGCTCACTTTGATCCCAGACACTTCAGTTTCTCCCTGTGTACCACTGGTACCTTTCAAGCTGCTACCCCAGTGCTGGATCTCAGAGGGAGTGAGTGTGAGTAGATGAGTCCATGTGTGAATCTTTAAGAGGAACTGCCTGAAGCTCCAGCAGTTTCTTCTACTGAGTCAATTCCTGGTGGTTTCTGCAGCCAGAAGTTGTGGGGACTTGTCTTCCTGGCATGGGAAACCTGGGCTAGGGGCCTGGTGTGGTGCTGGGACTGCTTGCTCCAGAGATATTCCTCCCAAATTTTTGTCCACCACACATGGTTGAAGGATCAGCCTGTTCTGCATCTGCGCCCCTCCTACCAGTCTGGATGGACGTGGTTTCTTAATTTTGTGGCTGTCAGACTTCCAATCAGCTTGATTTCTTATGGTCTGCATGATGATTGTTCTATCTTTTAGATGCAATTTTGATGTGGTTGTGGGAAAAGGCAAGCCGTGTCTGCCTACGCTGCCATCTCGACCGGAAGTCCCCTTTTAACATTTCTTGTAATGCTTTATTGGTAGTGACAAACTCCGTTAGGTTTTTCTTGTTTGGAAAGTTCTTTATCTCTCCTTCAATTTTAAATGATAAACTTACTGTGTAGAGTAGTCTTGGTTATAGGTCCTTTCTTTTCATTACTTTAAATATCTTGTGCCAATCCCTTATGGCCTGAAAAGTTTCTGTTGAGAAATCCCCTGACAGTTTTATGGGAGCTATCTTGCCACATTTGCTGCTTTTAAGAGTCTCTCTTTGTTTTTAACTTTTGCCATTTAAATTATGATGAATCTAGATGTGGGTCTCTTTGGGTTTGAGACTCTTATGCTTCCTGAACTTGTATGTCTTTTTCCCTTACCACATTACGGAAGTTTTCAGCTATTATTTTTTCTAATATGTTGTCAATCCCTTGCTCTTTCTCTTTTCTTTCTGGTATTCCTGTGATGCAAATATTGTTATGCTTGATGTTGTCCCAGAAGTCCCTTTAACTATACTCATTTTTTTTATTCTTTTTTCTTTTTGCTATTCTCATTGGGAGTTTTCTGCTACCTTGTCTTTCAAATCTCTGGTTTGATCCTCTGCTTCATCTAATCTGCTGTTGATTCATTCTAGTGTATTCTTCATATCAGTTATTATATTCTTCATTTCCGACTCATTCTTTTTTATGGTTTCTATGTATTTTTTTAAGCTTACAATCTCTTTGTTGAAGTTCTCACTGAGGTCGTCTATATTCCCCCTATGTTCCAGTACCTCAATTTTGGATGCTCCCCTGGGGTTTCCTAGGTTTTTGAGGGAGCTCCTCTTAATGACCAGCCACTTGTGAACTTCTTGAGGGAAGGGATCACATTTTATCTGCCTCTAAATCCTCGGAACCTACAACAACAGGTTTGAAAGATTTTTCTAGCAACCTGGATACCCACATGTTTCAGACAGAACACCCATTCTTGCTCTGGAGAATTAGTGCCCTTCTAGAACCTGGTGGCCTGACCCTGCAGGTTAACCCAGAGGCTGGGGACCCCCCAACTGAGGATAAAAATCACCCATCTTACAGCCAGCTCAAAATGTTCCTTTCACCCTGGCCTTAGATACCCAGCCCTGGGATGGTCCCTTACTCATAGTGCGGGCTCAGGGGCTCAGGAAATGCAAACAGAAACCAAGAAACAGAGGCTACAGGCAGACACTATTTTCCAGTTTACTGTGTGGTCTTTGCCTTTTTTTTCACATTATAATCCTCTAGCCAGGCCATTGATAGGTTCAAACATAAAGTTTCTTAGACTTATCTTTCATAGTTAGTCCTGCTCAAAAGTTAAATAGTGGTGGGGAACATTTAATGCCACTAAGCTAAATACACTTGTCAGTTTATCCTGTATGGGAGAACTCCAGTCAGACTTTCAGACACCAGAACACATAGCAAGGACCAGACTCAGAGCCTTTGCAAGTCACAGGGGAGCATTTTGACCAGGAAGTCTATGCTCCTTATGCTCACTGACATGTGCTGACTGCCCTGGGGATGAGCAGCTGGTGGCTGTACCCAAGGGGACACCAAAGCTGGTTAAGGCTTGGTCCACAGCCAGAAATAGTTTAGATTCCAAAAGTTCTTGCTATGTCACAGCAGCAAGAACACTTCATTTTCTGTAGCCATCAGTAAACTAGGAACCAGATAAGATGTAGTTCAGAAAGATAGTTACAGAAGAAAAGCCCAGGACAGAGGTCTTCTAACAGCCACGTGTTTATTATTTATTCATTATAATCTCTGTATTTCTGATTCCATCACCTGAGTAGCCCAGGGTCAAAGGCCTACCACCTACCACAGTGGTAATGAGTCTTCTACTGGCATTTGTACAGGGTTACATCTATGTATGGTAACTGAAAAAAAAAAAAAAAAGCACAGCTAGTCTGCTGAGTGTATAAATACTGATCACTCATTCCTGGCTCTATCTTTATAATGTGACAAATTCGAGGAGTAGGAATGTTAATTTGCCATCTTTTTATTTTTTATATTATGTTTTATTATTTATGCTATTACAGTTGTGCCAGTTTTTCCCCATTTGCTCCTTCTATCCAGCCTCTCCACTCCCCTGGGCAATCCTCACACCATTTTCCATGTCCATGGGTCATGCATATATGTTCTTTGGCTACTCTATTCTCTATGCCATACTTTATATACTCTTCATTAGTCTGTAACTAACAATTTGTACTTCTTATTCCCTTCACCGTTTTTGCCCATCCTACTGACACCTTCCCATCTGGCAACCATCAAATGTTCTCTGTATCTATGATTCTGTTTCTGTTCCGCTTGTTTATCTTGTTTTTTAGAATCAATTGTTGATAAATATGCATATATTGCCATTTTATTGTTCATAGTTTTGATCTTCTTCTTCTTCTTAAATAAGTCCCTCTAAAATTTCATATAATAATGGTTTGGTGATGATGAACTCCTTTAGCTTTTTCTCGTCTGGGAAGCTCTTTATCTGTTCTTCAATTCTAAATGATAGCCTTGCTGGGTAGAGTAATCTTGGTTGTAAGTCCTTGCTTTTCATCACTTTGAATACTTCTTGTTAATCCCTTCTAGCCTGCAAAGTTTCTGTTGAGAAATCAGCTGGCAAGCTCCATGTAGGTAACTAACTGCTTTTCTCTTGCTGCTTTTAAGATTCTCTCTTTGTCTATAACCTTTGGCATTTTATTTATGATGGGTTGGTGTGGGTCTCTTTGGGTTTATCTTGTTTGGGACTCTGTACTCCCTGAACTTGCATATCTATTTCTTTCACCAAATTAGGGAAGTTTTCTGTCATTGTGTTTTTAATATGTTTCCAATTTCTTGCTCTCTCTCTCTTCTCCTTCTGGCACTCCCATGATGCAAATGTGGGTATGCTTGAAGTTGTTCCAGGGGCTCCTTATATTATCCTCATTTTTTGGATTCTTTTTTTCTTCTTGCTATTCTGATTGGTTGTTTTTTGCTTCCTTCTATTCCAAATTATTGATATGATTCTCAGCTTCCTCCACTCTACTATATTTACAATTCCCTATAAATTGTTCTTTATTTCAATTAGGATATCCTTCATTTCTGACTGGATTTTTTTTTATGCTGTTGAGGTCCTCACTAAATTCCCTGAGCATCCTTATAACCAGTGTTTTCAACATTGCATCTAGTTGCTTGCTTGTCTCCATTTTGTTTAGTTCTTTTTCTAGAGTTTTTTATGTTCTTCATTTGGGCCATGTCTCTTCGTCTCCTCATTTTGGCAGCCTCCCTGTGTTTGTTCCTACGTATTAGGTAGGGTGGCCTTATGCAGTAGGTGTCCTGTAGAGTCCTGTGGCACAGCCTCCCCTATTACACAAGCTGGGTACTTGAGGTGGGCCTACAATGTGGGCTGTGTACATACTCCAATTGGAGTTGAGCCTTAATTGATTTTAGCATGTCCAAGGTCATCCAGTGACTATGTTCTGTCCAGGGTCACACAGTATAAGTACAAAGCAACCTACAGATGGTGGCTACCTGTGCTGGGCTTGGAGGTACCCAGGCAAGGCCAAGCTGTGAACCAAGGCTGGCTGCTGCTAGTACAACTTTGTGAGTGTGGTACATGGCTCATTGAAGCCAGATGCTACTTGTTTGAGAGAATTTAGAAAAATCTGAAGCATGGGCCAGGACAAGCCATTTGTATGGAAAAGCCACTAGGAACAGATTGGGTGGGCCCAAAATTTGAGTGGAGCAGGGCTTCAGGGAATCACCAGGGCAGGGAAAACAGAGTGAGCCAGGTTGATCAAGTCTCAGATATGGCACTCACCTGCTGGCTCTGTGGCTCTGTAGGGCGAAGGCCCAAAAAAGGAACAATGGCCACTGCCAGCACTTCTGTTTGGGAAAAAGTTGTCCCCCCGGCCCCCGCTCTTGCCCTGATGCCAGACAATTCAGTTCTTCCCTGTATGTCTCTGATGACTTTCAGTCTTCTGTCCACACACTGGAGTTCAGACAGAGTGAATTCAAGTAAGTCTGTGTTTGGGCTCTTTAAGAGGAACTGCATGAGATTCCAGCAGTTTCTGTCTTCCACTGGCTCGAATCCCACTGGTTTTTACAGTCAGAAGTTATGGAGACTTATCTTCCCGGCACTGGAACCCTGGGCTGGAGAGTGTATTGTAAGGCTGGGACCCCTCACTCCTGAGATATCCCTGATGATTTTTATCCACCACATGTGGGTTTGGAACCAGCCTGATGTGTGTCTCTGCCCCTCTTACCAGTCTCAATGTGGTTTCTTCTTTAATTCTGTAGTTGAATTTCTCTTTAATTCTGTATCGTAGGACTTTCACTTAGTTTGATTTCTGATGGTTCTGAGTGATGGCTGTTCTTTAGTTCAGTTGCAGTTTGATGGGGTTATGGAAGGGGGCATGCCATGTTTATCTATGTTGCTATCTTGACTGGAAGTCCTAACATGCCATCTATTTTGCATCAATATATATAAATAAATACCATGACTTAATTAGCAGAATCTGTAATAGCCAAATCCAGTTATGTGGAGCATTAGCACATCCACAATAAACAAAAGGACTTTTTTTTTTGTAGCCACTCTTCTACACTAGAAGCATTAAATCCTTTCCAGAACAAGGTAGTGTTACTGATCAGGAGCCTGGCCCCGAGTGGGTCTGCCTAGGGCCAGATGTAGTGCATAGGTTCCTGACTTCATGTAGGAAAGATTTCACAACACAAGTCCAGGTGACTATGAGGATGCATTTATTAAAGTTGGGGACAGTGAAACAAGGAAGGGCTTGGCATAGGAGAAGCAACAGGAGAGCCTAACTAAGCTGGGCTGCCTTAGCTCATTGGGAAGTCAGAGAAAAGGAGGCCTTAGGGGCAGGTTCAGGGTATTAGCCTGGGACAAGTTGCCACCTGCCATTGCCTTAGAGTTTGAAAGACATATGCCTGTGAAGAAAAAAGTAGGGGGAGAAGAAGGGAAAGTGAATGGTGTGGGCTGCTCTTCAGAGTTAGAGCATATGCTGGGGCCTTTGTCTTGAGGCTTTTATCTCTTTCTTGCAGGCAGAAATCTTAGGGAAGGTCTCAGGGGAGGGTTTCAGTAGACTATGCATCAGTTTTCCGGGTGTGCCCTTTCAGGGTCATGGTCTCCACTGATTGGTCAGTGACAGAGCAGGTGGTTTAGTCATTGCAGCTGGTTCTGACATAGCTCACCTGGTTTTTCTGTCTCTGGGCCTGAAGCTGAAACACAACTGAGGCCTGGATGTTATCTCCAGGGAAGTAAGGCCAGGGAGAAGTGGTTACTCTGGGGGTGAGGTCCTTGTTTTCCCAGTTTTGCCTCCTGCCTTCTGCCCTGGTGACCGTATGCACCTGGCTATAAATTTTTGGGCGAGTTTGTTCGGCTATATGTCTCAGTTTTTCTATTCCACTTGTCAAGGAATTTTCCTAGCATCTTACTATCCTGCCTCAGTTAGGTGTGTATATATAAATATATTATCCATGGCCTAGTATAGAAAAGTAGCTATTGTAGGAATTGATATCTGTTACTGTAAATGACAAAGAGATGAGGCACCCTTTTTGCTCTGCCTTTGGCTTATTCTGAAATAGGGGTGAGAGGGCAAGAAGTGAATTATATAAAGGGAACACTTCCTTTTAAAGATGAGTGAAACAGAAGAAGGACAGCCTGATTTCGAATCACTCATTCATTGAGAAAATATTGCTTCAGTCCCCGATATGTGCCAGGCTTTGTGTGAGGGGGTGACAATATCTAGTAAGACCCAGGATCCCATCTTTCGAAAAGAGTCCGACATAACTGCACAGGGTGAAGAGCAGACACATAAGATGATGGCTGCCCTGTGGTGGAAGGGCCCTTCACTGGAAGTCCAAATCCCTGACCTCGGTCACTGACTTGCTGTGTGAAATTGAGCCGATTGCTTCCCCTCTTTGGGTCTCAGTATCCTTGGCTGTGAAATGAGAGGCGGGAGAAACTTGCAGAAGAAATGCAGCATGTATAAAGACCCCACAATCCCTCAGTATTTTTTCAGTCCGTGGCTGTTCTGCTCTCCACAGAAACCAATTCAAACCTTTTCCGCTCTGCTCAGATCCCCATCTCTCTCTCAATTCCCTTCACTCTTAGCAAATGATCTTGCTCCCTACAGCGCAAAGACAATAGAACTCTTTGATGGGGATCGCCTCAACCTGCCACCACTGCATCCGCACCCAGGCTCTTCCCTGTCCCTCGTGGACGTGGAGGAAGCACCCTTCTCATTGGTGTTTAAATTAAACATGTTCCAGTCATTGTCATCATAAAAACAGACAAATATAAACTTCCCTCTGGTTAGCAATGTATCTTTTTGCTCCCTTCTCAAAGGGCTTCAAAGTTGACTGCACTCCCTGTTTGTTTCCTCACCTTCCAGTCGTTCTGCTGCTGCCTCCATTTGGCTCCCCCCCACCCCGCCCCCTCTCCCCGCCACACACACACACTCTCCCGTCCCCTCCCTTCCCACTCTACAACAGCTGTGTTTGTAAGGGTTACCTGGGACCTCTGTTACCTGAGGAACACTCTCACATCTTCACACCTCCTTTCCTTTGACCTCTCAGCAGCATGTCAAGCACAGTTAGTTGGCCACTTCCTCCTTCTCGAAGCACTCTATTTCCTTGGTCTTCAGACAACAGACACTCCTGATTCTTATCTAGCCACTTCCTAAGTTTAGAGGGTTGTTAAGTCCCAGTCCTGGGCCCATTCTCCTCTCACTCTGTGCTTGCTCCCTAAGCAATCTCATTTATTCTCAGGCTTAAGTGTCACAGTTCAAGTCCCTTGCTTGCCTGTTCACAAGTATTTATTGAGTATCTAGAATATGCCAGGTTCTGTGAGTTTTAGGTATGGATTCCCCAGACTTTCCCAGCCAGATAGGAAACCTTTTCACTGACATGGAAAAAAAAATCTCTTCTATCTGTGTACATGCTGATTTTACTCAATTTTAGGAAAATTGTATGGAGTGTTTACTCTGTGCCTGGAGCCGTTTTAGCAACTCTACAAGAATAAAGTCATTGAACTCTCACAGCAATCCAATGAGATAGAGAGGTTTTTTAAAAATAAGACTATTTTTGAGCAGTTTAGCAAAACTGAGCAGAAAGTGCAGAGAGTTGCCCTGTACCTGTCCCCACACACTCACAACCTCGCTCCCTACACACATTTGGCGCCAGAGTGGTCCACTTGCTATAATTAATGAAGTTACATAGACACAGCAAAGTTTACCTTACAGTTCACTCCGAGTGTTGTACATTCTATGGGTATTGACAAATATATAGTGACATGTATGCACCATCACAGTATCACACAGAGTAGTTCTCATTGTCCTAAATATCCTGTGAGCTCTGACTGTTCATCCCTCCCTCTCCCTGCCCCTGGCAACCACTCATCTTTTTACTCTCGCCACAGTTTTGCCTTTCTGGAAAGTCGTATAATTGAAATGATACAACATGTTGCCTTTCCAAGTTGGCTTCTTTCACTTAGTAGTATGTACTTACATTTCTTCAGGCCTTTTCATGGATCAATAGCTCATTTCTTTTCTGTGCTAAATAATATTGCATTGTCTGGATGTACCACAATGTCTTTATTCTTTCACCTACTGAATAATATCTTGGTTGCTTCAAAGTTTTGGCAATTATGATAGAGCTCCCATAAACATCTGTGTGAAGGTTTTCGTATGGGAATAAGTTTTCATTCATTTGGGTAAATACCAAGGACCACAATTGCTGGTGGTATGGTGTCACAGACTGCATGTTTGTGTTCCTCCAAATTCATGCATTAAAGCCCTGACCCTCCCCAGCATGACTTTGTTTGGATATGAGGCCTCTAAGGAAGTAATTAGCGTCAAAGAAGGTCGTAAGAGGGGAGCGCTGATTGGATAGGATTAATGTCTTTACAAAAGGAGACAGTAGGCCTTTCTTTCTCTCTCTCTTCCCATGCGAAGTGTGGCCATGTGGGGACGTAGTGAGAAGATGGCCTGCTCCACACCGGGAAGAAAGACCAGGAGGAAACCAAATCATCTAGAGCCTTGATCTTGGACCTTCCAGCTTCCAGAGCTGTAAGGAAATAAATTTCTACTGTTTAAGCCACCCAGTCAATGGTATTTTGTTATGGCAGCTTGAGCTAAATAAAACAAACAGTTAAAATATATTTAGTTTTGTAAGAAATGTCAAACTGTCTTCTAAAGTGGTTTTTCCAATTTGTGTTGTCACCAGCAATGAGTAAGTTTCTATTGTTCCTCCTCCTCACCAGTATTTGGTATTGTTAGTGTTTTGGATTTGGGCCATTCCACCAATAATAAGTATATAGCAGTATCTTGGTGTTGTCTTAATTTCCAATTCTGTAACAACATACAACGGTGTTGAGCATCTTTTCATATGCCTACTTGCCGTCTGTATATCTCATTCAGTGATGTTTGTTTCTTAATCAAGTTGATTTTTTTTTATTGTTGAGTTTTAGGAGTTCTTTGTATATTTTGAATAATAGTTCTTTATCAGATGTGTCCTTTTCAAATATTTTCTTTCAATCTGTAGCTTGTCTTCTAATTATGTTGATAGTGTCTTTCACAAAGCAGAAGTTTTTGATTTTAATGAAATCCAGTTTACCAATTATATCTTTCATGAATGGTACCTTTGGTGTTGGATCGAAAAAGTCATGGCAGTGGCCAAAGTCATCTAAATCTTCTCCTGTGTTATCATCCAAGAATTTAATCGTTTTGTGTTTTACTCTTAGGTCCACGGTTCATTTTGAGTTAACTTTGGTGAAGGATATGAGGCCTGTGTCTAGATTCATGTATTGCATGTGGACGTGCAGCCCTTCCAGCACCGTGTGTTTCAGAGACTACCTTTTCTCAACAGAATTGCTGTAGACACTGCTGTCGAACGTACGCATCTGACGGAAGAAGAAAGGTCAGTGAACTCACCCCAGGATCGTGCAGCAGGTCATCGATAGACGAAATCCAATTCAGGTTGTGTGCCCATGAACTTATGGTCTTGTCCACATCCCTCTGTTACTTCTCTATTTCATGCCCGTCTCTGTATTAACGAAGAAACACATGTTCACTGTGGAAATAAATTGTCTAAAAGAAGCAAGTAAATGTTAACCATTCTTCCATTACCAAGAGATAACCATTTTGACATGTGTCCTCCCAGCCTTTACCCTTTGTATGTATGTATGGTAGGTTTTTATTATAAAAAATCAGAGGATACCATTCTGTTTCATAACCTGAGGTTTTTTCATTTAACACTAAAATGATGAACATTTTTCCATGTCAACAAGTGTATCTTTAGAATATAATTTTTATTGGATGTATAGTATACTCTCTTCCCACAGATTTACCCCAGTTTTTCAGTTGATCCTTTCTGGTGGGCAGGTGGTTTGTTCTTTACCCTTTGTGGTTCATCTGTACCAGTGTACTTCATTGTTCCTTAGGATAAATTTCTAGCAAGAGAACTGCATAGTCAAAGAGGGTGTGGGGAGTGCACCTTTACAAGCCTGTGCTCAAGTAGCTGCCTTGATTGAGAGGCACAACCTTCGGGAACCACAGTCAGAAGGCATTTGATATGACCAATGCCCACATTACATGCCAGTTTTTCTTTGTTTTTGAAGATACAAAATTTCATCTGTTTTAATGGTTGGAGTCCTCACACAGGAAATTAGGGGAAAATGCAATGGGAGCTGCTACTCTAGTACCACTTAGAATTGGCAAAGCTTTAACTGGATTCTGTGAAGGTGCCCAAGCCCCTGCCACACGACTATCACCAGAGCTAATCTGCCCTCAAAGAGCTCAGCTTCACTTATGCATGGGCATTCAAGGGGGTGAGGGGACAGAAGCCCACACAGCTAGCCTGAGTGCCATGTGGACTGTGGCAAGTCACATTATAAAGTGTTCTGACAGTTCAGAAACAGGATAATTTAGGGTTTGAAAGAATGGATTTGAGAGCCAAGGACAAGGCAAAGACTTGGACAATGGCCCAGACATGTGGGAAGACTTTGGGGGTAGAGTTCTTGTAGCCACAGTGAATAGAATGTCAGAATGTGTGTGTGTACATGCGCGTGCACGCGCGCACACACACACACACACACACATACACACACAAGGGATGTTGAAGAGGATATGGTTCACTATTGTGGAAAGTCTAAATGGTGTGAGGCTTTGAATGAGAGGCCACCAAGGTTAGTCCCTGTACTATAGGCAGCAGGAAACTAGGGAGGGACTTTTATAAATAATACATAGCCAGAGCAGGGTAACCAGGAACAAAAACAGACCTTGTATTAGGCTGTCGATTGGACCCAGTGCTGGTCTCTTCCCCTCCTCTCTTTCCACCCTGGTGATTAGGAGAGCAGAGCTGGGGAGACAAAGAGCAACCTGCCCATTGCATAGCCTGACACGTACATGATTCAGCCAACATTTCACCATACCGAACCTACGGGTGGTGAGCCTTCAAATCTAGTAAATCTGTCTTATACACCAGTATAATGATTTTAGGAGTTGGGTGCTCTAAGGGTGGGGAGGGGGTTGAAAAGGAGTGTGAAGGTTCAGGGCCCATTTCTGGAACACGTCAGGTCCTGACTCGAGTTTTCCAGAGAAGTCCCAATAGAATCAGAGAGTTTGTTGCCAGGAGAAAGAAGAGGGCCCAATGGGCAGAGGACAATGGTTGGGGGGCAGTTTAGTAAGTTTTCCTGGGGTGCAACAATTGCTAGTTCCTTCTGCGGCTGATCCTAATATAGCAGTCTGCTGTTCTCCCCTCTCATCTCACTGTGGCCACCGCACCTTCCAACTGTTGCCGCATCCAAATGGTTGATATAAATTGCCATCAAAATCCAGCACAAACAGAAAGACACACCCTGCAACATTGTGAGTTTTGCTGAACATTGCAGTTTGGAATCCTTTTTCAAAAGGACACATTTTAATAAGCCACAGCTTGCATCCAAGTGTCTTCAATTAGAAATTTTTCTGCCCCTGGTTGAAGAGTCGATCCTGAAGCCTGGGGAAGCACTGGGCAGGAGTGTACTGAGGGCTTCGCCACAAGGCTGATCTCTCTTAACTTCATGGAAAGAAAAAAGAAACCCCTCACCCGGCTGTCCTTCTACCCCAGCTGTCCTCCTCCCAGAATTTCAGGCCTGGGAGGACTAGGCCGGGGGAAGCCCTGGAGATCAATTTGCACCAGTCTGAATTGGCTGCTGAAAACAAATAAGCTCTAGTTTACCCATTTTTTCCACAACACCAAGAAACTGGAAGAAACCCCAAGTTAATCAATATACATTTCCATTTAACTCACCAGCAATTCTTGGCCTAGCTTGGTACAAGATGACATTGTTGTACAGCAGCCCCCCTTGTCCGAGGGGCTATAGCCTAAGACCCCCGGGGGATGCTTGAAACCTCAGGCAGTACTGAATGCTCTCTAGAGAGTACTCTGTAGAGTATAGAGTATACTGTATGTTTTCCTATACATACATACCTATGATAAAGTACAATTTATAAATCAGGCACAGTAAAAGATTAACAACAATAAATAATAAAATAGGACAATTATAACAATACACTGTTATAAAAGTTATGTAAATGGGGTCTCTTACAAAACATTTTATTACTGTACTCACCCTTCTTTTTGTGATATAAGATGGTAAAATACAAGATTTCATCATGCTACTCAGAATGGGAAGCAATTTAAGTTTTATGAATTGCTTATTTTTGGAATTTTTTTGTTTAATAGTTCAGACTGCAGGGGAATATGGGTAACTAAACCCGCAGAAAGTGAAACCACAGCCCTGATCGGTGTGGCTCAGTGTGGTGGGTGTTGTCCTGCTAACTGAACCAAAAGGTCGGGTCACTGATCTGGTTCAGTTCTGGGTCAGGGCGTGTGCCTGGGTTTCGGGCCAGGTCCCCAGTTAGGGGTGTGCAAGATGCAAATGATGGATGTTTCTCTCGCATACCAATGTTTCTCTCACTCCTTCTTCCTTCCCCTCTCTCTAAAAATAAATAAAAACATAAAATCTTGAAAAATAAAAATAAATAAATAAAGTTTAAAAAAGAAAATGAAACCACAGATAAAGGGGGATGACAGCAATCAGAAATGATAATTTTAGAAATGATTGGTAGGAAAGTTGTACTAATTATTTCAAAACAAAAATCACATTTTCCAGGTTTTTCTGTGGTCATTCAACAACCTCTTCTGAAAAAGAGCCTCAAAGTCAAATCATGTTCACTGGTTCTGTCTCCTCTCCCGCATCTCCATGTTGGATGGGCACGGGGACCAGTCCCGGGGCCCCTTCTCATCTCCCCGTATACTCACTCCCTGCGTGGCCGGAGCCGGTCCTCTGGCCGTCTGTGCCGTCACATGCTGAGCACTCCCAAGGCCTCTCTTCTGATTCCAATTTCCCAGTGCCATGACTTCCCGCACCTTACATTTCACTCATCCTCCCTTCCCCAAAGCCTTTTCTCTCATCTTTATTATTTCCAGCTGCTCAGGCCTCAAAACTTGAATTCATCTTATCTTACATTCCTCTTTCTCCCTTCCTTCATAAACATCAGCAAATTCTACTTGCTCTACCTTCAAAATATACTCAGAATCCCTCTCATCCCCTCTCCTTTTGCCACCCTAGAGCAAGACATCATCTTGATTCTGGAAGCCTCTTCATTAACCTCCTTAAAGTCCATAGGAATCTTTTTACATGAGTCAGATCAGGTAAAAACCCTTCCAGACTTCTTCTCCAAGAGCCTGTCCCCTCACTCTGACCCGCTCTTTTGTCACTGCCCCAGGCTCACTCTGCTCCGACCACTCTGGCCTCTTTCTTCAATAATGCGAGCAGTTCATGCTTCCCCAGGTACATGTGGTTCGATCCCTTCATGTTCTTTCTTAATATTTCTACTAAAGTAATCTCCTTATCAGAGAGGCCTCCCTAGGCCATGGCATCTGAAGTGATGTCACCACCCTTTGGTACTCTTGTCCCTTATTTTGCTTTGTTTTTCTTCATTGCACTTATGACCACTCAGCATTTTACCTATTCATTTGCTTATTTGTTATCATCATCCCCCCACCAGAATACAAACTCAGTGAGGGCAAGGTTTTTGTTTGTTTGCTCCTAAATCTCAGTCCTTGGCACTAATAGGAGCTCAATAAATGCATGTGAAACGGGGGAACTGAAAGGCTCTTAGGGTTCATTCAGTCCAAATGTATCACTCTACACGAGAGGATAGCATGGCTAGAGAGGACAACTGTCTGGAGGAGACCACTTAGACGACTAATAGCTGTGCTGGAAGGAGTCCCACATACCCTGCCACCCAGCCAACTCCACTACCTGAGGCTCCAGGTGATGAGTGCATTCTACTCAACACCCAGCGCATATTTGTCTGTGTGTGTGTTATCTACTATTTAAATTCGCTACATGTAATATACTCTGATGCTTATATTTAATCCGAACTCCAGTTAGTTTTCTTTATTTTTTGTTTTTCAGTTATGGTTTACTTCAATACTATTTTGTATTGGTTTTAGGTATACAGCATAACGGTTAGGCAATCATACACTTTACAAAGTATTCCTCCCAATATTTCTAGTACGCAACTATTTCATTTTTTAAAAAATATATTTTATTGGTTATGCTATTACAGTTGTCCCATTTTCCCCCTTCACTCCCCTCCACCCTGCACACCCCCTCCCACCCACATTCCCCCCTTTAGTTCCTGTCCATATGTCATAAGTTCTTTAGCTTCTACATTTCCTACGCTATTCTTGCCCTCCCCCGTCTATTTTCTACCTACCGTCTATGCTACTTATTCTCTGCAACTATTTCATTTTTTGAAAAATGTTGACCCTACTCTATTAAATTAACTTCATGTCCTCTTAATGGGTTTCAAGCCACGGTTTGAAACCAGTACACTATACTAAAAGACCAAAAATCACTCCATGTATCTTTCCGAAGAGTAGTAAAAAACATGGCCAATGCACAAACATATGTTTTTAAAGACTTTTAAAAGTGCTAGAGGAAAATAATCTAGTGACAGTAATTCTATAGTTAACTTGGCTATGCAGAGAAATAAAAGAAATATGGAAGGTCTGTTTTCTTGGCTCTCATATCTCATATATACTAATCTCAAAACATCATCTTATTTCTGATTCCATCCTTGTCTCCCTCTTTCCAGTTCTGAATTTCACGCTATGCCATGTCATATTCATTTTCTTGGTTTTGTGTCTTGTTTTCTGTACCAACTCATGCTTATAAATTACTGCTTTGTGCTTGCAGTCAGAACAGTGCATTCCGAAAGGAGGCAGGACAAATGGTGAGGTTTTCACATAGCTGACTTTGTTTTGACAGGGATGGTATCTGATGGAGTGGGAACTGATTATAGCCCAACACCCAGCCTCACTGTACACACTAACTATTCATAGCTGCAGGGCTGGGGAGACACACGTGAGCATGGGGGTGAGAGACTGAGAAGCTGATCAAGCGAATATGTGGTTATGCAAGGCATAGAGGTCAAGGTCATGCTAAAAATCAAGTATTTAAAATATTGGCTCCAGCACAACAACTCTGTGGTCTAAATTTATCCCACTCTTGCTACTCTCACAGGACTGACAGAGCAGCTAGTGTTACCACTCAGGAAAAGGGCAGAACAGGGTCCAAATCTGTATCTAAAAGAAATCTCAAACGAAAAAGATGCAGAGAATCTGACCTGGCTTCTTCAGGTATTTTGAAAGATGTGCCAAGTAACTGGATATTATTGCGGGAGAACTTGGTTACATAAACCAGATAATGTCACCATTTTCATTATTGCTGCTGTCCATGCATGTGGTTGGAAATTTCACTGGGCGTATACCACCCAGTTCAGGCCGTTCAGACTCTTCTCACAGACTTGGGGAGAAACAGCGGTGACAAGGAGACACTCAAGACTCGTGTCTTGGTCACTCTCCATGTGCCTCCGCCACCCATCTCTGCCCGGCTCACCTGCTCTGTGTTCTCTCTAACTGCATCACCAGGCCGCCGTTCCTTTGCCTTCCTGTTGGGTTCAGCTGTGGGAGTTGCTGGCAAGAGATTCCAGGCTGACATGTTTGTAATTCACTCCATCTCGCCCCATCCAGGCTGCCTTGCTCCTGCTTTACTGCGTTCTGGCCACAGTCACATTCTTCTGCAGCCCCGTTTCCTGTGGGAGGTCCCTCTCCCACCAATCCAGCTCGCACAGACTCCAGCCACATTTCCTCCTCTTGCTTTTTAGGCCTAGTCCTAGTCCCTGGTGTCTCACCATTTCACGTTAGATTCTTAACTCTGGCCACACCGTTGTCAACAGTCCCTTCACTGAGCTCTTATTCTGTCTCCTTCCCCCAGTTAAACACTTTTTTAAAAGATTTTATTTATTCATTTTTATTTTTTTAATATTTTATTGATTATGCTATTACAGTTGTCCCATTTCTCCCCCATCATTCCCCTCCACCCTGCACACCCCCTCCCACCCACATTCCCCCCCTTTAGTTCATATCCATGTGTCGTAAGTTCTTTAGCTTCTACATTTCTCACATTATTCTTGCCCTTCTCCTGTCTATTTTCTACCCACCATTCCCAACATCTAAGGCTCTGCCCCTCACTATATAACAGCCACAACCAGACCAAAAACAAACAAAAAAACCCCCCAAAAAACCCAAAAATGGCTCAAACAGGAGAACAGATCAAGGCCCCAGAGCCAATTCATCTAACCAAGGAAGAGATAGCCAACCTATCAGATGCACAGTTCAAAGCACTGGTCATTAGGATGCTCACAGAATTGGCTGATTTTGGTTGCAAATTAGATGAACAAATGAAGGCTACAATAAGTGAAATGAAGGAAAACGCACAGGGAACCAAGAGTGATGGGAGGAAAACTGGGACTCAAATCAATGGAGTGGACCAGAAGGAAGGAAGAAACAACCTTCCCCAAGTTAAACACTTCTGAGTGCGTATCTGCTGCCTGCTGGGACCCAGACTGACGTATTGTACTTAGTCTCACATCTATGCGTACTCTGGGCTTTGCTTACACCCACGTCTCTAAAGGTCCAGCCAGGCAGCACACTTTGCTGCCTTTAAATCTGACTTCTGCCCTGGGCACAGGCCCTTGGGGCTCTCTCTCCTTCTTCCCACTCAGGTCCTGCTTGTTTGGAACAGTTGCCAGGTACTGAATGCCAACAGTTGGCCCACTGAAAGAGTCCCTGACTTTGTTATGATGTTTTGAATAAAATCAGGTAAGGGCCAAAGCTCACAGCAGTGGCCCCAGGTTTTTTAGGCTGCAGTCCTTTCCAAGGGCTCAGGAGAGATGGAAATGGCTGGTTCAAACTAGTGCCTAAGGGGAAATAGACTCTCAGGCCTGGAAAGAACATTAAAGGTCACCTGGGCCAACCCTCTGCCTTTGCAGCTAGGAAAACTAAGGCCCAGGGAGAAGGGACTACCCTGAGCACAGGTACTGTTAGAAACATGGCGAGAATCCACAGGTCTTGAATATTCATCACCAAATCGCAGTGTTGGAAGGAGCATTAAAGTTTGTACAGCCTGACCACAATAAGTAGCAAAGTACAGGGCTCTGCCATTTACAAGGGGTGGGGGGCACCAGAGCCACAATGGTCCCTGGTGACCTGCAAACCCAACCCTCACCAGGGACATTCCATACAGTGCAGCAGGATGGGATTTGGAGCAGAGGCACCAAGGAAACTCCCTTCTACCCAAGGTCACCAGTAGCTCCCTGCTCTTAACAGGGCAAACATCCTGCCAGGGGGCCAGCCGCCTGACCAGCCACATGGCGTGGGCAGCACTGCCGCCCCAGCTTCCTGGGAACCAACCCCTTGGCAGAGTGCTGACTGTGTTCCCTTCCCGGGTCCTCAGTGAAGCTAGGTTTCCCAGGCGCTGGAGGCTAGATGGGGCCATGTGACGAGTCCTCACCAACAGAAGCAAGCAAAAGTTATAGATCCGTTTCCGTTCATGGTGGCCAAGAAAAAGCTTTATTTTCTTTTCTGTCTTCTGGCTGGAGGCAAAGGATTCCAAGACAGTGAAGTTACCACCACATGGGCCCAGACAGGATGCCCATGTCTCTGGACGACAGCTATGTGGGAGCCCTGCCCCACAAGCCCCACCCACATCTCACAGTCATGGGTGAGAAATAAGTAAGCTAGCGGAATGCTGAACCCTGCTGGGACAAGGGGTGAAAGAGGGTGAGCAGCAGCTAACAACCCTGACTGATAGAGAAATTGAATACTTTCCAGGTTACCCACAAATTCCTCCGATCCCTCAGGACTGATCTTTCAGAGACATCTTCAAGCCCTCCCTTCCGCCCCATTGTGGAAGTCTGATTCCACAGTGTCTCCCATCTACCTCACCTGCCCCTTCCTTCCCTCACGCTCTCTCCCGCCAACTATGTCCTGAACGGCCTTCTAGGGAGTCGACTTTCTCCCCTTAGAAGGATCCTTCTCACTTTGCCAGGACTGTTTCTTTAAAGGGTCCTCTGACTCTCTTTAGTCCTCAAACAGCACACCTAGAATTGCCCCTGGAATTGTCCCAGTCCCAACAGTCAGCGCCAGGCCACTTTCCTTAAAGCAAAGCTGCGGGAGAACAGCAATATTCCTGTTGGCTCTGCAAACGTGCTCCGAGTCTCCGTTATCTCCTTTATTGTTCTAAAGGGACAATAATTTAAGAGCACTACTTACAAGTTTTTGATAACAACAACAATAATAGCAATGACAGAGATGATAACCCCGCCTTTTTTTTCCATTGTAGAAACTTCCAGCCATTCACCCTATCAATCCCTTAAAATAGAGTCCTTCCTATCTTGACTCTTCCCTTTTGGGACATGACCTTGGTTTCAATGTCTAATCTCCAAGATCCTGGGGTGGTACCCACAGAGAGATTTTGTTTTTTAATTTCTTCAGGCCATAGGGGGCTTTCTGCAGAGGAGACAATGAAATTTGTGCTTTTTCCCACCCTTCTGGAGAAAGAAAGATTTCAGGGGCCACCATACCTAAACATCCTGGGTGTTTCCAGCAAATCCTAGCAGATGATGAGATGGATGGGGAAAATGTGGCCACTGAGGCCTATATTGCTGGTGGTAGGGTTGTTTTGTTTTTTTTAGTCAGTGTAGGTGGTCAATTAAATTACATTTGCCTAGTCTTTTATCAGTTTCTCCTGACTTGCTTTTGAGTTCTTAACTAGTAAAAATCTTTCGTGAGGTAATTATATACGCTTATGGTATGTGCCTTAGTGAATCATTGACTGATGGACTGAATTAATAGGTATTATAAACTACTAGCCTCATGACCACGTGAGGTCATGGAAAGCAGGCTCACCAAAGTCAGGGGACCTAGGGCCTAGCCTTGGCCCTGTTTCAAACTCAACCATGTGATTATAAGCAAGTCACTTCTGCAGACTGGCACTAGGTTTCATCACATATAAAATGAAGAGGTTGTGCTTCTCACATATCCACATGAGCACAGATCACTTGGGGATCTCGTGAAATGCAGATTCTGCATCAGGATGTCTGGGGTGGGACCAAGACTCTTCATGTCTAAGAAGGCCCAAGTGAGACCTATTCTTCTGGTCAATGCACCACACTTGGAGTAGCAAGAGTCTTGCTAGATCTCCACGGTCCCTTTCCTAATCTTTAATGGCTCTTCTCTTGACAGATTAGAATAATCAGTTTATTCACCACTCAGCAGCCAGACCCTTTGTAAAAAGTAAGTCTAACTCTTTGGTGGCCCCCCATGTCTAGAATAAAATTCAATTTTTACAATGTAGTCTTGCAGAGCCTACATGGTCTGATTCCCCCAATTCCTTTACTTCTCTGACCCCATTTGCCACCGTTTCTTTCCTTGCTTATATACTTTAGCCACATTGATCTCTGCTGTTCCAGATGTGTGCTGACCTCAGAGCCTTTGCATATTCTGTTCCCTCCACCTGGAATATACCACTATACACTCTATAGTTGGGTCTTTGTTCAAATGTCACCTTAGCAGAAAGACCTTCCCAGATCATCATATAAAAGTTATTCCCCATTTGTACCCTATCCTTTATCCTGCTTAATTTTTATTCATAGTAAATATTACCATCTGATATTTTATATATTTAGGTTTTGTAGTTAGCAATTGTCTTATATATTTAGTGTATTTATATTGATTATTGTGTATTTAGATTATCTTTCTCCCCTATAGAATGAGAGCCCCATGAGAACAGGAATTGTGTCTATTTGGCTCACTGCTATCTCCCCCGGGCCTGACTGGTGCTCAATCATTATTTGGTGAATAGGTAAGTAAATGAACTGATGAATAGGAAAGTGAGGTAAGGATAGGCTATTAAAAAATAGGGCCCGATAGTGTCATTTGAACCATCTGCACCCTCTCTGTCTTTAAGAAAAGCTGTGAGTGAGTCTGCAAGGCCTGTGAGGCCACCAGATAGAAGAAGGAAGTCTGTGAGGAGAATGGTTTGGGGTTCACCTTAGCCATAGAGCAGTTTCTGTACTTTTAACTCACCTGACTTTCCTTTTTAGCCACTGTCACCTGAGAGATGTACGTCACCCTGGTTGGGTAGTGGATACATCAGGCCACCATTCAGATTACCAAACTGACACTCCTTACTCTATTCTAGGGCTACATTAGCCTCCGCATTGTGATTTGGCTTCCCACAGGGAGAAGGGGCAAGCTGGTCAGGCTGACTCAAATGCCTGCTGCATGCGGCATTCATAATATCATGATAAACTAATCATTTAGCATTCTGCTTTATCCCCTCCAGTCACCTCTGAGGGAGCCAGCTTTCCAAGTCCCATTAATTCTGGGGCCCTGATGGGATCAAGTTTCTGAACTTTTGAGACCAGACCCTGGACAGCGGCTACTTCTATAACATGTTGCTACCCTGTGAAGGTTCTCAGCAGTCGGCCAGCTGGCCCTTCCCAGGCACCACCCAGCTTCACTATAAGTTTTGTTTAGCATTTTCCCACAGACCCAGCAATTCCACTTGGAGAAGTTTATATGAAGGAGATAATTAGATAAATATGTAAAGACATATGTAATCATTGCATTGTCATTTCCCTACTTCCTTAGCTGGAGGTGGAGGAGGTGGTGCTTTTGTATCCCCTGAGTGTGGGTAGATGCTACAGCACCCTAGTCCCCACCTTGTATAGTATCCATGGGAATGAATTGATGGTGCTGTGTCTTATCACAGTTGTGAGGGGAAGTGCTGGCGACAGAGTAGCAATGGGTTCATCTATAACCAGAATCTGTAATCTGTACCCAGAATCCAGAAGTAAATGAACATCTGGCCACATTTAGTGACAAAGGAATTAGGCAGCTGTG
Source organism: Glossophaga mutica (assembly GCA_039655065.1). NCBI lineage: Eukaryota > Metazoa > Chordata > Mammalia > Chiroptera > Phyllostomidae > Glossophaga > Glossophaga mutica. The sequence goes on along the minus strand of CM077304.1, from coordinate 171,000,438 downwards.
TCTCTCTCTAAGGCCAGGAATGAAGTCCCGGCCAGAGGGCAGCAGCTGGCCTGGGTGAGCTGAGTCCTGGAGCAGAGTCTGGTCTGGTCCTCAGTTCTTGGTATGGCTGTGGGCACTGCCAGGGCAAATTTGCAAGATGACCTGGAACTCTGCCAGAGTCAGACAGGCTCCAGTCCCTGACCTCTCCTTGAGGCCTCCCCCTGGAGTATGGCAGCTTCTGTGGCAAACCAAAGGTCCCTTTACATTCACTTTTCCAGAGGAGAGAGTAGCACCGTCCACTCACCCACTCACTTTGCAGGAGCCTGTGCCCAACAATCACCCTCCTCACCACTTTGTAGGAAGCAAGTTACTTTTAGTTTCCAGGGATGATTCAGCCTCCCAAGGGTGACCTAGATGACCTCTCTCCTTGAAGCAGGAAATAACCTCCCAACTTAGCAAAAAACTAGGAACACTAATCCATCAGCCAGGATTGGGCTCACTATGTTAAGGCTTATTCATACAGTATATGAAGGCTTATTACGCATCAGATTAAGGTTTCTCATGCTGCCATTAAAATGAAACTGTAGATCTATATAAACAGTTAAGTGAAAAGAAGAATGTGACAAAACTGCACTTTTTTAAAAAAGATTTTATTTATTTATTTTTAGACAGAGGGTATGGGAAGGGAAGAAGGAGGGAGAGAAGCATCAATGTGAGAGAGAAGCATTGATCATTTGCCTCTTGTATGCATCCCAGCCAGGGAGTGAATACACAACCCAGGCATGTGCCCTGACCGGGAATCGAACTGGCCACCTTTCACTCTGCAGGACAATGCCCAGCTAACTGAGGCACACTGGTCAGGGCAAAACCACACTTTATACTCTGGTTCCAATTTTACAAAAGTGTGGATGTGCAACTGTAAACATGTGTGCATGGAGAGATAATTAAAAAATATTCAAGATACTAACAGTGATTATATCTGGGCAGTGAGATTTCTGGTAAATCTTTTTTATCCTCAATTATTTCAATTTTACAATGTATTTATTTCATTGTATTACTCAATTTTTACAATGTATTATTTCAATTTTTACAATGAGCATGTTTATTTTATAACTAAGAAAAACTACTGTCAGTTTGGAAGAAAAAAATGTCATTCAACTTGATACACTTTAATTTAACATACAAAATGCTGGATTATTGGCTACTACAAAGTACCGTGGAAACACGGGGTTGAAAGTGGCATTGACCCTGCCCAATATTTGCAGGATCAGCGTGCCCTGGGTCAGATAACTTCAACGTTAGGTCTTCCTATTTCAAGAATCTATGATTCAAAGACGTCAAACAATATCTCTAGATCAAAACTATTTATAAGAATCATTTCCTTCATAATGAGTTGAACTTCCACTAACTGCTTGTATGTTTAGATGACATCATCTCTGAGATTTATGTGAAATGACTCCTTTTCCTTGATGTTATCAAGGAGTTTCAACAGTTGAGTTCCTTATATTTCTTTGTGTTTAAATGATATCTGAAGAAGCTGTCATTTGTCAAGGTTTAATTGTTTCCATTATTTTTTTCCTGGTAAGTGTCCAGATATTGCTGGGCAGATTTGATCATGAGTCCAGCCAAGATGTCAAGAGATGGAACATGCCTATAAGTTCCAGGTTCTAGCCCAGATCCTTCACTTTTTAGCTGTGTGACCTTGACTTAGTTGCTCTTTCTGGGCTCTACTTTTAAAAATTTATATAAAATGGGGAGAGAAGGGAAGTTAGACAAGATGATTTTAAAGATTCTGTTCAGCTCTGATTCTCTATGATGAGTTTTAACTCTGAGATTATCAAGGAGTATCTCATAGTCCTGCTTCCAAATTTTCTTAATGTTATCTTAATATCTAAGTTTGTCAATAATTATAGAATTATGTTTTTGAATGTCACCTCAGAATCTACTGCTTAAATCTGTCCTACACCACTGGTACTAGGTAGGTGGTCACCCTGTATCCATCTACTAACACATACAGGGACAAGATGCTCACTTCCTCCCAAAGCAGCCCATTTCCCTTTAGTTGGAAAAAGCATATAAAAAGGTGTTTCTTGGCAGAACTGAAATCTAACACCCTCCCACCCAGTGTTCTGCACTCTGGATCACCTTGCAAAGCCCATGCAAAAGGCACTTCTCTTTTGTCCCCATGCACTGCCCACTTGAAAGTCCCCATGAAGGTGTTTCCTGATACCAATCTTGGAGGGGAAAGTCTCCCTCTTTCTATTTTAGACTCAGGACCCAAACATAGTTAAGAAGTTCTTTACTCAAAGCTCCAGTGATGAATGCAAACCACACAGAGTCGGAGTGTGGAACTCAGGCATTGACTTTTCTCAGACTTTGTCCTTTCCCCCTGAGCAAAGTCTGAAGCCTCATGCCCTGACTTATAACCATGTGGATGTCCCTTCCTTTCCTAACATTAGCTCTTATCGCTCTTCTCATATTCCCTCTTTCTTTTTTAGCCCTCCGTGGAGTACCTGCATCTCCCCACCCCATTTTCCTGAGTTACCAACACTCTTATCAGAAACCCAGGTCCAAGTCCCCTGTGTGTCTGTAAACTGTGCCATCTCCAGCACCTCGCTCCTCTCTCTCCACTTTCTGCCACTGGGTACAAAGAAGAGGCGGTTTGAAACCCAACCATGGAAAGAGAGGACATCCAGAATAGAGGGGCCTCCCATTTTAGAGTGCTGTATGCCTTCCTCCAAATAGGATAGAAAAATATTAGACACATCCTGCACCTCAAGGATCACAAACTTGCAACTAACAGTTAAGTATGTCATGGAGAGCTAGTGCACAGCATAGCGATTATAGTCAACAATCCTGCATTAGATGCTTCAAAGTTGCTAAGAGACCAGATCTTCATTGCAATCACCAAATAATAATAATAATAATAATAATAATAATAATAATATGATGTGATAGAGGTGTTAACTAACACCACGGTGATAATCATATTGCAATACATAAATGTATCAAATTAACACCTTATATACCTTAAACTTATAAAATGTTATATGTCAAGTATATCTCAATTTAAAAAACAGAAAGAAAAAAGGACTAGTTAACCTTTAATTGGTCTACATAAGTACTTTATATTCCTTTTGTCAACATCATTTTAATCTTTCATTTTGTAAAGGAACAGAGGTCCCTCTGCCTTCCCAACCCTAGGTTTTCATTACAATGTTCTCTTCCGTTAACTTGAGAGAATCATGCCCATATGCTCCCGCCTAATTCTTGGGTTTCTCTATTAATGGGAAGGTGGGAGGTTGGAGGATCTTTGGAGAGAAGGGTTTCTAATGTCTTTATTAGGCAGAATTCAACTGGAGAAGAACAAGTAGGAGATACATATTAATATATTAAAAGAGTCATTGCAAGGACTTGCCTTATGCAATTGCAGGGGCTGGCCAGGAAGGCATGAAGCCCATAGGGCAGACCATCAGGAAAGGTAGGCTGGGATTCTCAGGTGGATTTCTTCTTCTCCAGGGGGTCCTCAGCTCTGCTCTTAGACTTTTCAAATGATTGGCATGACTGATTATCTAGAATAATCTCCCTTATTTAAAGTCAACTGGTTAAAGACTTTAATCAAATCTATAAAAAAGACCGTCACTTTCCCCAAATACCTATCTTGGAACTTTGGAAGTGACTTATTTCATATGTAGTATATACCTGCTTATTTCTTTTTTCTATTTTTTTAAAGAACTAATAGAAAGTGTGCCTTAATGTATCAGTTTTCTTTAGAAATGTCCACATCCTTTGCCCAAGGCAGTAATCCCCTCTTCGTTAATAGAGAGGCATGCAGAGCCCCAAATGGCTGGGTGGCAGTCTCAATGTTTGGTTCAATGGGATCCTAGAGTGTGTCCTGGTGGGAGCTTTCCTCCCTAGAACTGAGACCTCTAGACCAGCAGAGCCTAGGATCACAAGAGAGGAAATTAGGAGTTCTGTTATTGAATCCATTAATTCCTGAACCCATACCTTCTGGCTATGAGAGAAACAATGCCACATACTAGATACTGATTTAGAGAATATACAGCATCTTACAGGACACTGCCGCAGTCCCATGAGACAGTGCCATCTAGCTGGTGCTATAACTGAGTCTTCAAAAGGCCATTCCACCATTCTATCAAGTCAGCTTATTCAAGATGATGAGAAAGATGGCAAGATGAGTGAATTCTGTGAGCAGATGTTCATTGCCCACTTCATTGACTATCAGCTGAGTTCCTTGATCAGAGACAGTGCTGATGTGTATAAAGTATTCTGTAAGTCCACATTTGGTAGTTTTTGCAGAATCATTGTGTGCGGGGAAAGAAAGTCCATATTCAGAGTGGCTACTCCAGTGGGAGCAAAGTTCTGACACTTGCATGATGGAAATGACATCAATTTGCCACCAATGTAATCAGTTTGCCACCAGGTAGCCACCGGATCACCCAGTCACATAGGGAGCTCAGTGTTGGTATCTGCTGCTGGCAGATTGGGCACCTAGCAGTGGCCATAGGCAGGTCAGCACTGGGGAGTGGAAGTCCACGTTGCTGGGCCCATGCATAAACTCCATCCCTGCCACCATTCCCACCTGGTTCTGTTTCTCTGGAGAAACCTGGCTAATACAGAGGGGAAGAATGAGAGGGACATTAGGAAGAAAGAACAGGTAAGTCCTGGAAATTAATAAAATATAGATTTGGAGGACAGGGGAAAGAGACAAGAATGATTCCAAGGTTTTTCCCTGGAGACTCAAACAGAGGATAGGCTGCTAAATTAGTAGGTTTGGAGGAGAAGAGAAGCATCCGACTTAGCCAGTCTGAGTTTGAGAGGCATGGGATACATGCAGGGGGGGGGGCGGGGCGGGGGGGCGGGGATGTGTAGGTTCCTGTAGGGAACTTTGGACTGGTTCTTGGAAAATAGATCTGGTCGGGGGTGGGGGGGTCATCTCTACCAAGAAAGTTGTAATTTTAGAGTGGATGAGACCATGTAGATGATTTCAAACATCCTGTCCAGCTTTGACTATGATGAGTTTGAATTCTGGGATTATAACAGTCCTGGTTCCAAATATTCTTCAAGTTATCTTGGTATCTAAATCATTCAACACATACAGATTTATATTGTTGAGCAGTGCCTCAGAGACCAGTGCTGGAGTTTCTCCCGCACCAGCCCTGCCAGATGGTCGCCCTGCATCCACTAACACCTACAGGGACAGGAAGCTCACTTCCTCCCTAGACGGACCATTTCTCCTTGGTCAGAAAGACAAAAAGGCTGATTCTTGAGAGAAGTTCATGGTGGAAAGGGTTTAAAGGGGAAAATTTGCCAGTAAAACAGAGAAAGTGGTAGGTGGACCAAAGAGGAACAAAGGGAGGCTAGTATCAGGAAAGTCCAGGAAGGGTAGATTAAGAAGGTACAGAAGAATTAGAATTTAGGCTCCTGGAGTTAAATGAGGATTCTCCCTGGTGGCTGAGGAAAGGATGATGCCAAAGGAGTGACAAAGACTGAAGCTGATTTCCAGAGGCCAAGACAGGTTTGGTGACAGGGTGGAGAGTGTTGATTGTTCAAGCAAAGGCTCCTTTAGTGGACTTCGTGTGACCTCCTCCATTAGCAAGGTGATTCTGAGCCTTCCTTGGTACTTGCAGGTAGAATACCTATATCTGTTATGAATATTCAAGACTATGTAATGCAATTTAAAAGGTAGGCGTATAAGGATCCAGCTTTGCATGATTGCTGCATTAAATGGGATGGGCTTAGCAGATACAATTCTTCGATGGCTCATATGCAACCAGGCTGGAGACATCTACTGCTGTGTTACAAATCAACCCCACAACTTAGTGGCAGAAAACAACAATAATGACTTACTCTCCCATTATTTTTGTGGGTCTGGAATTCAGAGAGGGCACAGCATGAATAGCTTATCTCTGCGCCATGTCTCAGCTGAAGACTCAAACACCGAGGAGCTAGAATCATCTGCAAGCTTCACTGGGACGGGAGGATCTGCCTTCAGACACAGATCATTCATGTGCCTGGCAAGTTCATGCTGGAAGTTGATTCCTCCTGACATGGTCTCACCACAGTGTTGCTTGAATGTCCTCACAATGTGGCACTGGCTTCCCGGAGTGAGCAATTCGAGGGCCCAAGGTAGAAGCTGCCATTTTTGAGGATGATCTCTCTTGAGTACCCACACAGTACCAGGTGTGCACTCTTATTCATCACGTGGATCAGTCCTCGTCATTGTTCAAGGGGACTACACAAGGTGTGAAAACCAAGTGATGAGATCAGTAGGGGCCACCTCGAAGGCTGGCTGCCACACCTAGCACGACAGAGGCCAGTTCAAGCCTGATCAGAGCTGTACTGACAGAATGCTGAGGAGCAGGCAACTGGCAGAAGCCCGAGCCTGACTGAGGAGGCTCACTGTCTTGGCTGTTGCAACCAAAGGGTCTTCAGAGAATGGTGTCCATGGTCTAGCAGATTTTTCATCAGCCCGAATAACCTTCCTGGGTAGAGTTTATAGTTTCCAGAAAGGGAAGTATCAGCTGGGACCTTCAAAACAAAACCACACAAAGCCACTCTGCTGGGCTGAATGAACGCTTTGCTTGCTACACGTCTGTGGGATGCACAGTTTCCGGAGGCACAATGTCTGTGACTGCCAGTGAATTTAGAGCTGAGTGAGCCGGGGGAGGGAGACAAGAGCAAGGCTTCAAAAAGGATTCTCCGCTAAGCAAAGCTAAAAAGAAATTGACGTGACTTAGTGGGTTTGGATTGAGAATAGTCTCCTCACTCTTTGCTAATAGAAAGCAATAAATACGATTGTGTGGTGATATGCAGCGCTCTGCAGGAGCCAGCAGAAGTTTCCACTTCAGCACTTTATGGTTTAACGCACCTCTGCAGCTGTTCTACTGACCCACAGGACAACTGAGAGCCTAACATTTTTCCTTCTCGTCACCTCCTCCACCCACTGCAGGGAGCTTTCCTGCTATTTTGCCTTTCCGGGCAGAACGGTACAGCTGGGGACAGCTGAGATAGCTCCTGCCTGAACACAAGGGCAGGGAAAACCAGTGGGACAAGAGGTGAAAGGACTCGGTAAACATGGGAGAGATATTGAGGTGCCAAAAACACAGCCACAGAACTTCCCTTCCAGAGAAGTGTTGCGTAGAATGGGCTCTCTCTTCTTCCCAGGACGTTGAGTGGTCAAGAGCACCTCAGACTGGTGTGCCTCTGTTCTCATTGGAGCTCACTGCAGCTGAGGCCTGTTGCTTCTAAGCAGCTAAGTCATGATGAAAAGGAAGGAATTTTCCTTCCAGAAAACAAGGGCTTCTTTTTCCATGACACACCCTCTGCTGTTACTGTGCTGTGTGACCAGGGCAACCTGCAACCTTTCCACCTGCACTTTCTTCATCAGTGGATAATAATATCCTGCTTCTCTGTGGCTTGAACACATAGTTATTAAGTGCAGAAGGAAAGAATAGATATTTACTGAACTCCAGAACACCATTAGGTGAAAGCTTATGAGGGAAACTTCGAGCAAAAGTGTTAATTTGCTCTCGAGTAATTATCCTGGCTTCTCCCAGACAAGAAAAACCTAAAGGAGCTCATCACCACCAAACCAATATAACAAGAAATGTTCAAGGGTCTTCTTTAAGAAGAGGAAGAGGAGAAAAGATTTTAAAAAATACAAATAATAAAATGGCAATAAACACATATCTATAAACAATTACTTTAAATGAGAATGATTAAATGGTCCAATCAAAAGACATGTGGTGGCTAAATGGGTAACAAAACAAGATTCTTGCCCTGACTGGTGTGGCTGAGTTGATTGGGCATCATCCTGCAAAGCTAAAAGTCACGGGTTCGATTCCCAGTCAGAGCACATGCCTGGGTTGCAGTTCTAGTACCTGGCCTGGGTACGTACAAGAGACAACCTATCGATGTTTCTCTCTCATGCCAATGTTTCCCTCCTCCCTCTCTCTCCCCGTTTCCCTTCCTCTAAAATCAATAAGCATGTCCTCAGTTGAGGATTAAAAATAAATAAATAAGTAAACAAACAAACAAACATAAAACAAAGGCTATAACAAGAGACAAAGAAAAGCCCAGCAATTCCACTTCCGGGTATTTATCTGAAGAAACCCAAAATACTAAATAGAAAAGGCACACATATGTATGTCCACATGTTCATTGCAGCACTAGTTACAATACATAAGGTACCGAAGCAACCTAAGTGTCCAACAATAGTTGAATGAATAAAAAAGAAGTGGTATATACATACACACACACACACACATATATATATTTGGTCAAGAGCAACCATATATATGTATATATGTATATACACAAGAATATGACAGCCATAAAAAAGAATGAAATCTTGCCGTCTGCAATGACATGGGAGACAGAGAGCATCCTATGTTGACTGAAATAAGTCAGAGAAGACAAATGCCATATGACTTCACTTATATGTGTAATCTAAAAAGCAAAATAAAAGAGGAAGTGGAACAGAAATGGACTTGTAGATACAGAGACCATTTTGACAGTTGCCAAATAGAAGAAGTCTTGGGGGACTGGGTGAGAGAGGTGAGGGATTAAGAGGCACAAATTGCTGTAGTTATGGAACAGTCATGGGGATGTAAAGTCCAGCGTAGGGAATACAGTCGATAATATTGTAATAACTGTGTGTATTGTCGTCTGGATACTAGATTTATCAAGGCGATCACTTTATAAGTTATATAAATGTTTAATCACAGGGTTGTACACCTGGAACTAATGTAATATTGTATGTCAACTGTAATTAAAAAATAGAAAAATATTTTTAAAAACTCAAATAAAATACATAATTATTTAATGGGGGGGGCAGTGGTGAGGAGTTCACAGTTAAAAAATTCAAATCTCAAGCCATGAGTTGTCGTTTTAGAGATTCTCAGCCTGGACCAGACTCACACGCCACAGCCAGGGGCCAAGCCGAGTTCCCATCACCCCCTCCCCTCTAGCATTGTTCTCCAAATCCCTGGTGATCTAAGCAGATACCCTGGAGCAAAGGAACCAGGCCCACCCTGGCTTCCTCAAACTGGACCAGGCCTGCCTGCTTTTCTTCAATCCCAGAAAAGCCAAAATTAGCCTCACTTTTGTTTCTTTTTTCAGGAGTCTGTCATTGTATCTCAGGAAAGGATTATTGTGCTCTGGGGACCCTATCTTATCGTGGGGTGTGGGGGAGGTGATGAGTGAAAGGAAAATGGTCTTTGACAAATTGGTTCAATTTGGACAATCACATGACTTTCCAGTAATTGCCCACCACAGCTTCAGTAAGGCTATTGTTTCAGCTCCCAAATATTTAGCCAAGTGGGAGGCTGGGAAGGCTGGGGAACTGTCAGAGGTTTGAGAGCATGACAATGTGGGGAAAGCAATTTTTTGGTGATCTTTAGGCATGCTGGGAATTGTGAGTTCTTTATCACTGAGTTCTTTGAGAGTCAGGAGATACCGCAGTGTCACTGGTAGATTGCGAGAGGGTCCTTCTGAGATGTGGGCTCTGGTGGAGAGCGCTAAAGCCTAGTTAGATCAGGTAATTGCTTTCTTAATGGCTGGACAGGCTGAGGAGCTGATTCCTCTGGGGATAGATGGGAATATTTTTGTGCCACAATGAACACTGCTCAGAGAAATCACATGCAGGGAGTCGGTGGCAACTGTGAATTGAGCTGTCAGAGCTGAAGGTTTCTTTTTACCCAAAGAATTCAACGCAAGAACAAGCATTTGCCCTTCTCCATCTTACAAAATTCCTGTGTCCCCAGGGAGGCTTGCTCAGCCTGACATCATCCGGCTTTGGGACAGGAGGCTAGTGGCGGCAGCAGCACGTGAGAACATATGTTATCGATGGGAACATTTTCCCCCTGAGCTCATGTGGTCATCCGTCTGATATGCCTGTGGGTGGAGGTGGGCAGAGGGGAAGGGAGTGTCTGTTCACCGGCGACAGAAAAGAGCCATGAGGTCATCGGAGCCCAGGGCTTTCCTTGCAGACCATTGGCAGCAATTGTCTTCCTGGCTTCTATTCCCAAGGGTTCATCTCCGCTCCCACGGAGAGCTCTGTTATCGGGATTCCTGCTTTGAACGTACACGTTCTTCCATCTGAAAATATGCCCCAACATCCAGATAGGGGATATATTATTTGGCAAGAGATTTGAGACTTAACTTTGAGAACTGTATTTTGTTTCCAGCCTCTGATGACAAGTCCTTTGTGTCTGATCTCACCTGTGAGGTGCCACCCCTGCCTTTCATAACTCCCTGCTTGGGCTTGACTGTGTGGGCAGCCCTCACCCCCCCACCCCCCCCCACCCCCCGCACTTTGCCCACATGCTCCCTGGGTCCCTTTCCGTGGCCCAATACAGTTTGTGATTCCTCTCTACTCATCCATCAGAACTATTGAATCAGCCAGACTGAAAATGTGTATGATAAGCAGACCACCCAGGACTCTGCTGCACGCTGAATTTGAGAATCACTGAGGCAGCTAATCTCTAAAGACAAATTTAGCTCCGGTACTCTAGAATCTTGATGTTCTGAGGAATGGCAGCCTCCAGGGAAGAAGCGCACAGCCTTCCACTTGCGCTGGCGAGTTAAATAACCAGTAGGTCTCAGTCTTCTTCATTCCATGATTCTCTGCCTTGGCTGCATGTGAGAATCATGCATGGGGTCTTAAAAAAATTACACCTAATATGGTTTCTAAGTAGAGACTGGATGTGTGGGTTTCCCTTCTCTTCTCTAAGAAGCAAAAAAAATGCCTTAGAAACGCCAAAAGGGTGTGTGTTGGTACCTGGTAACCTCTTGGGGAATTTCCCTAAGGAGGGGCAATCACATGGGGCCACAGAGAACAGATACCCTTCTGAACAAAGTGGGGTGTGGGAACCCCAGGACTTGCCTTGGTAACTTTCTTTAAAAGAGTGGCCTCACTGGGGAAAGGGACAGACTCAGACCCTTTAGGCTCCAAGATGGTGGAAGAAAAGCTTCGGACCCTGGAGTGGATCTCTGTGGGGAGGACAGGGGACAGTGGAGATGCTGGCTGCACCCACAGTGGGGCTGGAGCTGGGATGGACTTGGCACTGCAGGTCCAGCAGGCGTCCTGGGAGGGGGCTGCACCAGTGAACTGCTAAGGAAACTAAGTCAGGGTATACTTGGCCACAGTTAGCAAAGTGGTGGCAGTGGTCCCTTCCCTGAGGGCCACCACGTAGCCTAAAAGGCTGCTAGACACAGCTGGTGGGCACCAGCTGAGGCCAGAGGTAGGACCAGTGTCCAACAGCGACACCGTGAGGCCATGAGTGGTCATAGAAGTAATGATAACTGCTAATATTTCTTTGGTGTTATTTGCCCAGCATTGAAGTGCCTTACACTGATTCATTCATTTAATAACAATATAATAACAGTTTTGGGAGGGAGTTATTATCACCACTATTGTACACAGAAGGAAATTGAGGCACGGGGAATCTAGAGTAGCTGTCAGGCTGTGCCCGAGGCCATCTGCCTCAGGAGCCCACACCTCTCATCGCAGGGCAGGACTTGCTGCCTCTGTGATGACAGCCATCATCTTCTGAGCACTCACTATGCGCTCTTGTGTTCTCTGTGTCTTTTAGTCTTCACCACTGACTTACCAGGCGAGAACTTTGTATTCCCGTTTCACAGATGAGGAAAGTGGGGCACAGGGAAGATAAGCAGGGGACCGCTCCTCATCCATTCTCTCCCTCTACATATGGAGGTCGGACTAATCCTACCTACTCCCATCACAGCTCCTTCACTTTTTGGAATTTCTAAGCCTTTAGGGTTCTCAGAAAACTGAAGCTAGGTTGGAATCTTTACTGGAGGATACCGGGCTTCCTGTAATGAAACGCATGCAGTCTGCAGTGAGGAGTGGAGAAGCAAAAACGGTGCGCCTCCAGATTTGTGAGAGCAGAGCACGCCAGCTCCAGGAGCCGTGTCTCAGATGGCAGAATACACAAAGAGTGAGCTAACGCAGAGCCCACGAGCAAACCGCAGGTGATTCTGGCACACGGTCGAGGTTGAGAACTGCTGCCCTTTTTCCACAGGAATATTTCACAGCCCCCAGTGAGCAGGCAGCAGTGTTTCCAGAAACTGTTTCTAGTTTTCAAATCCTTAGGAGTACAAAGAAGCTGTGTGTGGGAGCTAACCGGAGGGCGTGAGGAAGAGGGCCGAGAAGCAGAAGCAGAGCCCACGGGCCCAGGACGCACACTGTGCGCTGTGTTTACGCCCGCCCCTTGCCTTCTTTCTCTCCTTGGACAGTCAGATCTGTTCTTCAAAGACAGGCTCAGACGCCTCATTCTTGGTGAACACTTCTCTGTCTGGCTTCCCTTCCTCCACCTTCGCCCCTGCCAAAGCAAACCTCCCTGACAGCACCACTCACCTTGTCCCTTCTCTGTTCTTGCCCCCACCAGGCAAGACACTCTTGCGGGGCTAGGTGTTGTTTACTCACTTCCCTGGCCCAGCAGGGTTTCTGGGACATAGAAACTGCTCAGGAAGTGCTAGCAAATGAACATCAGGGAGAGAAAGAAGGGAGGAGTAAAAGTCGGGGGCTGGGGAGGACAAAGAGGGCAAAGGAGCGCCCGCAGAGGGAGACGGCTGTGAAATCTGATGCAGTGCTGACCGGGCAGCACACGTGAGCTCTGCTCTGCTCTGGCTGTTCAGCCAGTCCAGGCGCTCTCGGGGGCACCTGGAACTGTGGGCAGAAGATTGAGAAAGAGCTGAGAACATTTATGATTTCACCAAGAATCATTTATTATCTCTGCTGATGCTTAAAACAATCCTATGAAATAAATAGTGTAGATGTTAACAAATCTCATTTTACAGCTGAGAAAACTAAGACTCGAACAGCTAATAAACATGTCCAAAGTCACATGGCCAGTAAGCAGAGAATGAGTGAATTCAAATTCACCGAGAGACAAAAATAGCTAAGATTCTTAAGGTTGGAAGAGCCTTGGCATATCATCTGATCCAGCTCTCTGGTCAAGGAGGCATCTTCCCCCAGACATCTTAGAGGAGAGGTGAGGGAATCACTCTAGTGTTAGAGAGCTCCCAGTAACCACGGCAGCTTGGACAGGGCAAAAGGAAGGTTCTCCCTTGCACGGAGTTAAACTCTGTCTCTGGAGCACATACCCACTAGCATTAGGCCTCTCTTTCTGAAAGCCAATCAAAAGCTTTGCTCCCGGCCCACTCTGTCAACACTGCTCTGCTGCCCCTGCATCGCCAAGGCCACGGTCTTGGACGGAGGAGGCTCGCTTCCCCTCCCTGGCTGTGCTCCAGCAGAGGCCTGCCGGTGCTCACTCAGCTAGGACTGACTCACTCTGGACAGTTGGGTGAGTCACCGCTTGCCTGTGGGGATCTATTTCCCAATTAAGGCATATCAAAGGGGTAACATCCTCTGCCACTCTCTGCTTGCTCAGGAGGAAGTGGAGCATCATGTCAAAGTTATTTCAATCCTGCCTCTTCAGAAGTTCGAAGGGTTTTACTCATCCAACCTCCCAATGAAAATGTACTCTGGGCAGAAGAGTCATCCCAGGGGAACTGGACCTAAAATTGGGGGAAGCTGCAAAATGAATTGCTTCGCGTCTAGGAAGTAATGGTAATTACTGACGTGTGGATGGCCTTTAAGGCCCTTTCACCATCTGTTTCCAGTTTGTGCGGCCCATCAGTAAGGCAGGTAGGAGAGGAGTTCTTTGCTTGAACAAGAATAAAGGGATCAGTCGCACAGCTGGAGAGTGTTGGGATCAGGACTTGCCTCCAGGCCTTCTGGGCCTGAGGGCAAAGGCTTTGACCCACTTGTGGCAGGACAGAGCAAGCCAGCTCTGCTTTTGGAGACCACCCAGAAGCGACAGCGCCAGGCACTCAAGGGCTCCGGCCTGAGCTCCGCAGACTGCTCCCGCTGGGATTGGTGGCAGCACGTCTGAGCTTGGCGTTTTATTGTGTATTATCTTATCTCAATAGGAAAAGGCAATTCAGGGAAGAATTTCCTCGTCATAGTGCTCCAGGCTTTCCATTGTCCAGCTTTCTTAGCCCAAGTTCATCCCCTGGGTCTGACCATTACTCATATCCATGGAGGTACCTTATCATGGTTGTCTAAGATATAGGGCCTATTTTTTTCCCAATACCAGACAAACTGGAATCTGTCCACCCTTTGTGGCCTGATATAATCCCACAATTAGCGGAATCTGGCCACACTGGGAAGCTGCTTTAAAAGCAGTTAGCCAGCTGTTTCCTTGGCAAAGCCCTGGGATTTCAGGGTCCTTGTTGGTGAGTGTGATGGAGAGCCACCTCCAGGTGGGTGGGGCTGACTGTGACAGTCTTTACTCCCAGACTTCCTCCCCCAGCGTTGTTCTCTGAAAAACTCCAAACCCACAGAAAAGCTGAAAGAGTAACACAATGAACATGCTTACACTATTTACCTGGATTCACCACCTGTTCCCATTTTTGTCATATTTGCTCTATCTCTTTTTCTCTCTGTACATACATATACCTGAAAATATGTGGGGCTCCAGAACAAGTCACCCCAAGACGCGTCTCTGTGGTGTGCAGATTGTCTTGAGCTAAAGGCAACTTTAGTCACAAGCTCAAGAGAGACTCCAAACACTGCCCGCCCGCCCACCCCCCCCACCGCCCTCGCGCACGGCACCTCCAGAGTTTGAATTGAATCAGGGGCCCTGCCCATAATAAGATATTATCAGAGATCACTTCTTTTCTCCTATCTGCAGTGCAGGGCAAACTTCTGTTTACTAAACACCTGTTGTTATCATCCTGCAACAACCTTTTGAAGCCTGCAGGGCACCTTATCTCCTTCCTACCTCCAGATGCCTTACACACCCACTAGTGCTCCGCATGCGGGATGCATTTCAGGTATGTGGGGTTCCCATATACATATATGTATGTATTAAATTTGGTTATTTTCTCCTGCTAATCTGTCTCCAGTCTGTTTGATTATTAGACCAGCCAGAAGAACCTTGAGGATAGAGGAAAGTTTGTCCCTCCCCCACAAACACATACTTTTAAAAAAATCCCTGTTGAACTATTTTAAAGTTGCCTAGTTATGATGCTTTTCTCCTCAACAGTTCAGCTTTATATCCTAGCAATAGGACATTCTCCTATAAAACCATAATCCTATTATCACTCTCAAGAAATGAAACAATGGCTCTCAGCTTCTGGTGATTTTGCCCAGAACCGGAAAGGGTCTCTACTGGCCATTTCTTGAGTAAACTTAAATCCACTCCGTCCTGCATGCTTTAGACCCTCTTCAGGTTGGGATCCTCTAATTCACAGGTGGCAAACACAAGGCCTGCGGGCCGAATCCAGCCCTCCACCTTGTTTTATTTGGCCCCGTACCTGGTTTCTACCCAGTGGCAGCGCCAAGCTCTCTTTTAACCGGTCAGGAGTAGTTACATTTATACAGTCCTAAAATTACATTTGGCCCCTTGAAGGCAACCACAAGGTTGATGTGGCCCCAGGTGAAAATGAGTTTGACACCCCTGCTAGATTATTTGGGCCCTAACGACCTGTGCCTCCCACCAGGCAGCATTCTAATCAATTAGAATCCAAAATAAAGTAGCTCAAATTAGCCCTGACTGGTGTAGCTCAGTGGATTGAGCTTGGGCTACAAACCAAAGGCACATGCTTGGGTTGCAGGCCAGGTCTCCAGTGCTCGAGAGGCAACCATACACTGATACTTCTCTCCCTCTCTTTCTCCTTCTCTTCCACTCTGTCTAGAAATGAATAAATAAAATCTTAAAAAAAAAAAGTAGCTCAAAATAATGTTAGCTACTTTAACAAAATATTCGAGGTGAGGATGGAAGGGGACTTTGAATCACAAATAATTTCTTAATTTAGCAAGTGGAAGGTGGGCTTTGTGTGATGAAAATTTTATTTGCTACCCTTGCCCCAATAAACATATTGAACATGTTACTTTTGCCAGTGTCGGTAGACTTTATGTAGTTTACGTCGGTTCCACAAAATTTAAATGGGAAGAGATTTCCAAAGAAATAGTTGTCTATTCAGAAAGGAAAATGACATAAGCCATGTTTGTCTTAGTGATTTGGCTCTGTATAACATAAAAATCTGTTCTGAATTCAGATGTTTTTTGCTAGTTTTGGAAGTTGAAAAACAGCTGAAAATATATTGTAAATTAAGTGCCTGAATTAATGTAGGGTTATTGGTGCAATGATACACAGTATTGCTAGGATTATTATTTTTACAAATATGTTGTGTTTTAAGTTAGAAACATTTGCTTACTCAATCCATTGCTTTTTAAAATTTTGTTGTATGCTCATGTTTTTAGGATGACAGGAAAAGACCTGAGCTAAAGTAGTATATATATTTTTAAAACTTTAATAGTTACATGCAGTAAGTAGTTATGTTTGCTTATTGTAATGTTTCTTATAACTTTAAGAATCCATTTTTATATCAAGAAATAAATTTTTATATCAGGAAATAAATCTAAAAAGACTATTAGACAAAGCAATTAACTACTAGAAGAATATTCAGCTTAAGTAACATGTATACTTTATTGGTCTAAAAACAGATTTTTGATTATTCACCATTAAAGGAGCTTTATCTCCCATTTTCCATCTATTTTTACATTTGTCAGTTTGGGTAAGGAGACTGACATTTAGGTAGTTAAAATAAGTTATTTATTATCTAGAGAGGGTGGCTAAGAGTGTGAGCTCTGGCTTTGAACACCAGCTTCACCTCTTGATAGCTTTGTGCCTTTCAGCTAGGTTTCTTGTCCTCTCTGTACCTCATGTTCTTCATTTAAAAAAATTTGTTTTCGATCCTCACCCAAGGATATATTTTTTAAAGATTTTATTTACTATTTTTACAGAGAGGGGAACAGAGGGAGAAAGGGAGAGAAACATCTAACAGTCGCCTCTCACACACCACCAACCAGGGGCTGGGCTTGCAACTCAGGCACGGGCCCTGATGGGGAATTGAACCAATGACATTCCACTCTATGGGACAATGCCCAACCCACTGAGCCACACCAGTTAGGGCCCAATGATATGTTTTTTTATTGATTTTTTTTTGAGAGAGAGAGAGACATTGATGTGAGAGAGAAACATTGATCAGTTGTCTCCCATACATGCCCCAACTGGTGATCAAACCCACAACCCAGACATATGCCCTGACCAGAAATTGAACCCACCACCTTTTGGTGTAGGAGATGATGCTCCAACAAACTGAGCCTCCAGCCAGGATTTATTCCTTATTTATAAAATCAGAATAATAATGCTGATCTTAGAGTTTTGTTAGGATTAAATGAGTTTTAAAAATGTAGAGACTTGTGACACTAATTAATAGTCAACAAATATTATTATTATGTGGCTCATTATATTGGAAAACTAAATGTTCCTTAATAACATTTAGTTGACTAATGAATTGTTTTGTTGTTGTTTTGACCATTCCAGCTTTTATCAGATAGTGGAGCATGATTGATCTGTTAGCTAAAATTTAAGTTAGATTAAATTGAATGTGTTGAAATTATTTTTCAAAACAATTTTGCAAACCTACACAAAAATAATAAAAATGACTAGGTAAATAACATGTTCTTATGTCTGTTAAGAGTCTCATGCCTAAAAAAACACAAAATGAATGAAAAACAAAACAAAAACAAACTCAGATACAGAGAACAGATTGGTGATTATAAAAGGGGCTGGGAGAAGAATAGGTGAAGGGAGTCAAAAAAATTAAACAATGTTAACTAATGTACTCCACATATTCAAATTCCCTCAGTTGTCTCAGTAATCGCATAGAGCTCCCCATTCCTCCCTTTAGACTCCTTTAAACTAGAACGGTTAGCTAGTCTTTTCTTTTTTCTTTCATGACATTGTCATTTTAAAAATCAAAGGATTTTTTTGTGTGTGGAATTGATAAGGGTACCAAGAGGTAAAGATTCTCGTTGCAGTTATAGTTGACAGGCTTAAATGACTAATGTATAAGGGAACTCAATAGTTAAAAATTTTAACTGTAGTTATAGTTGACAGGCTTAAGTGATTCATGCATGTGGAATGCAACTGTTCCAAGAACTGGAATATAGCACAAGACCTATGTGACTCTAGGAGGAGGACAGCAATTCAACCTTTGTGCCCCAGGGTATCTGCAAACCACTGATGGTATCTGAGCCATTGTGTCAGGGAGCGAATTCAGTGATGAAGATGAAGAATTATTGATCAGCAGATACAGAAATCCTAGGAAAACACACTCGGACTGCAACTCCTATCTGATTAAACTTTTTCCCAAGCCCCTTACCTATCCTTTCTTCTCCTTATAAAAAGGTCTTCTTGAGATGAGATGTTAAGATGGTTTTTGAGGGTACATAATCCACCAGTTTCTCAGATTGCTGGCATCTGAATAAATCACCCATAAAGATTCAATCTTTGTCTCCACTTATTGGTTCTTTCTGGTAGTGACAGGCAGCATGAACATTGACTTTTTTCTGATTTCAGAATGTCCCATGATTTGTCAGATTATTTCCCCCCAAAATAGATCCCAATTAGAACATTTTGGCAAGAATATTTCATATGTGGCCTAGTTCGGTGACTCCCTTGGTTGGAGCATTGCCCCATACACCAAAAGGTTGTGGGTTTGATCCTAGGTCAGGGCACATACCTAGGCTGCAAGTTCGATTAGAAGGCAGGAAGCAACCGATCAGTGTTTCTCTCTTAGATCAATATTCCTCCCTCTCTCTCTTCCCTTTCCCTTCTCTCTAAAATGAATAAACATATCCTCAGCTGAGGATTAATAAGAAGGATACTTCATACGTGGTATTGTATCCAGCTCAGGGTAGGCCATCAGGAAGTGCTTGTTGTCAATTTACTCCATTTTGTTGATGTAAACTTGATTACTTATTTAAAGTGATATCCTCCAGACTTCATTATTGTAAAGAAACAATTTCCATTTGTAATTTTAAAAAAATTTATAAGAATTTATTTGAGCCAAAACTGATGACAAGCTGGGAATCAAGATCTCAAATGCCTCTCCATTTGGAATTAATAAAGGAATCTGTATGATGGTATTTTGAAACTGTATGAATATCCTATTCCCAATAATCTTTCACTCAATTCTTTTTTTTTTTTTTAAGATTTTACTTATTTATTTTTTAGAGCAAGGGGAAGGGAGGCAGAAAGAAAGGGAGAGAAACAGTGATGTGGGAGAGACCAGACTACAAAACGAACCTTTCAGTTTGTGGGTTTCTGGGGTGACGCCCAACCCACTGAGGCACACCCATCAGGGCTCACCCAATTCTCTTAGCAACTATTGAGGTCCTTGTCTATCATAAGTGTGAATCGCTTTTTCTGTTTGTTGTTATATAATTTTAAGAGAAATTATTTTTCTTGTTTTTAAATAGTAATTAAGCTGCCGTGTTCCCCTGGGGGCTCTCTCCTGCCTATTTTCCCTGGTTTGGGAGCAGTTTCTATCTGGTCCCCCATTACCTTTCTCTGGTCTCTTGGGGCATGATTAGCAATGAGCTGGAACTGCAGCAGCTGCTAGAGCTAAGGGGTGCTCTTGGCATAAAAGGTGTTTGTGCCGCAAACTTTAAAGAAAAGGAAATTCAGGGGGAGAAAATTTTAATTTGGGGGATGTATTTAACTACTTTCAGTTTCAGAAAACCACTATTACAAGAATCCACAGCAACCCTTTACAATGGAAAGTCTTAATCATGACTCGTATGACTTCTCTGATCTTATTAGGAAACAGTGTTTTTCTTAAATAACTGCTAATAGTGGCACACACTCTCTTGTGTTCTACTGTTGTTACTTGATATTGTAGTTTTATTTATTTATTTATTTATTTACCGCATTAGAACTGGAAATTCGTGTTTTGAGACAGCAAGCCACTTACACACTAACCTAGATCATTTCACAGTAATTCAGGTCTGTTCTTCAGTCTATGGTTTTGTGATCTCTTAATGAAAAAATATAATTTCTTCATTAAAGTACAGATTGGCCCACAACTTACATGATGGTTCAGCTCATGGAGGTATGATTTCACCATGGAGTGAAAGCTACAGGCACAATAAAATACAGGAGATACCCAACAACTTATTATAGAATAGGCTTTGTCTTAAAAGACTTTGCCCAACTGTAGGCTATTGTAAGAGTTCTGAGCATGTTTAAGGTAGGTTAGTCTATACTAAACCATGTTGTTCCATAGGTTAGGTGAATTAAATGCATTTTCAACTTATATCAACTTACAATGGGCTTATCAGGACATAACTCCCTCAAAAGTTGAAGAGCACCAGTATAATGTTTAATCTTTTCCAACAGTGAGGTTTGGGGGCTTTATCACTTTTTTTTTTTTTTTTTGCTATTCTGAATAGTTTTATGAGAACAACTCATACAAATAGATAAATTTAAAAACAAATGTCCTTAGGGTAGCATTTGTCAAAGAGTGGTCTTGGATCACCTATAATAGAATCAATGGGGGAGCTTTTTAAAGATTCTTAGACCTTGGTTGGTTGGAGCAGTGTCCTGTACACCAAAAGGTCGCAGGCTCCATCTGCCTATACAGGAGACACCGATCGATTGGTTTCTCTTGCACATCAATGTTTCTTTCTCTCTCTCTTTCCTGCCCCTCTCTCTCTTAAAAAAAAAAAAAATCAATAAACATATCCTTGGGTGAGGATTTAAAATAATACTAATAAAAATCCCCAGGCCCTGCCCACATCACCAGGGGTGGGGCCTAAGAGCCTGCATTTGAACAGGTGTCACATATATTGAAGCTTTAGGATATGTGTATTCCACAAAATAAAACAGCTAGTCAGGAGGAAGGGCCTATAAAATGGCTCTTCTCACATGTGGTCAGGCAGGTCCCTGGGAAAGACTGTGGTGGTCGTGTACAAGAGCCCTTGCTCCAGTTTCAGGTTTAGAAAATCCCTCAGACTTGCACTGGAGATGCTCCAAGTGCTAAGACACCTCCAGCAGGAGAGATAAAAGGGTGAAAGGCAAGGTCAAGTTCACAGCAGAGGAGTAGAAATTGCCAGGCTGTCCCTAAAGCTGTTGTGAGTTGGAACGGCGGGACTCAGAAGTTGGGTTCTAGCTCAGGAAACAGCATGGCCAAGGGGTCCCTGGCCCGAATGATTCCAAGGCAACCTTTAGAATGTGAAGGAAGATCATTCTTAATACACATCTCTCAATACATGGGTCCCAGTACACCAGTGGCCTTGTCCTAGCTGCTGTGTCCCATTAGCCTGCACTTAATGGAAGCTGGAGAAAATCCAACTAAAATTTTTTTCAGTTCGCAGGCCGGCACTCAATTCGCTGATCCACACCAGCCAGGGCTAAAAAAAAGTTGTTCTGAACAGGATAATCTTAGAACCGTATAGCTGGAAAGCATATTTAAATTCAAACCTAAATGGGGGCTGGGTGGAAAAGGTGAAAGAAGAAAACAAAACAAATTCATAAACACAGACAATAATGCGATTACCAGAGGGAAAGGGGGTGGGCAGAGGTAGAAGAGGGTAAAGGAGGGAGAGATGGTGATGGAAGGAGACTCAACTTGGGGTGGCGAACACACAATACAAATACACAGATGATGTATTGTAGAATTGTACACCTGAAACCTATATAATTTAATTAACCAGTGTTACCCCAATAAATTCAATTTTAAAGAAAAAAAGAGAAGAATACTAGAACAAAAACGTTAAAACTGGTTACCCCAAAACACAAAACAAAAGAACGGTTGCCAGAGAAGTAGGACTGTTGGGCGCCAAAGAGGAGCATGACACTGTTGTTTTTCTTCATAAACATTTTTGCTACGATATGATTCTCTTAAATAAACAAAACAAAAAAACACGTACCTGCACTATTTCTATTTCAAAAAAGCATGTGTAATATAGTTAAAAACAAAGAAAATGATTTATACTGTAAAGGATGGTGAGCGGTCTCACACACGTTAGGAACGGTAAAACAAGCTTGGCATTAACCCCTTTAAAAACGAGGGGTATGACACGCACACTAGAAACCATTACGGGCAGTCCTCCCGAGGTCCCCGCGCCTCTGCCCACCCGCAGCCAGCAGCGCGCCGCGGCACCCAGGGCGGGCGCGGCCGGGCGGGCCCCTCTTGCGGCGGTGGCACAGTGCGCAGGCGCGGAGCCGAGTAGGTCCTCCCTTTCCGGAAGCCCCGGGGGAGTACTGAATGGCCCGTAAGACCGAGAGGTTTGACAACTTGTCTGAGGAAGAGGTAGGCAGCAGGAGCCGAGATACAGCTCTGAAGGTGCCAACAGTGGGGGCCACGCCCCTCGCAGCTGGAGGAGACCACTTAGTGCCCCGCCTTGCAGTCGTGGCTGTGCACAGTGAAGGCTGAAGAGGACGGCAGGTGCGCCCCGCTGCAACCACAGCTGCAGACCCTGAGGATCTGGAAGAGAAGAAAGAGCTGGGCTGTCTTTGGCCAGTGACGACTGGTGGAAAATTTCCAACAGAAATGGGAGGGTACGTTGAGTTCTCCAAGCGTCAGATTAGTTAATCTGAAGGTATTTCAAGTTAATGCGCTGTTGAATGAAGTACCTGGGCTCAGAAGACGCCGTCCTGGGAGCCTGGTAGCTGTTCGTCTTTCAAAGCCAAAGAAGTAAAAGCAAACCAGATATTCCCTAAATCACTTGATTTAGCACCATATTTTGAACTTCTCTATGAACATCTTTCTTGTCTGATGATGATCCTTGGAATAATACGGGACAGACGTGTAAACTCCAAGAGATTTTCAACATTACATAAGATCTTGTTCCTACAAGGCAGAGCCTCCTCTGCTAAATCATAGACCTAAACCTTAGCCGTGGCTGGGCAGGAGTGAGGGACGGGACGGGACGACGATTTAAAGTTGAAGAGAATAGATCAATGACTACATAGTATGAAAATGTGGAAGAGAATTATCAATAAGGGACTTGATCAAGAAAACGAAGTGCAAAGAATGTTAAAAGTGTTGGGAAATTAGTCTGGAGACACTGTTAAAACATCTATTTTTTCCTTAATGACTTATAGATATTTTTTCTCGCACCATGGAAAATATTTTTCTTACGTTCTTCAATATAAGAGATGGTTTAGCAAGAATGAAGCTTGACCAAAATAAACTGCTAATAATAGAGCCTCTGAATATTAAGAAAGTAAATGAAGGGACCAGAATCCCGAAGTTTAGAAACAAGGTGTTAAGTGTTTTTATTTTCGGTACTGGAAGGAATCTGCAAAATTTGTAAATGTCAAATGCTGTGGTTTCTTTATGTTAAAGCAAAGATGGGGTTCTTGAGAGTTTATAAAGATGCCAGTCTTTTGAGGGAAATAGATATTCGCTGGCATATTCATAAATGGGGGAAAAGGAAGGAAATATGGCCTAATTTTTATTTTACAGATGAGGAAACTGTGGCCCAGAAAGAGAAGTGACTTCTCAAGGATCACACTGAGTCAGACCTGGGAGCTGGACCCCAGCCATGCTCCTTGGCACAGGGCCTCTCCTTACTCTGGGAGCTCATACCCCATTGTAACAGGCATGATGTAAGTGTGGCATCAGAGGGTGTTCACACATCTACTCGTCATGCCGAAGTACTGGCAGGGGATAAGAGGATTGGTTCTTTGGGATCTAGACAGAATTTTAAGAACATCTTAGTGATCTGAGCTCTCCCTTATGATACAAACTTCCTTGAGAGACAAAATGCGTGAAATCTTTTTTACCGAGTGTAAGCAGGGTGTAGGTAATCACTTATTAAGGTTATTGTCATGGGGATTCAAATCACTGAAATCTTTTCCAGCCTGATTCTTTGGTTACTAACTGCCTTTCAGGGCCTATGTGGCCAGAAAGCCTAGGGAGGAAGGAAACATCCTGTTCAGTGTCTGCTTTGAGTCAGGTACTATGTTATGCATTTCATGGATGTTAATTCACTTAATCTGCACTACAAGCTTTCTTGATAGGTATTATACTCGGTCTACCTCAGGAGCTCCTACAGGTTAGGTAACATGCTCCAAGCCACATAGAAAATAGGTGGTACAACTAACTCTGTATGACAACATCTCCCATCTCCAGATGAGTAGGCGGAAGAGGATTACACATTTGTTCTCCAACCTCTCCCCAGTGTAGGTAACCCCCTGCACTGTTTAGTGAGTCTTCAGAGCAAGTAACTCCCATGATTCCCCCTGGCCTAACAGCTAGGGATGAAGCTGCGGTGGAGGCAGGGACACTCCCACTAGGAGAAAGGCATTTAGGTTAGCACCTCTTCACAAAGGCTCCAGTTACAAGCTTTGCAGAACAGGCAGATTCTCATTGAATGATGAGGGCAAACTGCTTCTGAAATTCCCAGTTTCATAGCTGACCCTGGAAGAAGAGACATGGGATTCAGCTTTGAGACGAGCTTGGACCCTGATGATGGGAGCTTGTTTTGATGATAGGAAGAAAGAGGCTGGAACGAAGGGATCTAGGTAGTCAGACAACATCTAAACTCAAGTAGTCTGTGGTGCTGAAAGTCAGCAAGATCATTTTCTAAAGACTTTATTTTTTAAAAGCAGTTTCTAATTTACAGCAAAATTGAAAGGAAGGTATAGTGAGATGTTTCACACATAGCAAGATCATTTGATGTTCTTGGGTGAATGGCCATTTCCATCAGGATCCAACCAATTTTTGGTGCCCCGGAGCATGAGCCAGCATCCCCTTGAGAAAGGGGGCATGTGCCACAGGCAAACTTCAGGGATGTCATCCTATCCCCATGTCCCTGCCTTTTTAAAGAGGAACCCTCCTCCTGTCCTGCTGTTACCACTCAGATTAGGCATGTTCCCCATGTTCACATTGCATCCATGACTATACATTTCTACATCCTGAAAAGTTGTAGCCCTGGGGATGAAAAGCTCACCCATCAGCTGTGGGCTGCCTGAGGCATATCAGTCAGCTGCCTACCATGGTGTCCTCGAAGCTCTATCTCTAACCTCCAGCAGAAAACTCACGTGGGTGAGCGGAAGGTAGGAGCCAGTTCCCATCACTACTCGTGGTTGTGTCCCAGGCCCCCAGCATGTGGGTGCACCCCTCTCATCTAGACTTAGTCAGGTCTTGCAGAATGGGGCTCTACTGAGATTCAAAGACGTTAGCTATTTGTTAGATGAACCCATCCCTGGCACCTAGCAGATGTTCAGAGCATGGCTGAATCAAAAGGGAAAGCGGAAAGAGTAACTTTAGATGATTTATGTTTCACAAGAGGGCTGTGTGAACTTCAAATTTTCAGAACCCAGGGCATATCAGGTTTGTCCACAGGACCCAAAGTCTTCACTCCATTATGAGCATGGCGCAGACAAGCCAAGGTCAGTGACAGCTCCTGGTTCCTCACTTCGTTGGGCAGCCTCAGCAAAGCTTAAATGTCTGCCATGGGTATCACTGCCAGTTGAGGCCTGCTCAGTTCCTGACACCTGGCTTTGGGCTCTGAGCTGTTGAGGTGGCTCCCAAAAGTGTCATTCATCAGAGGTCAAATCAATTGGCCTTGTATAGCACAAGTGCATCTGGGATCTAAGCATCTCCACGTTGTCTTTGTTCCCGTCAAGGCTTATATCTTCAGGGGCCCACTGTGGAGAAAAGACAGAAAAGGTACCCTGGTGGAACAGACCCTTATCTCCTACAGTCTCCCAACAGCAGCTCTGATCCCGGTTCTCATGGCCCAGGCACACACAAGGACACATGGGTAAGGGCAGGGTAACCAGGCCTGTGTTTCTAGGACCTGTCAGGGCAAGCATAACTTTAAACAAAGGAATTAATGGACAACCACCCTGAACAGACCAGCCCTACTCCCTCACCACCCTCTTTTTCCTTGTCGTCACCAAGTCCCTCTATAGTGAGACTGAGTCATATTCTCTTTATTCTAAGAATTCCCACCTCCGTGCCTAACTCATTCCTAGAAAAGACCAGGCAAACACAACCCATTCTTTATGGTCCACGTGAGTACTTTTCCAGGAAGCCTCTCCTGACTGCTTATGTACATTGAGCTCTCACCCCCTTCTCCTTGTACTGCCTGTACCACTCATTTGCAGCTAAGCATGGATAGCTCTGCCCTTTCGCTGGGCATCTCCCTTGTCCTCTCAAGTAGATGATGAGCTCTGTAAGGACAGGGCACTTGTCTGTCCTTGCCCATCCCCCTCCCATGGTGTTTCCTCTAAACTTGAGGTCAGCAGACTTGCCAAAAGCAAACATTTAAAATCTAATGCAGAGTGGTTACTGCCAGTGAATATTTCATTGCTCTCAGACAAGTAGGGGAAATTGAAATTTGCAGGAATAGGTTAAAGGTTAAAAAGAGAGGTTAGCACACACACCGGTGCAGCTATTTGCAAAGCCCTCCGATTTATTGCTCTAGTGTGATGGGCAAGAGAGAGAAGCTCGTACATGACCAAAGAGAAGGGAATCCCCACTCTGATTCTAGCCACAGAGGCAAAGCAGGGTTGGGCTCAAGTCTTCTTTCTGCCACTAACTTGCTCTCCCTTCTCTGGGCCTTGGTTTCTCCATGTGTGAGTAGGGATGTTGGATCAGTAACTAGGTAACAGGATCTCTTTTCTTTCTGAGTTTTTATGACTGATGATTCTTAGTCATAGGTCACATTTGACAGCATCAAAAGACCCAGAAAATAACAAGCAAAGGCCACACAGACTCCATCAGCCACAGGCCGGATGACCTATTTGGGCAAGAAAATAGAATCAGCTGTGGACATGCACGTCAAGAAAAATGCTCCATCAGATACTCAAATTTGATCTGAATCAATTGTTCCAGTCCCCGGAGGTTCAGGATAAGGTCTTCAAGGCTCCCTGAGCCAGGCGGTACCTATACCGTGCCAGATGTTAAACACAAACTATGGCTTTGTTTTGGACAGAAGGAAAGAGCCCAATTCAGTGGGAATTACTGGTAATCACTGAACCGAGTTCTACTACTTGGTGATTGAAAACAGCATCATGTTAGAAAGACCACTTCATCCCCACTAACCCTGCAGGCCAGGGACTAAGCTGATTTGGCTGGTGCAGCTCAGCCCCCAGTACCTGTCTGGGGCTGTGCCAACCACTGCCAGTGCTCACTTCTCATTTACTTGTGGGTGCAGATTTGGGGAGACATCTCTAAGCAAATTCCTTTCTGACTTTATCAAAGATCCACATACAAGAGCTTCCCAGCCCCCGGCCTCTGTGGCCCAGTTGCCCTGTGGTTGAAGTTGGAGCCTATTCTCTGAGGATGGACAGTGTGCTTTTTGATAAATGCTGTTATTCAGGTGAGGACCATACTCTAGATCAGCTTTCTGAGTGTGCTCTGGACCAACCTCACCAGAAGGGCCCAGGGTGCTCATTCAAAGGGCTGATGTGGGTGACCCACCCTAGACTCTATCTGTAGGCTGAGACCTAAAGTTTGGCTCTGATGCTTCAGAACCACGGCTCCAATTCTTGCTACACCTGACAACTCAGAAATAGTCCTGCGAGACAACAGGCACAGCTGTTTGACAGAAGAGACAACTCTGTTTCTCTTCTGTCAAACAGAAACAGCCCACCACTTGGATCAAGTGAACTCTCTGAAGTGGGCTATGCCTTCGAAAGCATTTTAAATCTCTTTCTTCTGATTCTCCAGAATAATATGTTTTAAAACTTCATTTTAAGTAATAAAAACATGGCTGTTATCCAGGCATAAAGAGAATTTGAGCAGATGATCTACCATCTTCTCAGAAACAGTCCTGCGAGACAACAGGCACAGGTGGTTGTTAGAACCCACGTGCTCATGCATCCCTCAGAGGCGAGGGTGGCCAGGAGACAGCAGCAGCTGCCCCAGGCCTCAGCATGTTTACCTCAACGCTGCTGCTGCTCCCAGCGCCACTGTCATTAGCAACCTTCGGTGAGTCTTCTTGCTGATAGACCTATTTTCCAAACCACATTTCTTCCTTGGATTACACATCTTTTCTGGGCCCCTACTAGATGGCTTGGCAAAGCAGGAAGAACTCTGAACTGAGAGAACCAGGAAAATCCCTTGATGCCAAGACTTGCCTCTCATTTTCACATTCTTTTTTGCCCCTGAAGGAATCTGGCATGATCCCACAAGAAAGGTGGCTAACAAAAACAGGAACTAAAATCAAGTCACAGGAAGTCCCTCCTGGAATAGAGAGCACAACTGGCCATACCTGCTCTGAGTTTAGGGTTTCCCAATACTGGTGCTACAGAATAAAAAGAGAGACAGAAAAGGGTATGATAGATTTTGCCACCGTTGCAGAGCAGAGCAGAACTGAACACCTGGCCCTGGCTGCTCAGTGGGCCAGGAGGCGGGCGCTCTGGTGCTCTGAGTGCAGAGGTAGAGCAGGCAGAACAGTAGCAGCTACTGGCAGCTACAGTTGAGTTAGGTGATCAATAGGATGACTGTGATCATTATGAAGGCTGCAGGTTCTTGGAAAAATTATGACCCATACAGATTTTTTAATTATCACCATTATTAGAAATTACTATTACCAGGTGTAATAATAATAATAAATCTTCCATTTATTAACCACATGGCAGAGGTGAGTCAACCCAAAACCACAAAACTAAGACAGAGAAATGCAAATAAAATCTCCACCTTCAAAGTTATAGGGTATTTGCTACAGCCGAGATTCATTTTTACTCAACCTTTACTCCATGGTTGGTTCCACTCCAAGCCTCAATTATGCCTGAGTCAGTTCTTGAAGGGCGGCTTTGCAGTTGGCTCTCGTCCTCCAGCACCACATACGGTGCCTGGGAGACGTGTTCCGACAGAGCTATGAATTTGCAAATGTCAGTTTTATTGCTCTGTGAACGTCTATTAGGTTGAGCAGCTGCCAGTCTGGAAAGTTCATAGGATTTGACATTGCTGTCACATTAAAACCAAGCCTCTCCTGTTCAATTCTTTTATATTTCCATTTAAAACATTTTTTTGAATGGTAAGATTTTCTATCGTAAACAAAAGAATAACCTCATGAACACCCATGGACACACCCTGTTTTATTTGCTCTAGCTCCTCAATTTTTTTATTGGCTGAACTATTTTAAATTCTTCTGTAAATACGTTAGTGTGTATCTTACTGATAAGGACATTTTAAAAAAAATGTAGGCACGATGCCATTTTTATACCTAACAAAATCAGTAATAATTCCATAGCATTCATATTTTAAGGACATCCTGACTGGAGGGATATAAGCCAAAAAAGAAAAGATTAATTGTAGAAGACATGAAATTACTAAAAATGATGATGCCACACACGTTGCACAAGACAGACATGTTGATGACAACATAGGGGTTCAAAAAGTTAAGTAACTCCCACAGATAAATACAGGTATTCAGACAAAACAGAAATGGGTTTCTGTGGTCGCTATAGTGGGTGGGTGTTCTGTTCGTTAACAAAATTACTAAATGCAATGTGTGTACTGGAATGTGACCTGAAACAGAATACGAATGTTAATGGCAAACTGGTGAAATTTAAATAATATCTGTAGTTTAGCTCATAGTAATGTACTAACATTAATTTCTTAGTTTTGACCAATGTAATATGATTTTGTAAGATGCTAACATTAGGGAAAATGGTAAAAGTGTACATACAGGAACTCTCTGTACTACCTTTGCAACTTTTCCGTAAATCTAAAATTATTCCAAAATGAAAAAGTTTATTTAAGGCTGAGCAAGCAAACAAACAAACAAAGAATCTTAAAAGTCTCCCCAGCTGGGTTGAAATGAAACCTTGAAACTTCTTTCCAAATCTGCAGCAGCACAAGCAATCTAAAATTTAAGAACAGTGCCCTCTAGTGGAGATAGTAGTCAAAGTTTCTTTTTTAAGTTTTTAAATCACTGATAGCGTGCCTGAGTACACTTAACCCAAATCTTTGTAACTGAGGTCTCTCCCCACTCCCCTAAAGTGAAAATAAATATAATTTTATAGTCTTTTCTTCATTTCAAGAGCAAAATGTGCTCACTTTTATACAGAAGTTTTTTTTTCAAAAGAACTAAAGATTGCCCATAATTTTATCTCCAAAAAAGCCTCTATGAAGTTATTCAATAGCCTTCAAATACACATACACGCCAAACTGTGCAAATGGGCGTCCCTCCTTAACATGTAATGAGCATTTCCACATATCCTTAAAGAGGACCAAAATTCCATCACGTTTGTGAACCACACCATAGAGTACTTGACTTCAATTCACCTCATTTCTGCAAGCACACTTCGTCATGCTTCTGAAACCAAGAGGTATCCTGTAGCTCTCGTCCACAGGACAAGCTAACTTCTCCTTTGTTCCTGAAGACTTTGAGGTGTGTCTTAGTCATTGAGGGGATGGTCACTTTCCAGGCTTTCATTTTAGACCATGGGAGCTGGATGTGCCTCACAGACCATTTGCCCAGCTTCCGCCTCTTACCCGTGGGGAGAAATGACTTCCCTGACACTGGAGAGGTGAGATGTTGCTGCACTCAGCACCAATTATAGAGGTTTTTTTTCCTTCTGATTACAAAGTTTTAATACTGGCCAGAGACACACCAGCCATAGCTCTCTCTTAATTTTATTCAGCAGATTTCCTTTTGACCTGGTACCTTACAGACTTTTAAACATTTGATCATAGCCCTGGCTGGGTAACTCAGTTGGTTAGAACATCATCCTGATATGCCAAGGGTTCAGGTTCGATCCCCAGTCAGGCCACATACAACAATCAACCAATGAATGCACAAGTAAGTGGAACAACAAATCGGTGTTTCTTTCTCCCTCCTTTCCTCTCTCTCCTCCTCTAAAATCAATAAGTAAAATTTAGAAAATATTCTACCAGTATGCTTCAAAATTTTGTCCTTTCTATTTCATTTTTTTTCCTAACCGGCGCAATATTTTAGTTAGTGAATTAAGGAGTCCTTGGACACTTACTCCGTATCAAGTACTGTGTTCCAACTCTCACTCTTTTTTTCCCCCTCTCTAACCACCCAAACTTCCCACTCTGCTCTTTCTTCCCAGGCCGTGTGGGGAAAATGGGATGTGAGACAAGAACATGCGTCACAGGCCACGAAGTGCTGTGTGAAAGGCCCAGTGCAAACTCGATCCGAGAGACGGAAGTTCTGACCCACGGGGGGGGGGCTTCATGAAGACAACACACAGTTTCACTTCAGGTCCATCCAAAGGCTGCAGCGAAAGTGCCAACACGGAGGAGCCCTGTGCATTAAAAAGTCAGGCAGCAGCACGGGGAGCAGCAGCGCCTCCAGCTCCAGGCACAAGGAGATACAAATACCATTTTAGATTGACAAATCCCAGCACCACCAGAGGGAAAGGTTGGCAACCTTGGCTCCTGTTCCTCATTTTCTTTTTTGTTTTTTCCCTCATTTTTTAAAACGAATTTTTCCTAGTTTTTGACATATAGTTGATACATCACATTGTATGTTCCTAAATTTCTGGAAAAAAATTTCGCTGCTCAAATGCTGCTCAAAAGCTGAAGAAGAGGTCTAGGGCAGGGCCAGAAGTGCGAATAACCCGGTACGACTCAGGAGCAGGGTTGGCAGGCAAAACACGGGGTGTCCAGTGAAATCTGAACTTCAGATCACAAATAATGTTTTCAAATTTCATTGCATGGCCTCTATTTTTGCCTGTTAAATGTAGCAACTGTATTCTGGAATGCAGGGAAGTCTTCCTGGAGAAAGCAGGATTTAGCTAGTGCTTTGAAGGGCAGGAAGAGAAGACCAAAATAAGTAAAGAAACCCAGAGAAGAGACGGTACAAGAAAAACCTGGGGAATTGGCCCAGTGCCAGACGACTAAATGTCCTGGGGGTCAGGATAAAGGGTCCAGACTTAAAACTATAATCGGGAAGGAGCCACAGAAGGTCTTACAGCAGGGAGACCATGGGGTCCAGTGCTGGGAAGCTCCTGGATAGACACCAATGAATGAGAGATAGAGGCAGGATCTCAGTCAGGAGAACCTGCACTGGTTCAAGTGGAAATAGTAAGGCTCTTCCCTGGTTTCAGGAAGTGGGCTTGGAAATTCTTCTGGAGACTGAGGAGGCCAGAGGTCCAAGAGTGACATCTGGCCAGATCCAGCAGCTTGAGCTCCTGTACTGTAAGTTTGGACCCTGGCTGGTGTGGCTCAGTGGATCAAGCACCAGCCTGTGAAC
This sequence comes from Glossophaga mutica, assembly GCA_039655065.1. Lineage (NCBI taxonomy): Eukaryota > Metazoa > Chordata > Mammalia > Chiroptera > Phyllostomidae > Glossophaga > Glossophaga mutica. The sequence goes on along the minus strand of CM077304.1, from coordinate 170,968,364 downwards.
TGAGAAGTCACTGGTTCGATTCCTGGTCAGGCACATTCCTGGACTGTGGGCCAGGTCCCCAGTTAGGGGAGTGTGAGGGGCAATGGAGTGATGTTTTTCTCCCTCCCTTCCCCTCTCTCTAAAAAGAAACAAATCAAATCTGTAAAAAATAAACAAGTTTGGCAGGAGGCTGACCCTTCTGTTTTTTTCTTTAAAAAATAAAAAAGACTTTATTTATTTTTAGAGAGGGGGGAAGGGAGGAAGAGAGGGTTAGAAACATTGATGTGAGCGAGAAGCATGGATCGCTGCCTCTCCTCTGTGCCCCGACCAGGGACCAAACCCACGACCTTTCGCTTCATGGGACGATGCCCAACCAACAGAGCCACACCCGTCGGGGCCCTTCTGTTTTCTTGCTTGAAGCCTTTCTACTGTTAAGAATTGACTAGTGCAATTAATTTCATCCTTCTTCTTTCAACAATACCCTTTGACACTTAGGGTCACGTTGCTAAGCGGGACCTTAAAGATCGCCCTGTCCAAAGCTGGGGTTTCACAATCAGCATTTATGTGACCAGTGTTCTACTGCATCAAAGCTCCTTCACATCCTGGCCTTGGTGGAATCTCACCATCCTCCCTGAACTCGCTGTCTGCACTTTCGGAACAGGTCCAGCAAAATGAGTGGGTGTTGCCCAGTTCCGCAGCTAAAAGGGCAGAGTGAGTAGTGAAGCCCATTTCCAGCCGGGTTTCCAATGCATGACATGTACTGCCTTTGGGAGTCTTGCAAAACCCCACCAGCACCCCCATTTGACCCTCATAGTCACTCTGTAATATAGGCAGGGAAGGCCTCGTGATTCCCATTTACGGAGGGAGAAGCAAAGTCAAGAGGCAATCCCCTGTGTCCACTTTCTTCACCCCCAGGGGAACCAGCTGGCTGCCCCCTGCATTTCAGGGTGTGCTGTGCTTCACTCTCTCATGGCAGGCGATGCCCCCTTCCCTGCGAGGAAACACATCAGTGGAGAGAACACATCCTCAACCTCATTTCTAGCCTTTGGTACCTACTGTAATGTTCTGGCCTCTTTTTTCTTACTTATATGTATTTTCTTCTAACATGAGCACTTTAAAACAATCTTCACCGGAGGATATGTTTGTTGGTTTTAGAATAAGAGGAAGGGAGAGACAGAGAGAGAGAGAGAGAAACACTGATGTGAGAAATACTGACTGGTTGCCTCACGCACCCACCAGGGATCAACCCGCAACCTAAGTATGAGGATGGAACCTGCAACCTTTTGGTGCATGGGATGATGCTCCAACCAACCGAGCCACCCGGCCAGGGCTGACATGAGCACTTTTATAGTCTGTGCACGTGCACGTGTGTGTATTCGTTTATTCCTTAAAAGAATGATGTGCCTTTAAAAATGGCAAATGTCCAAAGGAAACCATCTTGGTCTGCTGGAAGCAGGGTTTGGAGAGGGAACAAGCAGTCCCAGTTGTCAAGGGCACATGGGCACAGAATCAGCAGGGCACACGGACCCAGGACTTGGCCTTCTTGCGGACAGAGCACTCAGGTGCTGGGCTTCGTGCCCCTCCCCATTCCCCACACACAATGGCACCAGCTCCAGCCACAGCCATTCTCACCACGCAGACTCTGTTCCAGTGACAGAAACAGCCTCCTTGCAGAATTCCCACAAAGCTTCCTATGTCAGGTCTATGGCATTGCTAGGAAGTGCAGAGGGAAAGAATAACTACATGCGCTTTTGTTGCAAAGTTTAACTTAACCTTTTCTTACATACCAGAGACTAAAAAATAAAATAAAATACAACCTTTCAAAGGTAGGAGAACAGTATCGATGCTGGGGGAAGTGAACCCTGCACTCACAAAGCAAGTGCTGCAGCCCCGGAAAGTGACACAGCCACTCCCGAAAGCCCTGCTTCCTCTGTGCCTGTGCCCCACCTGCAGACCGCACTCAACGTCTGCCCACTACGCTCTCCAGATGGCTGGGCCAGGGGCAGGGCTGCTGTGTGCTGAAGGGGCGAGTGAGCAAATACATGCATGAGTGGACCCACGGGCTCTGTGGAGTGTACCATCTCTCGTGGAGGTGCCTGGAAACTCGCACAGCCCAAGCAAATGGCCGGAGGCTCCAACGCATCCATCTGGTGCCCTGACCAGCCAAGCCGGTGGACACTGGCGGAAAGGTGAAAATACACACGTTCTCCCTCCATGTGAGCCTCCACAGCCTGATCTGTCTCACCCCGTCTCCTGTTCTGCCATCACTGGAATTACTTGTGATTCCCAGTGTTTTACTCTGTTTATTAGATAGGGCGCCCCTGGGCAACCCAGGCAGAGCACAAGCGAGTGGGAAGAGCCCTGGGGAGAGTCAGCTTTTTCGCCTGTAAAAAGGGAATGCTGGGTACTAAACTCGGTCCTGAATACCACCTGGGGTAGAGTTCCTGCCAAGGCAGGGGTGCCAAGTGGTTACAACAGGGGTTCCAGAGCCAGACAGAGCTGGGTTCAAATCCCAGGTCTGCCAATTATCATCATCATCATCATCATCATCATCATCATCATCATTCTATGGGGGGATAAGTTACTTAAACTCAGTGCCCCATCCTGCCTTCTGGAAAGCAAGGATAACAAAGGTGCTTGCGTTGGAGTTAAGAGGATTATACCAAGCAGTGCCTGTAAAGTAGGAACATCAAGTGCCTGGCTCGTGAGGCACGCACTCGCAATTAGACACACACATCGAGTCCTGTTTTTCTTATTTGTGGATTTTAAAACACTCAGTGCACTCATGTGCAGTGGGTGTGGTGTGTTGTCAAGGCACCGCTGTTCTCCACCTCCCCCGGCGCGGCAGGTAGGAGGGACTCAAAACAGGCGGTGTATGTCACAAGCACACACCTGACGGTTAAGTTACAAAATCATAAAGAACCACAGAAAAGATAAACACTCATCTTCCCGCTACAGAGCGGCCCAGGCTCACAGGCCTCCACAGCGGGAGCTGAAAAGGAGGCACCCATGGTCCCGAGGGGTCAGGCAGAGAAGCAGAGGTGGTGGAGGGCACGGAAGCCTACCCCAGTAGGTCCAGGGGAGACAGCTTGGGTGGGGGGCATCCCAAGAGAGGTGGAAAGAGCCCTGGTGTCTCAGCCCAATGCCATAAAATGTTTAAATTGTGAAATCCTGGGAGCAAGAGAAGTCACAAGCCAGGGGAGTAAGGGCCCTGACTCCCCTGGGTCACGTGACCCAGTCCCTTTGGAATGTGGCCTGGATGAGCCAGGCAAGGATCAGACTCCTGGCTGCAACCAGCCAGACCAGTACCTCCCGCCCTGAGAGGGGTGCTTGGGCCGGCCCACTAGTCAGTCCTTGGACATTTTCCTATCAACCACCCCCCACATCAGAAAATGTCTGAACGAGGGTCTAAACAGAGAGGTCAGGTGCCGCATTGCACTCCTCTGCTAACCGACTCCTCCATGCTCAGGTTCAGCTGCAAAAAAGCCAGGATCTTTAAGGGATGTTGTCCCCAAATAGGGGAGGCTGTCAAGCCTGCACAATCCCTCCACTGGCTGGCAGTCACTGGTGGGTGGGCACGTGAATTTATTTTAATTTTCTTTACATTTTCCAAACTTTCCACAATAAGTATGTATTGCTTTTAAGAACAGAAAATACAGACTCCCACAGGCCCAGGAGATCACACACCTGACAAAAGCTTCACGTGTGCTGCTCACATACTCAACTATTTGTACCGGGAGCTTTGCGAGCCATTGGACCCGCCCGTGTCCATGCTCCCGGACTTCCAAGGTGCTGCGTCGGCCTGTGGCTTTGCCGTTCCGCGCATGTGAGCTGTGGGCGGTGAGGCGGGCTGTGCTGAGGACTGGGGGTGGGGTGGGCTGCGGCAGCTGTGCTTCTAAAGCATGTTCCTTTTAACATGGGCAAAAACATTCATTTCCATTTGCCTAATTTAAGAGTGTGACCTTGTCCCCCTTGGGATTTATTTAGTTAAAAAAAATTGTCTGAAAAGAGAAAGATACTAGAGTAGGGGAAGAACAAAAGCAAAACAGAGAAATAACCCAGATGAGCCACAAAGACAAATGTCCGAATCTTTCAAGGTCACTGTCCCATCCTTACCTTAACCGAGGGTGGACGACAAAAACCGCCCTTGTTCCCAGGGAGCTAGCGTCGCCCCACCCTCGATCTCCCAAGGCCCTCGCGGATGCGCACACTGGGCTAACCTTCCCTTCTCCTCCCTGAGCACACCTCGCCCCCCACCGGGCTGGTTGTTTGTTTCCCATGTGGTCTCAGATCGCGGCCCCAACTGCGGGCTCCCGACCGCCCAGCCGTGTGCCTCGAGCGGATGAACCTGAGAGACCAACAGCACTGAGCGACAGGGGTATACGAGGACCCCCCAGTGGCCCTCAGTCTGGTGCAGAGGTCCTCACTTGAAACCCAGCTCACAGTGACCAGCTGTGTTCCCAGAGGGCGGGATAAAGGAAGACGAAGGCGGCCCAAGCGCTACACCTTAAAGCTCATGCAAGCCTGGTAGAGACACTGCCCCTCTAGCTCACCGGGCTCCGAGGCAAACAGCGGAAACTGTGCTTTAGAGAGGAGTATACTCTGGGAGTCCCAGGGAAGGAGCCATAATTTCTGGTGTGTGTGTGGGGGGGGGTCCACATAGCAGGTGGCATCTGGGTGGGATTCTGACACACGGAAACTGGGCCAGAGAAAACCCCTGGCAGAAAGGCCTAGAGGCTGGGGACGGGGTACACTCCACAGCCAAGGTGGACACCTAGGTAAGGGCGGGGAGGCACCCGAGGCTGGGACAGGTGTGGGAGGTCTGGAACCTCTCTCTAAGGAATCTGGACTTTATCCACAGATCAACGGCACTGAGTCTTTCCGACTTCAGGGTCCACTAGAAGTTCACTAAATTTGGGGGACCTACTTAGGACGGGTAATGGGTTATTTTGCCAAATAAGGTCATTAAAACCAAAACAGAAAACACCAACTACCACATATTATCATTTCACAAAAGGGCATTTTAACACCTAAAAGTAGGCGAACACAAACCCAGACTGAAGGACAGCCCCCCAGCTGACACCCTCCTGCCGAGAGCCCATATGCCCCACACCACCCTGGTCCCTGTTTTCTGACTCAGGGGCGCTTCCTGGTAAACAGGGCTGGAGGCCACAGCTGTGGGACTGAGTGACAGGACAGCTGGACCTGAGGCTTTGCCCGGTTGTGGTATCCAAGATGTGATGCGATTTGTTCACAGATCCGAAAATCAAAATGAGGTCAAGTTTATGAAAGTGCCAGGCTTGCCTGACTCCAAGTATGACCCTGATGATACCATCAGGTGCAGCTGGTGCTACTGGGGGTGACCAGGGGTGGGGAATGCTTCCACAGCCACGTGGGTTTGGGAGACACTGAGACCCTTTCAGAGTTTATTATTCATGCATTTATTTTTGTAAATGAATGTGCAGGTGATCGCCGAGGTCGCACCGCACCATGCAGCGTTCCCCTGACTGATCTGACCGTGGAAAGCCCTCCTCAGCACTGTCAGTGTGGGAAACTCCTCAGGGGGGCGTCAGCAGAGGCTTACTCATTATTTAGCAGGTGTGAGGTTAGTGTGGGCGGATTGGCGAACCACAGCGCAAGCACTCAGGAGGCACGGCAGGGGTCAGGAAGGAGGATGCTCGTGCACCCACAGGCAGGCAACAGCGTGTACCTCAAGGTCGGAGTTGATGGAAGGGACCTCGGAGGAGCTGCTGGAGGACACTCGGGCCCGGATGACTTGAATGGGAGGGTACGAGGGGGGTTCCTGCAGGGACGCAGCTCCCGAGCACATCTGTCCATCCCCCGGCAGCCTGGTGGCGCTGCAGCCTGCCTGCAAGGTATTGTGGGGAAGCAGGGACAGGGATGCTTAATATACCTCTTCATTTTTGATTTGTCAAAGCCCTCACGTACTACAGTACTCAAAAGGTAGAAAAGGGTGTAGAGTGCAATGCCTACCTCCACCCTCCTTCCCCAGCCACCCCGTGGGCTCGGTTCTCGGGCACCCTTCCTGCCAGGCAGACTAACACATGCAGTCGAATGCAGACATGTAATTCTCTAACACTTGCTGGTATGCTCAACACGCTTACGCATCTTCTTTTTATTTTTCTTCTCATTTAGTGTGTCTCAAAGAGTACTTTTTTTCAGACTTTTTTTTGGGGGGGGTAGCATTATATAGGTGTTCACAATCTACTTAACCAGTCCCCTACAGATGGACTTTAAGGTATTTCCAATCTCTTGCTTTTACAATCACCACTGACTGCAGTAAATTATGTCGTGCACCCAAAACTTCAGGGTATTTATAAAGGATGAATTCCAGAGGCAGGATCGCTGGCTCAGAGGGTATGTGCCTCTGTGATGTGGACAGCTGTCGCCAACACTGTGCTCCAGAGAGGCCTTACCGACTCACACCCACCAGCAGCAGAAAGTGGGCAAGGTTTAAGGGTGCTTCTTCATCTATCTACCCATCATCCATCTATTTCTATCTGTCAACTGTCTATTAATCTACCATCTATCTTTCTACCACTTATCAGCCATCTTTATTTTGTATGTATCTATCATCTTTTTTATCTGTATTCTATCAAGCATCTGCCTGTCTATATCATCTATCTATCTATCTATCTTTCAGAAGACAGCTTCTGCCCACAGGGCTCACGAGAGTTGGGGAAGGGTTTCCCCAAACGTACTGGAAGCGGTGGGGGCTGGGATTTCAGAGCCGGCAGTCATTCCACTGATACAGTGCAGGGGAAAAAACTGCCCTCTGGACCCATACCCTTGACCAACTAACCATGTGACCTCGGCAAGAAATTAATCCTCGTGTCTCTGTTTCCTAATCTATAAAAGGGGCTAGTGATCCCTGCCCTGCCTCCTTCGAAGTAGAGTCACAGGGCTCAGAAGTAAACATCCTGGACACATAAGAACGCCCACTCATACTGGACCCCAGTGTGAGTGGAGCATGACTGAAGGGTGACTCCTGCATAAGTGCAGATTCTTGTGAGAGTCGGCTGGACAGGCCGACAAAGTCCCCAAGGAGACAGAGGCAGTGTTCTGGGCGGGGCCGTTGTGAAGTGAGAGAAACAAAAGCCTCCCAGGCAATGATAGATTCTATAGAAACCTCTGGGTCTGACCACACCTGAGTCAACAGGCAATGTGGAGTTTTCAAACGTTCTAATCCTTTGGTCCTGGGGCCCCATAGCCCTTGGCACCCAGCTCAGCCTGAACCCGGCTGCATCTCTTGGAAAATCCCTCCTGAGGACTAGTGTTCAGGAGGGGCTGCTGGGAAGACACCTAAGCTGCCTGAGGCTCTGGCTGCCCATTCCCAGGGCTGTCCGAACAGGACACGGAGCAATACAGGTGGCAGCAGGGCACCCCCTCACCACAATCCCGCGCGTGGGTTGGGACAGTCCCCCCCAAAAATCGCTAACCGAGCTGGCAGGATGTGGCGGCACTGAGAGTATGTTCTCTTTATAAAATCTCAGGTCCCAGAACAGACAGGCTTAGTTTAAAACCTATATGTGTGATTTCCTAACTACGGGATTTGGGCAAGTGACTTAACCCTCTCTGTGCCTCAATTTAAAATAATAATAAAATTATTACTAATAAATAATAATAGAAATAATAGTATCCATCTCCTAGGTTATTATGAAAATGTGTGTTAATGGTGCTTTAAAAAAGCTATCATTTATCAAGTGCTTACTTGGTGTCAGCCATTACATCAAGGGCACAGACTCAGGCAGAGACCGGGTTCTGTCTGAAATCTGAATCCTGGTTCCAGCACTGACAAACTGTGTGACCTTGAGTAAGTTGCTTAACCTCTCTGTGCCCCATTTTCCTCATCTGTAAAATAAGGGCAATACCTCAGGGGCTGGCTGGGAGGATTAAATGCGTTAATCTATGCAAACATTCGGGCCAGGGCTCTGAGCACTATGACCAAAGTAAGCATCATGGAAGCGCTGGCTGTTACTGTTCACTCAGAGCCTGGCATATAGTCAGCCCTACAATCCAGGGAGGTGGCTTCCGGCCCAGAGCACGTAGGGCTCAGGGTCCCTGCAGGGAGCCATCTCAAAGACACCTCTGGCCCTCTGGTGGACACAGAGAGAAGAGGCCGGGAGCAGGTATTTGCTCAAGAAAGTGCTAGCTCACAGGGGGCAAACACAAGGCCTGTGGGGCAAACCCGGCCCTCCACCTTGTTTTATCCGACCTGGCACCTTGTTTCTACCTGGTGGCAGCACTGAGCTCTCGCTTAACTGTTAAGGAGTAGTTACATTTATTCAGTCCTAAAATTACATTTGGCCCTTTGAAGGCAACAGCAGGGCTGACATGGCCCCCGGTGAAAAGGAGTTTGACACCCCTAGCTGGTCTCAAAGGGAGAGAACCAAGGAGGAACACATTCTCCTCTCAAGAAGTCTGTTCCCCAGCAGGAATCTACTCAAGACGCAGGCACTGCAAGGGTTAAAGTAAATGCATTTTTGCACTATTATTTTTCAGAAGTTGCATGATTTTAAAATGTCTTGTGCCAAGGTTTGGCCAGATGCTGCTGCGGCTCCCTGTGCTTTCCCCAGGGCCTCCCGTCACCCGCCCACCCATGGGAGGGAGGATTTAACAGCCGAAATGGCCTCTTAATTGAGCAAGTATGCTCCAAATATCCCTGAACTTCACTTACAGCGCCTATGGGTTATTTGCACCCACTTTCCAAGGAACAACAACAGAGAGTTGAACTTCTGTCTCAGCCCAAATCCTCTGATTGTCAGGATGGCCCGTGGGCAGCGCAGCAGGGCCAGTGACCCCAGAACTCCGTGTTCCAAACACCCCTCTCCAGAGCCCCTGTGATGCTGTGACACACCAGGGTCTGGGCAAACAACACGAAAGGAGACAAAGTTTCTACCCCAGCAGGGAACGGACAACAAACAAAAGTCAAAGATCAAGGCAAGTGTTCTTTGCAGAGCATTTAAAAAGGCAATAAAATACTGGCGTGTGACAGAGAAGGAGACTGCCTTTGAATGAGTGGTTGGGGAAGGACTTTGGAGAAAGTGACATTTGGATTGAAGACTGAAAGACAAGAAAAGGCAGCCATGTGAAAAATAAAATAAGAAGGAAGAGCAGCCAGGCAGAGGAAAGGAAAGACATCCTGTGCCTCAAGAGAAGAGTGAAGAGGGGAAGAGAAGAGGAGGCAGCCAGGGAGGGAGCGCAGGGCTGGCAGGGTCTGGGAAGTCTACATGAGGGGTTTAGGTTTCATTCTTCATGAAATGGGAATCCAGGAGTATTTTAATTATTAGTTAATTTATTATTTTTATTTTCTATATTTTATTTATTTTTAGAGAGAAAGGAAGGGAGGAATAAAGAGGGGGAGAGAAACATCAGTAAGAGAGAAACATCCATCGGTTGCCTCTCATACACCCCCAACCAGGACCTGGCCCGCATCCCAGGCCTGTGCTCTGACCGGGGATAGAACCCGCGAAAGAACCAGCAACTTTTCGCTTTGTGGGATGATGATCAGCCAACTGAGCCACACAGGTCAGGGCTCCAGAGGAACATTTTAAATGAAGGAGGCACAAGATGTAATTTACATTTGTAAGAGACCCTTGCAGATGGAGAGGATGGGACAAAAATAGCAGTGGAGGGAGAACCAAGTTAGGAGGCTGCTGGATCTATTTAAAAAGTAGTACGAGGCACATATTTATAGATTCGCAAATGGATTGAACAGGCATGGACGAGTAGTGAGGGGAAGAGAGGAATTTGGGGTTTGACCACCTGCACAGACAGTGGTGTCCTTTACTGAGATCAGGAAGAGGGGGAGATGTCTCGGCATGAAAATCCAAAATTCTGTATTGGACGTGGTAAGTGTGAGACGCCATGTGGTGTCTCTGAACAGGCAGCTGGCAGCCAAAGCTGCAGTGGGGGGTAACAGTGGGAAATTGTTAATGCTGGGAAATTGTAACCCAAGCTCACCTCACCATTCTTTTGACATCGTTTCTTAAGTGCTGACTCTGACTAATGTGTAGCTTGTAGGTAAACAGCATGCTTACATAAGAATCCTAGGAATTAACTTCAGAAGACAGGGACTCCGACCTTTAGTCATCCCAGCTCTGGGAGATTTGCTGACCTTCACCCATGGACCCAGGCTGACGTGAGGCTGAGATGATGTGAAGTCAGGATGACGTGAAGCTGCGCACCGGACCGTCACTGGCCTTATTGGAATGGACTGTGCTCATCTGCACGTAGAGAACTTTTTGCAGCCCCCTCCCTTGATCTCTTTGTTCTGTTCCCCCTCCCTCCTTATTAAAGCCTCTGCCTCCACTGAGAGGAGGAGATGGGCTTTAAGACATGAATCCCCCATCTTCCGGGTGGCCAGCACCTAAAAATACACCACTTTCTTTTACATTGGCACCTGCCTCTCAAGTATTGGTTTTCCTAGTGGCAGGCAGCTGGACTGGCTTTCAGTTACAGAGGGAGAGGGAATGGATAGAGATGTGCGTGGGGAAATGAGCAAGGTCTGGTTTCCCCATGATGTGTGAGCTGGGCACTGTGGGGCTGGCAGAGGATAAAGAGGGGAGAAGGTGCTGCAGCCTCAAAGGCAAGCTCACCAGGAGGAGGCAGAAGAAGTGGCAGGGAAAGAACACCTGTGACGGTGTCAGCTGGAAGAGGTAGGGCCCCCGAAGTCGCAAGGAGGCAGTGGCAAAGTGAGTTAAATCTCAAAAGGACCCCAGGATTTAGCAACTTGGAAGTCACCAGTAACCTCCACAGGAATAGTCTTGGTGGGGTGGTAGGACCTGACCTGTCACCTCCTCCCACCTTTCTCTCCCCCTCCCCCTCCTGAGGACCCCGCATGCAGGCCGGAACCCTGGGAGCCCTGGTCTCCCTCACCCCCACTTCCTCACTCCCCGCAATGCTCTACCTGCCAACTCTCCCCACCCCATCGCTGCTTCTCCCCGTGCTCTCACCCTGGTTCCCACGTTGCCACGCCTCTCCTGGGCTTACAATGGTCCCTTACTGACCACACGGATTCTAGCCTCCTCTCCCCTAGTCTGTCCTCCCACACCTGCGGAGTGATGGCTCCAAGATGCACGCCTGACCTTGAGTCTCTAGTTCTGAAGCCTTGGAGACTCCCATCACCTCAGGGTGATAGCTTCTGTAGTGTGCTGGTATCATCACCCTTGCCTCCTCTCCACCCTGTCATCTCCCAAACTCTCCCCACTTGTCCCCCACCGAGATCTTAGAGAGCTCTTCCCTCTTTTTCTTTTTTTCCCATTTTTATTTGTTTTTTAAATCTTTCTCTTGTTTTTTCCTTTTTTCTCATGCTTATCCTGCCTATCCTATAGCTAAGTGTTACCTCCTCCAGGAAGCCTCCCATGATCATTCCCCACTCTCTGGACACCTGGCTGTGACCCACAGCCACTCACCTGCTGCACTGGCTCGATGGTCAGCTCCATGTAGCGACTGATGGCTGCCGTTGCCCTGAGTGACTTGCAGTGTGGCAGTGTTGTGAGAGGCACCCAATCCAAATTCTTTCCAGCAGAGACAGGGGGACAGGAAGGGGGATTCTTAAGTCAGGAGATGTTTTCTAAAAACAAGGTCCCATTTTCTTCTAAAAAATCCCTAAAGTGGTTTCTTTTTCTTTTATGGCACATCTCACTTTCTGCTGCCTATAAAATACAGCTTATCTCTTTGTCACACCAGCTCGGTGGTTCCCAAACTTTGCTGCACAGTAGCATCACCTGGGCATCTTGACAGACCAAACAACTGCTGCCCAGCTCTCAGCGCCTTCCTCCCGAACGTTCTGGTTCTGTGGGCACGAACGTGACTGGAGAGTTGAAAAGGCTCACAGCTGATGCTAAAGTTCGGGGACCACCGCAGTCGGTGCTCAGTAAATGCCTCTGTAAAGCAGCGGTAAACTGCAGAGTGTGTCAGAAGCACCCAGTGGCCGACTTACTATGACACCTGAGTTTAGAATTTTGGGGGCTGGGTGGGGCCCTAGAATCGCCACTTCTAACGATGGTGGCCAAGGACCCCACTCTGAGAACCACTGCTGTTAGGGAATGCTGAAGGAACCGCAAAGCCCCGCCTTCCCCCTCAGAACAACCAGGCACACGGGCTCTTTGCATATTTCAGCTCCCTTCTGGGATATAATTTCACAGCATTTTCTAGAACGGAATGAAAACAACCTCCTGTGGGAGCTTCATGGAACTCGGATCTTTGGTCCAAACACCTGTATAAAACCCCCCATCACTCTGGCCACACCCACCACTACCGTCTATTTCATGAACTCAGTTGATTACATGTTAAGTTTGGTAATATGTAAATTTAAGTACATATGAGTAAGTCGGTTACTAAATAGCATAAGTGGACATTTGACTATTTCATCTACATTGCTAAAAATACATTGAAATTTATTAAGTGTTCAAAAAACTTTAAAAAATGTTGCCACTGGGAAAGTAGAGGAGCCTATTTATTCAGGGCTCCTCAGCGTTGGGCACAAAGAGTAGCTTTTTAGAGTGACCAAGGGGCCCAGCTCAGAGGACCCAGCATCCCAGGCCCACTCTGTGCCCTCCCTGCACAAACACTGGTGGGACCCGCAGTTTTCCAGCCCGAGAGACCTTGCCTGGTTCCTTGCCTCCTCGTTGTCTTCCTCTTTCTCTGCACAGGTCAGAAGGGCTTGGGTGTCCGGGCTCTCTCTAGCTTCAGAGGCAAATCCCAAAGCCCTCCTCATCCTGCTTTTCATCACCCAGGAAAGGAAAATGATCTGGGAAGTGGAGTCAAGGTCCAAGGAAGCGGAGAATCCCAGCCACCCGGTGCCACCTTCACCTGTGCCCCCGAGGGCCCCACCCTGAGCCCTCCCTCGCAGGGTCAGGGTGCTCACCTGGGGACAGGGCCAGGTGTCTCTGCTCTCCCCCTCAAGGGCCTAGCACCTGGTAAGACCCTGCCTCTCCCAAGCACTCAGGAAATCTTGTCAAACAAAAGTATTGTGAAAAACACCTTCCTGGAAGAACTTGGCTTGCAGGGACCATACCTGTAGTGGCTTGAGTAGTGTAACCTCAAAGTTCATGTCCATGTGGAATCCCAGAACGTGACCTCATTTGGATATAGGGTCTTTGCTGATGTGATTAGTTAAGATGGGGTCAGACTGGATCAGGGTGGACCCAGTTCCCCTGACGGGAGTCTCAACAGGAAAACAGGACACACACAGGCACACAGAAGGCCGAAGGCCATGTGCAGACAAGGGCAGAGGTTAAACCATGCTGCCACCAGCCAAGGAACCCCAGGAGCCAGCAGGAGCTGGAAGAGGAAAGAGTCTCCCCGAGAGCCTTCGGAGAGAGTGTACCCTGCCTCGGTTTTCGGCTTCTAGCCTCCAGAGCCGAGAGAATAAATTTCTGTTAAGTTGTCAGGTATGTGGCAATTTGTTATGGCAGCTCTAACACATTTTTTAAATTGAATTTATTGGGATGACACTGGTTAATAAAAGTACATAGGTTTCAGGTGTATAATTCTATAACAGGTCATCAGTGTATTGTACTGTGTGCTCACCACCCCAAGTCAGGTCTCCTTCCATCCCCATTTATGCCCCTACACCCTCTCCTAGCTCCCCCAACCCATCCCCTACCCAACTAGCATAATACATGAGAAAATCGGTTTCTGAACTACTGATGCTAAATCCACAGGGTTTTCTCACAAACACACACACCATCTCCATCTGCCACTATCGGCACTCAGCTGCCTTTGAGGTCCTCGTGCCAAGGTCACTGCTGTGTCAGCGCATCGCGCGACACCCCCAGGGGAGCCAGGAAGGTGCTGGCTATCATCGAAAAGGGCAGCCTTGTCAACTCTTATCTCGGCTTTGCCAACCCAGGCTCCAGGACCACAGAGAACCCAGGGCATGATTACCCTGCACAGCAGGTCAGCTTGCAAAGCCTCCTCGCAGCCGGTGGGAAAGGCAAGGCCAAGATGAGGAAAATAGGTTCACAGAGGGCAGGGACTGACCGAGGTCGGGGGCAAAGCTGAGACCGGAACCTGGCTCTCCTGGTTCTGGGGCCAGAAACTGTCACAGACCCCTTTGCTGTTTCACAGAGTTCCAGCCAAGACTGAATTATTATTTTTTAAAAAAGGAAACAAAACACATTATGGCACATTGCAGGTATGTCTCCCTATGCTAGGCTTCAAACCACCTCCCTGGCCACTGGGAGAGAATTCTCTCTAGCAAGGGGGAAGGAGGACATGAGGCAGGCAGGCACGCGCCCCTGGGCCTGGGGCAGATACGGCAAGGTCCAGCGCAGCGCGGCCGAGGGAGGTCAGGAACCAGGGTGTGGCCCGCAGCAGGTACTCACGCCTCTGGTCATGGGCCACAATGGCTGAAGCGTAGAGGAGGCCGGCCAGTGCCGACAGGAGCCGGGCCCACAGATGGATGGAGGAAAACGTCTTACCCTGGCACTGGGCACAGAGAGGAGACAGCTGGGCAGGGGGGACCACTGCTGCGGTCCCAGCTGCCTCAGGGCTGAGACCCTGGGCCCTGGTAGCGGAGCAGATTGGAGGGCAAACCCTCTACTCTACCCCTGACAAGTCCTCCAGGGAACACTTATCTCACAGCCAAGGGGCCACCATGCTTGAATGCCTTTAGCGATGGGGAGCCCGCTATCTCCGAATGTAGGAATGACAAATACCGGCTGCTCTCAACACGCCAGGCACTGTGCTAGGTGTCCAACCCTTGAATGGGAAGGGGCCTTCCTGTAACCTCTTCCCAGTGCTTTTCCCCAAGACTGCAGAGGACAAAGCTGCTCTTCCTGCCCCAAGACAGCCCTTCTGATCCCTACGCCCATGAGCTTCCTTTTCTCCAGGCCAGATCAAGTCACTCAGCGAGCAGTGTTTGGGGTGCCTGCGAGCCCCACACACTGGAATGCAGTGGGGAACACAACACACAAGCCCACTGCTCTCACACAGCTGATGTTCTGCTGTCCTGTTCCCAAGGTAACTACTTGGTAAAGAACCGAAGGAGCCAATTTCAGGATGTGACCAACGCTGGGAAGGAAGTGAAGCAGAGCGAGACACTCAGTGGTGGGGCTGGCCTGGGCTACGGTGGTGGTCTGGGTGGAGTTGTGTCCCCACAAAAAAATGTGGAAGTGCCAACCCCAGAGCCTGTGAGTGTGACTGTACTTAGAGACAGGGTCTTTGCCAATGATCACGTGGAGATGAGGTCACTGGGGTGAGCCCGGATCTAACTGGGTTGTGTCCGCACAAAACGGGAAAGCTGGACACAGACACACACAGAGGGAAGGCCGAGTACGATGCCCAGGCAGGGAGAAAGCTGTGCGGACACTGGAGTCGTGCCGCCAGCAGCCGAGGAACCTCCAGGGGCCCGGAGAGAGGGCTGGAACAGAGCCTCCCCTGGCACCTTCAGAGCGAGTGTGGCCCTGCTGACACCTTGATATTGGACTTCGGACCTCCAGGACTTTGAGACAGTACATTTCTGTTGTTTGGGGTCTGTGATGCTTCCCCACGGTGGCGCTAGTGACTAAGACAGGTGGTGGGAGCACCGCGGCAGTTTCTTCTACGACCTTCACCCGACACGGTTTCCCGGGTCCCATGCCGCCCTGGACATCTGTCCCAGGGTCACTGCAGGGAGAGCAGTGCTTCCCACTTCACCCTCCCTCGATCTGCAGAGAGATCCTTTGCTGATGAGCCCCAGCGTCCCGTGAGGTTTCTGGCCATCACAGCATGGGCAACAGCTTCCCACGCAGGATCGACTGAGCACCTGGCATTCCCGGAGTCCATTCTGAAACTGCTATTAAACGAGGCTCTTGGGCAGGTGAATTTTTTAGATGCGAGGATAGGCTCATCATGTTTCTGGCACTAGGCCAGCCATTATTCCTTCAGCAAGGCCCCCTGGAAGTGTGCGTGTGTGCGCACATCTTGCTCTTTCTTGCCTTGGTGGCTTTTCCGTGCATTCTCTTCTCTCCCTTGCCTCTGCCTCCTCAAATCCCACCTTCCCTTCGGAGACAACCCAAGGCCTCCCCAGCACCCACCAGCCTGGCAGTGTGAACAGTTTTCACTCATCTGAAACTGTAGGAGTGTAGGAGCCTTCTCTCCCTCTTCTGAAACTCCGGACATTTCATGCTATACTTCTTAGGGCATTAAATGATCCTGCTTTGCAGTTCTGTGTCTTCCGTGAGGCTGTGGGCTTCCCAAGGGCAAGCAGTGTCTCAAGTCATATCTGTGTCCCCCTGGGACTGGCCAGCACAGGTCTTCCCTCACCCCAGATGCCTGGAAGATACCTGCTGATGAGATGTTCTCACACACACAGAACTCCAGGAGCTCCATGATTCTATCCTCTAAAGCCTTCTCTTTCCCTAATGGGATGTTTGTTGGTCCAACCCTGGTGGCTTTTCCCCGAGAGCCTGCTTTTCATTTGCTGTGAGATGCGGACAGAATGCAGTGGGCTCTCCAGAGGCCTCAGGACTGCTCGTGGGCCTGCCACCTACGCAACCCCACCCCGACACACATGGGGTGACACCACCTCTCTGTCCCAGTGACCTGGAGCTTTGACAATGCTCCCAGATGCCCTAAAGCCTGCCACGGTGGCCCACCATCCCAGCCCCAGCCCCAGCCTCACGATTCTGGAGAGAAAGGGGATCCGGGACGCCCAGGAGCCGAAGGCTGCGATGCCACCCAGCAGGTAGCCAAAAACTTCAGTGTTGTCCTGTGGGAACAGGTGTTACACTCAGCGCCCCGAGGAGACCAATGAGCATCCCAGGCCCATCTTTTTCTGCTTTTAGTAGGTTCCTCCCAACCAAGGCTAACGCTGCTCACCCCCCCTCCTGAGGCATATGTTGGAACCTGCGGAGGGGAGGGACCTTCACCCCACCATGTGCCCCCAGCTAGCCCAGCCTCACCTGCAGCAGGCTTCCCAGCAGCCTCCGCTGTGGCCCTTGGACAAGGCCTGAAGCCTTTGGGACAGCAGCCCAGAGAGCCCAGCAGGGGCCCAGGCTCAGTGGCAGCGTCAGGGCAAATACGCTGGCCCTGAGCCGCTGCCTCCTCTTCCTCTCCTGGGAGCTGTGACCTGCAACAGACACCAAAATCCCATACAGTTCCTGGGAACTCGACAGGCTGGAAAGAACTGGTGTTGGCCCAGCCCTGATGCCGGGACACATTCCCATGGTGTTCTCCTGGCCAGATCCTCCCACCCCTTCAAGGCCCTATGGTTGTGCCACCTTTGTGAAGGAGTCTTTCCTCCCCACCACCCCACCCCCTACACACACACACACACACACACACACACACGATGGGTACTCTTTCCTTCCTTGGCCCTCTTACAATGTTTACGTTCAAGGCAGGATGACGTTTCCCTTATCATGTGCATGTATCTGAGTGCGCAGGGCTGCCTCTCCTGGGCTGGAGCCCTCTGAGGGCAGGCGCTGTGCCCTGGCAGTTCCCACTGTCTCTTCAGAGCCTGGCTCAAAGCAGAACTGGCACAAGCCTGGTGGCAGCATCAATGAGTGAACACGTTTGTGCCAGGACACAAACCGAGCGGGACAAGGAGCACTGAAATATAAGACAGATGCTCCTCTGAGCAATCCTAGGAACACTCCTTCTCTGGGCAGCACTGAGCAGCTGAGGGCGTCTCACATTACCCGCCTGATGCACACATCTCCCTTTGGACAAGGGTCCAACCACACTGCTGCCCCTTCTCAGGAATGCGCCTGTCCCGCAGCTTGACTACTCATCACGGGCCACGCCAGGCAGAGTGGGGGCGGCTCTGCCTGGTGCGGCCCATGCCCATTCCTGGCATCCATTTCTGGAAGCTGTAGGGCTTTACTGCCCCCCACCCCCACCGGACTTGTACACCGACGTGTCACTGTTCATCCCCAAACCAGGCACTACCTCTCTCCCCAGCCTTTGCTCACACTGTCTTTTCACCTGGAACGCCCTTCCCTGCAGTCCCAGTTCCAGTGTCACCACCTTCCCTGACACCTGCAGCCCCTTCCCTCCCCCTGGTGCCCCTGGTGGCTGTGCGCACACCTCCTCACTAGCAGCTCTAAGGACTACTTAGGGCCCCGTCTCCCTCCTCTGGCCCAGTCATTCGTCTGTGCCTGGCAGGGGTCCAGCTCAGGCGGGGCAAGGCGTAGGCACTCAGTGCGCTGATGAATGAGAGCCTGAATGAAGACAGGAACAGATGGCCACACACTCACCGGAATTAGACTTGAATTTGGAGCCACAGATTGGGAAAAGAATGAACACAAAGTTCATCAAGTCAACAGCTGCTAGGTAGGCACCAGTGAATACCTGGGAACAAATGGAGAGAGTCTTCATGTCCAAACATTTTTCAGCAACTGCAGCACCTCTTGTCCTGGATCTCCTCTACCACATGTGTTCCACTGACTAGTGCTTCCAGGGACGCCTCCCGACCCCAAGAAAGGCTGAGATCATCTCCATTTGACTGGTAAGGAGATGGGGTGGATGCTTAAGTGATTCATCTCAAGTGATGAAGCTGCCCATCAGTGGAGATGGGCCGGAAACCTAGCCCTTCACTTCCTATTCCACACTCTCTCCACCGCACGGTGAAATCCCTGCTGTGTAATTTTGGCAAAGCCACTGACTTCTGGGCCTCAGTTTCCTCATTCGGCAAAACAGGGAGAATGACAGTGCCTCCCTCACCATGTGAGATTACGTGAGCCAGTACATGGGAAGAGCTTAGTCCGGCCCCTGGAGCAAAGGAAAATGCACCCACCTAGAAATGCAGCAGCGACTAGGGCAGTGCGGTCAGTGCTAAGAGCATGCGTTTGGGGTTTGACTCCTGGCACTGCCACTTAGCGAAGTTATTTAACTTCTCTTTGCACCCGTTTCCACACGTGTGCAACAGGATAAGAGCACTAGTGTCAGAATGATTTCAGGGTCCAATGAGTTAATACACAAAAAGCCCTTAGTGCTTACTACGCAGTGCAGTGCAGCATTTACTAAGTGCCGGCTATTACTGCTGGACTTGAGCTGGGTCTCGTCACTCTCCATCTCCGAATGGGAATGGGCACCCAAAGTGAAAGGCGATCTGTTTCTGAGACAATGCTGCTCAAAGCAGGGTCGAGGACTCCCCCAGTGTGTGTCCTGATTACTAAGCTGTCCTCCTTCATGTCCAGCTGACTGGGCAAAAGGTCAGGAGCAGCCCTATGAGGTGGCCCTTCCAGGGAGTCCACAGGTTTTCCTTGGGATAAATATTTTGGGATAGACCCCTCTTATACAGGTTTGTTAGAAGGCCTAGACTTTGGGAAAAGTTAAAATTGCTTCTCATCACCACCTGGGAAAGGATTCAGGCACCCCTACACGAGCTGGGCCTGGGCCTAGGCTCTAAAAACAAAGCACCAACAATCACTATTTATTGAGCATCTACTATGTGCCAACTGCTATTTTAAGTGGTGGGGATATGGTAGTGAATACAAGTTTTTGCTCCTGTGGAGCTGACATGCTAGTAAGGGTTAAACACAATAAGCAATAAACACACTAAGTAAGTAAAGCAGATGGTGTATTGGGAGTAAGCCATGGAAAAAAATAATAAAGCAGGACGAGGGTGTCTGTGTGGAGGGGAAGGTCAGGGGAGGCCTTACTGAGAAGGTGGCTTCTGAGCTAAGACTTGATGGAGGTGATTAGGGAACCACGTGGCTGTCCAGACAAGAGCACTGGAGGAGGGCAGAAAGACCAACGAGAACGCAAGCCTGGAGGCAAATTGTGCCTTGCACGGCAAGGGCCCAGGACAGAAGCCATGGTCAGCTGTAAGCCTCACACACCTGGATCGTGAGCTGCCTGGCCAGAATCGCCCCAACCGTGTCACACAGGCTGGTCAGGAGGCAGCATGCAGCACAAAGCACCGACTGGGCCTGCCCGGATCTCTTTGCACACGTCAGATAGAGAAGCCTGTGGGGACAGAGAGGGGTGTGGACAAAGCATGGCAGCTGCAAGTTTGGGCTCCCAAAGCGTCTGAATAAGACAATTGTGACTGTGTGTCCTTCCAAAGTGCCCTCTCCCCCAGGTATTCCAAAGTGTTTTTGAACTTAGCTCTGAGGATGAAAAAGAAAGGATCAAATGGCTCCCTGACCCACCTCCCTAACGAAGAGGAATTTCTTCCCTCCCACAAATCTGGCCAACTCAAGTTCATGACCACCTTTTCTGTGCTGACAAACTAGCTGTCAGGTTTCATTTCATGAAAGGGAACAGGAGGGTTATAAAAGTAACCCAATCACAGCAGTTTACTGTAGAGCAGAATTAATTGCCTCAATATAAAAAGGCAACTTGTTTCTTTGAAATTAAAGTGAAATCCTTCGAATCCATCTGTGCCATCTGTGTAACAGCGTGGCCAGGCTTCTGCTGGCCCACATCCAGGCCGATTTCATTCTGGGTACATGCGCTTTACACAGGGAGTTAGCACAACTCCTAGAAGATGCCGTGGAACTTTGGGCTAACCAGGCACGACTTGCTGGGTTAGTTCCCTTATCGCCTCCACCTGCTACACCCCACACAAGTTCAGAAAGGCAGAACACGCAGGAAGGGGCCAGAGGTCTCTCTGTCACTGATTGGATCTCAGAAACACTTTGCTCTAGATGTTTCCCTACTGCATCTCTATGGAGAAACCAAAGCACAACTGCAGCTCTGGTTTCATTTCTTCACCCTTAGGACTCACAGGGTGGTACTTACTCCACATCCTTAGGACCATTTGGCTGGTTCTGAGCTTCAGGCCTTGGGAATAATGGATGAGGATGGAAGATATTAGATTCCCAAACATCCCTGACCTGCCAGGGGAAGCCTGAAGCTCACAGTAGGAAGATCGATCTTTAATTTGGTCCCCGGGCTCCTGAAATGGATTCGAAGTCTAGGAGTGAAGACTCTAAATTAGAAACTCTCTGAGTTAGACCCAGATTAGGGACAACTGATCTCAAACCTTCCATTTGAAAGTGGAGAAAGCTCAGGCGACAGTGAGAGGGGAGTTAACGGTGGGCCTTCTGGCTTCATGGAGGCTTCGTTCTGTATGCACCCTGTTCTGTGTAGTCATTTTCCAGCTCTCGGGGGTTAGGGATGCTGGACTGACCCTAACCCCGCTCACACACAGCTGGGAGGAGATGCAATCCCTAAAGATAAGTGAAGGTCCAGGGATGGCGAAGTCCTAAAAACAACAGTGGGTCCGACCTGAGGCAGGTGAGGAAGCAGAGGCTCTGCTCTTAGATGGACTGGCTGGGCATTCCCGAGAATTACTCATTCTTGCCAAACCTTGGTTTGCAGGTTGGTAAAATGTCTGTCATGTAGGCCTCAGAGGGTGGCCGTGAGGAACACCTGAGGTAATGCATGCAAAGCACCTCTGTAGTTTCCTCTGGTCCGGCTCGTTTAATCCTCACAGGCCTGCCCTTTTCTAATAGGACCTGGGGTTTCGGTTCTTTCCATTCACTTGGGCAAGTTAGTTAACCTGTCAGAACCTGGGGCTTCCTGATCTAAACGGGGGTGATTACAGTCCCTACCTCCTGGGGCTGTGGCAGGGATTAAACGAGCTAGTGGATACAACACGAGTATCATTTTAGTCCTGTTGCAGTGACTGAGCAGCAGGGCTGAGGATCTGTAACGCTATCAAACCTCTGAGGGGACACGCACTGAGTGCCTAAGGTGAGGCAGTGCCAGTCTCCTGGGGGTGCTAGTCCTTTCTCCTCTGCCAGGGTATACTTGGGTGGCATGATCCACCCAGCTTGGGACAGGGTGGCTGAAGACCTGGAGGCCATCTTTAGCCTGACTTCACCTTTAGGACCCAGGTTATGGTGGCCCTTTGACCAAACTGCTCCAGGTGCTGACAGAGCAGGGCAAACTTCACCACCAGAGTCAGATCATCCCTTCCCCATTTTCCAGTTAAGAGGGCCTTGGGAAATTGAGGCCAGAAACATCAAGAGACTTGTTCAAGGTCCTTGCCCTCTGCCAAGGGTTGGTGGCAGAGCTGGAGCAATAGTAATGATATTTAATGAGCACTTAACTAAGTGCTTTATCGGTGCTAACTTTTCTTCTTCTTTTTTATTTTAATTGTTCCTGTACAGTTTTCCGTCTTCTACTCCCATCCCAGCCCTCCCCACCTCCCTCCCATTTCCACCGCCCCTAGTTTTTGTCCATGTGTCCTTTATACTTGTTGCTCTAAACCCTTCCCCTTTCCCCTGAAATTCCCTCCCCTCTCCCCTCTGGTGACTGTTAGCCTGTTCTCTATTTCAGTGTCTTTGGTTATATTATGCTTGTTTGTTTGTTTTGTTGATTAGGTTCCTCTTAAAGGTGAGATCACTTTTAATCCTCCCTTCAGTCTCATCAGTTATCATCCCCATTTACGTAAGGAAATGGGGCCCAGAGGTTTTATAGCTTGCCCAACGCACACCTCTAGTCCGTGGGGAAAGACAACAGAACCCAGGACTGGCGGCGTCCAGTCCAGAGCCCTGCCCGCTGCACCTCCCAGCCTCCTCCTGTGGCCCACAGCCCAGCCTCCCCGTGCGTGTTTCCCGGAAAGAAGTAGCCCGACTTCAGTGTACAGTGAACTGTTAGTTTGGGTCCTGGAACTATGCTACCTCCTGCACTTTCCCTTTCTGGCCCCTTCCCTCTAGGTTTCCCACAGGGACTTGAGGGGTGTGGTGGGGGTGAAGGGTAGTTTCCCATTCCCCGCCGCCCCCGGCAGCCGACCCGCCCCCGCCCCGGCGCCGCCAAGTCCCGGTCCCCATTACAGTGCGTGGGCGGCGATCCAGCAGCAGCAGGCGCAGATCCACAGGCCAAAGGAGATGCAGACGCGGTGGCGGGCGAAGCAGCGGTCCAGGTAGTCCCAGTCCCAAAGCCCTGGCGCAGGGCTGGGTGCCTCCTCCATGGCAAGCTCGGCTCCGCGGGTCCAGCGCCGGAGCCTCCCGCGTGGTCGGGGACCTGCGCGCAGTCTCCCCGGCAGCGGGCAGCCCCGGGCGCTGCCGCCCCTCGCCCCTTTCCCT
This sequence comes from Glossophaga mutica, assembly GCA_039655065.1. Lineage (NCBI taxonomy): Eukaryota > Metazoa > Chordata > Mammalia > Chiroptera > Phyllostomidae > Glossophaga > Glossophaga mutica. Next base: position 170,945,391 of record CM077304.1, on the reverse strand, counting down.
GGGTTAGGTTGTGCTGCGGCAGCCCTGCCGAGCCGGACCGCGTGCGGGAGAAGGGTAGGTCCAGCTCTGTGCTCCCGGGTGCTGGCTGCGGCGGCGGAGACTCGAGATTAAAGTTTCCGGGACCGGGCGGCTCCCCACCCCTGGCGCTATTGTCGGGGGTCCGCGGGCCGGAGGCCGCCCCCCAGCGGCAGGAGCCGGGAGCAGCCTCCGCACAAAGGCTGCAGCCCCCACCCCTGACAGCAACGGCAGCGCCGCTCCCGCGGACCCCCTCGCTGCCACCCAGCCCCCGAAACCCACGGCGTGAGCGGAATACAGTGACTTGACTGGCCACTGTAAGGCACTTTGTCCGTTCGTCAAGGCACCACATTTTCTGGGCCGAACAAGTCACGCTTCGCGCCTAGCAAAGCTCTTGCGTGCCAGGGACCCCGAGGTGAGTGGAGTGTAGTCCTGATGGTCCAGAGGCTGGCAGGGAGGAGACAAACACGCTGGTGAACAAATCCCTCTCCATCTTCTCTCTTTTGTGAAGCCGGAATGGCACCCTCTGCCCCACTCAGTCGCCCAAGCCAGGCTTCCTAGAACGGCTACCCCAGCAGCCACGGTGCCCCTTTCTGTCCGGCCACACCGCCATACTTGAGGTACACAGGGCGGTTTTTCCTGAAAATAAACTATTATCATAATATTTAAATTTCCTGTTGATTTTAGTAAATTTTCTTAAAGCAGAACATGTCTGTGTCATTTTTTATTTCTAAAAATAGCTGCTTTATTGAGAGCTTCTTCATATACTATAAAATTCATTTAGTTTTTAAAAAGGATTTTTTAAAATTTATTTTTAGAGAGAAGGGAAGAGAGGGAGAAAGGGAGAGAAACATGATTGGTTGCTTCTCACACGCCACGGGAGACCAGGGCACATACCCAGGTCTCTGGTTCAATCCCCAGTCAGGGCACCAGTGGGAGGCGACCAGTCAATGTCTCCCCCTCACACTGATGCCTCTCTCTCTGCCTCCCTCCTTCCCTTTCTTCCTCCCTAAACATATCCTCGGTTGGGGATTAAAAAAATAAAATAAACCAAAAAGTATTCATTCTTGAAAAGAATGAGAAACATTTTCAAGGCTGCTGTGAAGACGTTAATTTCTCAAATAAAATTTACCCTTTTAAAGCATACACTTCAGCAGTTTTTAGTATATCCATGGAGTTGTGTGAACATTGCCAGTATCTAATTTTAGAACATTTTTCCTCATCTGCCAAAAAACCCAGGACCACGAGCGATTACTGCCACTCCCTGCAGTCTTCTCAGCCCTGGGCAACCACAGATCTACCTCTGTCTCTAAGGAGTTACCTGTGCTGGACGTTCCCTGGAAATGGAATGATCCAACAGGTAAGCTTTTTGTGACTTAGCGTTAATTCTTAAAGTTTCATCTACGCTGCAGCTTATATCACACTTCATGCCTTTGTATGGCTGAATAATGATCCATTGCATGGAGGTGGCACATTTTATTGGCCCATTTATCAGTTGATGGACATTCAGGTGTTTTCACATTTTGGCTATTATGAACAATGCTGCTGCGAACCTTCATGTATGAGTTTTTGTGTGCACACAGGTTTTGAATTCTCTTGGGCACATATCTAGGAGAGGAGTTGCTGGGTCCTGTGCTAACCCTGTGGAAGGTTTTGAGGAACTGCCAGATTGTTTTCTAAAGTGGCTACACTATTTTACCGGCTTACTCGTCTTTAAAAGTTATGACCACTCACAGGAGAAGGGAAACACTGCATGTCCAGCGTTGTGCCGTGAGCTGGGGACACCTTGTTGAGAAAAACGGACGAGGTCCCTACCTTTGTGCAGCTTCCAGTGAGTTCAGTGGAGGCAGGAGACATTAAACAAGCAATTGACCAAATAAAGGAAAAATTAAAATATGTTATTAAACAAAAGGGGCCAAAATTAAAATGATAAAATGATTACAATTAAGTGATATAAAATGAATGTCAACTAAGATAAGATTAAAGGGTTAAATTAAAAGGAAAAATATATATAAAAGCCAAGTTTCCCATAGCCTACCAACAACGAACATGCACAGTCCGAAATCCCTGCCCGCTGGGATTCACACCCTGCCTCCCAGCAGCTGCAACTTGGGTGCCAAAGCGCTGGTCCTCTCTGCACTTGGCTGCTCTCATCTGTACGTGAGGGTGACACGTACTGGAGTTACTGTGATTATTAGAAACCCTGTGGACAGAGAACCTGGCACATGTCATGAGAAGAACTTATTATTGTTATTACCTTTCCTAGGAAGAGCCTTAGAGCCACTAAAACAGAAAATGGTCCAAGATAATGTGAAGAGCAAGATCAGCTAATGGTGGAGACACAGGGAGGGCCCAGTTCTTGGTTGTCTTCTCTTCTCTTCCAGATGCCGGAAGCATCTGGTCTTCTGGCCTTAAATACTGTCCCTGTGCCTCCCAACTGAGTGTCTCCAGGTCAGACCACCCCGACCCCCAAACTTCAGACTCACATGTGCAGCTGCCTACTCGACATTTCCTGTTACACGTCTGATTGAACACGTCTAAAACCGAACTCGTAATTTTTCCTTCCCAAAGCTACTTCACCAACAGCCTTCCCTCCGCAGGCTGACTGGGTGTCCCGGTTCTGTCGGGGCAGAAGTGCCTGTGTCCACACTCCTCCTCTGCTGGGACACCTCTCCTGGCATGACGAGCAGTGCCCTTCGTCCAGGCCGTGAGCACCCTGCAGCCAGGGGATACAGTTCACGCCGTATCCCCAGCTCCTAGCTCAGTGCCTGATCCATAGTAGGATATTTACTGGACAAATAAGTTGAGTTTGAAACAGTTCATATGAATCTGTCGTGTACTACAGTAGGAGCATGTTTACACTGCTTTGGCAGCACCTCACAGTGTGTGTGCAGGTGTGTTGGGGAAGGCTTTTGAGAAATGCAGGAACTGGGCTTCGGAGAATGTTTGCTTTTGGCAACGAGGCCATTGCACCTATCCTGCAAAAGGAGGCGGGAAGGGCGTGGCCTGTGGCCACCAGCAAGCAGCAGAGGGTAGGAGATGAGGTGAGAGAGGCCGTCTGCAGCTGGGCAGGAGGCTGCAGGGAACATTTAGGACTAGGTATTCTAACCAACACCCTCCCTACCAGTAGGACCCCTCCCAGGCAGTCCCAGCACGTCCCAGAGGGCTCTCCACAGGGGCGGTCCTCAGGAAGTGAATCAATTCCGTTACCAGGCTCTCCCAAGATCTGGAGGCTGCCCCGCCCAGAAGCTAATGTTTTTTGGCCAAGGTCCTGAGTTTGCCGAAAAGAAAAACTAACAAGTGGATCATAACACATGTTCTCCCCTCAAGGAGGCATTTCCTGTTGGCAGAGGCACTGCACCCACGGGCATTGTCCTGAAGAAGCGTGGGCTGCAGCAATATGGGCTGTCCAGCAAGTGGGCCACCAGTCGTGGCCATGAATCCCAGCTATCTGGGGCAACAGGCCAGCAGCTCAACAGCTTTCTCTTCTGAGGACATGTTGCCTTCTGCCAATGTTCATGTAAAATGTATTATGTAGAGGAAGGGCTCATGGCTACTCCTCAAACAATGACATTAAAAAAGCTCCCATCAGTTTGATTTACTTGTTATAAACGTAGAGAAATCAATTCTAAGAGAATGCATCTTGAAATAATGGCATTTTCAAGTCTTAATCCTATTGTAGACATGCTGCAGTGTGGTGATTAAAGTAGGGGGTAGGACTGTTGGGTCCTGGATTCTATTTAAACATCTGTCATCTGGCCCTGGCTGGTGTGGCTCAGTTGGTTGGAGCATCTTCCAGTAACTGAAGGGTTGTGGGTTCAATTCCCGGTCAGGGCACATACCTAGGTTGTGGGTTTGGCCCCTGGTCTTCTGGGTGCACGTGGGAGGCAGTCAATCAGTGGTTCTCTCTCACATCAATGTTTCTCTCTCTCCCTTCCTCTCTCCCTAAAAGCAATGAGAAAAAAAATTGTCCTTGGATTTGGATAAAAAATTAAAGCTGTATTATCAATACAGTGCATGATCTTGAGGGTTTTTTAAAACTTATTTTCCCTCAAGTTCTTCATTAATAACATCTGATTACTGAAAGTCACTTGCTTCACGATACTCAGAAGCTAGGCAGGAACTGATGGAGCTAACAGATGTAACAAGGAAAGCCCTGCCTTTTTAAAGAGGTAAATCTCAATGAATATCATCAAACAGCAAGGCAACTCAACTTTTAAAGAGCCACCTAAGTAGAATGCAGTTCTTGAATATTTGCACTGAAATAATTATTGAAGAGAAATGTAGGTTCCCACTGCAGTTCACAATTCAGAAAGAAGCCAGCATCCTCCTACCAAGCTCCTCCAGGCCAGCATGCGAGCTGGGTAACCCTACTCCCCACAAGCCAGCGACAACAGAGCAAAGACAGAAGCTGTATTTCTGTTCCCGGCAGTCACAGTTTGGTTCTGGTCTCCCAGTGCAATTCTGGCTTTTCTTCTGAATGACTCTGAGCCCTTGTGATAATATTTAACTCTTTACGACCTCATACTCATTTTTTTTATTTTGAAAAATTTCAAAACCACAAAAAGGTGAAATTGGAATTCACCAACAAAAGACAAATAGTGGAGATTATCCAAGGGTGGAAATTTTGAATTTCCTCCCTCCCCACAAAAACTGACGAAGGGCAAGGCTGTGGGAACAGGGGGCAGTAGGCAGACTTCTGGCTTGCTGCCGAGTTTTCCACGTTGCCCATCAAGAAAACGTGTTGCTATTGGCTTCTTGTCAAAACTTCAACTTCCGTCTAATTTCCCAAGATGTAAACAGACGACAGCTATATAGCAGGTTATACTTTAAATGGGTGGTACATTCCTTGTAATAAAAGTGCTCAGGAAAAATCTCAGAATAATAGAGCGATTGCAATTTGTGAGTCTAAATAAAGGACTATGCTGAACAAGCGTGGGAATACTTTTAAAAATGCACAGGAGGCTTAACGAAACATTCTGGGCAGAAGATCCTTTCAGGGTGTCCTGCTTTGGGTTCCTCAGACTCTAAGCAAAGGACTGTGGTTCAGTTAGTTAATTTAGGAGATAATTCCATGAATTAGAAGTAAGGGCGTGGAGAAGGTGAGACAGGATGGGAGAAAGGCAACGAAGGGTGAGTTAATGAGATGGTTTTAACTCAGGGCAAGTGGGGCTCAGTTTCACTTAGGATTTAGTGAGGAACGCAGGGAATGTATGCAGAGTGGTGGGGAAGCTGGGGTACTTCCTAACCAGCCCCATCCCTCACCATTGGGGGTTGCTCTGGGGGTGTTAGCCCCCCACCCTTGGAGACAGCCCTACGTGCAGGCTGAGCACATTTCTGTGGGGCAGGAAAGCAGCAAACAGCGGCATGAGTTGGAAAGGGGTCCGCAGGGCTGCCAGTGAACTGGAAGTAGGGTTGGGTGGGGCGTCCACACGGACATCTCTCACCAGTAACAGTCGTTAGAAAGACACTCCGCACAGCTGCTCCACATTCATGGATGTTCGGCATCAAAGGCAGACATCCAGAAATATGCCTTCACATTCATGTTAGATTTTCAACAAGGGCACCAAAACAACGCGATGGGGAAAGACCAGTCTTTTCAACGAAGTGTTGGACTACTGGATATCCACAAGCAAAAGAATGAAGTTGGTCCATTCCCTACCTTATGCCATATACAAAAATTAAGTCAAAATGGATCGAAGACCTAAATATAAGGCCTAAAACTATAAAACTCTTAGAAGAAAATACAGGGGTAAATCTCAGTAATCTTGGATGTGGCAATTGTGTTTAAAATATAACAACAAAAGAGCAAGGAACCAAATTAAAAATATAAACTTGGACTTCACCAACATCAAAAATGTGCTTCAAAGGACATTATCAAGAAAATGAAAAGACAACCTACTGAATGGTGGAAAGTATTTGCAAATTATATATCTGATAAGGGACTTCTATCTAGAATGTATGAAGAACTTTTGCAACTCAATAATAAAAAGACAAATAACCTAATTAAAAATGGGCAAAGAATTGGAGTAGACCTGTCTCCAAAGAAGATATATGTGCAAGTGGCCGATAAACACATGAAAAGATGCTCAACTTCATTAATCATCAAGGGGATGCAAATCAACACCACACTGAAGTACCACCTGCACATCCTACCAACTAGAACAGCTACAACAGAAGGCAGTAACAAGGATGCAGAGAAATAAGAACCCAATATCCTATTGTTGGGAAATGTATAATGGTGCAGCCACTTTGGAAAACAGTCTAGCAGCTGCTCAAGAGGTTAAATACATAGCAGATCCAATGACCCAGCAATTCTCCTCCTAGATGTATACCCAAGAGAATGAAAAGCCTATGTCCACACAAAAACTTGTACATAAATGTTCATAGCAGCATTATTCATTATAACCAAAAAATGGAAACCCAAATGTCTGTTAACTGATAAATGGATAAGCAAAATGTGGTATGTATATACAATGGAATAATTGTGTATTCAGCAATAAAAAGAAATAAAGTACTGATAGATGCTATAACATAGATAAACCTTGAAGATGTTCAATTAAGGAAAAGTAGTCATAGGTCATTGTGTGGCTCCATTTGTAAAATGTATAGAACAAACAAATCTCTATGTGAATTGGATGGATGGTTGCTGAGGACTGGGGGATGAGAGGACTGGGGACTGACTACTAAAGGGCACTGGACTTTTTGGGGGGCGATAGTGTAAAATTGTGGTGGTGGCTGTACAACTCTGGATTCACTAAAAACCACTGAATAGTATACTCTTTAAATTGGTGAATTTGCAAGGTATGTGAATTATCTCAATAAAATTGTTACAAAAATAATCCGATGCATGGAAGCATATGATTTTTTCTAAAAAGTCTCATGTTTTTGCTGTAACACATCATTAGAACAAAACATTCTAAATAAGCATGTTTTGTCCACTTGGTATGAGTTTCTGCTACGTGCCCGTCTGTCTGTTCTTCAGTAAATGGAAGTACATTTGCATGTGCCAATGCTTGTTCCTCCATCATGAGCTTTTTAGATGGTCTCACTTCTTCCAGATGAAAGGGAATGAATGGGCACAAACTGTTAGATAAAGGAACGCAAGTTTAGAACATCTCCAGCTTTGCATTTTCTAGGCCTACCTCAGCCTTGATCTGGAATATGGAATAACCTTTTGAGTGATGTACAATGAAGAATTAGAACATATCTCATGCCTCACTTGCATAAACCCTCCCTTGGCTTACACACTGCTTTGAGAGAACACCCAAACTCACTTCACAGGCTCTAAGGCCCCACGTGACCTGGCTCTTGCCACATTCCATCCTGCCGTGCTCCTTCCTGCTTCATGGCCCTACCCCACAGTTGTCATGTTTTTTACTGTCTTTCCTGTCACACGGTAGGTAGTCAACAAGTATTTGTTAAATACACGTAATTTTGTCATTCCCTAGATAGAACACATTTTCAAATATCTTTTTTAATTGAATTTATTGGGGTGACACTGATTCACAAAACCATGCAGGTTTCAAATGTACAACTCAACCCAACACCATCTGCACACTGCATCGTGCGCCCAACGCCCCAAGCAGTCTCCTTCCATCCGCATTTATCCCCCTTTGCCCACCTCCACCTACCCCTAACCCCCTTTCAAGGCAGGGCTTAACTGTGAATTCATGGCTGAATTTTGGAGGAGGGGGTCTGTAAATCTTCTATTTTGCAAAACTGTATATGGGAATGCACGTTTTTCTAGAGAGCAGCCATCACTTCCATTAGATTTCCACAAACATCTGTGACAGAAAACAAGGTAATGATCTGGGTTAAGGGAACAAGGCTCAGAGAAAAAGGCAGACAAAGGTGAAGAAGTCAGCGGCCATAGCGCACTATAAATGTATTAGAGTGTGACCGTAGAAGGTAAACTGCCCTTGTCTTACCATGAATGGTCCTAAGCACGAAGGAAGTACTAAGGACATCAGGGATCCCTGCACCTAAAATAAACACAAGTTGACTGCCTGTTTTCCCCCTCCCTGAGGGTTAGCTATAGAAAAACACATGCCAGGCCCCCATTCCAAGACTTGATATGCCTTCTGCCCTACCAGGGGTGTGCTGAGTATGTGTGAGGTTGAGAATCATTAATCTAAAGGATGTACCTAAAAGAATACATCTAAAAACCCTGTCAGGTTTTAGCAAATTAACATTGTCTATAAAGAATGTGAAATGTCCAAATGGCAGTGTATGTACATAAACCAATAAAACATGTTAGTGGCAATTTAGTTTTAATTATCTGTTCAAAAAACTCCCAACTTATAAATTAGTATACATTTGCGTGTATGTTTATACAAACAAATATACATCTGGAAATTTAATTTTAATATCTTTTCAAAAAATTTACAAGTTTATGTATGTTCACACAAACATACACACACATTCACTCTCCCATCTTAAACACAGCCTTCTACAGGAGGAGGCTTCTGGGGCTCCCAGATGTCTACAGCAGGCAGAGCTGGTGCTCTCGGGAGCTCCACAGTCCCGCCACTGACTGCTGGGTGGGCTGTGCGCCACCACAGCAGGGTCCATTCTGTGGCACCACGGGCAAGAAGCAGCTTCTGCACTTTTCCAGATGCAGGGTGCAGACGCCATTTCTGTTGCATTCATGTATCCAGGTGCTTGTAGAGTCTACGACTTTTCTCTTTTTTATTTCTATTGCCATGTTTTTTCCAGGGCTTCCCAGCGCCGCTCTCAGAGCTCACAGTGGCTGCAGTCACCAGGCCACTCCCAGGCTTGTAGCCCATCACAGCCTGGACACCTCTGGTCAAAGCTCTCACATTTTCCTAACAACAAGAGAGAATATTGAGCTATCAGCTGTCTCCTTTAGAAGATAGGCACAGTATTATTTACGGAGAATTCCAAGATAGTGGACTTCCATCTCTTTACCTGGTCCTTTCTCCCCATTAAAGGTTAAGTTTTCGGTACTGTGTGTTCAGTTTATTCTTTCCCTCAGCTTTGCTTAGTTCCACAGCCTCAAAAATTACCTGTACCAAGAATCATAGAACTAGCTACTTCCTGGAAATCTCTATCTTGATATCGAAATGCAACCTGCCTCAGTCTACCTTTAGTTAGAAACTGACTCTCCATTCTGTTTTGTTTTAGTGCGTGGTATAAAGAATCCACCTAGCTGCCAAGACGGCGAGTTCTGTCTTCCTCATCTATTACACACAGTCGGCGGGCCTCTAAGTTCTGTTGATCCCAGTTTCTGGAATTTCGTTCATCTCTCCCCACTGCTCTAACCCAGGTGCTCATTAGCTTTCACTGGGCCACTGCAAGACTCATTTCTACAAGAGTTCTCTAATCGTAACCTCTCCATTCCTGTCCTCATGAACCTCTGATGGCTCCTTATAGCCGGGGGAAATCAAGTTCAGATCCTCTCACATGGCACAGTGTCACCTACAACGTCGTGGCCTCTTTAATGATAAACCCCACACTTACATAAGCCTTTGTTCGTGCAACTCCTTCTGCCTAGAAATCTGGCCCTCACCACTCCTTCCAACTGGTGCATTTTTATTTGTCTCTCAAAGTCCAGCTTAAACATCACTTCTCTATAGATAGCGCTCACTCACCTACTCTGCTCTCAGCCCTGACATAACTGTTCTCCGGTCCGGGTCCAGAGTCCTTGACTCACGCCTCTTCCCCAGACCTAACATGGCACGTCATTTGTCAATCTCCCCTTTGCTAGAATGTGATCCCCCTCAAGGCAGTAATTGTGTCTTATTAATTTTCATATCTTATTCTTGTTCACAGTCAGTGTAAGAGCTGGCACATAGTGCTCAAAAAAGTTGTAAAATTTGTGAGTCAAGTAAAAAAAAACCCCGAACTTTAGGTTTACTTAGTAGAAAAAATTTAATCTGATATAATTTATATAAGTATAAAGCAGTATCTTATGGTCTTTTTAAAATAGTAAAATATTACCCTAGAAACTAAAGCCTAGATACATAATTATTCCATAATTAACTAACTTTTCAGCTTTCTTATACATGATCTTTAGAAACTTTTTGCAAACACTTAAAACTTCAACTTAAATGTCCTGTATGACAGTGGTAGACCCAAGAAAGAACCTCTAGTTTTTGTTTATTGGTAAATTTTCTTCTAAATACTGGCAGACTTGAAGTAATTCAAATGAGGAACCATAACAACTTAAATTGACACCCAGCTTTGCCACTTAAAACCCGTGTCCTTAAGTCAGTCACTGTGCCATCTTCAGCCTTGGTGTCTTCCAGGATGAAGGGGGAGAACGTGCCTGCCTGGTGGTACCTCGGCAGGACCGCTGTGCGAGGCACATGGGTAAGGCGCCGCACAGACACAGAAGTCATTCTCTGTGTGCATCGGACTCTTGCATCCTATTCTTTACGGTTATAGTAGTCACAAGAATATTTAAAAATATGTATTAGGTATGATTATATGACTTAACTCTTCTGCACATAAATTTGGTTCTTTAAAATGCTATATACAAATTGTACCTGTGATGTGCCAGATGGATACTAGACTTATCAGGGTGACCACCACTAAGTTACATAAATGTCTGATCATTATGTTGTACACCCAGAACTAATATAATATGGTGTGCCAACAATAATTGAAAATTTTTTTAAATTAAAAAATTGTACCTGTGATGTAAACACGATGATTAAAATGTGGTAGCTCAGAGAAAAGACAATCCACTAAATGTGAGAAAAATCTGCAAACCATAAACGATAAAGACTTCTATCCAGAATACATGAAGGACTCTTACAACCCAAGAACCATGAACAATCCTCCAAAGAAGAGATCTGTACATGCGCCAGTGAGCACACAAAAGACGCTCAACATCAGCAGTCATTAGGGAGGCATCACTTCACACATACTACGGTGGCTAAAATAAAAAAGGGAGAGCCCTGCGGGTGTGGCTCAGTGGGCTGAGCACTGGCCTGTGAACCGAAAGGTCACTGGTACGATTCTCGGTCATGGCACATGCCTGGGTTTCAGGCCAGGTCACCAGTAGGAGGCACGAGAGAGGCAACCGATAGGTGTTTCTCTCCCTCTCTTTCTCCCTTCCTTATGTTTCTCTTCCTCCCTTCTTCTCCCTCTCTAAAAAGTAAAAGTAAATAAAATTAAAAAAAGACAAAATAAATATTGGCAGGAATGTGGAGGTATTAGAACCCTCATACATGCTAGTGGGACTGTAATGTAGCAGCTGCTTTGGAAAGTTAAATGTGGAGTTACCATATGACCCAGCAAGCCCATTCCTAAAAATATACCCAAGAGAACAGAAAATATATGTCCACATAAAAACTGGCCCATGAATGTTCACAGCAGCATTATTCATAATAGACAAAAAGTGGAAACAACGATATCTGTCCATCAACTGATTAAATGGATAAACAAAATGTGCTCTATCCATTCAATGAAATAGTACTTGGCAATAAAAAGGAATAAAGTCCTGCTATATGGATGAACCTTGAAGTCACTAAAGCCAATTAAAGAAACCAGTCCCAAAAGACCACATAGTGTAGGATTCCATTTATAAAAAATGTCCAGAACAGGCAAATCTATGGAGAAAGTAAATTAGTGGCTGGCAGGGCCTGGTGGGAGAGGGAAATGGGGCGCACCTGCTAATAGGTCTGGGGTTGCTTTTTAGAATCATAAAAATGTTCTAAATTAGTGGTTACGGTCGCACAACTCTGTGAATATAACAGAAGCTACTCAACTGTGTATTTTAAAAAGGTAAATTTAGTGTAACAATGTGTGAATTGTGTGCCAACAAAGATGTTATACAAAATGTGTTGGAGGAGAAATTAAGAAAAACTTTAAAACTTACCTGATGGAAAAAGCTTTTGTCAACAACATTTTCAATCTGTTCTGCTCTCTTTTTCCCACCAGGCTGTGTTTTTATTTCACCACCACCCCATTTGTTCTCCCGTAGTCGCTGGTGTTGATACTGAAAGGTCACAGGGTCTCTTCCCGGAGGAGGGTGACAATACAGAAGTTTACCCTATAAAGACCACATGAAGGATAACAGTGCATCGTAAGAGCCATCTGCGCCATCCCAGGACAGACAAACAGTCCTCGGACAAGGCCCCCCACCAGGCACACTCTGACAGGGCTTCCTGCTTTCCGCCACTAGATGAGTGGAGCTGGCCCACTGCAGCTGAAGAGCCCTATTAAACTGATGATGGGCCTCGGTGTTCTGGAGGCCTAGCCTCCTGCCACAGCCGCGAGGCAAGAATAGCTCTCTTCTTTTGTGCTCTTTTTTCGCTCATTTACATTTCTGCTGCAGCGTTCTTCAGCACACTTCTTTGACCACATTTATGATGCGTATTTCCCAAAGCAAAGACCAGGACACAGCTGGACAGTATGGCTGCGCTAACGGGGACGCTGGGCTGGCTGCAGCTGTTCATGGGGGCAGACTTCCCTCGTTCCAACAAATGCTCCCAAAACTGTGACTGTTTCTAATGCGTCTTCCCATCCTCCAGTTCTATAAATGGTAAATAAATAATTTACTCATAAAATACTCCACTATTTTCCCCTGAACTGAAGGCAAGAGAAGGTGACTGCCCACTTTGATTTCTATGCTCCAGGAGCCCTGCTAATGTGGTACCAAAGAGGGAATACAGCCAAATCCTCAAACCTGTTATCACTAGGGCCTTGTAATGCTAATTTGTGAAATGAATTAAGAGCTTAACACATAAAAATTACTGGGGCTAATTATGTGCCAGACATTGAGCTTCATGGTGTGTGTGTGTGTGTGTGTGTGTGTGTGTGTGTATCTCCACACCTGCACATCGTTCTTACACATTTTCCATAAAAATCTCATGAGATAGGTAGTACTAGCTACTCTTTCCTTGGTGAGGAAAACCCAAAACTTAACACGTCCTCATTTATAATATGAGGATAATAACCTCACAGACTTATGGATGTTTAATGAGATAAAACATGCAAAACATTTGCAACTATTCCCAGCAGGGTTAGCTTTGAATAAACGTTAGCTATTATTATCGTTACTAGGTAAGTGTAGGGCTATAAACAGCTGTATTACATGGAAGACTGTGCTACAGGAGTTGGAAAAACCAGACGTTAACTTACCACTTTCACTGACAACAGGTGTTCAGAGACCTTCATCTCTTTCACATTATCAGTCACTTCACTGATTTATATGATGCTAGCTCTCTTGCACCAAGAATATAAATCCAGTTATAAAACAATCTCAATGATAATATATCTCCTTTGTAATTTAACAGGTCGTCATTTCCTAAACTCATACTGTGGAGAAAGAAGACCTATTTATTCAAGAGCGAATAGAAGCAGGGCTCACTCACGTTGACGTAATCCTTCAGGACGTAGCGCGCAGACCGCGGCTGATCCGGCTGCCCATGTGCTGTCATGAACCCCCGCATACCTGTGAGGAGAAATGGATTCCGCAAAACCCTAGTTAGAGGACAGAACACCACAACACAACATGGACAGCTGAGGCAATGGAAGCTTAGTCCTTTCCCTTACCTCACTACGCCTCCTGACTCTTTAAAAGTCAATTAGCATTGTAGAGAATATTTTGGTTAGCATTATAAAAACATCTCTGATAACCCAGGAGAACAGACCATGTTGCTTTATCCAATATTCTAGCACCACATTGTAACACATGCAACTTCTACTCCATTTGTTTCTTCCACTCTCTATTTTAAACATTTATTCAAGGAGCCTACTTGTAGAATACTATGTTGTCAATATTAGCAAACCAAAAGCAATAGAGCAAGTTCTCTTATACACACCCTCACACCTTTTTCCAGTCTCTCAAACACATAGCAAAGGTCCCTTAATACTAACTCAGGTAGAAGCGAGCAGCAGAGCACAGCGGGTAAGAACACAGGCTTTGGCAGACCAGCTGGGTTGAAAACTCAACTCCCTCACATACGAGCCGTGTTTGGCTCTTTCAGTTTAGAAGAAAACAGAATCCCAGAGTTCACACCACACACAAAAGTAGTGGCAGATTAAAAATCTAAAGGTTTTAAAAAATAAAAGATACTACAGACAACAGTTTTATCCTTTTGGGATATGGAAGGCCTTCCCCAAGTAAAACACCAAATCCAATCAAGCCAAGGGAGAAAAAAAAAAGAAAAAAAAACTAATCTATTAAAATTGTTAACTTCTGTAGTGCCAAAGAAACCATAAACACTGGGAAAAACATCTGTGGTGCATGTAACAAAGAACTACAAATCAAGACAAGAACAAATAATGTGTAGGGAAAAGGTGATCCCCAAAAGAAAAACGAGTATAAATCACTCACAAATGTATGAAGAGCCGCTCAACTGCACTGGTATTTAAAGAAAATGCACACTGAGCTTTAGCAACATCTTTTAGAATGAACCGTCAGAGACCCTTCTCCATGGACCTGCAGGTGGCAATCTTTGAAACTGCATGCGCGGGCACCCCTTCCTACAAACTGGCTTTTCCCTCACTCCGCCTGCATCAGACAGTGCACGGAGACAGGTCTGAGTCAGGGAATCTGGGTTCTCATCCAGGCTAAGCCACCCGCCAGACACAGCTTGGGCAAGGTATTTCACTGTGATTTCAGATTACCTGTCTTACAGAGAACGAGAGGTGGCGTGATCTTCAGGGTCTCTTCTTGTCCTCTGATTTTGTGACTATGCCAGCCTTACCACAAATGCTTATGAGTATTTATGTTCTTTGAAGTCTCTCAATGATGGTGAAATTCAAGGTCTAACTTAAGCGTTGTTCCTATCAAGTCACCTTTTTCTGCCAGTAAATTCTCAAACTGAGCTCCTTCCCAGGTGGAGACAGCTCGTTTAAAGGCAGGTGACACACACAGAAAGGTTTCTAACAGTGCTATTTCTGTAGGTAGACGCAGGTTTCCCAGACCACCTTTAAAGTTTGTATTTAAGGTAAACAAATCACCATCAAAAATGAAAAATGATACGCTAAGATAACTCCCACGTGGAACTGGGGTAAACATGGAAGCGGGACAGCTATGGACTCATTTTAATGTTAACCAAGGCTTACACGGGACTGATGGAAGGGGAAGGAAGACATCTCGGGTCCCTCTCCCAACCAGCTCTGCTCTGCCGACTCTGAGGTCTTTCCCTTCCGATGCTCCCTTCATAACTCTCCTATCCTGCTCTGGAGAGCATATACATTTTCTTCCCAACACTCCCTTTCTTCCCTGTTTGGGAGAAGTCTCCACAAGAAGCCTATGTAGCCTCAGGTCAGAAGCACGGTGCCTACACGGTATCAGCCGTACCATCTAAGCGGTGAATGTCCTCGGGCTTTTTCTTTACAAGGCTGTGGCAACTGCTGACTGGACCTGCACTCCCTGCGGGAGCTTGGAACACTGCCCACATGGCGGAGGCCTCCTACGTGGGAAGGGCCGGAGACTAGGGAACCAGGGACCAGCTTCTGTGACGATGGTAGGAAAGGGCAGACCTGGGGAAGAGGCAAGGGGTACGAAGTGTCTCCTTCTCTAACTTCTAAAAAGCACTTAACACCATGAAGGAAAATACCTCTCAGGTAGCGCTCAGCTCTCCCTCCTTTACTGCTGGACCCTGAAGCGACCACCAAACCAGCTACCTGGAGGAGGCCACTTTCTAGGCAAGGCCAACGGAGAAAACAAAAGTATCAACCATGGAAGACTAACTGAAAAATGCTAAGAAAAAATTCTGAATTTGTTACCTTTGCCAAGGACTACTTCTCTCATTAGCTGTATAATTTTTGGTTCATGGTTTAAAATAAATCACAACTCACATCCATAAGCTGTCAGCAGTTCTTCCGATGTTGGAGGTCGATGGGGATCTTCATCCTCTCTAGGCTTTATGATATTAATGCCATAGGTAGCTTCTAAAACATGTCTTGGAATATTCTGGCAAATGTAAGCTTGTCAAGGAAAGCATCCCTTGAACTGAACCCCTCCTCCCCGTGGCGTGTGACACATGCTTGGAAGAACATGGTACTTCAGCACTTCTATGGCAAACCCCTTTTCACCTCTCCAAAAGAGCTGCAGAGTTATTCATTAATTTCAAAAGACTTTTTTTAAATGAAGCCTTATGCACCAACGATCACTTCCAAATGAATCCTTTTAAGTGACAATTACTAAAATATCTCTGAAATACATTGTAAAGGTGACCCATTTTTTATCTAAATGAACTATCAATTTGTAAGATGATCCTAATTCAGACATAAAGCACAAAGAGTCTTTGTTTCTGATCCCTACGCCTATGTAAGCAGAGGTTATCTTTCCTCCCTCGTCTAATTACCCGTAGAGTCCTCTTAATCCACTTGTGACATCCTACTGCTATCTTGACGTAGTTATTCACGTGCACACTGCAGATCCCCGACAGACTGAACCCTGAAAGGGCAGGATCCACATCTGATTCACACCTGCATCCTCCACAGAACCCAACCTAATCTGGCTTGTAATACAATAAATGCTTTGAGATTCTCCGGGCTATTACAAGTAGATTTAATGCATTCTTTTTTTAAAATTTTCAATTAATTTACTTTGAATATTATTTTGTATTAGATTCAGGTGTACAAGCATAGTGGTTAGACAATTACATAATTTTATTTTATTTACTTTTAAAAAGACTTTACTTATTTTTAGAGAGGAAAGGAGGGAGAAAAAGAGGGAAAGAAACATCAATCTGTGGTTGTCTCTCGCACACTGCCTACTGGGGACGCAGTCCGCAACCCAGGCATGTGCCCTGACTGGGAATGAAACCGGTGACCCTTTGGTTCGCAGTCCAGCACTCAATCCACTGGGCCACACCAGCCAGGGTAATTATGCCAATTACATAATTTTAAAGTGATCCCCCAGTAAGTCTAGTCCCCACCTGGCACCATCCATAGTTACTGCAGTGTTACTGGCTACATTCCTTATGGTGTACTTTATGCATTCTTTTAAATAACTGTATCCTATATTAGAGATATACCTTATTTTATTTATCATAGTGAATGAATTCTTACTCGTTATTTCTTATAAAAAGAGAGGAAAAAATGAGGTAAACAAAAGTTGTGGCCTTAAGTGCAGTTATGAAGAATCCTGTCAAGAATCATGCAGGGCCTGGGATTCAACCCTACTTATAAATGAACAAATTTGCATGCCAGGCTTCACAGAGTCTCCTTTTTCTCGCACCCACAAAACAGTAAGATAACTTGCAGGGTTAAACCTTAGACCCTGCAGTTCTTAACAGATCTACCTCTGAGTACGTTTTCCATGCCAGACTCTAGCCTAGCTGCTTTATTAAGTTAACTCACTATACTGCTGACAGCAAAGTTCCTAACCTGTACTTGCTAACTGTAAGATCTGAGGCAAACTGTTTAACTTCTGTGTGCCTTAGTTTTCTCAGTAACAGTACCTACCTTAAGGATGTCTTGAAAATTAAATGAGGTATTACTTGGTGTTTAGCAAATCACATAGCAAAAATTCAATACATGTTAGCTATGGTTAAATTCTCCTAACTAACTGTGAGGTAGAGGTTATTGACCTCATTTAATAGAAAAGGAAAGATTCTGGAAGGTTAAGCAAGTTTTCCAAGGTCACTCAGTAAACCGGCAGTGTCGGGATTCAAACAGGTCTGCAATCGGCGGCTGAGATCCCAGCCTGGGATCCTCCATTTATACCAGGCTGCCCTGCTGCAGCCAGGACATGAGGCTCTCATTCTGAAGTCCTGCTGCTGTCTTGCTGCATGAACCTGGGCAGAGCACTAGTAAGTATTTCAGACTTTCCATTCTCAGATACCAGTCCTGAACACATCAAATGCGAGGCAATGTCCAAAATAAACCCAAAGCCTCATAGCAACCAGGGTCTTTGTAAAGCAGAAAGGATATTAGTGATATAGGTGGAACGTGATCCCTCATCTGGTCGATTGGGAGGATTCCACTGCAGATCATCTCCGCCTTGGTAGAGACAAAGGATGGCATCACCAGGCCTGGGCAGTCACAGAGGCAGAGGCCAGGTTCCACGAAGAGAGTCTGAAAGACACGTAAGAGGTTTATGTGGGCCTACAGCAGAGGAAGGGAAGGAGCAGCACATGAAAGGCACTCAGAAAATACCCAGCGGGAGGAACTGGCCGAGAAGAAGACGCAGAGGCCAAAGCTTAGAAATGAGTACCTGAAAATGCTTGGTGTGACCAGGAGTGGCGGACACAGACACTTTCTTGTTGCCCATGATGGTGTTGATTGTTGAACTCTTACCCACATTTGGGTAGCCCACCTAGAGGAGACTGAGAAGTTACTGAGCAGGCAAACGGTGCATCTATCGAAGACCCAAAGGTATGACACGAACAGCGGCAACTCCAGCACAAGCGTCTCCTTGCTTCAGAAGATGGTCTGGGCTGCACGTTGTTTGTTGCCAGGCTCCCTCCCCGTCCCGTGGCAGGGGTGGATTTATTCCGATTGTCTCCAGTGATGAAACAGCCGAGCTAAATAAACGCATTTCATTTTCATAGGTTTTGCTCTGAGAGCAGATGCTACAGTAAAACTCACTGCCTTGTTCCCAGCTCTTCCCTGCCTCCCACCTACAGGCATTTCACTGTTTTCACTGGATCTTCCACACTCGGTGAAGCTCAACATCAGGTATTTTCATCATCACAACCTACAATTATTTTTATTAACATTATTAACATCACCAAGTTTTTGTCTTGCTGGCCCCAAACTTTAAATGGTACAATCACTTGATGTGGGTTATCAAGCTACTAAAACTCTTCAATTACTCTTGCGTTCTGGGAGAAACAATACCCATTGTTCTACCTCTGCCTCTCTCCCTGCTATCAATAAATCTGAAACGTCACACTGCCTCACATCACACAGGATCATATCCAGAACGAAAGAAGTTCCAAAATGACAAGCAAACTTATTGCTCAAATTATGCCACCCTTGTTCTCTGCTTTTTCTCAGGCTTTCCCCCGACCTCCAAATCCAATTCACGTTCTTACGTGGTTGGTTCCGAGAATCCTCCATGAGCATGACTGAAGATTATAAAATACCGATCCCATTGTATATAAAATCTTAACCTATCACAAGACCTAAAGTGGACACACCCCCACAAACTCAGGCTCCACTCTCACCACCCTTCCAGCTCCAGCCACTCAATCACATGCCGTTCCCCGAACCCACCCTTCCATTCCCGGGTCTGCTTCAACCCTTACCTTCTGACTGTCCGGAACACTCTTCTACCGTCACTTGTCCAAACCTCACATCATACTTTAAGATACAAACTCTTAAAGATTTCAGGTAACTGC
Source organism: Glossophaga mutica (assembly GCA_039655065.1). Classification (NCBI taxonomy): domain Eukaryota; kingdom Metazoa; phylum Chordata; class Mammalia; order Chiroptera; family Phyllostomidae; genus Glossophaga; species Glossophaga mutica. The sequence goes on along the minus strand of CM077304.1, from coordinate 170,926,099 downwards.
TTATTACTTTCAACATTCTCCTAATGTTTTGTTTGTATCTTGATTACATGATCTATTACTATATGCTTACATGCTGTTTGTTGGGAGTGGGGGAGGGGAGGGGACTTCTGTTGCTGTCATCCTCCCCCTGCCCCATCAGGCTCCCTCATGATAACTCCTACAAGGGTGCTGAACGTCCCCCGTCTCACCCTCCTCACTTGGAATTGCTACACTGATGAGGGTGGGACTGTGTCTGTTCTGTCTGCTCCCTCCCTGGCCGGGGCCCCGCGGGGTACTCGGCAAGCGGCAGGCAATCAGTGTTTGCAGAGTGAATTAATTAATACATGTCAGGATTTCTACAGAGAGAAACTGAGAAAAGGGAGGAGGCTGCCCCTCATTCCCCAAAACGTAAGAAATGAAAAACGCACAGGGAAGCTGGACTTTCTGGTACACATGGAAAATAAGTTTTTAACTTATAGAGAAATGAAGCCTTAAATCTGAAAGATTTTAACGTAACTTTTCCAAGGTTCGTAGCAAGTCAAGTCAGTGCCACTACAGACCTGGGAATCACACCTAGGTCTGCCTGGCTTCAGAGACAACTCTCTTAATCAATGAACTAAAAGAAAATTTGTAACAAAAAAACCCCAGCCAAACAAAAAAACCACTTTATTTTTTTCTGGACAGGGGAAGGGAGTCAAAAACAATTAGAGTTAGCTGGACCGGATGTGTGATTGAAGAGCTGAGAGACTGCCATGATTTACTTTCCTCCACTGTCGTGTTCTCCCGGAGGGAAGATCTTTAGAATAAATACCTTCTCCGACACTTCAGTTTCCTCAGCTAAAGGCGTGGCCGTCTGGAACCACGCTGTATACCCTGGAGTCTGGGCACTCTTATCAGCCACCTTGCAATTAGGGTATACGCAGTTAAGAGACGAGCTCTCCTTTCCCTCTCTGCAGTGTTTATGCAACTGCAGCATTTACCGTATTTTCCCTGGCCCTAAGTTGTTGGGATTTTCCCTAACATACTCCTGGAACATTTACAGTATAAGTTGGCAAGGATCACATGATGCCAAAAGCCTACCTTTCCTAAAAAGCCTACCTTACCTGAAGGTAAGAACACTGGACTAGAAGTCCAGAGGCAACCGTAAAAGCTCTCATTCTAGTAGCTCTTAGTAAGTCACATGTCAGGTAGGGTGAGACTGGAGAAGACTAATATGAACAGGGCCGTAACCAACATAAGCCTTGGGAAAGTTCACTCTTTGAAGTTGGACTTCGCCTGTCACACTGCCTCTCCCACAACGGCAGTGGCTATTAAGTGAGGATTAATGTTTCCTGTGGCACCAGAAACCGGGGTTCCAATGCAGCGACCAAAGGATGGAGAATAAAGACCCCCGTGGTAACTGATGTATGACATGATTCATCTTACCAGTCCAATAGTAAGGTGCTGTTCTTTCACCTTCTTCCCAGTGTGCAGCTGCTTAAAGATGTCCAGTAACTCCGGCTTTGATACCAGGTGGCTAAAGTTGTGAGTCTGCCTCTTCTGCAGGGTTTTCACGCCCTGAGCCTCAGAATCCACAGTACAGCTTTTCTCCCAGTTCTGGCCACAAGCTTCTTCGTTAGGGTTGCTGTCCTCTTCTGAACACGTCTGCCAATCTTCCTCCTCCTCCTCCTGGCAGTCCTCATACTCACTCTCGTCTTCATCACTAGAGACAGCTTCACTAACTGAGAGAGAACCCTTGTCTAGGAGATGCTGAGCCTCACCACATGGAATTTCAGCCTCATCACAGCTGGAGCTATCGGAGTCAGTTCTGTTGTTTTCTTCAGCATCTCCATTTGCTTGTTCCTGGTGAAATAATAGAAAACAGAAAAATTCAGAAGTGTGTAACAACTGCACTTTCTCACTCCAGTGAAAATACTCAAGCTGGTTGTCCAGAGGGTAAGAAAAGTTCTGCAGGAGACTAGAGAAGGTGACTACAGGGAGGGGACAATGCACGCCTTTCAGGGCAAGGGCACAAGCACACTATCCACAGCGGTGCCCTTGGGGGAGGGAGGAGCGGTGGACCTCCACTTCATACTTTTCCGTGGTGTTTGAACTTTGTACAATAATACTACGTATTGCTTTTGGAACAGACAATCTTCAAAGACAGTGAGGGTTTAGGAAAGCCTGTGTCAAGCCGAATTCTTTGGCAGTACATCACTTTGCAATGGGCTGCAGAACAAAACAAAGCATTTCTCATTAATGACAAAACATTTTCTTCTTTGCACAAAGCAAGGTTTAATTGGTAGTCTGGGCTTCATTTTACATTTGCATTTTTAAAGACAGTGGTTTGCTTGTTTAAAGAAACTGCTATTTTTAAAAACTTTTTAAATTGCCTTTAATAAATCAAAGCATTGTGGAGACAGCTTCCTGTGTGTAAAACGCAGGATCAACAGAACTCAACTCTGTATGTAGAAATTATTCGCCAATTAAAGATTTCCTCTAGAGAAAGAGAAAAATCATGCACTATGCATAGTGTATTAATTCTTTTGAATTCCTATTGATAACAAAGCAAAAATAAAGCAATTTACAGTATTACTATTTTGTACCAACAAGGGTGAACTGGTTTGGATTTAGAAGTGATTGATGTAAAGAAACCTTATATTATTTCCAAATAATCTATAGCGTCAGAAAGCGTAGACATCACAGAAGGGGCCATGATGAACTCAGTTAAACAGGTACCCTATGTTTTAGGAAAGCAACATAAATAAACGTGAGGGAAAATAGGTATTTTATAATAATGCCTGACAATCAGAAGGAAACATGGAACTGGCAGAAATTTCTATGATGAATGAGCAAGGAATGGAAAGAAGTCACTGTGCCCTCTTCTGAGTCATTTCAAAATATGCGAAGAGGCAAAAAAACAAGAATGTGCACTGGCACGCCTGTACAGGTTCAGGAAAAGTGGTAATGACAGCAAAAGAACTTCGTGGCAGTTACATCAAAAATAAAAAGAAGGGAAGAGCCAATCTTCTGGGGAACGCAGTGCAGTTTAACAGATGACCAAGAGAAAACTGAGGTACTCAACTCAAAAAAAAAAGTGTTTTGTTTTTTTTTTACATAAGAGGTTAAGTATCTGCAGACAAAAAAACTTTAAATAGGTGAGAAAACAGTGAATATCAAACTGTTTTTAAAAAGTTCATGTTTGATAGTCAAATGACAGATAAGATTATAGACAGAATATCACAGTGGTAAGTGGTATTTTTTCTCTTGGGAAATCATGAAAAACAGAGATTTCAGAAGACTTGGTAGTAGTAAATGGGGCCTGACTTTTAAAAAGGAAAAAAGAATACCTTCCATAAACCACACACAGTTAACCCAGAATCTGACACGGAAACAATTCCACAGTTAGCTGGTGAGCTCTGAAAAAAAAAGACACTCAGTAACAAGGGTTCCCTGAGCACAGACCATGCCAACAAATTCCACGTGCCTTTGAAATCTACTCCTTGGTTAACAGTGCAAGGAATATCACAGATGTAGAAACTAATACGTTTTCCATTTTTGACAGGGTTGCTGGGTTGGTAAATCAAGGGTAAGCAAAAGAATGATAAATATTTATTAAAAAACTTCAGCAACACATTGACTGAAACAACAGAAATGATGATGAAGAGGACAAACCATGAAGCCAGAGCTGGAGGACAATGAGCACTTACGCTTATTGCTGAGAAGATTAAAGGAATAAAATATACCGTGCTTAAAATAGCGGTACCTGGCAGAGAATAATTTTTCTGATTTAGTTTTTAACAACAATAACATTGTAATTGTTACCATTACATCCTTGCAAATACATCTGTATTCATCAGGCAGTTCTGAGTCCACAAACGGTTATAGAGCTCTAACCTTGGTCCTCATCTATTCATCCATTAATTACCAGAAGGAAGACAAAGGGCGAACACACAAATTGTGCAGATGATTCAAAGCTAGAAGAGAAAAGCAAACTGCACAACCAAAATGAACACTACCCTGGCCCCAAATCACTAATATTTAAAAGGAACAGTGATATCCTAGGTTAAGGTAAAAACACAATGAAACGTTTTCCACATGTAAGGGACAGGATGACATCTGCCTAAGTCTTTAAGTATTTGAGGGAGTTGGTTGTTCACAGCTTCAATGAGCCAAGAGCATAATATAGCTCCTTCGAAAACGGATGAATTAACAAAAAGTCTGAATTATTGGGAGTATTCTGATCACAAGAAATAATAGTCCCTCTGTAATGCCCTGGACAAACCACACCTGGAGTAATGTATTCAATTAGGTTCCACTAATCTAACTGCGTCATCCCGACACAGGCAGGCAGGCACTCAGGATCAGTGCCCCTAAGATGATGTCTATGAACAACAGGAAAGCAGAAAACCCACAGTTTGCAGAGCTAAGAAAACAAGGGAACAATCCTTAGATCAAAGGTTAGGGAACACCTTCGCTTCACTTAACTAAAGACTTTTCAAAATTTAGAGATAAAAAGAATGAACTGCCTAGTCTCTGTCATTTAAAGTGGTCACAGAGAGGCTGTATGACTATTTGCCAGGGAGGTGGGAGAATGTCCTTCTGAGCTCACCAACTTGAGAGCTCAGCAAAGGGTGGGTGTCGTGTGCGCTGCACCGAGTCAACACACCGAACAGCCAACAGATGGCTGATAAATAGGAAAGGAAAGGAGGAGGACAGGAGAAAAGACATTACGTAAGTCTCTTCCAGCTCCAAGATTTTATCACTAGTATCTTTTTACAGATAGTTATTACTTTTATTAGAAAAATAAATCCTGAACAGTTAATGTAAACTTTGGGTTAAAAGATATCATAGCGAGTATGAGTATGTAACACAGAGCTGGCAGGGAAAGCCACCTATGACTCCTTCTCCATAGATCCCCCCACTCTTGTCACAGCACTTGGGGTGGGGGGGGACAATCAAACAAAACCCCCCAAGTTCCATAAATCTGCATCAGAAAAAGCAAGGCACACTAACTAGAAACTGAAATCCTGCTCCCTGAAACCCAACTTGGAACAGTGCCCCAGGTTACCTTAGAGTCAGCAACCAGAGGAATGGCTTCGGCCAAAGCTGACCAGAAAATAACCTTCACATTTTCTTTTTCGAAGTATGCGGCCCAGGCATTCCGCTGCTCGGAAGTCAACAAGTCTGCCTTATTTATCAGAATAACATTTTCCTTACTGTCATCGATTTCTTTCACGTAACATTCCTAGGCAAGACAGAAGATATTTAGGAAGGCCCCTCAAACATGTAAAAATTAGCCTAATTATACTGAAGATCGCACAATGCCCCCAGTTTTAAGTCATTCCTAATTTAAATATTTTTAATCAGGGTACGTTCTACTGATCCTCTCAGTAAGCTCTGAAAAGAAGTTATATCACGTAAGAAATTGAAAGGGGTTAGAAAAGAAATGCTTTCCTGCCCTGATGAGGTGTAACAACAAGTCCTTTCCTCTTCAATAACACTGAATTGTTTCGTTTAAACAAAGTTGAAGACTGCACAACTAGACTTGTGAGCCAGCAGGGACTATTTTTCAGCCAAGTGATGGCAGCCAACAATATTTAATGTAAAAATTATTTCTGAAGTCTAAAAGAAAACCAAGACTCAGTAATTGAAATTAATCCCCCAATTTGGTTCACCATTAGGAAATACACCAGAAATATAAAAGCTGACTTCAAAAGAGTTTCACCATTAAGATTCTTGTTATTCACCAGTGGATTTAAAAAGAATCTGTATTATTACTACTATGGGCCTCAGTAGAAACACTTCATGTGTGTACAGCGTTTTATTATTCAAAGCCTCTGGTTACATTATTTCATGTGATTCTCACACCTTCTTACCCCCTGTGACAGCTTATGAACTTAGTTTACTTGTAAGTCGCCATAGGGTGTAATAACTGATAAATGAGAAAATGGGATGGATAAGAAGCAACCAGGAATATGATGAAGGACGTAAAATGCTATTGTGACTGGTGTCTCAAAAAAACAAGAAACGTTGGCAAATGTCTGTAACAGAGTGCCTTCTAAACTAAAAGCTAGAAAGTTCCGGTCAGTGTGCTTTCCTGCAGATGGAAACAACTGTTTGAGAAGAGAAAACACCTGTCTAAACAGTTGCTTATGCAAGCTCCTGACCTTGGGAGGAGAGGGAGGCCTAATTAAACACAGCCAGAGAGAGGACAGAGTGCTTGCCCAGAGTTACTGTGATCAGGGGTGCTGTCCTCCCACTGCCCCTCCAAGGACCTGGAGTCTGAGTCGGGCCACACTTTACTTACCAAATCTTCACATCTAAACAGGAGAGGGTTTCGAGCATCTACTATCTGGACCACAATATCACTGCAAGACAAATGTGAGATACTTCAATCTTTGTGAAGTGAAAGGAAGTACCAACAATACAGTAATAGTAGAAAACACTTTCCATATACTAAGCATTTGACATATGTAACTTTTTTAAGGTACAATCATCCCCAGTTTATATATGAGGAAACTAAAGCTTAGAACAATCACGTAACTTCTTCAAGGTCACCAGCTACTAAATGAAGGAGCCAGAATGGGAACGTAGGCAGTCTGGACCAGGGGCCACACTCATAATCATAACCTTCTCCTCCTGTTATACAGATGGCCTAGTGGGGCTCTGGTGATGTTTCATTGCTAAAATTTTAACTGTATCTTCTAGTAACCTCTCCAGGAAAGATAAAAGTGAGGTCTACTGTATATTCAGTACCTGATCCATACTGTGCTAAGGCCTCAAAAGGAAACTATCTATCGCCTGCTGTCAGCTGCCACTATCAGAGCCTTCATCTTATTTAAACCCGAGGCCGATAAGACAAAGCATATACCTAGCAAATAATCATCCACCCATTCCAAGAATGTGTTTAGATAGCAAGAATCCAAAACAGCAAAATACACACTGCAGTTGCCATCCTGAAGGAGGAGGGATGAGTTCAACCTCTTCAAAAAGATGCAGCAATAAGAAAACTTTCTACAGCTGATAGCAGGCCCCTCGAATCCCTAAAAAATGTGGTAGGGACTACAGCAGCCCAGCGCTGCACGAATACATGTTTCACTTCTCTGGGTGGATCCTCCCTTCCTTCAGCTTCTGTGGATAGCAAAGGTGCTTTTTTAAGGGCCAGCTGTGACTGCCACTGGAAAGGGGTAAGATGCCTACCCCCTTACAGTAGTGTCCCCACGTCCACGTCCAGTTTGCCATTTCGGAGCTCACTCTTCCGCAACCATGCTGAGTGCCGAGGACATGTATGAAATCACGGTTGCCACTCAGGGCAGGGTTTCCGACAATCAAAGTGCACTTCCTTCCGAGTAGTTACAGTTCCAGCATAATTAGGTGATTCAAAGGAATTCACAGACTCACTAATTTATGGTAAATTGTTTTTAAATTCTCAAATTAAGCAGATCCTCATATTTTCTTCTTTAAGGTAATAATCTGCCACTGTCAATACTGTGATGATTTAAGAGTAAATGTGGGAATAACTGCAAAAAATGGACAAAGCCTAATGAACTAAAATTACAAGGTCCAACAAACGATGTATCTATCTACCGAACATCTAGAAAGAATAAGAATAACCAGCTTAGAAACGTCAGTAAGAAAACACGACAAATTTAACACAGCTCGCTACGTGTGCTGAATTAGGGTGGGACAAAAGTGCCAACCGTGTACCAGGAAGGGTTGGTGCAATGCAGTGGAAGCACCTGCGTTACCGGAATGCACGGTTCTGCCCTCAGTGCCACGGCAGTTTCCTGCATTTCAATACATGTTACACATCAAATCTCTTCTGATAACTACTTTTGAAATTAAAGAGACAGATGGCTTAGCTGTCTGTTACCAAACAGGAGACATCTGTTGTACAGAATCTACCAATACATATTTCCTGTTAAAAGATGCGGCAGTAGTCACTTTATTGATAATAATTCTATGTAACTCAGATCAAGTGCCATATAAAACACACTATATTAGAACAGGGAGACATGGCTTGCCTCCTCGAAAAGCCACATCAAAATTACAACTAAAATAGAGACTAACCATCACTCAGAACCATCAGAAATTGAGTTGAATGGAAGTCTGACAACTAGGGAATTAAAGAAACCACATCCATCCAGACTGGTAGGAGGGCACAGACATGGAATGGGCTGGTCTCCCACCCACGTGATGGATAAAAATTCGGAAGGGATATTTCAGGAGCAAGGAGTCCCAGCCGAACACCAGGAGCCCCAGCCAAGGTTCCAGTGTCACGAATATAAGCTCCCATAACTCCTGGCTGCAAAAACCAGCAGGGATTGAGTCCATGGAAGAAAATTTCTGAAGTCCCAAGCAGTTCCTCTTAAAGAACCCACGCACAGACTTAATCAGACTCACTCCTTCTGAGCTCCAGCACAAGGGTAGCAGCTTGAAGGGCACCAGTGGCATAAAGGAAAGAACTGAAGTGTCTGCCATCAAGGTGAGAGCTGGGGGACAGCTTTCTCCCAGACAGGTGAGCCACTGTCCTTTTCTGAACCCTCCCTGCACAGAGTCGGTAGGCTGGTGCCATATCTGAGACTCCATCAATCTGGCTAACACTCTTTGCCTCACCTTGGAGATTCCCAAAGACTCCTCAAGACTCCGCCCCACCCCAAGCTGCTTTTCCATACAAATGACTGGTCTTGGTTCATGCTTCACAACTTCAAACAAGCTACAGTCAGCCTCAGTGGGACCTCAGACCCAGTACCTCTTGCTAAGGGGCCCCAGGCCTGGCACTAACAGCAACCAGCCTAGATTCACAGCTTGGCTTTGCCTGGGAATCTCCATACCCAGCACAAGTAGCAGCCATCTCAGATTGCTTTATACTCAGGCAGGGTGGCCCCAGCAAAACACAGGTGGGTGCTGACTTTGGCCTGCACCACCCAGGAAACCCCGGAGCCTGTGCACCCAGTGGACCACACAGACCACACAGGAGCACTGCGACCCTGCCCCTGCACAGCTGATCCTTCATGGAGGATGGAGGCTGGTGGTCAGTAATCACAGCCAGTCCTTGCAGCTGACCGGCCTGAGTAAACCCCTCCCACTGATCTGTCAACAGCAATCAAAGCTCAACAACAAAGGAGGGTGTACTTAGCCCACACAAAGGGTGCACCTCGAGTACCGAGCTTTGGTGATGGGGGAGGCTGTGCCACTGGAGCCTACAGGACAACTACTACACTAGGCCACACTACCAAGACAGGGCGTCATAACAGCTCTACCTAAATACATAGAAACAAACACAGGGAAGCTGCAAACACAAGGAGACAGAAACATGGCCCAAATGCAAGAACAGAACAAAACTCCCAAAAAAGAACTAAACGAAATGGAGATAAGCAATCTATCAGATGCGGAGCTTAAAACATTGATTATAAGGATGCTTAAGAAAGTTAGTGAGAACCTCAACAGCATAAAAAAGATCCAGTTAGGAAGGATAAATGAAATAAAAAATGAAATAAATGAAATAAAAAACAATTTACAGGGAAACAATAGTAGAGTGGATGAAGCAGAGAATCAAATCAACGATTTGGAACATAAGGAAGCAAAAAACAACCAATCAGAACAAGAAGAAGAAAAGAGAACCCAAAAAATGAGGATAGTGTAAGCAGCCTGTGGGACAACTTTAAGAAATACAATTTTTGCATCTAAGGGTGCCACAAAGAAAAGAGAAAGAGCAAGAAATTAGAAATCTATTTCAAAAAATAATGAATGAAAACTTCCCTAATTTGATGAAGGAAATAGACATGCAAGTCCAGGAAGCACAGAGTCCCAAACAAAATGGATGCAAAGAGGCTCACTCCAAGACAAATCATAATTAAAATGCCAAAGGTTAAAGGTAAAGAGAGAATCTTAAAAGCAGCAAGAGAAACGAAGTCAGTACACTACAAGGGAGTTTCCATAAGACTGTCAACTGATTTCTTAAATTTTGCAGGCAAGAAAGGACTGGCAAGAAATGTTCAAAGTCATGAGAAGCAGGGACCTACAGCCAAGATTGCTCTACCCAGGAAAGATATCGTTTAAAATCAAAGGGCAGATAAAGAGCTTCCCAGACAAGAAAAAAACTAAAGGAGTTTATTACCACCAAACCATTATTATATGATATGTTAAGAGAACTTATTTAAGAGAAAGATCAAAACTATGAACAAAATGTTCCAAACTAAGAACAAAACTATGAATTTATCAGCAATTGAATCTAACAAACTAACTAAGCAAATAATCTGAACAGAGAGAGAATCATGATACAGAAAGTGTTTTGATGGTTGCCAGGTTTGGGGTGGGGATATGGGGGAATGGGTGAAGAGGGGAGGAGATTAAGAAGTACAAATAGGCAGTTACAGAATAGCCATGGGGATGCAACATACAGGATAGGAAATGGAGTAGCCAATGAACTTATATGCTTGACCCATGGACAGAAACAATGGTGTGGGGATTGCCTGAGGAAGTGGGGGTGCTGGGTGAAGGGGGTCAAAAGGGAAAAACTGGGACAACTGTAATAGCATAAACAATAAAATATAATTAAAAAAATAAAATACACTATATGCAGTGAAGTAGAAATATGTTCCCTCTTATAAAAAGAGAAATATCATGTAAGAAAAATAAAGCAAATAATACTATAGTCCAATTGATGCTAAAAGTTCACAAGCACAGGCTCGTGCTTGGGAAACCAATCACTTATTTAGGGGCACAAAAAGTGGGTAAAGGGCCATCCTGTTGACATGAAACAATGCAGATGGTTATCTCTGCTCCCTGTCAAAACCTAAAAAAAAAATGAATGGCAAGGCCGGAACTCATTGGGACAAAGAGAAAGCACATCAACTAAGAAATGTCAAACCCATAAGAAGCAACCTTGTTCCTGCCCCAGTGGCCCAGAGAAAGCTCAGGATTAGAAGCATCAGATCTAGTTCTGAAGGCAAGGGTGGGGGATGGGCCTGAAATCAATCTGAGCAGGGATCCTTAGGACATTCCCCAGTTGCATTCAACCAGGCAACCACACCCCACCCATTTCACAAATTTAATCCAAGTTGCGTTTTGTTTGCTTTTTTCCTAACAATGCTAAATGCGCAAATAATCTTTTCCAAGAACCAGTAAAACATCCTGTTTCCTAATGTTCTCACTTGGTGTATCTAATGGATTTCAAAAAAATACAACCTGAAGCTTCCTTGTTAAAAATCATCATTTCAAATATAAGCTTTATTTATGGAATCCTTGTAAATAATTCAGACACTCTGAAGAAAACAAAAACCCTTAACTATAACAATGATTTTCAACGTTCTTCATCTCACAGCACACGTAAACTAATACTAAAATTTGAGGCACACCAAATAATTGTTTTTGCCAATCTGCCAAAAATATAGGTGTCATTTTGATTTATTCACACTGGACGGCTATTGTTGTGTTGGCTGTTGGCATTTTTTAACTTGACAATCTAAGGGTAGAGAGGTCAGTGCGCCTGCCTAAATACTCAGGCATTACATGCTTTCAAAATTTTTGCAGTACACCAGTTGAAAATCGCTGAATTATACCAAGAGATGAGAGTGGAGAAAGCTGATTCATCAATATCTAACAATCAGGACATTAAAAAAAAAGACCGAAAATCTCCCATTCTTAATTTCTGAAGTTCGAATCCTTATTAAAATAAATCATCTCATTCCCCGCCCCCCAACCTTTATCAACTGGTCCTTCTCCTGCGGTGACTTGGCCCGCTGCCCTTCTGCCTACAACGAAGCAGGAACCGCACTCTGCTGTGTGCCTCACCAGGTTTGCGTTACCTAAGTGTGAAGACTGCATTCCGTTCATCTGTATGTCCTGAAGCCTGGCACTTTGCCTGCCCCCCTCACCCTATCTTTGCAGGCAGGCACCTATCCCTTTTCACACCCATATTTTCCATATCACCAGCAGAAATTCAGTATACATTTGCTACAGTTGCCTCAGAACTCATCTTACAGAACACGTTTACCATTCTCACCATTCTCACGTTGACAGCAACGTGTTCATCTAATAAAAAAAATCTATGTTAAAAAATACAGTTATAATCCTTTCAGTTTTCATAATAATTCTCAACAGCCCCTTTGCGTAGCTTAATCCTGCCCCCCCCCCCCCATCCCTGGGCCTGTAAACTTATATTACTATCCAAATCCAATGTAGTACTACAACACCCGCACCACCCCCCAGTGGCCATTTACCTTCTCTCAATCACCCTCCAGAGCTGGCGCCAAAAGTCCAAATTTCTTTCAAATGGAGTCAGTATCAGCTTTTGTTCCTCTTCTAGCCTGGCTTTAAAATGATAGGTTTATAACTTTGCCAGATTATAATAGAAGGTTTTGAGTAATACAAATACTTGAATATACTGCATTAAAAAGCAAGTACACAAATACGGTCATATTATTTTTATATACTTTCTGCTGAGGCAATAAAAAATTCAAGTTTTATACTTAATCTATTTAAACCCTGAAAGGTTATCTATCACACAAAGTGACGTTTCTCCAAGGCATCCACCTCCTCCAGGAGGACCGTTCGAGAGCGGCGCTCACCTCGGGGTGACCATGGCTGGAGAAGAGTACAGAGGAGAGAACAGGACAGATCCGGAGCAGACCAGCCAGCTCACCGCCTTCGTGTAAGGATTTCCATGCAGCCAGCAGTGCTGTCTGCACATATACCAATTTGCACTTAAAAGAAGAAATCTACCATTTTTCTTTTTAAAGAATCCAGATTTTCAAATGCAAACAGCCATGCAAACACACACCAAAATGTCTGACTTGGAATTTCAAGGCAAATCGTCAAATAGTCTAACACTCACCGGACAAGCTGACGTCTCCATTCTAGAAAGTTATCTTTCTCTGCCTGTTTGAGTTCTTCAGGGCTAGTATTTTTGTCCCACTTTGGTCTGAAACAGTCACAGAGGAAAAAAAGTTCCACGTGAGTTACCAAAATAAAACAGGAGATTTGGATTAATAATGGCTGTTGAGAGAAGTCAGCAGGAAAAAATTGTACGCCACCTTAAAACACTTATACTCAGTGGCCCTGTGGTACCTTGTAACATCCTCCTTTGTTGTTAAACTCACCTCCTTGGTATGCACAAGAACTGCTTGTTTTCTTCTTGGAGCTTCTTAATCCTCCAGCTCTCCTCGGAAGACAGCAGTCCGGTTTTGGCCTCAGGAAGCACGAACTTAATATTAAGCTTCTCTGTTATAGAATAGAAAGGTACTGTTACTTAAGAGGCAATATAGTTAGTGAATGCCCGTCATTACTTCAAAAACTAAAAATATGAGCACCTAAAACAGAATTTAAGCTTTTTTGATTTAGATTCCTCTAGTCTTGGATAAATTATAATTTCTAAATGAAATTTTCTACCAAAAGAAAGAAAAAAAGATCTTTATTAAAGTTTTCAAAAAGTCGACCATTTTTTCAAGTACTAATTTTATAAAACTCCATATGCCAAATGCAGTTAGAGTGGGAAGCAATCGTAAAGATTCACTGCAACCGATCTCTTCGTTTTATGTAGGAAGAATTGCAAACCAGTGGGAACGGGCGGGGAAGCCCAGATGCAGCAGTCTCACTTCAGCAAGAAATGGTGAACTATAGCACTGTAACTGACATAAGATGTTTATGGTGAACACCCGATTAATGCTGAATATTAATTCAAATAATAAAATACATGTGAAGTCCATGTATAAACTACAGAGACCTCTATTCTAGGGCTCTGCTACCCGCCCTTCCCCTGCCCCGGCAGCCATTCCAGAGTTGTTCCAGGCTACTCACCACACACCACACAAGGCCCCCTAGTCTCCCTGGGCAGGTGACTTCACTGTGAGATAAGAACCTATAAAGCCAGCTACGCTCATTACCAAAATGCCAAGGGAAGGTCCTACTCAAGGACAACATGACATCCTTCAGCAACATTCCTAATGACCTTTAGGCGAAGTGCAGTATGTCACCCTTCTCAGACCACCAACGCCATCTAGGACTTTGGTCTGCTCAGTCTAGTAACCTAGAGTTCAACCACCATTCTCTTACATGTCATCCTCAGCCAACAGTCAAAACACACATGCTCAAGCTACACACATTTGGTAATTCTTTCACACTGATTCCTCCTCCCAGTGGTCACCCCCCACCCAATGTCCAACCACTGTAAACACCTCTAGCCCTCTGATTCTCTGCTCTTCTCCCAGTCCATCACCCAGCTCGTAGCTTCACTTCTTTCCCTATTTGGCTGAAACCATACGGCACATACATTCAACCATTGATTGAACATCCGCATTCATTACTCCACTGCACCCACTCCCAAATCTCCAACCTTAGGTACAGCCAACTGTCTTCTCTCCTCATTTTCATACAGATGCTATGAGTGCTGCTCCAAGTGCTCATACAACAATGCAGCCACTGGTCTCTGAACTGTGTTTACTACCAACACTCCTGACACTAAGTATGTGGGTTTCCCACACCAGCAACTAAGTCTCCAATTCTCCACACATCAACCAGGTGTCCTTCAATTTAGTTGTATTCTGTCTGACTCCACAGGTAAGGGCTCTGTCCCACCACTTCACTTCAGGTGCCAAATCCATGAATGGGTTTTATGGAGGCTCCATCACGTAGGCATGAATGATTATTGGTCAGTGGTGATTAACTCAACCGTCAGCATGTCCAGAAGCTGTGTGTGGGGGGTGAGTATTTCCTAAAAATTCCCACACTCTAATTACCGAGTTGGTGGTTCCTATGGTGATCAGCCCCTTGCCACCCACACAGAAGTTACCTAGGGGCCCACTAATTACCTCATTAGCACAAATGCTCCTCTAGCCCCTATCACTCAAGAAATTGTAAGGACTTTAGAAGCTTTTTGTATCAGGAACTGGGGACAAAGACCAAATATATATGTTATTACATCACAATACCAAACCTTCCCTTATTTACAGAAAATAAGGAATGAGTGCCATCTTTTAAACAGTGTTTCCAGTGAGCATTTCACACTTGCCATTACTTAGCACTCCTTTGTTGGGTCAGGGACTCATATGAGAACTTCCTGAAAAACTACAGACCATCAGCACATCCAAAAATGGACACACGCTTGCGCGCGCGCACATACACACACTTCTGCATGCAGTCCTAGGGGCGCACAGATGTCTGAAACTTGTGGTCTCTAGGTTAGGGATCACTGTCCCTGTGTGTCTAGCAGCCAGTGTTGTCTGCAGTCCACAGAGAATTGTGAACAAAGTTCTATCACCTTTACATTATTAATGAAAAGAAAGGGAAGGTTTAAAATAAATTTTAATGGATTTTCAAAAGGTTTATGAAGGTCTCATTATGTAGGCACAATTTTTTAAATCATTGCCCACTAATGATTATATCTCCAGATCCTCTCCCCTCCCCGGAGGTGGGGCTGCAAGTTCCAAGTCTAATTATGCCCCGTTCTGTTTAAAAGACCAACACTCATTCTGAAGTTACCCAAGAGTCCCCAATCACCTTACCACAGCATACAAAAAGACACTGTGATCACACCAGAGATTCCAAAGGTAATTTTGAAATTTTCATGTCAAGAACCCAGGCAGAAGACCAAATATATAAATTTCTTATTGTATCACAATATCAGTATCACTGCAGTATGGGTCAACATCAGCCAAATCCTTAGGATTTTCCACAGAAGGAAGAAGTCTTTCTATGTTCGTGGCTTTTCTCTCTCATTCCCTAAATTGTAAATACTCTCCTTCAACCCCCTACTCCTCCTCTGCCCACTTCCTTTCAGAAGATGGCCTTCTACCTTACTAAGAGAAAAACTCAAACTATTAGACATGCGCCCTCTCAACTTCTCACCCACACATCTCTAAATGTGCGCGCTCCCCTTCAGCTCCCTTCTCCCTTCTCCCAGCGTCAGAGCACGCTGCACCCCTTTCACATGAAGCTTACCCCTCCAACTTTGTTTATGATTGCACCGTTCCCATCTCCTTCCAGAGTCAAACTCTGCTCCATTTCCTCACTCAGCTCTATTTTGTTTAATAGTTTTAAAAATTAACTTTTACTTCCACATTTACACAATGCATCAACTGTCCTTGTAAAAAGTTCAACCATAAAGGCACACTTTTCTCTGACCAACCCCTAATCCTCTCCCCACCCCTGCAATCCCAGTTCCCTCCCTTGAGATTACTGATTAAATGTGCAGCTTTGCAAGTTTCCCCCCCTCTAATACCCATACACATATGGATCGATAGGTTTTTTAAATTTTTTTTAAAAAAAATTTCAATTACAGTGGATATACAGCATTTTAATTAGTTTCAGGTGTACAACGTCATGATCAGACTTTTATGTAACTCATGAAGTGATCATCCCATTAAGTCTAGTACCTAGGTCAGATTTTTTAAATGCAAATGGTGCCATACTGTACACACTATTCTGCAATTTGGCAACTTGGTCTTTTCATTTGATAATTGGTCTTGGAGATCCTTCACGTTAGTACTCAGAAACTTACTGCATTCCTTTTAACGATCGAATAGTATTGCATAGCATGTCCATGCAGTCGTTTACTTAGCCATTTTCCCACCTATTGAGCATGTAGGTTGTTTCCAAGTATTCACTGTTAAAATACAGCATCATCTGAGAACTTGTGAGAAATGCAAATTCTCAGGCCCAACCTGCATCTAGTGAATCTCCAGAAAAGTAGCCCAGAAATCTGTGTCCCAAGTTTTCCAGGTAATTCTGATGTTCACTAAAATTAAAAAACCACTGCTCTAGCATAGATACTAAAAAGTGGAAATGGCTGGGCGTAGGAATATGTATGTTAAATGTTTTAATAGCTACTGCCAAGCCAAATAATGCTGTATTTTTAACCTCTCCCTCTCTATGGCTCTCACACCATAACCTATGCACATGCTAATATTTACCTCGATCTTACACACACACACACACTCTCTCTCTCTCTCTCTCAATCTCACCCTGCCATAGTCAAATATCTCAAAAGAGTACAACGCTCTCATTAACTCTATTTCCTTACCTTCCTCTCCTTTCTTCTCTCACCTCCAATTATGGCTCTACCTCTCCTTATTCTTCTTCACTTAGTCCACCCACTTCACAAAGTCTGGTTTATAGCTCCCTAACATAGTTCTCCTGTTCTTTTCTTCATTCTTCTACTATTACTATTTTACTTATGGGCCACTTCTCTTGTTGAACCAAAACAAATCTCTTAACTGGTCTTCCTAAAATTCACTAGTAATGTTAAAAAAAAAAAAAAAAAGAAATTATGTTTAGTACTTGTTTAAACCCCTCAAAGCCCTTATTCTCTCCAGGACCTAGCTCTCGCCCACCTCCTCAGTGTTTGTGTATCGCTTCCTGTCCCTCCGTACTTTAAGGACCAGTAAGGCCAAACTTCTATCCATTTTCTGAACAGTGCAGGCTGATGCGCACATTTTAGCTGGAGTCCTCTGCCTGCCTGTGTATCATATCCTGTGTAGCTTCACCTTTCCTTCTAACATCTACTCATCTCTTGAGACTCCACCTCAGGGTAAAACTTTCCCTGACCAGCCCTAGTCTTCTTTTAAGTAGAAATGAATACAAACTCCATCTTTTGTGACCCCATTGCCTGCTACAGACTTCTTTCATAGCATCTAAGAGAAAATTTTGCAATACCAAAATTTGTCTTATTCAACATTGTATTCTCAGTAGCCAGTACAATGCCTGAGAGTAGCTGAGGCCAGACAAAAGCATTTTGAACAAATGAGTGAATTTGCTAAACGACTTAATAATATTTACAATAATAAAAGAGCAACAGAAATAATAATTTATAATGCTATCTCTGTGCCAGGTACTTTTCTAAGTGCTCAGAAACACATAAAAAAACAAGGGAGAGAAGTGACTAAAACAAATTACGTGCATGGAAAAACTCACTATAATGCGTTGACAAGTACTTTAAAATACAATTCAAATTACCTAAGTAACAGCAGCAGACCAGAATTTTGTTTGTAACAGTGGTATCAGAAAACAACCTTGAAAATACTAGTATTGTCCACCATACTGTTGACTGGTCTTTTTTTCTATGAGAGGTTGAGTTTCTTGAACTTGCTATGATACTGCATATCCTGAAGTGCCTTTTCCAGAGCTGAATTTTAAAGTTGTGGCACATTCTGCAGCTCACACCTTGAGTACTACTGGACCTCCCCACAATGCTTCTGGGATATCTCCCCATGTGTTAAAGGCAGCTCAATTACAAGTTTAGCAGGTCTGCAAAAGAGTTCCAAGTAGATTTATTTGTATCTAGTCAGCAAAGACAGAAATACGACCATTGTCACAAGCCCTCCACAATAAACAACTTACCAGCTACGAACTCTGTTCCCGCAAGTTCTGCCGTGGCAAGGAAGTCATCCAGGGAGCTCTGCTCAGTCACCGACTGAAGATTAAGGCGACCCCAATCATAGCCATCATTGAGTTCACTTGTGTGCAGCTATGAACGAAACAGGGTAAAAATACAGCTCCTTTCTTCTGCCTTTGACACCCAAACAAACTCTAACCCCCAAGGAACTAACTATTCTGCTGTCTTGAGTGTGACATCAGCAGCTTTAGAGTCAATACTAGTAATAACTAACATTTACAGGAGCACTTTCTTACCTCATTTTTTCATTTAATTTTCAAAATCTTTTGAAGTAAATTTTAATGTCTATTTTACTTGATAAGGAAACAGGCCTTAAAGAGAGAAAAATAAACTACCTAGAGTTGTAACTAATAAGTGATAGAGGTAGAATTTGAACATACACTCTCTGGTCCTGGCAGCCACAGAGTAGTCAAAATTTTTGATGAGCCCCAAAGTAAGTTTTACACAATGACCCAAATGCTGTGATACACATAATAATACAATTGTGTACCACTCAGTAGAGTAAAATAATAATAATAATAATAATAAAAATCCAAAAACAAAGTTATCTTACTATATGTAACACACTGATATTTTGAATTTTTTTGTTGGGTTAAACAACGGCTAGCTGCCATCTCCACTGATTTCCAGACACAACCAATAGTTGAAAAACACCACTCTAGCTACATGCTCAGTACAGGTACAAATAAAAGGAAAAAACCCTGAAGATTAAAAGGTTTGACCAAGGTCACAAAATCAGTGAAAGTCAGAGTAAGGATTAGAATCCAGTTCTTTACAATTCATATTCAATCTTCCCAGCACTTCATAAAGGCTACATTAATGACATGCTGCTTCAAAATCCATTGAAATTATCAGTAACCTAACGTCCAGAGTAACTTTGATCTAATGAACCCGGATGAGCCCTGAATGCGGCTTACTGTGCATATTATACGGATGGAAATCAGCGGCCCATGGACAGTTAGCCCCAGGGACATCTCTGACTTTAGCAGATTCTTGTCTCACATACCTGGGGTTATGAATGGTCAAAATAGCAGGCACAAGTCAAACCACTTTATCCATTTTTCAAGGTCATAAAATTATGATCTTTTCTAGCCCTGGGAAAACAATGGGCCAGCCCCACTCTGGAGATGAAGTGTTCATCTTTAAGGGCCACTACTAGGGGAAAAAAATTAGGGCGAAACAGGAATTAGAAATACGTTGGATTTCTAGTAGCAATCAGCCACTCTTGGAGGGTCATCTCTTCGAACTAATTAATACAGAAAGAAGTAGAATTTGTGTCTTTCACTTCCAAACGGTCCCATGGCTTGTAAGGCAAAGACCATACTGTTACCCTAACATAAAGACCCTTCGAGATCTCCTGCTTCATCATATTAGTACTACTTTTAAGTCTCCACCTTTGTGTCCTCTGTTCCTCTGTAAAAAGGACCTGCTTACCGGCCTGGCAGAAACGTACTTATCCTTCAAAACCCTACCAGGATTCGCAGCATTTACTCTCACAGCCGGACAGAAAAGCTGAGAAAGATGACAAGATCTAGCTCACCCAGGAGTCGGTGTGACGGTGGCTACGGCTCCGCTGAGTCTGATGGCGGATAAGTGCCCGGCCGAGGGACCCAGTACCCGGCGCTTTTCTACGACCCATTGCAACACAAACGCCAAGCTTCCCGTGCCTAACGCGCACGTTTTCCGATATTCAAGCGCCGGACCCCAGGAAGTGACGTCATGAGCGAGCCCAAGTAGTGAAGGCACGCGTTGAACATAAACAGAGATAACTTGCTCAAAACTGCCGCCTTATATCTCGAGTTTGCCATTCTCATAGAACAAAAATCTCGGGTTTCATGGTAACTTAATGTTATATAGCTATCTCTAGTAATAGCTCGAAATTTGAAATAGGGGTTGAGTCAGAATATGGTACCTTCCAAACTCGTGCGTCGGTCTTCAGCGTCCGGCGAGGAACCGGGAGAGCTAGGAAACAGGGCCGGTGGTACTCGTGGTGCGAGCCCCGCCTCCCTGCTGTTTTCGTCCGGAGAAGGCGGGGACTCGAGGGAAGGGTATTTCTGAGCCTTTGCGCGGGTTACGTTGCCTCTTGGCTCTTGTTTTGAGCTGGTGTCCGAAGGTTTGGCCTCGCTGCTTCGAGTCCCAGCAACTAAATAGCTTTTTGTTTTCTTAGTCTTCCCGAGCTGCTTATTGGGGAGGAAAAAAAGCCCTGTTTCTTTAGGAGTTGGGAACGAAAGGATGAATAATGCCTCCAGAGCTTGGCAAAATTGCAGGGAAATCAACAGGATCTGACTTAAAAGCTTTCAAATAGCAGTTAGAGGAAGATTTTCTACTCCACTGGAGGTTGGCGCCCCAACCACCGCCTTTTTCAAGGGTCAACTATAATTTTAAAAACTTTAAAATTTCCAGCTATAATTGTATTAAAACTTTCCTGTAAATAAAACGAAAACAGTAAGGCGGCTCTGCTCTGCGGCCTGGACTTCTGTTCTCACTTTACCATTAGTGCCCTATAATGGGAATATAAAAAGTCAGGTTGGAGTCCTGGAGTGGCTGGGCATTTTACCTACGTTTCATTAATCAGGTGGACCACCTCAGTGATACGATGCTTGGAGAGGAAGCAGCTTGCTCAAGTCAGGTGGGATATGTGTGGTGTCCGAAGTTGAACCCAAGTCCTATCAGCTATGTTACATGTTCCTGGTGAAAGGAGAGAAAGAGGGTTGTTAACGTATATTTTGAACCAAGTGCTTTTCACGCTTTAGTGTGCATATGAACCCTCCTGGAAATCTCTGTAACATGCAGATGTTGATTTACAAGGTCTGGGATGTGGCCAGGGATTCTGTACTTCTCACAGACTCCCAGGTGATGCTAATGTTGCCAGTCTGGTCCATGGGCCACGCTTTGAGTAGCAAGATAAGCCTACTCCCCTGTGATGCGGATGAAGACACTGAAGTGGTCACAGCAAGTTAGGGGCATGCAGAATTGGGACCGTATGACCCACCCATCTCTGGATTTCCTGCCAAGGCCACACTGTGTACTGAATAGGCTTTGGGAAGTCAGTGCATGTAGATCAGTGATGGGATGCATCAGAACATGGTTTCTCCTATTTCTCAACTCAGAAACAGTATATCTTTAAAAAAATCTTGAACATAATCTCCAGAAGTAAAATGGAGAAGACTCATAGAAGAGAATAAGTGGACAGCTCTCTTGCAGCATAGCACTTAAAACAAAAGCATAAAGTAAGTTTAAATGACTTTTGCAGTCCAATGATGATGATGATGATGATGATGATGATAATAATAATAATAATAAATAAAAGAAACCTGCCATCTCATCCGTAGAGCTCAGTCAGGACTTCATCTTCCTTTTCCAGATTGTGTCACTTTGAGAGATTTAGAAAAGCAAACACTTTGGGTTTCTATAGTTATTCTCAGGGGCTCCAAAAAATCTTGACCAAATAAAGTTATAACTTAAGACTGGTGGGGAGTCAAAAAACACACTGACATTGTAAGATTAAAATAGCAACTATTCATAACTGACAAATAAGTAAGGCATAAATAATTTTAATATTTCCCCCAAGATGTTCCTCAAATCTGCCATAGAGAAAGAAGAGCCTCAGTTTTCTTATCTGGTTAGTGGGGATAATCATCCTGTCCTGTAGAAGTAGCAAATAAGATAATGCTGCAAGGTCATTGCCTAGTATTTTGTGGCATACCAATTTTCACAGCTGAACAAATTTCCTCCCAACAACTGGTTTACGCAGGTGAGAATCCAAATGTATAATTCACCCATGTTGAGGGATTATGATGCTAGTTCATTGAAAAGAGTGAGGAAGGGAATTGAAGGTGCCCATAAGATCATGGGTCCATATTCAGAGGACCAAGTGAGAATGAGGGGAGAATGATAACAGTGGTGGTGAAGGGTGGGGCAAGGTGCTGGCTGCTGCCCAAGTGAGGGGGTTGCAAAGATGAATCACCCAGGTCCTTACCCTCCAGCTGTAGAAGTCATTCCACCCACATACTTCAGGAAACAACGCAATCCAGCCAGATTCCCCTCATTTTGTCAGGACGCTCCTCCACCGGGCTGATGTCTGGAAGACTGATCAGATCCTCCTGATTTCCCACATGGCTGACCCCTCGTGATGAAGCCACGGTTCTCTAAACAGCTGACCCCTGAAGGAGGTTGCATTGATTTCAGGATTGGAAGCCTCCTATCCAGCTTCCAAAAAGCAACACAGGGAGTGTTCCTCATTTGTGATGTTACATAATACTTGAATTACTATGGCTAAACAAATGTAGTTACAACCAGGACACCCACACCTGGGAACAAACCTTGAAGTAACTTTCGCTCCAACTCCACATTGTTGAGCCTCTGGGATCTACATCAGTTTGGGCAGGGAGAGGGGAAAGTGGGTGGGGTTCCTGTATTTTCTTTTCAGCTCTTGGCCAAAAATGTGTCAGTGGAAGAAAGATTGTTCCAAGGCAAGATTGCAGCCCCGCCCCTCCCCTCTCCCACTCTCCATACCATCGTGTTCCACAAGGACATTGAAGCAGTTTGCATAAGGCTGGGAACTGTGAAAAAAAGCCTGTCAGTCGCTGCAGAGCCACTGAATCAGTAAGGAAACTTCCTTTGACTATCTGTCATTCTCTATTTATCCCTATGGATTGAAAATAGTTATTATAAATCATTGAGTCACTTCAGTCAAACATTGATTGCTGCTTGTGCAAGTCATTGTGTGTGCAATGAAAAGTGTAAGAGACCTCTTGCTTTGGTGATGCAGTCTACAAGATCCTATGCACACTGTATTTGTACCTATGAATTTTACCCCGATCCTTGTAGTTATACGTAGAATATCCAGGGTCTTTAATTCAGAGATGATTTTGAGATTATTTTTCCCCTCACAACAGTCAAATGAGAAAGGGCATTGCTATTGTTCTGAACTTTTAGTTATAAATTTTTTTAATCCTCATCCTGAGGACAGGCTTATTGATTTTAGAGAGAGAGGAAGGGAGGGAGAAAGAGAGGGAGAGAAACATCGATCGGTTGCTTCTAGCACAAGCCCTGACCAGGGACCAAACCCTCAACTCTGACTGAGAATCAAACTGCAACCTTTTGGCTCCCAGGATGATGTCCAACCAACTGAGCCACACCGGCCAGGGCTAGTTGTAAATTTTGAGATTCAATAAAGTTAAGCAAAGTAAAACAAGGTAAAGGAGGCTAAAAGAAAAATTAATAATCACCAACTCTAAAATTTGCAGATAGAAAGCACCAAATTTCTTTAATTCATTCATTTATTCACTGATTTATCACTAGACTCTTGGAAGTTAGCATTGGATAAACTCCCTTCCCCCCAACCCCCTATTTCCCCCCAAGAGCTTACATTTTAGCAGTCATTTACCTGACTGAGGGACTCACCCAAGGTAAAATAGTTCTGGTCAGTGGTGGAGCTATGAATGATACCACCAGTTAGACCCCACTCCACCACGAAGGCCTTCTGACCATGGGGATTTTTTCTCTAAACGTGATCCCACCCCTTAAATCACCGACAAATGTATTAAGTGTTAGTATGTCAACTTGGATGGTGAAGAAATAAGGAAAAGGTGAAGATTCCCAGGGCATGTGGGGGACAGTTGCTATTTGTGTGAAGACTGAAATAGAGAAGGGAGAGAAGGCTGTTCCAAGTAGAGACAAGGCAAATAGAACTAGAACAAATGGGGAGAAAGCACAGAGTCACAATTTTCGGTTCAATTTGTTCGAGCCTTCTTGCAGTCAGAGTGGTTCAAGGGTGGAATAGACAGCTTTTTAAGGTAGTGAGATCCCTGCCACCGGAGGGGTTCAAGCAAAGGCTGAATAACCAAATGTCAGAGTGTTCTAAAGCAAGTTCAAACTTCAAATGGGTGTTGAAATAGAGGATCGCTGAGGTGCTTACAGACTCCTTACCTTCAATCTAAGATAATGGAACAACGGTGGTTTCAGAAAGGGTGCCTGGGCTGGCCTACAGCACTTTCACCATGTGCGGTAACTTGGGGAGGAGATTACATCCTGCCCTGTTTGCCATGTGAGGGCTGGGGACACTGGGAACTGCCATCTAGCCAATTCAATCATCATTAGTTACAAATACTATATTACCACGAATGAAAATGTCACCATCCAAGAACTCTGCATTGAAGCTAACCATGCAGGGATAGGGATTTCTCCTCCTTCCACCTTCAGAGAGGACAAACCACTTTGCTGGTCATTGCCTCTGGTGGCACTGATGAGAGAGGCTCACCTGCAAGGCTCACGGTCTCGCTTTTTTTGTCTTCCTTCTCGTGCCTTTGCATTTCTGCCTCGGTCTTATTCAGATGGCAAACATTCCTAGTAAACAGCCCATGAAAGGAGGGGCTTCATGGCAAACAAAGGTCATGGTGAGAACCTTTCTGGAGGCTTGGGCCACATGGTGACCTTTGGAATTTGTAAACATCTGATTTGTCTATTGCTCCTCTCTTACTCCAGCAACTTCTTGTCATGGCCCCTGTGTTGGGCTGAACAGTATCATACTGGAGTAGAGTGGTCCCTAATGCACTGATGGGTGTCCTTATAAGAAGATTCAAACTTGGACACACACAGAGAAGACACACAGAGAAACACCTTGTGAAGATGGAGGCAGAGATTAGAGTGATTTGTCTGTAAGCCAAGGACTGCAGTCAACTCCCAGAAACTAGGAAGAGCAAGGAAGCATGCCTCTTTCTTTCGGCCTCCAGAACTTTGAGAGAAAAAAAATTCTGTTGTTTTAAGCCACCCTGATTATGGTAATCTGTTATGGCAGCCCCAGGAAACCAAAACAGCCTCCTGCAATCTTAGAACCGAGAGGGAATTACTCAGCTCCCAAACAGAGAGGCCAGGTCCCAGAGAGGGGCAGCAGCTTTGCTCTGGGACCCTCAGTGAGTCAGGGCTGGGATGTGAGCCCTGGCTCTGACCAAGGCATGTCTCTGCTCAAATGCCTCCAGTGACTCACCACAGCTTGGGAGACACCTCCGCCGGCTAGTCAGAGGTCTCCAGGGTCAGGCCCTGACCCGACTCAAACACAGAGTGTAGGCTTTGGAGGCCTTGGGCAAATTTCTTAACTCCTTCAAATCTCAGCCCATTTCCTCTGTAAAATGAGGAGAATGCCATGGACCCCACAACACTCTTATGAGGATGAAACATCCAGAAGCATTTAACATGGTGTCTGACACATAGTAGGTGGGCAGACTCTAGTTCTCAGGAAAACACATGAGGATTTTCACCATGTGTGGCAACTCGGGAAGAAGATTACATCCTGCCCAGTTTGCCATGTGAGGGTTGGGGGCACTGGGAACCGCCATCCTGCTTGAGTTCCCTGCTTTTGCCTCAATCGTAAATGTTCGGCACCAGCCATTGTCCTTGTGAGTCATTTTCTCCCTCTGGACTACTTGCCTCTGTCTCTGACCATAGCAACCTGCTCATCCTTCAATGAAGCATGAAGCCCACCCCCTCATCCCTTTATGGATTGGCTAGAAGTTATTTTTCCCTTTGAACTGTTAGAGTGCTCTGTGTTTAGCTCAGACTTCATGATCATAGATCAGACTTTTTTGCACCTGTGTTTCATCTCCTGCAGCATACCCAAAGTACCTCCTCAAGTCCACTCTGCATCAGTGAATACTGGATTATGCCCTCTTTAAGGGTGAGACCACGTGTATCTCACCACCACCTAGTGGGGAGAGACCAGGACAGTTAATATTTGTGATTGAATAGCTGCTTCTCTGCCGGCTCAAATGCATAGCCTAGCTGAAGGTATGCCAGGCCTACATGTCCAGAGAGAATTAAAAAACAAAAGATAAACTAAAACATAGGTTGCATAATATCTTCTCTACTCTCAATTTTAAAGTCTCCAAGTATTTACTATACACATTTAATTCATTGGGACTTCTTTATACTATTTCTTGAGAAATAAGAACTGCTATAACTCTCATTATTTTTGAAGTCAAATCTCCAGAGAGGTCAAGGGTCCTGGGCAAAGCAGAGGAACCCAAAGGGCCACCAGACTCCCATGGACCTGAGCACAATCTTGACCACCAAGGGGACCAAAGTCTTAGTATGACCTTGACAGTCATGCTTGACTGTAACCTCTTTGGTGGCAGTGAGAGCCAGGAACAAGGGGACTGTGTTTTTAAAAAATGTTTTTTTAATTGTTTTTATTGATTGATTTTAGAGAGAGAAGAAAGGAAGGTAGGGAGGGAGAGGGGTAGAAAAGGGGGAAGAGATATTAATTTGTTGTTCCACCTATTTATGCATTCAATAGTTGATTGTTGTATGTGCCCTGACCAGGGATCAAACCCAAAACCTTGGCATATTGGGTGATGCTCTAACCAACTGAGCTACCTGGCCAGGGCACAAGGTCTTTTGATTAAGGGCCCAGTGAGTGGCAGCCCTTAGGTCACAGGGAGAAAGATATTTAGTGGATAAGGGCTGCTTTGGCCCAGTCTATCCAATGAACCCATAAGCCCCCAAACACAGCCCTTCATAGAAGGGGAGAGAGTGTAGAATGTATGTTCTACATGTTTATGTGTTTAAAAGCCTCTGGCTTTATGTTCGGCTGAAGAAAAGTACCCTGAATTTAGATTCAGGCTACATGGGTCCTACTCTCGGTTTGGCTGCTAAATAGCTGTCTGCCCATGTGCACCACTCTCATGGCCTTGTTTCCTCGTCTGCAAAACCTGGGGGGCGGTGGTGAACAACGGTTGTCAGGGAGCCCTGTTCAGTTCTGACAGTCTGTTTTTGATAGTCTAATCACTGTGAAAATGAACACAAGGTTATTTTCATTCCACAAACATTTATGGTATACCGACTTGGCAGGCATTGTGC
Source organism: Glossophaga mutica (assembly GCA_039655065.1). Lineage (NCBI taxonomy): Eukaryota > Metazoa > Chordata > Mammalia > Chiroptera > Phyllostomidae > Glossophaga > Glossophaga mutica. The sequence goes on along the minus strand of CM077304.1, from coordinate 170,898,891 downwards.
TAGTAGCTGTGGACAGAGGGTGAATTGAGCGTAGTCACGTTCCTCAAGGAGCTCACAGTCTAGTGAGGGAGGCAGACAAAGATACTATTATCACAAGACAAGTGCAGAAGTACAGATACACACAGGGGAGCACAGAAAAGGAGTTAGGGAGGCCAGGGCATTTTTCTGGAGAAGACGGAACCTGAGCTGGCTCTTTAAAAATGAGAAGGGGTCAGCCAGGAGAAGCAGCAGGAAGAGATCATTCCAGTTAAACAGAACCACATAAGAATGGCCGGAAGACAAGAAACAGTCTCTTGGGCATGGCGAGTGCAGAAATTACAAGGCCAGGAGAAGTGATAAATGAGGCTGGAGAAGCAGGTAGGTGCCAGACCTGAAAATCCTCATGTGTTTTCCTGAGAACTAGAGCCTGTGACCTGTGGTTGGTGGGAAGCCACTGGATGCTTATACTAGAAAAAGGTATAAGATCAGATTTGTGGTTTGGAGGATGGATTTGAGGGTACAGGTGCAGAAGAAGAAAGACTTTTGAGCCTGGGGGAGAGAGGTGAGAATGGGTGTGGATGTGGCTAAGGGAGGTGGTGCTGGGTTGGCACAGGGTAAAAGTAGCTATAACTGCCTCAGGTTTCTTAAGGAAGCACCAGGTCCCTTGCTTGGCTCTGATGGGGAGTGCACAGCTTTGGAAAAGTGGTGGAGTTTCAGGGCACGCACAGAGGGGCGTGGGAGAGGAAATAGAGTGAAGATGAGAGAAGAGATGTCTGAACGGGAGGTGGATTGCTGCTGTGACAAATGACGATAAACTCTGCTTAACCCGACACAAATTTACAGCTCTGCAGGTTAGGAGTCCAACACCAGTCTCACTGGGCCAGAATCGAGGTGTCATAGGGTGTCCTTTCTGGAAGGCATGGGGCAGAATTAGTTCTTGCTTTTTCCAGCATCTAGAGGTGCCTGCGTTCTTTGGCTTTTGGCCCCTTCCCCCATCTTCAAAAACAGCAAGAGAAGGTGGAGACTTTCTCACATTGCATCGCTCTGATCCCCTCCTGCCTCCTTCTTTCCAGTTAAAAATAAATCATGATGCAATGCATATAGAATAAATTTAATCATTTTAAAGTGAACCATTAAGTGATATTTTGCATATTCACAACGTGCAACCAGTACATCTAGTTCCAAAACGCTTTCATGACTCCAAAAGGAACTCCCGTAGCTGTTAAGTAGTGTCCCCCCGTTCCTTCCTCCCTCAGCTCCTGGCAACCACGGATCTGCGTTCTGTCTTTATGGACCCACCCGTTGCGGACAGTTCATGTAAATAGACTACTGTAATACACGACCTTTGTGTCTGGCTTCTTTCCCTTCACATAATGTTTTTGAGGTCCCCACTTCCACTTTGAGGGAGACTGGTGATTACATGGGGCCCATTTGGATAACTGGGGATACTCTCCCTGTTTTAAGGTCAGCTAGTTAGCAACCTACAATCTTCCTTCCCCTTTGCCATGCGAGGTGACATAATCACAGGTTCTGGGGATTAGGACAGAGACATCTTTGTGGTGGGGTCATTATTCTGCTTTCCGTGGGAGAGGTCACAGTGTGTGGAGGGAAACTACTCAGCAGCGCAGCTCCAGAGCACACGGACGGCGGTCGTGGACCAGGGCTGGGGCTCTGCTGGGTGGGTGTGCTGTGGAGAAACTCTGGACCTGACACTCATCTGCAGGATCTTGGTTGGGGAGGAGCAGAAAGATAAGAGGCTAGGAAGGAGATGATACTGGGAGAAATGGAGTGGGCTAGGGCAGGGCCCCCTAAACTTTAATAAGTGTTCAATCGCAGGAGAAGGTGAAGATGATTTCAATTTATGGGTGGGATCTAGGAATTGGCCTAGTGAATTCTGACATAGCTAGTGGGTGAATCCACTCTGTGAGGATTGCTGATGTAGATTCTGGAAGTCTTGAGGTTAAAGAACTTATGTGATGGGAGTCAGGAATTGGGAGGGCTGGCAGAGTAAAAGGCTGGGATCACACAGTGGGATTTTTGAAGCTGGAGCTCATTTTTGAAACTGCCGAGCTTATTCCCACCTTAAGGCCTTCACGTTAGCTGTACTGTTTGCCTAGCACAATGCTGTCCATATACATGGTTGTTAATATTCTAGTGCCCACATTAAAGAGGTACAAGGAAGCGAGCAAAATCAATTTTAATAACATATTCTATTTAACTCAACATAGTCAAATATCATTCAACATACAATTACTGTAAAATTATGGAGAAATTTTTACTTCATTTTTGTCTTACTACCTCTTCAAAATTCAATGTGTATTTCGTATTTGCTTCACATCTCAGTTTGGACCAGCTGCATTCCGAGTGCTCATTAGCCTCGCGTGGCTACCATATTTGTCAGCACAGAATGGAACGCTGTTCTCCTCTCCCCAGATCTTTGCATGGCTGTCTCCACCTCGTTCAGGTTTCTGCCCCGAGATGTCTTTCCTGGCCACACTGTCTAAACCAGCCACCTTACATTCCTAACACCCGCCCCCCCCCCCACCTTTTCCTCAGAGACTTCTTGCTATCTGATGTCTTGTTAGTTATTTGTTTGCTTATTATGCCTCCTCAAAGGATATAAATCCCATGAGGGCAAAGACCTGTCTGTCTTCTTTGGTGCAATGTCCCCAGTGACTACATCATATTCTCAATAGACTCTAAACAAATATTTGTTGAATGACTTTGAAGATTCCAGATTCTTCCTTTTTTTTTTTTTGGTCCCTGAAGCCAATGTTCATTTAGTAGGGCGTTGGGGGAAGGAGCCAGAAGGGAGGAGCATTATGCAGGAAATTAGGCGGGAGAAAGGCAGCCTGAAAGCCTTCTGGGAGCTAAAAGGCTGACTCTCAGATGTCAACTTAGAAGCCAGGTTGCTTTGCAGATGTGTCTTGGCTGCTTGGTGTTGATTCAACCACTGGTTTATCCGGTTCTGTGAAAAACCATCTCACCAAGTGGTACTTCTGCCTGGCACCAGTAGATGGGGCAGCGTCATAACAAAAAAAAACATGGCCTGCCCTCCAGTGGGGTGTCTAACCCCTTTCCCAACCCGCTTTGCTGAAGTTCTGTTCTGGAAATGCCCTACATCTCAGATCTGTGGTGTGGGCTCATAAACGGTGCCGCCAGCTCTCCTATCAAAATAAATAGAGACTCAGTTGTGACTTGTGCTTTCCAAGGGGATGACCAGCTTCCCCAAAAGGTGAGGCAGGCCCACAGAGGTTGGCCCGGGCTTCCCGGAAAGAGCTTGGTCCTCCTCCTGGGTCTAAAAGCACAGCCACAGAGCATGACTCACACACAGGAGTGTTCCTGTTTATCTAGAGCCTTTCTGTCCTCCTGAGGTTGCAAACAAGCTTACTAAGAAGGTAGTCCAGGTGGGGCAGAGACCAGTCCACAGGAGCACTCTGTGGGCCTGTGTGTCTGGGACTGACACTCTGGCTGCCACTGAAAAGCCCGACCTGCCAGTGGAACCCTCCTTGCCAGTCTGCATTATTGGTTTCCCTGCCGCTGAGTGAAGCCCATGGTGGTGCCCCTTGCAGACACTGAGGCCGATCTTAGCTCCCACATGTCCTGCCCCCTCCTCCCCAAACCCTTCTGACCCTTGAACCTCCGAGCAGTTTGGAAATGTTAACTGGTTGAGTCTGATGTATATTGTTGTAGAGTTTAGACTTTGAGATCATGGAACAGTTAAAAGGTCATTTAGCACAGGTTAATTTGGTGCATTTTTACTGGAATTTTTTGTTTGGAGCATGTACTAGCTCATCGGCACTGCAACGTATTCTGAAATTTGAGAGAAAAAGGAATTGACTTTCACTTACATGGCTTATGATAATCCAAACTAGCTCGTTCCAGCCTCATGCCTGCTGTCCGTCTGTGCAGCTGAGGAGTGAGACATGGCAGCTCCGGTCCGATGACAGGCTGGGGCCCGCTGGCTGTGGAAAAGCCATTGCTCCCCTCAGAGACTAGGGGGGACCAAAAAGCATGGTGAAGAGACTTTCTTCTTTGATCAGAAAATTTTCTTCTTTCATCATTACAATCATTAAACTCCATCCCAATCTGCATGTGTGCATGCATTTTCGTGTTCTATAACTTTGTTGCCCCTATACCCAGAAAGCGCATTAATTCTTCCCTGCTTGTTTATCCTGCGTACATTACTACCTCCGTGGAGCCTTCTCTGATTTTCCTAGTCACAATGAACCTTTTCTTCTGCCAGTGTTGGGTCTTTCTCAGAGCATTTGGCTCACTCTGTCTTCTTGTTCACATGCATGTCCCATTCATTAACTCAACAATTAAGCAGTGCCTGTTTGCACCGGGCACTGGGGATACAGGGTGCTCTCACAGAACTACAAACCCAGAGCTGGGCGGGAGCTTCATTGGAGCTTTTTGGAGATGGAAATTGGGTCTGCAAGGGACTACTAGGTCAGGGACTGGCACCAAAAGGTACTCAGGAGCCAGTTAAACTGAAACTCCAGACCAGTGACTGAGAAAACTGGGTTAGAGTTTTTAAAAGGTTATAAGTTAGCAAAGGTAGAATGCCAGGGAATTTCCAGGAGGGGCTACAGTGCGTCTGAAACCTGGCATGGAAGCCAGAGACGCCCACTGTCTCCCCGCAGACGGAGCCTGTGGACTGTAGATCACACTGTCCAACTGCAGGAGGAATTTGGGTGTTTGACACAGGGTCACCTGGCGTTATCACACATTCTAGCTAGAAGGTTTTTTTTTTTTCTTTTCTTAGATTGAGAAGACCATAGAAGCAAGCACATTGTTCCAAAACCCAGAAATGAGTTAGTAGCCACAGGTCAAGCTGGTCAGATGACTAAAGCTACATTGTCTAGTTGACATATTAAAAAAAGTTCAATTCATGTAACTATTCATTCCCAGTGGAGGGTGGCCTGCCATTATTTGACACTCAGGTAAAAAACGTCATTTGAATTTTTACAAGGAATTCTCATCTAAAATGTGTCAATGATGTAATAAAATTGAATGACTGGCCTGTCGAATCAGTCTTATGCTTATGTGTGATCCAAACTGAGGCCTGATCACACATAAGCATCACTTGGAAACTATCTCAGAAAACTGAGTTAACGTGGAACCTGACAGCGGCAGGGGGCACTGTGGGGATAGGACGGGGGGGGGGGGGGGCAGGGGTGGTGGCCGGGCACCGAGGGGTACCTTACTTACAGACTACCTATTATAGTGTTCATTCCAGCCATCTCACTATTACCTGTGGAGAAAGGCTCCAGATAACGAAAGATACGTCTTGGTGTTTTCTTTGTCCCTCTCTATTTTCTTTAATAGAATAAAATTCTGGAAGAAAAATATTAAACAGCACCCCTCCATTCTTAGAGAGCTGTCACGCAATGAAAAACTACTATTTTCCCAACCTTTTTGCATAATAAGCTATAGTATAAAATTCCACCTTGTACCACCTCCTCCGTAAGTTTCGATGGAGACATTTATTCAGTGAGTTGCAATTCATCTTGAAGGTGGAGTGTCAGAATTCAAGATATTTCACCAGAGGGGTAACCCCAGATCTTGGCGATAACTGTAGATAAAAGAGATGCGGGTAATTTTGGGGTGTAATTGCTGGATTAGAGCAGTCTCCCCATTCCCTTGACCAATAGCTGCAACCAGGTCCCTTTAAGAGACCAGGAACCCGCCGGGCGTCCGAGACCAAAACAGATAATCTCTGCTCCTCCCCTGTTCCTGCGCAGCGAATGGTTCGCTCCGGCCTATATTTACCCGAGATGTTCCTCCCAGACCGCAAGGATGTGAGGCTGGCGAGGTTGCCAGCTCTCGCAGCACTGGAGGGGTCGCGCTGCATAGGAGAATAGCAGACCCAGCGGAGCCCGGGAGCGGAGTTGGACAACCCCGGAAGGAAGAAATGAGGTAGCGACCGTCCCCGGAGCCGACCATGCACGCACCCCACCTTTGGAGCCCCGCGGTACCCCGGCGGAGCCAGCCCGGACAGTGAGCCGGCGGAGCGAGAGTCCCCCGCGTCCGGTCGGAGCCAAGATGCAGTGAGAGCCAGCCACGGTGGGACTGCTGCGCGGGGCCCTCCGCGGCCAGCCGGACCCACCATCTCACCACACTTGGGACAAGCAGCTGATTCTGGGACCAGCCCAGCGGAGGGGCTCTCCGCTTCCAGCACCCCCGGAGGGTGGGAACACTGGCCCCTAGGCTCACTCGCTGTCGAGTTTCCGAGGCTTCTGGCCCCAGCCCTGGAAATTGTGTGTGTGTTTGAGAGGGGGGCCCTTTTCACATTCGCCGAGGAGTTCCTGCATTATTTTCGCACCATCTTAGCTGCTTTTGCTTGGGGTCCCTCTGTTTTCAGGGGCGCATCTTTTTTTTTGTTTGTTTCCTAAAGATATTTTGCACACCATTCTCGTTCGGTCTTTTTCTCATTTTGCTTGCTTAAGACTCTGCCTCTCCCCCTGCTTAGGCTGGGGTAAATCCTGTGTGCGCTTTTTTCCACACTCGCAGCTGAATATTTTCTAACCGTAATTTTTTAAAAAATTCTACCCGTAACCCCCGCAGGGTTCTCGAGCACTACACCCCTCTCCCGTCCCCAACTCCTTACCACTGGGCCACTCCCAGCAGAGTTTTATTTTTCGGTCTTGCCCGGGCCGAGCCCGGCCTGGGCGGGTGGCTCAGCGGGACTCGGACCCGGAGCTCCCCCGCCGCCGCCGCCGCCGCCCAGCTGTGCCGGGGCGCCCTCCGGAGATGCTGCCGTGGAAGAAACACAAGTTTGAGCTGCTGGCCGAGGCGCCGCCAAGGCAGGCGTCCAAGCCCAAGCACTACGCGGTGAGCCTGCACTACTCGGCGCTCAGCTCACTGGCGCGGGCGTGCCCCGAAGGCGCGCTCAGCCGAGTGGGCAGCATGTTCCGCTCCAAACGAAAGAAGCTGCACATCACCAGCGAGGACCCTACTTATACTGTGCTCTACCTGGGCAATGCCACCACCATCCAGGCGCGAGGCGACGGCTGTACTGACCTAGCGGTGGGCAAGATCTGGAGCAAGAGCGAGGCAGGCCGTCAGGGCACCAAAATGAAGCTGACTGTGAGTGCGCAGGGTATCCGCATGGTGCACGCGGAGGAGCGTGCGTTGCGCCGTCCGGGCCACCTCTACCTGCTGCACCGCGTTACCTACTGCGTAGCGGACGCGCGGCTGCCCAAGGTCTTCGCCTGGGTGTACCGGCACGAGCTCAAGCACAAGGCGGTAATGCTGCGCTGCCACGCGGTGCTAGTGTCCAAGCCCGAGAAGGCGCAGGCCATGGCCCTGCTGCTCTACCAAACATCGGCCAACGCACTGGCGGAATTTAAACGGCTTAAGCGGCGGGACGACGCGCGTCACCAGCAGCAGGAGCTGGTGGGCGCGCACACCATCCCACTAGTGCCGCTGCGCAAGCTGCTTCTGCATGGACCTTGTTGCTACAAGCCGCCGGTGGAGCGCAGCCGCAGCGCGCCCAAGCTCGGCTCCATCACTGAGGACCTGGTCGGTGAACAGCAGGAACAGGAGCTTCAGGAAGAAGAGGAAGAGGAGCACAACCAGGGCTACCTGGAGGAGGAAGAGGAGGAGGAAGATCATGTCAGGGAGGAGGACCCGGCAGAAGAAGCCGAGGAGCAGCGGGCACTGGTGGTGGCTATGCACTTCGAATGTGGGGACTTGCTGGACACATTGGAGAGCGGCCGGGAGGAGGCGCTGCGGAGCGGCGGGGTCTCGCTGAGCCCCGGGGTTGGGCCGCCGCCTTTGCTGCTGGGCAGCTCCTCCGACGTGAAAGCGGAGCTGTCGCAGGTTATTAACGACTTGGGCGAGCTCAGCTTCGGCAACGACGTGCGAAGCCTGGAGGCCGATTTGCGGGTGACGCGCCTGCTGTCTGGTGAGAGCACCGGCAGCGAGAGTTCCATAGAAGGCGGCGGCCCAGACGCCTCCTCTGCCACGGCCGGGGACCAGTCCGGCCCTACCGACCGCATCAGCCCAGATGAGCCGAACTCGGGCTGAGCTCCCCGCAACCTTAGGCGCGCGCCCTGGCGCCGCACCTTGACTCCCCACGTCTTCTCGATCGCCTCCTTACCTCTCCCCCGCACCCCACCGGCCCCCGGCTCGCGCGCAGGAAAGGGGAAATGGAGGCTTAAGGCCCAGAGTTCCCTCTGCCCCTCTCCCTCCACACATTTAGCTCTGTTTTAAGTGGAGCTCAGGTTGCCTGTGGAGATGTAGCGGGACGTGCGGGGGCGGGGTGGGGAACCCTACAAGGAAGAAGAGAGGCACAACTCTCTGCGGTCCCGGGTGAGGGAAATGCCCGCAGAGGTTAGCAAAGCCCCGCAGGCGTCAGGTGCCTGCCGGCCAGTTTCCTGTTTGTGGGGCAGCTGGGGCCGTGGGAGGAGGGGTTAACTTCCTCCCCATCCCTCTTACTGAGAGCAGGCTAGTATTGTCATTGGCATGTTATTTAAAAGGAAAAGGAATTTACTCTCACAAGGTTTGAGACTTTAGTGCCGCCTCTGAGCCCCCAGTCTTTTGGTGCGAGTGCTTGGGTTGTTTACCTCAGACTAAGACCCTTGAAATTCTGCCAAATTCCTCAGATAATTGTTTGGTGGGAGGGGAGGGAAATGAAAGAAAGTTGTATTTTGTTTACAGTTAAAGACATCTAACATCTAAAAAAGGAGCTTTCCTTTAGAAACACACACACCTTCCTTCTTGCTCAAAAGATCTCACTCCATGATACTGTGTAAAAATATTTTTGCACTGTTGTGAAGTATTTTTGACATCTTTGTTTTTGTACATAACTGTGTTCTCAGAGCTGGATGTTTATATCTTTTGCTGTGCAAAAGGGACATGTAAAATGTTGTTCAGTTGTATATACAGAAATGTGTATAAAGCATTTTGTTATTTTTGAAGAGTAGCACTACTCTGGTTCTGTTTGCCCGCCAGTGGGGAGAGAATAAAGAGGAAAATTAAACAGAACAGGTGAGCGTCTGGAGCTGCTGCTGAGAATGCGAGGCGGTGGGGGTGGGAGAGGGGATTTGCGGGGTGGGATGGTGTGGTCAGAGGTCAGACCGTGTGGCCTTTGCCTTGCTCAGAGGTGATTAGGGGAAGGACCTACTTTATGTGAAGTCAGGGCCTCTCTGGCTATTTGCCACTCTGGGTACTGTGGCTGGGAACAGCCTTCTCAAGTATGTCCCATATTCTTAATTAATTGATTTCTGGGAGTATGGACTTTTTTTCTTTGGTCTCTTTGAGTTAATTCTTAGAGATGCAGGGTGAGTTCTGTTCCTCACGCTCAGACCTGTGAGGTTATTTAGGGAGGAGTGACTTTCAGCATCTTGGGAGGTTTTACCACCTTCTGTGGTTCAGGCTAATGATCAAGTGTAAGAATACAGTACAATCTTTCCCTTTACAAACAGCTTAGGGAGCTTTAAAAATGAACTAGAGATCTAAAGAAAGTCTCCATTGGGCTCTCTGGGGAGTAGGACCATCTTTGGGGTTTTTTTTTTTTGTTTTTCGTTTTTTGTTTGTTTTCTGGGAGGAAAATCAAGGATAGAGGAAAGTTGGGTGGTTCCAATGATGGCGTGAGTGAGTAGAGAGGTGCAGGTGGGGTGGGTGGGGAGGCAGGCGGAAGAACCTATTCCCTTCTACAACCCAGCATGACCCAGCGTGGGGATGGTGTGGAGGTCAAGGCAGAGAAGAGCTGTTGCAGCTTGCTGTGTGTGTTTTAGAGCTTTCATGTATTCTGTATGTTTGTTTCTGTTGTAAACTCCAGACAGATGTCTCTAATTTGGCTACACCCAACAGCTAGGAGTTGTAATAAGATGCTGCCAAAACTGTGCCTTCTGCAAACTAGTTTTTCCTTTTGCCCCTTGGGGCCCCTTTTTATGAACTGCAGAAATGGATTGTACTCCTGGCCTTCCCTGGTGTCCTGAGGCTACTTTGCTTTGTTTTCATCATAAATATGTTCTAAGCAGCTAGACCCAGAAATTTGAAGGAGCCTGGAATTCACTGGAACCATAGAGGAATGGGAGGGGAAAGATCTTTCTTCCTAATTAATGGGAATGCTTCAGGCATAAGACTATCTTTAGAAAAGAAAAGCAAAGCAAAGTTTTGGAAGGTGGGTAGGAAATAATTTTATAAATATTCAGTCGCTTCTTAGGGTCATTAAGACAAGGTCCAGGAAAGGGAAAGAAACATTGATGTGAGAGAGAAGTATCAATAGGTTGCCACTCACATGTGCCCCAACTGGGGACCGAACCCACAACCTGGGTACGCGCCCCAACTGGGAATTGAACCCACAACCTTTCAGTGTACAGGACAATGCTCCCACCAACTGAGCCACACTGGCCAGGGCTCATTGAATGACATTTTAAAACCCCACCTAGAGAGAGGTCAGGAAAGGCAAGTCCCATCCTATCTAGACACCCACATCAGGTGCCTTCCGTACTTGTCACCTGACCGGCAGACAGCTGTGTGGGCCATCACTCTCTTGCGTGCCTAGATTTCACATTTAAAAATATTTCTACACGTTGCCAAGTTCCTTCGCTATTTGAAACTGATGAGAGCATTAAAGAGGGTGAAGATCATATGGCCAATACTTGGAGGTGGGCAGGGTCCATATGTCTTCATTCTTAACCAGTTTATGTGTCCAGTGAGAATGCTAAGGTTGGCTTTCTTCTGTGACTGATGGGGGTATGGTGACTGGTCAAAAAGTGCAGACAAATGACATTTAAACCAACACTACCAATAAATATAAGGCAACTGTCTCTTTAAAGTCTGGTTTTTCCCGTTATCTGATTTATAAATAGGGAAGGGGGGGGGGCTTTGGGATTGAGGAAAGAGGAAGAAGAAAATAAGCAGACTGCAAAAAACCCAGCTCCCTTCCTTCTTCCTCCCCTCTACTTTTTGGCTTTTATCCTCACTGCACCCCGAGGTTCTGGCTGATGTAATTCTAGAAGAGATGTGAAGGTGATACATGATTCACTCTTCTTACGGCTCAGTCTTCCAGGGATGATATCACTAGCGTAAGAAGAGATGTTTTAAATGAAAAAAAAAAAAGAAAGAAAACACACCACCACCACCAACCCACAAACAGAAACAAAAAATGAAAACTAATTTGCGCCCGTCACTCAGAGGGAAAAGAGTGGTGTGACAGCAGCAAAAGGAAGCACAGGTCGATGAAATCCACAGGCCGGAAAAGCCCCTGGGGCCTGTCTGGTTTACTCATCGAGTTCAGCTTTTCCTTCTTGCAAGGTGAGACCTGTGTTTCTCCTTTACGTAACCTGATGGTACTTTAAATGCAGTGAGACACTTTGCACATTCTTCCCCGGCCTAAGTAATCCTCCATGTCCAACACTGCAGCATCAACCGCCCGAACACCAGAGCGACTTCTGCGACAAGAGAGATTGTTGCAGGGTGGCAGTGTGAGCCCACACATGGACTTCTCTTGTTCAGTCGTTGAGGGGAAGGAGGGAGGAGCAGGACAGTGTGAAATAAACGATGGTATTACATACCCTCCCAACTACTGGAGTTGCAAAGAACCACCCCCCCCCACACACATGCTGCTCCCTAAAGAAAACATCCCTTTCACTGTCCTACAGGCAGCAGAACAGTAGATTTTAAACAAATTAAAAAGGCTCTGTTCTACTAAGAATGCACAATTGCCTCCCAGGGACAGAGTCGCTTTTCAGGGTTTTGCTTGTGAAAGAGGGAGCTGGCTGGTAGAATCCATCCCTGGCACCACACTGGAGATTAAAAACCTCATGGGAATCACCAAGGATCATGAGAAACATAAAAATTCTATTAGGAGTAAGTTGCCCTCGTTTCTGACAGGATTTAGTAATTTAATAAGCACAAGTCTTTCCTCTGTGTGGTATGCATCAGTAGCCCTAGCATCTGCTGGCAAGTGATGCGTGACAGAGCTAGAAATGTGCGTGGACTGCTGGGGCAGGGAGCCAGGTCTGACATGTGGGAAACGGCTCAGGGCTCCAGGCAGGCAGGAGGCTGCTGGGGCCAGGGCGCTCCGTATTATAGGTACCAGGTTTTTCTGCAACATGGCCATCTGGATCTTGCTTCACTGTTATTTGGGATCCTTCCTGCTCCTCCTGGCTCATTCATGTTCACAGGTCACAATGTGCCTTGGACCAAACCCCCACCACCAGCTCTGAAGTGATGCAATTTGAGCAGCCTTGCCTAACTACCGTTTTGTTTTGGTGGTTTGAATGGTTAGGTGGCCCTGCACGTCAGTGCTCATTCCTTTCCTTCTCTAGGCTGTTCAGTGGCACTAGCAAAGGCCCTGGTTTCTAACCTCCTCCACAGAGAGTAGCCCTTCTGACAGCTTCCTCTCCTGCATCTCCTCTTCATCGCTCTTCCAGCCCACTGCCTCCTGTAACACATCATTCTCCATTGGTTTCTTTTATTATCCAGCTTCCTATCTGATCCTGGCTTCGCTTCTCTTCCTTCCCACAAACCTAGTTCAGACCTTAAATCACCCAAAAGAAAAGAAAAGAAAATCCAAACTTCAAGGGAAAAACAAACCAAGCACACGTTTATTGGGCAGCACCGCTTTTACAATTCCAGGGCATGCTGTAGCCCTGCCCCCACTTAGCGATGAACAATCCGAAGCAAAGAAGCATAATGTCCCACTCACCGTTACCCAGAGGTCCGAACTCTTAAATTCATGCCCTTGTCACATTCCTCCAGTTTTCATGGCTTATTGCCAGATTCTTAGCTTTGGGATGGCAGAAACTGATAGCTGATTTTTTCCCCCCTTTCTTTTATACCCTATATTTCATACATGGTAAATGCTCGATGATAAATATTAGTGATGCCGTTCATCAACATGCCACTCCCATTACTGAGTGGGCTCGAGTGTCTACTAGCTGCGCCATGCTGGAGGTTGAGGTGTCAGAGGTGCTTGTCTTCCCGGGGAGAATGTTCCTACTGGGTGGGAGGCAGCCCCCAGAAGGATGTGGTCTTCTCCTGCTTCCACTTGAGATCTAGTCTGGCGAGACCTCACCCTAGAAAAGCAGGTCTCATTTAAGGGTGGGGGAGCTCTCCCCATTGCATCATGAATGTTGTTAATCATCCCTCCTTGTTGGCTGAGTAATCCAAGGACAGGTGTATATCTTTAGGCATGTATTGTTAGGATTCCCCAAACTTAGCTCAGAGCTTGGAACTTAGTAGATGCTCAGGAATGGATCAACAGTAAGGATGGAGTAAAGAAGTGATTCTACTTTAGGTTTGGAAAATAAGTCTGATAAGGTTCAAGATCATCATCCAGATGGAGGAGACAAGATTTTAAGGATATATGTTTGGAAAGCAAAGAAGATTAGGATTCAATGGACTCTTTCACTCTACATAAGGTAGATTCAATTCCCAAAATTTTCCTTGGAATTTCTTTGAGCTTCTGAGGGAGGAACGGTTCTAGTTTGGAGAAGGATGGTTTATTTGGAATTGGCTTTGACTGTCTCATTTCCACTCCAAGGTTATTGCTGGAGCTCTCTAATTCTAGTCGAATGAAGGGAGAAAACCTGCGGGAAGAGCTGTGGTCCAAGTGCCCTGGACTCCCTCCGCCCTGGCCCTTGCAGTCACTTCCCTCCTCCAGCCTCAAGATTCTCACAGGCAAAATGGGTGGGTTGGATTAGGTAATAGCGAGACTTTTCAGCACCAATGTTTTGAATTGAAAAAGGAGCAAAAGTCAAGGTCAAGAGTGTTTCTGTCTTCTTCCATCCCCTAGTGGGACAGAGTAGAACAAACCTCCAACCATGGGCTAGAAACGGTCTGTCCCCAGAGCCCATCTTTAGGGCCCGCTGTGGTCTGGACCTTCACCAGAGTCTAATTTGGAGGTGACGTTCCTTTGGTCAAGGCAGACCAGCAGTTGCCTGTTAGGCACCCCTTTCACTACTTCAAAACTTGGAGACCATGGTGGGTCTTAAAATGGGGACAGACACTGAATCTAAGGGACAAGTTAGGGCCCATTAAATGATTTGCTTAAGCTCATTCAGCAAGTTGTGGCCAGAACAGAGGTCTCCTTACTCCAAGTCCCACACTTTTTCTTGTATCTTTCAGGTTGGGGTAAGTTAGTTTGGAAGCAACCCAGACGCTGTCCAAGGAAATGCAGCAGAGCCCAAGTGTCTGATCGAAGGTTGTGAGTGCGCCTGGTAGCAGGGTGTTCTGGTTTTTTAACAATAGTGACCAGAACCCACCTACACCAAGTCTGGGAATAAGAGGGAGCTGATAACCTGGGCAAGCTTCCCCATCAACCTTTGCAGCAGGCTCCTCCCTATCCAGGAGTCACCCTAATTCTGAATTCTCCTTCTAGGAGAATTTATTCTTAGCTGCTTGTCAGGGATTCTTTCTTCCCTCGTTCTAGGAGTAGCCAACAATGGCTCATGAAGTCACCAGCTCACTCCAAGACCTTCTACCCTCCCTCACTCTGAGAGCCTGAGAGCCAGACAAGCTCAGTGCTTCTCCAATCCAGTCCCCTCTTTTTACAGATGAGAAAACTGAGGCCCAGAATTGACATTTTAATGAGGAACTCTTGAATATTAAAGGCTTTGAGTACATTGGGTTGGCCAAAAAGTCCATTTAGTTTTTTTGGTAAAATAAAAGACACATTTTCCATTTTTCACCAATAGTTGTATTGATTCAGATATTTAAGTATGTCAACTACACCCTTCTATTGGCTTCTAGTGGTAGAGGCCAGGGGTGCTGCTAAACATCTTCCAATGCATATGACAGCCCCTCGGCAAAGAATTATTTGGTCAAAATATCAATAGTACCAAGAAACTTCCAAACCACTTTTGATGCATTTGATTAGTTCAAGCACCTTCTCCATACACTGCACAAATCTTTTTTTGTGTTTTAGTTGTGTTTTTACCTTTCTTGAAATAATAAAGCATAATTACCCCAAAATGTTGTGTATATTCCTCCATCTTCAATATTAAAATAGCTGTGCAAAAATTCACCAATACTGATAATTTTTTAAAAAATGTACACTGATATGAGAGCTGTCACAATACAATCTAACAAAATTGTTTTGAATGAAGTTAAAGACAGCTAAGCACTACTAGAACCATCATACAGAAAAAACTAAATGAACTTTTTGGCCAACCCAATAAAAGTCTGAATAAAAAGAGTATTTCAAGCACTGCGATGGGAGGAAGCTAGAATAAGCAAGAAGAAATATTTTGGTGCAGGGGGTACCTCTCCTAACATTACAGATGTTCTCTTAGCATCATAGTCCATATTCCTAAAAGTTCCACTCTTGTAGTTTTACGCAGAGTAAGAGAAAGTGATGTTTCCAAGGTCACATGAGTTCACAGGGACGGGGGAGGGTAGAGGCTGGGTAGGGCCACTGGATACCAACTACACCAGCACACTCTCAGTTCTGTACTGCAGTTCAGGACTTGCAAATGAATGATACCCAGGCACCGTCTACAGAGCTACAAAACCACCAGCATTTCCTTACCCACAGCCTCCTCCAAGGCTTCCTCTGCAGATAAACTTGTCTCAGCCTTTGCATGTCCCCCTGACTCCTAGGGAAAACTGCTCATCACCTGATTTCCGGTAGAGAAGCTCATCTCTGTAAAAGAGCACCATGTTATTAGGTGTTCCTGTTTGTGCCTGGACCAAACCATGCTGCTTGTCCAAATGAGATGTGTAGACACACCAATGAGATGGGGGCCTTTTCTCTTATCTAAGCAGCAGCTCTTACAGATGAAGGAGGCTCACAGAGTCCATGGCCATGTTCGCATGTCCTTTTGGATGAGTTCACATTGATGAAGTCAAAACAGGTTTCAATCTTACACTATATCTCTACCATTGTATTCCTTTGACCCAGGTCTTAGCAAGTTACCATATTAACTGACGAATGTGAGACTGGGGGGCAGGGCGAGGGTGAGGTGGGGAGCGCTATTTCCGTGGGTGAGGCTGCGAGGTATAGCAGAAAGAAAACTGGACTTGAGACCTGGGTCTAGCCTTGGTGTTCTTCTACATTAGACCTTTGACCTTGGGCACGTCTCCTTTTGGGGCTAGTTCTTTCTGTGAAATGGAGATAGAAATACTTAACCAAACTAACTCTCAGGTGATTTGGAGGCTCAAAATCCAAATATTGGATGAGTAAGTGTTTGTAAAGTGCATTGCAGGAAAGGAGTGGTTGCTGCTGGAATACGTAGATTGAAATAACACAGTTGGGATAAGTGAACCTCTGAGGGGCTCCCTCACAGGGTGAGTGTGTACGTGGACATTTTCCATGAAATGTATTCCGGGGCTCAAGGAGGGAAAAGAGGCAAAAACAAGGAAGTAGTCTGTTTTTTTAAATTTTTTTTTAAAGATTTTTATTTATCTTTAGAGGGGAAGGGTAGGAGAGAGAGAGAGGGAGACAAACATCAATGTGTGGTTGCCTCTCGTGTGTCCCCTGCCAGGAACTGGCCTGCAACCCAGGCATGTGCCCTGACTGGGAATTGAACCGCGATCCTCTGGTTCGCAGGCCCGCGCTCAATCCACTGAGCTACACCAGCCAGGCTAGTCTGTTAAATATAGGAAATGGCGGGTGGGCATTGAAAGGGCAGGCTTCTGTGGAAAGATATCTGAAGCTCTACATGTCCACATGTGCTACGTGGTTCCGTCCCCAGCTCAGTCTCTTCCATCAGCTGTGACAGGAGAGCAGGGCAGCCGCCGTGCTCTCTGGCTGGATTTTTATTTGTTCCCTGTAATGGGATTCATTTTATCAGCATGTAATTATCAGCCCAGATCAATATTTCTAGTGTGATTAGTATTCTATACTCAGACACACACACACACACACACACACACACACACACACACACACTATTTCCCAATACTTCCCATACGTATTTGAATTCCTGATTTCATTTACCTCTCAAATAGATGCTTCCGAAATGGACATGCTTCTCCTAAAGTAATTCTGCAGACTGATTTCTAGAAATGTGGAGGTTCTGAGGTTTTCCTTGGAGACAGTCTATATAGAGAACACATAGGGACATTTAGGATCCTCTTGCTCTGATGAAATTGCAGTGTGAGTGTGTGTCCCCATGGTTATGCCCGGGACAGTGCTCAAGGGTGAACATGAGCTGTCTTGTAAGCTCAGGTTGTTGTGGTTGGCATTAATGTGAAGTGGTCAGTGAAAACTTATGGCGCAATGAGAGAGCTATGCTGATCCTCCAGATTCCTGCCAAGGAAAAGTTCAAATCACATCACCCTTTCCTTTCCATTGTACTCTGAGTTTTCTTTTTTTGTTTGTTTTGAATTTTAAAAGGTTCTTAAACTAATAGAAGTCACCAGTTTCCTTCAGGAATGCTCTATATTGCTGGAGACTGTGATTCCAAGAGGCCCACTGCTAAGCTGACCATAGATTCTGGTTTGCTCCAGGTAGTCCTCATTTATGCCCGATATCCTCACATGATGATAGTTATGTGCCACTTAATGTGGGGATATGTTCTGAGAAATGTGTCATTACATGATTCCACTGTCATATGAACACCATAGAGTGCGCTTACACAAACCTAGGTGGTAGAGCCCACTGCACACGTATGTTGTGTGGTATAACCTATTTGCTCCTAGGCTACAAGCCTGGACAGCATGTTGCTGTCCTGAATACTGTAAACCATTGTAATGCACTATGCTACAATGCTACAATGGCTATGATGTCACTGGGCTCACTAGGTAATAGGAATTTTTCAGCCCCATTATATTTTTGGGGACCACAATTGTATATGTGGTCTGTCCTTGATCAAAATTGTTATGTGGCACACGACCGTATAGTAGAGCCACCTCTCATTCTCAAAGTGTCTTAGTTTGGATGATAAATGATAGTTACTTACAACCTAGGCAGTTTTGACCTTAACTTGTGCATGTCTTCATTCATTCATTCATTCCTCTTTCCTTCTTCACTGAGGAAACATATGTAGTCCATCTACTGCGTGCCAAGCACTGTGCTAGCTTTGGAGCTAAAGTGGGGGGAGTGTGAAGTGGGATGGAGGTGGGAAATAAGAAAAAAACAAGAAAGGGCAGTAAGAAGCAGTCTTTGCTCCCATGGAGCTCAGAACCCAGTGGAAAAGACCAAAACACGAAACCCCTATCCTACATAAAAGAGGTGTGGTCAGTTTACATGTACAGTGTTGAGGGAATGCAGCAGAGGGGCAGCCAACTTACCCCAACTGCCCCATGGGAGAGAGGGGTGGTCCCGGAGGAATAGAATATGGTTGGTAATTGAACAGGATAGAGAACGACAGCTGCTTTAACAAATCCCACACTCTTACTGGCTTAACACAGTAAGAGTTTATTTCTACCCGGGCTCCTTATATTGTGGCTCCACCATCTTCTAGAGCAGGGGTTATGGCTGAATTGGGCCTGCTGGCTGTTTTTGTATATGAACTTTTATTGGAATATGATCATGTTCATTCATTTACCTGTTGTCTTTGCCTACTTTGTACTACGACAACAGAGTTGAGTAGTTGCAAAAAAAGACAGTAGCCCACAAGTCTAAGATATTTACTTTCTGGTGCTTTCCAGAAAATGTTTGCTGACCCCTAACTCAGTGCCTCAGAATTCTCTCTGGGTCATAGGCTCTGGCCAGAGAATGTCCTCCAGTGAGCAGAGAGTGTAGAAGATCATTTGAAGCTTTTAATGGGCAGGCCTAGAGTGATACATACGACTTCTGACCACGTTCTATCCGCCGGAACTCAGATCATGGCAGCATGTAACTTCAAGTGCATCTGGAAAATGTATTCTAGCTGTGGGCTCTGAAGAAAGGGGAAATGGGCTTGGGCAAGAGGTATACAGTCTCTCCACCAGACTCATCTCATGACCACTGGCCAGTTTTATAAAAGCTAAGGCTTCTGGAGGATAGGGGGAAATTGTTATTGATAAGAGCGAGTGAAGGCATTCATCATTCAGTTTTCACTTGGTCCTGAGGGCTGCTTTAAATAGCTCAGGGTCCAGAGCTCAAGTGACTTTTCAGAAACGGGCACTGCAAATATTAGCTCAAAACTAGAAGGGACATTTGAGGTGGCCTGTCTCCTCTTTGGGGGTCTGCAAATTCCTGTGGCCTTTGGAAGATCTCTTTCTCTTAAGACAGCTCAGCTCCTGGATGGATAGCTCTGCTTCTTGCAAAGTTCTAAGATTTGTCTCCTTGCAACCTGTCACACTTCCCTGTGAGGCTGCAGAGAGCAAGCCGGCTCATCCTTCCCCCATGTACCAGACAGATCAAAAGTTCCGGTAGATGTCCCACTCTCCCCTGTCAGAAAGGGCTCTGCTAACCAGCTAAATCAGCATCCTGGCTCAGTGTGGGCAGGATGAGGGGACTATTACTTTATGCCATACCGCACTGGGTGGATTTTTAATTTTCTTAGCACGTTACATTTATAATAAGCTAATATAATTCAAAATGAAAAAGCCATATAATGCATTTTAGACATATTTTAATTCAAAATGAAATTTTAAAAAAGCTTATGGTACCTAACAGGATTATCTGGAAAATTTACTGGAATGGGTGCTCATGTATTATGGCATTACTTTATTCATTACTATTCTTTGGTAAGTTTAGGGATAAGCTGCAAATAGTTTAAAGAAATGTATCCTTGTCAAGAAAAAGAGGAAGGAAGGAGAAAACAAAGTCAACAAGTTGTGTCTCTTCTGGAGGTAACTACCACCTGAGGAGGAGCCCAGCAATCCAGCTCAGAGGCCTGGGTTTGTACCCCTTTCTGGGTTTATACCCCACTCTGGATTTTACTCCATTCTTGGGTTTGCACTCTGTTCCTGGATTTGTCCCTCATCCTTGGTTTTGCGGCCTGTTCTTGGGTTTATACCTAGTTCTATAAGGCTCCCTGTGTGTTATTGCACAATGAGGTGCAATTCTTCGAGGCCGTTGTTTGTAAATCATTATGGTACCTGTGGCATTGTGAAATTCAAAGGAAATCATGAACATAAGCCACTTTTATGACAAAGTGTGATACATCTGAGCAATTTTCATTGCTGTCTTTCTGGAGGAATCCAGAGAGGGCAGGCTGGGGTTAGATCTCAGGACGGAATCTGGTCCCATGGTGGCTAAGCCTACTCTGTTCTTCTCCCATTGCTTCCTGAGAGTCCTGCTTCCCACAGAACTTCTTGAGGATGGAGACTCAGTATTTCTTTAGGACCTGCATTCCCAAAGGCCAGACCTAGACAGAGGTGGCCCTGCCAAGGAACGGTTTCCCTGGAAGGCCGTGTCTGGCCAGTGACTCCTCTGGCACTCCAGCCCTCTCTCCTTCTGAGGAGGCTGCCCTCTGTGCGTGTATTACCATACAACTTAAAAATGATGCTTCTCAGTCATTTTCTCTCCTAACACTTATAATCACTCAGGAAGGCAGGCAGGGCAGCATCAGTACCACAGTTTTCATATGAGGGACCTGGGGATTAAAGAGTGAAATGGAGTAAAAGGGGAGGCCGCTGACAAGTGTTTAGTGCCTACTGAATGCAAGACGAAGTGCTGGGTACTTCAAGTGCAGTAACTCATGATGGGTGATGGAGTAATAAGGGGCAGATCCGGGACTGTGGTCCAAGTCTCCAGGTTCCGAGTGCTCAGTAAGCACAGAATGACATAGCGCAGAGGGATATGGACATTGGATACTGGGGGACTGGTGGGTAGACAGGCAAGAGAGTAACAGGGAGGGGCAGGTGGGGGAGGGGAGGGAAGGTTGGCAGCTGACAAGTATGAGGCTGTGGGTGGGGCTGGGGCCATAGCTCTCCTTCTGTGGCTGTCATCAAAGTGCCCAAATAAATAAAGGTTTGCAATTACTGGGAGACGTGGGTTTGGGAATCTCCCAGCAGCAAGGCCTAGATGTTAATTAAGCCTGAGATAGGTTATTATCTCTCTCCATTGGATTGAATAGAGGGAAGTTGATGCAGATGGCAGGTTGGGGACTTTCCCATATGACTGTTATGTGTTATTATTTCTGGTTTCTAAGAGGCACTCAACCTAGAGCTTTGGGGTGCAGCTAAGGGTAAGGAGGCTACCTTTAAGGGCTAGTCACTGAGAGCATTTCTCACCCCTCCCTCACAGTTAAAGAAGGGCCTGACCAGGCACTCAGCATTTGCCCCGTGGCTTTTGGAGCTAACTGGCTTGTGTTCCCACACTGGGGCTGCCACAGAGCCAGGAGCAGAGTGTGGAGCACAGAGTGGCAGCACCCTGCAGGCTCCTCAGGCCATATAGGCTGGGGAGACATTACGATATTTAATGACCAGCATGGCCTGTTCACATACTATCTGAATGGACATTGGTCATAGCACTGGCCTAGCTCAGGTCCTGGGAGCCCCTGTTTGGCCAGGTGTTAACTCTTCAATTCCTGGGTCTTGGATAGAGAGGTGTGTGTGTGTGTGTGTGTGTGTGTGTGTGTGTGTGAGAGAGAGAGAGAGAGAGAGAGAGAGAGAGAGAGAGAGAGAGAGAGAGAGACATGGGGGTGGAGGGGGGCATGGAGGAGGAGTTTCTAGGGGAAGGGACTGGGCGGTCAGAGTGACACCAGGAGGATCACATAAGGAGGCTTGAATCAGTGACCATTGTAAATACCCACAGAATGGAAATAATTCAATGTTTTGTCTATCAGTATGGCTATACTAGCAAAATATCATTCGTGAGGAAAGTACTTTTTTACCTGTAAAATAATTTACAAGTATCAAAGGTTTTACCATAATAACAACATGATGTTAAAATTTATAATATATTTAGTCTTTTTGTAAAAGCACCATTGGAGTAGGCTTTCATGCCCGCTTTCAGATACCAAGAGGATGTTTCCTATCTGCTGGGCAGTGGACTGGAGGCCTTGGCTAACTCCTGCTTTGGGGGTAGTAGGAGAAGTGAGGCATTTTTTTCCTACTCAGTGTCTTTCATCAGCAAGGGTTTTTACACTGTTGCAAGATAGATGGTCCCCTATGGGTCAGCCACCTGGCTATCTGTGTCTATCTACTTTTCTAGATTACGTACATTGGTGGAAAAGTGAGTTGCTTAGGATTCGACCTTTTATTCTAAATACCTTTGGAATGACTGAAACAGAACTGCACTCCCAAGATTGTGGTAGTGGCGGCAGACGAAGGGCCTGGGTGGCCAGGGTGGCACATGAAGGAATACCGCAGGGAGGCGTGAGCCAGTAATTCTCAAGGACACTGTAACAATTTCCTAATTAGACCTTTATTGGGCTTGGAGACGTGGGGATGAAGGCTACCAGGCAGAGTGTCGCCATTGAACTTGAACATCAAAGTGAGACCTGGTTTATTCCTGAATTTTGACCTTGCTTTTAAAGGGCTGAGAAGTACTAGTAATATATAATAATGGCATTGAAAAGAAGACATTTGAAATACTAGAATGACCTGGTTATGCTCTACCTGGGAAAGGCAAACAGACATGAGTTACGTTAATTCTCTTCAGCATCTTTGTTAAAAGGCTGACTGAGCATTTAAAAACAAGCATGCCTGGATTCTAATGGCCAATCCTTTGCGTAGGCCTTGGGGAATAAAGGGAAATAATGAAAACTACTGATAGAGGCCTGGTCTGCCGTGTCGGCCCATTGCTCAGCCGGTAGATGTCTGATCTCTGAGTTCACCCCACCGTGTGAGGAGTCCCCACTCAGGAGGACTTGCCTCTAACGTACTCTGGCTTTTCTCCCGACTTAACGTTCACCATGATGACTATAATCATGTTAAAATCTATTTAAATCCCTGAGGAATGTTTTAAAGACTTTAACACATTAATTAAATTTCATAAATAATAACGAATATATTTTAGTGTAGCTGCAATGGTATTTTTATATTATCTCACTTATCTTCAGGAGCCCTCTGAGATGGGTGCATATTATTATTCCCATTTTATAGATGAGGAAGCTAAGGCGCGGAGAGAGAGACTTGGCTTAGAACCATAGTATCAGAAATATTAGTGATATCCGGTCTCTAACTTCCTTTTCAGATGGAAAAACTAGCTCCAGTAGTTCATCTGGACAGGGGTCCAGGTTGTAAAGAGCTTGGATATCCAGCAACTTTGACCTTTCCATCGAAAACCATGAGTCTGAAGGATTTTAAGAATGGGCAGCGGGGTGCCGTGAGATGTCAGTGTGAAAGTGCTCACTCCTCCGGGTGGGAGGAGGGATGGGAGTGAGGAGAGCCCAGCGGTGGAGGGAACAGGGAGGAGGCCGTCACAGCAGGAGATAATAAAGGGCCGGGCGGAGGAAGAGACGCCAGGGATGGGAGAGGGACCCAGGTCCCAGGGCCATTTCAAAAGAATCGAGAGGACAGCCAGGGAGCGAGGTGTCCAAATGCAGGGGTGTGCTAGGGCCACTGGTTCTCTTTCAGGAGACAATGTATAGCTTTTCTCAACTCTGCACTTAGGAATGTCATGTTGGGAGCTTTAAAGCAGCCTTGGCAGAAGTAGTAACACCACAGAGAACAAGAAAGGATACAAATCAGGACCTTTTCTCTCAAGAGAGCTGTTTTTTAAACATTTACGAACACACCATTCCTGAGGTAGGGGGCAGGTCCGATGAACTGGACGTGGGAGGGTTCAGGTTCAGAGGGATTTGAGGTGGGTGTTGGGCAAGGAATGGTTTATGGTAGGTGGGGGTAAGGGAAGGCATTTTTTGGTGAACCGCGCATGTGAACAAAGGCCCGCTTTCTTCTGGGTATCTCGGCACAGAGCAGGGCCCTTAAGAGACACTCCATGGCCATTTGTGGGCTATTGCTCCCAGAGTCTCAAATTAGATCTGTATGAGTTGACAGATCAGATGCACAACTGAAATGTTCCTTAAATACTTAGAGATACATGATGCAGGTTTGCCATGAACTGACCTGTTTGTGCTAGGAGTTCATCTTAACAATGAGCTGTCCCTGAACCCAGTTGTAATTGTTCATTACTTACCTTAGGAATGACTCTGCAAGTTTTCTAGATTATTATTGTTTAGTAGGGAAGGAACCTGAGTCCCAGAGAGAATTTTAAAGACTTTCCTAGCTCATTAGTGACCTTTATCAGGGTCAGAGCTTTGGAGCTGGAACTTGTATTAGTTAGCTCTAGCTGCAAAATAGATATCCTCAGAACTTTTTCAAAAGTTTAAACACTATCTTTAAAACAATAAACATTTATTACCTCACAATCTTACAGTTATTGTATAGCCAGGCATTCAGAAGTGACTTAACTGGGTAAATTTGGCTTGGGATCTGTATTAGTCAGGGCTTTCCAGAGAAATGGAACAAGTAGTGTATCTATAGATGATTTATTAGAAGGGATTGGCTCACTTAATTATGGATGTTGAAAAGTGCCGTCATCTGCTGACTGCAAGCTGGAGACCCAGGAAAGCCACTGGTGTGATTCAGAGTCCAAAGACCTTAGTTAGAACCAGGGGAGCCAATGGTGTAAGTCCCAGTCTGAGGGCAAGAGAGATTATGAGATGAGGTGATCCAGGTTAAGCAGCCAGGCAGGAAAAAGCAGGGGTGAATTCTTTGTTCCTCTATTTTTTATTCTATTCAGGTCCTCAACAGATTGAATGATGCCCCTCACATTGGGAAGGACAATCTACTTGACTGAATCCACAGATTCAAATGCTAGTCTCACGCAAAAACCTTCACAGATGCACCCAGCAATGTTTAATCTGTGCACCCCATGGCCAGATGAATTAGCACAGAGAATTAACTATCACAGGGTATCTCGTGAAATTGCTGTCAAGATGTCCACTAAGGCTGCAGTCATCTGACGGGGGCTGGAGCATCTGTTTCCATGGGGGTTGATGGACATGATTGGCACATTTGTGCAGGGTGGGCAGGAGACTCTAATTTCCCTCCAGGGCGCCTCTCTGTGGGGCTGCAGGAGCATCCTTACAATGTGGCAGCTGGCTTCCTCCTGAGTGAGTGATCCGGAGAGACCAAGCCAGACGTTCTGACGTCTTTTATGACTTATCTTCGAAAGTCATCATTGTCATTTCCATACCACCCTGGTGGTTCCCCAAGTAAGTCTTTTTCATGTGGGAGAGGATAAGAGGCAGGGATCACTGGGGACCATCTTGGATGTTGGTTATCACAGAACCCAACACAGGAAATGAGGTGATTAAAATCGTAAGACTCTTGAAGTCAGAAGATGTGGTTCTGCCATTTGGTAGGTAGGGATCCCATTGAAGCCTCAGTTCCTTATCCATAGAGTGGAACTATAGCTTCTGCTTGACTTACTGTAATGGGTTGCGATGAGGACCAAATTGCAAAGACAGTATAGTTGTTTTATGGTGATTACTCCTATGCCACCGGTGGTTGAAAAAGAAAAAAGGTGGAGAGCACCAAATCCCTGCTTACTGATGGCTGTTCAGTGAAGCCCAGGAGCCTTGGGCTCCAGGGGAGGCAGCTGCAGTGTGGTGAGTATGGCTCTAGAATGAGGCTTCCTGGGCTCACAGCTCAACTCTGCCACTCACTGACAGCAGGATCTAGGGTCAGATACTGAATCCCTTTGTGCTTCAGTTTCCTCACCTATTCCCATGGAGGTGATGGCAATACCTACTTCATAGGGTTGCTGTGAGAATTAAACTAACTAGTCCAAGTACAGTATTTAGAACAGTTCCTCCTGACATTTAGTGACGGCATGATAGAAATAATAGCTTTGACTACAGAGTGACCACAAGTCTGGAAACATAGGTTATTATTTTATCAAGCATTATAATGTAATAATCAATAGCCATTTATTATATAATTGCCTGTGTTTCCAGACTTGGTGACCAACCTGTATCATGCCCTCTGATCCTGATTGTCCAGGCAGCTTACTCTGCCCTTTACTTGTGCCTATAATCCAGTTGGCTGACCTGGTATAAGATTCTAATCTCTCATTAGAGAGGAGAAGACCTTCATTATGCTTATTAATGTCAGCTCTGCCTCCAAGCTTCCCCAGATGTGGGGTGCTGTTAACGCTGCACTCAGGTGTATTGCTCACCCCACTGGGGCCTTTTATTACACAGGCACACAGGGTAGAACACTTGCCCTGTGCTATTAAGTTGGTTTTGCAAACCACAGTGGCCAAGCCACATAATGACATAAAGATACACCTTACCTCAGAGAGGGCATCACATGAAAAGGGTTCTGAGCAACCCGTGACAGCGCCCTGAGAAAGGGCAGTGTTCCAGAAAAAGAAGGTTTGGAGTTGCAGAGATGTACCCTATGTTAACAAGATTGAACATACAAAACTCTGAGCCCAGAAACTGGTAGCTTTGATGGTGTTTAATTTAAGTTATAAGTTGACTCTTCGTAAACAGTTACAAGTTTCTGTGAATATCTACCTCTCTGGTTTGTTTAATTTTATTTATTTATTTAAGGATTTGAGCCACATCTTTCTGGAGAACATCTATGACTTAGAAGGGCTCTTTAAAAAGTGTTTTTGGAACACTAATTTCCACAGGGTGTTACTGGATGGTACATCAAAAAACTTTCGGTGATCAAATAAGCTCAAAGGAAACACTGGATTAAACAGATGTTTAAAAATAAAACAAAATAGGAATCCTCAGAGTCTATATGCTAATATACCTTTTGAATCTTGATGAAGGTGATAAACTCTATAGTTATTCCTACATTTGTTTGATGATAAATCCTGTTTGGGGTGGAGTATATTTCAGAAAATCTATTCAGTTAATATAGATACAGGAAGATAGCAACTTAATAATCGGAAATCTACTATTTTATCTGCTGCCAAATGCACTTATTTCTGGTAACCCCCTCCTCCTCCCCCAGGAGCTGCCTCAGCCCCATTTGCGTGGCTCCTGAGAGAGCTGGTCCTTCCTTGGGTGCCTGCTCTCCACCCGGGCGACTCGGCTCCTCCCAGAGGAGCGAGTGCTGACCTTGGGCTGAGCCACTAGTCCCTGCTCTGGAATTTTGGGATTTGGGATCAATAATTCTTTCTCTGGTGGTATAGCCTGAAAGACATAATAAAGAGCTGTTAATTGTTTTGTTTTCTGCTATCTGGAGAAAGCAATTGATGAGGTTTAACAGAACCAACAGGCAGAGAGAAAGACATATGGGGAATGAAAAGACTATCCCGTTTGACCACTGGACCTCATCATCCTGGACTCACTCATTTCATTCCACTTGTGTGCAGCTTGGATAACCTATATCAGTACCACACCAAGTGTGTTCAAAGTGCGGTTTGTGGACCAGTGCTGTGTCCCAAACTATGTGTTACCAGTCTCTAGCGAGGTGAATTCAAAAGCCGAATGTTCAGTGACTTTTATCCTACTTGACATTGCTGAGACATGGAGCAGCATTTCATTTTTCTAGTAATTCATATCTACTTAATTTACCAAAGTATTGATGTATAATGGATTTTAATAGTAATGATAATTTAAAAACCTAGTCCTTCAGCCCAGACAGTCTGAGCAGCACGGTTGTGTGAGCCATTCCAGCAGGGCTGCTGCTGTGGCTGTGCAGGCCGTGTGTGCCCTGCCCGGCTCCAGAGAGCACCACCCGACAAGAAGGGCCTGAATGATTGACTCCCCTCAGCCTAAGCGCCGGCGCAGAACCTGCCCGACAGCACACCCAACCATGTTATCCCAGTGGCCTTCCAACAGATTCCTTTTTGTTTTGCTTAAATTAGCCAGAGGCTTTTTGCTGTTGTCCAAGCTAAAGAAATTTAAATAATACATCTACCAATGTCTTAGTGGTCTATCTCAACTGTCTACTATACATAAGAGATCTGGTTCTGGAGCACAACTTTTCCCACAGTATGATTCATCCGTTTTGGTGTCTTGTTAGTTCTCGTGGAAGGAAGCAACTTAATACACACTGCTTGGAAGGATGCCAAGCATTCTTCTCCACCAAACCCAACAGTCTGTGGTTAGACACGCCAGAATTTAAAGGTTCTTCCTCTTTCCATATCTGAGCCCTAGTGTAAAGATCTTACAACTAGCTGGCCGGCTGGGTGAAGGTAGCCAGCTGGGCATTTTGAACACTTCGTCAGTGGGCCTATAACATGGTTGTCTTTCTAGAAAAGTTTAGTAATGCCTACCAAAAGTTTTTAAAATGCCCCTTGCCCTTCTGAGAATTATACTTCTAAGATCCTCTCTTAAGAATCTAAAACTGCCTCCAAGATTTATCCCCAAAGATGCTCACTGTGTTTTAACTGTGAAAATAGAAATTAGGAATAACCTGAATATCCAACATATAAGAATAATTAAGTGGATAATAGAAAACTAAGGAAAAGAGAGAACAGTATGAATTTATTAAAATTATAGTCTTTTTAACAATATGGACAATTACATAATATGAGGTTAAAAATCAGAATACAATATATGTAAGAAAAAAGTGCTAAGTAAACCTACTAGAGAGAAATAGACTAAAAAGTTAATAGCAAATATCTCTGGAAGGAGTGATATTTTGGGCAATTAACATGAAAATATTTTTCTAAAATTTCTATCAAGAGTACACATTACTTTGATAGAGGAAAAGAAAGTTAAATATTTAAACAGAAAAAATAAAGATAAGGCAGCTGTTTATTGTGGGTTGGGCTCCAAAATATAGCTGGTGGGGTCACTGCAGGCTTAGATCTAGTCTCGAGGTCTGAGTTCAGCAGCTTGATTTCCTCAGCTCCTTGGGGTCATCTGCGTCACACTGACAAGAACGCACACCCTGTGTGGCTGCTCAGACTGAGCACCCACACATGGGCTGAGTGCTTGCGGCTAGCAGTTTCTGTTTCAGTGGGTAGTACTTCCTGATCTTATTCTCGGTTCTAGGAGTGCCCATGTCTGGGAAAATACATGTGATTTCCAGGAGTGGCAAAGAAGCTGAAAAAAGACTGAGGCCTAAGGTAAAGGATATGCATTCCTCAAACCAGCAATTTCACTCCTAGTTATGTAGTCTGGACGGACCCACACATACATATGAACACTCATTATGCCATTGTTTGCAATAGCATCAAATTGGAACATTGGAAAAAAGGTGGGAAAATTGCCTGTCCATCAAAAGGAGAGTGGAAACATAAATTATAGTATTTTATACAATGAAATACTATACAGCATCAAAACAAATGAATTAGCATTAACATAGATGAATACCAAATCAAGGAAGTTAGCAAAAGCAAAGCAAGCAGCATTGATTTATTTGTTTACCATCACATTTCATATATTATCTAGCTTATATGATATAAAATACACTACTATAATTTATTAATGTTACATTACTTTCTATTAAGTTAACGCTATGATACCATTAAGGTTAATTTAAAATATGTGAAAATACCACTGATTATATATGGATGTCCACATATGGTAAAAGTAAAAAGTCATACACGGGAAGACTAAACATCCAATTCCAGAGAATGGTTGCCTCTGGGAATAGAAGAAGAGAAAAGAAACCAGGGATGCCTCAGAGGTATCTGTGAGCTTTTGTCTTTAAAAAATTTATTTGAAGCAAATATGGAAAAGAATGTTAGGATTTGACAAAGCCTGGTGGTGGGCACAAATTATTGTGTTATTCTCTATCATCTACTGCCTTTTGGGAGTATTTTATAATAAAATGTAAGTAAAGTAACAAACAGAAAGTAGGGTGCCAACCCAGGATGCTCTGAGCATGACACAGGCAGAAGTGAGCAGGGGAGATGGGCTGCTGAGCCCTGGGCAGGGAGTCTGGGTGTGGTACCACGAGGCGCACGCCCTGCGTGGTGCACACTCCCAGCCCTGCCCACCGACACACGCAACACCTCCTTCCTCCCCTTCCTGTTTTTGTGCCTGACCTGGCGGCT
Source organism: Glossophaga mutica (assembly GCA_039655065.1). Taxonomy (NCBI): domain Eukaryota; kingdom Metazoa; phylum Chordata; class Mammalia; order Chiroptera; family Phyllostomidae; genus Glossophaga; species Glossophaga mutica. Next base: position 170,869,154 of record CM077304.1, on the reverse strand, counting down.
CCTCTCAGACCTGCTGTCTGCTGGGAATTACGGGTCTCAGCAGCAAGGTTCAGTTCTGACCGCCCTCGCACAGAGGTACTACCTACCTGCCTGCCTCTCCTTGCGTGGCTCCAGCCTCTCTACTCTTGGGGCTTGTGTAAGAACAGCACAAGTTCACGCCCACCTCCTGCCAAGGGACAGAGAAACCTTGGAGTCCTGGGAATTCTGATTGTTTTATCTCCCTCAGGCTTCCCCATGCGCTTAGACAGGGCTCCACTGTCCTGGTTGTATTAATCTGCCTGCCTCATGCTTCTTCTTCATAGAAATGAGTCCAGCCCAGGCCACTGCCAATATTCCACAAAAATCCAGACAGGGTCTCCTCGTCAGTGTTCCTGCCTAGTCTTAGAACCAGGAAACCTGGTCTGGAGTCCCAGCTCAGCCAGATGAATACTTTAGGTAAATCATGTCACCTCCCTTTCTTCCTCTGGGAAATGGGGCATGCATGTCTGCCTTACCAGGTTGGCATGACATCATGATTGTATAATGTCTCACTTGTCCAGGTTCCAAGTACAGCGTCTGCACAAGACAAAACACAATAATTTAACTTTTCCTAAGGTCAAACTCAGCAGTTACTGTTGGCAGGCCTTTCGGGTTCTGATCATTTTCTTCCCACCAAGCTATTTCCTCCTCTTCCTCCCTCTGCTCCTCTCATCACCTTGGATAATTTGTTTGGTCTACTGGGTCTTGACTGACTTCAAAGCAATCTACACGCCAAAGCGGCACATTTTGAGGAGACTTGCTCTGAACCCTTTCACCGGGCGTGTGTGATGCAGCAAGACTGCGAGGCTCTGGTTCTCTCTAAGGCTGCTCCTCCCAGCTCTGGGCGCAGACTCCAGGCTAATGGAGGGTCTGAAGCCCAGAGAATGGAAGTGACTTACTCAAAGTCACAGCTGCGGCCACAGCAATTAAAAATGGTGTGGTTGGTGGGGCAGTGTTTGAAATTCTTGGCTTTGGCTTTTACTTGTCCAGAGGTTTTAGTTGGGATGTTGCATCTGGAGCCGCATACTTATACGAGCAGCGTTGAGCTCTGAAAGAGCAGTTTGGCCAAATTCTAACTTCTGGTTAAATGAGGTGGTGACATCCTAGTCTCCAAAGGCTTCGGCTAGGAACTGGTTGTGAGAGGTAAAGTGGAGGTTCATTTATAGTTTAATACGTATCCCAGGGTGAGGATAGACAGAGAGGGAGACAGAGAAGTACCGAAGAGGGTTGGCTGAAATTGGGGGAAATACCAACAGACTTACTGTAGTTGACTATATTTTTTGATAATTGGTGGGTGCAATTTCCTCCCCTACACCTGTAAAACAGCTTCATGTAGAGCACCTTTCTATGCCTTATGCCATTTGAGCCTCACAACACCCCTGATTGAGATGATCATCTTTGGTTTATGAATAAGAGAGCTGATGACCAGAGAGGAGCTGGTATGGCCTAAGTTGTTGGAGAAGCTGGGACCAGCCACTTCCTCTATTGCATCTGCCTCCAGTCGTTCAGCATTAGCCCACCAGTTTTCCAGGTTTTTACATCTGCATTGCATGCGAGTCCAGTCAGTTTCAAAGCAAGGACTCACAAAAAGGAGATATCAAAAACCATGTTGGGGAGTGAGATTTTGTCTCAATCTCTGAACCCAGTTGAGTTCCCATTTTCTCCCCTCTTGTCCACATCAATATAGCAAGAAGCACTAACCAAGTAATTACTTCACTACACATACCCTCAATACCTCCCACAGGAAGAGGCTTGAAAAGGGGTTGTGGGAGGACAGAGATGAATCCATATTTCTTGCAGGAATGGCAAATGTGTGGCTCCAGTAGATCCACTCTCCTTTTTTATACCCTGGACAGACGTCAGTAATCTGCCATGCTTATTCCTTCCCACTAGGCCTGAAAATGACCTCTTAAGACTCTGACGTAGGCATCCAGGAACGTTCAATAGAGATGGTACTCAAGTTAATAAGAACTGGCGCCTGTTAAGTGCTTACTATGTGTTGGGTACTATACTACATTCATGATCACATTATTCCCACACAGTTCTGTGAAGCAGGTGCTGTCATTACCTTCCTTTTACAGATGAGCAAACAAGCTTAGAGAAGTTAAGTGTCTTGCCCTCCACCTGCAAGGACTCTAAGAGTTGAACCCAGGCAGTCCAACTCCAGTGCCTAGGTCCTCATTTTTGACTTTTTATTGCTGTCCTTTTTCCATCCCTGATCTGCTACTCACTGCTTGCTGCCTTTCTGAGCACAGAGCCAGTATGGCTTGCGGGTGAGAATAAGTTAATGTTTCCTGGCTGCTCTTCCAGCTCCCCTGATGTTTTATAGCCAATGATGATGGGCCTCATTTCACAGAAGAAAGCACTTATGGGCTGTGACATCTCCAAGGTAACAGCTGAAATGACACGAAGAAATGGGAGTGGGAATAGTGAATTCCCAAACCCAGACCTGTAGGTCAGCCCAGTAACCTTTAGGCCTTTTGGGGTTTTATAAATGCCTCTTCACATTCCTCAAAGCCTAACACAGTTTAATTTTGCAAATACTCCTGGGTCATGGGGCTGAAGAGCAATATAAACAATAGATCTGGCTATCACTTGCCTTGGATTTGTTACTGATGAAGTTGAAGCAACTGATGTTAAGGGATTTTAAACGATTGTCACATGGAAATTCCTATGTAGGAGGACCATCAGCCTGGGCTCCCCTTGAGCTTCCTGGGGCCATCTAAATGAATTGTTATGTTAAATTTGAACACTGAAAGGAGTTTGCAGTTCACTGTGTGTGTGTGTGTGTGTGTGTGTGTGTGTGTGTGTGTGTCTAGTCTGTTAAGCTTCATTAGGAGAAAAATGAGTTGATTACACTTTAAATATTACATGTTCGCTGTTTCTAAATAGGCATAAAAGTGCCAAAATGGCTAAACATGTGAAATAAAATCTGAAAAAACTCCCCCAAAGCATAAAACCTGCCTTTTTCATCTTTCTTAAAAACTTTTAAAAGACCAACCTAATTAGACAAATTGTTTTCTTTTGATTGTGGGCAGATGGCTTTCTTTCTAATATTCTCCAGAAGGATGAAGTATCCAAGTAGATTTACAGATAGACTGAGATAGATGTTTCTATTGCTCCCATGTTGGGGATAAAGGACAACAATCCCCACAAGTAATTTATGAGGTTTATGGGTTCAGGAGTGCACTCCCTCCCCACACCAGTGATGTCCTCTTGAAATCTGTGAAAGTCACCTTGTTTGGAAACAGGCCTTTGCAGATGTAATCAAGTTAAGATGAGGTTATACTGGGTGAAGGTGGGTTATAAATCCAATGACTGTTGTCCTTATAAGGAGAGAGAGACACAGGCACTCAGGGAGAAGATGTCAGAGACTGGAGTGATACACCTGCAAGCCAAGGATGCCAGGAACCATGCTGTTGAAGGGGCAAGGAAGGATTCTTCCCTGGAGCCTTCAGATGGTCCTGCTGACACCTTGATTTTGGACTTGAGCATACTCATTTGGTGAAGTGTTCTTCAGTCTCACATTTCATCAAGAGGCCTGAAAAAGGAGTGAAAAAAGGAGTGATAGTTTCTGGGAGTCAAAAATGGACAAAATCCACAAAGATTTCTCTCTTGTTATCTAATTATCATATTAACAGATAACTGGAAGCCAGAGTCCACTATTTGGGAAAAACAAATGCTCTTCTTGAGAACTGAGCCAACTAAATCCAATAGCTTTGTGGGGTCTGCTTCAGGCATGGACAAGTATTCATTGAGTAGCAAGGAAGGACACCTGCTTGCTTTCATTTAAAAAGATAATTGAAACCGGTGTTTGATCTAGGCACATAGGAAGCACCTGGGAGCTTTAAACGTACTGATGCCAAGGTCCCACCCCTAATTAAAGATGCTGATTTAATTAGTCTGGGGTGCCACCAGGCCTCAGGGTTTTTGAAAGGTCCCCTGGGTGATTCTGATGTACATTTAGGGTTGAGAAGCACTGGTAGAAGTTCCTGCAGATTCCAGGCCATTTGGGTGAAACTTTCACGTGATTATAGTAAATTAAGCAAAATTAGTAAAAACATTAAAATATATAATAAAAAGAGAAAGTAAGATAAACGAAAAGGTGACATCTGGGATGAAATCAAGCTCTGTGGTGAGGTCTTCGAATACTTAAATAGTGCAACAGCTACTTTTGAAAGAATGGTCCCAACAAGTACAGCGCTGAAGTCTATGGGATGAGTTTGAATCATTTTCCTTGTCAGAGCCCTTAGCACAACACCCCCCCCACAGAGCAGGCTTCAAGAAACATTGGCCGATGTCGTCTCTTTAGGAAAAAGAGAAAGCCATGGTTCAGATTTCCCTTGACAGCTTCTCTTCTTTTCTAAAGAAATCTGTATTACCCCAATTATCCACCAAAGCCTCCTTAACTCCTAGGAAGGCAAACCCAATTCTTTAAGCTAAAAAGTTAATTATCTTTTACTGATGTTCTCGTATTTGTGTCAGATGGGTTAAACTGGTGATTCAGGAGAGTTGGGTGCTCTTATGTGGTACAGGAGTACTTTATAAACATTGACTAATCCATATATAGAGAGTATACTTAGGCTCATTTTAAGGAACTTTAAAGTTTCACACTTTAATTAGTCATAAGAGGCTATTGTTGGATAACTTTGCACAACCTATTATTGATCATCCTTATGTTTTTTGTTGTTGCCAAGTTCTTAGTCAGAAACACAACCACCAAGTGTTTTATTATTACTATAAAAATTTAATCCATTTATAATTTGATTTTCAGGGATACACCTTGGTAGAAGGTGGGAAATATTATGTGCTGTGTAGGCAGTGTAAGGGAGTATGAGTATGGGGTGGAAGTTCCCTCCACACTGGAGGCAGATGTCTTTTAAGCCTGGCTTTCATGGCATAGCATCACTGCTCTGAGCTCCATCTGGTTCTTGAGTGTGTACTTGTGAGTATACAAATACCTGGCAAGGACCAGACAAGGGAGGCCAATTAGATTGAAATTTGTTTGCCCATGCTCATAGATCAATTGGTAGTGATGGCTTGGGCTACTGGGTTGCAAATGCTTCTGAAGCCAAATCTGTATTAAGTGGGGAAGAGTGCCAAGACTGATTAGCAACGTCTTAGATCACACAAGAGGAAGGAATGGAAGCATCAATGCAAAGCATTTGCTCTGATCTTTTTAAACCCTCAACTCCCCTTTTTATTTTTAAAGAAAAATTCCCTTAGGAAATGCTGCTCATTTTTAAACAACTGTTTGCCCATTTTGGAAATTCACTGTGTGATGCAAAGTTGGTCAGCTTGGGTGAGGTGTTTTAATTGATAGGTTCCCTAATAAGTGAAACAGTTTGAGACCAGCTAAGGTCTGCACAATCCTTTCCATCTAAGGCTGAACAATTGCTCTCTACTATGAATTATTCCACTTTTTTCACTCATAATAAGACACTTTGCTGTTTAAAAGGTGTTTAAGAATATAGTGCAAGAGGCCACACTGCTTGAAAGAACAATGGTCAATGTTCAACTTTCGAGTTCGGGCTTATACTCGGCAGTCCTTCAGAAAGCTGCGCATGACATACCTGCCCCATCCCTCCTATTTCCCACTATGCAGCAGCATTTTGTTGTCAGACTGGATATATCGTATGAGAGAAGAGTCAGGATGACCATTGTAACCTGAGGAAATGGAAGGATGGACTGGCTGCTCCTGAGATAAGGATGACTATGGGAGGAACAGGTTTTAGGGACAGATTATGAGTTCAGTTTTGAGTATGTAAAGTTTGGGATTCCTATTAAATATCCAAGTGGAGATGCCAGTTGGATAGCTGAATACATCTGTCTGGAAATCAGAGAGGAAATGTGGGCTATAGAGATAAACTTGGAAGCCATCAGCTTATTGATAGAATTTAAAAGCATGGAACTATATGAGATCACCAGAATAGTGAGTGTAAACAGAGAAGGGGTCCAAAGACTGAGCTTTGGGGTAATTTCAAAATAAAGAGGAGTGATGAAGAGGAACTAGCGAAGATTGAGAAAGAACAGAGTGTAAGGTAAGAGAAAGCCAGCAGAATGATATAGTAGCCAAGGAAGTGCTTTGAGGAGGAAGAGTCATTAACTAGGCCAAATGCTTCTGATAGGTCAAATAAGGTGAAGAATATTGGAGAATTCACTATTGGGTGTAGTAACATGGAAGCCATTGTTTTGATGGAGTTCTGGGGGTGAAGACTCAGTTGAAGTGTGTTTAATAGAGAATGGGAGGTTAGAAAGTGGAAGCCACAAACATCAATAATGTTTTTAGAAGTTTTTCCATAAAGAAATGAAGTGGTAGCTGGAGGGAGAAATGAGGTGATGAAGTTGAGATCTTTTTTTTTTTTTAATGAGAGAAATAATTGCCCATTTGTGTGCTAGTGTCAAAGGCCCAAAAGACAGAACAAGTTGATGATGGAGGATGGAGAGGAACATGCTGGAGCCATGTTCCTGAATAGGTGAGAGGGGATAGGGCTGAGTGTAGCTGTGGAGGAACTGGTCTTAGGAGAGGACAGTTCATCCATGAGGCTGGAAGATCAATGTAAGTAGGTTGATGTGATGAGAGGTGCTTTTGGAAGGTCTTAGCTGCTTTAAGATTCTTCGGTGGCTCCCTATTTTATTGTGCCTTAACCTTAGAGTACATTAAGCTCAGCCCAAGACACAAGGACTAAAATGATAAACACCCTAGTTATATCTCCTTCTTCATCCACTCTTGGACCCTCCTTAATCCCTCTCCCCACTCTGCACTTACCATGTGGTTCTCTCTGCCTGGAGTGCTTTTCAAGACCCAGGTCAAATGTCATCTCCTCTGTCCCTCTGGGTTCCCACATTCATCGGCTCAAACCTATATTGTAGCCCTTTGTCATATCATAATTTTTTGTCTACCCATTTTCTTCTCTCAAAGCTGTGATCTCCTTGATGGTAAATGCTTTGTCTTTTTTTTTTTTTTAATCTTCACCCAGGGACATATTTTCATTGCTTTTTAGAAAGAGAGGAAGGGAGAGAGAGAAACATCGATGTGAGAGGGAAACATTGACTGGTTGCCTTCCACACATGCCTGAACTGGGGATTGTATGTGCCTAGACCTGGGACCAAACCCACAACCTAGGTACGTGTCCTGACCAGGAATTGAACTGGCAACCTCTCAGTTATGGGACAATGCTTCAACTAACTGAGCCACATAAGCCAGGGCAATGCTTTGTCTTCTTATTTGCCTCTGTGTGCACCGTTGTCTCTACCCATCTCTCTCCAGGGCATTGCTGGGCACAGAGAAGAAAATAAAAAATGGGGACCCTGTAGACCAAAGATGGTTCTATGTGTACATTTTATGTAAACTTTTAATTGACTTACAACATATATACATATATGTATAAATGCAGAATTATGAATGGATAGCTCTATGTGTTTTCCAAGTGAACACATCTGCATCAATAGACAGCACCCCAGAAACTTCCCTCATCCCCCTTCACTCACTGTCTAAGGTAACCACTATCTTGACTTCTAACATCATGGATTAGTTTGGCCTGTTTTTGAACTTCATATAAATGGAATTACACTGTATGTATTCTATTATGTTTGACTTCTTTCACTCAAAATTTTATTCCTGTAATCCATTTATTTTGTAATATGTACCAATAATTTGCTCATTTTCATTGCTGTGTAGTATTTCATTGTGTGACTGTGTTAGAAATTACTTAACTATTCTACTGTTGCTGAACGATTGTGTTGTTTTGGTTTTGGGCTTCTACAAATAACACTGTGATGAATGTTCTTGCACATGCTGCTGAACATGTGGTCACTTTTCTGCTGGATATGTACCCAAGAGTGGGTCATATATTTAAGTGCTATATACACTTTGGATAGCCTAGGAGCATAATTCTGGACACCAGAACCCCACAATCCCAGTCTCTGAGCTCTGTGGCCTCTGCAATGATTTGTTTAACCCCTTCATTCTTACTAGAGAAGCTTGAGACTCAGCCTGGGAAAGTGACCTGTGTGAAGTCACACAGCAAGTAAGGGGGCACTTGAGTCAGGTCTCTCATTTTCAGGCAAGAATGAATCAAGACTAATACTGGTCGAATACCTTGAAATAGTAACATGAGGAAACTCTTCCTATCTGACCAAGAACAATGACATGCCATTCCAGCTTGTATAAGAAGCCCTATCATTTATTAAATATCTGCAAAGTGCTGGGCACATTGTGTCATATGTTTACATGTGTCATAGATTTGCATTATATATTATCTGTAATCTTATAGCAGTCCTTCAAGATGAGTGCTAATAACTTTATTTTTCAGGTGGGAAAATGGACTCAGAGATGATGAATAACTTTCTCAGGTTTCCAGGAAGTGTTGACGCTGGGATCTGAATCTGCTTGAAATGACTTGGGGGATAGACCAGCGAACTCCTTCTTATGAAGCTAAGCACTTTATTTCTCTCAGACCCTAGGGTTTCTCCCAAGTATAGAGAATCCTGTTTTCCATCATAGACTGTGGGACTAGAGGAAGGCAATTCAACATGGAAAGCAATTAATATACTTGTGGCTTTCCCTGTAAGGACTGATACAGAAAGTGACTGCTTATAGCCACTATGGCAATAAAAGTTTCTATTAGAAAGTTACATAAGTAGTGAATACTTGGTCCTCAGGCTCTTGCCAGAAGCCTCTCGGACAGCAAATCTTGATGTTCAGAAACTAACCAAACCCATTTTAGAGGAGCTTGGACGTGGGCTTCATTATTCCAAGAATCATTATAGATATTCACCTCTTGTCCCTGTCCCATATCCTATATGGTATCTCAAAAAAGATAAATGATAATTATTAACATGTATTAGGTACATACATATATTGTGCCATGTACTGACTACATTTACATACATACTCTCATGTGAATGATCTCATTGAGTTCTCCCAACAACATTTTGATATAGGTACCATTGTTATCTCCACTTTATGGATGAGGAAATGGATGCTTAGCTGATGTAACTTGCCTCACAACACACGGTAGTGAATGGGCCAAGGCTTCACCAAGGGCCTGCGCAGTCTCTGTGCTCTATTCCTATTGTATGTCTTGATGCACGGGTGCACAAAACTGCTTGTTTACCTATTGATGCCTCACTTAGTTAAGGTTTATAAAATTTTTTAAAAAATCATTCATCTAGGAGTGTTCACAGCCATCACAACCACCAAAAACTAACAAAGTGAATTCTCTATTTGTGAGGACAATTCTCCCCTAACTTCCACCTTGGAAAGAGGAAGGATTTTTTTCTACTGTAATTGGTTTAAATAATGTAAAAAGAGACAGGTGGGGAGGGAGAGTGATTCAGGGAGAATCTGGGTGTTGGCAATGGGAGAGTGGACAGTACAACGCCACTTTAGGGTTTGGTTTAGCTTTTCACTGGCCTCCCTGAATCTTCTCTGACTGACCTTGCCCACTCCTTGTCCACTAGTGAAAGGGTTTCATGGAAGCAAGAGGGTGGGGTTAGTGTGGATGTGGACTGTTATTTTTAGAATTTCTGAACAGTGTTGAAAGCGGGTGTGCTATTCTGAAATTACTTATGCTATTAGGGCACAGCTCTTTATGTTTCTGCTTTATTATTTTATAAAAAAGAACATTTAAAGTTTTAAGTGAGTGTGTGTTCCCCACTTCATAGCTGGAAACTCAGTGTACCACTCAGTGATTAATTCTGTGGGAATGCAGGTGACCTGTTTATTTTAGCCCCTCTGCAAGTTGCATTAACTAAAGAGCCCCTGCTAGACAGCAGCATTAGCAGGTGACTCTCTGGGCCATATGCCGAAAAAGACAGCTGTTTCACTTAAGTTCATTGAAAGGGAAATGTGAAAGGTACCTAAAAGTCTAATGGCTTATCTGTCTTCTCCCAAACTCCTTCTGCTCATTGAATGATCTGGTGTATGTGGAGGGAAGGGGGAGAGAGAGAGAAAAAAGAAAAAGAAGGAGGAGGAGGAGGAGAGAAGGGGAGGGGCAGGGGGAGGCTGGGACTATACCACACACTTTCTGTTTCAAGGCGGGCTATAACACACGGCCAAGAACTTCCAGTCTTTCAAAATTGCCTGATTCTTGCCAATAGTAGAAATGGTAGAGGCATGAAAAACATCTTGTGGTTAAAATGCTGACTAAGCCATTTTCCAAAGTCAGGTTCAAAGAAATTAGGTCTGGGAACAAACACTTGACCATTAAAAGAAATGTTTTCTGCTTCTCTTCTCCCTAAAAAATCTCACTTTACTACAGGGGACAAGACTGTCAATCAACTTCATAAGGGGTAACCTCGGCAGCTAAGATCCAGACAATAATTAACTGCATGACCTGGGATACATTACTTAACCCATCTGTATCTTAGTGTCCGCACACGTCAAAGCTATTCGTGTACTCTCAAGAATCATTGAGACTTGAAATATGAAGATTGTCAGTGTTTGGTATGTACTGAGAAGAAACTAGGTGTTGTAATATAGATTTTTACAACAGAAATTTTCCAACCTGTTTGGGTGAGAAGTTATTGTCATTTTTGTTTTTTGTTTTTAGCGCATGGTGATGTTAAGAATTTTAGTTACTACTCTGATTAAAATGTAAATGACTACGCATTTTACAATAATGTCTAAATTTCTTTAGTTTCTCCAACAAAGGATAGAGAACAACATCACTTTGGGGCATATTCTAATTCTCTTGTGTGTTCAGGCTTCCCATACAAGTTACCTGGAGCTAATTAATGAAGGTACAAGAGCCTAAATAGAAGAGACTCATCTTTTGCCTGAGGATCATCTAGATAGGGGGCTGATCCTTTGAAGATTATTACATGGAAGGTGCTGTGTTAAATTCTTGCCCTGAAGGATGCTCACAATCTAGGACTGGGCCATGGGGCTATGATCTTACTCTCACACTTATTTGATGGGAACACAGGCAAAGAAGGTGCCTTTGAAATCACAGTGGGATGACTTCATCAGGAGAGCTAGCTCATCATCCATGTGCAGCTTGCTCTGCACTGCAGTGACTTCTTCTGGAGTGCAGACACAAAGAGGACCTTCAAGCAAGAATACTGCTCAGGTTCTCAGTCACTAAGAAGTCCCAGACCCTGAGTGTCAGCCCCAGAGGCTGGGGTCTCTGGCCATCTGCCAGGCTTCTTGAAGGGTGCTTTCAACAAGAGTGAATGCTTATACAATTAATTCCCAACAAAGACACTTCCATTGGCACACAAAACATGTATGGGAAAGTGAGAATTCTGAATTGTTGGGAGAAAATGTCTTGTTCGGGGAGTGACTGGAATCAGGTTCCTATCTGATCCTCTTGAATTACTCTATTTTCTCTCTGTTGCATTTAAATAATGTTTGGAAATTAAGTGTGCAAATATGAGACATGGACTGCTACTGTGGAAACAAAATGGGAATAATTATTACTTTGTGCTCTGAGCAAAAGAAGTCTAGACATTCTAATTCTAGAGATCTAAGAATAGAAGTTAGAAGAAATGAAAGTTAAGTGGGGAAGAAATATATCCTTGGACAGAAAGGAGATCCCCAAAGCTAACGTGCCCAAGAAGTCCATATTTGATATTTAAAACAACTTCAACCATTGTAAACAATTTATTTTTAAAGACTTGCCTTGTTAAATTGTTAGCCTATAGACTACACATCATGGGTCTGGTCTACACTGTGGTGTGTTGTGCCTACTTTCTGGCTGCCTCGAGGGGAAATGGAAAGTTTAAATCACTGGTTTAAGTAATGGAATCAAGAATCAAACTGGGGGTGACAAAGTATTCCCTTGGCTCTGGTTGTGAAAGTCACTTTCAAGCACAAATGTTCTGACAAAAAAGGGATCAGGAGAATTTGTTTCTTTAGGGATATTTATTCTCACCTCCACTTCTACCATGTCACTGCTGGTACCAGTGTCTGGGGAGGAAGCGTCTGACATTAGTACAGTCTGAACTCAGCAACAGAAAATCGCAGGCCAAGCTGGGAGGGCTATGAGAGATCAAATAACCTAAACTTCTCGGTTTCATTCTAAGAGTTCCTAGTCCCATGAGGAGACGAGACTTGCCTGAAGTCACAGTGCTAATTGAAGCGAGCCAGGCTGAAATGCAGATCGCTGGACATCCACTCCTGTGCTCTTTTCATTATGCTAAGGGCTTCTTAATTTCCTGGATACCTAGAAAATGAAATGCATTAACTCAGTAGATATTTATTGACAGGCTCCTGCTGTATGGCAGGAGTGGCGGGAAGGGTGGTGGTGTGCGATGGTGTCCAAAACTCACGTAGTCCCTGCCTTGGCCAGTTTACAACCCAGTGCGAGGAGGAAGACATGAAGCCAAGGATCACACAAATAAATATGTACAAGCTGTGAGAAGTGACATAAAAGAAACATAGGCTGTCATGAACACTTACAGCTGGAGACCTGATCTAGTCTAGAGGGTCAGGGGAGACCTCCCTCCCTAGAGGTGACTTGAGTTGTGAATGGAAGTGAAGAGTAGAGGTGATGGGAGTGAAAGGGAAATGTTCCAGGTAGAGGGAACATCTGTGCAAAGTCCCTGGGACTGGGCCTGGGCCTGGGCCTGACTGCATGGAGCTGCCTGTGAGGGCACAGCAGGGCGTGTGCTTGTATTTTAAGAGCTACGGAAATCTTGAGCAGTGATCTGCCATGATCATGTCTGCATTTTATAAAGATCTCTCTGGCTGCTGCACACTCGACTAGCAAGGTCATCAGGCTCTAGGAGAGTGATAACCTTAGCTTGGGCCAGGGTAGTGGGGGTGGAGGTGGGGAAGAATGGACAGTTGGATAGAATGCCCGGCCAGGGATGGCGAATCGAGGGATATCATGAATTAGCTGCATAATGCACAGAAGTCAGCCCTCCATCTTTCCTCACTCATAGAAGCTTCAGAGCATTGATCCTCCTGCAGCATAACAATTTTGTTCATCTGTAGATCTCAAAGCATGAGAGGGATGGGACAGACAACATGGCCTGCCATTAAGTGACTCAAAAAGTCACGGATTTTATTGTAGTTGCAAACTTGAAAACAACACAGGTGGATGCAACGTAATTGGGGGTGGTTATCTCACCCAGAGTGAATAGGACTCAAAGACAAGGCTGGAGTGAGGAAATGGTCCTAGTCCCTCTTACTGCATCATGTTGAAGGAGAATAGCCTGCTATCCCTGAAACACCTTCACCTTCGACCTGCTCAGAATATAAAGTTTTGATGCTCATTCAGGTTTTAATATAATTTTTTCTAAGCAAATAGACATTTGTGTATACTAACTATGATGGGAGGGAGGAACCATCTCACGGATGATGGGACTGAAGTTCTGAGAGGCCATCTCGTTGCTAAGCCAAGGGCTCTAAGCCCCATAGTGAGCTGCCTATGAATACTGTACCTTCTCTCTGTGCCCAGCACTTGTTGGATTCTGTAGAAAGAAATGTATCATCAAGCATTTTCGAATTAATATTCACCAGATTTAGGAAGATTTCTTGCATTGGCAAGGCTGAGAAATTTCCTTCTTGTCCTTTTTTTAAATCACCTCTGATTTCCCCATTTTACCCCAACTTTTGTCATCACTTGGAATTTCCCCAGTGACAAACCCCATCTCTGTTTGGAGCTCCCCAACTTTCCCCATCCCAGCTCTCTCTCTGTCTCATGCACCCACAGGTGCGGGTGAAAGACCCTTCCTCCGGGCTCAACTGAAGGGTGGGGTTTGTGGAGGCCTCTTTAGATGATGGCTACATTGTGTTGGCTTCCTTGACATGCTGCCATGGGTTTTCAGGAGGGGCATCTTTATGGGCTCTGGCTGGGGTCCTTGGGGTAAATGCAGGATGCCTCAGGGGCCCCCTACACTCTTCTGGATTTCTATAGGGCCTGGGATTCTCTGTTTGGGGCCTGATTCTCATTTACTCTGGGCCACTCTTCTTTCGAAAAGCAGCTCTGGGAAATCTGGCCCCTGAAAGGAATCAAGAAGGTGTCTGCTGTGGGGACAGGCGGATACCCTCATTAGATCTGGAGGTCTCTCTGAAGCCCAGCTGGCTTCTGTAAGGAGCTAGTCCTGCAGAGAACTGGAAACACCAGAGTGTTACTGGCCGGCCTTGCTCTCTCTCCTCCCCTCAGCTCATCCTCCTGGGCCTGGACGTGTCTGCTCTTCAGCACTCTGAGGTCCCTCTGGTCACCTCGCAGGCACTGTCAGTCAGTGAGGTGAGACACAGTCCAGTGGCCATTCTCCCCATTCTCCTCCATTAGGAAGATTGCTCCATGACAGGCCTGACCTCCATGTCATCGACATCTTGCCTGAGAGAGAATTATTTTACAGGCCGGGGCTTGTCAGGATTGCCCACTCCAATGCTTGCTCTCCTCAGCTCTGCGCCCCAGTGAGTGATCCAGGCCACTAGCTTGGTTGAAGCTGCACACACAGCTTTCCTGGGAGGGGAGCCTTTCGTCCCCACCCCAATTTCACTTATTAAATTACATCTCCACCTGCTAACTCTGACCCAGATCCAGCCCCCTCTTTTAAAAAAATATATTTTATTGATCTTGCTATAACAGTTGTCCTATTTCCCCTCCACTCCCCTCCACCCTGCACACCCCCTCTCTCCCACATTCCCCCCCCCCTTTAGTTCATGCCCATGTGTCATATTTATGTTCTTTAGCTTCTACATTTCTCATACTATTCTTGCCCTCCCCCTGTCTATTTTATACCCACCATCTATGCTAGTTATTCTCTGTACCTTTTCCCCCTCTCTCCTTCTCCCATTGTGATCTCCATTTCTGTGGTTCTGTTTCTGTTCCAGTTGTTGGCTTAGTTTGTTTTTGTTTTTGTTTTAGGTGTGGTTGTTAATAATTGTTAGCTGTCATTTTACTGAACATTTTTTTTATCTTCTTTTTCTTAGATAAGTCCCTTTAACATTTCATATAATAAGGGCTTGGTGATGATGAACTCCTTTAACTTGACCTTATCTGAGAAGCACTTTATCTGCCTTTCCATTCTAAATGAAAGTTTTGCTGGATAGAGCAACCTTAGATGTAGGTCCTTGGTTTTCATGACTTGGAATACTTCTTTCCAGCCCTTTCTTGCCTGTAAGGTCTCTTTTGAGAAATCAGCTGACAGTCTTATGGGCACTCCTTTGTAGGTAACTGTCTCCTTTTGTCTTGCTGCTTTTAAGACTCTCTCTTTACCTTTCATCTTGGGTAATGTAATTATGATGTGCTTTGGTGTGCGCTTCCTTGGGTCCAACTTCTTTGGGACTCTCTGAGCTTCCTGGACTTCCTGGAAGTCTATTTCCTTTGCCAGATTGGGGGAGTTCTCCTTTATTATTTGTTCAAGTAAGTTTTCCACTTGTTGCTCTTCCTCTTCTCCTTCTGGTATCCCTATAATTCAGATGTTGGAACGTTTAAAGATGTCCTGGAGATTCCTAAGCCTCTCTTCATTTTTTAAAATTCTTGTTTCTTTATTCTTTTTTGATTGGATTTTTCTTTCTTTCTTCTGGTCCACTCCATTGATTTGAGTTCCAGTTTGCTTTCCATCACAATTGGTTCCCTGTACATTTTCCTTTATTTCACTTAATGTAGCCTTCATTTTTTTCATCTAATTTGCAACCAAATTCAACCAATTCTGTGAGCATCCTGATCACCAGTGCTTTGAACTATGCATCTGATAGGTTGGCTATTTCTTCATCATTTAGTTGTATTTTTTCTGAAGCTTTCATCTGTTCTTTTGTTTGGGCCTTTTTTTTTTTTTTTTTTGTCTTGACATGCCTGTTATGTAGTGAGGGGCAGAGTCTTAGGTGTTCACCAGGGTGGGACAACCCAGTCGCTGGTTTGTGATGCTATATGTGGGTAAGGGGTCCCAGAGGGAACAATGGCACTTGTTCTGCTCTCTGCCAGATTTCAGTCACTTCCCCCTCTTCTCACAAGCAAATTGGGCCCTTCTAGTGCTGATTCCTGTGTGGGTGGGTTTGTGTACGTTCTAGGCCCCTGTGGGTCTCTCCAACTAACTCTCCGGTGAGGCTGAGAGTTTCGCCTGGCACCTCACCCCCCACAGGTGTTTTCAATCAGTGTTTTGAGGCTTTATTTCCCCACACTGGAGCCCTGGGTTGCACAGCCTGTCTTGCTCCCCGGTTTCACCTGGTTTATCTGCGTGTGAATGTGGAACTGCCGGGTCCACCCACTGCCTTGTGTGCCGCCCCTCCATAATCCACCACCTCACTGGGTCTGCCAGCCACCACTTTGCTGTGACCCCCCTCTGTCTGGCTGCCCTACTCTGCCCCTCGTACTGGTCTGGATGAATATATCTACTTTAACTCCTTGGTTGTTGGACTTCCATACAGTTCAATTTTCTGTCGGTACTGATTGTTTCTTTTTCTAAATTGTTGTTGTCCTTATTTTGGTTGTGCAAGGAGGCACAGTGTGTCTACCTACACCTCCATCTTGGCCAGAAGTCTCAAACCCAGCCCCTTTCTAAAGCCTCTCTGACATTTCCTCATTTCCTGAATTCTGGGCCTGAGCCATCTCTGCCCCTCTTCTGACCAGGACCACTGCCCTGACCCAGACCGTGTGCTCAGGGAAAGTGGGGACCGAGTTGGCCCTGCCTCTGTTTGGTCCACAGAAGGTACATGATCCAAGTTCATTCCTTCATTTTTTTATTTTTGTCTAGGGAACATTTTTCTGCTTGCCCCGCGCCACCCCCCCCCCCCCCCCCGCAACCTCATTTTCATGGCCCAAACTATCAGGATGGCAAGAACATTTCGCCAATTCATGTGCCTCTTTGTCTCCAGGTAGGAACTGGGGTTCAGAGAGCATAGAGCACATAGGCAGCCCAGCCAGTCCTGTGGCCCCTCTTCCCTAACCCTGTGGACACCCTGCCTTTGCCTGGGGCTTGGCTCCTGCTGATGTTTTAGCTTCTTTTGCTTCTATTTCTGCTCCTGTTTCTGCTTCTGCTTTTCCCCCAGCTACTTTTTCCTCTATTGCTGCTTCTCTTCCTTCCTCTACCACCACTTCCACTCTTCTCTCCCTCCTTTTCTCCCCTGGTTCTTCCTCCTCCATCCTCAACTTCTTTTTCTTTTTCCTCCTCCTTCTTCATCTTTCTCATCCTCTGCATCACTCACTTCTGCCTCTGCTTTTTCTCTGTGCTTCTACTTCTTCCACAGTTGCTTCAACTTCTGCTTCTTTGTTCTGCCTTCGCATCTTCCACCTCTACCTTTTTCATTTCCTCTTCTTGCTCTTCTGCTTCTGTTTTTCTGCTGATTTAACATCTGCTGCTTCTACTTCTTCCCATTCTGCTTTTCTCCTCCTCCTGTTGCTTTTCCTTCTGAGACGACTCTGTCTTCTCCTTCTTTCCTTCTCCTCTTCCTTTTTCCTGGTTGTTTTCCTCTTCCTCAGATTCCGTTACTTCTGCTTCCGCTTTTCCACCTCTGCTTTGGCAGCTGCTGCTTCTTCTGCTCCCCGCCCCCCCACACTGTTGTTGGTACTTCTCCTTCCACTTCTACTTCTCCTCTTCCTTCTTTTTCCTCTTCTTTTTTCCTTCTGCTTCTGATTTTTCTGCTCCTTCTGTTTTCCTGTTCTTCTTCTCCCCTCTGCTCTTTCTCTTCTCTCTCTTTCTCCTACTCAGTTTTGAACATGCTGTGCCTGTAAGACATCTGCCCATACTTTCTCCAGGGCTTTCCTAAGAGCTGCAAAATTTCTGCCAACTTGGGACCGGCCAATCAACATTCAGTACAGTGTCTTTAATAAATGACAAAGACTGTCAACGAGAAGCCCTCTCAGAGGAACCGTGCTCTATAATAAACTCAGTATTAAAAAACCTATTTGTTTGATTCTCGTAGTAGCCACAGTGGGTGGAACAGAGGACATGAGACTCAGTGAAGCTTCTCTAATCCCAAAACCACACAGAAAGAAGTAGAGCTTTTATTAGAAGAGCTAGAGCTACCTGTCCAGGGTTTTCTGTAGGGCTTAACATGTTTGTTTGTTTGTTTTTCAGATAAGTTTTAGATTCCCAACAAAACTGAGTAGGAAGCACAGAGAGCTCCCATAGGGGCTTGCATTTTTATAGAGCTTAATAATGTTCCTTTGCAACTCTTAATTTTACCTGTTCAAAAAACATTCAGTGAGAATATCAGCCCAGAGAGGGAAGGGATTCAGCCCTGGTCACACAGAAAGGTAGCAATATCTGACTGGGGTGAAGGCTCCTGGCATCTTGTTTAGGGACCCAGAAAGGGCCAGTGCCACTCCAAAAAGCAGTGGGGCATTGAGTGATAGGGGTGAGCCCTGGGCCAGATTTTCCTGTGTCACTAACCCTCCCCTCACAGGTCCTGGTGCAGTTCTCTGAGCTCTTCCATCCTTAAGAAAAATTCTAGTGAGCCAAGTCAGGGCAGAAAACCAATAAACACAGGAATTGCTTTTTAAGAAAAGCTTGATTAAAAAAAAAAAAGGAAAACTCAATTGATAGGCTGAAAGTGCCACGAAGCCACAGGACAATTAGTGTATGCTGGGCTCCAAACTCTGAGCAGATGCCATCCTGGTTGGGAGCCAAGCCCTGGGAATAGAAACGCTGGCCCTTCTGCACCAGTCCTGGCAGGGCCTCCTAGGCAGCTGGTCTCCAGCCAGTCACTCCTTTGCTGCCAACACTGCACAGGCCCCAGGAAAATGAAATTTGGAAAAATTCACTTTTGCTTATTTGGAAAGTGGGTGGGGGTAGCCTGTCGTGTGGGAAGTAGTAGACTATTCATCATCCCCTTGAAGGCAGGCCTAGCCTGCTTTTACTAGCCATCACCTCCTATTAAAGAAAAAATTATTCATTCCCACCTGCTAAAGAATGATAAGGCAGACTTTATTTGAGGGGACCATTGAGACAGGTGTAGGGACCACTGCAGTAGGGGAAAGAAACTGGGCTCAACTCCGAATATGGCATAAACAAGCGGGAATTTATAGCCAAGGAGCAGGGTGGGGGGCTGTCAATAGATGGAAAATTACTAAGAGAAGACATCAGCGATAAGGGGGAATTCTGTCTAAACTGACTTAACAGGATCCTTGCAGAAGGTAGACCAGGGTGATCAGACATCACTTGGAGACAGGTGGAGAGTGAGGAACCTGTTTAGATATCAAGAGTGATCAGGTGTAGAGGATGGGGGATTATGGCTAAAATGACTTAGCAGGCTTCTTGCTAAAATTGGACGATGCTGAGATGAGCAAGGAAGTCAAGGAGAAGATCTTTGTCTAGAGCTAAAAGGAGTACTGATCATATAGTAGGTTCTCAAAAATATGGTTCACTGATGGCACACATGCTGCAGGTGGGGAAGGGAGCTTTCACTGCTTCCCCAAGTTTCCAGCTACAGAATCTTTATGTTTGTAGAACTCATGGCCTGGTGTCTAGAGTATGGGGAATGGTGGTGTGTGTCAGGAGTAACAGGTTAATGGCTTCCACACGCAGGTGAAATTTTAGAGGAAACCCAGAGGATAGTGGGGCTGGGGTGGTTTTACAGGGGAGAGGCAAGCTGGCCACACCTTGGGGCTTGCAGGAAGGAAGGACAGGGGACCTCAGAGAGCTCTCTTGGGCATGGGAAGAGCGCCAAGGGCTTAACTATAGAATGGCTCATGGCAGCAATTCTGTTATTTAGCCATTCAGCAAATATCCGTGTGCCTGTTCTTTGTGATGAGTTTCCTGGAAAAGTGTTGCATTATTGTGAATGACAGGGTTCCTTTTGGGTAGATCTTTTGAAGAGAGTCTTTAGAAAGCATGACTTGCAATCCAGGAGTGCTGGTGGCCAAAGGCACCAAGTGCCACTGCAGCACTAACTCCCTGACAAGAGCAACCCTACCCTTGAGGCTCTACTGGGACCACGTCCACCTACGAATAAGCGCATGCTTCCAGGCACAGAGATCACGCCTGCAGTGCGGTGCACAGGAAGTGCATGGCTGCTCGGAGAGGTGGCAGGAACTTCAGGAGGATGTGGCAGTGGGGCTGGCCCTTGAAAGGTGGGATGGGCCTGGCTATGAAAAGGGCAGAGTAATCAAAGGCTGGGAGTCAGCAGTGTTGTTTGCGGGGAAGGTCATCCTGTATGACTTGAGTGGAAAGTGGGAGCTGAGGTTGGGAGTTGTAACCTGGGCCAGCTCAGATATTTCTGTGTCCTTCCTTTTTCTTTTTTTGACTTTCAGTGGAGAGGGTTGAGTTAATCACACTCTTTAGCTCATGACGCATTGTCATCATTGGTCCCTACAAATTCCCTCTCGTTTTACTTATTCATTGCCATTTCCCCATCTGTAGGTGACACAGTCTAGTATGTTTGGTGATTATCTTTTTGTTTGTACATGTTCTTGTAGAACGTGCATTATTTTCTCTAGTTATTGAGGATAAGTGCTGTTTTAATGTATATCAATAATTTTGGGTTTTCTCTATTTCATTCTGCTTCTGACGTCTGATTTGGGACTATGGTTTTAAGATCCATTGATACCACTCTGTGCGCAACTAGACAAGGACTTCTAACTGCTGTATGGTACTTCACGAAGTATTCCACTACCTTTTGCCTACCCATCTCCCAGGGGTGGATGATTATGTTGCCCACAAGTGGTTCCTTAGCATAGGAGTGCCATGTTGAGAGCTACCTTTGAGCAGGCTGTAGCCCCACAGGGTTGACACATGCTCATCAGTCAACAAGATACTTGTAAGTTAAGCTTGGATGTATCTAGCCTGAGCAGAAGTGGCTGTGACTTCATATTCTTGAGGAACTTGCAAGGTTGCTTACAGGCAGTCCACATTCTTGGTAACTGTGTAATGTGGCAATGCATGGGACAAATATCAGGTCTCGGCCCTGGCTTTGAAAGGACAATGTGTTCTTTATGCATAATAGGAAGTTTAGGAAGCATATTCAGGATGTCTGTTTTCCCTGAAGGTCAGCCCATGAATAAACATGGTCTTTGGTTTGGTTTGATGCAATCACGGGGTTGGGGGAGGGGCAGCACATACCTACAGCAACCAAGACAGAATGGAATGAAACTGGATGTGTGTGTGTGTGTGTGTGTGTGTGTGTGTGTGTGTGTGTGTTAGGGTGACTAGGCCAGAATGGAGGATGGAGGAGGTAAGGACATAGTTACGAAAGACTATTGTCTTTTCCATTCACCCTTGCCAGTCATGACTTGGAGATAGCCTGTTGCCAAGTCCCAGTTAAAGCTTCTAACTAAAGAGCATGCAAAGTAAGCTGTTCTTCTTAATTTAAGGAGCTGGCTCCTGTCTATGCCTCCTGCATTTCAGGAGAATTTGTTTTTGATTTGGGGAAACTCAATTTCATGAAGAGTCTAGAAGGTCTACTCCCTTGTCAGCGTGTCTGTCCATCTGAATGGGTAAAGAAGAGGGTGCAGTGACTTAGGCAGCCAGGGATGCTGTTTTGCTTCTGACTTTCCTCTCTGGGTCTGGCCAGTGTGGCTCTGACATCAGAAGTAAGCAGCGAGCTGGGCAGTCATCAAATTCCAGGAAGCTCCTCCAATGCCAGTATTTAAAAGCAAAGGCTGGGAGGGACTGGCCATGTTTTAGATTGAATCCAACCGAGGTCCTAGGAATCCCACATTCTCTGCACTTAATCCTTTTCACACATGCCACATTCCTCCGGCAGCCCTGTCAGAAATAGGAAATAGGATTAGAGTGGTTCACCGTTTCCTTGATTTGGAGGGCAAGGGTGACAGTGACATCACAGATAGAGATCCAGGGGGCTAGGGGGCTGACCATTCTGGGAAGAGTGGGTCCATGGCTGTGTTGTTCACTGCTGGGCCACAGCATCCAGTACAGCACCTGGCATAGACTAGACAGATGTAAATTCAACAAAACTGTGATGATAACTGAAATTAAATGACAGGGATCAGAGAAAGCATCTAATTTATCTTCAGGAAAAATGAGGTCAAGAGAATAGAAGGGATTTTCTCAAGCTCATTATTAGAAGATCCTGGAAAATTATTTGATATGATACTTAGACAGGGCACACTTAATTCATGAGTAGATCTGATTGCTAGAATCTTCTTTAGAAGCTAGTAAACACTCCTTGAAGGAATACCCATGGGACGCCCAGCCCTAGTGAGGGCCTTGGGGCTGCTTAGGGCCAATGATTTTGAGCATCCAATCGGAGCCGGGCATTGTTTTAGGTGCTCCATATGTGTTATCTTACTTAATTTTCATTACAGTCCTTCCAAGTGAATCTCCATCGAGCAGAAAAGGAATCTAAAGTTCAGAGAGGCCAATTGCTTGACCCAAAGCAAACAGGACAGCCAGGGAAGCTGCTGAAAGGCCACCTTGCATTTAGTGGAGAGTGAGAGGTGGCCTTTGTTTTTAAATCAATCCCACCCTTTACTGGAGATTTAAAATTTATTCTTGGTGCTTTTCTGAAGGTCCCAACCATTTTTAAATTTAGTATAATTAAAAAATAAATTAGTGTATCATAAAAACAACATGGAATTTTAAACAGAAAGCTGGATCCAAAATTTCATAATAAATTTACCATTTGGATACTGACACAGAATTCGTGTTAATATAATTAATCACAGCACCTGAAAGCAAATCAAAATTCGTTGACAGATGGAGAGAGTGGGGAAAAACTATGGAGTGATGCACATAGTTGCTATGTTTAGGCTTTGAAGAGATCAGAGGTATATTTTTGCCTTTAACAACTTAGAAACCAATGCCATAGCCTTGCAGGCATCTTCAGGTAACGTGTAGGGCAACAAACTCTGCTAGTTCTTCCTTAGCTGGCTTAGGCTTTCCTTACCCTCTGTATTAACCTGCAGGGCCTACACCTTCCGGTCCCTTCCATTCTCTCCATCGCTGAAGATGCTTCAACCTAACGGGACTTTCTTCTCCTCTGACATGACCAGCCTATTCCTGCCTCAGGACCTTTGTACCTGCGGTACTCTATTCCTGGGATCCTTCTCCCCCGATCTTTAAATGGCTGATTCTTTGTCATCAGCTATAGCGTTACCTTCTCAGGAAGCCTTCCTTGGCCATCTTAGGTTAAAAGAGCTTCTCTTTATCACCCTGCCCCAACCACGCTAGCCATTCTCTATCCCATTACTCTGTTCTATTTTCTTTGTAGCATTTGCCATTATGTAAAGTTCTCTTATTTATATAATTATTTAAGTATTTCTTGCAATCTCTCCTTCTGGCCCACACATTCAATGACAGTGGGGAATCCATTGTTTCTTCAGTGCCTCTGCCATGTTGTGTATGAAATATGTGCTTACAAGCATTTGTCAAATCAACCAGTGAATGAATAATTGAATGGGTGAATGAACCAGCTGACCAGGAGGCACTGTAGTAGAAAAGAATCTGGACTGGGGAATGAAAAACACCACAAAGTTCTTGCCCTTAACATGGGAACCACCAATCCTACCAAAGCCTCTGAATTTCTCTGAGCCTCAGTTTCCTCAGCCATAAAATGGGGACAACAACACCTCTACTCTGTGACTCACTGGGTTGTGAGTGAGGAATGGATGCAAAGGTTGCCTGTGAAATGTAAAGCTCTGCCCACTGTTAGCTGCTTCTGCTGTGATCAGAGGAGACTGGCATCTCCAGCTGGAATGGAGAGAACCTGCACAGTTTGGCTGCCTGTGGGTTTCGGTTTTTCCATCAAGCAACCGCTGAGTTTCCTGAACACTATTAGATGCTCAGAACTCTAGGGACCGGGATCGGCATAAGAGGCAGGGGCCTGGCCCCTGATTTAATTGGAGAGCAATTAGTGAGCAATGTGGGCCAAAGTCTTTATTAGTCATAAGTCTAATGAGCTGAAATGGAACAAAGCTGGAAAAACTCATTAAGTATAAACATATTTACACATCTATTGTCAGCCATACCACTTGCTTCTAAAGCAAGTTGACTTTAATTTATTACAGTCATTATTTCTGTCTGGAAGAGATAAAGAACCTGAATTTCATAAGCATGCATGCAATGATTAGAGTCAAAGGAGACATACCCATGCTTGGTAGATATTTTTCAGATGCAATAATTCTCAGCATTGTAGAAATTTTACTAATTTTAAGAAAGAAGCAATAAAGAAGGTCCCAAGAACTATGTTTACTAAGAGGCTTCCTTTTTTGTCTTAACCATTACTCAAACACATTAGGAATCCTTTGGGAAATAGGACTTGAATAATTAGAAAGAGGAGAGTGAGGTATGAGAGTGAGGTCCAAGCCTCGAGGGATGAGGATGGTGTATTGCAGATGCAGTGAGGAGGCTGGCTGACCTGGAGTGGGGGGTTTGTGCTGAGAGGTAGCAGGAGATGCTGTTAGGAGCATTTGGCGGAGGCTTGAGTGCCAAGGTAAGGAATGTTGTGATAGATTGTTTTTCAAAGGTTGTTACGACAACGGGTCTATCTATCCTACATGCTCTCCTTAAAATGTAATGTTGGTACCCCTCCCATTGAGTGGCAGGGTCTTTATCCCCGCCCCTTGAACCCAGACAGAGCCTTGTAACTGCCTCGATCACTAGAGAATAAAGGAAGTGCATCATGTGAATTCTAAGGCTGGGTCATACAATGCCATGCATGCACTTACTTCCCTTTCTCTCTTTTGGTATATTTTCTCTTAGAACCCAGTCACCAAACTCTGAAGAGGCCCAGGATAGCCTAGGGTGAGAGATCACAGAGAAAGGCCACACGTAGGTGTTCTGACAACAGCCCCGCTAATGGCCAGCATCTATCAGCATCTAGCACACATAGGTGAAGATAACTCCAGATACTTCCAGCCCCAAGCTGCTGAGTCATCCCCACTCTTTGTTTCTTCCCAGCTAAGGCTGTAGAAGTGAGGGGGCCAGCCTCATTAAATTCCTAACTCTCAACATCTGCAAGATAATGGTTGTTTTATACCACTGCCCAAATGATCGGCTGGGGTGGGTTTGTTAAGCAGCAAGAGTAACGGGAACGAACGTGTACTTCCATGGAAAGCAATTGCAGAGTGGGAGCAGAAAGAGACACGCTCAGAGCAATGCCAGGGCATCCTCAGCAGCTGGTCTCAGTGATCATCACAGCTCTCACCTTTGCTCCTCCTGTCTGGTGTTTCTCAGAGGGTTTTCATGGATAAACATGAGGCACGGGGTCCAGAGATTGCCGCCCCTCTTTACAGATGAGGAAATTGAGGCTCAACGAGACTCGGTAAGACTAGCCAGCCCAAGGCCCTACAAAGTGCAAATGGCAGTGGATCCAGTGAACATCCCTAACACCCAGCATAACACCGTCTAATCCCTCCTGTCGCACTTCCTCAGCCCCCTCCCTGTCTCTCTGCCCTTCCCTGATAGATGAAGAAACTGGCCAGAGAATCCTGATGCCTTGTTCAAAATTCCTGGAACAAGTGAAGAATATCCAGTGGCCAAGAATTCATCCTGTTCCACCCCCTGCTGGGCACTCGGGGCTTCCAGAGGCATGAACTTCTCCGGTTGACTAAAGTTAGCCTGGTGTCCTAGGTCCACCGTGACCATGGTCATGCCATAGCTGCTCTAGACTAACTCATTACACCCACGGGCAAGCCCAGAGCCTAGCCATGCTTTAAGGTCCATCCTACTTGCCAGCTCCTCAATAAAGCATTCCCTGACATCCCAGCATTGAAAATTAATGGCTCTCTCCTTGAGCTCCAGTAATACTTTGTTTATAACTCAACGACAGTGTATTATATGGGGGTATCTTCACTTTCATGTCTAATGATTAATGCTAACTGTCAACTGAGTCGTTAGGTGGACTGTTGCTAGAACACCTGCACATGGCCTCTCTATGTAGTCTCTTCCCAACAGCAATAAGTAAACACTAGTGAACTAGAAACATACCTGCAAGTCCAACAATCAAGGGAGAATTGTACGTGTCTGAAGAAAGAGAGAAGCAGGGTATGTGCATGGATGTGGTGGTGAGGAGGGAGTGAGGAAAGTGGGCATTAAAACTAAATGACTTTTAATTTCCCTCCCAGCCTGGAGAGTCTAGTTTTCTTTCTGGAATTCTTTACATAACCTCCCGGGGTATTAGGCTCTCTGCCAACACATCCTAATAGAAGCTTGATGATTAGGGCCCACGCAGCCAGGAGCAGAGCTAAGAGGGCTATCCAGTGAATGTTGACGGAGCACCAGCTGTGTACCCAGCACCGTGCTAGCTCAGGGCTGTACGCAGGCCTGACCAGGTCCAGGCACACACAGGACGGCCGCAGAGGCTAGGCTGGCCCATGGTTCCAACACTGGGCCGGAAGTCAGGAGACCTGGGCAGGTCTCAGCTTGGCTACTCCCTTTGTGAGCATTTGATGAGCATCTACCATGTGTGGCCTGAGCCCCCCACAGGACACACAAGGATGCGACCCATTCCCCTATAGGAGCTTGTAGATGACTTGGGACTTCGTGTAACTGCTCTTTGCTTACTTGTTTTGTATGTCAAAATTGAGCAGATGGGAAAACATTTAGCGAGGTGGGCACACCACACTCTGTGTCTGCCGGGGAAACCGAGTGTTCTCAGCCATCCCCCTCAGACCCCCGCCCCTGCAGATGTCCCTTTCTCAGTGGGACTGGCAAACAGACCCTCAGAGCTTCAGGAGGTCAAGAATTGTTAGGACAATCCACAGGCCTGGCTGGCAACACTGAAAGAACTAAAAGCAAGTGAGTTTCCAGAATTCAGGGGTAAAGAAGAAAAGAACAATTCAGAGGGCGATAGAGACTGCAATGAGGGAAAACATCTACTTGAGGAAGGGAAAGGAATAAATGATAGTAACTAGTCAGATTCCTCTCTAAACTCTTTTTTAATTTATGTTTTCTGAAGCAGCTCAATCACCTGCCAGCTCCCTCTGGGGTGGCTTCTCCCTGCCTCTGTGATGGGCACTGGTCAGACAGGTGCAGGATGCGGGAGATGGAGCCGCAGCACGGAGCTCCGTGGGATAGTGGAAAGACCTCTGGAGTTGGAGGTCCCGGCTGCAGACTCATCTCTGGAGAAGTTACTTCTCTGAGTCTCAGCGTTCTCATCGCATGAGAACTCGAGGGGCTCAGCACTGTTGTCACCCTGGCCCTCACCCCTACCACTGCCTCTCTGCCCCTGCCATTACTCTTTCCCCCACCTCCCAGGCTTCCACTGAATACCCTCCCCTGCTCCGGTTTCTCCTCTACTCCCTTTTCCAAAACAGGGCCTCATTGTGAGTCACTCTTCTTCTCTGGTGCCAAATGACCCTTCCTCAAAAAAAAAAAAAAAAAAAAAAAAAAAAGTTCTCTTCCTCTGGCTCTAGGCAAGCTCCTCCCCACGCCCCACCCCCCAGGAGTATCCTAAATGCCAGAGCCCAAAGGCACATCAGAGATACTTTAGATCAGTCCTCTCAACTCTGGCTCTCTTCAGCCCCACTGGGTTCTTTTTCAATATCAAAGCCTGGGCTCACCCTAAGCCAACTAAGCAGGTATCCGATGTCTTCTAAAAGCTCCCCTGGTGGCTCAAATGTGCCTCCAGGACGGAGAACTAAAGGGAGCTGCACCTCCCTGTCCCGTGTGGATTCAAATTACCTCCTCCCCTTATAAAAACAAACTTGGGGCCCTTCCAAAGCCATTCTTAGGAGCTGTCTTCTGGGTTTGGTTTGCTTTGGTCTCTTTTTCTTCCTTTTCTTTTTAAAAATGTGGACCTGAAGTCCAGAGGCTGAGTTAACGCTATTTCTCAGTTCACAGCACATCTCATAACTGATCCCTGCGAGACTCCCCTTTTTCATGAATGGCAGGTGATCACCCCCAGACCATTCCCTTTCTCTACCCACAGATCACCATCCTAATGTGTTTACATTCGTCTTTTCATTGGAATACGTCTTTGCAAAAAGTGTGTTGTTCTGTGTACATGTGCTTTTACTTACGTAAATGACATGTTACATGGCTTGTACTGCGTCAGCGACCTGGCTCCCTGACCCTCCACCTGCCATGGTCTCACAGACCAGCCAGCCCTGCGTTTCTTCCCTGAACTCACAGTCCCCTTGCGGGGAGAGATGAGACAGATCCCCCACCAGTGCGGCATACATTTCTCCAGGCTCAGAGACGTTGTGGAATCTGTACTGTCCCGTCCCTTAGCCCTGGGCTGACACGAGGACTGAGGTGCTGGTGCAGGAGCATCTGTTTCCCACAGAGTCCAGGACTTGACCCCACGCCAGAACAGGGGAACTGGGCTCTGCCGCCTGGGAAGTGGTGGTCTGCTTCCGACCAACAGCTGCCCCACCCACCTTGTCCAGTTGACTGTGGTTCCGCAACCGCTGATGTGGCATCTCAAGTTTGTGGTCACCTGGGAAGACAACCCAGAGCACCATTCTCTATGCCCCGAGGACTCTGGCAGCTGCCCATCAGTGTACGTGTGCACACACAGGGACAGGCAGTAGCCTGGTGCCCTGGGTTGCAGGTGCTGGTGCCCCAGGGCGAGCTGATGGGATCTGTTTACAGTGCTGATGGTGGAGCCTGGTGCCAAGGCATAGCACTGAGCCGTGTTTCCGACTGAGGGTCTGACTTGGTCTTGAAAGGACTGCATTCTCTTGCCACATGCTGGCAGATTCATCTTGGGGCATGTTTTCTGCAGCTGGCTGTCTTATTAACCCCAACCTGCTGGCTTTGGGAGCCAGCTGGATCAGTTTTGCGGCCAACAATGCAAAGTTACATTGAACTGGGGCAAATGAATCGTCTTTGGCCTTTTTGTACAAAAACAGAAACAAAAATGTTTCTGTTTTTGCTTTGGTAGTGATATACCTGGGCAGATGAGCAGTCCCAGCTCCTCGTGTTACAGGGCTGATGCTGAGGCCAAAGGGACTTCCTCAGGGTGACAGTTAGCAGAGGAGCCCCCAGTAGAAGCAAGGTGTCCCGAACTCCAGGCTAATCTTTCTGTGCACCAGCCTGTGTTGCGTGCTTGATTGCCCACAGGGCTGTTTGTCCTCATCAGTGCAAACGATCAGACCCTCGGCAGGAATGCAGCAGCCCGTGTGTGTTCGGCTGTGCTGTTAAGCACAGACCACAGAACATGAATGTCTCGCCCTCCGTTTTGTCCTGCACCTCCTGAAGATTAGCTGTGTGGACCAGGACAAATTATTTCAATTTTGAGCTTCAGCTTCCAACTCAGATAACAATAACTACAACGTGCATGAAAAGTCTTCAAATATTCGTACCTTTACCCAGTGATCTGACTTCTGGGCAGTTATCCTGTGGAAGTAATTCAAAATGCATAAAAAGGTTTATGCCCCCAAATGTTCATTTGCCTACATCATGTAGGTATACTATGCTTAGGAAGACTTTTGGATAACATAGGAATGTGCTTATGCTATGTTGCGTTAAAAAAGAAAGCAAGACCCCAAAAGACCATTCAAAATCACAAATAGAGAATGATCTCAACTATGAAAAAATTTGTTTAAAAAATGAAGAAGGAAATAAACCAGAAATGATCAGAGTTACTCAGGTGGTGGGTTTATAGATGATTTTTCCCTTACTCTTTTCTGTACTTTCCAAAATTTTTACCATGTATGTGTGTGTGTGTGTATACACATGAC
This sequence comes from Glossophaga mutica, assembly GCA_039655065.1. Taxonomy (NCBI): domain Eukaryota; kingdom Metazoa; phylum Chordata; class Mammalia; order Chiroptera; family Phyllostomidae; genus Glossophaga; species Glossophaga mutica. Next base: position 170,839,650 of record CM077304.1, on the reverse strand, counting down.
TTCTGTAAGCAGGAAAAGAAACATTTCAAAACCTAGTCAGCTTTATATAGCCTTTGAAGCATTTTCTTCAACATTGATGATCAGCTCTCACAACAGCCCCCGAACTAGGTACAGACTTAGATAGACTCTACCTGACAGATGAGAGACCTGGGGCAAGGGAGCCGAGCCCCTGGCTTCAGTGGCGGAGCTCTGGCTGTCAGTGTGCCCTGCCCCTCAGAGCCTAAGAGTAAGACTAACCAAGGGTGGAGCAGGATGAATTGTCCGGGCACCTTGAGACGCATCTCACTGGGATACAGCAGCTCCCACTGCAGGCAGAGAGGGAGCCCGGCGTTCTAGAACCCTTTTCCTCCAGCTGAGGCAGAGGAAGAGTGGATGTGGGAAGCACCTACAGAGATGCCGCCTGGTACCTGGACCACTTGACTTGGGGCTTCTTAAAACAGGGCTGGGTTCATGAGCTCACAGGAAGGAGCTGAGTGGCCTCAACTGGGAGGGCAGGGTGAGGGGGGGAGCAGGGGCATGGCTGTTGAGCCAGGCAGTGCGCTTTGTATCCCACATCCACACCACTAAGCAACCCCAGTCTAGAAGATAATAGCAGCTACCCTAGTCTGGGCTGCCTCTTTCTTGGCGGTTGTGGTGCCAACAGGAGCAAAAAGTTCACAAAAACTCAGTGGTATTTCCAGGTGTCTTACGTCCACATCCTGCTCATTCCATTCTTTCTTGGAACAGGAGCAGCTCAAGAGAGGAACACAGGGCTGGTGGCTCTGAGTTAGGAGAGCTCAGCTGGAAGGTCAGAGGCTGTAGGGCTTCCATGGAGGCTGGCAGGAGGATGGCGGGCAGGTAAGTTGGGCTCACAGGGTCACCTTCAGCAAGCGCTGAGGGTCCAGGTGTCGGAGAAGTGTGTGTCTCTCCCTCCAGAGCCGGGGAAGGGGAGTGAGCTTGGGGCTTTGAACACTTGTTTGAGTGGTGCCTCGGCCTCTGGGCCAGTCCAGCTGCAGGTGGCGCTGTTTTGGATTAGCGCCATCCCTTCTCCTCTGTACTCTTAGTGGATTAAGTCTACATTCTCCCATGCCCCCGTCAGAGCCCCTCCAATATGTGGGCAATGCTGCCGATGCCACCTGTGCCTCAAAGGATGAGACATCTCTGTGTGGTGAGGGTAGGAAGGCATCTCTGGCAAGAGTGGGGGAGATACAGGGCCAAATGTTTCATGTGGTCCATTTGGGTGCAGTGTGGATGGGGAGGGCATGTTGTGGGGAGGATGGTCAGGCTGTGGAAGTTCTGAGGCCCCCTGCCCCCAGCCCTGCCACCCTCAGATGCCTCCCTGAGCTGAGGAGGGCGGAATAAGACTCTGGCTGTGAGGCACGTAGTAAACACTAAGGCAGCGCATAACGTAAGAGGGGGGCTGCTGGCGGTCAACAGCTGTTTGCTGAGAATGGGCTGTCTTCATTCACAAACCCGCCCTCTCCTCTGTGCCTGGCGGTGCAGAGTACTTGACCGGGGCTCCCAAGGGGGAGATGCCTCAGAGTCCCCTGGGAACTTATTTAAAATGCATATCACAGACTCCTTCCCTGAGATTCTATTAAAATTCTGGGGCGGTACCTATGAATCAGCATTTTAACAAGTTCCCCAGGTGATTCTGATGCAGTGGTCCATGAACTTGGCTGCAGCCAAATATAAGTACTCAGGCTCCAGAATAGGTCCTTGGACCAATGCCATCTTATCTCTGGTCCAGCAGCCCAACTGAGGCATCTCCATTCCCCATACTAAGCAGGCTTTCCCCTCTCTCTTCAAGGCACAGCTAAGAAGCTAAAGAGCATTTCTGCAAGTCCCCGTCAGAAGCAGTTTATACCTCATCAGTGCTCAGTTTGGAAGGACCAAAGTCTATATTAGTGCTCCCTGATATGGGTTCTCGGGAGCTGTAGTGCTCCACGGTCCTGCAAAGGAATCTTTGAACTCTTTCCAAAACCTCCTAACTGTAGAAAGGCTGGGGAACTAACCCACATATCCATTTTCTTTGCTTTTGGTGGAAAATAGATGCACTCAGCATGGTGACATTAGGTGGAACTAACAGCAGCAAATATTTCTGAGGACACCCGCCACGTGTTGGGCAGCGCTGAGCTGCAGTTTCCATGTCAGTGGTTCATTAGGACATGGGCAAGCAAGTTATTACTGAACTAATGCACCCAAGCAGGCAACAGTGTTCGAAACATATGCTCCCTAAGGTGGCGGGGGACAAAATAATGACCCTTAGAAGAAGTTTGAAACCCTGGTCTGGATAGCCTGCCCCTTGTGTGTGACCATGAGAAGCATGTTAAAAAAATGAGAACTAGTACACTCACCTGTTCTCCTGCTTCTCTAGAAGAGACAGCTTGCAGCCTCCCAGAGAACAGCCTGTTCCCTGGACGTGATTCAGAAATGTTCCTTTCATTCAGTCTCAGTCTGCAGGGAAAAGGGATGGTTTCTCGGAGAGTGTCCACTTGTCCAGCTGCAGCTGCAGAGGCCTGGGGGCTGTCACCTATTGCCCTCTGGCTCTCCTCACAACTGCTTTATGGCCAGGCCCATGCACAGCTTCTGGGATCCCTGATTATGTCTGACATAGGAGAAGCTTAAGTGGCTACACTTAAGGCTTCAGACCTTAGCAGAGGACTCGTCCTGCCTAAGAATGGAGTGATTCATGTATTTCACGTACTGGCGTGTGTCAGCAGTCGAAAGCTCATTAGAGTTTAATTAAGCACATTTTTTACTGAGAGGAAGTGCAGACCTCTGGTGCTCAGTAGCGAGGTGCTTTGGGGTTTGCGGCTGCATCTTCAGCTCACACGTTCTCCTTTTCAATGGTGTATCTCTGTGTCTCTTCCACCTTCATGAACCTCCTTTGATGCACATCAGAATTACCCCTGGGGATTCTGATTCAGTTGGTCCAGGCCAGGCATCTTCCTTTTTGTAGTCCTGCATAGGTGACTTTCAATGGCTCCAAGCCCAAGGACTGCTGACTATGTAGGCTGATAATTCTCAAGTCGATATTCCCACTCCTGAGCCTCAGACTGCGTAACCCTCTTCCTTCTGGGGATGTCTAACAGGCATCTCAGACTCCAAACAGAAGAGGTTGTGGAGTTGCTTCACCAGCTGCATTGATCTCACTTCATTCATTCTCTCTCCCAAAATGTACGTCAGGTCTGTCATCCCTTATAAGAAATAGCCTGCCTTTTGTAATTGAAGTCTAGCTGGCTGGATGGAGAGGGCACTTCTTTGATTCACAGGCTTCCCCTTCTCGAGAATTTCTCTCTAACCATCTCTCCCATCCCACAGTGACCTGGTAAGGGCCTGTCATTCTCCCTGTGTGAACACATGCCTCTGCCTTTACTTTTCTCCAGCAGAGACAAAGCAGGACTATTTGACAAGATTTGTTCCACTAGAGACTCAGCGCTAACCAAAAGGAAGAGAGTGTGGGGCATCATGGGATGCAGAATGGCCTGGCATTCAGAGTGGACCCTTGTCTTTGAAGGGTACAGATCCTGCCCCATCCGGGCTCCTCTTCTGGATCCCTAGGGTGGGCATTATCTCAGCACTTGCCAAGCAGAATATGTACTCGGTCTCCTTGACTCCTCAAGTCTCCACCCAGACAGCTGGAGCAAGGGTCTCCTCCTATTTACAGGCTCTAATTCTGCTTCTTGTCAGGGCACCCATCTTTTTCTCAAATAACTGGCAGTGGAAATTACCACCCCCTTTGGAGGAGGCCATGGTCTTGTAGACTTCAGGATTGCAATCAGACCAAAATGTGACAGAAACCCTGGTTTTCACAGTGACACGCATCGCTCCTGTGGCGAGCCCCATTGCCTCTGCCTTAGTTCCGGGCCTTCCTCAGCTCTCCCAGCGAGTAGTCAGGTCTCACGTTCTTCACACAGTCTCACTGCTGCAAATCCTAAAACGATAGAATGTCATGATTTAGGGGATCTCAAACCCCTGGATCTGAAGATCCTCCTCCACTGTTAAAAATCACTGAGGACCCTGAAGAGAGTTCGCTTATGTGAGTTATAACTGTCAATATTTACTGTGTTAGAAATTCAAACAGAGGGATTTTAAAAAATAGTTATTTACTAATTCATTTAAAAATAGTAATATAAACATGTCAATATAAGTAACATTTTTAAATAAAAAGTAATTCTATTTCCCAAAACAAAAATATTGACTGAGAAGAATGACATCATTTCCTATTTTTGCAAGTGGCTTTGATGTTTGACTTAATAGTTAAAGCTGGCATCTCATAGCTATTGCTGCTTTCACTCTGTGGTGCTGTACTGTTTTGTTGAAGTATGTGAGAGAGATCTGGCCTTGAATGCATATGTAATTGAAAAAGAGAGGAGTATTTTAATAGTCTTCTCGGATGATTAAGCATTTCTTTGGATACTACACCCAGACTCAAGCAGTGGTAGTTTCTTAAGGTGAGTTACATTGTGGAAATAGTATCAACGAACTTGTTTACTTTGTTAACTGTAAAGTGTATTCCTTCATCTCACACTTTGAATGTATCTTTTTCGAACACTGTGCATCGAGATCTTGAAACATACTGGTTCACAGAGTTATATACATTTTCTAAAAGTTAATGTATTTTATCATTCAATATTTAAAAATCACATTCATTGGTATCACCAATTGGCATATTATTGGAAAAGTCATTAAGTATTAGAAAGCTGTTAGGCTCACAGCGGCAGACACAATTTTCCTAAAATTCTAATTCTTACTTGAAAGCTTGTATTTTTGTCACTGGCAACAAACATTGTCTGTTGTTTTCCTTAACGTGACAGGCTTAAGGGATTCATTTCTGAGAAAATATCTGCCAAAACCCGAGTCTAGATAACCATAGTTTGTCTGTCAGTTGTTTCTTTCAAGTAAAAACATGTTTTCTGAAAAAGTGACTAGGAGAGCTCGCTGCTCAAACGGTTGCACAAGTGATTTTTTCCTTAAGGCAACTACTGTACTTTCGCAGGCGGAAGTGTCTGTGTGTCCTCACACCACAGGGAAATGCTAAAGCCATGTGCCACTCAAAGGCTGAGATTTAATCAAGTTAACTTCACTGTTTCATCAAGGCCCATTTTAAGTGCAACTGGCATTTAAAAAAAATTTTTTTTTACCAGGAGTACATGACAATGAGGGATACAATGATTACCAGTACAGTGTGGTGTTGCTGTCTTGATTTGAGCTAAGGGACCAGCAGTTTTATTCACTGTTGCTTTTTCACCATTACCGCAAATGAGGGAGAAAACGTATATAATGTCTTTGTACCATTATGAAAAAGTTTTGACTTCATGGAACCCCTGAAAAGGCCTTGGTAACTCCAGGGACCCATAGTGAACACTTTGAGAACTGCTGTACTAATTTATAAACTCTCCAGTTCCCACTTCCTATCAGCTAGAGAATGGCCACACCGGAAGTAGCATTTCATGCCCTTCAATCTTCCCCCCATTCTTCTGCAGGCTTTGCCCACAAAGATATGATTTCTGAAGAAGAGCAGCAGCAAGCCCAAGAGAGCCGTCTGCGAGGAGTTTTACGAGTTGCCGGCGAGCCTTGTTGTGATTGACGCATCTCTGGGAGGCTGCTGGTGGGAAGGTTGACATCAGCTGGGCAGCAGCTACCCCAGGGAACCCTAGGCTTAAGGCACTTTTGTGGAAAGCCTGGTGAGCTTTGCTTGAATTCCAAGGCTATGTGAGCTGTCAGTTCCAGTGATGATCTCATTACAACTGAGTGATTGAATGAGGCAGGCATCCTCCAAGGAGATTATCGGGTTGAGAGCGACCGTCTAATTAAACTGCACAGCAGCACCCTGCAGCTGGTGGGAAGGAAGTGTGATTTGGTTTTTGCAGATGGGGAAGTGGCATGGAGAGAGGCAAAGGAAATTGGCAACAGTTGTGGAGTGAACCAGCTTCATAGATTCAGAGACTTCGGGCTAGAAGAGAAGTTAAGGGCCAGTCAGACGAGTCGAGTTGGCAGGAGTGGGAAGACGACTCAGGACTCCAGCACACCTGCTACGGCCCATGAGTCCACCAGGCAGCCAAGTCAATCTCTGTCTTGCCACAGGAGGTGGCTCCATGCCCCTTTCTCGCATCTTTTAGTGGGACAGCCTCCCGAAAAGGAAGCCAGCTACTCAATGTGTCTTTGGTCTAGTGGCAATGTTTTCAGTTAGATTGTCAGGAAGACTCCAAGTCCTAGACTACGGGTGAGGGCTGATCTGGTGAGTGGTCTCAGCATCTGGGGGAGATACTTGAAAATTATAGGTCACTTTCCTAGGGCCAGCACATGCTCTTGGATTGGGAAAGATTCCAAATGTCTGTGGTGCGACTCCTCACACACATCTATCTTTCTAAGAGGGCAAATACACTCCTTTAATGTCTATGATCTCATGTGACCCAGACCAGAGCCCTGTGAGGCAAGCAGGGCGTAGGGTTTTACCCCCATTTTACGTATGAAGATGATGAATTCCAGAGAAGGGACGTGACTTTCCAAGATCACATTAGTAAGTAGCAGAGTGGGGACTTGAACTCAGGTTTCCAGGCTTACAGTCTCAGGCTCTATCCAAGAGCCCGTGTTCCTGCTCAGTGCTGCTGGTTGGGTTACGGCACTCACGGAAGTGCGGGTGGTCGTGCAGTCCCGAAGGCAATGCATCATATCTCTGCAACACACATATGGTACGCCTCTCTCGGCCTCCTTGGCCAATCTGGAGTGATTTCCTTATAAACACACCATAACGCCAACACACTGGGAGTTGCTCCAGGACTGGGATCCAATGGCAGCGGCAGAACTTCCCTGTCTGGATGTTCATCACGTGTTTTTAAAAGCCATGGATGCCATTGACTTGTCATTTTCCACTCGATGCTATGCTGCAGAGGGACGAGTGCTAGATTTGAAAACAAAAGAGCAGCCCTTCAGTTCCCCCGGTAGCTGATAGCTGGCTGACTTTCTGTCGAGCCATTTGATCTCTTTCGGCTTCAGTTTCCTCATCTATGAACTGAGCACAATAGGTATTATCTGCCCTAAACTAGCTCACTGGGTGTTTTCGAGCTTCTATAAAGATGCCTCGTATATGGCGAAACTCTTCAAAGGTGGGGTCACATTCCCACATAATTAACCATGCCTGTACTATCAGACAAAATTAGGACGGTACGGACCCTTCAAACAGGCATGGCTTCCTTTAACTACACCCAGAGGAATCCCAAATGTTTGGAAAATGTGAGCCAAGAGACCCCAGGGGCCGAAAGCAGGCCGGTAATACGTGGAGGGTGGACACTGACTCATGCCAGGCCCGCTCACTCTGGGGCAGCTCTGGTGGGACAGGAGTGGGTGCAGGTGTGACATCTCCAGTGTGAGCAGGTATGAGGCCCCACTCTGCTTGTCTGTAGGGTCGTAGCAGCCCATGCTGTGATACCCTGACCACTGTTCAAGCAGCGCTCTGTGCCCTCTCCTGCCTGCCCTAGTGGCCTGGGCCCTGTGAGGGAGGATACCAAGGCGCTGGCATTCAAGCACGGTTTTCATGCATCTGTGAAGAAGCATTTTAGTAGCTTCTGCGCCCTGACTTCCCCAGGGCAGTGTCGTGTCACAGTGTTGTGTGGAGAGACCACAGAGTCCATGGTTAGGAGCTTAAGCTCTGAAGTCGGACTGGTTGAGTTGAAATCCTGCCCTTCTATTCGGCTTCCTCTCTGCCTCCCATTTTTTTTTTTACTCTCAAAACAGGGATGATCATAGTATTGTCTAAGTCTGTCTGGGCTGCTCTACCAGGACACCACAGACCGAGTGGCTTATAAACAATGCTAATTTACTTTTTCAGTCCCAGTGGCTAGGAAGTCAAAGATCATGGTGCTGGAAGACTTGTCTGGTGAGGATCTACTTTCTGGCTCATGGACAGCTATGTTCTCAGTGTCCTCATGTGGCAGAAGGGACATGAGAACCCTCTGGGGTCTGCTTTATAAGGGCTCTAGTCCCATTCATGAGCACTCCACGCTAATGATCTAATCACCTCCCGAAAGCCCCACTTCCTAATTCCATCACTCTGGGAGTTAGGATTTCAACATATAAAGATGGGAGGGACACATTCAGACCATAGCAAGTACCTACTTCCTAGCATTGTCATGAGAAACAAATGCCTTTAAAGGTACATAAAAGCAGCCGGGACCATGAATGGCGCATATACAGGCCTCTGCATAATCCTTTCTGTTCACTGAATCATCATGTGTAAGTGTTGAAAGGGGTTGTGGATAGTTCAAGTCTACAATCAGAGATGATGAGGTCCTGAGCGGAAAAGCAGTTTACGAGTCACACAGCTACTAGCCTGGACTACAACCTCCGTCTCCTGATTTCGGCTCCAAGTGCTGTTCCACAACTCCTTTTCCTGGTCCTCTCACTACTTGGGTCAGTCTCGCAGTCATTAATGCAGGTCTCACACCCAAGACGCTGACCCATGAAAGCAGATGTCTGACCACAAAGCAGACTGAGGACTTCTTATCTGCAACATTATCATGGCTTTGTTTTCTGCCGGTCTTGATTCACGATTGAAAAAAGAAGCAAATTTCAATTCTGTCCTATTATACCTCCAACTGCCCTGCCGTCCCATCAGTTCAGGTCCGCACGCTCTCTCTCTCACTTAGTTATTTGCTTTGCCCCATGTAATTCCCATATCAGTTTCCCAAAACCTCAGCTCTGAGCATGTTTCCATTCCCCTCTAAAAATCTTCAGTAGCCCCCATTACCTACTAACCTCCTTCAGTGGGTCTCCTAGCACTCTGCCTGGCTGTAAACATCTTTCTGTCTATGACTTGTTTCACAACTCCATTCTTTAGGCACCTTACATCACACACCTCGCCGCCTCTCACTGCTCCCTGCTCATTACCTTGAACTTCCCTAATGCACCATGTTTGCTTAGACCTCCCCTTGGCTTAGAATGTCCTCCTCTCTCTTCCAGTCCTACAGAAATGCTACCCATTTCTCAAGTCCTGTCACAAATGTCATCTCCTCCATGAAATCTTCCTAGTCAACCCAGGTGGTATCTCTCTTGTCCCACTCACCTCATTCTGCCTTGTTCCACGACTATGGAGACCCCCATCCACATCTCTAATGAGCTACGAGTCGGAGGGTGGGGACCTGGCCTTTCCCAGCTTAGTGATCATTGCTGCCCAGGGCAGCAATCCGTACCATAAGTATTTGTTAAATGAACAAATTCTTCACAGTGCTGTCATTGCAAGGGGGTCTCTGAATTATCAAGGTTAATGTAACTAATTAAGGCTAACTATTAACCTCTATTATTAAGGCTAATATAGTCTCTGACTGCCTGTCCACAACCAATGGCCTAACTCTAGCAGCTCCTTATCCCATGGAAGAATTTCGGTTAGGGAACTTAAGACTTTCATCTCCATTGTTAGAGAAAACACCTGGAGAGCAAGTCCTGGTAGCTTTGATCAGTCTTTCACATTCGCAGTTGGCCTGGAGAAGGCTCTGAGAGCAAGTTGTATGGAGGCATGGGGGTTAAAGGTTGGAGGTCAGCAGACAGCAGCCCTCTAACCTGGCCTAAGATGTGGCAGATGCAAAAGTATCAGGTTAATTCTTTAAAAACAGCAAGTGGTTTTGTAAGTGGGCGTGGCATTCATTCCTATTCAGCCTTTCTGTTTTCCTGTGCTCAGAGTCTGGAACAACCAGCCTGTTGGCCATGGATATTCTTTCGATGCTGCCTGGAAATGAATGCTCTTGATTCTCTCATTGTAGACTTTAAAAAACTGTAGCAACCAGTCCTTCCACTGTCCTGGGTAGACTTTTGCCCTTCCACCACAAGGAGTGCATAGGGCTAGATCCTCCTGGATCTTTTCATCTGAGTCAAGAAAAGCTATTTGAGCTCACACTGGGCTGCACCTTGCGGGGAATGGCAAGACTAGATTCTCATCCTCTTGCAGCACACAGCATCAGAAGGGCAGACTGTAGGAGCAGAAAGCAACCAAGGGGACACCTCCATGGCTGGAGCAAGACATGAAATACTCAGAGAGCCCTGCAGAAACTGTGAGTAATCTGGGGATGTTTCTCTGCAATAATCTTTATACCATGATATTCCAGAATTTAGGGTTCTCATTCAGATCAACTTTGTATATTTCCCTACACTTATAAATGCATGAAGATCTGCTCTCCAAACTTACAACTAATTAGATGTATTTCTTTTCTTTGTGGGAAAGTGTATTGCTGAACTACATTGAATGATGGCTACCTTTTCCAACACATCTCAAGAAAGGAAATTTAAATCACACCTCAATGAGACACTAAATTCTTATTTTTAATACATTCCTTAATCACAGCCCCAACCTTGCATGTGTGTGCACCCGTGTGCGCACGCACGCATGCACACACACACACACCCTGCTTCTTCTAGCTCACTCACTGGCAGCCACCATCGGATACAAGTGTCTCCTCCCAGGGGAGGCAGGCAGCACACTTTCCTTGGTGTTCCTCCAGGGGCCTGATGGAGGCCCAAAGAGGTCCATTGCAGGAGCTCTTCCTCAAAGGATCCAGGAATGCAAGGAGCCTGGATTCCTTTAGCTATTCTTGGGTTGGTTGTCCAGAATTCCAGCCCTCGAGAAGATTAGAAGAGACCCTGGTAGCTTATGAAGGAATCTCTTCAACACCAAGGGACTCTGTCCAGCACACCTTGTCTGTCTGAAGAACACATACCTATACCTGCCCCTCCAAGGTCCCTTCCATAGGTTCCATAAGGTCAAGATCAGTATTGACCTTATTGAACTTGTTAACATGGAATATTTACTGTACTGAATAATTATTTATTCATGCACATTTAGTGCCACTTATGTACCAAGCAGGCAATATACTGGGAGTTCAGAGGTCAGCAGGATGGTCTCGGCTCTCAGAGTACTGCTCATGTTCTGTGCTGCCCAGGAATTTCCTGTTTCTAAGATCAGTCCTTTCGTTCTTAATAGCATATCAGGTGGCTGCCCTTGGGGACCCTCACCCTGGCTCTTCCATGTTCTTATCCTTTGTTTACAATATGCTCATTTATCTCAAAAACACCCTGCCCTGATTTATAGATATCTTGCTACATTATTTGTTTTTTTTCTGGCTCAACTGTCAGGCCCCTCCTTTTCTGTCTCTGTACCCACCATCTGATGAAGGGTTGAAGTTGGAACGTAGCCCCAGGCTCATCCTATAGGCCACCACAGGAGTTTTTCAGGATGGAACAACTATTAGGAATTTATTTTATAGGAGTTATCCTGTGAAAAGGATCATTTATATATAGCTTTGTCTCTCTCTCTCTCTCTCTCTCTCTTTCTCTCCCCCCACCCCATACATGTATGGACCCATTGTAATCTCATAACTGGTTATCCCCATAAAAGACCTCCTGATGAGTGCTCTGGGAGCTGAGTTGGTTTTGTTGATGTTCAGGCACGCAGAACCCCGAGGGTCCAAGGCCTGGATGGAGTGAGAACAGGCTGACAGGTATGACCAGAGCCACAGCAATGAGATGCCCATTTTTCTGTGTTAGGTTTCTAGGTGGATCACCCAGACTGTCTTACTAATTGAGGGATTTTTAAGTTTCATGGGCAAGGAATTATGGGACTTCTGTCATGAACATGGACTTCCAATAACCCACTAAGGCCTTTCAGCTCTTCCTCCTAAACACGTATTGGTTATATCCACTTCTCTCCACTCTCTGCCCCCATCACTTGCTTGTGGATGCTGCATGATTCTGCAACCAGCTTTCCTGATTCCCTTCTTGTTCCCCTCCAATTTGTTCTTCACACAGCTTGGAGAGCCATCTTTTAAACCATAGATCTGACTGGGTCATTTCCAAGGCTTCCCTAGACCCCAGGATGAAATTTATATCTCTTTAACCTCATCCACAGAATCCTCCCAACTCGACTGCTGTTGACCTCTAGCTATATCCTCGTTCCTCAGCACTGGCTCCCTTGGACTAATGCTCCAACTACTCATATCCTGTGCTTGTTCCTGTTTCCAGGAACATGCTGCACTTCTGCCTGGAGCTCATTCTCCTCCCCTCCCTATTTCCTAGTCAATCTTGAGGACCCTGTTCAGATAGCACCTAAAGCTACCAGGGTAGAACACGCATTGCCACATACCCCCTTTCCCAACAGCTGGACTAGGAGGCCCTGCAGTTGCTCCTAGAGTCTCCTGGCCCCCTCTGTTGGCTCGTTACCACTGTGTGTACTAGTATCCTGCTTAGTTGTCTGTTCCCCTTACCTGGGAATGTAAGACCGTTGAGACCCATATTCTCTCCAATTCTTTATTGTGTCCCCAGTAACCAGCATAGTTCCCAGCGTAGAGTGGGGATGAAATCAGTAAGTGTTGTATTCATTCATTCATGAATAGATTTGCTAGGATAGATAAATCCTAGGTCTTGATGTCAGGGATGATCTTCATAAAGGAGGTGACACAGTAAGAAAAACCCTAGGCAGGACATCATGAGTTCTGAGTTCCTTGTAAATTTGGGCAAGTTACTTGTCCTCTCTGTACAAAACTTCAGTTTTCCCATGTATAAAATCCTGGAATCCAAATCTCAGAGGCCCCTTTCAACCACTTGTGGTCCATGGTGCTGGATCATACTTGTTTTCTTTAAGAATTACTGTTGAGTTGCCTCTAAGGGGTGATTAGAGCACCTCCTGCTTTCATTTCACCCTAATTTGCATGCTAAGGCTTCTCTGGGAAGAATCACACCATCTTTTCCCTGTAGAGCTGATAACTAAGCTGAATTCCAAAGATTGGGGATAAAAGTATGGCTCAGAATCAGGTGAAGAGGTAGAAGAGGTATCAGATTCCATGAATCAAGATAGTGTCTAGAAATGTAGTATGACCCTCCAGAGCCCAAGGCCTGGGACCATAGTATCCTGGGCTGGAGTGGAGGGTAGTGGGCAGAAGGCTCAAAATTACTGCCAGAGCTCCACAAGCCCATTTATTAATCAAACATTGCCTCTGACTAAATGAGCACAATGTCTTGCAAATATACATAGTTTTTAAGTGTAAAACGGAGCTTCCATGGTGACTAATGAAATAAACATTCCTTTAAAAGTAGCTCTAAATTCATATTAGGCATCACATGCTTTCCTTGTTCAGTGGATACTGCAAAGAATACTGCATCAACCCCTGGTTACAGGACTGCTGGCTCTAAGAAAGATGAATCCACATCCGTCTTACTGTGCTCCTAGCACCTCATTCAAGGCTGGGCATGTACTAATGTACTAGGGGCTTAAGAGATATTTGTTGGGATTCAGAGAAATCTTTTTACTTTAAAAAGACAGACTTGCATTTGAAAAGATTAGGTGACTAATCAGGATAATTAATAAAACAATATTTGTGTGCTTTATTATAGCCTTTTGTAACCTAGAAAAAGAATTGCTCACAGCTGGCAGGGCTCAGTTGGTTGGAGCATCATCCTGGGGGTTGGAAGTTCACTGGTTCAATCCTCCATCAGGACACATGCCCAGGTTGTGTATTCAATTCCCTGTGGGGGCGCATATGGGAGGCAACCGATCTGTTTCTCTCTCACATAGATATTTCCCCCACACTCTTTTTCTCTCTCCTCCTCCTCCTTCTCTCTCCCCCTTCCTTTCTCTCTATAAGCAATGAAACAATGTCCTTAGGTAAGGACTTAAAAAAAGGATTACTTTCACATACATCATTGCATTTGACCTTAAAAATGACCTTATGAGGACGGTGAACTCAGAGGCCATGAGGTTGCCTGCAACGGGGGTGTGGGGGTCTTCAAACAAATGGTCTTCATCTTCACATTAAAGGATTATAGCAATTTGCAGAATATTGTCTCTTCTCTGTTGCTCTCATAGCTGGAATGTCTTAGATGTGTGACATCTAGGTAAGATAAGGCCCCAGAATAAGAATGGCATTTCTTTAAGTTGGCTTAGTTACTGTAAAAATTACAAAGACAGTAAGGAGCTTCTTGCTTTTAAAAAAGATAAAAGAACTGGAGAAGCTGCCTGAGAGATGGCAGGCTAGAGGCTCTCCTTTCGTATCTCTATGGTTTCCCCTTTTTCTGCCGTTGAATAGAAATATAATGGTAGGGGCAAAATAAAGGTTAATCTCTGTTAAGTAATTTAAAGTGTGCATTTTTGTGCATTTCAATTGAGGTGCAAGGTTTAAGTATCATAAAAGATGGCTGAGAAATGAAACACAATACAAAATGCAATCAGAATAATACTGATTTTAAAGAGTGGACATTTGAGATTTCCAGTCCAGATAACAGTGTAGACAGACATGGCTCACCTCTTCACACAACCACAAGAAAATTGCAACTAAAATAAAGAACAACCATCACTCAGAGCCAACAGAAATCGAGTTGAATGGAAGTCTGACAACTACAGAATTAAAGAAACCACATCCATCCAGACTGAACCTGCAGTGCTGTATCTGAGATTCCATCAACCTGGCTAACACTGTATGACCTGCTTTGGAGATCCCCAGGGACTCAGCCCTACCCAACTTTTGGCCCACGCAAGCTGCTTTTCCATGTGAATGGCTGGTCTTGGCTCATGCTGCACAAGTTCCTAAATCCTCTCAAACAAGCTGCAGCTGGCCTCAGTGAGCCCCAGGCCTGGAACTAGCAGCCTAGATTCACAGCTTGGATTCTCTTGGAAATCTCCAAGCCCAACACAAGTAGCAGCCATCTCAGATTGCTTTACAGCTCAGGCAGGGTGCCCCTGGCAAAATGCAGGTAGGGGTTGATCTTGGCCTTCACCACATGGAAAACTCCAAAGCCAGCGCATCCAGTGGATGGCTGCAGACCATGCTGGAGCACTACCACCCTGCCCCTGAACAGCTAATCTTTCATGGAGGGTGGAGGTTGGTGGTCAGTGGTTACAACCAATCCTTGCAGCTGACTTGCCTGGGTAAATCCCTCCCATTGACCTGCCAACAATAATCAAACCTCAACTACAAGAGGACTGTGTACTCAGCTCACATGAAGGGCACACCCCCAAGTACCCAGCTTGGGTGATAGGGCAGGCTGTGGCACTAGACCCTACAGGACACCTACTACATTAGGCAACACTACCAAGACATAGAGTCATAGCAGCTCTACCTAATACATAGAAACAAACACAGGGGACCCACCAAAACGAGGAGACAAAGAAACATGGCCCAAATGAAAGAACAGATCAGAACCCCAGAAAAAGAGCTAAACAAAATGGAGAGAAGCAATCTATCAGATACAGAGTTTAAAACACTGGTTATAAGGATGCTCAGGGAACTTAGCAGGGACCTTAAGAACATACAAAAGACCTAGTCAGAAATGAACGATACACGAATTGAAATAAAGAACAATTCACAGGGAAACAACTGTAGAGCAGATGAAGCAGAGAATCAAATCAATGACTTGGAACATAAGGAAGCAAAATAAATAAATAAATAAATAACCAATCAGAACAAGAAGAAGAAAAGAGAATCCAAAAAATTAGGATAATGTAAGCAGCCTGTGGGACAACTTAAAGCAAGTCAACATTTGCATCTAGGGGTAACAGAAGTAGAAGAGAAAGAGCAAGAAATTGGAAATCTATTTGAAAAAATAATGAAAGAAAACTTCCCTAATATGATGAAGGAAATAGACATTCGAGTCCAGGAAGCAGAGTCCCAAACAGGATAGATGGAAAGAGGCCCACTCCAGGACACATCATAATTAAAATGCCAAAGGTTAAAGATAAAGAGATGGGAGGGGTTGTGTGAGAGAACGGGTGAAGAGGTGAGGGGATTAAGAAGTACAAATAGGCAACTACAGAATAGCCATGGGATGTACAGTACTGTGCAGGAAATGGAGCAGCCAAAGAGCTTACATGCATGACCCGTGGACATGAACAAGGGTGGGGGGATTGCCTGAGGGAGTAGGGGGTGCTGGGTGGAGGGGAGCAAAAGGGGAAAAATCAGGACAACTCTAATAGCATAATCAATTAAAAAAATGAAAAATGCACATCCATACAGTGAAATTGGGTATAGTTGTTAAATAATACAGGTTTAAATGTATTGATATATAGTTGACTATTATTTATTTGTTTGTTTTTACGGTGATTATTTATTTATTTATTTACTTACTTATTTTTTTGAGGGAGGGGAAGGGAAGGAGAAAGAGAGGGAGAGAAACATCAATGTGTGGTTATCCCTCACATACCTCCAACTGGGGACCTGGCCAACAACCCAGGCATATGCCCTGACTTGGAATCAAACTGGTGAACCTTTGGTTCTCAGGCCCGTGCTCAGTCCACTGAGCTACACCAACCAGGGCTATGCTGATTTTTTTTAATTGGGAAAACTTCAATAGTGTATAGAAAAGAAAGGAGCGGAACTCTGGGGTGCTAGTAACATACAGTGGACTATTTAAAGCAAGTCAAAGGACTGCGTCTAGTGTAAAGTGTTTCAATATAAAACTGTACACTCCCACAAATGCAAAGAGATACCCAGGGTGAGTAATAATCACCAAATATAGAGTAGCTCTGCACAACAGGACTTCAGGTGGTTTTCACTTTCCCATTCTGTATTGTTCTCACTATGCATTACGTGTGCTGCAGGCTGCGTGTTCTCTGCATCGTTCTCTGAACCATGAGCATTGCTGGTCCCAGAGACGATGAGGCATCACCACAGGGCAGTGGTTTTTATTGGGAATTCTTCTTATCATGTCCAAAGTTGGCTGAACACTCTCAGTTCTTCTGATAATTAAGGATACCGAGTCTTGACTAGGCTGTGGAGAGCTGTGGCGGGAACAGAAGTGACCGGGTCACCACGGCATGGCTCAGATCACAGTGCTCACAGCTTCCCTGAGTGCTGCCCTCCAGGTTTTCCAGAAGCAGCAGGACACGCAGCCAGTGCATGAGCCCATGGTCTGTCCTGCCTGCCTCCCCCAGAGAGGCCATGTTCTGGCTCTCTGCATTTGCTTCCTTCATCCCGGGAGGCACTCAGAAGGGTGGGCAGGTGGTCCTAACCAGCCAGGTGCTGCAGAGCTTGTGTCCCCACAAGGCCACTTGTTGTTCACCTTAGCCTCCTGCAGGTCCTTGCCTTGACCAGGTGCTAGGAATGTGGAGTCTGAAGGCCCTGGTGTGACCTGAGGGCTCACTAAGTGGGGGATGGTGGGTAGTCAGTCACATTGCTTTCTTCACCTGTAAAATTGGAATCGTAATGCTTCCTCATGAGGATTAAGTGTCTTGATATTTACAGAAGCATGTTGTAGACTTTAAATTGGTCTTATAGTTGGGAAATTGGCAAGATGGCAGGGACTTGGAGCGAGACATAGATCTGAACGCAGCCTGCCACATAGCGACTGTGAGACTTCAGGAGAGTTGAGCAACCTCTCGCAGCCTCACTTTCTGACCTGCAGAATGGGGTCACTCTGCTCTTTGTCCCACTGCCAGTCTGAAAACCTCCAGGAGGAACTGTGGTTTGTGTTCTCTCCAGAGAACACAACTAACACTCAGATTTTCTCATGAGTAATTATTCAGATGTTGTGGGGGTGGGGGATGCCCTGTGGCAGACACCCAGCTTCCCCCACCTTGTTTTTATTTTTACACCCCTGAGTTTGAAAACCAGCTGTGTGAATCACTTGCAAATGGAGCCAAAACAATTTTCATGCGTCACAGGAGGCCAGGGGCTCCAGCCACACCTCAGGATACTGCACTAAAAATATCTTCCCAGCACTATTTTTAAGGCCCTGCAGGGTGCTCACCACAGGCCAAGTCAGTGGAACTCCTCACTGTGGTCACTCAAAGGCACCAGGTTGATTCCTAGGTGGGCCACTTAAGGAGCTGGACTTCTAAACCCTCGCATCCTCCTCTGACCACAGGGATTGCTCACTGGGCAAAGGCCCTGCCAGGTACAGAGGCTCACCCATAGGCCGGCTGAGTGTGGACCATTATGCTAGCTGGGTGCAACCTTTCCACACTGGGTATCCTCCGCTCCGCTGGTACAGGCTTCTGCCAAGTGAGAACATGGCATACTTGTCCTTCGTGTTTGAGTAGTCATTCATAATTTTCACAGCATATTCACATCGATTACCTTCTTTGATCTTCATGGCACTCCTGCTAAATGGGTATTACTATCCCCATTTTATAGATTGGGAAAGTAAAGGAATATTTGTGCTCTCACAACACCCTGTTAGGCAATAGAATGCAGACAAACTCCTCTGCATGTGTGAAGGTGGGATGAACTCAGATATCCTGTTGTGGGCTCAGCATCTTCCTTCTCAGCCTCCTACGCAGTGGCTATACCCACCCGCCACTGTAGTCAGACTGCTCATCTTTGTTTGTTCGTTCATTCATTCATTCATTCATTCACTCATTTGACAAAGATTTCCTGAGCACCCACTCTGGGTTAGGACATCACGGTGCTAGGCTCAGAGGTAAATGATGTCATCCCGGCCCTGGGGAGGTAACAGTAACGGGACACAAGTCCACAGTGCATGGTGGGCAGAGGGTGGTGGGAGGGAGAGGGTATGAAAGGCTTCAGGAAGGAGCCACCCTTTTGAGGGTCTGCGGGCTGAGCAGGAAATAAAAGAGGAGCTCCCAGACTAGGGGAGCAACCTGGCCAGGCAGGAGATGTGGGAAAGCAGGGAGCATGTGGGAACTGAGAGCAGGTCAGAGTGGGTGCTGGCGGCAGGCAGAGGCTGCAAGGCTGGATTGTGAGTAGGGTCAGAGCTGAAGGCCCAGAGGCTGCCTGAAACGCATGGGGTGTGGCTGGAGGTTTTCAGCAGAGAGCAACAAGATCACATGTAGGTTTTAGACGCACTGCTGTGAGGCTGTGCGGAGGACTTGAGGGAGCAAGGCTGGGGGGAAGGAGGCCACAATGGAGGTTGTTAAACTAGTTCAGGTGAGACAGGATGGGGGCCTGGACTGAGGTAGGCAGAGTCAGAGAGGACAGAAAAGGAGGATCCAGTTCTAGAAGTACTTAAAAGTAACTGAAAGGTTAAAAACTAGTCACAGGACTTAAAGACCAGTTGGAGGTGTAGGGATGGGAGAAAAGGAGCATCCGCGTGTGCAGTTTAGCCCTGGGTGACTCGGAGCAGGTTGGTGCCATTTGTGAGCACGAAGGAGGAACAGGTGGAGGACGGAGAAGGGTAGGCTTCTTTGCAGTGTGCCATGGTAAGGGGCCAGCGTGCTATCCTGGTAGCCATAATAAGCAGGGAGTCAGATACACGATCAGGGACTCAGCGGAGAAATCGGCCTCTCACACAACAGTATGTAAGTAGGTGGGAAGTCGGTGAAGCTTGTGGGTCCCATCCCTCACTTCCAACAAAATCAACCAGGCAGCTTTTTAAAAAAAGATACTGGTATCTTGGACCCATCCCCAGAAATTCTGATTTCATTAGTACATAATGAGCCCTGGCATCAGTATATTTAAAAAGTTCCCAGGTACTCCTTCTGACGAGTAGCCAGGGCTGGGAAACACGGCCGTGGAGATGTGATAATGGAGAGGAGATGGCCCAGACAGATGGCAGACGGACCCACGCTGCACACCAACCTGGGAGGTCAGGGAGGGCGGAGAGCTCGAAATCACAGGACTCTAGGGAGGATGTCACCAGGAGTGCATCATCTCGCCAGGCAAAGGAGGGTAGGTACTAAGGAAGCCCAGTGCACAGATGCTTAGGAGGGGTCAGGTAGTGTGAAGGCAGGAAGGCATCCGGGGGCTTCCCTGGGCAGAGCAGACTCGGGGAGGGGGATTGCAGAGCCAGATCAGACCAGACTCAAGGAGAGTGGAAGGGGTGAAGGGAAGACCACCTAAGGCAGACAACTCTGTTAAGAAACTTGGTTGTATGAAAGCAGGGAAAACAGGTAGAGGCGTGATCAGATTTAAGGTAGTCTGTCCCACGCACAAGGTGGCAAGGAGGACCAGTTGACATTGTCCTGAATGATAGGGGGAAGTTAAGTTAATGGAGGGGCTGGGGTGCAGAGCCCAGTGGAAAACTCAGCCCTAGGAAAAAGATGCGCCCACATCTGGGGTAGCAAGGACCCGGCACTGTGTTGCCTGCCTCCACAGAGCCCAGCATCTGTACCTGCTCTGGAAAGTGCACTGATGGGTAGGCTGGCCTTGCTGCTTTGTCCTCATCTCCGGCCCACCTCCCACTTTTCCTTTTCACTCTCCCCTCCCATGTCCTCCTTGCACTGTTCTAGTTGGAGACGCCCAGCGCTAGTTACCTTCATGCAGGTGACTCCCACCTCCTCTGCCCACTCCCCACCCCAGAATGTTTTTTTACTAACTGTTAAGTAGGCTGTGGATTCCTTAAAAGCAAGAACTCAAAATTCCCTTGAAGTACTTGGTACTAACATCCTGTAGGTTCCGAATAAACATTTGTTGTGTAAACACATGCCTACGCACTTGCATAAATATAAAGCATTGACAGAGATACCTTTATATATTTACATGCCTGACTGCTCATGCTCACTACAGGGTAGACCAGGTGCTTGCTCTGGGCACATGGGTGCTCACCAAGATCTCCGTGCTGTTTACCCCTCTCTGGGACATCCTCCCACATCCTGGAAAGAAGCCCTCTGTGGGTAGAGGGCCCTGCCCATCCCGATTTCCTGGATACATTTGCTCTAGTTTAGGAAACATTACAGGTCACCTTCAAATTCCGGAGTGCGAGCACTTCCGACATATGGTTAAAGGGAGGGAAGTCTGCCATCCATTCTGAAACTTAGGCTCTGCGAGGCTCGTTTTCTGTTTTAACAGCAAGTGGCTTCTAGGAAGATGGCAGGAAGAGGTGTCTTTGCTTGAGAAACATATGGCAAAAGCAGAGGCTCAGTTTCAGCTTGCAGGTTTATTTCCTAGTTTATAAGAACTATAAAAGAATGTCCAGCAAAGCAAGCATGAATAGTTTCTAACTTCCAACAATAATTCTTGTCTTTGCTAGCAAATGTTAGGGTATATTTACCAAAAAATGTGTTTAAATCAAAATTTAGTGTATTTTATTTTACGTTAAAAAATTTTCTAACAGATTGCTCTCTTTAAGCCAAAAAGCATCTTCATTCTAGATAAAATAATAAATACATGGATGATAAGCTATCAGAAGATTATGCTTTTAAAAAAAAAAAACCTTGGGTGAGGACTTTGGTTGAGAAAAGAGATACTGTCCCTCCTCGGTGTGAGGGCCAGTGAGAAGGAGCCAGGTCTATGTTATCATTCCTTCAACAATCGAGTCCACGCACACACTGTACGATGATGTATAAAATATGTTAACTTGAGCCAGGTCAACATGGGGCTGAATTTCTTAGAGTTGCAGCCACTGATGTGGCAGGCGTTGGTCCTACTGCAGTCATTTGAGTTCCCCACACCATTCCAGCCCCTCTTTCTTGGCTGCAGATAGGACCCCTGACACTGGCTCACCACCCTGTGCTATGGAAGGTACCCAAGCTCCCAGGTTACCATTTTCCTGTCTCAATAACTCTTCTAACCCTGATTGCTTTAATGATCAGGGAGGATTCCTCCTCTCAGAATGGGAGGATGGAAGCCCAATGGAGTTACCATTTTCTGTCTCAGAAGGGTACCTGGGGACAGATGTTTCTAGAATTGTGAGATCTTCCTGTGTCGACCCTCTGCCATCCTTCCATGCTGATGGTTTCCCGAGGTGCTGAGCAGTTAAGACCTGCAGGCCTCAGAGCCTGTGCTTTTTGCATGGAGGTGGGTGGTCAAAAATGGTGAGGTAGGAGCCAGGGTTGTAGGGGAACAGAATCCCAGGGATAAAGTGGCAGTGGTGGCGAGCCAGAGGAGAGGAAAACAAGTTGAAGGCCCAGGGCCTATATGAGGAAAGAAGAACTGGGAGTGTGACCAGGCCTCAGAAGGGAGCTGGAGGAGGTCAGAGTGACTCTAGTGTGGAAGGGAGGGAGGAAAAAAGGCAACAAAGAAGGAGGAAGTAGAAACACAAGATCCTTCTAGTATTTCACCTCCAATCTGGAATGTGCTGGGGATAATCTGTCGGAACACAGACCTGGAAACGAGGAGATCTTGACAGTCGCTACTATAGCTGCAGCTTTGACTGCAGCATCAACAGAAGCCAGTTCTTCAACAAAGAGGCTTTCTCATCACTCACTCAAGACGAGCGCTTATTAACAATGGCAGATTCACAACACACACCCGATGAGGGAATGCCCAGCTCCTAGATCATTCATGCTTGAAATAAGTTTACATGAGGAGCAGTGGAAGGAGGAGGGATCCTGGAACAGAGAAAACTAAGGGGAGACATGGAACTGTCTTCAAATATCTAAAGGGCTGGTCTATGTGTGGAAGAGGGGAAGGCTCACTCTTTGAGAGATCAGAGGGAGAGAAGGTAGTAGGTGGCAAGTCATCGAACGCAAGAACAACAGTACAGGCTGCCATGGGAGGAGGAGAGTTCCCCATGCTGGGGAGGTTCAAGCAGAGGCTATTTGTCTGTGCTTGAGACCGTTTGTCATGGATACTCCACAGGGACCGCTGTTAATGAGGCCTTTGTGATCATTCCTGCAGAGCTGAAGCTTCCTGCAGCCTCCTGTCTCCTCATTGTCTCCCTTGTGTGTCCTGGACAGGGTTCATCCAAGACACTCCAGACTGGATGGCCTAAGCTGTCCTCCTTTGGTGAGGAAAGCCTGTTTCTGTCTGGCTTGTGACTTTAGCTCATTAAAAGTAACCAGACCCAAACTAGTGCTGAGTTATGACTTGATGTCCTGGCTTTGACAATGTGAGAAAGGTATTTACAGCTGTATTTTACTAATGAAGAATGCAAGGCTTACAGAAGCCACATAACCAGCTAGTAAGTGGAAGTCTGGCCCAGGCTCCTGGCCACCAGGTCATGCTGATATTTTTTAAATTAATTAAAAAATTTTTCCATTGTAGTTGATATACAATATCGAATGTACAACATGCTAATTAGACATTTATATATCTTATGAAGTGATCACCTTGATAAGCCTAGCTCCCATTTGACAACATACTTAATTATTGCAATATTATTGACTATATTCCCTATGCTGTATTTTACATCCCCGTGACTGTTTTAATGACTGGCAATTTGTACATCTTAATCTCTTCTCCTTATTTACCCTTCTGCTAATTTTTAAAGGCATTCTTAGGTAAGAGAGTAATGTAAATAATTACTCCACATAATTTAATCTTTTTGTAAATCAAGTTTTTGAATGCATTCCTTAAAATGGTGTTTAGTGACACATGATTTTAATCCATACCTACAGAATTTTGGGTTTCCTATATCCTTCTCTTTCATCATCAGCCATGTAGGTTAGTGATGACCAAACTTTGCGGAATTGTACTACCTGATAATTGCTGGTTTGATTTTGTAATCCGTCCTCCCACCTCTTCCTAAAAACACTTTCTGGAGTGGATGGAGGCGTGCAGGTGCACATCCAAACCAAGCAAATGAAAACACCTTTCGTTTCCATACATTCTGTGAAATTTGAGGGGACAGCAAAATGTTCTGGGTGGTCTTAGACCTTACGTCTGGGGTCAGGAATCCAGAGTAATGAAAATCAGACGGTGAGAGATGTCAGGAGAGACTGTGCTGTTGAGTCACTGCCTAAGTGCGCTTGCGTCACCTCCCAGGCATCGGTGTTCCCACGGGTAAAAACAGAAGGTGGAGTAGTTGGGTTTATGAGTCTATAACCTTTGATTTGGAAAGGTAGTGCTCTGCATGTGGCTCTGGAGGTGGCAATATCCACTTCCCACACAGCCAGGGACATGGACTTGGGAGCCTCCGAACTGCTGGTAGGCAATTCCCACCTTAGTTTTCACAGTCTGCCTCTCCAAGGGAGGCCCTGCCTTCTCATAATCTTTCAGGAAAAGCTTTAAAAGAGTCAAGAGTTCTCTGCCTCTCCCCTCCTTTTATGAGGACTCCTTATACCTCATCCTTAGGGCCAAAGCCATGACCTGTTGATGAAGAGGAGGGCAGGGATCTCTTCCTGAAGAGAAAGAACATGAAGCAGGTTCGGGGAAGTGGAACCCGTTACACACCACATGTGGAGAAGGGGGCGTGTGAGCATCACCCAGCCATCGAGTGTGCCTTGTCCCCCAGTGGGAGAGCACAGCCGAGAGCAGTCTAACACACAAAAGCTGAACAAGGAAGATGGTTTTATTCCAAAATAATGCATTTATGGAAAATTTAGAAAACTCGGAGCGTTTCCATCTCCTGAGGCCCTAAAATGTAGCCAGTGTGTGTACAGTCATGGAAACCAAGGGGGGAAAGCCCCCCTGGCTAATGGGTGGGAGAAAAGGGACACAGTAGGACCACATGTCATAACTGGCACTTTTTCTTACCTCAAAATAAATAAGTAAGTAAGTAATTATATAAATAAATTGGCTTGTTGTTCATTTGTTTGGGGATTATTCTGTGTTTAAAAAGAGAAGGGAAGAAGGATGGGTAGGAAAAAAGCAAATAATTAAAGAAACTGATCTGCATGAGGTACCAATATACCCTCAATCTTTTAGAAAAGCAGACGGTTCCAGAGAAAAATAATATTAATCAACCTAGAGCTTACTGTAACAGTACTAAGCCCAGGAAAAGACAGAGAAGAAATGAGAAGAGAAGAGAAGAGAAGAGGAAGGGAGGGAGGGAAGGGAAAGGAAGGGAGGGAAGGGAAGGGAAGGAAAAAAGAGAAGGAGGGAAGGTAGGAAAGAAGAGAGGAGGGAAGGAGAAACCAGGGTGATGATAAATTAAATAATTATTTTTTAAAAATCCTGTGCTCTAAGTATCAGTCCTGTTACTATCAAATCTTAAAGGAACAACCATCTCTCCTTGACTCCATTTACTGGGACGTGAATGAAGAACAAGGTAAACGAGGGCTCTACTGTCCTGGAAACAAACTGCACTCACAGTCCTGGGTCACAGTGAAAAAGCTGACCATCTGCCCCGGGTGGGGAAAGGGTCACATGAAAGAAATGGGAAAACCAACTTGCCCTGGGCCCATTCATGTGCCCATGCAGGAACCCAAACCAAGAAATGAATACCAAACCCGGTTCAGACCCACTGAAGCCCAACAGCTCTAGCACAGGCATGTGCAGAACCATGCTGTAAACACACCTTCCTAACCTAAGGCACATGGAACACTCCCAGGCAACAACCTCTGATGAAGATGAGCTTACAGTTAAAACAGAACAAAACAGTTTCATAACAAAATGAGAAAAATTGGAGTATCAGTGGCCACAACAACTGAGACAATAACCTGAAAGAGACTTTAAATAAGTAAGTTTAAAAGAGTGAACGGGAGGTGAGAAAGGGGGCATGATTGAGTGTGGCCAGTGTTTTCAATGTCTCATTGTGAAGAGGAATAAAAGGGGCAGTAGCTGGTCAGGGATGGGAGAGGAAATGGATGGCATTGAAAGAGGGAAGACTGCTGCTAGGGATAACGGAGCAGACGGAGAGAGGGTGGGGATGTGTCGAGTGAGGAGATCATCGTAGGAGTGGAGTCCTAGGGTGGGTGAGAGGGGAGAAGGGAGAGGGCCTCAGGCAGGAGGAAGGATGGGGAGGGGGCCGGTGGAGGTGGAAGAGGGTATGGGGGATAAATGGTGATGGAAAAAAATAATAAAATAAAGGACAAACAGGTGATTGTCATCTTGCAAGGTGGAGAACAAGATTTCCAGAAGCATTTCAAAGGATTGCAAGGCAACATAGAGGTATGTAATTAAGTGTGTAATAGAGGGAAGAGGGTAAAAGAATTGAGGGCATTTTTAGGTGAGTGATTACAACACTAGCTTATTGCCTCTGGGATGTTGCTGTAGCATCAGAAAACAAGCCAACCACTTCATTGAAGAACCCCCAGATGTCAGTCTGTCAAGGTCTGTTCTTGGCATCTGTTCAGTTTCTCCAGGGAGCAAGAGTCCATCTCAGTTTTGCAGGGCAAATGCCAGGTCATAGTAATTCTGTGGCGGGGTGGGTCTCACCGTTCATTGTATAGATTTCACTGAATCTTGCTGTTTTCAGCCCATGTGTTACCCACGCTTCACTACCCTCCACTGAGCCTAATGACCCTGAAGTCCAAGTTCATTCATAAAGTTAACTTTATTTGGAGGATAAATATCCATATTCTTGCTAGCATCAATAGGGAAGGACTGGGAATAGGAGGGGAGTGAATCCCTGACTATATGCAGTGTGGTAAAGAACAAAGATATTCAACCCACAGAGAGACTTTAAAATGATGCCCCTCTTTTTATGTCTGAGCCACACTCTAACCTCTCCAGATTGGGTAAGAGGCCAGTTTAGGCAATGGAGGTGGCTCCAGGCTGTTTGAGCAGAGACCTGTACCAGGAACATGATGGGCAGCATGTGGTCTGCTGCTGGACACGGCCCATGGCCATGGATTCATCACCTGTGGCTGTAGGAAGGCCAAATTAGGTCCATCTAAACTGTGGAGTGAAGGACAGAGACTAGCATTGCCTGGCTCTCATGGAGATACTACATCTAACTAACATTCAGTTAAGTAGGAGATTATAAACAACTCACTCTTTCTGCTTTATTCTTTACTTTTAAAATGGGAACTGCCCGTCCAGATAGAAAACATGGATGCAGAGTTGACTCCTATTCTGGGTCATAAGACAGATTCCATCTAGTAGCGTTGGAGAACTCCACCGCTCCCAGGATCTGCTGGAGTCTTAATCAGCTAAAACTAGTGTGCCAAGAGCTTCTTTGCCTCACCTGGCTGAGTGTTTCATAGGCAGAAGAGGCAGGACCCTTAGTTCATTGTTGATAATGAAAATCTGGCAGGCAAGGTCAGGGGCAGTTCCTCTGCATTCTTCCCCTGGCTTCTGACTCGCAGTTCTGGGTTCCCACCATCAAGGGCAATGAAGCCAAAGTGATGGTGTGTCTAGACAGATGGGAGCAGCGGGGAGAGGGTTCCTCAAGCCTTTCATGTTGGGGAAGGGCAGTGGGCCGGGACTCATAAGGCCAATTTTTCCTCTTACCAGATGCTGACCTTGGGATTGTCTAAATTTGGATTCAAATCGTGGGTCTGCTACTTACTATGTGTGTGACCTTGGATAAGCTGCTCAACCTTTCTAATCTACACTTGACTCATTATCAAAATGGGGATAACAGTACCCTCCATCACAAGGATGCTGTGAGGATAAGATGAAGTAATGCTCATGAGGTACTTTGCACAGTGTCTAGCACTTAGGAAATACTCCATTAAGAGTTTTGATATGAACATTATGATAATAATAGAACAGAGCATCAGGAGTTAGTTCCCCTCTACTTCAGTCAGTTTGCCCATCTGTGAAATGGAGATAATGCTGCGATCATTTCTTTGTCTTCCTCATTTGTTGTTCTGAGGTGGTTACCCCCAAGTGCATATCTGCAGAGAGTTGTCAGTTTATGATGAAGTTTTCGCCAAAGTTTTCTAACTTCTCCAATTTAATGTGGAGAAATTAGGAAACATAAAAACAGAGTGACTGTTTCACAAGTATATTTGTTTCCAATTTCAAATGACTATCCTTTATTCTGATATGTCATTTCTTTTCTCTCTGCGTATATGTGTTAAAATAGCTCTTCTTTTATGAAAGTATGTTGCTATGGATGGTATAGTTTGTCTGTTTATCTTGAATGGTATCACTCAGCAAAATAAAAGTCGTCAACCCTATATTAGTCTCTTGGTTTTTGAAATTCTACTGGTCTGTGAAATCAAGTCTATAGAGAAACCACTAAGGTTAGGAATTTCCATTGTAAGGGTCTAGATGGCAATAACAAAATTAACAGTGCCTCATGTTGTGTCCCTGAGGTGTGCCAGGCATTGCCAAGAGCTGACACACATCTGCCATATGCCTTTCAACAGTCCCGCAGGCTAGCTGTTTGACAGATGGAGAAACTGAGGCTTGAAGCATGAGCAGCTGGGCTTCTCTCATTCAGAGGGGACAAGTCTGCCTGTCTTCAAACCTCGCAGTTTGCTCCAAACCTTGCCAAAGGATTACTACAGAGGAGTGATCCTCAACACAGCCACCAAGACTTCACCCCCTATAAAAAGTAACCACACCAAGGGCTCCTGGGCAAATCACTTAACCTCTCTCTGCCTCTAGCATCCAACTGAGAAATTAGGTAGAAATCAGGGTCATGCTGGAAACAGATGGGGAGCCAAGTTAGGCTGTCCTGGGAAATAAAATTAGCACAAAGAAACCATTCTCTATAATTCTCAGTGATTCAGTGCACTTTGATTATTTACAAAATTGTGAGGCATCCCAGCCAGCTGACGGACAGGATGCTGCCTGGATACAGAAATGCTGTCAGATGGCCACTTTTGCTCTTTAGCCAACCAGATTCAATCCCTCTGCCTTTGCCCGGCTGGTCAGGGCCTTTCTTCCTGACACTCATGGTGCAGCTCTGGGTCCCAGGGGCCAGAAAACCAGCCCCAGGCCTTGCTGGGCTGTGTGATGGGAGACCCCTGCCCTCTACACTCTCCTCCCACTCCACACCACAGCAGGCACGACATTATGCGTTGGGTATTTGTTGTATTATTCTTTAAACTCCTCCAGGAGGAGGTTTTACTAATCTTATTTTACAGGTGGGAAAAGTGAGGCTCATTGAAGCTAAGTAACTGCCTGGGGGGTCTCACAACCTGCAAGCAGCCGTAAAAAGAAGGACTCCACCCAGCCAGGGCTGCTTGACATGGGTCTGTGCCTCCCATTTCATCATTAACATGGTCCCTGGAGACTGAGAAAGGAGATCCTATAACTTTAACAGTTTCTGGTCTCCTTTTACATAAACTGTGTCTTCTGCAAATGCCAAGGCATTCCCAGTGAACTCATCATATATGGGACCATTCGCCCAAGGGCCATTCCAGCCCAACAACTGCTTCCTGAACATTATACCCTAACAATGGATCTGCAGCTCACCTGACAGGTAATAATTCTGGTGGCCATGACACTGCAATTCAAAATTCACCCTTTCTTTTTAAGTTTGAAATCCAGTGCTTCATAGTTCTCTCTCTCTAGCCCTTTTACACTAATTCACTCTTATAGAAGACTATTTAACAACTAACAAATTCCATGTGATCATTTAGTTTTTGTTTAGGACTGAACATTCATGGCTTGGCAAGATGAGAATTTCCACTTTTTCTCTTTTTTACTGTTATTTAAAAACCCATCAAAGGGATGCCTGCACTTTATTAAAAATAAGAGTATGTAAGAGCTCATGAAAGAAAACAACAAGTTAAGTAGCTGTTCCCTCTATCCGCACCCAGTTCCACAATCTAAAGACAACCATTTATACCCATTTGGTTGGTGGGTGAAGGTGGAATGTTGTTTTCAGTGAATTTTCTGCTAGTTATTCCCATGCCTCTAACTAAAAAGACTGTACAATTATAGCAACAAGAAAAAGAAAGTACCTAGGAATAAGTTTAACCAAGGATGCAAAGATCTGTACTTGGAAAACTATAGAACACTGAAGAAACAAATTGAGGAAGACACAAATAAATGGAAGCATACACCGTGTTCATGGACTGAAAAAATTAGCATCTTTAAAATGTCCATACTACCCAAAGCAATCTATAGATTCAATGCAATTCCTATTAAAATACCAATGGCAAATTTCACAGATCTAGAACAAATATTTAAAAAAATTTATACAGAACCAAAAAAAGATCCTTAATAGTCTCAGCGATCTTGAGAAAGAAGAACAAAGTTGGAGGGATCACAATACCAGATATCGAACTATACTACAAGGCCACTGTAATGAAGACAGTCTGGTGCTGGCATAAGAACAGACACATAGATCAATGGAGAGAATAGAAAGCCCATAAATAAACCCGGCCTCTATGGTCAATTAATATTTGACAAAGGGGGCACAAGCACGCAATGAAGTAAAAAAGTCTCTTCAATAAATGGTTTTCGGAGAACTAAACACACACAAAAATGAAGCTCTATATCACCAACTTACACCACACACCCGAATATACTCAGAATGAATAAAGGGCTTAAATATAAGTTGTGATGCCATGAAATTCCTAGCAGAAAACATAGGCAGTAAAATTTCAGACATCCCACATAGCAATATTTTTGCCAATATATCTCCAAGGGAAATAAAGGAAAAAATAAGCAGGACTACATCAAATTAAAAAGCTTCTGCACAGATAAAGAAACCATCATTAAAATGAAAAGGGAACTGACTACATGGGAGAACATATTTGCCAATGATAACATCAGACAAGGGTTTATTCTCCAAAATATATAAAGAACTTATATGACTCAACACCAGGAATACAAACAACCCAATAAAAAAAAATAGGCAAAGGACCTGAATTGACACTTCTCCAAGGAGGACATACAGATGACCCATAGACATGAAAAAATGCTCAACATCACTAGCCATCAGAGATGCAAATTAAAACCACAATGAGATACCTCTTCACATCGGTCAGAATGGCCATCATAAATATATCAACAAATAAGTTCTGGCGAGTATGCGGAGAAAAGGGAACCCTGTACACTGTTGGTGGGAATGCAGACTGGGGCAGCCACTGTGGAAAACAGTATGGAATTTCCTCAAAAAATTAAAAATGGAACTGCCTTATGACCCAGTGTTCCACTGCTGGGAATATTCCCTAAGAATCCTGAAACACCAATTCAAAAGAACTTATGCACTCCAATGTTCATAGCAGCGCTATTTACAATAGCCAAGCTCTGGAAACAGCCTAAGTGCCCATCAGTAGAGGAGTGGATAAAAAAAAACAAACAAACCATGGTACATTTACACAATGGAATACTACACAGCAGAAGGAAAGAAGGAGCACACACCTTTTGTGACAGCATGAATGAAACTGGAGACTATTTTGCTAAGTGAAATAAGCCAGTTGGCAAAAGACAAATATCATATGACCTCACTTATAACTGGAATCTAATGAACAAAATCAACTAATGAGAAAAATAGAACCAGAAACATGGAAACATGGAACAGACTGACAGCTACAGGAGGGGAGAGGAAGGACGGTGGAAGGAAGGGGAGGGGACTAGTCAAAGAACATGTACGAATGTCCCATGGACATGGACAATGCAGAGGGGATTGACTGTGGGAGAGAGGGGTGGGCTGGGTAGAAGGGGGCAAAAGGGGAAAAATTGAGACAACTATAATAGAATAAACAATAAAAAATTAAAAATATTATACAATTAACTCTTTAGTCATTAAATTTAGATTTTGTTTATTGTTTTGAGAGATGGAGATTTTGCTCACCTACTCCTACCATCCCACTGCCCCCTCCCATGCATCTATAGTGATAGATTTAGTCCTCTGTTGGCAGATTTAACTAACATATTTGACCCCTGGTTTTTGTTCTGCCACTCTGGGTACTCTCTCCTCTCTTCTCACTGTGGCAGATAAGGACACTAGAACGTCCCTCCTCTATCCATCCCCTCCATCTGTCATCCCACATCAACTGCCCTTTTATTTTTGTATTTTCAAGGTTGATCACATTAGCATTCTGGGCTATAACTGTGAGTACTTTTTCCACATTCTGTCTAATGTGGCTCCAACCTAGGATCATGGCTTTTTTTGTTGGGGCAGCTGCCCTCAGCCCCCTCATCATTCATCTTTTATTTCTTTTTGTTGTGTGGATTGATTAATACCCTTCTTGTCACCCATATCCTGACCTAAAAGAGCCACATTCTATTAACTGTATCTTCATCTCTCTGTAGGTTAATGCCCTTGGCTGCCACTCCAGCCTCACTTGCTGTGCAAGGGCCTTCAGTGCCCTGCCTGTGAAGCTGAAGAGGGAGTTCAGATATCAGCAAACGCAGCCTCCTTCTCCGGGCTTCTGTAACACTGAGACCCCACCCCACCTGGGCCACTTACCCTTTCAGTTCAGACTGATGCTTCCCTTCTGGGTGGCTGTGCTTGGTGGCTCTCAGCCTCCTCCTAAATTAACCTGTGGTGGTCTGGCAGGAGGGGTCAACCAAGGAAATCACGAGGGCCTCAGCACATGCAGGCATAACAGGGATTTACACGGGGAGCAGCCATTCCCTGGGTTTTGCCCTTTCATATCGTGCCAACAAGCTGGAGTCTCTGAATCCAGGGAGTTCCCCTTCTTCATGGTAGGACACTGCTGAGATTTTCACTCACACCCGGTAGGCAATCGATCGTGGCTGAGAAACCATTTCTGTAAGCCATTTTCACCCTGATCCCCAGGCGGGGCCCAGCGTGCTGGCTGTGTCGTAGAGCCCTGCAGGCCGTGGTCCTGCTCTGAGGACTCCACAGCTGCTCCTCCACATTGAGGGGTCATGGAGGAAACTCGGCGGCCCACCCACAGCTCAGCGTCTGCCGACCCTTCCCTTCCTTTCCAGCCGTGAAAAAAGGTTGGCAGTCGGTAGTGATTTTTCTCAGGGGTCTCTCCATGACCTACATTTCCCGCCCCCCTTAGGATAACTTGACTGCATTTCTTCTTCACTTTTTGGGCACTGCATATTTTTAATGGCATGAAAGCAGGGTAATACTGGCAGGCAGGCCTGCGCACCTGCAGCCTGAGGGAGCAGCCAGCACCTTTCACCCTCATAGCCAGCTTCCTCAGACTTACTGAGAGGTTGAGTTTATGTATTTGGTTCTTAAATTCCACATTCTTGGGTAAACAAAAAGCGGTGTGATTGATGCATTGCTGTTAAACAGAAATGGGAAGTCAACAGGCACATCTCAATGACACTTTGGTTAACGAGACACTCCGTACATGAGGACGGAAGAAAAGTGCGGTCACTTTCCGTATCATTGCCAGATTCGAGGGCACCTTCTCTGTCCAGACGTGCTCAGCCTGCTCTCCCTTGACCCTAACTACAGGCTGGTGGAAGAAACTGGGCCCATCTCGTGGCTCTCAATTTTCAGATAAAAAAAATGAGACACAGGAGGGCCTGCTGGCACCCTCGGGCAGAGACTGGTCTGTACACCTTGGCGACTTCCCTGGCAGGTGGTAGGATCCCCTGCATACCATGAGGGCCCTAAATGTTTGTGAGAGAGTGAAATTGCCCAAGATCACTGAGCTAGTTTTGTCTCTGAGCTCCTAATCAAATGTTCTCTCCTCGAATCCAAGCTCCCTTTTCCCGAGTGAGCCAAAGTTTTTGAAAACAGTAAATAAGGAGATTTTAATAACTTCAAAACTCCAAAGAAAAATCAAGCCAGAAACATGAAAGAAAATAAATTTTAAACACACAAAAAAGAAGAGATTCCATAAATCCATGATGCTACTCATCCCGTGACAACCTCACCCTTCGCATCTGCAATGGACGAGTGGGTCTGAAAAGGCAGGGGATGGTCTATTTTTTACAGAAAAATTCATTTGCCTTTGGGGCCTCCGGGCCCAGGCGATCTGTGTAAGCATGGGTGGCAGCAGTCCGCCCCACACCCCCTGACCTCCTGCACTGCCCTGCATCCTTCCTCCTGGTCCCCTCCCTGGCCCTCACATGTGTCTGGAGAGAGGTGTCCTCGCGTCAGAGCGGGCCCATGCACCATGTGCAGTGAATTGAACCCATGCATCACTCCTCAAGGAGCGGGAGCTAATGCAATCAAGGCCCAGCCTGGAGCCTCTGCAGCATATTACAGCCATCGATCACCACTCCTACCCAACGGCCTCCTCGCAAGTTGCCTGAGTGAACACTGGAGGTGCTTCTGGGACCGACAAGTGTTCGCTGACTTTTAACTACTTTTGTGTCTCTCTTGATACAAGATTTGGGTTATTTAGATAAGCTATGGCCTTTTACTTTAAAGTCAGGAAGCTGCTTACGATCCACCACTAGAGTGAACATTGGGGACTTTCATGTCCTGAAGGGACCTCCTTTTCCTCATCCCCTCTGTCTTTGGAGGTGCTGCGCTCAGGCCCACCTTCCCACCTGCTGCCAGCATTTCCCACCCCATTCAGGGCCCTAAGGAGTGGACTGCGAGGTACAGAGGGCAAACAGCATATTCACTTTCTTGTTGAGCAAAAGGAGAAATCGCTTGCTTGCTCCAGGGCTCAGCATTCCCTATTCTGTAAAATCACCTATAATAATCCCATGTATGCATCTAGTGTGCCATGTTAACATAGCCCTTTGGTCTTCATTTTATCTAACTCAATATTTACACCAGCCCTCCGAGGGAGTGTTGTTATGCCCATTTACTCAATTAATTAATATCCTCATTTATGGAGTGCTTAGCGTGTTCCATACACTCTTCTAGGCACCACCGTTCAACAAATCATTTTATGATTATAGTGCCTGAAGAAGGCTATTTTATGAGACTTGTTTTAAGGAAACTGAAGTCCAGAGACACTAAGTAACTTGCTCAAGGTAAACAGCTTTGAGTTCATAGCCTGTGTGAGCTTTTCACTACATCTCAGAGCAATTGCAGAGGACTCAGAAAGAAACCAGGGTGCAAACTCTAGGGGTCACCATCTGCTGTCCACACTTGCCTTTTAATGACCCACACTTGGCTTGTGGAGTGGGAAGAGAGAACTCTTCTTTTAGATACAAGGAGTCTTTTAGATACAAGGAGCCCCAGTCGTCCATACACTCTCCAGCAAGATCTCAGGATGCCTGCACTGCAAGCGGTGCTCCTCTTAGGCTTAGGAACAGTCACCACTGCCTTGTGCTCCCACACAAAAGTCAGTCTGGCTTCATGGGAAGAGAAGGCCTGGGGTGCGAGATGGCGGGAACGAGACAAGCTTCAAAGGCGGTTGGGCCTGGTTTTGAATTCCAGCTTCAGCCTTGAGCTGAAATGGCTTATCCTTTTTGGGCTTTAGTTTCCTTATCTTAAATGGAGGAAATATTATTTTCAGAGTTCTTGAATGCTTAGTGATAGTGGCAAAGAATAGGTGGTCATTAAATGGTGCAGATGGGGATGGTGGTGGTGGTGGTGGCAGCAGCTGTTATTAATCCTCCTCCAGATGGTCCAAGCTTATTTCCCCTAACATTGTTCTATGTAAAGATAAACAATAAGATCGAGACTATTTAAAAAAACTAAACAAAAATAATCGCAACAGATTGTCCTTGCAGTAAAAAATTCTAATTGCTCAGCTAGTTTTGGAGGCCAATTCCCACTTTGACACATACGGTTATTAAACTTGTGTATAGCAAAGTATTTACAATCTCGACGATGACTCTCTCACTTACTTCAGGTCAAAGAGGAAACCCACATGTGTGGGGTACACCGTGATTAAAGACACAGCCCCCTTCTCTCAGCCTCGTGCCAGTACACGTAGTTCAGATACACCCAAGGCTGGATGAGGACAACAGGTGGAACCCATCTCAAATATTCAAAACTAAGAAACTTAAATCAGACACAATCTGATTCATTTCCTGTGCTTGGTGCAGCTAAATGTGGAACAGCGCCCTCCAAATTGAATTGCAACAAAATTGGGACTTATTTCCTATCCTTTCCTCGCTCAAAACAAATAATTCAGAAGTGCCACAAAACTTTTATCCTGTGACTTATTCCTTTGTCTAGTTTGCTAGTTTGTCTTCTCAGTTTCATGCACATTCCACTAAACTCTAAAGAGCTACTTTGTTCCAAGGTGCCTTGCAGAGAAATCAGAGCTAACGTGCCTGGAGTGTCTGCCACGTTCTAATTCTGCTGAACACTTCTTGTGTCTTGTCTCTCAGGACCTCATTCCCTGGCCTTGGGGGACTTACATGCAAACAGAAAAGGCAGAACTATGCACAGTCACAACACACTGCATGTATCGTAGTTTAGATGTCACAAGAGGAGCAAGCGCAGAAGGAGAAGGGTTTAAATCCCAACTAGGAGAAATAAAGTAGGCTCCAAAGAAGAGGCAGCAGTTGACTTGGGTCTTGAAGAAGGAGCAGAACTTTAAGAAAGTTGGGAAGGGGAATCTGGCCATTGTGGATAGAGTATATTGCTAAAGCTTAAAGGTTCTTTAGAGACCAAATAAACCCACACAGCTGGGTCTTATTTATTGAGAGGAAGAAGAGTTGGGGTGGGAGGGGAGGTCCCTATTTGAGCACTTTCTGCAATGACTACAGGTCAGGGAAATGACTAGCAACAGAATTATATGTTCTTGAGTGGATAATCCCTTTCCTACTGTTGACAAATTCAGATTTGCTGGTGTAAGAAGCTGTGAGGGTCCAAGCTGTGAAACAGACTGGGAGGCGGGCTGAGGCCTGGTGCGGGCGTCCTGCACTGTCCGGGGGCAGTCCAGATTGTGTCGGTCTGGGCTCCGACTGCTCAGCCAGCGAAGGCTGGGAGAGGGGCCGAGAGCTGGCTGTAATACCCATAACAAGCAGCATTACAGAGTGCCTCGTAAATTCTGTGTCCATTAGCTAAGTGGCCCTGGGGCTCTATGACTTGCTCTTTTTGTAAATCAAAAATAATAATAATAACAGCTCACCATCTTCTCATCCTGGAGAGAGCAAGTATTTCATCTCATTAGACTATTACAGTTGCTGCCCCAGACAACTCCATTCCAAACCCTAGGATACAGAATTGGATAAAAAATCTGTGCTTCCCTCCTGATCCACCTAACTGGGACTCAATCACAAGAAGCAACTTAGTCTTTTTCTTATCGAAGAAGTTTGGCAACCAAGCCAGTTCAGGAGGAAAGGTGATTGTTTTAGTGCATCAAACCTTCAGGGATGGACCAGATGACCCTGCAGTGAAGCCAGTAAGGCCCCAACTGGAAGAGGTCCCTGACAGTTCATCCTGATGCCAATCTTCCCCATTCCAATGTGCTCTATCCTTTCATTCATGCCCTTCCTGGGCCTGGAGGTGATGACAGCTGGCTAGGACAGCAGAGAGGTGATGTGGAAGTGAGTATATTTTGCAAGGCAAGAGAACAGGGCTCTCCTCTGG
The DNA here is from genome assembly GCA_039655065.1 of Glossophaga mutica. Classification (NCBI taxonomy): domain Eukaryota; kingdom Metazoa; phylum Chordata; class Mammalia; order Chiroptera; family Phyllostomidae; genus Glossophaga; species Glossophaga mutica. Next base: position 170,802,897 of record CM077304.1, on the reverse strand, counting down.
CGCAGTTCACCCTGCTCTGGGCAGCCTCATGCTGCATCCCCAATAAAAGTATGTGGTTGCTTAGTGCTGATTCACATCCACCAGTGGGTGGACCACTCCAAGGCAAGATACAAATTTCCAAACAATGTTTTTCCCTGAAGGATGAAACACGAGATAGGAAAAAAATCAACATTGCCAGACTTCCAGAATGACAGATCCTGATGACATCAACACACACACACACAGAACTTCCATGACTAGGAATCCACAGTGTGTGTTATTACTAAGCAGCTCAGATTTCCGCAGGGTCTCTGGATGGGATGTGTGTGCGTCTACCACAAGCGCCCTGATCCCCAGCCAGGAGGCTGGGCCTCCCGACTTGTCATCAGACAGAAAGCTGGCCCCTGGGCGGAAGTCTCACCTTTCATTCCTTGGCATTCGTTCCATTTTTCTCTGTCTTTTTTTTTCTTATTAGTTCCTGACCCACTCTTACTGAATGGCCCGATTTTAATTAGTTAGTTAGGTAATAAATTACCATCTATTTGTGATATAATTAACACTGACGAGCCACTTCAAAGAACCAGAACATCAACAATGACCCCTCTCTGCCGATGCACTGCTTCTCCAACCAGTCCCTCTTCCTGCCCCCACCCGGGGCAGCTACTTGTCTATTATTACTTTGTTATTTTTTCCAAACAGTTTTATTATATATAGGGTTTTATTTGTTATCTGGACTGTTGTTTCTAACAATAATAAACAATATTCTTCTGGGTTGTAATTTTTCACTCAATATTTATATATGCATATATACTAATATAATATGTACATATTCCAGCCTACAGTTCTATTTCATTCATTTTTACTGCCATTGTGTGGCAATGCCACAATTTGTATACACAATATCCCATCAAAGGGCATTTTTTTGTTTCTGGGTTTTGTATCCTATTTGCTAATTTAAATGATGCTGTTGCAACAGTGTTGTATGAGTGTCCTGGAATCGAAGTGAAAGTACTTTTTTTAGATGTATACACCTAATAGTGAGATCGTTGGGTCATAGGGTATATGAACGTTCACCTTTTCTTAATTTTCGCCATCACATGAGTGAACATAGCAGTGAGAAGTAATTGCTACACATATTTTGGAAATAATCTGGAAATGCTTATTAAAATTTCAAATGGACTAGTTCTTTAACACAGGGATACTACTGTTGAACATGTGTTCTAAAAAAGTTATTAAGCCAAGTATATAAGTAACTTTTAAGAATATTTATGACACTATCTTTTGTAATAGCAAAAGTTTGAAACAACCTGAATAGTCATCAATAGGTAATTGGTTGAATAAATTATGGGAGATCCAAACATAGATTAAAACTTGGTGTGGGGATGGGCTATGGGAGCAGGGGCCCGGCTGGAGGAGAAGGGCAAAGGGGGAAAAACTGGGACAACTGTAATAGAATAAGTAAGAATAAAAATAAAATGCGACCATTAAAAACAGTTAAATATGTGTGCGATGACCTGGACGGTGCTGCCTGGCTGTTGTTAGGCGAGAAAAGCAAGTTGCAGAGTGACGTGTATGATCCGATCACAGGTTAGGTTTTCTGAACGTGTGCGGAATGGGTGCTACGTTGCTTACATTTGTTCACGTGAGCAGAAAAGGTGCGAACAAATACACATGGCTGATTATTTCAGGAGAGTGGGTCTGGGTGAGGGGAGGAAACGGTGAGAAGGTGACAGAGCTGGGACTGTAATTCAGGTTCTTCTATAGCGTCTTTTCTTTATGTTTTTAAGATGAAGGCTACTCTACTGAATGATTGACCCATGTAATTGCTGCGGCCGCTATGTACAGGTGGGAGGTGGAGCTTTATTTCTTGGTCTCTTCCTCCTTGGACAGAGTCATACTGATTTCTTCCTTTTGGGCCTGGAGCTGCTCTTCACAGCACTTGCGACCTTCGTTACACCTCCAGGCCTCAGCCTGGTCAGCCAGAGGCTTCTTGTGAGTCTTGTCCACCTTCAGCTTGTGGATGTGTTCTGTGAGAATCTGTTTGTTTTTGAACATGTTACCTCTTCACTTTCAGGAACAGGCTGTGATCCATGTGGAGGCCAATATTCTTCCATTCACAGTATCTTCTGAGCCAGGAAGAGTTCTCCTCCTCATCCAGGTTACCTTCTCAGGCCTTCGAGCACTGGCAGTACCCTGTCACTTACCTATGCCCACATGCCTGCCCTTCTTGCAAGCCAAGGTGTATTTCCAGCATCAAGTCCAGGAATACACCATCACAGCTTCCAGGCGATCAGCATCTTTGATCAGTTTCTGAATCTGCTGACAGGAGTTGGCAATGGTGACTTTATGGGTTTCGTTGGGGTTCAAACAGACCTTTGTGCCACAGCAGAGGACACTGGAGGTGAGCCTCTTCTGAGGCTTGAGCATCCTCGTGGTCACGGTCACAGTGGCAAAAGGAAAGAACTCTTGTTCTACAGTCTACCTCTGCACATGTCAGCCCTCTGTTTCTTACTGTTCGCTGTCTTTGTATTCCCACATTATACAATAAAATGCCTTATCCAGTACTCAATGTCTCAAAGAGCTATCCCCAGCCTAATATGTCTCCTACTCACCTACATATGCAATATGTTTTAGCCAAATTACACTCAACTCTTTTCTAAACATTCCATGGGCTTTTCTACCTCCTTACCTTTACTCGTTCTCTCTACCAGGAACCTCCACCCTGCCCCCACTTTCTCTCCATCACTACCTAAAAATCTTGTTTATTCTTCATGTCATTGGCACAGGGCATTGTACCAAGGACACTTGGTGTGTCCATCTGCAAAGCCACCAGAAAAAATTATCTCCAGGCCCCACCCCTTTAGGTCACTTTAGAAGGGTGCATCCACCCTATTCCCAAGACGTCTGAGGGCCGTGACCTAAAAGCCATCCTTGAATTCTTCCTCTTCTTCTCCATCTCTCTCACATCCCACACCCAATCTGAGATGGATTTTAGCTAAGTCCACTTTCCTAAGTTGCCCAGCTTTCTCAAATCTGTCCCCTCCATCTCTGCTCATCCTAGTTCAAGTCCTCCTTGCTTCTCGTCTTGAATATCACGCCGGACTTTCCCTACATTGCCCCCAGAGCCACATGCCTAAAACAGAGGTGTGACTTCTGCTTTAGCTGTGGCAGACTGGCTTGTAGCAGACCAACCTTCCTTCCAGAGATAACTAGAAAATTAGACAAAATATGTTGTTTTTAAATAAATCCTTTTGAAGTCATTGGAGAGCCACCAACACCAAAAATATGAAGTGCCAAAATGTTGGAAATAAGGGATGTCCAGACAGACTGACATGTAAGCCTTCTTGAGGCATTTGCCTTTTTGTAAGTGGCAGTCTAGAGTCTGACAAGCTGAGAAGAGCACTCAACAATCGCATGGGGCCAGACGGACCGAGGTTGCAGTGCAAGTCCTATCAAGACAAAGGAGTCCTTCACCTAGCTGCTGGTCAGAAACAAGAGTACCCTCCAGAGCTCCAATAATAATCTACACCGACACTGTCCATTTTCCACGATGAAGGAAACGTTCTAGAATATGCACTGACTGATATAGTAGTTACTAGCCGTATGTGGTCATTGAGGCCTTGAGATGTGACTGACACTACTGAGGAACTGAATTTTTATTTAATTTTAATTTAAATAGCTACACGCGGCTCACAGCTACTATACTGGACAGTGCAGCTCCATACAAAGTCTGGTTTTCAATAAAAAATGACCAGAACATCAGGAGGTAAGATCAAATGACTGAAAACCAAGAGAAAAAAATAGATCTAATGAATCCAAAGGATGTCCAGCTATTGGAGTTACCAGACATGAGCTTTAAATCAAAGAGACCAACCATGACTCCCTGTATTCGTTAAGATTAGGTTTGGCCAAATATTATAAGACCCCAAAATAACAATAATTTAAACAACATAAAAGCTTCTTTATTTCCATAAAAGAAAAGATGATACACAGAATTGGTGGCTCCTCTTTCTACTCTGTTAGTTTCAGTTCTGGCCTTCATCATCAAGATGACTTTGTAGTTTAAAAGGGCTGCTGGAACTCTGCCCATCCTGTTCAGGTTGCAAACCAAAAAAAGAAGAAACGCAGCTGGGGAATGGGGTCTTATCTAACTAACTCATTTCCCTTCAAGCAGGCTTCCTACCAGTCCCACAACACTCTGCTTGTACTGTTTGGTCAAAAGTTATTCCTTTGGCTACCTTTAACTGTACAGGAAGCAGAGGAATGTAATTATTTGTTCTGAAAATTAATAGGCCCAGCTACACAGCAGAGTTCTGTAAAAAAGAAGGAAGGGGAGAATAAACAACGGAGTAGGTAACGAGCCATCTCTGTTACACATTCCTATTTCCAGACCTTCAGCGGCCCCCCACTGCCGGGCACCTAGCGGCCTTCACAATTAGGCCTCTGAGCCTCGTTCCAGTTCTCGTTCCTGTTTCTCTCTCTGGATGTTCGACACTATAATCACCTCTTGTCACTGACCACTTCTGAAATGCCCAGATGCAAGCCTCCATGTCTTTGCTCTGCTCCTTCCTCTGAGAAGTCCGGCTCATTTTCAAAGCTTAATTCAAAGGTTTTCTTTTTTGTGTTATCTTTTCCAGCTCTCCCAGTCAGAATCAAAGCCTCTCTCCTGGTCCCCACAGCACTTTGCGCATCCCTGCGTTCCTGCATTTGTGTTGAATCCTAAGGACTGGTTCTCATGCCCTCTCTCTTTCTAAACTGTGAACTCCACATCAGGAGCAAAACTTATTTTCCATCTTTACTCCCCTAGAGTTTCCTACTGTTCATTATGTGGTAGGTGCTCTGTCAAGTGTTTCTGAAGGGATGATTAGCTGAGGAATCTCAAAAGCTTTCCCTCTCTGACATGCGTAAGTCGAACTCTAGAAGACAACACAGCCTTTGCCCAACATGGAGATGATTTTGCAAATTCTTTTTGTTGTGCCAGAATTGTGTTGTATCACACACCGCATGACATAGATAGGCTGAGCTGGGAAATTTTTGTTATTTTGCACATATTAGTTGATATGATATACAGTCAACTTAAGAGCAGCACCATAGCGGTAACAAGAAATTCTGTTTAATTCAGCAGGTAAGTCAAGCATCCCTTTGTGCTCAGCAGCAGGAAAGATGCTCTGTGAAATCCCCACCACTCTCCCTTAACACACACACACACACACACACACACACACACACACACACACACACACACACCCTGAGAGAGTTGACAGTTACTGCACCCTGAGATGGTCATACCCCAGAAAAATAGAACGTGGAGCCCCAGAACAATAGGTGACTATTAAAGCTACAGTAAGCCTCGTAGTAAATGGCATCTGTTACAACAAATATTTAGAGGAAGAAGGGAAAGATACAGGTAGAAGTAGTAAGAAAAGACTTTTTTAAAGAAACAGGAAAGCCATTGATCTGGTCCCTAAAGACACATCAGGATGGGACAGGACAGTGACTACCAAAGCATGAAATGTGGGCTGCGGGTGGGGAAGAAATGGCTTTAGGTGGAAACGGACACAACACCGAGGAGCGTTAGTTGCACAGCAAGAAAAACGTTCCTTTTTCATTCTCTTTGGCTTTTGTAGTTTACCTTAAGGAGGGAGTCTCCACTGGTGCATCTTTAGCAGACAGTGGCATTCCTTTTAATAAACACAAGACATGTTGCAAGCCTAGATCTTGGCAGAAAACAATTTTAAGCTGAAGTTTAGTGATGCTACTTTCATGTGTACTGTATTCATTTGTACAGGCATCTTCTACATATAGCAAGTGATTCTAGCTTTCTGTCCTATATTTTCACTTTGAAAACCAATTAATCAGGGTATAAAGGAAGTCACTTTGAAGGAAGCTGGTACATCATAATAATACATGTGGTGTGTGGACATGGGACACGCGGTGAAAGTGGTACTTCAAGGACGGATGGCTGAGAAATGCCATGACGGTAGGTGTGGAGAAGAGCCTCCCCAACCACCATGAAAGCTGTGCGGGGGGAGGGGGGTGCCCAGAGAGCAGGGCGGGACCCAGCTGGGAGCCCAGAGGCACAGCAGCAGGCTGGAGGCTGTCTGGGGAGGACTTTCCCACCAGGCTACCATTTCTCCCTGTGAGCCGAGGAGATCTTGTGCCTCTCAACAAGTCCCGGTGCGGTTCCTGATCCACGGCCCTCACCCTTCCGCTTTCTGAGGACAGGGCTGTGTGTTGAGGGGGCGGTTACCCCAGGCAGGTCAAGTTGAAGGAAAGAGAGTAAAGAACCAGCGGCATGTGCTGGAGATGAGCACCTTTTAACACGTACACCCAAAACAGGAGCTGCCGCAGCAATTCAGAGCAGCAGCGCTCAGGCCCAGCATTCTGTCTCCTACCTGCCCAAGGGGAGCCTGAGACAGTGTCGTTCTGGTCTGGTGACTCCCCAGGGCCAGCCTGGAGGTCACAGTAGTGTTAGTTTATATGTCTTCACTCAGAGCTACAGTCCTCCAGCTCTACCCTTTACTTCCTGTCTTCATTCCTGCCCTCTAATTTCACGTGACTGAATTTCCCTTTTTCTCATCTCTTTCACTCTAGGATAGTAAATCTAAAGCATCCCCCAGTCTCCCACAGAGAAAAGCAACAAAAGTGGGGAGAAAAGGAGGGAGGCTGCATTCTGAATGGCATTCAACATGTCATTTCCCAGCCCTGCTCTGTATCTGGCTGATTTGATCTGAGGTACCCAGTGAAATGATGCAGGGTGGAGGCTTTACTTATCAGCATCTGACACCATCAATTTAGACCTTGCTGGTAGCACTGACTTCCCCTGGAACACCTTTTAAAAAGAAAAGGTCAGAACTATTTGTTTTTCCATATGAATGAATTCACAACACTCTGGCTGCCTGTTCCCAGAAGACCCTTCAGCTACTCCACACCCTCCAGAACAAGCAGCTCTCTGGGCACAGTCACACTTTCCAAGGCCAATCCCCCAGATCTGAGCCCATCCATCTGGGGCTGGTGCCCCGAGTCACTTACATCTAGAGCAGAGAAATGTGCAATGGTATGAGGTTTACTGTTGGATTGTTGGGGGTTGAATCCTGGCTTTTCCACTTAATAGTAGTGTGACCTTGGCCTTATCTCTGAACCTTTCTCATATGTAAAGCAGGTAAATGAATAACAACAAGCACTGTCTCATAGGGTTCTTTTGAAAATAAAATAGAATAATAATAAATGTAGAATGCTTAGTATGATATCTGACATACAGTAAATGGTTAACAAAAATTGGTCAGAATGACTATTGTAGATAAAATAGTCCTGAAACCTGTTTCAGTTATCACTGTACAACAAACTGCTCCAAAACTTAGTCATTAAAAAAAAAAAAACAACTCTCATCATTATTTCCCAGATTCTGAGGGTTAACTGGGCTCAACTGGGCAGTTCTTACCTGGGGTTCTCTCGGGTGTTGCAGCTGGAGGGCCGCTGAGCCTGGAGGCGTCTGAAGCCTCCTCCGAGCGGGAACATTCCAGATGGTTTTCCCACTCACATGTTTTGTGCTTCAGCTGAGATGGCTTCAACAGCTGGGACCATCCTGAGAACTAGCCACCACAACAGCCATCAGCTTCTTCTAATTTGGTATTGAAAAGAGCTTTGGATTTTGAATTGGAGACAGGTTCAAGGCGGTAGTAGGTGAGTTATTACCATCTTCAAAGTCCCCGTTTGCTTATCTGTAAGACGGAGATAACGAGGCGCACCTCAGTTTGTGGTGGGGAGAAAAGGTCGGCATCTGTGGCCGGCTCCTAGCACAGTGCGTGGCACACAGGTGTGTGCCAACGTTCCCTCCCCGTTTAGAGCAGGAAGAGAGCCTTGCCACAGATATCCTTAGTCCTCCTGCTTGGAGGGGCGCCCCCGAAATGGGGCTGCTGTCACCCCGTTGCGTCTGAGCTCTGCGTGTGTGCGCCAGGAAGTTTAGTTCAGCATGCGATCTGTCGGGTTTGTTGTTGGCACCGAATGAATAACGTATAATTCAGAAGGAGAGTTGTCAACTCGTGCTGCTACGCCGAGTCCCTCCGAACGGAATTTCTGCTAACTGAGAGTGAACTATCTAAAACTTTAAAGAAAAGGGTGGCTGAGCCATCTGATCTAAGAAACCCCAGAAACACTTTCATTTTCTCTTGACCTCTGGTTTTTGAAACCTTCCAGGAAGCAGCACATGTACTGGGATTTAACGTGAATTACCAAGCAGCTGGAGAGACCTCAAGGCGATGAATTACTGACAGGAGTTCTTAATGCTGCACTCAGGGCACTGAAAAAGAAAGGCACTTAGCCTTTCAGAGGCTGGCTTTGTCCCTCCTGTGCAGCTCTGGTTCTGCCTGGGTGAGAGAGAGGTCAGAGAACCTTTGGTGGTGGGGAGGCTGAAGTGTCACTTGCATCTGTACCCTCCTTGACCAAGCTCTCCCACCAACTCCAAGGAAGCTCTTCACCCAGCCCAGAAAGCAACAAATACAGGCAATACCCACCCCTGAGAACCCCAGGGGCATTTGCTTCTTTGGACATGGAGGGCCAGTGTTCTATCCACAGACCTATGGGATGCTGCTCAAAGAAGGAAAGAACAAAACGTGGGACAAAAACCCTCTTTGGGGAGGTGCCTGTGATCTGCTGTCATTCTCCTCGGAGAAAATGACTCCGTGGAACAAGCACAGACCTGGCAGTCGCTCTGGCCACGAGCTCTCCCGGCACATCCTCCCTCCCATGGGGTCACTTTTCAGGATGTCGCGATGGAATCCCACATCTCACGCTCAGTCCTGTGCTCAGACCTTCAGGCCCACACATCCCACTGCCTACCAAACAGTCTCCTCTGGCCATCCCACAAATACCTCCCCTGCCATGCGCAAAGCTCATTGGCCATCTGATTGGTAATTTCCAGCCATGCAGCAACCAAGACAGGACCCTGAGCTCCATTCTCCCTCAACTCCTATCACCAAGCCCCATCAGTTCTCTTTCAGAATTGTCTTTGGATACAATGTTTTGTCCCCTTTCTTCCTGCCCATCGCACAACAACCAAGTCCAGGTCCTCACCATATCTCTCACCTGGACCATGAGAGTGACTTCTGATGAAGCCTCCCTGTCCGCTGCTCCTCTGCCTCTGCCAAACCCCAGGCTCCTCCTTAACTGATTACTTGAGCTTTCTGGATCCGGGAAACATTGCTTCCCTACTCTGGGTCCTTTGTGCCTTCATCTTTAAAGCGAAGGAATTGCATAAAGTAAACTCTTCTAGAAGCCCCTTCCTGTTCCAGGACCCTGTGATTCTTCTGAGGAAACTTCTGCAGAGGAGATAAAAATACTGGGATCCTTATTTGACCACAGCCTGAGGCAGCCTCATTATATTTGAAGGAGGAAAATCACTAACTTCGCCTCAGTGCAAATTAGTGTCATTGATCTGCTCAATCAAGTCTAGCTCAGCAGAAGGCAATACACTTGAAAGGAAAAGAATGTACCAGAAATAAAAGGCTGGAAGGATTCTGTTTAGGAACAGTTGATCTTTCAGAGACAAAACTGTGAGTAGCCAGAGTCCCCTGTGTATTTCGAAGAGCTCCTGTACTCCACATTAGGGGATGGGAGAGTGGAGTCAAGACTCACTCAGAGAACAGGGAGCTTGTGGGGAGCCTCGGGCTGTAGGGTTGGCTCTACTGTGTGACCTGTGGCAAGTTACTCACCTCTTGGACTGGGATGGCTATTTTGTCTCTAGTTGGAGTCACTGATCTGTAGGCCGATGCTAAGTCACCTCAAGGAAAGTTAAGTGAGCTTATTGAATCCTGGGGTCTGTTCTGACCCCATGGAAATGTTAGGATATATCTGTTTTTTCCCCCTAAACTTTAGTTTGAATCCAGAACATTGAACAAAGAAGGAAGAAAGGAAGAAAGGAGCTGAGATGGCTAATTTTATGTACCTGTCAACTTGGCTGGGCAACAGTGCCCAGATATTTGGTCAAACATTATCCTGGATGTTTCTGTGAGGGTGTTTTTGGATGAGATTAACATTTAGATTGATAGACTTTGAGTAAGGCAGATTGCCCTCCATATTGTGGGTGGGCCTCATCTAATCAGTTGAAGGGCCTAATAGATCAAAGACTTATCCTTCCTGTGCAAAAAAAAAAAAAAAAAAAAATTCTTCCAGCAGACTGCCTTTGGACCCAACCTGCAATCCTTTCCTGGGTCTCCAGTCTGCAGACCTACTGTGCAGATTTTGGATTTACCAAGCATCCATGATTACATAAGCCAGTTCCTTAAAATCTATCTACCTATCTGTCTGTCTGTCTATCTATCTATCTATCTATCTATCATCTCTTCTGTTGGGTTGTTTCTCTGGAGAACTCTAACTAATACAGGAGCTATCTATCCCTACTGCCTATAGAAGGAGGATAGGCCTTAGAGTTGTAAAAGCATCATAGTCAGACTCTGCTAAGGTTATTAAATCATCCTGAGTCCAGCCATACCTCCCAAAGACTTCCAGGCTGCCCCCTACAGGGACTGTGAGATGGCATAAAACTCCCTCTAGAAACCAGGACCCTCCTGTACTAAAGGTGACTCATTCCCACAGGTGAGTGCCATAAGTAAGAGTCAGAGGATGCCTATGTGGTAGTAATTAACATTGACTAGGTCAGGCATTTTCTGTATTTTTTTCCTCACACTCCATGACTTAATTATCAAACCCTAGGAATCAGGTACTATTCATATCCACATTTCACAATGAGAAGCCTGAGGCACTGTGCAATTAGGGTACTCCTTTACGTGTAACTGACACTGTGTTCTTCTGCCTGGCACACACCACAAGCTTTACCGGTTTAGCTCACTTGCTAGTGACAACCCTGTGAGCTACAGGGAATTACCCATATTGTTCAGATGGGGAGGTAAGACTCAGAGAGGTTAAGAAGTTTCATAAGGTCACACAGCTAGTCTTGACAGAGTCAAGACTCCATTCCAAGTCCTCTGACCACATACCAAGCTCTTTCTACCAGCCACGCCATTCCCACTCACACTGTTGCATAGAGACAGCAGTTGCTCCAAGGACTCCCAGCTATCCCTGCTGTTCACAAGCCCACTGACCTGCAGGTTACATTTCATTATGATTATTCATGATATTACATTTTATGATAATTATTATCATGATTCACCATCATCTTGATGGTAATTATATCTCTGTCTGTATAATACTGTGCAGGTTCTCAAGGGTTTCAACATCCTGGCTTCCCCTGACCCCCACGGTAAGCATAAAAGGGGCAGCCCATAATATCCTCCACTCCACAGGGGCTGGCTGAGGCCAAGGGTGAAGGATGGAAGCTGCCATTTATCAAATACTTGCTGCACTTCAGGGCAGTGCTTGCAGCTCTAACATGGCTCCTTTGGTTTATTTCTCATCACAGTCCTGTGAGATGACTGCTTCCATCTGGCCGATGAGGAAACTGAGCACAGAGAATATCCATTGCCAGGCACGATCATAGAAAGAATGGATTTCCCCAGAGGGTTGTTAAAACTCTTTGTACTGTCTCACTCCCTGTCGCTCCTGAAACCTTGGCTTCCCATTGACTTTACCCTACTTTCCTTTTAAGAAAGTGCCCCTAAGTCTCCTCTTCCAAATTCTAATTCCCAATTTTGGTTATCTTAAGTCACTGTTGAGGAGAAAACATTGAGAATGAATTAATCCTCAATAGGGCAGAGAACGCTAGCACCCTCCTAGCAGCTTTGAAGAGAAAGGGCTTTTCCATCCCAAAGAGCGTCCTGACTAGGAATGAGAGGTCATATAATGTGTGATTTGGCACCGAAGAGACTGTGTGAGACACCTCCCCTGTGTGAGACACCTCCCCTGCCACTGCTCCCCTCTCCTACCCCGACCTCTCTCAGTTCTCCAGTCTGTAAACTCAGGGTTCATCCACGACTCCCTTCTTTTCATTTCTGACACATCCAATTCAGCACCAGCTCGGCTAAATGCACCTGACAGACTCTTCTAGAAGCTGTAGCCTCCACCTGGGACCATCATCTCTCTCCAGGATTATGCCAACAGCCTTCTTCAACTCCATCCCACACGGTTTACTTTTGTGCAAGCAGCTGCTCCCTCGGCCCCCTTGCTTGTACTGCTGTTCACTCTCTGACCCTGTCCACACCCAGGACCGCCCCCTCTACTCCCACCACACTGCCTGGCCATTCACCTTGAAATTAATTCAATGTCTCTCTCTCTCTAAACTGAGGCCTTCCTAAGAGTGGGAACCATATCTCTCTTAATTACTACTATATCCCCACGGCCTAGCACAGTGCCTGGAATATAGAAAAGGCTCAGTGAATGGATGAGTGAATGAGTTAGCAGGATTATGGCAGGTTTCTTAACATCTTGTGCTTTTTACCTTCTGCTTCTACAGCCCTGAATGAGCTTCTTCAGGCTCCTCACAGACTGGGGCCAAGACTGGTGGTGTGGCATGGCTTGCTCTCCACCATGGACCAAGTTCAGCCAACTGTTAGTTTCCTTATTTAATCCCCCAGCGTGTTCTGCAGCCCAGCCCTCTCCCCCACCCCCATCTCTGCCTTATGAACAGCCCAGGCTGTCCCCCTCCCTTGCACTGCTTTCCCAGCATCTGCTCCTTCCTCCCCACTGAGCCGCACCTCACACCCACCTCTGCACAGCTTTGTCCGGATCTCCCTCCTGGGGTTACACTAGGTTCTATTCACTCCTCCTCCTCCTCCTCCCTCAGATCTGACTCTCTTTGAGGCAGGTGTGGGGTATACACTCAGCCATTAAGAATATGGCTGAGAACTTTGGTAGTCCATGCTCTCAAAACTTTTCTCCCCAGTGCCCTCTGTATAATAAAAATACATCTCTATGTTGTTCTCAAGCAATCTGAACAGTCTCCACAGGTCCAACTCCAGTTGATTAAAACTTCAGACACACATAAGGAGGTAATTTTCCTGTTTGTGGGAAGACTCAAGTGCTGGGGTCAGTATCGCTGTCCGAGGCTCTAGTCTCCGGACTTGAATTTCCGGCCATGACTGCTGTGGGACCATCAGTGCCCTGGACACCGACTTTTCTGAGCCTTGGTCCCTGCCAATCTGAGTCTTGGGCTGAGGCCAAGGATTCTGCGTTTTATTTTCTGACAAACGCATAAGGGAGGTCACAGGCAGAAGAGCTCCACAACTCTTAAACAGCACAAAAGATTCTGCAATTTTCCTCCAGGGAAAAGAGAAGCTATAAGAACACACACAGTTCCTTCTTAGGACAGCCCTTAGCTATCCCAGTGAATTGGGGGTCACTGGGGCAACATCACGAGCAGGCATGCATTGAGTGCGCTTGGCCAGTACTGCCCCTGGAATACTCTCTCTGGGGGAATTGATGGGAGAAGAAAGAAACACCTGCATTTTAGGTTTTGCATACTTTTGTCTTGTTCTAAGTTTTACAAGTATGTTTTGTTTTCCTAATTAAAAACAGAACAAAATTTCCTGCAAATGCTTTTCCTTTGGTAGGGCCCTTGGAGACCATCTAGCCCAAGCCCTTGAAAAAGGAGGAAAGTGGAGAAACAAAAGGGAGGGGCTTGCCCAAGGTCACTTGGCTCAAGGTTACACACTAGATGGGAGGGAGTGGGGGTGTCTTTGGAATACATTTCCCAGACACACACATTTATAAAACTAATTGTTCCACAGCTAATCCAGTGCTTCATGGGCTGCTATAGAAAGCGTGGCCTGAAATTTCCCCAAGAAAAAAGAAAAGGCAATTTGGGGCATGCTTAAAGAAAATGAGAGTGACCATTCTTGTCAAAACTCAAAACTGAGTGAGAAAATGATGAGAGAATATGAACAGGGCAAAGGAGGTCAGTGGGACTGAAGAACCCTGTCTCCTTGTCTCCTGACATTTCTGTATTGTCTACATATTGGAAGAGAGAGAAAGTGGTTGAGCGAGATAAAGGTGGGGAGGTGGGGAATGGGTGACTGGTGGAGAAGGTCAGGCAATTTAATGGCTTTCTCAATATCCAGGGAGAAAAACCAAGTTGCAAGAAGATGCGAGAGTGGGGAAAAAGATGGTCCCTGGAGCCCTTTGAAAATCCTGAGAGGAGGGGCTTCCTCAAAGTCCACAGGTGAGGGGACTTGGGAGGTCAGAGGGCTCGAAGGTGATGCTCCCCAGTAAACTAGAGCAAGACAGGGAGACAGGGTCTTTCTTTTTCTATTGTTTGCAGGTGTCAAATGCTGGCTCCCTAAGATATCACTAAAGCAACCTAGTGATAAGAAAAAACCCGAGTTTTTTTTTTTTTTTCCCCCTACTGCAGAAAGGGACAGTGCTATTTCAATGGAGTCTTAGGAGGGTCCAGGAGGGAGTCTGACAGAGTTAAGATACTACTGGGATTTTGAAATCTGGTTTAGAATGAGTCTTTCAACTTGGGGGGAAGGTGGTGCTTAATCAGGATGGGTAAGACTCATGACATAATACTTTAGGATTGGTGGACACAGCAAGGCCAGGATTTTGAGAAAAGGGGTTAAAGAGTACTGAGGTGTAAACAGCCATTTGATACTTTCTATTAAAGAGCTGATAAGTCAGGAAGTTCTTGGAATAAACAATATAATCATTGGCAACTTTTATCTTGCTTGGAAAGAGTTTTCCAGAATGGTAAAGTTGTGTTGATGAAGAAAAAATAAATATTGTAGACTTTCAGTCATGTGGGTGTGGGTGTAGATAGCTTCCATTCTCACTGGAAAGACCACCCTGGAGTCTTAAGCTCAGTTCTGGGCAACCAGCTTCAAGAAATGTTCACATTTTGAGACATGGCCCAAGGCTCATGGCCAGGACAACAAAGCAAAGTCCTGTGGAAACCAGAAGAAGTAGGGCATCCAGCCTGGACAAATGGAAAGTCTCAGACCTGACCCATGGCAAAGGTCTCCTGTGGGGATAAAGCAGTTGCCCTGTTTTCTAGGGGCCTGGGAGGCAGAGTCAGGGCCTGGGAGGCAGGGGCAGGGCCAATGGATGAGAGACACAGAGGAGCAGGCCTCAGTTTAGCCTAAGAAAGGACCTTTCTAAGACAAACAAAGGATGAGCTGTCTCATAAGGTATTCAGCGTTCTGCCAGAATTGTTTCATTTATTTATGGGTGCTCTCTCTCTCTCCCCCTCTTTTTTTAAGTACTAGTCATACTTTAAGATCAAGCTCAAATATTACTTTCCTTCATGGAGCTGCTTGATCTCTCTCCAATTAAAAACAATCAATAACTCTTATTGCCTGTACTATTTCCATGTCTTTATCTCCATCTGCCTACCATTATCAAGAAGCTCTGCCTCTGGCTTGCTGGGTGACTTGGAGCTGGTCAGGTTTCCTCTCAGAGCCTTGGTTTCTCATCTATGAGATTCTGGGTTAGGTAGGAGTTTGAGTCCACCTTGGATATCCTGGTTCTCAGTGACCTGGAAAGGTTGCAAAAGCCAAGACACAGATGGACATGAATGCTGTTTTTTAAGGCCTACGGAGAAGTCTTGGGAAAGAAGATGATGACTTTGCTTTCTGATCCCAGAGCGTAGAAATCAGGCTCCAACATGGGGTCAGTGACAAGGACTTGATTTCAATTTGGTATAAGAGAGGACATCCTAACAATAGCCTGCTACCCACAGGCCTCGGCTCCTTGGGGTAGGAAGGTAGTGAGCAGTCCATTCCTCGGGTGCGTTGACAGAGGCCAAGGAAAGGCAGTGTGGACAAGCATGTCACTAGGAGGCTTGAGCCTGGAACTATCAGAACCGCAAATTAAATGTTACTTAAACATAAAGACTTCTTGTTTATGGCTCTGGCTGAGATCCTGAGGCAGGTAACCCTAAGTGTCCTTCTGTGGGGAACCCAAGTCTGCTTGTGACAGAGTGGAGGTCAGGAGCTAGGGCCCTAGGGGACAAGGACACACCTGATTTGAGGAGGTTTCCTCAGTTTCCCCTATCCTTGCAGCACTCAGCCCAGGACCGAACCCCCAGTTAGGGCCCAAAGGGGACTTCTGCAACCATCAGGGCCACAGCTTCGGTGACTCAGCCTTAGCCAACCATGATATCAGCTCACTCGTAGTGCCTGAGGAAACTGCAAAATGAGCATGGTGAATGAGTTATGGGGTTTTAAATGCAATAGTTCATAGATGCATGAGAACAAATAAACAAAAAAATGGTCTCATCATTTGAAAAAGTTACTTAGTTAAGACCTTTTGTGCGGAATCCCTCCCTTTCTAAGGAATTAGTTACATGACTCGGAGCCCTCCTCTTCAGAGGGGCCTGGGAGGCAGCCCGTCAGGGAAACCTGGCTGGCATTGGGACGCTGGATGAGATTTTAACTTCCTTGAGGAGGGAGTTGCTCTGTGGTGAAAATCTTCCTTCTTTTTCCTTCAGAGAAAGAAGGGCTGCTGTTTCTCTCATATTTGGCTAGCCGGCTACTGGGAGAGTAACCGGAAGTCTGGCTCTCGGATGCCTGACAGCCCTGCAGCGTCCGGGGGAGGAAGAGGGAGACGGTCAAGTTGGATGGAGAGAGGAGCTACTGGAGTTGGTTCAGCAGTGCTGGCAGCATCACGTTCTGGGGAGAATTTAAAACATGAGGTTCTGTAGGACCAGAAATGACAAGGGAGCCTGACGAATGCTGAGAAGAATAAAACACTAAAGGGAAAATCAAAGCAACATTCCAGCCATTCCAGTCACTGCCCCTGGTTACAGAAAGAAAAGCAACTTTTAAAGGGCATCCTGGAGAGAAGAATTTAATTCACTTGAACAGCCCCCTTGGCACCAGATGCTGAGCTGGACCCAGGCCATGTTGTCAGGAGGGTAAAACGTGGCTCCTGCCCTCCAGAAGCCCCAGGAAATGGGGAACCAGCAGGGAACCGATACCAGGCTCTCCCAGGGCTCTGATGAGGATCTGTCCCGCTAACGCCCCGCTCAGCAGGGTGGGAGAGGGAGGCTGCCCATGCAGGAGCGTACAGCAGGGGCAGGCAGTCGCCCAGTGGACAGCGGTGGGAGGCAGAGGCGGCTGAGCTAGGGCTCGCTGCGGGGAGTGCACTGTGCAGCTAAGGCTGGGAGTGTGGTTGGGGCCAGACTGAATCCCAAATCATATTTTTGAACAAATCAGCCCAGGAAGCTCTCTGGATCCTGCCTGAAGCTGCCAACTACTCTGAGGGAAGTGGTTTGGAATAGAGGCACTGATGTCCAAGAAATGTCCCCTGACTTCCCCAGGTGCCCCTTCCTTTCTGGGACTCTCTCCAGCAAGTTCTGGCAGTGCTTTGCCACTCTCTCACTGCGTCCACATTGGAGATTTCCTGCTGAAACGAGGCATTGGTGATCTTCGGTGGGGAGTGGCTCCTGCTGTCTTACCTATCATCCTTGTCACTCAGGGACCTCCTATTGCTTAAGACAAAGTCTAAAACCTTCAGTCTGGCATTCACCTCCTTCCACACACTGGCCCCCAACTTCCTGTCCAGGGCCATTCATTCCCCTCCACCCCTTACCTGGATCATTCATTCCACAGCCACAAAATCACTGGAGAACTGATTTTGCACCCCCGGGCTCTGACTCACATCCTCTTCCCCTGCTCTGTGTTCGCACATTTAAACACTGCCCATCCTCAGGCTCAGCTAATGCGGCCTTCTCCTCTGGCCCATTCCTACTTGCAACTAGAAATGATTGGCCTCTTTTCTAAAATTCCACAGTCCTGCATGCAGCCACCCCACTCTTGGGCATCTAGCATTTGTTTCCCGCCAGTATGGTGATTTGCATCTCTGTATTTGTTTTTCTACTAGACTGTAGACCCCAAAGTCAATCAGATCCTTACTTCCCCATTTAATAAATGGGTACATGAACTTGTAGTTGAAGTAATAAGTGTTTCTCACCCAGAAGGACATTTCTCCCCTCATTGATGAGAGTGTGTGATTTTAGGTAGTCCAGGGGAGAATTAACCCCACCACAGCCCAGCTTGCAAGATCTTATCATCATTTTTCTCCAAGCATGTATTTAACTTCACCTAGTCTTAGTCCCTGCAAAACATGGGGATAATATAGTATTTACCTTAAAGAATCTTTGAGCATTACATCAAACAGTGCATGCAAATTACGTAGCACAGCACCTAAGCATTCTATCAGTTTACTCAACTATATATTGAGCAGCTGTTATGTGCCAGGCACTGGGGATAAAGCAGTGAAAAAGACGGACCAAATTACTGCCTCTAATGCACCTACATTCACAAATGCTCATGTAAGCAAATGAATAAGTAATACAGCATGAGATGCTGACAATGATTTTAAGAAAATAAACTAGGATAGAGAATGCAGAGGTAGGGAGGAGAGATCTAGTTTAGCAAAGATAAGAATTAAGAGAAGAAGCCGGCCATACAAGACCAGGGGGAAGATCTCTTGTCAGAGACCAGAAGAAATAAGTCTGAGCTAAGCACTCTCATAACCCAGTGGCTGGGTACTTTCCTCGGCCCCCCACGTGGTGTCTTCTGAGAAAGGGAAGGTTGAGGAGCTGGACCTTATCTTCAGTCTGGCAGGCCTTCACTTTCAGAGAGATTGTCCCCACTTTCAGGAACCCATGGTCATGGGGGTTGCTGGCCATCACTGATCAGGGAAGACTGGAGACATCCCCTACCTGTTCCAAGTCCTACCTCACCTGCCTCAATGACTTGCCTTCTCTGGTCTTCAGTGGAGGTTTCATTGTTTCTTACTTTGGAATCATTGTTAGTATGTCATGTGCACAGAGTCAAAGAAGAGAATGAGAATTTGGGGGGAAGGTTGTCCCATGCGGAAGCACGCTAGGCTTTTGGAAGTTGCCCACAAGGATCTCCTTTCTTCCTTAACCCTCTGAGTCCTCTCTCCCTCCCTGCAGCCCTGTCCTTTGCAGTCTTTCTCAGCCAGGTGCCATATTGCCCCTCCTCCCTCATCCCAGGAGTATTTGGAATGGAAAGGGGGCATTTTTATGGGCACAATGACTGGGAGGTGCTGCTGGCATTTAGCGGGCTGGGGTCAGGAAGACCAGCCATCCTATGGTGCATAGCAGAGACCCATACAATAAAGAATTATTCTGCCCAAAAGATAAATGCAATATCCTCTCAAATGTCACCAAGTCCTTTTTTTCTTACCTAGATTCTGTCATCTGTCTCTTCAGAAATAATTGAGCCTCAGTCTCCCAAAGTCCCCACTCTATGTCTTGCAGATCTGACAGCCTTGAGTGTGGAATGAGAGGCAGGGCAGCCCCCTCAGAGGGAGGGGAAGCTCTGGTCCTGTGCAAAGGCCAATAGAGATGGAAAAATGGTGGTAAATTTTGCAAGCACATCATGGTTAGTGCCTTCTTGGAGTTCTTAAACTCAAACCTTCTCACCAGTGACAGGATAAATACTCTTCTAAGCTCCACCCTTCTAGATGAGAAATACATATTATCCCTACTAACACCACCCTCATCGTGCTCAGACTTATATTACAAAGCTTCCTATATGAACTTGACAGAGGTCCAAATGCCTCTCCATTACAGCAAATGACAATGGTGGTGTCAGGTGGTGAATCGTGTTTGCCTTGCTTTTTTCTTCATCATTATCATCATCATCATCATCATCATCATCATCATCATCATCATCACTGTCAATTGTTACTATTGTCAATGGTACAAGGCCCTGCACAGAACCTCAGACCAGTGGGAGTGATGTTCCTGGAGGATTCTGACACTATGGGTGATTGTTAGGAAAATGTGGGGCAAGGCCTGTTCCCACTAACCAACCTCCTTGGGCAAGCTGACTTTTTGATTTGCTTATGGCCTAGTGCTTGATGAAAAGTACTTGAAGGAGAAATTCTCTTGAGAGGAGGAAAGGTGCCAGAGGTCACTAGAAGGGCTCATTTTTCATTCTTTCACTTGGGGAGTTGGCAGGAAAAAGGACGATGACTATTTCCTGCAGAAAGCACAAAGCAATACTCCAAATGGCTCGAGAGACAGCCCAGGAAGGCTGCGCCTTGGCAGTCTCCTTGGCCAGCATAACTTTCCAAACGTCCAAGTCAAAAGTAGTTTTTGTGGGAGGTTCAGAACAGGAGCCCTTAAAGCAGGAGTTTTGTCCCACTATTCCCAAACTGGATGTGCTTGTTTACTAAAACAGTCAGTAGATCATCCCTATCCAGAGAACAAGGTATGCCAGGAAGGGTCCTTTCAGAAAATAGGTGGCCACCCAAATGGAGTCATGGGGCAGAGACAAAGGTGTGGGCAGGGCTAGGGAAGGTTGAAGAACCCCAGGTTGGCAGCATCAAGAAGCAGTAACTACCCCCCACCTGAAGGGGCATGGGAGGGAGTGACTGCGGAACCCTGGAAGTGAGTGACCTCTGGCTGTAGGGCATAGACAATCAGCCACTGCCAAACCACATAGCCCACAGGCTGGGAACCAGGGTGATATGTGCCTCCATATCAGTCTTCTCGTGCTGGTAGAAGGAAAGGAGCATGGGAATTCACCGATTCACCCTCCTGGTCCAGAGTAGGAGAGACAAATTGTGGAACTTTTACAATCCACTCCAAAAACTAGTTCCTTAAGACAATAACTGAGCCCTGGCTGGGTAGCTCAGTTGGTTAGAGAATTATCCCAATGAGCCAAGGTTGTGGGTTTGATCTCCAGTCAGGGCACATACAAGAAGCAACCAATGAAAGCATAACTAAGTAGAACAACAAATTGATGTTGCCCTCCTTCCTTGCTCTCTTTAAAATCAATGATAATAATAAAAGATACAATAACTATGAAATTAGCCCTTGATTTTATAGATTAGTAATTTAAGCTGGGCTCAGTTGGGTAGTTCTGGTCTGATCTGTACCTGGCTAAGCTTACTCATGTGTCTGAAATCGGCTGGTGGCTTGGCCAGGACTAAGTTTAAAATAGCCTTGTCTGAGACAGTTAAAAAGAAGTAAGCCTCTCTTGACTTGAATCTCTTGCCCTCCAGGTTGCTAGGCTGGGCTAGTGTACGAAGTAGAAAAAGGGCCCAAGAACAGCAGGTGGGCACACCCCAAAGGAAAAGTGCTTCCCACCCTTCTGCTTATGTTGCATTTGTTTCTATACCTTTGGCCAAAACAAGTCACATGCCCATCCTGATTCAAGGGGAAGAAAAATAGATTCTACTTCTAAGGGGACAGGAAGAATGTTTGGCTATATTTTGCAACCTACCAAAGTCTGTGCTCCAGCCACAATTATAATCCTTCCACATGCAAAGTATTCTCTCAAATATCCCAGGACCTCCAAAACTGGATTCCTCCAATCTGGGCTTATTTCTGTAGCTGTTGGCTTTGTCTGCATAACAAATGGCCACAATACTTAGAAGCTTAGAAGAACAACCATTTGTTTAGCTCACAATTCTACAGGTTGACAATATGGGCTGCACTTCTTCTGGGCTCTTCCCAGTTTCATGGACCTGCCCTGGCTTTTCCATCTTCCTCACTCTTTTCTGGATTATCTCCCATGTTTATCTGACCACACCCTCTACATCTTTCTTAACCCCATTTAAAGCCACATCTCCCAGCAATCTTTCCCAATTCTTATCTCCATCCCTTTCCCCCAATACATACACAAACACACCACTACCACCACCACCACCACCACTACCACAAACAAGCTGGACATGACTTTGAATTCCTGCCTACAATTTTAGAGCCCTCTCTGTGCCTCTTTTCAAGTACTTAGTGCACTGTACTTATTTGCAGATGGATATTATCTCCTTTCTTGAGCTGTGAGCCACCAGAGGGCTAGATCCTTGTGTGGACTCATTCTTTGTCCCACCACAGTGCCCAGCATAGACTACATGCCCTCTTGACATGAGGAGGTCAGTGCTGATGACTCGAAGACTGCATGAGAAGACATTGTGACAGCCCAGAAACACTCCTCAGAGAGGAGCGCGGAAGATCAGGAGTTGGCTACCTACAGAATGATGGGCAGGGCTTTGGGCTCAGCAGAAAATACACCTTGCACCAGAGGTCAAATTTATGAAAAGATAGTGTTCAACTTCACCCAAGGAAGAACTCCTCCAGGAGAACAGTCCAGATTAGAATGGGCTGGCAAGAAGAGGGGCAGGGCACCCCAACCGGCAGTGAATCAGTCCTCTGGTTAGTTTCTGAGAGTTCTAACAGGAACCTTAGTCTATTTACACTTAAGGTCTGCACATTAATAATTCCTTTGTTCGACTCATGTTGTCTGTTGTCACCAAGAGTGTGCATTCCCAGCCTCAGAAATGAAGGGTTATCAGGAGCCAGCATCTCTCCTCATGAGGCAGCCTATGCTGAACCTGACTGCTGGCCAATTCCCTGAGAGATGGCTGGGCACTGGCACATATTATACCACAGGCAAACTGGTATGTGATTAGATTGGGGCTGGAAGATGTGGGAGAGGAAGATGACTGGGCAAGTGTCAGTGTAAAGAAATTCTAAAATGTTAGTGAGGGCCATTTCAGTACATTTCCTAATACATACACATACACCTAAACATCTCTATGGAATGGGCCATTCTCCCTCCTGTCAGAAACCAGAAGCTCAGCCAAGGAGGGCTTCTCCATTAGGGTGGGTGGACTTGACACAGCCCTGTGGGACCCTTCTTTCTCAAATACTAATACTCTTTGACCAGTCCACCTTCCCTGTGTTCTAAGTGGTAAAACAGAATGTCTATGTAGCCTCCCTAAATGCCAGGGTGTGCCAGGACTAGAGACAGATCTCCTGCTCTTGGGCCTGAGTGCTAAAAGTGACAGAAGGGAAGGGGCGCTCCCGCCAGTAGAAGTTGGCACTACTGCCTTCCAGCCAGCAGTGAACAGAGGACCCGCCCCAGGACTTGGGCCTCGAGTGGCTCTTCTGACCCCTTCCAATGATGACCTTGAGAATAAAACACCTCCAGAGGCCAGCCCTCTTATCGATATGTCAAAACTGAGAGTTCCAGTCAAGATGGCACTGTGCTTACCTCCTCCCATGCCTACATCAAAATTACTACTAAATTATAGAACAATCAACCTGAAGAACCATCTGAAGACTAGCTGAACAGAAGTCCTGTAACTAAGGATATAAAGAAGAAACCATGTTGAGACTAGTAGGAACGGTAGAGATGCAAAATGGGACTCCCCACACACATGTGTGGAAATTAAGACTCAAGAGGGATCTCAGCTGTAGAGTTTTCCCCTGAGGAGTGAGGGGTTTCAGTCGCATGCCAGGCTCCGCAGCCTAAAGTATCGGCGCTGGGAAGAGGAGCTCACAAAGCGTCTAACTGAAAATTAGCAGGGATACTATCCATCCAGGTGAGATAAAAGGCTGCTGGGAACACAGGTGCCCTCTTAGAAGGCCCACATACAGACTCTTGCTTGCAGGCACTCCCTCTGGGCCTCAGAGGAAGGACAACTGCAGAAGGACATTGGTGGAAGGACCCTGGCTCCAGGGTGCCAGAACCTGAGCTGAGTGGCTTTAAGGCAACGGCTGGAGAATCAGCCACCATTGTCCCTATGTTGAGCCCTCCCCCTACATGGCCAAATCTGAATCTGCACTAGCCTGATGAAATCCACTAGCTCCATCCTGATGACTCTTTGAGGTTCTGCCCCACCCAACTCCCACTGCTTGAGGCTCTTTTGGCAGCAGGCAGCCAGTCTCAGCCTGAACTGCAATCTTTAAAAACTCTTGAGGCATTTCAAGCTCTGGGTGTGCCAGAGACATACAGGGAGTTGTGTGGTTTCAGGGCAAAGGCTGGAGGATGGGCCATCATTGTCCCTGTGTTGAGCCCTACTCCCACAGTGGCCAGTGGGCAGGTGTCATTATTCCTGTGTTGAGCTCTCCCACCACACAGCCAAATATGAATCTGCATTAGTCTGGTGAACTCCACTAGCTCCACCCCAATGATTCCCTGAGACCCTGCCCCACCACAATGGTCCACAGTCCCCAGGCAGGTGGCAGCTGGCCTCAGTATACAGTGTGACTTTTGCTGAGTAGCTGTAGACTCAGCATTGGCACCAAATCTGAATCTGCATGAATACTACTTGCCTTACCCTGGTGACTCCCTGAGACCTTGCCTCATCCAAATTATGTACCATCCAAGACTCTTTTAGCAACTAAGCCATACAAAGCAGCTACAGATGGCAACAGGTCTTAGAGTGCCTTGTGCCTTTTGCCTGTTACTAGTGACAGCCAGCCTTGGTTCATAGTGCAACCTCTCCCATGTGCATCCAGGTCCAGCATAGGCAGCTACTAACTATAGATGGCTTTGTAGGCTGCTAAGAGGTAGCCACAGCCTGGTCACAGGCAGTGCCTGAGACTGGGTTGCACCTAAGGCTTTCTTAAGAGGCCCCAGAACCAACACACCTCATGACCAGTTGCAGACCACAACAGAACACCACCAGATTAGCTCCACAAGTGGCACAACCAAGAGAGATCTCAGCAAGCACCAGATCCCACTGGGGTGAATCTTGCTCCATGGAGGTCAGCTCTCCCATAGCAGTTCATATACTGTACTCATGGCTAACCCTCACAGGCAATCAGCCTGAGGGTGAGTCCCACGCACTGACATGCCAAAGCAATCAAGGCTCAACTATAACAGGAGGGCATGCACAACCCACACAAGAAACACTCCTGGAGTACCCAGCTCAGGTGATCAGGAAGGATGCACCACTAGGCCCCAGAAGATACCTACTGCACAAGGCCACACTTCCAAGATTGTGAGATGTAGCAGATGTATCTAACACATAGAAACAAACACAGAGAGACAGCCAAAATAATGAGACAAAGAACAGGAGAAATCTCCAGAAAAAGAACTACATGAAATGGAGGCCAGCAATCTACCAGATACAGAGTTCAAAACCATGGTTATAAGGATGGTCAGGGAACTTAGTGAGAACCTCAACAAAGAGATAGTACACATAAAAAGGACATAGAAACCATATAAAAGAACCAGTCAGAAATGAAGAACACAATAACTGAAATGAAAAATACACTGGGTAAAATCAATAGTAGATTAGATGAAGCTAAGGATCAAATCAGTGATTTCAAAGACAAGGTAGTAGAAAATATCCAATTAAAACAGAGAGAAGAAAACAGAATTTAAAAAATGAGGGTAGTTTAAAGGACCTCTGAGACATAATCAAGGACCTCTGAGACAATATTCACATCATTGGGAAACAAAAAGGGGAAGGAGAGCAAAAGATTAAGAACCTATTTGAAGAAATAATGACTGAAAACTTTCCTAACTTGGTGAAAGAAAAAGACACACAAGTCCAGGAAGTAGAGTCCCAAATAAGATGTACCCAAAGAGGCCCAAACCAAGACATCAGAATTAAAATGGCAAAGGTAAAGACAAAGAGAGGATCTCAAAAGCAGCAAGAGAAAGACAAGAGAGCTTCCATAAGACTTCAGCTGATTTCTCAATAAAAACTCTGCAGTCCAGAAGGCATTGGCATGAAATATTCAAACTGATGAAAGTCAAGGACATGCAACCACGACTACTCTACCCAGCAAGGCTATCATTTAAAATTGAAGGAGAAATGAACTTTCCAGACAAAAATAAGCTAAAGGAGTTTGTCACCACCAAACCAGCATTACAAGAAATGTTAAAGGTTCTTTAAGAAGAAAAAGAAGAAGAAAAAGAAATATTAATATGAGTATTAAAATGGAAATGACTACATACCTATCAATGATCACTTTAAATGCAAATAGATTAAATGCTCCAGTTAAAAGACATAGTGTAGCTGAATGGATAAAAAAACAAAGACCTGTACACATGCTGTCTACAAGAGACACACTTCAGATCAAAAGACATACTCAGATTGAAAGTAAAGGGATGGAAAAAGATATTTTATGCAAATAAAAATTTAAAAAAAGCTGGGGTAGCAGTATTTCCATCAGATAAAATAGACATTAAAACAAAAAGACAAAGGACATTACACAATAATAAAAAGATCAGTCCAACAAGAGCACATAACCCTTGTAATAATTTATGCACCCAACACAGGACACCTAAATATATAAAGCAAATATTGACAGACACAAAGGGAGCAGAGAGATCAGCAATAGTACAGTCATAACAGGAAAATTTTAGCACTCATTTGACATCCATGGACAGATCTTCTAGACAGAAAACCAACAAGGAAACAGTGGCCTTAAATGATACACTAGATCAGACGGATTTAATTAATATTTCAGAGCATTTCACTCCAAAGCAGAACATACATTCTTTTCAGGTGCATATGAAACATTTTCTATGACAGAACATGTTAGGATAAAAAACAAGGCTCAGTAAATTTTAAAAAAATGAAATCATGTTAAGCATCTTCTCTGACTACAATGGTATGAAACTAGAAAGCAATCAAAAGAAAAAAGTGAAAAACACACAAAGATATGGAGGCTAAATAACATGTTACTAAACAATGAATGGGTTAACAATAAGATCAGGCAAGAAATCAAAAGGTACCTGCAACAAATGAAAATGAGAATACAACAACCCAAAAATCTGTGAGAGCCAACAAAAGCAGTTCTCAGAGGGAAATTCATAGCATTACAGGCCTAACAAGAAAAATCTCAAATAAACAACCTAACTTTACACTTAAAGGTACTAGAAAAAGAACAACAAATAATATCCAAAGTGAGTAGAAGGAAATACAAAAGATCAGAGCAGAAATAAATAAAATGGAATCTTAAAAAATACAAAATATCAATGAAACAAAGAGCAGATTTTTGAAAAAATAAACAAAACCTATAAAACTTTAGCCAGATGAGAGAAAGAGAGAAACCCAAATAAATAAAATCAGAAATAAAAGAAAAGTAACAACTGACAACACAGAAATAAAAGGGATTATAAAAATACTATGAACAATTATATGTCAACAAATTGGATAATCTGGAAGAAATGGATAAATTCCTAGAAACATACAATCCTCCAAGGCTTAATCAAGAAAAATATAAAATCTGAACAAATCAGCACCAATGAAATCAAATCAGTAATCAAAAAACTCCCAACAAATGTCCTGGATCACATGTCTTCACAGGTGAATTTTACACAGCATTCAAAGAGGAACTAATACTCATTCTTCTGAAACTATTTCAAAAAATTCAAGAGGAAGAAAGGCTCCCAAGCTCATTTTATAAGATCATCATTAGCCTGATTCCAAAACAAAACAGACTTTTAAATAAAAGAAAGTTACAGGCCAATAAACATGGTGAACATAGATGCAGAAATCCTCAACAAAATATTAGCAAATGGAATTCAGCAATATATTAAAAAGATCAGACACCATGATCAAATGGGATGTATTCCTGAGTTGCAAGGTTGGTTCAATATCTGCAGATCAATTAATGTGATACACAAAATAAACAAAATGAAGGATAAAAATCACTTGATTATATCAATAGATGCAGACAAAGCATTTGACAAAATCCAGTACTCATTTATGATAAAACCTCCCAGTAAAGCAAAAATAAAGAGAACATCTCTCAACATGATAAATACTGTATATGACAAACCCACAGCTTTACATCATATGCAATGGAAAAAAGCTAAAAGCATTTTCCTTAAGATCAGAAACAAGACAAGGATGCTCCCTTTCACCACTTTTGTTCAACATAGTATTGGAAAGTCCTAGCTACAGCAATGAGACAAGAAAAAGAAATAAAAAGCACCCCAATTGGAAAGGAAAAAGTAAAACTGTCATTATTTGCAGATGATATGGTACTATGTATATAGAACCCAAAAGATTTTGTAGAAACACACAAAAAATCTATTAGAACTAATAAGTGAATTCAGTAAAGTAGCCAGATACAAAATTAATATTCAGAAATTGGTTGCATTTTTATATATCAATAATGAACTATCAGAAAGAGAAATTCAGAAAAAATCCCATTTACAATTGCATTCAACCCCCCCCCCCAAATACCTAGGAATAAATTTACCCAAGGAGATAAAAGATTCATATCTGGAAAATTATAAGACATTGAAGAATATACAAATGAATGGAAGCATATACTCTGTTCATGGATTGGAAGAATTCGCATCATTAAAATGTTCATACAACCCAAAGCAATCTATATATTCAACACAATTTCTATTAAAATACCAATGGCATTTTTCACAGAACTAGAATAAATAATCCTAAAATTTACATTGAATCACAAAAGACCCTGAATAGTCACAGCAATCTTGAGAAAGAAGAACAAATTTGGAGATATCACACTAGCTGATATCAAACTATACTATAAGGCTATAGTAATAAAAACAGCATGGTACTGGCATAAAACAGACACATAAATCCATGGAAGAGAATAGAAAGTCCAGTAATAAACCCAAGCCTATAGGATCATTAATATATGAAAAAGAAGGCAAAAATATGCAATGGGGTAAACACAGTCTATTCTATTGGTGTTGGGAATATTGGACAGATATAATAAAAATAATGAAACTAGACTACCTTCTTTGTCATATATTATACCATATATGCATAGTATATATATGTACACATTATACATATATGTATAATGTATATTATACCATATACAAGAAAAAACTCAAGGTGGATTAAAGGCTTAAATGTGAGACCCAAAACTATAAAACTCTTAGGAGAAACTGTAGGCAGTAAACTCTCTGACATTGCTCTTAGTAATATTTTTTTCTAATACATCTCCTCAGACAAGGGAAACAAAAGAAAAATTAAACAAATGGCACTACATCAAACTAAAAAGTTTTTGCACAGCAAAAGAAATCAACAAAATGAAAAGACAACCTAATGAGTGAGAGAAGATATTCAGCAAGGATAAATTTGATAAAAGGTTAATATATAGAGGGAACCTTTGGGTACTGTTGGTGGATTGCAAATTGGTACAGCCACTATGGGAAACAGTATAAAGGTTCCTCAAAAAATTAAAAATAGAACTTCCTATGACCCAATGATTTCACTTCTGAAAGAAGTGAAATCTGAAGAAATCTAAAGCACTAATTCGAAACAATATATACACTTCCATATTCATTGTGACTTTATTTACAATACCCAAGATACGGAAGCAACCTAAATGCCCATCAACAGATAATTAAATTTAAAAAGTTGTGGTACATATGTACAATGGAATTTTACTTGGCCACAAGAAAAAATGAAATCTTACCATTTATGAGAACGTGGAGGGACCTAGAGTGTATTATGCTAGGTGAAATAAGTAAGAGAGACAAAGACAAATAAATACCACATGATTTCATTTATATGTGGAATTTAAAGAACTAAATAAATAAATATGCAAAACAGAAGCTGACTCATCAATATAGAGAACGGGATTGCCAGATGGGAGGGGGGTTGGGAAACTGGGTGAAAAAGGTGAAGGGATTAAGAAGTACAAATTTGTAGTTACAAAATAGTCATGGATATATAAAGTACAGCACAAGGAATATAGTCAATAATATTGTAATAGCTAGGTATGGTGCCAGGCAGGTACTAGAATGATCAGAGGGAATCACTTCATAAATTATATAAATTTCTAACCACTAGGCTATAGACCTGAAACTATTATAAAATAATATTGAATGTCAACTGTAACTGAAAAAAAAGTGTCCTAAAATTGACTATAATGAAGGTTGTACCTATCTACGAATGTAACAAAAACCACTTAATTGTATACTTTAAATGGGTGGATTTTATGATATTTGAATTATATCTCAATAAAGCCTTTTTAAAGACACACACAAAAAGCCAAAACCTGCACATCCTATAGGGCCCCTCTCCATAGGGCCCCTCTCAGATGCTACCTCCTCTTCTTGTCTTTCCATAAAACATCCCTATTCTAACCCAAATGTGAGCTAATGCTCTCTCAGGAACTTTGAACTTTTCCATGGCTCTGGTCAGACTGCTTTTGGAATTTCAGTTAGATGTATTCAGACCTTCGCAATGACCCTGACCATGAACTCCTTAGTCTCATATTATTCCTTCTCCCTACTCCCACCCTCAGCACCCAGCTGAGGACCCAGCTCAAATGCAGCATTTCACAAACATGAGTTGGATTAATGATATCCCTTTGCCTTCCCCCATCAGCATGGCAAGACCATCTTGCTTTTTTATTGGTCAACACCAGCTTCTTCCTGATAAAGCAGATATAGCTTCAAGACCTAGGAAGAAAGTTTCAAAGGCCCCTCCACCCCTTGGTTTCCCATCATCTACGGAAAAGTTAGATTGTTTTGCCCAGAATTCAGGTACTTTACATCATGACCCCAATCATTCTAGTCTCATTTTGTGCTAGATCTTCAAACCACTAGCTACCTTGGAGCTGTTTGTGCTCCTAAAATATGCTCAACTTACCCCACGTACAGGTCTTTGTTTCAGCTACTGAAACATCATTGGTCTTATGATGTATTCTCAGACCCTGAGATAAAGATTCAAAAAAAAGGCGGGGGGGAGTGAAGATGATCAAGAAAATACTGGTAGGATAGTGAGGAAGGAAGGAAATTAATAAAGGGAATATTATTGAGTAGGTTCCGATTGTGGGCAACTAAGGTTTGATTCTACTGGGAACTCTGGGAGACAGTGTAGAACCCATTTCAGAGTTGTTCCCACCTGAGAGTAGAGGGAACTGGGGTCTTTATCCACCAACTCCCATCACTCATTGGTGGTGGGGTTCTGCAGGGGAAGTGGGAGGTACTAACTCTGCAGCATTTGAGTCCAGCTTGCATGGGAATGGTGACTGCCAAGAGGTGGTGGCCGGTGCACCAGGAGTGTTGCCCTTTTTCCTTCCCTGCCTCTCTTCTCTCCCCCACCACCATTTTTTAGTTTTTCCAAATGGCTTACTCACCAAATTGCAATGCCACTTCCTCCAAAAAGCTTTTCTGATCTTCAGACTTCAATGACTATTTCTTCTGGTGTCTACAGAAAATCACAGCACAACTGTTACAAAATCCTCTTGTTCCTGCCTTTAGGTTTTTGCCTTCACTCAGCTGGGGAGTTAAAGGCTGAGTTGACACCTGGGTAGTGTGGTGGTGACAGTCATCCTCCTGCCTTGATTTCTTTCTGCTTTACACACCATGGTGTCTGTGACTTGTACACTCACAGCAAGTCCTTAATCATGTGAACACTGGAAGTCAGAAAATACTTCTTTAAAGTACCATTTGGTATTATTGCCTGAATCTGTTCTTATTGCAAAAATGAAAATTTAAAGATTGTTATTTGAAATAGTGCATGGAAATTGCTGTGTTTTATGTATATATTAACAGCTTTATTTGCATATGGTCATATAAAAATAAGAATAAACAACTAAATCCCAACTGCTCTAAGTTCCCTGGAACTGTAATGTGTGATATACTGAAAGCCTCTAGTCTTGCTCTGTAGAAAGAGGGGAGAATGCAAATGAAAGAAAATGAGGAAAAGAGGAAGCTGAAACCCACAGGGGGTAAAATGGCAGGATGTGAGAAGTAAAGTGGTTTCTACCAGCCCTGAAGTGACCCACAGAAGTGAAGTGAAGTGAAGTGAAGGACAGACTGGTATAAGGTAATCTTACTCTGTTTCCTGGAGCCGACTTTACTGAGTGTTGTAGTGAACTCAGGAAAAGAGCTGACCCACCTGCAATTTTCTAATGGAGGAGCTGCCTCAGCTCAGCTGCTGTAACAGAATTCCAGAGACAGGGCAGTTTAAACAGTAGAAGTTTATTTCTTACAGTTCTAGAGGTGTGAAGTCCAAGATCAAGTTACTAGGAGATTTGATACCTGATGAGGGCTTTCTTCCTGGTTCATAGAAGGCCATCTGCTCATTGTGGAAGGAATTAAAGATCTCGCCAGGGTCGTTTTTATAAGGGCACTAATCCAATTCATGAAGACTCCATTTTCATGACCTAACTAGCTCCCAAAGGTCCCACCTCCTAATATCATCACATTGGGGGGTTAGGCTTCAACATATGAATTGGGTAGGGGGGACACATTCAGTCTCTAGCAGAAGTCAATAGTTGGGGTTAAAGATTGGGAAGCTGGAGCTTCTATTGTACTAGGTCACAGAAGTCTGAGACAGCATGTGATTAAATGGGGACCTGCTTGCAAATAGCTCTGTATCTAGTTCATGAGCTGCCATGTTTCCCCTCTTGAGTATCCACATGATTGTGTTTCCTGAGGAGAAAAGTCTCACTTGCTTGTTGACTATTTCTGAAGGTCAGATACATTTCTCACAGCAGGTGGGAAGTCCAGAAGGCTGACTCAGTCTTCTCTAAAATTAGGAAGCACCTCTGTCCACCAGAGTCACCCAATAATGAGAGTGATAACAGAGGCTCAGTGAACATAAGACTAGAATGTTGCAAAGACTTCTCCAATCTCCTTTCTCCCAGTGGCCCTTGGAGCCTCCTTACCTTCTTTTCATTAGTTCCTCTGGTTAATCCTTGTCCCAGAACCCATTGATGGATGAGTTTTGTTCTAGGCTTAAAGGGGACAGTTACAGACACATATACCTTTTAAGGTGAGGAGTGGGTTCCTGGAGACATGAAAGGAAAAAATATCTACTAAAACCATTCTTATATTGCTACTTATCCACCCACTCAGGAGAGACAATGTTTTTGCCAGAGAATTATAATAGAGATTCACACCTACCTCCTTTCCTCCATTCAAAAATCCTACCCATCACTCAACCCACATTTCAAACACCACCTACCTGTGAAGTATGTCTGATCCCCAGCCAGTCATAATGCTCTGTATTGAGAGCTCCCCACACTGTGCCTTTGCTATTGCAATCACAATATCTTTATTGTATTACTCACAACAAGACTGCAGGGCCTGGGGGGCAGGAGTGGGTCTGATTCATCTCTGTCCTACTTTGCCCCAGCCCCACCCCCACCCTCAGGGCCTGGCCAAGACAGGAAGAAAGCTGCGTAAATTGAGTTTTAGGATAAAAGGAAGTATAGCCAGGAGTATAACTTGGCTCGAAAAGATTTCAGTCCAACTTCCCAAGAAGCTACTCTCCAAGCTCAGAGCTTGGCAAGCTGGTATCTACCTGGCCCCAGACCTCCCCTCTGGGGCCGCTGGTAAGAACCCAGTTTCCTCTTTTACTGTAGCAGTGGCACAACATTCTTGTGCTCATCATACTATTCTTGAGGAGGTTTCTTCTTGTACTTATGAAGACAGAGTTGGGCAAGACGGTTGTAAAGTCCTGTAAGTGCAGAGCTGAAGGTGGGCGCTCATCTTAGGCTGCTGTCCCCTTCTACGGTATGCCTGCTGAGCAGACATCCGGCCTTGGCTCGAGCAACATTACTCATGGGGAGTTCATGTCCCCTTGGATGGCCGAGTCTGGGGGACACTTTCCTTAGATTCACATCCACCCTTGGAGCCCAACTCTACCCTGGGGGGCTGCACAGAACAATCTGCTTCCTCTTCCTCAGAGAAGTCTTCAAATGATTGGGGACAGCTCTCTTGTCCTCTCGAGTCTTCCTTCGACAGACTAAATGGACTCAGCTCTTATGCCATTTTCGCTTGTCCCACCAAGGCTATTGTTTTTAAGTGCTCTTGAAAGAACATTCTCCCCAAGGTGAAATAGAAATGAGCGGTCATGTTGGTCCTGACCCGACCCCCTTGCTGCATCTCAGCAAGAATAAATACTTTCACGTCTCTCCAGTGGTGCAGAAATAATTGGCGAGAGTCAAATTCATACACACACTTGCTCAAATCATGCCAACAGGAGAGTGTGCAAGTTTGAACAGAAAACAGAAGGTCAGCCCCCAATTCAGTTGCTATCTTTTCCTTTAAATGTAGATGAATGTAAAGTAAGGAGCCTGAGAGGCAATAACTCAATTGAAAACTGTCCTTTGAGAACTTTGAAACAGGACCTGTGGGACCAGAATGTGGACCAACCAGGTTACAGACCATCTCAATAGCAAAAAGGTGAAACTGGTGGCAGGAAGTTCCCGAAGAAGCTTTGTTTTAACGGCTCGCTTCTCAATCTTGTTTCCATGGCCTTCCCTGCGGAGAGCACTAGAAGTGTTCAATAGGTCAGATCTCTTCAAAAATAAACTGTAAAAAATTCACTAGAATTTTTCCTTCCTTTTTCCCTTCCTTCCTTCCTTCCTTCTTCCCTCATCTCATTCCCAAATGTCTTTGAGTTAACAAATGCCCAATCTTTTTGTGATCCTGTGCTTTAAATAGCATTGAATTGTTCATTGCTTCACATAAGTAACCAGTGTTTAAAGTCTAAAATCTTTTTTGAGATAAAGAATTTGGGCCAAAGATAAACCTGCAGTAATAAGGTTTGACCTGTAACCAAATTAAATATCACAGCATTAGATTAATTTCAGCCCCCCACTATTATTTAAATCTATTAATTTAAAAAATTGGTACAAAATCCTTTCTGAAAGTGTATTTGATGTGATATATTATGTTAGCTATATCTATGTAAGGACTCTTAATCATCTTTTTAATGAAAAGATTAAGCAAAAATTGTTTTAAATTTTAAAAGTCTTCATTACATCATTCTTAAATCCAATCAGTGATAACTTTTGAAAGACAATAATGAACTGCTGGTAACATCTTCATTTTTGCTTGTTTTTAAACCCGGAGACAGGTAGGTGATGAGAACGCATGCTCAGATTGTACAAATCCTAGAAGACTTTCTCGTTTGTAAAAAAGAATGTCTTCTCTCCTTCCTAAACAGCACAGCACCGGAACCTTGCCCAGCTTCAGCCTACAGTCTTTTACATCACCAGAAGGAGAAAGTCGATTTTGCTACTTGCTTAAGGCTTGAGATAAGCATGATTCATGTGAACAACTTACTGCATGTCAAAAGTATAAATCCTGGTCTCTGAGAGTCTGAGGAAAAGATGGGGAAGGGGAATCAAGGCAGACCTCTTAAGGTAAGGTGGTCACTCCCTCCCAAGTGTTTTTCTTGAGAGCTTTGGTGGCTGGAAGAGCCTTTCTTGCCCCTTCAAATGGAGTTAGAAACAAGTCCATCCCACGGATGGAGCAGCAGCTGGGGCCCTGTGCTTCCAGGGGTGGTGCTGGGGGCATGGGTCACTGAATGCTATGTCTTTCCTGACCCTTCTGAAGCTCAGTTTGAAATCTCTGTCATGCCTGATACAGAGGCCTTCCTGAGGTCTCTAAGCTCCAACCAGCTATGGATAGCAGAAGGCTCATCTTTAATTTGTGCCAATTTTTCTGACAAACTCAATTTGAAGATTCAGCTCAATTGCAATCAACAAAGCAAGCCAACCAGAAAACCACTTGCTTCCCTTGCAGCAAGGAGCACCATCAGTAACTCCCGACAGTGTGCAGGCCTCTGTCAAGGGCTCAGGGGCCCTGCTATCCTGTCCTCAGCACTAACTAGGGCCTAGCCTACTCAGGAGGGCTCCTTCCCAGCCCCCACCATTCCCCAAGGTGCTTTGGGTAAGGCAACAGCTTGCAGGAGACAGAATGCTGGACTGGAATGAGGAGGCCTCGATTCTAGTCCTGTCTCTGCTATGGACTGCTGGGTGTCCTGGGGCACATCACTTATCCTTCTGGAGTCACTGTTTTCTCATCCTTAAGAGGGGTGGGAGCAAGAAATAGTCCCCGCTGTGCTCACCTTACAGGGTGATTATGAAGCTGTAATAAGATAATGGATGTGGATGTAAAAGCGGCTTCTGCACAGTCCGGGGCATAGAGCAGATGCTCCCCTCTCAGTGTAACGGTGCTGACGGCAATGATGGGAGTGGTGGCTGAGCTGCCTTTTAGGCACAGTTCCTATAAATATCGCACCAAGAGATAGAGTCCTGATTTTAATGGCCTAATGCTACCCATCTCATTGATCTCTGGGTTCTCACCCTAGCTCTAAAAGATCATTTTTAGCTATGTGAGGGGTTTGGATACAATGTCTGGGAGCATCTTTTTTCCCTACTCCAAGTCTGGGGGCCCCTCCTGGATATCCTCTCTGGAGCACCAGGGACTTAGAGCATCAGTAGTCATGCTAACTGAGGTCAAGCTCCCTCTGGTTTCACCTGGAAGAAGGGGGAGGTTGACGGTTGATGATCTTCCCAGGTCTCAGGCTCTAAACCTAGCAAATCCTTCTCCTGGCACCGTGACTGCTTGCTCTTACTTAAGCTGGAAAGAAAGGACACAAAGAGAGAGCTGGGTGGCTCAGGGCTACGGCTTGTAGGAGATTATGACTTTGTGTGTGTATGACGTGTGTGCGTGTGCACACATATGGTGGCTATCCTGTAAGAGCTGCACTGCTTGTTCTACCACCGGGCCTCTCCCCGTACCATGTCCAATAGTTAAATGTTTTCTCTCACATAGGCAAAAATAGACATTCTTTGCAGAAAAGGAAACTGGGGCAATGATAAAAGTGAATTGCCAGTGGTTATTGAGAGAGAGTTTGGGTAAGCAGGGATCAGAATCCCAAATCACCAAGTCCTTGAACTTTTTCTGAGCATGCAGATGGGCCTGTGCTCTCATGTGAAATGAGCTTGCAGCTTGATGCTAGGGCCAGGTGGCTGGTGTTTGCTGTGGAGGGAGGGAGTGGGAAGAAGGGCTCCTCAGCCCGTGTTAGAATCTCAGAGCTGAGCGATCACTGGATTCTGCAAGCCCTCAATGCTTTTGCCACCAAAACCACTTTCAAAAGATGTCCTTCATCCTAGCCTCACATTAATGAAGATTTTATATACTAAGCACACTAAATGTATTAAGTTAAAATGAATTTATTTCCCCACTATTTATTAAAGAAATCTATGACTGCTGATAGGGGTTTCTCATCAGCACAAACACCCCAAAACATCGATACAATGCTGGTCAAAAGCAATCAATTCTTTCATCACATCAGCCCCTTTGCTTGGAAATGTAAATTTGCATCAGGCCTTTTGAAATCACAGACACGGGCTATCTTTGAGGACTTCTGGTAGACTAGGAACCCAAAAGTTAGAGCTTCTGGACTAGACGAACTCCCATTTTACAGACGTGGAAAGATGAAGTCGCTCGTCCAAGTTCACACAGGGAGTGCGTGGCAGATCTGGGACTAGAGCTCACTCACTCCTAGCCCATGCTCTGGATCCTTTCCTCAGCACCTGGGGCAGTTAAGCTGGAAGGCAGAAATGTATGGAACCAGCCTCAGCTTTCTGGCCCCACTCAGTCTTGTACCGATCCAGACTGAAGTAGGAATGAGAAGAGACAGCTTGCTGCACCTGCTACAGACCTCAACTTATGTCAAGTATTGTAAAACCCAGCCCAGAAGTGACTGACACTCTGTCTTTCAGGTGACTCATTGTGGCAGCAGAATGAGCCCCGGCCAAGGTCAGAGTGACATCCCAAAGCCTGCCTCTGATGTCTTTCCTCATCTCACATTTGGCTAGAAAGTACGAAGCCCAATCCTTTTGTAAAATCAAACAGGCAGCTGTCACCGAGGGTTCTGGCTGGCCTCCATGGGACTCCCAGGGCTGGCAGAGCCTCCACTGCACAAGGCCTGGCAACTAAAGAGCCACAGGCAGGGAAAAGGGAGCGTTCTCGGTTCACGCTCGATCCTATTTACTGTTAAAATGATGACAGCATGATTTTTTTCTCCCTCAGGGTGGGGACAGGTGGTAGAAATGTCATTTCTTTGCCATTGAAAGTTAAACTGCCTTTGGCTATGCACCAGGGACTGTGTTATTGAACACTCGCATCTCCAGCCAAATGTGCGCTTTTACAGCAATGACAAGACTGTCCAATCATTGGGTCCTAACTCCGGCATCGTACACACTTGTGCTCCTTCTTCCTGCAGAGATCAGAGAAAAGCAGAAGCTTTTAAAAAGTACGTAAATTTAAATTTGGGGCTGTAAAGTAAGACTTGCAGATAAATCCTCCTTTGTTCATTGCACAGGATACAGAAGCAGCCCTCATTTTTTTTTTCATTCATTCAATAAACATTTTGCAGTCCAGCTTCTGTGCTAGGAACCAGGGCTGAACAAGTGGGTGAGTGAATCGACCAGTGCCAGCCCATCCGGGGTGCACTTCCATACCACCACTTTATTCTTTCGGTGACACTTGGAATTACTAGATTTCCGTTTCCCTGTCAGAATGTAAGCCCAGACTTCAGAATGTATGCAAAGACTTCTTCTGTCCCCTTTATCACTCCAGCACAGCCCCTGGCACAGCGTATTGTTAAATGGGGGGTGGTGGGTTGGGTGGAAGTATGGTTTGGTGAATAAATAAGTGAGCAAATGAACGAGTGAGAGATAGTGGGTTTCACCAAATGTTTTCTCATTTCCTTACTTGTTCATATGTATATTATTTATTTTATGAAGAGTCACTTATTCATTTTAAGTATATTTTCATTCTTCTGCATTTATTAATTTATGATTTTAAATATTTTTTACTTGTCAATTACAGTTGATATGTTTTTCTAAAAATTTTATTTGTTTATTTTTAGAGAGAGAGGTGGGGGGGGGAAGAGAAGGAGAGAAACATTGACATGAGAGAGAAACATCGATTGGCTGCCTCTTTCACACCCTCAGACTGGGGCCTGGCCCGTAACCCAAGCCTTGACCCAGAATTGAATTGGTGACCTTTTAGTTTGTGGGATGACACCCAACCCACTGAGCCACACCAGTCAGGGCTATAATATTATATTATTTTCAGGTGTACAACGTTAGTTTCAGTGATTAGACATTTATCTAACTCATGAAGTCATCACCCGGGTAAGTCCAGTGTCCGTCTGACACCACACATGGTCACTGCAGTATTATTGACTACATTCCCTGTGCTGTACTTTACATCCCTGTGACTGTTTGTGTAATGGGCAGTTTGCACATCTTAACCCCCCTTTTCATCCATCCCCTCAAACCCCCTTCCCATCTGGCAATCGTCAAAATGTTCTCTGTATCTGTGAGTTTGCTTCTGTTTTGTTTGTCTTTTTTAGATTCAGCATACAAGTGAAATAACATGATCTTCACTGAATTATTTCGCTGAGCATAACACCCTCTATGTCCATCCGTGGTCTCACAAATGGCAATATTTCATCCTTTTTTTAATGTCTGAGTAGATTCTATTGTAGATATAAACCACTTCTTTATCCATTTGTTTATTAATGCACACTTAGGTTGCTTCCCTATCTTGGCTATTGTAAATTACTCATTAACTTATAGCTTGCTGTATTCCAGAGAGGATTTAAGGCATCATCCTCAAAGGTGAAAGTTTTAATTTTGGACCCCATGACAAACATTTCAGAACATGTCCCCATAATCCTTAGTTCATCTCATTTCAGAATTGGACATTTCCTGACCAACCTGCCCCAGGCCAGTTGGGTAATGGAGAGATCCTTACCTGTGATTCTTGCCCTCTGGTTGCTTGGAGCAGTGGTGTGAAAGGCACATTCACGCTCAGGTGAAACAGTTCTGGGGAGAATGGAGGGATTTATCCACAGAGCACCTGAGACAGTGGAAGCAAAGGAGAAGGGTATTTGCCTGAGTAGAGTCAGCCATGTTTTTTTGTTTGTTTGTTTATTCCCCATAGTGCTGGTCATTCAGCAATTACTTGATACTTTCCCACTTCTCTATGAGATTTTAGCATATAGGGAAATTAGTTGCCACTTAGGAATAAGATTTATTTTCTTAGTCTCCATACACACCAACTACCCCAGTTACACATTCTTCCAGAAGGCAGTGAACAGAAATGAATGCATTTGGGGAATTCTTTTGACTCCTTTTATTGTAAACCATAATAAGCAGCACTCATCTGTCAGAGTGTGGCTGGGTGCTAGGATGGTGTTGAAGAGCTCACAGTCTAATGTAGACAGGTAAGCAGGCAGTCATAATGTGCTATAATAAGAGCAGCGACTGAGGGCTGTGCCTCGGGTGCTGTGGGAGCAAAGAGGAGGGCCACTTAACCTGGGTCCAGACTAACCCCTCTAAACAACAACACCAGGACACGAAAGGAACAGTGTGCTTGGGAGACTATGAGTACGCAAAGGGTGGGGGATTACTGAGAAATTGAGAGGTGAGGCCAGAGAGTTAAGCTAGATCATGAATGACTTTGAGTTACCTAAGGGTTTTATTTCAGATGCACTAGGGAGGCAGACACTGCAGGACTTTTAAGCAGGAAAGTGACGATATCAAATCTGTATTCTAGAAAGATCTCTTGGGCATGACGCAGACTGGCTGGAGATGGGAAAGGCTGGTGGCAGGAAAACCAGTTAGGAGCCTGTACAGGGTGGCAGGAAGATATGGGGCCTGGATGAAGGCGCTGACAGGGAGAACAGTGAGCATGGGTGGGTTTGAGACTATTCTGAAATATTTGTGAAACAGAGACACTGCTCAAGAGAGAAGCAAGCAGCGGGCCTCTGGGTTTCCACTTAAAGTACATTACCCTAGGACCTGCCTTTCACCAACCTGTGCTGCTGGGATTCAATGCATTTCAGTTGATTTTAGAACTCTCTCACAGTGACAAGGAAGGAAGGAAGGAAGGAAGGAAGGAAGGAAGGAAGGAAGGAAGGAAGGAAGGAAGGAAGGAAGGAAAAACACACACCTAAGTATGACTTTATAAACAAATAAAATCCTTTTTTAAAATTCATCCATTAAAAGTGAACCCTTTCACCTGCCTGGGATATCAGCAGGGCGATTTTTCTCTGATTTTTCTTAATCGTCAGTGGGAAGGTGAGGGCAGTTCTGCAGCTCCAGTCTATTCAAAGTTGCTCCTTCACGGTGCCAGGAATCCTGCTCACTGGCCTGAATCTTGCTCACTGGCCTGAAACAGTGGTTTTCACCTGCCACCATAAAAGTGACTGAACCTGTAGAGAATTTTAATAAGAGCTTATTTCGAACTGAATTAATGATAATTGCCAGGAAGCAAGATTTCAAATGCTCCACGGAATGACAGTTCTGCAGTTTCTTTTGTGCATTTAGAAACAAGAAGGGAACAGTAAGGAAGACTACTTAAAAGGTGGGAGAAAAAAGGCAGGGATTGGAATACCGGATAGTTAACAAGAATATGTGCTCTCTTGAGTGTGGCTACGCTTCTGAGGTTTCTGGAAAGAGAGTCAGTTCAAAGGTGTGTCAACCTAGATGCACAAAAACAATGGGCAGGGCTTGCTTAAAGGGGAAGATAAACCTTTTACCAAAGAAGTTATGTGCCTGGGTCATGACTACCCACCATGACCTGCTCAGTTAGGAATTTATGATCGATTTACTTTTGGTTAGATTTATTACAACACTCCTTTTTGGTCCACACACCCCTGCTGCACACTGGATCACCTTGGTGGCTTTGAACACCCTCAGCAAGAGGTGTACCCCTGACCAAGCACATCAGAACCCCTGGGGAGTGAAGCCCAGGCATCAGGCTTTGTTAAAACTCTCCAGGTGATCCCAGCTGATTAAACTGGTTGAGAATCACTGAAAGAAAGGAAATGTGCTAACTGACCCTCTAACCACATACTACACCTCTTGGGGGAGATGCACCCCACCCCCACCCCCACCCCCACCCTGAAGCCAGGAAAAGGTGCAGCTTGGGACCTTGGCTACCTAAACCTGATGCTTTATGAAAATTTTCTTAAGAAACAGAGGATAGAAACTTTAACAGAGTTACCTAAAGGCAAGATTAGGAGAGATAATGAAAGTTCCTTCCCTCTGTCCCTAACTTATCTATATGCATCGAAGCAGTCCATCTCGGACAGATTCCAGCCAGTCCCAATCCGGAAGCCGTTCCCAGGACACCCAGCGGCCCTCAGCCCCAGGCATGCTCACCTTTTCTCCGGTGAGCCTGGCACTTCTCGTTTTCTACCAAGTGTCTCCAATAGTAGAAAAGAGATCCCATGGGGGAGGAAAAGAATCTCTTCCTCTAGCCCTTAGGGTGGAAAAATAATTTCTCTCTATCCTTCTAGGTTCTTGGCTGAAACCCCCTGTAATAAAAGAAAAACCAATGGGAGAAAAAACAGTTTATTAACAAATATGGTTCCCGAGTACATGGAGATTGAACAGGAGCACTGAGATGGCCTACCCCGCATCAGGGCCCAGAATTAGTCAGCCCAAGTTGAGTCTCTCTGGTATGCAAGTTGTTTTGAGCTAAAGGCAATTTCAGCTTCAAGCTCAAGAGAAACTTCTGTCCCAAAGGTTAACTACCTGGAAGAATTTGATTTAGAGATCTTTCCCATAGATTATCAGAGATAACTTCTTTTGACCTATCTATGGGGCAGGGAAAATTTCTATTTACTAAGTCTGCTTATCATCCTGCAATGAAGGCCCCCAGGTGCCTCACCTCATCCCTAACTCAGGATGTCCTGTATACCCATGTTCCCCTTCTGTCTCTGAAGCTCTCCTGCAGGTGGGGTCTCTGACTTTCTCATGTATATACGGGGTTCCCATATACAGGCGCATGTTAAATTTTGTTATTTTCTCCTGCTAATCTGTCTCCTATCTATATGATTATTAGACCAGCCAGAAGAACCTTGAGAGGAAGGTTTATTCCTCCCTCACAGCCACAGGCTTAAATGCCATCATTTAAAGACCAAAGCAAAACAAAGCAAAAAGATGTTGATGGGGAGAGGCCAGTTATGAAGGGTTACCCAGAAAAGCAGAGTAAACAAAGGTGAAGTCTAATCTGCATATTTAAGCAGGTGCCTTCCCCATTGATTAGGATTCCTTGTGAGACAGTCACCCTTTTCTTCCAGGCAGAGAGGGAGACAGGCTTCAAATGCAGATTTCCTTTATAAACATGAATGTCTTTTACAAAAGGGTGAAGTCTACCTTTTTGTACTTCTGTTTTCAGAGCTTCTCCTATGTCTGCTGTCTTTCAAAATAATCAGCTCAAAATAATTCTTATGCCAAAGAGTCATCTATTGAGGTGACATATTCTGCTACCCTTTATACTCGGGTTATTCAGCCAGGGCACTATAAATAAGACAGACCAATGTGAAAAGCAGACAGAAATTTTTTAACATTATACAAGATCCGTCCAGAAGGTATCCAGCCATTTAACAGGAAAAATAGAGACATTTATTGAAGAAGATACAAGAAACATAGCATGATGATGCCTCAGTCCCCTTCAAAGTAGGCACCTTGGGACCTCACACAGTTCTAATCGCCATCAGCTGCCCCATTGTATTTTCCTGAATCTCATCAACGATCTGAAATCTCTTCCCTTTCAAAGGTGATTTTAGTTTTGGGAAAAGCCAGAAGTCACAGGGCGCCAAATCTGGGCTATAATGGGGCTGAGTCACCTGAGTGATTTAATGTTTTGCCAAAACACTCTGCACGAGACAATGCATGAGCAAGTACATTGTCATTACGAAGCTGCCAATCACCAGTTGCCTATAGCTGCAACCTTCTGAATCATCTGAATAGTTTCCACGGAGAAATGTTCAAGCTTAATGCAAAATTTGATTCATATTCTTTGCTCTACTCGCTCAGTCACTTTGTATGCAGTGGCCACACAATACACCCGCTCACTCAACGGCATCTATTGCCCCCACTGACTGGTACAGCGAAGTCATCATTGTTTACACATGCTCATTCCAGTCCATTCTCCTTGGCTCAGGTTACATCAATGTCACACAAACTATTCTCATTTTATTAACAATGGCTCAACTTTTTCTGGATAGGCCTTGTATATTGAAATATGGAAACACCCAGCAATGAGTAAGCTAAAGGGGAGGTTAGAATTTGGGTTTAAATTCAACAAAAGAGAATGGG
Source organism: Glossophaga mutica (assembly GCA_039655065.1). Lineage (NCBI taxonomy): Eukaryota > Metazoa > Chordata > Mammalia > Chiroptera > Phyllostomidae > Glossophaga > Glossophaga mutica. The sequence continues at coordinate 170,759,366 of CM077304.1, read as the reverse complement.
ATCTGGGTCTTCTCAGTGGGGGAAGCAAGTTTTGGGAAGGTAACCAGGAAAAGCATGGTAAGCAGGGGTTGTTTAGAAAGGTTTGTTATGATGCAGAATTAAGTTGCTGCTTTCTCCATGGATAGGAATTGTTAAATCCTCCTCTTTCTGGTAGCTGGAGAAATAGCAATCTCTACAGATGGAAATTTCCTTTATAAATTCAAAAGAAAAACCTGTGTCCTGTTTTTAGAGCCTTTTTTGACTCTGCTGGTTCTCAATGGTTTTTAGGGCAACACAATGCATATACCAATGTTAAAAAACAAAATTTAACTGAGTTAATTTGAAGATCTAATTGGCTTTATTAAGCAATTCCTGAATCAAGCAGCACCCCATCTAGTAACTAAAAGGGTGCTCTGAGGGGTTCTACAAAATGGAAACTTTTTTTTAAATTTTTTTTTTCCTTTTAGATTTTATTTATTTATCTTTAGAGGGGAAGGGAAGGAGAGAGGGAGAGAAACATCAATGTGCGGTTGCCTCTTGTATGTCCCCTGCCGGGAACTGGCCTGGCAACCCAGGCATGTGCCCTGACTGGGAATCGAACCGCGATCCTTCGGTTCGCAGGCCCGCGCTCAATCCACTGAGCTACACCAGCCAGGGCAAAATGGAAACTTTTTATAAGAAGAAAGGTGGGGCAAGGGAGATATTAATGAAAACAGAAAGGATTATTTGGGGGCTGGGCATCTTTACCTTGAGGAAAGTGAAAGGGGAGCATTTTTATCATTCAGATTGCCTCTTCTTTCTAAGACATGGCGAGGGCCTATGTGGTAGAATCCCTTACTGGTGCTTGACCAGAAACATACCAGACTGGTTAATTAAGATTATTTTTCTGAGAGAGGCTGAAAATGCAATTAGATCAGTAATTAAACCTAAGTTTGGTATCATGGGCTTTTAGCATGAATGATGCCATTTTGGGCCTGTGGGGTTTTTTAATACAAAAAGGCATATTTTGAGTTGGATATTCTGGTACCCCTCAACCCCACAAGCCTGGAGCAGAGCCTGGAAGGGCCTGGAGACCTATGGGGATTTGGATTTTTCATCCTAAACAATTATGCTAATCCTGTTCTCTCTTTCCTAATATGTCAATGTTGTTTTCAATATAAAACTAATGATTATAAATCACCAAACAAATTTCACCCTAAGGAGATGGTCCATATTTACTTCCATGGCTTTTAGCATCTGCTGCTGCGAGATGATGACAACGTTGATGATGACAATGATGGTGATGGTGAGTGCTGTCTGCATAGCCCCGACGGAGATGCATGCTGCATGGAATCTGGAGCCAGAAAGTTGAACACTAGTTGCATAGTAGCTGTGTGGCCTTTAGCAAGGAACTCAATCTCTCCGTGTCTTCATTCCTTCAACTACAAGATTAGATTAATGATATTGGAAACATCCAGGAATGTATTTTAAAAAAGGAATACCAAAAAAAAAAAAAAAAAAAAAAAAAAAAAACAAAGCAGAGTAAGGGTGTAAAATGGAGCCAGAAATGAGACTAAACTAGGAGATAAAGACAGACACTATAGATGAACTAAAGGCCATTGTGGACCACAAATTTTGCTCTGAGCTCTCAAATAACTAATGGGAAGGGCAAACATGGTTAAGTGATGTTACTGGAAAGGGGACCTATCAGTGAGTCTGCCTAGGGCTGGCTGGTAGTGTGTGGGTTCTTGACCTCATGTGGGAAAGATTACACAATAGAAGTTCAGGTGATTTTTGATGGTATATTTATTAAAGCTGGGGACAATTGAACAAGAAAGGGATTAGGGTAGGAGAAGCAACAGGAGGCCTATGTGGGGCTGCTTTAGCTTATTAGAAAGTCAAAGAAAAGGGGGCCTCATTGACAGGTTCAGGGAATAAGCTGAGGATGAGCTGCTGCTGCCCATTGCTCCCCTGGTTGCAAGTCTCTTGGGGACCATTAGGGTTTAGGAGATGCATGCTTGCACAGAAGAAGAGGGGGGAAAGGAAAGATACAAATGCATTCCTGGAGGGTGAGCACGTGTTGGGACCTTTGTTTTGAGGGTTTTTAAGGGCTAGGAGTTTAGGGGAGGTCTCAGGGAATGATCTCAGTAGAATATTCATCAGACTATCCAGGTGTGTCATTTCAGGATGTGGTCTCCACTGACTGGTCAGTGCCAGGGCAGGGAGTCATTAGTCATCACAGCTGGTCCTGGCATCATCCACCTGGTCTCACTGCTTCTCTGGGCCTAGAGCTGAAATACAATGGGGGCCTAGATGTTATCTCTAGTGTGGTGACCTTCTGTATCTGCCTGTGATTTGCTTGGCTAGTTTATTTAACTACCTGTCTCAGTTTCCCCATTCCACTCGCCAATTGTTTTCTTAGCTTCTTACTATCCAGCCTCAGTGACTCAGTTCACTGTGTTCATAAAATAAAAACCAACCAGTTATTCAAGAGTGATTCAGGCATCTCTCCTGGGGTTCTTAACTAAGAGAGCACTGCGTGGTAAAGTGAGCAATGTCCTCATAGCATCTCTGATGAAGATTCTCACAGGGCAATTTCTTATGGCACATCTCAGCATAGGCTACTGCTTCTCTACCCCTGCTGCTATTCCATAGTTGGAGTGGAGCACAAGTAAAACGTGGCATTGGATCAATGCACTGAGCATTCTGGAAAGGGAGAAATACTGGTCAATTCAGGGAGAGAAGGAAGGGTAAGGTTTGGGCAAGTGGAGAGGGGTTGGGGTGAGGTAGAACACAGTAAGTGAGCAAAGACCAAGGGGCAACATAGGATTGCCCCTCTCCTCCTCCTAGCCTCCCTACGCAGGAGTGAAGAGGGAGCTCCAGTGTTCTGTGTGCTCCTGGCACAAACCTAGAGGGAAGACTCTCTTGAGAGGGAAAGTCTTTTCTCAGTGTGGCTAGTAGGAGGGTGGAGGTACTGGTAGACCTGAGCCTGTGAGCACTCACTTCTAGAACAATATAGGGGCAGTGGAATAGGGAAATGTGGGAGATAAAATTAGAGCAATGGTTCTAAATGAGGGGCAACTCTGCCCACCAGGGGACAATTGGCAATGTCTAGAGACACTTTTGGTTGTCACAACTGGGGAGGAGGTGCTACTGGCATCTACTGGGTAGATGACAAGGCTGCTACTAAACATCCTACAATGCACAGAACAGGCCAGACAGCAAAGTGTTATCTGGTTCAAAATGTTAGTAGGACTGAGGTTGAAGAAATTTGGATTAGGGGAAAAAGAAGACCCTGTGGTAGAGACAGGGATCTCTGCCAGTCCCTTCAGTTTGTACTAGTCTGGGCATCAGGGGACCCACGTTTCATTCTGAGGGTAATGCTTAAGATGATGATGGTCATGGGATGACAATGACAATGATGATTCCATTTGTTCACACTGCAGTTGACAATGGAGTTTCAGACTCACTTCCTCCATGACCTTCAGACAGTTTGGACCCTTGTTAAGTTAGAGAAAACTACAGCTCAGAGAGCATAACTGATTTCTTCAATATCTGCCTCAAGCTATAGTGTTTGTTTTCTTTTTCCCTCCTCTACCTCCTGGGATGCCACTGTCTGACTGCCCTTCTCCTCCAACCACGTATGTTGGGAGAAATCCCTAATGTACAAACCTAACAGCTCAAGAGGATAAATACTTTCCCAGTTTTTCTTGAGGAGAATGTGTGGTATGGGCCAATTAGCTTCACCCACATTGGACTCTGAACCAAAATTCAGGGACCACAGTGGTGAAGCAGGGTCAGAGGCAAATTCTTTTTTTGCAGTGAGTGGTGGTGATGGCCGTGGTTACAGTGCGGGTAGTGGTGATGGTGGTAGTGGCGGTGACAATGTTGAGGATGGTAGTGGTGGTGGGGGGGGGTAGGGGCAGTGGTGATGGAGGTAGGGGCAGTGGGGTAGGGGCAGTGGGGTAGGGGCAGTGGGGTAGGGGCAGTGGTGGTGGAGGTAGGGGCAATGGGGTAGGGGCAGTGGTGGTGGAGGTAGGGGCAGTGGGGTAGGGGCAGTGGGGTAGGGGCAGTGGTGGTAGAGGTAGGGGCAGTGGTGGTAGGGGCAGTGGTGGTGGAGGTAGGGGCAGTGGTGGTGGGGGTAGGGGCAGTGGTGGTGGAGGTAGGGGCAGTGGGGTAGGGGCAGTGGTGGTGGGGTAGGGGCAGTGGTGGTGGGGTAGGGGCAGTGGTGGTGGGGTAGGGGCAGTGGTGGTGGAGGTAGGGGCAGTGGGAGGGGTATCCAGGGTCAACAGCAAGGCCAGCGAAATTATGGGTGTCTGTTTAGCTGTCTGAGGTTTGGCAGTGGAGAAGGCAGCAGCCTGCTCTCCAAGCCAGTTGTGTGCCTCTGGTTCCAGCTATGGGTCTGGCTGCATAGTGATCTTTTGTTTCTATTTGTTTTCCAGTCATTCTGGCTGGCCATGCTGTGAGCTGTGTGACATCCTTCCACAACATTCCTTCTTGGCTTCAGTCAGCCAGAATCAGTTTATGTTGCCTACAAGGAGGAATTCTGGCTGATGAACTTGTGTATGACCTTGAACTGGTCCAGAATTTGTTTTTACTCAGGGCTTAGCTCTCCATACAGCTGACACATGAATCTAACAGGACCTGTGCAGGAGGCCAGATCAGAGTCTCAGATACTGCTCAGAAATGCTCATCTCCTCCAACAATAAGCCTTTGCCACGCCTTCAAGACCATCATGCCTGGTTCCTTCTCCAGGGGCTCCTCTTCCCAGGGCCTCTCAGCTCCCTTTGCCTATAGCCTCTCATTGGGCTACCACTCCTTTATTTGCCAGATGAACCCAGGTACGCATAAACTCCACCTATGGGTACAACTTGAATTCTCTTTTTTCGGAATCCATGTTAATTCCCACACTACCGGTCATTTTAGAAAAATTCTCCTTCCTGAGCTGGGACCCACTGTCACATGTGAATTAGCTGCTGAGGGCAGTGCATGTCCATCCAAGACCACCATTCAGGAGAGATCAGCAGCCTGTGGGTGGAGAGGAGACCATATAGGGAGCTTGCTCTCTGCCAGGAGCAGTATGGCTCCTTCTCGGCCTCCCTGAGGGAGAATCAGCAAGGAAGAGATCTGCTGGCTCTTAGGAGCAGTGCTCCGTTCCCAGAGCCTCCCAACCACCTATTAGTGAGTCTGTGAGACCCGTGGCGCAGTTGTTCCCCTAGAGCAGGTGGAATCGTGTTTCTTGTGGGCCCTGAGGCCTGGCATACAGCCACGGGCTGAGAAGGCTCTCGTGACACCAAATCTCTCTCTGGTGATACCCAGGCAGTGAAGACAGAACAGGAAAGACAAGCTCCTGCGGTTCCTAGGAGGGGCCGAGGACACCAGAGGGAGGTGATCTCTTCATTCCTTTTAGGCAGACAGCCATGAGTTCTAAAGCTCACGATGGGCGAAACAAACCCAGCAGAGCCTTCGCACTCTGGCCCAGGGCAGAGGGGAAGGGGCTGTAGCCCAGGAGCGGGGAGCTCACGGTCCTCTTGACAGTGGCTCTTGGTGTCCTTCCCTGAGAGCCCCCATTCCAGCCTGTGATGTAGGCTTCCTTCCCTCACAGAGTTTCCCCTGGAACTAGTTCTCTCTTCTTCCTTCAGTAATGGGTTCTGCCATGGCAGGGTGAGATAACTATAAACCGCTTCCTGTCCTTCCCAGAAACACCTAACTAAGAAGGGATGACACAACATAGGCAATGGCTTTGATGTCTTTGGGATGTATAATTAAAAATTTTTTCTGTGGTCAAGTCTATCAATCTCTTCTTTCATGGTAACTGCCTCAATGTCATGCTAAGAAAGCCTTTCCCCATCTCAAGGTTACGTGAACAGTCTCTTTTTTTTTCCTGTAGTAATTTTTTATATTTCTCTCCTAAGGCCATTTGGAATTCACATTTGTCCAAAAAGTGAGGTAGGAATAGAGTGTTACTTTTTTTTCTAAGCGGTTATTTGCCCCACACCTGCAGAGTGAACTGATCCTTCCTTCACTGATTTGGAATGTCACCTTGGTAATAAAGGAACATTCTGTATATTATTGACTCTTACATTGCTCCATTGATTTTTATTTTGTTTTAGTATTATTTGGTTTTGGAAGACTTACGAAGTCAGAGCAAACTGCACTGATCTAATTAGTTGAGAGACTTTGCAAGGCTTTACAAAAGAAGAATCACCAGCTGTTGACAATATGACTAGGCACTGCTTGAGAGTCCTCCCCTGTTCAGTGACAGGTGGCCAGCCAGCTTGAAGAGCAATGACAAAAATTTCATGCATGGAGTCTGAGGAGACCAGAGAGGTTAAGCCAACTCTCACAGGTAGGGGATGGTAGATGCTGGATGGGAACTCGGGGGCTCGTCTATGAATTTTGTCTTGCACATCTTTCCTGCAGCCTTTTCTGCCTCCCTTGCTCACTGCCACCCCTCTAATTTTTACCTTTTTATCTCTCACCTGGCCAATGACTTTGGCATTAGCGTTGCTCTCTCCAGTCTCCATTCCTCTGATTGACAGAATACCTCTGGGCTGAAATCATGTCACTCTGTTGAAAATCTTATGTCAGTGGCTCCTCACCGAAGTTAAACTTATCCAGTGTTTAAGGTTCCTACACCTTGGCACTCATCTGAATTACCTCTTGTTTTTCCTTCCTAAGTAATTTGTAAGCTCCCACCAGGCAGGACAGGTTATCATGTCCTCTATGTTCTCCATGAACCCCTGACTGCCCTTTCTCTGCCGAGATCATCTCTTAAACCACAGTCACTCTTTAAAGCTTGGCCCCAAGGTTAGCAAAGCTGTCAAATATGCCTTCTGTGATGCCCAAGCCCAGAAGTATCTTTCCACCCCCTGGTGTCATGTATCCTAGGACATACCATTCTCAGGTATGTGACACTCTCTGCCTCACTGTCTGCTTATTTTCTAAACGTGTGCTCCTTGGGGACAGAGATGGTGACTTGCACCTCTCTATCTTCTGAGATACCTTGCAGAGTAGGTGCGAGTGCTGCATAGTATAATATAGAGTGAGTGTTACATGATATAGGACTAGGGGATGAGGGAAAGATTTCCCCTCCCTGCCATTCCCAGAACCTTTTCCTACTTTCCAGGAGTGTGGATGGAATGCACTTATAGATTACTGATGACTTAATGAGCCCACTGGAGATGATTTTGGGAGAATTATGAAAAGGAGCTGACATACAGAAATGAGAAATGCAGCCCTGTTTTTTTTTTTAAATGTGAAGATGTGCTGTGAAATCTATTGATAGGAAAGTTTGAAGTCCATTTTGGACAAAGTTATAGACTATATTGTTGAAGAGATGGGCATTGGGCATTTAGCAAATATTTATGAAGAGCGTGTGATAATGCTAACATATATTGAACACTTTCTATGCTCTCGCATTATTCCACTTAATTCTCACAACTCTATGAAGAAGAGTTTGTACTATTATTATATCCACTTTACAGATGAGAAAACTGAGATTCAGAAAGGTTAACTTGACCAAAATTGTACAACTAATGAATTTGAATCCAGGACTTTCTCTCAACAAAGCTGGCTCTCCTTCCCTTGTATCATGCTGCCTTTTACATGGCCTAACAGAGGGCTTGGCACATACAGGGTTTAATTTTAGTCCTCCTCGTTATGTGTCAATAGTGGGATATGCCAAAATTAACTTGCCCATGAACTGCATTAGAAGCGTTCTTTCTGGAGATAAGGAAGAAACCAGTCCTATTCCCAGAACTGGGCTCTCAGGAACCAGGCCTGGGGATTCAGGTCCTAATCCATTATCCTCTGCTGCTTTCTAGGCCAACCACCCTAGGCATCTTAGGGATAATGGTAGGTACCTCAGATCAGTGGTCATAGCGATTAAATGAGGTAGTGTAGAGGAAGCAATTAGCACAGTCTGGCGCTTAGTAACTGCTCCACAAATGTTGGCCTCCTCACCCCTGGGCTCCAAACCTAAGAGGGACTTCCCCTTATAGAACATATTCAAATCAGGTCGTCAGGCTGAGATTGAGAAGCATCTTAAAGCACAGTTACCTGAGATGCATCACCTGGAGATGTTCTGCCTAAAGAGCATTGGAGACCACAGCACTGAAGCTGGGAAAGAGGGGCCTCCACGGCTTCGGAATTCACAGCTCCTACCAAAGGCTTCCTGGAACCCACTTTTCTTGTGGTCACTGGCATGGCTGTTTCTGGGCAATGCTACACAAATAACTAAGGTCTGGAAGCAAGTCATCTGTGATTACTGATTTAATAATATTAATAAAACTCCATTAATTAAAAAAAACGACATCCGACCTGAATGGCCCTCTCTTAAACTGTTTTGAAAATATGCACTTCATGTATATTGATGCAGTTTGGGGTTTTCCCCTGAAACATAAGAATCCAGGGCTAGCTTCCAGGGGGTAGTCTGGCAAGGCTAAGAGGCCCTTCACACATTCTCTGTGTGGGTCCTTTGCTCCAGTCACAACTACAGAGGGCCCACTTCCCCTCTGAGTCCTCTCCTAAGCACCCAAATCACCAAAAGATTGGGAAGAGAACGTAGGAGAATCACCCCCACACCCCACCACTCTTTCAGTGAGCCCACTCTAAGCACGCAACACATGCAGGACAACTGGCCTGTAAAACATCACGTGTGCCCTCCATCTCCTGACACCACCCCTTCCTGGTAATCCTGAAAAGAGAGAATGGAGTATATTCCATTCCCTAGAGACACAACCATTACCAATACGGTAAGGAAAGCCTTTCAGCCCAAGAACCACATTTGGGGAGACTCAGCCACTGCCCAGCTTAGCAGACACCAAGGTCTATAATGTCGTGAGAGTCCTCCCCTGCCTGCCCTTGTAACATGCACTCACCGAACCCATTCCATTCAACTGTGTTTGCTGTTTTGCAGATAACAGGGCTTCTCACACTACACGGCTTAACACTCTTACACCACCATACTTAATTATCGCAGTAACTCAAGCTCACATTAAAAGCAAGAGACACGTCCACATTACCGTATCATGAATTAGTAATCTTTCCCTCTGGAGATGTCTTCCCCAAAATGCTCACTGAGGTGACTCTGCTGTGCTGTTCCCCACATTCATACTAAGCTCCCCAGCCCCGCCTGTGAGTGTGTGTGGGTTTCTGTTTTGCAGAGACGAGATCTCTCTCTTCCTCCAACCTCTCCTCCTCTGTCCCCAGGTTAGGTCGGGTCCCTGGTCAGGAAAACCATGTATCCCACCTACCTGCCTCCTGGAAATGAAGAGGCAACTATGATGGGGCAAGAACACTGGGCTTTTTTGGGAGCCAGCTCTACCACTGACAGCGGCATGACCCTGCTCGGTCACAGTCTCTCTGAACCTCAATTCATCTGAAAAGTGAGGGGATCCTACCTACCTCATTACCTTATGGGTATCAAAAGAGGAGGAACAGCCGTGTAAGTGCTTTGAAAACTGTGAACTCAGAAAATGTCACTTATTTCTATTAAACGACCTCTGGATTGAAAAGCAGACTACATGAGAATGCTGCGTAAGTGTTAGCAGCTTCCAGGTTTCTACTTAAAACGCCGACAAAAACCCTATTTCTCAGCAATTCTGAGTCCTGGTAGAGCAAAATAACTTCTGTGTATTAGCAAAGTAAGAGTAAAAAATAACGCTGTTAATAATCATAACGATAATGATAACAATTGATATTTACCGAGAGCTTCCTATGAGGCAGGCACCACCCCAAGCACGGTAGGCAGGTTTCCTTCATTCACCCCTGTTTGTTCTGCTGGAGCTGGCTAGTACTGGTGATGGTTAAACACCCAGGAATTGCCTGAGCCAGCGCTGAACCATTCATAAGTGAAAATTGACCATGGTGGGAGTATTTACACCAGAGAAATTGACGAACACTACAAATCAGGGTTATTTCTCTATTTATTTATGTATTGAGCCAGTTTATCAGGAATTACATATTTTCCATTTTTACATCTGCGAAACAGATCCAGAGAGATTATATGAAGATAATAATAACCCTGTGATGTCAAAACATTCAACATGAACTGCTGCTGCTGCTTCTCCTTCATCTTCTATATTTCCCATTCAATTTCTATTTTCCTCCATAGTTGTTTCATTAACAGTAAGAATAACAGCAACAAAAATCCATTTCTCATATTTCCTGTGGGTCAGACCCTTGCACTAGGAACCTTGGAGCTTGGGGAAGCTGGTTTCAACAGTTATACAGAAAGAGAAACATGGTTTTTGACCCTGGCTACGCATCTGAATCACCTAGGAAACTTTTTAAAGATATCAACAGCCCTTGCACCATTCCAGCCCCTGACCAATTTGATTTAGTGATCAGCATCTCTAATGCCCAGAGAAGGGAGCGATATGCTCCAAGTCACACCGCAAATTATTGCTGCGCAAGGTCTAGAACCTACGGTTTTCAAGTTTGACTTCAGATGTCTTTCTACTACTCACACCAGCCAGTCAATCCATCAACACCTGATGTGTCAGTGCCTTACACATGATAAGTGCTCAAATCCACATAGGTTAAAAAATAAACAAAACTTCATGCATTAATCTTCCATAATTATTTACTCCTCAGGAAAATAGTCATTGCTCCTAAGAAAATAATTTGCTCAGACTTCCGGCCAAGATGGAGGCGTAGGCAGACATACTGTGCCTCCTCTCACAACCAAAATTAAGAACAACAAATATTTAGAAACAAGAAAACAACCAGAACTTATAGAAAATTGAACTGTATGGAAGTCCAACAACCATTCATCCAGACCGGTAGGAGGGGCGGAGTCGCGGTAGGAAAAAGTGGAGGTGTGGACCCAGGAATGCAAGCAGCAGCGGCTGGCAGTTCCCAGGTGCACAGGCGGCAGCTGGAGGTCCCCGGGCCCACGGGCAGCAGCTGGCGGACCCCGGGCACAGGGGGGCAACTGTGCAGACCCAGTGAGGCCGCACAAGGAGTTGACTGACCAGGTGGTCCCACATTCGTGCGCGCAAACTGTCCAGGCAGAGGGGAAGTGGCGGAAGGGACTGAATCCAGGAGAGAGCGGAGCAGGCGCCATTGTTCCCTCTCAGACCCCGCCCCCACATACAGTGTCACAACCCAGCGACTGGGCTGCCCCGCACTGGGGAGCGCCTGAGTCTCCACTCCTCACTATGTAACAGCACACGAGCGTGCGCAGATAATCTAGGCGAAGGGGAAGCAGCGGAACGGACCGGAGTCCAGGAGAGAGCGGAACAGGCGCCATTGTTCCCTCTTGGACCCCGCCCCCACATACAGCGTCACAACCCGGCGACTGGGCTGCCCCGCCCTGAGGAACACCTAAGGCTCCACCCCTCATACGTAATAGCCGCGACCAGACTAAAACCAAAACAAAACAAAAACCCACCAAAAATGGCTCAAACCGGAGACCAAATCAAAGCCCCAGAGCCAATTCCTCTAAGCAGTGAAGAGATAGCCAACCTATCAGATGCACAGTTCAAAGCACTGGTCATCAAAATGCTCACAGAATTGGTTGATTTTGCTCACAAATTAGACGAAAAAATGCAGGCTACAATACGTGAAATGAAGGAAGATGCATGGGGAACTGATAGAGATGGAAGGAAAACTGAGACTCAAATTAATGGAGTGGACCAGAAGGAAGAAACTAACAACCAAACAGAAAACGAGGAAGAAACAAGAATTCAAAAAAATGAGGAGAGGCTTAGGAACCTCCGGGACATCATTAAACATCCCAACATCCGAATTATAGGGGTCCCAGAAGGGGAAGAAGAAGAGCAACAAGTGGAAAACTTATTTCAACAAATAATAAAGGAGAACTTCCCCAATCTGGCAAAGGAAATAGACTACCAGGAAGTCCAGGAAGCTCAGAGAGTCCCAAAGAAGTTGGACCCAAGGAGGAACACACCAAGGCACATCGTAATTACGTTAGCCAAGATTCAAATGAAGGAGAGAATTCTAGAAGCAGCAAGGGATAAGGGGACAGTCACCTACAAAGGAGTTCCCATCAGACTGTCAGCTGATTTCTCAAAAGAGACCTTACAGGCAAGAAGGGGCTGGAAAGAAATATTTGAAATCTTGAAAAGCAGGGACCTACATCCAAAATTGCTCTACCCAGCAAAGCTGTCATTTAGATTGGAAGGGAAGATAAAGCGCTTCTCAGATAAGGTCAAGTTCAAGGAGTTCATCATCACCAAGCCCTTATTATATGAAATGTTAAAGGGACTTATCTAAGAAAAAGAAGATCAAAAATATGACAGTGAAAAGACAGCAAACTCACAGCTATTAAGAACCACACCTAAAACAAAAGCAAACTAAGCAAACAGCTAGAACAGGAACAGAACCACAGAAATGGAGATCATATGGAGGGTTAGCAACAGGGGCATGGGAGGAGGAGAGGGGGGAAAAGGTACAGAGAATGAGTAGCATAGATAGTGGGTAGAAAATAGACAGGGGGAGGGCAAGAATAGTATGGGAAATGTAGAAGCTAAAGAACTTATGACACATGGACATGAACTAAAGGTGGGAATGTGGGTGGGAGAGGGTGTGCAGGGTGGGGGGAATGATGGGGGAGAAATGGGACAACTGTAATAGCATAATCAATAAAATATATTTAAAAAAAAGAAAAAGAAAATAATTCACTCAAATCATGAAAAGGTCACATAAATGAAAGGAATGGCCAGGCCATGTAATTTGTTCAGTTTACAAAGCTTTCAAAATTACCTGTTAAGAAATTACCTGAGCAGTGCCTTGGGGCATCCTCTGGTAAGCTGAAAGGTTGCCAGTTTGATTCCCGATTAGGGCACATACCTGGGTTGCGGGTTTGGTCCCAGGTTGGGGTGCGTATGAGAGGCAACCAATCAATGTTTCTCTCCCACATTGATGTTTCTCTCCTTCTTTCTCTTCCTCTCTCCCCCTCTCTCTAAAATCAATGAGCATGCCCTCGGGTGAGGATTAAAAAACTTCAAAAAAATTACCTGAGAAGCACTGGGAAGTTCTGCAAAATCTAAAGCCCAGAGGGCAACGACACAGAGCAAATTAGCGCCAGAGCCCAGGAGTGATTTCTGCGGAGGGCTCTCCCCACCCACCCGCCCTCCTCCCACACAGCTCCTGGTCCTCGGACCATCTTTCCCGAGCCCCACCGTACGCCCATCTTCCTCCCTTGGATGTGTTTTCCCCTCTTCTCTCTCCTTTCTCTCTTTCATTTCTCATATATTTAATAACCACAGGTCCTGGCACTTAATTATTGTGCAGTAATTTTGTTTTTGGAGGAATAAATGAACAATTGACTGCATTCTTTACAATTCTACACTCTGTAGGTTCAGGAATGAATGAGACATGGTCTCACCCTCAAGATGCTCAGTCTAGCATCTAGTGGGAGGCATTGTGGGATGGAGGAAAAAGCATGGGATTGCACAGAGAAAAATGTTCATCAGAAACCCTTCATGAAATGTGGGCAGAAGACTTGGGTAGCCTGAACCCCAGCTTCCTCGTCTGTAAAATGAAGCTGGCAATGCCCACATCACGTGGTTCTGGTGAGATTTAAATCATGGATAAATTCATCTAGGATGTTTCCTCGAACATAGTAGGGATGCAATATTATTATGTATGCCTTCTAGCAAGTTGGAAAGCAAAAAGAGCCAAGAAAACAATGGTTTTAAGCTGAAGCTTCTGGCCAAGCAGTTGCTTATTTCAAGGAGAAACCTAAATCATTCCTTGTGACATCGTTAGAAGCGCTGTCTTCCTGCTCCACCAAGTCTGCTCCCCGCCCCGACGTGTCGCCAGGCGGCCACAGGAAACTCACTGCTCTGCTCTTATAAATAGCTCAGAGGTGCTCAGATATTCCTAAATAACCATGGACTTTCGGTCCAGGCTTACCTAGTAAATCTCTTTCCATGGTACTGCCTAGTATGTCTTACTCAAAGTAAATTCACAGCAAATGTTTGTTAGACAAAATTATCTTTTAAGTAAATACACACATGCACTCTTCACCTTCATTTCCCTTCCAGGAATATACTCTTCTAAAATAAAAACGCCCAATTTAATGCATGATAATTGCTGGGTTTTCTTTTGGTAATTTTCAGCCACCGGAGTGCTTAGGTCGAGATTTGCCAGTGGCGTGTCCCTACCAACATCCACACACTCTAGCCTTTATTACTCCATTCTAACCACAACTTGTAAATGTGTTTTTCTGTGTTTCTATTATTAGAGCGTAGGCTTCTTAAGGGTAGCCATCTTGTTCACTCTACCCAACACTGAATCTCCAGAGCCCACATGGAGCCTGACACTTGGGACCAGACTGGAAACACGTGTGGAGTGAGGGGCCAATCAGTCCAAGTGGGTGACCGTGAACATCCCGAGCATCGCTCTGATCCAGGGAGACTGCCAGCCTCCAGAGGCCCTCGTCTGCACACAAGGGCTAAGTTGGGGTCCAGCTGAATGTGTGGGTAGGGGCCACTGGTCTCCGAAGTGGCTGCTCACCTCAGGCTGCATGAGATCTACTCAGGCCCTCCGGCCCGAGGAAAACATCAGGACATTTGTATGTATTCTGACTTGAATAAAAAGAGAAAAGTGAGCCCTGGCTGGTGTGGCTCAGTGGATTAAGTGCTGGCCTGCAAACCAAAAGCACTTAATTCACCAGTTCAGTTCCCAGTCAGGGCACCTGCCACCTGCCTGGGTTGCGGTCCAGGCACCCAGTAGAGGGCACGTGAAAGGCAACCATACATTGATGTTTCTCTCCCTCTCTCTTCCTCCTTCCCCTTTCTAAAAATAAATAAATATTTTTTAAAGAGAAATGCCAGGTTTTCTTATGTAGCCGGTTTATTAAGTAGACTAATCTTGATAGGGGCTACAAGTAAGAAAAAACTTTATTTTTCTCCCACTGCTGCCTTCAAACAGATTTCAGGTAACTAGACCAAGCCAACCTAAGACACCAGCTCGTATACACATATATTTGATTTAGCTTAAAATAAATGCAGGGATGAAACAAATGGTCCCTGGTGGGAAGCAAAGGAGAAAACAGCAATGATCAAGTGAAACTGAGAATCCCTAACTCAGCAGGGACCCGCTACACAATGGTCACCCAGGAAGAGTCACCGCAAAAGTGACGAGGCAAATGCCTCGGTGAGTTGGAGTACAAGAACGGGCGTAACGTAAAATTGTTTAAAAACAATACCAACTTTGATTCTGGAAATATCCGCCTACTTTATAAAATATTGTGAATTAAATGCTGTAGTCTAAGTGAAGAAACTGAAAGGTAGCACATTAGTCTTTTCAGCCCCCGCCCCCAGCAGGGGGCCTGGCACTCTGTGGTACTTCCTGCATGTGGGTGGGCCGAATGAATACATGAACAAATACAGAGGAGGTGCAGGTGGATTGAACAAATACCCGAACAATTTGCCAAGGAGGCGCAGGCCCTGGCTCCAGCAATGCCTCACCTTCAGGTTGTAGAAGATCAGATCATTTTAGTTACATCTTTCCTAAAAAAACACTTACCCCAATCTTGAAAATCACAAATGGTGACATTTGCTGCCTTCTTAAAACACAAATAAAAGTTGACATTTCCGTAGGCAGAAGCCAAACCTCAGGGAACTTATTTCTAATCTAGTCGCTCCAGCTTCAGCAGGAGCGGTAACTCCATTTGTCAGTGGGAAATGCCCGATACACACTTCTAGTAAGAAAGCGTGCGTAACTAATGAGGTCGATGTGTGAGATGTCTGGAGTTTCTCTTATTTATGCTTTGCATTAAGGGAAAACTTCATTGCCAATGACATGGGCCAGCAGCTTCTTTCACAGCTGTTTCTCTGTAAAGCAGTTTCACAAAGACAGGATGTTGTCCTAAAAAAGTCTTCTGGCTCTCTGCTGGACGGACCAGCAGCTGGCTGGGTGTCACAAACAAACCGAAAAGTATGTTCAGTGGTGCCAGGTCACTAGGGAAGCTGGGTCTTCGGCTTCAAAGGCAGAGCAGCAGTGAATTAGAAAGGGCTGTAAATGATGCAGGGAGGTTGTTGATTTCACAGGGTGCCCAGGAAGCACAGGCTGGAGACAGTCAGGGTGCGAGAGTGGAGCGTGCCTGCGGATGGTTAGGGAACCCACAGAGGAGCACAAAAATCAACTGTGAGCAGTCGACTGGTCTGTATCAGGTCTCACACAGACTTGGAAACAGAACTGAGCAGAACAAACTTGTTTCCCAGATCAGGAAGAATCCCGTGTGACTGATTTCTGTTAAGATTAGGAGTACGGCAATAGTAGCAGCAGATGTTTATGGAACGCTCATTCCCAGGCACTACACTAAGTGTTTCTCATGTACTTTCTCATCTGATGTCTGGAAGACTCTGAGAGGAACAGTTTCGTTACTTTCCAATACAGGAGAGGAAACAGAGACTCAGAGATCAGAAGTAACTTAGCCCAAATCTGCAGCTAGGATGTGAAAGCTGGGATGCAAATCTAGTTTGTGTAGCCTGAAAGCATGCCCTCCGAATCATGACTTTTATCAATTCCCAAATTTAAAGAAATAGTGACACCTCAGTGCAGTGAGGGAAAATATGGCCTTTGCAACTAAATGGCATATTCATGACCTTGGCGTAAACAACAATCTCTTACACAGGACAAAAAGTTACTAACCGTAAATAATCAAATGGGTAAATTGGATTACATTAAAATTAAAAACTCTGCTCATCAAGAGACACTATTGAGAAACTCAAAAGGCAATCCACAAGTGGAAGAAGATATTTGTAACACATGTAGAAATAATATTCAGAATATATTCTGAAAATCAATAAGAAAAAATATAGAAAACTAAATAGAAAAATGGGCAGAAGATTCGAGCAGACATTTCATAAAAAGAATATCCAAATAGCCAGGAAACAAATGAAAAATGACTTACGTCGTTAGGCATCAGGCAAACGCAAATTAAAATCAGTATGCAATCTGACTACACATGGATCAGAATGACCAAATTTAAAAAGACAGGAGGCCCTGGCCAGGTAGCTCAGTTGGTTAGAGCATTGTCCCCTATGCACCAAGTTGTGGGTTCAGTTCCCGATCAAGGCACTTATAAGAATCAACCAATGAATGAATAAATAAATACAACAACATCTCTCTCTTTCTCTTTTCCCCTCCTCTCTCTCTAATAAATAAAAAAATTAAAAGGATGGAAATACCAAGTAGTAGAGAGGATATAGAGCAACCAAAATGCTCATAGCTGCCGGTAGTTTGATTGATACAGTGACTTAGGAAAATTGTTTGGTAGTATCTGTGAAAGCTGAGTATATGCATACATTATGCATAATTTTACTCCGAGGATAGATCAAATAGAAATGTGCATATATGTTCACCAGAAGACATGTACAAGAATATTCATAGCAACGCTATTTGTTACAGCTAAAAACAAACAAAAACCCCAAATGCTCATGACTATAGAATGGGAAAATAAACTATAGTATATTTACAAAATAACAATCAGAATATGTGAACTTCAACCCCATGCAACAATATATTGATCAGGCCTACAAATGTGAAGTTGAGTGAAAGAAGCCAGATGTAATTGAGTATATTTTGCGTGTTTCCTTTATTTAAAGTAAGAACCAGACATAATCCTTCTATACTACTAGAAGTCAGGTTAGTGCTTACTGAGAGAAGGGTGTAGTGACTGGAATGAGGAACTAGGAAGGCTGGACATCTCAGGCATGGTGACATTCTGCTTATTGATCTATGTGCTGGCTGCAAAGGTGTATTTAGTTTGAAAAATTTATCAGGCCCTGCACTTATTGTATGAGTTAGCTATTGCCGTAACAAACCACCCCTAAACCCAGTGTCAGGCAAAAAGAATTTACTTCCTGCTGACTGGTTTGGGGGTAGTTAGAGTTGTAGGTTGAGCGCAGTTGGCCTTGTCTCTGAGCTGCGGGACAATGTGGGCCTGCTCCACCTGTCTCTTGTCCTGTTTTAATGGGCAGCCATTCACGGCATGTTCTTTTAAGGTGACAGGCAAGATCCCAAGAGGGTGAAAGGAAGCACACAGGTCTCTTAAGGTTTAGGCTAGGATTTAGCATCCTCTGACCTCTGCCCACATTCCTTTGGCCAAAGCAAGTGACATGGCTGGGTCGAACATCCGTGGGGTGGGACAGTATGCTCCTCTAATGGAGGCCAGGGCAAGGAGGGACTGTTTGGTGAATAATCATCATATCCAGGATAATTCTGAAGGGTGCAGTGGGCTATCCATTTAATACTTACATTTTTTTTTTAAGGAAACAGACAAAAAAAGGTGTAGAAAAAGCACTATCCTCCTATCCTTATTCTCCCATCCCCATCCAACCCCCTCCCCAGCCCTTCATGGAGAACGGATAATGCTTATGAAACTTTTCTATACAAGCACAGGGAAGAAAGGAAGGAAGGACCCAAGCTTCCCCAGCACACAATGCACTTCCTGTCTGCCGGGCTGAGAGGGAAATCTCCCCCTGGTGAGCGTCCCTGCCAGAGGAATGGCAGCGACAGGTCAGCCCTTCCTGTAGATGCGGCTGACCAGAGCTCTCTCAAGTCCAGCCCGTTTTCTGGATGCTGCCCTTTACCTTCAATGGCTCGGTATAGTAGTCAAATCGCTTAACAAAGATTGACTTTCCTTTTGATGAGAAGGAAAAAGCTGAGTATATAAAAGGCTCAAGATTTCTGCAAGACATTTTACCCTCTTAACCAACACTTCTGAAACAGTCTCCCTTATTCGTAGCAGAGGCAGAAGGTTCTAAACACAGGCACTAATTACCACAAGAGCAACATTCCCAGTTCCCTGATCTTCTGTAACAGATACCCTGTCAGAGAGGCATAAGCCTTTGGAGAGGTCTGGTTCCCACTGCAAGGAGGGTGTGGGAGTTTGAGGGCAACTGTTAACCCTGTGACTTCTGCAGGCCTGATGAAACCTAAGGTCCTTCAACCTCACCCCATGCCCCAATCCCTCCTGCCCCCACCCCCTACTCCCGTACTAAAAACTAGATCTTTTCATCTTGCTTCCAAGAGATGAAAAAGAATGGGGGGTTCTATTCCTTCTCTATAGATAAATAACATCCAAATGTACAGAGTGACAGTTCGCCCCCTGCCACAGCTGCTTGCATAGCAACTCCATCTCTAGACTCAGGCTGCCAAGTGTCTAGTCCTGGCTCTGGTACCCCTACCTGCTGTGTGGCCTCGGGCAAGTTATTCAACCGCTCTAACCCTCAGTTCCTCCATCTGTTAAGAAAAAAAGGGATTTGTTTATTCATTCAGTGGACTTTGTTGAAAAACAAAGACCTACTACGTGTCAGGCAGGGTGCTAGGCTCTAGGGACACAATGGCAAATGAGGGTAACATGGTCTGCGCCATCACGAAGTTTTCATGTGGGGTAGAGTGAAAAATCACGTTCATGTCAACATAATTGCAGTCACAGCCATGAGTGTTGTGAAGGGGGCAAACCATGAGCTGAGATGGAGAATAACAGGGAGTCAAGAAGGGCATCCCTGAGAGGCAACGCACAAACTAAATCTCAAAGGAAGAGGAGCTGACCAAGGCAAGGGCTTCTATGAGAGGCTCCTGGGCCAGGAAGAGCTGGGAGCTGTCAAGAAGCTGATGGAAGAGCAGTGAGGCTAGGCAGGGGGAGAATGATACCTGGTGAGGCTGGAGAGGTAGACAGGAGAGGAGCCCTCTCCTGTGGGGCTTGGTAGTCGAAGGGATTTAGATTGTATTCTAAGATAGTGGGCAGCCATTGAGGGGCTAAGATGGTCATGCAGAGTGATGCATGGAGACTGGGAGGGGCGTGGTGTGGTGGTTAAGAATGGAAGTGAAACCAGACAGGAGGCAGCAGCAAAAGTCCTAAGGGAGGCGGTGATGGCAGTGGAGGTGGGGGAAGTAGACAGAGCCGAGCATTCCCATCGGGGTAGGACCCCAGGACTCATTGTTGGGTTGGGGGGTAGTGAGCAGGGGTGTGTGTGTGTGTGTGTGTGTGTGTGTGTGTGTGTGTGTCTTGGTTACTGATATGGGGGAGGATGATGAAGAAAACAGTTTTGGGTGACAAAGCTTCCTGACTGATCCTGTAAGTTCTGAGATACTGGTGAGGTGGCCAAATGGGAATGCAGTGACTGTGGCAGGCTGGATGCCAAGGCCTAAGCTGAACGCAGCATGTGGGAATCAGCAACTCATGAGGAAGCGTGAGCTTACCCACTGTTGTAGACTGCCTTCAGGCTGCTAAAATAAAAATACTATAGGCTGGGTGGCTTTAATGATAAACACTATTTGTCACAGTTCTGGAGGCTGGAAGTCCAAGATCAAGGCACCAGCAGATTCAGCATCTGGTGAAGACCTACCTTCTGGTTCATAGATAGTCACGGCATTGTGACTTCTTAGGGTGGAAAGCATGAGGACTCTCTCTGGAGTCCCTTTTTAGGGACACTAATCCCATTCTCAGGGGCTCCACCCTCATGACCTCATCACCTCCTGAAGGCCTCATCTCCTAACACCACCATATTGGGGGTTAGGATTGGGGATTATGAATTTGAGGGGAGCCACAAACATTTAACCCATAACATGTATGCTTATAACATTTCAGGAGAGAGATGGGTTAGGGAAAGAAGGGAAGGAGGAATGAGGGCTCAGCAGTGGCTGAGAGGTCCTCAGCATTTACAGTGGGGAAGACAAAGGCCAGAAAAAGCCCCTACCAAGGATGGCCAATAAGGCAAAGGGAAGGCCAGGAGAGGGAGGGGTCACAGACAGAAGGTGTTTTGAGAAGTTGGGATGCTCATCTGGTCCAATGCTGCTGAAACGAGGAAGCTTCAAGATGTGTCGATAAGTGAAAAATGTTAGACATACAAACAAGCACACAGTGTATTACAATTTGTGTTTTAAAAAGATGTGTGTGAGCGGGGCAGAGTATTTTAGCTGATCTGCAGGTTTGCCTACAGAATAGCTCTGGAGGGCTCTGCTAGACCCTGGTAACGATGGCAACCCCCAGAGCCCAGAGCAGAGAACCGGGGGTGAGAGATGGGGTTGTCTAAGAAGGAGATTTTCACTACGGACTCCTATCGCACCCTTTAGTGCTTTCACATCTCTGTGTCATGTGACTATTCAAAATACAATTAAAATGATAGAAAAGCACCCTCCTTTCTAGAGTTGCTGTGAGGATACTAATATGGCACGCCTGTGATGAGGACTAAATGAGACCTTGCACAGAAACTGCCTAGCTCAGCCTGCGCCCTGTGCTCAGTGAGGGCTGGTTGGGAGGGAACCGCAGAGGAGCCTTGGCCTGTGTGCTCGGCTCCCAGGGCTGCCCTAACAAAGCACCACGAGCTGGGTGGCTGAAAAGAGCGGAACTGTGTCCTCTCCCAGATCTGGAGGCCAGAAGTCTGAGATTCAGGTGCTGGCAGGGCCACGTTCCCTCCAAAGGCTCTAAGGAGGAATCCTTCCATGCCTCTCCCTAGCTTCTGGTAGTAGCATCGCTCTCTGGCTTTTCTTGGCTTGTGGCTGCGTTGTCCCAGTCTCTGCCTCCACCAGCACACGGCCATCTTCCTTCTGTGTCTCAGCCTTCATCTGGCCTTCTTATAAGGACATCACTCTTGGGTGTAGGCCTTAGCCTAATTCAGTATGACCTCAATCGAGCTATTTAACTAACTACATCTGCAAAGACCCTATTTTATACAAGGTCGCATTCCTAGGTACTGGGTGGACATGAATTTTGGACATGAATTTTGGGAATCGTAATATAATATAGCTCGGCAGGGTAGATTCTCACAACCTTATCTCTGACCCAGGTCCAGTCACTTCTCTCCCTGGGTATCTGATTCCCATTCACAAAAGGAGAGCAGGGCACTGGAGGCCCTTTGAAACCCCCTCCAGCCCCATGGGATGGGTTTCCTCAGATATTCCTGGAACTCTCTCAAGTAGGCATGTCTGGCAGCAGGAAGAGGACTGAGGAGGCCAAAACCTACATGCGTGTTTCACATGCTGCAAGTTTGGGGTGCCTGTGTCTGTCACTGCAGATGTCCCTAGGACACCGAGACATCAGTGAAGATTTCTGAAGTGATGGGCCCCCAGGCTGCCAGAAGTGCTCAGGCTTTGTCCTTAATGAAGCTTGAGTCTGGGTGAGTCATAGCTCAGAATTATAACAAGAACACCTGGTCCTGCCCACTCCCCCTTGTCACCTAAGTCACAGGACACATGCAAACTCATATCTTGTTAAAAGAGGAGTTGGAATAAACTGGATTTGGCACGGCAGATTCCAAGGGACATCTGAGGTCATGAACTAAGCAAATGGGTGCTTCTGGGTCAGCATGCAGCCGCCACCGGGTGAGGTGGGGACAAAAGAACAGGAAAGAAGCCTCAGATGGGAATCTGAGGGAAACCTGCCCCACCGTGCATCCAAGAGTGGAAACAAGTTCCCTTTCACTAACTGGGTTACAATAGAAACAACATTGATTCAGAACTTTGCTCCTCACAAAAGGCTTTTTAAATCTGTTATCCTATTTGACTTGATTCTCAAGAGTAGTGAGTGGGCAGGAACTTTGATCTTAGCTTTACAGGTGAGGAAATTGAAGCCTAGGGTGATGACGGCCTTGTCCATGAGCCCACACCAGCTACGCAGGCACCTTGCCACACAGGGTCTCTCCCAGGGCGGCTCCTTCAGGAATCTCCAACCCTTACATTACCCAATAAAATGTAAAGGCAACAATCTTTCATATGGGCAACTTGCTTCCTCATTCTCATATAAAGGGTGAGTACATACATCATTTTAGGACATTGCTATTTTATTGATTTATGACATACAATATAAATAAAAGCCGAGTTATTTCTGTGCAAACATGGGTTCAAGACAAGGCCAGAAGACCCCTTTTTAGCACCTCACCTTTGCCAGACAGACCTCCTGGAGTGACCACAGAGCTGTCCTGATGGGGAGGCAAGCTGTGATTCTCCCGGAGAATGGGGTCTTTAGAAAACAACCTCACTTTGTTTTGATGAGCTGAAGCAGGGATCCTGCTGAGGACACTGCCCTGGGAAAAAGCCTGGGCCACCCAGCCCACTGTTCTAGGCCTGAATGGGGCACAGGTGGGTAAGACACTGCAGGGCTGGCTTCCACAACAGGAGGAGCTGGTGCTGTTGTACCTGGGTGATTTGGGGCTTTGGCCAATAAACTACATGACCACTCGGTAAATGTCTGGGGCTTGCTTTTGGTTATGACAGAGAAAATGAATGAAGTCTTGGGGAAGAGTTATAAGAGAAATGGGCATTGAGTCTGATCACCCTTGGGCTGCAGCTAATGCTACAGTCTCATCTCTGTGGTATTCAGGTCTCAGCCAGCAGCTAACCCACAAGAAATCACAGGGCAGAGAACGCCTGGGTGTCAGAGAAGGGTGCAGAAGGAAACAGAGCCAGCGTTGGGGACTCGCCCAAGGTTACATAACTTGTACTGCATGATTGACCTGGGTGGGAGAGGGAACCATGTCTGTCCATGACACCATTGGTCCCCAGCATCCATCCAGTGCGGTGGGGACCACACCACACTTCTGCCAGGCAGAAGGCAGGTGTCCATGACATAAGGTAACTGGGTGATGGCAGCCAGGGAGGGAGGGGTGAGCATCAGACGAGAACACCGGCCTCTCCTTGTGCAGGCCAGAGCTCCATGATTTATGACATCATTCTGAGCATGACAAAAAGAAGCAGGGACAGAGGGAGAATAGAGAGGGCATATGAGGAACCAGGAGGTCACAAGCAAGGCCACAAGGTATAAGCAGATGTTACAGGAAGAGGGAAAGGATGGAGCAGGTCTGAGAGGATGGGGTTCCAGCACGGCGTCTACTTTCCCAAGTTAGGGCTCTGGCCTGGGCCTGACTGTTGGTGACGATGACTTGGATAGCGGAGGAAAAAGTGATCAGGAATATTTTTCCCAATAATCCTGACCCCACAGACTGGTGCACCAGGCCTCGCTGGTTTTCCTGCTGGAGCCCTGAGGGTGGAGTGTGGGGAAAGCTGGGCCGGAGGAGAGGGAAGGAGAAGACAGCTGTAGCAACCTGCAAATCTGCTGCTCAGCCTGCTGCCTCAAACAGTCACATCGGTATCTCATTGGATCCCGGAAACAGCCCTGTGGAGGCCCCATTCTACAGGTGAGGAAACTGAGTCCCTTTTTGAGCTCTTTTCACATAGCATTTAGTTAGTTTTCTGTCAAACGATAAACCAAACTAAGAAGGGCTGTTCATGTATACTAATTTAATAAGGAGTAATTCCTTAGTCACCCCATGGACAGAACCTCTAATGGGCTTTGCTGATGAGCTGGTGGGGAAGTATTTGGGGTCAGAGAACCCCAGCAGCAGCACAGTCAGCATTTTATTGAGTGTGTGGTATGGGCAGGGCACTATCTTTTGCTCATATTGTCACATTTGCTCTTTAGTCTTAAGAGGTGGGTGCTATTATCATCTCTAGTTTACAGATGAGGAGACTGGGGCACTGAGACATTAATTACCAGGATCACCCAATAATAAGTGGTGGCCTCAAGATACTTTTGATTATACTTACTTGCTTATGCATGAGACTAGCCTATGCCAAATATTGGATCTTTGGGGGACGAAAAAGGGGATCTTGAGGGGTACAATCCACTAATGTGGAAGAAAGTTATTTTCTGGACAGTGGGCAGGGTAAGTGAAAATCACAGATTAAAAAAAAAAACAAAGTTGGACTTTAAAATTGTGCATCTATTTTATTATTTCTTCAGAATTGCATCCATATTGTAAAATACCTATATATACATAGACCTTTCATTTTGGTTTATCGGGCATGGAAAATGAGGATACATTGAGGAGACTACTCTGGAGATGATGAGTTCTTTTTTTTTTTTAATTTTATGTATTCATTTATTTTTAGAGAGAGGGAAAGGGAGGGAGAAAGACATCCATCAGTTGTCTCTTGCACACCTCTGCTGGGGACTGGCCCGCACCCCAGGCATGTGCCCTGACTGGGAATGGAACGGGCCCATTCGGCTCTCAGGCTGGCACTCAGTCCGCCGAACCACACCAGCTGGGGCAAGATGCTGACTTCTAATGATATGTGTGAGGCCATGTCTTCATGAAGAAACAAGGTTTTCGGCATGGTTTTACTGTGTTTAGTGGGGAAATGCTCTCGAACTCTCTCAGGAGGCCCGTCCCGGGGAAGAACAACTCTCCTGCTGGTCCTCGTGGGGCAGAGCTGAGCTGGGCTCTGCTTCCCGTTTCCTTAGCTTGGATCCGAAGAACTAGGAAGAACTTTTACATTCGAGTCTTGAAAGACCACCTGGATGATCTCCCTTAAAAGCTGCAGGTATAAATGGCAGCTGAGAGAAGTGTCACTAATACAGATTCATCTGGTCCCATAGGCCACACTGTCCTTTTCACACAAAGGCCCAGAGCACTCTCCTGGCAGGGAGCTCGCGGGCCCAGAACACACCGCCAGTGCTGTGAATTCCTTGAGGCGGGGTCTGCAGCTTTATTAAGATTTAATAGCTGGAGGGGAAGAAATGAAATGATTGTGAAGCTCTTATCTGATGTTGACACCTACCCCTAATTGTGATATTTCTGGATTGATTAAGACCCACAGGCATGATGGAAGAGACAAAAACCTGGAGAAGCCGAGAGTAGTCCCCAGTTAGGCCAACGGTGCACTTCATGAAGCATTCCCATCACCAGGGTCCGACATTGCCCTTACTGGGTCACTCTGAGAGGCAGCCCAGGGATCGCCAGATTCGTTTTACATATGAGGAACGTGAGCCCCACTAGAGGCCCCAAGATGAGCAGCGAAGGCACCAGGCCCAGAATCCCCAACTCCTCTCGCTTTTCCCTCCAGGGCCCTCCTGCTACGGCTTACACCTTACACACAGGTGTACGGTGTGTCAGGGTCCCCAGGCTGTGCGGGGGTACCCCAGGACATGGGGTCAAAGCATGCTTCCAGACATCTTGAAACTTCCAGCCGAACTCAAGGCCCCCTGCACGGGCGCCCCCAAAGGATGCAGTGCTCCAGGAGCTGTGTGGGAAGATGGAGGCCCACAGGGCAGAGGTGTCATTGGTCAGGACTGCCTGGCAGCCCCCACTCCGGGCAGGAAAGTGCCCGAGGACACTCAGCACGCTGACCTGAAACCTAAGGATCGCTGTGACCCTTTGGGGCAGAAACAACACAGCACTTACCTAATTCCAACTTCAGAGGCTTAAACCCACTTCCTTGTCACTTCCCCCAGATCTCAGGTTTAATCCCTGGTACCACACAGAACTTACCTAACTGCTCGTCCAAAGGTTAGCCCTCAGAAATGTGGCCACAGACAGGCTGGGCCCAGCAACCTTCAACCCAGATTTGTCCCCTTACTGATGGAGCTTCCACATTGTGCTTGGGCACCAGGCCCAGAGCTAAACTCAGCACGGTTCTTGTTCGGAGAGAGTGGAAGGCTCCCTAGCACAGAAATGGCAGATCTGCTCCCCACCGGAGCAGCCCCCCAAAAGGCCCATAGAAGGCAGGGGTGGATGATATGTAAATAGATGCCATGTTTTGGCATCATGTTTCTGTAAAGCTACTGTGGTTCAGTTCGCAGAGTGGAGCCTGCTGTGAAAATCTCATTGTTCTGTCGATCTCCTGCTCTCCTGCTTTAATCCTATTCCCGGCTCCAGTGAAATGAGAAATCCTCAGGCCGCGGCTCCAGGGAGGAGTGGAGAGGGGATAGGCCGGAGTGTCAAGATTCTGGGATTGGAGCGGCCCCAGCCATGCGTGCTGGGGAGAGACAGGCGTCCCTCTGCCTCCAGGGCCCGTGGTGAGGGGCTCAGGAAGTGCCTACAAAGTGTGCAGAGCTCTGGGACAGATGGCTCTTTCCCGTCTCTGAGTCCCCAGGGCCTGGGACATTGGTGGAATCTCGTCACACCAGTAAGGACCTGTTTTCTTCCTCCTATGTTCCTCTCTTTTTAAACATTCTAGGAACGAAGCTGATTTTAGAGGAAAACTCAGTAGTGACTGGAGGCAGGTGGGCCTGCCCTGGTCCTTGGCCCCCTACCCGCACTGGCCAGTCTCAGGACAGGAGGCGTCCTGATGCCCTTTCATTGCCCCTCCCACATCCCTTCACCACCACATCCCCAGGGAAGCAGACCTGAGTGAGTCACCTCCTGAGCTCCGTTTCCAGCCACAAGCCCCATCTCATGGAGAGTCTTGCCCACCCTGCGGCTCCACAGCAGTCCAGGCAGGTCAGCAGCTCGGAGCCGGAGGGTCGGCGGGTCTGGGGCCTCCGCAGCGGAGCAGGGCCAGCTGTTTCCATGACTTCCGGGCTCCTTCCTGACTGGCTGGGCTGTGAGTGGGGGGTGAGGGGCACTGGGCAGGGGCAAGGGCAGAGTGGAAAGAGGCCTAGCTCCGCTCTCTCTGGTTCACTTATAACTCAGGGAGTGCAAGGGTTTCTACGGCCGCTGAAAACATTTCTCACCTCGACAGAACCCAGATGGCCAAAATCCGACCAAGAAAAAGCAAGTAACTTAATCAGCACTTGCCTCTATTTTCGTTGTCCCCGAGTCAGAGAGGAGCAGAAATCTTCTAAAAAACTGAATGTTAATACACGTTTTGAGGATTTGACTTTACTCCCCTGATTTTGCCTATTTACTACCACCCCCTCCTATTTTCCCTCAGTCCCAGGTACTGGTATTAAAACTCTTGGAAAAGCCCAGTAAACTGATTGCTTCCTTCGCTGTGTGCATGTGCACATGTGTGTGTGTGTGTTTCCGTATTCATCAGCAACTTGGCCGAAGACAGATACTTGCTAAAAGAAACACAAGAACTTTCCACAGAAACCTTGAAGGGGATTGGAAAGAGCCCAAATGAGAGGGGTCCAGCTATCCCCTCCTCTCAAAGTCAACCTGTTCCATGTTCCCTTCTCTAGGCCCAGCTCGCTTCTCCTGAGGGGTTGTGGGGCTGAGCCCTTCCACCGCCATTCTGCCTGCAGCAGGCCCAGGAATTTGCAAACATAACTAAGGCGGGCATCCAGGGGCCCGGACCCACGCAGACCCAACTCTCCGGCATGGCACACAAGGTCCTTCATAATAGGATTCCCGCCTACTCCGTCAGCCTCACCTCTTGATGCCATAGACCCCACCCCACTGTGTCTCATACCCTTCTCCTCACTCCCTCCTCACTCCCTCCTCTCCCCCATGCCCTGGCCCTACCTGCCTCCTGCCAACCTCTCTCCCTACCATCCTTTCTCTGCCTATGCAACTCCTAACATTCACTTAAGGTCCTGCTGGAAACCTAGGTCCTCAGGAAAGCTTCCCCAGACTTTCTTCTGCAGGCAGAGTCAGCACCCCGTCCTGGTGCTCACACGACCTGGGTACACATCATTATCGTGACACTCAGTGCCCATGTTGTAACTGCATGCTAGGTCCCGCTCTCTCCCGACTTACTGGTCTTTGAGTTCTGTGACGCACGTTAACAGTTTGTTGAAACTCTAAGTTTATTGTCTTGATCAAACAGCCCTCTGATAGCATATCAAAGAAAGTTGAAGCTGACGCAGGGAGGCATTTCCAAATCCACACACCAAATTGATTTTTCCAAGGACTTCATCAAATTCCCCATGAAGGGTAGAGTTCTTAACTTGATTTTTAAAGGAAGCAACAGCTTTAAAAAGTAGTGAGGCATGTTGTTGTTCAATTACATTAGCTGTTTGCGGCTCAAAATCATTGTAGTCGATAATCCTGTGAATCTTGGAGAGTTTCCTATGAGATCAACTGTTGGCTGAAGCTGGAAGGGGCTGGTGGGAACTCGGCTGACGATTCTGTGCTGTTGGTGCTACTGGGGCCACACAGGACACCCAGGGAGGCCGAAAAGACTTCCATGGTGATATTTACTTTTACTTTCTATTTGCTTGTGTACATATTCTACACTATACAGCTATCACTTTTGCAATAAGAAAAAGCGATACACTTTTTCAAGTACAAAATGGCAAACAATTAGATTGATTAAAACTATAAAAACTCAATGGGGCCGGGCGGAGAGAAGCAGAGAGGCTCTTCACTTGAGACGTTTGTGTCCCTGAGACCTGCTGCCTGAGCCCTGGGCGAGAGGCCTGATTGCGCTCCCAGCGGTCGCGCCAGAATCAGAAGGCCAGCACTCCTGGGATGGGGAGGAGCGGATGACATGCTGGGAACTGCAGGAGCCCTTCCTCTGCCCAGCTGTCACATGTCCTGTGCTCACTGCTCAGACGCCGCAGACGTCCTGATGAGAACACCAGGAAAATCGCACCACTTGGGTTTTAGACTCAGCTTTTGACCCTATAGCTGTGGGACCTTAGATGAGTGGCTACTTCTGGGTTTCTTCATCTATTCAGGGGACCACGTGTCTGCCTCCTGGGCCTGACCATGACATGGACTATAAACAAGGCAGAGGTGCCTGCACAGGAGGGGTTATTCTAATCGCTGTTGGTTCTGGCAGAAGGTAGGACTGACAGGCACATATGAGGAGAATTCACATCGCCTTTTGCAGGTTCACAGACATTTCATGAACAGAGAAATACTCAGATCTACACAACTGCGTAGGTAGGTACTATGTTTATTTGTAATGTACAAGTGACAAAACTGAGGCAGCAAAATTAATCAACTTGTCCCACAGGTAGGAGCACAGGAGCTGGTATCCGAATCCAGGCAGTCAATAGTTGAGCCTGCATTAGTAAACCATGGTTCATGCCTACACACTCACACACGTGCACACATGCACACTTAGCCTACACACACTCCTCCATCACATCCCAAATACACCACCCAGAGTCTACTCTTCAGTTTTAATCCTGAATCTTGTTTCTTTAAAACCTAATTGCCCCAAGAAGCTTCCAACAGTCTACCTCTGGGGAGTGGGGCCAGGGTGGTGAGGGGGCCTTTCTTTTCCATTTTATACCATTTTGTATTATTTTGATCCCTTTTCTGAGCATATATTACATTTATAAGAAGTAGTAACAAGACATATTGCTCTTCATTGGTAGGACTGTGCTTCTCAACTAAAGTTTTAAATTTAGTGGACATAAAAGTTCCTCTGCCATTCATAAGTTTTGAAGCCTTATTTATTGAACACCCTGGCTGTTGGGGATCTTTCCAGTTTCATGCTGGAATCGAGCCTGGGCTTCCTGATTTCCCCACCTCCAGCTCTTAGCCTCAGGGCCAAAGCCAACCCAGCCCCTTCCTGTGCTTTCCAGCTCAGCCACCCTGGTGGAGGGAGGTGGGAAGGTGAGGGGGCGGGGGAGGAGGGAAAAGCAGGAGGAAGGTAGGAGGAAGGATGGGGAGAATGCCGAAACCTGGAGCAGCCAGACCATCCAGGCCTACCCACATGGTCCCCCATGCTTGGTGAAAACAAGGTCAAGTCACAGTCCCGAACTCCAAAACCTAGTGAAGGAGGCCTGGAAAAGGTGAAAAAACACAAGGAGATCAGGATCTAGGGGGAGGCAGGCTCAGAAAAAGGGAAGGGAGATCTGGATCGCCTGTGGGAGAACAAGGGGACACCATCTGGAGGGGCAGGGAAGGAGCCCTACATCTCTGGCCTCAGCACCTCCGGTGGCGTCTCCTCTTCTTTCCTTCTAGGCTCCAGAGGAGTCGGAGAGGAGTCCACCACGTCAGTGAACTGAGGAGGGGCCCAGGAGCCTGCCCCTGTCGGGTGTGAACCCAGGCACAAGCTGGCTCCATCTTGCAGCCAGCTTTAATTAGGCTTCTGGAGGAACCCAAACATGCTCTCATGCATCATTCCCTCAGAGTGGGGACTGCCAGGCAGAAGGAGAAGAGAGAGACAGACTGGTTCCCTCTTGTTATGTGTACCCACTTAGCAATGTCACTTTAATTTCTCAAAAACATTCCCAGACAGACCCACACCGAGCCCTGCTCAGAGAGTCTGGCCCGGCTAATAGACCAGCTGGGGAGCAGCTAGTAGAGTCCGTCTGCCCAGCTTGCTGCGGGGAGAATTCATTAGCCAGCCAGCAGCTCTTCTGTCTCCGCAGACCTCAGTGCTGGGAGGGTCTGGGTACAATGTGTTGAGTATGCAGAATAATCCCTACGGTACGATCATGGACCAAAGAAGCCCTCCTCACTAGAGCCCAAGGGACATTGTCTTTACTACTTCCTCTGCAAACAGGCCACAGGAACATTTGGCTCTCTTCTCCAGCCACCTCAAGGCATTATCAGGGCTGGGCTTGGCCACTGCCGCTGGAAATGTTTGCCTGACTGGGGAAGGCTCACTCATATTAACCAAGAAGCAATGAATGAGAAGTCTTTCTGCTCCCTCATTAGATGCTGTACAAGCAGAAAGCAGGCTCTGAAATGCTATCTGTTCTAAAACCTCAGGTGTCTAAATATTTCCCAAGAATATGATTGGCAGTTCCTTATTTGGCACAGCCAGTGTCCACTGAGTGCTGGGAACAGGCACGGTGCCTGTGTAGGCCCTCAGGCACGGGGGCCCATCTCCAGGGATAGCAGGTGTCCAACCCCACACCTCAACAATGGAAGCACTTGCTCCTTGTAATCTTAGAGCTTCCAGCACCCTGTCCTTGATGTGCCTTTGGGATGGCCCCTCCAGCTCCTAGACTCTGACTCCATGAGACTTCTCAGAGTTCTCCAAACACAAAAAGACCCTTTCTCATGATTTGGGTCTGTATTGATTACTACTCCTGGCCTGCCCTTTCCAGAAGTCATACCTCTGAGTCAAGGATGCTGAAAAGATTTCATCTGGGATACCTACCATGGTTGATTTGTGGGCATTGCTGGGAGACTTTGATGACCACATTCAGGCTATGAAGTGAGTTTATGGATTCACCATTGGTCTAATCAATTGTAAATGTCACCTCCTCCATGATGCCCACAAAACTCCCACCCTCCAAAGTAAATGTGATCTTTTCCTCCCTGTATTCTTTTGGCACTCAAGTCATTTTTTCATTTTCTACCTTGTATTACAATTATTTGAATAGCTTAATCCACTTTCCCCACTGGTCTCTGGGTTCCTTAGGGTTTACTCATCTCTGTATTCTCCTTAGAACATATTGTTCCTTGCTTGGAGTCAGTGATGTCAAGGTGGCTGAATTAAAGTTCTTTCCTGGGGACAGCTGGCTGAGAGCAGATTCATCTTGACTACTCCTTGTGATGAGTGTACTCGGAAGGGGGCTGGGTGATTCTGCATGCCTGCAGTGTGGGAGGCGCTGCTTCGGAGAGGGTGTCAGGGCTGCTGGAGGCACAGGGCCTCTTGCTTCAGTGGGAAGGAGGGTGGCAGGCTTGCCAGATAAAACACAGGCGCCCAATAAAGTTAAATATAATTTTGCATAGGACATATTCCATGGGACATGCTTATGCTAAAAATTTGTCCATTCTTTATCTGAAATTCAAATTTAACCGGGTGTGCTGTATTTTTATTTGCTAAATTTGGCAACCCTAGATGGGGGTGCCAGGGAGAGGGCACTGGAGATTGTCTCCACAGACTTTCTAGGACCAGTTCTGCCCACCAACCTGTGTCTTCATGGAGGAACAGCCTGGGATGAGCCCAGGCAACCCGGCGCCCTTTCGAGTCTGTCCACACTCCAAGTCCCCTGGAGTTTCCTCATGAGGCTTCCTGATGTCCCATCGCCAGTTTTCTCATGCAGTTGGCTTCCTGTGAAGGCCAGCTTTAGGGAGACCCAGGTGTGGAGAGCTACGTGTGGGAACTTTAGGGAGTCCTGAAAAGGCATTTTGATGTGTTCAGCTGTCGGTTTCACTAGGTAAGGACCTTGTCTGTCTTGTTCATCACTGGATCCCCAGTGCCTTGCATAGTCCTTGGCATTAAGTAGGTGCTTAATAAATATTTACTAAATAAATAAAGACATTGGTGCTATTGAGCCTTCTCTACCCATGATTGGACTTACCTCATCCATAGTGATAAAAAAACAGGGGAAAACTCCTGATTTTGCACATTTCTATTACCCGGCCAAAAGTCCAAGTTCATTAGGCTGATCTGTATTTAAAAATCAATTAATGCATCCTCAGGGAACTTGGCTACTATAAGGGCAAGATAAGACTGCATCTTCTTAAGTTAATTTATTCCTGTTTAAAGAGTAATTAATACTTTGTATTGATGTGACTTCAGAAAACAAGGACATGTACAGGAAGGGGAGAAGTTCATGCAGCTTTGGGACCTCAGACAGCCGGTTATTACAGTGACACAGAGTTGCACCTGTATTTTGTGGTGTCTGCCTTCTCACTTCCCACTCCACTCAGAGGTGCTGAATGAACACGTTTCTTTTCTCCTTTCCCTCCTCTGTCAAAAACCCTGATCCTGGATTCTGAGATTGGATTAGAGGTAGATGTTTATGGTTAAGAAGAGCCCAGAGGCCAGAGGAGCCTTCCACCAGTGGATAGCAGGACTAAGAAATTATAATAATGGCTTGGGGGTGGCACTGGGACCATGGAGGTAACACCGCAGGGGTGGGATCTGTGGGCCTCAGTGACCAGGGACAGTCAGGAAGAATTTCCAACTTCGTGTCCTGGTGACTGGGGGGATGGGGAGGGTACCAGGCAAGACTTTGTTGCAAACAACAGAAACTGATTCCGGATCTCTAAGAAGAAATGGGATTTATTGGATGTATATTTATGAGAGCTCCCTGAATCAACAGGAGGCCTGAAGAACCAAACTCAGAAACAGGGAAGAAACTAAGAGAGGCTGGGACCTGGGTCACATCGCAAGAGCAGCGTGGTCAGGTCATGGCCAAAGCCTCCCTACCATTGGACAGCTGCTGCACCTGCTCTCCTCCACTGTTGCTATAAATGATGTGTAGCTTTGTGTCACTCTCAAGAACCAAAATTCCTTTTGCAGCATTGAAATGGCCATGCTTAAGTCAAGTGCATATACCCAATCTCTGGGGGACAAGTGTGGGAATGTCTGGCCCCCTTCAGACTCACACTGATTGGATTTTCTCCAAATAAAATAAGGAATCAAGGTGATTGGTGGGGGGTTGAGAGAGAGGGGGGAGAGAAGTAATCCTTATGAGTGAGGATTAATAACAACAATCCTTATTAGAGTGAGGTGTGCAGGAGGAAGTCCAGGTTTGTACAGAGTAGGACAGTGAGCTCAGTTTTGAGCATACTGAGAATGAGTTGCCCATAGGTATCAAGGCGGAGCTGTGGAGAAAGGCTGGCAGTGGAGATGCTTGTCTGGGCGCTGTCTTCAAAGAGGTGGCAGGCCCCACTGGTATATATAGCATCCTTTCCTGGGTCATCATGGAATCTCCAGCAATTTTTGCATTCCGTATCTTTAATAACTGTTGTCTCCTGAGAAGCCTGGGACTGAACCAAGGGCCCTGAAAGTGGTGAAGGTTAGGCTGGGGCATCTTTTCCCAGAAGTCCCAATTGTTGGCTTGAGTTCCCGATCTTGAAAAATGACTAGCAAATTAGAGAAGTTACATTGGCTGGGGCCAGGACATAAGGGCAACTTTGACTACAGCTGATGAGAAATAAGCTAGAAGAATTACTCTTCCTTTTAGGGCTTTGTAGCCTTAATTTCCAGATTCAACTCATGCTTCCCAGACAGAAACACGTCAAGGGCAGCACAGGAGCTCTGAAATGTTTAGAGCACCAGAGCCGGTGAATTGCAAGAAGACTTAGGCAACTTTCAGTCTAACCCTTATTTTAAACTCAAGGGCCTGAGGCTCAGAGGATCCCACAAAACACAGCGTACTCCCAAGTTCTCTGACAGTGGAAAAGTGACACAACCTTTCACCCACACCTCTGCCCCACTGCACCCCATCCCGCCAGCCCTGCCGCTCACCCGAGAGGAAGGGAGGCCTCGTGTAGGATACATCTGGGTGGATCACCACCTCTTCCCCTGGAGGCAGTGACGTCTGTCACTCCTAGGGGATGGTTAAAACGCTTCTATTGTTAAGTTTTTGGCGAGTAGATTCTGGATTATCCTCCCATGGGGGCTGGTTGTGAGTCACCTCAGCACATCCTCAGGAAGAGGCTGGCTGGACTCCCAAAATGGCCAGATCCTGCAGTGAACTTGGGCTGTGAACTGGAGGCTCTTGTGCCGGCTCCTCTCACAAGCCAGGGGCTTGACATCCAAAAGAAACCAGAAACCCCACTCCGGTGTGGGCATCACAGGGCACTCAGGAGAATGCGATAGCCTGAGTGAAGTCCTCACTGCAACACTGAAGGGTCACATAAGGGAGTGGGGGGGGAAGACCCAGCAGGTGCCTGCACTGAGAAGCTGTTCAATAAAATCCCACTTCCTTGTTTTCTTCTTGTAGGAAGACCTGGAAGATGACCGACTCCCCCCCTCACTCCAAAAAGGCAGTAAGAAGACAGGAAACAATCCTGGGGGTGAGGATGTTCACAGAACCTGGAATTTCAGTCAAATCTTTCATTTTTGATGATTAACCTACAGACTATGGGTAGCTGTACAAGAAGCATATTTACCCAAAATGGAGGGAGGAGACGTGAACTATAGGGACCCCTCATTAAATAAGGAAGGTAAATGGCTCTGTGCCATGGAAAAAGAGTCCAGAAGTAAATAAATAAATGGAGGAATGAAATGGCGTCAAGTTGCATTTCTTGGAATGAGCAGGGAGTGGTCTCAGATTGGAAATAGGCCTGGGATGAGAGTTGTGTCCTCTGGCAGAGGAAAGACAAAACAGATCCAAACTGAAGAGAATGAAAACCCCTCTCAGGTCCAGGGTAAAACCAGGAGGAGATGACCATGGCTGTATGCCAGGGAGAAGGAGAAAGGTAAGGCTGATGGGGAGGGTGCAGTGGTCGGCGTAAGGCGCAGCTTTCAAACCAGCTCTCTGCATCTCTCCCTTGACCTAACCAGCTAGTTGCCCACGAATGACTTCAACAGTGAGGAGGGAGCTTCTAGACGACACTCACATAGATTCTGAATAGAATAATTATTATGATAATGATGACAAAAATAACAACAGCCATTTTTTCAGTACTCCTTACGTGTCAGGCACCATTCAAGGTCTTTATTTATTTTTTATTTTTTGTCTTTATTTTTTTATTGTATTATTTGAGTTACCATTTATTCCCCCATACCCTCTTCCAACTCACCCACTCCGTCCTAGGTCATATTTTAAATGTGTATTTTATTTAATCTTCTCATTAACCCTGAGAGGTAGATGTCATCAGCCTCATTTTACAGATGATGAATCGGAAGTACAGAGAGGTTAGTGCAGCAGCCGCACAGTGGGGAATGGCAAAGCCGAGATTTGCAGCCACCGTCCTGACCCTGAAGCCTGTGCCCTCAGCTGTTATTCAGTAGAGCATGAGATTAACAGTAAAACATTTGCTCACCGAATTCTTTTCCCCAACCTACACCATCCTTTCTCAAGATATTTCCTGCCAAACCTGCTTGATATAAGAAATGATAAAATGTATCTTTTAAAGAACAATTCATAGTTCAAATAACAACTTTGGAGTGATCCACAGAAAAAGCCCTCTTCAAAGAACTTCTAAGGACTGAGAAAAGCAATGAAAAATAGTAGAATCATCTATTCACTCACTTCTGAAGGTTTATTTAACTGCAATTCATTTTCTACTTTATCTTATATTTATTAGGGCCTAGCAACTAGTAAAAAAATCCAGATTTTGGTTTGATGGAAAGGGAGACTAAAAAAAATGAAATAAACTGTTCAAAAAGTAAACTTCAGGCACCTGAATGTTATGTAATATGTTTATTTATATCTGTACAGATATTAAACTCATTCTTTCTGAATCTATTTTCATGATCTAAACAGAGACTATAAATCAACAATTCTACATAATCTTGAAAAATAAATGCCTTCCTGCCTGTGGCTTGTGTATTGGCAGAGTATGGAGTTAAGATGTTTTTGGCTGCAAATAATAGAAGATTCCCAACTCAAGTTGGCTTAAGGAATAAGGACAAGCATTATTTCCCATAACCGGAAGTTTGGACGCAGGCAGAGCCCAGGCTTGGATCACTGGGCAGCTTAATCAAGTCATCAAGGCCTCCATGATTTTTGTTCTTCTCTCTGCGGTCCTCGGTTTGGGTTGGAGCCAAGACTGACTACTAGATGGCTGAGCCAGGTGTGACATCCAGAAATGACATCCAGAAATGACATCCAGAGGAACAACAGAAGCTGTCTCTTTCTTGTGTCTCTTTTCTTTAGAAGCAAGAAAACCTCTCCCCAAAAAGCTCCCAGCACGCCTGCATCGATCCCTGCTGGACTTGGGTCCTGTGCCTGAAGCAGTTGCTGCGGAGCCAACCCCCGCAATGGACACAAGAAGGTGCCAGGCATTTTCCAAGCTGCGTTTCTGAAAGAAATGCCATCTATTCATCCAGATACCAAACTTTTACTAACCCACGGAAATCCAAACCTTTTAAGAAAGGATAAAAATCTGAAATTTTATAAAAGTGGGCCTGCATTTTCTCCTGACTGATGATGAATTGTCTTTATCACCATCTAGGCCCACCTTGCTTTCCATAAAAATAATGGTTTCTGAAGATTGTGAAATATGGATTTGCTAACCAAGTATTATGTTAAATGCAACAAAGTGGCTTGCTATTTATAAGAACTGTTTGATGAAAAAAAATTTTTAACAAAAATGACTAGAACTTCAGGTTGATGGGTTGAATGTACATATTAATTTCCTCTCCATTTCTACACATCACTTAAAATAATAACAAATTAAGCAAAGGCATAATCTCACAAGGACAAACAGAGTGGAAATGGAGTCCTCAGCAACAAAATTTCAAAGGCTGGAAAGCAGATGAGTCAGTGGCACCGGACTGAGCAGACCAGGGGAAGCGGCGTTCTAAGACAGACATATGGAAAGTTAAGAAATACTGTGAGTTTATAGTGAAGAACTCTCGCAAGGTGCCAGATATCTTTGAAAGTGGGGGTGAAAAACAGCTGAAGTGTTAGGATTGGTTAAAATCTGTATAAGGAATGATTGGACTTCTGGTTCCCCTGTTCCACATCATAGGGATTTGCTCTGCAGAAGACTGGAGGCTTGTTCTCGATAAATGATAAAAGAGGGGGTCTGCATTGGAGGAACACAGGTGGAACTGAGGGCAGGGGTATCGTACAGAAAACATGGCAACTGTAGTTGGTAACACTATACTGATACTTGAAATTTGCTAAGAGAGTAGCACTTAAATGTGCTCACCAAAATGAATGAATGGATGAATGGATGAATGGATAAATAAATAAAAGTGATGCGATGGATGTGTTGTTAATTAGCTGGATGGGAGGACCCCTTTCACAGTGTGTACCTATATCAAATCACCACAACTCTATGCTTTAAATAATTTTCCAATTTTTATTTGTCAACTACACTTCAACAAAGCTGAAAAAATGCTTATTCAATAATTAAACTGTTTCCTTTCTCTTCAAAAAAAAAAAAAAAAAACGTTTGTAGCTGGGGGCAGGAAGTTTTGATGTTTCCGAGGAATGGCCTCTCTCCTCTGATGAAGTCAAGGCAGCCATCGTTTGTTGGCAGGAGGAAGTGGCCAGCGGAGGGTTTCAAGAGACTTGTAAGGCTGTGAAATTGCCCTGGAAAGGGATGAAAGAGTGATCTTGAGGATACCTAGCAGGTCTGTGGATGCTTTGAGCTCTTAGCCAAAGTCTGAGCACTCAATAAAGCAAAGAAAGGAAGCACCTGACACGCTTACAGTGCGCCACGACCATGGACTTTCCGTGTAGACTCGGCGGTGCCCACAGGCACGCACCCTCCCCACACACCCAGGACAACACAGGAACAAACTGTTGTGAAACTCGCCCACTGCCCATGGCGAGAACTGTCACGGAATGGGAGGTCAGCGTGACCCATGAACACCAGGAAAGAAGTCACTGCAAACAGGTGAGTGGGTGGGGAGAGGAAGCTCACTTTAGCGAACACAACATTTTGCAGCAACTGGATCTAGTACCAGAAATGACTGCTCTTGCTACTCCTCATTTCTACATTGCTACAACGCACCCCACATTTTCCCACTTCCCTGCAAAACCATGCCTGTAAGCTTTGGGAAGAACCCAACTGTGGCCCCTTCTTCTCAGTGAACTGAGTCATGTACCCTGGTTTCCAGCCTCAGCTGTGCCTCTAGCTGAGTGAGTTACCCTGGGCTTCTCTGGGTCCAGTTTGCTGTGTGCAGGACGGGCTGGTGAGTGGGGTTGAGGGGCAGAGGCATCACTCTAGTCACCTTCGGTGCCGCAGTGGCTTTCTGTTGCAAGGAACAGAGACCTGCCCAGGTCATCTCTAGTGACGAGGGTTGTAGTGGGAATGCAGGAGCCAAGAGGGAGGTAAGAACCCTGGGTGAACCCAGGCACAGCCATACAGGCTGACCCTGTGGAGCCTGGCACAGAGTTCTGCGCAGTAAAGGGACATCCAGGGTCTAAGAAGGCCTTGGTGGTCTGCTTGAAGCACCTCTAGTGTTCTACCCTTCCCTTAGTTTCTCTCTCTCTCTCTCCTCCTTAAGATGCCTCTTGCTTCTGCCCCTCATGGACTATTCAGAGAAAATTTGTTGGGCATGGCTAATCACCTATCTATCTGATTGGACTCACCTTTTAGGCTAAGCAACTGCATAGAACAGTTGCTCAGCCTATAGATATGCTTCCCCTGGGTCAGGTGCCCACCTCAATCCTCTCAGCTGTGACAGAGTGTGACCGCTCTGTGATAAGGCTGCTCCCTCACAGGGTCTTTGAGATGGCAGGCAGCTGTTCCCCAGGGGTTCCTCCTCTGTCTCTGCCACCCACGGAGACTACTCCCCCCAACCCCATCCTCCTGATACCCTTGCACTGTTGCCTGCTGGTGCTGGGCTCAGAGTGGGCTGGTTCACATTAATTACCCCATGGAATTCTCTTCGCAGTTCTCCAAGTTAGATACCTTTTCTTTATAGAAATGGAAACTGAGACCCAGTATGTAAAGGTCACCTTGTAATGAGCAGCAGAACTGGGATGAAAACATAGGTCTACATAACCCCAAGACCAATTTCCTTTCCATTCTGTTATCTTTATTTTCCCTTGTAATATTTACAATCAATTTCTTCTCTAGATCCTGCATTGCCAAGAATATAGTCATTTATTCAAGAGAAGGGCAGCTAGGGCAGGATTCTGATAGTAACAAACCACACCCACTCCCTTCCCCAGATGTAAGGGTTCTCGGGCCAGCCCTTCCTTCCAGGAGAGCCTGGCCCAGCATCCAGGGCTGCCGCCGCAGTGACCACATGGCATGTGCGATCAGCTCCTCCTCAGGCCAGCTGCAGTGACAATAAATGAAAACAGAGCAATTATTCTCTGAGCGTAAATGGTATCAGAAAAAATTGCCTGTAAATAAAATTGGATGGCAGCCCCGGCAAGCCAATGTAAGTGATTATATAAATTTTATGGCAGTAATTATTTTTCATATAGCTTAGTTACTTCCCACCTCCAATGAATCTACCCCATGATAATTCTATAATATGAATTCATCGTACATAAACCAGGAGTCGTCAGGTAATGTGCTGTGAATATGCACTGAGTTTTGTGCCTTCACCAAAGACCTTGAACAGCCTGTGGTTCACGCAGCCTGTTGGCGAGCATCCAGGCCTGCCAGACAGCAGGATGACTCTTTGGCTGAGGCCTGAGGGTGGTGGCATGGGAGAGTGTCGACCTTTCAACACTTGTGGGTTTTGCCAAGAAACAGGTAATGTCAGAGGAGGACACCCTATTTAGGTGGTGGCAGGGAGGGCAAAGACAGAGAGTTAGACAAATCAAGGACCCTCCTGTCACTTCCCCTGGCTTTACACCAGGTTTCCAACTCTGGAACTGAAGGAGACACACGGCAGTAGTTCTTTCTCCTGTGGGAGCCTGGAATGGGGGCAGGATGCTGTGTCCTGCTGTGTCCTAGCTCCCACCTTGCCAGTCCGCATGCTGGTAGCCTTGGTCATCCTCAGCTCTTTTGTGGGCATTAGGTTCCTGATCTATACTTTTGTATTAATTTGGTTCAATAAAACATACTCAAGAGCCTCTTCTGTGCCAGGAACTGTGTTTAGTGAAAAGGACACAATAGCATTTGAGACACTCCTTGCCTTCTTGATGCTTATGGGGCATACATCGAACAGATCATAATAACAGGTATGCTAAGTGTTAGGATGGAGACATTGAGGGTGCGGCAAGAGTATGTAACAGGGGGTCTGATCCAGCTTGTTGGGGAAGGGGGTGGTGTTAGAGAAGGCTTTCCGGAGGTAGTGGCACTTAAGCTAAAGGATACACTTAAAGGAAAAGGTAGGGAGAGAAAAGGTACTGATGGCTAAGAATGGGGAGGAGGCTTCACCCAGAGCCTGGCATTGCTTGAGGGCAGGGATCCTGTCTTGATCTTCTTCACACGCCCTGGAACCTGGAGGACCTTGGATAAATATTTCCTGGCTGCATAGCCACCTGTTATTTTATCACCCCTGTGAAGCAGCTCTTGTGACCCAGACTCTGCAGATAGGAACCCAGGCCAGGCCCCGCAGCCTGCCTTTGGCAGAGCAACATCTGCTGACCTCCAGACCAGGGCTCTGCCAGACGCAGAGGTTACATGAGGTCCCAGAAGCAACAGGAGTTTGAGACCTAAGAGCTACTGACCACATAAAAAAGGGTAATTATTTCTGCAGTTTTCCTTGGTTCCCCGCCCCCTCCAAATGGCAACCACTGGGCCTTTTGCTCCTAGGACAGCTGCCCAGCCACTTCATTTTCTGCTTGGATGTAATTTCAGAGCATGGACTTTACACTCTTGTGCTTCCCTTCTCCATCTGTGCCTGAATTGGCAATTCAAAGGAAACAGTTCTCCCTCCTGCCTGGAAGCCAGAAAGGGGTCTGGAGGGAGCCCAGCTGCTCCTCTGGAGTCAGATTAGGACTGGAGGGCTCTCCGTACCCCAACCTCAAACCCTCCCAGAGCTGCCAGGAGAACACACCGATATGTGCCCAGGAGGGCAGGAGCACACATTTCCACATTAACTGGTTACTTAGCATCGGTTAAACAGGTTGACAAGTCCCCAACCCAGATGCATTGTATTGACTCCCTAAATTAAAGGAGGCTCTATTTCAGTTCACGTTTCAGTTAGTGCTGTCGGCTGTGCCAAGGGATCTTGAGGTCATTCCTGCTTAGACTTGAATGCTCATTATTCCAGAGGAAGTTCCCTGATCTTTTGGCCTCATTCTGCACCAATCCCTTATCCCTGTGGACCCTCTACCACCCCCTCCATTTCCTGTCAGGGGAACAGAACATAGTTTGAGACAGGATGCAGAGAGAGTCTGTTTCTTCCCCACACGACACAGAATCTAGACAGGTCGTAGCTGTGGTTCCCCTCATGCCACCCCATTTCTGTATCTCTACACTAGTCGGCGAGTTACAGTGACCCTACAGACTTGAGAAAGAAATTCACACAGCTGTGACCCTAAATGGCTCTTCCCATTTAATTGTCCCAATTACAGGATCATTATGGGTTCAGATATAATAATAAAAGGAAGTATATTGAAACAAGGGCAGAATAATTGAAGGTGGTGGAGGATTAGATAATTACGATTAAAATCCTAGGTTAGTCGAACCAACCGTGATTGTGCAGGAAGCCAGGTAGTAATGGAGTTCAGCTTATTTAATAAAAGGCATGCAAGATGGTCCGTGGAGATAAACGTCACTTGACGAGAATTTACTGGACTGTTCAGAGTTTGATTTGTTGACTTTCAACGTGTTCAGAAATCCGAGTACGCAGATTGTCAGGCTGTCCCTTCAAAACTATGGAAAACACTCTGCTCCCACTTTTACCAGGTGGCAGCAGCGTGAGGATGGAGCATGGCTCTTGCCTGGACATCTCAAGCCAAGATAAGAATGAGAGGTAGTCTGAAGTCTCACCTTCAAGGAAGTGCTATCAAAGCTGCTCTGCACAGGAAGGAATGAGGTCACATTCAGGCACCTTCTCTCAGGACTCGGGATCAGGACGGGGTCCTGTGCCCACCAACTGTCATTGGCAAAGAGAGCGTGCTCCGGAGCTCACCACTTGGAAGAACGATGGACATATAGCAAAACCCTCCAACCCCAACATTTCCCCCACACAGAGCTCAGACCACTGGGAGGAGATGCGGGAAGGGCGGGGAGCGGATGAACCACGGCGAGGGAGCAGCATGGCTGCGCTCAGTCTCGGAAAGGCGAGGGGTGCGCTGCAGTTCCCCCGCAGACCCCCTTACTGTGCTGTAGACATAACCTCCCCCTCAGCCTCTCCAAGTGCCACCTCTCCGAGCAACGCACAGCACATTTCTTCCTCCCTAGGTAAAGTAGCAGTTCATTTTATTTGTCCTAAAGTGTCTACTTCGACAGACGTTCCTCACTTGGCTCTTCTAGGATTTAGTCAGCACACCTGCATTTGTGCCCTTCTTACACTTCTTATCTCTGTGTAATTTAGAGGGTTCTTCTTTTCAACACATTCCTAGGTTTTTAGTCTACGCTGCCTTCATAGATCTTCTCTAGGCCGCCAGATCTTCCTTAGGATAAAGGGAGTACACTTGTTCAAAGAAAGTTCTCTCAGTTCATGGCTCCCCTTGTTATGTTTCCTATGTGTCTTTCCAAGAGCAAAAGTTTGTAATTTTGAAGTCCAGTTCTTCAAATTCCTTTTTTTTTTTTCCTCTTGCGAAATTTGCTTTCTTGGTTCTAAGAATTTTTTTTACCTACTCCCAAGGTTGCAAATATTTTCTCCTAGAAATCTTACATTGTTAAGGTTTATATTTGGGTCTATGACCCATGTCTTGTCAGTTATTCCACATGGTGTGATATAAGAGCTAATGTCCACTTTTCCCATGGAGATATCCATGTGATCAAACACTACTTGTAAAAAGATTTTTCTTTCTCCCATCAAGCTACCTTGGCTCCTTTGTAGAATTTCAAGTGACTGTGTATGTGTGATTCTATTTCTGAATTCTCTATTGTGTGATTTTATTTCTGAATTCTCTATTTTTTCCCATTGATTTCCATGTCTCTCTTTTCACTGATATGACACAGTACTATAGGTTTATAGTTAGTTTTAAAACTGGATAGGGTAAAAAGCCCTCCAGTTTTGTTCTTTAAAAATTTTTGCTTTGGTTTTTTCAGGTCCTTTGTATTTCCAAATCAATTCTAGAGTCAGCTTGACAATGTGTGCTTTTAAAAAGTCCACTTGAAAAAAAAAAAAAAAAAAAAAAAAAAAGTCCACTTGAATGTTGGAGGAGAGTGTGAGAAACCTGGAGGGCAGCTGGAGGAGAATCACCATCTTGATGATGAGTCCACCCATTCCCCAACAAGTACATCACTCCATTTATCTAGATCTGCAATTTCTCTCCTCAAGCTTGAATTTTCAGCATATAGGTCTTGGACATATTTTGTTAGATAAATACCTAAGTGATTTAAGTTGCGGGGGGTGCGCTATCAAAATGTCCTACAGACAGTTTCCCCTATTACTAACATCTTACGTTAGAACTGTCTATTTCTTCCTTTGAGTCTGTCCATTTTTTGCTTCATATATGTACAAGCTCTGTTAGTAGGTAGATGCATGCACGTTTTTGATTGTTGTATCTTCCTATAACATTACCCTTTTTATCATTATGAAGTGTTTCTTTATTTGTGGTAAGGCTCTATGTGTTAAAATTTACCTGATATTAATGTAGCTCCTCCAACTTTCCATGCTTTCTATGTGTTATTTTTTTAGCCTTTTAGATTCGATCTATCTGTGTCATATTTTATCACATCTCTCCTAGACATCGTAAAATTGGGTATTTAAACAAATCTATTCTGATCACCTCTGACTTTTGACGGGTGTTTTTGTTCATTTCTTTTCAAGGTCATTATCGATATGTTTGGGTTTGCTCTTCGTTTCCTGTCTGTGTCATCTGGTCTTCATTCTCCTGTCCTTCCTTTTGTGACTTCTTTTGGACCAACTGAAGAATCTCTAGGATATCATTTTAATTTTTTATTGGCCTTTAAGCTACACGCACTTCGCATTGAGTTCCGGTGATTGCTCCAGATACTTCAGTGCGCATCCTCAGCCCTTCCCAGTCTCTGCAG
Source organism: Glossophaga mutica (assembly GCA_039655065.1). Classification (NCBI taxonomy): domain Eukaryota; kingdom Metazoa; phylum Chordata; class Mammalia; order Chiroptera; family Phyllostomidae; genus Glossophaga; species Glossophaga mutica. The sequence goes on along the minus strand of CM077304.1, from coordinate 170,714,406 downwards.
AACCAGTATTATACCACTTCACTCAAAATACGAGAACCTTCTAGCTCCATGCTAATTTTAACCCCATCTTTTGTGCTATTGTCTGACAAGTACTACATTTACACATTCTAAAATCCCACCATTCAATGCTGTAACTTTTGCTTTAAACTTTAAGATGTATTTTAAAGAAATTGAGAGACAAAACATAGTTTAAAAACTACATAGTTACCATTTCTGGTACTCTCTGTGTCTTCCTGAAGATTGGATCCTTCATCTGGTGCTATTTTCGTTTAGTCCTGAGAACTTGTAGTACTGCTCCAAGTGAAGTTCTGCTGCTGCTGCTGAGTCATCCCAGTTTCTTCTACCTGCAAATGACTTCAATTTTTCTTTATTCTTGAAGATTTTTTTTTTTTTTACTATATATAGTATTCTGGGTTGACAGTTTTTCCATTTAGCGTGTTACTTTTTATTTCAGAAGTTTTTTTATTTACAGAAAAATTTTGAAGGTAGTGCCGAGTTCCCGTATACGCCACCCCCAGTTTCTCCTATCACTAACACCTTTCACTCATATTGTTACAATTAGTGACTAAGTATTTTCTGGAGGAGATGGTCAAGAATTGATACAATTTCTTCCTTAAATGTTTGGTAGAATTCACCAGTAAAATCATATGGCCCTGGTGCTTTATTTTTAGGAAGGTTATTAGATTTTGATTCAATATTCTTAGTAGATCCAGGCTCATTCAGATTACCTATTTCTCCGTGTTGAATTCTGGTATTTTGTGTCTTTCAAGGTATTAGTCTATTTCCTCTAAGTTATTAAATCTGTGGGCATATAGCTGTTCATAGCATCCCTTTATTATCCTTTAACATCCATGGGGTCAGTAGATGAGCATCCTTTTATTCTGATATTGGTAATTTGTGACTTTTTTTCCTGGTTAGTCAGCCTAAGGATTTATCAATGTTATTGATCTTTTTATTGGTTTTTGAGAGAAAGAGAGAGGGAGGGAGGGAGGGAGGGGGAGAGAGAGAGAGAGAGAAAGAGAGAGAGAAACATGGATGTGAGAGAGAAAGATCGATTGGTTGCCTCCCATACCTGCCCTGTCCAGGAGTCAAACCCACAACCTCTTGGTGCATGAGGTGACCCTCCAACCAACTGAGCCGCACAGCCAGGCCTTTATTGACTTTTTTAAAAATAGCTTTTGTTTTCATTGACTTTCTATGCTAATTTTGTTTTCAATTTCATTGATTTCTGCTCTAATTTTTATTATTTATTTTTTATGCTTGCTTTAGGCTGAAATTTCTCTTTTGTCTCTAGCTTCCTAAAGTAGAAACCTAGATTATTGATTTAAACATTTTCTTCCTTTCTAATATATACATTGAATGCTATAAACTTTTCTGTAAGGACTGCTTTCACAGCATCCCACAAATTTTGACAGATTGTACCATAATTTTCTTTCAGTTAAAAACTTCTCTGTAGAAGAAGAGAGAAGTTCTCTTCAGAAGCATATTGTTGCATCTCCAAACACTTAGATATTTTTCACCTATCTTTCTGACACTGATTTATTTCACTGTGGTCTGAGAATGCGCTGTGCATGATTTCCATGACCTTAAATTTGTTAAGACGTGGTTTGTGTCTCAGGGGGTGGTCTCTCTTCATGAATGTTCCATGTAAATATGAAAAATATATATTATGCTGATTTGGGATGGAGTATTTTAGAAATGCCAATAAGATCAAATTGATTGATAATGCCATTCAGTTCAACTACATCCTTACTGATTTTCTGTTGGCTTGATTTATCAGTTCTTGAGAGAATTGTGTTGAAGCCTTCAACTATTTTAGTGGATTTTGTACACTTCTCTTGAATATCAGTTTTCCATTCACGTATTTTTTTATAAATGTTCCTTTTTTTTTAAACTTTTTTTTTTCTTTTAGATTTTATTTATTTATCTTTAGAGGGGAAGGGAAGGAGAGAGGGAGAGAAACATCAATGTGCGGTTGCCTCTTGTATGTCCCCTGCCGGGAACTGGCCTGGCAACCCAGGTATGTGCCCTGACTGGGAATCGAACCGCGATCCTTCGGTTCGCAGGCCCACGCTCAATCCACTGAGCTACACCAGCCAGGGCCCATTCACGTATTTTGATGTTCAGCTTTTCACTCATATATTTTGATCTTCTGTTATTAGATGCATACAAATTTAAGATTGGTAAGTGTTCTCAGAGAACTGATCCCTTAATCATCATGTAATGCTCCTCTTTACCCCTGAAAATTTTCTATATCCTGAAGTATGCTTTGTCTAAAATTTTTTATTAGTTGTAACATGGTATACCTTTCTCAAATCCTTTGTGCTTAGCATACTAGAGTCTTTATGTATAAAGTGGGTTGCTTAACAGTCTGTCAATGTGCCCTTTAATTTGCATATTTAGACTATTCACATTTAAAGTAATTATTGATATAATTGGATTAATATCTACCATATTTATAACTCTTTTCTGTTCATTGCACTTATTCTTTTTTTCATTTTTTACTTCCTGTTTTATTTCTTTCCTTGTTGTAAATAAACATTTTATGTGATTTCAAGGTATCTCCTTTCTTGGCATCTCAAATATACTTCTTTATTAAAATTCTAGTAGCATAGATGGTGGGTAGAAAATAGACAGGGGGAGGGCAAGAATAGTGTGGGAAATGTAGAAGCTAAAGAACTTATGACACATGGACATGAACTAAAGGGGGGAACATGGGTGGAAGGGGGTGTGCAGGGTGGAGGGGAATGATGGGGGAGAAATGGGACAACTGTAATAGCATAATCAATAAAATGTATTTTAAAAAATTCTAGTGGTTGTCCTCGAATTTGTGACACATATCTTTAAGCTGACCTGCATGTGTCTGACGACAGCCCAATGGCACTCCACGTGGAGTGTAGGTCCTTTATAACAGAGTATTCTCAATTCTTCTCTCCTGTCTCTTATGACATTGCTGTCATTCACGTCACTTATCCATAAGCTATATTCACCCAGTAAATTGTTACTATTACTAATTCAACAAATAGTTATCTTTATATATGTTAAGAATAAGAAAAATTAAAGATTTTCTTTTACCTTCATTTACTTCTTCTTCAGTACTCTTTTTTTTAAAAGATTTTATTTATTTATTTTTAGAGAGAGGGGAAGGGAGGGAGAAAGAGAAGAAAAGAAACATCAATGTGTTGTTGCCTCTTGCACATGCCCCACACTGGGGACCTGGCCCAAAACCCAGGCCTGTGCCCTGACTGGGAATTGAACTGCCAACCCTTTAGTTGGCACTCAATCCACTGAGCCACACAAGCCAGGGCTCTCTTCCCTTTTTTATGTAGTAAATATCATTTATAAAGGCAGGCTCACCCTATGCTATCCTTTTCTCCTAAATATCAATTCCCTTCCAGTTTCTGGCTGCTCTGAAGTGCCTTCAGCTAGGTTTTTTGTTTGTTTGTTTTTAGTATTTTCTTCAGAGTTTATAATTGTTACCTTTACAGGGGTTGGTCCAAAACAAGCTACTCCATTACTGTAAGTGAAACTCCTTATGTAGAGCTATTACATGCATTTTCATAAAAGATATTAGTTCATAATTTCTTTCCTTGATCATTTTTGTCAGTCAAGATATGTAGACTTCATAAGAAGAGTTTAACCATCATTTTCAAATATAGATTCGAATTTTCTTTTCTTTTCCTGATTAAATTTTCTTGTATGTGTCCTCATTCAATTATTCATTCCCCATTCTTGGTTCAGATTCTACTATATGCTGACCATGGGCTAAGCACTGGAAATTCAAAGGTGAATAAACTCTACTCCCTGCTTCTAAGAAGCTCCAAGTCTAGTGGCAGCGGCACAATCATGTCCCATGTTTATATCAATTTATATCATTTAGGTAATGAGAAGTTTGTCACACATGGCATCACGCTTGACCCCCACAAAGAGCTTGTGAAATCCATACAACAGGTAGTACACTCCCTGAGTAACAGACTTGCTGGCTTCCCCAGTGTTTGGAGAACCTTTAATCATCATTAAATCAGTGTTTGGCTGCTGCTACTGACCTGGAGCACACTGCACGGATTTGGCTATGTGACAGCAGCTGAACTACAGATTCACAGCTGGAGGTCATGTTTGATGGAATAATCTGTTTATGATGACCTAAGATGTTGAAAACACATGTCCATATAGATGATCTTAGAGGTCGATCATTGGGCTTTGCTTGCAGCTGCTTTCAAAGATGAGTTGTACAATAGATATTATTGCTGGTGGCCAAACGGTTCACTGTTGCCATCTGTACTGCTCCTCCCTGGAGAAGGGTTATACTCCGCTGCCCCCCCCCACCAATGACAGGCATGATCACATGATTTACAATGGCCAATAGAAAGCTCCAACACCGGGATGTGATTTGTCTTGACTCTTTTCCTTTTTCCACAAGATCAGCAATGTCCCAGACAAAGATTTTATCATCAGCCCGGGTTATAGAGTGAGATAAGGTGAAGCAGGGTCATACTAAGCCTTTTATGCATGTCCAACATAAGGAAGAAATTTTGTTTGTGTTGAGTCTCTGATATTTAGCAACTATTTGTTACCCCAGCATAACCTAGACTGCCCTGACAGATGCAATTAATTACCTCTTTCAGGTGTCCCACAGAGCCACTCAAAGCAAATGGCATCATATACCTTAAAAAACCATATAATTTCCATGAAAATTTACCTGGCTTCCTTCATTTGATGCATTATTGTCAAATATAAATATGATTTTATTTCTGGACATAATAATCTTGAAATTCAGGGAAGTGAAGTGAGTTGGCTAAAATCACATAGTTTATAAATAAAAGAGTTGGGACTTGAACCTAAGTCTCCTAACTCCCAGTCCCACCTTTTTTCTACATCATAATTTCCCTCACTTTGAAATTCCTGTTTTGTATTTTAGCTGCAATTGTTTGTATTCTCTGAGAGGGAGAGAACAAATATGTGTCTGCTTGGTCAGTTTTTGCCCAGAGAGAGACAGGAAAAGTCAACATAGGCTCCCTCTAAGCTGGCAGATGAGTCAAGTTTAATCAGAGAACACCTGTAAACCAATGAAAGCAATGAGGACCTTTCAATACATTTGAGTGTTGGTGTGGACACGCAGCTAGCAGTTATCAACCATGAGCAGCTGTACAAACGTTCTGGTGCCTTTCTGCCAGAGCAGTGCTTTGGATGGGCATGAAACCCCATGAGGAAACTAATGGGAATAGAAGAGACAGAGTAGACCGTTTCATTAGCCAGTAGCTAAAAGTGGGATTTTTTTAGTTATTATTTAAAATGTTCTCTCAGTATACTCTTTTTAATTGACATGTATAATAGTCACAGAGGAAAAATCTGGCTGACATCATCTTAGCCGAATGTTCCAGCTTGAACATCATTATGAGACAGACGGGCATCATGTGCCACCGCCTAATGAAACGAGAGAGGAGTAAACTAAATCGTCTACACACTATTCATGTCGCGAATGTTTAACACAAAGCAAACCATGTGGAAACAATCAGAAACTTTCAAATTCTAGAAAATAACTTGCCTAGACTCTTCAAAAATGAAAGTGTCAGGAAAGATTTTTTTTTTTTAAGTCAAAGAGATGCCCTGTGGGGGTGGCTCAGTTGGTTGGAGCATCGTCATGTAGACCAAAATGTTGCAGGTTCAGTCCCCGGTCAGGGCACACACTTAGGTTGCAGGTTGGATCCCTGGTTGGGAGTTAACTGATCAATGTCTCTCTTTCACGTCAATGTTCCTCTCTCTCTCTCTCTCTCTCTCTCTCTCTCTCTCTCTCTCTCTCTCTCTCTCTCTCTCTCTCTCTCTCTCTTTCTCTCTCTCTCTCTCTGCCCTTTCCCCCTTTCCTCTGTCTCTAAAATCAATAAACACATCCTTGGGTGAGGATTAAAAAAAATCAAAGGGACTATTCTAAATTACAAGATGAAAGGGGCAACCAAATGCACTGTATGATCCCTGACTGCACGCTAGATATTTTTTAAATCCAGCTGTAAAATGGACATTGAGATCTACACTGACCATATCTGATCATTTGTATCAATGTCAAGTCTCCTCGAAGTGTTTTGGTTATGCAGGAGAATGTCCTATTTGTAGGCACGTGGTGTAAAGGGTGAAGAATCTTGATGTCTACAACACACTCGTATATGGTTAAACAAAATTAAATGTATATGTATGCACATATATACACATTTTAATGTATAAATGGATGTGTGTGTACTAGGCTGAATTTTTTTAAATTAAAGTACATATACCAAAAAGTATACAGATCATAAGTACATGGCATTGTACTGTTTTTCAAACTTCCTGTAGAATTGAAATTTTCAAAATAAAATTTTGGGGGAAGTGAAGCCGTGGTCAGAGACTAAGTTGTGCACAGTCTGAGTTAGTGGCACATGCCTGAGCGGGCGGACCCTGAAACTCTTATCACTGCTGCCAAGCGTCTCCTCTATTTGGGTGGAGGCAAGTTTCTTAGCCATCAACTTTGAGCCTTACTGGGGCTTCCCGCAAGCCTCCAGTTCTCTAGTAAGTGACGCAGTGAAACGTCACAGCTCTCCCTGTGTCTTGTGAGACCTTTCTATCAGAGACACAGAATTCTACTTGGGAGTGGGAATGGGTTAAACCTAGACTCATTCACAGGCTTGAAGATTTTCCAAACTGTGGGTAAGCAGGTCCCTCTCCCACCCCACTGCCCCACCTTGGAGAGGCCTGGTAAACTTGCAGTGGATAAGCAGCATCTTGAGAAGAAGAGCCCACAAGTAACCCTGGACTCCTTCCAGTTGAAGATCCACATTATTAGAAGCTCTCTGAAGGCCCCAGGTGATTGGGTCTGGCACCAGCCAGCAGGAAAAAACTCCATCCTCCTCCTCCCAAGCTCCCCAAGAGTCAGGCTAAGTGTTGGGTTGGGGTCAGAAATACAAATAGCCCTCCTCCAAGTGTGAAGCCCCCTTCCAGCCCCTAACTCCCATGTTCAGTGTGTAAGACCTAGGGGGAGCCGCAGGGTTTCCTCATGTTTGTTCTTCTCTCCCCTCATCATCCCATCCCAGGGCCCTTTGGGCTGAGAGCGCCTGGGAATTCCTAGACTGCACAAGGGGGAAAGTCCTGAGAGGGAAGGGACTTCCTGAGAATTTGGCTGTGGGGGTAGCTAACTTGATTAGTTTGAACATTACAAACAGATGTAATCATATTTGTCTTCCAGGCTGAAAGCAAGTTTGTTTAGCAGGAGTCAAAGGCATTTTCAAAGTCAAAGAAATGTTATCAACCTATTCCTCATCTGCAAAACATACACCCAATCACACTGACTGAGGACAGATGTGCACATTCTCACTTCCCCCCTCCCTGCCTACCCTGCCCTCCACACGCCCCTCCCACAGGTGGAGAGGCAGCCGAAACTGTCACCATCGGTGAATCAGTGCAAGAGACAGGAAGGTGCCTTGGATTTCGGCCTAGTCACTTGGCCTCCTCCTTACCTTGCCCCCTACACCTGCCTTTACTTCCCCTCGATGAATTAATACTAGGGTGCAATACTGCGCAGGTGGTTTTGGTTCAAAAAAACATTTTTTCCTGGCTTCAAATAATGCAGCACTCTCTTTTATAAAGTGATCCAAGAGTAAGGATTGTTCATTTCCCTGAATTGACTGGGTTTCACACTAAGTCTGAGCCAGGACACATGTTTTAAGTGAAATCACATGTCCTCAAAGTATGTTTGTGTAGCCTAGTTTCTTCTGGAAAAGCCAATGAATGCTACATAGGACTTACATGGGACTTTTTTTTTTTTTTTTTAATTCCAAAGCAGTGAAATACTGGCTTGGCCAAAAAGTTTGTTTGGTTTTTTCTGTCAAATAGCACTCGTAGCACTTAGTGGTCTTTCACTTTATCCGAAACAATTTTATTCAATTGTATTGCGACAGCTGTCATATCAGCATGCATTTTTTTTAAAGCTTATCAAAACTGGTGAATTTTTGTGTAGCCATTTTACTATGGAAGATGAAAGAAAATAAGCAACATTTTTGGCATATTATGCTTTATTATTTCAAGAAGGTAAAAATGCAACTGAAATGCAAAAAAGATTTGTGCAGTATATGGACAAGGTGCTGTAACTGACTGAGTGTATCAAAAGTGGTTTGTGAAAATTCATGGTGGAGATTTCTCACTGGACGATGCTCCACGGTTGGTTACGCCAGTTGAAGTGGACAGCAATCCAATCAAGACATTAATTGAGAACGATCAATGTTATACCATGTGGGAGAGAGCCAACATACTCAAAATACCCAAATCAGTAAAGTTACTGGTGAAGATGAAAAATGTGTCCTTTATTTTACAGAAAAAACTAAACAGACTTTTCGGCTAACCCAATGTCTGGAGCTCAGTAGCCCAGGGATGTGAATTATGCACTCAACTTTGTCGTTCAGCTGTCTATTTTATTTATCTTCATTGTGACATAGATATAAACATATTTCAGCAAAGAAGAGGACCCAACAATATATCCTAGACAAGGAAAATTAGGAAATCTTACTCCTGGCAACAGTCTTCGATGCCAAGAACTCCCTGTGGCTACTGACCGGAAAGGGTTAGGTGTTTATCCTGGGGGAGTGTCAACCAAAAGTAAAATGTTATCGAAAACTTCATCCACTTGTGTTGGAGCCGAAGGGCACCAGAGGCCCTAGTTTCTCCTGCCCTGCTGCTAACCTCATGGTTTCACTTTAAGACCAGGCACAATATCTAGAAATAAATTTTAACACCCTGCTTCATGTTTTGCTGTAACTTGGCTCAGCACCCTGATTGCAGGATTAACTCCAAAGGCAGGCCCCTTTCCTAACAGCACTGCCTCTATTTCACCAGCCTGTTTCCCTGGACTGCGCCTGTGGAGACGAGCGCTGTAGCCAAAATCTCTTTATAGCAGCGAACAGTACCAAGAGTTTGCTGTGTCGAAATCAGGAAGGTGCCCTAATAGGAACAAGACTCATTTGCAGATAGACAAACAACAAACTCTACATTCTTTTGCTAGAGGGATGTGAAAAATGGCTCTATTAAAATACTGTATTTCACATTCTCTAAATAATTGAGCTTCCTGACAGGCATTCTTCTCAGAGCTGGAGAGGAAGCTTGACTCAGCTCAGCTCTGTGGACACATGAGGTCCCGAGGCCCGTGCCAAAGGCAGGATGGACTTGCACAGGAGAGCAGGGGTGGTCCCCGGCCCTCCACAGCATGGGGCATGTTGGGATGGGGGGAAGGGGGAGCAGAAAGGAAAACAGTGGGAAAAGTTGGATGAGAACTCATTGAAAGCCAAGGTCATTGCTCTGATTCAGTTATTCCTTCCTGGAAAGAGAGTGTTTTCACGCTTAACCTTGTGGCCTCAGATTTCCAGGATGTTGCTGGCTCTCTGGATCATTCTGGGGCTTGCTTATTTACCAGGCTTCCAGGCCCAGGGACAGAGGGATGTGAGAGGAAATTACTCAAGTGGGACACAAAGGAAGCCAAAGGCAAAGCAAAAGGCCTTTAAAATTCTGCTCATGTGTCCAGTGGAATTTATAATCAGTTAAACAGATGCCATATTTTTATTGCCCACTACAATTTAAAAGTGTATTTCATGAAGTTTCAGTCTTTTTCCTAAAAAATAATATTATTTGCAGAATGCTCAAAATGATAAAACAAAGGGAGAAGATCACATTTAAAACTTCTAAGAAACCTAACTTTTTGCAAGCCCATCTCTGAATGTGCCCAAATGTATGCAAGATCTTTCTGAAAACTATCAAGAGGGAGAGGACAAAGTCTCACAAGGACTCTCATAGCCCTCGCCTGCCCCGGGTTGGATTCATCCGATCATGTCAGGCTTTAACACACTTGGCACGTGGTCAGGGGTCTGTGCACAGACGGTGAGGATAACAGTGGGCAAGTGACTTTGGGGGTAGGGGGCTGCAGGACCTCCATGGTGTGCTTGGTAAGGCTGCGGATGCCTGGGGTGTCAGAACAACAGGAGTTGTCTGATGTAAGGCCTTTCTGAAGAGAAGACCCAATTAATCTCTGAAGATTTTTCCCTGAGAACAAAGGAGAGGATTTGTACTGTGTGGCCCCGGAAGACCAAGGACAAAAAGGGAAACAGGGGTTAGTTCTTTCTACCAGGTGCCTCTGGAGGTGGTAAAACCCCTGACCGTGGCATATCTCTAGCAAAAGCTGGATGGATATTACTGGAACGCTATGGTAGGGCCTCTTGTGTTGCATAGATGCCAGAATCAGATCAAAGAGTCTATAGTAAGTATTGACTCAGAGAAAGGTAGGGCAATAAAAGGATATTTCCCCAAGAAAGAAAGTTTTCTCTTATCAGCGTTTCACGTTCCCAACACAGGCTCATTCTGAAAAGGTCAGAGCACATAAGCACTGTAACTTCCTGAGGGCGTGCACTTAACTTACTCTTTCTTGTGCTCCTTCCTAGGGAGTGACACAGTGCTGAATGGATGAATTTATGAATGAATGAGTGAATGAGTGAACATTTATCTGCTCTGTAAGGAAGAGGGTGGGGCACTCGACAGGGCAAGCATACGGGACAAGCAGAGAAGCAATGGGAGAAGGCTAGGTAAACATGCGGGGCAAGATCATGAAGGATTTTAATCGCAAGAGAGAAGAATTTGCACTCAGTATGGCAAACACGCACATGACCTTAGCTTAAGCATAGAAAAATGGTCAGCTTATACTCCCAATTCTCCCCAGTTTACACCTCAAATATCTTCCTGCTCATACCCTAAGTCTCCTTGACCTCACACTCTAATTCTCCTGAGGTCACCCTCCATATCTTCTAGCTCGGGGTGGTTACAAAGTATTTCTATGGAGTCTTTTCAAGACTAAACCCTTGCTGGAACCAACTGATCAACATCTTGCGCATCCAATTTCTCCATGATTGTGGCAAAGACAACCAGCATCAGTGAAGATTGATGTTCCCCTTCTGGAGTGCAGAGCTGTTGCTTTGAAAGAGTTTTTTTCATATAGGGGCTATGTTTCCCAGCCTCTCTTGCATCTAGGAGAGGACTATATGACTAATTTTCACCAACACGGTAACAATAGAACCAATATATTTCACTTCTGTGTTGCTTTGGTTAAGAAGTAGGCGTGTATTCTCCATGGTCTCTTTAATCATCTACCAGCTGAAAGAAGAGACGCTAGCAGAGGGAAGAGTTCAAGGCAGAAATAGCCTGAATTATGGAAGACTGCCCATGAATGCCTGCATTGGGCTATGGCATGAATGGGCCGTGTCTACTGTGTGAAGCCACTGAAATTTTGAGGTTGTTAGTCACAGGAGCTAGATTACCCCAGCTCATATAGAGACCCAGTGGGATCACTTGGAGCTCCAAGAACAAATGCAAGATCAAGGAGCATCTGCAAATGCCCTGGCACAAAAGAGCTCAATAAATAAATCAAACCAAATAAATAAATCATAATTATCTGAGTCCTCAAGCTTTTGGAAGAGCCTATTAGCAGGAGTCAACCATTCCCTTCTGAGGCACAAGGCCTCAAAATTGGACCCTAATTTCAGAGAAGGCCAGATAAGGGAGAGTGATGCTATGGGACCCTCAGAGAGGGGAAAAAGGCACAGATACAGGAATTTGAGGCACAAAAGTCCCCCAATATAATTTGGCAAGGATCTCTGGTCCTTCCCTTTATCACCAAGTCTAGCCGCCTCGCTGACCACTTGGCTGCCAGCGGCAGAGCCCACTTCATTCCACAGACATTTAGTGATATCCACTTCATGCCAAACCCCGAGAGGAATTCATTCGAGGCCAGGACACATCAGATGTGTCATGGAGGGAGGAATGGGGAGGAGGGCATTAATGCCAACACATCAAATACATGGTCAGTGACTCTTACAATTCAATAAAAACAGACCAAAAATGGCAAAGGACATGAGGTCCACAGAAAAATAAAAACAAGTTATAAATACACAAAAAGATGTTCATTCTCATCCTAAATAAAGAAAGACAAGTTTAAACCACCCAACACCACTTTTCATCTTTATGATAGGCAAACATGAAAAAGTTTGGTATTACCCAGTGTTGACAAAGGTAGGGGAAAAAATAGGCCCTAGGGTCATATAAGTTTGACTGATGCAGTCTACTCAGACAGCAATTTGAGGTATGTCACAATTATTAAAACAAATTGCTATTTGACTTATCAATTTCGCCCTTATATAGTTATCCAAAAACACACATTTATAGAGTCCAAATGTTCATGGAAATAACTAAATATCCATGAATATATAAACTGTGGGCATTGATGGCACGCACCAACCAATCTGTTGAATCGCTGTTTCCAAAGTGCCAAAATGGCATGCAAAGAAGGCCCAGGCTTGGCATAAGCACCTGTCAGAGCCACTCTGCCCCTGGCCCAGCCACACCAGCCCTGTGCGGAGCGACATGGAGCTTTGAGAAAGGCAACAGGCCTCTGTGATGGCCGGAGAAGGCCAAAGGGAGATCCTGCGCCCTGCATTCTGGAGCTTCTCCCTTCCAAAAGGGAGCCCCATCAGAGGGCAAGAGGAAAGTCAAAAGCAACAGGCAATCTGGTTCAGGGCAAGGAGGAGGATAACTTAGCCAAATGGCTTCCAGGCTAGTAAGACATCCTGACTTCCAACCTGGACAATTTTTAGAAACCAAATGGAAATGCAGAAGCTTCAGCCAGCTTCCCCCACTGCCTTTTCTGGGAGGGAACAGGAGAGGACATGAGAGCTGTGAAGGGTGCCTTGGGATGCTCCAAAACTCATTAGTACTGAAACACTCGAGTGCCCAAGGCTGTCTCTCTACAACAGCGCAATTCTCATAGCTAAATCTCAAGTTGCAGCTGTAATTTAACAGAAGTTTTAACCTTGGGGAAAATTAATTTTTACTAAATAATTGCTAAAAAGTTCTTTCAGTTGTTTTAAATAAGATCATATTAATGTCTTTTCCAGCTAAACAGTAATTTCTCACTCCAATTAAAAAAAAAAAAAAAAACCCTTCTGCTAGCTCTGTAAACTAAAGATTAAGGCATCTCCAACATCTCCTGATCTCTCCTAGAAACCATGAGTCAGGAAATGAAACAGATTATTCTCTTGATGAGAATACCAGGCAACTTCGGACCTTCAGACTGTAACTACACATACAGACAAGCGAGGGAGGAACTGGCTAGATGTGTAGATAAGCAGCAAGGTACCTATCAAACCAGATTTCCATCACTTGATGACATAGTTTCCCTTAATTCTCTTATTTGCATAGACCCAACTTCAGCGGTTTAGATGGACTCAGAGCCTACTGTGAATCTTTAACCCCATAGTAATAAGTTCCAATTGATCTCTTCCACTGAAGAAGTTTCAATGCTCTTAACTTCCATGGAGCTGGGCATAGCTCCTTTGAATTCCGATTAGGCCTAGGTTCAAGTCAAACCATTAATTAGCTGCTGTGACCTTGAACAAATTATTTTACCTCTCTGAATCTTAGTCACTTCATCTGTTAAATGAATAATACCCATCTTACAAGTGCCTAATAGCAGCCTGAATTAAATGAGATCATGCAGCTTTAAGCATTCATTCAAGTTCGTGGAAAATAATAGGGACTCATCCAACACTATAATTAGAAGACCCTGCCACCGATGACTCACCCGTGGAGGCATTGTTTCCATCTCTATAAAATAAAGACATATTTTAAAAACTAAAACAAAAGTGAGGCAGTCAGACCAGGTCATCTCCAATCATCCCGCATCGCTGATACCTGAGGGGTTACTGCTGGGCCCCAGCTCAGGAATAGCTAAGCAGTCTTCCTAGTTCTGCAGTCCTGATTTCCACAGGAAGAAGTTTCTGCTGGAGCCATTAGGCCCTTGCTTGAAAAGCCCGAAGAGCTGCCCTCTGCATGTGAGCTGGCCTGGAGATGCAGCAAGCTCTCCATCCGTGAAGGCATCCGAGGAGAAGCTTGACGGCCACTTGCTGGCAATGGGACAGAAACAGTTCAAACATCAGCAGGGTTCAGACTACACGAAGTGTGGGGTCACTTCCGTCCTGTAGATCCCGTAATTCCAAAAAGAAGAGTCCCTTGCTCTCAACTCCCCAGGGATCAGTCTTTGCTGTTAGAAACAAATGCTCATCCAGAAAAGCTGTGAGTGAGTCAGCCTGTGTCTGTTTGTCTGTCCAGGCTAAGGAAACATTTCTACCAACCAAAACCAAACCTGAGTCCTGTGGGCAGGAGGATGGTGACCAGGTCAGAGGCTTTTCCAGACGATCCACTGCCTGCCACTGGCGCACCCGGCAGCTTCACCGAGGAATTCGAAATGGAACTCCAGGCCTGCTTCTGCCCCTGCCACTTCCCTGCAGATCATCCCCCTGCATCCTGGGCCCCCGAGCACTTTGCAAAATGGCCTTCATGAATTGTTACTGCAATTGCTTACTGATACACCTTCCTTTCTATTGGTGAGGAATCAGACCAGGAGAGTGAGGTGGCTTGTTCGGTACTGCACATAGATTTTTCTCAGCTGACGTCAGTGGAGTTTTGAATACTGGGCAGAAACAGCAGAATAAATGCTACCCTTGGAACTGACCACCCTGGGTTCTAATCCTACTCACCTGTGTCATGTTAGACAAATTTCTGAATTTCTCTCTGCTTCAGATTCCCTAATTATTAAATGAGATGAAAATGGAAAGCAGCTCAGAATTTTGTTGTAAGGTTTAAAATGAGTTAATGATGTGCAGAACTTAAAATAGTGCCTGGGTGTGGTAGGTGTTACTGTCACAGGCGCCCACATTACTCAGAGGCCCTGGGTATAGGCAGGAAAAGGGTAGCTTTATAAGTAGAATGGATGAAGAACCCTGCCCCGCAAAGAGGTGTGGCTCAAAGGCCAGCTTTCTGCCTCACCCTCCTGTGAGCCGCCCATCATCCTGGCTGGCTGCTCCCCAACCCTCAGTGCTGCTCCCTGCTCCCCCATCAGACTTCAGTACCATCATTCAACAGCATCATTCAAGGTCTAGCATCTGCCCAGAATGGAGATATTTCAAGGTAAATGGGAAAGCAAGAGGAGCTAAAGGTGGGAGCTTACAGTTGCTTGTCCCCTGGGAGAAGCAGCAGTAAAAAGGCTTCTTACCCTGCCTCCCACTCCTGATAAATGTCCTTGGCTTCTGGCTGCTGCCTCTGCCAAGAGCCAGCCTTGCCAAGGGTTACAATTTTCCCCTGAAAAATGACCAAAGCACAGCCCTTTCAGAGATTTATAATGACCTCTGGGAGGGTGGACAGTCCAGAAAACATTGTGCATCGTCCCAGACTCTGCTCTCCTACAGGTGATTTGGTCCCTGCTCACTTTGGGAATGAGCGGAACTTCCAGACTGCAGGGGCCGCACCTCTGTAAGTGTCCCATGCAGACTGCCCAAATGCTGGTGAGCTCGATAGACCGGCTGGGTCCCCAGGGCTCAGCCCAACATTGACTGCTGGTCAGCATGGCTCAGACACTGTGCTGTCCAGGTGCAGGGGACAGGTGAGAGGCAAGAGGGGAGAGGCTTCCTTTTCTCAGCAGTCAACCTAGAGGGGCTGATTAGACAAGTGCTTAAGTAGCCATGAAGCAGGCTAGGGAGTAAGATGTGCCATTTAGGAGCTGAGAAGGGGGACACATCACTCCTAACTGCAGAGATCCCAGCAGACCTTGCAGAGAAAGTGCACTTTGGGCTGGGAAGAACTGGAATGTGCCAGGATGTGGCATAAAGGCTCTCCAGTTTGCACAAACAAAGGGGGCAGGAATGTGCTGGAAAGAAGGGCATGGTCCAGCTTGGCTGGGGTGTAGCACCTCTTGGGAATGTGTTCAATCAATGGCAGAGCCCAAATGCCAGGCTACACCGTAGGATTCTTCACCAAGTAATAAGGAGAAGCTGGAAGGTTGGGGCTACCCTACATCGGAGGAATTCGGGCCATCTGCTGGATCCTGGTCTCACGTTCTGCTCCTCGGCAGCACTTGTCACTGGGGAAATTTTACTTATCTGTGTGATTATTTTATTAACACGTGTCTTCCAGCTGGGCCAACAGTCAGCTCCATGAAGTCAGGGACAAGGCCCGTTTCCTTCACCACGGTATGTTAAGTGCCTAGCAAAGTGCCTGGCACATTGAGAACCCACACAGATAATCTGCTGGGTAAACACGCAGATAAATAACTGACTGCAAGGGGAGGTCATGGGCAGGGTGCTGCAGACGGAAAGCTGAGAGTGTTTAAAGGGCCGGGACCTCAGCTGGGATTGAGGGATAGGGAAGGTGTCCTGCAGGAGCTGGCGGGTAAGAAGAGGCTGTGACTCAGTGTGCCTTTGATGGGTGGAGATGGGGAGGAGGTACTCCCAGGGAGAGGACGACAGGAGCGAAGCCACAGCAGTAAGAAGCACAGGCTGGGTTGGTAACCAGCAGGAGCTGGGTTTGTCTGGAGTGTGAGGAGGAAAAACACAGTAAGAAAGAAGGTGGGATGAATGATCTTGAGTGCCAGACCGAGAGCTGGGATTGTTAGGGTAGCTGTGGGGTGTCACTGCTGGAAGCAGAGGCTGGCCCCGGGAGGACCAGTTAGGAGGTTATGGCAGCAGCCCAAGCAGGAACTCATGAGATGCGACCTGCAGGGCTGGTGGTGAGAACCAGGAGAGGAAGGTCATGGGTGTTCCACTAAGGACACAGCTCTGGTTATCTGTGTGATTAATTTATTAACGTGTCTTTCTCAGCCATGCGAGACAGGGAGCAGGGCCCAGCGGGCAGACCCAAGAGCCTGCTGCCAGCCGGCAGTGTGGGCCTGGTAGAGCTTAGACTAGATAGCACTGCTCTGAGTTCTGGGACTGGGAAATCTGGCCCAGCTGGGCTGCAGTGAACTTGCTCCTTCCTTTTCTGGCCTGTGGGAGGAAAGATGAGGGTGACACATACAGGTGACCTGGAAAAGCAGGTGCATCTAATAGTGGAGTGTGCTAGGTGCCCTTCATTTGCTGCTCCAGACCACTCTCCGCCCTTCCCCACCCTGTTCTGGCCTGGGGAGGTGAGTCCTTGGACCATGTCAACCTGGCTAGCTTGCCTTCTGCTTGTAGTTGGGTTCAGCTATGTGGTATAATAAAAAATATACTTGGTCTTTGTCCCCAGTTTCTGGCACAGAGCACCTAATTTCCTGAGTGACAGGAATGTCTTTTGTCATTGATAATGAGTTCCTTTTGAACATACCTGAGTTCATGCTAATGAGTTGACTCAAGGTGTGGGCCCTAAATATAGCTTTAGGATGGGGCTGTTGCCTGAGAATAGAATCAGGAGATCAGATGGTGGGAACTTTCCGTCCTAACCCTTGACCTCCAGGAAAAAAAGTGGAACTAGAGATTGGGCTATAAAATTCTGGAACAAGGCAGTCCGGGGAGCTTCCAGGTTGATGAACACATCGATGCGCTCGGAGGGGGCGCGCCCGGAGAGGGCCTGGAGCTCTGCGTCACCTCCTGCCCCTCCGCCTTCGCTTCGCCCTGTGCGTCTCTTCCACGTGCCCGCTCCTGCGCTTCCACACTTATCTGACGGGGATACGCTCCAGCACCCCCCGGGGATGCCTGAAACCATGATGGTACCAAACCTTGTGTCTGCTGTGGTTTTTCCCATACGTGCAGAGTGCCTATGGCAAAGTTTCACTGATAAACTAGGCACAATGAGAGATTAACAATAACTGATAATAAAATAGAAAAATATAACAATATGCTACAAAAAAAGTTATGTGACTGTGGTCTCTCTCAGAACATCTTATTGCGCTGTATTCACCCTCCCTCTTCATGCAGTGGCATGAGAGGGTATATGTCCATAAGGTGAGATGCAGTGAGGGGGACGACTGTCGGCATGGGGACCCAGCCTGTCCCCGCCCACTCCGGCTTACTCACCAGAGGGCCGGCTGAAGTCTCTTGTTCACATCGTCCTCTTCACTTCCTCCCTCCCTCCCTCGTTTTCTATAGCCTCATTAATCTGTTTTCTCACATGTCTCTTGGTTTGATAGGCTTTCTCTCATCAGTCACCTATTCTATTTATTTCAACTACATCTAAAACGTTTACCTTCCCCTTTCCTCTCTGGACATCCATCTCTATTTGTGGGTCTGTGGTGCCGAAAACTGAACAAATAACCAATCGCTTCAGTTGAGAGCAGCGACCTCCTGCTGAGTCTCTTCTTGGCCTCTGAGACGACGACGACGTGCAACAGGGCCTGCGTCCTATCTATTTGCATTGTCTTGTTTCGACGTTCCAGAGGTGTTTAATTTTTCATTATGAATTTGTCTTGTCTGCTCGGTTTTCATGTCAGTGTCCTGAGGAGGGGCCCACAGCCTCCAGAGCCCATTCTCCTGCCAGGCCCTGGCGGTGAGGGACCGGTACATGGGGGCACAGAGATTGCTGTGTCCTCCCACCCCCCACACGAGCTTCCAGCCTTCACCACCCTGGGGAATTCCATCAGCCTGGGTAACAATACAGCCAGAGGTGGCTCCAGTAGGCTTTACCCCTAAAAATGTCCATTGTCCACCCCAAATAAAAATACGCTAAGTAAACAGAACAGCCATTTAGCAAATATCAGTTTCAAACACATCACTAGACATTCACACCCCTCACCATCAATTTTCCATCCAGTTTTTCTGACTTAGAAATCCTGCACTGGCCCCTGGTCTAGGAAGATCTTTCCTTCCATTATCCATCTATTTATAATGTTTACATATTCACTAAAAACAATGGCTAAGTGTTAGGCAGTTTGCTAGGAGCTAGTAGCACAGAGAAGATCACTTAGGCATTGTCCTTGAGGAAGTGATGGCCTGACAAGAGAATGACATGTATGCAAATACATTTAAATAGACATTCACTTTAAAACAATAGCCAAGTGTTGGAAGCAACCTAGGTGCCCATCAGTTAATGAATGGATCAAAAAACTGTGATACATTTACACAATGGAATTCTATGCAGCAGAAAGAAAGAAGGAGCTCCTACCCTTTGCTACAGCATGGATGGAGCTGGAGAGCATCATGCTAAGCGAAATAAGACAGGCAGTGAAAGACAAATACCATATGATCTCACCTTTAACAGGAACCTAATCAACAAAATGAACAAACAAGCATAATATAACCAAAGACACTGAAATTGAGAACAGTCGGACAGTGACCAGAGGGGAGAGGGGAGGGAATTTCAGGGGAAAAGGGGAACGGTTTAGAGCAACAAGTATGAAGGGTACATGGACAAAAACCATGGGGGGTTGAAATGGGAGGGAGGTGGGGAGGGCTAGGGTGGTGGGCGGGGGGGAGTAAAAGACAGAAAACTGTACAAGATCAATAATTTTTTTAAAAGGCAAAAAAAATAAATAAATAAAATATGTTTTAGTGAGCACATACTGTGTGCCAGGGACTGTTACAGGTGCTGGGGCCATGGTGAAAACAGCAAAACAGAATTATAATAGAAAAACCCTGGATAGAAGTACTTACAGTAGACACCCACTGTTGCAGTTTCGGTTCCCCAAGGACGCCAACTCAGATGGAGTTTAGCATGCGGAATGTGTATATGGGAGTGCTCTGGGATTAACACCTGTGGAAAGGAGAGAGACCGATTGGACAGAGAAAGGAGCCCAGCTGCAAAGCAGAGCCAGCAATAGCATCAGCCAACCCCCCAGGAATCTGGAGAAAAAGGACCCCATGTCAAAGCTGTCCTGTTTGGGGACAAAATGACTGGGCCATCAGGCTCCCACCTTCATCCGTCACTAGATGTGGGCCACCTCAGGAAGGATGTGACCTTGGGCAAGGTGGCTCTTTGCAGCTAAAGTGATTCCTGAAGGGACTGCCAGTTGAAGGCTGTCGTCAGTAGGGAGCCCTCCTGCCGCAGGGGCAACCACTGCTTCATTAAATGAAGAACTGGGTTCTTGACAAGATGCTGTGAATTGTGATGAGCGCCTCTAGGTACAGGTTGCTCACTACCTCTCAGAGCAGCATATGACATCCTTGGCGACTCTGGGACAATACATTATTTAATAATGAACTGTATTCTGCTTCCTTTAAACTCCCATCCTAGCTCGTTTCTACAGAGTCTCAGCGTGTCACAGCTGCCTCTTCCCCAGGATGCCCTTCCAGTCCCAGAGGACAGCTCTTATGTCTTTCCTCACCCGCTTCCAACCCTCTCCCTTCCTCGCAACTAGGGACCCTCAACCTTCCTCTGATGCCCCAGTTTCTTCCCCTCACCATCTGGAAGCAACCCAGCATTTCACTGCCCCTCCTACTAGGTGATGCTTAGAGATTCACCTGCCTCGGGGTGTGGCAGGCTGTGCTAGCTCTGCCCCTGGGCCGCCTGAGCGCTTGGCAGCTCCTCTCACAGCTGGCTTAGCCTGCATCTGGTCTCCGGGACCACATGCCTTCCTTGGATGTGCTGACCTCCCCTCCTGGCCCTCCAGAGGGCCTTGGCAGGTGCTTAAGGGTGTCAGTCATCCTCTAGAAAGAGAGTGGAGGGAAGGAGGCCATCACAGCTTGCTCTGCCTAAGGTGAGATTCAGTGTTGAACCAGAGGTGGTAGAGGTCCACCAGCCCCAAGCTGGGGACCCAGAGAGACGAAGAGCTCTGTGGTGCTGAGCAGCGCTGCTCAAATGGGTGTCCAGATACCTGGGGCCTTATCTTGGCGAGCCTTCGTAGACTCGTCTGAGAGGCCCTCACCGCTCACTCCTGCCCAAGTAGGAGTTTGTCCTTGCCTCCAGAGGCTCCTATGTATGGCGAACTGCCACCACCAAGGCTAGCCCATCGGAATGGGGTGTCAGACCAGACCCACGCTGTTTGCTGACAGTTGTGGGGCTTTTTCACTCCCTAGCCCCTGGGCCTGTCACCAGACTCAGGCCACAGCTGTGCTCAGATCTAGTGTTCTGTGAAAGAGGGGGTACGGGAGGTGGCAATGCCCACAGACAGAGAAGAGCAGAGCAGTCTCTCTCCTCACATGGCCTCAAGTCAGCTCAAGTGCAGATGGGTCCCTGGTGGGACTGCCGGTCCATCCCTGTGCCTAGACCCGGGCTACACAGACAGAGAGCCAGCTCCGTGCAATTGCCCTTTACTTCTGTTCACTGTCAGCCAAATGTGTCCTTTCAGCTCCTGTGTAGGCAGATACATTGTGTGTGAGGAGAACAGCGTGGGGCAAGTGAGCAAGAGGATCCAACAGTTAATTCAAGCTTTTAGCACTTGAAACCCACAGCTGCTGCGGCTCACCCCTGCACCTCATGGCTACTTTTGGGGCACTGGTGGTCTGAATGATACTAAAAGTGTTAATTAGCTAAGCGCATCCTATAGTAATAATTTTTCCTAACTTCTTTACTGAAGCATTTTGAAAACCGTGTGTGTGTGTGTGTGTGTGTGTGTGTGTATGTGTGTGTGTTTGTCCCCAGTTCTGCACCCAGCCCAGGGGTGCTGGTTGTGCGGGGCTGCATGCTCGGGGTTTCACCTGCACTTTCTGCTTCACCTCTCAGGTGTTACAGATCCACCTCACAGATGGGGAAACCGAGGCTCAGGGCTGCTCAGGATCAAAGCCAAGGTCACAGTCGCTGAGTGTAGAGTCAGGGTTTAAACCTGGGCTTGCCTGACTCCAGAGCCCCCGCCGCTCACTGCTGCTCTGCAGTTGGACTCCAATGGCTGAACGTTTGCAGCAAGCCTACAGTAGTGGGAAGCTATAAACTTCCCACTACTTCCTTTTCTCAAAGTGTTATAAAAGCTAATGTTATTTTTAATCTTTAGAAGTATCATAAATGTGTTCAAGAAACACTTTTCTTGAAGAAACAAAAATTCTAACTTATGATCCTATGCTTTAGTCTACTCATAAACTCTTTTAATATTTTAGCTAAAAGAGAGATCTGATACAGGAGAATCTTTAATGAAAATCTTAGAAAACAGCGGATGCAATAGCTCAACAGATTAGCTGGGGATAGCGGCCCCAGGAGTTGATGCCAAACCCAGGCCGGTGGCCCCACGGCAGTTTCGTAGCTCTCACACGAGCCCCTCTACTTCCCAGGCCTTGTGCTGGGTACTTGAACATGTTAATTCACTGAACCCTCACAGGAACCATTTCTGATGCAAAACTGAGGTTAGTTGAACTGCCTGAGCTAAAACATGGCAGAACTGGGTTTGAGCCCAGGCCTGTCTGATTCCAAGGCCTAAGCAAGCACTT
Source organism: Glossophaga mutica (assembly GCA_039655065.1). Taxonomy (NCBI): domain Eukaryota; kingdom Metazoa; phylum Chordata; class Mammalia; order Chiroptera; family Phyllostomidae; genus Glossophaga; species Glossophaga mutica. The sequence goes on along the minus strand of CM077304.1, from coordinate 170,692,255 downwards.
TCTTCTAGACACAATTCACTTTCAGGGTTCACAGTCCCGCCATAACTCCACTGAGGTCATGATGCCCCCTTGGAGAGGACAAGACCAGAGGCAGAGCTTTAGGAGATGACCCTACGACCCCTTGGAGAGAAATAATCATGAGTGACACAGGACCAGCCTCCAGGTCAATGCTGAGCTCTGTTCAGAGGTGTGAGCAAGACCAGGTGGGCACCAGGGATGAGAGAATGACCAGGAAAGGAAGAGCAGGAAAGAAGGGGTAGCCGTTAAGTCAGGGGGTTGAGAAGGTTTGAGTCCCAGTGCCTCCACTGGTACCTGGACCACCTCAGTCAAATTATTTGACACTCAGCCTCAGTTTCTTCATCTGTAAATGGGACAATAATTAAATGTTCCCCATAGTGTTGTGCGAGAGTTAAATGAGATAAAAAGAGTGAAGCCCTTAGCAATGTAGTTTCTATACCTTATGTCAGTTGTTATCAATTTTTAGGGAGACAAAGAGAGGAAAGAAAAGGGAGAAAACACAGTGGTGTTAAGAGAGGGAGGAAAACAAAAGACCCCTCTATGCTAGACTCCCAGTAGCCTCTGGGATTTCCTGGCCCTGTGCTCTGCAAGGAGTGACGAAGGCGCATTCATGCATTTGTTCATTCTTAGACTTTGTTCCGTGAACTGTGTGGCAAGCTTTTGGTGGGGGTGGATGAAGTGCACCCAGTGATAAGATCTCTGTCCTCAAGGAACAGCCCCCCATCTGGTAGGGTCATGGGACATGCGCACATCACATGACCACCTAGGGAAGGCCATGGGGCATGACCTGGGGGTGTGGGGGAGAGGCAAGCCTCGGATTCAGGAAGCCAGCTCCCTGTCCACACTGTCCTTGATGAGAAAGAACCACGGGGTGGTGGTCTCAAGCATACACACCCAAAGTGTACTTAACTCAATCATGCGCGGTAGATATCTGTTTAACCTGCAGCAAATTTATAGCATTTCAAGAAAAATCATGAAGAAGGACAACCAGAAATCCTCCTAGCTTCCTTCGGTCTTGGCATCTACCTTCTCCCTCAAGATAGTCAGGGTCACCCAAAGCCTGCTGAACTACCTCTGGCTCCTAGGGAATGACAGGAAGTAACGGTCACTTTCTATTACCAGTCAACTGGGTTAGAGAAAGACACCCATGCACCTTGGGTCCCCTGAAACTTCTCGAGGTGATGTGCCCGGGGCCTGCCCCTGCCGGGCATGACCAAACCCAAGGTTCCTGAGAAGGGCTGGGCCATGGCCCCACAGGGCCTGACACCAGAGGCCTTGCCTTTCAGAGGATGCCAGTGCTTTCCTGTGGGGCATGAAGGGCTCTGCTGGAACATGACGACTCACAGTTCAAGGCTTCAGAAAGAAAACAAAACACCACATCATCTCCTTGTGGTGTGATGTTTGTCATGGGGCCAGGGGTGAGGGGCATGGGGCTTTGGCGCTGTGGAAGGTCGTGTCCTTGCAGGGACGGTAGTGCGATTATGTGGAAGCTGTCTTCATAAATGTCTCATGGTCATGGCCTGGGAGAGCACAGCGCCTGCCTGACTGTCTGGTCTGGAGAATCCATCAGGGCTGTGCCGTGACGCCTGTGGCTGAGAATGTGCTTTCCCAGCCCACGTGCCCTCCACACTGTCTGCTGGGCAGGAGGCAGGAACCGAGGTGGAGGTCAGCCTATAGTGGGGCTATGGGAAGGCTGCTCCAGGCTGGGCTGTGGGGCCCCTGTTACCCAAGAGTGTCAAAGGTCTTAAGTCACAGTGATGTCCCAAGCTTCCCAACATTCCTTTAATGGGCTGCTCCAGATCATCTTGTCACCCTCCCTGCAAATGGACCCCTGACCCCTGACTCACAGTGCTATCCAGAACTTCCTCAGGCTCCAGTTGGCAAAGCAGGAAAGAGGCCACCCTAGACCTGGTCCTGTTGTCCCCACGGTAGAAATGGAACAAAAGGCTCTGGACTCAGAGTCTCCCTGCTTTCAATCCTGGCCTCTGAAGTCAGTGTCCAGGCACAGTCTCTGCTTCCAAAGGCTCAGAAGTCTCAGGATGGAGGGACCTTATAGGTGATCTGGTGTATTCCGTCTCACACCTCATCTAATGCCCTCCGTAATGACATCTATCATTTATTCAACATTTACTAAATGCCAGACACTCTGCTGGCTGATTTTTCCATGGGGTATTTCACATACGCCTTTGTAACCACATGCTTAGCTAGCAGTTATCAGTCCTGCTTTCAGATGAGAGACATGGAGATTCAAATAGTTCGAGGTATTTGCCTTGCTCAGTATCACACTGCCACTAAAAAGCACTGATGAGGATTAAACTCCAGCGGGGGTGTCCAACCTGAGGCCCGCAGGCTGCATGCAGGATGGCTGTGAATGAGGCCCCAAATCATAAATTTACTTAAACTTAAAACATTACGAGATTTTCTTTTGTGATTACATGTTGCAATGTATTTAATGTGTGGCCCAAGACAGCTCTTCTTCTTCCAGTGTGGCCCAGAGACACCAAAAGGTTGGACACCCCTGCCCTATAGCTATAGGATTCCAAGTTTCATGTTCTTTCTGTCTGTTGTACTGCCTCCCTCTGCACTCCCCCAAATACTGGTCTAGAACGCCTCCAGTGATGGGGAACTCACTGCATCCTGAGGACACCCATTCTGCCTCTGTGCTCCCTGCAGTGAGCTGAGGTCTTTCTAAAGGTCCCACTACTTGGTCCTAATTCAAAGCGTTGGTGTCTCAAAAAACAAATTTGTGCTCTCGAACCTCACAATAGCCTCCAAATGTTTGATGAAGGCTCTCAGTCCCCACAAGCTCCTCTTCTCCAGGCTGCTGGCCTCCAGGACTTCTTGAATTACCCAGAGGACATAAATCCACGCTCCTCCCCATCACTCTCATCTTCTGCCTCTGGCCATCACTGTCCTGTGCCTTCCAGAAAGGTCCTGGAACAGGTCACAAGGTAGGAGACCCAGGGATCCCTCAGACAACTTGTTCCATATTTTAAAGTGTTATTTTTATTGGTATTATTAAACTTGGGGTTTTTAAACTATAAATATAATCCATGAATATGGTTTAAAATATTCAAAGAGTAAAAATCTTCCCCATCTTCTTCCAAACCCAGTGCATTCCCCAGAGGAAGCCTCTGTTGAAGTTTTTGTTTTCATTTCTAGTGGTAACTTCTATTATAATTTTTTAAAACACAATTATACTTTGATTCTTTGGCTTATCTTTAGATAGCATGTTGGCTGCCCTTTATGGGGGACTAGGAATTCAGCATACTCACACCACCCCTCACCTCTCCACTCCATTTCTACCTCCCAATTTTTTAGTAATATGACTCTTTTTAGCTCTTATTCTGGCTACCCATTACTATCAGCAATCTACCTAAAAATTTGTCTTACTTTATGCATTCAGGAACTCCTCGCTACGAAAGTTGAGAAAATCGGTGAACCTTTCCTTTTGCTACCTCTCTCTTTCTCTATCTCTCTGTTTTATTACATTATTTTTGTTTATAATTTCAAGGTTTGTAAAAGCTGCTCTCTGTTATGTAGCTGTAAGTAAATGTTCCACATTTTCCCCATAATGTCTTACCTAATAAACAGCACTGTATCCATGTGAACACTATTCATAGAGAGCCAGATAATATGACTAGATCTGCAAAGAAAATGTAATTCACTGTCATGATACTTTTGACATTCTAAGGAGGCTTTGCTGTGAAGCAAGGAGTGGAGCAGAGTCTCATGATTTCCTTTCAGCTTTCTTCACTTCTTCAGAGGCAATTCCAGCTGTTCTTCTCTTGTCTCTCACGTCATCCTCTTTTTAAACTCCCTTCGGTTTGCTGGAGTACATCCTCAATATCTGTTTTCATTGAAGGTTTATGACTGGTAACTGGTGGTACGCTGAAAAATGGCCTTCCAAGAGATATCCCTAACTTAATCCCAGGGACCTGTGAATATTACTCTGTGTCGCTAAATTGGGGTCTTTGCAAATGTAATTAAGGGAAGGATTTTGAGATGAGGAGATTATCCCGGATTATCCAACTGGGTCCTAAACATAATCACAGGTGTCCTTACAAGAGAGAGGCAGGTAGAGACATCTCATACAGATGTAGAGCAGAAAGAGATATAAAGACAAAACAAACAGAGACTTGAAAATGCTGGCCCTGAAGACCGGAGTGATGCAGCCACAGCAAGAAATGCCAGCTCCATCAGAAGGTAGAAGAGGCAAGGGAGGGCTTTCCCCTACAGACCCCAGAGGGCCTGCAGCCTTGCCAACGACATCTTGATTTCATCCCAGTGACAGTGATTTCAGACTTCTGTTCTCCAGAGTGGGAGGAAATAAATTTCTGTATTTTTAAGCCATCAAGTTTGTGGTAATTTGTTACAGCAGTTGCAGGAAACTAATATGGTAACATTGTAATTTTCTTCCATATCTTAGGTGCCACTCTGTGTTGACAGTTTGGCTAAGTATAAAATTCTATATTCTATATTAAAAACCATGTTTCTCAGAATTTTGAGGATATTACATCATGGGATTCTACTATTCAATATAGCTAAAGAGAAGAAATCTCAGACCTGTTGAATCTTGTCACTTTTCAAGGTACCTATTTTTCCTTGTTCTGTAAGCTTTAGATTTTTGCCTTTATTCCCAGAGTTCTGTCATTCCATCAAATATGTCTGGATATTGGTTTTTAATTCATAAATTCTCTTGACATTGAGGACTGCTTCAATCTGAAGGCTTCAGCTTTCTTCAGGAAATGTTTCTTCTATTTTTTTATATCCATTTTCTGTTAAAACTATTGGAAAAACTTGGACCTTCTGATTTATCTTCCATGTCTCTTGACTTTTCTCTGATATTTTATGTTTTTGTTCTATATTCTGGGGACTTCCTTTCTGAATTACCAGTTTGAATCTCAGTCTTGTCCATTGCATTACTCAGCTTATCCCATTGAATTCTGAATTTTATCAATCATGCTTTGAAAATCTAGATCTTTGTTCTTGTTCTCAGATGACTTTTTGTATTTGAGAAACAAGTCTGCTCCTGTTTTTTATGGATGCAATATCATCTAGATCTCTCTGAGAACACTTACATATCAAAGCATTTTGATGTTTTGTATATATCAAAATTATAATTTTTAAAAATGTTCTTACTGGTTTCTTGAATGATGCCTGATTCTTCCAGGGCTACTTTTCCCTTGTTTATGATTTTAGTATCCCTCAAATGTCAGAAGGAATTAGGCAGAAGGGTGTGAGTTCAGGAAAAGCTGATGTGCATACAAGCTTATGAATCACTGAAATAGACTGTCTCCAAGTTTTTGCTTTTGTAATTGTGGTCTATGAACCAGCAGTACCAGTATCACCTGGAAACTTGTTAGAAACGGAGAATCTCAGGGCCCACCCCAGATGTTCTGAATCAGAATCTGCATTTAAATAAGATTTCAGTGATGAATAAGCACTTTGAATTTGAGGAGCACTGCTTTATTGGAGATCATGAAGCACCATGTAATATTCAGGAGTAACCTCCAGAATCTAACATATCTGAACTTGAAGCTCAACTCTGTCATTTAACTAATTCATAAGCACACTAAAACTGGAGAAATGTGGGTATAGAGCATTTAGCGTAGTGCCTCGCCAGTGGCAGAGGCTCAATAAATGTTATTCCCTTCCTGATCTACTTCTTTTCAAACATTCTTTCCTGGGTCTGAAATTCTTCAGCAGGAATGTTTCTCCTCTGTCTCTGTTTCTCTCCTCTCTGTAAAGCAGCTGATTAATCACACTCTTTGAACTTTCCCCACCCCGGTACTATCAGAGCTGTACCATTAAGTCACTCTCTCTAGCACTGTCTTAAATGATGGCTTCTGGTATCACTTGTACAATTTAATAGCAAAATGCTTTTGATATGCAAGTGACTTTGAAGTTAACCTAATCTATATTCCAGAGTTAAAAAGATGTTCTGCATCATGGCTCTTTCTCACATGAACCCGAAGTGTCTTTGAAAAGCCAGCTGTGCTCTGTGGTCTGCTGGTTCCATTTCCCCTAGTTTCATTTGATGTTTTTGGAGAAGCATGGGAAATCGATTCTGTGTCAAGAGATGATGACACCATTCTGCGGCTGTGATTCAGGTTGAGGACACCTTGGATTCACCACTAACTCCCTCTTATGGAGTTCACAGTGAACTTCCTCCAGAACTTTCTAATTTGTCCTTACTACCTCCTTATTACCTCCCCGCCCCCTGCCCCCCCCCAAAAAAAACCCTAAGTTAGTAGTAGGGATGTCTGTCTCTGTTTTATAAATGAGGAAACAAATGCAAAGAAACTGGAGCACTTAAAAACACACACACACACATTCTTATCAGATTCTGTGTCCCAAGAAAACTAGAAAAAAATCCAGCCTTCAGAAGCTACCCACCAACTCTGGAGATAATTAACCAGCCAGCATCCCTTCTCCACTGATTCAGGCACTTTGCACCATCTGCAGTTGGTTAAAACAAACTACCAAGTGGCTCTTCCTAGGAAAAGCTATTTCTTCCTCGCCTCTCTTCTCCTCCCCTCCCCTCTCCTCCCCTCTCCTCCCCTCTCCTCCCCTCTCCTCCCCTCTCCTCTTCTCACCTATACACTTCATTTCTGTCCTCTCCTCCCTGCAGTACTTTGGGGCATTTCCTTTCCCAGTCTGTGGACACTGAAAGCTTGGCTCATGCACAGGTGCCAGATCACTTGTAGTAATTGCCCAGGGATGCTGAAAAGATGCATGCACATGTGTGCTCATCCCAGATCTCTGGATGCTCTCTGTCTCTGTCATTCTCTACCTCTGTCTGTTATCTATCTGTCATACACACTCAGATAAATACCCTAGAACTTATCTCAACAGTTCTTGGGTGGGACCAGAGAGCTTCCCTGTCAGCAGAAGAGAAACTCAGAAAAGCCATTGCACAGCTGTGTTGGAGCCATATCTGTAAGACTTTTATGGTTACATGAATCTCCCAGGCTGTTTCAGTAAATGTCACATTCTGATTCAGTAAGTCTAGAGTGGGGCCTGAGATTCTGCATTTTGAATAAGTTCCCTAGTGGTTCTGAAGTTGCTGGTCAACAGAATGCACTTTGAGTGACAAGAGATTAGAATCCTACGGGGGTCTTTGGGGCATCTGGAGGAGGCAGAATTCACCAGGGAAGGAGGGCCTGCAGGGGTGCTGCCTGCTGAGATAGACACCTTGAAGGCCCAGGTCCTCTTGTGGCTTTGCCGCTATGTCTAACTGATTCCTTTGAAAGACAGTTATTGAAGAAATTCTATTCATTTAATTTTTTTCAGCATATCAGTAAATCAAAGGAAAATCTACAGGCACATCTCAGTAAGTATTGTTAAGACATTTGATAAAATTCTTATCAATTCTTGAAAAAAAATATTCCCTTTGTATAAATAAAGAATATCTTTCTTAAACCAACTTCAAGCATGATACATAATGGGAAGACAAAAACAATTTTATTAAACTCAAGGACAGGCAAGAATGTCTACTATCACTAGTATTAATTAACACTCTTTTAAAATTAGGAGCAAACAAATGAAATAAAAAGAGAAATTCCCAGAAAAAGAATTAAATTAAATTAAAGCAGCCAATATTCCAGATATAGAGTTCAAAACAATGCTTATAAAGATGCTCAAGTACCTTATGGGAAGAATGAATGATCTCAGTGAGAACTTAAAGAGATAGTAAGCATTGAAAAGGACATAGAAACCATAAAAAGAATCTGTCAGAAATAAGTAATACAACATCTGAAATGAAGAATACAATAGAAGGAATCGACAGCATGTTAGATGAAACAAAGGATAGACTCAATGATTTAGAGGACAAGATAACAGCAAAAAATAAGCACAGCAACAAAATAAAAAAGAATTTAAAAAAATGAGTATGGTAAATTGCTAAGGGACTCCTGAGACAACACCAAGCATAATGACATCTGCATGATAGAGGTACCAGAAGGAGAAGAGAGAGAGCAAGGTATTGAGAACCAGTTTGAAGAAATAATTTCTAAAAATTTTTCTGACCTGGTGAAGGAAAATGACACAGAAGTCCAGGAAGTACAGAGAGTTCCAACCAAGATGAACCTACAGAGTCCCACACCAAGGCACATCATAATTAGAATGGCAAATGTTAAATATCAAGAGAGAATCTTAAAAGCAGCAAGAGAAAGACAGTTAGTTACCTACAAGAGAGCTCCCATAAGACTGTGATGTGATTTCTCAAAAGAAACACTTCAGGCCAGAAGGGACTGGCATGGAATATTCAGAGTAATGAAAAGTGAGGACCTACAACCAAGACTACTCTACTCAGCAAGGTTAATTTAAAATTGAAGACAAAATAAAGATCTTCCCAGACAAATAAAAGCTAAAGGAGTATATTACCACCAAACCAGTATTACAGGAAATATAAAAGAGCCTTCTTTAATAAAAAGAAAGAAAATAAAAGAGAGGAGCATAACTATAAAGAATAAAATTGCAATAAATAAATACCTATCAATAACTACTTAAAAATTAAATGAATTAAATGCTCCAATCAGAAGACATAGGGTAGCCAAATATATAAGAAAATAAGACCCAAATATGGCTGTCTACAAGAGACCCACCTCAGAACAAAACATACATACAGACTGAAAGTAAAGGAATGGAAAAAGATATCACATACAAATGGAAATGGAAAAAAAAAAAAAAAGCTGGGGTAGCCATACTTATACCAGACAAAATAGACTTTAAAACAAAGGCCATAACAAGAGACAATGAGGGACATTACATAATGCTAAAGGAATCAATCCAACAAGAGGGTACAACCTTTGTAAACATATACGTACCCAACATAGAAGAACCTAAATATATAAAACAAATCTTAATGGACATAAAGGAGAGATCAGCAGTATGACAGTTATAGTAGGGGGTTTTAGCACTCCATTGACATCAATGCATATATATTCAAGAGAAAAACCAACAAGGAAACAGTGGCCTTGAACAACACACAAAATCCGATGGATTTAATTAATATTTTCAGAGCATTTCATCCCAAAGCAGCAGAATATACATCCTTTTCAAGTGTCTATGAGATATTTTCTAGGATAAACCACATGTTAAAATACAAAACAAGTCTCAATAAATTGAAGAAAATTGAAATCATATCAAACACCTTCTCCAACCACAATGGTATAAAGCTAGAAATCAATTACAAGGAAAAAAACTGAAAAACACACAAACACATAGAGGCTAAATAACATTTTATTAAACAGTGAGTGGCTCAAAAAAGAGATTAAAAAAGAAATCAAAAGTTACACTGAGACAAATGAAAATAAACACACAACAATCCAAAATCTGTGGGATGCAGCAAAAGCAGTCCTGAGAGGGAAATTCATAGCATTACAGGAGCACCTCAAGAAGCAAGAAAAATCTCAAATGAACAATATAACCTTACACATAAAGGAACTGGAAGAAGAACAATAAACAAAGCCAAAAGTGAGTAGAAGGAAAGAAATAATAAAGTTTATAGTAAAAATAAATGACATAGAAACTAAGAAAACAATACCAAAGAGAAAATAAAACCAGGAACTGGTTCTTTGAAAAGATAAACAAGATTGACAAATCTTTAATCAGACTCATCAAGAAAAAAAAAGAGAGGATCCAAATAAATAAAATCAAAAATGAAAGAGAAGAAAGAAGTGCTACCACAGAAATACAAAGGATTATAAGAAAATATTACAAAAAACAATATGCCAACAAACTGGATAATCTGGAAGAAATGGATAAATAACTGGAAAAAATACAATCTTCCAAAATTGAATCAAAAAGAATCAGAAGATTTGAAAAGACCAATTGCAACTAAAGAAATTAAAGCAGTAAAAAAAAAAAAAAAAAAAAAAAAACCTCCCAAGAAACCAAAGTCGTGAACCAGATGGCTTCACAGATGAATTTTACTAAACATTCAAAGAACTGATACCTATCCTTCTCAAACTATTTTAAATAATTCAAGAGGAGGAAAGACTCCCAAGTTCATTTTACAAGGTCAGCATTATTCTAGTTTTCAATATTAGATAAAAACACTACAAAGAAAGAAAATCATAGGCCAATATCTCTGATGAACATAGATGTTAAATATCCTCAATAAAGTATTGGCAAACAGGATCCAGCAATACATTAAAAAGATCATGCACCAGAATCAAGTAGGATTTATTCTTGGGATGCAAGGTTGGTACAATATCTGAAAATCAATTAATGTGACACACCACATAAACAATATGAAGGATAAAACCACATGATCATATCAATAGAAGCAGAAAAAGCATTTCATAAAATCCAGCACCATTTATGATAAAAACTCTCAGCAAAGTGGGAAAAGAGCAAACATACCTCAACATAATAAAGATCATATATGAAGAACCCACAGCCAACTTCATATGCAACAGGCAAAAACTAAAGGCATTTCCCTTAAGATCAAGAGCAAGACAAGGTTGTCTACTTTCACCACTCTTGTTCAACATAGTACTGGAAGTCCTAGCCACAACAATTAGACAAGAAGAAGAAGTAAAAGGCATCCAAACTGGAAAGTAAGAAGTGAGATTGTCATTATTTGCCTATGACATGATACTTTACATAGAAAACTCTAAGGAGTCCACCAAACAACTACTAGAACTGATAAAATAATTCAATAAAGTAGCAGGATACAAAATCAATATTCAGAAATTGGGGACATTTTTATATGCCATTGAACTATCAGCAAGAGAAACAAAAAACAAAAAAAAACAACCTCATTTACAATTGCAACAACAACAAAAAATAAGGTACCTAGGAATAAATTTAACCAATAATGTAAAAGATCTGTACTCAGAAAATTATGAGATACTGAACAAAGAAATTGAAGAAGATACAAATAAGTGGAAGCATGTACCACGTTTATGGATAGGAAGAATTAACACCATTAAAATGTCCACACTACCCAAAGCAATCTATGGATTCAACACAATTGCTATTAAAATACCAATGGTGTATTTCACAGAACTAGAACAAACAATCCAAGTATCTATATGAAACCACACAAGACTTTAAATAGACTCAGCAATCTAGGAAAAAAAAAAAAAAGAACAAAGTTGGAACTATCATGTTACCTAATATCAAACTATACTACAAGGCCATAATAAACAAAATAGCATGGCACTGGCATAAAAACAGACATAAATCAATGGAACCAAATAGAAAGCTGAGAAATAAACCTGTGCCTATATAGTCAACTAATACTTAACAAAGGAGGCAAGAATATACAGAGGGGTAAAAACAGTCTATTCAGTTAGTTTTTTCTTGTCTGAGAAGCTCTTTATCTGCCTTTTGATTCTAAATGATAGCTTTGCTGAATAGAGCAATCTTGGCTATAGGTTCCTGCTTTTCATGACTTTGAATATTTCTTGCCAATCCCTTCTATCCTGCAAAGTTTCTTTTGAGAAATCGGTCTTATGGGAACTCCCCTGTAGGTAACTAACTTCTTTTCTCCTGCTGTTTTTTAAGGAGTTCATCAACACCAAACCATTATTATATGAAATGTTAAAGAGACTTATTTAAGAAAATGAAGGTCAAAACTATGAACAATAAAATGGTAAAAAAAATACATATCTACAAGCAACTGAATCTAAAAAAAAAAACAAACAAAACAAACAAGAAGAACAGAGACAGAATCATGGATAAAGAGAGCATTTTGATGGTTGCCAGATGGGAGCGGGGTATGGGGGGAATGGGTGAACAGGTGAGGGGATTAAGAAGTAGAAATAGGTAGTTACAGAATAGCCTTGGGGATATAAAGTACAGTATAGGAAATTCAGTAGCCAAAGAACTTATAGATATGACCTATGGATATGGTGGGGGGATTGCCTGAGGGAGTGGGGGTTTCTGGGTGGAGGAGGGCAAGAAGGAAAAATCAGGACAACTGTAATAGCATAATCAATAAAATATAATTAAAAATTAATTTTTCAACCACACTTTATATTCAATATTATTTTATATTAGTTTCAAGTGTATGGCATAATGGTTAGACAACCATATACTCTACAAAGTGTTCCCCCTGATATTTTCACTACCCCCCGGCACCATATGTAGTAATTATAGTACTATTGATTTCATTCCCTATGCTGTACTTTACATCTCTGTGACTATTTTGTAACTATAAATTTGTAATTCTTAATTCCTTCAAAAGAAGAAAGAAACAGTCTATTCAGTAAATGGTGTTTGGAGAATTGAACAGATACATGCAAAAAAAAAAAAAAAAGATGAAACTAGACCACTTTCTTACACCACATACAAGAATAAACTCAAAATGGAGTAAAGACTTAAATGTAAGACTCAAACCCTAGAAATCCTAGAAGAAAACATAAGCAGTAAAATCTCGGACATTTCTTACTTTTTGAAAAATATATATCTCCTTGAGCAAGGGGAACAAACAAACAAAATACACAAATGGGACTAATAAAACTAAAAAAGTTTTGCCCAGCAAAGAAAACCACCAATGAAATGAAAAGACCACACCCCCTGAGTGGGAGAACATATTTACCAATGATACATCTGATAAGGGGTTAACATCCAAATTTTATAAAGAACTCAGACAACTTAATACCAGAAAAACAAACAACCCAATCAAAACATGGGCAGAAAATCCTAATAGGCACTTCTCCAAGCAAGACATACAGATGGCCAATAGACATATGAAAAGTTGCTCAACATCACTAATCATCAGAGAAACGCAAATCAAAACCAAAATGAGACACCTTGTCACAGCTGTCAGAATGGCCATCATCAATAAATCAACAAACAGCAAGTTCTGACAAGGATGTGGAGGAAAGGGAGTCCTAGTGCGCTGTTGGTGGGAATGCAGACTGGTGTAGCCGCTGTGGAAAACAGTGTGTAGTTTTTTCAAAAAATTAAAAATGGAATTGCCCTATGACCCAAATTCTTCTTCTGGAAACACATTTGAAGAAACCCAAAACACTAATTTGAAAGAATATGTACACCTCTATGTCCATGGCAGTGTTATTTAAGACAGCCAAGATTTGGAAGCAGGCCAAGTGCCCTTAATAGATGAGTGGGTAAAAAAGCTGCAGTACATTTACATGATGGAATACTACTCAGCCATAAAAAGAAGGAAATCTTACCTTTTGTGACAGCATGCATGAACATAGAAGTATCATGCTAAGTAAAATAGGCCAGTCAGAGAAAGACAAATATATGATTTTACTCATATGTGGGATCTAATGAAGAAAGTAAACAAACAAAACAGAAACAGACTCATAGATGTGGAGAACAGACTGACAGCAGTCAGAGGGGAAGGGAGTCGGGGACTGGGTGAAAAGGTGAAGGATTAAGCAGTACCAATTGGTAGCTGCAGAACAGCCATAGAGACGGGGTTTGCAGCATGGGGAACGTAGTCAGTGATGTCGAGATGAAGGGTATGGGGCCCAGTGGGTGCGTGGGGCAGTGCGGGGACCATTTGGTAAAGTGCATGGTTTTCCAGCCACTTCGCTGTACATCCGAAACTGGTATGAAATGGTATTGAATGTAAACTGTGGTTGAAAAACTAAAACAAAATAAAATGGGGGGCCAAGGCATACAAAGTTTGCTAGAAGTAATAAATTTCTATAACTATAGAAAAGGAAGAAAAGACACAGTTATCATTTGTAGATGGTGTAGTTACCAATCCACAAAATCCAAAATTCATTTCAAAATGTATAGCATCAATAAGAAAGCTTAACAAAGAAGTAAAATATAAAAAAAAAAAATCACAAAAGGCAATATTTACACATACATGTATGGAGTAAAGTTTTCTTTCCCAGATGACAACAAAAATAAGGCAAAATTATGGAAATTAACCTAATAATGTGCTAGACATTAACAAAATAGAAAACCTTACCAAGAGCCCTGTGACTTGGATACACCGTGAGTCATACCGTGCTTCTTAATGGGAGATTAAACCGTCCTTGACAGCCAATCATATTTAAGGGTGAAGCAGGTTGCCGACTGAAAGTGTCTGGTGTGTGGCTTGTTGGTGGGGGCCTCACTGTGGTCTGGCTGGGCCTCTTGTGGAAAATTCCTAATAACATCATCTTAGGGGATTTTCTCTTGGCCAGGCTCTGGAAAAGCTCCATCAACCTTCTGCCTGGAGTGCATACACCTGGCTGATGGCATTCTGGGAGCCGAACGGGGAAAAGCCTGGAGTGCCTCAACTTCCACGGACTCCTGCTGTTTTTAATACAGCTCCTCTGCCATCAGCTGGGCCTGGGCTTCCGGGCCCTGGCAGTTACCCTTCCTGGAGACAGGGCGGCCACCTTCAGCAGGGGTATGGAATGGACGGTGTCTGGCTGCAAGCAGTGGGGAGGTAATCCTGGGATGTATCAGCTTTTAAAATTGACTTGCAGCCAGTCCTCTTTCTTGCTTGCCGCTTTGCTCAGACTTTCAGAAAAACTAGGTGCCTCTGTCTCCGAGTCTACCACACGGAACGCTCACATTGGGCTGTTTCTCAACTTCCTCACTATGGACTTACTATTCCCCTTTAATTTATCTGCCAGGTTAGATTCCAAATGTTGCTGTTGCCTCCTCTCCTGTGCTATTTGTACATTTACACCTTTACAAAAATCCAATGTTATCTTGAATGCTACCAGATAGCAACTCATGTTGGAGAAAAAACGCTAGTATTGACTGTATATAAAGTATTAAAGCACAAATTTATTTCTAAGGGAAAAAATGGAATCAGGAAAAGAGCACTTAGTTTAGGGCATAGGCCAGTGGGACATAGGATTTTTTTTTTCCTCTTAAAACATCTTTTGAGAGGCAAATTGGTGTATCTTTTGCATAGCAAGTTGGCAGTAAGTCTCAGAAGTCTTGAGGAGAAGCCCACTGGGGGAGGAAGTGAGGCCCCTGCCAACAGCCAGCATCCCTGGCCAACCATGGGAGGGAGCCTTCTTGGAAATACATCCTCCAGCATCAGACAAGCCTTCTGACTGCCACCTCAGGAGACCCTGAACCAGAACTGCCCATCCACACTGCTCCTGCCTTCCCGACCCGGAGAAACTGTGAGGGTTATTCAGTGATGCTTGCTGTTGTAAGCACCTCAGGTTTGGATGATTTGTTAAGCAGCAACAGACAAATAACACACCCACTCACAGCCCACACGCTTCCCCTCTATTTTGGGAACCCAATAAGTTCCACTGTGTGGGCAATAGGGACACTCCAATAACCACTCTTGGAGCAATTTGTGTTTTTGAGAGCAGTGTTTTTCCAACATGGTATATTTGTCGGCAGAACTGGCATTTTCCTGCCCAATGTAAAAATTTTAATATCTCACCTATTTCCCATGTATATGTTTCTGGAGATGTCCTGAGGGCTTTTTTCTCTTTTTGGAGGGACTGGGGTATGCAGGGTGTTTCCTGGCTAGTGCCAGAGCTGGGGATGCTATTAAAAGAGATGGCTACAGAGAGCTAGGAGAAATGCCAAGTGTGAGAGACACAGCTTAATGAGCCAGGATCTCAGGCCTGGCCAGGACTCAAGTGGCCCCAGACATGCAGACAGCACCACAAATCTCTCTCAAGGGCCCTGAATCTGCTCTGATGACACAGCCGTTGAATACAATCCTCTTTCAGCCCATTATTACAGCACGCCTTATGCTCGCACTGTCCAAAGCTCTAGATGCTTTACCCGGTAAATCTCTTCCCATCCTCCGCCCAAGGAAGCATCTTTACCCAGATAAAAATATTTATGTGACTTCTAAACTCTGCCAACACTACAATTAGAAAAATGTCAACAATGATCAAACATGTCTTACGCTGTACTCAAGCGGTTGTGCAGACTGGCAGGCAAAACTGTGATTAACAGTAGAGTCAATCAACAAAAATTTTTTTTCAAGAAACGAACCAGGTTAACAATTCTCTAAATCTCGCAAAGCACCTTCTTTCACCCCAGCTACCCCACTCCCATGCACACACCTAACACTTTGTGATCGTTTGCAAAATAAACATGACACTGTGTTTGCATTCAGTACTGGGATTCTAACAAGGGCCAGGTGCGACCCTGTTCTTTGGATGTGCTCCATAAAGTCAGATTTGGCCTGCTCCAACACACCCTCTCCTCCCACCTCACCCACAGGTGCTCCAGGGTCCCATTTAGCAGACCAGCTGGTGACACAGCTTCATACTTTCCCTGCAAGCCCAGCCACAGCTAGTAGGTGTGGCTGCCTCCTCACCTCCTTCTCCCTCTGGCTTTTGCTAGCACCCCGTTGTCTTGCTCAGATGCAGGTCCTCAACACCGTTATAAATAGTCTTCTCTGGGGTTCTTAAGCATCATCAACCCTTTTGTTCCTGAGAAAGAAAAGGCCGTCAGACTTCTGAACCCTCTAAAGCTGCTGGTACTTCAAGAACAAACATCACCCACGTGTATCCTGTTGTGAATTTCTCCAATGAGATCCTTTGGAAATTAAACTGCAAGTTCACTTCAACCAAGCCAACCCTGCACACACTCACCCGGGCAGCTGTAACAGCATCAGGACTGTACAGGGAGGCCTCGGTCACTCCTCCACTCTCTAGACGCAGTGCCCACACTCACCCCCAAGAAGGCTGACTCAGTAACTCCAGCCCTCACGTCTCCATCCAGAAGGGGAGCCTAGGTCACTCCAGCTGCGTTCAGTTTCAGCTGCATTCAGTTTACAGAAAGTTGAGACCAATTCACCCAGAGCCAATTTGCAGAAGTCAACTTTCCAAACAAACCTTTCCTCTCATTTAATTATCAGAATATTCAATGGGAATATTTAGCATCACTGACGGGGATGTTAGATTTTTGGTATCTGATTGTGAGATGCATAGGAAAGTACATCTCAACAGCAGCAACCAAATATCAGCTTTTCTACTGGAATTTTTTTGTTGCTACTGATATTTTGCATGAGACTGCTTTGGTCAATGTCGACCTCTTTTGAACACTTTTGAATTTAAATTGGGATTACCATCCACTGGATGGATCTGTCCTCAAAGCCATTCAGAGCCTCCAATCAAAACCCACCCAGAACACGGACCCTCATGTCTCATCTCGGTGGGGTCCTCCTCTTCAGCACCAGCGCCCCTTGGCTCTGTCAAGGGGTCTTGGCAACAGCTGTCAATACAGCTAGTTCTGGTAGGCCCCCCTGGTTTCCACGGATTGTGAGAAAAACCCCATGATTCTAGGCCACAGCCAGGCCCTGCCTGCCAGCCGCCAGGGCTAATGTCTACCCTTTGGGAGACAGGGGTTGGAGGACATGCCAACCTACCATCTCCACCCTTGCCACTTTCCATGGAAGAGGCTGGAAATGGTAAATGCTTGCTTTGCCAGCTGCCCTTTCATCCAGGGCAGCCATGGGAGCCCGTCCTGCAGTTCACAGATCACCACACAGAGATCTGTTAAGGGGCCTCTGTATGCAGGGGACAGTGGCAGTGAGAGCAGTCCTCCATAGATACAGGAGGAAGGGGCTGCATTGTCTTCAGAGAACTTAAAACAGTGGATAGAACTGACTAAAAGTCCATCTGCTTTTCCTCTCACCAATGCACTAGCTGCTCTGAAGGGTGTAAGTGATCCCCTGCTCTCCTGGCTGGGCTGGATTACCCCCCTAGCTACACCCGCATCCCCTCCAACCCGAGAAAGCCCCTGAACAAGTGAGGAGATGAATCCACACACATGTTAGAGGCCAGAGCCTGTTCTAGATGCTAAGGTGGAAGTACATGTCAGTCTGCACGAGTCACTAAGGGCCACGTGGGGGGAGAGTGACGATGTCCCTTTCCGTCAGTCCCACACATTCTTTAGGAAGCAGCCTCATCAGTGAATGCAGTGACCTGAGTCTCCCAGTCATTTCCTGTCATCAGACATTCAGGGCCTGGGGAATTCCTGCCCCTTCTCCTGGCTATGCTGAAGGGGCAGCTGAGAGAAGGGGCCTGCGCTTCTGCCAGCCAGATGCTTGCTGGTGCCTGCTGTGCCTCCATCCATCCTCACTTTCTAGCCAGGTGCACCCCTGTCCTTCAGGCACAGGCCCAGGACACCTTCCAGAGCCACTGTCCCCTGGGCTCATCAGCAAGCAATCCCCACCTGCACAGTCGATCTGACATCTTGAAGCAGGAGGCCCAATGGGACAAGCCCTGAACTAGGACTCAGGAGACCTGGCCTCTTCTGACTACTGTCCTGGCCTGCTGGTCGGCTGTGTGACCGTGGATAAGTCACTCTCCCTTTATGAGCCTCAGTTCCCCTGTCCATATAAGCACAGGGCCATACTGGATGATCTCTAAGGACTTCTTCCCCGTCTGAGATCCTTCTCTCTTCCCTTCCCTCCCTCCCTTCCTCTCTCTCTCATACATCTATCTGTATGGTTTACCAAACCCATCACATTGTATTCCTCTAAATTTTTAAACATGCTTTAAAAGTTTTGAGAAAATAATATTAGTTATATAATTTCTAATGATGTTTTAATGACCCCATTTGTCTTTGCATGAGGCTTGGAAGTCCCATCTTCAGTGGAATAGAGAAGGCCTTGTAACATCTTAACTCCTTTACTCTTAATTTAATTCATTTTGGATTTTAGCAGCTTTAGCTCACCTCACAAGCTAATGTGAATAATTAAGGCAGAAGCAGTGCCACCTCCTGGAGCTGGGTTATTCTTAGTAACACAGCCTCTAATTTTGCCAAATACAATGCCATACTTGCCCAAATTACTTGGCAACTAGCAATCACTTAAAGCAGATGCCAGTGCTGATGCCTTCGTAGATGCTGAGTCAAACCCTAGGTTCACTGAGGCACTGAGCGCAGATGGACAGAGCACAGACTGCAGCAACGAGATGCTCCAGGGTGAGCCAATCCGCACCAGCTGCTAAAAGAAGCCCCTGGGACAGAGTGCACTTCAAGGACATCAGAAGCATAACCCTGGGGGGATAGGGGAAGGACAAAGGCCCAGCATCTAGACTGGGAGAGAAGGCAATCCAGGCCACCCAGAATCAAACAAGCTGCTTACCTGGAAAATGCATGATCACTTCCAGGTACTGAAGCCCATCAGCGCAATGGCCTAACCAGGCATGGCGCGGCACCTGACTTCTAGTCACCATGGTGATCTGAGCTGATGTGGCAAGTCCCCTTCCTGCTCCAAACACATGGGAATGCTAGGTAAATTACAGAAAATTAAGTGTCCGAACCTATAGCCAAGACCAGAAACTGAAGAATCTGTGGATGTGCTGACAAAGAGGAGACGCAGCAGTGTTCAGGGTTGAACCGTGCACCCTGCATACACTGAAGAGGCTCAGTTGTCTTGTAGGGGTTTTACTGGCTTATCAACGTTATACTGAAAAGAATATATACTTATTATCTTGTATCTTTTTACAATTAAATGGAGGTATAACTTGCGTACAGTGAAATTTATCGTGTTTAACGTTGAATGCTGAGTTTTGACAAATGCATGCAGTCACTCAAGCACTACACCAGAGAAGGCACAGAATAGTGCTACCACCCCCCAGACCTCCCTCTGCTCTTTACAGTCAGCCCCATCTCCCACCTCCTGGCTCTGGCAACCAGTGATCTATTTCTGTCCCAAAGCTTCGTCTTTTCTAAAATGCCACATAAATGGAATCGTGCAGTGTATGGATAGGCTGGAGTTTTAATTTTCACTTACAGAGATAACAAAGCTAGAGTCTTCAAATAACAGAGGTACTGGAGCTGAGATCTTTGAATAAAGCCAGGGGTCAAGAAAGACCTTTTTTATTTAGAAACTGAAAGTAAAGAACTGTGTTTGTGGACCCAAATGTCAGGCACAAAAGCGGGTTGCTTAACCTGGCCTACGATGGAAATAGTCACTCATGAGACATCAAAAGCTCTAGTCTGTGCGGTATAAAGACATGGACAGGTATTCTCATACTACGAGCATGGTGTAGATGTCCCGAACCTAGAAACTCGCATAAAAACCGGTCTAGAAACTGTCCTTAGAGACATCAGAAGTAATCGCAGTATTATACCATACGAACAACTTCATAATCGAAGCATGTGTAGGGCCCCAACAGAAGACAATTCCTCACCCACAGAATTACAAAGCATGCAAGGAAGTCCAGAGCTGCGAGCAGTAATCAACATGTATGAGGAAAAAAATAGAAGTTAGAAACTAAAATTTATATAGAAATCTAAAAGGACTCCAAAATATCTATGCTTATAGTATTCAAAGAAATTGAAGAAAAAAACAGACTTTAAAGCAAAAGAGATTATTATAAGCAATTAATGAAAGGATTGAAAAAGATACCAAATAAAAAATTACATAATAAACAATATAATTCATTAAAAAAAATCAGTGATCATGTTAAACAATCAATAGATCAAACTGAAGGAGGAATTACTGCATGGGATGATAGAGCTAAGGAAATCACAGAAATATAAAATATGAGGAACTAAGTATAAGATGTGGAGAAGAGATTGAGAAGCCACAATACATGTCTGAAAAAAGTTTCTGTAATAAAGAATTCACAGACTGGAAAAGAGGTGATATTTCAAGAAATGACAGGTGAGATGATTCCTCCAGAGTTTAAGAGAGGCATGTGGCCATACATTGGATAAACACACTAAGCCCCAAGAAGACTAAGTAAATATAAATTTACAACTGCAATAGGATAGAAAATAATCATAAATGCTAGTTTAGCAAAAATATAGATGCCTACCAAAGAATAACTATCAGATAAACAGCAGAGTTTTTATCATCAATGTAGACACCAAAGAACAATGGAATTAGGCCTCCAAAGTGCTAACGAAAATTATCTTCTAAGGAGATTCCAATGTGGAACATTTCTTTCCCCTCTCTCAATATGTTTAGGCTTAAGGAGCTCAATGCATTTGTAAATAAGCTCTTACTGATTTTAGCATGTCTCTTTAAAGAAATGACCAAGAGAAATGTTCCTGTGAGGGATGGAATTTGGTGGGATAAGGCTTAGTACATCCTGATGACCTTGGGACTATGAATCACTCCTAGAATTCTATACCCATTTAAACTATCACTTAAGAATGAGGCAAATAAATACTTTAAAAAAATGGAGACTCTTTGATTCCAGAGATTTTTCCCTCAAAAGAACTAGAACTAGTAAACTATTTCATTCATAAAAAGTAAGAAAATAAGCCCTGAAGAAGAGTGACTAAAAATATATTTAATTTAATTTAATTTAAAAGGTAAAGATAAGCAGAGAAATCCATAAAATTTAAATAAGTATTAAATCATCATTATTACTAGTTTGGGGACATTTAAAATCATGAGGGAATTAAAATCCTAAGAACAGCAAATTCCTAGGTCGAGGTAGCTCAGCAGGACAGTTATTAAGCAGGGAAATAAAGGTAGGCATGCCACCTCCCGCCACATGTCTGGGCTCCGGGAAAGAGAACTATAGGTCTGGATTCAGACACCTCTCCACCCTCCAGTCCCCACCCCCACCCCCAGCAGCTCCTAGAAGTGGCAGCTTGGGGAAGAGCTGGTAGGCAACCCTCTCTACAGTGCTGAGCAGGGTGGACAGATGGGCAGCTGAACAGGTGCAAGGAGACGGAGGCTGACTGTGCTAGGGGTCTGCTCAGGAAAATGTCACTCTCCATCCCAGCCCAGTGTCTAAACATCCCCAGGGACTGGAGTCTTCCCACAAGAGTGGCTCATTACAAAAAGGCAAAGGCCAGGAAGCTCAGTTGGTTAGAGCATCGTCCCAATATGCCGAGGTTGCAGGTTTAATCCCTGGTGAGGGCACATGTAAGAAGACACCAATGAATGCATAAATAAATGGAACAACAAATCAATGTTTCTCTCTCTCTCTCTCTCTCTCTCCCTCTTAAAAAAATAATGAAAAGGAAAAAGAGACAGCCCAAACTATTTCTCTTCAGAGGACTACATTCAACAGGGGAAAATTAAATTAATTGAGGAAGCAGGTGCTCCTTGGCTGGGAGGATGCCAAGCGGGTCCAGGAACCCATCAGTCCTCAGGACCCAGCTGGCCTTCCTTTGAGCACTGGGCTCGTCAGTGACTGCTTCTCTGGCTAGAAAGAGGGCCCTGAGCTTTGATCCCTTCTATCTACCTGCCAGGGCCCCTCACTGGGAATGTCACCTCTGCCAATACTTACACCACCACCTGAGCTCACAAACCCTCTGCTCTTGCACGGCCTAGGCCATGCTGCTGTGGCAGGCTCTCTTAACACTCACTCAGCCTTGACCGTATTCCCCAGATACACCCCACATACTCTCTGGGCACAGAACCACCAGAGGGAAAATCAGACACAGTCCCCACCTTGAAAGAACTCAAGATGAGGGAGGGAGATAAACTTGTACACATAACTTTTAATACGTGCTAGAATGTGATGAGGGCCAGAATGGAGTAAAAAGCTATCACTTCTTATCTTTCTTTTTAAAAGATTTTATTCATTTATTTTTAGAGAGAGGGAGAGGGAAGGAGAAAGAGAGGGAGAAAAACATCAATGTGTGGTTGCTTCTTAGGCACCACCACCCCCGCCTCGGCAGGGACCTGGCCTGCAACCCAGGCATGTGCCCTGACTGTTAACCAAACCCGTGATGCTTTGGTTCACAGGTCAGCACTCAATCCACTGAGCCACACCAGCCATAGCAAAAAGCTACCATTCCTTGGTGGAGCATTTTGTCTCTATTGAACATTCGTCTAATCCCATTTCCACAAGGCCATGTTAAGTCTTTGCGTGTTCATGTTCTTCACCTCCATGAGGCTGGTCCCCCTGTCGTACTGCCCTGAAGCACCTGGAGACTGGTGCTCAGATGCTCAGCTGATCTGGAATTCACTGGGCGTCAGAGGACGGCGCTCGCCTGTTCTCCTGCTTCTTTCAGGTTGACGCAGAGCCCCTTCTCCCTCCTGGTGCTCTACCCCTTTGATGCCCCTTTCCACACCCAAGGCCCTGCCTCACCTTGCAGCTGTCCCAGAGCTCTGCCCAGCGAGTTCAAGTTGCCCTGGATCTTTACTATTTTCCCCTGAGCTAAATAGATCTTGTCTTGCTAAATACTGACTGTCTTGCAAAGCATGATCATGGTGTGTTATTATGCTAAGTTATCAGCAGGAGACAGGGGTAGAGAACCAGAAGTCTCTTTTTCTCTCCTGGTGCAGAGATTAACCGACTGAAGGGGCATTGTCAGGAAGCTGAGGCTCAGAATGGTCCGATAATGTGCCCAAATCCATAAGTGATGGAGCTGGGACCCTACTGTTGACTTTATTAGAAAGTAGGTGTGGATGAGAAGGGGGCTGTGGGCACATCAGCCAGGTCTGGGCAGGCCCTACCCCAGCTTGTTCACAGTCTAGTGTTTAGTGCTCACTCCCCAGCCCCACACCTCACTCCAGGGAGGGCCTAGAATCACATCCCCAGGAAAGACAGACAGCTGAAAGCTGGGCAGGGAGGTTGCAGTTGCCCCAGGACTCACTTGCCCTATGCTCCTGCCATACACCTCGTTGCAGCATGACACATACTTACTATAGAGCCTGCTCGGTCCAGGAAGGGCATCAGGCCCTTTGAAGGACACATAGAGAGATGAGGCAGGCCCCTGAGGGACGCAGACTGCTGCTCTAGAGGTGACCCTGACCAGGATGCCTGGAGTAAGATATCTGGTCAGTTACTAAGTCACTGCTGGAGCTGGGATTCTGGGCTCAACTGTCCCTGTTGCCAGGGGGCTCCCCCCAGGGGGTGCTAGCTGGAGACTCCAAGGCTGGAGGAGGGAGTCTGGGCTCGTTCTTTCCTGTTTGTTCCCGTCTGCTTCCTGTGGACTTCCTGTTTCTGCGAGCTCCATCCCAGCAACTATTCTTCACTGCTGCAGACAATGCCAAACTGCAGCCACCGCTGAACCCAGCTGGCAGAGTTTCCAGCTCTCCAGAAGCAGCTTCACACCAGCCGCACCCCTGCCCTGCCCCCCACCAGAGACACTGTCAACAGCTGTCTGGCACCCCTGCTCCAGGTCTGGGTCCCAGGCGCAGGGCCTTCCCTGCTCAGAGGTCTGAGTTTCAGCTCTGCAGGGCTTCTCCTCTGTTTCTAAATGTTTCCTTTGCTCCTCAGCCAGAGGAACGGATGGTGGCTGCTTCCTACCATCGCTGCCTCTGTTCCACCTTTTACCCTGGGGGTACCTAGTTAGCAACGACATACCTAGCAGTTACTCCTGTTACATTTTCCCTGTCCTTGTTCCTGGTTATGGATGGATGTGACTTTGGTAGTGGACACCTGCTACTGTGATCTCTCATGGTAGCGCTTGGACTCCCTCTCATAACACTGTTCCCCTCATTTACAAAACGAGCAGAATCCCAAGGTAGCAAGAGCAGACACTGCTTCCTGAGGCCTAGCTTTGGAACCCACATAACATCATTCCTACCACATTCTGTTGATCAAAGCAAGTCACAAGTCAAGTTCAGGTTTAAATATTAGGCTAACAGACTTCACTTCTTGATGGGAGGAGCTGCAAAGAATGTGGTCATTTGCCATCTGAACCATGGCTGGAGGGGGAGAGAGAGCGCACACTCACAGGAAAAGAGAGTGTGCTATGGGGGACCAGCAAAGCAAGAGGTATCCCTTCAGCAGGATTCGAGGTGGAATGTGGCTGCATGGTACACACACACGTAGCCTACAGAATCCACAAATCCACAGGAGAGGGGAGAGCGAGCCAGAGAGAGAATATTTACATAGTGCCGTTGATTCCAGAACATGTGCTTTAGACTGAACATGAGAACAAAAACCAGAAATCACTTGACTTGAAAAAGAATTTTACCCTGTCTTTTGCTTTGCCATTTTCTTTTGGACAGTACACCAAAAAGAGTCTTCCTAGGAAGACTTAGGAAATGATGATTAGTCGAGCCTGTTTCTCTTCCCCTTGGAGAAAGATTTAACCTATTATTTTCAGAGGGTTAGAAAACCTAAATCTATTCATTTAATTAAACCTTTTCCAATAAATATATTTTATATAAATATAAATATTTATATAAAATGCCTTTACATTATCACTTGCTTTAAATATGTTTTCACAATACCTAGAAACCACAAATTTAGTTCAGTTTATGACAAATATGTCTCACATAATAAAATTGTCATACCAGTCCTTACTGTTAAATCTGCCAGCCAAGTCAGGCTTACGGTCTACCATACAAGTAATGGACATTTAAAAAATATCCTAAAATCTACTGGAAAATAAATTTTTGAATAAATCTCATCCAAGATAATATCATAAAAAGAGGCACACCCTGGCTGGTGAGGCTCAGTGGAGCCACAGTGGATTCTGGTTCGGCCTGCAAACCGAAAGGTTACCGGTTCGATTCTCAGTCAGGACACATGCCTGGGTTGCAGGCCAGGTCCGTGATAGGGGGCGTGGGAGAGGCCACCACACATTGACATTTCCCTCTCTTCCCCTCTCTCTGAAAATAAATAAAATCTTTAAAAAAAAAGAGGAAGGTCAAGATTTACATGATTTTGATCCAATATAATTATTAAATCTATTTCATAAGTTATAAAAACAAAATAACAGCTCAATATATGGTTACTGATTATTTAATTTGTAAAGTTTGTACATAATGCAATATGAAGCCAAACTTGTAAGTTTTTTAGGAACTGAGAAGTATGATAAAAAGCATACTTTTTAAAACTCTGGTGTTGTTGATCTTGGAAATTAATTAAATAAATATTTTCATTAATTTAATTGGACATTCTGATCAGTTTTTCTATGTATTTAATGAAAGAGAAAAATGAAATTTTGCTTAAAAATACCCCACAATTGACCCATGGTCAGCATTATTATAAATGAAAGGTAGGAAAGATGAAACATTTTACAAGATAAAATAAGATGAAGATTGTCAATACCTCAAATAATTTTATTTGATTTGATAAAAATAACTTTCAACTAATTTGTTGAATAATGCACACAATACAGAGTGGGGCAAAGTAGATTTCCTGTTGTTCATATGAAAAATAATACAATAATTAATAAATAATAATACAAGAATAAATGCTGTGTTTTGTGTACTCACAACTGTACACCTACTTTTGCCCCACCCGTATGAAAGACCTCATGAAAGCTTTATCTTTATTTTTCCACTGTATTTCTTGGTTAATCCTTGAAAGAGGCCTCCCCTTTGTTTAGAGCCTGGGAGGTTTCACATCCCTCAAAGGAAGAGGATCTTGCTTTGTTACTGTGGGGGAAGGGTTGGAGCGAATGCAGGTGCATCTGGAGAGATCAGCTTTAGGGACGCTAAGCATCTGGACACCGAATTCTTTCAAACTTGCAATGCTTGAGACCCTGTGGCTGCATCTGCTACCTGCAGGGGTTTGCATCCCTCACTTTGAACGCCACTGCCCTAGGATGCAGGCATCCAAGACACCATCAAACTCTTCAATCCGGTCCCCATGCAGCAAGTCCACCTATGTGTCCAGGTCCATCTGCCCTGCTGTCTCACACTTACTCACACACTTGGCTTTTGCCTTCATGCCTCCATCCTTTGCTACAGGCTGGGCTGCCTCCCAGCCCTCTTGTGGAGGAAGCCCACAGGTGTCCAAGATCACACAGGCTGAATATAACCTGCCTGGAAACCCGAGTGTTTCAATGGGAAGTGCTGCTGGAGAACCGGAATCTGTTCCCATCTTCAGAATCTGCCCTCCGGAAGAACATTGAGCAAGAATTCTCCTGTCCTAGCTTCACTAGATTCTCTGGGAATTCTTTAATGATCATGTCTACTCCCTGAAGAAGAAAACGGGAGGGCTTTATACCCATAGCAGTGGAAAACCCACATTGTTTGGCCTTTTCTACTTTGGCGGCAGAATCCTGGAGTGTGCCAGGCTGCGCTGCCTAGTTACCTTACCGGAAATGCCAAGACAATGAGGTCAGAGCAGCTGGGCTGCCACCTAGCCTCTGCTGCTCATCAGCTGTATGACTTTGAGCAAATCACATGGCCTGTCAGAGCCCTAATTTCCTTACGTCCAAAATGCAGATGATATATAATTCACAGAGCTTGGGAACACTGAAACGGGAATGCACGCCGTCAGTACCTAACACTGCCTGGAGACAGGAGACGCTCTGTGACAGCCACTTCATCCTGCTGCCCCTGTTCTTCAGCTTAGGGTCAGAATCCGCACCCCCCCCCCTCTGGCCCTATCTGGGAAAAGTCCAGGGAGCTGCTACTCTATTTTCCTACCTCTAACCCTGAAATCCCAGCAGGTAGGCTACCGCTCTCTGGGCTCCCTGCTCCTTGGGCAGCTCTTGCCCTAGCTCCCCATCAGCAGCCCTGAAGGCTTCTTCACACTTCACAGCCAGTGCCCTTCCCTCTGAGCCTGGACCACTGGGTGCGCTCGCTCTCTCTCTCTCTGTCTCTCTCTGTCTCTCTGTCTCTCTCTCTCACACACACACACACACACACACACACACACACACACTGCAGAGGCTGCCACCCTTTTGGGGTGAAGCCAAACCCAGAGAGAAACAATGCAAAAGACAAAGAAAAAGAATGGAGTCCGCTCTTTACATTCTTCCAGGATCTGTGAGCTCTGGGGTACTTAGACAGATGTGAAATGAATATGGAGCTCTTTTTTTAACCCTAGGTCTTCCTAATTGCCTCAGTTAGGAGAGTCATTAATGATTAATGGAAATAGCTTCTGTAAAGATTGAGTTATCTAAGATGTGTTGCAACCTGCTGCCCAGACACTCTTTAGAGAGTCCAGAGCTGCTAACAACCTCAGGTTGATGCTCTTCCTTTACATAGCAGATCATGCTCCAGGCACACCAACTCTCTCCCCAGGGCTGAGCATCTGGCTCATTGTCAGAGGAAAGAGCCTAGATTAAGGTTAAATAAGTGGTTCAAAGTGCCAGAAGCAGCCAGTTTCCAAGCCAGAGTTGGACCCCAGGGCCAGGACAGGGACATCCTGACCTGCAAGGGCCTGGCTGCTGCCCTGTCATTTAAGTCTCATGTGGTTTGATGGGAATCAACAAAATGCCAGACAAGAGAGTGGGGTGAAGAAGACAGAAAGTACACACCTCCAATGCCGCAAAGGTTATCTTCCGGTGAGATCATAGTTTGCATTACTTTTAAAACAGGGGCGGGGGGGTGGGCAGTTACTTTAAAGAACCTTATACACAGCATCTCAAATCATGGCTGACTATAAAAAGGCAGACAGACTGAACAGATGATCTGCTTGCAAAGTGTTTGCGTCTAAGGTGGGCAGAGATCATGAGCCCTCACTTCATGGCAGGACCATGGCAAGAGAGTGGAAACCCTTGCCGCACTCTGCCATGGCATCTGCAGCTCCTGGCGGCCCCGAGGGCCTTCCCGGCCTGCTAGTCAATGACCACCAGGCCAGAGAATCCACAGCCAAAGGTGTTTTCAAAGCCAAGAGCAGCACTGCATCCACCTGAGCGAGCTTGGGGACTGTGGGAAGAACAGGAAGCCAGCCATCCAAAAGGGACAAGGCAAAACAGGCTTTACAGGCCCAAAGTCATGCTTCCGGGTGTGCAGCGCTCTTAACTGCCTGAAGCTTCCCAGTTCAGAAGGAACCACCTGTGTCCCCAGGTTTTGCACTTTCCCTGTGATTACTTTAATTTAAGGTGCATTTCCCAGCCTTCAAAATATAATCCTGCAGAGGTAGAG
The DNA here is from genome assembly GCA_039655065.1 of Glossophaga mutica. Lineage (NCBI taxonomy): Eukaryota > Metazoa > Chordata > Mammalia > Chiroptera > Phyllostomidae > Glossophaga > Glossophaga mutica. Next base: position 170,663,613 of record CM077304.1, on the reverse strand, counting down.
TCAAACAGTAGGCCAGTGGCTGCCTAGGGATGGGGGCAATGGGGATTAACTGTGAATGGTACGTGAGCTATTTGGGGAGGATGAAAATGTCCTAAAACCGATTTATGATGATGTTTGTGCCACTAGATAAAGTTACTAAAAGCCATTGAATTATGTACTTACAATGGCTGAATTTTATGATATGTAAAATATGCCTCAATAAATCTGGTAAAAAGATAAAGAAAAAATTTTTTTAAAAAAACCACCTACTATTGATGTAACTTCCTTCCTGAAAACTCCCCAGCCGCGTCACTGCCCAGGGCTGTGAGGCCACCCTCAGAGCTCCCGCAGTCTTTCTCTGGGCTCGCTCCCGCTTCACACCTTACATGGTAACATTTGTGGGAATTCCTGCCTCTCCCATCAAGACCAGGCCTCATCACCTCTGACTGCCTCACATCCCTGCCCCAGGGCCACACAGGTCCTGAGCATCTAAGGGACATGGTAAACCTGTCTGCAGTCAGTGGATAGAGGGAGAGATGGCCTGTAGGCTCCCTCTCTGAGCTTTGGACTTCGCCCAGGACTTCCGGAGCTCCAGGAACTTGCTGGTCCCCATGGCTTGCCTCACACAGACCCGTACCACTCATACCCCAGGCCACCCTATCCCAGGCCCAGTGGGACAGATGGGTCAATGGCTTGTGGCCCAAAACTCAGGGGCATTGGTGCCCTCAAGCAAATGAAGAAGTAACCTAGTCAAAGCTGTGTATATCATGACCTTGTCACTCAAGAGTGAAAACCTAGAAACCTGAAACACTAATAGAGGGTTGTTTGAGTAACATGCAGCTATAGCATGGATTATAATATAACTAATTAAAAAGATGTTACTCAAAACAGTTTAATGGATAGGAAACTACTTACAATATCCTATTAAGCCACGAAAGCAGGATGCAAATGTCAATGGTCCCTGTTTTCTTTCATATAAATAAATCAAACCAGAAAGACTATCAAAGTGTTTACAGTGGATTTGTAAATGCTTTTAATGTCTGTGTTTACACTTTTATGCATTTTCTAGTTTTCTACACATCATGTATCACTGTTTTTAAAAAGTCATTTTAAAAAACATAGAAAAGCACAGAGAATAATGCAATAAAGACCATGTACCTGCCCCCATAAAATGAAGGAAGGTCATATTTTATTTGGATCTTATTTTATTAAAGAATAAAACAATACACTAGATAGAAGCCCCATACATATAAAACACCCTGCAACTTATGTCCTTCTAGACAGAGCTATCTGGGTTGAAATATTTCATTTACTAACTGTGATACAATCAAATCTTTGTGTAATATGCCACAATACCTTTGGACACTCCTCCACTGATGGACTTTGGGTTTGTATCTAATTTTTTTCTATAAGAAATGATACATGTTTTCCTATGCACATAAGCAAGGTTTGAACTAGATCAGTGGTTCTCAAAGTGTGGCCTCAGTACCAGCAGCATCTGCATTGCCTGAGAACTGGACAGAAATGCAAATTCTCAGGCCCCACCCAGACTGAATCAGAAACCCTGGCACTGAGCCCAGGCAATCTGCTGTAGCAAACCCTCCCGCCGGTCCCGATGCAAACTACAGTTGGAACCACTGCCCTAGACTAGAACACGAATCTAGAAATGGGTCAGCGGGTCCTCGGGTGTGCACATTTCAGGGTTCGCCATAAGCCTGCAAAGAGCCCTCAAACAGTTCACCGATTCACCTCCTCGCAGAGGCCCTTGAGGGTCTCCCCATCTCCTGGCCAATACTGACCCTGTCAGGACATTTTCTTTTTGCCAGATTGGTGGACGGAATTGACATCTCACTTTTGTTTAAATTTGCATTTCCATGATTATTAAAGAGGTTTGTATACAGGTACTTACCGGCCACTTTATTTTCTTCTTCTTTCATTAATTTTACAATATAAAAACATGAAAACACAGGTATAAACCTCAAGCTGTGCCCACTTCCCTCGTCATCATGTTTGTGAAGCGGAAACCTGGCCCAGAGCTCTAGTGCATCCAGCAGCTCAGACGCCTCCCTGGTCAGCTCTGATCACAGTGCCCAGGCCTCTCCCAGACACCCTCTGGGCTGAGGGTCACATTCTCCATCCATGACTGCAGCCATCACACCCTGAGCCCATCTGCCTGGGAGCCTTCCCTGCCCAACATTAGGGGCGGGAAAAGCGTCTCTCCCAGCACAGCCCCGCACCAAGAGGACCAGGCCCAAATCAAGACATCCAGGACAATAGGTGCTTAACAAGACCAGAGATGCACTCACTCAATCATGTATCCATTTAACTGAAAAACATGGCATCCATGACAGGCCAGGCTCCAGGCTCAGCACAATGGTGGGAACCATCACTTTCCCTGACCTTAAGGAGCACATGGTTCTTTGGAAGAGAGACATTACATGAACAATTACACAAGTTCCTGGGAAACTGCAACTATCACAGGTGCCAAGAAGGAGCAGGTGATGGTGTAACAAGACCTGGTTGGAGGTCCATAGTCATCCTCTGGATGTGATGACTCGGCTGAGGGGAGGAAGCAGCAAAAGAGTGTTTTTCAGGACCACCCAGGTCCCCAAATCCTCAAAGTGCACCCCGATCCTCACACGCAGCTCTGAGTATACGTTGAGAGCTGAGAGAATGAGACTTCCTGGAGCTGGGACCCCAGACAAGGGCCCAGGCCCACTCACGTCTCTTGGCTAAACACCCACACTCTGGCCTCCTGGCCTGAGAGGCCCACCAGGACTTATGTCGGCTTCATTTCAAACACTGCGTTTCACCAGCCACCATCGAACTCAGTCAAGCCCAGAAAGATTCTACTGCTCAGGGACTGAAGACCTCAGAGGAAGGGAGCCCCAGAAACCCTCAAAGGAAGATGGGCTGTTAGCTAGCTTTTTAGGCAAGGAGAGTCTATTTTGTTATAAAAGTGCTGAGGGGCGGGGAAAGAGGAAGGAATGACTTCTTTCCACTACTCTGGCCCTCCCATCATCTCTCATGCTAGAGATCACTTCCCTGTGAATTTATGATAATGCAGCTGTTTAAAATTTACAAATGAGGCGAAGAAGCTGATTTACTGCTGCCTAGGGGTCAACAGAGGAGAGAAACTGTCATCCCATCTCTCCCTCAATCTCTCTAGGATCATTACAAAACACCCTTCCCTCCCCCTTCCCCTGTGAAAGGGAGCGTTCGCTAATCGGTACAGACAGCCAGCTCACTTCAGGGTCTGGAGCTCACATCAGAACGATCTTATTTAAAACAAGTTCTTTTTCACATGTCCACATTCTGTCCCCCTGCGATGCAGAAGAGTCTGTCTTCCTTTGGCTCTGAGAGAGGGAGTTTGGGGTGTGCCAGCCAGACTGGTGAAGCCAAGAGAATCCCTCAGGGAAAGCCAGAGCAGCAAGATGCGTAATGATTCCATCAATGGTTTCCTGAGACTGCATGGAAAGGGTTGGAAAAGTCCTTGTCTGGGTTTGGGTGGCTCGGTGACACGTCAGAAAGGGGAGTGGTCAGGACAGGCCCCTGGGTGGAGGTCTAGCCTCCCGCACCCCGCCCCCCACTCCCCCCCCCCCCAGCCCAGTGTACTGAGGCTCCCTGACACATCACTTTTCTCAAAGTCTTAGTTGCATTCTCTGTAATTTAAGGGCAGGTCCAGATTTTCCCTAATTTTTTTCCAGTTTGACATCCATAATTATTAATCATTTTTCACATTTTATCCCCTTGTTATATTCATTTGGTTATTGATGGCTTACAAAAGAGAGTGTGGCACAAATTTTAAAAACATCAGGGAGGAAATTGGAAGGGAAAGAAGAGTAAAGTTGAGCCTTATATGCTTTTTGTTAGAGTAAACCAAAATTTGCTTCTGAGCTTCCTAGCAGCCAATGCAAGGCAAGAAATACAATCAATTTCAAGACTAAGAGCGTAGGTTTAGTGAGGATAAACCAGTTGTTTAGGAAAAGGTCAACTCTTCCTGTTTCTAAGAGCTGAGAGGAATTTCTCACTTGGGTCTTCAAAAAGAGGGAATTGTCATATTATAAGTAAATCCTCAACAATGTCTTCTCAGGAAACACATTAATCTTCCATTGGTCCCCCAGGGTCAGCTCATGACCCATAGGTCCTCCAGGGTCAGGGCCATTATACAATTCGGCCTGAATCAAACACTGCACTCCACATCTAAAATTCTCTGGTGGCCTTTTCAGCCACAAGGACAAGAGCAGAGCAGCGAAAACAGGATTTTTCAATTGAGGGTCGGTGGCTCAGACAAGTTTCTGAGTTTGACAAACAACACTGATGTGAGGAAGTGCTTCTCGGTCATCTCCTGTAAATTCCTACAGAGGCAGAGGAACAGCAATGCACATACCCCAGGAGCCACCTCGGCCAAAGGTCATGCATTTGCTGTGTCAATCTGGCATTAACATAATGAGACAGTGTCCCCTGGGCATCCTGCTGCTCCACCCGTCCCCTCTTCTCTCTGCACCTCCATGCTGGCCCTGTCCCAGCTGCTCAGGGATAATGGCAGGCCCAAGCTGAGCCAGCACTGGTCTGGATGAAACAGACTTTCTTGGCTCCCATCTGCTCCACATGGTAAGGCTCAAAATTGTTCACTCGCCATGCAAGGCTCTGTGTGATCTGCCCAGCCTTCCCCTCAGGCCTCCACAGAGAAACCCTTCCCCCTCCCCATCCCATCAGTTTCCCCACACTCCTCTCAGCCCATGGTTCACCTTTGTGCGGACATTTCCAACGTGTGTGTGTGTGTGTGTGTGTGTGTGTGTGTTCCCTTTGCCTCTCTTCCCTCTCAAGTGAGTTTCTCTTTTGATTGCTCCCGTCCTCCAAGACTTAGCTCAAAGGCCACCAAAGCCAAACTTTCCTCCTTTCCCAGGAGACACAAAACCTTCCTTTCTCACAGCCCTTGGTCAATGGCACATCCATTCACACAGCTCTCATTACTGAGCCCCACCTACACCAGGCGCTGGCTGAGACTCTGGGATAAAGCATGAAGAAGCCCTCAGTTTACAAGAAGAACCTGAGTTCTTGAAGTTTAGGTCTGTCTCCCCAGCTAAACTGGGGGCTTCTTGAAGGCAAAAAACTCAGCTCACAAGTCTCAGCTCTCCAGGGTCTCAGGCCTCCCCCCAGGCCCTCAGCAGGAGAGAGGAACATAGTAGGGCTGCATGAGAGGAGGGGATGCCTCAAGGGGCACCTGGCTCTGATTGGTGTGTGTGGGGGGCGGGGGGGAGCCACGGCAGCAGGCCTACCAGCCAGAGGAGCTGGGGAGGGGCAGGGGTTCCAACCCCTGTGTCACAGCAGGGCTGCGCTGGCCAGGAGCCACTGGCACCACAGGGAAGGCGATGAGTGCCTGACACGCTTTGTGCTTATTGGCATTTCTGGCTGCATCTGTTTATTTAACCGAAGTGTTCTCATCACAATGGCTGCCAAAGCTTGTTGACGTGCTTGAAATTTCGCATTCGTGCAACCCAAGCTTCAGCCTTCCGTCCACCAGCTGTGCCATGTATTAATTAAAACAGCGGATGAGGTGAGTCCAGCTAATCCTCTGGAGGTAAGGTGGGGCTTATTTTTCAAAGAGATACAGTTTCAGTTCCCAGGGTGCACTTTGCTTTTCAGAGTCTCTAATGGGCACTTGTGCAGCCACTGTGCCCAGCACCTTCTGCTGGGTTCCCGAACATTCCCGAGTACTGGGGTATTTGTGCAGGTGTGTGCGATTGTCTACATGTGACATATATACGTGTGAATGCTTATATGAGCCCTTGGGCTTGTTTTGTGGGTGCACCTGCATGCCTGTGTCTGTGCAACCGCCAGGCCCCAGCACCCAATGGCACACACTCAGCCAGTGCACTTGGCAGGCAAACAGGTTTCATTTACTGTTTGTGGTACTGAAAGCACCAGGGATGCTATACTGCTCACGTGGATCACATGAGATAGAAAGAGAGAGAGACTCTGTGTTTATGCTGAAGTCCTCGCGATGATTATCGCTAGGACCCTGTAATACCCCTCACAAGAGCACAACCTGTCAGGAGGGGAATGCGCTACTTGGATTGTTGGCAGCATCTCATGGAAGGGCTCAGTTAACTTCTCCCAGACGAGTATTTAGTTATTTGCCTCATTCTAAATGGCAGCTCCCACCATGGAAAGCAGGACGCCCGCGGCCTGAGTCTGGGGGGGGGGCGGGGGGAGCTAACATGGAATCTAATGACATGGAACCCTCTGAAGCTGAGAGGGTGCAGGGGCCCCCAGGGAAGCGGCCCAGGCTGGGTGGCTGTGAGCTCTGGGGTCTGGGGTCTGTACCCTGTCCTCCTATGTGATTTTGGAAAATTAACTCCTATCTTGGGAGCTGTTTTCTCATTTGCAAAATGAAGGGTTGAATGTGTCGTTATGTCTACCAAGCTCTAGGACTATTCTGCTGTCTTTGGTGGGAATCAGAGACTCCTAAAGTTGTCAGAACAGGAAGGGACCTTAGCCTGACTCCGCACTTCCCAGAAGCCAGCAACCTGTGCAGACAAATCAAGGCAGAATAAGCAGAAAATGTTTTCTGGGGTAGATTTGAACCACCCTGGCCCCTTAATGCTATATTGAATGCATTTCCTTTCTGACAGGTGACAAAACTCACATTCTCTCATCTTTGGTCAGGACTTGGCTTATGCTGCAGCTCCTTCACAGACTCCAGTCCCCTACCACACCCCTAGCAGCACGCACACATTCCTATGAGAAGATCTGAAATCCTTGGGGGTCTTGCTACACAAAGGGTGGCCTTGGCAGCATGGGCACTAGCTGAGAACTTGTTGGGAAGGCAGAATGTCAGGCCCCACCCAGACCTTTTACCCAGATCCCCAGGTGATTTGTGGGTGCATTATGCTTAACAGCTGCTGTTCCAGGGACAGGTGGTCTATTCTACATCTCTGCTAGTCGCTGGTCCATCTTCCCAACTAGACAGTGAGCTCTTAGCAGCAGGGCCCATGGTTCATTTACTATTTCATCTCAGGGCTTGGAATGGCCCTTGGTGCAAAATTGGTGCTCACTGGCTATTGAATAAATAAATAAATTATTAAAGTGAGCCTGCACAGGCTTTTTGAAGGCAATGAACTTGGCCCAAATCTGAAACGTAAGACCTGGCATTGATGGACAAAAGAAAGTGGGGATCTGGAGAGTAGCTTCACCCTCCATCCATGGCCAGGGGGTTAAGGACCAGGCTGGCTGGAAGGAAGGGGCAGGCCTGAAAACACTTGAGAAGAGGAGAGAAAGGCAAGGAGAGCAGGAAGGAAGGATACTGAGGAGTTGAAAGACAGTGAGGTCAGGGCACTTTGGTACATCCACCTCCTCTAATCTCATTTCCTATTCTTGAACACAGATGAGTATAATGGTTGGAAATAAGGCTTTGGGGCCAGAGAGACTGGGTTTAAATTCCAGTTCCACACATGCTGTGTGATCTTGGGCAAGTTACTGAACTCCTTGCGTCACTTTCCTCATCTTCCAAATGGGATCGTAGTAGTACCTTCCTCAGAGACTCCCCGGGGAGGATTGAAGGAGATAATACAACACATGGGCGCAGTGCCTGGCACGAGGAAAGGTTCAGTGGGTGTGGCATGATTGTAAGTGAAAGAGTAAACTCATCACCAGCTTGCTAGAGTCTGTCCAACCTGAGACTATGGCGCCAGGCTCAGTTTGCAGGCTCTAGCCCTGGGCTTTCGCATCAAAGTCTGCAGTTTTCCCTCCCGTTAGCCCTCTGGGCCCACTCAAAAACTCTCCCTGAGACCCTCAGATTTGTACTTTTCAGGACGGTTTTCCCACTGGTCTCCAGGAGCCCTCAGTTCCCAGAGGCGAAGACTGTCCCATTTGCTCACCTCTTTTGATTGTAGGGCAGCTTATCAGAGGAGCGGTGCACAGTATGGCTTTCCCCGGGCCCGAGAGTCCAGTCAATGGCTTCTATCTAGGTCCTGCCACCTGCATGCCATCCCCTTTATGTTAACAACTGACAAGAAGTATGAGTATGTTTGTGTAACTAGATCAGAGAAAGCCTGTCAACACCAGCCAGGGGTTTCCTAGCTGTCTCCTTGTATCCTTAGCTGTGTCCAGGATTCTGCTGAAGGGCCACGCCCCTACAGCCATGCAGGCAGTACACACTGTGTTCTGTGTGAGTGACAACACCCTCGACCCTGGCTTGGGCAGTGCACAACCTGAGCAGATGTACACAGTGTTCCTCCTCCCCCAGCAATTCTTTCAGTGTTCCTTGTGAATAATGGAAGAGCCTCAGGAACAGCTGTGCAGGCACTGGGTACAGGCAGTTCAAAGTGGTCATAGATCTGCTCTTTTGAAACAGTCCTTGCCCTTTTAAATGATATTCGGGGAAAAGAACATCGATCTCCATCCCAGCTGTTTAGGGGAGGGGAGAGCTGGGGGAAAGGACATGGCAGGAGAAGTCCTGCAGTACGCACTCAGCATTCTCGTTCCCGGGGGCAGGATCCTCAGAGGACGGGCAGGCCTGCCATCAGCCAGGCACGGGGGCTGCATTCTCTGAGACGCTTCGTGTCCAGGGTGTGAGAGTGGGTGCTGAGAAGGCAGCCCGACATGGAAGGCAAGCTGCGACATGTTGTCGGTACCGGCCAGCAGTTTGGGAACCAGGCGTTCCAAATGACCTGACAAATGTGCTCTGACCACTGCCAGAGTCTGCTCCGAGAACACGGCTCCTTTCCTCCCAATCCCCCGATCTAATGAGGCACTCCTCACATTGGAATTTGTATGGCAATCGGGACATGGTGGCCCATTTATTCTTAATGATGTTACTAAAAAATACTATTAATTGCATAAGACTACAGAAAAATCACATTTAAATAAATGAAGAGAGGAATGATTTTTATTACATTTGCCAATGAATATGTGACTATTGTCTATAAAAGCACCTTCCTGAATTACAAAATGACCGTGTTTTGCCCTTGTAAGAAGAGATGAGATTTGTACTCATTTGTGCAGGTCAGACAGCCTGGGATAGGTGGGGTAAGCTCCCCTCCTCAGTCCTCCCAAGTGACAGCACTCCACCCTGAGTGCTCATGTGCCCTGGGAGGTAGGGATGGGGAAGCACCCCTGTGTACGGAGCCCCTCTGCGCCTCTGCAGGCAGCACCCACCCCATCTCCGGGAGAAGCCGGCCATCTTTCCAGGCCCACAGCCAGTGCCGCCTCCTCCATGGAGCCTTCCTGTTGGCCCAAAGACCCATTTTTAAAAGAAAAGAGAGCCCTGGCCGGTGTGTCTCAGTTGGCTGGAGCATTGTCTCATGAACTGAAAAGCTGCGGGTTCGATTCCCGGTCCGGGCACATGCCTAGGTTGCAGGTTCGATCTCTGGTCAGGGCACGTAGAGGAAGCAACTGACCGATGTGTGTTTCTCTCTCACATCCACGTTCTTTCTCTCTTTCTCCCCCTTTCCCCCTCCCTTTCTCTCTGAAAGCAATGACAAAATGTCCTTGGGTAAGGATTAAAAAAAACAAGGGGAAGGAGAGGGATCCTGATGTGGCAGGAGGTGCTGTTTGCCTCTTCCTCCTGGGCAGAGGCTGGAGTACCTGTCCTGGCCTCTGCTGGTAATCAGGTGCAGCCCAGTGACTGAATTCTGGCCATTGGAATGTGGGTGGAAATGGGGAACACAACTTCCAAGCTGGCACACCCAATGCCCCACCCACTGGCTGATGGAGTGAGGAGGGGAGTGACGTGGAGTAAGACATCAGGACCCTAAGTGATTCTGCAGGGCTAAGGGCCCCACCCTATATTAGACCGAGCCTTATATAAGAAATAAAACTCTGTATTATTTCTATACTATTGTGTACTATGTAAGAAACATACTGTATTAAAGCCACTGAAATTTTGGCATCTTTTGTTACAGCGGTGGGGCTCTCCTGACGGAATGATCCAGAGATCCGAAGCCTGGTAAGCCCAGGTCCCCCTGGAGGCTGCCTCTCTGAGGTTCAGCTATAAGTGAAACCAGCAAGTTGCCAAAATCCCCTCTTTCTCATCTCCATCTTGCAACATCTCCGTCTTCATTTTCTCCCCACTTGGCAAACTGTCAGACTTCATAGGAAGGGCTCATGTCTGTGAACCTGTCAGCCGCAGGCTCACACCCCATGGTCTGGTCTGCGGCCACAGCCACCAGAACAGCCTCTCTCCCCTCCTTTTTCTGCCACTCTGTGTCAGAGGCCAGTGTCTTGTCTCTGGCTTCACCAACACCTTCGTTATTAAGGACGAATAAAAGAAGCGAAAGCACACAAAGGATGGTTCGGGCAGCTCTAGATAGGTCTGACCACGTTCAACCATCAGCCACCTCAAACCATTTGTGAAAGGATCATCACATCTTCGAGTCCCTTGTAGAAACCCGGGAAGGAAAAAAAGGAAGCTGACCTATGGCCTAATACTTGGGTTGGATTGCTAAGACTTCATTTGAAAAACCTTTAGCTCCATGGACTTTTCCTTCATAACACTTGCCATATACGGTTAATTAATTCTAAAAAGCTGATTCTAAAATTTAGGTGGAAAACCAGGGAACCAAAGGAGCTAAAGCAATTGGACCTGGAAGGCAAAGTTGGAGGACACGCACCCCTGTCTGCCAGACCTTCTGAGGCAGATGGGCCGTGTGAACGGTGGAAGGAGAGACTAGATCGAGGGGGCAGAACAGAGAACCCAGAAACAGACCCCCAGGTACATGGTCAATGAGCTTTGACAAGGGAGCCACGGCAATTCCAAACGCTCATCGCTCTCGTCACTTGAAATGACGTGTCTGTGTTTTGTTAAACACCCCTATCCCCTCCCAGGCTGCAAGCCCAGGGAGGAGAAAGACTGCCTTCCTTGTTCACAGCTATTTCCCCAACACTTCACACAATGCCTGGCACAAACTCGAAGCTTAACAACTATGTTCTGAAGGAAGGAAGGCTGGTGGGTGGGCAGGCTTTCTTGGTCCTTCGGGCATGAATGAGATCGTTCTCCAAACTCCGGCTTCTGTCAACACCCATGCAGCTATTCTTCTTCTGCACACGCACAAGATGTTACACAATGTTTCATTCATTTTACAACTCTCATTACTTCCAAAATGTTGTTTTTTCATTTACAAAGACTTGAATATTAAAGCAAGTAGGGCTTTTGTGCCATCTGCTCTGGCGGGAAGGGTTGCATTGTTAAGATCTCTGTCTTCACTTCGGTGTAATCAGTCCAAAAAACCTTTGCAGCTTCTTCTGTCCCCTGTTGTGGTCTGGGTGGGGGCCTCTTCTGTCTTTTGTAAGGACACTTATTTCTGATTTACAGGCCGCCCAGATAATTCAGGGTAATCTCATGCCAAGATCCTTAATTTAATCATATCCACAAATACCTTTTATCCAAATAAAGTCATATTCAGAGGTTCTGGGGATTAGGCTATGGGCATATTGTTTAGGGTCATCCTTCAATCCACCACACACACACACACACACTTCCAAACTCACACCCAGAACCAACTGCTCATGAGCTGGGCAGCTACATAGGTGTCATTTAACACACAGTTGTCTTACATAAAGCACATCACACAAACATCATATCATTTAATTCTCAAAGAGAGCTGGGAGGTATTATCTTATTTTAAACGTGAGGAGACTGAGACCCAGAGAATTTGAGTGATGTCTCAAGATCACTTGGCTTCTAGGAATCACAGCTAGGACTGAAACCCAGGCCCATGCGGCAGGAAAGCACAGATCTTTTTCTCCCTTTAGAGAAAGGAGGATGTTTTATGTCCAAAGAGGGAGCTGGGGTACTCAGCTCGCTGCTGCAGAAAGCTTGGTGGAAGCCTTCCTCTTCCTCTCACTACTTCTGCCACCCCCAAATGTGGGCTCACTGCTGCCAAGCCACCCCTGCCCAGAGAATAGGCCCTGGGCTGGGTCTCCGTCAGTCACCTGCCTGCTCCTCCCCACCCAGCCTGGAGTGAGTTCTCACGCAGGACTCCAACAACAGGCCACAGGGAACATTCCTTCAAAGAAAGAAGTGACTGGTCTAGGTCAGTCATACCACTGGAGGAGGGAGTCAGGCATATTTTGGGCTGACCAACCTAAGGAAGAATTTTCCAGCCATTTGCATTGCCCTCCAAAGGACTCACAGAGGAGGTGGGGATCTCTCCCTGGAGATGTCCATGCCTAGATGACTACCTGTCAGGAATGCTGTCAGGCGCTCTGCCCAAGGTGAGATGGGACCCTGGAGGACACCTGGAGGGCCTGGTAGCCGCAGGTCTCTTACCACGTGGGCGAGGACACCAGCTGCATCCGAAGCAGTCAGGGCCTTCCTGCTCCATCACATGGTGGCTCTCACTGACGGGTGACACAGAAAGGAGCCAGACACAGAGGAACACACACTGTATGTGTGATGGCTCAGGTCTTCTAAGAAGCAGACACTGACACAAGTGTAGATGTATTGTACGAGAGAGTTATTGGAAAATGGCTATGAAGGATAAAGGGGAGAGAGCCAGGGAAGGGGGAAACCCTTTAGACCATGGTGCAGGCCTGACCGGGGAAGGAGAGGACCACAGCTCTCAGGAGACATGCAGCAAGGACAGAGTAGTGGGGACCTCGCTTCCCATGGGGCTGCCACTGCCAGCGACTAAGCACAGAGCACAGTGGGACTACTAATGCAGGCCTACTCCTCCATAAGGGACCCCCCACAGCTGGTGACTTTGGCTCAAGTACCCCCTTTGGGGGTATGGGATGACTCCTCCCCAGTCTGCCCTCCTTCCCCCTCTCCCAGGTCAGGCCTGGGCTGCCTATAGCTGCCTTAGCCAACCCCTCAGTTCCCAGTGCCAGGCCCTCTGGATGGGCACCTCCCTCTCCACCCTACGGCATAGCTGGGCGGCTCCTTGGCTCAGGCTTGCTGGAACTCACTCCTGACAGTGCTGCCCCAGCCCGCCTCCCTCTGACACTGGCTGGCTGCTCTGACGCTCCATTTCTGTGGAAAGGGAGGGAACGTGGGAGGGCTGAGGTCCAGCCACCTGGGCCCTGGGCCACGAGCCACCCCTCTGTCAGCCCAGGAGAAAAGCAAGCGCAGTGGCACAGGGCATAACGTGAGTGTCATCCAGGCCGCTGCAGAATCAAACTCCCGCAGCACAGAGATTGGTTTTAAGAAGGGGACTCGCCCACTTCACAGACTGAATGAGACTGTCTACTCTCTACATGCAAAGAAACCTAGTGGCAACCTCAAACAGCCATTCCAGAGGGGTCCCAGAGCCTGTGTGCCCCCTCAGAAATGTGGGCCTATGGGAAATCAAGGCATCGAAGAGCAACACGGAGCATCTACTATGGCTTCAGCCCTGCAATGGCCTGAGAAGTGGGGAATAATGAGGTGGGTATGCCCTCGGGAACCTCAGGCCTCTATGTAGCAAATGTCTATGGAGCCCCTGCCCTGTGCCAGGGATGGAGGCAGCATAGTCCCTGCTCTGGAGCTCAGGCCTCAGGACTCACCCTCCGGCCCTGTGTCCACCACAGAGTCCAATAGGACACTCCGGCCCTGCCTTTAAGTAGCGTGCAGCCTGGCAGAGCCAGGCACCTGCCTTTAGCACAAGGTAGAGAGTGGAAGAGGACAGATAAGAGCAGATGAGGTCTGTGGGGTTTTCTGAGGAGGGAGAGAGGGAAGCAAAGGAAGAGCTGAGTCTGAAGGAGAGCAGAGCTGAACTGGGCAGCCAGAGGAGGAAAGCTGACTTCACTTCTCTTGAAGAGACTGCTTGGGAGAATTTATGGGAAGGCTGCTATCTTCCCATAAATTATGTTGTAATTTCAGAGATGTTATTCTCCGTGCCCAGGCCATTTCAACACCCAGCACCCCGGCTCTGCCATCTAGGTCCCTCCCCCGCTGCACAGCCTCAGAGAAGCAGTATCTGTCTCCCCTGGCTGGGGCTCAGGCCGGTCTCAGGTCGGTAACCACAAGGTCGTGCCAGCAAACCGCCCACCTCACCAAGTCTCAGGGGCTGTGTAAAACAACAGATGGATGCTCCTACTTCTGGGCCTTGGTTCTCAGAACACTCAGCATTCCAGCCAGACTTACTCAGTGAAGCGTTTCCACAGGTCCAGGCCAGGGACAATGCAGGTGACCCTGTTACAATGACTGGATTTTACTGACCTTCCTATCTTTATAGGACAGAGAGTTGAAAGCAGTGCTAAATATAGCATTAAGCATTTCTGTGCGCTGATGGACATGGGTGGTTACCTGTAAGGCTGTCTTACAGAAGCCAAGACATTACTCGAGACCCTGTCTCTGCCCTCCCTGGACATGTTCAATCTCTCTCCACTCGAACGCCAAGCCTTAGCAGGCTCAAGCATCTCAGACAGCTTTACCTCCACAATATCAGAATCCAGCTGCTTTCTACTACTTACGGCTACAAAATTATGGTGACTGAGGTCATGTTCACAGCCCTTAAGTGTGCTCTCGCAGATCAACCAGACTATGTGCTAGAAAATGATGCAGTATCAAATTGGTCCAGCACCTTATACTAAATGTTTTAGCAGCAAAGAAGTACCCTTCAGAAAATATATGGAGGACAGGGTTTGCTTCGCCACATGGAAATTTTTCATCAGCATCTATCTTTAGGGGGAGGGGAGTCTTCAAGAGAAACAGTTCATTCTCCAGGAGGCTAGAACCCTGGATTCAGATAGGATCTCTGACAGGAAATGAATGGGGCATTTCATAAATCTGCTGAGAAGGTACAGAGCCGGGCTCACCAGGCCTGTGTGGTGGCTCCAATTATTGGTTACACCAGGCCTCGGTGCCCGGCCTCGCCTCCTGATGGTATCTCATACTGAGTCGCTGCGGCCACAGCGTGATTTAATGTGGTGTGATTTCCTCACCCTGCTGCCCGGTGCTCCAGGGGAGGCTGCCCGGAGCACAGCTGCCGTACTTGGCATTTTCAGGGTTGACTGTGAGGGTCTGAGGAAGCCACCTCTGATCAGCCCAGACAGAGCTGGCTTCTTTCTGAACCTTTACAGCACTTGAATCCATACCTAAAAACGTACTGTAGCTCCTAAGCAGAAGCTCGAAGGGCTAGAGGGAGCCATGGGGATCGTACAGCTCCCCCTGCCCACCCCACCCCGCTGTCACTCATTGTCTCCTCCGTATTCCCAAGAACTGTCCAGACTCTGGGCACCTGCAGAGGCGGGCACCCCCTCTTTTATTTCCACTTGCGGCTCTGGGGGCCATACAGCAAGTCTCAGCCTTCCTCCATCTGATACCTGTCCCAGGGCCCTGGCCAAACAGCTCCTTTTCTTTCTATAAGTCTCACCCCAAAATGCCACCATGTCTTTCGACTTCTCCACAGTGTCATCAGCATTGCTATTATCTGCCTTTCTAACTGCAGTCATCCTGGCGGGTGTGAAGTGCTATCTCACTGTGATTTTGATTTGTATTTCTTTGATTGCCGAATCGAGTCAGCGCCGTGCACCATTTCCTGTGCTTGGAAGCCATTTGTATATCTTTGGAGAAATATCTATTCAAGTTCTTTGCCCATTTTTAAAATTGGGTCATTTGTTTCTTTATAATTGAGTGGTAAGAGTTCTTTATATGTCCCTTATCAGATGTGTGGTTTGCCAAAATGTTCTCCCCTTCTGTGGGTCATGTCTTCACTTTCTTAATGGCATCCTTTGAAGTACAGTTTAATTTTGTTGATGTTCAATATTTTTCTTTTTGCTGCTTGCACTTTTGCTGTCATACCTAAGAAACCATTGCCTAATTCAAAGTCATGCATAATTGCGCCTGTATTTTCTCCTCAGAGACATGTAGTTTAAGTTCTCATGTCTTTGATCCATTTTGAGTTTATTTGTGTGTGCGGCATGAGGTAGACAAACGACTTTGTTCTTTTGCACTTGGCTTATTCAGTTGTTCCGGCACCATTCATTAAAGACTAGTTTTTCTCCATTGGCACCTTTGTTGAAAATTAATTAACAGTAAGTGTCGCATCTGTTTCTGGACCATCAGTTCTATTCCACTGATCTACACAGCCCATTCTCTCTCTATATATATATGTATGTGAGGTCATCCATTTCTTCTAAGAGTCATTTTAGGTGCGTCCCATATACACAATATGTAAAGTATTAATTATTATTCAATCTTAAATATTTTTATAATGTTCATGTCATTCTTCCTTGAATCATGTGTTATTTATAATAACCAAATAAAATTTGTGAATTGATTATATATTAATTTTTAGTTTTATTACATTGTAGTCAGAGAATGAGGACTATCGATATTAAATCTTAGAGTATATCTTGGAGACTTTATAACTTAAAGATAGTTCAATTTTGCCAATGTTTTGTGTATATTTTAAGAGAGTATATTTTAAATACAGGCTCTAAATGTTGGGTGCACAGTTCACATATATCCTATTTGATCAAGCTTATTAATTATATATATTATCCAAATCTTCTGTATTCCTAGTAATTTTAATAAGTGATACATTTATATTGTTTAAAAATCAAAATAATGTAAACATATGTTTCACTTCCACTCATTTCCCTTCTACACACCCATACCGTACTCCAATCCCTATGGTCAATAACAGCATTAATCTTTGTATGTAATTCTTTGTATGCAGTTTTGTATGTAATTCTTTCCATGTCAAAGCAAATATTCATAGACAAGGAAGAAATTCTTCTTATCTCTCCCTTTCCTAGATAAAAGGTAGCTAATTACATTGATTTTTTTCTGCCTTTATTCAATTAACAATATGTCTTGGATATCGTCATATCAGTACATAGAAAACCTCATTTTTTTAAAGTTGCTTTTGGGTAGATGCACCACAGTTTATTTAACAATCCTCTGAAGAATGGCATGGGTTATTTCCAGTTTGGGGTATTACAAATAACACTGCCACAAATGCCCTTGTCCATATGCCATTTTGTACACGTGCAAGGTTTTTAAAATGAATTTTAGACACATTTGCATTCTTTACCTGTCTTTCTGTTACAGTCACATAAAGACAGTAATAGAAAGACAGTCAGCTAATAGTCGTTATGTTCAGACCCGTATGTGTGGCGGACCTGTCTCTCATCTTTGGGGCGGCTTGTACGTGCCACGAAACACCTTTCATCCTACATTATAGAACGGTCCCTCCGGACTGCTGCTGTATTTACTTCTCCAGGCAAATCAAAACTACCATCAGTCTGGGGTCCATTTTTTATTAAGACTTTTGCCTTGGGAGTTTTCCAGGCTTCTGGGTAGTATAAATTCAAACTGAAATCTATGTGAGATATAGGCCCTGAGTTTTGATTTCTCGGGGGATATGGTAAGTCTTAAATCTGAGTCCAAGCAGAGACAGACACGCTTTCTTGTTCCCTTGCTGAGCCAGTGGACAGTTTTTACCTAACCTGTATTTTCCCCAAGGCTGTAGCCTTCCAAGAGTGCCAGCCTTAAGCAGGGTCCTCATTCTAGCTCCCTGCCTTACGCTGCCCAAGGTCTCGTTTTTCGCCCGCAGGTGGGCATGAAAAGCCCGAGCCCCCTTGGTTACCGAAACTGCCAGCGTCGTGCCCACCACACCTGCTTCCTCAGCGGCCACTCCCTCCAGGAGTCAGCAGCTCACCCACCATCCACTTCCCACTACAGCCTTGAGTGCCTTCCTCATCTCTGTGCCTGGCAATTTTCCTCTCTTGCTTGCACACTTGGCTCTTCATTTACGAGGATTTTTGTTATATTTTATTTAGGTGCTTGTGGCAGAATTTATGTTTATCTAACATTTCCCTACAAGCCATTTTCTCCCTAAGCTTGTGATTCACATCAACACTGTTTACCATCCCTGTACCATGGTACCTGCTTGGTAAAGGCAAGTAACTCTTCCTTGTAAGAATCGGGTGTTTTAGGCTGGTGGAGAATTTTACAGATAATCTAAGACTTCAAGGGCTAAATCCTGATTGCTCCTGCAGTACTTCTACTCAGGCTAGGATTCTGGTACAGTCCTTTTCCCTTTGCATTTTGCTACATGGTTCTTCTATTCTGCCTAAAAGTCATATAGGTTTTGGATTATTAAAAAAATTGAACCTATTTAATATTCATTTCAGAAATAGCCAAGATGGTGTCAATTAATAAATTCTTATTTTTATACCAATATTTTTAGGTGAAATATGAGGTCAAAAGCATTTAGCCAACATGTTGTACGTTAGGCTACCCTGGTGGTGAGGTGAGGGTAACCGGGCATGAATAGCTCATTGTGAGTAAGCAGTAGAGACTGGAGTTCTGGTTAGCACTTCTGTCCTTGTTCTTACAGTTAGGCACAATGAAGCTATTTATCAACACCACTTAAATGTCTATAAACAGGGGGATAATCTGCATTCCCTTTGACCTTACAACATTTTCCCTCTATTTCTTCCCTGACGTATGTAATGTAGACATTCCCCTGATCTACCGATGCTGGACTTGGAAGAATCAAGCAATATTTCTTATGCCAAAGAGTGGCATAAAGTCCCATTCCACATGGAAATATTTTGGTGCTTTGGGCAGATGATTTATGTCACATGATGCTACAAGACAACTAGAAGAGGGAAGGAGACTTTCTGGGACAAGTGTCTCCATAATGAGGCTGGAGGGTCATGTTGACAAGCCAGTGTCCCCAATTTTTCCTGAAAATACATCTGCTGGTCATGGAATGGCTTGTTCTGGTGATGGAAGTGGTTGGGGAGGGCCAATAAAACTAGAATGGAATTACACAATGTTTAATGGTTTTGTGACTTACATAATGAGCCTTGTTCAAAGGTTATCCTTTGATTCAGTCTGGGAATACATAGCTCCATCTCAAAATGAAGCAAGTATCATTTTGAAGAAAACAACAGTCTTTGTTTTCTCTATATTATTCCAGGATGCATGAGGTACTCAGAATTCAAATGGGGGTTCTGTCATCAGTCCAAGGCTCACGATACCTTTGGAGCTAGAACTAGACAGGATATTGCCTCTCTTACTTGCTGCCTCCTTTGCAAAGCTGCTTCCAAGATATAAGAACTAAATAAAATTCTCTAAAGAGAACAGAACTTTCATAACCAGGAGTCAGCAGGGGAAATGCTGAGTTTAGGAACAGAAATTTCCTAAGCCACTAGCACACAAAAATGAATATGTGTCAAAAGGATACTTTGTTCCAGCCATTCCATTAGGACTGCTCAAGAGAAATGAATGCTGCACTAACCTATCAGTCAGCACGATGCTACATCTGCTGCATCATAATTATCTGATACTTAGGAGAACTGACCTGGAATGAGAGTGTCAGAATTGCATAATCTATTCTGGGTGTGCAGCACTTTTAATTCCGTACCCTTGGAGAAGCTGAAAAGCAGGTCACTCTTAATTGCATAGGCTAGAAATAATTTGATTTTGTTAAGTTTCTTATAATATATAGAATTATAGCATCATAAAATCTCAAGGTTAGAAGAGATCTTAAAGGTCATTTAGTCCATTCATTCAGGGATCTCCTCCACAATATCTCCACCAACTAATTACACAAGTTCTGCTTTGATAGCTTCAGTGATGGGGCACTTCTCTTTCCTAAAGGAAGGCTAATGAGGACTATCCCCACTTTGAGGAGGCAGAGATTTCCCAGGGAAGGTCATAACTTTTCAAAACCCAGGTTTTCTACAAATTCATGGTGAGCTGTTGTAACAGGTTCCTCCATGCCCTCGTCTGTCCCTGATGCACCTCTTGGGAGTTCCCCAAACTTTGTTTCAAATTCTGTCCCACCCCTTCTTTCCACCTCTGGCCAGACATCCTTATTTCTACATTCCCTCCTCCCTTCCAACTCTCTCATTGTTCATCCTTTCCTTCCCCTTGTGCTTAGGGAAGAAGCGCCTCTATTCTTGTCCCAAGAGAGACCTTTTACTGACTTTGCCAGAAGTGGGGTTTATGGCTGTATCTCAACCTTTCCTACCCATTTCAATTTGAGTATTTTCTCATTCACTAGATGTATAGGAGTTTGTCAGATAGTTTCTGGATTTTTTTCAGAAGAAATTGTTCCACGTGTAGCTGTAGATTTGTTATATTCATGGAAGGAGGTGAGTTCGGGAACCTCCTTTGTTGTCCTCTTTCAGAGGGACCCATGCGTCTTCCTCTCTTGCTGGAAATCACATAGTATAAGAAGTAGCCAGAACTGATTTTCTGTATTTACTATAGAATTTTTATTGAAGAATTAGTCTATTATATGTCCTTGTTTTCCTTACATAAACTCTGGGTGAAAAATGATTTTATAATTTAGTGCCAGCAAAAGTACCACCTGTCCTAAGAAAATATTTTTGTCTCTTTTATATCTTATATATGATCCATATTTCACTTTTTACATCAGCTGCCAAAAAGCTTAGAACAAAACCATATGATCCATTTTAATACTAATATTTATAAAGACATCCAAACCAGAAAAGAAGAAGTAAAACTGTCTTTGTTTGCTGGTAATATGATCTTATATTTAGAAATCCTAAAGATGCCATCAAAAAACTGTTAGAACTAATCAACAAATTCAGTAAAATTTCAGGATACAAAATCAACATACAGCCCTGGCTGGTGTAGCTCAGTGGATTGAGCGCGGGCCTGCGAACCGAAGGATCGCGGTTCGATTCCCAGTCAGGGCACATACCTGGGTTGCCAGGCCAGTTCCCAGCATGGGACACACAAGAGGCAACCACACATTGATGTTTCTCTCCCTCTCTCCTTCCCTTCCCCTCTAAAGATAAATAAATAAAATCTAAAAGGAAAAAAAAAATCTTTAAAAAAAAATCAACATACAGAAATCAGTTACATTTCAATATACTAACAATGAAACATATAAAAAATAAAGAAAACAATCTCATTGACAATAACATCAAAACAATAAAATACTTAGGAATAAATTTGACCAAGGAAATAAAAGATCACATGATGAAAACTATAGGAATTTGATGAAAGAATTTTGAAGACACAAACAAATGGAAATATATTTCATGTTCATGGATCAGAAGAATTAACCATGCTAAAATGCCCGTACTATCTAAAAATATCTATAGATTCAATGAAATAAATATCAAAATTCCAACAAAGTTTTTTCACAGAAATTTTTAAAAAGATCTTAAAATTTGCATGGAATTACAAAGACCCTCAAATAGCCAAAACAACCCTGAAAAAAAAGAACAAAGCTGGAAGCACCACACTGCCTGATTAAAACTACACTAGAAAGCTGCAGTAATCAAAACAGTATGGTACTGGCATAAAAATAGACACATGGGCCAATGGAACAAAATGGAAAGCCCAGAAATAAATTCTCACATGTATAGTCAACTAATATTTGACAAGGAAACCAAGAACACTCAATTGGAAAAAAATAGTCTCTTCAATAAATGTTGTTGGGGACACTGGATTACCACATGCAGAATAATGAAACTGAACCTCTACCTTACAAAAAGTAACTTAAAATGAATTGAAGACTTAAACATAAGAAAACATAGGGGAAAAGCTCCTTGGAGTTGGTCTTGGCAATGATTTTTTGGATATGACACCAAAAACATAAACAACAAAAGTAAAAATTAAATGGGACTTCATTAAATGAAAAATCTTCTGTACAGCCAAAGAAACAGTCAACAAAATGAAAAGGCAACCAAAAGAATGGGAGAAAATATTTGAAAATTGTATTTCTGATAAGGGGTTGATACTCTAAATATATAAAGAACTCATACAAATTAATAAACCCAAATTAATAATACACAGTAAAAAAAATCAAAAATATATTTAAATTTTGATCCATTTGGAATTTATTTTGATGTAAGACACAAAGTATGAATCCAACTTAATGTTTTCCAGACATCTGATAATTGTACCAATTCTATTTATTAAATCTGTATTTTTATCACTTATTTAAAATGCCTTTAATGTGCTGCTGTTGGGTTTGTTTTTTGGGCTAATATTTCACTTGATATTTCTTCACATTGATATTCATAAGCAAAATTGGCTTGTAGATTCCCCCTTGCTTCTCAGGGTTATTGTACTAGTTTTATATCTCATAAAAATAATTCTTCTATGCTCTGGAATAACAACTAGAATTATCATTATCTGTCTTTACATTCATGGAATTCTCCCATAAAACCGTCTGAGCCTCCTGATATTTTTGGTAGCTGTTTGACAATATCTTCTCTCTTTGTTTTTTATAAATTTTTTTTGCTTACATGTTCTATCTGTTTTGGGGGTAAGTTTTAGGAAGTTATATTCTCCTATAAAAGAATCTGTTTCGTCCATATTTTCAAAATGACTTGCATAGAGTAGAGCAAAGTAATCAAGTGATCCTCTCCATTTTCTCTATACCTGAGGATAGTACTCTCTTATCAAGAAATTAATAAAGATATTAAAAGTTAGTGATATTTAGATTCAAAAATGATAAAATTAATCAATTGAAGAGCTGTTTCTTTGGGGCAGAAAAAAAGGTGAACCATTAGCCAGTCTAATCAACCACAAATCTTTTAACTATCTTCATAACTTGTCCTTCCCAGGATGTCATATAGTTAAAAGTATACAGTATATAGCCATTTTAAATTGGTTTCTTTCACTCATCAATATGCATTTAAGATTCATACATGTCTTTCAGTGACTTGATAGCGTGTTCCTTTTTGGCATCAAATAATATTCTCTTGCACAGATGCACCAGTTCATTTATCCATTGACCTACTGAAGAATATGTTGGTTGCTTCTAGGTTTTGGCAATTATGAATAAAGTTGCTATAAATACTTGTTGGCAGATTTTGTCTGGATGCGTGGGCTGCTATGACAAAATACCCTAGTCTGGGTGGTTTGAACAACAGACATGTATTTCTTACAGTTCTGGAGGCTAGAAGTTGGAGATCAGGGGGCCTGCGTGCTTGAATCCTGGCAAGAGCCCTCTTCCTGGTGTGTGGACAGCCACCTTCTTGCTGAGTTCTCCTGTGGTGTGGCGCAGGGGAGCCAGGAGACCTGGTCTCTTCTTCTAAGAGCACTAAATCCCATCATGAGGACGCCACCATAATGACCCTAGCTAAAACATACTACCTTCCAAAGGCCCCATCTCTAAATACCATCGCATTGGAGATTGGGGCTTTGACACATGGATTTTGAAGGGACACAAACATTCAGTCCTTACCCATAGATACACTTCTTTACCTTACTCGGGTAAATACCAAGGAGTGTGGTAGTTTTGCAAGAAAATGGTGAACTGCCTTCTGAAGTAGCTGTACCATTTGCATCCCCACCAGCTATGAACAAGAGCTCCTGTTGCTCCATGTCCTACCAGCGTATGGTGGTGTCAGTGCTCTGGGGCCGGCCTTTCTCATCAGTGTGTAGTGGCATCTCTTTGTTGTTTTAATTTGCATTTCCCTAATGGCATATGATGGGGAGCATCTTTTACATGCTCATTGACCATCTGTATGTCTTCTTTAGTGAGACACCTGTTCAGGTCTTTTGCTCATTTTTTAATCAGGTGGTTTGTTTCTTTATCATTGCATTTAAGAGTTCTTTGTATATTTTCAATAGCAGGTTTTTTAAATCAGATACCATCTTTGCAAATATTTTCCCTAGTTTATGGCTTGTCTTTGTATTGCCTTAACAGTGCCTTTCACAAAACGGAAGTTTCTAACTCATAGATTTGTCCACGCCGAGCCTCCAACAATTCTTGGATTTGCTGAAATCGATTTTTCTACCCTGGTTCTGGTTCCCACGGAGGTTTTTGCTTGTGGATTTCTGCTCTAGTAAGTTGTGATTCTCTGTGTCTGCCTGTGCATCTCTCCAATTTTGGGGACAGCAGTGTGCCTGTGACCTCACTGCTCTGACAGATCTAAAATTTGTTCATCGCTCAGTTTGTCCAGCTTTTTACTTTCTGTTAATCTGAAGTGGCAAGAGCCAAGCTCCTTCTATGCAGGGCCATGAACCAGAAGAGCAAAGATTTGGTTTTGTTTGTTTTGAAAATTTTAAATAAAAGGGAATTTTGCTTTCTAGTTTTATTAATTTTTATTTTTATTGCATTGAGATAAAAGAAATCGGATAGCAGTTCTACTTCTGGCATTTACTGAGCTTGCCTTTGAAGACTGCAGTCATATTTTAGGTTGATTCCTGCTGCAGCGCAGGCAGGGGGAGGGCCTGAATCAAGGTGGAAAATGTGAAGAATGGTCTGGGAATAGTAATAATTGTGTTCCATTTCACTCTGGAGCAGATTGTGCCAGCTACAAGTTTTGTTTGTCCCGAGTTTCTTTCCCCTCTTTTCTTCTGCTAACAGAACTTTCCTTGGAAGTCGAAGCCCATTCCATGTGGATAACTCCTTCCCTCGTACTAATGTGTGCACCTGATCCAGGCCTAGCCGATCCAAAAACCCTTTTTATGGGAAAAAGGGATTAGTTTATCAATGAGCACATGACTTAAGAAGAGCCAATCAGAGTCTCAGCCAATTCTTTATAGGGCTCATTCAGATACAAGTCTAGAGCTGCTGGTAACCACTTTACCATTATGTAGGGAAAGTCTTTCTGAAAATGAAGTAAACAAAGAGGATGTGAGGAGAGAGGCTAAGAAGAAAGAGGATAAAAAGCCATATGACTGATATTGTCACTTGAACCCTTGAATCCAGCCAAGCCTTAAGCCACTTGCACCCTTTAGAACATTCTATTATATAATAAATACCAACCTATTTGTTTATATTAGTTTGAATTGGTTTTCTGTCACTCGACTAACACAGGTAGTACATAAGGTGCACTGGTTGGGATGTGGAGAAGAAAAAGGACAAAAAATGGAGGTCGGGTGAGTTCTCTTGGCAAGCTCACAGCCAGCATGTGCCCAACATGTAGGTCAGCATGCAGCAGGCTCTCAATGAGGCTGACTTGAACCCACGCCTGTCAGTAATGCAGAGGTTAGAGGCTGGAATGACCCTTTCTTTACTCATGTGCGGAAAGTGGGCCCTGCCTGGCAACCTGGCTGAGTCCCCTCTCTGCCCACTCTTGGCTGTAAAATATATTTTTGCTTAACTTGGGGACCCAGCTCAGCAGCGTCATGAAACAATAGGTGATTTAACTTAATCACCTATTTAAAGGTCATATCTCCAAATATAGTCACATTCTCAGGTTCTGGGGATTGGGGCTTCAACATTTGAATTTGGGGGACATGGTTGAGCCACAGCAGGAAAGTGAGCATCTCATCTCCCTGTCTCCTCTTCATAGTTCTGCTCTTCCCCGCATCTTGCTAACCGAGATTTCTGAGCTCCCCAGGGTAGGCACTCTGGGAGAGAGAAGGCAGGAGAGTAGAAGTTCTCACTCACTTGCTTCTGTGGTCGTTTTCTTTGCTGCTTTTCAGAGGTCACCCCCTACAGATCGCTGCAGATTGCTCAGTGCACATGCCTGGACTGGGTGAACACATCACCATCCCAGCTCATCAATGCCCTTCTCTTTGCAGGCACGAGGAATCTGTACAGCTTCAATTGCTTCCCGGTAAAGTCAGTTCACCCCAAACATACTTGCCTTTGATTAAGAAGAACATGCCTCTAGAACACAAGCTCAAGGCGGTGACAGGCAAGTCTGTGGACACAGCAGGAATGGGGCTCAGAGAGGAAGTGGGCTCAGTGAGGAAGCAGGCACAGACGGACTCTAGGTGTTGGTGAGAGCTAAGCACAGATGGTGGTGGATGTGGATTGTGGCTGGAGCTAGGCCCAGGTGCACCTGAGAGCAGCTGGGAGGGGTTCCAGGAGACAGACAGCTAAAGGTGGTAGGTGTGCCACCCTGCTAAAGCTGCCCTTCCCTTCAAACCTGGAGGCAGAAGTATTGAGCCTGCAAGCTTAATAACATTTAATGAGGGCATATCAGGTGCCAGGCACTGTATTAAGTGCTTTATATGCTGGCACTAACTCATTTAACCCTTCTAGTTCTGTGGAGTATATTCTCTTATTATCCCCATTTTACAGATGAGGAAACTGAAACACAGAGAGGTTATATAAAGTGTCCTGGGTCACACAGCTAGGGAGCTGGAATTAAACCTGGGCCATTTGCTTCCAGAGCCCATGCAATCAACTACAGTATCATCATGCTTCTCAAAAGAGAGTCCGTTAAGGGGAGACAGTCGCTCAACGCTTCAGGTTTTCAGCAATATGTGGGAGGACTGGTGACCGGGGGGAAGACCATGGTGAGAGCTGAGCACCGCTTCCACCAACTTCTCTCACAGGAGCCATGGGTTGGGATTTGGCCTTCCTCTCCTCCGCTCCCTGTGATGACTGGGTGAGTGGCTGGGAGAGTCGACCCCTAACATCCTGGTTTCTGTCCACAGCCAGCACAGACTAGCTGGCCCACAGAGCTTTGCTCAGCCGAAACTTGAATTTAATTTGCCAACAACATGCAACACCTTGGGCAAGTCACTGTCCTCTCTAGAACATTGCTTGGCTTAGCAAACGTAAAGAACCCCACCCACTGATGTCAATTTTTCTCTCTTCGTCCCCCTCTGGTCCAGAGTTCTCCATCCCAGCTATTCATTAAAGTCATTTGAAGCACTTAAAAAAAATGCCCATGGGGGCTTTGTGTCCTGAGGGCATGGGGTCATGCAGAGTGAAGACTTAATTTCAAGGTATAGGGCAAATGGAGGCAGTCCGGCTTCCTCACCCAGATGTCTGGGTAACTAAGGGAAGCAGTTTCCCACAACCTTGAGGATGGGCCTGATAAGCAATGTTCTCATAGCCTTGAGACTGGGTCTGATAAAGTGTTCCCATAGCCTTGAGTGGGCTTACATGGGTAGTATGAAGCTCTGTTGCATAAGATTTGATGGTATTCTGCCGGCTTTGTTTGTCTCTAGTACTTAAGGGGGCAGGGACTCCCCACTGGGTGCCACACTGGGGTGCCACACAGAGGGGACAGGTGACATGCACAGACATGCAGAGACATGCAGGGGGATATGCAGCTTGCAGTGTGCATGGATCGCCCACCCTTGAATAAAGGCAAGTCAGACATCCCAACAGCTCCGCGAATATTCTTCCGTCCGCCTGAATCTCATGATCCTGCCAGGACTTGAACGGTTGCAACACACATGGTCATAGCAATGCACCTGAAGTTCATTGCCACGACTGTGATGGTGCAGGAAGTGAACATGTGCACAGGACCTGAAACAGAATCCTCACCATGGATGGGCTCATTGAGGACATCGAGTGATGCCAGTAGTACAAGCCTTGCTGCCGACGACAGAGTGAAAGCCGTGGAACCTGCCGAAGGATCTACAACATGGAAGTGACTCCCAAGATCAACTTTTTGGTGAGAAAGCATCAGGCAGATCCATGGCAGGGCTGCGGAGGCCTGTGGACGGAAGGCCCAGTAGGAAAGCCCCTATCCAGTTGTGTCTCCACCTCTTTTTCTTTCTGCAACCCCATTTGCCTTACCATTTCTTGCCATAAACTCCATCAAAAAGGGAAAAAAGAAAAAAAATGCCCATACCTGGGCCCTCAAGTTAATTCAATGAGGATTGGGCGGGGGCATCAGGTGATTTTCACGCAGAGCCAGGTGACAACTGCTGCTCCACCCTCCCCACTGCATTCCCACTCAAAGCCATACACCAGGTTCCTTTATTTCTGTCCTCAAGCAAGACAAATCAGAGGCACTTCATTGCAAATGATTCTGGAAGCAAATCACTTTTCCCCCAAGGCCATTTTTATGCAGACCAGCCCTAGGAAAGATGTTGAGGGTTGGGCAGGCCAATGCTCAGGCCTCTGAGTGGTCTGGCAGGCTGGGGGGAGGTGTGGCACAAACTCTGGGGAAATTTCATAATAATATGGTCCATTCATTATAGCTGAGCACCATGTAGGCCTGGTCTTCCAGAGGAACACGAGCAAAACCCTTATTAGTCAAGGGCGCCAGGTGGGGATGGAGCCCAGCACTCAGCCTGAAGTAGTTCCAGAATTTATAAATTCCACAGGATGATGTTGTTCTGTGAAGTGTTGACAGCTGGCAGACATAAAAAGCTCACAGAGCCCATTTCTTTTAAGTAGCAGAAAAATGAGAAATTTTGCTCACCAGAAATAGAGGGAGTTACAAGGAGCCACGATTTGAGTTCTGGGCTCTCTCCAGCCCAGAGACAAGTTTCCCCGACACAGACACCTGCTTGTCAAGTATAGGGACAAAGGTGAATAATAGGAAGAGCCCTGGAGTTGCAGATTGAGAGAACTGGATTGGAAGGCCAGAGCTTCCCTGCCCTCACTCCCGGCAGGGCTGGCCAGGCCTCCCCATCCCTCTGGCCTTGATGTCCAGATCTCTGCAGTGAGCACATCAGACCCATGAACGCTGTGATTCCCCAGCTCAAAGCTCTGGGATTTCTCCCTTCCCCCGGGAAGGGTGTCTACCCACTCATTCTGGAACAACCAGCGAGCTCTATGGACAGTTTGACTCTTGAGAAACTTATCCTATGAATCTTAATTGAAAGGCTGTCTGCAGAAGCTGAGCTTTGTTTACCATCTTTTTATTGCTGGAAGGAAAGGCTATGGCCTCAGTATGATGAGTTCTGGGCTCCAGCTGGAGGGGAAGATTCTGAGGGTCTAGCTAGGTCTCTGTTCTTACCCAGAGAACTAAAATGTAACCATAATTATTTTCCAAGATATGTAGTACATTTTTATTCTGCAGTACTTTCGGATGCACAGAACAGTTGTAGAGATAGTACAGAGAGTTCCCCAACACCCAGCACCAGCTTCCCTCAGGCCACATCTTATATAACTGGGGACATTTATCAAAGCTAAGAGGTTAATGTTGGACACACTGTTAACTAAATTATGAACTATATTTGGATTTCGCTAATGTCCTTTTATTCCAGCATCCACTTCAGAAGACCACGTCATTATGTCTCTTCAGTGTCCTACGCCTATGACAGTTTTTCAGTTCCTGCTACTCTACATCAGGGCTCCTCAGCCTGCCTGTCCACTAGAATCACCCAGGAAGCCTTTGAAAGGCACCAAGGCCAGAGCCACACACCAATTACGCCAGAGTGGCTGGGTGCAGATAGGACTCGCACCCTGTTTTCCTGAAGGGACAGGTGAGTCTGATGTGCAGCCAGCCAGAGCCAAGATGTATTGCTCGTGATATATCAGAATTCTACTTGTCCGGCCAAAGATCTTGGTAAAGGCAAATGACTTTCCCTAAATTAATTTTTAATGACACATGAATATTTAAATACATTTCTTACATAGTGCTTGCTAGTGCTTTATAACTATTTAATCAAATCAGAACATTACAGATAAAGGTTAAATCCCTTTTAATTATCCCTTAATTACATTCCTTTCTTTTTCTCCAGAGACACAGTCACGCACCCTTGTGACTCTAGCTTGTACCATCACGCTTTTTTCTCTGATTTTTTAAAATCAAAACATTAGGAAATAAGATGGTATTGTGGTTTTATGTCTCTAAATGGTATAATATCACATAGGTAACATTCTGCAATGTGTAATTTCACTTGATGTGTCTTAAAGATTTATCTGCATTGTGACACATAAATCTAGCTCATTCATTTTAATAGCTTCATCGTAGTTTATGGTATAAACACACACAAACTCATTTATAGACATTTGGGTTACGTTAGTTTCTGCTCCAGCAAGATCTGCGGCCAACGCGCACCCCTCGGTGTGCTGCAGAACGCTCCGCCCAGCACAGCATTTACATAAACAGACCCGGCGCGCCTGCGGCCAGCGCCTTTCCCTGTAAAGGAACGAATGTGAACTGGAAGTGCTCGGCCTCAAACGGTGTGGCGTCTGCTCGCTTTGTTTCAGTCGACAGTATCTTACTCTCACCCTGACCCACTTTCCCAAGCGATTCTCAATTTATCCTCCCAAAAACGGTGTATGAGAGTGCCAGTTTTCCCGACATCTTCGCCAACATTTAATTTATCAAAACTTTTGTTTGCCAGCAAAGAGGTGATAAATGTTATTTCGGTCTTTTAATCTAGATTCAGTGACTATTTTAATAGAACTACAAAACAACCCAGTTGAAAGAGAACTCAGGAATCGTATAGTCCAACCCCTCTGTTAAAGAAGGATTTTTAATTGTATCGAAGTTGTACATGGACACATTATCATGGTAAAAATCTAAAATAAATTGGAATATATTGAATAAAAAATGAAATTCCTCCTTTGCATCTGTCTTTGACCCCCTTACTGAGAGACGAACTAATAGTGAGGGTTGGTATGTTCTTTGGCTCCTTTATTACCTGTATACCTGCACCTGGAAATGCATATAAACTAGAGAGGGTGGTAATGGTGTTTTACATAAAAGAGATATAGCTCTGGGAGTTTTTCTATAGTTATTATTTTCTCAGAACAACATATCTTAGAAATCATCCCATATCAGACACAGAGATCTACTCCATTTAGGCAGCAGTTGTCTTAACCACTGCCTAAAATTCTATAGTATAGGTGTATTAGCTATTTACTGCTTGTAACAAGTTATCCCCCGATTTAGCTGCTTAAAACAACAAACTTTTATTATCACACAGTTTCTGAGGTCAGAGATCTGGGAACAGCTAACCCTGGTGGCTCTGGATCAGGGTCTCTCCTGAGGTTTCAGTCGGGCTGTGGGTCAGGACTGCAGCCGACTGAAGCCCCGACTGGGGTTGAAAGATCAGCGTATGAGGTGGCTCACTTACATGGCTGTTGGCAAGAGAACTCAGTTCTTCTCCACATGGCTCTTTCTACAAGGCTGTTCACAACAAGGCAGCTTCCCCAGTGTCAACAAAGAGAGGAAACCCAAGATGGGAGCTGCCGTCTTTTTATAACCTAAACTCAAGAGTGGTGTGCCATTGTTCTGCCATGTGCTATTGGCTATCGGTCATACAGACCAACGCTGGTTCAGTGTGGGAGAGGACCACACCCGGGGCCATTCCAGGAGGCAGGGATCGCTGAGGACCAACCTGGAAGTCGACTACCACCTGGGGTTGCCATGGCCCATCACAGGTGGTCTTCAGGTTTTCCCATCACTGGCAGCGCAGCCATGAACGGCCTTGAACGTGCTTCCTGATGCACACGTACTCCTCCCCTGGTCCTAGCAATAGAGTTGCTGCAATTCCTTCATTTTCAAATGAGGAAATTGAAACCAGAGAAAAATGACATCTCCAAGGTCATACTGCCAATCACCTGCATGCCCAGGGTTACGACTTCAGTCACCTGACTTCCAGTCCATTTCATTTCCAGAACCATTCTGTGGGCAAGGCAAGTATGGGCTGAGATTTCAACAAATAACCTGAGATAAAGCCTGGCTGGTAATTGCCAACAATCAGTTCCCAGAATATCAACAAAACATGTAGCGGTTAATCTTGCTTTGCAGGTGCTAAATATACATCACGGCACTCAGACACTAGATTGGCCAATGCTGAGCGCCTAATCTGCCTTGATTAAAAAGAAGCTGGTGGAAATAGAAATCTTTCCATGCCATAATTAGCAGAAGCACTGAAGTCAGGTGGCTTGGGTTTGAATCTGGCTCTGGCTCTGTGACTGCGGGCGAGCCACAGAATTGCTGGTCTTGTTTCTTCATCTGTAAAATGGGAATGTGCAGAGTGCCTGGTTGCAGGGGTGTTCTGAGGATTACACGTGAAGCTGTATACGATGCACCGGCACAGACTCGGGCCTACCCGCAAAATGGGGCTGTGGTTCTCTGTGTGCTTCCTGGCTGACCCACTTCAGTTACCCATCAAGCTTCCCAAATGAATGAACTCCAGTTTCTAAAAATATGTGGTGCCTGTAATGCCCATTTTATTTCATTTCCCACTTCCTAATTCTCTGCTGTTTACACTGACCGTTATTTTGTGGCCTATGTTTGCCAATGCAGACTGTCCAGATTTTGGGCCAATGAGGCAAGGTGTGGGTGTGAAGTAAGCGTGGGGCCCACTGAGGGCTGCCCCCCCGGCCCAGAGCACAGTGCTCTTCCTGACCTCTGTGTGGTGCTCACCACCTATGGCACTGTCCCTGCAGGCACAGCCTGAATCCCCTTCCTCTGTGACTCTAGCTCCACCACAGTGCCCAGCACTGTAGACATGTCAGAAAGAAAGAAGGAAGGAGAGGGGAGGAGAGGGCAGGGGAGGGAGGGGAGGAGGGAGGAGATCAATTTAACTAAATCGAGTGAAACTGGATTCATCACAAAGGACATCTTTGGGACTTCAGATTATTGTCTGGATTCTGATTTAAAGCGTTAGGGGGATTGGGGTGTGGGATGACTGTGAGTTTTCAGACACCCAGCAGAGGGTGAGGGAAGGGCGTGAGTGTGGAGTTAGTTTTCTATGTGGTGAGCTTAAGGACCCCTTGGGACCTCCACAGTAAGCATCGGGTAGGGCATGAAAGGGACCCATAACTTTTTACCAGCTGATTAGCAAATGGGTTTTCAACCACAGGCCACTGGGTTTTCTTGAGCTTCAGGGAAGGATTTCTGGGACCCCTACGGTTCTTCAGAATCTAAAGTTCATGTGAGGGTTCTGACCAGAGCCAGATGATAGAGACGTGAGGAGGAAGTGACAGGTGCCCTGGGCAAGTGACCCCCAAGGCCAGAACCAGAAGGGCCAAGCAGGATCCTGAAGGCCAAAGGACACCCTCCGGGAACCCTGAGTTTGGCTTCCCCACTCTGCTCCCTGGCCCTAGTACCGCGCTCAGACTCCTAGAGGGAGGCTAGCTGGCTGACTTCAGTGGTAAAGACCCATTTCCTCCTCCACTTGGAAAGCCGCAGGGAAGCCAGCCAGGCCCCTCAGCTGCCTGCTGGTCCAGAGGGAGGTGCAGCCCTGCAGGGGCCTGAGAGGGAAGAGCAGGGCTCAGGGCACCCATACAGGGCTGGGGACCAGCAGGGCCACAATGCCGTCCCAGTGAGGGTCAGTTAGTTGGGCACAGGGGGCATGAATGATGACAAGCAAAGGCATGGACAGGCAGGCACTTACAGCACTCTCATTCCAAACCCCTTTGCTGTTCTTCCTCAGGAAGCAGCCTGTTGAAAGATAAATGTTCTGCCTGTGATCAAACGGATTTTTATTTATTTCCTTTCCTTTCCTCTCAGGCCTGAGCCAGCCGGGACAGGTCAAAGAGCAGGATTCCAAGCAACTGAGATGATCTCTGGAGAAGCCTGGAATTTCCCTGTGGACACAAATGTGGCAGAAAAAGGCAGAGTCTCCTGGTAGCCAGGGAAGGGAGTCGCCAGCACCCTAGGCCCTGTGGCAGGTGGGGAACCTCTCAGGGTGGGAGGGGCCACCAGCTGTTTGGGGAACCTGACCATTGGTTCTCTGCTTTCAAGGAGCCGGCTGGTCTTACGTCCCAGGCACATGGAACAATCACAGAGACCCTTACATCCAAACTCTGTTTTCCTTCTAAATGGTACCCAGGTGGCAGGAAGGAGAGGCGACGCCAAGCTTTGGTAAATCAGTGACTCCTCTACACTGTAACTGGGCCTTCAGAACTGACAACCAGGTTTCGTATGTAACTTCTCTCTGAGAGCTCTACAGAGAAAAATCTCTTACCAGACACTGCCGGGAAAGAGAGGCTTCCATGGAGTGAATGTAGTAGGCAAGTAAAGACCATTCACGAAGTCAAACTTTACAAAAATGTTTTTGCTGGCTTCTATGTCAAACTTCCTGAAAACACAGTGCTCAGTGTTGTGTTCTTAAGCACATACATCAAACATAACTGGACACCACACAGACCAGCCCGGGCCCACTGGGGAGGCTGGGGCAAGGGCCCCTACGCCAGGGACCCAGAGGGTCAGCTTTCAAGTTCTTGCAGCCCCGGGATTTTATAGTTTTGTCACCTGCCCCTTTATTAAGTGTCAACATGTTGTCCCCTGGCAGTTTCTCCACCCCCTGGTAGGAGCAGGAATGGGGTACATGAGATGGAGCCCAAGGGGGCAGGAGGCCTGGTTCTGCCCCCACCCTCCACCCTGGGGTGTGTGCTGTGCTTTGCCATGTGTAACGAGCACCCACGTGTTTGTGTGCAGCATCCACGGGGTTATTATACCCATGCTACATAATCATGATACCCATGTTTAATGCGCGTCCTTATTTTTCTCTCAAAAATTTGGGCAAAAAGTGCACATTATACACTGCAAAATGGTAACTTCCCTCCCGTGGACCCCGGCCCCTCCTCCGAAGCACGGGGAACTGGAACAGGTGACGCTGTGAGGCTCCGAAGCTCTGTAGAGCCGCCGACATGCTCTGAAGTGATCTCAAACTTAGCGTATCACCCCGAACACGAGATCACACTGCGGTTAATCTGTTAGCAGCCTCACTCTTCCTGCAAACAGTGCACTCCGAAGAGCAGGGGTCATTTTCTACTCCTTCTCCAGGGCCTGGAAGGCAGCGGGCCTGCAGCGGGCCCACAAACGGACTGGCCGGTTGAGATCAAAGTGTTGATTCCCTCTAGTTGTGAACCTGCCACCTGTCTCTCTGGCTGGGTTGCAAGCTCCCTGGGAGTGAGGACTAGATCTTTTCTTCATGGGATCTCCGAGATCCTGTGGCCTGTCGGGATGCAGTGTGCACCCAGGCCAGTTGTTATTAAAGTATGAAAATACTTCTACACAGTTGCTGCCTGAGCCCTGGAGAGCCCACTCCCCCAGATGCCCAGCATCTCCTCCAAGGCTCCCTCCCCGTCATCTGGCTCTGAAGGGTGATGCCTGGCCTCATGGAGCCTCCAGAACTCTGCTCCAGCTCTACGGCACCCTTCTGAGTGGTCAGTGTATTGCCGTGCTGTCGTTAAACGTCCAAGTGCTGGCCCAGCCCCATGTAGACAATGGGGATGCAGCACATGTCTGGAAAGTGCTACCTGTTACCTGAGAATTTATAAACATGGGCCTGGCCTCTGAGTGGATTGAAGGAGTTCTCAGCAAGCGAGTGGCTAGGGTCTGCTGCCTGTCAGTGAGAAGACACGTGTTGGGGTCCCCAGCTGGACAGCCTAACACCCTCCAAAGACAGCAGCAGGTAAAAAAAGTACAGACTTGCTGTGCTTACTGCCCTGTCCCTCCATCCATCTGTCCACCTGTCTGCTATTTGGGTACCACACTTTGGGCACATCAGCTCCAGGAGGCCAGAGAACAGGTTATGTCAGGGGACAGGTGGCAGGGGGAGCAGGAAGAGGGCGGGCTTGGTGCCAGGGCCTAGTCTGAGCCCCAGCCCTCTGGCTGACTGACCGGGCGGCCTCACCCTCAGAACCTGCACTTCCTCTTCCGAACAAGGGAGAGAATTGAACTTACCTTCCAGCTTGTTGTGAGGAGTGGGGAGTCTGACAAAGGGCCTGATCCAGCACCCACGGTCGGGGCTTCCCCTCCTAATGGAATGTGAATCTGAAAAATCAGGACTTTAAAAATGACAGAGTGATGACACAGATAAGTTCAGCTGGCAAAGATGCGTGCAGCTGTACACCTAAGTGCGCTACTTCGTGTGTAAAGTCTGTGTAAGCAGCTAAAGCACCAACTATGTTCTCAGGCATCAAAAATATTACCAGTCAAAAAGTTGAGATGCTAAAAAAGAATGGCTGAGCCAAATCTAGGATGTTAGTCCTGAAGAAAGTTCCTCAGATAAGTCACGTTCAATCCTTAATTTCTTCTTTAAGAACAGAAGCAGGAGGTATAAAAACAGTCCTGAGTACGCTTTTCTCCCTGAAGCTAAGTGTTTAACTGGTGCGTTTCAGTCACGGCAGAGTGGGAAGAATGATTGCGCTGAGCATCAGTAGAAAGACGATCCGGGAGCTGGGGGCTGTTCAGTGGGCCTCGGGCAGGCACACCTGGCTGATTAAACACGGGGTCAGCGGGGTTAATTACCTAGAGTTCGATGCAGGCTGAATGGGAAGGCAGAGTGACGGGGTCCTCACCGAATCCTCAGAGGTGGGCCTTGGCTAATTGGATCTAACGATTGATCATTTAATTACTGATCCAGAAAGTGCTGTGATATTGACCTTCAAGGTTCAGAGAAGTTTACAACACAGAGAAGTAGATACTGGCAATTGCAGCCACAGCGGAATTCCTAGTGTTCTGCGGGTGCAGGCGTGGGAAGGTGGTTTTCAGACCTCTGTCGTTTAAAAGGACAAGGACAAGACTGGAGAATTTCCATTTTATATACGCTTTTTCCCACTTCAGAAGAGTTTTGGTTCTTGCCATCTTGGTCAGTCTTCAGACAGGGCTTCCAGGCCGGGCGTGTACAAAGGCAGCGAGTCCCCGGTTCACTGCAGAAAGCTTGTTCCCCTGGGCTTATTTGAAACCAGCCGTTTGGAACTCAGAGCGTGTGTCCTGTGCATACCGGGAGTGCCCACTGAGTACTGAGTCCGACCACACACCCTTGGAGTCCTAAGAGCACTAGGGACCTACTGCCACGCTGCTGTGAGCCAACACTTTGGGTTCTTCTCACTCAGTGGGCAGCAGGGAGGTGGGCTAACCTCTGTCCTCCAGTGCTCCTTTAGCCCCTGTACTTCAGGGGTCCCAGTTTAGGGCAGAACTCAGGAACAAGTGCCAAAAACCTACACCCAAGACCAAAAGTGGTCTCATTAGGAGAGGGGCATGCTGGGTGTGAAGGGGGTTCCAAGATAGGGGACGGGTCACAGCCAAGAGAGCAGAAGCAGGGAACTGAAAAACGGGGGTGTGGGGGACTTGGCACATGGGCTGGACTCTGAAAGGCAGGGCGGGAGGGTATTCCAGGCAGGGGTCAGTGTGCGCAAAGGCGTGATGGGCTTCATTGCAGGCTACGGGAGGACGGACAAGGCAGGCGTGGGGCCGGGGCAAAGCCCTGAGCTGGGTGAGGAGACCTTTGTAGGAAGCCAGGCAGCGGTAGATACAGGGGACAAAGGCCAAGAGGCTCACAGGACACCACATTTTCCTGAAGCCTGGACCCTTGGGGAAGGCAGCAAATGAAACCCCTCGGGACACGCTTCTCTTCGCAGCTCTGCCAGCTCCTCCCCAGGCTCCCATCTGTCTAGGTGGAGAGACCCAAGGCCAGGGCAGGCCACACCTGTCCATGTGGGAAAAGTAGAGGTGGGCCTAAGAGACAGTCTCCATCCCCGTGACTGAGGAGAGGAAAGGAGAGTCTCTATCAGCTTCTTAGACAGTGTTCCTGCTTGGAGCCTCAGAGAAGCCTCAGGGAGAGAGGGCCCCTCCTGTCCTGGGAAAAATCTTCAGATCAATGAATCCATGCCACCCAGGCAGCGCAGGCAGGCACCAGAACACAACCCACACTACAACCCTCTGTTGCTGCCAAGGCTTTCCCTAAAAGAGCCGAAATGGTCTACCTGATGTGTTTTCCCAGAGCAGTCAGAATTCAGAGGCTGCCGGCCAATCTCCTGCAGGTTCATTCTCTGGATAGCAGATGAGAGGGGCCGAAAGAGGTCTCCTTAAAGCAGAAAAGGAATGAATGCCAGAGGTCTGCCCAGCTGTGGCTTGCTGGTCCGAATATCTCTTCCTCCCTGTTCCATGGGCTAGCTAACTGAGAACGATATGGCTGCTCAGAATAAAGACTACATTTCCCACCATTTCTTGGACAAGATACGGCCATGTCACTAAAATTTAGTCTATAAGTAAGTGCCACTTCAGAAGCCTTTCTCCTTCCCTTTTTCTCTTTCCTGGTCACTGGAGTATAGATGTAATGGCGGGAACTGGAGCAGCCATTTGGGACCATGAAGTAGTCTTGACTCTGGAGCTATATAGAGAGAAACAGTAAGACAGAAGGACACAGTGGGCCCTTAACCCCATGGAGCTGGTTTACTGGTCTTAGGCTACCTATTTCTGGGTACTTCCACGAAAAGAAATAGCCTTATACTTTGTCTAAGCTTTTGGATTTTCCCTGGTACTAGCAGTCAAACTTAATACTAAATATTGCACTATTTTTCAAGGTGTAAATCCAACATCCTCCATTAAACATACCCGGAGCTCCCCAGTCAGAAACTACCTCTCTTTCTCCTGCACCACCTTTATATAACACTGGTCATATGTATAGGAAAGCACAGATAATGTGCTGCTGTTCGCAAAGCCCTTTCACATGCATTGTTTTACTCATTTCGTGTTTCCTGTACAAAAACCCTAGGCAGGTACTACTGCCAGCGTACCATAGGTGAGGACGTGGTGGCTCAGGGGGCTAAATGGTTTTCTGGTTTGGCAACACTCTCCGGCTTTAATAGGAATGCCTACGTCCACCTCCTGCCCTGCCTGTGAGTGTCTCTGTGCCCAGCAGGGCTGATTCAACGCTGACTCCTCCCACAGCTCAGGGAGCCCCTCACAGCAGGTGCTGAATAAATTTGTGCCAAATTGATTTGCTGTAAATGCAGCAAGTTCTTCTCCACCTGAGAGTATTGATTTCTTCTAAACTGCATTTCTCTGTTTGACATTCTCCAAGAAGGGAGAAAAACTACAGGGGAAGAAAAGAACTTGGTCCTTTCAGGTGAACCCTTGGCCTGCAGGCCCGGCGGCCAGCGTGTGGAGGGGCCTGCTCTGGAGGCCTCAGAGACTCTGCAGCAAAGTGTGGGGACCCTGAGCACGCCTTCCTTCGGGGAAAAGAGCAAGAGCGTGGGAGGGACCCAGCAGAGGAGGGGCCTCCGAAGCTGGAAACTCAACGAAGATTCCCACCCAGCCTCCCCTTTGGGATGGGGCCATAAGGAGCCCCAGGAAGGCAAAAAAAAAGAAAAGAAAAGAAAAAAAAAGGAGCTGGTTTCATAGCCAGCCTGTTTTTACAACTACTAATTCATTAAACCTCACAGCATTCCCCCAAGGCTGAGCAGCAGGCAGCTCCTTCTTTTGATGAGGGTGGAGAGCTGAGGGAGAGATGAAATGAAACCTTGCCGCCTGGCTGTGAAGGGAAACCACTGCCCCAGACTGGCAATGCTCCTGTGGGGAGGGACGGGCCCGAGGATTCCACCTCTTGGTACCCAAGTGACTCGGGTTTGAGAGAAAGAAGTCAAAGTGACTTCCTGATGGAATGAGGTTAGCTATGGACGTGCGACTTGGGGCTAGAGGACTCTCCTGGGTGCCTGTGGTCACGTGCTCTGGGCCTTGAGTGGCATCCCCGAGAGGGCAGATGGTGGACAGCTGGAAGAGTGAGCAGAGTCCAGCAGCCTCTCAGTGGCACTCTTGGCCTGGCCTGGCCCTGAGGGGCTGGCTGAGCCCAGGGGAAGCATCCCTAAGACAACCTCAGGGTCAGCATTCCAGTGGCTGTAGCTAGCTGCAGCCCTTTAAGAAACCTCCCTGTGGGGAATTCCTCGGATGCCCCAGCCTTTCAGTCCCATTCTCTAAAGGAGAGGTGCAAGCCAGACCCTGTCACCCCACAGGGTGGGGTGGACTTTCCTGAGCTGCCCTCGAGTCTGTGCAGGAGTAACTGGCTTAGCCCCAGCAGCCGCCACCCTGTCTGGTTGGACTCTGCTAGGGCACTGAGTGGGGTAATGTTCTCCCCAAACCTACAGTCCCTCTGGGCTCCTACCTGCCCACCATCCTTGAAAGATATATGTGCATGATTTGAATAAAGAGCAAGATAATGCCAACCACAATGAGTCATCTCAAAACTAATGAGCATCATAAGTCAAAAGGCGTATTTTCCTCCCTTGTGTATTAACCAAGTCCCTTTCCAGATGAGGGGCTGCTGAGCAGAGAACTGGCACACAAATGTGGTCAGAGGGGCTCGCCTAACCCTCCCTGCCCCCAGTGCTTCTCTGCCCTCACGGGTGTTTATAAATGTGGGTTTTGAGGAGTGTAATGACGCTTGAAACACGGGGCCATGCCACATATATGAAAGAGATTGTTTATTTGTGTTTTATTAATTTCAGCCCACAACTTCCGCAAAGATAGCTCCCAGGACTACAGCATCAAATAATGCCTTTGAACATGAACTTTATTCCTTAGATTTCTCCTTCATGGTGGATCAGCAGGATTATTGCAACAACATTTTCACTCCACTGAGCTGCCTGCCTCCAGCCCTGCCCTCCTTGGAAATGCCATTTCCTCTACAGCCTGACAGACCTTTCACCAACTCTGGTGAAGTCCTCACTCCTCTGCATCCACCTACCACCCCCACCCCCCGCCACTCCGTGGTTCCCCAGTACCCAGAGCAGGTTCTCAGCCCTGACTACACAACAACCTAGGAGCTTAAAAAATTATATTGATGCTGAAACTCCATGCAGATCAAATAAATCAGAATTTGGGTGGAGGTGGGGGCAGGCACTGATCATTTTTGAAGCTCCTACGTAATTCAAATATGCAGCCTGAGTTTAGAGCCACTGGCCTAAAGGATAGAGTAGAGACGGTGAAGCTTTCTCCTTGCAGTGCAATGCCAGCTGATGAGTCCAGGAAGAATTAGAGAATTAGCAAGTCACCACTTGGCAACCACTGATACAACTGAGGCTGGCAAGTCATTGGATGCTTTTGGGCACAAGGTTGTTGGTGAACATGAATCTAATGTGTATTATCCTCCCCTCTGACAGCTGTCAATCTGTTCTCTGTATCTCTGAGTCTGTTTCTATTTTGTTTGTTAGTTTATTTTATTCATTAGCGTCCACATATAAGTGAAATTACATGGTATTTGTCTATCTCCAACTGGCTTATTTCACTTAGCATAGTGCTCTCCAGTTCCATCCATACCGTCGCAAAAGGTAAGACTTCCTCCTTTTTAATGTCCAAGTAGTATTCCATTGTGCAAATGTACTATAGCTTTTTTATCCACTCATCTACTAATGGGCACTTGGGCTGCTTCCAAATCTTGGCTGTTGTAAATAACACTGTGATGAACATAGGAGTGCGGATATTCTTTCAAATTAGTGTTTTGGGTTTCTTCAAATGTATTCCCAGAAGTGGGAATGCTGGGTCATAAAGCAGTTCCACCTGTAATTCTTTGAGGAAACTCCACAGCGACTGCACCAATCTGCAATCCCTCCAACATTGTACTAAACTACCTTTTTCTCCACCTCCTCACCAACACTAAGAATCAGGATTCTTAGGATATATCCCAGAACTGGAATTGCTGGGTCATAAAGCAGTTCCATTTTTAATTTTTTGAAGTAACTCCATACTGCCTTCCGCAATGGCTGCACCAACCCGCACTCCCAGCAACAGTGCATGAGGGTTCCCCTTTCTCCACATCCTCACCAACACTTACTGTTTGTTGATTTATTGATGACAGCTATTCTGACAGATGTGAGATGATACATATTTCATTAATTTGCATTTCTCTGATGATTAATGACATTGAGCATCTTTTCATATGTCTATGGGCCATGTGTATGGCCTCTTTGGAGAAGAGTCTATTCAGGTCCTTTGCCCATTTTTAATTGGATTGTTTGTTTTTGGTGTTGAGTTGTATAAGTTCTTTATACATTTTGCATATTAACCCCTTATCATTGGTGATATCATTGGTGAATATGATATCATTGTATCAGATGTATCATTGGTGAATATGTTCTCCCATTCAGTGGGTTGTCTTTTCATTTTGTTGATGATTTCCTTTGCTGTGCAAAAGCTTTTTAGTTTGTTGGAGTCCCATTTGTTTATTTTTTCTTTTGTTTCCCTTGCTAAAAGAGATATATCAGAAAAAATACTACTAAGAGAAATGTCAGAGAGTTTTTTGTCTATGTTTTCTTCTAGGATTTTTATGGTATTGAGTCTTACATTTAAGTATTTAATCCATTTTGAGTTTATTCTTGTGTATTGTGTAAGTAGGTGGTCTAGTTTCATTTTTTTGCATATATCTGTCCAATTTTCCCAACGCCATTTATCGAACAGACTGTCTTTACCCATTGTACATTCTTGCCTCCTTTGTCAAATATTTAATTGACCATAAAAGTGTGGGTTAATTTCTGGGCTCTCTATTCTGCTCCATTTATATATATGTTCATTTTCAATAGTACCATATTGATATCATTATAATATTAGTATTCACTAATGGCCAAGTGGATGTGTTTTCTTTCTTTAATCAAATGAAAATGACTACAGGAAAAATGTTACACTTTTATGATGTGGCTAGATCCTCCTACACCCCCTAAGGCCTGGCCGTATAATGTTTCAGTCACAGGTATCACTAACTCTGTGTGCTCCACTTTCCCTTAGGCTCCTCTGACCTGCTGCTCCCTGCTGCTCCCTGAAGCTGTTCAGGCCCACCTTGCAGGGTGCAAATTCTCACTGAGTCTGTTCTTTTTGGTCAGGGTTTCATTGCTGCCCTCCTGGCTCTAGGGCCTTCCTGCTTCGTGTTATCCAGAGAATGAAGTTCCAGTCCCCTGCGGTGCTCAGTGCTATGATGGGTAGGGGCTGATTCTCCTTACACAGGCCTTAAAAGTCCCCTCCCTGTTTCCAGCCCCCATTTCCCTGGCCTCACTCCCACCTCTCTATTTAGTGTCCTCACCGCCGTCCCTCACAGGCGTCCTACAAGGTAGACCAGTTCCCTCCCCGCCTGTACCCTCTGCCTTCAGGCCCTTAGACTGAGGCTTTCTCCTCTCTATTAAATCTAATTTGTCATTCCTCCATCTACTTTCCATCTCCATATGTGAGGTTGTAGACATCTCACTTCATCAGACTTCCAGTTTTATTTTTGGTTTTTGTTGTCTTTTGTCTTCTGGGTGATTTTCAAGAGAAGAAGGAGAGGCAATGCGTTCCCGCTTAGTCATCTTGAAACCACAAATCCGACTTGCAGATCGATAGCCCATAACCCACTTCTTCCCCAAACTCCGACAGCGTGTTTGAGATGTAGACTTGGTTGTTTAATAGACATCTCTCATTTGTCATCGATGGGACATGATTTCCTCTGCTCCTCTGAAAGAATAATTGACCAAGTCTTCTTGATCTTAATTAAGGCACCTACCAGCTTACTCGAGACAAAACCGCAGGGGAGAGCCTCGGCCCGCCCCGTTCACGCAGCCCCGGCCTGCCTGCAGCCCTGTCCCTCCCGGAGGCTGTCCTTCAGGACAGATCCTGCTTTTCCTCTTCTTCGTGCCCCTTCATCCATCACCAACTCAAGCTGCCATCACCTTTTTGCCTAAATCATTTCGTTACCTCCTACTGGCCTTCCTCCTGACACTCTTTCCCCCTACAATCTACTCTCCACCCAATGACCAGATCACGTCACTTCCCTGCTTCAAATTCTCCATCACACTTAGAATAAAACCTCAACTCCTCCCCGTGGCTGATGGAGCCCAGAACGATGTGGTCCCTCTCTCTGGCCCCACCCCCTCCCCTCCCCCTCCCTTCTGTCCTCAGCCATACTGCCCTTCTGACAGTCCTAACAAGTCTAGCTTTTCCCTTCCTTGGTGCCTTTGCCCTTGCTGTGTGTTCTCCCTCTGTCTGAAATCCCCTCCCTCTGGGTTTCACATGGCTGCCTCCTGCTCATTGCTGAGTTCCTGGTTCAACTGCCACCTACTTAGAGAGGCCTTCCGGGCCATTCATTCCATTTATCAAATGGATCTTTCTACCCCTCACCCCTGTAAGAGGATCTCGCTTATTTATGTATCTGCTGCTAGCTTCCCAGTGCCTAGAACCGTGTCAGTGGAAACCCAGTTAAGACTTGCTGAGTGATGGAATAGTTGGGAGCCAAAGTCCTTTGCTGTCATACCAGTTCTACCATTTGTGAGTTAAGCAAGCGTAAGCACATAACAGCACCTCTCTGAGACTCAGCTTACCCATTATGTAAAATGAGAATAATAATTCCTTTCCTTTCCTTGGGTGGGGGAGGGTGTACACACTGCTAAGCCTAAAGGGGGTGGTGAAAGTGAAGACCCTTGTGAGTATTTATGAACTGTGAAGTCACCCGAACACATACAGAATTGATACCATTTTGCTACTTCCCTCACCCCTCCCACTTATCCCAGGAGGAGCTGGAAGTGAAAAGAGGACTGGGGAGGGATGAGAGTAACTGGGTTTAATACCCTTGTTCCAGACCGAAAGGACCCACTGCCGCTTGTACAGCAAGAAGCAAGTGGGGAGCGTCTGTATAGCAGTTAAACACCCCAAACCTGCAGGGCTCCTGTGCTGGCCCGGCAGAGAGTAAGGTGGCCCAGGCTTGCACGCTGAACCAGAGAGGGCTTAGGCCAGCAGGGTGTCACATGCGTACTCGGCCTTCACGGACTGTACTCACTAAGCTACAGTCAGGAGCATCTGGAGTATTTGTTAATGACATCTTTTTTTTTTTTTCTTTTTAGAAAAAGAAATCATGGCCCTGGCTGGTGTGGCTCAGTGGACTGAGTAGGGCCTGCAAACCAAAGGGTCACTGGTTCCATTCCCAGTCAGGGCACATGCCTAGGTTGTGGGCCAGGTCCCTAGTGGGGGGCGTGTGAGAGGCAACCACATATTGATGTTTTTCTCCCTCTCTTTCTCCCTCCCTTCCAGTTGCTCTGAAATTAAATAAATAAAATCTTAAAAAAAAACCAAAAAAACAAAAAGAAATCAGAACAAGCACCTCAGGCACCAGTAAATGTCCTCTTAGTTGGGTTGGGACAGTTCTGTCTCCATTTTGCTAAGGTTATTAATCTTCTCTTTTAAAATGTCAGCTATAATATATTTTTTAAAAGGTATTGTCTTTTGCTTTCTAATGCTCCTTCTGTTAATCCCCTCCTGTCTCAGGGTTTTAGCTCATGTGTGTGGTTTGATCTGGGAACTGACCAGCACACAAACCAAATCTCTACAGCAGCGTGGTTCCCATCGGCCACGATATGCCTCCTTTCCAGCCAGACCCCACCCAAGCCCCTTCTCCAAGCCATCTCCCTCCCTCTCGTGTCCTTCTGCCCGTGGGGTGCTCAGTGTGGCCTTCTGCAGGGCTTCTTCTAGGGAACTCAGATTACCACAC
The DNA here is from genome assembly GCA_039655065.1 of Glossophaga mutica. NCBI lineage: Eukaryota > Metazoa > Chordata > Mammalia > Chiroptera > Phyllostomidae > Glossophaga > Glossophaga mutica. The sequence goes on along the minus strand of CM077304.1, from coordinate 170,618,915 downwards.
GGAAAGGGAGGGGGAGAGTAATGATGATGTGCACGGGGTTCTCTTAAGACTCTGGCCCTGCCTTTGTTTAGAGAGGGGTCTCCCACCCAGCAGTGGGACTGGCCTCTAGAACTGGCACCTGGAAATATCAGGTGCACAGAGTGAATGTTTTCCAATGGAGTTAGTTGTGGAGGAAGGACAGCAATTGGCTTGGAAACCCAGAATCTCAGTTATCAGGGTCAGACCATCTGAGCTTCCATCTGTTACCCAACTTTCATCTCATGGCCTCATGCAAGAGGTGTGCACAGCCCCTGCTGGCATACCTCCAGTGACATGGAGCTCACTACCTCTCTAAGCATCTCTTTCCCCCTCTACCCGCACTTCAGAGTCATCCACCTAATTCTCATGGAGCAGATAAAACCTTTGAGGGCATCCTCTGGGAATTTCATGGTCAATACAATTGCCACGGGGACTGTCAAGTCCCAGGAATTCATTAAGTTGCCGAGAGGACGAATGTGGACATAGGGTCTGTATTCAATGGGGACACAGAGGAAGCATTCCTGGTGTTAGTGGTTACTTCTGGGGCTCCACCCATTTCCTCTGAATCTGCCCTGATGCTAACTAGGGTGCCCAGTGCTCACCAGTCCTTCCTCCTGTGGCCCTCACTGGGCTGCTGTGGGGTGGGCACCTCTGGGCCTATCTCTGCTCCTTCCTCTTGCTCCCCAACCCCCCTGGTTCCATCTCTCTTCTCTGCTGAAGGTGTGGGCATGGTTTTCACTTACAGTAGTCCCCAACAGCGTGGTATACAGTAGGCACCCCCTTACTGCAGTGCTGCTTTTCAAGGCTTCAGTTAGCCCCGGCCTGTGCATTACACAAAATACTAAATGTAAAATTCCAGAAATAAACAATTCATAAGCTGTAAATTGCTGAGTAGCATGATGAAATCTTGCACCGATCTGCCTGGGACGGGACTCACCCCTTTGCCCAGCATATCCCTGCTGTGCGAACACGGATGTGTTGGATGCAACAGAGTCCTTCGCTCATGCTGGTCCACAGAGCTCAGGAAACTTCCTCATCCCCAGAAGATGATAGCTCCCTGTATGTGTCGTAGTGATAGCCACCGTGAGTTGAAACTCCAGTCCATGAGTTGGGGCCAGAGAATATGTTACCTACGATCTGTCATTTAGTCCGCACAATGGCCAGCTCCTGGGTAGGACTGGGAGGCTCCAGGAGGTCAAATCTGTTCTTCGACTGCACAGGGCTGTGAGAGAAACCACACAGCAGTGCTCTCTCTCACGGGGTGCACTTGGGGTTCCTGTCGCACCCAACAGGAGGCATCCCTCACCCCCATTCTGGATCTAGCACACGCCTGAACCCGCACTGTGGTCCCTCGCAGAGTGTGCACCAACAGCAGTGAGGCCACACCACTGTGAGGACTTCTGTCGGAGTGGGGACTGACCTGTCCTTTCACCACTGTGACCACAGAATGCAGCCCACAGCAGGTGCCGAACAGTGTCGTAGTTGGGGTGTCAGCTTGGGTGTCTCTCCTCCGAAGCCTGTGCTCTCTACACAGAATTCCTCTGTCTCTTCCCCGCAGTAAGCAGTAGGGAATTCCAGTGTTGGCTCACAGTTCTGACCTCATCCCTGCGAGGGCAGATGCCCCTTGTGTCTGGCGGGGCTCTAGGTCTTTGGGGAGCACCTCACTTGTCTGCCGAGGTGGGTGAGGTCCTGCTCCCTCCTGCTGAGTGGCAACCTGCAGGTTGTGGGTGTGCCCTGAGCCACATACAGATCTTGGAAAGCAGAGGTAGGTTGGCTTTCAAGTCCAGAGGGAAGGGACAGAAGATAGGGCCTCGCTCCTTATGAACAGCAGTTAATCTTCCCTGGTTGCCGCGGGGACTGCCTGGCACCATGGGGCATGCTGGGCCGTAACAGCAGGGCAGTGTCTGCAGGGAGAAGGAAATCTGGAATGGGGCAGATCTGAACCAGGACATGCCCCAGGCGGAGAGCAAAACAGAGAGTAGTTCAGAGGAAAGCCAAGGAGGAAGATGCAGGAGGGCTCTGGGCAGCTGGGCCTGTAGGGGCAGGGCCTCCACAGTGGACACTCTGGTGTACTGCCCACAACCCCCATCAGGATGGGGCTCATTCCCCCAGGAGTGCTGGCCGCTGATGGCTCAGAGCTAAGGCCATCCCCAAGGGGGTCCTCCCCTCACCGACAGCTCGTGAAGGGAAGGGCCCTGCTCCCATGCTTCAACCAGGGTTTCTCTGCACGGTTAGCCCAGCTCTACAGCTCTCTGCGGGACTGGTTGAGGCCTTTGTCATGACCACTACCTGCTCAGCTTCTCCCCGCCCTGTCCTGCTCCCTTTCTACAGCTCAGCTTCTCCCTGCCCTGTCCTGCTGCCTCATTTCCCACCGAACATTTTCCCAGGAAGCCTCCTGACGTCAATCTCCATCTCAGAGCCTACTTTCCAGGAGCAGCAGGAGCCAGTGGGGAGAGGCAGAGAGTGGTATGTGTTCATACACACAGTGGTTTTGGCCCAAGGTGAGATGATGGAAGCCCCAACTGGGAAGCTTCAAATTGTGGGGAGTGGCAGGAGCATCCTGGGGACCCCTGAAGGAGGCGGCTGGGCCAGGAAAAGCAGGCAGGAGGAGAGACCACAAAGGCACCCACAAGGTCCCTGGAGGGAGGGTTGTCATGGCTTCCTGAACTAGAGAGAAGGGGAGTTTCTCTGAGAGGTGGGACAGGATGAGATGGACCCAAGTTTACCATGAAGCTGCCTGCCCATGACCGTGAACAAGGACTTAAATTTTTCAGAGCGTATGTTCACTTAACCTTGGAAGATTATTGACATTTCTGTCACTTTCTGGCTCAGACTGCTGCTTGAACAGAAGATGACTACGTCGCTGACAGCAGGCTCTACACGCACGGAAACGCCACACACAGCCAGCGGAGACTCCCAGGCCCAGCTCCGTGCCTGGTGTGAAGGCATTCTGTGCTTTGGGAAGTGCCCAGCTCAGGCCGCATGAGAGTCAGAGGGGCAGCTGCCTGGCGTGTGGGCGAGGAGGCCTTCCTGAGAGAGGGCAGGATTCCCTAATGGGGAAACACTGGGTACTGCCCCTGGGCCAGCTTGGTTGTGCAGCCAGAGGGCTAGGACACGCTGCTGGGCAGGACCTGGGCTGGCCACAGAGCTTCCATGGATGGAAGCATCCACGCTGACAGCGCCCATGGCACTGGGGACGGGCTGCAGTGTAAGGGAGCAAGGGTACGTCTGGGGCCTTGTAAGTACTTTCATATGAGTTATCTTACCTGCTATCACAGTCGTTCTGGGAGGGCAGCAGGGCCAGGAGTCAGCTGAACTCTCCCGTTCTCATAGAGCAGTGCCTCCTGGCCAAGGTCAGACAGTGATGTCAGCACTAGAACCCCAGGCCGCCGTCTTCCCACCCAGCCTTTTCCCGAGACACCGTGATACCACTCACACAGAGCAGCTCTAACTGGGCCACCTGTTTTGGAGAACTCCACTATGGTCACAGGACCACGTGTGTGTCACTGCAGACCAATGTAGACCTGAGCACAGTTGTGCACAGAAAGTGAGGGCTCGTGCTGGTGAAAGTGTGGAGAGGGCGACTGCCCTGGGGAGCAGCCGGCACCACCTAGGCAGGACTGCAGGTACCTGCAAATCTCGAGATCCAGCAGTTTAATTCCTGGGCATGCAACACAAATTCTGAGCAGGTCCATAAGGACTGAGGACAAGGACGTTCATGGCAAGGTCCCTTGTGTGTATGTGTTGGGGGGGTGAGGAGGTGGGTGGCAGGGTATGTGGGTTTCCATCGCTGTGGGTGAGGCCAGGGAGACTGGGGCAGAGCACACCGCAGCGTAAGGGTGGCAGTTCTGTGTGTGTGTTATCAGCGGGGATGGACCTTAAAAACACAGTGCTGAATGAAAGCACAAGAAAATATTCTAAGTTACTCAAATCAAAACACCAATGTCATTCTGAAAGAACACCAAGTTGCACAGAAAGCAGGCTGTAACGATTGTGTACTGGGGGATGGGAGTGAGATATGGTGATAAATGGGAATGAATAAACATGATGAGAGGGGGGCCTGCCTGGGAGCGGTGGTGGATGGGTCAGGGGCTGAGGAGGGTTGTGTCCTTAACCTGCTATGCCTGAGGTTACAAATAATGGTGAGAATGAAGCAGAGGGAAAAGGTGGGAGGGAAGTGCTGGGACCTCTGGCTTCACCCACATCCCATCCCAAATAGTAGACCAGCCCAAGCACCCAGGGGACACCACTCCCCTCTCTCTGTGGCCTCTGCACTGGGCCAGGCCTGAGTAGGTCCTGGAAAACATGTAGAGGGGACACGGGCAAGGTCTCTGCCCTTAAGGAGCTCACAAACCGTGAAGACGGTGAGGTCAGTGTGCAAATAACCACATAGCAGGACAGCCTACAAGCAAGCATCTGGGCTTAGGGAGATGCCTCCAACAATTTAACGTGCCCCAAATGGCTGTCGTTTTAAAGGAATGTTTTAGATACAGACAACAGCATGGCGATCACCTGAAGGAAAGGGGGTGGGTGGGGTAGGAGGGGGTAAAGAGGGAATAAATGGTGATGGAAGGAGGCTTGACTTGGGGGTGGTAAGTACACACTATATATACATACAGATGATATATGTAGAATTGTACACTTGAACCCTATATAATTTTATTAACCAATGCAATTAAAGAAAGAAGACTTCAAACAAACTCACAGACACAGACAGCAGTATGGTGGTTACCGCAGAGGAAGGGGGTGGGGGAGGGTGGAGAGAGTAAAGGGGTCAAGTACGTAGTGACGGAAGGAGGCCAGACTGGGCGGTGAGCCCACAGTGGAGTACACAGATGATGCATTACAGAGCGCACATGTGAAACTTGCATGCTATTAACCAATGTTACCTCGATAAATTTAATTTTTAAAAAAGAATGTTTTAGGTAATAATTTTAAGAGTTCTGTTGTATCTGTGTAACTATTTCTCAGCTTCCCAAGCCCTTATGCTCTCTTTCCTGGGAAGTTTCCCACACTCCCTTGAGGGAGCCCTTGTTACCTGTCCACAAATGGGGAAGGGGTGACCTTGCTTGTCCAAGACTGCCCAAGTAGGGAGGGCAGAGTGTGGATTCAACGCCAGTCCTCTGCCTTAGAGGTGCAAGGTTCTCTCCGCCACACACCCTGCTTTCTCAGAAATCTCTGCTGGCCCTGCCAAATACACATTCGGCCCAATCTCTGGGCCTCCCATACTGAGCCAGGAGGCCACGAGGTCTTAGAATGAGCAGAAGCTTGGCCTTTAATAAAAGTGGGTGCTGGGTCACAGCTGCACTTGTTCCCTTAACGCACAAACTCCTGGCATGCTCTAGGTTGGGGGCCCCCTGAGCCAGCATGCCACTCTTTGGTTTGGTAAGATGCTCTGAAGGGGATGCAGTAGTTTGGTTTTGAAACATATACAGGAATAAATCTCGTCTACAAACCTGAGAGCTTTCCAAAAGTCATTATTATTTGTGTACACACAAAAGATGATGGTATCAAAAATGAAAGCAGAGTCTGGAGATGCTATTATTAGGTCTCTTTTATTTAGAGAACTAGGGCATCCGTAGTGAAAGTTGAAAACCCGGAGCCTACTTAGCCGGGACTGTTTTCTTAGGGGTGATGGTAACCAAGGCCAACCGTGAGCTGTAAAGTGGCCGGAGGATACTTACCTGCAACAGGGGAAAGGTGGGTGGCTAAAATTTTATAGCATTTATTGTTTTTATAAAAGTAATTAATATTTGCTATGGAAAATATAGAAGTAAATATGGGTAAAGATAAAAAGCGCCTTAATCCTACTACCCAGAAATGTTCTCCTTTCAGACTTCTGCTCTATTCACTCCTACAGGCACGTGCTCTACAGTGGAAGTTTCTGGAAGGCAAATTAAACACAGCACGATTCATTCTGTTTGCACCGCGCTGATTCTAACAGGGTCCCCGTCAGGAACCAGCCTTGCAGGAACTGTCAGAAAGCTGCTCGTGGTGAAGCACAGGGACACACGGTGGCTTTGTTGGTCTGAAGGAATTTCCTGTTGAGTTGTTTTGTTTTTTACTGTGGAGCTGTAAGGCCAAGGCCACTGGTGTCAGAGGAGGGGGAAACTCCTGAGTTGGCGATCTCAAAAGTAAATAAACAAGTTTTGTTTGGCTTTTGCTCATTTTGATCAGCCAGTTTATTTTTTTCCCCTTGCAATAAAAGACACTCAGAGCTATAGAAACACTTTAATTACTGAAATTACTGCAGAAAAAAATGCCTTTGTTATCGTGAGTCTAAAATGCTCCTGCATTTTATCCACTTTTTTTCCCATTGAAATAACTGGGTTTTTAAAAACATGTATTTGAAACACATTTTCTAAAGAGTTTAATAAAATATAGCAGAGCAGGCTCTCTCTGTTTATATGTACACATACATACACATATGTATATATACACACATACACAAATAGATGTGATTTTAAAAATAAAATTAGGAACATATTGCACATATAATCTATATTTTCCATTCTTTACTTAATAGCACATTATAAGCATTTCCCAATAATATTCTTCAGAAATATGATTTTTTCCATGATATGGCTATAACATACATTATTTATCCTCTCCCCTATTCAACATTTTAGGTTGGTCCAGGGTTTTTTTTATTATAAAAAATGTGACAAACAATGACTCTCTGTCCCTATTTCTCATTATTCTCTTACAATAAATTAGGATTTTAATGCCCTTCATGAGGTATTCATTAGTATTATCGATAGTATGCACAAATCTCTCAATGCAATGCTTGGTACGCTGCAGAAATTCAATGACTGGCAGTTATAAATAGGAAATCAAGCGCCTAAGAAAACAGGCCAATTCTGTCAGAGCTGAGAGTCAGGGGAGGAAAGCAAGCGGCCAGTCTGGGGTAAAGAGAGGGGCAAGGGTGGGGCGCCTGTGCTCCCAGGAGCAGCAGGGCTTGCCACTACCTAGAGCAAAGTGATTCTCGATGCGAGCCCCACAGAACACAGGCCCTGCCCGTGCCTCCCAGACATGCTCTCCCCCGGTCCTCAGAGACCCGCTCGCTCAGCGGCGTCGCGGGGCAGGGAGGCTGAGTGACGCTGATTACACTTGAGATTCGGAGCCGTCGTGCAACAGAAAACTGGGGTCACAGCACAAACAACAGAAATCACTGTGTTCTCCAAGATTCTTTATTACCTATTTTCACTCATGATGAAAAGAAAGAAAAAAGTAAATGAAATTGAAAGACAGTAAGATGGAAAATCCAACAACATTTCTTCCCCAAGGACTTCAGCTGGACTCTACACAATGGACCCCGGGGGCTTCCTGTTTGCAGCTCACTTACTGGAGAACTCATTAAAAGAAAAACTTAAAAAAAAATCCTCATTTCTTCGAAACGGCAGGTCTGACATGGTGCAATGAGAAAGTCGGGAGTACAATTTTTAGACAGAGACTGGAATGCTGATAAGACTAGGAGCGAGAGCCCGCCAGAGCCACACAGTCACACTCGCGTACAGCTGGGCTCCTCTTCGGAAGGAGTCTTGCCAGTCAGGACAGTTCCATTGTATGTCCTTGGGGATGGCCAACCTCTGTTCTTTGATGACAGGTTTGATTTCTGAGCACAGTCTCGTCGCCTGGAGCTGCTCGGATGAATAAGGGATGGTGAGGTTGTGTGATGCAGCTGGGAGGTAAGACCTGTGAAGGTGACAGTAATGAGGCCAGTTTTGTGATGAGGGCCACAGCTGGCACTGAAGGTCCTCCCCAAAGAGGTGGTGATCCTTCCACCTGCAGCAGGCAGCCCGAGCATCATGGGAGGGAGCACAGCCTCCTGGGTGCGCATGTGGAAGGGCGGCCTTTGCTGGTATGTCTAACACCCGGGCCGGCTATTAAAACCCTGGCTCACTGGTTCAGAGCTCACTGGGAGCTGCAGAAGTTCTGTTTGTTCTTTCTCTCTAAATGGAAGCCTATCAGTTTAAAATAAATTTATATTTGGTCCAAGAAAGGTCGGTTCTTCAAAAAATTTCCATTCTTTGGGGGCTAAGGTCAAAGGGCATGGTTTTCTTTCCTTTCTTCTCTCTGAACGCCTACTTCCCAGCCCACTGGAGATGTCTCCGAACTCGCCTTTCATGATGCCTGTTCCCCTGGAGGGAAGAGTCCCCAGGCACCAGCAATGTGCAGGCCAGTCATCACTGGGTGGCCTCACGGCAGTGACCCACAGGGTAGGAGAGCTGCAGCACCTGATGATCACAAAGGGTCCCTGCGGTGTCTCTCAAGGGTTCCAACACCACCTGGGGCGCTCAGAGGTGCCCCTTCCTTTCCTTCCCCCAGATCCAGAGGCCCGAGGGCTCGCAGGCGAGACGTACTTAGTCCTCTGGGATAGGGGTGTTGCAGTTCCCGTGGTAGATCCTGATGTGGCCCTCGCACCGGAAGTAGGCCTCAAAGACATCACTGTAGCCGTGGTCCCTCCACCAGGTGCAAAGCTGCCGGTTCCAGGTACAGTCCAGCACGTGGAAGAGCTCGGGGTGCTCCATGCCGATCATGGTGAAGAAGTCCTGGTCCCCGAGGTGGCCTCGGAAGTGGTACTTGTCAGCCAGCTGCTGCACCTGTGCTGGTTCTAGCAGGCGGCTGTACAGTGGGGACTGGCGCATGGCCTCCAGGTTCAGCAGCATCACCCCACTGTTGAAGCCAGGTAGCCCCTCGGGGGGTGGGTCCCCAACCCGGGTCTTGGGGTTCTCATGGCGGAACTGCCAGAATGTGTGCCTGGGAAGGGGAAAGAGAGCAGACTTAGCCCAGTTTGTGGAGTGAAACAGTTTGCCAGCCCTATTCCCCTGGGTCTCACGAGTGCCCTGGAGGGAGATAACGATTTTAGCCCATTTTTACAGCCATGAAAACGGAGACACGCTGAGCTGAGGTTCAGGATCTGGTACCATTATCACAGGCAAGTGGCAGAGCTGGGATCTGGACCCAGGTCTCCAAGCCTCATATTCTCCCCACGATCCTCTGCTGCCTACCACAGGATGACCTCGTCACCATCACTAACATGTGCAGACTCAGGATGCACCAGCCCTACACTAGGTCACTACACTCCCATGAGATGGGTGCTCTGTGAGACGACAGTCACTTCACAGCTGAGGAAACCGATGCACAGGGAGGCTCAGTAACCTGCCCAGACATATGACCAGTAAGCAGCCAAAGCAGGGACTAAACCCAGGCACCTGGCTCCAGAGCCCACTGTAACAACCCAGTGGGACTTTCTACCCTCTTGTCTTCATCTGTGATCTTGAAAAGGAGAGGAGAGAGAGAAGGGAGGGGAAACAATTCTGAATGATCTGGTAAAGGCAGAGGAAGCTACACGCAGCCTGAAACAAAACTTTCTGTCTTAGAACAAACTTTCTGCCAAGCCTCATTCATTAAGACCCCAAGCCTAGCATTTTTATTGTGTTGGGCAGCAGCTGGAGGCTTGAAACAGCTCAGGACTCATGTCCATGGGTCAGGTGAAAACCAGCAGCTATTGCATTTTTCAGACTATAACATGCACCCCCCCCCCAAATTTGGGAGGAAAGGGGTCTTATAGTCTGCATGTAGCTTACCTGGCTCACTGTGTGTGTGTGGGGGGGGCAGCGGTGGAACGGGGTCACAGGAGGCAGGAGCAGGGTCACCACTGCATTTTCCTCCCCAATGTTTGTGGAGGGTGCATCTTATAGTCCAAAAAATACGGTACTTCAGAGGGACTGTCACTTCAATTTCAATTTCTCTCTAGGTGGATTAGAAGTTCAGTCTAGACCCTCAGTTCATGGAATGTTAGCCCCGGGGGGTAGCCTTCTAGGTCCTCTACCCAAACACTTCCACTTGGAGAAGCGAAGGCATGCATTCAGAACCTCCCCAGGGTGACACATTAGAGCGCTGCCTATTCTGTTCTCCAGCCTTCTCGACGTCAGGTCCCCGTGTGCTGCAAAGGGGGAGCAGCAGGAGGGGCAGAGTCCTGGGCCCCATATCCACAGAGACGCAGTCTTAGCAGAGGGGTCAGAAACTTGGAGCAAGGACAGAGGGCCCTTTGTCATGGGCAAGGTCAGGAGTGGGGCAGGACAGTGCTCTGCGTCAGACTACACCTCACCTATTTTTACCTGCTTCACCCCTCCCCTAGCGAATCTCAGGGTGGGGAGTGCATCCTGGCAAAACCAGCTCTGCTGCCAGCCTGGAAGTGCCAGCCCCTGGCCTCCCCCGCCATGGTTCCCCTGACCAGTCACAGGACAGGATCTGTGTGGTGAAGTGTATGGACCCGTGAAAGGAGAACCAGAGACCCGGCCCAGGTGGGCCACGGCTGACCCTTTTCCTGCTCTACCACGTTTCTGAGTTTGGGGATGGAGAGACCTTCCTTGAGGTCTCGCATATCACAAAGGGCGCCGGCAGGGTGATCCTGGCGAGGGGAAAGCATTCCCTTTGGACATTCCCACACGTGGGACACACAGGTTCGTTGTTTGAGCTTGGCCATAACTGGACTATGAGTGCAGCCACACTCTGGCGCCTGCTTAGTGATAAAAACCTTGGCAAAAATAAGCTTCCCAAGCCAGCTGAGATGCTGGAGTGCTGCTGGCCGCAAAGGCCTGCACATCTGATGGGATCGCAGAGGGGCTGCAATGCGCTTTGGCAGCTCTTTGTTCACCTTACCCTGTTTCTTCCACATGGTTAACATCAGCTCCCAGTTGCAAACCTGCTAACATTCTGCCAAACAGACCTGGGCCACCACAACACAGGTGCATTGTTTGAGCTGGAACCCTCCCGCTGGGGGAGGGGTGCGCCACTCCAAGGGGCCACAGTCACCAGGAGGGGATGACAGGGCTGCAAAGACAGCAGTGGAGAGGCAGAGCGACGCCTGGGGAACTTCCAGACCCCTCACAAGCCATTGAGCCCACCACACTTTTTTGCCTCCCCCAGGTTTCTCCTTCCTTCCCAGAGAACCAGATGGTAGGAGGTGTGGGGTCAAGTCAGCCTCTCTGGGGTCTGTGCGGTCTCCCAGGACCACTGTCACTTGCCTCTGCTTTGTCTGCAACCTCATATGGTGCCCAAATGGTAGGGCCCCAGAGACAAAAAAGTGACTTGACGAGAAATGACAAAAGGTCAGTGCCGCTCAGGCTATGTGACCCTCAATGCTGGCTGGAGTCAGGGGCAGGAAAACGTCAGAACGCACAGCTGCAGCTACAGAGAGAAGACCTGCAGTCCCCCACAGCTAGAGAGGTGCTCGGAAGGGTTTCTACTGCAGAGCAAGCTGGGGAGCAGAGAGGCCGCTGCAGCCTCAGGCACTCTTACCAACCTCAGCAGGGAGGCTCCCCAGATCTGCTCTGCCTAGGAAAGTGTGACCTGACGCTGAACTCAACAGGCCCAGGAGAGGGGCGCCAGAGAGAGAGGACAGAACATCCTTCCAGGCAGAAACCATAATGCAGGTGCCTCTTTGGGAACGTGATGCCTGGCACCACCACTCAGTCAGGACTGAGAGGCATTTTGCACCAAACAGCCAGATAGAACCGGGTCTAGGACATCAGCACACTATGATTTGTAAGGCGAAGCAAAGGAAGGACAGGAAATTAGAAATGCTGGAGCAGAAGCAGAAACACAGCTTGGAAAATAAACCAACAGTTCTCTAAGTACGAGATTATTTCCAGGGTGCCTTTGTTCGAAGCATGCCGACTACCCCAAAATGAACCCAGTAAAACAGAGCATCTTCTTAGAGGAACGGTGGGGTTCTCTGGCTTCCAGGTCAGCTCGTTCCTGTGGAGGAAATTCAACTTGAGGCAGAGAGAATGACACCGGGAGGCGGAGGGCTTAGAGCTCCAGTCGGGGGTCCCGTGAAACTGCCCAAGGGGAGGGTCCGTTAATTTCTCCCTTCCCCGGAAAGGTGAGAGTGGCAGTGCCCTCCTACTTGCCCTCAGCTCCTTCTCCCATGCTGCATTTGAATGGGGAGGAGACAGAGGTCCTCAATTTGCCAGGGGCAAGGCCCCAGCTAGAATCCAGGCCTTCTGATAATGAGGTCTCTTTCATCTTTGCCTCACATTCCACGGGCTAATGTTCCAAGGAGCAGTATTTAGATTTCAATCTTTTTTTCTGAATTTGGCTGGCACATCCTGAGGCCAGGGGCACTGGGGACGAGGCCATCAGATCATGCCACTGCCGCTGGCACTTCAACTCAGGGACCAGACTCCAGAGCCGCCTGAAGCAGGCCGGAGAGTGCCCAGACCTTCGCCTTCCTCACAGGGCCTGGAGCGGCCACCTACGGGGTCTGGCAGAAGCGACGCCTGCCGGAGTGTGGCTGGCAGGGTAATAATATGGGTGTAGTGATCTGTTGTTTTAATTTGAACATTTCACCTAAAGTGTCATATGGTGCACTTGAGTGTGATATTGTTATTGTTACAGAATTACATGCTTACAATTTTCTAATAAAATATTTTGTAATAAAAAGGGGGGTTGTTTGAGCCGGACCCTGTATATTCACAGGGCCCTGGCCTGGCACACGCTGAGGCTGCAGGAGGCCTCTGTATGAATGCCGTATCTGGTTCTGAGTCCTGGAGCTTCCAGAAGCTTTTCTGATTAACAGCCCACACTCACACCTCAGTGGTGTCACCCTGCCTGCTGTCCGGATTTGTCCCATCCTCCATGGCCACCTGGAGACCGACACTAGAGGGGATACGGTTTCTTCCCCTTTAGAAATAGCTTCAACTGCGAAACAAGCCCCATGCAGGCGATGGTCTCTTGTAAGCACTAAGCCTACCCAGAGGTTAAAGGGCTCACTGGGAAAATACAAATGAAAAACCCTCAAGCCCATTCTTCCAGTTAGGAGTGGTGAATTTTCTAAATGTTTCACATCAAGTATGTCCTAATTAATAATCATAAAACAGACCTTAAAAACCAGCAAACTAGTTTTCATGAAGAAAATCCATTGAAAGGGGTACTTGAAATAATTTTGGAAAGCAAAGTCATTTCCTCAGGTCTTCCCCTGATGACCATTGCCAAGGTCACTCGAACAAGTCTCCCAACCAGAGACCCTGGCCAGAGAATCTAAAGCTCACTTTCTCCAGAAAAGAACATTTAATGCCGTGAATAACCCCTTTCTCCTCCCACCGCCCCAGACCAGAGGCCCTTTGCCCTCCCTGTCTCTTCATGATTTTTCTCTTTCTGGGTCGGCTTTCCTCAGCTCCCAAGGCTCAGAGTTTTCCACTCACTTCTAGGAGGGAGGAAGTAAGGATGGCGCTACACTTCGAGGCTGGGCAGCTGCACAAGTTTCCCCGACAAACTTCTAGAAGCCTGTGCTGACTCAGGCTGAGCTGGAGCTGTAGGCTCTCCGGCAAAGAAGGCTGTTTGAGGCCTGCGATTTAGGAAGACCACCTTATGCGCAGCACCCTGGGCTCTGGAGTGCTCATCTGAGTTCAGTTCGAAGTCACTAACCAGCAAGCAAGGCTAGGCCTCCTCTCGGAGGAGGCACACCGCCTGCGAGCCCTCTAATCGGCGAAGGCGGAGTCAGGAAACGCGCTTCCCTTCCGCCGGTGCTTGCGTACCAGCCCCAGGCAGCTTTGTTTGACTTGGAAGGGACCCTGTTTTCCAGTCCTTCGAGAGGAAGGGCTAGAAGTGAAGAGCAACGCTCGGCGGCAAGCCAGTGTCCCATCCACCCCAGGGCCCGTGAGGTGACCTGGGGACAGTTCTGGGTGATGTGGGGCTGGTTTCAGAGCAATGCCTGAGTCACAGTCCTGCTGGGGCTGAGGCTGAAGTTCTGTGAGACGGGTGCTGACTCTTCAGTTCTTTGGGGAACCACTGCCTTGTGGTGTCAAAGTGGAGAGGGCGTGGGCTGCCTGGGGTTGCGGGGCTGCCGCAAAGCTGTGGAATGTTCCAAGAGTCAAAACTGACCCTTATTGCCCTGGCTGGTGTGGCTCAGTTGGTTGGAGCGTCATCCTGTAACTGAAAGGGTGTAGGTTCAGTTCCCGTCAGGGCACACGTCTAGGATGCGGGTTGGATCCCTGGTCCAGACACGTATGGGAGGCGACTGACCAGTGCTTCTCTCTCACACTGATGTTCTTCTCTCTCCACACGCAATGAAAAAAATGTCCTTGGGTTAGGATAAAAAACAAAAACAAAAAAACTGACCCTTATTAGGATCTCTTGCTTGCAAGGCCTGAAGCGGACTTAAGTTTCTAGCTCTGCTGGACAGAGAGGGTAGGAAACATTCCCAAAATCACACAGGGTATCAGTGGCAGGACCACGAGGAGCCCCTCATAGAACCACAGCTTACCGGCCTAAAGACACTTACAGATTCATAGTCCACATTCCCATCTCACAGAAGGGAAAGCTGAGGCTCAGAAACTGCCCTGCCTGTAGCCTCACTGTGGAGAGGGCAACCCCATGATCACAGGCCTGTGGTGTGTGCTTTCCCACAAATGCCTCTGCTCAGAGAAGGCAACTGCTCCCTCCCGCCCCAAAGCAGGCCCTGTGGTAGGTCCCAGTGCCACGCTGACAATGACAGCCTCTCAGGAGGCACTCAGTTGGTGCTTTCTGATCTGGCAGGGATTACCTTCTCCAAGTCAGCGCACCTGCCACTGGAAGGGGAGCTGGGCACTCAGATGACCAGCCGGGGCCTTGCTGGGGGTAAGAGGAGAGAAATAAAGCAGGTGGCAGGTGTGAGCCCTCCTTGTTTGCAGAACCTCATGAGAAACCTGTGCTAGGCTTTCAAACAGCAGCCCTGTTTCCAGGTCAGCAACTGAGTGTCCAAACCATGACTGACTCAGAACAGGGAGAGGAGGACAAATGGGGGTCTGAGGCAGGGCCTCTGCTTCACAGGCTGAGAGGGCATGGGACAGACAGGAGGCGGTCCTTGGTGCAGGAACCAGTCTGCCTGGCAAGACAAGAGAGGGCTGCTGGGTTCCGACATCCACCAGAGATCCCAGGAGAGGCACACTTCAGGGGTCGTCTCGAGGCCCTCCTCCCCACCCCTTCACTCCCGAAGGGGCAGCAGCAGGACCTCCTGCCTGCCCCTCCATCCCTCCCAGCACGGAAGCTGTGAAGGCTCCTGCTTTGTAAACTCCTGGCATTTCTGCACAGCTTACCCCAGCCTGAGACAGCGGGGGTTCACAGAAGTGAGATGACCTGGGGAAGGTCCCAGGAAGCGAGGGAGGGAGAAAGGAGTTCAGAGCGGAGCATACGTTCCCAAAGTCTGTGTTTTTTTTAAACCATGCCACGTGGGAGGGAGCCTTTGGCCTGGGAGACAGGTCATGACAGCGCACTGGGGTGGCTTCCACGGGAGCTGAGCTTTCTAGAGAGCTGACTCTGTTGCGACCCGTACAGTGGACGATTCATTTTTGCTTACAAGACTGACCTCTCCACATTAGTTTTCTAGGGCTCTGTGACAAGGTACCACCAATCGGGTGCCTTAAGCAGCACAAATGTATTCCCTCACAGTTCTGGGAGCTGAAAGTCTGAGGTCAAGGTGCCAGCAGGGCTGGCTGCTTCTGAGGGCTGTGAGGGACAGTCACTGCACACACCTCTCCCAAGCTGCTGGTGCTTTGTTGGCAACCTTTGGCGTTCCCTGTGGAAGCAAAATCCCCATCTCTGCCTTCATCTTCACAGGGCGTTCTCCCTGTTAGGGTGTCGGTGTCCCAACAGCCTCCTTTTATAAAGATGACAGGCATGTAGTGGCTTAGGGGTCCAGCCTACTCCAGTATGATCTCAACTAGTGACAACTGCTACAACTCTACTTCCAAATAAGGTCACATTCTGAGGCAATAGGGGTTAGGACTTCCACATATAGATGGTGGGGGTGGGGCACGATTCTTCCCATGACACTCTCCAACCACGCAGACGCAGACGGAGGGAAATGTTACAGCTCATCTTCACCTGTTTTTCCACTGTTGGAACTCAGAGGCACCTGTGCGGTTCAGAACTGCTCTGGGCAAATTCCCTGGCCCCTGCTGCCTACAGTGGGCTGAGGCAGACAGTCATGATGGACTGGGCCGCCTCTGTCCAGGTGGGTGGCAGAAGGAAGTGGGTGTCGGTGGCCAGTCACACAGGTTGAAAGGAAGAGCAGAGAGATTCAGAAATGTGGGAACGGCGAGTAGAACATGCCCTCAGGAAACGGGCAGACTATGGAGGAGATGAGACCCGATACACTGACAGTGGGAGTAGTGAGATGATGGGGGGCTGCATCTGGAACCTGGAGGCCTGGGCTGAGGGCCAGCTCTGCGAGCCACTGGGCCTCTCAGGGCCTTGGAGTGCCCAGCAATGACACGGGGATGGAGATGAGACACCTCCTGTTGGAGGGGGCACAGTGAGCCTGCAGGTCCAGCTGGAGGTCCGTGTGGCCCCATCAGGTTCCCACAGCAGCGGTAACAAACTTCAGGAGCAAAAGCATGCACAAGCCCTGCCCAGTGCCATGCTGTGAGGAGTGGCCCTGACTGTCACCATGGATGCTCAGCCACAGATGGTCAAAAGCCCCTCCCCGCCCAGGCTCCTCTCAGGGTGTGGTGGTTCCTCCCAGACAAACCCTCAACCAGCTGGCTTATAGAGGTTTCTGTTTTGACAGGGCTTCCTGCTTCAGGGAGTCTAGAAGAGTAAAGGTGACCCACACAGCTTGTCTGGTTCCCAAAGCTGCACCAGCTACGACCAATCCATCCCTGTGAGACTGTAAACCCTGGGACAGCACTGGAATCACAGAAGGTGGACCACCCCTGAGGGCAAGGCCTCTGACCTGCCACAGGGTAGCCCTGCCAACCTGCTGGCCTGTCGAATGCCCCCAGTCTCCCCTTTCTCCACTGCCCTCTGGAACGGCTGTCTATCAGCCCTTCCCATGGACCAGCACAGCCAGAACACAGAGGCTGTGCCCTGTGCCCTCAGGATGGGTGTGGCACCCTTCTCTAAGGTGTCAGTCTCCTTCTCACACATTCAGGGGGCAGGTGTGTCACCCAGCCTGCTGTTCCTCCAGCCCAGCCTGCCTGAACATCTTGGCCACGCAGGCTTCCTCCCACACCTGCTGCCCCAGAGTTGTGGACACTGCTGGGTGGGGCTGCGGAGCTCGCCATCACTCAACCCCACAACCAGCTCTGGAATACTATGTGCCTGAGCTGGGGTGAGCCCTGAAGGGCCTCGTGGGGAGAAACTGGGAAAGAACCAAGGACAGAGGTGATGGAGGAAGATGCATTGGAGAGTTCAACCAGATGGATGGAGCTCAGAGGGGCTTACTACTGGGACAGGGGCCACTAACAGCCACAGCAAGGCTGGGCGGAAGAAAGAGGGATGACCTGGTCTTGAACAGGTGCCAGTGAAAAGAACAGCAGCAATTGGAAAAGCCCAGCAGGTGGCTGCATACAGGTCAGAGCGGGTACAGTGGAATTCTGGAGAGCTCCAACATTTAGGGGGTGTTAGAAGAGGAGCCAGGAAAGGTGGCTGGAGTAGCCCAGCCACCTGTCCCAACACTGACAACCTCACTGGCCAGTACAGACTCAAGCTGTGGGCCTTGTGCCTGCTGTGGGAACCCCAAGGAGCCACACACACCTCCAGCTGCACCTGCAGGCCCTCTGTGCCCCCTCCAACCTCTGGCCTTACAGTTCTGGGACTCAGGTGCTCGAAGTTCCCCCCAGTGGTCTCCCTACCCCCTTATCTCCATCCAATCCAGTGGGTCTCCAGGCCTTCTTTCCCCAGCTGTTGCCCTCCAAGCCCTCTTATTGGCACCAACCACCCATCCTCTGCCTCTCATCTGAACACTTACCTAGATGGAATGACAACCCCAACAATACTGAGTACCTCAGCCCCTCCTTTCACCAAGTGGAGACCATCCTGTCACCTCTCCCCCTGGCCCCCAGGGCATATGCTGCCTCTCCCCACACACTTCCAGAGCTGTCCCCCTGCACCAGAGCCTCACCATCAGTCTGGCTTGCCCCTTGAGTGCTTGTTCATCACCTTTGCCCACCACCCACCCCTTCTTCCTCTCTGCTCCATTCCGAGGGGCAACCTCTATAATTCTAATGACCATAATAAGGGCCTCACCTTGGCCTCAGGGTTCTCCAAATCCCACTTGAGCTAGCCACTCAGTCCGCCTCCCCCCACCCATGAACCTTGCTATCAGAAGGCACTCTGTTCCAGTGGCAGGGAACTGAGATGAAGCCACTCTGGCCGAAATGCCCTGCCCTTCAGCCCACTCTCAGCCCCTTGGGGATCTGTGGGGCCACCTCTTGCTAGTCTAGATGGTACCCTGGCTCCTGCCCTGCCCCTTGCCCCCGCACCTGACCACACAGGAGAGTGGGACAGTGCTGAAAGCTGCAGAGGGTGAGAACTTGGAGATGCTGCAGGAGGTGACCGACACCTCTGAGAAAGTGAGTGATGGAGACTACGAGGCCAGGCACTTAGCACTAGGGACCACATGCACAGGAGGAAACAGAGACAAGGAAGACGGGTGGTACCTTGCAGCCAAGGGTGGGCAGAGGGATTGCTAAGCACATCTGTATGCCAAGGGAGAGGACTGTGTATGCCAGAGGAGGGCAGAGTAAAGAGAGAAGAAAGGTAGGGTGAACAGCAGGGTGGGAACTTGGAGGAATCAGAATCATGATAATGCTAATATGTGGTGAGTACTTAGTATGTGCCAGGCCCTTAATGTATTAACTCATTAGAGGTTTGTCACAAACAAACGAAGGAAGTACTACCATATTTTGCCATGTATAATGTGTACTTTTTGCCTAAATTTTTTCAGGGAAATATAAGGATACACATTATACATGGGTAGTACTAATTCTGCATCTATATAAATGTTTTTAATTCTTTTATTTATGCTTATGCATTAAAAGTATAATTCTAAAAAGCAATAACGATATCCGTATGCAAAATAATACCCTGGAATACAATGTTTTGTTTCTAAATATAAATAAATTAAAAATTGAATTAAAAGTTAAAAGATTTTTTTCCCTGAAAGTTCGGGCCAAAAACGTGGGTGCGCATTATACACAGCAGAATACGGCATCATCTCCATGCTAAAGTGAGGGAAGTGTGGTGGCAAGATACAAAACAAGGGCCCAGCAGCCAGGCAGAAGAGTGTGCCATGAAGAGGGAAGTCCCGGGACTCATATGAGACTAGAGGACGGACAGAAGGTTCTAGGTGGGAGTTAGAAACATTGGAAAAGCTTGGTTTTGGTGAACTCTAAACCTAGGGAACGTAGAGGTAAAGCCATCTATGGAGAGAGAGGGACTGGGGTACAAATAAGGTTGGGAAAGAAGAATAATACATAAGGGCCCCTGGGAAATGTAATAAGGAATCAATAAAAGATGACTGAAAGGACTTGCCCCAGTATTGAGGACGCGAGTGGAGTCACGAAACCCTGGGATTGATAACTGGAATGTGTCTTATTCACCTCTGTGTCTTCGGGGCCCAGCGTGGACATTTGATTCACAGCGGGCCCTTGAGAACTGCTAAGTTTCAAATGGGAGGATGAAGGAAGGAAGGAAGGAATAAGAGACTGTCAATCAGAGGGCAGAAATTTAGAAGAAGGGAATGCTGGATGAAGGTGGTGGGGCAAGAGTTCAGAAAGGCAGTCAGGGAAGAATGTGTCCTGGGCCCTGGGAGTGGGAGCCACCAGGTCTTCACTGGAGGGAACCCGGTTTCACTCGAGGTGGGGACAGAGAAGGCACGGCAGAAAAGCTGGTCTCCCAGCCCAGAAATGCACATCTGTGGTGAGATGCCAGTGTGACAAAGGTTGGCGATGAAGGGGCCCAGATGGTGACCTGATCCAGCAGTGGCCTCAGCCCTCTGGACCACGTCCTTCGTAGCGCCAGCCCTGGAAGAACCCTTGGCTTCCAAGTACAGGGGCTTGTACAGCACTGGTAGGGAGCAGCTCAAGCCTGGGGGAAGCCCTGGGGCAGCCCTGGGGCCCAACCAAGAGACCACAGGGCCTTGAGGCAGCAGGCTGGGCTGGTGAGGACCCACATGCTGCTGGCCTGGCCTGGCCTAGGTGGCCGGCCTCAGCTCTGCTCCACAGTCCTGCCCTTTCCCTGAAATGAGGCTGAGAGAGGGACCTTTATCAGGTTGAAGACAAAGCCAGAGGGAGTCACCTTCAGAATTGGTTCACTGCCCCTAACGGCCCCTTGGTACTGGGGCACAACGGAGGGAAGTGCCCAGGACACACGCCGGGTGCTTTCCGGGACAGCGAGCAGAACACAGGTGTGTGCGGTAAGGGTACCGGGGAGGGGAATGTGTGGAATTTAACCTCGTGTCAGGAATAAAGCTCAACCCATCCAGCCCTGTGCCCTTCACCCTCACAGGAGGGGGTATTCCAACCCAGAGAAGCACCCTGGGGAGCCTCTCTGGGCGCAGCTGACCAGACACAAAGGCAACGGAGCTGCAGCAATAAGCGTCACTTCACGAGCCCTGAAAAAGCATCTCGAGTCCTCGTGTTCCATCTGAGCTGCCCTTACCATCGTCTGCCCTGCTCACTGCCCTGCATGTCTGTGGCATGGGTCTCAGTCAAAGCTAAGACAGAGCAATTGCCACACTGACACAAACGCTGAGGATCTTCCACATGTCAGGCACCGAGCCAGGCACCGTGGGGAGACAGCAAGGGGTCAGACACAGGCCCTGCCTCTCAGGAGCCTGTCGTGCGTGGCTGCACTTCTCAGACCCAGATTCTTATTCAGAGGCTGCATTTCTGACAAGCTCTCAGGTAATGCTGATGCTGCGTGCCCAAAGAACGTAATCCAAAGAAAAAAAGTATTTCTATTATTCTTGTAAAGAGATGTAAAACCATAGGAGTAGCAATGGTATCATTTTGTCCTGAAAATGGCCATCAAATAGGTAGCATAGCCACTTGCAAATTTTATATGAATTTTATGTTAATGCTTCCTGCACCTTCTCACTTTGTCACAGTCCTTCTGTGTGGGGTGGCAGGGAGAGGGGCCCTGGGGACATGCTTCTGTGAAGCAGCATGTTTAACATGCCAGGAGGGAGGGCCCAGCTCTGCCACCTTCCATCCCCAGGGATTAGTAATCAGTCTGAGCTGCAGGGGAAGGCGGGATTGGGAGGCAGGTGTAGGCTATTAGTTTCCCACTGACATGAAAAACATACCGCTGCGTGATGAGGTTAAGGATACAGATTCTGGGGGCAGACAGTGAGGGTTCAAATCCTGGTCCTCTGCTTACTGCCCCAGATAAGGTACTAATGGTGCCTGCACTTCAGGCTCCCTGTGTGGACACAGGGTTGTCAGGAGGGTGTTATGAGACGACGCAGGTAAATCGCCCAACACAGAGGAGGTTATGGAAGCTGCGGACACACATCGCGTTCAGTGAGTGGCAGTGAGGATTCTCCATGGTGAACACACACACTCCCTACTTTGTCTACAGTGGGCAGGGGCCCTGAACCCCGGTCACCTAGCTCTGCACACACCAGCAGGGCAATCTGGGATAAGTCACTTCCCTTCCCAGGGCCTCTGTTTCTCCACTTGTTAAATGGATTAGTCAGCCCTAGAATCCTTTCTTGTTCTGAAAGCCTATTGTTCTATGCCCGGGGCGATCACCGAACTCCAATAATTAATGTCTCTTTAAATTAGTACTAATGTGAGTGCAATGTGGATTTTTTCCCAGTTACTTGCTTTTGTTTCAAGAACCCATTTCCATGTATCCACAAAGCCCCACCAATCGTAATGAGCATTTTCGTGAGCCGCAATCGGTGTGTGGGGACAACCTGGCAGAGCCCAGGATGGGTGCGGCGAGACCACTGGTGATCCTCGGGCTCACTGTGACCATTCCGACGGGGGTTGGTGTGTGCTCCCAGGCCTCTGAGAGGCTCACCCTTGGGCTGCGGTGATGACACAGCCGCTGTGGGCACTAAGCACAACACAGGAAAGGGGCACCTGGGCAGCTGTGTCGGCTAGTCTCCCCCACCCCGGGCTAGCCCCAAGGCAGTGGCTTCCCTCACCTGCGTTGCCTGCGCTGCACACAGGCCTCCTGCAACTCCATGCTGCCCCAAGAAGCAGAGAAACCCTTCTTGACTTCTTAAGCCTCTTCTTACTCCAGAGTTGCCTGGGGCCAACGCACAGGGGCAGCTACATTAGAGGTCATGTATATAAATGGAACACACCCGAGCAAGATGCGCCCAGCCTCCAGTCCACCCGAACGTCCAGCTTGCCCCAGCTGCCTGGCATCCCCACACAGCTGGCTGCACTGCTCACCCTGAAGCCTCACAGCTTGCCAAGCCATTGTGCTGTCTCTGCTTTTTCTCTTTTGTTAAGAAGGGGGGAAAATCCACAAGCAAACTGTCCTCCTAACAGGCCAGCTCGGACCACAATCATGCTGGGCTGGACCAAGGGGCGACGTTACCAGGGCTTTAGCAAAGTCTGGTGCAGAGAATAAGCAACTCCTCAACGGTGGCCTGGAATCTCAGCTGCTCCTCTGGGCCTCAGTCCTGGGACTGAGGCTCCTTCTTGGAGCTGTGGCATGCAGAGGGTCTCAGCAGAGATTACAGACCTGCAGGGAGTCTGCGCAGTTCCAGTGGAAAAGCACAGCGGGTAAGAGAGGGGCTGGGCTCCTTCCAGAGGTGGGGACTACAGCCAGTGACTTACGTCTGAGTTGTGCTCATCTGTAAAACTGAAAGAATGAGATGTTTTATTATGGCTCTTATAAGGCTTACATAAGACACTCTATGCCAAGTGCCAGGGCAGAGCCTGGCACAATTATTAATTCAAGAAATACTTAGTGAAAACCTACCATGCTAGACACCATTCTATCTAGGCCCTGGGAGACAACACTAAACAAGAAATACAACAATGATTCCTGCCCTGGCGGAGCTCAGTGTCGGGAAGGGGGTGGGATGCATGCGGACCACACAACAAGCAATCAAGATTCCAGGTGAGATGGGATGGGATGGCCCAACAGCAGGAAGCTTTGAGGCCCCAAAAGTGACTCCTCACCCAGTCTTAGGGGCTTCCAGGAAGGCTTCCTGGAGAAAGTGGTACATACCTAAGGCCACACATGAAGAGTTAGGCAGGTAAAGAGTGGAGGTGGCAACGAGAGAGCCCAGCATTGCTGAAGACGAGATGGGCAGTGGGCAGGGGCAGACCAGGAAGGGTCCTATGAGGAAGGGCAGGGAGGCTGGCCTTGAGGCTGAGAGTGATGAAGGGGTTAGGGCAAGGCAGCTCCTGTGTGAGGAAGGTCACTGGCTAGGGAAGCATGGCTTGGAGGAAGCGGGCCTGGGAGCACAAGACAGGCGGGAGGCTGCCGCAGTGACCAGGGAAGCAGGGTAGTGCTGAGGATGGAGGGAAGTGCAGCCCCCCAGGAGACACTCGGCCAGCAGGGGAATGGGCCTGAGGACTGATGGATATGGGGGATGAAGGAGGGTAAGGAGGTCCAAGCTGGGGTTCCTACCTTGAGCGCTCTAGAAACGGCATACAGGGCAACAGCTACTTTAATCGTTATCCCTGACTTACGCGGGGACACTGGCCAGGCCACTCACCTGTCAGGGCCTCATTCTCCCACCTGTGCAACAAGGAGGCCTTCCCAGCTCAGATATGCTGTGGCCCTGTGGTCCCTTCTCCAAACACAGGACCGGGTTGGGAAGATGGGAAAGGGGACAGCGGTGAGATGCTGGCCTGTGTGACCCATTCAAATGCCACCTTCTTTCCAGATCCTTGAAGCAAACCTGTCTCTCCCCTGCTCCTTCCAGATGGCAGCCACCCTCCCCTCACTTCTTGGTGAGGTGCCCCAGAGCTCTTCCTCTGCCTCCCTGCTGTGTCATGCTGGTTGTCCCCTTCAATCAGGAAACATATCCCTGAGTCCCTCCTTGGATCTGTTCTGCTCAAGTCTATTCTCCATGCCTTCCAGACAGTTCAGAATCTCCACCGTGCCTCAGGGGCTCTGTATAAAGGTAGAAAAGAACTCCTCTCTCCCTTTTCCTCACCTAGCACTCTATGCAGGTGTCCACACAGGCAAGCCTGCGGCTGCGTGGACCTGGCAGAGCATTGTAGGAGAGAAAATCCCGCCCACTGCGCACAGGGCCTGCGACTTCTCGCTCTCTGCGGGGCAGAGCTCTGGGGCCTGGGCTTATCCAGAATGACACCTGGGGTTTGAGTGAACGTGAAGAGTGGAATTTTAAAAAAACAGGTCAAAGTTGGCATTAAAATTAGATGCTAGTCCGAGGCACTACCTGAGGAAAAGAATTGGAACCCTCTGAAATAAGAGCGGTTGTGCTGTTAGTGGCACCAGTGCAGGAGCCATCCTCCTTCTGGAACTGCTGGCCGCTCGGGGCGGCCTCTCCTCCTCGAGGGCTCCAGGTGGCCCTCTCTCAGCCTTTCTCCTGCGGCAGTTCAGCTGCTGGACTGCTGCCTGAGAAGAAGGGCCGTGACCGGGGCAACACCCAAAGTAACGAGACTCTATCTTCACCCACCCACACTCACGGAGGCCCTCGTCCCACAAATCCCAGGGCCTCCAAGGGTGTGGGGTTCCGAGCTGTTCTGCTGTCTGCCCCATGCGCAGCTCAAGGGTTGTCTTGCTGGGGAGGCCACAGGTTTCTGACTAAGTCTCAGCCTGAGGAAAAGCAAGAAAAAATCCCGGCTGTGGACACACCTTGGGAAGGAGGCAAAGGAGAAAAGAAATTAATCCTCCCAGCAGAGCAGGGAAAGCAGCACTGTGCTTAAACCCACATCCACGCCCCTGGCTGACCGGCGTCCTCTACACTCCCCGCCCCTATCGGGGCCTCCACCTCCTCAGAGTCACCTGGCTCCTTGCTCAGGAGCTACAGACACCTGCCCAAATGCACACGGACCAAGAGTGGCCCCACCAGGCCTCCTTGTGGCTTGTTCTGTCCAGACACAAATGCGCAGGGTTGCTGCCACAGAATGTGACTGGTTGACTCATCCCCCACACATTGTTCAGAGCCAGACTCCCTGCAGGACCTTGGGAAACTTTTACCAAGCTAAGCCCTTCAAACTTCATACCCATCCTCCTCCTCAGAAGGGCATCCCAGGTATTGCACACATATCTCACTGAGCGAGCTCCGAGCTAACCACCCGTCCAGGCAGCCATGTCTCTGGATGTGTGGGGACCGTGCAAGTGTCAGTCACACCGTCTCCATGTCATCTGCTCTTCCTCACGGGCAGGAACCATGAGGCTGTGCATCAGGGGCCCTCTCTGCACAGACTCGATGCTCCTGTGCGGCTCTGCTCAAGTCCACCTCCAGGAAGGTTTCCTCAGCTAACCCTGCTCTTCTTCCACTTCCCCTCTCAGCCTCGCTTACCTAACAGCTGTGCGGTGAATGGCAGTGCTTCTCCAACTTTACTGTGCACCCAACAGTTGTGAGGGGCAGGGTCCTGCATTTCCGACAATCCCTCAGGTGATGAGATGCTGTGGTCCAAGGTGACACTTTAGGTACCAGGAGGGTAGAGGAAGAGGGAGGACTCTGAGTCAGTTGAACTGTATCCTGGTGCCAGCTCCCTGGAAACAACCATCACACCTCAGAAGACGGCCGTGAGGATGACCTGAGGGGAGGTGGTGCCAGACGGTCCCTGAAGTGGCGGCACTCACAGATGCAATTTCTCTTCCTTGTGCTTTGATTTTCTCCCTGTAATAGCAGGGAACGTGATGCCTCTCAGAAGAGAGATACTGCCGAAGAATTAAATGAGATAGCACAGAATCCTGTGGTACATGGCAGATGATGGATGATGTGTTTTCCTTCTTTCTTTCTACTGTGTGGTCCTGGGTCTAGCATATAACCTGTGCCCCATATGGTCAGTCGGGGGCAAGGAGGGGTACCTGAAGGCCTGCCTTTTAGACCAAGGGTCTCCACCTAGTTCCGAGTGCTTGTGCACATGTTGCTGGGGGAAGGGGTCATTGAAGTCATGCTGACGGGCAATTCCTCAGGTCACTTCGTTTCTTGGGTACTTGTGCACGAGCAAGGACACCTGCCAGCACGTAGAAAGAGACACAACAGAGCAAGGGCCTGCAGGTAGCAGTCAGCCTGGAGAGCCCTGGCTGAGGCCCCAAGCTTTGCTGCCCCTGATTATTGGTTGAGGCATCCTTCGCTGAAGGGGACTGGATGTTCCCACTTGGTGAGTCTGATTCTCATAAAGGTCAGCAGCTCAACAGAAGAAAGCGAGGTGCTTTTAGAAGCTGCATTAACCAGTCTGGAAAAGACCACTTATCAAAACCTTCCCTTCTCTGCCCCTTTCCTTAGCCTGTAGGTACTCAAGCAGCTACAGAGAGGGTCTTCCTCATTCTAAGAGAGAGGCTAGGGGCTCAGAGGACCCAGCTCAATGCATGATATATAGCAATGTTGCTTCTAGAATCTAAAGCAAAGGCCAGAGGAGAATTAGACTGATGGCTAATCCATCTTCAGCAGGCATTTACTGACAGCCAGTCTGCACTCTCACCTTCCTTGCCCCGCACACACATAATAAAGCAAACCCCCTTTCCCTTATTCAGAAAGTTATGCTCTTTCACCATACTTGTAGGGGGTACCTGCTGAGACTGGGACCACTGAGGGGAGACTGGGGGATCCCTCTGGCATGGTCCCAGGCCACATCCAGCATGGAGGGACACATGGAGCCAGAGAAGGAGCACTGTAAGTGATGGTGACGCAGGCACAGAGCTCAGGGGCTCCAAGTAGGACAAACACTGCGATCCCCAGGAACCACGCTCTGTTCCCACAGCACGTTCCCACAGCACATTCCCCCAACGTACGCACATGCACAAACTCGTACGCACATGCACAAACTTGTACACACACACGCATTTCCTCTGCCTTTGGAAACAAGTCCAACTTCCCAGCCAGTTCTGCACCCTCCTTTCTTCAGAAAGAGGTACACGTTTGCAAGGAAGCCATTGCTTCTCCAGTCCCAGCCCTTCTCCTCGCCTTGGTAACATTCCAAATGCTATTTAACAAGTAAGGTTGAGGTTTCTTTCTTTCTTTCTTTTTTTTAGTCCTCACCTGGGGGCATGCTTATTGATTTTTAGAGAGGGGGCAGAGAAAGAGAGAGAAGAGGGAGGGAGGGAGAGAGAGAGATCAATTGGTTGCCTCCAATACATGCCCTGATGGGGGATGGAACCTCTAACCTAGGTATGTGCCGTGACAGGGAATTGAACCCATGACCTATCAGTTTATGGGACAATGCCTCAACCAACTAAGCCACATGGACCAGGGTGAGGTTTATTTTAACTGGCAATTAAAACCAGGGCACAGAAGCAAGTTTTGTAAAGCTTGGTTTTCATAGAGGATGACTTTTCTTCTGTGGGTTTACAAAAATGAGACTCTTGAGTGAAACTGTAGGAATCCACATAAACAGCGAAGCCCCTCAGTCTTCCAAACTGAAATGGAATGTGAAGATCTGCTTTGCCTGAGGCTAGGAAGAATTCAAAGTCACATGATTTGTTTCCATATTTAAAAAGAAAATAACGTGAAAATGCAAGACTGTGCCGTGAACTCAGACAACACCTCCTAGTGCAGGCTGCACCCATTTTCACCCCAGCTAGATCCCTAAGAAGACCTTCCCTGGGCACCCACCTTATGGGGTTTCCTACTTCTCTGTTCTTGTCTTCAAAAGCACAGAGAGTGCAGGCAGGTTAGTTTGTCTCTGCCCCTGGGGTGGTCCAGTCCCCTATCTGAGAATGGCATGGCTTCAAGCTGGAGACAGCCTGTGGAACTGTTCTCAGTGCTGAGCTGGTTTCGATGTAAAAACACCACACACACACACACACACACACACACACACACACACAC
Organism: Glossophaga mutica; assembly: GCA_039655065.1. Lineage (NCBI taxonomy): Eukaryota > Metazoa > Chordata > Mammalia > Chiroptera > Phyllostomidae > Glossophaga > Glossophaga mutica. Next base: position 170,591,179 of record CM077304.1, on the reverse strand, counting down.
ACACACACACAGCGCTGACATTTATTAAGTACTTTTTCCATGCCAGCCAGTTTTGAAATGGTTTATATGAGCGACCCCATTGCGTCCTCCCTGCTCTGTGAGGCAGGTTACAATGGCAGTGATGACGGCAGCCACTTAGAAAGCAGCAGGCGCCAGCACATGTACGCACTGCTGTGAGTGCTTTACACGCATGAACTCAATTACTCTTCAAACGCTTGTGAGGCAGGCATGACAATTATCTCCACTTTATAGATGAGGAACCTGAGGCTTACAGAGGTTAAGAAATTTAGCCAAAGCCACTGGGCTGGTGGGTGGTGAAGCCTGGGTTTGAACACAGGAAGCCTGGGTGCAGAGCCCATTACAATATGGTCCCCACCGCCCCTCAGTGCACAGTGAGCGCCCTGTGGACACTCCACTAAGACGAGCATCCCTGAGCATCTACTCTGCCACACTGCCCTGCTGCTCCCTCCAGCCCATCCTGACCCAGCAGGGGAGTGTGGGTGGAGGGAAACCCAGACACAGATTCCCTCATACAGAGCAGCTGGGTCGGGCAGAGAGAGCACTTCAAACCAACCCTTCCAGCCAGAGAAAGCTCAGGCTAATTGAAGGAAATCAAGAAAGGCCCCCAGAGAGTACAACTTCAGTGATGAGCGAGGAGGAAGAACTAACAGTCCCAGTAGGGCGGGGGTAGGGGGTTAGGGAGGAACGGTGTGCTTGCTCCAGGGCCAAGCTGCAGCAACGAGTGGCAGAGGAGACAAATGTTGTACGTGTCCACTGATATGAACTATCTAGAATGAGCACATTCAGAGACAGAAAGCAGATGAGAGAGGGCCAGGAACAGAGGAAGGCGGGGTGGGAGCTACTGCTTAACAGGTACGGAGTTTCTGTTTGGGTGATGCAATGTTTTGGAAATAGTGGTGATGCTTGCATGGCATCATGAATGGAACTCGTGCCAGGGACTGGATGCTTAAAAACAGCCAAAATAACACATTTTATGTTATATATATCCCACCACAATAGAAAATGAAGGAGGAGAAACAGCCACTGGGTGCAGACACTGGCAAGGTCTCTGGGGACCCTGTGCACCACCCTGCTGCGGAGCTCAGGGGCCGAGGTGAGCCACTTCTTCCCTTTGGGACCCAAGAACTGGATCCTTTGTGTGTCCAGATAGAATCAATGGGCTGAAAGCCTGGCTCGCCACCTGCATTCCCAGCCACCTGCTCACGGATCCCTCCCTGGGCCTCTCTGCCCTCTGACTGGCGGCAGTCTCCAAGCCACCTTGAGGTCTCCAGTCCCCACAGGGCTGCGGCCTTTCCTTTTCACTCACTACTTCAAGCACAGGCTGCTGCTCTGCAATCACAATTTATCTGTTTTCCAAGGCTGTGGATGCCAGAGGAATTTATCTGTTTTCCAAAGCTGTGGACGGCAGCAGCATACTGTATAATTAACATGGAATGTTCCACGGGAGCGGGAGCTGAGGGCATGTGGGACAGAGGTCAGCTTCTCAAACAACAATCACTTTCTGTGGAAGGACTGTTTTCTCCTCTCCTTCTCCCTTCCCAAGAGATTAACATCATAAAACTTTGAGACAGAAGGAAATAAACCTGTTTGGATTCACAAGTACAAAGCAGACCTCAGCGAAGGTGCGTGGCCTCACATATGGGGTAACAGCTGGACAGCTGCCTCCATCACCAGCCAGGGCCCATGACCACAGACACATTTAGCACACACCACTGGAGCACTCACCGACCCAGCACAGCCCCTGGGGGCCTGCACGGTCAGACTGCATGCGGTCAAATCAAGTTGCTGAAAGAGAAATCTGTTACTTACAAATCAGCTGGTTCACAAGCCCCTTTCTTGCACAAGGTAGCAAAAACATAACCATCTGATGAGGAATTAAAATGCAACAACTGTATCTAAAATCTTGTTCGGTAGGGGTTCTTAAGAAAAATTTGTGTTGTATAAGTGTAGCTTTGGTAATATCTGGGATCTGTTTCTTGCTGGGCATAAATTCGAGTGGGAAGAGAAAAGTCTGCTAGTCTATAGTTAAAAACAAAAAGCAAAAACAAAAATAAAAGGAAGACATGCACCACGAAGAGCAGGAAGAAGGGGAGGAAAGAATGGAGAGAAGAGCCATTCCCAAACAGAACTTTAAAAAAAAAAAAGGAAAAAGAAGAAACATTAAAAAGAAAAGGAGAGACAAAAAATAATAATAATAATAAAATTAAAAAAAAAAAAAAGAGGAGGGGAGGAGAGACTAAATAAGGTACCAAAAAAAAGTCTGCAAGAATGTGGAAATTCCAACTCCTCCATAAAGCCTTCCAAGATCTTGCATCGGAAATTAATCTCCCCACTGCCCTTGTTCCCAGGCTACCGCCCCCTACAAGGAGTGGTTCAGCCATGCCTGTCCCTCCCCTTGCCCATCAGCCTATGGACCTATGGCGGACAGATGAACAGGGCTGGTTTCCTTCTCATCTCTGAATCTCCTGCCTGCAACTAGCATGGGGTCTTGTCTCAGAAAGCATGGCCTATATGAAATGGAAGTGGATTCCAGGGGGGCATTCTGATTGCCAAGATAACTAGACAGTGATTTAGCTAGGACAGGGTCAAGGTACAAAACCTGTCCCTGAAGGCAAATATCCAGATTCTGCTGCCCTGACATTAGGGTGACGCCATGCTCCTCACTGCCTACAGAGTTAACTCTGACTCCTCAGCACAGCACATGAGACCACCCCCCACCCCATGATCTGGCCCTGCCCCTGCTCCCAGCGCCTCCCCCGTGCTCCCTTCAGATCAAAGTAGCTAAGTTCCTGCACGTGCCACCTGCATGTGCTGCTGCTCCTCTTGGCTGGCTGCAGTGTCCTCTCCCTTCTTGTCCACCAGAGACTTCTCCTTATGAAAACTCAGTTCGGAGGCCACATCCTCGGTGAAGCTCCTTCCTCTCTCCTCTTGTCCCTGGACACTTCTCAACTGTGATATTTATGATCATCCTGTGTGCCTCTCTGTCCTAGTAAGCTGCGAGTCCCTGGAGCCCAAGGACCGAGCCCTTTTATATCTGAGTACTGGCTGCCTGGCCCAGTACCTGGCAGAAGGAGGAACTCAGCCCCCACCCAGCCTTGGAGAGGCAGCCACGGAGCCCCCCACAGCATATGACAATGAGGTTGCAACCAATAGCTACCACGCTATCTCCAGAGCATGCCGGGCCACTTGCTGGGGCAGTGCTGCCCTATTGGAGCCTAGACATGAACCATCAGACTGAACATAAGCTACTTAATTCATTTACAGCAGAGAAAAAACACTCTACCCCCACTGTGGCCTTCACCAAAGTCACCCAAGTCACACTGGTGAAACAGTGCCCGGCAGGTTAGTACTTAAACTCTCAGGCATCAATCGCCATGACAAGACTGGCAAAAACAACGGCCAAACACGGGCTTTTGCAAAACTACTGCCTCCCCTCTTATTAATTTTTTTAAATGTATACAACTTGTGTCTGCTTTAAGTTAGCATTTTCAAACATTAATTGGCCCCTGGGACACTCCTTTTGTACTCTACACATTTTATGGGATTTAGGTTAGATTTGGTAGTTAAATATATATTCCTAATTAATGTGTTTTCTGAATGAAAATGAGAATACCTGGTCCTTCATGGAGATGATATATATAAAATTGGGAGTGTCAGCAAGCCTGACTGTACAGTTTTCTAAGAGTGAGGCCGGAATGCATGTTTTCTGACCTTGCCTGTTTTTTCTCTCTCTAAGGAATGAAAAGCTGGACCTGACGGGGAGAGTGGGGCTCACGCCAGCAGCTGGCAGTGCTGTGGGCAGGAGGCAGAGGGGCGCTGGGGGTTCTGTGCAGAGATGACTGTCTGCTCAGGACGAGAGCCTGGGGCTCAGGGCTGGGCTTCCATGCCCGCCATCTGGAGGGTTAGTCGCGAGAAAAAGAGAAGTGCGGAATCGCAGCCACCCCAGCAGCCTGCGTTCGTGCGCAGTCACCACTTCTGGGGTTGTTGGTGGGTGTGGGCCTAAGCCAGGCATTTTCAGCCGGTGTGCCACGAGAATTTTCAAAACTTGCCATACCTGACTATGTAGTCAGGGGCACTGACCTCTTTTCCCTTCCATTGTCAAATAAAAAAGTGACAACAGCCAGCACAACAGCAGCCATCCAGTGTGAATGAATCAAAATTATACCCACTTCTTTTGTCAATTCTGCAGAAAATATATTTTTTGTTGTGCCACAGAGTTCTAGTAATTAGTTTGTGTGTGCCATAACATGAAAAAGGTTGAAAATCGCTGGCCTAAGTCACACATGCTCAGTCCAGGGAGAATCAATATGGGGAGGGCAAGAGAGAGGTTAAATTTAACAAGGAAAATGTTCTTTGCCTTTTACAGGCTTTTAACATTGACATTCACATCTGTGTGCCTTTACCTAGACTCAGATAAATGAGGGAAGCAGCATATTCTTTGAGACCTCTAGAGTCCCTCAAGGGCGAGAATGTAGGCATGAGAAATATAGCTCAGGGCTTGGGCCACTAAAAAAAAATAGAGAAACAACACGATCCTGTCAAATGACCCACCCATACGGCATCCTGCGACCTGCCAGCACAGAAGAGCACCCCACACCATCGCACGGGGAGTGGGGGCGGCGCCGGTGGCAGCCCACGGTGACAACCCGCATGCTCGCACGCAGCCTCCCCAGCAAAGGCACAGGCCTTCGTTTCAAGTCTGGTTTGGGATTCGGAGCTCATTTCCCTGGAAGAATTATCTCCTTCGCGTGACAAGGAGAAATGTTATTCTTTTCTCTTTTTTGTATCTGTGTGAGATGATGGATGTTAACCAAACCTATTGTGGTAATCAGTTCACAATACATGTCAATCGAACCTTTATGCTGCACACTTTAAACTTTCATAGTGATGTATGCCAGCTATTTCACAATAAAAGAAAAAAAACCTTAAAAACTATCTCCTCAAGGTGCCCCAGCTCCTTTCTATACATGAAACACTTATATATGAAAGCCCTACATAGGGCCCTATATAGGGCCTAGAGTTTATAATGGGACCAATGGAGAAAAGAAAGGGGAGGACCATATGCCCTGGACACTGATTGGTCAGCAGGGACGCTCTGGGCCGCCCTCGCATTAGGTGGCTGTGAAGAATCTGTGCATGTATGCATGTTTTGTGGGAGAGCAGATTCAGGAGAGAAAAACGAGGTCCTAGAAATATCAGCATGGGGAAGCAAATGAAAGACAAGGGGAAGGACTAAGCAGGGGTGATGGTTCTGAATCCCCAAAACTCCTCAGCTGAAGTCCTTCTCTCTAAAGGGACACCCATCCCAGGTGGGAGCCAAGGCCAGTGGATCCCTTGAGAGCGGGAGAGGGGGGTCAGGGGCAGCCGTCAACTCCCGCTACTGCTCCATGGAAAAGTACACTGTGACTCAGCTGTCCAAGTCATGACTGAGGAACAGTATGCATGACCACGTGTTCACTGAGCAGGGCCCACAACCTCCAGTGCCCAGAGAGCCGGGCAGAGATGTGAATGGGTGATGCTCAGGCAATACAGTGCTGCCCAAGTCACAGAGCCCTAGAGAGTAGGGGCTTCCAAAATGGGCTGCCACTGTGCGGTGGGCCATGGAAAGAAGGCCCTTGGTATGACCCATACCTCTGAGTTTTAAAGGAAAGCTATGAAACACCCTGATTTTAAATGTTGGCAATGAATAAACATTAACCAAAAAAAAATGCTACCCAAAAAAAACCCACTCTTCCACCTGGTCTGTGGAATACCAGTTTGCAAACTTGTGAGAATAAATTTATTCTTTGGTCCCCAAATCTAGCAATAGGCCATACATAATCACCATGATGCATGTCTAAAATGCAGATTTGGAGCCCTCATCAACCACATCAAAATCCCCCCGGGGAGAAAGCCTCGGAGCCTGTATTTTGAGAGGTTCCCTCAGTGTTTGTGATGTGGCTGCAATGATATTTGGGAACCACAAGCTACTTTGTATTGTTTTCTGGTATTAATAGGTATAACCATTCACTTTTGTCTCATACCTCTGGTTCACGATAAAATGATACTGTAAGAATAATAAAGTAATAACATCACAAAATACAGACCAGGACTTCTGAAACAACCAGGGAAAAGACAGAGGTCAGCAGGGCAGGGACCTAGGACACAGCCAGTGCCCCACATGCAAAATTGTGTCTCATCTAAAAGATTTATGAAACTTTAATATTCTACTCCATAGTATACCCATGTGTTAACATACCAATTTCCCCCCTACTAAATCTCTGAGTCAAGCCCACTCTTCAGGAAGATGCAATATCTGCAACTTGGAGAACCTCAAGGCCTCCCCAAGCTCAAGGATCCCCAGGATATTTCCCAAAGTGGGAGAAACACAGACATATCTAGATGACAACTCACTGCATTTGTTTTGAGCCGAAGAGCAAAATGCCACATGAAGTCCACAGTCAGGAGGCTCACACACAAAATTATTAACAGGCTTCTATTTGAATTTCTGCTCTAAAAAACAGACATGTGTGTTTGAGAAATCTGTTACATGGGGCAGAAAATTATGACACAGGAACAAGAAATCACCCTTTAACAACAAAGGTTTAAAAGGTTAATGGCTCAAGAGTGGTTTGCTTACAATTTTTACAAAAAGAAGCAGTCGAAAGAAATTAGGCAATGTAATTGCTGTGAAGGCCCTGCTCATCTCGGCAGCGAGGCCACTTGGGGCTCCCCGTGCGGCTTTGTGGAATGAGCAGCTAAGACTCCTCTGGAAACTGCGGGCCCTTCCAGGATGCTCCAGCCAAGCACCCGCCCTGTGTCCACCCACGGGCCACAGAGCCAGTGATTTAGAGATCCGCCTCAACCATCCCCCATCCCCCGGGCTGAGGCGGGGCTCTGAGTGAGCTCCGGGCACTGTAACAGGCCCCTGCAGGCATTCTACCATTGTTGGTGAGGTATGAGGCAACCGAGGTGTTCTCAGCAGCACTAGGCTTACTTTTGCCTTTGTTGGTGACACTGCCATCTGTCACCAGCATTTAAAGTTATACCTCCTATTTTCCTACCTTCTCTTCCCTACTACCATTAGTTCTTAGTAAGCTGAAAGCCTTACTTTTTCCCAAAGTATTTACATTTTAACAAGTGCGAGCATTTCTGATTAATTTCAGGCAGCATCTCACTAATGTTTAGTATTGATTTTGAACTTCCTAAATGTTGATTCCTACGGAAAAGTAACGCTTTAAATTAGTTGTGGGCTCTTTATGTCAAAATGCCCAATTTGTTATCATTAATGAAGTGATAATCAAACAATCAATGAAACACCATTATCCCTCTGAGAAAAATGATAAAATCTCTTTGTGGAAGCCATATTCGGTGATGGTCATGATGGAGAGATGCTCTTGCTTTCTTCTGCTCTCCCATCCCACACCCAAGAGGCTTCTGGCCCCAGTTTCGCTCCAAACACACCCTCTCTCTCAAGGGATTAAATACTTCCTCTCTCGAAGCCTCAAAATGGGGTCTAAATCTCATTAGGCTGGAACGTTCCAGAGTTCAGTGATTCTAAACTGTGTGGGGGAGGAGCCCACACGAGGTTCTGCCACCAGGCTGCAGCCTTGGATGCAACACAGGTGAGACCCCTGCTGGTGAGGTGTGAAACTGCATGCACATAGGAGGAGAGGAGGGGGCTCTGCACTGGAAGGGTCTGCGGAAGCTTTCAGAAGCAAAGCTCTGAGGGTGGCCACCCAACAGAGTCAACAGGTGCCAAGTCCTCTTTCTACTGTCCTTTCACCACTGTCTTCCCATTGCCGCCTCTGCCTCAGTAACAGACGGGCTGGGAAACCCATATCCCATTAAAGAGACAGAGCCTGATCATCATCAGTACCTAACCCCTCCTAGGCCTCTGCTGAATTCTCGAAACCATTCTAGAGGCGTGGTGGGGATAAGACCCTGGGAGCCCTGGACATCTGGCCAGAGGTCCCACAGACAACAGACAAACTGCCCCTGGAAGGTAATTAAATCGGAGGCTCCTCCGAGTCTTTTCTGTTGCTAACAAGATTAGAAAACAAAAATAAACCCCTGATACACGAGGCACCTCCCCCCTCTGCCTTGTGTAAAGTGTATTTGTTTTGTTTTGCCTAGCACGACCTTCTATTTACAGCTTCACTTGAACAAGACTAAAAGCTTGCCTCCGAACTCCTTTCAAAAATAAAAAGGGGGGAGCACCAAGTGCAAGGGGGCAAAATTAACAACAGCGATCTGTTTCCTCCCCACCATTAACCCCTTCCTAGCATCTCCCACCACAAGGGCATGAATAAGCCCTGTCAGTGCATTTGGCCCTCACAGCGGGCTGGTGGAGATGGCCACCTCCCCCACCTCGTGAGGAAAGTGGAAACTGAACAGGAGAAATCCCCCGCCAGCCATGGCTTCCTGCACAGCAGGCCCCTTCTTCCATGGCTGGCTGCCTGCTTGCCTGTGCTGGGGGGGTGGTCCCTGCACACAACCAACAAAACAATCCTGCCTGGGTGACACAACTCTGATGCTCTTCCCCTCTCCCTTGGTGGGACCACCTCACGTCTGAGGTGGGGTGCACACATCCTTACCCAGCTGGTGTGGGTTTGCAGCCCCCCTGGCACCGCCTCCTGTGTGGGATTGGGGCCTGTACAGGGCGACCTGCCGGGTTGCCCTGTGGCGCCTGGGTGGCAAGTCCCAGTTCCGAGCTGGGCCAACCATGTTGTGTTGCTCTTCCATCCATTCTTGTTTTTATTAAAAATAACTGTGTGTGAAAACCAACCAGGCATAAACATTAATTACAAATGCAAACCACTGCATTTACAGAAACATGAAATCTGAGCCCTGACCAGTGTGTATGGCTCAGTTGGTTGGGCTGTTGCCCTCCAAACAAAAGGTCACCAGTTCAATTCCTCGTCAGGGCACAAGCCTGGGTTGCAGGCTCGGTCCCTGGTCGGGGCCCTAAGGAGAGGCAACTGATCACTGTTTCTCTCTTACATAGATGTTTCTCTCCCTCTTTTTCTCCCTCCCTTTACCCCTCTCTAAAAATAAATAAAATATTTTTTAAAAACATGGAATGTGAGCAAAATATAAAGAAATACTAAAACTACGTATAATTGGAAACTTTCTCAAGAACTTTCAGCTGTTATGCAACTGCTAAATCTAACACCTGTGTCACTCATTTGAGACTTGGTCAAATATTTTTCCTTTAAAAAAAAACATTTCTTGTTTGTAAAATATATTTTAAGTAAAAAAGCTAGAAATCCTACAAACCACAAAGAAAGAACACTTACATATAACTTAATCTCAGTCTCTCTCTCTCTCTCTCTCTCTCTCTCTCTCTCTCACACACACACACACACACACACACACACACACACACACACACACAGGTAGAACTCAGGGTCTTTCAGCCTAGGAGAGTAAATCCAAAGATTGTCCTCTACAACGCACTACCATCAGTCATTTCCCACCAGGTGTTTGTTAACAATAATTAAGGCAACTATCATCTTGTGAGTCCAACAACCTGCATTCTTTTTAGTTCTCACAACAACCTCAAAGGTACTATTATTATTTCTAATATAGCAATAAGGCAGCGATGTCTCAGGGGAGTGAAGTGACTAGGAAATGGCACAGTCAGAATTTTACGTCTTGCCAGTCCCTCTGTCCCTGAAACCCGCACTCCCTGCTCACACCAGATCCTTCCTCCTTGTCTTCACAGCTCGCTGCCCGTGAGCAGGAGCACAGTATTAAAAAGGAAGGCGCGTGCTCTGTGCTTCCACGTGAGCGGCTCACACCCCGGCATTCACCTGCATTACCACTAAGAAATTCCTGTCCACCTGACCGCCTCAAGGAGCAGCTGGAGAAGGTGCTAGTCACTGGGCCTGGTTCTCCCAAGGCAGAGGGAGGTGGGTGGTGGAGGGAGTGGTGCGTGTGTGCACATGCGTGTGCATGTGTTGGTGATCTTTGAGATTCCTTAGTTTGCAGAAGCAGAGCCAGATTTCTGCCTTCATCTCACATGGTGGCTTCCTGGGTAATTGCATCTGTATCCAAACTTCCCCTTTTTATAAGGACGTCAGCCATACTGGAGGAGTAACTCCTTGTATCTGTAATGACTGTGTTCCCAAATAAGGCCACATTCTGAGACACTGGCAGTTAGGACTTCAACATATGAAATTTGGGGGGAGGGACATGATTCAACTTGTAACAGTGGATGGGGGGTGGAGGGGAGTGGGGAGGGAAGAAGAAAGAGAAGGAAAGAGGGATGGGGAGAGGGCAAGAGGAAGGGAGGAGAGAGGCTCGGCTGGACTGACTTTCGGGGGGCTGTGTGCTCCCTCGGGCTAGGACACCTCTCCAGGAGCAGATGTAGGATGGCACCCAGTGTTTCTTACGAAGGAGGTGCACCCATCATTGTGAACATCTATTAGAAGTAGGTAAGGGACATGCTAATCATGACCAAGTTTGAACACCATCAGCCATCACTGGCGCACCCACACTCCACCATTGGTGGTGACTCTTGAATCATATATTGTCCCACAGAACTCTGTGGCCTTCAAGCCGGCAAGGCTGACAGATGGGCTTCCAATATATTCTGCTCTCCAAGAGTCTTGGGGCTCTATAACCTGTTACAACGGAATAGAATTCTCAAAAACGTAAACTCAACATACAGATTTAAAATAGAGGTAAGGTGTCCCCATTCCAAGTTTCTGGGGTGGGGAGATACGTAAATATAAGACATCGTTTGGTCACCCCAAAGGTGGAAGCTCGCTTTAAAGAGAGCGTGCATGCCACATGTGAGATGTGTACATGGAGATGGGCTGTAAATGCCTAAGGAACTTATTTCTTCTACAGTTTACTTGGAATTACTGTCACTGCATAAATATTGTGCAAATGATGTGGGTGCTAATATCAATCAATAAGTTGGCATATACCACATTGGCCGAAGTGAGAAAAAGATGGTTATAATTATTCTTAAAACCACCAATACCATTTCTAACCGGGAAGAGAATCCACAGACTAGAAAACAGAAACAAGGCTTGCTGACACCTCAGTGACATCTCAGTGAAAGGCTACGGGAATTCAGGTCAGGTTCTGTGAACTATCACAGCTGAACACTGAGCAATGATAAACACTGGTTTACTGGCTGCTTGTGGGTTTTCCAGGACCCAGAAGATCCGCCCACAAGATCTGCTCTTCGTTCTCCTGATACCTGTACTGCTCACCTGTGAGGCAACACGGGGCAGGGCCAGCACACGCACTCCCCCCTCAGCCCCGGGTGCTGGAGGAGCCACATGAGGTGGTCAAGAGAACTCGGGTTTCCGAGTCAGATCTGGGTTTCAGCTGCAGCCCTGCTGCTGACTGGCTGTGCCACCTTGGCCACATGTTGGTGGTCTTCGAGCTGTTGCTTCCTGTGAGGTGGTGATATTAGCATACATCTAGAGGCCGTGCGAAGATTAAACAGCATTTTGTATGAGTAGCCCTTGCACAGAGCCTGGCCAGAGCTGGTCCTTGGCCAGTGAAACTTCCCACATTCCCTCCCTCCCTTCCAAAGGCAGGACAGAACCCTCTTAGGAAAAATATCTCCATCTGATTTGGCCACAACTGTGGGGTTTTTAAAAAGGTGGAGATCCAGTGGGAGCTCAGAAAACCCCCTACTCCTGGAACCATCTTGTGACAAGCAAAGTTCTCAGAGTTTATTTGGGGAAGGAGAATGTATTAGTATAGATTAATAGTTACTATGTGCCAGGTGCTGTTCCAAGAATTCTGGATGCCTTAAAATAGTTGAATTCTCACAAGAGCCTTGTGAGGTACGTATTATCTTCATCCTTACTTAACAGATGAGGAAGCTGAGGCACTGAGATGTTAAGTGGCTTGCCTAAGGTCACAGAGCCAGGACCAAGCTGAGCGGTGTGAACCTAGCACCTACGGGCTTAACCACAGTGCTATGCAGCCCCTTTCTCAGAATTGGGTCTCTCTTTAACCGGTTTGGGTTTCCCCCCTTCTCTTTTATGGGTGCTTTACTTCACTTTTTAATCATACAATCCAAAAACACATGTTGTCACCTACTCTGAGAATACAGGGCTGCCTGGGAGGGAGACCTACTGTATCCATGGGACTAACTAATGGGAAGGGAGAGGTGACGGCCAGGAGAAAAGGAGAGAAAGGTGCTCCAAGTATTGAGATAGGGCAAGAGGGGGCTGCAATGGCTGCTGGTCAAGAAATGCTATGAAGGAGGCAAGACTGAGTTGGCCATGAAGGCAGAGTATTTCTCAAGGTGGAGATGTGTGAAGAGAAGCTCCCCGCCCCCGCCACGTGGCAAGAGGAAGCACGAGCAAAGGCAAGAAAGTGAATGGTTAGCACGGCACCAGGGGACCACGACCGTCCAATCTGGCTGGAGTGCACTGAGCCAGTCACGAAGGCCTCGGATGCCAGGCCCCAGGGATGAGAATTCGGAACGCATGCCAAAGCTCAGTTAGGAAGCAGGATGAGGATCTGCTGCAGAACCACCTTCGAATTTTGCTCCATACTGGTGTTGCAGACGGTGTATCATCCTGCGAAAACGACGCCCCACTCTGAATGCTCTCCAGGAAAGCTCCATGGAGCGGCCATCTTCTCTCTCCCCATGCAGAGTGGAGCCCCAAATCCAGCTGCCCCCATGTGCTTTCCCCAAAACTGAGGGGCCTGAGGGCCCAGGGAGCGACTGCTGCCTGGAGAGCTTGGGAGACACTGAGAATCATGAGTCTCCCAATGCCGGCCCGCATTTAATCTCTTCTCGTTTTATTCCATGTAATAAACAAACCATTTTGAGCACCTCCTCTGCATCAAATACTGTGCCAGGATCTGAGCAGGAGGCTAAGAGCACTTTGGCCGGGGCGCCCAGAGGACATGCCCTGCCCAGGGCACGGAGAGCTTCTGAATCTCATTTCTCACGATTACAAATCAGCCCTTGCCTCCCAGGCATTAAACATCCAGCCAGCTCAGCAGCCGTAAGCCAAATCGCAGCAGCCTCCTGAACAGCCTTCCACACCCGCAAACTGACAGCCCTCCCACAGGCCCCTTGAGACCCAAATTATAGCCATTTCCTAAACACATTCTCCCCCAAAGCCCACAGGCATTCATGTTATACAACCAAGTCATGAAAAAGCTCTTGCTAATCATAGTGCGGGAGGACATCCTTTTACATATTTAATAACGAACACCAGGATTGGACACGAAATCCTCATGACCCAAAACAAACACCACCTAATGTTGAAGCTAACACGACTGTACTTTCTGCCTCTCTGCCAGCTTGTCACTCTGGAATCAGGTAAAACTAAGTAAAAATAAAAATACAGGGTGGGGCAAAGGCAGGCTTACAGTTGTGAGTACTGGAAACACAGACTTTATTCTTGCATTGCGGTTTATTAATTACGTATTATTTCCCATACAAACAACGGTACACCTGCTTTTGCCCCACCCCGCATACAGCTTTTGAAGCACTCTGGAGAGCAGCAGAATCTTTTGTGCTTAGAAGAGCAGAGACAAGAAGAAGCACTGTGGTCTCCTTGCTGGAGCCGTGGGACCCAATCTGTTAAGGGAGGAAGGATTTACTCACAGAGGCCGCCGCCGCCTGCACAAGGTGCTGAAGCCCCTCTGGGAAGACTCCGGGGCCTGGCCTGTGGACAGGCTTTCCCTTGGGCTGAGCAGGCTGAATTTCAGAGTGTGAGTGTAGAATGCCCCCTCCCATTTCCACCTGTCAAAACCCTACCTAACTGTGGGAGATGCAGGGTTGGTTCCCCACAAACCTTCTTCCCATCCTCCTCCTACTGAGATTGGAACCGGGGTACAATGTTTCCCAGGCTCCAAGCTGGAGCTTGGCATGTGAGTCAAGTGCTGTCAATCAAATGTACATGAGACATGAAGGGAGGGGATGCAGCTTCTGGCTGTCCGTGCTAGTTACAAAGTCATGGTCACCCTGAACCCAGACGTCATGCCTGGGTAAAAAAACAGGGCAGTGGTAGCAGCTCCTTGTCCAAACTCTGTAGTCCCTGGACCTCGACTTCGGTGTCCACACTTCAGCTTTCTGAGAGCCCACAAACGTCTGTGGGGCTGGTACCCCTGCTTCTGCACAATCCAGGAGTCATTCAGTGGGTCCCATCTAGCTGCCCTCAGCCACCCCAACAGTGTTGCAAGCCCCCCATTCCCAATATTAAAGCTCTTCTGCTTAAAAGACCTGGAGTGGTTTCTATTTTCTGCACTGACCCCTGGTTGATAAAACACCTGGGCAAACCACGCAAGCTCAAAGGCCACGGGAGCCACAGTAGAAACGCCCAAGAGTACTACTGCGATTTAAAGCAGCACCACACCACTCACGCTGTGAGCTAGGAAGTCCCTTGTGCAGTCTGAAGGAAGACCCAGTGTGTTCTCACCTTAGAGCTGAGACAGAGGGGAGAAGACAGGGGGGCTGCCTGAGCAGAGGCTGAGGTGGGATGGCAGAAGGTGCAGGGCGGGCAGGTCAATGTCAAGACCTGGCTCAGTTACCTAGACGGTGACCAGCAGTGTTTCCTCAGACGGTGAAAGGTCTGATGGGAGAATATCAGTGTGAGTGAGAACTGGAGAAGCGGAGGCAGTAGCCAGGCCCAAAAGAGACAGGTTGAAGCTAGGCGACAAAGCTAATAATGATGAGGAGCGGTGAGCACGGGACTCGGCAGGGAGCTGGGAGTCAGGCGGCTGAAGCATCAAGTGTCTGCCAATAACGGAGAGGGAAATGGCTGGAGCAGGTTGTTTATTAGTGTGGGGCTCGTGGGGCTATGAGGTCAGGAACAGGGAGAACCAACCAAATTGAGGTACACTGAGTTTTCTTCAGCTGAGGTATTCCTGTCACCAAGGCAGATGGGTGCTGCATTCCTGGCACACCTAACATGTGTTAGGAGACCCCAAGACTAAGAGACAAGAACTTGTGCTAACATGAGCTGTCCTAGCCATACAATACTGGATCTACTGGTGCATCTAAATACTCATCATTGTAGCAAAATTTCTGAGAAAGTTGTGCTAGATTTTTTTCCATCGCCATTCTAATCAGTGTGTTTTAAGCCAGTGCTTCTCAAACTTGAACGTGCACAAGAATCACCTGGGGAAAGGAGGGCTCGTGAAATGCAGAGTCTGATTCGGGAGGCCTGGGGTGGGGTGTGACCACATGACAAGTAGCCAGACTTAAAGCTTCATAAACCTCAGTCAAGACCTGATCTACCTACAGATACCAAGTGCCACTCTGCGAGTATCTGTTCCCCACTTCTCAGATGCAGATTTCACATCAGCAAGAAGTTAAGGAACTTGCCCGGTGTCACAACAGGGAGAATAACAATGAACCAACACAACAGTTTGTCAGCTCTCACCTGCTTATAGCTTCACCCCTACCCTGGGACCCTTGGGAGACAATGACTTAATTTCTCATTGCTATGAACTCAGAGCCAACAGGAGGGAGAGAGCAGAGGATGGTGGTGGGGGAGAGACGGGGAGGGTTGGGAGTGTCCTCTGTCACCAGGACTAGGTAAAGGCTGTTATGGAAACACACCCAGCTGTGTTATGGCTTGCCAGCTGCCCCAGACTCTTGCGGGTCCCTTGCCCCAGGGATCTTAGGCAAATGACATGAACTGGCAATTCATGGAGGGGCAAGGCAAATGGCTGGTAATCGTATGGAGTCAGAGAAATGAAAATCAAAGTAGCAATGAGATACTATGGTCTACCCATCAGACTGGCTAGCTCTACCGTGGAAATAACAATTAATGCTGTGGGGAAGGGGGAACGGGCACTCTCACCAACTGCTAATGATAATGGTGACTGCAGTTTTTTTGGAAAACTGTCTTGAAACATCTATCAAAAACAAAAATACTATACCCTTCATTCAGCTCAGCACTCTTCCTCATGGGAATCTATTCCTGGAAATTTATTCCTTGGGAATTAAAGCCATAGTCCATAAGGACACACATGTATGGAAGTAGTTTATGGATGTTTATGGAAGCAGTTATCTATAAATGAAAACCTAGAGACAAAGTGAATGCCAATCGATATAAGAATGGTTGAATAAAATATATACCCTTCTTTCTACGGAATAAAATGAATGAAACAAGAGGTGTACCAGCTGACTCGGAAGGATTTTTCTATGACATATTGATGAATAAGAGAAGCAGTGTGCAGTAAATGTGATTAATATGACTCCATTTCTGCAAAACAATTACTTTTTTAAAAGCTCGTACAGATATGTATGTGCTTATGAGTGTGTGTATAACCACATAATTTTTATAAGCATAGAAAAAAGTATGGAAAGACTCCAAGTTATTAAAATGAGTTATTTAGTGTGGAGCTCAGACAGGGACACAGAGAAAACCAAACCCATGCGTCTCCCTCCCTCTCTCTCACACGTTTTTGCCTGATAAATAATGAATAATGAAAAGGTCACAAGCTGGAGAGTCTAGCTCCTCCAGTCCACACTTCCAACTCCAGGGCTGCCGGAAGGGAGGACCTGCCCCCCGCCACCTCCCGTTTGCAGCACTCTTCTCCTGCCGCCTGCAGGCCTGAGTCGGTCCTCTCTCAAAAGCCATCAGAATACCCTCCAGCCACACTGCACTCCTCCGTCAGCCCTTCCTCAGGTCATGGATAGGCCCCTGCTGCTGCCATCATCATCACCATCACGGAGGGAGGTTAAGGCTGGGCCTCATGTGGGGGGCGGGGTCAGGGGCCTCCTCTTCCCCCCAACCTCTTTATCCTTTTGGATGCCCCCCACCCCGCACCAAGCCCCATTCTGGATTGGCTAGCTGTCTCCAAAGGACACTGCGGAGGGCGCACTCACAGGTCAACAGGTGTACAGGGAAACGGTCACCTTATTCCCCACTCAGGGAATGTGGGGGGCTGGAGTGGCGGTTCCCTGGACCCCACCTCACAGTCTCCTCATCAGAGAAATGTAATTTTCCAGGGAGAGAAGATTCACTCTGCTCAGGACAGCAATCTATTTTCTGAAAACTATACTTTTTAGTGAGTTCTTCTTTACCTTGTGCTGCATTTCACCCCATTAATGTTTCTAACTCTCTGGTCTACGTCCTCCTACCCCCTGGAGCCACAAGGAACAAGTGTATTTCCTCTCTCACATGAAGATAGTGATAGTCACCCCCATGGGTTTTCTCTTATCTTGACGAAACATCCCCAGTTCCTGCATCTGGTGCTGAGCATACATCTCAGGAATTTCCTGATGCCAGGTCAGATCGTTAGTCCCCCAGCGAAACACGGGGCATTCTGGCAGGACACAGGCAAAGGCCTCACATGTGCGGAAGGAACGAACGTGAAGGGCAGATGGAGCCAAATGGGAGGCAGGCATTTCCAAAGGCCCTTCCAGTTTCTCCAAGAGCCCTCCTCTCAAAAAGGGGAAAGCAGCCCACCCCTGGTGCTCCAGCACAGATGACTACAACCCAGCTTCCACACGTAGCTCCAGATGCCTTCCCCTGAGCTTGTCTGGCCACGACTTAACACAGGAAGGCCGCACAGATGAAACTAGACATGAACATGGCAGAGGGACCGGGGAGACGCAATTCAGCTGTGTGCCCTTGAGAAGGCAAATGAGCATCATGGCTTCCCCACAACCGCCCGCTGAGGGGCTGCGGGCAGTGGAGTGGGCCCTGGGCAGGCCACGCTTCTTCAGCTTGCTGTGGGCACCTGAGCCTGGGCCCTGGGGGCGCACTCTGGGGGCTGCAAAGGGAGAAATGAACTAATTTAGAATTAGAGAGATCTCAGCCTGGAGTTTTGGAGCCACAATACTAAAAATAGCTTAAATGACAAAGACTTTCAAAACTTAGCTCCTTGAAGGAGGAATCTTAGTAGAGTCCTAAGAACGCTGTGTTCACCAAAGCTCTTAGTTATGAGCTGAGCAACCCTGGACAGGTCACTGTCTGAGGTTCTGCTTCGAACCTCATTTTGCCTTAGACAAAATGGAGATAGCATGTTTATAATGAAAGAGAAATAAAGATCTGTTATGGGAACTGACTATATCTACTATGGATTGCTACACAAATATGACTTTATTATTGCTGCTGAGGAGAGGCAATGGAAGGTATCCAGTAAAAGACCAGGTAGCTGTTAACTAGAATGAAACTATTGTGACCAGGTGGTAACATTGAGCCACTTTTCCTAACAAGATGAAAAGAACAGAAACCGAGTGAAACCGAGTGCAAAACGAGGGCAGTCACAAGTGCGAATATGTCCAGGCCCAGGGCGCGGGAGGAGGAGCCTGACGCTGGGGAGAGGGCTCTGAGGACATTCCACAGCAGCCAGCGGGATGCTCCCAGAGGGGAGAGGCCCGAAGGGGCCTTTTCATCATCGCTGCCCCGGAACAATGCTGAGTCTCCTGAATGCCTCTTTTGTTCCATACAACACAAAAAAATCACAAACATTTTTAAACTACCCAGTGTTTTCCTAGCTGTTTGTTCTTTTCTCAAAGGTCCTAAGATCACAGAAAGGCTTCCAAAAACAATAGCTGGTAAACCTGCTCCGAGCAGTTGCAACAACAAGGCTGAGGGTTTCTGGCTGAAAGAGCGAAGGCAGGCAGAAAGGTCAGGGCCTGGGCTGTGGGGTGCCGGCTTGCCCGGGCCCACTCCCCCTCCCTGGGGCGGGAAGTCCCCACTGGGTCTGCATGGTTCCTGCAGGGTGACTGGGGCACTTGCATTTCTCCAGGATCCGATTCCAGTCAGAACTCACGTTCTCTCCCTCCCTCCCTCCCTGTCTCCCTCTCTCACTCTCCACCCCCCTCCTCTGAAAATGAGAAGCTTAGATTTCTATCCTGTCTTCTAAGGCCCACATCAGGCCTCAGGGAGGGGAGGATCTTCGCAAAGAAGGGCAGCCCTGGACATCCTGCCCTCCAGGGGTGTCCTTCCTCTGAACCCCACTGCTGCTCAGAGCCCCACCGGCAGCGCCCCCATGGACGCACTGAGAGAAAGCTGGGCAAAGAGCCTCAGACTGTATGTGGAACCCTGGCTCCCGCACTTCCTGGCTCTGAGGCTGGCCTTGTGTGAGCATGTAAACAATCCGTGCCTCACTTTTCTCATCTGGAAAACGGGGATAATATTGATAATGACTTTATAAAATTGTCATGAGGATTAACTAACACTCCATATAAAGTGCTTAGCACAGTGCCGGGTACAGGGTGCACCCCAATAAATGGGGCCTCAGCAGTCTCCCCTATTCTGTGGCTCACAGGCAGGGTTCAATGTGTTGCGGGCTGGTGGGTGGCCAAGGTTGAGGCCAGGTGGCCCATGAGCTATGTCTGGCTTGCTGCTGCCTCCTCCTTGACCCCCTTCCGCTGTGGTCCAAACATCTGGCAACCATGGCTTCCTCAGCTCAGCTGACACCCTACCCTTAGAGGCAGTGCACTTACTGAAAGTCTCCCTGAGCTCTGTGGGGACCCTGGAGTCACCCAGGGGATCTAGGCTGCCAAGCCAGCCTAGACATCTATCTTTCCACCTAAAGATGTGGTCAACCCTCCACCCAGGTCAGCCCGAGCCTTGCCTAGCTGCATCTCCCTAGGCCTTCTGGGTAGAAATTTGGCCAAGTGCTGCCTCAGCTTGAAATTCAAAGAAAAAGAAAGGTTAGGAGAGAGGAGGCTCCTCTAGTGCAGAGAGGAAGTGAAGAAAATCTGAGTCTCTGAGTCCAGAATGGACGGAGAGCGGCACCCAACACCCCCGACTCCTCCCCATCTCTGCTCCGGCACCCCCTAGCAGCCCTCACACCCTCCAGAGACCTCTGTAGAGCACTGGTCCTCTGCAGAAGGGCCCCCAAAGGCTCTTAGCTGCCTGGCCCCAACCAACTTTTCTACCTTATCTGTCCCCACACCTCGCTGCAAAACCCACATGGACCACACCAGAGTGCTCTCTGCTCCCTGAACCTACTCCGTACTTTCTAAACACTGGTTTTGGGGCTCAGACACGCTGGTCCTACAATGGAGGACACCCCAAACTAGAAAGGCTGAAGACCCATAGCTGAGACTTCAGGAAAAACATGGAAGAGGTGTTGGCAACCTGTAATTCATCCCAGCTTTGCCATCAGCTGCCCTCATGACCTTGAGCAAAGGCTACCAACTCCTCTGGCCTAGATGTTCTCACCTATGAAGAGTGGGTGCTGGACCCATCATTTTCCAAGGTACTGCTAGCACTGACATATCACAAAAAGCTCCTGCCTCCAGGGGAAGGTGGAAAAACCAGCTCAGTGTCTGGCCAGAAAGGACCTATGCCCGAGCACCCCTCAGCCAGGCCCAGCAGAGCCTACAGGAGGACGTGGAGGTCTGATTCCCAAGGACTCCACAGCAAGGGGGAGGTGCCCTGAAGGTGACAGCCAGCACTAATCATGGAGAATTAGCAGGGAAGCTAAGAGGAGGGAGGAGTCCCCTGCTCATTATTGATGGCACATAACAAACACGCCTTTCACCAGCGTGACAGCCAGGACTGATATTCTGCCCTTGGCACGACAGCACCCGAGGAGGAAGTGCATCTGGTGTCCAACACTGCCATGCCTGGGATTGTTTGCAGCACTCCAAAAAGGACGCTGCACTCACTGTGCTCGGAATGGGGTGTGACAGGCTGGCAATGATGCAGGGCCGTGAGCCAGGCGGCCTGGGTACCCACCCAGCTCTGCAGCAAACCAGCTGGGTTAACCTTGAGAGAGTCACTTTCTCCAGTCTCATTTTCCTACACTGGAAAATGAAAGAGCTGGATGGGATGACTTCCATGTTCCCATTTAGCTGTGACATTCCATGATTCCACTAAATGGGAATGAGAATCAGATTGAATCAGCTAAAACTAATTCAACCAATAATTTTAGCTGCCTCTAACTATCAAAAAAAAAAAAGATCCTATATAACTTTTTTTCTGACTGGCTGGAGGTGGTACAGGTAGAGGAAGGAATGGAGGAAGCCCATCCACCCAGTACAGTGGGTGAGCCTCTCACCACCCCAGCACAAAGGGCTTGCTGGAAGCCTGCCATTGGCATCCACTCCCCGGAGGCTCACTGTCAGCAAGCCCACCCCCTCTGAGCTGGCTATAATTAGAGCAGGATGAACCTGTGTCAGTCTTCCCTCCTCCGACTGCTGAGGCTTCGGGGATTCGAGGAAAGCATGGAGGCACTCCTGTCTGAGTCATTAACATCTGCAACATAACAGAGAACTCTCCCTGGAACATCTGTGGAGGCAGAAGATGAGTGCGTCCAGGGGGCTGGAAGGCCTGGGTCTGAAGAAGCTTGTCAGCTGAATTATTAATGGGACTCTGAATACTGCTCAAGTTTCCCATGACAGATGGTTTTGTGAACTGATGGTCCCGAGATCAATTAAGAATGATTGTGGATTCTGAGGCAGTGCCACCATCCATGAGTGTCGTAAAATGTCTCCAAGACGCACTGCAGGAAATTTAGTCAGCCGTCTCCTTGGACGCAAGCATGACAATGGCAAAGGAGGAGGGAGTGCCTGGTACTGCAGGGTCGGGGCCACTGCCCCCCACACCAACCTCTGCCCCTCAGAGCAGAACGTCACCAGAGCCCCTTTACAAAGTGCTAGGGCAGAAGGGCCTTCAAGGGTCTCTGGCCCAGCAGCCTCCGTGGAGTCTCAGAGCCTCAGAGGAGTCTCAGAGCCTCAGGAAAATTTCCCAAACATGTGAAAAAGGGATCTGGGTCCAAAAGTCTGAGAAGGTCAGGTCCGACAAAGCTAGACCAGATTGTGTACTTCAGGACTTCTCAGAGCTTTAATGTGTTCCATAACTTTCAAAGAGGGAAATAAAAATAGTTATTTAAAATATTCATTTTCCCAAACTTGTGTGATCATAAAATCCTTTTCTCCAGCACATGTTCTGGGATTGGTATTCCACGGAACTCACCTTGAGAAGGGTGGCCTTAGACCACAGTCCTCATTTCAGAGATGAAGAGGCAGGGGCCAGAGCAGTTACACAGTAAGCCAGAGCCCAGCAGAGTCCCTCCTGCTCAAGTAATGTTCCAGGTGCTGGGCCACAGCTTCAGGGCAACCTCTAAGGCACAGGCGGCAAACACAAGGCCCTGGAGCCCAGTCCAGCCCTCTCCCTTGTTTTATGCGGCCCAGCATCGTGTTTCTATCCCGTGGTAGCACCAAGCTCTCGCTTAACTGTTAAGGAGCAGTTACATTTACACAGTCCTAAAATTACATTCCGCTCCTTGAAGGCAACTGCGAGGCTGATGTGGCCCCTGGTGAAAATGAGTTTGACACCCCTGCTCTAAGGCTTTCTCCAGGAACTGACAAGGCAGCCAGGGACTAGAATGCTTCTGGGAAAGGGAGGCTATGAATTCAAGCCCAGGAGCCCCCCTAGATAGAAATGGTTGCAGTAACAGCCTGAGAAATCTTTGAGGCCTTCTGGCTTGGCACAGAATAATGTCTTTTTTCTCCCAATAATAATTCGCTTAATGTTTCTGTGTCTCCCTTGCTACAACTCCATGGGGCAGGGACCACATCTGTTTCGTTCACGGATACGTCCCCAGCCCCTGGCACCGGGCCTGGCAAGCAGACAGCACGTGGTAAATATTTGCTGACTGACAGACTAACGAGCACATGCCTCAGTATCTACTTCTAAGAACCCAAGACACCTTGAAAAAGAGCCCTCTTATTTCCAGATGCAAGAGCCCCATGGAGAAATAGACACAAACCTCAGCACTGTGAGGCTGTCCTGGCTGCTCGGGAATGTGGTCCGCCAGGCTCCTGGGACCACGGCTCCCACTCGAGCTGACCAGAGCATGGCAGGGTGCTGGCTCCGAAAGGCTGAGTCTGAGCCAGCACTGGGACTGTTTTTCATGGGTGCAGGCACATCTGTATTTTCTATTAGCACTGCAGGGTGAGCAGGCAGCCATGGGTTATGAAGTACAGAGGGGAAAACAGACACAGTGGGAATAAACGACATTTCAACTTCTGTTACGGCAACACCGGATCCATTCATTTATTACATATTTACTCACAAAGAAAAAGAAAAAAGGGGGGTTTGATCCCCACCCTCAAAAAGCTGAGAGCCTAGAATGAAGGAAAAGATGGGTGTAGAAGTAACCTCATGAAAAAGAAGACAGTGATGTCAGAGATTCACAGATATACAAAGATCCCCAAGAACAGGACAAGGAGCCAACTTTGACAGAAAGCTGCACTGACATTAAATTGGGGGCCTGAAAATGATGCTTCTCACCCCCACCCCTCCCAAACCCTTGACCAGAACAGTCCCTAAAAGGTAAGGGAAGAGGTGAAGGTGGGGAAAGCCAGGAGCCCAGGTTATTTTCATCCCCATCTCCTTCCTTTTGGGGCTTAGAAGTCAGGAAGCAGCGCTGGACAGGCGCTCCTTAGGAAGCGCCATGAAACAGGAGGGCCCTAACCAGGTCTGTCCGTGGTGGTAGCGGTGTGGGAAGGAGCACCCCAGTTGCAGGTGGTACCGGCGAGGGCATGGGGAAGAGCCAGGGTGAGCAGCAGAGGGCTCAGCCAGCCCTCCCCCGGACACCTCATGCAAACCTCTGGAGGTGGGGGTAATCCCCAATCAGATTCCAAGCTCAGCCAATCCCTCGGTAGCACCTGAAGGTCCTCAGGCTACCAAACACAAGGTAACCCGACAAAGTGAAGAAGCCACCTGATGTTCAACTGAAATTTTGCTGGAAATAAGCTGCAATGTCTACAGTCAGAATCTGGGACCAGGAGTGGGGCCAGACTGACAGGCCCTGATGACCCTGATGTCATAGCAGGGCCTGAGCCCGTGTGTCAGCACAACCCCAGAAGTCACAGCAGCTTCAGTCCTTCCACAGGAGCTGGGAGTCAGTCCGATGACAGCATCCGCCAACAGGAAAACTGACAGCGTAGGGCAGCTCTGGGCAGCACAGAGAAACGACAGCACCCAACCCGTGAGCCGTTTCCATCGTCCTCATCAAAAACAGTCTCTTCTGAAAAGTGATGGTGAAAACAGGAGAGCTGCTTTCTCCTGCTCAGAAGGATGTGTGGAGGTGGAAATGGAAATACAGGGGCTGCTGTTTTTTGAGGGTTTAATACAATCATTGGGGACATGTGCCTTGAATGTGCACATGTCCCCTGAGCACCCTGAAGGAGGGGACCTGGAGGAAAACAATTTCTGCCCAGGAACCAGTGGAACAGGACCTGAGAAGGGCAGGTGGGCAAGGGGTACCATGAGACTAGTTTTCAAGAACCAAGTACACTTTCTTGGCAGACACACTGGGCTGGACACAGAGAAGGGGCCTTTCTACAGCGCCCTCCCAAGGAGTGGGGCTTCCAAAGTCCCATCAAGCTCTGAGATCCTGGGAGTGGCGAATTCACTATTTTCTGTTGTTTGCTGACCAAAGGACTATGATAGGATGTGGGGTGAGGGGATGGTTTGGAGGAGCAGAGCCTGAGAAAAGAGCTTGGGTGCAGGCAGTTTGTCAAGTGACCCTAAAAAGCAGGGGAAGAGAGAAAGATACAGAAAAGGAGGAAAGCCAACATAGGGGTAGGTGCCTTGTCAAGACTGCTGCTGTAGGCAAGAGCGTTCCATCTAGCCAGGAACCCAGGAACCCAGGGAAGTGCACAGATGCCCCCAGGAACTGCCCTCCGAACAGGCTGGAGGTTGGAGCACTCACCCCCAGCGCCCACGCCCCAGTGCTGAAGGCTGCCTGGGAGCATTCACACCCACTCCCGTTCTGGTTCTGGGCCTGCACCTCGGATACCCCAGGTGGGGAAAGGACCGTAGGGCGAGTCTGAGCTCTTACAGGGCTGTTCCCGTAGCTGCAGCTGAAATCGAAGCTGGCCAAGGGCCCTGGACTCCTTCTGCTACAAAATTTATCACTCATTCCACCATGTATATTTCTTTTTCTCTTGGCCTCCAACAAGGTAAGGGCTGAAACTAAATGGAAGTAATCTTTCTACATGTTGTTTTGCCCTTTTATTTTTTTCAGTTTAGTATTACTTATATCTCCTTTATTAGATGCCACCTTGAAATCTTTGCAAGCAAGTGGATGGGGCCTAAGGTATAAATAAATTAATAAAAATATGTGAATTAGAAATTTTATTAAAGTAACCTTTTGGCAAATCCATGGTACCCGTTGAGATCACTGAGAAAGGTACCAGGGACCACCACAAAACCACATCTGGGAATTACTGCTTTAAAGGCAGGTCAGAAGTCACCCCCTTATTGTAAATGAGATCATTCGTTCAAATGGAAAATGTCAACGGTGACAAATGGCACCTCTCACATACACACACATGCATGTGCTTGCCATAAGTTTATTTTTAAATTTCACAGACCTTCCTTGAGTAAGCTAATGCAATTTTCTTTTTTAAAAGGAGTTGAGCTCCACTCCTATTTCTCAGAGGTGAGGCAGAGAAACCAACTTGCCCGCATGCGGTCTGAGGCAGGGTGAGGTACCACATGGAAAGCTGTCAAATATGCAGATGAAGAAGCCTCATTAGCAACTTAGCAAAGGGGTCAGGTATTTGCTCATTCTCCCTCCCAGCCCCCTTACTACTGGGCTGGCCCATGGATGCGGACACAGCCAGGGCACACTGCCTGCACCTGGGAAAATGCATGGTCCAATGGGCATTAGCAGAATGAAGTCCTCCCTGATAAGGCAGGTCAGAAGTCGCCTTCTTATTATAAATGAGATCAGTCACTCTCAAGTCATTCACTCACTTAGCAAGCATTGACGAGACTAAATGCAGAGTGTCGTGTCAATCATCACAGACATAAAGGTGACAAAGACACAATTCTTTCTCACTAGGAAGGAGCTCATGGATTTGGACTGGACCTTCCGACACTGACATTCTTCAGTTCTGTGACAATCTTGGCAAAGTGACTTCCAGGGAAGGAAGCCTGCAAGAACAGAGTGTCCATTCTTGAGAAAGAGGTGGTACAGAAAAACAGGCAGCCCTGAAGCGTTCCTCCTTCCCTCACTCTAATCCCCACACTGCTGTCCCTGGAGAAAATGGACAGTCATCAACCACGCCACGCTGTCCGTCAGGGCGGGGGCGGGCTTAGCCCCCTCAGAGGCCCTCGTTCTGCCCAGGTCGCCAAGTGGAAAAACACTGTGACTCTGGTGGGAGGTGATTTGATTTTCTTGCCTGGTTGTGATGCAATTATGATGCTATGAAACCGGAGGGGCCAAAAGAAAACCTCTCAGAGGGAAGCAGAAAGAAAGAGTCCTTTTATCTCAATATTTACCATTCTGCCACCTATACCTGAGTCCATTTTGCAGAATGTTCTCCTTGTGCATTTTCAAAACTAAGCTAAGAAATTTAAAGAGGAGGACCTGAGAGGTAAAGGTGGGAGGAACCTGAAGTAGCTGGGATGAGCATCGCATTCTGGAAGACTCTTTTTGGTGGGGGGAACTTTCTCCATCACAGCTTCCCAGTAAAGCTGAATGCTACGAGGTCAGGGCTGCAAAGAGAGGTCTTGGGAGGGCAGGGGCAGCTACACTGAAATCCAAGCTTCCAGAATTCTCTCACAGTGGTCAGATGATCAGGAATGAATTTTGAAGTGTTGCTGAAATGATTATATAAATCATCGCAAGAAGTAATTACTCAAATGTGTAGCCTCCCATCACACAGAATGATAGACTAACAGAGCTGAAGGGAGCTTAAAGGTCAGTAAATCCGCTTGTTTGTTTTACAGAGAGCTGCTGACCCTGGAGTCCAGTCAAGTGAAAGGAACCGGCATGCTAGAAGCCCGGGGCCCGTGAGGAAGTGTAACCTGTGGCTGGTGTAGGCAGACTGCACATGGCCACGCCACTGGCAGCCAATTCAGAAATGCTTCTCACTTTCTAGCATGGGGTCCTGCTCTGCTAATGTAAGCATCCATGGCTCAGACTCAGTGCAGCCCTCCAGGAGGCCAACAGTGAACAAAGGCCTGCATATCCTCCCATACTTCTCAGCTCACACACTGACACTATCACCTACCAGGATGTCCAAGCCAGAACTCTGGGTGGCACCCATAACCCCATGGTATCCTCACCCTCCTACCTAATTCCCCCTCCTTAACTCTCAACTCCACTCAAATCATTCATGTTTTCACTCCTCTCCAATCTACTCTCCATCATGCAGCCAACTGAACCTTCCTAAAATGAAAATGAAACCAGGCCTCCCCATCCCAAATGCACTGGTGTGGTTTATGAGGTGCTCCACATCTGACTCTTACCCTGTCCACCTTTGGTGTTCTGCACTCAACTCACAGCTCCCAAAGTATCTCAGCCACTGCCCACACAGCAACCTTCACCTAAAATGTTCTTTCTTCCTCGCCAACTCCTACTTGTCCTTCAGTAAGTCATGTCTTCCTGATGCCTACTCTGATTACCCCTAGTTGAGGGGCATTTCCTCGGCCCCCCCATCACAATACTGGTCCATTACTTGCTTACACTGCATTACAACCTCCTTGACAGTGGGGACTTTTATTTCTGTTGCTTCAGATTTAAGAACACTGGTACACAATCAATGTTTGCTGTGAAAGAACCACCGACTCTCTGAATAAATGAATGAAGAATGAAAGCAAACACCAACCAATCTGCTAAAAGATCAGTAGAGCTGTCTCGTCCCAGAGGTCAACAACGAAATCCAAATGCAAGCTGAGTCATTTTAATTCTTTTGGAAAGTAAAAGGGCAGCTAAATCATAAAAGTTGAAATAAAATTTTCATCTTTAAAAAATGACTTTATAGAGATCTGTCAGTACTTATACTCTCTCCATTCTGGAAAAAATATTGTGTGGGGGAAAGGTGGATGGCTACAGGCAGACACGGATAGCATCAAAAAATGTCTCCATCCGTGAAAAACGGGGTTTAGGACACACTTATATCACAGCAATATGCCTTCTCCTGCCCTTACTTTTTCATAACAGCTTTGCTGACATATAAATCACGTACTAGACAATTCACCCATTTAAAAGGTTTTCAGTGTAATCCCAAAGTTGTTCAACTCTCACCACAATCAATTTAAGAAAGTTTCATCATTTCAAAAAGAAATTCCACACCCTTTAGCTATCACTCCCACAAACCTCCCAAACCCTATTGCCAGGGCTCTAAGGGACCATTTTGGCCTATTCTGGGCATTTCATATAAATGGAAGCATATAATAAATATGTGTTTTTTTGTGACTGGCTTCTTTCATTCAGCATGATGTTTTCAGTTAGTAACATGTCAATAGTCCATTCCTTTTCCATGGACAAATAATGATCTATTACATGGATATAACACATTCTGTTTATCATTCATCAGTTGACAGACATCTGAGTTGTTTCTGTAATACCTTTTGGGCGCTGTTGTGAATAATGACGCTATGAACATTCACATACAAGTTTTTGGGTGGGAAGACATTTCCAGTTCTCTTTAGTATGTATCTAGGAGTGGGATGGCGGGGTTATATGGTAGCTTGATGTTTAGCTTTTTGAGGAACAGCCACTGTTTGCCATCATGAGGCTGTGAGGGTTTCAACTTCTCCCTATCCTCACTAACTCGTTACTGCCTATCTTTTGGATTATAGCCATCTCAAAAGGTGTGAGGTGGTCTCTCACTGTGGTTTTGACTTGCGTTTCCCTGACAACTAAATGATGTTCACCATCTTTTCTTGTTTTTTTGTTTTTTTTTTTGGGGGGGGGGCCATTTGTATATCTCTCCTGTTGTTTTCCCAACTTTAGCAATTTTTAGGGTATCCTGGTAGATTTTTGGGTCCCTCTCTGAGGACTTCTGGATACAGGGCCAGTATCCCCACCAATGGGTCAGACCCACGCACAAGCACCTTTACACATGACTCTGAAGGTGACTTGAAGTGGCAATGACACAACTCCAGACAGGAACTGTGCAGCCTTCTGTCTTCCAGAAGCTGCCAGGTAGGACTTGGGCTGGGAGTGAAGGGTACGGAAATGAGTGAGCACAGACCTTGCCTGTCTTCAAGGACTTTACAGTCAAGCTGTGCTGACACCAAAGTAAAGTAAGTAAACACTTTAACAGAGCCATAAGCAGAGAGCTTCATGAACAAAGGGAAAGGAAGATGTGATTCCAACTGAGGGATGGAGTGTAGATGAGGGAAGAGTTCATGAAGTGGCTACGCTTGAGCTCAGCTTATAAAGTAAGTGAGGTTTCAACAGCAGGAGTTGGGGAAAGAACAGTGTGTGCAAAGCCTTGGAGGCAACAGGCGATCCAGAGGGGCTAGACTATACAGACCTGTACCTTTGAGAATCTGAACAAATGCACCCATGCCCACACACAGGTCACAGTGCAGAGTTTTAGGATGTGGGGAGAGAGGGGAGAGAGGGGAGTGGTGGGAAATGAATCTGAAAGATCAAGTCAAAGCCAGATCAAAGGGGCCTTCACACCATACTAAGAGTGGTTTTGGCTTGCAAGCTACAGGGAAGGAAGGAGGGCAGGGCCCAATGGTGGCAAGATCCCCAAGGGTCTGTGCAGCTCAGTACTTGCAAATATACCACAGCTAAGACCTGTGCATCCTGCGAGCAGCAACATTCGGGTGCCTCCCTCCAGCCATCTGCCCCTCCCCTGCAGCCAGTCCTAAAAACTGACCATAGCAAGTTCCTGCCTCATGCTGATCTGTTCTGTCAGCCCGTTCCTTCCCCACTGCTGCAGGAGCAGCCTCTTTGCCACAGGCTTCCTAATTACCAAAGATCTAATCCCCACATTGCTCAGTCACCACAGATCAGAACCTCAACCAGCTGCAGAAGGTCTCTCCCCCTTCTTCCCCATCCTTTCTCATTTCCAAACACATGTGCTTCACCCATGAAAGGGACACACAGGCCACTGCCAATGTAACATGTACTCTGATTCAGTTGTCTGTGATGCAGGTGGAATTTTCAGTCCTAGCTCTGCGTTCTCATCAGTGTGTTACAAGCAAGGGCAGGCCTCAGCTTTGCAGCTAGCTGTCCCAGAGCAAACTAGACACATAGCACTTGGCTAGCTAGAGCATGGCTATTTCTGCAACTGCAGCAACACATGCAAATCAGCAGTCACATAGAACAGCCTGGAATGTGCTGCAGCAGGAAAAAATGCACCTCCAGAATGCTTCCCTCCACTCATAAGATACTTTTCCCACTTCCTTCTCTCTGCTGTGTTCACAAGTCGATGATGCAAGCAACAATTCAGAGTGAGAACCTCCTTCTGGGAAGACTGCCCACTGAGCCTGAGCTGGGCAGAACTAGGCTGGCGGAGCAGGCAGTAGGTGACAAAACTCCACGGTGTTTCTGGGGGCCCCAGCCTACCCAGACTCTTTCACCACAAAGGCTACAACACTACAATAGAGTAAAAAGAATATTGGCCTATGCTCGAGCTCTGATTCCTCCATTTTCTCGTGTTGCGATATTGGAATTCTGTAAAATGGAGTCACTATCTCTTCTGGCTGTCCCCTACGGGGCTCAATGAGTCGAAATGGCAATAAAAATGAAGTCCAGGCACGTGGTCAGCATCTGGGAGGGCCAATAGGACAATGCTGGAAGCCAGCTAGTGAGACTGGAGGGAGCCAGGCAGGGCCTCACTCCTGAGGGACTAAGGAACCCAGTGGGGCTGAGGCATCAGGAAATTGGACATGGGGATGGGGACCGGGCTGGAGCCTGCCTGTCGGGTCCAGAGGCTGCAGGCTGCAGGCTGCAGGCCTGGCTGACGCTGTTGTGGAGGCCATGGCTGCACCCTTAGCCTATAGGGCCCGGGTGTGAGTGGGGTCACAGATGGAATGGAAAAGGCCAAATACACATACCAAATACACATGTGGCCCCTGGGTCAGCTCACAGAGAGGAGATGAGCACAGATGTAGGCCTCTGAGTTTTTAAAAACCAGCTGGATTCCACTTCCCTCTCCAGACTTATGTCCTGCCACCCTGCCTTTAGGCAGCCCACGTGCTCCAGTGCTCCAGCCAGACCTCCCTCCGCCTTAGTCCTGAACCCAGCCCAACCTTTGTAGCCTCTGCCCTCAGTCCAGCTATTCCTTCTGCCCAGAAAGGCCTCTCCACAGTCTTGACCTCAGGACATACCAGTTCTCTCTCACCCCAGCCCCTTCAGAGTCCTTGACCTCGGTCCTCCTGAGGGCAGCAGGCCTGCTCCAGACCCCTTTCTCCATCCCCAGTGCCCAGCAGGGTCTTGACAGAGCAGACTCCAAACAGCAGCTATGAGCTTCATTTTTATTTCAACTTTTAGGAGAAGGTATTAAATGAACCACACAGGTCCCAGCACCTACCATATCAGTACACCCTGCAGGATCAGAGCATCAGCCCTGAGCCCAGGGCTCAGCACTGGGGCCCCAGGAATGGGGTGGTGGGGGTGGTGGCTATGAGCCTGAAATGCCAACCAGCTGATTCTCAGGGGGATGCTGCCAGCATCGATCCCAGGTTTAAACAGACTCAGTGTCACTAGACATAATTCATCCTTTTCATCCTCTCAGAAATGCACACCCATTAGAAGAGAGACTCAGATGTTTGCAGACAGCTAGGTATACACCTAGTCACTCCCAAGAGAGAGTTCCTTCTTCAGGGACTGGACACCACAAAGACAGGTACCCCTGGAGCTCTTCAGTGCCAATGTGACACCCAGGAGACAAGGGCAGCACAGTGATCAGGAGTCAGGCCAAGGTTTGAACCCAGCCTCCACACGTAACAGACTAGGACAATCTGCGTGTGAGGTTTTTTCCTGTGCTTCCCCTTCCTCACCTGTAAAATGGGGATAGAAACAGTGTTGACCTAATGGAGTTGGAATAATTAGACATCCAAGCAGCACATGCTACGCCTTCATTACACATGAACTGCTGTTGTTGCTATTACAAAGTGTATTTCTGTTCACCGTTAATTTAAACTGCAACAGAGAAAACACAGGTTTTGAAGGCACAAATGACAGCAGCCTTTGTCGGGGAAGTGATCTGTGAGCCTTCTTACAGAGGCAAGGAGTGATGCCGCATATTCATCCTTTGTTTACTTGGAGATTCGCAGCTCACGGCCACCATCCAGGAGGTGTTGGCGAAGCAGAATGCTTACAGACTAATCATAATCTTCCAAAGACATATGCCGCACTTGAAGGTTTACGCAGATCTTTAAAAAACACTGTGAGACACACAATGTGATTCTCATTTCACCACCGAAGAAAACAAGGCGAGATTTCAATTCAGTGTGCTTAATTCCACATATAATTCTCTATCAAAACCGTGTATTCCGATAAACTGGGTTTTCTAGTTAACAAGGACAGAAGTAGCTATGCTATAAAGTGAAATCTTCCAGTTCATTGAGTTCTAGTGATACAGAATCGTAAGACATCTTATCCAGAAAGACCTGCTTGGGGTGGAGACGGCAGGCAGGTGCCCCACCAGCATGGTGTCAGGGCTAATGGAACGAGGAGTGTGCAGAGGGGAATAAGGGGGAGTGAGGGGTACAGAATGGGAAGAAAGAGGCAGCAGAAGCTCCTGCTGGGCAGGCAGGGGGCTGCAGGGCTGTGAAACTCTGATGAGGGGAGGAACTAATGCTTCCTGAGTGACACTGCAGTCATGGCAGCCACACCTGCAGGTGGATGGCTTTGCCAGCTCTGCAGAGGGAAAAGAAGGATGGGGCCTTCCTCCCAAAGTAGAAAGAAGAAAAAATTGGGGGGTATCCAACAGGTGCCCAAGAGTTCTGGAAGGACTGCAGGCAAACACGCGGCCAAAAGCCCTTGCGAGAAACGGTCCATAAGCAACAGCATCTACTGGACTCTGAAAGAATGTGCCTGCACCAAGAAAATAAAATTTTCAGCCTCTAGCATGATAGCATTCCATATTTTAATCCCCTCTGTGAGGAATAACAACCCCAGGCAGATGAGCTGGCATTGGAAAGCCTCTGAGATGCACATTATCACTGAGCAGTCACCACGCACAGTGTATACTTTGACACGACCCCTTCACTTATTTTATAGATACTCGCATAGCACTTGTGCTACATATTGTTCTAAGCACTGGACAGATATTAACTTACACAGTCCTCACAACGCCACCCCCGTGAGGAAGGTCCTGTTTTACAGAATGCCCCAGGCACAGCGAGGTCAAAAGATCAGCTCAGGGTCATGGAGGCAGTGAGTGGCAGAGCTGGAATTCAAACCCTGGCAACCTGCCCTTCACCTCTCCACTATGCTGCCTCTTAGCGTCACCCTCAGCGCAGATCTGAGAGAGAGGAAGGAAGTGACCCAGCTTTCCCAACCCAAAAGGCTGGGCCCTTCCTCCTGGCCGGCACTGGCACGCCTGCTCCCCAGAACCCCCTGGCAAGCCAGACTCTGTGGGCCCTGAAAACCTGAACTGCAGCTCTGCGCTGAACTCCATGCAGGGAAGCTTGCGTTGCTCAAAACCCCTGGAGGTCAACTCAGATGTATATGAGACATGCAAACATTTTTACTCCAATACACTGTTTAAGCGAATTTTTAGGTGACAATACAAGTAGTAAGGTCTCAAAGCAGTTATACAGAAATCCCACCCCCAAACTGTGACCAATGTCCCATGACCATGAATCCCTGCTGTTAGGAAGCTCCAGGGAACAGAGGACCTTGGAGCTGTGAAAATGTACTGGAAACACCTGGCAAGCGGTGCAGACGGTACAGGCCCCACCGAGAAAACAGGAAGAGCCACTATGGTTTGTAGAGAACCCATAGTACTTGCTGTGTCCCCACGTGAAGCTGCTGACATCCACATTACGTGGTTCTGTGATTTGAAGTGGCCAAGCCCATCCACCAGAGAGGAGACAGGACGCAACCACAAAGAATCTTCTATTTTTCCCTTACAATGGAGTTGGGAGAATACTAGTGAGGCGGGGAAAGCAAGGGAATGTGGTCTGCGCAGCCACATCTCGGGGAGCCACTGCAGTCCCTGCTTTCAGGGATCTTCTAGGCGGCTCCCTACAAACTCAAACATGTCACCCACATACTGACTGTCCCAAAGTTTTCTTTTTCTGTCCCTTTCTTCTTCCAGTACCCCAGACATCCTGAAAACTTTGCTGGTCCCTGTACCCAGAACAGGAGCATGAGTGTTGCTGGTCATTATACTGACATTGCAACATGACCCTGTGCTGAGCTGCTGAGCTGTGTGCACAGGGCAAGGGCTCGGGCGAGGCCCGGGGAACCACCTGCACAATCTGTGTCTGGGAGTCTGCACAGCGTCTGTCCCTGTGGTGGACAAGGGCTGGATGGGACTCCTACAAACTGGGCCCTGGCTTCGCAGGTAAGAAATGTGTGTCTGCAAAGCTTTGCTCCAGAGAGGTGTCCTTCCTGCCTCCTGGCACCTACATCAAAAGGGAATGCTTTTCTGCCCATATTCCAACACGCTGGCCCTCAAAGTGGAATGCCCTTCCTGGCGGAGGGAGAAGGGGTGTGTGTTTGAGGGAAGGGCTATTAGCCCAGATAAAAGACGACTCAGAGGAAATGAGAGCATCTTTACAAATCTGAATATCTGAAGGACTTTCATGGGGCAGAGAACGCACACATGTTCCATGTGGCCCCAGAGTACAGAAGGGGGACAATGAGTAGAAACCACAGGGAAGCCTTTTTTTTTTTAATTAATATTCAGAAAAACATTCCAATGATCTTGTCCAACAACAAAATAATGGGCTGCTTTAGAAGTAAACAAGCTGAGACCTGATAAGTCAGAGATGCTGTAAGGGGAATTCAAACAGAAAAGAGGCCATCAGAGGACTCTCCTGTCCCTGAGACTCTGTCATTATAGTAGTAAATCTATGATTTACTGTCTATGAGAATTAGGAAAGACATTTCAGTTCATCCTTCTCATTTTATAACGGAGGAAACCAAGGCAGATAAAGAGGACGTGACTTGACTCAAGCCATTCCAGTCTGTCTCTCCACCCCCTCATCAGCACTCAGTTGACGGGATGAGGGATGCTTGTTAACCATTTCAGTGAGAGGAAAGAGGCATAGATAGAGGCGAGACAGGAGGCAGGGAGGCAAAGTACAGGTTGTTTCAATTTCCAAGAGCCTAGGACACACTGAGCACCTCCCTGCCTCCTTGGAGACTCAGCGGGCTCTGAACAAGGCCTCCAGGCCTCACACCAGGAGGCTGAGACACGTGGGCAACCACAGGCTGCTCCGGCAATAAAGAGCACAATGGGATTCTGTGAGTTAAGGGGTAGATATTGAAACTCATCAGAGTCAATGACACCCAGAGTAAATCTTTCCTATTATCTCAGATGAATGATGAAGGATGGGTGTGGAGAAGAAGAAAGATGTGAGGGATGGAGAGAAGGAGGGAGGGAAGGAAGGGAGGGAGAGAGGAAGGAATTACACTAATGCTTCCATATGGTAGGAGAAGTTTTAGTCCAAGTCAAGCTGCAGACATCAAAAAACATGCAGCCCACACCCTCTAGCAACTATAAAAACATGCCCTCCCTGGTGTAAAAGCTGTGAGTGGCCTGGCTGGACACAGTTCACACTAAAACCTACACCACTCAGATTCCCCAGTGATCCAAAACCCCAAGCAGCAGCCCGAGAGCAGCCATCCACAGCTCTCTCTAATTGCACGCTCCTCACGGCATCACCAGGGATGTCTCTGTGCTGCGAGGAGAAGCGATAAAACCATTTTGCTGGAGGGACCCCTGGAGGTTGGAGCATAAAGCCAGCTTTTGCCAAATGTGGATGTGGATGGAGTTGGCAGGGCAGTGTGTATGGGACTCAAATGCCAAGGTAAGAATGTAAGTGCTCTTGAATGCCTTAAGAGACTGTGAAAGAAGGAGTGTGATCTTCTTTAGCTTTCAGTTATGTGCATGCTGTAAAATTCCCCCTAACCCTACCCAATAAAGGCGGCTTG
This sequence comes from Glossophaga mutica, assembly GCA_039655065.1. Classification (NCBI taxonomy): domain Eukaryota; kingdom Metazoa; phylum Chordata; class Mammalia; order Chiroptera; family Phyllostomidae; genus Glossophaga; species Glossophaga mutica. The sequence goes on along the minus strand of CM077304.1, from coordinate 170,555,389 downwards.
GTGACCCAAGCTGGGTATGAGGCTGCAAAACCTCTCCAGATCTGCTGTTTTGTTTTTTTTTTTTAATCAGGACATAGAGGGCAGGATCTAGGAATCACCCTCCTAGGACTTCAAGTGCATAGAGGACAAGCAGGGTACTGAGGCCAGGGACCCGAGTTCTAGTCCTGACCAAATGACAAAGTGACCCAGGGAAAATCTCACCTACCCAAAACTCAGTCTCTTCTGCAAAACAAGGATAAAACCACCTGCCTTCGTGCTCTGCTGAATTAGTATGAGGACCAAATGTAAAACCAACCCGCGAACAGGTAAGCACTGCTAAGGCCTAAGGGGTACTTATAACCGTTGGCAGGAGTTGCTGGTAAAGCAGCTGCTTCCAAGGGGCATAAAACTGTGTGAAGTGATGGAGAGGGGACCAGGGCCCCGAGCATCAGAGTAAGCAGCGGGAAGGAAGCAAGGTCTGAAGGTATCACTAGTTATGGAAGGGGGACCACAGCCTCTTTTCTAGGGTGCTCAGACCCTCAGCTGCAGGGGCAACCGGCCCTGCAGACTGTTATGCTCTTGAGGGCTTGGCCTGTGGCCCGTTCAATGAGAGTAGGTCCCCCCAAAACACCCATGACATTCTTAACAGCTAAGGTGTTAAAGTCACAAAGACAGCTTGGATAATCTCAGATGTGCTAAGTGGACAACGGCCACCTCCCAAAAAATGCACCCAGGACTCCAGGACTAAGGCCCAGATCATGTTGATTTCCTGAGGTCACCTTTATCTAGAGTAATCACAGGACCAGGCCACAGGAGTGGCATCGACAGGGGCGGGGGTGGGGTGGGAGTGGTGTTTGGATTTCTATTCCATTCCCTTCCCTCGAGCCAGGAGTGCTGGGCTATGCTGCCTTCACCTCCAGCCCCTGCTGGTTTCTCCTAGACAAGGACCCCTCCCAGCTTCTGGAAATTCTGCTCACTCCAGACATAGTAAAAGCCCATCCAGGAGGCACAGGGCAACATTTTCCACTGTGTCCAGGGAGGAAAGCCTGCCCTGCAGGCCCTCGGGGGTGCACAGAAGCATACGAGTCAACCTTTCCCAGTCCCAGCTGAAAGCGCAGTCCTGGTGAAATTCTAAAGTGTGGCTGATGTGCACCAGAAGCAGCTCTGGGGAATGTTTGAGACCAGCCACAAATCAATGGTAAAAACAAAGCATTTACACTTTGAAAGGCAACTACCTCGCCTCCACTCCTTTTCCTTGATTCTTTCTACATGGAATTATGGCCAAATCCCAGCGGTGAGTTCTCAAAATTAGTAAATTATAGTCTTTATGTAGTGTTAGCACCGCCCATCAGAGAGAGCCTAATCCTATTCAATTACATACAGCTCCTGAGCTGACGGGGGATTACCACCAGCAGACACGCCGGGCAGACTCCGTGCGATGCACTTATAGAGACAGGACACTTGCACTCTTACCTGGAAAGTCCAGCCAAAAGCTAACAAGGACCCAGCCCTCCCGCCTCCTGGTTCCAGCAGGTGATAGATCCAAACACACTGCCAACCTCAGCAGTATCTGACGCTGAACGCCTCAGCCTCTCTCGGCAGCCTTCCCCTGCACCATCCCCTTCCTGCGCCCTTCCCCATCCACCCCTCCGTGCTCCACCCCTGGAGCTGAGGGTGGCTGCGTGTCCTCCGGCAGCCCAGGGCAGTCCTGGTTCACACCTGGTGTGATTCACAGCATCCCCCCTTCACTCTCGAACATGTTCTAAATTAAAAAGTAAGTTAATATTCAAATTAAATGGTCAGCCCACCCACACTGTACATCCTTCCAGGACTATTTCTCATGATGTTTACCTTTAATTACTCCAGGTGGGCAGACCTGGAAAATGGAGTCTTAAGTGGTAGGACCTAATTCAGATGGCGTACATCTTCTTTTCCTCCCATTCTTTCCTTTAAATCTCATCCCCCATTTTGTTCCAGAGGGGATTCACCTTAGCTGGCAAAGAAGCCAAAGTGCGTCCTGTAAAGATCCATAAGCTAGCTACAGGTGTACCACATGTTTGGCCCCATGTTTTCTATTAGTCAACTGGACAAGAAAAGGACATCTAGTTAGCTGTACAGAGGAGAAACTGATGAATTATCCAGGACAGATACAAGTATTTGTGACTGTAAGACCAGGGAGAGAGGGGCAGTCAAAGAGGCCGTGGTGTCTCATTAGTGACGCCCTCACACAGGCCTGAGCAGACAGTGAGGCTCGGGGGCTGCGGTCTGCCCGTGTGGCGCCGGCTCCGTTGTGAGGTTGCACCGCGCCAACAGGATGGTGAAATGAGAAGCGGTTCACATACAACTGCCACGTCTCTCCTAGACCCCTCCCTTCTCTTCTCTTCCCTTTGGCGTCTCTCCCTCCTTCCCTCCCTGTCTAGACTGTCCATCTCCCCAAAGCATCTTCAGACACTGCGAGTAGTTAAGTTCTCACACCCATTAAAGTTAAGGTATTGTGGTTGCCAGCTCTGATAAACGGTAAATCTGGGGATCTTTTTATTTTCTTCCAAAATTACGTTTCTGGGCAAGGATTATATTTGGCCTTAACATGTTGTTATTAGGTAAGTCTGAGGTTAATTAGAAAAACATTTGACAGAATTTTAAGTTACCAGTAAAAATCAACTCTTTCAATTAATGAAGGAAAACACTGGAGGAAAACAAAGTTGCAGCATCCAAAAACTCACCATCAGCACCCAAGGACCAATCAAGCAACACCCTTGAAAGGTCCAGGCTGACTGACGGGTAGAAGCATTCGGTTTGTTTTTTGCCTCAATAAACTTTTAAACCCCAAATCTCAACCTGGCAGTTCTGGAGCTGAAACTGGTGCACTATTGTGTTTTGTTTGGCCAGCAGATCGTTGGCTTTAATTGTCAATATTTAAAAATCAGGAGCTTTTACATCAACAACACAGGTTTCTGGCTTCTCTTGGGCGGGGGGGAATGAGAAAAATCTGGCAACACAGGGGCTCATGTTCTTACAAAATAAAAACATCAGACTCAGCAGTCAGGAACCAGGGCATAGATGGGTTTTCAATTAATTACTTTCCTCTCTTCTCTTTCACAATCCATTTTTAAATTCTCAACAATATTGTATTATTCCCCAGAGGTATTTACTTGAAATTAAACTGCTACAGGCTATATGCTGAGGTGCTGAATCACAGGTGGCCCCTTCTTGTGCCTGTTACGACACGTTACATTCCCTGGGCCATCCCTTCTCCTTTTGAAAGCCTAACTGGATGTTCTTTCATTTAAACAGCTTTTACAGCACCACCACCCACATCCGTCTTGTCTTGAACGTGATATGGTGTATGTGGATTGGGGTTTGGGGCTCCTCTGGTCTGGTCTGTGCAGGTAGCTGTAGCTAATCACATGCAATCCAGATATTTTATTTCATCCAAAAATCTCTCCCAGGCTGTGGCAGGCCACTTCAAGTCTTCTCTGAACCAACAAGGCCTCAGAGTCTATCTGTACTGCTTTTATACAAAAGGGTATAAGGGGATCAGCTGTATGATGCCTTTAACCTTTGAGAGCAGCTGCAACGATGATGTGAGGTGTGAGCAGCCAGGTGGCCTGGAAGGCCAAGATCACATTGTGCTCTTCCCAAACACTGTTGATATCTGGGTAGGAAGGAAAAGGCAGAGGAAACGGGGGTGCCTCTCCTCTGTTTTAGTTATTCCATCTAAACAATATGATTCATTGTTATGTCTTTACCTTGCCTAGACACCATCTTCCAGACTCTTGAAAAGCTAAATGTTTACTACAGAGCCAAGCAGACAGCTAGAATTATAGCACCTTCTTTACAGTCCTAAGTTCATGGTTCTTGAGTCCATCGAGATTAAGATGGTCCTACCCAGTTACAGAAAGGGTTTCCCTTGCTCATAGTCAGGGCAGACACTGGCTTGATTTTATTAAGGGAGACATTGTTTCCTTACAAGGCCAAGTGGATGATGTGGAACCAGTGAAGTAGCCAAACGCACTGGCACCTCAATCCACAATGACTGACAGTAATGAGGCCCCACGAGCACCTCTATGACTTCAGATTTCCGGAAGTCCACCAGGACCAGCCAGCCTCATAATGAGCGCTGTCTATAGAGGCAAGGACATAGCAAATGTCCAGGTGCATTATTACATACTAAGTAATTCTGGATACTCAATAAAAAGCTCAGAAAGTCAAGTCTGCTGCCCCTAAACAGAAGATTACAAGGGTTCTCTATGATCAACCATCAATGGCTCATTTAAAGAAGTCACCCCGCACAGGAGTAAGAGGTATGTGTTTATTTCCAAGTCAAGTCCAGTTTAAAAGCTTGATATTTCTGCTGCTAACCTGGAAGTGGAAGGCCTGGGGCCTGCGTATCCTGCAGAAACACAGTCACATGGCTGAAATGTGTACTCAAGGTGGCCATGGGGCTATGTTTAAATCCCCCTCACATGGCACTGGTCATGCTTAACTCAGTCCTTTCCACACACTGTCACAGAAAATCCCTCTTGTACATATGCCCCTGTGATTCAACTGTGCCATTTTGGTTTTTTCCCCAGGTAGATGCTTATAGATAAGTCTTTTTTGCTGCCCAAATTGTAAATGAGGCTCTGCCAATATGATGTTTATTGAGCAAAAAAAACAAGGCATAGTAATGCAAAACAGGGCTGTCCTCCCCAGCACACCATCCTCAGTTGTGTCTCAGCTGGAGCACCCGCCCAAGCCCACCACTCAGTGGAGCGATCTGGGGAGGTGGTCCCACCAGCAAGGCTGCAGGCTTCCAGAGATAGGGTCCAGTTTCTGTCCACTGCTCAGCCAGGCCCATGGCAAATGCCCATGGACTGAGTTTTCCACACAGGCACAGAGCCAGGGCCCTCCTAAGGACACTTCTTGGAGGTTATGCCCGCACAGCGAATCCCACCACCCTTCCGAAAAAACCTTTCAAAGGAAAGACAGAAGCATGGCGCACACACTTCTTAGAGTTCTGAAGGCAGGATACGAAACTGAGGACGACGTGGGCCACACAGTGAAGTTTACAGTTCCTACAGCGGAGCATCACTGTGGCTCACCCAGAGGACATCTCCAACTGGCAATACAGACTTGGTGTGTTTGCATTTTTGTGTCTGTGTTTTCACTGAATTTTACCTGCCCCATCTCCCTCATTCTTTCCTCTACGTCATAATTTCTCAAAGCACCGAATCCTGTGGTTCACACACAATGAGCACGGTGAAAATTGAGAATAACACTGTTTCCTACAGGTTGTTTTAAAAATATGTGAAAGCCATTTCTGTAAGAAGGCCAGTGATGAGACGTTTGACCAAGAAGCTCTTGAGGAAGTACCCTCTGCTTCAGCATTTGTTCCTTCATGTATTCAACAAACATCTACTACGTTCCTGGCATACCTGGTCCACTCATCCACCTCCTCACTCACTCTTTCAAAAGACATCTGCTCCAGGTACCATGTAATGGGTCTTTGTTACGGACTCAGTAGAGCCAACGCACTGATAATGCCCAGGAAGACAAAAGAACTGAAATGAGTAGTGTTTTCAGAGGATGGAAGCTCCCCGAGTATTTGCCAGGACCTTGGCTCAGCCTGTCCCTCCGTCTCCAGTAGCCTCCCTGGGTCCCTGGCCTTCTGCTGGCATCAGGGTGTTCACAACCATGAGATGGGGAACAATTACACTAACATAAACACAATTCCACTTGAGTTCTTCTGTACACAGCTTTTTCCTTTTAAAACACATTTTCCCAATGGTGTCATTACAAAATAACAACCTCATATAAGATATTTTTATCTCTACCTCGGGGCAGGTATTTCTCTCCTCCTTTATTAGTAATTCCTGTAGGGGCTCTGTCTCTGTCTCCAGGTCACACAGGCTGAGCAAACATACACAGTTAGCCAGCCTTCTGACTCCCAGGGAGGGAAGGAATATTGGGCTTCTTTATCAGTCACTATTTTAAAAGGTGACAGGCTTTTCTCTCTTTTACTCAGATTACTCTAATGGAAACTGACAGGTTCAATCTTGGTTAATTAAAAAAAAAAAACCAACAAGTAACAAGTGCTAAGAAATTTACCCTCAGGTGTCAGAGGGAAGAAGAAAATCTGCTCTTTTCATCTTCAAGTCCCACCTTTACTCATCCTGACATGACAGTGGTGGTCGGGTTTTCTTACAAAGCAGAGCATCATGCCCAGTGAGCAGCAGATCTGAATTTATACTGTGGCTGTCAAACCTTCCAGACATGACTGTTAGAGCAACATCCTGACAGGAGCCAGTCTGGGGAGAGACGGAAAGTGCTGGCTGGTTTGATGGCAGTACCACAGTCTGTCTGTTTTCCGCCCTCAGGCAACGTGGTAGCAGCCTGAGGAACCGGAAGACAAAATGACACTGTGAGTTCACACAACACTCTTCAGCTCCAAACACAGCAATGGTAGATGGGCTTTAAAAAAAAACAGATTAAAAATGACAATTACAGATGAAATGATATGCTGTCTGGAACTGGCTTAAAAAGAATGGAGGGGGAAGTGGGTGGAGCAGAGATGAAACGAGATTGGCCAAGGGCTGTTGAAGCTCCAAGAACATTATAATATTGAAGCACCCATATACCTTACTCTGTTGGAAATTTTCCACAATACAAAGTAAGAAAAAAGTTACGTTGGAGACTAGCAATGTTTAATTAAAGAATATAGTGAGTACTGAGTTAACTGTAAGGATGGGTAACATACACTGTTAAGTGAACAAAGGGAGATGTACGAGGGTATACAACATGAGTTCATTTACTTACACACACACACACACACACACACACACAACACACACTGATAATTCTGCAGAAAGTTTCTGGAAAAGTAAAAATCATCACCAACTTTTAAATTTTTTAATGAAAATGTGTTACTTTTTTAAAATACATTTTTAAAATATTGTTTTTAGTTCAAGAGATGTGGCGGGGGAAAGGACAGAGCAGGGTTCAAACGGAGATAAACATCTCCACAGACCAGATGCAACACCAGCCACTCTGGTAATCCAGGCTAGCGCCATGGCCAGAAGCAGACAGAGTGGCCAGAAGCTTGCCCTCTACAGGGGGCCAGGGACTGAGAAAGCCCATCCCCCAGGGAAAGCAGAAGCCAGGCTCTGGTGTGAGATCAGGGAATAGGATGCCTGCCTCAGACACTGTGTGTCCTTCTGCCTCTCGCTGCCCCTCCTCCTTCCTTCCTCCTCCGCAGTGACTGTACGGCAATCTTCTCTTTGCGTGTCTTCCCCTCTCTGAGCGCTGGGTTTCTAATAAAGGATGTTAAAACTCCTAGCCAGAACTGTGGACCATTTGTTTGCTCCTTGTAATACTGGCAGTGTCTGTTTTGCAGATAACTTACGTTGGTTAGGATATGTAGTAAAGATATAAAAACCAGCCTGCACAGATACTAAATTCACGATGATGGTTTCCTTCGGGGAGCAAGCGGAGGAGGGGGACACAGCGCCAACACCCTGGCTGCAAGGAGTCCAGGAAATAAAGTGTCCAGCCTTTTTGCCCTCCAGAAAGGGAGGAGGAAGGCTCACATGTCTGGGAATTCCTGAAGGGAGTTCAGATGCTGAGAAGCCAAAATATTAGCACTGATTATCCTAAGTTATCAGTAGCTCCAATTTCACATACACAGAAACTGAAGCTCAGAGGTTAATAAGTGACTTTCCTATAGTCACAGAACTAGTAAGTTGCTGAGCTGGGACTGGCTAAAATTGCCACCAACACTAGAGGGCCCCTGCTCTGTGCCAAGCACTGTAAGTACATCGCCTAAATGAGTCCTCCGATCACCTGTGCCATACGTAGTTACAGAGTCCTATATGACCTCCGCTTCTCTGCTAAAGAAACTGAAGTTCAGAGAGATCAGGAGACTTGCCTGAGGTCACACAGCTAGGAGTGGCAGAGGGCAAGCGAGAGGGCATCCACCCACCCTCCTCCAACCTCTGTGGTAGACCTCACTTCCTCCCCAGTTCCCCTGGGAGCCCCTGGAATGGATAGGGCACCCTGCAGATAAGCCGGACATTTTTCTTCCAAGGATCTGGAAGGAGTCTAGGCTGGCACAAATGCTGCCAATAAAAACCATGTGACCTAAAAGGTGAAAGAGTAGACACTATTAAAATACCTAACACAAAAGCAAATTCCTGCCTAGTGGTATGTTATCAGCTTGACAGGATTAGCCTGCTGCTTCCCCCTCAGGACGGGTTTGAGCGCAGACCAGCACACAGCTGGCCTGGGGAGCCGAGAGAGAATCAACCGGAAGCCCACAGCCCCCACCGACAAAGCTCCCATTCTGCAGCTCCTCAGGTGGCCAGCTCTGGGACAGAGTGACCAAAACCAAGGGCTGTGACCCCAGCTCCTCACCACACACACGCACACTCTCACACACATTCTCTGTCATGATTACACACACATCCGCACACATTCACATACAAAGGCCCGGGCACAAATAACGCCTCTTTTTTATTACAAAACCTTTTATTAAAAAAATCATAAGCATGTAATTCTGTAACATAACAATATCACACTTAAGCACATCATATGACATTTTAGGTAAAATGTTCAAATTAAAACTATAAATTATTTTCCTGCCAGCCACACTCAAGCAGGCGTTACTTATGCCAAACCCTGCGCTGTTCTCTTTCTCTCTCTCCCCCCACTCCCTCTGTCCCCCACTCCCTCCTTCCCACACCCTGGCTCAGCAGGAGCCCTGTGGCCTGAATCTAAGTCAGTGTCAGGCTTCCCAGCCCCAGTGGCCGCCCCGAAACCACAGGCTGGCCTCTGACTCCTGTACAGTGGTGAACCTCAGGCCTGTTATCTCTCGGAGACTTTGAGGGCCGCCTCCCCCTCCTCGCTCTCTCCCCCTCGCGAGCTCCACTTCCGCGCCCTTTGTTCCTGCTTACTCAAGGGTCTTGTAGGAAAGCCACAGCACTGGCTTCGCTGAGAAGACTTTTAACTCTTGGATAAGAGTTGCGCTGTCAGATTTAGCAAAATAAAAAACAGACCACCCAATTAAATTTAAATTTCATTTAAACAACAAATAATTGTTTCGTACAAGTACATTCCCATGCACTATTTGGGACCTACGTATACAAAACAACTTCCATTGTTTTTCTGAAATTCAATTGAACTGGGTGTCCTGTATTTTAACTGGTAACCCTATATGGTTGGGAGTGGGGTGGGATAGGAGGGAGGTTTCCAGAAGAACAAACCATGGTGGGGCGTGGGAGTGGGGGGAGACACAAAAAGAATTGTGAGGATTAGGGGAGGGAGTGAGGAAAGACTCCTCACTAAGGGGATCTTTTATACCAGAAGCCTTCATGTGTGTTACTACATTTCCGTTTTCTAGTGATTCTGTGCATTGCATATATTTATCCCCACATACAGATTAAAAAACAGCGGGTCAGAGAATCAAGTGACTTGCAAAGCATCACGTGGGAAACTCATAAAGGCAGGACTATAATCCGCGGTTTCTGCGTACAACCTGAGTGCTACTTCTTCAACATAGAGCCGCTTTACTCTTTGTAATTTTTATAGGTTGTACATAAAGAGGGTCCGACAGTTTTCTTCAGCCTTCAAATACATTCTTAAGGAAGCAGATTCAAACAAATACATTCTTAAGGAAGCAGATTCAAAACGGCACCCTGGACTAACACGCATCTGCAGACACAGTTGTCTGTTTACAGAGACCATGCTGGTCACTAGGCCCTTCTCTCCTTTTGGCCACTTATCCCACCAAACGTATCACCAGTGAGGACCTGTTTGCGACCTACTTCCCTGACACAAGAAAGAGAAAAAGTTGAGAAAGGAAGGGCAACGTTTCACCCAAAATGACCAATTTTCAGATGAGAAAGGTCACAGGATATTTGACTCAACAGGATCTTAACCAGGATCCAAGAAGAAAAGGTTCCTCTATCACTACTCTAGCACCCCATGAGCCTTCATTTTCTAGAAAATACAGTCAATCTGATGCACGTTTGGCCAAAAAAAAAAAAAGTAAAGAAAGCTACTTGTCAAACAGACAAGGGGAAATACTTTCTCCCCAACACCCCCCTCCAAGCTTGTAACATTAATGGCACACAATAGAGGGGAAACAGCCATAAAAAATGACTTAATATGTGCCCTTTGGAAGTAAAGTAACTGTCGGACAAGTGTCTATAAAAATAACACCACTGAAGAGATCCAAATTTATTTCTGCTTGGTGAATTTCCAGCTCAAAATGAACTCAGTTAATCTGTCCAAGTTTTGCCTTTCATGCTGTTTTGTTTTGTTTCTAAATTTTCCTTTCTTTTCATAGATGCCAGCAGATTCCCCTTAGGATAGGAAAAAATATTGCTTGCCCACCTCGCATGCCATCAGCTAGGGAGAGCGCATGGCTGTCCGCTGCCAGCTCCTCAAGGACAGCCTAGGGAGCGGCCAGCGCCTGCGGAGGTGGGCAGATGGCCGCGCAGGGGGCTCTCCACAAGTCCAAGGAGACAGGCTTCGGCTCATGAGAAGGGCCCAGCTCTGTCTGTCCTTGCTTGGGTGCTGTTCACTTACTCCTTTCCATCCCTCCCTTTCTTCTCCCACCCCCTTCCCACAAATACACACACCCAGGCACAGGCTTCAGAGTGGAAGACAACTTAACACTAGGTCTTTCAGGTCACAGAGGAGTCTCCAGTTTTCTTGTGGAAGATGGCAAAAAGCCACACTCCATTCCCTGTCTGCCCCAGTCTGCACCAAACCATCCCCGGGCCCAGAATATTCAACGGCAATTACCCAGAGGCAACATGGTACAGACCACTTCAGGCAGTCACTTGGAGACTTAAGGGTCTTTAGAAACATTTCAGCTGGGGGAGAGGGGGAGCTGGAAAGAGGGAAGCACGTAAAGGGAGTTTTCGTGTCTGTTGGTTCTGGGTGGGCAGGCCCAGCAAACAGCATTTTTGGACTCCTAGCAGTCCTGCAGTGGAGGGCTCATCTTTCTCATTGTTCATCGCAATAATTAAAGACTGAAGGTAAGAAAAATTCAATTTCATTTTGGATCTAAAATGTTTCAGAGACTGCTTTTCAAAATGCCAAATAATTGAATCAATTTAATTGCACAGTTTGTAAGATCCTAGATCTACAGAAAACATAAATTCTGGTCAATTTAAATTGCATGTGATCAGGTTTCCATTTATATTATATAAGAAGATTTCAAACCAGGAATTGAAGGCATCACTGCTCTAACCGCAACTGAAAAATTTGCCTGGTTTAAATATTCCAGGGACACTGAACCCTACAGAGCACCGAGAAGCTCACCGACAGACAAGCAACTTCAGGACAGAGGAAAGACAATGAGAAAATGGTGAGCATCAGGAGAGCTGGGACCCCCATTGCTAGAGCTGGGAGACGAGTGTGGAGCACACCTGTTCCCACTCTCAGGGAGGGGAGCCAGGGCCCCAGGCCTGGTGGCAGAGCTGGGACCAGCACAGAGGACTTTGGACTCCTGGTTCAATGTTCCTTCCATCACCTCCTGCCAGGAAATCGAGAATCCCAGACATAAGATCCACCTTGTATGAGGTGAGGGAATGAGACAGGGAGGCTGCTGTGAGATCAATGGCCGGTGTTTGCCCAAACCCCTCCTGTCCACTCCCCAGAGCAGAGCAAGAGACTCTACTTTGTGACTCTGGAGCAACTTGTGAGAGGATTTTGTCCAGGAGAACAGCTCACAGGCCCAGGAGTTATCAGCTCATTCAGAGGCCTTGCAGGAATTTCCTGTTATGTGATCTGGGTCTTGCCAATAGCCACAGCCAAGCTGAGACTGTCACACCCCCGCCTTAGGAGAAATGCCTGCTGCTCTTGAGTCACTAGTTGCCGGTGCCCTGCAGTGCTCTGAAGACTGGGCCTAGCTCCAAGAATGTCCAAAGGGAGCCAGCATGAGGGTCTGCACTGAGACAAAGAACAGGCCAGCCCAGGGGACAGTGAAATTCCAGCTCTGGGCAGCTCAGCTGTGGGTCAGCTATGGCTCTGTCCAGAGGAGGCACAGTCAGCAACACGGAACCAGGGCCATAGGCCTACTTGTTAATGAAAACCTGTAGGTCCTTCTGACTTTCCTTCTTTTTTTCCAACTGTAAGACGTACATTAACACAAAAGCACACATGCAAACACATGTACAGCTACCCAGGCAGGGAACTAAAGCATTGTGGCGCTCCAGGGGCAAGCCCCACCCTTCCTCCTCCCCGTCACTCCCCCATCCCGTCCAGAGGTAACCATCATTCTGGCTTTTGGGAATCATCATTTTCTGGTCGTCCTTAGAATTTTTAGTACTTGTGTATGCATCCCTAAAGACTGCAGTTTCGCATTGTCTCTCAGTGTACTATAACTGTAGGTGTCTGTTCATTTTTGTTTTTATATATTTAGTATTCAATTGCATGGATATAATTTATTTATCCATTCTGCTGTCTACGGACACTTCAATTGTTTTCAGTTTTTGGCAATAACCAACAATGCTGCAGTGAATGTCCTTAAATACATCCCCTGGTTCTTGGGTGCTGGGGTTTCTCTTATGATGCACAGTTGGCAATAAAACACTGCATTGCCTGGAGCGTGCTTCTTCACCTCGAGTAGGTAATGTCAATATGTGTTCCAAAGTTGTGCTGCCTTTCCTCCGTACAAAACACTTGTAAACCCACCCCACTTATACAGAGGAGCAGTCACCGGTGACTCAGAGGCCAAGAAAGCCTAGTTTATCACCAGACTGGCAAGTTAAAGCTAGATCCGCATGCCTCCTCTGTTAGACAAAGCCCAAGATTTTAAAATTCTGAGCTTAACCAGAACCAACAACCAACACAGCTGAGCTTTCCACAAGAAAAATGTCACAAACTCCCTCAAAAGCATGAGATGTCACCTCCAGTTTCGGCGCAAACCCACCTGTCCACAGGTACTTAGCTGTAAGTAGAAGATGTTAAGTGCAGAAAGATTTCATGCTGATAAATCCCAGTCAGCCACAAGCGGCAGGAGAAAGGGGAGGAAAGGGTGGGAAGGGGTCCTGGAAGCCCACCGACAGCTGCCACCTACCTGTACACCGGCTGCATCTCTCTTGCGATGCCAATGATGGCGCTGGGCAGGAAATTGTCAAACTCCTCAAACAATTCCCGGATGTTGGTCTTGTACTTTAGGTCTAGGTCCAGCTGAATTATCCTCAGGATCTCTAGAGGAAAGAAAAAGACAATAATAAGACACAGACACACATCCTGGGAGGCTCAGCTATTTATAGAAAATGAAGCGGAAGGTGCAGAAAAGGATACTGGATTATTCCTGCTGTCAATGAAGATGCAAAGTTGCTGCTGGCCACAAAGGCCCTTCCTTTGCCAGCCACCCCCTCCACAAGACTAGATATCTCCACAAACAGAAGTCCTGTATCCTTCCTTCAATTGCAGACACACGTTTTATTTCAATCCAGGTGACTATATGCCCCAGTTTAGGCCCACTGTCCTGGTGTAATTGTCAATAGCACATCGTTTCATTCTCAAAAGTATCTGACGCATTCTATGGACCCCCTAACTTAAAACTGAAAGCCTACAGGTGTTGTTCTTTGCGGCACAGGTGGTGTATGACCCACAGGAGAGGGGTAAAAGCCATTATTGTCTTAAGCTCTATTAGTACCTTCTGGAAACCTAAACACATGTCATGCTAGACAAACTGAGTCTCACAATTACCTGGCATGTAAGAGCTGTCTGCTTCTGTTGCCTTCAGATAACTCAGAAGCAAGAAGGGAGGAGGAAGGTGTTGGCCAAGTTCATTCTCTCATCCTTCACCTGACCATGCCTGACTGAGCTCCTATGCTGTTGGTGCCAGGAGGGGACAAGACATCAGGCTGATGGGTACCCTACCCTCAAACAGAGACAGGCAGGTGACTAAAACCAGGGAGGGGGCATCTAGTGCTGACACGAAATGGAAGAGAGACTGTGGGAGCCCCACAGAGGGGATGCTTGGGGGCAAATGATGAAGAGTGATTGTAAGTACTTGGTGTATGGAGAAGGCCTGGAGGGGAATCAGACCACATGAGTGCAAGTTCCAGTTCAGCTACTGATACATTCTGTAACCCAGGGAAAATTCTTTGACTTCTCTCAATCTTTGCTGTTTCACGTCATCTATGTAAGGCAGTGGAGCCTACAGGGATCCAGGGCTTGGAGTGTAGGAGACTTGCTGAGGCCTGAGGCAGCCTAGGAAGACTGAACGGAAGAGGGTGGCGTGGGCCGGACCTTGATGTGTGCGCAGGCGTGGAGAGGTGGTGCAGCACCAACGCCAGCCGGAGCATCGGGGCTCTGGGCTTGGCTCCTCACCAGAATTTAATTGCCATTCTCTAAATTAGTTTATGAAGAAATCAGTTTACAATTTAAGAAAAATGGATTCATTTGTTGTTTGTTCTATCTTCCTTTGTGACACGGAAACAAAACATTAGTCGACATCCTACTCGAGTTTCCTGAAGGGAAAAACAAGTTACAGTAGGTAAGAACCCAGCTGTCCAGGCCAGAGGAAAGGGAGAGGGCACCAGAGACGGCTTTTCTGGCCACTGTGGGGAGGGCTGCAGGGAAGCAGCCCACCAGGCCATTGCGGACCCTGCCGCCTGCCTGGCTTCACGCTGCCCACCCCCATACAGAAATGTGAGTGGGAATGCTGCTTTCCCTCCTGCACCAGGAACAATAACCACCTAGACACCAGGAAAGGTGATGACCCTGGGGCCCCTTGTGGTGACTCTGCCGTCACCTGGAAAGCTGCCCTAAAGCAGGAGTGGAGACTAGAAACAGGCCACAGGGCAGAGCCTCAGGAGCCCGCCGCTCTCAGATGTGGCTCTAGGAATATAGGAAGGGAACCCGATGGTGACCTTAGGGAAGAACACTGTGCACCGGGAGAGAGGGACTGACCAGGAATCAGAGTCATAGCCATCACGAAGATTTAATGGGGAGGCCCCACAGTACCCACCCACTCCAGCCATTTCTCTTCCTTCTGTTGGTCCATCTCCTGCACCCCCAGCTCCCACACACAGCCCTCACACAAGGTACAGCAGGGACTTTCTGAGATAGGGACAGAATGGCACCATCACCCCAAGCAGAGAAACCACATCATCGCAGGTTCTATTGATGAAGCCAGTGGGTGTGGGGGGTGGTTGGACACAGGGCATTTGGCCTAGACATGGGGAGGCCTCAAGGATGTTTGGTGGTAACTTTGTGGCACTGTTAAGATTATGAGAGAAGGGCAAGCCTCATCCTCAGGGCCCCAGGTAGTACTTCCAATAACAATCACAGCCACATAGAGGCACCCTTCCTTTGAGTGGTTTTTAAGTGTTCACCATTGCACAAGCAATAGTTTATTTCTCATAACCACCCAACATGTTTAGATGAAGAGAGGCTTAGAATAGTTAAAAACAATAGCCCAAGGTCCACAAGAAATAAATGCTGGAGCTGGTGTCTGAACTAAGTCCACTTGACGTGAAAGCCCAGCACACTCTTTCCACAGTCCCTGACTCCCCTTCTGACCAGAGAGGAGCTCCAAGGAGGCAGATTCTGGCTCCAATGCTATCCACACCGGGACCCCAGGAACATACAGAAGTGCCAAACCCTTGATAGACAAAAAGCAAAACAATAAGCTGGACAAATGTGGAGTTTAAGGGAAGTCCTCTACATGAAATGCTGATTTCACTATAATTAAACTGCTAATGGTAGAGAGCATTCATTCATTCAATCAGCCATTCTTCCCTGAAAGCCTACACGTGCTATGCATTGCCCTGGTCTCTCCAAGTCATCCAAATCCTACCTCTTCTGCAAGGAGCAGCCCACATGCCTCTTTCCCTGGCCTGCTTGGACAGGCCCTGCTGCCTCAGGTCACTGCTATCTGTGTACCTATCTCATAGCCCTTGCCAGAGAGAATGCTCCTTGAGAAAGCAAATGTGCTGGGAAGGCAGAGCTCAGGGACATCACAAGTCTCTTGAAGAGACACAGCTCCTTCATTGGGCAGAGCCCTGGCCTTGCCTCAACAGGCCCCTCGATAAATCTGAGCACTTACCCTGTTCTCTGGGGACTGGCAGGGAGTGACCTGGGAAAGGTCATAAGCAGCCCCAGGGTGCACCAATTTGAGATGCTTTATCATTTTTTATAACTCCTCACTTGTAAAGCACCTTTCAGGAAGGGTTTGCTAAAAGTGCTAACACCTTTTTTGAGAGGGGCTTCACTAAATGGGGTTAACTAATCGGGAAGGAAAAAAGCAGCAGCTCTGGCACAAAGTGACCCCTTTGCACCAAAGTTAGAAGAATGACCCTGCTGTCACCTCTCAGGCTAAGGCAGGAGGACCCGCCCTTCTATTCAGGGAGGCTGACAGCCTCAAGCTCCGCCTGCACTGTCATGCGGGCATCTGTCCAGACCGTTATCCTTTTATGTAATAATGAAATAAGATGCCAAGTTGTAAATGTCACTGCTGAAAAGAGGAAGATGCTTACTAGGAATGCTGCAATTCGTTAGGATAAGACTTTTTTAAAGGGCCATGTTCCTCTGGCCTCTGGTCCTTCATGTACTCATGTCTCTGCAGGAACTACGTCTGAGGGGTTTATCCCTAACGCTGAAGGCTGTTGTGAGAATGAAACGAGGCTGGTATGTGGAAACAGCCACATTGATGGCCCAGAGAGGATGCTGGTTGGAAGATAGCTGTGATGACAGCAGTAGAACAACGGAAATTTAAGGAATAAATAAATGAGATGATTGTCCCCAAAGCAAAGAGGAGATGAAATCTATAAAGAACTTTTAAGAAAAAGGAGGACTAGACATCTACAAAACTCGAAGGAATGGGCAGCATCTAAGGCTGGTTGAATGTTCACTATGTCAGAATCCTGTGAGAAGATGACAAAAGGACAGAGGACAGAATAATCTGGGATAACAGATCTGAAAGACGGCCTGATAATAATTGAAGCCAATATACCCATTGTACAGATGAGGAAACTGAGGACCAAAGAAGAAGAGGGGCTTATCCAGTGTAGCACGGTCAAGCTAAGTGGTAAAGTTGATCCCAGAATTCAGGTCTTCTGACTCCCTAGCTAATGGCCTTATGTTAATTAGCTCTCCCTCCCAATATGGGCCAGAAACTCCTAGGGAGTGGAAAACACTTGTAATAACTCAAAGGGTCCTGCACAAGACTTGCCAGCCCCCAACACAACTAGCTCATGGAGGATCTGCACACCATCCCACGGAAATGTAAAGCTGAAGATTAACAAGTAGTACCCAAAGACAAGAAATAAGAGACCTCCATGATCCACACATTTTATAGCCAGCTTTGGGAAATGAGAAACTTGTTCTCCATCTTCTCATATTAACATTAGGATGGGATAGTCAAAACCAAACCAAACAAATGTTTATATTCCTTGAGGAGGAATGTAAACAAGGTGTGTCAAGAACATACCTTGAGCTGCGCTAAATTCAAATGGAGGCAGGAACCTGCCTTAACATCCAGGAGCCACCCTGGAGACAAAAGCTCAGTGTCTGGTGTGAGAGCCACAGCAAGCAGCAGTACAACGCTGCCCCGCCAACCTCTGCTCTAGTTAGACCAGCTCATTGCTGAGAATGTATTTGCTGCTACATCCAATTAGTTGGATGAGGGTCCTTCCAATTAGCCCCTCACAAATCTTCTCACACATGTGTTTAAATCACAAAAACAAGAACTAAGGTATCAGTGTGCAACTGTGGCATTTTCTCAGGGAGAAGGACCCCTGCCACATGAGATAGAAAAAATCCTGTGTAGGCACCTGGTGTTTGAGGAAAAATCCTTATGCTGGGCATCCTCCTTGGATGAGCTCAACTGCCTGATGAGGGCCCCTTGGTAGATGATAAAAGCTACGAGAGCTTCCAGCATTCCCACCTTGTGGGTCAGAAGCTGGAGCTTTAAACACTGGTTTCCACAGAGGATGAGTGTTTGCAACAGATCAGGCAGGGTGGGCTGAACTATTTCAGGAAATGAATGACTTGCTGCCTCCAGGTACAGACAGTGGTTCAGGGGTCCTGGCTGAAACCCCCAAACACAGAACTGATGCACGTTTGATCACAAGACAGGAGCCACCGAAGCATGCCAACACAAGTGGGAAAAGATGCGAAGGATCTAGGTGAGCTAGTTTGGGTAGGAAACCTAGTTCCACTTAAACTTCAACTCCAGGGGATAAAGTCAAGAGTGTGGTGCCGTCTTCACAAGGGACAATACCACGTCTGCTCCCCTCATCCTCTCATGCTTCAGTTTCAGGCTAACAAAACAGCGCCACCTGGTTCTAACAAGCTGGAAGAGGAAGGACCAGATTGAAAGTGCTGGCTAAAGATGCACCTTTCAAGGACCTTCGTGAACCCATTGCCATCATCACCACCCTGGCCCAGGACAGCGCTGAGGAGGCTCCTGAGTGCCCAGGTGACTGTTCCCAGGGTTCAGGCAGCCCGTACCCGCTGCCAGCATCTGAGGCCCTGAGGTGGGCCATAGGCTTGAAACCTCTAAGCGTACGAGGCAACACCCCTGCCCTTAGAACCAGCTGGGAGGTTCCCAAGTCAGCATTCCCCTGTGGAAAGAGGCTTGGGACAGCTCATCATCAGCCTCCAATTAAACCAGCCACAAGGCATGTCATCTGACCAGGGATGAAATTACAACCAGGAGTGAGTAATTAATGATATCTAAAAACAAACAAAAGGGGGAAAAAGCCTCCTTTCCTCTCCCCTCCCTTCTCCTATCCCCTGAAACAATTCCTGGTAGACAACTGTTAACCAACACAAAACAACATGCAACAAAACAGATCAGGAAATTAAGACGTGCTTCAGTAAGCGCTGGGCCCACCATCCTGGGCAACATGCAGCCCTTCTCGGAAGGGCAGATTTACCAGGCAGGCGCCTTCTCTCCCTTTCTGATTTGAAAGAGATTCAGAACTTCCTGCAGATAAATATTTGTCACACATCAGAGGGCTTTCACCTCAGAACATCAGCACAAGCTTTCCACTAACCGGGAGAGGGTTCAGGGAGAAGGGGAAACTATGACAACCCCGAGCTATGTGGGGCGTCCCTGGGCTGGGGAACCGGAAGCAGCTGTGTGGGGAGGGAGCTCCATTTCTCATTGTCCACTTGGAAATATTGCAGCAATTTTGCCGCCTGCTTTATCACCCTTTGTTGCTTTTTAATTACAGGTCAGCAGCACCTCTGACCTGCAGGGGCCAAAAAGGGCAAATGAAAAGGGGTGGAGACTTCCTCTAGCTGTAAGAGGCTCATGACCCGAGAGGAGCTGTTTGGAGGACAGGCACAGTGCTGATGGGCCACAGCAGCCACGCCAGCCTGGCTTCTCCCGCTGGAGGGTCTCAGGTCATGATGCAGAGCCTATAAGGCACAGACCCAAGCTAGGTCCCTGAGGGGGTCCACAGGTGGAGTTCGCTGTGATGGTTCTACATTGACAAGGAACTGAGGTCACTTCCCAGCTGGGCTTTTCCCTGTCCCTCAAAGCTCCCCACCGTTCACTGTGCTGTGTCAGGCCCAGCTGCAGGACAGCTGGTGAACTATGGAAATAACTGCTATGAAGGCACAGAGTGGAACATGCCAAGGGTCCAAGGCCCTGGCGACAGATTCCTGGGGCTCTTCCAACCTGGTCAGCCAAATGCTCGCTCCATAAACGTTCATAAATGCAGGGAGAGGGTGTCCGTGGGCCAGGCCCATGCTGGGGGCAGTGCGTGTGCTGGATCAGCTCAGAAACCTCCACGATACTTCTGCCAGATGGGCTTTAGTACCTCCCATTTTCAATGAGGAACCTGAAGCTCAGAGAGTTTGGGCAACTTCTCTACAACGACCCAGCATGGAAGCGTCAGAGTTGAGAGCAAGCACAGATTTGCCTCACTTGATGGTGTGATCCAGTTTCTTCGAGGTCCCTTTTAAAATCCCACTATCTTTAAACACAAGAAATGCTGCCATCTCAAGGGTGAAAATATCAGACAGCTCCAGATCATCTGGTACAGTGATGGGGCTTCCCCACAGCCCCCAACCACCTCCCTCAAGGCCTTCCCCCCAAGGAGCGGGAGGACCATTGGGGTTTGCTTTCATTGAGCACAGACCACTGGAGGAATTTCAGGGGAAAAGTGCTTAACACCACAAAGGAGGTTGAAAGGAAGTTTTTAATAACAATAGCTAACATGTATAAATATATTCATTCAATCATCCAAATGATCTGAAATTGGTATTGCTTCTGTCTGACAAATGAGAAAATGAAGAAGTTAAGTGTGGTAATCAAGACCATGTGGCTGGTAAGGGGCAGAGCTGGAACTCACATTCAAATGTGCTGGGCTCTGAAGCATGTGCTTGCCCTTTCTCCCCATGCTGCCAGTCTTCCGGACCCCTGGAAAGCCAGGATCCGACCTGCACTCGGTTCTGCAGGCCGGGAAGTCCCTAACTCTCCCCTGTGCTAATCTATGTTTTCCACATCAGCAGCCTACCATCAAGGGAGGAGGCAAAGGGAGGAAATGGAGTTCAGAAGAGTGATTTATACAACCTGTTAGCAGCTCTGGTAAAAGGTTTGGGGGTCAAGAGGTTGAAATTAACGACTACAGTGAGTTTATGCATTAGCTAAACAACAAATTCTTTCTTCTAGCCCTTCTCACCCCCCTCTCAAAATTAAGCCTGGCAAACAAGGTTAGCTATGGCTCAGGCACAATATTTTCTTATAACTATCAGCTCCTGTTTTGTGGACAAAACAAAGCAAATTATTAAGAAAAGATGCGGTTTCGCCTCAGCAGCAGTACAACACGAGTCTCCTCCCTCACCCTCAGCCCCTTCTGTGACTAGGTGTTAATCACATCCTTTAGGACAGGACAGAATTTATCTCCAACTGGGCTGAAAAACTTCAGGGACAGATAGAATAAGATGACAGATACAACACCTGGCCTCAATTTTCCTCTTGCTTCTATTGCCAATGTGAAATTATAGTTCACGGATTTCTTTATGAAGTTCAATACGCAGGGAAAATTGAATTTAGATTTGGAAAGTAGAATCCCCCCTTTCTCTCATTTCCATGGTGTCTGCTGGCCTGTCCACAGCTTATAGCTCTCTGGTGTCCGCTATAGACTTAATTTTTTGTCTCCAGAAGTATAAGGGCTCCTCCTGTTTCAGGCAGGACCACATTTGGACAGAGACACATCTTAGACATTCGTGAACAGAGCCTGACGCCTGGTCTGGGCTCTTTACCAGCAGGCTTTCTTCAGAGACTCCTGGCAATGGCAGCTGCAGAGAGAGGTCCTCTTTGGGCAGAACTGACGGTGTTTTCTGGAAATAATGATATGCTAACCACCGGTCTGCCTGAATGGTCACAGCTCAGTTTTGCAAACCCCTCATTCTGAGGGTCTTCAGTATAACTGTGCGGCTCCTGCTTCTCATCTCCTCTGCCCTCTCTCCACGCACAGGGCCGGAGGGCTCCTTCGGCTCCAGTCTGGCTGAGTAGAGGGAAGGCCCTGCAACCAACAGATGCGTACACAAGAAGGCTAAGCGGGAACAGGCAGAGAAGAGCCAATCTCTCCTAAGGGGATGAAGCTTGCTCTCAGGCACATACTTGACTTCCTCCTGGGACCACAAAGGTGTTGAAGAAGACTGTCCTCACATCGTTCCCGGGGCCCAGAAATCCCCATCATGGCAAAGTTCAAGGAGAAAAACCAGTTCCTCCACTTTAGGGACCCAGAAACACCTTCCTGAGATTTACATGTAAAGAACGACCCATTCTCTCACCTTTTGTAGCAGGAGGGGAAAAAATATGGTTTTAATCTCTTCAGGAGCAACATCTGCTCCCTGGGACAGTCTGAAAACCGACTTGCTGGTGGTCAGACGGCCCTGCAGGTTTTCTGCCTCCCGAGCCAGGCCTCTTGCCAAAATGTCATGTAATTATACTGATTTTTATGCTATTTTTTTTTTAATATGAACTACCTATCGTCATCTACAAAATGATGAGCTTCCTATACGACAGGCACTGGGCTAGGTATTTGTATGTATTTTATCTCAGTTAAGCCTTACAAGCAGGGTTTATTGTTCCCATTTTATAGTTTTCTCCCACCAAAGATAGAGTCTATGTTTCATTGCTTTCATCCTTGTTTACCAAGTTTAAGAGGACCCCTCCTAATAAGGACCCTTATTAGAGTCCTACTTACTATGACTCTACTCCAAATTACCCAAGAGCACAGAGAAGCGAAAAGACTGGCCCATGAGCTGGGAGTCCAGACCCCAATTTTCATTTAAAACACAACTTGCCTTCCTATGGAGCAGACAGCCCGAGAAACCCTCTTTAAAACTTGCTCCCCTCACGGACCCTCACAACCAAAAAGACTCTGCCTATCAAATTGTTCTTAAGCACTAATTAATTGATTCCGCTGCTTTAATTAAATTTTCATTTTATTTTTCTTTTTAAATAAATTCGTTTTAATTTTTTAATTAAAGATATGACATACAATGCCAAAAGGACATAATCATGAGTGAAAGCTAAAAAAAAATAATCTCTAAATATTTTTATAAAGATTTTAATTAATTATTTATTTATTTAGAGGGGATAAGAGGGAGGGAAACATAAATGCAACAGAGAAACATCGATTGGTTGCCTCTGTTATGCACCCTGACCAGGAACCGAACCTGCAACCCAGGCATGTACCCTGACTGGGAACTGAACTGGCGACCCCTTGCTTTATAGGACAATGCTCAACAGACTAAGCCACGCTGATAAGAGCTCTAAATATTTCACTGTATACTTCCTAAGAAACCAGGACACTCATAAGAATAGTACAACCATCAAAACTGGGAAATTAACATTAATACATCATTACCATTTAATCTACAATCCTGTTCAAAATCTGTCAATTTTCCAAAAATCAAAATCAAAGTTTCTGGTCCAGGGTGCCGTACAGTTGCCATGACTCTTCTGTCTGAAATAGCTCCTCAGTCTTTCTTTGTTCTCTGTGACCTAGGACAAGGTGAGGAATGCATGCCAGTTACTTGGTAAAATCTCCCTCAGTATGGGTTTGCCTAATGTTCCTTACGCTTAGACCCAGGGCACGCGCCCTGCTCAGGAAAGCACGGAAGTGATGCTGTGTGCGTCCTGCCTATCATATCAGGAGGCACAGCATGTCAGTTGTTGGCGATGTTAATTTTGATCACTGTAAAGTCACTGCTTCTTTAAAACAACAGCATCATGTGGGGAACATTTCAAGACTACAAAAATATCCTGCTTCTGAACAAATTTTTACCTGCTGTTCAGCATCCATTGACTCTTCTTATCTGAAGAAATTATTATTCAAATGGTTGACACCAAACAATTGTCACCAGACTTTCTAATGCCTTCATTTTTTGTTCATTCATTCATTGGCATTCTCCTTTACTGTAAAGAAAAACTTCCTGTTGTCCCATTACGGCAGGTCACACCACGAAAATTCTTCCCTGACTGGAAGGCTCTGGCGAGCCTGCTGCAAGGGGGTCAGACAAGGAAGGGGTGTCAGTGCTGCCAGCATTGTGGCTTTGAGCCCATCATCTGAACAACGACCCTCTCAAAAACTCTTCGGCAGCCTCAGGCTAGAGGGGCCCTACTCATTCGTACAGAAATGAGTAAGTGAACAAAGAGACAAGTAGGAGAGGACTGCATATCGGAGGTGCTTCAGAAGCCAAAGCCAGACTAACTTTTCTTTCCCCTATTTTTTAAAACAAGCATGCAGTGGGCTCTGCCTTGTTTCGTGAAATGTGAACTCGGGCGGCCAAGATGGAGGCGTAGGCGGACACACTGTGCCTCCTCTCACAACCAAAATTAAGGACAACAAATATTTAGAAACAAGAAAACAACCAGAACTTATAGAAAATTGAACTGTACGGAAGTCCAACAACCATTCATCTAGACCGGTAAGAGGGGCGGAGTCGCAGTAGGAAAAAGTGGAGGTGCGGACCCAGGAACGCAAGTAGCAGTGGCTCGCAGTTCCCAGGTGCACGGGCGGTGGCTGGCGGACCCCGGGCACAGGCGGGCAACTGTGCAGATCCAGTGAGGACGCACAAGGCGGCTGGCTGACCAGGGGGTCCCACATTCGCGCACGCAGACGGTCCAGGCAGAGGGGAAGTGGCGGAAGGGACTGAATCCAGGAGAGAGCGGAGCAGGAGCCATTGTTCCCTCTCAGACCCCACCCCCACATACAGCGTCACAACCCAGCGACTGGGCTGCCCCACACTGGGGAGCGCCTGAGGCTCCACCCCTCACTACGTAACAGCACGCACGCGTGCGCAGATAATCCAGGTGAAGGGGAAGCAGCGGAAGTGACCGGAGTCCAGAAGAGAGCGGAACAGGCGCCATTCTTCCCTCTCGGACCCCGCCCCCACCTATAGCGTCACAACCCAGCGACTGGGCTGCTAAGGCTCCACCCCTCATACGTAATAGCTGCGACCAGACTAAAACCAAAACAAAACAAAACAAAAAACCCCACCAAAAATGGCTCAAACCGGAGAAAAAATGAAAATGCCGGAGTCAATTCCTCTAAGCAGTGAAGAGATAGCCAACCTATCAGATGCACAGTTCAAAGCACTGGTCATCAAAATGCTCACAGAATTGGTTGATTTTGCTCACAAACTAGATGAGAAAATGCAGGCTACAATACGTGAAATGAAGGAAGACGCATGGGGAACCGATAGAGATGGAAGGAAAACTGGGACTCAAATCAATGGAGTGGACCAGAAGGAAGAAATTAACAACCAAACAGAAAACAAGGAAGAAACAAGAATTCAAAAAAATGAGGAGAGGCTTAGGAACCTCCAGGACATCGTTAAACGTCCCAACATCCGAATTATAGGGGTCCCAGAAGGGGAAGAAGAGCAACAAGTAGAAAACTTATTTGAACAAATAATAAAGGAGAACTTCCCCAATCTGGCAAAGGAAATAGACTACCAGGACGTCCAGGAAGCTCAGAGAGTCCCAAAGAAGTTGGACCCAAGGAGGAACACATCAAGGCACATCGTAATTACATTAGCCAAGATTAAAATGAAGCAGAGAATTCTAGAAGCAGCAAGGAATAAGGGGACAGTCACCTACAAAGGAGTTCCCATCAGACTGTCAGCTGATTTCTCAAAAGAGACCTTCCAGGCAAGAAGGGACTGGAAAGAAATATTTGAAATCTTGAAAAGCAGGGACCTACATCCAAAATATCCAGCAAAGCTGTCATTTAGAATGGAAGGGCAGATAAAGCGCTTCTCAGATAAGGTCAAGTTCAAGGAGTTCATCATCACCAAGCTCTTATTATATGAAATGTTAAAGGGACTTATCTAAGAAAAAGAAGATCAAAAATAGGACAGTGAAAAGACAGCAAACTCACAGCTATTAACAACCACACCTAAAACAAAAGCAAACTAAGCAAACAGCTAGAACAGGAACAGAACCACAGAAATGGAGATCATATGGAGGGTTAGCAACAGGGGCGTGGGAGGAGGAGGGGGGGAAGGTACAGAGAATGAGTAGCATAGATAGTGGGTAGAAAATAGACAGGGAGAGGGCAAGAATAGTATGGGAAATGTAGAAGCTAAAGAACTTATGACACAAGGACATGAACTAAATGGGGGGAATGTGGGTGGGAGAGGGTGTGCAGGGTGGGGGGAATGATGGGGAAGAAATGGGACAACTGTAATAGCATAATCAATAAAATATATTAAAAAAAAAACAGAAAAAACAACTCAAAAAAAAAAAAAAAGAAAAAAAAAAGAAATGTGAACTCGGGAACTTGAGGTCAGGGGCAGCAGACAGGGCACTGGGTTAGAGCCCTGGCTCTGCCACTGCGTCCGTCCTTGGGTGCGCTACCTCCCTCCCACCCCACCCCTGGACATCCGTTTTCCCAGACAGTACAGACAAGAGGGTTAGAATGATGCTCCCTGAGACGCCTCCCAGCTCTGCCACCTTGTGATTCTGAACAGAGGCGGCCTTTTCCCCTTACTCATAATAACCCAGCCACTTGTCCACAGACCAGCACAAGTACGTGTCAGGCACAGAAGAGATGCCTCTCTGTGCTGGCCTCAGCTGTGCCAAGCCGAGTGAGCCGTAAAGTCCCTATTGTTTGCCAAGTGCTACCCAAGTGTGGAGGAGGTTCGGAAATGAAGAACATGAAAACAGAGTGGGAATTTCATTATATGTTCCCCGCTGCTGTCACTGCCGCCACTGTTTCCAATTTCTCCTCATCACCATTCCTCATCACTACTAAACATCACCACACAGAAACTAACATTTACTTAGTATCTACTATGTGCCAGACACTGCACTATTTTTAAATTTCCCAATTTCCACGTAACAAATGTAGAAAACGGACCAGTAGCCAAATAACTTGCATAAGGTCACAGAGTTAGTCAGTGACCAAGAAGAAATGTACATCGAGCCCTAGGGTCTAAGCTTGTTCAATATGCTCCCTTGCTCCCTTTGAACGGATTTACTTTGAAATTAGTCCATATCCTTGCCAGTTATCTGTTACTACTAACAAACCACCCCCAAAACTTAATACCTTAAAATATTTTATGAGTATCCCTCATGGTTCTGTGGGTCAACCAGGCTTAGCTGGGCGGTCCTCACCGGGGTCTCTCACGTGGAACGTGGTGGCTAAGGCCGCAGTCACCAAAAGCCTCAGCCAGGCTGCACACCCGCGTCACGGGCATTGCTAGCGGTGGACGCCAGCTGTCCGCAAAGCGCTCAGCGGGGGCTGTAAACCAGAGCCCTTTCATGTGGGCTCTCCCCGGGGTTTGGCTTCCCCTGGCGTGGCAGCTGGCTTCCACAAGGGCACTTGCCAAGAACAAGTGTTCCAAGAGACCCGGGCTGAAACCTCAAGGCTCCGGGCGACTGAGACTCGGAAGTCACGCTGCATCACTTCCCCTACTACTGGTCAAACACCAGTCTCAGAGCCAGCCCAAGTTCAAGGACAGGGAACTACACAAAGGCGTGAATACTGGGAGGCAGGGCTCATTTGGAGGTCATCTTTGAAGACCAGCTCCACATACCCTCACCCCACAGTGAATTACAGATTATTTTAAATTTCTTCCTTGTACTATGCTAAATTCCTTGTACTATGTAATGTGTATGTATTCTTCTGTAATCACAGAAATGTTTTAAAACATAATATGATTATCAGCATGTATAATATGTTAATGTATTATGTATTTATATGTGTGTGTATATACACAACAAGACTAGAAGAAAATATGCATTTTAAAATATTTTCATCTTTCAAAATGGATATGTATTGCTTTTAAATTAGAAATATTTTTAAAGGGACTAATAACCACCTCATAGAAAATATTCAGAGACTTCTGGCCAAGATGGAGGCGTAGGTGGACACACTGTGCCTCCTCACACAACCAAAATTAAGGACAACAAAGATTTAGAAATAAGAAAACAACCAGAACTGTTATAAAATTGAACTGTACGAAAGTCTGAAAACCATTCATCCAGACCGGTAAGAGGGGCAGAGTCACGGCAGGAAAAAGCAGAGTTGGTGGACCTGGGTGCGCAAGCAGTGGCTGGTAGATCCCAGGCGCGTAGGAGGTGGCTAGCAGACCCTAGGCATGGGTGGCAATGGGCAGACCCAGTAAAGCTGCACAAGCCGGCTGGCTGACCAGGCAGTCCCACATTTGCACACAGATAATCCAGGCGAAAACGGGGAGCAAGACAGACCTCACAACCCAGGGCCCCAGCGCCAGGAAATAAAACCTAAAAACACCAACTGAAAACACTTGTGGGGATTAGGGTGCCAGGAGAGACTCCCAACCTCATAGAGTTCTTTGGAGAGACCCACAGATTCCTAGAATGTACACAAGCCCACCCACATGGAAATCAGCACCAGAAGGGCCCAATTTACTTGGGGAAAGTGGCAGAAGGGACTGGAATCAGAGAGAGAATGGAGCAAGAGCCATTGTTCCCTCTAGGACCCCGCCCCCAGATACAGCGGCACAACCCAGCTACTGGGCTGTCCCGCCCTGGGGAACACCTATGGCTCCGCCCCTCACTACATAACAGCTGCAACCAGACCAAAAAAAAAAAAAAAAAATGGCTCAAATGGGAGAACAGATCAAAGCCCCAGAGCCAATTCATCTAAGTGATGAAGAGACAGCCAACCTATCAGATGCATAGTTCAAAGCACTGGTGATCAGGATGCTCACAGAACTGGTTGATTTTGGTCTCAAATTAGAAGAACAAATGAAGGCTACACTAAATGAAATGAAGGAAAACGCACTGGGAACCAATAGTGATGGGAAGGAAACTGGGACTCAAATCAATGGAGTGGACAAGAAGGAAGAAACAAACAAACAAACAAACAGAAAACAAGGAAGAAACAAGAATTCAAAAAAAATGAGAAGAGGCTTAGGAATCTCCAGGACATCTTTAAACACTCCAACATCCAAATTATAGGGATACCAGAAGGGGAAGAGGAAGACCAACAAGTGGAAAACTTATTTGAACAAATAGTAAAGGAGAACTTCTCCAATCTGGCAAAGAAAATTGACTTCCAGGAAGTCCAGGAAGCTCAGAGAGTCCCAAAGAAGTTGGACCCAAGGAGGAACACACCAAGGCACATGATCATTACATTAGCCAAGATTAAAATGAAGGAGAGAATTCTAGAAGAAGCAAGGGATAAGAGGACAGTCACCTACAAAGGAGTTCCCATCAGACTGTCAGCTGATTTCTCAAAAGAGACCTTACAGGCAAGAAGGGGCTGGAAAAAAGTATTCCAAGTCTTGAAAGGCAAGGACCTACCTCCAAGATTGCTCTATCCAGCAAAGCTTTCATTTAGAATGGAAGGGAAGATAAAGTGCTTCTCAGACAAGGTCAAGTTCAAGGAGTTCATTATCATCAAGCCCTTATTATATGAAATGTTAAAGGGACTTATCTAAGAAAAAGAAGATAAAAAATATGACAGTAAAAAGACAGCAAACTCACAGATATTAACAACTACACCTAAAACAAAAGCAAAGTAAGCAAACAACTAGAACAGGAGCAGAAACACAGAAATGGAGATCACATGGAGGGTTAGCAACAGGGGCGTGGGAGGAGGAGAGATGGGGAAAAGGTATACGGAGAATAAGTAGCATAGATGGTGGGTAGAAAATAGGAGGAGGGCAAGAATAGTGTGGGAAATGTAGAAGCTAAAGAACTTATGACACATGGACATGAACTAAAGGGGGGAATGTGGGTGGGAGGGGGTATGCAGGGTGGAGGGTAATGATGGAGGAGAAATGGGACAATTGTAACAGCATAATCAATAAAATATATTAAAAAAAGAAAAAGAAAAAAATATTCATTTTCTGCCCATGTATATCAGATTTAAGGCATTTTACTGTGACCTCAAGTTTCTTTAGATTTCCTCTCAAGGGGGCCAGACTTACCCATTTTTACAATCTTTTTCCTAAGGCAAGTCCATCCAGAACCTGCCTTCCTGCCTTCCAGCCTACTTCACCACAAAGTGGTTTTCTGGGTTTCCAGATGCATTTTTTTTTTTTTTAAAGAAGAAGCAAACGATAAGCTGGGAGTTAGTCTCATCTGGTTTCTCTTTCCTGTCATTTATCTAATTGTATTTGTGCTTTATTTTCCCCATTTCATCTTGCCAAGTGCATCATGGAAATCCAAGGCAAATGACAGCCTTTGGGCATTGAAGCAGCCTAGAAAAACCCTCCCGTCTGCTGGGAGGAGTCTTGCTCTCAGAGGCCAATTTGCATTCTCAGAGCTCCAGGCCTAGAGGGATTCAAAAACGGAAAGAGCAGCCTAACAGATACTGAGACAGGATCACAAACCTGTAAGTTCAATCAACACTCTGGCAAGAGAGGCAGCTGGAGGCAGAGCAGGCCCCCTCCTTCCGGCAGGAGACTGAGTAACCTCCCATGGACTTGGACGGCTGAAGGCAATAAAGCTGCCACTGCCCAAAACACAGAGACCTAAACCCAACACAAGCAGCAGCAGGGGGGCCTCACTGAGTCACATCCACTGAAAGACAACTGGTGAGCTTGGATGGAAACTTCTGGAATTGAGTATAAAGAGAATGGGGACCTGGGCAGGAGACGACAAGAGTGGGACTGAGTTTTCCTGGCAGCCCCGCCTTCCCAAAGGAGGGCAACCTCTGACCAGCCAAGAAGTACGGGGTCTGTCGCCACACTGCGCACACGTCAGTGGCTCGGGGAGTTTGAGGAGGCTGATTTGTTGAGTCATTCAGTGCTATTTTTATCCACTTTCCAAACCATAAACCCACACTTTGCATTTCATTGTTTAGGGTGGATTAAGATTTTTGACTTGGCCTTTCTTGTGGTTTAATTTCCTGCATGCCTGTATGAAGGGAAAACTTCAGCACTGCTATGGAAGCATATGACACTTTAACCTTTTCTTGGCAGGAGGGTGTCCAGATTATTGGTGTCTTGACTGCTCCCTAAACAAATGCTGCTCCAATTAAGCATGGAGGTCATGACCTGCCCCTTCCCTCCTCTACCCATAGGTCAGTGTTTCTGGTTTGGCTCCTGGAATACTAGCTCAGGGTAAATTGGCGTTATGAATATTTCAGTCCAATAGTAGGAGAAGAGGTTGCCTTGTGCAATTCATATAAGAGTTAAGTGTGACATTATTAGACTCGTTAGTGATAAACATCCAGGTACAGAGGCTGATAACTGCCAGTGATGGACAAGTTGAACATTCCTCAAACTATTACCAAATGATTTCAATTATAAAACCAGGCACGATTATGTGGTCACAGAAATAACAAACACATACCAGAAGAAAGAAGGACACTCCTTTTCTGTGGAAGCAAGGACAAGTTTGTTTTCTTTCGAAAACCCTTTTACCTCCACTCCTATCTGAAGTAAAGCCATAATACTTGGTAACTTTAATATAAACAATATCTCCAAGCTTCAGGGTCTCCCCAACTGTCAAAAGCCCTTCTAGCTCATGCAGAGCTCTGATTTTCTGTTCAAAGATAAAGTCCTTTTTCTTTTTCAAAGGAGAATCTGAAATAGCATCAAATTTTCCTTCTACATTTAATGAGAGGCCTGAGATGCTATAACAGAAACGGCAACTCAATGCTGCTAGACCGAGTGAACTGCTCAGGAGGAAAGACGCTCCCCAGGAAGCTGACAGTGGGGCACTGCCCCATGTGAGCCCCCCTCCCAGGCCAGGGGCAGACCGCCTGAGCGCTCGTCCCATTGAAGCACATGTGCAGCCACGCGCCACACAACTCGGAGACACTAGAACCTTTCCTGTTCACAACAACAACCTTGCGTTCTGTCAATCATTCAACAAATATGTATTGGACACCCCCCCGCTACTATGTGACGGGTGCTGTTCTCACCACCACAGATACAGCGGGGGCAAAGACAGGCAGGGGCCCTCCTTTCATGTCACTTGCACTCTGGACGAGATGACTTCAGACACAGTAAGTGTACTGTGGAGAGAAGCGAACAGAGCGATGGGGTGCAACGTCATATTGTGAGGGGCTACTGAAGTCTGGGAAGACGGGAAAGCCTTTAGAACAAAGAGCATTTGAACTGAGACCTGAAAGATGGGGAAACAGAAATACAAGGATCTGGGAGAAGACGGGGCAAAGAGAGCCACCAGTGAAAAATCAGGGAACGCCTTGAACATATCAGAGTAAAAAGGCAGCAAGAGAGTTGGCTGGAGAGCTGGGTGGGCACCAGACTGGCTGAGGGGCTCTGGCCGGGTAGAGGAGTGGCCTGGTCGGGCACCTTCCCTGCTCTGCAGACTTGGCAGCTCTCCGTGCCTCTGTCCCCAGCAAGGGGTCCTGGCACCTAATTCGATGTGCCTCTTGGGCACTCTGGCTCTCTGCGTGATGCTCCCAGTGGTTCACCTTGAGAGATATAATCGAGACCCCCATTTAGGGAGCCACTCCTCTCCATCACCTAACTTTTATGAGGCTGTGGTCCAAAGACAGGATGTGGCTGCTACTCCTCAAGCAAAACAATGTCGGGAGGCTCAGGGGCACAGGCACTCTCTCCCTGCTCACATCCTCCCTTGTCGTCACCGTCTGGTTCCGGTCCTGGCCTTGGCTCTCCTCGGTGCTATCACCAGAACAATCCTTTTCCTCTCACCAACTGAGCTGGAAAGGGCTGCACACTCAGGCAAACCAGGGCATAACTCGGGTGGAAAAATAACACAGTGGGTCTCCTACCCATCCACATGTTAGTATACTGAAGAAAGCAGGTTAATGAGCTTTGAGAGCAGGGATAACAGAAAAGTGGCCAGAAAAGGACTTCACACAGAAAAACAGCCAACCGTAAAGGAGTTGGGGGTGGTGTGTGTTTAGTTTATTCAATTATTAGTTAAAAAAGACATAAAATATTTGGCACTCTGACTAGAATAAGCAAATCAAGACCCCTGCCTTCGAACTGCTTGTATGCTACTGACAGAGGTTCAATAATGACAACAGCCATGACCCAAAAAAGCCTGTGACCGGTGCCCAGCGAGGGAGAGAGGCAGTGCTGTGGGCGCAGGGAGGGGCAGCTTTGGAGAAGAGATGGTATTCTGTTGGGACCCGTCTTCCTCAGCTCAGGCTACCCTAATGAAATACCACGGTGGGTGGCCCGAGGAATAGACATCGATTTTCTCACAGTTCAGAGAGTCCACAATCAAGGTGCTAGGAAATTCAGTTTCTGTTAAGAACTCTCTCCTTGGCTTTCAGATAGCCACCTTCTCACTTTGTCCTCATCAGCCCCTTTGTCTCGCTCAGAGAGACAGTGGTCTGCTGTGGCTTGCTCTTTGATAAGGAAATCAATGCCATCGAACCAGGGTCCCACCTTGATGACCTCATCTAACCCTAATTACCTCCCAAAGGACCGTGTCCAAACACCATCACGCTGGAAGTTAGGGTTCAACATAAGACTTTGCATGGGGGCAGGAGGGGGGCCACAATTCAGTCCATCACAGGCTTTGAAAGAGAAACGAACCCAGGATTTTCTATGTGGGAAATGGAATTACAGAAGGACAGACCAGTGAAAAACTGGGAGCCTGGAAGATCTGTTGGGAGAGCAGAGAGCAAGCCAGTTTGGCTGCAGGCAAGAACATGCGAGAAGGACATGGGGCTGGAAAGACCGTCTGGGACAAGTTCCGGAGGATGACCACGCACTGGCAGGAAGCCAAGGATGTTACTGATCAGAAGATGATAGAATCTGGCCTGCGCAGGTCAAAGGTCTCCCAGGCTGCAGGGTGGACGCCAGGCTGAGGAGGGGGCCAGGTAAGGGGCCTCTGCAATCGTTGGGACAAGAGAGGATGAGGTCCTGAAGTAGAGCCGTGGTTCAGAGCAGTGTGGTGCCACAGACAGAGGAGCTCGAGCCGGTCTGGGGCCGGCTGACTGGAGCCCAGCCTGGCTGGTGGGGCACAAAGCTGAGGGCCCCATCCTGGCACTGCCTCACCCAGACTCCTCTCTGAGCACCAAGAATCTGCTTGAGTCCCCTGGACGGAAAAGTTCCCTGTTCTCACACTGCCCAGTGAGGAGGCCCTGCTACGGCACGGCACAGCCCGGCACGGCACTGCCAGCTAGGAGGTGGGCCACACAGAGTCACTTGTGCCCACGAAGGGAGTATTCACAGGTGAGAGGTGGGGCCTCTCTCCAGCTAGGCTCAAGTCAACTGCTTCTCATTTGACCAACCTCCCTAGGTCTGACCTTGCTCCTACTGACTGACGGGGTGAGGCAAAGCAAAAAGAACAGAACCAATGCTTACCAAGCTACCACCAGCCCCGCCCACCACGGCCCTGAGGAAACGCAGCTCCCTTGCCCACCCTTGAATGGGAAGGCAAGAGGGGTGTCCAGAGATTCCAGGAGCTGAAAACATCCCCAGGACTCAACAGGCGGTGCTCCTGATGGTGCAGACCAAGAAGCCTCCATGGTTTTCTGATGAGGCCAGGAAGCCAGTGTCGCTCGCAGGGTCCAATCGCATGTGCTCGGCCTCACAGTCCACTTCCTCCTCTGTAGAGCAAGGGGCTAGGCCTAGGTGGTCTCCTCAGACCCCTCTGGTTCTAACCCTACAACCAACTAATAGAGCAGGCAGTTAAGACATGAACAGAATGGGACAGGCCAGGTACAGAAGGTCACCCAGGTGCCTAGCCATGGACAATTATAAGGTGGGACCTGGCTCCCAGGGTGATCTTCCCTCCCCTAGCATACTGCTGGTCATGTGGTTTAGACCCCCTGACCTTTCATGTCACTGGTCAGAGGTTTGGACCGTCCCCTGACCCATCCTCCCCGGCATGTTGCTTGTCATGTGGTAGAGCCCCTAGAGAAGGAACAAAGGGACCAGAGGATAGCCTCATAGGACTCCCATACAAGCCCTCACACAACCACTCCATTAAGCATTAAGCCCTAGAAATAACATCTAGGCCCAGAAAAGCAGCAAGGCCAGGCGGGAGGATGCCATGGCTGACATCAGGACCAGCTGCAATGACTAATGACCTCCTGCCCTGGCCAGGGCCAATCAGTAGAGACCGAGACCCTGAAAGATCACACCTGCAGAGCTGATGAACATTCTGTTGAGACCTCCCCTGAGAACTCCAGATAAAACCCTGAAGACAAAGAACTCTCTCCCCTTCTCTCTGTGACTCTTTCTCTGTCTCCTGGGAGGTCTTCCACAGGTGATGAGTGGTTCACAAAGCCTCTGTCAGCAGTGACACTGCCGAACCATCTTGGCTCTCTCAATTTTCATGGCACAGAGTCACTCAGATGACTGCTAGACAGGAAGCCCATGGCACAAGGAAGACACCAGGCCATGTGGAGAGTGCTCTGGTGATTACTGGGTGCGTTCAGGGTAGTATGGCCATAGACTGATTATCTTTTTAAATGAAGACTGTAAATCATCCCATTTGCCAGCTGCATATAAACAGTCTCACAGAAGCCAAGACACCCTGCCTGGCCACTGGCAGTCAGGAAACCCTTGTTCACAGACCTTCAAAAGGGGAGGAGCCTTTCACTTCCCTCTATGAGGGGCTGAGGAAAAGGGTCCTGGGATGAAGACCCGCCCTCCACCAAGGGCCAAGTCCAAGGACTTGGACAATTTTTCTTCGTAGGATTTCCCACAATTTGCAATTATACACTTACTTGTTTATTTATTTATGGTCAACCCCTCCCATGGCACCGTAGGCTCCGTGAGGGTTTATAATGTTATCACCTAGCACATCACTAGTTGTTGAAGTGCTTGGCATCTTCAACCACTACTGTTTTAATAAAAGTGGGAACTATGAGACTCTCCTAGAACTGCTTGTGAGGCAGCTACCCACTTAAAGAGATTCGTGTCTCTTGGGGGCCACGTAGCAATCAGGACTGTGCCCTCGGGACCACAGAGGTGGACAGCACACTGTGCTAGGAGGCAGGGGTAGGGAAGTACACCCAGAAGGCAATGCTCAACCCAAGTCCTTAGGAGACAAGTGGCAAGATCTCACAATTAACAAGAGGGCCCATGAGTCGACAGAGCACATGGCAAAGCCAACCAGTGAGAACGCAAGCCTCCTGGAACCCTGGAGCTGGACCCGGGAGGCCAGACCAATGTCACTGGATAGCAGGGGGTATGTCAACTTACCACCCAGAATCAAGGATTTCAAAATTTTTACTGGAGTGGCCATTCAGTACGCACTGACTGAGCACCAGCCCTATGGATAGGGGCAGAGAGAAGAAGCTAAAGAGATGAGTGAGGGAGAACTGGTGGGCCTTGGTGATGATCTAAGGGAGAATGGGGACGGAGCGGACATCTAAGATGAGTCCTTTGTTTCTGGCCCAGGCAACCTGTCACGTGCTGAGACAAGGGAGGGCCAATGCGGGGAGAGGAAGACTAGTTTTGGGCTGCAATGTTGACTTTGGTACACCTATGGGATATTCAGATGGAGATTTCCAGGGCCGGAACTGAGACTTTTATAAAACAGGGTCGGGTAGACATGGCAGCAGGAACATCACAAGTGCTCACCATACTCTGCTCCTCAGCCCCAGCAGTGAGGTGGCCACACGCCTAGTTCCTGGCTAACAGGCTGCAAGCAGACGTGACGGGTGTGACTTCTGGACTCAGCAGTGAAAGCTACTGCACGGCCTCGTCTCCTCTGCCCCCACAAGCCGCGTGTTCGGGTGGTACGGCTGCAAGTCAGAGGAGGCTTGGATCCCTGCGTTGCGGTTTGAAAGGAAGCTGCCCTAAGGATGGCCACTGCACCCACAGTGAAAGTCCCTTAGAAACAAAAAAACCCTGTGTATTCAGGCATTGAGACTCGTGGCATGTTCGGGACTGCAGCCCAGTCTCTCCTGGCCTTCCTAACGCTGAAGTCGTCAGGGTGTGGGTAGTAGCTGAAGTCAAGCTGGATGAGGTGAGTGTGCACAATCTTTTTAATCTTCCCACACACCTGAAAGATATGACATAATTTTAGCAACAGGATCACACTCCCGCAATGACCGTTGAGAAAAGCCCCCCTACCTCCCCTCTCTGGGATGTATACTATAATCTTGGGAGGAGGAGATGGCTATACAGAACATTTAAATCCCCTCCAAGGAATTCTGACACCTTTGTGTTCATCCTCTACCCCCTTGATCTGAGAATACCTGGGAAGAAATGAGGAGAGCAGCAGACCTGGAATCTGAACCCCAGTTCTGTTTATTACTCAGTATCAAATGCAACACGCTCATGAGCCGTCAGTGGGCACCACCTCTGCGGTACTCCTGCGTTACCTGATTAATTTATCATGTCTATTAAGCTCCCTCGGCATCTCCAGTTCCTCACATTAACTCCTTTATGCTTACCTAGGGACTCTGAACACCCACAAGGCAGAAGTTTGAAGCTGGAATTAACAATGTGAATAGCTCAGTAAGAAGATACAAAAGTCACTGTTCCCATAGCAACACTCCACACTTCATGGAGCACATGCCTATAGGATCTGCTGAAAAGGTGATCTGAGACGCAGGACATGACCGACCAACTGCTCAGAACCAGTGGAAGGAACTCTCCAACGCTTGCTTAGGAACCCACTCCCTAGGCCTGCTGACACAGCTGACATCCCTCTGTAGCATGGCAGGGACCACTGCCACGCCTCTCTCTGGGCCTTCCTTCACATCAGCATGACTAGCCAGGAGGTCCTCCTCTGGGAGAGGGTAGAGCCCTGCTCATGAGCTCTGTCCCTTCCTCAGGCCTCAGCAAGGGTCCTGCCAATCTCATCCACTTGCAGACTTCCCTGGATATCCATGCCCAATTACTTGCTCCCTTACAGCACTTTTTTATGTGCTTTCATTGTCAACATACGGCATTACACTAGTTATTTCCACATCTGTGATGCTTGCCAGGCAGCAGCCCTGCAAAGGTATGCACTGTGTCTCACCCTCCTTTTATCCCCAGCCCTGGGAACAGGTCTGAAGAAGGGCCTCGACAACAAGATGACCTCAAATGAATGTATGCAGGATGGTCTGCAAGTGTATTCTGTTAAGTATTTCCACCAAGGACTTGTTAGAAGACAGACAAACATAGCGGCCAGGCTTGCCAAGGTCGTGGGGCAGAGGCACGGGATGGCGGGATGGCTCCGTTTTCTGATATTTCACTGCTGACAGCTTTTGAGCCCCAGGCCTGCCTCGCCCCCTTCTGCCCACACTGGGGCAAGCGGATAAGCCTAGGTGCTCCTTTGGTGCCAGCATGAAGTTCAAGCCACACGAGCCCTGGCCTGCATGGAACCCCTAACCACCTTTATAAAGCCCCACACCGCTCTCCTTTCCCTACTCTCACAAGTCATTTTCAGACCAGGTAGGAAAGCATGCCCTGTTCTCCCCAAGAAATCTCATTATGTAGTCTCAACATCCACCAAATTTTGGGTGGGGTCTACCCTGGTACACTGAGGCAGCCATAGCAAAGGGACATCAGGGATGAGCCGTAAGCGCAAGCGCAGCCTCTCCAGCAGGACACAACCATCAATTAAGAACTTACACGCAGCCACATCAGCACAGGTATCGTGGTTTACATGGGGAGGTGAGGATACCATCTTACTCTGTACTCCAGCCCGCATCCGTCCCCCTCACAGCGCCATCCTCTGAAGCACTGTGTTCAAGTCCAGACCCCGTATTGTACAGAGAACAGAGACCAACCGTATCATGCCCAGAGCAGGCATCTGGATTGTGAGCAGCCTGGGAATACTTCCTGTGGGGAACACACAAGGAAACTGGGGCTATTCCCCTGGACTGAAGATTGCCTTTGAATTTCTGAAAGAAAGGAACTAGGCTTCTTCATTGTGGTCAAGAGAGAAAAGCAGGTTTTCAACAATGTCAGAAAGATCTTTCTAAAATCAAAACACATCCAAAGATGAAAGAGGCTGCTTCTGGCGGCAGCAGGTCCCAGTCATTATAAGTCCAAGCAGGTGACACAGGACAATCTCACTCTCCAGGGATGCCACGGAAGAGACTCAAGAACTGACAAAGGGATCCTACCTTCGCGTTTGTTCCAACCCTGAAATTCTCTGACCCAATTCAACAACTCCCTTATCTCCAATAAAAACTACAGTGTTCAACAGTCTGACCAGAGAAGGATATGGGAGTTCAAGGACTGGTTTGCAGTCACGTCCTACTTAAACTAAACCTGAATCCTGGCCAAAGAATCAGTAAGCTTAACAGATGTACGTGTGAGCACGTGTGTGTGCGCGCGCGCGCACGTGAGTGCACATGTGAGAATCTAGGGGTGGAGGGGGAGGAATACAGATCACAGAATAGAAATTGTGAGGTTACAAATTCATAATCAATTCCCCCAAACAGAAACAAACTAGTCTGAGGCACCCAGAGAAAGGCAGTTGCCAATGGGGACTCAATTCCATCCTTCCTGTGAGGGAAACACTAAACGGTGGTTTTCCAAATTTCACTTAGAGTCGTAAAGATGTGGCACAAAGTTAAAAGCAGCCACGATTCTGTTCCAGGAGGCTCTGTGTCTGCACCCTGCATGCTGCGTGACTCATGTGCACCTCCTGGAACACCTCCTCTGCGCCCTCCACGCTGTACCTCACGGCCCCCCCCCTCCTGCTTTGTCTCCCCCACACACTGACACTCCAGGCCAGGGCTCCACACTGCAGACAGAGCAGGAATACGGTAAAGTGGGGTGACCAGCCACTGGTGAGGGACACAAATCTCTGAGCAACATCAAGGGGATGATCGATCCAGGGCTCCAGGGGCGCTGGGAGAGCACTCCTGACCTCACAGTGGAGGGAGGGAGGGGAGGGGGCTGTGTGGCACACTGGGGAGGGTCCAGCCCTGACGGGCACAGTCATTGCTAATTCCAGATCCCAGCATCTGCATCAAAGCCAGCAGGAACGAGTGGCACTGACAGTCCCTCTTTAACCAGAGAGGTCCTTCTCCATCTTGCCAGCCTGGATGGTCAAGGCGAAGAAAGGAGTCCCAGAGGTTTGGGATGACTTATCACGCAGGCCTGGCTGGTTCTTAAAACATTTCCTTTGGCAGCAGCCTCCCCTGATTCCCGAGCTGTTTCCTGCTGCTTTTCTCATTTCACCATCCCCTTTTGAACTATTTCCTGTTCCATTTTCTTTCCATGGGGGCTGTACTCCTCTTCCTGGCTCTGTAGCCCTTGAAAATAAATAAACAGAAAAGGGCAAGCCCCTGGGGCAGCGGAGTGTCCAGGCCCTCTGGGCCCCAGAGCATGACGCAGCCGGGTCTCCCTGGAACACCCAGGCGGCAGTGGTGCCACTGCAAACGTGACGAGGATCACGGCCGATGGCTCGAAACACCCCAAGAGCAGACTGCAAAGTCAGCCCTCGCTCCCCCACCCTGAGACTGCACATCGGCTCTCAGGAGCCGCTGCAGGCACTCCTTAGGAGAAGTTACAGGGACCCTGTTGCTATCACAGGATTTTGTCCATAAGAGGTTTTTAAAGATGTAGGAGTGTAAGACCTTCCGCTATAAAAACCTGACACGGTTCGTTCCTGCTCAGTTAACAAGGACTGACCACAAACTAAACACGGTTAAGCAACGACAGACACTCCCCAGTACAGGACGGGCAGTGAACTAAGCCCACTGATGGGCCGGGTGTTTAGAACTTAGAGCCCCTTTTCTCTGTTTATAGAAGAGAAATAAAGGCATTAACTTATTTTAAGTCAATGCTTAGGAAAGCTTTGCTTCCTTTTCTTTCTCTCTGAAGATGAGAACCATGTACACGATGATACCGCCCTTTTCTGCACTGGCTGCCTGGCTAAGGAGCTTGTTTAGCAACTGTGCGTATCTTTCCACCTTTTTCTTTTAATGAGACCTAAGCTTTCATTTTCTATATATTTATCCCCTGGCTCCAAGTCTCTATTTGTTTTAACTTTGTGTTATTTTAGTGAACACCACAAATTCTCTGAGGCATAAGGGAAGGGCTGAATTAAGACGATAATAAATATCAATAATAATAGCATATTAATATCATTTGCTTGGCATGTGCCAGGTACCACTGTATGCCCCTCCTGTACATAAACTCATCTGGTTGTCACAACCTTGGAGACAGGGTATCAGGCAGGGCCAGGGTTTGAACCCATGCAGTTTCCCTCCACAGGCCACACCCTAACTCCTTCCGCTACACATGGAAACATAAAGACCAGTGAACTACCTGATTAACTTACATACAACGGTGAAGCTCTCAGGCTAATACGGAGGCTAGCTCCAAATGAGCTGCAGTAGTTTTCTCCAAGATCTCCAGTGAAAAATATACTACTACAAACACACTTCCTATTGCAAGAGACACCCCACTTCTCTAGTCCAATTCCAGACTGATGTGACTAAAAGCTGCCATTGTTGACTTCCTACCTTGTGCCAGACACTGTGAAGAGCACTTTAATTAATTCATCCAAACCCCCTGATTGCTGGTCGTCATGTTTCCAAATATTGTACCAGCCGCTTAACCAGGTATGGGCTCATGGACAAGTTACCTAATTTCTCTGTGTTGGATTTTCTCGCCTTTAAGATGGGAAAAGTACAGTACCTAGTTTCTTATCTCATACAGTAGCTGCATGCATTAGGGGCTGGCACTCAAAAAGCATTTATATTGATGGCTAGCACCTAGTAATTGCTCAATTAACATCAGCTATCACTGCGGCTGATGCTGCTACTATTATCTGGCAATGAGAACTACTATATAAAGCAACCTTTTTATCTACTGAAGGAATAACAGTAGCTTTTACTATACAAGAGACTGTAATATAGTATCTCCAGTCTAAAGGGTCTAAGTCTCAAATCACTCTCTAAATAAATGATTTAGCCCCCGTATTCAAGTGGTCAAGTCAGGGCCACAGAGCCAGACTTACTAGGTGAGCAGGGTGTGTTACTCCCACTGCCAAAAGCTTGTAAACAGCTCTGCAGAGGAGAAAACACCCTGCTTGTTTTTCATTCTCTTCTCCCCCACCCCCCCTGAAACCTAGCAATAAGCCAAGGTCTGCTTTCACCATCAAGAAGTGGAGATCTTAATACAAAAAGGCATTAGTGGAAGGAAGGAAATTAAAAAAAAAAAAAAAAAAGACCTTACATTTTTCATCCCTTTCTGTGAAATCTATTTTTTCCCCAACAATAACAACAACAACTACCTCCCTACAAAAGGTCAGAATCTAAACCATTAGGGCGGGGCTGCCAAAACAACTCCATAAACCCAAAAAGATTTACCCCGAACTCTCTAATGTGCCTGGTGCTAAAGAATTTCAAAATTAAAAGAGAGATTAGAAAAAATTACCTGTTACTAAAGCTTATATATTTTCTTACACTTCATCACTTTTATATTCTACAAAACCCTGTAAGGTTCATGTTATCCTCATTTCACAAATCAAGAAACTGAAGTTCAGGAATGACAAATAAATGATGAAGTTCATACAACCAGTTAGTGGCAGAGCTAGGATGAGGTTCATGTTCGGAAACTCTAAGCTCATCAATGGTCCACCCACCTCTGCCTCCCACTGAACTCTTGGGATTCAGGCTGGGATTGAACTACCCTTGGGCTCTCTGAGAAACTGGCTTCCTCTGCTTTGGCCACTGAAAAAGGGTCATATCATTTCCAGGAATCCAGGGACTCCAGTCCCTCCAGATGGGGGTCAAGGCTCTGCGAGGACTGTGAACAAAAAGGCAGTGAAATTGCTAAGGGGCCCAGAACACAACTGTTACTCATCCCAGTCCCCAGAGAAGGGGTAATATGGAACCAACTCGGATCCAGCCCTCAACACCCCGAGGAGGTTCGAAGGGAGCTATTGTGAGCTTTGAATGGACAGAAAAAGACTAAAGGCCTGAGACTTCTCAGGGTCAAAGAGCTTCATGATCCACTAGCTGGCCCCAGGCCATCTGTGAGGCATCTCATTTTGGGAAAGGGGCACCAACCTAAATTCTGGAATGAAAATCTTCTGTTAGAAGACAGGCTGAGTTTATCATCTAGAGAGGGGGGAAAAGAAGAAAAACAAAGATAAGAACATATGGCCTAGTTTGTACAACACTTCCTGGCGTATATAAATTCATTTCCTTTCTATAATTGTCCTACGAGGTCCACCAGGAACAAACAGCAAGATACACAGATGAGCCCCGTACCAAGGCCACCTGTGTAGAGCCCTGACTGGGTTCTTTTATTAACAGTGAGTTAATTCAGTCCAAAAAGAAAAAAAAAACAAAACAAACCAAGCTTGGTGATTGCTTCATTTTTACAATGACCTATTACATCTTCCAAAAATGCTAAGTGTAGAATAAAAAAGGTTTGTTAGGAGAGTGTGTGGAACCCTCCACACCTCAGTCGATTTCGTTTTGAATTTCATACTGTCGAACACCATGGGATCACAACAATGGGCTAACAGAATGGTGTCCGTAAGGCATCATTCTTCCCCGTCTTTGCCTTGAAACTACAAACGTCATTAAAATCCCATCTGCCCGCTCACTGGCTAACGCCATAGCCTCAGAACACCTTAAGAAATGGCCTCATGCCCTGACTGGTGTACCTGTAGCTCAGTGGGTTTGGCATCATCCTGCAAACTGAAAGGTCACCGGTTTGATTCCCAATCAGGGCATATTCCTAGGTTGCAGGCCAGGTCCCCAGTCGGGGGCATGCAAGAAGCAACGGATTGATGTTTTTCTTGTACATTGATGTTTCTGTCCCTCTCTTTCTCCCTCACTTCCCTCCTTTCTAAAAATAAATAACCTTCTAATTCTGGAAGTTTAGGAAGATCCTCGAAATGGTTCAGAGCACTCCCCACCCCAAGAAACCTGGTCAGTCCATCTGATCCAGGTCTACTTACCCAGAAACAAGATCACTTCCCTCCTCAGGTCTCACTGGACAATCACAAAAACCCCCTCCCCTCTTCCACACTGTTTCTAAAGCTTCCAGTACCGAAATTAGTATAGACGCCGTGGGCTGAGAAAATGTTCTGGGGAAATTACTAATCTGGAAGGAAGTACTTACATTTCAGTCGAGAAAAAAAATCTGAATTTCCCCATTCATGTCAAATCATTCTTATCTTTACCAAAAAAATGGACTACATTAAAAAGAAGAGTTTTAGTCCTGGCCAGGTGAAAATGCACCCAGAACTCAGCTGATTGGAGCATCATCCCATACACCAAAAGGTTGTGAGTTCATTCCCTGGTCAGGGCACACATCTAGGCTGCAGGTTCAATCCCTTGTAGGGTGCATAAAGGAGGCAATCAATCGGTGTTTCTCTCTCACATCCATATTTCTCCTTCTCTCTCTTCTTCTCTAAAATCAATAACAAATCCTTGGGTGAAGATTTAAAAAAAGGAGTTTTATAGTTTGTCCGTGTATCTTAAACAGCCCCTTCAGTCTCATTTTCCCAAACGTTGGGTATTTTATACGGCTCGCTTTACAGGCTGTACAAACCAGAAGCAGTGGCAAGGAGGGCTTAGTGTCCCTTATTCTACTCTTCTGCACAGAAGCAGTGTGACAGCTCAAAATGACCTCACTCTAGTTAAAGGGAAGAAAAGAGGAATGAAAAGAGGGGGAAAAAAGGAAAGAAAGGATGGGGTGCACTGGAGTATTGGGAAGAAAGATCTGTTCTGCAAAACAAAGAGTAATGAGGATTTCAGAATGCTCAGTGTCTTTGAACTTAGAATAAAGAATGGAAAAAGCAGCTTGGTTGGAGACTGTTCCATCATGATAATCTGATTAGTGGAACATGAAACTCTGAGCACATCTGCAGTAACACTGGGGAGGATTAACAATACTGCAGGGACATTCCCCAGAACCACACCATGAAGATAGAAAGATCTGAGCTGAAAACAAGCTTCTGCTATCTCTGTGTCCTGCTTCAGGAGCAAAGCTGTGGTCTGGAGGGGTTTTTGATTCATTTTTATTTTTTTCCTTTGATCTCGGAAGTCACTGACTGACCATGAGTAGTAAGTCAATTTGTGCTGATTTAAAAAAAAAAACAGCTTTCTAACTTCGGAGCTGTGTCACAAATTATGCTAGCACTCTCCGTTCTGAGGGCATGTAGTTATCAGAACTAAGCTGACCAGGCCTGAGCCACAGGTCACACCACTTGCCAGATATTGAGGGACAACAGTGGGGACAGTGGCTTCACCTTCTTCCTTCAGACCCTTCCTGAATGTTGAAAGTAAACTTACATTCTAATTTCTTTAAAAGGGGCTTCACATACCCATCTCTACACCTGGACACCCCCTCTCCATTCACAAGTGCCCCTTTCTGCCTCTCCTCAATGGTTTTCATTCAGATTTGTAACCTATTTTCCTGTGAAGGCCTTGGCCTCACCTCCCTGATCACTCCAGTTTCAAAGACATCACCCTAGAGCTCTCCCACACCACCATCCTCCTAACAACTGTCATAGTGCTAAACCTTCCCTCTCACGTAAGAATGCGAAGCTACTTCTCTCCTGAATGCCTGGACTGCCTTCCTCAGCAGCCTGCTGGGACATACATACTAAGCCTCCCCAGAACTTAAAAGCCACCGCAGAGCTGCTGCCC
The DNA here is from genome assembly GCA_039655065.1 of Glossophaga mutica. Classification (NCBI taxonomy): domain Eukaryota; kingdom Metazoa; phylum Chordata; class Mammalia; order Chiroptera; family Phyllostomidae; genus Glossophaga; species Glossophaga mutica. The sequence goes on along the minus strand of CM077304.1, from coordinate 170,510,465 downwards.
AGACTGTCATTTTCCTCTTCAAACCCTCCCCGTGCTGGCTTCATGACCACATTCCCACAAACAGTGAATTCAAACAAACTCTTCACTGGCTTTGATGTGCACCATGGGGATCCTCAAGTCCAGGCCCCTCTTGGATCCACAGGGGAATGCATGAAAAAACACTTAAGCCACTAGATGAAAATGCAAACCATGTACTGCTTACTTAAAACTCCACCAATGGTTGCACATTCCACTATCCCCAGGATAAAGACCCCGATCCTGAGCACAGCTCTCAATCCTGCATAGCCTGACCCTGCCCACCCCCCAAACCTGGTTGGCAGGTTGCTGGGCTCCAGCAACACTGGTTAGACTTCAGTATCTAGGGCACAGCAAGCTCCTTCAACTCCCAAACCTTTATGCCCACTAGGCTCTTAGCCGAAGTCCCACCCACCCACCAATCTTCATCTTAAATGTCACTCTGTTAAGGAAGTCTTTCTAATGCCGTCACATAAACACCAAATGCCTAGTAACACAGCACTTCAGTTTCCCTTCGAGGCCCTTATCACACCTGTAATTAATTAACCATCTGTTCAATTATCTGATTAATGTCTATCTTCACTGACATTCCAAGAGGACAGACACCACAGCTGTTTTTCTAACCCCTGTATGCCCGGCACTTAGGGCAAGATGGCTCACAGTTGGAATTCAATTAATCTCTGCTGATTGAATGGGTGAATGAAGAGCTGGTAACAACTTAATCTACCTGAGTCCTCTTACTGGCAATATCAGCTGAAGCTTTGCTTCTGATTCCCCCAACTTTCCCTGTTGTGTTCCTTCTTTAGATATCTGCCTCCTGTTAAAGGTGAGATCATATGGGATTTGTCCCTCGCTGCCTGGCTTATTTCACTTAGCATGATGCTCTCCAGTTCCATCCATGCTGTTGCAAAGGGTAGGTGGGCTGGGGTGAGAGTAAAAGACAGAAAACCGTACAAGATCAACAATTAAAAAAAAATACTGATTAAAAAAATTTAAAAAACAAAAAATAAATAGATATCTGCCTCCACAGCCATTACCCACTTCAATTTTTAAAGGAAATTTCAAATTATGCATGTAACACTATGAAAAACCCTAAGAATACAGTCAATCAATCAGAGAGGCACTCTCTCCCTATTATCTTGTCCTAATGCTTATTGAAGTGACTGAACTGGAGAGCTGCAAAAGATAGAAGGAGAAATAAATGGGATTCTGCCTCTGGAAACTATTCCTCTAAGCTTCTCTGATTTTACTTGCTTTCCATGCAAATTGAAATAGAGTCCCAGTTGAATGAAACTTTATTGGCAGCCAGGAGTGAATGATGCAGGCCGCTCTGCAGTCAGCATGCTCTCAATACCATGGGAAGACCCAGGGCGAAGGACATGCCTGGGCAGGATGGATAAAGCGGTGCACTTGTAAGGTAGATGAATGCCAGGAAATAGTTAGAACTTCCCCTTCTTACTAAGCACTTCAAAGATGCGTGCTTGTTTATTACCAATCTTTCACCCTGCCCCCTGCCTTAAAAAAATCATATAAACAAATCTCTTCTAACAAAGGCCCTAATAAAGAAATCACTGTGATATGAAATGTATTCCAAGGACATGAGTTCAACAAATGTCTCAGCAAGTTTCCTCAACTCTAAATTTACATGAAGAGTAAACACCTGACTCTAGGAAAGGCTTAATCCCAGAGATACCACTTCTAGACAGGAAAAAAGTCTAAGTGACAGAATTAAATTAGTTTCCCTCCCAAAGGCATAATTAATAGGAATTGTCTCTAGCTGGCTAACCACAAATATAAGACTTGCCCTTTATGGCTAACGGCTAGAGGAAGAAAGTCCAGGAAGTGAGGCTGAAACAATCCTCTGTGCTGGCTGGCGAAGACTGTGGCGTGGCGGGAACCACAGGGGCGGTGAGTTCCAGCAACAGCTCTATCTGATCTGCAAACTTTCTTCTGCAGTTTCCTCTCATTTCCTGTGTGGGGCAGACAATGACGTAAGGGACGCTGGCCCCAGGGAGCTTTCCAGAAATCCAGACTCCTGGAAAGGCCCTGCTGAGGTGAGCTGTGCCAGGCACATTCCACACTATGAGCCAGAGATGCCACCTGGGTGCATGTGGTCTCCCCCACTTTAGACCCTCAGGAATATGAGGCCCTGATCACCAGCAGCAGATGATCACAGGGCCTATCCAGCTCAAGGCTCAACAGCTAAAACTGCCTGCTCCCATTTCTGTCCTTTGTGCGCTATCTCAGAATCATAGAATACCACAGTGAGGGGCCAAAATTTCTTTCAGTCCTCGCTCCAACGCTTGATTTTCCTCCACAACCAAGCTTGTGTATAAACAAATATCAAGCACTTAAACGTTCTGTGATTAACTGGACAGACACATCTCCAAATCAAGAGGGGCAGCCTGGTAGAATACCATCAGACTGGCCTGAGTTCAGGATCTTGAGTCTCTTTATCTGTCTGAGCCTGACTTTCCTTACACAATAATAGTGAATAATATTAACAAATAATATTAGTAAATAGTAAATAAACATCTGTTGAACACTTACTATGTACCAGTCACTGTGCTGAGTATTTTACACTAATTACATAATTCAAACCTCCCAAGAACCTAATGAGTTGGGTACTGTATTATTCCCATTTTACAAAAGAAAACCAACATCTAGAGCATGTGACTTGCCCGCTAAGCTACACAGAGGAAACCTCTAAAAATGCAGGCTTAAAAATAAAATTAAAAACAAATTTACTGAGCAAAAACATCAGTGGCCATACACTCAACCTGAGTCAGAGTTCACAGATTTATTCCAGGCAACTTATTAAACAAAGAAACAAATAAAATAGAAACAACAGCCACCAGGGGGGAAATATCAGAAACCAGAGTTGCTGCAATATATTATCAAAATACTAAGTTTGCAACAAAATATTGAGACACGCAAAGAAACAGGAAAATATGACCCATACTCAGGAATTAAAGCAGTAAATTAAAACTATTTTTGAATGTACCCAGATGTTGAATTTAGCAGACAAAAACATCAAAGCAGAAATTATAACTATGCCCAAAGAGCCAAAAGAAAACACATTTAAAGAGTTACAAGAAAATATGATAACAATGATTTGACAAAGACTTTCAAATAGAGTATATAAATTTTTTTAAAAGGACTAAATGAAAATTCTTGAGTTAAAGAGTTTAATAACTGAAATAAAAAGCTCACTAGAGGGGTTCAACAGAAGCTTCAAGAGGGCAAAAGAGCCCTGGCTGGCGTAGCTCAGTGGATTGAGCCCGGGCTGCGAACCAAAGGGTCGCAGGTTCGATTCCCAGTCGGGGCACATGCCTGGGTTGCAGGCCAGGCCCCTAGTGGGGGCCACGTGAGAGGCAACCACACATTGATGTTTCTCTCCCTCTCTTTCTCCCTCCCTTCCCCTCTCTAAAAATAAATAAATAAAATCTTTTATAAATAAATAAATAAATAAATAAATCCAAGTTACAATTATTTAAAAAAAGAGTGCAAAAGAAAGAATCAAGTGAACTTATATAGAGAGAAATAAAAATTATTCAATCTGAACAAAGAACAGAAAAAAATGCAGAAAAATTAAGAGTCCCAGAGACATGTGGGACAATATCAAGCAGACCACACACATAAAGTGAGAGTCCCAGGAGGAAAGGACAAGGGGAGAGAAGGAAAAGTATTTGTAGAAATAATGACTGAAAATTTCCTAAACTTGATGAAAACATTGATCTACACATGCAAGAAGCTCAACAAATCCTAAGAAGGGAAATACAAAGGGAGTTACACCCAGACAAAGCATAATCAAATTCTTGAAGGACACAGAGAATGAGAAAATCTTAAAGGCAGCAAGAGAAAAACAACTCATCATGTACTAGGGAGCATCAATATGATTAATGACTTACTCCTCATCAAAGAACAATACAGGCCAGAAGGCAATGGGATGACATGTTTGAAGTACTGAAATAAAACTATCAACCAAGAATTCTATAGCTAACAAAACAATTCTTCTGTGAAAACAAAATAAAGACATTTCCAGATAAACAGAGACACCGAGAATTCATCATTCACAGACTTGTAATCTAAGAAATTCTAAAAGGAGTCCTTCAGGTTGGAGAGAAATAATTCCAGGTGGTAATCTGAATCTATAGGAAGAAATGAAGAGTACCATAAATGTTAAATACATGTGTTAACATAAAAGACTAAATACATTTTTCTAGTTTCTTCTCTTAACTTTTTTAAAAGACAAAATTGTATAAGCAAAAATTATAATACTATTATTGTGATTAGCATATACATGTAGTAAATATGAATACATTATGAGCACAATGAAGAGAGAATGGAGCTTAACAGAGCCACGTTTCTGTTTTACAGGAATTAAGTTCCCATTAATCTGAAGCAGATGGTGATAAGGTAAGCAGCACATTGCAAACCCTAGAGCAACCACTAAGAAACTAAATTTAAAAATACAGCAAAAAAAAAAAAAAAATCAACGGAAGAATAAAAATGATACAGTAAAATATATTTCTTTAACATCAAGAAGGCAGTCAAGGAAGAACATAGGTATAAAAAAGACAGAAGACACATAGAAAACAAACAGGAAAATGACAAACATAAATCCATACATACATTAAATATGAATGATGTAAACATCCAAACAAAGGCAAGGATTTTCAGATTGCTGGCAAAGAATCGAACTGTATGCTGTCCAAAAATGACACATTTTAGATTCAAAGACATAGGTATGTTAAAAATAAAAGAACGGAAAAAGCTATACCATGCAAATAATGACCATAAGAAACCTAGAGTGCCTCTTATATTAATAAGAGACTTTAACATAAGAATTATTGTTGGAGAGAAAGAGGGACTTTCCAAAATAATAAAAAGGCAACACATCAGGAAGATATAACAATTATACATGCACGTGCACCTAAAAATAGCTCCTGAGAATACATGAAGCAACAACTAAAAGAATTAAGAGAAGAAGTAGAGAATTTGAAAACTATTGTTGGAGATTTAAATATTCCACTCTCAATAACTGATAGAATAACTACACAGAGTTATTAGCAAGAATACAGAAGACTTGAACAATCCAATGAATCAACTTGATCTAAATGATGTACATAGAACACTCCATCCAAAGACTGCAGAATATACTACAAGGTACAGATTCAGCACACTCATGCACACATGGAAGATTCCTGGGGGTAGATTATATGCTAATCCACGAAACAAGTCTCAATTAATTTAAAGGGTCTGAAATCATATCAAGGAGGTTCTCCTTTTAAAACTAAAAATTAACAATAGAAAGAAACCTGGGAAACCTCCAAAAATTTAGAAATTAAACTACATGTTTCTAAATAACCCAATGGCCAAAAAAGAAATGATGGGGAAATTAGAAAATATTTTAAACTTAATGAAAACAAAAACACAGTGTATCAAAATACGGAGGACAAACTTAATGCAAAGCTTAGACGGAAGTTTAGAGTTCTAATCGCCCACACCAGGAAAGAAGACCTCAAACAAATAGCCTAGCCTTCACCTAAAAAACTAGAGAGAGAAAAGCAGGCTAAAACCAAAACAATCAGAAAAAAGAAAATAAAGAAAGGGTAGAGCAGAAGTCAACGAAAGAGAACAGCTTTATGCCAACAAATTACCCAACTTAGATAAAATGGAAATGTCTAGAAAGACATAAACTACCAAAACTGACCCAAGAAGAAAAATATATGATCTCAATAGATCTATAACAAAAAACTGAATTCATAATTTTAAACCTTTCTACAAAGTGAAGCACAAGCCCAGATAATGTTGGGTGGTGAATCTCATCCAATTATTTAAAGAAGTAATACCAATCCTTCATAAAATCTATCAGAAAATCGGAGGAATACTTCCCAACTCATTCTATGAAACCAAAGACATTACAATGAAAACATTTTTAATTCTTAACAAATGTTACTAAGCCCTATCTACCAGCGTATAAAAAGAATTACACAAAATAACCAAATGGGAATTTATTATCCCTGAAATGTAAGGTTGGTATAATCCAAAATTAATTAATGGAAAATACCTATTTATAGACTAAAAGACAAAAACCACAGATCATCTCAATAGACCAGATAAAAACTCTCAGTAAACTAGGAAAATTAGGAAACTTCCTTCACCTGATAAAATGCATTTATTAGGTTTTCTAAAACCTACAGCCAAACATCATATGAAAAGGGTGACAGACTGAATGCTGTCCTCCTGACTGGAAACAGGGTGAGGATACACTTCTGCCACTTATACTCAGCAGTGTGCTCTAGGTGCTAGGCCGTGCAACAGGGCAAATCAGCAGCAGCATCTAATTGATGAAAGGCATCCAGATTGGAAGGCAAGAAGTGTAACTGTCTTTATCCACAGATGACATGATCTTATATGTGAAAAATCCCAAGGAATTCATGCAGAAAACTGATATACCTAATCCCCATCCAGAGATCCCACCTCCAAGTTCTACCACACTGGGTTGGGGTTTGAGTATATGAATATGGGGGAGGAGGGACACAAACAGGAAGTCCATTGCACCTAAAGATCTACCCAAGAAAAATGGAAATACAGACTCACACAAAAACATACACATGAATGTCCATAGCAGCATCATTCAGGATAATGCCAAACAGGAACAATCCAAATGCCCATCAACTCATGAATGTATGAACAGAATGTGCTGCCCATACAGTGGACTGCTACTCAACAATGAAACAGAATTAACTATGTTGATACATGCTACAATGTGAACGAACCTCAAAAATGTTATTCTAAGTAAAGAATTCAGATGCTAAAGATTACATATTGTATGGTTCTATTCTTACAAAATTTTCAGAAAAGGCAAATCTATAGAGGAAAAAGCAGATCAATGACCACCTATGACTAAGGGTAAGGGCAGGAATTAACTGCCAACAAGCATAAGGAAACTTTTTGGAGTGATAGCAAAGTTCTAGAATGGGATTGTAGTGATAGTTTCATAACTCTATAAATTTACCAAAATCACAAAGTTGTGTGCATTTACAGTGGTGAATTTTTATAGCTGTAAACTCTATCTCAACAAAGCTGTCTCGGGGTGGGGGGAAGACAGTTCATGTAAAAATTATTTTTAAACTATATGATGTAGCAGCTGCTCTTACATTGGTTGTTGATGCTGTTAAATGCTATGGTGTCAGGCCATTCCCAAAGAGAACCCGTCAGTAATAAACTTTGCTACTGTTCTCATAAATGCTCTATTAAATGGCTTTATATAAATCACTTAGAACAGTGTGTGGCTCTTGGTAAGCATTATGTAAATATTAACCATTATTGTTACCAATATTATTACTATCATCCTGAATGTCACTATTATTATTAATGTGACAGGCATGCCTTGAAGTGCTCTGGGACCTCCAGGGGTAGCCATTATGAACTCCTTCCCCAGAGGCTCCCAGCAGCTAGAATTGTTCCGATAAGGAGTCCCACTGAGAAGTGGCCCCATTTCTTCCATTGGATAGATCGGCTTTCAGCTTTAATAAAAAAGCCATCTTTTTCTTATTTGTTCCTTTGTTCTTAGAACCTTCTAGATGCCTGGGGAAAAGGCCAGTCCTAGTGGGTTGTAGGTAAATAAAAGAGATTCATGAATGACAAACCTTTTCATTCACAGAGCATTTATGACAACAGTAGCAAAGTTTATACTGCTCCCTAGGCTCCTGAGGTGTGCCCCTTCTGCCCACCCTACCAATTCTGCTCACACAGCTCTCTGGAACAGCTCTGAGGGGCAGGGTGGAGTAGTGGGAGCCCTGCTTCCCTGTACCCAGATGCAGCCTCTCCTAGCGAGCTCAGCCCCTGGGGCACACAAGGTTCATCAGCACCAGCCAGAGCTTCAGGGGTCTACACTCAGTCTTGGTGCCACCATTAGGGTATCCAGGGTGCTTCAGTGGGCCTGGGCCTCATCTTGGCCTCCAAGTGAACTCCCCTTCCTCCTCACTTGGCTGACCCAGTGTGTATTTGGGATTCTGCCTCAGTTTCCTTGCCCAGCACTGCTGTTCCTTGCAGCCCAAGGCCACCTGAAGCTTCCCTTCTTCGTGTAGTTAAAACCCACTCCCTGCAGAGAGGCTGAGTAGGAAGTGCCATGAACAAGTATTTGAAAATGCTGGCCTCTCAAAGCACCCGAGAGGCTGTCAAACCCTCTTAAGCAGCGCTCTCCCACAGAACTCTCTGCAATGATGGAAATGTTCCGTATCTGCGCTGTTCAATGTGATAGCTACTAATCACATTTAGCTATTGATCACTGGAAATATGGCTAGTGTGATCAAGGAATTGAATTTTCAACTTTATTTACTTTTAATTAATGTGAATTTAAATGGCCACATGTGGCCAGTGGCTACTGTATCTAATAGCACAGCTCTAAAAATGAACACTAACTAGCCTAGCAACCCTCAGGGGCTGCTGGCAGCAGGGTTAGGTGCTCTCTAACCTCATGCCACTCACTCTGCCCTGTTCCCCCACAGCACACAAGGGCCCTGGCTTCCCTTCCATCCTGCCAGACCCACCACTGGACCGGCAACCTGAAACATGTAAATACTCCCCTGGGGCAGGAGGTGTGCTCACAGAGGTCTGGAGACCTCCATTCATTCCTTCAGCAATGCGTTCTAGGGGAGCAAACCCCGAAGTAAGAGGCTACAGAGGTAGCCAGGCCTGGGATGCAAATCTGAGGGATGGATGAGGTCTCTGCTTTCTCGTTGTAAATCTGAATAAATAACTTGCTAGGAATTTTGTTATAATTCCACCACTATCTTAAGAGTTGGGTCCCAAAACAAAATACAAGAGCTACATCAGACAGTAAAAAAGGGTATTATTATAAAATGGTTCGTAAGAACTAAAAATAATGAGGAATACTGGATGAGATGAGAGTAAGTCAACTATGATTTTGAGTCATTAATTGTCACTTCATGAAAATTTTAAGAAAAGTAGCACGTTTGGAGACGGGCAGAGGAGCTAGCAGACGGAGATTCATTGCTTTGGGACTCGTATGTCCTTTTAAAAGCCAGCAGCAGTCAGTTGCTCACAGCCTAACCACCTTGGATTGAAAAAAATCAATATGCATTGAGGCAATTATTTTCTGTACCTCCTGCTTCTGAGTTGGCAATGAGTTTTCATAGCTCAATTAGCTTTACCAAAAAAAAAAAAAAAAAAAAAGAGCGGCCGGTCTATTTTTATCTGGGATATTTATTTACAACAAAAATACAATATTCTTTCAAATAGTTTTAGAGAATCTGCAAATGACAATCTGGGAGTCCAATGTTAGTGGCATACAATTAAAATGTTTCAATCCTTTGGTCCAGTAATCTTACTGTGGTAATTATCCTTGGGAGTTAATATTCAGAAAGAAAAATTATGTGCCTGAAGATGTTCTCAAGCATTATAATCTAAAATGGCAAAAACTGAAACAATCTGAAAATGTCCTATAAAAAAAAGGAAATGATTATATATCCACTCCACTCGGGTGCACACTTGTCACTGCTCCAGTGAAGCTGCTCCTCAAGTTCACGGATGACCTCCATGTTGCTAAATCCAGCCCTCATCTCACTGACCTACGATCAGCATTTGACACAGGTGATCACTCTCCCTCCTGAGAAGTGCTCTGCTCACTCAGCCTCTCACCCTCCCTAACCCACAGCAGGAACTTACAGAGAAGCAAACCCAGAGGCCTCCCGCAAGGCCCTGCAGGCACAAGACGAAGGGGGAGCTCACATGGGCTCCACGTACCCACTACCTTCCTTGCAAGTAGAAGAAAGCAGCCAACCTGCTCTTGTGCTATCCACAAGCTTCATCCTCAGCTACCCCTTATCTATAAATCAGACTTGCTGATAATCCAATAACTGCCAGATAATCCAATGGAGCTCGGAGATATACATTTTATGTGAAGTTCATCCAATTCTGTCTGCCTTAGATTTTAACAGCTTAGTTGCATTTCCTGACTGTGGAGCAATGTTGAGGAAAGATCCCAGAAGTATACTTGGGAAGGGAGGGAGACAAACTAAAACTGGCACAGGTGATTCATAAAAAGGATGAGTAACTCTGAGTAGAAGGTAGGCTCCACGAGAGGAGTCATGCAATGTAAAATTCTCTTCCTACTCCCCCAGAGAGTTTTAGAAAAGAGACAATTAGGAGCAACCTACCCAAGCGTGTAATACTGTGAAGGCCAAGTGCCTGAAGAAGTAGTTCTAGGCCATGCTGACTCCACAGTAAGAAAAGGTCACCAAGCACAGAGTCAGTCAAGGCTGTAGGTGTCAGGGGAGCCAGGCAGTAGGGACATCCCAGCCGAAGCCACACTAACAGCAGCAGTAACAGCAAGCACTTACGCAACCCTTATGTGCCAGGTATCAGCCGAGCACGTTACATATATGAACTCAGTCTTCAAGCATATATCATTACTCTCAGTTACTCAGTGGCAGAGCTGCATTCAAGCCTGGCAGTGTTTTTCCAGTGCTCTAAACCATTATGCAACACATAATAAAAATCTTTAAACACGAACACCCAGTCATCTGAGAGAAGCTCCATGGTGTTCGCAAGGTCACGGCATCTACAAGCCTGGACAGCCGATTCAAGCAGTGTCTCTTCCACCATAGGGACCAAAACACCCCTCCCCTCCTCATGGAGAACACTGATCACTACGGAAAATGCAGAAAAAGCTGCTGAGTCCTCAGATGGGAGGGCAAAAACCAATTCTCAAGTTAATGAGTAAATATTGGTAGACATTTTGCCAAATACACTGGAAAAAACATCTCTATAAAAAAATCAACTGATATTGGCTTGCAGCTTGAATACAAATTTTGATCAACGACATTACCAGGGACTGAAATTAATCTGCAAAATAAACGAAGAGGTGCGATATGTGGGAGCTACTACTGGACTAGGGAATCAGTGTGGGACAGGGACAAGCAGCCCACAGAAGAGATCCCACAGCAGGACCAGAAAAAAATCCAGATTAAAAACAAACGCAGGCCATTCCCTGAGCCACTGGCTCAGAGTTCTCATCACCACCTTGGGAAAGAGAAACTGGGATTTTATCCAAAGCCCTCAAAGCAACCTTGTGACTCTGTATACCTGCAGGCAGAACTAATCATTTCCAAACTACCTCTTTAGCCACCTTCATAAAGGCTAAGCTAAAGGGCCTCTCTAGGGTGACCATGTACCTGTCTCCCCTCAGAACCCCAAGTGCCCCCTTGAAGATGGCCACCCCAACAAAATGCAGCTGCAGGGCTCCCCAACTCTACGATAAACCTGTGCTGGACCTCAGATAAGTCTCTGCCCTTCCCTGGGTCACATGTGTCTCTTGAAAATGAGAGGACCGGACTTAGAAGTCATGATGGTATTTCCCAAACTGTGTTTGAGGAACCCTGGGCTGTAAGGTGCTTAGGATAATGTGGAAAGAAGTGTCCCACGGGGGAGTAAATATGAGAACTGCTGGATAATCAAGCCTCCAGTACGATGCAGCACACTATGAATCTCCCCAAAGGGGATCAAATGCTGTTTCCATGTTTTCCCATCGCTGCGTTTTACATTTCCTATGAGGGTCATGCAGCTTAGGGAAGGCTGCTCTAAAAGATTTCTTTCAGGTCCAGTGCTCTGGAAGGTTGTGTATCAACCTGAGTAGGAGCCCAGAGATGGAGTCATTCTGCCTGGGTTTGAACTCCAGCCCCAACCCTGGAAGCTGGGGAACCTTGGCCGGTTACTTAACCTGCTTCCTTATCTGTAAATGGGATAAATGACCTTGCCCACTCCCCAGCATGGATCACATGAGATAATTCATCGAAGTGCACAGCATGGTTCACTGGTAGCAGCAGTGAACACAATGGAATTCCATAATTCCTCTGGAATCAAGCCTGGAAAATGCTTTTCCTAACACTTACCAAGAGACCTGCACAGGATGTAGACCTTGACTTTTATCCTTACAACTTGGCTCCCCCCAGGCAAGGGCTTTGGTGACCGGTGCTCACCAACCTACCATCAGCTGACTCATGTGAACCTGCTCCCGGAGTCCGCACAGCAGGAGCCTGGAGCTACACTGTGACATACAGTAAACCTGGAAACACCTGTCCAGACTGGGCTGGGAAAAGTTCAAACAGCCTTGCCCAATTCTGACTTAATCGGTCACTCATTTAAGGGTAACATTCACTTGGTGGAGAGAGCCCTGGACCACAGGAAGGACACCTGGGCTCTAGTCTGTGACCCCACACAAGCCTTGGGATCCAACGTGCTCTTGTAACCCACCCCTAGTCACCACTCTGGGCCTCGATTTCTGCATCAGTAAAACTGGGAGTAAAGAAAACAAAGGTTCTCAATTGGAGATGCACATCTGGAGTTACCCAGAGCACTTTTTTGAAATAATCCTGTTCAGATCCAACCCAGACCTACTGAGTCAAAAATCTCTATTTTCACTGTATATGAAATTCACTTTAATTAAAATAAATAAATCTCTGAGTGCTGAAACCCAGGCAAAGTATTTTGGGTTTTTTGTTTGTTTGTTTGTTTGTTTTACATTTTATTTATTTATTTTTAGAGAGAGGAGAAGGGAGGGGGACAGAGAGGGAGAGAAACATCAATGTGTGGTTGCCTCTCACACACCCCCAACTGGGGACTCAGCCCGCAACCCAGGCACATGCCCTGACTGGGAATCAAATTGGTGACCTTTTGGTTGGCAGGCTGGAGCTCAATCCACTGAACCACACCAGCCAGGGCGGGCAGGCAACATATTTTGAAACAAAAGTCTCCCTAGGTGATTCTGATGTACTCTAAGAGCCACAGGCCTGGATGATCACCAGCACTGCTTCAGCATCTTACAAAAGGTCACAGGAATTCCTGGTTCTTCTATGAAATGGGTATTGAACCTACTGCCTTTTAAATCACTGGCTGGGTAAGGTCAGGATTTGGGGGAAGGGCCCTCAGTCCCTGAAGAGGACGGTGCTCTGGATATCCTTGGAGCTGCAACACACATTTTTTATAAATGCTTCTGCCTCTGGGACACCCTTAGAGCTACCTATATCTCTGTAAGTCCTTCTCATCACTGTACGTTTAAGCAATCCTAACACAGTCTAAAATCATGTGCCAACATCCCAGACAAGAAAATGCTGAATGAGTTCATCACCACAAAATCAGTATTACAAAAAATGTTAAAGGGCTTCTTTAAGAAGGAGAAAATAAATTAAAAATATGAATAAGAAAATATTGTTAAAAAAAGTCTCAGTAACAAAGGCAAAGACATAATAAAAGCAGTGGATCAACCAGCACTAAAGCTAGTACAAAAGTTAAAAGGCAAAAGTAGGAAGATCGTGCATAATTACGACAGTAAGGTAAGGGATACACACAAACATGCACACACAAAAGAAGTAAAAAATAATGACAAAAGCATAATGTGGAGGGGTGAGTAAAATTGGTAGTGATTTTAGAATGTGTTCAAACCATCAACTTAAAATAGACTTCCATAAACATAGCTTCATTACCATATAAAAGCACACAGTAACCATAAACTAAAAATCTATAAGAGATGTACAAGAAATAAAGAGAAAGGAATTCAAACAGAACTCTACAGAAAGACATCAACATACAAGAGCAAGAGAAAAGAACTGAGAAGAACTACAAAACCCATCAGAAAACAATAAAATAGCAATAACTACGTATCTATCAATACTTACTTTAAATGTAAATGAATTAAATGCTCCAATCCAAAGATGAATGGATAAAGAAAATGAGGTACATACATACAATGGAATATTACTTGGTCTTTAAAAAAAAAACAAAAAACAAACAATGAAATCCTACCATTTGCAACAACATGGATGGACCTAGAGGCTATTATGCTAAGTGAAGTAAGTCGGACAGAGAAAGACAAGCATCATATGATTTCATTTATATGTGAAATCTAAAAAGCAAAACAAATGAACAATTAAAACAGAAACAAACTCATAGATACAGAGAACAGACTGATAGTTGCCAGATGGGAGAGGGTTGGAAGGCTGAGTGAAAAAAATGAAGGGTTAAGAAGTATAAACTGGCAGTTACAAAATAGTCACAGGGATGTAAAGTACAGGACAGGGAATGTAGTCAATGATAATGTAATAACTATGTATGGTGTCAGGTTGGTGCAGGACTTATCAGGGAGATCACTTTGTGAGTTCATAAATGTCTAACCCTATACTGTAAGCCTAAAACTAATATAATATTGAATATCAATCTTAACACAAAAATTAATTTTTTTAAGATTTAAAATTCATTGAAGAACTCCAAATAACACTTTAATACAGAAATAAAAGAAAAAAAATAAAATCAGGTGCCAACAAAAGCAAGCGCCAACTCTCCCAGGTTCTCTTCCCTAGTTTTGTTTTAAAGATTTTTATTTATTTTTAGAGAGAGGGGAAGGGAAGGAGAAAGAGAGGGAGAGACACATCAATGTGTGGTTGCCTCTCATGCACCCCCTACTGGGGACCTGGACTGAAACCCAGGCATGTGCCTGACTGGGAATTGAACCAGTGACCCTTTGGTTTGCAGCCCACACTCAATCCACTGAGCTACATCAGCTAGGGTTCTTCCCTAATTCTACAGTCACTTTATCCCAAGTCCTGTCTTGATGCTATTCTTGTTGACAATCCAATTTCTGCTCTGCTGAACTCAGAAATTGTACTGGAGCCTCAGGCTTCCTTTTGACAAAGATCCTGGTTTGAATTCACTCCACTGACTTGTCACACCTATGCTAGCTGGCCCTCAAGACCCAGGTCCCAGCTAGGCTAATACACAAGTCCCAGGGACCATCCTAGCCCCACAGGACCTGACTAGCTAAGAGACAAAGTCATCATAACCTGAGGCCCAGAGGGACCCAAAGTCTAGGCATTCTAGTTAACATCAAGTCTGGGACTTAGTCAACTCTCTGCTCTCCCCTCCATCAACACAGATAGCTGAGAGCTAACTAAGAGCCAACAGTACAAAGGATTGGCCAAGACCAGTTTCAGGCTTGGAATGAGTCTCTGGAATGTTGACTCCCACTTTGTTCCAGTTGTTGGCACAAAAGGCTAGAGAAAGACTACCAGTAACATGAAAACAAAAGAAATAACCATAAGTGTTTAGAACTAATCCTAAAATCACAGACAAATGGAATAGGGCAGAGACTGCAGTGTCACCTTCAAGAGATCAACGAGGTCCCTGGCCAAAAAAAGGCAGTAACCTAATAGAATATAGTAATGTCTTAAATAAGGTGCTGATCAAAATACAAAGACGATCTCAGAAGCAAATGTTAGCAGTGCCCACCCAAGCTCTGTTCAGGGGAGAGAAAGCCTTAATTGTCTTGAGAGCATTCTGGCTTCACTGCCCACCATTCTGTCCATCTTTCTCCAAACTTCTGTAGCTTTCACTCTCATACGTAGAGACTACTGTGTCTACCAGCAGCCCCAAAAGATGAAAACCCAGGAATCCTAAGGACACTGTCGATTTGGGATCCACAAGCCCAAGCTAAAAGGATATCCAGAGGCTATCAGATCCTTAGCTTCCAACCACCTTCTGTACCAGGGTTACCCACTTGAGTGGCAAAAGAAAAGTTATTTTAGATGAATTCAGAGAGGAAAATAGGCCAGGACTAGTCTTAAGGATAATAATAGCTTATTTCTCTGTAAAAACACTATAATTTACAAGGTGCTTCATCAGAAATCATGGGGTAATGTTTATTTTAATCTTGAAGAATACTTTTCTAGGTATGAACAAAATCTAAAAATCATGCAAGAAAGATATATCTGACAAGGCAATTTTTAAAATCTTCAGACTTCCGGTTAAGATGGAGGTGTAGGTAAACACAGCTTGCCTCCTTGCACAACCACAGCAAAAATTAAAACTAAACTACAAAACAACTATCACCCAGAATCATCAGAAAATCAAGCTGTATGGATGTCTGACAACCAAGGAATTAAGGAAGTCACATTCATCTAGATGGGTAGGAGGGGCAGAGATACAGAGAGATGCAGAGACATGTGTGATGCAGAGACATGTGTGACACAGAGACGAGGAACAGGCAGTCCCACACTTACGTGTAGTGCATAAAAATAAGGAGGGATACCTCGGGGAGTGAGGGATCCCAACCCCACACCAGACCACCCAGTCCAGGATTCTAGTGCCAGGAAGGTAAGTCCCCATAACTTCTCACTGTAAAAACCTTGGGGCAGCAGAAGAAACTGCGAGATTCTCAGGCATATACTCTTAAAGGGCCCACAATGGACTTAGGACTTACTCGGAGTCACTCCCTCTAGGCTCTAGCATCAGGGCAGCTAGAAGGGCACCAGTGGCACACGGGGAGAAACGGAAGTGTGTGGCATCAGGGTGAGTGCCAAGGGACGGCTTCCTCCCAGACAAAACTCCAGAAGCCAGACAGCTGCTGTCCACTTTCTAAGCCCTCCCCAACACAAAGACACAGAAAGGTAACACCATATCAGACACTCCATCAACCTGGTTCACACAGGTTGTCCCGCCCTGGTGATTATCTAAGGCTCCATTCCATCCAACTTACTGATGTGCTTTTCTACAATAGGCCATGCTGCCAAGACAGGGAGTCAAAGCAGCTCTACCTAATACACAGAAACAAATACAGGGAGGCCACCAAAATGAGGAGACAAAGAAATATGTCCCAAATGAAAGAACAGAACAAAACTCCAGAAAAAGAACTAAACAAAATAGAGATAAGCAATCTATTAGATGCAGAGTTCAAAACACTGGTTATTAGGATGCTCAAGGAACTCATTAGGTACTTCAAAAGCATCAAAAAGACCCAGGCAGAAATGAAGGTATACTAAGTAAAATAAAGAAAAAATTACAGGGAACCAACAGTGGAGTGGATGCAGTCAAGAATCAGATCAGCCCTGGCTGGTGTAGCTTAGTGGATTGAGCGCGGGCCTGCGAACCAAAGGATCGCGGTTCGATTCCCAGTCAGGGCACATGCCTGGGTTGCCAGGCCAGTTCCCGGCAGGGGACATACAAGAGGCAACCGCACATTGATGTTTCTCTCCCTCTCTCCTTCCCTTCCCCTCTAAAGATAAATAAATAAAATCTAAAAAGAAAAAAAAAAGTACTTAAAAAAAAATCTTTAAAAAAAAAAAAAAGAATCAGATCAACCATTTGGAACATATGGAAGAGAAAAACATTCAATCAGAACAGCAAGAAGAAAAAAGAATAAAAAAAAAAAAAAAAAAAAAAACAAGGATAGGCTAAGGAGACTCTGGGACAACTTCAAGCACTCCAACATTTGAATCATAGGGGTGCCAGAAGGAGAAGAGAAAGAACAAGAAATTGAAAACTTAATTGAAAAAATAATGGAAGAAAACTTTTCTAATTTGATGAAGGAAATAGACATACAAGTCCAGGAAGCACAGAGAGTCCCAAACAAGCTGGACTCAAAGAGGACCACACCAAGACACATCTTAATTAAAATGCCAAAGGTTAAAGATAAAGAGAGAATCTTAAAAGCAGCAAGAGAAAAGCAAAGAGTTACCTACAAAGGAGTTCCCTTAAGACTGTCAGTTGATCTCTCAAAAGAAACTGTGCAGGCTAGAAGAGACTGGTAAGAAGTATTCAAAATAATGAAAAGCAAGGAACTACAATCTGGACTACTCTATCCAGCAAAGCTATTATTTAGAATCAAAGGGCAGATAAAGTGCTTCCTGGATAATGTAAAGCTAAAGGAATTCATCATCACCAAACCATTATTATATGAATGTTAAAGGAACTTATTTAAGAAAAAGATGAAGATCAAAACGATGAACATTAAAATAGCAATAAATTCACAATTATCAATAACTGAATCTAAAAAACAAACTGAGCAAACAAGCAGAACAGAAACAGAATCACAGATGTGGAGATCATTTGGAGGGTTATCATTTGGGAGGGGGAAGGGGGAACATGGGGGTAAAGGTGCAGGGATTAAGAAGTACAAATTGGTAGGTACAAAATAGATGGGGGGATGTTAAGCACAGTATAGGAAATGGACAAGCCAGAGAATTTATATGCATGACCCATGGACATGAACTAATGTGGGGCTATAGTCAGAGGATGGAGGGTACCTGGTAAAGGGGAACAAAGCTGGGAAAATTGGGAAAATTTTAATAGCATAATCAATAAAATATATTAAAAATAAAAATAAATAAACTTCATAGAAAAAGTCAAACAAGCTGCAAAGAAATATTTTCTATGTATATCTGGGACAAAAATGCTAATTTCCCTTATAAATAAAGAGTTCCTTAAAGTAAGAAAAAGTCAACAACCCAATAGAAAAAAAGAGCTAAGAATATAAATAGGTCAAAGAAGAGGAAATTCAGTGGTTCTTAACACATGACAGGAAATCCAATTTCACTCAAAATAAGAGATAGAAGTATTAATATTCAATGAGATATAAATTTTCTCCTATCAAAATGACAATGATCAAACAGGTTGCTTATATTCTGATCTGGGTGTGGGGAAACATTTAGAAATTGATATAAACACAATGGAAGACAATTTGGCAACATCAATCAAAATTCTAAAGGCATATACCTTTGACTTAGCAGTTTAACATTTAGGAATCAGTCCAATGAAATCCTATATGTTCAAAAATCACTTAGGAAGAAGACAGTAACTGCAGCATTGTTTTTCATTACAAAATTAGAAAATAATCTAAATGTACATCAACAAGGGACTAGTTAAATTCCATACAGTGAAAAATACTCTCTAGCTATAAAAAGAATGAGGCACCTCTAATTTGAAACTATCAGCCAGACACATTGTGAAGTGAAAAAAAAACCTAATAAGGTGCAGAAATTTCCCAGGGAGTTGAGAACTCAGTGGCAGGTGATGAGGAAAAGAAGACTTATTTTCTCTGTATATAGCCTTTTGTATTTTCTGAATTTTATATCATGAGGTGATAGAAAATAAAACAATAAAAAATAAAAAAGCAAAGTTAAATAAATGTCATTAATGTGGTAAATCTATACGCATTGATACCTAAATGTCTATGTTATTGAGTGGAGAGGGAGCAAGCTGCAAGTCAAAATGTAGAGCTTAATCCCATGTGTATTTAAAAAAAAACCCTTCTGCTGTGCGTTGGCATATGTGTGTTCCTAAATGCACGGGAAAAGACCTAAAATTAATCTATTTACTGAGCTCACCCTTGAAGAGTGAGTGAGAGTAGCAAAAAAGGAATGAAGGAAGTTGTACACTGATCACCTTTAAAAATCAGCATTTGTAAGATTTTTCTAACTGACCATCCCTAACTTTTTGTTTTGATTACTGTATTATTTCCAAAAGCTCTATTTGGTTGGTTTTCAAATATGGTAGGTCACTTTTTAGTTTCCTGCAGGTGTTTCCTGCAAGCTTGTCTTTTGTTTCTTTAAACATGGTTAGCATACATTTTTTATAATCTGTGTCTAATAATGCCAACATCTGAAGTGTTTGGGGGTCTACGTCTGCTGTCCGTTACTTTGCACCTTGTCCTTTGTGCTTGTGCACTATTCGCCGTCCTTGAAAGTTATTTGTGAAAATGAAGGTGGCCAGGACAACATTCAACTAAGTTCCTGTGAGGTTTGTGAATCACCCAAATCCCTTTTAGCGACAATGAGGATGAGCCCTGAAGTCAGGCAGTCCAAGTTCTGATCCAGCTCTCCCACTAGGGCTGTGTCTTGGGGTAATTTATCTGATCCCTTGAGGCCCATTTCTCCTCGCCTGGAAAAGAGGGGATTGTATGTCCCTCTAGGCTTACAGGGGACACCGTAATACCTGTACAGATGCTCCTTAACTGACAATTCAGTTACATCCCAAAAAACCCATTGTGAGCTGAAAATATCGTAAGTCAAAAATATATTCAATATATCTAACCTACTGAACATCATAGCTTAGCCTAGACTACCTTAAGTGTGCTCAGAACACTTACATTAAACTACATTTGGGCAATTATCTTGAGTTTCATATTATGAGTAATTGACTTCTTCTCACCTGAAGCAGGAGACACAGATGGGCATTTTGTAGACATGATGGGATGCAAAACCACAGAACACAATATCCAAAAATGCTGGCCACACGGTACACCATGGAACATCGGCTGTTCACCTTCCTGATCACAGGGCTGACTGGGAGCTGTGGCTCATGGCCGTCTCCCAGCATAATGACAGTGTGGTACTGCATATCACCAGCTTGGGAAAAGATCAAGATTAAAAATTTGAAGCATGCTTTCTATTGAATGTATATCACTTTCACACTATAACAAAGTCAAAAAATGATATGTTGGACCATCCTAAGTTGGGGCCATCGGCACTAAGGCACTCAGCACATGCCTGACACAGCTGAGCCTTTTCTAAGTGGTAGTTTATTCCTGTAATGCTTACAACCAGGATCTGACCCACAAACGTGGCAGCAAGAATATGGAGAGTGGGAAAGAATCACTGGGAATGGGGTCTCTCCCTGATAAGCTCTGAGGGGCCCTGGAGCCATGGAGGGGGCATCTCAGCACTCCCCATGTGGCTGTGTCAATAAAAGTGTCTCAGAAAGTGAGACATGAGAGAAGGGACTGTGTGGTAGGGAATGTGCTCCTGGGCCCTTGGCCTCCACACTTGCTCCCCTGAGAGTGGCTGCCCACAGAAAGGCTACTGGGAAGTCACAGCAGCCCAAAGAGGAAGAGCCCTTTGTCACCAGAGAAAGAGCCTGGCTCCTTGGAATTCCCTAGAGCCCTACCCCCAAAGAAGTGGACATGTGAGGAACAATGAGATAGGCACATTAGCAGGTTCCATGTAGAGTGGCTCCAAAGACACCTCCAATTCCCCTGTGACAATTCTTGCTCAGGCCTCTGTCCTGCATTAATATGAACACTTATGCCAGGGTCCCACAGTTCCATTATTTGTTGAATGAGTGGCTTGTGCCCACCCCTGCACCTCACTGCAAACCCTTCTGGGGTCCACATATCCTTCAAGAGAACAGCAAACACAGTCCCAAGCCCAGGCCTGGGACTTACAGTGATGCAAAAAGGGAGCATGCTGATGCTGGAGAAAACCCACAAAAGAAGTGCCTGTAAAAAAATTAAAATCTCATTTACTAACACACAAAGAACAAAGAGCTAGCAACCACTCAGCGTTTAAAGTAAGGTGCAAACAGCCTATCACATCCATTCTCTCCACTGTGCTGGAGTCTCTCCAACGAGATTCCTCTGCACACGCACTGTTTTTCCATAAGTCTGTTACTTATTCTCACAGCCCCTCTCTGCTGTACACTGGGACTGTCACTCTTTACACTGATGGGGCTGGCAGTCCAAGAAACTATGGTGCTGCTTGTCTGAGGTCACCAAGGAACCTGGGGACATTTAGTCAGGTCAGCTCCTGAACTGCCACTAACACCAAGGGCATCAGTCCACAGCTCATCAAAGGAGAGAAAAGGATGACGACAACTGAGGAAATGACAGTCCTATTAGTTACGGTACAAAGGAGGAGACAAGGAAAGTGCCTTTAACAAGTCTCCCATTATTTCTGATAGAACTTGGAATTTGCTGCACATGGTGTTCTACGAAACTGTCATCATCTTAAGCAAAACTGGTGTATGGACCTGGAGCTAACGGGCCAGTGAGCATGCACATACGTACACACTCACAGGCACTCACACTACACGCTCTGGCATCTCTGGGCGCCGGTCAGCAGAACTGCCAGCTGGTCAGGACAAGGAAGAGTAACAGGGTGAGTGCAGGACCAGTCCTAGCAGCCAGCGTGCTTGTGCCAGCGCCCACCTGAGTATGTCATTCCTGCCCCAATGTCCTTTAAAGGCCAGCTGATTCCTGGCAGGTGTGGCTCAGCTGGTCAGAGCATCGACCTCTAGACCAAAAGGTCACAGGTTCAATCTCTGGGCAGGGCACACACACAGGTTGCAGGTTTGATCCCTGGTCAGGAGACAACTGATGGTTGTTTCTCTCTTGCATCGATGTTTCTGTCTCTCACTTTCTCCTTCTCTCTCTCTCTCCCCCTCCCTCCCTTAGTCTTTCTCTAAAAGCGATGAAAGAATGTCCTAGGGTAAGGACTTTAAAAAAAAAAAAGCCAGCTGAACTAAACATGCCTGACCTGTAGCTACCCTGGTGACCCAGCTGCCCTGCAGAATCCAGCCAGGGAAGCGCAGAGGCTGGGGACAACAATCAGTGGGGATCTACAGTCCTTCCCTAAGGCACTGTGATGCCACTTACAGATACCCCACAAAAGAGAAGATCTGACAGTCCCAGTGAGGGACCGTGAGTAAAGCAGCTTCACCTGTATCATCTCAATCATGCAAGATAACCACAGCATAAGTTTTTATCCCCAGTTGGGAGGTCAGAAAATAGAGGCAGTCAGAAGAGAGGACCAACAGATTAAAAGAGACTCAAGAACCACATCGCTGGTGGGCATGTAAAATGGTACAGCCAACTCTGGAAAACTTCCACAGTTTCTTATAACACTTGGCATGGAACTATAAGACCCAGCTCCTATACTTTCAGGCATTTATTCCAGAGAAATAAAAATTTATGTTCACACAAACACTTGTACACAAATGCATAGCAGCTTTATTCGTAATAACCGAAACAACCCAGATGACCTTAAACGGGCAAATAGTTAAACAAACTGTGGCACAGCCAAACCATAAAACAGTACTCAGCAAGATAAAGGTGTAGATTATTGATACCTGCAACGACATAAATGAATTTCCAGAAGGTTATGTTGGGGGCGGGAACCAATCCCAAAAGGTCACATACTTTATGATTCTGTTTATATAGCATTCTTGAAATGACCAAAGTATAGAAATGGAAAACAGATTAGTGGGTGCCAAGGGTTAGGGGGGCAGTGGGTGTGGTTATAAATTGATGACACGAAGGACCCTTGCGGCAGTGGGATTGTTCTGTATTTGTATCAGTGTCAACAGTATCCTGTCTGTCATGTGGTATTACAATTGTACAAGATGGCACCACTGGGAGAAAGTGGGTAAGGGGTCTGCGCATTATTTCTTATAACTACATGTTAACCTACAATAATCTCAAAATCGAGTTTAATTTAAAAAAAGAGAAAAATACTCTAGAGACATGTAGCCCAAAATAATGCTACAATATCTGGTATTTGCTTTGAAATAACCCAGGGTTGAAGGAGAAGGTGGTGGGTGGGGGTAGAGATAAAATAAGAGAGGCCATGAGCAGATAACTAGTGGAGTTGGGTGCTGGGTGTGCGGAGTTCATTGTGCTATTATCTCTACTTCCGACAGATTTGAAATTTTTGTAACAAAAGGTGGAAGAATAAAAGTCTCAGAGAGGATGCTTGGGGCCACACCACCAGTAAGAGAGGACAAGACTTTAACCCCTGGCATCGTACTCTGTGAGCTGGGACAAAGCCAGGCTCTTTCTGGATGTGAGTCACTGAAGGCAGGGCCCACTGCTGAGCTGTGTGGAGCTGGCCCAGCAGAATTCTGGATAGCACTGGTCTCAGAAGGGCCTGGTTGGCCAGGCCTGTGAACCCCAAGTTGTCACTCTCCAATCAGCGTATGGGGTACTAAGCAGCCTGCCACACAGCTGGCAATGCTGTGATGGAAGCCATCAGGGTCTAGGAGATCCAATCTTCATCAGAGATAATTACATGTCAGGCTGAGCGGGAAGCCTGAGGAAACAGCAACTCCTGCCCTTCTTCAACAGAAGATTTAGAGGTTCTCAGAGGCCATATAATAGAAAAACAGTGTGTTCACCGGATCCACCTTGGAAAACAGAATTGCCAGATGAACCTCCTTGTCCTCTGTTATGCACAGATAGCCAACCTTGTACAAGAGACCCCTCTATGGATGAAAGGTAGGCCTCACCCCAATGCCACATCCTTCTCAAAGCCCTCCCCAAATTCCTTAGCCAAAGGTGCACCCTCCTTTGCCTTCCCACAGCTCTGCTGCATAACAAGGTAACCCAAAACTCAGCAGCTAAAAACCAACAAACATTCATTATCTCACAGTTTCTTTGACAAGTCCAGCACAGCTTAGCTGGATGCCACTGGCTCAGACATTGCAGTCATGTCACAGATACTCATGTGGCTGGTGGTGGGCTTCAGATCCCCTTGGCTATTGGCCAGAGACATCATTTCCTTTCCATACAGCCTCTGTACAGGGCGGCTCATAACATGGCAGCTAGCTTCCCCCAGATCAAGGTCACTGAGAGAGACAGAGACAGAGACAGAGAGAGACAGAGAGAGAGAGAGAGAGAGAGGAAGTATCCAAGATGGTAACCACGGTCTTTTGTAACATAAATTCCAGAAGTGTTATGTCACAATGTTTACCATTTTCTATTTACCAGAGGCAAGTCAGTAGGTCCAGCCCACACCCAAGTGAAGAGCATGAACACCGGGAGGTGGGGTCCTTGGGAGCCCCCTCGAGGCTACCCACCATATACCCCAAGGCAGATGGTATCTGTATGACAGGGATTTCTAATCCCCCCACTAGAAAATGAAATCATGAGGGCAAAACCCCCATCTGACCCATGTCTTTTTCCTGTCCTTCCATGCTCATGGTTGCTCCGTGTCTGAGAGAGGCAGTCACATGCCTGCCGCCTCCCACACTCTTGCTGAGAGGCAGGCCCAGGTGGGCAGGTTCGGTACCACATGGTCCCACTTGCACTGGTCCCAGCTGACTGGATCAACGACAGCAAAACTAATCAACAGTTTATGGCCTGTGGAATGGCTAGAAGATTCTCTTTCAGGATCTGAAATGGGGAAATACCAAGAGATGATGCCTGTTTGGGGGAAGTAATAACAAACCAAAGCCCCATGCAAGCTTCAGTTCTGTGAGAACAGAAAAAACACATTTTTAAAAACGCAGCTGTGGAGAGAAGAAAAGGAAGAAGTGTAGACAGAAACACAGTCACCTTCAGAGCGAGGGAAAGAGAAAGAATCACCAAAACAGACAGGTCCCCAGAGCTGCCCCAGTCCTGAGCTCCCTTAATAATCCCTCCTTCCTAGCGTTGACTTGCCTGCAGCTCACTCACAAGACAGGGAGAAGGAAAGAGGAGGGGGCAGAGTGGGGAGAGCACGGAAGGCGCATCTGGAATCCAGGGAGGTCGTCAGGTGAGGGTCAGGACGCCCTGTCAGAACACTTGCAACAGGGAGTTTGGTTGAGGTCAGTCACCAAAGCACTCACGTTCAGAAGTTCACTCCCACCCCAGGCACTGTGACTTCCCCAAATTTCACAGCTCCGTCATTACTCACTGTAATGGGAAGAGCTTATTTTGTGATAGCTGACGCCTTAACAAATATACCAATATTGAACTTGACTCCTCCAACGCAATGTGGAAGGGAAACCATCACCCACTGCACCACACTTGCTCGTCCACCTCTTAGAGAGAAGTTACATCCCAGAGCTTAAGGTGTAAGTAAGATTAGGACAGGAACCAGCTAAACCTGGTCAAGAAGTCAGTCCTAAACCAGAGTAAGAAGTAGCATGAGGGAGGGAAGAAGTCGAAAAGCCAAGGTTTAAGGCAAATGAGACCTGCAATAACTCTGAGAGGCAAACAGCATTTTATCATCAGATTTCAAAACCCACGTGGCTGATTCTATTCACTTAGCAGAATCTCTTGGCTGCTGAGAGTTCTTATCCATAAGTCATGGGAATCACCCGCCCCCCACCCCATGGGCTTTCAGATTTTATAAAAAAGTTAAGGTTCATGTCACATCACATCACGCCTGACTTAGTACTCTCAAGGGCTCTCATGCCCCCAAAGGTCCAGCAGAGACAGCCCTGCCGACTCTGTGTTCTTGGAGAGCCTGTCCTCTGGGGAGTCTTTTGATAGGCAGGGCAAGTGATCAGGGACTTGGGGGAGACCTTCCAGGCCAAAGGAAGAGCTGAGCAAGCCCAGGAAGCGGGAAAGCAGAGCGTGCGTGTGACCAGAAAATGTCAAGGCAGCCACTGTGGCTGAAGAGCAGGATGATGTGGGGGAGCGGCAAGAAACTCTGCCGAAGCAGGAAGCGGGCCCCACAAGAGGAGTCGGAACATTGATCCCTGCAGCTCCACCTGGAGGACCAGGCACAGCCAGGCACATTCCAAAGAATGTCCAGAAGCCAGAGTGGGTGGGGAAAAGAAAAGAACAGCAAGCCCAAGGTTCAATCCAAGATATTTAACCAAGAGTATCTGATTATCAGCAATTACACACTCGGCCTTAGTAGAGAAATTAAGTATCCTATCAGTTGGATGAGACACGAAGGTAGAGACAAAAAGAGGATGCTTGTTACTGTCCCCCTCAGAGGTGCTTCCTGAGCTGGTAGATTTGGGCGATGACACCATCTGCAGAGGCAGCACCCCTATGGCATGCTGGCTTCTGCCCAGCCTGAGACCTAGGTCTCCCAGAATACCCCTCACCCAGAACACCTCCCTTCTCCCCCCATCCTACCCTTAACTCCTCACCCTACAAGGCCTGGCACAGACCTGCCTCTCAACTTCTCCTCTGAACTCTAGCAGAACTGACAGTACCTGGTCAACTCCCTATATAAATAATCCCACTGGTCTCCCTTAAGTCCAGGCTCAGTGCTGCTACTACTACTGCTCCCCTGACCTCTGACCCCTGGCTGGGTGAGCACCCACTTGCTTGGGCTCTGTCCCCAACCAGCAGGCAAGTTCCCCAAAGGCAGGGCAGCAATACCCACTCCAGTGCCCAGAGTATGGCAGAACAGCAGATCCTACACAGGTGACAAGATGTCTAGAATAAATGCTGCCTGAGGTCTTGATGACAGTAATAAAGGCTGGCTGATGCCTTTACTGGTAGCCAAGAATTTAAATGGGAATCTTGGGAAGTTAAAAGACAGAGTCCAATATCGGGAAACAAAGTGAAAGATGTTACTATGCAATCAATTTTATAAAAAGTTAAGGTTCTCCCAAATTACCTTCATTAGCTTACAAAGAGCCTTTAGCATTAAGTTAGTAGAAAGTGGTGAGCTATTTTTAGCACTTTATGACAGCTGTTCCTCCTCCAAATAAGAGGACTCAAATGCCTCAAATTTGCTCCATAGGAGCTGCCAGAAAATAGTTTTCACTGAAACCACAGGACAAGTGTTTATAACTTTTGTTCGGTATTTACTCAGATGTTTTCGCTCAGGCAAGTTCCTGAATATCTGCTTTGCCTTTTGCTTTTTTCCACATGAGAATCCCTGGACCTCACGCCATGCCAGGCACTGGCAGTCCAGGCACCGTCTGCTACACCAGGAATCAGAATCCACTGCTTCCTCAAGGCGTGAGGCCCCGACCCATCAAGAAAGGGTTGCCCAGAAAATTCTATCCCTGTTTGTGATGAACCCACAAGGAACATCCAGTTTCTATGCAATTTATCAGAAGCTCTTGGACTTCATCTACAGCCAGTTCTAAATGGGCTTTAAAAATAGTGCTGCAGTGACCCCCAAAATAGAGTAGTTCAAGATAAATACCTAACAAAAATGTATTCAGTTCACCTGAGAAATATTTATTGATTGCCTACGTGCCTGGTTGTGTTCTAGGCACCAAGAACATGGCAGTGAATAAACGCATAGAACTTCCTGCCCCTGTGGAGCCTACATTTGCACGGGGAGACCGATAATGAAAAAAAGTCAAATGCATTATCTATTAGATGGTGATAAGAACTGGGAAGAAAAATAAAGCACGGCAGGGGTCACGGCACTTCAGAAGAGCTGGTATGATTTTATACGGGAGGGTCAGCGAGGCCCCCCTGAACAGGTGACATCTGGACAAAGGTCTAAAGGAGGTGAGGGAAGAGAGCACGGAGATGTCTGTGGGGACAGTGGTCCAGGAGGAAGGAGCAGGGAAGCTGGTACTGGTACCGCTCAGCAGAGTGAGCAAGGGAGAGCTCGGCAGGAGCTGAGCTGACCGTCAGAGCTTCGGGTCCAGGGTGGGGTGGGGGCAGGGCACTGCAAGGTCATAGGGCCATGGAGCCAAAGCTGTGGGCCTGGAGCAGGAGGTAGGTACCCAAGTAACTGCCACTTAAAGGCCCTGTAAGGATGATAAAATGGCCAAACAGAATGTGGTCAATTGCCGTAGGCGGCCAGTCTGCATCCTGGATTGTATCCAACCCCTCAGTCTGTAGGTGAGGACTGGTCACCTGAGCAGGGAAGGGCTTGCCCATGTACTCACAGAAAGGCAGTAACTGAGTTAGAAACTGGAGTCAGCGGCACCTAGTATGGCAGTTCAGGGTCATACAGAAGAAGCCTGCTACCTCTTTCCCAGGGCGGCCCTTCAGAGCAGCCAGGCGTCTCTGGTATGCAGGCTCATTCCTTCAAGGGTTGATTTTAGGATCCCTCAGCTGGGAAATTTCTTGTACTATTGACATTTTGGCCAAATAATTCCTTGCTGTGGGGCTGTCTTATGCATTAGAAGACATTTAGCAGCACCCCGGGCATCTTCCCACTAGAAGCCAGTAGTGGGAGACAGCCGACATACTCAAAATATCCCAACCAATAGAGTTATAGGTGAAAATGAAGAATCTGTCTTTTATTTTATGGAAAAAAGGTAACAGACTTTTTGGCCAACCCAATACATCTCCCTCTTTTAAAACAACTCTGTACCCAGGGTCCCACCACAATTCAAGATCCAGGCACATTCTTCCCAATGTTTCTGGGTCTGAGGCAACTTCGGGCATGGCCAAAGCTACTTCAGATCTGCTCAGAGAGCAGTCACGATATAAGCAGCACAGTGAGTGAATAATTAAAACGCCACACCTAATGACAGGCCCCAGTCCCCTGCAGTGGGGAGAAGAGGAAACACTGCTTGAGAAGGGCCTTCTCCTGAGGCTGAGGCTTCCTGCCCCCACCCCCACCCCCCAGGGAGCAACACACAAGTGTCATTTATTAGTCTTATTTTAGGGCAGTATTGCTTCAACTGAGTCCTGTGAAACAACCCTATCTTAGAATGTGAACGGTGGTCCTCAGAAAGGTGTTGTTCTGTGATAAGTTACATATGAGAAATGCTGGATTAAACAAAGTTAAAGATTATTTTTCCTTCAGAACTTGCCAGAGCTTTTGATTTGCTGGTAAGTACTTGACCCTCCAAGAGGAAAATCACTAAAAACATCTAACACCGAGCACCCCTCCAGGCCAGGCACTATGATTCTTCATACACGATCTCCACGGTCCTCATGCAATCCTGTGATGTCTGTACACTCATTACTCCCACTTTTTAAACAAAGCGTCAGCGGCTCAGAGAAGGTAGGTTGTTCACCCATGGCCTCCGTGAGGAGTTAGGATGGGGTAGGCAGAACTGGATGCTGCTATGGCCAGGGAGCTGAGAGAGAGCCAGTGACCCTGACTCCTGAGGAGGTTTCTGAGACATTTTACATATCAGATGGGAAAGCCAAGGAGCACTTTAGTGTTAGCTGGGGCACGGCACAGAACTCGAGCAAACCAGGCTGGAGAATGTGGCTTAGGCCCAATCTCCACAGGGCCTCTCCTCCCAGTAAACATCAGGGATAAAGGGGAGAGAAGACAAGGGTATCTCTCTCCCAGGACCCTGACCCCTTCTCCACCGCATCCCAGGGCCCAAAAGACATACGCATCCGCCTTCAGGCACCCCCTCATTTGACGCGTGTCTGCCTCACTGGTGGAAAACTGAACATTGAATACAGACCAGTTTCCTGATTTGGTTTCAAACTGAACGAAGTTATTAAATTCCAAAAACCAGCCTTAAAAGCCTTCTGCGTCTTATAAAACTGCTATAAAAGAAGAGTAGAGAACATTAAAGACCTTTCAAGGGGGTGAGCAAAAATACAAAAGGCACAGAACAAAGAAGTCCAAACTGAATATGGCTTTTACTACGTTTGTTACATTTCACTTAAGAGAAAAAATTCAAGAAGATGGAATTTTAAAGGGTTTCTGTAAAAGGCTGCACACTGACCTTAGAGTTTCAGAGCATGAATGAACAGATGCGTAAATGAGAGCTGCCCATCAGGATCTTTCCATTTCAGTCTGGTCCCCAGACCACAGGCTTTCTGGCCCGGCCTCCGGTCTCTCTCATGTGGGCCTGTGAACCTCGGCGGAGATGCACCTGCACATTCATTAACTGGAAATTCACACCAGCCTTGCCCAGCCAGCGCCACGGACCCAAAGCAGACCCGAGGCTGTCCTCTCAAGAGTCCACCTGCCTCCCACCTCGGGACAGAAAGGCCCCAGGGGCAGGTGCTCAGGGTTGTTGGCACCCATGACACCAGGAGACAAGCAAGGCTACCCCCACCTCCATCGGCTTTGTCATTCTTTTCTACAACAGCAAACATCATACTAGCCTTCAAAAAGGTGGGCCCAGCCCTGGCTGGTGTGACTCAGTGGATTGAGTGCCAGCCTGAGAACCTAAGGGTCACTGGTTTTATTCCCAGTCAAGGGCGCATGCCTGGGGTGCAGGCCAGGTCCCCAGTAGGGGGCGCATGAGAGGCAAACACACATTGATGTTTCTCTCCCTCTCTTTCTCCCTCTCTTCCCCTCAGGGATTTTACATTTTGCATTTGCCTGGTCTGTTTATGCACATAGATCTCCTCAAAAAAACACAAGTAGGAAGGGGCCGATGGCGGTGTGACTGCAGATTTCAGATATCCGAAAATCTGGGAGCTGGTGAAAAAGGCCTTTCGGGTAGTTGGGGAAGGTGAAGCATTTTTAGCTCCGTAACTCCATTTCTAGCTCATAGTAACCCTGAGAAGGTGGCAGGTCAGAGAGGACAATCAGGGATAAGACCTGGCGTGACTTGCTCAGGATCATCCAGAACATTTCCTTATCCCACAGCAGAAGCTCTTTCCAAAAGCTCTTTCCAACGTGGGTGGTCTGAGGGTCTGAAAGCACTCCAACCCCACACCCTCTGCTGCTGGGTTTGGAGGCATGGCTCATCATCGCCTCCCAAACAGCTGACGGTTACTAGCCCTCCTCCATGCGCCACGCACAGGGCTAAGGGCCACTATACATATCATTTGGTTAGTCCTCTGAAGTAAGTCCTGTATCATCCCCATTTTACAGATAAGAAAACGGAGATCCAGAGAGGAGACAAACTAATACTCAGCCAGGTTCCAGGCACCGTTCTAAGCCTGTTAGGCATACTAACTCGTTAATTCTCATTATAACCCATGAGATGTGACCTGCTATCTCTCCATTCTACAGATGAAAACACCGAATACAGACAGGTTTGGTAACTTGGCCAGAGACACCCAGCAGTCCAGGAAGGGGGCTGCCATGAACCCAGGCACTCTGCCTCCAGGCCTGTGTTCTTAACCACTACACCATCTGGCCATTTTTAAGTAACTTCCTACGGTCACAAATGTAGAGTCACAGAGATGAAACTGGTACCCAGCTCTGTCCAACCAGGAGCCCGAACTCCTATTCTCTGTTATCTACCTACCAACTCCCCTTTCGACCTGCTTCAGACCTGCCTGGCTCTGTGCTCCTTCAGACATTGGGGCTGGAAGTCGAGGGAAGCTCAGACATGGTCATGCATTGACCCACAGAGTAGAACAAGGCCAACCTTCTGGAATGGTGAAGCAACCCATTCAAAAATCTCTGGGCCCCACAGACCACGGCTGAGGGCACGGCAAGGGGGCGGATATCACCAGCAGGGTGTGTGAGATGAGGCTCAAGCACTACACATATGCCCTCTGAAAAGTGACCACCCACATTCTTCAAGCATGGGGGGGGGGGATAAGGGTAACTTTACAGTGGAGAAATCTGACAAATAGTACCTCAGCCAGCTGATCTAGGTCAATATCAATGGCAACAAATCATGCACCCTTGGTATGATGTGATGTATCACTGATATGATGTGATGAAAATGGCCACATGGCAAGGCCAGCCTCTAGCCCAGATCAGGAAAAGTGTAGGGATGTCCTCGGTGTGCGCTGGCTGGGAGTCAGGGGGCCTTGGTCCCGTCCTTGCTCAGCCAGGCTCTGTGACCCTGGGGAAGTCTTTCCTCTTCTCTGTGCCTGGATTCCCTTGTCTTAAAAATGGGATCATAGTGCTCACTGTGCCTCACTCTATGAACATGAACATGAACATGAACATGAACATGAACATGAACATGAACGCCTCTATCAAGATGAGGGTTTACAACTGATAGACATTTGGTCCCAGAGAGGCAGAGAATACACTCTTCCTCATCTCAAATGCCCCCCTCCTCAACATGGCCCAAAGGGAACCAGCCAGAGTGCCAGGCCCCATGTCCCATGGATGATCTCCCCGAGCGCTCCCAGGCACACAGAAGCGTCTAGACACCAGCGCTGCTAGCACAACTCACAGCCGTGACCACAAGAGCCCCGAGTCTGGAGGAGCTGTTCCCCCACCACAGACTGAGTCAGGAGAGGCTGCCACAACCCACACCCATCCCTCCTCGGCGTAGGACGTGTGCAGGGTATGTGCTGAACTTCACTCCTCAACTTGCGGGGAAGAAAGCAACAGAAACACAGGGCACCTGGAAACATGACTCCATAACGGGCACAGACCAGAGCAAGTGGCTGCCCCAGACCCAACTGGGGCCCAAGGGATATAAACTGCCTATCTCATATGGATCCAGTTTGTCCAAAGCTCATCAGGAAGTTAATCAAATGGAATTTGTATAGCCCCCACACCAACAGAAACCAGGGTAAAAGGGTCAGGTACCCAGGCTAGCCTACAGAAGCCAAGTGGATGCAAACCATAGCTAAAGCCTGGCTCTACTGCCCAGGCCTGGGTTTCAGGGCCCAGGGGCAAGGCTCATGGGGTCTAGGAAAGAAAGAACCAAAGAGGAAAACAAAGCTTCCTCAGCCTTTCTGGGTTCAGATCTCGTCAGGTCTGAATCAGGTTGTTGGCCCCTCTCCCCGCAACTTCCATCTGCCTGGACTCAGAGGTTTGTCAAGGTAAGCCGGAGCCTATCTCCAAAGACCCAGGAGTACACGGGGCTCCAAAATACTTTTTTCTGTTTCCTTTGACCTTTTCCTCAACCTCATTTATCTATCCAACAAACATGTTATTCTTCTCGTTCCCTCTGGGCATGTATCTCAATCCCATGTTCAGAGGACAGCAATCGGGTGGGGCTATTTCACACTAAAGTGCAAAGGACTGACAGGCAAGTGATTCCATGGCAGGAATATTTGCATTGGTTTTACAGGAGTTTATGACCCCACAATGGCAGCTCTGAGTGGAAGGCTGTCTGCTATGCCTACTCTCATAACGTCAGTTCTTCTTTTTCTGAACCCACAGAATTTCTAAAAGCCACAAGCTAGTCCCTAACTGCTCCTGCAGTAGTCCATGTAATGACCTCTGTAGCCCCTGGGCTCTCATGGAAAGAGGAAGGCTGTGCAAAAGCTGGGGATGCCTGTCGGGTCTCAGCAGATGTTATAGCTCACCTCCTGTATGTGTTCATGCTTAGTTCACATAGACATACACATACACACATGCACACCCTAGATGAGCTGCTGCTTGAGGCCAGGGAGTCTGCCTGTAGGTCTCTCACAGCCTGTCCATAATGTCTGGCTCAGAAGACACTCAAAAAAGATGTGCAGCTGGACCCCAGCATCTCCCCTGAGATCTGCTCCCTGTCTCAGACACATCAGCTTTCCCAAAGCATGGATCTGGTCAGCTCCTCCCTATCAAAAATGCCCACAAAGGCCTTGTCTCCTGTGTCTGGGGCTAACCTCCGGCTGGCATCCAAGCTTGCACAGCATATGCCAACCTCCCCTGACCACCTCTTCTCCCACTACTTCCCAACATGTGCGCCTGCTGGGACTGTCAAAAGAAGTGGTGTGCTTTTCCCAAACATATACCACAACTCTTCCCAACTGCTGATCTGCACCCTACCTGTTTCTACACAATGAAACTTTACCCATCTTTCAAAGCTCTAGTACCACCTCCTCCATGAAGCCCTCCTCCTTCTTGTCAAATGCCTGATTGAGCCTCTTCTGAAACCCTCAGCATTATGTGGGTCTCTCCTGTGGCCTTCATGACATCCTGCCTTATTGCTGGGCCCTACCACCACAAGCCCATGAAGCAGCAACCCCACAAACATCTCTGAGACACTCAGAGTGGCCAGCACCAGGTAACGCAAACACCAGACTCCTGGCAGAGGATGTCTACTGGCAAAGGGTTGACCCCAGGACAGAAGCCTCCTAGGAAAGTCTCCCAGAGCCTCTGGCAAGCTTGAAACACTGCCAACTGTCCAGGTCCCTGCTCTCCCTACCCAGGGAACACCGCATCATACTCATACACCAGGCATGGAGGCTCAGCCTTGGTAAGGGCTGTTTTCATGGCTCACATCATTAATCCAGAGCCAACAGCCCCTAGGACCTGTGTTCTCAGGAGAGGAAAGCTGCAGTCCCTGAGGAGCTGCTGTTCACCCCCCACCAGCTTCAGTTGGGCAAAAGTACTTTCTTTTCCATTGCGTAAGGTGCTTCCGGAGGCAACAAACCTAACACCACCAACAGGAGGAGATAAAGGCCCTGCAGGTGCACGTGAGGGGCAGAGAGTGGCTACATGTCTGTGAAGGACACATGGACAGGCAAGTGTGAGCCACAGGACCCACCAGCCAAACGTGGCCCTTCCAGCAAGAAGCAGAAAGAAAAACAAACTCTGACCAAAAGCAGAACCAGTGTGTTTCACCTCCCGGGCCCCTTCATTTCTCACTCTGCAGACATGATCTGAGAGGCACTGCTCCGAGGGGCAAAACACACAGGCACAACCACCCCCACCCAGCCTGGCCAGCCCTACTCCACAGGACTGCAGGGAGGGGCCAAGAAAGAGAGGAGACAGGAGGCCAGGTTTCGTCAGCTTCAAGGCACTGTGTGGGTGCAAGAGGCTGGACATTCGGGTCTGGCCATCAGAATAACCTCAGGCCGAGGCATCAGAAACCCGGATGGGAGGCCAAATTCACCCTGACACTCAGAGAAGTGGCCTGACTCAGCTCCTCCCTTCCTCTCCTGTCAAGTGGGGACAGCAACGTCCTGGCATTCACATGTGGCTGCCCAACATCCCTCCAAGAGGTCAAACATCAACGGACTCAGAAAAAGTCCAGAAGCTCATTCACGCAGGCTGACAACGGCGAGCGAAGGGGTTGTCGACACAGGCTGGCTTTGTAAGTGTCGCCTCTGGCCCAGTCGTTGCACCCATGGGGAGTTATCACAAGGAAATAATCCTCGTTAGAAAATACAATCTTTACACATGTCGATAGTGTAATTTAGGATCACAGAAAAAATAAAACGTATCTAGGTAGCTGAGATGAACCCAGTGAAACCATTCAAAAACTGCTCAAAGACTACGAGGACCCAGAAAACAGCAATGAGTAACACAAACTGAAAATGTCACGAAAGACAGCTTTACTTGTACCCTTTCTTTCATTTTTGGGGTTTAAATAAGGTTAAAGACACTCAGAATGCTTTAAACATAGAGTATAACTTTGTTTACTTTGCCTAAATTATTAAAAAAACTACATGTTGGGACAGTATAAGGTAATCAAGAATAGTGATGATGTTTATGCAGTAAAGGGATAACTGTTTTTCTGTTTTAATGTAGTTTTCAGGTATTGTCTTATGAATGGATGTTGCTTTTAAAACAGAAAAAGAAGTCCACATATTTTAGAGGCAGTTTGAGTCCAGGAGGGTGATCTTTCTGTCATGGGGGAGGGTGAAAGGAAAGGCTTGGATGCAGACAAATAACGGGACTTCTGGGGCCAACACCAGATGGGGCCTCCTGAGGCACAGCTGGGGGAACAGAGCTTTTCTGACTCAGCCTTCCTGGGTGGGACCACAGGCTGGTGACCTGCCCATGCTCCATTCTCACTTTCCTGGAGAAAAAGGAACGCTGTGAAACAAAATAACCAAAATAGTGCCAATTACGCAAGAACAAATTCATCAGCAAAGGCCAAAACAACAGCAATTTCTATGATTTAAAATAACGAGTACAAAAAAGCAGCAATAGCAAAACGGCACTCACAGTGCCTGAAAACCAAGCATCCTTGGAACCCGCAGGAATTCCAAAGGATCTGCCCAGAAGGAGCTGCGCACGTGGCCCAGGGCTGTGCAGCCGCCAGACAGCTCAGCAGAAACACCCAGACCCTGCGGGAGCACCAGGATGCTCATTTCATTTTATGAATAGCAGCTTTTAGTAACTCCTCAAAACTCTCTTAGGAACCAGACTCTGGGCAGATGTAGAAATTAATCTCTGGCAGCGCATCATCATTCGTCTGAACAACCCCTGGAAAGACTGGCGTTGGTCGGTCCACCTGCCGCACATCTCACTCAGCTCCTTCCCCGCCTCCTGACACAGACCATCTGATCCACTGCCTGGGCAGCACAGCTCTGGCCAAAGCCTCCACTCCGCAGACACCGCCCACTGGGCATGGCCAGGACACCAGCAGAGCTGTCAGAGAGGCCGAGGGACAGCAGCCCGGGGCTCCCTAACTCTCGTCATCTGCACTTCAAAATTCACCTCCTGGACCTCCCAACCACTGAGGGACGGAACTATCTTCTCCCGCTGACAGTCCCCAAGGAAGATGGTCTATTTCCCTTCCCTCTGGTGCCCCAAAGCCTAACCTGGCCTAGAGTGTAGCGCATAGCGGGCAGGGACCTAATGGCCAGCAAGGGAGGGAGGACAAGGAAAGCCAGGCACGCCTCTTGCCAGGTTTCTGCTCACTCCTGTCAGTTCTTTGGTCACTGCAGTTCATTCAAAGCCAATCACACCTGTGGGACAACAGGACAGGTCAGGCCCTAAAGGCTCATCTAGTCAACTCTTTTAAACTAGTTTAATCAAGGAAATCTTTTTTTAAAGATTTTTATTTATTTATTTTTAGAGAGAGGGGAAGTGAGGGAGTCAGAGAGGGAGAGAAACATCTATATGAGAGAGAAACATGGATCGGTTGCTTCTTATACGCACCCTGACCAGGGAACCTGGCCCGCAACCCAGGCATGTGCCCTGACCGGGAATTGAACCAGCCACCTTTAACTTTGCAGGACCATGCCCAACCCACTGAGCCATGCCGATCAGGGCCACTCGTGGAGCTCTCAACCAAACGGAATCCTGCTCCAAAGCTTGGTCAACACAGTGCTCAGGACCAGCTGCTAGGAGTGAAGGTGGCAGCAGGAGAGGTGGACAAGGCAGAATCGCTCTTCACTTGGTTCCCCAAACCACAGAATCCTGAAGGGGATTCCTGTGACCCCGGACTCTTCTAATCTAAACAGCTCACTAGGTCAGCCTCACCATTCGCAGGTGGGGAAACAGCGGTCCACAAAGACAAACAGGCTCCATCAGTGCTTAGTGGCAGAACTAGAACCAGCACCTGTCTTCCCCACAGAATCCAGGGGAGCAGGAACCACACCTTCCTCCACTCTGAGCACCTGCACCAGGCCTGCCCGGAGGCAGAGCGCCCACATGGCCCAGCTGAGGGGTGGAATAACTGCTGTGTGGAGAAGGAGGCCTCCACGTCAGACAGCTCTGCCACTCACATGGCTGCATAACCCTGGGCAAGTCACTCAAGTCCTCAGTCTCTCTCGTCTGTAACTTTGGAGGGTCAGCGAGAGGACCCCGGAGATGACAGAGAGAGCTGCACCTGGTCTCTGTGAAGAATCACAAATGCTAGCTCTTCTGCCTGTGACCTTTTGGTGAGCTTGTCTCCTCTCCTCAGACCCCTGCTCAGTGAAGCCCCCTGAGCCCTTGCCTTACAGTGAAGAGAACGTTCAGGGTTCTCCGTGGTGCAGAGCTTGCCCTGAGGAGACAAATGGTCTGACAACCTGCCAACGAAACTGAACTTCAGTCTCCAACTCCCGAGCTCCTGGCTTACCAGACCCCTTCAAACGGCACTGCTCTGGACACCCCTTTCACTTCCCGTCTGCTGGGCCAGAGTAGCAGGTTCCCACCAAATGCCCTGCTGTCCCCGAGGTGGCTGGGTTCTGTCTGGTCTGGGGACTACAGGAAACTCAACCAGTCGCAGCTCAAGAGCTGCTACCCCAAGACCCCAAAATTCCCCCCCTCACCCCTAAAAGGCTCAGGTCATGGTTCCTCAGGGCCAGAAAGTAGGCAATATCCAGGGCTCCAGAATCTATCAAAGACCTTCTGGAGAAGAAGAGGAATCCAGAAGCCTAGGACACCCCTCCAGTGAGACTACCCCCAAGGCTTCTAGTCCAAAGGTGACCAAGCCTGGAGGCGCTTCCACACAGGGCTGACCCACCACCCACCAGACGACCACATCTCTTTGGCCCTAGGGGGACCGAAGCCTAGGAAACCCTCTAATTAGGCATCAGAGTTTAAAAAAAAAAAAAAAAAAGTCCTACTCAGGCACAATCTGCACCTCTCACATCTAGATTTGATATTTTACAGTCAGATAAGTACAGATTCAAACTAGAAAGAACAGGATCACAGATCTGCATGGAGGGTTACCTAGTCCTACTGCCATTTACCAGATGAGCAAACTGAGTCCCAGAGGCTGGGTGCCTGCAAGGGGCAGGGGCAGGGCTGGAGCCCAGAGGCCCTGATCCAGGGCCACCACACTGCACCACTCACATGGCAGGAGCCATGCAACCTAGGGCCCTGCCCTTGCTTCTCTGGGCAGGAAGCTGTCACACAGAGGGTGTTGCTGGCCCCCTCACCCTCTTCGTGTGGTAGTGGAGTTCCTCTGATACAGGATATCGGTGCTACTACAGCCAGGGAAACAGAGGCAAATGCCAAACACCGGGGCCAGCAGGTTACCTTTGGGCATGATCTGATGCATGGCGACGGAGAGGAAGAAGATGGAGTCGCTGTAGTAGGTCCCGGAGCCAGCACTGAAGTGCTTCTGCATGGCCTCCACCACGGGAAAGAGCTTGTCGGTCAGCACGGCAACATCGTGGAAGACAACCTGCAGCAGGGCACGAGGAAACCACAGGACACTCAGCACACGCATGGGCCCACAGAGGGGAGACGGACAGTGCCTCTCCAAGGTCACCAGCAGGGCATCCCAAGTGAGAGTTAAGGAAATGGGAACAATGATGAGGGTGGCTACGGGGACGGGGACACATCACGTGTGACGGGTGTGCAGGCACGTGTGTGGTGGGTGCAGTGGAAGAGTGAGAATGAGGATGGGGATGGGAGCAGCCCTCCAGTCTGCTTTCGGCTCCTAAACTCCAGGCTGGGCCATCATGAAAGTAATTCTGTGCCTCGTAACTGCGAACCACGTGAAAATGCCTGGTCCTGAAGTTCGGACCCTGAGCACGTCTGAGTGGATGGCGCTGGCCCCAGCCTCGCCACGGCTGGTGGCTGCTCCACGTTCCTCAGTCCAGCCGGGTGCTCCACCTCCCTTGTCCAACGCTGTGAACGGTGTGAGGGACCCTGGAAAACGAAACCCCGGCAATGTCTACCGCCACAGGAAACACATCCATCGACCCAACCAGCATTTCACGAGTGTCCCAGATGTTTAGGAGGTGCTATGAGGGGTACAAAGAATCACCTCAGAACACGCAGAGTCTAGAGATGTCACGGCTGCTTAGCGAAGTTCTGCGGTTTAGTCTTACATGCACACATCCATCTCCACGACAACCTGGGACGTCAGTGCGGCAGATGTCGCTATCATAGTTCCAAATTACAAATGAGAAAGCAGATGCTCACAGAGGTTACACTTGCCTACAGTCACATAGCTAATAAGTGGTGGAGCCAGAATTTGAACCCTGGTCTCCAGATTCCAAGCCTCATGGTCCTCCCACTAAAAATATACCCTCTTTCCTTAACAACAACCAAGAGGGGAGGAAGACACTACCAGAACCAGTGACTGGAGCAGACAGTACTAACAGGACCCTAATGAGCTGCCTTCCTCGTTTGACATTCATCTATACTTAAGTCCAGCCCTCATGGAGTCCTGGCCTCATTCAAGATGCCAAATTACCACGCATTCTGCTCATCTACTTCTTCTAAGTTTTTCCTGCTGCTCTAAGTGCCCTGCAACATATAAAACACCCCACTGTACACAAGAAGCACTCAATAAATGCAGCCCAAGCCAGAAGCCCAAACAGTCTTCTTCCCCCATTCCCCCCTCACAAGAGATCTGCCGATGACCCGTCACCTCCTACCCACAGTGAGCTGCCCCCACCCCGCCCCCTGACTCCCGACTACACAGGCACCAAAACCCCGACAAGCTGTCCCCTGCCTTGCGCCCCTCCAAGCCAGCCTCTGTTGTGCCTCTCAAGTGATCTTCTATACCTACAAATTCATTTCTCTTTTTCCTTGGCTTCAAACCCTCCAGTGCCTCCTCACTGCCCTCAGTTATAGTCCAAACTTCCCAGCAAGGCATATGAGGCCCTGCACTGGTGGCTCTGAATACCTATCCCTCCCTCCTGCTGTCCTCCAGGGATTGGGCACAACTAAACCCAAGTCCTCACCCTGCCCACCACACCTCAGTGTCCTATGTCCTTGTATATTTGTACCTGCTCTTAGAACTGACCGGAACCCCCTCGCCCAGCCCTACCCCTCCCTGCCAGCCACATCTGCCTGGTCACTCCCATCCAGCCTTCCAACTTTGCTCAGACACCTACTCCAGCCTTTGCACAGCCTCCCACGACGCATCACCCCCTGGTGTGCACCCTGCATCACACGGGGGGAGGTTCCACTGCCGGTCTGTTTCTATATCCACTGTATGGCGCGCTCCTTGAGGCCAGAAGTTGTGACTGCTTTGTGCCCTGTGCCCTGTGCCCAGCTCTGGACCCTGTGGCAGGCCACCAATCAGTACAGGTTTGCTGAATTAAATGAACCACACTTTGGACAACTTAACAAACCTCTCTGAGCCTCAAATACAGAAATGATAACACCTACCTCCTATGGTGGCTGTTGGGATTACCTAGGACACGCAGGTAAAGTACCTAGCTCAGAGGCCACCATGCTGCACTTAGTCCTGAGTGTTAGCGTCCTGCCCTCACCTCCCTCTACCGGCCCTGAATCCCTCTCCTCACAGATCAGTCTTCACTCATGAGCCAGCTTCTCCCTGTGAGCCTCATTATACCTCCAAACCACTACTGGAGCCTAGAATTGGCCAAGGAACTGGAGCTGACAAGAGGGTTCTCAGAGAAACGGAAGCCTCTGCATTCATTAAGAAAGAACAGAGAGAATGGATATGTATAACCAATCTCTCTCTCTCTCTCCCCGCAAGCAGGACCTGCCACAGCCAAGCTAAGGGAGATACAGAGAGTACAGCAGCCAGATTCTTCCCCTGCTCAGGTCCCCACCTCACCCCAAAGCTTCACAAGAGACGATTACATCCCATCAGCATTAATAGATTTATGAGGACAAACTGTACTCAGTACACTGTTCCAAATGCTGTACAGTAAAGTGTGCTCCAATGAATATTTCACATAATAAAACTACTTTAAGATAAATTAATATGTTCCATGGAATAAACCTGATGCAGTAAGAATCAAACCACAGACACTGCAAGTATGAATCAAAACACCCAGGTCTGGCCCTGGCCGGGTAGCTCAGTTGGTTAGAGTATCACCCCAATATGCCATAGTTGTGGGTTCAATCCTGGTCAGGGCATATATAAGAATCAACCAATGAATGCATAAATAATTGTAACAAGTTGGTGCTTCTCTCTCTCTTTCATCAGTTAAAAAAAAGAAAGAAAGAAACACGCAGGCTTCCCCATATCTAAAACAGGTCTGCAGACGGTGATCTCCCAGGAGCAAGGTTGGAGTCTGGCCCCTTCTGAGGCCCCCAGCTCTACCCAGGGTCCAGGGTCAGGAAGGCGTAGAGAAGCAACAGCGAGGGAAAGAGAGAAAAACAGAGGGAGAGAGACAGAGAAAATGCCACACTCCTTCCGTTCCTCCTCCCTCTCAAATCTCCCACATCAGGGGCTGCACGAGGAATTACCATGTGACCTAGAACCCCGGAAACGTATAGAGTGATGCCCACATTGAAGGCGCAGGCTTCAATGGTTTGACCAAGTTGACTATACGATTTTGGGGGAAACATATTAAAAGTCAAATCACTATTTGTAACTTTTATTTTTATATATTCATTTATGAATAGGAATAAATATATTAATTATAAAATAAAATGTTAATTTTAAAGTATTATTTTTCCAACACCCAGCTAACAAAATGATTTCCCTTTGGACTCTTCACGCGTGTCCTCGGCCTTAATGCCCTCACCAGCCCTGGAGCGCAGCTGAGCCAGGCAAGCAGCCTTCCAGAACATATCGCCCCTGTCATCCACTGAAGGTGTTAGACACAGCTCACTGCAAAATCACACAGGATGTCATCACTGGAAATGGTGTCCCGACCCACAAGGACCCATGTTCTTATCATTAAGGCGGTCAGTTTTTTCATCAGACTAAAATCATATATTTGTAGCCACTTACTACTTTCCATTAGCTATTTTTAAAGGCTCACTTATATCAATATTCTACACTTATGGGATCAAAACCCCAGAAAGAATGACTAAACCTGTTACATTTCTTTGCCTTCTTTTATTCTTAATTAATGCTGTCATGTAACTCCTAGAAGTACCCAAGTCCTGTAATGACTGAGGTTGTTTCAGGCTGAGCTGTTCTCAAACTGTACTTGGCTGTTCAAAATAAAGCGTGTAGGAGAGAGAACACTGTGTAATATGAGACTTTGAAAAGACTCAACTCTTTTACTAAAGCACAATTTAGGGATTGGGGGACGGAAGGCTTGCCTCATATCCACCATGCACAGCACATTCTCAGCGCTTCTAAGGTGAGGAGGCCAAAGCAACCAGAACCACCAGCCTGGCGCCAGGCAGGGGCAGATGTTACTGCCAGCGTGGCCCTGGGCTTGCTGGCACAGACAGGCCTGAAGAACCAGGCCACTGGTTCCCTAAACATCCACTGGGGACATAGCCACGCCAAGTCTTAGCTCAATTTGGTGGAGAAAACTCTCTTATCACTGGACATGCCTCACTGAGAACCAGGTCACACAATGCTCCTGGAGCCGAGAAGGGAAGTGGCAGGAGCTGTCCCTGCACACAGGGAGATACCAGGTTTCCAGGAACACTGATGCCTGCTTAAAGAACAGTAGCTCCTCCAGCCACAGGCAGCAGTGCTCGGCCACAGGCGGCAGTGCTCAGCCACAGGTGGCAGTGCTCGGCCAGAGACTGTCCCCAGAAAAGCTGCTAGAGGGAAGAGTGACAGTGCAAAACTCTGGGAAACCTACCCAGATCTGACATTCCTGGTGCCTCCTACCACGTGCTGGAATCCATCTACTGGAGGAATAGCGAATAGGTGTCCACTTGCCTCAAGGGGCTGCCTGGAGCACCAGGTAGGAAGGATTCTGTGGCAACATCTGGACTCGTCAAGAAAGAGTGCCATCACCAACGGCAATGGGTGCGCAACTCGCCCCCTGTGGAGCTATCGCCCCAGCTCTGTGGACACCCAGTCTGGGCTGGAATTGTGATAGTGATGGGGAGTGGGTGCCTCCTGAGAGTCAACCGCAGGCATGGGGTTCACAGTTCTGAGTGCACATGCTAACTCCACCACTTAACTGCCTGGCAACCCCAGTCAAATACTTAAACTCCACCTCCTCCATAAAATGGGAAAGAATCACGGTGCCTGTCTCACCGGGCTTTTGTGAGGAAAGTAGTAGGAGCTCAGTAAAGGAGGGCTGACTTGATTGCCCCACTCCGATGCAGTTAAAATGCCTTTCCCATACAAGAATACCTAGTTCTGAGAAAAGAATACTTGCTGTAATGAATAGGCCAAGATACTACAGGGCAACGCTCAGAGCTACCTGGCTCTGATGGCATCTGACTAGGATGAAAGGTGGTCCTAGGTCCTGCCTCCTACTGTACTCCGCCCACAGCCTGGTCCCAACTCTGCTAGGGGCTGCCCGGTGCCCAACCAGAAGGCTCCTCCCATTCTTCATGCTTAGCATGGAGCATCTACTTGAAAACCATGCTTCTAAAATTATAACAACGCAAACCAGTAGGTAGATGAAATGCAATTCCGATGTAAGAGGTCCCAATACATCAGAAATGTCACTAAGTAAGCATATCTGCCTCACAATTAGAAATAACAAGTGCCCTGTGTGGGTTCCCTGCCCACCGACCTCTGCCAGCCTGGCAGGGCACTAGGGAAGACAGAAGGAGAAAAGTCCTCTTTGAGTTCAAGGAGCAGGGCGGGGTGTTCAGGGACCTGACAAGTATCTGGCACCTTCCCAAAGGGGAGCTGTTTGTGCCTTCTCAGAGGTGATGGGTCTCCCATCACCCCCTGCCCCACAGCATTCTGGAACAAGTATCACTGAGTGAGTGACTCGCCCTGAGGTCAGTGGGTGAGGACAGAGTGGGCCCCACCACAGACTGGTCAGCTCCCAAAAATGCATTCCTAATCTATGTGATCTTAGTAATCGATTCCAACAAGAACTGGAGGCAAAATACTTTTCTGGGAAAAAGTATTTTCTCACAGACTTGCACCATGAATGCAAAGGCGGGTATGTCTCTGAAGGAAAGGAAAATCTAACAGCCTGGCAGCTTTCAATGCCACAAACATGCCAGACACTTGCAGACCTCAGGGCCTTTGCACAGGCGATTCCCTCTTTTAGAAGGCTCTTCCCCAGGATCTTCAGGTGCCCAGATCCTTTAAGTGATTCAGGTGTCCATTAAAAAGTCAACTCCTGAGAACTTCCCTGACCAAAACAAGTACCCTCCCAGCCCCATCCCTGACACAAACACAACCAGTCCTGGCTATTCTATTCCCAGATTTATTTTCTCCAAAGCACTTGTCACCACCTCTCGTGTATTTTTAAGTGTCTAGTCTTTTACTACCTGTCTCTTCCCAGGCCAACCAGCCTGTAAGGCACCATGAAAGAGGGACCTTGTCTGTCTTGCTCTCTGCTTTGCATCCAGCTTTTAGGAAATTGCTTCACACACGGTGGAAGCTCAGCAAATGCCTGCTCTAAGAAGGAATGAGCAAACACACGAGCAGAGATAAAAGCATCCAGAGAGGACAAGGTGACGT
Organism: Glossophaga mutica; assembly: GCA_039655065.1. NCBI lineage: Eukaryota > Metazoa > Chordata > Mammalia > Chiroptera > Phyllostomidae > Glossophaga > Glossophaga mutica. Next base: position 170,465,516 of record CM077304.1, on the reverse strand, counting down.
GACCACCTGCTCCAGGACCCAGAGTGCTGACTCTGCAGGGCCTCTTCCTGGGAGCCCTGTGAACTCCCCAGCTCCTTCCAGCCCCGGGACCTCCCCCAGGTGTGCCATAGACTTCCCCATCCCCATCCCAGCCTTTACCCCAAGGAGAGGAACTTCTTCTCCCTAAGACTTACTCTAACCCTCCAGGAGTATGAGCATCCGTATTGCCTCTAACCTGCTGGTTAGCACATTTGTAGGGCTGGGCTGCTGCACATCTCACTTTGTCACCAGGTGCTGCTGCCTAATAAATTCTGTGCCCAACCTGCAAGCTGCTCCTGAATAACGATGCCCTCGATTTTCATTTCATTTCTGAAATTATGTCTTCAAAGGTGTTTCCTGAAATGACGTTTTCCTGGACTAGGGAGTGATAGGTAGGTGACTGGATGATAGGTGATAGATGGGTAGAGCAACAAAGAGATCTATTGATCTTTTTTTTTAATCACTATCCTAAAAACACTCTCAGTTATCCGTGGGTACTTCTTTACCATCTCCAATAACTTTGACTCTCTTGAAAACCAAAGATCACCCAGGAAAATGAAAAATACTCTCAATTTTTTAGTTTTAAATGAGAAAGTTAAAAATTATAATTGGTGCACAGCTTTTTATAAGAAAAATATAAATCCACAGGTGGGCCCCTCTGTCATGTGACCTTTCTAACTTCTTCAAGATATCCTCAATATAATTCAGTTTTGTCAGGAGGAACCACAAGTAGCTGAAGAGGAAGAAAGAAGCCTGCCCATCTAACTTCCAAGGTAATCTCCAACACCCATCCTCATGATCCACTTCACTAACAGCTCAGAAGCTACAGCACACCCCCTCCCCCCCCCACCCCAGTCCACACAGCAGGGTGTCCAATCGAGGCTACAAGACACCCTGTCTGGTTCCCTGGTCACCCATCTCCACCTCACACCCCTGCACCACGAGTAGTTTTGGACAACCGGATCTGCAGTTAATGTTCTAGGACCTCTACAAGACTCCCAACGTTTCAGCGGAGACGGGCCATACTCCAGTTCTCTGAAACCTTGATATGACCTGGGTAGGGGAGGACGAGGAGACGTAGCATGAGATAGGCCAGCATTTGCGGAGAGGTCCCTGGCAGGAAGGTGGTGGAGGGCACAACAACATCAACAGGAGGTGTGGTCCCTCGAGTGTGCAAGCTGCAGCCGCACTGCTGGGAGGGGATCGGATCGGGGTTCTCCAGCTTCGGTGTGCACAGGCTCTCTCACTGGGGAACATCGTAAAATGCAGACGCCTGGGTCCTGACCCGTCCCAGGCATTCTGAGCCAGAGTCTGGGGTGAGGCTCGGGGATCTTCAATTAAAAACCTCACCAAGTGATTTTACTGCTGGTGATTTCACTGCAGACACTTTGAAAAGGGAGGCGCAGATGGCCCCCATTCAGTCAGACTGCCTCAGGGTACAGGCTGGGTTCAGCTCCGGGAATCCCACTGCAGGAGGCTACAGGCAAACTTCCAGAGTGTGTCCAAGGCAGCAAAAGGTCCAGACTCCTCTTATCTGAGGAGCAGCTAAAGGATCTGTGGGCATCTGCCCTGGCTGGGGGCCGGGAGCAGGTGAGAGGGGGAGAGAGGAGCACACAACCCCACACAGGTGTCAGGTCGTTCTCCCTGGCTCCTCCATCCGTCCCCACTCGTGCTGTCCCCATGGTTTACTTTCTTGCTTGTCATGAAGAGAGGACAAACGGCAAGGAAAAACAGCCTTCCCTTTCAGACCTCAATTCTCTGTCGACTCTGGAGCCCCCAACACTGGAACAAGCAATCAGCCCCCAGGAAGAGCAGGCCACCAACAACTGGAGGAGAGGAGAGCCTGGGCTAAGGAGCTGGACACAGTGCCCTCCGTGTGCCCAGTGTGGCTGCACCAACTCCCCTCTCCCCCGCCCCCGCCGCCATCTGTCTTGTCCTCCTCACCTCCAGTGGTACAGGGCCTCTGGAAAGCAGATGAAGAGATGCATAGAGGTTGCATATATATGAGAATAAGCAAGAGAAAAGGCTGGTGCACCCCATAGGTGCTCTGCAAACCCCTGGGCCTTCCAAGGGAACTTCCGGGATGACCACCAGGCACTGTGGCAAACCCCTGGGATGGAGCCCTGTCCTCAGAGGGCAAGGAAGAATCGAGAAAAGACTAACACCTTGAGAGCAGACCTTCGAGAGAGACCAAGGGAGCAGCCCAAATGCTCCTCTGAGGCAGAGCATCAATGAAGAACAAGGTGACTCCAAAATAAAAAAAGTGGGAGTGATAAAAAAGAAAGGTCTGTGACAACCTTCCAGACTGTAAGCGCTCATGGCCAGCTGACAGCGACATCAGACTGTTGCCCAGGCCTTCCGATGGCCTCGACACAGCGGCAGGGCTCCACGAGCCCGAATCCGCAATTTCTACAGTGCAGCTTTGCATCCAGCTCCCACGGCCGCACCCAGCCTCGGCTGCCCCAGCCTCCCAGTCTCAGTTCCACCTCCCAACAGCGGCAGTCATCCTTAAACACAAATGCACTCCCTCCCTCCCTTAGAACTATGATTTCACAGATACTACCTAAGGAGAGACTAAGGAAAAAGCGGGGAAGAAAGGTGAGCCCATTTAAACTACGTATGAAGTAGGCAATGCTGCAGGTGGTTCTACAACACTGGCAAACACCATGACATGAAGGACACATTCAGACGACCTGACTTCGGAGACGCTGCTGGTGCCCATAGCCTCCTCTCACGGTTGAGATGGAGCATTTAAAATGCCAAGCACAGAACCTGCCGCCAGGAGCTGTTCACACGGAGTACCTGCCTTCCCCAAGGTCACGCCCGGCTGACTGGCGTCAGAGCCAGATCCTCGCCTAGCGCCTCTCCATCAATTCCCGTCTGTAACCTCAAGCTAAGACGGTCTCCCCAGCCACGTTCAAGACCTCAGTGCTCTCACTCCCCACTCGAGGCACTGACATGTGCTCATCATGGGCCCACAAAGCAATAAATAAAATGTGTGTCAGGCGGCAGCACAGACAAGCATGAGCTCATCTGACCCTCACCGTGACTTGTGTGCTTTTAGTAAAAGTGGCCGTGGCCAGAGAGGTCACCTTGGACAGGTGACCTGGTAGATGCCGAGGCCCAGATGTGAGCCCAGGCCTTCCTAATTACAGAATGCAAACAACCTCTCAGCCACCAGGGATGGCCCCCACTCTGCCTTTCTCCTATTTTCTTCCCTCCCGGAGGGGCAGAGCCCCTAACTGGGTCCCCTACCAACCCAGCTCTGTCCTCTGAGGCCCCAAGTCCATGTCTACATAAACTGTTGTGTAGAAACCTCGCTCTTCCCCTTTTCCTGGATGGATCCAGAATCCCCCTACTTCCATCTCCTGAAGCCACCATCCTCTTCCCTTGGGCCAGGACAATGTCCTCCAACAGGTCTCCCTTTCATTCTGTCTTCCACACAGCGGCCAGCAGCCCTCCTCTACTCAAAACCAAGAGGCAGCTGCCCCTATCACTCCATCAGAGTCCGAGTCCTCCCTGGACTGGGCCGAGACCTGGCCTCCCCCTGCTAGGTCTGCCGCCCTTTCCCACCTCATTCCCCCAGCCTCTTCCTCTGCTGCCCTGGCCTGATTGCTGCTCCTCAAACACGCTAAGCACCTCCCGCCCCAGCCTCCCTCTTGCTATTCCCACCACCCAGATACTCTCTCTGCAGCTGCTGCAACCAGCTCTTTCAAACCTCAATAATGGTGTGCCTGCCCATCCAACAAAAAATCACAGCCGCCCCGCACTCCAGATGCCTCTTATCGTGTTAACATACCGTATGATTTACTCACCTCCTAGGACACTGTACAGTTTACTTGTTTGCTTATCATGGAACAACACAGAGATGAAATGAAACCTGACCCTATTTGAGCCCCCACTTCACTGTGTCCCAGGCAGCAAAGTAGACAAATGGTATCAGCTCATTTAAGCCTCTTCCTGACAGAAAAAAAGCGCCACAAGGGCAGAGATATTTGACCTGCTCTGTCTCTTGCGTTCAGTGACATGGACAGTGTGTATCAATGCCCTGGGACCATGCCAGCACCAACTATGCACTCAGTGAACAGTGGCTCAGCGAGGGCGTCACACAGTTGCAATACTGGATGGGGTTACATGTGCCTTGAACATGCTCACTGCGAAGAAAGCAGTGCTCCTTCATGCTGCCTCTCCTGAGCGCCCCCCGGGGACCAGCAGCAGCCCAGGGCTTCCCCTCTGCCAGCACTAAACTGCTTTGGCCTGAGGCCCGGGGATCTGAGGCCCTTCCCTCGAGCTATACGGAAGCACAGACCATTTCACTGAAGAGACAGTTTCATGCCACAGGGAGGCAACAGCCAGGCCCCGGGGAAGTGCCAGGTCATTGCTGCCTGACATCCCACTCCCACCTGCCAGCTGGTCAAGGGTCTGCCTAGCAGCCGTGGATGGAAAAGTGAGACCACTTCGCTAATCGAAAAAAGTAAAAAGGGGGTGAGCTGCACATGTAGAGCCTAGAGGCCATCGAGGTCACCAATTCGACCCTCATGTTTCAGACAGGAAAACCGAGGCCCAGTAAGAGGGGAACAGGGCTCTGCCCACGTCACACAGCACGTCCCTGGGAAAGCCAGCCCCAGAGCCAGGGCCAGGCCTTCGCAGACCGCCCTGCGGCAAGGCAAGACTTGGGTGAAGGCTTCCCCGCCTTCAGCTGGAGGACAGCTGGACCCACAGCAAGAAAAGGGGGTCTATACCAATGCTCGGGAGAACACGGGGTGGGAGAGAGACCACTGGCCTAGGCAAAAGCTCAGTGAGACCTCGGAAAGATACACACACCCCAGGCCAGAAATGCTCTTGCAGGTGTACAACCTGGAGGGACCCAAGCACCTGTGTGTACGCATAGGTGCACCTGCATGTTCAACGCAGCAGTGTTTGTGATGACAAAACACTGCCACTCCTCAGAGGGAAAACGCACAAACTGGGGTCTACCTGTGACAGAATCCTATGGAGCAGTCACAGTGACCAAATAAGACCTATGTGCACCAGTGTGTAAAACCCTCATGACCGTAATGTCCAGTGAAGAAACACCAAAAGGATATATAATGACAACATTTATATAACAACATTTATATATAACTTAAAGTGTAAAAAGCGCCCCGGCTCTGGTGGCTCAGTTGGTTGGAGCATCATCCTGAATGCCAAAAAGGTCTCCAGTCAGGGCACATACCTAGGTTGCAGGTTCGATGCCCACTTGGGGCATGTGCAGGAGGCAACCAATCGTTTCTCTCTCACATCTTTCTCTCCCCCTCCATCCCTCCCTCTCTGTCCTTTAATAAATAAATAAAACTACTACCAATAATAAAATGTAAAAAGCAATGAAATATACATATTAGTGTATATATATTATCTATATTTCTCATGGACACATACATACGTGGTAAAAGCACAAAAACACGAATTCCATAAAGCACACCGCCCTCTCATGTGTGACCGAGAACACCTCTGGAGAAGGCAGGATGGGGAAGAATCACAGGTGGGCTTCAGCTACATCTATAACATTTCATTTCTTTTTTAAAAGTATCTAAGCAAATACAGCAAAATGTTAGCTCCTATTTAAACTACATAGTAGGAAAGTAAGTTTCCATTACATTTTTTCTGAATTTTTCTATATCTCAATGTTTCATAATTTAATGTATAAAAAATAAAATACTAGCCTTGGCTGGTGTGGCTCAGTGGATTGAGCACCGGCCTGAGAACCAAAGGGTCGCCAGTTCAATTCCCAGTCAGGGCACATGCCTGGGTTGCGGGCCAGGTCCCCACTTGGGGACATACAAGATGCAATCACACATGGATGTTTCTCTTCCTTTCTCCCTCCTTTCCTCTCTCTCTAAAAGTAAATAAACAAAATCTTCAAAAAAATAAAATACTAAAAACATTAAAATGTTAAAAGTAAAATACTGCATAAGAGAAGAGAAAGCAGGGCTATATAGTGTGAATTAGCTGGCAAACTCTTCCCACAGTAACAGGAAGCAGAGAGCGTGAGCCCTGAGAAGCATGGTGGCCAGGCCCTGGTTTCCGCGTGTTCACTTGTGAGCTGGGGCCGTTCACGACTGCCACATGCACCTGGTGAAGAGTCGAGCCAAGGCTCCTGGGAACCACTCAAAAGAAGAAAAGTCCACACACACAGAGATATTCTCTGTGGTCTTATTTATACTGTGACACCTCAGAAACTCACAGGACGGTTTACAAAAGAAACACAACAATACATTACACCACAGCCATACAATCAGTGAGCACAAGACAGACAGGAGAATGTTTATGAGATGCACCTGCGTGCGGGCCCCACGTTAGGTGAAATGAGCAGAGATCAAATGCCCCGACCACACCTGAAGTACGCTGCAAGTGGACGAGGCTTGAAGGGAACATGGGAAAGCTACAACGTTTCCTTAGATTTGGAGTTTTATATTCTCTGCAGAAGCAGGTCACAGTGGGCTCCCGACTGTCCACTTTCGTGTAAGCACTCTCTCCTCCCACTTCCTCACACCCACTTCAAACCCTGGGACTCGTATTCTTCAGAGCTGGGTAGTCTCATGGGGAATGAGAAGTCCCCCTCACATTTCCGGACTATAGCAAATGCCCCAAAGGTCCACAAGAGTCAATTCCAGATGCCGTACACGCCACAGAAAAGGGCTCCAGGTCCACAGCTCCGGAACCAGGCAGTTGAACAGCAAGGTCATATAGTTCGTCTCCTGCAGCCAGCTGCCTGAGACAGACTTTTCACCTGAAGTAGAGAAATGTTTTCATTTCGTTTGCATTTGCTCTCAGTCTTGCAATTCTGAGCGAGTCCTCTCAGTAAATAACTTCCATTGCTTATGTTTCTGATCAAAGCAAAAGCTGCTCAGGGCATCTGAGACCAGACAAGCAAACGGAACCAACCCACATAGTCTTCCGTCCTCTGCAAACCCTGCCCATGACCTCGATGAACTGCTGAGCTTTTCACTCTTCGCTCAGAAGGGAGTCACCAGGTGGACTGAGTTTTAACTGGAACACATGAGGCAACGATGTGATCAGACAGATCTCGGAGGTGCCCGCCGTCAGCTGTCCGCAGGGAGCACCTTCTGTCGTGGAACGCAGGCTGCCCAGAGCCCCTGAGCCATGCTCCCCACGGGGGCCCACATGCCCTATCCACGAGCCCCTCCCGGCTGAGGAAGCCAAAGGCACAGCCGGGCCCTGAGTGAGTGATTAGGGTCCCGAGACTCTGGCCGTGACTCAGATGTCAGCAGTGACTGACCAAGCCTCACCAGTTGCCAGTGGCCCATCCCCGGAACCCAGGACCAAAGTCCTACCCCACACCAGCCACAGGTTAAACTGACCTAAAATAAGTCGTCAGCTGCTGAAATGACAAGCACCTCGCCCTGCCAACCCCAGAGCCCAGGTCCACTTCCCTCTCAGGTACTCCCGGCTCACGATCTCCTCCCCAGCAGCCTTCTCCCGCAGGAAGCATGCTCTTTTTCCGCTGTGAGCAGACTGGGGACACGGGGCGTCATGCTGCCTAACTGACCCCTCTGGGCTCAGCTACCACCTCACTCTGACTCGGCACAGCCACAGAATATGATAAAGTCTGTGAACCAGGGGTTTATGTGCCAAACTTGCTCTTTTGCGAGACATGGACCTACCCTTGAGGCCTCCCCTCTGGCAGCTTCCCCAAAACTGCAGACAGAGTGGGGATAATAGAGGCATCGGAAATACCTATGAAGGCGGCAGATCTTCAGAGACTGTAGACTCTCCAGGCGGGTGTGAGAGCTGTACTCAAAGGTGAGTTAGATAGTAAATCAGCAGAAGAGTCATTGAGGCACCTACTGTGTGTGGCGCAGGTCAGCTTGTGTAACAGGAGTCCACTCCCCCTCACCCAGAGACCCATGTAGCAGACACAGTAGGACTAAGGTTGAATGGTGTGCAGACCCAGCAGGATTCCCGCTGCGACCACCCCCATCATGTACATGGGCTAGGCCTCCAGGGGGCTGAGCCGCGACAGACAAAGGGGCAGCAGGTGCCTTACAGAAGGCCTGGGGGCCTGCACCTGAGGAGGCCCACTCAGCTTTATTCTGGAGCAGCTGCTCAGTGGGGCGTGGAGCAAAGCCATTCAATGTACACAAAACAGAGGCAAAGCCAGGGCAGTCACAAGTGGGTAAGGACAATGTGTCAGGCTAGGAGAAAAACAGAAGGCAAACAGCACACAAAGACTAGCATAGCCCCCAACTGGCTTCAGAAACGCACCAAAGGGATAGCAGGCAGGGAGACCGCAGGGGCAGGAGACCTGGTCCAGACCCCTCGTCCACTCACCAGCTGTGTGGCCTGGAACAAGGTGCTTGGCCTTTCTGGGCCCCAGTACCTTCCTAGGCTACATGAAGGGACAGGACTACATGGCCGTTCCGACTTCCTCCAGCCCCGACCGCCTGTGACGTGCTGGCAAACGAGGGCGGTGGGGCTCTGAAAGCTCGGTCCTCTAAGCTCCCACACGCTGAACAGAGGCGGCCAGCTGGTCCTAAGGGCAGAACCTGGAGGAGGAATGAGGGCTCTGCCCCATGCGTGCTCTGAGGCTCCCTTGCCCTTCTCACACCACTCAGCAGGCCCTGAAACTGCTCACAGGAGGAGGACGTGTGCGCGGCCCCAGCGAGCAGCAGGCCCAGGGGCACCATGGGAGCCCTGTGGGGGGTGAGCGGGAGACACCAGCTCGCACAGAGCATCCCATGTGGGGGGACTATAATGAACCACCAAAATAAACAGGCATAACAGGCATTATGGCTCAGTGCGTACGCGTCAGAAAGACCAGGTTCTGATCGTGCCTCAGCTGGCAGTTGTATGGCTCTGAGCGAGCCACCAAACCAGCTGCGGGCTCAGGATTCTCACCTGCACAACCTCCTCCTTGGAGAGAACACCCCCCTCTTCATCAGACAGCCTGCTCTGAGCATTGCAGAGGGAATGAGGTAGAATCTGGAATCTTTCATGGTGGCAATTGTTATACTGCTGATGATGACAGCAAACATCTGAGGGAGCCTGGGTGGCACTACGCTCCTTGCCCCCCTCCTCCTGAGGCACAGCCTGGCCTGGGGCAAAGGATGAGAAATGTATCGAAGTCTCCCAGATGGGGAAGAGAGGGAAGTCAGCAGGGAGGACTTAGCCAGAGCCATTCCTGGGACTGATGGCTTCAAGGTCCCTGCCCCGGCCCCCCACCGCCCTGAATCTCCTGCGTTCCCATTCAGGAAAGGTTTGAAAAGGATATGTCCACTGCAACTTCCTGTGCTCAGTTTCCACAGGCCAGTAACTCCGTTTCCCGGGCCATGGACTATCTATAGCTCGGGGCTGGAGTGTCCATACAAATCCTGCAGATAAGAACCTGAGGCCGAGAGACACGGAGGGGCCTCACCAACGAACGCCAGGGTCAAGGAGAGCCCCGGAATCCAGGAACACAACACCTAGGGAAAACTCTGTGCACCGTATGTCAGCTGAGTGCCTGTGGACCCCGGGGAGCTGCTCGCCATAACTGTAGCCCCAGGCACTGCTGACCAGCTGGGGGCTCCGGACAGGTCAGGTGAACAATGCAGCCAACTTCCCTATCTGCTGCATAAGCTGGGAGAGAGATGAGTGAAGCCCCTAAGACAGAAACACAAGCCCCTTCTACCTCCCCCAGAGCCGCAGCAGTATCTCTTCACAGCAACACAAAGGGGCTTGCTCTGAAACCCCGAAAGAAGTGTCCAAAACGTACCTGGATCTTACCAGCTCATCACAGATCAGACAAATTCCTGTCTGGAAAACCTACATTAAAAGGTGCAAGGAATCCTTCCTTAGATCAAGAGGCCTCTACAGATGGCCAAGGACTCCAAGGGCTGGCCATCCACATCCTACACGGGTGAGGGCATGCTCACCAAATGTCATGCTCACCACAGGCCCAGGACACTGCCTCCAGCTTGCATGTATATGCAAGTGCTTGGCACTGGCCAGCACCTCCCCCAGGTCCACACGCCTCTGCTGAGTCTTACTCGATGGCAGGCCCTGTGCCACACTATGTCCTGGAGACACAGCAGGAAACACGGCAAAGCTGCCCTCCAGGAGCTGGCAAAGGGGCCGATTTCAGTGTCGCTCAGAGAACAGCAAACCAGGATGTGCTGGGCAGGGATGGCTCCCCCACATAACTGGCATCCACCAGAGCTTACTCTTGAAGGGTGAAGAGAGTTAACCCGATAAAGGAGGGAGTGCGGGGTGTTCCAGGAGCGGATGCGCCTGAGCGAAGTCCCAGGGGCGCAAAGTGGCCCAGGACGCACCACAGCACCAGGCAGTTCAATCGGGAACAGCCCCGGGAGAGCAGCCGCCCTGGGCCGGCTGGGCCAACACAGGCCCTGCGGTCCCCTCTGCCTGTTCTGGAGTCCTGACGCCCAGGCCATGTCGGACCGCTGCCTGCCGACCAGACAGGGAGCTGTGCGCTCACTCCGCCAGATGCCCCCTGCCCCCACATCTTCTGGTCAGAGCTGTCCTGCCAGGTACAAAAGACAAGGCCAGTCAGTTGCCCCAGCTGCCTCAGTTGTCTCCTTGGCAGGCTTGGGAGGGTCACATCCTACCAATTTACAATGGATGCACATCCCCAAAGCTCCCTGACTCCCACGGCCAGCCCCAGGCACACCTGGAATCCCCTGCCGTGTCTTCCTGGCCCCCACCCCGACACACTGCCTAGGACTCAGGGGCCTGACCATTTGGGCGAGTCTCACAGAGCCCACGTTCTGGACCACCATGATGATCGGACAGGAGCAGGGCCCCTCATAGCACAAGGTGGGGTGTGAGTCTCAGAGGGCAGGCCTGAAACCCCACTCCAAGGGACAGGGGGGCACAAGGGCTATGAGCATGCTCTGCAGGTATGTGGGTCTCCCCAGTAGTCTGACTTTTTGGAACCATTTACAGTTTATAGTCTGCTGAACTCCCAAAAAGACTATGAACAATTGCTGTATGTAGTCAGATCAAGAAAACAAACCAAAGACCACTAAGAAGAGATAAACTAAACATGAAAAGCATTCACAGTTTACTATAAACAAGTTTGCATTGGAACCTTCTAGAACCTTCTAGAATTGGAACTTCTAGAAAGGAACATTCACAGAGAAGTGTCCACCCCCCCCCCCCCAGAATACACAGCAGGACCATCCACGTTGCTTACGTGTAACAGGGTGCAGCCAAGAGGGGGGCCCCAAACAGGGATTTGTAACGGGGTCCAAAGGAGTTTGGAGATGATTGGCTCCACACCACAGGGCCACACCGCCCGGGGTGCTGGCAGCTGTGGCCAATTGTGGGAGGAGCCGGAAATGGAGCTCCAGAGGAAGCCTGGCGCTGGGATTTAAACCCAAGCCATGAGAAGGGGCAGGACCACGTAGCTTTGGAGAAGTTGGGAATCACCACAAGGCTTGGGCGAGAGTCAGGACCATGTGGCTTTGGGGTGCATGGCTTAGGAAGCAGGAGAGACTGCCAGGAAGAAAAGGGGTGAAAGGACTCTTGCTGGTGGACCATGAGAAGGTGCCACATGGCTTTGGATTCACTGGAGATCGTGGCGGTGACACAGCTGATGGTGCCTGCCATCAGGCGGGAGCCTGAATCGTGGGCTTCTACTTCTTTTCCTGAGATACAGTGCCCTGGACTGGGCAAAGGGGAGAAGGAAGGACTGTGTGCATCTGTGGGTATTCTAAAGGACTTTAGTATTTTAATGAAGACATTTAGCCATTACTCTTAGTCTGTATAACTTTTAAACAAGTAATTCCTTTCCTTTTCACCAATCTCTGGCATTGAGAGACGTTTTTCCTCTAGCAGTGGGCAAAGCAAACTTAGTACAGGGGGAGAACCCCCGGAGAAAAAAGGGGAGGTCCTTTTGGTAATAGTATATCGTACGCCACCCCCAGCCCCATCTGTAACATGTAACATACACACAGCCTACAAAGCAGTCCCCAACTTCACTATCCTTACAGAAACAGCAGCACCTGCTCAGAACACAAGCCAAACCAAGCTAGCCTTTGCTGAGCCTCTGCCCAGAGCCAGGCATGTGCTAGGCAAGGTGGAGAAGGAAGAGATGAAGATCCTGGCCTCTTCCTTCTAGCAGGAGAGAAAGCATGGACACAGCTGAGCAAGAAATGAGGCCACAGCGCCTGGAGCTTTCAGAGGGGCAAACACCATGTTGTTAAGGGAGAGGGGGAAGGGGATCAGGCCAGAGAAGGCAAGACCGCCATAGTTTGGGAAACTGAAGGCTCAAAAAAACATGATGACACCCTGTGCTATCATCTGAATGTTTATGTCCCCCCTAAAAAAATTCATGTTGAAATTCTAATGCCCAATGTGAAGGTATTTGGAAGTGCTTATGTCAGGAGGATGAAGCCTACATGGGATTAGCGCTCTTATGAAAGAGGCTCTGAATGCTCCCTGGCCCCTTCTAGCTAATGAGGACACAACGAGAAGCTGGCGGCCTGAAACCTGGGGAAGGGGCTTTGACAGAACCGATCATTCCAGCATCCTGGTCTTGGACTTCCAACCTCCGGAACTATGAGGAGTAAATTTCTACCTGTAAGCCACCCAATTGGTGGAATATTGTTATAGCAGCTCAAACAGACTAAGATGTCCCAAAATAAAGCCTGAGCAAAACAGTTTTGTGAGCTTGCTCCACTGCCCTACAATTGAGCCAATAGCACTGTGCCTTCTGAAGTGGTGAGAAAAGGGTCCTTCCTTCCAACATACCGACTGAGGAGCAATTAGTAGCAGCCACCAGTTAGCCACCAGTTAGCCACCAGTTAGCCACCAGCCGCATGCCAGGTCCTCGGTGCTACCTCACTTTTATCTCACAGACACCCTCTAAGGTCCTGTGTGAGGGGATGGAGGCTCAGACGGGTTACCACCAAGGCCACACTGTTCCCAAATGTCCCAGACTGCATTTGAGCCCAAGTCAGGGCTCCATGCCATGCACTCCTGCCCTGGGGACTCTCCTTGACAGGTATGGGGCCGACTCTGCTGGTGGCAGGAAGGGCGGTGAGCTGCAGCGAGGAGGGGAAGAGCAAGTGTGCTCCCAGGCTGGACCGCAGCAGGGCAACGGAGGCCAGCCTCTGGAACAATCTGCAGACCCGCAGGATGATCACTTAATGGGGCTGCCTAACTGTAATTACCCCAATACATAAAACAAATGGCTTTAATTTAAAAGACATTAAGTTACCAGCAGGCTTTGTGCCAGGTGGCAGGGCCTAGCTCATTGCTCAGAACAGGCACCACCTCAAACAGGGTTGGGTGCACAGAGTTGCCTCTCAGAGCCAGGGCCCCTAGGTTAGGCCTCTGTGGCCTGGGGAAGAGGTTTGCAGGGTGATGTTGCCCATCATCCTGACCAGTCCTCAGCAACCCACAGGCCAGTGTGAGTGGCTGTGAGGTCAAAGGCAAGAACCCTGGGCAGGGAAAGGTGTGAGGAAGGGAAGTAGAGTCATTCCCTGGTACTTCCTGGCCTGCCAGGTATTCTGAGTGCCTGCGTGCTGCCCTAGGATCAGGGGCCTCATTCTCAGCCCCTCCATCCTCAGTGCAGCTCCTCCTCCTTGAGACTAGCCTAACTTGCTCGGCCACAGACAGCCTGGGGAAGCTCCCATTCACCGCTGCACATGACCCTGAGTGGGAATCCAAGTGCACCTGACAGGTGAGAACGGAGACTCCACAGTCGAGCAACTTGACCACACTTATTCTGCCTGCCAGGACCAGTGCACAGGTCACTGCACCCCTCCCCATGCCTGCCTCTTGGGGATTCAGGCCACCCATGCAACTTCCCACCAAGTGCCAGGGCAAACCCTGATGCTCCCACGAGCTTGTGGTGGGTGAGAGGGGCTCCACCTGCACAGAGCTGCAAGAGACACATTCCCCTTTCTAAGAGGAAGCCAGACTCCCTGCACCCGGAGAGCACATGCTAGGTGTGATGGAGACCCCAGCTGGAGCAGAAAGGATGCTCGGGTGGAAGCTGCAGAGCTAGTGGATTATGCTGGGCTGGGATCACAGGTCGGAGGAGGAGAGGCCAGGAGGCTCCTGGGAACAGACACACCCTGCACCCATCCACACTATTTCCTCTGCTGAACTGCCAGGAAGGGCTGAAGGCCTCTCCATCCATGATCCAACCATCCCAGCTTCTTTTACATCCACCAGTTTTCAAAGGGCCTCATCAAAGCAGGTTTCCACCGCGCAGGAAGGAACTGACTGCCCACAATCACCACGCAGAGTCCCTTTCCTTTCATTCTCCCTTTCTAAAACTGTGGGGAACGCCAGTGGAGAAAGTACAAAAACAGTTATGCACGCACCTCTGGCCTGAATCAGCCAGATTCAGGTGGCAGAATCAGCACAGGCGGGCTCCAGGCCCCGAGCTGCGGCCAAGCATTCGCGGTGCAGCAGCGCCCTCCAGCGGCCGTGAGGAGCACCGCACACGGCTCGTAGGGCCAGCGAGGTGACCCATCCCTGGAGCAGGGGAACACTACTCGCGATCGGGTTGGTGACCCGCAGAGAAAGCTGGCGGTCCACTGTGAACTGCACTGCTACAGCTCTTCCTCCACCTGGCTGGGAGTCCCACACGCTGATCCAGCCCTGGAGCTCCCTCTAGCGCGCACTCCCAAGCAGGGCACACGGCATGGTTTTCTTCCCAGGAATACTGTTCCCCCCAGTACTGACTCCCCAAACTATCTCAGGTATGGGGCAGCCTCAGGGACTGGGGCTCCCTCAGTCCCAATCCTGAGGGACTCGCAAAGGTTTGGCCTCCTGGAGATCAGTGTGATGCCTTCCTTCCCCAGCCAGAGACACAGGGAGGTGAGGCCTAGCTGAGATGAGTGAAAAACAGGCCCATACCATGCCTCTCTGCTGTGGGGGGTAGGATGAGCTGGCTCCCACCCACCATCCCAAAAGGGGCTGGAAGCTGCTGATAACACTGACCCTCAAGTCACTGTCCCTTCCACCTGGGGTCTGCTAGCTCCCTGGGAGGGCTGACTGCACCCACAAGTTCAGAGTTTTCTTCCTGCTCCAATGCTTGGTGATTCCACGAGGCTCTGTGAAGCAGACTGAAGCTGCCCTTGCAGAAAGATGTCCTTGTTCAGGATGAATATACTTACTGGGGGCAGCTGAGCAAGGAGATGATACAGATTGTGAGGCAGGCTACAGCCCACCCCTCGCCACTCCCCAAGTCATGTCACACAGCCCGGCCTGACGGTTTAGTGTGGGAAATCAAGTAAGACACCAGATCGCTCAGCCTTGGGGAGTGAGGGGAGGATGCCTTCAGGGGTCAGCGACACTCAGATGAGACGTCTGTGAAAGTACTTTCGTAAGCTCTACAATGCTGAGAAATGTAACTATTATTCTCCTAATCAGGTCTTCATTGTAGTAACACCCCCTTATTAATTTTAGGCAGCACGTTACAGTGCACATCAGAGATTTCCAAACCATGTTCTTCAGAATGCAACTGTTTCCAGTGATGTTACATCTTGCAGGGTGGGGAGGGGAGAGTCAAGGTACTTGGTTTTTCTTGTAAAATGCATCTTGGTAAATATGTAAGAAAAGTATCAGATACACTTATTTGCTTATCAACAGTGAATAGTCATCTCATCATTCATCATTAGGGAAATGCAAATCAAAACCACAGTGAGATGCTACATCACACCCACTGGGACCGCTATAATCAAAACGACAGATAACTGCTGGTGAGGACGTGGGAAAATTGGAGCCCTCATACACTGCTGGTGGGAATGAAAATGTTACAACTACTTCTGGAAACAGGCTGGCAGTTCCTGAAAAAGTTAAACAGAGTTACCATATGACCTAGCCATCCCATCCTAGGTATATATACACAAGTGACCGAAAACATATATCCACACAAAAACTTGTAAACGAATGTTCACCGTAAATTATCCATAATAGTCAAAAAGTGGAAACTTAAATGTCCATCAACTAATGAATGAATACAATATGGTATATCCATATAATGAAGTATTCAACCACTAAAAGAGATGAAGTACTGACACATGCTATGACATGAACCTGAGTGAATGACTCCATGTATATGAAGTATACAGAATAGGCAAATTGATACAGAGAAAAAGCAGATTAGTGGTTGCCAGGGCCAAGGGGGAAAGGAGAATGGGGAATGACTGCTGATGGGTATAGAGTTTCTTCTGGGGTTGATGAAATGTTCTGGAATTAGCCGTCATAGTTGAACAACACTGTGACTAAATTAAAAACTACTGAATTGAGCCCTGGCTGCTGTGGCTCCGTGGATTGAGCACCGGCCTGTAAACCAAAGGGTCGCTGGTTCCATTCCTAGTCAGGGCTCATGCCTGGGTTGCAAGCCAGGTTCCCTGGTGTGGAGCACACAAGAGGCAACCACACATTGATGTTTCTTTCCCTTTCTCCCTCCCTTCCCCTCTGTCTAAAAATAAATAAATAAAGTCTTAAAAAAAAAAAAACACTGAATTGGCTCTGACCAGTGTGAGTAATTTGGTTGCGCATCATCCTGCAAAGTGAAAGGTCACTGGTTCTATTCTTCCTCCTTTCCCTGCTCTCTAAAAATAAATAAATATGTTTTTTAAAAAAAACAATGAGCCCTCGCTGGTGTAGCTCAGTGGATTGAGCGCGGGCCTGCGAACCGAAGGATCGCGGTTCGATTCCCAGTCAGGGCACATGCCTGGGTTGCCAGGCCAGTTCCCGGCAGGGGACGTACAAGAGGCAACCGCACATTGATGTTTCTCTCCCTCTCTCCTTCCCTTCCCCTCTAAAGATAAAATAAATAAAATCTAAAAAAAAAAAAAAAGATTTAAAAAAAAAACAACAACAATGAATTGTATACTTTAAAGGGGTGAATTTTATGGCATGTGAGTTATTTTTTTTAATTGCAAAACAAACATAATTATCTGTCTTTTTAAAAAATGGCCTATGGGAACAGAGAACAGTGAGGAAATCACGAAAAACTACCAATGCCCGCAGCTGGAGCACGCCGTCTGTGCACCGAAGCCCCCGCGGCGCTGACCGACCACCCACGTGTTGGTGTGCTGCACTTCATCTGTAGGATGCTCCGGCCTACATTTGCTGGCTTCACCTCATCCTTTCAACACACACCTGTGAAATTATCCAGAGTTTACTGCATAAGATACAGTAATACTATACAAAGTTATTCTCTACAGATCCTTGACTAAAGTCTCCCACCAAAGACACACTGGTACACAAATTACTACAGTTGTTTCACAAACATATAATTTAGAGTTAAGTGTATTTGGCAAAATAACACTGTTCTCTAAATTCTATAGTATGAAATGGCAGCCTATCTGTCCAAAGAGCCTCTCATTTCAGGACACATTTCTTGGATCGCCTCTTTCCCAGACTCTCATAACCTATTCAAAAGTTTCATTCTGTACTACAGGGCTGTAAAAGAGAGGAACTCTTACCCTCTGAGGCAGCATGGATGGACCTGGAGATTACTGTGCTAAGTGAAATAAATCAGTCAAAGAAAGACAAATACCACATGGTCTCACTTACATGTGGAATCTAATGAACAAAATACACTGATGAACAAAAGACAACCAGAGGCATGGACACATGGAACAGACTGGCAGCTGTCAGAGGGGAGGGGGGAGGGGGGACTGGATGAAAGAAGGCGGAGGGATCAGACAAAGAACATGTATGCACGGCCCATGGACGCAGACAACAGTGTGGTGAGGGCCAGGGGAGCAGGGGTGGGTGGAGGGAGGCAACGGCAGGCAAATGGGGACATGCGTGACAGTGTCAACAACAAAAAAGTTTCGTTCTGGTGCAAGGTGCCCGCTGCTGTGACAAGCTGAAGCAGCTGCACGTCAGTGCCACCTGTTTGCTGTTAGCCTCATCGACAAGACAGCCAGCTTCAAGTCTTTACACTCCGGCTTCTTTCAAGCCCCACCTCTGAGCTGAGGGACTCACCTTGCCAAAGATGTGCACGGAAATACCCAACGTGCACAAAGAGCTTTCACCTCCGTCTTGTCTCTCTAGTCCTCAGCATGCGCTCCGCTGGGAATCCGACAATTGCTTTCAGCATAGAATGCACACAGCTTCCTTCTTATTCCTAACTTGTCGTCTGCAGGTTGAGCCACCCAGCCTCATGCTCTAAGGAGGCTGAAGATCCATGTACGAGGGGCAGACCACCAAGAACTCTTTTATGATTTCTTTGACTTAATTAATATAGTCATCAGTCGGTCAACTATAAAATAGTGAGAACCCAGGATGGGGCAGGAACTGTGCTATGAATAGAACGGCGATGAGAGAAAGGGCACCTCCGTGTCCAGCGTTTCACGCCTTCTGCGTGGAGGGTGCTCTCCCAGACCAGCACTCCTGGCCCTGTGCTCCCTGCCCATCTCTCCTTCCCCACCGTGCACACGAATGCCTCCCCTAACGCAGGAGGAGCTGATCTGACGGTGAGTGCAGGAGGTATGTTTGACCTGGCCTCCTCTTCTCCTCCCCTCTGGAATTACCTGCAGAGAGCCTGCCCATCCCCGCAGGGAGGCCAGTGGCTGTCCAGAGCTGCCTGTCCCTCCAGAAGTCTGTCTGGTTCTGTGTTCCAGGTTAGGTGGCTCCTGCTTCCTGTCCCTTCCATGCAGGCCAGAAACAGGGGTGGCAGCTACGGGGTTCCTGTCTATCTCAGCAAATGAAGCAGGTGAGTTGTGCCCCTGCCCTCATGGAGATTACATTCCAGTAGGGAGAGGCAACTGCAAACAAAGACGATAGTTATTTTCTCAAAGTTGTGGAGCATACTCCCCGCTAAGGCCTTTTGACTGGAGCTCTCGCTCCTAGATGTCCAAAGAGCTCGCACGCTCACTTCCTTCAATCCCTGCTCAAATGTCGCCTTATCGGAGGGGCCGTCCCTGCCCACCTGCACCAAACAGCCAACAATCCCCACCCTGACACACATATGGGGGAGGGGGACTGAAAAACCCAGAACTTATTTATTAAAAAGTGTGTTATTCTTACATGTTTAAACTTCAGTCACCGTCCAAGTACTCTCCATGTGGCGCATTACACCTACTGAGACTTTTTTCCACTGCTCAAAGCAGTTTTTAAATTCATCAATTTTGATGCCTTTTGGTGTTTCTAGCATTTTTGTTTTACTTGTTCCACAACGGGAAAATGTTTCCTTTTGGAGACTCTTTTCATCCAAGAAAACAAAAAGAAGTTGCTTAAGGGTGAGATCAGGTGAATACGGAGGATGGGGCACAGGGGTCCTGCTGTTTTTGGTCAAAAACTGCTGAACGCTCAGGCAGTGTGGGCAGATGCGCTCATAAATCACCCATCATGAAATGGACAAACACGCTGTCTTCAGAAAAATTTCACTGAAGCCTCATGCAGCCTCTCACAACAACACCAGCTGGTACACTGGCACAGATGGGCTCCTAGAGCACTCATCTTGTGGGGAAAGCCTGTACTATAAGACACCCACCTTTGAGAAGATAATTCCAGTTTTTCGGGGGTCCCCCTCGTACAGTCCACGTGTCCTTATCCTGCTTGACTTCTCTCTACACAACTTACCACAACCTGACTCACTCGACATGTACTTGTTACATATTTAAAGTCTGCCTCCCCCACATGCCCCACAACCTAGGCTGCATGAGGCAGGGATCTGGTTCTGTTCCCACTGTTCACAGGGTAAGATCAGTAACATCGCTGAATGAATGAAAGAACAAAGGAATTTGTGCTGCAGACAAGGTGATGAGAAAGATGGTGAGGGCTGGGGTGGGGCTGCTTCAGGACAGGGGCTCCGGGAAGGCCTTTCTGAATAGTTAACATCTGCGCAGTAACACTGCGAGGAGGCCAAGAGGACTGCCGCACCCTCCGAGGGTGTGCCCGCAGTGGCTGAGTGAGCCTTGCTGGGCCTCTGCAGGGGGCTGGCCCCCGCGGAAAGGAGGGAGGAGATGGCTGCCGCCTCCTGTCAGTGCTGAGTGGTGCCAGAGCACTGGGGCCCGCTCATGGTGTTGACTTGCCCAGAGGTCAGGAGAGTAGAACCGTGTTGTGGGAACAGACGCACGACAACGGCCAACACAGCAGCACCGGGCTAAACGCACTGCGGCCTGGTGCCACCTAATCCTCCCCGCCACGGGGCAGGCGGGTGTTTCACCCTGATTTCCCAGAGGAGGACTTGGAGGCCCCGAGAGGCGAGGTGGATTACCCGCAGTTACCTGCCTAGTAACTGGCCGACTGGGGCTGAAACTCAGTGCCGTCCCGCTCCCTCCAGGCTGTCTCATGCCCAGCTCACTGAGTTCTGCAGCAGGGGAGGATGTACTTGAGTCCGATGCTAAGTGACATGGGTTCCTGGACGGCACGGGCTGTGCCTGACTCACATCTATGTCCCCTGCAGCTGTGAATTCAGAGTCCCACATGCAGCAGGTGCTTGGTCATTCTGGGTCTTTGAAGTGCAGCGTGGGCTCCTGAAGGGTGGGGCTGAGACGGATGATTGCCCCCAAATCTGCTCTCCCCTCCTTCCTGATTAACGGAACCTCTCAAATATATATATTTATTTTAGAAAGAAGGGCACGGTGGGGGGGGGGGCGGACACAGAGGGTGAGAAACATTGATTGGCTGCCTTCCGTATGCACCCTAGGGCACCAAACCGGGAACCCAGGCATGTGCCCTGACTGGGAATCAAACTGGCAGCCTTTTGGTTTTCGAGACCATGCCCAACAAACTGAGCCACACCGGCCGGGGCAAACATCTCCTTTCTCTAACTGGGGACTCTTGCTCTTGTTCTCCAACCTGCTGCAAAATCACAGGTGTGATGGCTAAATCTCTAGCAGCCACCCTGGACCATGAAGACGAGGGCCACTCCCTAGGACCCCGCGCCTTCGAGAAGCACCCAGGAATGCCTATCTCTGGACTTCATTTAAATGAGAAATAAAGCTCAACCTTGCTTACACCACCACTATTTGGGGTTTTCATGGCATATTCTATCACACCTGATAAACAGCAAAGAATGGCTGTGAAAGAGAAAAATCTTGACCTAAAGTTGGGAAGTGTAGGATTCTACTTCACAGAATGAGATGAGAGAGAGCTCAGAAGCTTTTCCTACAGCTCAGGAAAAAAGGCTGGACGAAGGAGCTGCAACCAGCTGCTGCTGCGGGTCTAGAATGTTGGAATAACCTGGAATCACTGTTAGCCAGGAGCCAGGAGGATCTGAGTGGAATTGGTGTGATAATATCAGCATTTTAGCAAGGTGAATGTAGCAGCCTCTCCCAGGCCAGCAGAGCCAGGAGAGCTTGGATGAAAGAGAGCTATTCAGGCAAATGTTCCTTGAATGCCTAGTAGGTGCCAGGCATTGTGCTTCTAGGAAACAACAGTACACAGGAGAGAATCCCGGAGCTGAGCCTGAAAGATGTCAAGTGAGCACCAGGCGCTCCTGCATTCTGTGGCAGTGACTCCCATACCTGCCTCCACAGCCTCATGCAAACTCAGATTCCCAGGCCCACCCAGGACACTTTGACCCACAGAGAGGGGAGGGCCCGGGATTGTTTTTTTTTCTTTTAAGTAATTATCCCCAGGTGATTCCATGTAGTTAGTCCATAGACATACTAAATAGGCTAGAAGCAGCTCCTTACCTGGTACCCAGAACACAACAGGTTTGGATGTTTATTAAATAGGTGAACAAATTCACTTCCATACTGTTCGAAGACTATAAACCAGTAGACTTTAAAAGACTCAATAATAGTTGAAACATTTTCCTGGCTAAGTGAAGATGGGGTTTTTTTAGCTATTTAATTAACCACAGTATAATCTAAGGTCACTGATGATGTTCTATGATCTGTTTCTGCAACCATTTCAGCAAAAGGTGAGTCGGTATCACCTGAACGTAGCTGAGCAGAGCCCTCCACATGTGCACACGAGTTCTGTGCCCGCTCACTGTGGCCCTCTGCTGCTTCTTGCAGGCTTGGCGGAGACCCAGAGCCCAGCCTCCGGGAAGACCTAGGAGCCCCAGACAGCTGTCTCTAGACAGCTGGGCGGGCAAGGAGCTGCCTTCCTCTTCCCAAGGTGTCCTCACCCACTTCAAGGCCACTCTCTCAGGGAGTGAACTTAGAAGAAAGAAGTGCTCCTTAAAGGGGACACATGGTACAAAGGGAAAAACACTGGCTCAGGATGGAGGTCAGTAACCTCCCCACCTCACTCCCAATTAGCCTTGGGTAAGTTTCCTCACCTGTGGTGCTATATGCTCTTTTTTTTTAAATTATTTTTATTTTTAATCCTCACCCAAGGAAATGTTTCTAGAGAGAGAGGGAGGGTGAGAGAGGGAGAAAGAGAGAGACATGGATGGGAGAGTGAAACACGGATCAGTTGCCTCCCACACCTGCCACAACCAGGGATCAAACCAGCAACTGGGGTATGTAACCTGACAGGGAATCGAACCCTCGACCTTCCGGTGTATGATACAATGCTTCAACCAACTGAGTCACCCAGCCAGGGCTGTGCTGTATGTTCTTGAAGATCTCTTCCAGCTGTGATGCAACCAGGGTGAGAATTTCCAGTTTCCTTCTTCCTAATTAATACTGAAAAATGATTCTCAAGTGTAAAAATGTACTCCCATATATAAGGCATGATGTTTGCTGCTGGGGATACAATATTTAAGATAAACCGGGGTTCATGGCCTTAAGGAGGTTGTAGTCTGGAAAGGCTACATTCAATAATTATTTCATTCAATAATTATATAATTGCGATTCAATAATTATATAATTCATTCAATAATTATGTAATTGCAATTGTCCTAAATGTTAACCAAGAAAAGCCCTTGGTGCTATGAGAGCTCAGGAAAGATTTACCAAGCAAATATAACATTTATGCTGAGACCTGAAAGCAGAGAACCACCAGTTTATAGGGGCAATTTTCTGCTGGAACTGATAAATCCTTACCTGATTACGGCCATCTGGATAGAAGCCCCCAAACGCTCACCCCTCATGCCTCAGCAGGGTGGTGTTAATACCTCAGGTCATTTGCAGCTGCCTCCAGGCCTTGGATGACAGCTGTGGCTGTCAGAACTGGGCCCAGCAGAGGGAGAGAAACACATAAAACACTGACTTCAGCCTGGGAACCTGGGCCTGAGGCTGGACCTGCCCCTGGGCCAATATTTCTGGTGCTGACTATTGCCGGGCATTATGCATAGGGATAGGAGATAAGACACAAAATTGTCATAGCACCAGGGAGGTACACAAGGGAGGGAAGGAAGACACTCCTTTCACATGGGGGTTCCTTGGACAGCTCCAAGGATGTGACGGCGTCTGAAGACGGACAAGACTTGGAAATGGAAAGAGAGAGCATCTGACAGTAGAATGACATAAGCAAAGGCAGGGAGGCTAGCAAGCACACACTGGGTGCGCGATGAGCTGCGGCTGGAGCTGGGATGTGGGATGGCAGAGATCTGGCAATGATGGAGAGTAGGACAGAAAGAGAACAGATGAAAATGCTGGTTTTCAGGGTGGTGTCTGAGGTCAAATCACAGCTCTATAACCAAGAGCCCTTGGTTTTCTCCACTGGACTTGCACAGAGTTTCTCAAACGTTAGAATCCTAAGGATCACCTGGAACAGGCTGCCAGGCCCTACCTCCAGTGGGAAGACTCCAATTAAGTAAGTCAAGATAAGTCCCACACTGAAAAACTACAGGTCAGACAGTGGGTCCCAAGGGCCCCTCCAGCCACAAGCTCCAGGCCCTGGATTCCTGGCCTCCTATAGCATGAAGTCCAGGCCTGGCTGACCTTTCCTGATAATGGTGGGTGTTCCACCATAATAATCGGGGAACAGACCTGTGATGCTGTGTGGGGAAGCAGGAATGGAGAGCTATGGAGGGCTGGGCCCGGAGTCTCTCCCAGTCTAGGGACACTCTCAAGATAGGTGAAAGCTAAGAGTAGCCAAGGGACCAAAACAAAAAGGCCATTCTGGGAAGACAGGACAGCTTGTGTCAAGGCATGTTCAGTACAGTTAAGATGTCAGATACATACAGGTGAAGGATGAGAAGCAAAGCTGGAGTGGAGGGCCAGGCCCACAACACAGACGGCCCGACCAAGGACTTGGGACTTGATTCTGTAGGCAACAAAAAGCCATGGCAGACCCGTAAACCTTGCTCGATCCTGTAAACAGCTCCCCTGAGTCACTTACTGGACATGAACACATAGAACACTATTCTTGCCTCATCACACACCCCACCTCCAACATCAGTTTCCATCCTTTAAGATCACCTACTACTATCCAAAAATCAGACCTTGGATCCCATCTGTGCAACAACTCGATCAAAATGAGGCAAGCAATTCGACTGAGGCAATCAACACTAAGCCAGGAACCCAACCTCTGGGATGATGAGGACAGGCTGGTCTAGCTTGGAACAAGCTGGCCAGTTCTGCTCTCCCCAGATGGTATCTGTACCTTACAGCTTTCCTTTTCTTCCTCCCTTGGAGAAAATGGCAACTTCCCTAAATGAGTTCAGGATCCTTGAGAGTAGAAGGGGACAGACACAGTGAGGGGATGACATGGTTCATACTGCCTGGGTTTGGGCTCAACCAGTTCCCCTGAAATAGTAATACCTTAAAAACTACAAGAAATGTTGCAGCAATTCAACAATTCAAGCAGCCTCACTAACACCCTGTCCGGAAGACTCTGCACAGGATAACTATTGGTGCCTTCAAATGACCTGCTTCATCCTCAAAAGCCAAAGGCTGAGGAGAATAAAATAGATGCAGGCTCTAAAGGTGCTGCTGAACCTTGCAATGCTGGCAAAGAGGGGGTGTGGCGATTCTCTCGAAGGGGGCGACAGTTAATGGGGTCGGCATGTATCTGGTCACGATTGTCAAGTTAACACCACAGCTCCAATCCTGCACCAACTGAGTGCGTTTGGCTCCCCAGACACGCCCCTCAAAGATACCTTCAGCTAGCAGTGAAAGCACCTTTTGGGAGGGGGATGGTGGTGACAGGTTAGGCTTCTATAGCCGTCCGCAGTGGGCAGAGCAGCGAAGACAATCCCTGGAACCTGGCCGGGCGCGCGCACTGGCCACCCTGGGGACAGCGTGGGCCACCCGCCCAGGGTCCCCAGCTTCGGCCCCGCTCACCTTGCACTTGAAGCCGGCGGCGGGCGGCAGAAGCTCCCGCAGCAGGGCCTTGGCCACCTCTCGGCTGGCCTCCTCGCTCACGAAGTGCAAGTTAAGCACCTCATGAGCCTCGAACTTGGCGAGGCGCAGTAAGGAGCGGAGCGCGACGCGGGCCTTGGCCTGCAGCGCCGCATTGTGCTCCGCCTTGGTAAACATCATCAGCAGGTGGTAGTCCACCGGGCCCACCCCGCCGCCCTCCAGGCTCTTAGCTTTGGCACCCAGGGCTGGGGCCACAGAGCCACGCGCCAGTTCCGGCGCCAGCGGCGAGGGCGCGGCGGGGACTCCAGCGCGGGCCTCCTTCAGCCTCTTGGTGGCGCTGGAGAAGGTCTCCCGGCCCGATCCCAGGTAGTAGAAGGCACAGACAGCAAGCGCCGCGGCCAGCAGCAGCGCGCAGTAATGGGAGCGCACAGCGCCCAGGCGCGCCATGGTCCGAGTGCATGGGGGCCCGCCTCGGAGGATACTCATGCGCCAAGGACCCTCGGACCTAGCAACTGGAGAGGACCCGGGGACACCGGTACCCTAGCCACTTAGGGGCACCCGCGGCAGGAGGCGGCCATAGAGAGGGCGGAGCCACGCTTTCCAGAGCCAATCTTAGGCGCTGATACGCGAAAAGGCGTGGCCAAGGCTGCCCGGCGGCCGCGGGGTCCTAGGCTCAGAGGGATTAAAGCTGGAATGAATGTGTTCGCAGCAGTTTTCCTAAAGTGGTTTTGAGCAGCTAAGGAGGACTCGGAGGTGGAGAAGGCCAGCTGGCTGGCCGAGCTGTGAAAACTATACCCGTTATTAAGGGCCTAGCCACAGACGTCGAGCTGAGCCTTGGTAGGAATTGAGACGTCCAAAGCAGGCGCGGTTAAGAGAACGACTAAACAGCACGCACAAAGAGAAAAAAAAAATTATTGTCTATATCATTTTACCACCTAACTTCTTGTAGGCTTTAAATTCTCTCGCTGACTCCCTTCACGCCTTGGAGACCAGCTGGGGCTGGGAAAGTTACACTAGGAAGTTCTACCCTGTTTGGATATCTCAGGTGGTTAGAGTAGTGGTGTCCCCATACCCCAGGGCTGTGTGTTCCATCTCTGGGCAGGGCACATATAAGAAACAATCAATGAATGTATATGAAGTGAAACAACAGATCTATTTCTATCTAAAATCAATAAATACAATTTTTGAACAGCAAAAATAAATAAATAAAATCTCAAGCCCCTTCTCCATTCACTGTAAAAGGGTTGACACTGAGGTGTATACAAATTGCTCGCCCACCCCACTTGTCATCTCTGAGGCAGACCAGAGGCATCTAAAAGATGTGGCCAGGTGGCAAAAGACAAATACCATGTGATCTCACCTGTAAGAGGAACCTAATGAACAAAACAAACAAATGAGCAAGTAGAACCAGAGGCACAGAAATAAGGAACAGACTGACAGTGACCAGACAGGAGCCGGTAGGGGGATAAGGGAGGGAAGAAGGTGAAGGGTCTAGTAAAGGAACAGGTATAAAGGACCCATGGACATGGACAACAGGGTGGAGACTGACTGGGGTGGCAGGGGCAGGTGAGAGCAATGGGGGGAAAATTGGGACAACTGTAGCTGAACCATAAAATAAAATAAAAAATAAAGGATGTGGCCAGCAGAGGGACCAAAACTTCAGAATAGTTCAGAGCCTTGAAGGAATAATACCAGAGATTGTGATACCAATTATTTTCTTTGTTTTTTTAAGCAAACTTCAACACTTGTTAAAAGCCTTAATATGTACCAAGTAGTTTTGCAAATTATAAACTAAGGCACATTGAGGTAAATTCTCCAAGATCATGCACAGTGGCAATTTTGACCCGAGACAGACACTGTTAACTACATAAAAGCTCATTAACTTCAGTCTCTTAAGGACTGGTGATATACCATCATGTAAGTAAACATGCACAAATAGTCTACATGCTCGAAAGAGATGGAGGTGAAAATGCATGGACAAATGCATGTGCAAATTCTCTCACCAGTTTATTGTGCCACGCCATTATTTTTCAAAGCATGCTTCTCAGGCTACAATTCACCTCATGTCTAACTCTTGTTCTTTTCAACTGGAGCAACACTTTTCTGAAAACATTGGACCTCTGAAACAGGCTTGGCAACAAGTTCAATGCAAACTACTCACCTTTAAAAAAGATAATGGCAGAATTAACTCAGTTGAGTAACAGGTTCTTACTTTGGTTCATGTAATCCTCACAATTCTAAGAGATAATATTTGCACTTTACAATAGGGGAAATTAAAATTTAGAGAAATAAATCTCCCAAATCTAAAAGATTAGTAAGTAATAGAGCCAGTATCCTAACCCAAGTCTCAGTGTTTCCAAAGCTCCAGCTTTTCACCAAGATTAGCACTGGAAGCAGTAATTTGAGCTCTGGGTTATGTGTATTGCACCACAGCCTTCTGCAGATGACACTGTGATTAAGAGAGCAACTCTTAAGAGCTTGTTAAGAGCAAGTGAAGAAAGCTGGACTTCCAAGCTGGAAGACCACTCTGCCACTACAAGTTGAGCAAGGCACTAAATTTCTCCAAGCTGCAACTTTACCCATATGTAAAATGGGCTAATATTGATGCCGGTGCCTCATGGGGTGATGAGAGACAATAGATTAAAAAGCAGAACAGTGCCTAACATGTAGTAAACAAATATAAATTACGCAAGAAAGACCAAGCTCTAAAAAAAGTCTAAATATCCAATGAATACAAAAATATAATTTAACAATTATAGTTTTTCCATGATGTTTACAAAGACTAAACACCAAATACCCATTAAGACTCCATTGCATTTCCCCCACAGCAGTGTGGTATAGCTGTATTACTACACTCTAATTAGTGTCCATTATAAGGGAGAAATAATTCTCAAATTGTGCCTTTTAGTCCCCTGAGCTGCACCATCAATAAGGTGTTTTTTTTCCTCTGCCACTTACTCTAGAATGTATTCAACAAATACTTTATTCTTCAGACCTTTATAAGACCTCACTACTCCTGAAATTTATGAATAAGAAATGAATGACAAGATCATTTTAAATTTACATGGAAAATCAGTAGACACAGGAAAATACTCCAGAGACTGGTCTTATCTTCAGATTCTTTTATTCCCAATTCTTTGACCATAGAAAAAGCTAATTTTGCAGCTTCCTGAAGTGTGCTGTTGACTGAAATCTAAAACAGTGAGTTGAAGACAGCCAGTCATTTATTCAGTAGATACCTACTGACCACTATACAACATGCCAAGAAGTAGCACCTGAGGGTACAGCAGTGAAAAAACAAGAATCCCTGCCCTCCTGGAGTTTAACATTCTAGCAGTGGAAGATAGACAAACTAAGAAAAAGAGCCTTGCT
This sequence comes from Glossophaga mutica, assembly GCA_039655065.1. Classification (NCBI taxonomy): domain Eukaryota; kingdom Metazoa; phylum Chordata; class Mammalia; order Chiroptera; family Phyllostomidae; genus Glossophaga; species Glossophaga mutica. The sequence goes on along the minus strand of CM077304.1, from coordinate 170,437,002 downwards.
GTCTTCCTCTGTATCCCTCAGCAGAAGTCGCTGGGGTCTTCTCAGAGTTTCACCAAACTGGAGAGCACTTGGTGCCCGCTGGAAGCTGAAGCCACACCTCCCCTTGCATGGCCCCTGTGGTGAGCCAGCCAGCACCTGCACCCAGGGAAGCACCGGCTCCACCATCTGCTATTGGCTGACCTGCTACTTCACCTGGGCAGCCAGGTCTCATGGCCCAGGTGGCAATCACTACAGCTGGAGTGGCTGTGGCTGTACTGTCAGCCACATGCTAGGTCATGCCATCTCTGGGGGCTTCAGTGGAGGACATGTCAGGTAGCAGCTAGGAGTGACCGGCCAGAGGGGCAATAAAGGAGGGCCCTCGCCATTACAGTCTTACAAAGAACTTCTTAGAGGAGGCTAGAAGCGAAAGGGAGACCTGTCTCACCAATTAATTCAGCAGTCCTGAGCCTAGTTTGCTAAGATTACTGGGTGTCCAGAGCATCACAAGAAAAATAGCACAGGAGGAGGGGAGTGCTTGAGACTCTGTGCTGGGAAAGGGAGCCTCTGTAACAATTTCACTAACAAAGACAAAGAGCCTTTACTAGCTGAGAAAGAAAGCCTTTGTAGCTATACATTATTCCCAAGGTTCAGGGGAAGGAAAAGGAGGGGTAGGTATATAACCCCTGAACCCCAATAGGTGGCATACTTAGATTAGCTAAATACCCACTCGTAGCCCCGGAACGAATGTATAGAACAAACTTACTAGCTTACTAACAACTTTATTTTCTCTACAAGCCAGACATTTAGACTAGCTGGGTGACTCCTTGCAGCTCCGTGCTCCTGTGCATCTCATAAATAAACTTGCCACCTCATTTCCACTCTACGTTGTTGTCTTTCACTTGAATTCCTCTCTTGCAAGCAAGACAAAAGCTGAGAAACAAGCTGGTTGGGGGGGGGGGCGGGGGCGTGGCAGCTCAAGTGTCTCCTCCATAACAGAAGTTAGGCTGAGCCTTCAAGGCCTGACTCCACTTACCAGGAGGCTCAGGGAACTCGGTCTGCATGCTAGCAGCAGCAGCAGCAGTGACAGTTTGGACTGCACCTCTATGAGATGAAACAGTTTTGGAGTGTGCCCAGACCAGGGTGACCTTAAGCTTTAAGAGGGTTTCAAGGAGGTGTTGAAACAGTGCAGATTTACAAATGGACTAGCCTAATCAAGAAGGTCAAATTGAAGAAATGGAAAATCATCTTTCATCACCAAATTAGTTTATTTACAGTGTAAAAATAGAATTGATAGTGAAAGTATAAAATTACCAGTGAAACCTCTCCTCTATTAAAACAAAACAAAAACCCCTCTCCTCTATTGTTAATAGTTTCCTTGCCTCAGAATTGCGATGGAAGAGGGTGTTCTTACTGTGTAGAAGTTCCCTGAGATGGTATTGAGTTTGGGGCTGGGCAAATATTTGTGTGGCAGCTTAAACCAGCTTTTGTGATGTTACTGTGTGTGAATCAATTAGAATAAAGTGACTTTCTTCCAAAAAAAGAAAGAATATAGGGTGTCAGGTGGTGCTATTTCCTATTTCCTCAGCTTAAAATAGACATAACTGGGTGTATATTAACATGGCTAAAGAGACAAAAAAGATTGGGTAAGCACAACTAGCCTTCAGTTCTAACTTCAACTGTGGCCAACTTCTCTGACTTCTAAGCAGAGATTAGAGGCCACTGGTTTTCACAGCTATAATATCGGGTAGATTATCAGATTTTCTCTTTATTGACTACAACCCAATATTGTCGAGGACACAGAGAAACAGGCATATTCCTTCACAGCAGATGAGGGTTTGTTTATTGGTACAACTTTTTCTGGAGACTCTTTTGGCAATCCTAAAATCTTTTTTGGCCTCTAAGAGAACTTGGAGTTCTCTCTCCTATCCAGATGACTGTTTCTCCCTAAGACAGTGGTTCTCAAATTTTTGTTGACATTAGAAGTATGGCGGTGGGGGGGGGGGGCGGGGCGCTTAGTAAAAACACAAAGGCTCGTGCCGTATCTATCTGCAGTGAGCCTGAGCCTCGATGGTCATTGCTTTATAGATCAAAATTTGAAAAGCACTGCCCTAGACCTTCACCCTGCCAACCTCTCTGCTTCAGACAAATGGTCATTATACACTAACCAATCCAGCATCCAGCTGAGGCAGCATCCTGAACAATCCCATAAGGGCCATCTGTAAATGACCCAGTCCTATCTTTCTCTGTTTCAGGAAGTTAAGAGAATAGGAGGTGTGTCTACCTTTTTACCATAATATCCCTGGTACCTAACACAGTGCCTGACACATTAAATGAGCCACAAAAATGCACCCACCCCCTTGTAAACCAGCATTGTGAACCAGCAGTCTAGGGATTCATCCTAAGGAAATAATTAAGAGTATACTCAATTATCTAGCCATAAGGATAATGCAGAGCTAGGTTTATGATGTCAAGAAATTAGAATCAAATGTTCTTCAATAAAGGGGCTAAACTAAAATGATGCTTTCAATAAAAGCGATGTATTCAACAAATGCAAGTAGAAATTTTTTTTGAAGAGTTTATTTATTAATTTTAGAGAGGGGGAAGGGAGGGAGAAAGAGAAGGAGAGAAACATCGATTGGTTGTCTCTCCTACATGCCGCTTCTGGGGACCAAACCCACAACCCTGGGATGCGCCTTGACCAGCAGTCGAACAGGCAACCTCTCGCTTTGCAGAACGATGCCCAACCAACTGAGCCACACCAGTCAGGGCACAGGTTAAAAAAATTTTAAATAATGGAAGAACCTATAAAGACTCAAGAGACATGTTAGCCAACTGCAGTGAATGAAACACGAACTTGTATTTGAAGAATCTATTTTAAAATCAAAACACATTTGAGACAATTGTGAAAATTTGAATACTAACTACATAGTTTTCTATAGGGTTCACGGAAGGTTGTATGTAAATGATTAGCTCAATCCATCACTTCTACTGACAAGACAGTTGAGATGGGGTAGGTAAGCTGGTTATTTACGTGTTTCATGTAAATAACAATTTATAACTTCTATAGCACTGTAAAATGTAGGTATATTTTCCTAGTTGTTATCTCAAAGAATGCTAACAGAAAAAATAAGATTATTTTCTTCATTATTAACCACAAAGTCCAATCCTAACTGATTACGTACAGGATCCATGGTGTTCAGCACTTATGCACTGTGAAGTGACCGGCCCTGTCCCACAGTGGATAGTCAAAAAGACGTTTGTTGAAGGAATGAATGGCTAATACGAATCTTCCTGAATTGTGTGGTTCCTTAATCCTTAATGTGTAACTTTCTGGCCCTGTGGAGTATTTGCTTATTCCCTGCCCCTGCACCATGGGAGACTGTTTTATTTCCACATGTATCCCCTGCAGCACCTAGAACTGTGTCTTGCTTAACAACAGCAACAATAAAACAACTACTAAGTTGCTGAAATTAACAAATACTTATAAATAGTATAAACCCTGAGTATATAGAATTAAAGAACAAGTAGTTATAGTTGTATATAAAAGCGAAAAAAAAACTTGGTGCTATGTATCTCATTATTTAAACAAGCACTGACCCTTAGATATAAAGTGCAAGCCACATGTATAACCTTAAAGTTGCTAGTAGCCACAGTAAGAACGTAAAAAGAAACAGGCAATTTTAATGCTAACAATATATCCAAAATATTATTTGAACACATAATCAATATGCAAATTAATGCGGTATTTTACATTTTGGGGGTTCTGTGTCTTTGACACTCAGTGTGCACCTTGCATTCACAGCACGTCTCACGTTAGACTCGCCACACGGGAAGTGCTCGATGGCCACATCTGGCTAGTAGCTACCATACGATAGGACATTACAAATTTGAATGTAACAAAATATTTGTAAATCTAAAATTACAAGATAACATAAACCATTTTAGACAAAGTCAGAAGGTTTTGACATAAACCAAGTGTAATTTGATAAGTATCATTCAAAAATAAGAATGAGGAGGTATGTGGGGAGAGGAACTAGGACAGTGGCGGGTGGTTGGTTTCCTGTAAAGCTTAATTTTGTATAAAGATGGTCCATGTGTTATTTGTGTGATTTTTAAAAATCAGCTTTTAAAAAAGGTGAATTAATTATTTATTAAGTGTACTATCAAAATAAAGAAACTTATGGGAGGATGAATATTTCTTACTTTGCAACCTCTACCTTAGAATTGACCTAAAGAGTATATTTTTTGAAAAATATACTATAATAGACTTCTGGTCAAGATGGCAGCATAGGTAAATGCAGGACTCGCCTCCTCCCACCACCACATCAAAATTACAACTGAACTATAGAACACCCATCATTCAGAACTGCCTGAAATCTGGCTGACTGGAAGTCCTAAAACTAGGGGATTAAAGAAAAAGCCACATCAAGAGCAACAGAAGGGCCCTGACGGGTGTGGCTCAGTGGACTGAGTGCAGGCCCACAAACAACTGAAACATCGCTGGATCGATTCCCATTTGGGCTGCAAGCCAGGTCCCCAGTTAGGGGCAGGCAAGAGGCAAGCAATAGATGTATCTTTTCGCACATTGATGTTTCTCTCTCTTTTTTTCTCCCTCCCTTCTCTCTCTAGAAAATAAACAAATAGATAAAATATTTTTTAAAATGAAAGGAGGGGCAGGGATTCCCAATAGGCTGGTCCTACACCCACCCGTGGCTGGTAAAAATCAGGAAAGATATCTCAGCTACAGAGGTCTCACCTGAGAAGTGAGGAGTCTTGGTCCCACACCAGGGACCCCTAGCCCAGGGCTCCAGTGCCAGAAAAAGAAGTCCTCACAACTTCTGACTATAAAAACCAGTGGAGATTGTGGCTGAGGAAAACAGTAGCTTCTGAAGTACCAGACAGTTCTTCTTAAAGGACCCACACTCAGACTTACTTCCTCTGAGGCCCAGTGCAGGGTCAGCAGCTCAGAAAGCACCAGGGACATACGTAGAAGAACTGAACCATCCAGAATCAGGGCAAGAGCTGGGGGAATGCAGCTCTGTCCCAGAGAGAAGTGCTGGCAGAGGCTGTTGTTCCTTTGATGAGGCCATTCTTCCTTTGATGACCTCACCTCCCACACAGTCAGCAGGCAGGTGCCATATATGAGTCATATTTGAGTTTCCATCAACCTGGCTTATACTGTTCACCCCACCCTGGTGATTCCCTGAGGCCCCGCCCCACCCAACTTTTAGGCTCACCCAAGCTGTTTCCAGTGGCTTTTCCATAGGAATGGCCTGTCTTGGCTCATGCTTCAGATTTTCCTAAAATCTCTCAAACAAACATCATTTGGCTTTGGCAAGCCCTGTACCACTTGCTAAGTGGCCCCAGGCCCAGCAGTAGCAGCAGCTGGCCTTGGTTCACAGTTTGGCTTTACCTGGTACTTACCCAAGCCCAGCACAAGTAGCAGCCATCTGTAGATCACTTTGTAGCTCATGCTGGGTAGCCCAGGCAGAACATAGGCAGCAACTGACTATGGATGGCACCTCCTAGGAGGCCCCACAGCCAGTGCACCCAGTGGAAAGCTTCAGACAACAATGAAGCTCCACTATACAACCACCTCCACAAGCAATACATTCAAGGGGTGGATTCAGCAGGCATCAGAGCCCTGCTGAAGTAAGTCCTGCTCTGTGGGGTGGGCCCTTGCACAGCCAATCTACCACAGTGGTCAGAATTTGGTGGTCAGCAGTCACAGCCAGTTCTTATTGCTGCTTGTCCTGTGGGTAAATCCCTCCCATTGATGTACCAACAGCAACCCAGGCTCAACTACAACAAGCAGGTGTACACAGCTCACACAGGAATGGCACACCCGGAATGCCCAGCTTAGATGATTGGAGGAAGCTGTACCAGTAGACCCTACAGGACACCTAGTACATTAGGCCACTCTACCAAGCCTGGGAGATGTAGCAGCTCTACCTATTATATAGAAATAAACAAAGGGAGGTTGACATAATGAGGAGACAAAGAAACTTGGCTCAAATGAAAGCACAGAACAAAACTCTGGGAAAAAACCTAAACAAAATGGAGACAAACAATCCACTAGATGCAGAGTTCAAAACATTGATTATAAGGATGCTCAATGAACTTAGTAAGAACTTCAACAGCGTAAAAAAGGACTAGTCAGAAATGAAGGATACACTAAATGAAATGAAGACTAATTTACAGGGCAACAACAGTAGAGTAGATGAAGTGAGAATTGAATCAGCAATTTGGAATATAAAAAAGCAAAAAACAAAACAAAACAAACAAACACCAAACCCCACACAAACCAATCAGAACAACAAAAATAAACAAGAAGAAAAAGAAAAATGAAGATAGTGTAAGAAGCCTCTGGGACAACGTCAAGCATACTGACATTTGCATCATGGGGTGCTGGAAGAGAGAGAGCAAGAAATTGAAAACTTATTTGAAGAAATGACTGAAAACTTTTGTAACTTGGTCCAGGAAGCACAGAGAGTCACAAAGAAGATGAATCCAAAGAGGCCCATACCAAGACACAGCATAATTAAAATGCAAAAGGTTGAAGACAAAGAGAGCAAGAGAAAAGCTGTTAGTTACCCACAAGGGAGCTCCCATAAGACTGTCAGTTGATTTCTCAAAAGAAACTTTGCAATTCAGAAGGGATTGCCAAGAAATATGAAAAGTGATGAAAAGCAAGGACCTAGAGCCAAGATTACTGTACTCAGCAAAACTATCATTTAAAATGGAAGGGCAGATAAAAAGCTTCCCAGACCAAAATACACACACACACACACACACACACACACACACACACACAAAGGAGTTTATCACCACCAAACCAGCATTAAAAGAAATGTTAAAGGATCTTTTTTAAGAAAAAGGAAACAAAAGATAAAAAAAACAAACAATAAAATGGCAATAAATACATATCTATCAACACAGAAGCTAAAAAAAATAAACAAGTAAAACACAAACAAACTCATAGAGAACATTTTGACAACTGCCAGATGGGAGGGGTATGGGGAGATGGGTGAAAAAGGTGAAGGAATTAAGAAGCACAAATTGATTGTTACAGAATAGTCATGAAAATGTAAAGTACAGCATACAGAATATAGCCAATAATATTCTAATAACTATGTATGGTGTCAGATGGGTGTGAGATTTATCGGATGATCACTTAGTAAGTTAATGTAATGTTACTGGGATGTACACCTCAAACTAATATAATAATGTGTGTCAACTATAACTGAAAAATTAAAAAGATTAAATAAATAAAATTTAAAAATAAAAAGAACACTTCTCAGCTTTCCTTATGGATAATGGTGGCCAATTAGAAGTAAGCTGGTGTCATGGAGTACCGGGATTTTTGAGGAAGCTCCTTAGATGGGCTGATTCACCTGGGGAAAACACACTGTTGTTGCCCCTCCAGCCTTTCTTCTCCTTGCCTGGAATGCAGACATGATGGAGCTCCAGGAATCATATCACACCAGATGGAGACCTAAGGGATGGAAGCTATAAACTGAGGATGCAGAGCATAAAGATAGAAGCCTGGATTCTTTGTAATTGATAAGCATGGGTCCACCATGCTAGTCCTGAAATGCTTTGTCCAGACTTCTTTTTATATGGAAGAAAAATAAATAAATTTATTTATTTAAGCTTCCCCTCTTCGGGCGACACTGGTTTATAGTCACTCTCGCGTTTGCAGAAAACAAGCATGTGCAACTGAAACAATTATTAAATTGTCAAGTTTTGGCAATACTCTGTGCATTTTGCAAATGCTGTAGAGGACCCCTGGGCTTTCTGACTATAACAACGGACTGGAACTGGATGATCAATACAAGATCCTCAGATGGCCTGCGGTTTCACTAGGAAGGAAACGATCTGCCTTCTAGCAATTAGCCTTCCTTGCACAGAATCATGGGTAGTTCTGGGTCAAAACATAGATCTAAAAACCCAATTACTGCACGAGCGATCATAAATAACAGAAACCGGGTAAGTCCGCGGGTCAAGCCCCTTATGTAAGGCAAGAAGTTACTCAGGGCAGTGCGGTGACCCGGAAGTGACGAAGAGGCCGCCCCGCGCGCCCACGCATTCCTGCGGTGCCGAGGCCTGTTTCCTCCCGCGGTCCCCGCGGGGGCGTGGCGATGCCCCGCATCCTCTTCGGCCTCTCTGAGAGAGCAGCGCTAATCAGCGCCGAAGCACCCCTACCGAAGAGCCACGGCCAGGACGGGGGCAGCGGCACGGGGCCGAGAGGAGCAGCCGGGCGGGGAGAACGCCCGAGGGGACAACGTGGGCCCCGGACGGCGAGCCGGCCTAACTGCCCCGCTTGTGCAGGGCGGGGCTCGTCCACGCTGAGGAGGCGAGCTCGCAGCGTCTCCAGACCCACTTCAGGTCGGGAGGACTCCGCGTCCCACGGGGTCTCCTGGGCCCAGAACTCCTCCCAGAAGCAGCGGCTGCTTCTGCGGCCAGCCCTCCCCTTCCGCGGACTCCGAGCGCCGGCGAGGTCAGCGGCGGAAACGCTCCGGGCCAGTTCCTGGCGGCTTCGGGCGGTGCTTGGAGCGCCGGTGGGCGAGCGGGCTTTGCTGGGAGTAAGGGGCTGTCGCGCCCTGCTCCGCTCCTGGAGGCTCGGCCAAACAGAGCCCCGGATGTGGGAGGAAAGGAGGCTGGAGGGCACCAGGCTGGACTCCTTGTGTCACACCTGTGGAAACTGAGCAAGTTCAGCGGGTCAAGGCCAAGACTAGACCCTAGGTGTTAGGTTTCTCGTGTTCCTCTCACTCTCTTGGTAGGCCTCCTGAGACACATGCAAAGGGCAGGGCGGGGCTGCTCCCTCCTTTGTTTCAGCAGAGTATTTCAACTTGAAATCACTTAGGCCTCCTAGAGGATTCCCCTAACCTTTAAAATTTTAAAGGGGTGTTGAAATGAATTTATAAGCATCCCATCAAATGAGCAGCAGTGCTGTGTTGACACCTTAACGGGCTCCTGAAGTGAATCAATGGATTCTGGCTGTAGACATTTTGTAGCTCAACCCAATTTGTTTACATTCGGAAGATAGCTGTTAACATGTCAAAAGTACGCATTTTGCAGTGTGCTTACATTTGTTTTTTGGTATGTGCGTGTGGTTACTGTTGCATTCACCAACGCGAGAAACAGATGTTCGGAAACTTTCAGGATTCAAAGGTGTTACTTTATTGGCCAAAAGTTTTAACCTGCGCAGGGGCGAACTCTCAGAGTGTCCGGAGACACGATGCTCAGAAGAGCTGCAGATGAGAGCGCGCCTCAGGCTTACAGCTAGGCCTTTTTATAAACACAAGCAAGCAAGCATTTCACAGAAACAGAAGTGGCTGTTAGCTATTGGCTATCTTTTGGCGCGCACGGGATCTGTACATTGCAGGGTTTGGGGAATGGGAAATTTAAACCTAAACATCTCCTTAAATGGTAATCTGCCTCCAGTTCTTTGTTCTGTGTTCCTGGACAGCCAAATCTCACAGGAACAGTCCTTTAGCTATTTTCCTGGTTCCAACAGTTACAATATCTAAAAAAAACGAAAAGTTGCGGAAGGACAGCCATACATGCTCCTGCCTAAGGGATTTTGCGTTTGCAGTACCCCTTGCCTTGACCTGGAACACCCCCTCTCAACGCCCCTCCTCAGATGTATGCTGAAATGCCACTGCAGAGCCTCATACAGACTAGCAAACTTACACTCACACTGCTTTCCCCTCCACCTGCTTTATTTTTCTTCATAGCGCTTTTGACGACCGAATGATATGGTACATATTATTTTATTGACTGTGTCCTTCAATTAGAATACAGGCTCCTTGAGAACAGTATATTGTCCGTTTTAGTCACTGCTTAATTACCCAGGCCTAAAACAGTGCCTGGCACATAGCTGGTGTTCAGTAAAAATTTGTTATGTAGTTGAATGATGTGGCGGAAAGAACATGTGATTAGGAATTAGAGGCCCTGCATGAGTTATTTCAGCTTTTAGAAACTATATTACCTAGGTAAAGTTACTTAACCTCTCTGTACTTCACTTTTTCATCTATAAAATGGAATTGATAATATTCACCTCACTGGCTTACAGTAAAGATTAAATACGGTGGTAGAGTCCTACACTAGAATGTCATTTCTTAGTTAAAATGAATCACATATGCAACACCTGTCAACCAAGATAAATCCTGAAGGCAATGTTGAGGGAAAAAAGCGAATTGCAAAGGAATACATAATAGTATGTCACTTACATATCATTTTAAAACCACAAAAAAAGGACTTTGTGGGAGTTACGTATACATACATATGTGCTAAAAGCATAAAAACATGGTTGGGGAGGATACACATAAACTCCAGAAGAGTTGTACCTCTAGAGAGTGGGACAAGGGAAGGCGATTGTGAGGCTCCAGCATATCTGTGAGGGTTTCTTTTAATAGGACCTGAATTAATCATGACACATTTAACATCTGTCATATTTGAGTGGGTATTAATTATATTACTATTTGTATCTATATGGTTAAGATATCCCAAAATGCATAAAAACATTTTTTAAAACTTAAGTTGAAAAAGTTTATCAACTAAAAGGTAATAAATGTTAGGTATTATTTTTGGATCATATGAAGAAAGCTTATAAAAATTACAACATATGGAAAGCAATAGCTAAATAGCATTGTAATTCTAAAAGGCAGAATTAGAACAAACATTAGAAACAACAAATTGGGAAACCAATTAATTCAAGAAGGTATTTTTTTGTGCAAGATATTGTGTTAGGTACTTCTGTAACAAAAAGATGAGGGAGACAAAGTGAGTTTCAATATGTACAATCTGTGGATGTAGAAAGGCTATAATAACCCATAAAATTAAAAGCAAAGCAAAATCCAATGAATGCCGTAAGAAAGGTGTAAATAGTATTCATTGGAAAACTAGAGGAGGGAGAGATCATATCTACTTCCCGGGAGAGAAGGTGCAGTAAGGGGCTGAAAGAGAATGTGGCACTACATCTGAGATGGTGACAGAACTCCAGAGTTAAAGGTTTTAGCTTTAGTCATAGTTGATAGGCTTAAGTGATTTATGCCCATGGAAAGCTGTTATTCTAGGAACTGGAATGCATGACCTACACGATTCCAGGAGGTCAACAAGTAATTCAACCTTTGTGACCCAGGGGATCTGCAAGCTATCCTGAGATGGTATCAGAGCCATTGTGTTCTGAGGAGGGAATATCTGTGACTCAGATAAAGAATTGTTGATCAGCAGATAAGGAAATACTAGGAAAAATATCCCTGGACTGAAACTCTTTTCTGATTAACCTATTCCCAAACCCCTTACCTACCCTGCCCTTCTCCCTATAAAAAAGGCTGGCTTGAGATGAGATGTTAAGATGGTTTTTGAGGATTGCTGGCATTTGAATAAAGCACCCATAATGATTCAATCCTTGTCTCTACTTACTGATTCTGGTAGTGACAGGCAGCATAAATGCTTACTTTTCCAGTTTCAACAGCAGTGGAAAGATGAGCAAGACTTGAAGAGACAAATATTGGAGAAAAAGAATACATTCTAACTAGAGGCAATAGTATGAACAAAAAACATACTGAAGGAGAGATGAGTGGTCCGGTTTGACTGGTTCAAGGAACATTAACATAGTCTGGGACACTTGTACAGACCCCAGTAAGCAATGGAGAAGCACTGGAAGATTTTAAATAAAGAGTGACACAGTCAAAGCTACACCCAAATCCAGCAGAAGGGTACAGGACAGAATAAAAGGAGGGGGATAACTTATGTAAAAAAAATAAAATTTCTTAGCAGTATATCAATAAATGAGCAGTTGATGTCATTCCAAGCAGACATCCTTTCTCCAGGTACCCATATATTTCTCTCTAAAGTTTTTAAGTTTTTCATATGGCTGAGTCTATTTCCTTATCTCCACTCAGTCCTAAACCTACCTGCACTGTCTTCTTTGCCCTACCCACCCCCTCTTAAATGCCCCTCACCAAAATCACCAATGATTTTCATCTGGCTAAATCCCAAAAGATCTTGATCAGCTCTTCCTGTTTTGACCTCCCAAAAGCATTTGCCGACATAGACTAATACCTCTTTCTTGGAACACTTTCTTCCTTTAGCCTGTATGACTCACTCTCTTATTAGCAACACTTCCTTTGTTATCTCCTTAACTGTTGGTATTCCTTAGGATTCTAACTTAACTTCCCTTCTCTTTTTTATTCCTAAGTGACATCAGCATTTCCTAAGGCTTCAGGTAACTTTTCACCTACTGATCACTCCCAAACTCTTTGCTTCTGCTGAGGTTTCTCTCTGAGCTTTTTATTTCATACGTCTACCTTTCAACTGATTTTTTCCCCCATGAATTATTCCCAGGCACTTTAGTTTTGTTTAACTTTTTATTATGGAAAGATTCAAATATATGCAAAAGAGAGAATAAAGAACCCTGTATGCCCATCACCCAGTCTCAATAGTTACCAGCATATGGCCTGTCTTTTTCTTTTTAAAAAAATTATTTTCTTGGTTGTGCTATTACAATCGTCCCAATCCCCCTACCTTTGTGCCCACCACCCACCCCCCTCAGGCAATCCCCACCATTGTCTACATCCACGGGTCATACAAAAATGTTCTTTGGCTACTCTATTCCCTATACTGTACTTTACATCCACATGACTATTCTGTAACTATCAAATTGTACTTCTTAATCCCTTCACTGTTTTTGCCTGATGCCTCCCCTGGCCCCACCCAACCAATGTTTTGGCAACCACCAAAACATTCCCTGTATCTATGATTCTGTTTCTGTTCTGCTTGTTTGTTTATTTTGTTTTTAAGATTCAATTATTGATAGATATGTATTTATTGCCATTTTATTGTTCATGTTTTTTGAGCTTCTTAAAGAAGACCCATTAACATTTCATATAATACGGTTTTGGTGGTGTTGAACTCCTTTAGCTTTATCTTGTCTGGGAAGCTATCTGTCCTTCCATTCTGAATGGCAGCTTTGCTAGGTAGGGTAATCTTGGTTGTGAGTGCTTGCTTTTCATCATTTTAATATTTCATTTTAATATTTCTTACCAATCCCTTCTAGCCTGCAAAGTTTCTTTTGAGAATTCAGCTGATAGTCTTATGGCAGATCCATTGTAGGTAACTAATTTCTTTTCTCTTACTGCTTTTAAGATTCTCTGTTTATCTTTAACCTTGGGCATTTTAATTATGATGTGTCTTGGTGTAGGCCTCTTTGGGTTCATCTTATTTGGGACTTTCTGCACTTCCTGGACTTGTATGTCTATTTTCTTAACTAAGTTAGGAAAGTTTTCTGTCATTATTTTTTCCAATAGGCTTTCAATTTCTTGCTATCTCTCATCTCCTTCTGGCACCACCATCATGCAAATGTTGGTATGCTTGAAGTTGTCCTAGAGGCTCCTTACACTATTCTCATTTCGGAGACTCTTTTTTCTTCTTACTGTTCTGATTTTTTTTTCTTTCTTATATTCCAAATCACTAATTTGATTCTCAGCTTCATCCATTCTATAGTTAATTCCTTGTAAATTGTTCTTCATTTTACTTAGTATATCCTTTGTTTCTGACTGGATCTTTTTTATACTGTTGAGCTTCTCACTAGGTTCATTGAGCATCTTTATAACCAGTGTTTTGAACTCTGCATCTAGCAGCTTACTTATCTCCATTTTGTTTAGTTCTTTTTCTGGTTTTATTCTGTTCTTTCATTTGGGCCATGTTTTTTTGCTCATTTTGTCAGCCTCTCTGTGTTTGTTTCTATGTATTATATAGAGCTGCTAGGTCTCCCAAGCTTAGTAGAGTGGCCTAATGTAGGTGTCCTGTAGGGTCCAGTGGCACAGCCTCCCCTAGTACCCAAGCTGGGTACTCGAGTTGTGCTCACTGTGTTGGCTGTGTACACATTCTTCCTGTAGATGGGCCTTGATTGTTGTTGGCACATCCAAGGTCAGTGACTGTGTTCTTCAGGGGTCACACAGCATAAGCTACAACATGATCTGCAGATGGCAGCTACTTATGCTGGACATGGAAGTGCCCAGGAGAGGCGAAGTTGTGAAGCAAGGCTGGCTGCTGCTAGTGCCAGCCTGGGGCAACTTAGCAAGAGGTACAGAGTTCACTGAAGCCAGATGCCACTGGTTTGAGAGAATTTAGGAAAATTTGAAGCATGGGCCAAGACAAGCCATTTGTACGGAAAAGCCACTGGAAACCACTTGGGTGGGCCCAAAATTTGAGTGGGGCAGGGCCTTAGGGCATCACCAGGGTGGGACAAACAGTATTAGCCAGGTTGATGGAGTCTCAGACATGGCATTTGCCAGATGGTTCTGTGTCTCTGTGTGTGTAGGGGGTGGGTGGGTGGGGAGGGCTCAGGAAGAGAATAGTGGCTTCTACCACCACTTCTGTCTAGGAGAAACCTGTCCTCCAAACTCTTCTCCTGATGCCTGACAATTCAGTTCCTCCTTGTATGTTTCCGGTGCTTTTTAATCTGCTGCCCCCATGCTGAAGCTTGGAGGGAGTGAGTCTGAGTAAGTCTGTGCATGAGCCATTTAAGAGGAACTGCCAGGGAATCTTGTAATTTCTGTCTTCCAAATCCTCAATCCCCACTGGTTTTTACAGCCAGAAGTTATGGTGACTTCTCTTCCTGGCACTGGAATCCTGGGATGGGTGGCCTATTGTACCGCTGGGACCCTTCTCTCCTGAGATATCCCCCCAATTTTTGTCTGCCACATGTAGATGTGGGAGCAGCCAGTTCTGCATCTCTATCCCTCCTACCAGTCTTGTAGTTTCTTCTTTAATTCTGTATTGTAGGACTTCCATTCAACTTGATATCTGATGGTTCTGTATGATGGTTGTTCTATAGGTTAATTGTAAATTTTATGTGGTTGTGTGAAGAGGCTAGTTGCATTTACCTACACCACCATCCATTTTGATTGGAAGTGGCCAGCTCTTTTCATCTATAACTCTCCTGCCTCATTTCTTTTCTCCTTGACTGGATTATTTTAAAGAAGATCCAGACATCATATCAATTTATCTGTAAATGCTTCCATTTGTATCTCTTAAAGGTAAGGACTCCATTTGACCTCCAAAGCTTTCCACTTCCCTCCAAATCCCATTGCCATCATTCTAGTTTCAAACCATCACTGTCTCTTGCCCAAATTACTTCAATGGTGTTCTAGCTTGCCTTTGTTCCTTTAGGCATGTTTTCCCTTCAATCCATTCTCTACACTGGGAGTCTCCCAACTTTTTTAACTGTTCAAAATATTGTAAAAATTAAAAAAATATGCACCTATATGTGCATGTTTATTTATTAACTACATATACTTAACAATGTGTGCTATATTATACATAAAATTCATGGTAATGTAAAATCAGACACCATACAGCTGTTGATTGTTTCCTGTTTTTTGCCTCACCTCCTCTTTTATCATTTGGGAGATGGGGGTGAAATGTAGGCAGAGTGTGAGGCAGGAAGGGGAAAGGCTTGAGTGGGTCCCAGTGTGCTTGGCGCCTTGGTATTTCTGAAGCCCAGTGTCCCAGATCAAGTTGGCGGAGGGGCATCACCCAACATCTCCCAAAGTTTCATACAGCATACAGGTAGAATTATCCCCATTGATGATTAGACTAGAGTTGGAATGACCACTAGGTGGCACTGCAACTCAAGTTAGACCAATATCACTGGTTCTCAAATGCTGAAACTCCTGGCAGCCAGGCTGTGCAAGTTCCATCACAATGCACTGGACTTACTCACTTAATTTGTGGTATTACATCAAGATTTCACTGTATAACTAATATCATAAAGTAAACACTCACATGGAGACCTTTTAAAAATTAGATAAAAGTTATAATTGTGCAAGTTTCTTTCTATACCTGAATGAATTTCAAACTATATCTCCTTGGTACACACATACTCAATAATTTGCATATTAAATAATTTGAATAAATTTTAAAGGTATTTACTATTTTATTATTTAATGGTTTGAATTTTAAATAATTTTTAAGAGATTAGTCCTAGTCAATGTTGGTGCTGGAATTGTTCTACACAGCAGACAGAGCAACCTTTTCAAAATCTGAGTCAATAACTCAACTATGTACTGAATATTGTCAGACAGATTAATGGGTAAAAAGGGGCATGTGTCCATTGATTTTCATTGGATAAAGCCTCAAATAACAGACCAACATAAACACAAGTCAACATTCTGAAACTAAATAAAACAGAATAAATGATCTTGTGCAGCCGAATTGCACAAGTACACTTGTCCCATTTAGTAGAAACACTGTAAAAAAATAAAACATTACAAAAAACAGCTAGTCCTCATAGGGGAACTTAAAATATTTAAGAAACTCAAAAATAAAGCTACTTGTTTTCATATTCATGTGGCAATTTCATATCTACTAAGGCTATGTAATATTGGGTTGGCCAAAAAGTCCTGTTTAGTTTTTTCCATAAAATAAAGGACACATTTTTCTTTTTCACCAATAACTATATTGACTTGGATATTAGAGTACGTCAGCTACCTCCTGCTATTAGCTTCTAGTAGGCAGAGGCCAGGGGTGCTGCTCAACATCTTCCCACGCATAAGACAGCCTCACAGCAAAGGATTATTTTGCCAAAATGTCAATATTTCCAAGAAACTTTGCAAATCACTTTTGACACATTCTATCAGCCACAGCACCTTCTCATACACTGCACAAATCTTTTTTCCTTTTGTGTTTCAGCTGCATTTTTACCTTTTGTGAAATAATAAAGCATAATACACTGAAAATGTTGTGTATCTTTTTCCATCTTCAATATTAAAATTGCTGCACAAAAATGCACCAATTCTGATGTTTTTTTAAAATGCACACTGATATGACAACTGTCACAATACAATCTAACAAAATTGTTTTGAATAAAATTAAAAGACAACTAAGCACTACCAGAGCCATCATACGGAAAAAACTAAAACTTTTTGTCTAACCCAATAGAACTAGGACTCCACTATATTTGGAGACGAATCAGAAATAAGGACATGGACTACTTTCCCATGTGTCCAAGAGATTTCTATCTCAGTAATGGATTATTATCATTTATGTTGTTAAGTATGATGGTAAAATTATATCAAATTTTTTGCATGGGAATGATTATTTACATTTGCAATCATTACCTTTATTTTTCTCAAAATAGTTTCATCTGCTGTTATCCTTCCAATAGCTCTATAATATAAATAAAGTTCAAGGAGAGAGGTTTCTCTGTTTTTTTTTTTTTAACAGCACACAAATCAAAATTTTAATATATGTCCATGGGGATTCACATATTCATGAACATTCCAGTGACAGTGAGGCAACATTGGGTATATATGACATTTTTGAACAAAGGAGAAGGAGGAGAATGAAGTATTAGATTTCGAAAATAAGAACTGATGATTTAGGTAGTTGAGGAAGAGTGGAACAAACATGGCAGGCAAATTCTTGCTGGGCAACTCAGAAACAATGGAACACAGTAAGTATTTCAACTAATAGGCACCTGCCTGAAGCATGAGCACAGAGGTTTCTGAGTTCTTAAACTTGAGAATGTATTGGCATCGCATGGCAGGCTTATTAAAACAGTCCTGAGCTCCAGAGATTCTGATTCAATGTGCCTTAAAGGGAACTCAATCATTTGCATTTTTTAAAATCTTCAACTGAGGATATGTTTATTGATTTGAGAGAGAGGGAGGAAGGAAGGAAGGGAGGGAGAGGAAGAGGCGGGGAGAGAGAGAGAGATGCAGTCTAACCTGCAGGCTAGGTATGTGACTTGACCAGATAGCAAACCCACATTTTGGTATTCAGGATTCTGCTCCAACCAGCTGAGCCTGTTCAGGGCAATAATTTTTTTTTTTTTAATTAATGAGAGGGGAAGAGAGGGAAAGAAACATCAATGTGAAAGAGAAACGATCAGTTGCGTTTTGCACGCACCCCGACCTGGGACTGAACCTGAAACCCAGGGAGTATGTCCTGCCCAGGAATCAAACCCAAGACTTTTCAGTTTCCAGGATGACACTCCAGCCAACTGAGCCACACTGGCCAGCAATAATTTGAATTTTTAACAAGCCTCCTTCCTAGGTGATGCTGATGTTATTGGTCCATGGACCACACTTTGAGTTAATGTGTTCTAGAGCAATAGTTCTTAACCTTGCCTATACACATTGAAATTATGTGGGTGGTAAGCTTTTAATCCCACAGATTCTAATTTGATTGGTTTTGGGGAAAGCACTTGTATCTATATATGCATATATTTATATGCATTTCTCTACTTAACGGCAAGTTCAAACATCTATTCATATGACTATTAATCATTTGGATTTCTTTTTCTATAATTATCTATTCAGTACTTTATTGATTTTAATTTGGTTGTATCTTTTTATTGATTTACAGGGGCATTTTGATAAATTATAGATGTTAACTCTTTTCTGATTTATATTTTAAGAATATTTTCTCTTAGTCTGTTACTTGGTTCTTGTTCTAAAGAAATTTTAATTTTTATTGTATCAAATCTTTCCATCTTTTCCTTTATGGCTTCTGGGTTTTGAGTCCTGCTTAAGAAGATTAACCCCAAGGTTAAAAGTATTCTGTACTTTTTACTAAGATTTCTGAACTGTGGTTTCCTTGTATTCATTTTCTTATTTACTGATCATTTTTGAGTAAAACAACATGTTTCCCAGATGGATAGTGCCTTTTTCAGGATTAATGTCTCTTTTGTCAGTTTGAGAGTAAAGTGGTTTGTTGAGAGAGATATATTTACATACAGAATCTTTGGGAGAAACAGACGTTGTCGTGAGAATTCAAGAACCTCCCCAAATACCTGTCAAGGAAGCTGCTAACTCTAAAAGGGTTAGGAAACCACCAAAAGAGGATCATGCCTTCCCTCTCTCATGCAATTCAGTTTTCAACCAAGTCTTACATGACTCATATCTGGACTGCTAGCTAAAAGTGAACCTGGGAAACGTAATTTTGACTATCTGAGAAGGCAACCAAGGAGAAAGCTGGGGCAATCCACGGTATCTGGTACTGACTAGTCCATAATTGCCCATTATTTTGATATACCATCACTGCATAAATACAGGCTTTACCACTATCCAATAGTAGAGACGTCCTATGAAAGTTTTCATACGTCAAAATGGAGTAAAACAAAGAAACAAATACCATTAATTTATATGGAAAAATTTTTTTAGCATTCCCAGACCCCCCAAATAACTTACCAAATCATACCAAATATGTTTAATTACTTCGAGTTTTACACTAAACATAATACTCTTATGTGTTCTCTTAGGCTTTTCTGATAACTTAGGACAATCTTGTTAACGATGCACAAAACAAACCCAGGTAAAACCCCCAGCTCACAGACACAGTTCAAAGCCCTGGCGGCTCGATGCAGAGACGCCGCCCGCCCACGGTTCCTGGAAAGGGAGCTGGGCGTGGCCACCCTTGCTGCGCCAGTGCTCGCCTCTGTAAGGGCTGCTGCAAAAATATTGCCGAACGCTGTTTTGTCTTCTCTTTTCTTTTTCTAAAAGCAAAGGTCCTCTTCAGGTTTCTTTCAGTTAGCAAAAACAAGTACTATTGTAGGTCTTTCATAGAAGTAAAATGGCATAATGAGAACTTTTCAAAAGCAGGATTACCTATATGTCATAAACAAAAAGCTATTTGGGGACAATGAACAGTCTCTGCCACTCTCTACAGCTCTTTTCATACTTCCCATCTGTTTCAGTTAATGTTGCACCTGATTTTATTTTTTTCAGATAAGGATGGGCAAGGTGTGGGGGGAGGACGGAGGATGTAATAAGCTGCCTGATCACCCTTCTTTGTCCTAAAGTATTAAATCAGCTAAGATAGTATTTGTATAAAATACAGTTTTCAATTTAGTTTTTAGTCTTCATTTAGCTATATTATGAGAAAAATAATATTTTGTGCTTTCCTTACCTATAAAAAGAGAATACCTTAATAGAGTTGTCACGGTTATTCAATGAAAAAATGTTCCAAAGTGCTTAAAACAGTTATTGGTACATAGTAAGAGCTAAATAACTCTTAGCTATGTTGTTAACATTTATTATTGTTATTATATTACTAAAATTTTACATAAGCTATAGAAGAGCCAGAAAATTGTCCTTATTTCAATTTCAGTTGATTTTATTTTTTTCAACCATCAGTTGAAACACATGCTTAGATGTAAATTCATTTGATAAAGAAATATTTTAATTTGGAACTATTCAGGAAAAACTGAAACATATGGTTATTACAACTAGAGTGTATGCTTTTGATGACCAGAATGCTTGTGCCCACCTAACTACTGCTCTTTTAATTATCAGTGGAACCCTTTATCAAGTACAATCTCCGAGGGTACCCCAATCTGGAAGCGGTAGTGTGCTGGCTGGACTGGGGCCTCGACCCAGAGCCCTGCGTGTTTATCATCTCCATGACACCCAGGCTCTTGGAAGCACAGTTTGAAAACCTTATTTCTGATTGTTAATGATATAATCAGTTCAGCAGACAATTTTCTTTATGATTACTATTCACTGGTGTGCATTTCTAATGACATACTCTATTTACTGCTTTATGTTGGGGGAATACTTTTGGAAAATATCTTAGTTTTATCAGCAATACATTTACAAGTCACATCTGGAGTTTGTAACTTTTAGAATTGGGTGTTCCAAACTTTTAATTTAAAATGTACAATTTAGTTTTGACAGTGTTTATGCCTATGAAATCTTCCCTACAATCAAGAGAAGGTTTCTGTGATCCCCCAAAATATCTTTTTCTGCCCCTTTCCAGCCCATCCCTCCCTCCACTCCTAACTTCAGGATACTACTGATTTGCTTTTTATCACTATAGGTTGGTTTGGATTCTCTATGTAAATGAAATCACACATTTGTCTCTGGCATTTTCTACTCAGCATAATGATTTTGAGATTTCTCCATGTTGAAGCATGTATGTGTCTCTTCCCTCTTCTTTCCTCCCTCCCTCCCTCCCTCCCTCCCTCTCTTTACTTTCTTTTCTTTTCTTTTGCTGAGTAGTATTCCATTGCAAAGATGTACCACCATTTGTTTATCCATTAACCTATTGATGGACATTGAGTTCTTCTGGTTTGTGGCTATTGTGAAAAAAGCTATAAACATTCATGTTCAAGTCTGTATTTAGACATTTTTTAAGGACAATACTTCATTATTGTTATTATTTTATCTTCACTAGAGGACATGCTTATTGATTTTAGAGAGAGGGAAATGGGCAGGGGAGAGAGAGGGAGAGAGACATTGATGTGAGAGAAACATCGATCAGTTGCCTCTCCTATGCACCCTGACTGGGGACTGAACCCACAACCTAGGTATGTACCCCAACCTGCAATCAAACTGGCAACCTTTTGGTTTATAGGGTGATGCTCTAACCAACTGAGCAACACCGGCCAGGGCTGAACATATGTTTTAATTTCTCGTGGGTAATACCTATGATTGTGTCAATTTAAGAGACACCCAAACCTGTAAAGAATCTTTATATGAGTTTATGTGAACCAAACTTAGGACAATTGCAGGGAAGCAAGAATTCAAGTGTTCTAGAGAATGACACATTTGGAATTAAGAAGGAAACATAAGGAAAACTACATGGAGGTGGGAGAAAGCAAGGCATGGATTTGATTATGGGAGAGTTAAGGTTATGGGCTTTCTTGAGGTTGGGTGCTTCAGAGGGGTCTGAAAAAATACTTCGAAGAATACTCTGGCATTTCAAATGTGTGTTAATTTAGATGCCTAAAGAACAACTGGAAAGGGCTTGTGTAAGGGGAAGATAAAGCTTTTACTAAGAAAGTTATATGTCTGGGGTGGTTACCTACCATGATCTGCCTAGCTAGGAGGTGGTCAGAGCACCCTGTGAGGTTATTTTCTGCCACTGGACTCGAAAGTTTTATTGCAGAAACCCCTTCTCATTCACAAATGGAATGGCAAGCTTGTATGGCAGATGCGTGTTTAACTTTTTAAGAAATATTTTTGTGAGAACTTACATATTCAACTCCTTCTATGTATCTGGACTCAGATAAGGATACTAAGTCTACTGATTTCTCTAGGTGAAAAGCAGGGGGAAAAAATCCCCATCCTTCCCAAACTTGGCCCACGTACTTCCATATTTAATTGCTTACCAATTCCTTTGGGTTCCTAAAATAATTTCAACATCTTTCCATATCTCCAGCCCTACTGATATCTTTTCAAGATTTCTTGGGTACCTATTTTGTACTCAGTACTGTGCTAGGTACTGAGGACCCACACTGGACTTAAATTGAGTTAAAGGGGCAGCAAATTATGGACCCCTTTTGTTTGCTGGGGCAGAGCTGAAGTGACCACAAGGATAGATTTGCTAGCAAACTATGCAAACTGTTGGAGCTACATTTCATTTACTTGATTCACGTGCTAGAGGAAATATCCCACCTTTGTTTGAGTGTGAGGTGTAGTTATTTACTTATTTTTAAAGCAGGTGGGGCTGTTAAATGAAGAGGAAATGTTTTTGTGAAATTCCCAAAATGCGAGGGAGAGGGAAAACTATCCCCTTTCCTCTAGACCAAAGCCTGGTCCGCAAAGCCTGGTGTGGGGACTAGTAGCAACAGTTTTTCCTGAGAAAATTTAGAAATGCAGATTGTTGGGCCTCACTTAGACGAAGTGAATCTGAAACTCTGGTGTGGGATCTGTGTTTTAACAACTCAAGTGAGAACTTCTGTGTGTGCTACGCTCATCCCAGAGATGTAGGTTGGGAGAAGCGCAAATGCTGCGTACCTGGGCAGCAAGGGTAACGTTTCCGCAACGCTCATCTAATTGTCCCCCTCGCGGCTCCCAGCACGCTCCAGCTGAACCCACGCTCTAGGATCCGGTCCTTTTCCCTGGGAGCTGCTGCCAAAACCCGGGAAGTGGATTCCGAGTTTGCTGGCCCTAGGTGCCGGCCGGGCATGCGCAGGGGCGTGAGCGCCGCAGGAGAGCGCAGCGAGGGAGCTGCAGAGTGGACTTGCGGGCGCCCGCAGTACAACCGCTGGAGGTACGGGGCCTGGCGGTGGGGTACCCGAGGGGGGGCTGGATCCACAGGCAGAACACAAAGCTTCACTTCGTCGCCGGCGCACAGCGGCATAAGGGGCGTCTCTCCAGGTTTCCCCTGCTCTGGAGGAGTCTGCCCGCCGGCGTCAGGGCACTCTCCTGCCCTTTTCGGGCAAGTGTTAAGTTGTGTACACCGGTATATGTTGCTAACACAGTAAACCTGGTAACTGTGTTATGATTCTCTCTGTGAAGTTAGGCATTTTGTTAACTTTGCTGTTTTCCTCTCTGTCTTAAACTTCGGGTGGGTGACTGCTCCTGCAGTAGCAGTTTTCTGATCCAGCCTGTTTCCCTTGAACACTGTGCGGGGTTTGTTCGCCTTTTGGTGCCTAAGATCAATAGGGCTGGAGTGAAATCGCATCCGTGGTTTCTGGGTTTGGTGTCTTTCTGGGAGCAGGGCGCCTCTGCATGCGGCATTAAAAAAGCAAACTTACAGCGAATTTCAGTGCCAAAAACTTTGTGCATTTAAAATTTTTTTTATTGATTTCAGAGAAAGAAAGGGAGACAGAGAGAGGACATGGATTTGTTGTTCCACTTATTTATGCATTCATTGGTTGATTTTTGTATGTGCCCTGAGGGGGCAATGGAACCCACAACCTTGGTGCATCAGGACTATGCTCTAACTGAGCTACCTGGCCAAGGTTAGCTGCATTTTTAAGTAGAGACTTTCTAAAATTTAGGATCCCCTCCCCCTTACTTTTCTGTGTACCTATTATTCCAGGCCTCATTTCGTCCTATTAAAAAAAGTAGTCTTTTAGATGAGT
Organism: Glossophaga mutica; assembly: GCA_039655065.1. NCBI lineage: Eukaryota > Metazoa > Chordata > Mammalia > Chiroptera > Phyllostomidae > Glossophaga > Glossophaga mutica. Next base: position 170,413,196 of record CM077304.1, on the reverse strand, counting down.
AACAGGAGTTCTCACCCCCCCCCCCCCATTTACCTGTCACATTTGGTGGCTTATACAAAGGTATTTTCTCCTGGTGCTGCAGTATTGGTTGCACTCCTACAAGGCTAAAAGGCTGTACTGCACAACTTTCTTGGATAACCTGTGAGCCATAAACAAAATTTTAGGCCTCGAGGCACACACACACACAGAGAACATTATTTAGGTTATTTTAAATTTATGATGTGGGAGGCATATACATAAAATTAGTAAGTTCAGGAAAAATAAATTTTTAGTTCAAGAAGAGAAACCTGCATGGAAAGGGAATATGTTACCTGACTTTCCCTCCACCCCCCACGACGAATGTCTTAATGGCAGAAATAATATACAGTTCGTTTAGTTCTGGACCGCAGAGACCTTCCAGGTCAGCCAGTTCAGCTGCTTCAGTTTACAAATGAGAAAACTGAGACCAACGAGGTTAAATGACTTGCTGTGGCTGCTGGAGCCCTTCCTTGGCAAAGCTGGGCCTGGGACCCAGGTTTTCTGATTTTCAGGGCTCCTTCTACCACCCCCCTGCTGATTCTTTCTTCACAGTTGGGTTAGGTTGTTAAACATCTACACCTTTCTACTGTGTAGTCAGGCTTAGGCAGATAATTAGTTATTCCTGCTACTAAACTTGCTAGTACTTTGTAAAGTTCTTTCAACAAGGATCCTTTCTAAAAAAAGAAAGTATTCTTTCACCCAAACCCCATGTAACTCTTTGCTGGTCGTTAAACTGTCCTCCTCCTTTGTCTCAGTCTCATTGGGCCCATGTGCCAGAGTACCTGTTTGCCGCCCTCCCTGAAGGCCAGCCCATACTGCCAGGAACATCAGGTGTCACCTCTTCCTAGAATCTTTCCTTGATTTATTGTGGCCAGAAAGTAGCTCTCCATCTCCTGAAGCCTCTAGCATTTAATGCTGTTGTCTGTGCGGCTAGTATCTCCCTTGTTTTCAGATTTCTGAATTGTTATGTTTCAGCGCATGCACCGACTTCCTGACCAGTGCGTAAGCTCTCGGAGGTTAAAGTCTATGACTTAGACATCCCACCCAGCACAAAGTACAAAGTCTGTTCTCAGCCACTGTCCGTGGGAGGGAGGAAGTGAAGCACATAGAGTTTTTAAAGGGATTTGATGAGGATGTTCTGTAATCTGGGGGAGGCTACCTTGAGGCTATAGCAAGCAGTTGTTAAGTCAAACCAGCTTGACAGGCTGATTCTCATACTTTGATGAGAGATCACACATCAGTTAGGGAAGTGCTGGGGACAGAGGTAAAATTATCAATAGGGGATTGTTGGCCACCCAAGGCCTGGATTGAAGCATGCCACTCTAAGTGCAGAGTGGAGAGCACAGACTTAAGAAATGTAAAGGAAAACGCATCTGGTGAATGTTGAAAATTATTTTAGTTTCAGGCTTGGCGTGTGATTATAGGCATGAGGCATGTAATATTCTTTTTATCTTATAAGTATATCCCATTATGACATTATTTCTTTCTGTTTCTTGCAGTTATTGATGTGATTGTCTTATTTACTATCCTAGATGATAAGCTCTTTGGGAGATGATCTTTAACCACTCATAATTCCAGGCACAGTAGCTTTGCAGTGTTAGACATTCAATAGTTATTGCATGAATAAATACATGGATAAATAGTGTATTTTGACGTGGACAGGGTGGGCATTTAGGATATTAGAGCCGTCAGGAACCGCTTTATCCAGACCATTTCCTCCTTAGATAGAGGAGGAACTGAGATATTCTTAACTAAGCTACTTAGCGTTATAGCCAGAGCCTCTACTCTGAGTAGAGAGAAAACCTGAGTAGGTTTTCTCACTACCAGCCGCATGCTTGTTTCATTAACCCTTATTTTTCGAGGTTGTTGGCCCCAAGATGAGGCTGAGTTGGCAGCAGGACCCTCCAATTTGAAATGTTTTGTGGATCTTAAAGCCCTTGGAGATCAATCTAAAGGCAGGAACCTGATGGCCGATGGGCAGATGTCTTGTCATGGGAAGATATGAGACAAGGGATGATAGGCCAATTCAAGGTTGAGTACACAGAGTGATGAGAGGGGTGGGACTGGGGTTTTGGGAATCTGCATTTGAGGGAGTTGAGGAGGAGTCTGGAAAGGTCACTGTAGCTCAGCTTGTCAGGGGTAGAAGACGTAACCAGGTCAGCCCACAGGCCTTGGACTGAGAGTGTGTTTGGTAGAGACAGTATACTACTAGGAGGTGCTAAGTGATGATTGTGTTGTTTGTAACCCAGGAAAGTAGGCGCAAGGTTGAGAGAGAGAGAAAGAAAATTGTAATCATACCCTCTACCTGTAAAAACAAGACAGAAGTCACTTCCTCAGAACCCAAACCCCAGTTTGGAATATTTGTTTAGTTGGACCAACAGATGGTGCAAATGAAAACACAGCCTTTGCATTGAGCTGTCGGCGGCACATGCACATGCAGTTGGTCACCGTCATCCACTGGCAGTGCTGCTTTTCCTCGGAGAAGTATTAAGAAGGGAGGGCAGTTCAGGGCAGAGACGCGGCTTCCTGGGGGGAAGGGGAGGGTTGGGCAGGTAGAATGGCATGACTCCTTTGAATTCGGGACATTAGTTAAAATTGGTTGGACAGCCAAATGCAAAATCAGGTGGTATGTTGAAGTTAATGTTTCATACACTTAAAAAAATGCCCAAATATTAAAATCTAGAGTTAAAAATGACTATATTATGTAACTTTCTCAAAATAATAGTAATATCAGTAACTGTTATTATAGAATGTTTTCCATGATCAGACTGTATACTACCGAACATTTTACAAGCAATATGTTATTTAATCTTAACAAACCATCTTATCAGATTGATGCAGTTATATTTTCCTATTTTACAGATGAGAAAACTGAGGCTTAGATAAAATCATATTTCCGAGGTCACACAGTTGACATGTGGCTGAACTGAGCTTTGATTCCAACCCTACCTGACTTCATGCAGTGAGGGCTTAAGTAAATATCTTGACAAAATACAACATTTTAGCTGTGGTAACCCAGACAGATGCTTAGGCTGCACCCATTCAGAATGGTTACAGATTTTGGCTGGTGAAACTCACAACGTTCTATGAGCCAGACTTTAATCTGAGAAACAAAAGAACAGTGATGAATCTTTCTGTTTTTGTTTATTTGTTTGTTTTTTTAAATTATTCCACATAGTCTTTATCTCCTTTTTAGTTTTGAAGTTTTCCTGGAGGGAGAGACAGCAACTCTTTCTCTGGGTGTACCATAAAGCTATTTCTGTTCTGCTCCCTCCTTCTTTCAAGAGGAAATGGCTTGGTAAAGTGAGTTGCTAGTGATCTAGGAGATACCCCTGGAGTTGGGGTGTGTGGGAAGCCCTGTGTATGAGCCAGCAGACTGCAGGGTGGCCAGCTTTGTGAGGACTTTTCCCCTTAGGGTGGTAGGATCCACTGCTGGGTGCTCTGGACTTTACAGTCTGTGGGTCTTGACCCTTAACCTGATCTCAGGCTTTTGAACTATGGTCAGAACCCCCAGGGAGAATCCAGACCAGAGCACTTCCTTCTGGATCCCTCAATATCAGGAAGTTCTGAAGTCAGTGTGGACTTGCCCCAGTTGGGGATGTGTGTAGATACCGCAGGTAGGGCCCCAGGTCAGAGACACGTTTTAGAGGCAGGACTATCAGGCCCCAAATTTAACCAGTGGTGTTGGATATGAGAAAATTTTAACCCCAATCCCCTCACACACACATGAACCTAATTAGTCTGTTAAGGGTTTCAAAATGGAATCCAGCTGAGAGTGTTACCCCACCCCACCTGGTGCTGTCTGAGCCTTCTTTCCATTTCCTGCTTCTGCTACTCCTCCTGAATCAGTTCTGTGCATCCGCAGGGCCTATGCTCAGATGGGAAAGGAAAGGCCATCTGCTTCTGGCCTTCACCCATTACTCATCTCAACATCCAGGAACTTATCACACCACCCAGCTCTTTCCCTGAACAAAGATCCGAATCAACAGTTTATTCTTGATAATGATGAAAATCAGGGAGGAGGAGAAAGAGGCCTTTGCGCTCCATCGAGGTTTATTGGTTACAAAAAGGCTATACAGTCTGATTGCTGCACATTTTGCTGACATATGTAAATCGCGTGAGATTTGAGGCTGTGTTAACTTTGATCATCTTCTGTTCAGTACTGCTGTGTTGGAAGTCCCAGTTTGCCTTTTCTGGTAAGAAGCGTACAGCATGGCCGCTGTGAAAGCAAGTTGCTGAGTAGTAATACTACACACACAGGAAGGGCGAGAGTGGAGTGAGGATTCGGAGAGCCTTTCTTTTATTGAAAACATTTGTTTCATCAGAAAGTATATTTTCCAGTAGACATACAGATAGTTTGTTCATAGGGTCCAGTGCGAAGGGGACTTTAGACTTTATAATGAACTAAATTTTTATGATTGCTCTTCTGAGCAATCCAGACCTATAAAACTGTGAGAATACGTGGATGGTGACTGATTGCACACAGGCAACGCTGCACAAAGAAAACATGAGGAACCGTCTTTCCTGACAGTGAGGTGGAGGAATGTGTTAGTAAGGGGGAAGAAGTTCTGTGGAGGGGCGCTTTCTTTGTGATAAAAAACAAAAGATTTTGGGGAATGGTCGACCATAGAGACTGAAAATACTAGAGGAAACTAGATTTACTTTATTATTGAGAAACTCAATAAATTAAATGGTTTAAAGGTCTAGTCCCAGGAATTTTTAATAAAAAATGACAAAAGCCCCTTCTATTTGTTGGAGAACCAAGAAACACGAGAGTTTCCCAGTGCTGTCAAAGTAGAATTTGGATAGAATTTGAGTTTAAAACATTGGGAAATGTGTATAGAAGGATCAGTCCTGTTAATAATGCCTTGGGCCAAGGTCTGTTTGTCTAAACCTTCTCCCCAACAATGAATTCCTATGTGTCACCCCCTTTACTGGTGAATAAATCAGTAAACCTAAACCCACAGGTCACAATCGTAAAATCCAAAGGAACACATGACAGTCTTTGACTGAAAACTGATGCTGATCAAACAATTTGAATGCCTTAGATAGAAAACACCAGCTTTATTTACACATTATTCCCATAGCTGGTGCTTATAATCTAGATTAAAATGTCGAAATAAAAGAGAAGTAGGTTCAGAATCAACTCATTTACAGTGAATGATCAAAGGCACAAGTAGACTTTTTTACTCATATCACTCTTATCTTCAGTGCTGTCTTTTATGGCTATATTCGTTTGGTTCTTTTTCTTTTCTTTCTTTTTTGCCCTCAATGGTATATATTCACTGTGTACTTTATAAAAAAATATCAGTACAGACTAGAATTTTAGGTTTGATAAATGCTCTCTGCTTAGGGATTTAATGCTATTCATCAATATTTGGGTGAAAAGACAGTATCAACACAATATCAATTATGTTAGGGCATAATTGAACCTTCAGCTGCATATCAGGTTAGTATTTACAACCTTTGAGGACAAATCAACGCTCCCCAAAGATTCCTGCGTTCCTTCACTTGAACGCTGTCAGCATTCTGTTATTGTGAAGACCCGCTTTCCTTCCTCTCTCCTTAGTTTAGCTTCACGGGGACACTCTAGCCTCGGGGATGCTTCCAAGAGCGGCCCAGTTCTTAAAGAGTTTCAGTGTTATCAGGTCAGCGAGGTGCCAGCCATGAAATGCAGCTCACGAAAAAACCAAAGATGTTTTTTTAGCAAAAGCTGTCATGCAAGTGAATTAAGTCTGGAAAAAGAACAGTAATAGCAATTTGCTTGATCCATTTTCTTATTCTCAGACAGCCAAGTTAAGCCAGGATCATAGTCAGTGGAAAGGGGTAATCTAAGAATCTCTAAATGTTTGGTGACCAGTCAGAATGAGCTCCTTACGGTAATTTAAAATTCAGATCAGTCGGCCTGTGGTCAGGGCTGTGGGTGGAAAGTCAAAGTCTGTGCTTCTGTGTCTGACTCCATGAGAAGGGAGGCCTCTCTAACTGCAGTTTGATGATTAAACAACTCATTGCACATGAAAGCAATTAGTAAACTACAAGGTAAAGCAGTACGATATTTATTATAATTACAATAATAAATGTCTGACTTTGCTGTCTTCCACTAATAATCAGCCAAGACTTTGAGGATGATTGCCTGTTTGAAGTTACTTGGCTTGGAAGTGGCAAAGGAGGAAACTCATGCCTGTGTCATCTCAGTTGACACAATGCAGGCTCAGCACTGGGACCACAGTGATGGCCGAGACAGATGTAGGGTCCCTGTCCTCTTGGAGCTTCGGTCTGGCCCCAAACCTAGTACTCCTCCAATTAATCCCTATTTTTTCTTTTACCAACCAGATGGAATAATTTCTTTATGAAATTTATATTTGACTTTTATCAAAACCTAAATGTGTTTGCTGATGGTGCAGTTCTTTAAGTGATGTCTCGGCTGCCCCCTAAACTTCAGATTTCACTCAACAGGATATTTATTAATTTCCACTGTGGAGAGAGGGGTTGGATGCCTCTCAGCTTTCTTCTTGTTAATCAGAGGCTTGTTCCAGAAAAATATTTCCTCTCCTCTGCAAAAATCAAAGGGACGTGATTAAGTAAAGGGAGCTGGTCTTGGAGGCAGGGCTGTGAGCCAGACACAGTCTTTGCACCCCGGGGTTCTCAGTCAGGTGGAGGAGGCTGGCTGGGAATAGCTGGTGACAGGGGTGGGCACCAGGGGGATGGGCGGAGTGAAGCCTTGGGGGAGCACAAATGGGGAGTAGTTAATTTGGCCCCCTGGGTTGAGGAAGGTGTAGAGACTTTTGAGCCTAGCCTTGAAAGGAAAGTCCAAGTTCAGTCTGCAGAGAATAGAGGAAAGAGCATTCCATGGGGGAAGGGATATCATGAGCAAAAGCATGGAGACAGAAAAGAGCTGGCCCATTCAGGAGACTGCCGGTACTTTAATGTGTTCTAAAACCTAAGCATGCGTAGGAATCACTTGGAGAACTTGTTAAGGAACAGAATGCTGGGGTTCCCGCTCCAGAATTTCTCAGTCTTTAGGTCTGGGGTGGGGGTCAGAGAATTTCATCTCAGCCAGTTCCTAGATAATGCTGAAGTTGTGGTCTGGGAACCACCCAGCTAGAGTATGGGGCTGTGAGTTAGATGAGCTAGAAAAAAAATGTTTTCTTGAAACTTTACTGTTGTCACAAAATGGATGATTCAGGGGTTTTTTGGTTATTGTATTGTTTTTAATTGGTCTCATTTTCCAGGTGGGTGTGGCTTTGTGCCCCTTGTCGCTCTCTGGAAGTTTCTTTTGTGGCTCTATCACCCCCCACTCCCTTCCTGGCCAAGAAACCAGCCTTTTTCTTGTATTTCATGTTTTAAAATAACTGCTGTTCAGCCAGTGTGGCCATTCTACCCGCAGAAAGCTGAGCAGTCAACATCAGTTATATGATGTTAGGAGCTGACCCAAACCAATTAGGAATGACTATTATACTCAAGGGGTATGTATATACTAGGGTTTTATTTTGTTGATCTGGACATAATGTTAAACTTTTTCAGCAAGTGTGTTTGGAATAGTTAGAACTCACACAATTGCAGAAAGTTCTTCCCTGCCCTCAAAAAACATCTAGTCTTGTAGGATGATTAAACATGCGTGAACTCAGGTTCTGGCCGAGGCATCTGGTGCTGAGAGCAGTAAGGGTGGTAGAAACCAGGGGTGACAGAACTGAGACGGAAGGTTCAGTTTTCACTATAGTAGTTAGCGCAGGTGGGCCGAGATGAGCGGATGGATGGTGGTTTATGCTGCCTTCTGTGGTCTCATGCCAGCGATTTTCAACTGCTTTCATCTCATGGCACACGTAAGCTAGTTACTACTAAATGTCTGTGGCACACCAAAAAATATTTTTTTTGATGATCTGACAAAAAAATAGGTATACTTTTGATTCATTTAAGCCAATGGCTATTGTGTTGGCGGTTGTCCTTTTCTTATTTGACAATCTAAGGGAAAAGAGGCTGCAGCCCCTGACTAAATAGGTATTATTGCAAGTTTTAAAAATTCTTGTGGCACACTGGTTGAAAATTGCTGTTTTATGCAGCCTTGTAAACCCTTTGAAATGAGAGAGCATATCTACTTAAAGAAAATAATGGAGGATGGGGCATTCGAATTCAGCGTTGAAGGATGGGCAGGTGCTCACCAGGTAGAGAGTGGTCAGCGGGGTGTGACAGGAGAGGCATTCCAGACAGAGGGGCAGCTGCACCTCGGAGCAGAGCCGCAGTGGGGAAGTGCATCCGCAGCCTGGGCGAGTACTCCGTCCGGTTCAGTCTGGGAAGAACGGGAGACGAGACTGAAAAGGGCAGATTGTGGAACACTTTAACCATGGGGTTGGGGGTTTGGGCTTATTCTGTAGGCAGTGTTGAATTGTAGGCTTACCTTGGCTTGCCCTGACTGCCGGCTTCTTACCTCCAAACACACCAGAGGAGGAGGAGCCACATATTTTACCATGCATTGACCTAAAAATGCTTTTTCCTGGTTCTCGTTTTAATACGTGTATTTCAAGACTTGCAAAAATTACTTTGTCGTTAAAGCCTTCTCTGACTTTCAAAAAATATGCAAAATATAGAATAACCAATCTCAAATTCTGAAAGACGAATTATAAAAATGAGACAAAAATAAATGAATCACAAAATTAAATACGTAAATGAATGCATCACTAGGTTTCGTGATTATAAATGCATTTGTTCTGGCTTGTTCTGTGACGCAGGGGATTTCAAACGTTAAACCTAAGGCTATAAGTACAGTGTCCTGAGCAGATCCTGTCAGGCTGACTTTGAGTGCTGAAAGATTCCAGTAGTATTGTGGTCTCTCTTCAGAAGTACTAGAGCTGTAAATTAAAAAACATATCTGCTGGTTTAGTGCTGAAGAGCTTGTCTGGAGATCAGAGGGCACGAAGGCCTGGGGTTCCCTTCTGTTCATCTTTTAAGGGGAATGCCCACAGATAGGGAAGTCATTCGTGTCTCATTGGAGATTTTGAGAATCTTCCATGTGTGTTTCCTAAAAAGTATCCTGTGCTAAGAACTACACTGTGGTGGGAAAAGAAAAAAAGGGTGGATTTTTTTAAGTAGAAGTTGTCACCCTGGTGCTGCCATTGTCAGCTGATGTTAGAAGAGGCAACAGTGAGTGGGACAGAGGTGATACTCACCCCCTTTGCCCAAGGTCCACAGCTGAGAGGTTCCAGGGGTGGGAGAACCTCCCAGTCATTCAGCCTATCTGAACCATGGTGGTTGTAGTTTGTTCTGTTTTGTGTGGATTAAATAAGACAAAATGTGTAAGTAGAAAGATACTGTGCACATTTTAGATAAAAATCTTCTCATACTAAGATTTTTTTCTGTTCCGAGTTCTTCTGTCCAAACCTGGGGTCACGTGGGGCAGGATCATGTCCTTCTCCCTTTGTAGCCCCATCGCCTGCTGCATCGTCGTAGGCACTTGGCAAACCGCTGAAGGGGTGGAACATAAAAAGGAATGAAGGAATGTGTGAAACTGTAGCAGTCCCCTCCTCACCTACATACCTAATACTAGCTTCTACTTGCTTGTAGACTAAAGACTTAAGATCCTTATATTTAGACTATTAACCCCTTTCTGTGTTTTACTGCCAATAAATTTTCAGAGATACTCCAGCCTCATCCAAGAGACAGCTGCACAGCTTGAATTCAAAGTATAAGGATCTTTGTAGATTCCTATGCATTCTAAACTATTGCATAAATAAATAATAATGTTTTACTATATATAATCCTTGTATATAAAAGTAATTTCAGCTTTGAAATAAACTGAGGTTCTGTTTCTCTCAAAATATCTCTTATTGTTTTAAGAGAAATCAGATTAGGAAAAACCAGAAATTACTTTATTCTACCTTAGGCTTTACTTTCTTAAATGTTAACAGTAATTCAGGTTTTGATTTATAAAATTAGACTTGATTAACATGGGAAGGAGAAAACTTCATCCCTTTCATTTTGAACAAAGTAGTTTTGATTTAAAATTATTGTATTTTCTGTTAATATGCATCTCAAATATGAAAGATAAAAAAGATTAAACTTTCTAAATTTTTACTAATGGATTCTACTTATGTGTGTTCTGCTGTGGGACATTAAGTTTTTATTGACGTATTTCTGCAAGGTTAGTATTACATTTCTTGTAGGATTAGAATAGTGAATAATGGGAGAATGGAAAACATTGCAATTTTCTAGTAATTCAGAGGAAATGACTACATTCTGAGATAGTGTACTGAAAGGGTGCATAATGATAGACATTTTTGCAAATTAATTTATTAAATATCAGTGGGAATATTCTTTTGAATCCTGTTTCACACCCTGGGGACAATTTAGGGGGGTCTGATGTTACAGATGCTGCTCATCAGACCTTCTGTGTGCACAGGTTCCTTCCAGGCATCGTGCCCTTGGACACGATATGAGAGTGTTACCAAAGCAAGCAGCAAGATTTCTCAGGGACATTCAAGGTTTCATATCAGCCAGACATTGTCAAAATCTTTGCCTTGAGTAGTTTTAAATGGTGTTCCATCAGTGTTCTTGGTGCACAGGATGTAATTGTTTTTTAAAATAACTTTATTGAGGTCTAGTTCACTCACTTCAAGTGTACAGTTTTAGAATATTTTTACTACCCTGAATCCATTAGCACTCATTCCTCATTTCTTATTTCACCCCTCCTTCACCCTGTCCAGGCTGTGACATATCTAATTTCTGCCTATAAATTTGCATATTCTTGAAATTTTGTCTATATGGATCATACAGTATGTGGCCTTTCGTGTCTGGCTTATTTCACTTAGCATAGTGTTTTCAAACTTTTTTCATGTTGTAGCATCAACACTTCACTCCTTATGGCTGAATAATGTTCCATTGCCTAGATCTACCACATTTTACTTATCCATTCGTCAGCTGCTGGACATATGAGTTATTTCCACATTTTGGCTATTATGAATAATACTGCTATGAGATTTGTGAACCAGTGATTTTGGGGGGCATACGTTTTTATTTCTCTTCGGCATAGACCTAAAAATTTCATTTCTAGGTCATATGGTAACTCAATGTTTAACATTTTTAGGAACTGCTAGACTCTTTGTCAAAGTGACTGCACCATTTAACATCCCACCAGCCATGTATGAAGGTTCCAGGTTCTCCATGTCCTCATCAGCACTTATTATTATCTGCCTTTTTGATGAAGGCCATCTTAGTGGGTGTGAAGTGGTCTGTCATTGTGGTGACATTTCTTTTTGTATTAAACTCTATATTTTTGAACCATTTTGATTAACAGAAATTCAGCAGATAGTAGAGTCCTGTGTGCCCCCACACTGACACAGTTTACCCTGTCAGTGACGTTTTACATTAGCATGGTGTGTTTGTTACAATTAATGAACCAATATTATTATAGCGTTCTTAACTAAAGTGCATTGTTTATTCATATTTTCCTAGTTTTTAACTTAAAGTCCTTTTTCTGTTTCGAGATCCCATTTATGAAGCATTACATTTACTTGTCGTTTCTCTGTAGGCTTCTCTTGGCTGTGACAATTCTCAGACTCCTCGTTTTTTTTTTTTTTTTAATGACCTGGAGAATTTTGAGGAGTAGTGAACTTTGTAGTAGATACATTATAGGATGCCCCTCTTTTGGAATTTGTCTCATTTTTTCTTTTTTCCTTATGAATAGGCTGTGGTGACACTGGTTTTTACTATGAGAAAAACTAGAGCAATTTACTTGAAGTATAAAAATATACAATCACAGAATTGGAAATGAGCAGAAATGTACTTATGAAATTCTTCGGAATTTAAACAATTCAGTTGTCTCTGGAGGATGACCAGGTATTTAACTCAAGATGTATTTTCATAGCAAGGACTTGATCATATTGAAGATGATCAAATTAAGTAGTAGAGTTTATTTTTGAGACTGTCATTACATAGCATCTAATTTAAGGGTAAAGGCAAAGGTATATTTTTCACTGCTTTATGTAACTGGGAATATTGTTTTGCTTGTAATCAAACCTAAAGTTGATAGAAATTCAGATTCAGAAGAATTCCATGGCATTGAGGCAGCAAGAGTCTAACACATGGTGAGTGCTTCCAGCTACATCAGTTCCACTGATCTTCACACCTGCCTTGTGAAGGTGGAGAAACTGAGGCTCGAACAGTCTGGGTCCTCCAACTTACACAGCTGTCAGAGGTTGAGCAGAGAATTGTGGAAGTCTGTAGCCTACTGTCTGTCAGGATCCAGGGTTTCCAGTGGTTTTAAATCAGGAATGTATCAAAGGACATAGACTTGAGTCCTTACTGGACATTTTTACTACCAGTTGGCAGAGATGGCACCTCTGTGTTCAAGGCCCTTCTGGAGTCAGTCTGGTTAAGAGCGTGTTGTTGATTGCCAGTGAAGGAAAACTGTACCAGCTGTGTCCAGGGCACTACAACATTGTGTCTGCCTGTGGAGTAGCGACCCCCATGCCACATGCGGCTCCTGGAAATGGAGCCCAGGGATCGTAAAGCAGGAAAGGAACTAGGTGGGTGGACCTCACTAAGGCTTGTCAGGGCTCACAACACTCAGTGGACGTCACCCAGTACAGCTCTCAGTCAGCTCTGAAGTTCTTTTGATAAATGAGTGGCATAAAAGATTTGGTTTTTAACTTTTTCCTTTGAGTCAAATTAAATGTAATAATCTGTAAATGCACTTGAAGTGAAATAATAATGTTGCACAGTTGCCTGTCTGAGGAGGTTTGAAAAATTTCCCTACTTACGCAGCTAATCCTTGTAAATAGCCCAAGATGGTTGATCACAGACAAATAGGTGGTTTCTTTCTGCTCAGACTTTCTTTAGAAGTCAGGATAGAGTAGGGTATGTTGCGGTAGCAAATTAATGCTGAAATCTTCATTGATTTCTTGTTCACATAAATGTCATTGTGCACTGGCTGTTCTTCATGCAGCTGTTCTATATGCGCTGTCTCAGAGAAACAAGTTGCTGTGGTTTTGTTTTTACACGGGGCTTCCAAATTGTCTTAGCAAGGAAGGGGAGCCCCAGGATCACACTGAAAGAATCTGGTGTAGAGAGATAGCAATCGCTTGTGCTCACAGCCCATTGGCTGGAACTACTCACATGACCCCCTGGAAGTGAGGGAGAACACATGGCTATTCAGTGAGCAATAAATGTTTCTGCCCACCTTCTCTGGAGCAAGATAACTGGTTAGTTTGCAAAACAAACAAAAATAAAACACAAAAACAGTTCCAGTAAAGACAGAAAAGTGTACTGAAATGTTTAGTAATTAATTAAATTAAATCAGACTGAGGACTGTGATTTTATCTCCAAAATAAATATTCTCCAGTTCCATCAACTTGCCTTGTCAGAAATGGCCTACATTAGAACTGTCATCAGGCTGATAGCTTTCCTCTAGAAAGGAGCTGTCACTATACTTCCTTACAAAGGAGGCTCCCTAGGTAGAAGGCCACACTCTGGATGTTGTCTGCATAGCCTAGGTCCAGCGAGACCTAACATTGACTGTGATTTGGATACGCGCACACACACACAATTTAAGACGTGGCAAACCCTTTCAGCAGCCACGTCCAGAAATAAGGTTGTGGTGAAGTAAGGCTGTGTGTGTGTGTGTGTGTGTGTGTGTGTGTAAAAGTATACTACTGGAAAGTGAAGAACTCCTCCTCAGTTTGTCCTCACAATCTGCCCTTTCCTATTCTCTTCGGTGTGCCTAAAATCCCACCGTTAGAGTTACAGAGTAACAGACCATGCTTGGGTTGCACAGACAGGAGCAGCCCTCTCTAGTACTCTGTTTGAAAGACTCCATTACTTGAGAGCAGCTATCTTTTGTACATGTGAGTAGCCCCAGGCTCCTTATGCTGATACCATATTCTTTCATTACATATTTACTGAACACGATTTTGGGCCAGGCACTGAGTTGTGCCCCAGCAGTCTTTGCCCTCACAGGAACAACAGTCTAGACCAAGGGTTGGCAAACTTTTTCTGTAAAAAGCCAGACAATAAGTATTCTAGGCTTTGCGGGTCCTATGGTCTCTGTCTCAGCTGCAGAACTCTCCTCTTGACGTCAAAAGTGGCCATAAAGAATACATAAGTGAATGAGCATGGCTGTGTTCCAATAAGCTTCATTTAGGGGCATTAAAATTAAAATTGTAATTTCTTACAACTTTTACATGTCACAAACTATCATTCTTTTGAATTTTTTCAACTGTTGAAATATGCAAAGACCATTTTCAGTTCACAGGCAGTGTGCAAGGAGGCAGTGGGCCAGGTGTGACCTGCAGAATGGGTTCACCAAGCCCTGGTCTAGAAACAGCTCCATATGGTTTTATTCTCACAATGAGATAATGAAATACGTTAATGATTAAATTATCCAAATTCAGTGTTTAAACATAATTAACTTCATCCAGGTCTTTCTTCAAAAAAAAACTCTTCCATTAGTTATTGGTGAATGTCATTTCTGCAAGTTATGTATTTTGCATAATATATAAATTTTAACATACAATATACAATTTGTTATATTATGCAAAACACATACTATACAGGTGCTCACACATACATTACTATGGAAGCCCACTGATTTTATGAAAATCAAAAATCACAAATATTTTGAATAATACCTAACATCTATTGGCCACTTCCTATATGTTAGGTCTTTTTCTAAGCCCTTTGCTGTTCATTATAATTAATCCTCCCAAAACTCTGTGAAGTTGTATTATTATCATCATCTTCATTTTTTGGCTATGAAAACCAAGATTCAGAATGATTCGCCCAAGGTTAAAAATCAGAGTCTATATTCACTCCCAAGAATTCCAACTCCAGAGCCAGGGCTCCTAATCATATACTTACAGTGCCTTCCTAGGTACTGAAATATATGCATTTAAGTAGATAAACTGTTGTTGTTGTTTTTTTTTTTTTCCCTCAAAATAGAAGTGGTGAATAAAGATTCAAAGATTATTTTTTTAATATATTTTATTGATTATGCTATTACAGTTGTCCCATTTTCCCCCCTTCACTCCCCTCTGCCTTGCATACCCCCTCCCACCCACATTCCCTCCCTTTAGTTCATGTCCATGGTTGTACATATAAGTTCTTTGGCTTCTACATTTCCTATACTATTCTTACCCTCCCCCTGTCTATTTTCTACCTGCCGTCTATGCTACTTATTCTCTGTACCTTTTCCTCCTCTCTCCCCCTGCCACTCCCTTGTTGATTACCCTCCATATGATCTCCATTTCTGTGTTTCTGTTCTGGTTGTTTGCTTAGTTTGCTTTTGCTTTTGCTTTTGTTTTTGTTTTAGGTGTGGTTGTTAATAATCGTGAGTTTGCTGTCATTTTACTGTTCATATTTTTTATCTTGTTTTTCTTAGATAAATCCCTTTAACATTTCATATAATAAAGGCTCAGTGATGATGAACTCCTTTAACTTGACCTTATCTGAGAAGCACTTTATCTGCCTTTCCATTCTAAATGAAAGCTTTGCTGGATAGAGCAATCTTGGATGTAGGTCCTTGACTTTCATGACTTGGAATACTTCTTTCCAGCCCCTTCTTGCCTGGAAGGTCTCTTTTGAGAAATCAGCTGACAGTCTGATGGAAACTCCCTTGTAGGTGACTGTCCCCTTCTCCCTTGCTGCTTCTAGAATTCTCTCCTTCATTTTAATCTTGGCTAATGTAATTATGATGTGCCTTGGTGTGTTCCTCCTTGGGTCCAACTTCTTTGGGACTCTCCGAGCTTCCTGGATGTCCTGGAAGTCTATTTCCTTTGCCAGACTGGGGAAGTTCTCCTTTATTCTTTGTTCAAATAAGTTTTCCACTTGTTGCTCTTCCTATTCCCCTTCTGGTACCCCTATAATTCGGATGTTGGAACGTTTAAAGATGTCCTGGAGGTTCCTAAGCCTCTCCTCATTTTTTCGAATTTTTGTTTCTTCATTCTTTTCTGATTGGATGTTTCTTTCTTCCTTCTGGTCCACACCATTGATTTGAGTCCCAGTTTTCTTCCCATCACTATTGGTTCCCGGTACATTTTCCTTCATTTCACTTAGTGTAGCCTTCATGTTTTCATCTAATTTGCGACCAAACTCAACCAATTCTGTGAGCATCCTGATTACCAGTGTTTTGAACCGCATCTGATAGGTTGGCTGTCTCTTCATCGCTTAGTTGTATTTTTTTCTGGAGCTTTGATCTGTTGTTTGGGCCATTTTGTTTTGTCTTGATGAATCTGCAATGTATAAGGGGAGGAGCCTTAGGTATTCACCAGGGCACAATAACCCATGTTGCTTAGTTGTGACGCTGTGTGTGGGGCAGGGGTCCGAGAGGGAACAAATGGTGCTTGCTCCGCTCTCTGCTGGATTTCAGTCACTTCCCCTGCTTCCCACAAGCAAACTGGGCCCTTCTGGTGCTGATTCCCAGGTGGGTGGGTTTGTGTACATTCTAGGACACTGTGGGTCTCTCCAACGAACTCTCCTGTGAGGCTGGGAGTTTCTCCTGCTGCCTCAACCCCCGCAGGTGTTTTCAATCAGTGGTTTGAGGCTTTATTTCCCCACTGGGGCCTTGGGTTGTGTGGTGTGTCCTGCTCTCCAGATGTTTCTCCCGGTTTATCTGCACATGAATGTGGGACCGCCCAGTCTGCAATCCACTGGCTTGCCAGTCCACCCGCTGCTGCCTTGCTGGCCAACTGCAGCCTTGCATGCCCCGCTCCACAGTCCTCTGCCTTGCTGCAAGTCCTCTCCACCCTGCTGCTGGTCTCCACACCTCCTACCAGTCTGGATGAATGTGTCTTCTTTAACTCCTTGGTTGTCGGACTTCCATACAGTTCGGTTTTCTGTCAGTTCTGACTGTTTTTTGTTTTTAAATTCTTTTTGTCCTTCTTTTGGTTGTGTGAGGAGGCACAGTGTGTCTACCTACGCCTCCATCTTGGCTGGAAGTCCAAAAGATTATTTTTGATAAAAATCATGTATATAATTGAAGAAGGATGCATTTTAGGAAGTAAATGTTTTAGTAGTTTTTGCTGTTTAATTTTATCCTGTCCATGAGCAAAGATAATCAATTTAGACTAACTTGGTAATAAAGGTAGTGTGCTGAGATTTTCCTCTTTTCTGAGCTTCCTGAATTAGCACTGAGAAACAGGGCAGGGCTGGATTTACAATGGAATGATGCATCCTGTTCAGCTCAGAAATCATAATACAGATACTTTGTGTATAGACTTTATAAAATATTCTGTTGCATGTGACACATTATGCAAAAGCACTTTGTAACCTGCAAGTCATATTCCAAAGGAATCGCTGTTGGTCATTTCAGTGGGCCATTTCACTATAGAGATAGCCTTAACCCAAGTTTCCTTGTTCCTTCGGTTTGATCAGAAAAGATTAGGTCTTTTTTTAATATATTTTACTGGTTATGTTATTACAGTTGTCCCATTTCCCCCCATTATTCCCTTCCACCCTGCACCCCCATCCCACCAGCATTCCCCCCCTTTAGTTCATATCCATGGGTTGTCCATATAAATTCTTTGGCTTCTACATTTCCTATACTATTCTTAACCTCCCCTGTCTATTTTGTAGACCATTTACGCTTCTTATTCCTGTACCTTTTTTCCGTTCTCCATCTTCCACCTCCCCACTGATGGTTATCATCAGTGACCCTCCATCTGATCTCCATTTCTTTGATTCTGTTCCTGTTCTAGTTGTTTGCTTAGTTTGTTTTTGTTTTTATAGGTTTGGTTGTTGATGGTTGTAATTTTGTTGTCATTTTGCTGTTCATATTTTCGATCATCTTGTTCTTATATCTTAAGTGAATTCACCTGTGGCGGACTATTTAAATTTCCCTAATTTACTTTTGACCCTGTTTTATGTTGAACCAGAAGGAAAAGGACAACAGAATCCATTCTTGTCCAAGAAAGTCTCTGAGAAGAAAGGCAAGCAAATGTGATCTTTTATTTTCCCTTCTAAGTGCTAACTTTGGAAAGAAAGAAGTGGGAGAAGAATTTTGAAAATCAAATGTGTACCTTGACACTGACTGACTAATCTAATCTTGTGGGCAAACATTAGCAGTCTGAGAGATACCCCCGGGTGCCTCTCTGGAGCCAGTCTCCATCTGTGATACTGCAGCCTGTGGTGGGGCATAGCAGTACTTTCGGCCAGTTCACCGTACATGCCAACAACAGCTGATGTGAGATAAAAACAGATCTTTGAACACTTATATTGCACAGTGGTAATTTCCTAATTTGTTAATAATTCTTAAACTTTTTCTGAGATCTAGTTTAGTGCTAAATGAAAAGGGCTGTTAGGTGACAGGGTCTTTCTAAAAATAATAAACTTTTATTTGCTTTATATGTAATTACAAAAATTAAATGTGCCATAAAATTCTGTATTTGGTAACTTTGGATAATGGAATTTTTGTCCTGTAACAACACAAGATCTGGCTGTTTTTTTTCTTTTATGGGTCCTGATCTTTTAAGGAACTAGAAACGTTGAAAAGAAAAT
This sequence comes from Glossophaga mutica, assembly GCA_039655065.1. Lineage (NCBI taxonomy): Eukaryota > Metazoa > Chordata > Mammalia > Chiroptera > Phyllostomidae > Glossophaga > Glossophaga mutica. The sequence continues at coordinate 170,394,698 of CM077304.1, read as the reverse complement.
CAGCTTTTTATATTGAGTCCCTTTACCCTCTCTCACCTCATTCCCCAGGAGTCTGGGCCACTTTGGGGTAAACACTTGCCCACTGGTTCATGATTCCTACAATTGTGGCTTCAGACTAAAAATGGAAGCAGCAACCAGCTGCAGAGAAAATAAGATACATATGTTTCTTTCTTTGCACTGCACAACACTATAATTAGAATTCAGGGATATCTCGGGCCATTCACGGTGGCAGGAAGTAGAGCTTGTGCCTCCTGTCGGTTCGTGGGCGCTCTGGGCCACAGGCAGTGGGAAAGTGAGGATGGCAGTGGGGCATCAGGAATTGCGGCAATCGCTTACACCTTATCTAAAGGGCATGACAGTCCCTTGCTTAGCCTGGTGTTATCCTGTGGAAATGTGGGCTCAGTATTGCCAGACCTTCTGATTTTCAAAGATAAAATAGAAATGTGAATTTTTTTATGTCACCTGGTAATTTCCTAATTATTATATGTTAGCTCCAAAATTAAAAAAAAAAAAAAAAACACTTAGTGAGCCACACAGGACATGTGTTTAGGCAGATTTGATCCCATTTGTCCCTTTGGCAGCCAGGAGAGGCTCTTGGTTCACAGAAGTTACAGGAGCTCTGAGATGGGGGGCGTGGGGGGGGGGCGCCCAGGAGCGTGGAGGTACAGAATGCAAGACCTGGCGTGCGTTTCACTCTCTTCTTTTCTGGTTTGGCTGATGAAACTGTGTCTTAATTTTGTTGCTCTTCTTAAGGAAAACCTTTTGCTATCCCGATGAACCTCCTGGAGAAAGAGGGGCTGGGGATATTGAACCCTGCTGGGGGCTCCAGGAGCTGAGTGGGGCTGAGCACAGGGGAAGAAGACTGGCTCCACTGCAGGGTGTGAAGCTGGGGTGTCATCCGAGACCCATCTAAAGCATCTTATAGCAGTGTGTCCAACCCACAGGCTGCATGCGGCCCAGGCTGTCTATGAATTTGGCCCAACATAAGATCAAAATTTTACTTAAAACCTTTTTTTTTTTTTTTTTTTTTTGCTCATCAGTTATTGTTAGTGTTTGTATGTTTAATGTGCGGCTCAAGACAACTCTTCTTCTTCCAGTGTGGCCCAGAGACACCAAAGGCTGGACACCCCTGACAGGATGTGGGTAGGTGGGCAGAGTATGGCACTGAAACAGAGCTGCCAGACCTGAGAATGGCAAGCAGGGGTAGGAGTGGCCCTGAGGTGCCTGAGGCTCTGAAGAACAGCTGGAGGGCTTGGCTTTGCGGTGGGTGGGGAGGGAGCTGTTGAGTCAGCTAACCTCATTTGGATAGTTGTTGATGATTAACTCAGAAATCATCTAGGCAGCATTTCTTCAAGGCCCTAGATCACCTTCTCTCCCATTACACCACTTGGAGGACTGCCAATTTTTAAGGAGCAGGAGTATTATTCAGTACACACAGCTCATGACATCTGGCTTCAGCACGGTGGCTTAGACAAGACAGGGGTCACAGTGCTTCCAGAATGAGGTCACACTTTTGAAATTTATAGTCATATTTCCTGTCATTCCCACAACCAGTATGCTGGGTGCTCTTGGGTTCAAGGGGCTAATGATTCATTCTGTTCTTCTCTTTATTATCTGAACTGATTAAGAATCACAGGGCTTTCAGATAGAGTTCAAAATAATGACTTTACTCCTGGTACAGCTGAACTAGGATTGCAGGCTGGGCCTGTGTGGCCAAATGGTCTTCCTCACACCTTTCCTCTCAGAATTTTAGCTTCTACCCATCCCATCCTAGGCTTACCTGCTGGACAGTTGCCTCTGGGTTGCTTACCATATGGAAGAAGGGGAGAGCTCTTGTGTTCTAAAGACAAGTGACTGCTAAAGAGGGAAGGGGCAAGCCATGTGAGGACAGTGACCTTGAACACTTTAGCTTCATTTAGTAAAGCAGTGGTTCTCGAAGTTTGATCCCCAGATGAGCAGTGTCAGTGCTACCTTAAAACTTGTTAGAAATGCAGCCTGGACTGGTGTGGCTCAGTGGATGGAGCACTGGCCTGTGAACCTAGGGGTTGCCGGCTCTATTTCCAGTCAGGGCACATGCCCGGGTTTTAGGCCAGGTCCTTAGTAGGGGACGTGCAAGAGGCAACCACATATTGATGTTTCTCTCTCTCTTTCTCCCTCCCTTCCCTTCTCTCTAAAAATAAATAAATAAATAATCTTTAAAAAAAAAAAAGAAGAATAGAAACTTGTTAGAAGTACAGATTTGTGATCTGCAGTCCAGACTTAGAAGTCCATGTTTTAACAAGCCCTCTCTGTGATTCTGTTGCAGTTGAAGGTTAGGGATCACTGCAGTACAGGAATGAGGTTCAGTGGACCCAAGACAGGTATCCTCTTCCCGATGAGATGAATCCATTCCTCTCCTTAAGGGGAGAGAGAGAGAAAGGAGTGTAGGGAGAGGCCAGAGGTGCCGCTTTCACAATAGGCCCTCAGAGAAACAGAACGCTGGGAGAATGGGTTTCCCCCGGCAGCTAATCTTGCCCCCCTAGAGAATGGTAGTCTGAGGACCAGCAGGTGCAAACATAAAGACTTCCTTCAGATGCCCTTTTTCTCATCTGCGAATGTTTCCTGCCTTTTCTGCAAAGTATAAACTCAAGAAGAAGGAATGATGAAGGAATAAAGCCAAGCAGAGGCAGGAAGAACATTAAAGGACAGAGAAAAAATAATGAAGTCAGTATTATATTTCTTCCAACATCATCCTTTACAATTAATCATTTATTTTGTGTTGTGCTAATTAAAAATGCAGCCTCCAATTTATTTTTCTAGTTGGGATGCAACTGCTGGCCATTGGACTGTGACAGTGTCATCAGCCACCGGCGTGGACTCAGCCACACTGATGTTCGCTTCCTGTTTGTGTCCATTCGTTTTTACGTGATTGAAGCCTGTGTTGTTTAGGGACATGGTTGTTTATGTCCTTCGTGTTTACTTGGCAGAGGAGATTGTTAAACTTGCTCTGTAACCTGGAGCATGTTAGGTCTCACTCTCAGCAGTGTTCAAATTAGAATGGAGGCCTGGTTAGTCACTGAAATACTCGGTGATTGTTGTCTCAACAGTCCCTTCAGTTGGCATTTAATGTTCTAAGGTGAAAATAGAGGTACATTTCCCAAATGCTTGTGCTTGGGAAAAATGTCTTTTTTGCTTTAGCCAACCCTTTTAGAGGTATGGTATAAAATGATGCCTCCTGGGGTATGTATAACCTCAAAGAGATAGGGATGTTATAGTTCCCTTCATTTATGTTCCGTAACACAGTGTCTTGTACACATACTCAATACCATCAGTCTGGAGTGGAAGCTTGTTTCTTTTATATATTTAATCTTTTCAGATACACTACAGGAATGAAAAATGCTACAGAATTCAAACTACTTCTGCTTATAAATATTTTGCTCTGACTTCATCCAAAAATGGAATTATAGTGGTGTTAATAATCACAGTAACTGACCGGTTACTCTCTTTCAAGAACTGCTGAATCTGTAATAACAACCCTATGGGTAGATAGGTCTTGTCATTCCCTTTATACAGAAGAGGAAAACTGAGGTGCAGAGAAATTAAGTAACTTGCCCAAAACACTCTATTGTTAAGAGACAGCAGGAGAATCAAATCCATGTCTGTTTATATCAACTATACCTTTAATCATCTAGTCTGTTCCGTGGGTTACCTGTTAGGCTAACTCCTGACAAGAATTGCATTTTGGGCCTTGGTCAGAATAGAAGAGATCTCAGGTGGTTGTGGGAGAAGTGGGGAAAGCTTTCTGCAGTGTTAGTCTTTCATTAGGGGACAAAATTTTGATCCTAATTAGATTCCTGGGCCTCACCCTAAAACTTCTGAATGACAGTCCTTGGGGATGAGGCCCAGAAATCTGCATTTAAAATAAGCTCCACAGGGTGATTTTAAGACTACTAATGAGAACCAGCGCACCGAATCACAGTGGCATTGAATGGGTAACATTTAATGTCAATCGTAGCAATCTCTGGGCCCTTGTCTGTAAGGCAGGATTAAGACAGGGAGGCATCCCTGTTCTTTACTTTTGGGAGAATCTTGAATATTTTAATTTTTGTATATTTTAAGCTGCTAAACTGAATATCTGACTAACCTCCAATTTGCGTGTATAACCTGTGGGGGGGGCGGAATTTAAGGAGAGCTGTAAAGCCAATATTGGCCCCTCCTCCCCCTCTGCTTCTCTCAAATGATAGCTTTTCTCCCTTGTGGGCACTGCGAGGCCAAGGTGATAAGAACATCCTGTTCTGAATAAAACTGTTTGAGCCTATAATTAGTTTTCAATTGATCCCATAACAAAATGCCACAAATTTAGTGACTGAAAAAGCACATTTGTTATCTGACAACTCCACAGGTCAGAAGTCCAGCACGTGTTCACGTGCTCACCGGGCTGAAATCAAGCTGCTGGCCGGGCTGCATTCCTCTCCGCGGGCCCAGAGTAGGATCCCTTTCACGGCTCATCTGGGTTGTTGGCAGAATTCAGTTTCTTGAGGTGGTCAGCCTGAGATCACTGCTTTATTACTGGATGTAAACTGGAGGCTATTTCCAGCCTCTGGAGTCTACCTGCATTTCTTGGCTCATGGCCTCGTTCCTCCATCCTCACAGTCAGCACACCTTGGATCTCTCCTCCTCCTCGTTTTATTTCAAGTCAGCCAGCAGGGAAAGGTTCTTTGCTCTTTGACCCCTGTGATTAGATTGGGCCTGTCTAGATGTCCTAAAATAATCTGCCCATTCCAAGGTCCTTACCCTTAATCACATCTGCAAAGTCCCTTTTGCCATGTAAGGTAACATATTCACAGGTTCTGGGGATTAGGGTTTGGGGCATATTGGGGGGAACTGTTCTGCCTGCCTTTGTTGACAGATCAGACAGCGGTGGTTAATGGTGCTGGTGGGGCTCCAGGCACTGTTGGTGCATATGAGAAAATGTGACTTAAGTGGGTACTTTTCCTAAATTGAAATCATCTCAGGGTCAGATCCCCAGACAAGTAGAATGTGAAAGAAAGACTGTCAGGGTTTTTGTATATGGGTGTGTCAAGCAGAACTGCAGCAACACTTATCTCTGTGTATCTCAAAGGGAGGTGGTTCACCTTGTGCTTCTCTGGTCAGTTAGATTCGGAATAAGATTATTGTGGTGTGAAATAGGCACACTCATTCAACCAGGATATTTGCTTTCAGTTCCTCATTGCATCCCCTGTGCTCTCATGCTAATGCAGTTTTGTTCATGTACTTCCAGCTGCCAAGTCTGCCCTTAAAAAAAAAATCTTTATACCCATTTATCTATAATAATACATATTTATGATAAATTTTGACACCTACTTATTCTAGGGAACATTTTCCAACGTGCTGAAGTACGGGATCTACTCACTTTTACTAGTGGCTGAATTGAAATGATGAAAAGAATCTATAACATCTGCTAGTCTTTCAAAGGTTGCTTTTGAATTTTTCTCTCTGACTTTGTCCTCCCTAAATCTGTATAGCAGGGGTGTCAAACTCGTTTTCACCAGGGGCCACATCAGCTTCATGGTTGCTGTCAAAGGGCCAAATGTAATTTTAGGACTGTATAAATGTAACTGCTCCTTAACTAGGGGCAAGGAGTGCTACATTCAGCCCTTTGAAGGCAATCACGAGGCTGATGTGGCCCCTGGTGAAAATGAGTTTGACACCCCTGCTGCGTAGCATTAAAGAAGCCCCTGCAATGTCTTGGACATAATAGGTGCTCAGAACTGCCTATTGAATTGATACACCTGCACTCTGCCAGGTGTGTGTATTTATTGTTTCCTCACAATGTTGTTAATAGAAGAACATTGCTAAGAATGTTTAATTTAAAGTGACTAAAACTGGGACATCGGAGATGAAGTTTCCAATCATCTTTGACTGAGTATGTTCATTCATGTCTTGTCAGGCAAGAGTAGACTTTTTTGTTTTGTTTTTGAATCTTTAATTGATATACAATTAAAGATACAAGCAGAAAAATGTACAAATCATAAGTGTACAACTTGATAAATTTTCGCAAAATCTCTCATGAAATCAACCCCTGTACCAGGAAGCCAAATTACTACCAGAACCCCAGAAACCTCCTCGCTTCCTTCCAGGGGCCTCCACTCTTGCAGGTAACTGCTTCCCTGATGTTTTAGAAGGTTGAGAAATGGGTAGAAACTGTTTTTAAGCTACAGAAAAATTTATTTAACTATTGTAGGAATACTCCTTAAGACAAACCTCCAAATAAGCATATGTGGGTTTAGAGATTTAAAAGATGTGGCTCATGCCCCGAAGGTACAAACACAGAAAAGTAAATTCTCTTCTAAATGTTCTGTTTTATCAAGTAGTTGGAGTTACAGAAGCAACTTTGAGTATGATTATTATTTTTCAGTGTTTATTGAGTAATTGCAATGGCTCGAACAATACTTTTGCTTTTATAAGTTGTGAAAACTGCACCATGCACTTGGCCCTGATCAATGACTTGGTACCACGACATCTTCTACACGGTTGTTATTGAGAGCAAATCAGTACATTTTCTCCGAATTTTGGTTGAGTTTCACAGTAGGCACTCAAGGGGGAAAAGAAAAAAAAAAACTATTGTCCACAAAGGTAGCAGCCACTGCGCTGTGCATTTTAATTAACTGTCTACCACATGTCCTAATGGTGGAAAGTGAAGTTGCTTGTAACAAAATGAAGTGGATAGAATGTTAGAGAAGTTAGATTCAGGGCTGCAAATTCCCTTATTTCCTACCCATTTTCTCTGTTCCGGGATCACGTTATTTCCAAAGCGGAAACATTGGAAATGCCTTACCTACCAGCATGAAGGCTTATTAAATAAATCATGGCATAGTCATAATGTGGGCTGTTATGAAACATGACAGGCATGTTTCCAAAAAGTGCTCAACAATATGGGAAACACTTAATAAAGTTGCCTAGAACTGCACAGGGTGGGCAAAAGTGGGTCTACAGTTACGAGAATGTGAGTGACAATTTATTCTTGTATTATTACTCATTAATTACTGTATTATTTTCCATATGAACAGTTGTAAACCTACTTTGGCCCCACCCTCTGTGTATTCACACACATGTGCACAGGAGAGAGACTGGAAACTCATCACACACAGGCACTGGTTGTTTGTGGATGGTGTGCTTAAGATCAATTTAAATTTTTTTATTTTCTAAATGTTTTCATTTTATATATTACTTTTTAAAAAATCAGAAAATAACCACACTGGATCCATTTTCTAAAAGGTTGCATTGGGTACATAATAGACTTTTCCTGCAAAGTGAAGTCGTTGAGGGAAATCCGACCTGGTGACTTCATGCTTTAGTTGGAGGTCAGCAGAATTTCACACCACGGGAGCAGGGTCGCAAACATCCATAAATAGTCTTCCTTGAAATAACGGAATTTTTGATGCAAGAAACATTAATGCTCCCTTCATCCATCCAGCTATCCATGTAGGAATCGCAAAGACAACATCATTTGTACCCCCGCAAATGTACTTGGAGCCTCTGTTGCCTCAGGCCCAGTTGGGAGGGCCTTTGTGTTGCAGAGGTAACCTGGGCTGCACCACTAGGCAGAATGTTTCCTTATGTTGGTGCAGAATTTGTCTCTTGGTATTTCTGCTTTAATAGTCCTAGTTTTACCATTCTGTGGCCACATAGAGCAACAGTAAGCCTTTTTTAATACAGGCGCCTTCTAAATATTAAATGCATGTGTGTGTACTTTTAACAGTCACTGAGGTAAAATTTAGGTATATTAGTACCCATTTAAATTGGACTATTCAGTAATTTTTGATAGATTATACACCCACAACATCATCACCACGATCCAGATGCAAAACACTTTTATCACCCCCAGGTCTCTTCATGTCCCTTTGCAGCCCGTTCTTCCTTGCAGCCCTTGCTCTCCTGCCCCGCACCGTGCGCTGGTTTGCGTCTTCTAGAATTTCAAGTCAGTGGAATTGTAGAGTATGTACTTTCATTTTTAAACTGGCTTATAACGTACAGACCCTTAATTTTTTCTTTCACTTTGCAATGCAATTTTATAACAGCCATTCTTTACTTTCATGAAGCTATCATAAATGGTGTTTCATACTTCCTCTTCTGAGAATTAACCATTCAGTGAAAATAGATTATAGATTTTACAAGTGAACTTGCTCTCACCTCACTTAAAGAGTAGAATGGGACTCTACCCCTTGAGGCACTTCCTCGCTTTCACACTATATAATTCTATATAATGTTTCCAGTTACCATTCAAAGATAATTTTGTACATTTGCTTGAAATTAGTCCAGTGACTGTAAAAAAAAAAAAAAATCAGTAGGGTATAGTTTTTTTAATGTTTAACACAATTTTCTAATTATAGGAATCTTGATATGTATTTAATTGCTAAATGATTTTTTACATGATGAAAACCAAATTGCTATTTCAAAATTAAAATGACAAAGGGATATTTATAAAAATATAGGACCTCATAGGGCAGTCCCATTTCATAGGAAGAAGACCTGATTTAGTAGAATTTAAAAGGTAACATGAATATCCTGATATATTTTAGGCACAGTCATAATCCAGCAGAAATGTTGATGGCGTCTACACTTTCCCTCTTTTTTTTTTGATACTTTCTAGCCACACCCATGTTGTAAATTGGCCTTTCTACTTGAGACCAAGTTCTTTTAAGATTAAAATCTGTAGTAGTAGGCAGTACGCTTCAGTGTGGAGTTGCTTGTTTTCTTCGGTCAAACCCTGAGTTTGGCAGAGGATTATTTGAGAATACACAGTTTATAGAGCCTGCTTTTACATCTTCTGGATTTGTTTTCTTGGACCTTCAAATCTCAGGTGGTAAGACCAACAGAAACAGGTATGCAGAGGTTTTCCTTATGTTAATAGCAGTGAGCTAGCCTCGGACTCTAGAGCTGCTTTTTTAACGATCGTTAGATTGAGAGAAATACCTTTATGGGTTTTTTGTTTGTTTGTTTGCTTGTTTGTTGTCCAGGGCATTTCTTGCTTTTGGGATTGGACCTTGCCTAATCCATGCAAATAGTAACTATGGTGTAAGGATCACATAATTTTTAATTCTCTCTTAGTTTTTCTGTTTTAAAAACTACTTTCTTAAGCAATGCTTGTTAGGTAAAAAAGGACTGTTTTGGTTTATTCAGGGTTGGATTAAAAAATTAATTTTATAATTTTTGATTTGGCTTTAATTTTCCCTTTGGGACTATGTATAAAGACTTAGGAAATGCTGAAGTGACTGAGTAGTACACTTTCTGTGCCATCTGGGATGTATCTGTATTACGCTTCAAAGCCTGATCCCTTCAGTCTGATGAAACAGCTCTTCCAGTCTATGGCGTAACCATGGATAAGCAAAACGACTCTTTTTTCTAAAGGAGTCCACCGATACATAAAACCAATGGTAATAGAATATTGCCACTCCAAGGGATGTGGGAAGATTATATGCCAGCATCTGAAGTCTGAGGAAAATATCTAAGTTGAAATAAATTGTCTGTCTTTACTTTTGTTCTTCTACATTTTTAAGTACCAAAATGTATTTGGAGATAGTGCTCTTGTTTTAAAGCTTTTTTCACTGTTTTATTGAAGACCTTTGTAAATGGTTTCCTTTTAAATAGTGTACAGATGAACATGTTTCCTTTCACTTTGAGCACTTTTAATGGTTTCTGAAGTTGACTGAGAACCATATATCTTCACCCTGGGAGCTGCAGTGGTCTTACTTTAGCTCTTAGTAAAGCAGAAAACGAGCAGTTCCCAGCCTGTGTAAGGCTGAGACGGTCTTAAATGATGCATGTCGAGGAAACCTGGTTACTGATACTGCTGGCAATTTGCATAGGTCTTAGTGCCAAAGAATTAAATACTCCTGAGTTTTCTTAAAAGAGGCCAGCTTTTTAAAAGTTAAGTATGTTCCCTTTTGCAGCACATGAGCTCTCAAACCTAAGTAGAAAGTTAGGACTTAACCTACTCAGGTTGGTGAAGCAGTCAACCATGTAAATTTATTTATATGGTGGCTGTGTGGCTCTTAGAGACACAGCACATTGTGACCGGTTAACCCTGGAATGTGAATGCCATGGACAAATTGCACATAGTTCTTTTAAAAAAACAACAACACACACCCTTTATGACTTTCTAAGGAACCAGCATTCCCTTCCCTGTATTATGTCCAGAATCCAACAAAGGCTGTGACTTGCGCCAGTCCTTGCGTAATGAACCAGCCAAAATGCTAAATTGTGTTCTTGCAGAGGAGGGGGATAGCATTCCTTTATGCTCCCCAGTTTAGATCAGCTTACTAGCCAACAAGCATGATATTTGATTACCCTTATTATGTTACTTTGCATAGCTACAAATGTTACTAATGGTGTGGCCTTTTCTAGCCATTCAAAAAGTCCATGTTCATGCAGACTGAGTCAGTTCTGTAAAAGACCCTGTTGCTGAGGCCCCAGCACTAAGAGCCTGCGGAGGAAAGAGCAACCCTGGGGGTTAGGTGTGCAGTGGAAGGATCTTGAACTCCTTGCTTTTTCTTCTTCTTAGTGCTGACTTTAATTTCTAACGCTCAGTGTGTCTGGCTTGAATTGCTTTTAGAATTCTAAATGTTTATTGACCTTTCTGACCGCATCCTTCTATTGAAATTGAGAGTGAGTTCCTTCACTCTCTTTCCTTCCGACCATTTTCAACTCAGTTCTCAGTCTTGCAAGGTAGAAGCAATGCTTTTTTTTAACCAGCAAAAATGTGCTGTTAGTTAGATAGGTTTTATAATATCCTTAACTAATATCTCATGGAACAATGTATACACAGGGCAGGGTTTACTGTCAATGACTGTGTAAAGCTATAATTTGATAGTCTTGGTGATTTTGAATGTCCAACTTGTGGACACATTTACCCCTATTTTATTTTCTAATGTAGCTTCTGAAGACTCACACCAGCCTCTGCCATTTTCTTATGCTTGCAATATATTTTCAGTACCCTGTTTCTTGTGGGCATCTTTTAAAGCTATTTGACTATTCGGTAAAGATAGGTTTGATATCAGCTAGATTATACAACCCACTAATCTACTCCACCAGGTATACATGTAAGCTTCAGGATGTCAAGTCCGGGAAGTGACCGAAGGAGTGACAGCCCACCATGCAGCCTCTGCTTTGTGGCATGTCCTCTCCTCTCCTGGAGTATCACTTGAATTGTTTGTGACATAGGATCCTTTGACAAAAGGACTAAGTTAGGATGCTAGTGAAAATACAAATGTCAGCTACTTATAGATCTAGTTTCATTCCTAATATTTCCTACCAGTTACTGCTGCACTTGGTGAGACCATTGTTGTTGGTGACTGTCCTGTCTTCTGAGTACCTGGGGTATGGCCTCACATAGATGTGGCCTCAGTTTCCTCATCTGTAATAGAGGAGATTGGACTAGATGAGTTTAAGGTTTTTATCTGGATTTTTACCCTATTTAGTTGTTTTTTTTTTCTTTTAATCTACACCTGAGGACATATTTTCATGGCTTTTAGAGGAAGGGAGAGAGAGAAATATCAATGTGAGAGAGAAACATTGATCTGGTGTCTCCCCTATGCATCTGGACCTGGGATCCAACCCGCAACCTAGGTAGGCATGTGCCCTGACTGTGATTTGAACCTGCAACCTTTCGGTTACAGGACAGTGCTCCAACCAACCGAGCCACCAGGCCAGGACTGTTGCTTAGCTTTACGCCAGCAATTCTTGATGGTTAACTGATTACTTTCCACTGAAAAGTTGAAGATTGATGTTGAGAAAATGGTCTCTAAGAAATTATTTTTAAATGGTTTCTTCCCAAGGGAACTTTTGGGCCGGAGTTCATAACCTGGAGCCTGTAGACCTCTGGAAGGTCCATGGGGGCTTGAGGATTGGGTATGCATCCACAAACTCCCTGAAATCACATGTAAAATTCAGATCTGGTGCATTTTTCTGGGTGGATGGCTTGTAGCTTTTTATCAAAAAGGCTAAACATTGAAAGACTTTTAGAATCAATGCCATACAGAAAGTATAGGCATTTCAAATATAACCTATTTATCTAAATTTGTTTGCTTTCTAACCTGATTGTCATATTTGTATGTTTTCATCTCTACAGCATTTATTATGAAAATCAGTATTACTAGTAATGCTTAATAGTATACCCTTGAAAACTCCATGTTTATTCCCACTGGCTTATGTGCTCATGACATTATCTTGCTTATGAATGATAATTCTTGTTGAATGTAGTGAGTAAATAAATAACATTTTACTTATTAAAAAAGGAAGAACTTGGGGTTAGATTTGAGAAAGTTAAAAACCTCATGGAAAATTGTTTTGTAAACCTCAAGTCATCTAATTTCACCATCTACATAAAAAAGGGCTCAGATCTCTTTCTTAAATATCATGAGGAAAGATGATTCCTTGGTTGCCTTGACAACGTATTTCATGTCTTCATTGCTCTTGCACATTCAAGAGCCAGTGTGGTTTATGGAAAAGAACATGGAACACTAGAACTCAGGTACACTGAAAATAGTACCAGCTTTGGTATTCACCAGTGGATGACCTAGGCTTTGTAGGTTAACTAACCTCTTGGAGTCTGTTTCTTCACATGTAAACTGGGAATAAAATAATATGAGGAAATATAATGCTATTATAATGTAAAATATGTATTTTCAGTTCTTTTTTTAAGTTTCCTGTATTTAATACATGTTGTTCCATTTAGCTTAATTTTACTGAAACCATAAATTCATAAACTGTAAAATTCACCATTTTAAAGTATACAGTTCAATGGGTTTTGGTTTTTGGTTATAGTCACTTGATTTCACATCCACAAGATTGTGTAAATACCTCTACTATGTAATCCCAAAACATTCTTGTCATCTCAAACAGAAACCCACTCACCGTTAGCAGTCACTCCTTGCTCCTGCTCTTTCCCCACCAACAAGCCACCTACTCTCTGCCTCTGCAGACATTCTGGACATTTCACAGAAATAGAATCATATGGCATGTGCTAGTCTTTCTGTAAACATTGTGTTCAATTCCTTACATCAAGGAGCATGATTGTGGGATTATATGGCAAGAAGAGGTTTGGTTCTGAAAGAAACCACCAGACTCTTCCACGGCAACTGTACCATTTTGCATTCCCTGCAGCAATGAGTGAGAGTTTCTGTTGCTCCACATCCTGGCCAGCATTTGGTGTCAGTGTTCCATACTTTTGCCATTGGAATAGGTGTGCACTGGTATCTCATTTTAATTTGCATTTCCCCGATGACATGTGGTGCAGAATATATTTTCATATGTTTATTTGCCATCTGTGTATCTTCTTTGACGAGGTGTCTGTCAAGGCCTTTCCAGTTTTTGTTTTTTAATATGTATTTTATTGATTATGCTATTACAGTTGTCCCATTTTCCCCCCATCATTCCCTTCCCCCCTGCACACTCCCTCCCACCCACATTCCCTCCCTTTAGTTCATGTCCATGTGTCATAAGTTCTTTAGCTTCTACATTTCCCACACTATTCTTGCCCTCCCCCTGTCTATTTTCTACCCACTGTCTATGCTAGTTATTCTCTGTACCTTTTCCCCCTCTGTCCTCTTCCCACTCCCCTGTTGCTAACCCTCCATATGATCTCCATTTCTGTGTTTCTGTTCCTGTTCTCGTTGTTTGCTTAGGTTGCTTTTGTTTTAGGTGTGGTTGTTGACATCTGTGAGTTTGCTGTCTTTTTACTGTCATATTTTTATGTTCTTTTTCTTAGATAAGTCCCTTTAACATTTCATATAATAAAGGCTCAGTGATGATGAACTCCTTTAACTTGACCTTATCTGAGAAGCACTTTACCTGCTCTTCTATTCTAAATAAAAGTTTTGCTGGATAGAGCAATCTTGGATGTAGGTGCTTGCCTTTCATGACTTGGAATACTTCTTTCCAGCCCCTTCTTGCCTGGAAGGTCTCTTTTGAGAAATCAGCTGACAGTCTGACGGAAACTCCTTTGTAGGTGACTGTCCCCTTATCCCTTGCTTCTTCTAGAATTCTCTCCTTCATTTGAATCTTGGCTAATGTAAATTATGATGTGCCTTGGTGTATTTCTCCTTGGGTCCAACTTCTTTGGGACTCTCTGAGCTTCCTGGACTTCCTGGAAGTCTATTTCCTTTTCCAGATTGGGGAAGTTCTCCTTTATTCTTTGTTCAAATAAGTTTTCCACTTGTTGCTCTTCCTATTCCCCTTCTGGTACCCCTATAATTCGGATGTTGGAACGTTTAAAGATATCCCGGATGTTCCTAAGCCTCTCTTCATTTTTTTTTTTGAATTTTTGTTTCTTGATTCTTTTCTGATTGGATGTTTGCTTCTTCCTTCTGGTCCACTCCATTGATTTGAGTCCCATTTTTCCTCCCATCACTATTGGTTCCCTGTGAGTTTTCCTTCATTTCAGTTATTGTAGCCTTCATTTCACTTATTGTAGCCTTCATTTGTTCATCTAATACGCGACCAAAATCAACCAATTCTGTGAGCATCCTGATCACCAGGGCTTTGAACTGTGCATCTGATAGGTTGGCTATCTCTTGGTCACTTAGATAAATTGGCTCTGGGGCTTTGATTTGTTCTCCTGTTTGAGCCATTTTTTTTGTTTTGTTTTGTTTTTTTTTGTCTGGTCACAGCTGTTACATAGTGAGGGGCGGAGCCATATGTGTTCCCCAGGGTGGGGCAGCCCAGTCGCTGGGTAGTGATGCTGTATGTAGGGGTGGGGTCTGAGAGGGAACAATGGTGCTTGCTCTGCTCTCTCTTGGATTGCAGTCCCTTCCGCCGCTTCCCCTTCGCCTGGATTATCTGCACGTGAATGTGGGACCACCTGGTCAGCCAGCCACGTTGCACAGCCTCACTGGGTCTGCACCATTGCCACCCCGTGCCTGGGGTCCACTAGCCGCTGCCTGTGCACCTGGGGTCTGCCTCACTGGGTCTGCACCATTGCCACCCCGTGCCTGGGGTCCGCTAGCTGCCGTCTGTGCACCTGGGGCCTGCCAGCCATTGCAGCCTGTGCGCCTGGGTCCACCAACCTCCATTTTTTCCCACTGCAACTCCGCCCCTCTTACCGGTCTGAATGAATGGTGGTTGGACTTCTGTACAGTTCAATTTTCTATCAGTTCTGGTTGTTTTCTTGTTTCTAAATTTTTGTTGTCCTTAATTTTCGTTGTGCGAGGAGGCACAGTGTGTTCACCTATGCCTCCATTTTAGCTGGAAGTTCAGTTCTTTTTTTTTTAATCCTCACCTGAGGATATAATTTTTTTTATTGATTTTAGAGAGCGGAAGGGAGGGAGGAGAGACAGAAAGAAAGAGAAACATGGATGTGAGGGAGAATCATCTATCAGTTGCCTCCCATTCGCTCCCCGACCAGGGATGGAACCCACAACCTAGATACGTGCCCAACTGGGAACCAAACCTGCAACCTTTTGGTGTATGGGAATGACACTCCAACCCATTGAACCACCTGGCCAGGGCTGTATTTTCAGTTCTGTGTAACTCACTGAATTGATGTGAGAGTCAAATGTGGTAAAATAGGTGAAGTACTTTATAAATCAGAAAGCACGTAAGTGTGGAACTTACTTCCCTGAATTGTGGCATGTGTTGCTTGTGATAGCACAGTGGTCTTCCTTAGTCTTTGGTTTTGGGCCACCATGAAGAATCAGTTTCAAACTTATTTTTTGTTTCCCAAATTTCAGGCCATTATTGTTAACTAAGAATAAAATCTCTAGTGAATTTGCCTTCAGACACTTACATGAACTGAATAAATAGACTTACAGGAAAAGACTATCACAATGAAACATACACAAAACATTGTATCAACCATTTAATATTATTTTAAGATTCTGAAATTAACTAAAGCAACATTTTCTAAGATCGCAAAAGTTGGGCAGGGTCAGACTAATTCTAAAGCCAAATGATTAAATACCGAAGTGGCAGGTGCAGAGCACCCTCTGGGCCTGACCCTGCAATGGAAACATGGGCCTTGACGCTGTCATTGGAGTTACATGGCTCCAGTGCTTACTGGCTGCGTGGTATCGGCACATTACTGCTTAACCTTAGTGAGCTCGAGTTTCTTTATCTGTAACAATAGATTCAACCGCTACAATTAGGGGCTATTTTAAGAATTAAAAATAATGTGTATAAAGTGCTTGGCACATGGATTCACATCAATTGTATGTAAATTGTTAGATTCACAAACTGTTTCGTTTTTGTGCATTTCTGTGTCCAGACTGGTTGGCTGTGTTAACTCCTGTTAATTATTTAACCTTTCATTCCAGGTACTTTTTATTTAAGCCTAAAAACAAATTCCGACACACACAAGCCTTCCTTTTGTTCCCAGATTGAAATGTTAACTTAGAGAAGTTACAGTGGAACCTCGGTTCTCGAACTTAGCTTGTTCTGGAAAACTGTTTGCGAAGCGATTTGTTTGAAAACCAAATCTCCTTTGTTGCCTGCGAGACGTGTGACTGGTCATACAGGTATCAGCACGAAAGGGTGGTCGGGTACAGAATCCAGACCCGGAGTTTTGTTAAACAACAGAGACATTTCTTCCATGAACAACATGGTCGAGAACCGAACTGTTCGAGAAGCAAGTCATTCAAGAACTGAGGTGTGACTGTACTACATAATTTGCTTTAAAAATAAGCTTTCTGCTATATTTTCTTAAAACCAAATGAAAAGGATGGTTAAGTAAAATGCATTATGGAAAGAAGGCCCATTGTATGTATGCTGTTGCAGGAAGGGCCCTGATGTAGTTTATTTTGTTTAAACTTTTTATCATAGTTTTAATTATAAAATAATGAAACACGAAAAAGAGTAGGAGAATATAATAGATACTCATATTTTCTTTCTCATAGATTGAAGAAGTGTCAGCAGTTTGCTGTTTATTTTATATGTCAACTCTCTATTTTCTGTCAGAAAGGAAACACTGGAGAGATGATTGAAGGGCCTCCCCCACTGTAATCCCTTCCCTTGCCAACGGCCCTGAAGTTGGCAGGTGTTCATTGTTCTTCCCACCCGTATGTCTATATTTTTTAAATTTTTTCTCTTTATTTTTTCTTTATTTATTTTAATTGTTGTTCTTGTACAGTTTTCTGTCTTCTACTCCCATCCTTGCCCACCGCCCCAGCCCTCCCCACCTCCCTCCCATTTCCACCCCCCCAGTTTCTGTCCACATGTCTTTTATACTCGTTACTCTAATCCCTATATTTTCTATTAACAGTTCCATTAGTGACAGAGAGAGCAATTTTAATGCTTTAAAATTTTCACAGATGATATCTGCTATATATTCTCATTTAACATATATTTCTAAGATTTTCTCATGTCAGTAAACTTATCTACCTCATTTTAACTGTTGCGGAAAGTTTCACTAAATGAATATTATTATCTAGTCTTTTGATAATGGACATTCAGATTGTTTACAGCTTTTTGGTCCTGTAACAATCCTGTGCTTTTTACCTGTATTGGAATACAGGTGAGTATGTGAACCACAGTGTATATTCTGGTATTATTTATTTACTTATTTGTTTATTACTGTGTTTTCCATATGAACAACTGTAAACCTACTTTTACTTACTCCTGTATTTGTGTAGGTGTTTCTCTGGGATAAAGTCCCAGAAGTGGGATTGAGGGTCATAGAATATGCATGTCTCACCTCTCATAGATACCCCACCTTGGAGAGCAATGTGGCAACAAGAGCTTTTGATTTCTTATATACTCTCTAGCAGCTTTCATCATTTTTGTATGTTTTCAGCTCTCTCCAGCATTTATTGTGAAAATCGGCAGTATTATTCATATTATGTACCATTTATCTCATTTATAGCAACCTGGTGTGTTTAAGATGTTAGGTCATTGTTTTCATTTGTCATTTTCATTCTATGTAGCTATTAAAATAATGTTTAAAATCTGTGGCATAACCCCATTTAAAAAATCACACATGCAGAGCAGAGGAGGGTGGGTAGATGGCGAAGCTGTCTAGCTGCACCTTTGTGCAGCTTCTCCACCTTTCTTGCCCCTTCCCCAGCCCTGGGGCATCTACAGGATAGTACACCTGTGCCCTGTAAAGCATCTCCAGTGAGATCTCAGAAAAGGAGCCAGCAGGAGGGCTAGAAAGGAGAAGGGAAGAAGAAAGAAAGAAAGGGAATTCTCAACGTGCAAGACAAACATCAGTTGCCCACAGCTTGGGACCTGGCCTACAGCCCAGGCACGTGCCCTGACTGGGCATCAAGGCAGCAATCTTTCCATTTGCAGGCCAGGGCTCAACCCACTGATCCATACTACCCAGAGCCTAAATATTAACAGTAGTGATAGTGCACCCTGTAGTACTAACAACAGCTGAATTCTTACAAGGTTCCCATGGGCTTCACATGTGCGGTCTCAGTAAGTCTTCAGAGCAACACTGTGCACAGCTATTGACTTCATTCCTATTTTAAAAACAAGTAAACTGTGCCTTGTGAGATTGCTGGACAAGAGGTAACTAGAAATGTTTCACTTCCTCGCACAACCAAAAGAAAGATAGCAACCAATTTAAAAACAATAAACAACCAGCCCTGGCTGGTGTAGCTCAGTGGATTGAGCGTGGGCCTGCGAACCCAAGGATCGCGGTTCAATTCCCAGTCAGGGCACATGCCTGGGTTGCAGGCCAGTTCCCAGCATGGGACACACAAGAGGCAACCATACATTGATATTTCTCTTCCTCTCCCTCTCTCCTACCCTTCCCCTCTAAAGATAAATAAATAAAAATCTTAAAAAAAAAACAATAAACAACCAGAACTTTCAGAAAATCAAATTGCATGGAACTCCAACAACCAAAGAGTTAAAGAAACGTACATTTAGACAGGTAAGAGGGGCAGAGACAGGCAGCCCAGGGGAGAGGGCCCACAGCAAGGTGGCAGACCTCATGGGTGAGGTGGGGCTGGCTGACTAGCTGACCGGGAAACTAAAGACTCAAAACCTCTAGCTGTAAAATACTGTGGGGGTTGCGAAGGTGGGAGAAACTCCCAGTCTCACAGGAGAGTTCATTGCAAAGTGGGGCTAGAATGGAGCAAACGAGTGCCATTGTTCCCACTCTGACCTCTCGCCCACAGACAGCACCACAAAGCAGCAAAGAGGGTTGCCTTGCCCTAGTGAATACCTAAGGCTCTGCCCCTTACAACATAACAAATGCATGGGGACAAAGAATTATGGCCCAAATAAAAGAACAGATCAAAACTTCAGAAAAAGAGCTATGCAACAAGGAGATAGACAGCCTATCTGATGTGGAGTTCAAAACACTGGTAATCAGGATGCTCACAGAATTGATTGAGCTTGGTTGCAAAATGAAGGAAGAAATGAAGACTACCCAAAGTGAAATAAAGGAAAATATACAGGGAACCAACAGTGAAGGGAAGGAAATTGGGACTCAGATCAATGATTTGGAACAGAAGGAAGAAATAAACATCCAATTGGAACAGAACAAAGAAACAAGAATTCAGAAAAATGAGGAGAGGCTTGGGAATCTCTGGGATAACTTTAAGTGTTCCAACATCTGAATCATAGGAGTGCCAGAAGGAGAATGGGAAGAGTAAGAAATTGAAAACTTATTTGAAAAAATAATGAAGGGGAACTTCCCCAATCCAGCAAAGGAAATATACTTCTAGGAAGTCCAAGAAGCCCAGAGGGTCCCAAAGAAATGGGACCCAAGAAGGAATACACCAAGGCACATCATAATTAAGTTACCCAAGATTAAAGATAAGGAGAGAAGCTTAAAAGCAGCAAGAGGAAAGGAGACAGTTCCCTACAAAGGAGTTCCCATAAGACTATCAGCTGATTTCTCAAAGGAAACCTTACAGGCAAGAAGGTGCTGGAAAGAAGTATTTGAAGTCATGAAAGGCAAGAACCTACACCCAAGATTACTCTCTCCAGCAAAGCTGTTGTTTAAGATGGGAGGGCAGATAAAGTGTCTCCCAGATAAGGTCAAGTTAAAGGAGTTCGTCATCACTTAGCCCTTATTATATGAAATGTTAAAGGGACTTATCTAAGAAATAGAAGAAGATAAAAAAAAAAAACTATGAACAGTAAAACAATAACAAACTCATAGCTATCAACAACTGAACCTAAAAACAAAAATAAGCAAATGACTAGAACAGTAACAGAATCACAGAAATGGAGATCATATGGAGGGTTATTGGTGAGAAGGGGGAGGAGGGAATGGGGTGGAAGGTACAGGGAACAAGAAGCATAAATGGCGGGTACAAAATAGACAGGGGGAGGTTAAGAATGGTATGGGAAATAGAGAAGCCAAAGAACTCATATGTACAGTCCATGAACATGAACTAAGGGGCGGTGTAGGGTGGAAGGGGGAAAAAGGGGAGAAAAAAATTGGGACAACTGTAATAGCATAATCGATAAAATACACTTAAAAATCACACATCCCTCTAAGTATATATACATGAATGTTTGTAAATTAAAATAGTCCAGAAGAGTACCTCCCAAGTATTTCAGAGGTTCTTGATTTTTATGCTGAGCATGAAATACTTTCCAATTTATAAACATAAAAATTTTTAAATGTACAGTTTAAACTTTGGCTTCTCGCCAGATGAATTTACTCTCCTGCCTGAAATAACCAAAAACCAAAAGACAAAAATGGACAAAATATATAAGATGGTTTTCACATTTTAAAAGACTGGAAGTCAGGCAACAAAGGACAGTGATCTCTGAGCGTCAGGAAATAAGCAAGGTGAGCTTTCCAGCTGCCTCCTCTGCAGTCTTGAGAGAGCTTTCTGGCTACAGCTTAAGGAGGTGACCATGGGCAGAAAGGCCTCAGACCTGAGAATGTGGGGAGACAAAGCAGCTAAATTCACAGTACATACTACTTGAAGAAAGAGAACTGCACAGAGAGAATTCCACAGATCTGCAGAGGGTGCTCCTCAAGTATTCAGCAGAATTCTGATCAGTGCATGCGTGTGAGGAAACTACATAGAGGCTGGGAAAGAACCACCTGAAAGATTTAAAAAGAACAGTGCTAGGCCCTTACACCATCAGCCAGACTAAATAAAAGGTAGTAATTTATAGGCTATGGGCAGAGTACTCAGAGCCATCCTGCATTAATGGTAGGGAATAATTAGCCCTAGAGCATGGTTTCTCAGTCACAGTACTCTAGAAATTTGACTTGATGATTCTTTATTGCAAGGAGATCGTTCGTGCATTGTGGGATATTCTGGCCTCAGTACAGTAGATGCCAGTATGCCTCCTCAGTCATCATAGCCAGAAATGTCTCTAGACATTGCCAGATGTCCTCCGGGGAGCGTATAATCATCTCCTGTTGAGAACCACAGCCGTAGGCTAAATTCTGCTCTGGTCCTGCCTAACAAACTTCAAAGCAAGACCTAAAAGATCAAAGTCTTTCTAAGTAACTTAACTGCATCTTAGAACAAAGATTAAGAATAGCTACAGGGTATTTTTACAGAAGTAGGAAAAAAATTCCAAAAATGGGCATGAAATGCCAAGGGGTGCCAAGTAGCTAAAACAGTCTTCCACGTAGCTAAAACAATCTTGCAAAAAGGACAAAGTTCAAGGTGTCACACTTCTGGATTTCAAAACATAATACAAAGCAACAGTAATCAGGTGGTGTGGTACTGACACATGGACCAGAGGAACAATGGGCAGTAGGCGGTGGGTGACAGGCCTCAGGGTGCCCAGTGCCTTTTGCTGAGTTGCTCCTGGCCTGGTACTGGTGGTGCCTGGCTTTGGTTCACAGCATGGCCTCTCCCACATGTCTTTAGTCCCAGCACAGGCAGCTACCAACTGTGGATCATTTTGTAGCTGCTACTAAGTAGCCCCCAACAAGTCATAGGCAGCGGCCAACCGTGGCGTCTGCAGGCGGCCTTTCCAAGAGGCCCAGAAACAACACACACCTGGTCGCCAGCTTCAGACCACAACTGAACACCACCCAATTAGTTCCACAAGTGGCACACCAAACGGTGGTCTAAGCAGGCACCAGGCCCCACTGGGGTGAATCCTGCTCCATGGGGTCAGCTCCTGCACGGCAGTTTATATGCTATGCTCATGGCTAGTCCTCACAGCCCGTCAGCCTGAGGGTCAGTCCCACCCACTTGATGTGCCAGCAGCAATCAAGGCTCAACTATTGGGTTGGTAAAAAAGTCCGTTCAGTGTTTTATGTAAAATAAAAGACACATTTTTAATTTTCAGCAATAACTTCATTGTTTTGAGTATGTCGTCTATCTTCTGCCATTGGCTTCCAGTGGATAGTGGCCAGGAGTGTTAAATATTTAGCCCAGGTTGCTAGACATCTTCCGATGTGTAAGACAGGCCCACAGTAAAGAATTATTTGGCCAAAATGTCGCAAACCACTTCGCAAGAAACTTCGCAAACCACTTTTGACATATTTGATCGATCAGTCACAGGACCTTGTCATTAACAGCGCAAATCTTTATGTTCCAGTTGCATTTTTTACCTTTCTTGAAATAAAGCGTGATACGCCGAATATGTTGCGTATCTTCTTCCATCTTCAATATTAAAAATGGCTGCACAAAAATTCCCCAATTTTGATTTTTTTTAACGCATGCTGACATGATAGCTGTCACAATGCAGTCTAACAAAATTGTTTTGAATGCAATTAAAGACAGTGAAGCACTACTGGATCCATCATATGGAAAAAACATAATAGACTTTTTCAACAACCCAGTAGAATAGGAGATCACACGCAAATCACACAAGGGACACCCCAGGAGCACCTGGCTCAGTTGATCAGAGAGACTGTGCCACCAGGCCACACAGGTCACCTGCTACATAAGGCCACCCTGCCAAGACTGGGAGACATAGCAGATCTACTTAAGAAACAGAAGCACACGCAGAGAGACAAAATGAGGGGCTAAAGAAACAAGTCCCATATGAAAGAACAGGAGACAACTGCAGAAAAAGAACGAGACAAAATGGAGGCAAGCAGTCTACCAGATACGAAGTTCAAAACAGCGCTTACAAGGATGATCCAGGAACTTACTGAGAACTTCAAGGAAACAGAACTTCACATGAAACAGAAACCATAAAAAATGAACCAGTCAGAAATAAAGACTACAATACCTGAAATGAAAAACACACTAGAAGGAATTAACAGCAAATTGGATTGAATAAGAGATTTGAAAGACAAAGTAGAAAACATCCTATTAGAACAGCAAAAAGAAAAATATTTAAAAAAATGATAATGTAAGGGGTCTCTGGGACAACATCAAGTGTACCAACATTTGCATTACGGGGGTACCAGAAGGAGAAGAGACAGAGCAAGGAATTAAAAAAACAATATGAAGATATGATGATGGAAAACTTCCCTAACCGAGTGAAAGAAATAGACATAGAAGTCCAGGAAGTACAGAGAGTTCTAAACAAGATGAACTCCAAGAGGAGTTCAAGACAAATCATAATTAAAGTGCCAAAAAATTAAAGAGAATCTTAAAAGCAGCAAGAGAAAAGTAGCTAGTTACCAACAAGGGTCTCCCATAAGACACTGTCAGCTAATTTCTCACCATAAACTTTGCAGGCCAAAGAGTGGCATGAAATTTTCAAAGTAATGAAAACGAAGGACCTACAACCAAGATTATTCTGCCTGTCAAGGCTATCATTCAGAGTGAAAGGATGGATGAAGGGCTTCCCAGACAATAAAAAAGCTAAAGGAGTTCACCACCACCAAACCAGTGTTAAAAGAATTTTAAGGGTGGGAAGTGGGGGTGGCTGGGATGGGGGTGAGTAGTGGAGGGAAAATGGAGACAACTGTACTTGAACAACAATAAAAAAAGTTAAAAAAAATTGTAAAGGGACTTCTTTAAGTAGTAGAAAATATGAAGAATAAGCAATACCTATGTACCTATCAGTAATCACTGTAAATGTAAGTGGATTAAATGCTCTAATTGAAAGACACAGGGTAGCTGAATGGATAATAAAACAAGATGCATTCTTATGCTGTCTACAAGAGACACACTTTAGGTCCAAAGACACTCACAGACTGAAAGTAAAGAAATGGAGAAGACATTCCATGCAAATGGAAATGAAACGAAAAAAGCTATGGTAGCAACACTTATACCAGACAAAATAAACTTTAAAACAAAGGCTATATAATAAGAGACAAAGAATGACATTTTGTGATGATAAAGGGGTCGATCCAAAAAGAGGATATAACCCTTGTAAACATTTATACCTCCAACACAAAAGCACTTAAATATATAATGCAAGTATTGGTGGACATAAAGGGAGGGATCAACAACAATACAGCCATAGTAAAGGACTTTAACACCTCATTGACATCAATGGATACATCTTCCAGACAGAAAATCATCAAGGAAACAGCAGCCTTAAATGACACATTAGACCAGATAAAATTAATTGATATCTTTAGAGCTTTGCACCTCAAAGCAGCAAAATGTACATTATTTTCAAGTGCACATGGAATATTTTCCAGGACAGACCACATGTTAGGTCACAAAACAAGTTTCAATAAACTTAAGATTGAAATTATATCAAGCATCTTCTCTGACCACCATGGTATGGAACTACAATTACAAGAAGAAAACTGAAAAACACACGAACACATGGAAGCTAAATAGCAGGCTACTGAAAAAAAATGAATGGATTAATAATGAGATTAAGGGAGAAATCAAAAGATATTTTGAGGGGAATGAAAATAAAACACAGCAACCCAAAATGGGACACAGTAAAATGAGTCCTAAGAGGAAATTCATAGCAATTGAGGTCCACCTGAGGAAATAAGAAAAATCTCAAACAATCTAATCTTACATGTAAAGAAACTAGGAAAAGAACAATAAAGCTGTAAGTTAGCAGAAGGAAAGAACTAATAAAGATCAGACTGGGATAAATGAACTTGAATCTAAAACAAAACACAAAAGGTCAATGAAACCAACAGGTGATTCTTTGAATAGATAAACAAGATTGATAAATCTTTAACCAGAAGAAAGAAAAAAGAGAGGACTCATGTAAATGATATCAGATATAGTATCAAAGAGGAGATTGACAAGTGACACCACAGAAATACCAAGGATTATAAGAAAGTACTACAAACTGTGCCCAAAATTGGACAACTGAAAGAAATGGAGTTACTCCTAACACTGGACTGTCTTCCAAGGTTGAATTAAGAAGAAGCAGAATATGTAAACAGACCAATTACTACTAGCGAAATTTGAGATTGAATTAGTAATCTAAAAGCTCCCAAAAACAAAAGTCCTGGACCAGAAGGCTTCACAGGTAAATTTTAGCAAGCATTCAAAGAAGAATTAACACCTCTCCTTCTTAAACAAAAAATGAAGAGGAGAGAAGACTCCCAGGCTTACTTTACAAGACCAGCATTAGCCTGATTGCAAAATTAGACTAAAAAAGAAAACTATAGGCCAGTATCCCTGATGAACATAGATGCAAAAATCCTCAACAAAATGCTAGCAAATTGAATTCAGTAATACATTAAAATGATCATACATCATGATCAAGTGGGATTTATTCCTGGGATTCGAGGTTGGTTCAATATCATTAAATCGATTAAAGTGATACACCACAGAAACAAAATGGAGGGTAAAAATTATATGATCATATCAATAGATGCAGAATAAGTGTTTAACAAAATCTAGCATCCATTTATGATAAAAACTGTCACCAAAGTGGGGATGGAGGGGGCATACCTCAACATAGTAAAGGCCATATATTACAAATCCACAGCTAATGCCCTATCAGTGGGGGAAAGCTAAAAGCATGTTCCTTATGATCAGAAACAAGACAGAGATGCCCACTTTCATCACTGTTATTCAGTATAGTATTAGAAGTCCTAGCCACGCCAGTAGGACAAAAGAAAATAAAGAAAAGGCATGCAGATTAGAAAGGAAGAAATAAAACTTATTATTTACAGATGACATGATACTACATATAGGGAAGACTAAAGATTCCACCAAAAACTTGTTAGAACTGATAAATGAATTTAGTAAAATAGCAGAATACAAAATTTCAGTTCAGGAATTAGTTACATTTTACACACCAATGACAAGCATAGAAAGAGAAATTAGGAAAACAGTTTCATTCACAATTGTACAATTGTACAATAAAATACCTAGAAATAAACTTAACCACCTTGGTTAAAGTTTATCCCTAGGTAAAAGACTTGTACTTGGAAAATTATAAGGCTTTGTAGAAAGAAATTGAAGAAGATACAAATAAATGAAAGCATACACCATTCTCACAAATAGAAAGAATCAAAATTGTTAAAATGTCCCTATTACCCAAAGCAGTCTATGGATTCAGTGCAGTCCCTATCAATATACCAATGGCACCCTGACCAGTGGGGCTTAACTGGTCAGGTGTTGTCCTGCAAAGTGAATGGTTGCCAGCTCCATACCTGGTCAGGGCACATGCCTGGGTTTCAGTGTTGGTCCCGGTTGGAGTGTGTACCAAAAGGTAACGGATTGATGTCTCTCTCTCACATAGATGTTTTTCTCCCTTTCTTTCTCCCTCCCTTCCCTTCTCTCTACAAATAAATAAATATTAAAAATATATATATGAATGGCATTTTTCACAGAACTAGAACAAATAGTTCTAAAATTTATATGGAAGCACAAAAGACCCTGAATAGCCATAGCAATCTTCAGAAAGAACAACGTTGGAGATACCATGCTACCTGATATCAAACTATACTACAAGACTGTAGTAATAAAACAGCATGGTATTAGCATAAAAACAGACACATAGATCAGTGGAACAAAATGGAGAGCCCAGAAATAAACGCATGCCTATATCGTTAATTATTCTATGACAAAAGAGGAACAATATACAACAGGATAAAGACAGTCTATTCAATAATTGATGTTGGGAATCTGGACAGATACTTTCAAAAAAATTAAACTGGACCACCTTCTTACACCATATACAAGAATAAACTCAAAATGGATTAAAGACTTAAGTGTAAAATCTGAAACCATAAAACTAGAAGAAAATATAAGTAGTAAACTCTTCGACTTTGTTTTTAGTAATACATTTTTATGATGGCTCCTTGGACAAGGGGAACATGAGGAAAAAAATAGGACTGCATCAGACTAAGAAGTTTTCACACAGCAAAGGAAACCCTCAACAAAACACGAAATCTGCTGTAGAATGGAAGAAGATATTTCCCAACCGTAGATCGAATGAGGGGTGAATATCTAAAATTTATTAAGAGCTCGTGCAAATTAACACCAACCCCTCTCCCTGTGAACCAGACAATCCAATTTAAAAATGACCAGAGGACCTGAATAGATACTTCTCCAAAGAGGACATACAGATGGCTAGTAGGTATATGAATAGATGCTCATGTCACTAATCATCAGAGAGATGCAAATTAAAACCACAGTGAGATATCACCTCACACCTGTCAAAATGGCTATCATCAATAAATCCACAAACAAGTATTATTGAGGATGTGGAGAAGAGGGAACCCTCATGCACTGTGGGTAGGATTGTAAATTTGAGCAGCCACTATGGAAAACAGTTCAGGAGTTCCTCAAAAAATTAAAAATAGAACTATCTTATGACCCAGCAATTCCTCTCCTGGGTATTTAACTGAAAAACACCAAAGTACTAATTCAAAAAGATGTCTGTGTCCCTCTGCTCAATACAGCATCATGCAGCCTAAGTGCCCATCAATAGACAGTTGGATAAAGATGTGGTACATACTTACAGTGAAATATTGCTCAGCCATAAAAAAGAATGACGTATTATCATTTGTGACAACATGGATGGACCGGTATTATGATAAGTGAAATAAGTCAGAGAAAGACATACACAATATGATTTCACTTACATGTGGAATCTAAAGAACAAAATAAACTGGAAACAGACTCAGACAGAGAGCAGACTGATGTTTGTCAGAGGGAAGAGGGGTTGGAGAGCTGGGTGAAAAAGGTGAAAGGGCTTAGAACAGGTGCGTCAAACTCATTTTCACCGGGGGCCACATCAGCTTCACAGTTGCCTTCAAAGGGGTGAATGTAATTTTACCTCCTTAACATTTGTACAGCTCTAAAATTATTTCAGCCCTTTGAAGGCAACTATGAGGCTCTTGTGGCCCCTGGTGAAAATGAGTTTGACACCCCTGGATTAGAAGTACAGATTGACAGTTACAAAATCATCATGGGGATGTAAAGTACAGCCTAGGGAATATAGTCAATAATGATGCAAATAACCGTATGCTGCCAGGTGGGTACTGGAAATATCAAGGGGAACATTTTGTGAAGGATATGATTATCCAACCCCTACGCTGTACATCTGAAACTAATATGAAGTAATAATATTGAATGTCAGCTGTAATTGACAAATAAAAAACCTCCTTTAAAATACAGCCAGAAAAACAAAACAAAACAAAACAAATCAACCCCATCTAACTGATGCCGCACTGAGAGAACAGGGATGTTAATTGTAGAATTCCAGAGCTTGGGCACTAGAGCCATTCAATTTTCGATCTCTTCTTTTGTCTGCCTTCCTTGAGCAGGTTACCTAGTCTCTCTGTAGGTCCCTAACATTTTTCAGAGGGTGCTTGTTTTGTCAGTAGAAGAACAAATAAATACAGAGTGAACTCGTGTGTGAGAAGATTAGCATAGTTCCAGGCCCATTGAAAGCCCTTAGGAATATTTGCCATTTTTCACGTTACTGGGCAGAGGTAGTGGGGTTGGGAGAGGAATGAGGGAAGAAGAGAGTTTTTGGGGGGTGTACTAGGGAAAAGGCTGCCTGACCTGGGTCAGTGGCTCTCTGGAGAACTGAGAATCTCAGGTGACCCTGTCTAGGGCCCCAGTGGTGGGCAAACCAGAATGGCCAGGCAATCAGAAGGGATCAATGAAAACAGCTTTGAGGGAGGGGGTTATAAGGAGGTTAAGTGGTAATGGAAAAAAATACAATAAAAAATACTATTAAATAATGTAAAAAACTAAAACTCAAAAAAACCCTCCCCCAAACAAACAAGAGCTCTGTTCCCTCACAGTTGGGTGCTTTAGGAAAGGCATCACAGTCTTGGTCCTGGGGCCGTTCCTAAAGCCCTTTTCTCTGAAACCGTTCCAAGGGCTGCAGGTCCTGCCAACCATAAAGGACTGCTTGTGCTAATTTTGGTAAAGCTTTTAAAGTCTCAAGGAAGTTAGAAATTTGAGGGAGGATAAAAGATCAGATCAATTTTCTCTAAGTTGAAAAGTGCATTTTTTTTCAATATACTTCCTTTACTTTCCAAATATATGTTTGGTTGTGTCAAGGTACACTTGAGGATTGGCGGAGGTGGAGGGGGAGCTTTAATTGGTGAAAAAAGGTTTCAGTTAAAATGTTATGTGGTAAAAAAAAAAAAAAAAAGCGGAGGAGGAAAGCAGTGTTGGACGTCTTGAAGAAACAGGGTTTGTTTCAGAATTGTTTGGGAGATGATACATCTGTCTACAGAACTCAGCATAGCCTGTGCTTTGGTGGGTCTGGCCAGTGATCTTGGCTGTCTCTGGACTGCATTTTTTGGGACTGACTTTGGAAAACTGTGCACTTTTGAGCTGTCTTAGGAAGCTGTATGTCCTAGGCATCCACGTGTGTGTGCTTCAGTGCCAAGTGTTTGGGTACTGATTAGGTGATGTGTTCATTTCTAAAATTGCCAAGTGAATTCTAGTGTTTTCTAGAGTGTTTCAGAACTGACAAGTAATGTACTTGAGAAAAATGAGTTGATCTAGCTAGAATTTTTACCCAAAACTTTACAAAGAATTTTATGGAGACTGATTTATTTTTCAAGTGCATATTCTTATTTCACAAGTGTATAATAATCTGTGCTTCATATATTTTGTGAACTGTGTGATTATTATACATATACACATTTGTATGTTTATATGGCTTGATGTCAGATTATATCTGGGGTACTGCAGAGCATCCTTTCCTAGAGGCAGGAATGGGATGGAGTTGGGTTTCTGACACAGCTTAGCTATTAGAGTTACCATGTGAGAGAGTTATGCACTTCAAGACCTTGAGAAAGTCACTCCATCCCATGAAGCATCTCTTTCTCAATTACTGAAATGGGGATGGCACCTACCTCTGACTGATGAGGATCAAGTGAGGATGGACACAAAGTGCTTAGGACGATGCCCGAGCACATTAATCATCTAAGAGTGGTTCTAGTAAGAAAAAGAAATAATAAAAAAATAGTAAGTCCTGTGTTACTAGTTATGGGGTCATTGTGCTTTTCTTCTAAGATGTTACATACTATTTCAAAATTTGTTGATAAAATATGTTCCCTTCCATAGAGTTTTAAAAAGTCATTGCTATTTTATTGTAGCAGAAACATTTTTTTCATTGAAAAACATCATATTAAGCAATGCATTTGGGGATCATGTATGCATAACAGTTTTTAATACACCAAAGCAAACTACTTTATTTTCTTAGCCAACAATGTATGTTGCAATAAGTTTATTGTGTTGTATTAAAATGCCTGTTAAGGAATGCCATGTACTGTACTTAGTTTTTGAAGAATTGTAACATTACCACAACTGTGCAAAAACTCAGATAACTATTGATACTATATATTTATGCATGAGTCTATACTTATAAAAGAGGCAACATATTTTCCATTGACTACTCTAATGCTAACTCTTTATGCCTTTGTGGAGAGCTATAAATGATTTCACTATTTTAATCACAGTATTTTGCTTTGTAATGAATGTGATCTTACTTAAAATTGTAATATATATAGGAACTTATATATGAGGTCTGTCCAGAAAGTATACAGCCATGTAATATGAAAAATCAAGACATTTATTGAAGAAGATACAAGGTATAAGAAACATTGTACATAGGACAATGACACCTCAGTTCCCTTCAAAGCAGACACCTTGGGATATCACACAGTTCTCCCAGCATCTCTTCCACTGTTCAAAACATTCTATAAAATCCTTTGTTGGAATTACCATTAGCTGCCCTTTCATATTTTCCTGAATCTCATCGACGATCTGAATGAAGTCTCTTCTCTTGCAAAGGTAATTTTAGTTTTGGGAAAAGCCAGAAGTTGCAGGCTGCCAAAACTGGGCTGTAGGGAGGCTGAGTCACCTGGGTGATTTGATGTCTCACCAAAAGACTGCACATGGGACTTGAAGCACGAACAGGCACATTGTCGTGACAAAGCTGCCAATCACCAGTTGCCCATAGCTGCAACATTCTGAATCATCCAAATAGTTTTCATGGAGTAATGTTCAAGCTTAGTGCAAAATTTGATGCAGATTTGTTATTGTACTCGCTCAGTCATTTTGGATGTGATGGCCACACAGTACACATGCTCACTCAACAGCATCTACTGCCCCCACTGACTAGCATAGTTAGTTCGTCATTGTTCACACATGCACATTCCAGTCCGCTCTTCTTGGCTGCCAGGTTACATCAATGTCACTCAAACCATTCTTGTTATATTAACAATGGTTGGACTTCTTCTGGACCAACCTCGTATATTAAACTTATCAATATCAGCATTCAATAACAGGTACCTTTAGACCACTAGCATTTATTTTAATTTTTTCAGTGTTTTACCACAATTCACTATATTGTTTTCAGTTATTTTTAGTAGGCTTATGTTTTAAAAATGAAGAAGAAATGAATATACTGAAAAGTAAGCCTCTTTTCCACCCTGCCTCCAATCCCTCATTTTCCCTGAAGAGGCAGTCAGTGCTACTTTGTATCAGTCCAAAAATGTTTTATAAACATATACCTGGTAGAGCTTCCTTTTGCCCCACCATACTTGCTGCACCTTGCTTTGTTCTTTTAAGAGTATATCTTGAAGATTGTTGTATATTTTTCTTTTTGTTTCACTTAAATACCAAAGGACTTGAATCAATTTCTTTATACTTATAAAAGCAGAGTTTTAAAATGAGAAACATAATATTGCATGGGCAAATTGATTTTTTAATAAACTTATGTGCCGGCTTTGCCTGATTATGGGAGATTAAAAACTTTTAATGTAATTAACAAATGCTGTAAATTTGAATGGGCCTGAACAAAGAATAGAACCCCAGGTATATTTATCATTTCATATGTAAGGTCAACACAAGAGCCTTTAATTTGCAGACTTCCTGTGCACTGCAAATGCTAAAATTGGACTATGGTTTTAAAGACTTGAGGCAAGGGATAGAAACGGTTTTGAGTATGGAAAAGGTGGGCAGGATGACCAAAACCACAGAGTTCAAAGCCAGCCTCCATAGAATTAGCATTTTGCAGATCTGGAGGATTGTGTTTGAAAATCCTAAAAGGACAGTTTAACCTCTTTCAATAGAAAATAACTTTGTCTGTCAACAGTTTTAAATGTAGTAAAATATTTTAAAAGTAAGAATTCAATAAGATGTGGATGTTTAATGCTCAGATGTGAGAAACTGCATCTGGGGAGTAAGATGAATTCTATTTACCTTTTTTCCTACTCCAGTGATGTGAGTTTTTCAGATTAAAAAAAAAAACAGTTTAGAATCAAATGTGGGCAATGGTATATATATTTCAAAACAAAAAGATTTAATTACACATTTAATTAGAAAGGCCCAGAATAATTGTAGGAGATAGAAATCTGCCATTTTGAAAAAACACCAAAAGCACCAAACAAGTTGGTGTATACAGGTTACAAATGACAAACAAGCCCTTAGAGGGCTTCACACAATTTAATATGATTTTAAATGATGAATGAAAAATTTTAATACATAAATTATTTTTTAAATGAGTTATTTCCCTGAAAAGTTACAAATCTTCAGGGATGATTTTGAGCCTGCTATCCAAATGTAAGTATAAAAAAGAGAATTTCCCACTGAGCTTTAGTTCTGGTTACTTTATAAAACCCTTTTTTACTTATTTTCTGAAGTGCATATTAACTCTGTACTATAATTAGGTGTACATAAGTGGAATATGCAATATATATTCATTTTTAACTTTACACTGAATAGCCAGACCACCAAGTCATTGTAAAAATGAGTTGCCCTTACACATAACAGAAACCTTAAAAATGTAATTCCACCTTGAGGTAATTATTTTACAGAAATACACATAGATATGTACAGATATTTATAAGCATTGTGATTGCCGCATTGTTTATAATGAGATATTAGAAGCAGTGGAAATACTCTGAAACAAAAGATTCACCAAATAAGTTATGACATAGTGATATGTGACCATTAAACATCATATTGATAAAGAACATGGAAACATACGATGTATTAGTATAAAAATTGTATATTAATACTTTTCACTCCTTAAAAAGGTACTTGTGCACTTGAAAAGTAGAACAAATAGATACAGGTAATAAAATGATATGCACTGATATTTCTGGATTGTGGGGTTATGGACAATTGTAATTTTAGGTTTTGGAAGGCCGCTGTGCTCACTACTATCCCACCAACGCTAGTTTTCTGTTTTGGGCATATGTTACCAATTACTTTCTACAATGACTGCTACTGGTTTGCTTTTCTTTCAACCCAGTTTTACATGATTTCTCTTAAGTTTGTGTCGCTTGCTCAGAGTAAGAAGGGACCCACACAGCCCTGGCTGGTGTGGCTCAGTGGATTGAGCGCGGGCTGTGAACCTAAGGGTCACTGGTTCAATTCCCAGTCAGGGCACATGCCTGGGTTGCGGGCCAGGTCCCCAGTGGGGGGCCATGTGAGAGGCAACCACGCATTGATGTTTCTCTCCCTCTCTTTCTCCCTCCCTTCCCCTCTCTCTAAAAATAAATAAATAAAATATTAAAAAAAAAAAAAGAAGGGACCCACACAGAAAGGGAGAGTTGGTGGCAGTGGCTGAACGCGAAGCCACGAGTTCCATCTCCGGATCTCAGTCTCTTCTTACTGATTCTATTTGGGGATGTTGCTGTGTGTTAAAACTTTTCTTTCTGATCTCTTCCTTTACATTACACATGCTACACTTGCCTCAAACTCGAAATGCAGTTTCCTGAAATAGTGGGGTAAAATGTAAGTGCACCCTCTGCAGGTTCTTAGGAACTAGTGCAGGGTGTGAACACAGGTGTTTCTTACCAGGGGTCTATTTCTAGTTGTTCCTTGTCAGCCAGGCCTCTCAGGTGATTCCTTCTAGGTATTTCACTGCCTGTGTACTCTGTATTGCTTAGATAAATGTTTCTAGAGAGCTCTCTTTATAACATTGCTGTTTGTTTTTTTTAGATACAAATACCTGAAGGTAGTCTTTCCTGTTCAAAGATGGAAAACAGTACCACTACCATTTCTCGAGAGGAGCTGGAGGAGCTACAAGAAGCATTTAATAAAATAGGTATGCTTGAGAAAAACTAAATGTGATGTCACTCCTCTGCTTGATTTCAGTCTTCCAGGAATGGAACAATACCTTTTATTGCTTCTACCATGACCCGTTTACCCCAAGATTTTTTTTTTTTTTCTATCTAGGTTTCACTGGATTCTTTTTCTTTCTGAAAGATAAACTGAAACTGGGCTTGAATTTCTAGGACAATTGTACTTTGAATTCTTTGATTATTTCTTTGCAAAGAATAATCCAGGTTAATGAATGACAGTGTAATTGAATATGCTTAACATGATATCCTCATTACAGAGAAAAATATAGAAACACTTCCTTGTCTCTAAACTGAACTCTGGCCTTTATGTGTTTGTCATTAACAATAACACTTTTTGACTTCATGCAAAATATTTTAAAGTCTTAATATTCTTTTTAAAGACCATATGGCTTATTTTCCTTTTCCCTCACGAATAATTTAAAAAATCTTAGTGTTGTTTTTAAAGGTTGTCTTATATTTCTCTTGTCACTTTTTAAAGCCATTCAATGTTTTGTCTTTATGATATTATCACTTTAACAGCTTTGTATTTTTCTTCCAAAATTTTTCCCTCATTCTGTGGGATCGTAATTCTCTTGCATCTTGCTCTTAGAAACCTGTGACAAACAAGGATAATATAAATAACCATATTTTGCTCTAGCCTGCAAATGCATGCACATGAAAGGTGAGCCCACTGAAAGCCGAAAATTCAGTAGACTGTGGGGTGGCGGTACCACCACCCGGCCCCGTTCCCAGTAGGTGCTTTGCTAGTGCAGTCCATGGAGAACAGAGTCGGATGGTGGGCCAGGGAGGATGTAATAAGCACAGTTTTGTACCTAGATTTCTCACAAACCTAGTGAATGCTGATGAAAACTAATGTAGATGAAATACAGAGCAGAATGAATTTTAGAGATCAATAAAAAGAAAAAAGATTTAAGGTTAAAAAGTAAATCTCTTAAAAAAAAGTAAAGCTCTCAGGAAACTTATGACTTACAAATCTTTGCTATGAAATAAAGTGAAGTCTACAGATCTCTGGGCCCTTCCTCTTCTCCCTGTAGAGCCAACGCTAGTGTAACTCAGACCTTCAGAATATAGTCTTCATGGTGCCTGAATGAGGCTCGCAGTGAATGCCTTAATCTTGCTATGATTTCTAAAAAATCGCTGTGAAAAATAAATGTTATAAGATATTGTATGCAGTGCCCAGAGTCTTTTCAAGACAGAAACTAAGAAATTATTGGGATACTTGGCTCATTTTGAGCATTGAAATAGAGGAAGTAATAAAAACGTACCTCTTTAATTTGGCATTTCTGTTATTTTATAGGTGCAGTTTGGTAGCTTGAATAAAAGTGCTACCTAGGTCTTAGTAAAATAAGTGAATTAGTAATCCCTTTGCTTTGTTTGTTAGCACACCAACTTTAATCTCTATGACTCATAGACTTATAATCCTGTAATACTTAATCATATTTTGAACTAAGTAATTCTGGAACAGTTCTGACAGCAGGATAATTGGCTCTGTGTCAGAGAAGTGCTAACAGTAGAGAAATATATGTACTCGCTGACTTTATTTACAAGATAAATTGCTACTCATAAACTCAGTAATCCCTCTGCTAATTTGTACCAACAAACTTTTCTCAGAGGCATTGGTACATGCCCATCCAACCTAACTAGATGGGGTATTTTGGTATCTCTGTGGAGAAGCAGGGGATTAAAATACTTGACTTATGTTTTTTAC
Source organism: Glossophaga mutica (assembly GCA_039655065.1). Lineage (NCBI taxonomy): Eukaryota > Metazoa > Chordata > Mammalia > Chiroptera > Phyllostomidae > Glossophaga > Glossophaga mutica. The sequence continues at coordinate 170,358,678 of CM077304.1, read as the reverse complement.
TGTGGTAACATAGACATAAAACTTACCATTTAGTGTGCAGTGTGGTGGCATTAAGCACATTCGCACTGTTAAGGCACTCACCACCACCACCACCGGTCTCGGAAACGTTTGCATCTTCCCATGGGGTCAGGATACCCGTTAACTTCTCACTCCCATCTCCCCTCCCCACCAGCGCTACTGCCATTCTACTTTCTGTCTCTGTGAATCATATTTGTTTTTTGTGACTGGCTTATTTCACTGAGCACAATGTCTTCAGTGTTCATCTATGTCATAGCACATGCCATCATTTCCTTCCTTTTAGAGGCTGGATAATATTCTGTTGAATTTCTGCACCACATTTTCTGTATTCCTTCATCTCTCCACGGACACGAGTTTTTCCTACCTTTTGGCTACTGTGAATAATGTTGCTATGAACGTGGGTGTGCAGATATCTCTTCAAGTCTCTGCTTTTAGTTATTGTGCGTGTGTACTGAGAAGTGTTGTGGCTGAATCACGTGGTAATGTTATGTTGAATTTTTTGAGGAGCCACTGTACTGTTTCCCAGGGTGGCTTCCCTATTTGACATTCCCACCAGCAATGCACATGGGTTCCGATTTCTTCAAATCCTTTCCAACACTTGGTATTTTCTGTTCTGTTCTGTTTTTAATATAATAGTCACCTTCATTAGCTTGAAGCAGTATTTCATTGTGATTTTGATTTGCATTTCCATATTAATTAGTGATGTTGAGCATCTTTTCATGTGCTTATTGGCCATTTGTATATCTTCTTTTGAGAAATATCTTAAATCCTTTGCCTGTTTTTAATTTTATTTTTCAGTTACAGTTTATATTCAGTAATGTTTTGTGTTAGGGTCAGGTGTACATAGTGTCAGGTGTACATAGGCATAGTGGTTAGACAGTCATATACTTTACAAAGCATTCCCCCGATATTTCCAGTGCCCACCTGGCACCACACACAGTTATAATATTGTTGACTGTATTCTCTGTGCTGTGCTTTGCATCCCCATGTCTGTTCCCATTTTCAAATCAGGTCAGTTGCTTTTTTGTTGTTGTTGAGTTGTGGGAAAGTCTGGTTTCTTTTGAAAGTGTGATCTTTATGGTTACTTAAACTAAGCCTTGATTTCATCATTTTAAAAATTATAATAGAATTATTAACTAATTCAATGTTGTAAGGATTTCACGAGATAAAGTAAGTCAAGTTCTTTAACAAATCTTGGCACAAAATATATCCTTATAAAGTGGTATCTATTATTTCTTGTCATATCACACCCAAACCACAGAGGTCATAGGGATGGGGCTGGGATTTAAGCACACACATCTCTCTGGCTTCAGAGTCGTATCTTTGAACTATTCTTGTTAGTTTAGCATGGTGGTTAAGCAGGTAAATAACTTTTTGTCTATCTTGTTTATCTTGTTTATTTTTGAATATTCCCTACTACAGTGCTTATATAGAAGTAAGACAACCTAGTCTACTTTTCTATTTCAGAATTATAGGAAACTGGTGATCTAATAAATAATGAGTATATAGTGATATACTAAATGATGAATTTTGGTCTGAATTCAAAGAAAGCAGTGTTAATTACTGCAATATCAAGCAATTTAGCTTCCTAAGTAACTTTTGAGATACAGCAATATTTTGGTTATTGGTAGATTCTAAGTTAGAAATTTTTCATTGTTCTGAACAGTACTAGCTTTAAAGCTTGTGCATGAAACTTTAAAACAAAAATGTCTGTTTTTATCATTACTTCTGTTATAGTGAGGGCAGCTCTTTTACTGTGAGGAAAAAGAAATATAGGGACCAAAGCAACTACTACCAAATGAGCCGTGAGATCCTGTGGAAGGTGGGCCCGGGCTACTCACCAGCCAGCCCAGAGCTCTGTTGCCGCTCTGGGCAGAAGTGTTGGGTGTTACTTTTGTTCTGTGTCAATAAGTGATATGCAGTCTCTAGGAAAGACCCAGGGGAGGGCGTCTCAGTGATGATATGAAAATGCCAGGACACCTATTTCCAAAAGTGCAAATATAGGTGTGAAATTATTTCTTGAACACTTAATCTCAAAGTGACATCAAACATGAGTCAGCCTACATAATGGTGTCATAAATACATTATGAAGAAGCAATGAATTATTAACATATGAAACAGAACTGCCACCAAGTGAAATGTAGACCAGAAATGCCTTACGTGTATTTTACATGCACGTATTTTATGAAGTGTGGGTCCAGCGGATCCATTTTGTAAATTCTGTGGAGGAGTTAAAGTCCAGGCAGACGCCCCCTGTGACCATTGCTGCTGTATTTCTTTAGCTAGCCGAGACTTCCCAGGACTCAGTTCTTCAGAGCTTAGTTATGTGCTGAACCTGAGTTTTCCATTTGTCGGAGCAGTCAGTGTTTGTACTATGCATGTAGAATACGTATGGTAGTCTTATGGGGGAAAAGTCCATGTAAATATGACTTTTTTTCATAAAGTGTATAGAATACCTTGCACAGTTCCGGTGCAGGAGAAAAGGTTACAGCCACTTGGGAAACAAACCTGAAAGGTCTGCCTGCCTGTGAGCCTTCCAAACAACTCTCCCAGTGCACCTCTCCAACAGAGTATGATTGATATTTTTTATTTTATTTTTTAAAAGGTTTTACTTTTTTTTTTTTTTTTTTTTGAGAGAGAAGGGAAGGAGAAAAAGAGGGAGAGAAACATTGATATGTTGCCTCTTGCATGTGCCTCAACCCAGGACCAAGTCAGCATCTTAGGCATGTGCCCGACTAGCATTGAACTGGCAACCTTTTGCTTTGGGGAATAACACCCAACCAGCCGAGCCACACTACAGTTGATACTTGACAACTCATAATTTATCTTACAGATATTGACAACAGTGGGTATGTCAGTGACTATGAACTTCAGGACCTGTTTAAGGAAGCTAGCCTTCCTCTGCCTGGCTACAAAGTGCGTGAGATCGTGGAGAAAATTCTAGCAGTTGCTGACAACAACAAAGATGGCAAAATCAGTTTTGAAGAATTTGTGTCTGTAAGTAGTCTAACCTTCTCCTGGCTACTAATCATATTGCTTTGAGAAGAATTTTAATAATGCCATTGTCTCTTGGTTAAATCTGGCTTCAGACACCAGAAAAATGGCTGCTTTAAAATTGATGATGATGATGATAACAACTATGTCCACATTCATTCCTAAAACATAAGAAAAAAGTCATTCCCAAATTGTTGGGTTGGAAGTCAGACTTCAAGAACAGTAACTGTTCACACCCCAGTAAAACCGAAGTTTCATTCAGTACCCATTGACTTTCTCTGCGTGCAGAATAGTTTAATATCTTAGTATTTGGCATTGAGAAATGGAATATTGTTGACCTGAAATAGCTAAAATATGGAAGCATTACCTTCTAGGAACTGGTTATTTCCTTGTGAAAAGCCACATCTTCAGTTTCACAAGGGCCACCAGGTAAATTTTGATGCTGGTTATGGTAGCACCGTTTCATTATTAAACTAGCTCAAGACTCAAAGAACTGAACAAGATGGAAAAATAACATTTGACTCAACCAATAAAAGAAAAATGGATTGTAGAGCTGAACACCAAACTGTAGAATTGAAATATGATGTATTTCAAACCTGTCAGGCCAAGAGAGATGGCGGGCTGAGCCGCCATGGCCAGCTGGCAGTTGAACAAGGGCTGCTCCTTCTTTCCAACACCACCACCATGACTGTATCTTTTATATGAAAACGTATACACATATATATGAAAACATTAATATAAGTAAATAAATAGTTATGAAATGTAAGTTTTCTGGGGTTGCATTTTTTATTCACTAAGCAAATATTTGCGCTCCTTTCTTGCCGGGAGCTCTTCTAGTCACTGTGAATAAGGTATTGAACAAAAAAGCTGTGGTCCCTGCTTTCATGGAGTATGCATGTGATAGGGAAGAAAGAATCACAAAAATGGATGCAAGACAGCTGTGACAATTGCTGGGATGGAGCAGTACAGGTCTCCTTGGGAGTTTATAGTACAAGGTATAGAATTTGGTGTGGAGGCTGGAGAACCCAGGGGCTCAGGGAAGGTGTCCCAGAAGCTATAAAGAGTTGAGCTGAGAGCTGAACAGATCGAAGGGGTGGATGAAGGAATAGAATGATGTGCGAATAATGTGGGAGGCAGGCAGGGGTGGTAGCCTGTTAGAGGCTCTGTGTCTTTGGGGATGTAGATAGTCTCCAGCACTTGGGAAAAGAGTCATCGTGGCTGGAGCTGAGATGGTTAGGGGGAAAGGAATGTAGCTAGAGAAGTAAGTTGGGGTCAGGTTCTGCAGCATCTTGTAGGATTTCTGTTTTTAGCCTGAGAGCAGTAATAAGCCAGTAATAGGGGAGGAATAGAGTGTGAAGTGATATGATCAGATTTGCATTTTTTTAAAACTCACTCTGGCTGCAGCTTGGAGAACTGATTAAATTCAATCTAACCGACATCTAGAAAGTCCAGTGAGAGAGTGGTTGGGTGAGTGATTGGATGAAGCCTACAAGAGTTGTCTTACTTACGTTAACATGCATACATTTGAGATATTCAGACAGGAAAACACCTGCATTAAGCCATTTAAAACTCTATTATGTAGTTAGTTATTCTTTAGTTTCAGTACAAAAAATCATGGTAAGTCTAGAATAGTTTTAATGTGTTCAATTTAAGCTCACTTATAACAGCATTTCTTCCAGTGGATGGAATGCAAACAGTGCCCATTGTGTGTTACCTGTAAAATGACATGAGAGTTGTTGGTGAGCACAGCAGTAAGTGCAATACCTGGTTAGTGTTTATTCCAAATACATGAAGATGTCTAAGTCATTTTCCTTCATGTTGCAAGGTTTTCTATGATCAAGGCTCAATTTTACTTTTATCCCATTTCAGCTAATGCAAGAGTTAAAAAGCAAAGACATCAGCAAAACATTCCGAAAAATAATTAACAAGAGAGAAGGGATTACTGCTATTGGAGGAACTTCATCCATTTCCAGTGAGGGCACACAGCATTCTTATTCAGGTAACCTGCTCCACATTTGATCTGTTTGTCATTGATTCGTTCAACAAGTCTCATATTCATCAAATCTCAGATGCCATTTATTGTAATACACACTGTTGTTTTATGTCCTGTTGAGGGAAAATCAGACTAACTTATAATGTACCTTCATTTTTGAAATGTATCTCAACTTCAGAGATGTCAGAATGAAAAATCCTAGAATCATTGGAATCAGTGAGTTTCCACTACGTGTCAGGTTGCAGTGCACGGCAAAGAGATTAGAAACAACAAAAGAGTATTACTGATTTTCAGCATTGGCTGTATTTAATCATAATCTTTGAATGGATTTTCCATCCTGGCTGGTAAAGTGAGTTTCCCGTTAGACCTGATCTAGGAATACGTGGAAAGGTTTACTGCAGGGACTTTTTCCTTCCGTTTTCCAGGAGCTGAGATTGCTGATTGACCTTTTATCAAGCTACCAAGAGACTAGAGAGCCCAGTACCTGATTTGCTTGATCTGATAGAATCATTGGATTGTTGCCCAGTGAGAAATCCAGTCACATTAACTTTTAAGATGAGATGCCTCACCCCATTTTAAGCTTACTGCACAGGGTCAAGATGTCACGGAACCTTTGGCCAAGTTCCTTTTGTTCATGTTAACATAACATAATTAGAATGTGCTTTTAAAAATTTTCACAGAAACTCACTGTAACTTTTTCTCCTTTCCTTCCTTAAGATTTAAATCTGTTAAGTATCCTCTTGATTTTTGTCCTTTCTAACTGGATTTTCTTCTAATGATATACTTGCACCTCTTCCACCCATTGTATTTTTTTCCTAATCCTTTCTTGCTAAGGAAGTGTAGCAGTACCTCCATTTTTTGAAATGTATTTGCTCTTTGACTCCATTTCTGCCTGTCCATTCTAATGAGAAGGCTTCTTCCTTTTTCTTTTTTATTTTAAAAAATATCTTTTTATGGAGGTAATATATACATTTAGCAAAGTTATGTAATCTTGAGTGTATAGCTCAGTGAATTTTCACATGTGTATATACATCCTTTAGCTACATCCGTGTAGCTGCCAGCCCAATCAAGATGTAACATTTCTATCTCCTGAGTAGTTCCCTCGGGTCTCTAACAGTAACTCTTCCTCCCCAGAGGTAACAGCTTCTCTGATGTCTATCAGTATACATTTTTAAAAATTGTTTATTAAGGTATAAGACACACATAGTAAAGTACATGAAGTACACTATTCCTAAGTAGGTGGTTTGATGTTTTTACATATGACACAATCATGTAAATATAATCTGGAATAAAATATACAACATCCTCCCTTTCCTTCCCCATCTTCACAAGTTAAACATTTGTCTTTGAAGTAGTACCTTTTCCATAAAGCCTTTTCTTGATCTATCCCACCCAGAAGTGATTATTCCTTTTTTTAAATTCTTCAAAACATTGCTTATATCTCTCTTGTGGTGTGTTTATTTCCCTTACGTTTCATTTCCTTGTATATCTGTTTTATCTGATCATTATAATACAATATCTTAGTAGACTTTAAATCCCTAAACTCTAAGTCTCTGAGGAGGTACAGTGAGGCAAGGAGATCAGAAGGCAGATATGTACAAAAGAGAAATATTAGTAAATGTTTATGTCTTTTTGATTCTCACTCTGTGTGTGTGTGTGTGTGTGTGTGTGTGTGTGTGTGTGAGAGAGAGAGAGAGAGAGAGAGAGAGAGAGAGAGAGAGAGAGAGAGATGGATTTATTTTGAGGTTATCTGCCAAAGTTTCTTCCCCACTGTATTGACACAACAGCATTTCTGCCGGAAGATCAAGGTACCCACACTAGAAGCCATGTGTTGGGCAGATGAGGATGAAAGTGGCCGAGAGTAGTACGGGTATCTTGATCTGTGCTAGTTTTCTTACAGAAGTTCCACAGAAATGAACCTGTTTTATTCATTTGAATAATGCTTGATTGGAATCAATATTTCCGTTGTAAGTCCCAAATAACAACTCTGGAAATTTTTCAGGGGTGATGGTGGGATGGAATTTTTGCTATGGATATTTGTTTCTTGTATTTTTCCCCTGGCATGTTTGTATGTGTGTATGTGTATCTGGCCTCTGATGGTTCACTTCTGGTGCATTTGTTCTTGGAAGTGATATATATTTGGAAAGATTTTAGAATAAAACTGAATATTCATTGTGCTCATTTAAGATATATATCTTACTCCTCCTTAATATAACAGATGAAAAAGTGGAATGAATTCCCCTTTCTCCTTTTCGTAAACCCTTTAGTGTTTTAGTAGAGCTTTAATAATTGGCATGTATAATATTTGAACAAAAATGTTTTTATAGTGCAATGAGTTTTGTCAAATGAGGTTAGCTACTAAGATTTTCTGTTTTTAGAGGAAGAAAAAGTGGCTTTTGTTAACTGGATAAACAAAGCCCTGGAGAACGACCCTGACTGTAAGCACCTCATACCCATGAACCCCGGTGACGACAGTCTTTTCAAATCACTTGCAGACGGCATCCTTCTTTGGTGAGTTGAGCACTGGGTTACTGTCTCCTAGAAGAGTATTCAGTGCAGATTACAGTTAAGCAAATCCATTGTCTTTTGGAATCAGTTAACAAGTAGCTATATAGATTTTGAAGAATTTATATCACGTAGAAAATGAAGTACTATATGTTTCCTAGAATTTTCCTTTAAATGTAATTTCTTAATTTTCTGATATCTCTTTATTCTATTACCTTAATAATGCCAGGAAACTTTTGAGTTAATCCTTTGATACATTTTAAAATGTTCACAGGGTTTTTTTTTTTGTTTGTTTTGTTTTTTTTGTTTGTTTGTTTTTTACTTTTTAATAAGGAAGTATTGATTATCGACTGGGACAGGAACAAGAGGAAATGAAGAAAAAAGATGCACCTCATTTGTACTTAGATGACATTAATGTAGTTCACCCTTGTTGTATCCTTGACTCCGCTGTTTCTGCTCCATTGTAAACTCTCAAAGGCCATGTCTTATCTTCGTTGTGTGTCCCAGCATAGTGTTTGGGACAAAGCAAGTGTGTTTTTAAGTTTATAAAAATGCAGAAAACTTACAAAGAAGAAAATAATCATCAGAAATATTCTTCTCACTCATATGTAGCCATAATTAACATTCTAGCATATTTCCTTCAGTCTTTTTTCTGTTTTTACTTGAAAAGAAGAAAAACCCACCCATGAATGCAGAGTATTAGTTTTTAGGACATTACATATAAAATACACTAGGATTGAATGAATGAGTCCCACTCTGCCTACCTACTATACAGCGAAACCACTCAAGGGAACAGGCTTGGTGGAATCATCGGGCAAAGAAGGCCCTGTTGAGGCAGACTCTGGTCTAGCAAGGGGAAGAGCTAGGAGAGGTGCATAAATGGGTGGCCCTGTGGTTGCACCGCCTCCTCACAGGGGAGGGGGGAAAGGGACAGCGTCAGGTGAGGAGTTTGACGGGGGTGCTGCACCTGTCAAACAGTAATGCAGGTGTCCTGAGGCAAGTTCAGGTAAAACAGAAACCTCCCATGGAGCAGGAGGGCAGAAGCTCTCGCTTTATCCTGATGTGCAGCATGAATACAGACTGTGAAAGGGGGGCCTCGTGACTAAGAGCAAAAAAGGAAAAATATACACTGCGACCTCCGCCTACAGTTCTGGTCTCTACCTCTGACCTTGGGAGGACATTCCTATCATGAATTGAATGAGTATTTTCCAAAGTATATTCTAAAGTATAAAGATAAAATTTATATTAATTTCTTTTAAAATGTTTGAATTATGGAAGTTTTAGAAAGACCAAGTCTTTCTGCAACAACAGTAATTTTAACAGACTTAAATCCACTTAATGAAAGTTGGCTTCTCAAGAATTCCTTTGTTTGTAATGCTGCATGTTGATGATCATTAAATGAAATAAAGACAAGACTCACATAAAGAAAATGCAGGACTGTTTTTAAAAATTAGGAGGAAATGCTAAGGTTATTATTGTAGTAAGTGATTGTTTTTTTAGGTTAGGGAATATTTTTTAGATTTAAAAAATTATTTTTAGAGAGGAAAGGAGAGAGAGAGAGAGAGAAAAAAGGAAGGAGAGAGAGAGAAACATCTATTTGTTGTTCCACTTATGCATTCATTGCTTGCTTCTTGTCTGTGCCCTGACTGAGGATCAAACTCACAACCTTGGTGGATCAGGATGATGCTCTAACCAACTGACATACCCAACCAGGGCTAGATTTTTAAAATTAAGTCCCTGACATGAATTACAGTATAATATTTTAAAGAAATAGATTATTATTACTTTTCAAAATTTAACTATTTTGTCTGCTTGAAAAAATAAACTAAAAACATTTCCAGGAATCTTAGATTAAATTGTTCCCATTTTCTCTTTAGCAAAATGATCAACTTGTCTGAACCAGATACAATTGATGAAAGAGCCATTAATAAGAAAAAGCTCACCCCTTTCACTATTTCTGTAAGTATTTGCACTTTGCCAGTAATCATGTTACTCTGAGGAATGTAAAGTAAAGCCTTTCTTACTGGAAGTTTAGGCCCAACTAACACCTATGATTTAACATAATTTCAGTTTCATATAAAAACTAGGTTTTTACTAAATAAAAATTCAGCTGCATTTTGTAATGAATTAAATTAAGATCCAAAGTACGTTGGATGAACTTCTTTACTTAAGATAATACTATTCAGGTTATATTATAATTATTGTTATTTTTATTAATGAATATTTGCTGTATACCAGTGTTTTCATTGGTTAGTTAAAAAAAGAAGTGTATAGTTTTACCATTTCACAAAAATTTTAGCTATTCTTTTTGTATTAAATTATTCTGTAGTCAGCCTGTCCATTCACATTTTGTTCAACTTTAGGAATTTATAGTTACCACACTTTTCCCCTCAAAATATCTAGATCAGTGGGTGGATATTAATATTTATGAGGTACTTACTAGGTACCAGTCAGTGTTCTAAACATACTATAAGAATTAGCCCTTGGACTCCTCCCAGCAGCCTTAAAATAAGTTCCTCCGATTTGAAAGATGATGAGACATTGCACAGTGTCAGAGCCAATGTGAATCCCAGTGCTCTCGCTGCAGAATCCATCCTTTGCATCCCTGTGACATCTGGCTACTCTTGTGTGGCGGTAGCCATAGCAACTGTTCAATAGTTGCTGATCCCACTGCAGTGGTTAGAAGTAAGCACTGCCGAGCTTTCCTTCATTTCTGGTGGCAAGTACATTCCTTGATTTGGCTGATGTTGTTAGGTCTCTTCTGTAAGAAAGTTTTGTGTGACCTTAGGGCAGTGGCACATGGTTAATTTTGGACTATCCTAGGTGTACTCCCATTTCCTGTCATCCTTGAGAATTATGCAATTAAATGTTGACTGACATAACTTTTTGTTCCCCTCCCCAGTAAGCCAATAGTAATGCATATCCTTAGTGGAAACTACCATTTTTGAAGAAGCCCACTTCTTATTGTAATTGCCAAATTTTTTTTTTTTTTTTTTTTACATCTTGGATCAGGATGCTTCATCTCTTATCTGTGATTGTTGAAAACATTCATATCAGTCTTGTTTCTAGAATATGTGTCACACAATTTTTTTAAGGCGCTGAATCTGAAATACAGCATTTCTTAGTGTTGTATAAATTTATTTGGTTTGATTTTTAATACTTGTATGCAGTGCATTAAAGAAAATAAAGAAAAATATTCTGTATTTTATAATAGCTCAGGATGAGTTTGAGGGGCTAACACTTTTACCATTTTATTTTTCGAGATAGCAATCTTTCAGTATGACTAGGGTGTAGATAGTCTAGTTTTCAAGGATTGAAAAAGTGTACTAATGTAGAATGAGAAAAGACAGGCCTCTGGGAAGGAGTAAAGTATTATTGTGGGTATTAAATCTATCTTGTTTACTTAGTAAGTTTAGAGTTCTGGGAGTAGATCTGCTAGAAAACTGCAAGTCTTCCATGAAATTTTATCCCAAAGAAGCCTAAATCATTTGTAAAATATTATACAGATAGTGATAATATAATTTTTCACTTTATGATTATATAACCACCCTGTGGTTATATAGGAGCGTGATGTATGAAAGAAGAGAAATACAAAAGGATGAAAATGACATACAGTAACTATGAAAGCAAGGGAAGGGGCTGATCAAGTAGTTAATAGCAGGATTCATTTTCATCTTAGAGACTTTCTCATTTCTCTTCTACTCAGTATACAATTGAACTTCATTTTCTTATTATTAAAAGAAAAATTATATGAATAAGACTAAAAAGCAGATTAGTGATTTAGGGACCTAAAAGGAAGCTAACAAGAGTGGGTACAAGAATTTGAATCTGTTCATTATAATGCATAAAAAATTCGAGTGTAATTAATATATTCATATTCATACAAAGTATATGTGTATGTATGTTATAGTTACATATGCATACAAATATATACACAAAAATATGACATTAATTTCACCTTACATACAATTACAGTTAAAGTAGGGAAATCACAGATCCCATTTGGGTACTCCAAATGAAGTAAAAGTGATAATATATCAAATGATGAAATCTGAATAACAAATAATGCTTTTATTCTTACTGACCCAATAAGTGTATAGCACAGCTCTCTAAAGATCGTTAACAAAAGTGAGCTCATCTTGAATTGAAACTTTATGAAAAATAAAAATGTGCAAAGTGGTATGAATTAAAAGAAAGAAAACATTCGATACTTCTGTGAGATAGTAAAAGATCAAATAGTTAATTAATCAAAATAGAAGGGACATGAATAGCCATCTGAAATGGTAGTGGAAATTTTTCTGCCTTGTAGAGTGGGATGTATCTCAGACATGGCTCAGTGGTGCACAAAAAAGATGTGGAGAGTGGGTGGGTAACTCGAGTTAAACTGCTGTGTTTGCTTGTGTCTTCGTTAGCGTCTCTGTAAAGACACTGTTTTACAGATTAGGGCACCGAAACTCAGGGAAGAACCACAGCTCTCTCATGTCCCTGTGGTGGAGATTCCCCCTTGTCCTTGTCTCTCCCCACCAACGCAGGTCTTCAGGAAGGAAGGCTGAGCACTCAGGGCAGTAGTCTATGTTAAGACCTGGGGAACAACCTCTTTATGGGGTTCTCCTGTGTCTTCTTGCTCTTAAGATGTTTGAAATTGGCTTTAGACAATAGTGGTAGTCCTGTTCCCTACCTACCAGTAGGGTAGTAATGTTGTATTTACCAATTAGAAACTACCATTTATTCAATGAAGCAGATTTTAGCTTCTTACTTTCAATCCATTTTTAAGTTAATTATTTATAAGCCATTTGCTCTACCTATAAAGGCAACAGTTTTGAATAAAATTAACATCAAAAGCCGATTCTCCGTGGATCAACATGACCTGTTGATGACACAAAGCTGAGTTTCACTGCCCACTGCAGTTAGACAAAAAACTGCCTGCAAAGCCCTGGCATTGTCTTGGGAGCTCTAACGGACCTTCTCTCTTGGCTGAAGCATGGGCTGTATAAGTGGAACATTAGGAGATGAAGCCAGAGTCCAATATTGGACTTGATTGTTGTTTTGATTATTGTTATATTATGAATTCGGACTTGACCCTCTCACTTCTCTCCATGCCTTTAATCACTCTTAACCCATTCATCATGTGTTGAGTACCAGGGAAACAGCCCCAAGCATATCAAAAACCTTTGTTATCATAGAACTCATACTGTAATTGGGGGAGATATAATAATAAGTATGTAAGTATATAATATGTCGGAGAATGCAAAGGCATAAAATAGGGAAGAATGAGTGTCATCAGAGGTTGTGATGATGCTTGCTGTTTTCTGTAGGATAATTAGAGAAGGCCATTAGGTACATTTGAGCAATATTAGAGGACTTAGGGATATTTAGTGAAAATGTTCCAGGCAGAGGGAATAGTAAGTTCAAAGATCCTATGTAGTGAGAGGACATAGTAGGAATGATGGAACATTTGAAGGGTTTTAAAGCCAGGGAACTCCATCAGGTTTCTGTTTTACCGAGATCACTGATGGCAGAGTGTTGTGGAAGATGGATTATTGACAGTTTGAGATGGGCGTTAGGAAGGAATTAAGACACCCGGAAAAGGCGCTGACAATTTCCAGAGGTATTAAGCAGATGGAATTGGCAGGTTTTGGTGACTGGAAGTGGTAGGCAAGGAAAAAGAAGGATTTCCTCAGATTTCTGACTTAGGAAGAAAGCAGGCGAGAATGAATGTTGGTTCTATCAACCGAGACAGGAAATAAAGAAAAACCTAAATAAAAGAAAAAGTTTTAACAGGGAATTAGAGGAAGACCAGGGGAGTATGGCAAGGAAGCATGCTTCGGTTTTGGACATACTGAGTTTGAGGCGGAACTGGGAGAAGGTGCGGATTTGAAAGTCATTGGCATATAGAGGTAATAGTTAAAACTGTGGAATTTTTCTTGTGAGTAGTAGTGCTTTGCTTATTTAAATACTACTCATGTTCAAAGATCTGAAATTTCACAATCCATTGTTTCCTATTTACCTTCACAACTTGTTGGTAAGACTTTAGAAAAGTGGTTCCTCACGGGTGTTTTTCTTTGCGGCACTTCAGGAAAATTTAAACCTAGCCCTGAATTCTGCCTCGGCCATTGGTTGTACGGTGGTCAACATCGGTGCACAGGACCTCAAAGAAGGAAAGCCCCACTTAGTCCTGGGACTTCTCTGGCAGATCATCAAAGTTGGTCTCTTTGCTGATATTGAGATTTCCAGGAATGAAGGTACGATCATAAAACATATTTATTCTTCATTGACATATACCCACTACAGGGAGTACTTACATCTCAATGTTTTCCTCTCAGCTTTGATTGCGTTGCTAAATGAAGGCGAGGACCTAGAGGAGCTGATGAAGCTCTCCCCTGAGGAGTTACTGCTGCGGTGGGTGAACTACCATTTGACCAATGCAGGATGGCATACCATCAGCAACTTCAGCCACGACATTAAGGTTTACATTTTAATGTTCAAGTTTGTGACGTAGAATAGAATGTAAAAACAACAGGGATGCAGACTTAAATTTGAGTTGAAATTGAATTCACAAGGGCACAGGGTTGGAAGTGAAATTTTGCACTTCTCTGGGAATGCTAATGACAAAATCTTATATTTAAAAGATACTGGTTCATGGGCTTTTAATAAGAACTACAGCTGGCTGTGAGAGGAAGGAGATGCTCCTTAGCACATTAAAGCATTCTTTGCATTTTATATTCCACAGGTAGACTGAATTTTAAAGTGACAGTCAGTCTGAGAATTTATCTGTTTGCTGGACTAGAGGCCCATGTGGGCCTGACCAGCACTCTTACAGCCACTTTGTCAATGGCCAGCTACCAGGGACACACATTATCTGAGGGCCCAGGGAATCAGTAGATGAAAGGAGGGCTTCAGGTAGGTCTGTCAGCCATGGGCGCTGCAACACCTCCCCCTACTGGGAGACCATTGTCAAGGCAACTGTGACATTCAGACTGCCTAGTAACAACTCACATGGTCGCTGCCCAGAAAGGCATTGCCAACTTGGATCCCTGTGACTTTTTCCTTTTCTATAATTTTTTTACCATTAATCAGTGTTGACATTAATTCATGTTTTCTCTTTAGATATGTTAACACCTTCAGTCAGGTTATGTTTTTGCCATAATGGCCTGGACGACAATCTCTCTCTTTTAAGTGACATTGTCTGCTTTCATCTATTCCATGCTCACGGGGGCTTTAACTTGAGGGGCTGTCTTGTATTTTTTTTAAAGGGAGTTCATTGGTCTTTAAATGGCTCAAACTGCAAATAAACCAGTTAGGTAGTGGCGTCAGTCTGAGACATGTGACATCTTTGTCAGCTGACTTCATAGCACCTCAGTACCGAGGACAGGAAAGTTCTCAAAGCAGAGTCACAGTGTTAGTGGGTAGGACCCCTGGTTGAATAAGATGGTGGTGGAAGTTACAGGGCCACCACGATGTTGGTGCTCTAATTCAGCACATGGCACAGCCTGTGAAAAATATGTAGTAAAAGATGTATATCTCAAACCCTTGAAGGACAAATATGTAACACCACAGACTTGGGGGTAATATCTAAAGAAGTCAAGTTTCTGAAGAGCCTGTTTTTGTCAGCTTTACATACACGTCTGTTACCTGACAGATGCCTGAACACATCTTAGACTTAGTGAAATTGGAACTGAACAAAAAGAAAACAAACCTCTGTGAATCGACTTCTTAGCTCCGTTCCAAAGAAGAACAGAAAAACCCGACAGTGGTAGATTCCCGTCCCAAGCCCTGTGCTGGAAGTCGTTCGGGGGGGCCACCCCACACAGTGAGATGCAGGCTTGACGTTTGGTCTGTCACTGAATGGGGTTTCTGCACTGTGCTCGGGTTTGACCACTCGATGTCAACTCTAGGAGGGGGAGGGGGAGGGAGAATGAGAGGGAGCGAAACATCCATGTGAGAGAGAAACTGCGATCCGTTGCCTCTTGCATGTGCCTAAACCAGGGACCTGGCTGCAACCAAGGCATGTGCCCTGACCAGGCATTGAACCAGTGACCCCTCAGCTCACAGGCCAGTGCTCAGCCCACGGAGCCACACCACTCAGGGCTCTCCTTTAATTTTAAATTATAACCTTGCTGGGCAAAGTCCTGGTTGTAGGTCTTTGCTTTTTATTACTTTGAATATTTCATGCCCACCCCTTCTGGCCTGAAATGTTTCTGTTGAGAGATCAGTGATCAGCGGACAGTCTTATGGGAGCTCCCTTGTAGGTCATTATCTGCTTTTCTCTTGCTGCTTTTAAATTCTCTCTATGGCCCTGCCCGACATGGCTGTTGGTTGAGTTGGTTGAGCACAGTCCTGCAAAGCAAAAGGTTGCCGCGTCCTTTGCCGGCAAGATAAAAACGGAGTTTGGGCTTTGATTATAAAATGCAGCATCTTTCTCTGATTCTCATGGCTAAACATTTCTTTTTCTTTTTTTCTATTCTTTTCTTTGCTGTCTTCAATCTCTCTGGCTCGAATTTCCATCATTAAATCAAAGAATACTTTGCGAATATTAGTGTATTTTAGCAGGCTTCCACAAAATTAACATTCCACTATTGGGCTCTGGTTTTCACCTCTTCTACAGAAAGCTGCCTTTTATCTTGTAAACCTGATTTGTTACTAACCAGCAGCAATGGACACTCTCATCTTCTGTTATTCTTAAAGTCTGGACCCCTGAAGTCAGCTGTGGCTGCAAAGCATTCCATTTCTGTGATAGGGAGACACAGCAGAGACCCTGCTCAGAAGTACTAGTGTAATTGCAGTAGTCTGGGACTACGGTCCACACTGCCTCGCTCCAGTCCAGCGCTGCCTGCTCATAGCTGTCTGCTTCACAGACTCATCATGTGTGGACTGTAGGGTCAGCCCTGTCTCGCCCTACCACCACTGCCCACTGCAGTAACTTTGTGTAAGGCCAAAGAATTCTGCCCTTTGGGTGTATTTACAGCTGCTTATAATGCCGGAATTTTTACCAAAGGATTGACAGTTATCTGGAACTTTCAGTCAAGATGGCAGCATAGGTAAATGTAGTACTTGAATCCTTCCACAACCACATCAAAATTGCAACTTAACTGCAGAACAGCCATCATTCAGAACTGCTTGAAATGTAGCTGACTGGAAGTCCTACAACTAGGGATTTAAAGGAGAACCTTCATTGAGACTGGCGTATGGGCCAGGAGGGGTGGACACACTGAATGGGCTGGATTCATAGACATGTATGGGTGAAATTGGGAGGGATATCTATCACCTGATTTCTTGATGGAAAGTTTGAAGGCCAGAAGGGAGAGACCAGAAATATTCAAAGTGATGAAAAGCAAAGACTTACAACCAAGATTACTCTATCCAGCAAAGCTATCACTTAGACCCAAAGGACAAATAAAGAGCTTCCCATACAAGAACAAGCTAAAGAAGTTCTTCACCATAAAATCAGTGTTACATGAAATGTTAAAGGGTCTTCTTTAAAAGGAAGAAGAAAAAAAGATAAGTATGAACAATAAAATGGCAATAAATACGTATCTATCAACAATTGAATCTAAAAATCATACTAACAAGCAGAACAGAAATAGTTACAGAGAACATTCTGACAGTTGTCAGATGGTTGGAGCATTGTCCTATACACCAGAAAAACTGTGGATGCAATCTTCGGTCAGGGCACACATACGGGAGGCAACCTTCTGATGTTTCTCTCTTGTTGATGTCTCTCTCTGTCTCTCTCCATCTTTCTTTCTCCCTTTTTCTCTCTCTAAAGTCAATAAACATATCCTTTGGTGAGGATTAAAAAGAAAACGAAAAAGAACACCCTGGCTGGTATGGCTCAGTTGGTTGGGCATTGTCCTGCAAAGCAAAAGGTCACTGCTTCAATTCCCATTCAGGGCACATGCCTGAGTTGCAGGTTTGGTTCCCAGTCAGAGCATGTACAAAAGACAGCCAGTCGGTGTTTCTCTATCACATCAATGTTTTTCTCCCTTTCTCCCTCCCTTCCCCCCTCTCTAAAAAAACAATTAAAGAAAAAAAACCTAAACAAAGAAAAGAAAAACAGTACAAATTGGTTATTACAGAGTAGTCATGGGGATGTAAGGTACAGCATGGGGAATATAGTCAATAATAGTCTAATAATTACGTATGGTGTTAGATGGTACAAGATTTATCGGGGTGATCACTTAGTAAGTTATGTAATGTCTAATTACTGGAGTGTACACCTGAAACTGATATAAAACCATGTGCCAACTGTAATTGAGAAACAATTAAATGGGAAAAAAACAAGAAAAAATCTGCATCGCAAGCCAGCCCTCCACCCCAGGCACCCAGCTGGAGAGTGCTGGGCTGTCATCCGGAGGCTGTGCGCTTGGAGGCGCAGGAGAAGGGGGGGGCTGCAGTGCCCAGAGGGGAGTTCCACCTTCCTCCTGGCTGCAGGGGACTCTTCTATTTTAAACTTCAGTTCATCAGATATTTATTATTCCCTTCCTATGGGAGATGCCATGAACTAGCTCTTGAGAAGCTTATAGTGGGAGAGAACACATCTAGTAGATGGATCAGTTATCTATTGCTGTATAATAAGCCTCTCAAAAATTGAGTAACTGAAATGCTGACTTGTTTCTCAGGATTCTGTGGGTTAATGCAGCTTGGTGGGTGATTCTGCTTCAGATGGTTCTGGTTGGGATCACTAACTCTGCATTCAGTTGTGAGTTTTGCTGGCCTGGAATGCAGGCAAGGGTACCAGTCACATGTCTGGTTACTCACTGCTTCTCTGGGAGACCTTTCCATGTGGCTAGCTTGGGTGTCCTCACAGCCTGGCAGTCTCAGATGGTTGGACTTCTTATGTGGAAGCTGTGTTCTAGAGGACTAAAGCAAAAGGTCTTGAGACTTGTGCTTGGAGACCCCAGAACACCATTTTAAATGCATTCTCTTAGTCAAAGCAAGTCACAAGTCCAGTCTAAGTTCAAGAGGAGGGCCAATAGACTCTAACTTTTAATGGGAGAAGCTATATAAATGTATAGAGAAGAATTATGGTAGCCATCTGTGGATATGACTTCATTGGATGATTTATTACAGTCTGGTCATAGGGAAAGCTTCTAAAAGATAACACTTCATCTTGATCTTACCTGATGCTGATGCTTGGCAATGTAAACAAAAAGTGAGGAAGGGTGTTGCTAGAAGCTCTGAAGTGCAAAATAACATAGTGTACTCAGTAGCCTATAAGTAATAAGTAAAGTTAATAGTTATTATTCCATTCTTTGAGATGGAGGCTGTTTCCTCAGTTTGAGTACTTCTTTTCCAATGATGACTTCACTCATTTTAAAAACCCTATTTCATTTCTTTCCTTGAAGGATTCAAGAGCCTATTTTCATCTGCTTAATCAGATTGCACCTAAAGGTGACCGGGATGATAGACCTGCTATTGCCATTGATCTTTCAGGATTTAATGTGAGTAGAGTTTTTAATTTAAAAAAATTTTTAGATTTTGGTAAAATAAACATAAAGTTTACCATTTTTATCATTTGTAAGTATGCAGTTCAGAGGCATTAAGTATATTTTCATTGTGTGCAACCATCACCGCTGTCCGTATCTAGAATTTCTTCATCATCCTGCAGTGAAAGCTGTACCTGGTAATAATTCCCCATTCCCCTTGCCCCCAAGTCTCTGAATTTGACTAGTGAGTACAGTCAATCGAGAGTACAGTTCTCAACAGGCAGTATCCTCTGTGGTGTCCTTGGTTCCTCCTTGAAGTTTGGTTTTCAAAAGTTTTTCCATGCCCTAAGCTCCAAATCTCTGTGCCAAGTCATCTGGTTTTCATGAAGAGAGAGAACTGCAGAATTCCAGCCTTGAGTATGTGTGGAATCAACCCCACCTCTACTCTCCCTGGTGCAGCATAGCCAGAACCCGCAGGGTGTTTGTGCGACTGTCACTGTGTGCTAGGAAAGGTAACAGCAAGCCACGATGAGATTCCTAAGCAGTTGATTATGAGTTCTTCCAACTTACATTCGGAAATACACAAAATAAAAGATGACAGTTCCTCCTGTTTATGGTGTAGGATGGGCTGACACAGAACTGGATCCATCTAACGCAATTCCTAGAAAGCTCATTCTTTAACGTAAGTTGTAAATACTAGGGATGGTTCTATCTAAACATTAAAATCTGGTCATACTATACTTGCTGTGAAAATCTACTAAGTACAATGTCCCTAATATTTAGTTCTAAAGGCAACTTAAGTCATTACTTAATTATATTTCACATTACTATAATGAAACACCTATGAAATTTAGTATTGCAAAAGCATGCAAATTTGCAAATTAGTTTGAGTCAAAAAATTAGGAACTTAAAAAAAATATGTAAAATTTCAAACATATTCAAAAGTGAATGGACCTAGTATACTGAACTACAGCCAACAACTGTCAGCGCGTGGTCAGTCTTCGTTCACGTTTATCACCTGCTCCTTCCTCCTCCATGTTATTGTGAAGCAAATCCTAGACATCATATATTTTTATCAGTGAGTATTTCAATATATGTTTCTAAAAGATAAAGACACAAAATATAATCATAATACCTTACCCGAAAATATTAACAATAATCTGTAGTGTCATTTAAATATTTAGTCAACATTGACATTTCCAATTGGCTCACAATGTTGGATTTTCTTTTAAAAGTTTGTTTGAATTAAGATTTATATAAGGCCACATATTGTGGTTTGTTGGTGTTGTTTAAAAGCATTAAACTTATCACTTTCTCTGATTTTATTTACATTTCTACTTTTCTGTAAATCTGGTGCACAGAATTAGCTAAGCCATAATTGCTTTATGATACGCTGTTGTCGTGGGTTCCTGTGTATCCATTTATTCACTTGTTTAGTCACTCTTTATTTTGGGGGTGTGGATGGATGAGAATGTTCCAGAATTAGATAGTGGTGATGTTTTTGCAACTCTGTAAATATACTGAAAATCCCTTCATCATATACTTGAAAATGGTGAATTTTATGAGATATGAATTATATCTCAATAAAAAATATTAAAAATGCATATGATCAATCCAGTCATGAGAGAACATTGGACAAATTCAAATTGAAGAACATTCTATAAAATAATGGGGAAGGAGAATACCAGTATTCCTCAAGTGTCAAGATCATGAAAGTAAAAAGTGAAAGTCTTAGGAATGACCTCAGATCAAAAGAACCCAAGGAAACATGAGAACTAAATATTTTTGTAGTTGTTTGTTTTGAAGTTGTTACAAGCCTCTGTGAACTCTCAATTCAACAAGACAGCTAAGACGCTGGCATTAACGTGCATTTAGCTCCGCAGTTCTTCCTGATCCCTTCTTTCTGCGTTACCCAATGTGATAACTACCCTGGATCTTACGTTCATTGTTCTTTTGCTTTTCTTTTTTATATACTTTTCTGTCAACCAAATGTATTCCTTACAAAATTAAATTATTTTACTTTTTAACTTCATGTAATGTTTATCATGTTGTACTTAAATTTCTAG
Organism: Glossophaga mutica; assembly: GCA_039655065.1. Classification (NCBI taxonomy): domain Eukaryota; kingdom Metazoa; phylum Chordata; class Mammalia; order Chiroptera; family Phyllostomidae; genus Glossophaga; species Glossophaga mutica. The sequence goes on along the minus strand of CM077304.1, from coordinate 170,337,676 downwards.
TACTTACTTTAAACATACCGTATTCCTAAATCACTCATATTTTTATATGTCATTGTGGGAATATAACAGGTTATTTATTTGCTCTCTTTTGATAAGCATTTGGGTTGTCTCTGGGGTTTTTGCAATTGCAAAAAGTAGTGTTCCTTCTGATTTTAATATGAAAACATAATATCTCAACTTGTTTTCATTGAAAAAAGAGTCTACTGAAAATATCATTCAGGCTATAATGGGTGCGACAACTAAGCCTCTTAGCCAGAAATTACTCTAATCTATGGCCTTGATTAAGTTATCTATAATTTGATCAATAGGAGTTTCCTGATGCAGTATTTGAGAGTTTTATTCAGTATTTTGGCAAGTAGGGTGAATATTACTCTGATCCCAGCAAGAAAACTCAGAGACTTATTTTTATTGACTTAAAAGAAATGGGGAAGTTGATTTGAAATTCCTGCACGTTCTGACCTTATTTTGAGCTATTATGAGATATATTTCCAGAAGAGTGATTGCATATAAATATATAGGATCCAGCACAAATAACACCCCTTTTTATTACAAAATCTTTTATTACAAAATCGTAAACATATCATTCTGTAATATAACAATATCACACTCAAGCACACCATATGACATTTTAGGTGAAGTGGTTAAATTAAAACTATAAATTATTATACCCTTATTATTACCCTACCAATCACACTTAAGCAGGTGTTACTTCTGCCAGACCCTGTATATATCTATAAAAAGCTATGCCAATCAAAAGTTTAATCTTGACCATTTTTATTTTGTATCATTGTTTAGGAGAGAAATGACCTGAAGCGTGCTGGATTCATGCTTCAAGAAGCAGATAAACTGGGCTGCAGACAGTTTGTTACTCCTGCAGATGTGGTTTCAGGCAATCCTAAACTTAATTTAGCTTTTGTAGCTAATCTCTTTAACACATACCCATGCCTACACAAGCCTGATAATAATGACTTCGATATGGATTTATTGGAAGGTATGTTCTTTCTGGCTTTAATTGATTCACTGTATGTCTCTTCTTATGTTATCGTTCTACTTCACTGTCAGGGGTGTGGGAGTGTGGTGGGAGATGTAATTTACTGTGTGTAGGCATGTGCATCCATTAAAAAGTTCAAATTAAAGAAAGTGGTTGTTGGTTTTGGTTAAAAGACAGTGCTGGGGTAAATCTTATACTTGTCTGTCACTTCTCTGTAAGATGTTAGTGAAAACTATCATACATTAAAAAAATTCTCTTTAATGACCACATAACATAACTCCACCACGAATATGGACAATGAATTATCTATTGGAAAAAACAATTATCTGTGGCTTTTCTCCTTTGAAAGCTACAGTTTGACTCTAGTATTGTTCTCTTTTTAATGTCTTTAGAGTACATGAAAAAATTTACAATATTCATACTTGTGTGTGGGCTATTGTTATCTGTCTCATAATTTATAATACTTTCCTATTTTGCTTCATGAAATGCAGATTTGACCCCTCCTAATGTAGGTACTGTATTTAGTACTTTCCTATACTCTATAAATATATTCGTTCTGAATGTTCTTTTTATTAGTACCATTTATTCTTTCTATCTGGGTTGATATTTATTTTTTGCATTGTTCATGCTGTGTTTTTTTTTCAGTCTTAATATGCCTAAAGAATGCATGATGACAAGCAAGAAACACAAATGAAACTTAATTAGAATAGCAAAGTAAGGCTCCATTATGTAAATTCTCCACCTAATTTGCCTTCTTAATGATTGAATAGTGTAGTTGTTAACACATTAGAAAACAATATTGACGATAGATTTCACGATTTGATGTTAAACCTTTCCTTCTCTCCTATAAACAAAGTCATCTTTTATCACAAGTAATCTTTGAAAGGATCTAGTTAGATTCTATTACTTGGATTATTTTGTGATATTTAGCGATGTTTTACTTACTGAATGTCATTGAAGCTTACAATATATGAATCGTCATTAATGACAAATGTATTTTCAATATGTAGGTCTTTCTCCATGTCTGTTTTCCAGCCTCTCTTCTTTTCTCCTCCCATGCTCACCCTCTCACTCACATGCATACCAAAACCCACATTAGCATCAACTAAAAGTCAAAACAGTGGCAGCTGTGGTGGCAGTTGTCAGAGGTAGAGGCCAGCCCTAAAATATTCCCACTAGTTGCCCTGGTTTGGAGAAAAGTAGTTCTCAACTAGGGATTTCTTGGTGGGGAGGATTTGATGATTCAGTGTTCATTCACTCACATCTTCCCATTACTTACTCCTTTCTTCCCGAGAGAATGGAAAATCACTTTCGTGAACTTTTTCTCTTTGCTACAACCAGAGTTCCAATGTCTTTGTCACTTTATAATTACAGGGGTTTTTAAGTAGTAAAAGAAGTTTCAGAGTTAACAAATATATTCTTTGAGCCATATGATTTAATTCAATTCACTCTTCCTGAGATCCAGTAAAATAGAGTAAGGACTATCTTCTCTGCTTAGATAACTAAGAGGGAAGATAGATAACAGATTTTTCAATGGAGAAACTTAAGATGAGAAATTAGAACTTTAAAAAAATTAAGGAAAAAGACTGTTCAGTTTGTAAGAGTCTGGAAAATTTCAAAATCCCTCCGTCTTACATTAGAAGGCATTGTTTAGAGTGGCATATTAAAAATGATCTGCTTTTTATAGTCACCAAATTCTTGCTAGATATCTTTTCCAACTTGCTCCTTCTCCTATTTTTAATGTTTGAATTCTTTTGCTAGTGTTCAGCATGCTTTTGGAATTTTTCAGTGTGAATCAGATTGCTAAATATTTCCATTAGTTTTACTGTATTTATATAAGAAGATACTGTGGGAAATATTTATCAATCATCTTTATTTAGAATTTATGTATGTTCTGATACATCTGCCGAAATGTATTTGACTCTGACTGTCATTGGAATTTTTTTCCTCTGTAAATTTGTTTATGGATCCTTATGAAGTTTGAAGCTACACCTCATCACATCTCATTTTCATATATTAGTATGTCCTCATTGGCAAAGAATTTTATCTGTATGGAATTAAAAAAATAAAAAACACAACTAAATATGAAACCTTCATATGAAATTGAGCCAAATATATAGGCTATGTATAGAGAGACCATGTCAGAATTAATTTGTGGTGATGGAAAACACACAGGCCGTGGAATTATACTTTGTTCAATCATGGTTCCACCATTATATATCTTGAGTGACTTCTGTGAGCCTTGGTTTTCTCATATATAAAGCAAGAATAATAATACCTATTCCGAAGTGTTATAAAATGGGTTAAAATGACCTTTGCTGAATGAAAGAGTTTAGTATACATAATGTGCTCAATAATGGTCAGAGAGGGGAAGAAAATATAGTACATCACTTAACACATTTAGTTAGTGTTAAATATGTTAGTTCCTTTTCTTTCTTCTTAGTAGCCTATGTTTAATGTATTTGTTACTTTTCATGAAACTTTTCAATTGCAGATGTCAGTTTGATCCTGAAAATGAAAAGAATGTTTTGTAGTTTTTTTTCTATCTTTCACATCAGCAGTTAAGATTTTACTTCTAACATTGCTGTAGTTGTCTGCAATGCAGACCGCGTTTCCAGTCTGGGACACACATATTTCCGTAATGCTTATCATGGCTGTTGCTCAAATGCTAGTGCTGCTGCCTGTGGCTCTATTTACCAAGATAACTTGGATGGTATTAAATACATAAATGCTCAATTTAAAAAAATCTGTTTTACTTACCAGGTATTAAACATTAAAATAATAATGGTGTAATTAGTTGAGAACAATAGGAAGAAATGAGAACCATTGAAACTCACCAAACACAGTTAAATGTACAAGTTTAGTGTCCTTTTGATATAGGAAAAAACAGATCAGAATAGAGCCCCTAATTAGGGGAAGGAATAAATCAGAGGAAGGGATAAATCAAAGGAAAAACCCCCAAGGAGGGAGGGAGAGGGGGAAAGGGAGTTAAAATTTACCACTGCATCTGCCGCGGAAGCCAGGATGTAACAATGCTTAAAAGGACAGTTTTCCCCAAGATTGGGGCCCAGAATTTGGAAACTGCCCCCTCTGGGACCACGCATGTAATAAAGAGTCGTGCTTCGCCAACTCCCTGCATTTGGATCGTTTCATTTCTCCGTAACACTTTTAAATATAATTCACTATATTGTCAGGTTCAAACAGACTTTAAATATTATTTTAATTAAAAATGAAACAATTGTTGTGCTACTAATGTTTGTGATTTTAAAACATGTTTTGGATTTTCAGAAATGGAAATAATGTAAAAATGCTCTTATTACTGGACAAAATTTGTATACAGCAAATTAAGATATTGTAATAGAGAAACAACTAAAAAGTAAACCCAAGTCACATGCACTAAGCTTTGGTTTATAATGTGTTTATTATTGTGTCACTTTGGGGAAAGTTCAGATATTTAATTTGCACTTGTTTAATAGATCCTATAAAATAAGGCAGGCATGGTTTCTAGAAATAATTTAGTTTAACTTGGTTCTTTTTAAAAAAGGGTTTCATGTAGATTATTTATTACAAAGTGGTAGTGCCAGATACAACAGATTAATCAGTTAGTTTTTATGTAGACAAGTGTTGGCAAAATTTAAGGAAGAAATTATATGGTTATATAAATTAACAGAGCAAGAATTCAAACATTCTGGGAAAGCTGTTAGGTAATGGCACTGAAAACCACATGAAAGTACAGAAGGCAGATCAGTGGCACAAAAAACAGAATTCTTTAGGTTTTACAAGGTTTTGGTTTCTCTCCTGGGTGTGCAGGTTTGTGGTATCTGTGGCTCTGAGGCTGAAGACGACTGCCGAGATGGCTTTATAGTATGGGCTCCTGGAGCTCTGCTGGTTGTAGATTTATAGGCCAAATTGTCCTGGGAATCTCACATGAGACAGAGTCTAGAGAGGGACTTGAATTTGCCTCTGGTTTAGAAGCAATGAGGGGTATACTATAAATGTTTCATTTTTTTCAGGAATGTGGGGATGAAATACAGGGTAGGCCATTCCATTGTCCCCTAACTTTGCTGAAAAACAGACAATGATATCATAATCACTTCGGACTATTTGCAATCCAGGGGATGACTAGAAGATGGAAATGGCAAGGAGAACTCATCTCTCTCTGCTCACTTTGTGTAACAGGATAGCCTTTGTTTTCCTTATAAATGAAATAAGCACTGCTATGAAGGGAGTCTCAGGGAGTTTCCGTAATCACAGGTTGAATAATAGTAATAGTGCCTGCAGGAGTTTCTTAAGGCAATCTTTGAGGTCTAGGGACTTGCTGTGATGAAATGTGTCTTTCTTTTAGCGCCCTGTGTGAGGGCTGTGACCCTTATGTATTTTCAGTAATGACAATGTAAAATAACTCAAGAAGACTGTAAAATAGTTTTATTCCCTCATTACTTATTTTTATATTATCTGTAATCTCGCCTCTTGCATTGCTATTTGGTGTAATTAAATGTAGGCCTGTGTGTCCAGTCACTTTTCTGTGGAAAGCCCCATCTGTACAAATTTAGTAATACTGCTTTGAAAAAGGTGTAGCTTCTCTATTTCTGTTTAATATGCAGATTTTACCTTGGCTGATAACAGATTTCCTTCTATTAATTTTTAGCCAATCCCTTTGCATGTAATTCTACATATATGACTACATAGGTTTATTTGTTACTTTTCTGGACAGAGAAATCCACGGCTCAGTAGTTCACAGACATCCAGGAACTCTAGATGGAAAATTTTAGAGCAAATAGAGGCTTCTAGACAGATGGGAAAAAAGGGACTTTGGCAATAAGAGATTTTTTCCCCCCTAAAAATTTTGTAGTACCATAGGAACCATGGCAAAGTATGTATGGCCAGTTTGTACCTGCCTGAATGGTTTAAAATGCAGTTCTTGATTTCTTTTGACTTGAATCATCAGTGTGAACTCATATCTACTCTAGGGGAGAGCAAAGAAGAGAGGACATTTCGAAACTGGATGAATTCCTTAGGGGTCAACCCATACATTAATCATTTGTACAGGTAAATATTTTGTTGTGTTTCCACTTTATGACGAGCATCCAGCTTTTCTAGTTTCAAACTACAGGTATCTTTACATGGGAACATTTTATAAAGATCGCAGAATGATGGGAATTGGCAATGGAATGGGTTTTAAAAGAATAGTATTTTTAAAAAGTTAGTATGATATTAGTTATAATTTTTGATGATATAAATAATTTGGTAAAGGTAATCCACCTTACTCTTTTATAATTATCGATCAGGAAAATAAATTGTGGGGGGCTCCGCCCACAGAGCCAACCCCCCCCCCCCCCCCCCCCGCACCTTCTGCCATGGATGAGAATAAGTCTACCAAGAACACAATCTGGTTGGGGAAGAAAGGTGGCCGATCTCTCGGAGGAGAAGGGCCTTGAGCCTGTTCCTCAGTGGGCTTTTATTGGGTTCAATTTGCACAGGAATATGGGTAAAGCTCATTAATCATTGTCAGGACATAATGATCAAACAATAGATAATACTCCAAGAACTATGAGGGCTTATTCTGAGTCAGGGTCAGATAGTTAAAGGTCCATAAAACTTTGGGAAACAAACCCCTTTTAGGCTTGGACCCTTATCATTTAAATTGAGGGTATTAGCAAAGCAGGTTTCACAAGATTTAATGCATTCTTTCTTAGGCCTGATCACCCTAGGGAACTGTCTGTCCTTGCCCAGGGCTGTCCCACCCTCTGGCATTGTTTCAGGCTTAAGTCAGGCAGGGGAAGTAAGGCAGCCAAGAGATTAGGAGACTTATTACAGACAGAATGAGGACTCAGGCTATGTCAAAGCCAAGGAGTGAGGGTCCATCACCCCCTTTTTCTACAGTCCCCCAAGTCCTTCCCTGATGGCCCCATCACAACCATGCCTGTCTTAGGTCATGCCTCCCTTGAGGAATCTTACCTGTCATTGGCTAGCCAGTCTTGTGCCGGGGTGAAGCAGGGTGAACTAAAGGGGGCAGAGGTGGCCCCCCTGCCAGGAAGATAAGCTTTGTCTTCTTAATGGCTTATGGTCCCAAGGTGTTTCACTCAGCCTTAGCCGTGGGGGGTTACAGCTTCTGAAACCAGGCAGGGGACTTCCCAACAATAAATTATTTCCATTTTAACAGAGTAGAATAGTAATATATTATAAATAGTTGTTATCATTATATCAATATTTCTCATCATCAGTCACATTCTATTTATTTTTGTGAAAACCTCAATTATACCATATTTTGTTCTATGTACATATATATTTTTTTTAAGATTTTATTTATTTGTTTTTAGAGAGAGGGGAGGGGAGGGGGAGAGAGAGACATAAATATGTGGTTGCCTCTCATGTGTCCCCTACTGGGGACCTGGCCCACAACCCAGGCATGTGGCCTGACTGGGAATCGAACCGGTGACCCTCTGGTTCACAGGCCAGTGCTCAATCCTCTGAACCACACCAGCTGTGGCTGTTGTGTATATTTTTTCTAATTTGTAGAAGTAACTTGCTTTCCCTCATTGTTATATTTATTGTTTCTTTCATAGAAATGACAACATATTATTAACTTTGGTAGGACTAAGAAATTGTTTTACTGACTCATTTCTTGTGCTCTCTGGTAGTGCTGATGAAAATGTGTCTTTCTAGGTGTGGTTGAAAAGGAAACCTTCCTACTGTCTTTGTACAGGATCTACCAGCCTGGCTTCAAAAATGCAAAAGAACTAAGCTTTAGCTAATTATATATTTTTAAGAAAAAAGGCGTAATTAACTAAACATGTTGATAATTTGCACAGCCAAGGAAATGCCTTAATAAACATTAACCAAATTATTATCTAAATCTGAACTGAAGATTAATACCACAAAAAAACAAGTTCACTGGCCAATTGAGGATTTTTGATCGAGTAATTTCTTCTTGGTGTATATTCAAAATATTATTTAAAATCTAAAACCAGTAGAGCATCATTATGGTAACTGGCTTTAGTGTGATAGACTCATATTTGATAAACTCTTAAGGGTGTGTAAATTCCAGCTAAATGACAAGAGATATACGTCATTTAGACTGGAACTCCTGTCCTCGTAGCAGGGCACTAAAGGACTCAAATGCTGGGAGTGAGGGGTGACTAGATCTTTATGAACATTTGAAAGAATGTCGATAGTATAATTGATAGAAAAGAATAACAGGTCTAGTATGATCCTATTTTTATTTTAAATTGAATGTATACATATTTGTATATGATTTTTTTTTTAAACCTGGAGGGATAAATACCAACCTATATGCAACCTGTGTGGTAGCATTTGAGTGCAGTGAGGAGACTTATTTTTAATCTTAATAACTTAAGAATAGTATTTTGTTTTGTATTTACAATGAGTATGTATTTCTATTTTGATTTAAAAAATCAATTTAAAACCAGGGGATTAAGATTTGTTGAAACTCATGGTAACTTGTCCATAAATGTCAGGAACACTAGAGTTCTCTATGGTTGACAGTAGAGAGGAGAATTGACCAATTTTTTTTAAAGATTTTTTTGTAGTTAGATCCTGAAATGCTAACACAAGGCTTCTAGGCATATGTAACTTTTTCTTGGGAAAGGGAATTAAAAAAATTCTCAGTCATAATAAGACCTTAAAGAGAAGCACTGTATGTAGAAAAACAATAGCTAGAGGTTCAGTTGCCTCCAAAACCATGTGTCCATGAGTTTGTGCCTGGCTCATATTCCTAAACCCAGTAAGTGATTCTAGCTCCCCATCTATAGTATATCAAATGCAAACCAAAGCAAAGCATCAGAATAATGTAGATTGATTTTAACCGAAAGTTCTCTTATGTAAACAAGTTTTTAGATATATTTTAAGAACTATTAGCCCTAGAATTTTTCTGTGACAAGTTTGTTCTGGGGTACATGTTGAATTCTCTGCGAGTCATTTTAACTCTCTTGGTTTCAGTTTCCCTATTTGCAAAACATGAATAATAATAATGCCAGACTACATAGAAATAAGCATGAATTCATTTAAAGTAAAAAAGAAAAATTCATGAAATAAATGAGATTCCAGAAACTATATAAATACTTTAGTGATTTTTTTAATGCACAATCTTCCATGTGTTTATAGGAAACCTAGTCAGTTCTTAGTTACCTTCATAATAGACTTTCGGCCTCCATTGCTTAGCAAGGCCAGGCCCCCTTCACTGGCATATAGTGTGTGCTCAGACATGCAAGTAACCTTAACGTGAATCTTAGCTAAACATAACTCAGAGAACAAGTTGTTGAGAGAGAGAAGCCTCGTTATATAGCTGTAGCAAGTTTAAGATCAATTGCTATTTTTTTTGTGTCTTTAGCATAGAGAATTGAAAACAGACTCAATAGATATAATTTGAGCACTTCAAGAGAACATGTGTTTCTGAATCCAAAATAGTACCAATCCTTACTTCAGGAACTCCTACTTGCTCATAAATTCCTTCCACTTAACCCTCATTATTTAACACAAACAGCTGCCTACTGTGTAGTTATTGTGATTTTTATGCAATCATTTAAAAAAATGTAAAAGTCATAATATATAAGCACTATATGAACCCCATTCCCAATGTACAAGTTTCAGGAAATAAGTATGTAGACTAGAATAAAGTGCGATAATCTGTCCCTAACCCTTCCCATATTCTGTTTTTTCTGGCCCAGAGATAATCACTGTTAACAGCCCATAACATATTTAGGTATTTAAATGCTCTCAGTTTTGAAAATGAATTTGAGAAATAACAAACTATGCAGTGTTCTGCCGGTTGCTTTTGTAATCATAATATATATTATAAAGCTTTTCATGTTAGGACATAGAAATCTGCCTCATTATGTCTTATGGTGGCCCAGGAGTCCATGGTATAGACTGTTTATTCAGCGGCCCTCTACTGCCAGGTCTTTAAGTCGTTCCCAAGTTTATAAATAGTATGGCAATGAATGTCCTTGTACATGTATAGGTCTGTAAACATTTATGAAAAAATTTGGGACAGATTTCTAGATTAGAAGTTCTGGGTCAAATGATGTATCCTGTCCTTCTTTAAGCATTAAATGACTGTTTTGTATTTTTAAAGACATAAGCCCATTTTCAGTGTGCTTAGTGAAATTAGGTAATGCCAGCATTTCCTCTGCCCTCACCTTCTTCCCCTCCTGTTTCAGTGATCTTGCAGATGCTTTAGTGATCTTCCAGCTCTATGAAATGATCCGTGTGCCAGTCAACTGGAGCCATGTTAACAAACCTCCTTATCCTGCCCTTGGAGGGAACATGAAGAAGGTGAGTGAAATAATGTTGTTACTGTTCTGATATAAAACAGAAGATTTAGAGTTCTTTCAAAGCTTAGTAAAGTGTGATCTCTTCTCACAGTTCTGATTCAAACCAAATATGTTAAGCTGAATAGCCTTTTTACAAGTGTGCTTTAATAAATGTTTGGAAGGATGAAGGCAGTTTCCCCAGTCAGAGACAATTTATATACCCATTTTTCTCTTTAGCAAGTTGTAGTATTAATGTTCTCTGAGATGCATCATAAATGCATTACTATCTTATAATTGCCAGAACTTGCCAAATCTTTACTGTTTTTTTGTTAACATTTTTCAACATATATTTATTGAATACTTGTACAGGGCAATGCAAAAGTGAATATTATGATTTCTAAGGAATAAAAGCCTACAGGCTACATGTATCATGAGAGGGTTCATGCAGGAGGTGGTTTTTGAGTTAGCCTTTGAGAAAGGATAGAATTTTGCCAAGAGACTTCTAAATGTATGTTTACAAAAATAAATTCCATAAGCAAAATTAAATAGCAAACAGAAATAATAAATTTGGAGACATATGAACAATAAATATGGCAAATAGTTAATATCCTTAACATAAATAGTTCATACAAATCAACTTCTAAAATATGATTGCTATCACTAAAATTATAATAGTAGAATAGTAAAGTGGACAATATGAGTGCATAATTTGCAGAGAAAGAACAATGGATAATACAGAAGAAATGCAATTTGAGATAAGAAACAATTAGATTATACTGCATTCACAGTTAGAGGAAATGTTCATTGTATAATCTTTCTAGATTCAGTTTGATAATACATATCAGTGATCTTCAAAAAGTCCTTTGGTTTAATAATTTTGCTTATTGGGACTTCTGGTCAAGATGACAGCATTAGCAGCCATGGCTGGCCTCTTTGCACAGCCACATCAAAATTACAACTAAAATATAGAACAACCATCACTCAGAACCATCAGAAAAATTGAGTTGAATGGAAGTCTGACAACTACGGAATTGAAGAAACTGCATCCATCCAGACTAGTAGGAGAGGTACAGACATGGAATGGGCTAGTCTCACACCCATATATGGTGAATAAAAATTTGGAAGGGATATCTCAGGAGTAAGGAGTGTCAGCTGTACACTGGGCCTCTCAGCCCAGGACTCCAGTGTCAGGAAGATAAGTCTCTACAACTTCTGGCTGTGAAAACCAGCAGGGATTGAGTTGGTGGAAGAAACTTATGGAGCCCCAAGCAGTTTCTCTTCCAAGAACCCACCTATGGAATCACCTAGTCAGACTCACTCCCTCTGAGCTCCAGCAGTGGGTTAGCACCTCGAAAGGTACCCGTGGCATAGAGGGAGAAACTGAAGTGTCTAGCATCAAAATGAGCAGAGGCCATTGTCCTTTTATTAAATCTTCCCCCTACAGGGCCAGCAAGCTGGCTAATACTGTTTGACCCATGTTGGAGAGCCCCAGAGACTCCCCTCCACCCAGCTTACTAGCCCACCCAAGCTGCTTTTCCATATGAATGTCTGGTCTTGACTCATGCTGCACAACTTCCTAATCTTCTCAAACAACTGCTGGCCTTAGTGAGCCCTGGTTCAGCACTAACAGCAGCTGGCCTAGATTCACAGTTTGGCTTTGCCTGAGAATCTCCAAGTCCAGCACAAGTAGCAGCCATCTGAGATTGCTCTATAGCTAAGGCAGGGTGGCCCCAGATAAAACACAGGTGGGAGCTGACCTTAGCCCATACCATCCAGGAAACCTTAGGGCCAGCACACCCAGTGGACAGCTACAGACCACGTTGGAGCACCATCACCCTGCCTTTGCATAGCTGATCTTCCATGGAGAGCAGAGGTTGGTGATCAGTGGTCACAGTCAATCCTTGCAGCTGACTGGCCTGGGTAAATCCCTCCCATTGATCTGCCAGTGACAACCAAGGCTCAACTACAGGAAGAGGGTATACTCGGCTCTACACACAAAGGGCATACCTCAAGTATTCCCTTTGGGTGATAGGCAAGGTTGTGCCACTGGACCGTATAGGACACCTGTTACAGTTGGCCACACTACTAAAACATGGAGTCAGAGCAGCTCTACCTAATACATAGAGACAAACACAGGGAGGCTGCCAAAGTGAGACAAAGAAAATGGCCCAAACGAAGGAACAGATCAAAATTCCAGAAGAAGAGCTCAACAAAATGGAGGTAAGCAATCTATCAGATGCAGAGTTCAGAACACTGATTATAAGGATGCTGAAGGAACTTAGCATTTCAGCAGCATTAAAAAGATAGTCAGAAATGAAGGATGCACTAATTGAAATAAAAAACAATTGACAGTGAAACAACAGTAGAGTGGCTGAAGCTGAGAGTCAAATCAAATGTTATGGAACATAAGGAAGCAAAAAACAACCAATCAGAACAAGAAGAAGAAAAAAGAATCCAAAAAACACAGATAGTATAAGCAGTCTCTGGGACAACTGCAACTGGTCCAACATTTGCATCATGGGGGTGCCAGAAGGAGAAGAGAAAACAAGAAACCGGAAATCTATTTGAAAAAATAATGAAAGAAAACTGCACTAATTTGGTGAAGAAAATAGATATGCAAGTCCAGGAAGCTCAAAGAGTCCAAACAAGATGAACTTGAAGAGGCCCACTTCAAGACACATCATAATTAAAATGCCTAAGGTTAAAGATAAAGGGAGAATCTTAAAAGCAGCAAAAGAAAAGCAGTTACTTACAGGGGAATTCCCATAAGACTGTCAGCTGATATTTCAAAAGAATCTTTGCAGGCTAGAAGAGATTGGCAAGAAATAATCAAAGTTATGAAAAGCAAGGATCTACAGCCAAGATTGCTCTACCCAACAAAGCTGTCATTTAGAATCAAAGGGCAGATAAAGAGCTTCCCAGACAAGAAAAAACTAAAGGAGTTCATCATCACCAAACCATTATGCAAAACGTTAAAGGGACTTTATTGGCAATAAATACAAATGTACCAACAATTGAATCTGAAGCACAAACTAAGCAAACAAGAAGATCAGAGGCAGAATCATGGATATGGAGAATGTTTTGATGGTTGCCAGTTGGCGGAGGTGTTTGAGGGAATGGGTGAAGAGGTGAGAGAATTAAGCAGTGTAAAAGGGTAGTTCCAGAATGGCCATGGAGATGTAAAGTACAGTTTAGGAAATGGAGTAGCCAAAGAACTTACATGCATGACCCATGGACATGAACAATTATTGGGGGATTGCTTTAGGGAGTTGAGGCTGCTGGGTAGAGGGGGGCAATTTTATTTCTTTATTTTTAGAGAGAGAGGAAGGAAGGAGAAAGAGAGAGAGAGAAACATCAATGTGTGGTTGCCTCTCACATGCTCCATGACTGGGAATCAAACCACAACCCTTTGGTTCACAGCCTGTGCTCAATCCACTGAGCTACATCAGCCAGGGCTTCTCCCCCTGCCTCTTTCTCCCTCCCTTACCCTCTCTCTAAAAAAAAAAAAATCTTTTTGAAAAATAGCATTTTAAGTATTTTACTAATAGTGACATGGAAATGAGCAGGGTACAAAATAGTATATATGCATATGAATCTAATTTGTTTAAAATATACAGAGAGACATACATTCCAAAAGGACTTCTGTTCTTCACATCTCTAGAATGAATCTGCATTTACAGACTTTATACTTTAAAAAACTATTTTTAAAAATAAGACAAAAGGAAATGCATCATGATATTAAAATTAGTTAAATAAGTAGTATGATTATAAGAGGCTTATATTGATATTTTTCAATATATCTAGTGGTTGGACACACCTACATTTTAAATTTTACTTGATTTGTCTACAATTCTAATCATGGAAGTAGAATTCAGAAAAAAATGTTAACTAATTTCATGTAAGGTTTTTCAGTTTTTCAGATGCAAATTGTAACAGGAAAACAAAAATTAAAGCAACCATTGAGCCTGAAATTTTTTATGTTAATTATAAGATGTCACAAATGAATCATAGGTAGAGTGCCTCTTTTTAACAAATACTAGCTGTTTATAGAATGAAGCATAAAACTTGAAATAAATTCAAGATGTTTAAGAGGTGGTATTTTCATGACCCAATATCACAGGAACTTATTTTATGGACTTTGTACATTTATTACCAGATACCACTTTGCTTCATATGTAAAGTTAATAAGGCTGCACCACTTAGTCTTTCTTCATTATTTCCTCAGTATCCCATTATGTGATTTTTCTCACTTTCCAAATGATCTAAGTTTTACTTTTGTTCAAAATATTTGAAGTGCTGGGTAATCATTTCTTCCATTAACACTGTGAGACTGCACCCTCCATTTTTCCCCCCTTTGTTGTATTCATTCTTATTTTTTACAGGCTTTTAGCCTGACAGCTTTAGGAATTTCTAAGTCCCTGTTCTGGCCCAGTGCTCTGAACTTTGTGCACTTACGTTATCAAAAAGTAGATTCATTTTTGGAGTGTTAACTACAACATAAACATGGCTTACCTCTAGGAACCTGATTTCTTATTCTTTTAGTTTTGTGTCTTTTCAGAGCTTAAGTACTTTGTCAAATTTAGAATCAAATGTTGCCAAAAAGTCCTGGCCAGGTGGCTCAGTTGGATCATTGTCCCATGCATTGAAAGGTTGAGGGTTCGATTCCTGCTCAGAGCAAATTCCTTGGGTGCAGTTTTCAACCCTGGTCAAGGTGTGGAGGAGGCAACCAATCCATGTTTCTCTCTCACATGGATTTCTCTCTCCCTCTCCCTCCCTCCCTCTCCCTCTCTCTTTTCCCCTTCCTCCTTCCTTTCCTCTCTGTCTTTCTCTCTCCCTAGAACACATCTTTCCCTTATGCTAGCATTCATTTCCATTTTTCCTTTCAGTGCTTGTCATATCTAGTACCTTAGGTCTCTAGCAACTCTTACCTCCTTTCTGACTGTTATCCCTCTCAGGAATTTTGGTCAAACTAGAAAACAAATGGCCTTTCATTGCAACACGTTTTATATTTAAGTGATTATTATGATTTGCTAGAAAATTTTCCTAAGAAAATGGATGTCATTGGAAAATATGCTGGGTTTTCTCTCTCTCTCCCATTCACACTGTTACATCATCAGAGCTCTGATGCTGTTTTCCATAAAGCAGGAGTCTCTTCCATTGTTTTCAAATCTGTGCATTTCTATAGCATATACTTCTAGTAGGCAGACTAAATTGCTGGTGTAATATGACTACTAGGAAAAATAAAGAATATTGGAGTATTATTTATTTCCTTGTATTTTAAGAAAATGAATACATATGAAAGATTTTATTTAACTTATTAAGGGAACTGAGTGGATATTACAGCAGATTCAAAAGATTTTTTTGCATTTTTATTTGTTACACACTGACCTTTGGGAATTTTAATTCTCTTTTTTAAAGAACAATAATCATTTATTTGTGCAAATTCTGTTATTGGGTGGCCCCTTTCTCACCTTTTCTGGAAATATTTTTTTATTCTTAGAAATACGTTTTTCTGTATCCTAGATTGAATTGTTTTGTAATGAGGCCTCAACTAATTTGGGAAAGAAAATCAGGAGACACCAGTCGTACTATTTTTCTTAACTAAAGTTTAATTTATTCTAAAAAGTATTAAGTAATTTTTACTACTGGTGATATATTACAAGATTAGAAGAGCTTATAATTTTGGTAGAGATAAAATACTCAAATACATAGAAATTATATGTGTATAATGTAAATCATATATATATGTGTAAATAATTTACTTGGGGTTCCTTCATCAGATTCTTACTGTAGGCAGGGCATTGTGCTGGGTGCTGGGCTGGGTGGGGAGAATATGGTATAGACTTGTACACATTATAGTTTCTGCCCTTTAAAAGGAGCTTTGCTATGGTTGGCAAAAGAAAGTACATAAAATGCAAAGTTAACTATATGATGGTGCATGTGCATTACAAAATAAGCATTATCAGGAGTTCAAACTAGGGTTGGATTATTCTCAGCTGGTACAGTTAAGATTAAGCCTTTGTTGAAGAAAGTGGGCTAAACGTCGAATTTCAGAGGATGAATAAGATCTAGATAAAAAATATTGGAGATTACCTTAAACTGTTAATGAAACAATTTCTTCTCTATTCCTTAATTTTAAGTTTAGACAAAACTGTATTTATTACCTCTATTAATGGAATTCAGGGAACCTAGGTTTTTAGTCACAGATGGTTTTTGCCACTAATAGGCTGTGTGATTTTGGGCAGTCAAGACTTTTAGGGTAAGAGAGGATCTTAAAACTTTCCAGCCAGTTGTTTATCTAGGTTAACCCCTCAGTGCTTTGGGCATCTTCAGCTATAAAGTTGGAATAATTATTTTCTTAATTCCACTGGGTTATTATGAAATGAAATTCTGTAATATAAAGTTAAGGCATCACCATAGTTGTCTTACAGATTACTGAACTAAGTACGTAGATTCAAGAGATGTATCTTTTAAAATTTGTTTTTATACCAACACTTTTACTTATGTATAGATTGAGAACTGTAACTATGCAGTGGACCTGGGGAAGAATGAGGCCAACTTCTCCCTGGTTGGCATTGCTGGGCAGGACCTGAATGAGGGCAATGCAACACTGACTCTGGCGCTGGTGTGGCAGCTAATGAGAAGGTAAGGGCTGGTGTGTTCATAGCAACACTGAGTTTCCTTCAACAAACCATTTGAACTAAAATTTTAGTTCATTTTGAAGAATAACAAACAGAATATACTATGAAAATATTGTTAAATGATTTACTGTTGACAGTATATTCTTTGCAAATAATTCTTCATTTTAAAAGTGATAAATCTCTAGGAACAATCACTGCTTTTAATGTCTCTTAAAAACTGCTTTGTAAGGAGTTGTTTTAATTTTTTTTAAATACCATATCATAGTTTTTGTTTCCGATTACTGAGCTTTGTAACTTTGGAATGTAACTAAGTGCAAATACCAGACTATAATTAGAAATATTTATTAGAACTGAAATATTTCTTAAATATTTATCTAAATATTGATATAAATGATGTGGGGGCAAATTTCACCCCTTTGAGTTTCAAATATACATCTTTTCTGTTACAGATACACATTGAATGTGTTATCAGATCTTGGAGAAGGTGAAAAAGTAAATGATGAAATTATAATTAAATGGGTCAACCAGACTCTTAAAAAGGCAAACAAAAACACTTCTATTTCCAGCTTCAAGGTAATTAAAAGCTATTTACAAATTTTTTTGATAAGAAATTAAGCCTAGGAAGAAGTCTTTATTGGGAATTACATTGGTTTAGGTTCAGAACTACATTAATTTATATCTCAGGAACACAATTTGTGAGCTTAGGCATACTGATTATTTGGTATGTGTAAATCAGAAGCATACAGTTTGAATTCTTAGGTTTTCCATTGGTTGTTTTATTGAGTATAAATGCAGGTTAATATTATCAGACTCTGATCATCTAATCTTAAAAAAGAAATAGAATAGAGCCAAAAAATTCAACTGTCAGATGAAAAAGATAGCTGAAAACCCACTGTTTCTATAGGACCTGTAATGTTTTGTGCTCCCTAGCAGCAATCTCAGAATTCTATTGACATCATTTCCAAGGCATAACAGAGCCAGCCAAATGGATTCAAGTGGGAATTGAGAAAACTGGTAGGAAAAAAAATCTTGTCATGTGGCTTCATAATGGCACCTAACACTCACTTCCAAGCATTTGTGGATGATTCATAAAGCATTCAAAATGTAATTTGCACATACACACCCACTAATTTTCATGCATCTTCTTTGTTTTGCTTTTGCATGCAAGCTGATGTTAGCTACAACCAAGCATGTCTGCTTATACACACATTCATTCAGTGAGCCTTGTGTTTGTGATTTTATTATAAGTGCAAAATCAGCAATTTGTATTTTTTAGTGAAATAAGAGTGCAAACAGATGAATCCCTAACTTCTCCTAAGAGTTATCTACCCATCTTTATTCTCGTCTTTGCCTTTGCTCATATATTTAACAACATTGTAAAGCAGAAGAAATGTCAGAAATTGATAGATTTTATCTTTACCAAAAACTGAGCCCCACGTTGTTTTAACAGGCTATCTGGAGGTTGGCAGAGATGTTACCTGAGTCCTAGTTCAAGTGCTTTATTTCTATAATATCATAGAAGGAACTAATGATACTGAGTTTTTAATGTTGCTTATTAAAAAAATATGAACATATCAGTCCATAATATGTCTTTACATATTTTAGACATAAAATACAACTTAAAAATGTACAATAGGAAAGGCGACATACCAAATTCTCTGTTATTTCTTAAAATTGCTTTATTGAATTATACACGTTTGTATATTTGTGAACATTTTTAAGCATGTATATAATTAAATACAATCAGAAAATATTTAGGAATAAATTAATACATATTTATTGAGCTTTTACTATTAGCCACATTTCTAAGCAAAGAAGAAGACATAGAGTATAAGAAATTAACTTGGCCCTCAGAGGATTTACCATTTATTTGAAAGACAAATTTGTATAACGGAGAAGGAAACGATACTATAAAATAAATGATAAATATCAAAGAATTAATGCAACTAATACTGTGGATAAATCCAGTTGATCATTTCCAAGTGAAGTGAAGAGGGATAGAAAGAGTTGAATTTGACTTGAGTACCATAGAGAGGAGGGATTTGAATTTGTGGAGTGAGAAAGTTGAATCTGATTTAAGCACCATAGAGAAGAGGAGAGATTTGAATTTGTGGAGAGCAAGAGGGGTGTTACAAGCTGCAAGGGGTCTGTCTTGAATAAAGGCAAGTCCAAGAAGGTGAGAAGAAATACTTTGGCTAGAGTGTGGTTCCTAAGGGATATGATGCAAGATACAGCCTGACTAATATTGTGGGGGAATCTGGCCTTAACACAGGATGTTGTTAAGGTCAATCATGTAGGGAAAGTGAATGTCTTAAGAATACTGTTCTCAATATGGTAAGCAGGGTGTATTGGAGGAAGAATGGTTCAAATCCAAGGACAGTGCATAAGAAGCTGAGGCTGAGAGTCAAGGTATGAAGTGAAGGATCTGGAATCAGCAGTAGGTACTGAGAATGTTAAGAATGAAGAGTTATTTGTTGTTGTAAAAGAAGAAGTAGGATTTGGCTGCTTGATTTAGGGAAGCATAGGAGAGAGAGAGGAGTAAAAACTCTTGATTTGAAACCTGGGTAAATGGAAAACACGATAACAAAAATGGGGTTTTCATGAGGTGCAGCTGCCTTCTGGACTGAAGATGGATTCAGTTTCATGCTTGTTGCATTTGGTAATTTTTAGGAAGTGAGGAGTTGGATGGAAGGAGATACAAAACTGGGAATACAGACTTGGCGATCAGTTGAATAGAAGAGATAGTTGAAAAATGGGAGTACAGAAACCCTTTAAGGGAGAGAACGCACCAAGAAAAGTAGCCTTGAGAGTATGGTTTCACTTAAAAGTGAGGTGGCAGAAGCATACTGCAAAAGCACTCGGCATTTAGTAGGTGCTTGATAATAAAACCTTTAAAGAGTATGAATAGTTCAGAAACGTGGCAGTGAATGCTGAAATACAGTCCGGGTGGGAGGGTTCTTCCGAATGTAAGAAGGCATTACATGTGTTTGAAAGCTATAAATGGTACTAGTAAGAACCTATTAATCATAATTAAGGCAGTGCTATACGTAGAAATTTTAGAAAAGACAAATTTACCTTTTTACTGGCAAAGTAATTTTCCTCACCAAGAATATAGGGAGGTGGTGTATCAGCCAATAATAATAATCACGATTGCCATTTATTGAGTCTTATGTGTCACTATGCTAAGCATTTTACACATTATTGTTTCTTCCCCCCCTCAATTCTATAAGCAAAAAGATGAGCACTAGAAAAATTAAATAACTTGTCCACCATCATATATCCATGAAGCAGAATAGCTGGATATCACACCCAGGTATGTCTAACTGCAGGATGAAAAACCAGGTGATGGCTTTCATGGCCCTGGGTCTGGCCTCGGCTTGGCCACTTACTAGCTGTGTGGCATATTGCTCATTCATTCCATAAATGCAAGGGTGATCAAAAGTAGGCAGCTGCATTGTGACATTCTCCTGAGTTAATAAAACTACTGTAATAATCATAACCTGCATGTCTTTTTCTATACAAACAACTGTAAACCTACTTTTGTCATCCCCTATATTCAAAGCTTACCCTGTGTCAGATGCTTTGCTAGTCACAGTAGCTACACACACCCTCAAAGAGCTCAGTCTTCAGGGAAGGAGGCAAATAAGAAAACTGGAATCTTACGGGGTGTCACTAATACTATAGAAATCAGCTAAGTGAAGCAGGAAGCACACAAGAAGGGTATGTGTTATATACAAACCTTAGCAGTTCGTACTAGCAGCTCATCTACATCTCTTGATGAATAAAGCTGAATTTACTTGGTGCTTATCATTTAGTAGCTGTGTGACCTTGGGAAAATTACTAATTTCTCTGTGCCTCAGTTTTCCCATATTTAAAATGGAGATATTAATAGTACCTATCTTCTGAGTTTGTTGTCAAACTAAATAACAAATATAAAGTGCTCAGTAGTACGTGGCACATATTAGGGGCTCAATAAGTGGGGCTTCCTAAGCTCTTGGTACTGCCAGTATGTTAAAGGGCATCACATGCTGAAAGGTTCCTGCAGGCTTTTTAGGGTACTCCGGCAGCCACATCATTTCCCCCCACTTTAGCTTTCAGAAATGACAGGAAGAATAATGGAATGGAATGTTCTAATAGGAATGCGTATTGAATTAAGAAAAAAGAGATGGTATAACTCATTAGATTGAAAAATCTAGCCTAACTTTAGGCTAGTTGTCTTTTAGATTCTACAAATTCATTTTATTTAAGTAGTTTCTTTATGAGTAAGTTAAGGAATGTGGAAGGAAAATGATGAAAATACATTTATATACTAAACTAAGGGTTTTATTATAACCCCTACTCCTTTGCAAAAGTAAAATGTTTTTCATTGATAATATACAAATCAGAGGAGTTGGAAGATAGGCCTGTTTTCTTGGAAATAGGAAATATGGGATCTCATATAATCTTTAAAACTTAAGTTTTCATTCAACTCAATAAAGTTTTTCCTAAAATGAATCACAGGGAAAGAGGTGGAAAAATCCTTGCTTCCTACATTTAAATGAAGAAATATTTAAAATAGCACAAAGGGTATAAGCTTTCAGTTATAAGATTAATAAAATCTGAGGATCTAATGTATAAAAAGCTGACCGTAGTTAACACTATATTGTATAGTTGATATTTGCTGAGAGAGTAGAACATGTATGTTTTCATCACACACATGAAAGTAAATATATCAGTAGAGGAGGTGACGGATGTATGCATTAACTAGATGGGAGGACCCTTTCACCGTGTGTAACATCAAGGCGTGCCCTTCAAATATCTCACGACCTTGTCAGTTTCACCTCAGTAAAGCTGAAGAACAAAATAAAACAAATGAACAGTTTTCTCCAAACTTAAAAAAACTCTCACAAATGTCAATAAATAATCAAAATATAGCACAATTAAGACACTTGTCTGTTTTTGAATCACCACAAAATATTATGAAAAGCAAGTGCATAGAAATTATAAATTTATTATAGTTACATTGGTGTTAAGTTTAATTTTAGAAAATATAATGGTGCACATCTAGAAAGCTTATTAAAAATGTGGATTCCTAGCCCCATCCACAGACTCATGAACTTGAGCCTAGGGGTAAATCTGTGCTTTTTAACCAGCACCTCAGGTGATTTTCATGTAGGTGGTCTGCAGACTACACATTGGAAAAACAGCTGTGAGATGCCAGAAAAAAACCAAATCCCAATTAGCAGCATGAGACAGGCTGAAAGACCCTAATTATTTGTACCCCTCTATTTCTACCCTCCTCAAATGTTTCGTGTAATGAACATTCCTGAAAATGAAGAATATAAATTTTTCTAAAATTAATAAATGTAGTGACTCACAGATCATGGCCCCAAGAGAGCAACCTATTACTCTATTTCAATGTTTTATCAAATATTAATTAAGAATGACATTTGGCTAGGAACTGTACTGGATCGTTTCACTTATCTTAATATTCATAGGAATCCTGTGACATTTCCGTTGTAATAATTAGGAAGGAGTGTTTTGACTGCAAGTAACAGAAACCCAATTTAAAGTGGTTTAAACCAAAAGAAAAGTTACAGAACAACAGCAGAAATCCAGAGGTGAAGGACAGACTTCAGGGTTGGCTGAGCTAGTGATTGAAGCGTGTCATTCAGGACTCAGGTTTTTGTCCATCTCTGCTTTGCCATCTAGACTGCCAACTTCACCCTAAAGCTGGTTCTCCTCTTGGTTACAGGATCGCTTGAGATAACAGAGGTTTTATCCTGCCATTCACATCTAAGAGGAGGGACTGCTGGCTTTCCATACTCTTCCTGAATAGGAAGGGCCTCACATTAAATTAAATCAGGCCCAAATTAAATCAATGTGGCTTAGACTCTATGTGGCTTAGACCAGTGTTTTTCAAACTTTTTTTCATTATTGTTCACCCAAGAAGTCTTTTTTGACATTTTCTTCCTAAACACTCCTCCCCCATGAAATTTTAACAACATAGATGTTACTGAATGTCATCTGTATACATAAAAAAAGAGTAACTTGATCACCCCACCCTCAGAATTCATGACCTAGACCAGGGGTGTCAAACTCATTTTCACTGGGGGCCCCATCAGCCTCACGGTTGCCTTCAAAGGGCCAAAATAATTTTAGGATTGTATAAATGTAACTACTCCTTAACTGTTAAGGATTCAAAATTACATTTAGCCCTTTGAAGACAACTATGAGGCTGATGTGGCTCCCATTGAAAATGACTTCTACACTCCCGACCTAGACTAATTCAGGACACCCCTCAGGCTGTGGAGGAGGTCAGTTTTCCTTGGAGCACATATCCATGTGTGGGAAGAGTGAATACAGAGCAAAAATGTGAATTTTGTTAGGCTGGAGAAAGTTTAGTAAGTAGTGGATTCTGGATGGTCAATGAACAGTGGCCAGTATTCAAGCTGAGAGACAGAACAAATAACTTGTGCAAGTACTAGTAAGTGGTAAAATCACTTCAGACCAGGACTTCTGACTTCATCTGCAATGCTCTATCCATTAGAATTTAGCCATAGAGAATCTGGGAGTGGGGCAGTTATGGGTTCAAATAGTGATTGTGAACTTACTGGTTTTGTGAACAAATCACTTGACTCTATGAACTTTATATTCTTCATTTTTAGGGATTAAATAAGCTGAACATGTAAAGCCACAAGAATAATTAATGCCTTTGTAGATGTTAGTTCCTTTCCACTATCACTTTTCTTTCTGAAAAATATTAAGTGAAGGCTTAGGAATCCATGCTCTAAAAAATACATTATTACTAGAATTGCAAAAGTTTTCATTTAAAATTTATCTTCTTCTCCCTTTCAAAAGATATTTTTTATAGAATAAATACTGTAGTTAGCACACTTTAGGAATCATCATATCCACAAACCTTAGGTATGGTGACAACTCTCTACACTGTAAGCTCTAGAAAGATGGAAAGATGGAAGGAAAAGTATATTTTATTTATTCATTAATTTTTAAATAAATATGCTTATTGATTTTAGAGAGATAGGGAGGGGGGCATAGGGAGAGATAGGAAGGAAGGAAGGAAGGCAGGCAGGCAAAACATTGATTGGTTACATCAATACATGCCCATACATGCCCCAGCCAGGGATCAAACCTGAAACTTAGGTATATGCCCTGACCAGGAATCAAACCCACAAACTTTTGGTGCATGGGATGACCTTCTAACCAACTGAGCCACCCCACCATGGCAGAAGTGTATTTTGAATGGTTTGTGATTTGTGCTGGTTGCAGAAAATCTGAATGATAAGTATAAAGAAAATTTATAAACTGTTCTCAGTTATGTGGTTATGACCTTCTAGTCTGATATGAATATTTGTGTATTCTTTATTTTTTAGGACAGATCTATTAGCACTAGTTTACCTGTCCTAGATTTGATAGATGCCATTGCACCAAATGCAGTTCGTCAAGAAATGATAAGGAGAGAAGACCTTTCTGATGAAGACAAGCTAAACAATGCTAAGTAAGTTTTTATGGTTTATGTTAGAATGTAGTGACTTTTTAATTTCTTAAATCCTTACAGGTAAGGTTACTATGTTCTTAAAATTCACATTTTTAAGTATACTTTATGTAGGGAATATGATTTAAGACTCATAAAAACTTAACCTTTTTGTAAAGTTAAATCTTATCAAGATATTTCATTCTTTTGTTAATACAAATTAAGTGAAAACACAGTAGATAACAAATACCAAGATATCTTTCTTGTCTTTTCAAGATATGCCATTTCAGTTGCTCGAAAGATCGGTGCCCGGATATATGCCTTACCTGATGACCTCGTAGAAGTGAAACCAGAGATGGTTATGACAGTGTTTGCATGCTTAATGGGAAAAGGACTGAACAGAATAAAATAAACATTAAGTATGATTTTCTGCCACATTAAATATATTGAATGCCTCACAGTTTACAGAATTCTGAGATGTAGTGGGTATAAAACCAGAGATTATTTGTATGCTCCAAACAGTTGTAAAATTCATTAATGAGTTCAATATCCTGTTCATACTAGTTAGAGTTTGTTGACCTTTTTGGATAACACAATTACTTTACTAGTAGATACTAATAATAGAATATGTTCATCATCAAACTGATATTTCATGATAAAATTAATTTCATTTCCTGAAAGTCTCATTAGAACAAGACTAATTTCTTCTTTTTCATGGTTTAAAATAGACCAATACAAACATTTTTTTGCAAGTCCTACTGTGAAATGTGTTTTGATTCGTGTGTGTATCTGTTAATTTTGATCATAAAAGTATTCAAAGTCATAATTCAGTTTAATCCCTCTGTTTTTTCCTCTATGTGCAGTGGTCTAAAACTTTAACTTTTCCATAAATTTCTGTATTGTCTAAAACTTTTAAGTGAGAACTATTGTTCTATTAACATTAAATATTTTACACGTGAGTACTAACTCCTGAATAAACCCCAAAGTTCATTCTCTTATCTAAGAAGCCAGAGCTTTTTTACTTAAAATGTAATTTTAACTGCATTGATACTTTACAGATGCTAGCTGGGTAGTGATAGGCAGCGTATATATGTTGGTAGGATGTCATTAGAGAAATGTGTGTATACATATTTTTTTCACCTGAATTACCTGGATTTTCTTAAACAGCATGTATAATTGGTAAGTCCGCCAAGTATTTATTGTGACCCCTACCCCGTGTGTACTTTTCAGTTTGTAGATATTTGATACATGAAAATTTCTTTTAGAAATACTCATTTTTGATGTGCATATATTTGTCGACTGGCTTCTTCCAAATATTTATAGCCAAACATTGGCTAGATGAGTTCAAGACATGTTGACACTATAATGTTAGCTTCATATTACAGATGCTAATTTTGATTTATACTGAAGCCCCAAATAACTTAGAACATGCCCACTGAATTTCTTTAGCAGAAAGCTACTATTTAAAATAGAGTATTTTCACATGTTTTTTTCCACAGCCTCTTACAAGATGGCAATGTTTGGTTAATGCATGTGTTATCTGAGACCTATTTTTGTCTGAATTTTTAGCAGTAGAGAGATTCTTTGCTAACAATTGAATTCAGAAGTCTGCTTCATTCATCTTCCACTATTAGTGCCAGTGAAACTGCTGTGCAACAAAAAGCTGTCACTTTGTGTCCGTGTGAATGAGAAGTCTAACTCTCCTTTACCACTGATTAAAAGGTATATTTCGGTACAAGTGAAACTGCTCATGTGTTTAGAATAGAATTTTTCACTGAAATTACTTACCAACAGGTGGAACTAGGAAATATATTCTTCTATAAGAGAGATTTCCTTTCCTTTTATATTTTGATGATTGTTTTCTTATATGACAATTAAGATATGTTCCTGCTCTTTTGTGAAATTATTTAAATCATATTTTCCTTTTTCATTTTTTCACCATTATATTTATTAAGTTATCTGATTTACGTGAAATTTAGTACTTTAGTGTGTTCTTTTCTCACAATGTATATTTAATAAAAATTCTGTGTATGTACAAATGTGTATTTTTTTGATTTAAAGAAAAATATAACAACTGTGAAAATTTATCCCTCATAAGGTAATTTTTAAAAAAAGAGAAACCAAAATAATTAGTAAAACAAAATTCCTAATTACTAGTTAGTAAAACTATTGTTAAACTAATTATTAAAACAAAAAAATTGTATTATCATATTTTACCATGTGCACCCATGTTTTTGGCCCAAACTTTCAGGAAAAAAATCTTTTGTTTTAATTTTAATTAAATTATTTATTTATTTATATTTAGATAGTTGCTTTTTGTAATAGAAAGGAATTTTAACATTTATTTCTGAACACATTATGGTATGAGAAATTTTTACTTTCTAGAGTTACACTTTTAACACATAAGCATAAATAAAAGAATTTTAAAAATTTACATAGATACAGAATTAGTACTACCCATGTATAATGCACGTCCTTATATTTCCCTCCAAAATTTGGATGAAAATGTGCACATTATACATGGCAAAATACAGTTAGGGAGAAAAGTGGTTCTATGGTCTTTTGAAAGACAAATTCTTACCTAAGGATATGTTTATTAATTTTAAAGAAAGGAGTAAATGAGAGGGAAACATCAATCAGTTGCCTCCCACGTGCAGCCCAACTGGGGATGGAACCTGCAACCCTTTGGTATATGGTACCTGCTCCAACCAGCTGAGTTACCAGGCCAGGGCAGTTCTCTGGTCTTTTAACATGCACAGTTTTAGTAAAGACAAATGCATATTACTACACATTTAGTTTGTGCCGAAGTAATTCTGTTGAGTCAACCAATTCAATAACATAAATTTGACTACTGTGAACCAGGTATGATGTTAGCCCCTGGAGATCCAGCAGAGAAAAAAAATATAGACAGTTTCATGATTTCACGAATCTTCTATCCACGGGAAGGGAGACATGATAAACAAATGGGAATTTTAGGTAGTGATAAATGCAGTGGGAAAAATAAAACAGTAATGTGATAGAGACTGACTTGGGAACTGGGGTGAAGATTATTTTGGTTTGGGTGGTCAGGGAAGGTCTGTTTAAGGATGTGATATTTGGACAATATGAATGATGAGCTAGGTGTAAGTGTTCAGCAGAGGGAACAAGTGCAAAGGCTCTGAAACAGGAAGAGGCTTGTAGGCATTTTAGGAAAAGAACTAGGCAAATATGGCCCAGTAGTAGTGAAGGAGAGGCAAGGAGTTTGGAGATGTAGACAGAGTCTATGTTACTTATAGGACTAGATTGGAATCTGGGTTTTCTCTCAACTGGAATTGGAGATGGCTCTTGTATACTTTGGTAAGTTGCTCTGAGTAATATGCTACTTCTGAATCTTGCATTCCATCATTCATTATAACTCCATCATTGGTCTCCACATTACAGATGCAAAATAAACATCATGTAGGGGATGTTAAAATACTGCCACTTTGTGCTAGATAAAGAATGTACCAGAGAGGCAAGAGAGAATCCTCTGCATTTGAGTTGATTCCAAGACTTCCGAGTAACAGAATGCACTTGCAACGCAGGCTTACTTTGAAGGAAGAAAACCCCTCTAATACTTTGGAATGCCTCATAAGTCTGTTCAGTAACAAAGGGCGAAATTCCCCTGAATCTAAGAAATCAACCCAGTACCATTGAAGTTCTTTGGGACTTATCTAAATTGAGAAGCTTGCATAGACTTAAAAGTGGTATGTATGGCTCTGCACCATCTGAATTTTTACCTTCACTCGAATTTTTGGATGGGTCTTGGTTAGAGTGGTTCTGCTGAGTAAAAGTTTTACTGTATAAACTCACACACATGAACCCAAATATGTAGCATGTGTTCACTGGCCAAAAACAAAATGAGCAACTTTGACATTCCAACAAATACACAAACTTAGAACTGAACTTAACATTATAGAATGGAGGACATTTATAATCTATTACAGATTTTAAAAAAGGCTAAAATGATTCAATAGATAATCTCCTATTTTGAAGTAAACACATGAAAATGTTTGGGAAAGTGGGCAATCCTGTCTAGCAGGGCCTCTCAAAGATCTAAAGAGGACTTTGAATGATGAAAAAGATATTTAAGAAATTTGGGGGTTGGTGTTGGCAGGGACAGGATGGAACAAAACAATCTGCACAGAACAAGATGTATTTCACTCAAATACAAGATACTTGGAAGTAAATTTATGTGTTGCCTTACAAACCTAAAGCCTTGACGGCACAATTTTTGTATGGTTGGTTGCAGGAAGCAGTAATAATTATTCAAGCCAAATAATTTCCAGGACACCCCCAGCCCCCAGGTTTTAGAGGTGAAGGAATTAGCTTTAAATAAAAGCTTTGAGTAAGAAAATAAATTATTTAAGGAATTAGCACGTCGGTGCTTCAGTTACCTTTTGCCTAAATAGTATTCATCTTTTAAAATTAGATTTATAAATGTGAAGATGAAATCACTGAAGGGCTGTGATGCAGAGTGGATCCTAAAAAAGTGCTTGTCCATGGTTACATGTCAATAGTCCTGAGTTACATGCGAGTAGATGTGTGGTATCAGGAATGCTACGGGTGGCCCTAATCACAAACAAGTTGTTAAAACAGGAGTCTTAAGAAATTTGGTGGTTAGCCCAATATAAGTACAACAGATACTTCTGGCCTCTTGGCAGAGGCAGAGGACACAGGAATGTGAAATAATCTGACAATTCCACAAGCGGGTTAAACTGAAGTACGTGGTCAGCGACCTAACAAGCCACACCGCTGGGTATTTACTCCTCTGTGCTGCAGGGAACAGCCAGAAGATCATCTTGGGCTCGGAGAGAAGTCGGGGCTGTGCGCCCCCTCCTCGGAAGCAAGCTGTCTGGCACCAGGCAGCATTCTAGGAGAGGGGCGGAGCAGGGCGGGGTGGCGGAGGCCACGCCCCATCTATAGGCCCCGCCTACCGCCCAACCTGGCCCCACCGCAGGCTCCACCCAGTGTCACAGCTGACGCGCAGCGGAAGATGACGCGAGGAGAGTCGTGAGCATCTCTCCTGGGGACGCAGCTCTGCCTGCGGTTCTCACAGATCTGGACCCTGACGTTCGAAGAGTCACTTCTCGGAGCTTGTCACCCACTGCTCTCCAGTCCTCTGCTTGGACCGGGCCGCCACCGTGTGGCCCCTGCGGCTCCTGGCACGGCCCCGCGCTCGGCCGCCGCCCTGGCGCCCGCCACTCTGTCGTCCCCGGACCGGCGAGGACCCGCTCGGCCGGGGCGCAGGAGGCTGGGGAGGGGGCGCTGGCCCCGAGGCCGTGCAAGCGCTGCCACCAACCTGGGGCTGTCGGTGGAGGGCGAGTGCTGGCTCCCGGAGGACTCAACGCCCTTCGGGGCCAACGGGCCGCGCTCAGAGGCCACCCTGGGAACGACCCATCCCTTTTCCAGCCCTGGGGTGGGACTGGGGTCGGAGTGTGCTGCGCCCCCGTCTCCTGGCCTGCCCTCTGCATGGGACGCGATGATGGCGGCCCTGTATCCAAGCACGGATCCCTCGGGCGCCTCCTCCTCCTCCTTGCTTTCTTCCCCATCCTCCTCTTCCTCCCCGAAGGAGGTGATGGCGCTAAAGGATGTGCGGGAGGTGAAGGAGGAAAACACTCTGAATGAGAAGCTGTTCTTGCTGGCATGCGACAAGGGTGAGACCTCAGCCCCTTCCTCTGCTCCGGACGCCCTTGCCCTCCACACCCTTATCTTCGCAGCCTCAACTTGGGGCCGCCCCTCCCTCTTTCCTGTACTCCTGCGTGTGTACCGCCTCACCAAGCGGCCTCTCCAGGGATGCCCCGGAGATGCCCTGCGTGCCTGCTTTGCCCTCCCAGTGTGGGAGCAGCCAGGCGCCAGCTCTGGCCGGGGCCTCCTTTGGGGACGTCCTGTGTTTGGATGGTGGTGTGTGGGAGAGGACCTTACCTCTGCTACCGACCACCCGAGTGGCCTGGTCTCCTTTTGGGGGATTCCGTTCTTTGTTTGGAAGCCCAAAGGGTTTGTCTAGTAAGAAAATTCCATGACTTTGCTTAAGGTGCCTCGTGTATATGGGCTCTCACCTGGTTTTTTTTTTCCCTTTTTATTAAAATCTTGCTTGTATTACAGTATTTAAGTTGAGCCACCCAGTGCCGTGGTGTTCAGTGACTGTTGACTGGAATTAGGTATATCAATATCTTAGGTGGAGACCAAGGCTGCACAGGGGAAACAGTCCCAGACTTTCTCCAAATTTACAGAACAACTTTGTGATTTTTATTGGGGAGGATGGTTTATCGTTCCTCAGCATTCTTTGAGAAATAAAGGTCGTGCAAAATAATTACAGGGCAAAAATGTGGAATATGTTTTTCTTAAAAACAAAACAAGAGGTCCATCACTTTTATGGCCATGTAAAGTCTGCTCACTTAAGATTGCCTTCTTTTGTAGCATGTAATAAAAGGGATGGGAAACTTGTTGCCCTAAGACTACTATTTGCTCTGTGTAAAAAAGTGCTGTAATTTTTTTTCTAAATCTATTCAGCTTGCCTTTGTTGGCCTTAAAAATAAAAGTTATTTTACTAGCAAAAATGGGTTTATTTGGGAACAATGAAGAATTACAATTTAGGACAAGCAAACTAGAGCAAAAGCCATTGGCAAGTTCAAGAATCAAACAAGAGGGAAGTTATTTTATGGAGAAGAGAAAAGTTGGGAAGGGTAGTTCTGAACAGAAGTTAATTGGAGAAAAGCTAGAGTTAAGGGCAATGATGGTTTTTCATTGGCTGAGTTGCTGGGGTGGTGGATTTCTTGTAGGAGAGGCAATGTGTATCTTTCATATTAGGGCCTACCATTGGTGATTCTTTCCTGTTGAGCATTTATCTGTTGAGGTCTGTAATTGATCAGTAATCCTTCCCCTAATTTGACCCCTCCTGGTACTGCATGTGAGCACCCCCTTCTGGCCTCCTGACACCATGTCAAATGAAGTTTCCCTTTATTAATTTTCACACCTTACAATGGCCGTGCTGACTTAGGAACACTCTGTGTGGCATCACGCAGACTTCCAGGACATAAACCCAAAGGGCAGCTTACACTGTGAAATGATTAGCTACAGAGGATTTTTCGTTTTGTATTTGAGAGTGTTTTTTTTTTTTTAAATAAGTGACAGTCTCTCTAACCTCTCTTACTGCTTTTGTAATAGGATTTTATTTATACAAACTTTTGCAAACATATTGACATATAAAGTCCACCTATGTCAGCCACTTTTATGTTCTTATAGTATTATATATGAAAGTATTTGTTAAAGTCCACCATGGACACAACTTTGAATAATAATAGTCTTGGAAGTGTAAAGAAGCATAAACTGTATATCTATAACCTCACAAAAATAATTGCCTATGGGTTATGTAAAATTGTTTATTGTTACTGGAGTGGATTGTATTGGTTCTTTTCCCTGAGAGGGGGAGGGAAAAGATTGTGTTGTACTAGGAGTAAATCACTGCTGCTTCTCCCCCACCTTACTGAGTTGTGGTTTTTTTAAAGCAAACAGAAAGTATGTTAAGAAAGGGAACTTAATATTCCTGTCAAACTGAGTAATATGGTTTAAGTACCTGTGTGATATGTATATTTAAGATTATTGTATGACATATCTCAAAGAAAGTTTCAATATATGACAGTTCATTAGTGTAGCCAATTCAGTAGTGCCAGTTGGAATAGCTTGGCATCCTCTGTCAGTTTCCCATTTTATAACATCCTTAAGATCCTTGGAGAGATTTGGCTTTTGTAATTATGCATGCTTTCCCCCGCAATAGAGTAAATAGGTATTTTCTGTTTCAGGTATGGTAAAATGAGCTCTTGAGTTAGATTGGGAAAAATGGCTTATTTCTTACACTATGGTATACTTTTACACGGAAAAAATAGATATGAATTATAGTAGTATTTTTTTTACCTTTTTGTATTCCCTAATACTGTTAAATCTTTTTTAGTGTTACCCAAACCAAATCTGAAATGTGAAAATTTCCTTAAGTAGCTACAGTTTCCACTATTACATTGGACTTTTCACAAAACCAAATGAGAACTCTTTACTAAAACAGCTATTTGGGGTAGAGTCCATATACTTTTCATAGATGATTTCTTTTAATCCTTACAATTCCATGAGCTATATCCGTTGTTATCCCATTGAACAAATGAGGAAAATGAGGCTTAGCAGAATTTTAAAATTACTTTGTCTAAGGTTGCATTGATTAGGAAGTAGTAGAACTTGGATCTATCTTGAGCCTGCACTTTTTTTTTAAGGTTTATTTTATTCTCATTCCAGAGAGAGGGGAAGGGGGAGAGAGAAAAACACTGATTGGTCTCCTGCAAGCACCACAACCAGATATCAAGCCTGCAACCTGGACATGTGCCCTGACTGGGAATTGAACTGGTGACTCTCTGGTTGTGGGAGAATGTTCCAGCTACTTGAACCACACTAGCCAGGGCTTAAGCATGCACTTTTTAAAAGGATTTTATTTATTTTTAGAGAGGAGGGAAGTGAGGGAGAAAGAGAGGGAGAGAAACATCAATGTGAGAGAAGCACATCGATTGGTTGCCTTCAGTACGTGCCGTACAGGGGATGCAACCTGCAACTCAGACACGTGCCCTGACTGAGAACTGGGAATTGAACTAGCGACTTTTCGCTTTGTGGACTAAAGTCCCACCAACTGAGCCACACTAGTCAGGGCAAGCCTGTACTCTTAACCGTTATGTTATATTGATCTAGTTTTAGATGAATGAATGAAAATCATTTGTGTTAGAAAAGACACATTCACATTTAGACTTAGTAGTTGAAGATTAAACTTGCTATCTATGAATGTTCTCTAAAACTTGATTTCTGTGGATTAAATTTATCCAATACAAGCAAAAAACTTTAATAGCACCAGAGCATAAATACTGTAAAACATCTATGTTTCTCATCCTTTTCATTTTGTAGTCTTACTCTACATGTATAAAATATTCATAATATATGATACTGAGAAAGAATTCCTAAAGCAAAAATTGTGGAGATGATGCAGTTATGTGTATGTCAGTGGATAGATGGCCTTTGAAAGGTCAGCACAGATTAAGGAGTAAAGGAAAAAACTAGGGAAAATGAAAGATTTTATACATTTATAATTTGTATGGGTAGATTATATGTAAATGAGTGCAGTAGGTCTATATAAGTGCTGATCCAGGTAGTGGCCACCTAATAATGTCTATTACTGAGTTTGAAAATGGATCAGAAAATCATCTCAAATTCAACACCGGTTCCTTTCTTTTAAAATATTTGAAGAAAAAGTGAATTGAAAGTTCTTGTGCCAGTGATACAAAGTTAAGTCTGGGCCTGCTCAAGTAAAATTCTCAGAAAGTACATATATTCTTTTTAGACGTAGAATGCTGCAATTCAAAAGTAAAGTTTAATTGAAACAACAACTGGCAAATGTATTGTTTTATGAAATACTAAGTAGTAATTTGTTTTTTAAAATATTTTATTTATTTTTAGAGCGGGGAGGGAAGGAGAAAGAGAGGGATAGAAACATCACTGTGTGGTTGCCTCTCACGTGCCCCACACTGGGGACCTGGCCTGCAACCAAGGCATGTGCTCTAGACTGGGAATCGAACCAGCGACCCTCTGATTCACAAAGCAGTAATTCTTAACCACCCTCTCTCACTGAAAATTGGTGTGGTAAGGAACCACTTTTATTTGTGGAAGACTGTGGTTTACTCCAGGCCTGCTGGCTGGAGAAAAGGTTAATAGGTTTTTTAGGGAGCCCCTAATGTAAATATAGCTCATGTTCATTCACTTCTTTTAAAGTCACTGTTGAGTGGATGGTATCTTTTAGTATATTTTCATGAGCTAAAAGTGTATAAACAAACTCCTGAAGTTGCTGACAATCAGTAATCAGGTCTTGCGTAGAAAAAGGAAATGATGAAAGAATTCAGTCCAGGATTCAGACCCCGCCAACTCTGCATGAAGAGCATTTTAGGGAATTTGATCTGCAATTAATGAGTCAGGAGGACCTTCTTGAAATTTCAGCGTGAGGTCAGAGGGGAGATGGATAGAGTTGAATTTCATCTTTATCCTTAGACTCAGTCTAGTTTAGAGTCTTGTGTCACCTTTGTGGGGTGATTTGCTGCATTATGAGGCAGGGTGCCTTGATGCTGGAGTTCCTACAAAAACTTTGCATACCTTTGGGCTAAGCATACCTTTGGGCTAAGCATACCTTTGGGCTAAGCATACTTTTAAAGTGGGCAACATTTCTGGGGGAAGTAATACAAAGCTGCTCTTTTAATAACACCTTCCTTAATATACTTGCACATAATGGGACTTTTTTTTAAAAAAAGCTATTTGAGAAGAAATTTTGATGTGGAAGGGGTTAGAGAACATGGCAGTGGGAAGAAAAAGTTAAGAGTTCTGGGTACTTTATGTTGACCACTTCCTGGGTACTAGGAAGTTTTATGTTGACAAAGAATTAAAGCAGGTGTGTACTGTGAGGGAAGAAAACTTTGCAGAAAAGAGAGGTAAGGAGCATAGTGTAGACAAATCTCTACTAACGTTTCACAAATTGTCATTAAGCATAGCATTTAAGTGCTTTGTGCAGAATTTTTCGATGCTGCGTAGTATATGGTTCGTTGCTGTTTTAACAATAACAAAACAAACTTTAAACACCAAAATCTTAGTGGATAGTTTATTTATAACACATTAGTCATTGAGCATTTAGCTGCTTCAAATACTGTAATATTTTAATTTTTTTGTAGTGAGTTCACAAGTGTTTTTTTTTTTTTTTTTTTTTATCTTCACCTGATATGTTTATTGTTTTTAGAGAAAGAGGGAGGGGAAGAGGGAGAAACATCAATGTGAGAAAAGAAACATCCATAGGTTGCCTACCCCAACACCCTGACGGGGCATCGAACCCGCAGCCTTGTGGTGTATTGGGACGACACTCCAGCCATCTGGATGACTTCCAGCCAGCGAATTAAAATATAAATAAACACTTGTGGAGTCCCTCCCAGTTAGGACTCCACAAGTGTTTTTTATTTCATTTTAATTCGCTGCTCTTTTCTATAAGTCATCGTCCCAATGCATTTGTAAGTTCAGGAAAGATACATCACCAAAAAATAACTGACTACAACCCTGTCCTTTAGGAGCTTCTGTAATGGAGGTGCTCCCCTGTGCTCTTGTGAGAAGCAGTAAGGGAAGAAAAAGTATATTTGCCCTGGCCAGGTGGTTCAGTTGGTTGGAGCATCATCCAGTATACAAAAAGGTTTCAGGTTCGATTCCCAGTCAGGGTACATGCCTAGATTGTAGGTTTCATCCCCTGTCAGGGCAGCACATACCTTGGTTGAAAGTTAGAGCCCCTGGTGGGGCACATACAGGAGGCAGCCCATGTCTCTCTCAGTGAGAGAGAGAAACCTCAGTGCTTCTCTCCCTTCCTTCCTCTCTAAAAGTAGTAAACATCCTTGGGTAACAATTAAATAAATAAGCAAGTAAAAAGAAAAATATATATATGTTTGTGACTAATCTGTCTGAAGGGAAGAAACAATGCTCAATTTAATGTAAGCAGTCTATTTATGTTTTGGAAGATGGGATATTCTTAGTACACAATCTTTTATCTGGGCAGTTAAAAAATGTAGCTTAAGCCAAACCCCTTTACCTTGTGTATTATAGACTTTGGGTAAGGGTGTTAAGAGATTAAATTTTATTGTGTGGGTGTCATTGCTACCTGAGAATAATTCCTCTTCTTCCCTGCTTTCAGTGCTATAAATGACTTCTTCATAAGTGACTCCACCAAATTTAATGATGCCAAGAAGTTTAAGATCTAGGATCAGTTATTTAATATTATGTAAGGAGATCAAAAGCTATTTCTAAGAGGTGGTAAATAGTGACTTTTAAGCTACTAAATGGATTATCAGGACTAAAAGAATTCCAGTACCATATTAATATATTGTAGTTATGAGCTTCAGTGGAATTTCTTTGGATGTCAAAATTTTGTGATATATAAAGTGGTGCTCAGCACTGTTATTAGTAGTTTCTGTTAATTAAAAAATGTTTATTTTCTGGTCATATTTGTTGCTCCATCACTAATTCTTTTATTATTTTTTAGCTTAGTTTATAGTGACCCAATAGTGTACTTTTTCCGTTGTATGAATATATATAATTCAAATGTATTAAGAGATTAAATTTAAGCAATACAATGAATACCTTATGAAACTATTACTACATAACTGATATAAACTAAAGTTTTATACACCTCACAACATTACTGTGAATTGGATCTCAAGTCACATATCAGACTCTAATAATGAAACAAACATTGCTTCTAACTGTTCTTCTAATGGATTAAAGAAATATGCTGTTAATAATTTTTAATTTATTAACTAATTTACTGTAAAAACTTCAGCATTACCTTCTATGCTGTGAGTATAGTTTATCCTGTAACAGTGTGAATCTATGCTCTTTTGCCAGTTGACATTCATTATCATTAATAGTCATAAATGGCTAAGAAATTATGGTAGTAATTATGTTCTTTCATAAATATTCAAAGTACTATGGACAGTGCAGCATATCAAGTTTCTGAGTATCTTTTATTTTGAAGGTTTTATTCACAGCAACATGATTACAAATACATTGGGGCACATGGGTTTTACATATTCAGTAAAATCACATTGTAAATCATCTGCACTGTAAAAATCTTGCATGTTTTTTTTTCTTTTTGGAATTTGGTCCAAACTAATTTGAAGTTTGCCATAGAGTTAACATTTTAATTAATATTATCACTATTTCTGTTCCAGATCCACCAATCAAATTTGGTCATGTCTTTGTATTTTTTTACTTCATCATTCTTTTTCCTCTTAATAAAATCTTCTGTTTTTAGTGTCTTTAGTAATAGTTTAATTAGATGTTGAAGTTACCACGTTCAAAAAGTGTGTTACAAAAATTTGGTTTGAAAGGCTTTATGGATTTTTTGATAGATAAATTATCCCATAGTTCACAACTAGCTGAAAATTTGGTTAATAAAATTAAACTGATCGACATTAATGTTCCCCTGTCAGTGATATTGAAATTTACCATCAAATGCCAGAAAATAAAACTAGATGCTAATGAAGAAAAGATGGAATCACCTGTTCTTAATTGATATTGTAACATTTCTCCACTGTATTTCTAAAGGTTTATCACAATTGGTGAGAGTGAATTTGTTGCTGAGCATCCATGAAATTACCCTGGTTTTTATACTGTTTCATTTTTTAAAATTAAGTACTCACTACATTGATTTCATAATTTCATAACTGCTAATGGGTTGTAACCTGCAGTTTGGAAAACAGTGGTCTAGAACAGTGATTTTCAACTTTTTTCTCATAAATTAATCACTAAAATTATGTGCCACACCAAAAAAATAAATTTTTTGCTGGTCTGACAAAGAAAAATAGGTATAATTTTAATTCATTCACACCAGACAGCTATTGTTGCGTTGGCTATCATCATTTTTTTTTTATTTGACAGTCTAAGGGAAAGATGTCAGTGCCCCTGACTAAATAGTCCGGTATTACATGTTTAAAATTTTTTTATGCATACCTGTGTGCTGCGGCACAGCAGCTGAAAATCGCTGGTCTAGGAGGATCATAGTTGGTCTAGAAAGATCATACTTGGTGAGCAGAAAAGTGGCACAAAGTAAATTCAGAATAGTAACAAAGCCCAGGTCCCAAATTAATAAACCACAATAAAGATTTTGGCGTTTATTTTGAATGTGAAGGAAAATCTTGAGGATTATAAGCTTGATAGGGTTTGAGTTTTGAAAAGATCGCTGTGGCTGCTGGGTGGAGAATGTATTAAAGGGGTGGGAGCAGAGTCAAGTCTGCACACCACTGGGTTTTGAAAGGCCTGCAAGCTAGCAATGGTTTTTACATTTCAGATGGTTGGGAATAAATCAAAGAAGGATAATATTTCATAGCCTATGAAAATTATATGAAATGCAAACTTTAATGCCCATAATTAAAGCTTTATTGGAGCTCATTTGTGTACCGTTTTTGTGCTGCAGAGGGCAGAGATGAATATTTGTGACTGATAGCATGTCCTGCAAAGCTGAAAATATTTACTCTGTGGCCCTTTACAGAAAATGTTTGTTGATCCCTTTACTAGATTATAGGCAGATATATCAGTAAGGAAGCTATTGCAAAGTCCAGGAGACACATAGTGGCTTGGACTGCGGGCAGTAGTATACACGGCTACAAGTGGGGATCAGTATGGGAGACCGTTTTGGAGCAGGGGCTGAGAAGACTGGCTGTTGAATTGGTAGATGGGTGGTATTGACTGAAAAACATTCTTTATCCTTCACTGAAAAAAGAACTATCTTGCCAAAAAAGTAAATAGATTATGTTGCATATCTTTCTATATATTTTGAAAGAAAAAAAGAAAGGTATATGTAACTCTTAAAGTAACATCAGTATAAGATGGAAAACGTTTATGTATTTGTCTGACATATGAAGGCATTTTTAATTGTAATCCTTGCTCTATAGCTTCTTGCCATGTATTTTTAAATTTCCTAACCTCTTTTTAATATACACTCATCCTAAATATTAAGGCTGTTCTGTAATTTTTGGAAACAGTATATTGTTTTAAATGGCTTGCAAATACAAATTTTGGCTGAATGCTTAGGAAGCCCTCTAGGTTTCCTGTAGGTCCTTTGACTATAGCCTATAATTTTTCATTTGCATGAGTGTGTCAGCTGTGGTAGGGTTTGACTTTTTATTATTCTTAGGGATGAAAGTTATTTATTAGGTTTTGCTTTTTAAGTTTTTTCCACTTGTATAGCCCCCTGACTATAACAGAAATATTCTTTGAAACCTTACAGCTGGATTATGTGATATTTATAATACAATTACTTTTTAAACAGCAATCTAAACCTTTAAAATGTGTAACAGTTGTTTTGCTATACCTAAAATTTATAAAATTTTATAAAAATTATATTTGCTCTTCTTGAAATTTGTAAAATTTTATATGAACTATGTATAGTTCTTTATACTTTTCTGTCTCTAGTAATATGACTGACTAGATAATGTAAAAAGCCCTTCTGCTTCAAATCACCTAGACATGCTAGCTAAAATATAACAAACATCCACTTAAATGAACAGCTGAGTTTTCAAGAAAGTAAGGGAAACACTAATGATCCAAAAATGGAAAAAAGATCGAAAATCGGAGGAGTGTGTAAACCGACATTTTGGCTGCTCCATGGTTTGGGGTGAGTTACTGGTCCGGATATTGTAGAGATTTGAATTTTAATACTCGTATGGGAACAGGTTACAAGACCTTGAGACTCGACAAAGTGGGGAACCTGTATCACACTCCAAACATAAAACCAGGGTCTTAAATGACTATACCTTTAGCAAGAGGTTAGATGAGGAAAAGAACCCATCCACCAGCACAGGGAGACTGCAAAGAAGCTTGTAAATAAGACTCCCCTTAGAATTTGTAACTATGGACTTGCCTCATGTTGACTTGGAGTTTAAATTAATACTACCCACTTGATCTGTGAAAACCTAAACTGAGAAATTAATATTAAAAAAAGAATCGTAGGGCAGCAAAACTTCTTGAGTTACTTGGAAGAAGCAAATGTGAAACATCCTTAGTGGGACAAGTTTTCAAACTAGGCTGCCAGAATTCCCACAGGTAAGCTGTATGAAGATGAGTTTGCAATACCCAGTTTAAAAATTCACAGGACAGTCGTCCATTATCACAAATCAGTGGACACAACAAATAGAATTAAATCCCTAAGACTTTCAGATAATTGCCATACAGAGACCATAAAATAAGTATGCTTAAAATAATTAAAAGCTTAAAATAAGGAAATGAAGACATAAGATAGTAAATCAAAAAATTTGGAAAGGGATTCAATAAAACTTATAGAAATTAAAAAGTCATTAAAATAAAAAAAAATCAATGAATGGATTAATCAGCAGAAATAGTTGAAGGAGGAATAAATGGCTAGAGGAGAGATCTGAAGAAATTATCCAGAATGCAGGAAAGAGAGAAAAAGAGGAAAATAAGAAATCTTTGGAGAATGAGAAATTGGATGAGATGATCCAACATGTTTAATAGAAGTTTCAACAGAAGAAAAAAGAATATGGGGATGGAGGAATATTTTAACAGATAATAGCTGAAAATATTACAGAATTAATGAGGGGCAAGAGTTCTTAGATTCAGAGGCCTAATGAATCTCAAGCAGGATAAATTAAAAATTAATTCTCACTTAGACACATTATGAAAGCAAAGAAAATATGGCAGTTTTTATGAGTAATATTCTACTAAGATATTGAAATAAGATTTTAAATATTCCAGTCATGGTGATAAATTTTCACTATTCTGTGTGCTCACTATCAGTTCAAATGTGACTAAGAGTTTTACTTTGTAAGGTGTTTGATAAAGTTTTTGTCATGGAACGTTAGTGTCTATTAATTAGTAGTGCCATGAGGAAAATATTTATTTTCGTAACGAGTTTTGTTCCTGAGGGAACTAAGGAAATGGGCCATCATGAAAGTTAGGGTTCAGCAGCGGAGGTAGGAGGCCCCGAACAGTGTGGAAGTCACTGGAGTAACATGGCCCTTCCCCTCCTCCACCCCGCCAGCTCCTTGGCTTGCTGTCCTCTCCCCACCTGTCCCAGCCATGTCCTCTACAGTCAGCCACCCTGTGCTGCTCTCCGCTGCAGCTTCTGCACCTTGGCCCAGAGCTGTGCAAAGTAGCCCTGCTTGGGGCTTCTAGAGGAATTGGACAGCCTCTTTTGCTTCTGAAGAACAGCCCTTTGATGAGCCACCTGACCCTCTATGATATTGCTCACATACCCGGAGTGACCGCAGATCTGAGCCACATTGAGACCAGGGCCAATGAAAGGCTACCTGGGACCTGAGTAGTGGCCAGACTGCCTGAAAGCTTGTGATTTGGTAGTTATTCCAGTCAGAGTCCCAAGAAAACCAGGCATGAAATGAGATGACCCGCTCTACAGTGCAGCCACAATCGTGGCCACCCTGACTGCTGCCTGTGACCAGCATTGCCCTGAGGCCATAGTCTGCCTCATTTCAAATCCTGTTAACCCCACCGTCCTGATCACATCTGAAGTCTTCAAAAAACATAGGGTATACAACCTTAATAAGGTCTTTGGGGTGACAACCCTGGATGTCATTAGAGCCAACACTTTCATTGCAGAACTGAAGGGTTTGGATCCAGCTCCAGTTAATGTTCCTGTCATTGGTGACCATGCCGGGAAGGCCATCATACCCATGATCTCTCAGTGCGGTCTCAAGGTGGACTTCCCCCAGGACTAGCTGACAACCCTCACTGGGCGGGTCCAGGGGGTGGCACGTAGGTAGTCAAGGCTGAAGCTGGAGAAGGCTCTGCAACCCTGTCCATGGCATATGCTGGAGCCCGGTTTGTCTTTTCCCTTGTGCATGCAGTTAGTAGAAAGGAAGGAGTTGTTGAATGTTTCAAGCCCCAAGAAACAGACAGTTTCTGTTGCTCTAAACCACTGCTGCTGGGGAAAAGGGCATCAAGAAGAATCTAGGCATTTGCAAACTCCCCACTTTCAAAGAGAAGATGATAGCTGAAGCCATTCCTCAGCGGAAAGCCTCAATCAAGATAGAAGAGTTTGTGAAGAATATGAAATGGGAAAGCAGTCAGGGAGCAGCACTCCATTTCCTTCACTTATGAAGGCATCATGTCGCTGTAAAGTCATTTCAGATACCTTTGTATTTCAGTTTGCTTTGATGAGGAATATTGTATTAAGGTCACCATACTTTCCAGTTTGTGGGTCAGTCTACTGCTGCATCACTAAAAGTGGGTTTTGATTTTTAAAAAAGGAAGGAAGGAAGGGATTCAACTTTTTCCAAAATACATGGGAGACTTTAAAATCATTGACTAAAAATTAATAGCAGATCTATTTGAAATTTTACCTCCCCCCCAAAAAAATCTGTTACCTTTCTTATTCACTTAGTCAAGTTTTAGAATTTACTCTTTCTTTTTTTTAAATTTTATTTTTAATCAGTATTTTTAAAATTGTTGATATTGTACAGTTTTCTGTCTTTTACCCCGCCCCCAGCCCACCACCCCAGCCCTCCCCACCTTCCTCCATTTCCACCCCCCATAGTTTTTGTCCATGTGTCCTTTATACTTGTTGCTCTAAACCGTTCCCCTTTTCCCCTGAAATTCCCTCCCCTCCTCCTCTGGTCACTGTCAGACTGTTCTCAAATTCAGTGTCTTTGTTTATATTATGCTTGTTTGTTTGTTTTGTTGATTAGGTTCCTGTTAAAGGTGAGAATTTACTCTTTCTGTATCCTGAAATCTTTCATTTCTTTTTCCTTTTTTCCTGTTCTTTTTTTATTCATAGATGTCTAAAAGAACAACTGTATTTGCAAGTCATTTAAAATGGTTTATTCATGTTATGTTTAAAAAGTAAAATGAAAATAAACAAAACTCACTTTGCTTTCTTTGTCTAGTTAATTAGCACATCTGTTTTGATTTATTCCCCTTCTTATTGCACCAGCTGGTCAGCAGACAATTATAGTGGGCCCCCCATGAAAATGATTACCTCCATAATCTGCTTTTTCCCCATGGGTCAACTGTTTTGATGTGGGCTAGAGTTAGGTAGAAGAAAATCTGCATGCTCCTGACAGGTTAAAATTTTACTTTGAAATATTCTTTCTTTGGCTTCTACCAGCATTAATCCTAGTCCTGCCTTAGAGTTTGTGAGTTAAGTGTTTCCTGGCCATTTAAGCTAAACAGCTTCATTTATGAGGTAAGGTGTGTGTGTGTGTGTGTGTGTGTGTGTGTGTGTGTGTGTGTGTGTATGCGCGCATGCGGATGTCGGTTTTCAGAGAGTGGAAAGGAGAGGAGAGGAATTTCAGGTATTCTTTTGTCAAGCATATACACATTCACACTGCTTTTCCAAAGTATGTAAAACCTCTTTGTAATATCCTCCACTTATTACAAGATCTCATTTTAACCATTATGATGTATAAAAAATGTGTGTGTGTGTATTTGAGATGTAAAACTTTAAGCTTATAATTGTTCTAGCTTCTAGTTTGTGTTTTTGGACATTCTTTATGGTTTTAAATATCTTCTAAAAGTTTTCTTATCATTCAGTTATAAATGTTATACTAGCAACTTTTATTTCAACTGCATATTTAAATTTTTTTGTTTTTTATATTTGCAGCTGATGTATTATTTTATCAGGATGTAAGTTTTCAGCAAGGAAATGTTCACATTTTCTTTGCACATTTCCATATACAAAAATGAGTTTAGGGGTTTTTTTACTCTTTTAAATCAACACACTATGCTTCCTTTACAGTCATTCATATTTAATATGTCATGAATATTAAATTATGTTTGTATTTGTATTTAGGTGACTATTACATGGTTAAAAAGATTTTGGAGGAAAGCAGTTCAGGTGACTTGAACATAAATTGCGTAGATGTGCTTGGGAGAAATGCTGTTACAATAACTATTGAAAATGAAAATTTGGATATACTGCAGCTTCTTTTGGACTACGGTTGTCAGGTACAAGGCTAGATAATTTTATTCAGTAGCTTCGAAGTACTGTTGAATATGCTATGTTTTCTTCTAGTTTCCTCTCTCCCTGCCTTCCTCCCTATCTTCTTTCTTTCCTTACTTTCTTTCTCTTTCTTTTCTTTCACTTTTTATTTGGTTTGAGCCATAAAAAGTTCTAAAAACAAATCAAAAGCATTTTTTAAAACTTGATTTTGACTTGATTTTTTTCTCCCAACTTTCACTCCCCACACCACCATATCTTATATGTTTTATAACATCTGACAAGAGGTAAATTATCATGACTTGTTAAAGATGACTTTGTTCTTATTATTTATATTATTATAATATTATATATTTAAAAATATACAAGTGTTCTAGAAGTAACAGGGGGAAAGATTTTTCTGTGACCCATGCAGTTTACAAGCATAAGAACAAATGCTCCAGACTCACAAAGCAATTTTCGATTGGACTCTGATTTTCTCCTGTTTTAGTAAATTTTCCTTTCAGCCTTAATTTTAATGTTCACTTATAACTAATGAATATTTTTAAACTGGAAAATACTGAGCTTTCATATTTCTGTTAGTTCAGGTAGAAGAATGACATGAATATAAGTCTTAAAAGAATTTAGTCAAGAGATTCTGAAGGAAATGTAATAATAATATTTTCCTTTTTTAAATTAATTTATGATGAGACTCACATGAATATGGCTCTTTTTTTTCAAATAGTATGATTGTTTGTTCTGTTGTAACTTTAACTTAATAAGGCATATATATATTTTTTGAGTGGCATCAGGAAGCGGTCAGAATATTTAAAAAATGTAAATGGGTTAGTTATATGTACAACATATGGCACTGTCTCTATACATATTTAGAGTAGAAAAAGAAATTGCTTTCCCAGCAATTTCAGTTATCCAGGACACCAATGAGACCCAGAAAGTAAGTAAAAAATACCTCTGAGCAACCAGCCA
Organism: Glossophaga mutica; assembly: GCA_039655065.1. Lineage (NCBI taxonomy): Eukaryota > Metazoa > Chordata > Mammalia > Chiroptera > Phyllostomidae > Glossophaga > Glossophaga mutica. Next base: position 170,292,798 of record CM077304.1, on the reverse strand, counting down.
GAGTAGATGCCTGGAAGTTTCCCACTCAGGGACTCTAGTCAGAGGAGCATATCTGGATCCTCCTTCAAAGTCGATGTTTGCTCATTTATATACTCCTTTAACACACTTAGGTACTCACTTTTTTCATCTGTAGAGAGAAGTGCTGCAGAGAGGCATGAGACCCACAGTAGGACAAAATGAGGCACAGTATCCCTGACTATTTAACAACGATGTCAGCAGCATTGCATATATCACAGTCTCTGAGGAGCTGTAAGCTAGAATGGTAATTAATGTTTGTAACAATGGCCCAGAATCAGTAATGACAAATTAAATTATATTCAGTACCTATTGTTTTAGAAGAAAGAAGAATATAATACTGAACTTCCATCAAAAAGCAGAAAGCTTCCATCAAAATAGTTTAAATTTAAAAGTTAAATATTTAAAGGCATAAGCTACGGTTACATAGAAAATAAGGTTATAAAGGAAGTCCTGCATGCTTCTGGATAAAAGCAATATTATGGTATAATAATCATTTCTGTCTTACACTTATGATTCTGTGTATATAATCTGCAATATATACATGGTTCTTTCACATACCTGATTACATTTGAACGTCATAGCTAGCCTATACAGATTTTACATTTTATAGATCAGATAACTGAGGCTCATAGAGTTTAATGAATTGCCCAAAATTCTAAACTAAGGGCAAACCTAAGATTTGAACCCGATCTGACTGCAGATTTCACGTTTTTGCAGTTTACTGAGTTCTGTCTCAGGTTGCCTATGTCCTATGTATCTATCAATAAATGTCCAAGGCCTTCAATTGGGTGTGATTGTGGAAATGAATAGGTGAAACATGAGTTCTATACTAAAGGATATTAAAATTAAGTGGACAATGAAAGTACACATGAATTTCAAATCATTCTAAAAAACAAAAGTATATTTGACAAGTACTGAGTGGTAATATGACAATACTTGACCCTTGTATATTACTTTGAGTGTTTTCATGTATTTTATCTTGTGTTACACTTATGGCTCTCAGCTGGACAATTCCACCCCCGCCCCCCCACCCAACCAAGGGATTTTTGCCAATATGTAGAGACATATTTGGTATTACAACGGGGAGCGTGGGTTACTACTAGCATCTGATGAGTAGAGGCCACAGGTGCTACTAAACATCCTACAATGAATACCCAGGACAGCCCCCACAACACAGACTTATCTGGCCCAAAATGTCAATGGTGCCACTATTGAGAAACCCTGTTTTATACTTAAACTTTTGTGGTTTACAATAAATGTTTTGGAAACATAGAAAAGAAAAGATCACTGTGGATTGGAGCTATCAAAAAAGGTTTCATGGGAGAGTGTCAGTTGAGCTTTGAAATCTTAATAATTGCAAATATGTATACAGCACTACTATGTGCCAAGAACCTGAAATATATTCGACTTCTTTGATTCTTGCAATAGTACCCCCTGTAAGATAGGTACTATTATTTATATTTTATAAAGGAGGAAACCAAGGCACAGAAAGGTTAAGTAACTTGTCCAAAGTCACTGTATAAATGGCAGACCTGGAATTTGAACACAGGTTCTGCCTCCAGAGTCCATGCTTTTGCCCAGTACCTGAAACTACGCTAAAAAATGTGTAGATAAGTTCAGAACGGGGGATGTGAAGAAGAATGTAGACAAAGGTATGTATAGTGTGTATCCTTGAGACAGTGAATTGATTTAGCTTTTTTAAACAAAATATTTGGGGTGGATAGTAGTGGGAAGTATTTGAAAAAAATGGCCAAAAGAAAACTGATGAAAATGGTCTGATTGCCAGGCTAAGGAATTCGGGTTCTATATGATAGATAGTGGGATCATGAAATGATCTTGAGAGAGGATGCGATCTAACCAGTGTTATTTTGAAAAAACTATTCTAGTGGCTGTGTTTAGTGTACAGAAAATGGGAAGTGGGAAGGGCTGTAGCTTCAGTGAGCAGTTAGTAATCCAGATATGAAGAGGTTAAAGCCTGAACTGGAATGGTGGCTATAAGAATGGCCACAGGGTGGCAGATGTGAAAGATGTTATGAGGAAGAAGTGATAGAATTTAGTGAGCATTTAAATTTGGAGGGGAGAACTGAGGAACCCAAGATGAATTGGGAATCTTAGAAATGGGTGACTGGGAGGATGAAAGAAACATAGGAAGTTAAGAATAGAAATCAAGCTTGGGGTAGAGCACTGTGAATTCTGGCTCTAGCCTTATTTATTTTGGGGATATCAGGCAGTCCCCAGTGGACAGTTAAAGATGCAGATGTCATCTCCGGGGAGCCGTCAGCCTAGAGGGATGCAGCACACACAGCCATGGAGATGGCCCTCTCCATGGAGATGACATGTGGTGAGGGTGAGTGAAATCGCAGAGAAGAGCGGACAACCAGTGCCAGTTCTTAGGGAACATCTGTATGAATAAAGGGCACTGGAAGGGAAGGGTGTCACTGAGTTAGGATAGTGCGGCATTGTGAAAACCAAAGAAACAGATTTAGTATGATGCTTAGAAATCAAAGAAAAGGAGGAGGCAGGGAAGGCCATTGGATTTCGAAATTTGCCAAAGTAGAATTAAGAAAATGATATGCATGGGTCTGAGAAATTGACAAAGTGAGAGGAAGAAAACTTGAGTGGTAAGAAGATAGGATCAAGTCAAGTTAGCAAAGAGTGAGGAAGTGTTTTATGTTTTGGGAGGTGGGGACTAGGACTGCTGTGTCTGTGAATGAAGAACCAAGGTCCTGTAAATACAGAAGAGCATTATATAGAAGTCCAAGGTAGACTATTTGGCTTCAGAAAGGAAATAAGTAATTTCTTACTCTGAGCTTAAAAGAAACAGTGTGGGAATTGTTGAAAATTCTGAGATGAGAAGGAAGATAGCAGCCTCATTAATACATAATAAGTATATAATTGAATAGATTTTGGTAAGCAGTGACCAAATATCTGTGAGAAATTGGGAAGCAAAATGAATGAGTACATTTTATATACCTATAGGTATTTTTAAATAATTTAAAATATCCTTTTCAGAAATACCATTGATTTATCAAATAACATACCATACAGAGTAACTTGATGGTGACTCCTTATTTACATGGGTTCTCTTTACATAAATAAACATACCTAAAGCTTATCCTTGTAAGAATTGACAGATTTAACATGAATCTTTCTTTTTTCTTTACTAAATAGTGTATCCGAATATAATTTAACTTTACCATCAAAAGTAGGAATCACTGAAAATGTAATCATTTTACTTTGCTTCATTTAGCCTGAAATTAAACACATTTGTCCTTATATTAAATGGCTTCAGACTGCTGTGTGTTGATAATGATTTTGCTATACTGATACTTTCTCTTTTCACATTAACTTTTAGCAAATATTTTCTTCCTCCCTACCTTACTGGTCTTAATCTAGCTGTTATCTTATTCAGTAAAGACCTGAAGGGTACTTGGGGAAACCAGATATCCACCATTCATAGACAATTTGAAGTCAGTGTGGTTAAAGCAGTTCCTTCTGGGAAATGATGCCCATGAAGTTAGTTTGTGATCACTCAGTGTGCTTTTTTTTTTGGGGGGGGGAGGGGGGAATTTGCAGGGGGACCCATGCTTATATTTCAGATGGTCGGAATTGCCAGGTATTTTGACTTTGAGAGCAGTAGCATTACTATAGTTAGCTTTGTAGGTTAAAATTTAAAATCAGAAATTAAATGTTAAATAGAAATGAAAATATGGTTCTTTTTGTTATTTGCTTACCTGACCAAATACAGTAAAAACTAAAAACCTAAGAGAAATGTTTACAAAGCAGAAGACTAACAATGCTAAACCTTAAAGGATAGGCTACAGCCCAATGAACCCTAAGAGTTTTAGGGAATAAAAAAATGAATTAAGTTTCCTATCAGGGTGGGGAGTTGTTCCTGTGAGAACACAGGTGGTTCCTAATAGTTCAATATGTCTCCCAAACCTGTTTGGGGGGTGCTTACTTCTATTTTTAGACATCCAGATAAAATCTGTAATTTTTAGTCCTGTTTTTGACATCTAGATAAAGTAATGAAAGCTTTATTCCTTCCAGCTATAAAGAATATTAAAGATCTCATATTTTCATTTTTAAGAGAACATTGATTTAAACAGTTGACAAAGATTATTACAGTTTAAAAACATACAGGTTGAAAATGATCAGGGCATTTTCCTAGATTAAATCATTTTTATCCCCATGTTTCCCTTCTGCCTTTATGGTTCTCCTTTTAAAAAAAAAGAAAAGAAAAGAAACTCCAAAACCAGAAGCTTCCAGGCATTGTAATAAAACTGTATGTAGACTTCATTACAGAGAGTCGAAAGTCCCCATTTCCTCAGCCTCTAATCACTTTTTCCTCCTGTCCAAGGTGAAGCTTCAAAAGGAGCTGTAGCAGACTACAGCTGGGTAAAACTACAGTCACTTTTTCTTCCTACCTCTAAGACATTGGTAGCCTAGTTCTTTGTGGTTTTTACTTGATTAAATTGCTTATATTAATTTCAAACTTGTACATTTAAGCCAGCCATGTATGTTTTCAAGATGAGAACAGAGGGTGGGCCCTCTATTTATGTATTTTCCATGGTCTCCTGTCTTCATGGTTGTATTGATGATCATTTTTACTAGACTGAACAGAATTTTTTACCTGTAGTACTAGTTTTTGGCAATTTCTTTTATAGCTTTGGAATGTTTAGATTCTTTTGGTCCAAAGTTCAAGAGAAAAGATCTTGGAAAATATTTTCCACTTTAACTAGTGCATAGATTAGCACTGCTCCATCAATAAACCCTCTGTCAAGCACTCATTATTTTACCAACTCATGTGGTGAAGTCAAAACAGACACACATGTATTGTGCTACACACAAGTACTGCTAAGGAAAGGAGATGTACTATTTGGACAGTCTACATTTTTGAAAATTCAGAATTACTATATATAATACGGTTTAAATTTTTTATTTATGAATTAGTAAAATAATTTACCTTTTTATCCTTCATTTTCATTTTTAACTTTTTTTTAAAGTCCACAGCTGCACTTTTGGTGGCAATCGACTTTGAAGTAGTGGGAGCTGTTGATATACTACTTAACCATCAACCAAAATGATCATCACGACCAACTGTAGTAGTTAGTACTTTTGAATGTTTGTTAGTTTGGATTTTTAAATCAAAGTAGATCTCCTGCCCCATTGCCATCTTTTTCTTTCCCCAAATTTATTTGTCTTAAGAAAATAGATTTCTTTTAGTTTGTAAAATACTGCTTTAAAGTAAGTAGACACTTGCAAAAATAATATTACTTTCAGGAAACCTTTTTAAAATCAATCATATTTCCATAATTTTGTCAGTGTGGACCAATATTTGTGTTTGGGACATTCTGTAGGTTAAGTCGAAGATACAAGTTAGTTTCCACATTAATTTAAGAATTAAATCTAAACAATGAACTCATAAAACTAGAAGAAAATGTAGGTGAATGTTTAATTGATTGGGAATGGAAGGACTTTTTTAACTATAAAAACAGTGGACAAAAATCACAGTTGTACAGCCTTTGGCTGTACAGAAGTTAAATTTCTGGAATTCAGATATCAAGCAAACTTTAGAGAGCAGATGATAACTGGCAAAAGATATTTACAGCATATATTACAAGTTCATTATCTCAATATTCAACAAATGGATGAAAAACACTGAAATCAGAAAAGGACATGAAAAAAATCAGAAATTATAAAATATTAAACCTTACTGATAATCATAGATGAGATACTAATATTTGTTTATCATATTATTTAAAAAATAATGAGCACGATGGCAAGGGAGTAAGTAGTGTAGTTTCCTACCCCAGTGGCTGGGGGGTATTTCGGATAGCATTGTGTCAGGATGTATCAGAAAAAAGATGTTCATGTTTTTTCACCTAGTGCTTCCTCCTCTAAGATTTTGCCTAGAAAATGGTCAGAAATATGGATAAAAATGTTCATTGTAATCTTACATGTAGCAGTGAAAAAACATAAACATCTCAGAATAGAAGATGGGAAATATAAATAATTACATATATATGAAAATAACATTTTTAAAGAATATTTAGGAACATGGAAAAATATGATCTAGGAAGTGAAAAAAAGAATTGTAAACTGTATATGTAATATGACCCAAGGTTAAAAATATGCATAGAAAAGGAACTATGTGGAAATGTAGCAGAATGTTACCTAGTAGCAGCCATCTCACTGCCAAATTAGGGATTTTTACTTCATATTTACTCTTCATACTTGTTTATTGCTTTTGTAATTAGGAAGATATTCATTAATAATCAGATAAATTATATATTAAAATGAGATATTTGTTGTATATAAAAAATTTTTAAATATACCATTTACTATTAATGAGGGTGTAGTGAAACAAGTAGTTTCAGTAACTAACTGCTGGAGTGTCAACTGGCTATCCTCAGAAGAAAAGTATTGCTTAAGAAAGAATTATAAATTGGTTGTAGATGATCTGTCATTATCTGAATACTTTATCATGTATTAACTGAAAATTTTACAAAAATTTGGACTATTAAAAAGTTAGGGAAAAAAAAGTTAGGGTATGTCTGACTTTCTCCAGAGGATGGTACTAATTTAATTGGTAGTAGTAATAAACCAATAGGAATAGAAAAAAAGGACTAAGAATATAGCTCCTGTACAAATGATCAGAAATATTTACAATCCTGTTCAATTTTCTGTCATCTATCCTATAGTTACGGTTATATTTTGGTAACCTATTCCGCCTTCTAGCCTTTAAACCCATTTACTTATGTAGTGGGGACGGTGGGGTGTACCAGGTTATCGGAGCAACTGATTGCTGTTTTTCATCTCCATTACCACTACCAACTGAGTCTTGGGTTGTAAGGCCATGGCAGTCTTCACTTGCTCAGTGAAAGAACCCTTTCTGCTTTCTTGCTAGCAAAAAGCCTGTGTTTGAATTCTGTCAGCAGCAGCAAGATCACATTTTAACAGCCTTATTGCTTGTAGACAGGCAATCTCAAATACTTTATATACTTTTTTAACCATTTCAGTAAATTCATTCTGTATTCTTGGCTTATCAAAATTTTCTTTCAAAAACAGTTTTTTGGCACATAGATTATATTATAAACAATGAAATTATGAACTTTGATCTATGTCTAATAGTGTTTTCGTATAGTTAAGAATGTGTCATAGGAAAAATGATGACTATTTTTCTCTTAAGAGATTGAATACAATTTTCTCCTCTTTATAACTAATAATATGAGGGAAAAGGAATAAAATTTTAGATTTCTCTGTAACTTTAAATAAATTCATTAATTTGAAATTCCCAGTAACTAAATGGGAAAAATATAAACAAACTATTTACAAAAGAGGGCAAAAAGGTTAATATGTTAGAAAATACCAAAATTTGCCAGTAATATTCTTCAGAATATTAGGGACCATTATTTTAAATTATTGGTGCCAAATTAAAGGATCAGAGATACTGTAAAATGGTTTTTAGACAGTAGGAATATGGGTATTGGTATTCTTCGTTCTATATTTTTCAGGTATTTTATAATGTGTACGCACTACTTTTACAGTGTTAGTAAAAATTACAGTATAAACCGTGAACTTGATCAGCTTATACTATGGAATGAAACAACTCTCAGGAAAACCTCTGTGAAAAAGTGAGAAGTAGTAGAAAGAGTATGCAATAGTCATAAAATAGTCGACCTTTTTGTTTAACCCTGTTTTTTTATTTGCTAATGTCTTTTTCTTCATGTCATGCCGTCATCAGACCCATGAGACTATGTAGTGAAAGGAGCTCAGGCTCCAGAGTAATGCAGAGTGGGGTTGTGATCTGCAGTCCGCCCCTCTGTTGCGTGCCTCTGACACAGTAACTTCTCTGAGCCTCAGTTTCTTCAGGGGAATTACAATGCTCAAATTTGCAGGGTATTGTGGGGATAAATGAGTTGGTAAGTATGAAGTGCCTGTAGTACCTATGATTGCTAGTGATCTTGTGTATTTGTAACAGAAAGTAATGTAGGTAATGATTGAGAATATGTGGAGAATTCTACAAAATAAAGACTGCTTCCTATTTACTTATCCCTTTCAAGCAGCTTCATTGCTATCAATATGGCAAGGTTTGCCACAGAGGTGGCATTTTTAGTTTTTCTCATGCATTTGTGCTCTGACTGTTCTTAACATTTCTGTTTTTTATTATACTGTTTCTACAATTCTTATTCTTTATTTTTGTCATGCATGTTTCCATAATCTTTTGAAAATTAAAAACTTTTTCTCGATGTATTTCTCTAGATATCCTTCCTCTTTGTTAGGAAAACAGAAATTGAGTTGTATGAATGTTTCCTATTGAAGATTTTGTTTGTAATGATTATATTAGCATTTATTAATTAAAGTTCAGTTTTTAGGTTTCAAAAAAATTTTTATCCTGGAAAAATGTTTATCGTATTTCTTAAATTAATTGTTTTTTTGTGCTTCCAATTTTTTTCATTTGATTCTTCAAGTTATTATGTTTTTTTGAAGTCAAAAATAACTTTTGACAGTTTCTATAAATATTTTTCAGAAACTAATGGAACAAATTCAGAATCCTGAATATTCAACAACTATGGACATTGCACCTGTCATTTTAGCTGCTCATCGTAACAACTATGAAATTCTTACAATGCTGTTAAAACAGGATGTGTCTCTACCCAAGCCTCATGCAGTTGGCTGTGAATGCACGCTGTGTTCTGCAAAAAACAAAAAGGACAGCCTCCGACATTCAAGGTCAGAAAAATGAGATTTTTTGATAAATAAATGTGTGAGGCAATAAGATATATGCCAATGAAATTTTTTAGTTGTTGTTCTTTCTTTGTAGCTTTTAAGAAATATAATACTTATGAAAGCCAAAGTTCTAGCTCCTTTGCTTAATACAATGAGTTCTGAAATCGTAAAGAAATGCTTACTAAATAATGAATAATTAGTATACTTCTTCAAATTATGAATAAAGTTTATTTCATATTCCTATTGGTGGGGGATGGAGGCACTATTTGCATGTTAGAAGCAGAGTTTATTCATCAAAGAGAATTTCCAAGTAGTAGAAAGGGTAGAGATACACTTCCTCTCTTCTTACAACAAAAATTATTTTCTATCTAACTAAATATTAACGGGTTATCCCTCTTACTTTCTCTCTCATACCATTTATATTTAAGTCTATTTCTTTTCCCATTCTCCCCAGCTGAAAATAGTAATAACAACTGAGGAGTGAATAAATGAGAAAGCACCCTATCCTAGGCAGGTTGAGTAAGGTCACACATGCTGAATGAGCTATACAGTTCTGGGCCAGGCTTGAGATTCTAATTTTCAACATAAGTTATATATATATATAATAGTATCAAGTATAGCATTTACTATGGAAAATGAGGTCTGGAAGTCCACAGGCAGATCATTGACAAGCTGTTTTTTAGTTAAGGATTGTTGTACAGTGTATATGAAATTAGGTTTAAAACTGTAAAATATCACCTGGCCAGGTGCTCAGTTGGTTGGAGCATAGTCCTGTGCACCAAAGGGCTGCGGATTCATTCCCAGTCAGGGCACATGCCTAGCTTGCAGGTTCAGTCCTGGGTTGTGGCATGTATGGGAGGCAGCCAATTGATGTTTCTCTCTCTCTCCCTTCTTCTCTCTCTAAATCAATTTTAAAAAACTATAAAATATCCACACTCTCTTCACCTTATGAACAGATCTTTGATGGATTGACAGTCATAAATTCATAAATTGGGAAAGTCTCTTGGAAACTGATTTAATGTTTATTTGCAGAAATTGAATTGGAATTTTTTTATATTTTCAAGTTTATTTTACAATGAGATTTTCTTTGATACGATCTGGTTGACAGCTGACTATATCATTTACCTTTTTAGTTTTAAAATGACTAGTCTGTAAAATGACTTTAAGAATTCTTTTAGTTTAAAAATCCTTTCTTAATATTAACTATAAATATTTTCCAAATAGTATGCCTACTGACTGTACTTGAAGCAGCTGGGGTGGTGGAGTAGGTCTGGAAAGAACACTACCTAGGTTGGTTTGAGGTGCAGAAAACACTTGTTCTGAAAGCTTTTGGAGGAGCTGTGGCTTGAGCTCAGTCTTTAAGCATGAATAAGAATTAAAACGTGAAAGTCATTTTATGCAGAGAGTACAAAATGTGATTGTGGTTTATTTGGAGAACTGCAAATGGTTTGATATATTTGCAGAAGAGTTTGAGAGTTTGTTATTGATGTTTGAGAAAGCGGTTATAGGAAAGGTCAAGGGCCTGGACTAAAGTCACTTTCATGAATTGCTAAGTAGACCTGCAGAAGGCGGCTAACAAAAGGAATAAAAAGAGATGTGGGATCAGTGAAGTGGAAGAGCCAATGATAGCATTAAGAAAGTGAGGCAATCTCTGTTTATAAGACATTGGTTTTTAAATTTCAGAGAGAGTGCAATTTCAGGTGAGGATAAGGTCTAGGGGCAGTAATTTTAAATGGCTTAGTGAAGGGTAGTGGGCCATTGAATTTAGAAAAATATTTTCAGTAATATAATTGCTGTGACTTGGTTTTAATCTCAAAACTTTATGTGATGTGAAATTTCAAATAACTTTAAGGAAGATTTGAAATCTTATTTAAAGGCAGGCAATTTTAGAATGTTGAGAAACACCGAAATTGGGAGTGATAACAAAGTAAGGGACAGCCAGTTAAATTTACTTTGCAGAAGTGTTTTTGTTTAATCTGCACATTTTTTTTTATAATTGTGAATTTGAATGCCTATAAGCCTCATGTACACTCAGCTTTACTCATATTATTACCCACTTCACCCCTGAAAGCAATTGAATTTATAAAATCTAGTACATATCTACCAAGACAGTAAGATATTGGCACTGAGAATAATCTTAAGAATATGAAACATCTTTTTGATAAAGATACTTTTAATAAATATACTTCTTATATTTATTTTAGTTATACAAGTAATATATGAATAAATCCTAAAATCCTTGTACAACTTCTAACTTTAATTTTGGTCAGATGTCTCATGACCAATTCTAATCTTCCTCCTGTCTACAGAACTGACAAATACCAGTTTGATGTTCTACATCTGCTTCTTAATGGCTAATATTCTCATTGGTTAGAAATGTGAGGCCTTACTGAAAACATCATGGTACTGGCATAAAAACAGGCATATAGATCAATGGAACAGGATAGAGGGACCAGAAATAAGCCTGCATCTTTATGGTCAATTAATTTTGACAAAGGAGGCAAGAACATACAATGGAGTAAAGATAGCCTATTCAATAAATGGTGTTGGGAAATTGAACAGATTTGTGCAAAAAAAAATGAAACTAGATCACCTTGTTATACCATACATAAGAATAAACTCTGAATGGATTAAAGACTTAAATGTTAGACTCAAAACCATAAAAGTCCTAGAAGAAAGCATAGGCAGTAAAATCTCGGACATTTCATGTAGCAATATTTTTTCCGATATATCTCCTTGGGCAAGGGAAACAAAAGAAAAATAAACAAATTAGACTACATCAAACTAAAAAAGTTTTAAATAGCAAAGGAATCCATGGACAAAATGAAAAGACAACCCACTCATTGGGAGAACATGTTTGCCAGTGATATATCTGATTAGGGGTTAATATTCCAAAATTTACAAAGAACTTATAAAACTCAACACCAAAGAAACAAATAATCCAATTAAAAGATGGCCAAAGGACCTGAATAGACATTCTCCAAAGAGAATGTTCAGATGACCAATGGCCATAAAAAAAGATGCTCAACGGCACTAATCATCAGAGAAATGCAAGTTAAAACCACAGTGAGTTACATTAGCCAAGATTAAAATGAAGGAGAGAATTCTAGAAGCAGCAAGGGAGAAGGGGACAGTCACCTACAAAGGAGTTCCCATCAGACTGTCAGCTGATTTCTCAAAAGAGACCTTACAAGCAAGAAGGGGCTGGAAAGAAGTATTTGAAGTACTGAAAGGCAAGGACCTACATCCAAGATTGCTCTATCCAGCAAAGCTGTCATTTAGAATGGAAGGGGAGATAAAGTGCTTCTCAGATAAGGTCAAGTTCAAGGAGTTCATCATCACCAAGCCCTTATTATATGAAATGGTAAAGAGACTTACCTAAGAAAAAGAAGATATAAAATATGACAGTGAAAAGACAGCAAACTCACAGATATTAACAACCACACCTAAAACAAAAGCAAACTAAGCCAACAGCTAGAACAGGAACAGAACCACAGAAATGGAGATCACAAAGAGGGTTAGCAACAGAATAGTGGGAGGAGGAGAGAGGGGGAAAAGGTACAGAGAATAAGTAGCATAGATGGTAGGTACAAAATAGACGGGGAGGAAAAGAATAGTGTGGGAAATGTAGAAGCTAAAGAATTTATGACACATGGACATGAACTAAAGGGGGGGAATGTGGGTGGGAGAGGGTGTGCAGGGTGGAGGGGAATGATGGGGGAGAAATGGGACAACTGTAATAGCATAATCAATAAAATATATTTTTAAAAAAACCACAGCGAGATATCATTTCATGCCTGCCAGAATGGCTATCATCAATAAATCAATAAACAGTAAGTGTTGGTGAGGATGTGGAGAAAAGGGAACCCTCATGCACTGTTGCTGGGAATGCAGATTGGTGCAGCCATTGTGAAAAGCAGTATGGAGTTACTGCAAAAAATTAAAAATGGAACTGCCTATGACCCCATGATTCCACTTCTGGGAATATATCCTAAGAAACCTAAAACACTATTTTGAAAGAATATATGTACCCCTATGTTCATTGTAGTATTATTTACAATAGCCAAAAGTTGGAAGCAGCCCATGTGTCCATTAGTAGATGAGTGAACAAAAATGCTGTATTACATGTACACAATGGAAGATTACTTGGCTGTAAAAAAAAAAAAAAAAAAAAAAATAGGAAATCTTACCTTTTGGGATAGCATGGATGGACCTGGGGAGAATTATGCTAAGTGAAATAAGCCAGAGAAAGACAAGTACCATATGATTTCACTTGTATGTGGAATCGATTGAACAAAATAAACTAATAAAATAGAGACAGGTTCATAATATGGAGAACAGACTGACAGCTGTCAGAGGGCAGTGGGGTTGAGGGGCTAGGTGAAGAAGGTGAGGGGATTGAGCAAAAAGAAAAAACAAAACTCATAGACATGCACAACAGTATGGTGATTACCAGAGGGAAAGGGAGGTGAGGGGAGGTAGAAGAAGGTAAATGGGATAAATGGTGATGGAAGGAGGCTTGACTGGGGTGGTAAACACACAATACAATATACAGATGATGTATTAGAGAATTTTACCCCTGAAATCTATATAATTTTTATTAACCAATGTCACCCCAATGAATGTTAAAAAATGAAATGTGACTGTTAACTGCAGTTGTTAGGTTGGAAACGGAAGTCTCATTGATGGTTGTCAGTTACATGTTGAAGTTAGAAATTTAATCTTCCAGTTTCTGTCTATGAAGATTGCATTCTCCTGTTTCATTAGTATTGCCTATCTGTTATTAATCTTGCCTCATCTACTCCAGTTCTTCTTATGGTTAGTCATGGGTTTGTAATATATGGCCATGATTGTGTTAAAGTATGTTCTCTGTTCCCACTTTGCTGAGAGTTTCATCATAATTTGGTATTGGATTTTATCAAGTGTTTTTTTCTGTATGTCATCTGTGAATAATGACAATTTTACTTCCTCCTATCCAGTTTGGGTGCCTTTTCTTTCTTTTTCTTGTCTGATTGCTGTAACTAGGACTTCCAGTACTGTGTTGAATAAGAGTGGTAAAAGCAGACATCCTTGTCTTGTTGCTGATCTTAAGGAAAATGCTTTTAGTTTTTGACCATTGAGTATGATGTTAGCTGTGGGTATGTCATACATGGCCTTTATTACATTGAAGTATGTTCCCTCTGTTACCACTTTGCTGAAAGTTTTTATTATAAATTCGTGCTGGATTTTATCAAATCCTTGTTCTACATTGGTGGGGACCCTGGCCTGGGCGCCAGATGTGGGGGGGCTCCGCCCGCAGAGCCCCATCCCTCCGTCACGGATGAAAGTAAAAACTACCAAGACATCTTGTGCTTGGGGAGGAAAGGGGTCAAACTCTCAGAGGAGAATGACCCAGAGCCCCTTCCTCACTAGGCTTTTATTGGGTTCCAATACACCGGAATACAAGTTTAACATGTCAAAGAAATCTGAGGGCTTAATCGGAGCCAGTGTTTGTCAGGAAGGGGGGTTGCCAGACTTTGGGAGACATGCTCATTTCCTCCTGGGACACTTGTCACCTCAGGAAGAGCACTCTTAGCAAAGCAGGTTTCACAGGACTTTAGAAATTCTTTCTTATGCCAATCACCCAAGGAGCCGTTCTGGCCAGGACAGGGCTGCACCGCTCACCCCCACAGTTTCAGGCTTTAAACCGATTAGGAAGCAGGAGACATCTCCCAGATGGAAATGAGGACTCGGGCTATGTCAGAATAGCCGGGGGGCGAGGGTCCATCACATCCTCCTTGTTGCAACCCCCCGAGTCCTTCCATGAGGCCTTCCAAGTGGTCGCGTCTGGCTTAGGTTGCCCCTCCCATGAGGAGTCTTACCCGTCATTGACTGCCAACCAAGCTATGAGGCCAGAGAGGCAGAAGCAGCACTCCTGCCAGGGAGATAAGCTTTGTCTCCTTAATAGGTCACATCCTTGTGACATAACAGACCCAGATGAAGTGGGTCCCTTGGGCTCTTACACAGCCCACCATGGGGTGAGGGTTACAACTCCTGAAACCAGGCTGAACGGTCCGCAACACTACATCTATTGATATGATGATGTGGTGTTTTTTTTTTTAATTTTTTTAATATATTTTATTGATTATGCTATTACAGTTGTCCCATTTCTCCCCCATCATCCCCCCCACCCTGCACACCCTCTCCCACCCACATTCCCCCCTTTAGTTCATGTCCATGTGTCATAAGTTCTTTAGCTACTACATTTCCTGTACTATTCTTGCCCTCCCCCTGTCTATTTTCTACCCACTATCTATTTTCTACCCACTATCTATGATGTGGTTTTTATCCTTCATTTTGTTTAAGTGGTTTATCATGTTTATTGATTTGTGGATATTGTACCAACCTGCATAACTGGAATAAATCCTACTTGATAATGGTGTATGATCTTTCTAATGTATTGCTAGATCTAATTTGCTAATAGTTTGTTGAAATTTTTAGCATCTATGCCTATCAGGGATATTCGCCTATAATTTTCTTCTCTATAGTGTCTTTATCTGGTTTTGGAACTAATTAGGATAATGCTGGCTTTGTAAAATGAACTTGGGAGCCTTCCATCCTCTTGAATTTTTTTGAATAGTTTGAGGAGGAGAGGTGTTCATTTTTCTCTGAATGTTTGGTAAAATTACCCTGTGAAGCCATCCAGGGCTTTTATTTGTTGGGACTTTTTTTAATCCCTATTCGAGGACATTTTTCATTGAGTGAGAAGGGGATGGGAAGAGGGAGGGAGAAGGAGGGAGGGAAAGAAAGAGTGAGAGAAGGGGAGAGAGAGAAACATCAATGTAAGAGAGAAATACTGATGTGAGAGAGAAACATCAACTAATTGCTTTCTCACACACATCACAATCAGGTACTGAACCCACGACCTGGGTATGTGTCCTGACTGGGAATTGAACCTGCAACCTTTGGATGTGCAGGACAATGCTCCAACCAAATGAGCCACACCAGCTTCAGCTGTTGGGAGTTTTGTCATTACTGACTCCATTTCACTGGCTGTAATCTGTCTATTCAGATTCTCTTACTATTTCTGATTCAGTTTTGGAAGATTGCATGTTACTAGGATTTATCTGTTTTTTCTAGATTGTCAGATTGTTGGCATATACTTGTTTGTAGTATTTTCTTATAATCCTTTGTATTTTTGTAGTGTCAGTTGTTACTTTTCTCCTTTAATTTCTGATTGTATCTATTTGGGTTCTCTCTCTCTCTCTCTCTCTCTCTCTTTTTTTTGATGAGTCTGATTAAGGGCCTGTCAATTGTTTGTTTTCAGAGAACCAACTCTTGGATTCATTTGTCTTTCATGATTTTTTTAGTCTTTATGTCATTTATTTTTAATCTAAATTTTATTATTTCCTTCCTTCTACTCACATCTTTGCCGTTCTTTTCTTAGGTCTTGTAGGTGTAAAGTTAGATTGTTTGAGTTTTTTGTTCTTTTGTTTTGGGGGGTTTTTGGCCTGGTGAGGTAGATGTGTGTTGCTATGAATTTTTCTCTTAGGACTGCTTTTGCTGTGTCCCATAGGTTTTGGGTTTTTGCGTGTTCATTTTCATTAGTCTCAAAGTAGCTTTTGATTTCTCCTTTGGTCTCATTGTTGGCCCACTTATTGTTTATTAACTTGTAATTTAGCCTCTCTGTGTTGGTGTGTTTTTCAGTTTTTTATTTGTAACTGATTTCTAGTTTCCTACTATTGTGGTTGGAGAACATGCTTGATATGATTTCAGTCTTCTTAAATTTGAGACTTGTGTTCTCACTTGTGGTCTATCCTAAAAACTATTCCATGTGCACTTGAAATGAATGTATATTCTGCTGCTTTGGGGTAAAATGCTCTGAAAATATTAGTTAAATCCACCTATCTAGTTTGTAGTTTAGGACTGCTGTTTCTTTGTTCATTTCTGTCTCAGTGATCTACCCATTGATGACAATGGGGTGCTAACATCCCCTCCTATGACTATATTACTGTCCATCTCTCCCTCAATGTCCATCAAGATTTGCTTTATATATTTAGGTGCTCTTATGTTGAGTGCATAAATGTTTACAAGGTTTATATCCTCTTGTTGAATTGTTCCCTTTATCATTATGTAATGGTCCTTCTTTACCTCTTATTATGTCCTTTGTTTTAAAATTTATTTTGACTGATATAATTACTACTGCTCCAGCTTTTTTTTTTTGTTGTTTCCATTTTTGTGATATATCCTTTGTCAACCCTTTACTTTCAGTTGGTGTGCATTTTTCATTCTGAAGTGCATCTCTTGTAGACAACATATATATGGATCTTGTTTCTTATCCATTCAACTACCCATTGTCTTTTAATTGAAGCATTTAAATCATTTACATTTAAGGTAATTATTGATTATTGATAGATATGTATTTATTGCCATTTTATTATTTGTAACTTTGTTCCTTCTTTGTTTTTTCTTTTCTTAAAGAAGGCCCTTTAACATTTCTTATAATATAGGTTTGGTGGTAACAAACTTTTAGGTGTTTGTTTTTGTTTGTTTTGTCTGGGAAGCTATTTATTTTCCTTTCAATTGAATGATAGCCTTGCTGGGTAGAGTAATCTTAATTGTTGGTCCTTGCTTTTTATCGCTTTGTATATTTCATGCCAATTTTTTCTGGTCTGAAATATTTCTGTTGAGGAATCAGTTGAGAGTCTTTTGGGAGCTCCCTTGTAGGTAACTATTTTTCTCTTTCTGCTTTTAAGATTCTCTCTTTGTCTTTATCCTTTATCATTTTAATTATGATGTGCCTTTTTTGTGGGCCTCTTTGTGTTCATCTTGTTTGGGACTCTGTGCTCCTCCTGGACCTGTATGACTTTTTCTTTCAGGAGGTTAGGGTAGTTTTCAGCCATTATGCCTTCAAATATGTTCTTGATTCTTTCCTTGCTCTCTTCATTTTCTGGTAGCCCTATGATGCAGTTGTTACACTTCATATTGTCCCAGAAGTCTTTTAGACTATCCTCATTTTTTGAAAAGATTTTATGTATTTATTTTTAGACAGAGGAGAAGGGAAAGAGAGAGGGAGAGAAATATCAATGTGCGGTTGCCTCTCATGCACCCCCTACTGGGGGCCTGACCAGCAACCCAGGCATGTGCCCTGTTTGGAAATCAAACCAGTGACCCTTTGGTTTGCAGGCCAGCACTCAATCCACTGAGCCACACTAGCCATGGCTAGACTATCTTTATTTTTTATAAGCCTTTTTTTCTTTTGATCTGTTTGGGTGTTTTCTACTATCTTGTTTTCCAAAACACTGATTTGGTCCTCTGTTTCATCTAGTCCACTGTTGATCCCTTCTAGTGTATTCCTTATTTGAGATATTATATTCTTCATTTCTGGCATGTTCTTTTTTATGGGTTTATGTTATTTTTCATGCTATTGAAGTTCTCACTATGTTTTTGAGCATCTTCATAACCATTGTTTTGAACTATGTATCTTGTAGCTTGCTTGCCTCTATTTCATTTAGTTGCTTTTGGGGGATTCTCCTGTCTTTCATTTGGGGCATGTTTCTTTGTCTCCCACTTTGGCTATTTTTCTCTGTTCGTTTCTAGGTATTAGGTAGATGTTCCATGCCTTGGTATGGTGGCTTTATGTAGTAGGTGTGTTGTAGGGCTCAGAGGAGTGGTCTTTCTAATTTCCTGAGCTAAGTGCTGCCATTTTTTTGTGTAGGTTATGTGACACATCCTGTTGTATCAATAGTTGAGTCTTGATTGCTTTTGGCTTGTCCATGGTTGAGGTTGCCCCTTCAGCTGGCTGTGATGATCAACCCTGAATGCAGTTCGTAGATGCTATGCGGAGACAGCTCCATAAAGCTGAATTTGTCCCAACAGTGTCTAGTGTCTTCTGAGATTTTCCTTTGTGCTGCTTATGGTGCTATGATGTGGTCTGAACCACTGGTTGTGTTAGTTCTGGGGCCCATCAGGAGGAGTTGCAATGCTGCTAGATGGCAGGCACTGACAGTGACAGGTTCTGGGCTACACGGTCAGAGGTATGACATAACCCACAGTTTGTGGCTGGCTCTGCAGGGCCTCAGTGTGCATGGGAGGGGCCTCACTGGGCAGCAAGGCCCATTTCCATTGATATCAGACTTGAGGGCAGGTCAGCAAAAGGACCGAAGCTCCCCGAGATCTGCCCTCACCTATTAGCTGTTTGGTAGGCTCAGACACTGAAAGAGCCTCTGGTGGTATACCAGTTGCTTGAGAGAGGCTCTCAGTGAGTCACCAGATAGGTAGGGGTGATAGTTGTTCACCAGGCTGATAGAGATTCAAACTTGGTGCCATTGCTGGCTTTAAAGCCACTCAGCAACAGTCTCAGAGTACACTATAATTAGCCTCCACCTACTTTGTGCCTGCGGACCTTTGTAGTGGGATCATGTCTCAGGGATTAATCAGGGTGTGGCCAGCAGTGTCCATCAGTCCTACATAGACCAAGATTTGGTTGTGTGAAGGGAGAGCTCTCCACAGGAAAGGTGATGCTGGTCTGGTATGAGCTAGGGAAAAATGGTCCACTCAAGAAAAGATGGCCTCACCCAAGAACCAAACAACTCATTTCCTTCTAGAGTCTTCCCAGATCTAGTGGAGAGTCTTCTGTACCAGGGAACCAAGTTGGCTATGGCAGGCTGATAGTACTGTGGGCCATATGCTCAGCAAGGCAGGGCTGCCAGGAGTCAGGGTGGTGGAGCTTATAGTTCTTCGTTGATGGGACTAGTAGATCTCTCATGGGGGTCCGGAAGCAACTACTGTGGCTGTGGGTGGTGTCCCAGGCTGGTGCTTGGTTATGGAAATAGGGTGTGAGCCATGGGACTACTACGGTTGTGGTGGGCAGGGCAGTCCAGGCTAGTATGGAACTGATCTCTTCTGGCCTGCAATAGGCAGGGAAGGGAAATGGTCTCTGACCCAGAGCCTCACAGCTCTGTCTCTGATTCTCTTTGAATGCGTGCTCAAGATCCCTTCAAGAAAGTCTATACCACAGGCTTAGGCAGCAAACTGTTTTGGAGGTTGTGAGGTTGCCTGGATTACAGGGGTGGCAGGAGGGTGGGGTTATACAGTCCTGCTAGGCCAGTGCAGATTGGAGAGGAGTGTTCGCCCTAGGAAGTTGGCGTCTGTGGACAGTGCAGGTGAGGAACTCAGCGCAGGGACTCTGGCGGCTGTCCTCTCAGCTCTCTTTCTGGAGCCATACAGCCCAATCCGTCCTCGTAAGACTCCCATTTGCTCACATCCACACTCCCTCTGCTTGAGCCCAGTGTAAATGGCTGAGAATGAGATTTTGTATGCTAACCCTTTTAGTGGGCACTTGAGTTTCTATCAGTATCCCATCTCTCCCTGGTGGACACAATGCCCACTATTTTTACAGCCAAATGTTATGTGGGAGCCTCTTTTCAGCTCTGATGCTCCAGGTGGGGGAGTTCAATGTGGGATGAAGACCCCATGTGTGTCATGGGGAACCTTTGCAGCTGAGATATCCCTCCAGATTCTCAGCTACCAAACTGGGGCCAGCACTTTTTGCATCTTCAACCTTCCTATCAATCTTGATGTGGCTTCTGTAAATCGTTGGTTATAAAACTTCTGTTCGGCTAGTCTTCAGTTGGTTATTTAGGTTGATGGTTCTATAATTTAGTTGTAATTCCAGTTTGGGTCTGGAAGAAGGTGAGCGTAACTTCCATCTGCTCTGCTGCCACCTTCTGATTTGTTCTTTTTCTAACTTCTTAAGTTAGAAATTTAGCTTATTGATTTTGGATTTTGCTTCCTTTCTAGTAAGTGTATTTAAGGTATTTTCTAATTTCTCCTGTGATTTCTTCTTTGGTGGATGGTTATTTAATTATTAATGAACTGTATTTTTGGAGTAGTTTTAGGCTTGACAAGGCACAGAGCAGAAAGTGCAGAGAGTTTCCCCACACTCGCTGCCCCGCCACGGCCTTCCTCCCCTCTTACCAGTGCAGTGAGCTGGTCACAACAGATAGACAGACATTGACGGGTTGTTATCACCCAAATGGTTAGAGCATCCTCTTTCTAAACTACTTGCTTTCTTTAAGAAACAAGCAGGTATTGAATTTATACTTAAAAGAAAAATATGCATTATATAACATCTACCAAATTTACAAATTAAGAGTTGTATATTTATAAATGAAAGAATTATAGTAGAATTTTTCTGATTTGGTTTCTATTTAGATATTGAAAGTGAACATTAATTAGTTTACAGAAGGTGAAGGAAGTAAATTATTTACTACATTATGCATAAATACATGATTTCATTCTTTTTTCCATTTAATTTTTTACTGTACTTTTTCCATTACCACTTAACCCCATTTTACCCCCCTCCCCTCGCAATCACCACACTGCTGTCTGTGTCTGTGAGTCCTTTTTCTTTTTTGCTCAATCCCCCCCACCAAAAACTCCCCCTCCTAATAGCTATCATCATGCTCTCTATATATGAGCTTGTCTCTGTTTTGCTTGTTAGTTCAGTTTGTTTTTAAGATTTGAAACATCTTTAAAAAGTAACCTGGTTGAATGAGTCATGTTTTACATGTATTTAGCATATTAGTCTTTAGCATATTGGAGAAGGAAAAATTTAAAAATAAAAATTATTAGTGTATTTTATTTAAAACAATGTTGGATGTAGGAATAGAAAATTTTTTAATTAAATTGTATTGATGAATGCAATGTTTCGAATCTATGAAAAGAAACACTAAAACAATTTCCTTCAAAGCAATACATATAAAAATTTTCAATATTCATCTCAAAATATTTTTAAGTCTTTTTCTGTTTATGCAAATTATCTTTTAATAAATATAATTTTTACTTTCTATTTTGTAATACTATAATTTTAAGTTTATGAAAATTATAAGTTAAAATACTAATCTCATGTATGTAATAATTCTCTTTTACATTATGGAATCAAATTTTATTACAGGTTTCGTCTTGATATATATCGTTGTTTGGCCAGTCCGGCTCTAATAATGTTAACAGAGGAGGATCCAATTCTGAGAGCATTTGAACTTAGCGCTGATTTAAAAGAACTAAGCCTTGTGGAGGTGGAATTCAGGTGGGAATGAATGGAAATTATAAATTATATCTTTTTTTCCCCAAAATATTTATTTACATTTGATCCAGGATGACCGGACCTTGCTGCCACCTTCTTGGGATTTTCTTTCTTCCTTAGTGAATAGACCCTGGTATAATTTAGGTCACTCCTGCCCATCTGCTTTCTGCCCCCCTTGCACCACCCTTAAATCCCTGCTTTGTTAACATTGCCAAAGGCATCCTAGGGCCATGTGAAAAGAGTAGTGGAGTAGTAGCCTTAAGCAAGAACGAAATTATTTATAACTGCTCTCTACCTCCCCTCATTCCCACATTCTATAATTATTCTTGGGGTGTGATTCTTTATAGCTCTCAGAAACAACAGAATGCTTTTTGTAGGTTGGGGCTGTTGCAAACATAGAAACTTAGTCCCTTTTCACTGTTTGTTCACTGTTTGGTGAGAGTTTCTACTAGGAGAAGCGTAACATGTAGACATCTTTTCTGAAATGAAGAGTTACATGCAATTCCAGCAATTTGCATACCCAAGGAATCACTGTTATCATTTCTCTTAGAGAGATAAATTAGAGGGAAAAAAGGCTTTCAAAAAAGCAGCCTATTAAACTACTGACTTAGACATTTAAAAAAAATTTTTTTAACTACATTTGTAAACTTTAGGAAAAGCTGTGAGTCTTTCTCTCATGTTGAAGTATCCCTGGTGCCCTCCAAGGAAGGAAGACTTGATCAAGATTTCTTGACAGCCCCCATCTTTCCTTTCACATCCAGCTGACGGTGGAGCCCATGTCTTACATCACTCTCCTCCAGTGGCTCGATAAAATTGAGAAAATTCAAACTTCTACTCACTGGAAGGACAAAAAGAAGCTTGCACTTTTCTTTTGCCTTTACAGCAATATATATAGTGAGTTCTTGATATCTCTGAGTTTAGAAACTTTCTATTTTAATCTGATAATTGGAGTTCTGAGGTACCACATAAAAGAATTTATTCAACTCCTTTCAAAATGGAAACAACCACTGTGATTATATTGTAATCACAGTCTAATAAAGTTAGATTTTGAAGTGATTGTAGAATCATTTCAATGGTCTCTTGTTTTTCTGGATGGGAATGTGATCCCATCCAGAGGTTAGATATTTTACTGATATCAACTGCTAATTAGGAACACAGTTGACTTTGAAAGTGGGAGCAGAGTTGTTGCTAGAATGGAAGGAAGACTCATTGCTTCCTTTTTACTATATTTCCATCTAAACTATACAGCCACTTATTAGTTTTATAGTAATCTATTGGTGATTAAGCAAATTAGGTATATAAAATATATTAATGCTACCTTTGAATTTAGTGGTTTTACAGTCTTTATCTAAAGGTGAGATATGTTTGTAAAAATATACACTTTTGATGAATGTTTCCATCTTCAATTAGATTTCTAGGCTAAGAAGCAGGTAATACTTCAGTTGTTAAAGAAATACAACTATTTATTCTTAGGTATTTTGGTTACATAGTAAATGCAAAGAATGGATGACGAAAATGTTAGCTCCTAAGAAATAGTTTCTAACTTTTTTAGTTATAATTTTATGTAACCAGTTCATGGCAGACCCCATTGTAAAGAAATATTAATCAATGGGAAATCTTCCTAGTTTCCCTTCCTTTCTCTTTAAGGAAAAAAAGAATAAAAATTGTTTTCTGAAGTTCAATTGACTCATAATTATTTATTTCTAACTTTATTCTTAAATTGTTTTACTTAGACATGTTTAATATAATTGATATTCTTACAAATAATTACATACTAAAACTTCTTAATTCCTCACAAATTGATTTGGGCCCACCTTTAACAAACAGTTAAATTCTAAGCTTCAAGGAGCAGTGATTCTAAAAGAGAATTCTTTACCAGGCATGTCTCAGTGTCTTTCTAACTCCATTTTTGTTCCAGTGAGCAATTTAAAAATTAGCCAAAATACTAGTTTAATATCAGAAGTTGAATAAATATCTTATAGACTATTATAGAAAAAAGGCTTAAAAACTATATAATAATATTTATTAAATAGCAGTAACATATTTTCTACTTTAAGATAGGTAATATAAAAGGAAGTACTAAATATACTAAATATAGAGAATAAGGGCAAATGAGTTAAGTGAAGAATTGGTTGACAAATATTATTAGAATTTCTAGGGCTGGGATGGGAGTAGAAGACAGAAAACTGTACAAGAACAACAATTAAAATAAATAAAGAAAAGAAAAAAAAATTAAAAACTCCAACCAAAAAAAAAGAATTTCTAGGAATATCAGTATGTGTAAGGGAACATTGTGCTTGTCTAAGGTTGTCAGTGTGAATGAGAAACACAATCGTGTCACAGTTTCCCCGCAACTGTGGAGCATGAGTGCACCAGTAGTTTCCTTTGAGTGTCAGCACAAAATGACTTCAGATTTTGCATACCACTATCAGAACTAAAATATTACTGAGTAAAAATTTTCTAGAGAAAATAGCTTAGTTAGGAAGCGGAAGTGACATTTCTAATAATTGATCATTGCATTTTGCAGGACTGATTATGAAGAACTAGCCCGGCAGTGTAAAATGTTTGCTAAAGATTTGCTTGCACAAGCCCGGAATTCACGTGAATTGGAAGTTATTCTAAACCATACATCTAGTGATGAGCCTCTTGACAAACGGGGATTATTAGAAGAAAGAATGAATTTAAGTCGTCTAAAACTTGCTATCAAATATAACCAAAAGGAGGTATGAAGGTTTCTGTGATATATTTAAATTATTTCCTCCACAGTGGTCTAGTGGCTCAGAGCAAAGGCTTTGGAGCAGCACATATAGATTAAGATCCCAGTTCTGCTTCATAAAAACGTGTCCTTGGGGAAGTTATTGAATCTGTTGGAGCTTTAGTTTTAAGAATGAATAAATATATATAGTTAAGAGTTTATTATAATGAGTACTAGCATTAAGCAAAAATTCAGGGGTGGTTGCTATTATTTTTTGTAGTTAATTTTCATTATAATAGTATGTACATTAATTTAATGTTTTTGCAAAATTGTAGCTACACAGGTAAGGTCTTATGTCGTGACCTCATAATGAAGTTTCCATCTCATATTTTGTTTGTTATAGTTTGTTTTATTGATCTAGTTATAATAGTCCTTTTTATAGTAATAGTTCCTTTCTGTTAAAAAATAAAGTATCAGATATTATATTTCCTGATTCTTATTTGTTAATTTATTGTGAAACCCAAGGGTGGAGGGGCACATGATAAGATAACTAAGTTGAATGTGATTCTTCTGACATCATCCCTTCCTATTAAGGGAAATACTTATTTCTATTCCCCATACACATACATACACATGATTCAGGAACTTGAAGAAGAAAGAAGGCATGAATTTTAAATTTTATTTTAAGGCTAATTTACTGAACATTTTATATGTATACAATGATATCCCATTGACAGTATGGAGTACCAATAAATGGTACTTTAAAGGTATTGCTTCTAAGACTCATTATTTTTATTATCAACTTAGATATTGACATAAAACATGTTTATCAAATTCATTTTAATATAAAAATGAATCCTGAAATAGATAATGGTAGAAGGCAAAATACAGGACCTCTAATGCTAGGAACAGAATTTTTTTAAATTTTGGTTGAAAATTTGAGCCTCATATATGAGATATGTCCAGAAGGTATCCAGCCATTCAGTATGAAAAATAGAGACATTTATTGAAGAAGATAGAAGGTACAAGAAACATTGTACACAGGACAATGACACCTCAAATCTCCTACAAAGTAGGCACCTTGTGACCTCACAGAGTTCTCTCAATCACCATCAGATGCCACATCATATTTTCCTGAATCTCATCAATAACCTGAAGTCTCTTCCCTTTCAAAGGTGAATTTAGTTCTGGGAAAAGCCAGAAGTCACAGGGCACCAAGTCTGGGCTGTAGTGGGGCTGAGTCACCTGGGCGATTCGATGTTTCACCAAAAAACTTTGCATAAGACATGATACATGAACAGATTCATTGTTGTGATGAAGCTGCCAATCACTAGTTGCCCATGACTGTGGCCTTTTGAATCATCTGAACAGTTTTCATGGAGGAATGTTTAAGCATAATGCAAAATTTGGTGCCGATTTATTGTTCTACTCTCTCAGTAATTTTTAATGCAATGGCCACACAGTACACGTGCTCTCTCAATGGCATCTACCTCCCCCACTGACTAGTACAGTGAAGGCATCATTGTTCCTGCATGGGCACTCCAGTCCACTCTCCTAGGCTGCCAGGTTACATCAATGTTGCACAAACCATTCAGATTATATTAATAACGGCTGGATTTTTTTCTGCACAGACCTCATAACTTTGATACAGGGATTTTAAGATGTTTACTTTAAGGTTACCTAGATAGTATATTGTTTATCCAGATCTCTGGCTTCAAATCCTATATATTTTCTAGCATTCCCAGGCTCTTGGTTAAGATAAAACATTTTAGGGAACGAAATTAAGTGTAAGAATTTGGATCAGTGTAGCTATAAGACTATAAATCAACAAAATAGCTCTGTGGTTTAAAAAGAAAATATAATGCTAAAGTGTACAGGTAGAAACAGAACAGAAACCCTGATATAACCTCCCTCTGATATATATTTTGATTAGACATTATTGACTAGATACTAGGTTAATTTGTGTATTTACTTGTTCCACAACTTAAAATAGACATGAAACTTTAGAATATGGTAGAATAGGGAGACAACAAGATACAAAACCAGTGTAAGTGATTGGGAAAAGAACATCAAAGAAAAGTGGACCAATGTAATCCTGGTTAGGGAAGAAACAACTAAGAGGCAGTTTCCTAACAGTATATTTATGTACCTGAAGGACACACAAGAGGTAACCAAATGTTTCCTTCTAAAGAAAATGAAAGAAAAGGAAAAAGAAATAGTAATATTTTTAGTTGAAAGGAAGATGCTCCATAATTTTAAGGATTAAAGGAAATGTAAAATAGCTTTTTAAACTAAATTTCTAAGTATGATTAAAGAAGGAGATAATATTTTCCCAAATAATTGGTAGATTTCATTCATCCTGAATAACAAACTACCCTAGTACTTAGTGGCCTAAAACAGCATCTGATCATCATTTATAATAGGTTTATAATCATTTCACTATGCTCTTGGATTCTCTAGGTTGGGACTTAGGAAAGGGCATAGCAAAAATTATTTGTCTCTGCTTCACTAGGGGTAGGGCCTCACCTAGAGACAGCTTACATGACTGGGAGCTACAGTCACTTGGAGGCTTCTTCACTCGTACCTCAGATGCTTGAGCAGGCCCTTGAGTACTCAAGCAGGGAGCTCTGAGTGGGTTGGGTGCTCAGGTGGATAGGTCCACAGAGGGTGGGCTTCTTGAGAACTGGAACCATAGAGGGGTATGGCCATGACAGTGGGTTGGCTATGGGGAGATGGTCTGAGGATCCTCTGAGGGCTGACCAGGGTGCCTACGTATAGCCTGGGCTTCCTCGCAGCATGCTGGCTTCAGGGTTGTAGGACTTTTTACAGGGAAGTTTATGGCTCTGAGAGCAAATGTTCTTCAAAGTGGAAGCTGAATGACCTTTTATGACCTTCACAAATCACAGAGCATCACTTCTTCCAGAATCTCCTGGTTAAAGCAATCACATGTTGAAGGGTACGGAACATCGATAAACTTCCTCTTGATTAGAAGAGTATCAAAGAATTTGTGTCTCCATTTTAAGTGTTTTTTTAATCCTCACCCGAGGATACTTTTTAAATTGATTTTAGAGAGAGAGGAAGGTGGAGAGAGAGTGAGAGGCATCAATGTGAGAAACAGTCATCGATCAGTTGCTTCTCATATACACCCAGCCTGGGGATTGAACCTGCAGCTGATGTATATGCCATGACTGGTGATCGAACCCGTGACCTTTTGGTGCACGGGACAACTCTCCAACCAACAGAGCCACCTGGGCAGGGTTGTATCTACATTTTAAATCCACCACAGAATAATAACATTTCCCATTGAAATTTTGGGAAGTTTCTCCCACTACATATAACAGTACTGTTAATTAAATCACCATTATACAGAGGGATGGCAAGGACAGCAAACAGTCCTGAGATTGCTTTCACATTTTGGGGGAAGGGTGAAACCATTCAGTTTGGGATGCTACTAAATTAGGTAATTGGTAGAAGAAAAATCTATTTCTCTCTCTAGTATTTCATCTTGAAAGACAAATTAAGATTTTTTAAGAACACCTGAATTTGAGCAGAAGAATAAAGAACCAAAGTAAGACTTAAGTGCCAAAAAAAAGTATAGTATTGAGTTGGCCAAAAAATCTGTTTAGTGTTTTCCATAAAATAAGAGACACATTTTTCATTTTCATCAGTAACTTTATTGACTTGGATATTTTGAGTATGTTGGTTATCTCCTATTATTGGCTTCTAGTGGGTAGAGGCAGGGGTGCTGCTAATCACCTCCCCACGCATAAGACAGCCCCAGGGCAAATAATTCTTTGGCCAAAATGTCAATAGTACCAAGAAATTTCAAAAACCACTTTTGACACATTCAATCAGCCTCAGCATTTTCTCCATATGCTGCACAAATCTTTTTTTGTATTTCAGTTGTGTTTTTATTTTTCTTGAAATAATAAAGCATAATGTGCTGAAAATGCTGCATATTTTCTTCCACCTTCAATTAAAATGGCTGCACAGAAATTTACCAATTTTGATAAGTTTTGTTTTAAAGCACACTGATATGTCAGCTGTCATAATACCATCTAACAAAATTGTTTCGAATGAAATTAAAGACAACTAAACATGACTAGAGCCATTGTACAGAAGAAAACTAAATGAACTTTTTGGCCAACACAACGTATTAGGAAATTTCTTGATAAGCACAATAAACAACAACAGGAACTTTTTTTTTACTACAGTGTTGCATTGTACAAATTATATTCTATCACAGGATAAATCATTTTAAAATAGAAGATTGACTAAATATAATTTAGATATCTGAGTGATATGATTACTTTTGCTTTACTTTCATAATTTCAAACCTGATCATATTACTGTATGTAGAGTTATCAGAATCCTTAAGTTAACTTCACGCTGTGAGTATTATATTGGGAAAATACTGCTCCTGGAATTTGCAAACTGAAAAGCTTTGTGACCTTTGGTAAACTTTTACTTTCTGTACTTAAACTAGAATTTTCTTCTTATTTGGGAACATTTTTCCTTCCACATGGAATTCAGTTTTAAGCAGACTAAAGACTATTGCACTTTAAACTTTCTGGTTTTATACATACGTCTGATGCTTATGCTTTGATTGCTTTGCTAGCTTGACATCTTTGTTTCTTGTAATGAAAATCATTAATTTTTGTAGACAACTCTCTTCCTATGGTTTTACTTGTTAACTTTGAAATTTCTTAAACATTTTTATAAGAATATTTATAAATTAAATGTTGCAAAGTAGCTAAGTAGGCTAGTAATGATCATTAATACATAATAGTGCCTAGTAAGAGCTTTATATTTAAACCCCGTAACAAGTTTATGAAGTAGATGCTATTACTATCTCCATTTTCGGATAGGGAATTTGAGGCTTAGACAGGTTTAAAAACTTGCTTGAGGTCATTTAATAAGTGGCAGAGCTGGATTTGGATCTAGGTTTCTGACTCACAGTCTATGCCCTCAACTTCTACACTCTTCATTACATGTAGGAAAGAAAATCTATGTGGACTGTATAAAATTACTTTTTGCTATTAAAACTTTGAATATCAATTAAACATGGTATTATCACATCCTATTTACAGGTTTACTTTAATTTTTTTTATATGTGTGCATTCCTTTTTCAGTTTGTCTCCCAGTCTAACTGCCAGCAGTTTCTGAACACTGTTTGGTTTGGACAGATGTCAGGTTATCGACGTAAGCCCACCTGCAAGAAGATAGTGACTGTTTTAACAGTTGGCATCTTCTGGCCACTTTTGTCACTTTGCTATTTGATAGCTCCCAAATCTCAGTTTGGCAGAATCATTCATACACCTTTTATGAAATTCATTATTCATGGAGCATCATATTTCACATTCTTGCTGTTACTAAACCTATACTCTCTTGTCTACAACGAGGATAAGAAAAACACTATGGGACCAGCTCTTGAGAGGATAGACTATCTTCTTATACTGTGGATCATTGGTAAGTATCAAGTTCATTTGAAAGGTTCTGCCCATTAATTCTCCTTTGCTTGGTGGCATTATAAATATCTATATTCAATTTGTAATTTTATACTGTTTATACATCAAGAATTTGAACACTTCTATGATCACTGAAGACTTAACTAACATTTTTGCAAAAATAAATGTTCCTGAACTTGATGATAAGGGAACAGAGCTCTTATTAGTTAATCACATGGAAGTTAAAATGTTTTATTATTAGTCTCTAAAATTGTTTATGATTATTAAAAACAAATTTTTCTGATAAATGCTCTTTTTGGTATAAGATAGTGAACCTAGTCTTACATATTTTGAAATGTAATATATTTTATACTTGGTTGAATTTTAAGAGTTAAGTATTTTGTTTTATTATATCATTAGTTTTAAGAACCTATGAATCTTTGTAGTTGCATTTTCCTGGTTACTCACTCTATAAATCAGTTCTTTGAATTGATAGCCAGATCTCTTTAGAAATTACAGGGTATTAATATATATACGACATTTCATTTGTGAAATTGTTTTTTATGAGTATTAATGCTGCATAATGAATATTTTAAATGACCTTCTGCTTCCCTTTACCCATTTTTGATGCCCCCATTAAAGGTCAGGAGTTCGGGTATAATCGTGTTGTTATAGACCTATAACAACACGATTATACCCTATAGACTTGTAATGACATCTCCTTCATTTCCCTCTGTATTTCATCCTTGTTTTTAACCTCAGCATTTCTGACTTATCTTTCTACTCTTTGCCACAGAGTAAAAGGGTATTGAAATTTAGTCTTTTCTATGGTATAAAACACTGATTAATATGTTTGTGATTGTTTCATTTATTACATAATTTGAGAAGAGTTCATTTAAAATGTTCACCTTTAATTCTCAGCTATAAAATTAATTTACATATCTGAGATTTTAATTTTTATTTGGAAATTAATTAATCTTAAATAACTTGATTTCAATCAGAGTTTTACTTTCAGCACTGTTCCATCTATGATACGTTAATGTTTAAAATTAGGTAGGTAAAACAGACTTCCAGTCAGATGGCAGAGTGGATATACCATGTGCTCACCTCCTCCCCTGACCACATCAAAACTATAACTAACCTACACAACAGCCTTTATTGAGAATCACCTGCAGCCTAGTTGAACAGAACACCTATAATTAAGGATATAAGAAAGGAGCCACATCAAGACCCATGGGAGGGATGGTAACCACACACTGCAGCGGCTGAGAATTGGAAGGCTGTGGAGGTTCCGCCTGAGGAGCAAAGGGTCCCAGCCCCACATGACACCCCTAGCCTGGGGCTCTAGTACTAAGAAGAGAAGTCCCCGTAACTTCTGGTTGTGAAGACCAGCAGGGATTGTGGCTAAGGGGATTATGGCTGAGTGAGAAGGGGGCCTTCTGGAGTCCCAGGCTTTCCTCATAAACAGTCCATCCAAGGACCTACCTTCCTGACCGACTCACAAGCTCTAACTCCAGTGCTGGAACAGCAGTCAGGGGCATACTTGGAGGAACTGAATTGTCTGGCTTCAGGGCAAAGGCTGGAAAGGCCACTTTCTCCCAGACAAAAAAGCTGGCAGAAGCCATTGTTCCTTTGTTGATCCCTCCCTCACCCAGCTGTGGGTGCAGACAGGCTCTGTATCTGAGTCTCAATCAACCTCGCTAATACTGCTCACCCTGTCCTGGTGATTCGAAGTCCTTGCCCCACCCATCTGGAAGGTCTACCCAAGCCTCTTCCCATGGCTTTTCCATACAAAAGACCTGTCTTGGCTCATGCTACGGACTTTCTTAAAATCTTTCAAAGGTTCACAAAATTCAAACAAGCAGCATCTGAACTTAGCCTGTTATGTACCTCTTGCTAAGCAGCCTCAAGCCTGGCTCTAGTGACATCCAGCCTTGGTTCACAGCTTAGCCTCTCTGAGGCACCTCCAAGCCCAGCATAAGCAGCAACATCTGCATATCACTTTGTAGCTTATAAACAACTGGTTCCAGGCAGGTCACAGGCAGTAGCTAACCCTGGCCTGCACCAGAGTCCCTCCCAAGAAATTCCAGAACCAACACATGCAATGGCCAGCATCAGAGCACACCAGAGCACAACCCCAATCATCTCTACTCGAGACACACAGAAAGGGTGGACATGGTGGGCACAGAGCCTCACTAGAGGGCATCCTGCTCTGTAGGTTCTGCGCCCCCCACCACATCTCCTCCACTGGAGTCATGGCCAGCCCTCATAACCAGTCAGCCTCATGGGCAGCCCCTCCCATTTACATGCCAACAGCAATCAAGGCTCAGCTACAACAGGAGGACACATACAACCCTCACAGGGGACACACTTGGAGCACTGAGCCAGGTTATCAGGGAGAATTCACCAATGAACCCCTCAGGACACCTATTACATAAACCACTCTACCAAGACCAAGAGCCATAGCAGCTCTACCTAATGCATAGAAACAAACGGGGAAGCAGCCAAAATGAGGAGATAAAGAAATGTGGCCCTAATGACAGAACAAAACAAAACTCCAGAAAAGCACTAAAAAAAAACCAAAACAAAACTGGACAAGCAACCTAACAGATGTAGAGTTCAAAGCACAGGTTACAACAATGCTCAGTGAATCTAGGGGAAGAGCAGACCAACTCAGCGAGTACTTCAACAATAAAATGGAGATAAAATAGAGCTAGAGACAGGGAATCAATAGTAGAATAAGTAAAGCAGAGGATCAAATCAGCAATCTGGAAGACAAGGTAGCAGAATATACCCAATCAGAACAGCAAAAAGAAAAAGTAATATTAAAAAATAAGGATAATTTAAGAGGGCTCTGGGACAACATCAGGCATACCAACATTCACATCATACAGGTACCTGAAGGAAAGGAAAGAGAGAGAAAGGTATTGAAAACCTATTTGAAGAAATAATGACAGAAAACTTTCCCAATCTGGTAAAAGAAGAAGACATGCTAGTCTGGAAGCACACAGTCCCAAAAAGAATAAACCCCAAAAGGACCACACCAAGACACATCTTAAGTAAAATTAAGCAAAAGTTTAAAGATAAAGAATTTTAAAAGCAGCAGGAGAAAAACAGTTACCTACAAGGGAGCGCCCATAAGACTGTCAACTGATTTCTCAAAAGAAACTTTGCAGGCCAGAAGGGGTTGGCCCAAAATATTCTAAGTGATGAAATGCAAGGCCTACAACCAAGACTACCCAGCAAAGTTATCATTTTGAGTCAAAGGAGAGATAAAGAGCTTCCCAGACAAGGAAGAACTAAAGAAGTTCACCACCACCAAACCAGTATTACAAGAAATGTTAAAAGGCTCTTCTTGAAGAAGAAGGAGGAGGAGGAGGATGGGGAAGGAAGTGGGAGGAGGAGGAGAAAGATGAAAAATATTAACAACAAAATCTTGCCATTTGTACTAACATGGATGAATTGGGAGGGTGTTGTGCTGGGTGGGGTGGGTTGAACAGAGAAGGACAAATTCAGTGTGATTTCACTTACATGTGAAATCTGAAAAATGCTAAATGAACAGGCAAGGCAGGAGACTCATAGATACGGAGAGTGTTTGGATGGTTGCTGGATGCGAGGGCATTAGGGGAATAGGTCAAAAGGGGGAAGGCATTAAGATGTGCAAATTGCCAGTTATAAAAACAGTCATAGGGATGGAAAGTATGGTATAGGGAGTATGGTCGATAATATTGCAATGACTACGTACGGTGCCAGATGGGTACTAGACTTATAAGGGTGAACATTTCCTAAGTTGTACAATATAAATATTTAATCACTATGTGTTCAACTGAAACTAATATAATAGTGTATGTCAGCTGTAATTGAAAAGTGAAAGGTATTAAAAATAAAATTAGGTATATAAAGTAAAAATAATATATATCTGAACTTTAGGTCAAGGGCTATTAAATGATTTCTTATTAATATTTCCTTTTTCCTTGTTCCTGCTACTTTTTCTAAAATGGTATGTTTAATTTAGTAAATAATTTACACTTCACCAAATGTAGTTCCAAATTGCATTGTTATAGATCTTTTCAACGTGAAATTTGTGTACATTGTTATTTGAGTAAGTTAAAAAATATTGGGCTGAAAGAAATCTCTTAAGAAACACTTCCTCTATTCATTTGGGTGTCCAACTTTAGGCGTCTCTGGGCCACACTGGAAGAGGAAGAGTTGTCTGGGGCCACACATTAAATACACAAACACTGACAAAAACTGATGAGCAAAAAAAAGATTTTCATAAATTTACGATTTTGTATTGGGCTGCATTCATAGCCATCCTGGGCCACATAGTTAAATTTGAAACTATTTCTAAGATTGTTCCTAGCCATAAAGAAAGTATATTTTATATTATTTATTTATAACCTACTGTTTAAATGGTAATGAGAAAGATAGAAAATATTTTTTGTTTTATAAATAAGATTCAGTTTACCCAAGTCTGTGTAAGAATCAAATTACAGTTATATTTCCTAGCAGCGAGTAAACACTCATTGAATTCAGAGCCCTTCCACTCTGGAGAGCGTAAACATGCTGCTGTCACTGAATTTGGTAAAAACGGTAAAACTATGGCTACTTCTTTTTAATCATGGTGACCCTGTTTTCAATACCATTATTGCACACACACAATATGACTTACTCTCTAATCATACTCTGTCTCAGTAGAACAGTGAAATGTGAGGTAAGCCAGTAAAATTCCTGAAATTATTTTACTTTTCTCAGCACAGCTTCCGCTTTAAACATTTAGATACTGATAAACCTTGCCAAGGATGTCTTCTAAGCCTGTTACACAAGTAGGTTACTCTGGGCTTTCTTAAATATATAATCTGAACGTGGTCTGAGGAAATATGGAGCAGTCATTTGTCTGCTTGTCGAAAGTCACTCCTCGGCTCAATTTATCTCACACCAGGAGCCCAGGGAGCTTTGACTCATGATGACTGACTTTTGTACATTTGTTTCCTGTTTGTTTTCTTAGCCTTCCAGAAAAGGTAAGGTTAAATTATAGTAATTAAGGTAGGGAAAAAAGAAACTGTGTTGGTGAATGCAAGAATATTAGTGGTATCCTTTCTTAATTTTTTACTGTTAGAATATACTAGAACAGCTACTATAAAACTGTACTTTAAAAAATGGCATACCTACTTTTTTAGGGGCAGAAACACACAGGGCCCAACACTCATGGACCTTGTGGTCTAATTAAGGCAAAAACAAACATACGAACAAAAAACCCAAACAGAATAACTTGAGAATCACACATATAAATTTAAAATCTCAAATGAGCTAAGTGCTACTAAGTAAAGGTCAGGGAGCTAGGAGAGCAAGCATATTATAAGGGTGTTTCAACCTAGTCAAAGAGATTAGGAAGGCTGTCCTACAGAAGTGCTAAATGAACTAAGGTCGAAAGCATAAATAGGAGTCAACTAGAAGAACTGGGAAAGCATTCTAGGCTGATACAAAATTCAGAGGCCCAGTGGCAAGAGGAAGCATGGTACAAAGAAGGAACTGAGGAAGGGGTGGAGCAAATGAAGTGGAATTCAAGGGGAAGCTGTGTAAACAGGTGTGCTCCAGGCCATGGAGACTTGCAGGCCTTGTTAAGTAATTCTGACTCTGCTAAGAACAATGGGAAGCCATTGCCAGGTTTAAGTAGATGAGGGACACAATCAGGTTTGCCTTTTGAAAAAGCATCTGGCTGCAGTGTGGAGAATGGGTCGGGAGGGTGGGGCTGTAGCAAGAGTAGATGGAGGGAGACCAACAGGAGGCTGTTGCAGTACTCCAGTGGAAGTTGGTGGTATCTTGGATTTAGGGATGTCGTGATAGGAAAAGAGATAAAGAAACAGATTTGAGAGATATTTACAAAGTGAAGCCAATACAACATGGAAATACACATTATGTAGGGGGTGAGGGAGAGGGAGATTATTAAACAACATAGATATTTTGGTAGAGTACTAGGTTTGGAGGTTTGTGAGTGGGTATGTCTATAGTGTGGTTCTGGATAGGTTGAAATTGCACAGTCTTCGAGATATCCCAAAGAGATGTCCGTCAGACATCTTAGTCTGGAGCTGAAGAGGAAGTCTAAACTTGAGTTAGCCATTGTGAATAAACTATGGTCATGGATGTGACATTGGAGAAAGTATAAAATTAGAAGAAGAGAGGACCTAGGACCAAGTCTTGAGGAATCCCAAAATCATGGAATTACAGTTTACTAATGTTTGTTACTAATTCTAAAAAACGAAACCAAGAAGGACCCTAAAATATAGTACATCAATAATGCAGTGATTGCATTGCTTATTAATAGTTTAAAGTTACCTTGTTCTTCCAGTCCAATTCAGAAGTATGAAATAGGTTGTGTGTTAGCTTCATTTTTGGTGTGGAGTGTGAGCAGGAGATGGGAAACTGCCTGACTGTGGTACTTACTGTTCTTTCATGTTTCTGCCTGTTTTGACCAAAAATCATCTCTAATTCATGTTCTGATTTTAGTCAAGAGTTCCCTTTAGGTATAATATCGCATTTTACGGAATGCAATTCTACTTATTTTTATAAGCATTTGGTGGGGACGTAGTGTTATAGTGTCACAGTATTTGTGTTAATAAAATGTACACTATTTGGTTTAACATTTTCAGATAGTTCATTATATATTTTTTCTCCCCTGTTACCTCTTCATTTTAAATAACTGCTCATCCAAGTGGAATTCTTTCTTTTTTAAAAAAAGATTTTATTTATTTACTTTTAGAGAGAGGGGAAGGGATGGAGAAAGAAAGGGAGAGAATCATCAATGTGTGGTTGTGTCCCACCAGGGACCTGGCCTGCAATCCAGGCCTGCGCCCTGACTGGGAATCAAACCAGCGACGCTTTGGTTCTCAGGCCGGCACTCAATCCACTGAACCACACCATCCAGGGCCCAAGTGAGATTCTTAAAAGTGCTTTTCTTGTCAGATCTGCAAATATTTGTAAATGTTGTTTCTATATAAAATATAGTTACTGTATAATTAAGATGTTATGAGCAGACTTTTTCAACAATGCTTCATGCTTCCCGGGGGGATTATTCTCCCTTCTGGGAAGACAGAGAATGATTCTGATTGACTTAACTTGATCTTCACCCATGTGTTACATTACAGCAGTGTTCTTTTGTTACTTTATAATCTTTTAAAAATATCTTAACATAGGGATGTGTCATAAAACTGTCCTGGATTACATTATTGTTCTCTGGCACTCCTAGGAATATATAACTATGGAGGACTCTTTAGCCAAAAATGAGGAAGTTTTGTTTGTTTGTTTTTTAGCTGTGTATGTTTATTCAGTTAACTTTTTTTTAAGCACCTACTATGCATCAGGTGCTATTCAGGACATTTACATTTAGGACATTGGTTAATGAAATAGATTCTTACCCTTGAAGAGCTTACCCCAAATGAGGGGAAGATAGTTAATAACAGACATACCAAGTAAACTGTACCCAATACTTAAAAAGGATAAGTACTAAGGGGAAAAAATAGAAGCAGAGTCGGGGGGTGGGAGTGGAGAGCATGGGGTTTGCAATTTTAAGTAGAGTGATAAGAGTAGGTGATGGCAAAGACATGAAGTGAGGGTGTTAGCCAAATGGATATCTGGGTGAGGAGCTCCCAACCAGAGGGAAGCGCCAATGTGAAGGCCTGGAGGCAGGAGTCTTGTGTGTTACAAGAACAGCAAGAAATCAAGGCGGCCAGTGTTACTAGATACTAGAAGGAAAGATAGGAGAGGAGGACAGTGAGGAGAGGTAATAAAGGGCTTTGCAGTTCATGGTGAGGGATCTGGTTCTGACTCTGAATGAAATGATGTAAAGGAAGGTGCAATGCCTACTCTGCATGATCAACAGCGTGATTTGGGGTTCACATTCATGCTCACAGGACCCAATAGGCAGAAACCTGGTACCAGGCGTCCTTAGCTTTGTAGGGGACAAACAGGAAGTACAGCATGACAGCTTCACATACATCGTTGTTAGTGGTTCTTACAAAAGTTTGGGACTGCTTCAAAGCCGCGTAGTGGGCACACACTCAGTTACATGGGATGGGCCATCTGGATGTGTGTGGGCTACTCCAGCTAGAGAAGCCTCAAATCCAGCAGGAACTGCATCTTACGAAGCCTAAGTGTGTGGCTCCCACGACAGGCACACTCTTAAGTTAACTGAGACATCACACAGAGAAGCTGGGGCCTGTGTTTCTCCGAATTTTTACATACTTGCTGTGTATACCTTCAGGGTCTTTGAGTTCACTCATAGTCTTCCTGGTCCAGATGTAGTTTCTCAATCAGTGGTTATTTCTATAATGTTGGACACAGCTGCCCTTCCATATTTTTTCTTAACATAGTATGCTTCCAAGGAAATCACTGTAATAGGTGATAGCATGAGGTTATGTTCCCATGGAGAAAGACTTCTGACCTGCAGTTAGTCCTTGCTTCTTTGGGAGTTACTACTGGGTTTTGAGAAGAAAAGTTACACTTGGCATTTTAAAAGGATTAATCTGGTTGCTATGTTGAGAATAGATTTTACGGAGATTGGAGTAAAAGAAAGGAGACCACATAGGCTATTAAAGCAATCCAAGCAAGAGATGATGGTGGCTTGAAGTTGAAGTGGTAGTGAGAAGGGTTACATGCTAAGTATATTTTGAAAGTAGAACCAAAAGGTTTTGCTACTGCATTGAGTGTGTGGTTTGTTGTGGACTGTTCAGCCTGGTTTCAGGAGTTGTAACCCTCACCCCATGGTGGGCTGTGTAAGAGCCCAAGGGACCCACTTCATCTGGGTCTATTCTGTCACAAGGACATGAACTACTAAGGAGACAAAGTTTATCTCCCTGGCAGGAGCACTGCTTTTGCCTCATCCATCTCTGGCCCCAATGCTTGGTTGACAGTCAATGACGGGTAAGACTCCTCATGGGAGGGGCAACCTAAGCCAGATGCGACCACTTGGGAGGCCTCATGGAAGGACTCTGGGGGGCTGCAGCAAAGAGGATGTGATGGACCCTCACCGCCCACCCTCCCCCCCGCACACCCGCCCCAGCTATTCTGACTAGCCCTAAGTCCTCATTTCTGTCTGGGAGATGTCTCCTGCATCCTAATCGGCTTAAAGCCTAAAACTGTGAGGGTGAGCGGTGCAGCCCTGTGCCGGCCAAAATGGTTCCCCTGGTGATCGGGCATAAGAAAGAATTCCTAAAGCCCTGTGAAACCTGCTTTGCTAAGAGTGCTCTCATTTAAATGATAAGTGTCCCAGGAGGAAATGAGTATGTCTTCCAAAGTTTGGCAACCCCCTTTCCTGACAAACACTGGCTCGGATTAAGCCCTCAGATTTCTTTGACATGTTAAACCTGTATTCCGGTGTATTGGAGCCCAATAGAAGCCTAGTGAGGATGGGGCTCTGGGTCATTCTCCTCTGAGAGTTTGACCCCTTTCCTCCCCAAGCAGTCATGTCTTGGTAGTTTTTATTTTCATCCGTGACGAAGGGATGGGGCTCTGCGGGCGGAGCCCCCCAACATCTGGCGCCCCGGACAGGGGCCCCCGCAGTGGTTTAAAAAAAATATAAGTCAAGGCTGATTCAAGGACATTTGGATGGAGCAACTAGAAGAATGGAGTTGCCATCCACTAAAATGAAAGTCTTCAACTGCAGTGAATTTGGGGGCAGAGATTAGGAGTTCAGTTCAGACATGTAGGACCTCCAGTTGCAGACGTGGAGCGGCCAAGAACCTATGCAAGTAGCATTCAAGGGAGGTTCAGAGATATTTATTATTCTATAAATAAATACAGGTTGAGTTTAGAAACATACATTTGGAAGTCGGCCACACATGTGTATTTAAAGCCGCTAGACTAGGCTGGATGCGGTCACTAGAAGAGTGAGCATGGGTGAGAAAGGGATCAGGACCTGAGCCTTTGAGATGTGTGTCTGGGGGGCATCGATTTATTTGTTTTCTTTTGCTTGTTGACCGTACTCCCTCTCTGTGAAAGATATTATGTGAAATTTAAGATTATTTTGTTTCAAATTTTAGAATTTTTACTGAAAAGTTATTTTTTCTTAATGAGGCTATAGCTGATGCAAATGTTATTTATTTAATACTTGGAGTCTTAAAAGTATTTTTCACTTTATTATTGAATTAAGAGAGCATTATCTGATTTTTTCCTTCTTTTTTTTAGGGATGATTTGGTCAGACATTAAAAGGCTCTGGTATGAAGGGTTGGAAGACTTTTTAGAAGAATCTCGTAATCAACTCAGTTTTGTCATGAATTCACTTTATTTGGCAACCTTTGCCCTCAAAGTGGTTGCTCACAACAAGGTGACTATTAACTATGTTAGTTGGAGGCATGAATGAAGTTTATTTAGGAAGAACCTGGTTAGATACCTAACAACCTAATTCAGAGTTACATTGGCTAAATCCGTATCTGATGTGTTTTCATTTTAAACCTATCCCCGTGCAAGGGACTAGTGCACACGGCTGCACTCCTTCAGTGGTTTAAAGGAGGTGAATCACCTTTACATGTTGGTTACCTATTGTATGTCAGGCACCACGGTTGATACTCGCTATACTTTATCTCATTTTATCCTCACAGGGACTCTATGAGACAGATGTCCTTATCCCCATTTTTCAAATAAAGAAAATGAAGCTCAGAAATATTAAGTAACTTGTCCAAGACCACACAGTAAGAAACCAAGACTGGATTTAAATCCAGGTCTGTCTAGATGTTTTCTTTCTACCAAATGCTGATTCCTTATATCTGAACTAGGTTTATTTACTTCATTAATCCGTAGGTACTTAAAATGAAAACACAAAGTTACTTAAATTAATTAGCATTAGATATCTTCACATCTGCCAGAAAAAAACTTACATGAATGCAATTTATTATACAGTATTTCACACATTCCAAATCATGATTTATTTTATACAGCTTAAAAAGTAATGTATATGTAATTATTTTCCCCATGCCTATGTTAAGTTTAGAAATTGACAAATATCTTGCCTTATTGATATCTTCCAATTTTACTTGTATAAAGATTTATGCTTCCCCTACTCCAGAAAAAGTAATTGATTTTTATGTTAACTAAAGATATGGTATTTTCTGGATTTTTTGACCAATTTATAGACTATAGGAAAAGTGAACTAGTTATCTAACATCATTTTACTTTATTAAAAACTCTGTTCCTTTAAGTAATTAGCAGTATGGAACGTGTTTGTTAGGTGTCTTCAATGACCAGAGTTGTGAAATTACTAAGAAATAAAAATTGGTCATACGTAGATATATGGTTCAAGAAAGAGTTGAGGGTCATTGTTTTTTTAGACTGGTCTCTTTAGTTGTACAGGTGGGGTGCTTAGATCATAAATTAACCAAACAAGGACATTTTGAAAATTAAAGGGGACAAATACTGTTAACAATTGTGCCAGGATAACTGGTTTATAACTTGAGACTCTCTCAGGCAATTGGAACACGCGGCCACTCTATGTCTGGTAACAATGCACCCTTTTTTGCCTTGGCATTTAGAAGGAACAAGACCTTGTCCAGTTCATTCTAGAATCCTGAGTCAAGGAGCTAGGTTAATTTAATATGATAGCTAATAAATTAACATGTAAACATACTTTAAGTTTGTGTCGTGGAATTTAAGAAAAACTAGCAAACATTTCATTCGTAAAATGTTCAAGGACAGTTTAAAATTGTTTAATTTTTTTAAAATCTAACAATTTCTGAGAAAACCTCATATAGAGTAATGACATTGCCTTATCTATGTAGAAATCTTTTTTTAGTTAAAACAGTATTATTTCTATTAAAAGAAGAAAACCTTTATAAAACATAAATGGTGATCTCCCACAAGGAGGCATAACTTAAGTAGGTTTTTTTTCTCCCAAGAATTGCAATATGTTTCTGTTTTCCTAAATTGAGAGATCTATTTACCTTTGGCTTTTCTTCCAAACTTCAGTTTCACGATTTTGCTGATCGGAAGGACTGGGATGCATTTCACCCGACTCTGGTGGCAGAAGGGCTTTTTGCATTTGCAAACGTGCTGAGTTACCTTCGTCTGTTTTTCATGTATACGACAAGTTCTATCTTGGGTCCATTACAGGTAAATAAATAACATTTCCTAAAGACTATTTGTTAGATGTCATCATTGTTAATACCTTTCTACTCGTCCACTGGAACATTGTTCTCTCATGATGTTAAAGCTAACCTTTGTTTTTGAAAATAATTAACAATGGAAAGGACACAGTGTGTTCATCTACTTTGCTTCTGGCCTAATGATAATCCTTAGCTTTCAGGTATTGAAACTACTAAACTGTGGCCTATTGTCCAGTCCCTTCCTAGTCCACAGACATAGATAGGTTTTAAATATAGTTATTCTTCAGACATAAGAGGGTCATAAAAATCTGCTTCTTACCAAAATGAATCTCACATTTAAAGTTTTAAGTGACAAATATAAGGGAGGTGTTGTGTAAACAGAATTTATACTACGTGGTTTTGAAAATATGTAAGCTCTATTTTAAAAAATACTCTTTTACTTTGTTTAATAAGTATTAAATGTAGTAAGTTGAAAAATAGCATATTTAGAGCTAAAAAATTCACAGAATTCATATAGTCCAGTTTTTCAAATAGCATATTATAGTTGAGGGAATTGAGCTTTTGAGATGTTATGTGATTATTATGGGTGAGAGTCCAGGACTAAATGCTTACTTTTTTTTGCAGTAAAGAAAGGACTCAAAATTGGTTGAATTTACCCCACAGATTTTAGTAGTTGATTATTTTATAGAAAGTGGGATCAATTCTGCTAGGTGATTGGCTCTACATACACTCTTAAGTTATAAATCTGAAAATCTGAGCAATATTTATTTTTCCTTGATAAATCAAAATTTACTAACAATTTTAGATTCACTTTTATATTTTTAAAGGCAATATTTTTTGGAAACTAAGATGAAACTTACTTTTATCATAATTCTTTTTTTTAAATGTTTTTATTGTTGTTCAATTACAGTATCCCATATTTAAATACAAGGCAAAATTATCCTTTCCAGAGATATGAAGATGAAATGTGTAGGGGAAACCTGATTTGATTTGGTTTGTGCTGTCCTCAACAGCGTTTCCTGAAGTGTGACTCCCTTAACCAGGTCTGATGGAAATAAGTTTGGGACACACTGCTTTCCATATACTTCTCTGGGAATTCGCAGTTGACATTATTACAGTAAAGTCTGTGAGAAAGAAGTAAAGAAACTTGTTTAACCTTGTTCAAACTATCATTAATTATATTCATTTAATGCCATACCCATCTTTCACAAAATATACTAATAAGGTCTCTGTTTTCCTCCAAAATATGGTATGGGAAACACTGATTTGAACCATCTTTTATTTTTATTTAATTTTGCCAGTAATATCTTTTATGAATATTTTAAGCAAGAGTTAACAGTATTTTTACATGGATGTTGATTTTTTTAAGCTAAAAACTGATGGTATCACTCAGTTCATGTACTAGAAATTTCTTTATAAATTTCTAGAGTTAAAAAGGAGAAAGTATATTATTATTTCTTACTGCATTATCTATTTGTTTTTCTTATCTATTTGTTTTTCTTATCTATTTCAAATTATCTATTTGTCCTCCTGAATCTCTTCCCCAAAACTGTAAATGTGTGCACAAAAACTGCATCTGTCATGCAGTTTTTTTTCGCTGTTGGGTGTGTTTTCTCTTCCAGCAGAATAACTCATGGAGTTCTAATAGCCATAGAACTAACAAGTAGTTTGTCAGGCCAACAAATGTTTATTGTGTTCCTATTTTTTATAATGTCTTCAGGTTAATTATAATATATGTTTAAATAATATGATCCAGTTCGGCAAATGATTTCTTTAAAATTATTTTATTAAGGTATAATTTGCCTAGAATAAAATGTACCCAGCTTAACGGTATAGTTTGATGAGTTTCGCAAATGTATAATCTTGTTTAATTACCAGTATGATCAAGATATAGAACATTTGCATTCATCCTAGGAGTTTCTTGATGCCTTTTTGCATTTAGTATTGGGTTGGCCAAAAACTTAGTTTAGTTTTTTTCTGTACAATGTCTTTAGTAGTGCTTAGTTGTCTTTAATTTCGTTTGAAACAATTTTGCTAGATTGTATAGTGACAGCTGCATTTAAAAAAACTTATCAAAATTGGTGAATTTTCGTGCAGCCATTGTAATATTGAAGGTGGAAGAAAATATGCAACATTTTTAGTACATTATGCTTTGTTATTTCAAGAAAGATAAAAATGCAACTGAAACACACAAAAAAAGAGTTGTGCAGTGTATGAAGAGGGTGCTGTGACTGATTGAAAGTGTCAAAAGTGGTTTGTGAAATTTCTTAGTACTATTGACATCCTGGCCAAATAGTTCTTCACTGTGAGGCTGTCTTATTCATTGGAAGATGTTCAGCAGCACCCCTGGCCTCCACCTACTAGAAGCCAATAGCAGGAGATAGCCAACATCCTCAAAATATCCAAATCAATAAATCAATAAAGTTCTTGGTGAAAATGAAAAATGTGCCTTTTATTTCATGGAAAAAACTAAACGGACTTTTTGGGCAACCCAGTATCCTCCCCCGCACCCCGCCTTGTCTCAGGCAACCATTGATTATATGT
Organism: Glossophaga mutica; assembly: GCA_039655065.1. Taxonomy (NCBI): domain Eukaryota; kingdom Metazoa; phylum Chordata; class Mammalia; order Chiroptera; family Phyllostomidae; genus Glossophaga; species Glossophaga mutica. Next base: position 170,248,202 of record CM077304.1, on the reverse strand, counting down.
GTGTGGTTGTCTAATGTAGGCTAGTCTGAGAACTGAAGGATTTGAAAGTGCAAGCAGAATTCAAAGCACACCTTCCAGACAGAAGGTCATCTCCATCTTTAGAGTCCGACTGGTTCTCATGGTTGCAGCCTCCTTGCTCCAAGTCATCACATCAAGGGGAAGAGCAGAGGGCAAAAGGCAGGTAGCCTGGGCCTGCTGTCTTTCTCTTTTTATCAAGAGAACAAGTACTTTCCAAATACTTCCACTTGTAACTCATTGGCCAGAATTTGTGCATGTGACTATTTGTAGCTACAAGGAAGTCTGAGGAGGTGTAAGTACTTTTAATTGAGCTTATTTTCGAGTTCAAGAAACCAAGATCTGGTTAGTTAGGAAGAGGGCAAAAAAAATAGATATTGAATAGGAACCTGTAGAGTCATATTTTCGGGCTTTTTAAAAAGAAGCTTCCAAATAGAGTTGTTTTCTAGTGTGGTCTTATTAACATGACAGATTTGTTTAACATAATGGTGCCAATGTATTCTAGAATAATTTTATGTATAACATTTATAACTCCTTTTTTATATTTCCCTCATCACAAGTAAGAAACTAAATCAAACTAGAGTAATCCAGTTATGAATATAAAACTAAAATAAATGTGAAAAGGAAATTCACAATGTAAACTACTTTAGCAAAAGTACAACTTTTTCCCTTTATGTACATAACCTACTATTTCAGATAGTGTTTTTATGTAATAACTGCAGTTGTTTGTTAAATTTATTTGCATTTACTACTGCTTTTTCCTTTCAAATCTTTGCAGATTTAGAAGTTGACACACTTTTATTTTAACTGGTTATATAATCTATAGTAAAGAGCTCTCTCTTTGTTAGGATATGACCATATTTTATCATCTGAATGGAGACACTTTGGGGAATGAAAGGGATGCCATTAATTATACTAAGTTGGAGCAATAACTATGAACTGGGACCGGCCTAGGCAAATCAAGGTTTTTGGACTATCCTGTTGGGGAATACAAAAAATGATTCTGTATTCGGCAATGATTGAATCCTTTATCCTAGCATTTGACGTTTTTTATGATTGTATTCATGAAATTTGTGGCTTATATTGTGGGTAGACATTGAAAGGTGGCCTTCTACAGTCTTGCCCTACTTACTTTCTAGCCATCTCTCACTACGCGAATCTCTTTGTCCCTTCCTGAAATAGTTCTCCGTTTGGGTTAAGAGAAGTCACTAATCCCACACGTGTCCAATGCTTTCCCACTTCCATGTCGCTGTTCATGTTATTACCCTGTTTAGAATGTCTGAGCCATGTCCTCTGCTTGTTGAAATTTTACTTACTTGTTTAACCAACATATATTGAGTACCGGGAGGGTACTGGGCTCTGGGGATACTAAAATCCATAATAAGCTGCAATATCTCAGTAAAGAGGTCATAGTTCACTGAGGGTGATAAGCAAGCAGTGGCATTTAGAGCGGTAAATGCTGAAATACAGCACTTCAGTCCAAGGCATCAGAGAAGACTTCCCGGAAGAGATGGCACTGGAATTAAGCACTGAAAGATGAGGAGAGAGGAGGTGGGTGGAGGGCGGTCCAGGAGCGGGAACCTGTGCCAGCTTTAGTGGCCTCTGCACTGAAAATTGATGCCTGCACCTCTACTCCCATGCAAAAGGAGTACTCCAGCTGATGAACTTCATAACTGAACCTTTAATGAGCACTTCCTTAAGCTTGTCTTAATTGTAAACCAATTTAAATTTAGTTTGTCTAAAATTGTAAGTTATGTTGTTTCTACTAAATTAAAAATTCCTTAAGGATAGGGGAATTTTCTTGTTTGCACTTTACTCCTTTGCCATAGCAGTTACTTAATGCATGTTTGTTGAATTTAAAAACTGGTGCTGATTACTGTGAGAAAAAGAAAACAGCTGATGGAGAAATAGGGCTCTATCCTAGCTGTTGCCATAGCTACGTTATTCAGAATAATAACAGGAACTAACATTTACTGGACGTAACATTTACTGGGCACTGTGCTAAGTCTTCCTCTTACTTAATCCTCATCATGACCCATGCTATTTGCCTTTTACAAATGGCGAATCTATGGAATTGGAGGTTAGATAGTTCATAGAACTTATAAGTGGAGTCAAGAGTTGAACCAGAGTCTGACTCCAGAGACCAACAAGCTCTTTGATATCAACTCCCCTGCTTTTACAAAGGATGTCACATCTGCACCTCAGCAGATGTAACGGTGGGATCTATAAATAGCAGTGGCCATAGTAATAAAGGCAGTGAACATTGGAGTCCTCAATGTGGATCTTTTTAAAAATTTTTTATTTTCTATTTTTTTAAACTTTTTCCTTTTTATTGACTTTATTGGTGTGACACTGGTTAACACAATTATACAGCAATTCCACAACACATCATCGATACACCAGATTGCGTGCTCACCGCCCAAACTGTTCTAAGACCTTTACATTTATTACCTCACAACCATTCTAAGAGGCAGGAGCTTCTATTTTCATTTTACAGAGGAAGAAACAGAGGTACAGGCACATTAAGTAACGTGAGCAGGGTCACACAGCTGGTACATAGCGACACTAGATTCCCATCCAGGAGATGCGGTTCCAGAGCTGCTGGTTTTAACCACACTGCAAAGTTGCTTCTGTGTCTGTGCTACAGGGTAATACGATTCCCTCATTAACTTTTATGGTACAGTACTTCTGTGAGCAGGCGTCAATAATTTATAGATTTTTTAAAATTCCCCCTGTTCATCCATGTGTTTCCAGTGAATTAAACAACTTTTTTAAAAATATATTTTATTGATTATGCTATTACAGTTGTCCCATTTTCCCCCATCATTTCCCTCTACCTTGCACACCTCCTCCCACCCACATTCCCCCCTTTAGTTCATGTCCATGTGTCATAAGTTCTTTAGCTTCTACATTTCCCATACTATTCTTGCCCTCCCCCTGTCTATTTTCTACCCACTATCTATGCTACTCATTCTCTTTACCTTTTCCCCCTCTCTCCTCCTCCCATGCCCCTGTTGCTAACCCTCCATATGATCTCGATTTCTGTGGTTCTGTTTCTGTTCTAGCTGTTCACTTAGTTTGCTTTTGTTTTAGGTGTGGTTGTTAATAGCTGTGAGTTTGCAGTCTTTTCATGTCATATTTTTGATGTTCTTTTTCTTAGATAAGTCCCATTAACATTTCATATAATAAGAGCTTGGTGATGATGAACTCCTTGAACTTGACCTTATCTGAGAAGCGCTTTATCTGTCCTTCCATTCTAAATGACAGCTTTGCTGGATAGAGCAATTGTGGATGTAGGTCCCTGCTTTTCAAGATTTCAAATATTTCTTTCCAGCCCCTTCTTGCCTGGAAGGTCTCTTTTGAGAAATCAGCTGACAGTCTGATGGGAACTCCTTTGTAGGTGACTGTCCCCTTCTCCCTTGCTGCTTCTAGAATTCTCTCCTTCATTTTAATCTTGGCTAATGTAATAACGATGTGTCTTGGTGTGTTCCTCCTTGGGTCCAACTTCTTTGGGACTCTCTGAGCTTCCTGGCCTTCCTGAAAGTCTATTTCCTTTGCCAGATTGGGGAAATTCTCCTTTATTATTTGTTCAAATAAGTTTTCTACTTGTTGCTCTTCTTCTTCCCCTTCTGGGACCCCTATAATTCGGATGTTGGGACGTTTAACGATGTCCTGGAGGTTCCTAAGCCTCTCCTCATTTTTTTGAATTCTTGTTTCCCTCGTCTTCTGTTTGGTTGTTAGTTTCTTCCTTCTGGTCCACTCCATTGATTTGAGTCCCAGTTTTCCTTCCATCTCTATCCGTTCCCCATGCGTCTTCCTTCATTTCACGTATTGTAGCCTGCATTTTTTTCATCTAATTTGTGAGCAAAATCAACCAATTCTGTGAGCATTTTGATGACCAGCGCTTTGAACTGTACATCTGATAGGTTGGCTATCTCTTCACGGCTTAGAGGAGTTGACTCTGGGGTTTTCATTTTTTCTCTGGTTTGAGCCATTTTTGGTGGGTTTTTTTTTGTTTTGTTTTGTTTTGGTTTTAGTCTGGTCGAGGCTATTAGGTAGTGAGGGTGGAGCCTTAGGTGTTCCTCAGGGCGGGGCAGCCCAGTCGCTGGGTTGTGACGCTGTATGTGGGGGCGGGGTCCGAGAGGGAAGAATGGCGCCTATTCTGCTCTCTCCTGGATTCAGTCCCTTCTGCCACTTCCCCTCTGCCTGGACCGTCTGTGCACGGGAATGTGGGACCACCTGGTCAGCCAGCCGCCTTGTGTGGCCTCACTGGGTCTGCACAGTTGCCCCCCTTTGCCCGGGGTCCGCCAGCCACCGCCTGTGCACCTGGGAACTGCCAGCTGCTGCTGCTTGCATTCCCGGGTCGGCACCTCCACTTTTTCCTACCGCGACTCCGCCCCTCTTACCGATCTGGATGAATGGTTGTTGGACTTCTGTACAGTTCAATTTTCTATAAGTTCTGGTTGTTTTCTTGTTTCTAAATATTTGTTGTCCTTAATTTTGGTTGTGAGAGGAGGCACAGGGTGTCTGCCTACGCCTCCATCTTGGCCGGAAGTCAAATTAAACAACTTTTAACACCGGTAGTTAGATGGTCAAAGGAAAGAGAGGACCACAAAGCTTTCATCATAATCCTGCTCCATGACTTACTGTGACTTCATCTCTGTGAGTCTCGGGTTCTGGGTTTGTTGTGAGGATGAAATGGGTCAACGTGTATGAGATGCAGGGCAGAGCACCCGGCACATGGAGGGCTTTCCATCAGTGATTAGGGATGCCTCTGCTCCCTCTGCAGTCCGTGGAGTTTGCTGTGGCAGACCTGGAAAACTGCAGGAAAACTGGGAAAGTTCATGTAGTGTCTGATGCCTGAGTGCATACATTATTCCTAGCGAATTATTAAATTTGGCCTTACTGGATAATTATTAGGTTTAATATAGTGTCCTGTGCGGCTCAAATGGCATATTGTTGTCACGTGTGATGAGTAAAAAGTGATTTCAGGTATTTTGCATTTGAGGGATGGATATTTTCCTTTTAAGAATGTTAGAGCTAGAGGAAAACTTAGAGGTCGTGTAGTCTAGGGGTTCCCAGCTGTAGAGTCTGCTGCAGTCATCTGCATTCTCCAGTCCTGTCCTCAAGACACTGATGAAAGAGATGGGCTAGCTCTGGCAAATTGTTAACAGCATGCACATGAGTGGGTCATGCAGCATTTGGCCATCCCTTTTATATGTCAGGAAACTAAGGCTGGGCTCACCGCATTAGGAAAAAGACTTGGTGTAAATTGTTAACAGTTGCATCTTTTTTGGATGTATGTTCATATATTAATTCAACAAGTCCTGCTGTAATGAGGAACTGTTCTGTGAGAATTAAATCCTTCATTGTACCCAGTCCCAAATTTTTAATGGAAGAGCTAAGATAAAACTACGAAGTGATGTTTTAAAAAGCACTTGCAAGGAGTTAGAAGAATTCCCTTCTGCCTCTGCCATCTATTACTTCTGTTCCCTGAGCAGTTCATTGAATCTCTGAGCTTCAGTTTGTCACTTGGAAAAACAGAGGTAATACTAGCCTTTCCCACCTTCAGGGTAAAAATAAAATACGTGATACCTCTTGGAAAATGGTCGAGTTAGATTTAGAAAGCATATAAAAAGTAGTTATGTATTCAACATTTTAATTAATAAGTCAGGCTCTGGAGCTTACTGACATAGTCCTGCCCTTAAACCCTGCTAGGAGAGACAAACATAAATATTAGTATAAAGTGAAAAATAGTATTTTAGAGATTATATACCAAGTTCTTTGGAGCATGACTGAGGGGATGCCTGGAGAGTCAGGAAAGTTTCTTAGAGGAGGTGAAATTTGATCTGAGCCTTGAAAGGATGAGCGGCTTGCCTGCAAAGAACCAAAGGAGAGTGGCGAGAACAGACATGGGGAGTCACACTAGCGGGTGTGCTCAGAGGGGACAGGACGTCCTTTGTTCTCGGACCATGTATTGCAGTTGGGAAGGTGAGGCCTGGGAAGTAAGACCGGGCTGTGCTCCGGAGGGAGGTCTCCGTGCCAGGAACTGGAATATTATCACATGGGGAACGGAGGTTGGAAGCGTGAGTGACTTGACTGGGGAACTTTTAGATAGACAATTACAGCTTTTTCTGGAGAAAGACTTGGAAGAACGGCTAGAAGTTGCCATTTTCCTGCTTCCTTTTGTCAGTTTTCTCAGTTCTGCACAGTGCTCTTTGTGTGAGGCTTTTTGCCTCTGTTAAAATTTTTCAAGGACTAGTCTTTAGTGGCATTAACATATCCAAAGAAATGATTCTTGTAGTACCTCAGTATTTCTGTTTCTTCCCAAAAGGATGTGTTCATTTTCAGTCACATGAGCAGGGTAAAAGCTCTGTTTTCACCACATTCATAACATTTGGTGCTACCTTTCTTAGTAGTTTGCTATAATTCCATTTTTCTGTTTACTAGGAAAGATGTATGTATACGTTTTTCTCTGTGTTTTAGTATTAACTGCTGTGCAAATTTTAGTATTGATACTTTAATTACCTTTATCTTTCCATTTAATTCTTATTTCTCATATTTCTCAAGTAAAATTGTTAATAAGTCTTAAATAAGTAAACATTTAAGAGAGCATTGTTACTATTTTTACAAATAAATAAGCCTTATAATCTTTCTCACACTGTAATAAATGCACTGTTTTAATGTTTGCCTTCCCCGTGAAGGGTTAATGTGCTCCTCAGGCCGATGTCAACGCCGTGATCCCTGCTGTGGGTGCTGTGGGTTGTCCACACTCACAAGAGTTAATGTCATGCTTTTAAAGAACAACTCATGAAGTTTGTGGTTTCCTTATTAAATATTGCTTATCTTACTGTTAAAATTGAATTACTCTTTAAAACTTCATAATGCTAAATTCGAGCTTCTATTGTATTTTTTTATAGAAGCTCGAATATGGGACTAAATTTTTTAAATAAAAATTATAACATCATACACGGTCACTCTTGGAAAAGTCTTTAAGTTTACAGCATCTGCATGTTTTTCAAAAGCAATCTTTTCTGAAGTTATTTAAAGGAATTACTCTAATCTTACTGTCATAACTTACTAAGTTCTCTATTAATATGGTATGGCTTTATTCTAAGCACTCATGGTCTGAATAAATGATTTCTTTTCTGAGGTGACCCACACGTTTTGAGCTTTCTGGTTCTAAAAGCTCCCTGTGTCTTTTGTCAGAATTTTTGCAAGGGGGCCAAGTGAGGTAAGGGTAAGACTTTGAAAAAGTACCTCGTGGCTCAGTCACATGTGCAAGCCAGGCATATCGGACCTCTCGCTTCTGCAGAGCCCGGGTCACTAGCTTACGGTGTGCCTAAAAAATTCAGCATGCCTCTTCTCCTTAATTAGCTGGCTCATGTTAGCAGGCTAGAAGGGCTTGGCCCCTGGCCTGCTGTTACATTTTGTATCATTGGCGAGTGGCATATGTTGTTTTGGCAGGCTTGAGGCAGCTAGGAATTTTATTTGAAGCTCGATTTAATTATATAAATTTGACCTGGTTAAATTTGAGGAAGGATTATTTTTAAGCACTAACTTTTGTACTTTAAAAGTAATAAATGCATCTAGTAAAGAAAATTCAAAGTGAGAAAGTCCGCCTTCTAACTCCCAACCCTACCTACAGATAAGCATTATTAACGGTTTCTTGCGTAAACTTCCAGAGATTTCCTGTGCATGTTAAACTGTATCTATCCCCAAATACGTATGTGATGTATCCCTTAAAAAATAGAAATGTCAGCAGTTATAATACTATCCGATACCCTGCTCTTTGACATAGTACTTTATGGACACCTTCTGTGCTAGCACACATAGCTGCACCATTGTTTAACAAACAGTAGTTAAATGTTCTCATTCCTTTGCTGCCTCTGACAATGCTGCAGTGAAAATCCTTGTGTACACATGCATCTTTGCGTACTTCCTGTCTGTTGGCTAAATTTGTAGGGAGAGAATTGCTGCATCAAAAGGGTAATGTCAAATCATTCTCCAAATCTGTATGCGAATTTAAACGTCAAGAATGGGTGAAAAGTACTAATTCCCTAGATTTGAAGAAGTATTGAAGAAGAATGAAATTAGGGTTGGATAAAGCTTCCAGATGCACTACACGTGTCTACATTACAAAAGACACTCTTGTTAATACTAGACCCTCTCATTTGGCTTGCACACATGATATTTTCTTATAATGGACCCACAATGAAAGAAAATCAGTTACCTCAGCAAAAGAGATTACGGGCGGTCCTGGAGGAGGAAATGCTGTCCTTGGGGAGTTGGCCGCAGAAATTAAATGAAATACTTTCTCATATTGATTATATATTTGTAAACTTTAAGAAGCTATAAATATAAGCATTTATTTCCATTTAGATTTTAGTCCTTGCAAATTAGGCTTTTTTCTTAAATGTCCATGTCTCTACATTTACCGCCATAGAGACAAAGTCCTCTGCAGACTTGGTGTGAATAGAACGGCTTTTGTTAGGCAGCTGGAGTTTTGATGTTTTCAAAGTACTAAACTGTCTCAAATAGATGGGAAAAAAAGCAATAGTTTGTGGCTCATGTGTGTGTCTTCCTTTTATTTCCTGGCCATTTAATATTTAACATTTTATTTTCCCAATAACTTTAATGAACACTATGTAATATATTCCACAGATTTCAATGGGACAGATGCTTCAGGATTTTGGAAAGTTCCTTGGGATGTTCCTTCTTGTTTTGTTTTCTTTCACAATTGGATTGACACAACTGTATGATAAAGGCTATACTCCAAAAGAACAGAAAGATTGCGTGGGCATCTTCTGTGAAGAGCAAAGCAATGATACCTTCCACTCGTGAGTGTCTTTTAACATTTTTAGTAAATATATTTCTCCCTACAGCAGTGATTTTCAACCCTCTTCATCTCATGGCACACGTAAACTAATTTCTAAAATTCTGTGGTGCACCGAAAAATCTACTATATTTTTTGTAGTGTGACAAAATATAGTAGGTATAATTTTGATTCATTCACACCAGGAAGCTGTTGTTGTGTTGGCTGTGGTCATTATTTTATTAAACAATCAAAGGGAGAAGGGGTCAGCGCTCCTGACTAAAGAGTCAGGTATTTGCATGTTTGAAAAATTCTGTGGCACAGCGGTTGAAAATCACTGTTTTATTGCTCTATGTATGAATTAGTGCCTACAGAAATAGAACTTCAAATTTTCTTTAAGAAATTCCTTTTAATAAGAAATACTTATTTTTGTGAGTCATTTGATAGTTATCTTTACATGTAGCATATGAAATAATTAGTAGGCCCAAGGTGTTCCGTGGTCCCCCTGGCTGCAGCCCACGGAACTGCGGGACCCTCGGCATTTTCTGCAGGCTGGCATGTGGGGCGGGGCAGCTCTTTGTCGGTTGTGTGTATTGCAAGATGCTCAGCATGTCTGCTTCTCATCGTTGTTACAACCAGAACAGTCTCCCATGTTTTTAACACTTGTTTGGAGGTTATTAGAATGGAGAATTATTAAAGCTTCATGAACAATTTTTCCCCTCTAATTTACTGTCACAATACATATATACCATAATTACGTTCAGTAAGGAATTGAACAACCAATTGTGAGGCCAACAAAATATTGCCCCTCATTCTTAAATAAAATAACGAAGAAGGGGTGTTGAATTGTATATTTGTTGTGTTCCTGTTATGTACCAACTATTCTTCAGTTACTTTCATGTCATCTTATTTAAGGAATAAGAGTAAATGAATAATAAATATTCACCTAACACCTTCTATATACCAAACACTGTTCTAAGTGCTGAGTTAATGAAGTATCAGGGAACAAAACGACCTCATGGAGCTTATATTCTAATGAGATGACACAGACAGTAAAAAGAAATAAAACAAGAGAAATCAAATATATAGTGTTTTACACAGTGATAAGAGCTAAAGCAACGAAGCTTGGGCCGGGGGGATGTACATGTGAGAGGGTGCGGTTTTAGGCAGGAGGTTAGGGAAGGCCCCACAGGAGATGGCAGTCAAGTACAGATGCAAAGCTGGTGAGGGATCAAGCAGCCAAGGAGGTATCTGGAGGAAGAGCATTGGCAGATAGAGGGAATGGCAGAGGCAAACACCCTGAGACAGGGGTGTGTGTGCATATTCGAGGAAAAGCCAGGAGGCCGGTGTGGGTGTGCTGTAGTGGATCCGAGGGAGACTTGTAGGAGATGAAGTTGAAAGGTAATGGGGAACCTGTAGCACCTTGCTGGGCTTTGTAAGGGCTGTGGGCTGTTGAGATGGCCATTAGAAATTTTGTTCAGAGGAGCGCCAACATCTAATTAGGCATTAACAGGACCGTAGGTGCTGCTATGTTGAGAATGGACAGAAAGTCGGTCAGAAATCAAACAGGAATGATTTCCTTTTGAGTCTACTTCTTTGTTTAAAGTAAGGCATATCTGTACTGTTGAGTTCACCTCGTTTATTTTATAAAGTATTATTCTTGGATTATCAAGGTTTTCTCTTTGTAATGTTGATATAAATGAATTCATTTTTGCTAATTAATTTCTTTAATTTTCTTTTAAACAAAAATGTAATCATCTTTACAGGTTCATTGGCACTTGCTTTGCTTTGTTCTGGTATATTTTCTCCTTAGCGCATGTGGCAATCTTTGTCACACGATTTAACTACGGGGAGGAACTGCAGTCCTTTGTTGGCGCTGTCATTGTTGGGACGTACAACGTGGTGGTCGTGATCGTGCTCACCAAGCTGCTGGTGGCCATGCTCCACAAGAGCTTTCAGCTGATAGCCGTGAGTGTCCACTCTCCTAAACTTCGTATTCTCTTCAGGCCACACCCCAAGTGTGCAGTGGATAAGGAAACTGAATAATACGATTAAGAATTAGTATCACTTTAAAATCATGTTTTTTAATGCAAGTAATATATATTAACAGCAAATCTTAAACCAAATTTTTAGCTACAAGATGTGTAATGTAAACATTTGGACAGTTTAAAATTACCTCTCTTTTTCTCTCCCACCCCCCATGTGTGAGGGGGAACCCCAAAAATCCCGGAATTTATTTATAAAAAATTGTGTATTTATTCTTACATGTTTAAACTTCAGTCACCTTCAAAATACTCCCCATTTGATGGAACACACCTACCGAGATTTTTTTTCCACGGCTCGAAACAGTTTTTGAACTCATTGATTTTGATGCCTTTTAGTGCTTCTGTCATTTTTTGTTTCACCTCTTCCACATCAGCAAAACATTTCCCTTTGAGGACTTTTTTCATCCAGGGAAACCAAAAAAAAAAAGTTGCTCAGGGTGAGATCAGGTGAATAGGGAACATGGGAGACTAGGGTCCTGCTGTTTTTGGTCAAAAATTGCTGAACATTCAGCGAGGTATGGGCAGGTGCAGTTGTAAATCAACCATCGGGAAATGGGCAACTACGTTGAAAGAGTCTTCAAAGAATTCGCTGAAGCTGAATGCAGCCTCTCACAACAATGCCAGCTGGCATACTGATACAGATGGGCTCCTAGAACACTCACCTAGCCGGGGAAGCCTGTACTATAAGGGGCCCACCATCCAGAAGATAATTCTGTTTTTTGGGTCCCCCTTCATGTGTGTGCGTGCGCACCCCCTTGTTCATTTCTTGTGCTGCTTTTCATTTGCTTTTTATAGAATCATGAAGATAAAGAATGGAAGTTTGCTCGAGCAAAGTTGTGGCTTAGCTACTTTGATGACAAGTGTACATTACCCCCACCTTTTAACATCATTCCTTCACCAAAGACCATCTGCTATATGATTAGTAGCCTCAGTAAATGGATCTGTTCTCATACATCAAAAGGCAAGGTTAAACGGCAAAACAGTTTAAAGGTAAGAGATTAGAACTGCAACATAGAAGTTGTAACAATTCCTAATTCTGAAGTTTCCTAAGGCATAAATAAGCAGGCTTCTTAAGGCCTGGGACAGATTTTTTTAAAACTCCTGTATCCATAATGCATGGCATAGGTATAACATAAAATAAGAAGTCAACAAATATTTATTTAGAATGAGAAATAGAGCTGCAATTTTTTTCATGAAATCTTGTCTCTGTTTTATAACATTGAAAATATTCAGAATCCCTATTCTGTGAGCATAAAGATTGACTACTGTAGTCAGCTCATATTTTTATAGTTCTTCTTGAAAGTTATTCAATACATGGATAATTCAATACATGTTGCTATAAACCAGAAGTTGGCAAATTTTTTTCTGTAAAGGGCCAGAAAGTAAATGATTTAGACTTTACAGGCTGAAACAAAATCAAAGATTTATATGAGTAGTAATATAATAAGAAAGAAAATAAATTTCCACTAAATTTTCATTAATGAAATTAATGAAACTGTATAAGACCAACAATTAAAATAAAATGAAAAAAAAAGAAATTAATGAAAAGAGTGAATTCCACGTTCGCGGGGTGGATAACATTTTGTTTAACTGGGGTTCAGAATTGCTGTTCACCATCATCAAACTAATAACAAGTGTTCATCTGTAAAAATCATTCTGCACCCGCAGGCCATAAAAACCATGTAACAGGTCAGTTTGACCTGTGGTTCATGGTTTGCTAATTCTTCCTATAAACTGAGGATGCCTATGACTTTTTTTGAATCAAAATAAGCATAAAAGTGAATGAATAAGACAAATACGCAGGCTATGTTTGATCGAAAGAAGTGTTAAACGTTATAACACAGTGGCAAAAGTGTAGTGTAATAAATGAAGCATTAGAGGGTATGTGTTTGTACCTGCGAATATTTTTTTAAATCCACCTCATGTAAATATTGTTTATGCCCATTGTTTGTTTGTATCACATTATTGTTTGTTTTGAAGGAATGGAGGAATTTGAAACAAAAGAGAGATGAAAACTACCAAAAAGTGATGTGCTGCTTGGTGCACCGGTACCTGACCTCCATGAGACAGCGGATGCAGAGCACGGACCAGGCGACCGTGGAAAACCTGAACGAGCTGCGCCAGGACCTGTCCAAATTCCGAAACGAAATACGGGATTTGCTTGGCTTTCGGACTTCCAAATACGCTATGTTTTATCCAAGAAACTAACCATTCTCTAAGTCATGTAGAGAATAATTTTCAGTAATAATGGTGAATCTGAAAGACTGTGTTTGTATACCTTGCATTAAGTCAATAAGATATGTCTTGAAATAAAGAATTATGCAAAAGCCATTCTTTAAAATATTTACAGCATAAATCTGTTATGTAAAATACGTGTAGAATTAGTTTTTTAAAACCCTATGTTAGTGGCTTTTTTGCAGAAGCAAACAGATTAGTAGATAGATTTTGTAAGTATGCTGCTTGGTTTTCTAGTATGAACAGTGCTCTAACACTGTTTTTTTTCCTGTGTTTAAGAAGGGCAGTTATTGTACACATTGCCAGAAGGTTCTGTAAATGAAGGCCAGTAAATGTGGGCTGATCTTCGTCCACAGAATAACTTGAAATAGTAAAGTCATGGTTTTTAAAATCTCTGTTTTAGGACTTCACGAATATCATTTAAGAGTATAGTTTTGTCTAAAACTAGTCTATTTTTTAATTTTATTATAATCCTAAGTAACAAAGAAACAAACTTAGTGAATATTTGAACCTATTTATGTCTCTATAAATTTAAATTCACTTCAGTTTCTTTTTTGTTATTTACTTTTATGTGGTTGTAATCAATAAATTTTTAATTTTGCTATTTTCACTTTAATTGTCTTTACATATACATTTCCATGTATTGATACAGTCCATGTATTTGATTTTTATAGAATTATATCATTTTTGAAAAATATAGTTAGTAGACTTTTTATTTGTAGCTATGCAGTATTGTTTATGTACTTCTCTAAGGTTAGGTATTTGGTGGTTTTTAATTTTTCTTTGTCATAATAGTGCTATAATTTTTTTTTAAGTTGAGTAAAATGTTCATAGTTATTAAGCTAACCCAAAATAAGGATTTGGGAGATATTTCTTTATCATGAGTAGTCACAGACCGTTTTATTTTTGTAAACATTGGAAGACCCTTTAATGCAAGGATTTGTTTTATATTTGGACTAAGGTTCTTGAGCTTTTCTCCTGAAGTATTTTCCTCAGAATTTAATATAGCTTCTATAAAAGTGACTTCATTTTATTTGTGGATCATTCTTGCTACTTAAGCTGAAAAGTGTTGATTTTTTTTTAATTGAATAATAAAATGTATTTAATTTTTTCCTGTGTTCATGCAAAGGATGTAGTTAAAATTTTTTCATTGGTTATTGCGTAAATATTCTTGCAACATTTCCAGTTAATTGGTTACTAGATATATACTCACCTTCTTAACTGAATGTCAGATGGTCATAAGGCCACAGGGTTTGGGTAGCCCTTGGTCTGTAAGTACCACCGATCCAGGGGTCATTGTCTGAAGATGTTAGCACTGTGTTTCACCTTTGTACTTTTTGCTTTTTAATTTCCAAATTCTAAGTGTTCCCTCTTTGGGGCAAATTCTTACAAAAATGTTTATTGTAAAGTTATATATTTTTGTCTACAATGGGATTATGCACTTCCCAATAGGGATTTTACATCAGGATTTTTAGTCATTCTAAAAAATAGCTAACTATGAGATAAAAACATTTATGGAGTGCCTACTGTGTGCATGGATTACTTATAAGGTACGTGTTGAATGACAGCATATTGTAAGAAGAAGAGTGAATAAAACTTGACATTAGATTGTAAATTGACAGAGTCTGTTCACTATATTACAGTATACTTTTTCTGATATATAATTCATGTCATCAACTCCCCTCTTTGAAAGTATACAACTCAGTGTTTTGTTTTGTTTTGCTGTTTAATCACGGTAAGAAAGGCCTAAAATGCAAAGATCAATCTCAGACCACTTCATGCCCCTTCCTACGTCCAGTGGCAATTGGAAGGAACTTTTTAAAAACTTTACCCTTATATTTCATTAAAAGGACAAACATGAATTAAACCAGCTACTTACTTGAATTGCAAAAGTAACGTGATTCAACATGAAGATGGGAAACTGTCTACAAATTGCTGACAGCAATGAACTGCAATACACAGTGCATACAGGGGTCATGCAGAGCACACACTCTTGTAAAAAAAAATTTCAGTAACTTTAAAATCCACATTTTTCTTTAAAATCATTCATGAAAAAGATTCTCAAGTCAGAATTAACACCTCAGTCAAGCATCAGAAGCTGCATTACAGCTGTTTCATGTACGAGGAGACACCCTTTCACCAGTCATTTCCTTCTACTGTCTCTGCTTCTCTGTACTCGCCACTCCATCATTCCTTCAGATCCTGGAAACTGGATTTGTGGAACACCTGAAATCTGCTCTGATGTTGTGTACATGTACATTTTGTTGACCATCTGCAGTTACTAAGCCCGCTGGTAACTGGTTAGTAAATGCCTCCTCTGTTAGCTCTTCACTTAGTGCATCGATGCCATGATTGTTTTACTCATTCCTTTTTCTCCTTTCATAGCCTCTGAATTTCTGACGGTATCATGTTAAAGGTTCTACATGACTATCAAAGCCTAAGGTAGGCAAGGCAAAGAGAGTATCTTCTCCATTGATTGCCTTCCATTTCCCTTGATGGCATCTTTCGCTTGCTTCAACTGTTACAAAGCTGAAGACTTCACATGCATCTTTTGCAATCTTTTCTGTTTGAGATGTGGCATTTTTCATTATCGTCGCCACATTTGCAATTGGAAAATAAATACCTTGTTTTCCGAAACTTTCTTTCGAACAGTTTGTGTCCTGGTCATTCATGCTGCCAGCAGTACCATCATGAGGTATACCACAGCTTCCTCCAATGTGGTCCACAGAAATTCCTAGTTGAGAAGCATCTGTTGAGAACTGTAACCACCCATTGGCATGAAACACTGTCAGAACTGTGTTGTCAGTGGTGTTCAAGAGCACCTGTCTAAAACGATGTCTAATCTTTGCCCAATTTGAACTTCCAGTGCAGCCCTGAGTGGCTTCTGTCTCCAACCAGCTGTTTGGTTGATCACAAAAATCCATATTTAACATTTTTAGCTATTATTATTTTTGTAAATACCATATTTTGAAATAATATGTTCTCACAAAGATTCGTATGTGAATGTCATCCCAAACTGAAAATGAAATGTCCTTCAACTAGTGAATGAACAAATTGTACATATACCAATGGAGATCTTTTCAGTAATAAAAGGGATCAAGTCAGTCAGAGTCAAGCAGAGAAACAGAACATCCAGGATAGCTGCCCGCACCATGTGTGATATGTGGTGGTTTGTCTGCAGGGATTTAACATTACCCAATTGGAACTGGTGAAGCGTTCTCCCTGAGGCTGTTTCTGCATCTAGTGCTGGAACTTGGAGTTCACAGGGTGGGCAGTTGGGGCGGAAAGGCCCATTTAAAGTGGAAGAAACAAGGACAAACTGGAGCCCATGAGGACACACTGAGCCCAACGTCATTTCTCACTGTTTCTAACCTTGAGGATGTGGCTATCTGGTAGGAAAAGTTGCCCTTTGCCAGGGTGCAAAACACACATGTGGCCCAGGAATCAGAGACACTGAAGGCAGATGCAAGGCAAAGTGGCACACTGCAGGCCAGTCTGCCCGCCAGCCGACTGAGCCAACAGGTGAGTTACACACGTGTGATCTGCCAGAGTGCCTCCGTAAAAAACAAGACAGCTGCCGCTCCTCTTCTGCCCTCCGAACTGCACCTGAACCGCTCTTGCTGCCTACCCTACTGCAAACATACAAGGAAGAGAATTCTGGCAGATATAATTCAGCCTCGCCAAGTTGACACAGGAAAAACTGCTGTACGCCCCAATAGATAAATGTTACAGGTATTATGCTAAGTGGGGAAGCGTGTCACAAAAAGCCACATACTATATGACTCCATTTATATGACATTCTAGAAAAGATAAAACTATAGAAGCAGAAATCAGATCATTGGTTACCAGGATCTGGTGGGAGAAGACTGGTTGCATAACTCATCAAACTGTACACTTAAAAAGAGTAAATTTTAATGTACAGAAATTACACTTCAACAAACCTGACAAAAATACATAATGCAACAACATACTAAAATAAGAAAATAACTGGAATCTTAAAATTCATTATTATCCCAGCCCTGGCTGGTGTGGCTCAGTAGATTGAGAGCTGGCCTGTGACTCGAAAGGTCGCTGGTTCGATTCCCGGGCAGGGCACGTGCCTGTGCTGTGGGTCAGGTCCTCAGGTGGGAGTGTGTGAGAGGCAACCCGATGGTGCTTCTCTCACACATCGATGTTTCTCTCCCTCTCTCTATCCCTCCCTTTCCCTCTCTCTAAATAAAAATAAAATTAAAAAAATTCATTAACACTCCAAAAGAAAATTGTTGGAACATGAAAGTTGGTTACCCATCACTAGCATGACATAGGGGTGAAGTACAGTAATAAAGCCCCAGGTAAGAATTTTGTATTATTTTTTCAAAACCATTTTGGCTATTCCAGCTTGTTTTCTATGTGCATTTTGGTATCTGCCTATCAATTTCTACCAAAAAAAAGAGAGAAAACCTTGGGATTGTTATTAGAATTGTATCAAGATTGGAATTTTTGTTTTCCTCAGAAAATACATTTATACTATCAAGTAGGCTGAGGTTATGGGCACTGGAATAAAATCAGTTAGGTCTAATGATTAAGAATTACACCAAGAAAGTATTAATGGTACCAGGGATAACAGCTGCTGTGAATTTATCAATTGTAAGTTAATTGGTTAGCTTTCTGTCATCACTGCCCCATTCGTACACATGTTGTATCTTTTGAAGATGTATCATATTTTGCTGTTGGAAACCACCCTGCCTGGTTTCAGAAGCTGTAACTCCCCCATGGCTAAGGCTGAGTGAGTGACTTTCAGACCGTAAGCCACTAAGGAGACGAAGCTTATCTCCCTGGCAGGATCGCTGCTTCTGCTCCTTTTACTTCATCCATGACTGGCCCCCAATGCTTGATCGGTCAGCCAATGACGGGTAAGATTCCTCAAGGGGAAAATGACCTAAGACAGGCATGATCACTTGGAAGCCCCAAGGAAGGACTTGGGGGGCTATAGCAAAAGAGGGTGATGGACCCTCAGCTTTAACATAGCCTGAGTCCTCATTCTGTCTGAAAAGAACCTCGTAATCTCTTGGCTGTCTTACTTCCCTGCCTGACTTAAGCCTGAGACAAAGCCTTAAGCCTGAAACAATGCTGGTAGTGGGTGTAGCCCTGTGCTGGAAAGGGCAGGTTCCTTAGGGCAATCAGGCCTAAGAAAGAATATGTAAAAACCTGTGAAACCTGCATTATTTAGAATGCTCTCAATTAAATAAGGGTACAAGCAAGAAGTGAGTTTGTTCCTCAAAGTTTTATAGCTCTTTATTTATCTGACCTGACCCAAAATAGGTCCTCAGAGTTCTTTGTACATTATTTATTGTTTGATCCTTACTGCCTTACAATGATTAATGAGCTTGTATTCCTGTGCAAAACAAACCCAATAAAAGCCCATTAAGGAAAAGGCCCTTGGCCCTTATCCTTTGAGAGATCAGCCACCTTTCTTCCCCAAGTAGATCATGTCTTGGTAGATTTATTCTCATCCGTAGCAGCTGGGGGTGGGGGGGGGCAGGGAACCTGCGGGCAGAGCCCCCTTCCCCCACATTTTGCTGTGTATAATGTGCACCCATGCTTTTGGCCCAAACTTTCAGGAAAAAAATCTTCCATTCATTTTTAAATTCAATTATTTATTTATATTTAGATACTTATTTTTGTGTTGCGAGAGAGTTTTAGCATTTGTTTTTGAACATATGGTACAAGAAGCTTTATGTAACAAATAATTACAAAACACAAGAACAGATAAAAGGTATTTAAGGTATTATCCATATAAAATACATATCCTTATTTTTCCCCAAAAATTTGGGCAAAAAATTGCACACTATACACGGCAAAATACGGTACCCAGAAGAATTGCCGATTACAGGGTTTCCCTTCAGTTGATCATTTCACACGTGTTTTCCTTCTCTACTCCCAGTTCGAGATAAATAAGATGTGCAAGTGAAATAAGCCACACGGTGAGGGACAAATACCATATGATCTCACCTTTAACTGGAACATAATCAACAACAAAAAAAAAGCAAACAAAATATAACCAGAAACATTGAAATTAAGAACAATCTAACAATAGCCAGAGGGGAGGGGGGAGGGGACAGTTCAGAGAAGGGTTTTCAGGAACTACTGTAAAGGACACATGGACAAACCAAGGGGGAGGGTGGAAGCCAGGGAGGGAGGTGGGTTTGGAGGGGGTTGGGGGAGGTGGGGAAATGCAGACAACTGTGATTGAACAACAATAAAATAATTTTTTAAAAGATATGCAACTCAAAATTAGGAAAAAATTTTATGTGCTAATTACATGCTTT
This sequence comes from Glossophaga mutica, assembly GCA_039655065.1. Taxonomy (NCBI): domain Eukaryota; kingdom Metazoa; phylum Chordata; class Mammalia; order Chiroptera; family Phyllostomidae; genus Glossophaga; species Glossophaga mutica. The sequence goes on along the minus strand of CM077304.1, from coordinate 170,228,784 downwards.
GTAAATAACCATCTTTAAGACACATGATTTCTAATTAAATTAAATTACAGTAGTAAAAGAGGCAAAACAGCAGGTTTATATCAGAGGTAAATGCATGTTTTAAAAAAGAACTGTCTCAGCCAATCAGATAAATGCCAGGTAAGCTCCATTTTTCTCCTTCCTGCTACTAGCAATCTAGAAGTTCCTCTCTCAGTGTGTCTCTGTATGTTTTTCTTCATTAGAAAGGCCACTCAATGGATTAAGCTTCAATAGTTTGTCCTTGGGCTAGGGAATATATATATGACATATATATAACAAATTTGTGAAACTATTAATTCTAGTCACTTACCTGCAGGTTACTTTGGGTTTTTGTATTCGAATAATATATCATCTTTACATTATAATAGTATTATTTCTTCCTGTCTAATATCACTTCTTTTTTTTTTTTTGCCTTATTACACTGACTAGAGTTTACTGTACAATTTTTAATAGAAATGTTGATTTCAGGCATTGTCTTCCCTGATCTTTTTTTTAATCAGTATTTTTTTAATTGTTGATATTGTACAGTTTATGTCTTCCCTGATCTTAAAGAAAATGTTTTCAATATTTCTCCATTAAGTATGAGATTTGCTGCAGGTTTCTTGTCAGTTTAAGGAAGTTCCTTTCTCTTCATAGTTTGCTCAGGGTTTACTTTGTTGTGAATAAATGTTGAGTTATATCAAATGATTTTGTGTATTATTAAGAGCAAAGTAATTTTTCTTCTTTATTGTGAATAGGGCTTAACAGAACCTTTCCCCATGCTCTTAAGAGTTGGCCTTTGTTTAACTCACCCACTAATGTGATAATCCAGTATGTTGTTAGGCAAACTGGTTTATGGTAAAAATTGACCCTGATTGGTAAATCGCACTGCATTGGGTGGGATTATCATTGAACTCGGAATAGATGGTAGGGGAGCCATGGATTTGGGCTTTTCCGAGTGCATACCACTTATAACTAGGACGTCATCTGCGAGGAGTTTGAAAGTTATGCCTGTGGAATTCTTACAAGGGATAACTGGTTTTGAGGAGATGCGACCTTTAAGCTGGAGTGTTTGCACCCACCAGACGTGAATCCGAGACATCACCTGGGAGGACAAAGAAGACGCAGCAGTGATGGGTGTGTGAACTGCTGCGGCGCGGCTGCAAAGACCCCACAGGAGAAGCACATCTGACACGGTCCTGTTAGGGTCTGGTCCCTGTGCTGTAGCTTTCTGAGGATATCGGTACCAAGGGGCTGTGGTGCTCTTACAAGTCTGAATGTTTGATTGCACAAACACTCCCTACTTGGCATTGCAAATCTAGTAATGCAGTGAAATATGATCATTGATTTTCTAATGCTAAATCAGTCGTGTTTCTGGGATAAATCCAAATCGATTATGATCTATTTCGTTTGCAGGATTTTGTTTGATAATATGTTGTTTAGGGTTTTTGCAGCTACGTTCATGGGGAAAATCAGACTGATGGTGTTCCTAGATCTTATCGTCCGCTAACGTTTTGAGGGGATTAAGAAGTACAAGTAGGTGGTTACAGAACAGCTGTGGGGATGTGAAGGACAGTATAGGAAATGGAGTTGCCAAAGAACTTACGTGCATGACTCATGGACATGGACAAAGTTGGGGGTGCTGCCTGAGGGAGTGCGGGGTGCTGGGTGGCAGAGGGAAAAGAGGGAAAATCAGGACAACTGTAACAGCATAATCAATAAAATATAATTTAAAAAGATTATATTAGTCTAATAGAAAAATTGCAGAGTGTTACTTCTTTATTTATACTGTGGGACAGTGTAAGTTCAACCGGCAGTGTTTGGGCCTTAGATATTTTGGTAGACTCTCTCTGGGCCTGGAGTTTTATTTGAAGAAAGATTTTAAATACTGACTAAATTTCCTTAATGGTTATGGGACTATGTAAGTATTCTATTTCTACTTGAGTCTGAGTTGATAAATTCCCCCAATTAGGTACTGTCCACTTTGTCTACGCTTTCAAACCTACTGACACCAAGTGGTTCGGGATATCCTCTCAGTACCTGTTCGGATTCTGTAACATCTGTAGGTGGTTTTTCTTTTCCAAGTCCTAAATTGTTTTCTTGTCCTTTTCCACTTCTTTTCTTGCTTAATTTTGTCAGTTTTGTCAATTATATTAGTCATTTTAAAGAACCAATACTTGGCTTTATTCATTTTCTTTGTTACTTATGATTACTATTTTACTTGATTTCTGCTCCTCTGCTTATTTCCTCAGACCTTTTAAAAGTCTGAGCTGGTAGCCATCTGCTCTGACTGGGTGGCTCACTTGGTTGTAGTGTCATCCTGTCCAACAGAAGTTCATGGGTTCCATCTCCAGTTGGGGCACCTACCTAGGATGTAGGTTCAATCCCTGGCTGGGGTGTGTGTGGGAGGCAACCAATGAATGTTTCTTTCTCACATCCATATTTCTCTCTCCCTTCCTTCCTTTCTCTCTAAAATCAATGAATATATCCTCGGGTGATGATATAAAAAAGGAAACAATAAAAAAATCATTTTAAGTGTATTCTGTTGTTTTTCTTCCTAATTTGTATCATTTACAAATCATTTTCACCCTTTTTAAAATAATGTAAATATGTAAGTTTATAAATTTTAAGGTGTTATTTAAGCTGCATTCTGCATATTTAAAAAATTTTAAAGTTAGCAATTTTATTATTGTTTTGTTTTTAATATTTTTCTATTTTTCATTATAATTTTCTTTTGATCATGAATCATTTAACAGCACATTTCTCAATTTCCAACATCAGGTTTTTAAATCCTTTTTTTACTGTTATTTAATTTTGTTATTAATTTCTAATTATGCATTGTTGTTGAAAGAGTGTTTGAAATTTGTCAGTTTGTCTTGTGGTGCAGCAAGTGGGCAAGTTTGTGAAATTGTTCCATACTGAGATTAGAAGTGTGCTTTTGGTTCTGTTCTATATGTACTCATCCGGTGAATCTAGTTAACTGTGTGGTTCAAATCATCTATATCTTTATTGTTTTTTTCTTTTAAATCTGCCAATTACTGAGAAAAAATGTGTTAAAATTTTTCCTACTATGAGTTTTCCATTTACACCATACCAGATTTAGTTATATATTTTGAAAGATGTTATCAGCTCCATGCAGATGTTAGAACTGTTATTGTTATTGTAACCCTCTTCATCTTGAGTAATGCCTTAGTGTCTATTTTTCTAATATTAATAAAACCATAATAGTTTTGTTAATATTTTCCTGGTATAGTTATCTCTTTCCATCCTTTTCTTCTTAATTTTTCTGTGTTGTTATGTTTTAGATATCTGTTTCAAGTAGCACATACTTGGATTTTCACCCCAAAGAATATTTCCCTTGTTTCTAAAACTTTGCTTCTACTATGAGAGACCTTGTGATTCAAGTCTTTGTTCATCCCTAATGTTCTTTCCACCTTCTTTGGGTAGGGATGGGTGTCCCCTTTTCTGAAGCTCCTGGCCAGCAACCCCCTGAGGGCAGGTGGCCACACCTGTAGTAGGCACAGGGCATTTTAAGCCGCACTATGTAAACGATGGAGAATCCTTCCACAGTTCTTCCACTGCTGAGTGAAACTGGATTTTTCAAAGGCAGAGTGCATCCTTACTGACAGCCTCATCTAGTTAACCAGGAATGTGCAGGAGCGGGGTGTCAGGCTCACTTCTAATTTCAAGTCCTGTAACATGAGCAGTTATGATGTAGGCTAGGAAAACAAGGACTGAACTCTGTAAGTCAGGATAACAGGGCTCTCCTCTGGGCGGTGGAGGCAGTGGGTTTGCCATGACGACTTCCCAGCCGTTCGCCTGCTCTGTCTCATGGGAGGTATGTGTTTGGCCAAGTCACTAAATATACCTGAGCTTCAATTTCTATTACAAAATAGAAATTGAAGTTGCATTAGATCCCTGAGGGATACCACTTAAGCACTAACATTTTCTGGTTCTGCAGAGAATAATTATAGTCTGTTTACATTACTGGATCCATCCAGTCCCCGAAGTTCTCAGAATGCTAAGTCTTTTAGCAAAGGATAGATTGTTACAAAGACAGCCTTCTGTGTAAATACCAAGAGATATTGTTTTTTTACAGGCCCCACTTTATATAAAAGCCATTCAATGGCTGTTGTATAATCATTTAAAAATATTTTTATTAAGCATTGATTTAAAAAATGCAAGAAAAGAATATAACACCTTAGAGCAAATATTGCACTTATCTCTTTTTTTACATCTTCACAAAACTCAGTTCTAAAATCCCCTTCTACAGAGATGTATAAATAAACTGCTTCCAAACTGTCAACTCTTGAACCATCAGTTTCCTGTGACCACACTGAGACGCCTGCTTCTCTGGGCGCAGGCGCAGAACTTCCACCAGCGAAACTGGAGGCCTCGCACCTACATCGTGTGAAGAGTAAATCTTTCTGAATGCTCAATATTTAATATAAGATTATTTTTCTACTGAAAAAATAGATCTCTCAAAGGCAATGACAGAATGAAGCTTGAACTGACACAGTTCTCTGTTAGCATCGCTTGTTTTCCAAGGCATTAAGGAGCTTTTGATTCTTGGTCTTGAACATCATGACAAAGCTGTTTGGCATGATTTTGGCTTGCCCATCTTCACCCACTTGGCCCATAATAATGTAATTTTGACCTAAAAAAGAGAATATAAATTAACTTTTTTCTACATGTGCTTGTTTGAAACAATAGTTATCTCTAGATAACCGTTCTATAAATACCAGTTGTACATTTATTCTATCTAGGATAAGATCTGGTTTAAGACTCTCAACAGACAGCCTCCAGTCAAGATGGCAGCATGGGTAAACATGGCTCACTTCCTCGCACAACCATATCACAATTACAGTTAAACTGCAGAACCACCATCATTCAGAACCACCAGAAACAGAGCTGAATGGCAGTCCTATACCTATGGAATTAAAGAAGAAACCACATTGAGACTGGTAGGAGGGGTGGAGACATGGAATGGGCTGGTCTCACACTCACATATGCTGGATAAAAATCAGGAGGAATATCCCAGGGATCCCAGCCCTAGACCAGGCCCCCCAACGCAGGGTTCCAATGCCAGGAAGATAAGTCCCTGTAACTTCTGGCTGTAAAACTCACTGGGGATCCAGGCTGTGGAAGACACAAACTTTTGGAGTCCCATGAAATTCCTCTTAAAGGGCCTACACAGTGATCCCATACCTCTTACTAAGTGGCTGTAGACCCGGTACTATCAGCAGCTGGCCTTAGTAAACAACTTGGCCTTCCTGGACTCCTCCAAGCCCAGCACAAGTAGCAACCATCTGCAAGTCATTCTGTAGCTTATGCTAAGTGGTCTCAGACAGAACACGTGTGGTGGCTGACCTTGGACATGACAACAGCAATCAAAGCTCAACTACAAGAGAAGCATATACACAGCCCACTAGGTGGGTACACCTTGAGTACCCAGCTTGGGTATAGGCGAGGCTGTGCCACTGGACCCTACAGGGCACCTGCGACATTAATCAAGTCTACCAAGCCTGGAAGACATAGAAGCTCTATCTAGAACATGGAAACAAACACAGAAAGGCTGCCAAAATGATGAAACAAAGAAACATGGTCCAAATGAAAGAACAGAATACAACTCTAGAAAAAGAACTAAACAAAATGGAGACAAGCAATCTACCAGAGTTCAAAACACAGGTTAAAAGGCTGCTCAAGGAACTTAGAGGGAATCTCCACAGCACAAAAAAGATCCAGTCAGAAACGGAGGATATGCTAATTGAAATGAAGAACAATTAACAAGGAATAAACAGTAGAGTGGATGAAACTAAGAATCAAATCAGAGATTTGGAATATAAGGACCCAATCAGAACAGCAAGAAGAAAAAGAATCCAAAAATATCAGGATAGTGTAAGGAGTCTCTGGGACAACTTCAAGCATACCAATATTCACATCATGGGGGTTCCAGAAGGAGAAGAGAAAGAGCAAGAAATTGGAAATCTATTTGAAAAAATAATGACAGAAAACTTCCCTAATTTGGTGAACATAGACATACAAGTCCAGGAAGTGCAGAGAGTCCCAAACAAGATGAACTCAAAGAGGCTCACTCCAAGACACATCATAATTAAAATGCCAAAATTTAAAGACAAAGAGAATCTTAAAAGCCACAAGAGAATCGCGGTTCGATTCCCAGTCAGGGCACATGCCTGGGTTGCAGTACAGTTCCCAGTAGGGGACGCACGAGAGGCAACCATACATTGATATTTCTCTCCCTCTCCACTTCCCTTCTAAAGATAAACAAATAAAATCTTTTTAAAAAATTTAAAAAAAAGCCACAAGAGAAAAGCAGTTAGTTATCTATATGGAAGCTCTCATAGCTGATTTCTCAAAAGAAACTCTGCAGGCTAGAAGAGATTGGCAAGAAATGTTTAAAGTGATTAAAAGCAAGGACCTACAACCAAGACTACTCTATGCAACAAAGCTATAATTTAGAATTGAAGACAGATAAAAAGAGTTTCCCAGACAAGAAAAAGCTAAGGAGTTTATCACCACCAAAGCAATTATTATATGAAATGTTAAAGCATCTTTTTTATGAAGATCAAAAATATGAACATTAAAATGGCAATAAATATATATTATCAACAATGGAATCTAAAAAACAAAATAAACAAACAAGCAAAACAGAAACAGTGTCACAGTTACAGAGAACATTTTGTTGATTGCCAGATGGGAGGGGTGAGGGGTATGGGCAAAATAAGTGAAGGGATTAAGTACAAATTGGTTATTGCAGAATAGTCATAAGGATGCAACGTACAGCCCAGGGACTGTAATAGCTAAAGAACATATGCACATGAGCCATGGACATGGGCAATGATGTGGGGATTGCCTGAGGGTGTGGGTGATGAGGGGAGGGGCAAAGGGGGAAAAATTGGGACAACTGTAATAGTATAAACAATAAAATACAATTAAAAATACTCTCATCAGCAAAAATCTAAATGTAACTGAGTAACACGTTCCAGGTATGCTAACGCTAGGAGACCAGATGGAATGCTTAGACCCAGGCATGCCCTGTTCTGTGGTTCTGTAGGTCTTGTGTCCTTACTGAGTGTCCACCAAGAAGAGTGTCCTGTGTTCATGGGAACGGCTCTCATTCCTCGAGTGCTCCCTGACATGCCATCCTCAGATGGCCTTTCAGAGTCCCACTGTGCTCCTGGATTTTCCAGGCATTTGACAACAAATGACCCATTGTCTTCAGTGGTTGTTGTCTTGAACTTTTTCCAACATCCAAGCATCTATACTAAGTAAGTTTCTTCAGGGCATGGTTGGCTCATATATTTCTTTGCATCATTGTGGTCCCTTGCAGAAAATAGGCACTAAAAAAGTACTTCTATCTGTTACACTTTTTTTTTATTATATTAATGTGTTTGGCTAAGTTAGGCCTAGGCTGGAGTTTTTGCTGTGGTAAAATGGGCTCAACTCTGAAGATTTATGTTTCCTCAGAAAAATCTATTTTATTGATTATGCTATTACAGTTGTCCCATTTTTTCTCCCTTTGATTCCCCTCCATCCTGTACCCCCCTCCCACCATTATTCCCCCGCCTTAGTTCATGTTCATGGGTCATACATATAAGTTCTTTGGCTTCTCCGTGTCCCATACTATTAACCTCCCCCCGTCTATTTTGTACCTACATTGATGCTTCTTATCCCTGTACCTTTTTCACCATCCTTCCCTCTCCCCTTTTCCACTGATAACCCTCCATGTGATCTCCATTTCTGTGAATCTGTTCCTGTTCTAGTTGTTTGCTTAGTTCAGTTTTGTTTTTGTTCTTTTAGCTTCATTGTTGATACTAGTGAGTTTGTTCTCATTTTACTCTTCATACTTTGAACTTCTCTTTCTTAGATAAGTCATAAAGAAAGTGTGTATCAGGACCTCCTTTTTTCTCCCTCTTCCCCAGTGCATCCTCAGAGGAATATGAGCTTCCCTTTTCTCTTGCACAACCCTTCCTCTATGGGCTGAAAATGTCATCACAGAGGTCCTAAGCCCAGGAAAGCTTGCCAGGCAGGGCCCACACTGCCACCTGGAGGCTAGTATCATTATGAGATCTTAAAGTATTTAGATGTGCTTTATTTGCCATTCCTGGAAGTCCTGGAGAGAAGTGTTATCTTTTACAGAGCCTTTGCTGTTTCCTCTGAAAAATGGATGTGAGACCGCTGGCTTCCTGACTGTTCTGAACAAGCTGAGTTCATAGTAAAGCTTTCTTGAAGTGAATATTCTGTATTTCTCTCTCTCTCTACCTCTCTCTCTTTCTCTCTCATTTGTTTTGTTTTTGGCTTTGTAACAACAAGTCTGAGGAAAGGAATGAGTTTAAATTTGATAGAGAAATCATGGCACATCACATAGTAGGACGGCAGGTGTTATTACCATTTCAAAGAGAGAAATGGTTTGCTGTTTTTGGAAAGACATCAACACATATATCATGTGGGGGAAAGTGGTGATAGAATATGTATAGTATGATCCTATTTTCCAAGTGTGTATACAGATAGAAACTTTCTGGAAGTTTTCATAGTACCGCTAGGTTTGAAAGGGAAAGGGCTTCACATTTTATTTTATATCCTTCTCTACTTATTTAAACTTTTAAAAAAACATGGAACATATATTACTTTTACACATCAAAGAACTTGATTAAAAGTTATGTGCCTCTGGTTCTGAGAGTAACTTCCCTCTTCCATAATTTCTGTTAATAAACTCATTCCTGTCTATGGGTTGACTGCTCCCATATCTGAAAACGATTTCCAAATCTTTAACTCTGGCCCATACATGCCCCTTTCTCTTCTAAACTTGGGCTCTGAATAGTCTTTTCCTTGATACATATTTTCCCCTAAATATAGTGTTGGCACCCTAATTGCAATAATTGAACACTTTCTCCCAAACTGCTCCTCTGTGTCCATTCCAAATTGATCCAACTTCAAATGTTTTTTGGACTCATTCATCATTTCCACCACCTTGTCCTTGTCCACATTACAAGAACTTGGACTGGAGCCCAATTCTGCTTGACTCCATGGTCTTTCTTCTCTACCAGAAGCCCTGACTTGACTTCTCTTAAGTAGCCATGGCATGGGCAGACCCCTGAGTGGCTCAGAGAGGCTCTCTTGTCCCCTCCTCCACCCTGAGCTCCCCTACAACAAAGGCTCACGCGTTCCTCCACACTTACCTCTTCTGAGGAGAGGGCACTGCTTGCAGACCACGATGATCTTGGCACTCATGTTCTTGCCAGCCTGTTGAATTGCCAGGTTTCCCTCTTTATAGATGTTGATGAGTGAGACCGTGGCATGCAGACTTCCACCTCGAGGGGTCGTTGTGATGACGGTGCCGGCAAATACTGCAGCAGAAAATGTTTTGGAAATAACGTAACAGTGAAGGCAGATGTGAGCAGCACTGTAAATAATTTTACGTTTTTCCCAGTTTTAGATGGCAAACATTTTAATGTTAAAGAGAAGGCCCTAACAGAGCTATCCAATTTGATTTTGCATGCTTGTCACCAAAACTCAGGTTGGAGAAAGGAGCTGTGGAGCTGTCACGCTGCCCATGTTGCTGGGCGTGGAAACCTAGGAGGGAAACCTACAGAGCTGCTGCACCGTGGCCCAGTGCTGAGAAGGGGACTCTAAGATGTCTCATCCATGCGTGGGCCAGTTACCAAACAGGGCGGTATAGGCTCGTGAGCCTCAACCCGTGCACACGCAGCAAGACCTTGAATCTTTTTTAAAAATACATTTTATTGATTATGCTATTACATTTGTTCCATTTTTTTCTCCCCTTGATTCCCCTCCATCCTGTACCCGCCTCCCACCATCAATCCCCCACCTTAATTCATATTCATGGGTCATATATATAAGTTCTTTGGCTTCTCCATTTCCCATACTATTCTTAACCTCCCCCTGTCTATTTTGTACCTATCATTTCTTATCCCCTGTACCTTTTCCCTCATTCTCCCCATTGATAACCCTCCATGTAATCTCTACTTGTGTGAATATGTTCCTGTTCTAATTGTTTGCTTAGTTTTTTTTTTTTAGGTTCATTTGTTGATAGTTGTGAGTTTGTTGTCATTTTACTATTCATAGTTTTTGATCTTCAATTTCTTAGGTAAGTCCCTTTAACATTTCATATAATAAGGGCTTGGTGATGATAAACTCCTTTAACTTTACCTTACCTGGGAAGCACTTTATTTGCCCTTCCATTCTAAATGATAGCTTTGCTGGATAGAGTAATCTTGGATGTAGGTTCTTGCCTTTCATGACTTTGAATACTTCTTTCCAGCCCCTTCTTGCCTGCAAGGTTTCTATTGAGAAATCAGCTGACAGTCTGATGGGAACTCCTTTGTAGGTAACTCTCCTTTTCTCTTGCTGCTTTTTAAGGTTCTCTCCTTATCTTTATTCTTGGATAACTTAATTATGATGTGCCTTGGTGTGTGCTTCCTTGGGTCCAACTTTGGGACTCTCTGAGCTTCCTGGACTTCCTGGAAGTCTATTTCCTTTGCCAGTTTAGGGAAGTTCTCCTTCATTATGTTTTCAAATAAGTTTTCAATTTCTTGCTCCTCCCGTTCTCCTTTTCACACACCCCTATGATTCGGATGTTAGAATGCTTAAAGATGTCCTACAAGTTCCTAAGCCTCTCCTCATTTTTTTGAATTCTTGTTTCTTCAGTCTGTTCTGGTTGAATGTTTATTCCTTTCTTCTTCTCCAAATTGTTGATTTGAGTCCTAGTTTCCTTCCCTTCTCTATTGGTTCCCTGTACATTTTCCTTTATTTCACTTGTTATAGCCTTCACTTTTTCCTCTATTTTGCAACCATACTCAACCATTTCTGTGAGCATCCTGATTACCAGTGTTTTGAACTGTGCATCTGATAGGTTGGCTATCTCTTTGTTGCTTAGTTGTATTTTTTCTGGAGCTTTGATCTGTTCTTTCATTTGGGCCACATGTTTTGTCTCAGCATCTGTTATTTAGTAAGGGGTGGAGCTGTAGGTGTTCACCAGGGCAGGGCAGCCCAGTCGCCGTAAGTGACGCTGTATGTGGGGGAGGGGTCTGAGAGGGAACAATGGCGCTTGTTCTGCTCTCAGCTGGCTTTCAGTCACTTCCCCCACTACCCACAAGCAAACTGGGCCCTTCTGGTGCTGATTTCCAGGTGGGTGGGTTTGTGTACATTCTAGGACCCTGTGGATCTCTCCAATGAACTGTCCTGTGAGGCTGGGAGTTTCTCTTGGTACCTCGACTTCCACAAGTGTTTTCAATCAGAGGCTTTGAGGCTTTATTTCCCCACTGGGGCCCTGGGCTGTGCAGTCTGTCTCACTCCCCAGTTGTTCCTCTGGGTTTATCCCCACAGAAATGTGAGACTGCCCGCTCCACCAGCCACTGCCTGGCTGGGTCCTCTAGCTGCCACCCTGCTGTGAGTCCTCTCTGCCTGGCTGCCTGTCTCTGCCCCTCCTACTGGTCTGTAGGAATATTTCTTCTTTAACTCCTTGATTGTTGGACTTCCATACAGTTTGATTTTCTGGCAGCTCTGTTTTTTTGTTTTTAAATTTGTTGTTGTCCTTTTGATTGTGTAAGGAGCCACAGTGTGTCTACCTACGCCTCCATCTTGGCCGGAAGTTCAAAGACCTTGACTCTTTAGAGGCAACACAACATGAGGGGGTTTGGGCCATGAAGATGAGTGGACGCCTACCTTTCTGGGTCTCTGCCCATCCCTCCCTTTAGCTGTCCTTTCTCCTGGAACTTCGGTTCATCCGATGGGTCCCCATTTCTCTCTGATTATCAGTAAATATCTGTCTTTTTCTGGGTCTTTGATATTCTCTTTTTTTATCCACCCTGTTTACATCATTTACTGAGTCAAAGTAGAAAAACTGAGGTATAACAAAACATTTTCTTGCTTACAATAAAAACAACTCTAGCAAGATTCAGTTGCTTTTCATTATGTAATTCTCATTTTTCCACTGTGACCCTCAGAGAAGGAGTCTCATTTGTGAGCTGCAGAAGGCAGGGTGCCATGTTTCTCCAAGGCGGGGTTTTGGCACTCGGGCAGAGGCAGTTCCATGTGGTACAGGACTTGCATCGAAGACTGTTTCACGAACCCCCTTCCTGCCTGGAAAAACCAGGAGCTCCTCGGTTACCGTGACAACCCAAACTGCTGCTAGAAGAATGTCACCAGCGCTGGTTGAGAACTGATGAGCAACTGGGGGTAGTATTTGGTCATTTTGCCATGTAACTGAGTAACAGCAGAATAAATCAAGCTTTGGACTTGGCTGATATGAGCTTTTTGGGGTAAAGTGAGAATGTACTGCTTATGTAGTGTGCAAAGCTCATAAAAGCTCAGAATCCTTCTCCTGCCTTACTTCAGTTCTTGGTGATGAAAGCTCAGTGCAGAATGTCAGTCTGTAGCCAAGAGGAGTTAGGTGGCTCCAAAGGACAGGCAGGGATATTTCCTTAAGCACCTCCGACGGGAGTCTAGACCGGCTGTGCTGGCTGTGACACCTGGCGCTGCTTGTTTCCATTTTACGCCAGTTACATGGGGATACCAGCACGTGAACTCCAGGTGGACTTCGGGCCCAGGCTCCTCAGCACCTGCGTTCCCTACTGTGCTGCTGGCAGCAGGCGGAGTCTCTTCTGGGAGGCCCTGGGTTTGGGGTAACCTTTTAGGCTTCAGCAACTTTCTTTTCCTGATAAGACTTTTCTTAAATATTCCTTTGGAAAATCAGCAACATGATTAACTTTGGTATCTTTTGCTTCTGGGTGTGCTTCACAAAAAGTGCAATTATTTTTTAGTGTAAAAAGCTCTTATAAATTCTAAGTCATTAATTAGGTAATGTCTCCTCAGTTTCTAATTTCTAAAAGTTTCCAAGTGGATTTCTGATTGGTAGGTTGTAATCGAGAGCTTTAGAAGGACCCCACAGAGGAAATACTCGGATTTCTTGTGAGAGGGGCCAGCTTGGCTCTGCTTCAAATTTACTTAAGTTGAATTACAGATGCGTGAAAAATAATCAATACATGAAAAATATGTGAGAATGAAAAGTACACAGGTTGTTTTTTTTTTTCTACTAGGAATACTGAGCCAGCCAGAATACACAGAATAACAGTAGCATGTACCAGGAGTCAAATTAAGTTTATGTGAAAAAGTATACCTTCTATACACATATTTTTCTCAGTTGTGAAATCCAGCACTTTGAAGAGCACAAGTCAACACACCCTGGTGGGGGGCGGGAAATATTTTCTTGGGTGAATCAACACTGTAACTTACCCTTTCCCATCACATTCATGGCGATTGCTTTGAGACTAAGCACGCAGTCTCAAGTTTCTTACTAAAGAGAAAAGGCTAGTTTTACTTCTTACCAAAGTTGCTTGAACAGTAATTGCTTTCCAGGGTGCCTGTCCATCTACATTTTTGTTGACACATGGCCACGGTGGGTTTTAAACCTTAATTCAAAGAAGAAAGTCATAAGATTCAGGAATGTGAATTCAAGTATAATTGGTATTTCGATATGAATCTATCAATTTATAATTCCCATTTATTTCCCTGAGCCACCAAAATGTCATTGCAATGAACTAATTAAGGAGCATGCACAAGAAATTCTCCATGCTACTGATGACTGCGCCAATTTCCTCGCCGTAACGGAATAGCCTTTGCTGCACTTGAAACCTGAGATAAAAGACAACCCATATTTAGCCATATTCTCTTCTCCCTTTACATAAAACTAGCACTATACCCAAAAACACATATAGCCTCCAGCTGCCCTGCTGGGAAAAATCTAGCATAACAAATAGGAACTCAGAAAATATAGGTTAATCCTCCACTTTACCCGAGCCCCATGGTGTTCCTCCTGAGGACAGAGGGAGCCTTCTTGGTGCATTAAAAACGGGCAGTTGCCTAAATGGGACTAGTAAAGGTTGTTTTTAGAAACACTGCTGATGCGTAGAGCGTGTTACACCTGCAATTAGCTGCAGCCAGTTACTAAGCATTTATGTTCAGCCCGTCACTGCCTGTCTGGAAATATTTTTGGCTGTCACAGTTACAAGGATGCCACCAGCATCTACGGGGTAGGGTGCTGCTGGAGATCTTACACTGGACGGCGCCCAGCAGCAACGAAGGAGATGGCCCGAATGTCAATAGTAGGCTGAGAAGCCATGAGTTAACAAAATGAAAGTATTTAACATCACCATTGTTAAAAATGTTTCAAAAATATTTACTAATTATTTACACAGACATAGCAATATTCTAGGAAGAATATTTTAAATAAAACAACTGTAACAAAATGATACTGGTTAGGTAAGAATTTGCTATTGGAATATTGACCTTTTCATAGATTCTGCCAACTCTTTTGTGAATTTACTATTTATTTATTTATTTACTCTGGATTTGTACCCCTGCTTAACTCTAAAAGGGATCTGAACTGAACTGCAATATTAAAATACATACAGTTCAATGATAAATACATATAGTATAATGGTTTGAGCACACACGCACATCTCTTTGTGAGACGAAGAGCTCAGTAAACATGCAGGGTGTCCGACCTGTGGCCGGGGGGCTGCCTGTGGCCCAATGCAAAATCATAAATTTACTTAAAACTTTTTGTTGTTGTTGTTCATCGGTTTTCGTTAGTGTTTATGTATTTAATGTGTGGCCAAAGACAACTCTTCTTCCAGTGAGGCCCAGAGACACCAAAAGTTTGGACACCCCTGTTAGAGGGCACATTGTCCCAGAAGTTGGAGGCTGACATGTACCTGATTAACTGAATCAAAAAGCAGTGGCATCGGTGAGTACCCAAACAGGCCCTGATAGAGGTAGCAAACAGTCTCATGGATCAACTCACTCGCCAATTTCTGCAGCTCTTTTTCTAATTCTTTCTCATTCTCCTAACCCGTGGTTCTCCCCCTCCATTCTCATTCTCAGCAGGTGAGCCTGCCTATTTCCTAGAGAGGACAGCGATCATAGAAGAAAATGTCCTCAGGCTCCCCACCAAACCTTCGAGCTGTCTTTATCCGTAGCCTCTCCGTCTTCCTTTCCTCCCCTGACAGAGGAGGTTGCTCCACCTCTGGTCTAAGGTTTGTCCAGTCAGCCTTCTGGAGGCCACTACCTCCCACCTTTGTGGAAATGTCCTCCTCAGTTCACTCCCTCTGTCTGACACTGTGTTTTCTTTCGCTGGCTACTTCTCATTAGCTTTAACTTGCTGCAGACACTCAAAGCCTCTCTCCCTCTCTGAGGGCCAAACTTGTGGAATGAGGTGCCGGAACTCACTGTCCGAAGTTTTTCACTGTGTTCCGCAGGCCTCAGCCCACTGTGTCTGGCTTCTGCCCGCACAGCCGCACTCACACAAGTCTTTCTAGGGTCTCCAGCAGCCGCCACGCCATGAAATCAAATGGAAACATTTGAATCCTTCCCTCTTTTGAAGTCTGCCAACCCTTGGCTCTACTGACCACTTCTTTTTAAAACACTCCCTTCCGTGGCCTCCGTGACCCAGGCTGCTGCTTCCTCCCACCTCCCTAGCCTCTCCTTTCTAGTCTCCTGTGCCACCATCTCCTCTCCCCTTTGATACGCTGGCATTCCTAGTGATTTAATGCAGACCTTCTCCTTCTGTCACCCTAACCTCTCCCTAGGCAATCTCACTCTGGATCATGGTATCAGCCATGTACATGTTGGTGGCTCTCAGGTTCAGATAGCTAGCTTAAATCTCTCTTCTGGTCTGGGGGCCCATAGATGTAATTGTCCACATGACATTTCCACTTGAGTATCTCACAGACACCGCAGATGCAAGAAGCCTAACTTATGCATCTACCCCTAATCCCAGTTCTCAGCTCCAGGGAATGGTTACATTATCCCCTGGGTTTTGCAAGCCAGGGGCCTGGGAGGCATCCTTGACACCCGCCTGATCTTCCTAGTCCAATTCACCACCAAGCCCTGTCGGTATCGCCCAAGGTCCCTAGCCTGCACAACGGTCCACATCTCTTGATTGTCTCTGTCTTTCTGTCATAGCACAGTTCCTCTGGACAGCCACACGAACCTATTGACACTCTTGACCCCTACAATCGATTCACAGTGGCCCGAGTGATCTTCTTCATAGTGTAAATCTAATCCTGAACTTTGTTTAATCTATCAACAGTTTCCCCTACACTTAGAATAAAGTCCAAAATATTTAGAGCGTAAGGAGAGCAGTGGTAGGGGCTAAAGACGGATTTAGAAAGAGAGAATGGGGATGAAATACATACGCCATGAAAGGGTTGTGCTCTCGTGCTGTTCAATTTGGTAGCCGCTAGCCACATGAGGCTTTCTAAATTCCACTAAATTAAAAATTCAGTTCCTCAGTACCACTGGCCACATTTGAAGTACTCATCAGTGGCTAATGTATTGGAGGGTAGGGTTGTAGAGAAGGAGGTGGTCGGCTGTGTGCGTGTGTGGTGCAGGGGCGTGCAGTGGGGAGAGAACACAGAGAAAGTCAAAGATGGCCCTAAGCAGGGGGCTCTGATGCTGTGGGCCAGGTCTAGGGAAACGGGTGGAACAGAAGGTTCAAAGCAGAAAATAGTGTGATAAAAACAAGTTGTGCTCGATGGGCTTTAATTGCAATGTCTAGCAGTTGCAAAACTCTAGGAGATAAATACAAATCCATGTTTGCGACTTCAGAGAGACTGTAGGACTGGAGATAAAAGCTGGAGAACCTCCTAAACACTGTGGGTGTGACCTGATAATTCACTGAAAAGATGAAGGACACTAGAGTCCACTGAGATAAACTGGAAAAATGCTGCTGTAACATGAAGCAGTACTCTTCCAGACCACAAGGGGGCACACTAAGAGAGTGCTCAGAAAAACCGCTCTTCCAGAAGTGCGTGTACTCAGAGTAAACAGCCTTACATTGAGCATACAGAAAATAGTGGGTCATAAAGTTGTTCTTATTTCAACCTGCTTCGTTTCTTAACCTTAGATCCTTCCTTCTCACATTTCTGTCCCCCTTGGATTTAGATTTTGATATCTGAAGCCTGAAATCCCAGTGCATGGAGCTGACAGATGTAGAGACTAGCCTCCCCAATTCGTAGAGCATATCCCAGACCAGACTTTCCCAACTGGCTTCTATGTTTTTGTTTGACTTCCTCCAATTTGAAAGAAATAACATATTTTGCATGACACATTTTAGAGCAAAGAAAAAAAAAAGCCCAATCAAATACTGGTAGATGTGAAAGCCGGCAGGTGTGAAGGCTCTAGAACTTCAACGTAAAAAAAATGTAATTCTATGTAATAAAAAGAAAACCATAATTTTGTAAGTGCTAGAAAAGAGAAATTAGTCTTATAATGATCTGTTACTAGGTTCCCTAGTAATTTTTAAGTGGTTATAATTTTCTTAGATGACATTTTAAAATTATTAACTTATTATTATTCTTATACCATACACTTTTCTTTCATTATTGGAGTCATATTATTCTCTTACATGTGTTTTTCATCTTATTTATTTTAGTTTCAAATATCTTTCTTTTATTTGATAACTTGTACTTCAAAAGATTTTTTAAAACTATTCCTTAAGTTTGTGAACAAACTGCTAAACAAAAAAACTCACCTGTAGTCACGGTGAATGTGGTGGTGGCTGGCAACGCTGTAGTTGTTGGCAATTTTTTGGGCCTGAATTTGTAGTGACCAATAAATCCATCTGCAGTTAAGCTTAAGTCTGAGAAAAACTGAATGAGAAGTTCATTTCTCTCCGACACAATTGGCCTAAAAGAACAAAAACATGTTTAAATATATATATATATATATTTTAAAGCGTAAGTGGTACCTCTCTGAACTGTAGACTTTTCTAGCTTTCCATTAACTCCTGACAAATTCCTACTTGTTTATACTTAAAAGTTAAAATACTTTAAAAAAGTGAATGCCTTACTCTGCTCAATATTAATGCTAATATCTAACATTTACTGACTGTTTGCTAAGTTAGGCACTGTGCTTTATGAAAACCCATCAAATTCTATTAGCACCACAACCCTATTATTACCCCCTTTTATGGAATAGGGAACTGAAATTCAGAGTTCAAGGGATTTGCCTGAGGCCCTTGAGCGGGTGCGTAGGAGAGATGGGATTTGCACCCAGGACCAGGTGACTCCAGAGATGGTGATAGACACAGGGACCGATGTAAACATTGAACAGTGGCTGGTTCTCCACAGGCTCCTCAGGATTTAGCCAAAGGAACTGCATGGCTTCTTTGAATGAGGACTCTGGGTCCTACGTGGTGGGGGAGCCAGGGATGCTGGCTGTGGAGAAACTGAGGGAGTTCCTGGACCCTGTGCAGACACAGCCACTGGGCTGGTCACCTGGAGATAAGGAAGCCATGCAGGGTGTGACTGAACTACTGCGTCATGTTCAATGCCTGTTCTTACGTGTGCCCGAAGTGGAAACATTTCTGTCTATAATCTTGGTAGTAAATGTTCTGAAGGAGAAAAAGGAAGTGATTGTTTTATTTGGGGGTCATGAATGACTTCATTAAAAACTCTAGTTGTAAAGCTATTTAAGGGTTTGCTTGGTTAGCTGACACTAAAGATTTAGTGTTGATAATAACAGGCTCAAAAGCTCTCTTAAATCTCAGGGGATAACTGTATTATATACAAGAGAGTAGTTTCACTTACCCTTTGCTGTTATTATTTAAACAATGGCAAAAAATATTGTTTGGCTAATTCTGTTTAAAAACAAATGTAGAAGTGGAAAAAAACAAATCATTTCATTGAATTAATGGATGGTTTGACTAAAGTCCTCTGTTGAGGCACCTTCTCAGCCGAATCACTTCTTGGCATCATGGGCAGCAAACAACGAGGCAATTCATTTTTCCCACCTATCAGCTACTTTGGGTGGGGACGGGTCAAGGGGAGGGTAGATCAGTACTTGACCCAACCAGCAAGAAAACTTGCAAGATCTTTTCTGCCCTGAAGGTTGTTACCTTCTGAGCCAAGGGATCCGGCAAACCCACAAGTGAGCTTCATGATCTTCATTAAAGTGGTTCGGGTCATGAAAGTGAGCACAGAGATTTAATAAAATTATAAAAGGCAGTTACTATAATCACCAAAGTAAAACCTTAAGACCCAACCCAGTTGGCCTTCTAGGCAGGATGTTATAATTATAGTGATCATTCACTGCCTTTTCTATGAACTAATCTTGGAAGCATGTATTAGAAACAGAATTTTCTCAAGGAAGAGTATTTCAGTAACAGTCTTATTTTTGTTACACTGCTACTGAGCTTTCCTATGAATGTGACAGAATCATGTGCTATAAATGTACTGAGGTCACAAATCACTAGAAAGGCAGGAAGAAATCTCATTGGGACCGACTCCGCCCTGGCACACCCCAGGAGTAGATGGAGGAGGCTGTTTCGTTTTGATCGCCGCTATATGGGCTCTCTGCTTTGTCATCCCACAATCTGCCTCCTTTTCAATCACTAGTCAATCGACCACCATGTCCTGCCAGTTTTACCTCCTAAATACTCCTTGTTCCACCTCCTGCTCTCCATCTCCACGACTCCTGCCGACCTTCTTGACTTTACGTGGACCCTGGCCACAGCCTCCTAACCAGCCTCCTGCTCATCACGTCCAGGACAAGGGTCCAGAGGCACCGGTCCTGTCACTTCCTGCCTCAGAGCACTTTGAGGGCTCCAGTGGCTGCAGGACAGGGAACCAAACCGAACGCTCCTGCCTCCTCTCTTTCTCTAGGCCCCACCTCAAGGTTTAGGCTCCAGAAGAGCACGTATCTCCCCTGCGTGTCTGTGCTAACGGAACTCCCTCTGCCCGGAACGAGTCTGTCCTTCCTCTGGCCTCCAACTCCAGCTCTTCCTTCAAGAAGCACCATCTCGAAAAAACTGTGCCTGACCTCCCTACCACTTGTCAGAAATTCACCCAGGACACTCCTTTGCCAAGTTACCAATCCGCCTTGATTCACTCCCTACCCTTACTGATTTATCTTTGTATTCCAGGTACCTGACATAGTGCCACATACGCAGGGGTGAAGTAAATATTTTTGAACTGAATTCAGTGGTATTGAGACAGCACTGAACCCACATACTCCTCCTTCTAGCCCCGCCCCCAACCCCAACCCTCCTCCTCCGAGTCAGGCTTTTCACAGGGAAACCTCTCCAGGCAGGTTTGCGTGTTTCCTGCACTGCCCCACCCTAGAGCGCTCTGCTGTGGGAAAATCTTCAAAGTGTTAGTCGCTGGCAGGCAGTCAGTCGAGCTACTGCAGACAAAGTCCTCAGAGGTGAGTGGTGCTGAGCAGCCCCTCCATTGCCCCCACCCAGCCCCCTGCCTGGAGGCAACCACTGCCCTGAGTTCTGTATTTGCCCTTTTTCTGCTTTTATCTGTAGAGTTACAAATATGCATGCATTACTAAACAATACAGTATATAGTGAGCCTGCTTCTAAACTTCATATAAATGAAAGGCTACGATGTATATTTTTCTGTGATTTTTTTTCACTGTCAACATTATAATAGTGAAAGTCATCCAGTTTTCACTACTGTGGTGTGCTGTAACACAATTTAACTATTCTCTTGTGGATTGACATTTGGCTCTTTGGTCCCACCTCAACCCCGCACCCTGCCAATCACAAACAATATTGCCTAGAACATCCTTGTACATGTCTGGGGTGCACATGGGCAAAAGTATGATTAGTGGGCACCCTGGGAGGGTAGGGTATATGCTCTACCCCAAGGTCACAGGATAGGTGCTCATTTTCAACTTCATTAGATAATGCGAAACTGATTTCCAAAGTGGTTGTGCCAATTCACACTCTTCAAAGATTGTTCGCTGTGTACTTTTCTTCTTTGGGGAATGCCTTTTGCCCAGTTTTTCTACTTAGTTGTGCCATATTCCTTATTCATTTTTATGATTTCTTTTTTTAAAATATTTTATTTATTTATTTTTAGAGAGAAGGGAAGAGAAGGAGAAAGAGAGGGAGAGAAATATCAATGTGTGGTTGCCACTTGCACACTCCCTACTGGGGGCCCAGCCCTCAACCCAGGCATGTGCTCTGACTGGGAATCGAACCAGTGACCATTCACTTTGCAGTACAATGCTCAACCAACTGAGCCACTCCAGCCAGGGCTAGGATTTCTTGATATACTCATATTCTGAAACCTAAGTCTTTGTGAAATACAAATATGCTTCCATTTTGTGCCTTCTCTTTTCCTTCTCTTTAAGGTGTATTTTGATGAGTCCTTTTCATTGAGGTTTCTCATTTAAGACTCCAATCCCTCTGTAATTAATTTTTGTGTGCTATTAGATAGGAACACATTCATTTTCCCATGTGACCAAGAGTCGCCCCTGCCTTATTCTGCATTGGGTCACCCTGCCCCAGCAGGCCTGTGGGTCTCAGCGCAGTGCCCAAGGTGCAGACACGCATGGAATGCTTCTGGCTGTGCCTCTGGTGAAACCACACTGTCTTTGTTACAGCAGCTTTCTGAGATACAGCTCCATCATAGCGAAAAAAATCCTCCTGCCGGGTCCCGCTTCAAAGCTGTCTTAGCATCACCCTCCTACTGTCCAGCAATTCCACAAGCATTTTAGACTCAGACTGTCAGCTTTAATGAAACCCAATTTCAACATTTTTAATGGTTTTGAGTCTCCCTATTCATGAGGGTAGTATATAACTCTTTACTTAGTTAGGTCTTTAAGGTTTTATAATTTTATCTCTTAAGGCCTTGCACACAATTTGTTCAATTTATTCTTGAGTGTTTTATATTTTTGTTGCTATTAAAATATCTTTTTAAGAATAAAAGCTTATAAATTTGAGCTATTTAAGACAAGATATTCTTGAATAAATTAATGTTTTCAACACATAAAAACATAAATCTGCAGATCACACTTTAATCCAGTAATGTATGAAATAGATTTTCTAAATTCAAGCCAATCTTGAATTCCTGGGTCAAGAGTATTTTTTATACATTGTTAGATTTGGCTTGCTAATATTTTTTTCTTTTAGGATTTATTTTTCATCACATTCATAAGTGAGATTGGTCTTTAACATTCTTTTCTGGTACTGCCTTAACTTGTTTTGGTGTCAATTTATATGGGCATTGTGAAAATAGCTGTGGAACAACCATTTTTCTCTGAAAGAATCTGCATGGTGTTAAAGTGATTCGCTCCTTGGATGTCTGTTAGGGCTCAGGGAGAAGCGCAGCCTGGGCCTCCTGCTCGCCCCACGCCGCCTTCATAACTTTTAACCATGGATCAAATTTCTTTCATAAGTATTTGGCAATTCTGGATTATTGTTTTTTTCTGTGTTTTTAAAAAGCGATTATTGTGTTTTATTTGAGATGTGAGTTAACCTTTACCATTAAGTGTAGTGTCAAAATTTGGGGGCTGAGGAAGGCTGGATATGCATCCTGTTTGTATTGCTCTTATTTTAAAAAAAATTTTATTTATTGAATTTATCAGGGCAACATTGGTTAATAATTACACATAAGTTTCAAGTGTACAATTCTATAATATACCATCTGTATATTGTATTGTGTGTTCACTGCCCCAAGTCGTGTCCATTTTGGGTTGGAAAAAAATGTATTTTCTCCCATTGTTGGATACAGTGTTCACTATTCATTAGAACAAGCCTGTTAAGTGTATCTTAAATCTTCTGTATCCTGATCTTCCATCTTTCTATAATTCACAGTTAATCTATCAGTTATTGAAAGAGATGTGTTTAAAATCTCCTGCAACGATAGTGGATTTTGTAAATCTTTTACTTTTTATTCTTTTTTTTTTTTTGCTTTATATATTTTTGACGTAAATACAAGTTTACAATTAATACACTCTTATGATAAATGATAAATTGCACTTTTTATCATTATATAGTAACTATTTTTAGTAATGCTTTCTGCTTAAAATCTACCTTTTTTGATATTAGTAAATCTATGCCCTTTGATTCTAAGTGATAGCTTTGTTAAATAGAGTAATCTAGTTTGTAGGTCCTTGCTTTTCATCACTTTGAATACTTTTTAATATTCCTTCCTAGCCTGCAAAGTTTCTTTTGGGAAATCAGCTGATAGTCTTATGGGAACTCCTTTGCAGATAATTATAGCTTTTCTCTTGCTGCTTTAAAGATTCTCTCTTTATCTTTAACTTTTGGCTTTTTAATTATGATGTTTCTTGGTGTGATCCCCTGCATCCATCTTGTTTGGGACTCTGTGCTTCCTGGATTTGTATGTCTATTTCTTTTACCAAGTTAGGGAAGTTTTCTTCTATATTTTTTCAAATAGGTTTCCAATTTATTTTTCTTTCTCTTCTCCCCCTGGCATCCCTGATGCAAATGTTGGAATGCTCGAAGTTGTCCCAGGGGCTCCTTACACCATCCTCAATTTTTTGGATTCTTTTTTCTTTTTATTATTCTGATTTGATGTCTTTTTCTCCCTTATGTTCCAAATCATTGATTTGATTCTTGACTTCATCCACTCTGTTGTTGATTCCCTGTAAATTGTCCTTTATTTCAGTAGTGTCTCCTTCATTCTGACTGGATCTTTCTTATGCCGTTGAGGTTCTCATTAAGTTCTTTGAGAATCCTTTTAACCAGTGTTTTGAACTCTGCAACTGATAGATTGCTTAGCTCCATTTCATTTAGCTCTTTTTCTGGAGTTTTGATCTCTTCTTTCATTTAGGCCATGTTTCTTTGTCTCCTTGTTTTGGCAGCCTCCCTGTGTTTGTTTCTATTTATTTGGTAGAGCTGCTTTGACTCCATGTAGTAGGTGTCCTTTAGGGTCCAGTGGCACAGCCTTTGCTATCTCCCATCCTGGGTACTCAAGGTGTGTCCTCCATGTGGGATAATTATTTCCTCCTCTTGTAGTTGAATTTTGATTGCTGTCAGCTGGTCAATGGAAGGGATTTTTTTTTTTTCCCCAAGCCAGACAGCTGGTAAGACTGGCTGTGACCACTGGCCAGCAACCACTTCCCTCTGTGGCTTGTGGAGGTGGTTGGGTGGTGGTGCTCCACCCTGGTAACTGTCCACTTGGTGTGTAGGCTCTGGGGTTTCCCAGGTGGTGCAGGCCAAGGTCTGCCACTACTTGTCTTCTGTCTAGGGCCCCTTGGTGTAAGGTATGAAGTGATCTACAGATGGCTGCTGCTCATGCAGGGCCTGGGGCCACTCAGCAGAAGGGATTGGAGCTGGGCTCAGCTGTTGCTTGTTTATCAGTGACTCTAGGAAGGTCTGAAGCCTGTGCCTAGCCCAGCCATTCCTAAGGAAAAGACAGTTACCAGCTTGAGTGCATCCATAAGTTGGATAGGGTGGAGCCTTAGGTAATTGTAGGGCGGGGCTAACTGTGTGAGATAGGTTGGTGGAGTCTTAGATATGGGGCT
The DNA here is from genome assembly GCA_039655065.1 of Glossophaga mutica. Taxonomy (NCBI): domain Eukaryota; kingdom Metazoa; phylum Chordata; class Mammalia; order Chiroptera; family Phyllostomidae; genus Glossophaga; species Glossophaga mutica. The sequence goes on along the minus strand of CM077304.1, from coordinate 170,204,460 downwards.
GCTGCACTGTGGCTCTGTGTGTGAGAGGGCTCAGAAAAGGAACAGTGGCTGCTGTCTGCAGTTCTGTCCAGAAGAAAGCTGTCCCCCAGCTCTCACCCTGATGCCAGACACCAGTTCCTCACCACATGCCACTGGTGGTCTTCAAGGTGCTGCCCTGATGCTGGAAATCTGAGGGAGTGATTCTGAGTAAGTCTGTATGTGGGGCCCTCCAAGAGGAGATGCATGAGAATCCCAGTTACTTTCATCAACCCAACCTCTACTGGTTTTTATAGCCAGAGGTTATGGGGACTTATTTTCCTGACACTGGAACCCTGGACTGGGTGGTCTGGTATAGGGTGGGATCCCTTGCTCCCAAAATATCCCTCTGTTTTATATCCGCCACATGTGGGTTTGGGACCAGCCTGTTCTGCGTCTCTGTGTTTCTGCCCCTCCTACCCGTCTGGATGAACATGGTTTCTTTAATTCTTTAGTCGTCATATAGCTTGATTTTCTGGAAGTTCTGAATGATAGTTTAGTTCTAATTTTGCTCTGGTTGTGCAAGGAGGTGAACTACGTTCACCTATGCCTCCATCTGGACCGCCTACGCTTTTTCTTTTTGGGTCTTTTTTCTCATTTCATATTTTTCCTCCACTGTTTTGACAGTTAAAGACTTCTACTTTTTCTAGAAATTACCCTAAATTTAACATCCATGTTTACTTTAGCTTATTATAAAGTTTATCATCTTCATCCAACTTTCAGATAACACAAGGACCTCAGAATCCTTCAATTCTCATTACCAATATCTTTGTTCAGTGTTTCTTTCTGCATCTCAGTCCTTTATCCTGGGATCATTATCTTCCTGTCTGAAGTACATAATGAAGTTTCTTTGGTTAAGGTCTGTTGGTGGTAAACTCTCTCAGCTCTTGTTTAACTGAAAAGGTCTTTATTTTACCCACACTCACAAAAGAGAGGCTTTTCATAATTTGAGCTTGACAGTTATTTTGTCTCAGTACTTTGAAGATATTCTTCTAAGGTCTTCTAACTTCCATTGTTGCTACTAAGAAGTCAGTTGGTAGGTTAATTGTCTTTACTTTGTGGTAATCTGTCTTTTCTCTCTGGCTATTTTAACATCTCTCTGCCATTTTGTGGTTTTATTGTAATACACATAGGCATGGATATATTAATATATATGTTGCTTAGGATTTATTGAGTTCTTAGGTTTGATGACTGATCCAATGTGAATTTTTCATCCACATTGGAAAAATATCAGCTATCATTTCTTCAAACGTTAAATTTCCCACTTCTCTATGTTTTGTTAGGGAACTCTGATTAAATATGTATTAAGATCCTTTCACTCCAGCCTCTGTGACTCTTAACCTCTCCTTCATGTTTTCCGTCTGTTTGTCTCTTTGTGCTGTATTCCAGTTAATTATTTCAAATCTATTTCTCAGTTCTCTAATTCTTTCTGGAGCTGTATCTTATCATTTATTTAACACATATATTAAGTTTTTTGTGTAAATTATTATATGTCTCAGTTCAGGAAATTGTGTTAGGCTGTTTGTTAAATCTGTCTGGACATTTCTGAGAGTCTCTTGTTTCTTGTCATATATTCAATAGCCTGCACTTTATAGGTTCTCAATTAATATATTTTGCATAAATTTCTGTAAGCATTCATATTCTGTATCTCATAATTTCACTATCTATGGCCTCTATGGGTATGATTTTACTGCTTATTTCTACTGATTCTTGTTTATGTTTGCTTTCCATTTGTGTTTCGTGATTTGATTGGGAACTTATGTTTCTTAAAACTTTACTCATTGGTATTCTTAAAATCTAAGTTAAGATGCATTCTTCCACAAAGAATTTGTGTTTTCTTCTGTCAGCCCCCGTGGACATACTTGAGGAAATTTTTTCATTGCTTTTAGAGTGAGATGGAGGGAGAGAGGAAGGGCAACATTGATTGGTTGCCCAGACTGAGGATGGAACCTGCAAATCTAGACATGTGCCCTGGCCAGGAATCAAACCTGCAACCTTCTGGTTACAGGATGATGCTCCAACCCAGCCACAACTAGGGCCAACTTGGAAGCTCTTTAAACTAAGTTCCTGACAGTAATTTGTTTTTGTTTGTTTGTTTGTTTGAACAGTTAAGTAGTGTAAAATGTAACCTCAAACTCCCATGTGGACTGTTAGATTCTCACGAGACACTACCTCTTCTTACTTTTACCAAAAGCAAAGGCCAAAACAGCCAATTTTCCTCACTATCACCCTGGGTCACGGGGAAAATTAGTTCAGTCACATTGGTGGCACTTTCTTTAGGTCCTTTATTTATGCTGTGTCTTTGATGCAGTCTTCCCCCTTGCCTGGACCCTGAGCTTTGTCTTCTGTTCCCCAGCATGGTCTGTTAAGAATGAAGTTCTAGGTCATCAAAAACTGACACATGTCCAGAAGAAAGCTGCCACCTTCAAGTACAGCACTTCTTTATCTCTCTGGATTTAGGCTTCTCATCCTTACCATCTTGGATGGTTTTGCCAACTCTGCAATGCTTTAACTTCTTTTTTTTTAACTTTAGGAACATTGATAGATATTTTTTCTGGGATGGTTTTAAATTGTAGTTTATTTGCCTTATTTCTAGAAAACAAAACTTGCTTTTTGAAATATTTGGATTTGAAGAGAAAGAGACATGGCAGAAAAAGCTGGAGCAGGGTAGAGAGTTGAGAGGGACTTGCTTGTTTTTTTAGAACTTAAGTTTATAGGTTATAGGAGAGGACCAAAAAAAGGAGGCAGGGCTGAAGATGGAGAAAAACAGGACTAAATTTCAGGAAGGAAAGGAGGAGCTCAAGTGGGCATGATAGGCTAATGACCCTGAAATGTCCACATTCCAATTCCTGGAATTTGTGACTGTGTTACTTTATATGCAAAGGGACTTGGCAGAGATGATTAAATGAAGAGTTCTAGGAAGGGGAGAGCATCCTAGGCTCTAAATGTAACCACAAGCATCCTTGTAAGAGGAAGGCTGAGACCAGAGAGGAGAAGGAATATGATGACTGGTTGAGATGGGAGTGATACGCTGTGGAGATGGAGGAAGGGGTACAGCTGAGGAAGGAGCCCCGGTGAGGAACGCAGGCAGCCTCCAGAAGCTGAAAAAGGCCGGGAAACCAATTCTTCCCTCTGAGCATCCAAAAGGAACCAGCCCCGCTGACACTGATGTCAGCCCAGTGAGGCTGATTCTGGACTCCTGGCCTCTAGAACTGGGAGAGGACAGACGTGTCATTTTCAGCCACTCCGTGTGTGGTGATCCGTTACAGCAGCCACAGGAAGAGAACACAAGGGACTCTTTTTCAGGTTAGCAATGGGCCTTTCTCCAGCACACTTATCTATGAAGCCAAATTTGGATATACTAATGTTTGAATTATAACTAACTTGAATGAATTAAAAATGCTTAATTATTAACTTAAACATAAATAAATTTAATTGAAGTAAAACCCTGTTTAAACTCAAATATGTCTGTGGAAACCATAGAAATGTATGTAAATGCATTAAAAATTCTTAATTATTAATTAAACTTAAACATAAATAAATTGAAATTAAAAAAAACCTTTTTTTTTAACTCAGATGCATCTGTGGAAACCATAGAAATGTATGTAAAAGCAGGGGATGCATATAATCCTATCATGTTTAAGCAACAGAGTAGAAAAGCCTGTTTAGTTTGGCAGAGTGGTGACTTTGATGGTAAGCTATAGGAATTTCAGGGGTCACTTTGCCCAGTATTGTATATAAAGGTTGAAATATCTTGCCCCCCCAAAAGTCATGTGTTGCACCAAAATACAGCATAGAGGAGTTAAGTAACGTGCCCAGTGTCACACAGCTAGTAAGTGGCAGAGCTGTTAGCTCTGTAAACATTCTGATAAGTACCTTTCAGGTTCACTCAGCAAACATCTGAGCAACAACAATGTGAGGAGGAGCTACAAGGCTCCAAAAGGTCCAAAACAGACCTGATCAGGCAAAATCCTCTGAATCTGTCATAAGCTTCTTCGTTTCCTTGTCTGGATCCCCAGTAGGTAGCCCTCTGTGTTTTTCTCAGAATTTTCCTATTTGCTCTGATGTTTTACCTCACCCTCCACAGGGCAGTGCCATAGCCACACATCGGACTCAAAATCGGCCCCTGGGGTATCACCAACTCTGCTTCCTTTTATCTATTTGGCTGTCAAGGCCTCTCTACACTTGTAAAAGTTGCCTACTGTTTGTGTCAGCTGCACTGTTATGGAACCAAGGTTTTGTGAACAAAACAACAACATAAAACCTTTCAGAAAATAAAATATAATTAATTGGATAAGAAACGAGTTTAGGGCCTCTAAAATATTCAGAAAGCAAAATAGGTGCTACTTACGCAGGTGGACTATCGCCACAGTACTTCCCAATTCTTTTAGCGTCGTTGACTTCTCCTCCATTAAACACAGCCACATAATCATACCGGCAGTAGTTATCCCGCTCAACATCGAACTTCTCAAACTTTAATTCTATAAGCTTCAGTGAAAGCACAGTATTAGAAGGGTGAAAATAGCATTGCTGAATATCCTCAAGTGGAATGCTTCCTCTCCCTAGATTTGGAGGGTACCATGATTTTCCTTTGTAAAACTCTATTCATTCTGTTTAAATTATTCTTGTTTATTTTCATGTTTCTTCTGCAGTATTCATATGTCTGGTGCTATTCTTTTGCTTTAATTTTTAATCATTCCAAGAGATTATCTCAGTCTCAGATCAACCTCAGTTAGGATCTTAAATTTAGTAGCTCTGTTCACTTACGGTTACAAAAATATGGGATAAGTTGTTTGCAAAAGTCCACAAAGTAGGCTTGGTCTATTGCCACGCTAAGTTCTGCCCTGCAGTTAATATATGAAAGTAGGTCCCAGAAAAGCACAAATTCCTATCAGTACAAACTGCTGAGCACTGGAACCAAGAACTTCTCTGATGATTACTGTACAGATGAATAATGTTATTTGTGGGAAACCTCCACAAATTCTATTTTAAAGAGCAACGAAAAAACAAAACAAAAACCCCACTCATAAAGCAGACTTGCTTTTACAGCAGACCACTTGTTTTTTGAAGAGAAGATGTGGCGTGTTTGCATTGGCTTTGTCACAGTGAAGCAGAGACTGTTCTTGATTTGGTGACTGGATGGCTATTTTGAAGTTGTGATGGGTCTGCCATGGGAGCAAAGGCTAACCTGAAATGTACATACATGTCTTTGGGGATTTTCATCTTCCCACTATTCATGGTTGCTGCTTATAATGTCTTCTACAGGGTTAAACAATCTCACATGAGATTTGCTTACCATTTGTATTTTAAAACCTGTTTTGAAAATTGCAATTATGGAGTAGGAAACTGAATCCATGACTTTGCAAGTCAAACAGTGCAAAAGCAGTCTGACTCTAGTCTTTGCGTGTCCAGCAGCACCTTCCTTGCTCTACATCAGTAGCTCTTGAGAGTTGGGCCCCTCACACTGTCTAGACAATTGATACATGAATACTTTCTTCACGGTTTCAGGGAATCTCACCTGATTCTTTGGGGCTACAATGTGCCACAAACAAGTGACTCCTGCAGGGTAATCACGGTCTGGCCAGTTGGGGGTTTTAAAAGAGCCGGAAGGTCTTTCAAGGCGTCCTCCACAATACTGATCCCCTGAAGTTATTAAATATGAAAAAAATCCAAGTTTATATCCTCATAGAGGTTATCACAATGCAACCATGAGGAGATTTGGAATTCAGAGCGCTAGGTGGCAGTATAGAGGTAAAGACAATGATGCTTCAAAGCTCTTCAATTTTCTCTTAAAAATGGTCACATAGTCTCTACACATACACACACACACACACACACACACACACACAGAGCAAGTGATCTCTGTTACTTGACATATCACATCAGCGCAAGAGACTAAAGGAGTGGAGTCAGGGCTGTAGCTTCTTTTCTTTCTTTCCTTTTTTCAGACAAGTAAAGACAAAACATTTGGGGATGCACTCATTCAGAAATCATGCAGGCTCGATAAATCACATAGATTTTAAGAACACCTCAAGGCAGGCTATTTGTAAGCAGGGTTAAAATCCATGCCAATGGATGAAATTTCAATTAGCTGGTATAGAAAACTCTACCTAAAACACTTTACATGTTATATACATCTTTAATAACTTTAAGAATAATTTGTCTGTGAAAACAATATATGTTTATAAAATTTCAACAATACAGAAAAGCATAAAGAAGAAATGAAAACTTACCCCAAATACCAGCACCTAAATTTAACCACAGTTCAGATTTTACAAACATTATTTCACACGTCTCTGTGCATATGGGTTGATAGGTTAACAGTAATAATTTTAGAAAGATATATTAATACAAAGTTCTAAGTTTGATTTTTACTCAAATTTAACAAAAAAACAAAATTGAAATTCAAAACTTATATGGTTTAATGAAATACTTCTTTAACACAGAAGATGATCATTCTTTTTTTTTTAAGATTTATTTATTTTTTAGAGAAGGGAAGGGAGGGAGAAAGAGAGAGAAAGAGAGAAACATCATGTGTGGTTGCCTCTCACGTGGCCCCTACTGGGGACCTGGCTCACAACCCAGGCATGTGCCCTGAGTGGGAATCAAACCTGTGACCTTTGGTTCGCAGTCTGCGCTCAGTTGACTGAGCTACACTAGCCAGGGCATAAGATGATCATTCTTAAAGAAAATCTGTAAGTTTTTGAAACAGCACTTTACAAATTGAGGTTGGAATGATTTCTAAAACTTTTTATTCATGAAATATTTCAAGTATATACGAAGTAAGTATACACGAAGTAAGTATACAATGAACTTCTATGACTCCATCATCCAGTTACCACAATTAGCATCAAACTACTATTGTTATTATTAATACTGCTACCCAATCCCCACCACCTGCTTTATTATTATTATAAATTTACAGGTTTGGGGGAGGTAAATTCATATACTTCGAAATGCACAAATCTTGGCTGTAAACTTTTGAAAACTGGATGTGCCCTTTGAGCCATAATCCAATGATGATACAGAATCTGTTTCCCACAGAATTCCTGTAGCCCACTGGTGGCAAACACAAGGCCCGCAGGCCAAATCCAGCCCTCCACCTTGGTTTACCAGGCCCGGCACCTTGTTTCTACCCAGCAGCAATGCCAAGCTCCTAGCCCCTAGTTAAGGAGTAGAAACATTTACACAGTCTTAAAATTACACTTAGCCCTTTGAAGGTAACCTCAAGGCTGATGTGGCCGCCCCCCCCCCCCCCCCCCGCCCCCGTGAAGACGAGTTCAACACCCTGCTGAGTGTATCCCTTCCCTGTATCCATCTGCTGACTCTCCACACCAATTTCACCTGACCTGAGTTTTACTCTAGACCTCCATGTAAATGCAGTCACATAGTGCGTACTCTTCTGTGTCTGGTTTTTCCTGCTTAGAACAACACCCAAGATTCATTCATACAGCCGTGTATGCTGGTAATCTGCTCTTTTACATGGCTGAGGAGTATTCCAGCTTATGGAAACACCACTGTTTGTTTCCCCATTTTCTTGTGGATATGCACCTGGATGTTTTCAGTTTGTATTTTGGGTGAGTAAAGCTGCTAGAAACATTTTTGTACAAATCTCTCTGTGGAATGTATTTTCATTACTTTAGCATAAATACCCAGGAGTACAGTTCCTGGGCCAAGAGTAGATGGGGCTGTTTAACCTCATGTGAAACTACTGAAAATTTTTCCCAAGTGGATGTAGCATTTTACACCTCTCAAGGTATGAGCACTCCAGTTGTACTACATCCTCGCCACCGTTTGATGTTGTAGCCAAGCTGGTGGGTATGTACCGATAATCTCAATGTGGTTTTAGTTTGCATTTCCTGTTAATTATGATGCTGAGTAGTTTTTCATGTACTTACTAGCTATTCGTATATCTTCCTTTGTGAAGTGACTGCTCAATTGTAAGCCCATTTTTACATTTATTGGGACCTTTATCTTTTTATTGTTGAGTTGTATGAGGTTTTTGTTTATTCTGAGTAAAAGCCCTTTATCAGATATTTCTGCAAATGCTTTCTTCCATTATGTAGGTTGCCTATTCATCTTTGTAACAATGTCTTTTTGTAAGTATTGATTTTCATTTTAATGATGTTTGCATGGTACATATTTTCCCATCCTTTTACATTCAAACTATTTTGACTTTGTATTTTTTAAAATATATTTTATTGATTATGCTATTACAGTTGTCCCAATTTTTCCCCCTTTGCTCTCCTCTGCCCAGTATCCCCACCTCTCTACAGCAACCCCTTCCCCTTAGTTCATGCGCATGGGTTGTGCATATGAGTTCTTTGGCTTCTCCATTTCCTGTACTATTTTAACATCCCCTTGCTATTTTGTACCTACCAATTATACTTCTTAATCCCTGCGCCTTTTTCCCCATCCTCTCCTTTTCCCCTCCCAGCTAACAACACCCCTCAATGATCTCCATATCTATAATTCTATTTCTATTTTGGTTGTTTGCTTAATTTTTTTTTTTAGATTCAGTTGTTGATGGTTGTGAATTCGTTGCCAGCTTAATGTCCATTTGTTGCCAGTTTTAATCTTCTTCTGTTTCTTAAATAAGTCCCTTTAACATTTCATATAATAAGGGCTTGGTGGTAATGAACTGTTTTAGCTTTACCTTGTCTGGGAAGCTTTATCTGTCCTTCCATTCTAAATGATAGCTTTGCTGGATAGAGTAATCTGAATTGTAGGTCCTTGCCTTTCATCACTTTGATTACTTCTTGCCAGTCCTTTCTTGCCTACAAAGTTTGAGAAATCAGTTGATAGTCTTATAGGAATTCACTTGTAGATAACTCTCTGCTTTTCTCTTGATGCTTTTAAGATTCTCTCTTTATCTTTAACCTTTGGCATTTTAATTGTGATGTGTTTTGGTGTGATCCTCTTTGGGTCCCATTTGTTTGGAACTCTCTGTGCTTCCTGGACTTGTATATCTATTTCCTTCACCAAATTAGAGAAGTTTTCTTTCATTATTTTTTCAAATAAGTTTTCAATTTCTTGCTCTTTCTCTTCTCCTTCTGGCATCCCTATGATTTGGATGTTGGTACATTTTGAGATGTCCCCAAGGGTCCTTATAGTACCCTCATTTTTTTTTCTTTTTTCTTCTTGCTATTTCTGGTTGAATGTTTATCTCTTCCTTATGTTCCAGCTTGTTGATTTGAATCCTGGCTTCCTCCCCTCCATTGACAGTTCCCTGTAGATTTTTCTTTATTTCCTTTAGTGTAACTTTCATTTCTTCCTTTATATTGTTGACATACTCAAAGACTTCTTTGAGCACCCTGATTACCAGTCTTTTGAATTCTGCATCTAATAGGTTGGTTATTGCCATTCTGTTTAGTTCCTTTTCTGGGGTTTTGTTCTGTTCATTTGGGCCATATTTCTTTGTCTTCTCAATTTGAAAGCCTCCCTGTGTATTAGGAAGAGTTGCTTTGACTCCCTGTCTTAGTAGCATGGCCTATTGTAGAAAAGGCACCTGTAAATTCTGTGGGGTGGAGCCTTAGGTAACTGAGAAGGCGGGGCAACCTGCTTCACTTCTTTGTGGCTCTGTGTGGGGGAGGGCTCAGAGAGGGGATTGTGCTGTTGCCTGGCTTTTGGAGGTTTGCCCAGCACTCACACCTTTTCCAGTCACTTCACCCATTTCCCATGTGTGACTGGCACCCTTCCACCTGTTGCCCTGGTGGTGAATCCCAGAGTGGGTGGGTTTGCATATGTTCTAAGTCTGTGCGGGCCCTTTAAGCCAAGTCTCCTGAAAATCTGGCAGTTTCTTCCACTGTCCTAACCCTCACTGGTTTTTATAGCCAGAAGTTTTGGGTATTTATTTTCCTGGTGCTGGAACCCTGGGATGGGCAGTCTGGCCTGGGGCTGGTATCACTCGCTATGTGAATGTGGGATCAACCGTTCTGCCACGCCCTTTCTACACAACACCATGACCCTGACCCTCCTACCCATCTAGATGGATGTGGCCTCTTTAAATCCTTGGTTGTTGGACTTCCATGCGGCTTGATTTTATAACAAAAAAAATGGATGTTACTTGTTTTGAGATCTGGTTGTAATTCTTTCTCTAGCTGCGCGAGGTGGTGAAATATGTCTGCCTACACCTCCACCTTGACTGGAAGTCCTCAGGACTTTGTATTTCAAGTTCTTTCTTGTATACCACATAGTGTTGGGATTTCCTATTTCACCTGTTTCAATAATTACTGTCTTCTAATTGGAATATTTAATCCTTTGAATTTAATGTATTTATTGATATGCTTGAATTTAGTGTACCATTTACTATTTTGTTCTATTCATCTCAACTTTCTTTTGTTTCATCTGTTGTTTCTTTCCTGCTTTCTTTGGATTGGTTGAATAATTTTGGTACTGTATTTTAATCTTTTCCCCTTTAAGTCTAGCTTGCATTTTTAATGGTTACTCCACTGATTATTACATGCATCTTTAACTTATCACAATCTGTCTAAAGTCAATATTGTATTTTTCATGTATTGTATATGTGCAATAGTAGAGTTCCATTTACCTCTCCATCCTTTGTTCTAATGTTGTCAAATGTATATTTATAGGATACACATTATACATATACATTATACATTCCACAATACAGTGTTAAAGTTTTTGTTTTGTTTTGAAGAGACACATGTAAAGGAATTAAGAGAAGAAAAGAATATCTAGTCTTTTACATTCACCATCTCCAGTGGTCTTCAACCCTTCAAATAATACCTTTGTTTTATCCTATGGAGTCATTTCCCTTCAACTTGAGGAACTTCTTTTACTATTTTTTTGTGATGTGAGCGTTTATCTGAAAATGTCTTTATTTTGTTTTCATTTTTGAAGACTGGCTATAAAATTCTAGATTGACAGCTTTAGTCCAGCTCTTTAAAAATGCTGTTCCACTGCCTCCGGATGCCATTGTTTCTGATGAAAAGAAAGTCATAATTCACACCACCTTTCCCTTGTGTGCAATTCAGTTTTTATCTGATTGATTTTAAGATTTTCTCTTTATCTTTAGGTCTCTGGAATTTAATTTTGATATGCCTACATGTAGCTTTACTTTTATTTATCCTATTTGGGATGTGTTGATCTTGGTCTATAAAGTAATGTGCTTCCCTAATTTTTTGGTAGCTGCAAGCCATTATTCAGATATTTTTTTCTGCACTAGTATCACTCTCTTATTCTCTGGGATACAAATTACACCTGTGCAAGACCACCTGATATTGTCTCACTGGCCTTGGAGGCTCTTTCTTGTTAATATTTTCCCTCCTGATTCTTCAGATTAGATCATTTCTATTCAAATTCAGTGACTCTTCTGTCATCTTCAATCTGCTTTTAAATCCATGAGGTAAATTTTAAAATTTCAAATTTGGTATGTTTCAGTTCTAGAATTACCATTTTATTCTTTTCTATAGTTGCTGTTTCTCTTCTGAGATTCTCAGTCTGTTTATTTATTATACATATATTTTTCCCTTTAAGTTTTAAACATATTTCTAATAGCTGCTTTAAAGTGCTGTTTGCTAATTGCAACATCTGAGTTGTCTTGGAGTCCGATTTTAATGACTGCTTTTTCCCTGAATATAGACACACTTTTCTCGTTTCATAACATGATTGGATAGTAGACATTATGAATGATACATTATAGAGACTCTAGATTCAGTCGAGTTCCTATGAAAAGTAATTTTTGTTCTAGCGGGCACTTAACTTGGCTAGACCCAAGCTCAAAATATGTCTTTCTGGCAGTGGGCGGCACCTATAGTGTCTGTCGGTTCTTTCATCTTCCAGCTGGTGCTTTGGTGCCAGGCCAGCTGAGCCCTCCCCCACATACGTAGATTCAGCTGTCAGACGAAGATCAGGGTGGGTTTTGTGTGTATGCTTTGTGCCTCAGTTCCTCTGTAGTTCCCAGCCAGGATTTCCTCCCAAACGATCTGGCTGCTCTGCCAGCCCTGCATTCTGGGCTCTGACACCCCAAACCAGTGCTGCTGCACTACAGGCCAAGCAAGGGCGGATCAGGGCGTGCCCTCAGGCAGAAGGCTGCAAACCCAATAGATTGTGCCTTCTGCAGTTAACTTTCAAGAGTAGAGGTTTCTATCCTTGGGAGCTCACATGTACTGACATGAAAACATCACAACACAGTGTTAAATGAAAGGAGAAAGTTGTTAAACAATATGAATGCATGATTCCACTTACATTTTTAAAAGGCTATTGCAAGAGTGTGTGTATACACACACATATATGTATATATGTACATGTATGTATATGTATACACATATGTAAACATAGAAAGGTATGAGAACCATCAGCCATGGCATTTCTAAGAGGGGACTACGATCGGGTGATGGGCCATGTTTCCATATCTGCATGTGTGTAGGTGTATGCAAACTTCACATTTTTACTCTGAATTTCTATAGTTGAACATTTAAGAGAATATATATGAACTTCTAAAAAAAGAACGGATTTTTTTATGGTCTCTTGGTGCTGTAGTGGCTCTCTGTTGAGAAAAACTTCTCTTAAACTTTAAATTAAGGAGAAATACATATCAAGTGCCTAGAACAGTGCCTGCCACCCAGTAGGCCTTCAGTAGCCATGAGCCACCCTTTTCACTATTATTGCCATGATGTGGAAACAATACCTCTTTCATTTGGTTCGGCGGCCGAGAACGCGGCCATGAAGCCGTTCCCAGCTGTGTTAGCGTCGGAAATCATCTGCACCATCATCTTGTTGCCACTGGACACCAGGGCTGCAGGCCGGAACGTGCCGCAGAAGCGCCCGATGCGCTGGCCGTTGCTGTGGCCGCTGTACACGTCCACGAAGTCGTAGCGGCACAGGCTGTCGCTCTCCAGGTCTATGAACCGGAAATTGAGGACGACAACTTTCCCTTTGGGAACCTGCCAAGAAAAAGCCCAAGTGGAAAACCGTGTCATGAAAACTGCCCGAGGCCTTCATATCTGGTCAATTACTAAAGTGAGGAGATAAAAGCATAACATCCAAGATGGTACTCTTTCTGCCCTCAAGCCTGACCTTAGCCAGAAAAGGTACTCTTAATAAAATGTAAGTATCATCTTTGACAAATTCCACAATTTTCTAGGGTACACAGAGTTATTCTTAGGGAATTAATCTCAGCAAAGCATCAGAATATCGGACCAGTCTTATTCATTGATGGCATTGCTTACAAAGAATACTGGTCCTGTCAGGACGTTCGCGCACATTTGCGCACTGTGAAACGCCAGACGCCCAGAGATGCTGTGTGGCAGAGAAACATCCTAAATGTCACCTCTCACAAATACCACAATGGGGCAATCTCAATATATAGCATATTTCTAACAAGTTAAAACCACAGAGATTATTTGACAATTATGCAGCTAATTTATAGATGATTCACTTTGGGTGCTGAGAACTCCAGGTCAACTATGAATACTGGTTACATTAACTCAGTAATAGTTGACCATTCTCTTCTTAAAGTCACTAAGTTTTTGTTTGTTTTCTAGGTGAAAACTTAATATACCAGGCAGCCCTGAAATATAATGCTCTGATGAAAAAGATGAGTTTTCACTTTCTTACAAAACCTTCTTCACCATAATCTCCCCATATAATTCTTAGGATGCTTCCCTCCTTGTTTCCTAAATAGGTAGGAAAAAATGGCTGCAAAAGCATTTGGTGGAATTCTTTAAAAAGCCCCGTTTCTTTCCCAGTTCACACTATCTTTTAACTTCTTCATTAAAGTAGTTTAGTCACAAAGTCTCAATCAGATCTATTTCACCATTTCAACTAGATGAGGTCCCCACTGAATAGCATAAAAATTTCATTCTGTAAAAACTTATAGATGACAAAGGTCAGTGATTTTAAAACACACACACACACACACACACACACACACACACACCCTGCCCACAAGCAACACTGGTTGGTCTGTATTCATTCTAATTAACTATCACAGACTCAGGAGTCAGTAGATGCTTTACCATAAATACAGCTTCCCCATGTTGGTGAGTTCAGTGCCTTGAATTTTTTTTTTTCACAATAAGAGGAAATGTTTCAATGCCATTTAACCTTATGTCAGTCACATACCCATTCCAGTGTAGGAACAGTAATGGAGTAGTCACAAGAAGGGGAATGCTTTTGCTTTGCCACGGTTGCATTCTAGTTGTTAGGAGGTTATTTATTTTCTTTCAAATTTCATTTTGTATTGGTTTTAGATGTACAGCATAATGGTTAGACAAACACATACTTTACAAAGTGTTACCTCCATATTTCCAGTACCCCAACTGGCGCCATACATAGTTAGTGCAGTATTATTCCCTATGCTGCACTTTACGTGAGTATTTTATAACTGCCAATTTGTACTTCTTAATTTTTCCACCTCTTTCACCCAGTGCCCCAGCCTCCATCCCCTCTGGTACCTACATCTTTTCTCTCTGTGTTTAGGAGTCTGTTTCAATTTCGTTTACTTTGTTTTTAGATTCCACGTGAGTGAAATCATATGTTATTTAGCTTTCTCTAACTGACTTATTTCACTGAACATCATACCCTCTAGGTGCACCCATGCTCTCTCAAAAGTTAAGATTTTCTTCTTTTTTAAGGCTAATATTCCACTGTATATATGTACCATAGTTTTGTTGTCCACTCATCTATCGATGGGTACTTAGGTTGCTTCCGTAGCTTGGCAATTAGAAATATGCTGCAATGAACATAGGGGTGCATATACTTTTCAAATTCAGTATTTTGGGTTTCTTCAGATAAATCCCCAGAAGTAGAATCACTGGGTCATAAGAAAAATCTATTTTTAATTATTTGAAGATACTGCCAGGAGCTTATCTTAATGGCGTAAATACCGGAAGTTCCAAAGCCACAGTCTAAGAAACTGATAGCAGTGAATGCAATTGAATTTTGAAACATTCTCATGAGATATCTGTTATAGAACTTCCTCATTTTCTTGTTTTGTTGCATGCAGTCTCTGTTGTTGGAAAATATGATACCATCTGTAACCTTAAATATAAACAAGCTTGCTATGAATCATTAAAAAATTCCCAGCCAAGGAAAACATTTTGAACTAAATTAATTTAATTTGGATTGTTCTTGCATGAATAATGACTATTAGTACAAACGCATTGATAAACATTGTGGAAAGTAATTCAAAGCTGTGAGACTCTCCACCCAGAGATGAGTTAGATTTCTAAAAAGGGGGTGTGGGGAGTGAGACCTGAGAACTGAGCTCTGGGGCACTCACTCCAGTGTCGTCAGCTCTTCAAGATGAGGTCAAACCACAACAGAGACTGAATCAGTACAGAGAAGGCAACTAGAGAAGGTGGTACCTGGAACCCAAGTGAGGCTAATCCAGAGGAAGGTGAGGATTGAGAAATGATCACTATGTTTAGCAACCACAGGCCACTGGTTACTCTGACCAAGACATGTTTGTGGAGCACAGGGACAAAGCCCAGTAAGAGAAGGATCAAAGTGAAAATGCAGTGAGAGGAATTAGTAATAATAAATAGAGACAAACCTTTCAGGGAGTTTTGCTGGAAGGATAGAGTAACATGGGGGTTACTGGTAGGAGATGTGAGGTCAAGACAGGATTTTACGATGGGCTATATTAAGGCATGTTTGCAACCAACAGAAATGGTTCTGTAGCGCGGGCAAACTGATGAAGCAGGACAGAGAAAAAACTGCTGCTGAAATGCTGAGCAGGCACAGGGAGATGTGATCTAAGACACAGATGGCACGGAGGCGCCTCAGTACCACGAGAGGAGGGAAGGCAGATGCAAGCAGGTTAGTAGGTGAGGTTGTGGTGGCATATGAAACTTTTCTCCTGATTTCTTTTTTTTTAAAGGTTTTATTCATTTACTTTTAGAGAGGGGAAGGGAGGGAAAAAGAGAGGGAGAGAAACATCAATGTGTGGTTGCCTCTCATGCACCCCCTACTGGGGACCTGGCCAGCGACACAGGCATGGGCCCTGACTGGGAATTCAAACAGCAACCTTTGGTTCACAGGCTGGCGCTCAGTCCACTGAGCCACACCAGCCAGGGCTCTTCTGATTTCTTTTAAAACAAAGTCATCAGCAGTGAGAGTGGACATGAAGGCAGCTTTGGGAGTTTGAGAACAGAGGAGAAGGTGGTTAAAGGGACTAGGAAAATATAGGGCTGTTTTTAAAGGCTCCCTAGGTGGGGGTGAAGAGCAGGCAGAGAGTTGGATTTAAGCAGTGGTAGGTTGGGGGCCAGGAGGGAGGGGTGTTAGCTAAGTAAGGACTATGGAAGAAGGGAGGGCCAAGAGAATTGAGGATGTAAGCAGGGGAATGGCCATAAAGATGGACCATAGAATTCAAGATGGGTAAGGATAGAAATCAGGAGGCAGTGGGGTGAGGACAGTAACAACCTAGATTGTGGTGGAGACATGGATAATGACAATGGGATGGATGGCTGAGGAATGATGAAGGATAAGCTCTTTGGAGGAGATGAGGTTAAAGACTCAAAAGGCTCATCCGTGCAGATATTGAAATTACTATGACTAATGACAAGGAAGAATGTTGAAGACAATGAGGGTGAGCCAGGAGCTAAAATTTACGAGGAGTGAGGGAGACTCTCCTGAGGTCTTCAGATGACTGCAACAAGGAGGGGCACAGGGCGGCACAGTTTCATTTCATTGCCAAGTTCTCAGTTCTTTGACACTACGAAAATTCTGTTGATTCATCCCGTAGTCTGGCTGTTGAAATGAATACAGGCTTTGGGTACTCATCCCCACTGGGATAAATCACTCCTTCTCAGGAGTTCTTTACTTGGTCCCATTGGAATGAAAATGTGCAGCTTCTCTGGGAATGAGACACAGTATATTCGGCAATAGAAACTGGATTACATCATTGCAATTTTGAACACATGTCAATCCCCAACAACCCCGGCAAAAACGCTTCTGAGGAAGCAGGCAGAGGAGAACTGTGGGTCTGCTGTAACCAGAGACAAATGCCACCTCGCTCTAAAGGCCAAAGAGAAATTCTATAGCAAGTGAGAAGCGCACTGCAGCACTTCACCGTGACACAGCAGCTGTTCTTCACACTTACGTGAGTCACCAAGACCATTTGGTGCCGTGTGACGTGAACTTTGCTGACAGTCCCTGTACTACCACTCTGAAGGACTTTGGAAAGCACGTTCTCTGAAGATGACCCTTCCACTCAAAGAATTTACTGTCTGTATCCTTGATTTTTCTTTGTTAAAGATATATTTTTAATTACTTTTTTATTTTTATTTTTTATTTCAGAGAGAGGGGAAGGGGTGTGGAGAAGGAGAGGGAGAGAAACATTGATTGGTTGCATTCTGTAGATGCCCTGACCCGGGACTGAACCTGCAACCTACACACATGCTCTGACGAGGAATCGAACTGCGACCTTTTGGTTTGCGAGAGGACTCCCAACCCACTGAGCCACTTGGGCTGGGGCGTTAAGAATATTTGGAAACTACAGAAATATACACAGATATAAGGAGCAATATAACAAACACCTGGGCACCAACAATCCAGAACTAATTATTGTTAACATTTTGTCAACATGTTTTTAAAGTCTCCTTTAATAAAATAAACTAAAATTTGCATGTAAAAATGAGGTTTTCTTTGTCCTCTTTCTCCTTCCTTTCTCAGAAGCAACCACTGTCAGTCACAAATGTAGTGGGTTTCCTTCCATAGCAATCAAAATACATTTATGTACACACATGTGTATCCATGCAAAGTATATTGTGTTTTTGTGTGTTTTAAAAATTAATGAGAATGGGATGATACTGTATCACTCTACAACCTGGGCATTCATGAATGTTCTGGGTGAAGAAGAGGGAGAAATAAAAACAAAAACAAAAACAAAACACACAGCATCTTCACAAGCTATTCCTTCTGCCTGGCATACTTTCCCACTTCCGCCCTTCCCTCACTCACACTCCGGGCCGCAGTTTCAAGTCACCTCTTCCTGGAGGCATTCCCAGACCCCCACTCCGCCTCCCAAGATGGGCTCTGCAAGGTTGGCAGCCTGCCCCTCGAGTCTCTGATCACGGGAGGGCTCAGCCCACTTTCTCACTGTCAGGTTTTCATCTAGGAGAAAAGGATCCCTTCTGCCTTGTTCCCTGTTGCATCCCAGCCTCTGGACAGTGTGTGGTCTCAAGGTACACCATAAAGGTTTGTTCAGTGCATAAATCATCAGGTGCTAAGTAGAAAACCAGCCTCTTTGCACAAATCCTGGATGAGGAGGCAAGGGCCCCACTCCCGCAGTTCTAAGAGCTCTTAACCCTGCTTGGCAGCAGAGCTCCAGAAGACCACTCTCCTTTCTAAGTTGTTCCTTACAAAGTGGAAGATACGTATCTTCTGTGAAACTTTATATTTCAAATCTCCTGCAAATGCTAACACTTAATGCAGAAACTCAGTTAAGAGGCTTTTTGGTGGCAATTAGACAAAGCTACTGATTTGTAAGATTATATTGACCAGGGAATTCATTATCTGCTTGTAGAAAAACAATTCTATGTTCATGTTTTGTTTTTTTAATCAATAGCCAAGTCCTGTGTGAGCCAAAGCCTAATGCTGCAACAGTGACCTCAGCTCACCCCATAGCCCCTGGGATGTCCTTACTGTCACAGGCTAAGGTGCCAAGTCTCTTCAAGCCAGTGCAGGAGCTGCTGCCAGAGAATAAATGGGGAACCTAGTTTTGAGCCGATGGTTTGTGTTTTCAGGACACTATGAGCAAAATACAAACACAAGGTCAGCTTCCTCTGTAGGGAGGAGTAGGTTTCTGCAGAAATGGTGATTTCAGAGCCATTGTTTTAATCTTCTAAGATTTTCCTTTTCTACAAAGAGATTTGAGGGAAATTAAGCGTGTTCTAAAATGCAGGGCACATTCTACTTACATAAAGTTCAAGAGGTGTGGCTACGCACAGCCATCTCACATATACCCCAAACAGAATCCGGAAACATTTATGTATAAATAGATACTTGGCTATATTTCAAGAGGGGGATACAGCAGAAGGTTATAAGACCTTATTGGAATATATTTAAATATTCTTCTTTTTAAAAATCGAGTCTTGTAAATGTTTGGAAAACAAAACATTGATTAGTGGAAATAACATGGGATGTTTCAAACTGAAGGGGGAATTTCACCCACCCCAAAATAGAGAAAGAGAGAGAGAGGAAGGAAAGGAAGGAAGGAAGGAAGGAAGGGAAGAAAAGAGAGAGAAAGCCCTTTCTCTCCCCACCTTCCATGTCTGGAAGCAGAGAGGAAACCTCCAACCACCTCGAGCCTAGCCCAGAGGCACCAGTAGAGGTTGGGTTATATCCCCTGCTGAAAACGGTCCAAAAGTCTCTCATTGCACTTGGAATAAAATCCTCACTTGTAGTCACCCACTTGTGTAATGTATATCAGGTGCCAGATATTTTTCTAAGCACATTACACATATTATTTCATTTTATCCCCTGCAAGCAACATTATAAAGTTGATATTATTAGCCCAGTTTGAGTTTGCAGGTGAGGAAACCGAAGCACAGAGAGATTAAAGCCCTGTGTGACATGGCTCCCGACCACCTCTTGAACTTCATCTTTCCTCCCATACAGCGATTTGCCTGTTCAAGAAACTCTCCAAGCTGGTTTTCCACCTCAGGGCCTTTGCGCCGCAGTCTGATTCCTCTGCTTGGCAATTCTACTCCCTGACAGTCACCTGTCTGCTTCTACATCACCATGTAGGTCTCAGCTCATGTGTCACCTTTCTAGAGAGGCCTGTCCCTTCAGTGGCATTAGGTCACACGACCATGTTACTTCTCCACAGACTCTTTATCACCCATGCCTCCACCAGAATGCAAGCTCTAGAGATCAGAGCTAGTAGCTAGGCTGCAGCCAGTCCAATGCCTGACTGTTACAGGGGTTCAAAAGTAGTTATTAAAGAAATCACTGGGATCCTTGCTTTAAAAAAATAGTACAGGCCACAACTCCCGCTACTAGCATCTACATTTATGCAGCAATGTAAACTCACTCACCAGTGTGGGGAAGGCAGCACCAGTGCCCTTATGGGAAGAAACAGTTCAGAGTGGTTAGAATGACTTACTTAAAGCCACCGGCAAGTCAGTGGCAGAGGCCAGGCCTCGACTTCTACCCCACCGGGTTTTCTGTGGCCTAACTGTGGCAGATACTGGGGGCATCCTCACCAATTTTGTTTCCTCTTTCCCTGGGCACATGGGAAGTCAAGGTTAGTCAGCTTCCCTTTTAGCCAGGCCGGGGTGCTGGGACTAAGTCCTGGGCAACAGACTGTAGGTGGAAGTGATGTACCCACCTCCGAGCTCAGCCATCAGATCCCTGTGCAATCCTTTTGGAGTTCTCTTCATGCTCTGGGGAGCAGATTCAGTGGAGGAAACAAGGGGGTCCTCGGAGACATGGAGCTACAAAGGGGTTAATGCTCCCAGGAGCACTGCCCAGGACAGCCAGCCAACTGCCCTGGGCTGGGATGCAGGCAAGAAATAACCATTTGTTGTGTGGGCCACTGATGTTTGGGATTTCTTTGCTTTGCACTTTTCACGAATTACTGTGATTAACAAATGGATAGTGACATTCACTGGTCATCCTTATCCAGCAGCTGTGGGATAGACAACAGTGGAGATATCTTTGTTGTTTCGGGAGTTTATAAATTCTATGTGAGTTAGAAGTATAAGATGAGCACCAAAAAATAGACACAATCTCAGCCTGTATGAATAGCAAGAACGACAACAAACTCTTTGGAGCAATCACAAAAGTAAGAAAATTCAGCCTTACCGAGGTACATGCTGCAATTTCAATGGTCCATGCAAAAGTGTGACAAGAACCTCCAGCGCCGCTATCGTGGCCCCCCAGGACAAGTTGGGGCCACACTAAGACATGTGAGAGATGGCACCAAAAGTTTGTCAAAATGTCTGTCCTAAGTAGTCGGCTGTTATAATCTCTCAATCTGCATATACAGGATTATACTTTTTCTGAAGTAAGGATATGCGTTTCCTTAGCTGTGTTTTGTGATTGAAGACTGCAGAGAGGTCATGGAAATGAAAGCTAGCCAACTTCTTCTCATCTTTAAAAAATGGAACAAAGCCCTTAAGTCATTTTTGGATATTCTTTCAATTCTTGAGAAGCCATCAACATAAGCTAACAGAGCATAGCATAAAGGAGACTGGTGGAGGTTCCGTGAGGAAAAGCCACTTGCACGCGCTGTCTGACAGAGAGGCGGGGGGGGGTGGGGGGAACAGACACACGGCCGGCCGGCTAGCTAGGGCCCTTTTTGGCCTATACCGCCCGTGTTTTCTTCTTACTGACACGTGGGTATGAGTTTGGAAAGCTTCTATAAGGCAGAGTGGATGTCTATGCAATGATCTAAGAAAAAACCTGAACTGACATTTTCAAGAAAATACTTTTGTAATCTGTCATTTCTTTTAAAAAAAAAAGATTTTTATTTATTTATTTTTAGAGAGAGGGGAAGGGAAGGAAAAAGAGCGGGAGAGAAACATCAATGTGTAGTTGCTTCCAGAGCACACCCCTACTGGGGACCTGGCCTGCAACCCAGGCATGTGCCCTGACTGGGAATCGAACCGGTGACCTGCTGGTTCGTGGGCCTGTGTTCAATCCACTGAGCTACCCCAGCCAGGGCCATAATCTGTCATTTCATCTGAGAAATCTGTAATGGGTCAGAAACACCAAACTGTATTATTTTTAAGGAATGAAACAAAAAGCCCTTCCCTTCTGAGCTGGGAGAACTCACGGTAAGGTGACAAACACACTGGAAGTAGCACAGAGGCAAATGTGAGTGGCTGGTGCCCCCTTACGCAGCAGGGCTTACGTGGTAGCGTTGGGTTTCTACAGGAGAACTAAAATTGTTTTTAAACCTAGTTCTTATATCCAAAAATTAGCGTCCACAGTTTACCATCTAAAACAGCACCACCAGCTGTAACTGAAAATAACCGTCCCTGCCCCTCCTCCCAACCCCTGATGCCCACTCCTTGGAGGCAACCAGCTCCGTTCTTTCCAGTTTTCTTTGGAATTTACCTCCTTGTTTCTTAATAACATGCTGTGCTGCTACTTATTGATTTAGTTCTTTAAAATTTTATCTTTCTGCTTACTATTATTTCCTCCACTCCTCATCAAAATTCTGGTTATATCAGTATTCAGGGTTTGCATTACTATAACCACATAAATATTACTCTCTACTGAGCTAATCTGTTACTTTTTTTTTATATATTTTGTTGTTTTTCCTAGAGCTAATCATTGCCTTCTTCTTCAAGTTTTCTTAGTTTTCCAGGTGCCTATCACTACCACCCCTCTCAGTAATGGACAGGCAGGCACTGGCTATGAGTTCCATTCTGGAACCACCGCCATCCGGTCCCCTCTGTCTGGCCTGGGCTGGCTACTCTCCAGCCTGCTGCACAGCTGGTGCGCTGAGACTTGCTTCTCCATCAACTCGGGCATTGCCCCCTGGGCTCCTTTATCTCTTTTCTTGCTTGCTTTATGTCCTCGTTTTGCTGGAGCTCATCCTTTTGTCACTTTATTACAAAGGGTGTACAGAGATAAAAAGTTTAAGGTCTTGCCTTCTGTGCTCACGTCTGCAAGTTCAGCAGGGCACAGAACTAGCTGTACAACAACTGTCACCACAGTTTTAAAGGCGTTGTTGCACGGCCTTTCAGTTTCCAATAAGCTGATGTTCTTTCACTTTTCCATATGGCTTCCTCTCTCCAGAAACTTGTCGGATTTTGAACAAAGATGTACTTTGGTGTTTGTCTTCTTCCACTGATTGTACTGAGTAATATTTTTTGATAATTCTTTTTTTTCCCATATTCTTCTCTTTTTCTAGAACTTTCATTAGATCAAGACTTCCTGGATGTATCCTTGAATTTTCTCCTCTTTGTTCTCAGATATTTTATCTCTTCTCCTGTTCTATCTTCTGAGTGTCTTCTTCAAGTTTATCTTGCAGTCTTCCTATTAATTTATTTCTGTATCAAGTCATTAATTTCCAAGTGCATTTTTATCTTACTATTTTTTTTTGCATCCCATTTTTATTTTAAGTACACAATTATTCTTTCTTATCTCTCTGAAGATAATAATCATTTTGCAGTTTTCTTCTGCTCTTTGCATGGTCTCCATTTCCTCGGAGCACACTTTGGTGTACGAGGCTTTATAGGATCCGCCCTCTCCCCTTCCCTGCCTGCCCTCAGCTTCACCTGCTCACTCTGTTCCCTCTACAGACCTTCCTGCTGTTGCCAGCACAGGCCCGGCACGGACAGCTCCTCCAGGGCACCAGCCTCTGTCTGCCTGGCTCTCTGCTGTATTCCAAGCGCTACACAGTCCTGGTACATGGCAGGTGCTCAGTAAATCTGTGTTGCTCAGTCCAATAAAACGATTTCATGACTTTCCCAACCAGCATGCTTCCTTGCCGCACCCATAGCGGGTGCTCCAATCTGTCTTCATCCCAGCTCACAATCTAGCACTAAGTCGGGGAAAGATCTTGCCTCTCGTGCACGGCTCTGCAACCCAGGTGCCCAGTCTGCTTCCTTGGAGCTCCACTCCGGTCACTGCATATGCATCTTGGGAAGGCGTGAAAATCACTATCCAGCCAGAGTGAGTATCTTCATCAACAGGATGACATTTTACTGTTAGTTCCTCCTCATAAAATGTGAAGAATTCCCCTCAAAATGATGTACTTTTCCCCAAAAGACTTATGGCCTACATAAAATGAAATATCTAAAACTTCAATGTACTTCATGTGACATTATGTTATAATGTTGGTTCACTGAACAAGTCTTCAAATGTTAGAATAATAATCGAATCTAACCTCTATCATTCAGCCTTACCTTACTTACATTTGTATAAGCATTTGTTGGTTCTAAAAAAATTAATATTTTCCTAAAGTTAATTAGCTAATATAATATACTCTCTTAGTTTATACTGTTTATCTATCCCCCTGTTTAACTGTTTGCAAGTTCCAGTGAAAAATAGTTTTATAGATTAAGTTAATAGCTTTCACGGCCCCCATGAATACTGCGGCATTGTACAACTGCATATACAAGAAGTCTGAAGGACCTTTGCACTTCAGTGGGTAGCGGGGTGTCAGTGTCGAGTGCATAAGAAGAGCTTTACTCTAGGGAGCATCTGGAATGTCCACCTAGACTGGACAGTAAATACTCAGAAACTGACATGGACTCCAAACGGTGAGTGGCTGTGTGCATGTCCCTGATGCTGTTATGCTGACTAACTAGTGGTCACTCGGTACAACCACATGTGGCCGACAATGCACAACAGCGGGCAGACGGAGCACAACCAGAGACACAGAAGGAGGAACAGAGGAGAGCGGCTCTTTCAACTGCAGCATTCCACAGAGCACAGAACATCGTAGAACAAGCCTCCTTCTCCAGAGCTCTTGGTAACAAAAGAATTCTTTTCTGCAGAGATCTGTAGCTTTTGTGCGGTTCTGCCTAGAGGTAGGCAGTGGAGTAACTGCCCCATTCGTTAGCTTGTTCATCATTCATTTGTACATTCTTTCCTTCACACAAGTATTATCGCATGTGTCAAACATTATGGTAGCTCCCTGGAGAACAGACAACGGTAACTGGGTCCTTGTCCTCAGAGTTTTACCGTTTCGTAGTGGAGACGTGAGTAAACACCAGGGACCGTGGCTGCGATGCACACACTCCCCGGATGCTGTGGGGACGCAGAGAGTGGCCACCCACGCTGAGCTGCGGGGGAGAGAGGCGGACAGGAAGGCTGTGTGCTGATTCTTTCCTGACTTAATAATCAATCCTATGGATTACTTTTATTTTAAGAAATATAGTTTCATTATTTTCAGATGTATATAGCTAGGATTTATAGAGAAAAATGAAACAATACAGTGTGGAGCAAAAGTAGGTTTATAGCTGTGAGTACACAAAACATAGAGTATATTCTTGTATTATTATTTATTAATTATTGTATTATTTTCATATAAACAACTGCCCCCACCCTGTATATGCACAGCTAGGTTTTATAGGGATAAATAAATATATAGATAAGATGTGTGGGGAATAATAAAACAGATTCACAAGTATAATAATAAAAAACTCACAACTATAATAATAAAAAAGTATACTGTGCATCTTGTGGACTTGCTGCCTGGCTTTATGTGACCCCGGACAAGGCATGCTTAGCTGTAATCACTAAAGAATGTTAACTTAAGGACCTTTTGGCTTGATACCTGTGCCAGAATCCCCCCTGAAATCCTGGGTGTTTCGGAGCATCTCCAGGGGACGGCTATGCAGGCCTACAAAACAGTCTGGCCCCCTAGTGACAGGGTTTGCCTTGTCTTTTCTCTCTGACTCCTGGAAATCAGTTTGGTGGCTCCTCAAAAAGCTAAACAGAATTACCTTGTGATCCAGCAATTCCACTCCTGGGTACACACCCAACAGAACTGAAAGGGACTCAAACAGACACTTGTACGCTAATGTTCACAGCAGCATTAGTCACAAGAGCCAAAGGTGGAAACAACCCAAGTGTCCATAAACGGATGAACGGATGAATGAAGTGTGCACACTGATGGGCGTGCCCCCCAAATTTCCTGAATGGGCCCACGAAGAGGAAGCCCCTCTCTGTTCAAAGGTGCTATTTCCTGATTCTCCCGTGATTCTGCTCCCTCCCATGGTTGCAGAGCTGTGAGTGGGGATGATGAAAAACTTCCTCCCATCTCTGCATCACTCTGGGACCCAAGGCAGCACTTCTCGCAAAAGCAGACCCTTCAGCTTCTTCCCTGCATACATCTGCAAAGCACCTCTCCAAAGTGAAAACCCACACAAATCAAACATATGGAGGCAGAGGTGCAAACCAAACCCACTGCCCTCTCCACAGGAACTAAATCCATGGACAAAGCTTTTCCATTCATAAACATCCAGAAGATGTTTTACACTTTACAAATAACGGGCAAGAAGCCTCAGAGAGGTTGCTTAACACCACATACTAAGTCATCCGCATGCCGGGCGGTGGGGCCTCCCAACCTCTCCGAGAGCCATTAGCAGGGAGATGTTGGCATCATCCGTGTTCCAGCGCAAACGCAACGTCATCGGTGTCCATCTCTATTACATCGCCTTGTGTGATTGTCTTCATGGCACTGATTTCCCACCCACCCCGTTGTGATCTATTTTATTGTCTCTCTTCACCTCTAGAAGGTAAACACTGGCAGCGCAAGGACCTTCGATATTATATTCCTAGAATGTAAAACAGGGCCTGATGCATAATCAATACGGTATTCAACAAATATTTCATGAATGAAAAATACTTTTTTTTTTTTTTTAGCTATTTACCATATGCTAGGCTTTTAACGCTGCACATGCAATAATTAATTTAATGCCCAAAATGACTCTATGAGGTAGGGAGCATTATTGTCCATGTTTTATAGTTGAGAAAACTGGGGCACAGAGAGGTTAACTAACAAACTCAAGGTCATACAGCAAGTAAGTAACCGTTCTGGTAATCTATTGCTGCCTCAGAAACCACCCCCAAATGTAGTGGCTTTAAAGGACAATGTACTCTTACTTCTTATGGTTCTGTGGGTTCACGGGTCTCTGCTGAGTGTAAGAACTATCATTTGTCAGCTGAGCTTAAGCAGTGTGCAGGCTTCGTGGGCTAGTCCTCCGAGATGACTCCTTCACTCACACACCCGGCTCCTCGTCTGGGACACCTGGAGCAGCCGGAGGCCTCCGGGCATCTGTCTCTCACCACAAGCCTCTCTACGTCACTCGTGTGGGTGACCACACAGTGTGGGGGTTCTCCCATAGCAGCCAGCTTCCTCCAGGGTACACGTTTAAGAAACAAAGGCAAAAGCTTTCAAATTTCTTATGCCCTGGCCTCAGAACTCAGGTACTGTTACTTCTGCCCCATTCTAGCTGTTCCGCAGGGCCAGCCTAGATTCAATGTTTGGTGGTAACAAAAGGTGTGAATACCAGGCGGTGTGGTTATTGGGGCATCATCTTTGGAGATTCGCCAACACATGAATGGAGCTGATAATCGAACCCAGGCAGTCTGGCTCCAGAAAGTCTAACCCACTCAGGTATACTCTAACCCTCTATATCACACAGTGTCTGTATTGTGAATAAATGAATAAATTCACTACTTAATTTGTGTACCTAGAGGGGACTATTCTGGTGATTTGGGGACCCAAAGATGAAGTAAAGACACAGATGAATTAAATTCCATCTCTAAAGACAGAAAATTATTTGCCATTTTAACTGACAATCCTTTCCCCGCTTCTAAACGCACTTGTTTCTAAAGTTAAAGGGCACTCTTAGTTGGTGCTGGCGTGGAGGTGGCTGGTCGAGGCGACATGGCTCACAGAGAAGCAGGGAGGGTTTGGAAGCACTTCCTCGGACAAAGTCTTGTGAAATCATAGTCTAAATGAAGAAGGCCCACAGTGAGGGGGAAGGGGTATTTCTAATGGGCACTAGCCATGCCCTGAGGGGATTACCCTCCAGCTTGAAAGGTGCTGGCTTGATGACAAATTCTACACAAACACCACATTTTGAGGCCTTATTATAGCCCTGGAAGAGAGGTAAAAAATCATCACTAGTACCATTTATTGAGTACTTGCTTGCACAAAGCACTGTGCCAAGGGCCTTTCACCTAGTACCGCCTTCAGTCCTCACATCACCCTTACGAGGCAGGTCTGACCATGATAGCGACTTCAGACAGTTCTGGCAACAGCATCGCATTCCTAGGACATGTCAGTAAGAGTCTCCAATGCCTGTCGTTGGCCTAGTCACTGAGCAATGCCACAGGTACAGGCCTCCATTGCGAACTGCCACCCTGTGCCATCGTTCATTTCTGGGACGTCTTCTGGACCAGTGAGAGCCTCCCGGCCTCCTCCAGGCCGGCCCGGGGACGTGGTTTTCTAATCACTTAGTCCCTGTACCCAACCCAGCACCTGATCAGGTGCTTTAGATACTTTAGTGCTTGTAGGTACTTTAAACGCAGTTTTAATGAATGAATAAATTATGATTTCTTCAAAGGTTAACTGTAGCCTAGGTCTTTTAGAAAGTTTGTATCTAGCCCTGGCTGGTGTGGCTCAGTGGACTGAGTGCCAGCCTGCAAACCAAAGGGTCTGCCAGTTGGATTCCCAGTCAGGGCACACGCCTGGGTTGTGGGCCAGGTCTCCAGTAGGGGGGCGCACTAGAGGCAACCACACACTGATGTTTCTCTCCCTCTCTTTTTCCTTCCCCTCCCCTCTCTCTAAAAATAAGTAATATAAAATCTTAAAAAATAAGAAAGTTTGTATCTAGCAATCAGACCCCACTCAATTCATTTGTAGGAACATTAAGCGGAAATAGAATCGCCACTGACTTCCCTGTGTCCTTCTTGCCGGCCTGGTCCATGGCTGAGTAAAAGGTCTCTACCTGCCCCCCACACTACGGGAAACACTGTTTTATTATATGCCACACTCAGGGGGTGTCCTGGGGGTGAGTGGAAAGAGAGGTGATATTTAGTGGCAGGGCTTGTGTGGCTTTAATTCCAACTCCCCACTTCTCTGTGGCTGTTCCATTTATTTTTAGATGTTTATATTGGTTTTTTTGAGACTTGCCACACTGACTCTCCTCTAACAAATGATGTATCTGAAGAACACTTCTATTCTCCCAAGTTCCTAGCCTAAGACATTTCAGAGTATCCAGTGGCACTGTTGCCACTGTTGATGAAGCTGCTAAGTGGTGAAGCGCAACTGTGTACATTGAAGGGAGTGATTACATTCTTTGTTGGATCGAGGACCAGTAGTCCCGACATAAAACTTCCGTGTGGGAGGAACATGGGGCCAAAACTGCCGGCAGGAGTCCTTTCCTAATTCTTAGCAGAACGATGTGAGGAAGGGAGAGAAATCTTAGAGTTCGGGGCCCTGTGAGTGTTTCTCTGGTCTCCAGCTTAAAGCAACCAACCCATGAGACCACTCTCTTTCCACTGTCAGTGGCTAATAGATTCTTTTAAAAAGAAGAATCTGCAAATTCATGGAATAATTCAAATATGCCTGTAATTTCACCTCATAACTTGAATGGGCAAGGAATGTGAAAGTCAAAATCAGTCTTTTTAATCATACATTCTTTAAATCCTGTTAAGTGGCTTTTGAATCTATGTAATAGAAGACTTTTAAATGTCTTCTCCTGGTGCTCCATTATGGTAGTCATGTTTCGGGAGAGAATGACTTTTTGGTCATTAACATATGAAAGAGAATCTCTGTCAGAAAAAAGAAGTACCCAATGAAGATTCTACTTTCATGTTTTCTCATTTTCTTCTCTACTCATTAAGGCTTCTGCCTGAGCAAAGCACTAAAAATACAAGCAGTACAAACAAGCACATTTATAAAACATCAGGTTTTCAATCAATAAAAACATACTTGATTTCCATGTGCAAAAGCAAAGAAAAACAAAACAAAACCAAGCAGCAGAAGCCTTTTAAAGCAAGGAGAAAATTAACAAATTTAGAAAAAACTGGACTGAAGCCCCAGTGGGAAAATGTCACCTACTTGCTTATTTATTTAGGATTTATAGTCTCCCTGCTTCCCAGAAGGGTTTAAGGCAGCAAGAAAAATGTTTCAATTCTTCCAGTCCCTTATCAACTGAAACCTAATTGGGACAGTTGTAGTGTCATAAGAATCATGAAGTCCCTGAATTATAGTCTGTTAATGAAAAGATGAAACAAAAAACCCAGCTAGAGTGCTCTGGTCCTAATCACACATACCTCAAGTCTTGGGTTTGCAGACCTTCTCTGTCAATCACATTCACCTTCACTAAAGCATCAGATGTAAATTGCATCAACTCAAGCACCGAGTTAAATGATTATTCAGGCAACTGCCCCGACCGAGCCTAGTCTAACAATGCACACGTCCATTTTTTAAGAACCCCATAGCTAAATTGTAATTCAAGTCTCTATATAATTCCAAATCCTGCATGTAGTTTAAAGCCAGGAAATAAGTGTTTAAGGCCAAATTTCCATTCCCCTATATCTCCTGCTCTGGTTATGTCAGGCAAATAATAATCACAGAACCCCTTGCTAGGTCCTTAGGTATAATTGACTTACATATTGAGTTGCTGTCTAAATTCACTATTTGTTTCCTCAAATTATACACCTCATACTGATCTTACTAGAACGCCACTATATGTTTCAATTTTTGCACAACCCTATGCCCCGTCATTGATGAATTTCTTTTCATGAAGCCACATGAAGGTTATTGAGAAGACATAAATCTCACCATATTTTAATTTATCATTTCTTTAAACTAAATATGAATATCATTTAAATTTAACCAGGCTTTTTGGAACATGGATTCAACATGATGACTTTAACATACATTAGTAACATAATTACTCCCAAGGCAATGGTATATAATTGTTTATTAAGTGCATTTGGAAATATCAAGAAATGTACAGTAAATAGCTCTGTGAAATCAATCAAAGGGCATAGAAACAATTTCTCAAGTCTTAGAATAGTGTAGATGTAAAATGGGTCATAATATCTTTTACTATGTGCATGAGGCAATAAATATTTTCATCTTAAACAATCTAAGACTTTTAATACATTTCAATTTTTCAAAACTTAAAACTACTTACAGTGAGCATGATAATTATTTGCACACATAACTGGTACTGATTTTCTTGTTTACTCCTTATCAGGTTATAAACTCCCTGAGGACAAACACTATGCCTTGTCTTTTTAGCCCCATGGGCCCAACCAAAAGCTTAGTACATAGCAGGTACTCAGTAAGTGTTGAGTGAATGTATATTTTTATGCTAAATTAGTGCATAATAGTGCATTTATATCACTTAGCCAGAAATTTTGTGCTAATCTTTTCATACAATTTGCAAGCATGACCATAATAGGCAAGATACAAGTTCTTTAGACCTCAATTTCTCCACCTGTGAAATGGGCATATTAATATATGTGCCACTGATTTAACAGAATTAGATGCAAATGACATGATACAATATATTTGAAGTGTGGAACCTGAGAAAGAACATACCTACTAAGAAGAGCTCCCAGTGGCTAAATGGGCTCAAAACAAAACACACAAAAAAACAGAACCTAGAAGCCATTTCTACACAGAGACCTCTCTTGCCAACTGCCCTTCAGGGAGAAGCCTGAACTGAACTGCTTGCCTGTCCGGCGATCCTGGTTCCAGCCGGCTGAGCCAGCCCTTATGAAGAACTTCCTGGAATCCTATTTCAACCAATAGGACTGAGACTCCCCATCTAATCAGAGCTGTGCGGCTACCTCCCCATCAGCTTCCTCACCCACCAAGCAGAGCAGCTCCATTCTGATCAATCAAGGCAGTGACTTTTGGAACAATCTAACTGCAAGGATTTAGAGTCCTGATTTGCATGATGACAGACCAATCAGGGGCCAGGGGAGGGAACTTCTGTCTGTATAAGTCAGCTCCCCCTGGCTCTGAGAGAGCACTTTCCCTTTCCACTAAAAACTGTTTCCACAGCAGGAGCTGAAACACTGGAGCAGAACAGAGGACAGAGCAGAGCAGACTGGCACAGAGCAAAGAAAACCAGTGAGGAGCCGAGCAGAGCGGTGTAGCCCAAGAGGGTCCTGGCCCCAGAGCCACCTCACGGCTATGCTGTTTCACAGTTAAGCTGTTCCACAGCCTTGCTGGATCACAAGGGCGCTGTTTGGCATTGGATAGACTTTCTTTCTTCACCACACCCCAAACGGGGGGTTATCACTGGCACTGAGTTGGCACCAAAACCATCAGTTGACAGAAGGAATGCTGAAAATCATACACATTATCACTTTAGGTCCATGAGCTATATAATAACTGGTATATTTGATTCCAGCTGAATTAAAAAAAATAGGTAGTTATCAAAATGACAGCACACATGCTCCCTGGGGAATCTGAACATCTACATATGATAGTTTATGTTTTTATCCTTTCTGCATCAATTAGCTAAATAACAAACAATTTGCCACATATTTTGAGCTTAAATGTGACTGATTGTATTCATTGTTAAAATTCTCCTGATATTAATACAAAGGTCTTGACTTTCTGGCCCTTCCACATTATTTACTTCAGAGTTAAAGGTCCTCAATAAGTATCAAATTTTAAACTGCTCAAATGCTTGCTGATTTTCCCCAAGCCCAATTTATGCTGAAAATAATAAATGAACTCTTCAATAATTGACTATTGTCTGTACCTAAATTTTTTTGAAATAAAGTGATACAGTAATAAATACCTTGCAATTTCAATAACAATTTCTAACAATGGGACCAGATACCTGGATTATCTCATTTCAAAACTGTCTTGGAAATTATGCCCAGCTTTAAATCTAGGAACAGAACCATTTGCATCAATCTCTGCATACTAATTGCTGTTCTGCTGGATAATAACAGCAGTCGCCTAACACATTCAGACATGATATTTAGTTTTAACTTCTGGAACCAATTTTAAATAATTCTTACATACCTATTAGAGGGGGTTTACAAAGGTTCTAAGCTTCGAGTCCCCTCTAATTTGCATAGTTGTTATAAACAAAGGTTAAGCTGGTTCCACTCAGTCAGCCACACCATTCGTAGCCCAAGTCAAACTCTGAAAGGGTTGCTTTCACAAGGTATTATTTTGCTACCAAGAACTACTTTTCTTTTTTAAAAAATTGTGTCAAATCATCAACAGGAACCTCTACTTTAACTATGGGATTATAAATGCACAAGTTATGGATGAAAAGACCAAGGAATAGAAGTTTTGGACATTTGCCAAGTTTGCAATGAATTTATAATGAAATCATTAACAGAATGCGGATGTTTTTTTAAACACCAGAAATTACTGGCATATCATTCTGGAGGCTGAAGTCCAGGATCAAGATGCCGCCGGGGCTGGTTTCCAAGGAGGCCCCTCTTCCTGACCGGTGGATGGCTGCCTTCTCGTTGTGTCCCCGCGTGGCCTTCCTTCTGTGCCCCTGCCCGCCTTGTGTCTCTGTCTCTTCTCATAAGAACAGCAGTCACCCCAACCTCACAACCTCATTTAATCTGAATTACCGCCTTAAAGGCCCTACTCCAAATATGGTTTCACAGGTGTTAGAGCTTCAACGTACGGATTTTGGAGGGAAATAATTCAGTCCAAAACACAAGGATTTTTTTTAATGAGGGAAAGAAGGAGCAGGGGCAAGTCAAGGAACATGTATAAAGGACCCAGGGACAAGGCCAACAGTCTGGGGGAGGACTGAATGTGAGGGGTAGGGGGCAGGGCTGGGGGGAGTAATGGCGGTGGGGGGAATGGGGACAACTGTAATAGAGCAATAATAAAAAATTTTAAAAACCATGAACATAATACCATTATCATACCTAAAAATAGTAACAATAATCTCTTAATATCAAATATTTACTCAAAGTTCAACTTTCCTCAATTGTCATATATTTTTATAATAGCTTCAAAATTTTTATCTTATTGAGAGTCTATGGGAATAGCTTGTTTTTATCCTTAAAAACTGTCAAGCAGTGTGCATTTATTGAGCATGTACTATGTAGTTGGTATTGTTCTAAGCACAATGAGGAGCTAAGTACCCACGTAGGGAAATGAGGTCAAGTAGGTCAGATGGGGCCGTGTTGCAGAGGATATTAAAACTCATAGCAGAGTTTTGACTTGATTTGGTTGGAAATGGATAACCTTTGAAATTTTCTGAGCTTCGAGGTGGCAAGATGAACTTCTGCTTTTCCAGTGGATGACCACATGACTGTGGCAATTTCCTTGACCTCTACACAGAATGGTGGTCTTGCTGCTGGTGCCAATGCAGCCAAGAAGGCAAGCCTGTTGGGCTTTCGTTCCCTCCCCACTCCGAGCCTGGGGAACACATCATCCCAGGCAGCCCCCCATGCTCACAGTGCCTTCGTATTCATCTGTGTGTCTCCAGCGCCTGACACGGTGCCTGGTGAGCTCTCTGTAAATGGACTTTGCCTGCGTAGCAGTGACCTACATCACTGTGTTCTTGTTGACAATGACCCATCCTCCATGACTTCCTTTAGGGACCTCAGAGACCTCTTACTGTCTTCTGCACATGGCACACACAGTTCTGCTCCTTTGCACGGGCACAGCCAGCAGGAGGGCCGCTGTTATAGCGGGGCCCAGATGTTTGTATGCCAATGCTTGAGGGCTCATTTCTTGTTGCAGGGCTGGGTATTGGTTGTTATTGGTTCTCATCCTAAAAACTGGGGTGACTTTTGCCTCAGTCAATCCTATTGTCCTTGCAAGCTTCTTAGAAGAAGACCAGATGCCATTTTTTAAAGGATTATACATATTTTTGCTGTCAAATCATACTTAACTGCTGCCTACATTGGTAAACTAGGTATTTTATGCAGAAGCCCTCAGGTTATAGTCTTGAAAATCAACAGGAAACTAAGAAACCCTCAACTCCATCACAGATTGAAAAATATCTGATGATTTCCTAACCCTCAAATTACCTGATTTAATCTGATTTTTCAGGACATAAACAGCAAAATTAATGAATAAAACCTAAAACTATATGAGGTCGCCAAAAGTTGGTAGCCAGCCCTGGCCAGGTGGCTCAGTCGGTTGGAGTGTCAGTCTGTGCACAGAAAGGCTGCAGGTTGGATTCCCAGTCAGGGCCCACACCTAGGCTGCAGGTCCAGTCCCTGGTAGGGGCGTGTAAGGGCGGTAACCAATCAATGTTCCTTTCTTGCATCGATGTCTCTTTCTCTCTCTCCCTTCTGCTATAAAATCAATGAACATATAGATCCTTGAGTGAGGATTAAAAAAAAAAGCATTGGTAGCTGAAAAAATGAAGTGAGTCAAGAAGCCTGATTCCACTCGCAGTTCCAACAACTACGCAGGAATATCAGCATCCCCGCTTGTAAAGCAGAAGTACAACTGAATAGCACCGACTGTCTTCATCTTCAACATATCTTTCAATGAATAAAAATTAACCTCAGAAATGCTCTAGAATAGCACTGTAGAAGGGACATGTTTGTGATGATGGAAATATTCATATTATATACTGTCTAACATGGTAGCCACTACCCACATGCAGCTACTGAGTATGTGAAATGTGGCTAGTGTGACTAAGGAACAGAATTTTTAATTTTTACTTTAACTTTAATTAATTTAAATGTAAATAGCCAATGTAGATAGTGCATTAGACAATACAGCAGTCCAAGAAATCACTATGAAAAATTTAAAGTATAAAATATATACTAAGGACAAATCTAAATTTCCAGTCTGTGTGCTATACTTCTGTACCAGCAAGTGCAACACCACTGGCTGAAAGTTTGGGTGTGACAACTACTATTGACCTTTCTCAAAGCACACAGACGTCAGAATCAGACTTTCCCTGATCCCCCACTGATGAGAGCTTAATACAAAATATTTGGTGGTGAAAGTCGCCTTGCTGGAACACACTTCCACTCTGCAAGAACCAAATGGGAGGCGGGTGAACGGTGAGAGGCAGGCTATTCCTCTCTGGCTACGCTGAGACCCTTTCATCCTGAGGGGTCTCTGTGATGTTTTAATAAAAGTGGTATTGAATTGCCCAGCGAGCATGCTATTCTAGGTTTACTGACTGCAGGAGCAGGAAGAAAGTACCAGACTGGATCAACTGGCTTTGGGAATGCCTTCCATTGCCAGCCTTGGATGAGGACAAACCGTAGCACAGCCCCGGACGGAGCAGCCGCAAGTGCATGTCCAGAGCCAGGCCTGTCCAGCCTCTCGGCTGGTGCCACTAACTGCACCCAGAGCTGCTGAGACAATGCTGTAGGCAGAAGATGCCATGTCTGTTCCTTTCCTCTGTTACCACCCTGGTGCACTGCACCATCTTCTTTCTCCTCGGTAACACATTAGCTTCCCAGTTGGTCTCCCTGATTCCACTCTTAACTCCCTATGATTCAGCCTCCACACAGCAGCCCAAATAATCTTTTAAAATCAGATAGACTAGTCACCACCCCCCATCCATGATTTCGCTTTCCATGGCTTCTGTTACTCATGGTCGATTTGTGGTCTGGAAGTATTAAATGAAAAACTCTAGAAATAAACAATTCATAAGTTTAAATTGCTCATTTTTCTGAGTAGCAGATGGAATTTCACTCCATCTCACCCAGGATGTGAATCATCCCTTTGTCCAGCATAACCACATTGTACATACAATACAATAAGATATTTTGAGAGAAGGACCACATTCACATAACTTTTAATAGAATGTATTGCTATAATTGTTCTATTTTATTATTAGTTATTGTTGTTAATCTCTTACTGTGCCTAATTTATAAGTTAAACTTTATCACAGGTATATATGTACGATATCTGTCCTGAAGGTATCCAGCCATGTAATATGAAAAATAGAAACATTTATGGAGGAAGATACAAGATACAAGAAACAATGTACATAGGACAATGACTCCTCAGTCTCCTTCAAAGTAGTCACCTTGGGACCTCACACAGTTCTCCCAATTGCCATCAGCTGCCCCATTGTATTTTCCTGAATCTCATTGATGGTCTGAAATCTCTTTCCTTTCAAAAGTGACTTTAGTTTTGGGAAAAGCCAGAAGCCACAAGGTGCCAAATCTGGGCTGTAACGGGGGCTGAATCAGCTGGGTGATTTGATGTTTCACCAAAAACTCTGCACAAGACGTGATACATGAGCAGGTGTGTTGTTGTGATAAAGCTGCCAACCACCACTTGCCCATAGCTGCGGCCTTCTAAATCACCCAAATAGTTTCCATGGAGTAATATTCAAGCTTAATGCAAAATCTGATGCAGATTTGTTGCTCTACTTGCTATGTTATTTTGAATGTGATGGCCACACAGGACACATGCTCACTCAATGGTGTCTGCCACCCCCCCTGACTAGTACAGTGAAGTCATCATTGTTCACACATGCACATTCCAGTCCGCTTTCCTTGCCTGCCAGGTTACATCAATATTGTACGAACCATTCCCGTTATGTTAACAATGGCTGGACTTTTTCTGGACAGACTTCATACGTACAGGAAAAAGTAGTATTTATAGGGTTCAGTACTATCTTTGGTCTCAGGCATACACTGGAGGCCTTGGAATATATCCCCCTCAGACACGGGGACTACACTGTAATCTCATTCCTCTGTTTAAGAGACTCTAGCGGATTCCTGCTCAAAATAAAATTCAAACTCCTCCTCAACATGGCCTGCAGGTCTCTGCTCACCTTTTAAAATTCTCCTCCCACTGTCCGCCTTGTTCATTCTGTCCCAGCCACACTGACCTGGCTGTTCTTTAGACAAATCAAGCCTCTTCACATCTCAGGACCTTTGCACTTGCTGGTCTCTCAGCCTAAGGAGAGACCAACTCCTCCTCAGACTTTTGCATGACTGGCTCCTCATCACTCAAGCCTCCATGTCAGTGTCGCCTCCTCGGAGTGGCCTCCTGAGACAGAGCCATCCACACCAGCACCACCGCCAGTCTCTGTGCCGCGGCTCTGCTGTGCACGTGTGTCCGCAACTCTCCTGCGGCGCACTCTACAAACTACAAACCCCGCTTCCAGTGCACACTTCAATGATCTTTGTGCGAGTTGTACAACAATCACTATAAGTCTATTTAGAAACACTTCCATCCTCTCAACACCACAATCCTTCCTGACCATTTACTGTTGATCGCATAATTCTCCCCTGTACTAGGTAACCGCTAATTTACTTCTACATTTCTACAGGTTTTCCTTTCCTGAACATTTCATGTAAATGGAATTGTAGAACACCCCATCACTTTACTTTATTTTTAATATATTTTTAATGTGATAAAATATACATAAAACTTACTATTCTAACCATTTTTAAGTGTACGGCTCAGCGACATGAGTACATTCATACTGCTGTGCCACCATCGCCACCACCTGCTTCCAGAACTTTCTCATTTTCCCAAACCAAAACTCTGTCCCACCGAACACCAATCCCCACTCTCCCTCCCCGAGCCCCTGGCGACCGCTTTTCTACTTTGTCTTTATGATCTGACTGCACTAGGTGCTCCACACAGGTGGAACCGTACAATATGCACTGTTTGTGACTGGCTTATTTCACTGAGCATAATGTCTTCATCGGTGTTGTAGCAGGTGTCAGAATTTTCTTACTTTTTAAGGCTGGATAATGTTCTTTGCACGTCTATACCATATTTTGTTTATCCCTTCATCATTGGACAAATACCTGGACGGCTTCCACCTTTTAGCTATTGGGAATAATGGTGTTATGAACATGGACACACAGATATCTGATCACGTCCTTGCTTTCTTTTCTTGGGGGAATATACCCGGAAGTAGAACAGCTAAATAATATGGTAACTCTAAGTTTAATTTCTTGTGAAATCCCCCTACTGTTTTTGCAGTTACACCAGCAGTGCACAAAGGTTCCAATTTCTCCATATCTTTGCCAAAACTTATTTTCTGTTTTTGTTTTTGTTTTCATAATAGCCTTCCTAATGGCTGTGAAGCGACACCCATCCTACTTTTATAATCCATTTACCAATACTTGATTTTCTTGCTTAGTTGTTTTGTTAAACATCAGTTGCCTGTCTCCCCAAATGAGCTGCGTGAGGGCAAGGAGCTTGGCCGCCTTGTTAGCCGCCGCCATAACCCAGCCGTGCCCAGCACTCCACACCCAGTGCTGATGGAGTGAAGATCCCAGGGCTACCAGGTTAGCTCTATCCACCACAGTGCTCATCCCTTCATCGCCCGTGGGGTCCGCAGGAGCTGGGGAGCTCCCTTCTGCTGCCCTGACAAACCACAGGACCATGAAGATGTTTACAAATTAGCGCTATTCCTTGTGAAACACAAAGAAATAAAGATGTTGTTACACTGAGACCTTGAGAGCACCCACGGCCTTGTGAGCATTCTACTGAGGCTGTAATTAAACCCAAGAGAAAATGCTGGGCTCCTCTGGAAATTCTTGGTAGCTACTCACATGCAAACATAAAAGAGGCAGACCCTTGAAACAGAATAAACTCAACTGGCTAAGAGTTAAAACTAAAAAGCTTTTAACTAGAAAAGCAAATTGTATAGTCATTTCTTCTGCATTAACTGTTTCCAAAAGACTTTTATTTTTTCAAAAAAGGCTGGCATTTGTTTCTCAATTTCATGCCATAAATAATATGTCATCTGCCTGTTTCCCTTTCTTTCCACAATAAAAGCAGACCTGAATTTCTCAGCTCCCTTGCTGCTAGAAGTGGCCATGTAAGTGAACCAACCAATGAAATGTAAGCAGCAAGTTGCATGTGATTCTGCACAATGCCCTTAAAGGGAGGGGTATGCCCTTCTCTTCCTGTTAGTTGGCTGGAACATGAACACAATGGCTGGAACTTAGGCAGTAATTGTGGACCAGGAGGTGGCAGACAGAGCAGGAAGAGAGAAAGATCCTGGGCGCCTAATGACCGGGAAGCTGCCACACCACTCCTGGGTTGCCTACCTCCAGACCCTTTATGTGAGAGAACCAAACCTCTGTTTGAACTGTCGCTGTTTTAGCTCTCTGTTACTGGAAGGTGACTTGGCCCGAACTCACACAGAACGGCTCCCGTAAGATTATAGGAGAACCCAAGCACAGAACAAGGTCCTTAAGATACAGATGACAACATAGTTCCCTAAAAGTCTGCGTTGTTTTGAGCTGGTGCCAAGCCCACTGTGGTGAGTGATCTGCCATTCTGGGGCAGAAGACAGGACAACTCAATAGCAGTAATAATGGGGAAAATTCAGAAAGTAATGGCTAACATTTATTGAGCACTTATTATATCCCAGGCACTGCCAAAGGGCTTTACCTGTATTATCTCATTTCATCCTTACGACGATACTGAGTTTTAAGGAAGATAAATCCTGGTCACATAGCTTGAATGACAGAACGAGAATTTGAATCTGGGGACGTCTGACTGCTAAGCCCCCATGACTTACATGGCATCCACCGCACTGCCTCTGCCCCCAAGGAAAGGCGAGGTAGCCAGGCCTCTCCTGAGGTGCACCACTTCTTTCCCGAGAAAAGCCTTCACTGGACATCCTCCCATGTTGGGAACCACCCTGCCTGGTTTCAGGAGCTGTAACCCGTCCCCCGCCATCCCATGGCTAAGGCTGAGTGAGCAACCTTCAGACCATAAGCCACTAAGGAGACAAAGCTTATCTCCCTGGCAGGGGTGCCACCTCTGGTCCTTTTACTTCATCCATAACTGGCCCCTTGATCAGTTAGCCAATGACAGGTAAGATTCCCCAAGTGGGGAATGACCTAAGACAGGCACAATCACATAGAAGCCCCAAGGTAGGACTTGGGGGGATACAGCAAAAGGGGGTGATGGACCCCTGCCCCTCAGCTATCCTGACCTAGCCTGAGTCCTCATTCTGTCTGTGAGAAGTCTCCTAATCTCTTGGCTGCCTTACTTCCCCTGCCTGACTTAAGCCTGAGACAATGCTGGTGGTGGGTACCGCCCTGTGCTGGAAAGGGCAGGTTCCCTAGGGCGATCAGGCCTAAGAAAGAATATATAAAATCCTGTGAAACCTACTTTGTTCAGAATGTTCTCAATTAAATAAGGGTCCAAGCAAGAAATGAGTTTGTTCCTCAAAGTTTTGTAGCTCTTTAGCTATCTGACCCTGACTCAGAATAAGCCCTCATCATTCTTTGTCTGTTATCTATTGTTTGATCCTTACTGCCTGACAATGATTAATGAGCCTGTATTCCTGTGCAAAATGACCCAATAAAAGCCCATTGAGGAAGAGGCTCTTGGCCCTTCTCCCTTGAGAGATTGGCCACCTTTCCTCCCCAAGCAGATCATGTCTTGGTAGACTTATGCTCATCCGTGGTGGCTGGGGAGCCCTGCGGGCAGAGCCCCCCCGACACCCCCAGCCCCAATCAAAGTTTGATGCCACACCAACAATGTCCCATAATACCCCAATAAACAGCCAGCCGTGAATTCCTCCTTGTTAGGCATATGATGCCTCTCAGTCATTAAGTTTCTTGGATCATTTTTACCTTATAGCCATTTAATTCCAATTGAAACACTCTACGATATGAAAACCAGGCTGTTTTTATGTTTGTTTCAGAGCCTTACTTCACATTTATGCTAATATCAATATTTCAGAGCTACTGTCTATGATTCATGCTCTCCGGGTCCCATGTGTTACAATAACATAATGAAATCTGTGCCAGTTAGTTGATATTTGACAGGAAGGCATCAATGCATCTAAGAACCATGGTTTATATTATGGCGGGGGCCCCCCTTATCTGCCTGTCAAATGACTGGTGGGAATGCCTCATTTCAAAATAGGTTTCACTGTACATAAAGTCGGACTTGCTAAATGTTTGATCCAGTCATTTTATACAACTGTTCTAGGCCTCGGCTCCCCCATCTATAAAATGGGGATAATAATGTTACTTTCTTAGAGTGATTTGGAGCATTCAGTGAGATTGTGCTTGTTAATTACTTGGCATGGTGGTTGGCACTGAGTAAGGGCTCAGTAAGAGGTAGCTATTTTCGTCCTGGCTGGTGTGGCTCTGTGGATTGAGCACCGGCCTGAGAACCAAAGGGTTGCTGGTTCAGTTCCCAATCAGGGCATATGCCTGGGTTGCTGGCCAGGTCCACAGTAGGGGGCGCACAAGAGGCAACCACACAACAGTTTTCTCTCCCTCTCTTTCTCCCTCCCTTCCCCTCTCTCTAAAAATAAATACAATCTTCAAAAGAAAAAATAGAGGTAGCTACTTTTAAAAATCATAATCTGTGGGTGGCACAATCTGAATGAATGAATGTCTCAGTGAACCAACGTGTTCAATTACCAAACAACTTCCCAGCAACCAAAGAATGAAGGAGAAAATAGTCACTACGGGTGGCTCAGTTGGTTAGAACGTAGTCCTGATTTACCAGCGTTGTGAGTTTGATGCCCAGTCATGACACATGCAGGAAGCAACCAATGAATGCATAAATAAGTGGAACCACAAATTGATGCTTCTCTCTCTTTCTCACTCATTCTCTCAAATCAATAAATAAAAATAAAAGAAAATAGTCACTACTATGCTGAATGAAAAGAAGACTCAATCTAGCTGACTCTAAATCCAGACAATTTTTAAAAAGCTACATGGCTATAAACCTGACACCTTATCTTGACTGAGCATAATTTTTGCCATTACTAACCAGGTAGGCATTTTATTGGACTTTAATCACCAGTTATTATTATTCTCACTTTTTTGCTAATTTATTTTTTTACATTCAGTATTATTTTTTATTAGTGTCAGGTGTACAGCATAGGGGTTAGACAATAATATACTTTACAAAGTATTCACCTGGTGTTTCCAGTGCCCATCCACAGTTACTACAATATTATTATATTCCCTGTGCCATTCTGTCTATCCCTGTGACTATTTTGTAACTAACAGTTTGTACTTCTAATCCCTTCACATTTTCACCCAGTTACCCAACTCCCCTCCCCTCTGGCAACCCTCAGTCTGGTTTCTCTATATATACAATGGTTTCACGTCAGGGATATTAACTGGGATTTTTTTTTCTTTTTCTCCCCTCTGTCCCCCACCCCTTTTTCTGTGAGGGGTGGGAAGCAGTCAGGGACAAGCACTACCTTTGATCTCTTCCCCACTGGGAGACACTTATGCAAGGCGCAGGCAACAAACAGCTTCTAAGAATTCTTACCACAGACCTTTGACTGAAAATAGCTTTAATTTTTAATCCATGAAACTCAATTGAGTCAGGCTGGGCTTTTGGAAACACATCTGCTGTAAGAATTTATTCCTTCAAGTTTTGTCTTGCACCCTTTCCAACCGCTAATGCAGGATACCACTTGTTCTATTAATAAAAATCTCCCAAATAGTTGAGGTAAATCCAACATCTCACTATCAGGCATTTTCCTCTACCCCAAATCTTGATCTCCGAGAAAAAGCAGCAGTCTTCAGTTGTTCCTAATACCCACTTTGAGGAGAATACTCTTAAAATATGCTTACTGTGATTTTCCAAGTGCATTTGCTATTTGGAGGGTACACTCCAGGAAAACCTTCGCTGCCAATAAATCCAGACTCTCCAGTAAAAACGCCACCACATGTGAAAACAGGTCTGGGAAATAAAAGGGAAACAATTTGAAACATGTCAACTTCAGAAAGGTGTAGGCTATTGATATGGATGAATTAATGCTGATTAATAAGTGCCTGCACCAT
The DNA here is from genome assembly GCA_039655065.1 of Glossophaga mutica. Lineage (NCBI taxonomy): Eukaryota > Metazoa > Chordata > Mammalia > Chiroptera > Phyllostomidae > Glossophaga > Glossophaga mutica. Next base: position 170,161,314 of record CM077304.1, on the reverse strand, counting down.
ATAAGGGAACTGAAAGCTCAGTAGCCCTTAGAATATTACAATTATAGCCTGGTAAACCTTCCATCTACCTGCCACCTGTCTCATAACAACACAAGATCAATCGTTCTGTCATGCATCCACCAACCCACCCATCCAGCCAGCCATCCACCCACCCACCCATCCATCCACCCACCCACCCAACCACCCATCCATCCATCCACCTACCCATCCAACCATCCATCCATCCACCCATCCATCCATCCACTCATCCAGTCACCCACCCATCCATCCATCCATCTATCCACTCACCCATCCACCCATCCACCCACCCATGCATCCATTCACCTACCCATCCATCCAGCCATCCAGCCATCCAGCCATCCACCCACCCATGCATCCATTCACCTACCCATCCATCCAGCCATCCAGCTATCCAGCCATCCACCCACCCATCCATCCATTCACCTACCCATCCATCCAGCCATCCAGCCATCCAGCCATTCACCCACCCATGCATCCATCCACCCAGCCATCCATCTGTAACCAAGTCACCTTCCATATAGTGGTAACACCTGATAGGAAAACAGTAAACAGAAAATTTAACTAGTGAGAGAAAAGACGACTGTGTGAGGTGCGTGGTTTAAAGACAGACAAGCAACTGCTCAATATAAAAAAAGTTTTAATTTTCCAGATTTGGAGAGATGCCTAATTCTTCTCCCCTTTTCTGAAAGTCGCGGGGCGCCGGCAGAGCCTCCCATTGGAAAAGGAGGTGTTAGAGAAGATGCCAAAGTTGGCCATGGGTGGGTGGGTGGGTCCCTGTGGCCCAGGTACTGGCAAAGAGTTAAGTGTCCGGGAGCAGCTCGCTGGGCGCCACGGGACTCGAGCTTTTCTCTAAGCTTAGGTCTTTTTCCACAGGAAAAAAAAAGAGAGAGAGAAGTAAACCTAAGTCCATATATTTGGGCCCTAACGTTTCCCTCCGCCCGCATCAACACGCGGGGAGGAAAGACGTATGTCAGATGACGCCCTCGCCACGTGGTGGCCGGGCCGAAAGGCCCGTGGACAGCCAAAGATGGGGGCAGCCGGGAGCTTGGTGGCCCCGTGCAGTCCAAGGGCCTGGGGACAGCCCATGGCTAGGACCCTGGGAGCCCGGAGGGAACTGAGTGAAGCTGAGCGCAAGGCTGCAGGGACAGAGCAAGAGAGGAAGAAGGGAGCCGGGCGGGGGCGCATTATTACCTCTCCGGGGGCTGCTGCTGCGACAGCTGGGCCACCAGCAACAGGCCGAGCACAGCCCAGGCGCCCGTGCCACCCATGGCCAGTGGAGACGCTCGGGGCTCGCCCACCCTTCGCACGCTGGCTCGCGCCCCCAGGCTCACAGCCTGGCTCACGCTGGAGACTCACTAGTGCGCGCAATCTGACCCGCACGCGCGCGCACGCACACGCGCGCACACACACATACACAGGCGCGGGCGCAGTCACGGCAGCCCAGGTATCCGGGTGTGAGCTGCTGGCGGTGTAGGGGCGCTTTTAAAGGCGAGTGCAGTGCAGCCTGACTCGAAGTTTCATTTCCCCAAGGAGTAGTTGGCAGCCACTCGCCACTGCTGAATATCCCGTTTGTTCTCGAGGACGGGAGGGGCGGCTCCGAAGACTGAGCCGCCTCCTCTCCAGGGGCGGGCGGGCGTCTCCTACCCAGCACCTGGGACCCACAGCCCGGTCACGTCCTCCCTGCAGGCCTGTGGGAAGGATGGTAGGGGAACTCCCATTCCCCCACCGCCGCCCATTGGTACCCAAGCGGACCTGGCTCCGTGATCCACAGGCGATCACGGGGGTTGGGGGTAGGGTGGGGTCATAGTTTGCTTTAGGGAGTGTTTTTCCCTAGTTGCTTTTAAATAAAAAGTATTAGGGCTTGCTGGAAAACCTGGGGTTCCTCCTTTATTTCTGTTTCCTTCAAACAGCCACTTCTAAGGCAAGAAAAGGGAAAATAGAAGAGGAACTCTATCATATTTCAACTCTTGCTCTTAAAGTCTTACGTGAATATCTGTCTGTCTGGAGACTCTTCTCTTTTTGGCTGGTGTATGAAAATCCGGAAAGAGTTTCTGTGCGGGGATTTAGAAGTGAGATTTCAGCCAAGCGTGATTTGTGAGCGAATTGTCAACAACTCTGTCAAATCATGAATATAGACCAGAATCCTACATCCCACCATCTCATGTCATGTTCTGAAAAGGGTATTTCTTCGCTGGTGTCTCTCCGAAAAGATCTTCACCAACAATTTCTTTCTGTAGGATTAATGAGTGAAGATTTACAGAGAGTTTGTTTTTCTAAGAACAATTCCAACTTTGTGAAATCAAGGCTTTCCCTTAATTACAGAAAAAGAATTTTACATTTTTATTTTGTTAAGTGCTTTCCAATAACTAGGGATTAATAAAAGAAAACAAGAAGAGGATGGATTTGTTGAGATGCTCAACAGCCATACCACCGCAAGAGGGATGTAGCTGAATTTAGATGCCTCGTTTCGTAAAGAAATTAAGTATTAAATTAGTACTCATCAAGACTCCATTTCTAATAATGAGTTACAATATGAAGAACATAAACAATGTCGGCAAGGAAATAAGTAAACACTAGCCACTGGGAATAATTAGACTTTCAACAGTGGGGAAACCCAGCAGCCAGTAGTAGGAACCAGAATTTCCCTGTGGAGTTTACATTGTTTTAATATTATTGAAAAAGAGAAGGAAAAAACCAGCAAGAACTACAACTTTTAAACATTTTTCTAAAGGTACCACACCCTGTACGACATTAAAAACAACAACAAAAAAAGGATTACAGAATTTGGCAAAGTACTTTATGTGCTGAAACATACTTTCTCAAACTAATAAAAACTGCACTTTAAAATAGCAAAGAGCAAAATAAATGATTGTTTATTTTGCACACATTTCAAGAATATGTTATCCAATAGCATAAATGTTTTAGATGATATTTTATAAAAAAGTCATTTTAATTTATAAAGTGAAAATATTGCTCAATTCACTTTCTGGTAATGATTTGAAGTTATCATGGCCAGAAAATACTTCATTCTTAGGAGTAAGTGAAGTTTTCAAAATTTAAAATTAAAAGACAAAGTGTTAAGCATGACTAAATGAATAGAAAACTGTTGGAACATAAATGTGCAACAGTGTTTCCTCATTGATGGACCGACAACTGTGTTCGTACCCTCACTGTCAAATCTGGGTCCCCACACTGACGGTTCTGTTGTTGTTGACAGACAGAGAGAGACCTTGATGTTACCATGTGCTATTAAGGTTTCCTGAAACCCATATTACTTTGTTTTAGAAACACACATTTGACTTGGAACTATAGTTCTGGACAAAGTTATAAACCTTCAATGTCCTGAGAAGTTTAATGTATTAAAATTGAGACAGACCCAAGTGGACTCTGAAAGCGTGTTGCAGGTCCACCGCTGTGAGCCGGTTTCTGAACTGTAGCCGGGCAGAACTGACATGGCAGGGAGCCCCAGAGCTGCAGGTGGCAGGAAAGGGGTGAGGTAGAGAGGACGACACCCTGTGGGTGGATCCCCCAAAGAAAGAGTGGCTGGTAAAAGGGTCCTTGGATTCAATGTGCGTATTACCGAGTCCGCCCAGTTAACCAAGTTGTACAAAGAATCAAAGTCACGGGAACATGAAGATAGGTTCCCGACGAACTGACCACTAGCAAAGTTGTGCTTCACTCAGACTTTCCTTGCTGCATCTGATTTGCATCTAGCTAAACCCAATGTGCCAACACCTTTGTTGGTTAGTCTCCGGTCAGTTTATCAGCCTTGCAGACATCTGAAAAGACAGTGCAAATACAGTGCGCATTCAAGCTGTGTAGTGCGGTACCAATCTTGTAAAACACCCATCCCTTCATAAAATGGGTGCAGTGATGCCGAAAGAAATGGAGGATGATGGGCTCCTTTGACAAATGAAAACCTGGACGAGTTACTCGAGTGTACAATTGAAGGCCAGAAACTACAGAAGACTGCTGGCCAAAAGTTCCTTCAAAAAAGAATGATTTTTAATGCCAAAGTACTAAGGAAAATCTGGTGAGAAAAATGAAGAGGCCCTCCAATACTGCTTTTAAAAGTAATCTTCTACATTGTAATGAAAGGGGGGAGGTTTGTATTTGCTTGAAAGTGTTTTTGTAGGGAAAATTATACTTAAAAATCCACTTGCAAATCATTCTTTGTTCATTATGAGAATTGGCACTTGGTTGCAAATATAAAGACACTTTGTTAAATACAAAATAAACTTAATTTTCAAGTTTCCAGCTTCATTTTTGAAGATAAAATTCTAAACAATGTCTGCCATGAAAATTTGAAGCCCGTTTTAAGTAAAATTTCACCAGCCTTTTCCAGTACAGTTCATCTCAGATATAAAAAATCTCCAATTATCTTCCAAGGTGCCCAACCAACAGTCCAGGGCACTGTTGAAGGGGCACTGCATGAGATTGAAGGGGAAAGGGTGGGAGAGAGGACAATGGCAGCTGGACTCTGCCCTTAGCTCCCTCTCGCTGCATTTTCGAGGTGTGAGCTGTATCTGGAACTCAGGGCTGGTCTGTGGTCCCCCGAGCATGACAAGGCTCGGGCCGCAGTGCACGACCTCTTGATCTGTAAGTGCTACAAATGCATGACAGGAATGAAAAGCATCTGGAAAGAGATTAGTGTAGTGTGGAAAGTCCTTGTGTAGCCCCAGTTAGTGACACTGTGATGTTCCTGACATTTCCATGACGTCCGTCATTCTGCAGAACTGCCAGACTGATATTCCCCACGTTCTTTTATCTCAGAAAATATAATGGTGTGGTTATAATATTGATGATATCTTAGTGAGGAAGCTGCCCTTTCTGAATTCAGCTCTTTATTTCTTATGCATTTATTTTTTAAAGAATTATTTATTTTCAATTACATTTGACACATAATAGTATGTTAGTTTCAGGTGTAACCCAGTGATTGGACACTATATAACTTACTAAGTGGTCACCCCAATAAATCTAATACCCATATGACACCAAATACAGTTGTTACAATATTATTCACTATATCCCCTGTTCTGTACATCACATCCCCATGACTGCATTCTTTTTTTTAAAGGTTTTATTTATTTAATTTTAGAGAGATGGGAAGGGAGGGAGAAAGAAAGGGAGAGAAACATCAATGTGTGGTTGTCTCTCATGTGCAACCCAGGCATGTGTCCTGACTGGGAGTTGAACTGGTGACCCTTTGGTTCACAGCCCACGCTCAATCCACTGAGCTACACGAACCAGGCCCATGACTGTATTCTTAACTACCAAGCTGTACTTCTTAATCCCTTCATCTTTTCCACCCATCCCCCCAAGCCATCTCCCTTTTGGTAATCATCTGTCCTCTCTCTGGGTCTGCGTCTGTTTCAATTTTGTTTGTTCATTTACTTTGTTCTTTAGATTCCACATATAAGTGAAATCATATAGCATTTGTCTTTCTCTGACTGACTTATTTCACTGAGCATAATACTTTCTAGGCCCATCCACGAAAATGGTAAGAATTCATTATTTTTTATGGCTGAGTAACATTTCATTGCATATATGTACCTCAACATTTTTATCCACTTGTCTGTGGGCACTTGGGTTGTTTCTATAGCTTGGCTATTGTACATAATGCTGCAGTGAACATAGGGGTGCATATGTTCTTTCAAATTAGTGTTTCAGATTTCTTTAGATAAATACTCAGAAATGGAATTGCTGGGTCATAAGGCAGATCCTTTTTAAATTTTTTTTGAGGAACTGAATGCAGCTTCTTAGATACTATCAACATTTAGGAGCTCCCTATAATCTTTGAATTCTTCTGCAGAGATCCATCAGTAGATACTGCTGTGAAGAAGAATTTTTAGAATAAACAGTTCAATAGTTTTTGATGTTTGTAAACACATATTAGGAAGTAGACCTCCCCCAATTTTTTCACAAGAATAAAACATCGGAGGGGAATTGTAGTAGGTAAGCTTCTTAGATAAACAGCTGAGTTCACCCTGGCCAGTTCAAACAGTAAAAGAAGCGAATTTAAAAGTAGGAGGTAGTTCATATCACCATGAAGACAATTGGAGAAACTAGTTAAAGGCTAATTTTTCCGGAATAGTGGCCAAAGTTTCACTTCAGAAGGGCCCAGTGAGAAATCTACTGCCATTGCTGCCACCAAAACCAGACACTGAATGCAAGTACTCCAACTTACTGCCACTGTGACTGCCGTGAGCACATCGGACGCCTTCCTGACCAGGAAGCTCCACTGGGCAGCACTGGGACCTGGAGGCCAGACAGCTCTGCTGCCACCTACAGAAGGAAAGCCCATCGAAGGCCCTCTTTTCTCATGCTGATCTCTTAATTCAAGGATCTCATGCAAGTGGTTATGACTGGTAACGTCTGTGTCACCTGGCTGCAAAGGAGGCTTGGAATTCAACCTTTTGTGGGGGGTAATTCAACTGTAGAAATGTCCCCAAATGTTGAAAGACTACTCAAAACATAACGGGCAGCCACAGTACGGTTAATGCCAATGAGAGGGATCCACAAAGTTCAGTTAGCCCATCTCCTTACAGCCCCTTGCTGAGAAAAACAGCCCCAAGTGGGGCTTTATGTGATAATACAGGTGCCGAGGCAATGTGATGTCCACTGAAGGGAACCAGCTGCAATTACCCGTCCATGCTGGAGCGAGGTGTCAGCTGCTTGGTGCTGCTTTGGAATAAAAATTTGTCCAATGAAGATTCCATATTCCATAATGAATATTTGTCATCATCCCTGACTTTTATTGAGCACTTATTGTACATACACCAGGAACTGTGATTAGTGCTTTACAGTAATATTTCATTTAATTCCCTCAAAAGCCCTGTGAGGTAAGAACAATGATCACCATTTACTGGGTGAAGATTCTGAAATTTATAGAGGTTAACCACTAATCCAAAACCTGCAATACATAAGTAAAATGCTGGGATTTGAACACGGGCTGACTGGAGAGCTCCAGTTTCTAATCAATATTGCATGCCAATCCAGCAGAGCTCCTTGTGGGGCCCATGAATGCTCGGTGCACATGGGGATGGCCGAGGGAGGGGGTGGACATCTGCTTTTTATCCACCTGAGACCACCGGTTCCATCCATTGGATCCTCCAGCACCTGCGTGGGTCCCCTGACTAAGGACTTCTCAGGGAGCTCTCCCAGGACTTTTCTGCTGGAGATGATACTGGGAAATGTTTCCTTCTGTGTAGTTCTGGTCAAGATGGTGGGACAGGTAAACTGCCCTCGCTCCCCCGCCCCCCATGACCACATTAAAATTACAACTACATTATAGAACAACCACCCTTGAGACCCACCCGAAGACTAACTGAACAGAAATCCTACAGCTACGGATGTACAGAAGAAGCCACGTCGAGACTGGTAGGAGGGGTGGAGATGTGTGACGGGCTGGTCCCACACCCATGTATGGAGGTGTGGGAACAGGAGGGATATCTCAGATGCATAGGTTCCCCATGAGGAGCAGGGGGCCCAGACTAACTCTAGGCTCACCAGCCCAGGGTTCCAGTGCTGGGAGAAGTCACCATAACTTCTGGCTGTGGAAAACCAGTAGAGACTGTGGCTGAGTGAGATGGAGGGCCTCCTGAGTCCCAGGCGTTCCTCTTAAAAGACCGAATCATGGGCTTACTCACACTCAGTCACTGTGAGGTCCAGCACTGAGTCAGCAGCTCAGAAAGTGCCAGGATCACACAGGGAGGAACAATGACTGAACCATTTTCCCAAATTCAGGTTCTTGTACCTGATACGCTAGTAAGCTAAACACCAAGACACTGGTGCTTGGAGATATAAAAGGGTTTATTTGATTTAGCCAAAGCAAGAGGAGGGAAAGCAAGATCTCTCAAATCTGTTTTTCTCAAAAAGCAAAATTAAGGAGGTTTTTTTTGTGTTTACGGAGTAAGTGAGGGGGAGTTTCAGAGAACTAATTGGAAAGTCTGTATCTCTTCAGTCACAGATAACATTCTGGCCAAACAGGATTCTGAGCATGAGCAGCTGGCCACAGCTTTCTTGAAGGCATTTTTTTCCTCTGCAAAACAAACTCATAAATTCTCCTGTGACCCTGGAGCTCTGCTCCTGCTGGATGAAGAAAGAGTACATCACCAACACCAAATGATACAGTCAGAGCAAGGGCTGCTGGGTGGAGGAACTAGGATTCCTCCAAAGATCTCATAATTGTGCATTAGTGAAATTAGCTTTAAAGGGGAAAGCAGAAACTAGATATCTTGTGACTATTACCATTGCTTAAGCTCTCATTAACCAGGTGCTTAACTAGCCCTATTTTTCTATTATCTCAAGTAAAGTGTACCTTTAGACATTTCTCCCAGAACTTGCTGTATTGGTAGGCCTTCAGAACACGACTGCCGTACTTTCCTAACTATAAGCTATGTGACAGTCAAAGCAGCTGAAACATTAACAATGAAAACATTTCTGAATTCTACAATTTAATATCTAAATATGTTTACTGTTGATGATGGTTTTCAGAGCTGAGTAGTCTGGCTTCCGGCCGAGGGCTGAAGGAGCAGTTCTCTCCAGGGCTGAAGTGCCGGTAGAAGCCATTGTCCTTTGTTGAGCCCTGCTCCCACCCCACCGCAGGCCCCAGCAAGCCTCACATCTGAGTCTCCATCAACATGGCTGATGGCATTCACTCTGCATCGGTGATTCCGAGACCCAGCCCCACCCTACTTGTGAGCCCTCACAAACCGCTTTCAAGTTTTTTCTGCACAAATGGTCTGCTCATATTGCAGTGTTTCATAAAATCTCTCAAGGCCCCCTGGCCAGGTGGATCAGCTGGTTGGAGCCTCATCCCATACACCAAAATGCTGTGGGTTTGATTCCCAGTTAGGGCGCATTCCTAGGTTGCAGGTTCAATCCCCAGTTGGGGCATGTACAGGAGGCAACTGATCGATGTTTATCTCTCACATTGATGTTTCTCTTTCTCTAAAATCAATACATATCCTCACATGAGGATTAAAAAAAAAACAAAAAGCAAATCAAATCTCTAAAAGGTTCACAAAGCCCAAACCATCAGTGGCTGGCCTCAGCATGACTTGTATGTCTTTCTAAGCCTCACAGTTTAGCCTCTCCCAGACACCTCCAGGGCCAGTGCAGGTGGCGACAGTCTGCAGATCGCTTCATAGCTTCTACTAAGTGGCTTCAGGCTAGAGACAGGCGACAGTAAACCTTGGCCTCCAGCAAAGCCTCTCCCAAGGGGCCTCAGAACCAACACACCTGGTGGCCAGATACAGACCACACCAGAGCAAAATTCAATTAGCTCCACAAAGGACACAGCCACAGGGCACACTCAGCAGGATCTGGAGCCCTGCTCCATGAGGTCAGCCTCTGACAAACAGCTTGTCTGCTGCAGTCATGGTCAGTCCTCACAGCCAGTCAGCCTGAGGGTCAACTCCACCCTGACATGTCAACAGCAATCAAGGCTCACCTAAAACAGGAAGGCACACAGACAGACACAAAACAGGGACATACCTGAGCACCCAGCTCAGGTGACTAAGGACCCTGTGCCACTGGGCCCTGCAGAACAACTGCTACCTAAGGCCACTCTGCCAACACTGAGAGACACAGCAGATCATCCGTAACATAGGAAGAAACAAAGCAGCGCAGCCAAAATGAAGCAACAAAGAAACATGTCCCGAATGAAAGAATAGGACAAAACAGCAGAAGAGCAAAAGAAATGGAGCAGGCAGTATACTAAAGGTGGAGTTAGAAACACCGATCATAAGGATGCTAAATAAACTCAGGGGAAGGTGGATGAACGTAGTGAAAACTTTAACAAAGCGGTAAGAAACATAAAAATGGAGTTAGAAATAATATAAAAGAACCCATCAAAAATGACCAGTACAATAACTGTAATGAAGAATAATTAGAGGGAATCATCAGCAGATTGGATAAAGCAGAGGAGCAAATCAGCAACTTCAAAGACAAGGTAACTTAAGACACCCAATCACAACAGCAAAAAGAAAAGAGGAAGATGATGATAGCATAAGGGGCCTGTGGGACAACATCAAGCATCACAATATTTTCATCGAAGGGTACCAGAAGGAGAAGAGAGAGAGCAATAAATTGAGATTTATTTGAAGAAATGATAAAATAAATTTTCTATCATTTGAAGAAATGATAGAAAATTTCTCTTATGTGTTTAGATATGTTACAGTTATCATAAAGCAATCTTACTTCTGGGAATTTACTCTTAAGACACACCTCCAACAACACAAAAATACATTGCAGCATTATTTGTATTTTCAAAATATCAGAAACTACTCAAATGTCCAAATATAGGCTATTTGGACATGCTAAGCTAAATACAGACATATAACGGAGTGCTATACAGCTGTGAAGAAGAGTGAAGAAGATCCCTATGAACTGATATGAAGTAATTCCTAGATATTTTATGTGAAAAAGGCAAAATAGAAAAGAACACACACAGATGACTTCTTATGTAAGAAAGGGAGGATAAGAAAGCATGCACAAAACTCCTTTGTGTATATTTTACGATTCAGCAAATGAGTATGTAATATTAATGTTGGGAGTCATGTTCTCTATGTAGAAAAAGGGATACAAAAATATAGAAAAGGGAAAGACAAGCATGGACCCATAGGAGCTAGACTGGAATTGGAGGTACGATGTAAACTAAAAGATTTTTCACATATACACACTTTCATGTGCATCTCTCTCACACACACACACACACACACACACACACACACATACATGCACACATACTTCTAGCTCTGCTGTAAGGGCCTAGAAGCAATGACACTTCAATCATTGTTTTTAAATACCATTTCCCACTAAAAAGAGTAATGACTCATTGGAAAATTGCCTAATTCCCAGACAGAGGTAGGAAAAACACAAGGTGAGTCTTATGCCAGAACCTGAGAATGTGCTAAAAAAATGATAGACACAGACATTTAAAAGGCACAAGTCAATATGAGGGAATTCTCACTGGCCGAATCTGGGACAATTTGAGCATGAAAATAAATAAGAACTATAGAAAGTATAACTCGTTCGATAATAAACTGTGAGTTTATACTGATAATAAATAGATTAATGGGAGAAGGGAAAATTCTTCTTACACTCTAGAACGCTAATAAACATAGAAGCAACAAGGAAGTTGGAAGACACCATTTGCAACCATCATAGTAAAGGCTGATCCAAGCAAGAATCATCAAAGAAGGCTAAATTTAGGAGTGGGGGGAGTTTGTTGAGCAATGGGATATCTAGCTAGTCTCAACGTAGTTCCCCACATTATTTATTACAAGAGGAAAAACAGTAATTATACAATGGAGAAATGATCTTATACACATAAACAGAACCAAAATAAGACTAACAGGTATCTTGCATCTCCATATATATATATTCTAGGAAGGACACCATGTATATATTATGTAGGATGTCAGCCAAAATGATACAACCTGTGTCTAGTAATGAAAAACTCAAACTGAAAGACATTTAAAAAAATAACTGGTATATATATCTTTGAAAATGTCAATTGCATGAAAAACAAAACAAAAGTTGAGGGAACAGTTCCAGATTAAAGGAAATTATACAATAAGCAATCCTGGACTGGATCTTGTGTTGAAAACAAAACTACCATGAAGGACGTTACTGGGACACCTGGAATATGGACTGTAAATTTGAGAAAAGTATTATACCCGATGTCATACTTTCTTGATTAAAAATTTATTTATCTATTTTTTATTTTTAGACAGAAGGGAAAGGAGAGAGAGAGAGAAACATCAATGTGTGGTTGCCCTCATGTGTCCCCCACTGGGGACCTGGCTTGCAATCCAGGCATGTGCTCTGACTGGGAATCGAACTGGTGACCCTTTGGTTCATAGGCCGGCACTCAATCTGCTGAGCCACACCAGCCAGGGCCAATGTTATATTTTCTGAAGTTAATAACTATATTTTAGATATGTAAGACAATATTCTTGTTCTTAGGAAACACACAGAAAAAAGCATGATGTATGCAATCTTTTCTCAAAGAGCTCAGAAACTTATAGATATTTATCTATCCTATAGTATATTGGATGGATAGATAAATGGATGGATGGATGATAGGTAAGTAGATAGATAGATAGATAGATAGATGAAGCAATTATGGCAAATCTGAGGTAAAGGATATACAAAAATTTTGTACTATTTTTACAAATTTAAGTTTGAAATTATTTCAAAATAAAGAGTTAAAATAGTTCTCCTTTTTGCCTCTCTCTATATATCTCAATATATACCCAGTGAACCATAAATAGGGTACCAATTTTTGGTATTTTAAAAAGAGATTTAGTTTATTAATTTTCCTTTTTATTATTTCTCAGTTTTATGATTTGTATATCCTTATACTTTTTGGCTTGAGCGCTTATGGTGCTTTTCTTTTTTTAGTTAGTAAGTGCTCATCGCCTTACTGTACGTGCTGTTTTTATGGAACCATGGTCATTTTCTTTATTCTCTGGACAATGTTAAACTGTGTTTCAAATGTTTTCCTTGGCCCCGTGCTATGTAAGAAAAGACATTTCAAATTTCCATGTGGCTAAGTCCCATTTAAATAGTGTTTTTACGCAATCATTTCTGACTACTTCATTATGTAACAGGCTGAGATGTTCCACTCTTACTTTTTCTAAGTGACACTGAGAAAAGCAGATATGTGTGTGGTGTGTGTGTTTAGAAAGGGATTTATGTAAACTTGAAGTGAAAACATAAAGGAACAGAAAGAAGAGTGGAGAACAGGGAACACAGTGCATCCTGTTGTCTATTCACAACCAGCAATTTGCCCCATGTTACACATTGTGGAATTAAAAGTGCTAATGGGAAGAAAGAAAAGGAACACCATTTTGAAACATTTAACAAATATTACTTTCTTTTATAGAACAATGGCACATACACACAGAATCTTTAAGCCTGGCTGAGTTATGGGATCATTTTAGTGTTAAGGTAATTTCGGTCTCTTAAAGGGATATCCAAAATTATGTTCTTAGGGCATGGAAATAAAGTGTTTACATTATAGTAAAAAAAAAAAAACTTAAAACAAGTGTTTGGTATAAGAGCAGTTCGAATAAAGTAGAACAAAAAGAAGTCTGGCCTGCCACTAGGGAAAAAACACAACTTTTTGTTTCAAAAACACCTTGTTTGTACACTTTGCTTTCTCCATGTTGAGATCTTTGTTCTGGCTATTTCCTTTTGGCAGGTGTATCTCCTCAGAAAGTATATCCTACATGGCCAAGAAATGTCCCTTTTGCAGTCACTACAAATATCCTAGCCAGGCACTGGAATATTTGCTTATTGTCCTTTTCCTCTGTAGTGTGTAGATGTTTCTCTTCCCAAAGTTTACAACTAACTTCCGTCCCAGTCTGACTCTTTTTTATTTAATTTTATTTTTTATTGTTTATGCTACTACAGTTGTCCCAATTTCCTCCCTTTGCCCCAATTCCACCCTGCCCACCCCTACCCTCATCTTCCACAGTCAATCCCCACACCATTGTCCATGTTCATGGGTCCTTCATACATGTTCTTTGACTAATCCCTTCACCTTTTTTCAAACAGTCCCCACCTCTCCTCTTCCCTCTCATAGCTGTCAGTATACTCCATGATTCTATGCCTCTGGTTTTATTTTGCTCATTAGTTTATTTTGTTCATTAGATTCCTCTTATAAGTGAGATGATATGGTATTTGTCTTTCACCAACTGGCTTATTTCACTTAGTGTAATGCTCTCCAGTTCCATCCATGCTAACGAAAAAGGCAGGGAATCCTTTTTTCCTGCTGCATAGTATCCCATTGTGTAAGTGTACCACTGTTTTTTAATCTGCTCATTTATTGATGGGCACTTAGGCTGTTGTAAATCTTGGCTATTGTAAGTAGGGTTGCTATGAACATAGGGGTGCATAAATTCTTTAGAATAGGTGTTTTGGCTTCATGGGGTACATTCCCAGCCATAGAATTGTTCAGTCAAAAGGCAGTTCCTTTTTTAATTTTTGGAGGGAAATTCCACACTGTTTTCCACAGTGGCTGCACCAGTCTACATTCCCACCAACAGTGCAGGAGGGTTCCCTTTTCTCCATATCCTGGCCAGCACTTGCTGTTTGTTGATTTATTAATGATAGCCAGTTTGACAGGTGTGAGGTCATATCTCATGATGGTTTTAATTTGCATCTCTTTGATGGCTAGTGATGTTGAGCATTTTTTTTTCATATGGGCCATCTGCATGTCCTTCTTAGAGAAGTGTCTATTCAGGTCCTTTGCCCATTTTTTAATTGGACTGTTTGTCTTTCTGGTGTTGAGTTGTATACGTTCTTTACATATTTTGGAGAATAAACCCTTGTTCCATGTATCATTGGCAAATATGTTCTCCCATACAGTTGGTTCCCTTTTCATTTTGATTATAGTTTCTTTAGCCCTGCAGAAGATTTTCAGTTTGATGTAATCCCATTTGTTTATTTTTTGCTTTTATTTCCCTTGCCCTAGAAGATATATTGGCAAAACTATTGTTACATAAGATCTGAAATTTTACTGTCTGTTTTCTGCTAGGATTTTTGTGGCATCATGTTGGGAACTGCCCTGCCTGGTTTCAGAAGCTGTAACCCCCCATGGCTGAGGCTGAGTAAAAGACCTTGGAAACATAAGCCACTAAGGAGACAAAGCTTATCTTCCTGGCAGGGGTGCTGCCTCTGCCCCCTTTTACTTCACCCTGCTTGGCCCCAAGCAGATGACTAATTAGCCAATGATGGGTAAGATTCCTCAAGGGAGGGACAACCTAACACAGACACGGTCATGAAGAGAACCTCAGGGAAGAACTTGGAGGGCTATAGAAAAAGGGGGTGATGAATCCTCGCCCCTCGGCTTTGACATAGCCTGAGTCCTCATTCTATCTGTAGGAAATCTCCTAATCTCTTGGCTGCCTTACTTTCCCTGCTTGATTTAAGCCTGAAACAATGACAGAGGGAGGTGCAGACCTGGGCAGGAATGGGCGGTTCCCCGGGATGATCAGGCCTAAGAAAGAATACATAAAATCCTGTGAAACTTGCTTTGCTAAGAATGTCCTCAATTTCCTGATAAGGGTCCAAGCTGAAATGAATTTGTTTCCAAAAGTTTTATGGCCCTTTGGCTAACTGACGCTGACTCAGAATAAGCCCTCATAGTTCTTTGAATGTTAATTTGTAATAAGTAATCAGCAATATCCTTTCCTTTGTTATCTGTAAAATGTGATCACCTAAAGCAAACCTGAGCATAATGAATGAGAACCTTCTTTGATGTGTGCCGATAGAAAGCAATAAAAGCCTGTCCAGGCAAGGGTCGAGGTGCTCTCTCACTCAGAGAGTGGCCATGCTGTTCCTTTTCTCCACTGGACTTCTGCAGTCCATGTGAATTTGTTTGTTGCATCCACAGCATCTCGGACACCACTGGCTGGAGTCCACATCAGCATCACAACTTATATTTAAGTCTTTTATCATTTTTAATTTATTCTGGTGTACGGTAAAAGTTGGTAGTCTAGTTTCACTTTTTTCACATGTCAGTCCAGTTCTCCTAACTTCATTTATTGACAAGGCTTTTTTTTTTAATTTTTTTTTTTCCTTTTAGATTTTATTTACTTATCTTTAGAGAGGAAGGGAAGGAGAGAGGGAGAGAAACATCAATGTGCGGTTGCCTCTTGTATGTCCCCTGCCGGGAACTGGCCTGGCAACCCAGGCATGTGCCCTGACTGGGAATCGAACCGCAATCCTTCGGTTCGCAGGCCCGCGCTCAATCCACTGAGCTACACCAGCCAGGGCTTTTTTTTTTTTTTTTTTTTTTTTTTTTTTTTACTCCATTGTATGCTTGTGTCCCCTTTGTCAGATATTAATTGACCATAAAAGTGTGTTTTTATGTCTAGGCACTCTATTCTGTTCCATTGATCTATGTGTCTGTTCTTATGCCAGTACCAGACTCTTTTGATTACAGTGGCCTTGTAGTATAATTTGATATCAGGTATTGAGATCCCTCCAACTTTGTTCTTCTTTCTCAGGATTGTTGAGGCTATTCAGGGTCTTTTTTGGTTCAATATAAATTTCTGGAATATTTGTTCTGGGTCTTGTGAAATATGCCATTGCTATTTTAATAGGAATTGCAGTGAATCTATAGGTTGCTTTGGGTAGAAGGGACATTTTAATGATGTTAATTCTTCCAATCCATGACATGGTACATGTTTCCATTTATTTGTTTCTTCCTCAGTTTCTTTCTTCAGTGTTCTTTAGTTTTCTGAGCGCAGGTCTTTTATCTCTTTTGTTAAATTCATTCCTAGATACTTTATATATATATATATATAGTTGCTATAGTAAATGGGATATTTTTCTTAGTTCCTCTTTCTGATAATACATTGTTGATGTACAAAAATGCTATTGATTTCTGAATATTGACTTTGTGTCTCACTACATTGCCAAATATTAGGCCAAGTAGTTTTTGGTGGAGCCCATAGGGTTTTCTATGTACACTATCATGTTGTCTGCAAATAATGATAGTTTTACTTCCTCCTTTCCAATTTGGATGGGTTTTTATTTCTTCTTCTTGTCTAATCACTGTGGCTAGGACTTCCAGTACTATGTTGAATAAGAGTGGCAAAAGTGAACACCCTTGTCTTGTTCCTGATCTTAAGGGAAATGCTTCTAGTTTTTGCCCATTGAGTATGATGCTGACTGTGGGTTTCTCTACATGGCCTTTATTACATTGATGCATGCTCCCTCTATTCCCACTTCGCTGAGTGTTTTTATCATAAATTGGTGCTGGATTTTATCAAATGCTTTTTCTGCATCTATTGATATGATTATGTGATTTTTGTCATTCACTTTGTTTATGTGATGTATTACATTTATTAATTTGTGAATATTGTACCATCCTTGCATTCCTGGAAAAAATCTCACCTGATCATGTTGCATGATCTTTTTAATGTATTGCTGGATTCAGTTTGCTAATATTTTGCTGTCTTTTTTTTTAGTAAATAAAACTGTTCCTCCTGTCTTGAAGCTTTTCTTTATTCTTAGGATTCACACAGTTCATCTACACATGACTGTCTGAATTTGTGTGTTTTTGTTTTTTGTTTTTTCATGAGGCAAGCCATTTCAGCCTGAAAGTTCAGTTTTCTTTTGGTTAGGGAAGTTTATTATCATTATATCTTTAATGTTTACATTCTCATAATTTCATTTCCATTTCCATAGTTACATTTTCATATTTCAAATAGAGACTATTAGTCACACTGTTTTTTCCTCTGACATTTCCTCCAAATCTCTTACCTTTCAGTTTTGTTTTGTTTTTTAAATTTTCCCTGATTCCTATTTGGGTTTTCAGCACTGCCAATTTTATGTTTTATGAATTGTTTTACATTTTATACATCATATTTTTCTTCAAACCCTTATGTTTTCCAAATATGCCTTTATTTCTTTGCAATATTTTATTTTAGCCTTTTATGTTTCACTTTTGTTGATGTTATTTTATTTTTTGTTTTGTTTTTGTTTTTCTGTACAAACCGTGAGGCATGTTATCAGGTATGGTAATGTGGTATTTCCAGCGTCCTACATGGACCTGTTACCTACTGTGTTATTCTTTAAAGAGGAGTGTGTGTGTGTGTGTGTGTGTGTACGCGCGTGCGTGCACACGTGTGTCCTGGTGTGGGAACACTGGAGGGAGCAGTGGGGGAGCTCTGCAAGGTGTTGAGGAGGCAGAGAGACTAGCTCCACATTCTTGATCTGGCCTTAATGGGGACTCTGGACAAAGGGGCAGGTGTCTCAGACTCACCTGGAAGATGTGGTCAGTAACACTGGGTTGGAAAGAAATGGTCCTTTTTCGAATTTGTCTGCAATGAGGCAATTCCTGTCTCCTAGTCCAAGAAAAGTTGGCAAAAAATAGAGCAGGCTTTAGAAATACATTTTTAGAGATTCCTGGGAAGCAAGTAAACTAGAAAATGTGATGAGGGTAAGTGTACTGTAACAGTGATGGAAGTAAACATAACATACTAATCAGGTGGTAACTGTAGAACAGGCTATACTAACAAACTCAGAGAATATTCATGTATTAAAAGTTTCCTTATAAGTATTTATAGACATCAGCAGCTGCAGCTCCTGCATAACCCAGGAACAGCCCTGACCACAAGAAATAGGGCAAGTGTCAGCGACTCACAGCAGAGCCAGCAGAAACGCTGCCCACATGTCCTATTCCCAGATATCAGCAGTGACACCACGGATGGAGCAATGAAACTTCATGATGATGCACATGGAAATAACATTGAAACCACCCAAGAGCAGAGATCAGAAACTTCACGTCGCCAGAAATTCCTTAGTTCTCCTCTCCCCATGGTTCCCCTGTATAAATTAGCCAGGACACCTGAGATGCTGGGATGGGCTTTGAGACAATAGTCCCTCATCTTTATTCATGTTGTTGGCACCTGAATAAAACCACTTTCCTTTACATCAGCACCTCTTGAGTATTGGCTTTCAAAGCAGTGGGCAGCTGAACCTGCATTCAGTTACAGTATGAGTTTTAGTAAAATAAGCAGGTGATAGATTTGATAGATACATAGATAGATGCTGCTTATAAACAGAATTAATAAATATTCATATTTGCAGAGTCTAGGAAATCAGGAGAGTTTCCTGAAAGGACCCAGAAAAATCTCCAATTAAGAGAGAAAATTAAGAAGCCCACCTGATTTTTAAAAGGTGCTCATCAAAGTGTAAGAGGTCATCCCACCAGACCACAACTCCTTGGGTTTACAACCAAAAGATGCTGCCTGAAGCCCATGAAGTCATACCCCAAGAGTGCAGTGAAAGGTAATAAAAGCTAAGACAAGATTTTATAACTCAGTATAAATGAGGACATGAGTATACCCCACTGCCCACACCCACAGTTTGTTCACCTGCTATAAAAAGCTTTATGGGCAAAATTGATTAACTGACCTGATGGGTCCTTTTTCCCCTCTGCCTTCCCCACTTCCTGCCTCAGTTCAAAGTGGCCTCTCTCTCCTCCAAACCACAATGGTCCTTTACTTGAACATCTCATACCATTGACTATAGCTGTGCACATTCCCTTGTGTTTGTCAGAAAAATGACCCCTGTGTATGCGCACATCCACATCCCTACAGAGAGTTTGAAGATGCTTTAAGGACCCTGAGACAAGGAGTTTCCCGAATTCTCTGGGTAGACCCAATCTAATCATGAGTCCTTAAAAAAGATAGAAAAGCCAGGACCTTTCCTGGCTCTAAGGAGTAAGAGGAAGATGTGGTAATGAAAGAAGAGTTAGTAAATGCAACCTTGCTGGCTTTAAAGATTGAGGTAGGTAGCCATCAGCCAAGCTAGGCAGGCCGCTTTTTCCGGAAGCCAGAAAAGTCTAGTAAATGCATTCTCCTCTAAACTCCCTAGAAAGAGTGCAGCCCTGCCCACACCTAGATTTTAGCCAGGTCAGACTCTTCACCTCCACAACTACAAGACAATAAAGAAGCTAGTGAGTTGCCTTCCAGTGGACTGCAATCTCTCTGAGAACAGGTGTCTTTTTCTCTTTCCTCATAATAGTTACACCTGTGCTTGATACATGGTAAGAAACATGTTGATGTTTATGAAACATGTTATTTTAATCTTGTTTCCTCCATTACATCTGCCTCTGCAGGATCCACCTGTTGTGCCTAATTAAACTTGGTTACCCTCCTTCGGGTGCTATATGCTCTGAAGTAGTTTGTGTTCTCTTTTAGGTCGGGCTGATGGGGTTGGCAGGCAGTGAGAGGTAAGGGAGTAAACACGTTTGGCTCTCAGGTTTTTTGAAGTATGCGAAAGATTTGGCATCTCCTTTCAGCTGGGAAGAGGAGCAATTTAGACCAAATAGTAGACCAAACAGTCCACTGTCAGCAGGCTCTCCCAGAGCTAGGCCGAGCCAGCTCTTTCTCCATTGCTACCACCACCTACATTAGTTCACCTTTGTATCTCTCATTTCCTCTAATGAGGGTGACTGACTCTCTTGAGAAGATTCCCAGAGAGAAGGAACCAGTTCCCTTTATTTCTAGTTAGCAAGAGTCCTGGGTAATTTAAATACATGCTAGAAGTCTTACGGGGATTGCCTGAGGCAGGCAGATATGACATGTAGTAGTTAAACATGGCACTGCTGTAGAAAAGATGTCCCTTGATCCACGTTACTGGAAGACAGCAGAGATGGGCACTCCCTAGGTTATAGAAGAGAAATAGGGCATTCCTTCAGTGCCTTACATAGGTCACACCAGGGCCTTCCTCACCTGTCCTGTCTGCTTGGACTGCTCCTTGACCAGCTGCCTTTCCCACTTCCCCACTCAAATTCTTCCTTCAGGACTCAGCTCAAACATCACTTCTTTAAAGAAACCTTGGGGTTTGTGGCTCTGGAAAGAGAGCTAAAGGGACAACCACCAGGATCCCTCTGCTGAGTCATTCTCCAATACCACAGATGACATCTTTTTTGGGTGGAGTACTCTCCTTCCTGTGGCATCAGCCTGGAGGAAAGCAATAACCCTGTCCTCTGGACTCCCTCTCGCCCCACCCTGTGGGGCTTATGCTCTGTTGAGGACTATAGCTAGAGAGAGGCACTTTCAGTGACTGAGCATAAGAGGCAGCTGGCAGGCAGAGGCAGGCAGAGGAGGATCTCGGGGTGCCTTGGGACTTTTGCTGACCTGTCCCCAAGACCAGTGCTGGTAAAAGCAAGCCTCAGTGTACAGTTTGGTCCTTCCTTTGTACAACCAGGCTCAGCACAAGCATCCACAAACTGTGGATTGCTTTGTAGCTCCAAACAGGTTGCCCCAGGCCAGTCACAGGCCGAGTATTACATTGGCCTGAACCAGAGTCTCTCCCATAAGGCATAGAGTCAACACACCAAGTGGCCAGCTTCACACAACATCAGAGTAGGATCCAATAAGCTTCACACACGGCATATCCAAAGGGAGATTTTGGCAGGCACCAGACCTTGCTGAGACAAATTCTGCATTGTGGGGTCAGCATCTACATAGCAGTTCATATGCTGTGGTTGGGGTTGAGAACCATAGTCAGTCAGCCAAAGGGTCAATCCCATACACAAACAGGCCAATAGCAATCAAGACTCACTTACAAGAGGAAGACCCACATAATTCACAAAAGGGTCACTTTTGGAGAACCCAGTCAGGTGATCAAGGAGACAGTGCCACTGGAACCCACAATACCTACTGTATAATACCACCTCACAAAGATTGAGAGTCATGGCAGATCTACCTAATACATAGAAACAAACACAAAGAGGCAGCCAAAGTGGGGAGACAAAGAAACATGTCCCAAATGAAAGAACAGAAGGAACCTCCAGAAAAAGAGCTAAAGAAAATGGGGGCTGGCAATTTATCAAATATAGAGTCCAAAGTAATGGTTATGAGAATGCTCAACATCATGAAAAAGGGTACAGAAACCATAAAAAATGACCAGTCAGAAATGAAGAATATAGCATCTAATGAAGAATACACTGGAAGGAATAAACAGAAGGTTGGGTGAATCAGAGAATAAAATCAGCTATTTGGGAGACAAGGTAGAAAAAAAAGCCCAATTAGAGCAGCAAAAAGAAAAAAAAAAGTATTTTTTTAAATGAGGATAGTTTAAGGGACCTTTGAGACAACATGAAGTATATATAACAAAATTTCCCGAGCCTAGTGAAGAAAAACAATATACCAGTTCAGGAAGTACAGAGAGTCCCAAACAAGATGAACACAAAGAGGTCCACACCAAGACACAGCATTATTAAAATGGCAAAGGTTAAAGACAAAGAAAGAATCTTAAAAGCAGCAAAGGAAAAACAGTTACTTATAAAGGAGCTATCATAAGACTCAGACAATTTCTCAGCAGAAACATTTCAGGCCACAGGGGATTGGCATGAAATATTCAAAGTGATGTAAAGGAAAGACCTACAACCAAGACTGCCCAGCAAGGCTATCATTTGAAATTGAAGAAGAAACAAAGAGCTACCCAGATAAGAAAAAGCTAAAGGAGTTTGTTACCATCAATTTAGTATTACAATAAATGTTAAAGAGCCTGCTTTTAAGAAGAAGGAAAAAAAAAACAGAGAAACATAGTTAAAAGACTAAAATGGCAATAAATACGTACCTATCAATAATCACTTTAAATGTAAATGGCTTAAAATGCTACAATCAAAAGACACAGGGTAGCTGAATGGATAAGAAAACAGGACCTGCCCTGATGGCTGCTACTTTTGCCATGTATAATGCGCACTTTTCTGCCCAAATTTTTAAGGGAAAAATAAGGATGCACATAATACATGGGTATAATGATTATATACAGTGGGTACAATAATCCCATGTATAATGCGCACAGAAACGTGGGTGCACAATTATATACAGCAAAATATGGTAGTTGATTGGTGTCATTCCACAAAGTGAAAGGTCACTGGTTTGATTCCCAGTAAGGGCACATGCCTGCATTGCATGCTCAGTCCCTGGTTGGGGTGTGTGCAAGAGGCAACTAATTAATGCTTCTCTCACACATTCATGTTTCTCTCCTCTCTTTCTCCCTTCCTTCCCCTTTCTCTGAAAATAAATAAAAATCTAAAAAAAAAACAACAAAGAAAGCAAGACCTATACACATGCCGTCTACAAGAGACTCACTTCAGAACAAAAGATACACACAGGCTAAAAGTAAAGGAATGCAAGTATGTATATATATGTGTGTATATATACATATATATGTGTATATATGTGTATATATACATATATATGTGTATATACATACACACACACACACACACACACACACACACATATATATATCATGCAAATGGAAATGGAAAAAAAAAAGCTGGAGTAGCCATACTTATATCCAACAAAGTAGACTTTAAAACAAAGGTTATTGTTTAAGACAAAGAAGAACACTACATGATAAAGGGAACAATTCAAGAAGAGGATATAACCCTTATAAACATTTATGTACCCTACATAGGAGCACCTAAATATATAAAGCAAATCTTTATGGACATAAAGGGAGAGATTGACAGTCATTGTAGGGGACTTTAACACCCCACTGACATCAAATGGATAAATTTTCCAGTCAGAATATCAACAAGGAAATGGTAGCCTTAAAAAAGACACTAGAACAGATGGATTTAATTGCTATCTTCAGAGCATTTCACCCTAAAGCAGCAGAATATACACTTTTTACAAGTGCACATGGAATGTTTTCTAAGATAGACCACAGGTTAGGAAATAAAACAAGTCTTAGTAAATTTAAGAAAATTGAAATCATATCAAGCATCTTCTCACATCACAATGAAACTATAAATCAATCAGAAGAAAAAAACTGAAAACATGGAGGCTAAATAACATGTTACTAAACAATGACTGGGTTACCAATGAGATCAAGGAAGAAATCAAAAGATACCTTGAAACAAATGAAAATGTGGACAAAACAACCCAAAATCTATGGGAGACAGCGAAAACAGTCCTATGAGGGAAATTCATAGCATTACCCTATCTCGAAAAACAAGAACAATCTTAAATAAACAATTTACTTTACACTTAAAGGAACTGGAAAAAAAAATAAACAAAGCCCAAAGTAAGTAGAAGTAAGGAAATAATAATTATCAGAGCATAAAATAAATGAAATAGAGTCTAAAAAACAATATAAAAGATCAATGAAACTAAAAGCTGGTTCTTTGAAAAGCTAAACAAGATTGACAAACATTTAACCAGACTCATCAAAAAAAAAAAAAAAAAAGAGAGAGAGAGAAGACCAAAATAAGTAAAATCAGAAATGAAAGAACAGAAGTAACAACGGACTCAACAGAAATACAAGGAATTGAAAGAAAATATTATGAACAACTTTATGCCAACAAATTTGACAATCTGGACAACACGGACAAATTCCAATCTGGACAAACTGGCATGAAAACTGACATCTAGATCAATGGAATGGAATAGAAATCACAGAAATAAGCCTACACCTATGTGGTCAATTAATATTTGACAAAGGAGGCAAGAACATACAATGGGGTAAGAACACTCTATTTAATAAATGGTATTTGAAAAATTGAGCAGATACATGCAAAAATAAATAGAAACTATACCATCTTCTTACACCTTATACAAGAATAAACTCAGAACGGAGAAAAGACTTCCATGTAAGATTGGAAACCACAAAACCAACAAGAGACAACTGGATAAAAAAGCTGTGGTACATATCCACAAGGAAATGTTACTCGGCCTCAAAAAAGAACAAAACCTTAACAGTTGTAACAGCACAGATGGATCTGGAGGGTGTTATGCTAAGTAAAATAAGTCAGTCAGAGAAAGACAAATACCATATGATTTCACATAAATGTGCAATCTAAAAAACATTGTAAACAAATAAACAAAACAGAGACAGACTCCTAGAAACAGAGAAGAGACTGATGGTTGTCAGAGGAGAGGGGATTGAAGGAGTGGGTGAAAGATGTGAAGGGATTAAGAAGTACAAATTGGTAGTTACAAATCAGTCACAGGGATGTAAAGTACAGCATAGGGAATACAGTGAATAATATTGTAATAGCTATGTATGGTGCCAGGTGGCTACTGGCAGTATCTGAGGGGAGGCCTTGTAAAGTATATGATTGTCTAACCACTATGCAGTACACCTGACGCTAATACTAAATAATGTTGAATGTAAACTATAATTGAAAAAAATGAAAAAAATTTTAAAAGGACTATTGGACATGTGACAAAATAAGACCCTGTGGCTTACTTATAATCAAAATAAAATACAACTACTAGAAGCAGGCCAACTGATTTTCCTGGTATTGAAATTAGGAGATAGGACTTTAAAACAAGGATTGAGCAAAAAAGTAAAAGGACTCATAGACATGGACAACAGTGTGGTGATTGCTGCGGGCAGGGGGTATAATGGTAACAAAATGATGGGAACTAAATGGTAATGGGAAAAATACAGTAAAGATTAAATTAAAAAGTAGAATAAAATAAATAATACAAGAAATACAGTGTCCATTTAATAAACAAGACAAAAAAACAAGAAAACTAACCATGTGGAATAGAAAAGTTACAATCTTAATAGCAGTTCACAATGTATTGCGTTGCTATACCTTTTAATTTAAGATTCAGTTTCATACATACATCTTATGGATATAATCCAAAATGTTGAAAAAACTTTAAAGAAGGCATTAAATAAAATATTATCATACAGTCATCAAATTGTTGAAGAGTTTATAAAGGCTTGTGGGCAGACTAATGCTGTACACTAAGAAGTAAAAGAAGAAAAATAAAAAATTACTTAGTGTAATTCCATTGTGCAAATAATGCACAAAAATAGAATTGGAGAGAAATGCACCCAGTAAAAACAGTGCTTACAATTAAATGATGGGAGTTGGGGTGACTTTCCTCCTTTCTCACTTAGTGATCTTGAATGTATTTGCTAACTAAAAAAAAAAGACAAAAAGAGGAGGCTATTTACCCAACAAGGACCTTCTAAAAGGTTTGAACAGATCAGGGCTAGCAACCTTGTATTCTAAGCCAGGTGGTCAGAAGCTGGAGTCAAGGTTTCAGGAAAGAATGCAGTCAGCTGAGGTAGGCAAACCAGCCCTTCCCCACAGCAGACTCACCTGTTTGAAGAATCACATGATCCAACCCTTTAGCAGCTGGAAGGCTAGACTGTGAGTAGCCAGTTGGCAAGCCTTTGTTAGTATCCCTCAGGTTTTGCCAGTGGAAATAAAGAGGGTGAAGACAAGGATCATGGTCACTTAGGTGTAGGAGGGGTTAAGGTGGACCTCAACAGGATGGGACCTGGGTGTAATTTTTTTGTGATGACTATTGAGGGGATAAAGATTCCTATGACTTATATAAATACAACTCAGCAGAACGTTTAGTGCATGAAGAAAATGATGAAGGGAGTAAAATGATCAACTCAAAAGGACTGATGTAAAAAGTGCATCTTATTTTCAGCTTCCTCTTTCAATAATTCTGTTAGGTGGGGCAGTTAATAGCATGCTGTAGAAAAGTCCAGTCAAGATCACAGAGGTTACCTGGCTGATGTCATATCATGGGATGTTATCAGTAGGTAATGTAGCTCCTACAGCCTGGACTTTGCCCACCTGTATACTCACTGAAAGGCATCATAGGAGGAGGTGATGAAAGGCACAGCTTCTTTAAAACAGGTTAGCCAGATATGCTGTGGTCTACAAAGGAAATGGGGCAGAAGTATAGGAAGAGAAGCCCCATCCATACCATCCATATGGATATCATGAGCTTATGGCATTCTCTAAAGGCTGCCAGATGAATACCAGAGATGGACAAAAGTATCAGATCCCTCCCAGTTTCCAGGAGAGAATCACATCCATATCATGAACTTTCCAAAGGGGAAGCTCTGTGATGTTCTCAGACAACAGAAAATTTGCTACCGTTTGCATTATTTTCATAAACAAAGACAAACATAAAAAGTTATAGGCACCTTATTACATATCTGAAAATTTAGAGCATAATCTTTGGACCTATGATTTTTTTTAAGATTTTATCTATTTATTTTTAGAGATAGGGGAAAGGAGGAAGAGAGGGAGAGAAACATCAATGTGCGGTTGCCTCTCAAGCAACCCAGGCATGTGCCCTGACTGGAAATCGAACCAGCGACCCTTTGTTTCACAGGCCAGCAATCAGTCCACAGAGCCACACCAGCCAGGGCTGGACCCATGGTTTCTTAAGTGCAATACACAGTGCCATTTTTTTTTTTTTTTTTTGCAGCTTTTTAAACTTTAAAATGTTATTGGAGATCACTATAGTTTGAGACATAAAGACTATACTCACTCTTTTTACAGATGCATAATGATCTATTACACAGATGTAGCCTGTTGTTTTTTTCATTCTCACATGAGGACACTTTTTTTTCATTGCTCTTAGAGAGAGAGGGGGGTGGGTGGGGAGGGAGAATAAAAGAGAAAAAGGGAAACATCAATGCAAGAGAGAACCAACCAATTGGTTGCTTCACATATGTGCCCAGACCAGGAATCGTATGTGCTGGGACTTCATAACAAACCCACAACCTAGGCATTGCCCTGACCAGGAATTGAACCTCCAGCCTTTTGTTTACAGGACAAAGCTCCAACCAAGCCACACCAGCCAGAGCAAACTGGGTTATTTTTAAAACACTTCATAGAGGTATGATTGACAAACAGAAAGCTGACAGACTTCTGGTGGCGATGGCAGAGTAGATGAACACTGTACTCATCTCCATTCATGACCACATCAAAATGACAGCTAAATTATAAAACAACCATCATTGAGAACCACCTGAACATTAGCCGAACAGAATTCCCATAACTAAAAATATGAAGAAGAAACCAAGATGAGACTGGTAGGAGGGGCAGAGACAGAAAAGGCAGATCCCAAACCCATGGCGTGGCACTTAAGGAACAGGAGGGATATCTCAGCTGTGGAGGTCCCCTTAAGGTGGGAAAGGTCCCAGTCCTACACTAGGGGCCCCAGAACAAGGCTCCCACACCAGGACGAGATAACATCTGGCTGTAACATCCAGATAACAACCAGGTGAGATAAAGGGCTGCTGGAGTCCCAGGAGTTCCTCTTCCAGGATCCGTACACACAGTTGATGACAAACTCACTCACTCTGGGCTCAAGTGTTGGGGGCAGCAGCTCAAAAAGCACCAGGGACATCTGGGGAGGAATCAAATTGACTAACTTCAGGGTGAGGACTGGAGGAACTGGGGTCAGGGCAGTTCCTTCCAGGGACAGAAGTACTGGCAGGTGCCATCGTTCCTTTGTTGCGCTCTCCCCAAAACCCAGCTGGTCCAGGGTGGGTGGGTGACAAAGCTCAGCTCTCCATTAACCTGAATAACACTGTTCTCCCTGGTGATTCCAAGATGCCACCCTACCCAAAACGTACACACGGCCTGGCCAGCTTCCGGTGCCTTTTCACACAGCGAGCAGCCTGCCTTGACTCAGGTTGCAGGCTTTCTTAAAATTCTTCAAACAAGCAATGGCTGGCCTCAGTGTGCTCCTGTACTTCTTGCTAAGTGGACCCAAGCCTGCACCAATGGCAGCTGGTCTCAACTTGCATTGTGACTCCTATCAGGTGACTCCAAGCCAGAGTCATAAGCTACGGTCAGTACTGGCATAGAATGTAGCCTAACCAGGCAGACACAAGCCTTTTTTAAATTTTTAAAAATATTTTACTTATTTATTTTTTAGAGAGAGGGGAAGAAAGGGAGAAAAGCATCAATGTGGGAGAAAATTATCAATTGGTTGCCTCTAGCACAACCCCAGCTGAGGACCTGGCTCACAATCCAAACATGTGCCCTGACCTAGAATCAAACCAGCAACCTTTCAGTTTGTGGGATGATGTCCAACCCACTGAGACACACCAATCAGGACCAAAGGGAGCATCTCAAAAGCAGTAAGGGAAAGGCAGACAGTACCATGTGATGGAGCTCCCACCGGACTGCCAGCTGATTTCTCAACACAAACTTGCAGACCAGAAGGAACTGGCACAGAATATTCAAAGTGGTGAAAAGCACAGATCTACAACCAAGATTACTCTACTCAGCAAGGAGAACATTTATAATCAAATGAGAAATAGTTTCCCAAACAAGAAAACACTCAAGAAGCCCAGGCATCAGTATTGTATTACCTTACGTAATCCTCACAACAACTGAAGGTGGAGGTGTTTTTCTATTTAAAAACAGGGAAACTAAGACCCAGAGAGGTAGCCTCACTTGCCCAAATTCACACAGTAAGTCCTCAATGGAACTGGAATGTGTGCCCACATCTCTCCTTTCTCCAAAGAACTGTCCTTGGCTCCAGAAAAAGGTGGCTTCTGTAAGTTTTAGGAGCATACTGGCCAACCCAGCCTGCAGCCTCCTGTCCCAGCCTGCAGCGCAGAAGCCTCATTGGGTATGTGCGTGCCTGCGATATTCAGGCCAGGCCAGGTCAGGCCAGCAGGTATGGAAGAAGCCTAGGCTGCTGAATCCAGAGGGGTGGCTGGGCCAATGTGAGGGCTAGAAGTAGGGACGTACATTTCCCCAGCACGAGAAGCTGTGGGCTTCCTCCTCTCCTCCTGAGCCCTGACTGATATGTCAGGCCCAGAATGGGACACTAGCCAGGGACTGCAGGGTTGGCAGGCAGGCAGGATTCCAGGGCAAGTTCTGAAGGAAGTCACATGGTGGGGATCACTGACCTGACCAGAAATGGTGAAGGGAGGGAAATACTTCAGGCCTGAGAGGAAGGACCCAGCTCAAGAGATGAATCACCCAGGACGGATTATCCTGAGGAAGTCCTTGGGGGTGGGATTGCGATCGGCACCCTCCTCCCAGGGTGACCAGGAGCCCAGGGTCAGCTGGCCAGTGGTCAGCGAGGCCAAGGGTGGCTGGAGCACTCAGTTTATCTAAAAGCTCCCTCTGGCTCCAGGTGCTTTCCAGAGGCGATTCTCAGGGACCTTGCATGAAGAAGAGCACCTCCACCTTAAAGGTGAGAAATGGAACCTTGCAGATAAGTTGCTTCCTCCAAGTCACGTGGCTAGAGATGGGATTTGACATGGGAGTTTGCCTTTTCTGTGGCTGCAGCTTGCCTCCCCAAAGCAGGGAGCAGAGCCTGCCACTGCCCTCCCCCTCCTCATGCTCCCTGCGGAGACATGAATTCTCAATAAAACCATCAGGCTCTACACTCATAATGCAAATCAGGCTTCAGGTCTCAAGCTTACTTCTGGACGCATGCCACCAGACTAGTCCTAACTCCTCATTGTCCAAACGATGGAGGCCAGAGAGGGCAAAGGGCTCACCCAGGATCCCGCAGAGTCTGGCAGAGGCTAGCTTAATCTGACTCCTGCCTCCCAGCCGCAAGTAACAGGCTCACCTTCCCTGTGAAGACCCACAATATCACTGTGTCACTGCCCTTCTCACACACAGGTGACGTGAGCAGCTGCCCACATCTGTGGAATGACGTCTGCAGGCTCAGCTATCAACTTCTGAACAGCTTCTGCAAACTTCTTTCCCACTCCTCCTCCTCCTAACTCTTTGCTCTCCGTGGGCTGGTTATCCTGGGATCCTGTGAGTGTCAGGCATGGGCCTCTGAAGGTGCTCATGTCAGGGGAGGGGGTTGGCACAACCCTCAGGGCGATGCTGCTACGACAGGGGCCAGCACCCAGGCTGTGGAGACCAACATCCCGGGTTGAGGAGTTGGTCAGTGATGGCTTCCAGAGGAGAAGGAATTTTAAAGGGTGTTTTTGTTATTCAGTTCTCAGCACATACCTCCCCTTCAGAGAGGCCTTCTCTGGTCACACCAGTGACGTTCCCCAGCAAGCCACGTTCTTTCACAGCTCCTGGTGTGAGCTGAGCTGTGATGGTGGCCAGGACACTGTGCCAGCCCTGACCTCATGGTGCTCCCTTCCAGTGCCGGGTACGGATGAGACCGAGAGTGTGGGCGCGGGGATGAAGGCAGGCCTCCCTGCAGTGGCCAGTGCTGAACAGGGGGTGAAGTGGATGATGGGAGAGAAGGTAGCTGGGGATGAGACCACTTTAGACTGAGTGGCCTCAGAAGGTGTATCTGAAAAGTTACATTTCAGGGACTTTCTCAAAGCCATACAGCGATGACAAAGCTGAGAGGAGACTCTTGCTCTCTTGGCTTCCACACTAGAGCTTCTGCCCGATGCTGCATGTGCCGGTGTTCTCTGATGCTGAAAGGGCCCACACGGTTTCAACAGCCTTCCCCAGATGCAAGTCACTGGGAGCCTGGCGCCTGGGAATCTCCATTCCTCCCGGCAGCTCCAAATACGTTAGTAATAAAAGCTTTTCCTCTGGTTTGTGTTGCTGAAGTTGTGTTAGAAGCACTGATGAAGAAAATTAAAGAAGCAATTACAAATACTCTACAACTCCAGCCCCAGACTCTATCAGTGGAAACGGTCTCCAACAGGGACATCCTTTCCTGATGGGTGCCGACACCAAGTGGTGGCTGCAGCATCCCCATGAAGTCAACGTTACACACACAGACACAGCACTCACCATTTCCAGGCAGCGTTCTAAGCCCTTGACATGGAGCGTCTCAAACCTCACAGCCCTAAGTGGTAGAAACTGTTATTCCCAGTTTACGCACGAGGAAACTGAGGCTAGGAGAGATTTCAGTAACTTCCCCAAGGTCACGGAAATAACAAAGGGTGAAGCCGGGATTTGAACCCCTTCGGAGCCTGCTTTTACAGCAGGGTCTGATAACGAGCAGTGCTCAGTGTGGGATGTGAATATCATCAGTGCGGTCCTCGGAACCCTGGCCACCTCCCCTTCCGTGCCCAGCAGAAGGAGCCAAAGCCCTGGCCCGCTGTGCCCATGCCCTGGGCATGCATGTGTGCCTGAGCGTGGAGCAGCACCCACCGAAGAGATGCGCCTGGTTATCCACACCTTGTCTGGGGTCTTGGAATGAGTCACATACTCATCCCACCAGGGGATCTCCCAACTGAGTAAAAGATAGAATCATCTGAAAATTACTAACCTCAGAGAAAGCCCCAAAATTTCAACTGCCCTGGATCAAGCAGCTGTTAGGTGGGAGAGCTGGGACTCAGACCCAGGCTAATTTGACCCCAAAGTCTATGATCTTTTTATCAAGTCATGGTCCCCATTTGATGCTGGGTGCTGGGATACAGAGACGCAGGGTCCTCTTGGCAGGGAGCTTGGGTGGTAAAGGAGGAGGGCAGATCATGAGCCCAGACATCATGTGGGAAGGGCTCTGCCATGACCAGCTCAGGGGTCGTGGAACACAAGGAAGAAATGTATTAAAAGGTGTTCTCCTCCATGGACATGAACTAAAGGGGAGAAGGTGGGTGGGAAGGGGAGCGCAGGGTGGAGAGGAATGAAGGGGGGGAAATGGGGCAACTGTAATAGCATAATGAATTAAATTAAATTAAATTAAATTAAATTACATTAAAAACAAAAACAAAAACCCATGTTCTCCTCAAAGGAGGTGGGTCTGTCTGCTGTGTTTCCTGCTGTATCCTGTACCCCGTGCAAAGCCTGGAACGCCTTCATCTTCAGTGCGGGTTTGATGAATGTGTGAAGGAGGAAGAGACCCAAGTGTCTAGGACAGAAGGAAGGTTAATCAAGGAAGACTTTTCAGACGAGTTCCGTTTGGGTGGGCCTTGAAGGATGAGTTAGAGGCTTGTCAGGTGGAAAAAGAGGGCAAAGGCATCCCAGGCACATGCAAAGGGATAACAGGGTGGAACCAAAAGTCTCTCAACCATTTTTTAAAATAAATCCTCACCCCAGGATATGCTTATTGATTTCAGAGAGCAAGGAGGAAAGGATGGAGAAACATCGATCAGTTACCTCCCTTATGTGTCCTGACTGGAAATTGAACCCACAGTCTAGGTATGTGCCTTGACAGGGCATCAAACATGCAACCTCTTGGGGTCCGGGACAATGCTCCAACGAAGGAAGCCACCTGGCCAAGGCTCGACCTTTTTATTTTTATTTTTATTTATTTTATTTTATTTTTTAAGTACTTTTTCTTTTAGATTTTATTTATTTATCTTTAGAGGAGAAGGGAAGGAGAGAGGGAGAGAAACATCAATGTGCGGTTGCCTCTTGTATGTCCCCTGCCGGGAACTGGCCTGGCAACCCAGGCATGTGCCCTGACTGGGAATCGAACCGCAATCCTTCGGTTCGCAGGCCCGCGCTCAATCCACTGAGCTACACCAGCCAGGGCAAGGCTCGACTTTTTAAAATCACAACCCACAACACAGACGTATACAATACCTGCACACACACACATTGTGCACACACATTGCACACATACACACAATTAGAACTTCATTATGCAATAAAAAATTTTTTAAATAAATAAATGTACATCAATAATGGAAAAATAAAAAATAATAAATTTTTAAAAAGAACTTTATTATGTACAATGCCCTCTCATTTTTGGTCTATCTCTATTTTGTAACCGTTAGAGGCAGCCCTCGAGTTGGTTGTGATGTGGGCACAGGGGATTTGGGGAAGCTGGAGGCTGGAAGGGGAATTTGGGGCCAGACTGTAAAGACCTTTGGAAGCCAGGGTGATGGTTTGGACCCTTGTAAGTCCTTGCCTCTCCTGCAAGGTCAGACTCTGCAAACTCCTGGTTCCTTCTCTAGCAATTTGGGTAACTTCCTGCCTCTCTGGCTAGTCTTCTTCAGTTGCCTCTAGCTTTTCCTTTTCCCCAGCTGGCTCTGTACATCACACTGGGCTTCTGGGGCTTTGTGCTGGGCTCACTGGGCTTTCTTGGCCTCCCTTAGCACCCCATCCATGCCTTGGTTTGAAGGATACC
The DNA here is from genome assembly GCA_039655065.1 of Glossophaga mutica. Lineage (NCBI taxonomy): Eukaryota > Metazoa > Chordata > Mammalia > Chiroptera > Phyllostomidae > Glossophaga > Glossophaga mutica. The sequence continues at coordinate 170,127,994 of CM077304.1, read as the reverse complement.
CTGCTTCTAGGTGGTGGAGATCCATCACCTTGAAAGCCCACACCCTCCCTTTTGAGTGCCAGGCACACACAATCAACTGCCCTTGAAGTGACCCACAGATATCTCAAACTCCAAAACCAAGTTCATCACGCTAGGGCGAGCCCCTCCCCCATCCCAGCTCCATGTCCTCACCAGTCATACATACTGTCCCATAGGACAGAATCCTGTCCTTGGGCCTCCTCATCCTGTCTGTTCTGCTCTCAATTCCGTCCACTTCTGTCCATGCCATCTGCCACTATCCCTTTCTTAGCCAGGCCTCAGGATAAATGTTTAACCGCCTGCCCTCGTCTCCCACCCCTTTCTACTGACTCCCCATAAGAGCTGCCATGAGCCTTCTGAAAGAGATTGGACCATGTGACACCCCTGCTTCCTTTTATGATAAAGCCCAAATTCGTTAATATTCTCTAAATATTGGGCCTCTTCTCTGCAACTTACCCTCACCCCCATTGCCTCTAACGCTCTGTTCTCCAGACCCACCAGACCTCCATGGGCCCTGCTGCCTCTGGCTTCAAACACTCTAACGTAGTTAACACCAACGCATTCCTTCTGGATCCCAGTGTAGGAATATCTCTTCCAGGAAGCCTTCCCTGATTCACCCAGGTTGGATTTGGAGCCCCTGTCTGTGTGCCTGCAGTCCATTGTGCGTCCCCCAGCTTCATGCCTGACACCTTTTTCACTGCAGTGGCCCAAGTCCATCTTCTCCATCAGATGGCAGCATGACTGAGAGGCAGAGGTCAGAGCCAGAACTTTCTAGGCTAAAATCCCAGTTCTACCACGTACTGGCTGTGGGAGTTTGGAACTTAGTCCCTGCACGATTTGCTTTCCCCATACTGTAAAATGATGGTGGTTGTGATGATAATGATGATAACAAGAAAAACGGCAGTTAGAGGATTCAAGGAGTGATGTGCTGCAGTTCTCAATGACAGTGCCTGGCCCAGAGTAAGTGCTGTCTCTGGTTTGATGACTGAGTCAGTCCTCAGACTAGCTACTCCAGGACAGCGGACCCTGGATCGATCTGACCCACTGCTATGTCCCCAGCCCTACTGTCCTGGTCATGAGTGTGACACAAATGAATCTTTGGTCTGAGAGATGCATATAGAAAAGAAGTGCACATTTGAGCCATGCTTTGGAGGTGGACTGCAGAGGACTCTGTGATGACTAAGTCTGTGGGTAGATGGGAGGAGGAAGAACATGGCCAGGATGAACCTTGCGACATTTCCCTCCCAAACCTTCAGCTGTTTCAGTTCACCCTCACCCCCATCATTCACTGACACCTCCATCCACCCATGCAAGGCCTCCAGCTGGCATAACAGTCATTGTTCGTTCCTCTCTTCACTCTCTCTACCTCTTGCCTTCTCCACTGAGTCCTTCCAAGTTCTGCCAGTGCTGTCTGTGCCCTAGGCCCGGCGTCCTCCCTACTTTCTGCACCCACTTCCACCGTAGTTGTTCCGATTATGATTGCCGTGGAACAAGTGACCCCAGAACACAGTGGCATAAAACAACCATTTCGTTGTGCTCACACATTATGGGCCTCAGGAATTTGGACAGGGGGCATGGGGGATGACTAGAGAAGCCTCTGTCTATAGTGCCTCAGCTGGGGAGACTGGAAGGCAGGGATGACTTGATGGAGATCCTTCACCCACCGTCTGGCACCAGGGCCGGGCTAGCTCAATTGCTGAATTCAGCTGGGACTCTGGACTGAACACTTCCATGTGGCTTCTAAATATGCCTGGGCTTCCTCACAGCATGGCAGCCTCCAGATCCTTCCACGGCGGCTCAGGGCTCAAACAGGAGTGGTCCAGCCCAGCCAGAGGCTGCACTGGGAGGACACAGCCTTGCGAGTCTTGCAGCAGCACTTTGGTCACACCTTATAGGTCAAAGTCCTCAGAAACCTGCCCCGATTCAAGCAGGGAGAGCACACAACCCACCTCTCAATGGGAAGCATGCCAAATAATTTCGTGGCCATGTTTAAAAGTCACTACATGAACCAAAACCACCAAAGTCTTGTACCTGGACTGGTGGGTAGTCTGCTCTCTGGTTGGCTTGGCTCCACTTTGTCCAGCCCCACCCATCCCCTCAGTGGATTTTCCATAAATGAGATGAGTCATCCTTCCTGCCTATCCCTCCCCAGCCTTTCTACTGAACTTCCCACTGAAATCTGAGCTCCTTGACACGCCTGCACAGCTGTGCGGGATCGGCTTACACAAACCTTCCCTCTCACTTCAATGGCCTCTTCCTCTTTCTTGAGCAAAGCTCCAGTACCCTCCTGGGGCTCGTGCCCAACTCTTTTGCACTCCAGTACTCCTTCCTGAAATGTCAGACCCCCAAATCCTGTGTCCTTCAGATCTCAGCTGGAATACCACCTCTTTGGATTTAACATAAACCCTCCAGCACCTTCACTTGCCCCTGGGATGTCTGAACTTATGCATTTGTTTACTTTTGGTCTGTCTGAGAGAGAAAGACCCTTGTCTTTCTCATTCCTTGTTGTACCCACAGTTCCCCGCCATGGAGCCTGGAACAGACATTTGTGGATTGTGAGTGAAGTCATGAAGGGTTTTCTTGGACTGGGTGCGTGGGTTCGAATAGCAATTTTAGGAGGATAGAGAGAGGTCTGGCCTAGGTGAGGTGGAGGTGACTTACTAGAGTTGGGCACTGCCACTCACCAGCTGAGGACTTTGGGGAAACACCTTCGGGCCCTGAGCCTCAATTTCTTCAGCTGAAAGTTGAATCCAACAGCCCCTAGCTCACGGGACAGGGTGTATGACAGGACTGGTTCAGCACCTTTGGCCAGCTAGGACTGGGTCCCCGACAGTGAGGCCGAGCTGTACAACCCTCGATGCCCGCCAGGTGTCGCCCCAAGCGTGCGCTCAGAGGCCCTCTGAGCCCTGGGCCCCAAGTCTTAGTTCTATACCCGCTATCCAGGCCCCCACCTGACTCTGTCCACTACAAAGCGGGACTCCAGAGAAGGCTGCCGGAACTGGGCACGCACCTGCTGTTCCCATCGACGGGGGTAGGGGAGAAATAAGATAAAACAGTTACCCCCGCCCTAAGGAAGGGGCTGCCTTCCCCCGAAGCGGGTCTTGGAAGCCCGGGGAAAGGCGGAACCCGGGTGCGACTTAACACCGCACAGCCGGCTCCCTGCTCTCGGCCAGGCGAGGACTGGGAGACAGGTTATGGTCTACGGTTCCTAGCCCAGCCCTGATTCCCCCGCCCCGACCGCAGTCCCTGGGCCCCCATTTGCCCTGAGTTTTGAGAGTTAGCGACTTCTGGGGATCCAGTGGATTCCCACTTCCCCCATCCACTAAGCGTCCCTGTCTGGGAAGAGGACGCCGCGCGAGCGCGAGGGGCAGAGCGCTAGCGCGCGCGGAGAACTGGGGGTAGGGTCCAGCCTGCGGCGGGGCGCTGGGCGGGAGCTAAGGGGAGGCGAGCGGGGGGTGGGACAGGAGAAGGGAGGGAAGGATGGGGGGAGGAAGGGAAGGATGGGGGGAGGAAGGGAAGGATGGGGGGAGGAAGGGATGGGGAGGAGGGAGCAGCTGCAGAGCACACCTGGTTCCTGGGAGTTTTGCACCTGCAGCTTGAGCACAGCCGGATGTCGCTCGCGCGCGCGGTGCTCGCTCTTCCCACCCTCCTTCGACTTGCGGGACCCCGCGCTCCGAGCATGGCTCAGGCGCTGAGTCCGCGGGCGGGCGTACAGACAGAAGACCCCCGGAACGCCAAGGCCGACGCCTCCGGGGTGGATTGTGTTGATTGCCCTACTGGGATCGGCCCGCGGGATCAGCACAGCGGCCAGCCGGGACTATGAACCGGGAAAGCGCGGATCGCCTCTTTCTTAGCCTGGGCGTGATCTACCTCCGGATCTGGTAAGGGCCGTTCTCAGCCCCTGCACTCATGTCCCGGAAAAGTTGGCGTGTCCTGGAGAAAGGTTGTGCCGCCTGATAGCACCCGTTGGCCACCAACTTCCGTGGCTGCTCAGAGAGGCCGAGTGGGCAAGGTGAGGGAGCGGTGGTTGCACAAAGGCGGGCTCTCTGGGGGCACGCAAAGCCCGAGAGGCATGAGCAGGGAGACATCCTAAGGACATCCGAGTCTGGAAGTCCCCAGAAGCAGAGACAGCTAGTAGGGATGCTCCAGCTTGGGGGACTCACAAGAGGGCTAGCTGCTTCAAAGGGATAGCCAATCCCAGGGGCCAGCAGGTCCGGCAGGAACACTGAGCCCGAATCCCAGACCACAACCGCCCCCAGGGAGCTCAGGCCCCAGAGCCCGAGAGGCGAGGTCACAGCCACTCCTAGAGACGGCAGTCCCCGGGTGGCAGGCCGGGCCAGTCCGTGCAACAGGGAACAGGTACCCAGAGGGAAGGACGTTCTCAGAAAAACAAGCAAACCAACAAAACAAAATAAAACAACCCCCCCCCCAACACACACACTCAAATCCTTCCCCAAACCCTGTCGCTATGTGATTTCCAAGGCCCCCCAGCCTCCCCGACGAGCCCTTTCCTTGGCCAAGGGGACAGTGCGTACCAGTCGAAACAAACACACACAAAGGTAGGACGAGAGGTGGCCCGAGACACCGTGGGAGACAAACTCGCAGAACCAGAGCCCCAGAGAGGCGGGACACCCCATACCCTAAAACTGGGCGCGGGCCGAGCAGCCCTCTTGGAGCTGCATTTGCACGGCTAGCCACCTTTTGTACTTAGGCAATAATGTGAAGCTCGGAAGGGTGCGCGTGGGTACTTCAGAGCTTGATAGAGGCGCTAGGGGGGCCTCCTGGGCAGGTCGCACGCCACCTACCTGTTCTCCCAACCCCAGCAGTGAATCTTCCTACCGCGCTGCTTGGGTGAGGAGGAGTCGGGCTGCGGAGGCCGGGGGGGTGGGGTGGGGGGGTGGCGTGGTGTGTGGCTGATCCTTTGTGTTTTGTCACTCACTCACTCTTCCCCTTAGCCCACCCCGTGTCTCCGGAGAGGGGGTTTCCTAAGCTGAGCCGCAATAGGAGCACGCAGATGCGCATAGAGCGAACGAGGCGGCCCGCCAGCCCGACCGCAGGCTGGGAGGCCGCTGCTGGAACGGCGAGCAGCCTGCCTGGCCCTGTGTTTTCAGAGTTACTGATTCGCCCGCTGCTGAGTGGCTTTTCTCCACGCGCACATCCAGCCTCCAGGAAGCCAGTACGGCAGAGGCAGATTGGCTGTATCCGTTTGTAGCTGTATCTCCTTTTTAATTAGGAACCCGACTGAGGGACTCGGGAGGGGAGAGGGAAAGGGAAGACGACAGAAGATAACCTCCCTGGCGGCACCGCCCGCGGGACCTCCCGCAGGCTCCAAGACCTAATCGACCCCCTCGGGGCCCAGCTGCCCTGGAGGGAGGGGTCCAGGGAGGGAGCGGCCCGGAAGCTGCCCTTTGGGGCGGAGAGAGGACCAAGGTCGGGAGAAGGAGTTGCAGGCTGATTTGCAGCCAAGTCCTGCTGCTCCTTGGGCGTTCGGCTATCCATCTGTAAAATGGGCATGAGAGGTAACGTCCCTAATAGGACTTCTAGTTCCCCAGATGTGATTGGTTCCTTTCTGCTCAAGACTGATGGTAGGGCATCTGTGGTGTTCTTATTTTTATCTGCATAGTTCACTCGACTTATTTTTATCTGCGTAGTTCACGGCTCCAGCCCCCTGTGAAAATTGGACCCAATAATAATAATAATAATAACAACAACTACTTTAACAACAGCATTTTCTAAGTACTTTACATGTTTTAACACGTTTCATTTTTGTAGCAATTCTATGAGGTGAGAACTATTTATCAGTATCTTCATTTTAGCTGGGGAAAGTACAGGAAGGGGATACAACTTGCCCAAGATCACACAGCTAAGCCGGTGAGAGAAACTTAGGTGGCGCCCTAGCTCTGACCTCTTAGCTGCTAGACTATTGTTTCTGTGAATTTTTGACACTGATGTATCATTACACTTCTCTGCTGGTGTAGGAATTTCTTTGGGTCAGCTAGGTGTTCAAAGATTCCTCCTGACTTGTGGTCAGAACTTCCACTTAATCTTTCTATGCCACACCTCCCTCACACATTTCAAACATACTGGTTCAGTTTTAGTGGCTGAGATGGCTAGTAGCTCTCCCCTGGCTCCTGATGAAATCCATCACCTGCCAGCGTCCATGTCTCTGGCTCTGTGAGCCTCAGTGTTCAGATATGTGGAATGGACATGGTGAGTCCTGCCCCACAGGGCTGCTTAGAAAGGTCACATGGGCTAGTGTTTGTGACAGCACCCGCCATACTGCCTCGGCACATAGTAGGCATGCTCCAAAACTTCACTGATGCATTCAGTACATATTTGGGGAGCAGATGCTCACCCTAAGTGACATTTTTAAGCTCCACAATCCATTTATTCAGTAGCCATTTAGTGAACTAGCAGACAGGCTTCTGCCCTCTAAGAGCTCATAATCTAATGAGAAAGGCAATAAACAAGTGAGCAGACAAATTAAAAACAAACACATACATTAGGGCATTTCAGAGGACTAGGCCATGAGTAGCAGGAGAATCAAGTAAACAAAACACAGATTGTGATAGAAAGTTAGGGGAGGCAGGTTGCCTTAGCAGGGTTGGTAAGGGAGGTGACTCATGAGGTCACGTGAATGATGACAAGAAGCCAAGCATGTGAAGCTCAGGGAGTGAGAGAGCTTCCAGGGAGAGGCACCCACAAAGACAAAGGGGCCTGAGGCAGGAAGAAGGCTGGCGTGAGACACAGGACCGGAGGGAAAGAAGACAGGAGTGGCCAGTTATGCCCCTGGAAAGGAGTGGGGTCAGCTCACCTCTGGTGCTGTTCATACAGGGTAACTGTGCTTAAAGAAATCTCACTTTCAGGGCAACTCCCATGGCAGTGGAGCTCAGGGTGGAGAGAATGAGGTGCTTAGCCTTGTGGCTGGCATGGCTCTCAATCAGGGAGAGCTCTTATTATCACCAGATTGAGATGTCTGGGGTGAGATCTCTTTCAAAGTAGTAGTGAGGATTACACAAAAGGAAACTGCAGATGAGTGGGCCATCTTTGTGTAAAGGAGGGCTAGCTCATCATCAGGGTTCCCATCGGAGCCTGCTTGGGTTATCTTGACATTAGGAAATGGTCCCACCCTTAGGCGAGTACCTACAAGTCATTCTGATGCCTGTCTTTCTCTCATACCTCTGCCATCTCTCACCTTGGCTCCACCCCATCCACCAGTCCATCAGTTCTTAGCAAGTGTGATCGGCTCTAACTGTAGCCACCCCCATCACGGCCACCAACAGCAAGCCGCCACCACCTCTTGCCTGCCCACTCGCCCTGTTCCTCCTGTGGGGCTGGGGAGATGGGACCCTGCGAGTACCATGTTTGCAGCCCCTCAGTGCTTCCTGATGCACCTGAGAAAATTCCAGCCCTGGGTCTTCTCTTGTCCCCAGGGCGTCCTTCTTCCCAAGCTCTGGTCTGCACCATCTTCTATTCATCCTTCCTGTTCCTTGGCAACCCCAAGCTTGTTCCCCTCCCAGGACTTTGCATTTTCTGTTCTGTCTGCTCAAAATGCTCATCCCTAGACCTTCCCACTGCTGCCCAGTCAGGTCTCTGCTTCACTGACACTTCCTCAGGAAGGTCTCCTTGACCACTCCAGCTAAGGTGGCCCCTGTCCCTTGCCTCCCAAATGCACCCCTAATTGCCACCACAGCATCTATACTTACTGATTTCATAGTGTGCGTCACTGTCTGAAATGGCCTGTTGGATTCATTCATAGTGTGTACGTTGTCTCCCTGTACAGCTCCTTGAGGAGAGGGCCTTTGCCTGTCTCCCAGCATAGTGCCTGGCACCCGATCGATGTTCAACATGTGTGCGTTCAGTGATACTCTCTCCCGAAAGGCGTGAGCTTCCTCTAGGCCAGTTGTGCCAGAGGGGGATGCATGTACTCCATTGGCCTGAGGGGAGAAAACACTTAGAATTCTAGTCTCAATTTCTCTTTAAAGGTTTTTGGTAATAAAACATGCACGTACATACATACATACACACATACATCCATACTAGAGAGTATATAAAAGATGTGTGAATAGTTGTTTTTTAATGAACATCTGTGCACCCACCACCCTTTCAGAGGCAACAGCTACATGGAACTTTGTAGTTTCTGTTGCTTGCCTGTGTAGTTTTTCCACATAGAGATGATTTCTAAACAATAGTGGGGTTCATTTTGCATGATTTTAAATGTCTATCTCAATTGAATCCCACCATAACTAGAAAGGCAACTTGCTTTGTTCACTTAACATGTGTGTTTGAAGTACATCATCTTATTTTTCAGTATCAGAAAGGAAATCGAGCCTCACTAGTATTGTACATACACACTGCACAAATACCAGTGTGAAATCACGAGTGCCCAACGTGGTTTGGGGGTGCAGTATCAATAAAGTTGGGAGACTCCTCCTGGGAACTGCAGGCTGAGGTGGCCAGGGCCCATGCCCAGGGAAGACCTGTAGGCCACGCCCTCACCCTGCGGGCCTAATGCTCCCTCTCTCTGTTTCTGCTCCAGCGGCTTCACTTATGTGGTAGCTCTGAGCCCAGCATCATCTGTAAAAATACTCCAGGTCTGGCTCCCAGACATTGGGCGATCTGCCAGAACCGGCCTGACGCTGCCACCATCATCATGGGAGAACGCTAGCAGATGGACCTCAACGAGTGTGTGTCGGAGTGTCAGGTTCAGTTTCTCAGTGGCCCCTGGGAGTGCTCAGCACCGGGGGAGTGCACCATTTTCGGGAAGGAGCTCCTAGTGGGCGTGTGTTCCCCCAGACACTGCAAACAGGGTCTTACAGGCTACGGGGAAACCAGAACACTCTCAGGAGCCCTCGGGGACTCTCACATTCTCCATGCTGGGATGACCCCAATATGGGATCCCGAAAGTGCTGCGGCTGGAAGTCAGCTCTCCTGGTGAGGATCAGCTCCCTGGTTCGACCAGACCTCCCTGGCTGTGTATGGCCCAAATGCTAACTGGCTGAGGCAGCACTTATGTTGTTTTCTAAATCGAAGCCCAAAGTTTAAAATTAGCTGTTTTACCTAAAAATACAAATGTCTGGCTTCTTTTGAAAAATAGGCGTACACATGTATCCACATAGTTTTAATGGGCTAGAGCTGAGAATGCATCTATCTTCCAGAGCACCACGGAGACAGAGAACTGGGCACAAGTGGTAATTCCCTCTCGGTCCCAGACAGCCTAAGAGCACAGATAAATGCAGAAGTGAGCCTGAATTTCCCAACAACATCAAAAAAGAAAGGTGGATGATAGATATTCCAGCCACTGTGACAGAGATGGTGACAAAAGCGGCAACAATTTAGTTGTGAATGTGTCTAATAAGGACCCTTCTTCTCTGAGAGCAAGCCCCACCTACTCACCCAGGCAAATGGGATTGACAAAAACCGCCTGAGAAGGAAAGATGCTTCCAGCAGCCAAATGTCCATGGCCTCCTCAGGAAGTTACCCTTCTTTGAAATCAAAAGAAATGAGCTTGCATGAGAAAGCCAGCACACCTGATCCAGCACACCAATGCCTCAGAGCGACGTGCCAACGCTGGGCACCAGCACCACTCCAGGCCTCTGCAAGCCTCCAGCCAGGGACCTCCTCACTAACCAAGATGCTGCCGGCCTGTGCCCTGGCCTATTGGGAATGGTGTCTCTGCACCAGCGTGAAGGGCAAGCTGACCAGCCCTTGCACCACCTCCTCTGGCCTCTGCAACAGTCCAGGCAGATGAGTGCAGTGGCGTACTGGGGGTGCTCCACGGTTGGGTCTGATCCTCCCCTCTCACATGCGAGTACCTGAGATCCCCCCAACCTGGCAGGAATCCCTGGGGGAAACCTGTATACTCCTTCTACATGAAGGCGGGTGGGCCGGTGCAGCCTGTCCCCTTTCCTCCTGATGCCCTCATTGTGCCTGGCATCCCCCGACACACTTGCCAGATCAACACCCTGAGCCACAGGGAGGTGGTGGGTGCAGTGACCATCAACCACTCCTCGAGGCACGTGTGCATGGGTGAGAAGGGCTGCGTCAAGGTCTGGGACATCAGCCGCCCAGCAGTACGAGCCCCCTCTCTCCACTAGACTGTCTGAGTGAAGATAACTACATCCGTTCCAGCAAATTGCTGCCTAGTGGCTGTACTCTGATAGTGGAAGGGGAGGTTAGCACCTGTCCATTTGGGACCTGTCCGCTGCGACCTCGTGCATTAAGGCAGCGCTGACATCCCCTAGTCCTCTGCCCTAGCCTCCTACTCCGACCCCGCAGCCTGCCACGCCCTGGCCAACTCCAGGGTCTGCTTCTCCTGTTGCAGCAATGGCAACACTGCCCTCCCTGTGGGACCTGCACAGACAGACACTGGTGAGGCAATTCCAGGGCCACATGGATGAGGCCAGCTGTACTGACATTCCTAACGATGGCACCAAGCTCTGGACCGCGGTGTGGACAGCATGGTCAGATCCTGGGGCCTGTGGAAGGGCAGCAGCTGCACCAGCTCAACTGCACCTTGAAGATACTCTCCTTCAGAACTGCCCAACCGGGAGTGGCTGGCTGTGGGCATGGATACCAGCAACCTGGAAGTTCTCCATTGAACAAGCCAGACGAGTCCTGGTTGCATCTCCACCAGGGCTGTATGCTGTCCCTGAACTGTGCTTAGTATGGTCAACGGTTTGTGAGTACGGGGAAAGACAACCTCCGCAATGCTTGGCGGACCCTATATGGAGCTAGTATATTCCAGTCTGAAGAGCCCTCACCTGTGCTCAGCCGTGACACTGCTGTGGGTGAGAACTACTAGTCACTGTCTCAGGGGACAAGAAGGCTACAGTCTGCGAAGTCATCTACTGAAAGCATTATGTGGTTAAGGCCCTAAGACTCCCAGCATTTAGTAGAACCACCGGATCTGGGAGGAGTTAGTAAAAGCTGGCTTTTAGATCAGGGTAAATATGTGCGTGTAACCATACAGACACAGTGTGAGCATAAACTAAATTAAGTTCAACTTTGTCCCATGCTCTCCGGGTGCTGGACACTTTCTGCCTGCCCTGGCAGCCTGCTCACAAGACTCCCCATGAGAAGCAGGGGCCTCGGGGAGCACAGCGCACAGGCCATGGGCTTTAATGTCCAGTAGGCTTTTGGTTTCAAACCCCAATGCAAATACTGATTAGTTAAATAAAAATTGCCAATTCATTTATCAAAGCCTCAGTTTTTTCACCTATAAAATGAGAGTTGAAGTGCTGCATTGTAGGGTCATTGTGCGGTTTAAATGAACTAAAGTTTGCAAAGCAGAGGGGTCCTTTGAACATAATATACTCTGGACTTACAGCTACTGTGACTGTAATGTGTGTGAACATATACTTGTGTATATTTGTGTGTGCATGGCATATATGTCTATATACGAGGGGTAAGCTGTTGCAGCAAGTATGGGGTGCTATTCAAGTTTTCTGTGTTTAAGGCTTTTGTTTGTTGAGTGGAATTATAAATACACTTCAAATCTCACTTACTAGCATTGTAATGTATTTAATGCAAACTTTTTAGAAATATATATATACACACACGTACACACACATATATATAATGTTTTTCAAGGCAGCATGGCATAAAAGAAGTGTCTTTATATCCTAATGTTATATTTGAGTAATGAGAAATTTTCTATAATTTCCTGAGAAATGTCACTATGAATTATACATCAGCAGACTCACATTCTTGAAGGTCAGTAGTTATAAATAGCATTCATTAATGTCACATGTACATTAACACTATGCTCTAACTATATGCAGAGAAGTGGTGTGAAAATAATTTACTGCTTAGAAGAATATGTGTTACAAATCAGACTATTGACAAAGTTGCTGTGTACCGTTAGAGAAGGTTAACTGAAAGATTTCTTTTGGCTATTTATCTCAAGTGAATGATGTAATCCTTTAGAGGTACAAAACAGATTGTTTCTTTTTTTTTTTCTAGAATCACATTTTGTCGTTAGTTTATTAAATGAACATAGCATAGAACACAAACATAAAGAATCTGTATTTAGGCAGTTGTAAATAGAACACAGGTAACTGGAACTCACAAGAGTATGTGTGAGTACTAGATGGCAGAGATGAAGGTGAGGAATGGGAGGTGTGGACCTGATGAAGGCGTGTACCAAATTCAGACTAGTCTACTTGTTAGAGTGTTTGGAGCTGGCATTTCCACCTGGGTTTTGCAGACACACCAATGCTCACGTAAGTTTCCCACACTGGGGAGCGCCTGAGGCTCCAATCCTCACTACGTAACAGCACACCTGCGCGTGCAGATAATCCAGGCAAAGGGGAAGCAGCAGAAGGGACCGGAGTCCAGGAGAGAGGGGAGCGGAGCCATTCTTCCCTCTCGGACCCCGCCCCCCCAAAGCGTCACAACCCAGCGACTGGGCTGCCCTACCCTGAGGAACATCTAAGGCTCCACCCCTCACTACGTAACAGCTGCGACCAGACTAAAACCAAACCAAAACAAAAAAACCCACCAAAAATGGCTCAAACCGGAGAACAAATGAAAACAGATTGTTCCTATTATTTTTAACAGTTGTGGTGTAACCAGAAACCCAAGTTCAGCTGCCTGCCGCAATGAAAGCCAAACTCCTGAGACAGGTGCTGGCGCAAAAGGAAAAGAGGTTTATTCAGGTGCCAGGACCTGGGAGAATGGTGGACTCCTGCCTCAAAGACCATATCCCCTTCCTGCTCAAGGCCAAGGTTCTTACAGGGATAGAGAGGGGAGGGCTTTTGTTCTGCCCAACCTTGTTCATTCATCTTTCTAGCCTTTGGCCTGCTTAGTCTAAGAGCCTCTCCCTGGGCCTTCTTGGCCAGTGTGGGAGACTCCCCTTACTCCCTGTTTGTGGTATCAGTGTCAGTGGAGGGAGGTGGCGGGGGGCAGTGCAGATCCCACTATCAGGAAGCCAGGAGATGCTGCAGCCTTCAACCCGCCTGTGGCTGCTGGGCACAGCGGCCACACACTGTGGGGAAGCTGGATGGAGTCCACGGGGCATCCCTGAGTCCCGTGTTCACCCCACTATTGGCTGCCTGAGCTCTGACTGTCCATGGGAACAGTGGTGATGTTTACATTAGTTTTGCTAAGGTCTGCTGCTCCCTGGGGGGAAATCACAACCTTAATATTGATTGTCTTCTGAGTCTGTAAATCTTTAAGGTCCTCTCACAATAGTTGTCCAGGTGACTGGCACAATATTTTTTTAAATGGTGCTCATAAACCTCAAATGAAGATGTGGTAGATTTATCAGTGTGTGCTCACCAGGTACTTTGTCGTGGACTGTATGAAACTGTACCAAACTTCAAGTCAGTGTGAAATAACATCCTAGGCAATTGTGACATTTTCTTGGGCATTCCCCAAGAATCCCCATTCTGCCTCATGTTTACTCAGTCTATGGAGCTAAGACTAGACTTTCTCCCTCAGCACTAACTGCCCTCCTCCCAAGGTAGGCACACAGTCCCCTTGACCATCCGTGCCAGCCTTCAGGATTAGCTGAGAGATTCGTGCAGCCAGAGTTGCTGTGTTTTCCTTACTTGCACTTCGCCTCTCCTTTCCCCTCTTCCACTTTTTCCTGTTTCCCCGGGACATCCAGTGCTGCACTTATTCACCTTCTGTACATGCTCTCCAAGTCCTGCACACGCTCACGTGTGAGGTATTCACCCTTCATGTAAGTTCTCATAAATGATTCGAGGATAAATGACGCTCTGTCAGCTGAAAGTCTGTAAAGCTTTTATACCTCTTAGAATCTGAAACTTAGAAACTGAAAGCATCCATCATGTTGTATAGCTTACTAGATGTGAGGGTTAGAGGCTACCATAGGAATGAGCTTCCTAGAGGCAGGGGCAGTGGCATCAACAGAGCCCGCACCCAAGTGTGTGAGAATTGAATGTTAAACATACACTTTTCAGTGAGAACATTTATTGCATCCTGAAGAAGGAAACTACATTCTTACTCTTTCTGTGTGTGGATCCTTTGCCTTTTCACCAAAGCAGTCACTGGTACTTTTACCCTTGTGACTTGACAGGGACCATAGGATTGTCATAGCCTGGCTCAGAGTCAAGGACTTGCGGAAACCAGATTCTCATTCTTGGCTAGAATTCCTTAAAGAAGTGCTCCCCAACCTTTGGGCACCAGGGATTGGTTTTTCCATGGACTGGGGTTGGGGAGGGGGGCAGACAGGAGGTGGAGATCGGGAGGACACTGGTCCACTTGGGGGTTGCGGGGGGCAACCCCTGCCTTAAAGACTCAACAACTATGACCCTGATCACATGTAGCTTGTGGAAAGCTATGGGGGAGTGTGATTCAGTCCTTGCTATAGGAAATGGGATCTGTGTGTAGTCTGAACTCCCCACAATCAAGGAAATTACATTTTCGTTATTATTGTACTATGTCAATGGTAGCTTGTATCTGTTGTCTGAATGTGCATTAATCTAGAAAACCCTTCCTGATTTTAAATTCAGATAATGTGCTTTATAGAGTATATGTCCTTCTAATAAGATAATTAAACTAATTTCAATAAATATAAGGAAAAGCTGAACATTTAGTGCAAATTAATAATATATCTCATGGTGATCACCCAGCTTTATGCTTGAACACCAGTAAGTGCATGTATATGTAATTAACTAGATTGCATCCCATAGATTTGGGGTTGCAGTGTGTTCATTTTCGTTTGTTTCCAGGTAATTTTTTATTTCTTCCCTTGATCTCATTGCTAATCTATTTATTGTTTAAGAACATGTGTTTGAATGTTTTTCAGTTTTTTAATTGTAGTTGATACCTAGTTTCATACCATTGTGATCTGAGAAGATGCTTGATATAATTTTAATTTTTTTGAATTTGTTAAGACTTATTGTGTCTAATATGTGGTCTATCTTTGTGAATGTTCCATGTGCACTTGGGAATGTGTACTCTGCTGCTTTGGCATTAAATGTAATGTAAATATCAATGAAATCCATCTAACCCAGTGCATCATTTAAGGCCATTGTTTGTTGGGAACCGCCCTGCCTGGTTTCAGGAGCTGTAACCACCCCCATGGCTAAGGCTGAGTGAGCAACCTTCAGACTGTAAACCACTAAGGAGACAAGGCTTATCTCCCTGGCAGGGGCGCTACTTCTGCTCCATAACCAGCCCCCAATGCTTGATCAGTTAGCCGATGATGGGTAAGATTCCCCAAGGGGGGAATGACC
This sequence comes from Glossophaga mutica, assembly GCA_039655065.1. Taxonomy (NCBI): domain Eukaryota; kingdom Metazoa; phylum Chordata; class Mammalia; order Chiroptera; family Phyllostomidae; genus Glossophaga; species Glossophaga mutica. The sequence goes on along the minus strand of CM077304.1, from coordinate 170,112,770 downwards.
TAAGACAGGCACGATCATGTGGAGGCCCCAAGGAAGGACTTGGGGGGCTATAGCAAAAGGGGTGATGGACCCTCAGCTTTGACATTGCCTGAGTCCTCACTCTATCTGCCTGCAAGAAGCCTCATAATCTCTTGGCTGCCTTGCCTGATTTAGGCCTGAGACAAAGCCTTAAGCCTGAAACAGTGCTGGTGGTGGGTGCAGCCCTGTGCTGGAAAGGATGGGTTCCCTGGGCCATCAGGCCTGAGAAAGAATATGTAAAATCCTGTGAAACCTGCTGTGTTTAGAATGCTCTCAATTAAATAAGGGTCCAAGCAAGAAGTGAGTTTGTTCCTCAAAATTTTATTGCTCTTGAGCTATCTGAAGCCCTGACTCAAAATAGGCTCTCAGAGTTCTTTGTACGTTATCTATTGTTTGATCCTTACTGCTTGGCAATGATTAATGAGTCTATTCCTATGCAAAATGACCCAATAGAAGCCCATTGAGGAAAAAGCTCTTGGCCCTTTTCCTTTGAGAGATCGACCACCTTTCCTCCCCAAGCAGATCGTGTCTTGGTAGACTTATTCTCATCCCTGGTGGCCCGGGGGGGGGGGGGAGTTGGGGGAGACCCTGCAGGCGGAGCCCCTTACACAATTGTTGCCTTGTTTTTTGTCCAGGAGATCTACCCATTGATGACAGTGGAATGTTAAAATCCCCTGTTATGATTGTATTACTATCAATCTCTCTCTTAATGTCCCCAAGATTTTGTTTATATATTTAGGTGCCCCTATGTTGGGTGCATATATGTTTACAAAGGTTATATCCTCTTGTTGGATCTTAATTGATCTTTTTTGTCTCTTATTATGGCCTTTGTTTTGAAGTCTTTTTTGTGAGATACAAGTATTGCTAACTCAGCTTTCTTTTTGTTTCCATTTGTATGTAATATTTTTTCCATCCCTTCATTTTTACTCTGTGTATATCTTATGTTCTAAGGTGGATCTCTTGTAGACAACATGTGTATGGGTCATATTTTCTTATCCATTCAGCTACCCTATGTCTTTTGATTGGAACATTTAATTTGTTTACATTTACAGTTAGCACTAATAGGTACTTATTTATTCTTTATACCTGTATTTCTTTTTCCCCTCCCCTCTCCTCCCCCTTCTTGTTCTTGTTCTTCTTGTTCTCCTCCTCCTCCTCATTCTTCTCTTTCCTCTTGCAGGCCCTTTAATATTTCTAACAATACTGATTTGGTTGTAATAAATTTCTTTAGCTTTTTCTTCTTTTTTGGTCTGGGAAGTTCTTTATTTTGCCTTCAATTTTAAATGAGAACCTTGCTAAATAGTCTTGGTTGCAGGTCCTTACTTTTCATCACTTTGAATATTTCATGTCAGTCTCTTCCATCACTTTGAATATTTCATGTCAATCCCTTCTGGCCTGCAGTGTTTCTGCTGAAAAATCAGCTGACAGCCTAATGGAAACTCCCTTGTAGGTCACCGTCTCTCTCTTACTGCCTTTAAGATTACCTCTTTCTTAGTCTTTAATTAACCTTTGCCATTTTAATTTTGATGTGTCTTGGTGTGGCTCTCTTTGGGTTCATCTTGATTGGAACTCTGTGCTTGCTGAACTCGTGTGACTTTTCCTTCACCAGGTTAGGGAAGTTTCCAGCCATTATTTCCTCAAACAGGTCCCCTGTCCTGTATTCACTCTTTTCTCCTTCTGATATCCCCATAATGTGGATGATTTTATGTTTGATGTTGTCCTAGAGGTCTCTTAGACTTTCCTGATTTTTTTTTTATTCTCTTTTCTTTTTGGTGTTCTCCTTGGGTGCTTACCATTTGTTTTTTAAACATTGTACTTTTTCCCGTTATCATGTAGTCCCCTTAAACCTCCCTCTACCAGCAATCACCACACTGTTGTGTATGTCCACGAGTTCTTTTTCCTTTTTCTTAATCCCGCCATCCCCTAACTTCCCCTCCCCTACTGCTCTGCATCTGTGGGTGCTTATTATTATTTTGCCTCTAAATCACTGACTCAACCCTCTGCTTCATCTAACCTGCTGTTGATTCCTTTTAGTGTATTCTTTATTTCAGATATTGCAGTCTTCATTTCTGATTGGTTCTTTTGTATGGTTCCTATGTCATTTTTAATGTTTACTGTCTCTTCATTTAAATTCTCGGTGAAATCATTTATTCTTCCCCTAAAGTCCTTGAGCATCTTTTTACCTATTGTTTTAAACACTGTATCTTGTATTGTTTTTGCTTCCATTCCATCTAATTCTTTTTCTGGATATTTATCTTTTTTATTTGGGGCATAGTTCTTTGTCTCCCCATTTTTCTCTCTGTGTGCTGGGTAGATCTGCTATGACTCCCAAGCTCGTTATGGTGGCGTGTGTTGAATGTGTCTATAGGGAGCGGCACAATCTTCTGGATCACCTGAGCTCCATGCCCCAGGAATGTTTCTTGTGGGTTATGAGCACCCTCCTGTTGTAGCTGAGTCTTGAATGTTGGCCCCTTCATGGGTGTCGTTAACCCTTCAGGCTGGCTGACTATAATGGTGAACCTGGATCACCGTGTAATAGACGCTGTGCAGGGGCTGCCCCCCAAGGCGGAGCTGCTCCCAGCAGGGTCTGGTGCCTGCTGCAATGCCCCTTGAGTGTGTTATTTGTGTGGCTAGTTGGGTCCAGCTCTCGTGTGTTCTGAAGCCCACCACTGCTTTTACTGATTCTGGGTCCACTTGGGTGGGGTTCAGGTACAGGTCTGTATCAGATGTTGTGTGTAACTGGCCTTGGCTACCTGTCTGGAGCTCCCACAGTGTTTCCTGTTTGTGATTGCATGTACTGGACCTGGTGTGCATGGGAGGGGTCAGTCTGTGTATAAAATTCGGCTTCCTCCTGGTGGGGGCAGATCTATAAAAGGACCAAGACTCCCTGAGGTCTGTCTTCACCTGTCTGCTGTTCCACCTCCCCCTGAGTTTGCCTGCTCTTCTTCCAGAGCCTTCTGAAGAGAGTCCATAGAGTGGGCTCAGGCTGGTTGTGACCCACATATTCTTCCACAGGTTGCAAGCTCAGTAGGGTGGGGCAACTCGGGTTGGGGGAGCAGGACTAGTGGGTCCCCTACTTGGAGATAATGCAGCCAGGCACTTAATGAGGAGAAATTGGCTCCTACTGCAGAGCCAAAGTACTCAGTCTCTGCCACAGTCTCCTATTCTAGTTTCCCCTGAAGGGGCTCACTGCAGGTTCGGGTTGGGTACAGCCAGGCATCCCAGCTGCAGGAGCAAGCTCAGTCACCCGGGTTCAAGGAAACAGATCAAAAATGTTTCCTATTAGGTGTGATGCAAAGAGGGGGCTAAGCACTTTGTCTTTGTCCCAGACAGTAGCCTCTGCGGACTCACATTCTGAATGTCCCAGCTCTGAGCGGCTCTCCCTCCCCCCCACAGCATTGCAACCAGCATGGCTGGGTATCTGGGACTTGGCAGAGTTGAACCACACAATCCCCCATTGGGGGTAGTGCCCTCAAGCCTGGAGAAAAGAGGTGGGCACTTCTTCCTCTCCCTGAGGAGTAGTGGGGTAGCTGGGGAGATAGGACTGCACCACCCCTTCTGCCCCACAGTGTAGCCACATGCCCCAGAACCTGCCCATCTGGTTCCTGGAGAAAAGTTTACCTGAGAGACATGGTCCGGAAGTCCCATCTCTTTGCAGCACTTTGGTCCTTCTGAGCCACTGAACTCAGCAGGACAGAGCCAGCCAAGTGATTCAACAGGCTGGGGAAGGGGTGCCAGCTGTGCCCCTGAGGTGGGAGAGACCAGCCCTCTTTCTCTAGCCACAGTTTAGTCACTGAGTCCCCACCAAAAGCCTCCCCAGAAAAAGAGGGCCCTAAGCGTCACTGCTGGGTGCAGCTAGCAGACTGCTCTGCAGGACCTGAGTGTGGCAGTGTAGTCTCACCAGCAGTCAGAGACCAGGCAGTGCACTCCCCAGGCCGGTGCTGCACCAATCGGAGTGCTCCTCCCTGGGAAGGTGGTGCCTGGGTGTCCCAGGAGGACTGAGTCCCCTCTGGTCTTCACCACCAGATGCTCTGTGGGCTCCTCTTCCCATCTCTGTTGCAGGGTTGGGGATCCCTGCGTGGGGTTGAGAGCCCACTCCTGTGGGGAGGGAGTTTTGTGGCTTTAATACCCCTCTGGCTTCTCAGAGCCGTGGCATCTGAGTGCAGGGGCCAGCCCTTCCTGCAATTTCACCTTTCTTACCAGTCCCTATGTGGCTCAGTCTGTAAATCTTTAGTTATTATATTTCAACTCAGCTAGCCTTCAGTTGGTTATTCAGGTCAATTGCTCTGTAATGTACTCATAAACCTGGTTTGGTGCTGAGAGCAGGTGAGTATAGCTTCCACCTACTCTGCAGCCATCTTGGAATCTCTAGGTAGTATTACTGTCTTTTGGGTATTTTGCAGCTAATACTTTTATGTTTTTCTCAAGCAATTTTTATGTTTCATGTGCATGCATAAAACTTTAATGCATTTTTATATGATACCATTGTTTTATTGGAGGGTAAATAAAATTATTTATCACTGTCATTCCCGCACTCTAAAACCTGGCATTCATTTTTTAGGACAAAATCTACAAGTGATATTGTCCAGAATCACTTTTAACCTTCCAAAGTGGACTTGACAATCATTACAAGCAAAACTGAGGAATTATGTTCCTATAATGACAATTCAGGTAGGTAGCTCACACACATTTTGAGACGATTTGATGGTCTTCTGCCATCTGGTGGACACTAATAGAAGTGTCACTAGATAGAGTAAAGTAGTCTGCATCTAAATTAGAGCACATTTTCTTGTTCTGATCAGATTCCTGTTTTCTGAAAACGGAACAGCTTGCTTCTAATTCCCAAAGGAACACCCCACCCAAATCCTTAATAAACAAAAAGTAACATCATGGTTTTTACAATGATGAATCCTGTCTCTAACTCCTATAAAGTTGTACATGCATGTGTTTATACAAAGTATGTATGTTTATATCATACATATACCATCGATAGCATAGGGTACATTTGCTGAAATTGCTAATACTAAATACTGAATGCAAAATTTTCCATTTATAAAGGTCAGTTGTTAGTTTGGGGTGTCCTCCTGTGTCATCTAAGGCTGACGTTTCCTTCTTGACTTCCTGTCTGGGAGATCTGTCCACAGGTGTCAGAGCCCTACGATTACTGTATTCCTGTCAGTCTGTCCTTCCCTTCCCATCAAGATTTGCCTTACACATTTAGGTGCTCCTGTGTTGGGTGCATAAATGTTTACAAGGGTTACATGCTCTTATTGGATCGATCCCTTTGCGATTATGAAATGTCTTTTTTTGTTTCTTGTTATACCCTTGGTTTTAAGGAGTATTACTATTCCAGCTTTTTTTTTTTTTTGGTTCCTATTTGCATAAAGTATCTTTTTCCATCCATTTTGATTGGAGCATTTAATTCATTTGGATTTAAAGTGATTATTGATAGGTGTGTAATTATTTCCATTTTATTATTCACATTTTTAATTATTTTCTACTTTTTTATTTCTTAAAGCATTTTATTTATTTACTTTTAGAGAGAAAGGAAGGGAGAGAGAGAAAAAAGGGAGAGAAACACTGATGTGTGGTTGCCTCCTGCAGGCCTTCAACTCAGGCCTGTGCTCTGACTGGGGACTGAAGCAGTGAGCCTTTGGTTTGCAGGCTGGTGCTCAGTCCACTGAGCCACACCAGCCAGGGCATTATTTTCTACTTCTTAAAGAAATCTCTGTAACTTTTCTTGTAACACTAGTTCGGTGGTAATTAACTCCTTTAGCTTTATCTTTTCTGGGAAGCTCTTCAATTTTAAATGATAGCCTTGCTGATTTGAGTGGTCTTGGTTGTAGGTTCTTGGTTTTCATCACTTTGAATATTTTGTGCCGGTCCCTTATGACCTGAAGTGTTTCTGTTGAGAAATCGGTTGACAGTCTAATGGGAGCTTCTTGTAGATAACTAACTGCTTTTCTCTTGCTGTTTTTGAGATTTTTCCTTGTCTTTAGCCTTATCCATTTTAAGAATGTTGTGTCTTGGTGTGAGTCTCATTTGGTTCATCTTGTTTGGGACTGTTTGCTTCCCAGACTTGTATGTCTTCATCAGGGTAAAGAAGTGTTCAATCATTATTTCTTTTTTTTTTTAATCCTCATCCAAATATATGCTTTCATTCATTTTTACAGAGAGATGGGGGTGGAGGGTTGGGAGAGAAACATTGGTTGTCTCCTGACAAGGAATTGAACCTGCAACCCAGATATGTACCCTGACCAGGGATCAAACTCACAAACTTCTGGTGCACAGGACAATGCTCCATCCAGTTGAGCCACTTGGCCAGGGCACAATCATTATTTCTTCAAATAGGTTTTCAATTCTTTGCCCCCTCTCTTCTTCTGCTTGATGATGTCCCAGAGGTCCCTTATACTATCCTCATTCAAAGTTTTGTGTTTTTTTTTTCCCAAATTTGTGGTTTCTTTTACCTTGTCTTCCAAAGTTCTGGACCAGTCACATTCTATATTTAATCTAATTTTGATTCTTTCTAGTATATTCCTCATTTCAGTTATTATATTCTTCATTTAAGACTGGTTCTTTTTTAGGTTTCTATGTCTTTTTTTTTTTTATGCTTACTATCTCTTACTGAAATTCTTAAGTTCCTTAAGCATCCTTATAACTAGCACTTTGAACTCTGTATCTAGTAGATTGCTTGCCTGCATTTCTTTAAGTTCTTTCTTCTTGAGTATTCTTTTTTTTTCATGGGGTATGTTTCTTTGTCTCTGCATTTTGGCTGCCTCACTCCATTTGTTTCTATGTTTTAGGATGCTCATCTATGTCTCCCAGTCTTGGCAGGGCCACCTTATGTAGTAGATGTCCTGTGGGGCCCTGTGGCATAGTCTCCTTAGTCTCCTGGGCTGGGTGTTCCAAGCATATGCCCTTTTTTCTGTGCGTGTGCCCCTTCCTTTTGTAGCTGAGCCTTGATTACCTTTGGCTTGTCAGTGGGTAGGATTGGCTCTCAGGTTGACTGGCTGTGAGAACTGGCCATGGCCATAGTGTACAAGCTGCTCTGTGGAGGCAGATTTCACAAAACAAGATTTGCCCTGGTGAGGTGTGGTGCCTGCTGAGACACTGTTTGGGTGTGCCACTTAAGGAGCTAATTGGGTAGTGCTCTGCTGTGGTCTAAAGCTGTCCATCAGGTACATTAGTCCTGCTAGGACCTCTTGGAAGAGGCTCAGGAGCTACAAAGTGATCCGCAGTGGGTAGCTGCCTCTGCTGGATTTAGACATACTTGGGAGAGGTCACACTGCAAACCCAGGCCAGCTGCCACTGGTATCTGGCCTGGGGCAGGTCAGCAAAAGGCACAGGGCTCTTGGAGGCCTGCTGCTACTTGCCCATTGCCCGTAGCCCATAAGGCTCAGCCACTGAAAGAGCCTTGGGCGGTATGTGAGTTAGGTGAGGCAGGGTCTCAGGGTGCTGTGAGTAGTGTTCACCAGGTTGATGGATATTCAGTTTAGCACCAGAGCTGAGCCTAGAGTCACTCAGAAAAGTCATGGAGTACACCAAGGCCTGGGGCCTACAGCTCTTTGATAGTTTTTAGAGAAAGACTGTGGCACAGGCTAAGCCTGGCTGCCTGCCATCAAGAGCCTCTGGCAGTGTGAGAGATGGACAGGGCAGGTCTCGGGGAGTCATCGGATTAGAATGAGTGGAGTTCACCAGGCTCACAAAGACTCAGATTTGGCTGTGTAGGGGGAAAAATGTTCACCTGCCTGCTGGCTATGTTGGAGGAGGGCTCAACACAGAGGCAATGGTGGCCGTCCCTCCAGCCCTCACCCTGAAGGCACACAACTCAGTTTCTCCCTGTGTATCTCTGATGCCCCCCGAGTTGCTGTCCCTTTGCCAGAGTCAGGGTGAGTACCTGCAAGTGAGAGTCTGTGCACAGGCCCTTTAGAGTGAGCCTGGGTTTCTAGCAGCCTTCGGGCTCACCTTGATGGGCAGAATCTCCGCTAATTTTCACAGCCAGATGTTATGTGGGCTCCTGCTCCCAGCACTAGTGTTCTGGGCTGGGGAACCCAGCATGGGGCTGAGGCCCCTCACTCCTCAGGGGGGACGTCCACAGCTGAGATATCCCTCCCAATTCTCGCCCCTGCCACTCGTGGGTGTGGGGCCTCCCATTTTGCCTCTCTACGGTTCCTACTAGTCTCAACGTGGTTTCTTCTTCATATCCTTAGTTATAGGATTCCATTCAGCTAGCCTTCAGATGGTTCTTCAGGTTGATTGTCCTATAATTTAGTTGTAATTTTGATGTGGTCACAGAGGAGGTGAGCATAATATCCACCTATTCCACCATCCTGTCTAGGGTCTAATAAATTCTTAATAATCAATTGAATTTGCTTCTTAGAAGCACTTTTCTTGTCCATTAATAAGAGAAGCTGCATGGAGTTGTAAATTTAACCAATAGCAGAACAGAATGACATGAGTAGATGTAGACACAAATTGTTGGGGGCATCAGATAATTTTTCAACACTGTCCTTAAGATAATATAAGTAAATAGGTCTGATTGACTGTCCTGGTTTGGTGTGCTGATCTTTTGACTTTTCCTGTCTCCCAAACTTAAGGTCTGTCATCTGTTAGCAGAAAGACCTTGGTCAAGTCATTCAGAATACCAATGGCACAATTTTATCACATTTTCAAAGGGACAATAGCACCATCATCCGTACTGACATCTCCTAGTTGTAATAACGATTAAATAAAGGGAGAGAGGGGGATCTGGAATGAAGTTCGAGAGCCTTTTATGTGCCTAGTCTTGTGCTGCTTATTTTATGGAATGCATCTGTCTTGGTTTTCTTGATTGCAAGTAACAGAAAAACGACCCACATGGCTGTAAGCAGAAACGAAACCCATGCGCTGTCATAACTGAAAAATTCAAAGACGTATATCTGGGTTCCCATGGTGTCCCTGGAATCGGTTACTCTCTCTCACCTCTGTTCTCCCTGCTGTTGGCCCAGTTCCCAAACACTGCTGTCCCTTGAGGTTACAAGATGTTTCAAGCAGCAGCAGACCTCATTCAAGTCTACCAGAAGGGAGTAATTATCATTTCCTAGAATTTCCAGCAAAAACCTCACTGAGTCTTATTGCCTTTGTTTGGATCATGTACCCATACCCGAACCAGTTGTGGTGGCCAGGAGAAAAGCCATGTTTTTCCTGATGGTCTAGGCTGTGTCACATGCCCTTACCTCGAGCCAAGAATACAGTCAACTCCGCCCTCATTTTATGATCTCAAAGAGGAAGAGTTGGAGATCCCTCTGAGGGAGATTGAGCTGTTTACCAGCAGGGACCATGCAGGCTGAGTGACAAAGCAACAGACCTCAATTACCCGAATCTGCCTCTTAATACCGCAGGCCACACAAGGGTGGTAGCAGTGGCAGGAGACAGATGGGAGGGACCAGCAGGGTCATAAGTGCATACAAACTAGAATTCTTCTGGCTTTATCCCCCTCTGCTAGGAGGGGACTCCAGCCCCTGAGTTTCCTCCCAAATCATTGTGGGAGTCCCTAGAGACTTTGGTGAGGAGTCTGATGTGTACTCGTGAGACAGTTCTTAGGGGCAGCACTCAGAACCTGTAACCTCTTCCTGCTGTGATGTTTCTGCGCCTGCTAAGAGCAAGGTACTCAAAGCACAGCACTGCTGCTGTGGTCCGCACCTCCCCAGAGGCACTGTGTGTGTTGCCAGAAGGACCAAACTCTTTTTAAAAATAATGTATCTTTCCACATGCCAACAGTACCCTTCACTCCCATTTCTGCCATCCAGTCCTTGTTTCCTGACAGATGAGGGTCAGGTGATGTGTGCTCAGCCAACAGGTAAGCCAGGGGTTGGGGCTGGGCATGACTATTAGTGGTTGTAAGGCCAAGGGAAGGGAGCCATGGAGCCAAGGGAAATTCCTTGCGGGGCCCTGTTCAAGTTCGAGTTCAGAGCCGGTGGATGAGGAGGTAGGGAACAGATAGTTGAGGAGCACCAAAGCGGACAGATAAACCTGAGCCTGAGTTGACTGCCTGAGTACCCCACAGCTGTTCTCCCAGAGCAGCTCCCGGGGTGGGTACTGTATTCTGAGAGGGGCTGTGCTTATTTGGCCATGGAGGTTGCATTCAGACAGCCCAGTGTGTTATTACTTACTCTTCCTTGCAGTTCTCTTGCACTAGGGGTCCCTGGGGGCTGGGCTGGCCATCAGTCTTTGCCATAGACTACTGAAAACCACGCCTTTCCTTCAGGGGCAGCTAATTACGGCTCTTGGGCCGGGCCCAACATTCCCACTCTTTCTCCATTAGAGCTCCTTTCTTCGTGCAAATCCGTGCCTGGAAAGGATGGTAGCAGTTGAGTTGACTGCCCTGCCATCCTCCAGGCATTCCTTAAACACTGTAGAGTGGACGTTATAAATAATGACAACATCTAATACTAATTGAGAGCTTACCATGTGCTGGGCAGAGTTCAAAGGGCTTTATGTTCACTATAACAATTCCATGAGTTAGGCACTGTTATTATCCACAGTTTATAGGTTACTGAGGCAAAGAAAATTTTAACAAATCACACTCTCTGCCTAGAGGCTACACAATTGTCTGTATCGATCACTGCTGTGTCTCCAGCACCTAGCACAGTGTATGACTTACAGTGGTAATTCAATAAATATTTGTTTAAGTTGGTGGACATGCAGTGGATTAGTGGTAGGCCTCCTTGACCTCTTCTTCAGGATCAAAGCATCATTCCTCCAGTTGCTGGGGTGTTGGCTGCTAACGGCTTCACCAGCATCTGTCTAAGAATTTCCCGCAGGACAAGGTTACAAGCCTTCCCTGAGGACAGCACCCAGGGGCTGGTCTATGTGGGAGTTAGCACATCAGTCCCAACTTGGGAATATTCTGAAGGGTCATCCCAGCTCCCCTTCAGGATGGAATCAACTAGAGGTCAGTTGCATCTGCATTGCAGTTTAACCTGTTCCTCTGTGTCATCTTCTTTCTAGGTGTTCTTACCGACCACACCCCTCAGGGAACCACCTGCACACAAATCTCCGTTTCAGGGTTTGTCTCCAGGGAACTTGACCCTGGGCATGTGGACTGTGTCCTTCCCTCAGCCTTGCAGTTCTTATCTCTACAGTCCTTTCTATAGACTTGCTCTTTTCCCGGAGGTTTTAAGGTGACCTGGCAACTGGTTGCTACAAAATATGCTGTTACTGCTGTGAAGTCTTGCTTTTCACCGTGACCTTGAAAATTTGGGAAGATGCCACTTTTCACCACTGTTGCTCTCACTAAAGCCCGAACTCTTTGTTCAGCCTTGATGTCTGGAGCTGGTGTTCTGGCCTGAGTGCCCCCATGCAGGTCCCTACCCAGGCCACAGTGACAGCTCAGGACACAAAGAACGTTGGTTCTTCCCTCCACAATTCTCCCAGGAGCTCTGCCCTGGCTTTACAACCTTTCCAATGAACCTCTACTCCGACAACCCTCTTGGGTCAGTGACCAGCACTAACGTTCCCTTGTGGACCTCAGCCATTAGTTCAGTCTCCTCCTTCCTGCCAGGTAAATTCCCTTGCGGCTCTCTTGCTCTTTCCTCCCATCCGCCTATTAGTCCGGGCCACACAGCATACTTCTGAACCACAAAATTGGTCCAATTCCTCCCCATGCCTCCTCTGTAAATTTGCCTGACTCCACTGTCTTTGCCTGTTGGGAACCGCCCTGCCTGGTTTCAGGAGCTGTAACCACCCCTGCCCCCTCCGCCCCCGTGGCTAAAGCTGAGTGAGCAATCTTGGGACCATAAGCCACTAAGAAGACAAAGCTCATCTCCCTGGCAGGAGCACCGCTTCTGCGCCTTTTACTTTATCCATAACTGGCCCCCAATTCTTGATCAGTTAGCCAATGACAGGTAAGATTCCCAAAGGGGGGGAATGACCTAAGACAGGCACGATCATGTGGAGGTCCCAAGGAAGGACTTGGGGGGCTATAGTAAAAGGGGGTGATGGACCCTCGCCCGTTTGCTTTGACATAGTCTAAGTCCTCATTCTGTCTGCAAGAAGTCTCCAAATCTCTTGGCTGCCTTACTTCCCCTGCCTGACTTAAGCCTGAGACAATGCCTTAAGCCTGAAACAATGCCAGTGGTGGGTGTAGCCCTGTGCTGGAAAGGGCGGGTTCCCTAGGACAATCAGACCTATGAAAGAATGTGTAAACTCCTGTGAAACCTGCTTTGTTTAGAATGCTCTCAATTAAATAAGGATCCAAGCAGGAAGTGAGTTTGTTCCTCAAAGTTTTATAGCTCTTTAACTATCTGACCTGACTCAAAATAGGCCCTCAGAGTGCTTTGTATGTTATCTATTGTTTGATCCTTACTGCCTGACAATGATTAATGAGCTTTACTTGTATTCCTGTGCAAAAGGAACCCAATAAAAGCCCATTGAGGAAGAGGCTCTTGGCTTTTCTCCTTTGAGAGATTGGCCACCTTTCCTCTCTAAGCAGATCATGTCTTGGTAGACTTATTCTCATCCGTGGCAGCTGGGGGAGGGGGGAGCCCTGAGGGCGGAGCCCTGTGGGCAGAGCGCCCCCCCCTCCCAACACTTGCCTCTCCCTAGGAACCAGCAGGCTCTGAGCAGGTGGAATACATTGGGGTGGGGAGGCGAAGGTGATAATGATGGCATCTGCTTACAGAGACATGGCGCAGATGGTATCTTACTGTATACATTAGGGGAGTTAAGCCATCAGATAACCTGGCTTCTTCACTTACCCATCCATAAACTGGGGATGCCCCAGTAAGTTGTTAACTAATTAAAGTAATGCATGTGAAGCCCTGGGCATTGGGCCTGGTCTGGAGTGAGTGCTCAGTAAATGACATTTGTGTCAGTTACTAGGTTCTTGTCTCCCGTTCCTAGCCCACCCTTCTGTACTGTGCTTTGTGGCACTGGCTCTGTCCGGGACTCTGCGGGACATGTTTCTTCTTTACTAACTACTCCGCATTGGGAGCTGCCAAAGGGGGAAGCCACGGGGACACTTCAAGCCTGGGGGAGGGAGGAGGGACTGGCTCCTTCCCTGTGGGCTTTGTTTGCTTGGCATTCCGTTCCTGTGAGCATCACATTAGTGAGACCCATCTATCCCAGCAGGGCAGCGCCTTCCCACAGCTGTCTGAAGCCAGTGCGCTGCCCTCCCCTCACTTGCAGGACCAGCCTCGTTGCACCCCACTCCCACCCAGAGACACTGGCACTGAGGCCTGCCAGCACCCCATTCTCAGCAACCCCAGGTCCCTCTAAGTTCTTCCTCTCTGTCCCACCTCTGGGGTTAGGAGGGCGGTTCTCCCCCAAGCCCCCACCCCCGAAGTTGCTATTGCAGTAATTCCTTAGTGCCTTCTTTTTACCTTTTTTTGTCACCTAGTTAGCAACTGTATAGCTAGTTGACAATTACATATCTGAGGTTCTCACTGCTCAGATACCTGGTGTGGATTCTGTCTTGGATACAGCAGTGTTTCCATTTTGTGAATGAGAAAACGGGTTCACTGGGCTAAGGAATTTCCCAAAGTCACCAAGTGGTTTTGGGGATTTGATCCAGGTCATCTCATACCAGGACTACATGGCCCGCACGCATTTCATCGCTGCCGTGACTGCCGGGTGTGGGATGGGGTGCCCTCCACCCACCACCCCGAGGCCCGGACCGAGGACTAAGCCCAGCTACTGCATGGGTGCAAATGGGACATCGAGAGCCTCTGGAGCTAGGTGCCTCTCTGAAATCCTGTAGTTAACAAAACTATTTTAACCGACTTCTGAATTTTTTATTAAGTAAAAAGGATTAAATAGTAGATCAGTTATACAACTTTTAAATGCTAGTGGAGCTAATAAAAGGTTCACCGAGGGTGATGAAGTTATACTGATAGAAGCCGACCCTCTGTAGGCCCGACCCAGACTTCTGCGGGGGACACCCTCAGCACACAGCCATTCTAATTTCCCTTTTACTTTAAAAATTGTTCATGCAGCGCTTTTCGATGGAAGACAGATGGTCAGAGAGAAGGGAGTTAGGCAGAAAGAGAAACCTCTCACATCACACGAGGGCGGGCTGACTGCTCATGTTTAAGAGATGAGAAGCCTGCATTCTAAAAGAGGCACAGTGACATTCTGGGAATCTGGCCAAAGTGGGGATTATTACTGAATGTTTCTGACTTTTCTCAGAATATCCCGGAACTCAACGTCTTTATAATGACAGAGAGAGAGATTTTTCCCCAATAGTAAGAGTGCCAGTGCACTAGCAAATATTGAGCTATACTTCAATTTTATTATAATGAACAGTTAAACATGGGATCCCAAATAAAAACAAACGAGTTGTTACGTGATCGTTGTCGGGGAACCGTGAGCGATGAGAAGAGGTCTGCGCACGCAGCATGTTCGTGAGAGCGGGAGCCCCACGCTGCCCCAGGACCGCGCCTGCCTGCGGCGGAGTGCTGGCCGTCCTCCTGGGCAGCAGCGGCAGGCTGCTCTGCTTGATGTGCCTCTGCCTGAAAACAGAGTCGTGTGAGTAAAGAGCCATCTCACACATTGAAAGAGCGAAAGCCACCTGATTTTGTGTCGCCACGAAACGTTGTTCCTAGGAAGCTCACGGACAAATACCGTTTTTGTAAGAAATTGGTTCTTAGAATCATGCCAGGGGACTGAACTTTCCGAACTAAATACTGAGTGTGGCCAAATAAAATCCTGGAAAAGTGAATATTTCTCCTATCCGGGTGCTTGTCTCCTTGCTGGTATTCCATTTTCTCATGTCAATGTAAGGATGTCTAAACCTGCAGAGAACCTTGTGTATATGTGTACATAGTTAGGTTTATTATAACAAAGCAACTTGGACCCTTTTAACATTTAACACTGAGCCTCATCTTTGCTTTTCAGTGAAGCAAAAACAAAATTTAAAAATAAACAGGAACAAAATTACAAATAGAGAAATGTCAGCTCCAAATAAGATCCCATCGAGGGGCAGGGCTCAAGTCAACAATAGGAGAGAAGTTTATTTTAAAAGTGTCATCTTAAATTCTAAGGATGTTCGTTAAATATCACAATTAAACATGCCAAAGGAGAATCTGTGCTGGCAGAATACCCACGTAACCACCCGAACATCTCAAACCCACCCTTGCTGGCCTTCCATAACTGCTCCCCCTCCTTTTTAAAGGGTCTGCCTTCCTTCCTTCCTTCCTTCCTTCCTTCCTTTCTTTCTTTCTTTTAAACAAGAGAAAGTGGACAGATACCTGTTGGTATATGCTAACTGTCCATATTCACATATGGACACAGTGTAATCTCTGAGCCCAACATATAGCAAAAGGAGGAAAGGAGCTAAAATTCTGTGCACTACGAGGGTCCTAGCACCCTCCCAGCAGAGCAAAGGGAGCAGAAGGTTTTTCTCTGTTCCCACAGAGCACAGTGGTGTTGATTCTATAATGGGTTTTTTTGAGATAAGAAAGAATAAAAATGAATTTGGAACAGAAAAGGGTAGAGATTTTTTTCCCTACTGTATTCTGCTCAAGGCATATCCCTCCCCCCCACCAAATAAGGCAGGAACCATGGTGTAAAGGAGAGAAAAGAGACCTCAAAGGCAGGGCAACTGGGCACAAGAGAGAAAAAAGGGGGGGGGAGAGAGAGACTGCAAGTTGCTCCAGGGACTGGACAAATTTTTAAAAAGAAGGTTGGAATCTACCAATATTTGATTAGTTATCTTCTTCATCTTCCTCTCCCTCCTCCCCCTCATCATCATCGTCAGCTTCTCCACCTTCATCCTCATCCCTCTTTTCATCAATATCTTCAAACCTTTTTCTTCCTTCTCTCCCTTTTCCACCTCTTCCTTCTTCCTCTTCATGATCATCTTCTCCTTCCCCTTCTTCATCATTCATGTCAGCAACCGTGTAGTACTGTAATGGATTTGGCCAAATATCATCGTTGATGACTTCTCCTAACTCATCTGCACCTGCATCAGAGTGTTCAGTAAGGCAGGTAAAGGAGCTCTC
Organism: Glossophaga mutica; assembly: GCA_039655065.1. Classification (NCBI taxonomy): domain Eukaryota; kingdom Metazoa; phylum Chordata; class Mammalia; order Chiroptera; family Phyllostomidae; genus Glossophaga; species Glossophaga mutica. Next base: position 170,096,772 of record CM077304.1, on the reverse strand, counting down.
TGGTTCCTCATGCTTTAGTTTGTGTTCGACTTGAACGTTTCATCGAAACCTTTCCAGATTTCCTTTTGATTTCAGTGGATGCTGAAGATGGATCACCACTCTCATTCAGATGAAGTTCTTTGGGGAGAACTTTATTTTTAAAGTAAGAATTTTCATTAAAATAAAAGTCTACTCTGTAACCTGATTTACTATCTTCAAATTCTGTCACTTCAACTCCTATCAAATAATGCAGCACCTCTTCATCTTCTTCCCCAAGCAGTGCAGACACTTGTGGGTTGACAAATGTTGTTACCCCCAAATTTGAGATTTTAGTGATCAATTCTGGCCTCATCTGAAAAAAAAATGGTTGGCAGAGTTTGTGGTACTTCTGTTCTACTTCCAAAATCTCCACCCTGGCTTACCTGTTAAGTCTGTCTACTTCACTGTGTACTTTGTCAGTATGTGCAATTGCTTCCTGTATTTTTTTTCTCCCTTTGGTAAGTCCAGGCCATCTCAGGTTCTTCGTCTGAGGTGGGAGCGAAGACTGGCGTTTGGGGGCCATGCTGTGAGAAAAATCCGAGAATCAGACTTGAGGGGGGAAGTTGCCTGACTTGAAGGAGCTCTGACAACCCAACCTGTAGAGAATTTTTATAAGAGTTTATTTGAGCCAAACCTGATGGAAACTGCTGGGAAGCAAGATCTCCATGCTCTGGAGGATGACAGTTTTGCCGTTTCTTTTATGCACTGCGAATTATGTGCTCTGTTAAGGTTGGTTACACTTATTCCAAAGGTGTGTAACCTAGATGCACAGGAACAATGGCCAAAGCCTGCTGAAAAATCTTCACTGGTTGTAGGCTGGGGGCATGACTGCCCACCGTGATCTGCCCAGTTGGGGATTTATGATTTATCACAGCACCCCTTTTTCATCTGCAGTATTGCCTTTTTATGCTAAATCAGTCCACAGGTTGTATCGATGAGCAACTTTTTGGTCAGGTAGTGTGGTCTCACAGTGCTGATATTGTCTTGTTGAAACGGTGGACCTTTGGGAATGGGTAAGCACCATAACCATTGGATGGGAGTTGAGGCCTAATTTTCCCCAAAAGCGAAGGACAGGTAGATGGAAGGCAGCCAGGTTTTATGACCTTCCTTACTAATAAAACCCTCTGGACCATCTCTACCATGTGGACTCTCGTGATCCAAGTTTTGCCTTCTGTCTCACTTTTCTGTGTTTTGCATTTAGTATGACATTCACATAAGCCATGAAAGGAGGATTAACAGTTACATATCTTCTTAAAGAGTTGGACTATATAGAGAAACCTAAAGAACAAATATAACTATTATCATGACTAATATTACTAGCAGACAGGCAAAAACAATCAAAATGGATTCTGAGTTCAACATTAATTCGTTGGTATCCACACCTTGTCTATGTCTTCTCATAGCTGTCTGTCTCTGATGTCAGTGGCTTCTGGTCCTAGAGGAGTCTTTGGTGTCCCTTGTAGGTGGATGCAAGTGTCCGAGACAGGGGTGGACATCCATTAGTGGTTAGGTGCCTGGTCAGTTCCCTTTCAATGAGGTTTGAGAGTGTCTTTTATTTGAAGTTTGTTCCAATAAACAAAATCTCCAGGTGGCAGTCAGTGATCTCTAAAGTTTTTATCTCCTGGGAGCTTCCGTGAAAGGAATTAGTTACCTACTTGGCATTTTCTAGAAGTGATTTTATTAAACCTTGGCAACACTGTAAGATGCCTCCTTTCAATAATGGCAGCTCATAAGTTCTTTCATCTAATTTAAGTCCCGGTTAAATGCATGGTGATGCATGAATGAATGCAAAACCCAAAAACTGGAGAGCCAGGAAGCAGGGAGAAGCCAAGCGGCAGTCTTGGGTTGCCTGGCGCCTCAATGATTTGCTTGATTTACGACCATTGTTTACCTATGTGATGTATCCTACAAGGTTTTCGTTACTAATTCTGCAATGTTTCCCATGCGATTTAACATAAAATGTTGGAAGAATCTTGAGATGTTCCAGGGGTCCTTCTAAGTTACCACAAAGTTGTTCCTGCCTATATGAGATTTTAATCTTTAAAACTTCTATTTGTAATAAAACTTAAGAAGCAAGAAATTAGCATTTTTTAGCTTGAAAATTTATGAACACATTTTATAACCTCTAGAAACATATTTCACAGGTATCAAAGGCAATTGTTAACATGAACTTATTTTTGTAAAATTCTGATAAAATATAAATATATTTAATATCAATAACTCAAAAGGCATGTCTTTTCCATTTAAACCAACAAACTTAAACAAGGTTTTATTTACTAAGGATTAATATTAGATCATATGAATTTGAAAGGCATTAGAGCTACTTTCTCTATTTTTGAAAATTTTAGAATATCTAATCTTTAAAAGTGCTTGTCTTTGCATTTATTTGTTTGTTTGTTTATTGAATTTTTATAAGAATTTATTTGAGCCAAAACTGACAACAGTTTCCAGGAGGCAAGATCTCAAATGCTCCTAAATTGATTTTAATAAACTACCCTGAGGAAGAAATGCTCTCACATTTATTGTACAACATACATATATAGACAGACGCAAACAGAGAATAGTCAGATCTAAATTTTGTTTTGGGGGCATTTACAATTTACATCTGTCTTTGACACATTCAGTTCCAAATAGCCTTCCCCCTTTTAAAATAAGGACATTCATTTTTAATACTTTGAAGAATGATGGGTTGATGCCTCAAAGACACTGTAGGTTGACCCATTTATCTAAAGCTTCTTTTTGAAGCTTCAGGAGACCAATTAAATATGCTTTCCATTATGCTGCCTAATTTTATAGCTGGCTTTTTCTAATTTTATTCACAAAAAGATTAATTTAGAAGTATCCAAGGATCGTCATCTTGGCAGTGTTAGTATTAACGGGAGGCTGAGTGTCCTGGGGCTGGTCGGCCTGGGAGGCACAATTTCCCTCACCGGTTTTCCGATCTGCAGAGTCTGGGCGAACTTCTAGGATCCTCATGTACACATTTCCAGACAAGCCAAATGTGTTGTCTCTTCCTATAGAACTGCTTCATGTTCTAAAAGAGGCTTTTTTTCAGGCAACCCCACAAAGATTCTTAGGCACCAAGGTGTCAGTACCACGAGCTGTGGGGCCAAGGGCTGGGGCTGAGACCCCGAGAGGCTGGCCGGTGGAGGCAGCAGGGTTGCAACCCTGTGAACGAGCCCCTGCAGCACCCCCACCTTGGGCGGCTGCAGTGAAGCTGCTAGCCCTGTGCTGAATGGACGGGACACCTCCCGCTCTCGCACCGCCCTGCTGCCCCCCCACCCCCACCCCTGCCACCTTGGAAAGGGTGCTGGTCCCTCCCCGTGGGATCCCTGCCCTGCATGGCAGGGCCTTGCGGCACTCAGGGCCCATCCCCCAGTGTGAACCCTGACAGGTTCCAAAAGTTTTGCTCTTAGGGTTCAGTACTTGACCACACTTGTCCCTGAGAGTGGTCTCCCCACTGTTGCGTTCCACACATCTACCCCACAGGGGCAAAAGCAGCTTCCAGCTTCGGCAGGGTATTCCTGGACTCCTCTGGCTGGGTTGTGTTGTTGTTGTTGTTGTTGTTGTTGTTGTTGTTGCCCCTCACAGATGCTCCTCTGGTCAGCAGTCTCTGCCCAGTGCTCATGGTCCTGGCAGGTACTGCCCCCTCGGCACCGAGACTCTGGGGTATCCAGGTGACTTTTCCAACATGGCCAAAACGAGCACACTGAGCAAGGATCTCAAAGGAGGAGAACTGATTTGAAGCCCAGTCACAAGGAGGCTTCGCAAACACTGTTTCAACAGGAGCCCTACTCTCTTACTTGAACAGAGAATGACTGGCTCAAGAAATTGGTGTACCAGAATCCAGAGTCCAGATTTGGCTTCAAAAACAGTGAACAAGGCATGTGAGGCAGAGCCAATTGTGGTCTGTGGAGTCTGCAGAAGAAGGCAACTCCATCAACAGTAAGAGCCTCTAGCTTGGGCTCCAGGAATGCGTCCCAAAGGGACCCAGGAGGAAGCAGACATCCACATCTCCGTCACAACACGTTAGGCACAGTCAAGCTTTTGAAAAATAACAGATTCCCTGGCATTAATTACTAACAGGAAAAACTAGTTAGACAAACAGGGGTCACAGAATGCAAATTCAGATCTCGTTCAGAACCGAAGAACTGGGCCTCCTGCCCAGAGCCGAAGCGAAGCCCTGGATGCCTTGGCAGAAGGCCCTGATCCCAGGCCTCACCTGTCTCCTCAGCTCAACCAAAGCAGCCTGTCGGCTGTCCTCAGCAGCTCTCATCATTTTCCTCCCTGGGATCCTCTCGACAGCAGTGAATCGTTTGCTGCAGCTGCAGCTGCAGCTGCAGCTCCTCTTCTCTCCTCCACTTTAATTGGCCCTGAGGTTTCCCCCAGGGCTGCGTGGTCCAGTCCTTGCAGGACACGGTGATCCAGGACACCCAGGCTGTGCAGGGAGGAGAGGACTCTTGCCCTCCTTGGACACTTAGCACCCACCTGTCATCAGGAGAGACCTCTCTAGCCCCATATCGAAACCAGCGCCGGAGACCACCAAGCCCACCGCAGGGCAGTGCTTCAGCTATAAGGCTCCCCTGTGCGGCATGCAGACGAGGGCCACGGGTGGTCCTGGCCAGAGCAGCGACCTGGGGAAGGGTATGACTGGGGTCCTTTCTGCAGACACAACCAGGCCTGTAAATGAACTCTCAAGTGCACAGCCTCAGGACCACACACAAGCATTTCTAAATGGGATCCCCGGGAAGAGGAGCCTCCAGGACAACCAGCAGCACCCATCAGTGAGCAAGAATTTCAGGCTCTGCTATAAAGATGACCAGGGCCTCTGTTTGGGAGAGGACAGGCATCACCCTCCCCATCCCAATTCAGGCCTGTTTTCCTGGGATACTGATCCAGAGTGACAGAAAGGAGGAGGACTCAGGAATCCTCCTAGAGTTTGGAGCAAGACCAAGGCAAAAAGAAACAGCCAAAAGGAGTTTCTTCTCTCCTCTGTGGGCCTCCGTGATGGTTGCCAAGATCCACAGGGCTGCTGGAGTCACGGAGGGTCCCCGGCAGTGGATGCCTTCCCCCAAGCCTGAATGAAAACAAACAAAACATTGTTGTGAAAACATGACTTCCTCTTTGCCATCATCACAACTGTGCCATCTGGATAATCCCAGAACTGGGGCAAAAAGAACACAAGGAGATGAATACATGAAGATGAACTTCTCGAGGGTTTTTATTCTGGGGCTCAGCAGACAACCCTGAGCTTAGGCTGGTTCGTGTAGAAGGAGAGGATGCTCTGGGTCTTGATCATGTGCTCCGTACCCGAGGCGTAGCCTAGCTGTGCGCGTGGGAAGAGGCGATCGGAAATAACTATGGCATCCGGCTGTGAACGACGGACTTAAAGGTGGAATCTCCTTGGAACCTTTAAAAGAAAAAGAATATTGCAGGCAAACTTAGAAGAGGAACTTTAAGCCATCACTCAGGAATCTATATGACTCTCACTCTTTCCATTATTCTAACATTTTTGATTGTATGTAAATGTATATCTGCCCATAATTTTTAATATTGCTTCAAGAAGAAAGTGTGACTTACCTCTGAGCTTCTTGGTGGTCTTTATCTGTGTCTCCTTTTTCTTTTTAAATTGTATCTTTTAAAAATGTGTCTTGGAATTTTAAGCAGAATGTGACTCTCCATTGGTACAATAAAAATATATTTGAAAACTTACAACAAAAGATTCTTAGTCACCTAAAATTACTTGAGCGAGGGCCAGCAAGAGTTTACCGGACATGTCAGAACCATGAGGCTTTCCCAGGAACGGCCAGTCTCTCTCGAGATGAAGCCGCTCCAGGGTGCCCTGCCTTTCTCCCCCGGGGCTCCTCCGGCTTCCCTGGGATCAGCTGCATTTCCACGGTGGACGCTACATGGCGCCCATCTCCACCGCTTCAGATTCAGGGACCTGAACAACTGCCATCAGCCTATTGGCTCTTTGGGTTGGGGAAGCAAGTGTCCTTTCTCTTTTGGAGCTAAAGAGAGTTCAGTCTCTCATTTAACTAGGAAAGATTTTGTTCAGACTTTCAGTAAACAATCAAATTAAAAAGCCAAAATCAAAAGCAGCAACCCATTTTTCCTCTGTTCCCTGGGTTATCTCAACCATTATCCACCTCGAGGATTTTCTAAGAACAGCTCAGATAAATCGAGGACCTGCTGCTGGGAGTCTTGGGTTTCAAGAGAAAACTCACCCAAGTTTACTCACTGTGAAGTGGGGAGCAGCGGAGCTCAGCGGTCCCTGCCAGTATCTAGTGCTAGATGCTGGTCTGCAGGGTGGTCCTGGGTGGACTTCTTCAGAATGCTGCCGACTATACCAAGTAAATGTTGATGTAAGGAATGTCCAAACCTGTAGAGAATGTTTGTGTTTATTTGAGCCAAACTGTTAACAGCTGCTGGGAAGCAAGATCTCCACGCTCTGGAGAATAACAGTTTTGCAGTTTCTTTTATGCATTTGAAATGTGCTCTGCTGAGTGTGGTTACACTTATTTCAAAGGTGTGTAACCTAGATGCACAGAAACAATGGCCAAAGCTTGCTTAAAAACCATGTACTAATGAAGTTATAGGCCTGTGGCATGAGAAGCCCCCATGTCCTGCCCAGTTAGGAATCTGTGATTTATTACAGCACCCCTTTATCATCCGCACTTGCTTTTTCATGGACTGTATTCTACCTTGCTATTTCTTGGAGTTTGCTATTGCTTATGTTGTTTCCTCATTACTGAATTTTAAAGAAAGAAAAATGACAGAATCTATTGACTTTTCTGCTGGTCTAAAAGGGCTTCCTAAAGTAGCATATTTTTTAATCTTTTGTATGACTGTTGATGGACAACATTGTTAGATCATTTCCTAAAATTATTTTTCTTCATTCTTCAAGTCAGCAACAAAAGCAGGGAAAAAAAAATCAGCCAGTATCAGCATTGTATCCTGGATAGGATCGTAAGCTCTAAGGCCCAAGACATCTGAAGTTGGAGCCTTGGTTCTGCCATTCACTAGCTGTGTGACCGTGTGCAGGTTACTTACCCTCTCTGAGCCATGATTTCCTTATCTACAAAATGGGATGATAATTGAGGCCACTTCTAAGATTTACATGTAAAATAGACTGTATGCCTGGCACATAGTATGTCCCCAGGGAGTTTCTACTATTTAATGAAAATGCAGGAGCTCAAAACAGTATCGGGGTGAGAGCTGCCTCTTGCTAGGGCATCAACTGTGTGTGATAATGAAACACTACGCTGGCTGGGTAGCTCTGTTGGTTAGAGCATTGTTCTGATACACCAAGGTTGTGGGTTCAATCCCTGGTCAGATCATGTATAATAATCAACCAATGAATGCGTAAAAAAGTGGAACAACAGATGGTGTTTCTCCCTCTTCCTCTCTTTCTCCAAAAATCAATAAGAAATAAGAGTAAAAAACCCCACTTTCATGAAGTTCATTGAAACTTTTATTCATCCGTATTTATTGAAACTGCATAAAGAGAGCTTACAAAGTGCTAAGTAAGCTACAACCCATGCTTTCAAGGAATTTCCAGTCAAGTAGGGGAGTAAGAGAAATATCCAAATAACTTGGGTGCAGACGATAAGAGCAAGTGTGACAATGAGATAAGAATGAGTTCTGGAGGTTCTCAGGATGGATGGCCCTGGGGGGTTGCTTCTCAAGAGCCACAGATGGGCAGCATGGGTAGGTAGAGCCATACCTGAGGAGGTGGCAGTCATTTCAAGTGAGGAAACAACAGGAACAAGCACAGAGCTGATGCACTGGGCATTCTGTGCGGGGAACAAGGACTCACTTGTCTGCCCAGAGCACAGGGTGGTGGTGAGAGAAAGTAGGAAACAGAGCTAGTTGACCCAGACCGTGGAGACCCCCGAGGAGTAAGTAGACCAGGGAGTTGTTTGTTTGATTTTGTTTTTAAATCGGTGGTATCAGGGAGCCATTGGTATCACACAAAATGCTCAAGTCTCTTTTGCTTTCTTCTTCCCCTCCAGCAAGGCCCTCTCTTTCTCTCTCTCTGCTCCTTTTCTGCTATACTTCTTCAAACTCTTGCCTAGATACTTTGTCTGAAATTCAGATGCTTCTAAACCCACTGCAACCTGGCTCCTGTCTCGTCATTGAATTTGGAACTGCCTTATGAGGCACACACGTGACACTCTTGCTGCCACTTCATCATCTATATCACGTTGACACACTGACTGTTCCTCCTTCCCTGTCTTTTCTCGGCTTCCAGAGCCCAGCACTTCCCTGGATTTCATCCAACATCTCTCATCTCCTTAGCAGCCCATCTGCCTGTGCCCATCCTTAACCATCAGTCTTAACCACAGGCCTCCTCCCTTCCCTTCCTCCTCTTTCCCTGAAGGATCTTAACGCTCCTCTTCAGTTTCTTATCTCCTACCACTTTGGTGCTGAGGATCCCTGTCTGCAGCCCAGCCTTCTGTGCTTCTGAACTACATTTGCTCTCATTTTATAGACAACTCCACTCGATATCTCTCAGGTACCTTGATGATGATGTGTCCAACTGGACTCACTGGCTTCCACCCTCCTACTGCCTGTTGAATAAATGGGACCACAACACATGCATTGCCTAAGTCAAAAGTCCCGTGTCACTGTACAGTTTTTCCTCTCCTTTACTTCCCACACCCAGCCACCAAAGCTTATTGCTTTTACTTGCCTGTTCCTTGATGTTTTGTTTTAGTTGTGTTGAAATGCAGTATTGTCCCCCTACTGAAGCCCTGCAGTGGTCTCCACCGCTCTAAGGGATGGGTTGCAGACTCTTCACAGCTCACAGGCCCTATAGGATCCTCAGGTCTGGCTCTGAAAAGGCAACTGGGTTTTATCCTAAGAGTATCTATTTCCGTTGCCCTCAGAATACAAGCCAAGTGTGTTGTCAGCAAGACCTTTCATTCCCCAGCCCCTGCCTGTTTCGCCAGCTCATCTCTGGACTCTCCCCCATTACACTCTGCCTTCTAGTCGTCCTGAGCCTCTTCCAGGTCCTGGAGTGCGCTGCAGCCTCCTCTGCGCCCAGCCCGTGCACCTGCCACTTCCTACACGTGGAGCATGCGTCCTCCCTTCTGCTTTTGTCATTTCCTGTTTTTGTTTTGTTTTTTACAGTTTCCCTCTTTTTTTTTTTTTTCCTTCAGGGAGCCTTCACAGACTTTCAAGTCCAGGTTAGGGGCCCCTACTGTGTGCTGTCATATGCCATTTTGTTTCCGGTACCTTTTATTTTCTATAATTATTTTTATTCTAGAAGGTTTTACTGTGCACATAAATATATTTTCCATTTGGATATTATGTTAAATATCAATTTGGCATAGAAATTTTTATTGTGAAAGAAAATATAAGAGGTATCTTTAGAAATGGGTGATTAAGTAGTTAAATATATATTTAGCACTAAGAGGATAATTACTTTGTGTTTCATTTGAACTAATTTTCTATGGTATTATATGAATGGATTGTTTCATTTCAGGTTTTCTTGTAAAGTGCCATTGGTGCAAAATCTGGTTACTCCAGGTGCTCCTGCTTGTCCTTGTATTTGTCGCGCACACCTAGCCAGCCTGCTCCTCTCAGAGCCGCTCCCCTTGAAGACCCATCTGATGACGCTCCTGCGGGAGCCCCACCCCACAGTCGGCTTTTTGCTTTCTTGTTCTGTGTCCTCCATCTTCAGTGTCACTCAGTTTGTCCATAGCTTTTATACTTCTGCACTGTGATCGTCAACTCACTTGTCAGATACCCTCATGGTGTCCGTTGTCAGCTCTGTGTGGAAAGGACCTCGTCTGTCTTTTCTGTTGTCATAGTCCCAGCACCATGCACCGGTGTGTGGGCTGGGGTAGGTGTTCAACACGTGTGTGTTGGGTGAATGAAAGCATGAATTCAATAAAAGTCATCACTATAATAACAAAAAAATTAGAAACAGCAGCTATTCAATGTTAGAATTCATTCAATCACTATTTAATAAGGACCTATCGTGTGCCAGGCTCAGGGTTAAGAAACTGATTATGAAATAGCTACAAAATATGAAAACATGTTTGTGATGCAATCTAAGGTAAAATAGATAGATAAATCAGAATGAAAAACTGTGTATACACAGTACTATAAAATACGTAGGGCATGGCCTGGCATCATATAGTGGTTTTTAAGGTTTTCTATTTTTAGGTAAGGGTTTTTTGTTCAAATGAAATTTTATCAGCCCAATATCTGCTTGATCTCAGGCCGAGGGCCAGAGCCTGGCACGCTTCTCTTCCACTTGTCTTCTCTCAGTCCCTGTACCCAACGTCACTGCCAAGCAGGAGGCAGCCACTGTGGCATGTCCACAGAGGATTATTTGAAAATCCCCAGAATAGACTTCTGGTTAAACATTGCCACTTAAAAACATGCACTGTTCTTTGATCCTTTCCAAAACACTGCTAAACTGACCGCAAAGAAGCCAAAAGGCCAAGACCACAAAGAGAGAGAATGGGTGAAGAGTCAATGTCAGCTTATTTTTGGAACATGGTCAGGGGCTAGATGAGTGGAGGCTAACCCAGCAAAGCTGAGAAAACTAAAACCCGAGTGTCTACAGATGGGAACTGTTCAGAAGGAAGCCAGTCTGTGGCACAGCACCTGGGAAAAGCTGTCTGATTGGAGGCACAGATTCTTCTGAAAGACTAGAGGCAGGGCTGCAAACAAGGTTATAGGAAGGTCTGTGAAGGAGCAGATTTCTTTCCCTTCTCTCAGCAGCCAAATGCCTTTCTCCCACCCCAGTAGAAGCCAAGTTTGCACTCTGGAAAAAGGGAACCAGAAGATGCTCCAAACTTAGCAACACAGGCCAAGCAAGGGTGTTGGAGACACCTTACCAAATGAGGAGAATTAACTGATTAGACTAGGGTTGAACATGGGCCAATTGAGCCCTTCCTTGGCATTTTTATATTCTTTTTTTTTTTTTTTAAGATTTTTATTTATTTATTTTATTTTTTAGAGAGGGGGAGGGAGGGAGAAAGAGAGGGAGAGAAACATCAGTGTGTGGTTGCCTCTCACGTGGCCCCCACTAGAGGCCTGGCCTGCAACCCAGGCATGTGCCCTGACTGGGAATCGAACCTGAGACACTGCATTTTTATATTCTGATGCTGAGAGAGAGAAGCAGAGCTGAAAGCCATGTCTCCCCTCCACACAGAGAAAGCCCATGTGAAATAGAGAAGAATGAAGTCAGACACAGATGAAGGAGAGAGAGATTGTATGTGTGTGTGTATCTTGGATATGTGGCGGTCTTGAGGTAACTGGCTTTGACTGGTTCCTGTAACTCTCCCTTCCATTCTATAAACTACCTCATATCCTGTATAAGTTTGTTGGGCTGCCACAACAAAATGCCACAAATTGGGTGGCTTAAACAACAGAAATTTATTTCCTCATGGTTCTTGAGACAAGGGTCAAGGTGTTGGCAGAATTGGTTTCTTATGTAGTGTCCTTGGCTTGTAAATAGCCTCTTCTCTCTGTGTCCTCACATGGTCATCCCTCTATGTGTCTGGGTCCTACTCTCCTTTTCTTATAAGGACACTAGTCAGATTGAATTAGGGCCCACCCCAATAATCTCGTTTTACTTGAATTGCCTCTTTAAAGGCCCTATCTCCAGATATGGTTACGTTCAGAGGACCTGGCTGTTAGGACTTCAAAATATGAAATTTGGAAAGAACATAATTTAGCCCATAACAACTAATAATACAGCAAATAAATAGCTATTGAAATAACTTAACCCATGTTTTAAATATTTTTTAATTTTAAATTACAGTTGACATGCAATATTATATTACTTTCAGGAGTACAACCCCCTGATTAGACACTATATAACTTACAACGTCATCTTCTTGATAAATCTAGTACCCATCTGACACCAAACATAGCTATGACAATATTATTGGCTATATTCCCTATAATTTACATCCCATGAGTATTCCGTAACTACCAACTTGTACCTCCAAATCCCCCCAACTCCCTTCGCCTTTGGCAACCATCAAATGTTCTTTGTATCTATGAGTCTGTTTCTATTCTGCTTGTTCATTTATTTTGTTTTTTAGATTCCACATATAAATGAAATCATATGGCATTTGCCTTCCTTTTTTCTGATTTTTTTCACTCAGTACTATACACTCTAGGTCCATCCCTGTTGTTGCAGATGACAAGATCTCATTCCTTTTTATGGCTGAATCATATTCCATTGCATATATGCACCACTTCTTCATTCATTTATTGATGGACACTGGGTTGCTTACGTATTTTGGCTATTGTAAATAATGATGGAATAAACATATGGATGTATATGTTTTTTCAATTTAGTGTTTTGGATCTCTTCAGATCTATAACCAGAAGTAGAATTGCTGGGTCCTTTTTTGTCTCTTGTTATAGCCTTTGTTTTAAAGTCTATTTTGTGTGGTAGAAGTATTGCTACTCCAGCTTTTATTCATTTCCACGTGCATAAAATATCTTTTCCACCCTTTTACTTTCAGTCTGTGTGCCTTTCAGTCTGAAGGGGGTCTCTTGTAGACAGCATATATATGTGTCTTGATTTGTTACCCATTCAGGGACCTTATGGCTTTTGATTAGAGCACATAATCCACTTGCATTTGAAGTAATTGTTGATAGATATGTATTTATTGTCATTTTATTATTCATATTTTTATCTTTTTTACCTTTTTATTTTTATTTTTAATTTTATTTTAATTGTTGTTCTTGTACAGTTTTCTGTCTTTTATTCCCATCCCAGCCCACCGCCCTAGCCCTCCTCTCCTTTTTCCCTTTTTAAAGAAGTCCCTTTAACATTTCTTATAATACTTGTTTGGTGGTGATGAATTCCTTTACCTTTTTCTTGTCTGGGAAGCTCTTTATCTGCCCTCCAATTCTCAATGATAGCTTTGCTGGGTAGAGTAATCTTGGTTGTAGGCCCTCACTTTTCATCAGTTTGAATATTTTGTGCCAATCCCTTCTGGCCTGAAAAGTTTCTGTTGAGAAATCAGCTGACAGTAATATGAGAACTTCTTTGTCGGTAACTAACTGCTTTTCTCTTGTAGCTTTTAAGATTCACTCTTTGTCTTTAACTTTTGGCATTTAAATTATGATGTGTCTTGGTGTGGGTTTCATTGGGTTCATCTTGTTTGGGACTCTCTGTGCTTTCTGGACTTATATGTCTATTTCCTTCATCAGGTTAAAGAAGTTCTCTGTCATTATTTTTTCAAATAGGTTTTCAATTGCTTTCTCTCTCCTTTCCTTCCGATACCTCCATGACATGAATGAAGGTGTGCCTAATGTTGTCCCCGAGGCCCCTTAAACTATCTTCGCTTTGTTTTTTTGCTGTTCTAATTGAGTGTTTTCTGTTAACTTCCCTTCCAAATCGCTGATTTAATTCTCTGCTTCATCTGCTCTACTGTTGATTCTATTTAATACATTCTCCATTTAATTTCATGTATTCTTCATTTATGACTGGTTCTTTCATATATTTTTTATCTCCATTTTTGTGTTTCTTATCCCTTTGTTGAAGTTCTTACTAAGTTCCTCTACTATTCCCCTAAGTTCATTGAGCATCTTTGTAACTACTGTTTTGAACTCTTCATCTAGTAGATCGCTTGTCTCCATTCTGTTTAGTTCTTCTTCTGGTTTTGTTCTGTGCTTTCATTTGGGACATATTTCTTTGTCTCCTCATTTTGGCTGCCTCCTTGTGTTTGTTTCTATGTATAAGTAGAGCTGCTATGTTTCCTGGTCTTGGTAGAGCAGCCTTATGTAACAGGTGTCCCGTTAGGGCCCAATGGCCCAGGTTCCCCAGTCAGTGGAGCTGGGTGCTCTAGGTACACTCTCCGTGTGGGCTGTGTGCACCCTCCTTCTACAGTTGGGTCTTGATTGCTGTTGCAGGCTGGGGTCTCAGGAAATCATCAGGGTGGGATGAACAGTGTGAGCCAGGTTAATGGAAACTGAAATATGGTGCCCCATTGCCAGCTCTGTTGGGGGAGAGCTCATTAAGAGAACAATGGCCTCTGCCAGCATCTGTGTCTGGGAGAAAGCTGCCACTCCAGCTCTCGCCCTGATGCCAGGCACTTCAGTTCCTCCCCATATGCCCCTGATGACTTTTGAGCTACTCTTCCAGTGCTGGAGCTCAGAGGGAGTGAGTCAGAGTAAGTCTGTGTATGGGCCCTTTGAGAGGAAATGCCTGGGACTACAGGAGCCCTTCTTCTCACTCAGCCTCAATTTCCACTGGTTTTCACATCCAGAAGTTACAGGGACTTCTCTTCCTGGTCCGGGAACCCTGGGCTGGGGGACCTAGTGTGGTGGGCCTGGGACCCTTTGCTTCTAATGGGAGCACCTCTGTAGTCAAGATATCCCTCCCAATTTTTATCTATTTCATGTGGGTGTGAGACCAGCCCATTCCGTGCCTCCACCTCCTGCTAATCTCGACATAGTTTCTTCTTTATATCCTTAGTTATAGGACTTCTGTTTAGCTAGATTTCAGGTGATTTTGAATTATGCTTGTTCTGTAGTTCAGTTATGCTGACACTTTGACAGTTTGAAGTTAAATTAAGCTATTTTTAACAAGTTTTTTAAATTGATTTTCTTAGAGAAAAAGGCAGGAAGAGAGAGAAACACTGATTTCTTGTTGCACTTAGGTTTGCATTCATTGGTTGATTCTTGTATGTGCCCTGACTGAAGATCGAATCTGCAAACTTGGCATGCAGAATGATGCTCTAACCAACTGAGCTACCTGGTCAGGGCTAACTTAAGCTATTTTTAATTTAGTTTTCACTATTTGTACCCAAAAAGTTCACTCATCTCTGCATACTGCTTTGTGAACATTATAGTCTTCCTTAATTGTTCTTTAAATCTGCACTACCATTCACCTTCTCCTGTTTATGTTTGTGTAGCTTGTGGAGCCAGATGACCAGATTGGTAGAGCTCTACTAATTAGTTGTCTGATCTTGGCGAAGCTCTCTGTGCCTCAGTTTCATCCTCTGTAAAATGGGGAGGACGATAATAGCAGGTTGTTGTGAAGAGTTAGTGTGTAAATGCATGTAAAGCATTTAGAACAGAGACTGGCAGATGGGGGGTGTTAATGTAAGCATATACAAGGGGGGACCCAAAAAAATGGAATTTATTTATTAAAAAATTGTGTATTTATTCCTACATATTTAAACTTCAGTCACCTTCAAAGTACTTTCCATTTGATGCAATATACCCATCAAGACCTTTTTCCACAGCTCAAAAGTTTTTGAACTCATTGACTTTGATGCCTTTTCGTGCTTCTGCCATTTTTTGGTTTCATCTCTTTCACATCAACAAAACATTTCCCCTTGAGAACTTTGTTCATCTGGGGAAACAAAAAGAAGTCACTTGGGAAGAGATCAGGTGAATAGGGAGGGTGGGGCAGAGGGTCATGACTTTTTTGGTCAAAAACTGCTGAACACTCAGTGCGGTGTGGGCAGGTGCACTTGCAAATCACCATCATGAAATGAATGAATGCAGTGAAAGAGTCTTAAAAAAAAACCTCACTAAAGCCAAACACAGCCTCTCATAACAATGGCAGCTAGTACACTGATACAGATGGGTTTCTAGAATACTCACCTATCAGGGGAAGCCTGAAATACAAGGGGCCCGCCCTCCAAAAGTTAACTCCAGGTTTTTTGCCCCCTCCATACTATCACTTATTCTTTGCGTAGTCTCTATAGGAGGTAAGTCATGAACAAGGTAGATATTCATTAATTCTACTTAATAAATGTGTGTGCTACAATAAGTGGTTCTTTTTAAAAATAAGTGGTTTTAAAGGTAACTTCAAATCTTTATTAATAAGTAATTATCTGCTAATGTAAGAATGTCTCTATAACTTTCTTTTTCATTGTTTTAGTCAATGGCTACTATAAACAGCTGTAACTGTAAAATACCTATCTTAAATACCTTAAGCCAG
Source organism: Glossophaga mutica (assembly GCA_039655065.1). Lineage (NCBI taxonomy): Eukaryota > Metazoa > Chordata > Mammalia > Chiroptera > Phyllostomidae > Glossophaga > Glossophaga mutica. The sequence goes on along the minus strand of CM077304.1, from coordinate 170,080,817 downwards.
TTGGTACAACAAACAATTATAGAGCCTTTTTTGTGTACTTTAGAAGTCCTTCAGGACAGAGCAGGGGCGGGGGGGCGGTGGCAAAGGCAGGGTTGCTGGCTCCCAGTCCTGGCTCCAACCCTTTCCTGCAGGAAGGGACAAAAGCCTCAGGTTCTCTGGGCTCTGGCGTCTTATTTTACAGACTGAGGCTGGATTATGTACTTTTTAGGATCTCTCACTGTAACGTTCTAAGTTACTTACCTTTGAAAGAATATTTTTTTCCTTCTCATTTTTTTGGGGGGGTGGTGAGAGCAAGTTGAATTGTTGAAAGAACATTTTATATGAGCAGTTCGGGTACCTTAAAAGTTACACTCTCCCCTTTTCCTACTTTGGAGTTACTAACCTTTAGTAACTCCAATGCACAGTTAGGTGTATTCTTGGGCATCAGTTATACGAATGAGAAATAAATCATTAAAATTGGCAAAGATAAGTATGAGTAATAGTATCTTTTAATAAGTTGAGCATTTTGGTCTCTAATGCATAGGCCTCTTCCTGTCCCAAAGAAACCAGTAAGATGGTAAGAAAAGAATAAAACATTCTATTTTATTGTATTGAATTTTAACTCCTTAGCTACTCTTAATTCCTTTTGAATAGTGTTTTGAGCCATGACCTTGTGTTCAGTTGATTGGTCAGCCTGCAGTTGTAGAGTGGGGCACCACCGGGAGGTAGGGCGCAGGGGGCAAAGGAAGCAAAATGTGTGATGTCCACTCTTGATGAGGCTCCCACCCTCTGCTGGGCACATCTGCACAGAACACTCAGAAACATGCGCACCAGCACACTCCCACATGTGCCTGGGGACTCCACGTCCCTTCTCTGGTTCAGCAAAAACTCGCCCACTCCTGTGCTCTTCCTGGGGACGGTGCTGGACAGGCAAAATTCCGGTCCTCATGGAGTTGACATTTTAGTGAACTATGTGAATAAAAGAAGTAGATAAAGGAAAGTAGAGTGAAGCCTCAGGGGCAGACTCCCACCTGAGCAGCACAGGGCAGTCTCCTCTTGTGGGCAGCTCTGCCCCCACCCCTACCTGGGCTCTGCGGGTCTCCAAGGTCATCTTCTCACACCTTGTGTGTCTGACACACAGAGCAGGTCGTTAACACACCCTCCTCTGCCCATTACTTCAGTAATAATAATGAAACGAAATGAATAATAACAATAATGGATGGAAAAAAATTTCTTTTATTGAACATTGTATACATATTTATGCCAATAAAAATAATTAGGTAATAAAATAAACTGTTACAGGATCAAAAGAGGGAAAAGTAATAGAGTAATATCTTTTAATTGCATTAATTTTTTCAAATGAAAGGGGAAAAAAATCACATACCATCATATTAGTCTGCCACAGGGATGAATAATACATAATAGGTTAATAGTAATTGGATAACAAGAAAAATAACAGAAAGAATTCATTTCAGCTTTTAAAGATATTACTCAAATGCAGAAAAAGTTTTCATGTATGAATTAAAACTGACACTTACTAAACAAAAATATTACACCTTGTAGTTTGCACTATTGTTTTAATTTAATGAATAAATAATTATAAATAAATTCCAAGAGGTCACATAGAATAAAAGACTTAAAGTGAGTGAAAGAGAACTGAAATTGCACAAGTTCTGTGACGATCACTGCTGGCACTGCTGATTTCCAGCCCAGCATTTAAATTCGGAAGCAACTGGAGACATGAAGCGCACCCACGCAGGCATGAATGACTCTGAGCCGGTAGGAACTGAACTCTCCAACAAATGCATGTGGTAAGTCCATTTATGCCAGGGCTTCTCTGAGTTAACTTTCATGTGGCATACAATGTTGATTAAAGGATAAGCAATAAAATGTGCTAATTTTATTTATTACAAAATTGAATAGTAACCTCAAACATTTTTTAAAACTTAGACCGACAAAAGATTCTGGGGGAGGAAGAGTATTTCACATCATACCTGACATTGTGTAGAATTGCCAGCGTGTTGCTACACTGAAAGCAGACCAACTGTTACCAGGGAGCAATCCCAGTCAGGGCCCCCCGCCCCAGCTTGTTCCTCGGTTCTTGCCTGGCTTGAAGGAGCTGAATACAATCGAGAAACACCATGTATAGTGGACACGGGATAGCAAGTTTATTTATGAAAAAAATACAACCACGAAGCTGCAAGCAGACACCCCCGGCTAGTCTGAATGTCCCAGGTAATCAGGAAATAAAGTTGTTAGTAAGTTTGTTAGTAAGTTTAAGTTTGTTCTATACACCTGAGCTAAGGCTACAAATGGGCACCCAAGTAACCTGTGTGCACCGACTGTTGGGGTTCGGGGGTTATACCAGTGTACCTTACTAGGAGCTGGAAGCTTACTAGCTTCTAGGTTCCCCTCTCCTTCTTCCCTTCTAAGCCTTGAAAATAATGGGCAGCTACAAAGGCTGTCTTTCTCGGCTAGTAAAGGCTCTTTGTCTTAGTGAGAGTGCGGCAGAGGCTTCTTTTCCCAGCAGAGTCTCAGAGACCCCCCTCCTCCTGCATTAGCCCTGCTTGTGATGTTCCTAAGGCCCTGGCGATCTTACTGGACTGGGCTCAGGACTGCTGAATCAGCGGGCGAGACATGTCTCCCCACTGCCTTAGTTCACTACCTATCCTACCTAACACAACTTTTAATGTTTCAGTATTAAAATTCTGTACATATAATTCATCCCTTTATTGACTGTTACTACTCCAGTCACTACTCTTGGGAGATTCATGCCATGGGAAATGAGGAAAAATAGTAAAGAAACTATCATCTAAAGCCAGATATGTTTAATTTGTGAGATCTTCCTTCCCTCCCCATTCCTGGCCCAGCAGACTCAGCCCTGCACAGGCACCTCATGAAGCCCACCAAACACTCCGGATCTTGCATGTAAGTGAGGAGCCTGCCCGAGGCTGCTTTTCGTAGGTTCTGAAGGGAGAGGGAAGGCTGTTTATTGAGTCATGTACAGAAGAGGAGTTAAGGGGGTGTGCGTGTGTGTGTGCTCAAGCGTGTGTGTGTGTGGGGGGGTGAGATTAGAGAGGGTTGTGATGAGCGCAAAGAATAAACTTAGCATGAAGTTGTGCCCTCTCCTGGAAACAATGGGAAATTCTGGTTTTAAAATTAATGTGGATTTAAATAGCTTCTCTCTTCAAGAAGTTCGGAATACCTTGCAGACATTATTTAATACATGTTTTCAGTTTCCCTCTGAGTTTGAGGAGGGACTTGTGATAGGGACAGTCACTGAGATTTTTCCCCCGATGTGAATTTATGAAACAGTAGTTGAATTTCAGATACATATATAGGGAAGAAGAAAGAATCAGACCCAATCAATAACAAGCGATGATTTAAAGCTATTATTTAGGAATATGATAACACATTGTCTATTACAGTTCAAGAGGGACATTCCCGGTGACCCAGCTATGCCACTTGTAGGTGGGCACCTCAGGGAGACTCCTGTTATGCATACAGAAAACATGTGTGAGAATGTCTGACAGACTGAATTTACTGGGCTCAGCCACGTTCCTCAATGCTACTAATGACTCTCTAGGAAGATTGCCTTCTTTGGGGCCACAGAGAGGTGGGTTTGCTCACTGCTGTGGAGAAGCTCAGGGGAACCCCACTGCTGCGGAAGCCATGGTGCTGCAGCGCTCCTTCTGCTCAGCCAGCCAGGCCCACTGCACAGCAGCTCCTGGTCTCCCAGGTCCCTCCACGGCACAGCCCGATTACTGCCCTTCCTCATGCATCACACTGCAGGTGTCTTCTCTCCTGTCCTGGGGCCTCCTTGTCACCAATGAGGTATAAGACACCACAGGACCTCTGGGTGCAAACTGACTTGATGAGGTCCAGGAGGCTACAGGGAATGTCCCTGGCTTGTGCCTGCTCACAGGGTGGCAGATGTCTCTGCTGCTTCCTCCCGGCTGCCAAGAGGAGCCAGGAAACAATGTCAGAAGTGCAGGAAGCCAATACCCAATGAAGCAAATGCTAAGCACCGAGATGTGGAAGATGGCAGCAAGCCCAGGAATGAATCCTCCTCTTTCCTCTCCCTCAAAGGGCTCTGCTGAGAAATGTTTCCTGGTGGCCTCTCTGGAAACGCCCCATGTGACGGGGCAACCAGCTGTGCTGCCCAGTGAGGTCAAGGTGAGGCAGAGACCACGAGCTCAGTCAGACACCCCTGCTTTGCTGCTCCTTCTTCCTGCCTCGTTGCCCTGTCCCCCTTCTCTCTTGCTTCCTTGGGTTTGCATCCTTCCAGAAAGGTTTAGAATGTAAGTTCTGTTTGACTATAGTTTCTAGGAACTTAGACTCAAAGAATGAAATTATCTCAATGCTTAGACAATTGTCTTATGATCACAAAAAGTAATTAAACCATTAGCACAAAGAAAAAGAAGAAAAAATAGAGGGGAAAGAGAATTTCAAAGCTTAAAACTAAAATGAAAATAAACATGGACTCTCAGTGCAAAGAACAGCCTCTGACTTCAAAGAGCGACTTTCAGCAGGTGTGTGGCAAGAATTTTTAAAATAGGCAAAACCTGAGTATTTACTCAGGGGCACTGACCTTTTTTCCCTTCAACTGTCAAGTTGAAAAATGACAACAGGCAACTGTAGCCGTAACAGTGTCAATAAATCAGAATTATAACTATTTTTTGTCAGATTGACAAAAAATTTAATATATTTTTTGGTGTGCCACAGAATTTTGTTTATTAGTTTATGTGGGCCATGAGATGAAAAAGGTTGAAAATCACTGACTTAGAAGATTTTACTTCTATTCTTTCTCTGTAGCTCACTGGTAAGCTAAGCTGTCTGGTAAAACATTTTAAATGATTGCAATATTATGAAAGGCTTTTAGTTTCTTAAACCATGCTTCAATATATGGATGCTGCCAATGATTAGTCAAGAAAAGAAAAAAAAAGCAGTATTCAGAAGGTTAGTCATTGTTTCAGGTACAACATTAATACATTTTATTTTTCGAAACTGATCAAATTTCAGAAGTTCATGCAACAGTCTGTGGCAGGGGACCTAGAATGAAAATCCTAGATCTAGCCGTCACTTATAAGTTACTCGTCTTTAAGCTTTAGTTTTCTCTTCTTTTAGACAGAAATAACCTAAGGGCTGTCACGGGTTTTAAATCAGGTAATTCAGTGCCTGTCGCATAATACTCAGTAGACATTGTCGTCACCGATTATAGTCTCAGTGAGGAAAATCAGTTCTTCATGAGCAAAAATGCTATTGGACAAAACTATGTCTGTGCTTATTATCTTGAGAAAGATGAATTTCAGGGAGAGTTTTTGCCATGGAAACAGCATATTTTTTTCATCACTTTAAAAAATTTGCTGGGATTTTTTTTATTGGATTGCATGAATTTTTATATCAATTTGGCAAGTATTTGACTTTGTTTTAAGAGAGAAGGGAAGAGAGGAAGAAAGAGAAGGAGAGAAACATTGATGCACGAGAGATACGTCAATCAGTTGCCTCTTGCACACCCTCAATGGGGACCTGGCCCACAACCCAGGCATGTGCCCTGACTGGGAATTGAACTGGTGACCTTTTGGTTGGCAGGCTAGTGCTCAATTCATGAGCCAGATGATTTTTTTTTCCATCATTTAAATGTGTGTGTGAGTGAACTTATTCTTTACTAAGCATCTACCTAGCATTTTTCTAGGCATGAGGATAGATGGAAGTCAAGATAGACTAGGTCCCTGTTCGCAGCATTCCTTGTTCATAAAAAATAGCTTGCTACAGTTTTTTGTTTGTTTGCTATTTCAGAAGAAGTTCAGCACCTGGCCGGTGACAAGAGATCCCAGGACAGAATGAAAACCCGACGCAGTGCTCTTTTGATAGAAACCAAGAAAAGTCTGGTCTCTGAGAAGGAGTGGAAGGAGGGCAAAAGGAGACCAGAGTTCAAATTCCAGAAGGCACAGGTGCTCACAGTGGTTCCAGGGAGGCACTGTTGCCCAGAAAGTGTAGGGAAAGTTGTACGCAGGACCACAGCAGGGACAGTGCTGTGTCAGAAGACCTGCCCAGCCAGGCCCCTTACCTGGCTACCCAGCCTTCCTTCAGAGGGGGAGGACTTCAATCACAGGCCCCAGGGCCTGCCCCACTAAAAGTTCTGCCTTCCCAGACAGGGGTGGGGACCATCTCCTTCTACACCTGTGAGACCACAGTTTGCTTCTGCCACTGTCGGGTTGCCAGGTGCTCACCTCTCACCTACCTGTCATAAGCCAGGCTAACATAAGCCCAGTGAGGACATCCCCCCTCCTTGGGAATTACCAGTTCCTTAAAATAATTCTGCTAAACCATATATATAGACTTTGTCAGGCCATCTTTTAAAATTAAAGCTCATCTTCTATTTGCTCCCTGTGCTCCAACCACACTTGTCTTTTTTCCTGTTGTCCAAATAAGTCATATTTCTGTTGCAGGGTCTTAGCACCTACTCACTGCCCCCCTTATTACCCCCCCTGCCTGGAATGCACATGCCCAAATACTCAAATGGCAGGCTTCCCCACTGTTCAGGCTTCAGCCAATGTATCACTTCTTCAGAAAGGCCTTCCCTGATCTCCCTATGTAATGCTGATCGCCCCACTTGCATCCCAGACACTACATAATATATTTTATTCCTCCCCTCCCTGCCCCATGTCTTCTCTCCCTCCCTTCCACTTTTTCTTGATTTTCTTATGCCTTGGGTGAAAAGTATTGAGTCAATCATATAGCTCAGCTTATATATACTATTATTACCTTTTGTGGACATTTCTCTCCTTGTCCCTGCCTTCCGTTTCCATCTCCTCTTCCACATATGCATCCACCATAAGGCATTATATATCCTTTTTGATTAATTTTTATTAATAATGTTATGCAATAGACCTGTTCCATTTCTTAGATTATGCATTCAACATCCGTTTTCAAAAGTCCACTCTGTATTTGCTCTATGTGCCTCTGTCCATTGCTTCCGCTGGCTGGCGTTCTGTGCAGTGTGCGTCCACCCCTTGGGGTGCAGCCGGCTCCCGGCTTCATCTGCAGTGAGTGGACTCATCTCTGCCCCTCATGGACCTAGAGGGAACTGATCCGGATGTGTATTCCCGGAGCAACTGCTGGGCTATGTCTGTATACGGACTTACAAATGCTTCACATATACTAAATCATTCAATTCTCACAAGAACTCTGTGATGTAGATGTTATTATTATCCCCATTTTACTGATGAAGAAACTGAAGTTCTCTGAGGCACTGGTTAATGACTTTAAACTTGTAGATGACTCCTTCCAGGTGAGTAAGAAGAGCCCCCCAGCACCACTGGGCTTTCTTACCCCTCACCACATTTCCGTATGCTCTACGCAAATGCCCCTCAGAGAACCACTACCACCAGCCTGCCCTTTACCTAGACTGTTCCTCCCTGGTTGGTAATCCCCTCAGCCCTGAGTCTGTGGAAGGGATGGGCCAGGTAGGCCCATTACTATCAGTTCCTCACCTGGCCAGGCTCTGGTACTGCCCTCATGTTATCTAGCCACCCTCATCTAGCTGATACTTTGCTAGGCCAGGCAATCATTTGCCTACTGCAGTTGTGATAGAGAGGACAAGGGTCTCAAGGTCTGGGTGGTTCTAAATGCCATTACTAAATGTTATTCTTGCTGAATGTCAAATGTAGCAGAGTATTTTGCAGATGCAGCTATAAATAGGGATGAGGGGCAGGAACTCAGTGGGGGATAAACTAGCCAACTACAAAGAAGAAATCAACGTGTAATTGACCAAATAGTGTATAGAAGCAATGGCTAAGCCTCCCCCCAGGGAGACAGAGCTTTGGATAGGAATCCATCTCCTTTCCTTGCTGTCAGTAAATAAAACTACCTTGAGGCAACCACTTCTCATTCTTGACTAGAGCACCCCTTGAGTTCAGTAACAGCTGGGGAGAGACCAACCCCCAACTGTACCTCCAGTGTACCCCAACAAGGACTTCCTTAATGTTGCCTATCATTTGCCCGAAGCAGGTCATAGCCACCCCTTCTCTCTGACCAGAGTTCCTTGTGGTTCCTATACAGATTTACATGAATTTGAAGATTCATACTCTTCTCTCTTACTTCTGAGGCAACATCAGAGTTGGATTTTGTGGGGGCCTTATAGTCTTCATAATGTTAATCATGACCTGAAATTATCATCTTTGTTTATTCGTTTACTTGCTTATTGTCTGTTGCCCTCACAGTAAGACCTTAAATGCATCACGAGCAAGGGCCTTGTCTATCTTATTTATTTCTGTATCTCCAGCTTCAGTTCACATATTAGTTGAGAGTGATATAGGAACCCTGGCAAGGTGGCCCAGTTGCTTGAGTGTCGTCCTGTACATGAGAAGGTTATGGTTTGACTCCTGGTCAGGGTGCACGGGTATGGGAGACAAACGATTGTGTTCTCTCTCTCTCTCTTTCTCTCTCTCTCTCTCAAATCAGTAAACAAATCCTCAGGTGAAGATTAAAATTTTTTAAAAATTTAAAAAGAGTGATAGAAGAAATTGCCATATTTTCTATCCAAACACGGTTGAAAAAAATACATTGCGTTCCTTGGTTTCATTTACGTAAGTTTCAAGGATCATAAAAGTATAAGTATAGCTTTTGTGAATGTAATAAATGAGATTGTAGGTAATATTCTTTATCTATTTGTGTCTCACGAGGAGAGGTGTATTTACAAAATGATGACTGTTCCATGAAGCAGAATATAGACCAACCATATATGATACTTCATACCTGCAGTTCTCAAAGTGTGGGCTGAAGACCCTTTGCCATCCCCAAGACCTTTTCAGGTAGGGCTCGTGGGGTCAAAATCATGTGTACACAAAATATCTGTTCAAAATGCTGGGTGGATCGATGGATTTTAATATAATGGAGTGCAAAATGTTCAATATGGACTCAGCTTCCACACAGCAGCTAACTTTTAGGAAACTACCACTTGTTAAGTTTTGGTGTGGTAACACAAAAGAATGTCTTCACTTATCTGAAAAGACTATTCAAATACTCTTCCATTTTCCAATTTCATATTCGTATAAGGTCAAATTTTCTTCACATAACTTCCACCAAAAAATAGCATACTGCAACACATTAAAGTGAGAAGCATGTGAATCTAATTGTCTCCCATTGGGCCAGGCAGTAAAGAGATTTCTAAAAATATAAAACAGTACTATCTTCTCACTACACCTTTATTGTTCTGAAAAATATACTAATGTTTAAGTAAAATTCATCTTTTTTATCACTATGTAATAGGTTTATTATGGCTACTTTAAAATGAATTAATAAATATTTTTGAATTTCTCAGTTTTAATTTCTAATACAGTAAATATCAATAGATGTCACCCAGCAAAAACAGCTCTTCAGGTTCTCAATAATTTTTAAGAGGGTATTATGGGCCAAAAAGTTTTAAAACTTCTACTTTATTCCATTGGAGGGAGCTGAAACTCAAGTCTATCAACTAGCTGTAGAGAGTCACTTCTCAGAACCTGGAGTCTTGATTTTTAAGAGCAACTTTTATATCTTAAATAAATCAAATTCAGGTGCTCCCCCTCTGGGAGCACTGCTACAGCCCCCACCCCCACCCCGACGCCCTGCCCAGGCACCTTTGCCTTCCTCTCTCCCGAGCTCCAAGGGCTGTAACTTGTTTCCTGAGCTGATGCAGCCCAGCTGGTTCATTCCTAAATAAACTTTCAATTTGAAATAAGTAAATAAATAAAATTCAGTTCCAGAAGAACTGAAAAAAATAATTTTAAAATAAGCTGTTTGTATCAATGTCACTATGAAACAAACCTCCACAAAATCTCTGAGGCACATGACAATATTTGATATAGCTCAAAGTTCTAGGTGTGGGGCACCAGCATCCCTGAAGCCCAGGCTTGGCTTCGGCCCTTTCCACTCCTCGTCCTGTTGGCCTCGTGTTTAAGGGAGTGAATGCCAGGTGGTTGGGCACCAGCAGCGGGGAAGGGCTGGGCCTCCAGGGCCCTCCACCATACCAACGGCGAGCTGCCGACACGGCAAGCCCACCTCTCTCGTTGCTGGTGCTCACTCAGTGCTGGAGGTAGGGGACTGCTTCCCTTACTTAGGTTTCTGGAAGCTCAGGAGAAGCCTTGGAAACATTTTTTAAAATTGAACCTAAACTACTTATGAAAATGGACACAGAATCCCTCAAACTCCGCCTTTGCCAAATTTCCAAGTTAGTGATTTAAGCCAGCTACTTTTGTAACGCCCTCCCAAAAAATGTTCCATAAAACTCCAAAACCAACTTTTAAAAACAGTGCTAATCTGTAAGTGATGAGAGTTATACAAGGGTGGTCTCTAAAGTACTTTTTTTTTTTTCAGTTAGACTTACGGCATAGTTAATAGAGTGAGAATAGTAATTACAAAGTATATTATATCAGTTCGCCCAAGGGGATTAGCTTTGGCACTCAACAGGGCAAGACACACTTTTGAAGAAACGTGTCTCTTCTAGTACCTGATTGTATTCATTGTGCTGTAGATTGGGGTGGGGAGAAAAAGGGGTAAAGAAATTAATTAAAAACATAAACTCGGAGGCAACACAATAAATAGATACCTCATAAATGACATTCTCCTTGACAATTTCATGGCTCTAAGAAAAAGAAGAGAATGCTTATATTTAGGTGAAATTTTTTCCCAAGTAGTTTGAAATTCTTTAAAAGGAATCCCTGTAGTCTTTGTTATGTGAAAGATCAATATTTTCTTCTCATTTTGTGCATAAAGTGAATGTTTCTGGTGAAATAACAGGTAGAAAGTCTAGTTGTTGAATTATTTGACTCACTTCAGCATTACTTTAATGGTCTTGGTTAATTGATCCCTGACAGTGGAACAATGGAGAAACAACCTTCAATTTTTGCCATTTACTGAGTGCCTGTTGTTTGTTAAACAGGAGGGAATTCTAAGATGATAAACCTAGTCCTAGTTGCACATGGATCCTATAGTCTATTTGGGGAAGTAATTAGTATATATCACACACACGCACATGCGCACACGCGCGCGCACACACACACACACACACACACACACAGAGAGAGAGAGAGAGAGAGAGAGAGAGAGAGAGAGAGAGAGAGAGAGAGAGAGAGAGAGAGAGAGAGAACATTAAAATGTAAGTTCTGAAATGCCAGAGAGAGTGGTTGAAGATGGAGTGGTGGTTTCAATGGAACACCCATTAAGCTTCAACCCGTGTCAAACATCATGTTATCTACATGGGGTCACCCTCACCCCCAGCTGCAGGATGATCCCTAATCAGTGCACATCCATCAAAGTAATCCCAGTCTCTGGCAGGAGCAATAGGTTCTGGCACTTCGTGGATTCCCATGGAATCCATGGGGATGCACAGGGCAGCCCGTGAGCAGGAGGCTCAGGACTCTGTGGGACTCTGGGAGGCATATGCTCTCCCTTCTTCTGAACAAATGTGCTATGTGGGTTTGAGGTCTGGACCCGTTTCTGGACCCTGCCACGTTTGGGGACCCGCCCAACACAAGCATATCAGTGGAGGACAGAGTGCCTTTCCATTCTGAAACACCCAGACCTGCCAGTCCAGGGCAGCTTGGCTGCTAAGGTGCAGCAAGGTCTCCTCTCTGCTTGGCCATCACATCCACCTGCACCGTGCTGTGAGTCCCGACCTAGTGCCTCAAAGGAGCTGGGACCGTGGAAAATTCATTTCGGTAGTGGCAGTGGTGACAGCAGCAACATCCAGTATCCCGTGGCAGCAGTTTCCAGAGTGGCACCTAGTACCCTGCACCTGGCAACGGAACCTAGTGCCACCCGTGGAAGGACACTCCATATGTTAACACAGGTATGTGGGCCTGGAGGTAAAGGCAAATATGGAGGAAGAGTGATATGAGTGATAAGGAAAAGAAGGGTGGGGAATAGCAAAGCAAAAGAGAGAGAAAAAGATGCAAAAATTCGTAGTTACATCTAGGAATTTTTATGTATGTAAATATGCAGAAAGAAAGCTTAAAATAAAATGTGTACATTCAAAATAAAATAATTGAAAACTAAATCAAAAAGTAGATTTAGAAAATAATGCCTGCGGCCATGTTTAAGGATGATTCAATTTTAGGAAATATATCAAAGTCATTAAATATACTATATTAACTAATTAAAAGTAAATCATCTTATGTTATAAATATATGCCTTTAGAAGAAGCATTAATAAAATTCAGAAACCATTCCTAATACATAAAGGACTTCTAAGTTGGGGGAGAAATCAGCAATCAATTAAAAAATAAGCAAAAGATCTAAAGAGGTGAATTACAGAAGAGGAAAAGTGAGTGGCCAGTACATTTATATGAAAAAATTAAATTGTCACTAAGTCGTTAAGGAAACACAAATTAGGGGCTTCAACCTTCATTTATCGTATCTGCAGCAAATATTCTCTTTTTGTCTGATTCTGGCTTTCAGAATTTTAAAAGTTGTTTTCTTAATTGACAGAAATGTAAAATGTTTCTTGTGTATATAGATTTGTCACTCTTATGAGTTCAATGTCATTTTACACCCTGAGATTCACAAAAATGGAAGAGGTTATAATAGTGTCAGCAAGGATGCGAGGAAATCAACATTCTTGTCTCATGTTGCTTATGGGGGGGTGGTGGTAAACAACAGATTTCGAAATATAATCAGGTGACAACTATTAAAACATTGAACATGTTTATCTTTTGAACTTTTGAACTTGCCATCTCACTTTGAGAAATCTATACTGCAGAAATGAATAAATTGGATAGTATAAGGATGTTTCTTGCAGCCCAGTTTGTAATAAATAACTCCATGGGAATGGAGAGAATGGACACAGCTTAACATCCATCAGTAACAAAATGATATATTCTATGGAGATTTACCAAAATGCAGCATTTTCCTTCATTATTTACATTGTGTTTACATTGATTACTTTATTTGAAGGGATGCCCATAATATACTACTAAGTGAAGAAAGGAAGATACAGGATGTTATAGACAATATATTATTTTTGCCGGTCCAGGATTCTTTAACTTTTCTGGCAAAACAGAATCTGGGTTTTCCTTTTGGGAGTGTTATGAACTGGAACCCCGTTCTGCACCCCACAAGGTGATGCTATTAGGAGGTGGGGCCTTTGAGGGGTAGCTAGTTCATGAGGGTGGAGTTCTCACAAATTGTACCCTTGTAGAAAGAGTCACGAGCTCTCTCTCTCTCCCTCTCCCCATCTCTGCCTCTCCCTCCTCACCCCTTCTTCTCCATCCCAGCCCCTCTCCAGCTCTATGGACACCTGGAAAAGTATCATCACCAGACAGACATGTTGATGTGGGACTTCCCAGCCTCTGGAACTTTGAGAAATAAATGTTTTGTCCAGTTTAGAGTATTTTTGTTATGGCATCGCAAACTAAGTCAGGGAGCCTATTTTCAATCCATGTGTGCCTAGGACACTTGCCTGGATGATCACAGTCAGAGAATTCCTCTGGCCACAGTGATTGATTCCGGGATGGCTATTTAATTCCCATCAGAGGCAGTGAGTGCAAAATCCCAGAACTTACGTCGATCTGTTGAAAGATTAGCATGCTCTCTTTTCTCCTGGGTTTCAAACTATGAAGATATAAGCCTGCAGCTGTGGCTCCCATCTTGCCACCACAAGGGGAGACTTGCTCAATAACAGACCAATATAGAGAAAAACAGAGCAAAGACAGAGCAAAACCAGCTACTGATTTGAGGCCCTAGATCCAGCTATGCTTGAAGCTTCTCAGTTTTGTGAATCAATAAATCCCTGTTTTTACTTAAACTACTTTGTTTCCATTAGTTGCAACCGAAAGACTTGATTTTGACTTTATAAAACAGAGCCTTTACAATTATGCATCTATGTTATGTAAGTGCACACGTACACACGTTTGGTGTAGGGGAGATACACTAAGATGTGAACATTGGGTTTCTCAGTGGGATAGGACTAGAGGGGATAAAGGGGAGTTTAACAACTTTTTCTTTATACACCTCTGTTTGTATCTTTTGTAATTTTTTAAACCTTATAAATTTTGTAAATGGGTGCCGTATATTTTATGTTTTTCCAAGTATGGTATTTTATATGGGGGGCATGGTGGGGGCGGGAATAATATAAGTGACCTGGGAAAAGGAAAAGACTTACATCTGATACTAGAAACTTTCTTTAAAAATCCCCACCTGAGGACATGCTCATTGATTTCGGAGAGAGAGGAAGGGAGGAAAAGAAACACCCATCAGTTGCTTCCTACATGCACCCTGCCAGGGATGAACAGAAACCTATGTATGTACCCCAACCAGGTATGGAACCCACAGCCTTTTGGTGCCCAGGATGATGCTCAACAAACTGGGCCCCCTAGCTAGGGGGTTTCTCTTATGGAATCCATCTCATAAGAAACCACAACTGATTTTATTGATTAACATTTTAAAACAAATAATCATATTAGCCTATGAAGACCTAGAAGAGCTTTTCCTAATAAATCGTTTACTTCAGAACTGAAATATAATTGATTATCGTTCTTTATAGGTTTATCTTGAGTATAAATTATCGACAATCTTGAAAGTGCCCTTCTTCCTAACTAACCTATTGTACATAAAACATCAATCCACTATACTTAGAAATAAGAAACAAGATTTCTCCCTAATGATTAAAATATATGCCTCCATGTTATGAAAACAAAAAAGTAAATTATTTCATGTTTGACCTGGAAATTGTCTTTCTCAAATTCAAATGTTGAGTTAGTAAACTAATTTTAAGTTCTTATCATAACCTACTTTGAAATATGTTTTAAATGATTACTTATGAAAATGCTCAGGACTTCTTTCCACACTGGCACTTTTCATTATTTCATTATAAATGTAACCAAGTGTCTGATCATCCAAAATGATCAAAAATCTTGATCCCATAATTGTATGAAGACACAGTTTGGGGGTATATGTTGTTATAGTGCTTATACCTGCATTATTTAGTAAGATAATTTCTTTAAGATTTTATTTATTTTTAGAGACAGGGGAAGGGAGGGAGAAAGAGAGAAAGATCCCTGCGTGAGAGAAACACGGATTGGTTGCCTCTCTCTCGCCCCCACCTGGACACCTGACCAGCAACCCAGGCACGTGCCCTGACCAGTCAGTGAAATAGGTAAATAATGCCTACTGTCAACGCACAATAACATGTAATAATTTTTCTCTTACGGAATCCATCCCATAAGAAACCATATTGATTTTATTGATTTACAGTACTGTCAATATTCTTGTAATGTAAAATTTAGTGACTTACCTGAACATTAAATTTTAAACTCAAAATCACCATCAATCTTTTATTTAGATCTGAGAAGCTCCTGGGGTGGGGTTCTTACAACAGCGGAGTCTCAGTATGGTTCTTGCATGGAGCAATTTGCCTTCAGTGTGTTCTGTCCTCTTTCACAAACCTGTAAGCGAAAGTATCACCTATTATAATACAACGCACGTGTGACGAAATAGTTTTTCACTTTGCATCGGAGTAAGAATTATGTTGCTTTGACTAACAGCTTACATTTTTCTCTCAGATTTATTAACTGTAGCCAAGTCTTTAATTTCCATGAATAGAATTAAAAATGCTGTTCTTTTAATCTTCTGCACTGAATTCTGGGCCATGCAAAGATGAAGTGAAGTGACTCCAAACCTAAAATCCTGTAATTACAGAATGTCTGTTTAGGTTGGTGGTTGGTCATCTTTTCCCCTCTGCTTCTAAGTTGGGAAAAGAGTTTTCTGAACTGCAAATTAAGAAAGGCTTCACTTGTTCATCTGTGGTAAAGCAAACAACAGATTTAAAGAGGCCATCTATTTAGCTACCATTTGTGATGTTTGATCTCAGATTAGGCCTGGGTTTACCAAAGAAGTACTAAATTCAGAGTGCACAGGATTCTTTAAGATGGCATTACTCAATGGTAGTCTCTTCCTATAGCCTCTCCTGAGTGGTTTGTGATTAGGGAAAAAATGTAAATACTTTAAACTCTGGCAAATTTGAGGACACAGTTTTGGAGGGAATAGAAATATCTATAAATTGGTCAAATAACTTACTAAAGGACTTCTTTTTACTGGATTGTTTATTTTTAAGAGATTTAAATTTTTTAAAATTACACTAACATATAATGTTATGTTAGTTTCAGGTATATAAAGTGTTTATTAGAGATTTATATACCTTACAAAGTGGTCACCCTGATAAGTCTAGTACCCCTCTGACACCATACACACTGTAGTGCTTACAATATTATTGACTGTATTCCCTATGCTATGCTTTACGTCCTGTGACTGTTTTTATAATTGGCAATTTGTACATCTTCCCTTTTTCACCAATCTCCCTAATCTCCCTCCCACCTGGCAACCATTAAAATGTTCTCTGTAACTATTAGTCTATTCTGTTTGTTCATTTATTTTGTTCTTTAGATTCCACATATAAGTAAATCATATGGCATTTGTCTTTCTCTGTCTTATTTCACTTAACACCATACTCTCTAGGTCCAACCATGTTGTCGGAAATGGTAAGATTTCATTCTTTTTATGGCTGAGAGGTATCTCATTGTGTATATGTACAACCTTTTCTTTACCTACTCATCTACTGATAGACACTCAGGTTGTTTCCACACTTGGCTATTGTAAGTAAGGCTGCAATGAACATAGGGGTGCGTATGTCTTTTTGGTTTAGTATTTTGGGTTTGTTTGGATACATACCCAGAAGTAGAGTTTGCTGGGTCCTTCTTTGTCTCTTGTTACTAGCCTTTGTTTTAAAGTCTATTTTGTCTGAGATAAGTCTTGCTACCTCAGATTTTTTTTCATTTCATTTTCATGAAATCTTTTTCCATCCATTTACTTTCAGTCTGTGTGTGTCTTTTGATTGAAGCAGTTAAACCATTCGCATTTAAAGTAATTGTTGTTAGATATGTAATTATTGCCATTTTATTATTTTTATTTTCTATCTCTCCCCCTCCCACTTTTTTCTTTGAAAATCTCTTTAGCATTTCTTGTAATACTGGTTTGGCGGTGATGAACTCCTTTAGCTTTTTGTTTGGGAACCAAACAACTTCTAAATGGCAGCATATGTTTTTTAACCAATTGATAAAGAAGCTGGTTTTAATTCCTCGGCTGATGAACATGTTTCTACCATTGACCAGCACCTAAGGGAAGACCACGTGACTCATTACTGTAATGGCCTGTGTAAAGAAACCCCCAGGGAGGGAAGACTTAGAACTACAAACTCATTTCTAATTAGACTGTGATGAAAAGAAACTGTGGAGTCACACCTGGAATGGGAGCCAGGAGGGCTGCTTGCCTTGTCTGGGACAACCTGTAGTCAACCAAGCTTTGCATCAGTACATGAAACAAAAATTTTTATATTCTATTTGGGTGTTTAGATGTGTAAACTCTCACCGTGACTGGTGGGGCTCTACTGGTCGGGTGTCGTGCTGCAAAGCGAAAGGTAACCATTTGATTCTGCTCAGCGCGTGTTCCTGGATTGCGGGTTTGGTCCCTGTTCGGGGCATGCAAGAGGGAATGAACTGAGGTTTCTCTCTCACATCGCTGTTTCTCTCCCTCTCTTTCTCCCTCCATTCCCCTCTCTCTAAAAATAAATACATAAAATATGTTTTAAAATGTGTAAACTCTCAAAGGGACCTAGAAGAGGACATTTCCTAGATGAAGAATTTGACACTTTGTTTTAAGAAGGACTACGACGGGTAATATGATCTTCCACCTTGAAGCAGTATTATTAATTAATGAAGGGTATTAGGTTAGTTTTATTTTTATAACTCAGATAAAGAAGTGTCTTGTTGGCCACTGAAAGTGGGAAAACATTTACAATGCTGTTTTTTTCTACCTGTTGCTTCCTCTGCGTGGAGAACCTGCCAGGAGCAGGGTGAATTGGAAGAGTGAAGACACAGTGCCAGGCAGACAGACAGACCTGCGTTCATATTTCAGCTCTACGGTTACTGGCTAGATGATAGCAAGCATGAAACTTACCCTCTCTGTTTCCTCAAATGTTAGGTGGAATCAATGATAATGATACTGAGGGGATGTGGAGATAATGAAGTAACATATGCAAGGTAACTAGCACGTAGTAGATGCTCCAAAATGTTGCTTTTCTTCTTTCTCTATGTCTGCCTGGTAAATTGCTCACCCTTAAGATGATTCAAAAATTCTCTTGCCTACCAGCTGGCCTACCTTTGTCTCATTGTGAAAATGGAAACATTAAAGTTGGATTGGGATATCGTTCCCAGGTGGTCTTTGAAACAGTTCTTTGCGCTCCCTCTAAAAGACACAGAATAAATTGTCTTCAAACAGCCAGAACTCCTTCAGAAGCTGGAGTAAGACCACTTGGATCTTCAAAGTGCTGGGGCCCTGAGTCAGTTAAGGATAATCTTGTTTTCTTTTGTACAATCCAGGCCTAAGTTCTGTAATGTCAACTGACTTGTAAAAATGCTTCTGCCTTTATAACTGACCTCCAAACCTAGTAACATCTTCACTGACGAATCTCCCCAAATGATTTGCTTTTTGGGCTAATTTTCCACCTGCTGTTTGCCTGACTAACAAATCTGCTACATCTGTGGAACATGAACAGTTACCATACACACCGACTCAGGTTGCTATGGCAGCTGTTCTCGGACCGACTTCCCTCCTCCATCTCGGAACTTCGGGGTGATCCTCGCAGCTCCGCCTGTCTGTCATACTCCAGTGGAGATGAACTGGTAAATCAATATTTTTGATCTGCTTTGCTGCCAGAAGTCAATGATCTGTCACAGTTCTTGCCCAATTCACATAGTCATTGTGGTTCAAGTGTTTTTCGCTTTAAAAATGCTTGTTTAAAGTAGTTTAAAGTGTTGCGTTAACTGCTTTAGTAACCCACCTAAGCGATAAATGTTGAAGTATGACTTTAGCACATTTTACTACACTTTTCCACAGCCCAAAGCACACATGATTTTATGCTTAATGTTTAATCTAACTGACTATATCTTTTGCAACTATCCTCCGAGATTTTTCCTGTGTTTTCTCTCTGGAGAGGTTTTTCCTGGTAATCATCCTATCGTGAATCATCTCACAAACTCTTCAGTTTTGCCAATCATTCCTTCTGACCTGTAGACCAAGCATAGCTTACTTTAAATGATATTAAATAAGATGCTATGGTTCTATAAAGTCCTCAATATTCACATCTGAATTTAATCACCTGTAGGTTTTCATGAAATCAACATCTCACTTCTACAATTGTTTGTCAAACAATTCCCTGTCATAATTTTTACATTAAATAAAGTAACCCTCTCGAATCAATTTTCTGTTGTGTCTGTGATATTATCACTTGATGGTTCATCAGAATTGGCCACCTTTTTCTGTAAAGGGTCAAATGGTAAATATTTTAAGCTTTGCAGGCTGTACAATCTCTGTTTAACTACTCAACTCTGACATTGAAGTAGTCACAGGCAATTTATAAATGTGTGAGCATGGCTGTGAGCCAAGGTAACTTTACCTATAGATATTGAAATTTGAATTTCATACAATTTTCACATGTCATAAAGTATTATTCTTGTTTTCATTTTTTCTAACCATTAAAAAATGTAAAAACCATTCTTAGCTGTGAGCTGTATAAAACCAGGCAAAAGGCCAAATGTGCTCTGTAGCTATAATTTTCTGTCTACAGTGGAGTTTATGGCCAGGAGCAGATCAAAGTTTTGTGGAGAGAGAACCCTTTACTATGTAGGGGAGGGGTGTTTCTTTAAGGAAAAGAACACAAAATTACAAATACAAAATTATATAGAGGGCTTCAGGAAGGACCCAGGCAGATGAGAGGCCCATGAAAATTGAGCCTCTTTGTGTCCTGGTGATTCAGCTCCTGGTAATACTTGGACAATTCTGCTGCAGAGGTCCCCATACCTGGCTAACTGTTGGAGATATCCAGAGAGCTCTTCTAAGGACAGCTGCTGGAACTCAGACAGATTTGCTGAATTAGAGTCTCTTAGGTCAGAGCCTAGGAATCAGCTATATTGTAAACTCCCTGGGTAATACAACCAGGATTGGAAATCACCATTTTACTAACCATTTTGTAATAGTTAATGATTCCATTAGAAATGGTACCAGAAAAACATTTGCCTTAATTGTGTAGACTGCCCAGAAATAAATGTTAACTATTGTTATTGATCCTTAGACCAAATGTATAGTTTTATCAGGAAAACTCTATTGTTAACTTGTCTTGACAGAGCATATTTACACACACACCCTTCATGCTAGTCAAGCTACACTCTTTCTAGGGAAGGTTAACCCATTCAAATGGCTCTTCACCATTTGGACTCAGTTTAATATTTTTATATATTAATCTTTATTTTAAAAACTATTTTTTAAATCTCAAATCTTTGAGATGGCATACATTTCAGACCATCCTTAAAGTAAATAAATGGCTGTTGAAGCATATTTGATACTTATATCATCATAGTTGGGTGAATCAGTCTATAAGCCTGTGCATAAAAGTAGAAGCTGAGTCACTTGTCATTGCCTCATTAATAGCCAAGTTTATAGAAGAGTATTTTCATATCCGTTAAATTTTCAAATATAATATTATTTCTACGATGTTTTGAGAGATCCTCTTGGTCAAACTGGGCTAGTTGCCTGTAGAGTAGGTTCATTCGTTCATGTCTTAAGTTATGAACGCATTCATTGGACAAGTGTTAAAGGAGCGCCTGCCCTGAGCTGGCGGTGTGCTGGATGCTGAGGATCCAACTCTGCAGTCTCAGGGCTCAGATTCTAATGCGGTGGGGAGAGCAATGACAAGCAGGTGACTTCACAGGGTGATGGGTGCTGTGTGGGAAACAAAACAGGGTGCAGACACGGTACATACATGAGTGTGTCGAGGGCAGGGGCAGCTACGTAGATAATCAGAGGTGGCAGTGACGTTTGAGCTGAGACTCGAGTGGTGACAAGGAGTCAGAGCTGCTTGTCCGGGGAGACTGAGGTCTTGAAAGGTGGTGAGTGCCACATGTTGAAATGATAGTATTTGGGATATAATGGGTTAAATTAAATATATCATTAAAAATTGCATCTGATTTTTTAACCTTTTTTAATGTGGGTACTAGAAAATTACATGTGTGGTTTGTATTATATGTTTTCTATTTGGCTGCATGGACGTAGAAAGAAAGTTAATTCCATTCCAGTTTTTTTCCAGAAGGCACACATGCCCCCAGGACCCCAGGTATGTTGCAGGCTCTTAAGAGCTTGAGCTAATATAACACACACTAAAATGTTCAGAACAGTTACCATGTGCCAGGCACTGAGCGAGAAAGCTTTGTATGCATTCGTTGAATCCTCACACTACTATGAAGTGGGAAATGTTTCTAACCCCATCTTACAGATGAGGACAGGGAGGTCCAAAGGGGGTCACGCAGCTTCCTACGCTGACCAAGACTATGAAACAGCGGCGCAAAAACTGAACTGCGCCCAGGTCTCACCTGTAGGAGGAGAGGGCCGGAGGAGCAGGCAGGTTTAAAACGCCCGCACAGGAGCCGACCTGGCACGCCCTGCCTCTGCAGGAGCGGAAGCGCGGAGCCACGACTCGAGCACCCGTGGGCCGTGCGGGGATTCCCGCGGAGGCAAGCCCGAGCCTTTCTGGGGACCTCTACCGCTGGGGAGTCGTCTCACCATCTCGCGGTGACCAGGGCCTGTGAGTTGGGGGCGTGTGTGTCCACAGGTCTTTGGACTCCACTCCCCGCAGGGCAGGATCCCAGCTCTCACTCCAACTCTGCGCACCCTTGTTTTCTCCCCCTTGTAGGAACTTCGGCTGCGCCCCCGCGGGCTGCTTCCTTGTGCAGGCACCTAGCTCCGAGGCGGCAGCGTGGACAATGGGGACAAAGCACCAGACGAAAACTCTCTAAGCAGTCTCTCTCTCTCCCTTCTCTCCCCTCTCCTCTCCCCTCTCTCTCATTTCTGAAGCAGGGTTGTGAATGGACACCAGCACTTGTGGGGGGAGCCAGGCACCACTGCGCTCAACAGATATCTTGTCACAACTATTTATGGGATGGTGTGGCATGGACGGGAAGACAACAGTTTACTTTTAAAGGTGCCTTGGGATTCATAGGACGAGCTTCATTTCGTTATGCCCAGCAGGAAAGGGAGCACCTCCTCTTCACCAGCCTGAGTCTGGCTCACAGGACAGCTGCCTCTGAGCCCAGAGGAGCAAACGGTGGCCCCGGGGCCAAAGGGATTCTGTGACGCAGCAGGGTGGGAACACAGTGTAGAACTACCATGCGGTGCCAAGTCCTCCGACCTTTCTTTTATAACTCTTCTCTTTCGGTTTGTTCGAAGCACGTTCCACCTGTAATAATACACCTGGAGGAAAAGCCCCATGTTTTACACTGCTTGCCTGGGATCCCCGTGCGTGCTTCCATGGTAAATCGGCACCTGTACAGCAACAAACTTAACACTTGGTAACACGTGTCAGGTGGCACCAGAGAGCAAAATTAGAGGCTTCTGGCAGGATTTTGCATCTGCCATTGTTTATATTTGGCCCTTTCTCTAGGAGCTAAAAGTGATAAAAAGAAAACACCAAAATTAAAAAAAAGCAAATGAAAATTTAAAAAATCAAATCAAAACAACAAGAAATGAGGACACGCATCTTTTTACTTTAGGGGCAAGATGTGGACATTTTCTTACAGCTGGTGTATTTATTATGTGGGGATATCTGTAGAAAAGTTTATTTCCTTAAACTCATCTCTTTCTGTCCTTTATGGCATTTCTGTGTAATGAAAGTAAGAATATGAAGGAAATCTAAATTGATACTTATAGATTACCATCAAAACAAATTTATAGTGGTTAAGGATGAACTAACACAGTGAGCCACTGAATTAAATGCTGAAATAAAAACCTATTCAAGTCATCTTGAATTAATAATGTAGCTCTTAGAGAATTACATTTGGTACTGGTAAATGTTCACACGCCGTCTCCCTAACTCTCAGCTGTTCACATATACTTTCATAGTTATAGAGGTTCAAGGTGGAAGGGACAGAGGTTATGTGAGCAGACAGGATATGGGACCTCTTTGATTAATCCTACGATTTTAGGAAGTACTCATAAATTACACAGGTAATCAGACTTTAAAATTTCCACCTTCTTTTAGGAATTTCTTCAGCTCTTAAAAAAAATGGAAGTCAGAAACTGATAGTGATTTTCTGAGGCAGAGAAAAACAAATGATTTATACATGATTCAGAAGTCATGTTATATACATATGTAGAATTTCCTTTCCTTTCATGTTGCACATTCTGAGTGAGTCAGCACACGCTGTTCCTTTCTCTTTTTTCTCTGCTATTCCTGTTATGCATATGCTACACCTTGTGTCGTCCCACAGTTCTAAAATATTCTGTTCGTCCCTGTCCCCTCTCCCAAGTCTTCTTTTCCCTTCCCTTCCCTTCCCTTCCCTTCCCTTCCCTTCCCTTCCCTTCCCTTCCCTTCCCTTCCCTTCCCTTCCCTTCCCTCCCCTCCCCTCCCCTCCCCTCCCCTCCCCTCCCCTCCCCTCCCCTCCCCTCCCCTCCCCTCCCCTCCCCTCCTCTCTCCTCCTCTCCTCTCCTTTCCTTTTCTTTTCTCTCTTTTCTGTTTGGAAGTTTCTGTTGATGTATCCTAAAGCTCACTGGTTCTTTCCTTAGCTGTGTGTATGGTCTACTAATAAACCTGTCAAAGGCATTCTTTATTTCTGTCACAATGTTTTTGATTTCTAGCATTTATTTTTGATTCTTTCTTAGAATTTCCATATCTTTGTTTACAATGATCCATCTGTTCCTGCAGGCTGTCTCCTTTTTTCTCCCCCATTAGAGCCCTTAGCATAGTTGTTTTAAACTCCCAATGTGATCATTTCAATATCTTTGCCTTACCTGAGTCTGGTTCTGATGCTTGCTCTGTCTCTTCAAACTATGTTTTTTGCCTTTGAGTAGGACTGTGATTTTTTAAATTGAAAGACAGGCATGATGTATCACATAAAAGCAACTGAGAACCGGTTCCTGCAGAACTTTCTGCTCATGGGTTCCTAATGTGGCAGATTGTAATTCTCTGTATCTACCTGTTTGTAGCTCCACTTTTGAGGATAGTGGTTTGCTCTGTGACCTCAAAGAAGAGGTCTGAAAGATCTAAGAAGAGTTGTTGATTTTTCAGTTTGTCAGGATTTTTAATTGTTGTTAGGATGGAGTGACAATTGCTAAGTTCCTTACATGCCAGAGTAGAAACTGGAAGTCTTCTGTCTATATTCTTTAAGCACAGGAATTGGAAACCTCTGGCTAATTTAAAGGAGGAAAAATAATAATAAAAAAAGAAATTATTTATGGCTATGGGGTAGCTCACAGAATTGCATAAAGACATATACAGGCGAGTCGTGGAAAATTCGGAGGGCGGAGAAGCTCTGCGCTTGCAGGCCGACCTTGGATCCCGTGCTCACCCACACCCAGGAGAGCAGACCCACCAGTTCAGTAGAGGGGGTTCTTCCTAAAAGAAAATTAGGGTGTTCCTAGAAAGAGCAGGGGGGTTGCATGATGGGGATGAGGACCTTTGTCCAGGGAAAGAGGAAGCTAAGCAGCTGCTGAAGTTCTGGCTCTCTTCTGATTGCTTCCCGCTGAGATGGAGGGCCTCGTTAGATTTTTATTTTTATTTTTTTTAGATTTTTAGATCAAAGACTCACACAATGCCTACGTAATTTTAGAATTCTGTATTCTCCTATATTTAGTAGATTTTAGGTATTAGGAGCTGAATTTCCACCTGAAAATTATATAGACTGTACTGATATGTGGGAGTGCTGCGTACTGTTTCACTTGACCTGTATTCTAAGTATTCGTGTTGTTTCTCCTTTCATCTATTTTAAGTTGACATTAAGGAAAAAAAACCCTCATAGGTAATTCTCTTCCTATTGTTTGTTTTTTACTTTGAAATAGATCCAAACTCTGTGAAGAAGCTGCCTGATAGAGAACTTGCTTTGCCTTCCAAGGAAGACTGAAGGTAAATTTCAGAAGTCCCGCAAACCACTTGCCAATAATTAGTTTGGAGAGGAAGGAATAATAGCTTCCCATTTCTAGCCATCATTTCCTGCTTGCCTGTTGTACCAAATGGGGTTCAGTCACAGAAAACAGAATCCACTCAAACTACTTGGGGCAAAAGGGATTTATTAACAGGCACTGGTTGGCATCTACATCCGCTGGAAAGACTGAAGGCGTAGGCTCAAGGTTGAGCTTCCCAAAACAGGAATCACAAAGCCCCGGCTGAGTCAGAGAGCTGCTAGGGAGTGGCAGCGTTTGACTATATCCTTAAAGACGCTGACTATATCCTTAAAGCCAATGAGTGCAGATGGGCTGTGTTCACACTTTGAGCAAACTGACCTCAGGCATGAAGAAGGGAAAGAGGACCAGCAAAGGAGATTGTGAGAGAGTAAGATGGGGGTGGAAGGGAATCCAGGAGGTCACACCGGCCAAGGGAAGATATTCCTGAGAAAGGAGTGGGGGAAAAAGATCTAAGGAATGGCCATCAGGAAGGCGGTTATTTGGAAATCTTGTACAAGCCGTTCTAGTGAGATTACTGACAACAGAATGCAGTGGGTAACAGAGTGAGTGGGCAGCAGGAAAACAGAGACACTGTACACCACTCTTGCAAAAAGCCTGGCTGTGAAGAAGAGAGGGGAGTGTGTAATAGCGAGAGAGGGTACCTTTCTCCTTTTAGAAGATGGGAGAGACCAGTAGTGCATTTTTAAATGTTCACAGGAAGAATCCTATCGGGTCGAAGTAGTTGGACATACAGGATAACAATGGGCAATAGGTAGAGTGTGATTTCTGAACAGATGGGAAGTGGTGGGATCAGAGATGTGAGGAGAGAGTGGGAGTGAGAGGGTCAAAGACTTGTAATACCTGGAGTGGAGAACAAGAGACACAGCAGTTCGGGCAACACCGAAGGGTCACTGGGCAGCATTAAGTCCTCATACAGAATTCTGTAAAAGTACAAAATGAGGTAGTTCGTGTATCTTATATACAGACCCTAAAGTGTAGCACTAGCTTAGTGAAGGCAGAATGGGGGCTATGCAAGTCTTATTATATGTGGCTGGGAGGTTACAAACCATATGGGTCAGTTAAGATGCTTCCAATTACAAGGAATAGATACAACTTAAACTAGATTGTAAAACAAAGGGAATTTTTTGCCTCACATAAGGAAAAGTCCAAAAGTGGGTGGGCTTCCGGCACAGATTGACCAAGGCTCCCTTTGGGATTTATTCTTTTGGTTCCCTTCCATGAGCTGGCTTTATTCTTATCCTGGCTTACCTCAGGGTTATACTTTGGCAACATCAGCTAGGGCTGAGGATCTCATGGAAAAAAATGGAACTATGCAGGAAGAGTAGGGGGTATGAGGGAGGATCCCTGTGTTCTGCCTTCCTCCTTTCATTTAATCTTTCACCATTTTTTCCTTTGCCAGGACCTAACAAACAGCCAGACAGTAAGGGAGCCTAAAATAGCTCCAATACAGAGCAGATGAGGGAAAGGATTGGGAATGGATCTTAAGGCAAACAGGCAGATGCTGGACAGGCCCAAGAGTAGCTGGGTGGCCAAAGTGTGAGCGGTCCTGGAGCAAGGTAGATAGAAGTACTCCCAGCACACAGAATCTGAGGAGCTCATCTCACTACCAGGTGGAGGACAGCTCGTTCTTCCTGGGCCTGAGGATTGGTGGCTACCAGGTACTGGTGACACAGTACACTACTAAAAGTGGATGCTATTCTGAGTGGCAGTTTGCCTCTCAGCAACCCAGTTCTCTGCCACTGTAGAGTGAGGGGTCGGGGGTAGCCAAATGTCTCAGTTAGCCACATCCTGACCTGAACGAGAGGAATTCGCATCACAAGGAGATCCTGGGTGCTGGGAACTCGCTGCAGTTTTAAGTGAGGATTTTGGGTTGATTTTGGGGAATGGGACAAGAACACTTAGATTACACAAGTAACAGTTGTATTATTTTAAGGAAAACATGTATGGAAAGGAGGGTGTGGGTTAGCCAGTCAGGTGCTGGGCTGTGGTTACTATTGCTTTGGGCTGCTGGCACTTTTCCCCTCCCTCCTTCTGTAACCAGGTGCTTCAGAGCTTGGGTGGGAACCCCACATCGTACGGCATTTGGTTTGGACAAGTGCTTTCCATAACACCCATTGGTTCAAACCTTCAGTCTCCTAGGAGTTGAGATTACGGTTGTATGCCTGTGCACCAGACAGCCAAGGGGGTGAATAATGAAGTGGACAGCTATTGTTTTTGTCTGCTCATCCTCCCTTTCTTTGGGGAATTACCCTCTTCCCTCCACACGGTTCTGGAAAGGGCTGCAAATTACAGGTGTTTGCACCCTGATGCCTCCAGAGTCTATGTGACATGAGCTAGGCCAGTCAGAGACTCTCTCCCTGGAATCTGAAATGGCGACAGGTGGAAGAAGGCCAGAACACAGCTGAGGCTGGCTCACTCTGGCAGCAGGGCACTGGACAGGAGTTTCCAGCAGGAGTTTCACTCAGGGCAGGAGTTTCCAGCGGGAATCTCTAGCATTGCCCTGTGGCTGTCCTCCCTGAGGTGTGGGGGATCAACTCTGTGCATTCTGGGAACCCCTCGGTATTCTTCCTGCAAACCTTTTTATGCTTGAGAGATTTTCTGTTTCTAATGACCAAAAAACTCTACCTGAGGCAAGAGCCAACATAATTTAAAATTTTAGCAGTCACTACAGAGCTTAAGAAGTGAAGGCAGCTCTCCCTTGCTAGGGTTATTTGGGATGGAGATACTATGAATTCACACCCATCGCCAGGGTCCTGGGAAAGGCTGTATTATACAGAAGCCCAGGGACCTTGTGTGCCTTTGGAAAATAGGGAGGTTTAAGGAAAATCTTCATTACCTAGACTTACAAGTATTTCTTGGAAGATACAATTTCAAAGTAACTCATGAATTTTCTATTTCATTTAACTGAACAGTATAAAGTAATATATTAAGGGTGCTACATCAGGACAAACTTACACTCTTCCTTTCTGCCTGCTGGCTTTTATAAAGAGGATAATTTTTTCTTACCATGTTTATTAATGTTATCATACATACTATTAATTTAGGAATAAGTTGTTTGCTGAAGGATATCTTCTGAACATACACAGAAGCATACAAATACAGTCCTAAACACTATGCTTACAAATAATTTATTCTTATTTCATACATATTTATCAGCAAAAAAATGTATAGTTATACAGAATTTTATATTCAAGACCATAGGGAACAAATGTCTCACAAAAGCAAAATCATGGCAAACTACACAACAGAAATAAGTCACAATTTTGTTCAGCTACATTCACAGAACTGACCAAAGTGATACCTATTTTTATGGACTGTTTTTTTTTTAAATTTACCAGGCAATGTGGAATTATGAATAAACAATGCTTGGCAGAATATGCTAATGCTTTGAAACCACATGGTAGTCCATGTAGGGAAGTTCCCACATCCTGAGAAAGCCCCTCTAGCTTGCTAAGTGTCGCTGACTAGAATGTATACGATGTCTGGGGTCCAAGTAGCCTAAGAATTAATTTCGCAAGCAGTGGAAAAAATGATTGTTTCTTTCTTTTTCCACACCTGTGTTATCCTTTATTCTCTTCTCCCACCATTATCACCATTAAATGAACTTAAAAAACAAAAACAAAAAACCTGTTACCAAAGGATCTCTATATAGTCACTGTAAATCCTCCGCCTGCCTCTGAGCTGAAGGAAAAAATGAGTATGGCCCTTCAACTAATGCCCTTTCCTGCAAAAGGGAACCTGCTGGTTGTACATTCTTGTAAATCTGAGTACAGTAATCATATTTGAATCCTTAGTTTAGAAATGGATGGACCTCATAAGGCAAACTGCTTGAGAAGGCCAAAATGGAATCTTTGCAGAAACCTTTTGTCTTCAAGGCTGAGTTTGTGGAAAGTGAAGTTTTCAAGGGTGGTGTCAATGGTGAGAGAAGAGTGAAATGAAAGGGGTCCACAGCTACTGCGTGTCACGGAGGCTCCCCCAGCCCGGGGCTTAGCCTGTTCCCGCCCCGGTCTGTGTAGTGAAGGCGTGGGGCTTCCTTCTTTCCACTCCAAACAAATAAGGGGCAGGGTGTCCAGGGCTGTGCATTTCTCCAGTTACTTTTATGTTATTCACAGCGGTTGTACCCTTATCAAAGTGATCTGTACCTCAGCCCTTTATTGCCTTGATACTGAGCTGCTTAGAATAATTTTGCTCATAACTTCCATAACAGAAAACCAGCCTGGTGGAAAAGTAGATCTGCCCTAAACCTTGCTGGGAGAGTGAACTTAATGAGGTTTCCAACCAGAATTTGAGAAAGACTTTTGAATTTAGCCTTGTTACACACTATACTATAACATATCTCACAGTATTCTTCTTTTAAAAATTGTTTTTTAATCCATCTTTTTAAACTATACATTATTTACAGTTTTAAAGACCTACTAGGTCTTCATCATTTGGGTACGAGTTCAAGGTGATTAAACTCCCAGGACAAAGATGAGGCTTTCCAAAAGGTGCTGGTTCTCATCTATGCACTAAGGCATGTTTTTACAAACAAATTGCTGTTATAAACCTTTAAAATACAAAGTTAGAATATTTCTTTAAAAATTTTTCCTATTAATTTTCTTGTTTGCATCCAGCATATGAAAAACAGATCATGCTCCTTAACTAGAGATGGAACTAAAAGAAGTGAAATTAATGTGTCCCCATACTATTTTCATCTGAAAACAAGGGTTTGTTTACATGGCATCTTTTTTCCATGTTGGGGTGAGCCATGAGGGGCAGGGCCATCTCTACAGCATGGATAACTAACCAGCTGGACATCCCTCCACTCTTACTTGAGTGCTTATTGCATGTTGTAGATGGAGCTGTAAGGCATGAGAAAGGTGACCTGCAACTTTTACATGTTCAAGAAATTTTCCTTGAGAAATGCCACGTTTGGAATAGCTTCCAGAGATTGTTCAAAAACAAAAAAGTATTAAAGCTCATGCATTACATTTAGAAGCACAATATACTGGGGTAACATTTTCAAAAGCTCAAAAAAAAAGGCTGTTTTCTCATTGAGTTAAGTAATAAATAAGTGAGAATTTTGTTGCATATAGGTGTGTGTTCAGGGCTTTTAACGGGCATGTCCTTCCACAATTAACAGCCAAATCAGCATTCTTGGCCCCTGACCTATAAACAAACATTCTGGTTCTGCAACTTGCTCTCACACTCAACAAGCTCTTCTAAAACAAAAAGGCCTACAAATTGGTTAGAAATCTGTAAACCAAAAATGCAGTATGTTTGTCCTCTTTCAATAAGCAAAAAATTTGTATCAGTTTTCTGGAAAAGTGACTCAGAAGAACTTACACCCATTTTCACATTTAAGAAATAGTTATTCCTAACACTGATGAAATAAAATCTTTGCTAGGAAGGTGCGTGGCCTTTCACAAAGGAGTAGAGTGGCTCTCAGCTTCAACCAACGAATACTTCCTTTTCAGCCTGTCTAGGTGTGTTTGCTTTTGGTCAGGTAATATATGGCAGAATATCGTCAATCTTTCAAGAAAGCGATTCAAAAGGCAATTTACAATTGGATGGCGCTATCCCATAAGGCCTTTTTGCCTTATGCCGTCACTTTATGGACACAGATTAAGGACATTAAGCCAAGGGTAAGTGTACCACTCAAAATATACCTGGGCACTAGTGCTCAGGTCAAAAGCTATAGGACACACCAAACACAATTTCCTGCCTGCCTTTTTGAACACTAACAGCAGGGGTGTTCATGTGCCTTTCTAGGGACCAAATGTAAAACTCAGGTGAAATTGTCCATAGTTGAACTTGCTGTTCCATTCAGGCTGATCAAATCTAATTCTTGCTTTCCCCTTCTCATGCCTTCTGCTGTCTTTTTTACATCTGGTACTTTTTCTTTATAATTTCCTCCATTTTTCTAACACATGTTTCATAGATTATAACACAAAGATCTTAAAGGAGGAAAAAGGCTAAAGAACATTAATCTTTGGAGATTTAGGCATTTAAGCTTGCATATTTTTAAACTTATGCTATCTATGGAATTCAGACATTTAATGACATCACAATTTAGGCACTTTGTATGAATCTTACTTCATAATTATATGAACATTATACACCTTCCAAAAGTGATTGTTATTACTGTCTTTGTTAACTAGTAGTGATGATAAATTTTTCAACCTCTTCTATGTACATATATGCCTGCTATCCCTTCACCTGAATTCACATTAAATTTTCTAGTAATTTTGAACCATAAAATTCACAAAGACCTAAGAGCAGAAAGAAACAAAAAGAAAGAAAATGAAGGAAATTGATTGTGGGTAAGTAGCATGTTAATTGAAATAAGATTCTTTGCTAATAGAAAGGAGAAAAGAACCAAACTCAGTGTCTTGGAACATTCTGCTTATGGCAAAGATGAGAGTTTGATCCCTGGCCCGAGGGCCCTTCTGGTGCTCCTACCCCTGTTCTATCCACAGGTAAAAGGGTAGCAGCCGTGATACTGTGATGGATCCTCAGCCAGTGTCTAACATGCAGTGGATGCTTAATGGTCACTAAAGGGATCACATGAACCAATGTATGAAAATCAACTTAAAGATGCTGACAGAGTGAAGTCAGCCATGGCAGAATTCAACAGATGCACAGTCCAAGATGATAAAAATTAAGTAGCTGGTAACATTTTGTGTAACACTCTATAATCCATATCCAAGGACAGCCATATCTTACTTCACTCTATTTTACAATTACATATATATATATATATATATTTTCTCTCCAATTAGTGTTTGTGCTTCGCCAGACATCATAGCCATGCAAACTAGTAAACACTCACACAGTCAAGCACACAGAAATCTCCACATTCTAATACAAGTTTGAAAATAATTCTGTTGCCTTGCACTTATGGAATAACCTTGAAATGACAATAACCCCTACCATAACTGTTTTCTGCTATAGCTTTGTACAGGTTAAATAAAGTTGTGAAGAAATTTGAAGACAAAAATCCCTGTTTTTAGTTGCTGTTAGCCCTCAGATTCAGCACCAAATCATAAAAAAATTATAAAAATCAGCTCCATCCCCAAATTTTGCGTTCTTAGAAATCATTGCCCTGAAGTAGCATGATGAATTAGGCTAAACGGTTTTTGACTGCAAGCACTTTCAGGCAGGATTTATGAATGGAGACATGTGAGCCACTCTGGCCAGCCTTGAAGCCCCATACTTTCTTCCTGGGCTATTTATAGAAAGTGGATAGCCAGTGGAAAAGAGCACATTTATTTTTACAAGCCAGTCATGACATGACCAAAGAACTCACTTCCTCTCTCTGGGAAGGTCACCTTCTTTAGCTGAGGGTGCAGCTACAAGGACGGGGAAGAAAGGGACCCCTTTAGTCAGCTGACTCAGCCTGAGTCAGTCCCAGAGACCAGCCCTACAGGGTGACAGGCATTGAAGTCCACACCCCCATTTCCCAGGCATGACTCTATGTCTCTAGCTCCTTGAGTCGTCATCTTGATTATGACTAACAAGTAAAAATACCATGTATTACATAATATGCTTCAAAATTCTATGCTTTCAAAATAGGTTGTACAGAGATGATGAAGTGCATTCTATTCATTTGTTCCACATTTCAAACAACTGAACACAATAAAGAAAAAGTGAATTTTCAAGGATGTGGCAAAATGGAGAGTGTGAAAAATATTTTTAAAGCTATTTTATTCTGATGGTCGTGTTACCCCTGAAATATGTAATGTGCCTGGACAGTTCCATGCAAATGTGGATACTCAGTAAATATTTCCTGATTCTAAAATATCATGTATCTTGAAAGAAATCAGATATACTTTAGCATATACACAGTTTTACAAACATGCCTGGTCTGTGTAGTGCACAGGGTATCTATTTGCAAACACGAAATGAAGCAAAACCACTGTTTTCAACTAGAATGCCCTTTTGTCCATGTTATGTGTAGTATATAAAAACTAAGATAGGATGGGAAAGGGAAAGTGGGGGAAGGAAAAGGCAAAAGGAAGGAAAGGGAGTCCTCATTCTCTCTTACTGGGCTCAGGCATCAGAATCATTTGAAAACGATATGGGTATAATTTTATCCTTAAGTGGCTTCTGCTTAAGGACAAAGACACAGGGCGAGAAGAGAATTCTGTTTGCAGACCAAGATCTCCAACAAAAATTTTAAATGACAAATACAAGGTTTATTTTTTTGTTCTCAAACGCATTAATCCTTTTTAGAAGTCTGTCTCTTGAAAGTTCCTTCTGAAAGGGGAGAGGTCCCATTTTACAAGGAAGCTATGAAATACTCATCAACCTATGTCTCTAGCTTCAAAAGCAACATTCTTTGAGGCTCTAGAAGAAACAATAACAGCATGCAAATGTATTTGCAGGTGGAAATATCCCACTCTCCACAATTGCCTTTGAATGCATGTACTGAATAAGTTACAGGTGAAGAATGACATCCATAGTAGGTACAAATTCTCAGACTCTGCACCCTAATGGGAATCTCCATGCACTTTGCAAAAGATGTGACGGTGAGACCCATCTGCAAATGTGCAAAGTATATTTACAATCCCATTAAGAGGCTCTAAATTAAATATAGACATATATAAGGTTAAGCTCTGTGTACAAATTAACACATAAGCATACTGGTTCCACCAGGGAACTGTCAAGCCTCTTGGTTTATAAATACAGTAGCAATTAAAAGCACAAATGAAAACAGCAATATTTTTAGGAGCATCAGCCTACCAGTACTGAGGTAAGTGTTCATCCAGTTTATGTGCTTGATCTAAATCATACCATGCAGTCAAGACTTCCCATTCAATGACTTATTTGGCTCTTAACCGAAGAACTTGTCAAAAAGTATTTAAATAAACTACCTCAGTGGTTTGTGTTAATCTATGGTTGCCACCTCCAATACAGGTTAGCATTTACAAGAAATGTGTTAAATAACACTGGCCAATGTGATTGTTAAAAAAGGATCTCAGGAGCATGTTCACTCATTTCTCCATAATTTAGGATGACTGTTCATTACCAGTGTCTACATCTAAATGAGAACTTCAGTGTTTAAATAGGCAAAGGTAATCTTATTGAACTCAAAAATTTCAGTTACAATTCAAGTAATATGCTCCTGACTTTCCTACTGTATCTGCCTTATCTATTCCTGAGTATTGCATTTTTAAGCGAGGATAGATGGCATCAGTCTAGGACAGTGTCCTCTCGCCTTCCCTGATGGCTGCATTAGGAACCACAGTCATATTAGTGGTTCGGCTCCTTCTCCTGGTAAAGAAGCCAAATGCTCTGTGTCCTGGTAAGCTACTTCCGTGCTGCTCACAGCTTGAAACAAACACCATCTTCCTTCCCTCCTAGGTGGAATGTTAAACCCTGATTTGTAGTAAAGAAACAGTTTACTCCAACTGCCCTCCCCTATATTTGAGGACCAGTCATTTGGGCGTTGCTTCAAAAGGCACATTTATTCCAGTGGTAATTTAAATAAGTAGAGAAGGAAAGAATAAGATTAAAAACAAAACAAACCAAAAAACAAGATAGGTTTTGTGAAATACATTAAAGTAAATGGGCATCTGGGATCTACGTAGACCACTGAGCTCCTCACCAGTAGTCTAACCAGAGTCCCTAAGGTGAAGTAATTCACATTTGTATCATGGAACACAGGCCTGCAGGAAACACTGTTTAGGAAAGTACAGTAGTTGAGGACTCTCAAGCAGCTTGCCCTGGCGTCCAGTTAAAGTGTATGCAATGCAGA
Source organism: Glossophaga mutica (assembly GCA_039655065.1). NCBI lineage: Eukaryota > Metazoa > Chordata > Mammalia > Chiroptera > Phyllostomidae > Glossophaga > Glossophaga mutica. The sequence continues at coordinate 170,046,059 of CM077304.1, read as the reverse complement.
AGGGCTGCAAAATTCAAAACTACAAGACAAATAAAATTCAGTGCATATCACAGGCTTGATAAATTATGAAAAATCATTGTATATATTACTATTTAAATAACATCTGAGAAACATTTTGAAATAATTAAACTTGCGTTCACATTCCATGCATTTTCTAGCAGGTTAAGCTCTGGGCTTATTTATGTCTTTGTGCCCGTTTCCTACAAAGATCCATTCTTTTGACAAATCCAAGCATTCCTCAGGCTGAAATGGAAGTACCCAGGGATTTGGTCTACTTACCCTCTTTAATGTGCACCTGACCTCACAGGGGCTACTTGTTATTACCGCTGGCACAGAAGATCATTGGAAAAGCGAATTGTTTGGGGTTTTATTTGGGATTTTATTTGCTGCCTTTGAAAACTCCCTGGATGTCACAGACATCACCGGCATTTTGTCCACCAGCAAAAACCAGCGGCCCTCTCCTTCCTGCTTGACCCATTTCCCTCTTCCAAAGCCCCAAGTGCATTGAAACCCCCCTCTCATAGCGGATTTTTTTCCTCCTGCGGCTCTGGAGCAACCTCCTTGAGCAAAGAAGGAAACAACAAAATTGGAAAACAAACCAACAATAGCAACAACAAAAAGTCCAAACAAGTGGGCAAACCAGCAGCCTCCGGCAAGGTAGAGGCTCATTTTTTACTGGAAAATTCAGTGCTGTTTAGGAACTTCCTGATGACCAGCCCCAGACAGACGACCAGCAGCAGCATGTAGCCCACAGTGCCCAAAAACGTGGGCGCGGCAGGCGGCGCCTCAAGGAACTGGCGCAGACCCTCCTCCACGTAGTACACCTGGTCGTAGATACTGAGGAAAGTGAAGATGTGAAAGAGCTGGTGGCTGTGGCCAATGATGTCAAAAAGGCCAGGTTGGATGCGCTCGGGGATCTTGCTCACATTGAAGAAGGCGGCCACTACCAGCCAGAAGTATCGGCGGTAGAAGTGAACAAAGAGCGTGGGGTTCTCGCCACGCAGATCGAACAGCCAGCTCTCAAGCATGATGGGGCAGGCCATGCTGAGTGGCATGACGAAGACAAAGGTACGCAGCGCGAACGGGTAAGAGCACCAGTCAGTGCGGCTCTTGCAGCAGGCCACAGTGCAGGCCACCGCCAGCACGAAAGCCACGGGCAGCACCAGTGCGCGGTAAGCAGCGATGAGGCGCGTGCAGTCCACGTGCCAGCCCAGGCGCTGCTGCACGTAAGGGGTCATCACTCTGGCATCCAACAAGCTGAGGCTGGGTAGCAGGTAATAGTAGTAGGCTACCGTGCTGCCGAAGCCATAGTAGCTGATGGAGGCATAGTCCAGGTAAAAGAAGGCGGCGCGCAGGCGCAGGGACAGGCAGCTGAACACGTGCGCTGTGCAGCTCATGGCGAAGGTCAGCAGCACGCCAGACGCGTAGCACCACAGCGGCAGCAGCCAGGGGTGGTGGAAGGGCACGTCACGGCCGCTCAGAAAGAACAGGCGGCAGAACTTGCTCAGGAACAGCAGCAGGGGGATGAAGTGCGTCCAGAAGTTGAGCGTCTCGTTGGTGGGCTTCAGCACCGAGGCTAGGCACTCCTGCGCCGTGCAAGGCAGCCGCCGGTAGCCTGACAGTATGAAGCACTCCACGAAGTCGTCGGGAACCTCGTCCCAGCGTAGCAGTAGTTTGGCGGAGGCCGGAGAGTCCCCGGAAGCGGAGGGGTGGGAGCGCGAGGTGGCTGCCAAAGCCGCTGCGGTCGTGGCCGGCGGGCCCTTTGTGCCCGTGCTCCGGGGCTGCAGGCGCCGCGGCATGGTGCCTCGGGCTTGGCTAGGACGCGAACAGGCGACCTCTGGCGCCGGCTCCCGTGCGCCCTGCAGCCCCTGCCGGCCGCCGTCGGAGCCTTTGTGCTCGCGCCGAGGGTGTCGTTGCAGGTTCAAGAGAAGACCTGAGCCTCTAAGCAACCGTTCCTAAAAATAAGTAAATAAAAATAATCGGTTTGTAAACAGCCAGCGACTAGCAAGAGCGCACGGGGCTCGGCGTCCCCTTCGCCCAAGCTCCGTGCTATCGGCTCCTGGCCGCCTGCGCTGCGGCAGCCCCGGCGGTGGCGCGGTGGACTGCGGCGGCAGCGGCAGCGCTGCCCGGGTGACTGGGCATCGCGCGGCGCGGGAGGCGGGGATGTGGGAGCTGAGGCGCTGGAGAGAGGGAGGGACGGGCACACCGAGGGAGGGCGGGGGCCTCTCCGGCTAGGGTTTCGCGGCCGCCTCCGGGGGTAGAGTTGTCCCCTGTCTCGAGTTCCGTACCATCCTCCCCACCCCCTTCGGGCCGCAGCAGCGGGAGCTGGCCCGTTAATGATTGATGCGGGGGCAAAGGCTGCGCCAGAGACTCAGCGGCGCGTGGCGGTCGCGAGGGCGAGGGTCGACGCCGGGGTTCGAAATCCGACAGCCACGCGTGGGTTCGGAGGACACTAGAGAGCCACGTTCGCTAGGGGCGGAGGGCTGCGGCCGCGCGGGAGAGGGGGTGGGGTGGGGGAGGAGATGGCGCCTGCGGCGCCTCGGCAGGGCCAAGCGAGGAGATGCGCTAACGTTAAGTCTAGAGGTAGTGGGGGCAGAGACGCTCCGGAAATCGGGGCAGCTTTGAGACCGTGTCCGGATCAGGGTCGTGTCACTGTCAGAAACATGGGACTGCCTCTCTTTCCCGTGTGTGTGCGCGCGGGAGCGCGCGCAGGTCTCGCCTTGGACACCGCATTGAGCCTTAGTTTATTTTCTCTCCTATAGCGGGCTTATTCAGGTGCGTCATTAACCCCCCTTCTTCCTCGTCCTTGTCTGCTCCAAACGAACCATCCCATAAGTGGCCTCTGATCGTTCTCACCAACCTTCGGGGGCCGCAGCTCAGTCATCCTCGTGTTCTTGTGTCTTTAACTGGGAATCTTGTTTGGAGCCCGAAGTCCGAGAACTCGGGCCAAACTGCTCACGACCCTGCGATTCAGAGACTATCGATCCGCAGGTTTTCCTAACGAGGGCTTCCGTAGCAGAGCTGTCTGAGTTGAGGGCTTATCACAGTGGAGGGCGTTCATGAGGGAGGACTTCCAGGAGGGATGAATTCTAGCATGAACGGAGACAGTTCGTAGAGACTGGGAGGCGGTGGCTTGGGAAAAGCTTATGCATAATTGACCAGCAGTACCTGCCAGGCTTGGGTGGCTGGAGGCCAGTGTAAAGGAAGACTGAAGAACTGGAAACCAGTTGCGATGCACTGCATGTGAAAATATACCCTTGAGCCTTGTAAAGGCGGGCCCAAACCCTGCCTGCTGTAAAGTGTTTACCGTTTCATTTCACAGAAGTTTCTCTTAGTGATGCCCTGGGGGGTATGACTGAGTCTACCTGCAATACAGTGTCATGGCAACAGGAGATAATTCTAGGGAACAGATACTGTTCTAAGTGCTTCACAATTGTTAAATCTTTTAGATATTATTATTTTCCCCATTTTTACAGATGAGATAGAGGCACCACGACCATAATACATAACATTCGCAATCGGTAGAAGGGGAGATTTGAACCTATGCAAACTGATTCTAGATCTTATGTATTCAGTACTTAAACCAGAACATCCAACAAACTGCTTTGCTCAAAGAAAATAAAACGACAGTTTGATTTAGGAAAAGGCTTTCATTTGATAAATGAAAGGCGATCTTCATCACTACAGCAAATATTGTAAGTAGGTCAAAGAAGATTTACTTAGTAGTGGCTCAAGGATGACTTAGGTTGTGGATAAAAATGATTTATAATTTAGAAATTATTCTGTATTACAAATGTCTAAAATTACTGAAAGGTAATAGAAACAGTCTTTTTAGAAGTTTCAACCTTTCTGAAAAAAACGTTTTCCACTAGTGACTGGCTTAGCAAACTTTTACACAGTTAGGCCAAAGGTACACTTGCATCTTATGCCTTTCTGAGCTATCACAAATTCCTGATGAATGGATTTTAAACTAATGATATTTTGCTGTAGTTACTTAACTAGTACTTTGTTTTAGTATTTTCTGTTTCTGCACTTCTAGAGCTTTGTTATTTTAAAGCCAAACCTAATTTCCTTCTCCTGTTTAGGTGGACTAAACACCAGGCTAATTTGTAAAAGGGATTAAGAGTCAGGCATTTATTAATCGGGCCTAGGAATGATAAACCTGAACAGGGCAGACCAGAAAAAAGTTTTCATATTCTCTTTGTTACTCCACAAACCACCTGAGCTGTGATCTGTAAAAAATGTTGATTCTGTAATAATTCCCATATTTGCCAACCTCTTAGTTGCATAATCAGCTTGCTTACATAATTGGGGAAAATATAGTAGAAAGTTCACATCAAGTTAAATAATGTAATTGACTGTAAATGAATGTAAAGCTCTAGTTAGATAAAATAACTTTTATTTTTATGAGCAATTATAATAAGGCTGGTTATAATAAAATATGGAATTATTTTAAACACTCTGTTTTATAAAGTAAAAAAACCTGTCATAACCTTCTTACAAGTCTTTCAGGAAGTCATTGACATCTCTGCTTTTCTCTCTTTCCTCATCCATGTCCCAGCCACATGAGGCACTGACTGAACCAGCCAATGCCATGAACTGTGTTCAGGAAAGCTTGTTCCCGGGTGCTGCTCTTACTGTACTGTGACAAATCCAAGTAAAAAGCAACTGAGGAAACAAACCTGACCTAACTTTATTTTTTTTAACCCAGCAATATGACTTCTTTAATTACTACCAATCTATTAATTGGTAGTAATTTTTCTTAAGTTTTTTGAGATATAAAAATGTGTTCTCCAAACCCTACACAGTCTGGGTTTTGTAGTGTGTTTCATCTCCAGGGAACTAACTGCCTCTTGTCAGTGAGAACCATGCTCACGTCCCCTGGGCTTGGCTAAACAGATACAAGCAGCGGGCTCGCTGCCATTCCCTGAAGGTGCACTGGTAGATAAAGCATCTCTAAACCGGTGGCAGTGTTTAGAGGCAGAAACCAGCTAGTTTTCTCCCAATTGAAGGCTTATTCAACTAAGGCCCCAAATGCAGTTGGCGTAGTTCTGTGGAAGCCCTGTGCATTCGGGAGCTGAGGGGTCCTGGCTGCAAAAATACAGTCATAGTCATGTATAGAAAACAGCGCAAACAGGACAAAGAGTTTACCCATATAGTTTGCTTTGGTCATATTCTTATAGACCAACTATAGGTTTATTTGTGTTTCTCTCTACAGTAATAATATCAAGCATATATAAAAAATCCCCAGCAAATTTGATGTTCTCTAATAGGGACAATGTGCTATGTGTAAAACCTGCAGGAAAAAAAATGCTATAATGTTTACAGACAATACACCAGTTTTAGGGTGAAATCAAATTTTTTCTAGTCTAATTTTTAGCCAAATACAACCGACCAAACAAGCAAAACCCAGTGCTTTATTGCACCCAAGGCTCTATACAAAGAGGGCTCTGTAAGGTTCAGTCCCACTCCCCAGAAGATAGTCTAAACAAAGTGCTTTCCTTCCCTCCTGAGTTGAAAGCAGCCATCACCTGAATAGTATTATCACCCAAACTCTTCCAGGTCAGATATGGTTTCTACCAGACTATAGGGTCTGAGTTTCCTGGTGGTGGAAAACCTCCTGGCAGTGGCTTCAGGTGTAACTACAGCAGCCCTTGAGCAAAAGTGCAGTCAGGCCAGGTAGAGTGTGGAAGCTGGAGGTAGGAGACTGAGTTTTTATCTGGCACTCTGCCTGCCTGTTTCCTGAGTGCTGACAGGGTTCTCTTTCGAAGGAAAGCTAAGGGACACTTGATAGGATGTTTTCACCTTTTGAGGTTCTACTCAGAGTGACAACTCCATACTCCCCTCTCTCCCACCAGTTTTCCTATTCTCTCAAAAGTGGGGCGCACACACAGACTGTTTTAACAGATCTCTTTCTAAATGTCTGTACTCTGTGAAGGTTTTAAAATGGAAGGTGCATTTTATACCACTTAATATGTAGTACATGGAGATAACTTTTAAGTAATATGCTGGGGTGTGGGGTGGGGATAAAAGGGGTGGGATCAAAACTTCACTGACTTCTGCCCCACAGCCCGTCGCTCTTGTCTGTCCAGCCTGCTTCCATCCCCTCTCCCAGATCCAGGATGGGACTTCCCTTTCCTGCCTCTCGGGTTGCTGGTGAAGAGTGTTTTGGGGCCATGACCCATCAGCCAGCAGTCCCTAAGCTCTGACCAGACCTGCCCAAGCCTTCAGCCTCTCCCATAGCTTTCCTGAGCTATCATGGCAGTCTCCATTCTGGACCTATTTCTCTCAATTCTGTCCTTTCTGTTTCCTGGCTAGAGCCTGTGTTTTCTTACAACAAAGGCCTCATGTTCACATGTCATATACATCCTCATTCAGAGATACCCTTTGGGGAGGAGATTGTCATTGGCTGCTGCTTGCTCTTGGTAGGGACTTTTAGGTAGTTTCCATTTACGAGTGTGTAAAGTCGATTATTGAGTTCTTTCTCCTCGTTGTCTGTTGACAGTAATGCCTGAGACACAGTGTGTTGCCCTCAATACATGTTTGTGATTGGGGAAAATCTTTTCAGTTCTGTAAGCCTCTAAAAGCTTAGAACTTAGAGTCCTAGAGTCTTAGAATGGAGATGTCACTGACTCCTTTAAGTCATCTAGTGCAACTCTCTTCCCATTTATGATAGTCCTTTCAATTTATTGATCATGTACTGTATTCAGTTACTGGGGTAGGCACTTTACATGATTTATCTCTAACTCTCATAATTCTCTTTGCAAGGTAAGTCCACTATCCCCATTTTCAGACAAGAAAACAGATGCTTAGCCTTGAACATCTCTAATAAAGAAAATTTTTACTTCATATGGCCTCCTCTTCATTTTTAACTTTTAAAAATGTTCAAAAGCTTTGTAAATAATGAGTACAACTGATGAGAAGAAAAAAACCACTGCTGCATCTTGACCAAAGCTCAACTGTGTTACTGAATGAGGTCACCAGTTGGATCTGGTTAGAAAGTTCCTGAAAAGAATGATGCCAAAAAAGGCAGGTATTCTTGCAGTATGTGACAGCTGGATATTGATTAGGCATGGCTGGAAGGTACATTTTATACAAAAAGCATTTTCCTGTAAACAAATAACATCTGTTATTACCAGGAGACTTGCCATGGCCTAGATCTCTGTGAAGAGGCAAACAACAGATTCCAACATTTCATAGATGATTCTTGCACTTAGCATAGTATTATTGATTACTGTAATTGATTAATACAGAAAGGAAAATATGATATCATCGCATATAATATCAACGAGAAAGCATCTCTGTTATTGAGCTCTGGGCTTCAATTAAGTTCTCTTGCCATTCATCTCATTTAGGTTTTTTTTTTCTCTTTTTAAAAATATTTAAAAAAATTTTATTGAGTGTAATTGGCATACAAATGATATTAGTTTCAGATACACAATGCATTGGCTTATCTGTATATATTGAGAAATGATCACCACATAGGTCTGGTTAACATTTGTCACCATACGTAGTTTCTTTTTCTTGTGAAGATTTACTCTCCTGGCAACTTTTAAACATGCAGTATGGTATTGTTAACTGTAGTCACCATGCTGTAATTACATTCCTAGACGTACTTATTGTTGGAAGTTTATACTTTTTGATCCCCTTTACCCATTTCTCCCATCCCCTACTCCCGACCTCTGGCAACCGACAATCTGTTCTACATATCTCTGAGCTTGGTTTTGTTTTAAATTCCACATATAAATGATATCACATGGTATATTTGTCTCTTGTTATCTGACATTTCATGTAGCATAATGCCCTCAAGGTCCATCCATGTTGTCATGAATGGCAAGATTTCATTCTTTTTTATGACTGGGTAATAGTCCATTGTGTGTGTGTGTGTGTGTGTGTGTGTGTGTGTGTGTCTCTCCAGTCATGTATTGATAGACACTTAGGTTGTTTCCATGCCTTGGTTGATGTAAAAAATGCTGTAGTGAGCATGGGGGTGCAAATATCTTTTCAAAATAGTGTTTTCATGATTTTTCAGATAAATATTACAAAGTGGAATTGTTGGATCATATGGTAATTATATTTTTAATTTTTTGAGAGAACTCCATACTGTTTTCCATAGTGGCTGCGCCGATTTACATTCCCACCAACAGTGCATAAGCTTATCCTTTTCTCCACCTTCTCACCAACGCTTGCTGTTTCCTGTCTCTTTGATGGTAGCCATGCTGACAGGTGTGAGGTGATACTTCACTGTGCTTTTGATTTGCATTTCGCTGATGATTGGTGATGTTGAGCATCTTTTCATGCACCTGTACATTTAAATTTCATAAATTATTTTTCTTTGAGATACAGTACCTGTTTGTTGAAAATATTTATCAGCATAATTATCTAGGTTCTAATCACTAAGCCAGCTGAAGGGTATTTCATATATATTGACTATTTTAGAAAAACACCTTATGACAATGAGGGGCAGGAATTATTTTTTAAAATAATTTTTATCTTTCAATTACAGTAGGTGTACAATATTATATTAGCTTCAGGTGTACAACCACTGATTAGACATTTATATAACTTATGGAGTGATCACCCCGGAAAACTCTAGAGCCCACCTGGCATTACCACGCATGGTCATCACAGTGGTACTGACTGTATCCCCTATGCTGTACTTTACATCCTGGGGCTGTTCTGTAACTGCCAGTTTGTGCTTCTTCATCCCATCATGTTTTTCATGCAGCTTCCCAACCCTCTTCCTCTCTGGAAAGCATCAAAATGTTCTCTGTATCGATGACTCTGTTTGTATTTTCTTCATTTACTTTGCTCTTTAGATTCTGTATATAAGTGAAATCATATAGTATTTGTCTTTCTCTCTCCAACTTATTTCACTTAGCACAATACCCTTCAGGTCCACCCAGTTGTTGTAGATGGCAAGATTTCATTCTTTTTTATGGCTGAGTAATACACTATTTTATATATGAGGTCTGTCCAGAAGGTATCCAGCCATGTAATGTGAAAAATAGAGACATTTGTTGAAGAAGATACAAGATACAAGATACACTGTACATAGGACAATGATGCCTCAGTCCCCTTCAAAGTAGACACCTTGGTACCTCACATGGTTCTCCCAATCGCCATCAGCTGCCCTGTTGTATTTTCTTGAATCTCATTAATGGTCTGAAATCTCTTCCTTTTCAAAGGTGATTTTAGTTTTGGGAAAAGCCAGAAGTCGCAGGGTGCCAAATCTGGGCTGTAAGGGGGCCTAAGTCAGCTGGGTGATTTGATGTTTCACCAAAAAATTCTGCATGAGAGGTGATACGTGAGCAGGCGCTTTGTTGTGATGAAGCTGCCAGTCACCAGTTGCCTATAACTGCAGCCTTCTGAATCATCCGAATAGTTTCTGCAGAAGAATGTTCAAGCTTAACACAAAATTTGAGGCAGTTTGGTTGCTCTGCTCACTCAGTTGTTTTGAATGTGACAGCCACACAGTGTATATGTTGACTCAATGCTGTCTACCACCCTCACTGACTAGTACAGTGAAGTCATCATTGTTCATGCATGTGCATTCCAGTCCACTTTCCTTGGCTGCCAAGTTACATCAATGTCATGCAAACTGTTCTTATTGTATTAACAATGGCTGGACTTTTTCCAGATAGTCCTTATACGTACCACTTCTTTTTTATCCTTTCATCTTTTGATGGACACTTAGGTTCTTCCATATCTTGGCTATTGTAATAATGCTGCAGTGAACATATGTATACATATGTCTTTTTGATTTAGTATTTTGGATTTCTTGGGATAAATACCCAGAAGTGGAATTGCTGGCTCTTTCTTTGTCTCTTGTTATATATCCTTTGTTTCAAAGTCTGTTTCGTCTAGTATAAGTATTGCTAACTCACCTTTTTTTGTTTCCATTTTCATGAAATATCTTTTTCCATCCTTTTACTTTCAATTTTTGTAGTTTTGCTCTGAAATGAGTCTCCTGTAGACAGCATATATAAGGGTCTTGTTTTGTTATCCATTCAGCCACCCTGTATCTTTTGATTTGAGCGTTTAATTCACTTGAATTTAAAGTGATTGTTGAGCCTCCCTGGACCTCCATGCCTGGTGCTGTAGCCTCTTCCAGTTCAACCACGGGGACCAACTCTTCCTGCATCCCTCCACTGCCCACTTTCTCTTTCTTTTGCCTCTCTTTGGCTGCTGCGGCTGTTGCTGCCGCCACTTCTGGCACCCCCGATACCTCTTATGCCCTGGGATGTGGGGGATCTGTCCATGAAGGGGGTTCAGGGGTTCAGGCTCCATTACCTTCCCAAAGGGCTGTTATGGTCAGCCCCACCCCTGGGGGCCATTTCCCCATTAACTACCCCCACAGCCCAAGGAAGGGTTGGGGGAAGGGCTGTCAGTTGATGTTAAGGTGGTTGGTGTTGTTTTAAACAAAATGGAGAAGCATAAATAAATAAAAGTGTTTATCTAAAAAAATTAAGTGATTATTGATATATATGTATTTATTGTAATTTTATTGCTCATATTTTATTTGCCCCCCTTTTAAAGAAGTCCCTTTAACATTTCTTATAATACTTGTTTGGTGGTGATGAATTCCTTTAGCTTTTTCTTGTCTGGGAAGCTCTTTATCTGTCATTCAGTTCTAAATGATAGCTTTGCTGGGTAGACTAATCTTGGTTTTAGTCACTTTGAATATTTTGTGTCAGTATTTTCTGGCCTGCAAAGTTTCTGTTGAGAAATCATCTGACAATGTCTTATGGGAATTCCCTTGTAGGTAACTAAGTGCCTTTCCTTGCTGCTTTTAAGATTCTCTCTTTGTCTTTAATCTTTGGCATTTTAACTGTGATATGTCTTCATGTGGGTCTCATTGACCCACATGTGGGTCTCTTCATCTTGTTTGGGATTCTCTGTGCTTCCTAGACTTGTATGTCTATTTCCTTGCCAAGTTAGGGAAGTTTTCTATCTTTTCTTCAAATAGGTTCAATTCCTTGCTCTGTCTCTTCTCCTTTTGGTACCCCTATTCTGTGAATTTTGGTATACTTGATGTTTTCCCAGAGGCTCCTTATACTATCCTCTCTTTAAAAGAAAAAAACTTTACTATTGATTTTAGATAGAGAAAGGAAAGGAGAAGGAGGGAGAGAGAAACATTGGTTTGTTGTTCCACTTATCTATGCATTCATTGGTTGATTCTTGTATGTGCCTTGATTGGGACTAAACCAGCAACCTTGGTGTATTGGGGTGAACTCTAATCAACTGAGCTACCTGGCCAGGGCAATCCTCACTTTTAGGGCTTCTTTTTTCATTTTGCTATTCTGAGTGTGTTTTCTGCTACCTTATCTTCCAAATCACTGACTTGATCCTCAGCTTCATCTAATCTACTATTGATTCCTTCTCATGTAGCCTTCATTTTAGTCTTCATTTCTGACTCATCCTTTTTTTGTTTTCTCTCTCCAATTTTATGTTTCATATCTCTTTGCTGAAGGACTCACTGAGTTGGTGCATTCTTCTCCTATGTTCCTTGAGCATCATTATAACCAGTGTTTTGAACTCTACATCTGGTCGATTGCTTGTCTCCATTTTGTTTAGTTCTTTTTTTGGAGATTTCTCCTCTTCTTTCATTTGGGTCATATTCCTTTGTCTCCTCATTTTGGCAGCCTCCATAATACATTGTTTCTATGTATTACGTAGAGCTGCTACATCTCCCGTCTTGGTAGAGTGACCTAATTCAGTAGGTGTCCTGTAGGGCCCAGTGGCACAGCCTCATAGGGCATTCCAGGTGGACCCTCCGTGTTGGCTGTGTGCACTCTCCTGTTGTTGTTGAGACTTCTTTGTTGTTGGCATGTGAATTGGAGGGATTGATGCCAGGCCAATTCGTTCCAAGGACCAACTATGACTAGAGTGAAAGAGCTTCTGTGCAGGGGTCCACCCTACAGAGCAGGACTCACTTAAGGGCTCTGGTGCCTGCTGAGTCCACCCTTTGACTGTTGCTCATGGAGGTGGTTGCGTTGTGTTTCATTGTGGTTGGAAGTTGTCCACTGGGTGCAATGGCTCTGGCATCTCTTGGGAGATGTACGCCAAGGTCAGCCACTGCCTGTGTCCTGCCCAGGGCCACCTAGCATGAGCTACAAAGTGATCTGCGGATGGCTGCTCCTTGTGCTTGGAGATGCCCAGGAGAAGCCAAGCTGTGAATGGAATCCAGCTGCCACTAATGCAGGGCTTGGGGCTGCTTAGAAAGAGTTAATGTGGTATACTGAGGCCAAATGATGCTTGTGTGGCATTTGTGGATCTTTGAGAGATTTTAGGAAGATCTGCAGCATGAGCCAAGACAGACAGTTTTTATGGAAATGTCACTGGAAGTCGCTTAGGTGTCCTGTAAGTTGGATGGTGTGGGGACTCAGGGAACACTAGGGTGGGGCAAAGACTGTTTGCCAGGTTGATGGAGACTCATATATGGCACCTGCCTGCAGTGCAGGGGGAGGGCTCAGCAAAGGAACAATGCCTTCTGCCAGCACTTCAGTCTGGGAGAAAGCAGTTCGTCCAGACCTTGCCCTGAAGCCAGACAATTCAGTTTCTTCTCACAGGCATATTCCTGGTGTCTTTCAAGCTGCTGCCTTAGCCCTTGAGCTCAGAGCAAGTCAGTTTGTCAACAAGTAAAGTCCATGGCCCTTTAAGAGGAAAGTGTGAGACTCCAAAAGCCCTTTATTTAACTTATGTGTAATCCCCACTGTTTTTTTTTTACAGCCAGAAGTTATGGGGACTTTCCTTCCTGGCACTGGAACCCTGGCCTCAGGGGCCTGGTGTGGGGCTGGGGCCCCTCACTCTTCATGGGAGAATCCCCAAAGCTGAAATATGTCTTCTGGTTTTAACTGCTACATGTGGGTGTGGGACACGCCTGTTCCACAACTCTGCCCTTCCTACCAGTCTTGACGTGGCTTCTTTATACTCTTAGCTATAGGACTTCTGTTCAGCCAGATTTCAGGCAATTCTCAGTGATGGTGTTTCTGTAGTTTAGTTTGTAATTTCGATGTGGTTGTGGGGGGAGGTGAGTACAGTGTTTACCTACTCTCCCATCTTGACCAGAAGTCCTGTATTGACCTTTTAAGAATGTATTTTAGTGAACTTGTGTTTATCTTTTGCCCCATTTATGTGAAAACCACAAGAATTTAGGGTTACAAATGAGTCTCCTCAGCACAGAATTTATTTTTACACAATGAACAAGGAGCATTTTTTTTTATTTTAGGAACATCCTTATTGTCATGATCACCCATTGGCATCTGAGCCTTAGGTTTTAAGAACTTTATGGTCTAAATGCATTAAATTTGTTTCAGTCTTGACCCTGCCCTGCTGCTCCGACCTTCCTTACTCCTCCCACCATTCTCAACAGTAGAGACCTCATCCTCATGTGCACTAGATTCACTGTCTAGAGGTGTTTCCTGGTAAGGGGTGGGGTGGGGGGGCATTGAATAATCCCAGTTATTTACTTTTTAAGCAGTAATGAACACTATATATATTTTTTTTTCCCACTAGATCCTTGGAGCAGGAAAGACAGAGGAGCAAGTTGGAGCACAACAAAGAAAAGTCAGAGTCATCTTGTTTTCAGTTTTAGGGGAAATGGGCCTACAGTTTTTAATGTAACCACTTTGAGCTTTCTTGTGGCCATTTTGAAAGACGGAGCATTTCAATGCTGTTTCAAACAACATTAAGCTTTCAGTGTTTTCACTTTTAAGTAAATACTAGGCTGACACCTGCACACTATCCCTGACCCCCAGCCCAGGAGGGTCAGGGCTCGGGTGAGGGTTAAGCACCATCTGGCAAACAAACCAAGTGAAACTAAGCATTACCAGTCAGCCATGCTTGTTTATCTCATGAGAACTGTCAATCCTGGATCAGTTTGTCCTTGGCTTATATCTCACTTTGTCTGATTTCTCTTTTTGCGTAATAATGCTTATGCTCATTAACTTTTGCATAACAAATAGATTTGAATGCTGGAGAATGGAACTTAACTTTGCTTTTCACTTTAAATTGCATGAATGGCCAGTCCTATAGCTTGGAGGCTTCCTTCCTGATTATATTAACCTGATTTGATTGGGTTTATGTTGGGAGGGGAGTGGAGTGGGAATGGAACAGCTCTTTGGACTACACTTCTATCCTCAAATCACATTTCTAACAGGTTCTTCAGCAGTATACATACCCTCAATCTACTGCTATCAACTCCTGTATAATAACCTCACAGGGGAAGACAGGCTCACTCAGTTATGTTAACACATTACAGCACAACAACTTTGTTTTTTTCATGTTATTTTTAAAATTAAAGTAATATTGAGTAATTGGATGTGGGCTTGTCAGAGCAGTAGATTTATAAAACATTTTAAACAATTAAGAAATAAAGCAGAAAATAAAAGCCTTTCATAAAGAAAGTTATTAGAGATGGAAAAAGGTGAGGAAAGTCTATTTTACTTGGGGCATTTTTTTGTAATTTAACAAATATTAGTGATTTAACACTTGGGCCAAGATTCTTTTGACTTTGCTGCACAGACTGTCTTACCTCAGGAGAGATAAGCACGGTACAAATATTATAAAGAAAGGAATAAAACAGGGGAAGAAGGAGAGAATTTCTTTTTTGTGAGATGGACAGGGAAATAGCCAGGCTTAAGTTTCCAAATTAAAGTGGTATTGTCATTTGGGCTGATATGCTTAAACTTCACTTCAGCCTCTTGGCTGATGGCAGAAAATCATTGCCCCAGTGGGGAATGGAGGGGAGCCGCCGTGGAGGGTCTGCTCCAAAATCCTGTCCCATGTGGTTGGTGGTTAGGTCACATAATGAAAGGATTTTTATTCTAAGTCACTAATCTTCAAGACTAAATTTGCTAGTTATGCATCACTCTCCCTCATTCTAACCTCTCTCTTCCCCACCTGTTCCAGCCTTCCTGCTATTCTTCCAAGTCCCAAGCATGTGCCTCTAGGAGAGGCATTGTGAGGCTGTGCACAGGTCGTTCACGGCACAGCAGTCTGGCTGAGTGGGCGGGGAGGTCTCATTAGCAGCTCCAAACCAGCCCAGGCATGGGCTGCTTTTTCCTGATTCACTGGCACGGTGACAGCTGCCCCTGGGTCCTTGCATTTGCTGCTTCTCTCCGCCTTCCCTCTGCCTCAAATGCTCTCTGCCCTGACGTTGTCCCTTCATTGCATTCTCTGCTCGGCAGCACCACCTCTCAGTAACAGCCCCCATCACTCTGCCTTCTCACCCTGCTTTATTTTCTTCATAGTTCACTAGCTGACATTATATAATATATGGTGTAAAATATATTTATTTGTTCTTTCCCCCTACTGAAATATAAGCTCTGTGAGGCCTTTGCTGGCTGCTGTATTCGAAGCACCCTTCAAAGTGCCTGGCACGGAGTGGGCACCTGATAAACATTTGTGGGATGTTTAAGAACACCCACCCCCAAGGCTTTCTAAGCCCAGAGTTAGGCTCAACTCAGTGTTTGTTTTGTCCCTGCTCAGGCAGAAGCTTCTCTAATTAACTGACCTCCACGACCCAGAAAAGCTAAACCAAAAATAGAAAACACAAAAGCTGTTGGCTGTGAACCTCAGTGACTGGGGAAGTGGTGTCTGCACTTAAGAATCAATTACCTGGGGATCCTGACAACAAAACAAAGTCCCCAAATGATGCTTGCCACACCGCCCCATGCCCTCTCTGTGGAGCCTCTGACAAGGGGTATGTTCATTGGTGAATTAGCAGTTTATCTGGAAACATGTAATGTGGGATAGGAAAGATATACAGTGCTTTGATTTGAATTTTAAAGGTCAATTCTAACAACGTGGTTTGTTGTTAGAAGTCCTCAAATGTCTTCTATTAATAGCATCATGTAGCACCACCACAGCTCAGTAGAGAGGGTTGAGATTCTGTCTCCCCACTGTTTCACCTTAGCTGAGATCCCAAGAAGCGGAAGTCAGTGCTGAGATGATGCCTTGGAAGTAGAGAAAACTCACACACCCTCTTTGCCTACCGTTTGAGCTTTTAGAATTTACCAGATCTTCCTCCTGACAGTCTGGTTTAAAAATGCCTGGAGTCTGGCAAACATCCCCAGAACTTACAGAGCGCTGCTCACTAATCGTCGACCCCTGGTGAGAGTGCAGTGCCGCGGGCGGGCAGGCAGGTGGGCAGCTGCTCCCGCCCCACCCCAGCACGGAGGCGTGGGGTCCTGCCCTGCTCACGCAAGGAGAACCAAGGACGGCCCTTCTGGAAGAACAGAGAGAGCAGACCAGCCCCCACTGCTTGCTGTCAGCTGTGTTGACACGTGCCCTCTCTTGGACATGGCAGCTTCTGCAGATACCAAGCGACCTGACCTTCCTCGGAGAGCCAGGCTATAGGTCCCTGCCAGCCCAGTGCTTGCTGCAGGGGGAAAACAGCTCCTGGAAACAGGAACTCAGCAGAGGTGGGGGAAGATTTGCGTTCAGCGTCAGTAACTGGTGGGTTGAAGCTGAATTTTAAATGCTCTCCAGCTTGTTCTAGGTTGGATTTCATGTATTGTGCTTAATAAAACTTAGGAAAGTGTAATCTTGTGCTTTTAAGAGGGGTGATTATAGGTCTGTGTCTGATGGCACAGGAAGGTTGCCCACGTGGTACGTCCTGGGAAAAGAACAATCGGTGCCTTACTGCCTGAGCTGTTTAGGGGGGTTTGTTCCAACTACAGTGCTTCCTGTCACTTGCATTCTGCATGTTGTCTTTGATGACAAAGCTTATCGTGACATTACTCAGTCCTGGGTGTAAAAACTACAACCTGATGTATTTCCTCCTTCCAGTCCTTCCTGTAAATTCAGAGTCTGTCCTGAGAGGACCTCCTCACTGCTAATCCTGCACCCACAGTGGTGGCCTGTGACATTTCCACTAGGGCTTTCCCCACATCATATGGGAAGGTATTTACATTTCGGAGCTTAAAACTGCCAGCACAGAGCTTTCTATCAGAAAGGATTCTCTTTCCAAAAGTGTTGTAAGGAGTCCTGTGCTTATTTCTTCATATGACAATTGAAAATTTGCGATCAGCCTGGCCCTTTCTCCTTTTCCGTGAATGGGTAAGATGCCACGTGGGCACTTGTCATGGCTGGTCAGCAGTCCCTAGGTGAAATGGGAAAGGAGGGTCTTTGGGGACCATTCTGGTCTTTCCCTAGCCCTTTCTGTTTAATCCTAATGTACAGTTTCTTAAGTTCAGTTCCCTCGATTTACAGATATGCAAACCAGAGCCCAGGGAAGTAAGGCTGAGTGTGCAAGGCCATGCAGCTGGGTTTCTGACTCCCAGCCCTGTGCTTTCTCCGAAACTACTTTGGGTACAGTGTGGGGTGACTGAAAGAGCCTGGCTTTCCAATCAGATACGTCCTGGGCTTAAAGTTTGACTTTGTCACATACTGGCTATGTGATCATGGGCAAGTTGTTTAACTTCTCTGATCTGCAAAGGGAAACCATAATGTTTTCTTGCAAAGTTGTGAATATTGATGTATAAAAAGTGCTAGACACAGACGAGGTATTAATAACAGGTAGCTGCCTCCTCCCGTTTCCCTGCTTACTCAAGGAAGGACAAACGCTGCTACAGCATGGCAAAATACTGGCTTAAGATGGTACAGTTTTTAAGGATATTTATCTTTTAGTAGAGATCCTTAAACGTGAAAAAGCCATTGAACTATGAAGGTATGAACTTTGGTAAGGAGAGGACACCTGGGCATAAAAGCCAGGTAAATGCAGTGCAGTGGGTGTTAGGGGAGCAGCTCCGCCTGAAGGTGATGGGAGGAAGCCCGTGTGAGAACTTGAAAGGCATGAAGACTGACATGGTCGAGTTCCAGGTAGACAGCCCCAGGGACGGTTGCCATGGTTAGGTAATTAGCAGTATTAGTTAGACTGAAGAGGGACAGAGCTCAGAACCAGAATCCCAGAGAAGGTGAGATACATGCTTATAGATCTGATTGGCTAACATCGGGGCGATCAGTTTGGAGGTGGTAGGGCCTCAGAACCTGGTCTCTCTGTTCAGGACCTGGAAAGGCTGGAGGGGGTGCCGACTGAAAGATCCCAGCATGCCAGCAACTGCTTTTGCTCTTTCCTTTTAAGCGTGGCCTGAAGAGGTTTTGTATGTCATGTCAGTTGTCATTAGTTCTTATTTGCATACTGAGTGGTTTTCTTTAAAAAAACAAACAAACAACAGAATTCTAGGGAAAACAAACCTAAATTCTAAACCGTCAGCAATTCTTTCCTAATCTTTCTTGATATTCTACTGATATTTCATACAATTATAATCCATGTGTGAATTCCATCTTATGTTCCGTTCTAAATGTAGTTCTATGAATTAACATAGTAACACATCCTTTCCATCTTTAATGCCTCTGAAATGTTTCATCCAGGTGACAGCACAGTTCTCCACTGGAAGTATGTGGGATGCTACGAATATCATGATTACCTACTGCACCATTATGAGAAGATCTTTGGACATTTTTCCTTTTAGGCGTTTTCACAGCATAAATTCCCCAAAATGGAATTATGAGATCAAATATATGACCAGTTTGGTAGCTCCTGTTATGATTAACAAATTTCTTTAGGGAAATCAAAAACTGAGGTGTTTCTCCTTACTATCCTGTCGACCCAGAACCCACGCAGGACCCATGCCCCATATTCCACAGGGACATGCCCACACTTTGTCCTGGGTTCTACACTATATGTGCGCTGCAAGGTTTTAGCAAGGCTAGCCTCCAGGCTGAGGCCAGAGTCCCTGCTGGGGAAGCTGACTCATGCTGGCCTCCGCTCAAGGTTGACCTCAACTCCAGAGAGAAGCCTGAGAGGAAATGCTGCTTCTCTTTCTATTTAGAAAGCACGCGCCTCATGCAGCAGAGGGGAGGAGGACACAGAGCTGGACTGGAAAAGGACTTGACTATACGGATTATCACAGTTTACTGTAGTATACTGTTGCCAGGTCTTTTCATAATGAAGACCCTATCTGCTCAGTGAGAAGTGGAGATAACTAATTTTTGTTTACTGTTGATCTGCATTTTGTTGTTCCAAAGGAAAGCGGTGAGTCTGTCTCACTTTCCGCTGAGCACTAGCCTCAGTCCACTAGTCTGTGAGCTCTCAGGAGGCAGGGCCCTGACCTGCTATACTGCCTGCTGCCCTGTCCAGCACATGGTGCAGCACTGTGTGCGGGAAATATTTGTCACCTCCCTGAATGAATGAATGGCTGTGGGAAACTTCTAAAAAATGAGACAACCCAGTTCTTTTTTTTTCCAGGAATTTTCTATCCAAGCTACATATGGAGGGTTTTTTGTTTTTTTTAAATAGTTAAGGGTGACAACACAGAGTTTAGCAGACTTAAAGTGCACACCAGCTATGTCCTTGATGTAAAGACCAGCCCAAACAAAAGGAAATTAATTTCAGAAATTCCCCTGTGAAACGCAATTTCATCAGTAATTTTCAGGGAAACTTGAGGACTGTTTTGAATTTGGCTGGTGGCTGAGGGAACGGAGATGTGATGAGTCAGCACCCATGGCCCCATCTCTAAATAGTCTGGCATGAATTAATCATTAGACAACACTCAGCGCCTCACCCACGTTTACTTTCAATTTTCAAGATTATGTTTCACAGATCCACAAGTGACACTGAAAATAATTTTTCTCTCAGAAATTTGGTTAAAAAACATCTATGGTATGAATAGGATACTGTTTTTTCCATTTCCATCCAAACCGGTGGTCTTTAGTGTAGAAAGCCATTGTTTTTTGATATTATTGAATTTTGATATCTAGCCATTTTCTGAAATACTTTTACTGTAGCATTTTTTTGCTGTTGAATGTCTTAAGTCTTTTAATTATACTCTCATATCATTTGCTATCATTCATTGAACCCACTGCTTGATTTAATTTACTAATATTTTATTTAGAATTGTTTATATCTTCATAAGTAAAATTGCTTTATAATTGTTATTACATATTTTGTAGCAAGTTTTGGTATTAAGGAGATACATATACAGTGAGCTAGGGGGCTTTCTATCTTTTTTCATGATCTGGAATGGTTTGAGAAGCATCGCAATAATCATGTAGTGCTTATTCCAGAATTGTAATGTTTTAGAACATTAGGAAAACATATCAGCTTAGAATATCATCAAATTAAAGGTAAAAATTATGTTATTATAGCAATAAGTGAAAATTTGATAAAGTTAAGTAGGTTTTCTAATACAAATCCCAAGTATTACAGGAACAGAAGGAAACCACCTAAACCCGCCAAGGACTGTGAATCACAGTCAGTGAGATCATCTGCTTGAGAGAAACATGAAAGCAACTACTGTCAAAATTAGTGACAAAGCTGGAAAGTTTTAACTAATGTGATAAGACTCCCCCATAAAGCTGAAAGATAAGCTTTTTGCAGTGGTGTGACCATATACCTAGAAAATGCAAATGATTCCAATTAAAAAACAATTAGAACAATTAGAAATTTTAACTCGATTGATAAATACCAGATGTATATACCGAAATCATTAGCTTTCTTCTATATTAACAGTTATCTGTTAGATATGGAAAAAATACCATTCATAATAGTGACAAAAATTATAAAATAACATAGAACAAAATCAATGATAAAGGTACAAGAATTACGTTTTTTTTTTTCTTTTATGCTGCTGGTTTTGTTTTTGTTTTTTAATTTTTTTTATTTATTTATCTTTAGAGGGGAAGGATAGGAGAGAGGGAGAGGGAGAGAAATATCATTGTATGGTTGCCTCTTGTGTGTCCCATGCTGGGAACTGGCCTGCAACCCAGGCATGTGCCCTGACTGGGAATTGAACCGCAATCCTTTGGTTCACAGGCCCTCGCTCAATCCACTGAGCTACACCAGCCAGGGCAAGAATTATGTTTTTTAAAACTAACATTTTATTAAAGTATCTAAATAAATGGAGCATTACACCTTATATATGGGTAGAAGGATTAAACGTCAATTCTTAACAAAGAGATACATTTAATGTAATAGAAATGAAGATACATTTTGTTAGAAATTAGATAATGATTTAAATATTTGTATGCAATAAGAATATTTAAAAGTTTATTGGATAAATTTGGAAGAGTAATAAGGAAGCACTTGCCTGAGCAGAGAGAATAAAACTTACTATAAAACTCCTAAAATCAAAATAATATAGTTGCAACACAACACAATTACAATAGAATTCAGAAATATACAGATTATATATGAGGACTTGTATCATGAATTTGTATCTTAATTATGTGGGAAAGGATGTGTATTAAATGGGGTTGGTATAATTAACTGTTCATCTGGATATCTGGAAGGCCCTGAGTGAGTTTGTTTGGGTTCAAATCCTAGTTATGTGCCCTAGTGGTGGGAACTTGGCTGGCTCCTTAAATTCTCTAATTCTTAATTTTGTTATCTCTAATCCAAAGTCTATAATGTACTTCAGATTAGAAGTATCAATCCACAGCGCCTGCCACATAGAATTGCTTGGTAAATGCTTGTTCTTATTGTTACTCTTATTATTATTACTTCTTCATATTATATAAAACAAGTCCCAGATGGATTAAAGAGCTAAACTTAAAGCATAAAACAATAAAAATAACAAGGAAATATAGGAGAGTATTTGTATAGTCTCAGGTTGGGGGAGATTTAACCTATAGCAAGACAGAAAACCCAGCAGCTATAAAAGAAAAATCTGATGAATTCAACAACATAAAAAATTAGAAACTTCTGCCTAGAAAATGGTGGTCTTGAAGTCAATATAGAACAGACATGAAAATAAAATACAAAGAACTCCTACAATCTGATGAAAGAATAAAAAAAGAAAATAGGCTCAGGATATGAAAAATTAGTTCACAAATGAATTTCATTTAGCTGATAAATGTATTAAAAATGCTCAACTATACTAGGCCAGGAAAATGCAAATTGCAGTAGTAGTGAGCCATTTTTTTAATCCATCAGACTGAAATCAATTTGTAAATTTATCGATTTATGAAACTGGTAACATCCAGCTCTGGCTGGAGAATAGGCAGTTCAACATTGTTGACCAGAGTGTGTCTGCCACAGTTCTTAAAAAGTTAAATCTTGGAAAGTTGGCGAATCAGTTAAAATAAAACTTGCACATACATTTTGACCCAGCAATCCCACTTTTAAAAATCTAGCTTGTAGAAATACAAGTGCCAATAATTAAAGGGTAGGTGTATAAGGGAATTTGTTGCATCATTTTTTTGTAGGCCGCTCCCTCAAAAACAAAACAAAACAAAAAACGAAACCTGAAAATAATCTGAAGATTTCTTAAGGTAATAGATGACCAAGTTATGGAATAGAGTGCATTTCTACAAAGGAATAAATTACACATGCCTGTATTGACCCGGAGTAACAAAAGCAAGTTCCTGAGCCATGACATAATAGCCAACGTTTATTGAACACTCCAATGTGCTATCTTCCAGTGTAGTAACCTCCTGTGGCCCAGATGACCCTTCAGAGAGAAACCAGATCCCTTCAACAATTTCAAAACAAAATCACCTCTACCACCATCGGAGGGGAACTTGTTACATTCCGTGGCTTGGCCCCATGACAGCGGGAACATCAGACAGGCTGGGCCTCACATGGACAGTCTGCTACAATAAACCTTGACATAATGAGCATCAAACCTTAACATGATACCAGATACAGAACTTTTTCATCAGAATTCCATCTTGCTAAAGAGTGATTTAGTGAAAGAAGTGACTAGGTCTGTGGGGGAAGCTCAGCTAGCCCAAGAAGTCAAAGTAAACGCCATTCAGGAAAATTATCAAAAACATTGCCAAACCAAGGGAAAAAGCCTGCACGTGCTTCTAGAGGAAAGACGGGACCTTGTGCTCCTGGATGTTTCAAATAGTCATGGAATATGAAATGTTCTTCTCATTTCATTAAAAGAGATTTATCTTATGTGAATGTTTTTTACCTTCTTTTTAGCATTAACGTTAATCTAATTTTCTGTGTCAACCAATTGCTCTAAAGTTGATTGAAATTGGATAGATACTCCAAAAAAAGTAGTCTTCCTTGAGCTACGGTTTTGCTTTCCATGATTTCAGTTACCCACAGTCCAAAAATATTAAATGGAATATTCCAGAAATAAAGAGTTCATAAGTTTTCAAATGCACACACACACACACACACACACATACATACATGTAGGTGATATTTTCACTGAATGTCTATACCAGGATTCTCTCTCATCACATCTGTACCCTTGTCCCTGGCAGATTCTGGGTTTTGGCTTTCTCTGCTGGTTTTTGTATTTACCAGACATGTATGTTCCATTGGTGACTTCCTTACCTATTCTCTTTGTTGTTTTAATTTTATCCACCACTTCTTTTAAACATGTTTATATAATAATGGGCTCTGGAGTGACAGGTGGAGATTGTGTATGTTTGGTTCAGTCTCTTAAACCAGAAGCCTTTAATTTCATGTTATTAAATAAGAAATAGGGAAAAGACTGCCCTACTTATGCATGCATTTATATATATAGATATAAATTTGTATAAGGGCAGAGGAAGATATGGAAGGATACACATGAGAGTTAACATTTGATTTGACACCTTGGCAATCTGTTGTCCTTGAGTGGAAAGCTCTGGTGATTTGGTAAATAATATTATTTTACTTTCCAACTGTGGCTATGACCTGAACCAACAAGCTTCTATATTTATTATCATCATACTACTTTGTCAGTTTTGAATTAGTTACTCACAAAGAATGCAAGATCCCATAACTGCCAAAACAAATCATCTTAATTAAGGCCTCTAAGCCAAGGAAAGCATTTTAAAATAACAATAGCTAGGAATAACTCATTGTTTCAGAATTAAGAGCACTACTCTTCAGATTTCCGTTTTAAATTTAAAAAAATCTATAGAGAGAACTTACTGGAAAAAGAAATTACATTTAAGAACACCTTTGTGATATGTGCTGAGAGCACGGGAGATTTTAAAACTACCTTAGTCTTCTCAACATACATACTTTTGTAAAATTATATCCTTTGATTTTTCTGCCAGTGAGTGAAATAGCATGTTCCATTCTCAGTGCACTAAACCACAGGATTAACTAATATTCAAGCAAAAGCAATCACATTTATTAAAGTTCCCATGAAGCTGTGGTCTAAAACAATAAACCATAATAATTTGGTATCCATTAATCATATAAATTTACTGTTTCTAGTATATTTTAAATTCCCTATGATTAAAAGGGCGAGAAAGGGAAAATATTTCTTTTTATAATGGATAATGTTAGGAAAAGAATAAACCCAAGGGAGTGTAAGCAATTAATTTGCATTACTTGGTAACTCATGATTCTGGCAAAACCATGTGCAAAGGGCTAGTGGGCTGGGTTGAGTCAACAGTAACCAACCACATTCTGTCTTTGGAGCAGGTGGCAGGAATTTAGAACCAAAATGACTGCCTGGAAAGCCTGGCAGAGGCACAAGGAGACAGATGGCAAAGAAAGGGAAAATTTCTCCCCATTCATTCACCAAATATAATTCAGTATCTCCTTTTTACCGGTGTTAAGTGCTTTTCAAAAATTGATCTCACTTAATCTTCTCATGAACACTTACAGAGAGACAGAGAGAGAGAGAGACAGAGAGAGAGACAGAGAGAGAGAGGGAGAGGACCAACGTAACCCAGCTAGTAAGCAGAAGAGCATAGTTTTGAATGTAAACGGCCTGATGTCAAAGCCTGTGCTCTGTTCTCTTTTCCCGGGACTGTTGCCTACACCGGTAGAAATTATTTGCTGAATCTCTTTACTCCTTGCTAGAGTGTGAACTCCTTGACGGCAGAGGCTGTGTCTGCCTTGTGGATGCTTGTGTCCCTCACTGCACTCCACAGCGTCCTCTGCTTGGAGCAGGGTACTTCCTGTTCCATTTACATTCCATTTGGTGCAACCTGCTGAGGATTTTTCCTTTCCCTTCATCCAGGCTTCTGGTGCCCCTTTCTGACAGTTTCCTGCTCCCACTCTTTCCATCAAAGCCATTTCCCAGGCAGCAGTGATCTTTTAAAATGCAGATCAGATAATCTTGATTTTAGAATCTAATCCAAATCCTTACCAATGGCCATGGCCCTGTCAGGGAGCTGCCCACGCGTGTCCTGTGGTCTCCAGCCTCTCCTGTGTTCCAGACACACCAGCTCTCTCCCCATTTCTCATTATTCTGAGCTCTGTTCCACCTTGGAACCTCTGAGCTACAGCTGCTTCCTTTTCTCTCTTGGTTTTCTTTGATTATCCTAGAGAAATATATGCGCAAGGGAGCACATACAAGGATGTTTATTGCAGCATTGTTTGTAATACAGCTGAAAACAGCCCAATATCTTGTGTCAGAAGGGGCCTGTGCATAGTGCATATACACCTCTGCACTATGGTGTATATTCTCTATACTTCAGAATATTATGTAGCAGTAAAAAACCCAGACATATAGGCAGATGGGAGTATAAATTGGTATAGCATCCAAAGAAGACAATTTGAGAATATCTATCAAAATTAGCAATATAAATATTGTTTCACTGTGCAGTTTCCCTTTTGGAAATTCATCCTACAGACAGACTTCCACACAAAGTTAAGTTCTGGTACACGGAAAAATCGAGTGGCCTCCACTAGAAATGCCTGCAGGTGGTGCAGTGACCTTGGGAGAGGGCCTGGACGTCCTCTTCCTGGTGGAAGAGGGAAGAAATGCTCCAGGGAAAGACTGCATGTATAGGAGGGCAGAGGGTATTTACTGAACACAGATCTAACATCACACAAAGTTCTACTGGGCAAGACAGGTCTAGCCTTTCCCACTATTGGGCCATTGAAATGCAGCTTGAGATGTGCTAAGAGTATACATACACACTGGATTATAAAGGCTCAGTCTGAAAACAATGTAAAATATTAATAATTTTTATATGGGTTACATGTTGAAATGATATTTTGGGTATATTATATATTAAAATATGATTAAAATTGATTCTACTTTTCAAATGTGGGCCCTGGAAAATTTTAAATTACACATACAGCTCATATTATATTTCTGTTGGACAGAGTTGATCTAAAAAGCGCAGGGGAAAAGCTTGAGGGGGGATCCAGTCGGAGCAGGGCTGAGGATTAAGGAGGCGTTTTGAAAATGACGGCCTTACTGTGGTCCGTTTTGGTCCCAGGTGATGTGTGGCTTTTTTCAGTTTGACCCGTGGGGGCCTCTGGTCTGGCACAGAAAACAGTGGTGTGGGTTGGTGTGGACAGCCTTTGTTTGTGGAGACAGTTCAGGACTTTCCCAGGTTCTCCTTTCCCCATGAAAATGTACGCCCCTCTGGTCTTAACTTGGCTGATAATACCTCCGCATTCTACCTCCTTTTACATTGGAGTTCACCCCGAGTAAGACCAGCCCTTCTCTTAAAAATGTAAAAAATGCTCGACTTACTTATAATAGGAGAAACCCAAAACAAAGTACAAGGAGATACCATTTTTCACCTAGCGGATTGGCCAAGATAAAAACAAGATAAAAAACCTGTGTGGGCAAGGTTTGAAAAAAGACGGTAGTAGAACTTAGTACAACCTTTATGGAAGACAAACTGATAGTGTCTAGCAGAACTTTAATTGTGTATGTTCTTTGACTTAATCCTGGTATTTTGCCTATAGATATGCATTATGTAAAATGACATATATAAAAGGTATTCATCACAATAATGTTCATAAAAGATGAAGACTGAAAATAAATATCCATTAGTAGTGATGAAATAAATGATGTGTATAATTTCAATAGAATTATAAAATAATCACATAACTTCGCAGCAGGCAGCCACTAAAATAAGGCAGATCTATATGTACAGAGAGGGTCTCCAAGATATGTCATTAAGTTGTTTATAAAAGAAACCAAGTGAGACAGTGTATGTAGCACACTGCCATTTCTGTGGGAGGAAAACTCAATGTATTTGCTCACTTACATATTTACAACAGTATAGGTTTTTTGAAGGGTATGTAAGAAAATAGCAGTGGTAGCCTCCAGAGGAGAAGTGTGTATTGTGGGAGAAAGGAGACTTTACCTCTCACTGTATACTATTTTGTACCTTTAACAATTTATAAATTACATACATTGTTAATCCAATAAAACTAAGTAAAGCATTTAATGACTTCTATATAGGGCATTTCTTCTTACCACAGCTCTATAGAGCTGCTTTTGCCAACACTTCACAGTACATGTCTTCTGTGGTTCTGCAACTCTCTTTTTGCTTTCTGGAGTTCAGAGTTACAGTATTTCCACTCAGTTACTAAGAGAAATATTTTTGTATTTGTTTATTTGATTGTCAAGTACTGTATCTGGATTTACTAATATATTTTTTAATCCTCATCCAAGGACTTTTTTTTTTTTTCCATTGCTTTTTAGAGAGAAAGGACGGGCTAGAGAGAAGCATCCATGTGAGAGGGAAGCACTCACTGACTGGTTGCCTCGAGTAAGTGCCCGGACCAGGGATTGTGTGCACCTGGCCCAGGGACTGAACCTGAGAGCTAGGTATGTGCCTTGACCGGGAATTGAACCCACAATCTTTTGCTTACAGGAGAATGCTCCAACCGACTAAACTATTCTGGCCAGGGCTAATTTTTAGGTTTTAAGGATTTTGATTTTTCCCTCTATTTTGTCCCTTTTATCATACTTAAACCACATCAAGTTAATGAAAGTTTTACAAAAACACACTGAGAAATCAAAGTTCTCCTATTCTTTGACATTTTCTTGAAATATACATTTAAATTACACAGAACTGAAAAGAAAAACCCAAACACCCAGTGCAAAGTACCCTCTATGTGTTAAAGAAATCTCTCAAAAATCAGGTACTTCTGTGTTTTTAAAATCTGAGTGAAAACTCTGCATAAACATAGTAGATACCTTAATCCATTAGAGCTGTTATAACAAAAACACCATGGACTGGGTGGCTTAAACAAATGTTTATTTCTCACAGTCCTGGAGGTTGGAGGTCCAAGATCAAGTCTAGCGGATCTGGTGTCTGGTTCATGAACGGCTGCCTTCGTGCTGTCCTCTCGCAGTGGAAGGGGTGAGAGAGTTTTCTGGGTCTTGTTTGTAAAGGAGGGAGTGGCCCTCATGACCTATTTACCTCCCAAAGGCCCCACCTCCTAATACTAAGCATTGAGAGTTAGGATTTTAAAGTAGGAATTTTGGGGGAAAACAAACATTCAGCCCATAAGAATAGGCACATTTATTAAATCAGAAATAATAACTAAGGAAGAAAATGATCAAAAATGTATTTAATTTGCTTTACTACCCACTTTTCTGAAGCCAAATACAAAGATCAAATGTATTGATCTTTGTATCCAAAGACTGATCCAGTCTCCAAAGTCTGGATTGAGTTATGTGGGTAACTCAATTGAGTTGGAAGTGTTAAACAAAACTCTGATTTTATTGTAATTTGCCCATGAAAGAAAAAAGGATGCATCATAAATAGCCATTGGAACTGGTTAATGAAAGAATGATTTTGGTAAATGATCTGAATTCACAGAAAATTTTCAAAAACTGTCACAAAGTATGATGGTCAAGGTCCTTCATCTGAAAGGTGTCCTTGGGCCCGGTCATGGTAAGCCAGGGGCCCTTGCAGGAGGTCTGGAAGCCTCTGGAGAGCGGTTGGGTTATCTTCTGAGAGCACTTTCTTCCAACAGGACTGGAATTTTGGCTCACAGTGGGTTGAGTCAGGAGATCAGAAAACTGGGCTACCTAGCAAATTTCAAAAACACAAAATTGTGAGCTAAATTAAATGATTGTTGTATTGAGCTACCAAGTCTTGGGGTTTTGTTATGCAGCAGTAGGTGTGGTAACTCCCCACCAGCCATCAGCAGGGCATGATATATCTCACATTCCCACCAGCAGTTGGCGCTATTGAGCTTTCCAATTTTTACCCATCTTATAGGTGGGTATATAGGCATAAACGGTATTGTTTAATTTGGATTTCTTTAGGCTTATAAATGAAATTGAGTATCTCTTCATATGCCTGGTGGACTTTGGGCTTTCTCTTCTTCAAGTTGCTATCTTTTTCTTGATGATTTTTAATCCTTGCATATTCTAGATATTAATACCTTTCCATTTTGAGATATCACAAATATCTTCTACTGTTCTGTAATCTGATTTTTATCCATGATGTTCTTGTTGAATAAAACTCAATTTGTTTTCTGTAATCAAATGCATCAACATTTTGCCTCATGGTTTGTGTTCGTGAAGTTTTAAGAAACACTTCCCAACTCCAAGGGTCATGAAGACACCTTACTACAGTGTCGTCTTATTTAGGGTTCTTAGAAAATTACATTTTTTTGTTTATCTTTCATTCATTGTGCTAGTTTGGAAAGTGCATTTTCAAGAGCCTTTTCTACCATGACATCTGGGTCCCACGGCCCTGCTTTGGTGCGTGGTGTGGGATAGAGTCTGGGTTTTCCTTTCCTTCAGAGTGAGTCAGTCTCCTTAGCACCGTCTGTTGCACAGTTCATCCTTTCCCCCATTGGTTTGTGGGGACACTTTTGCTGTGTATTAAGTTCTCTTGTGGAAATGGCACGTTGGAGATCTTTCTTCTATTCTATTGGATAATTTGCCAGTTCGTGTGCTATTACAACACTGTTTTTTGTTTGCTTGTTTTTACTATAACATGAGGTTTGATATTTTCTTGGTTTTAGGCATTGGACCAGATGCTTTTATTCTATATTCTCACATAATCTGCTCAGAAACCTGCAAGTTCAGAATTATTATCTCTATTTTACACATAAGGAAACAGGCCTAGAAAATTTCATTTCATTGCTTGAGGTTCATGTGCTGTTGTACATATAGTACAGCTAAGGTTTGAGTAAGTCAGCCTGGCTCGAGAGCTCTGTTTCCTTTCTAACATGCCTAGTTTGTCAGCTCCTGGTCTGGTTGTCCTCTAAGCTCACGGAAGAGTCCCGACCAATTGGGAAAGGAAAGAAAAATTCATCATCTCTGTCTCTTAGCAAACACTGGCATGGTTCTAGTGTAATTGCCCTGTTTTCTCCCTCAGACCCCTCATATTTTTCCCAAGTAACAAGATTAGTGCTACCAACACGTGAAGTTTTAAAAATCCATGTTCTGAGTTAGATGTAGGTCACATATGTGATAATTAAAAAAAACATACATCTCCAGATGCTGGGAGCGATGTAGTGTTTTTCAATTAAAATATATGCAATTTAGCTCAATGGTTTAAAAAAAAAAAAAAAAAAAGGCCAGTAAGTCTAGGTCCTCACAATGTAGGTGACTGTTATTACCCACCCTCTTCCTTTTTAGAATCCTGACTTTATGCAGATAACGACCCCCTAGTCAACAAGGTGCTCCGTAATAGCCAACTACTGTCATCTTACTCTCCTGCCATCTGTTGGTTTACACCTGGGCAGGAACCCATTTCTGGCCAATGAGACTGAAGGGAAATCTACCAGGGTGGCTTCTAGGAAGTTTTTTTTTCTTCTCAGTCTTAAACAAAAAAGATATACATACTTTCAGGAAGAAAGGGACACCTCTTCCTCTTGTGTGATGTTGGGAGCTATGGCAGCCACTGTGTGAATGACAAGTGGGCTGACCCACTGAAGATGGCAGAGCAGAGAGGGAAAAGAACCAGGTCCTGGTGAGACTGAACTGGTAAATATATGTATTTTATTGATTATGCTATTAGTCCTCCTAATTTTTCCCTCTTTGCCCCCCTACCCAGTACCCCTGTTCCCTCCAGCAATCCCCCACCCCCTTAGTTCATGTCCATGGGTCATGCATATATGTTCTTTGGGCACTCCATCGACTATACTGTTCTTAACATCCCCCATTTTGTACTTCTTACCAATTTGTACTCCTTAATCCCTGCACGTCTCCTCCCATTCTCTCTCTTCCCTCTCCCAACCGATAGCCCTCCAAATGATCTCTGTATCTATCCAAATCTCTGAGCCCTACAGAATCTCTGTATCTGTTCCTGTTCTGCTTATTTGCTTCGTTTGTTTTTTGGATTCGTTTATTGATAGTTATGAATTTATTGCCATTTTAATGTTCATCATTTTGATCTTCTTCTTTTTCTTATATAATTCCCTTTAGCATTTCATACAATAATGGCTTGGTGATGATGAACTCCTTTGGTGATATTAAAAATGTCATTTGTTGAATAAACATTATATTCAAATAGACCAAAAGGTTTATAGTAAAAAGTAAGTTGCCTCCCACATCTGATTTCCAGAATTTTAAGTTTCCTTCCCCTGTGGCAAGCATGGTGGCCAGTTCTTAAAGACATACAGGGTCCAGCACAAATAATGCCCCTCCTTTTATTACAAAATCATAAGCATGTAATTCTGTAATGTAACAATATCACACTCAAGCACACCATGTAACATTTCAGGTGAAATGTTCAAATTGCTGTCCATTTTGCATGAGACATTCACATACCCTACCAACCACACTCAAGCAGGCCTTACTTCTGCCAAACTCTGTATATTGCACAAACTGCCAAACTCTGTATATTGCACAAACATACATCTTGTACTAGTTATCTACTGCTGTGTAACAAATTGCCCCAAAACTTAGTGGCTTGAAATAACAAACATTTATTATCTCACCCTTTCTAAAGAGAGCAGTCCAGTGACTTACCTGAGCCCCCTGGCTCAGGGTCTTTCAAAGGCTGCTGCTGTCAGCTGTCGCTGGAGCCGCAGTCACCTCACAACTCCACTTAGGAGGATCTGCTTTCAAGTTCACTTAAGGGGTGTTGGCAGGATTTAGTTTCTCACAGGCTGTCGGGCCAATGGCCTCATTTCTTTAACTGGCTTTTGGCTGAGGCCTCCTTCAGTTTCCTGCCACAGGGGCCTCTCCACTGGACACTGCAGAGCATGGCGACCGACTTAATTAGAATGAACAGGCGAGAAGAGCTAGAAAAGTCAAGGGAGACAAGAAGCCAAGGTGTTTTAATAACCAAATCCCAGACATGACATCTTACTGTTGTTGCATTCTCTTCATTAGAAGCACACCACTGGATTGGACCCACACTCAAGGGGATTACATATAGGGCATGGTTACCAGGGCTGAGAGATCACTGGGGGTCATCTTGGAAGCTGCCTAACACATGTGTATGATGTATTTCTACCCAGAGCTACCTTTGTTGGGGAAGCACAAAGGTTCCCACCTTGCTTTTGTCATGCAGCTGTGTACCTTGAAGCCATTTCTAAGTAAGTAAAGATCTCTCAGTCTTCCAGCACTGGCCGAGAACTTCAGCCCCACTCATACACTGAGCATTCTTCAGATGTGCCATATACATTATTAAATAGTCCCTTGTTGATGGACGGATGGTTAGGGCATTTTTAATCTTTTGCTGCAGTGACTTGCTGTACATATTCATTACTGCTGTGAGAATGCATCTGGAAGGTAAATCCTACAAGTCAAAGGGTAGGTGCACTTGACGTTTTGATAACTGGTTGAGATGCCATCCTGGGGAGGTTGTACCAATTTATTTTCCAACCCCAAAGTATAAGAGTTTTCTCCTTTGCCACAGCTTCTTGAGGTCTTTTCCCCCACAAGTTTTAATAAAAAGGGAAAGGAGAAACTGGACAAAAACTAAAAACCAAAGTCTAATAAATGGCACAAATTAAGTCATTAATTTTTAGCAACTAAAAAGGGAACAAGACTCTTCTATTTGCTAACTTGATTTGGATTTACCAGAGTATTTTGCTAGTATCATGTATAATTGAGGGACTTCTACGTAGGCCCCAGTATACTGGTGACCTGTTCTGGCTCCTGTCACTACAATCTCAGAGAATAGCTGCCCCACAGAGGCTTGTGAGACTCTCTAACAGCACACAACTTACGGGATTCCAACTGCATCTGGAGGTTGTGATACCAACAAATAGCAAACTAAGTTTACATTGAGTAATTATTTGTGGGGGCCCCTGTCCTGGGTGCCAGATGTGGGGGGCTCTGCCCGCAGAGCCCCATCCCTCCGTCACGGATGAAAATAAAAACTACCGAGACATGATCTGCTTGGGGAGGAGAGGTGGACAAACTCTCAGAGAAGAATGACCCAGAGCCCCTTCCTCACTAGGCTTTTATTTGGTTCCAGTACACCAGAATACAGGTTTAACATGTCAAAGAAATCTGAGGGCTTAATCTGAGTCAATGTCTGTCAGGAAAGGGGGTTGCAAAACTTTGGGAGACATACTCATTTCCTCCTCGGACCCTTATCATTTAAATGAGTGCACTCTTAGCAAAGCAGGTTTCACAGGACTTCAGGAATTCTTTCTTATGCCTGATCACCCAGGGAACTGTCCTGGCCGGCACAGGGCTGCACCGCTTGCCGTCATAGTTTCAGGCTTTAAGCTGATCAGGAAGCAGAAGACATCTCCCAGACAGAAATGAGGACTTGGGCTATGTCAGAATAGCCGGGGCGGGGGAAGGAGGGGGGCGAGGGTCCATCACATCCTCTTTGCTGCAGCCCCCTCCCAGTCCTTCCATGAGGCCTCCCAAGTGGTCGTGTCTGGCTTAGGTTGCCCCTCCCATGAGGAGTCTTACCCGTTATTGACTACTGACCAAGCATTGGGGCCAGAGATGGATGAGGCAGAAGCAGTGCTCCTGCCAGGGAGATAAGCTTTGTCTCCTTAGTAGGTCACGTCCTTTTGACAGAACAGACCCAGATGAAGTGGGTCCCTTGGCTCTTACACAGCCCACCATGGGGTGAGGGTTACAACTCCTGAAACCAGGCTAAATGGTCCGCAACAATTATTTACTTTGGAAACTACAGTTTTGGTCATTTTTGCCTTTTCTGTCCATACTTAAAGCATTAGACAGAGAGAGACAGTCTTTGCTGAGAGTCTCGCAGTTCCCTGCTTTGCAGTGCTTGTATGGAACCAGCGCTCAACCCAGCCCGCACCCAGGTGCTGCCCTCCGCCCCCTCCTCACAGTGCCCCAGGGGCCCCAAGGCCCCACCACTGTTCCAGGCCCTCACAGGTGTGCCAGGACAGCCAGCAGGACTCAGAGGCCACCATCAGCCGCCAGATCAACCTGGAGCTCACACTTCCTATGTCTGCCTATGCAGTCATACTGCTTTGCGTTGACATGGCTTTGAAGAACTTGGTCACATACTTTCCTCACCAACCTCATGAGGAAAGGGAACATGCTGAGAAACTGATGAAGCTGCAGAACCAACGAGGCAGCAGAATCTTCCTTCAGGATATCAAACCAGACAGTGATGACCAGGAGAATGGGCTGAATGCAATGGAGCCTGTGTTACACTTGGGAAAAAGTGTGCATCAGTCACTACTGGACATGTACAAAGTGGCCACTGACAAAAATGACCCCCATTTGTGTGACCTCACTGGGACTCACTACCTGAATGAGCAGGTGAAAGGCATCAAAGGACTGGCTGCGACCACGTAACCAGCTTGGGCGGGAAATTGGCATGGCAGAGCATCTCCGTGACAAGCATACCCTGGGAGACAGTGAAGAGAGCTCAGCCTCAGGTTGGCTCCCCCGTAACCATGGGGGCGACTTCCCTGGTCACCAAAGCAGTACATGCATTTTGGAGTTACCTGTACTTTTTCTGTAACTCGTACCAAGTCATCCACTTCTGTCTTTCATTTATACCATTTCTTCAAATAAAGTAATGTGGCACCCCACCAAGATAAAATATAACAAAATATAATAAAATATAACCTAAACTAAAATAAAAAGTGTTGGGGCAAAAGAAGTCTTAGAGCCCAAGTATAGCTCTCCTCCAACTCCCCTCCAAATTCTGGAATCCTTCCTATAATCAGTCAGTTTCTGCTTATTTTCACAGAGAAATACTGATTTCATTAAGATAGATCAGAGCAGCAGGGAGGGAAGAAGGCATAAACAGCTTCCACAGCTTCCTCAGGTCTGCTCTTCTCTAGGCTGCTGGCTTAATTTTGCAGCATTCCTTCTTCCCAGGACTTGATTTCCAGATGCACCACCACACTGATTTCTCTCCCTCGAACATACTCCTGTTTGAAGATTTAAAGATGTCGAGCATGAGGACATCGCAGTGCCAGTTTTTCTGCTGATCTCCACAGGACAGGAGGTGCACTTTCAAAACCACTGGGTAAGAGTTTGCATAATCACAAAAAGCTGCTGTGAATTACAAAATGCTTTGAAAATATTCATAGCAGCACAATTCACAACAGCCAAGAGCTGGAAGCAACCCAACTGTTCCTTGCATGAGTAGACACAGAAATTGTGGCATAGACATACAACGGAGTATCATCTAACCTTAAAAAGAAATGAAATTCTCACATGTCTATGTCACAGATGAACGTTGAGGACATTATGCTAAGTGAAATAAGCCAGTCACAAAAGGATTGACACTGTATGATTTCACTTATGTGAGATGCATAGAGGAGTCATATTTATAGAGACAGAAAGTTAGAGTCGTGGTTTCCTGGGACTGTGGCAAGGAAGGGGGGTCAATGATGAGTGAGTGTTTAATAGGTACAGAGTTTTAGTTTGGGAAGATGAAAAAGTTCTGGAGATGGATGGAGGTGACAGTTTGCACAAGAATGTGAATATTTTTAATGTCACGGAACTGTACACTTACAAATGGTTAAAGCGGCAAATTTTGTTATCTGTATTTCATAATACAACAAATTATATCCTGTCACAGCAATAACCTTAAACATTTGAAAAGTAAGTATATATGTGGCTGAGACTCATTACTCATACACTATACAGTCAGTTTGGGCTTGTACCTCCCCCTCCCCCAAATCTTCCTTCATCCATGGTAACCTTCTGGAGCCATTTCCCTGGGCAGAGTTGATTACGATTAGACTGGGCCTGGACAGCTAACCTGAGCTGAACTATTCAGAACAGTTTCAGAAACTTTTTGTTAGTTTCTGTGTCCAGTGAAACAGAACGTATTTCATATAGGTGGGAGCTGCAAGGTTGCCATCTCCATGTTCGCTTATTGTTTATTTCACAAATGTTTACTGGTGCCTGCTATGTCCCAGACATGCTAGTGTGTGCTGGGATTCAGGCCTGCCCCTGACCTCCAGGAGAAGCAGAGCAAGCCTGAGTGCAGAGGTATTATCTCGAATATTTTGGGGACAGTTCTCTCCTATGAACAACACAGTACACTGCATTTTTTTTCACATTTGATTTCCCCTTCTAAATTATTTTTTAGTACATTTTCCAGCACCGGCACTAGCACAATTGCTCAATGAAAGCCTGGTTGACAATGACAAGATATTAGACTTTTAATTGTAACAATAAATGTCACAAGAGCCCCAAGATCATTCACAGAAGTTGTGTGTGTGTGTTCATTGGCTACCAGTAAAGGGTAGGGTATGTTTTTTACCAGTGGCAGCAGCGCCGCCATGTGGCAAAGTAATAAATGACCTTTGCAGTCCCTGGAGCCTACCTACACAGAAATTACACAATTTTTTTTTTTTTTTAATTTGAAGATCTAATTGGCTTTATAAATGATTCATGAATTGGGCTGCATCCCATCTAGCAACTAGAAGAACACTCCCCAAATTACACAATTCTTGAAAAAAAATTTTAATTGGGGTTGAGAGATTCATATTATTTCAAAATTTGTACAGAAGGGAGACTTTCAAATCTGTTTAAAGTGAGCAAGATTTGCATTTTCTTAAGATGAGACAACACCGTGCTAAGGTTTCCATCCTGCTCTTTGAGCAGCTTCTAGTGACTCCAGGGAGGAGCCCCAGCAGCAAACTCATGCAAGCAGAACATACCCCCTTCAAAAGTTCTACAGCATCCTCCATGAGGTTCTCTCTGACTTCCCCTATGCTGTACCAATCGTTTGTGCTCCCCTAAACATGCCTCTGATGTAGACTTTATTCATTTACACCTATGTGAGTGCCTGCATGGTGCTTACTCTGTTCTAGGGACTGCAGACACAGCAGTAAACAGATTGGACTAAAATTTGTCCTCACTGATTACACTCTGATTGCGACACATCTGTCTCCTTTACACCCTGTAAGTCCCCTGACAACAGAGACCTGTTTTATCCCACCCTCACTGGAGCCACACCATCTACCCACTGAACTCCCTGGGAACAATTTCAGAACTCAGTTGATTTGAGATGACCATATTTATTAGGACCATTGCCATGTAAGTTTTCTGGTGGGATCAAAGCTGTGCCTGTCAACCAGGGAAAAAACACAGAAGGAGGAAGTTCATTTTAGATCCCGTGGTCTGCAAATCATAGCCCTCCAAAGCCCTCCACAGAACTTACTGGATGTGTTAATTTATAGAGCAAAGAGACTTTGTGAATGTGATCAAGTTAAGGCTCCTGCAATGCAGCGCTTATCCTGGATTGCCATGGTGAGCCCAAAGTAATCACAGGGTCCTTTCGCAGGGGGAGGCAATAGAGTTAGAGAGTGGACACAAGATTGGAAGCAGAGGTCAGACAGGAGAAAATGCTATGTTGCTGGCTCTGAAGATGAAGGAGGGGACCACTATCCAGAGAACTCTGTAAGCTGGAAAAGGCAAGGAAAAGGATTCTACTCTAGAGCCTCCAAAATGAACAGGCCTGCAGGCACATCTGGACTTCTGACCTCCAGAACTAAGGTCATCAATTTGTAATGTAATATACATATATTACAGATGATATACATGTTACATATGATATATTATGTTATAAGTCACTAACTTGGTGGTAGTTTGTCATGGCAGCCTACAGGACACTAATATAGATTTCTACCTGTCCTCCCCCAAATCAGCCCTCCCCTCTGCCCATTCTCCCCAGTACACAGAGCAAGACATTTCTAATTTGTTCCCTCTTTTCCCAAGTCATGGAGTTGTCCTGGTTTTTCTTAACACAAGCCTGTAACTATGTTTCTCAAACAGGGCTGTCTAACCTTCAGTATTCTTTGGCATATCTCGGATTCCATGAGTTTTTTTATGAGAACTTAAAATTCTATATATTCAGTTCCAAAGTTAGGTAAAAAATTAATATATAATTCAACCTAAAGCCCAAAAGTCAGCCTCAATCTCATGAGAACACTAAAGGCATTCTCATTAAAGTCAGGAACAAGACAAGGATATCATCTTCACACTCTTGCTGCTATGCTGGAGGTACTGGCTAATGTCATCGCACAAGAAAAAAAAAGAACCAAAAGACAGAAAAAAAATGGGACAAGAGGAAGTACACTTGTAGTTATGTGCAAATGATATGACCTGAATGCCCAAGATAAAAAACTAAAAAGTTATACAAATAATAAAAGAATTCAGCAAAATGGCTGGGTACAACACTGATGTATAGAAATCAATGAATAAACAATGACTTAGGACATGTAAATAACGGAAAAACTTATTCTAACAATAGAAGTGATAAAAAGTAATAAATATGCAAAATCAATGTGAAGGAAATAAATAAAATCTGAAAAAGAAGAAAAGTATGCCATATCGTTTGATAAAAAGATCTACCATGATAGAAATATGAAAATCAAGGCTTATGTGTTTTAAGACCACTACAGTTGGACTTCTGTTATTGGCAACCAGATAAAATTGATAAGAGAAATAGTCTTGTTCATTTTCTCTTCGTAAGTTCATTCTCCACCCAGCCTTTTAATTACCTGGTCTTACTGCACAAGTTTCAGTCTTCACTGAAGGGGTATTTAGGCTCTTCACTGGTGGAAGGCAGGGCACAGGCTAAGTGAGGTCTGATCTGTGGGTGGTCCGAGCTGGTCCCACCTTTGGACTGTGAGGCCATAGCAAGTAAGAACTCCCTAGTTGCCTTCTGTTAGTTGTCACGACTTGGCATACTTGAGTCCTCCTTTGTCTTTGTCTCACACACACACACACACACACACACACACACACTACACACTACATACTCACTTAGGAACACCCATTTCCACAGTGCTCCATCTGGACCATCCTTGGTTTCATTATCTTTTCCTCACCCCATCATCTGAGGATATGTCTATTGATTTTTTTTTAAGACAGGAAGGAGGGAGACACACACACATACACACACACAACATCGATGTGAGAGAGAAAAGTAGATCAGTTACCTCCTGTAGGCACTTGGGCTGGGGATCAAACCCACAACCTAGGCAAGTCCCTGTCCAGGAATGGAACACACCACCATTTTCGTGCACAAGGCAATGCTCTAACCAACTGAAACACCTGGCCAGGGCTCGTTATCTTATTTTTACAATTGCTGCATAGTAAGGGTAATCTTCCCACCAGGATCATAGCTAAAAGAGCAATTTTTATTACTTTCAACCTGTCCCTGGCCCATCTGTGGACTATGTGATTGGGAAAATGTAATAGGAACTGCAGTAAATGGTATAATTTCCTTACTATTTATGTGCAGGCCCTTGGCAAGTCATTGTGAGTCTAATTAAAATTTCCCATTCTGTAAAATTCCACATGTACATTCATGCTACTTCATCCTCCTTAATTCGTATTTTTTGAGTAATAGGGCCAAGATTTCATGACTTGTATGTATTCAGGAGAACTCTGCTCATTGCCATGACTGTGAGTTTTTAAAAGTATACTTAATTAGGCCTTAATAATTACTTCTTGTGTATTACTTCTTGTCAGGTAACATTAGTCTGATTTCCTTTGGGGCTTTATTGTATAAAAAAGAGAGAGAAAAGGTCTGCATTAACTTTATTTTTAACTTTTGGGGTAAATATTTAGTAAAAATTATTTATATGGGAAGTAGGACTTTAGGGATTTGAATAAAAAGTGTGCGTAGATTCACTCTGTAAGAGACGAAATCAGCCTGCAGCATTGCCAGAACATGACTGGGCACAGCCAGTTCCACTTCTCCCTTCCTCCCAGCTGATGATTTCACTTTCTAATTCTACACTGTAAACAGATAATTAAGATCTGGTGTGATGAGCATCTTGCGTGAGAAGCCTAGGGTCCTATGGATCAGAAGCAGCCTCTAACTGAGGCTTGGTGGTGGAGGGAGGTCTACAAGGTCCTGGAGAAAGTACCATCTTTAATAAGAGCAGAAAAATTGATTAGATTTCAATTAGAGGCCAGGAGGAGGGTGCAGGAAGCAGCACAGAATAGAAAAAGTGTAATAAGATCTGAGATTGAAAATAAATCCAGCCTCTGGCCAGGTAGCTCAGTTGGTTAGAGCATCATCCCCATACACCAACACTGCGGGTTCAATACCTGGTCAGGGCACATATAAGAATCAACCAATGAATGCCTAAGTAAGTGGAACAACAAAAATTGGTGTCTCTCTCTCCCTCTTCCTCTCTTCCAAAATAAATAAGTAAAAATTTAAAAAAGGACAATAAATTCAATTGGATTAGAGGTTGCAAAACATTGTTCCATTTTAATTTCAATGTACGACACGTCACTTTCTAATTATTTCTTGCTTAGAAATGATTTCTTTTTTGCTATTTGTTCATCACCTGTTCTTCTACCCCCATCCCCTCACATAGGAGCTCTAGCCTGCTGATTCCTTAGTGCCTGGTACATATGACAGTTAACATTTCTTGAGGGTCTTCCTCTCTTTCTTCATCCTGGGCCCTAACACCATCCAAGCAGACAAAATTCTACTTCTTCAGAGTTAGTTCAAATGCTGCCTTCTCTGTGAAATCTCCATCTCTTTACCCCATCCCTACCCTCAGAATTATTTACTTCATTCAGAGATCCTACAGCTAATTACCCTTACTTGCAGCATCAATTTAATTCTGCAGTGTTAGTTTGCTGTTCCCTTCTCTTGCCCAATCCTCATTAAGTTTTAATCATAGAAAGACAACGTATTTTTACTTGTCTCTGTAAATTAAACACTTTGGCCAGGCTTTTATACACAAAAAGTTCTCAAAGATATTTTGCATAAATAAATTAGGGAGAGAAGGTCGTGAACTTCTTCCTCCCTTCCCTCAGTTTTCAGTGCCATTTTTTAAACCTTAAAATCTGACCATGTAACAGTCCTACTTAAAACCCTGTTGCAGGCCTCTCTATATCCTCAGAATTCTAACTACTAAGCACACTGGTTGCCTCAGGGCCCTGTGTGAACTTGCTCCCCATCCATCTCTCCAGGCACATCCCTCCCGACACCTGGGCTAACAAAACAGACGCCTACTGATTCACGCCACCAGGCTTTTATTTCAACTACTCTCTGTATGGTATTCCCTTCCACTTCTGTGATTAAACATGAAAACACTCACTTAAAGAACGTAATTCTTAAATAATTTCCATTTATGCTGGATTTAGAATAGTGTGTATTTATGATTTCCTCTCATTCATCCTCTCTCTGCAGGTACCACTCATCCTGTAGACGCCCTAAATGGAGTCTATCGGATACTTTATTGCCGGAGTCTCAGGTTGGGTCAGATGCTCCTCTCCCCGCTTTCTGGACACAATTCTGTATTCAAGTACCTTGAGCAGACTGCAAGTTTCCTACCAGGGTGTGAACTCCCAAGGTAGTGCGAACAAGGTCTTTATCCACGGAGCGCTGGGTAGGTACCCCGAGTTCGCTCCAGACTTATTTTCTCAGTTGAGGTAAAAAGCTGCCCAGATGATCAGTGCATTTCTTCTTTAAGGAGACGTTCCCTCCTCGCCAGGAAACAGAGCTGGTTCGTACCTACCGGGGGTTGGCGCTTGCAAAAGAGTTAAGTACCAGCTAGTCCAGAAAGCCAGGATAAGCAGATGCTCTAAATTTCCGGGTCCAATAAACACGCCCAGCAACCGAAACCAACCAGAAAAACCAGCGTAGTGGGTGGGGCCGAGGAAAATCGCCACACGGGAAGTCACGTGTGCATGAGCTTGCAATCCCTATCTCCGCAGTTGACTATTCAGCCTTGCAGGCGCTCTGGCGGGCTCCGTTGTGATCCACTCTCTCGGCTCTCGACTCGCTCGAGCTGCTGCTGCTGCCACCGCCGAAGGAGGGGCAAAGCTCAAGATGGCGGACAAAACGCCAGGCGGGTCTCAGAAGGCCAGTTCAAAGGTAATTTCTTGGAGGGCTTCGTAAGTCAGTGAGTCTCTCGCTGTCGTCTGGGGCCTGCAGACGCCTCTGGCCAGCTGCAATAGGCTGGGTGGGGGTCCTCGTTCTGGTCGCGATGGTAGGCCAGGGTGCGGACGCACGGTTGTGCGCAGATTGAGAGGCCTGGTATCCCCCGCCTTAGTCCCAGCCCGGATTTGGCTCGAGACTCGCGGCCCCTGGGGTGGGGTGGCTTCCCTGAGTATTTCGGCCGGTGCTTGACATTGGAGTGAAATCAAGGACTGAGGTCTGAAGCGGTGAAAACGCGCTGCTGTGTCTCACCTTGTTGCGCTGAGGCCACGGGTCAGCGCCTGGGATAGGCGGGAATCGCTTCCCCGCGATGAAGTCCCTGCTCCGTTTTTCTCGGTTATTTGGTTTTGGATCTCACGCTTCCGGCCTCCCTCAATTTCCTCCGTGCCCTCCTGGGAAAAGATAACCTGTAGGGCCTCCAGTTGTGAGGGGAAGACCAATAGTGGAGGGACGCGGGGAGGGAAGTGCAGAGGCGGCTCAGGTCTCCTTTGCACTACTT
Organism: Glossophaga mutica; assembly: GCA_039655065.1. NCBI lineage: Eukaryota > Metazoa > Chordata > Mammalia > Chiroptera > Phyllostomidae > Glossophaga > Glossophaga mutica. The sequence continues at coordinate 170,003,602 of CM077304.1, read as the reverse complement.
CACCGCCTCGGTTAATTCTCAGCGCTTCACACGTGGTCTTATCTCATTCCAGAGGAAGTACAAAATGAGCACTTCAGTCCTAGGCGCATATTCGAGGACTTGGGGTCTCCTACGTTCCCGTGTGTTTCACTCAAAGGGGAGCTTCTGTGTACTTGGAAGCCACCTTAGATTAATTAGTACATTGCTGTTGCGTTTACAGGGAACCGTGTGCGCGTATTTGTGAAACCATTGAGCTGTGGAAGTAGTTTAGTATTAGTTGTGTTTAGTAGCATCAGGTCTTAGTTGCCGTCGTGGGCGGTTCATTTAATCGTTTTTTCTTTGAGTTCCTCATCTCGAACACGATATAAAAAGTAATAGGTACTGCCTGGAGTAGTCGTTAGGCTTTTTGATGGTGATGTAAGAAGTTGTGTAACACTTAAAGGTTCTGGGGACTGTTACATCTAGAGTGAGTGTGATTGTAAGTCGGTTATTAGGAAGTTAGGACAAACCTTGCGATTACAAATTGTTGTGACAAACAAAATAAGCCGTTTTGTACTTGCTGTCCCAGTTTCTAATAAACCATATTTTATGCCATTTGGTGAATGATGTTCATAATTAGTTCCTAATTATTAATGGCTTTACCAGACATCCTGTAGTCATATAGAAACTATGGTGGAGGGCCAGTTTTGCGTTTACTTTGTTATTTTCTTTCTTCCCGGGTACATTTCCCCCTGGGAAGTAGGGGAATAGTTGGGTACCTTATTGAACCCACTTCCTGTAAATGGACTCATGATAAAGCTAGTTAAATCCGAAACTATTCACGCTTTAGCATCACAATTTTTGTTTTTTCTGAAAGTAATATTTTAAATATATCCTGTGTTGAGGTCTTGGATACATTGAAAACATCTTAATGTCCGTGTTCAGTCTTATATAATAGTACTTCTCATGGTTGTGTGTGACTGTAACCTATAATTAAATTGTTGGGTCTTCCAGTAATCTTTTTAAGTATATTGCTTTAGATTAATCATCAGTTGATTACATTAAGAGATTTTCTACTGATGTTTGTAAAAGGGATCAGAATATCTCAGTATTCAAAGGATATTGATGTGACTTAATGTGGAAGCTGTGCAATGTGGAAAGATCTTGGATTTTGATAACAAACTGGATTTGGATTCAGTTTCTGCTTTGGTACTTAATTATATTTGCAGTTTTAGGGCAGATTGTATAAACTATTGACTCTCAATGTCCTCTTGTGAAATGGATATAATAATCCCTTTTTTACAGGGTTGATAAGTAAGGATTAAATGAGTTAATGTCGATAAGGTACATAATAATACTAGTTCTTTTCCCTTTTTATTCTTAGAGGAAATTAAAAGTACTTTTCAAAATGTCAGGCCCTGGCTCGTGTAGCTCAGTGGATTGAGCGCGGGCCTGCGAACCGAAGGATCGCGGTTCGATTCCCAGACAGGGCACATGCCTGGGTTGCCAGGCCAGTTCCCGGCAGGGGACATACAAGAGGCAACCGCACATTGATGTTTCTCTCCCTCTCTCCTTCCCTTCCCCTCTAAAGATAAATAAATAAAATCTAAAAGGAAAAAAAAAAAGTACTTAAAAAAAAATCTTTAAAAAAAAAAATGTCAGGATAAAGTCTAATCCTGAGATAAGTCATTCATTATCATAATGACTTCCCAGATTGTTGCTTTTTATTTTTAACACAAGTCTAGAAGTTACTGGAGAGAATGTTAGGTCATTTTGGCTAATACTACAGAGTTTGGAATTTCTAGCCTTTGATCTGTGGGTTGATTTCCCCTCCCCTGGTTACAGCAGATGAGTGACATCATACAATAAGGATGGAGTGAAAAGATTCTTCTGTTTCGTGCATATTCTTTTTTGGTACTTCAGTTCCCATTAATATGAGTAAGGATATTTGTATATCATATTTCTAGACATTGAGGACACTTTTAATTTAAAAAGGTGCAATATACAAGATTTTTGCTATTGATAATGGCAAAATAATTTGACATGTCTTAATTATAAAATAAGGAGATGAAGTTAGATAACCTCTACAGTTTCTTCTAGCTTTAAAAATTACATTTTATGTGTGCATAGTCAAATGACTTACTTTTATGTGTAGTTGTCCCTCGTGACGAGATCCCACACCCTTTTATTTTTTGTGTAATTTTCCTATGCTTTTCCTTTTAAAGCCTGGCAAATACAAAGATTCAGTAAATGTTTTAGGAATGGGCTAAAATTTTCCTATGCATTACTCCTGTTATCACCAGACTAGAACACTACTTTGGGGCTGGGGGGGGGGGGCAGACATTGACGCCATGTTGTAGCTCTGATTTTTGAGAATAGAGACAAAGAAGGAGCCTATAATTATTTGTTTATAAACTTGTTAAACATGTTTCTGTAGAATTTTATCCAATTATTATTTTGACTTTTAAGAGATTTTTTTTGTTTGCTTGCTCAGCAAAAATGAGGCTATGACGAAGAATGTGATATTTTCTTTCCTCTGCATGTCCTGTGCTGGTAATAGTACTAATACTGAATTGTGTGCCTGTTATTGCACTCTTATAATGTTTGCCATATTGTCAAGATTGGATTAGGTAGGTAAATAAACAAAGAAAATACTGCTGGCTTTCTGGACATTCAGTACTAAGTTGGTTTGGGAAAAATTTTGATTGACACTTTTCTTACAAGTATGTCACTTGTAAGAAATAAGTACAGTGAGGATCCATTCACAGCTGGTGATCCTTAGGTGTTTATTACTGTCTATGTACATGTTCTTTTGTGGTGCCTGAAGATGTGTAAACCTGTAAAAGATACCCATTTGCCTTATTGCATCCCATTTGGAGTGCAAGTTGAAGACTTCTGCCTTTGTCTTTTTACAAAGAACTTCAATTTTGAAATAAAAACTTGCTACTGGATAGTAAACTCAAAAACCATGGATATTAGAAATAATTTGCCTCATGCTTGTATTAAGTAACTTTAACATTTTATTACACACCAGTTATGTGCTAGATGTTTTGCTGAAACAACTTTTTTGAAAGCAAAATACATTTGCCTATAGCACTTGAGACTATTTTGTACTGTTAGGAGTTTCTTTGAGGAGTTAAATATTTTTCACTAGACCCATCCTCAGTTTAGATAAACTGCAGGACATTCAAAATGTAGTTACAACTTCTCATGTGTTGGTAGTGGTTTGGATGTAATTTTTTAAAAAAATTTTGGGTTTGTTTTTCAACTGTATTGTACATGATATATATCTCAGTGATCTTACAGATTTATTTATTTATTTATTTATTTTTGAGAGATGGACCTTGGTTCGGCTTGGAGAGTGGTATTAAGCCAGGAAGCTTCATGTTAGTGAGGGGACAGTATAGTATGTCGACAGTGTGCAGTGCAATTTTGTTGTGTAGGTACTTATTGCAGCAGGTTGTATGAACAAGTATGTTGAGGATCTGTCATCAGTTGCCCATCTGGTGCTTGTCGTTGAGAAAAAGAAAAAAGAAAAAGCAAAACCATTAAATAAGACCCTGCCCCCCTTTGGGCAGTATGCCGTCTAGCTGAAGAAGAGAATCAACGTTGTAGTACAAGGCAGAGCTGTCAGAAGTACTTAAAAGTTTAGGGAAAGAAGTAAGAGCTGGTTGAATTCCAGGGCAGGGGAATCTTCAAGAGCATAGGGGAATTTGAGTGGTTGAGTCCTTTCGAACAATAAGAGTTTTGAAGGTTACAGAGAAGGGGTGTAAAAAAGAGATGGGTGAGGTGATTAAAAAAAACCCTGCTGGAACGTGGATTGATGAGTTGTCTGGTTTAGTAGGGTGCTTGCATATGACACAAGGAGCTGAGATGGAAAGGTAAGTTTTAGCTAAATTGTGGAGGGCTTTGAATGCTACGGAATAAGATTAGAGAGCCATGGAAAATTTGAGGCAGGAAAGTCCTTTACGAAAGCAATTCTGGGTGTATAATTTAGGAAGGATTTGGAAGTGAGGACCAGTTTGAAGAGCATTGCAGTGCTGATAATTGAGGATTACTTCAAGTCACACTTCACATCCTTTCTAGGAAGCTTTTCCTAACATTGTTAAGATTTGCTAGTGCTCTTGTGGCATAATCACATTTTTAGTTGTCTCTTTTGTTAGCTGCTAATGACAGAAACTATGTCTTACTTTTTATCTAATGCAAGGCACAGTACCAGTAAATGGTTGCCCAGTAAATGGGTGAATAAAGGGAAGATCTGAACCACATGGTGTCTTTAAAAGGAAAAGGGGCCCTTGTAAAAGAGCTAAGATGAACAGAATTTGACTCAGTTGATTACAGGGGATAAGGAAGGAGTCCAGGATGACCGTGTTGTAATGCTGGTGCTGCCTAACACATATCGATTAGGTAATTATTATGTACCAAATCCTGTTTCTAAGTGCTTCATCTGTATTTATCCTTCACAACATTCCTGAGGTAGGTGCTATTCAGCTTTTCATATTAAGGAACTGGGAACTATTTGTAACCAAGATCACAAATTCTGATTCCAGGTTTGTGCTTTTAACATTTTAGTACTTCCAGACCACCCACTGTTAGAGATAAGGTCAAGAGGACAAGATGGTTTGCGAGGAATTTTAGACATACTGGATCTGAGTAGCTTGCAGACATGAGTTGAAAATGTGTGGGCGTAGTTGAGAGCTGACTGGGACCTATGAAAGGAATCAAGGTGGAAGATGAAGAATGGGGTCTTCTCAGTACAAAGATTGCTTCCTGTGGGAGAGATTGTTACACTTGTACAGATGCAAGGTGACGCTTTAGAAGATGAGAGGAGAAGGACATTTGAGAGACAGAAATGGGAATGGAGAGTTGACTACACAAAGTTGCAGCATTGGAGGAATGTTACTGTGGATAGCTTGCTAATTTGAAAACTTGGATTGTGGAGGCCTTTCACTTGAACTAATGTAGGAGCAGCCAGGAAGAAAAAAGTAGTTTTTAGTCTCAGCCACCAAGATACAGGGTCATATGGCATACTTATAATTGGCTTTACCTTTCTCTTCTCAGCAGCCATCAGAATGATTTTTTCCTTTCGGATTTTCATGCTGTCCTTCCCCACACCTATATTGTCTGCTTTCCTTACCCTGAGATAAATTTCTGTTATGTTTGCTTCTTTATTTTCTCAAACCTTCCCTATTCTGCCCTTTCATTTCTTGCTTTTGGGTCTTTCCATTTGATGAAGAGTTGTGCTACAGACTTCCGAAGATCTTTAAGCATTAATTTGTTGTTTGTAAGTTTAAAAGAAAACAAAAACCTAAGCCCAAGACAAATGATATAGTTCAGTTCCATGTTAAGAAGGAGAGGCTCAGCTTCTGAGGTAGAATTACATTTACTGTTTATCTGGACCATTAGCTTTAGAAGTTGGCTATTCTTTTAAAATCTTATAAATTACTATTTGAATTTAACTTCCATATCAATGGGAAATGTCTGGTTTGTGGTAAATATGACCAGTGCCATCTTAGGTTAATTGAAATCAGCTGATGCATCTCCTAAGCCATGCTGTTATTTTTAAGTCCTGGAAATGATTTGGATGTGGTAGCATAGAAAATAAAAGGAAGAAGAATACATTCTTAGCTTCTCTTGTGTGTTTATTCTTCTGGCTGAACTTGAGAATTATTTTTGGCAATCCATTTGCCCCTGGCAAAAATTTCTCTTTGGGATTTAAAGCTGTCGAAATCGTATTAGGTATATAAATAAATTTGGGTAGTAATGGACATTTTCTTAATAATGAGTTTTCCTATGCAGGAATACGATAAGTCTTTTCAAAAGGTGACTTGAATAATCGAATCTTTATGTATAGTTTGTGTTTTCTTCACACAGGTTGTGTACATTTTCTCTAGTTGGTTTCTAGGTGTTTTGTATTTGTTGATACTGTTATGATTAGAATATTATTTTTGTTATCTAGCAGGTTAATACTACTACATTGGAAGGCAGTTGATTTTTTTCCCCCAGACTTTTCTATCTTTTAATGAACTTTTTTGTCTTTTCTAAGATAAATTATTTATACTCTTTAATTTTCTAATTTCTAAGTGTCTGCAAATGGGCATATTTCAAGTTGTGTTTCAAAATGTTTCACAGAGTTAATTTAAATATCAAAAAAAATTCTTCTTTCATACCATCTTGTCTTTTAAGAAAGGTTAGCTGGGAGAAGAAAGTGAATGAGGAGGATCACAGTAAAAGCTGGAGACAGAAAAATGATGGATAGAGAGAATGCAGGTAGAGGGTATCTTGGTGGTCTTTGGTATTTCAGGCTGATTTTGACAAGGACCCAGTAAAGTGGAGTTCAGAGAAAAAAATTGATTCAGTAAGAAAATCCGATGAAGTAATACTTTGTGTATCCATATGAATCTTATTTAAATAGCCTTTCAGCTTGGCCTCTTTGTCCTTAGATGAATAGTGAAAAGCCAACAAAATGTCTTAGGTTGTGTGCAGTCTGAACTGTAGATCAATTAAGAAAAAAATAAGATGAGATTTTGAGAGTTGATACTGTTGGAAGCTGCCGTGACTTGAAGACTGAACTCTTGTGCAATAGTCAGCCCCAGTGGCATACCCAAGTGGAAGCAGCCCCCTTAAAACAAGCTGCAGGTGGATGCCTGTGGGAATTTGATAAGAGGATTTTGTTTTTCTTAAACTATTTCTGCAGTTGAATTTGTACCTTTTGCTAGATATCAAGGGTTTATCTGTCAATTTTCTTGCTGTTAGAATATCCTTACATGAGTTTGGGTGATTGGAGAAAGGAGGGGAGGTTTCTTTGTTGTGTACTAAGTTGCTGCTAGGTCAGTGTTGGCAGCAGTGAGCAGTGTGTCTTACGATTATCATTTACATCATGTTTTGGAAAATACCCATTCTGAATTTTAAAGAATGGACTTGCACATTTATTATGGATCTCAGCCTTTTTATAAGTTAGAGATTGCCCCTGTTTAGTGTTATTAGCTGAGAAGAAATTGCTGCAAGTTTGGAAAAATGAAGTCTGAGAAAAATTGAGTATGAGAAATACTTGTTAGCATAGTAAGACATTTTTCTGATCAATTAATACTGACTTCTGTTTTTCATACTTGTAGACGAGATCATCAGATGTTCATTCATCTGGATCTTCAGATGCACATGTGAGTATAAGAGATAGTCTTTGTGTTTTTCTTTACCATTTAATTTTTTTTGTTTATATCTCTACCCTTATTTTACTTAATAAATAGTTACAATGTATGAGCCTATTTTCTTTCCGTTTTTTTGTTTGGTGCTCTTCTTTTTTTGTTCTGTTCATATAAGTTGGCCCTTCAAACCATGTTAGAAACCTGGTATGTTTATTTCCTTATTTTTTATCATGCTTATAAAATTTGCTACATACGTAAATGTGTGTACTTGTACATTGACTGTGGCATTGCATCATGCACAGTGTTGTTTTCTCATTGCACAATGTACCTGTTGGACATCCCTGCCTGTGAGCAGGCATAACTGTTGTCTAATCTTCCCAACAGCAGCCTCATGTTCCACAGGGGGAGGTCCAGTTATTTATTAAGGTATTTCTCTGTTGATGGGCATATACTTTTTGTTTAAAGGGTTTTGATATTTTGAATAATACTGCAATAAACATTCTTTACATATGTTATTACAACAGCACTCGAAGTATGGTTTTTCAGACCCTTGAGAGTCACTGAGAATCTTCCAGGGAATCTATAAATTCAAAACTATTTTGCAGTAACACAAAGACATTATTTATCTTTTTCCCTGTGCTGACATTTGCACTTATGGCAAAAAAGCAATTCATGGGTAAAATGTCAGCACCTGAGCAGGAATCAAGGCAGCGTTATCAAAATGTACTAGTAGTCATTGTATTCTTTCTAATAGGCATAGTAAAAATATGCTAGTTTCTCTTAAGCATGTTCTTGGTGCAGCAGTAAAGTTACTAATATTAGTTCTTGTCCTCTTGTGTGATTCTTTTAATGTTGTATGTGATGAAATGGCAAGTACTTATCAGGCAGCTCAGTTTACCAAAGTGTGATGTTTGTCTTGAGGAAAAGCATTTGTGGGATTGTTTAAATTGTGAAATGAAACTGGAGTTCTTTTTTCCTGGAATACCATTTTTATTCCAAGGAGCAACTGGCAAAATATGGTGATCTGACTTGGGTGTTTGACGGGTATTTTCCTGAAAATGAAGGAAATGAACCTGTTACTTCAAAGTAAATAACTTTCTGTCACTGATATAAAATTTGGGCATTCAAGTGCAAGTTATAGAATTATTGGAAACTTTACCTATACATGAAGACTTTTCTGATGAAATTGATGGTGGTATTAAGAGATGAGAGTTTTGATAGTGTATAATTAAGTTTGTTAGTATTTGAACATTTGAGTTATTTCTAGTTTTCAGTACTACATATGTGATTTTTAAAAACTTGCTTTCCTTTTCCTGAAGATGGATGCATCTGGACCCTCAGATAGTGATATGCCAAGTCGGACACGACCGAAGAGCCCAAGAAAACATAATTATAGGAATGAAAGTGCCCGTGAAAGCCTTTGTGATTCTCCTCACCAGAATGTCTCAAGAGTAAGTGTTGATAAAGATAGGAAAGTATAGTTAATAGTATAGTTAATGGTTTTAATCTGTGCTTCAATTTGGTGGTTGGATAGCTGGTTTTGTACTTGTTGTTACATTTTGTACTATTTGAAAATAGCATTCTTTGGTGATTTGGGTTAATGATAAACTTAAGTTCATCCAAGGAAATGTTTTTTTAGCTCATAAGTGAAGTAGGTTTTATTTAAATTTTTATTTAAAAAACCAAGGAGTATTTTGAATGTAAAATGGTTAATGGTCAGATTTATTGTTCCTTCTACCAAACATTTACTGAACCAACTGCCAAACGTCAGTCACTGGAAATACACAGATAATTGCAACACATCTCTTGCTCTCAGAGAGCTTATAGTCTTGCCCTGGGAAGCAAACACAACAAGTGCTGTTTTCTCTGGCTGGCGCATTGTCCAGGGCATTACTAGAACCCAGAAAAGGAGCTTCTTTACTGCATGTGTCTAAAAGGTATTCTCGTTTTATTTCAAATATTTTCTTGTGATTAAATTTGGAAAATGAAGATAATCAACACCAGTCAGTATTAACATTGATAACACTTCATTTTTCTTGTTAAGTATTTCTCAGCACAAAAATATTTTTACTTTGCGAGATCCATGTTACAGGAACAACTTATAAATACTCTGTTCTTAGTTCTGATTTTTAAAATTTTCACAAACATTTTGTAAATAACTTTTTAATGGATGATCGTAGTTCTTGCAAAAACGTTCCTGAATTTCCTTAACCATTTTCCTATTGGACTAAGCTTTTAGGATATAAATGAAATGTTGTCCAAACATTTTGTTTTGTAAAATTATGTCTTTCATTGAATTTATGTGTAATTTTATAATTTGTTTAAACTTTTGAAGTTGAAACCAAAGATGCTGACTGAATGATGGCAAAACATTTTTTCTTTCTATCTGGAAGAGAAAATTATTTTGAATCTGTTCCTGAAACCCAGTATTGACTTTTTTGAGTTACAGAGTGCTCTGTTTTTCCAAAGGGATTTTAATGTAACTTTAAAATAGTTTGCAGCAATATTATATTTTCATTCTGCATATCTCAGGGGCAAGCCTTTTTAGTAACTGAGGATTGATAGAGTCTAATTTTGGCAATTGGTTAACTTCTCATTTTAATAGGTGCTAGAAAACCTTCAAATTTTAATTGCAGATATTAATATTTTAGGTTGTATTTAATTAACATTTAAGTTATGAATCAAAGTGTAACATTCAAATGACTGACTGAACTGAAGGCCTGCAGTTTATTCAGGCCATGTTTCAGAAGGAAATTGCTTCTAAGTTACATAAATGAAGATTTCATTTAAGTACTGTTTTCTCAGGAAAGAAAATGAAATTATTATGTTCATAAATATCAGTGTTGTTGATGAAGAACAAGTGGATAAAAAAGTTGTGGTACATATATATACAATGGAATATTACTTGACCACAAAAAAGAATGAAATCTTACTATTTGTGACAGCATGGATTAATATAGAGGGTATTATGCTCAGTGAAATCAGAGAAAGACAAATACCACATGATTTCACTTACATGTGGAATCTAAATAACAAAATAAATGAACAAGCAAAACTGAAATAGACTCATAGATAACAGAGAACAAACTAATGGGAACTGGGTGAAAAAGCTGAAGGGATTAAGAAGTACAAATTGATAATAACAAAATAGTAATGAGGATACAGTGTACAGCATAGGGAATATTGTCAATAGTATTGTAATAACTGTGGTGCCAGGCGGGTACTGAAAATAATCAGGGGAAACAAAATGGAAAAGCATTGAAAGCAAAAAGAAAAAAAAGAATGAAATGATTTACTGAATAGTACAAGGAAGTGATGTGATTTGTAGTACCTGAACTGGTGGTTATAGATGGTATTTTGATTTCTGCTACTGAACCATAGGAATGTATCCCTCTTTCTCCCTGTTGGAAATAACTGTTTTCTATTCCACTTCTTTTGCTCAGAAACATCTGTACATCTGTACTTTCTCTTAAGTGCTTTTATTTTTGCTGCCAACAAGCACGTTGAATGAGTTTGAAGCCTTTTTACCTTTTTTTTTTTTTTTAATGGCTTTTGTATGTTACTGAATTTGTGTTAGCAAATGAAGGTATTCTTTAATGAATACTTCAGGATTAAGCCCAAGGTAGGCAGGCACCCGATGCTTAGAGTACCCTCAGCTTTTCTTCTTTACAATGAATTTTTTTCTTAAGTCATCTATTCTGAAGATTTGTTTTATTAATCGAGGTATATCAGTTGAGTTATACACCTCAGTTGAGTTCTTAATGAGCTAGTATTAAGAATGTGTATGTAAAGGTACGCTTTTTATTTCTTTTTGTAGCCTCTTCTAGAAAACAAACTTAAAGCATTCAGTATTGGAAAAATGAGTACAGCTAAGCGAACTTTAAGTAAGAAGGAGCAAGAAGAATTGAAGAAAAAGGTAATGTTTAAAATGTATTTTGAGTTATCTTTGGAAATAAATCTATCTAAAGGGGGAAGTAAGTGTATGAGCAGTTGAGAGCTGTTTTTCAGAGACTTTTGACTTCCAGGGTATTTTCAGCTTCCACCTCCAAGTCAAATCTATAACGTAAGGTGTAATCAGAGGAGTCTAACTTCCATATCTCTGTTCCTCCACCATTTTCTCTCTGCTATGTAACAATTTTGATTATTTTCTGGTCGTTTCTTTTTTATAAGCAAGTGCGTACGTGTAGATTGTACCCACTCCTTTCTTAGATGCACAGTAGCATGCTATGTATAGTATACTTTTCTCCATCTTGCTTTTTTCACTTAACATTATATCTCAGAGATTACTGCAAGTATATTGAAATACTTATTCTTTTTTTTAAATAGCTGTGTGGATAATGCAGCAGTTCATTCAACTAAAATTCTATTGAGGGCCTTGCGTTTTGGTCTTTTGACATGTCAAAGAGTGCTGTTATGGGTAGTCATATGCATATGGTGTTTTTGCTAGTGTATCATTGGGATATATTCCTGTAAATGAGATTACTGGGTCGATGGTAAATAACATGAACGTAGCTCTGCTGGATATTATCCAATTGCTCTCTGTAAGGGCAGGGCCATTTTGCATCCTGTCAGCAATTTCTGAGAGGTGGTTTCCCCATGGCCTGTCAACAGAGAATGTCATCAAAGAAGTTTTGCCAATCTGCCAAGTGAAAATAGTATAGTTTTAAATTTGTATTTCTCTTATAAATAAGGTGGGACAGCTTTTCTTGTGTTTGTTTTGTGAACTGTCTGCTTATAACTAAATTAATCTTTCTGTAAGTTAGGTTATATATATTTTTTAGGAACTCTTTGTACATCAGTCATATTAACAGTTTGTGTATGATACAACATGCAATGTTTTATCCCAGTTCATCGATTGTCTTTTTATTTTGCTTCTGGTGTTTTTTTCATGTAGAAAGTATTTATGTAATCAGATTTATCCGTCCTTCCATAGGGTTTCTGATTTTTCAGTCAAGTTTCCCGCACTCCCAGCTTAAAAAGGAATTTTCTCATTTTTTCTAACACTACTTGGTTGGTTGGTTGGTTTACTTATTTATATTATTATTATTTTAATCTGCACCTGAGGATTGAACCCACAAACTTTCGGTGTACAGGACCATGCTCCAACCAGATGAACCACCCAGCCAGGGCTGGTTTTGTTTTTTTAAATTAAATTTGATACATTTATACTTCCACTTGTGTATAATGTGAATAATAGGCTCACTTTTACTTTTTTCAAATAGCTATCAAGGTACCCCCCACCAACATTCATTGAAAAGTCCATCTATTCTTTACTAATTTGAGATGCCACATTTATTGAATGCAAAATTTCCACATGCTATTGGATTTATTTCTGTATTTTTTATTCTGTTGCATCAACCTTTCTAGTCATGTATTTTTAGGACATTTCACATAGTTATAATAGAAATTGTCAAGGTTCTTAGCTTTTTTTTTAATGCCAACTGTCTGGAGATAAGTCTGCTTTAATTTCTAACATTTGTATTTTCGTTGGTTTGTAACGGAAATCTTTGTATTCACTGAATTAGATTATTGTGCCGTGGAAACAATACAAACATTAATAGAATAATACATTTTTTATAGTCAGTTCTCATAACCACTGAATTGTCTTTAAACAAATTAGTGGGTCCTTTCCTGGTCCTACCAATTGCCAGTAGAAGAGCAAAGCCTCTGTTAGTTTCATTGTTAATTAATATTAATATTTATCAAGGATTACCTATTGCCCATTAGGATTTCTTAACCTGCTTTCCCCAGTATGGGGAGAGTTTTCATTGACATTATTCCTTGAGGAGTTTAACCCTATGAACAATAATAATTTTTATATTGTGATATTAATATATTCATGTAAATTTAGGAAGATGAAAAGGCTGCTGCTGAGATTTATGAGGAATTTCTTGCTGCTTTTGAAGGAAGTGATGGTAATAAAGTGAAGACATTTGTGCGTGGAGGTGTTGTTAATGCAGCTAAAGGTAAGTGTGAATATTATAGCCCTTGAGTACACCCAAAAGCTTTGGATAAATGACTGCAGATAATTATGAAATAAGTTTGATGGCTTTTGAATTCAATGTTTCCTGTGTATCAGCACCCTCTAGTGGTGATATTAATTAATAAACTTAAGTGGCTAAATATGGATTCATGAGAGATTGGAGCCAGATAAGTTTTAAAACTATTTATTAGCTTCCAAGTTTTTATTTTTCTAAAAGATTATATTTATTTTTAGAGAAAGGGGAAGGGAGGGAGAGAAACATCATTCAGTTGCCTCTGGCTCTCCCCCAACCTGGGACCTGGATGACAACCCAGGCATGTGCCCCCATCAGAAATGATCTGGTGACTTTTATGCTGGGCAATGCCAGACCACTGAGCCATACCAGTCAGGGCTACCTTCCAAGTTTTAAGACAGTAAAATACTCTCTAAAAATTTTAATAAATGTCATAGTTTTACTATAAAGTGATTAAATTAGTATTTTTGAGAGTAGGATATTAATTGAATTTAACTTCATATTTGGTCAGTAATGATTATCTTAGTACTAAATGCATTTTATTAATTTTTATTTTTAAATAAAAATAAGTAAATAAAATCCAAATAATGTAAAATTAATACTGAAACTTAGTATTTTCAATTTCAGAAGAACATGAAACAGATGAAAAAAGAGGCAAAATCTATAAGCCATCTTCAAGATTTGCAGATCAAAAAAACCCCCCAAATCAGTCATCCAATGAAAGACCACCATCTCTTCTTGTGATAGAAACCAAAAAACCTGTAAGTCATACTTAAATAAGTGACCACAAATGTTGAGATGATGCCGCCAATGATACTTTCAGTACTTCCACTGTAAGCAGGACTTTGGTTTCTTTTAAATTATTTTGGGAGTAGATGATGAGTTTTGATGCTTAATCTTCCTAAATGAGAGAGAATAAATTAAAGTAGGACATGCAGATAGATAATAGTTTGTGCTCTGGGAGCAGTGGGCATTTGCTATTGCTATACTTACATTGCTATGACTGTATTTTACTCATATGACAGTTTTTAGGTGTAAATGTAAAATGGTAAGATTGTATTTTTAAAAAATTCTGAATTGAGGTATTTAAATTATATCAGTATGTGTAGCGTTAGTTACTTTGGAAGCTAAATGTACTCCAACGATGTGAATTGTACCTAGAACAGTTTTGAAATTTATTTGGAATTGTTATCAGACACTTTCTTTTAAGTGTTCTCAATGTTAATAAAGTTTTTATTTTTTGAGGGTGAGGTTTTTATGAGGGAAGGTAGATAGGTGTCTTTTAGAATCAGGTTTGAGTAAGAAATATGATTACATTGAATAATGAGACTGATTTTTCTTGTATGACTTTTAAAATAGCTCTGAAAGCAGTTTTTAAAAATAACAACAGCTTTATTGATATGTAATTTGTATACCATAAAATTCATCCTTATAAAATACACCATGGAGTGAAATTTTTATTTATTTATTTATTTATTTATTTATTTATTTTTGGTATATTCACTGTTGTGCAGCAACCACTGGTCTCTAATTTCAGAACATTTTTATTATTTCAGAAAGCAACCTAATGCCTGTTTTTAGTTATCACCAATCTCTGGCCAGCACTAATCTAATTTCTTTCTCTTTGGGTTTGTCAGTTCTGGATATTTTATGCAAATGGAGTCATACAACATGTGGCTTTTTATGTCTGGCTTCTTAGCATAATGTTTCAGGGTACATATATCAGCACTTCATTCCTTTTTGTGTTCGGATAATATTTCATATTATGGATATAACGCACTGCTTATCTATTTATCACTGGATGGACATTTGAGTTGTTTCCACATTTTGGCTATTATAGTAGAATAATGCTGCTATAAATATATGCATATAGGCTTTTGTGTGGTCATATGTTTTTAATTCCTATATATATACCTAGGAGTGGAGTTGCTGGGTCATGTGGTAACCATTTAACTTGTTTAGAAACTGCCAAAATATTCCAAAGTAGCCGGACCGTAATATAGTCTTATCAGCAATGTATGAAGGTTCCAGTTTTTCCATAATTTATCAATACTTGTTGAAAATAAAGTTGTCTGTTTTAAAAATTTATTATCATCATCTTAGTGGGTGTGAAATTGTACCTATTTATGGTTTTGATTTATACTTCCCTAATGATGTTGAACATTTCTGATGTATTTATCATCTATTCGTAGTCTTCTGTGCAAATAAATGTCTTCGGATTCTTGGCTCATTTTTTAATTTGCTTATTTTTTGTTGGGTTGTAAGAATATTTTACACCTTCTGGAGTCAAGTTTCTTAATAGCTGTCTGATTTGCAGATGTTTTTTTCCCATTCTGTGGGTTATCTTTGCACTTCTTTATAGTGTCCTTGGAGTCACTAAAGTTTAATTTTGATGTTCAGTTTATCAATATTTTTTTTCGTCACTTATGCTTTTGATGTCATGTCTAAGAAATTGTTGCCTAATTTAAGGCCATGAAGATTAACTTATGTGCTTTTCTCTTAAGATTTTATAGGTTTTAGCTTCTACATTTAAATCTCTGAACTGTTTGAGTGAATTTTTTTTATACATGGGTGGGCAAAAGTAGGTTTACAGTTGTGGGTATGTGAAACAGTTTATTCTTGTATTATTATTTATTAGTTAGTATATGATTTATTTGTATTACAAATGTAAATTACTTTAGTCCACCCCATATGGTATGAAGTAAAGTTCCACCTTCATTCTTTTTTGCATGTGGGTATTCAGTTGTCCTAGTACCATTTGTTAAAAAGACTTCCCTTCTCTTTTGAGTTACTTTGGCACTTTTTTTTTTTTTTTTTAAAGATTTTATTTATTTATTTATTTTTATTTTTATTAGAGAGAGGGGAAGAGAAGGAGAAAGAGGAGAGAAATATCAAATGTATGGTTGCCTCTCATGCACCCCATCCTGGGGACCTGGCCCGCAACCCAGGCATGTGCCCTGACTGGGAATTGAACTGGTGACCCTTTGGTTTGCAGCCTGTGCTCAATCCAGTGAGCTACACCAGTCAGGGCTGGCACTTTTAAGAAGTTATTCTAAAAGCAGTTTTCAAAGTAATTTTGTAAAAGAAATTCGAAAGATGTTATCAGTTGCTTCAGTAATTATCCTTCCAAGGATATTGTTTTGAAGGGTGTGTATTTTTGGTAGTTCTTCATGGCAGTTACTCTACTTGGCAGTTCAGTCACTTTATAAGTTCATTAATTTTGCCCCCTGTTCCTTCCAACAGTAATATTCAGGCTTAAGTATCGCAGGCTTTGGGCGGGTAATGTTATGTTCCTTTTAAGACTGCTGGTTGTTATTTTGTTTGTTTTTAAAATTGTTAAAATCTTAGAACAGGAAGGGAAACCGATAACAGAAGCATTCATTCTTTCTAATTTGCATAATTAGAACATAATTGGCATTAAAATAAAAACTATTTAAAATGATTATTGAACCATTAGTTTTGTTTATCCTTCCTTTGTTTGAAGTATAACTTGTCATATCCTTCATAGCCACTGAAGAAAGGGGAGAAAGAAAAGAAAAAAAGCAATTTGGAACTCTTCAAAGAAGAATTGAAACAGTAAGTTTTCTAGTGCTGAGAATCAGAGGTAAACTGAGCTGATGGCAGGTATGAAGAATGGAGCATACCAGTTAGAACTAACTGGCTTACCATGAGGTGTTTTTTTAAAGATATTATAGAGGTATTTTGTGGGGTATGTTTGAAAATATATTAGCATTTCATCCAGCATCTAGTTTGCTTGTTTTATGTGGATGCAATTGAATTGATTAATGGCCGGAGTCCTGTTTGCAGTGGAAACAATATAGTTACTGAAGTGTAGGGGTGAGGAATGGTTGGATTTAACCAAGAAAAAACAGATTCCTGGTTTCAATGTTGAATTTTTTCCTCACTTTAAAAGTGGGCTTTGTATTTCATTGATTGTATGATATATCAGAAATTTCCTCATAATTCTGTTTTAGATGAGGGACTCTAATCTTATCTGAAGATGATACCCGGAGATATTCTATTTTTATTAAATGTGAACAAATAAATTTTGGCTCATAATTAGTGATTGTAAATATTTTCAACAGAATTCAAGAAGAGCGCGATGAGAGACATAAAACAAAAGGCAGGTTAAGTCGATTTGAGCCGCCTCAGTCAGATTCTGATGGTCAGCGGCGATCCAGTAAGTGACGTTTGTTTTGGTGTTTACATTTGTGATGAACTATTCTGAAAAGTAAGAATTGTTTTCTTTCTTTTAAAGTGGATGCGCCTTCAAGAAGAAATAGATCATCTGGTGGTAATACAGTTTTTTGCTTTTTTAATTAATAGAAATTATCTAGACGTTGTATTTTTCAGGTTATAATTTTTTTTCTCTTTGCTTTAGTTCTTGATGACTATGCACCTGGGTCACATGATGTGGGAGATCCAAGCACTACTAATTTGTACCTTGGAAACATTAATCCACAGGTAATATTAGAAAACGAAGATGAATGTTGGCTTACATGCTGTTAAACTTTTAGAAGAACACAGCTTTGTCAATCAATAAAGTCAAGAATATAAAGTGAGCAAATTTGATGGAACTAGAGTCTCTGAAGTTTGTTGCTGGTATAAGCTGAATTGTCTTGTAATACTTACGGGTTTGTCTCCTTTTTCTGTAACTGCACTATATGTACTCTGAATTTGAACAGTTTTACTAGGTGCTGCTTTTATTATCTGTCACATGAGGATATGGCCATTGGTTGACAGTATCTTTTGAGACTACCTCTTACTGATGCATAGCTTGCTTCCATATGGGTTTCCTTCACCTTCCCCCTCCTCCCACCCCATAATAACAAACTAGTATTTGTACTTTCTGTCTTTCATTTTTTTAAAATTCTTTTTCCCATGTTAGTGTTAATCGCATTATGGAGAATATAGTGGTTGTTATACATAAAATACTCTTTTAAATCTTTTTTTAAATTTTTTATTTTTATTGATTTTAGAGGGGGGAAGGGAAAGAGAAACATCAATTTGTTCTTCTACTCGTTTATGAATTCATTGGTTGCTTTTTGTATGTGCCATGACCAGAGATCAAACCTGCAACCTTGGCATATCAGGAGGATGCTCTAACCAACTGAACAACCCAGTCAAGGCTCATTGTGTACTCTTTTTAAAAAGTGTGTGTATTTTTGGTCTTATTGTTTAGTGTTTTCTCTTTTCTTGATTACATTGGTAGCTGGGTGCTGGAAAAAGAAAAGGCGATTATATCCTGTTTTTTCCTTTAACTGCCAAAAAATACTGCCTTCTTAACCTAAATGTGGTCATTAGTACTGCCTGAAAAAACATTGCTAAATGCCTAAACAGATTTATTTGAGATGCAGGATCTCCAAAGGAGGAAGAAGGGAAGTAAAGGTGTGCTTTTGATTTTTTCTAGCCACCCAACCCTATCACCCTGGCTACTAGTTTATATAAACTAGTGTGTTTCTTGTATGAAAAGATTTGTGAATGCCCCATTAGGGCAGGATTTGATTTATGCAGAGGGCCTAGTACTTGAATGGGAAAATGTGGCATTAATATGTCTCTTCATTTTGAAGAAACTACTTTGCTTTTTGTTGCATAGAATTCTTTTCTCTCTCATTTTTACATACAAAAAACTTACGACTTTCAATAGATGAATGAAGAAATGCTGTGCCAAGAATTTGGAAGATTTGGACCATTAGCCAGTGTGAAAATTATGTGGCCTAGGACTGATGAAGAAAGAGCAAGAGAGAGAAATTGTGGTTTTGTGGCCTTTATGAATAGAAGAGATGCTGAAAGAGCTTTAAAAAATTTAAATGGTAAGAAAGTTATTATTTGTTTATAGAGTTCAGACACTTTTTTTGTTGTTGTTGTTCTGGAAAGTATTTAGAAAAATCAGAGGAAAAAATGGGACCAGAAATGAAAAAGTTAAAAATTAATTAAAATCACAGAAATCTTGTATTTTCTTTTGTGAGTTATTACCAAGGTAACCACTCTTTTCTTTCTTGTAGGAAAGATGATTATGTCTTTTGAAATGAAGTTAGGTTGGGGTAAAGCTGTGCCTATTCCTCCACACCCAATATACATTCCGCCTTCTATGATGGAACATACGCTTCCCCCACCTCCATCAGGACTGCCTTTTAATGCGCAGCCTAGAGAGCGGTTAAAAAACCCCAATGCTCCCATGTTACCACCACCTAAAAACAAGGAGGATTTTGAGAAGGTAATTTTAAAAATGTACATAGGGCCGCATATATTTGTAAATACTAAATCTGTGGTAGTATTTCTTTTCAACAATTTTATAGAAAATGTGTAAATCTGTTTGGCAACTCTTAAGTAGATGTGTTCCCTGCCTTTAGCCCATGGAAACCCTGTTTGAAATACTAGGTCTTATTATTGTGGCTACCATTCCTTTTTGACCACTTAATTAAATAAGTTCTTCTCCCTCCCCCATTTATCCACTGTTGTATCCTGGTTTGCTTAAGTACAGTATCTAAATTTACTTTGTTCTAAGAAAGTGATGATTTTGTACTTAGTTAAGTGACTTTTCAGTTAGAAAGACCTCCTAAATAGTTAAACTGTTTGGATGACAGCTAGCTTAGTTCTCAAGATCTTAGGTATTAGAATATTTGAGAGCAAATGTGGTTTGTAAAAAACATTAACTCTAGTGAAAGCAAAGGGTGAGTATTTTCTTTTTATTAAACATAAAACCAACTTAATTTCAAGTTATAAAGAATTTGTTGGTTGTGTTATGAATTAATTTCACAAAATGTCAGGGCTGGTTTTAAAGGCTTGGGAACAAAGTAGCAAACTGTATTATGGTCAGAAGCAAACAGTTAATTTATTTCACAAATTAAAATCTTTATCTGATAATTCTCAGTGTAGTACCTATTGCAGTGCATTGATGTGCATTCTGGCAGGAATGTTCTGATTCTTTGCATTTGGTGAACATTTACTGTTCACTGGACACATACATTTTGCTTTTATGTAATTGCTTAGTGTATAATTACTTCAAAAGCAGTGATTGCCTGCAAAACTTGTGATTAGATGTGTAGTATTTTCAATGCATATGTATATTTTTGCTTGTTACTTGTTAACAATACTCACATATTCTATGTTTATTATCTGATGTGACTTCATATACAGACTCTGTCGCAAGCCATAGTCAAAGTGGTTATCCCAACAGAAAGGTACATGTTTTTCTTTATTATTACTGATCTAAATATAGACAATATCCCCTTCTGAATTTAAAAAAAAAAAAAAAAATGGTGTTGAGGAAAAGGTGATATCTTGACTGAGCAATGGTTCCTTCCCAGTACTTTTTTGGGGGATATTTGAAATTTAACTAACTTTAGTATACTGTGCAATTTTATGTCATTATCTGTTTTGTTTTCATTGTCACCATTGTAGGGAACTTTATAGCATTAGTAGTTAGAATGTGTTTAATAGATTTAATCTGGTGATGTTAGTCTTAATCATGTTAGATTATTGTATGGGGAAATAAGGGTTTTAAATGTATCTTAAATTTTAGATAATGTTATAGTTTGACCCAATCTGTTATTTTTTTCTTTGTTTCTGAATTGTCTGTGTATAAGATGCAATCTTAGTCTAGTTTCCTTAATGAAGGCATAGCTTTGCTTTTTTCTGATTGATTAAGGAATTCCTGTTTTCATGAACACTGAACATATTAGAAACTTTCAAAAATGACAACAAAGGTGTTTGGAATTCTTTTATTTTCCTTTTTTTCCCAACATGATGTCGAAGCAGAAGAATTCATGCTGTAGGTATGCTCTTGCTCAGTCAAGCTAAGCCTTTTCCCAAACACAGGAACACAACACTGGTTGAATAATAAATGAACACAAAAGAATACCAAATTCTCTTTGACATTGGCCTTGGTGAGCAACACCAGCTGAACTGTCTGCGGCAGCGGGGGACCAGGAAAACATCATGGGATGGATTGGGAAAGTATACAGTTTTTGACCAGACATTGGTACGATCAACTCCAGTAAATGTGGTTTTATTATAACTGAGAAACAATTTTTTTGTTGTTGTTGCCCAGAATAAGATAATTGCCATTTTAAAATAAAATAGTGCACTTAAAATGTCACCTGTTCGTACTACACTGTTTCATTCTGGTAGAAAAGTCACCCTTTTTAAAATAAGAAACACACAATCCTTAAGGGAAAAGAGTGTGATAACATTTATTTAATAATGTTGAATTCAAGTTAGCAACAACTAATTGTCAGATTCTGATTTTAAATAATTGTATGCAACATTTTTAAACTTATTTAAACTCTAAATTTTCTAAAAATAGATATTATAGTTACAAGCCTGTTTAAAACTGTAGTGGGTTTTTTCTTCTACTGGTAAATCATTCACAGGAAAATATTTTGTAACATTCAGAAAGCATATATCAAGTAGTACCTTTACATGTGGCTCAGCTTCTTTCTGAACTAAATGTCGAGGACATTTTGCTGAAAAGTCCTGATTCACCATTAGAATGATTTCTTTAAAACTTGCTAAACCATTTTTTCATCTATCTTTAATACCCAAATCAAATTGCTATTGACTTAATTCATACAGTTTTCTGAATGTATAGCAGTTATCCACCTAGAAATTGATTTTTATATATTATGATACATAAAATTTCCCTTCACTTTAATTTGACACATACCAGTGGGAGTTTTGCAGCGGAATCATAACTTCACACTATGTCCCTTGCTTCAAAATAATATCATTAAGTATGGATCTGAGAATACATTCATTCTCATTTGGATATCAAGAACTGCAGATTTGCAGAGCAGTTAATTCTTCTGTAAAAGAAAAATAGTTTTTAGATTTAAAATTAATGTTTTTTAGCTTTTTGTTTTAACAATTTGAAGTTGAATCAGTAGTTTTTAAATGTATAGTTTCCCCTTAGTAAAGATTTAAATTTTCATAGGATTTTTTTTATCTCTTTAGGATACTTTAGGTAGTCAAAAATTCATTTTTTTTCACTATGTAGAGATTTTAGTGTCCATTTAAGTAGGTTTGTTTGAAAACTGTGAGAAAATAATTATAGTCACCATGAGATAAACTATTTTACTGTTCATGTACTGTGAAGCAGGCATTCTAGAGCCAAAAAAATCTGTCTTATTCTATAACTATATATTTATTTATATTCTAGCAGTTACATAAGCTTAATTTCTTGATTTGAGCTGAGAATGCCAAAGGTGTAATTTAGTGTGTGCCTTGTATAAGAGCCAATATCCTTTTGCTTTTCCCAATTATTATTTGCCAACTCTATGCTGGGGAATTGGTGAAATGAAAAATTAAAAACAGCTTACAGTAAATTGAGTCATTTTACCTGACATCATAATCCATGTCTAAAATTCTGTTTGGAGTCTAGTAAGGTATAATATAGTTTTAGGACTCAGCTTCAGATTTTAAAAATAAAGACTTTCTGTGAGCCTAACTCATAAAATAAATGTATTAAAAAGTTACTTGTTTATTTTTGGCTTAAATACTGAAAAGTAATTATTACAAAAAATGTGAAGTGCATCCCACCACAGCCCTTATTTTGGAATATTTTGGAAAGAGGACTCCATTTAAGGCTGTGGCAATATAATTGCTTCATTGATTCATAATACACAGGCAAAATTATACATGTCATGAATTGTGTGAACTAGTTTGAAGTGTGGTCCAAAGGGATGTTGCCTCATTAAAGGTCAGATTTAATGAAAACTCCATCTGCTGTATGTGTACCAGAAAAATCACAGGAGTTAGATGGATTTTTTATTAGGTCAGGCCTTATATTTGTTAAATGATTTCACATTTTTATAAATGGTAGTGATGTGTATAACATTTGAATACCACCGCAAAGGTGCTTGGTTTAGTAATATCTTAAAACTGAGATAGTGTACAAGATTTTAGATGGCTATGATAACGTGAGCTCTAAGTTACTGATACTACGTATTTGCAGTTTTCTAATTAGTTGTGATTCATAATTTAATGTTTTGCATTTGAAAAGTGAAATTAAGTGGCATTTAGAAAATTAAATCTTTATGACTATGAAGCTGTGTTGTGATTTCCTACCCTCCCTTCACCTTCCCTCCCCCTCCCACTCCCTGTCCCCACTGTCCCACTCCCTCTTAATGCACAAGGCTCCAGGGTACTTTTTGGTATAAAATTCTCTATTAGTCAGCGGAATAATTTTTTTCTGCACAATATAGTAACTTAGTCAAGTGTAGTTTTATATAGTGGTAGGTCTGAATCCATTTTCTTTAACTTTTTTGTTGTTGTAGGAATTTGCTCGCCCTGATACATCGAATGATAGAGTTTGTTGTACGTGAAGGGCCAATGTTTGAAGCTATGATTATGAACAGAGAAATCAACAATCCCATGTTCAGGTGCGCATTTTTTTTGAATGTGATAAAATGCCCGTATAAAATTTACCATTTTTATGTGTCCAGTTCAGTGGCGTTAGGTATGTTCACGTTGTTGTGTAACTGTCACCACTGTCCGTCTCCAGAACTTTTCTCATCTTCCACAACTGACACCTTGTGCCGCTTAACCAACAACTCCTCATTCTGTTGGTCCCCGGGTCCTGGCAGTCACCATTCTGCCCTGTGTCTTTGAATTTGGTCACTCTGGGTACCTCATCTAAGTGGGATTATATAGTGTTTGTGCTTTTGCAACTGATTTATTTCACTTAGTGTAATGTCTTCAAGGGTCATCCATGTTGTAGCATTTGTCATATTTCATTACTTTTAAGTTTGAAAGATATTTCATAGCATGTATGTGCCACATTTCATTTATCATGAGGCATGCCTTTTAAAAATACTTTTTTTTCATTTTGGAATTAAAAATATTTCCAAGAGTAAAGTTCTAAAACTTTCAGGTTATTTTGCAATGGGGTGAGAAGGCAGTTTTAATTAATTGGACTAGAATGATCTTTGGTCAGTTTTCCATCTGATTTTGATTTAGTTAATTAAATAGCATTGTTTTTAGCATTCTGTAGGAGGAAAATACATTTCATTATTCCTTTTTAATGAAAGAGTCTCATAAGAGATACAGTAGAACAAATAAGATTTACAGGAAGTAGCTTATCTTCTGAATAGATATGCTGTCTAAGACAGTTGAACACTTTCTTAAGTAGTTTAAAAATCTCTCTTTGAAATTATATCTTGGGAAAGTCTCTTCATTGTCAGACACAGTATCTAACACATTGTTCAATAAAATTACAAGACGCGGCAAGATATATGCATGCCTTTTTTAGTCGTGAAGGCAGTCTGAGGCTGGAGTGAGGAAAGGTGCAGATGGCTCAGGGCATGAGTAGGGATTTCTCTTCAGCAGTCTTTGCTTTGGTTTTATTTAGAACTCAGTAGGCAAATAATATTTCTCATCTGTTTGTATTTACTTGAATACAGTTCTTTGTTAAAGACTATGATGTTTAATTTGTTTTATTTTAGATTCTTATTTGAAAACCAGACACCAGCCCATGTTTACTATAGGTGGAAGCTTTACTCTATTCTGCAGGCAAGTAGAATCAATTACTTTGTTAAATTTGACTGAGATACTGGAGCTTTCTCATAACATTCTGGGTATTTATTAGGGAGATTCTCCAACTAAGTGGCGGACGGAAGACTTTCGTATGTTCAAAAATGGATCTTTTTGGAGGCCACCACCATTAAATCCATACCTGCATGGGATGTCAGAAGAGCAAGAAACAGAAGCTTTTGTAGAGGAGCCTAGTAAAAAGGGAGCACTTAAGGAAGAGTAAGATTGTTTTCCTTTCTGTTACATATTCGGAATAGTTGCTTTAATGGTTGCTTTAATTAATGGTCTTACTAAGATGTTAACCTTAATTAAATTTTTTAACATGTGTTTAAAATGGTAGCATCTCATCGTATACTTCGTAATTTTAAACCTCTTAGAAAGTATAAATGTGTGCTCTGCGGACCGTGACCTCTTCCTACTGACAGAATTAGTGATGATCTTTTTAAGCAGTGATCCTCTGGCAGTGGAATACTTCAGATTCTCACAGAAATTATCTTGAGAGTCTTAGAATTTTTGCCTCTGAATGCAACCTAAAGAAGAAAACTTACTCTATGGCTTAGTGAGGTCAGATGGTTGACTGTTTAAAGCCTCTCTACAGAGTTCGCAGAATGGGGCCACCATGGACACATAAGTTATTATGAGTGCTCAGTCAGCTCTGGTACAGTGCAGTTAACTTAGCTCAAGAAGCAGAAACATCTCTTTCCAAAGGGCTGCTGAAGATGGCAGAGAGGCAGGTCTTGGCGCTTAATGGCCAAGGCCATCTCCTGGGTGTCTAGTTGCCATTGTGGCCAAGCAGGTACTGCTGGGCCAGAAGGTGGTGTTTGTGTGTTGTAAGGTGTATTAACATTTCTGGCAGCTCGTGTAGAAATAAGTTTAAGTACCCGGCCATTCTCTCTGCAAGCGGATGAACAACAACCCACCCCACAATCCTACCACTTCCCAGCTGCTAGTGGCATGTTTCGACAGACTGTAAGGCATGTCAAGTGAGGCCAAGCTACTCTGGCCTCCTCAAGGCGTTTGATAGGATCCCTCTGCCTTGTGACATGAAAAGTGAATGGTGGTTCCCATTGCCCTCATGGTTGGGCATCTGAAGCGTACATGGAAGTTTGCTTACCTGGGGCCCTGGCTTATGAGATTGACTGGAAGTACCAGGTGGTCACAGCCATTCTAGAGGAGAAAGAGGAAGGAGAAGGCCCAGATCCAGGAAAATTATTTTTCCTCATATAAGTTCTTCAAAAAATATAACATATTTGGGGGACTTACTACAAATCAGATTTAATGCAATCATCAGAATTATTTTACTGTTTGGGTTTTATTTTTTTTAAAGATTTTATTTTATTTATTTAAAATAAATAAATAGGAAGGGAGAAAGAGAGGGAGAGAAACATCAATGTGTGGTTGCCTCTTGCATGCCCCCTACCTTGGACCGGCCTGTAACCCAGACATGTGCCCCAACTGGGAATCGAACCTGTGGCCCTTTGGTTCACGGGCAGGTGCTCAGTTTGCTGAGCCACACCATCAGGGTACTGTTTGGGTTTAAAAAAAAATTAGTTTATGAGTAGAAACTATAATGGTATTTGAAGTTTATATTTAAAAATATTTACAATTTTACAAAATTTGTATTTAGACAGAGGGACAAACTAGAAGAAATCCTGCGGGGGTTAACTCCGAGGAAGAATGATATTGGAGATGCAATGGTTTTTTGTCTAAACAATGCTGAAGCTGCTGAAGAAATAGTGGATTGTATTACTGAGTCATTGTCCATCTTAAAGACACCCCTTCCCAAAAAGGTATGGGGATGATTTTTCTTTATGGGCCATTTAATTAAGTAAAAGGGAGATAATAGTTGACTTTCTGAATTGAGATTGATTTCCTTTTTACATGAAGAACTTGACTGAAGAGATCTTTCCTATGCAGTCTTGTTGTGTTAATTGACATACAAGTTATCAACAGGTTGAAATGTAAATTATTTACAGATTTTATCCCTGCAAGATCACGGTTGTGGTGATGTTTAATTTCTTATAACTATTCTAATTAGTCTTGATTATTAAATTATAAATAATCATTAGCCTTATGACACTGATTCCAAAAAATTCAATGTGAAAATTTTTTTCTAGATACGTTGTTTGCTCATGGATTTCATTTTTAATCAGTTTTATGTTATCTTTTGGTATTCTAGATTGCTAGATTATATTTGGTTTCTGATGTTTTATACAACTCTTCAGCAAAAGTTGCCAATGCTTCATATTATAGAAAATTGTAAGTATAATACTGTAAAGTGATATTCCTGAAATTATTTCAGGGTAAGGAGTTCAGAAGAGAGGATTGTTTTGTTGACACTCCAACAATAAGAAATAATTTAAATTTCTTCATAGGCATAGGATTTTCTAAAAAAATTGGATTGCATTCATTGAACTAAATGAATTTGAAATAGTAGTAACTCTGTTTTTATTGAATATCTAGCCACTTGTATAATAAGTAAGCTGAAACAATATAAATAATAACAAACATAAAGGAAGAGACAAAAGACAAAGCATTAACTATAGAATGTGTTTTCTTCCTATCGTCATTGCATTGTTGTAGTTCATTGCTAAGTTTCCCTAGAAGACAATTGGAAATTATGTTGCTCTACTGTAATTAACATATAACTCTTCTGTAGTTCCCCAGAGTTCCTTTTTGGTGTTTATTTTATGAATTAAGGAAATTTTTCTTTAGCAATTGACTATGAAAGGAAATTTGGAGGTGTGGATTCTAATCTTAGCTCTGCTATTAGTTTTTTTGCCTTGGAAAAGTCACTTAACTTTTTTGTTTCCTTCTATGTAAAACAAAAAGATCAGACTAAATGGCTAAAAGTGTCCTAGATGTAGTTTCTTGCTAATCCAGGCAACTACTACTTTGAGACTCTTGGGGATTTCATAGGACAAAAATTCAGAATTAAGGGGGTTAAAGCAGTTCAAATGCAGTTTTAGAATTGCTTAATTCTTGATTTTTTTTTTTTTAAAAGATTACTTAATTTACTTGTAAGTTTATTTATTTTTTTTAAGTCCAGGAGGGGTTTGACTAGCATGCCGAAGTTGATAGGGATTTTTGAATAAATTTTATTGTAAAGAATATATTATTTCAATTTCAGTTTTGAAACAAAGTTATGTCAGATATTTTCAGACCTCAATGCTACCTATCGTACAATTCAAGGCCATTTACAGTCTGAAAACTTTAAGGTATGTTTACTGTTTCATGATTTTTGCCTCAGTGTTGTATATAGGGGTGAGGGCTGGGAAGCACTTTGGAGGGCTAGGAAAGTACATATGACAAGTATAAAACATAACTTAGATGTTCCAGAAATTATTTTAAAATCTACTGCAGCGTTACTTTCATTATCAAAAAATATCTGAAATTTTAAAATATATTATCTAGTGTTATTTTGCTGTGTTTGTTTTAGTTTTAAGTATTTTACTTAAATAGATACTAGTCTTTTCTCAAAACACATTCAGAAGATCACTTGTTTTATAATGGCATACAATAATGAACCGTGTAACGGTGCCGGTGGCTCTATAAGATTATAACAGAGCTGGAAAATTTCTAGCCTAGTGACATTGTAGCCATCATAACGTCATAGCACAGTGCATTTTCACGTGTTTATGATGCTGGTGTAAACCAACCTACTTTGCTGTCAGTCATATAAAAGTACGGTCTATATATACAATTATGTATAATCCATAGTACTTGATAATGATAAGAAACGACTGTTACTTGTTTACTGTATTTTTACTGTTATTTTAAAGTGTACTCTTTATTAAAAAAAGTTTGCTATAAAATAGTATGTTGTATTATCTGGCAGCAGCCTCATAAATCTGTTTAATATCATTTTCTTTTGTGCTTGATTTAATCTCATGTTTTGTGCAGTATCATGCTGTACAGGCTTGTAGCCCAGGAGCAGTAGGCTGTACCACAGAGCTGAGGCATGTAGTAGCTATAGCATCTAGGCGTGTGTGTGCACTGTATGATGTTTGCACAGTGATGGGATTGCCTAACAATGCATTCCTCAGCGTGTATCCCTGTTGTTAAGCAGTCCATGACTTTATAATTTGGATTAGGAACATACATTTTAGTTATTCATATTTGTAAAGTATATACATTATTGTTTTTTATAACTTTAAGCTGCAAACCAGTGTTAAGAAAAAACAAACAAAAAACCTTATAATTGAGTAAGTAGATATACTTTCATGGTAAGAAAATTTTTGTAAGGAAATGGTTTAGTTTGTGAAGATGCCCAATGATCCCATCATTTAGGGAATTCAAACAAACAACTCCACTTAAAAATGTGTTGATTTTAAATGTTGACCATAAGTAGAGTTTATATAGAGAGGCTTAGGGATGGGCCAGAAAAAAGTGTTAGAATTAGGAAGTACTTCATTGGATCATAAAGAAATTTAGGTCAAAACATGCCTACTTTGCTATCCAGCTTTTACAAGTTTCTAAGCTAGTGTGTCCCAGAATATGGCCTTACGTGTGTCACTAGTATATATGGGACATTGGTCGTAGGTGATCAAGGGCAAATAGTAACTGTTTCTTTTTCATTATATTTATTTTGAATTTTTTAAAAAATTAAAATGCATTGATTTGTTAAAAACATGGCAATGATAGTTTTTTTCTTTAAATTTTAAAAATGTTGTTTTAAAGAAAAATTTAGGAAATTGTGATGTTAATTTTTGTGTGATAAAGTTTGAGACATACTGTCCTAAATAATAATTCATTGTCTTTTTTCTGTTTATTTAGCAACGGGTAATGACATGCTTTAGAGCATGGGAAGACTGGGCAATTTATCCAGAACCATTTTTGATCAAACTACAAAATATTTTCTTAGGTCTTGTAAATATTATTGAAGAAAAGGAAACAGAGGTAAGTACTCAGTGTATTTGTCTGATTATTTTATTTATTGATTTGAGAGTGAGAGAGGAGAGGAAGGGGGTAGAGAGAAAAAGATAGATTTGTTGTTCCACTTTTCTGCATTCATTGGTTGATTCTTGTATCTTCCCTGACCGGGGATCAAACCTGCAACCTTGGCGTTACCAGGACAGTGCTTTAACCAACCTGGCCAGCTCCTTGTCTGACTATTTAAAAACTTATTTCTGGGGATTCCATGGAGGTGTGATATGTTAGAGATGTAGCATTTCTTTCTGGAAATATTGACTCCTCACCACTAAATACTGGATTTTGTTACTGGAATTGCAAGAACCCAGGAGTTGAGATTATGTGTAACAGGAATTCTCTGTTTTGTGTCCTTATGTGAAAATTGGTGACTGGTTTTTTATTTGATGACATGAAAATATTTTAGTAGAAAAAGGCGAGTAATAGAGCAGTATGTATGGCACGATTTCACTTTGTTAAACTAAAGATAGCTGTATAATAAATATGTACATAAAAAGATGTACTACAGTGATAGTGGATTCTATTCATCACCATTCTGTGCTTTTTACCTCCTCAGTAGTTCTTGAATTCTTCATTCTTATGTCTATAATTCTAATCCAGCTATCATATTTCCCCTTTCATTCTTACAAGATCCTTCTAATTGGCCTCCCTGCTGCTCCAACCACATTGTCCTTGTTTCAGTTTCTTAAATGTGCAATGTTTCCTCCTACCATAAAAAACTTTGTGCATGTTTCCCCCTCTTTCTGGAACATCTTTTCTGTACCTGAGATCTTCAGACTTGAGTTTAAGTATAACTTCATAGATTCTTCTCTGATCGCTGTAGGTGGAACCTACTTCTTGTATGTGCCTACTTACTACGTACTCTAATAGTATGATATCCTGTGATATCAGTAGTATTTTCCTTGTTATAGCAGTCACCCTAGTTGCAGTCTTACGTGAACTGTCGTGATTATCTGTTTGCTTGGCTCTCCTCTCCTCCCAAATTCTAAGCTCTATGACAGAAGGGACCAAGGGACCAAGTGTGCTTTTACTCATCGTTGTATCCGCAGAGCCTCACACCCTGTGTGGCATCAGTAAGCCCTTGGTAAATATTTGATAAATAATGCACAATGACTGCCACTTCTTTGTCAGACTGGATGATAAAATATATTATTATCTCCTCACATTGGACCTGGGCATGTGGGTATCCAGTTGGTTAGTTTGTACTGGATTGCAGATTAATCTTTAGCAATATGACTTCAGCAAGTTAAAGAAAATGTTATAATACTATAGTATGTGTGTTTCCACAGGATGTACCAGATGACCTTGATGGTGCCCCTATTGAGGAAGAGCTTGATGGTGCACCTTTAGAAGATGTGGATGGAATTCCTATTGATGCTGCTCCCATTGATGATCTTGATGGAGTTCCTATAAAGAATTTTGATGATGATCTTGATGGAGTACCTTGTAAGTTCTGATTTCAGACTGATTAAATCTAGCTAATACGTTTGATTCCAAAACTTTAATTTCCACACAAGCTGATATGGAAAAAGGATATAATTTCTGCTTAAGGTGTCAGACATTAACTTTTTTCTGTTTCTTATTTCTGCCTTTTCAAAATTCATATAGCCAGTAATACAATTAATTGTGCCAAGAAAAAGGTTTTCTTGTCACATTTCTTTGTTTGAACAGTTAGCCTTTTATATGAACAAATTTTTCCTTTTAATTGTCAGGAAACTGTAGGTACAGTTTTGTGCTCATTGTTTTCATAATCTCAGGTGCTTGGTTTGATCAGTTCTGTTTTTATTATTAGTCTTCCTAACTAATAGGTTCAGTTTTTCTAGTTGCCTAAAATCAGTTTTAGAAATAAGAATTATATATAATCGTCATTACATTTGAATTATGTTAAGATATTGGACAGTTTCTGAAATCTATGCTTTAAACAGTCATTAAGTAAAGGTATCAAATATTCTTTTACTTTCTTCTCCATTTGCTTGAAATAATAATAACCTGTGTGTTCTGATTTGATTTATATACTATTTAAAAATTGGATTTCAGATGCAGAGAATTAGATTAGTCATAATCCTTGTTTTTGGCACTTGAGTTATTGGTTCATGTGTGGCCTTATTTTACTTTTTTAATAGTGTAGTGTGGCAGTTTTCAGCCTTTTCATCTCATGGCGCACATAAACCAATTACTAAAATTCCGGGGAACACCAAAGACAAAAAAATAGGTATAATTTTGATTTATTCACACTGGATGGTTATTGTTTGTTTGCTGTTGTCATTTTTTAATTTTGCAATCTAAGGGAAAAGAGGTCAGTGCCCCTGACTAAAATAGTCAGGTATTATTGCATGTTTTAAAAAATCTTGGGACATACCAGTTGAAAATTGCTGTTAAAGAAAACACTCACACTCTAATTTAAGTCATCCCCTAGAAGTTAGGGTTAATGGTTTATCTTTCCTCAATAGTGGATGCAAGTGAAGACTCAAAGAAGAATGAGCCTATATTTAAAGTTGCCCCTTCAAAATGGGAAGCTGTAGATGAATCTGAATTGGAAGCACAGGGTGAGTAAAATCAAACACTGAGCTTTAGAAAACTCAGTACTTGGGTATGTTTGTGTGTGTTTTCCTTTTGTGTTTTCCAAAGTTTCAACCTTAAGACCCAGTGTTAACATTTTTTATGTCTAGTGGCTAAGTTTTCATTGTGGTTGTTACAATTTCCTTGGATCTTTTAGTTTTTATGCTTTGAGAGTAATTAGAGAAATCACTAAAAACCTTTCAAGTTAAGGCATTTCGGTGGAAAATGTAGACAGGAGACTATTTGTAAATTTACTTAGAGGTCAGTTTCAGAGAAACTAAGCTTTGCCTCTCCCATAGTGCTTATTCTAATCCACTTTTCGTACTTGCTTGGACATGTATCCTAGTGTTCATAATCTGTAATTGTTAATATTTGTAGGTTCCAATGAAATCAATTCTAATCGTCCAGCACAGAAATAAGAATAACGTTGTCACTTCATGAATTTGAATAAAGTTGTAGTGTATGCGTGAGGAGGAAAGAAATAGATTTAGCATAGAAATGGCCATTCAGAAAGAATTGATACAGGTAGATAACCTCTGTAATATAAAATTTCAGTTCTAAAGCAGGGTTTCTACTATGCTTCTGCAAAAATGCTAATTTACCTTATGGAATTACAGCTTTTTTTCCTTCTATTCAGCTGTAACAACTTCTAAATGGGAGTTATTTGACCAGCATGAAGAATCAGAAGAAGAAGAAAATCAAAAGTAAGCATCTGAGTTTTGAATATACTGAGCTTCTTACTGCATATGTGTTCCTTTTTCATTAAAAGGTACTTGAAATAATAGCAAAGAGGGAAACTTCACTGTTAAAAAAAACTTAAGAGGATCATTTTTAGTTCTCCATTGTTTTTCCAGTGAATAAAGAGCTTTAGATTTCTGGTTGTGCTACATCTGGTTACGCTTTGCTTTTGAGTTGAGGTATTACATTCTCACTTTGTGGTTGCTAAACAGTCACCTGCATTTATTTTAAATCTTTGTTTTGGTTTCAGAGAAAGTAATTATTAAAATGTGAATGGCAAGGTTATGCTTCTTTTCTTTTGGATTGTACATTGCTGGAAAAACACATTGCATTGTGATCATTCTGCTATTTAAATGTAAAGACCTCAAAAGAACTAAGATTAAAAGGAAGAATTGTTTTCCTTTAATGTATTAAGAAATTATAATTTTGAATTTTGCTCTTTGGTAATCACCCAAAAATTGTTTTTTTGCATTTAACACCAAATGTAATTATAGGAATCCCTGCTCCCAAATTCTCCTGCAAGTTTATATTAGTAGTTCTTAGATAGTACTTGACACCTTTATAAATAATTGCAAAGGAAGTTAATATGGCATCAAGGATGGCATCAAAGGAAAAGAAATGGCATCAAGAGCACAAAGCAGAGGTTTTCCATTTTTTAAAATCTTTGTCCTTTTATTGCTCTCAAATGGAAGCATGAACAAAAGGGCCTTTGTGTCCCAGCAGGATTTGGGCATAATATGGATTCAGTAGGTGGGTATTAGTATCATTTAGATCGTTAAGGAAATATGATTGATCAGTATTTGTGAAAACACAGTTTGATATGATGAGGAAAAGTTAGCAGCAGTAATTCCCATACATGTTGGTGTGATTAGAACAAGTCACCAATGGTTATGACAGAATATTTACAAAATACAGATGTGGTTTGCTGATGGAAATAGCTATCTGAGGCTGTTTAGGAGTATAGGAATTGGGAACAATTCAGTTTGCTGTAAAACTGGTTTTCTTAACCCTTTTTATATCTATAATCCCATTAATAAACATCTCACCATCGTGGAATCATTGCTTTAAGAATGAGTATGTGTACTCACAAAAAGATTAATTTAGGGGAAATAAGGGTGGAAAAGCTACTGCAGAACTCAAATATTGTTTAGTTGGTTTAGTTTCTAGAGATATTTTTTCCCATAAATTTGATATTTGCATTTATGTTTCGAATATAAATGCATTTTAGTGTTAAGAGTAGAATAATCCTAGATTCATATAATAATGCATGGATCACTAAAAATATAATTTATATTTTGATTTTTCTAGGAGCTCTAAATCATAAAAGTAATTTTATGAAAGTGCAAAGTAAAGGGAAAAAAGTTTTTCACCTAAAACTTTCTGATCCTTGAAATTTTCCTGTCTCACTTCTGCTCTCTAGTGGCTGAATCCAAAATGCCTTTTTACTAAGGAACTGCTTTTTGTACTAGTAATTATTGTTTGTGGCAGAAATGTGATTTAAAAAATATATAGCACCACCAATGTTTTAGAGAAAAGTTCCCCAAATAGTAATATAGCAGAAATTGTAATGAATTCTGTATGTGTTTAGTGTCTTGAATTTCCATTTCTTTAAAGAACAGCGAGATGAAGCTGTTACGAGATCTGAACCTAAAATTGGTACCGTGAGAGCTGAACTCAAAACCAATTAGAACACATTGCTTGGGCCTTGAAAAATTAAAATAGCAATTGGAAAATATTATATATTTAAAATTGTTGAAGTGTAGTGTAGCTCATTTAAAGTCTTAATATGGTTAATGTTTAATGTCTGGTCATCTAGATCCTTTCTCTTATATATAAGAACATGCACATCTATTTTAAACAGAAATTATACAATACTATACATAATATTTCTGACCTATATTTGTCACTCAGGTATCATGGGTATTATTTCATGTCACTCTGCGTATTTTTCTGCTCCGTAGTCATCTATGTTCAAAAGCAATCATTCAGATGAGTGCACAAGAAAGTTTACCAAGGAATATCTGAAGTTGCTAAAAAAAAATATTTTTTTTAACAAACGTAAATAACAGACTGGAATTTAAACACT
The DNA here is from genome assembly GCA_039655065.1 of Glossophaga mutica. Classification (NCBI taxonomy): domain Eukaryota; kingdom Metazoa; phylum Chordata; class Mammalia; order Chiroptera; family Phyllostomidae; genus Glossophaga; species Glossophaga mutica. The sequence continues at coordinate 169,968,659 of CM077304.1, read as the reverse complement.
TCCATTACATAGATACCACAATTTAATTAACTGTGTCATGCCCTTATTGATTGACCCTTTCTGGAGTAATCCTTCAATAAACATCTGCATGTTTTGCACACACACAGTTTAACCTTTTAGATGAGATCAGGCACATTCAGGGTGGTATGGCCATAGACAATTTAACCTTTTAAAAGCATCCAAAACACTTGCAAAAAATTTATGCACCACAAAACAAGAAATTCTTGTTTTAAAAGTTAACTTAAAAATGCATTTAGGAAGTTTCTGACAAATTTTAATTAGAAATATTGAAAGGTTTATTTCCAAAAATAATAGTTTTTTTAATAGTTGGTTTTGACTTTTTCTCTTTGCCTAAATATTGTATTGAGTTGTATCTATATGTGATATTAATGATTCGTGAACTCTAAGAATATGAAATTTATAAAGCATTTTAGTTATGCTCTGGAAAAGACCTTTGGATGAGAAATTAAAAAGCTAGTCTTCTCTTAATATCTTGTCTTTTCTGATTCTAAATTGCCAGTATTTTATTTTTATCTGCCTTGCTTAAATTTTTGTCATTCAGTGTGAAAGTCTTATTATCAGACTCTAAAATAATTAAATTTTTATTTGGAAAGAATTTAGTTATACTGTCTTCACGTTATTACGGATAGTTTTATTTATGTACTAAAAAGATTCCTACTTACAGTAGAATGTATTTAGTACCCAAATACCAACGTATAAGGGCTTCTCAGGCTCAAGTGCTAAAGAGAAAGGGCATATTTACTAGGCTAGGCCAGTAATATTAGTATTATAATATTGCTTATTAGGAACTTTGTTTATATACAGAAACATTCTGAGTTTGTTTGGACTTGGATGACTTGTTTTGCCCAGAGTTAACATATACACATACAAAGTCCAGTCTCAGAACACACAGCTCCTCCTTTTTTAAGCCCTTCATTTTTTTTGTGCTTAAAGAACATTTTCTAAATTTTACTCTAACAGTGGCGACCAGCTTTCCACATAGTGCTTCTTGTCTGTTTCAACTAGATTGCTTCTGGTTCTTCTTTGTATCCCTTCCCATGGTAGTCACTTCATCGTTTTTTTCCTATCTGACAGAACCAGCACAACTTTCAGAATCACTATTGTGTGGCAGTATTTAAAATGTACACATTGGTTTCCTAAGGTTGTATGCTAATCAAATAAGGTTTTTGCATGCTGCACCGTTTCATGGTAACTTTATGTTCCTCAAACTCATGTATTGTAGCTTATAGGTTCTGCTGAAGGAAGGGTAAACATTAAGTGGAATGAAATCACTCTGAACTGTGATTTTATTTAACTTTTGCAAGGAAAGCTTGTTGCAGAATGAAAGGCACACCTAACATAAGCAGAATTTTTTAAAGTATGATGCATGTTGAAGCTGAAACTTTTTCTATGGAGGAAAATTAAGTTTCATAGAATTATCTCTGTTACTTGATCAAATATTTTGTAAAAAACGTTTTGATGAAGAATTGCCTCTTCTTATGTTTTGTTAACATTATTTAACCTCTAAGGTGGTTTAAGCCAGACTATAAAACATACTTTTTTTCACTGTCTTGATATGCATTGTATTCTGCTTACTTCCAAAGTCAAGAAGAAGAAAGTGAAGATGAAGAAGATACTCAAAGTAGCAAATCTGAAGAACATCATTTGTACTCTAATCCAATCAAAGAAGAAATGACTGAGTCCAAGTTCTCTAAGTACTCTGAAATGAGTGAGGAAAAGCGAGCTAAACTTCGTGAAATCGAGGTTAGTATTGCAATGACACTTAAACTACACTGACTTTTCTCTTTTTCTACTGAACTAGGCTTCCTCTTGGCATCACACCTTGGTACATCCTGTTCCCTCTCTGCCTAGAAACCATTCTAACAGCTGACTTCCTTCAGGCCTCTTTGTGCAAGCATCCCTTCTCTTCCTGTATCCTTTTTCTTACTCTTCTGGATTTTCTTCTCCTTATTTATCTCTGTTGTGATTTTACATGTATTATGATGTGTGTATTATGTTTTGTAGGGGTTTTTTTGTTGTTGTTTTTTATTGCTTGTTTACTTGCTTAATATCTGTATTCCCCAATAGGCTGTGATACCCATGAGGGGAAAGGACCATGTCTATTTTCTGTTTATCATTGTATCTGGAGTGCCTGGCACGTAGGAGATCCTTTGTTTTTTTTGTTTTTTTTTTTTTAAAGATTTTTTTTTTAAGTACTTTTTTTTTTTTTTTTTCTTTTTAGATTTTATTTATTTATCTTTAGAGGGGAAGGGAAGGAGAGAGGGAGAGAAACATCAATGTGCGGTTGCCTCTTGTACGTCCCCTGCCGGGAACTGGCCTGGCAACCCAGGCATGTGCCCTGACTGGGAATCGAACCGCGATCCTTCGGTTCGCAGGCCCGCGCTCAATCCACTGAGCTACACCAGCCAGGGCTGTAGGCGATCCTTTGAATCAATTATATCTGGCATTGTGAGGTCCATTACAGTTTGAGTGTACAGAGTATATAACTAAGAAAAGTAACATTTTCTGGCATGTTCAAGTTGTGTACATTTTATATATTATAGTAGGCTATTTTTTAAGTGTATGTACCTTTAGTGATGGGGGGAGAGTAAACATTAAGTGGGGCTTAACAATAAGGAGGAGAAAAACTTTTGGGAGAGGCCAAACTATCACCAGCATACTTTTCCCTCTTTCGGTCTTCTCCTTTTTTAATGCCTCCATTTATTACCAAGGGTTTTCAGACATGTTGGAGTGAGAAGGGTTTTATAACAGGAACTTCCTGTTCCTTGCCCTAAGGTGATGAAACGATCCCAGTAAATGTTAGCAATACTGTAGCAGTCAGTCCATAATTTCACATGTGCACATTAGTGAATTTTAATGCTCTGTCCATTCCTTTAACAGGTGTTTTTGGGCTTGGTTTTGTTTGTTTGTTTGTTTTTGAATACCTAGTCTGCGTCAGTGTTATTCCTCTTACTCACTAATGATGTCTGTTAACATTGGTTACCTTATTTCCACTTCTCTACCTACTCACCATTGGACTGTTACAAGTTCTTGTACACCTCTTTCTCAGATATCACCAAGCCAAAAAGTTGACAGAACACATTTTGTGTTAACCTTACACAGAATCATATGATGATCAATTATGAGTTTAGAGGACGGAATTCAAAGTTAAGTTGATTCATTTTTCCTGGGATGTATTCATGGAATTTGTAACTCAGAATTCCTCCCAGCCTTAACTGAACTCTGCCCTACTGACCTGATGGAAGTATTGGAGTAGAAACAAAGACCGAGTTCACTAAAGATGTATTTTCTTGATAATTGAAGTGACAGTTTGATAATTAAAAATGTGAAAACAAACTGATTGTTCTCAAATGTTTTCTTTATTGGTGTGAAGAGAAGAAACCGTAATTTAGCTTTTTTTGTTCATTTGGGTGGTTTTTATGAACGTTATTTTCACACTATATTTGTATTTTTGTGATGTTTGTGTGCACACACGCCTTAGTATACACATTTTCATCCTTTTTGCTCTTTGACAATCCAGCCTCTCCTTTCTTTGCTAGACACTTGACGATTGTTTCCCTTGCTCTTGTAGTGGTTACCTCTCACAACTTAACTCTTTTGGGATTTGCATGGTGAACCAAATTCTAATTTTAAAATGTAGATCTTTGGAGAATCAGATACCAAACTCGTTATCATTGTGTTTAGATAATAAGTTCTTAAGGGCATGAACCACAGTCATGGCTTTTGAGCCATCTCACATGGTTGTTCAGAGAGTGTGTGGGTCCGCACATGATTGCTCGAACGCTGCAGAGTTGGGCTTGTCTGACAGGTGGCTTTCACATAAGGGAGTTTTATGTCGATGTTATATTTGGACCGAGTATTTATCAGTTGCTACCTTGCTGTATTTATGTTTTTTCTTTTTACACACTTTTTCAAATAAAAGACATTTTTTAAATTGAATTTATTGGAGTACAGGTTTCAAATATACAACTTAATAAAACATCATCTGTACACTGTGTCATGGGCCCATTGGCCCAAGCAAAGTCTCCTTCCATCCCATTTTCCTCCCTTTGTCCACCATCACCTGTCCCCACCCCTCTTTCCCTCAGGCCGTTACCACACTGGTCTCTCCGTGTTGTGTATTGTCTGTGTCTCTGGGCTCTGTATATATGTTGTTTTTACTTAATCCCTTCACGTTCTTTCATCCAGTCCCGTCTCACCCCACCCCTCGCCCCCATAGCGGTCAGTCTGTTCCGGGTATCCATGCCTGTGTTTCTGTTTTGTCAGTTTATTTTGTTCATTAGAGTCTAACATATAAGTGATGTCATGTGGTATTTTTTTTTTAAGGGAGCAAAGCAGCACTTGAGAAACTGTAGTATTAAAAAACATTCATCTCTTCACAGCTCAAAGTTATGAAGTTTCAGGATGAATTGGAATCTGGAAAAAGACCCAAGAAACCAGGCCAGAGCTTTCAGGAGCAAGTAGAACACTACAGAGATAAACTACTTCAACGAGTAAGAACTAAGTATCCATAACATGTGTTTTCCAAGTTAACTTGTTTGACTACCTAGAGTATTGGTATATTGGTGTATTAAGGAAAATATATTTCAGATTACCTCCTTGGATGTGTAAAAACTGGATACTGGTAGACAGTTAAGAACATGTGAAATTTGATGTATTACAGTTATTTCAACTTGGAAAAGTATTAGGGCCATAGCATAATGTTTTATTGGAAATACTACCTATAAACAAGAAAATCCTGCTAAGAGTCTGCTTTGAAACTGGAAGACCCTGTAGGAAGAATATTTGTGACAATGAGACACCAGCAACCATGAGAAGTGGCATAGAGACAAAAAGGCGGAAGTCAGGGTCAAGAAAGTTCACTTAGTTCTGTTGTTTTCAAGGAGGGATAGCGAGTGGTAGCCTACTTCATCAGTGAACTCTCAACTTCTGAGGGACCTGATGTTCTTGTACATAAAAAAATATGTAGGGGTACATAGAGTTTTAGAACAACCCATGTGACAATTATTGGGAGAACCCAGGAATTTCATTGTGGCAGCTATATCTTGACTGTCATTATAAAAAAGATTATATAGAAAGAGAAGTAGGAAAAACTAGAAGGGAGAGTGTCACTACAGAGCTGTCAGCAGTGTGGGACTGGTGTTGGGAGCAGCAGAGCGGTGACACGCCTTCGGCACTGCGGTGGCCTGTGGGCTTCTTGGACCATTCTGCTGTGCGCGCTTGTGCAGCCTGCTCTTTTTCTGTGATACTGGGTTAATAGTCCCAGTTTTGCAGGGTTGTGAGTTAGATAAAAGCTACTATTACATTTTATTATTGAATAAAAATGCTTATAATATTTTAAGTATTTTAACTATATTTTGATTTCTATAAATTTTCAATGAGGGAATACATCCATGCATCACCAGAGGAAGTTAGTCCCTTCAGCATCAGTTTAAATTTGTACTCTACACGATGTATTTTGAATAAAGATAAATGAGGTTCGTATGAAGATGCTATGTATCTGTACCACATGAGTCCCTTTGGAAACAGTGGCACACGTCGATCTTTATGGGCGACTACTTCAGGACGCTCGCTGAGCCTGATGGCAGTGCTGCACAAACTACCACTGTAGCCCTCCTGCATTCCGGGTTGCAGTTGGAAAGGAGGCTGTGTTTCTTGAAGGTGTCCATGAGGAATCCGCAGACTGTAGCCATAACCCAATTTTTGTAAATAAACTTATGGATCACAGCTGTTCACTAGTGGGAGAGATGAGTACTTTTGACAGTGACTGTATGGCCCACAAAGCAGAAAATATTAACTATCTAGCTCTTTACAGGAAACACTTGCCAATATCTGGTAGAGGTTTCTTATCAGCTATCAGATGCTTTCTTGATACATACAAATCAGAGAAATTAAATTCCTTTTAGTGAAGATCTGAGTTGGCTCTGTGGGATCATTGTCTGTAGCCACTCCTTTAATTGTATAATCAACGGAAATTATAATTTCAAGTAAGAAGTGGCAATTGTAGCATCTGAGGATAAGGAAATAAGTTTTTTTCTGTTAATATAGTTGTATGGTCACATAGTCAGTTTTTACTTTCATAAAGTGGGATTTAAAATTTCCAGTACAGTTACGACTTGTCTCTCACTAATAAGATTTTCTGATGGATGATTATTGTAATTAGCTGTTTTTCCTTTTCAGTCTATTGCTTTGGTAATAGCTCTTTTGATTAAATCAACTTGCTGTACAATTAGCAGTGCTATTTTATTGGAGTCTGAGATGGCAAGGTCAATGTGTTGTTAGTTTTTTTTCCAGTTTCTTTGTAGAGGGAGAGACAGCACTGTCCAGGTAGAAGGTGTGAGCCTTAGCTCCAGAGCTTGAGCTCTAATCCAGACTTCATTCTGTGTGACCATGGGCGTGGTACTTACCCTTTCCGAGTCTCAGTTTTCATTTCTAGAATTAGCATGAAAGTACTGTTCCTGTGGGTGTTTGGCAAAGAATACATGAAATGCTATATGGAAAGTTGTTTAGTAATTGCCTGGCCTTTGGTGAGCACTTGGTAAATATTTAGCAGCTGTCTCTGGTATCACTGTTAATATGCAAGGTAAGTAGAAGAGATGACTATTTCTGAAGGAGTAGGAAATATTTTTAAAAATGGTATTGTACATTCAGTAGTAATTTAAAATTAGTAGTTAAGTGCAATAGAAGATAAAATACTACATAAATGTGATCAACCCAGATTGGTATTTTTTAATGACTAAGTATTCTTTTAAAAACAAAACAAAACAAAACAGGAGAAAGAGAAGGAATTAGAAAGAGAACGAGAAAGAGATAAGAAGGATAAAGAAAAATTGGAATCTCGCTCCAAAGACAAGAAGGAGAAAGATGAGTGTACTCCAACACGGAAAGAAAGGTATGACATTTCTCATTTAGTACCTATACTGGTTTTAGGATTTAGAATGATGTTCCATTTTGTAATATTTTCATCACCGATTCCAACAAACTAGAAAAGTATTTTTTCATGATAAACGTGTTTGGCTCCTACTTACAGGAGGCAGAATTAGCTAAAAAATGGGACAGTTGGCATTTGGCTTAGTTAACTGGAACATCATCCTTTCATCCCCTTACATGGTTTATAGTATACCTTAGGTAAGAGTTCAGTTACCATATTAGGTATCAAACATAAGGCTTAAATTACTGACCAGCTTGCTACATCTTTCTTGTGCTTCCAATATGAGCATTCCTTCTCTGCTGAGTTTACTACCTATAAATTTGAGTTTCCCAGTCCTGTCTAGAAAGGAGATTGTGTGTGTAGACTCTGAGGACTTGCTCCTCACTTTGCCTTCATTCTAATAAAAACCATTTCTCTTTTAGTTTTTATTTTTACTTTTATAGTCCCTAAATCTCTGATTTATTAGTGAAAATTGCTTCAGTTAACAGTTAACTTTTTTCCTAATAAAAAGCAAGTGAATGCAAATAAAATTCTGGCTTAGTCACTCTACACATAGTTACAAATAACATAGTTATTATTAAATAATAAATTTATTACTTTTTTTGTCATTACTTTGATATAATTTCAGATTTACAGGAAAGCTGCATGAATAGTATAAAGAATTTCCAGCTATCTTTCACCCATGTTCCCCAAATGTTAAATATTTCTACTTTTGCCTGATTTTCTTTTTTCCTTCCTCCTCCCCTCAACCATTTAAGAGTAACCTGCCAACATGATGCCCCATTTTTTTTTTTACATAATCCATAGTAAAAGCATAGCATTAAAAAACTTAACTGATTAGAGACCTTAATGAAATTTTGTCCAGTGTCTCCGTAATCTCTCTCATAGCAAAAGAAAATCCAATTTAGTTGAATTCAGTTTTTTGTCTTGATCAATCTGTCTTTAAGACTTAATTGGGTCTTGGTATAAAGGGCTCAGAATGCTGTTGGACGATAACATCACTAAGGTTAGTGAAATGAAGCTAGTGTAAACTAGTAGGAGTTAATAGCTAATCTACTAGAAAGAAATTGAATATCTGATCCTTTGCTCACATATGGACTGTTCTGGGGGCTTTGTTCCATAGGAAAAGGCGACACAGTACGTCCCCTAGCCCATCCCGCAGTAGCAGTGGTAGACGAGTGAAGTCCCCGTCACCAAAGTCGGAGCGGTCCGAGCGTTCAGAAAGATCTCATAAGGAGAGCTCACGGTCCAGGTCATCTCACAAAGACTCTCCTAGAGATGTTAGCAAAAAGGCCAAAAGGTAAATGCAAGTCGTTTTTTGCAGTATTTCAAACACCAATTTCCTTGTCACTCCACCAGCTTTTGAAAATAATTTGGTTGGTAGCCATTTTTTTTTTTTAAGGATTTCAGAAAACCGAAGAGAGATACTTTCATTTTAGAGTATGCCTTCCCGCCTCCCCCACATACATCTCGTGACTAAAGCACAAGAAGGCTTCCAACAAGTAAAGACCAGGAAGAGTTTCCAGTGTTTCCTTTGAAATAGAGATAGCTGCTTTACTTTTCATTGTGTTCTTCCTCAGTTTCTAGAGAATGTTCTTTGATTTTTGTCAAGGATGAAAGAAAAATGCACCTCCTCCTATTCCTCCTGCAATCTTAATAGCATGTTCTTGGGTAGAGACTTATGAAACTAAATACCCTTTCAGTGTATAATTTAGTGTATGCCTTGTCCTTGTAGTTCCAGAAAAGTGGTTCAGAAGTGTTTTATTTATCTGGTGCTATTTTCTTGAGAGCTAAAACTTTATTATTATAAGCATTTTACTAAAATCTTTACAGAATAGATTAAGTACTTGTGTGTACGTATACATATAAATGCATTTATTTATTTGTTTTGGCTATCTTCATGAACAGTGCTCACAAAATCATGCTAAGTGGTTTCCTTGAGTGATACTGCAGTAGTTGGAGCCTTTTCCCTCAAAAAGATAGGCTGCAAAGCTGTCTTGTGTTTAAAATTTTGTGAATGGTATTAGATGCCATTTTGAACTTTATCTTGTGGATTTAGAGGTTCAAACTTGGGGGCGTATCAGTAGGTTGGGGAAATTGTTAAAACTGCAAGTCCCCAATCCCCACCTTGAGATTTTCAGTAGAGCAGCAATAGGTAAGAAGACTCAGGAATCTGTACAAAGTGTATGAGAGAGAGTGTGTGTGCGCACTGAATGGGCAAAATATAAATCTGGGAAGTTGACTGCCTTTTGTATCTCACTGACATTTGTCATTAAAGCTCATTGTAGAGAACTTAACAAGTTAGTTTGAATCACAGGAGTACTGTGATAAATTGTTTTTGTTTGTTTCCTCAGATCACCATCTGGTTCAAGGACACCTAAAAGGTCTAGGCGATCACGGTCTAGATCCCCTAAAAAATCAGGGAAGAAATCCAGATCCCAGTCCCGATCTCCACACAGGTCTCATAAAAAGTCAAAGAAAAACAAACACTGACATAAAACTTTAAGATGCTGTCACTTATTGGAAATGCGATTTTGTTTTGTGCCCGAACAGTCTGTTTTTTTTTTTTGTTTTTTTGTTTTTTTGTTTTTTTTTTTAAATGAAAGAGCATTCCTGGGGTTTTTGTTCATTTGTCTGTGAACGCATGTGTACACTCATGAGTAACTGCATCTGTAGATCTGTCATTGTTTTATATTGTGTAAATTACTTTTGTTGTGGCTGTTTTCAAGATGAAATTTTTATTGTGATGAATTTCATCAGAAATGTGTACAATGGATCTGCTGGCAGTAGTAGTATTTTGTTTTAGGATGCTGTGACTTAGCAAAACTAATACAGATGTCTTCCCCCATTTTGTAGCTTTGACAATTTGGATTAGATTTCAAATAAAATCTGAAGAGAAAACCATAATGTTGTTTTTTTGCCCTGTTGGTGACATCAAGTCCCTTAAAGTCTTACTGAGTTTAGCACTTGTGTTTCTATACCTAATGCACTTTACAAGCTCCATTGTTCAAGCAGTTCAAGTTTTATGTTTACTCAAATGACTATAAAAATTAGGGGACCCGAGACTTCTATTTGGTAGGTTCTCCAACCAATTTCTTCAATAAGATTCTCTTGAGTAATACTAGTACCCAGAGATCAAAAGACGAGGTGAATGTGGCATGGCCTTTTGTTAATGGAATGGCTACCTAAAATATTTTTTCTTTTTTCAAAGAAGCAGTATGATTTCAATACACTCAGCCTATGTCCTGAGCAACTACTTATTATTTGGGGAAGATTAAATCTCCATCTTTTGATTTCATCCATCATGAAAGTTTATTTATAAAAGAAGTTTTCTAACAAGGGTTGGCTATAGAATTTGTTGTTTGATAGTTGCCGCCAATAGCCCTCTGTAGGCTCTCTTCACACCCTGCTGCTTGCGTGTGCTACAAGGTTCTGTTTAAAGAACCTTTGGGGGGGTTTTAGTTAGTTTGTTTTTTTTTTTAGATTTAATTTTAGCTTTAACTAAAATTTAAAAATGAAACAGTTAAGGAAACTTAATATCCAATGGTTTGTAAATTCAAGGTGCAGAAGTTGATTTAAATATTTGCAGAGTTAAAATCTGTTTTGCAGTGGGAAAAAATAGCTGCAGTTTGAGGAAGAAATAGAAATCATTGTATGATGTTACTCACAATATTGCTATAAATGTAATAGATTAAAGGGCTGTGTGGACTTGAACTGACGCTGCTCTTTTTGAATGTGCCCCTCTTTCTCCTTTAGGCACTGCATACTGTGGTTTGGTGGTGTTTTATTCCCTTTAAAAGAAAGAGTAGAAAACTATTCCAATAATAGGTTTTTTTGTGTTAGCTTGCTTTTTAAAAACATCTTTTCAAGTTGTTTGCCTTGTCACAAAATAAAATAAGCTCTACACATTTTGAGGGAGTTAGGTGTATTAGCTCAGCAGTGAGGCATGCCATTTCCAAACTGGGCAAGCCTACAATAGCTTTAGAAATGAGCCAATCAGATTATTTCACTTAGTGGTTATCAACATGCAGTATTGTTTGGAGGTTATTCTGTTATTATTCACTCTCTTGTTTGTCCATATTGTTAAGAAATGTTAATTTCTAAATGTTGCTCAGAGTTAACACAAACATTTGGTGCTAGTTTTTAAAACCTACAAATATAGCCATTTTTAAAATTACATGTTTTTTTTTCTCAGTTTATTGCCTGGGAGAATGGAGTTTTTTATAATTACCTTTCTTTGCAAAAATAATAATGTTTGAGTTGCTACTGATTTGGGTATTCCATAACTCTGGTATCTAGTATATAGGCTTCAAAATTAGGTAAAGATTCTGTGAGTCAAGTTGCAAGGAATGCTTGCTTCCTTCTCTCTTAAAAAATATCCCGGAGAAGTAGGAGTGAGTAGAAGTTGTTAGGTCGATTTTGGGTGCTTATTTGTAGCATTTTTTCCTACTGCGATGGGATTTAGCGGTTCTTCTGATGTGGATCCAGAGACAGTGAGTGTTGTTTACTCACAGTGGGTAAGACCAGCTTCCTTTTGGGTGGGTGGTGGGGATTGCTTAGGGTGATAGAATATGTATTCTCTGAAGTTCGTTAATGTGTGTATTAGGTTTTATTGTTTTTTTTTTCTGGAATTGCAAATAATACTGTTAGATAGGTTATTTTCAATTTTACTTAATGAGAAAATGTCTAAAGTAAGCCTGTTTAATTCTCCATGGATGCTATGACATTTTCATGGGAAATATTCTGCCATATTTTTATAATAGCATATTATTCATGTTTCCTATCTAAAAAACTCTTAATTGGATGGCGAAATTTCTATAGGTGGACTAATCTGTTCATAGGCAGGGGCCTTGTATTTGCAGGAAATGCCCTGTTCTGGCTCAGTGATGGACAGTTACTGTCTTCCACCACAGCTGTATATAAGGAAATCCTGTGTTATCTAGTCCGCTTTTAAAAAGCATGGTGTGAACCCTCTACCCTCTAACCTAACATTTACAAACAGGGATTCCTTATCAAGTTAATTACTATTGAAGCTCCCTCTCTTACGCAGGTGAGAGAAAATGTAAGTAAATGGTGGTCTATTTCTTTCTAAAGAGAGACCTATGATTGAAAGAATCATGTTTGGGAATTTTCTTTTTTTGACATATTTACTTAATACTGTTAGTAAGTGTCCAAACATTTTGGAACTGTAATATGTTGAGAACTTAGAGATTAAAGAACTGAACAAAGAGCCTGGTCCCGAAGAAGGCTCTTATTTGGCTCAGAATGTTTGTGGTTTTTTAAGCTAAAGTTTGCAGAAGTTATTATACACTGACCTGATTTTTCTTTATTGCAGACCATTCCTTTGGGCTTACCCTGAGTCTTTTATCCTAATTAAAGAACTCAGAAGGAGTAGATTCTTGTATTTTTCCCCCCAAATTTGAATATTCTTGAGCACTTGAAAATATATTTTAAGATATTTCAGTTGTGATCCAATTTAGGTTTATTAAAAATATTCTACACACATTTGCCTCCATGGTGGTGTAAGTTCTGAAAAATTATATGGCCATGATAATATATGGCCATTTTGATTATTAAAAATGAGAACAAATTAATCTGTTTGCCAAAATGACTTAACCTATTCTCAGATGACCACAACAGTATGATTTTTTTAGCAGAGAAAATTGTTTTTAAAAAGAAATAGTGCCGCTTTCCTAAAACTGTACATTTAGGAAATACGAGCTTTTTTCCTTTGTTTTCCTCTTCTGTTTTAATGGGAAAGCTAATTGCAGGAAATTCACTGTAGGTACTAATGAAGGCACTAGTATAAGTTTAAAGGACATGTGACTAAAAAACTCAGAGCTTGGTTTATTCATATTTCATATGTGTATTTTAGAATAGAGTTTAGGGGGTGTTCAATTCATTATCCTTTTGGCTTTTCCTCATTTTTGTTATCAGTATCCCAGGACTTAGATAATGTACACATGCAAATTCTGGGGGAAGTGCTGCTGCTCAGAGCGAGCCCCCGATCACGCGGTGCCGCCTCATGGAGCTTTGTGTACCCGGATTCTGTGTGTAATTGGTTATTTAGTTTTGTAGATCTGTAGGTAAAATGTCCTCATTCGTTTTCACGTGTAAATTATGCTTGGCATACTTGTGATTTCTCTTTTTACTTAACAAGCTCTTGTACGTTTTATCTTTGGTGATTTTAAATATCAGGAAAGACAATTTTTTGGAAATGATACTGTTGAAATCGGCTCAGCTGAAATACTCTGCAGGAAGACAGTTTTTTTTGGTGAGCTGACTCCATAATTTAGTTACTCTTGGTGTGAGGACCCAGTTGATTGTGGGCCTGGTTTTCAGAGTGTCACATCCTAGTTTTCCTACACTGAGATCATGTAGTTACAGGCAAAGGTTGTAGAACTTGCCTTTTGTTGTTGTTTTGACTTTTGGTTACTTGAATAAAAATACATTGTTTTCATAGCAAACTTTAGACTGTTACGTAATTTTCTCCGTATAGTTTCCTAATGCAAGCCCAGTAAACTGGGTCTCATGTTCGGCAGCTTTCTTCCAAGTGAAATAGGTGGTGTGTCACCTTTATCAGTTGTAGCTAAAATGCTATTACATTTTACATGTTCAAACCATAATAAAATATTTTTATGATAGCTTATTTTCTTGATTGGGAAATTTTGTTTCCTTATTGGTTCCCCTTTTTTTAGAGAGTTACTTTGTTCTATTTTATTGCATTGAGGAAAATTACAAATACATACAAAAGTAGAATTAATAACCATCAACCTGGAAATATCAACCTATTAGTACATATTTAAATGTTTTGTTTTTAAAGCATAACGACAGCATCATTATGTTAAAAATAATTCATTTTTCCTTTAAATTGTTTTTATTTTTAATTGTGGTAAAATACTCATAACCACATTTACCACCATAACCACTTTTAGGTGTACAGTTAGCAGTGCTGAGAGCACTCACGATGTGCAGCCAGTCCCCATAGTGTTTCGTCTCACAAAATGGGATCTTCACCTGTTAAATTCCCGTTTCTCTCTTCCTCCCGCCCGTGGTTGGCAACCTCCATCTTGCTTTCCCTGCGTTCGGCCGCTCTCGATAGATACCTCACGTAAGTGGAACCCCACGGTGTCTTTTTGTAACTGGCGCATTTCATTTAGCATCATGTCCTCGAGGCTCTTCTGCATGGTGGCATGTGCACTGGTTCTTTTTTAGAGCCTGCTTTCCTTTCACGTTTCTGTGAGTCCTTGTAGGACTCGAAAAGGGTTTGTTCCCAGTGGCACATAGGTGTTTTCTATTCTGAGTAAAACCTTCAAAGAAAAACAGAGTATATATGCTGTGTTCTCTTTAATGGTTATGTATAATGTAATTTAATTTTCAACACTTCATAGCATGGAGTTCAAAATATATCTTCAAAGCAAACTATATGATTTTGAAATGATACTATATTACTGTTAATGACCATACACAAATGCTTTGTTTTATTTATTGCCTGATGAAAAGGAAACTAATGTTTTGGCATTTAGTAAACTCAGTGTTTGGATTAGATACTCATTTTGCTGTGGATTCATATTTGGACTTGAATACAAGCTCATCTTCCCCACTGTGTGATCTTTTGGGATCTTATTTTCTTACATATAAAATGGAGTAATAACATTGGGTGTTTATTGTGAGGACGGAATCACTTACAAATTACTGGCACGTGGTTGTCATGCAGTAGAAGTTAAAGTCCGTAAGCGTTTAGTATTTCTGAAAACTAATGATGGGAACATCTTCTAAAACAGAGTAACACTACAATTCCATAACATTGGTACCTTTAAAAGATACTTTCTTGTACTTAGTTTGTAGTTAACAGATTTTGGAAACTTACATTTGGGGATATTCCAGTTTATTGCACACTGAATATCATTTTATAATCTGCTGGCCTACTCTTCTAGACATTTAACTCTTTGAGAGAAACATTTTTATCAAGTGAATTTTTAAAAATATGTTCTGTTATCATTTATTATTGTAGAATTGCATAAACCAAAGTTCCTAAAAGGGGACCCACAAAAGAAAATCTCCATGTAAACAGTTTAAATAGGATATATGTGGAAAGAGCCTGGAGAGTAGTATGAAATACACCGCATGGGATTTTTTATCTAAGTCCAAAGTAAAAAGAAAATCTATACCAATTATCAGAGCTGAGTAGCAATGTACAATTTTCACAAAACAAATGGACAGAATGGTATCCTGAGAGGAGACTAAAAAGAAGGTTAATAATGTATAATTGAACTTACAGTGTGTGTATTTTGCAAGTTAAAATTTTTATTTTCAGGTGACACAGAAATAAGAACTATACTGTAAAAGAGAGCTAAAACTATAGAATTTGAAAAGGAAATGACACTCTAAATTCTCAGAAATAATAGCTTTGCAGTAATGTCCTCAGGACATTTGTGAAGCTCTGGAAACTGCACAAACATGAATTTGGAAGAATAAAAGTTTGATTAAAACATCACTTGGTCTCCATCTAGCTGAGACACTGAGACGGAAAAGCAGCAGCGTTCACTGCGCGCTGACACTCTGAGCAGCTAAACAGCTCCATTATGTGAAGTGCATTAGATGAGTTTTCTTCAGTGTATTTTGTTTTATTGCAGTTCAGTTGCTACTGGGGTGAGCAGTTTATTAAAAGCATTTAGGAAAGTGCTTTTCAGATGGTTTTTGGCCGTGCTAACATTTTAATAAAGGATTTGTCAAATTCTTCATTTGTTTCTGGGAAATTAAACTATCTAGGCCTAATGTAGCCCTCTATCATGGAATGTAGTAAGCTGTCAAAACTAAAACGTGTTGTAAGTAGATTTTTTATCTTTATATTCTCCAGTCACAACATTTAGCTAATGTGAATTTTAACTCTAAGTTTCAAGACCACCTATGTGTACCCTGAGGTTTTCATAGGATGCTTACCCTTGACTTCTGATACATTCTAGAATGTTTTCTCCTCAGAACAGTCTGCAGCATGTCAAGCTCTGTACCAAGCACTATACATGGGGGAGAATGACAAGCAGAAATCTCACTCAAGTACTTTTCAAGATACTGGTTTAATTCTGAACTGATTGCCTTAAAAGCATGATTAATTTTACTTAAATGGCAGGCATATGTTGAGAAAATCTTGAAGCAGGGACCGATGGTTTTACTTGTTCTCCTCACTGACACAAACTTGTCAAAACCTCCAATTATTTTTTATTTGCATGTATTTTGTACTGAAACAGTGTGGTCTTCATTTTGTTTATTATGTAATAAAACCCAGCTGACAATGTATGAAGAATGAGAGGGGTTTGGTGCTCAGATGAAGAATCATTCTGCCTGCTGTGTATTTCAGTTTATAATGTGATAAGTCAGAGACTTCAACTACCTAGATCTGTTCAGCATATTTCTAGAACAGCTTATGTTCATCATTAACAATTGTGACTGGTCCCACCTACCCAGTAGAGTTGTGATTCTCTTCAAGTGCCATAGCCTGTCACAGTGGGACTCGGACTACTTAGCTACGCAGATCATCACCTCATAGCTTCCCTTGTACCTCTTACGTCCTTGTATCCCTTGGATGATGGCGGGGTGAGGGGGAAGCCTTCAAGTACTTCAGTATGCTAATACCTGTCCCTCTTTATCCTACACTTTGGCCTTCTGTCATTTCACCTTGATGTGTGCTTACATGCACTCACTCATTGGGGATCCGAAGGCCCCGGAGGACCTTGCAGAGCACCTTAATGTCTGTGTGGAAGGTGGTTCTTCGGGTGCAGCAGACCCTTTTGATGCAGATGGAGGAGGAGATAACATACTTTCAGAGCAAAAGGAAGACTTACCTTGCCCTCCTTACCTCTTCGGATTTCATCGTGCTTTTTTCTTTCCCCATTTTCTCTGAAACTTTTAGTTCTTTCCTTGCAGACTGTGTTGCAGACAAGGTAAACATGATAAATAAACTGTTTGATCTTGGCTCATCTGATGTTTCTCTCTGATTAATTTGTGCTGATTACTTGGGCCAAAACATGGCCCAGTGCCCGAAGACAAGAGACTGGGGCAAGCAGGCTGAGAAATATTAGGTGTTGTCACTTCCATAATCTCATGTACGAATGGGTAGTTGTCAAACCTCAGGGATATTTTGGGTGGAATGTGATTTTTAAAGATACATTTCTGACCATGATCCTATTTAATAATCTGGATTAGCTCCCACAAGGCTTGAAAGGGAGAAAGTTCACGGAAGCTGAGTGCCTCCTTGAAATCCTAGCCCTTGGTATTTTGTGGCCCAACAGGACTTGGCCAGCCAATCAAAATGCTGCCTGGACTCCAAAGATCCAGGGACTCCTGTCAGCCTTCCAAGCACAGGTTCCAGTCAGTTCCCAGCTGTGTGGCCTCGGTCAAGTTGCTTAACCAGAGGCACTCTGAGTCCATTTGTCATCTGCAGCAGGAGTGTACCATCCAGTTTCCGGGGTTCATCAAGCTGAGTGTCTGCTACACACCAGACGCTGTTCTGGGTGCTGGGAATATGTGATGAACAGGACGGTCTAGTTCATCCTTGGTCATGGAGTGTGCGTGCTGAAGGGAGGAGCCGGACAGAATCAAGTGCGGTTATTTCAGATGGTAAAATGCATTGGGAAAAAAGGATAGACCAAGTGGGCGAGGATTACCTTTTTAGATAGGGTGGTCAGACAGCCTCCCAGAGGTGCTGTGTGAACTGAGACCTGGGTAGCGGGTGACACTGGCTACAGGGCACTGGGCGCTGCAGGCTAAGGGAGCCCCAGTGATGGACGTTTTAGGGGGAACAGTGGTGTGCCGAGGAATGGAAAACGGTCGTCGTAGCTGTAGTCCAGTGAGGAGAGGAAACACTGGCATGAGAGGCTAGCAGGACTTAAAGATTTTAAGCAAGGAAGTGGGCTACTTGCAGATCTCTGGCTACTGTGTCAAGAGCATGGGGGAGGGGGCTGGAGGGGAAGCAGGGGAGCCAGTTGGGACGGTGTTGGCTGTGAAGACTACATGGGATCGTGTAAGTGGTATTGGCCCGGGGAACACAGCAGCTTCCTGATAAATACTGGGTTGGCCAAAAAGTCTGTAGTTGTTTCCGTAAAATAACACTTTTCATTTTTACCAATAACTTTATTGATTTAGACATTTTGAGTATGTTGGTTATCTCCTGCTATTGGCTTCCAGTGGGTAGAGGCCAGGGGTGCTGCTAAACATCTTTCGATGCATAAGACAGCCCCACGGCAAAGAATTACTTGGCCAAAATGTCAATAGTACCATGAAACCTCTAAACCACTTGACACATTTGATGAGTCACAGCACCTTCTCCATACACTGCACAAATATTTCAGTTGTGTTTTTACCTTTCTTCAAATAATAAAGCATAATGTGCCAAAAATGTTGTACATCTTCTATCTTTAAAGTGTCAGGTTTGGCCCTGGCTGGTGTAGCTCAGTGGATTGAGCGCGGGCCTGTGAACCAAAGGATCGCGGTTCGATTCCCAGTCAGGGCACATGCCTGGGTTGCAGGCCAGTTCCCAGCATGGGACACATAAGAGGCAACCATACATTGATATTTCTCTCCTTCTCCCTCTCTCCTACCCTTCCCCTCTAAAGATAAATAAATAAATAAATAAATATTTAAAAAAAAAAAAAAAAAAAAAAAAAAAAAAAAAGTGTCAGGTTTGGACTTAAAGCCTGCCACCAGATGCAGCTGGTCACTTCTCACTTGCTGATAGAGTTTTGATATGTCTTCAAGCAATTGATTTGTCATGGTCTCTGTGCAGTCAGACCTCTCTGCCAATGAAAATCTGTATCTGCAGCCGCTCCCCAGTACTAGCATCACTGCCTCAGCTCCACTTCAGATCACCAGACATTCGATTCTCACAAGAAGCATGCAACCCAGATCCCTCATATGCATAGTTCACAGTAGGGTTCACTCTCCTATGAGAATCTAATGCAGCCCCGATCCGATGGGGCGGAGCTGACGCAGTAATGTGAGCGATGGGGAGCAGCTGTAAATACAGATGCAACTTCCCTGGCTGGGCAGCAGCTCATCTCCTGCTGTGTGGCCAGGTCCCTAACAGGTCATGGACCTGGCAGGGGGTTGGGGACCCCTGGTGTAGACAACAAAGCATCCTTTCCTACCTTTAGTACCACCCACTGCTCTACTACCTACTGCACTGTTGGTGTTACTTGGAAAAAGATGTGGTCAAGTAAATGGGGGAAACGCAGCTGCGAAGGCTTCTTCACAGCAATCTTCTCAAAACCGCAAATATGTACTGTGTATCCCTGTATAGGAGACATTATGTCACATTTCCCAAACTTAGCTGATCTCCGAAGGCTCAGGTTCCACTGAACGTACTCTGGAAGCCGCCTTCATATTGTGATGGGGCACCTCTATCTTTCAGTCTGGTGAGCTGGTGAGTGGGCGAGTTAGGTGTGCCAGGGTCCTTGGGCACAACAACAGACCATCTTGAGCTAGGTTAAGCAAAAAGGGATTCAGTGGAAGCCTGTGGAGACTCAGAGAATGACAGGACAGCTGGAAAGCCAGATGTGGGAATGGGCAGGAGATGAGAGCTTAAGCCAGAGGGAACCCGAGTCCAGCAGTGCGTAGTGTGGCCAGGTCCCCACCAGGGAGGGTCACAGCTTCAGCTGTCTTCAGCCTTTGTCCTCCTGCTGGAGGTTTGGATTCCAGCAAGGGGGCACCTGATGGACCTAGCTTTCCAGGTCACAAACTTTCAGAAAATACAACTTTAATGGCAACAAACCATTGTTTACTATATATACTTTGCCAAGACCCTCTTAGAAACTTGCGTTGTTTTCACTTTTTTCTATTCTAAATTATACTGAGATGAACATCATTATGCATGGCATTTTTGTTTTCATTCTTTTTTAAAAAATTTTTTGGATTATTCCCAGAGATGGAATTGTTGGGTCAAAGAATATAAACACTTTAAAAATTCATGTGATACATGTTGCTGTTGCCAACTTTCTTTACAAAAATGTACTATTTTAGACTTTGTTTAAGTTGGGCAGTGAGTGTTTCACCATACCTTTGCCAGAGTCGGGAATGCTGGTTTCCATCTGCGTAGAGGTGCCAGGAATGTTCAGAGAAGAGGCTGAGGCTGTGGGGGATTTTGTTGGGCGGTGAATACTGGGGGACACCTGGGGGAGTTTGTGATCTCCATGTATGATCTAGTTTGGAAATAACATTGGAGGTCTTAAGCTTGAGTTCTTGTGTGCAAGTGTGACTCAGAAGTCCCCCTCTTTTGCCATAATAGACAATGAAGTCCTCACGGATCAGGTAGCCCCATGGGACTGTGATTTCAGAGAGAGGTCCCAGACCCCCAGGGCGCCTTCTGGAAGAGTGCATCTGAACTGGGTCAAAGCACCATATTGCCCAATAAGGGAATCCATTCGGTAGCTAGGACATCTGCCTGCTGTTTTGAAGAAGACCCTATGCCAGAGTCAGGCAACTTGGGTTCTTCCATAAATTAGCATGTGTGCTTGAGCAAGACGAGTTCTGTCTTTGAGCCTCAGTTTCCTTGTGAGTCAGTCAAATCAGTTTTCCAGACACCGCTCCACAGACCAGCAACATTAGATTCACATGGGAACTGTCAGAACTCAGATTCCAAGTCCCCGCCTTCGAGGTCCTGGTTTAGCAGGTCTGGGCTGGAGCCTCAGGCCTGAGGTACATAAAATTCCTTTTAATTATGGAAAATCCAAAATATACAAGAGTATAACGAACCCCCTTGAATACATCACCCAGCTTCAAAGAAACACCTTCATGACCACTTGTATCTGTATAAATTCGACATGTTATTTTTTTTAATTGTACATATCTCAGTAGGTTTCTCTACAAGATACAGACTTCAAAAAATCCACAATACCATTGCACACCAGAAATAATTATGATCCCTTAGTATCATAAAAATTCCTGTCATTGTTTACAAATTTACAATTGCCTTATAAAAATGATTTTTTTTAGTTTAAATTGAAATCCAGATAAGGGTCCCACATTATGATTGGTTAATATGGCTCTTAGGTATCTTTTAATCCATTGGTGTCCTTCAATTTATTTTTATTTTTTATTTTTTAAAAGATCTTATTTATTTTTAGAGAAAGGGGAAGGGAAGGAGAATGAGAGGAAGAGAAACATCAGTGTGTGGTTGCCTCTCGCACACCCCCTATTGGGGACCTGGCCAGCAACTCAGGCATGTGCCCTGACTGGGAATTGAACCCATGACACTGCTTCCCAGGCCTGTGCTCAGTCCACTAAGCTATACCAGCCAGGGCTGGTGCCCCTCAATTTAATTTTTCCCCTTTAAATCTTTTGTTGAGGAAACTGCTTTTTTGTCCCGAAGACTTTCTCACAGTCTGGATTTTGTTGAGTGCCTCCCTGCCCGCAAAATGTTTATTTTCTGTGAAGTAGTAATTTGATCTAGAAGTTTGATCTGACTTAGGTTCAAAAACTTTGGCAAGAGAGCTTCATAAGAGGTGGTGTGCCCTTCCATTAGCGGCACATGATGTCTGGTCATGTTTCTTTTTGTGACCTTGGCGACCATGGATGACCATTGCCTGTTCCTCAGTTCATTATGGTCAATGGTGACACCCTCCATTTTTCATTCCCTTTGCAAGTATCAGTGGAGGTAACCCAGAGAAACTTCCCTTCGCTCCATTTGCTTGTCCACGGTGTGGTTCAGACAGGAAAGGTAGCCTAAACGCTGCCTTTAGTCTTCAGAAGCATTTGATGCTGGGGCATCACTAGCATCCTCCAAAGTGACCACTGAGGTTTTATTATTTTAGTATCATTTTAACCTCATGGATTTTAGCATTTTTGATGTGCTTTAATCCATTGCAATTCTAATTCTTAGGATTCCTTTCTTTGGCCAGTGGGAACTTCTTCAATTTGGTCCCTGAGTCCTTTTGACACATGACATTGGTCTTTCATAGCTTTCCTTGTTTTCTGAAATGACAAAATCTCCACTGCCCAGGTTCATTGTACAGTTCTCACTATAGGCCTAAAACAACCACTTCTCAAGCTTTAGGGGAACTCATATTTTTAAAAGACTCCTGGGTAATTCTGATGTGCAGCTAAATTTGGGGAGAATTGGATTAGATTTGAGGTTCCTTTTAAAGTGACAAAATATATTGGAAATGATTTTTTTAATCCTTACCCGAGGAATTGTTTTTATTATTGATTTTAGAGAGAGGAAGGGAGGGAGGGAGAGAAGGAGAGAAAGAGGGGGAGAGAAACATCAATTGCAGGCACCTTGACCAGAGATCGAACCTGCAACTTTTTGGTGTTTGAGATGACACTCCAACCAGCTGAGCTACACCAGCCAAGACAGGAAAGGATTTTTAAATATTTATATCAAATGTATATATTTCAATCCCTGATATTCTTTTCCTTTGTTCACTGCACTTGAAATTGGTACAACTTTTAAAATGCAGTTTGACCAAATATATCATTCCCTACATATATTCATACACTTTGACCCAGAAATCCCACTTTTAGAAATCTGGTCTAAGGAAATGCTGTTTAAAAATGAAAAAAGATATAGGCATTAAAGCTTTATTTGGAAACTGTAGAAAATTAAGCATAGCTCAAACATCCAAAAATAGGGAGGAGTTTGGTGGACTGCAGAGAGTTTACTGGAAGGACTGTCATGAGGCCATTAGATGGTGTGTGGGAGGAATTCAGCCAGATGTGACGTTGTGTGTGTGACATCGTTACAATATGCAGGCTAAAATGGTTTAAATGAAATATATCAAAATGATAGCAGTAGGTTGGTAGACTTATGTGTGATTTTTCCTCTACCTTCCCCCTTTTTCGAATTTTTTCCAAAATTATTTGAACACATATTTTAAATTCCACACATCTGTGATCTTGCATATTAAACTGACTTGAGCACTTTGTTATTTAGAAACAACAGGGGTTAGGGCAGGGGTGTCAAACTCATTTTCACCAGGGGCCACATCAGCCTCGTGGTTGCCTTCAAAGGGCGGAATGTAACGTTAGGACTGTATAAATGTTTCTACTCCTTAACAGTTAAGTGAGAACTCGGTGCTGCTGCAGGGTAGAAACAAGGTGCCAGACCAGATAAACAAGGTGGAGGGCCGGATTTGGCCCTCGGGCCTTGTGTTTGCCACCTGTGGGTTAGGGGAAATGGACACGGAGCGGAAGGCACAGCCCAGAGTTCAGGGCATCCTAGGGGGTGATGGGGGAGAAGACACAGGCATCGGTTTGTCACAGTGGGCATGACTGCCCTTCAGTCTTACCTGCGTTTGTCTTCACTGTGCTCAGAAGCAGTCCAGCTCCAAGCTGGAGTCCTCGAAGGCCCCCGTGTCTGCCTGCTGGACGCTCAGGCATCTCCCTGCTGGGATGCCATGGGTCAGCTTTCACACAAGGAGTTCAGTGTGGTGGCCTGATGGCAGGGGTGATGGTCCAAGCTAAGTGTGCTGAGCAAGCTGGCTTATGTTCAGGTAACCAAGGGAGTCGATGAGCATTACTTTGGAGCCTGCCCTTTTCATTATTTAGACTTAGAACAAATCCCTTTGGGTTGTACTTATTGGTATGGGAGGCATCTTTTCTCAGACACTCTCCTCACATCTGGAAAGCCCTTCCATGGCTTTTTTTCCCTCTTGACAGGAGGTGGTGCCTGAGGGGAAACAGGGTGAGGAAGGGGAAAAGCCCCAGGCCGCCTGCGGGCCCCTAACCAAGCCTCTTTCTCCCACATCTCCTGACTCTGCTCCTGGGCACTGTTGCCCTAGACCTTGGGGAGGGTAAGGATGGAAAGGCAGACAGGAGCCATGTCAGAGGACTTGGAACGCCAGGCTAAGAATTTTCGACTTTCTCCTGGGGAACTACAGGAGCCACTGAGAAGGGATTGACAGCATTTGACCTATAACAGGAAAACCACTCTGGCATCTGAGGAGGAAAGACATTGGCACGAGTTAAAAATCAGCGGGAGGGCAGCCAGGCTGCGGGCCAGATGAGGCCACGCGAGCTCAAGCAGAGATGGTGGCAACGGAAAGGGTGCAGTGGGTGGATCCGCTGAGGAAAAGAGGACTATTATTTGCCAGATTCTGTTGCATTTTCCTCTTGGCACGTAGCTAGACCCCTGGTATTATTTATTAGTCCTGTGGCTGCTTAACAAATGGCCACAAACTCAGTGGATTAAAACAGCACAGGCTTGTTCTCTCGCAGTTCTGGGGGTCAGAAGTCTGAAATCCAGGTGTCAGTAGGGCTTTGGTCCTTCTTGGAGCTTCTGAGGAGAATCCGTTCCTCTGCCTCCTTCAGCTTCCAGAGGCCACTGTGCTCTTCAGTGGGGGTCCATCTTCCACCCTGAAGCCCCTCACTCTGACACTGGCTCCGTTGCCACATCTCCCTTGTCTGATGTGGGCAGACACTCTGGTTTCACTGGGCCTACCCACAGAATCCAGGACACTCACCGAATCTCAAGTTTCTTCACCTAATCGCACCTGCCAAGTCCTTTCTGGCATCTAGCATAGAACAAGGGTTCTGGGATCAGGATGTGATGTCTTTGGGGGCCCTTATTCTGGCTGCCACGCCATTTACCCCAGTCCCCCACACAGTGAGGTGGGGTTAAGAGGCCAAATTCTGTGGCCAAAGGACTGAGATTTTCAGTCTCTCCTTCAGGCCTGGCCTATAAAACCGCTCGTGGAGCCTCCATGCTTCCCCTCTCCCAGTGCCAGTGCCGAGGGCACGAAGGAGGCCAGAGCCAGAAGGTGGGGACCCTGGGACCCTGGGTGACAAGACAAAGCTGTCTGCACTGAGGAAGATGCACACTGGACCTGGCTGAATAAAAAATAAATCTCTGCAGTAAGCCACTGAAATCTGGGAGTTTGTCGTTAGCTAGCATTACTTACCCTGGTATCTCCCCTGATTGACTATCATTCTGAATGAGAGTGAGAAAGAGGAATGAACGGTTTAGCCCCTCAGGAGGTGGGAGAGCTGGAGGCCTTTAGTCAACGTAAATATTCAGCTTGGGGTACAGCTGACACACTTCAGACTTTGAGGGTCAGGTGGGTATCCTGTTCCAAAAAATCCAAAAGCGAAAATAAGAATACAACCATTACCTCAGCATGAAACCCGAACAAGCCAATAGATCTACAAGGCATTTCATAAATACTTCTTTCAATATATTTTTTAAAGATTTTATTTATTTTTAGAGAGAGAGGAAGGGACAAGAAAGATAGGGACAGAAACATCAGTGCGTGGTTACCTCTCATGGGGCCCCCACTGGGGACCCGGCCTGCAACCCAGGCATGTGCCCTGACTGGGAATTGAACTATCGACCCCTTGGTTCACAGCCCGAGCTCAATCCACGGAGCTACACCAGTCAGGGCTCCTTTCAATATTTTTGTTAGGCTTCCACAGGAGTTCACTTCTGAGTAGAACTGAACAGAGTTAGAGGCAGTAGACTGAGCTGTCGTCTCACTTCAGTCAGGGGCCTGGAGGCTTCATGGCACCAGGTGGAGAGTTACGGGAGGGACGAGGGACACTGAGGGGATGGGGCTGGGAGGCAGAGGGGCTGGACAAAGCGGTCTGGCCGGAGGTCAAGGTTCTGGATGAAAACAGTTTTGGTGGGGGTCTTATTTTTTTTTTAGTTCTTCATATATTCAGAAATAGTAAGTAATAAACAATTTTAACTTAGAGTATATAAATTGTAAAGTCAAAATTCCTGGTGGTGATGGCTAACAATTTGTTGTGTAGATTTCTTGACTTTTTTTCTGTTCATGCACTAACACATACGCAATTGTAACTGCTTTTTATATGTGCTGTATCTTGGATATACTTCCTTGTCATTACCTATAAGTCTGCCCTATTCTTTCACTGCTATTGATAGACAGATTTAAGTTGCACGCATTGTTTTAAGCGCCTTTTGAGTGTTGTGTGAGCACTTTCAGAAAGCTATCCACTGCGGGACGGAGAAGTCCCTTGGAGTGTAATTGCTGTATCAAAAAATTTGTAATAAAAAATACTGCACTTTACAATTTTGGGAGGCTTTTAAATTTTCCTTAAAAAATATGCCAATCCTGCGTTTTTGAGGAGCAGAATTGGTGGAGTCGGGGAGGTGGGCCTGGTGTGGAGGGAGGGCGGGTTCTCATGTGACGGCAGCAGAAGAGCCAGAACCCACTGGCTGGGATTGTGGGGGCCCAGGCACCCAGCTCTGGGAAGAGAGGCGTGTGTCTGGTTTCACACTCTGTTGTCACTGTACTGAAATTCTTGATAGTGTTTGAATGAGGGGCCCGGAAGTTACATCACTGGTCCTGGCAGTGGGGACAACAGGCCCAGAGCCACAGCCTTGTGGCGTGGGGCTTGCTGCATGGATAGCACTTGGCCCTAAGGTCAAAGGGAATGGGCCTAGGGCCCATCCGGGGAACACTGGACTCTTGAGCATGGGGGGCTCACATAGGGCCAGAAGCTCGAGGAGCAGCGGGACTGGGGCCTGTTAGCACCCGTGCTCACGGGCTCTCAGAGTGTCCTAAAACAGCGCCCCGTCTTGGCACACTGGTGGCTCTGGAGTGTGGTCCCAGGACTGGCAGCAACAGCATCACCACTGGGAACTGGGTTGAAATGCAGATTCCCAGCTCTGACCCAGATCGACGGAACTGGAAATTCGGTGGGGCCCAGGAATCTATGTTTCAACCAGCCAGCCCTCCGGCTGATTCTGACAGGTGCTCAAGGTTGAGAGCCACGTGTAAACCAACTCCGAGTCCACAGGCGACCGGTCAGAGTTGGCTTCTCAACCAGCACAAACCATCTGAGTTCTCAGGGGCGGAAGCGAGCCCTGTGAAAGGAAACCCAGGAGCCTGGCCTGTTTCTTGCCCAGGCTGGGGTGTACCCTGCTGCTTCAGCCGGAAGGAAAAGCTTCGGACTTTACGAGTCTCCTGTAATTAACTTGTTTTTTCTCCTTCCCCATCATGAACATAATCTGTTGGGCTAATAAAATGCCAGGTGGACCTCATTTGTGTGGCCCCCTGGTAGGTTCAGTATACAATCTATAAGTCCTCCTCACATAGGGGGTAAAGAAAAGCTACACAAAGATGAATATCGTAAAAGACTTATTCATGTGAGTTCTGCTTTGGAGACGCTAAATGGCTCTGTATTAGCTAATAGCTTTATGATCTTATTAGAGACTCTTACAAGTTATGTTTAAGGTAAACATCTTCGTTAGGAAAGAGGCCTTTTGGGATACAGAGTGTGAGAACATTAAAATTGGAAAGGGCAGTTGGAGATGGTAATAAAGTTGCATCTCATCGAGGGATGATATCAAAAACAGCTAATGAAAGTTGTGTGAACTGTCTGGAGAGCCTGTCCCTGTGCTGTGCCCCGCAGAGTGGGCGTGGGTGCGCTGTGTAGACTGGACATTACAGGCACGTGGTGGGCACTGCGGTCAAGGCCAGGGTGGCAGGGCCCCTCGCCTCTTCCCCACTGGCTAGGGGCAGGGAAGCCATTTAAAGGTGCAGTGGCTGAAGCTCAGGGGTGGCACACATTTTGAAATCCTGCAGAGAAAGTGCCGTTCTGTGACGGAGTGGAGGTCTTTTATTGTGCCTGGGGTGACGGACGTGCCAGGCTGAGGGCAAACACAGAGTGCCCAACACCCCCCACCCTGGAGCTGAGGCACCCCCATCCTCCTGCAGTCACTACCTTCGGCTACCCTGGGGGACCATGTCCAACTGGTCACTTTTGTGCTGCAGGGAGAAGCTGGGGCTGGACCTTCCTCACCGCCTGTCTTTCTCCTCTTAATTCCACACGTGCTCAGTGAGTTTGTCTGTATGCTGGGCACTCCCTCCAGGAGTGAGGAAGGGTGACCAGGCTTCAGAGCTGGAGAAGAGTCATCCTCCCCCTGCCTGTAAGAGGCGTCTGGTTCCACGGGGACAGCAGAAAGTCTGCAGTCTTCTCACAAGCGCCCAGACCCGGACACTGTTTTGGGAGCACCATCCCCTAAACGGAATCTCCATGTTTGCCTTACATCTCCTCTGTGCTTGCTGGAGACATGCTGAGGGCACACTGGTGACAGGTGATTCATGGAATGTTCTCTTCACTGCAGGTGTGAAAAGAAGATGGGTTCAGGGTATCATAACTGATGAAAAAGACTAAGCAGAATAGAATTGACTTTCCAAGTCATTGACACTGGCAGGAAAATGTTAACTCGGTCGGAGCAGCTGGCTCTGGCCCAGTGCCCTGGAGCACGGGGAGGCTCCGTTCTTCCCTGGTGTTGGCCCAGGGAGCTCTCTGTTCATCTTCTCCAACATGTTTGCAATGAGGGAGGGACCATGAGGCTGTCAGGTGGCTTTGGAAATGAAGGCGTGTGATGCTGTCTGTGACAACCTTACAGGATGAAAAAGAGTCTTCACGAAGAGATACTCTGCAGAGGCTGGCATCTGATTTCCTTTGAGATCTCTCCCCTATGAGTGACCTTTTCTTCTAAGCATGGGCCTCTGACATTCAGAGTTTCCTTGGATTTTCTGCTTTTGCTCCTGGGCTCAGCCTTTGTGATATAATCCCTGCATCCCTGGCCTGCACCTCGGATGCTGGGATTGGGGCCTGCAGCCCGTGAGAAGAAAACGCTTGAACAGATGAATTCTTAAGAGATCAAGGTTTGCAGTTATCTCAGCAGCTTCAAAAAGACACAGGGCAGGGAGCTGAAGCAGATAGGTGGAATTAGGACCAAGTGGAATGATTCTCAAAGCTTTGGGTGGCATCGGTGGGTCTGTGGAAATAACTTGTCTTCCAGGAGGCTCCACAGATTCTGAGATGCAGGCAGCTGCTGTGCGGCTGGATGTCCCACCCCTGCCTCAAAGAACTGGAACTGCATTTCTGCACCCAGCCGCTTCTCAGGCTTTTAAATCGCATTTCTTTTAAGTAAATGCCTGACTCAAAGACACGTTACACATACTTGTTTTGTCCATGTCACTTAGTTCTGAGGAACTTTTGCATTTTTACAAGTTATTCTTTTCCAGAATTCAGTGAAACAGAGGCTGGTGTCAGCAGCTCCTGGTGTTAGGTGGGAAACTGAGGCCCATCTGAGATCTAGCATCTTGTCTGAGTGGTGTCCCCACATTCCACGTTCCATGCCGAACGAGCCAAGGTGATTGATTAGCTGAGTGTAAAAGCAACCGACGCCAGCTGAATGAGGACAAAAAGAGTGGTTGGGGTGGCTCCTGGAAAGGCCAGCAAGGCTGGTGAGCCCGAGGCAGAGCGTGGGCGGGAACAGAGGCACAGACCCCGGGGGCAGCCGCCTCTGTCCAAGTGGATGCCCGTCTGCCCCGCCTGGGCGAGGCTGGCCATCTGAGCCGAGGTCACCAGCCTGAGCATTAGCCCCCTCTGGCTCCTCTGGTGGGACGGACTCAGGCTGGGGAAGTGTGTGTTCATATCTTTTGCCCATTTCTTTATTGAGTTGATGACTCAATCAGTTCTTTCTGAAAAGTCCCTCTTCAACGTCTTTCTTTGTCTGGGAAGTTTCTGGGAACCAGTGAAAAGTATAAGAAGAAGCTGAGAGCCAGCTTATCCTCAGACTGTAAATTTAAAATGAAATATATTTATTTCTCAGAATAAAATATTCACTGTCAGCAGCGTATTATATAGGGTTGTTCAGAAATCCTCGGTGTGTAGAATTGCCAAGGAAACCTGAGAAACCCTGGTCTCTCATTTGACCAGCTATCAGGCACAATCCCAGCAGCGAAAAAAAATAAACAATTGAAGAGAAGAAGAATCTCATTGCCTGTGTGTTAGATTTTCAAAAATGATAATATTCTAAAGCTATAATCTCAGAAAACTAAAGAACAGCTTATTTTGCATCCATTACTTGAATCTTAGTTTTTTTTTGTAATTGTGATAAAAAGTAACCCTGAGTATATTGATATGCTAGAATTTCATGCCACTTGATTTAAACTGCAAAATCCATTTTCCTACCATCTCTGTGAACATGTATTGAGCATTCAGTAAACCTATCGGGAAGAACACACATAAAAAACCCAATCGTGAAGCGCTTACCAGTCTGGTGAAGTGGGCTGTTTCCCCGTGAGAACACCATTTCATGAAGGAGCAGGACAGCTTAACCTCCCAGCCTGCGGAGAGGTCAGGCAAGGACCTCATCACTTGATTTCTGGTTTGATGATCCGGTGAAGACAGTTTACCGGCCTACACTTAGGGTTTATCCGCTGCCGGTGGCCGGCACTGCTCTGGGCCTGCATTACCCACTCCCTCCCAAGACTCTGCACAGCACCGCAGAGTTGCCTGCAGTTTTCTGCAGAAGGGAAAGGAGCTGTCCAGTCCTGAGTCCAGGACCAGTGCTGACCAAGTGTGCAAAACAAGGGGGACCTTGGAAATCTCCCAGATCGAGAAAACAAAATCCACAGATCCCTTAGGGGAGTGTGGGCATCTGCGTAAAGTGGCATTTTACTGATGTAGACTTTTCGTTTAGTTCAGTGATGGACTTTCTCATGGAGACTGTGTAGACTCATGTCCAGAAACCCTGGGCCCAATGCCACGTGAAGAATTGATTCCTACAGTCTCAATTCTTTGTGTTAAGACTGTCAGTTTGTGGAACTGATGTGATGAAAGAGTAGGACCCCTGAGAACTCACAAGAAACCACTTATTCTCCCCTCTTGTCCTCAACCCCCTACTGGCACCCTCTCCTCCCACCTCTCCCCATAGGAGGAAGAAGAGGGACATTTTGTCATTTCACTCATAGTTGTCTCTATAACTGCTCATCCTCAGTCCCCAAGGTGGTATCAGGTTAAGGACTGCAATTTAAAAATTTTTAAATTTCAGTTTATATTCAATATCGTTTTGTATTAGTTTCAGGTGTACGACATAGTGGTTAGACATATACTTCATAAAGTGTTCCACGATATTTCCATAACCCACCTGGCTCTGTGCACAGTTATTATAATATTATTGACTATATTCCCCATGTTGTGCTCCCCATGAGCATTCTGGAACTACCAGGAGGTACTTCTCAGTCCTTTCACTGTTTTCACCCAGTCCCCCACACCCCTCCCCTCTGGCAACCTGCAGTCTGTTTCTGTATCTATGAGTCTGTTTCAGTTTTGTTTGTTCATTTATTTTGATCTTTAGATTCTACATATAAGTGAAACAAAAGGCGTTTGTCTTTCTCTGACTGATATTCCATTCTCTAGGTCCATCCATGCTGTTGCAAATGGTAAGATTTCATTCTTTTTTACGGCCAAGTAATATTTCAGTGTGTATGTGTACCACAGCTTTTTTATCCACTCGCCCACTAGTGGGCACTTGTGTTGCTTCCATGTTTTGGGTATTGTAAATAACGCTGCAATGAGCATAAGGGTGCATGCCTTCTTCTGAATTAGTGTCTCCCTGTGTCCCCGTGTTTCCATGGGTCGTATCCATTGCTGGATTGATACTTTTACTGTTATGTAATATCCTTCTTTGTCTCTTATTATATCCTTTGTTTTAAAGTCTATTTTGCCTGACAGAAGTATTGTTACCCCCACTTTCTTCTTTCCACTTGAATGAAATGTCTTTTTCCATCCCTTTGCTTTCAGTCTGTGTGTGTCTTTTGTTTTGAGATGGGTCTCTTGTAAGCAGCATAGATATGGGTCTTATTTTCTCCTCCATTCAGCTACCCTATCTCTTTTGATTAGAGCATTTAATCCATTTACATTTAAAGTAATTATTGATAGGTGCATATTTATTGTTATTTTCATTCTTTATAACTATTTTCCTCTTTTTCTCTAGTTTCTTCTTTAAAAAGTCCTTTTAAGATTTGTTGTAATACTGGTTTGGTGATAACAACTTCTTTAGCTTTTTCTTGTCTGAGCTCTTTATTTCTCCTTAAATGTTATTTTATTTTTTTAAATATATTTTCTTGATTATGCTTTTACAGTTGTCCCATTTTTTAATTTAATTTTATTTATTTTTAATTTTTACTTTAAATTTTTTTCTGTTGTTCAGTTACCGTTGTCCCACCTTTCCCCCATGCTCCCCCCGTCCCGCTCCCCCTCCCCCGGCTCCCACAGTCCATCCCCACCCCATTGTCCATGAATTTGATAGCAGCAGTGTCTTTATCCTCTCTCTGTTCTTTTTTTATTTTTATTTATTTTTTAATTTTTATTTTAATTGTTGTTCTTGTACAGTTTTCTGTCTTTTACTCCTATCCCAGCCCACCACCCAAGTTGTCCCATTTTTTTCCTCCCCTTTATTTCCCTCCCCGCTGTACCCTACCTCCCACCAGCATTCCCCACCTTAGTTCATGTCCATGGGTCATACATATAGGTTCTTTGGCTTCTCCATTTCCCGTACTATTCTTAACCTCCCCCTGTCTATTTTCTACCTACCATTTATGCTTCTTATTCCCTGTACTTTTCCCCCATTCTCTCCCCTCCCACTCCCTGTTGATAACCCTCCATTTGATCTCAGTTCCTGTGAATCTCTTCCTGTTGTAGTGGTTTAGTTTGCTTTTTTTTTTTTTTTTTTTTTTTTTTTTTTTTTTTTAGGTTTGGCTTTTGATATTTGTGGGTTTATTGTCATTTGCTGTTCATATTTTTGATTGTCTTCTTTTTCTTGATAAGTCCCTTTAACATTTCATTATAATAAGGGCTTGGTGATGATAAACTCCTTTAACTTAACCTTATCTGCCCTTCCATTTTAAATGATAGCTTTGTTGGATAGAGTAATCTTGGACATAGGTCCTTGCCTTTCATGACTCTGAATACTTCTTTCCAGCCCCTTCTTGCCTGCAAGGTTTCTTTTGAGAAATCAGCGGATAGTCTAATAGGAACTCCTTTGTAGGTAACTGTCTCCTTTTCTCTTGCTGCTTTTAAGATTCTCTCCTTATCTTTTAATCTTGGCTAATGTAATTATGATGTACCTTGGTGTGTGCTTCCTTGGGTCCAACCTCTTTGGGACTCTTTGAGCTTCCTGGACTTCCTGGAAGTCTATTTCCTTTGCCAGATTAGGGAAGTTCTCCTTTGTATTTTCAAATAAGTTTTTCATTTTTTGCTCTTCTTCTTCTCCTTCTGGCACCCCTATGATTTGGATGTTGGAATGTTTAAAGTTGTCCTGGAGGTTCCTAAGCCTCTCCTCATTTTTTTGAATTCTTCTTTCTTCATTCTGTTCTGGTTGGCTGTTTATTTCTTCTTTCTGCTCCAAACCATTGATTTGAGTCCCAGTTTCCTTCCCTTCGCTGTTGGTTGCCTGTATATTTTTCTTTATTTCACTTTTTATAGCTTTCACCTTTTCCTCTGTTTTGCAACCATATTCTACCATTTCTTTGCGCATCTTGACTACCAGTGTTTTGAACTCTGCATCTGATAAGTTGGCTATCTCTTCATTGCTTAGTTCTGTATTTGGAGCTTTGATTTGTCCTTTATTTGGGCCCTATTTCTTTGTTTTGGCAGGCCTGTTACATAGTAAGGAGCGGAGCCTTAGGTATTTGCCAGGGCCGGGCATCCGGTGTCGCTGCATTGTGGCGCTGTCTGTCGGGGAGGGGTCCGAGAGGGAACAGTGCTGCTTGTTTTGCTCTCGGCCAGCTTTCAGTCACTTCCCTCATTACCTACAAGTAAATTGGGCCCTTCTGGTGCTAATTTCTGGGTGGGTTTGTGTACATTGTAGGACCTTGTGGGTCTCTCCAATGAACTCCTCTGTGAGACTGGGAGTTTCTCCTGCCACCTCAACCCCCACAGGTTTTTTCAGTCAGAGGTTTTGAGGCTTTATTTCCCCGCACTGGAACCCTGGGTTGTGCGGTCTCTCTTTCTCCGCAGTTGTTCCTCCCAGTTTATCCGCATGAGAATGTGGGACTGCCCGCTCCACCAGCTGCCACCTTGCTGTGAGTCCTCTCCATTCTGGCTGCCCTTCCTACTGGTCTGGATGAATGTTTCTTCTTTAAATTCATGGTTGTTGGACTTCCATACAGTTCAATTTCCTAGAAGTTCTGATTATTTTTTGTTTTTAAATTTGTTGTTGTCCTTTTCGATATGTGAGGAAGCAAAGTATATCTATGCCTCCATGTTGGCTGAAAGTCAAGCTGTTATCTCTCTTTAAATTTTAAATGATAGCCTTGCTTGGCAGAGTAGACTTTGTTGTAGTTTCTTATTTTTCATCATTTTGAATATTTCGTGCCAATCCCTCTGGCCTCCAACATTTCCGTTGAGAAATCAGCTGACAGTCTATGGGAACTCCCTTGTAGTTAACTGAATATCTTTCTTTTGGCTCTTTTAAGATTATTTATTTGGCTTTAAACTTTGGTATTTTGTTGTGGACCTCTTTGAGTTCATCTTGTTTGGGACTCTCTGTGCTTCCTGGACTTCTGTTTTTTTTCCTTCACCAGATTAGGGAAGTTTTCAGACATTATTTCCTCAAATAGGTTCTCAATTCTGTTCTCTCCCTTTTTAAAAAAGTATATTTTATAGATTATGCTATTACAGTTGTCACAGTTTTTTCTCCCTTTTATCCCCCTCCACCTTGCACTCTCCCACCCTCCAGCACTACCACCCTCTTAATTCATGTCTGTGGGTTGTACATATAAGTCCTTTGGCTTCTCCATTTCCTACACTATTCTTAACCTCCCCCTGTCAATTTTGTCCCTACCAATTATGCTTCTTACTCCCTGTACGTTTTCCCCCCATTCTCCCCTTCCTTCTCCCCACTGACAACCCTCCATGTGATCTCCATTTCTGTGATTCTGTTCCTGTTCTAGTTGTTTGCTTAGTTTTTATTTTTAGTTGGTTGTTTATAGTTATGAGTTTGTTGTCATTTTACTGTTCATATTTTTGATCTTCTTCTTTTTCTTAGATAAGTCCCTTTAACATTTCATATAATATGGGCCCGATGATTGTAAGCTTCTTTAACTTGATCTTATCTGGGAAGCACTTTATCTGCCCTTTCATACTAAATGAAAGCTTTGCTGGATAGAGTAATCTTGGAAGTAGGTGCTTGCCTTTCATGACTTGGAATACTTCTTTCTAGCCCTTTCTTTCCTGTAAGGTTTTTTTTTGAGAAATCAGCTGGTACTCGAATGGGAACTCCTTTGTAGGTAACTGTCTCCTTTTCTCTTGCTGCTTTTAAGATTCTCTCCTTATCTTTAATCTTGAGTAATTTTTGGTGTGTTTCTTCTTGGACCCAACTTCTTTGGGACTGTCTGAGCTTTCTGGATTCGTGTGTCTATTTCCTCCACCAGATTGGGGAAGTTTGCTGTCATTATTTTTTTCAAATAATTCATCACTTTCTTGCTCTTCCTCTTCTCTTCTGGCACCCCTATGATTTATTTGCATGTTGGAATGTTTAAAATTGTCCCAGAGGTTCCTAAGCTCTCCTCATTTTTTTTGAATTCTTGTTTCTTCATTCTGTTCTGGTTGGATATTTATTTCTTCCTTTTGTTCCAAATCATTGATTTGAGTCCTGGTTTCCTTTCCTTCACTGTTGCTTCCCTGTGTATTTTTCTTTATTTCAATTTGTATAGCCTTCACTTCTTCCTTTATTTTGTGTCTGCACTCAATCATTTCTGTGAGCAGCCTGATTACCAGTGTTTTGAACTCTGCATCTGATAGGTTGGTTCTCTCTTTGTCACTTAGTTCTTTTTCTGGAGTTTTGATCTGTTCTTTCATTTGGACCATACTTTTTTTGTCTCGGTGAACCTCTTAGGTTGTAAGGAGTGGAGCCTTAGGTATTGACCAGGACAGGGCAATCCACTTTGCTGCATTGTGGCACTGTATGTGGGGGAGGGGTCAGAGAGGGAAGAATGCTGCTTGCTAGCTTGCTGGGCTCTCGCCCCATTTTCCGTTGCTTCCCACAAGTGGATTGTGCTCTTTCAAGTGCTGATTCTTGGGTGGTTGGGCTTGTGTATATTCTAGGATCCTGTGGGCCTCTCCAACAGACTCTCTTGTGGGACTGGGAGTTTCTCTCACCCCTGCAACCCCCACAGGTTTTTA
Organism: Glossophaga mutica; assembly: GCA_039655065.1. Classification (NCBI taxonomy): domain Eukaryota; kingdom Metazoa; phylum Chordata; class Mammalia; order Chiroptera; family Phyllostomidae; genus Glossophaga; species Glossophaga mutica. Next base: position 169,932,766 of record CM077304.1, on the reverse strand, counting down.
CTGCCAGTGGTTTGGAGGCTTTATTTCCCTGTGCTGGAACCCTGGGTTGTGCAGTTTGTCTTGCTCCCCAGTTGTTCCTCCCCGCTTGTCTGCATGCAAATGTCAGACTGCTCAGTCTGCCAGCTGTCACCTTGTCACACATCCTCTCTGCCCTGGCTTCCTGTCTCCACTCCTCCTACAAGTCTGGATGAATATTTCTTCTTTAACTCCTTGGTTGCTGGACTTCCATACAGTTTGATTCTCTGGAAGTTCTGGTTGATTTTTATTTTTAAAGTGGTTGTTATCCTTCTTTTGGTTGTGTGAAGAAGTAAAGCATATCCACCTACACCTTCGTCTTGGCCGGACCTCTCTCTTCTCTTTCTGGTACCCCTGTGATGCTGATATTTTTATGTTTCATATTGTCCCAGAGGTCTCTTAAACTACCCTCAATTTTTGGGATTCTTTTTCCATTTGCTGTTTTAATTGGGTGTTTTCTGCTACCTTGTCTTCTAAACTGCTAATTTGAGCCTCTGCTTCATCTCATCTGCTGTTGATCCATTCTAGTATATTCTTCATTTCAGATATTGTATTCTTTATTTCTGACTGGTTTCTTTAAACAGTTTTTATGTCCTCTTTGATGTTTGCTATCTCTTTGTTGAGGTTCTCACTAAGTTTTTTCAGCATCCTCATAATTACTGTTTTGAACTCTGTATCTGGTAGATTGCTTTCCTCCATTTCGTTTAGTTCTTTTTCTGGAGATTTTTCCTGTTATTTTTTGGGGGGTCATGTTTCTTTGTCATCCCATTTTGGCTGCCACTCTGTATTTGTTTTTATATATTAGGTAGAGCTGTATGTCTCCCAGTGTTGATGTGGTGGCCTTATATAGTAGGTGTGTTGTGGGTCTCAGTTGTGCAGTCTCCCTGATCCTCTGAGCTTGGTGCTCTAGGAATATCACTTGTGTGGGTTATGTCAGTCAAAGCTCAACTTGACTGAGCACTCAAAGCGCAACTCCTGATGTAGCTGAGCTTTGACTGCTCTTGGTCCACCCAGTGGGTTGGGTTAACCCTCAGGCTGGAGCACCTGGATCTATTTCATCAAGATCAACTCAAGGATCTGTCCAAGACTGCAATTTTGGAGCCCCTCTTTTGCAAGTCTTGCATGAGTCATCTATTACTAACCTGTGAAACATGGGAGTACTTGACACCTATTGATTTGTTCTTGATCATGTAAACTTTGGCCGAAACTGAGCCTGAAAGAAGCCCATTTTAGTGTCCTGTTGTGTGTGTGCATGTATGGGAATCTTCAGTGTCACTGTCATCACTGTAATCATCTGCGTTTCGCAACTAGTTACGCATCATATTTCAGGTACCTTTCAAGAATACAAAAAACAAACAACATCACCCAAAAGAAAGTGGGTAGAGTTTAGGAAGGAGAGATGGAAAAACGAAAAGCAAGTATGGATATAGAAAAATGGAATAAGGCTAAAAACCACACACAGTTACTGTCAGTAGGGCAAAATTGGGCTTCGAACTTCCTAGTTGAACTAGGAGGAGCCCAGCTGGTCTCAGAATGTGAAGCAGATAGAATTTCTTCTGGGCCCAGGTAATCAGTAGATAATGATAATTAAAGTACTTTTCACCTATTTAAACAGGATTTATTTTTAACAACTAGATAATTATAGTGCTATTAATGCCCTCAATTGCCCACTCTTCCTCCCAAAAAGCTTCCATGTAAACAAATCAACAACATAAAAATTCCCAAAAGAACTAAATCTTCCCAAAACACACAAAATTATTTCTATCTTTATTGTGAAGTTGGTGAAACACTCTACAGTGAATATTGTGGTAGAGGCAACTTTCCGTTAAGAAGGAAACAGAAGTGGAGAGTGGTTTTGTGATAGCGTAGCATTGCTCCTCTTAGAGGTGGGCAAGGACCAGAGCAGGCCAATGGGAATTCCTTACTTAGAATTTGGGCCACAGAGTAGCTTAGGGAGCAAGAATGCTTGGCAGTCATTCACTCCAATGGCTGTGCCTGGATGGGGCTGGAGTCCAGTCACTTGGGCACCTCCACACCCTGGCCAGACTTACTGGCCCCGTCCTTTGTGAGCCAGTCACTGTTACCTCCCTCTCTGTCTGTGAGACTGATGTTCTCACCCCCACGCTCCCAATTTTCTGATAAAAATCTCTTTTTCTTTATGGTAAGGCTCAGTTCCTGTTTCTTGCAACCCAAGTATTCCAACACATTCTCAATATGGCTTCAGAGTGAAATACAGTCAGTGGGATATCTTGAGGTGGTACATAAGGAACCTTTAACATTTTCAGTTATGTAATTATTTTAATGCATATTGGGAAAAACTATAAATAGCACATCAAGCCCACAATATAATGGGTATCATTGCTTAGAATGGGAATACATTTATTTAAGTCAGAAAGTGAGTCATTAGAAAAGAACACCAAGTGATGATAGTACATGTATCTGTGACTATGGGGGAAAAAATCTCAAAGCCGGTGTGTGAATGGCTGATGAAGGCCATGGGAACCTGTCACATTTTGTAGGAAAAGGGGATGCCAGATTTGAGTTTGGGAGAGTTCACTCTGTGCCACTGTGGGGGCAGGTTGAAGTGAGGAGAGGCTGGAGGTGGCTGGAACTGGGAGAAGGCACCTCTCGTGGCCCCAGAGAGCCGGCCCCAGGGGCAGCAGCATGCTGCCCAGGCTGGGAGAGGAGGGACACACCCCTCTAAGACTGCCAAATGATCCTTTGTCTTCTCCCCTCTTGGCCTGCAGGTGCAGAGAGACCACCTGAGGCAGGATGGGAGCAAGGGCGCTTTCAGAAGCTCTTTTTGGGCTTCTTATCTTTCTCTCCTTTTCTCTCATCCTCCTCTTCCTCTTTCCTCCCCTTCTCAACTAGTGTGCCCGGACCACCCCACCCAGCTCAGGCCTGCCTGGCTTTGCTGGCTGAGCCCAGGACAGCAACCATGGTGAATGCGGGGCTTCCTAGGCACCTTGGCACCACAAGAGAGGAATGTGCAATGTAACCCAATTCTGCAGTCTCTCAGCTGGAGCTCAAGTGCCTTTGATGATTTCTGATATTTTCTCATTTGTCCTCCTTTAAGCTCAGGCTCCTTGGACAAGGAAAGGGAACCCACCAGCATCCAAGGGCAGGCCCCAGGCTCTTCCATCCCTCACCACCCACCCCACATACTAATCTTGAGATTTCCTGGTGCTTTGCCAAGTTAAGGAAGGAGAGGGTCTAACCGCTGCAGCCTGCAGCTGGAACTCTGGGCTCTGGTCTCCCAGCTGGCAGTTTCTCCTCCTGGGGCCGGGTGGATGCCAACCCCAGGCACCCAGTGGCTTCCTAAGCACATGCAGTTTTTCTGTCTATAACAAGACCCTGGGTTAGCCAGCTAGTCATTACTCAACCTGGCCATCAAGGACCTGGTAAGTCACTTACCTCTCATTCCCTAGCTGTAACATTAGTGGGCTGTGCTCTCCGGCCGCTGTGTCAGTTATTTATGACTACTGACAAAGCACCACACACCTTAGTGGCCTGCAGTGACAATTTCTCAGTGCTGTGGTTTGACTGGGCTGTCGTTCGCTGGTCTCACCCATGTGCACTTGTGAGTAGCGCTCAGCTGGTGTGTCAGCTGGGGGCTGGGTTCAGCTGGGACGTCTCCCACGTGACCTTTCACCCTGGGCCGCTTCTTGCCGTGCTAAGAAGTGTGCTAATCACAGGTGCTTTGGAAAAGAATGCTGAAGTTGCATGACCCCTTAAGGCCTAGGCTCTGAAGTCAGACAACTTTATTTTCATTGCATTCTCTTGCTTAAAGCCATAAATCGGGTCAGCCCAGATACACACGGTGGGGAGATGAACTACTTACTTCTCTAGATGGGAGCACCTGACATTGCAGAGAGATGGGGACCAAGGGATTTGAATCCTGGGGAAGAGGGTAGCATCACTGTAACAATCTGTCTGATCTCTAAAATTCCTTCTGGTGTAAACTATGATTCTCAAAAGCAATTGCACTTAAAACTATTGGAAGAATGAATGCATTGCTCCTAGAGGAAGCATAGCTTAAGGGAGAAGACAATTTGCTTGGTTCAAACCTCAGCTCCATTTATTTCTAGCTGTATAACCTCAAGTAAGTTATTCTCCCTCTCTGTTTCCCGGGATCTCATCTAAAAGATGGGGGCACTAATAATGACATCTGTTTCATAGGGTCATGTGAATACGGAGTAACACCTATTCCTGGAGAACACGTGGGTCAGTTGCAGAGTAAGTGTGCTGTAAACGGGAAGTGTTGCCATGACGATCTGTAGTGTCCACGTGGGTTTTAGACAATAGAAGCTGGCATTCTGGAACCACCATTGAGACTAGACTTTGTCTGGTAGTATTGCAGAGGACAGGCACCCGGATGTTTTCCCTCACTCCCAACTACAAGACAAAGCCATATTTTTCTAACCATAATTCAAACATTGGGTGGGTTTTCTGTCCATGTGCATGTATACCATCAAGGGACTTACCAAGATTTAAAAAAATTCTCAGGTGGATGATCGAAACCACATAGCTTTGTCCCGAGCTAGGGGCTGCCTTCGGCTGCCCTCCGTCTCTGGGGACCAGTGGATGCCTTCGGCTTTTATGCCACAGGAGTGGTCCAGAGCTGAGCTTTTTTAAAGGCCTTGAAAGTGCCTAACATGAGGGAGACAAAGAGCCCCCTTGAACTAGCAAATGACCCATTTTTATCGCTGTCCTCCCAGATGCCAGAGTGACAGAAGAGACACTAAGAGAGAAACAGTTTCCAATGATGTCATCCAAAGAAGGAGGGAAAGGGGCTTCCAGTATTGTTTGCTAAGATCTCAGAAACCACAGGGGCTTTGAATTTCCTTAGGGTTTCTCCTTGTTTTTCAGCTCTCAGCCAACCCCACTAAGCCACTAAGGAGATATATATATATGTATATAGCCTTTAGCTATGTCATCATCATCATCGAGCTCCTGAGGAGCTTACCATTCATAAGGAAAGAGAATAAAACATTGAGTACATTTTCCCTTAGTGTCAGCATGACGTATTTTGGGGCAATAGCAAGTTTTGGAGCCATATGCTTATAAATTAGTCTAAAAGTGTATAGTGTGTGTGTGTTTTCATAGTTCTCTAAGACAGCTAGTCATTTGTTACTCTTAAGATGAAAAAGAAAACTTCCAAGACTTTGTTTTGATCTTTAACATCCACCTAAATAAAGTTCTTCAAAGATAAGTGGATTTTGAATCTGGGAAGGCCACGAAGCTATTCAAATTAGTATGTACCTACTAACTGCATTTGAAAACACTGGTGAAGATGACAATATCATCAATGTGAGAATTCATCTTTTAAACATTCCATAAACATATATGCCTAAGGATAAATTTCAGATTCACAGAAGAATGGAAAGTGAAATTTAAAATCTTCTTCAACTCTCAGTGGAAAGTGAAATTTAAAACCTATCTCCAGAGACAACTACCGTCAACAGTTTCCGTCTTAGAATCTTCTGGCACTTACCATCATAACTTTATGTAACAGGCTTCTACCTCTGTTTCTTGATTTACATGTTTAAATGGTATCTTCTACCTTCCCTCCATCAAGAAAGAAGACTGTGGTTCCCTCGTATGACCGCCCCCTGCCCGCTCTTCACACTGGCTGCCTGCTGTCTGTATTTTGCCTAGTTCTTCACATGGTTGTTTCCACTGGTGGAGAGAATCCCTTAATTATCCCTCCTTCTAGCTCTTCTAGCTTTTCTTGGATCTCCTTATCCACTTCCCACTTTATGGTTGTTATCATTACAATGCCACGCTTTACCGTAGCTACATTCTGTTCATGTAACTATAACTCAGCCTTCCATCCTGTTCATTCTAAAACAGCGTTTACGATAATGTTGTTAGGTAAGTGTTGGTCATTGTAGAGCCAGCCATGATTGGAGCCAGGTACCATAGTAGAAAATGTAACCCTTCTTTTAAATCCTCATCAAGGATATATTTATTAATTTTTTGAGAGAGAGAGCGAGCGAAAGAGAGAGAGAGAGAACATTGATGTGAGAGAGAAACACTGATCACAACCTAGGTATGTACCCTGACCAGGGATCGAACCTGCAAACTTTTGGTATATGGGACAAAGTTTCAACCAATTGGGCCACCCAGCTAGGGTGAAAATATAATCCTTTTTTTAAAACAAAACAAAACAAAAACCAAACTCTGCTCACTGAAGAATTTTTCAAGCATCTTGTTGTAATGGACTCTCCCTTAAATTCTCCCAGTGTCCTATACTTCAATGAAATCATAATTTCTACCATTCTTCTGACATAATATACATTTATTTTTTTCATTTACTTTTGTTTGTTTAGTTCTCTGATGTAGGGTATATGAGTGGTAAATCTTTTAGTATTTGTTAGACTGGCAGTATTATTTCACTCTAATATTGACACTTTTGCCAGGGCATAAAATTCTTGATAGAAAACAATTTTGTATTAGACTATTAATTATATTGCGTGACTGTCTAGAATCCAGTGTTGCTTAAGGAAAGCTCAATTTTTGTTCCTTTTTGGTAGTATGACTTTGTCTTTCTGGAAGTTTTTAGGACTTTCTCATTACCTGACGCAGACACTGGCCCACAGTGCCCATGGCATTATGGATGAGATACGAGACAAATTCACACGGACCACCGAGTCCTGTGGAGGAAAAGGGACAGTGCGGCTACTCTCTCAAGGGGAGAGCGCCTTGGAGTGGCCTGGCCACTGTCTCACCAGGACAGTGCCCTGTGCCCTTGCCCTGGCAGGCTTTTATTGGGTTCGTTTTGCACAGGAATACAGGTAAAGCTCATTAATCATTGTCAGGCAGTAAGGATCAAACAATAGATAATGTACGAAGAACTCTGAGGGCCTATTTTGAGTCAGAGTCAGATAGCTAAAGAGCTATAAAACTTTGAGGAACAAACTCACTTCCTGCTTGGACCATTTTTTAATTGAGAACATTCTAAACAAAGCAGGTTTCACAGGATTTTACATATTCTTTCTCAGGCCTGATTGCCCTAGGGAACCCGCCCTTTCCAACACAGGGCTGCACCCGCCACCAGCATTGTTTCAGGCTTAAGGCATTGTCTCAGGCTTAAGTCAGGCAGGGGAAGTAAGGCAGCCAAGAGATTAGGAGACAGAATGAGGACTCAGGCTATGTCAAAGCTGAGGGTCCATCACCCTTTTTTGCTGTAGCCCCCCAAGTCCTTTCCTGGGGCCTCCCCATGATCATGCCTGTCTTAGGTCGTTCCCTCCTTGGGGAATCTTACCTGTCATCAGCTAACCGATCAAGCATTGTGGGCCAGTTATGGATGAAGCAGAAGGAGCAGAAGCAGCACTCCTGCCAGGGAAATAAGCTTTGTCTCCTTAGTGGCTTATGGTCTGAAGGTCGCTCACTCAGCCTTAGCCATGGGGGGATTACAGCTTCTGAAACCAGGCAGGGTGGTTCCCAACAATTACCCTTGGAGTCAGGAAATGATAGCAGAATGTATCTAGATGAGGCCCTTCTCTTTAATCCTGTTTGGAACTTGGCAACCCCTTTCAGTCCGAAAAGCCCCATCTTTCAGTTCAGGGGCACCTTGTTTCCTTGCCATTTTGGTTATTTCTTCTCTTCACGTATGACTGTGCATTCTTACTGGAATTACTATGAGATATATATCAAACTACTGGAAGATTTTCTCTACTTTTCTGTCATATTTTCTATTTCTTTGCTGTTTTACTCTGTATATTCTGGGAGATTTTGATGCTGCCTTTAAAATCAACAACTTATTCTTCAATCTTTTCCACTATTCCTTCTATTCTTTTTTATCGATCATATTTTTAATTGACCTCTCTTCTTTTTTCCTGATTGTTTTCCACAGCACCCAGTCGCTCACATGAGTTTCCTTTGCAGAAGAGTTTCCATGAAGCAGGAGCCCAGTGTTTGCCTGTAGGAGGGTGGGCCATGCTGAAAGGCCACCCTTACAGGTGCATGGACAGGTAAAACCGGGCAGGTGGCCCGGGAGACCACACGGCCAGCAGCGTGGCAATCTCGTCATAGCTCTGATTGCACAGGCATTGTCAAGAGCCCTTACTGACCTCTGGTCCTTCTTTGCAATCTGCTGATTTGCCACAGGACAGACCTTTGTATGTAGCAGAACCTGCAGCTTCTCCAGAGACCTGCACCCTGCACTAAGGTATATTATCTGGCCCTGCTCTCTCTCCACTCTTGTTCCCTCAGAGTCCTCAAATTGCTATCTCTGATGCTGCCTTTCCTGGTGGCTGGGCAAAGAGAGGAGATAGATGGGCATCCTTGGCCCACCATCAGAAGCCGGGGCAGAAACCTTTTGTCTTGTGTTGTTCAGAATTCTGCTAAAAAAATCCTCTTGCATGAAACACTTTCCTACAAAAAATGTATCAAGTTTACCTCATGCCAAATTTCTAAGGTAGCTAATATGCCTTGATCTTAGATGCCTAGTTACAGGAAGAAGATACACTCCTGAACAGTCCTCGTTTAAATAGACCTACTATGAAATCATTCATCTGATGAACCCTCCCATGGAGCTAATATCGCCTCTTCCGAGGCAGTCTATTCTTCCTACCTTAAATACCGTACCTCCCTTGACCAGGCTGGCAGGAGAGTTAACAGACTATTATCTTCCAAATTCTGGTATCTATTTTCACGATCCGTTGATTTCATTAAATACAAAATAAAATCACCACCTATTAAAACTGCATTAAAGTATTAAGTTAAACTGACAAAAGCTGAGAAACTTAGAGCCTGCGCTGTCTTTTGGCCTCCTGTATATGGAAATTTCTGTGTTTTGTAGACTGAGTGGATTGGGCCTGGCCTGCACTTATGGCCCAAATGTTCTGCATCTCCCCAGGCTGGGTGGCAGCCAGCAGTGCAAGCTGCCAGGGAAATTTCTTGGTTTCTCATCAGTCAGTGACTGAGGAGACTTTTAATGGTTCAGCAGTTATTTTCTGATTCCTGGAATCAAATGAGGCCAGTGTGAGGGTTGGAAGAGAGAAGGTTTCTCATGACCATGGCAGGGCCTTCAGAGGAGCTCGGGCTGGGGCTCCTCCCCAGGTGGCCATTGGGGGCTGTTGGCCAAGACGCCGGCGGAGTGGTTATACTTGTACCATCGTATAATTGTTGTTACTTTCCCCAGAGATTTAAAAACAAAAATTAACCCAAAACAACCTCAGTTCTTATAAAAAATAGGAACAGAAAGTTACATGTCTATGGCTTTCCAAAAACCAACGTGTAATTGGCCTGTGCCCGCAGGAGTGAGGCTGACAGCGTCTGAGGGCGTTTGGATGTGCAAAGCTGGATGCTGCACAGGGCAGAGGCGTTGGCTATGAGCGAAGTCCACGCCTGGCCCAGGCTGGAGTTCACTTGTGACCTTCAGCCCCACAACTCTGTGGACTTGACCTTCCTCATCTGTACAATAAGGCTGTCGCAGATAATGTTGTTTTGAAGATTTCAGTCTGTCTGCTGGCGCACATGTACACAAATTCTCTAGCAAATATTATATACATCCTACAGGTAGAAACATTTTCAAGTTTACTAGATAATGCCAAAACCTTTTTTCCAATGTAGCGATAGTTTTATGATTCCCACCATTAGCCAACGAGAGAGTTCCCATCCTTGCCAACAGTTGGCACTGCGAGATTATTTAAGTTTTGAGCCATTCAGTGGTGAATAGCATTATCTCATTGTGGTTTTTTAATCACCATCTCCCTGATTATTAATGAGATCGAGCACCTTTTCATGTATATTGGCAATTTCAACTTATTTCTCTGCGAAGAGCCCATTGAAATCTTTTGCAGTTGTTTCTATTAGGTTCCCTGCCTTTTTCTCACCAACCTGCGGGAGTTCTTTGTGTAATGTGCATAGCAGTCCTTTGTCACTAACATGCAGTACCGTCTCCCATTCCCTGATCTAGCTTTCCTTTCTTCTTTGTGTTATTTTTGATGTACAGAAGGTCTTATTTTTAATGTAGTTAAGTACATATACTTTTCTTCTATGGTTAGTGCTTTTACATAATGTTTAAATTTTGTTTCTCTATTGAGATCATTATGCCATTCTTCTTTATTACCTTTTAAAAGCACCAGTATTTTACCTTTCACATTTCGGCTTGCAATGTAGTGGGAATTTATAGTATGAGGTTGGTTTCCAATGGCACTTTTTCCACACGGACATCCTATTGTCCAAGCACCATTCATTGAGAGGTTGTCTCTGTCCTGTCCTTTTGCAGGGATAGAGCCACCCGGCCTATTCCAGTCCGTGGTCCCTGTTTCTGTTGGTGCACCAATATCACACTGTCTTAAGAATGAGAGTTTTCTAACAAGTTTCGATATCTGCAAGGAGCAGGTCTTCCTTCTTGTTGTCCTTTGAGGTTCTCTTGGCCGTCTACCTTATATATCCACCAACTTTTATAGTTAGCGGCTATGTTGATCCAAATAACCAAGTTTGCCATTAGTGAAGCAGTACTTTCTGAGCAGAGCATTTTGAAGGGTTTGGATGTGTCACAGGGACGGGCGCTCTGGGGCAAGTGACACCACTGTGCACGCCCACAAGCAGGTCACAACAGAATTTGCAATAGAGATGGACTACATTATATTTTGTGATTTTAATTTGGGTGATGATATATTGTTAACCTTATACCTCAGTTAGCTGCTTAAAAAGTATGAGTTAAATATATTAATCTTTGGATGAGTAAAAATGTCAAGTGCAATGGCAAACAGAATGTGTTTTCTCTTATCATTGTAACTGCGTGTGTGGTACCCATGTGTTCTGAAGTTTGAAAATAATTATATACTGTTCTGATAAGAAGGCCTAGTACATTCAACAGAAAAATGAGTGTTTTAAAAAATTCTTTTAAAACTGTAAACCTTAACAACAAAAGCAACTGTATGTATGTATGTGTGTGGATGTATAGTTTATAGGAGCATTTCAAAGGAATTATTAGATTTTGAGCACATGGAGTTTGCTAACATCTTTTGCAATGCTCACGAGCCAGGAATAGAAGTATTTACCTTTGAGTTAATAAGAAAATAGCATGAAGAAAGTGTTGTGAGCTGGAGCTGGAGCTTCAGGTTTCGAGAAGCTGCTTCAGGTCACACAGGTCACACACAAACCCTCCGCAGCAGAGAAGCTGGGGCCTGGAGGATTAATACCAGACACACAACTCTAAACCTAACTAGAATGCAAAAACCAACCAGTGGCTCTGATCAGCTGTGTGGTCATGACTGAACGTAAATGAAAGGGGTGATTCTGCACGCAAGACAGAAAGTGTGATAAACAAATAAGCAAACAAATGAACCCCACTTCAGCCTCTGTTAATGAGGGTTCTGACCCCAATCAAATCACATGCAAATCAAGGGCTGTCTACCACACGGGGAAGGAATTCACAGGGTGGAATTTGTATTGTACTGGGGAGATACTGAACTGAACTACTGAAGGTTAATGAAGCAGTTAAGCCGAGGAACATTGCAAAATCAATTTTACAACTAGGATGTTTGTACATTCCTTCCTTTATTCACTCAACAGGTATTTGTTCAGTGCCACCATATGCAAATCACTTGTACTACGCTCTAAAGCAGTTTTAAAGGTGTACGCGATGGTATTATAAAACATTTAGCTTGACTTCTTAAGTGGCAACATGTCTACTTTTGAATTGTTACATTTCTCATAAAATACTGTCCTTGTCTTTGAGAAACTTGATTTCTTAAAGACCAGGGCCTTTCCACTCACAGTTTGTCAGATGGTTTTCATGAGAACAAGGAATGACTTTCCGTTTCAGTCTGGGGCTGGTCTGCCTTTAACATTTTAAAATTCTTGCTAATCTTCCTCTCCTTTTCTTTAAAAAAGATTTTTTTAATCCTCATCCAAGGACATGTTTTCATTGCTTTTAGAGAGAGAGAAGAAGGCAGAGGGAGGGAGCGTGGGGGGAGGGTGGGGAGAGACACAGAGAGAGATGTAACAGAGAAAGAGCAACTGATTGACTCTTACAGACTCCCCAACCTGGGACCGAACCCACAACCCAGGCCTGAAGCCACACCCCAGGCATGTGCCCAGACAGAGAGTCAAACCCTCAGTCTTTTGGTGTAGGGGACGATGTTCCCACCAGCTGAGCCACACGGGCCAGGGCTCTTTTTTTATACAGAGAGAGCATGTCTAACTAACTAAGACTTTTATAGGCTACAATCTAGGTAGAACTTAATTTTGTTTTATTTTGTTACATCTGTTTTTGGTTATTTTTCATTTCTGGAACATGATGATGGTTTTCCATTTGTGGTGGTGATGTACAATTTCTATTTGAAATAAAGACGTGAGGTCTTGAATAGTGCACCAGGTGAAAGAACGTGTGAAGTAAACAATAGAGCAAGTGGAAACGGCACATGACATGAAGGTGATGGAGGAATGAGTGAGGTTTGGGAAACTCACAGGGAGACACATACACACTTCTTTGCTCAGTTAAGTCAGTGGTTCGAGCTTGAGCTGCCTCTTCTCCCTGTGGTAATTCTGGAAAACTCCCTGGAGGAAGCTCTCCAGCCTATCTCCCTATGGATGGAGACTGGCATTGGAACAAGGGGCTTTGCCAATGGGGGATATTTCCCGTTTGTGAAAGCGTAAGTGTCAAGGCGTGTGCTGTAGTTGACAGTGGTTCCCCACACAGTGAGGGTTAGAGGCAGCCGGACGGCTTTTCCAGGACTTGCCCTCAGAGATAAAATTCAGTGGGTAGGGGGAGGGGAGTGTTTAAGCCTCATACCAAGGGGGTCCTCAGACCACAGTTTGAGAAGGCTTGTGAATCTAGAGAATAAGCACAGAGCTTGGGGTCAGACCCTCCACCCCAGCTTTTTATTTCTATTTTTCTTAATCAGGGATTTGCAGTACGGTACAACTGGGCTACTTCCACTATCTTCAGCTCCTCTCTAAAGTTCACGGCTAAGCTCAATTTCAGCACATTTCTGTATTTCTCACATTGCCCCTAGGTCCTAAGAACATATTTGCTACCAGTTAGGGGGCGGTCTTGTGGGAGAGATTGGGAGGAGAATGCTTGGATATGGGAGGATGGAGAATGGAGACCCTCTTTTCTGCAGTCTCAGTTTGTTTTCTACATAAGCCTAGTGCAGGGTTAGGCATTCAGTGGTCCTTCAGGAACACCATGAAATAAGTTTGCTAAAATGCTACTGAACCTAGCTAATCATGGGCAAAATTTCCAGTGCCTCATTTCCAGTTTTCCTGAAATTTCTTTCTCTGGTGGGAAAGTATAAGCACAAGCTTCTATAAATTGTTCTGAAAGTGAACCATGATTGTGAAAGCAGATGACATTATTTACTTTCTACTGACAGCAAGAATCAGCAATGTGGGAAGTCCTATAGGTAAATGAAGACTTTGAATCAGGGGAAACCATGGGATTAGACTAAATGTGAGTCCCAAATGCGCACAGTGCATCCCCAGCCCTTTGCCTCGAACTAGCAGATGGATAAAAATCGGTTAGGGGATATTTTCTGTGTGGGTTATTTAAAAGGATATAAAAGATTTCTGACCCAGGCTTGGACTGTGGGCAAGCTGTGGGCATATCTGCAGTTATTGAACACATATTTCTAAGGGTTTCCAGCAGAACTTAAGTAAGCAATTGCCTGCCTCTGTGATAGGGAAGTTTCATAAGGGCCATAAACATCCAAGCTGATGGCCAACACGGTTGGACAGATCCAGCTGTGTACAGAAACAATGCTGCTTTGCTAAGGCACACCAAATGGCACCATCTCTCCTGGGTTCTTCTCCAATATGGGGTGCCAAGCAGAGGAGCAAAATTTGAGAGATGAATACCCAAGGTCTCTGATCTGGTGACACCAGTAAAAATACTACAAATACATGAAGACGTTGCAGCCTCCCCACATCATGGACAGAATCAAATGGGCCAGGGATACAAAAGCTTCCAGAGCAGTGCCATGCATATGAATTGTGGATGAACAGGGGCCATGTACTAACCCTGACAAACTCAGAGACCCAAAGTAACCACATAGGATGGTCTGAAATGAAAACTTCCTAACTAAAAACAAGTCATGGTGGGTAGACATGCCCTCTGCCTGTATTTCCTTGACAAAAGTCCATCTTTAACTGAGCCTGTCTATTGTTATTATTATTGTTATTATTATTGTTATTATTATTATTTTGCATCTACGATAACTCACCTTTGGAATGTCAGAGTAATCCCCCTTTTTCCAGACCCCTCAGGGCAGAATTTCCCAGCCAATCACAAGACCAAGGAACCCCTCATTGTTATCTTGTAGCCCACATACCATCTCTATGTGCTGTAGACGTTCATTGTTAACTACTCCATATCCACCAATGTAAAATAAGAGTGTGTCTCTTCATTTTACTTTTTATCCAGTCTCAGAGATTTTCCTGCTTTGCTTTCTCCCACCTCCTTTAATCTGCCAACAATGGATTTTATGTAACCCTTCTTATGTCTCCTTTGATTCTGGTGTATAAAAGAAACTGTAAAACTGCCATTCTCTTAATCCATTGAGATTTTTGCTTCCTGGCAATAGTCAATTTTCCTCAAATAAATTCTAGTAAGACTTTTCCTAGGCTGGATATTTTTTTATAGACATTTCCTTGATATAGTACAACAGAATTCCACCTAGGACCACCCCGTGGGCCCGGGCCTGATGCTGGGTACCAGCAGGAGCCCATTGAGCCCCACTGGCTCCCTACTTCCCATTGGGTGAACTTAGATGAGTTATGTCTTGGAATCCAGGAGCTTCCCTTTGATTGCGGTAGAGGGTCTGACTTTTTGTGAGCTGTTCTTAGAAAATCCTCGAGGTGGTACTAAAAGATAGGAGTTAAAATGAATGGCTGGCTTTAGTTTCGTCCTTTCAATGGGAACTACTTACTGTGAGTCTGAACAAAACCTTTTGCTGGATAAATGAGAGTCTGAATTTGTTCACCTCGGAAGAGAAGGGGCATCTACTCCTGCCAGCTCGAATTTCGGGTATTCTTAGCTGACTAGGAATCTGTATGGAGGTGTTTGAGGGTACTCCTCAAAATGAGCAGGGCCTCATAAGAAATTCCAACATGACTGTAATGAAATAATTGATTTGTCTGGGGCTATGCACACAAAGGCTGGTTACCTAGCACTCCGAACCCACACAGTGGTAGTGGACAGCTGGGGAGAGAAACTGGCATAAAAGAGGGTTAAATGAACTTTGGAGGTGACAGTCCTTTGGAGTCCCACTCATAAGCAGCATACTTCAACCCACAACACAATACCCCTAGAAATTTGTTGAGACTTTGCAGCTAACAAAAGAAAACAAAAACATAAGAAAAAACAAACAAAAAATCCTAAAATTAACACAAGAGATTGTGCCTCTAATGTGGATAGAACCCCAGTCTCCTGTTGATACTCCCAGAGGCTACATGTATAGTTTGTATGAAAATTCAACTTGCCAATACCTAAAGAAATGGGAAAATGTAATTGAAAACAATATCAGCTTGAAATGGCCGAAGTGGGAAACTCCTGATACCTCCAAATTGTTTTTTCTGTGTCCAATTAGAAAAAGCTCTAAAATTAAACTAAATAAATGGAAAGCTTATCGTGACTGGACATTAGAAGCTTCTAGGAGGGGCATGTATAAATTATTTTCTCTACAGGAAGTTAGTATGAAAATTTGAGAGACTGTCCCTGAACTAAAGAAGGCTTCTGAAACTGGTGCGTGCCAGTGCCCTTTCCTCCCCGCCATCCAGCTGTTCCACTGTATTTTTTGCTTTCTGAGCTACCTCGTCTGGACTTGCCCTCCCTTCCATTCTTCCTCCTCCTTCTATCTCCTTTAGTCTCCTCCATCAC
The DNA here is from genome assembly GCA_039655065.1 of Glossophaga mutica. Classification (NCBI taxonomy): domain Eukaryota; kingdom Metazoa; phylum Chordata; class Mammalia; order Chiroptera; family Phyllostomidae; genus Glossophaga; species Glossophaga mutica. The sequence continues at coordinate 169,916,913 of CM077304.1, read as the reverse complement.
CACTCCCTACTGACCTAGGGGAAACTGTGAGAGCAGAAATCGGGACAAAGATAGACCAGGAATCCCAGCAGTTTCAACTGGATCACAATTAAGAAAGCTAGGTAAAGATTTCCCCAACCCTCTCGAAGATTTTAATGGGTTCCCAAAGGAATTTGATTGAATTATTATGACATATGATCCTGGCTATTCTAACACATTCAATTAAGACACCAACTGGTTTCTGAGAGCAAAGCAACAGAATGGCTGAATAAGGTTTGCTGACAAACTCCTGTAGCGGATGTTTAGAAACAGACTGAGGCAGACTGGGAAAAATGCAAGAAACTAGCCCACTGGCTTTAACAAGCCATACCTGAGATTTTTCCCTGGAAAATGGGATGGAGCAATGTTGCGGACCGTTCAGCCTGGTTTCAGGAGTTATAACCCTCACCTCATGGTGGGCTGCATAAGAGCCCAAGGGACCCACTTCATCTGGGTCTGTTCTGTCACAAGGACGTGAGCTACTAAGGAGACAAAGCTTATCTCCCTGGCAGGAGCACTGCTTTTGCCTCATCCATCTCTGGCCCCAGTGCTTGGTTGGCAGTCAATGATGGGTAAGACTCCTCATGGGAGGGGCAACCTAAGCCAGATGCAACCACTTGGGAGGCCTCATGGAAGGACTCTGGGGGGCTGCAGCAAAGAGGATGTGATGGACCCTCGCCACCACCCCCCACTCCCCCCGCTATTCTGACATAGCCCGAGTCCTCATTTCCATCTGGGAGATGTCTCCTGCTTCCTAATTGCCTTAAAGCCTGAAACTGTGGGGGTGAGCGGTGCAGCCCTGTACGGGCCAGGACGGCTCCCTGGGTGATCGGGCATAAGAAAGAATTCCTAAAGTCCTGTGAAACCTGCTTTGCTAAGAGTGCTCTCCCTTAGGTGATAAGTGTCCCAGGAGGAAATGAGTATGTCTCCCAAAGTTTGGCAACCCCCTTTCCTGACAAACACTGGCTCGGATTAAGCCCTCAGATTTCTTTGACATGTTAAACTTGTATTCCGGTGTATTGAAACCCAATAAAAGCCTAGTGAGGAAGGGGCTCTGGGTCATTCACCTGTGAGAGTTTGACCCCTTTCCTCCCCAAGCAGTCATGTCTTGGTAGTTTTTATTTTCATCCATGACGGAGGGCTGGGGCTCTGCAGGTGGAGTCCCCCCACATCTGGCGCCCAGGACAGGGTCCCCTGCAGAGCAAGATCCAGCTATACAAAAGAAAGCTTGACGAATTGGTACTTGATTTCTTTAAATGTTTTTGATAAAATGTTCAAACAACACTCAAGTCTGTTTCCTGATAGTTTTAAGGATCATCAAAACCATCTCTTACTAAACTCAGCATCTTTGGAAGTTTAAGGTGAAGAGCTTGGAATTATGATTGAACAACATAAATTAAACTGGCAGACCACACATACTGATGAACTGGTAACTCTGGCTGATCAACTATATAAATCTATTCAAAAGAGAGAAAAAGATGAACCTGCCAAAATTATGAACCCACAGCTGCAACAAGTAAGCAATCAGGTAAGACCCCAAAGGTCTCTTAGATAAGACAAGAGGGTCTCCTTTTACCATTGAAACCTAGGTCATCTTAAGAAAGATTGTAGAAAACTAAAATGGGATTTAGAAAAAGAAAAGAAACAGAAGCAAGCATAGGGATGCCCTGAGGACTATGAGATGGTATTTCCCCTTCTCTTTACCAATACTTTAGGAGAAATTAAAATTACTATACAAGAGGCAATTACTAAGGCCTTTGTAGATACTGGGGCTACTTTACCTGTTCTTAATCCTAACCAAGTAAATTGCCATCTCCCTCAGAGTAAAGCTTCTACACAAATGGTAGGAATATCTAATCAACCAGTGTCTGTTTTTAGTCTTTATTCTTTTTATGTTTTACAGTTGTTCTGATTACTTTCTCCTTTGTCCCCCTTCGCCCAGCCCTCTCACAGCTTCCATCATCAACCCTCACCACACTGTCCATGTCCACAGGTCATCCGTATATGGTCTTTGACTGACCCCTTTCCCTTTTTGCAAATATTCCCCCCTCTCTCCTCCCCTCTTATCACTGTTTGTCTATTCTGTGATTTTATGCCTCTAGTTCTATTTTGATCATTAGTTTATTTTGTTAATTAGATTCCTCTTATAAGTGAGATCATATGGTATTTGTCTTTCATTGACTGGCTTATTTCACTTAGCATGATAATCTCCAGTTCCAGCCATGCTGTCACAAAAGGTAAGAATTCTTCTTTCTTTCTGCTGAGTAGTATATTCCATTGTGTAAATGTACCACAGTTTTTAATCCACTCATCTCCTGATGGGCACTTAGGTTGTTTCCAACTCTTGGCTGTTGTAAATAGTACTTCTATGAGCATAGGGATGCCTAAGTTCTTTTGAATTAGTATTGGGAGATTCTTAAGGTATGTTCCCAGCAATGGAACTGCTGGGTCAAAAGGTAGTTCCATTTTTAATTTTTTGAGGAAATTCCATATTGTTTTCCACAGTGGCTGCACCAATCTGCATTCCTACCAACAGTGCACTAGGGTTCCCTTTTCTTCACATTCTTGCTGGCACTTGTTATTTGTTGATTTATTGATGATAGCCATTCTGCCAGGTGTGAGTGAAATAATCTCATTGTGATTTTAATTGCATCTCTCTGATGGCTTTTTTTCATATGCCTATGGGCCATCTGTATGTCCTCCTTGGAGAAGTGTCTATTCAGGTCCTTTGCCTATTTTTTAAATTGGATTGTTTGTCTTCCTGGTGTTGAGTTGTATGAGTTCTTTATATAGTTTGAAGATTGAACCCTTGTCCAATGTATCATTGGCAAATATGTTCTCCTATATGGTCAATCTCCTTTTCATTTTGATGATGGTTTTTTTAGTCATGCAGAAGCTGTTTAATTTGATGTAGTCTCAATTGTTTACTTTTTCCTTTATTTCCCTTGCCCTAGGAGATATATTGGCAAAAATATTGCTATCCAATATATCTGAAATTTTACTGCCTATGTTTTCTGCTAGGACATTTTATGGTATCACAACTTATATTTATGTAAGTCCTTTATCCATTCTGAGTTTATTCTGGTGTATGGTATAAGTTGGTGGTTCAGTTTCATTTTTTTCCATGAACCATTCCAGTTCTCCCAACATCATTTATGGAAGAGACTGATTTTACTCCATTGTATCCTTGTGCCCCCTTTGTCAAATATTAATTGACCATAGAGACATAGGTTTATGGGTTATTTTGTTCCATTAATCTATGCGTCTATTCTTATGCCAGCACCAGAGTGTTTTGATTACAGTGGCCTTGTAGTATGGTTTGATATCAGGTATTGTGATCCCACCAACTTTGTTCTTCTTTTTCAAGATTTCTGAAGCTATTTGGGGTCTCTTTTGGTTCCATATAGATTTTTGAAATATTTGTTTTAGATCTGTGAAGCATGCCATTGATATTTTAATAGGGATTGCATTGAATCTATTGCTTTGGGTAGTATGCATATTTTAATGATGTTAATTCTTCCAATCCATGAACAGGGTATATGGTTCCATTTATTTGGTAAAAGGTGAAAGATTTATATGATCTGAAGAGAAACTAGAGTGCTTCCATTTATTTGTATCTTACTCAATTTCTTTTTTCAGTGTTCTATAGTTTTCCAAGTTCAGGTCTTTTATCTCCTTGGTTAAATTTATTTCTAAGTACTTTATTTTTTGTTGTTGCTATGATAAATGGGATTTTTTTCTTAGTTTCTGTTTCTGATAGACCATTGTTGGTGTACAAAAATGCCATCAATTCTGAATATTATCTTTGTTTCCTGCTCCTTTGCTGAATTTGATTTTTAGGTTGAGTAGTTTTTTGGTGGAGCCTATAAGGTTTTCTGTGTACACTATCATGTCATCTGCAAATAATGACAGTCTTACTTCCTCTTTTCCAATTTGGATGCCTTTTATTTCTTTGTCTTGTCTGATTTCTGTGGCTAGGACTTCCAGTAATATGTTGAATAAGAGTAGTGAAAGCAGACACCCTGTCTTGTTTCTGATCCTAAAGGAATCACTTCTAGTTTTTGCCTATTGAGTATGATGTTGGCAGTAGGTTTTTTGTATGTCTTTTATTATGTTGAGGTATGTTCCCTTTATTCCCACTGTGCTGAGTGCTTTTTTAAATCATAAATGGGTGCTGGGTTTTATCAAATGCTTTTTCAGCATTTATTAACATGATCATGTGATTTTTGTCCTTCACTTTGTTTATGTGGTGTATTACGTTTATTGATTTCCAAATATTGTACCATCCCTGCATCCTTGGAATAAATCCCACTTGATCATGGTGTATGATCTTTTTAATGTATTGCTGGATGTGGTTTGCCAATATTTTGTTGAGGATTTTAGCATTTATGTTTATTAGAGATATGATTTCAATTTTCTTAAATTTGTTAAGGCTTGGTTTGTGTCCTACCATGTAGTCTATCTTTGAAAATGATCCATGTGCATTTGAAAAGAATGTATATTTTGCTTCTCTGTGGTGAAATACAGTGGTACCTTGGTGCTCATTGTTAATTTGTTCTGGAACTTGTGACAAGTGTCAAAACTCATAAGTACCAATGCAATGAGTGATGTAGCATTTTCTGTTGGGGGGGAGCAGTGTCATGACTCATACAAGTTCTAGGAAGTGCGATAAGTCCCAAGCAAGCACTGAGTGCTGAAACATTTTTTTCTCATCAAAATGAGACAAGTATAGGGTTTGATGAGTTCTGAAGCTGAAGAGTATGGAGGTATGACTATATTCTGTAAATATCAATTAGGTCCATTTGATCTAGGGTGTCATTTAATGTTGCACTATCCTTGTTGATTTTTTTTTGTTTGGTATCCATTATTGACAGTGGGATGTTAAAATTCTCTGCAATAACTGTATTGTAGTCAATCTCTCTCTTAAGTCCACCAAGATTTTCTTTATATATTTAGGTACTCCTAAATCGGGTGTATGTTTACAAGGGTTATATCCTCTTGTTGGACAACTCCCTTGAATATCATGTAGTGACCTTCTTTGTCTGTTGTTAAGCTCTTTGTTTTGAAGTCTATTTTGCCTGATACAAGAATTGCTACTCCCATGTTGTTTTATGTCCATTCGCATGGAATATTTTTTTCCATCCCTTTACTTTCAGCCTGTGAATCTTTTGTTCTGAGGTGGGTCTCTAGTAGACAGCATATATGTGGGTCACTTTTTTTTTTTTTTAATCCCTTCAGGTACCCTACATTTTGATTGGGGCATTTAATCTGTTTACATTTAAGGTTATCATTGATAGGTATTTATTCGTTGCTGTTTTTTCCATTTGCACCTGTGTTGTTGTTGTTGTTGTTCTTCTTCTTCTTCTTCTTCTCCTTCTCCTTCTCCTTCTCTTTCTCCTTCTAGCATTCACTTTACAATCTCTTGTACTGATGGCTTGGTGGAGCTGTATTCTTTTAGCCATTTTTTTTTTTCTTCATCTGAATAGCTCTTTATTTCTCCTTCCATTCTGAATGGGAGCCTTGCTGGATAGAGTAGTCTTGGTTGCAGGTCTTTGTTTCTCATTACTTGTAATATTTCATGCCAGTGCTTTCTAGCTTGTAGTGTTTTTGTTGAGAAATCAGCTGATAGCCTTATCAGAACTCCTTTGTATGTTACTACCTGTTTCTCCCTTATTGCCTTTAAGATTATCCTTTGTTTTTAAATTTTCCCATTTTAATTGTGATGTGTCTTGGAGTGGGCCTCTTCGGGTTCATCTTGATTGTGAACCTCTGTGCTTCCAGAACTTGCATGATGTTTTCTGTCACCAAGTTAGGGAAATTTTCTGTCACTCTTTTTTCAACAGGTTTTCCATCCCTTGCTCATTTTCTTCTTCTTCTGGTATCTCTGTGATGCTAATGTTGGTTGTTTCATGTTGTCCCAAAGCTTCCTTAAACTATCTTTGTTCTTTTTGAGTTCTTTCTTTCTTTCTTTTTTCTTTTTTTTTGCTCTTTCTGGGTGTTTTTTTTACTAGTTTGTCTTCCAACTTGCTGACTTGATCCTCTGCTTCATCTAGCCTCATTTTAATTCCTTCTAGAATATTCTTCATTTCAGATATTGTATTCCTTATTTCCACATGGTTCTAATTCATAGTTGCTATGTCCTTTTTCATGCTGATGTAGTTCCAAGTTCCTTGTAGTTTTCACTAAGTTCCATGAGAACCCTTGTAACCATTACTTTGAACTCTATGTCAGATAAATTGCTTGCCTCAATTCATTTAGCTCTTTTTCTGGGGATTCCCCCTTCCCTTTTGATTTGGGATTGTTTGTTTCCCCATTTGAAGTGACTCTTTTGTTTGTTTCTACATGTTACATGATCTGCTTTGACTCCCTATCTCTGTGCAATGGCCTTCTATGGTAGAAGTTCTGTGGGACTCAGTGGTGCAGTCTCCTTGATATCCTATGTTGTTGTACAGTTGCTGATAGAACAAAACAAAATGACACAAAAAACAAAACCCCACCAGCAAAATTACTTCCCCGCAAAAAACAGCAATATCAACAACAAATGAGTAGAGATTAATAAAGATGGAAACTGAATAAGAATATTATAAGAATGATAAAAAGAATATGAGATGAGTAAAGAAAAGAAAAATGATTTTGAGTATATAGAGGGAGGAGAAATAATAAGCATATGGAACAGAAACAGGGCTAAGAAAGGGAAAAAATAAAATCAGATGATACAAAGCTACTTCTGTACTCCTTCACTTCAAAACTTCATATTAGCTAAGATTCTGTTGATTGTTTGGGTTAATTGTTGGAAGATCAGCTGAAAATCTGAATTGGAGGCAAGAGCACGTGGACTCAGCTTCTACCTACTCAGCTGTTATCTTAGGGTCCCCCAACATCTATTTTTAAATTACAACTTGTTCCCTTCTAACTAGGGAATAGTATGGGACAACAAAGTGCCTCAATTCACCTAAGAGGGAGAGATTTCTTTGAAAACATCCATATATCCATTTTCCAGAAGGGTGAAATGTATTTAGAACTAAATAAACTAAATACTGAACTAACAGAGAAAATAATAATTTTAAAGACATCTCCATAAGAGGAAACTAATTTTGAGACTGAATGTTTTTGCAGGGCATTCCATTACAGTTTTGGGCCCTTTCCAGTACAGATATTGGTAAGATTAAACGGTCACTCATATTAAAATAACTGTTGACAATCCTTTGCCTTTACCTAATATTTGCCAATATCTTTTAACACCCGATGTACTTAGTTGAAATTAAGTTCATTATACAAGATTACTAAAAATAGGGCCTTATAATTCCACATATAACCTCATGTAATTCTCCTATCCTACCAGTAAAGATACCAAATGGAAAGAATAGAGATTTGCACAGGATCTCAGAACTATAAATAAGATAGTTACTCCCAGACACGCTGTGGTTCCAAATCCACGTACCCTATTATTAGCCATTCCTGTGGACTGCCAATATTTTTCAGTGATAAATTTATGCAGTGCCTTTTCAGCATTCCAGTAGAAAAAGATAGTCAATATCTTTTTGCCCTTACCTGGGAAGATTGCCAATTCACTTGGACTGTAATGTCCCAGAGATATACGGAATCCCACCTATTTCTCTCAGATACTAAAAGCTGATGTAAATGATGTTGATTTTCCCAGAGATTCTATTCTAATCCAATATGTGGATGATTTACCTTTATACTCTAGGACATATTAGACTCCCAAGAGGACACAATTTACCTATTATAACAGTTATCCATAAAGGGACATAAGGTCTCAAAGGAAAGCTTTATTTCTGTTTGCCCCAAGTAAAATACTTTGGTTATCTAACATCTAAAGATGGGATAATAATTAACCCTGAGAGACTCAGAGAAATCCTATTGTTTCCTCTTTCAAAAACAAGAAAGTGGCTTAGAGGATTGCTGGGTCTGACTGAATACTGTGGCAGTTGGGTTCCAAAATTTTCACTAATGGCCCAGGCTCTGTATGTCTTATTAAAATAAGATCAACCAGATCAAACCTATTAGAATCCCAAAGGTCTTGGGAACCTCCCTGTCTGGTTTCAGAAACTGTAACCCCTCATGGCTAAGGCTGAGGAAAAAGACCTTGGGACCATAAGCCACTTAGGAGACAAAGCTTATCTTCCTTGTAGGGGCACTGCCTCTACCCCTTTTCACCTCACCCTGCTTGGCCCCAGGTGGATGACTGGTTAGCCGATGATGGGTAAGATTCCTTAAAGGAGGGCAACTTAAGACAGGCATGGTTGCAAAGGGGCCATCAGGGAAGTACTTGGGGGGCTATACAAAAAGGGGGTGATAGACCCTCGCCCCTTGGCTTTGACATAGCCTGAGTCCTCATTCTGTCTGCAAGAAGTTTCCTAATCTCTTGGCTGCATTACTTCCCCTACCTGACTTAAGCCTGAAACAATGCCGGTGGTGGGTGCAGCCCTGTGCTGGAAAGGGCAGGTTCCCTGGGGTGATCAGGCTTAAGAAAGAATGCATAAAATCCTGTGAAACCTGCTTTGCTAATACCCTCAGTTTAAATGATAAGGGTCCAAGCATGAAATGAGTTTGTTCCCCAAAGTTTTATGGCCCTTTAGCTATCTGACCCTGACTCAGAATAAGCTCTCAGAGTTCTTTGAATGTTATCTATTGTTTGATCATTACTGCCTGACAATGATTGGTGAGTTTTACATATATGCCCTGTATTCCTATGCAAATTAAACCCAATAAAAGCCCATTGAGGAACAGATTCCTGGCCCTTCTTCTCTGAGAGATCAGCCACCTGTCCCCCGCAAGCAGATGATGTCTTAGTAGATTTATTCTCATCCATGGCATTGGGGTGTGTGGGGGGGGGCGGTGTGCCCTGTGGGCAGAACCCCCCCCCCCCATGCATAAAGGGAAACAAACTGTGGAAGCTGTAAAGGGAGTATTAGGGTATTCTGCTTTGGGACACCCTAATTATAACTTCCTTTTTTCCTTTTCATGCATGAAGGTAAAGGAGATGTCTTAAAATTTCTGATTCAGAGACATGATGATCATCCTATATCTATAGTATATCATAGTCAGCAATCAGACTCAGTTGCCAAAGAACTCCCTCTCTGCGTGACAGCCATCTTGCTACAGCCATCTTGTGCAAACAGAAGAAATAGTTATGGGCTCTCCTTTAACCATTTATGTTCCTCATTCTGTTGAATCTCCTCTCCTGAACTCTCATCACACTCAGCATTTCTCTGTCAGTTAACTGGCTTCTTAAGAAGTACTCCTGCTTTCTGTGCCTAATATTAATTTAACTTGACGTAACAGTCTTTTATATTGAATTTACTGAGGTAATATTGGTTAATAAAATTATATAGGCTTCAAGTGTACAGTTCTATAATACATCATTTGTATATTGTATTGTGTGTTCACCACCACAAGTCCATGTAACAGTCTTCACCCAGCAACTTTATGCTGTCTGTGCAGGAATGAAGACACCCATGGTCATGCTTTGCTTGCTGACTACCTTCTTTTTCCTAGGGATGATTTACAGAAAACTTGTATTGACAAGGCTGACTTAATTTAGTTTACAGATGGAGCTTATCTGAAAGATGACCAGGGACATTATCGAGCTGGTATACAAGACTTCCACGGTGGATATAACTGAAAGCTCTTACCTACCTAAAAGATGTGCCCAGTAAACTGAGTTAATTGCTCTAACTCAGGCTTGTCCAATGGCCAAAGATCAAATAGCCAATATGTACATGGACAGTTGCTGAGTCATGTAGTGCATGACTTTGAAAAGTTGTGGAAGCAGAGAGGCTTCTTAACTTCCTCTGGGCAGCCCATAAAGAATAGAAAATGGGTTGCAGAATTATCAGATGCCATACAGCGACTGAAACAATTGGCAATTATCAAAATTCTAGGATATTCTAAAGCTGCCACCATGGAAACAAAAGGAAATTATTTAGCTGATGCTACAGCTAGACAAGCAGCATTAAACAACCAACTTATCTAGACCTGAGAATGCTCCTTTCTTCCTATTAAATCAATAAAAGGCTGTTTTACAGTTTTTTAAAAAAATATTTTAGTTATTTATTTTTAAAAAGAGGAGAAGAGAGGGAGAGAGGGAAACATCGATCAGTTGCCTCTTTCATGCCCTCTAATGGGGACCTGTCCCACAACGCAGGTGTGTGCCCTGACCAGGAATCACACCAGCAACATTTTGGTTTGTGGGGCGATGCCTGTCCCACTGAGCCCTTATGTCTTCTCCTTTGATTCTAACGTATAAAATAAACTGCAAAACTGCCATACTCTGGAGCATTTTCTCAATCTGTTGAGATTTTGCTTCCTGGCAATTGTCAGTTTGGCTCAAATAAACTCTTATGAGACTTTTTCTTTGGCTGGAAGTTCTTTTGTCAAAAGAATTGAGAATTACTTTTCATCAGACAGAGAGGGCTTCTTTCTCTCATTAGGGATTTTTACTCTAACTTTGTTGGCACTGTCAGTTTGTCAAGCAAAACACCATATACTATTATGCTGTATTGATACATCAAATCTTCATTCTTTGGGCACAGAGTCTCGTTGGTAGCAATGGCTGAACAATGCTTCTGTGTAATGAGTAAAACCATGAACTGAAACAGTAGGTCTAAAGTCCACCAGTCTTCTACATTCTGGACAGAGAACATTTGGGGGAAATAAAACAAAATGTCCATTATTAAAATAGTGGTGAAAATATAAATCTGGGTGAACCCAGGTGTTTGTTGTAAGAATCAAAACAGATCTCTCAGTACAATAAATTCCCAATTTATTATGTTTACTGAAATTTCATCAAACCAATTAAATACTGAAATACATGACAAATGGGGCATTGGCTGGAGATGAAGAAAATAGTATATTTTGATATGAATGCTAGGAGTTTAGATATTTATTGAATTGGAATTTGACCTGTGACATTGAGATGGGGATTGCCTCCTAAAAACTGTAAATGGGTCATGAATTGCAGGAAAGACTTTTTTTGCATAATAACTTGTATCCTAACAGCGAAATCTTGCATAAAAATAGACAGCTAACAAGGCAAAGGAAAGTAAACAGTTCAACAGATCAACAAAACATTTTGTGCTCTCCAAAAGGATGTGACAGTACTGTGCTTAAGCTGAAAGGTTACTCCTTTGAAGTAAATAAAACCACATGTTATGTCCTGACGGAGAAAAGAGATGTCTGTAAAAGCACAAGGATGGAACATCTGAAAACTAATGAGGTGTTACATTTTGAGCCAAAATTGCATCCAACTTTCAGCATGTAACTAGGCAAGATCTGAGCCAAAAGATAAAGAGTTGACACAAAACTCTGGTTACTCAGAACTCAGACACTGCCATGCAAGATGAAGGTAGGGGGTTGGGGGTGGAGAGGAAGCCTTTTCCCCATCTTTCTACAAACCTCAACCAGAACCCTCCTTGTCCTGAAAAAAAGCCCGCACCAAACCAAATCCCCAAATATCCCTAACAAAAAAGGGGTAAAAAAAAAAAGTGAGATGGCATCCTTTTTTTTTTTTTTTTTTGTAGACCGAGTTCTTTTAACATGCTTCATTCTTCCCTGAGAAGAGGCCCTTCACCTGGTGTGGGAGCAGGAATTATTATTGGGTTGGCCAAATAGTTCATTTAGTTTTTTCCATAAGGTGGCTCTAGTAGCACTTAGTTGTCTTTAACTTTATTCAAAATGATTTTGTTAGATTGCGTTGTGACAGCTCTCACATCAGCGTGCATTAAAAAAAAAACTTATCGAAATAGGTGAATTTTTGTGTAGCCATCTTAATATTGAAGATAGGAGAAAATACACAAGATTTTCAGCTTATTATGCTTTATTATTTCAAGGAAGGTAAAAACACAACTGAAATGCAAGAAAAGATTTGTACAGCATATGGAGAAAGTGGTGTGACTGATCGAACGTGTCAATTAGTGGTTTGTGAAGTTTCATGCTGGAGATTTCTTGCTGGACGATGCTCTACAGTCGGGTAGGCAAGTGGAAGTTGATAGTGATCCAACTGAGACATTAACCAAGAACAATCAATGTTCTACCAAGTGGGAGGTAGCTAACATACTCAAAATATCCAAATCAATAAAGTTATTGGTGAAAATGAAAAATGTGTCTTTTATTTTATGGAAAAAACTAAATGGATGTTTTAGCCAACCCAATATTTACTCACCACTCTGTGCCAGGCTGGGTGCTTTACTCTTCACTCTCCCTGGCTTTCTCTAGTCATTCTATGAGACAGCTATTGTGATCCCAATATTACAGATGGGAAACTGAGGCTGAAGAGATTACATATCTTGTCCAAGAACACAGGACTAGCAAGTAAACTTGTAGGAAATTGAATCAAGGGCTGATTCCCAGTTCTGTAGATTAGCCACTGTATCTTGTTTCTAAACCTCAAGGAACTTAATTCCTTCTGCCAATACAGAGAGAATTTTCTGGTTGACAGCCTTCTATCAGATACTTGTGGCAACTGAGGTAGAAATCACATTGAAGGCATAGGGGTGTTACACTGGACATGCTTTACATGTTTTAAACAGAATTCGATTACTGTACAATCATATGGATGTGCCACAGAGTTTCAGCTTATGTGATATTTTCTCTGCTTCTTCATGACCGTTGACTTGGTGACTGGTTGATTATTTTTAAAGCATTTCTGCCCATGGATTAAAAACCTCAGCATCAACACCTGTTCACATTTGCAGATGCTGTGTTTCAAAATACAGTGAGAGTCATCTCTCCTGACTGATTCAACTTAGGTGGGAGATAGGTGCAGAGGTCCACAGTGAGGGCAATGACCACCTCTCAGTGGGTCCAGGCTTCTAAGTATCCGACTGTGAGGGAACAGGCCCTCCATGGAGAGAACCAGTTTATTCCAAGGAGGGATTCCTGCAAACTAGCGCTCCAGACTGGGGACGAGGGCAGCAGTCAGAGCAAGGCACACTGAGTGCCCCAGCTTCAACCCTATCTTAGTGTGTTCATAAATCATGAGTGCTGGGATGCTGAGGTGAAAGCAGGGGAAGTGAGATATTCCCAAAGTGCTTGAAGACCACTTTCTAGCTGAGGAGAGTGCAAGATGGCTTTTACTGCCTTTGGGAGATTTTTGGCAGCATGGAGATGTGGATAGTGGTGACAAAAGCTGGTGTTTCCAGGCATTAGTTTCTCCAAGAAGCCTTCTCCTGGAAGTTATTCATCTCTATGCACTTTGGACATGATAAATAGCTTCACACAGACTGTTGGGATGAGCCAGCAGGCCAGACCATCAGAGTGGTGGATGGAGTCCACCCAGAAATTGCTTTTAGTGAACTGAGTATCGACATTATGCCATTAGATTGCATCGACTAGGCTTATAAGAACCAGCACTTTCTGCCCCAACTCTGTAGTCATTTTCATTATAAATTTAGAGACATAGTTAAGGACGTAGTCTACTTTCTATACTACATAATTCTTTTTATAAGGACCCATAGAAAGTCAGCTGAAATATTTACTGAGCACTTACATGTCAGACATTGTGCTAGTATTATGAATAAAGTAGTGAACAAAAGAAGTCACATGAATGAACTTCTGGCCAAGATGGAGGCGTAGGTAGACACACCGTGCCTCCTTGAACAACCAAAAGAAGGACAACAACAATTTAAAAACAAAAAACAAGCCGAACTGACAGAAAATTGAACTGTATGAAAGTCCGACAACCAAGGAGTTAAAGAAGAAACGTTCATCCAGACCAGTAGGAGGGGCAGAGATGGGCATCTGGGTGGAGAGGACTCACGGCAAGGTGTTGGCTGGAGGACCTGGGGGCGGGGGGCGGGGGGGAGGCGCGCAAGGCAGTGGCTGGTGGACCCAGCAAGGTGTCGGATTACAGAGCAGGGTGGGAAAGGCTGCAGCTAGCTGGCAAGGCAGCAGCTGGTGACCTGGTGAGGTGGCGGCTGGTGGAGCGGGCAGTCCCACATTCAAGTGCAGATAAATGGGAGGAACAACTGGGGATCGAGACAGACTGCGAAATCCAGGGCCCCAGAGGGAAAATAAAGCCTCAAAACACCGACTGAAAACACTGGTGGGGGTGGAGGTGGCAGTGGGAGAAACTCCCAGCCTCACAGAAGAGTTCGCTGGAGAGACCCACAGGGTCCTAGAACGTACACAAACCCACCCGCCTAGGAATCAGCACCAGAAGGGCCCAGTTTGCTTGGGGGTAGTGGGGGAAGTGACTGAAATCCAGCAGAGAGTGGAGCAATTGTGATTGTTCCCTCTAGGACCCCTGCCCCACATACAGCATCACAACTCAGCAACTGGGTTGCCCTGCCTGGGCTGAGTGAACACCTAAGGCTCCACGCCTCATATGTATCAAGGCGAAAAAAAAAAATGGCCCAAATGAAAGAATAGATCAAAGCTCCAGAAAAAATACAACTAAGCAATGAAGAGATAGCCAACCTATCAGATGCATAGTTCAAAACACTGGTAATCAGGGTGCTCAAAGAACTGGTTGAATTTGGTCGCAAATTAGATGAAAAAATGAAGGCTACGCTAACTGAAGTAAAGGAAAATGTACAGGGAACCAACTGTGACGGGAAGGAAACTGGGACTCAAATCAATGGTGTGGCCAGAAAGAAGAAAGAAACATTCAACCAGAAAAGAATGAAGAAACAAGAATTCAAAAAAATGAGGAGAGGCTTAGGAACCTTCAGGACATCTTTAAACATTCCAACATCCAAATCACAGGGGTACTAGAAGGAGAAAAGGAAGAGCAACAAACTGAAAACTTATGTGAACAAATAATGAAGGAGAACTTCCCTAATCTGGCAAAGGAAATAGACTTCCAGGAAGTCCAGGAAGCCCAGACAGTCCCAAAGAAGTTGGACCCAAGGAGGAACACACCAAGGCACATCATCATGAAGTTACCCAAGATTAAAAATAAAGAGAAAATCCTAAAAGCAGCAAGAGAAAAAGAGACAGTTACCCACAAAAGAGTGTCCATAAGACTGTCAGCTGATTTCTCAAAAGAGACCTTTCAGGCAAGAAGGGGCTGAAAAGAAGTATTCCAAGTCATGAAAGTCAAAGACCTACATCCAAGATGGTTCTATCCAGCAAAGTTTTTATTCAGAATGGAAGGGCAGATAAAGCCAAGTTAAAGGAGTTCATCATCACCAAGCCCTTATTATATGAAACGTTAAAGGGATTTATTTAAGAAAAAGAATATAAAAAATATGAACAGTAAAAAGACAGCAAACTCACAGTTATTAACAACCACACCAAAAACAAAAACAAAGCCAACAACTAGAACAGGAACAGAATCACAGAAATGGAGATCACTTGGAGGGTTATCAGCAGTGGAGTGGGAGGGGGAAATGGGGGGAAAGGTACAGAGAATAAGTAGCATAAATGGTAGGTAGAAAATAGACAAGGAGAGGTTAAGAATAGTATAGGAAATGTAGAAGCCAAAGAACTTATATGTATGACCCATGGACATGAACTAAAGGGGGGAGAATGTGGGTGGGAAGGGGTGTGCAGGGTGGAGGGGAATAAAGGGGAGAAATGGGACAACAATAATAGCATAATCAATAAAATATATTTTAAAAAAGAAATCACATGAATGAAACTGATGATAGAGGATAAAATTTTTTCTTAGTTCTCTATGGTAGGCAAAGCTGTCAATCTCCTGAGCAAATTTCCTATTTCCTTCTTTATTCCTGCTACCAGGAAGCCCAGAGCCCTGTTTTGTTTGTTTGTTTGTTTGTTTGTTTTGGGACTAACCTTTAGCAATTGCACATGACCTCATGGAGTGAATTGTCACCCAGACTATATTGTTATACACACCCTTGGCTTCATGTTGGTTTTCTTTTGATTAATTTTCTTGTACTTATTTTTATGGGTCACCTCATATCCCATATATACACTTAAATAGGGGGGCTATATTTAAATAATAAACGAGGCCAACAGGTCCTTGGGACCAGAAGTCAGGAGATACTAATGATTAGATGCGGTCTCTAATTGAATGTGGAAATAAATCTGACTAAAACAGAATGCTAATTAGTGTGAGAGCAGTGCTGGCCGTGTGGCTAATGGGATCAGGAGTTAAAAGCCAGCAGCCCAGCTATTGTTAGTAATAAACAGGGCCAGGCAGAGGTATGAGTGCTGATGTGGAGGCTGGGCCGGAGTTCTTACAGTACTGGCTGGCTATGTACTAGAACTTAAAGGTGGGAACTCAAAAGAGAACACACTGCTTTAAGGGCAGATGGAGTCCTAGCCAGGTAGCTCAGTTTGTTAGAGCGTTGCCTTGATATGCCAAGGTTGCAGGTTCAACCCTTGGTTAGGGCAATTCAAGAAAGAACCAATGAATGCACAAATAGAGGAACATCAAATTGATGTTTCTCTTTTTCCCTTCCTCTTTCTTTCTAAAATAAATTAATAAAAATTTTTATGAAAAGGGAGATGGAGAATAATACAGACTAAACCTGAATGAAACCAAATCTGTAATTAGGTAGTAAGCCACTGTGCCAATTAGGAAGTCTTGGTTGTAACAGAAACTGACTGATGAATTTAATGGGGAGGAGAGAGAAATTTTGGATGCATTTGGAGTAGCTCACAGAATCTAAAGGCAAACCACATAATAGGTTGACAAAGGACAGGGCCCCTTCTGAAAGAATAATGAAACATCTCTCTAGAGCTCCACTGTTGGGATGAGAGGTAGGAACTGTTTTCCATCTTTTGGTCTTTCTGATGAAGATTCAGATTGCCTGGCACATGGTGGGAGTTCAATACACATAGACTGAATGAAAGAATGAATGGAACTTTCATGGGGAGAATATCTAATTTGCTGAGCCTGGGTCATATATATGACCCCTAGGAGGAGGGATATCTTGGCCAAAGGTCTCAGCAAAGCCACAAACAATAGGAAGAGGCGGTTCAGATGCGATGGAGAACAGATGGGGTGGGCAGGCAGAACCCAAGAGGGTGCCCACGACAGGCAGCAAATGGCTGGGGGACTAGAGAAAGTGCTGTGTCTAGTCATGGCAGGGGAACATCTCCTGGTCCAGCTAGCTTGTCCTTATCTACTAACATCGAGAAGGAAAAACTTCAGAAAAAAATGCCAAGGCTTTGTTGCCAACTGTCAAGGCTAGGGTGAGACCCAGAAAGCAGACAGCTGAGCTAGGTCCTAGAGCGAAGAGGCTGGAAGGTTGAGCATGTCCGAGGTGGAGTTTGGGGAGGAGAGTGGTGCTCAAACAAGGACAACAGGGTGACACATTTGATAATTAGCTGCTTATGTTCTTGGAATAAGCCCACTTCCTAAGAGCACTCGTCTCCCATATCCTTTTTTGTGCTTCTTAACAAATTTTTTTGAAGTCAAACGTTAAGGACACACTTTCAGGTATTGCAAGCCAGGACACACCTTGATTAGGTGGCCACAGCTATCTCTGGGCTCCAGCCCCACCAGCCCTCCTGCTATTCTTTAAACACATAAACCTCATCCCCACCTCATGTCTGCTGCACCTGCTGCCACCATCTGCACGTCAGACTCCCCCTCACTCCTTGCAAGGATCGCCTCCCCAATTTACAGTAGATGCTTCCAGGCATTCTCTTCAACTTTGATATATTGTATTTCTTCCTTAACACTTACCGTTCTCCAAAATAATCTTATCTGTTTCAGTGTATGTGTACTGAAAGTCTCCCACTTTACAGTGTAAGTTCCATGAGTAGGAACCAGGTCGGTTCCACTTCTGAACCCCGAAGTTAGACCAGCACCTGGCACCTTACAGTGCTCAGTAAATACTTGTCAGTATTAAGTTATCCTTATACTTCTGGGATAAACCCAACTTGGTTGTAGCGTACTGCCTTTATTCCCACATTCAGTTAGATGTGTTTTACTGATATTTTATTTATGAATTTTATGTACATATCAATCAGTGAAAGGACCTATTTCATGCTCTGAAAGCCCCTCTGGTTATTTTCTGCCTAGTTTTTATGAGTTGGGGAAGTGTTCCCTTGCTTTCTATTTTCTGAAAGAGTTTGGATAAGATAGAAATTATCTAGCTCTTGAGTCCAGCAGAAATGTCTGTAAGGCCCTCTGGTCCAGCTGTTTTTCTTATGGGAAGATTTTAAATGATGGATTCATTTCCTTAACAATCATAAAACTATTCTGGCTATTTCTCTCTTTTTTTTTTTTTTTGACAGTTAAGGAAATTCTCTCTACTCCTCTACCCCCTTGGCACTTGACTATTTTATTTACATTTTTAAACACAATCAAGTAGAGTGGTTACCTCTGGAGCTTTTGTGTTCTGTTGTATAATGGGTTGATGAATATTCTCTGTTATTTAAAATCATGTGAGGTCACCATTGGACTGACGACAGCATGTTTTAAATCAAGGATTGTTGCCCTGGCTGGGTGGTTCACTGGGTGGGAACATTGCCCATACACTGGTCTGGGCACACACCTAGGCTGCCGGTTGGATCCCCAGGTGGGGTGCCTGCTGGAGGCAACCAATAAATGTCTGTCTCTGTCTCTTTCTCTCTCTCTGCAAGCAGTGAAAAATGTCCTTGCATGAGGATAAAAAAAAGAATAACTAAATCAAGGATTATGATCAATCCAATACTGTGTACTTAAGTTCCACTAAAAATCTATCATTAGCTGAAAATATGAGTGCCTGCATCTCAGGGGCAGGCACTCTCCGGAGGGGAACCTCGCAGGTCCCAGAGACACAGACACACCTAGATGGGAACTGTCCAGGCGACTCAGCCTTGCATCTTTTCCTAACGCAGACTAGGAAGGTCTGGGAAGATCTCTCCGCTGTATTCTGGGTACTAGGCCCACAGCACCTCAAAATATTAGGTCCCCTATTGGTCTGGGATTAGGTAAAGGGCACAGAAAGTTTCCAACAGCAGTTCCCCTTCAATGTTACAGATGCTAGGGAAGAGAGTGTGAAGGGGGCTCCTGGAAAAGACTGAAATTAAGGACAACCCGGTGGCATGACGCTCCTCTGCCAATAAAATTATTATGTGACTTAATATATGTCTGAATCGTTATTATGCAAAAAGGGTAAGTGGATTAAAATGAAAGGAATTTCTGAACAAAAATGGTAAAAAGTTTGCAAGCAAGGAGAGGGTGGAGGGAGATGCAGGAACCTGTGAATTTATGCCAGCTGAACACTCATGTAGGAGCATCTGGCACATGCGTTTACTATTTTTGCCAACTGTAATAAATGTTACAAAATCGCCACAAAATTGTTTTTACCCAAACAATTGTTTTAAAAAGGATCCTTACATCAAGTAACAGCAATTCATATGCTTGTCAAGTAATCACAAAGCCAGAGACTAACGGAAAATTATTAGAAATTATTTTTCTTGGAATCATGTTGAATACTAAGATTGAGATTTTCTTTCCTTCCCAACTCCCTCTCTTCCACCAGTCTTTTAGCGCGCTAATACAACTTTCGTTTTTTGTGGGGAAAAGGCAGAGAGAGGGAAAAAAGGACAGGAATATTTGAGCCGGCACTTGAACGGAGGCAGGTGGGTCCAGAAATGAAGAAATGAGAGTCCCTCAAACTCTACCACCTGCATCTGTAAGCAGGGATTAAAACGCCTATCTGTCCTGACCTGCTGCCAGAGGTAACGCTAGGCTTCTTGGGAAAGCTGCTGCATATAAATTCCCGGTTCTCTTCCTGTCTATGCAGCGATTCCGTCCTAGAAACGCCTTATCCTTTCGCTTCATCAGGATCACAGAATGGGGGTGGAGGTGGGGGAGATATGAACGCTACTTGTAACATTACGGATTTTTTTCTGGAAAACAGGGTTAAGTCAAGTTCTTTGAACATTTTTCTACCCTGAAAGACCACATGAGTTAAGTTACTTTCCAGAGTCCTTGCACTTAAAAGATTCTATAAGTCTCACTGAAGAATAATGGTACAAAAAGCAACATTTTCAATGTAGGGGGATCCTCTGGTTGAGAGGCTGTCCAAAATAGCACAAAAATAAATTTGCATTAACTTTGTCAAACTGCTTAAAACTTCTTGGAACAGAAGACAAACAAAACGCCTCTGGATCTGCAGCAAGACAAACAAAACGCCTCTGGATCTCACTGGGCCCAGGAGCTTCAGGGCTTTTCGGATTCAGCCAAGGCCTTACTTAGCTCGGCTCTAATCATTTGGGCACCTAACACCTTTACCACCTTCAGTTACTGGAGGTCATTATAATTGTCCCATTTTACGGCTGAAATTGAGGTTATGGCTTAGTCTTCTTTGGTTCAGTTAAGGGGGGCGGGAGGGAGAGAGAAAGGGTGAAGCTTTTCTTCATTATCTTTTTTAAAAAAGCATTAAACCAACTCAAAAATGATCTTCCATTTTAAAAAGTGTTTCCTTTAGGGTCAAATCGTTTGATCTCATCTCTGAAACCAAGAAGCAAGATAAGTGTTTTACTGTAAATTAAAACAAAGGGTCATCTCCCCGCATCCAGCGGGTCGCAACATTCCCAGTCCAGACCGGGAGTGCATCCGCTGGGGGTCGTAATAAACCCAAAGCAGCCCTATCTATACTTGTAATAAAGCCTGGAGAAGGCACCCACCCGCACAGTGGCCGGGCAGCGTCTCTTTTGACCCTGGGGTCAGAAAGATTTATTACTTCCTCCGTGAGGGAGAAACCTCAGGCCAGCTAGAACCCGGGAGCCAGTAGTAGAAAGCCTGCAAGCGGCGCTCGGCGTCCTCCGAGCACTGCGGGGCGCGGGTGTGTCTTCGGTTTCCGGAGGGGCCGGGCGGTTCCAGCCCCTAGGGAAGAGCGGAGTGGGCGGCCGCTGGGGGTTTCTGCCCAAACTTTTATCACCTACTCTTTCCGAAAGCAAGAATGTGCTGCTGAGCCTGAGAGCTGCACGCAGAATCCAAGTTACCCAGAGCTCGTGGTGCCCGAGTGCTCTGAACCCCGCGTCCGCGCTCCTGAGCTCTGAGCATGCATTGTTACAGCCTTCGCCAAGCGGATGGCGGGCCAAGCAGCGCCGCAGTAAATCCAGCTCCGCTTCTCCAGTCCCTAAAGCCTTGGCGGTGGGAGCCGGTGTTGCGAGGGGGCTGGCGCTGGGGGCGGGCACGGGACGAACGGCGGAGGAGTGCAGAGCGGCGAAGGGGAGGAGCTGCAGCGACAGACGGCGGCGCGCACCAACCCGGCGCAGCCTGCCAGGAGCCGCGCAGAGGCTGGCCCGAGCGCGTCGCAGCCGCTCAGCGTAGGGTAATCTGGAAGCAGCATCCTCCCGGGCCGGTGGCGGCGGCGGTGGGGGTTTCCTCTGCCCGAATATCTCGTCGGCCAAAAGAGGCTGGTGCCGGGAGCAGAGCGGGCAAGGGAGTGCTGCGGACTCGTTAGCCGCGAGCTGTTTAGGTAGGGTCCTTCCCGGCCAGTTGGAGACTGAGGAGCGGCGGGGGCTGCCGGCGATGCCCGCCCGAGCATCCTCTGGGTGATGGAAGGAACAGCTGCTGCCGCTGCCGCCGGGTCGCGGGGCGCCCCATCCACCGCCACCAGAAATATGGGGAGATTCGGGGCTCGGAGGCCAAGAGCGGGAGAGGCGGAGCCGCTTTGCCTAGAGCTGGGTCTCGTATAAGCCCCCTCCCCCCAACCTCCCCTAGCGGGCTTCGGCCCCAGGAGCTAGGAAGGAAGCTGCGGTCTGGAGGAGGCGGGGGATACGCAGCAGGAGCCGGGCGCACTGGGCTCAGCGGAGAGTGGAGCAGATCTGGCCGGGTGAAAGTTTACCTTCCCCAGCCGCGGAGTGCCCGCTGTCTGGAAACTCTGCCCAGGGCTTGGGCTGCCGAGTCCCGTGGCCAAAGGACCCCAGCGGGAAGGCGGCGCGCAAGAAATCGAGGAACGAGTAACAGCAGGACAAACCACCGGCCCGCGATCCGGGGCCGCTCCGGGTCGCGCCCGCGGCTCCAGGTGAGCTAGGGAGCCAGGCGGACCCGAAGGTGGGCGTTACTTAGGCGGAGGCGGCGGCTGGGGCGGGGGGAGGATTGGGGCTCACCAGTTTACTCCGCTTACCCTTGCAGGTCCTTCTTGGAGCCGCTGCCATGGGAGAGCCAATATTGGGCGCCGGGGATCAGCCGCCGCTGCTGCCGCGCCCGACTAGGAGCCGCGGCCCCAGTCCTCGCTCCCGAAGCCGGCCCGCTTCGTCCCCATCCCGGGCTGTAGGACCACCTCCGCCGCACCACGGGCCCGGGCTGTGCCTGTGATGAGCCGCAGCCCGCTGGGAGCTTTGCACCCGGGCGCGCCCCCCCGGTTGCTCCCGGCCGCGCCTGCCGCCGCGGCGCGCGCCCTACTCCCGCCGTGGCCCCGGCGCCCGGGCCGACGGTGGCCCGCGTCGCCGCTCGGAATGAAGGTGTTCCGTAGGAAGGCGCTGGTGCTGTGCGCGGGCTATGCGCTGCTGCTTGTGCTAACCATGCTCAATCTCCTGGACTACAAGTGGCACAAGGAGCCGCTACAGCAGTGCAGCCCCGACGTGCCACTAGGTGCCGCGGTGGGAGCGGCTGGGGATGGCTGGGGGCGCCCGGGGCCTCCTCCAGCTGTGTCGCGCCGCGCACACACCGGCTTGGATCTCCGCACCCCGTACCGCCCCCTCGCCGCCGTCGTCGGGGCGGCTCCCGCAGCTGCAGCGGGGGCCGCAGCCCCTTCTGGTAATAGCACTCGGGGTACCAGAAGTGGCGAGGACAAGAGGCAGTTGGTGTACGTGTTCACCACGTGGCGCTCGGGCTCGTCCTTCTTTGGTGAGCTCTTCAACCAGAACCCCGAGGTATTCTTCCTTTACGAGCCAGTGTGGCACGTGTGGCAAAAACTCTACCCAGGGGACGCCGTTTCCCTGCAAGGGGCAGCGCGGGACATGTTGAGCGCTCTCTATCGCTGTGACCTCTCAGTGTTCCAGCTGTACAGTCCCGCTGGCAGCGGGGGGCGTAACCTCACCACACTGGGCATTTTTGGCGCGGCAACCAACAAAGTTGTGTGCTCTTCGCCTCTCTGCCCTGCCTATCGCAAGGAGGTCGTGGGGCTGGTGGACGATCGCGTGTGCAAGAAGTGTCCACCGCAGCGCCTGGCGCGTTTCGAGGAGGAGTGTCGCAAGTATCGCACACTAGTCATCAAAGGTGTGCGTGTCTTTGATGTGGCAGTGCTGGCGCCGCTGCTGCGTGACCCGGCCCTGGACCTCAAGGTCATCCACTTGGTGCGTGATCCTCGTGCTGTGGCCAGCTCACGTATCCGCTCGCGCCACGGTCTCATCCGTGAGAGCCTGCAGGTGGTGCGTAGCCGAGACCCGCGAGCCCATCGCATGCCATTCCTGGAAGCTGCTGGCCACAAACTAGGCGGCAAGAAGGAAGGTGTGGGTGGACCAGCAGATTACCACGCACTTGGCGCTATGGAGGTCATTTGCAACAGCATGGCTAAGACACTGCAGACGGCTCTGCAGCCTCCAGACTGGCTGCAAGGTCACTACCTGGTGGTGAGGTACGAGGACCTGGTGGGAGACCCCGTCAAGACCCTACGAAGGGTGTACGACTTTGTGGGGCTGCTGGTGAGCCCCGAAATGGAACAGTTTGCCTTGAATATGACCAGTGGTTCGGGCTCCTCCTCCAAGCCTTTTGTGGTGTCTGCGCGCAATGCCACGCAGGCTGCCAACGCATGGCGGACTGCCCTCACCTTTCAGCAGATCAAACAGGTGGAGGAGTTTTGCTATCAGCCCATGGCCGTGCTGGGTTATGAGCGGGTGAATAGCCCGGAGGAGGTCAAAGACCTCAGCAAGACCCTCCTCCGCAAGCCCCAGCTCTGAGAGGCCTTCCTGGGAGACCTGACTGTAGATGGGAGACACCCACGGGAGGGTTGTGGTGCGTTTAAACAGAAACAGTCCAGACCCAAACCAGGAAGCCCATGTGTTCTAGTGTAGATGTATAACATAACCACACAGACACTTGGCTGTTGATGTTCTGAGTCATTGAATTTCAAGCAAGAGTCACAATACACACTTCTCAGAAAAGGCAAGACTTGAAAGTTCTGACCAGCTGTCCTCCTCTCCTCTCTCCCGCCTTTTCTCTTTTTTCCTTTCTCCCCTGTCTTACCCTCTCCCCTCCCTGCCCTTCATTTTGAAATGGGATGCTGATTAAGTCAAGATCCAGTAACCCAAATCTTGTTTACAAAGTTCTTGTGGTATCTGTGAACCTGTAACAGAGTAAGTTGGATGGGAGGGGTGGGATAAGGAAAGGGGCAGTGGGTCCGGAGCAGGAAGCCCCACTGGGCGTGGCACACCAAGGAGGCATTCTTTTAAAGTAGACTTCTGTAAAAATAAAGGTTATATGTGAGTATTAATAAAGAAGGTAATAAATAATATTCTTTTTTATATTTGCCTCCATTACTTTGGATTTACCTCTGTTCATCTGCGTAGCTTCAGACCGAATCTGCTTCCCACCCCCACCCCCCCTTTTCCAGTCTATTTCCTAAAGAACAGCTAAGATGGGTGGGGGCAGCTTCTGACTCCTCGGTGAGAACTGGGAGTTGTTTTCTCATGTGTAAATCACAGCCTGTCAGGTGCCCAGGAATGGGGACAAATCTTCCAATTCAAAACCAAGTGGGGCAGTGGAGGAGAAGGCACATACTACTTTGCTTTTCCACCTGGAGCACAGAAAGGAAGAAGCAACCCCCTTGAGAACCTGAGGGCGTTCCGTTTTGATTACCGAGTGAGGGCTGGGGAACCCTGAAGCAGAGAGTGATCTTTCAGTCCTGAGGTTAGTTCAAAAAGGGGGTTGTTTTTTTTTTTTTTTTGAAAGAAGTGTATGTAATTAAAAAATGTAATTAAAAAATATCTCTGATGATTAGAACACAAGCCTCAAATACTGGTGTGAACATGTTGGCAGTGGTAGCAACTTCCTGGGTTGGAAAAGTGAGAGAGGTGTGTGAGTCCTGAGTGCCTGTCTGCTCTGACACAGTGTGCAGGGATGTTTGCGAAGGGAAGTGCCCCCGCCCCCCCAGGATGGCGAGGGCACTCGCAGCCTTCTCTTCCTCTCCTCCCATCCAAATTAGTGCAAAAGAGAACGTGAAATTTATAATGGTTTATTTGGGATGCCATTGGGGCATGTTGCCTTTATATTTCCTAAAAGTTCAAGGAAGCTATAACAATCTGTGCTTCAGCCAAGAGGTTAGATAGGAAAATGAATTACTGGCTTGTGTGTTGGATTTTGAGGTTTGGTCTTTCCCAGGGAGGAACCCATTGCGATTTTCCTGCTGTGGTCATGGTGGTGCTGTTGCTCTGAGCCCTGAGCCCATTTCGCCTGGAGCTTGCTGCAGAATGTCAGGGTGCGCTAGGAGTTAGGAAGCCTGGAAGAAACAAGGCGGTGTAGTTACCCAGTACATCAGATGAGTGTACGAGTGTTAGAATGTATTGGGAGATCTCTGCAGGCCAGCCCGTATGGGTTAAACTCTGGAGATTTTATTTTTAAAAAAGCATGTTAAAAAATATGAACATGGGAAGTATTTTAACCCAAGATGATTCTTAAGTATCATTTTCATTACTATGTGAAATCTACACTGTTAAGAATTCCCAGATAAACAAGCACAGAGGTTTGAAAAAGATGTATTGAGCAGTGGATTTTATAACACATTCTAGAATGGTTTGTTTTTAATTTATTAAAATAGTGTACAGTATTGTGTTCAGTATGCCCTGTTACACCTGTAACATATGGGCCATGTTTTCTCTGAGATTTTCATGGTAGTGCCTATGCTGAATTATCTTTAGCAGCGGAATACTTGTAATAGCTTTAATTTTAGACTACTTTAAAACTAACTGAACAAAATAAATATTAATACTGGATGACTATAAATAAAACAGGTTTATGGGGAAATTAAGACAGCATCATTAAAAAGGAACCACTCTGAATAAAATAACCATTTAAAAACATTTCAGATGCCATTTAGCTCTTCTCACTTAATCACAGTAAAACTCATGCTTCGTTTCTGACTGAAGGATTTTTAAGCAGTTGAATCACTCGTTTCTCAGTATATTGACGGACTTTGATTGCATTAAAGTAGAATTACAATGTTTTGGGACCTTGTACTTAAAAATATGTTAGACGCTGCATAGAACCCTTGCAGCCTGCAGAGTATCTGTGGCCTCTGCTCAGATGAAATTTTTAATAGACACCAACAATTCTCCCTTGCTGTGTTCAGATGGGGTTTTCACCTGTGACTCTCTTGTTTTGTGGCAGCTGCATTCTCTCCACTCCACCACTCCTGGGCTCTGCAGTTTGAAAAGGTGAATTGTTGCTCCTGGAGACTTGTACGTAGCTGCATTCTAGGAAAGTGAGTTGGGGCAGTTCCCTCTAAGGACCAAGATGGTCATATCAGTGACATTCAGCTTCTACAAGTCTGAGAAGGAGAGAAGTTTTTTGTTTCGTTTTGTTTCTGGCATTAATAAGCTGTCAAGTCCTTGGTGCAAGCAGACCTGTGCCTCAACACACTGCAGCAGAGCCTGTGGCCATGTTCTGAGGCAGCAGAGAATGTGAAAGAGGTCTTTCATATTTCCCAACTTGGCAATATATCCATCAGCAGGAGGAAATATTTTTCAGACCAGGTCATCAGAGTGATTTTTATTTTCAAACTCCGCTCAGCTGATAGCATGCCCCACTTGGCCCTTTGACTTTGGAATGCCTTTGTTAATTAGAAAGCTCTGTTTATGAAATGAAGTCTACCCATTGCATTGGGCACAAATATGCATTTGGAACAAGGCGGCGGCGCAGGCTGGGTGCTTGGGTTTCAGGGAGCTCAGAGGTGTTCAAAGGCCTCATTCAGACTAACCCATGGGTGCCTGGCAGGCAGGGACAGGCGCAAATCCTGTACCGTTTGGTGTCTAACACACAGTGAGTGCTTGATAAATATTTATTACATAAGTGACTGAAACATGTAAGTATCAAATTTTGCTCTGAAGGCAAAGAGGAGGAATGTGTTACCTCCTTGGAGAGAGTGTCAGGCAATTCACCAAAGTTTGCTGAAGGAGGTGGGTCTTCGCTTCTGTTTCGATGTGGGGAATGGGCAACAGAAACATCTTCAAGGTTTCCAGGGTGACCTTGTGTGGACCAATATTTCCCACCAGCGAATTAGAAACAAAAATTCAGAATTTCTGAAGGTGGAGAGGTACAAGTTTCCAAATGAGGAATTTGTTTTGTATTGTTTGTTTCCTCAATTTTACGAACAAGGTGGAGGCAGGGATCAGAGCACACCTGCAGAACGAAGGCTGTGCTGTTGACTCAGGGGGAGCCAGAAAGTTGTTCGTTGTTGCAGAAGCCATGCGAAGGCACAGTGTGAAGGCCCGTGAGGTGGAGTTCACCCAGGCATAGGAGTAGTTTAGGGGTCTGCGGTGGTGGTGAGACAATGGCTGCCCGTCCCCACGCGTGCCTGCCTGACCACGGCCAGTGCTGTCCAGTGTTTTTGCTGCACGCAGCGCAGTTGTGGCTGGATTATGCTGTCAATTTGAAATTAATGTGACTTTGAGTGAGGCCGTTAATATTCTCTGGGTCTGAGAGATGAAATAAAGATCGTATTTGAAACCCAGTCTCTAGAGATGGCTTCAGCAAGACCAAGAGCGAAATAAAGAGGCATGTGTTCTTCATAGTCATGATTAAGGATGAGGAGTCGTTATCACTCCCCGAAACCTTCTCCCTCCCTACACACAGCACGCACACACCTGCATGTATAGGTGGGTGGCTGCATTGTCTTCAGGTCTGGAAAAGACAGCATGTTCGTATCAGCTGACGGGTGTGTGGCGAGGGGCACTCTGATATCAGGCCTTTGGAGGGCGAGTGGGCAATGGTTCTTTCAGACCCTGTGACAGTTTTGTGTCAGGATCTATTGTGGACAGGTAGAAAATGACAACACAATGTGAGGAAGGCCTTGAGGTGTGTGATGGGATGTCACAAGGTCAATGCACAGTGCACAGAGCCCCTTGTCACTCACCTTGCAGAGGGCCCTTTGAAGTCCGTCACGGCCGGAAGCATGATTTCTCCATCCAGTTCCTCCTGGCCAGGCACCCCAGCCCCTACTTTGGCAATTCAGGTAGAGCCACTGAGCTTCGTGGGTACAGGCTCGGGTGAGAGAGCTTGATGGAAATTGTAGGGCTTGACTTTCGTTACATTTGATGCAAGTCCACACATCCTTAATCTAATAATGCTAAGGAAATTGTTAAATTCTGAATGGCATATTAAGTTTACGGAATGGGAAGCTTTATGAACTAGTGTTTGGGGATGATATTGTTTATAACCTTGAAGGAGGCTTGAAGGGGCAGAAGCGTATCTATACATTTGTCTGGATGATGAAGTGTGGTGAAGGCCAAAGCTGAACTTTTGGTTGAACCAGTTGCTGGTAATCAGATGTGAAAATGTTGTTGGACTGCTTGAATTTTCAGGTTTCTGACAGTCACCCTTCCAAGTAAATACAATGAAAATGGTCACTGTGACCAAAAGCTGCTCAGAAGAACTCAGTAATGGCTCTTATCCCCCGTGTACAGACAGAGAAATTTCTCCATAGAAATTTGCCTTGAAGCAGTTAGTCCCCTAGACAGGACCAGCCACATAATTTGTGGGGCTCAGTACAAATGAAAATGTGGAACCTCTTGTTAAAAAATTGTGAATCATTTCAATTCAGCAGCTGCAGGGAATTAACCAAGCAGGGCCCTTCTGAGAGTGGGCCCCCAGGCTGTGCAGGCTGTACATGGCGGGGGCAGTCCTGGGGGCAGACACAGATGCCGAAATGCCCAACTGCAGGAGAGAGTGAATCATGCTGGCCTGCAAGCCCCTGGAAAAAAGGTGTAAAAGGATGAAGTATTGTGTGTAACTGTAATGAAAGCAAAGACATCCTAGCAAGACAAGTGTACTTTGTGTGACAGAATTCTAAAGAGGTAAGTGCACACAGGACAGATAATTCTTGGGGATGCAACGAGTGACTGGCAGTGTCCTCTGAGTCACCAGTTGGTCTTGATCCTGTTCAAGACTGAGACCGCCTGTGCTTTGGCAGGGACCCTTCTCATCAGAACAGGGCAGATGTCTTCCATGAGTAGGGAGACCATGACCTCCGGGTCCTTAGCATGTGGATGATGGCAAGGTCTGGTCATGATAATGTTCCCACCCTTCTGGAATTTCTATGGCACTCTATTTTCATTGCATATAGTATAGAGAGAAAGTCTATATATGGAAAAGCAAGAGGTCAAGTCACAGTGAACTTGAACAATACAAGTGCAGGATGTGCTAAGCCAAGTGGCATGCCTCCTCAGTGTGCTTCGTGGAGTCAGCCGATTTTTATTATAGGTGTGATGCATCCCTCATTTTCCTCTGGGTAACAGTTCTCCATCCTTTGTACCTCTCCTGTCTTCTCTTTCTGCTCTACTTTGTGAAAAGATCCTGGATCTTTGTCAAGCTTTTATTTGTCAGCCCTGTTCCAAGCTATGCCCCCCTCCCCTTGCTGCCTCCTGCATGGGTCTGCTGGTGGTACTGACTGCAGAGTGGGATTCTTTGTTTGTAGCCAACTTCTTTTAGGCAGGAAAGGTCTGGGTCCTATTTGTAGGTGTGTATCTCCCCAATACTAAGGCAACACCCTGCTTGTAGGTCTTTATTAAGTGTGTGCTAAAGAAAAGATATAACCCAAGAAACCAGAGCAGAAGGGATTGAAGGGCAGACACTTTGTCAAAGAGCCTTTAGAGTTAGTTTGCAATAGTCCATGAGGCCCTGAACTTCACATGTGTGGCAGACAAGTTGGAAAGGCAAATTCCTATGGACAAAAGGAATACCAAATGATGCCTGGAAAGGCCTTAGATGTGGTCTTTCCATATTCATGTTTGCAAGAGAGAAGCCCCCAAAGCCCCCAAATTATAGTCAATCAGAAATGATACAATTTTTAAAGGGCCCAATAGAAAAATGTATTACCGTAACATTGGCTGAGGCTGTGTGTTTGCTTTTGACATGTGGAACTCACTGCCAGTATGACCCTCTTTTACCCTTCTGAGGGACTGGCAAATTTTCAAGACACAATGTGGAGGTCTAAAGATTACATTTCCATTTTCAGATGTCCCACTTACTCTGGTAAACTCTTATTCTCTCTAGGACTGAACTAGATCCTGGGAGGAATTAAAATGTTTGATGTTCTCATATTGGTGCTCAGTATCTTTAGATGTAAAAGGGTATTATGTTATTTCTTTATAAAAATAAAAATAGGAATGACACATTTTTTTCCTGAAATAATGGCATTCACATTTATAGTTTTCAGCCTGTTATTTAACCAGCCTTCCTGCCTGGTGAGACGTGAGTGCTGAGTACACTTTATTTAGGTTCAGTATTTGCTGCACATAGTTTTTAATTTATGTTTTCACACTTCCTAAGTGACTTCTTGATGTGCTGTGCTCTTTGTAACTTCCTATCACCATTTTAACTTCACTCTCCAACGCGCTGAGCAGGGATAACAATGATGGCGATGATAATAATTGTACCATCGCTTACCCTCTGTAGACCATCCACTGTGTGCCGGTCAGTGTGCAGCACACTTCATGCCTATGGTTGTGTTGGATTCCCATGAGGATCCTGTGGGATCTGCGTTCTTATTGCCCCTACTTTACAGAAAGGAAATAATAGGTTCAGATGGGTAATTTCCCTAATTAACACAGCTAGTGGTAATTTTCCTTGGCCACATAGTTAATAAGTGATAAAACCTCTTTCCTTTTGTTTGGGACATTAGGTATCACACAGTTTCCACTTAAGGAATACTAACAAAACAGCAAATCCTTTTTTTCCCCCACAGGGAAACGCTTTCTGAGAAATGCATCTTGAATGTTTGAGGCATTATGCTTTCAGTCAGGAAACAGGTGTTTGCAGTATCCTTAGAAATGCATTAAATTTTTTTTCATGAATGCACATAGTTTTTTTTAATTAAATTTATTGGGGTAACATTGGTTAATAAAATTATGTAGGTTTGAGGTGTCCCCCCCTTTCTGACAAGTGTCAGTTTGTTCTCTGCATTGATAAATCTATTCCTACTTTGTTTGTTACTTTATCCTATTCATTAGGTTCCACACATGAGTAAAATTATATGGTACTCATCTTTCTCTGACTGGCTTATTTCACTTAGTATAATGTTCTCCAGGTCCATCCATGCTGTCACAAAGGGTAAGATTTTTTCTTTTTTATCGCCAGGTAGTATCTATGTAAATACTATTTGTGTACCACATTGTGTAAATGTACCTTTGCTTTTTTATCCACTCATCTACTGATGGACACTTGGGCTGCTTCCACATCTTGGCTATTGTAAGTAATGCTGCAATGAACACAGGGGTGCTTATGTTCTTTCAAATTAATGTTTTGGGTTCCATTGGATATACTCCCAGAAGTGGGATCACTGGGCCAACAGTGTGTTCTCTTTGGAGAAGTGTCTGTTCAGGTTCTTTGCCCATTTTTAATTGGATTGGTTTTTTATGTTGTGTAAGCTCTTTATAAATTTTGGATATTAACCCCTTATCAGATGTATCATTGGATAGTATGTTCTCCCATTCATTGGGTTGTCTTTTCATTTTGCTGATGTTTCCTTTGCTGGGCAAAACTTTTTAGTTTGATGTAGTCCCATTTGTTTATTTTTTCCTTTGTTTTCCTTGCTGGAGGAAATATATCAGAAAAAATATGGCTATGAGAAATGTTTGAGATTTTACTGCCTGTTTTCTTCCAGGATTTTTATGGTTTCAAGTCTAATATTTAAGTCTTTAATCCATTTTGAGTTTATTCTTGTGTATGGTATAAGTTGGTGATCTAGTTTCATTTTTTTGCATGTATCTATCCATTTTTCCCAACATCATTTATCAAATAGACCGTCTTTACCCCATGGTATGTTTTTGCCTCCTTTGTCAAATATTAATTGACCATGAAGATGTGGGTTTACTTCTGGGCTCTCTATTCTCTTCCATTAATCTGTATGTTTATTCTTATGTCAGTACATTGCTGTTGTAATTACTATGGCCTTGTGGATTAATACCAGCTAGTGTGATTCCTCCAACTTTGTTCTCCTTTCTTAAGATTCCTTAAGAAAACTATTGGGGATCTTTTGTGGTTCCATACATTTTTGAAATATTTGTTCTAGTTTTGTGAAATATGTCATTGGTATCTTGATGTGAATTGCATTGAATCTATAGATTGCTTTGGATAGTATGGACAGTTTAATGATGTCAGTTCTTCCTAGCTGTGAACATGGTATATGCTTTCACTTCATTGTATCTTCTTCAATTCTTTTCTTTAATGCCATAATTTTCTCAGTATAGGTCTTTTACATTCTTGGTTAAATTTATCTAGGTTTTTTTTAATGCAGTTGTAAATGAAATTGTTTTCTTAGTTTTCCTTGTAATAGTTCATTATTGGTGTATAAAAATTTCATTTATTTCTGGATATTTATCTTGTATCCTGCTACTTCACTAAATTCATTTATCAGTTCTAGTAGTTTTTGGTGGAGTCTTTAGGGTTCTCTATGTACAGTATCAAGTCATCTGCAAATAATGACAGTTAATATCCTTCTTTCCAATTTTGATGCCTATTATTTCTTCTTTATTTGATTGCTGTGGCTAGAACCTCCAGTACTCTGCTGAATAAGAGTGGTGAAAGCAGAGATCCATGTCTTGTTCCTGATATTAAGGGGAACACTTGTAGTTTGCCCAGTGAGCATGATGCTGGTTGTGGGTTTGTCATATATGGTATTTATTACATTGAGGTATGTTTCCTCTATTCCCACTTTGCTGAGAGTTTTTGTCATAAATGGGTGCTGGATTTTATCAAATGTTTTTTCTGTGTCTATTGATATAATCATACAGTTTTTATCCTTCATTTTGTTTATGTGGTGTGTCATGGTTATTGATCCGTGGATATTGTACCAACCTTGCATCCCTAGAATAAATCTCACTTGATCATGGGTATGATCTTTGTGCTGTATTGCTGAATTCACCTTGCTAATATTTTGTTGAGGATTTAAGCATCTATGTTCATCAGGAGTATTGGCCTATAACTTTCTTTCTTTGTAGTATCTTTGGAAATAGGATAATGCTGGCCTCATAAAATGAGCTTGGGAGTCTTCCCTCCTATTGGATTTTTTGGAGTAGTTTGAGAAGGAGAGATGTTAATTCCTCTTTGAGCGTTTAATACAATTCACCTGTGAAGCTATCTGGTTCAGCACTTTGGTTTGTTGGGAGTTTTTTGATTACTGCTTCGATTTCACTAGTCATAATCTGTGTCCAGAGTCTCTGATTCTTCCTGATTCAGTTTTGGAAGATTGTATGTTTCTAGGAATTTGTCCATTTCATCCTGGTTGTCCAATTTTATGGCAAATTGTTTTTCATATTATTTTCTTACAATCCTTTGTATTTCTTTGTTGTCAGCTGTTACTTCTCTTTTATTTCTGATTTTATTTATTTGTGTCTGCTCCCTTTTTTTTTCTTGTGGTTAAAGGTTTGTCAGTTTTGTTTATCTTTTCAAAGAACCAGCTCTTGATTTCATTGATATTTTACTTTGTGTTTTTAGACTCTGTTTCTGCTCTGATCTTTATTATTTGCTTTCCTCTTTGTTTGTTCTTATTTTTGTAGTTCCTTTAAGTGTAAAGTTATATTGTTTATTTGAGATTTTTCTGGTTAAAATTTTTTTTTCCTCATTGATTCTAGAGAGAGGGGGAGGGAGGGAGAAAGAGAGGGAGCAAAACATTGATGTGAGAGAGAAACATAGATTGGTTGTTTCCTTCATGAGCCCTAATTCAGGATCAAACCCACAACCCAGGCATGTACCTGGACTGGCAATTGAACCATTGACCTTTTGGTGTGAGGGATAACACCTGACCAAATGAGCCACATCATCCAGAGCCGAGTTTTCTTGTTTCCTGAGGTAGCAGGTAATGCTATAATTTCCGTCTCGGACTGCTTTCGCTGGGACCCATAGATTTGGGGTTGTTGTGTACTCCTTTCATTTGTTTCAGGGTATCTTTTGAGTTCTTCTTTGATGTCATTGTTAACCCATTCATTGTTTAGTAACATGTTATTTAGCCTTCATATCTCTGCCTCTCCTGGACTTGTGTGTCTTTTTTGTACACCAGGTTAGGGAAGTTTTTGGTCATTATTTGTTTAAATCATTTCTAGACCCCTTGCATTAACTCTCTTCTCTATTGTGGGAATGTTGTTATGCTTCTTGTTGTTCCAAAGATCCCTTAAACTATCCTTATTTTTTAAAATTCTTTTTTTTTCTGCTCTGATTGCATGTTTTTTCCTATCTTGTCTTCCAAATTGCTGATCTGATCCTCTGCTTCATCCAACCTGCTGTTTATTCTTTCCAGTGTATTATTTATTTCAGATATTGTATTCTTTATTTCTGACTGATCTTTTTAATGGTTTCTATGTCTTTTTTAAATGCTCTTGAGCATCCTTATGACCATTGCTTTGAACTCTATATCTAATAAATTGCATGCCTCCATTTCATTTAGCTATTTTTTTGGAGATTTCTCCTGTTCTTTCATTAGGGGTATGTTTCTTTGTCTTCCCATTTTGGCTGCCTCTGTGTTCATTTCTGTGTATTAGATAGATATGGCATGTCTCTCAGTCTTAGTGGGGTGGGCTTATGTAGTAGGTATCCAAATGCTTCTTGATGACCTGAGCTGGGTGCTCCAGAAATATACCTTGTGTGAGTTAAGTGGGCTCTCCTGTTGTAATTGAGTCTTGATTACTATTGGCCCATTTGTGTGTGGGACTGACCCTCAGGCTGACTGATTGTGAGGCTCAACCCCGACCCTGGTGTTTGAGCTACTCTGCAGGTCATGACCACACAAAGTGGAATTTGTCTCAGTAGGGTCTGGTGCATGCCGAGACCTCCCTTTGGATATGTGGCTTGTGAATCTTATTGGATGCTACTCTGATGTTGTCTGAAGCTGGGTACTAGGTATGTTGGTTCTGATCCTCTTAGGAGGGACTTTTGTGTAGGCCAGCGTCAGATGCTGCCTGTGATTGGCCCTGGGTAACCTGTTTGGAGCTACAAAGTGATCCACGGTTTGTGGCTGCCTCTGCTGAACATGGGTACACATGGGAGGGACCAAGTTTTGCACGAAGACTGGATTTTACCAGCACTGGATCCAGGGGGAAGGTCATCAAATGTCCCAAGGCACCCCAAGATCTGCCTCTGTCTGCTGGCTGCCTATTAGGCTCAGTCACTGAAAGAGCCTCTGGTGGTACTTGAGTTGCATGAAGTAGGTTCTCAATGAGTCACCATGTAGAAGCAAGTGATGTTCACTAGATTGATACAGGTTCAGACTTGGTGCCAGTACTGAGTCTGAGGCCATTCGGCAAATCTCTTTTGGTATACCAAATCTAGTTGCTACCCACTGGGTGCTTGCACACCTTTTTATTGGGGTCTCAGAGAGACATCAGTGTGAGGCCCACAGAGGTTATCAGGCCCCACCTGATTAAGATTTGGTCATGCGAAGGGAGGACTCTGCTCTGGTCAGGCATGTGAGGGGAAATGGCCCCTGTTTTAGACTCACACACTCAGTCTGTCCCAGAGTCTGTCAGAGAGGATGGGGTCCAATGGGGGCTGAGGGGTGGGGTGCTGCAGGGAGTTGGGAGGATGAGGCTAGTGGATCTCCCCTGAGAGGGAGGTGCTGGTTAGGCTTCTGGGAAGGTTGGGGGTTGGTCCCTGCTCTAGAGCCACACAACTTACTCTGTCCTGGACTTTGCCCCCACCCTGGGTAGGGTAGAGCCACTAGGAGTTCGGTGGGTGGGTCCGCTGGAAGTGATCTCCTATGAGGGGGAAGCACCAGTCATGTTCAGGGGAAAGTGGGGGGAATGGCCAATCAACTCAGTCACTGATACTCCCTGAGTCTTCTCAGACCTCTACACCCTTACCAAGGCAGCTGACTCTTCAGCAGGGTGTAAGCTCCATAGGTGGGGCAAGAGGGAGTCCAGAGGGTCAAGTATTACTTCCCCCAGGCTGATGCCACAGCGAGAGGAGTGCTCCACCCAAGAAAGATGCAGCTGTAATGTGGGAAAGGGACTCAGCCCTGGGATCCTGGTGTCTGTCCCTTCAGCGCTCTCTCCAGAACCTCAAACCTCAGTCTGTCCTCATGAATCTCTAGTCTGCTCTGCTCTCCCTTTCCTGGAGCCCAGGGTGAGTAGCTATGAATAGAGTTTTGGATGTTGGCCCTTTAAGAGGGCAGCTGTGTCTCTAGAAGACTCCAGTCTCTTCCTGGTGGGCAGAATCCCTGTTGATTTTCATGGCCAGACATTATGTGGGCACCTCTTCCTGCCTATGGTGCTCTGAACTGGGGAGCCCAGCTTGGGGTTAAAACCCCTTCTCAAGGGGAACCTTTGCAGCTGAGATATCCCTCCAGGATCTCAGCTGCTGTCCATGGGAGTGGGGCCAGTCTTTTTGCATCTCTTCCCTTCCTACCAATCTCCATGTAGCTTCTTCTGTAAATCCTCAGTTATAAGACTTTTGTTCAGCTAATCTTCAGTTGGTTATTCATGATGATTGTTCTATAATTTAGTTGTAATTCCAGTTTGGTCCTGGGAGGAGGTGATTGTAACATACACCTACTCTGCTGACATCTTGGATTTGCCTCTGATTTCTTCTTCTTCTTCTTCTTCTTCTTCTTCTTCTTCTTCTTCTTCTTCTTCTTCTTCTTCTTCTTCTTCTTTTTTTTGCAGCAGAAAGGAAAAAAATAATTGTTTTGTTGATGTAAGTGTGCTGGTCTGAATTTCTCTTAGAATGACCTTTGTTTATCAAAACATATAATAGGCCATTTTGGTGATGGGGAGCTCTCTGTGTGAAAACTGAACAGGAAATTTGGAGATTGGGAGAAAGAATTTGAAAGGAGAGGGGAAGAGGTAAAGGGAAGAATAACAAGAGATGAGAAACACGATAGGGTGCTGGAGCCCAGGGAGGGGACACCATAGAAAGGCTCCCCAGAAGGAAGGAAATGGCCAAGGACAGGAGGAATGATGTTCAGCTTGGAGTTGTTTTGTCCTATTGAGGTGCAATGAGTCACCTCTGTTGCCCCAAACCTCCAGGAAAGGCTGCTACATGCTTCATCTGGAGTGGGTCATGCAGGCTGAAGGGATCAGAGTCGTGCTAGCCTGGATGGTATGGGGCAAAAGTCACAGGAGGCAGAATGCAGGGAGGCAGTTGCAGAGTCAGTGGAAACCAGAGCTGGGCATTGACCTGAGGAAGTGCTGGCTTTCCTTAGGAGTCCCTGGAGGTGTTTGGGAGGGAAATTTCTCTCCAAGTGAGCGATGGGGCTTCTAGCCAATCTTATTTAAATTTTAAAGAAGAAATGGTCTGAGCAAAGCTCAGAGAATAGATAGGGGTTGTCCAGGAGGCTGATCTATTGCTATAGTATGAGGCTATTCAGGTAGGCACTCAGTGGGCAGGTGGACACCTAGCGTAGATAGGAAACATTGGCATGTGATGAAAGCTGATGTGATCGAGTCAGCTTAGTCATTTGCAAGTGTGGAAACAAATGGAACTACATCAAAGTAAAAGTTTTCCACAGTATAGGAAACCATCAACAAAATGAAAAGACAACCTATTGCATGGGAGAACATATTTGTCAAGATGCATGCCATTGGGGTTAATATACCAAATTTATAAAGAACTCATACAACTCAACACCAAAAAAACAATTCAATTAAAAAATGGGCAGAGGACCTAAATAGACACTTCTCTAGAGAGGACAAACAAATGGCCAGTAGCCATATGAGAAGATGTGCAAGATCACTAATCATCAGAGAAATGCAAATTAAGACCACTATAAGACATCATCTCACACCTGTCAGAATGTCTATCATCAATAAATCCACAGACACACATGGGTGAGGACGTGAAAAAATGGGCACCCTCATGCACTGTTGGTGGGAAATCAGATTGGTGCAGCCACCATGGAGAACAATATGGAGTTTCCTCAGAAAATGGAAAATGGAACTGCATTATGACCCCACAATTCCACCTTTGGGTATGTATTCGAAGAAACCCACAGCACCCATTTGAAAGGATATATGCACCTGTATATTCATTGCATTGTTATTTACAATAGGCAAAATAGGGAAATAACCCTAGTGTCCATCAATAGACGATCACATAAAAAAGTCATAGTACATATATACAATGTAATGTTACTCAGTCATAAAAGGAATGAAATCCTACCGTTTGTGACAACATAGGTGGACCTAGAGGGTGTTATGCTGAATGAAATAAGTCAAAGACAAATAACCATATGATTTCATTTATATGTGGACTCCAAAGAACAAAATAAATAAACAAACAAAATAGAAACAGGTTTATAGATGCAGAGAACAGACTGATGATTGCCAGTGCAGGGGGTGGGGGTGGGTGTTGGGAGCCTTGGTGACAAAGGTGAAGGGATTAAGAAGTACAAAGTAGTCACGGTGAAGTACAGCACAGCATAAGGAATACAGTCGATAATATTGTAATAACTATGTGTGGTGTTAAGTCGATACTAGACTTATTGGGGGACCACTTTGTAAAGTGTGTGATTGCCTTACCATTATGCTGTACACTTGGAACTAATACAAAATAATATTGAGTGTCAACTGTATTTGAAAAATTAAATTAAAAAAGAGTGAGGGTTGCATTGGCTGCAGTTGGGTCAGGTATCTGTTTCTTGGCACCTGAGCAGGGCACCTTGACTGACGATCCCACCAATGTGGAGAAGTAATTGTTCCACAGAAAATAAGGGTGCAATTATCAAAAATAATGGATGCCAGGCCGTAAGCCAATAGGTATCTTTTATGTTCATTTACACACTTGATTATTATTCCCCTGTTTTCTTGAATAATTGGGGGATGGTTTCTTTAGAGCTTCCTACACACAGGGCACTTCATTCTGCATTGCTGTGTCAAAATGTGGGTAGAGATGTGCCTTATTAGTAAATTGGGTTGCCATGCCTGATGGATGGAAAAGAAAACATTGATTTATTTAGTCTTAAAATGTAGATTAATTCTTGTACTAACATCCATGTTGATACTATATTTTGTGATGATCTTCTTTAGTTTTTAATAATAATGCCCTCATACTTCCATCATGCTTTGCAGTTTACCAGGTATGGCAGACAGTGCAGGTTTCTTGCCCATTACCCATCCTCACCTTCTTTCTTATTCACAGAACCTTAATTTTGTTCCAGGAGGCAGTATGTTCAGCTAAAAATATTTTCCAGTGTCCCTTGTAGCAGGAATGATCATCTGACAGCCAGAGAGATGTATATGGAAGTCTACTGGGGATTTTTGGATAAGTGTTATGTCTGATATAGACAGAGCTTTTTCTTGCCTGTTTTGTCCTCTTCCTCCCTCCTTTCTATCTGTCTGTCTTTTCTGCAGATTCAGTCTGGAAAGTGGGGCCTCTATCTTGTGACTGAGAGGCAGCCATGATTGCAAACACCACTTGCAGAGAAAAGCTGGGAATGTTGATGTCACAGGGCTCCACCACACTAGCAGTGGCCCTCAGAATCCCTGTGGTGTAGGGAAGACAAACAATGGTTTAAGCTGTTGCTGCCAATTTTTGTTACAGCCACACACAATCCTAACGAATACACTAAATGTTCTCACTAATATTTTACTAGAGCATTTGAAACTTGCCACCTCCAGGCAGAAGTGAGGTGTGATCTGCCATTTAGAGGAGAAGAAACTGATACTCAGAGAGGGTGAGTGGCTCACTCACAAAGTATAGTAATGTCAGTTTCGATGTTCAAATTAGTACTCCTTTTGCTCAGCTAGAGATTCTCGACCAGGTGTGAGCCTGTCTCTGCATTCTAGCTTAGGGGGTGGTGGTATTTGGGGCCAGCCTTTGGAAAAATGGGTGTGTATTTGTGTGTGCTGCCGTAACTGGGGAGTGGTACTGGCATTTTGTGGGCTGACAGCAGTAATGCGGGGTGTTCTGTCATGCACAGGACTGGCCCATGTAATGAAGAATTGACCTGCTCCAAACATCCTTTTAGAAAGACTGAGCCAAATTCACCCAATGAGGATTATGTACTCACTGACTCAGAACTGAGAACAAGGCTAGCTCATAATGATAATAAATGTTAGGTGATAATGATATCACCATCCTTATTAACATCATCATCATCGTTTTGGCCAGTTGCGCCTATAATGAATTTATAGATTTCATCTTTCTCTTTCTAAATTCTGCTTCTTTAGGTTAGCTGTAGACAAAAAATGAGTATTTGGATGATGGGTAAGAGACAGAGAAAGTAGGAGGGGTGCTGGACTGGAACTCTCAATGAGAACAAAGATTTGACATTTTATATAAATATACATTTATATTATATGTATATTTTATATATTATATTTATATACATATTTATATGGTTCTGGGAGGATAGAATGTAGAACACATGGTCAGGGATTCTTGAAACCTCCTTTTCTGAGGTGGTGCCGTCGTTCCTGGTCGAGGGGTAAGGCGGTTGTGCTGGACTGGAGGTGAAGACGTTAAGGAGCTGAAAGACTAGGATGTCAGACGGGCTCCTAACACAATCACTGAAGTCATGGATAGCGCTGGAAGGGGCCATGGTAGAGTAGAGGTCATTGGTCTGCGTGCTCCAAACTTATAGTTGTCTCTGGTTTTTGAAGATGACACGTTTGGTCTCTTCATGCCCCGGTGTGCAAGCTGGCTCCTTACTGCATCTGTGTATTCATGCCTGTGGATGACACTGTTCCAGTTCACACCAACATGTCTTTTCTTTGAGCTCAAGTTAGTACCCAGCTCCACAGTATTTTTTTACTGATTTCAAAATATTTGATGTGTGTCAGTCTGGTCTATATTTCAATTTAACTCTAATCTCCTCAGGAACCATTAAACCACAGTCTCCCTTCTTATCTCTTGCACAGAAAGTAGTGAATGAAATATTTCAAGTGACTGAACTGTACCGTGGTGAGATGAGGTTGGGCACTGGTGTCCTAGACACTAAACACTAGTACTTTCTAGACTGTGCACTGTGTGCTTTGCCTGTGGTGAGACACACGCACATGCACATGCACAGGCACACACTTTGTTTACAGTATTTGTCAGGGACCACTGATTTTCTCCGTGCTGCCATTGCCCCCTGCACATGGTTCTATCACACCCCTGCGGTGGTGACCGCAAGCCCCTGTCTGCCCAGCATCTAACTCCTGATTTTCTTTTGGGAGTCCATGCCTCCTGCTCTCTTGGTACGTGCAGCTCCGTTAAAGCTAACTTCACCTGAAACTCTAGAATTTGCTAAGCTGAAAGTCTGACTTCCCAGGACACAGTGATTAGTTAAGGGCTGAGCACATGACCCTGTTAGAGTCCATGAGATGGAACTTTGAGGTTTTTGCTGAGACTTCTGGTATAATCAGGCAGTCTTATTCACAGGAGAAGACACACAGACTGGTATGCATGTTGCATCCAGGAGAAGGGAGCCAACCACAAGAAGCAGAGCCAAAGGACACAGACAGAGAAACCAGGTACTGGTGGAGAAATAGAAACTAGGTATCGGTGAGGTCATTTTAGTCCTGCTTCAAATTGGAGCTGAAGTCCTCTTACTCTGGCTCTGCAATTACAGTACAGGGGCCAGTTACATTCCCTTGGTGCTAGAGCCACTTTGATGGGTTTGTTCTTGTAATGCAAAAATCCAAACGAATGCTGAATTTACCCAGTGTGTTACATGCTCTCCTATTACATGCCAAGCTCTCTAAGGCAGGGCCCCTTGTCTTCTCTTCGTGTTTGCAGCTGAAGGCACAGTGCCTGGCACCTGGGACATCTCCAAACTATGTTTAATTAATTGTGAATGGAATGACCTTGAGCTCACTTTACAGTGTTGCTGCTCTAAGTGGGGGCCTCAGACCAGCAGCATCAGCCTCTCACAATCCTGCCAGACGGGAACCTGCATGTTAATCAGGATCCCCAGGTGACCCATGTGTGCACTGAGGTTTCTGCAGACCTACAGAGCACTTCGGTTTGCAAACCTCTAGCCTGGAGTGGTTCTGTACAGGGAGCACCACCTTGGGTTTGTAATTCTGGCTGCATTTCAGGCCTCTTTTAGTGGGTATCTTACTCACAGGGTTCTGTACAGGTGTACACAAAGATGCTCAGAAAGACAGGAGTGGCAGGTCCAGCTGGTCCAGCCCCATAGAGTGAGGGGAGGGAATGACCCCCAGCTTCATGGTGGGGTCCTAGTTCTCCCCCTCCCTGACATCACAGCCTGGCAGCCTGCCACAGGCATGCAGCATTTGCTTACTTATGAATATGTTAGCAACCCACTAGGTTTTTCTTGATTTCGGGAGCCTGGAGAAGGCTAATGGAAATCTAAAGTCTGTCACAGTCTAGGGAACATTACCTGTTAGAATGAATTCTGGGCTTCTGTCCTGCGGCATTTTAGCCAGGTGCCCAGTTCAGGAATTTGATTTGTGGAGTGTTTCTGAGCATGCGTTTTTAGGAGGCCTGAAGATAAACAATCATTGTGTAGATAACTATGTATGGTGTCACCTCTCTACTAGACTTACTAGGGGAACCACTTTGTAAAGTGTGTGACTGCCTAACCATTATGCTGTACACTTGAAACTAATGCAAAATAATAATGAATGTCAACTGTAGCTGAAAAATAAAATTAAAAAATAGCAAGAGTTGCATTGGCTGAGGTTGGGTCAGGTGTCTGTTTCTTGGCACTTGAGCAGGGTACCTTGGCTGACGATTCCACCAAGCCGCACCACGTGGGGAGGTAGTTGTCTGTGAGAAAATAAAGGTGCAATTATGAAAAATCTAAAGACAGAGTCTCACCTCAGGATCATATATGCATGTTTTATACATGTGTACAAGAGATATAAATGATTTGCATAACTTTTGAATAATGCAGGACAGAAAGAATGAGTCATTTCTTTCCTGTAACTTAGGAATTCATGTGTTAAGAGACTTCAAGCCTGCGGCAGGAGAGAAACGCACTCACATTCCTCCTCACTCACATTCCTCCTCGCTGTGGTTTGCTCTCCAGGGGGTGGGAGCAATGACTGACTCATCATCCCCATGGGGATGTGGTCCTGGCACTGCTGTGAGCAGTTCTTCCAGGCTTTACAAACCACATTAAAATAATTTCAGGCTTTTGGCCATCATTTCTAGCCTCTGGCCTACAATTCTGAGTTGGTTGCCGATTGGTTCTCTGGGTTGCAGTAATGTTATGATACTCAGTGATGGTGTTAGAGGACTTTTAAGAGCTAATTGCTTATAAAGCATTACCTCACCTCTTTGGTGAACATATCCCAGTGCGGTGACTTACATTTTAATATCCAACATATTACCCATCCTTTGTTTGTGGCAGGTCAAGTGCCTTCATTTACACAATGTTTGACAGCCAACTTGGTTTACATCTCCAACAAATGGCAGACGGCAAAATTGCCACAAACTAAACAAGACACATTGTGGGACACACTGAACCTGCCGTCACCTGGAGCAGTGCTCATCGGGCAAGAATTCTGCGCATCTGGCCACCCTGGCTCTGAGGCTGAGCACAGCACTCAGAGTTGGGGACTCTCAGAGTATGGCAATAGAGGACTATTATACTCTATCTATCTATCTATCTATCCATCCATCGATCTATCTATATGTTGATTTTTAAGGAAGCTACTTTGTGGACAAGTAGAATTTTAACATCACAGCTGAGCAAGGTGGGGAAAACACCCCATTGTAAGCTTGACTGCACCTAACAGGTGGCACCTAACCTAATGGGTCAGGGCTTGCGTGCACCTAACAGTCAGCTGGTGCAGATAATGCCTTATCCTTCTGGGAGACATAGCAGCTCTTTTAGATTTACCAAAGTAGTGGTTGGTTCAATTTTCAAAAGCATCTTTATATTTGCAATGATTGGGTAGAAAAAATCCTCCTGACTTTGACCTCCAGAAGATGATTATGATCTGCTGACCTTGACTGATATGCTATTCCAGCCACTGTGCTGTGCGTATATGTCATCCACACAGTGACCTTCTAAGGTGGCCACTACTCATATCCCTGTTTACAGATGAGGCTCAAAGAGGTGGAGTAATTACCAAGGCCACACAGCGGTCTCACCTGGAGCCCAAACACTCACCATTTGACTCCTTTTCCCAGTTAAAGAACCTGTAGTTCTTCTCATTTTAGACTGACAGGGCTACTTTCTGTCAAGTTAAAAACCTAGAGTATACCTGATTATTTCCCAAGAAGGGAAAACATCACACAACTCCTTCCTTACCTATGGGTAATTACTGACAAATCTTTGTTTTTCACTTTTTCAGTTTTTTTTTTTAAAGAAAACTTCAAGTTATCTCATCTATAGGCCCAATTAGGATCTGGTTTGAATGACTATTGCATATCATCCATATTTTGAATCAAATGAACAGTTTAATGGAAATGTCCTACCTGGATGCAGGAGGCAAGCAATTATTTCCGTTTAGGTGTCACTTAGATTTAGTTTATGTGGAATGATTTAGGAGAAGTTATTTACGTATTTTCTTTATCGGATGCGCAAGCAGGAG
Source organism: Glossophaga mutica (assembly GCA_039655065.1). Classification (NCBI taxonomy): domain Eukaryota; kingdom Metazoa; phylum Chordata; class Mammalia; order Chiroptera; family Phyllostomidae; genus Glossophaga; species Glossophaga mutica. Next base: position 169,872,381 of record CM077304.1, on the reverse strand, counting down.
ACCTCAGTGACCCCACCATTAATAAAGACACACATTTAAAACTTAGTCACACGTGGGTGTTGGTTTTTGAGAGATTGCATTGTCAAGGGGTGCTCAGAGTAAGCTGAAGAGAAAATCCCCAAACCTGCCATCTTCCACGAGTTTTATGTACTTAAGAATAAAGACATTGCCTCTGTGCGGGAACTATCACTATTTCAGGTCCTAGCTGTGTTCACTGACAAAGAAGATGGCTGGCAGAGCACAGATTTGGTTTTCTAGGAAGCACAGGCAGATCATGCTGGCCTGTTCAACACCCAGTAAGAGGCAAAAGTCAGGGAGTCTTTGATGAAAAGTAATGTTATCGGCTGGTGACATCACAGACTAGTAAGGGCCAAGGACCCAGAAAGATCTATGGCTTATTAAATTCTTCATGAAAGAGTTCTTAGTTCCCCTTAACTTTCCCCAAGAATACAGAGGAAACATTGTGTCTTTGGCTTCTTGCTCTGGGTGGTGGTCTCCAACGGGAAGACACTCTTTTACCATCTAGGGACTACTTTGAGCTGTTTTTTACTGACTTTATATAATTGCAAGAAAATTAAATAAGATGAAGCCTAGTATAGCCCAGCACTTAGAGTGCATGATGGTCTCATATTGAAAGAATTCTTCTTCTTCAAAAAGAAAGCCCTCCATCTGCAAACTTATGTTTAAAACTTGACTGGAAAGTGCAGGAAGAAGCAGTATGGCATTAAGTGAGGACAGGAGGGTGAAGCAGGAATTCTAACCAGAGTAATAAAAGGCAAGTTAGGATTATGTTTAAAATTAAGTTTCCTTTAGCATAGAACACCCTTAGCAAATGATAACTTTTTCCATCTGAATTTTATATTTTTCTTTCCCCTTTGTTGAGACTTGGTTAAATAAAACAGTTTAAAACCATATCCTTCACACCCTTCCTCAAACAAACAAAAACAAACCCCGAATTCACAAACATACATTTAAGATGCTGATTGGAACTCATAAAAATGATATTAAGCAAGGACATTTAGTGTTTTGGTTGAAATGCCCTTTCTCCTTGGCTCATGCGGTTTCGCCTACAGCTCTCAAGGCACTAAAGGAATTAATCTGGAAAAAAAAATATCAAAGGCTTTTTAACATTAAACAGCCTTTTCATGTTCATGAGCCATCTGTGCTGTGACTTCAACCAGCAGTGCCCTGATGTTGCCACACTGGCTCGCCTTGCCTGGGTGTGAGCATGTTCTGCTCTGTGTCCAGACTCAGCCCCAAGTCTGGCTGGCTTCACTGAGGGGGTGTAGTTGATGGTTTTCTGTTGTCCTCCAACTCAGCCACATGTAACCATAAGTACGAGCAGGGCAAACCTTCCCAGGGTTCCATGGGGCTTCTAGCATCTGGATTCCTTTCTCTATTATTCTTTGAGTCTGAGATCACTGGTTCCTTCTCTACTACCTGCCTGGGGCCAGGGTAAGGTCATATTTATGCTAAGAATATTCTTCCACTGCAAAGCAATGGTAGCTTGGACATTCAAAATAGATTCTCAAAAGTATATATTCAATAATTCAGCAGAAATTTAAAGAACCGTCATGTGCAAGAGACACAGACACATATTCTCAGCCCTCTTGGAGTGTACATTGTAGTGGGAGAGACAGATTAATAAGCGGTTCAGATACAGTGTGACAAGTGACACCGTAGGCCATGATCAGCGAAGGAGCAGGACTTGCATGGAGGGAGGAGCTAATCACTAATGGGTAGCCTGCTGGGGTACTTACAAAGGCTTCAAAGAGGAAGTGATATTTCTCCAGGGATCTGAGATAGGAGATAGGAATTCCCTAAGGCCGTGGGGTTGAGGTCAGACTAGGGCACCAGGCAGAGGGAGCAGTGGGTGCAAAGACTTGGGGGAGTACAGGAGAGCTGGCGTGTAGACTGGGAGTGACGAAGCTGGTGAGGTTGGGAGGACCACTCGGAGCTTCCCGATAGCATATCCTCTCCATCTACAGTACTAGAACCACCAAATTTTAGCGAGGTGTGTGACTGCCCAGAATAAAGACTACATTTCCCAGCCCCGCTTTGCAACTGGATGTGGCCTGTGGGAAGGAAACAGAAGTGATGTGTATATCCTCTGGGCAGTGCCCTTCATGAGTGTGTCCTTCCTCCTTGCCTTTCCTGCTTCCTGTGGGCTGGAATGTGTATGAGGTCAGGAACCTTCTGGGGATGGCCCTGCCCCAGAGAGGATCCTCGTCCTGGTACTGGGGGCATTTTATAGCCACGGACTGCAATGCTCAGATGGTTAAGTGAAAGAAAAATAAACTTCTGGTAATTTGGGTCTCTGTGATAGCAGCAATATTTTTGTCCAAAATAATTCAAGAGGCAACCTGGGGCCAGATGTTTCTTTCTTCCATTTCAATAACATGCTAATGGAGCACCTGCTCTGTGGAGGGACTGTGTGAAGTGCTGGGGTTTCGGTGGTAACACGCTGGTGCCCATCCCCACCGAGCTAGACTCTAGTGAGGCACTCTGTAGGGCTTTGTGAGCAAAACACTGATAATGACAATGATGAAGAAGCTGATGGTTAGAGAAGCTGATCTTTGTCGAAAGCTTTCTCTGTATCAGACACCAAGTCAAGTACTTCTCACGTTTTTTTCAGGCAATCCTCACAAAAACCCTATGACTTATTGCTATTAAATTATGGCCTTGTTTTATAGATGAGGAATGAAGAGGTTAAGTAACTTGTTCAAAGCCGCACTAAGGAGTCTGTTCTCCATTTTGAGAACAGTTGAGAGTAGGGTGGTGTCTGAAGCATCTGCAGGTATAAATAGGCGAGGTTCAGGTTCAGATTACCACGCCAGTGCAGGGTTCAGGCTTTATCCAGGCTTGCACTTTCAGGTTGCTGCTGCCCCCGGTTCGGGGCTGACTTCTTAACTCTCAGACCGAACATGCAGTTTGGTCTTCGCAAAACTGGCTGCTTTGCCAACTCCAACCACAACCCAAGCAGAAGCATTTTAAACATTTTCTTTATTTTTTAATGGTTGATTATGAAATAATTTCAGATCTAAAAATGTTGTAAGAATAGTACAAAGAATTTTTGTATCCCTTTCAGTCAGACTCCTCAAATGTTAACGTCACTGAGGCACAGTAAAATGATAAAAACCAGAAGACTGTTATCGATGCAATACTGTTGTATAATCTAGACCTCTATTCACATTTCTCCATCCATTGGGTATCCCTTTTCTGATCCAGGATGAGTCTGGGATAATGTATTGCATTTAGTCATTATGTCTCCTAGTTTCTTTGAATCCATGACAGCTTGCTCTTTAGTGTTTGTCTTTCATAAGTGTGACATTTTTGAAGAGTGCTGGCCAGTTATTTTGTGGAATGTCCCCTAATTGGGTCTTTCCAGGTTTTCTGATGATTCAGTTCAGGTTATGTGTTTTTGACAAGAACACCACAGAAGCGATATTGTGTCCTTCTTGCGTGGTAGGTCAGGAGGCACACGGAGATGATTCGATGCATAGCTGGTGATACTAACTTTGATAATTTGGTTAAGGTGGTGTCTGGTGAGTTTCTCCATTTGAAAGTTACTATTTTCACCTTTGTAACGGTCAGTATTTTATAGGGAGATACTCTGAAATCATGTAAATATCTTGTTTCTCATACTGTGCCCATTCATTTTAGCACCTGTTGATAACTCTTGCCTGGAACAGTTATTACCATGGTGTTTTGTCAAATGGTAGTTCTCCGTCTCCATCGCTCCTTCTACATTTATTAATTAGAGTTCTACGGCAAAAATGAGCTTTCCTGTCTTGCTCGCTTATCTGTTTATACAATTATTTATTTATATCAGTATGGATTAATGGATTTTCATTTTATTCTATGGGTAATAATCTATTACTATTATTATTTTATTGCTGAAGTTATGTCAGACTTAGCCAATTGGTTCCTGTGTCACTTTTTAAAAACAACTTTATTGTATTTTTTTATTACCATTTAATTTCCTTATACCCTGTTCCCTCCATAATCTCCACACTATTGTCCATGCCCATGAATCCTTTTTCTTTTTTGCTCAATCCTTCCACCCCTTAACTTCCCTCTCAATAGCTGTCATCCTGCTCTCCATCTATGAGTCTGTCTCTATTTTTCTTGTTAGTTCAGTTTGTTCATTAAATCCTGTGTCATTTTGATACATCCCTGTCATTTTTTTTTTAATATTTCCTGCTTTCAGGCACTATCATTTGATCCATGCTCATCTTTTACTTTTCTTTCTCTGTCCTGGAATCAGCCTTTCTCCAAGGAGCCCTGATTCCTTTTATTAGAGAATGGTGCTTAGGAATTAGATCTGGATGCTAACATGGCCATTAAGCAGAACAATTGTAAGCCTTAATACAGGGTTGTGGTCTGCCGCTTTTCATTCTCTCCTGCTTAGTTACTTCTTTATTATCACTTTACTTTTGCAGCATGTGAGGTGTTAGGATATAAGCTACTGTTCTAACAGCTACAGAGATATCAGTGTCTATATTTATTTTTATTGACTATGTTTCCACAAATATTTATGGAATATTTACATTTCTAACAATTCCTTTTTTTTACCCTGAGCACCAAACTTTATTGCTACTACATCTGAAAAGAAAACAGATTGTGGATACTGTAACTCTAATTGTATACTTGTATGTTTTGCTGTAGACTATCTTTAATTTCTTATCAACTGGTTAACTCAGCCCATTTGCTCAAGCAACTGATCGATTTCGTGGAACAAAAATCAGCTTGGCTAGTTGTTTGGTATTTTTAGATACTATTCAAATAACACATTTTTCATTTTTCAAACAATTGTGCTATTGTGTAGATACAACTTTAGTAGAAATTCAGTTCTCCGGCTTGTAATGCATTTGCCAGGATGGTTGAATCATATCAAATCTTAGCATACCTGATACTCTGGAACACCCATTCCCCTGAAGGATATTGGAGAGTTATATGCATAGTGGACAGGCAATTTATGAACTCCAAGGACAAATTTCCTGTTGCAAAAGCTAATTTGTTCTAGTTTGGTAAAGAATGTCTTTATTTCATTTTTCTGTGGTTTCTTTATCAAATTCACTCTATAGATCAAAGAGGACTGCAGTGAGGAAACCTTGGAACACAGTTCAATCATGTTGACCTAACCAACAATTCCCTACATGGATAATGCAGTTAGAGCAATCATATAAATCAAAATACCTAACTTTTCTTATCTAGAAAGTCAAAGACTCTTCTATATGTGTTTGATGCTTCCTGTAGCAAATGATAGATTCCAAAGGAAAAATCAAGATTTCAAGAGAGAAATGAGGAGGAATTTCATATATTCTTTAAAATAAAAATGCATTTTTTGGTTGTTGTTACCAAGAGCCAGTTTCCCAAAAGATGAGCATTTCCTGATATGATCAGACCTAAGTTGCTATTGTAAAAGTAGTTGCTGTTCAATGGACACTTCTCCAAGGAGGACATACAGAGGGCCCAGAGACATTTGAAAGGATGCTCATCATCACCAACCACTGGAGAGATGCAAATTAAAACCACAATGACCTCAATACACTTCACACTGGTCAGAATGGCCATCATTAACAAATCAACAGACAGCAAGTGCTGGCAAGGTTGTGGAGAAAAGGGAACCCTAGTGCACTGTTGGTGGAAATGCAGACTGGTGCAGCCACTGTGGAAAACAGTATGGAATTTCCTCAGAAAACTAAAAGTGAAACTGCCTTTTGACCCAGCAATTCTGCTGCTGTGATTATACCCTAAGAGCCCTGAAACACCAATCTGCGGGGGACCCTGTCCTGGGTGCCAGATGTGGGGGGGCTCCGCCCACAGAGCCCCATCCCTCCATCACAGATGAAAATAAAAACTACCAAGACATGACTGCTTGGGGAGAAAAGGGGTCAAACTCTCAGAGGAGAATGGCCCAGAGCCCCATCCTCACTAGGCTTTTACTGGGCTCAAATACACCGGAATACAGGTTTAACATGTCAAAGAAATCTGAGGGCTTAATCCGAGCCAGTGTTTGTCAGGAAAGGGGGTTGCCAAACTTTGGGAGACATACTCATTTCCTCCTGGGACACTTATCACCTAAGGGAGAGCACTCTTAGCAAAGCAGGTTTCACAGGGCTTTAGGAATTCTTTCTTATGCCCAATTACCCAGGGAGCGGTCCTGGTCAGCACAGGGCTGTACCACTCACCCCCACAGTTTCAGGCTTTAAGGCAATTAGGAAGCAGGAGACATCTCCCAGATGGAAATGAGGACTCGGGCTATGTCAGAATAGCCGGGGGGCGAGGGTCCATCACATCCTCTTTGCTGCAAACCGCCCCCCGCCCCCAGTCCTTCCATGAGGCCTCCCAAGTGGTTGCATCTGGCTTAGGTTGCCCCTCCCATGAGGAGTCTTACCCGTCATTGACTGCCAACCAAGCAATGGGGCCAGAGAGGCAGAAGCAGCGCTCCTGCCAGGGAGATAAGCTTTGTCTCCTTAGTAGGTCACGTCCTTGTGACAGAACAGACCCAGATGAAGTGGGTTCCTTGGGCTCTTACACAGCCCACCATGGGGTGAGGGTTACAACTCTTGAAACCAGGCTGAACGGTCCACAACACCAATCCAAAAGAACCTATGCACCCCAATGTTCATAGCAGCACAATTTACAATAGCCAAGTGCTGGAAACAGTCTACGTGCCCTTCAGTAAATGGGTGGATCAAAAAACTGTGGTACATTTACACAATGGAATGCTACACAAAAGAAAGAAAGAAGGAACTCCTACCCTTCAAGACAGCGTAGATAGAACTGGAGAGCATCATGCTAAGTGAAATAAGACAGGCAGTGAAAGACAAATACCATATGATCTCACCTATAAATGGAACCTAGTCAACAAAACAAGCAACCAGGCAAAATATAACCAGAGACATGGAAATAAAGAACAAACAGACAGTAACCAGAGGGGAGGAGGGAGAGGGATAATGAGGAAAGAAGTGGGAGAGGTAAGTGAAGGGACATGTGTAGAGGACCCATGGGCATGGACAATGGGGTGGGGGTAGACTGTGGGGGGGGGCGTGGGTGGCAGGGGCATGGCAGGGGAGAGCAACAGGGGAAAATGTGGGACAACTATAACTGAATAACAATAAAAAAGGAGTTGCTATTGAAAAGATACATCTGAATAGGATGTATATCAGATTTCTCAATGGCACTGTCCTTCCAAAGCAGAGGACATCCCCAACAGGCTTGGAAAGGACATCTACAATAGATATCTCTAATAATTCCTCTGAGCTTCAAACAATATTTCAGTAAGAGAGTGCTTTTTACGAGGAGTTCTTCTCTTATAATTGTATTCTGAAAAATAAGGTCCTTTCAAGTCTTCCACCTTAGCCTCTTGAGACACAATATAATACAACTTTGAAGCCACTTGGGAGCATCATTTCTTCATCCAGAGATTCTGATATAGAGAATGCCAACTTCTCTCAGCCTAGCACACAAGAGTCTTGTCTTCCTGTTGGTTCCTGCTGCTCCAACTGATAGTTCTTAATTCCAGTTCTTTGTCGATTATCTATAAGGGCAGGTATTGTTGCCATCATGAGAGCTGTGGGGCACAGGGAAACTCCACACACATCAGTCAACTTGGCAACAGAGTGTGTTATCCTTCATCATTTGTTAAAAACCTAACAAAAATCTGCTGTTCAGCAAACACATTCTCAGGACCCTCCCCATCCTCCACTCTGATTCCGTGCGTTGTTGCTGTTGTTAATTGTCCCAGAGGGTTCACAGGTGGCTCTATAAACCAGTTCTGACAGCACTTATATTTTCCTACTCTCTTGGGATTCTGTGCCCTTTATGATCTCCTAGCACCACTTTCACTCCTTCAATAAAGTGGTCATTTTCTATGTTAGAAACATGCCCATGTTCTACCCTACAGAGCTAGGCCATCTGTTCAAAAAATGCTGCAGGGAGAAGAAGATTCAACCTGACACAAGCCTTCTTTGGTGGTGAAAGGAAGGGCACATGGCACAGACTCACCCAGGGCCTTTGGATTTGAAGTACTTTTGGCCTGGAATGCTATTTCCTGAGATCCTTATATGGCTCTTCCCTTCTTACCATTTGGATCTCAGCTTAAATCTACCCTCCTCAGAGAGTCTTCCCTGACCCCACAGGCACTATCTTTTCCATTCCCCTGTTTTATTTCTGCATAGCACTTGTCATTATGTGGTATTATTTTGCTGTTGATTTGTTTACTTGCCATCTGGGAGCTCCAGGGAAGCCCCTTGAGAATGGGGACCTTTTCTGCTTGGGTCACAAGTGTGTCCTCAGGATCTAGAGCAGGAATGGTGAAGTCTGTCTCACAACTCTGCAATGCCCGTGTCAATTTGCGATGTTGACAAAATGCCATTGCTGCTAATACGACACCAACAGGAGTCCACAATTTGGGGTACAGGTGAGGAGGGGAGACTTTGTTCAGTTCAAACAGCTCAAAAGTGAAACAGAACAGCCGTGAGGTCACTTTGGCAAGGAGGGAGAGGAGGCCTTGGTATTTCACCTCCAGAATTGCTTTTTAGCCAGGGAAACACAATCTCTGATGGAAACAGAAAGTGAGCTCTGCTGAGGCAGAGGTGAGGCTGATTTATATAGAGAAGAGTGTCTGTGCCCATTCACTGGTTGGCCTACTTCTATGCAAATAAAGACTCTAAATCCTCATAGTTTGATTGGTCCAAATAATACCATCCTGATTGATCAAAATGAAGCTGCTCTGATGGGTCAGTGAAGATGCAAATACGGATATAGCTGTGCTGCTCCAATTGGATGGGGAAAACCTCAGTCCCATTGGTCAAATTTTGATCCCAGGAGCTCTCTTATAAGGGTTTACAGACATGGCAGGAGCACAGTGCAGGAGGCTTGGCAGCCCAGTCAGTCTATGGCTTTTCCTTGAAACACAGTGTGCATATGGGGTCTCTGTAAAAAATGACTGCTATACTCTGGCTATGAATTTGAGCACAATTAACCACAGGAGTCCTTTTTGGCAGATACATTCTTCTCAGGGTCAACTGTACATAGAGCTATCAACTTTACCTGGAAGAAACAAAACTATGTGCCTCATTAACTGGTGTGCTGTGGTCTCAGGGACGCCACCAAATTGTAAATCCACATGCGCCCACAGCTGTCTTTTGGAATTTCATTGTTATCATCACCCTCTTTGTAGAGAGTAGTAAAGATGAATATTGGTGGCAAGTGAAGAGTCATCTGCCTCTTGCTTTCAAACCTCCCTCCCTTGCTGAACATTATACAAGTTAATCATTTAGAGTGTGCAGGCCAGTGAGCTGTCATCTGTGTGTGGAGTGTGCTTCACACTGGAAGTTATTTCCTCATGTGGGGTGCAGGGACATTTGCTTGACTCTGACCATCTGGATCTGGCTGCTGCTTCTGAGGGGCCTGGAAGGGTCTGTGCCACTCGCTGCCTCACCAGGTGAGCCAGGACTGAGGCCTGCCCCTGATATCTCCCCTAGTTTGCCTCTCCTCACTCCAATTAATATCACAAAAGGGCAATGTTTGTGCAAAACTGCATGCTGAGAAGCTTTTTGCTCCTAATTTAAACTATTAAAATGCCGTTAAAGATTGCACAGCACAGTTCAGCCCTGTTTTCCTTCATTATTTCTTGCTGAATAACAACCATGTGGAAAGAAATGCATTCTGTTCCTGTGCAAAGCAGAACCCATTTCTAGGACGGGTTCTGATGCCCCTTGGTGGAATTTATATCCCCAAATCCAGCCCCCTGTACCCAGAGATGGAATCAGCAGATAACATTTCTGTCAGCAAAAATAAGAGCAGTCAGTAAAAACATGCTAAGCCATTTATTTTAAACACTTGGCTGACTAAATCATGGTGGCCCCCACGCTGGAGACAACCTTCCCTTCATCCATGCGACCTTTTGGATCCGCGGTATTTCTGTCCAGTTTGCTTGTCCCTTCTCGGTACAGCATCAGCGCTACTGCACCACCGCAGATACTCATCAGAGGCGACAGCTGCTGCTCAGAGGCAAAGCTGGTTATCCAAACACCAGTTCGTATGTCCCGGGGAACTTTGCCTGAACATACAGCTGACCGCAGGGCTGGTTATTTTTGAAGTTCTGGTCCAATTTACATTTCGGGGAGATTAAAACACAGGCAGTTTGATCTCAGCGTTGACCTTTCAAATTGCTACAAGTCAATCTTTGGCTAAAAGCATGGCGGGAGGGAATAATTATATTTTGTGAAAGAAGCCAGTTATGTGCACAGAGGGTGAGCACAGTTACATCGCTGTGTCTCTTAGACAAAGTTTTCATGCTCGAAGTGGCAGAAACAAAGAAAAGCAGCATTTTTGTGCATTTTCATTGATCAAGTGTGCTAGATTCTGGATGGCTGCCCTACAAGCAAGCTGCTTCGGGAGCTTCCCCTCACCCTGCCTTTTCTCCATGTGTGGGATGGTGCTCCCCAGCGAACACTGCCCACAGCCCCTGGCAGGAGTCAGGGAAGCTCCCCGCTCAGCAGCCGTGTGAGTCATTCAGGGAGCCAGTGTGCTTCCATCTGACATCACAGTGCCTTTAGGCAATGTCTTGCTGACCTTTGAAGAAAGAGCCGTTTTTGCCTCCTCTGCCTGGTGAACTCCCCACAGCTAGGCAGAAGTGGCTCCTCTGGGACCATGTACTTCCAGCTGGAAGAGAGAGAAATGACAGCTGATTTGTTCAGTGCCAGCGCTGTGCTCGAAGCTTTTTCTCTGTGAGCTCATCCAGCCCTCATGCCCACCCCTGAGGAATAGGCCGGGTAACCCTGTTTTACTGGTGGGAGGAACTGAGGTTTTCACCGGGTGGGTGACAGCGATGGGAGTTGAGCTCAGGGCAGTCTGACCCTGGAGCCCAGGCAGGCTCTGAGCCACCATGACGGTTGGCCTGTCATCTAAGGGGTTCAGACGGTCCTTCAGTCCCACCATTTGCTTGACTGAAGAAATGAACAGAATTTCTGGTTATTTCTAAGCCCTTATGTCCAGAGAGATAGGTTCTACAGAGAGAGCATGATGATGTTTTCTCTCTGGGGATAAGATCCAGCAAGGCTTCACATAATGAAATCTCCTGAGCTTCGAGTGTGAACTAAATCAGTGGTTTTTTAACACACATAAGTATAGAATCCAGAGTCAAAACCTGAGCCGGGATGGACTTATTCTGAAATTGGAATAAGCCCGTGCCCAGGACACATTCTCTCTTGCTCCTCCTTGGCCTCTATACCCCGTCCTTGACAATGAAGCTCCTTTTGGATGTGGAGGAAAAGCACAGGGTTGAGTGTCATAAGATGAAGCCTGGGCTTCACTGAGGTCAAAATAAATGACCTCAGGCAATTTACTGAAACTCTGAGTCTTCACTTCCTCCTTGGTAAAATGGAGATAATGACAACCACATCTCCAGCGATGGGCCAAACTTTATCCTTTGTGGGTGGGTTTAATTTTTGGAGTACAGCTCAAAAACCTTTGCGGAAAGGAGCCTCTGAATAAGGTTGGTTGTGGGGGGGCTCCGCCCCCAGAGCACCCCCGCCCCCGCCCCCCATTCATCATGGATGAAAGTAAAACTACCAAGACATGATCTGCTTGGGGAGGAGAGGTGATCAAACTCTCAAAGGAGTTTGGAATGACCCAGAGCCCCTTCCTCACTAGGCTTTTATTGGGTTCAAATGCACTGGAACACAGGTATGTCAGGTGGCAAGGATCAAACAATGGTTAACATTTCAAAGAAATCTGAGGGCTTAATCTGAGTCAGTGTCTCTCAGGAAAGAGGGTTGCAAAACTTTGGGAGACACACCCATTTCCTCCTCGGACCCTTATCATTTAAATGAGAGCACTCTTAGCAAACAAAGCAGGTTTCACAGGACTTTATGAATTCTTTCTTATGCCCGATTGCCCAGGGAACCATTCTGGCCGGCACAGGGTTGCACTGCTAGCCATCATAGTTTCATAGTTTCAGGCTTTAAACCGATTAGGCCTAGGAAGCAAGAGATAAGGAAGACGTCTCCCAGATGGAAATAGGGACTTGGGCTATGTCAGAATAGCTGGGGGGGCGAGGTTCCATCACCCCCTCTTTGCTGCAGCCCCCTGAGTTCTTCCATAAGGGCCTCCCAAGTGGTCATGTCTGGCTTAGGTTGCCCCTCCCATGAGGAGTTTTACCCGTCATTGACTAATGGACTAAGCACTGGGGCCAGAGATGGATGAGGCAGAAGCAGTGCTCCTGCCAGGGAGATAAGCTTTGTCTCCTTAGTAGCTCATGTCCTCTTGACAGAACAGACCCAGATAAAGCGGGTCCCTTGACTCTTACTCAGCCCACCATGGGGTGAGGGTTACAACTCCTGAGACCAGGCTGAACGGTCTGTAACAGTTGGTTTTCTCTTTGGGAGAAGTTGGGCATATATGGTAAGATTATGTGATGCTCCTCCTTTCCTCCTGGGATTTGTGAACTGGTGCTGGCAATTTCAGAAATGGTTTCTTCTTCGCACAATTGCTGGAAGAAGTAGAGCACCTTTTCTCATTGGGCTGGAAAAGGTCTGTTTGTTAAACCCTCTTAGGGATCATATGATGCCTTATGGATCTTTATATTCTTTTAGACCACGTTTGAGTGTTTACTGCTTTGTAAATTTCCCTTGTGTAGACCTTGTAGGTAGGTACTGAAATCATTCAAAAATGGTAAAATCTGGTGAATGGGAATACTGGTCCTTCCCTTGCTCCTTACGATACACCGTAGGCAATTTATTGGAACTCTTAACGCTTCTGTTTTTCAACTCAAAAATGAAAAAGTGTTGCTTTCTTCATAGGATTGTTAAAGAATTAGAACAAATGTATGAAAAAGATTCAGCACAATGCTGGCATGAATCAGATGCTCATTGAGTTATATCTGCCATCACTGAAATTCTTTGAGCAGAAAGGATAACCATTTTCACAGTGTATTAAAAATGTGTTATTTCCAACAAACTATGACTCTTTCAAACATTTAAAGACTTTAGTACAGTTTTTAATAAATGTGTATTAGTGTATATTTTGTGCCCAATTAATGCAGTCTTAATGGAGACCTGGGGTCACTTCAAGTAGTGGGGAAATGAGTTTTGAGAAGGGAGGAAAAGATGAAGAAATAATCTTAGAAATGTAGGAATGAATGAGGTCCTGAGGGCTAATGTGCTGGGAATGGTGGACAGGCACTGCTGCAACCCAGTCCACTGCGTTGTGGCCACTTCTACAATGTGGAGGCAGAGAGAGCAGAGGCCAGCGTGGGTCTGGAGCCACTGTCTGGATTTGAGTTCCATTCTGCCATTTACTGTGTGACCTTAACCTCTCTGAGCCTTAGTTTCCTCATCCAAAAAAATGGGATGACAGCATTTACCTCATAGGGCTACTGTAAAGTTTAAGTGAATTAAGTTGAAGTCATTTAGAATATTACCTTGTAATATTCAATAAATGTCTGCTTAAAAATTATTGGACTGACATTTACTGAGCAACTTCTGTATTCCGGACATGCTTTGACACTGGAGAAAGTACCAGCAGAAGACTTGTCCTCACAGAGATTTTAGGCATGTAAGCAACACATGTATACTAGAAGTATCAAGAAGAAAAATAAAAGAGAGCAGGGAAACATCAAATGTGTTAGGGAAGGTGGCCCAGGAAGGCCTCTGGGAAAGCGGCATTTGACATGAAAACTGACGAATTCAGGGTGCTGGAGGCAGAGAAAAGACTACGTTTTCAGAGGGTTACAAACCTGTGACCTATGTCTGTGGTCAGGAACTGTCTGAGAGGTTATGCTGTGTGTGACATAGCCCCTGAGCACCAGCAGCAGCTGTCAGCAGGGCTATCCACACAGGGTGGTGGGGTGTGGAAGAGGGAGGTCTCTGGGAGCAACTACGGAGCACGGACCAGTCATGTCCTCCCAGGAGAGCACTCATTGTCTTCTGCAGGCACGGACCAAGGAAGTGCTGCCCCAGCGAGAGACTGTGACGAAGAGGACTGTGGTTCTTTGAGAGGCATTCCACAGCCTTCAATTCTTCCAGCCCTCTCAGCCCTCCCCACCCAGTGTCACCCCGGAAGACCGCGAGTGTCTCCCGAGAGAGCTCTGACTGCGAGAGCAGGGACCCAGGACCTGCTTCAGCACTTGGACCATGGACCAGAGCAGCTTCCTTGCTCTTTGTTCCCCATCTACTCACCCTCTTCTGTCACTTTCTTAAAAAAAAAATGTTAAATTGATTGGGATGACATTGGTTAATAAAATTATATAGGTTTCAGGTGTACAATTTTATAACACATCATCTGTACACTGTATTGTGTGCTCACCACTCAAAGTCAAGTCTTCTTCCATCCCCATTTATGCCCTCTTTACTCTCTTCTACCTCTTCCAGCCTCTTCATTCACTTTCATCTCTTCCCTCCACCTCTGCCTGGAAACACTTCAGGGCTGGCTGCAGAAGGGATTCAGGAATTCTGACAATGTGACTGGAAGGTTCATGTGATTAATGCATACTTTCATTAAGCGACATTGAGGCTCTTAATGGAATTGGAAATTGGGTAATTATGGGAACAAATAATCACAAATGGTAGACTCCATGAAGCTGAGGAGAAAACAAAATCAGATGCATTTCCACACTTTTAGGAGGGCTATTTGACCCTTCTCTCCACCAGATAACTCCAACTCTGTTTAGACCCATTTTTATAGATATGAAAAAAAGAGCTACTGATACAGGCTTATCAGCATTGTACATTTGTACATGAATATGAAATGCCAGTGTTCTCTTCACAGCCATCTGAACTGAGCAGACTGCAACATTTGCGGTGAAGGACAGACTTCGCTAATTGTCTGGGCCGGGCTTATGGTTGTACATGGTACAGTTAGCCCAACTCTCATGATGGCCCTGCCGGATGCCTCTCCAGCATACAGTCTCACTTTTAATAGAATGGGGATTTTGTTAGGAGTTGGCAACATGTCCAGCTAAAAATGCACGCCTCTCAGAGGCCCCTTGCAGCTAGGAGGGCCCCTGTGACACGGTTCTGGGCACTGTGTAGCATGCGTCAAGGGGATTTTTGGAAAAGCATTTGCTTTTGGGATACAAATTCTTCCCCTTTCTTTTCTTCCTGCCTGGATATAGACGTGATGACTGAAGGTGCTGCAGCTATTTTGGAATCAGAAGGAAACAAGTCTGAGGACTGAAGCCTAAAACAGAAGGCTTGTGGAACAGAAAGAAGAGGACAGCCCTGACTCCTGACACCGGTGTTAAGTTTCTGAGCTAAACTGCTGACCCCAGACTGCTTCTCGCATGAGACCAACAACTCCTTATCTATTTAAATCCCCTATAGTCAGGTTTTCTGTTTTTTGCAGCTGTACACATTTCTAACTGGTATAAATAGTTCCATAACTATGGGTTAGCAGACATAAATACATTTTTCCTTTTGGAAATGGGCAATAGATTTCATGTAAAAAGAGAGAGCATATGGGTGGATAATGAAAACAATACATAGTCTAATTCTCTGTGGGAGAATTGGCCTTTCTAGCTACTGCTTTGTCTTAAATTATGGCATGTGGCCTCCTATGTCTTTTGTTCCTTAAAAACATTTCAATTGAAGCAATCCTTTGTGAGGATGCTGCCAGGCCACTTACACTTCCAGATTTGGCCCCTATTGAGCCTGATTTCTTGCCCCAACTTCTTGTCTCTTTTTGCCGCACAAATGCTGCCCTTTTTGCTTTTGGAACCTCAGAGGCGGTTCTTGCCCCTTCATTTTGCCCAGAAGTGATTTGACCTAAAGCCATTAGACTGGCCAAAGAGAGACCAGTCATAGTCCTATTTGCTTGTCTTGGCTCTTTAGAGAAAAAAAAATGTAACAATCGATGCATTCTTGTGTCGTTGTATTTTCTCTGGGATGCCCTTGTGTTAGCTGCTGGTCTACTGGATGAGAAAGAGGAATGTGGTTTGAGGCAGGGCGCTCCTGGTGCAAAGTCACAGCTCCGAGTCTGGTGCACTTGGACCTCCCTGCCCTGTGGCTTGGTAAGAAGGAGAGCCCTGGAAACAGCATATGCACATTCCGTCAGCCCTCAGCAAAGGGGATTGTGCTGGCCAAGATGTGACTAAGCCTTCAGACCCCTCTTTGCTTGTGTCCATGTGGCCAGAGATTTCCAAGTAAAGAAATTCATGTTTCTTTTCCCATAGTGATGAGGGTCATGTGGAGGGAGCCTGGGGTCAGTTACAGAAGTGATTTGGTACTTATGAACTGCCCTTACACTTGTGAAATAACTGTTCTCCCAGTTCTTCCTTCTCCCCAAACCATAGACTTGCATCCTAAATCAACAAGTGCCAACACCACGTATCTGTTAATGCCAAACACGGTAAAAAAGATGGAAATGAGGTGGGCCTCTCCAAAGACACTTTACTCTCTGTGTGCTCTGAGCTGCTGCCTGCTGCAGGGTGCTCCTCATCTCAACTCCTCATTGTGCAAATGTCTCCAATTTCATTTTCCCTTATCCCTTTGTCCTTGTGTTATTTATGGCATAAGGCTGAGGAGTGAGTTGCTGAGGTCTTTTTAAGTATATGCTTCATAAGTTTTATGAACCTCAATTGAATTTGCTTTTTTGTCTCGTAGTCTAGGTGGAATAACTTCTTTCTGGAATGTAACTTCTTACTTAGCCTGCAGAAGGCAGAGGACACCCCACCTCCCGATCCCCCAGCCCTCTTAGCCAGGCAGCCTAGACTTGTCCCAATTACCTGCTTCATTTCCTGATGCGATGGGGCACCTGGAATGGGTACATGGCTTCTGCTGAGTCACTTCCTCTGCTCCTCAGCTCAGTCAGTGCTGGTCCCAGGGACGCTGCTACGGATGCCCTCTTCAGAGAGTGATGCCTTGTTTCTGTAGCCTTCCTCCTGCACGTGGTCTGCGCAGTGCTAGGCCAACTTCAAGTTCTCAAAGGTTAGAAGGAGACGAATTTGGTAGACCTAGACACATGAATAGGTCAGGGGGGCCTCTGTTTAATAATCAGGCAAAATCTTCAGTCCACCCAAGTGTAGCTGACAGTTGTCATAGCTGGCATCTCAGCATCAGAGCACCCTTCTTATCTGAGACAGATCTCTCTGGGGTCTTGGAAAAGGTCAGAACCCAGATGCCCACGATAAAACCAAGGAGAGGGATAGTTACTCTTTATTGCTTACTTCTTCTTTGTTTGGAAAAGAAGACCCTTCAACCAGCATTTGAAATTTCCCAGGAGTTGTGCTGAGTGCAGAGTCATGGGAGATAACTGTGGCAGGCAGAGCTGGGTGGTGCTGGCCCTGCTGGGACATCCAACATCACCTGCTTGTATGGGAGCTTGTCTGTGTCCCTGGGAAGCCCGGCTTTCCCTTTTCTGTCTGTTTTCCAAGCCTAGATCTTCAGTCTTCCAGTCAATGCTGAGAGGGCCCCCATCATTCCAATACATCCCTTTTGGTACAACCTACAATTCTAGATGGCTCACAGGAAAAATTAAATCTCTCACTTCTCCCCTCACCACACAATCCACTAGAGCAAAATCAGGAGAAACTGGCGTGGCACTCCATAGTTCCAATAATCATTTTTACCCAACATGAACACCAGCTCATTTCTAATGTGAGAGGGATACGATATTACTTACCCACTCCTATCATGGTCTGAGTGAAGTCCAGGCTTGTTTACTTTATTGCATTTTAGGGATGTTCAGATTACTGATGTTTTCACTATACAAGTAATATATGAATGTGTGCTTCTCGTAAAATCTTCAAACAATGCAGGGATACTCAGAGGAAAACACGACAGGCCCTCAACCACGTGCCCCCATAGCTCTGAGTCCTGCCCCAGGTGGCAGCACCGTGAGCCCAGCTTTGCATTTGTTCCATTCTTGCACTTTCAAAACACGTCATTGGGATGTACTGCAGGTTTTTCTTCATGACTTGTTTTTCTCACCTAACAAATTATCTGGGAGATCTTTCCATAAAGGCTCAATGTGTTTTTTAATGAGTATGCAATATTCTGCATCAGACCTTTATTTAACTTTTCCCATTTAGGAGTTTCTAATTTTTCAGTTGTATAAACCATGTATATTTACCTTTGCGTTTGTATGTAAATATTTTTCTAAAATAGGTTTTTCTAGAATTGAGGGTTTTTTTTTTTCCTAGAATGGACTTCCAGGATCAAATATCATATTCATTTGTAGTTTTCACAGGTGCCATTCCACAGTTTCCAAAAAAGGCTTCATGAATTTTCAGTCCATCTACTAAAGCTAAATTTCAGCCTGGAGCTAAATTCTGTAGCCCTTCATTGATTTTATAGGCACTTAATTCCTTTTCCACTTAAAGTTGTTAAGGTGGTTTTATTTCCTGCAACAGAACACGGCCTGATATACCATGCTATGATGGGATGACTCCTCTGCTTAGGAGACTTAGGTGGCTACCAAATACAGCTGAGACTAAAGCACTAGATGCTTTCCTTGAGTTCCACTCTATTTAAGGATCAGCCTCTGCTTCTCTTCCTCCGACGTCCTGAAAGCCTCAGTCTGCCTTTCAGGCTCTCTGAAACTGGGCTCCATACCCAGTCAGTCAGTACGGTTCTACTGTTTCCTTATGTTCATCTTGTTCTGCAAACTGGTCCGCTTTTATCTGCAAAGTGGATAAAGCATCCTCCTGTCCTCAGGCCTTTGCTTCTTCCCGTCAGGCTCGGTCGCATGCCCAGCCCATCCTTTCCTTATCTGTGCACTCCACGCTCAGCACAGTCCCGCCGCTCTGGAAGACTGCCCCTTTGCCGGTGTCAGTTCTCCCATGCGTGTGTTCACCCCTTGTGTGTGGGCTGTGCTCCGGCACACACTGTCTCACTCTCCAAATGAACTCGGCATGTGATTATATCGGAGTGTAAAGCTGCTGTTTACAAGTGTGTATGTGTCCACCTGCTCTTAATCTAGATAAGTCCCTGATGTAAATGGTGCCACATCTTGTTTTCCTTTTGTATTCTAAAATGTTTAAAACAAGAATAAAGAAAAAGGAGAAGTATATTTATTGAACACTTATTTGAATAAAGTGCTTTCTTAAGCATGGCCCCATTTGATATTCACAATGAGCCTGGAAAGATATTTCCACATTTCAGAGACATGCAATAACTTTCCCTGACAGATTTCTGAACTTCAAATTCAGACCTACTCTAGCACAGCACCACAATGCTTCCTAAATCTATTGCCTCACTGATCACCTTGCAGGCCTGTACATCCCTGGGGTGATGGATATGGCCAGCTCCTGCTATGAGTAATTAATTCAGGAAGAGTAAAAACATGCCTTCTTTGCCTAGAAAAATGATGTCTCAGGACTCTTAAAGTCTGTGTGCTTGTATTTTCTTTCAGATATTTAGAAAACTTTATATTTTGAGATAATTTTAGACTTACAGGAAAATTGTCAACATAGTACAGTTTCCATATACCCTTTACTAAGCTTCCTTTAATCTTGAAATCTTACATCAATATAGTATAATTATAAAAACTGAGGATTTCACATTGGTGCAATACTCTGTACTAAAATGCAGACAGTATTAGACTTTTCCCAGTTGTGCTAGCCATGTCTTTTTGTTTTCCAGAGGCCAGCCCAGCTTGCTTGATGGCACTTAGGGACCATGTGTCCTGGGTCTCCTCTGATCTGTGACAGTTCTTTAGTCTCTTCTTGTTCGTCATGACTTTGGCAGTTTGGAAGAATATTGATCGAGTATTTTGTAGAATGTTCTCAGTTTGGGTTTGTCTGATATTTTCTCATGATTAGACTGGAGTGATGAATTTCAGGAAAGAATACTGCAAAGCCCAGTGGCTCATATCTGGGGTACATGATATCATAATAACATCACTTGTGATGTTAGCCTTGGCTAAGGTGGTTTCTGTGCTCTGAAATGACCATTTTTACCTTTGAAATTAGTAAGTGTTTATTTTGGGGAAGCTAGTTTGAGATTATGGAAATATGCTGTGTTCCCTTTACTTTTCACTCACTGATTGTATCATCTTCCAGTGGAGTGTGCCTCGGACAGATATGACTGTGGGGTTCCAATAACGAGTTTCTGCTTCTTTTATCCCTTCCATATTTGTTAATTGGAGGTCTTCCGTAAGGAAGTGTTATCCCTTCTCTCCCATCTAGTATTCATTCATTCATTCACTCAATCATTTCATCTTACTACGGGCTCAGGGATATTTATCTTATAATTCAGCACTCTCACTGTTTATTTTGTTGCTCAGATTATTCCAGCTTTAGCCACTGGGAGCTCTTTTAGCTTGGTCTTCATGCCTTTTAACATGCCCTATCCCCCTCCCCTTCCTCCTTCTCCTTCTTCCTCTTCCTCTTCTTCTTTAAATAACTCTTTCCTTTCCATCACTGTGTGATGCTCCAAATTTGTTATGCTTTCCTGCTCCAGCCCTGGGATCAACCCTTCTCCAAGGAGCACTAGTTACTTTTAGTGGAGCATGGTATTAGAAACCAAGGTCAGGGTGCTAGGTATGCTCATTGCTACCTTCTAGAGCCTCTCAGGAGACAGACTGAGAAGGGACACACAGGTATATATACTAATTTATGCATGCACACATTTCCATATTTCTTTCTATTTATCTAGCCGTATTTATTCTGTGTGCTGATTTGTGCAAACACATATTTTTATATCTTTTTGTTTATCTATCTGTATTTTCTAGCTGTTTATATGTTAAAATTAGCCATAACACCTGACACCACAGCCAAAGCCATTACAAGAAAAGGACACTGGGACAATGGGGAGTAAAGGTAGAGAGTTTCAGTTTGGGGTGTTGAAAAGGTCTAGAGATGGATGGTGCTGATGATTGCACAACAATATGAGTGTTCTTAATACCACTCACTGGATTGTACACTTAACAAGGGTTAAAGTGGTAATTTTCCTGTTATATATTTTTACCACACACAAATGAAAATAACCAGAAGTTCATAATGTCATCTCTCATTCCCGTCAAGCACCACGGGATTTATTTTAGCCTCCCTGTTGCTTTATTTGTAACTTCTTCTTTCTGCAGCTGTAAGAAACTAGGTTCTCATGATCTGGTGTATATATATATATACATATATACATATATATATACACACATATATATATGTATATATGTATATATGTATATATATACATACACACACTATATATATATATATATATATATATATATGTATATATATCTCAGAATTTCTAGCATGCTACACCTGTGAGAAACTAATTTACTACAGTACAATGTTTAGGTACATTTTTGCCTTTGGCCTTCCAGCTGCTGTTTTCCAAAGCTATTTAGCTCAGTTCTCCCTTCCTCACCTTCTTCAATGTGGTTATGTCGCTCATTTGTAATATACTTGGATTCATTTGTCACAAGTGGTTGACAGACAATGAGATAATGCATGTGAAGTGCCTAATGCACCACCTGGCATGGAGCAGGGTCTTAAATATGAGTTGAACCTGAATTTGTGGCAATGATTAGTGTTGTCCATCAGCTTCATTACTGCATCCCTGTGACACGTCAAAAGAGCTTGGATCAGGTTTCAAGTGCCATTTTTGTGACTCAGAACTAAGGCAGCTAACACACAAAGTCAATTCAGAAGTGCTGCTTTCATTAGCATCATGCTCTAGACAGCTGAGCTGCTTCTCACAGGACAACCAATCTCTAGATTTAAATAAGTAGCCTTGAAAGTTGTGAATCATGCAAGGGACAGAGGAGTTCAGGGGTGTGAGTCTGTGCAGAAAACCCAATGAAATGGGATCCTACGCCCTCGTCTTGTCATTTGAAACAGCCCCCGTGTACGCACGCACTCCTCTTCCTTGTCAGGCAGTCATCTCACAATCCGTGCAGGAGATTCTGAGGCTGAGGTTCACCAATGTCAAGCGATACCCACCCCCCCGCCGCCCCCCGGCCAACTTGGAGATTCAGTTAGGATTTTTTTTTGGTTGTAGGCCATAGGAAACAACCCTAGCTAATTTAAGCGGAAAAGGAATGTGCTGGAGGATATTAGGCATCTCAGGGAACTGAAGAGAAAACCACTGGTCACTATTCCAGAACAACAGGGACCATAGTAGCTCTGGGAAACTTGGTAGCAGGGACCAATCATCATGGTGCCCAGGCCAAGGCCACTAGGATGAATCAATTCCAGAAACTTCTCTTTGTATCTCTTCACTTAAGACTCAGTTTCTGGGAGACTTCCACGGGCGTAGCCTGGGTCACATACCCGTCCCTGGGTTGGAAGAAGGCAGAGTACCTTGAACAGAACAGACACCCAACAGAGAGAGCTGGAAAACGGCAAACAGCAGATAGCGTTCTCTGTGATGCATTCATCGTCCTTCCATCTGTGGTGAGCTCTACTTTAATTTATCAACAAAAAATAAGAAATTGACTTTTCTCCCCACATTCCTTACGTATCTTTACTTTAAATCTTAAATAGTTCCCCCTCACTGCCAGCAGGCGTGACTGAGATGCTGGCGCACAGCTGACCTTGCTGGTGTCCCCAGGTCTCCAGGGCACCCTCTGGGGCAGTGGGAAGCGCAGGTCAGGGCAGGCCCCTCAGGTGTCCTAGGAAGCTTCTTTTGAGCAGCCCTTTCCTGTGGGGCTTCGGTGTTGTTTTGAAGCCCTGGGATTTTTCCAATTTTATATTTCGTGAAGTCCTCAAATTAAAGTGAAGTTGGGTATGAAAGTCAATTTAAGACAATACCAAGCTTAAGAACCTGGAAGTTTGGCATTGGAGAGACTGGAGTTAAAGTCCTGATGTGACCACTTACCAGCCGTGTGCTCTTTGAGTTTAGTTGACTCCTCTAGGGCTCAGTTTCCTCATCTGTAACGTGTGGGGAGAGTCTAGCAGTTTAAGCATAAGCAATGGGATCAGACACTTAGATTGGTTCTCTGGTCCACACTCAATAGCTATATGACCATGGAAAGTTATTTAGTATCTCAAAATTCTTTTCTTCTCTGTAAAATGGGAAAGCGGTAGTGCCTCTCTTCCAAGGTTTGATCTGAAATTAAATAAAATAATTTGCATAAGTCACCAATGTTATTATTATCACAGAATTTTCTTGAGGGTTACATTTATGTGTTTCAGGTACGTAGAGACTGCAAAACTATTGCAAGCCCTTAATAAACAGTGGCCATTGCTGCCACTTGGCTTAACGGCTGCTGGGGAATTATCTGTGCTTCCTTTTGTTTGTGTGGGTAATTGAGTTCCCACGTATGTTTATATATTTTAAGCAAATTGCCTTGTATCTGATGAGAGACTTGCTGTTGCTGTTATATTCTTCAGAGAACTCTAAAAGTTTACGAAGATCCAAGGAGTTTAAAAATAGTGTTTATAAACTGATTTGCTTCAACAATCTAACTTCCTCCTGAGTAACTGAAATGGTGAGACTTGTCTTTACTGGCGAGGTTCTGTCTGAAGGCAGAGCTGAAGTGTATTCTGATAATTTAGGTGAGGAAAACAACAGGCAGCCCTTTTTCTAAAAAGCTTGAATTCTATGGCCCCCGTTTCCCAGAGTCCCCTTGCTTGTGAAGATAGCTGCCAGGGTCCTGATATGGGGCGTGGCCCACAGACGTGGTTGTGAAGCTGAACTCCTCAGTGGCCCCTGCTCCGGGGGCGGTTCTTTTATGAGCTAGATTTCTTTTCTTCATCAGGAGTGCTACCGTTTCGCTTTTTAATCTCTTCTGTATTCTCAGACCCTGCCCTTCTGTCCTCCTGACTCACCACCTCCGTGTTTCTCTAGCAGCTGCCTTATCTCCTCCCTGGAGGCTTCAAGCTCTATCAGGACCCTCTAAGACCTCCGGCTGACAGTGTCCTTAGGATAGAAATCATTTCATCAGCTTTCTCTAAAGAATAGGCCATTCTGAGGAAATAACTGAACTTCCGGGTAACTGCATCACCCCCTGGGTGGGCCCAGGGATGTGGCCCCTCTGTCTCCCAGACCCCTCTGCCTACAAGGGTGCTGCTTCTTTGTTGCATTTCTTGGTGCCCTTTGGGCTTCCGGTGTGGTCCTCTGTGGCCTGCAGCTCAAATCAGTTACCTTCTATCTTCTGGTGGGACTGGCCTTCATACTTTTCCAGAACGACTTCTCTGGGTCTCCTCAGGGCGTCCCCATCTGACACTTGATTCAGTCTTCAGCTGTTGTAATTTCTCTGTGTCTAGTGGCACATACACATTTCATATTTATGATAACCTACAGCTTCTGGAGACTTAACTATTTTTGAAGGGGATTTAAGTATTACCTTTGAACTCTCCCTTTACTTAATTGCCCATTGTTCATTTCTTTAATTTCAAGTTCTACATAGCAGAATTTTACCACTAAAATTCTTATTTGTTTTGGGGGGAAAGTGAGGCAGGATCTGGAGACCTAACGTAACAGTCAAAGAGCCTTGGATGAGGTGTGAGAAACACTGGTTCCACAGTTCAACTGAACACTATTTTTCCACTGAGAGAAAGTATTTATTGAGTACTTATTGCATACTCAGCACTGTGCTTGGTGATACAGAAAATGTAATCACACTTAAAACCTGACTTCTGCTTACTTCCAAACAATATTGGTGGACAGAGAACAGGTTTTGGGAATTTATATACGTATGAATTGGAAAGCAATGCACATCAGTATAACAATGAATTTTGTTTAGAAAAGTGAGAGAGAGGAAGATTAGAACTGTTGGGGAAGCCTTCCTGGGGGAAGTGGGCTTTGAGTGGGTCTTTGAAGGAGGGAGGCTGTACTTGGTGATGTCTAAAAGCATTGCCTTATAGACAGACCTGGGTGTGACTCACATGCCTCATCTCGGAGAGTGTGTGGCATGGGGTGAATCATCTCATCTTTCTGAACTTTGGTTTCCTTATCTGCAAAACAGAGAAAATACATCACAGGGTTGTGAAGATTAAATATGACAACATGGTAACTCACTGAGGTGCCAATTTATTTCAATGGGAGAAAAGAAAAGTTTTGTAACAAATGGTTCTGGAACAACTGGACATCTGTATGGGGGGCATGATCCTCTGTCCCTACCTCACTCCATGTATAGTAGTTTAACTGAGATGGATTAGAGACATGATATATAAAATCAGACGTAAATATTATTAAAAAAGCATAGGAGAATCTCTTAGTCACCTTAGGTAGGCAAAGACTTTTTTGTTAAGACATGGAAAGCACTAATTATAAAAGATAAAACTGATAAATGAGACTACATCAAAATTAGAAATTTCTGCTTATCAAAAGATACTGTTAAAAAATGAAAAGGCAAGCCAGATACTAGGAAAAAATATTTATAATACATATATCTGATGAAGAACTTGCATCTAGAAAATACCACAGCTCTTACAGCTCAACAGTAAGAAGACAAACAACCCAATAAAAACATAGGTAAAAGATTTCAACAGAGAACTCACAAAAGAAGATATATGAATAATCAATAAATATATGGAAAGATATTCAATATCTTTATTCACCAGGAAGAGGCAAATTTAAACTACAATAAGATGCTACTGGGTACCCATTGAAATGACTGAAATGAAAACAACTGATAACAACTAGAACATTCACACACTGCTTGGTAGGGATTTACATGGTGCAACCATGGAGATGATTTGCTAATTTCTTACAAAGTTAAACATCCATCTACCCTGTTACCTAGCAATTAAATTTATAGATACTTATACAAGGGATGTTCAAATGTATGTCCACTAAAAGACTTGCACAAAGATGTTCGTAACAGTCTCATTCATAATAGTCAGAAATAAGAAACAACCTACCTATTCATCAACGGATGAAAAGAGAAGCAAATTATGGTATATCCATATAAGCGAATACTACTCAACAATAAAGAACGAATTACTAACACTGGGGTAACCTCATGCTGAGTGAAAGAGAACATTCATTTGCTAAATTCTAGGACACACAGGATGAATATATAGTGATAGAAATCGACGAGGGTTGTCTTTATGGGATGACACTGACTGAAAAATGGCACAAAGGAGTGTTGTGGGGTGATGGACATGATCTCTGTCTTACTGAACTGATCATTACCCCAGAGTCTGTAACTGTCAAAACTTCCTGAGCTATGGGCATTACAGGCATGGACAGCAACCCCAGGGGCCTTAGTTTTGATCCCTGCTCTGTCAGCCATCTCCTTTGCCCAGCAGGGTCCTTACCTACAATGGTACACCTGAATTCTTAACTCACAAATATTCTCTTTCTCCCCTCACCCCTTCCTTTCCTCTTTCTCTCTCTCTGTCTCTCTGTCTCTCTGTCTCTCTCTCTCTGTCTCTCTCTCTCACACACACACACACACACACACACACGGTTCTTCCTTCCATTTTTTTTATCATCTTTACTCCACCTCATCCAAAGTTAACTTAAGGTGGCTTATAAAAATACATGTCAGCCACTGGATAAAATGGTGTAGAAAATAAATGTAAATTCAAAGTCACAAAGAAATAGGCACACTGATCCTCAACCCCTGAGGCTAGAGGTTTAGCTCCCAGCTTCTTAGTCACAGCAACAAAAAGGGAAACATGATCAGTTACTAAAGAGCCCTCAGAGCCGATTCTCTTCATCACAAAGCGGTGTCCTCAGCTACTATCTGTTATCCAGAGCTCCAGGTTTCCAATTTGTTTGCTTGAGTGGTGGATTAATGGTGAGGGAAGAAGGGACTGATGATTTTTTTTGCTTTTGGTTCAGTTTTCCTGGCAGGGAGACAGTTTCCTTCTGGAAGTGAGTAGTACTGGGGCTCTCCCTGCAGTGGAGATGGCATTATTTGTATTCCGGGTCTCTCTTGTCACCCTCCTGTGATCAGCCTGCTGCACTCTTAGTTCATCCTCACATTGCTTTTCTGCAATCTCAGTTTTGATGTTGACACCTTTCCTTGAATTGTATTCTGGCAAGACAAGCTTGTTGCCGACGGGTCCATCCCAGCAGACATCTCTTTCATTTGTCTTGGCGGTTTTTCTTTGATTATGATGGGCTTACTTTTTCCTTCCCCTTCTCAGAGTTGTTTTAGATTTTTAAAAGCTTCTCTTAGGGTTTCAGTTGGAGCTATCAAGTGCAGGCATTTTCTAGGTGAAAAACCCTCTCCATTGACTCTTTTAAGAACTACCATATGATTTCACTCATATGTGAAATCTAATGAACAAACCAAACTAGCATGCAAAACAGAGACAGACTCATAGATGGAGAGCAGATGACAACTAATTGTTGGGGGGAGGCTAGGGAGTAGAGGGACTGAGCCAAAAGGAAAAAGGACTCATGGACATGGACAACAGTGTGGTGACTGCTGCGGGGAGGGGATATATGGGGACTACATAGTAATGGAAAAAATATAATAAAGTTTATATTTTAAAAAAATGAGCTTCCTAAATGCAGGCAGTCACTAGTCTTGCAAAAATTACAGATCCTTCTTCCTCTTGTCTGAGTTACTTTTCTTAAGAATCTGCCAGTCAGTAGCTGGAAGTGAGATTTTCAGACTGATTACCAGAATTAAATCTTACCTTCCAGGAATGGGGAGCTTGCTGTAGTGTCAAGTACACCAGACTGGATGTTGGGAGATATAGATTCCAGGTTAACTTCTGGAAGTAAACCACTGTGTGATATTAGGCAAGAAATATACCTTTCCCAAGCCTGCTTCCCTCATAGTGCTATGGAGGAAATAATCTCAGAAGGGTGTTGCAAAGGTCAAACAAGGTTCAGTAGTGCTCCTTATTCATGATTTTACTTTCCAAGGTTCTGTTATCAATGATCAACATCGGTCAGAAAACATCAAATGGAAAATTCTAGAAGTAAACAGTCCATAGGTTTTAACTTGAGCATCATCCTGAGTAGCATGATGAAATCTTGCAACATCCTGCCCCATCCTGCCTGGGATGTGAATCATTCCTTTGCCCAGAATTTCCACCTTGTATAGACTCCCCTCCTGGTAGTCACTTAGTAGACATCTGGGTTACCAGATCAACTGTTGCCATATCCTGGTGCTTGTGTTTAAGTCACCCTTATTTTACTTCATAAGGGCTCTAAAGCACAAGCAAGGGTAGTGATGCTGGCAATTTGGATATGCCAAAGAGTGTGGGGGGGGGGGGTTCCACCTGCAGGGCCCCACCCCTAGCCACCATGGATGAGAATAAGTCTACCAAGACATGATCTGCTTGGGGAGGAAAGGTGGCCAATCTCTCAGAGGAGAAGGGCCAAGAGCCTTTTCTTGGCCCTTTCAAGAGCCAATGGGCTTTTATTGGGTTCGTTTTGCACAGGAATACAGGTAAAGCTCATTAATCATTGTCAGTCAGTAAGGATCAAACAATAGATAACATACAAAGAACTCTGAGGGCCTATTTTGAGTCAGAGTCAGATAGCTAAAGAGCTATAAAACTTTGAGGAACAAACTCACTTCTTGCTTGGACCCTTATTTAATTGAAAGCATTTTGAACAAACCAGGTTTCACAGGATTTTACATATTCTTTCTTAGGCCTGATCACTCCAGGGAACCTGCCCTTTCCAGCACAGGGCTGCACCCACCACTGGCACTGTTTCAGGCATAAGGCATTGTCTCAGGCTTAAGTCAGGCAGGGGAAGTAAGGCAGCCAAGGCAGCTATGAGGCTTCTTGCAGACAGAATGAGGACTCAGGCTATGTCAAAGCTGAGGGTCCATCACCCCCTTTTGCTATAGCCCCTCTAAGTCCTTCCTTGGGGCTTCCACATGATCATGCCTGTCTTAGGTTGTCTCCCCTTGGGGAATCTTACCTGTCATTGGCTAACCAATCAAGCATTGGGGGCCAGTGATGGATGAAGTAAAAGGAGCAGAAGCGGTGCTCTTGCCAGGGAGATAAGTTTTGTCTCCTTAGTGGCTTATGGTCTGAAGGTCGCTTTCTCAGCCTTAGTCATGGGGATTACAGCTCCTGAAACTAGGAAGGGCAGTTCCCAACAAAAGAGCAGCCCTGAAGAGCTTCCTGTAAGGGACAAGGTATGGATGCCTAGGAAAGAACAATTGTACAGTGTTCACAACTATCCATGGTTTCAGGCATCCACTAGGGGTCTTGGAATGTATCCCCAAAGATTAGGGGTCTACTGTATAACAGTTGAAAGTGCTTTGAAAATCTAAGTGTTTTAAATTCTAAGTCTGTAAGGGAGAGGAAAAGAAGGAAATATATTTTTACTAGGTTTGAGTTTGCAGGTTGTAGCAGCACATTGATAGTTATTTCCTGTCCTGAAGAGTTTTAGACAGAGTTCAAAGGATGTCCGTAAAATGCAAAACATTTACTCTTAAAACTCATCTGAAGTCTTTTTCTTTTCTGAAGATTTTGAGACTAGACTTATTTATTTAATCTTTCCTTTTCTAAATACTTAACTTTGTCTTCCTAACACTGATATCTAGGCATTACAAAAATATCTCTTACCTCCCTTGACTGCTGGTATGTTTCAGATGATGAGAGTTTTAGAATTCATGTTTCTCTTTTTGTTTGATTACCAGTAACCCCATTGCTACACCTATTGCTTAGTCTAAACAATTATGATACCCGAGGTGCTTGGAGAATTTTCTCTCTCTTTTTTCAATCCTCACCCTAGGATATGTTTTAATTGATTTTAGAGAGAGAGGAAGAGAAAGAGGGGGAAACATCGATGTGAGAGAGACATTGATTGGTTGCCTCCCGTATGTGCCCCAACTGTGGGTCAAACCCACATCCTAGGTGTGTGCCCTGAGTAGGGATTGAACCTGGAACATTTTGCCATACAGGATGACACTCTAACCAACTGAGCCACCGGGCCAGGGCTTGAAGTATTTTCTTCTGCTGCTTCTTTTTCCTACCTGATATACCATATAATTTTTCTCTTGCATTTGTATAGCTTTATTGCATATGTCCCTTTTGGAAGTATAAATCATTTATATAAAGTAATTTGGAAGTGTAAATAATTAACACATCACAACACATAATTAAAGTGTCCTACAAGAAAAATGCATCCTGAGTTCTAATTCAGCATCTCTCCTCCTGTCTCAGTGGTTTGAATTCTAAAGCAGCTTAGTAGTCAATGGCTCCCACTGAAAGAACTGAGTGCCAGGTGAGAGCACCAGCCACTTGAGAATTCTTTAGATGTGTAGGCAAGGATAAGCTTTGGGCTGGTTCTTTCCCAGCACCTCTGAATGGTTGACTTCAGCTGATGTCTTGGTCTCCATTTGTATGTATATGTATTATCAATGGCTGGGGACCCAAACCAGTACATCTTAAACTTTAACCTGCTTATGAACTACCTGGAGATGTTTTTAAAATGCAGTTTTGATTCGTTATTTATGGGATGGAGCCCATGAGCCTGCATTTCTACAATGTTCCTAGGTGATATTGATGCTGATGTTGCTGTTCTGTGAACCATGTTTTGAGTAGCAAGGACTTAGAAATCATTCAACCCAATCTGTTAAATAGATGAATTTGACTTTGTCAAGAGGTATACTTCATTTTTTTAAAGTATTTTTATTGATTATGTTATTACAGTTTTCCCAATTTTTTTCACCTTTATCCCCCCTCCAGCCTGTCCCCCAACTCTCCAGCATTCCACCCCCAGTTAGTTCATGTCCATGGGTTGTACATATAAGTTCTTTGAGTCCTCTGTTTCCTATACCATTTTTATCTCTCATCTATTTTGTGCCTATTAATTATGCATCTTCTTCCCTGTACCTTTTCCCCTCGATTCCTCTCTTCCCTCTCCCCACTGAATTCTCTCCATGTGATATCCATTTCTCTGATTCTGCTTCTGTTCTAGATGTTTGCTTGGTTTTTGTTTTCATTGTTTTTTTTTTTTTTTTCCTTTTAGGTTCATTTGTTGATAGTTGTGAGTTTGTTGTCATTTTATTGTTCATATTTTGATCTTTTTCTTAGATAAGTCCCTTTAACATTTCATATAATAATGGCTTGGCGATGATGAACCCCTTTAACTTGACCTCATCTGAGAAGCACTTTACCTGCCCTTCCATTCTAAATGATAGCTTTGCTGGATAGAGTAATCTTGGATATAGGTCCTTGCCTTTCATGATTTCAAATACTTCTTTCCAGCCCCTTCTTGCCTGTAAGGTTTCTTTTGAGAAATCAGCTGATAGCTTATGGGAACTCCTTTGTAGGTAACTGTCTCCTTTCCTGTTGCTGCTTTTAGGATTCTCTCTTTATCTTTAATCTTGGGTAACTTAATGATGATGTGACTTGGTGTATTCCTCCTTGGGTCGAACTTATTTGGGACTCTTTGAGCTTCCTGGACTTCCTGGAAGTCTATTTCCTTTGCCAGATTGGGGAAGTTCTCTTTCATTATTTGTTCAAATAAGTTTTCAGTTTCTTGCTGTTGTTCTTCTCCTTCTGGCACCCCTATAATTCAGATATTGGAATGTTTCAGGTTGCCCCAGAGGTTTGTAAGACTCTTCACTTTTTTGAATTATTGTTTCTTCATTCTGTTCTGGTTGGATGTTTATTTCTTCCTTTCGTTCCAAATCATTGCTTTGAGTCCCGATTTCCTTCCTGTCACTGTTGGTTCCCTGCATATTTTACTTTATTTCATTTTGGGTATCTTTTCTTTGTTTTTATTTTTTGACCAAGCTCAATCAGATCTGTGAGCATTTTGATTACCAGGGTTTTAAATTCTCCATCAGATAAGTTGGCGATCTCCTCATCACTCAATTCTCTTTCTGAGGCTTTGCTCTGTTCTTTCATTTGGGCCATATTTCTTTGTCTTGGCCCACCTGGTAAGTTGTAAGGGGGCAGGGCCTTAGGTATTCACCAGGTCAGAGGAACCCTCTTTGCTGTGCTGTCTGTGGGGAAAGGGCCAGAGAGGGAACAGTGCAGCTCACCTGCTTTTCTTTAGCACACTTTCCAATGGACTCTCATGTGAGACTGGGAGTTTCTCCCACCTCAGCAACCTCCGTAGTCAACAGTCAACTCTGAGTCTCAGTTTCACCTTCAGCCAGCTCTGCCTGCCCAGTCCACCACCTCTCCTCCATTTTTCTGAGCTGGCCTACACAGTCAGCCACTTTACAGGTCTGGTTGTTCTGGTTGATTTTTTTTTCTTTTTGAAGAAAAAGCTGATTGATTTTTTTCTTCAAACTCCATGCAGTTTGATCTTCTGGGGCTTCTGGTTGTTTATTGATTTTATATTGGTTGTTATCCTCCTTTTGGTTGTGTGAGGAGGCAAAATGTTTCTACCTATGCCTCCATCTTGGCCAGAACTCTCAAGAGTCATACTTCCTAATTTCAGAATTGATTGCATCATAAGACCCCTCTTCTCTTAAAAATCCTTGTTCTTTATAGTCCCTACTTTCTGTCAATTGAGGATCATGTACTAGAAATTTCTCTCATCTTCCTCTTGATGATCTTTCTCCTTCTTTCCTTCCTCCCCCACATCACAAATTCTTAAAGAGAAAATATTGTAAGCTGCAGTGTTACATCACACATTCTTAAAGAGAAAATGCTGTGAGTTATAGTGTTACTGGATAAGAGTTCTAGCCTTAGAGGTAGACTGGCTTGTACTTACCATAGGACTGGGGGCCTACAGGGCCATGTACTAGTGGGTGCTTCTTAGATATTTGTTGACTATTGATTGGTTTGTGATTTTAAATACCTTTTGATAACTGAGAAGAGACTAGGAAATTGACGAGAATTGGCTACCCTTTGTCAGCCTATTCCTGCTCACAGAAGCAGAGGCTAGCACACTGCACTGATTGAATAAATCGCTGTGAAGACTGAGGCCCTCATCTGCAAGAGATAGATATTGGTGTTCCAGCACTGGGTCAGGCTTTCAGCACTTCCTCTAATGCTGGTTTCCCATACATTAGACCACAGAGACCAAAGGTATTCACACCTAGTGGCTGGAAAATGCCACAAGGTGTGCATGTGCAAAGCCATCCGTGCCTTCTCCACACCACATGCTCTTGGCCATAGCTCCTTTCCACTCTCTTCATCTCCATTACTTTCTTTCCTGCCTCAATCAGGGTTGCAATTTACAATTAGCCAGGATTTCTTACTTGCCCACATGATATGTGATTTAGTAATATGAAGTAATACTTAACACTAACATTTTAGAACTAATAACCTGCAAAAATGAACCTCTCTCTGTTGAGCTCTTCACCTTGGCATAAGATTATAGTTGTTCTGGTAATGCAAGTATTCTGTTTATATTGCAAAACATCAGTGGTGAGGTGTGCAAAACAAACTTGTGACGAGTGATGCTTCAAGTATACAAATTTGTTAATATTTAAAGAATAAATTAGAGTATACTCAGGAATTTCTGTATAGTTTTTCTTATTGATTTGCAGTTGATATGATTTCATGAGTGAGTGGAAGAGAAAGGTTTTGTTACAATTGGTGAATGGTAACCTGCATATACATTAGAGGTTGGATGGTACTCCCGCTGTCTTAAAAAATTCAGCTGAAGCTCCAAAGCCAATATAATGATTGTACGATAAATTCCTAGGAAGTTGCTGCTAGACATGAACTTACAGTACCTCTACCAAGAGGTGGCCTGGCCAAAGAAGCCTGTATGAAGAGAAGATTAAAAATTCAAGGGACATCATCAAGGAAATGAATCACATGACCTGAGGAGAGGGTTTTGGCTCTTCCTTCCAAGTCTGGGGTTGTTACTATAGATAGTTAGCTAGATATTAATAAAGAGAACAAAGGGAATTAGACATTAAGTTTTAGAAATTGGAGAGCATAAGCCTGCTTGGTTTGCCAGGAAACTATAGCATTTACAGACTTATTCTAACACTTTAGGGTGCTGCTGCCAAGGAGACTTAATCCTAGGAGCACTGTCCACCCTCTGGTACCAGGCTGTTGGGGGGCGCAGGAGGAAGCTCCTGACCATGGAAGCTAATAAAGGGGTGGACCCATCATAAGCCCACAATAGCTTGGAAAGTTGATTGGTTATTTTGAAAAAGCTCCTGATTATAACCCCAGGGGAATAAAGAAGCCCTGCCCCCCCTCTTGCTCAGTGACCCACACTCATCCTGTTCCTTTGTGCATTCTCTCTCTCACTTGGTAACACACACAACCATGTGGGTCTAGCAGCCATGTGGGCCCACAGTGCACCTCTTGAGTTCCAAAGAAGTAGGCTTTAATATGACATAGGAACTCTGGAAACTGGCTTTTGTATTGGCCTTGCTGAAGACATGGTTGGACATTTTCCATGGTGGGACACATGGAAATGGGACACCGGAAACTCAGGGGCAGGTTTCCACCTGAATAAACCTTGCCACACCACAGTCTACCCTGTGTGGGTCCTTGCAATGCTTTTCTCATGATCCCGTGGAAGAGCCTGATTTCCACCATCAACAGGGTGGGGACCCCCTTAGGGCACCTACATTGGATCATAAACATACCAATTAGGTGGCATGTAGGTCCACTTTGCACCATCCTGACTTACCCTAAACCTGCCTTGGAAGAGATCTGGGTGGAGGTGGAGAAGGTACAAAAAGGAGTACAGACCGTTGTCCACTCCCATGCAGGTTGGGGCTAAGCTGGAGGTGAGGGGGGTCAGGTTGTTCATGGAGAGGAAGCCAAGCGTTGAATTACATGGGATTGTTTGAGAGTGAGTCTTGATTACCAAAATGAGGCTTGTTCTTAGAACTGCCAGTTTGGGATCTGTCAAGCGTGGTCAAGAAGTAGAGGAAGGAGAGCTGACAGGGCAGATCTGAAGGCAGTGGCTGGAGGTAAACAAGGCTGTTTCCTGTTTGAACTCTGCTTGATTCCGATCATTCAATGAGTTGGTTTCTTTTCACATTCTTTTACTTCATCCCTTTGACTTTTAATTTTTATTTTTTTTGTTGTTTAGTTACAGTGGTCCAAGCTGGTCTCTTAAGTAAGACTGAGTGCACCCTTGGGAGTTTGTTCTATCAGGGGTTGTCATCGTTACTGGGTGTCTCAGGGGGAAAAGGGTAGGGAGGTTTCAGACTACGTCTTTTTAAAAGTCCCATCCTCCAAAAATACTATCCTGTTGCTCAAGGAGTGGTCTGAGGAGTAGTTGGAGGCCCCTGTCCTAAGATATGTCCCGCGTAGATATTTTCT
Source organism: Glossophaga mutica (assembly GCA_039655065.1). Classification (NCBI taxonomy): domain Eukaryota; kingdom Metazoa; phylum Chordata; class Mammalia; order Chiroptera; family Phyllostomidae; genus Glossophaga; species Glossophaga mutica. The sequence goes on along the minus strand of CM077304.1, from coordinate 169,837,352 downwards.
CATTTGAAACTTATTTCTTTGGGTTAGCAAACACTTTTGTTTTGTCCTTAGGAAGTTTTTAATTGAAACATCAATATTTCCAGGAGGACAGCACCTACGAAAATATTGATCAGTGACCTTGGGAAATTATCTGATGGAATGAAGTCGCCATTCCTGCTTAGGATCCTTCAGTGGCTCCTCAGCGTCTGTGATTCAGTCCGAACAATTCAGCCTGGAACAGAAACTGCTCCCAGGTTAATCCTCTGGTCTGGACTCTTCCTAACCTCTCCCATTCTACTCCATGTTGATGTTGTAGCTCTTCTGGATTCCACACACCCTCTTGAACAAGCTGCTCACTTTTCCTACCTATTCCCATCATGTCTTTCTCCACACACTACCTTAAAAATCTACTTCCTGGGCTGGGTTCAGATGCCACCACCTACTTAAAGTCTTCCTTTAGCCTCCTAATTGATTTCTCTCTCCCTTAGTGATTCTTAAAGCAGAGAGCAGCCCTTACTTGGATAAGATGACATTATACAACAGGGGTTAGAGAAAGAGAAGTAAAGTTTCAGCAAAATTGCAGTTCATGAAGATTTATTGAATAAACGCTGGGACTTCCTTTAAGAGTAGATCATCAGCACTGCTCACCCCTCCCCCTTTTATAGTTCCAAGGTTTACCCTTTCTTCTCACATTGAGTCTAATGAGATATCCTCTCCTGAGTGTCATTTGGGTCCCCTTCCTCTCTGACCACAGGACAATTCTCAGAGGGTTTCCCACATAAATTTCAAAAACAGGCTGATGACCACCCCCTTCCTTCTCTGAAGATCTTGGTAAGCCAGAAAGCCTTCTAAAAATTCTACGGACACATATTTGATGTAAATATGTGTCTGTAGACCTCATATTTACATCATCTTATAGCTTTGTCTGTATACACACAATTCTAGCACACAGCACTGCCGGTCGGCCTCAGAATTTTCTATTTTCTACCCATATGAGTCCATGCTTCTTGGCAATTTCTTCATTGGATATACACATTCTATTACTACATGTAGAGTACATTCTATTACTACTTTGTACTTTGCAGGTGCTTAATAAAATTTTGGTGAATGATGACCCGTGAGACATCCATATGTAGGGGAGAAAACTTCAGAGAGAAGCTCAGTGCAAGTTACAAGACAGCTGTTGGAAGAGGTGTGGCATGAGGGGCTCTGTGCACCAGCTGCCATTTTGCCTGAGACTGGCCTGGAATCAGGCTGACGAACCTGTTCACGTGGGGCTATAGACACCAACCTGAAAGCAGCTTCATACCCTTCTCCCTGCTTCACCTCTTCATGCGTGTTCGCACCAGGGGCAGGCAGCACAAATGTAGGCCTCGGAGTAAGGGGAGTTGTAATTTTGACCACTCACTCCAATGTACGAGGAAGAGGGTTTGCGTTTTTAACAGATTCAGTAGTGTCTAAGTAGTAGGTTGGTGATACTATACCCTTCATTGACTGGTTGGCAAAACTTAATGCAAATGTTAGACCCAGGTCAAAGAGAGTGCAAGAAACGCATTCTTTCCAGGGTTAAATCCTCCCTCTTTCATGGAGCCTTTCCGATTCATATAGTCTACGCACATCACTCCTTTATGAAAGATCATACAGCATTTAATACTTGATCCCGTACAAGCTCTTGATTATGTCTTGCTATTTTTAGTTAGTTTCTTTAATAGCTTCTGTCTTTCATTTGCTTCAAAGCTCATATCTTTCATTGCATTCTTACTTCTTGTCACATGAAGCCGTGTTGAACATGTAAGAAGAACTGAGTAATTACTAATTATTTTATCCTCTAATTAAACCCAGTATGGGGTAGATAGTACAGGTTTTTAGGGGTGTGGGAAAGTAATTTGGGGAAATCATCCCTAAAGATCAAATGTGCAAATATTAACTGAGTTTGCCTCTTGCTTATTCTCAGGGGATTTGAAGCAGATCAACAAGACTTTTCAAGAAATAAACCACAAGTAGCTGAAAAACACAGAAGTTCAAATCACATCCGGTGTAACCCTGTGAGAGAATTTCTGTAGCAGATAAAATCTGTCATTCTGGACCTGAACTTCAGTATTCTGTGATAATGTGTGGGCTGCAAAAACTCTTCTAATCTCACTGACAAAGTTATATTCTTTTCCATAAATCATATCTGAAACTAGAGGAAGCAACTGACTGATAGTGAAAAACGTCTCCAGTGACAGTATATGTATATATATTTAAATCAAAGTAATTGCTTAGTATTATGGAAACTTCACCTCAGTTATAAGTGGCATTTTTCTTAATTTCAGGTGCATTGTTATAAAACCATGGCACACATCTAACCTTTAAACTTACTACCCCACCCCTACCTCTGGCATTATTCATACAGAAGCTTACAACCAGAGACTCGGAAAGCACTTTTAACTACAGCTCATATCGTTAGTGTTTCTGCGATCTAAGCAGAGAACTTTGGGATGCAGTTATAAAAAGCCAAAGGAAACATAAAATGTGAAGAGTCATAGATCTGTTTCTTAAACATTTTTTTTCCGTGTAATGAACATCCTAATGATTGATTTTTTCCAGTTAATGTATTTTCACATATCTGAGAATGAGAAACCCAAGAGTGGTTTGTTAGGATCGTCTCCGAATCCTGAGATGTGAACTAGGAGCCACCGATCGTTACTCAGCTTTTTTTCTGCCGGGCTCCCCTCTGGGCCCACACAGCTTGGTGTCAGTTCCTCATCTTGCTTCTGACCTCCAGACTGGACTTTCTAACTCCCTGATAAATATTTTAGAAAAGTCCCATTGATAATCTAACTCAACAAGCTAAGAGTCCTCGTGATATTATTACTAAGAAATATTCGCATTAACAACATTGACATTCTGCACACACCTGAGTCAACTTTGACCTCCACTGTTTGTCTCCTACAGGCAGTGGTGGCCAAGTTCCATTGATTCTGACTTCAAAATGTCTAGGGAATACTCTTCCAGGTTTCCATTTCTATTTCCACTGTCTTAGTTCAGGTCACACCTTTTTTTTTTATTGCTTGCCTGAGTCATGGCAATAAATAATTGTCTAATTGTTCTCATGGGCTGGCATTTGTTCCCTCTGAAAAGCATCCTCTGTGTTGTCCCCAGGGTACTCTTGCTAAAGAATGATATGGATGACGTTCGTTTTCTGCTAAAAATCCTGTGGTGGGTCCTCTCTGTTTACTGAATCTGTTTCTAACTTAACTCCTTAGCTTCATTTTTTGCAGCTCCCTCCCATCTCCCCACACGGAACACACTGAGACAGCGCACTGAGATTGCTCAATGAGATACCCACTTCCACCGCCTGTGTCTTTGCTTGAGTTGGTTTCACCCCTAGAGCCTTCAGCAAGATAAGATGTAAATATCTTACAACTTCCTTTAGCCCATCACCCCTCCAGGCCCCAAGCATCACTCTTCCTTTCAGGTTTAAAGACAACTCCTCTGGCAGGCTCCATGAAAATGTTTACGTTTCTGCCTCTCTTGCATATCAAACAGGCTTAGAGAGCAGGCACTGTGTCATTTTCTCTCTCTTTTAAAAATATTTGACTTAGTGATGACTATATATTAAGTACTCAATAAATTCTTCTTGTTGAATGAATGAATAAATGAATTGTTGCCTCCCTTGTAAATCTTTATCTGATGCTCTGAAGCAAACGTATTTTCTTCATTAGGTGACTATAATATTTTGTATACAGCTCCAAGTTTTTTCTCTTCACATATGGTTTTCAACAGTTTTCTATGATGTGGGTTGGCGTGGTTTTTTTTATTTTTTTATTTTTTATTTTTATATTTTTCTTGCTTGGGCCTTGAAAGACTTCTTGAATCTGTGGCCTGATGTCTTGTAAAATTCATGGTCATTATTTCTTCAAATATTACTTAGCCCCTTTCTTTTCTTCCTCCTCTTTGGGACTCTAATCCCATATATTGAGAATTCAATAAATAGACTTAATATAGGACTTCTGGCCAAGATGGAGGCATAGGTGGACACACTGTGCCTCCTCGAACAACCAAAATTAAGGACAACAAAGATTTAGAAGCAAGAAAACATCCATAACTGACAGAAAATTGAACTGTATGGCAGTCCGACAACCATTCATCCAGACCAGTAAGAGGGGCGGAGTCCCAGCAGGAAAAAGTGGAGGTTGGAGGACCCAGACATGCCGGCAGTGGCTGGAAGACCCCAGGCATGGGGTAGCAATGGGCAGATCCAGTGAGGCCGCACAAGGAGGTTGGCTGACCAGGCGGTCCAACATTCATGCACAGATAATCCAGGCGAAGGGGAAGCGGTGGAAGGGACTGGAATCTGAGAGAGAGAGGAGCAAGCGCCATTGTTCCCTCTCAGACTCGGCCCCCTCATACAGCGTCACAACACAGCAACTGGGCTGCCCCACCCTGGGGAACACCTAAGGCTCTGCCCCTCACTATGTAACAGCCGTGACCAGACCAAAAAACAAAAAACAAAAAACAAAAACCCAACCAAAAATGGCTCAAATGGGAAAAAATATCAGAGCCCCAGAGCTAGTTCATCTAAGTGAGCAAGAGATAGCCAACTATCAGATGCACAGTTCAAAGCCCTGGTGATCAGGATGCTCACAAAATTGGTTGATTTTGGTCACAAATTAGATGAAAAAATGAAGGCTACAATACATGAAATGAAGGAAAACGCACAGGGAACCTAGAGATGGGAGGAAAACTGGGACTCAAATCAATGGAGTGGACCAGAAGGAAGAAAGAAACAATCAAACAGAAAAGAAGGAAGAAATAAGAATTCAAAAAGATGAGGAGAGGCTTAGGAACCTCCGGGACATCTTTAAACATCCCAACATCCAAATTATAGGGGTACCAGAAGGGGAAGAGGAAGAGCAACAAGTGGAAAACTTATTTGAACAAATAATAAAGGAAAACTTCCCCAATCTGGCAAAGGAAATAGACTTCCAGGAAGTCCAGGAAGCTCAAAGAGTCCCAAAGAAGTTGGACCCAAGGAGGAACACACCAAGGCACAGCATAATTACATTAGCCAAGATTAAAATGAAGGAGAGAATTCTAGAAGCAGCAAGGGATAAGAAGAGAGTTATCTACAAAGGAGTTCCCACCAGACTGTCAGCTGATTTCTCAAAAGAGACCTTACAGGCAAGAAGGGACTGGAAAGAAGTATTCCAAGTCATGAAAGTCAAGGACCTACATCCAAGATTGCTCTATCCAGCAAAGCTGTCATTTAGAATGGAAGGGCAGATAAAGTGCTTCTCAGACAAGGTCAAGTTCAAGGAGTTCATCATCACTAAGCCCGTATTATATGAAATGTTAAAGGGACTTATCTATGAAAAAGAAGATAAAAAAAACATGTATAGTAAAATGTCAGCAAACTCACAATTATTAACAACCACACTAAAACAATAGCAAAGTAAGCAAACAACTAGAATAGGAACAGAACCACAGAAATGGAGATCATATGGAGGGTTAGCAACAGGGGAGTGGAAGGAAGAGAGAAGGGGAAAAGATACAGAGAATAAGTAGCATAGACGGCAGGTAGAAAATAGACAGGGGGAGGTCAAGAATAGTGTGGGAAATGTAGAAGCTAAAGAACTTATGACACATGGACATGAACCAAAGTGGGAGTGGAATGTGGGTGGGAGGGGTATGCAGGGTGTAAGGGAATGAATGGGGGAAAATAGGACAACTGTAATAGCACAATCAATAAATAAAATATATTAAAAAAACAAAAAATAGACTTAATAGACAATTAACAGAGCTGGAAAGGGGATTAGTAATCTGGAAGATAAGACAGTCAAAATGATCCAGAGTAAAGTACAGGGGAAAAGAAGGAAAATACCACAAGAGACATGTGGGACCCAGTAGAAAAATTTGTTTATTGAGTTCTCAATTTTTGATATCAATTCTAGAATTTTCATTTGATTCTTTTTCATTTATTCTAAATCATTGGTGAAATTCTCACTCTTACTATCTATTTCTTGTCTTAAAATATTTAAATAACTCCTTGGAACTCCTCTGGAGGGTTTGTTTCTGTTGACTTTTTTCCTTCTTGGTAACTTGGTCATCTCTTGGATGTCTGGTAACATTTTATTGAATGCCATATATATATATACATCAATTGCAGAGATTATAGTTGATATGTTCTTGCTCCAGAGAGAGTTTAAAAATCTTTCAGTACTTGGATACTGCTGACAGCTCTGCCCAAATTCTTAGTCTTAGAAGCCACTCAATAGGTGATTCTAACAAATCAGTAAGTGTCTCAAGGAGAAACGCTGCTCTGATTATTGGGCCCGTGTCTCTCTGCTTCCCTCCTATCCTCAGTCTTGGCCCTTTAAGTCCTGGTGCCTGGCTGGCGCCGAACTCCTGTTTTTGTCCCCATACATCTGTGAGATGGTGAACACTCTACTCAACTTGTTTACTGCTTAGCAGTTGCTTTCTGCTTGGCCTCACAGCTCTTCCCTGTGTGCTGTGTACGAATCAACAAACACCCCAAGGAGCTAAGGCGTACGGAATATCGGGCTTGCTTCAGTGACTTTCTCTGCTCTCTAAACTCCTGACCCTGTGAAGTCTGACTTCTTTGAGAGTTTCCAATGTCTTCAAACAGATTTTTTTGTTGTTTTATCACATCTTCATAGTTTGTTCTGTGCGGTGATTAATCTGTTATAAGATAGTCCGCCATAGCTGGAAGTTGGACTCCATTTTTTTTCTATTACAGCACTTTCTTCTACTATACACTTCCAGATGTGTTTCTTTCTCCCATTTCTGTCTTCCTTGAGAACAAGAGCAGTGTTTTCTTCCATTTTTCTCTTGTAAAATGCCAATTAATTCATAAATTCATTCAACGATATTTTTTGAGCTATCTACTATGGGCTAAGTGCAGAGGATATATCTGTGAATAAAATAGACAAGGTCTCAGCTGTTATGGAACTCATGTCCTGATGGAGAAGAAGGCAGACAAATAGACAGCAAAAATATCAAATGTACAAAATTACCTTAGAATACTGGGCGAGGGGTGGGAGGCTACTTAAAGCCCTCTCTGAGTGGTTCACCGTTAAGATCTAAAAAACAACAACAAAAAGTCAGCTATGAAGGTATTTGGAGAATTCCAGGTAAAGACAGGAGCAAGGGTGAAGGACCCAACATGCTTGCTAAAATGGATTAAGTTCGTGAGATTCTAAATGAAAAATGTCAACATAAGCTATATTTTTAGAGGAAACATTATACATTTTAAAGTGTTTCTAAGTTTTGCTATAAATAATTGTCTCCGGCTGTAATGTGTGCTATGTATGAAGTACTTTAACTCATTTAGGAATCATGAGTATTACTTATGGCTCATGAGAGAGTTAAGATACCTCTCATAGACATAAGTCCCTGCAGAGCTGAGTAGAAACAGTAATTGCTTTTTTTCTTACCTTTGAGGTATATGCAAACATGTTATTTTTGTTTAATAATCACATTAATAATTATGATTTATGTAGAAATACTACATTTTTACCAGGGCTCAGAATCAGTTAGGATCTTAGCAAAAACTAGAATTCAAAGCACATAATTCAGGAGACTGCAAAGAAGAGTCTACTTACAGGGGTGTGAACAGGGTAAGGGAATAAGCAGAGAGGGTGGGGAACCCAGAGACCAGCAACAGCAGCAGCCAGCACTGCCCAGGCCTGAAGGGACATGGGCATTACAAAGCATGACAGTGCAGTGTAAGCTGAATTCAGGAGGGCTGTAGCTGCTGCTAGAAAACACGACCTGGAGAAGGCAGGGAGCGGAAAAGAGATGCCCTGTCTTCCCTTTCCTTCTGCCTCCCTTGGAGGTGCCTCCTTTGGTCAAACCCACCCAAGAGCCCGCCGGTAGTGCAGACTGGTTGATGTAGTCTGCGGAGTTGATCCCCAGGGCTCAGAGTTGCACAGATAAAGGGCAAAGACGGACCTGGGGAAAGGGAGCAAACCAACCATAACTCACATGCTCACTTCTGAAACAGCAAGCAATAATGGGTCTGAAGAGAGTTAAGAGGTTTCTTTTGGGGATCCAGCCTCACTAGGATTTGTGTGATAGAAAGTGACTTTCCCAAGTATAGAGAACCCGAATGATTTTCAGTCATTCATTTTGCCACTAAGGACAGAAAATTACTGTGAAGAAAGTTAAACATTTGCTTAGGAGACGATGAGAATAGCTTTCTCAGTGGAGTTTTGAAGGACTGTTTTAAGGCAGAGTGTGGCATTTGTGCTTGTAGGAGGAAGGGACAGATCAGGAAGAATGGGGACAAAGAAGCGGGTCAGAGAGAGGGGCAGGAAGGAGGAGCCTGCAGTAGAGCATGGGCGCTCAACATATAATCACTCGTACTCCCCAAATTTCTTTAAATCTAGTGACGCGCTGAAAATTTGTTTGCTAATCGAGGAGTCATGACATTGATATGATTATTGCTTTATGGCACAGAAATAGCTATCCTTTCCATTCAGCAATTTAAAATAGCAAAATATTAAAATTTTATTGCCATGCATATACCCAAACACCCATACATAGTTATCTACATGCCCTCCCACGTAAAACATCACTGTTTCCAGGCCTGGAGACTTGTTGGATTTAGGCTAAGTCATATGTAGGTCATGTATGATATTTTCCTCTAAAATATCCCAAATGTAACAACCTCTTATTCTACATCTGAATATTGTGTAACTTTTCACTCAATATTTTTTTATTAATGTCTAACTTAAATTTCCTTTTTTATCCAAACTGAAAATAGGACAGTTCTTAGATGAGAAAGGGAAATGTGATAAATTGTATTCGTTTAGAGTGTACATGCCCCATTTTTTCCTGTGAGTTTGAAATGATTTATGTCACATGTTGTTTTTCAAAAGCTTAGTTAGCATTTACCATTTTAGTACTTTATAAATTTTTAACTCATGAAATCTCAAGCAACTTTGTGAAATATACCATATTAGTATCATTTCATTATACATATGGGAAGACTGAGAAGCATGGCACAGAGAGTTTAAATAACACCAGACCAAACAGTTAACAAATGGGGGAAGCTGGGGTTCAATCCCAGGGAGTTGGCTTCAGAGCCTGTGGGTGAAGCCACTATGCCAGACTTTCTGTATTCAGCGGAGGCTTGTGCTTTTGGAAATTCTGTCCCTGTAGGGTGCAGGTTTCCACATTATAAACTGAAGTATTACCAAACATTTAAACTAACATTTTCAAAAGTACCCTTATATAAGTCTTCGTTCGCCTTACAAGTACTGTTGATAGTAATAAGAGAATTCATAAGATAATTTATCAACGTTTCTTCAGGCCAACAGAAAAGACAGATCTAATCAGCATTTCTGAAAATGCGTTCCCTGCGGAAATGCCCTGCAGGATGCTCCCTGCAAAGAATGTTTCTGTCATCAGTACAGTTAGCAGAACATCATGTACTGGGTCCCTATATTTGAGGTTCACCACATACAATTCAAAGACACTGAACAGTTCTCCAGTAAAGACACCTATTTAATTGCTTTTTCGATCTTAGCGTTACCAAGTTAAATTTCCCAAATAATTATCCTAATATATCTATCTGATGCAGACACCGCCTGCAGTGTCCACATCATTATGGATGAAATAAGACATACACACTGACTACCGAGTCCGGTGGAGGAAAAAGGACAGCATAGCTTTTCTTCCAAGGAGAGCAAAAGCCGCAGCCTCGGCCATGACAGGCCTTTATTTTGTTTCTTTCCCATTACATGATGGTCCTCATTTCCTATGCACAGATTCGCTATAGGTGGTTACCTTTTACAGACAACAATGGAGCCAATGCCACTAATTACATCACAGAAGAAGGATATTTGCAAGTGAAAAAGGGAAAAGTGGTTGAACCTGTTACATTGGTCCTTGCAAGATACAGCATGAATTTTAGGAAGTTACAGTAAGCATTTGCTGTCCCAATTCAGGGTGAGGGAGTTTTAGCAAAAGCAAGACTCAAAGTGGCCTAGGCACATTGCAAACCTGATTTCCCACGAGAGAACCTATCTGTGGATGTGGGTCCTGTGCATCTCTGAATGGGACCTGGGCCCACACTATGCAGAAGGGTCTCCCACATATATCTGTTAGCATCCTCTAGGACCAGCTTTTTACAATTTTGAACTTGTTTCTAAATCAAAGCTTTAGCTCAGAAATTTCTAGAAGGCAAACAAAAAGTGGAGAGGGCTGAAAAAAATGACCAAGAAAGCAAAACAAAAATACAAACTCTTTTTGGCCTACATTGTCTAATAATCTGCTAAACTGATATTTTTCTATCACCGAATAACATTGTCCATTGGATTTCTTTCCAATCTTAGGCAAGTTTGGAAAGTATAGTGGCAAACCTCCGTTGCCATCCCTGTGTGTGCTGTGAATGTCTTCTCAAACAGCTTTGCTTTTTTGACATTTTGGAGTGATTTTGAATGCTCCTAAAGGGCATAGCTAAATCCAGATCTGGTGGAGACACTGTTAGTCATCTGAGAAGAGCCATGGAGTACACACACATATGTAAAAAAGAGATATTTTTATTTTCTTTTAAAAAGATTTTATTTTTCAATTACAGTTTACATTCAGTGCTATTTTGTATTAGATTCAGGTATACAGTACAGGGGTCAGGCAATCACATACTTTAAAAAGTGATCCCTCTGATATATCCAGTATCCACTTAGCACCAGACATAATTATTACAATATTATTGACTATATTCACTATACTGTGCTTTACATTCCTGTGACTATTTTGTAACTACTGTAATATAAAACACAGAAATGAGAGAGAAAAAGAGAAATAGAGATAGACATAGGGATGTCTGCTATCTGGAAAAAGTCCACCATTTTTAATATAATAAAAATAGTTTGTGTGACATCAATGTAACCTGGCAGCCAAGGAGAGTGGACTGGAATGCACATGCATGAACAATGATGACTTCACTGTACTAGTCAGTGGGGCTGGTAGATGCTGTTGAGTGAGCATGTGTACTGTGTGGACATCACATTAAAAAATGACTGAGTAGAGCAATGAATCAGCACCAAATTTTGCATTAAGCTTCAACATTCCTCCATGGAAACTATTTGGATGATTCAGAAGGCCTCAGCTATGGGCAAGTGGTGATTGGCAGCTTCATCATGACAAGATGCCTGCTCACATCTCGTACAGAGTTTTTTGGCAAAATATCAAATCACCCAGGTGACTCAGTAATCCTAGAGCCCAGATTTGGTGTCCTGCAACTTCTGGTTTTCCCAAAACTAAAATCACCTTAGAAAGGGAAGACATTTCAGACTGTTGATGAGATTCAGGAAAATATGATGGGGCAGATGATGGTGATTAGGGGAACTGTGTGAGGTCCCAAGGTGCCTACCTTGATCGAGACTGTGGCATCATTGCCCTGTGTACAATGTTTCTCGAATCTTTTATCTTCTTCAATAAATGCCTCTGTATTTCAGGGTACATGGCTGGATACTTTTTGGACATGAGCAAGAGAGGGAGACAGAAGCATTATTGAGTCATTATTTATTTCAGGCTCTGTAGTTATCATAACCACTCCATGCTCTAATTTATCTACTTCTGGAATGGGATTCCCAATCACATTTTAAGAATAGGGCTAAGAATGTTGGTAACAAATTCCTGTAGGGTTTTTTTTTTTTTTTTTTTTTTTGGTGCATGTGCACGTGTCGGGGAAGCTCTTTATTTCTTTCTCAATTTTAAATGATAGACTTTCTGGGTAAAGTAGTCTTGCTTGTAAGGTCCTTGCTTTTCATCACTCTGAGTATTTCATGCCAAACCTTTTTTTAAAAAAGATTTTATTTAATTTTAGAGAGAGGGGAAGGTAGGGAGAAAGAGAAGAAGAGAAACATCAATGTGTGAGAGAAACATTGATTGGTTGCCTCTTGTACATACCCCTAACTGGGGGTCAGCCCACAACCCAGGCACCCAGGCATGTGCCCTGACCAGGAATAGAATTAGCACAGCAATCTTTCACTTTGCAGGATCTTCATTCGCTCAACCAACTGAGCTACATCAGGCAGGACAATGCCAAATCCTTCTGTCCTAAAATGATTCTGTTGAAAAATCAACTGAAGTCTCACTGGAAGCTCCCTTGCAGGTAACTGTCTTTCTCTTGTTGCTTTTAAGATTCTCTCTTTGTCTTTAACCTTCACTATTTTAATGGTGATATGTCTTGGTGTGGTTCTCTTTGAGTTCATCTTGTCTGGAACTCTCTGTGCTTCCTGGATTCGTATGTCTTTCTCCTTCACCATGTTAGGGAAGTTTTCAGTCATTATTTGTTCAAATAGATTCTCAATTCATTCCTTGTTCTCTCTCTTCTCCTTCTGGTACCCGTATGATGCAGATGTTGTTACATTTCATGTTGTCCCAAACGTCCCATAAACTATCCTTGTTATTTAAAATTCTCTTTTCTTATTTGCTTCTCTTATTGGGTATTTTCTGCTACCTTGTCTTCTAAATCGCTGATTCAATCCTTTGCTTCATCCAATCTACTGATATTCCTTCTAGTGTATTCTTCATTTCAGATATTGTATTTTTCATTTCTGACTGTTACTTTTTAAATTGTTTCTATGTTCCTTTTCATGCTGTTGTAATTCTCACAAATTCCTTGAGCATCCTTATAATCATTTTTTGAACTGTCTATCTGATAAATAGCTTGCCTCCATTTCATTTAGCTCTTTTTTTTGGTCACAAAGACCCCTAAAAAGCACACAAAGACATTAAAGCTAAATAACATGTTACTAAGCAATGAATTCGTTAATAATGAGTTCAAAAAAGAAATCAAAAGATACCTTGACAGACTTGAAAATGAGAACACGCAGCAGAAATGCTATAGAATGCAGCAAAAGCAGTTCCTAAGAGGGAAATTCATAACGTTACAGGCCTACCTCAAGAAACAAGAAAAATCTCAAATAACCAGTATAACTTCATACTTAAAAGAACTAGAAAAAGAACAGAAGCAAAGCTAAAAGTAATTAGAAGAAAAGAATAATTAGGATTAGAGCAGATATAAATGAAATAGAGTCTAAACAAATACAAGATATCAATGAAACCAAGAGGCGGTTCTTTGAAAAGATAAACAAGATTGACAAAACTTTAACCAGACTTACCTAGGAAAAAAGAGAGAGGACCCCACTAAATAAAATCAGGAATGAGGGAGGAAAAGTCACAACTGACACCAAAAAAATACAAAAATTATAAGAAAACATTACAAACAACTATATGTCAACAAATGGAACAATCTGGAAAAAATGATTAATTCCTAGAAACACATAATTCTCCCTAAAATGAATCAGGAAGAATCAGAAAATCTTAATAGACAGATTACAACTAATGAAATTGAAGCAATAATAATAATTTAAGAAATCTCCCAGGAAACAAAAGTTCTGGACCGGATGGCTTCTTCACAGGTGAATTTTATCAAACATTCAAAGATCTAACACATGTTCTGTTAAACTATTCCAAAAAATTCAAGAGAAGGAAAGACTCCCAAGCTCATTTTACAAGACTAGCACTATTCTAATTCCAAAACCATATAAAGACACTACAAAAAGAAAAATGATAGGCCAATATTCCTGATGAACATAGACGCTAAAATCCTCAACAAAATATTAGCGAACTGAATATAGCAATACATCAAAAAGATCACACGCTATGATCAAGTAGGATGTATTCTGGGGATGAAAGATTGGTACAACATTCCCGAATCAATAAATGTGTCACATTGCAAAACTGAATGAGGGAAAAAACCGCACAATCATGTCAATAGACACAGAAAAGGCACTTGATAAAAATCCAGCACCCATTTACAATAAAAATGCTTAATAAAGTGGCAAAAAAGGGAACATACTTCAATGTAATAAAGGTCATATATGACAAACCCACAGCTGACATCATACTCAACAGGCAAAAATGACAAGTGTTTCCCTTAAGAGTCCCTCTCCTTTCTCTTCTCATTCTCTCTTTCTCTGTCTCTTGTTCCCTTAAGATTGTGAACAAGATAGAAATGTCCACTTTCACCATTCCTTTTTTAAAATATATTTTATTGATTATGCTATTACAGTTGTCCCATTTCTCCCCCATCGTTCCCCTCCACCCTGCACACCCTCTCCCACCCACATTCCCCCCCTTTAGTTCTTGTCCATGTGTCATAAGTTCTTTAGCTTCTACATTTCCCACACTATTCTTGCCCTCCCCCTGTCTATTTTCTACCTACCATCTATGCTACTTATTCTCTGTACCTTTTCCCCCCTCTCTCCTCCTCCCACTCCCCTGTTGCTAACCCTCCATGTGATCTCCATTTCTGTGTTTCTGTTCCTGTTCTAGTTGTTTGCTTACTTTGCTTTTATTTTAGGTGTGGTTGTTAATAATCGTGAGTTTGCTGACATTTTACTATACATGTTTTTTTTATCTTCTTTTTCATAGATAAGTCCCTTTAACATTTCATATAATAAGGGCTTGGTGATGATGAACTCCTTGAACTTGACCTTATCTGAGAAGCACTTTATTTGCCCTTCCATTCTAAATGAAAGCTTTACTGGATAGAGCAATCTTGGATGTAGGTCCTTGCTTTTCATGACTTGGAATACTTCTTTCCAGCCCCTTCTTGCCTGTAAGGTCTCTTTTGAGAAATCAGCTGACAGTCTGGTGGGAACTCCTTTGTAGATAACTCTCTTCTTATCTCTTGCTGCTTCTAGAATTCTCTCCTTCATTTCAATCTAAGGTAATGTAATTATGCTGTGCCTTGGTGTGTTCCTCCTTGGGTCCAACTTCTTTGGGACTCTCTGAGCTTCCTGGACTTCCTGGAAGTCTATTTCCTTTGCCAGATTGGGGAAGTTCTCCTTTATTATTTGTTCAAATAAGTTTTCCACTTGTTGCTCTTCCTCTTCCCCTTCTGGTACCCCTATAATTTGGATGTTGGGACGTTTAAAGATGTCCCGGAGGTTCCTAAGCCTCTCCTCATTTTTTTAATTCTTGTTTCTTCCTTCTTTTCTGTTTGATTGTTTCTTTCTTTCTTCTGGTCCACTCCATTGATTTGAGTCCCAGTTTTCGTCCCATCTCTATTGGTTCCCCATGCGTCTTCCTTCATTTCATGTATTGTAGCCTGCATTTTTTTCATCTAATTTTTGAGCAAAATCAACCAATTTTGTGAGCATCCTGATCACCAGGGCTTTGAACTGTGCATCTGATAGGTTGGCTATCTTTTCACGGCTTAGAGGAATTGGCTCTAGAGATTTGCTTTGTTCACCGGTTTGAGCCATTTTTGGTGTTTTGTTTTTGTTTTGTTTTGTTTTGTTTTTGTTCTGGTCGCGGCTGTTGCGTATGAGGGGTGGAGCCGTAGGTATTTCCCACTGTGGGGCAGCCCAGTCGCTGAGTTGTGATGCTGTTGGTGGGGGCGGGGTCTGAGAGAGAACAATGGCGCCTGCTCAGCTCTCTCCTGGATTCTAGTTCCTTCCGCCGCTTCCCCTTCACCTGGATTGTCTGCACACGGGAATGTGGGACCACCTGGTCAGCCAGCCGCCTTGTGCGGCCTCACTGGGTCTGCACAGTTGCCACCCTGTGCCTGGGGTCTGCCAGCTGCCGCCTGTGGGCCCAGAGTCCGCCAGCCGCTGTCTGTGCACCTGGGAACTGCCAGCTGCTGCTGCTTGTGTTCCCGGGTCCGCACCTCCACTTTTTCCTGCCACGACTCCACCCCTCTTACTGGTTTGAATGAATGGTTGTTGGGCTTCCGTACAGTTCAATTTTCTATAAGTTCTGGTTGTTTTCTTGTTTCTAAATATTTGTTGTCCTTAATTTTGGTTGTGAGAGGAGGCACAGTGTATCCACCTACGCCTCCATCTTGGCTGGAACCACTTTCACCATTCTTATTCAACATAGTACTAGGAGCCCTAGCCATAGTGATCAAACAAAAAGATGAAATATAAGGCATCCAAATTGAAAAGGAGAAAGTAAAACTGTCATTATTTGCAGATGATATGATACTGTATATAGAAAACCCTGAAGACTTCACCAAAAAAGTACTAAAACTGATAAATGAATTTATTAAAGTAGCAGGATACAAAATAAATATCCAGAAATCAGTGGTAGTTTTATACACCAATAATGAACTATTACAAAGGGAAACTAAGAAAATAATTCCATTTACAATAGTATCAAAAAATACCTAGGAATAAATTTTACCAAGATGTAAAAGACCTGTACTCAGAAAATTATGACACTGAAGAAAGAAAATGAAGAAGATACAAATATGTGGAGGCGTATAATGTGTTCATCAATAGAAAGAATTTACATCATTAAAATGTCTATACTACCCAAAGTAATCTATGGATTCAATGAGATTTGTATCATGATAGCAATGGTGTATTTCACAAAACCTGCACAAATATTCCAAAAATTTATAAATTTATATTAAAATTTATAATAACAAAATGGAACAACAAAAGACCTTAAATAGCCACAGCAATTCGGAAAGGGAAAAACTAAGTTGAAGGACTCATGCTACCTGATATCAAACTATATTACGAGGCTATAATAATCAAAACAGCATGGTACTGTCATAGAAACAGACATATAGAGAGCCCAGAAATAAACCCTGCATTTATGGTCAATTAACATTTGACAAAAGAGGCAAAAACATACAATGGGGTAAAGACAATCTATTCAATAAATGGTGTTGGGAAAATTGGATAGATACATGGAAAAAAATAAAACTAATCACCTTTTTACACCATGCATAAGAATAAACTCAAAATGGATTCAAGACTCAAATATAAGACTCAAAACCATAAAAATCCTAGAAGAAAACATAGGCAGTAAAATCTTGGACATTTCTTTAGCAATTTTTTTTCTGATGTACCTCTTCAGGGAAGGGAAACAAAACAAAAAATAAACAAATGAGACTATATCGAACAAAAGTTTTTGTCCAGCAAAGGAAAACATCAACAAAGTAAAAGATAACCCACTGAATGGGAGAAGATATTTTCCAATAATACACCTGATAAGGGGTTAATAATTCAAATTTATACAGAACTCAGACAACACCAGAAAAACAAACAACCCAATTAAAAAGTGGGCTGAAGACTTGAATAGACATATGAAAAGATACTCAATGTCAATAATCATCAGATAAATGCAAATTAAAACCACAATGAGATATTGCTTCATACTTGTCAGAATGGCTATCATCAATAAATCATCAAACGAGTGTTGGCAAAGATGTGGAGAAAGGGAACACTCCTGCACTGTTGGTAGGAATGCAGACTGGTGCAGCCAGTGTGGAAAGCAATATAGAGTTACCTCAAAAAATTAAAAATGGAATTGCTTTATGACCCAGCAATTCCAGTTCCAGGAATATATCCTAAGGAACTGATAACACTAATTTGAAAGAATATATATACCTTTGCGTTCACTGAAGTGTTATTTACAATAGCCAAGATTGGAAGTAGCCCAAGTGTCCATCAGTAAATGAGTGAATAAAAAAGTAATGGTACATTTACACAATGAAATACTACTCAGTTGTAAATAAGAAGAAAATCTTACCTTTTGCAAAAACATGGATGGACCTGGACAGTATTATGCTAAGTGAAATGAGCCAGTCAGAGAAAGGCAAATACTGTATGATTTCACTTACATGTGGAATCTAATGAACAAAATAAATTAACAAACCAGCTAGAAACAGATTCTTAGATACAGACAACAGACTGACAGCTGCCAGAGGGGAGGGGATTATGGGTCTGGGTGAAAAAGGTGAAGGGATTAATCAAACAAAGAAAAAACTCATAGACACAGACAATAGTATGGTGATTACTGGATGGAAATAGGGCTGGCGGAGGCAGAAGAGGGTAAAGAGGGGATAAATGGTGATTGAAAGAGGCTTGATTTGGAGTTGTGAACACACAATTCAACATATAGATGTTGTATTATAGGATTTTAACCCAGAAACTTATATAATTTTATTAACTAATGTCACCCCAATAAATTCAATACAAATAAAAGAAAGGGATGTTGGTTCCTCTCTCTTCCCCTTCTCAACTCTCTCCTTCCCTTTTCTCCCCTTCCCTCTCCTTTCTCTTCTCATTCTCTCTTTCTCTGTCTCTCAATAGCCAGCAGTCAGGTTTAGGTTTGTTGTATTTCTGCACAATCTGTTCTGACCGTGGTGTTGGGCCTCTGGCTTTGCCCTCCACCTTCGTCCTGGTATTCTGCCCACCCGCTCTCCAATCTTTTGGTTCCTTTTGGACAACAGGTTAACAGTCTCAAGAGCAACACAGAGAACAATTTGGTTTTCTCACAGTCATTATTGCTCCTCATATTTCTCTCCCTCAACTCAGCTTCCAAGGCCCAGGATGCTTGGAAACCACTGCTGCGTTGGACCCTCAAGGCCACACTTCTAGTTTCCATTAACCTGGGGCCTGCTCCGGCAGCGAGGAAACTGCTCTGTGGAAGTAACTTGTGAACTGTACAAAATGCATCACTTTTCCACAGCACCAGAGCACCATGTAGTAAATTCTTTTTATTGCACAGAATGCCATCCTGGTGTACTGAACTCACATGCGTGAGCTATTTTCTCCCTTCGAAAATAGGGTTCTGGCTTGCCAATAAACTTGAGTCTGGTAGATAGACTGGGGGAATATTTGGCTGAGGGTGAGCCAGGATAGGGCAAGCAGGGGGCAGTGTTTGGTCCCTAAAGCTTCTAGAAGGATTTTCTGGGGACTCTAAAACTGAATTCTTGACCATCGTTTGCTGAAGTAACATTAATTAGTGACAGCAATAACGACAACAATGGCAACGATGGTTTATTTAGCTCTTATCAAATTCTGGCACACGGGAAGCTACTTCACACAGATTATGTCACTTACCAAAAGCAGTGTGAGAGAGGTGTTTTGCTATCATCATTTTACAAACGAGGCCATGAGACTTGGGTAGAGAGGTGAAGCCCCATTCTTAATATCATATACGTAGAATATATCGAAGTAAGGGTTCAAACTCAATCATTTACTCAACAAATATTTATGTTCCAGGAACAGTTCTAAATGCCAAGTATATAGCAGAAAACCCCCCAAAGCGAATATAGTATATTCAATGATGAAAAGTGTAATGGAGAAAAATAAAGTAGTGCAAAGATATAGAAAGCATTTGTGTGAAAGACAGTTTTATTTTACGTGCAAAGGGGTCAGGAAAATTCTCTCTGACGAGATGACATTTGAGTAGAGAGCTGAAGGGAACGCAGAAACCAGCAATGTACATATTCCAGAGACAGGTAAACAGCAAGTGCAAGGGGCCTGCTGTGGGTACGTGCCTGGCATGGCCAAGGGCAGGAGGCCAGCATGACTAGAGCAAAAAGAGTGAGGGGAAGGAGAAAGAAATGAGAATGAATGTCCCTATAAAGGAGGCTTGCTCGCTCCTTTTGCCATGTGAGGACATAATAAGACAGTGGCCCTCTATGTACAAACCAGGAAGCAAGCTTTCATCAGACAGTGCATCTGCTGGACCCTTGATCTTGGACTTCCCAGCCTCCAGAACTGTGACAACTAAATGTTGTTTATAAGCCACTGAGTCAATGGTACTTTTGGTATAGCAGCTCAAATGGACTAAGACACGCTGTAAAGGCTAGTGATGGGTCTCTTTTTGCTCTGAGAGATATCCAGGACCTGGTACCTTTTAATTACCCAGGGTCAGGTGGCCTAGACTCTCTCTGCTCTTGAAAGAGAATAATCACCCTTTGGGATTCCATAAAGGGATCACAGATGGATGCTCTAATTCTTCATGATTTCAGCAAGTGATAGTTGGAAAGGATACCCTCTTCATTCCACACCTTTGGAAGCTTGCCCAGGGAAGTGAGCTGCCCCGCAGAACTGCTCCGAGGGGGCCCCTGCCATTCCCTACAACTACGCACCATTTTGAACCGCGAGAATGGACAGCTGGTTCTAGGTCTTCCCACATTTCTTCTTGAGAGGCTTCCTGGACCAACCCCATGGGGATTATGAATATTTTTTTCTTAATTCTTAATCCCTATCAGATAACCAACCCCTCACTGTGTATTCCCTTATTGCCACACTGCTTTGCACATCCTGAAACCTGAACTTTCTTCCATTTCTTTTCATCATCTGTTCAAACCCTTCCTCCGTGCCCCCGCTGGAGCTCCTGCTCTGTCATCAGCAGAGACCCATTCTCACCCCCTTCCCTGAATGTTCCCTCGACCTCTTCACTCTTCACTCTAAATGGAACGTGGCTGTCCCCAGGACACTGCTTCTTCTACAGCTTCTCAGGGAGAGACTTTGATTTCACACCAGTGGAACTTAAAACTTGGAGAAAGGGTCAGCCTCTTTTTCACTCCCCTTTGCTGCCTCTAATTAATCATTGCTCCTGCTTCCAACTTCAAAGACCTCAGCCCCTTTGAAGCTTATCCTCAGATGTTATCACTCCTCAACTACCTTGTTGCTGGCACTCACTGACCTTAGTCGGTTGGTGCCTCCAGCATCCGCTTTGCTATCTTTATCTCTACTGCCAATAAAACAATGACAGCATTCGCAGAGTGTTCTCTCTTGTGGAAGGAACTCTTCTAAGCACTCTAAAAGCATTGTTTTGTTTAATTCCCATGATACTATGAGATAGGTACAATTATCACTCTCATTTTACAGATGAGTAAACTGAGGTGTGGAGAATAGTATTCTTTACCCAACACCACACACAGGTAGTTAGTGATAGAATCAGGGCTGGGAATGCGGCCTGGTTCCGGAGCATGTGCATTGAAATGCCACATCGAGCTGTTCCCCTGTACGTGTTCCCGGTGACCTTAACATCTGTGCAGATGACTCATTCGACACTCTGGCTTCCCTGTTTCTCAGTCTCCTTGGTTCCTCTTCTCCACCACAGCTCCCCACTCCTATATCTAGGGCCTTTTCTTCAGTTACAACAACGTTATCTCTGGGGCAAAACACGGATTGCAAGTTTTCCACTCTCTGGCACTACCCCTTGTCTTTCAAACTCTTTATTGTAATACTTCAGTTTCAGAATTCCTCAACTCCAACTCCACTGACCCTGTATTATTTGTCTTATACTCACCCTGCTGAAATCCTTATTTCCCTTCAGTGGATGAAGGCAATAAGCTGGGGGAGCACTTCCTAATTCAGTTATCTAATGCTATGTAACAAATTACTCCAAAGCTTAGTAGTGTAAAACAACAAGCATTTTATATGCTCACAACTCTGTGGACCAGAAATTTTAGCAGGGCTTGGCTAGATTGTTCTTCTGCCCCATGTGGCATCAGCTGGAGTCTCTCATGAGGTTGTAGTCACATGTTGACTGAGATTGGAGCATCCAACACAGCTTCGCTCACAGGACTGGGGCCTTAGTGGTGATGTCTGGGATCTCCCCTCCCCTCCCCTCCCCTCCCTTCCCCTCCCTTGCTCTCCCTTTCTCTCCCTCCTCCTCCCCCTCCCCTCCCCCTCCCCCTCCTCCTCTCCTCCTCCTCCTCCCCTCCTCCTCCTCCTCCTCCTCCTTCTTCTTCTTCTTCTTCTTCTTCTTCTTCTTCTTCTTCTTCTCTCTCTCTCTCTCTCTCTCTCTCTCTCTCTCTCTCTCTCTCTCTCTCTCTCTCTCTCTCTCATCTCTCTGGCAATTTATAGAGGACAGCCTCCAGATATCTATCTTAGGCTTGTTTACATGGCAGGTCACTTTCAAGAGTGAGTGTTGTAATTAGCAAAGCCAGAAGTTGCAGAAGTTACACAGCATCACTTCTGCTGCATTCTATTGGTCAAAACAAAAATATACGATGAGCCCACATCCAAGTGGAGGGGAAATAAACTACATCCTTTGGTAGGTGAGTGGCAAGATCACACTGCAAAGAGGGTGTGGAATGAAATACTGTTGGAGCCATCTTTGGAGACACAATTTCACTGTGACATAGCACTATAATTTCTCCTTTGCAAGCTCTTCTACCTTCCTTACCCTCTCCCCTTCCTCCTTGCCTGCCCTGGTCAAACTCAACTGTCAGTTTACTCCATGCCTGCACCTGAGTAGCTGAATGTTTCTGGAGAAAAGTCACACACTTTTCTAACTACTCTCACTTTTCTATTATTACCATGATTCTTAAATGATCTCTGAAAACTGCTAGGCAATCTCCTGTATTCCAGTGGGAACATTTCATACCTCTTCTTTACATCGCCAACAGCATTCTGTCCCTCTAGCCCATGCTGGCATTAACTTCACCTCACAGTTTATAGATTCATTCAGATAAGAGATACTTCATTATTCTACCCCCATATCTGTCCACTTGCATGAATCTGTGCGAACACACCTGGCCTTCCATTCTGCTGAAATGTAAATGGAATCTGTGATCTCACCCAGGGCAAACCCTTGCACTTGCTCATGGAATCCCCCACCCGCTCACACCTTGACAAAGACTTCATTCCTGCATGTCTCTCTCCTCTCTCCATCCTCACTTCCTCTCACTCCAGGATGTCTTCTTGTTTCTACTTAACACTCTCTTCTTCTCCTTGGCTTTAAGTGAAATTCATCCTCTGATGACTCCCAAATTGTGTCTCTAGCTAGGGCTGTGCTCCTGAACGCCACACCGTATATCCTGCTGCCTACTTCATGTCTCCACTGAAACATCCAATAGGAATTTCGAAGTTAGCATAGCTAACACAGAACAATGGATTTTAGCTCCCTACTTCTACCAGAAACTGCTGCGCCTCAAATTCCCACTTGAGGAAAGGGCACCACTATCCATTTAATTTCTCTCGACAAAAATGTAGTAATTTCAGTAGCTTCTTGATTTTCTACACACCTGACGTCCATCCATCCACCCATCCATCTATCCATCCATCCACACACCCATCCATCCTTGCACTCTACCTCCAAATATTTTGAATTTGACTATTTTACTGCTGTCACCCTGGCCCAAGCCACCATAACACCTCCTTGCCACCCATTGTACCTTTAGCTTTCCAGGTTACAATTTATTTTATTACAAATTGGGTAAAGACGTTGCACTGTGGTTAATATCACAGCATGCAGCATCAAAATGTCTGGTTCAAATGACAAACTAATTAAAATGAGAGTCAACTTATTAAAGTGAATATCAGAGCATTTTACACTCCTACTTAAAGCCCTGTAATTATTTTACATTATAATTGAACAGAACCAACTTGTAAATTGTGGCCTAAAAGGCCCGATAAGATCTGGCCCCATTCTCTGAACTCAACTCTTATTATTTCCCCTTCACCCACTCCATTCTAACCAGCTGGCCTTCTTTCTAGTCTGAGAACAAGCCAAGCTCCCTCCAGTCTCAGGGCTCAGATGTGATACTTCCCCAGACGTTTGCACAACTGCTCTCATCATTCACATCTTAGTTCCAGTCATCTCCTTCCAGAGGCCTTCTTTGGTTACTGGAGATGAAGCAGTTTCTCATGCTCCCTGTAGGCACTCTAGATCACATGACTCCATTTTATTCCCAGGAATTACTATCTCAAATTTGCTTATTCATCGAATTGTTTCCATATTTACTATTTATCTTCCTCACCGGAATGTCAGCTTTTTGAGGGCAAGGATTTTATCTTGTGATCACCAGAACTTAGACAAGGCCTGGCACAGAGTTCGTGTGAGGGGGGAATCCCCCAACAAAATGGAATTATCTTCTGGAAGATGGGTCCCTTGAGGTAGTCTTCCCTGGGTCGGTGACTGTTCTAGGAACCCATCCATATCAGTGTACCAGCTGGTGTCATTGTGAGAGGCTGTGTTAGGCCTCCGTGGATATTTTTTTAAAGACACTTTCAAAGCACTTCGCATTTCATGATGGGTGATTTATGAGCACACCTGCTGCAATGTGCTGAGTGTTCAGCAGTTTTTGAACCTCCCAATTCACCCGATCTTGACCCGGGCAACTTTGTTTTTGTTTCCCTGGATGAAAAAAGTCCTGAAAAGGAAACGTTTTGCTAATGTTGAAGAGGTGAAACAAAAAAATGGCAGAAGCACTAAAAGGCATCAAAATTGAAGAGTTCAAGAACTGTTTTGAGCAGTGGGAAAAAATGTCTCAACAGGTGTATCACATCAAATAGAGAATACTTTGAAAATGATTGAAGTTTAAACATGTAAGAATAAATACACAATTTTTTATAAATGAATTATGGGGTGTTTTGGGTCCCCTTTCATATCCTATAAATATTTATTGACTGTTTGGGGCAGTGCTTTTTGATTTATTGATTAAGATAAGTAATCCACACACATTAGAGAAATTTTATATAGCATCAAAACATAAAGTAAAAAATAAAGTTATCCTTTTGCCTGCTCTCAGAACCTCCCTCTTGGGGTCTTACTCCTGAGAAGTAAGCTGGTTTTGGAAGTTGTAGAATTTAGCGCATTGACATTACTCCTTTCCTCTTCTATTTTTATTATTTTATTTTTTTAAATTTAAAACTTACATTTTTTAAAATGTCTTCTTTTTGTTCCCTTCGTAGCCATAATCTGCAGCTACTTGGTGTCCCTTTACCGTGCGAAGAGAAAATGTGCACCTCAGGCACTTTCTTGCTCTGTTCTTTGGCCCCTCCCCTCTCAGCTTAGGTCATTACCTTCCGTGATCAAGGTTTATTACATTTATATTCTGATCTGTAACTATAATTAAGACTTCTGTGCTTTGATGATAGGTTGGTTTCTTAGAATCAAATACCACTAAATGGCAATTGAAATTATGATTATGTAAATATTATTCAGTGGAGAACCAAGTAGTTTGATTAGACTTGAAGAGAAGGAAAAATAATCCTAAATCATCAAGCACATGGCACTAAAGTGAAAAAGATCCAGCCTTCAAGGTCAAAATGAATTGTTTTCCACTTCATATTTTTTCACTTGCTAAAATCATGGTGCAGTTTAATTTGCTTTAATTTGACATATGACATTTTTTGACAGCTTTGTTTTGTTTTTTCCAAAATCTCTAATTGCTCCTTTTATCTTGTTGATATGAAAATGATAATAATAAAAATAAATCTGTTTAGCAAAGTTACTGGGGGCCAGGCATCGAATATTTTGCATGCATTATTTAATTTAATATCCACAATGACCCTATGAAGTAGACATTACTTTTATAGACATTTTCAAACAAAAATGACTCAGAGAGAAGTTAAGTAACTGCCCAAGGTCACATACATGTTTTGCAATTTGAACCAACCAGTCTGATTTTGGATTCTGAAATTTTCATCTTGTTGTGATGTCTTTTCCCAATTGTTAAGTATATTAAGCTTCTTTATTACACTGTTACTGAAGTAAATCTATTTTTTTTTAAGTCAAAGAGTGGGGATTTCCAGCTTCCTGTTTCAATTTGCACCTCTGGGTTTAGCATTGTGGCAGAGCTAGCATCTTGACTTTTTATTTTATCACACTTCTGGTTTGGTCCACATGCCTTCCCTTTTTTTTTCATTTCATTTAAATTTTTGCTGGCATATGATGTCAAGTAGGTTTTTTCAGAAAGTTAACTGGAAAGTAGAATTTCTGTGGCCTTGCATGTTTAAAAATCACTATATTCCCCTCATACTTGACTGGTAGTTTGGCTCACTATAACACTTAGGTTGAAAATAATCCATCAGAACTCTGCCTGCATAGTTCCATTATCTTCCAGCATCCAGTCTGGCTGACGGTCAGTATGATGTCAGTTCTTTTGTAGATATTTTCCCCTCTGAAAGTGTTATGTTTATTTAACTTTTTGTTCATTAATTGATGCATCAAAGACATGTTTGCTTCTGCTTTGGGAGATTTTCTTCTGTGATTTATTTGATGATTTCTTTCCTTTTAGCTCTTTCTTTCCCTTTGGGACTCTTCCTGGATTGGTGTTGGAATTCCTAGATTGAAGTTAGATTTACCATATTGCTTGTTTTCCTTAAAAATTTTCTTCCTTCTTTCTTTTTCTCTTTCTTTTCAATCTTTAATCTATCTTGGACTTTGTTTCCCAGCCCTTTTATTATGATTATTTTTTTAGTTTGACAATGGTAGTTGTTCTTTGTACCATGTTCAAGTATCCTGTTGGATTTTTTTGTTGTTGTTCAAGTACAGGTGTCTCCATTTTCCCGGCACCACTCCCCCAGCTCCTCACCTCCCACCTTCCGTCCTACCCCGCTTTGGCTTTGTCCATGTGTTCTCTATACATGTTCCTTGATGGTCCTTCCCCTTGTCCCCCCGTTATCTCCTCCCCTCCCCTCTGGTTTTGATGGATACAATCTCTTCAAATTTATACCTGCAGTCTTAGTAATTGATCACTCGTTTACTTTAGAGATTCTTTTGTCTTGTTGATTTCCCTCAAATGTTTGTTGAACCTTAGCTTCTTGTTCCTATGTATAATAAAAAAATTAAATATTTCTAATATGGACCACTAAGGTAAGTTTCTTCTGTGGTTTAGTAGATCTGTTTCCACAACAGATCTCACCATCCTTCCTTTAAAAAAAACCAAAATAGCATGGACTTTATTTACTGTGACTCACCAATATCCACATGAAAAACTTTAGCATTCCCAAGGCTAGTGTCCAGTATCTTTATAGCACAGAGCTCTGGCTTCATGTGGAAGCCAATAATGCGGCTAATGCGTTCTCTAGTAAGTGTGTAAGTGGGAGACATAGAAGGTCTGGTCTTGCTCTTTTGTATTCAGTTTCTTTTTCAGAAGCTTAAAACAACAACCATTTAATTAGCTTACAATTACATAATTGGATAAATTGGGCTAGGCTCATCTGGGTGGTTCTTCTGTGCAGCCCTTTAATTAATCACATTGATTACAGTCCCCAAATAAATTTTTGCTACCTGAACATCTCAATCCTGAGCTAGGAGACTGTATTTCTTCTAGGAAAATTGTTCCAACCTCTGCTTGAGCCTTAACTTCTTCGTGTTCTGAGATGCAATTTCCTATTACTAGGTTCTCCTCCAGGAGAATCACATCTACTTTTGATGCACACAGATTCATTTACGCTTGGGGGGAATTCACATTGCTTGCTGTTCATATATAACTCTGTGTATTTTTATCCAAGTGAAACCAGAAGAAAGTGAATATGATGGGAAAGTTTTAGGGAAAAGACATTATAAAAAGCCAACGCGTGGCTTGAGGGGTCGATGTGAACAGGGGAGTCTGTCTGATGGGTGGTGGTTCTGCCACGCGTTAGTGTTTAATGCAGTCAATTGCATGCAGGGGATCCCTAGAGGATTTTTTTTTTTTTGGTAAATTTATTAAAACTTTATTTTTTTAGATCTGTTTAAGATTCACAGCAAAGTTGAAGGGAAGGTGCAGAGATTTCCTACACACCCCTCCCTTCATATGTACACAGCCTCCCCCAGTAACCACACCCCTCTGGAATGATACACTTGTTGCAATTGATGACCCTGCGCTGACACGTCTCAGCCACCCAAAGTCCATCATTTGCATTACAGTTCACTCTTTGTGCTATAGGTTCTATGGGTTTGTATAGATATAAATGTAGAGTGACTTGTACCTGCCATTATAGAACACACAGAGTATTTTCATTGCCCTAAAAATCTGTTCTCTGCCTATTCATCCCTTTCTCTCCCCTAACCTTTGGCCACACTGATCTTTTTAGTATTAATAACTTTGTCTTATTGAGAGTGTTATACACACAGTAATTAGCCCTTTCAGACTGCCTTCTTTCAGGTATTAATGTACATTTAAAGTTCCTCCACCTGTTTTCATGACTTGATAGTTCATTTCTTTTTAGTGCTAAATAATATTCCATTGTCTAGATCAGGGGCATCAAACTCATTTTTACCGGGGGGCCACATCAGCCTCGTGGTGACTTTCAAAGGGCACCGTGCAATTTTAGGACTGTATAAATGTAACTACTCCTTAACAGGTAAGCAAGAGCTCGGCGCTGCCGCCGGGTAGAAACAAGGCGCCGGGCTGGATAAAACAAGGTGGAGGGACCGATTCGCCCACGAGCCTTGTGTTTGCCACCTGTAGTCTAGATGTATCACAGTTTATTTATCCATTTACCCATTAAAGGACATCTTGGTTGCTTCCAATCCAGTAGGTTTTAATGGTGGTGAGGTTTTTTCTTTCTCTTAAAACTCAGGAGTCAGAACCATGTCCTCCAGCCCTGGGGCACCTCACAAAGTCATCGCCCTATGTGCCCTTGGGCAGCACAGCAGACCTCCAGGACGCAGAGTGTGGAGCAGCTGTTTAAATCTACACTGTTTAAAAAAGGGGCTAGGCCAGCTGCTGTTGGACCTGCTCTGGTCCTTCCCTAAGTTCATATTCTGTGTTCGTTTTACTAATAACATATTTTCTTGTGAATGTAAGATCACTGAGAAATTCAGAAGTTAAAATATTAAATACCACTTAATATTCTACCACTCAAAAAAGGTTAACATTTCAGTGTATATCTTCCCATTTTTTAGAAGAAATAGGTTGCATACAATGTATATAGTTCTTATTTGAGTTTTTAAAAATGTCTATCTTATGTCTTCAGAAATGTGATCCTTAGTGATTGGCATGACATTTATCCCATGGCTACACTACAGTCTAACTATTCTCTACTTTTCATGTTTGAGATATTTATGTAGTTTTCTATGATGAATGATGCTATCAGAAATACCTTTGTCCATAAAACTTTTTTTTTTTTTGCACATCTCTTAGTTCTTTGAATGAATTCTTAGAATGGCAGATTTTAGGCCAAAGTGTTTCCACACATTTTCAAGCTTTTGATACTGAATTGTTTATCTGCTGAGGTTGTGCCCTCCGATACACTTTTTGTTAGTGTGTAAGAATTCTCTTTTGACTGAACTAGCGTCTAAACTTCGTATTATCTTAAAAAAAGAAAGAGACTTGGAAGAAGATTTTCTATCAGCGCCACAGTAGAAAATAGTTTTCAGTGTCCCATTTACATGTCTGCCTTTGTAATTTTGTGTCTATCTTCTATTACTCTACTTGTAAGACTTTTGTATGTTAAGAATTTTTCTCTTTTGTATATCTGTGTATGGGAGAGAATTCTTATATTGATACATGGAGTCTGTCCAGAAAAAGTCCAGCCATTGTTAATACAGGGTCCAGCACAAATAACGCCCCCAGTTTTATTACAAAATCATAAATATGTAATTATGTAACATAACAATATCACACTTAAGCACACCATATGACATTTTAGGTGAAATGTTCAAATTAAAACTATAAATTATTACACCCATATTATTACCCTACCAACCACATTCAAGCAGACATTACTTCTGTTGGACTCTGTATAACGCGGATGGTTTGTGTGACATTGATGTAACCGGCAGCCAAGGAGAGTGGATTGGAATGCACATGTGTGAACAATGATGACTTCACCATTGCATTCAAAATGGCTGAGTGAGTAGAGCAAAGATCTGCATCAAATTTTGAGTTAAACTTGAATATTTCTCTGTGGAAATTATTTGGATGATTCAGAAGGCCACAGCCATAGGCAACTGGTGATTGGCAGCTTCATCATGACAACATGCCTACTCATGCATCACGCCTCAGGGAGAGTTTTGTGGCAAAACGTCAAATCATCCAGGTGGACTCAGCACCCCCTACAGCCCAGATTTGGTGCCCTGCAACTTCTGGCTTTTTCCAGAACAAAAATCATCTTTAATAGGAAAGAGATTTCAGACGTTTGATGAGATTCAGGAAAACACAACGGGGCAGCTGATGGTGATTCCAACAAAGGATTTACAGAGCATTTTGAGCAGTGGAAGAGCTGCTGGGAGAACTGTGTGAGGTCCAAAGGTGGCTATTTTGAAGGGCACTGGGGTGTCATTGTCCTATAATGTTTCTTGTACCTTCTTCATTAAATGTTTCCATTTTTCATAGTACGCGGCTGCATAATTTCTGGACAGACCTCAGATATAAACATACACATACATACAAACAATATTTTTAGTCTCTGATACTTTCTTTAGTTTTGTTTAGAATTTTTTTAAACAAAGAAGTTTTAGGTTTTTTGCATGAATTCTTTCTCTTAATGGGTTTATTTGTTTTGGTACTTTTGAAGTTTAAATCTTTCAATCATGTGGAGTTCACCTTTGTGCAAGTGTGATACAGATGTAACTTCATTGTTTTGCTAAACAGATGGCCAATTGTATCAACATCATTCACTTAGTAATATTTTATTTACCCACCAACTTGAAATGTTATTTTTTGAAATATACTTAATTCTTACATGCATTAGGATCTGCTACAAAAGTGTTGTTTATCACTGTATTTGCTTACTAACAGTAGTACACTGTCTTAATTATTGTATTTTAAAATATATTATAAGTAGTAGTAAAAAACCAATGACAAGCTTTTGCCAGAAATCTAAAACTAAGTTTTGCCTATTTATTTTTCCATATGAATTTCAGAAGAATTTAATCACACTATTGTTCATCCCCGATCTACAGAATCTAATGTGTTAAGCCTAAAAATTAATTTGAGAACTAACATCTTCATAATACCCAGGTTTCTCCCAACATGATCTGTCTTCTCATTTATTCAAATAGCCAACTTGTTTTTATCTAATCAATAAAATAGGTACAATAGAATATCTTTAATAAACTCATGAAATCATGAGGCAATGTGGTCTAACCCAGCAGCCCTGTACCAGAAATCAGGACACTTGAGTTCTTGCCCCACCCCTGCCACCAACTGGCTGTATGAACTTGGACAAAAAGGATTTCTGGGCCTCAGGGTGTCCACCTGTAAACGGAGGCAGCCTTGGTGAAGAGTTCTCTAAGATCTCTCCAGCAGCAGTGGTCTAGGATGCTATGAATCATGACGTGAAATTTGTATAGCAAGCGGTCCCCCAGAGAAGGAGTAATGTCATCACAGCTCACCACCGCGCCATCGTCACCAGCGTTCACAGCACTTTGATCGAACATATCCAGCCACACCCCTTAGATGAAAGTCACTAAGAGACAGAACTGTGTACACTACGGAATTAGTTCCATTTCTTACATTTTCTACCTTTTAGTGCTTTGATAAAAACAAATTTAAAACCACTCCACAATGCCATTGTTGCTGTTCCAAAGGAGGGGTGAGATGTGAGCCCTCAGTGGGAGGAGGTGGGCCTCACGTTGAAGGCACAGAGCGCTGGGCACTGTTACCATTTTGCAAAGCTCCGGGGAAGCAAGACAAAAGAACGGAGCAGCTTTGAAGGTCCCTGCCAACCTCTTCTTAAGAGCAGCAGGATTAGGAGAAAAATGAGGCTTCTGAGAGCATGACCAAGCATTTAATACCCCCTTGGAACCCACAAAACAACAACACAATCATCTTCATCTCCTGATTAAAAAGAAAACATGAAGGATAGCGGCTTTGCTTGATCTCTTTAATTGGATTATAAAGCTTAGATGGAAATTCTTTTGTAACAAAGTGGCCAAAGCTTTATGGCCAGGACAGAATAACTCAAAGCAGAGCTTCAGGTTCATCCAAGACCTTTCATCCCCCCAAAAATGGGGCTTAATTTCTACATCATAAATGGTTTTAACCTGCCCACTTCTCCTGCTGCTTTAGAAACAATAAAGTATCAAGAACAATGAAACTCAAATTCAGTTTGGTGACAGTCCTTAATAGCTCTCATTTGGATGGATATTTTTGAACGTTTTTTTTTCATTGTCACACACAAAAAATGAACTGGGGATGCACAAGCAGGCACTGGAAGAAGAGCTTAATATATTGGCTAAAAAAAAATACAGCACAATCTGGAGGAATGTATTATGGACATAAGCCAGAAAATGTTTTCAATTTCTTTTGGTGTTAAGATTCAGTGTTAAAAACTAGTCAGTTTCTGAAGAGTCACTTGAGGCAATTTGCACATGGAATGTTTATTGCAGGATGGCAGATGTGCCTTTGAATAATGGAGCTGGTTCTTGCGAGTGCTGCCTCCCATCTCTGTCCAGGCCACTAGCATCTGGAAGCTGTGGCTCTCCTGCAGTTAAGAAAAGGAATGCAAAAGCTTGAGGGACAGTCCTAGGTCTTTCCACAAAGTTTCTATAATAGTGACTAAATTTGAAACTAACTGTTCTGGTGCTATTAGAGGTTTCTGTTAGGTAATCCACATAAGGAATTTTAGCATCAAGATAAAGAGTTTTTTCCTCACCCTTGCAACCTTTTCTTTTTTTTTCTTTCTGACGATGAAGGAACATAAATTCACCCTGTTTGTACACATTGAAATCCTTTCGCATTTCGTCATGGAAAATAGCTTGCTGCAAAGCCTCCTCTACAATCGGGTTCTGGGGAAGCACTTAATTACACACCAAGGGGGGTGGATTTCATGTGGATAAGAGGGTGATGAAAATGCTGTGAAAAGCGACATGGATGGAGAGAGAGAATAATATGCCAAATTGCTCTGACTTCATTGCAGACGTAAGAAAGAGGTGCACACCAAGCGTCCTGCACACAGAAGACTGTCCGGGCCCTGGTAAGGGAGGGAGGGGCCGAGTCAGTGCCACGGTGAGGTCACTAGGATGTCTCATTCCACGTGTCACGGTGCCAGCACAAGAGCTCCCCTGTCTCTTGCTGTTGCCTTTGTGTCAGTGCTAATGCTGAGCACGCCAGGGAGTTCTGCTGGTCAGTGTTTATTTATAGCCACCCTGCATAGACTCCCAGTGTTGCTCAAGAACAAATTTCACCCTTCCACGCCCGCCCTTGTGAATGAGATCTCCCAGGTAAACACGCTCATAGCACCCTGTAGGTTCCTTCCTGGCTCCTGTGCTGTGTGTAAATGGGCCTCCACCTGTGTGCTTCCTGCTCTCTGGGCCAGCCGCACCTGAGTCAGGGCTGCTGCTCCCGGCACCTGGAGTGGAGTCTGGCTCAGAGAAGGTGCCCGGCAAATCCTTGTGGCAAATGAGTGAACTTTGCGGTGTTCGAGAAAGACGCGGTTTCCATTTCCCTTCTTTGTCCAGGCAGAATTCTCCAACAGTTTAATTTCCACTAGTCTCCTTTGTTCTTTCTCATTCTCTTTCTCTGTCCTTCCTTCCCTTCTTCCCCTGGCTCATTTGTAACAACATTAGTGGTTTCCTTGGTTTTCCTCCCCCCCGCCCCCCCCCCCCATTGCTCTAGAAGGAAACAGATGGGTAGAGGATTTTACATGAATACTGAATATCACATCCCATTGATGAGATCACTCCAGAATTTTCTAAATTTATTCTTCACGGTTACATGGGCAGGGAGAAAATATCTCTAGGTTTTTGAGAAGCAGGATGCTCCTGCCAGGTTTAGATCATTATTAAATAAGAGACAAAGGCTGACCGCGCAATAGAGCTGCTGGGAAGTTTTCTGTAGCAGTAGAATGTATTCAATAAACAGCACTCACCTGGAGGTGCGCTGGGCGAGAGCGCCTTCTTTCGTGCACATGTGATTCTTGTCACTGTATCTAAATGTCATATCTGGGAGAGCTTATCTGCCTTTAGACACTTACAATAGCAGCCACCTTGGGATTGCCAACAGGAGACTACTTGGCCCAGGGAAGAATTTTTTAGTGGTACAATATTAATAGCACTAGATTATTTTCCTTCTCCCTTTAAAAAATAAGGACAAATGTGTCAGAAGAGCAATGTCATGCCTTCGAGCATATGAACAGCATTCTAGGTATCATCGCCTGCTGGCTGCATTTGCTTTTCTCATGTCCAACTCTCTGGAAAATAAAGTGCATGTGGGCTTGGCTCCTTCAGAAAAGCAACCTGAACTTTGTCATTGTTAAGCCCAGCAGCTGGGTATTGAACCATCTCTAGTATTGGCAGCACAAATTGAGTTTGATTCAAACACAGGCATACACAGCTATGGAAACTGGTAGCTAAATAACTCCTGCCCCAGTGATGTCCCCAGCAATTCAGCTCGCAGTCAACCAACCACCCAGCTCTCCTACCCTCACCTCTGCCTGCCCTGGTGCAAACTGCAGTAAGTCTCAACATCCTAGTCCAGGCACGGAGGTCCTTTAGTAACTTAGCAACATAGCAACAGAAGTGTCCTCGTGCTGTTTAGTTTTTCAAATAAAGAAATGATAGTCATAACAAATTGCATTTAAACAGCACAGTCTCCAATAACCTTAAAGTCTATTGTGAGTAGAGAAGAGGAGTCACAGGAATGTGCTCCTCCCAGGATGGACAGGTCCCTTTTGTGGGTGGCTGAGCTAGACCAAACAAGGCACGGGGTCCATTCCACAGAATAACAGAACCAGGAGGCACAGAAAGAGCTTCTAGCCAATGGAGCAAGCTAAACAAAAGGAGCTGTAAACCAGCCCATTTTTTTTCTTGTTAAACTTTACAACTCCTAGGGAGCATAGTATGGGTTCTTTATATATTTTGATTCATAGAATGACTGCTAAATTATAGAGGAAATCAAGGAAGGGTAGTGGTTTATCTTACAGCCTCACTGCTAAATAAAGAATCACCTACAGGAAAAGTTTGCAAGACACTGTTAGTTTTCTATAAGTGTGATTATCCTGTGGTTGTTTTCTGATTTAAAGGCAGATACTATTGTGTTTTGCCTAACAGTGCTGGTTTTAGAACATTGCTCCCAGTCCTTGTGCTGTTCCTTCTATTGAGAGACAGGGTTTTTGTCACACCCCCTCCCTGCTTTGCGTCTGCGTCACTGACAAATAGCATATTGTGGAAGTTATGCTATTTGACTCCCTAGGCTGATTCATAAAGGGCGGTACTGCCTCCTCCCTGGTCACTGGAACACTCATGGTGGGAGCCCAGGGAAGCCATGTAAAAAGTCTGCCCAGCGGGAGGCTGCCCTGCTGTGTGGAAGCCCAATGGCCTCTGGTTAAGAATTACAGCTGATCTCAGCTTCAGAGCCCTTCCCACCCAGGCACCAGACAGGTGAGTGAAGAGGCCCCAGATGATCGTTCCGGCCCCCTAGCCATTCTAATCTTCCCACCTGAGGCCTCTGGTGCTGAGAACCAGAAACTAGCCCGTCCCGTTGTGCCCTCTCCAAATTATCTGTAGCAATAATTGTCACTGTTGTCTCAAGTCTAAGGAGATTTCTTAAGTAACAGTCATAACTGGAACATTACAGAGCCCCAGTTGTTCATGTTTATGTCCAGGAAGAGAGTCTGTGGTCCTTCCTCAGCCCCTGAAGTCAAATATTTGTTTGTGAACATAATTATGGTCATTTCCTTTCTCTTAGCATGAGTTTAGGTTGGGTATGGGCCTGAGGTGCAATTCCGGCCAATAAGACGAGTGGAGAAGTTTCCTGGGGCTGCTTCTGGGAAAATTCCCCTATTCTTTATGAGAGCTGCAGCACAGGGCGGTTCTCACAGTGCTGCTGGTGGATGCTGTCTGAAGATGGCGCCTACACCCGTGGTCCTCATCCTAGGGCCACCAGCCCAAGAGGACAACTACACACTGTAGGTGACGGGTCAAAGAGAAGGATGGAGATGCCAAGTCCTTAATGATGCTAAATCCTGGGACTACATCCACTTTCGGACTCTTGTTATAGAATATAATTTTCTTATATGTAAGCCTGTTCTTATTGGGCCTTCTAAGAGCCTCAGCCAAAGCTTCCTAACTGATCATTGATGTTTCTAAGAATAAGTTTTATTCTTAAAGATCTAGGTTCCAAATCTTGGTTCTGCCACTTTACTAGCTATGAAACTTTGAGATGCTCCGACTCTGTTTCTTTATCTGTAATATTGGGATTAAGAGGTATTCATCACTGAATTCTTGTAAAGATAAAAAATCATTCATTCAACAAATACTTCTTTAGTGCCTGCTGAGTGCCAGGGCCCATTCCCAGACTGGGGAAGCTAGCTCTGAGTGAGACAGAGAAGCTTCCAGGCATCCTGGTGCCTGTATTTGTCGCAGGGAGACAGATAAATGAGTCAAAGGACAAGATAACCCCAGGTAGTGGCGGGCGCTATAAAAATAAAATGAAGTGAGGTATGCAAAATGCCTAGCATTGGGCCTGGCACAGCACAAGCAAGCAGCACTGGTGTTTGTTACTTCTCTTATTAAAGTGAATAGTATTCAGATTACCACTGGAAAGGAGAGTGAGCTGGAGTGAACTTTGATTTTGGCCTGAAGGATGTTTGTTCTCCCTATTTCTATCCATTAGAATTAGGTAGCCGAGGCCTGCACTGCAATGCACTAATCCTTTAGGATCTTGGAATTGACTCCTTCCTCAGTTCTGCCCCACCCCACTGAACTGAGGCGAAGAGGGGGCTCCATGGGAAGGGCCCCCGCTGGCTCTGTTCTGGCTGTTGGCCAGGCAGAGCCGTCGGGGTGTGTCAGAGGGAGGTGGCCAAGCACCAGCATGTCCCCAGGTTTTCCTCTAGAAATTGCTTGCTGCTCCACTCAGACTGCCCAACTGTGCAAAATGGATGGATGGGGAAAAATTGGCTTCTGGTGCCCACACACTGGCCGAGTGTGCAAAGATGCGGGGCCCGTCTTGTGAAATGGCATGGTCAGCTTTCGCTGCAGCAGCTCTCCATCTCAGGATTTCAAATACAGAGAATAATGACAAAAACAAGTCAGTGTGGAGTTTTGCAGGAAGGCAAGGTGTGGGCCAGGCATCGTTAAAATATCTTTAAATTGTTTACCCGTGCCCAAGAACAATCCATGTTCAAGTGTCCTGACTTCCGGTTCAGAGTAGCCGAGGAAACTCTTTGCTAAGACAACCTGTTCTACGGTGTTGGTGGTATAGGGGACCACAGGTGCTTTCCATGAGCCAGCCCGCCTCTAGGCCCCGGAACTGACAGAGCCGTGCCATTTTCCCACTGCACTATCTTATTGCTCTATCATCAAAGTCATCCTATTACTCTCTTCTTGTTTACTTTCCCCTAATGGCCACAGCTTGGCAGTGATAGATAGTGCCCAGGAGCAGTTTTGATACCTGCCCACACTTCCAGCTGAGAGACTTGGTTGAGGAGTTCTTTGCCTGTGGGTTTGAAGCATTACTTAAAGCTGCCTTGACCTTGGTTGCCTTAAAGCATGCCCCTTCTCACATTTCCTCTCTCTGAGCCAGGCTGGAATTCAATCTGGCCTGCTCGTCAGGCTGCCCTTCGGACCGCTGCTGCGAAGCCCACGAGAAGAAAGAAGTCATGTGTGCCCAGCTCAGGCTGTTGGGCTCCCGGGAACTGCGCTGCAGCTCCTGCCGTGGGCGAGGGACCATGACCACTCACCTGTGCAGTCTCACCTCCAGAGCCGTGCACGTGGCCTTTTCTTTTTGTGCGCTTGCTTCTGCTCACGAGGGTATTTCCCTGGAGCCCCCAGGGTGGCCCGTTGTTTTAAAGGGATTGTCGGTTCCCAGTGCTTCCTGCAGTTTTGCAAAGGAAACCTGCTGAGTCACTTTCAATGGCCGAATACTGTGGCCAGAGTGGGCATTTATTTGATGATGTTTGTGATGAAGGAGGCCACTGACAGTTTGATTAATGCTCCTTGGTGAAGGGGCCCAGTTAGGAAGGGGCGTCAGTAAGTAGTTGCCTTCTGGTACCCAGAGAAAATACTTGGCCTCTTAAGTCAGACAGAGTTGGGTCTGAAAGCCGAACTTGCCATTTAGACATTGTTTGACCTTGGATAAGTTACTTAACCTCTCTGAGTCAGCTCTTTTTTTTTTTCCTCATGGAAATGAAAATAAAGCTTAACTCACAGGGTTGTTGGAAGGTAGATGAGCTCACTGCATGGCACAGTGCTCAATGTATGTCTCCATTCAGATGTCCTCTTTGAAAATACAAGTGTCGTATCGAGGATCCAGTAATACAATGAGTGCTTATAAATGAACGCCTCCCCATCATTTGATGATAACAGGATCGACAGGGATTAAGTGGAGAGGGTCAAAGGGGACAGCTAGAGTCTCACAGGACATGAGTGATCCCATGAAAGACATTGATTTTCTCCCCTGACAGTTTTCGCTTGGGTAAGGCCTTTTAGGGGAAAGGACTGTGTGTATAGTTTGTATTTATTAAAAGCAGGTCTAAGGTATACAATTTTCTCACAATTTAACATCTCCAAATTTTGAACTGATTTGACAGTTTATGGCATTTATAATTACAACTGGTTTTTTTTTGTGGTATATGAAACAAGAGCACATCTTATAATTGATGGCACCTGGGTTCTGATGAACATGGTAATCCCCCTTTGTAACAACAATAGTTTTAGGAGTCCAGGCCTTCACTGGGATCTCATTAGAACTTCACTGTCCGAACAGTAGCCATTAGTGGGTTTTGAGCACTTGAAACATGGCTGATCTAAATTGCGATGTGCTGTGGTGCAAAAGGCCAAATTCTAAAGATTTAATGTGGGAAAAAGTAATGCTAAAGTATCTCCTTAGTATTTTTATTGATTATGTGTTGAAATGATAATATTTTGGATCTATTGCGTTAAATAAACTGTATTATTAAAATTGATTCCATCTATTTCGTTTTACTTTTTAAAGGTGGCGACTAGAAACTTTTCAACGGGCAGCTTGCTTCACAGTCTCCCGGACTGGGCTTCTTAGAACGCAGGCCTCGGATGCTGTCTGTGTGACCACCCTGAAGGACCTGGGTGCATTTCAACGCAAAATTTGGCTCACATGTTGAAGCTGATTATGCCACAGAGGAAGAGGGTATAAACATGTTCATTACTGGCTTCATGAGTCTTTCTGGTGAGAGCAGAGTGGATTCCAAGCAGGTTCAAAAATGCCTTAAGAGAGGAGGGAAAGGGGATTTGGCTTGAGGTTAGGGAATGGGACCCAGGTAAGCGCTCCTGCGTGCTGGTAGAGGCTTGAGCACCTTGAAACTTGCCTAAGGGAACACCTGGGCTTTCTTTTCAGGTTTCCCAGGTGTGGGGCAGAAGGGGAAAACAGAAGGGTGAGGTTAAGGGTGTCAGTTCCAATGGTGACTAAGGCACAGAAAGGGGAGGTGATTTGCCCAAGGTCACACAGCCAGCTAGGGCAGTACTGGCTCTAGATTCCGGGCTCTGGAGACCAGAGGTTTTTCCTGTTTCACAGCACCTCATGGAAACTGCTTTGGAGGACAAAAAATATTCTCCCTTCCAGGCCATGGCCTCTATGTTTCGTGGATCTGTTAGGAAGGAGGAAACTCGGAAAGATGGTGGTCAGGTGCAGATCAGCCGCTGGGAGGACTCTCTTGCTGGTGCAGCCCCAGGCCAACTTGGTTCAAGTTTGCTGAAAAGCTGGCTCAGAAGACTGAGTTGAAAAGTAAATACTAACTCAACCTAAAATGAAAATGGGATTAATAGTCTGAAAAAACAAATAAACAAACAACCCTCCCCCCCAACACAAGCAAACTCATGAGAACAGAGTGGGCATTGTGCACTCACTCACTTTTTTTTTTCTTTTTCTTTTTTTACTTTACTTTAGGATTTAAAACCTCCAAGAGAGATTGTTAGCCTAGGGACAGAGTTCTCCCATCACTGGTACAGAGCTTAACTGCTTCACAAAGCAAAGGAAATAAACTCACTGGGGTTACTTCAGCGCTTCCAGGAGAGCTATTCTCGGTGGCAGCGTGCATTCGGGAAGCTCAAGTACTTCAAAACACCCTTGGGAGGGGACTGGTGTTGAAATCTGAGTCTTTGTCTGGCTCTTGGCCTCTCTTAAGTGTTAGTAGTTTAGTGTTTTCTGTTTATTGTACCTCACAAAAATAAATCTGAATTTGTTTTGATTTTTCTGATTTTCTTCTACCCTGGAAGTAGGGCAGCCTTCTCAGTGGAAAGGACTTTGGATAAAGCCTCAAATAATTTCCAATTCCAGCTGACCCTTGCCGGGACCTTGCAACCTGCTTTATCTGCTGCCTTCCAGGAAGAACGGATGGAAGGAATTCATTGAGAATCAGAAAAGAACTTCTCCTGTGTCATGGCCAACCAAGAGATTTTCATAAATACTTGCACATAGTCAGCCCCTGATAGTGTGGTGAATGGGACACAAAGGATATAAAAAGGGGAAAGCTGTGGAGAATACCCAGTTACTTATATTTAGCTTTGAACTGTGTTTTGCTTGGCACTGTCTTTTGAATATGGGGGATTTTATGGTTGAAACAGCACCAACATATATCATGAAAGTGCTCTGTGCTAAGCCTGGAGTAAGGCAACTTCACATTTCTGATACTGTCTCCATTGATGCTATTATTTACTCTCTGAAGGGCTTTTTTGCTTGGAGAGGAACTCTCTGCCACCTACCTTTTCTCTGATGCTCAATTTGTTAACATTTTGAACTTTGTGAGACAAAAGACATTTCTTTAATCATTAAATAATTAATATTCCTCTACATATTTATACACTATTTAACCCAACTAATACATCAAACTTTAGGAGTTTGAAAAGATTCTGTCCCCCACACTTAGAAACTTATTTAATTAAACTCTTGAACAATTAATTTTCACAAGTCCAATATAGCAGACCCTCCTAAATGATCCAAACACCTCAAGCGGGAGAGAAAACATGCCGTGTATCACAATGGCCGCAGATGTTGTTCTTATACTGACTGGAGTGACCTCAGGGTCTTGCTGTTTCTATCCATGGCCATGTCCTCATTCTCAGTTCATCCTCGTACCTCCCCAGAGCAGTAGTCAGGTGACCAGACCAACTTAGATGGCAGGTTCTGGGACCAGCAGATTCTTAGTCCAGACATGGGACTTCTTTTTCAAGGTCAAAATGATTTAAACCAGAACCCCGGTTAATGGTACTGGTCCATGTTGGGTCCACTTTTTAATTCATTTCTCTGGCTAGTCATGAGATTTAAGGTATTTGATATTTGCTGTCGTTCTCATTGTCATGCCATTGTTGTGTATCGGCCAGGACTTTAAATACCATTGGAATGAAGTTATGCTTTCCTAGTGTCTTATTACTGTTAATAAGGGCACTTTGGTGATTAGGTTGGTGTAGTAAATTCTCTTTGCTGGGCTGTATAGTGGGTGCAGTGTTGCTCCTCCCATGAGGGCTGAGGCACTCATTCTCCCGGTGGGTAGGCATGCTCCTGCTGACGGCTCACAGCAGAGTCCTTCCTCAGAAACTGTCCTTGGTAAGGGCAGCTGCCTTCTCCAAGGACAGGTTGGTGTGTTGGTACAAATTCTTGATCCCACTGCCGCACTATGGGATGTCACTGTAGAGCTGTTCCAGTTGTAGAGCCCTCATGGGATCAGCTGAGATTTTGTCATCACTGTGTAACAGCTCAGCTTTTCCCTCTGCCCCCCCCGCCCCCCACCCCCCGCTTCCCCTCCCTGCTTACAGGAGTCACTCTCAACAAGACGACTCAATAATTTTCCATCTCAGAGTCATTGCCAGGAAGCCCACCTATAAAGGCTGGTACCAAGCAGAGTCCTAGGAAGCAGAATCCAAAATAAGATTTGGGGGCTGGATCATCAGCCAGGTGGCAATGAGGACCCCATCACTGGCAGTAGCCCTCTGGTGTGTTATATGGTACAGTACAACTGCCAAAATGTCACTGGCGGTGAACTGAGATGGGATACTGATAGAATGGAATTCACTAGCAAATGCAATATCTCAGCATCTGAGAAGTTCAGAGAAAGTAAACATTTCTAGGATTATGGAATTGAATGATGATTGATTAGGAATATCAAAGCTTTGAGAAAAGGAAAGACTGAGGGTGATTAATCACTAATTTAAGGTGAACTATGCAAAGCAGAGGGTCTCCTTGACAACCTACAAATAGATTCTCATACCCTGCAGCCAAAGAGTATAAAAAATCCAGCATCAAGCCTAAGACTTAATTATAAGGGTAATGGAGCTCCATGACAGATTGAATTTTCAAACCTGGCAAATCTGCTACCCCAAGGTTAGGGTCCTGATGGGACTCTGAGACTTGGGGTGGGGCCATCTGGATTAATGTGATTGAAAACCTTAATTTATAGGGTCCCCTGAACTCTCCAAGCCTGTAAGAATGGCCATTGTTCCCATTATTAAAGGCCAGTGCAACTCTTTTTTAAAGACAAGGCAGAGGTCTCTGCCTGGACAGCAGCACCACATGGCTCATTCCAGCCACCTCCAGTATTTCTCTCTTCCTCTTCTCTAGACCAGTAATTCAAGTTGAGTCACAACATAACCTGGTCAGAGGAGTGCTGGGCCTGCCAAAGGGAGGAAAGGGAGCAGCAGTATCTGGCCCACATGTGGGAAACTGGAAAAGGATGAATGAATGCTGGGTCGGGAGCGGGTGATGTAGAAGGGGAAGTATAAAGTTGGTTAAAGGAGAGTTTAGTGGTACAGACACACTCTTACGGGGTACGTGGTTTAACACCTTGACAAGGACCCTGGGAAACGATGTTAACATGCTGCTAGCACATCGAGCTTGGACGCTTGAAAAAAGTGATGGTGTGCACTAAGTGAGGTGGAAAAATCATAACTGTGTGGTGAATGGTAGAAGGGAACACAAACTCAGAGAAATGAGAATGCTAGAGAGAATATACGAAATAAGGACAAAAAACCCAAACCCATCTAACTACGCTCCATGGGAAAGTCAGAACTATGCATTTAAGGAAGACTAAAGGATGAGCTAGTAAGAAGGGCCTTATTGGGATGTTCAGTGGTGGTTGTGTTCTGAAGGCCAAGGCTGATGGTAGGCCATGCTGGTGCAGCACTGAGTTCGGTGACAGCAATGGGGCTGATAGAATCCAGGTCGTGGGACTTAACTATCAGAAACAAGGAAGGCACAATTATCATAATTCTTGGCAAGGTCGAAGTGGCAGCCAGAAGCCCTGACCCCCGGGAGATATGAAAATGATTAGTAAAATGTAGTGACCCTACAGGTAAGATAGATGGACAACCAACAAAAGATTGCTCATTTGTTATAAGCAAAAGATATCAGGAGGTTGAGGGGACTACTCCAATCACAGTTGATGATGTCCCTTGTCCAGTTTCCAGACATGAGACAGGTTTTGCATTTGGAACCTGCTGACTGCAGGAAGGACCCTGCAACACTGTGGCAGGGGAATATGATAATAATTCCCCAAAGGGCCTCCAATGGTTTGCTCAGTTAACTGTACATTGGAGGAAGGGAAATACCCAAACATTTCAAAGACTGCTGACAGAAGAGTCTGAGTTGACATTGGTACCTGGAAGCCCTCCCGCCAAGATAGCATAGGTCCAGCTTACAGAGTACACTGAGTCTGGGGACTCATCCAGAGGTCCCTTCCCTGGAACAGACATACATGATACTTTGCAGAGCTGCCACATTTATTCTTTGGTCTCTAAGCTAAGAAATATTGTAATGGAAAAAGTCAAGTGGAAGCCTTTGGAACTGCTCTCCTCCTAGTGGCCGAATAGACAGTTACTTTGGTGGCCCTCAATGAGCCGCTCCTAACATCACACCTTTGTGTAGTGCCCTCCAACACTGACTTTGAGCTGAGCAAAATGGATGTGAGCAGGTGCAATGCCAGCAAAGACTACATAAGAATTTTCACACAGGGGCTTGTCTTCTCGGAATGCTTGCTTCTGGGATCAGCTGCCATGTAAAGAAGTTCTGGGTTGTTACGTTAGTTACATAAAGAGACTGTGTGGAAAGAGAGGTGCCAGCCCCCCAGCCGTCTTTACTGGGGCACCAGCCACCTGAGGAAAGCTCTCTTGGATATTCCAGTCATAGCTGCCCTCTGACTGCATCTACAGCAGAGACTCCAAGACAGACCAACAAAAGAATGATCCAGTTAAGTTCCCGTTAACTCACAGGACTGTGCTAACTAATAAAATAGCTGCTCATTTAAGCCACCTAACATTTTGTGGTAATTTGTTATTCAGCAACGAGTTACTTAAACAAATGTAAATAAAAACAAGACAGCATCCTGGGGAGAATGGCAGAAATTACTAAAACTGGTAAAGTCCCAAACCTTCTCCAAGGGCAGAATTTTGAGTGGTTCATCTGGTCATACATGTTTATGGAAGGAGAAATGGTCAAGGTAAGAATCTGAATGGACTCCTAGGCAATGGGGAATGGCTAGACCAGTTGGTCATGGACCTGGCAAGAGAAAGATTGGAAGACTGAGGACAAAGGGGTCTGGGAAGAAGGCATGTGGAGAAATCCAGGGCAGTGGCCATAAGGTGTATGCTGTGGGTATTGGAGAACACTTCACTTCTGTGTTCCAACTAGCTTACCTCCATGCTCTACGTGGAAAGTGTTATTCCTAAATTTCACTTCCCCTTCATTTCCTGAGCTTGTTTTTGTCCTGACTTACACCTTTCTAGGAACAGGTAGGTCATTATATGCATAGGATTAAATGACTCCTGAGAGTTGGGTCCCAGTTTGGTAAGAAAACCCTGGACCTCCTTTGCTATGTGCTGGGGTAATGTTCAGATGATCTTTTTCTGATCTGGTGGTTTGAATGCTAAGGTATGCATATACTGTTGACAAGAATGGCTACATCCATTATAATTAATCTGTAACTCTGAAACCTGAAGTTTTAATCCACAAAACTTGCCCAGAGATGGCCAGGATCACATTGCAATTTATGTTATTTGAGGTAGAATATATTATTCTTTCCTTATTAAGAGACTTGAGTAGGTACTTGGTTTTGTCCTTAACTCAGTTAGTTGCTTGTCTATCTTCCCAGCTCAAAACAAGGTGCTTTCTTTGAGAATACACTTTTACTGACATGGTGTCACCCTGGCAGCCATATCTGTACTACCTGACTGAGCCTCTCTGGCCACAGTTGAATGGACTAAGGGTGGGCCTCTGACCCTAGCTGGACCAATCAGATTTTTTCTCCTGGGAACTTGGAATTGAGAATATGACCTAGTAGGTCTTGGCTACTTTTTTTGTAGAGAGAGAACAGAGTCTCAGGAGCTTGGGCATGTTTGCCTTCTGCTCAGACATGTACTAGAAGCATCAAAGTGTAGTCTTCAGAGGGAAAAGATATGTAGATTTTCAGAGCTTTCCTCTTTTGGGTTTCTACTCTTCTCTGATCCCACCTTCCTTACTCCTATATTTTGATAAACTCTCCTCTCAACCCTCTTTAAGCCATCTCGAGTTAGTTTTTGTTACAACCAAAGAGATTGAACTAACAGAAGAAGCTCTTCTGCTAGAACATACTACTGGTTCTTGTACATTA
Source organism: Glossophaga mutica (assembly GCA_039655065.1). Lineage (NCBI taxonomy): Eukaryota > Metazoa > Chordata > Mammalia > Chiroptera > Phyllostomidae > Glossophaga > Glossophaga mutica. Next base: position 169,792,377 of record CM077304.1, on the reverse strand, counting down.
CCGCACAATATTTTTTCTTCCTCCCCGGTCCTTTCTTCCCTCTCTCTCTTTCCTTTTATTTCTTTTAGCCCCCCTCCCCCTCAAGACTGCATTATGATTATGCATTTAGGTTATAGAGGATCTTTGTTTTAACCCAAAGCCATTTTCTTGCCAGGAATCCCATAGCTACAAACCCTCGGCTTTGAAGGGTAAATTAAGCTGAAGGGTATACCTCCAAGAATATAGTTCACAATCTATTATCTGAAGAAAATAAGCAAAGCCATTGTTCTTCCCTAAAGGCAGCCTCCTCTTAGTTAAGTATGTAGGTCTAGTTCCATTTACTTGATTGTCAACAGCTCCTTCCACTGAGGAGGGAATAACAAGCACCCAGAAGACAAAAGAAAACAAGAGGGGGTTGTGGTCTTTTATATGAGTTTCTTTATTCTTTTTCAAGATTCTTTAATATGGAAGAAGAGAGATTTGACAGCCCTCTCACCTGTCATTCAAGGAGAGTTAAAATGCGATGTATTTATTTAAATGTATTTGATAAATCTTCACTTAGATTCAAGTACTCTTGCCTGTCGTGGCAAAGGGAAAACAATAAAAACATGAAAACAGTGCAAATTTTCACAAATAGGAGAATGATTGGATAAACTATGACACACCTACACTTTAGAAAGTCGAGTGTTTATTAAAAAGAATGATTTTAAGTGGCATGTGCTATTGTAAGAGCTCTATGAGGGGCAAAGCCTGCTAGTTAACGCCTTCCTCACCAGTAAGTCCATCTCTTTCCATGATTCTTAGCTGGGCACAGCTGCCATGGAAAAAGCCTACATTTTCTAGCTCCCCTTGCAGCAAGGTGTAGCCATGCAACCAGATCTTGCTTAATGAGATATGAGGCTGCAAGGAGCGGGTGGGGTACGTCCTTTCTTCCTTCTTTCCTCTGTCATGCTTCTTGGGACTATGATGGCAAACTAACTTAGGCCTTGTGGATGAGGGGAGGGTGGGCAGCAAAATAGAAAATCTTGGAAGCTTGGCTCATTATGTGGGGCAGAGTTTCTGAAGGCCACTTGAACATCTATCCATGGACTGTTAAGTCACACAGCAAGAAACTTCTGTTTTCTTAATTTGGATCTCTATTACCTATAGCTAGATTTATAGCCCAATTAATACCTATATAAGCAGGAAAAGGAATTCAGTTGTAATGTTTATTATGATATCATTTAAAAATATCTGTGAATTTGCCTTGTACCCCATATATACATGTACATGATCTATATATATAGTGATGATCAAGAAAGGTGGGAGAGTGTATGACTAAGCTACTAACTTTGACTTCCTAAGATGCAGAATTGGGGAAGAGTGTTTACATTTTTCCTTTAATATTTTTTTAACGTATAACAACCAAAAATTTTTTAATTTATTAAAAAACATTCATTTCCAGTCTTCCTGAGGTAGGAATAGCTAGTGTGAAGGTGTGTGTTTAAACCGCCTTTGGGGTACAAGTGCAGGAGCAGAAACCCAGCCTGCTCTCCCCCATGGCAGGGTGCTGTATCTGCCGAGAGATCTATGTTCCTGGGTCATTCTTATAAACTTGTTTCTAGATAGAGGCCCTGCTGGCTCTTTTATGTGGTTGGGTAAATGCTGTTGGGAAGATGGATTATTTTTATTAAAAAAAGAGAAACTGTTGTGTTTTGCACAAAATTGTCTCTTGGTTTGCTTCCATTGTGGAGCAATTTTAGGGAGAGGTGGACAGAATGAGTGAGCGAAATAATAAGCTGTGGGAAAACATCTCCCTAGTGACTTCTCATTGGCTGATCACATGGCCAACATTCAGGGTGAGAAGGGGCAGGCAACCCTGAATTTACTGCCCAGATGAAGACAACATCATCCACAAGATACAGAGACATTTACATGTTTGTTGATGTAGAAATAAAAATTTGGAAAACAGAGGCAGTAACCAGAAGCAAAGTTTTCAAATGCCTTTTTCTGAGTTCAGAAAAAAAATTTTTTGTACTCCATCAAACCTCTTCATTTCTTTAAGGAAAGAATGAATGCCACAAAACCATAGTTTGACAAAAGTTAAAACCATACTATTTAGGAGCTAACTAAAATTTCCCATTTAACCAGAGAAAAGGAAAACAAATAGCTTCCTTTGGTTTTCTGTCTCTTGGTAAAATGGAAAAAATAATCTCAGAGAAGGGGAAGGCATGGCAATACACATTTGGAAAGGCATCTTTTCCAGGACCCAAATAAAAGCTATTAAAAAGGATTAAATAAATTCTGAATAGCATCCTTAACTTGACATAGGTAGAAGTGTCTGGAATTGTAGATAGAATATGGATTTTGGAAGCAAGCAGGTATGGGTTCAAATCCTTGATTTTTCACTTATATCAAGTATAACAAGATGTTAAAACAAAACTTTTCAGCATCAGTTCTGGCCAGGGCTTCAAGACCATGGTATTAACTTATATCACAAAGTGAGGTATGAGACTGCCATGCAGAAATTGAAAGGAAATGTTCAAAACTAGTTTTGGGTCTCTATTTCCCCAACTATCAAATAGATAAAAGGGTTGAATAGAAATCAGAAGAAAAATTTTGTTTGGAAAGGTGGAAGATTTTTCTTTTACTTTAAGCCTAGGGGAAGATATTCAATGGGACTGCCAGTGAGATTGACATGAGTCCCAGTGGTTCAATGTCTGAGTTGTGCCCAAGGCCTAGAAAGGTAAAGGCCTGCTGTGGCTTCACTTTGCTGAGAAAGGAGTGAAAAGATGTTGCTACAAAGGAGGCAGCTTTCATTTCCCAAGTTGATTAGGGAAAAGAATAGATTTCCTTTTTACCAATTGTTGCCCATGAGTGTGAGAAAACTGACGAGGATTGTTTTAGATGTCAACCAGGAAGGCTTCTGGAAGGCAAAGTGTACCCAGCAGAGAGTGATGAGCCCAGTTATATGGGAAAAATCCAGTCCTGGGAGGTGTCTCTGAAGACCCCACAAAAGTGTCCCTCAAAGTAAAGAGTCAGTTGCGTACACCTGCGGATCCTGGGAAGAACCAGTGTCAACCGCACTAACAGCGGCAGGTGGGCTTGATTGCTAAAGAAGACTCTCAGGAGTCCAACCATCAGTGCTGACAAATCCACAGCTCATTTCAGGAAAAGGATAAGACAGAGCATCAGCGTTAAAGCAAGGACATACATGTCAGCCAAAGGCTGCATCACAGCAAAGACAGGAAAGACCAGGTGCAAACTTCAGTTGTCTTCCTCCTGTGAGGGCCGTGGTGGGAGGCATCTGCTCTCTCAGAGAAGGAACCACAGATGTGTGCATAGCACACCCCGGAGCCAGGAAACTTCTTATACTCTTCTGCTCAGGTAGGTGTATCTTTACTATGAGATCAGTCCCAGTGACTGAAATTTTGGGGGGTCTCAACAAGTCCAGTTGCACGAACCTCACTGTTATCAATAAACAATGCTGACAAGTTGGTACAAACCACCTGCAAACTCCTTGAACACATGGTTCCAAAGTGACACCAATCATGCCTATTGGTGCCATGATGGGACATTTTTTATCTCAGTAGAACAGCACAGATATATTCCAGGACTGCTGGAATTAACCCTCATAGCACACCAACTCATGAAGTATCTGTCTAGTGAGAAGGTCTCTGCTCCGTGGCTCTCTTGACACTCTAGAAGAGGTAGACATGGCCTAGGGAATGGTGGAAAATAGAAGCTCAAGATGAAGAAACAGAAAAGAAGTTGACCACACCTATTTCTTTTCCAAAGCATGTATGACAGAAAAAAGAGCCTATTTAATAAGTACAAAATAAACATTCTCAGTGATAAGAAGGCTGTAAGTCTAAAATTATGTGGAAGTGTTTTATTTTTCTTAGTAGTATTCAAAGTAAGAATCAAATGTGGTAGCACAGCCAAAAGCTAATATTAAAGTAGAAAACTAAAAGAGTAAGATGTATAAGTAAATACAAAACCTAGATTTTTAAAAAAATTAAAAATGCATAACATAATTCAGATGGCCAATAAACATTTGAAAAGATGCTCAATGTCACTAATCATCAGAGAAATGCAAATTAAAACCACAATGAGATATCACCTGTCAGAATGGCTATCATCAATAAATCAACAAACAACAAGTGCTGGTGAGGATGTGGAGAAAGGGGAACCCTTCTGCAGTGTTGGTAGGAATGCAGACTGGTGCAGCCACCGTGGAAAACAGTATGGAAGTATGTGAAAAAATTAAAAATGGAACTCCTTTTTGACTCAGTGATTCCACTTCTGGGAATTTATCCGAAGAAACTGGAAACACTAATTTGAAAGAGTATATGGACCCCTATGTTCATTGCAGCCTTATGTATAATAGCCAAGATATGGAAGCAACACAAGTGTCCATCAGTAGATGAGTGGATAAAACAACTATGGGACCTTTACACAATAGAACACTACTCAGAGGTGAAAAAAAAAAAGATTTTATCCTTGGAGACAGTATGGATGAACCTGGAGAATATTATGCTAAGTGAAATAAGCCCGTCAGAGAAAGACAAGTACCATATGATTTCACTAATATGTGGAATCTAACGAATAAACTGAACTAAAAAGCAATATAGAGACAGACTCACAGATAGAGGGCAGCTGACAACTCTGTGGGGGTTGGGTTGGAAGGTTATGGGATTGAGCAAAAAGGAAAGAGAACTCATGGACACAGACAACAGTGTGGTGATTGCAAGGGGAAGGGGTAGGTGGAGGCAGAAGAGGGTATAAGGGGATAAATGGGAATATAAAAAATATAATAAAAATAAAGTTAAAAAATAATGTATCACAAACTTTTAACTAGTGTGATTAAGAAAAAAGCATGAGTGCAAAACTATACAAGATTAGGAGTAAGAAAACAGAGCTACAGAGAAGGCAGATTAAAACAGTAAGAGAATATTACATGCAACTTATTGGCAACCTATTTGAAAATCAAGAATAGGGTTGGCAAACTTCATATGATTCTACACGTAGAAAAAACCAAAAATTTTAGTTTAAAAATTTCTAGAATGAATAACAGAACTTGATAATATTGGACATAACTTTTGTTTATTCTAGAAATAAGAACCTAGAAATGAAAATAGGAAAGCATTTTATTTATGACACCAAAAAATTTTAAAATGTGGATGACAAAAATACAGAACCCATATGAAATAAATGATAATACTAGGTGGAAGGATACAAATTAACATCTGAAAAGAAATGGAGAAACTTATGTTCATGTGTGGAAGAGTTAATATTGTACAAAATCAATTGTGTCAATATTAATATATGAGTATAATTCCAATTAGAATTCCAATGAAGGCTTTTGAGGGGGATAATTAATTATGATGATCTTAAATTTTATATGGGAGAAAAAAACACCTATGAACAGCCAATAAAAGTGTAAAAAGAAGCTTAGTGAGGAGGCATCTGCTTTTCTAGTTATTAAAACTCTAAAAAACTGCCATAGTAAATCAGTATGTGATACCAGCATAGGAACAGCTATATAGATTGCAGCACAGATGGACAACTCAGAAACAGATCTCATTTTATATGAGAATTTTTATATGAAAATGTGGTATTTCAATTCAGTGTAAGAACAATGATTTACTTAATAAATAATGTGAGTGCAACAGGCACTCCATCTGGAAGAAAATTGGAGAGGACTTTTATCTAGCATCACTTACAAAAATGAATTTCAATAGATGAAAGAAATGAGACTTGTAGGGTCTCTTTAAACTAGTGGGTGTCACATTTTGGTGCTCTACTTTGGCTACCACGTGTTGAGTCACCCTGTCCAGAACCATCACAGGATGAGCGAAGGCCTTCAGTGCAATGGAGGGAGAGACAAGGAGGACAGAGGCTAAGTAGGCAATGGGGGTTGTCGGCTAAAGAAAGCCAGCTGGAGAAAGGCAGGAGAGACAGGGAGGGAGAGGGGGAAGGGGAGGAAGAAGAGGAAGAAGAGGAGGGAGAGGGAGAGATTGAGAGAGAGAAAGAGAGTTAGTTTATACTGCAATATTTTTGTTGCAGTCTGGCATCAGTTGCTGTTACTACAAGACAGGATGGCTTCTGGCCAGGCCTTTACTGCGATACCTGCAGCCGCCCCTGGAAGGAAAGGAAGACTGACTTCTGTCTCAGACACTGAGGGGTAAAGAATCCAAATGTCCTGTCTAGGAACCCTCCAGTCTTTCTAGAGAAGCTCTTTCACAAAAAAGAAAAGAAATGTAATTACTGCTGCCTCTTTCTTTCTACTTAAGTATTTTGGGGGGTGGGGGGGGAAGTGGGAATAAAAGCCAAACACTAAGTAGAAGGCTGACTGCATTCCTCACTTACTTTTGAGGGAAACCAGACAGGTGTGGGAGTTACTCATGAGCAGTTACAGGCCATTGGATAGTTGCTCTTGAGAGAAGTCCTATTCCAGTGCTTCAGCATGCAGTCCCGAGAGACAGCCAGGCCAGGCCTCACCTGGGGGAAGCAGTGGACATGGGGAGGAGAGGCAATCAGAGGCTGGAGGAGCAGCTGAGCAGAGCCGAGGGCCCCAAGGGACAAAAAGGAGCGCTCAGCATGTGGTCAGGTCCCATGGCAAAGCAGTGTGGCAGCTGCAGATGACCACCCAAAGCACTGGGAGAGGATGGGAGGGCAGGGCTGGGAGGGCTCTGCAGGTGCAGGTAACTATTCTGTAGGCCAGAGAGGTGTTATTGAAGGATGGATAAGTGAGGACAGAGCTGAAACGAATCCAGTACCTTCAAGGCCACCCTTGGGGGTTCTCCGTGAGAACCGGGCCTGCCGCGTGTCTCCAGTCTCCTCAACCACACCAGCTCAGAGGACTTTCCGAATGTGAAGTGCTCAGGGCTGGCCGCCTGTCAGGAACACGATTGGGGTCAAATAGACCTGGTCTTGAATCCTAAGTGTCCCACTCACCAACTGTCTGTCTGGTCAGGGAGGGGTGGGGGGCACATAGCCAGGCCCTCCAAGCCCAATTTCCCTGCCATTAGCATGAGAATGCAGAGACCCCGCAGAGCTGTCAAGGGTTCAACAGACATGAAGTAGAGAGCACTTAGCACAATCTGGTCCAAAGCAAGCTCTTCATCATGGGAATTTTCTTCGTTCTGTCTGAGGAAGTAAGGGCGGCCCTCTGTGACCCCCTGGAGGTCCACTTTCTTTCAGTAAATAAGGCTCACATGGCCCTGCCTCAGGTGGGTAGGGTGAATTTGGCTTAGTGAGCTCCATCTCAAGGTACATTGTCACCTGCCTCTTCATCTAACTTCTTTACTGTCGTGTCCCTTTGTTTCGAGTAGTGTCTGGCACGTAGGAGGTGCTCCAAAAAGTGTTCGGTGAGTGAATTTTGTCTTTTATCCTCAGACTGCTTTGAGTGAAACTTTAGAAATTCCATAATTCCACCCGGACAATTACTGTAACCTGGAGATCCACCTCCCTTTTTCAGTTTATGGTTTTTCACAAAGAACTGCCACCTTCTAAGGTCAGTACCCAGATCTCAGACCTGGAACCACATTAACATACACCCAACCCAAAGCTCGCATGAAAAGGAAGTCTTTCGTATAAAATAAGAAAAAGTTTTCTGTGTGATGCTTTAGAAATTATTGGCTACTGGAAACTTACTTGACAGTTTGGTAGGAATTTTTGGCAATTTTCATACCTGTTCAGGATTTTTTGTAAAGTGAGCAAATCTAACTTACAAATGGCTTTCAGGTGTGATGGAAATTTTGTGAATAGTAAACCAAACAATTGAGCTTAAAATAATATTGTATTTTGGCAATAAACTAGCATTGATTTGTATCTTGTTGGTTTCTTCCTACATTTGGGAGTCAGTGATTTTATATCCTGACCTCAAACGTTTTTGTAGGTCCCCGAAGAAATCACATGCTGTGGGCACTGAGCCTGGAGTGCCCAATGGGGAAAGTAATCTCTCAGGACTGCAGACCCAGCACATTTGTAATTTATTCTTATCTAGAGTGGGTCTAGGTGCTCTTATGAAAAAGGGAAAGGACATCTTAGAGACTGTCTTTTAGCTCTGGCTTCTTCATTCATCCTTGATGCTCCTTTTAGTGTCTTACCCCCACTACCTCCTTTTGGTTTTCACCCTGTGCGTTGAAACCTGTCCATCACCTTCCCCCTACCCCCGATGGCCACAGACCCTGGCTATTGGGCACACTGATTGGTGTTATTAAACTTTTTGTTGGTGGGCTGAGTCATTCAATTTTGCATCCTCTTGAATAGGAAGGTTAGCAAATACAATTTGAAGGTGAGAAATAGGGGATGAATTCTTTGCATCCATGGACAGGCATCTTCCCTTCCAGGTCACACGGCTATGGGCAGTGGCCATTTCCATTGGCCTTCTGGTGAAGGTGCTCCTCTCTGGAAATCCCCTCCGTGTCTCTCCTCCTCATGCTGGCCACAGCCTCTGGTCTTATCCCTGTCCAGAGAGTGGACACTGGAATGAGGGGGAAGGGAATGGGGAGCAAATATCAGAAACCTGATTATCCAAAGGCCTTATCAGACTTGCTACTCAGACTATGGTCTGAGAATGAGCAACGTTTGTATTGTTATCTGGGGGCTTGTTGGAAATGCAGAACCTCAGGCCCCACCCCAGGCTGAATCATAAGCTGCATTTGAGTAAAGTCTTTAGGTATATCAGTGTGAACACTAAGGTTTGGGAAGCCCTGCACCGGATATTACCTCCTGGATGTCTCTGACGTACTCAGTGCCCCTAGGGCTGAATCTAACCAGATCATCAGCCCCCACAACTTGTCCCACTCCGGAGGTCTGCCTTTCCTCTGGCATGTCTTAGATATATTCAGTAATTTCATCGTAAGACATTTATCATCTACTATATTATTTCTGTACTGATTCCTCTCATTTAAACTATGAAACGAGTATTATGTTAAGTCACTTCCTATCACCAGCAGTTTTTGATGAGCTTAAAACAAACTTTGACTTCTCTAGACTTTGGTTTCTTCATCTGGACAGTGTGGGGGCTGGGCTCCACTTCAACCATGGCTTCCAGCCTTACTTTCCAGATTCTATGATGGGCCTAAAAGAATCAAAGCTTTGAAGTTGAGCAGCACCTTGGAAGTCATCTAGCTTCATGACTTTCTCCCCCCATCTTGTCACATGAAACTCTCACTAAAGCATAAGCCCCTTTAGTCACATCTGCATAAAATGACTATCCAACTTAGGTAAGATATTGTTAGTGACAGAGAATCTAAAAGCTTTGCAGTGAAGTTATTTTGTTTCTGGAAGAATATCCTATATTTTTAGAAATGTATTCTTATATTTTTGAGGCTACATAGTTAAAGTAAAAGAAGATAGATAATGGAATAAGATAGAACTGATCTCCAATTCCACGAGAGCCACTAATTAATTGACTATGTGAGTTGAAGAGACTCTAAGATGACCCCGTGACTCCTGCCTCCTAATATTCATGCTTCACTATGTAATTCTCCTCCCTTGAGTGTAGGTGACCTACTTCTAGCCATCAGAATATGGTACAGGAAATGGCTTGTCACTGCTCTGATTCGTTACATTATGTGGCAAAAATGATGCCGCTCCCACAGTTACGTTATATTATATAAGCTCCATGTCTCTATCAGACTGTCTTGTGTGTCTAATGCTTGCTTTGAAGAAGCAATCTATCATGAGTTTTGCAGCCACAGGGAAATAAATTCTGCCAGCAACCTGAGGGAGCTTGGAAGTGGACCCTTCTCCAGCTGACCCCTCAGAGGAGAGCCGCGCTCTCACTGACACGCAACTTCAGTGCTGCAGGGGGCCCAGCTGAGCCCCTCCTGGCCTCCTGACTTTCAGAAACCGCCATGATAAATGTGTGTTGCTTTGGGCTGTTACTTGTGTTTCAGGAAGTACGGAGAGGTAGGTGGCGTCACGGCAGGAGTGGCGAGGGTGGGAATCTATCAAGATCTATCGAGAGTGACACGACTTTGGGTACAAGTAGGGGAAAACCCATCTGCTAACAATAGATTGAGTGACAAAGATATTTAATATCTCACATAACCAGAAACCAATCTTAAAGCTCAGTTAAGAAAGTGGTTCCATGCTGTCATCAAGGATTTAGGTCCTCTCCCCCTTCCTTCTCTGCCATCTTCGGCGTGTGTCTTTGTCCTTCAGGTAGCCTCCTCACAGGTTCGGGGTGGCTTCAGCAGCTCCAGGCGTCACCAAGCCCAACAGTGGAAAAGACATCTTTCTTTTTTCCTTATGCATCTTTGTTTTTAAGGTACCAGAAAACTTGTCCCTCCCTGTCATATCTCTTCATATACCATTGGTCAGAACTGGGTTACATGCTCCCCCTAAACCAGCCAATGGGAAAGAGCAGAAGCCATCATGTCCAGATTGGTTAAGATCCCTTGGGGCAGAGGAGAACCCAGTCTCCTCTGAAGCACAAGACTCCCTAAGCCTTGAAACCACTCAGGCTTCTGTCAGCCAGGAGAACAGGGCAGGGAGGGCAATTGATAAGGTGCGCATTGCCTTTGGGTACCCAGACTTGTCTCTGTTTCCAATAGAAGTCTGCAAGTGGCTACTCTGTCTAGAAATGTGAAATTACTCTGCACAGATTCTCAAGCACTTTAATGGTAGTTATGTGTCTGCTTAGGGTGCAAGTTATTCTGGACATACTGTGTTTCATCAAATCCAAGAAACCATAGAGTATAAAATTTACCATTATCTTATAAATGTCTAAGAGAAAAAAGTTATTTTAAACTCTGACATAATGCCTTAACAGCAGCTCCGCATAGCCCTGTAGTTGGTAATACTAGTCTCTTGCGCTTTGAAATTTCTTCCATCTTTTCTGAAAAATTTGGCAATTACTCCTGCTTTTAGTTACACTGTTTGATGTGGGGCCAATGTAAGTGCTTCATTTTTTTTGTGGATTTTTTCCTTTTTTAGGCCTTGAAAGCAGTTCGTTGTTGCTCTGTGAGAAAGTAAGAAATTGCAGTTGTTCCTGTAACAACAAATATTTGTTTCACAAATGTCAAATTTACACCCACTCTGCTGTTTCTTTTTGTATACAGAGTAACTCATTGTGTGAATGCCACAATAGAGGGTAATCTTTTGAGAGGCTTTTAAAAGGCATTGAACCTCAACATGGGTTGTTGCAACCATGCCTTGAACTCAGCTGGAATAATGACACTGTGAACAGCTGTGACAAAGTCTGCCATGCAGAGGCAGGGACAACTGTACCATGATTGCCTGGATTCTAAGGCTCATTTTGATTTTAAAGATGGTAAAATGTGGGGGGAAAGGCTTGTCTTAGAATCAGTGAAATGTGTATTTAAATAGCACAATAGTCTGTGGCTTAATCAAGACTGCTGATGGCCCCTCGTGCGCAGAGCACAGCAGTGTACTCGAAGTACAGGGGAGGCTGATCAATTGTGGACCGAATGGTTCTAATTACATCAGGGATGTTAAGCAAAGCTCTTTGCTGAGCTGGCTGCTCAACACGAGTGTTCACCACCCGTGCTTGTGACTTTCTTATTGCTAATTGGACAAACGCTTGTGTCGTCTGTCACTTCCTGCATTTGTTTTCTGCTTCACTGCACTGTTTACTAAGGCAATAAGATTTCGCTAGACAGGAAGGTGTGTGCATGCCTGCATGTGTGTGTATGTGTATAAGTGAGAGAGAGAGAGAGACGGAGAGAGAGAGAGAGAGACAGACAGAGGAAAAGAGAAAGGGAAGAGGATGGGAGGAAGAGAGTCAGAGATAGATTTGATAGTTTTGAGTATAAACGACGACTCACCTTTAGAAAAACTGGTTAGCCATTTGAAATCAAAGAGGAAAACACGAGCTGTTGGTGGGATTCTGTGGAAGGGGTCCATCTGCCCAGTTTCCCTCAGGGACCCTCTTTGAGATGAGATCAGGCTCCTGCTGAGCCTACATCTGAAGACCAGAAATGGTGGACACAAACCAGGGCTGAGACCATACCACCCCGTGGAGATACAGATTTCCAGGGAAAAGAATGGAAAAGCTGCGGGAGAACCATCTTGTCTGAAATCAAGCTAGTGAAAAGGCACTTTCTCTTTTAATGATTTACTGTAGAAAATATGCCCTTTGGCAAAGCTTCACTCTGCCTTGAAGTCTCTTGTTCTTCAGCATGTTGGTGCCTGGCCCACCCACCCTGCATAATTCTCTGCCATGTGGCACGAACCATACTGAAATGCCAGCATGTGTCTGTCACTTTCAGAAAGGAACGACTGGGCTCACTGACATCTGTTCCCCATGGGGCCTTTTTGTCCCCCAGCACAGGCAGGCTGTGGCTGAGGCAGCTTCTGATTCCATTTTAGTAAAATAAGAGTCTCTTTTTGCTTCTCCTAGCTCCCAAATCATTGTTTCTTTTTCCAGTGTTTATATTTAGAAATTTCACTTCTTGTCTTGGTAAACAGCAGGAGAAAAGACATATTCTCTCTTTCTTGCTCTTTTCTTTTTTTGCAAAGACTGTGTGATATTAGACCATCACACATTAAACGTGTATACCCTGTAATCTGACAGAACTAGGTTCGAAACCTGGCTCCACGACTTATTAATGTATTCCTGGGGGCAAGTTCATTAACCTCTCCAAACGCAGGGTTGCTTATCTGAAAAATGAGGATCATAAGTGGGAGACGGATCCCCAATTGTTAGAGGATGAAATGAGGTCACACCCAGGCACGGCGCTGTCTGGAACTCGCTAACTGGGCAATAAGTGGTAGCCAGCACTGGTATGTCATATTTATGCATTTGCGGGGTCTTAAGTTCCTTGTCCGTCCTGTCAGATTCCATCGCTGTGGGCTGGCCCATGGGTTCCTGAAGGGAGGTGTCTGCCTGTGACCATGTTCTCACTTCACAAACATGCTTCCTCACACGGCCGCATCTACCTCCACCCTGTGCGTCCAGTTTCGGATTTCCACTGCTGGTCAAGCGTCTGTTCCCAGCCCCAGATTTACAAATTCACCTGCTGACTGGAGCCAGCTTGCAACTAACACTAAAACTGGACTCACTGTCCTCTCCCCAGACGTGCTTTCCCTTCAAGTGTCTTTCTCACCACTATCCCCTACTGCCTCTCTGACTCTCCCTCTCTGCCCCTTCCTCTCCCCACTTCCTCATTCTTGTCCTGATGCCCTTTGGTTTCCATAGTTTTTCTGCAATGAGCCTTCTTCCTTGTCCTCCTTGTTTTCATTTTCTCCATCTTCCCATTCATTCTTCATCTGGTTGCTCTTACTTATTCACAACACTGTTTAATACCTGTGGTAGCCTCACGTTACCTTCAGTGTAAAATCCACACTCCTGAACATCAAACTCCTGAACAGGGAGGTAAAATCCTTCCTGATTTGGTCCGCCCTGCTCGCTTGTCCCATCTCTTTCCTTTTGTCTTCAAATTCCCCACGCTCCAGCCACATGGAATGCTTGGGACACTCTTCTTGATCGATGGACCATTCTTAGACTTTGCACAAACTCTGCCATCTATCTGGAATGCAATTACTAAGGTAATTTTTTTTCATTGGGTCATTCATTTTAGTTCAGTTGACACTCCCATAAGACTTCTCCTGGCTGTACCCTCCGATCTGAGTTAAACTTACGCCCACCCCACAGTGCACACTGCATCCTAGACATTCCTTAATAACAACTCTTGCCACAGTCCTTGAATGAAGGAAATTTTCTACTAAGCTCTGCGTCCACCACACCTAGCTTTGAGTCGAGCACAAAATAGAATTACAATGTTTTCTGGAAGAGTGAACAGAAGAACGGAAGAAACGGATCATTTTGATGGGAATACATCGAGGAGGTAGACAGATGGTCCTCTAAGACATGGCATCTACATCTCGGCACTTGCCACAGGGCACTTCATGTTGTGAGATGAACTGCCTGCGTGCCATCTCAGTTATCTGCACGTGGGGAGAACTCCAGTTGCTTACTGTGCTCTCCAGAATCAATAACATTGCCCACTAGGGTTGGGTCCTTGAGCCTGGGGGGAATTAACTAGCCTCCTTCTGTTCTGACAATGGAGGTCACATAAAGCGTTTAAGTCCACCTTCTCAGCTACTTGACCTAGGAGTACCGAAGACTTTGGGGGGATGAATGTTACGGTTTGTCGGCCCTGACTCCCAGTCTTTCTCACTGGATATGATTGTTTAGTTTTTGCATATCAGTTTTTATTGTCAAAGGGCCTTGTTGGGGTTAATAACACATTTTCCACCTCACTTTCTATGGTTATTTCCTGTTTCTCTGTGACAAAAAGGCATTTTGACAATGCATGAAGATATCTGTAGATCTGGGCTGCCCTTTGAAAGCCTGTGAGTTTTCATACTTTTTAGCAGATTGTTGAGGCTTCTGAATCTCTAATTTATCCTGAAGGTATTTCAGTTCTGAGATGCTCTGATCAGCTTAATTCTCCAGTTATTCCTTTCCAGCCTTCTGAGGGAATTTTAACACATCTATACCTAGTTTGGTGCATTTTTAACACTTTTGTCTCATTTCTGTCCATAGAGAATAAAAGCAATGGGAAGTAGGGTAAAAGGCAGCCTTCATCAGGAAGACTTGCTCTCTCTCCCATTGACAACTTCTTCTACGGCTTGTTTTTCTTTTTTATTTAGTTATTATGGGTAAAAAGTAACTTTTAGGTGAGAATTGATGCCTTTTGTTTCTTTAATGGGTCTTGGGTGTTTGGAATGCCAAGAAGGTCATGGCCATTCTTTAAGTGGTTAAATTTGACAAGAAGGTTAACAGATTAATCCCAGGTCATATATCAAATAGTGTCAGAATCCAGAAGAGCAAAGACCCAGGCCCTGGCATGCTGTCCCTGCAAGATTTTGTTAACTGCACCCTGATCCTTTATAGTTTAGGTGACACACTTCTTTTATCAGTCACTGTCCTTGTTTGTGACTAGGCAGTTATTTTTTTTTCCCATGAGCACAGGAGATTTGGCCTCCTTTAAAGCTGACCTCATAAACTTGTCATCCTCAGGTATTCAAGACAAAACAAATGGGGTTCATATTTCCTAGGCTTGTAGGTGCTTTTCCCCAGGTGCCACCAGCCTGCGTATGAATCAGAAATGATGACCCGGACTGATGCTCCGAGAACCAGAGTGTCTTCAACGCAGTGGTTCTTAACTCGGCTGCATGTTCAAATGAAAATTCCAGTTCTTATGCCTCAACCTCAGAGATTTGTATTTAATTGATTTGGGGTGAGGTTCAGGCATGGTTATTTTTAAAAATTCTCCTTGAATGATTTTGAGGTAGGAATGGGGTTAAGAACCAATATTTTTGGCTCTTTTGCTGATGCTGTGAGGAACCACTTCATTCTTAAAACCAGGCTTTGTAGAGCCATGGCCAAACAGGTCAGAACTTTGCTCTATTTTTAAAGCAAGCCACATTTATTGTATTCTGCAGATGCTGAAGAAAGAATGTTGGTGTATCCTTGGGAATTACAGACATGATATAACATCTCTGTAAGTAGGCCAAGACAAACAAAGAGAACTGAAGCACTCAGGAGTCTTCTAAAGCACCTGGACAGGTAAACTCTGATTGGAACAAGTTGGGATGCCTTTGGATTGGGTATAATTATGCCTCTTGAACCTGTCAGATGTCCTTGAAATAAAGCAGTGGATAAAACAATTTATTTAGTCTTTCCAGAATGTTCTTCTTAAGAAGGAGACTCACTACCTTGGAGACCTGCAGAACTGTCAGGGATCAAGGACCGAGTAGGACACGAAATGACTGACTTTTTCAGTGTGGCCAGCTTTCAGTGAGGCCTGCGCAATGATGTGATCCATCAACTTTGTGATTTTTCAGATTCTTTTTTATGTTTATCACTCAATTTCAGAACACCCTCTGAACAACAAGGTTCCACGAGCAAAGGCACTAACTGCCAGCCCTCTGCCCTCCTCCGTGTCCGTGCTGGCCTGTCCAGGACAAGCAGCACGGCTGAGTCGTTCGACCCCAGGTCATGATTCACACTCTAAAATTGTAAGCTCTCTTAAAGTGTCCTAAAGGAAGTGAATCATGGGAGACTGTTTTAAAAGGCTGATGGGAATGTGGTAATCTGCTTACTGGTAGGCAGACAGGGGGAGAACTGTAAGCGGAAATGCCATGTAAAAATTACGTCGCTCCTCTCATCTCTAAGGCTTGCTACGCTGGCCCAGAGCCGTGCTGCCCAGGTAACCATCCAGGGCCCTACTCCTTAGGTCCACCAGAAGGTCTTGCTTCTCCAGCATCTATTTCTGCTTCTTTTAACTTAGCACTGTGGTTTTTCTTTGGCAAACTACTTATTACCCACTCAACCCATGGAATTCAGGTGGGAGCTGTTACTAACCCTTTCTCCCTTCCCACCTAATATCCATATATCTTAGCTCCAAGGGTAGACATATTTCCAAAGCCTAGCTAATTAGCATATTCCATCCCTTTGGCTTTAGGGACTGTTACAGGGTTGGTCACCTTGTCCAAGCTGGCAGTGAATTCTGGCCCAGGGATTTTGCTGTTGAGAAAGAGGCTCCCTCTGGCCACCGAGTTTGCTAAGCTAGTGAGCAGGGCTACCACGAAGAGGGAGGCTTCTTGAGAAAGGGAAATCAAAGAGAAGAAAGCAGAGTCAAGAGGTCAAATATGACACACTTCTTGAAAACATAGTTTGAGTATCCATATCTAGTCATATTTACCAGATATGCCCTCTGGATTTTTCTGTTATATTAGTCAGCAAATTCCTTACCCAGCATTTCTTTCCTTAAGCTTGTTAAGGAAAATCTAAGCCTGTGAAAGTCTTAAGCTTGTTAAAGCTGTACTTCTGTCGCTCACAGGATCCTTTCATAAGGGCCCCTGGTGAATAGCTTCCTACATACCCCAGTGTCCCAGCCATTAAAACTAGCCTGTCCTACTTCCTTAGGGAGCTCTTGGGCAGTGGTGCGCAGCAAGGCCAGCTAACATATGAGTCTGTGCTGACCAGCTAATGGGAGAGGGCTGGGGCCTGACTCAGATAAGATGCGACATTTGACAGCAGTTTTCTGGAGCCCATTGTTCTCCAATAGACGGACTGTGAAGAGCACAAGGAAGGAGGGGCTGGGAAGACATCATTACTGAGCATCTTCTACATGCAGGTCCTGTTGGTGCTTCACAGATGTGACCTCACTCAATTGTTACACAGTCTTGGGTATATTATTACCTCTGTTCACAGATCATACAGTGAAATCAATAGCAGTAATATTGAGTGCTATATCCCAGTGCTATCTATAATTTCGATTCATCCATTACAATCATAGTAACCTACAAGTAGGAGATTATAATCTATATTTTATAGATGATGAAACCAAGGTTCAGAAGTGTTACAAAATGTCAAAAAGTTAAAAGGTTAAATTCACCATTATACTGCTGAAAAGAAGACAAATCTGAACTTAGACCCGGTTGGGAAGGCAAGCTTGATATGAAACAGATCTTCATTTGCAGGCTTGTGACGGAGCTGCCTAGGGAGATATTTTTGGGCTACAGAGGGCCTCTCAGCATGTCTGACATTGAAAGGGGAGACACTGCACAGAAATAGATTGTGCATGGTGTTGACCCTGAGCTCCCCAGCTCAGGCCCTGGTATAGTAACCACCAGCTTTAGTTGGGAGCTCTGGTCAGGTTACTTGCTTAACAAGATCTAAAGGAGTTCTTTCCCTAGGATTGCATTAAGACAGCAAAAATGACTAATTAGAACACAATGTAGAGCACAGCTTTCATCAGCTTATATATTGTAAAATAAACCCACACAGTTCCTAATCATACTGGCTGCTCCTCGTATTTGAGCATCTGGTGTTGATTACTAGTTGCTAATATGTGGCCCTGACTGGGATCAGGGGCTGTTTGTGGGTCCTATTAGTATTCTCTCTTATGTTGTGCCAGTGCTAGCCATGCTGCTGATCTGTGCTAATGCCCTGCGGTGATTTGCGTCCCACATTTATCTGTGCCAGTCCACCCCAGACGTGCGACGTGCCATCTTCTAAGCCGCGGTCCACATGCAAGTGAGAAAGCATCATCTGTGTGTTAGAAGGCAGACACTCGGAGCTCAGTGTGCAAGGCTGGTCAGTTGCATTTCAGTTGTGCCATTTACTCCTGCTCCAACTGTTAAATGAATTGAACAAGGAGGCCATTAGGCTGAGGTGGCTCTGATGCCATGGTGGCTTTCATAAGCACAGCCAAAGCTAAGCCTGTAGATGCCTCAAGGTGGTGAAATCAAAATGCCAAGGACAACCAACCAGAAACACCAACTAGGCTTTAAACTATGGCCAAGCAAACAATTTTCTTTCTTAGCTTCTGTACCTAAGTCTTTCCCCAAGCAGCTGTCAGAACATTCCTAACTAATTAGAATTGATTTTGACTTAAATAAACTCTTAAAAAATTTTTAATACACCACAGTTTACTTTTTAACAAGCATGGCTACAATGCTTGGGGTAGGCTGAACAATGGCTCCCACAAGGCCCACGTCCCGATGCTCGCAACCTGTGAGTGTGTTACCTTACACGGCAAAGGGCACTTACATGTGAGTTACTACTTAGAGATTCTGAGATGGGGAGAGCGTTCTGGTCATCCAGGCAGGTCCTGTGTCCACAGGGTCCTTGTAAGAGGAGCATAAGGAGGCTCAGAGTCAGGAAGGAGCTCTAATGACAGAGGTGAGAGGTAGGTGGGATTCAAGAAGGGTGATGAACTAAGGAGCTTGGCAGCTGCCAGGAGCAGGGAAAGGCAAAAGAAACAGACTTGCCTCTGAGCCTCCAGAAGGACCAACTCAGCTGCCACCTTGACTTTAGACCAGTGAGACTGGCTTTGGACTTCTAACCTTCAGCACGGCAAGAGAAGAAGCTGTGTTGTCTCGATGCAGCTGAACTTGTGGTAACTTGTAGCAGCAATCTTCCACACCGAAGTTTAGATGCTGGAGGGACTGTTTTTCCAGCCAATGCCTTCTGTAAATACGTGCTGCTCGATATTTCAGTATCATGTTCGCTAAGATGTACAAATGACTTCCCCTGAGCCACCTGTGTGGGTTTCCTGGTTCCTCTGGCTTTAAGACGGGAAAAAAATACCTTTCCGTTTGTGTGCATCCTCAGAAATGCTCCCTTTACTTACAATGCCTCTATTCTCCACTTGCTTCCGGTGCCACACCAGCGATCACCTGCCCTTTCCCCCACCCCCACCCCCTGCCAAAGCAACTGCTGGTAACAACTGTCCACTTGCTCTTTCACTGGGTTTTACTGTGAAAAGAAGAGTTGTTGTCAGTCAAGTAATACAGCGTTAACCATTTAATTGGTGTTGTAATTTGAAGATAGCAGCGGCAGGCCTGCTTCCACCGGGTTACTGGGGCCCCAAGGGTGGTGAGTTCATCACGGGGCTGAGCCTCAGATGGGCATGAGGGTGACTTCACTTGGAATGTGACTTCAGTGTTATTGGAACCCATTAAACTCAGAAGAGGCTGATGATTAAACTGGATTTTATACATTCATAATTGGGCATATTTAATGCTGGTGACTGGTATTTATACTTGCCATTGGGGAGTCTTCTTCTTTTCACTAGGGATGAAGAATTATCATCAGAAGTTTGCTTAGTAGCCATGAAGTCAGAGCAAAGGGAAGTAGTAATATATAAAAGAGTTTTGGGTGTATTTAATTTAGAACAGCTGTTTTTAAAAGAGGCACTTTTTAAAAAATAAATATTTGGCGAAGTCTAGTATGTGGGAGTTATAAAGAAAGAGCTATTTGAGGGGCATTAGGGGGAGGGGTCCCTCCTCCTCCCCTGTGGTGGCCCTGAAGACCCTCGGAGAGCCAGCCCAGCTCTGCCAGACACAGGGCTGGCGTGTCAGCCCTGCGCCACTGCAGAGTAAAACTCCCTGTGATTCCAGCCTTATCTCTGCCACCAAGACTGATGATGGGTCTGGACGAATACTGCTGGTGACGGGGTTTCTGAGCTTTCCCCTCTGTCTCTCCGTGAGCTCCGGGCCCTCCACTCACTCTTGTGTTCCAGTCTGTTTTTAAACTGGGTACAATACAATTGATTAGCATTTATTTTTCTAAATTACAACTGCAGTCTGGTTTTGTTGCTTTGAAATTATACCCTGGTCCCCTTGATTGAGTTTTCAATATTCCCAATCTCTTCAGTCACACATTTACAATCTCTTGGTTTATTTCCACAGATGGCTGGACTCATGCATTATGTATGAGTTTTACAGGTGGTCTCTCAGAGGACAAATTTATTCCTGAATGTTTGTTGGGTACCATTGTCGCTCTCATGCTTTATCTACACGTATGATGAGAGTTTCACTTTGAGTGGGGCTGCCTAATCTCCTTGTGGGAAACGCACCCACTGGCATAGCAACGGTGCCTGTGAGAGAGACAGAGATCACATCTCCTTTCTTTCCACCAAATTTCTAATTGAGGATGGGGTTGTAAGTGTTGAAATTGAATTAGAACTGTTAAAAAAACATACAAATTCATCTTTACAACTTGAGAAACTCAAGTCATGCTTCTCTGTTCTGCAACAGTGCAAAATGCCTGTGTTTTTCACCAATCTGGACCAGAACAATGCAATTCGAACACTCAGGTACAACTTGACTGATAACAACGTGTCAGCCCCAGTGTCTCTCTGTGGTCAGCGTAATTGTGCGAACTCAGCTTTGCTTGGTTTAGAACCCACCTTTCTTACCTTCCTTCCATCACATGCTATTTCAGATGTCAATGGTTGGTTGTGACTTCTTCCTTTTAATGGTGTTTAATGAACAGGAATATTGAAAAAAATAGTTTTCTTTCCTTTCTTGGCATCTGTCAGGAGCTGTGTGTATGTTATAGCTTTTGGTCTCCCTCTTCCCGCTCACCATGGCCAGCTCTGCCCGGACCTGGTTTGGACTTCCTGGGAACCGTTAAGGGGGAGAAACAACTGTGCTGGTGCCCACCAGTCACGTGCTCCCTGTCCCCCACTGTGAACACTAGTCACACACAACAGGGTTCAAACTGTTGTCCTATATCTCAGGGCATCAACATTTATTCAGAGACGCTCAGGCTCAGCCTTGTCTCCACGGAGGACTCTTGGAATGTTATGCAGCTGTGCTACCTGACTTTATCACTTGAACTTGACCTACTAATGCTGCCCTCCACAGGATTGGCACAGTGTGGGAGATGCATCAATGGGCTAATTACATGTGCTGGAGGAAAGTTCATTTCGCAGAGCAGGAGCTCTTTTGAGGTTAAAGCCTCGATAAGTGCTTGTGAAATGCTGATGCCTAGAAAGAAAGAGCTAATAATTCTTCTGTCATTTCCAGGCCACCTGTGAAAGCCAAGTCTAGTGGGTGTTGGAGGGAGGACCTGTCATTGTAACAAGTGCGATGGCTAGAGGTCATCTTAACCGAGCTGCTAAATGGACTTGTGTGTAGTTTTTTCTTTTTAATGTGGATAGTTCATTGTTTTTATGGCTGTACTTGTTTCATCTTTCTTATAGCAGGCTGGGCTTATTGGCACAGCCTGATATTGCAGACTGAGAATTATTGGGAGTAATTCTTTTTCTCCTAGTGGAAAGCTTCCCCTACTTTTTTCTAGGTTCTTTGTCAAAAATACTTAGTCTTACCTAACTGGCGATAGGTGAGTGACTGGACTGGATTTGATTGCAGCTCCTTGGCACGTGTTCCTCAAAACATTAGTATATAAGAATACCTAGGGGACCTAATCGACAAAACAAACAGGCAAGCAAGCAAAATATAACCAGAGGCATTGAAATTAAGAACAAACTGACAGTGACCAGAGGGGAGGTGGGAGGGGATAATGGGGGGTAAAGAGGGGAAGGTTTTCAGGAACAACTATAAAGGACACATGGACAAAACCAAGCGGGGGGGGGGGTGGAAGCGGGGGAGGGAGGTGGGCATGGCTGGGCTGGGGAGGAGTGGCGGGGGGGCGGGTAAATGCAGACAACTGTACTTGAACAACATGAAAAAAAGAGAATACCTAGAAGGTATTCTACTAACATGGACCACCATGTTAGTAGAAGAAGTTGCAACACAATTTTTAGAAAAGTAGCATTAAAACTGCACTTGAAGTTAAAAACAATAGTGCTGTCTGAGAGAGCGACATGGTGCAGTTTGTCACCCTTTACGGATGTGTCCGCATCTGTACACAGGTCTGTATACCATGTTGGTGCGGTGGGCAAGACTTCGAGTCATGGACGAGTTTTCCTATCCAGTGCAGTGCTTTGTAGTTTGTACTTCCTCTAAACCTGAAAATCCTATTTTATAGCTATACCTCTGGTAATGGAAACACACATAGGATGGCTATTTCAGATAGTTCTGGATATTGTCGGCATAGAACACGACCCCGAGATTCCAGAGGGTGCCCTCATTACTGTCTCAGGGCCCACCAGCCCCTCTGTCTGTTAACAGGTGCTGCAGTGGAAAGATGGATGTTTCAACAAGAAAGGTGGCGGCAAACGAATTCCTTATTTATTCTTTGGTTGTATTTGTAAGTTTTCTTCACATTCTTTTGTAATGTTTGGATATAGCTTTCAAATATGCCCATTAATAGACAATATGTTTCTGCCTCTCCGAAGAGAAGAAGATCATTTTGGAAAATAGTCACTTCCAGGAATGGAGTTGTCTACATCACAGTGTGTTGCCTAAAAAACCCTGATGTCTTATTTCAACAATAAAAGTGTGTTATTTCACCTCTAGAATGATAGGTTCAGGCTGTTGAAGACATTGAATATACAAGTGTGACGTGTAACTTGAGCAACACAGTTGAAATGATTTGTTATGGAAACAGTCTCTAGTGGTATCCAGAGTCATGAAGTGAAATTATTAGCCACTTAAAACAGTCTTTGAGCCCCTTTCTCCTTGACAGAGTATTTTGGTGAGTCAAAGCACAGAAGATTCACTGTCCTTTTACATGGCTCTCTGAAAAACCATACAGGTGGCCACAATTTGATTTGATAGGTAACTTTTTTAAAATATATTTTATTGATTATGCTATTACAGTTGTCCCATTTCTCCCCCATCATTCCCCTCCACCCTGCATACCCTCTCCCACCCACATTTCCCCCCCTTTAGTTCATGTCCATGTGTCATAAGTTCTTTAGCTTCTACATTTCCCACACTATTCTTGCCCTGCCCCTGTCTATTTTCTACCCACCATCTATGCTACTTATTCTCTGTACCTTTTCCCCCTCTCTCCTCCTCCCACTCCCCTGTAGGTAACTTTTTAATGTGAAGTCAAGATCATGGCTTAAAGCGCTCTCTACATGACAATGAAGAGATTCTAGGTCTAGCCCAGTCGCAGAGGAGGGTGGGAAGTGCAGCAGGCCTAACCCTGGTGGTTTTGCTCCAGTGGGACCCAGCCTGGATCCCCAGGCTCCCAACGGACTCCCGGACACTTGAGCTAAATAAATCCTTACTGTTTGAGTTGCTGAGATTTTGTAGCTGTTTGTTATGCAATGATAGCTTACCAAAATACCTTATTCCCAGCATTACCATCCTAAAGTCTCTTTGCAACATGGCAGCTGGAGTGATCTGTTTAGAAGTCAGATTTCTGCCCCTGAAAATTGGCTGCAAATGATTTTCCTTTCACTAAGACTAAAACCAAAATCTCTATAAAAGCCCACATGAATGCGTATTTGACATTGGCACACAGTAATGCCCATGAGAAGGAGAAAATACAGCAAACAAGATGCGCCGTGCCCTGTTAACTGCACATTGGCTAACTGAAGAGTAACTGGGCCAACTGACCGATACCGTCCATAGGAACAGATTTTAAAAATAGAAGGATTTCTGTGAAAACCACAGTTAAGTTCTTTATACATTTTGGATATCAACCCCTTATCAGATGTATTGGTGATTATGTTCTCCTATTCTCTGATTGTCTTTATTTTGTTGATGTTTTGTTTTGCTGTGCAAAAACTTTTTAGTTTGATGTAGTCCACTTAGTTAATTTTTTTTTTTTGTTTTCCTTGCCTGGCAAGATGTATCAGATAAAATATTGCTACGATCAATGTCTGAGATTTTGCTGCCTACGTTCACTTCTACCATTTTTGTGACTTCAGGTCTAACATTTAAGTCTTTAATCCATTTTAAATTTATTCTTGTGTGTGGTATAAGAAAACTCAACATCAAAAAAACAACCCAATTAAAAATAGGCAAAGGACCTGAATAGACACTTCTCCAAAGAGGACATACAGATGGCCAATAGACATATGAAAATATGCTCAACATCACTAATCATCAGAGAAATGCATATTAAAACCACAATAAGGTATCACCTCAAACCTGTTAGAATGGCTATCATCAATAAATCAACCATAAACAAGTGCTGGCGAGGATGTATAGAAAGGGGATCAAATACTTTTGCACTGTTGGTGGAAATGCAGACTGGTGCAGCCACTGTGGAAAATGGTATGGAGACAACTCAAAAAATTAAAAATGGATCTGCCTTTTGACCCAGTGATCCCACTTCTGGGAATATATCTAAAGGAAATCAAAACACTAATTTGAAAGAACATAAGTACCCCTGTGTTCTTTGCAGTGTTACTTAACAATCGCCAAGACATGGAAGCAGCCCAGGGGTCTGTCAGGAGATGAGTGGATAAAACAACTATGGGACACTTACACAAGGGAATACTACTCGGCCATAAAAAAGAAAAATTTACCCTTTACAACAGAATGAATGGACCTGGAGAACATTATGCTAAGTGAAATAAGCCAGTCAGAGAAAGACAAACACCATATGATTTCACTCACATGTGGAATCTAATGAACAAACTGAACTAACAAGCAAAATAGAGACAGACTCATAGAGAGCAGGCTGAAAACTAAGGGGGTGGAAGGTTAGGGGGTGGAGTCATTGAGCAAAAAGGAAAAAGGACTTGTGGACATGGACAACGACAACTGTGTGTCCGTGTCCATGAGTTCTTAAGGGGGGAGGGAGTTATAAGGAGACTAAATGGTAATGGAAAAAATCTAATAAAAAATTAAAAAAAGAAAATCATAGTTAATATTTCATGACAGAATCAAATGGTTCTTCCACTTTATCTCTGACATTGCATGCAGACCCCTTGATGGATCGTTAAAGACCATGTGTTAACCAAGTTCCAAGCTTGAGAACACTGCTGTGGCCCTGAGTCCTCAAAGTGTGTGGTCCAGGAATCAGTAGATCAGCATCACCTGGGAATTGGCTATCAGTGTAGGTCCCACCACAGAGCTTCAGAATCTGCATCTGAATTTTAACAAGATCTTCAGGGCATTCAAATGCACATTAACATTTGGGAAGCACTGCTCTAGGCATTCTTCTGATGAAGATGGATTATCAGGAGGGTGTACTTTCTAAATAAAGAACAGCAGCATTGCAGGTCTTGCAGGATGGCAATCCACACTAACTGAATTGTCAATCCCTGACAGAAGCAATTATCATCTCTTAATTGCTAGCTGGTGCAGAGGATGGGGACAGAGGTGGTTCTAAGTGAAGTTTTCACCAGGAAAAGGGATGCACTTGGAGACCCACAGCCCAGGTTGACGAGCCAAAGTCAGACCAAATTCTGATGCAGTTGTCATCTTAGGATCTAGTGTTACGAAAAGGAGACAATTTGAGTGATTTAGTGGATGACGTTGCATGGTCACAGGGCTTGAAGGGAGCAGTTATATTTTCTTCTTTTGTTCAGGCAGCAGCTGTGGCTCCCTATAAATGATACCCCAAATGTGTTGCATGCCAGGGATTTACAACTTGATGATTCAAGTGTTTTGCGAGTTAGTGCTTTCCTAGCTGAACAGTGGCCTCTGCAATGTGCGCAGTGATGGCCTGAGGGTTGAGAATTAGAACGCAAATGATAGCGCCATCCCTGTCACCTCCTACTTTCCTTTTCCCAATATATTCCTTATGGCCTCCTGGCCTGCAGGTGGTATCACGTTTGCTGAGGCCATAAAGAGTCCCTGTAATCTTATGATTCTCAACATTTGTTGCACATTAGAATCATCGGGGAAAATTTAGGAAAGCCTGATATTCAGGTCACAGCCCAGATCAATGAAGTCAGAATTGCTGGGGGTGGGACCCAGGCAGCAGCAGTTTGTAAAGCTCTGAAGGTCTGTCCGACATTCAGCCGGGATGGAGAGCCACTGCTATAATGTTTTTCCTTTTAGGGCTCTTCTTAAGCCTGACTCTGCTGTGGATTACACAAGAGACTGCTGTTTCCATTTTACCCTACGCCCACATTGGCGCTCCCAAGTCAGGGGCTGTTTTTTCACCTCTGTACTCCCCGACTGCCTGCAGCAGATAGCTCGGTGAGTCCGAACATTGTTTCTCCTTGCATCCTGGACCCTGCTGTGGTGCCCTGCCCTGGGTGAGCACCAACTGCGATCAGAGGTGTGTGGTTCCTGCTGCTCTTGCAGCCACCATCGCCGCCATCTGTGGGTCTGGGCAGGGGAGGCCATGTCTATGTGTACTGAGACTAGGACAGCAAAATCTCAGGTATTCCAAGGCCATTACCATTAAACAAAAGATTCTACTCTGCTAGAAAAAAGTGCACTTAAAGGCATAGATGGCTACACAATTCTTTTTCTCTGTTCAGGAAGTTTCCATTTGAATGATCTATTGCTGCATAACAAATTATTGCAAAATGTAATGGTGTAAAACAAAGGGTAAACTTTTGCTGTCTCACAGTTTCTGTGCATCAAGAATTCGAGGGTGGCTGATTGGGTGGTTCTGGCTCAGTCTCTCATGAAGTGGCAGTCAAGATACCAGCTGGGACTGCGGTTGTCTGAAAGCCCGACTGTGGTGGAGAATTCACTCCCAAGGGGGCTCACTCACCTGGCTGAGCAGTTGGCGCTGGCTGTTGGTAAAAGACCTGAATTTTTTGTCACATGACCTCCACATGACTGCTTGAATGTCTTCAGGACGGGGCAACTGGTTTCTACCAGACTGAGGATCCAGGAGAGGAAGGCAGAATTTGCAATGTCTTTTATAATTATGTACCGTTATCTCCACAGTATCGTATTAACTACACAGGTCAGTGTGTGAGGGGACCACACAGAGGACGTGGGTTTTCTGCACCACCGGAGTGGTCCCGTAAATGGTTCTGATGACTCTCTACAGGGTGGGTACGGGATAGTGGGCTAACCCAGTAACTCTTTGTTACTTGGATGAGTATTCATAGGTTTTATTTTTCTCTGTCTCTGTCTGGTTTCTTTCCTTTTGTCTTGTTATATGTCCTGAGGGTTTGGCTTTCTCTCCCCGGCCATGACGCGCTCTCAGGGAGTTCTCTGTGTCTATCCTGTTCCTCCCAGAGACGGTCTATGATCACTGGCAGTCAGATGGGGTGTATGCGTGTGGTGGGCAGCTGAATAGGCTGTGGGTCCAAGTTTCGGAAATCTGAAACTTTATTCTGCTCAAGAAGGGGAAGCACATGACTCCCTGTGTTTTAAAACAATTGTTTAAAGACAGGGCTGCCCATCTTTCTTAGACTAACTCAAGGGGTAAGTGCATTTTCCTACCAGGATGCCTCTTGCATCCATAGTGTTGGTTTGAGTCACTCTAGAGCCTAGTGTCAAGTCTAGACAATGGGTTCTTTTTATTTGAAAGAACTTCTAAATTGAGAAGAAAGAGATTTTTTAAGGCAGTTCTTATACTGTTATAATAGTCACAAAGATTCTCTTAGTCAGATGGAAGGCCAGAAATTAGAACAAAATCAAAGTCCATTCAGACCCCTTCCTAATTTGCCTTTAGACATTTGCAGATACCGTAATAAAAAATCAGGACACTGGGAGTACAGTTGTCTTACACTTAAGTATAAAAATAAAAGAAAAAAAAAAAGGCAAAATCTTCCTAAAAATAACCTAAACATTTTCATGTCCTCAGTATTAGTCTTGCTAAATTCCGGGTTGGAAGATCCAAAAATATGGCCAGACAGAAACATGGGCTAAACTGCTTTTACAGACGGGGTCCTACCAAACTGCTGTCAGTCCTCAAGGAAATCGTAGAATTAAAGGAGAAAATGTGAGGAAGGTCACATAGAATCCACTGGTGGTAGATTAAGGAGGCAGGAAAAAGCAAAGTGAGAAAATCTGTAGAACTGGATAAAAGGCAAACTGAATTGATGCCTACTTCTTTTACATTGGTGGCTACAGGAGAGTGAACATTAAAATTTGTAAACAAAAGTTCCAGAGGACTCTTATGGGAATTTAAAAGAGAGTTTTATTCTGATATTTGCAAATCAGAGAATGTAGCCTTTGGACTGAAGACATGCTCTAAGGTGGGGAAAGCAAGGCGATGGTTGTAAAGGCAAGACGTGTAAGGAAGTGATCAGATCAAAGGGATGGGTTTCCAGGGAAACGGGACCATAACGTTATATCAATCATGCATTTTCTGATTGGTGAAGGCAACTGGAACTTCTGCAGTTGCTGGATCAGTAGTCAGCAAGTGGGGCTGTGAGGTAAGAGCAATAGTTAATTTCGGTTGACTGGTGGTCAGCAGGGAGAGTCAGGGATATGGCCAACATTTGGAGTCATCAGACCTGGTCTGCAGAGGAGGAGGGTCACACAGTTTCCCTTGGAGACTACAAAATAAACTAATAAAACTAGTTTTTGTGGTGAAAGCCCTGGCTGGTGTAGCTCAGTGGATTGAGCTCGGGCCTGCGAACCAGAGGATCGCGGTTCGATTCCCAGTCAGGGCACATGCCTGGGTTGTGGGCCAGTTCCCGGCAGGGGACACACGAGAGGCAACCGTACATTGATATTTCTCTCCCTCTCCTTCTCTCCTACCCTTCCCCTCTAAAAGATAAATAAATAATAAATTAAAAAAAAACAAAAAAAACTAGTTTTTGTGGTGAAACAGACAATGCATGAAATATAGTTTATCAGGTGGACAGAGTCATGGAATTTAAACTGCAAAGCTGCCTGGCCACCTGACTGAAGTCAGAGTTCAGATTGGAGAAGGGTCTGGAATCCAGATATTCGGTCACAAAATTGTGATATGAGAATCCTCACACGTTTGGTAAACACAGATGCTATACAGGCAATAAGATAAAAATGAGGAGTTTCATGTTTTTGTGCCCTGGTGCCTATGGTTGTGCCTTTGATGGGTTTGGAAAAAGAAAATTCCTTTGACCTTTCAGAGGTGTGTTGTCCTAGATGCATAAGGACAATAGATAGGCTCATTTAAGGTAAGGATTGACCTTTGGTAAGAAAGCTACAGGCCTGGGACTACCCACCATGACCTGCCCAGTTAGGAACTTAAAATCAGACCATCCTGTGTGGTTCCTTCCTGTTCACTTAGCTGGTCAGACCTGCCACGAAGCCCCCTCACTTGTCAGGTCTGCGATGTGCTGCAGTTTAGATGGCGCCACCCCTTCTGTTCCATCTAACCCTTACCGTCCCTTCCCTACAGGCTGGCTCGCTGGACCTCCCTGCTCCTCCCCACTCATTCCCAAGACTAATCAATCTGTGTGATGAAGTGATAAGATGGGCCAAGACTTCTCCAAATTAACGTGCTTACCGAACTCTATCGTTGCTTATCTGTCCCATCTTAATTTACCCCATTATAATGTTGATAATGGCACTTTCTAACCTGGATTATCAGCAGTACATTGCAAGGGTTTAATACATGTTTGTCCAACTGAATGAATGACAGATTGATGGGTGATATTCGGGAGGTATCCGGAACCTTCCATAAACAAGCTTTTTTCTCCTTGCAACTTCCCCCTCACCTAGTCTAACAGGTGCCCTGCTCTGAATAACAAATGTACCTGAATGCTTCTTTGCTAATCTCACAAGTGCTTACATTAAGATTTTGCTTCATAACCATCTGATAAACATCAGTTATCCTTTAACAAAGGTTTTTCAAGACCTCATTCACATGTCACTTATTCCTTGAAGCCTTCCTTGACAATATATTCTTCCCCCTCCCCCAGAGCCACTCTCAGAATTGACCAAGCAGGAATACGGCATCACTGCAAAATGAAAAACAACGTGCATAAACCAAAGGCTCTCCTGACCCAGTTGTCCCTTTTTGGTTGCCAGTCTGCTGTGGATCATCCAGGCTGTTCTTCTCACTAGCAATTTATGTTGGAAATACTTCCATGTGAGTACGTACATGTAGACCCATCGCTGCACAGAGTATAATTGCTGTGGAGAACTTACTAATGCAGGTGTGTTGTAGTTTAGTTACTCTTTCGGCTCTGGATGGATATTTTTTCTTCCTATATTTTGCAAGAATAGTGCCACAATGAATATCATTTTATACACCTCCTTATACATAAAGGCCAAGTATTTCATTTCTACAGAAATGCCTGAAAATAGAAGTCTGGATAAAACATGTACATATATCTTTGGTTCTATACATTCTTGACATATTTTTGTATTTGGTAGTTTTATGTTCCACTCTCATGCATTGATAAGAGTTCTTTGTGTGTTTTGAAGAATAATCCTTAGTTTGATACACATATACACACATATATCAATAAAGTACATATGCACATATTTTCTCTCCATTTAAACCTTTTTCATATTTTTTCTTTAGTCACAAAGATTTCATATTTTTGTGCAGTGGAATTTATCATTCTTTGTAGTTTGCGTCATTCTCAGGAAGAGTGTTCATGTGTCCTGGCTATTCACATACTCCATGTTTTTCTTACCCTATAGTTCCATGTTTTCCATTCAGTTGTTTAAATTACTTGGAATTCAGTTTCATATATGTTAGAAGGTATTTTCCAATCTTTCTTTTTCCCAAATTGTAAGTCAATTGTTGCACATTATTTATTAAATAATAATGCCTTCATCCTCACACCCAAATTGAAATGACATTTTTATGAACTATTTTTTAAATATATTCATGAATTTGTTTCTGTACTTTGTAGTAGATTTGCTTGATCTATTTGCTTATTTCTTGGTCAGTTCCACACTGTTTTGGTTACTATACCTTTATCATATGTCTTGGTATCTTATAAGGAATCAATTGTTTCTTAGCTGTCTGTCTTCTATTAAGTATTTAATGGAAGTATTAAGTATTCTTCTTCTATTAAGTATTCAGTCTTATAAGACTGAGTCATATTTGTCTTTAAATGTCAAAAACATTTCATATAGTTTGTGTTAATATGTGAATGATGGAAATGAATTAACCCAGAAGCTACTGGTGTTATTGGTGCTACACTTTGCATTCCCGAAGTCTCAGAGATCGTGGTGAAAAATAACAAACTTCCCAGTTTTACTCCATTTCCTGTTGTAGCTCATTAATTCAATGAGTTATTTCATAGCAATCTTATGACTATTATTTAGTTTGTTTTTGAATAAATAATGCATCTACATTATACAACCCCCAAAGGGCACAAAAGTGAAAAGTTAAGTCTCACCTTAGTTCTTAAGAGGCAATTATACTACCAATTTCTTTTTTAATCTTGTATGATGGCAGCATACCATCCGCTTTGTTCTGCATCTTGCTATTTTTATTTAACAGCATATTTAGAGATTATTCCATATCAGTACATATGATGCTGTTCCATAATATGGTTGCTCCATTTTATTTAACCAGGATGGCAATTCGGTTGTTTTAATAAATACCCTTTATATGCAAAATATTCTCAAATATCTAGAATAAAAGTTCTGCAGATGAATGAAATCAGAGGGTCGAAGGGTATTTACATTTTCAGCTTTGTTTTATATTAAGTTGCCCTCCAAAAATAGTCTAGAAACTGCACGAATAAAGACCTGATGGCACTTGCCACCAGGCTTCAGACTTGCTCAGACATGCATCGAGTGACGGGCACAGCACAGAAACTCTGGCTGGGGCCCTGACCACCAGCGGAACCGTGCTTGTGCACACGTATGAATGTGTATGATGTGCACATGGTAAGAAGCTTAAGGAAGTCAGTTAATTAGAGTCCTGTTGAAAGCTCTAATAATTAGTGGAGGTGTTAGTAGTTCAAATAAAGCCCCTTTGACTTTATTATGTATTAGAAACTGATGTTAAATAATGGGTTTGAATTTCACAGTCCTGATGCTGCTAATCAAAGCACAGAACATTTCTTAAGATTATAAATTATTATTCTTCACAGCAGGAGCACAAGGGGAAGTTGGTTTTATGAATCACTAACTGGGATACTAGCCTCTGTTTCGGTTTGGGCTGATTCAGAGGGAAGGAGGCTGGTAATCATGTCTTAAACCTGGAATACGTCTTACAGATTGGGCAGGGCAGAATTTCCTGGAACGCACAGTACCCACCTGCAGTCAGCTGCAATGAGTGGCCCAGCCCCTCATTATCCTTGTTGGCAACAGTTGATGATGTTTAGCTGGAAAGAGATGTTTTCCTAGGCAGGAAAGGGGCTTTGCCTGTGGAACAGGGGGCTATTTTTGCTCTGTCCTCTTAGGGAGTTGGTGCTGGGCTTAGACTATGTGCCTCCCCTCCCCACCCATCTCATTTCCACCTGGTATGCCGTATTTCTCTCCCTTCTCCCCACTTCTGCTGCCACTGATGTGAGTCCGTTTGGGGGATTTCCTCTTTCCCTGGTGTGTCTTTCTCCACACAAATGTAAAGAAACAAAACACCAAGCTCTCATTTCTTCTTTTCACATTATAAGGGCAGAGATAAGATGAACCCTTATGTGGGCCTTTCTTTCCTTTCCCTCTACTCTCTCCTCCCTCTTTCGGAAGTGCCTCATGGTTCTGGTTGCCCACGGTCAGAGGAGGCGGCTGTCCCACCCTGCTTCAGGTGGCTGTCCCTTCCCTGGCACTTCCTCCCAGCCTGGCACGACGCTCTGCTCTGTCATCACTGAAGGATGACGTGGTCTGTCAGCCTCTCCGGGCTCTTCCTGGGTCATAGGGTCCCTGCAACTCCTTCTGTTACCTTTCCGGGCCTGCTTCATCTGCCACTTCAAGTGCAAGGACTTAGAACTGCCAATTAGTACAGGGCAAATGCCTTAAATAAACGTTAGCCAAAAACAATCACACTGTATAACAAAATTTTATTAGGATTAAGTCGAATTAGAAAACTTCATGCTTTACCATTTGCTACAATGACCTGGAATGACCAGATTTATACTTAGCTGAGTATAAAACAATTTCTGCCCCTGGATTCTGCCGTCTGGGAAACAAGAGAATCGACGTGCATAGCAGTGTGCCTGACACCATCATGGTTCATGTTTAAGGCCTGACAACTGGTCAGCAAAGCACATGTTACTTCCAAGCTCTGGGCCTGAGGAAGACAACATTCTTACCTCCCTGAAGAAGACTCAGTAGCCTGGGCACCTGGAGCCAGCTATTTGGAGTCTAATATTGACATCTGTATTTGAAGAAAAGCTAGGCTTGAGGTATATTTATAGCTTAAAGGCACAGGTCATGCAGCTGAATTAAAGGCTATTGTGTTGGTCTCTGTCATGGGTCAGGAGCCACGTCTTATATAGGGGAGTCCTGATGCTACCTACCCCCTTGACTCCTTGGTGTGGCCCGTGTGCCATCAGCTCTATTCCTCTGGCTGGAGCTCCTGCTAAGCAGCGGTGAGGGTCGGAATCTGTGGACAGGTTGGGGCTCCTGCACTGCCTTCTGCCATGTGAAGAGCAGTCTGTGCTGTGGAATCTCATTACCCACCAGGCAGAGGGGCTCACTAAAGACCCAAGAAGTGACTCAAATGCAAGCAAGGACAGAGAGGCTCATTCTTCAGGTGACACATCGTATGGGGAAAAGAAACCGGTCTTTCCGTGAATGCGGTCCTTCCAAGCTGGAAAGCAGGCTGCCTCTAGTGCAGGGCATACCCAGCTGTGACCAGCCCCTTCGTTCAACAGGAGAAACAGCGGGAAAAGGACACCAGTGAGCACAGTGGGTCCCCACGTGGCGTGGGTTCCGTGAGGCAACCAGCAGTGGTATCAAGCACTTAGCCGGGCGCTGCAAATAGCCCTGGGATCGTTAAGAGCGAGCGGGAGTCTGGGTCCTAAAAAATACAAAACTTTTCACTTACTAAATAACTGGGCATTACCTCCAGCTTAGGAGCGATGTGTTTATGCTCAGAAACTCTTCTTCTCATTTTTAAGCTTTCCCTGATGAAGGGAATAAACTCCAGAGTCTACGTGAAGAGCCTGGGCAGCTGCGCACAGAGAAGAAACACCTGCAGACGAGCACGGGTGTTTCGTCCTCATGGCAGCGAGGCTCCCTCCCGACTCCCACCCCTCCCCACCCTTCCCACCTGCCCGATTCATTAATGAAAGCGGTTGCTGTCCAAACTGAACTTCAGTTGCATAATATAGAGGAACAATAATAAATTCTCGTTTCTTCAGGCACCAGAGGATACATATGACAAGGGTTTGATTCTCTCCAGTTTATGACCTTAATACATTTTCCAGTCTCTCCTCTGTGCTGCCTCATCCTCCTGGCTTGTATTCCTCAGCGAGCCCTGCATGCCTTGTAATTAATTTGCACTGTTCGTGGTCATTAATTACCCTGGGATTGACCTGGAGTTTGCTCAAGTTTGAGTTCATAGCCTCCCAGGCCGAGGTCCCCCTCATAAATGTTTTCCTTGTTTGGAGTCTGGGGTGAAGCTTTCTTGTCCAGACCCAACCTGGCAGGAGGACTGCAGGGTAAGGTGGATTGCTCCTGGTAGCTCATGGCCAGCTCGTCCTGATTCACAATGCATTCCACATCATCCTCCTTTAGGTGGTCCTGGAATTTTGGAGGGGAAGATTGAGAGAGACAGAGAGACAAAGAGGAGGAGAGAGAGAGGTCACTTCATGCTGAAGGCAGAAAGCAATGGCAGTCCTACCATGTAAGTAAGAAAATAGGGTGTTTGTTTTTCTTTTTCGAACTGCCTTGTCTTGCCTGGGCTGAAGTTTCTCCTGCAGCAGGTACTGCCTTTTTCATCTTTGTGGGCGTGGGGAAGCATTTCTCTGAGTCGGCATTGAAGACTTGACACCATAACACAACCTCCTCGGTTTAAGAGGGTTAATATAAAATTCAATGGGTTTCTTGAATTGGTATCTAAGGGGTTTGGGAGGACTTAAAGAGTTAGCAGAATCCTGTGATCAACTCTTCTTCCATTGGCCTTGGGAAGACCATGAAGAACTGCTTGTAGAATGATCCCTGGCTAGGGGACCTCAGGCCCCTGGTTTACAGGCCCACAGGTGTGTAGCCTGTGCGAGGATCACTTGGAAGGCTTCTCAGAGCACAGATGCTGGACCCTAACCTCAGAGTGTCTGTGTTGGGACCTGATAATCTGCACTTGTAACAAGTTCCCAAGTGATGCTGAGCTGCTGGTCTGGGGACCAGCCTTTGAAAACCACTGCCTTCAACTGTGGAGCCCTAAGTGTATCGGAGATGCATTTTTCCAGGTACACAAGGGGGCTAGCTGGAAATATCGAATAGAAGCCTCAGATGCCACGATTCTGTTCTTTTTGCAGTCCCTGACACTTGGACTTGCTGCTAATGATTCTAATTGTTTCTCAGCGGTTTTAAATTCCATTCCCTTGAGCTATAAAGCACAGGCTTTGTATGTTCAAAACCCCTAAACACAGCAGTTTGTGAGGACACATTACTTCTTTT
This sequence comes from Glossophaga mutica, assembly GCA_039655065.1. Classification (NCBI taxonomy): domain Eukaryota; kingdom Metazoa; phylum Chordata; class Mammalia; order Chiroptera; family Phyllostomidae; genus Glossophaga; species Glossophaga mutica. The sequence continues at coordinate 169,756,893 of CM077304.1, read as the reverse complement.
ACATTTTCTAAATTCATTTTATGGTTAAAAATACTGGTAACAATAAAAAAATGCATTTTTCAAAGGAGATTGAGCCCATATTAGCAACAACAGAAAAGAAAAGAGACAAGCTTTTTGGTGCAGCGAATTTCAAAAATGCTTCCTTCTCAAGCTGGGAAGGAATAGCCTCCAGATTCCTGGGCTCGCCAATACTCCCCATACCTGCCCAGCTCTGGACGTCTACTTACCCCGTAGGCCTGAGGACTGGTGAGCAGTCTGGAAATCGGGCCACACCATTCGGGTAACGTGGTGGTCAGCGGAGGACCAGAGTGGGTCAGAATTGGTTTCAGATATCTGTGAGGCCTGTTAAGGAATACTTGGCAAAAGGGACTTAGCATTTAGTGTTTCTCATACATACCACAGAACTTTACATGCAGCAAAAGAGGCAGCTCTGTTCACCTTCAAATCCTCTGCTGCCTCATTGAGGAGAGAGTTTGGCCTGCGGAAATTAGTGTTTATAATCTTTGCTCCACACACCTTTCCAGCCCTCCCAGAAGCCTCTAGGCATGAAGAGATGATGACTGGCCCAGCCAAGGTCACAGAGAGGTGTGAGATGCTCTTCTCCTTCCCTGACCCGCTCAGCATCTCATCTGCTTAGAGAATGTGTGCTTAAGAATTATCTTAAACAACCGCGTAAAAAATTGTGTTTCTTAAAACTGCACACACAACTTAAACCACCAGTAATTTTCACAAAGAAGCAAGAGGTATTTCATAAAATGTTCAGTTGTTTTAGAGCCAGGTAGTGAACACAGATTGTTTTCCAAAGTACTTTTTCCCCTCAGTATCAACAGTCACTTCATGCTTCATACATCAGTGCTTCTGTATACAGAATTATGTGAAAAAAGCAGGTAACAGGTTTATTCCATTGTCTAGCACCGGTCTTTCTCACCTCTTCGCCCCAATGTGCTCTACGCATTAAAAAGAAAACCTGTTCATCTAAAGCCATAACCCTTCCCTCCAATCCAGCAATAATGAAATCACCAGGGGCTGGTTCGCATTATTATTATTATTATTATTATTATTATTATTATTATTATTATTTTGCTCAAATATAGGTAGTCAAATCATTTCACTGTTCCATCAGAAACAATTTTTAACCTTTATATTATCTCCTCTGCTGGAAAATATTTTACCTCATCAGCTTCCTGAAAAGCTTTAATAAATAGGTAAAGGGAAAAATGGTCCACAGCCACCCCCAGGCACTCAGGACGCAGCAGGTCTTGGAGACGGTTCTACTGGAGGCCATCCACAGCTGGACAGCACCACTCTGTCCTTCCTGGGGTCCCCGAGTGTGTGCGGACAGAGGGAAGATGCAGCCGCAGGGGCCAGCAATCTGGCTGCCTCTGGCTTCAAAGTGGTGACACAGCATGGGCTGCACATGAGCACAGCTAGTTAGGATGCAAGGAGAGCGACTGAAAAGATGCGTAAGAGGGCGTGGGACTCTAACTGCAGATGGAAAACCTGACATCTCCTTGCAGATGGGCGGCTGTTGTTCTCGGTTAAGGACTAAGGAAGATACTAAAATTCAGAGCCTGACATTTGCTGTAATGTCTTCTAAGTATGTCTACAACTCTGGAAAGACACTGATGACCTTCCACTAATTTTTATCAGTGTTATTTTCTTCCTTTTATGGATGAAGGAATTAAGGCCTAGAGATATAATGATTTTCAATAATCAAAGCCTCCCTTTGCTATTTGAGTTCACTAGCATCCTCCCTGGTAGAAGTTAATTTTTCAGGGCAGAATTACACATGTGAGCAGCTGCTCTTCTAGAGAGAAATACTGTCAGACCTCACCCCTGCTGGCGATCTGCAGGCCCTGCGTGCAGGGGCACGTGAGGACGTCTGCGTTTATCAGGGTTGATGGTGTACATGTCAGTGAAAAACGCCTTTTTCAGGGAGGTGAGGAGGACAAGATATATGTACAACTTGAGCATAAATCAAGGAAAATCCAGCCAGTGTCATTTGCAGTTGGAAAAGTGACAGCGGGTTCGCCATATTTCTAGAGAGGTCACATAAAAAACAAAACAAACACAAAAAACAGAGACGTTTGTCAAGGCTCTAAGAGACCAGACAACTTCCACTGTTTGAACTTCTCAGTAAACTGGAAAGGCAAAATGCCAAAATAATGTCACAAAAGTAAAACACAAATTTAGAAATGTGTCATGGACAGATTCTTCTCCTAATCCCGGCGGGGCGTCTCTCTATGTCTGTGTGTCCTGTTAGCGGAGCTCATGCCGGAGGACGGAATCGGTAGCGTTCTGTAAACCCAGGGCCTGGACCAAACAGGACACCCTTTGCCCATCTGGACAGGCTCTGGCATTTTCGACCTGGGCACAACTGCCAGCCCTGCTGCTTTCCTGAGCACGTGACCTGTGATCCAGTTGTTTACCTCTCTGAGCCTCAAGGGCTGTTGAGACTATTAACTGAAATAACACAGGTAGAGGTGGTTTTAAACTCCTTCATGCTTTTTACATGATATTTATCTTATTTAAAAAATTTATTTTCCAAGCAACACTTTCAGGAGAAACTGGTGTCTCAACCATTGTTGGTGTGATGGTGGGAAATAATACCGAGGACAGAGGTGAGAGAATGACATTCTAGGTGTTTGGTGTGTGTAATCGGGGTTCATGGGCTAGTTCGCAGGTGGAAAATGGGGGTTACCTCTACACAAAAAGTAGTTATTTGGGTTAAAAGTTGTATGGGGGGGGCAGTGGGAGGTAACAGGTGAGAGGAAGGGAGAATTTTTTTTGAGGTAAGGCCCTTCTGGGGGACTCATGGTGCTCTTTTGTCTGATCTGGTGTCTCAGTGGCTGTGAGTCGGAGAGGTGAGGCAGTCACACTGTGTGGCGTGGACAGAATGGAGAGTGTAATGCACCATCCCGGCCACAGTGGGTGTGGAGCAAAGGGTTCTCCAACACCTGGGTTTGTCCAGTGCTTCCACACATTATGTGCTCACTGGACTTGTGTTAAATTTATGATACAGGAAGATATTTGGGGGTGGTATGAGGGATGAAAGTAGACTGAGTAATCATGCAAGAAAAGAATGAAGGGGTGATTTATAGCCATGGAATGAGGATTGCCTGAGGCTAAAGGCTAAGAAAGGTCAAGCTGGAGATAGACTTCTTGGGCCTGAGTGATTAGACAAAGGACACCATGAAAAGAGTGGTAATGGCATAAATAAAGTGGTTAAAAATAACATTTGTGTTTCACTCACTCACTCACTCACTCACTCATTCACTCACTCACTCAGCTGTTCTTTCATACCTCACTTGTTTTTATTTTTGTTTTATGTGCCAAGCCCTTGAGGCACCTGCTGAAGGAGATGAACAGCTACCTTACAGAGTAGAAATGCTCTGGTCTCCAGACTGTGGTCTCCTTGAGGGCAGGGCTGTCTTCCTCCCCTGGGTTCAGTGCTTGGCATGTTTTAGATGTTCAGTAAATAGTTGTTGAGTTAATAAAGACAATAGGCTCAGAGGGAGTTAAGGACCTCATTGCTCGATGGAACCCAGGCAGTCAGTTAAGGGCGGAGCTGGGCCTGAGACCAGGGACCTCCTGAGACCATTTCCTCCACACCGAGATGTCTACCTTCTGTCACAGAGACACTGGTCACAGACTCGCCTGACTGGATAACTGAGCTGGGATCCAGCAGGCAGTGACTTTCCGAATTATTCACTGAGGAGCCCTGTCTGGAAAATGGCTGGATCTCCAGGGTGGCCTGAATTATTAAAAAGTAAGAAACCTCTTTCGATCTATGAAAAAAACCTCAACTGTAGATTTTGAAAAATGTGTTTTTTTTCATCAGGTTCTAGTACATGTTTGGGAGGGAGATCCCCCATTGGGTATTTTTGGTACAGCTAGTTTTGCTTCTCTAATAAGCTAGGAACACATCAAGATGAAATGTTAACCTCTGGGGGAAAAAACAATGACTTTTCTCATCTTGAAAGGGCACAAGTTTGGAAATAGCACTTTGGTTTGGGAGATGTAAGTAAAATTTGGAACTCTACCCAGAATTTAACATTCATGAACAGGGAAAGACAGTTAGTAGAAACATTTTCTCTGTTGGCCTGAGCTGTCAGGGGTCCAGAGATAAATTTAGTGCTTAACTGAACTAACATCCAAACTACCTGGTAACATTGTTTGCTCTCTCCGTCATTTGTTAGTTTGTGTTTTGGTGTTTTTAAACATTCATGTTTTGTCCGTTATAAACTGCCAAAACCAATGCTTATGGTCCTACGTATGTTGGTGAAAAGTAAAAACCCCAAGCAGAGGTCAGCTCCACAAGTAAACATATTTTTAAGGGGACTAAACTTCATTGCTCCTATTGACAAAATGTTTGCCCTCCTAAAATTCATGTGTTGTCCTGACCCCCAAGGGAATGGACGGCATTTGAAAATGGGCCCTTTGGGAGGTGAGGAGGGCTGGATGGGCCACGCCAGTGGGGCCTAATGGTGGGATTAATGCCCTCGTGAGAAGAGATGTTAGAGAGCTGGCTTACACTCTCTCTGCAGGGCCTCGAAGAGGAGGTTGTGTGGGCACGTGACGTGGAGGTGGCTGTTTGCAGCCCAGTGAAAGAGCTCTCACCAGGACTTCACCGTGCTGGCAGCTTGATCTCGGACTTCCAGGCTCCAGAACTGTGAGAAAATAAATTTCTGTTGTTTAAGTCACCCAGTCTGTGGTATTTTGTTACGGCAGCTTCGCTCTGGCCCTCTTTAAAAGTCTTCAGTTTGAGAGTCCTGAAGAGCTATGTTCTATCTTTCTCTAAATTTGCCTAATCATAAAGATCATTTTGGACATTTGTTAAAAATTCAGATTTCCAAGTCCTCCCTTGGAGACTGACTCAGTAGGTCTTCGAGGTGGCCTGGAAATGTGTGTGTGTGTGTGTGTGTGTGTGTGTGTGTGTGTGTGTGTGTTTAAATAAGCACCCAGGGGATTGATGATCAGGTAACCATGGACCCCAGTGGTCTCCTTCCAGAGTATTGCACTCCATGTGAGATTTGGATCTTACATAGAAAGACAAAGAACATGGTCTCTTTTGTCCATCAAATCATCATTTTCAGGGTGAGAATACACATAAGGTAAGCCCATTTGGCCCAGAACCTAGGCCTATCTAATGACCCCTGCCAATTTTTCCATTTTTGGCTGGGGAATGGGTTATATACTTGGTTCGATGAGATGAAGGCTCAACAATGCTACACCTGAGAGTGAATTAATGAAGCAGCACATCTCAGCTTGCATAGGAAGACTTTGTGCTTATTTAGGGCATTTGAATGTGTTTGTATGTATGGGCTTGATAAATGATCTTGTTATCAGGATAAAATACTTGTCAACACATAGCTGTGTAAGGAAGGAAGGCACATTTATCTCTGTATAGAGTTTTCAGGAAGATACCCTCTACCCTTCATTTATAAAGAATTTCCACATGTCTTATTTTCTCTTTATAGCTGCAGGTGGCTATTATAGTCCCATTTTCTAGACCAAGAAATGTGAGAACAGATGGCTTTTTAATTATGTTCTAACCTATTCTTACCTCCATTCCCAGAATGCTTTTTAGCTTCCAGTGCCAGCTTGCCACCTGAGATGGTCAAGGACCAAGGCCAGGTGTGTGGGGAAGGGTAGGTGCATGCCGGAGTGGAAGCCAGCCTTGCCCTCCAAGCCCATACATTCTTGCAGAAAACCAGGTCCCACTTGCTGTTGACTTGATGAGATCCCACACTGTTGTTTACAGAGCATCCATGAGCAGAACTAGCAGAGGACACCAAAAATTACATACACCCCACTGCTTTTTGATTCCACTATACAAACCAGCCCTCTTCTGCTTTGTTTCCCATGAAATGGGGTCTGGATAATCGCGTGTGTTCTCCCTCTTTCCCATGGATACGTGGACTTCTGTCACTGGACGTTCACCATCTTGGCTCAGTACGTGATGAGCCATTCTGAGGGTTTAGGGTTCCGGTCAGAGAAAGCCTTTAAGATTCCAACTGAAGAGCCTTCTTTAAGCTGTTTCATCGCCCTGCTCTCTCTGGCTTGGGGGAGGGCTTCCAATTCTACACCAGGCACTTGCAGAAAACATAGGAATGGAATCCTGTCTTTGCAGCAGCCACTCTATTTCAAGAAAAAGCTATCAAGACAGTGCCTTTTTCCAGGCTATCCGTGAAGTTCTGATTTTTTTTTAAAGGAAAAGGCAGAAACCCTCTATTCACACACATAGGTGAACATATACTTCTTTGATCGACAATCCTAACCTTTATTATGTAAAAGGAAATTTTCTAGACAACTTCTAGGACATAAGAAAGCAGCAAATGCGAGAATAAAAGCCCTGAGGGGTGAACAGAACTGCCCTGAATAAGCCAGCAAGGAGTAATTGCAACCCCTTTTAGTCCGATCTCTGAGCTCTGATAACTCATGTCTGCTCAGGGATGGCTCTCTCCTTAAGGCCAGGTTAATGTTTCCCTTTATCCCAGTGGACTTCTTGAGTCGGCCACAATACATTGCTTCAGCTCCACAGTGGTTGCATTGCAACACGAACATCCTTGCCTGACAGAGTTTACTGCCTACGTTATCTTACAGCTAACTGTTTACATCTCCATCTCCTTCATTAGACTCTGAGCTCCTCAAGGGCAAGAACTTTATCATTATTTTAAAAAATATTTTTTATGGTACAATGAAACAGAATACATCAATGCTGACAAATCTGATACAGCTTAATAAAGTTTTATAAGGCAATGAAACCACACAGGCCAGGAAATGGAACTTTGTTGCCTACCCATGAAGCCACTTGTGTGTCTCATTCTAATCAAAGCTCCTCCCTGTCTCCATAAGGAACCACAGTCCTGATTTTTAAACCTATCACTTTCTTGAATTCATATTACAGTTTTGTCACTCAAATGTGCATTCTTACGCATTATAGTTTAGTCTAGTGTATTTAAAAATGTTACAACTTTTAATCTACAGATTCCTCCTCCATACTTTTAATTTCTGCACAATTTATCTGCTGGAGAATCTGTGGAGTTTCCCACAGCCTGAATTTTGCTGAATGCAAACTCACGTGCAGCCCAGCATGTTCTTCTGCCTTTGGTAGTTCCCTCGCATTGCCAGGTGGGCTCCGACTGGACCAGATTCAGGTTCTATTCTATTCCTTTGGCAAGACTAAAGAAGGAACATCGCATCTTGTTGTCTTTGCGTGATCTTGGCAACCACTGATGTGTAATACCTACATATTTTTGCTCATTGGGATTTCAAATAGTGAATTATTTGCTGTCTACCAAATGTCTAGACTCTTTGGTCTAGGCATTTACAATAGGAAGAAGGGGAGGAAAGGCAATTTCATGGAAGGAGCAGTGTGCAAAGTCATAGACTTTTGAGACACTGTCATATGTAAGGGACCTGCAGTCCAGACCATCGCATGTCTGGGGCCAAGGGCAAGCTGTTTCTGTTGGATAGAAGTTCGGTAGTGGTGAGGCTAGGAGCCAGGTCACACATGGATAGAAAGTAATAAGAATTAACAGTAGTAATTTTCTTTCCCTTATAAATCACATGGTGTTTTCTACATCCTCCAAGGACTTTTTCTTTAAATTTCATTAATTTCACTAAAATTTTTCTGATGTTTGTTGTTCTAGCTTGATCCTCTCAGGTACATGATGTGTTCCAAATGTGTTAAATGTGCTGTATTGCAGGAAAGTTTTGAATTAGTACTAGTGCCACTTCCTTGCTTTGCTTTTATTCTTTAAGGACTGCTATTTTCTGAATGTTCAACATTTTGCCTATTTTTAAAATGTGTAACTTTCTCTTGGTCCTGTTTATCTTTTTTATTTCTTTTTGAGTTAAAATTTCTTTGTTTTCACCCACTATTTCTCTTAAAGTAATATTATCCATCTTTTTTCTTTCGTATCCTTTTAATTTAGATATTACTCATTTCTGAAATAATTTTTTTTATTTTAAAGTATCTCCAGTTTTTGTTTTCTAATTTTGGTTTCTTTTCTTTCATGTCTTATATAATTTTCTTAATGTCTTTTAACTTGTTTTAATATAGTATGTTATTTTGATCTATTTATGGGCATGTCTTTCTGGCATGCTTTCATTTTCTCTCTTTTTTCTTATAATAACCTACATGGGGTTTTACTTTCATTTTTTAGCTCTCCTGCTTTTATAGAATGAGGCAAGATTTAGGAGTGCTTGTTCAACTTTGCAGGGTTCCCTCTCCTGTTGTTTTTATCTAGTGTAAACATGGTGGCTTGCATTTTGAGCTTCCCTGCCATGGCCCCAGCCCACCCCTACCCCACCACCCAGGGTAACCTGGACCTTGTCTTTCCCTTATCACTAATGTCTCAACCTAACTCAGTTTATTTTTTTTTCCAGTGATTTTTTAAATATATTTTATTGATTATGCTATTCCAGTTGTCCCATTTCTTCCCCATCATTCCCCTCCACCCTACACACCCTCTCCCACCCACATTCCCCCCTTTAGTTCATGTCCATGTGTTATAAGTTCTTTAGCTTCTACATTTCCCATACTATTCTTGCCCTCCCCTGTCTCTTTTCTACCCACTATCTATGCTACTCATTCTCTGTACCTTCCCCCACTCTCTCCTCCTCCCATGCACCTGTCGCTAACCCTCCATATGGTCTCCATTTCTGTGGATCTGTTCCTGTTCTAGCTGTTTGCTTAGTTTGCTTTTGTTTTAGGTGTGGTTCTTAATAGCTGTGAGTTTGCTGTCTTTTCACTGTCATATTTTTTATCTTCTTTTTCTTAGATAAGTCCCTTTAACATTTCATATAATAAGGGCTTGATGATGATGAACTCCTTGAACTTGACCTTATCTGAGAAGTGCTTTATCTGTCCATCCATTCTAAATGACAGCTTTGCTGGATAGAGCAATTTTGGATGTAGGTCCCTGCATTTCAAGATTTCAAATATTTCTTTCCATCCCCTTCTTGCCTGTAAGGTCTCTTTTGAGAAATCAGCTGACAGTCTGATGGGAACTCCCTTGTAGGTGACTGTCCCCTTATCCCTTGCTGCTTCTAGAATTCTCTGCTTCATTTTAATCTTGGCTAATGTAATTACGATGTGCCTTGGTGTGTTCCTCCTTGGGTCCAACTTCTTTGGGACTCTCTGAGCTTCCTGGACGTCCTGGTAGTCTATTTCCTTTGCCAGATTGGGGAAGTTCTCCTTTATTATTTGTTCAAATAAGTTTTCCACCTAACTTAGTTTCAGCTCTTCTCAGGCACTTTCTCCTGAGGGTAGAGCCCCGTCCTCCCATGGGGCCCTGGGAGGTCCATTCAGAGAGCTCTCAGGGGTCCTGACTGCTTTAGCCCCTTCAGTGCTTCTCACTGGGACCTGCCACTTACTCCTACCAGAGACGGCAATGCCCTCCGTTCCCTGCCACAGCTGTTATTAAGTTGGCCTAACTACACTTTCTAGGACATATTATCGGTTACTCAGGAGTTCTCCTATTTCCAGGTTCCTCCTACATGGACACTTGTACTCTTGTTGGTTTGTCTCTGGTGACTTATAATTTGGAGTTTGTGAAAAAACTTGATCCTAGTTTTGTTATAAATGTGTCTGTGGGATAGTTTTACGTAGGGATTTGTAGAAATTGAAAGACTGCTTTGGTGCTACTGCCATCTTCCCAGAATCCTTCAGGAACTATATTTTATTTGATCATCTGTTTTTGGTAATTATTTGGTATGTAGCACATTACTAATGAATGTGGAGGTGGTCTAGTCAGATTTTTAAATTGCACTCTGTATGAACTGCCTAAGCGAAGTGGGAACTGTCCATGATCCAAACCATGCAGCTTAGATTTATCACAATGGACTTCCTATGTGATGGCCAGGTCAGTCAGATGGTACCTGGAGCCACGGATTTTCACTTTTCCTGGCCTTGCACTTGCATCTGTGAAAAATACCTGTATGTTTATCATTTGCACACAATTTCATGTGACATTTCAAAGAGTTCCCAAGTGTCTTGAAACCCCTCCATGCTTCCCTGGATGTCCTGAGCTAGGAAACTCTGGTCAGGAGTGATTAAGTATTAAGGATGAGGGCAGACTGAAGGGTGATAAAGCGGTGTGCTTGCTATCCTATTTGTACTGGGAGTTGGTTTTATCAGTGATATCCACAAGATCTACCTATCAAATGTTAAGATAATTCTACTGGGCTCCTCAGTTCCAGACAGACAATCCATGAACGGAGAAAGGGTAGTTGGAAAGGTTATAGGAAAGAAGACAGTTGTAGGATCACAAAGCAACCAGAGTAAGCAGGTCAAGTGGACTCAAGGTAAACAGATAAACCCAAGATAAAAGGGGGAAATGTTGGAATCATGAGACTGGAGGAAACCTAAGTGTTCATCTGATCCACAACTTTAGATCTTAATGCGGGAGAATGTTTAAACCTAGAGTTTCTACAAATGCCGTCACCTGATCATCTGCATCAGTAACCCCTGGTTTGCTTGTTAAAATACAGATTCTGGGCTCTCGAACTTGACCCTCCTGAGTGGGGGACCTACTAATCTGCATTTTAGAAGTTCCCTGATCACCACTGATCTAAATGATGCACAGCAGAATGGCATCTGGTCTCTCGAAGGACCGGATATGGAGGTGCCGTGTCTGTGAGCTGCACAGTGCAATAACAGTACCAGAGGTGCCAATAATATTACTTTTACTACTACTGCTTTTCCTCCTCCTACTGTGCCCTTAAAACTTTTCTCTTTGGACACAGGACGGGATCAAGAGAGTTCCAGGAATTTTTGCCACCTATCAGATATAGCTGGAATTCTTTTGTGCTAATGGAATATTACTTTTGGCTCAAGTGTTTTGAGAGACAACAGTTTGCTGGAGAAGAATGCTTCTGCTACTAGCATGGAGTGGGTCTTGCTTTTGGTGGCCTTAAGGTTAGAGGAAATGTTGTGTAGACCCAGGCTCCCTTTGTTAGCTCATGGTGATTTCAACAGCAAGCCTTTCTGGGTCACCTCCCTGGTGGTGTGTAGGAGAGCTGGGCTGTGAGAAGTGACTGCTCCAGTGTTCTAGGTCTCTACTCCGATTTGGAGGAAAATTTGCACTCGATTTCTCCTAACACCAATTGGACCTGGTCTTGTGAGGGCTGGAGGCTTCATTGGCTACCCCAGAATTCACGTCTGAGACAGAGGCAGCCAGCCCTGCCTGTGTCCTCTCTGGCTCACCCAGTACGCGCAGGGCTGGGCCCTTCCTCTGAACTCCCAGAATAGAGTGTGTGCTTGAGGGGGACTGGTCCCACGTGGATACTGTCAGGGATCCTATGGGGATGCATAATTGCCTCAACTTCTACCTCTGCACAAATAGAAACAGTCACTTCTGCCCTGGCAACTGCGGCGTGAACCCTGTGGGTCAGGATTCTCAGAGCACGGAGTTAAAGAGGAAGCTACCTTCAATACTTTCATGGGGAGGGACACAGCACATATCAAACATGGACAGCTGAGGTGCTGGCTGCTGTGACTGCTTCTCAATTTGAGCAAAAGTCTCTACCACTTCATGCCTCAATTTTCCTGTTGCTAAAGTCATATGACACTGTATTGGGTCTGGTTGGGTCATCATTCAGATTGCGTTACCTTGTGCATCTGTTTCTCAGGGCTGCTGTAACAAACCACTCCAAACTGGAGTGGTTTGAAGCCACTCCAGTCCCACAAACTGGGTGGCTTCAAACATGAAGCAGGTATTGTCTCACAGTTCTGGAGGCTGGAAGTCTGAGATCGAGGTTTTGGCTGGGTTGGTTCCCTCTGCCGGCTCTGAGGGAGAACTGTCTCATGCTTTTCTCGTACCTTCTGGTTATGGCCAAAGTCTTGGGTTCCCTGACTTACAGATGCATCTCTCCAATCTCTACCTCATCTTCCCAGGCTGTTCTCCTGCGTCTTCACATGACCGTCTTCTTACAAGCAAATCAGTAATATTGGGTTAGGGACCCACCCTATTCTGGTGTGACTTCATCTCAACTAACTGCTTCTGCAATGGACCTATTTCCAAATGAGGTTACATTTTGAGGTACTGGAGGTTAGGACTTCAATATATCTTTTTTGGGGGGAAACAATTTGGCTCATAACTTTCTGCTACTTCTGAATAATCCCAATATGTTTTAGAGATAGTTAAAAGACAGACAGGCTGAGTTTGAATTACAGGTCTGTTACTTACTGTCTGAGTGGGCAAATTTTCCAAGCTCTTTGACCCTCATTTTCCTCATCCCCAAAACAGAAAATAGCTTATAATAGTGACCTCATAGGGGAGGGGATTCAGTGAGATAAAAATAGATACATTTTTTTAGCACATTTCCAGGCACATAATAAACTCTCAACAAAGATTGGTTAACGTTTTTTTCACTGTGTCCCTTAAGGAGTTGTAAATGTTAGAAGTATATTTCAACCCCATCTGCATCAGTTAACTCAGGAAACACCCACCACTTGGCCCGTGGAGTTCGTACTGTGTCTCCTACTGGCTGCTGGAGCCCCAGGGAAGAAACTTTTGCAGTTTCTCTGGGCAGACTCCCTTTAGTTCTTGGAGCAGCGCTGCGCATTGGCACCCAGAGAGGCGCTGTGCTTTGTTCCATGTCAGCAGGACTGGAGTTCAGTGGGGCATGCACATTATAAGGGTCCTGTCTCCGCAGGAACAAGGTGCTGACTCAGGAGGTTGCTGTTTTCATATTGGTTTTTAAGGTCACCTTAGAGTAGCTTTTTCATCATCCTATTTGTTTTTCTGGGATCTGGTTGTCCTTGAAACCACTTGAACTTTCCTATACTCTGATGACTCCTCTTCCTGCCCATTTAACAAAAACCCTGAGTAGAATCTCTCTCTCTCACACACGTACCAGTGAGGCTGACTTTGTATAACCCACTGAGTTTTTACAGGAATCTGGGTATGTGACATCCAGTTATTTTTGACCCATGGAATGAAGCCCATTCAGGAAACTTTAAACTCTATTTCCTTCGACTGAGCAGACACAAGAGGACAGCCCTTTGTGGTTACAGAGACACACGAAATGAATAACCGCATTCTCCTCTCCAGGCACTTTTTTCCCTCTCAGATGCAGTCACTTTCAAACTTTTTTCCCCCTCTAACTCCTACCTGGAAATACATTTCATAATTGGAACTGAGTACATGCCCCAACATCTGCTAAATCATACACATGAGAAAGTAAAAATACTTCTGTGATGTATGTAAATCTATTCCTATTCCCTATCCTATCCTATCCTATCCTATCCTATCCTATCCCATCCCATCCCATCCCATCCCATCCCATCCCATCCGTTACCACTCCCTCTGTCTTCTAGTATGCTTATAGTGGACACTGCTGGTATTCACCAATATCTAGTTCTCTTTCAGGTACCTGGAGTAGGAGCATCAGTATCTCGGAAGTAGGTGAGGCTATATGACTAATCCTGGCCATTGTTCTGTGGTGGTAAGTGACTAGTGTCACTTCCACAGCGAAACATAGAAAGCCAGCATGTCACTCTCCAGCTGACTCTTTCTCTGCAACCTTGACCCAAGGAGGCCTCGGGTTGAGACAGTGGAGTCAGATCAAAGCTGTCTGGATCACTGAGTTGCTGCATGGAGGACAGCTGCCCTGGGGGGTCACACATTTCTTTCGCAGCCTTCACATGAGAGAGAAATGAAACAGCCACTGAAATTTTGGAAATGTATAGTTCATCCTATTTTGACTAATACAGTGTTTTCTTCTTTTTCTCCTCGCCCCCACCTCCTCCTCACCTTCCCTGCTCTTCTTCCCTTCCTCTTCCTCCTCCTCTCCTTCTTCTCCTCCACTTCCTCCTTCTTCTTTCAGAAATGCTGGCCTTGAGTTATTGAAATGATTTCATGATCTATTACGGGTAGCCTCCTACAGTTTGCAAACTGTTTTCCAAAATGCGTGCGACATCGGTATCCCTGAGCGTAGGTATAGAGAGAGCTCTGTAGAGGAGGGACAATGCATACCAGCGTGGTCTCTGCTCAAGATCTTAACTTACTGGGGTTGGTGGATTTAAGGACTAAATGGTTGTGTGACTAGGGACATAGAGAGTTAGGTTGCAATTGCTTTGGTGGAGAGGCAGCAGGGATTATTTTCTAAGCTGACTGAAGAGCGGACTTACCCTTTCAGTGCGATTTTGCTTTTTAGGTATACATGGATCCAGAATCAGTCCTCGTATATTGTGTTATCAGTAGGCCTATGTGCATTGAGAACTCAGATTACCGGTGTATCCTGCTTATTATTGAAATAGGTTGGTAACCCTCCATATGATCACCATTTCTGTGGTTCTGTTCCTGTTCTAGCTGTTTGCTTAGTTTGCTTTTGTTTTAGGTGTGGTTCTTAATAGCTGTGAGTTTGCTGTCTTTTCACTGTCATATTTTTTATCTTCTTTTTCTTAGATAAGTCCCTTTAACATTTCATATAATAAGGGCTTGGTGATGATGAACTCCTTGAACTTGACCTTATCTGAGAAGCAACAGGGGCGTGGGAGGAGGAGAGAGGGGGAAAAGGTACGGAGAATGAGTAGCATAGATAGTGGGTAGAAAATAGACAGGGGGAGGGCAAGAATAGTATGGGAAATGTAGAAGCTAAAGAATTTATGACACATGGACATGAACTAAAGGGGGGAATGTGGGTGGGAGAGGGTGTGCAGGGTGGAGGGGAATGATGGGGGAGAAATGGGACAACTGTAATAGCATAATCAATAAAATATATTTAAAAAAATTTTTAAAAAAGAAATAGGTTGGAATACAAAGGCATGATCCTATTACTAAATTGTCAAGTGGTGAGGTCGGAGGCCTTCATTCATGGATGTGTCCTTGGCTATATACTTGAACTTCATTGCCTTCTGTAGATCTTGCCCCGCTTACCTTTCCAACCTTATTCCCACACTCTTTCATAAGCCTAATTTCTGATAAATGACATTAAGCATTGATTCCTGTTTATACATTACTCTGCCTCTGGGCTTTTGCAGGTATGCTTTTCCCTCCATTCGAACAGCTTTCTTTTCACCTTGGCCCCTGGAAATCCTAAATTCATTCAGACAGAGCTCAATTTTTACTGCCTCTGAAATCCCACTGATCTTTTAACTCCTGCTCTCCTACAATTTACCAGTCTCTATCTTATAGTTACTAAAGTACAGCTCTCCTCCAAGCCCACCTTGAACCACAGCTGCTTGTCTTTTACCTTTTTTATCTTGAGGTTCCACATAAAATTCCATCCGAATAAAAGGGTTCCTATGAACAACAATAACCACAACATACACCCCAAAGTTAGAAAATCCACTAACTTACAAACAAGATTGATTTACTAAGATTGACATGGAAAGCCTTTCTAGGCTACTCACAGTTCCTATAACCACCAAATGCTTTACCGATTTTTATATTTGCATGTTCTGTTTCCACTACCAGGAATGTTGTTCCTCACTTTATCTTGCAGGGAAGACTGTTTACTTTTTAAAGCCTGTGGGATAGATTGCTATTTACCTACCCAGTAGCCAGTCTTTGTTTTCTCCTTACAATGGAAGGAAGTTCCATTTCCACAAAAGATTGGGTGACCAATTAAATGAAAGAAGTTTGTTGGGTAGAATTCCTAGAGAAGTTCCTTAATGAGAACATCAATTTTGCCCTTTCTACCTTCTTGACTGGAACTTAAATGAGCTGTCTAGTGCTCCAGCAGCCATTTTGGAACCATGAGGGAAATTTGAGGCTAGAAGCTGTGTACTAAGGATGGTAAGTGAGAAGCATAGAAGGACAGTAAGAATATGGATGATATCATAGAACTCTATTAGCAGCTGCAGATTGTCTAGTGTTGGACATCTTTTACATGAGATTAAAAACCTCTGTTTTGATTAAACCATGGGTTTTTCTTTTATATGTAGCCAAACATAATCCAAATGGATACAGAGATGAATTCAAACAGTACCTCTTCTTAGTTCCAACTAGAGAATTTCTTCAATGGTGCTTCCACAGGCCTTCACTCAAACCTCTCTGATAATAGTCATATATCAGAAATACTTGACAGCACATCACCTTTCCCTGAGGGAGGAACATCATCTCAATCTTCTTTGTATGTGGTGCTGAATGCCCAGTAATCAGAAATGAGTCCTCTTAACTGATATTTGTTGAGTTAAATTGAGACTTGAAAAGTATTTAAGGTTTTCTGTTAACATGCAATTTCTTTTGGGACAGGCATTATCTAAAACCCAAACCTTATTGGTGCAGTAGGTAAGAAATAAAGTCATGGGGAATGACACTGGTGGGAGCCTTAGGGGCTGGAGTATGAGAAATAGGCAGGGCTGGACCAGCCACTGGAAGGAGAGGTGGGAAAAAGCACAGCCATGGATTCTGGCTCTCCCTAGGGCAGCTCTTGTTTTCCTGTACACAAAACCTTACTCCCCTGGAAAAAGCCCCAAGAGGAGACTGCCTGCATTAGGAATGTTTTACATTGCCCTCTTGCCTCTCTGAGAGGCAGAGCTTCTCTCCAGAGAGTGGTTATCGCAGACAACTGGCTCCTTAGTCATATCTGTAGGTCCCTCCTGTGTGCCCCAGTGGTGTTCTCTTGGTCCTCCCAAAGCACTTTGGAATGGTCTGTCACTCTTGAGTTGCAAGATTAAATGAATAAATGTTTGGATAAGAAGCTTTCCAGCCCTAGATCAAAGTCTTCATTGCTCAGGGTCTAGACCCCTTTCAGAGTACGTATAAAGCCTGCCTTCACCTTGGAGGGAATTATGGGTGCAAAAGGAGAGAAGTCCTGCCCATACCCACCATATCAGCACATCTTCTCAGGAATAGAGCTCAGATGGTGTACTCAGAAGCCAGTGTGCTGAGAAAATGAAAAGATGCATGTTCTATGAGAACCACTCAAAAATGCTATTGCCAAGGACAAATATGATCCTTTGGCCAAATAAAACCACTGGAAAGCCAGTTAAACCATGCATCACGATATGATCATTCTCTCCTTGTAAAAATAATAAAAATGTTTGGCACATTTACTGTGTGTGTTTGTGTGTCCACTTTAATATACAGCACCAGGGCCTTTTTTTGAAAGCCACAGATCTGAACTTAAGCCAAAAAAGTGGCAGGAGCTGTCCTGCTTGCCACAGAAATGGAAGAGAAAGCACGGAGTAATTTTACAATTCCCCTCTCCTAAATCAAACCTGCCATTTGCCACGATTATTTACCATGGCTTTGTAATTGTGAGCAGGCAGCTGAGGAGAGCTGGGAGTCTGCTCATTCTTTAAAATGACATAAAGTGGCACTTGGCATCCCAAAAGATAATTGTTTTTTTTCTCCTTGTTAATATCCAACTGCTTCTCGGAGTTCTGTGAAAGATTCATTTGAGGCCAGCTCTAGAAATTTCTGTGGAATTTGGCTCTTGGCTTCTTTTTGGAACCCAATTTGAATTCACTCTCAGGAGTTGACTGTGACCTTCAGTCAGAGTTCCTCTCTCCCTATTTTGCAGGGCAGAGAGCTTTCCCCCATTCACGTCCCTCTACCACCCAGCTGCTCACGGGTGGGAAGTGTCGGCAGTTTATGACCATAAGTAATCATAATCTCAGAATCTCAACCTGAATCTCATGAAATGGAATTTGGAAAAGAGTCAAGATTTTACCAGATTTCCACCCAACTGAATAGGACCTTGGTGTCTGGACAAAACCTTGAAGCCTGTGGGAAGCACTCGGCCACAGTGGGAGGGCCCTTGCTCGTCAGCCTTTCCCTCACCCCACAGTGAAGGGGAAATCGATGGGCAATCGGCCCGACCCAGTGCCGCTCTCTGCTGATGAAACGAACGATACAGACAGCCTCATCCTTTGGCTTCCCACAAGGTTTCAAATACCCCTGAGATTCCTGTTGATCAACTACAAACAGGTATAAGGAACATAAATATGTGCTCATATCAATGGACCTACCTATAGTATGAATGAGTTCCTGCTGTTTCTACCTGGTAATTTCAAGTTGTATGCAATAGTATTGAGTTTCTGACCTGGGTTAAAATCAAAACCAGCGAGCTCATGCATCTCTCACCCTCTGGCTCAGGATTGCAAGCAAAATTAATGTTGAGCATTTATTAAATGTTAAGTATATTGGGAGCTCTGTGTTAAGCGCTTTATGTGATTAATCTCTTTAACCCTAGAAAGTAGCTTTATCATTAACCCCATTTTGTGGGTGAGGAAACTGAGGCACAGGGAGACAGATGAAGGAGCTAGCCCAGGGCCATGCAGCCAGGAGTGGTGGAGCTGGGATGGGAACCTAGGCTGCTGCATGGCTAGCCTGCCTCTCACTTTGGTCCTACAGCTCCGTGCAGTGCGACCACATGCCTGGCCTCAGCAAGAGTCACCAGAGGGGCCTCTTAGAAAAGAACCCTACTTTTTCTGCATTCTCTGAGGCTGCTAACCCAATAGGGGACTCTAGCCCAGGAACTTTGCAGCAAAATTCATGGGCTTGGGTTGGCAGCAGAATAACTCACAATTTGGTATGGAAAGATTTGCCATAGGAGAGTGCACTGGAGACTTTCATTTGCAATGGTGTTAATATTTTGTCCCATGTATCCCTAGTTTCTTGAGGGAAAAAGAAAAGAAAAAGAGGAAACTAGTGACAACATGGAAAAGGAACTGAGATATCTCACCCCTCATTTCTCTCTACTACAGTTTTGAGGTTCTGTTCATCAGCTGTAGTGTTTCAAGCATTTTAGGAATTGAATACATAGCTGAGGAGGTATGAGATGTGGCTTATAACCCAGAACCCAGCTGAGGTTGGAGTATAGAAGTTAATTCACCCAAGACTGAGAGATTCTCTGCTCTTTCAACCAACAAAAGGGAAGTCCAGGACATTCAAAAGTTGATGAAGTTGGGGAGTTTTCATATTCAACATGCTATCTGCTGACTGAATGGTAGGGGTCATCATTTTCTCCTAACTGAGCTTCCGTTTGTTATTGCTGATTTCAAGAGTGTTTGCAAAGGAAGGTGTGTGTGTTCTCTGGAGGTGGGACTGGTAGGGAAGTGGCAGGAGTGTTGATAATCCTTCTAGGACCTGCCTGAGAGCTAGGGCACAGCCCTGGGCCCACGCACATGGTGCCACTGGCTTTGGAGGAGGCCAAGCCTCACATTCTGAAGCTCCCTCTGAATGCTAGGCTTCAGGGCCCCTGATGCCACAGGGCCCCTGATGCCATTCAGAGCCCTTGGAGCAAATCTGACATTTGAACGGAGGCCACGGCATTCTCAGGTGGTACCCAGGGTCCCTTCACTGACCACTAAAGTTTACTGCCTGGTGGCATCCCGTCCAGGTTCCAATTTCCTTTCAGCTGGGGCCTTATAACTTGTTTTTGCTCAGGCTAAGGTTGCATTGTCTTGCACTGTGGAGCTGGAAAGCAGTCACAGCAGATTCCATTGATTGCAGATAACCATCAGAATGGCCTCATCTTCTAGTGTTTGCCCCGGCAAGCAATAACCCACATTAACACCAAACTTTTTAGAATAAAACTTCATAGTGTCTGATAGACTGAAAACTCATGCCAGGGCAGATCACCTTTGAATCATCATAGTCCATGTCATTAGAGGTTTTAAAGCAAAATGTGGCTCCTCTGTTTCTGGACGTCACAAATGTGTGTCAGCAGAACTCTCCATCTCTTAGTCCCTTCACTGTCCCAGTGACTGGGCTGGTGTGGGACAAGGGATAACTGCTGGTGAGTAGGGGAGGCCCAAGGATGGGGAGGTTGGCATTGACTAGAAGAGGTGGCAATGCTTGTCACCTTTCCTATCATGTGCTTGACCTTTTCCTTAGCCAGCTCACATCTTGGGCAAAATTTTTTATTTTCTAATTTAGAAGATTGTTAATAAAGCCAGCTATGACTTATTTGATGACTATCTTTTTGGGTTATCTTTGCAAATTCTCGATCTTTACCTACACTGTGCAGATGACCGTATCTCCTCAGGGTTTAGAATAATTCCCAATGCTGCTATTTATGCAAGCTGGTACAATCATTTTCCCAGTTTCTGCTCAGCATCTTGCTGTTCAGTGGCAATGAAATAACAGTGCGTTAGTTCATAGAATGGTTGCATTCACAGACCTTTGCACTTTAATTATGAATAGCTTGGGTTGGGAGGAGAATTCACACGATGCCAAAGGAGATCTTAGAGACTGAAATATTTCCCAGAGGTCAACTATTCGGTTTTTCCAGAAGGGCTCAAAACTCCACCGAGTGCTTACACTTAAGTATAACCAGGATGGAGTTCTCCAGTAGATTCTGGCCTGACCAAAAAAAGTCTTCCTAAGAAAAATACACTTAGGCTTTTGATTGATTTGTTTTTATTCAGAAAAGCTGAAATGAAATTGATGTTATATGTGGGAGAACTGGCCACTGCTTTATTGCTGACAAGACTACAATAGGAAAAAATGGAACATTTCCTTCTGAGCAGAATTGTAGTGAATTGCAAACTAAAGAGCTTATGGAAAATAGCTTTCAAATGATTATTTTTGTTTGCCTAAATGCTGCCATTGATGATTGTAATTTCAGCTATCCACAGAGAGAACATGGGAGAAAAGTTATAACAAAGACCAAAGAACACATCACACTTTACCATCCAAATAACCATCCATTTCCTGGGGTTTATCAGTAAAATGTAAGCGTACAGTTCAGATTCTTCTTATTTGCATTTTCAGGGCCAATAATTTTTTCCATGCTTTTTTGAAAAGGGTTATCTTGGCCTTGGGTCACTGTAACAACTTACAAAATAAAACTTGACCTTGGAATTTTCTTGTTTTGCATGTAAAGGCTGGCTCTCAGGATTACAATGGAAGTGTCTGGGGTGAATAGTGCACCTGTGGTGGCTCAGGGT
Organism: Glossophaga mutica; assembly: GCA_039655065.1. Lineage (NCBI taxonomy): Eukaryota > Metazoa > Chordata > Mammalia > Chiroptera > Phyllostomidae > Glossophaga > Glossophaga mutica. The sequence goes on along the minus strand of CM077304.1, from coordinate 169,736,036 downwards.
TCCAGGCAATGGGCCCATTCCAGCCCCTGGGACAGTTTTAGATGTGATGATTTTGTTGGTGCTGAAGAGCGGATGCTACCTACTATAGTGTCATTACCAAGGAGAGCCCTCTTGATAAATTCCATGAGTCATGAGTCTTTCTTTCTTTCTTTCTTTCTTTTTCTTTCTTTCTTTCTTTCTTTCTTTCTTTCTTTCTTTCTTTCTTTCTTTCTCTTTCTTTCTTTCTTTCTTTCTTTCTCTTTCTTTCTCTCTTTGTCTCTTTCTCTCTCTCTCTTTCTTTCTTTTCTTTTTTGTCTTATTCTTTGCTTAGAAAGAGTAGGATCATTACAGATATACAGTCACTTTAACTTCTCAGGTCATGACCAAGATGAATAATATTAATAAACTGTGAACCAATAGTCTAAAGCCAAAAATGGTCAGACCATCCAGTAGAGAACCTGGAACGACCTTGGAAAATCCAAGGGCTACCACGGCAATTTAAAGCTCTGATCATCTCTGGCCCAAAGCAAACCAAATCCCCTTGCCTCCGCCCTCCTCCAATCTGCACTATAGCCCTAGAGTTGATGAGGAAGCACTGGCCAGAGAACTGACACTGCTGATGGGTGGGGCAGGGGACCTCACATGTGTCTCGAGAGCATTTCACCATCAGACTGTAAACCTGCCTCCGCCTAAGGAAGGCCCGAGACCACTTGATAATGGCTGGTTTGCTCAGCAGGGCTGTGAGCAACAGCGCAGGCTAGGGCAGGGGTTTCTGTGCTCGGAATGGGTGGGAGGGTTGCTTCCAAGGCCCTTATCTACACCTGCTCTGTTGTAGGGTGAAACAGAGGAGCTTGGTGTTGGAGGCTCAATTCGCTGTCTCTGAACAACAGCAACCAGTGGCATGCTGTGCCAGTAACAAGCTGCTCCAGTACATTTTGACTTGACTTTTGTTTCATTCAGTTTCAAGAATGTTTCTAAATGGTTTTTTTGAAATGTTCTATTGTCTTTACCCTTTCAGTCCTGAAGCCCTGGGAAAGGCCAAGACCAAGCAAGAACACTTCACATTTGTCCTGACCAAAGTTGACTTCCTTGACTCCCTCTCCTCTGGGCCTGTTCCTCCCACTATACTCCCTGTCTCATGGAAGACTCCAGCTACCTTCATGCTCACACATGGGCCTGCCTTTCAACTCTCTCTCCTCCCAATCAATCAATCAATCAATCAATCACCAAGTTCTGTCTGTTTCACCTGTTGAAGACTTCCCCATCCATCATCCATCCATCCATCCATCCATCCATTTATGCACCCACTTCTCTCCAGCCCACTGCTGCTGCCTTGGCCCAGGCTGCCAGCACCTCCCCACCTGGCAGCTGAGATAGTGGCCTTACTGATTTGTGGCTCTGCTGACCAGCCTCAGCTCACTATCCCAACTCTAGTCCCATTCATAGCCACAGTGATTCTTTTGCAATGTTTACTAGATCATGGTACTTCCCTGCTTACAACCATGCCACAGGCTTCCCATGACCCTGAGGAGTTTAAACCCTGAAGAGCATGATACAACTGGACTCTTTGAGACCCATCTCTTGCCATTTTCAATGTAATTGCCTATGCTGAGTCCTGTCTTCTCTCATTTGCTATCTTCTCTACTGAGTGCTGACTCTACCACTGGCTACCTCTTTCTCCTCAGTTACTCAGAACTAAACTTTTAAGTGTACATTCTCCAGGAAGCTTTCCCAGACCTTCCCTCCTTTGTTCTTCCATAGCCTGCACTCATTATAATTAGGGACCATGAAATCTATTGTGAAAACTAGGACACCTATGGAAGTGAAAGGGGGCACTTGTACATATTATGCAGGGACGACAGGTGTAAACTAGGACTGACCCAGACAAGCCAGGATGTACGGTCACCTTAACGATGGCATTTATCGTACTTTCCGATTGCTTGCTAACTGGCCAGGGCTCCCCATGACCCACCTGGCAGACTGCAATTTCCAAGTTTTCAATGTAGTTGCTTCCATAGTGGCTATTCAATATATACTTATACATACATATGTAAATATATGTATGGCCTTGATGTCGAATGGAGCTAGGTCTTGCTCTCTGAAAAACCCCTCAGCCATCACAGATAGTACAGAAAAGGGGTGTACCAGATTACCTTGCCAGCACCTCCAAAATCCTGAATTCCAAAGCACATCTGGCTGAAATAAAGCCGATGGGTTGGTGCCCAAAGTGTGTTTCATGGCAGGTAAGAACATTGGAGTGTTAAGACATATTATAGGATAAATGGGTTCTGGGCCCAAAGAAGTCATGGAAATTAAGCTTATATTTTTATTGCTAAGATCCTTTAAACACTGTGAAGTAAGCAGTGTTTCTCAAATTTAGAGAGACACCGAACCTATCCCCCTTCCCTCTCCTGTATCCTAGACTTCATGTTCTGTGAAACCTACTTTGAGACTCAGTAAAATCTTATTGCCCAGACACCTCCAAATACAACAGGTAAAAGGTTTGAGTCCCTAAAAGTCAGGAAAGTACTATTTATTTCTTCCCATTTCCTAGACCAGGACCTGGCGTACAGTTGATGCTAAATAACTGTTTGTTGCATGTGGGCTGGTATGTCATGCATTCAGCTGAGGACAGAAGAGCTCAGAGTACAGGAGCCTTCTAACCCTGCCATACCAGCACAGCAGGTGACAGAAACAAGGAAGATGCTGACGTGCCTGAAAATGACACGGGAAGTGATGAGGTTGCAGAAACTTCTCTTTGACACGCTGTCCCCTGCTGCTGAGCAGTGTCCTCCTTGGCCTCACACCCTCTTCTGATCCCACCTCCCAGAGTCCACTCAGGTAGGATTTGGCTGTCCCTGTCTCTTCACCAAAGTACCAAGCTGATGAGGCTTAGTCTCAAACAGTGGTGTTTGCTCAGCTGCTTCCTGCTTACTAATACCCTCTGGCCCCAGGGAGAGCAGCTTGAGTGGCAGAAGACTAAGGGGGCAGGGCTTATTTTGAGCAGGATCCTGCCCCTCTCCCTCCACCATGGTATTTCTCACTCCACCCATTTGTGAGACTGGCCCTGATCCTGTACTAAAGCCAGATGTTCTCTCCTTCGCCCAAAGAAGACCTCACAGATAAGCATTCAGAAAAGAGAGGAGGAGGCCCTTGATCTTGAAACACCAGGAAAGAAAAGCACAAACCCAACTTAAAACTACCCAATAACGGAGGAAAAAAGATGGCAATCAGAAGTTAAATCCAGCTGGTAGAGCACGTTCAAAAAGTCTGTCTTGAAGAATTTTTTTGAAGTAACTGATTTATTTTTCTTCTTAGATATTATTCCTTCTTTCAAATTAATTATTTAGTATAGAATGACAAAGTTCCCTGAAGCTACAAGCAGAATCTCTTTTTTTCCACTGTCCCTTTCCTATCTAAAAGGTCAGGAGGGGGGAAATTCCGGAAGCACCACAGTGAAATTTTTTATTTGAGCCACTGTGCGCTGTGAGTGAGTCCAGCTGGAGGGACTGTCACCCGCGTCACTGCTCTAAGCCAGTGGAAGGGTGCCCAAGGTGACTCTCACTCATGCTCCTTCAAAGAAGAGCCATCCTCCTGGCTCCTTCCTGCTGCTCCAGCTGGAACAGCAAGCATGAGCCAGGGGTTTAGAAGCAGCAGAAGCCTCTTCAATGACACAGGGCCAGCAGCCTTCCGTTTGGCTTAGAAGCTCCCGCACTGGGCCCGGCATGGTATGCGGCTGCCATGAGATGAATAAGGGCAATGGGCAGCCTCATTGCTTCAGGTCAGGTTTTGCCTCCCAGGAAGTTCAGTCTGGGCAGACTTTGTCACCAAATAAATCAGCAAACGCTTTGGGTTTTAAGCAGTTTAAATACTGAACTACTGAGGACAGCTTGTGAACTTATGCAGTTATATCCATTGTGCAAGTGACTGAGGATCAGAAAGTTGAGGGAATTTGGCTTTGTTCGTATGTCTGTGATTCAAATCCCCCTTAGCCTAGTTCCAGAACCCGTGTTCTTTCTGTGATGTCCTACCTCCTCCTGACCACAGGATGGTCATCTGTCTGTACTTTCCTGTGTCTGCAGAGCAGCTCTTATGGCTGGGGGACACCCCAGAGCTGTAAGTGAGGGGTGTGGATTTGGTGGGATCTTGAAGGCTCCTTCCTGGCCTTGCACTCTGTGCCTCTAAGCAAACACATGTTCCGCTTTCTGAGATGAGGTTCACACTGAAGTGGACGACCAGGGAGAGAAATCTGCCTTCTTGAGAACCTCTTTTCCAGAATGCAAGGTCCTAGTGGACCAAGTGGCATATGTGTGTCCCCTGATGCCTCTGTGCCAGCCTGCAGCACAGGTGGTCTTAACTGTGGTAGGGGCCTGGGGCTGGTCAATGCCATGCTGTTGGGAGGCAAAGTAAAGACACTAACTACACTAGGCCCCCAGAGCTGTAACTGGAGCTCCGATTTCTTTCTTACTGGCACAAGTGGGGAGGGGGTTGCGAGTGGGGGAAGAGGCCCTATAAATTGGAGAAAATGTGGATATAAATCTCTCCTCATCTATCTTTATTTTGGAATGTGTTTAAGGATACATATTATATGCATTCCTCTCACCATATGTCTCTATGCTCATATCAATTCATAAATGAAATCTACAGCTGCTTGGCTCAAATATATCACTTGTGTGCAAGATTGCCCCTGCAGGTCCATGAGTCTGCCAGGGGAGCTGCCCCGCTTGCACTGGCTTTCAGTGACCTACTTGTACGCACCGGTTCAGGCAGGGTTTAACAAGTAGCCTGGAAGATATATGCACCCCATTATTGTAGTATTATTTGGCTCCACTCTGCCAAAATTAGATAGTGTGACATAAAGTTGACTTTGCTACTACACCTTGCATAGGAAACGTATCATGAACAGATAGTTCTGGAAATGGCTGGAAGAGGGAGACTAATTCATGCTGCTTACAATTGGCATTTTCTTGATAATTGCCTTTAATATCTTCAGTGCTTAGGGCAGAGGGGATCTTTAAAATGGAATCCACCCAAGGCCTGGAAATGATTGTGCAAGTTCCCTCTCTGTTGTTGAATGTGATTTGAGACTGAGGTTGGCCTCCATGAATTTTAGTGTATTACTGTCAATCACGGGAGCTTAAGTGAGTCTTATTTGGCCTGGGATTGGAAATTGCTGAATAACTGGACACTTGAGCATTGGGTAGTCTCAGAATCGAAAGTTGGTTTCATCTCCGTGATCAGATTTTAAAATTGATTCCTACAGCATTTTTCTAGTAATACTGAAGAATTCCATCTTTAGCAGAAGTCAGTGTTTTGAGTGCCTCTGTAACCTTTGCAGAGATATTCATTGTTAAAACCAAGTGTTCAGTCAGGGATCAAACAGTAAAAAGAAGAAAAAGATTTTATAAACTTCTTTTCTTTTATATATCAGTGAAACCAATAAGATGAGATAATGAACAAAAAATTCATACAAAATGTTGTAGAATATACCCAGCTAAGTCAAGTACCTGGTGCACTGAGAATTCTGTTTCTTCTAAACTAAATTACAAAAAGTTGGATAGAAAAATCAATGGACTATTATTTATGTTCCACTTAATCTAGGTACTTTAATAATATCTATCTGGCCAAATACCGTATTAATTTTTCATTGTTGTGGGATTCACTTAACCTCAAGTAAAACTAAAGTAAACTAAATCCAAATCACCTACCTTGTCTTGTAATTGTTGGTGTAGAGTGGGAAATAACATGTTGAATTTAGGCAACTGAGAGAGGAAGGGGAGATATACGAGTTTTGATTTTCTGGCTTTTTTCAACTAACCAATACCTATAGAAGATGTGAAATAATAGAAAATAAATATATATATTGGTCTTTGCTCCTATCCGAACCCACCCCCACTCCTGACCGAGGGCTCCTATATCCTCTATACATTCCTAAGTGATAAGAACACTAAGAACACCTTTTGTTCTAATGAGGTGACTCTGGTGGCTCCTAGAGGCCTCCTGGATGCAGACTGTCACCATAAGGACCAGGCCATGGCTGGAAGCTTGGAATTTATAGAATTTTTCAGCTGTATCCCCTGTTCTCCAAAGAAAGGAAAAGGGCTGGAAATAGAGTTAATAACTGGCCATGCCTATATGAGGAAGCCTCCACAAAATCCCCATAGTAAGTAGGGGGTTCTGAGAGCTTCCAGGTGGGTAAACACACCCGTACCTTGAGAGGAACACAACCCAACTCCACGGGGGCAGAGGCTGCTGTGCTTGAGACCCTCTCGGACCTCACCCTATGTATCTCTGCATCTGGCTGTTTATCTGTAGCCCTTAATAAACTGGGAACCATAAGTGTTCTCCTGAGTTCTGTGACTCACTCTGGCAAATTCACTGAACCTGAGGAGGGGCTCTTTCAAAGCTGTATCAGAAGCACAGGTGATAACTTGGACTTGCCAATGGTATCTGAAGGAAGTGGCACAGTCCTGTGGGACTGAGTCCTTCACCTGTGGGATCTGACTCTATCTCCAGCAGACAGTGTAAGAAGTGAGTTAAACTGTGGGACACCCAGCTACTATCCAATGCTGGCTTGTTGTCGTGGGGGAAGTAACCCACTCATTTGATAATCAGAGTGTCAGAGAGAACTGTGCTGTGTGAGGAGTGAAGGAGACTCAGAGGAAAGAAACAGGGTAGGAAAGAACTGTGTTTTTCCCAACTCAGGAAGGAAACATCTGGATTTTTCTCTATAGTAAGGTAAGGCTCAGATCTTTACTTAGTATTTCCAAATCTTCACAAGGCAAGACTATTGACAAACAAGGTACCCAGAGATCTAGTGCAGAAGCCTGTTTCAGAGCAAATTAGAAGTTCTAGTGTCTCTTTTACATTAACTTTTTTTGAGAAAATTAGCTAAATTGGTCATCCAAATGCTGAAAGAAAATAAATTCACAGACAAGGGAAGACGGAGGGGTGGAGGGCGAGCAGTAGCAATGCCAAGGGCCTTGCCCAAGCTTCTTCTGACAGGCTCTGTGTACTGTATTGTCTAATAATTGCTTTACATAAATCTTAAATCTCCACTTTGTGATTCTCTTCTCAGGTCTCCACTTTGCAGGTGAAGAAATCAAGTGTTTGGAGAGGCAAATTATGTACTTAAGTACACACAGCTTCTCCTAGCAGGACTAGGATTCTGGCCTCGGTTGGATATGTTCTTACTAAACAGGGCTCATGTAGGAAATAGAATTATATCTAAAACAACATTATTGTGAGGATTAATATTTACAATTTCAGTTAGTGTTTATGACTTATTATAAAAGTTTCATCTGCAAGATGAACGAATCAGAGTATTGAGGCCCCATCTATGATAAGATTAAATTATTTAATATTATTGATTTAGAAAAAGCTGAGTTTGCCATTAGCAGTCCATGAGATGAATTTGGCTTGCAAATAAGTTTTGTTTATGCAGTTAATGGAACAGGCAAATATCTCATGTTTAAGATTTTTTTGAACTAATATTAAAATAAACAAACAAGAAAGCTTATATAAAAATTGGACTTTCAGTTTCTCCTGAACAACAGCAGATCCTGTAAATGATTCAGCACTCCTGAAAGGTAACATTCAGTTGGTCTGAGTACCAGCTATTCATTTTAGATATTGTCTGCAATTCTCCACTTTGCCATAGTCCCCACCCATCTACAATGAATGGTCCCTGACACTGAAGTCATTGCTTTTCTTTCTCCTCCCCTCAAATCTAGCAGCTCCCTTTATTGCCCTTTTATGCTTCCCATTTAGGCACTTTTAGGTGGGCTTTCTGATATGGAGAGTAGTAAAAGCCAGAAGAAGAGAGGCTTACATTCAAGAACCTATCATGCCACCAATCAGTTCTGTGATCTCGGTCTATCCATTAACCCCACTGAACCTCAGACTCCTCATCTGTAACATGGGAATGATGAATGGTTTGGGGAAGATTGAATTAAATAGTCCATGAGATTATGTTCAGTAAATGTTAACTAACCCTAAGACAATCTTAAAAAAATATTTCTTAAAGGAATTTTGCTACTTGTGGTCAAGATGACAGCATTAGCAGACATGGCTTGCCTCTTTGCACAACCACATCAAAATTACAATTAAAATACAGAACAACCATCACACAGAATTGTCAGAAATGAGTTGAATGGAAGTCTGACAACTATAGAATTAAAGAAACCACATCCATCCAGACTGATAGGAGGGGTACAGATATGGAATGGGGTGGTCACTTACCCATGTGTAGTTGATAAAAATTTGGGAGGGATAGCTCGGGAGTGAGGAATCCCAGACCTACACAAGGCACTCCCAAGCCCAGGATTCCAATGCCAGAAAATTAAGTCCTCATGACTTCTGGCTGCAAAAACTAGTGGGGATTGAGTTGGTAGAAGAATCTCCTGGAGTCCCAATCAGTTCCTCTTAAGGAATCACATTTGAACTCACCTACTCAGAATCACTGGTATACTGAGAGAAACTGAAGTTTAGGCATTAAGGTGAGCAGAGGTCATTTTCTCTTTTCTTAACCCTCTCCCCACAGAGCCATAGAGCCAGCAAGCTGGTGCCATATCTGAGACTCCATCAACCTGGCTAACACTGTTTGACCAGCCTTGGAGATCCTCAGAGACTCTGCCCCACCCAACTTACCGGCCTACTCAAGCTGGTTTTCCATATGAATGGCTGGTCTTCACCCATACCATACGACTTCCTAAATCCTCTCAAACAAGCAACAGCTGGCCTCAGTGAGCCCCAGGCCTGGCACTAGCAGCAGCCAACTTAGATTCACAGCTTAGCTTTGTTTGGGAATCTCCAAGCCCAGCACAAGTAGCAGCCGTCTCAGATTGCTTTATAGCTTAGGCAGGGTGCCCTGGGCAAAACACAGGTTGGGGCTGACCTTGATCTGCACCACCCAGGAAACCCCAGAGCCAGCACACCCAGTGGATAGCTATAGACCATGTAGCAGCACCACTACCCTGCCCCTGCACAGCTGATCCTTCATGGAGGGTGGAAGTTGGTGATCTGTGGTCACAATCAGTCCTTGCAGCTGACTGGCCTGGGTAAATTCCTTCCTGGATCTGCCAACAGCAACCAAGGCTCAACTACAAGAAGAGGGTGTATTCAGCCCACACAAAGGGTGTACCTCAACTACCTAGCTTGGGTGATAGGGGAGGCTGTGCCACTGGACCCTACAGTATACCTACTATATTAGGCCACACTACCAAGACACGGAGTCATAGCAGCTCTACCTAATACATAGAAAAAACAAAAACAAAAACAAAAACAAAAAACACAGGGAGGCTGCCAAAATAAGAAGACAAAGAAATATGGCCCAAATGAAAGAACAGATCAAAACTCCAGACAAAGAAATAGAGACAAGCAATCTGTCAGATGCAGAGTTCAAAACACTGGTTATAAGGATGCTCAAGGAACTTAGTGAGGACCTCAGCAGCATAAAAAAGATCCAGTCAGAAAGGAAGGATACACTAATTGAAATAAATAACACTTTACAGGGAAACAACAGTAGAGTAGATGAAGCTGCGAATCAAATCAATGATTTGGAACTTAAGGAAGCAAAAAACAACCCTGTAGAACAACAAGAAGAAAAAGGAATCCAAACAAATGAGGATAGTGTAAGTTGCCTCTGGGACAATTTCAAGCACTCCAACATTTTCAACATAGTGATATCAGAAGAGGAAGAGAAAGAGCAAGAAATTGGAAATTTATTTGGAAAAATAATGAAAGAAAACTTCCCTAATTTGGTGATAGAAATAGACATGCAAGTCCAGGAAGCACAGAGAGTCCCAAACAAGATGGATACAAAGAAGCCTACTCCAGGATATATCATGACAAAATACCATAGGTTAAAGATAAAGAAAGAATCTTAAAAGCAGCAAGAGAAAAGAAGTTAATTACTTACAGGAGTGTTCCCACAACACTGTCAGCTGATTTCTCAAAAGAAACTTTGCAGGCTAGAAGGGACTGGCAAGAAATATTCAAAGTCATGGGAAGTGGGGACCTACAGCCAAGATTGCTCTACCCAGCAAAGCTATCACTTAGAATAGGAGGGCTGATAAAGGGCTTCCCAGACAAGGAAAACTAAAGGAGTTCATCATCACCAAACCATTATTATATGAAATGTTAAAGGGACTTATTTAAGAAAAACAAGATCAAAACTATGAACAATAAAATGGCAAAAATACATATCTAAAATATATATATCTAGATTCAATAGTTGACTCTAAAAATACAAACTAAGCAAATAAGAACAGAGAATCAGATAGGGAGAGTGTTTTGATGGTTGCCAGATGCGAAGGGGGTAGAGGGGAATGGGTGAAGAGGTGAGGGTATTAAGAAGTACAAACATGTAGGTACAGAATAGCCATGGGGATGTAAAGCACAGTACAGGAAGTGGAGTAGCCAAAGAACTTATACACATGACCCATGGACATGAACAAGGGTGTGGGGACTGCCTGAGGGAGTGGGAGGTGCTGGATGGAAGGGGCAAAGTGGGAAAATCAGGACAACTGTAATAGCATAGTCAATAAAATACAATTTAAAACAGGAAATTTTGCTTTCCAACCCATAGATGACACTATAACTGACCATGCACCTATAACCTGTCATATCCACTCTCACAGCTAACTTTTCTAATCACCTGTATCCGTTTCTACACCATTTCCCCCTCTTTCATTCCTTCTTTAACCAAGTGACTTTTTAAATTGTGCTTCACACCATTTCAAGATTACTGTAATTACATAAGAATATCTTTCATAATATGAAATAGAACAATTGAGTAAAATGTGCAAAGGTCTTTTTTTTTCTTGACTTTGATCTAAGAATCAGCCGTGGGGCCAGTGTATGTATATGAAAGGTACAATGGGGAATGGAGCTTTGAGTCAAAAGGGTGACAAGTAAATGGGATCCCTTGAGCTGGATGTGGGTTCCCAGGCCTGACAACTTCAAAATGAGGGAAAATGGCCCATGGTGGCCGTTACAGAAATAAATGACCTGCATTTTGGCAAAAGCATATAATTCCAATAAAATTACTCAGAGGGCTGAATGGCTTTCACCTTGAATGAATGAGAAAGGCCGAGAAAAAATTTTTGTTTTGCCTGCTGAGTTCTCTGTAAAGTTTCTCTATTTGGATCAGGTGTTGGAAGGGATTTACTTACTCGGAGCTCAGATTAACCACTGTGTCCCTCCCGTGGATAAACATGTGATGGGAAATGGGTGTTTGTTTAGAAGTTGTGCTCTGGAGTAAACAGACAGGGAAGGAAGTCAGTATGGCATCACAACCCAAACACTGACCTTTGTCCAGGTCATCCTGATTGAGTTAGCCAATGCTCTTTTTGTTCTACTGGTTAGGTCATAGCTCAAAGCCTTATGGTATTTAATGGCATAAATGTCAGCTTTTACTGGAGAGGTGAAGAGGATATCTCTCACTGGTACTTTCTTCATGGGTTCCTTTGTCTTGGGAGTTTATTTCCTAAGTTCTAGATGTGGCGAAGAGGCTCTCTGGTCTTCTGAAGAGCAAAACTCAAGGCTGCTTAGCAGGGCATTGGAAATGCAGGACTTGCTGCCTTCAAACAGATGCTGCCTGTTAAGAATAGATTTCTCAGTGTTTCGGGATGCTCAAGCACAGCTGAGCTATTTTACTGTCTGTGGCTGGTCTATTCTTACCCTTTGAGAACAGCTCCCCTAGTGCAGTGGGAATACAGAACACAGGAGATGGTTGTTGAGTTAGACATCCTGGGGGCTTTGAGTAGACAGTCTGTTTTGGGAGCTTGTTCTGAGAATTCTGGAATACAGTCATTCCAGATACTGAGTGTCCCTAAGCTCCTTACCTTTCCTGCTGGAAGGCAAGGAACACGGGCATACAGGCTATGGGACAAAACCTGGGTCCACTGTTGCCATTTTGTGGTCTTAGGCAAGTCACTTCAATCTCTCAGAGCCTCAGTTTCCCTATTTCGCAGACAGGGATCACTGGATTAAATGAGATGATAGGGGAGCAAATTATGTATGCTCATATCACTCACTGTATGCCTGATGTCTAGTATACAGTAGATGCTCAAGAAGTTTCAGTTCTTTTTTCATTTTATGATGCCCATCCGTTTGCTGCCCTAGCAGACAGTCTTCTGAAGTCATGGAAAGACTGTTTAATATTTTATGTTACCCATCACTTACTTTCTTTTTTAAAGCATTATAGATCTTTTCTAAGAGGTCAAGAAGGCTCTAAGAAGATGAAATCAGCATGTAAATTTCAAATTAATTCCAAACTAAGCCCCTTAAGAAACCTTCATTTGCAGAGAAGCTGCAGACTGTATCAGGAGCACAAGCACAGGAGCTGTGTGCAAACCTCTGCTAGGGCCACAGGGGCCACAGGGGCCGCAGGCCTTGGTGCACTTTCCAACCAGCACGCACAATAGAATCACTTGCAGGCCTTGTTAACACAGCTTGTTAGGTGGGACCTGAACATTTGCATATCTTACAGTTACCAGATGTCACTGATGCCCCCGTCTGGGGACCACGCTTGGAGAACCACAACTTAGAGGTAGGAGGCATGCATGCGGCAGTTTGGACTCCTGGGTTCTGGGCCCATCGTTTTTGAAAGAGTTGCACGATTAGGCAAGTTGCTTAAGCCCAGGAGACAGGGTTTCCTCTTTGTTTAACAATAGGAAAAATGTATAAATTAGAGCAAAGCCTCTTAATCTTTGCCCTGTAGTGGGTGGCGCCCAGTCCTTGCTAGATGATGGAGGGCACATCTGAAACCCTTCCAGAGAGTTTGACACACAGGTTGGGAAAGTCTGACCAAGTGATTAAAAGCATGTGCTTTCAAGGCCTGGAACTCTGCGGGTAAGTCCTTACTCTGCCTCTCAGTGAGGTCTCGCAGCTGTTCACCTTTATCTGAGTCTTGGTTTTGCCATCTTGCAATGGGCACAGTACTTGTACCTCTGTCATAGGTTTGTGGTGAATATCAAGTGAAGTAAGGCTTGAGAGTGCTTGGCATGCAGTAGCCTTGCACATAGTGAATGCCAGTGTGTATCACACAGTATTATTTCCATTTCTAAAATTCTGTGATTCATTCCTGTGCCTATCTTATACCTTAGTGGAAGATGGGGGAAGTGCCCTAAAAGAATTCTTCTCAAATTTAATATGAACATGGGGATCTTATTAAAGTGCTGACTCTGATCTAGTAGGTCTGGTGTGGGGCTTGAGACTCTGCATTTTTAAGCAGGTCTCAGGTGATACCCATGCTCTTAGTCCATGGTGCTATGCTGTGTGTAGCAAGGCTCTTCAGTGGTCATCCTTGAACTTGGGTGCACATTGGAATTGTCTGGGGATCTTTGAACAACTCCAGGTCATACTCCAAACCAATTAAATCACAATCTCTGGAGGTAGGATCCAGACACCGGTGGCAGCTGGGGCTCATGTGTACATGGCTTCGGCACTGCTGGTTCTCCAGTTGGCTGAGGGTTGGACAGCTTTAAAAAATAATGATGCTTGAGTCCCACTCCCAGAGATTCTGATTGGGTCCCCACTGAGGCATGACCAGTAGGGTTTTTAAAAGCTTGCAGGTGTTTCTAATGAGCAGCAACATTTGAGAATCTCCTTCCAAAGTCTAAAGTGCTCTTTAGTAAGGCACAGGGAGAAGTTGGTTTGATCTGTATTGCAGGAGCTTGAAGTAATTAACTTCCCCTCAAATGGACTTCCTTTTCACTAGGAGATATGGGCTAAAATATGGCCAAAATAAAAAGGTTTTACCCTTGTTTTAAAGGCAAAAACCCTGTTTAACATCTGCATTCAGGAAGCCATGTTATCCAGTAGCTCAGAAATAGGCCCAAGAAAGACCATTCAGCTTCGAAACCCTCCTATCAGCACCCTTGGTATGACCCAGGGAAATCTTTTCTATTAAATTTTGTGTAAATGTTTATGTTTCCATATTTTCTCCTTCGCAAAACCTGGCTAATCCTACAAAGTGGCCACAGGACTAGTATGTGGTCAGATGTGGCTTCAAAAACACTCCTGCTTGAATGTCTCCCAAATTGTTCTGATTTCCTGACTAAATTTGGACTTTTATGCAAAATGCATACTTTGTGAGTCTTGAAAATAAATCATATTTAAACTACACTTTTCTATTTCTCTCTTTTAATGGTACCAATTACTTCCTGTTCTTTTCATACAATGTTTAGGTTTAATGTGCCCTAGAGATTCAGAGAAATCAGCAAGAGGATGCAAATGAGTCTTTAAAAGCTGTTGCAAGAAGACTGGCCTTGTGGCAGTGAGTGTTTTTCTTGATCCCCCGGTGAACAGTCCCCCACTTTTCCATTTGGTGCCCATGGTCCCCCAGCCTGCACTTCTGGGTGTAGCCTATATTTTAGCCATATGAAGGGAGCCCGTCTTTGTTTCTCTAGCACTTAGCACCCTGCCTAGAAAATAATAGGTGCTTAAGAGATTCTTACTGAACAACTGAATGAGTGGCAGGAAGATGTAAAATCAGGTAGCACAGGAAGAGGCAAAGACTCCAGAAAACAGAAAGGAAGTGAAAACAGGTATTGTTAAAGAGAATGAAGTTAAAGGAGATGCAGGAAAGGCCAGGAGTCCCATGAGATTTTGTGGAGTGAGGAGGATGAGAGATGCCCTGAAGTAGTCAGAGGAACAGTGAGAAATGACAAGAGGGAAAGAAATAGGGAAGTGACTGATGAGGGACAGAGGGAAGTCAGAGACAGAGCGAGAGGAGTGAAGGCTAGGAAGGAGACCCGGGAGATGGGGAGAGGGTCATTAAGGAGCCTCATGTGAAAAGAGCCTCGCATGGACCCAGAATCTTGGTCTGTTGGCCTTTCTCCTTATTGGGGACAGACAGGAGTGGCTCAGGCTTGACACAGACAGGTCTGGAGGGTGGGTTGCTATCAGGATCATCACCTTTTCTGGAATTAAATGTTTTCAAATTGCATAATCTTCCTTGTTTGCAATTATTCCCCACAAGAGTCTCTCCCATGGCGAAAATCCACCTCCTTGAAGCCCCAGACATCCACTAGTAACACCACAGATGACTCCTTGCTTGCCCTCCCTACCCGCCCGCCACATCCGGCCCTTCCCCCTCAGAAGCACTAGGGACCTCCAGGCATTTCCCTTCTGACTTCCAGGCACTTCTGTGGCCCACTTCCTGTCCCCACAGATCCTCAGCCAGCCTGCTCACGGCCATTGTGCAAATAGAAAAAGGGGCCCCTGGTGGTCCTGGGCAGATGAGTTAGAGAAAGGTGCAGGTGAGACAACAAGTTACTGTTATCACTGCTGATAAGGCTGAATCTCTTTGAGGTTTCTCAACATAAAATAATGTGAATAGTGACTTTTCCCAACATGTTCCCTCAGACATTCACAATTCATCTCTTATTAGTAATTTTTAAAAAAATTTGGTTCCATAACCCCCTCCTTCTAGAGAATATTCCTATTACAATTTAAATCAGGGGCATTAAATGCCTTGGCTTGAACATGCAGGTCTTCCCAAGGCTGACTGTTTACGTGTGAGCCCAAGTGGAGAGCATCCCTGCCTTTAGGTCACAACTCACCTCACCATCCCAACACACTTACAAAACACACTCACACACACACACTCACATACTCTCACATACATACCCTCTCTCACACACAAACACTGTCACACACTCCCAAATGCACACACTCTTTGGCATTCTAGTTCTTTCTGTTGGTGACTGCTCAGCTATGTTTATAACTTTATAACTCAGGGTCAGCCAATTAACTTAGGTCTATGGATACACATTTTGGAGAATATTTTATGTTTTGTACCTGAATCTGGACTAAATGTCAAGGTTGTATTGAATTTTGGGGATGAAGAAAAAGCTTTCTTTTTCCTTTGCTCAGGCAGAGAGAAGGCAAAGTCACAACTTTTATATAAATATCTATGTGCTCCAGAATCCTAAATGCCAATCAAGGTGGGTCATTTGGGTAGGTTGAAAAGGAATAATCGAGGTCAAGTTTTTTGGAAGCTCCTCTCGGCATTGCTTCTGCTGCTTCTCACGACGCTCTAGCAGGGGAACCTGTCCCTGAGTTACACTTACTGTGCTGGCGGCAGCAGCTACCGACGATGATGATGACAGCAATAGATGTAATGAGTGCTCATCCCATTTTATTCTTCACCTTACTTATTTATACCATATAAGGTATGCAATGCCATTTTATAGCAGAGAAAATAAAGTTCAGAGAAGTTAGGTATATTTCTCAGAGTCACACGTCTCATAAGTGGTGGAACCCAGGACCTGGGCCAGGTCTCTTTGTCCTTAAAGTCCTGAAGGCAGTTTTCGTTGACTTGATGAAAGCTCACAATTATTTAGTTTTAATTCCTTTTAAGACAGGAGTGCTGGGGGAGGTGAATTGATAGGAAGAGAAAGTCCAGAGAGGAGGCTGCCTGTGAAAATGTAAGTGCAATAGTGTGAAGTGGTCTCAAGGAAATCTTTTGGAAAATTTGATGGATCTGGTTAAGGAAAGTCAATTCTATTTAAAGCCCATGACCCAAACTAATTGGCCATCATATAGTAAAGGCAAAGACTGAAGGTAAAAAGCAGCAGGCCTTTGATCTGCAGTGGGCTGGCAGACACACACAGCTCAGGTCACAGAGCTGTTTCCTCAGCTGCTTTCCTGGATTGTCTCAGTTTCTCAGCTGTCAAGCTCGGGAGAAGAATGTATGCTATTTGTCAAGTTCATATTTAGTTGAGAATGGACAAAGAAGTCTAACGAAACCTCCTTTCAAGGTATTTTCTCCTTGGTGGTTTAATCAGACTATGGACATTTATCTTTTTCTCCTTCTGTGAATAATCTAAAAAAATCATAAAAATGGAATTCCTTAAAAAAAACTTCCCAAACATGACACTGAGAAACAGGGACACTGTTTTCCTTACTGTGCCATACTCCAGTCTTACTCTCTTCCTGAAAGTTCTTAATGCACCTTGGGAGCACCACCAGGAGGCATGGGGAAGCACAGTCCTGGACAGGAGCAGAGTTCTGTTGGCAGAAGGCCGAGGGCTTTCCAGAAGACCTGGCCCCTTCTGCCATCACTTTTGCACCCGCATGCTTTCCAGCTAAACCTGGGCACCTGCACCATGAACCCACCTGCTTCCAGTTTACTGCCTAGTATTTCACTCAAGGGTAACATTTACACCTACCCCTCAAATTATTGCAAGAATTAAATGAGATAATGCAATGCAAAGTGCTGATAACATGTCTGGCATGCAGTAAGCACTCAAAGGTTCATTATTATTACATCTTAAAAAAGTTTCTTACCCTGATGTGGCTCAGTGGACTGAGTGCTGTCCTGCAAACCAAAGGTCACTGGTTCGAGTTTCAGTCAAGGCACATGCCTGGGTTGTGGGCCAGGTCTCCAGTTGGGGGCATGTGAGAGGCAACCACATATTGGTGTTTCTCTCCCTGTCTTTCTCCCTCCCTTCCCTTCTCTCTAAAAAAATAAATAAGATGTTAAAAAAATTTCTCCACTTGCCTGTAAGCTTCATGAAGGTAAGTTTGGTGTTCTTGTTGGTGAATCACCAAGGCCTAACATAGTGATAGGCACAGGGAACAAATTCAATAAATACCTGTGAAACAAATATGTAGGACCCAGTCTCTTCTGCCTGAGATGCTGCTACGACATGGTCTCCTTGGGCCCTCTTATCCCTTCACACATTCCCACACTGTAGCCAGGGTGATGTTTCTAAAATATAAGTACTATGACTACAGCTTCTTTGGCATAAAATCCAATTTGGGAACTTGGTGAACTTCACCCCTATACTCTCCGGTCTCTGCTCCTCCACAGCTTTGCCTTTCACTGCTCCGGACCTTTCTCAAACATTTTTCTTTCTTCCTCCATATCTTTTCTCCTGGCCGGCAAACATGTTTTCTTCCTGTAGTTATGTCTATACATCCTTCAGATGTCAGAAATCTTACTTCCTCAAAGGGGTCATTCCCACTATCTGCCTGAAGTTGTATTGACCGTATTCCCCCCGTCCCCTTTTCCTCTTCTATAACACTTATGGAGCCATAGTTCATTCTTTCTAATAGGGGATAGCTCAGTCATTACTGGTGTAGGCTCCCTAGGGCAGGTTATGCTCATCTCTACCCAGCTCTATATTGGTAGATTGACATCAGCCATGGTGGGAGTATTTACACCATGGAAATTGGTATATGCTACAAAGCAATTTTTTATCCAGATGACTGATTGTTAAACATTTATTGGTACACCATTGGTCAGTCCCACAAGGATTGGAGGAATCCAAGTCCATCCCACAATCCCACAGAGCCTGGCTCATAATAGACTTCTAGAAAAATTCATGGAATTAAATGAACAAAAATTGAAACTGAACAGTGCAATGTGTGTGTGTGTGTGTGTGTTCTTTCATCTCGACAATGACTTCATGAGATTAGTTTTGTTTCCCTTATCTTTCAAGTGAGGAATTTTAGGTTCAGGAAAGTGACTTATTCCATGTCACTAAGTGAATACGCTGAAGATTCCTTGACCTGCACCCTGGGGCTCTGCTCTAGCCTGTTGCCTTCTGCTCTTGGTTGTCTGTACCCTCACTGTCTCCAGCCTGGCTTGGGTACCGAGCAGACTTGTCTCTCTGGATTTACTTGCCTGTCCCCAGTCTCACAACAATAGCAAGTTGTCTGCCCACCCTCTGCTGGATCAAGATCTTCAGCCTGCCCTCTGGATGTGCCCAGCATTTGGGGACCTACATGTAACCCAGTGGGCACAGGACATGGCATGACAGATAAAGGCTGGGAAGCCTCTGGAGCTCCATGCCTGCAGATCAGCTGTAGGGTAACCAAATCATCTCAGTTTGCCTGGGACTGTCCTGGTTTTAGCACTGAAAATCTCTTGTCATGGGAATCCCCTGCAGCCCCAGGAGAACTGGGTGATCATAGAGAGATCTGAGGCCATCAGAGGAAGGGAAATCCCAAAGGGGTTCTGAAAGCATAGCATCCTTTTAGCCACTTCTTTAGGTCCACCTTTACAATGCCTGCTAATTCTGTGTCCCCATCTTCATGGGTGGCCAGGACCAACAGCAAGTCATTTAATTTCTCTAAGCCTTTGTTGATATATTTATGATATGGAGATAACGAGAACCAGCTACATAATTTGTGGGACTCAGTATAAAATTAAAATGTGGGGTCCTTTGTTCAAAAATTATTATGTATTTCAAGATGGCAACCAAAAAGCACTGAGTGTTTTTGAATGGGGATTTCTCTGCAACTCCACCTGTCCCAAGCTCATGAAGGTGGACTTGGAGATAAAGGATAATGCCTGTCATTCAGAGCTGCAGGGATTCAATGCCCAAAGCATCAGTAGCACTGAGCATGGTGCCTGGCTCAGGGGTCATGTTCAAGGGTGGTGGTTTCTGAGCTCTGGCCTGGCTCCCTCTGGCTTGCTCCCACAACAGACACCTGAATTCTTACCTTGACAGTAACCTGAATTGGGTGATCTTTTGTAAGTCACTTCAGCTTCTCCAGGCTCAGATTTTTCTCCCCTCTATAAAACATAGGGATTGCAAGAAATCTTTAAAGAGCTTACCAGCTCTAAATCTGTTTCAGCCAACTCTGTGACATTTATACATGAGCAAGGTCATAATGTTTCTTTGAAAGCAGTTTCTCCTTCCCTCGATTAGCTGAGATTCTATTTGGCCTTCAGGTTCCATTCATATCAGAGTTTCTCCCCCCAAACTCTGAATACATAAATCAGGGTTCTTGGATTATTTCTAAAGTCCCTCTGATTCAAAGGTCAACCCATTTTTCATGTGAGCCTTCTGAGGCTTGGAATGGCTGAATGCCTTGCTTGGGGCCAGATAATGAGATGGAGGAGAGTAGGAATTAAACCCATGTCCTCCACAGTATTCCACTGTTGATTTTCTGGCTAAGGAAACACCAATGGGTACCTTTATAATTGTACTTTGCAATTATTCTTTTTCTGAAAAATTTCTCATAAACATAAAGAGGAAGTATAAAAGCAAAAACAAAAAAGTAACTTTAATTTGGGCTCAATGGATTATTATTTTTTTCAAATAAGTCTCCATTTTTCTCAAACCCTGGATATGTGACTGAAGCTTGGATTTATGATTTCTCTAGTAGTTTCTATTTAGTAAGGATGAAGGTTTCCTCTCTTTGCATTTGAGTGTGGGAATCCCAGACCCTTTCTTCTCACATTTCTATACTCTAGGGTGCATAAACAGATGTTCCTTTAAAGGCATAGCCTCTTAATCTTTTGTTCTCTATATCTCAACTGGTCTTTTGGGGATATCTAATCCTGTCCTTAAACGAAAAGGTTGGAAAGAGGGAAGGAATGTTCTCAGCCGTTGCCTGGGTCTGGTTCATGAGAACTCCCACTAGACCTCTCTGTGGGGCATCTGGTCATGTGCCTGGTTTGAAATTTTTTAGCTTTTTCCAAGGGTGAGAGAGTGAAAGAAAAAGAGTCTCTCTCTGTCCCTGGAAATCCTGTTGCTTCCTAAAATTGTGCCCATGTCATCTGTGCTGGTCCTTTGACTGAGGAAGCCCTGGATGGACAATTTAGCTCACTTTTTGAGTAATTTATTTTTTAATTTAAGGTTGTACTTTTCACAGGAACTGGCTCAGGGCCAGACAAAACATGCACCGTCTTAGTGGGAGTTAAGACTATAATTTTGTGCTCTTCCCCAATTTAATCTTAACTTCTGCTGTGGTGATTCTGAACCGACAGATGCTTCAGAGTCAACTGGAAAGGGTTTCTTGTGCCACCCTCAATGTTCATTGAGGTTTAGGACAAAGTGCCATTTTCTCCATTTTCAAATAGCTTAGCAAGAAGTCCAAAGGTTCCAATTCTAAGGAACTATGATTTGCCAACCACTTTGAGTCAGCCTGCAGGTGAGGTTTGTAAAGTCGGAGCAGTTTCCAGTGGGCACTTTCTTCCTTTCTCATAGGGCTGTGTACTAATCTCCCTTCTGGAAGGAAGTCATGTAAATCTGGGCTGCTATGAATTTCCAACTGGAATCGTGCCAACACGAGAGCTGAGAAGGTTGGAGTGAGATGTGGGGGTGGTGTGGCTTTTACAAAAACAAAACCAGCAGGTCTTACACTTAAAAAAAAAAAATCCCAGTTTAGAATTTAGGTCTGTACCAGTTTCAGAAATGGGTACTTTCTGCTTCCTGCTCACTACCTTGACACAGGGATGCTTTCTGGTTGTAGAGACTGTAGAGCTCCAGTTGTAGCTGTACAGGTAGATGGAGCATTCCCTAGAGGGACTGAGAAAACTAGGGGCATAGTCCAGCATGTGCAGAGAGAGCAGTGATGAGAACGGGCGTATCCGCAGGAACCATGTCACGGGATCCCTCTCCTGCTCACAAGGGCGTGTGAGCACTCATAAGCACAAATGGTCATCATTTTCATGAACAGAAAATAAGAACAAAAATTTAAGTTCTAGAAAAATATTCTTTGCCCCAAATCCTTGAGGACTAAGAATGTCATCAAATCAAACTGATTGTTTACGTGGCAGGATGTTGGATGTCCTTAGCCTTCTCCTTTTAGAGATCAGGAAATGGGCGCCTAGAAAGGTTAAGTGAGTTGCCTGAGGTCACAAAAGGGAAGACGATCTGTGTAAACAGCCTGATTTCCACAGAACTTTTCCCCTCAAGTTCAGCTGAGACTAAAACTGGCTGACCATGGTTGTCTTTTCTTTGAAAGTGAGTCCATTGTGCAGTAATTGGCCCTTGGCTAACAACCAGGCCTCTTCCTAGCTGCCCAGCACCTCTGTCTTATATATGAGGGATTATGCATAGTTTTACAAGTGAGCAGGAAAGACAGTGAAATAGCCCTTAGAACCAGACACGAAAACAAACATGCCTTGATAATCCAGATTTTGATAATTTGGGTCTACCAAGAGAAGACGTTATATGGCTGGTGAAGAGGAATGGAATATTATTGTGGGATGGAAGTGTAAATATTCCACAATACTAAATCAATGTGCCCACTTTCCCTATTGGTTATGATCCTCTTTTGATTAGTTGGGAAATTTAATGGAATAAAATTATTTAAATATCATGCTTTTATTGTACAATTGTATAGAACTTGACAGTTAAATGAGAACATATCAGCTTACATGTTCCAAACATCTATTTCGTAAGGTATGCGTTCCCATTTTATAGATAAATTAAAAGCATAGGGAAGAATAACTTGCTCAAAGGCACACAACTAAATGGCAGATGTGGGGCTGACCACAGGTCTTCTTGTTCCAATTCAAAATTCTTTTCCACCATATCAAAGTTCAATTTTTTCAGGTTATGAGAAATCCTTTCTTAGGACCAAGATAAAATCAGACTTGACCTCTGGGCTGGTTAGTCACTTCTACCATCAATGCCTATACATGTTACCTTGCAGAACTAAACAAGAGTAATGGGGAGGATTAGGTCTAAGTAAAGTTGTATTAGAAGCAGGTGATATGTCATGTCTTATTACACATAAAATAAAAATATTGGGAAACTGTCTCCTCTGATTGTGTTAACAACGCTGGGGAGAGGAACTATGTACTGAATGTTCTTTTGTCTCTACTTATTGCTCCAGCTGACTTTGCTCCCCTCTGTACTGAATACCAACCCAAAACATTATAAGACCAAAGAGTGAGGATTGCTAGCCCATATTTCAATTTCTCTGAGATCTTCCTAAATTCAGGCTTAAAAATGTTTTGAAAATACATCATACTTTCCTACCCAATAAGGAAAAAGTTAAATGAGTTAGGCCTTTTGAGGGAAGTGACACATCCTATTTGTGTACCAGAAGGTGA
The DNA here is from genome assembly GCA_039655065.1 of Glossophaga mutica. Taxonomy (NCBI): domain Eukaryota; kingdom Metazoa; phylum Chordata; class Mammalia; order Chiroptera; family Phyllostomidae; genus Glossophaga; species Glossophaga mutica. The sequence goes on along the minus strand of CM077304.1, from coordinate 169,713,247 downwards.
AAGAAAGCATTTAGCTTCAATATTCATGGAGGAACAAAATCTGAATGCTGAAAATTTGGTCTGATAAGTCCTTTTTAAGCTACAAGGAAACAAAAAATCCCAAGGAAATATTCAATTGCACTCTCACAATGTCAGGGCATGTAATATAACCTACTTCTGTCATTTGCTGAACAAGCACTGGTGTGTGTTGGGGGGGGGTGGTTGATGGTTGAAAATGCCTTGCTACAAGGCTCAATCCAATAGGATGTGAAAGAAGCAGGAATAAACATTAAAGAAAAAACAGAAATGGCTGCCAAAAAGTTGACCCTCATTGTAATGTCACAAAAACACCTCTACAAAAGGTCTGGCTTTGCTGTTTTCGGAAGTGTGAGCATTTGTCTGGAAAGAGGCTGTTCTTAGATCTTTGCTCCAACCTCCATCTGACTATCTCTGAATCTGTCCCAAAGGGGAGAAGCATGTTAATTGCCAGATGTCACACCAGCACAGTCACATGGCCTATCCAAGTTGGACACCAGCTCAGCAGGCCAGACGATGAGATGGGGCTTCGAGAAGCCACCTGTACACCATCCTGCCTTTCTGTACAGTAGATAGAAACCTACCCTGTTGTAGGCAGCTGACAGAGAAGTAATATGCTGTATCTTCCTTCAAGTCACTCATTCCTTGTGGTGGCAATCCCAGCTTCCTAGAGGGTCTGCTCACTTTTGAAGCTGAATCCCTTAGGTCACTTCCTCTTTCTGTGCAGCTGCTTACTGTTTTCTAATCATATCGGGCACTCGGGGCTGACATCATCCCCACACCTCTGACCAGTGCTCATGCCATGATGGCTGCTTGTGCTCCACCATCCCCCGCCTTATGCTGCTGATTCAAGGAGGTACCTAGTCTACCACCCATCCGAGGGAACAAGCTTCTCTTTAGATGTAGACCTCTCTTTCCAAAAGCCTCCTTCACTGTCATGCTGGATCTTTCACATGCACCCAGGATGGCCCTTCAAAGTAGGTTTGGGTGTTGCTTTTGCAGTTGAGGAAATGAAGCCTTAGCTCTGTTGTGAATGAAAAACCTGCAGTTTAGTGTCTTGCTAATTCTAAGGCCATATGGCCACTCAAGGAGCGCGGGGGAAGGGTTCTCTCCTAAAGGTTAAATATTGTGCCCGCCTGCCTTTTTTTTTATTATTGTTTTTGTCCCGTAGCCATAGGAACATAGCTCCATGTATAACTCACAAAACTTACTCAGGGCCCAGCTGGTGTGGAATTGGCAGAGCACTCTCAGCTGTAGCCCTGCTCCATCCTGGCAGCCACCATGGTCAGAAACTCTGCTCCCTGTTGTAAGAGTTTCTTCACACTCTCTCCCCTGAACGTCAGCAGTTCTATTTCCTCCCTGAATTCTCCCAAAATGTTCCAAGTGTTATTCCCATTGTACAGATAGAGAAACTCATGTCCTGAGAGCCATGAAAGGGTGATAGTTCACAATCTTTAGACCTCTTGGTTTTTGGGAAACACTTGGTTCTTCCTTCATCTTCCCTTCTGGGTGGAGAAAAGGCAGCATGCCCCTCTTCTCCTAGACTGTCCTGGACAATGGCCCTGGTTGCAGTGCTAGCTGTCAGAGTGGGCCTGCCATTCCCTGGCAGTACCACAGCCCAGAGGAGGGAGGCAGATGGAGCCCGTGCCCCCTGACCCCACATGGGCAGAGCCCATCTCCAGTTAGTGACTGTGCTAGCCCAGGATTGGTACTGACCACGTTACTGAAACTTAACTCTGTGGGACTGAGGATACGGGTGCACACGGGTGGGGTACAGGGGTACAGCCCTATGACCCTCCGTTGAACTCCCACTGTCCTCGTGCCCACTTCTATCATAGTGTTTTACCTGAGTCATGACTTCTTCAGTCACCTTCTCCCACTGGACTGTGAGCTCCCTGAGAACAGGGTCTGCATCTTTTCATTCCTTCCCTAGCAGGCGGCATAGTTCATTAGCACATGTTTACCGTCCATAAGCAGGTATTGAACAAATGGAAGAACTGTGGCTGTCTGGTGCAGCTCACCTTCCTTGCCGCTGAGGTCACACACTGTTGAGGTCACACACTGCTGAGGTCACACACTGCTGAGGTCACACAGCGCTCTAGTCCCCCAGATGCTGGGATCCTGCTCCTCCCTGCTCATGAACCATCTACTTCCCTGTGTGTGCTGGCCCTTCTCCCTCTGACCTGCCCCATTTAGGGGCTGACCTCACAGAACAGAGGTAAGGAAGTCAGCAGGCAGACCCCTGTGAAAGAGCATTGTGGTAGATTTAGGGCTGGGAGTAAATGGTTTGAATTATGTATAGTTTTCCAGGGTTTGAAGGGGGACTGTGTGAGTGACACACAGCTGTTTCCACTTAAAATTGATTGGCAAGTATCATTATAAATGAACTCAGAGTTTAAAACAAAACTCCATGGAAATGAATCATTCTAAATTATTCTAAACTGGCCAAAGAAGTTTCTCCAGCTGAACACCCAAAAGATCTCCTTTAGTCCTGATTTTCCTCCCATACAGCCCTCCCGGACACTACAGTTCCTCCCATCACAGAGATGAGATGTATCCCAAGTCTTTCCTCCTGGCTGCTTGCCACACATTGTAACTGGTCCCCAGCAAGTGCTCCAGCCCTGTCGGCAAAGCTGGAAGAAAAATGTGGCCTGAGATAGAGGTAGCCAAACTTGTCTCACCCCACTTTGGGGCAAGAGCCACACTCTTGAAGATCAACCTTAGAGCAGCCCTTGGGACTCGTAGAATTCGTTGATAAGAGTACTCAACAGTGAGTAGCTGGTAGGCTGGTGGGTAGTGCTGTTTGCATTAGTCCTTTTGCACCAGGGAACTTGAACATAAAACACTGTCTGATTTTCAAAATGTTCTCATTAGAGAATTGAGACTAATTCATAGAAACAAATAATCCCAGGGTGTGATACTCAAGGAAATTTCAGAGAGTGCTGTGGTTATTAATGGTCAGTCTTAGTAGAAAGCCTGATTAGAGGAGGCTAATCACACAAAGAAAATCAATTGCTGAGAATAAATTAAATTTTAAATGTGTCAGCTGCCGACCCCAGCAAAGGTGAGTTATAGTGTATCATCTGGCCATCTAATTAATGGAAGTCACATTTTATTCCTATTATACTGGGCCCAGATTACCAAGCTCCGATCTTTCTAAGATTAGATCTTTGTAAGATACTGTTGGCTCATCCTGACAGGGCCGATGGCTGGTGAAAGCCCCTGGCAGTGACGTACTCCATCTGGGGAGCGTCTGTTCCGCTCAGCTCTATAAAGCGTTCTTTGTGTTTCAGGAGTCGAAGTGCTGTTGCAGGGCATGACGAGACAAAACTCAGTGGCCCGCTTCTCTGTCCTCTGCCGCCTGGCACACAGAGTTAGTGCTGTGGCTGGCCCATACCCCTTAGTCACTTCCCTGCCTAGTTTCGTTTAAAACCACGAATGAGGATCACGGTCCAGGAATTATAAGATAATAAAGACTCAGGGGATTGCTTGTTCTTGGTCAAGGAACCTCAATGACACTTATTGTCTTACCAATTTTAGGCTTTTATATTATCTTCTTTAATTAGAAGAATTCCTACTTGGGCAGAATGAAAAATAAACCCCATGTTTGAAGTTTCCCTGAGCACTGGTAGGGTAAACGCAACCCTAAGGCTCTGTGCTATGGAAGGTACTTGAAAAGATGAAGTCTGGGGTCTGGGTGGAGAGAAAAAGCCTCCAAATGGCAGCCAGGAAGGACCTTTGGCTGGTGAAAATGAGTTGGGAGGCAGCAAAGGAAAATGGTGACACCCAGTCTCCTTGCCCAAAGCTGCAACAAGAGGGTTCTGTGACTGGTATCGGAGTTTCCGAATAGACAGGTTGAATTATATGTGGCTGAGACAGCCAGGATGGAGGGACCGTGAGGGTGGGAAGTTGGAGGGTTTGAGGCTAAGATATGAGGAAGAAATGATGCTTTGTTGAAATTGCACAGGTGAACACATTCCCTCCATCTTTAGACATTGAAATCTTCTTGCTCCACACAAGACCACAAATTGACCACAGGGGCAAAGGGATTGCCAGCTTTATTTCCCCTTATGGATGAATCTATCCAACATTTACCATGTACAATTACCACATGTTAAGGAGTTTGCTAGCCCATGGGAACATAACCATAGTTCTGACATACTCCTTGCCTTCTTACTTGCTCCCAGTCCAGTGGGAGAGATAGAAAGTAAGCAGGTAACTTCAGTTCCTTGTGCTCAGTAGTCTGAAAGGGGCTAAATAGGAGTCTCTGGGAATACGTGGGACTGTCATTTAAATATCACCAAACTTGGTGGAAGGAGAAGCTTGACTACCTTGCAGTGCTTCCCAGAAGATCTGGTATGCAACCAAGTGCCAAGCAGACCATATTCCATGCACCGCATTGCCTTCTAGCCATGCCTTTAAGACTGTATTGACAATCTAGCACAATGACATTAAGAAAATACCTGCTTGACTCCATATCAGACATATAAATATGAAATAATGCACTCTGGACACCTGGTAAATCCATGACTGTCTGACCAGAACCAAAAAATAAGATGGCGAGAAACATCAGCCTTCCTGGAGTCAGCAGCATATAATGGACATGCCAGGAAAGAACTAGAGAAAGATGAAAGGTTTTAATTACTTATTTTTAGAGAGAGGAGAAGGGCAGGAGAAAGAAAGGGAGAGAAACATTGATGTGAGAGAGAAACATGAATCTATTGCCTCTTTCACACCACAACCAGGGACCTGACCCACAACCAGGCCTGTGCCCTGACCAGGAGTCAAACTGGAGATCCTTCTGTTTGTAGGATGATATGCAACCCACTGAGCCACGCCAACCAGGGCTGGAATTGACAATAATTAAGAGCATATTCATGGTAAGCACTTAAAACATTTTATCAGTGTTACTGCTTCCATTTCTCCAACAACCCTGTGAGGAAGGAGCAATCCTTATTTCCATTTCACAGGCAAACTGAGGCTCTGAGAGGTCAAGAAGCTTGGGTAGGCACACTATCACACAAACATTAAGTGTTGGGTGCAGAATTCAATTTTAGTTCTGATCCTAGGGTTGTTGTGAGGACTAAATAAATTAATATCAATACTTGCAAAGTGCTAGGAAAAGGGTCTGAAATGCAGCCAGCACTTGGTAAATGTAAACTACTTTTACTAACACAGATAAATCTCTCCTACAGATCTCTCTCAAGATAAATGATCTCTCAAATAACCAACCTAATGCAGACCCGTCCGTGATTAAAGGCACTAATTATCTGCCTCTAAAGGAGAAAAGAATTCAGGCAGGAGCTTCCTAGCTCCCTCTATCCAGCCAGGCAGCAGGCTCCCAAGGAAATGAGAACATGGCCTGCATTGCAAGGTGGCCCTCCTCAGAGCCAGGCTCCCGGAGAATAGTGGGGGCTGTCCCAGAGCCCTTGGCTGGGAGAACTCCCAGCCCATCTGCCCCTTGCTTTTCCATCCAACCAGATGTCTCAGTGGCACCAAGATTAAAAGACTTTCCTTAGTCTAAACCCTCCTGATTCCAACCCCAGCAGGAGGGTGTATGGGGTATTTTTTTGGTGGCGGTGGGAGGAAGAGATGTGGTGAACCGCACTTCCCACTAGTTTTTTCCAAGATGTGGACACTCTGGGCACTGGGGAGAGCAGACATCTATTTTCTTCCCTTTTTTTAAAAAAAGCAGTGTCTATAAAATTTATTATTTATTTCTAGAGATTTGAAATGTTCCATGTTCCACTTCCCACCTTCTCTACCCATTCTAATAGTATTTCTAGAAGACTGTCACCACCAGCTGTGGGGCTGGATGTCGATACGTAGATGTCTTTTTATTTTCACTTGTTCTTAGTCTTCTTTCAAAAACTATACCTAAAGCTGTTTCACCATTGGCTAATAAACGTTCCTAAATGCATCTCACCCTTTCTTCAACAAATCAAGACTGGGATATTTCAAAGGGAAGATGAGCAATAAATGAAAACAACACGAGAAAGAAGCTGTCATTACTGTGATCTTTCAAATGAGAATGATAAGCAGGCCTTTTTTATGTTATTTCTTTGAGTAACCCAAAGTAACATTCAATTAACCCTGTGAAGTAAATATGAGAGAAATGTTATTAGGTGTATTTTTCTCATGAGGAAATAAACATGGAGAAAAAAAGCAACTTGCTTGTTCAGAATACACAACACAATCAAGCAGAACTTGTGACTACATACAGACCTCGCAACTAGCCAGTAACAGTAATAGTCAAGCATCCAGAAGCATGTATTCAACCAAATAAAACAAAATAACCCATCAGTCATAAATGGCTGCCCTTCACGGGGTAAGGACTCTGGACTTGCCAGAGTCCTCATCACTTCCCCCTCACATGGGATGGAGTCTAGGTTGCTATTCCTGATCTTTACTCTGTCTTCAATAGCTAGTTCTGCTATCTGCCTGAAGATAAGGTATAAGACCTCTTGTCCCCACAAATGTAGTGGTTGCTAGGATCCTTGAGACAGATGCATGGAACAGAGTCAGGTCAAAGGGAGTTAGAGACCAGAGATGCTGACATAAATCTTGGGAGAGGCATTTGAGCTTGGTCTTGCTAGAGGGAGACTGGTGAGGTGCAGAAAGAAGTGGGGAGGTGGCCAAGGAAGCGCAGATGTGATGTGGTGAATAAAGGAGTCAGTTGGGTAAGGCTGGGTTTGAGTTCTCTTCTGATTTCACACATCGCTGGCTCTGGGTCTCTGGGAAGGTCTCTTATCTTGATGCTGATTTCTTATAGAAAATAACTTTGATTTCTTCCAATAACTATCAAACTAAAAAGAAAATATACTCACTATGTGAAAGCTAATGGAAACTGCCACAAATTTAACCTCTTGGGGTGGCAACTAATAACATGAAAGCTCTCTCATAGCAGAACCGATCAATGGCTAAGCAGGCAGGAATCCTTGTGTCTGGCACCTGAATGCATGGAGAAAGTCTTTTAATAGCAGTTTGAGAGTGAACACAAGAGAAAGACTCTGGTCCCCAAGGAGGACCCTGGGCAGCCCAGGGGGTCGGCTTCTTGGTCCTCTACTTAGGTGTCCTTTAGTTTCCCTGTCGACCTGGGCAAAACCGCTTTGGCTGGTGCCTCATGTTTCATATCTGCACATAGTAGCTAGTGAATGAATCCTGCCGCCATGGTGTGGGTGGATGAATTAGTTAATGTTTGTCAAGTGCTTTGAAGATCAGAACTCTACCTGCTGTAAAAGCTTTTCCTGCTGTTCCTGAGCAGTCAATTGCCTTAGAAAATGAGGCCACCTCACAGGGTGGTGGCTGCTCTCCATCTGACAGCGTAAAATCTTCCCTATGTTTTCATCTGTCAGAAGAAAGGGGTTTGTTTAAATAGTAGGCAGTGTTTTTCTGGAAACAGCTTCTGTGAATTAGTAAAGAGGCTGCAAAGTCCCATTGTATTATCATTTGTCTTCCCCCCCAGCTGACATTTGCAGTCTGTGCAAGTCACAAATTCCTGAAAGAGAGATGTGCTAGGGGGAAGCTAAGTGGCAATGGTGACAAGCCACTAAGAATTTCTGCTGAAATAGAAATTGAAAACCTTGCAAGAAACATCTGCAAGATTATCAGGGCAAAATAGTAGGGAGAGTGGAGGCCTTTCCATGATGTGCTTCCATTTTCCTGACTCTAAAATGGGCTGATAGTACTGGGCTGTCCCTTTGCTTCTCCGGCATACTGTATGGGCTGGTGCTGTCACCTGTGTCTCTTGTTTCAAGATCTTTGCAACATACAAGCACCTGTTGTTTGTTCATAGGAGGTCCACTTAGTTCTCTGCCACCTGGATGGTGTGACGGTTCTCACCACCCCGAAGTTGTTTTGCTTGTTTGTTCGTGCTGTCTCTGCACTGCACTGTGAGCTCCATGAGGGCAGGTACCTTGTTTATCTTATTCACTATGGTACCCTTATTGCCCACGACTGGCCTGGTGCATAGTCGTGGCTTAATAAATGTTGCTTAAATAAATTACTTCTATCCTCTGTATATTACTACCCCAGTGATAACAGACTCCTGTTTAGAAGAGGAAGTGTCTATATTTGAAGACACTCGTGAGTTGAATCATATCCCCCTAAAAGATATATTCAAGTTTTAACTCTTGGCATTTATGAATGTGAGCTTATTTGGAAATCAGGTCTCTGTAGATGTAATCAAGTTAAGAAGGAGTCATACTGGTGGGCCCTACATTCAATGACTGGTGTCTTCAGGAGAAGAAGGAGATTTGTATACAGAGACACGTATACATTTGTATACACACAGGGGAGAAGTTGATGGGCAGCTGTAGGCAGAGACTGGAATGAGGTACCTCGAAGCCAAAATGCCAACAACTGCCTCATAACAGCCACCAGAAACTAGAAGAGGCAAGGAGGAGTCTTCCCTGAGCCCACGGAGGGAAAATGGTCCTGCTGATGCTTCCAACCGTCTGGCCTTCAGACTGTGAAGGACTAAATTTCTGTTGTTTGAAACTGCCCAGTTTGTGGTACTTTGTTATAACAAAGGGAACTAATATTACAGATCAACAAGAAACGCTTTGGGGGATGAGATGGAAAGACCTTCTCACTGTTGCTTGAAGCCTCCAGAGCAGAGCAAGGCAGCGTGTCTGTACTTACTGCAGATTCGTCACAGTGGTGACAGATATGGATAGGAAGGGAGGGAGGTGGGTGGAATTTACTGAGGCCGTCCCTTTGTGCTGAGGAATCCTCTGATCCACCTGGAGACTTTCACATTCCAGGGGACATTTCTCCCAGGTTCCTTCACTTGGCATAGTCGCTGTCACAGCTCTCGCCGGGTGTTTATTTACTGGCTGCCCTTCACTTCGGAGCTTTGAGTCCTTACTTTGTGTGGTCATATCCTCAGTTTCCAGTGAGACCGAGGGCTCTGCTTTGGGCACTGTGGTCTATGTGTCAATTATGCTTCAGGACATTTCTCTTCACTGTCATTAAAATCACTAAGCTAAATATACTGCCTCTATTGCTCTGAAGTTTATATTCCTTATTATAGGTAAGAAATATTTAAAAATTCAATTCCAGTGTTTCTGAAATACCAGTGATTCTTGACTCCAATGTTTAGCTCCTTAGGAAGACTGTGAACTCTGGAGCAGCAATTCTTATACTTTTTTGGGCGACAGACCCTGTGAGCGTCCTGATGAGGTCATGGGGTCTCTCCCCAGACAGGCGAACATACACACACATCTGGATGGTCCCTTTAGGCCCTGGGTCCTGGTTGGGAACCTCTGCTCTGCCCTAGATAGATCATCGTCTCCCACATCTGAGCTTGTCAGAAGAGGAAGCTGCCTGACCCGCTGCCTTCTCAGAGGAGGAGAGGGTGTGAGGGAGTCCCAGCCTTTTCCCATTTTTGGGAAGAGAGTGGAGAAGCGCTGACCTTTCAGTTGATGTCATCTGACTCTTTCTCCTTTATTTACCTAGTTCACGTAAAAACTCCTGCTCTCCTAGGAATGGGGCTGAGATAGGGGCAGGGGAACAGCATCAGCCTTCCCTGAAGACCTTCTGAACAAGTGGGAGCACCATGGGGTCCTCGTAGTACTGCCCTGGCAGCAGGTGAGCCTGGTCTGACTTTCCATTCCCACAGCCTACGTAGGTCCCTGAAGCTCCAACACAGCGCAGTGGGAAAACAGTCTGCAGGCAGGCCAACCTGAGCTTCAATTGCATTTCGGACCTTCCTCTTACCCATGTGTGACCCTCATCAGGAGAGTTCCTCCACCCAAGCAATACCTGCCCAACAGGGCTGTGCTCGGAGAGCCTAAAATCAGAGGAACTGGGGCGCTGCCCACGCACTGTGGATGCTGAGTGTGCGGTAGCCGGTTCTCCATTCATCTGCATTGAGACTCTCATGGCAGCCTCTTAAAAGCTGCTTCTCCTGCTGTCAGCTTCATCCTCTTAAAATAATGTCACTTTCATCATCTAAAACCTTCTTTAGAAAATGTGCAAAAATTCCCTAAATCTTTTACTCAGGTTGGTCAAATCATGAATGAACTGATATTTTTTCTGTTTTTTAAAAATGTGTTTCTGTCCCTTCTCACTGACCAGAAAAAAAGAAAATTAAAAACAGGCCTTCGGCACTTCTTTTTCATGTGGTGAGAAGAGGTCCATGGCCATTCCGCACTGGCCCTGGGTGAATTTGTCCTCACCGCCTGTGTGACCATGTCACTTAACTTCCCTCAACCCCGGATGTTTTTCACCTGTAAAATGCTGTTAGTGCAAGAATTGAATGAGAAAATATATGTAAAATATCCAGCATAGTGCTTAAGCAATGAGAGTTTGAGTCCTACAAAGTGCCTGAAATATGGGCCTTATTAAGTATTTGTTAGTAGTCCTGTGGAAAATAGTCAAATATGTCTCTCATTTCCTCACCCCCCATAAACCAAGACCTTGCCATTGGCCTCAGTCCACTTTCAGATTGGGTTTTACCCTGCCAGGGTCAGCCTGTGTGACCTTTTGGTGTCTCCTCTGTCATTGACTGCAGGCTCCCAAGGCGAGGGGAGGGCCCTGCTTTACATGCCCCCTGTGCCAGTTGGGGTGGAAGGCTTCCTTAACTCCACCGAGAGTGAGAGGCTGCAGGCAGGAGCAACTGAGCAGCAGACACTCCCGGAGGCCACCGCGCTCGTGGACTATCTATCGGTGCCTTGCGGGGCGCTGTTCAGAGTGAATCCTGCAGGTCTGGCCTCTGCCCATAGCAGCGATGTCTCATGGCACACATAAAGTAATTACCAAAATTCTGTGGCACACCAAAAATATTTATTTTTTGTGGTCTGATGAAAAAATTGTATAATTTTGATGCATTCACACCAGAGGGCTATTGTTTTGTTTGTCTGTTGTCACTTTTTTTTATTTGACAGTCTAAGGGAAAAGAGGTTAGCGCCCCTGACTAAATAGTCAGGTATTGCATGATTTAAACATTCTTGACACACACAGGTTGAAAATCGCTAGCCTAGAGCATCAGCTCAGGGGGAACACACAGGGTGTGTTCCAACCATCACTTGGGCATGTTTTTAGGCATCATAAGATGTATTGCTTTAGGAAGGATAAATCTGCTTTCTTTTTTAGTTAATTTTTATTTATTGATTTGAGGGGGAGAGAAAAAGAGAGTGAGAGAGAGAGAGACATCAGTTTCTGTTTTGCCATTTAGTTATTCATCGGTTGATATGGTTAGTTAGCATTTATCAGTTGATTCTCATATGTGACTGGAACAGGGATTGGACGCCCAGCCTGGGCATATTGGGATGATGTTCTAACCAAGTGAGCTACCCAGCTAGGCAAATATGTGTTCTTATGGTTGAATCGCTGATACCATTTGGCATTGGTTTTTTTGCTATTCATGCCTGCACCTGCTCTGTGGGCACTTTATGTATTTGGTTACACGAAAAATTCAAAGTGCTGTCCTGGCTGTTGTGGTTCAGTGGATTGAGTGTTGGCCTGCAAACCAAAGGGTTGCTGGTTTGATTCCCAGTAAGGGAACATGCTTGGGTTGTGCGCCAGGTCCGAGGTGAGGGGCGTGCGAGAGGCAACCACACATTGATGTTTCTCTCCCTCTTGTTTTCTCTCCTTTCCCCTCTCTCTAAAAATAAGTAAATAAAAATCCTAAAAAAATAAAAAAAATCAATAAAAAATTGTTAGCAAAAATGGAAAGAAATATTCAATACAAATATTGAATGTGCTATGAAGGCAGGTTTTAACTATCTTTGGACCCAATTTTTTGGGAACTGAGTACTTCGTTTTTTAATTTTTATTATTTATATATTTACTTATTTTTAACCCTCACCTAATGACATTTTTCCTTTCATTGCTTTATTTAGAGAGACAGGAAAGGAGAGAAGAAGGGAACGAGAGAAACATCAATGTGAGAGAGAAGTACCTATTGACTGCCTCCCGCGCATGCCTGCCCAGGTGGGGGATGTGCGCCCAAACCCGGGAGTGTACGTGCAACTCAGGCCTGTGCCCTGCCCAGGAATTCAACCTCAACTGTTCAGCTATGGGACAACACTCCAACCAACTGAGCCACAGCTTCCAAGGCGAGAAATGAATACTTTGAAGGGGATGGGGGAAGATGAGAAGCAATTCCTCCCTACATCCATTTCCCCCTCTGTTAGCACTTGCTGGGTATCCCTTGTTCCCAAGTTACCCCTGTAGGTTTCATTTCACAGGCGGCCTCTAGTCCTGGTGGGTATTTCTGAAGCTGCCTTGTGTTGTTAGTCCCTGAACAAGGACATATTTTCTGGCAAGTGAAAGAACTGCTTGTGGACAAAGCAAGAATCTTCTCTCTAGACAGCATTGGAGACAATACTCCAGTAAGTTGTGCTAACAAACCTCAACTGGATACTCAGCCCTGCCAGATGACACTATTGTGTGTGCGTATTTTAAAGAAAACTCGTTTTTTTCTCCCTGACCTGACTTGTCTTTCTCTTCCTAGCTTCCTGTTCTACCCTTGTTGTCAGCCAGTGACCTCACCACATAGTCCACTGAAAATAAAGAGGAACCACATGTATAATAGAGAACAACCTCATCTTCCCACCATCAAACTGCCCCTTTGCTCCTCTTCTTTCTGCACATTTACTTTGTCCCCTTGAAGACCAGGCCTCCTTATGGGACCTGGACCCCATCCTCTGACACCTTTCCTGGGATTCCTTTTGTGTTCACTCTGCATCACTGCTGTGTCCCACCCTACTGAATCATTTCTGTCAGCTACACGCAGATGTGATGCAGTATCTCCTGTTTTCAACTCTATGCCACATTTTGCCCCATTTCTTTGCTTTCTTTTAGTGCTCAGACACTGGAGAGTTAATTTATGCCCACTATCTCCACTTCTTCCTTTTCATTTGTGCCTCAGTCTACCCCCAGCTAGCTTTTGCTCCACCACTCCACTGCATCTGCCCTTGTCAAGGTCAACCAATGAATGCTGTGTTTCCAACTCCAAAGGACTCTTCTTTGTGTCACTCAGCCCCTGTCACAGTGGCAGCTCTTCTCCGTGCACTGTCCTACCTGAGTTCTCATGCCTTTCAACCCTCCTGGCTTCCCGTTTACTCATGGGTCTCTCCTTCACAGTTGGCTTTGCAGACTCCTAACCCTCTAAATGCAGGGCTTCCTGGGAGAGTCTTTCCTGAGACCTCTTCTCTTCCCCCAAACACCATCTCTCTAAGTGACCTCATCCATAGCTTTAAATAGCATCTAGAATTTAACAAGTCATATACATGTACATGTCTAAACAGAATTCTAGAGTCTTCTGCACCCCAACCCGGTCCCCCCTAACTCTGTGAATGGCACTGTCATCCACATGGTTGCTCAAGTCAGAACCCTGGCTGTCAGTCAGTCTTGATTTCTCCTCTGTCTCATGCCACTCCCCACACCAAACGCATGAGTGTCCATGACTCTCCTTCTAGACTAGATCTCAAGATGTCATGATTCCTTGCATCCAGGCCACCTTCATCTTCTGCCTGCACTAATGCCACAGCCTCCTTATAGGCCTCTTGGATGCCATGCCCAGTTTCCCATGATTTCCCACAGAACAACTAGAGTGGTCTGTCAAAAGGTAAATTAGATTACATTATTGCCCTCTTAAAACCCTTTGATGGATGCCTGCTCACTTAGAATAAAATCTGCACAGACTGCGGGACTGGCACATCTGTCCACCTCACTGGCTTTCCCATGGAACTTTCTCCTTGGTCCTTCTCTCCCCCACCACACTTCAGCACACTGACTGAGTTTCTGTTCCTTGAACACTCTGAGCTCTTTCCCTACCAGGCCTTTGTATGTGCTGGTCCTTCTGCCTGGATTGTTATTCTTTCAGCTACTTAAGAGGCTGGCTCCTTCTCATTCCAATTTCAGAAAGCCCTTTCCCAACTACCTTCTTTAAGGCAAAGCCTTCCCTCTATAGTTACTCTCCATCAAGTTGAACAACTATGTAATTATTCCATTTGCTTAATTTGAATTTTGTTTTCTCTCCTGCTGGACTGTTAGGCTGTAAGCTGCGTAACAGAGGCTATATCTTCTAAGCTGATACCAAGTATAGTGTTTGGCACTTAGTAGGCACTAAGTAAATACTTGTAGACGCTGTGAGGTGTTTGTTATATTTGTGTGCACTTAAAATCAACAGCCACATATGTCTCTCTGTCAGGGACTCATTTTCTTTTACCTGTGCCCAGAGCTCTTACAAATGGTGATAGAGGCTGGTCATTTATCCTATAGGGAAATAAAGTAATTTTTTTTCTCTCTCAGCAGCCATGATGTCCTTGAATCTGTCAGCAGACATGCACTCTGAAGTAAGTCTTTTAAAGATAATTCCAGTTGAAAAAGCTCAGAAATGATTTTGGCAAGTACTCTGAGAGTGCAGCGGGGAGCTGGAAACATTTTCTCTGGAATTTCAACTACAACACATTTATAGAGGCTCCTTCGGACACAAAAGAAAGAGGAAGGAAGTCTAATTCTCTAAAAATTGCAAATGGTAAATCCAAGTGAGAGCTAAACTTCTCTTAAAAAATCATCACCTTCCACAATGAAAGAGAAAGAAATCTATAAAAAGTAGGCTTGGGGTGGAGTAGACTGGGGTGAATGGACAGTAAAGGAATTCGCCTCTTAAATGTGGGGAGAAACAAATACCAACTTAGAAACGAAATCAAACAGTGCAAAAAGAAGTCCTTTAGCATGGTTCCATATGGAACAAATATAAATTTTAATTCAAGAGGAAAGGAGACATATTTTTGTGTTTTTCCTTTTCTGCTTCTTCCTATTATTACTAGTAGATTGATTTTATGTTCTGTGCTCTGAGACTTTTCTGTCCTATCTTTTGAACTTAGAAGTATTTTCCCTGCCAAACCCCATCCTGTATGCCCCATTCTCATGTATTCTCAGTTCTTCCACAGACATCTCTCATCTGTGGCCACCTCCTGAGAATATAAAAATATCCTCTAACATTTCTTTTGTTCAGCATACTTAGGGGTAATACTATGAATGTAACACAGCATTAACAGGATATTCTGACCTCAAAATTTTGGTGAGTGCGTTTGCACACTGTTCTGAAATGTGTTAGCAACTAGATTTCCCAGGCTATCAAGGGGAAAAATCAAGTACATGCAGCAACTTCTGAGAACTAGTGCCAGTTCTTCCAAATTCATTCCAAACTTTGAGCACTAACTGGTCCAATTCCCACTAAAAGTTGCAAAATTAGATAAGCCAGTTTTACTAAGAACAGAAAGGTTCTGAAAGACTTCTCTCTTCTTGCTTGCACCACACGTAGACAAGTTTTTCTGTATGGATGTTTCTGCTCCATGTGTAAGTACTAGCTGTTTTTCTTGCCTACATGGGTTTTAATCAAGGATGGGTATCTAGAAATCAGAATCTAAGCTTTCTTTGGAAAATAATTATTCCAAAGATGGTTAATTTGATATTAGGTGCATTTCACCTCAGTAAGTTATATAAAAATCCTAACTTGATAAGTAAGTATAAAACTAATCTAAACAAAACAAAAATGTCATTGTCCCTTCTTCCCATGCCCAAATTAACTGTTCTGTATGATGCTACAATAGTGGATACATGTCAATATATATATATTTGTCAAAACCCATAGAATGTGCAATACAAAGAATGAACCCCAATGTAAACTATGGACTTTAGTTAATAATAATGTACAATAGCTGCTCACTGGGAAATGTTAGTAATAGGGAAAATTGTGCAGAGAGAGATGGATTATATAGGAACTCCGTACTTTTTACTCAAAATTCTGAAAGCACGAAACTGCTCTAAAAATTAAAGTCCAGTAATTAAAAAACATAAAGTAGTTAATAATCTCTTTGGTTTTAACATCTTTAGTGACACTCAGGATTGTTTCACTGAACTAATAGGAACAACCTAAAACTACAGTGAACCAGAAAGAGACACTTGAACTTCTCTTGCCACTGTCATGGCATGTTGACGTAACACAGGTGTCTGGTGGTCCTTATCAAGTCTGACACGTTCCTCTCCTTTCAGCTCCTGGACTGAAAACCCTACACACTATCTAAAGCCCATTTCCCTGGGATCTCTTTTATCAGAACTTCCAACTCTCCATCTGGAAGTAGCTTTGTCACTCTTGAACCTGGGGGTAATTTGCTTGACCTTTCTTGTTTGCACATGTTCTTAGGGCTTCTCCAGTTTCTACCACAAGTTAGCGTTAGTGCTGGAAGATACTTGGGTTGTTCTCTGATTAGCTCTATCCATTCTCCCAACACCCGGTTTATTATGGAAGCCAAGGACCGTCACAACAGTACTTGGGTTTTCCTGCCTGGAACGCTGCTTTTGTCTGCCTGCAAGGATGCATGTTTTATGCTCTTTAATATTCTTCACCAACTTCGTTTGACCTCATTTTACCCATTTTAGGGTCTTGTTAAAAAGCCTTGAAAATATAGCCTTATTGTCTGATGTGGGCCCTGAACTTTACACTCAGGTTAACCTTTGCATGTGGCACTTGCTCTGAAAGGGTTAGGAAGGCAAACAGCTCGCTTTCAAGAATCCAGCTACTTAAGAACAGGGGGCTGTTTCTGAGTCTCAGTGTGGTGCTCGCCCAGACAACACACTGCTCCATGATGCTCACGATGAGTCCTGTGGAATCCAGGGTGCTTCCTGTTCAGGGCAGCCGTACAGTATGGCAGTTTATTGTTCCTTGAAGGGGTGTGTGCGTGTGTGTGTCTGGGGTGGAAGTAGCAGCAGGGCAGTTGATGGGAGCTTAAGAAAAAAAGATGAGAATCTGGGAACTCGAGACCAGCAGACCAGGGTTTTCAGTAGAGCCATGAGGAAAAAATAGCCAAAATGAAAAATAAATAACTTGCAGACCTTGTGAAAGAAACTCCCCTCGGTGTCGGCAGCCACTGATCTCTATTTACACAAAATCTGAGATCACTAACTAACACAACCATGTTGATCTCCCACCAAGCCCTTGGGGGTGGCAGGTAGGTAGTACTGGTGAAGCTGAGCTCACCACCCTCCATACCCACACCGGCCCAGTGCTCCCTTTCCTGGGTCCTGGGACTAAGGGTGGCTTGTCCCTGCAGCCTGGAGTTCCCTTTCAGTCCCATTCAGCTGCTGGCAGATGCTGTCCCTCCTGCTGCAGGGATACACGCCCCAGGCACCCACCTTCACCAAGGTTTTCTCTCTGTGCGCCCTGCAGGCCTAGCTCTGTGTTTTTATTTCATGATACAGGAAGGAGGGTAATGAGAAGGATATCCTTAGAAAAATTCTTTAAAATACTTAAAAAATGCTGGAAGCATAATTCATGGGAAGTAAATAGGGCTGGTCTTTGAGTCTGCTGCAGGTACGAACGGTGAGGTGCAGAGCAGCCGGCACCACCTGATGTGCCGGCCAAAACCACGCCAGGAGAAATGAGGGGCACTGGGGTGGCCCAGCTGCTTTCTTAACCAGTATGGACTTTAGGCAGGAGGGTAGAGGGATAAAGCTTTATAAATAGGGAGTAAAGATGTTTGTGAGTAGAATGGCCACAGTTGTTTTATTTTAAATTCAGCGCCAAGTGGTAGGGAGTGGACTTTATTAGATTTTATCTCACATTCAACACCAGAACAGCTAGCTTATCACAAGCTGAAAGGGACAGGCTCTGTCCTTTCTGAGGAATGTGCCCAACAGTCGACTGATGAGACCTGAACCGTGGAATACATGGCACCTGGAAAAAACTCCCTCTCATCACTCTCATTTAAAAGTAGGCAATTAAGTGGTTTGGATATTACTTTGAGGGTGGCTTTTTAAGCAAAAAATTTGTTATTAATGGCACATATTTTAGGGCACGGTTAGTTGCATTTTCTTGAGTGTCATGCACATGGCGTTTCCCGAAAATCATAAAATACTCTCCATCTGTTCCTAGCAGGAGTGACGAATGCTATTGTCCTGATTCCACAATGCTTCACTGTGTTACAGTTAATGTCAATAGAGAATTAACTATCCCTTTGACTGTTTCAAGTGTGACTTTTAATTAACCATATTAACCTGATATATCATCATGTGAGCAGCAACTACAATAAGATTATAGGCATTTTCAACTTTTGAATGCCTGCAGAACATGAAAAGCACTTTATGAGGCTTGCATGAATGCATATTTCATTTTAATGTAATTCTACATTAGATATTCCACTTAAGGATAGAGCCCAAATAGTTTCTGCTATGTAGTGATGCTAATTTAAATGAGTAAACCACAAGGAATCAAGCAAGTTTAAAACTTTGTGCATCTTGGCATTTTCATACTTTTAAAAGAATTCTTTTGAGATAGAATTGCATCTCTAGTTAGTAGAGAAATGTACAACACTTTTGTTTCAGGTAGGCTGGGCTGAGAAAGCAAGGATGTGACATTTCTTTTGCAACATTAACTAATGAGGGGTAATCCTGAGTGTGCCCTGGGCATTGTCCCTTTACTCCACCTGTGGACAGCTTAGTCAAGTCTGCTGCACTGAGCATCCAGCAAGGCTGAGCTGCACGTGACAGGGTTGTGAGAGGCTGGTGGGTTGCCTTGACCACTTGAGTAAGAAGAGCATATACAACATAAATGCATAAAGACACACTCGGCAGGGCTGCCACAAAGCATCCCACACAATATTACTAATAGACCTGTTACGATTTTTATAGCTTTTCAAGTTATTTTTGAGTCAGCGTGAGTATTCAATTATTTCCTGTTAAATAAGGAACAAAACAGGCCTACAGACTAACAGGAAGAGCTGCTTTGCGGAGTGATCTCTCCAGAGGGAAGCGTTCTGGCAAATCCTGATTTGTGACTCACGATGAGCCCAGATCACTCTGCCGTATGGATGGCAGCAGTCACTCAGCAGACTCCCGAGTTCCTACTCTGCATCAGATGGGCTTTGGGAAACAAAGATGAGTAAGCAATAGTATCTGCTGTGATGGAATTCGTTAATTCATTCATCCATTCACCAACATTTACTGAGCATTAATGATGTGCACTATATATTAGGAAACTGGAATATGTAAATATAGTATAAATTACCATATGATACTATGACAAAGTCAGTTACAAAGGTAGAGAAAAAATTCTTCACAAGCATAGAGGTAGAAAGAGAGATTAATTATATCTGAGGTAGTCACAGGAATTCTCAGATATGGTAACATTCAGACTGAATCTTAAAGATGGATTAGGGAATGAAGGATGGGGTGGGGGAAGGAGGGCCAGGCCATTTCTGGCAAAGGAATAGCATGGGCAGATCATGGAGTTAAGGACTCATGCTTGAGAGGAAAAGTAAGAAAATAAGAAATGTTGGCGAGAACTTGTGGCTTCATAGGCAAGAAAGGCAGCTAGAAATAACGCGTGCAAGACCTTGTGCACCGTGTTAGTAGGGCTTTAGTTTTATTCCATTTACCAGGAATGGCAAAGCCCAGAGCTCTCTGCTTTCTGTCCTCACAGCAGATACCACAATCTGCCATAAGTGGTGTTCTTTCCTGCTGAGCCCAGGCTAGCCCATCTCTCCACAGGGCTTTAGGAAGCCACCACCAACTCTGCTGGAATTGGATTTAGAGGTATATTTACAATCTTTGCTACAGGCAAAGGAAGCTAACTAAAGTTTTCAAATATAGAAATGACAAGGTCAGATTTGATTGTTGGGAAGGCAATTTTGCTAGTACACTAGAGAGTGGCTTGGAGTGGTGAAAGTCCTGAATCAGGAGAACTAATGGTAAACAGCTTAATAGTTTAAGCCATTTGCTCTCAATCTGGGTGCATTCTAAAGTGGGTCCTTGTTAGTAATATCTTATACCTATGTAGGCCTTACCCCAACCCAGTGAGCCCAAGTGGTTCACATACGCCCAGACATTGAGATCCACTTGTCTGAGTATTAGTTAATGAGAACATTCATTAATAGAAGAGTTTTTAATTTTCCTTCGATAGGAGCTTGGAGGGGAGAGAAGATGACTTGGAGAAGAAAGGAAAGCGTTTGCCAATGTTTGGCCTTTACTCAAATAGTACTACTACTAAGGACTGTGCTTTCTTGGCATTCTTTTATATCTTTGCTGATATATAATATTATTTAATCCATCACCCTTTGAATATGTATTTATTACCCCCAATTTATAGCCAAGGTAACCATGTCTCAGAGATTTTAAGTATTTTGCTCAAGATCATAGAGCAATCTAACGCCAAAAGTTATATTCTTTTCACTCCTCCATGCACAGGAGATAGAAGAAATCTGAGAAGTTGGGGACTGTGTTGTTAGTCTTGGCTACAATCAAGTTCACTTTCAAAAACCAAAATCTGAGCCTTTTGCTTGAAGGAGGCTAGGCTGGCTGTTTGGCCCAGGAAATAGGTGTTTTTACACCTACTGTGGTCTTTTGGGGGAAGACTGATGAGAACATGGACACTTTTCTCTGGGTCAGAGCAAGGCCATTGCCACCCAGCAGAGACTGTATTTTCCTTTGTGTTCTGGTTGGCTCACATCCTCATTGTGGGCACCTCACATCATTGCCCTGACCAGGTCGTTTGCTTGGTTGTGATTCCTGTGAACGTACAGAAAACCTCTAAACTTAAGAAACACTTTGGCTCATGTTAAATGTCCTTTTGCAAATGTCTGTAAAACTTGGACTTGTTTCACAAATTTAGCAACCAAACAACGATCCATGGTGGCCTAATTACCTCGATTGTTCCAGAACTAGTAAGCAGGAAACTAATAATGGTAGCAGAGTGTTCACGGTGAACCCTAAGTTCTTACCTGGTTTGAAACTTCAATTTTAGAAATCTTACTACACAACCAAGGCAACTATAATGGCCAACACCCATGATGCATGTTTAATTTACAAGCTGTATCTCACCTACCAGCCAGCAGGGTGACAGGCCAGGAAGGCAGGGCTCGGGAGGGACATGTTACTGCAGCCAGGCGAGCCCGTGGCTTTCCCTGCGCCATAGAGTGCAGAACTCCTAACTCCAAGTCTAATGCCTTCAGTTACCATATTGTTTTAATTTCCAGCAATAGAGACAAGTAATGAGTTTTATTTATTTGTTACGGTTTACTCTCTCAGTAATCTCTTATGCATTTCATTAGCATCTGCTTTTTTATCATTGGAAGGAACATTCTGTGGACCGTTCAGATTCCTTGGTGGGTGAGAGGCACCAGTGGGTGTCATAGTGAGGAGAAGATGGTGGGAGAGAGGGTTGAACCCTAGGCTCTAGGATATTTGTCCCATCTGCAACCAGAGTTTTGCTTTTATTAACTTCATATTTGAAAACAAAGGCTACAATTGGTGTGAAGAGCACTGCGCTAGACATAAGAAATCTCTGGGTAAAACATTTGTGTATGTAGACCAGTTGGACTTCTTTCCATTTTAATTATCTGGAAATCCAGTTTTGATCCTGTACATGCCTGGAAAAAAGTGGCTGGAATATAGCAGAAAAGAGTTGTCGCAAAGCTATGAACTTGACTCTCAGGAGAGGTCTGGATCTACCTACAGGCCTTTACACTGTGGCCAATGGACTTAAAATGGGTTTAAAGATAGAGTTTTTGATTTCACAATTCTCGTGACTATGTTTCAACAGCATATATTAACACAGAGCTGTTGGAAGCATGCTGGAAAGTAATAGAGGCCACAGCAAAGGAAGTGAGTTAGGGCTTCGTCACCCACTGCACTGGAGGGACTACATCACAGTGGGTGGAAGTGTGGGCTCTCTGGACTCCAACAGATTTTGGTCTATGACCCCATTTAGCCCCTTCCTTGCACTATGACTCTGAACCTCAGGGTTCTCTTTTGTCCAATGGGCATAGCAGTCAGGCTCTGCCGACAGGGCAGCTCCTTCACAGGCCTCCAGGGCTTTCCCAAAGCTTTCCTAATCCCCTGGCGCTACCCCCGGCTGCCTGCATCAGAATTTTCAGCGGGAAGGCCAGGCTCTGAACTTTTAACCAATGCCTCAGGGGACTCTGAGCTGCCTTCCCATCAACTGTGACTTTAGAGGCAGGTTCATACATCCTGATAAAGTTTCTTGGGGATAAAGAATGGGAATGGGTATCCCCCGCCTACGATGACCCTGGCTTTGCTTTGTAGGCTCTCACCTTGCTTCCTAGACCTGCGTCCTCTCTGTTGGCAGAGGAGCATCTCTCTGGGCACTTTGAAAATCAGAACCCATTGCTGCTTCTTGTCAGGGCCAGAGTGAAAGCAGCCATGACCTCATGGAGGGGGGTCACATGCTTTTTGCTTTTTCAGTCCTTAAGGAAAAGGGTAAAAGAAGCAAGGAGGGATCCTTGAATACCAATTAAGTGACTTTTGTATATAAGAGATTAATATAGATGCCCCTTTAAATAAAAAACCCTATTCAACCTACAGTCGTGTATTTGGGGAGGTGTGGAATGTGTACCAGGCTGGAGACGGGCCGCGTTGTTGCAGTGGTCTTGGCGGATCTCAGAGAGAAAGAGCGCTCATTTTGACTGCAGTGTCAAAGTGCTGTGGTTGTCAGCTCAGCTGTGTCTAAGCACATCTTTAGAGGCTTCATTGTAAATAAAATTGAATCCTGTTTCTGTAATAATTCAGTTTGTATACAAAGTGTGGCAGCGAGGAGGACACAGTAAACATTTTCGGCCTGATTTGGTCTTTGTGTTTTTCTGTGCCAGACTGGAAATCCTGACAGGCAGACAGGACATAAAGGCATATTTAAAAAAATACCTTTGTGAAACTCAGAGAAAGAGAGAGAGAGAGAGAGACTGAGAGACCGAGAGACTGGGGAGCAAGTGGCAGACAGCTCTGTTTAATCTCCTATTTTTGACTTAACTCATTCCAGCCCAAGTTGTGTGTGTATAACACATCTTGGGCTGGGCATACATATATTTTTAAATGATTCTTTAAAAATAATGCACACCCCCCTGCACCTCAAAGTAGGGGATGACCTTACAGGATCTTGCTTCTACTCAGACCAGCCGCTGGGCGGACAAAAAGAATGGTCCAGGACAAATCAATCACCTTCATGTTAAAAAACAACTTAAAGCTACCCGAGAATTGTATGTCTAGGCTGTCAAGCAATTGAAATAATCCTGAATGTGGGTATAGTGCTTGGCAACACTATGACAATAGCTTCTCCCCATTTCAAAGAGTAGTAAACAGACATTTGAAAAAGTTAAGTGACTTGCCCAAGTCACTTAGTTATTTAGTGAAAGAGACAGGAGTTCAAATCCATGTGTTTTGAATCTAAAACCCTTCTAAGTTCAACAATGTCACACCACCTTTAAATTATAACATAAAAGAATGCTACGTGATCTGAAAATTTCTTCCCTTCTGTTCTGTCAGGGCATTGCTGGAATTACAGCCAAGGAGTGGTTGAGACTGCTGGGGACCTTCAGATTCCATAATTTAAACCTTACTGATGCCTCCCACACAAGACTCTGTGTCAGCTGACAGCCCGAGGGATGAAATTTTGGCCTCCCTGTGCCACTGTCTGCCACCACTGATTTCACTCTCATTATCATCAGTAATTATTTGTGAGTCCCCTGGAATTCCATCTTGCTCTGTCTCACAATCTTCTCATTAGTGCTTCTTCCTCGTGTGGAGGTTCATCATGCAGTTCCTTCAACGGGCGCCCTCAGCCTCCTTCACTTCCAGTATGTATTGACCGTCATCTTTTCCCTTTGTAATTAATTACAATTGGCACAGCTGCATATGAACTGAGGGGTTGCAGGGAAGAAATGCAGTTTCCAGCTCTCTCACTCACTTAAGCCTTATGTGAGGATTTTCACTGCGTTGAGTCCCAGGCTGCTTAATTCTTGCTCAATGCACAGCATTCCTTTTCCCTCCTACCTCACTTTATGTCACACTCCCTCCTTCAACATGGACATACTACTTGGTTTCTAACATGAATACATTACTCTTCAGATCCTTTTCTTTGATGTTCCTAAGGCTTTGCATTGCATTGTATTGCCATGTCATTGAAAGCTGTTGCTGCGCCGGCTGAGTCTGTGTTGTTACTAGAAGCAGATTGTTGGGGTGTACTCTGAGTTCTCGACAGTCACAAGGACTCTGATGATTGCCTGTCCTGATCCAAAGCTGCACCTGGCTGAGTTCAGTTCTGATCATTAGCTTCATTTTAACAACCGTTGCTCAATTCACAATTCTCTTACAATTATTGATACAACTCTGGGAGTGACAATTGCTTCTATAAGAAGGATGCTGGTAAGTGTTGGAAACAACCTAGATGCCCATCAGTAAATGAATGGATCAAAAAACTGTGGTACATTTACACAATGGAATTCTATGCAGCAGAAAGAAAGAAGGAGCTCATACCCTTTGCAACAGCATGGATGGAACTTAAGAGCATCATGCTAAGCGAAATTAGCCAGGCAATGAAAGACAAATACCATATGATCTCACCTTTAACAGGAAGCTAATCAACAAAACAAACAAACAAGCATAATATAACCAAAAACATGGAAATTGAGAACAGGATGAAAGTCACCAGAGGGGAGAGGGGAGGGAATCTCAGGGGAAAAGGGGAAGGGTTTACAGGAACAAGTATAAAGGACACATGGACAAAAACTATGGGGGGGTGGAAATGGGAGGGAGGTAGGGAGGGATGGGGTGGTGGGTTGGGGTGAGAATAAAAGACAGAAAACTGTACAAGACCAACAATTAAAATAAAAATTAAAAAAATGTAAAAAAAAAAAAGAAGGATGCTGCTGCCTGGATTATGTGGTGTGCTCATATGTACAATGACAGCTCTCCAGACGGTGTTAACTGGCATGAAAAAACCGGCAGCCAGGTCAGAGACTAATGCATAGGAAAAATCTCAAAAGCATCAAGACACAATGTGAGAACTTTCGTATTGTGGCATTGTAAACAAAATAGTAGGTGGCTTAGAATCATGGTTGATTAAACTCATCTTAGATGCCTTCAGGACTACTATATCATGCTTAGTCTCCTGGACACCCTTTCACATTGTCAGACAGCAAACTGTAAGTTCATGTTCAAGCAGCCTAACACAGACTGAG
The DNA here is from genome assembly GCA_039655065.1 of Glossophaga mutica. Taxonomy (NCBI): domain Eukaryota; kingdom Metazoa; phylum Chordata; class Mammalia; order Chiroptera; family Phyllostomidae; genus Glossophaga; species Glossophaga mutica. Next base: position 169,688,249 of record CM077304.1, on the reverse strand, counting down.
GTTCCGAATTCTGTGCACAAGTATGCCAAGCCACAACAATTAAGTCAAAAGCAAATAAGCAAATAAAAGAGTGGGCAGAGGTCAAAAGACAACACACAGCATCAACCTGAATTAGAGCAAGTCTCTCACGAGAATACATTAGTGATTTTACTCTCGTTTAATTAAAAGAAACTTTCTGATTGTCTGCTGATTCAATATTTACTAGAACACCTGCTATATGCCAGGCATATGTAGTAGGCCTTGAGGCTAGCATGGGGAGAAAACAGGTACCAAGGAGTAGCTGGAATTTGTCAGTGGAAAACCAGATGGGTCCCCATCTCAACACTCTGTACCTAATGGAGTCCTTCAGGAAACTCTGAGAGAGGGTTCAGTCCAGGTCTTGGGCAGCTTCCCTCTCCCAGTTCTCTATTTTTACCTTTTTGCTAAGATTTATGCTGGAAAGGGGGCATGAATCCTTTCTCAGATATAATTTGTAATATTATTTACTGTATTCAGTAATTATTACTATTCTTGCTGGTGGCAAAATCATAATTAAAGTTGAAAAGGGTACTTAATTCTAAGAAATTTCTTTTAAAAATCCTTAACAAAATTCTGAAGAATATGCTTCTCTTCATCCTTTAGGCTGAAAAGTCTGCCCAAAAATGTCTGGTACTTACATTGACCACAGTCAATTCTTTGTCTGGGTTTTTCTCAGGATACCATTAGTTTGAGAGGAGTGGGAGGTGATTTACTCTAATTAGGATATTTTCACAGTTCATCAGTGTTTCTGTTTGGCAGACCTTTCAGAGCAGAGGATTTATGGGTGCCTAACTCCCCAGGACTTCTGGTTATGGGGACATGCACCTGTGATGGGACCAGTGTGGGAGCTTCCAAGGGCTGAACTTAAAGAATTGTGGTCTGGGTGATGTGAGAGATCCAGAGTAGGATTTAAAAACAATCATAACATTTACACAATGGAATTCTATGCAGCAGAAAGAAAGAACGGGCTCCTACACTTTGTGACAACAGCATGGATGGAACTGGAGAGCATTATGCTAAGTGAAATAAACCAGGCTGTGAAGGACAAATACCATATGATCTCACCATTAACAGGAACCTAATCAACAAAATGAACAAGCAAGCAAAGTATAGCCAAAGACACTGAAATTGAGAACAGGCAGAGAGTGATCAGAGGGGAGAGGGGAGGGGATAATGGGGGAAAAGGGTGAAGCGTTTACAGGAATAATTATAAAGGACACATGGACAATAACAAGGGGGGGTGGAAAAAGGGGAGGGAAGTAGGAAGGGCAGGGGTGGTGGGAAAAGGCAGAAAACTGTACTTGAACAATAATAAAAAAAGGAAAAAAAGAAAAAAATTGTGCTTTTACTACCAGAAAAAAATCATAATTTCATAACTGAATTGAGAAGCAAAAAAGGTAGGATAGTCATTCTAGGTCATAGCTGTTCACTGCAAATTTAGACTAAAGAATAAAAGGTTAGGAAGGCATCCTGTAATAATCATTATTGGGTATCTGTGAGTTTAAACACACCTTTCAGGAGTTGACAAGTTGCTTGCTATGGTATTACACGCTGTGCAAAATGGCTGGGGAGAGATTTGGAGAGAAATAACATCAGCTTCAGACCCCAAATTGAGAATTAAATTTCCTGAGGAAGTTTTGAAATTGGCTGAAGAAAACTGAAAATATATTCCTTTAGCAAAACTACTCTAATAAGCAAATGCAGAAAATGGTTCTGGATGGGTGGTAGTGACTGAAATCATTCACGATGGTATGAATTATTGTAATATCATAAATTATAAGATCACAAACATCATATTTTCTCTATGATGCTTACTCACATGCAGACAGGAGTAGATCTAGATTTAATGGAGCTCGAAGTTTACCCAGTTTAGTAGGCCCTCCTTAACAAAAAGAATATAAAGCTTTAAATATAAAATAGGGACAGGTCCCTTATAGGGGGCTTTTTCAAGTGAAGGACCTTATGAGTTGAGTGTCACTGATTCTTGGTGAATCCACTCTGGACATGAGCTCTGTTATGGGAAGCTAGGAGGAGGCCGCCAAAGAGGAAATGCAAACTAGGGTTCTAAGGCCCATACTTCCCTTCGCACATCTGAGTGCTTTGCTTACCATCTTAGAAGCTGCTTGTTGATCCCCTAGGATGGAGCCTGTCAATTAAACAAACACCAGAACCTCTGCTTCCTTATGACCAGTAGACCGTGATCCAGAATTTACTGATCTGAAGATTCCTTGTGCGGCCACTTGTAATGCTTACTGCTGACATATTCCTGTTTATTATTGAATTAGCTTAGTTTTAAAACACCCTACCCAATGCCACCATCTATGTAACAATTAGAGCAGAATCCACAAATAAAATAAGTGTCAAGACCAAACAACTAGCTACCAAGAATTAGATTCATCAAGATTAACCTGAACAAGCTGTTAAAATTGGGCAATGCCTGTGAACACTGTATCACCTTTTTTCAAAAGACCAAAGAAACTGAAAATTAGCTGTAAAACTTCCTACTGGGTGATCTATTTAATCATTCAGGATGGGTATAGTGTGTCTAGTACGTGTTCAAACTCACACATATGTGTGTATTCACACACACACACAAATGTGTCTCTTCCTGAAAAGATTATTTTTTCTTTCTATCTTATCACTCTTTGAACAAACCATCGAAGTAACCCTCCCATGCTAGATAACATAATCCCTAAATGCTACTAATATAAAAATGACTGTAATAACACAAGTGGCATTGACACGTCTATAGTTTCTCAAATCTGCAACTATCCTATTTTCTTGTCTTTATTCCTTTAGTCACTGAAATGACTGATCTACGCAGTTCAGACACCCAGTGGAGGGGAGAATGGTTTTGACTGTAAACAATGGTTGATTGTGCAGCACATCCCATAGACTTAATACCAAAGAGGTTCTGGCTGTTCTTCCCCGTGGTTCTTTTCCTTTTTGTTATGAAGGAAACTGCGTGATCATGTGCACATGAGCATGTGTGTGACAGGAAGCATTAAATTCTTTGAGATTTTATTTTTGTGGTGACAGGAACAGGAAGATATTCTTTTAAAGTTCCTTTCTTTTTCTAGGCAAAGTGTGAAAATGGAGAGTGAGAGTAAGCTAGTTCTCGGAATGAGATGTTCATCTAAGATATAAAGTGGAAAAAGAGTAATTTTCAACAGCTAAATGAGAAGTGCCACAAGTGGTAGTAGATCAAATCAACGACATGGCTTCAGCATGTTGTCTCAGATTCCTCAAGAAAATGTTGTAGAGAGAAGACTGCAGGAGTCCTTGTTTACTCCCGCCCCCTCCAATGAATTTAAAGGGTCTGCTGGAACTTGGCTGGGCCTTCTGTGAAGGCTGGGCCTGTCACTGATTCCACCGATGTGTCAGTGATGATTCAGGGTTGTGTATAAACGGAAGCAACAGAAGATTTACATTTCCACCTAGGCTATTTACCAAGCACTACTGCCTTAAAAGCATTGTTCTAGATATTATGAGTGCCCATTTAAGGAGTTTCTGTGTGTGACCTGAGCTCTAAGCAAGGTCCTGAGCTGCTAACTAAGTAATATGGATCTTAAAAAAACAGCCAGGTATAGTAATCAATGATTTGAACAGCTTGCAAATTATGGCTGAAAGAATGGCTTACCCATCAAACCACGTAACTCCCAGAATAATTATAATTCTAGCTTTGGGGTTGAAAATTATTTAAATGAAAAATTATTTATAAAGGGAACAGCAGGAGAAAAAAACATGTAAATTAGATTCATTAAATGGACAGATTCACTCACAGTTCATTTCAGGATAATTTATGCCAGTTTTCTCTGATGTCATCTGTTGTTCAGGTTAATAATTAGTCATGCTCATTATTAACTGCTGGAGGTTGCTTTGTATTTTGGCAGAGGGAGATGTATTATTTGGGAAAGCTCCTATGAATATTGAATTTTCATTGTAGGTACAGGGTTTATTTGCAAAAATGCAACACATTTTCTTAAACGATTCAATATCCTGATGCATTTAGTTCTGTATTCTCAGGTGGCTTTGCAGAAGAATATCTCTCTCTTTAATAGCTATAAACAGTGGAAACCAAAAGAGAACAAGATAAAATGTTCTTCCTAACTCTGTAGCACTTACTTCTTAGAAGTAAAGATAATATTTTAAGTTGTTCATGAGGCATCTCATTTATAGGCCAAGTTACAGGTCTCTTGAGAAATCCAATATATTGATGATGTCCACTTACAAGATTTTATGACCATAAAATTAACTCTAAAACTTTGTTTTACAACTCCAATAAGTGTAAGAAGTGTGTGCACCTAAGAAGGTAAGACAGTGATCCAGTTAGAACTGTTGAAATTCTTGGTCTCTCAGTCCTTTATGTGCCTCAGCTCTGTGCAATGTAGTGACTCTGGCCTTAAGAAGGTAACAGGAATGGTGCCCACCTTAATGTTGTTCTTCTTTTAAAAACAAAATATTTTCTGGCATGTAATTGTTTTTTAATTCTTTTCAAGAGATACTTGGCCCTGTGCAGTGTTTTACACTCACATCATTTTCCATTTATGATTCTTTCTTGTTACAGTGCACCAAAGGGGAAAAAAGCACTCCCCACCTCCCTCCCATTTCTGCCCCCCATAGTTTTTGTCCATGTGTCCTTTATACTTGTTGCTCTAAACCTTCCCCTTTTCCCCTGAAATTCCCTCCCCTCTCCCCTCTGGTCACTGTCAGCCTGTTCTCAATTTCAGTGTCTTTGGTTATATTATGCTTGTTTGTTTGTTTTGTTGATTAGCTTCCTGTTAAAGGTGAGATCATATGGTATTTGTCTTTCATTGCCTGGCTGGTGGAGAGTAAAAGACAGAAAACTGTACAAGATCAATAATTAAAAAAAATACTGATTAAAAAAAAGAATAGTATAGGAAATGGAGAAGCCAAAGAACTTATATGTATGACTCATGGACATGAACCAAGATGGGGAATGCTGGCAGGGGGCAGGCAGGACAGAGGGGAATGAAAGGAAAAAAATGGGACAACTGTAATAGCATAATCAATAAAATATATTTTAAAAAGTGAAAAAAGGGGAAAAAGATGTTATATAGTTCTTAAAAAAATTAAACAAAAATAATAACAATCAGGACATTCTAAACTATTTGTCCTGAATGTAAATTCCGAAGGTAGTAAAATGAATGAAACATGATTTATGTAACAGCCAGATGAAAGAAAGTTCTTCAGGAAAATGCTTAAGCTTTTTATTCACATAACAGAATGAAGAGGACATTAAGTTCCTGAGTATAGCTTTGGATATATTGAAAGGGATGCATCTTTAAGGCATACAAATGAGAAAAGTCAAGTAAGTTGCATCCATACGTCTGGAGTTTGACTGAGGTATAAACTTGTGACTCATCTCTGTTTCCGTGTTATTTTAGCCCAAGAGCACAGATGGAATCACTAGGGATAGAGAATAGGGAATCATTAGGGATAAAGAATAGGGTGAGAAGAGAAGAGAGCCTTGGACAGAATCATGAGGAACCCCAACATTTAATGGACAAAGGAAGATGAGCCTGAAAACCATTGGTCAGTAGGAGAAAACTCAGGGAGTGACAAGTCAGAAAAACCATAACCATAGATCGAGTATTACAAAAAGGGTTGTAAAGAATATTTTATGAATTTGACCCCAAAGGCAAGGGAAGTAAAATAAAAAATAAATGAATGGGACCATATCAAACTAAAAAGCTTCTACAAGGCAAAGGAAAGCAACAACAAAACAAAAAGACAAGTAATGGAATGGGCAATGATATTTGCAAACAACAGCTCTGAAAAGGGGTTAATAACCAAAATATATAAAGAGCTCATACAACTTAACACCAAACAAAGAATCCAATTACAAAATGGGGAGAGGACCTGAACAGACATTTCTCCCAAAAAGACACACAAATGGTCAACTTGATAAATGAAAAGATGCTCAACTTCATTACTTACTAGGGAAATGCAAATCAAAACTGCAAGGAGATGCCACCTTACTTCTGTTAGAATGGCTGGTATCAATGACACAAGTAATAATAAGTGTTGGAGATGCTGTGGAGAAAAAGGAAACCTAATTCACTGCTGGTGGGAATGGAAACTGGTACAGCCACTATAAAAAAACAGTAGGGAAGTTCCTAAAAAAATTAAGAAATGAGTTACCATATGACCCAGCAACCCCTCTCCTGGTATCTAACCAAAAAACTTGAAAATATTTATTCACAAAGATACATGCACCCCTATGTTCACTGCAGCATTACTCATGGTGGCCAATGTGTCCTTGGATAAGAAAGATGTGGCATGTATACACAATGGAATACTACTTAGCCATAAGAACAGATGAAATACTGCCATTTGTGACAACATGGATAATGGATAGACCTTGAGAATATTATGCTAAACAAAATAAGTCAGTCAGAAAGAGCTAAGAACCGTATGATTTTACTCATATGTGGGATACAAAACTGAAACTCAGACACAGACAACAGCATGGTGACTACCAAAGGGAAAGGGGTAGGGAGGGAGTAAAAGGGTAAAAGGGACCAAATTTCTGTGACAGAAGACGACTTGACTTTGGATGGTAAACACACATTGCAATATACAGATTGTGTACCACAGAAATGTACATTTGAAACCTATATGATCTTATTAAGCAATACCCCTGTAAATTTAGTAAATATAATCTTAAAAAAGGGTGCTATCAACAGTATCATATGCTTCTAAAAAGACACGACAGAAGAGAACTGAAAAATAATCTCTCTTCTGTCTGGTTTAGAGCTACAGTGGTCACAGCTGACTTAATAAGCTGCTTTGGTAAAGCGCTTAAGAGGGACAGACACCAGATCCAAGTGCGGTGAGGAGTGGGAAGGGAACAAAGAGAGACTGAGTGTAGTCACCTTTTCTGAGGACTTTGACTGTAAAAGGGGAAGTGATAAAAAATGATTGATGAAGGGGTTGTGAGGTTCCTGGAGATTTTTATTTTTGTGGTGGTTGTTAAATGGTTAAGACTTAAACATGCTGAAAAACAGTTTCGAATGATTTAGTTGAGGAAGAATGGTTGATGTCACAAAAGAAGAAAGTGTGAGAGGTAGGCTGGTTTTAATGTTTGATGGATTGAGAGGAGTTCCCGTCTAATGGCTTTTAGGTGTTCTGTGAAGAAGGAGGTAACCTTATTTATTGAGAGTGAGAGGAAAGTTGGAAAGCTGAAATTTGAGAAGAACAGATATATGTTTGAGAAAGTGATTAAGGATAAAAATTGTAAGAGGTGTGAAGTAGGATAATTGGGCAGTATGGGTTCATTTGAGGTTGGTGATCAATAATTTATAAGGGAATCAGGCTTCCCAGGTGTGTAAATCTCTGTAACAGGGCTCAGCTACTCAGGTGCTGTCTCCTCAAAGACAGATAGTTGGGTTCATCACCGCTTGGGGTTTTGCCTGATGGGTGTACCAAAGAGATAATGGGCAGAGAAATCTAGAGTGCTTGCAAGGGTGTTATTAAAATGATGGAGCTTGGATTCCAGTGTAAATAAGGAGGAAATTGGAGGAAAACCATACATCTTAGGGAACAGAAGTCCCTATTATGTCAAAGAAAGGGTCTCATCTATTTATATGCCACCTAATACAGCTTGTCTAGAGAAGGAGAAAACATGTTTAATTGAAAGTTATAAATTTTTAAAGTCACTGAAGATAAAGAATTTTAGTTAATTAAACTAAAGAACTAAGTCCAATTTTAACTACTCCCTCTCCCATGAAATTTGTAGGAGGGCCCAAGCACAGACAAAACAAATTTCAGGAACAAGCTGGAGCTTGTATGTGTCTTATCTGAATATAGATTTCTGCTACATGCCAGCTACAACTCACAGCATAATCAATTTGTGGGGAAAAACACTCTCTTCTTTTCATTTGGCTAAGCATAAAGGAACATCACTGTATGCAAAGAACTGTACTCCAGATAAGAAAAAAACGGAGAGAGAAGGATGAAAACCATAAGTTTACTCAAAGGGAAACCTCATTTAATTTTTCCATTATTCTCAGCAAAACAAATGCTGAGCTAATTGCTAGAGAAAGTTGATTCTTGATGACATAAAGAATACACCTAAAAATAACTAGCCTGAAGTCTCATTCCTTTTTCTGTACTATGTGGTCTTTTTATATCCAATATTATATTGTTTTCTTTTTAACTTTTGGATAAAATGAAAAAGGAAAGAGATAGAATTAGAAATAAAATTATAAAACAGGAGAAAAATAGTGAGAATTTTGCATTCACATTCCACAGATTTTTTCAAACGACTGTTGTCAGTTTCCTTCACCAAATAACAAGTAATATTATGGTCAAGGGCAAGTCCAGCTTTTCTTTATGTCCAGAGAGGAAAGTGACTAATTATTCTTGAAAAGTAAGCAAAAGGAAACGGAATTTTCTTCTTACCAAGTAAACGTCAAATAAACACAAAACATCTAAAGATTTAAGGACCTGAATGAACTTGGACCTGGTAGGACTCATGAACTGAAGCAATGGCTAAAACTATAGAAAGTGCCAATCTGTGAGCCTTTGAGATGACAGATGAAGTTTTTCTTAGCAAAGAACACTCAAGGAATATTTCATCATTGAATTTGGCCACGTACAGGCTGAGCACCTTTCACAAGCTTGACAACCAATCATTTAGGGCTTTAATAGAGAAGGGGCTTTATGTATGGTTTACACAGATGGTAGTGCGGGAAAGGAGCAGGAACAGCTTTGTTTGTTTGCATTAACAAATGGAATGGTGAGGAAGATAAAAGGGGGAAATGAAGAAGATAACTCACGGAAACAGGTAAGTGAAGGAATACAAATGAAATTCAAAATTCCTCCAACGAAACTGCTCCCAGTTGAGGTTCAGAGCTATAAAGCACAGCACAGGGCAAGGGCCCCTGGACGGGGTGTTCCGCGCTCCAGGTTTTAGTCCCAGCTTGGCCAAGCCTCTGTTTCCCTACCTGTACAGAGAGAAGAATGTCTTCCGCTCTGTGCTAAAACAAAATGTTCACCAGTACTGTCACCTGCCCACGTTCATCCACAACCATCCTATTTGACTTAGGATAGCTATATTTTCAACCCTTCAAGTACCTGAGATGTATTTTATAGATAACTGTGAGTAAACAGCTATTTCTGACTCTGCGTTCAGAGAATATTTCCAAAACCAAGTTGATGAAGAAAATCCAGTTGTAAGGTTAAGGAGCCTCATAAAAAAGGTGAGTCTATGTATTGTCAAGAGCAATGTAAGATCACTTCCTTTGTTTTGATCAGAAATAGGGTAGAATCAGGTAATGATTCTGAATGGGAAGGTAGATGGCAATTAATGATAGCGTGTTAAACTTTATTCCATTTATTTCTTTCATTTTCATGTATGCTTCCTGTGATTGATTCATGAAAATTAATATGTCAATTATTTACCTCTTGGAAGTTTAAGAAAGCATTTTTATTAACTGAATGCTGTAAAAATGGGCTACATGCCCTGGCCAGGTTGCTCAGTTGGTTGGAGCATCATCCCACGCACCAAAGAGTTGTGTCAATCCCCCTATCAGGGCACATGCCTAGGTTGCAGGTTCGATTCCCAGTCAGGGCAGGTACAGGAGGCAACTGAATGACGTTTCTCTCTCACATCAATGCTTTTCTCTCTCTCTCCCTTCCTCCCTTCCTCTCCCTAAGGTCAATAAACATATCCTTGGATGAAGACTTAAAAAGTATGAACTATTTCATTTTGCTGAACTTGTAAGCATAAAAACATGTCAAGGGCACCCTGTTTCTGGAAAGTAGATCCCGAATGGAGTGGAGAGGGAGAGGGAGCCAGCGGAGAGGGAGCCGGGCGGCTCTTCCCTTTCTTCACACAAAGCCACGAGAGAATATACAGTCCTTTTTATAAAGGTGGCTTTTGTTTGGCTGAATTCTCACAGAAAAAAATTGTATTAGGTACTTCCATTGTGCAATGTGGTTTTGGTTGAAAGCATAAATATGTATACAAGACTGAAAAATGAGTTCTAATTTCTTAGCTCATTAAAAACTGGGAGAATACTGTACAGGAATCATGGGTTATTTAGTCCTCAGGGGTTGCTGAACTTGCATGCAGACTGCTTTGTGTTTGGGGAAGTGCTCTTGTTAAAGGACAGAAGGGACATTCCATGTACTTTACAGATGAGGAGACTGGGGCTTGGAGGGCTTGGCTCAAGCTCACATGGCCAGCAAAGCTGGGGACAAAAACCAGGACTTCTGACTTGAACTCTTGTTGCTTTGTGACCTTTGGGGCCCAAATGCATGTTCTTTGAATGTGATTTCTGATTTAGCTGGAGAACACCTAACTTTTCTCACAAGGAACACTATTCATTTAAATAATTGCTTGAATTCAATGCTTGCGATTGTATTTTATGACAGAAAAATAGATAGTTTGTTTGTAGGGTCTGTGGAATCCCCAGTGATTCCCCTGATCACGGGGCAGGAGGAAGGCAGCTGCAGCAGGTGTCTGCCGACTGCAGCCGTGGGCATCCGGTCCCTAGCCCCTGCACCCTGGCTGCTGTGAGAGTGAAGTGGTACCCATGGAGCAGTCCCCACTCTGTGTGTTTACTCCCAGTGGGGGACATGTGGCATTTCAGATCACTGTTGAGCTAGAACAGAGTTATTTTTTCCTGAAGAGCCTGCAGTTGAGTTTAAAGGTGTTTACCTGAGAGGAGGGGTTTAGTGACAGTTTTGGCCCCTGCAGAGGCAGGGATGCCCGGCCAGCCCTGAAAGCCCCTCTCCTTGGGCAGTACCTGGGCAAGCCTTATCCATGGAGTGAGGGAAGAGCTGCGGTGTGGTGAGGAAGGAGGATGAAGCACATCAGTTCACATTCTTGAATAATAACAACGGCAGCCCTCTACTGAGGACCTATTTTTTTCCTCAGCCCTATGCTAGTCTGAAGTTTAATACTGAAAATCTCACAGCAGTCCTGAAAGGTAGGCATTATTGTTATGATCATCATCCCCATTTTATAAATTAGGAAATCAAGGTTCAAAGAGTTCAAATAACTTCCCCTGTGTCACACAGCTGGCATGTGGCAAAGATCTAAATCCAGCACTTTGACTCATGTCTCCTGACTCTCCAGGCGAACAAGACGAGTTTGAAGTTGACTACATAGGATATAGTATCACAGCTGTAATCATAACATAAGTTAATGTGAGAGTTAATTTAAGCAAAGTCTACAAATAGGAGCTACGTTGATGAGACTGAATTTTCAAAAAATACTAAAATAAGTGTTCTGCCTCTTTTTGAGTAGGATGTTAACTGCAGAGCATCACCCTAGGAGAGAGTAGCTTAGGAGAAAGAACAAGTGCACTCCAAGTTCCAGGGAATACCACTTGTGATGCCAGTCTTGTTGAGTGGCTTTTTAAAAACATTTTCTTTTATTTTTTAATAGTATTTTTTTCAATTACCATTTCTCTCCCTTACATCCCGCCCCTACCCACAATCACCACACTGTAGTCCATGTCCATGAGTCCTTTTCTTTTTTGCTTGATTCCTCCACCCGTTAACATCCTTTCCCATAGCTGTTATCCTGCTCTCTATCTATGGATCTGTCTCCGTTCTGCTTGTTAGTTCAGTTCGTGAGATTCCACATATGCATGAAATCATATGGTATTTGTCCTTCTCTGGCTGGCTTATTTCACTGAGCATAATGTTCTCCAGGTCCATCCATACTGTCACAAAGGGTACAATTTCCTCCTTTTTTACAGCTGAGTAGTATTCCATTGTGTAAATGTGCCATAGCTGTTTTATTCACTCATCTAATGATGGGCACTTGGGCTGCTTCCATATCTTGACAATTGTAAACAATGCTGCAATGAACATAGTGGTGCTTATATTCTTTCGGGTTAGTATTTTGCGTTTCTTCAGATATATCCCTAGAAGTGGGATTACTGGGTCAAAAGGCAGATCCATTTTAGATTTTTTGAGGTATTTCCATACTGCTTTCCAAAGTGGCTGCCTCAATCTGTGTTCCCACCAACAGTTTTGTCCCAATGAGCAAACTCAACAAGAACAGGGACCAGGTCTATATAAATATGTTTTCACCCGGGGGAACCAACCACTCATCTTTCCTCACAAGGTTAGTCTTTCTGCCTCCCCTGTTTCTGTGACTTGCAGAAGTAGAACACAGTCATGAGTGATGCAATCTTCACATCCTGGGAACATCACTCCTTGGCTTCTCCTCCAGGCAGCCTGGATACTCCCATGAATGCAACATCTGAGTCTATGTATTTGGGTGGCAGAGTTTTCCAGCATCTATCCCTTTCTATTCTCATTGCAACAACTTTTATTTAGGCCCTTGTGACTTCTTCCTAATCAATGCTGTTGATCAATCTTTCTAAACTCCCATGTCCACAAAAATCATCTGATTCCCCATGATGTATAGAATCGAATCCAGGCACCTCCACCTGGTACTCAAAATCTTTACAGATTTCCTTAAACACAGCTTTTTTAGTCCCTTCTCTGAAGAGCCAACCCTACATGTGCTAAGCTGCCATCTCACCACATCCTGGGCTCATGTAATGCTGTTCCATATTCTCACTTGTGCTCGGGACCTTTGCTTTGCCTGGAAAAACTTAAGCATATCTCATGTTTGTTCTTCACTTCCTAGTTTTGAAAGTGGTTTCGCTTATCTTATTCTACTTGAAAATTATAGTTACTATGGGGCAGACATCATTATGCTCATTTTACAGGTTAGAAAACATTGGTGCTGAGCAGGCCTAGAACCTGAGGTTCCGTAGCCAAGGGGCCGAGGCAGGATTAGGAGGTAGCTCTGCAAATTCACTCTATTTTACAGCTCTGTGTTTCTTTTCTCTCTTTCATCTGGCCTTTCCTCTGGCTCCCTCCAAGTTCTACTTGTGAAATTTTACCTTTTTCTCAAAGTTCAGCTCAAATCCACTAACTCTATGAATACTTCCAGAATCATTTGCAAGGGCTGATGATTCTTTCTTTTTTGAGCTCTTAACCAGCTTGCCTGGCATTTAAAGCAATAAGGGGAAAGGCCTGAGCATTCCTGGATAAGGGTTTAAGGCCAATGTAGATGTAGGTTTTAAATCTTTTTGATCATGACTCCCATTAGGAAACACATTTTATATCACAATCTAGTGTATGCACATACCTAAAACAAGATTCATGAAATAGTATTTACTTTTAATTCTGCAATGTACTATAATATTTCTGCTAGCCTACCTTTATGTATCAAGAAGTGTTGGTTAGAAACACACTGAAATGATTTTAAGAACTACTAACGAGTCTTGATCATCAGTTTGGAAAACTCTGGTTTAAATCAAAGAGTAGCAGAAGACTGAGCTAGCAAGAGAGTTATGTTCATCAGGGGTTTAACCTGTCATTCCTAATGGGAATACAAACAGTTCTCACAGTGAGGCCAGGAAGGAAGGGCCGCAGCTGGAGAGTACCAGCTTCTACTTGCTGGAAGGTCAAGGATAGGAATTATTTTTTTCCAACTTTATTGAGGAATAACTGATGAATAAAAGTTGTACATATTTAAGGTATACACTGCGATGTTTTGACGTATGTATTCGTTGTGAGTTGATTGCCATATCAAGCTAATTAACAAATTCATCATCTTATGTAGTTAAAACATTTTTTTGTGTGATGAGAACATTTAAGATCTACTCTCTTAGCACATGTCATGCACACAATATGTTATTATTCATTATAGTCATTGTGCTGTTCTTTAGATCGCCAGAACTTACTCATCTTGCATAACTGAAGCTCTGCACCCTTTGATCAGCATGTCCCCATTTCTCCCACCCGAACCCCTGGCCACGTCCATTCTCCTTCCTGCTTTTATGAGTTTGACATTTTTGGATTCCACATGTAGGTGAGATCATGCAATGGTAGGATTCTTAATGGGCTGATTAGGGGAGTGGTGGTGTATTTCTATTTACAATTGGGGGTGTCCAACCTTTAGGCGTCTCTGGGCCACACTGGAAGAAGAAGAGTTGTCTTGGGCCACACATCAAACACACTAACACTGACAATAACTGATGAGCGAAAAGAAGGTTTTAAGTAAATTTATGATTTTGTGTTGGGCTGCATTCCCTGCCAGTAAGTCATCTCGAAAAGAGTGGGATTTGTGGGTGCCAGAGAACTGGGGAAGAATATGTCTTAATAAGACATATCTGTAGACTGAGAGGAGACTTACGTATGTGTCTTTATCAGGAATATAGCAGAAAATCAGCTAGAATTTTAAAATAATAAAAATACAATAAAATTCTTTGTTCTTATCTGTATAGTGAGTCTGAGACTTTTCAGGCCTGTAACTCTGTCACTGGATTTAGCATCATTTCAACCTTATAACGCACTTGATGTTTGCAAAGTACTTGTACGATTACCAATGAATGAATTGTTCATCTTCTGAACATTTCATTTCAGGGAACACCTGAGGACTTTAGACTAAAAGAAAGAAAAAAAAATGGAAAAAATAAATGGTCAAGCTAAAGACAAGCCTTCTGAGATTGTGCTGCTGGACTTGTTTAAGGTGTGGGGTACCTGGGGCCCTCTCTTCCTCTAGTACCCAGATTCTGCCTACCAGCATGAATCAGGGGAGGGAAAAGTATGGGCTTGCTACCTGTAACCCAAGTGCTAGGTGGCGTGAGGGATGCAGAAAGAGATGTCTGCAGTTCCTGGGAAAGGCTAGGGCGGAAAGAGACAAAGCAGTTACCATCTTCCTGCTCCAGCTGTTAAAGACATGATAAAGGACTGGGGGACTTTCTTAGGAGCCTGTATTTATAAGCCAGAAGTCAACTCTTACCAAGTTTACAGGAAACCGGCCAGTGAAACCCAAGCCACTGGTGGATTTCAGGGAATTTCAAGGAAATGGCTTCAAGGGATGTAAAAGGCAGTGGTTTGAGGATGTGTGCATTTCCTTTGGAAAAAACTTATCTCTCCTGAGCTTCTAGACCCTATATCAACCATTTTCAACCTTTCTCATCTCACGACACACATAAACTCATTACTGAAATTCTGCTGCCATTTATTTTTTTTTGCCGCCAAAAAAAACCCATAGGTATATTTTTGATTCATTCACACTGGATGGCTATTGTGCTGGCTGTTGTCATTTTTTTATTTTTTATTTTTTCACAATCCAAGGGAAAAGAAGTCAGTGCACCTAACTCAATAGGTGTTACATGGTTTAAAAATTCTTGCAGAACACTGGTTGAAAACTGCTGCCCTATATTGAAAAGCCCATAGCATCACCTACCACTGGTGAGCCTTCCCAGAAGGCTGAGCAGGGCCTGAGGGCTGGTGGCATTTATCAGATAAGGAGAAAAAAACCAGCCTTTTCTTTGAATGTGGATTTGAATTCAATGTTTTCTGTTAGATTAGTTAAAACCTCTGTCAGAAATTATCCCATTTCTGACCATGAATAGATAACTGAAATATTAGAGCTGAGTTGAGAGATTGAGTTGGTTTTTTAACTAGAAAACATACTGGTAGATCCTAACAATTACACCACTGGATTACTTTTGTTACCGGATATTATGAATCAGTGTGTTAATGAAATGACATGTTTACATTTTGAAACACATATTGAGTGGTCCAAAATTTCTTTCAAGAAAAAATGAAAACATTTGTGTCCTCATTTTTATCCAGAGAAAACTGGCGGGTGTTTTCGGGAGCTACTGTCTGGAATGATTTTAGATTTTATTGTTCTCCCTGTCACAGCACCATCCGTGTGGTCACGTGTTCTCTTCGTTACAACTGACTGGGCCGTGTGACTCTGTGCTGAAAATGCCGCATAGCCTCCTGCTGCGGGCTCTGTCCCGCGACACCTCTCCAGGTGTACTCTCCACCCGTCCGCCACCCGGGACTCTCCTTCCCAAACACCTCACACCCTGATCGCGCCTCTGCCTGTGCTGCCTCCTGTCCCAGAAAGCCCTTCACATCCTCAGCCCAGCTCCTGGCAGATTCTTCCTTTTTAATTCCCTTTTCCAAAGTTCCTTCTGTGCGGCTTCCTCAATTCTGCAAAGCTGGGTAGTTGGTTATACCCCACTCTGGCTTCCAGAGCACTTTTGCTCATAATTTTAATATAGTTCTTAGTGCGTTGGTGGCCCTTGTGTCTACCTCGTTAGGATGTTGGCATCTTGAGGGCAACCACTCTTTCTCTGTGGCTTCAGAAGACGCTGGAAGACACACTTATATTTTTTGTGGGGGCGGGGCGCAGGGGAGAAGTACTAAAACTGAATTCTGTTAAAATAATTGAAGAAAATTTAAACAAAATACTTATTTTTTTTCCCAGAGGAAGAAACATGAAGATTAAGTCCAATTCTGGAAGCATTAAACGTGTAGGTACCTCGTGAATGGCTGTCACACGGATGGATCAGACGTGTGACAGGAGGGAAACCGAAAGGGCTCTTTAGCCTCTGACACATTGCTCCACCTTTCGTCATCCGAGTCACCAAAAACACGACGTTCATGCCAATGTAAGAGACGTCTAATTACACCAGGTGTAGGGAATAAAATTAATGCCCACGGAAGGGAATTCTGACTGTACCAGGTGTGGGGGATAAGAGTTTCCATCTCGGCTTAAAGGCTGACAGTACTGTCCTCTGGAGGCCACCGTTTTCCCTTTGCCCTTCCAAGTCAGAGCCTTGCAGGTAGATTTGTTTGGGCTCCCTTCAGCTATTCATGCATCCTTGTCATGTGACTTTCCTCTAGCTTATTCCGTCTGCTCAGAATGCTCAGCCTCCCTTTCCAGTGTTTAATTTCATGCCAGGAGACCCCCATTCCTCCACGGACTCTTTCCCCCAAGACTAGAAGAACGATATGTGTGTCTCCAACATCTTCTCCTTCACTAATGACCAGCGTGCTCACCTCTCTTCTCACTCTTATCTATGAGCTGGTTTGACATAACTTGACACTATGTCATCACCATCTGCCTCGTGAAGTGAACTTTTATTAGGGCAGGCCCATGTCCGCCCATGTGTATTGTGTTGTGTCTACTGCAGCTTCTCATGCAGACGAAGGCTAGAAACTGTGGTCCACGAGACAGACCCTGCCTCATCTCCCTGTCAGGTGATAATACGTGAGCCGTGACATGCCGACGAGATGTCTCTGGTAGCTCATGAATTTGTTGGCAGCCTGTAAATGACTTGGCTCCTACAGTTGAGAAGGAGTAACCAAGTAGCAATTAAAGAATATTAAAGAAACAAAACAAAGCTTTTGTTCTCCAAGGGAACTAAGTGGTGATGAAAGGAGATTTGACTGCATATACAATAATCAGATACTGTATTATAGAATTGTACCCCTGAAACCTATATAATTTTATTAACCAGTTTCACGGTAATAAATTCAATAAAAAAGAAGGGGGTTAGGAGAACTTCCAGGTTGGCGAACAAGTGGAGATGGAAAGATTGCTGCGTACCTGGAGAGGACATGGGGGCCCCACCCCCTTTCCTACACACCCGGCCCTACACATCTCTTCCATCTGGCTGTTTCTGAATTACATCCTTTTACAATAAACCAGTAATCTAGTAAACAAACAAACAAAAAACCTCAACTTAAAACTGGCAACCCTGAGGTAATACCTATATTTTTTGTCAGTCTTAGCATTTTTTCTTCTTTTTTTCCCTCATAAAATGATTCAATGCGAACCCAGAAATCTTCAAATATAACATCACACTGCTAATGACAAAACACACAGTTGCACCTGAAAGGAGCAATTGACAGACTTCCTTTATCACAAGAAAGTACAAGAGGAGCAATTATCATCACAGGCTTGTGCTGCTTCTATGGTGCAGCAGGAGAATTGCTGCACTTCTCCATTAGGTCCAAAGTGCTATCTGTGGCATAATTTCAAGAAAAATAACTGTGGGATGATGGACTATAACTTAGAAAAATCATAAATAAAATAATGGAATGTGCATAATAGAGGACACAAAATCTACCTACCACCCATTTACTCAAGATCAGATAAGAAGATTTATATCTGATTTTATAATCTAAGTAGAACCTTTTTCAAAACAATTTTAAATAAAGACCGAAGATTTTGTTATGGTATTAAAATATGGCTGTTACAACTAAAAATTATTATAAGCGCGCAAAATAATGACTATTTTGGTCACTAGGAGATAATAAATGACAACGAATACTAAGCACATTAAATGATGCTTCCCTTTAAGAGATTAGACATCATTGGGTAGTAATGATAACAATAAAGCTAACATTATTGAGCACTGTTTTAAATAGTTTGTGTTAACCTGTGAGGGAGGGACTTCTATTATTCCCATTTTGAAGCTAAGAGGCTGGGGCACAGAGAAGGTAGATAACTTTGCTAAAAATACACAACTAGTTAGTGGATAGGCTACAAAAGCAAATCATTGAATACTGACCACAGAACCAGACTTTTTTCTATTTGATCAACATCAAAAATAGAACGTCTAAGTTCATCTTTTTTAAAAAAAATCATCGCCCAAGGATACATTCATTGATTTTTAGAGAGAGAGGAAGGCAGAGAGAAACGAAACATTGATGTGAGAGAGAAACATCAATTGGTTGCCTCCCATATGCACCCCAAACAGGGATTAAATCTGCAACATAGGTATGTGCCCTGACTGGGAGTAGAACCCTCAACCTTTTGGTGTATAGGATGACACTCCAACCAACTGAGCCACCTGGCCAGGGTTAAGTTCACCTTTCTTTATGCCACAGTCATGGTCCTGAAAAGACATCTGTAAATCAGAACTTTAAGAACAGAACCAGATTGGGAAGTAAGCTTTGTGAGAATTTGTCCATGGCTATATCATCCCTAGCGCCCAGGATGTGTAGCTCTCGATAAACACATTATGATAAATGAATAAATAAACAAATGAAAAGAGTCTAATATACTGCCTTGCAAAGAGAACATGCTCCATAGATATTTTTAAAAATTGGATTTAGAGGAATTTGTTTTATGAATCCATTCTAGAAAAGGGGGAGTTACCTTCTGAATTTTTATTTTCATAAATTCAGATTTTAATATCGTTTGCTTAAAGTGAAGATGAAATGAGACAGCATTAAAAACTGCAGGGAAAAAGACAAAACAAATCAAGGATGCAAAGCCTCATAGAATCCTAAAATTATTGTAGGAAACTCAGTTATCAACTTGGGACCTACAGTTTTTTACAATCTCAGCGGGGGTCCAACATGTTCGGGAAACGATTCACAGCACTATACTTGCGGTCACTTGTCAGAGCTCCAGAAGAGCTGTAGTTCAGCTATGGAACACGGCTCCGTCTTTAGGCCATCGGGTCTTGAGAAAACTGCAGTGTTTAACTGTTTTAATATGTTTGGGCTCTGAGAGGCAAGTGAACCAATATCCATCAGTAGAAAGCTATTTTAATAACTAGCCAACTTTTCCAATGAATTTGGCTAAAACAAAGGATAGCATTTATTATTCCCATTATATGGAAGGAGACATCAGGAAAATCCCTAGTTATGATCTGAAAAAAAGACAGCTCACATTTCCAGGTATTGTGAACATTTCCCAACACTGGTTCTCACCAAAAAGTCATAGGAACACAAAGATCCTGGAAGCTAGTATTTTCTCTTAGTAAATTTCAATTGCATTACACTTAGGTGCTAAGTTAGGTGCTATCTACAAGATCTTTCTATACCAGCCCCTGTGAGGACAAGGGTGACCAGAGTCAAGCTGAATCCCCTCAGGAGTAACCATGGGGGGTGGGGGTGGGGCAGTGGGGAGGGGAGTGGTGGTAGATGAAAGCTCCACTCTTCCCTACAGTCAGCTTCCCGCAGGGGGAGGGGCAGCCCTTACAATATATCATGTGTACCCTGAGCAAATAAGAAAGATTTCATGAGGGTCAGCTATGCCTACCCCATTTGCTTCTGGGCCTTCAGTACTAGTATATTGTCTGGCACATAGTAGGCAGTCAATAAAGCATTCATAGCACAAAGGATTTTTTTTCCTTACATCTTCCGCTATCCGTTCTGCTGCTACTGAAGGTAAAACAGAGCCCACCTATGACTGGTGAAGTTGCTGATGGTGAAGAAGCATCACATAAAACTATCAATTGTGTGCCACTCACAATAGCACCACACATAATTCTACTGGCAATCAGCAGATGAACCACTGAGCCAGGTCCCTTGGATTCTCCAGGTAGACACCGACTGCTCTGTGTTGATTATGAATGCTGGCTCCCAGTCCATTGGTGACCTTGGATGTACCTTTTCCTTCCTTTGGGCTCAGCTGCCTCATTTATAAAACCGGGATCACAGACCTAACATTCCTCGTTCCTCTGAGAGTTTTTTGGGAAGCAAACTCAAGTCATTCACAAGGCCACAGTCCTACCCCAATAAATAATTCATGAATGCCTCAGCTAGTCAGAATAAGAAAAAACTGCAAGGCAGTGATCACTGTTTAAAATGGAAATTATTGCTCACAATATTCATACCTATGATTTAAAATAAGTGTGACTGTGTAGGATATAATGAATTCTGCCACGTTTTAGGAGGGGAAGTCTCCCCATTCCCACTCTCCTTTTTAAGACTTCAGTGCCATTACATTTAAATTCATTAAATACTTGGGCCCAAGTATCATTTTAAATTATCCTGATGCTCATGTTTATTTTTCCTGGAATGCAGCCCCAGCCTGTTACACTTTGGTACAGGAGGGGGTCTGGTATCTGCCACTTTCCTGGCCATACTCTTGAATGGAAAACTCATCCGCACATAATGTATGAGCCTTTCATTCTGCTGGTAATACCGCTATGTGCTCCTCATTCCAAACTAGTGATGGGAAGGAAGTCTCCATCCATGTGGCTATATGTAATTCTGTTACTATGTCAACTTGCCAATCCATTGTTATCTTTGCGCTTTACTCACACCTCTGTAAAATGTTGGCAACCACATGATAATTCCTTATTTTCGGTTGATATCAGCATACAGGAAGTGCTAAACATTATTTTAGGCTGCCTTTTTTTTTGAAAAGGTCATTCTTATCTGGTGTCATTCACATTTGTAAGATTAACACATACACATGCTTAAAGGGAGAGATGATAACCGAGAGAATGGCAGAGACTGTAGGAAACAGACCAGCAGGGTCATTAGTCACTGTGAATAAGGAAGGCAACATAAGATTCCCATGCCAGCTATGTAACAACACTGTGAGTCTAAGCAAGTCATTTGGTCTAACGACTTAAGATCTGAATACAAAGGCATCAATTTCTACTCCTAACCTTCTTATTATAAAAGACTGTTAGTGAGGATGGCAGGTGGCTCTAAAATTTTGAGTTTTCATATTAATGAAGTGAATACATGATAGATGAGAGAAGATACATTCCAAAATTACCCAGGCAGAGAGTGGCTTCTAAGCCTGATTTTGAATATACCAAATCAGGTATACTATTTAAACCTAAGGAAGGATGGACCAACCATTGGAGGTCAGTGATGTGGCTGTCCCTGCCTAGGAAGAGGGACACTGAGGCTGGGGAGGTTGGATATCTGCATGTTGTGTGCCATTTGAATGCCAAAGAGCAGCCTGGGTAAAAAAAACACAGGATTATATCTAGTATGCCTTGCTCTGCTGTCAGAGTCAGCAACCTTCAGATAATTAATTGGATTTTCCAGCTACGTTAATGTCCAGAATGAAGGTGCCCTAGATAGCAAATATTGCTTGTTTGTTCCTTTCATTCATTCATTCATTTGTTTGACAAATATTTATTGTGTTTACTATGTGCCAACCACTGTTCTATGCCTTGAGGACACACAATTGGATGAAAATAGACCCAAACCCCTGTTTCCAGAAAGCATATAACCTGGTCAGATGCTGATAAGTGTTACAGTGAAAAATGAAGCAGGGAAGGGGTGAAAGAAAAGAGTGCTCCTGTTGGGATTGCTAATTTAAACTGTTTTTTAAAAACTATTGATTTTCCAGAGAGAGAGAGAGAGAGAGAGAGAGAGAGAGAGAGAGAGAGAGATTGATTGATTTGTGGTTCCACTTATTTATGCATTTGTCGGTTGATTCTGACCAGGGATCAAACCCGAAACTTTGATTGTGTCAGGACAATGCTCTAGTTGAGCTACCCAGTCAGGGCTCGGACTGCTAATTTAAACATGGAGCCAAGAAGCTCTCAATGGCAAGTTGAATGGAAGAAATATAGGAGGGGGCATGCGAGTGTCTGAGGGAAGAATCTCCCCAGTAGAGGGAAGAGCCAGTGCAAAGGTTTGGAAGCAAGAATGTGCTTGGTATGACTCAGGAAGGCCAGCAGGAGCAGGTGAGGGGTCTGGAAGGACACTAGGGTTCACATTGAAATTTGAACCTTCTCAGGACTAGGAAAGAGTATTTCTCCCCATGGGAATATATATAATGATTTAGGGATTCGGTGTTGTTTTATACCTGCGCCTCCTTCAGGCTTGGCTAGAGTGCATCTATCTCTATGAAACTAAGCCAGTTAGGAGTCTTTGGCATACTTGGCTTTCTGCCCCTGAAAAGTCAGGGACCTGGCTCAGACATTTGGGACTGCTTTATGGTGATGTTCTTGGGGTGACCAACAATGACCCCAACCTTATCACCCCATATATCTTCAATAGCTGTTTGAGATACAAGCTCTACACTACGCAATGTGAGCAGTCTCGATTGTTCACTGATGTAATGGTGACTTTATAAGCATGTAGGGATGGGGTTTTACATGTGGCCAGGGATATCATGGACATAGAGCTGTCATGATAAAGTTCATTGAAGTATATTAATGGACCTTAGCGTGAGGCAGATCTGAGCTTGAATCATGGAATTGACACTGGCTATGGAATCTTAAGAAAGTTGCGTTTCCTGACAATTTGTTTCTTTCACCTCAAGTAGTATGCTTGTAAGAATTTAATAAAACCAAAAGAGTGGTTATGAGAACTAAGTGAAGTAATGTACCCAGTGGCAAACCATTGGTTCTCAGTAGCAATTCCCTTTCTCGTCTCCTCCTTTTCAGTTTCTCCTTTGCACCGCATGACTCAGAATTACTGCTGAATGACTCATAATGAAATCTTAATTAATCATCAATTTCGGCACCGCAGGCTTCCAACAGCACTCTCGAACAGGGGAGCCCGGCTGTCTGAGGAGAGGCCAACACCACCAGCAGTCTGTTTGTGTTGCATTACAGTCTCCACAGAGCCGTGCAGGTGAAGTGAAATAATACAACACCCATCACAGTAGTTGTCCATTTTTTTGGCTCCATCAAATGTTCATTTTTATTACTTTTGTTCTTCTGTAGTTTTGAAAAATTTTTATGGAAATGTATACGTGTTTTAATTATGCTATGAAAAAGTAAAAATAGTAAACAAAATTATGTGAGTAACAGTAGCTTGTTTTCTTGATAATGATGGTGAATTTAGACAGCCTTTTTTCTATTCTTGGATCTGAATATTGGGCATAAATTGAATGTGAATGGAAACTGTGATTATTAGTTTTATGGGTCAACTTGTTGAGAGGTCTTAAGAGCGAACCTGAGGTTTCCCCGAGGAAGAAGTTCTGCCTCAAACCTGCAGCACTGGGCCCTGACTGACAGATTCCAGCATGCTGACCCACCCTGCAGACTTTGCACTGTCCAGCCTCCAAAATCACGTAAGCCAATTCCTTGAAAAAACCCTTCTTTTGTATATGTGTATGTGTGTATGCATATGTGTATGTTCTATACATATGTGTGTATGCATGTATGTATTTGTATTTTATGCATGCATTTACATATATATAGCTCCTGCCAACTCTGTTTTTGTCTCCCTAGAGAACCCTGACTGATACAGGTGAATATGAAGGCTTATTTATTCTTATTTTTCTGTCAGTAATTCTTTATGATGTCTCATTTGCATGATGCAATTTTACTGAAATGAAACTTGAGCAGCTCCAAACTGCATAATCAATTTCTTTCTGCCTCACAACAATTTCTTTTTGGCCTGGCCAGGCAACCTGACCCTGGGGTGGGAGCAGCATCCCCCCACTGGCAGAGGCCAGCAGAGCCTACCTGTGAGGTTCATGGAGCACATTACCTGGGTTCTACGGGGACAATAGTATAAACACAATGCCCGGTGGATGATATGTCTCTAAAATTACAGATATATCAGGAAGTCACAGAGTGGAAACTAGTTCATTTGCTACTCTCTGGGTCTGAATTGCAAGCCTAACTGGGATATTAAAACTTTGTTGTCTAAGTGAAAATATGTTTGTGTAGTGATGATAGCACTGCAATGTCTAGGATGAATGCACAGGAGGACAAGTCACCATGAGAAAGGGTATCACTGAGAGTATAAATCTGCTTTTATTTGTTGCTAATCTGTCCATTGTGATGAGGACAGATAAACCCTGCTGAAAAGTGAGGTAAGAACTTTACATCATCTGAATTTAGAGCCACTACTCGATGCCTAAAACCTGGCTGGATTCCCACTTCATTTTCTTGTTTTAAAGTTACCTTTTCCCTTTATTCCTTTCCTTCATTGTAAAGCCTTCCTCACAGTGCTGCCAGAATTTGAAAAAAAAAAATCTCTGATCTCATTTCCAATTTACCATTTTCTTACTATACATCTTGTCATGACCAAGCAGCCTTTATGTGTACTCTTTAGTTAATTTTTTTTTTTTTACTTTGTACAGATTTGGTTATCAGACACTTTAAGCAATGGCAGGGAAAATTGTGTTTTCAGAAGAGAAATCAACCAGGAACATTAACCAGCATGACTTGGTAAGAACCAGATTCTCCCAGGAAGCTTTGGGTAGTTAGTGAGTTACCAGAACCTCCAAAAGGTAGTTAATGGCCAAGAGAAAATGCTTTTAAGGTGGTAGCAACATACACTCTCCATAAAAGCTCAAGATCAAGCAAGGCAAGATACCTGACCACAGGTAACAGAGCTGTGGAAAAACAAAACTGTAGCCTCAAAACCCCTCCACTTTCCACTCTCCATTTTGTAATTCCTGGAATGCTCTACTTTTTTCAGAATTGCTTTCTAACTCTCACCTTGTTTTACTTTTGCTTCTGCCATCTTCATGTGGTTTTTCTTTACTTCATTCTTACTTAGTTTTTGTGTACACAGTCATTCCTTTAGTTTGCTTTCTTTCCTTTCTACTGTGAATTTCCTGTATTTCTCTTGCCTCCTCTCCCCTTTCCATTTTTACCTCTTTTTCATCTTATTCTTTGAATTTCACTTCTCAGTTCTTAATTCTGCTTCCTCTCCCACTGATCTGTTGTGGCTTTAATCATTGTTGAGAACCTCTAAAATACCTAGTGACTGATATTTTCTCCCTGAAAGAAGAGGGATTTGTGACTATGGAAAACCAGCTACAAAGACCCGACGCATTCAATTTTCAGTGCAGTCCTTTCCTTTCTTCTGTGGTGCTTTTGCTTGGGATTATAGCTGGACTGCTTACTGCAGCTCACAATGGCAAAGCCCTTCTGGCCTGACTTCTCCGCCCTGGCTTCTCTGCCCTGTGAGTCACAAGGCAAGGTATGTCAGAGCCACTGTGTTCACACTGATTGCTGGAATTTTAAAATTGCCCTTCACTGTGAAAAACTTACGCAGGTCTGACTGGAAAACCAACGCATGGCAAGGTGTGTCTGAGTCACTATGTTTACACTGATTGCTAGAATTTTAAAATTGCCTTTCACCAGGAAGAGCTTACTGAAGTCTGCCTGGAAAACCAAGTAGTGTTATTTAATAATGACCAGAAGCATTGTTCTCCTTGGCCCATTCATTCCCCCTCCCCGCCCCTTCATCATTTACAGTGTTGACAAAAGCACACAAATGGGTTCCTGGGAGAGGGGGAAGGAGCTTTGTGTCATCTCTCAGGCCAACTGGACCAGAAGTGAGATCCTGACAAAGGGACAACAGAAAAATATCAACTCATAAAATAGATAGGTTCTTCAGGACTCTAGGTTTTACCGCCTGACATTCAGAAATGCTAGACAGCCACGAAAACACCAAGTTCATTTGACCCTGAGGGATTTCAGTATAGCCTCTTGTAACACCTACATATGGACTACATGACTTTTCAATTTTTTAAATCATTGTTTTTGATAAGTTTCGTTGTGAATCCACTTTACCTCTCTGCATTTCTGGAAGAACTGAAGTGCAAACCTCAGTGAGTATGAGGTCGAAGTGACTCTCTGCCCTGCTGCAGGACCCAGGGGATGGTCTCTCTCAAAGGATACTTGTGGTCGAAGGTGTACCACATTCTGAAGAGCCACGCACTCTCCGTTTTTGTTGTGCTTTTATTCAAGTCATTTGCCTCCTGGGGAGAGACAATAGAAAAAAACATTGAATGAATAATTAATATAAAATATTAATATGTAATATCAACATTAATATACAATATATATTGTCACTTTAAAAATACACGTCAAAGCAAATTAACATTAACTACATTAAAAAAACTTTCTAGGGAGGGCTGGGGAGGGTGGGCTGGGATGGGAGTAAAAGACAGAAAACTGTACATGAAGAACAATTAAAATAAAATTTTAAAAAAACTGTCTAGGTATAGGTGTTTCCATCTAAATGGTAAAGCAGCTGTCATGAAAATTAGCTCAGAGATCGTGCCATCTGGCTTAGACTCTTATGGTGCAATTCAACATTTACTTTTCTTAATAATTCCTGTTTTATTAAACAGCTAAGAAATGTCACTTTTGACATCAAATAAAAATGATATTTCTGTCAGATTGCTGTTCTGGGAATTTTGCAGTTTACTTCTGTCAGATTTGAATGGTATTTATTTATGTCTTACCAAAAGGTCAAGACTAAAGAGATAATAACAGCCTAATAATTTTTAGACTAGTTTTCATTCAATTTCTTTTTGATAGGTTACTACCAAATGCTAGGGTTAATTTTTATTTTTTTCCTGCTTCAAAACAGATATTCCTATAGGAATCCTGTAATAGTTGAATGTGCTTATCTCATTAAAAAAACTTTTTTTTCCAAAAGGGCCACAGGGAGAGGGAGGAAGAAAAGGAATTAAAGACAAAAGAGAATGCATTTGATGGGTGTTTATGTGAGAGTAGCAGATGAAAATGTGGGAAAAAGAAAAAAGGTGACTAGTTTTTGTGAACTTTAGAGACAGATGATAATGAACATTATAGTGTGGTAATGAGGAGTTTCAGTGGCATTTTTACTTCTTTTGCATATCCCATTTTACATATTAAGATAATTCGAGGCTTCAATCAATTATAATTATCCTCATCATTAAAAACATTTATATGTTTACATGGACTTCATTGCTTTGTTTGGGCCCACAGTTTCCATTCCCAAATTGTTTCATGAGTTCACAGTCCAGTAATGGTGTGAACATTGTCAAGAAGTCATGACCCATGGAAGACAATGGAAATCCACTGGCTGCCCCAAAGCCAGCCCTTGGATGAATCCAATGTGAATTGCTTTCATTTTATTTTATTTACTTTTTGCCAGTTCCCGGATAGTTTCATTGCTGGTTGATGATAAGGAGCTGAACACAATGAGCTGCATTCTGCTCTCTGAGACATGTGGATCAGCAGATGTCACAGTTCTGTTCCTCCAAATGAAATGGGATACAAGACAGCAAAATGTGGTTCCTTGCTAGTCAGCCGTTTATCCTTTGTTTGAAGTGGTTGAAGCAGAGACTCACAATAAAATTAAGATCTGATTTCAAACCTTGTAGTTTCCCAAATAATGTTCCCTAGTAGCCACTATTCTATATAGTAGTGATGGAAATTCTGTGCCAGTCATTCAGGAAAGGATAGCTAAAGCTCTGTTGAGCAGGTTTCTTACATACAGAACATCTCAGGGTATTTCATTAGTAAATGAGCATTGTAAGACTTCAAGAGGGAGTTGTTTCTCAAAGTTGGGCAGGGATCCAACCGCACTGTGTGGGATATCTATAATTTTTTCATAGACATTCAAGTCCCACAGATCTGTGTTCTGATAGACTTGGAGTGCCATGCATTCTTTTTTTCTTTTAATTTTATTTATTTACTTTTAGAGAGAGGGGAAGGGAAGGAGAAAAAGAGGGAGAGAAACATCCATGTGTGGTTGCCTCTCGAGTGCCCCTTGCTGGGGACCTAGCCTGCAACCCAGGCATGTGCCCTGACTGGGAATAGAACCAGTGACCTTTTGGTTTGCAGGCCTGCACTCAACCCACTGAGCCACACCAATCAGGGCCCATGCATTCTTACCTAGAGTTAGACTTTATTTATAATTCATCATTCTCTCCCAAAAAGGAAACCAAAGTGCCTGGTTCAATTCCATCTTTCCCTGATTCTTTCTTTATCTATTTCTACCTCAAAAAAAAAGGCATCAGATTTGCAAAATCACTGCTGCACATAGTACTTTCAACATCTTGTATCATCTCTAAGTTGTTTCTAATCACCATTTCCCCAGCAGACACAGCATGTTGGGGCTCAGCCAGCAGAGTTAAGTGAAACTATTTACCCTCAACTGAGCTACTTATAAAAGCTCTGGGCCAGCAATGGAGTATGGATCTCTCTCTCTCTCTCTCTCTCTCTCTCTCTCTCTCTAGGAACAAAAGGAACTTACAGAATTTTATCTATCACCAGGCACAGGTAATTTTTGATGGCTGATAATATCTAGGGATGACAGATAGTTATTGAAGAAAAGTGATAGAAAGGAGTGTGAGCAGATTCCTGTGTTTTGTTGGATTGTTCATTTTAAGTAAAGGTGGGCCGTGCAGTGCTCAGCTCGGCTGGCAGTCAAGGGCCCAGAACTCGAGCACCCAGTCTGCAGTGGCCCTGCCAAGTCATGTCTGCAGCTGTGACAGTTCCCAGCTCTTGAATGCCCAGCCATTGAATGCTAGTCACATTAGCCAGTCATTAACTTTTTCAGACAGTATTTTTTCAGTTTTCACAACAATCCATGAAGGCAGGTCATGTTATACTTATTTTACAAGTGAGGACCTAGAAAAAAATCTGAGATGGGAAGAGATGAGCCCAAAGTCACATAGTGAGCAAGCGACAGAAGTGGGATTGGAAAGCAGGACTACCAGGCTACAAAGGCGGTGTTCTCTCTGCTAGTGTCTCACTCAGCCTCTGAACCTGGGAAAGCACAGGCATTGTGCAATCTGCTACTTGGGCTGCAGTTTTATCTGTAAAATGATGGAAAAAATTGGACTGGCTGTCTCCAAGGTCCTAATCATATGAAAATACTATATTTTATTAATGAAAAGAATAATAATAAAGGCTAATACTTGTTGAATATACCATGTGCCAGACACTATTCTAAAGGCTCTTCATATAGTAACTCTTAATTCTTATAACAATTTAATGAAGTATGTTCTATTGTTATTCTTATCTTATAGATGAGGAAACAGACAACTGAGGGCACAGAGCAGCAGCCAAGATTCCTTTCATCTAGGTGGGGCCTCTGGGTATAAGTGGGGAGCAAACTGGGACAAGGAGGCATTTGAACAAGGAGCTGAGTTTAGGACCTTAGGGTGCTCATGGAGGTTGACATAGACCAGCTTCATATACCCCAAAATTAATGAAAATGCATGGTGCCCCTCCGTGTCAGGAATGTCCTAGATTCCTAGATACTAGTTTCATGGTTTCTCAGGTATTGCAAACCTCCCTGCCTTCCCCACCCTTTCCTTCTCTATTCCATTCCATTCCATTCCATTCCATTCCATTCCATTCCATTCCATTCCATTCCATTCCATTCCATTCCTTTCATTTTATTTTCTAAGTTGAGTTTGACATAACTCAAAAGCACTCCTAAAAGGGCTTAAACTCTATTTCTGGCAAAACTTCCAGGGTAGGTTTTTGTCGGTTGATGAGAAAAACATATATTCGCTAACATTTTGGAAAAATGTTAACAAATATAATCTATTTTTCAAATGTTATCTTACTTGGGAGACTGGAGATGCTATTCACTTTACTACTTTGTGGAGAAATAAACTGGGTCCCAATTAGAACACAACACACAGCATGTCTCCTGGGTGAGGGAGATGCCCCTGATGATTCAGCCTTGACTTTCCTCCTGATCCTAGAAAAAAATTTTGAGTGAATATCTTAAATATCTGTTGGCTCAGTTTTGGATCCATTCATTTATATCTCTGAAGTTATTGATGACTTAATAACTTGGTTATGAAAGGCCATCAATAAATGAGTAGAAATAAATGAGTTAGTCTACTGTGTGCTCTGCTTGTGCACTGGGGGTTGAAGATAAATATGCCAAGGGAAGGCCAGCCTTTGCAGTCATCCTGGAACAGGGATCTGATGAGGCAGTGCAAAGGGCAAGCCACTGGGAAGGCATGGATGGGTAGAGGGCAGCAGGTAGCATCCTGGATTATTCACAAGCAGAGATCAGCTCACGCCCCAAGGGCAATGGATGTGAGCAGTCATTAGAAGTAGAATCTGGAACTTGGTGGTATTTTCTTTATCACTAGAAACGTTTCCTCTTTTTTGAGTTTCTTTATCCAAAGGAAAAGTAGTATGCACGTTGAAACAAACATGGGATCCAGAAACTGAAGACCAAGAGTTGAGTTCTGACTCTATGTTTACTGTTTAATAACAAAACACCAACTCTTAGCCTCATGTTTCACAGCTGTATATGGGAACTAGAGATTCAAAAGCACTAAATCCCAATATTTATTTGCCCTTGATACCTCTAGAAGACAGAGTGTTTGATATATGTGCAATTTCTGCTTCTTTTCCTCTGCTTCTGGGAAAATTTTCAAACTGACTGGGGCATTTGATACCTTTCTTTTTTTCCTCCTTAAACAAGAGAAGAAACCAAAGGTTTGGAAGTGACTGAATACAGGAGGGAGTAAGCAGTTGTCTTTTAAGTGACCCCCTCACCCTTAGTAACACCCCAGAGTGGGAGCAACAGAAAATGATAATGGTATTCTTTGTTTTAGGCTTATATGGACTCCTGAGAGAAAGAAAACAAAAGGCCCAGCCAGAAATCTGTGAAAACAAGACATTGTTGTATTAACCTCAATGAAAAACAACTAAGCAAACATAAATATATTCCTCTATCAATATTCGAATGAGAGGCCTTTGCTAAATGAACTGGATGAACTCTGCTCTGGGGTAATCATATGGGATCACTCCTCATTTCAGGAGGATTCAATGGTTTACAAGAGAGAAGAGATTTTTCTTTGTAATTCTCAAGATTTCACATTCAATATTAATGTCAATGTGAGTTGCATGGAATGACAGCAAAGACAAATAATTATCATAACAAATCTGTGGAGCTCCAAACTGTTTTTCAAGTAGTACCTGTGAGTGGGATTTGATGGTAGTATTTTGTCCTACCACCTTCCCCCAGTTCGAAATTATTTATGAAATAATTTTCAAGTTGATTGTCTTGATTTTGTAATTACCAAGGGGAAGAGCAGATTTTATGTCCCTACAGGGAAATATTACTGGCTTCTGAAGAGGTAGCATAATATAATTGAGGGTCAATAAGATTTTTTTTTCAAATTTCTATTTTGAAAGGTAAATCATTAATTCTTAGCCTCCACATAGAAAGTATTTCATACAAATATTTTCCTTCCCCATGCCATGCTAAATTCATAAATATTCCCAAGAAAACCTAATCAGAAAATACATGCTCAGGGAGACAACTACTTACGGACGGGTAAAACTGTCAACACGAAATACAGACATCACAGACATACCACCAGATGGGTTGAACTCATGGTTGAGCTAAAAGAAAGGGCCTGGTTCAAATAACTTTGTCCAAATAGAAGATCCAAGATAAGCCAGGGGAAAGGTGTTTGGTTCAGATGAATATAATATTGAGGTAGTTTTAAAATGTATATCCATACGTTCTTTGGAAATTTTCTTTTTAAAAGATGGAGACTTCTCCTTCCCATTGTGCATGGACTGATCTAAGTGACTCTTTTTTAGTCAATAGAATGGGACAGAAGTGATGCTGTGTTCTAGCTAAGACTTGGTCATAAAAAGACATTGTGGCTTCCTCCTTGCTGTCTCTCTTAGACCACACGAGGGAAGTCAGCCACCATGTCTTTTTAATTTATTTTATTTTTTAAATTTTATTTTATTGATTGTGCTATTACAGTTGTCCCACTTCCCCCCTTCATTCCCCTCCACCCTGCGCCCCCTCCCACCCACATTCTCCCCTTTAGTTCATATCCATGTGTCATAAGTTCTTTAGCTTCCACATTTCCCATACGATTCTTGCCCCCCCCATCTATTTTCTACCCACCATCTATGCTACTTATTCTCTGCACCTTTTCCCCCTCTCTCCTCCTCCCACTCCCCTGTTGCTAACCCTCCATATGATCTCCATTTCTGTGGTTCTGTTCCTGTTCTAGTTGTTTGCTTAGTTTTAAAGTGCTTCTCAGATAAGGTCAAGTTCAAGGAGTTCATCATCACCAAGCCCTTATTATATGAAATGTTAAAGGGACTTATCTAAGAAAAAGAACATAAAAAATATGAACAGTAAAAAGGCAGCAAACTCACAGTTATTAACAACCACACCTAAAACAAAAGCCATCATGTTTTGAGGACACTCATGTAGCTCTTCGGAGAGATCCTGCAGTGAGGAACTGAGTTGCCTTGCCAATAGCCAGCAAAAGAGCTGAGGCCTCCTGCCCACACGGAGTGGATCCTCCCGCCTGGTCAAGCCTTCATAGGGCTGTAGCTCTAGCTGACATCCTGATTGAAATCTCATGAAAGACATTGAGTCAGAAACATTATGCTGTCTTTTTTTTCAAATTCCTGACCCATAGAAACTGTGAGATAATAAATGTTTGTTGTTTTAAGCCAGTAAATTTTTGGATAAATTTTATGTAGTGAGAGGGAGCTTATATAATGATAAATTGGAATCATAAGTTCTAGATATAAAAGGCATTGGGCTGGAGTTGGGAAGAGATAATAAAATGATGAGGCATAACTCTGTAGTTTACAAAGTACATTCATGAAGGTAATGTATATACAGAGAAGTTAAATAACTTGCTCAAGGACACATAGTGAAAAGAGGTTGAATGTGAACCCAGACAATTTGGTTCCAGAACTTCTACTCTTAACTGGCATTCATTCATCCATCCATCCATCCATCCATCCATCCACCCATTGATACAAACATATAACATACCCGTATCAAGCATTAATCTAGATACGAGGAGGATGCAACAGTTACAAATTACAAGTTTTTATCCTCAAAGAGCTTACACTGTAATTAATACAATGATAATACTAAGGTAAACAACTACCTACCATAAGTTCAGAGAATAACAGCAGGTAAGGGAATGGGAGAACAATGAAGGAGAAGTTATTGGCAGGTCAGGGCAGGACACTCTGAGAAAGTGGCCTGACGTACAGAAGAGAGCCATGTGAGATCTAGGGGAAAATGGTCCAGGAAGGTGGTTCTGCAAGCACGAAGGCCCTGGAGTTGCAATGTGATGGTGTGCTTCCCAGGCAGCAGAAAAGCCAGCGTGGCTGGAGCAGAGAGAGCAAGGTGGGAATGGATGGAGGCAAAGTAGGAGAGACAGAGAGGGGCCAGATCATTGGCCTGGGTGATGAGCATGGTTTTATTCTACATGTGATGGAAGCTTTGGAACTTGGAAGTAATAAAACAACCATTTTTAAAAACTAGTTTTTCTCCTATTTCCACTCAGCCCATTGTTACGATGAGTTTAATTTTCATATTTTCTCACATAATTTTATTTCATTTTTTAATTATTTATTTTTTATCCTCACCTGAGGACATTTCTTCATTGTTTTCAGAGAGAGAGAAAGGGAGAGAGAGAAAGTTCAGTGCTAGAGAGAAGCATTGGTGGGCTGCCTCCTGGACCAAGGACAGAACCTGAAACACAGGCACATGTCCCAACTACAAATTGAACCTACAACCCTTTGGTTGCAGAATGATGCTCCAACCAACTCAGCTACACAGTCTAGAGCCATAATTTTATTTTATTTTTTACCACTAAGCTTGTTCCAATATGGGCTCTCTTAAGGCTAACTTCCAAATTTTATTTTTGGTTGTCATTTATGTTTCTGTGTCACCTGGTGGATCAGTTCTGGTCACTGCAGCTCAGGAAAGTCAAAGCAGAGCTTAGAGGTTCAGAGAAGGGCCACTTCAATAACTAAGCCAGGGATAATGAAAGGACTGGGACTTCTCCAGTAGAGACCTTAGTAAGAAGGGATATAGGAAAGGGTCTATTAAAAAAGGCAGGGTGTGGGCAAGGTGAATGAAGATTTGTTTACTAATTCCCAGAAAACCTTCACCTGGAGTACCCTTAGAACTTGAAAGAGCTCATGTGGTAAAGAATAAAAGCATTTGTTCTCTGCACAATTGATAGTTATTACTCATAGTCATCTAGAGTTCCAAGGACTGGAAATATAAGTCGGTTCACAAGGGGAAGAGATTAATGAGCTGATGGGAGGGTCCTCCTAGTTATTAAACAAAATTTCATTTTGCCTTGTGAATATTTCAAATATTCTTAATAGACTTATAGAAAACAGAATACAGGTTCTCACATATACATCCCCCATACTTAACAACTATTAACATTTTTCCATATTTGCTCCTATGCCGTTGGAGTTGGCCTCATAGAAGGTAAATTCCATGCTACACCCTTACAAATATTTCAGAAACTGAATACGTACTAGGCTCTAAAATTGATCTCACCCAGATGAGGGTTTTTTATATTATTGTAACTAATAGTATTTTGAGAAAAATATAATGAATACTTCAGAGCAAATATCTTGGGTTCTCCTTAGGCCAACATTAAATTTATTTTGGCTATACTTAACTTATGACTTATATAGCCAAGTTTTTACTGTTTAGGATGAAATTCCATATACTGATATTTATCTTACCTGCAGATTCTACAGTTACAAGCTCTAGAAAGCAGAAATAATAAAGAGGAAGAAAAGTGGAGGAAGATGGCACCTGCATTTTAGTGGGCACCTTTCATACATCAGGTACAACATATAAAATCACACTTAATCTTTACCTTTACCTTGACCAATCAGGATATCTGTTATAAACCTATTTTATAAATGATGAAAGTCAAGTTCAAAGAATTAAGAGAAAGTTATTGTTGTCAACTTTCTCAAGATGACAACAACAGTATAAATTTCTAGCCACTTCAGCAACACCCAAACTCCAGTCTCTAGTTGCTCCACTCAGTGAGTCTGCTGCTCTCTGCTTAGACTGTCTACCTCCTTGCACTGCAGTTGGGAAAGGGCGTCCAGGTAGAAGGTCAAGGAGAACCTAGGCTCACCTCACTTGTTTTCTTTCTCTCCAGGATCATTGAGCATCCTTTTAATCAGTGTTTTGAACTTTGCATCTAGTAGATTGCTTGTCTCCATTTTGTTTAGTTCTTTTTCTGGAGTTTTGTTCTATTCTTTCATTTGGGACATCTTTCTACATCTTCTCATTTTGGATTCTTCCTTGTGTTTGTTTCTATGTATCATGTATATCTGCTATGTCTCTTGGTCTTGGTAGAATACCCTTATGTAGTAAGTGTCCTGTAGGGGCCAGTGGTACATTCTCCCTTCTCACCTGAGCTAGGTATTCCAGGTGTGTTACTTGTGTAGGCTGTGTGAACCCTCCTGAGCCTTGATTACTGTTGGCACATCAGTGGGTGGGATTGACCCTCAGGCTGACTACTATGAGAATTGGCCATGACCACGGCATATGAGCTGCTGTGGGGCTTGGGGGACTGACCCATGGTCTGGATTCACTTTGGCATCATTCTGTTGTCTGCTGAGTCAACCCTTTGGGTGTCTTGTTTGTAGAGGTGGTTGAATGGTCCTCTGGTGTGGTGTAAAGATAGCCACCAGATACGTAAATTCTGGGAACTCTTGGGAGGGGCTCTGGTGCAGGTTGAGGTCAGCTACTGCCTGTGCCTAGCCTGGGGCCACTTGATGTAAGTTACAAAGTAGTATGCAGAATGTTGCTACTTGTGCTGGGCTTGGAGGTGCCTGGTAGAAGCTAAGGTGTGATCCGAAGTGGGCTGAACTAGTGCTGGGATTGGACCCACCTAGCAAGAAGTATTGGGCATGCTGAGGCCAGATGATGCTTATTTGGTGTTTGTAAACCATTGAGAGATTTTAGAAACTCTACAGCATGAGCCAAGACAGGCCCTTCATATGGAAAAGCATGGTGGGAACAGCTTGAGTGGACCAAAAAGTTGAGTAGAGCGGGGTCTCAGGGAAATCACCAGGGTGGGCAGAACAGTATGAGCCAGATTGATGGAGTCTCATATATGGCCTTGCTGTCAGCTTTTTTGGGCAGTGAGCTCAGTAAAGGAACAATGGCTTCTGCCAACACTTCTATCTGGGAGAAAGCTGTTCCTTTAGACTTTGCCCTAAAGCCAGTAAATTCACTTCCTCACTGTATGTCCCTTGTGCTTTTGAGCTGCTGCCTTAGTACAGGAGCTCAGAGCAAGTGAGTCTGAGTGAGTCTATGCATGGTCCCTTAGGAGGAACTTCCTGGGACTCTAGAAGCCTCTGTCTCACTCAGCCACAATCCTAGATGATTTTTACAGCCAGAAGTTACAGGGACTTCTCCTCCCAGCACTGGAGCCCTAGGCTGGGAAGCCTGGTGTGGGGCTTGGACTCCATGCTCTGCAGAGGGGACCCCTGCAGCTAAGATATCCCCTGCCAATTTTCATCTGCCACACATGGGTGTGGGACCAGCCTGTTCTCATCTCCACCTCTCCTATCAGTCTTCACCTGCCTTTTTCTTTATATCCTTAGTCATAGGATTTTTGTTCAGCTAGATTTCGGGTCCTTATCTGTGATGCTTGTTCTGTAGTTTAGTTATAATTTTGATGTGGTCACGAGAGGAGGCAAGAACAGTATTTATGTGCTCTACTATCTTTACTGTAAGTCCTATGTAGATGTTTTCAGTAAATATTATAAACATATTTTCTCATCCTTATGATATCCTTAATAACATTTTCTTTTCTCTAGTTTAATTTACTGTAAGAATACAGTATATAAGTAATATAACATACAAAATATGTATTAATTGATTGTTATGCGTTAAGGCTTCTGATGAATAGTGGTGTATTAGTACAGTTGATCCTTGAAAAATGTGGGGGTGTAGGGACACTGAACCCCTATGTAGTCAAAAATCCATGTATAACATTTGACTCCCCCAAAAGTTAACTACTAAGTTTAACTGCCTATAAATTAGTTGATGATTTTATGTTTTTATATACAATCTGTAAGTTGTAACATGAGATACTGGAACTAGGATAATTTTTGATATACTTTTAAGAGGGAAATATGTAACTATGTGCAAAATTACATTGGAAATATGAGGATGATAATAGTCTGCACTCAGAGTTATCTTGGAAAGTGAGGAGTTAATGTATTTACGGTGCTTAGAACAGTGTGAACAACAATATCGGTACCTAACACATATTAGGATGGTCAGGGAAAATAGCAAAAGGGAAAAAGAGGAATAATAGTAGCAGCCCTTCTTGGATAGCAGGGATTTTTATTGAAATATTAAAATCAGGTGTGATGCTCCAGCGAGTCACCTTCTCTGTAACGCTGTGCTCCCAAAGACAGGGAATCAATTCCAAATCAATTACCAGGAAAAGTTGCTGTGGGGTGAGGGGGAGGGTCCTGAGGGGTGTGTGTGTGTGTTAATTTAAGAGACAGAATTCACAACTGCAGTACCTTCTGTTTTTCAAAGTAGCACATCTATGTAGAGTATGTATTAGAGTTTAATAGCCGCGTGTGGAACATGGTTTCTAAGCTTCTGGGCCAGATGCAAGTAAGAGTGCAATACCATTCACACTCTAAAGGTGTTACAAGGCAAAAAGAAAAATTGTGGTGCTGCTAGTTAGTCACAGCTACAAGTTCATATTTCCCTAAGGCTTTTTAAAAAAAACTTTCCATAAATAAAGACAGATGTTCTTTAAAAATATGTTTATTATTGATTTTGAGAGTGCACGATCAATAATTGTCATAACTATCTCTGAAATTTTTAGCTTTTGATAAATAAAAATAATGTCGTTTTTAAGAGAGGTTGACCAGGGTGAAGATTAATCTGTTTGCTAATGCAAGCCCAGTTTAATAAATGCTTACCGAGTGGAAGCGCACAGCCCTCCTGAGAATTAGGGTTTATGCCCTGTCATCAGACTGAGCAACAGATGCCGATCATAAACAATGAGCTGTCAGGCAAAATGAGGACAGAGCGGTCACTGACACATGGTTTGGAAAGTACCAGACCAAACGAACGAAAACTGTCCAGGGTGAGGGACCACTGCATGGGTGCTGTGGTTTGTTCCTACAGCCTGGACCCGCTGCTCCCTGTGTCTTGACACTGGACACAAGAATTATTCCAAGGTGTGGAGAAAACCTCTTTTTGAAAGGTAGCTACCTGGTAGCCAAACATTATCATTATTCAGAGCACTTTCAGGATGCTTCTTAAAATAAAAATTATTTTTAAGCAGCAGCAACTCAGTAGAAACCATGCAAATTATAATGTTAGTTAACATTTAGATAGCTCTTTATCAGTCCTCTACAGCAAGCTCCAAACGAGAAACTTCTTTTAAAACACCATGGCCTGTGAAGTTTTATATAACCTGAGGAGAGAGTATAATTTGCCCTCTAATGATAACAATTCAATATATTACTGATCATTAATGTCCCCCCACTTCGGTTATCAGAAAGCTTACTTATGGTTCAGTGATAGCAAGTCTATAGGACCTTATGATCTAAGTATTTATGATTCCTTTTTTCTCCTTTGATTTTGGCTTTTTGCTTCTATTAATTTTTTCATTGAATTTTAAAATTCTTTAAAAATATTTTACTCTTATTTTATTATACTTGGTGGTGTAAGCTGCCTCAAAACTAATTTCATTGTTAGGTAGCTCTTATAGATAAAATTTCCCTTATTTGTCAAAAACCTGGAGAAGTAGACATTATTATTATTCACCTTCTACACTACAAAGAAACGAGACTCAAAGATGTAAAAAACTTGCCTCAGAGCCAAATACAATGTAGTTTTCACTGCACTGTGTTGTACCAACTCATTCACTAACAACAGCAAAAAGTTTTCTACTGGTTTGAGTTTCTAGAGGTAAGAGTTATTACTGAATAAACATTAGTGTGAATAAGCTAAAATTAAATGCATTTAAATTGAAAAGGAAAGGAGTTACGTAGTAGGTAATATTATCAATAATTATATGTGATTAAAAATATTAGGCAGTTAGAGAAAGATAAAGAATCTTCTTACTCTATCTCTTTTCTTTTAGAGAAAAAGATATGAGAAGGGTAAAATTTAGTTGAAAGCTTTACTTCAAAGTAGAAGAATGGATTAGTTGACCTATATCAGATGAAAATGCTTTGTGAAAATCAGCTACCACCAGCCCTTAGTGCCCGCTCATGACAGCCCACCAGTGCAAGGAGATGGCTCTGATCTCCTTCTGAGGTCACCAAGCTGGCCCTAATCCCTGTGCACTGGCACCCCACTGTGCTCAGGCCTGCAGTTAGGTGTGTTTCCTGGGCAAAGTAGTTTCCGAATATACCATCAGCCTAGCTTTGGAGCACATGCGACAAAAATATTAAAGTATATATGAGCCAGGATCATTAACATAATTTTCCAGCCCTTTCTGTAGAGCACAGGATCCTTCTTTCTATGTGAAGCCGGGAAGCAGCAGCACTAACTGGCTAACCACATCGATGGTACTGTAGGGAAAAATCATACATAAAAGAGACGGATCTCCTTCAAATTCGGATATGATCGTACACAATTCTTAAGTATCATTCACTATGCTATTTGATCATGTCTGTCTACTAGCAATTTCAGCAAAAGGTGCAACATTTCCACACAACTGTTCAAGTACTGAGTTAAAAATGGCTAAAGCAAAACTGCAGTGACATGTTCTACTCTGATGTCAGGTTCAAGTCTAGAGTTTGGAGAAAACACTTCCCTTACTGGAGGGAACAACAGATTGTTCTGAAAAACTTTCCCTAAGGCTCTCTGTAGATAACGATTGCTTAGCTAAGTCAGCTGCTGTGCTTTTGCAAATTTTCAATATTTCTGTACACCCGGACCTGAAAAATGAAAAGTCATGTCTCAGAAACAGGTCCATTTGTTGGATGTCCAACATGCATCGGACATGCACTGAGAAAATTTCACTGTGATTAGTTAGCTAGCAAGTTACTCAGCAGGGATTTGAACTCCAGGCTACCCGATTTCAAGAGTCCTGTTCTTGCTCCCACACTGCAGTTCCCGGGCCTCCTGCTGCCACGCAGAGGGCACAAGTGTATGAAGGGTGTAAGCACTCCAAAGGTTATACAGAGGTTAGTGACTCCCTAAATCCCGGTGGGTTCTGTAATCCTCTGATTAGTTTCATCTACAGAGGTAGCTCCCTTTAGAACAAGCCTCTTGGCCACATGTTGAACTAGCTCGGGACATTCCATGGAACAGAACATCTCGTATCTCTATACTCTAGGCATTGGCTTCTTTGACTTGCCTGGTGTGAGGAGGGCTCTTCCTTCGGATCTTCATCCAGGTCCACGCCAACTCTGTTAAAGAAAACAGAAAACTGGTAACGGCCTTGCTGTAGTTGAGACAAGACAGTCTTGTGTGTCAAATTACCTGAACCTAACACAATACAAAGCAGAGGGAAGGTATGGCAAAATGACATCCTACCTCTCCCAGAATCAAAAGAACTTCAATTAGATCTACGGCAAAATGAGAAGTGCGCACAGCTGGGCCTGCACGCAGCGGGGAGGTGGGGCCCCGACAGCCAGTTCTCTTGTCTTTCCCAGCAAGAGCAGGGCCTGCCAGCCTGGAATAGGAGCCTCAGGAAAACAGCCTGCAGCCCCCACAGCAGGGCTCCTGGAGGGAAGGCTGCCTGCTGCACTCCATAACTCAACTGCTCTGGGCATGTGGGGGCCCCCGGCTGGACAGGATCCCCGCAAGACAGAGAAAAACCGGGTCCTTTCTCCAGGAGCTAACAGAGGCTGCTGGTGGGGAGGGTCCAGGTCTGTGGGAACTGAAGCTTATACGATTTGTTTTGGAGGGGGGCTGTTTACGAAAGTGGCTTTGGAAAATAAATTAGCAAAACTCACGTACTTTTAAAATCTGGAAAATGTAAAACATATCTCAAAATTCAGGAAATACATATAATATTCTAATTAGTTAACTGCCTGATGCACCCCCCCAAATAAGTTATAGTTAAAATAAGTTTGTGAGTTTTTCCTGCATACTTTGATCCCCTCTTTATATGATAATGATTTTGTGTTAGAACAAGAAGGCTTCCCTCTAGCAAGACTGGTCAAAATTATTATTATTATTTTTAAAGATTTTATTTATTTATCTTTAGAGGGGAAGGGAAGGAGAAAGGGAGAGAAATATCAATGTATGGTTGCCTCTCGCTCATCCCCTGCTGGGAACTGGCCCGCAACCCAGGCATGGGCCCTGACTGGGAATCGAACCGCAATCCTTTGGTTCGCAGGCCTGCGCTCAATCCACTGAGCTACACCAGCCAGGGCTGGTCAAAATTATTGATAGCTGGGAGGCATTGCAGCATGCCAGCTTACACGCAGATGCACCTGCGTGCAGTACGGCTACAGGTAAGTGCCCTGCAAAGACAAGATTTCTGATCAATGTCATTTCACACAACTCTCCATGACACTCTTAGCATATGTGCTACACCACTGAATATCTTCCCGAGTTTGCGTTTTGACGGGGTGTCATGAGAATGGAATCCTCCACTTTGAATTTTGCACACCCTGTGATGGAATTCTCCAGACTAGCTCTGGTTCAGTGAATTTCAAACCTTGTTTTTCCTCCACCGCCTGCAGATTTCTGAAGCCAGGTGCTATGGGATATGCTCCTCTTTGGTTCAACCAGAGGCACTGTTCCCAGAAGCTGGTTCTGCACCTGGATGGCCGGCAGTCACTTGCCCCTGCACAGAAGCGACTCTGGGCCACGGGCTTATCCCACTAAAGGCAAACTAAATGTATTTCCAATTCTGTTTCCCCTTAGTCGGGTCCCCCGTCTGCCCACAGCCACTCCAGGGCCGATGACCAGGGGAGAAGTCTGTTGGAGGGGAAGCTATAGTGGATATGAACAGCACTTGACCCCAACTGTAGCTAAAATATATTCTTTTCACAGAACTTACAAAAACACAAGACCATGGGAACACAACATGGGGCTATTCCCAGGCTCTTGGAAGGGCAAGAGCAAGTCAAGGGCCCTGGAGCTTAAACTTCCTCTGCTCCAGAGGGGGCCCTGCCTGTCGTGGGCTGGGGTTGGGGGCAGGTTGGGACGGCCCTGGGGGTGGGCTGCTCAGGACTGCAGCTGGCGCCACAGCCTGCACCAGAGCCTTTCCTGTGAGCATCCCAACGTCCCCAGCTGTACAGTCTTTCCTTCAACCAGGCCCTGTACACACAGGCCACCCTGCAGCTCTGTCCTCTAGGTGGGGGAAGGGGAGGCAGGGTTAGAAGCCAGCAGGCAGGCAGGAGCCTGTGGAAGGAAAGCTGCAACCATGGAGAGGCAGCCAGTGAAAATACCTGATTCTTCAAAAATGAGTGTCCTCTAAGTGTGAATACCCCCTCTCTAACCCGGGGTGGGAAATGAGTAGCTCTTTATTTTATTCTGAACTTTTGGCCTTCAGGTAACTGGGAAGGGCCTCTGGAGTTTGACTGACCTTGATTCTCTCGGAGTAGAGAGAACTATTTGATCTATGTCATTGAAGGTGGAGGGAGAGAAGAAACGGCAGGGGCGAGAGAAGAAAGGATGAGGGCAGAGAAAGAAAAAGAGGAAGGGGAGGGAGGGGCAGTGCAAGGATAGGGAAAGGGAAGAGGGGGGAGTAGTGAAGAGAGAAGAATGGGGGAGGACAAGGAGGTGAAGGGTGGAAAGAAGGAGAGAGGAGATGAGAAAGGGGAAGGATAAAAGAAGGGGGAGGGAAAAGAGAGTGGAGGGGGGAGTTAAAGTCCAGCCTCCCAAGATAGGTCCAGGCAGTGGCCTTGGGGTGCTGGTGGTCTGAGTCCACCCCTATGAACAGTGGGGCCTGAGCTGGAGGTCCTTCTGTCCCCTTCTTATGCGGCTGGCCCACCCAAGCCCCTCTGGTGGGTCTGAGCTCTCTGGCTGACGCTGGAAGCCCCCAGAAGCCCCTTAGTGCTGGGGAAGCCTAGATCCCCACCCCTCAGAGCCACCTGGCACCCATGTGGATTGTGACTGAATAAGGGTCTTGAAGTTCCCACTGCTGCCTCTGTCGTAGGGGTTTCTAACCTGAGGCCCACAAGCCGCATGCAACGCAGGATGGCTATGAATGTGGCCCAACACAAAATAGTAAATTAACTTAAAACCTTTTATTTGCGAATCAGTTTTCATTAGTGTTTGTGTATTTAATGTGTGGCTCAAGGAAACTCTTTTTCCAGTGTGGCCCGGGGACGCTGGAAGTTTGGACAGCTCTGGTCTATCTGGTCACAGAGCCTTTCTCTAGTTCTCTGTGTAAAAAAACTGGAGAGGACAGAAATCGAATTTCACAAGACACCCAACATTTAAAGTTTGAGGCAGTATATACTAAGGTTTTCCACTAAAATTTAAGCTTTCCTCCTTAGCAACAACCAAAGCAGACCTTTCAAGTTTCAATTATTCCAACAGGCAGATGGAGCTGAGGAATGACAGCAGGGGATTAAGTTTTTCAGTTTTATGTGGGACTTGGTGAAGAGCATCTCTGAGTGATGAGCAAGGAGCAAGGACAGGCCTCTTTCCTCCTCCCATTTCACCGAAGCTCAGTGGCTCTCCTGCGGCCAGGCCCGCAGCCCTTCCTGGCCTGGAGCAGACAAACATCTCAAGTGACTGAGGGAAG
Organism: Glossophaga mutica; assembly: GCA_039655065.1. NCBI lineage: Eukaryota > Metazoa > Chordata > Mammalia > Chiroptera > Phyllostomidae > Glossophaga > Glossophaga mutica. The sequence goes on along the minus strand of CM077304.1, from coordinate 169,644,460 downwards.
AGAAACCCTGAGGAGGTGATTTTCCCCTTAGGGAAGCTGGGTGAACAAACAGACACTGCCTGTGCCCTCACAGGGCGTAGAGTTTGGCAGGTTTAATTAAGTGCTCGGGGATGGGGGGGGGCGGGAAGGCACATTGGAACGATGCCTCTTTTCCTTTGTGATCTTAACTCCTTTGGATGAAAGTTGTGTCAAAGTGTATTCCCTTGCTCCTGGCCCCTTAAACAGTGTGTGATTGGGATACTCCAATCTTTACTGAAGTTTGAGTATCGCGCTGGCCCCATAAGGCTAACACTCGCTGTGCTATAACGACTTCTGAGAGATATATGAACTTCTTTATGTTCACATTAAATGGTCCCTGCCTACTAATCTTTTCTTTTTAAAATTCTTGTATCTGCTGGTTAGGCTGCCTTGATCTTCTGCCTGCGACAATATATGAACATATTGTCCCTATGTTTCCCTCCCTTTTGATGTAGAATAGAACTGATAACCTGATAGTCAAGTCTAATGCGTTTACACATTTAAACACATACAACAAAAAATACAACCTGAACATTATAGGAGGGCTTGCACAAAACACAGTTGTTCTCTGCCCCACCCCTGCATCCCCTCCGACCAACTCTCCATGGACTCTGAGGGCAATTTTCTGCCTTTTCTCTAATGTGATAGATGAACTCCTATCGCATGTCTGGCACATTCACACAGCGTCCCCAGGGCTAAGCAAACATGCCAGCTGTATCTGTGTTTCTCATCCTCCTGTTCAAGAAAACAAGTCATAATGTGAAAGTGATATTCTTTTTCAGGTTAACCTTGAATCCATTGATGCTATGTGTGCATACAGCAGCTCCCCAGGTGAGATCATAGGTGTATCAGATGAAGTTTGATTTCCTTAGGTGATGTCCAAGGCCCTCTAGCACCTTCCCAGAAGTAGTAAGCCACCCTTTCTGCTGGTCTGATCTGGACGCAGTGCTTCAGGGAGGGTAACTGGACCTGTCCTTGTTTCTGAGATCGTCGGTCTGTGCTATGATGGCCCTGCTCCACCCTGTGTTCACCTTTCCAGTTTTACCCAGTTGTGCAGGGCAAGCCAGTGCTCTGTGCTCTGCTTGATACCCTGGTCCTAGTTGGAATCCTAGAACTTAGGACCACTGGATAGTTGCTGAGGGGTAGTGACACCCAGCTGTTAAGAGGCTCTCGCTGGTGTGTGACCTGCATCACTCACTGTGTCTCGGTTTCCTTGTTACTACAATGGGGATAATAACAGAACTTGCCTTTCCTGGCTGTGGTGAGGGTTAAATTAGAAAATCCTTATAAAGTGGTTAGCACAGAACCTTGTACCTAGTAAGCTCTTAACAAATGTTAGCGGTTATTGTCAATGTTATTGTTTTTGTTCATATCACTTTTTCTAAAAACTAGTGGGGCCAGGGCTGAGTCCTGCCACACTCACTGTTCACTAATTTCAGAGATGAACCCTCCTAATGCCCAGTTCTGCACTGGGCAGCTCTTGGATATATAGTAACACCTATAGTTTAGCCACAGGGAGTGGCCAGTGCACAGCAGGGATCTGTAGTTTCACAGGAAAACATCATTTTTATCTGAGACCAAACTTCCCAGATAGAAATTTATTTACAATTTACAGGTGGTTTGGGGAGGTGAGTGGGGAATGAAGAAGGAAAGGAAGGTATCCATAGAGCAAAGGAAAGGGAGGGAAAGGGTAGATCTGAGGCAAAAAAGCAGCAAAGAGAAGGGAGGTAAGAAAGAAGGAAATGCTGCGGCACTGCACAGACTAGGTGCAGGAGCTGGGTGAGTGGCCCCAAGGACCCTGAGGGTGCTGAGGGTGCATGTCCCCAAGAGCGGGGACACCAGGGGGTGGGGATGGACAGCTACCAACAGAGAAATTCCTCCAATGGAAAGAAATGAAGAATCAGGAAAGGATTAAAATGCAACTAAAAAGCCTGGTTAAAATTTGATATGATGTTTTGCATTCTTGATGTAGCTTTTAATTTTAAGCAAGTTGAGTACTGCCTCTGTGGTATTCCAATGGAAATGAGAGTGAGCGTTCTGTATTCCCAGCACCCTCCAAAATCTTGCTCGTTTCCTCATTTTCAAGGAGCATCGGGTCCATTTTTAAAACAAAACACATCTGTGCACCACAATGCACCTCCCTTCATATCATGCCTCCAGTCTTCTGTGAGTTTTATTGGACATATTAAAATCTCAGGATGCTTCAATTTCCAACCATGCCAAAAAAGCATGTTCCAAAGTTAGATATTTTTTTAGAGGGGAAGAAATGTAAATAATGAACAAAAGGCTCACTTTTCCCATTAAAGCAAACAAAATCCATTCTGATCCTATCACTTAGCACCTCCTGAAAGGCAATGAAATATTACTAGAGGTCAGTCTCATTGTGTGAATTCCAATAGTATTAGGTGAAATTGTGGTTCTCTTGAGCCCCTGCTGACAGACACTGGGTGGTGGGGAGGAGAAACCGTTTCCTCTAAGAACTGTATTTAATGACTAAGTGTGAAAAAATGACATTTTCAGTCAGGGAAGAGTGAATGAATGTGGAGCACACAAACACAGCAGGACAATGGAGGAGTCTGAAAGATTTGCAGAGCTTTGAGGACTATTGTGTAGCTGTGAGAACAGCGCACAGTGTCAAAATCTGTACTTCACCCCACTCCACCCCACACCACCCCACCCCATCCCACATTATTTGAATAAACATTAGTATAGCTATGTATGACCTAAATTAATCTCACACAATAAATCATTCAAATATTTTAAATTCATTTTGCAGAAATAAGAAAATGAACTAAAGTAAGCAGGAAAACTCACCTTAATTTATATTGCTATCTCGGCATGGCATAGTGGTTAGGACTCGGGACCATGCAGCCAGGCTGTGTGGGTGTTAATCTCACTTCTATCATTTGCTACATATCTAACTTAATCTCTTTAAATCTAGATCTTTCAACTATAAATGGGAATAAGCATGTATATACATTATGGGTTATTATCAGGATAAAATGAGTTAATGTATATTGTGTTATATGTATATATATGTATATATACATATATATATTCCTATGTACTATAAGTATATGTAAAATATTGGCTGCCACTTAGGAAGCGCTCATGAAATGCGGTCTTGTTGTTTTTGGTGTTATTATTACAGAGAAATTAGTGTATTCTAAATTGAATGGTAAATACAATGTAGGTTAAAGCCAAGAGTAGATTTCCTATAAATGATAGATGCTAGAATATAAAGGTCAATGACAAGATCTAATGGGGAAGACAGAAAATGGAAACAAAAACTGAAGTATGGTGAGATAAGCTTTGTACATACACCAACAAAGAGCCCAACCAAGTTGGGCTGTGGAGGGGTTGGGTACATTTCACAGAGGAACTGGGCATTGAAAAGTGAGTATAGTGTACATGCTGGACATTAAGCTTTTGATTGCTGAGGCATCCATTTTAAAAGACATTCATCCTGAATAAACACATTACCTGTTATAGCTATACTACACGGCTACTAGCAAACAGCTACATAAGGAATTACGCTGCCCTCATTCATAAAGTTCCCTCTTTGAGAAAGCCCTGGGTAACCCAGATAACTGCTTGAGTCATTTGACTAAGTCACATTAAGCTTTAAACTAGCCAGTGAAGAGTGAGCCCATGGAAACCTGAGCACCCCACCTTTGGACCCTACTAAAGGCAGAGGCCCAGGTCCTCACTGTTGATCTCTCTTGTTCCTTCTCATTCTTTCTCTTTCTGGGGTTCACGTTTGTTCTCTCTCTCTTTTTATCTCACTTTGATGTATGGCTGGAACATGTTGAGTATCCTTCAGAACATGTGAGTAACAGATCTTGTTCCTTAAAGTTCTCTGTTGGTTTTTGCTAGAGTGCCTCCTGCAATCATAAAAACCACCAGGCTAGTCCAGCCACAGCACTGGGCCCAGTGGGGGAGATGGCTGTGGGCTCACTAAGAGTGACACAGCTGGGTGAGTGCCTCATGCATTCCTAGCCCATAGCCTCACTTTCAATGGACTGAGAGACACACTAGTGAGAACAAGTTTAATAGTAAGTGAAAAGGAGGTGGTGGAGGGCACTCCAGGATGCAGAGCACGAGGAAAGGTAGAGAAGTTTAAAAGGACAAGGTAGGTTTGGGACAAGGTAAAAAGGTTGGAGTGACTAGACTGCAAGGGTTATGCATGTTGAAGTGGGCAGAGTTGCTTTGGGTGAGACCAGAAAATAATTTGAAGCCACGTGATGAAGGATCTTGAATGTTATGCTTAGTAAAATTTTGGTTGGTTGTTTTCCTCTGGACAGTAGAAGGTGAAATGATTAGATTTTTGTTCCAGAAAAATGACTGGGGGCATACATTTTGCTAGTAAGAAACTGGAGGCATGGAGCTCATGTAGGAGACAACCACAATGAGTCCCTTAGAGCAGTGGTGGTGGAGAAGAGAGAGCTCTGAGAGATGTGTGCGTGGAGGGTGGTGGAAATGCACGGTGGGCTGACTGTGGAGTGAAGGAGAGGAAAGTATTGAGATGTTTTGAGTTTCTACTCAGGACACCTGAGCGATTTGTCTCTGCTGTTAACCATCTGATGGGAGGAGGAAGGGCCCGTGTGGGAATTTCCCTGTTAGAGGGACTGAAGGCCAGCAGGGTCTGAGCACTTCCATTGTGAGTGAAGCAAGGTCACAGCTCTTTACATGCTCATATGCTCAAGAAAAGGACCTCCCCTTGCCCTCCTTTAAGAGTTTTGGCTATTTGCTTGTCTAAAGTGAAGGTTGGGACCAAACAGTAAAGTCCAAGGAATAATGGAGGGACAATAGGTGTTTCAAGGCCAAGATCAGTGGACTGCGAATATTCATAGAAGCTGGAGAAAGGTGTGTCATGCTCAGTATTTGAAGAGTTTGGACACCTTATTTAAGAAGGGCTACAAAGAGGCTGGTAGAAAAGATGGTTAGGAAAGTAATTTGCCATTATCTTCGAGGGAGGTGAACATTTTCTGGGTGGCTATAGATGGAGAGAAATTTCGGTCTGGATTAATATGCACTGCAAGAAACAGTACCACATGGGAGTTATTCAACTGCAGTCAATGTGGGCTCAGTATCAGAAAAAGCTACAGGCCCCAGTTCTTGGATGCTTTCAAGCAAAGGATGATAGATCATATCAGAGGCGTTGTGATAACAAGTCCCTCGTGATAGCAGCAGGGTAGATGCATTTACATTTTTATTAGAAGTCTGGAATTTTAGAGCGTAAAGGTTAATGTGTACTCGAAGGCAACTCTGATTTTGAATTTAGGGAGTGACAAGTCAACCTATCTGCCAATGAGGTGAAGGGAGAAAATGGTTCTACCATTTGGACGCATAAAGCATAAGATACAACTGCGAACTCCCATAGAGGAGTGAGGTACAGTCTGGGGATGCTGCTGAGGGAAGGGCAGCCCCTCTGGGTCTCCCCTGTGTGTATGCTGTTCTTCTAGGTGCTCTGCTAGCTTCCACTTTCTCAGGCCTGGGACATGTCGGAATACCAAATTGAAAGCGGCTGGATCTGGGGGTTCCTGTGACATTCTGTTGGTGTCCTGAAGCTGCCCACATGACATTTGTTTTTCTCTCAGAGATTATAGATGTGGATTAGTTTCCATGGATCATTGCCAAGGCTGATCAAACTTTCTTTAACTCTTTGCTGACAGTTACTGAAAATACTAGGTAACAGCTAACAAGAAGCATATAGCATAATCACTAGGAGTTAGACATCCTGACTAGCTGGTCCCACCATTTACTTGTGTGACCATAGGCAAGAAGCTATGCCTCAGTTTCCTTTCTCATGAAACAGAAGGTGAATAGTAACTATTTCATCGGGTTGTTGTGAGCTAACGCATGTAAGGGGCTCAGCACGGGACCTCACCTAGAAAGTGCTCAGAAGCGGTAGCTGCTGTTCTCACGTGGGGGTTGTTTGTGTCTTGTCTTTGCTACTTAGGCCTCTGAATAAAGATTTAACTGTGAACATCTCTAGCATAAGATTATATTTTACCCTTCCTCACCTGATCTTAAAGTCTAGTTTCCTAGTGTTTCTGGCTCTGCTGGAGGCTTACCTACCGTGTAGAGACTGAGAAGTAGGTGTGCTCCAGATGCGATGATGAGGAGCATGGAACAAGCATGTACAATGTCCGACAACTTAGAAGTACATTTGGGAACATGGAACTGCACTGAAAACATTATGTTCTCTTAAGAATAAACACCAATAAACAAGTACATGTCACAGACACAAGTGAAGATATACATCCTGTTCTTTAGGTCTGGCAAAACTTACCCTGAGTTTGGAGTGCTTAGTTCCACCAAGATGTAAACTAATGTCAGGCTACAGGAGTTGATTAGAAACTGGACTGAGACTGAATATGCAGACTAAATTCTTTGGCCTGAACTGCAAGCACACTGACACCCTTGGGTGGGAAGACAGCTGTAACAGCTTATCGAGGCATCTGGCCTTTCTTCCCTAAGCCTGTGCTCGGGGTGCTCGCCTGGGCAGTTAAGGAGCGATCAGAGGCAAGTGCACATCCCTGGAAAAACTATCCTTTTAACTGGATTACCTTGTTTAAATTCTAGTGTGTTACTAGGTGGGGTGTCTTTTCAATGTCAAACTGAAGATATTATATGAGAAAAAAGAGAGGCATTTTATTGCTGAATACAAAGTGGTTGTAGGAGTCTGCTTTATATGTTGGTGTAAAACCAAAAGTGGTTGAGAATAAATCCCAAACTGTCAGGGGTCTCAGCAAGAAGTGATAAACCCAGAAGCTGGAAACTAGTGTGGTTACAGTCATGCGTTGCTTAATGGCAGGGATACATTCTGAGGAATGCATTGTTGGGCAATTTCATCCTTGTGCAGACATCATAGGGTGCACTTACACACACCTCGATGGTATAGCCTGTTACACATCTAGGCTACATGCTACAACTTATTGTTCCTAGACTACAAGCCTGTATAGCATGATATTGTACTGACCACTGTAGGCAACTGTAACACAAATAGTAAGTATTTGTGTATCCAAGCATATCTGAACATAGAAGAGGTTCAGTAAAACTATGGCATAAAAGATTTAGAAACAATGGTATTCCCATGTAGAGCATTTAGCATAAATGCAGCTTGCAGGACCAGAACTTGCTCTGGGTGTCAGTGGTGAGTGAATGTGAAGACCCAGGATACTACACCAGTGTCCCACAAGCCCTCCCACTGCTTCCTTATGACAGGGTCAGAAATAGAACATAGAAGTTGTCAAAGCTGCTCCATATACAGGGACGTGGGCTGGACTAACTGGAAATATCAAGGAGGAACTGGCTGGGTAAGGCAAAGATCACCGTAATAATGACTCTCAGGAGGGAGCAAAAGGTGGTATGAGGATGAGTGGGAATAAAAAGTCAAGACGGAGACAGCAGTAACCCAGGGATTGTCATAATAATGTGGTTTTGGCTATTGCATGTTAGAGCAGTGGTCACATTAAGAAACTTTGTGGTCCTCATAAAAAAGGTGTTTAACATAGAGAGGGTATAGAACTGAGGACTCAGTATTTTGACTTTGGAAATTTGTTTTGGTCCAGTGACTCTATCTGGCATTGAACTGATGGAAGAAATAAATCTTATCTATGCTTTACATCATTACAACCCCCAAATATAACCAAAGGACAGGGACGGGCTGGCTGCATACTCCCACAGAAGGCATTTCCTAAAGTGGCAGTGGCTGGTGTGCAACGTGGGTCTGAAGTTGCCAGCTCAGAGCAAGTCTCCACATTGCTCTTCGATGTACTCAGGCTTCAGTGGGAAGGGACCTCAGTGGAAATGTGTTCTCTTGTTGCAAGGAGTATATTCACCTCATGAGAATCCATGTGCAGAAATCAAAGGTGGACTTTGACAATGAGGGGGATATATGACATATATATTTGTGGGACCATAAAATTCCTCTATGCAATGATCCAGGAGAAAAGTTACAGAATCCAGCCTAATGCTAAAAGAAGAACAACAGAGCCTGGCAAAATCGAGTGGATGTTTATCTATAGCACAACTTATGTGAAAGGTGCAAGTCCAATGGTTGATTCTGAGCTCTCCATTCCCAATTGGCTTTATTTATTAGTAGGGCAGGTAGTCTAGAAGATGTTTTGAGAAGCCTAGCTCCCCAAATCATGACCTTTTCTAACTTCTGATGCTTGAAATTCCTTAGCTTGGGATCAAGCTCTTTATTTCCCTTTGCAGATTAAAACCTAAAGGGAAGGACTTGAGAGAGCTAATATTGTATTTGGGTTCGTATTCACACAAGGTGCAAGTGACTGGATCAGACTTATTCCTAAGAACAGAAAGGTGAGAACAAAAGGGCACCAAGGTACTGAGAGAAGTGTTGGAAGAAAGGGAGGAGGAGGGTGACAAGGCAGCTGGAGGCAGGATTTAACTGTCGCTGCCACCATGTGCTGAGGGCTTCCGGAGTGCTGGCATGCGCACTAGGTAGTATCTATGTATCACCTGAAGCAGATGGAGGTTGCGAGGAGGGCCCAAACTGAAGGATCGCTGTGAACTTATTGTAATTAAGAATAAAAAAGAAAGACTTATAACTCATTTCTTTAAGTTAGCCATTAAAAAGCACTTGCAACTGGATTCTGTAATAATTTGGCACTGGTAAATCTGCTGCTTTTGGTTATCCATCACCAGTTGGTACAGAATCATTAACCAGGTGGACCGAAAATGTGAAACAAATAGCCAAAGAAGATTTTTTCACCAACACTAATAAAGCACTAATATTGAAATTAAAACAGCTTTGGGATAAATAATGGTTATCAAAACCATTATTTAAGCCCATAATTGAAAGTAGATTATAATTCAACAGACTAACAAGAAAAATCATATTCTCCTTTGGAGTGATTAACATTTTGTAAGACCATGAAGTGTTATTAATAATTAATAACCAGATTTGTGATATACACATATTTACCTTTTTAATAAAAGTATTCCTTCCTATTCACAGAAGAAAGTTACCAGAAATATCAGTTTTAATTATCTTCATCTTTGCTAACAATGAGTAACTATCTTAATTTTACAGGGAAGGGGGCAGGAAGAGATAATGGGTAAGCTAGGAAGCTGCTACAGCATGACTCATCAAAAGACAAGAAAATAATTTTAATTTCTTGCTGAGAGGGATTAAAGTAAATCTCTAGAAAAATATCAGTAATGTTTTTCTCTGGCCAAACCAGCTGCTACTAACGATGGGGCGGAGGTACATGCTTGTATGCAGGACTGTGTAAAAATGAAGTTAAATGCGTAAACTTTAAAAAGTGAAAAAGTCTACAGCCCTGCACGCGTCCAGTCTCCTCTGATCTCAGAAGCTGAGCAGGGTTGGGCCAGGTTAGTACTTGGGTGGGAGACTATCTGGGGATACTAGGTGCTGCAGGCTTAAAAAAATAAAATAACACTTTTTTTAAAAAGTAAAAGAATTCATGGTTAATGCTGGAATGACATTAAAAATTGCACTTGACTGCAGACTGAAAAGTGTTGAACCCTGGGGTGTGAGGGAGAATGAAGGAAAATGCCCTTGAAGAAGCTGTTTTAGAGCGCACAGGGGAAAGAGGAAGACAAAAGGCTAGGGTAAGTTTGCTGTAACACAGCTTTTCAACTCATCACAAAGACTATGGAAAGTGCACAGCGTGAGAAGAGAATTGCCATCAATTCTGCAGAAAATTAAATAATGAGAGTTAAGTGAGTGCTCATGGCGAACGCAAGGTTCAGGCTTTTTTAGTCTCATGATGACAGCTTAAATGGCCCTTGTACATGAGCTGATGATAGCTCTCCTGACATCACACTATGCAAGTTCTGCAAGGAAATATCAACTAGGACAGGTAGACTCATTCATTCATTCATTCACAAAATCCTGGTTGAGGATACACTGTGACCATTATGACATGACTAATACTGTGGTAGATGTGAAAGGTGTTGTAAAGGTGGATACAGCCTCACAGTGCTTACATTCAATTCCATTAAATCAGAGATGCCACCCATTCCTTTATGTACTTCTAAGAAAAAAAGTGCTGCTAATTGTCTTCCTGACAGCACTAATGTTAAGACACATCTTGAGTTCAGAAATGTTAAGATGTGAAAAAAAATGTGCAGTTGGGCTCAATGACACACCCACGTAAAATAAGCGAAACCCAGTGCTCACTAACAAGGCCAGACCACTGAGCGCACCAGCCTCCAGACATTTCATGGATGAGTAGTACGCCATTGTCTGCCTGGTCCTTGGGGGAGATGTCCAAAGAGATATTTTAAAATGTTTTAACAAAATATTCTTTTCCTTTTTTTTAAGATTTTTTTTTTCCTTTTAGATTTTATTTGTTTATCTTTAGAGGGGAAGGGAAGGAGAGAGGGAGAGAAACATCAATGTGCGGTTGCCTCTTGTATGTCCCCTGCCGGGAACTGGCCTGCAACCCAGGCATGTGCCCTGACTGGGAATCGAACCGCGATACTTCGGTTCGCAGGCCCGTGCTCAATCCACTGAGCTACACCAGCCAGGGCTACAAAATATTCTTTTTATGCTTACATATTAAATGGTAATTTCTTGATTCTGTTGCCCACGACACACGAGTCATCTTGCCTCCTGGTCACGCAAGTTCTGAGCATTTGCCTGATCCTCAAAGTAAGCGCCTGCTTAAATTTTGCATCCCAGGGACCTTGTTTGCCTCTCCCTAGTTCTAACCCTGGGTGAAATAACCGAACAATTGTTATTGCTGCCCCACCCCTGGATCTTTTGAACCGTGTGGCTTTTTCCATTTGTTCCTCTATGTCTGCCCCCATCCTGCCCCACACTGCCCTGGGGTCCTGGATGCTCACCAAAGTGGACTGGGTGTGGATGGCATCAACTGTGTTCTCTTGTCCTCCGAATTGGTTTTGGCCTGAGGGAAGCACTAGCTGGATACTGGAAGGAGGGAGGGGAATGAAGGCAGGGTATTCATTCCTCAGGCTCCCTCCCTGCTGTGCGTGTGTCTCTCTTCCAAAAACCTCAGCTCCTAATTGGTAGCTTTCTTTATGCAGCTACTGTCTTTGGGGTCTGGTCAATACATCCTCTCCCTGACCTTTTGGGTATGGGGTAGTGACCATTCTCCACTAATCTTAGCCCTCGGGTACTGCACTATCCCTTGTTGGTTTTCTGAAACCAGCTCATATTTTGGTAAATATTCCACACATTAACATACTAATCACCCAAAGATCTTATTAGAATGAAGAATCCGATTTAGGAGGTATTCTTACCAGTTTGGGCTGCCATGACAAAATACCATGGGCTGGGTGGGTTAAACAACAGACATTTATTTCTTCACAGTTCTGGAGGCTGCGAAATCCATGATCAAAGTGCTGGCTGATTTGATGACTAGTGGAGCTCTCTCCCTTGCTTGCAGATGGCCACCTCTTTGCTATGTACTCACATGACCTCTTCTTTGTACACGTGGAGAGAGAGCACAAGCTCTCCCCTTCTTACCAGGATGTTAAGCTCCACCCTTACAACCTCATTTAATTTTAGTTACCTCCTATTAGGCCCTATCACTAAATTTAGTCATATTGGGGTTAGGGCTTCCATATATGAATTTGGGGGTGACCCAATTTAATCCATAACAGTAGGTGTGGGTGCATTTCTGGTAAGTTCTCAGGTGATAGGGTTTGCTGCAGGCCTTTGGAGCACATTCTGGTATCAGGGAACTGAAGTCAAAGGTCTCAGGTCTTGTTTCAGGACAGAGTGAGGGTGTTCAGTGATGAGTAAGATGACACATAGCTAACAATGTAAATGAGGCTTGTTCATAAATGAAACTGAGGAAGAAGATATCAGCAATGCATCACTTTTATAAGTAAGATGCCATCAAAGGAAGCACAGAGACTCAAAGAGATTCCCAGGATGGCAGCTAATTCTCCAATAAATGACCCCAAGTGGAACTGCTTTGTACAGAGTGTCTTTCAGATATTTGGACCTTTTCTAAACCGTGTAAAATTCTGCAGATGAAATGTTTCATGCCTCCAGATCTGAAAGTCTATTACCAAAGACCACCATTCCCTGGAACATTATTAATAATGCTCATTTTAAGCTAAAGCAAAGAGACAAAAGCATCAGTATCATATAAAAAATAATAATCCCAAATTGGTACTTTAACTAACTTTACAGAGATAGGTACAGCTTAAAAAAGTTGAAGAATCAGACCATTTTGCCATCATTTCATTTGGACTGCTAATGAGCATCACCAGCTAGGAGAAACGAGGACTGATTTATGAAAGAGCTGCATTTAAAAAAAGAAGGAAGAAAAAAGAACATCTACCCAGATATATTTTGACAATTTCTTTTTTTAAGGCCTTTCTTTCTTTCTTTCTTTCTTTCTTTCTTTCTTTCTTTCTTTCTTTCTTCTTTCTTTTACAGATTTTATTTATTTATTTTTAGAAAGCAAAAGGGGGCAAGAAAGAGGGAGAGAAACATCAATGTGTGTTTGCCTCTCATGCACTCCCTACTGGGGACCTAGGCTGCAACCCAGGCATGTGCCCTAGACTGGGAATCGAACCTGCAACCCTTTGGTTCACAGGCCAGCTGTCAATCCACAGAGCCACACCAGCCAGAGCTATTTTGACAATTTCTTACAAGTGAGGCTACTTAATTCTGGGCTCAGGAATACCAGTTTTCCCTAGCGATATGTCAGTGGCTCTCGGAACTACTTTGGATATTGTGCCTTTATTTTCCTTGAGCATGAGTTGGACTCATTCAGATGTGAGATCAAGGTCACTGTTACCACTAATGATAACTCAGAGTAAAAACTTTGGAGGTTTCAATTGTAAATAGTGTGATGTTCTATTTATTTTGACTGAAAAGTGGCAGGCACAAAAAAATAGTTATCTGAACTTCCATGGCTTGAACTTGGGAGAATCCTTTTTTGCATTCTCAGACACAGGTTCATGGCCAGTGGATCAACCTGAGGTCTCCAGACTGTGAACATCCCTGGGAAGCTGGAATACTGGCTTAGCCTCTCAGTCCTTTGTTGTACAGTCTTCAAAAGAGCACAAAAAGCCTTTAATTGAAATCAGCTGCCAGTATTCCAAGTTCCCTTTTCATTCACAGTTTCAGCCTTTTCACCAAGGACTAAGTTAACATGGCACAAGTCAGTGGTAGAGGATGTGGTTGAGCAAGTATATTTTGCCTAAAGCTATCCTTCTACATGAAGGGGAAAATCAAGCTGGCCTAAGCCTAGGCACAGGCTGGAGGACAGTACTTCCCAGGATGCTCTCTGTCTGAGTACAGTACCTGAGGGTGCTTTTTTTTTTTTTTAACCCAAGCAAATATTATCATTGACATACTGCTTTTATTAGAAGCTAGGCAGGAAGACGAACTTGGATGGAATACAGAAAGTTTGTTAACCGATTTGTTTGAAAGAATTTTCTGCATGTGAAGAGAATTCTTCACAGAATTCTGATCTGCGACTGTTTTTACCTCCTAGATCTAGACTTCTCAGGACTGCGTTGCCGTGGTCCTGTGTGGCAGGGGTGGGGAGAGGAGGGCAAAGAAAACACAAATTGAGCTGAAGTGCTAAAGTCGAATTTAATACTCATCGAGCTATAACTGTGAGGTTGTGTTTAATTACTTTAGAGACAAGTCTCTTGAGGAACTCACTTGTTTTTGCCTTTGAGTTGAATAACGAGGTCCGACCGAGGAAAGGCCAACCTTGCTTGTCTCTCTCTGCACCCTACTCTCCTTTCCCAGTCTCCTAGGAGAGGGGTGGACACTTGTCTCTCACTCCACAGGTTGGCCCAGACATTTCTAGGATCAGCCTATATTAAGTATATACTTTTTTGCTTCGTTGTCCCCTTGATATGCCAACCACAGCCCTGAACTGGTGACGCAGGAATCTGGGGTGAGCAGGGCATATTCAGGTTTAGGATGGGTGCCTCATACAGTGCCTTGCCCATCACACACACCTCCAGCTCCATATACTCAAAATTGAACTTCATGTCTTTCTTCTCATTCTCCCTTCTCCATTTTCTGTCTTATGAATCATGTTGCTTTCACCTAGTTACCCAGTCTCAAGCTCTTAGTCATGTTTGACTCCGCCCACTTCCTTTGTCCACTTCCATGCCAGGCTCATTCCACTTCCAGAACAGTTTCTCCGTCCTGCTCTTCCTTCTGATCCTGCTGCTTCTGTATCTAGGCCATCATCACTTTGCTGCAGAATTAGTCCCGCCCTCACTGCATTCATTGCTGCCAGAATAGTTTTCTTCTGCACTTTGCTATTTTTTCTAATTTCTTAAGTTGAATAGGTAAACTTTGTTTATTTTTAGTATTTCTTTACTTTTGTTTTAATATTCCTAATACATTGAAAGTATTTAAAGCTATACATTGTTCCTCTGAATATAGCTTTATCTGTGTCCTATACTCTTTGTTATGAAATGTTTTCTTTTACTCTCTAGGTAATATCGCATTTTAGCTAGGACTTGCCTATTATACAAAAGGTAATTTAAAACAGTGTTTCTAAATATACAAGTAATTACCTTTTCGGTAATCATTTGTTGTTGATTTACAATATCATTGATTATAACTAGAGAAGTGGGTCTATAACATTACTTTTTCTTTTCCCTTTCAGATGAATGATACTTTGGCTGAATTGTGTTTTAGGATCATCATTTGTTTTTTATTAATAATCCTTCTTTCTACAGATGTCATTTCAGTGTTCTCTAGATTTTAGTATTTTAGATTATGAAGCAGTAACCTGTTCTATCAGAAGATCTCTAAGATTTTTTCCCCATCTTTGAAATGTAGCGATTATACTAGAGTATGTCCCAGGTTTTTGATTTTGTCATGGTTGTTGCCCCCTCTTAATTCATCTTCTCAAAGACTCGGGTGGGGGGAATTTTAATCTGGAGGACCAATTATTTTTCAATTTAGAGAATTTTGTCTTCTATTATTTACTTGCTACTTTCCACGCACTTATTACTTCATATCTCTGGGTATTCCCTGCTAACTAGGCAGATCCCTGGATTTGTTTTCTAAGCCTCTTTTCTTGTTCCCTGTGATTTCTACTTTGGGAGCTAGTTCTCTGTGTCTTGAGATATTTCTTTAACTTGATCTTGCAGAACATGAACTCTATTTTCAGCAAGTGAGCATTTATTTTTTCTCTATTTGTGTACAGAATTTTTAAAATTCAGAGATGTCATTCTTAGTTTTTGTAATTTTCTATGCTCTAATTTTATCTTCGTTCTAATTACTTTTATTAATGTCTTCTTTCTTTCTTTGATTAGTTCTGCTATAAACGAAGCTGCCAGCTCTACTTGCTCAGCCTAGTTTCTCCCTCTGGTTAGATTTCTCTTAAGTGGGTTGTAGTTTTTCATTGCCTACTTATTTGTATGCTCTCTCAGTACTTGTGTGGTCCCTGATGGGTATTCTGTCGATGATGGCAGAGCAAGGTCAGGAGGCACTCGAGTGTCTGTTGATGTGGGTTGGTGGCCAGCTAGCAAGCAAGCAAACTGTTACCTTTTTGCCAAGATGCTCACCGAATCTCCTCTCAGCAGAGCAGACTGAGACCAATCCAGCCCATTAGGTAAGCCTCATGTAGGCCCAAGAGAGTGAGTACGATTTGGTGACCTCTTTGAATTCCACACTCATGGGCACGAGAGACATAGTGCTCTTCTAAGTGGACAGACGCCTGCCACAAAATCCAAGGCCTTCACTTTGAGGTTCCTCCTCTGCTGTTGGCTGCCGGGTCTTTCTGGCTGCCCTGAAGCCAGAAGTCCCCACATGCTCTCTCCTTGATGCGTCCTCTGAACTCTGCCTCAAATCTCTTTTGTTGACTCCAGAGAAGGGATTCAAAAGGACAGGGAAGAAGGGTCATGCTTACTCTCTGGCAGCCACCATCTCAGATTCCAAGCTATTAGGTTTATCATGCGTAGAGCACAACCATGATAATCCTAATACCTTCGGGGACTCCCCAGCCCCTCTATCACAATGGGTCAAACTCAAAGCCCTTTAAGCTGAGCTTTCCTCCAGCTGGATACATTGGACCAGGCCCATCCCATATGTTTCCAGTCATGCTAGACTCCTAAATTTTTCAAAATCCGTGCCATGCAGTCCCCCTTCTGTGTGGAAGTACACATTCCCTTTATCTGAAAGTTCCATTACTATCCTAGTCTCTGACTATTCACACGCTTCTTATTTTCTAATTCAGATACCACCTTTTATGGGAAGCCTCATCTGGAACATATTTCCCTCCTCAGTGCCCTCCACCCTCACCCCTGATGCTCCTATTTGTTTCTCAGTGGTGGCTTTTAACATAATCTGCCTTTTCTTAGATCATCTATGTGTCTTCTCTCTCCTTCTCCCACTCCAAATCCTAAATAACAGGAGATCATGTTCCAGGTCTGTTTCATTTTATCTTTTCCTGCAGTGTCTAGCATGAAATGGGTGCCCAAGTGTTGAACTGACAATGGGGAGCAATTAAATTGAACATCTACAGACCAATCCTGACGTTTTCTCACTATAGATGGGAGACGGAGCCACAAAGACCTGCTGGAGTTTTACAGAGGAACTGTGCCCTCAGCATCAGCTTACAGACTTTCTTTCACCTTCGGAAAAGGTCTCGGAATCCCACAGGAAGGACTTGCAATTATTTTTCCCCCCTGCCCACAGAGGGGTTATTGTACAGAGAATGACAGGATGTGGAGTAACAGGGACTGTGGTCACCATAGCCTCTGAATTTCATGCAGAGCCTCCTCCTCAGTTGTGGGGGAGCATGAGGGTTAATCAAGTAGAATATGGTGGCTAACTCAACACCATCCCATGGGTTTATGCTTTTTAGAAGACCTGTTGTACATGAACCATCAAAAAGATGAGTTCCGAGGGTGAAATGCCTCTGGCACTTCAGGAAGTTTGAAAAGAGGCATCATGTTAATAAATAGGAGGACTGGATAAGCAAGTAAGGGGCAGTTCTATGGAATCCACAAGAAGATTTGGGAGGTGCTTTTTCAAAGGCCACTCATTGTAATGAAGTAAGACTCACTCGAACTTGATTGAAGACTCTCACCTCAGAGGGAGCAGCTGGACTTGTACAGGGAGCAGAGCTGCTGTGCAAATCGTTGTGAGGGAGGAGGGCTGGTTGTAGGGGAAAGACGAATCCTTCGCCTGTCACCAGACCTTTGTGTGGCTTGGGAATGAGCAAAGAAAAGACTATTGGGGGAGCACAGTCTAATCTTAATCTTGTCTAACTATTTCTCTGCTTGGAGGCCCCCTGGAGTAGCTGGTCTCATGGTACCATTTTCCTGCTTTTGCTCTGGGAGCTGTGTTGAAGGAACTGTAACACCAAGACCAGTATTGTGAGCTGAGTGTGTGTGTGTGTGTGTGTGTGTGTACTTATTGAAAAGATGTATTAGTATGCTCCAAGCAGCCTTCCCAAGGGGAGACTATGCTGTAGCTCTTCTTGGAGGGGAACCTATTGCCCCCTTTAAGAGTCCCATTAAGTGTGTTGTCACTTTAAACAGGCCACTCTGCCCAGGGCCAGACACATAGCAGGCTCTTGAAAAATGTACTGAAAATGGAGCAGTCAGTATTCGGTGGAAAGGCAGGGATTCAGTTTCATCTTTTCTTTCTTTTTGGCCTTCACATCATTTGCTTTTACAATACTGTTTCAATTCCTATTTTTCTCTTCACAGTCTCCTCAAGACTGTATATGTATATATACATATGTTTGTATGTGTTTTTGCATGTGTATGTGTATATGTGCTTACGTGGTTAAAGGTATATATGTCTTCATATATGTGTATATGTGGGTATATCTGTATATATGTCTGTATACATCAGTATATTTGTATATAGGTGTGTATGTGTGTATACCTGTCAACATGTGCATTTGCATCTTTTAATTTTGTGTGCATATGGGTGGCTATGACTGTGTATGTGTATATATCTGTATGTATATGTGTCTGTATTTGTGTATCTGTATATATCTGCATATATGTGCGTATTATGTGAATATGCATGTGTATATGTGTGTTATGTGTATGTATATATGTATTTGTATATAGATATATGTATATATATTTTTGAGATACCCACTACCCACTACAGCCTGGTGATTAAGCCCTTTCTCCTAAGAGCCACATTGAAAAAGAGTGTAAATGCCATTTTGCTTGGGTTTATCCCAAGTCTTACAGCATTGTTGGAGGATGATGCGGGGATGGTAAAGAAAAGACAGTTATTTTAGTGGAATGGGGTGCAGGAGAACATTTTGGGATGTGGACATGAACCACTCAGTCTAAAGGGAGGTATTGATGGAACAGGAGAAAGAGAGGGGAGAACTAAAGGAAGGAAGATCTGAGAATTGAGAGAGGATAGAATCTGTAGCTCAGGGGAGGGGCTGCTCAGAGAGAAGAAGGGACAAGTCTTTTACGGGCTTAGGAGTCTCTTTCTAAGCTGAGTGACCCTGTGGCAGCAGACTCTAAAATCCTCCTTTCTGCAGGTTGAATTCCGCCCCCATAAAACACATATGTTGAAGCCTTAACCCCCAATGCCATTGTATTTGGAGATAAGCCATTTTTAGAAGATAATTAAGGTTAAATAAGGTCATAAGAGTTAGGTCCTAATCTCATAGGTATGGTACCCTCATAAAAGGAAGAGAGAGAGAGAGATCTCTTCACCTGCATGCACCGAACAAAGACCATGCGGGGATTTAGTCACAACACGACAAGGGTCCTCACCAGTAACTGAATCTTCTGGCACCTTGCTCTTAGACTCTCAGCCTCTAGAACTGTGAGAAATAAATATCTGTTGTTTAAGCCACCCTGTCTGTGGTATTTTGTTATGGCAGCCTGAGCAGACTACGACACCCCTCAAGAATGCCCCCTGCATGGCCGATGACCTGTGAAAGAGTAGCCACCATATCCCAGACAGACTCTCACTCTGAGGAAAGCACACCCTTGCTTTATGTGATGGGCACAGAGGCTGGGGCACGGGGACAATGGGGATTTTCAGGGGAAGAGTGTCAGATTCCGTAGTCTTGTTGTCCGGGGCAAGGGGCTTTATTACATGCTTTTCTTGTTTTTCCCTACCATGTTATCCTTTTGGATAACCAGACCCAGCAGGAGGGTCTGTTTTGAGCACCAAAGGCTAGCATAAAAATTAATGATTTATTATCTCCTCTTCTCACACCTGCTCCCCAATCTCCACAGTGAGGCTGCGCCCCGTTAGGAATTCAGTCTCTGGAGCGAGATGCCTGTGTTTATCACTCACTGGTATTGTGACCTAGAGCAAGTTACTTAAGAACCCTGTGCCTTTGTTTTCCCATCTATAATGTGGGGACAATAACACCATCTACCTTTTAGGATTATTGTGGAGGATCAAGCAAGCGAAGGCATGCAAAAAGAATTTAGCCCATGCACACACTCAGTGTTGGCTCTTATTATCTTTTGCTTCAGCAGGGGACCCGTGGAAGTTCCTAGAGCAGATGTTGGGGCAGCTCAGTCCTTGGCCCAAGATTCTAAAGCAAAAGGCTTTGGATCATCTCAGGTGAGGTGGGAGCCAGAGAAGCTGGGGTGGCAGGTGTGGTAGTGGAAGGTAAGGGGTGTGTGTTTGTTGGTATCTGTGTTCTCAGTGAAGTGTGAAACAAGGTCATTGCCTGGTGGAGAGTATGGAGGAAGGCCATGGAAGTTTGTGAGGGATGCGGAAGGAATGAATTAGATTGCTAGGAAAGTGGGAAAAATGAAATCTGGAAAGTTTGTAGAGCAATCCTGAGTGATCATGTGAGTCTAAGATGATGGACTTAAAGTGGAAACAGAGGTTTGACTGTGAGTGCTTCCCCATACCCAGTGCCAATGCTGGCGGGGAGAGGGCTTGGGCTTGCTTTCTGATCAATTGTCCTCATTTGCAGGCCTGGGTACCCACTGTGCACTGGAGGCTGCTTGTATATACATGATTATGCCAGTTTTTTCCATACTGCATTATGTTAATGACCATGAGAAATATATTAGAGACTTCTCACCTTGTTGCAGCTTCACATGCATTTCATTGTCCCTTTACCCTGAGACTACACATGTAAATAACCAGTTTAGGTCATTTAATTTGTGAAATGCCTTGGACAAAGAATTTATTTTCTTAGTTTATGTGGCTTTGGATACCATATTTCCTTTTCATTACCCTATTGAGGGTCTTAATCTCTGCCACAGCAACAAAGGCACAATATCATAATGAAGGTTTATACTTATAAAGCACTTACTATGTGCTAGGCCTTGCTTTAAGCACTTCACATATATGAACTCACTCATCTTTCACAACAACCCCATTTTACAGATAGAGCACAGAGAGCTTCAGGAATTTATTTGCCTGAGGTCACATAGCAAGCGACTATCAGAGCTAAGATTCAACCCAGTCAGCCTTGCTCTAAGAGTTTATGCTCCCTGTTTAGTGCATCCTTGAAAGTAAGTTAAAACATTTGTGTGCCTCTAAAATATTGATTTTCTGAGGAAAGTTATAGTAGACCTACCAGCCTCTAATTGCCATTTTCTTACCTTCCCATCACATTGTATTTACCTCCCCACCCTGCCACGTGACTAAGGATAAAGATGATCAGTATCATCCATCCAGCTAGTCAACATATACTGGTGAAAGGAGTATATGAAAGAAAACAACATATACTTGTTTCCTTGTAAATGAGGTAAAGATGACCAAAACACTCTCGCTGCATCCCCAGAACTCAGTCTAGCTGAGGGTCGAACAAACAGGGAAAGTACAACAATGAATAAACCCCCATAAACACAAGATCCTATGAAAAGCAAGCTACGTGAATAGAAAGAACAGGTCAGGATGCTTGTTGGGAACCACCCTGCCCGGTTTCAGGAGCTGTAACCCACCCGCCGCCCCCCGCATGGCTAAGACTGAGTGAGTGACCTTTGGACTGTGAGCCACTAAGGAGACAAAGCTTATCTCCCTGGCAGGAGTGCTGCTTCTGCTCCTTCTGCTTCATCCATAACTGGCCCCCAATGCTTGGTCGGTTAGCCAACGACAAGTAAGATTCCCTCAAGGGAGGGGTTGCCTAAGACAGCCACAACCACACGGAATGCCCTCAAGAAAAAACTTGGGGGGGGCTGCAGCAAAAAGGGGGTGATGGAGCCTTGCCACCACCCCCCCCGCCCCCCCCCCCCCCCCCCGCCCCGCTATCCTGACATAGTCTGAGTCCTCAGTCCATCTGGGAGAAGTTTCATTATCTCTTGGCTGCCTTGCTGACTCTGCTTCACTTAAGCCTGAAGCAATGACAGAGGGTGGTGCAGCTTTGTGCTAAATAGGGCGGGCTTCCCTGGGTGATCAGGCCTAAGAAAGAATATATAAAATCCTGTGAAACCTGCTTTGCTAAGAATGCTCTCAAGTAAATGATAAGGGTCCGAGCAGGAAATGCATTTGTTTCCCAAAGTTTTGTAGTCCCTTAGCTGACAGACCCTGACTCAGAATAAGCTCTCAGAGTTCTTTGTGTGTTATCTGTTGTTTGATCCTTGCTGTCTAACAATGATTAACGAGCTTTACTTGTATTCCTGTGTAAAATGAACCTAATAAAAGCCCATTGAGGAAGAGGCTTTTGGCTTGTCTCCTTTGAGAGATCAGCCACCTCTCCTCCCAAGCAGATCACGTCTTGGTAGACTTATTCTTATCCGTGGTGGATGGGTGGGGCTCTGTGGGTGGAGCCCCCTCACAGATGCTGAATTTATTTCAGCCTCAGTAAGAGTCTTTTCAGTCTCTGAGCAGATGCCAACTCCTCTGGTTGTATTGGAGCAATACTCTGGCAGCAAGATGCCCAGGACTCTAGTCACTGTGCACTTGAATTTCCCGAACACAGGGAGCATGGGAGGATAAAAACTGGAGAGGATGTTCCGAGCTCATTTGTAGCAATTTTAATTCGTCTCTTTGACCAAATGGGACATGGGCAGAATTCCACAAATCAGGTGGACATCATGTTCAGGGCGTGTTTCTCGTGACAGTGGGCTGAACAGAAAGCAGGAAGGTCTGGAGCCCCTGACAAGTTGAAGCCAATCTGGGCCAGTCTTTCGCAGGCTGCGCATCCTTTGGGAAGACATTTAAGCCTTCTGAATGGCATTTTTCTAATTGATGAAATGGAGAAAGTAATACCTTCCTCACAGGGATGTTGTGAGGATTAGCAATGAGTGTGTAAAGTTCCTAGTATAATAAATAGGCATTCAATCAACCAAAGCCTTCATTATTTGTTATTACACAGAGTTAGACATGACAGTTAAAACTCTATGACAAATATTCTTAAGTATATTGTTTATTTGTGGAGCAGCCATCCATTCTTCCTAGTTCTAGCTCATCTTGGGAATATTCACAGAGGTGAACATGCCATAAAAATGCAACCTAGTATATTCAATTGCTACTCCAGAAGGTTAACACTGGACCATACTTAAGTGATTACATGATCATTTTTTAAAAAGATTTTATTTATTTATTTCCAGACAGAGAAGAAGGGAAGGAGAAAGAGAGGGAGAGAGACATCATTGTGTGGTTGCCTCTCGCATACCCCCACTGGGGGCCTGGTCTGCAACCCAAGCATATACCCTGACTGGGAACAGAACCAGTAACCATTTGGTTTGCAGGCCCACACTCAATCCACTGAGCCACACCAGCCAGGGCAATTACACAATCATTTTAACTTGTGTTGGACTCATTTTCACTCAATATTATGGTGAGGAGAAAGGTGAAGGGAAAATTATCGATTGATTGTTTCTATGTGCCAGGCACTTAATATTTAAATGCTAAGTGGTTTCGCAAGCATTTAAATATTACAATTGCTTGGGAGTTTGGTGGTAGCATTATTCACATTTTAAAGATAAAGAAATAAGGCTCAGAGAAGTTGAGTCAGTTTTTCAAGATTACAGAGGCAGTGAATGTCAGAGTCAGTCTGGCCCAGGCCCTTTGCTATGGCCTGCATGGTAAATGCCTTCCCAAAACATGTGTTATGATCATAACTACTTTACAGATGGAGAATGATAAACCAGAGCAGGTAAGTGACTTGTGAAAGTTCATACAACTATTAAAGAGGAGGCCTAAACGGAGTCCCAGTTTTTCTGCTGTTCCATCCAGTTTTCCTCCTTTTCTTTGAGCCCCGGGGGGCAGGCAATATAGTAGGATAGTTAAGAACATAGGCTGTTGGATTTCTTGCTGTCAGAGAAGGGAGTTATAAACATGGAAAAGGGGAAGACTCGAATGGTGTTGGACTAGAATTCAAGGTATTGGTGTGAACTCATATGTGAATGCGTATATAGCTACTCACAGATATAGATTAACATCTATGTACATCTCTCTTCACACACACACACACACACACACACACAGAGTTCCTAATTCTTTCCACCTGGAGAGGCAGTCTTTAAGCAGCAGTGAGCACATCTCACACCAGAACTTGGCTTCTAAGCACCATTCCTCACTAAAAGGAAGCAGGGGTCCTTGGAGAAGTGGTTGATGTCAGGGCTGGAACAGGGAGGGTACAAGATGAGCCTGAAACAACTTACGGTGCCAGTTAGTGAGGAAGTGCTCTAAAAATAATGGGAATGTATGAAAAGGACCAAGCTCACAGGCTGAAGGGTCTTGCACTAGACAAACTGAAAACAATCGGAACATCAAAGTATATAATAGTAGCAGCACATTATCATCCATTGAATAAAATAGAAAACCATGAGACCATGCTGACATAAATAAATAAATGAATGATTTGAAAGTTGATAAGCAGTGGAATACTTACACAGCTTCAAAGTAACTCACTACAAACTACGTATTCATTATGTTGGGTAAAAAGGATGACTTTACCGTCGATAAGTATGTCTGATACCATTTTAATGAAGTGATGAAAGTGAAGGCCACCAAGAATGTGACAAGTCCAAACTGTATGCCTCTGCTAGCGTGCACTGGGAAGAGCTCAGCATCGCTTTTGTGAAACCCGAATCTAACACGAGGAAATATCAGACACCCCTCAAGTGAGGGCCCTCTACAAAATATCTGTCTTCTGATTGTCAAAATTGCCAAGGTCATGGAAGTTAACAAAAGATTAAGAAGCTTTCGATGAAAGGGGGCCAACAAGAAGTAAGTAGTAAATGCAACACATGATTTTTGAATTGCAGCCTTTTTCTCTAAAGGGCATTGCTGGATGAGTTGGTCAAACTGGGATGAGGTGTGAGGCTCAGATGGAAGTAAGTTTTGATTTTGGTGATTGTTTTATGGTTATGTAGGAGAATGTCTGGGTTTTCAAAATTATATCCAAATGTATTTCAAGCTGATAAGGTATCAGGTGAATAACTTTCTCTCAAATGGCTCAGGGAAAAAGGTCTTTGTATTGTGCTTGCAACTATTTTTACATTTTATATTTTTCAAAATAAAACTTTATCTCCCCCAACAATGAAACCCACAAAAAGAAACAACAGTAGAAGGTGCTGCAAAGTGGGGGAGAGTAAAATGGTTAAAAACAGAGGCTCTGGGTTTGAATTCCAGTTTTGCCACTTACTAGCTATGTGAACTTAGACCTAAGTTATCTGCGACTTACTGTTTTGGTCTATAAAATGGAGATAATAAAAGCATCAACATAGGATTCTTGTGGATTTAAATGAGTTGGCAACCATAAAGTACTTAATATTATGAAGCCTATAGTCAGTGAGTAATATTGTTCGTTGTCTTTTTTCCATGGTAGCCAATGACAGGAATTTCTGTGATCCATTTTCCCCTCAGGGCAAATGCCAGGGGAGCAAGATCTGGAGTACCTTTTCTGACTCGTACAGCTAGAGATGGAGTTCAGCTAGAAGATATTTGCTCTATGGCCAATCCCATTATTCAGGCAGATGGCAGCAGATGCCATAGACTGAGAAAGTTTAAAATAACACAAATATGTTTATAATCCTTGGACATACACTTAGGTTTGACATGGGGCCCGTGGGTATTAGATTTTTTTTTTACTATATGTAATTATTATATTGGGCCAAAATATTGTATTAGGAATAATCTAGACATCTGTATGAAGAAAAAGTGATTATCACATTGACAAGATATTTCCTTTTTTAAAAAATTTTATTTACTTATTTTTAAAGAGAGGGGAAGGAGGGAGAAAGAAGGGGAGTGAAACATCAATGTGTGGTTGCCTCTAGTGCACCCCCTACTGGGGGCATGGCCTGTAACCCAGGCATGTGCCCTGACTGGGAATCAAACCCTCAAGCAACACTTTGATTTGCAGGCCTGCGCTCAATCCACTGAGCTACACCAGCCAGGGCCTGATATTTTTTAAGCAGTTTAAAAATATACAAGCATGGCCCATTACAAAAAATTAAAATATATCGATGACCAAGAGGGGCTGATTCAATTAAAATAGAAATTTAAAAATTGAAACAATGTTCTGTTTGAAAAGGAAATACAGGTCGTATTTTGATGTTAATTCTTAAAATGTATTCCTTTTCTTCCTTTGGATACTTAACCTCAAGCCGCAGTTCTGTCATTTGAGTTGAGTTTGGGGATGAGAAGTAGAGCTAATATTTTGCACGTTATCTGTTTGATGCATATTTTTTGGCCCATCTTCACTAACACATTTCAGTTTTAAATACCTGAGCTCTTTTCCAGTTAGCTTGGGTTGACACGAGAGCAGCTGGCTTCTGACAAATCCCCTTTGGTCTCTTGTTTGGCAGTCTTTTAAAATGTATCTTTAAAACATTATAGACGTTCACAGCGACCATTGCTAACATGACAAAATGGGCTCCACTCCACCTCACAGAAAAGAGTGAAAAACTCCAGCTGGCCTCAATTCTAACCCCGAAATGCCCCTGATCCAGACTAAAGAGCCACACATGGGCTTTTTATTTATTCTCAAAAGACAGGGAAATTTTCATGCACCTTCAAGATTCCATTTATACCAGTGACATAATGGTGTCAACGCTTTGAAGGAGAGAGAACAGGCAGCAACTGGTATTATGCCATTAAGTGCCCAGAATCAATTACATCCTTGCTGAGATAAGGGGCAATTTTCCCATTTAAACTGCACAGATGTACGAACTGGCAAATTATTGTTGGGTTGTCGCTTCTTTTATTATAATTAACAATTTAAAAACACACATTATAATGTAATTAGCTGTTTACTGGCTATTACTGGCTCCGATCTAGCAGACACTTTACTCTCAAGTATATGAACTACTAAAAAAGTATTTTAATGAACCCTTTTATATTCAGTCACTAGTGTGGCAACATTTTGGCCATTCACAATACAGTCACTGGAAATTTCCAAGCTGATCTGGATTTATAAGAAGCATCTTGTAGAAAACTTTCAGTTTCTTTTCTAAAAATACCCAGCTCAGAGGTCATTAATTCTCCATTTCCAGGAAATGTGTCAGCAATTTTCTGGCCTTCTCCCTGCCTCCCCTCCCCCCTCAGCCTTTTTGCTCTTGCTCATCCCTAAATTCTTTTATCTCATTGTAGACTCATATTCTTAATATTTTTCAATCATATGCATGCATGTGTGAGAAACTGGTTTTGCTCAAGGTCACTTGGACATTTTACGACCACCCTCATGTGGACAACCTATCTGAAGGAAGCTAGTAATTAAATAATGAGCAGGGCTATGTTGGAAAAAGGGGTCAGAAATAGAAATATATGAAGTGTAACAATAGACGATTGTTCATAATTATAAGAGCTGACGTTTCTAGGGTATTTATTATGTGTCAGACACTGTTTTAAGCACTGTTTACATTGTCTACATACTAACTTATATAATCCTCACAATGACCCTCTGAGATAGTTTCTATGACAATCCCCAGTTTATAGAAAGGACAAGGGAATGGTCAAGAGGTTGAGTAATTAGACCATGTCTGTAGAAATTGCAAGTGGCAGAGTTGGGATTCGAACCCAGGCACTTGGCCCCAGAGCCCATGCCTCCAGCCACTATAGTCTGCTAGTGTCTACCAAACATGATGACTTTTTAAGCAAGGTCAAACCAATTTTTTTTTATTTCCATAAAAATGAAGTAAAAGAGGTTTGAAAAGCAACTTCTTCATATCCCGACAGACAATCAACACTGACGGAATTCCTGGGGAATATCTCCTTTGCTCACTCTCCTTTGCTCAGGCTAAAGCATGAGGTAGGTTAAATGTCTAGAAAACATCCGTGGGAATGATGGCAGAACCTGTGCTTGTGTAACATGTTTATGCACATCACAGGTTACTGAAGTCACCCTTACCTCCTAAGTGAGAAAAGGAACCACCATATTCTGTTACATATTTAAAATTATTATTATTTAGATACTTAGACCACTTTTTAGGTTTTTAAAAGTAGTCTCAGATCTTCCTCCTCTTGTATCAGGGCATTTTGTGTAAGGAGTTCAATGGTCTCTAATAATTACCAAGTTTGGTACTTCTTACTTCTACCCTCTCCTTTAACAAAATAGGGGTTGAAGCCACTCAAGTTAGAAGGTCAAGTAGTTGAACAAGGACAAGTGTTGGGTGATGAAAAAGGAGATGGGGTGGGGGAGGGGCCAGTGGAAAACGATGGTTTCAGAAACTTAGGGCTGGACACAGTTGCACAACCGAGCCCAGCATTTTGTGCTTAACAGGCATAAAGCAACAGTGCGGCACTGACGAACTGTGTCCTGGCTTCTGACATGTCATCTGCTAGCCTTGTCCCATGCCCAGCTGCTGGCACTTAATGCTGGCACTTCTCTCAGCATGTCTCCTGCTGCTCCTTCCACCAGCCAGGTCTCTCAGCTGGCTGTTAGCTAATCCCTTCAAAGCCACAGCTTGATAAGGGCTTGAGAACTACTTCCCCCAAGAGAGCTGGGGTAGAATAAATGGGAGGACTTGGAAAACTTGAAAAGGGGTTACAGGTATTTATTATTATTAATGGGGCATTTAAAGCAGTAATACTTTTAAACTCAGAACTGAATCACGTGGTAACTCAGGCAGCTATGCAGGCTGTGAGCATGTTTGGATGATGTTTGGGTCCCAAATGGGGACTTCATACTATGACTGTGTGTAAAGGAGGCTTTGTCTGGCATCAGGAAGAGGGAGGAGAGGAGAAGGCAGAAGACATAACCCTACTGAGTCTATTTGCAAGGAGATGAGTGGAGAGAGGAGCCTGTCCCTGCTACCTTTGTGACCAGAGCTAGGGCAGTTCATCTTTATAGACTTTTACTGAGTGCTTGCTATGTGCCAGCACTGGGCTGGGTGCCAGAAGTGCCTCAAGACCCAGACATGCTCTTGCCCCCAACAAGTTGAAGGTCCAGTGGATGACACAAAGAGGCAGCTCCTCTCCGTGGCTGTCCACACCCAAACACCTGCTTTTAGTGGGAGTTAGGGAGAAGTCTGGGAGGAACGGGGTGGGGGAGATGGAAATCGCCCCTGCAGAGTGAGAGGCAGGGTGCATGGGGTCCTAGTTGTCAGGGAGTGTGTAGAATGAAGCCACTGTGTGACATAAACCCATGACAGCAGCCAAGCCCCGACCAAAGCCAGAGTCACAGAATTACCTGTGTTCCTTACCTGGCTAGCACAGACCTTAGAGGTCATCTCCTCTAAAGCTGTTAATTTATAGATGAGGAAAATGAAGCCCAGAAGATATGCTGATCCTCTGGATAGAGAGTGGCAGAGCTAGAAATAGAAACCAGATGCTGTGAGGCCCTATCCATGCCACACTTAAGGGCTTGGCAGCTATGAGAATGAGGACACACCCAGGGGAGGAGGCATTTTCAGTCTTAATAGTCATTTACACGTCAGGGTTTAGACTTCATCAGAGCCTTTTGGAGAACAGAGTTGGAAAGAGAGTGAAGAGAGATGGGCAGTAGGCTCCTGGGGTGGGGGAGAGCAGGCTGTGGCCACTGAACACAAGCTTCACTGATTCACAGTGTGGCTCGGTCTCAGTCTGCCATGGGTCCCCCACACAGGTGACTTCCACTTAGGCTGACAGAACAGAACCCTCTTCTGACATAACAGAGGTGGGTCCCGCAGTCTCAGGAAGTTCTGCATGCCTGCACACTCATGTATCCCCCTTCTCCACAGAGAGAGACGCAGATCCTGAAGGCGATGCAGGGGACCGGCCCAGCTGCTGCAACAGTGGTGCTCACAGATAAGCTCCAGCTGGCCTACATGGGGCCTGTGCAGGGGGTAGGGTGACAGACAGGTAGGGACTGGGGAAAGCAGCAGCCAGAGACTGTGTGCTCTTCAGCAACCCTCATTCACTGAACCAGACTCCAAGAGCTGGCAGGCCAGTGCAGCCACACATGGCTTTCTGGGGAAGCATCTCCTCACTCTCGTCAGGTGCATTGAGAACTTGTGGCAGCACTGTTAATCATCAACACACCTGATCCACCAGCCCCTCTGTCCAGCCATCCTCCAGGTAGGGATGGTCATGCGACCTGGTTGGGCCAAGATACATAAGTAGAAGTCTCTTGGGTAGTACTTCAAGAAGATTTGTTTTCCTGGTTAAAAAAGGGTGGGGGGGTCACTGATTCAAGGTTACGTGTGCTTTCTTCCCTCTTCACCCTTTCTAGAACATGGATCTGGGGCAGCCTCTTATGACCATGACGAGCCAGCACAACAAGGATGATGGAAAGAGCCAGAGTCACCATTGTCATCATGGATTTTCTGCACTAGTTCTGAATTGCTTCCTCCATATTTCTTAATATGTGAGACAAGACCCTATTTGTTTATGTTGCACAGTTGGGTAATTTCTTGTTTTATAACAAGCAACAACCCTGGATTTAAGGGTTTTCACAACTTGATGCCATAAAATCTTTCCTGTCTTACCTCTTGCTACCTCCCTCCCTCCTCCAAACCCCCTTTTCTCCAAATTCAAAAGTCACAGCCCTGAAATGCTCCAGCCTGTTCTTACCACTGTGAAGCGCATAGAATCACGTATTATGGTCAGTTTGCTCAGATTCTTTCAGTCATCTTCTAACTTGGCTCCCAGCCTCCACCATTTCCCCCTACAGTGTCTTCTCATGACAGCAAAGGGGTTTCTTGAAAACACCAGTGAGATCACATCTCCCATCTTTGCCGACTATCCAGTGACTCTTTTTTTTCTTTTTCCAAAGCAAAAGGGAAAGTCCTTACAATGGCCTGCAAGGTCCTGTATGATCTTCCTACCACCATCATTTCTCCAACCTCAGCCCCTACTATTCTCCTACTATCTAGTTCTTCAGCCACACTGGCTCACTTGATGTTCCTCCAATGCAACAGGCAAACTCTCACCTTACAGTCTTTGTGTAAGTTGTTTCCTTTGCTATAATGCTTTTTCTCCCTCCTCTCCTTCAAGTCTCAAGAGACACCTTCCCATTAGGTCTACTTGGATGACCCTAATTCAAATTGCATCTCAACCCATCCTCTATACCCAGTCGTCCACTCCCTTACTCCGCTTAACCACAACCCGTGGGCTAGCTTTCCTAAATCTAATTAGGATCATAGGATTCAATTTTGTTGCCTTTGTTTCTGTTGGTGTGGAAGGGTGGGCAGCTCTGTAATGTCTACAAAGATTTCCTGCAATATGTCAAGGCAACAAGAGCTCATCTTGATCTTGACTTGGCTTTTGAGAGTCATGTGACAACAGCGAGTAGGTGTTGAATTGTGTTCCATTGGTTTCCTACATAATGTAACTGCTTCATAGGTATTTAGTGACTGATGACATTACAAAAGAAGACAGGAAGGAAGCCTCATAGGTTATGTTTTTTGCTTATTTGGAAATCTTATGTGGAGCTTCCATTGTGCTGGCATCTCCTACAGTTCCTCTAAGCTGAAGACATCCTCACGGGAAAACATTATGTAATTTTCCTTTCCAGCCTCTGTACTGTGCTGTAATTTTCCTTTTTAGTTCCATTGCAACTACCAACCACCTCGGCCTCTTCTTGTTGGCCCCATCAAAACTGAGGGCACAGACTGAAAGAAAAATCCTCTCTGCTCCTTATTTCTCCAGAAGCTGCTGATCCTGCCCCTGAAATGCCTCCTGTGCAGCCCCCATCTCTCCATCCACACAGCTCCTCTCCTAGGTCACGTGCTCATCTTATCTCACCTGGAGTCAGTCTTATCTCACCTGGAGTCAGCACATTGAATTTAACACATTGCTTGATAATTTAGACTTTCACTAAATGATCCTGAAGAAATAAATCAACAACATCGAACTTTGCAGGAGATACAGGGCTTTGGAATGAGTGGGCCAGGGGCAAGTAAGCCCGGGGCAGGTCTCTGCAGCAGGATTTGAGGGATGATGGGAAGCCTCATTTAGATTAAGGTTCCCAGTGTGAATGCCAGTTAGTCTGAAACGGTGCATGAGAATCCTTCTCTCTCCTCTCCTCAGTCAAACCAGTAGTACACCTGAGGGGTGTACTATTATACACACAATTATACACAAAATAGGATGGCTCGGTGCTTTTTTGTACCCTTTTCTCTTTTCCTCCCTATAGGGACACACTGAGGTAGATATAAGACCGGGACGAATCATGTAGAGGGAAGTCACAGGCATTAACAATCTTTTTTTTTTTTTTTTTTAAGATTTTATTCATTTATTTTTAGAGAGGGGGAGAGAGAGAGGGAGAGAAACATCAATGTGTGGTTGCCTCTCATGCATCCCTTACTGGGGACCTGGCCTGCAACCTAGGATTATGCCCTAACTGGGAAGCAAACTGGCTACCTTTTGGTTCACAGGCCAGCACGTGGTCCACTGAGCCACACCAGCCAGGGCAGCATTAACAACAATCTTTTAAAATGATTGCTGTAACTTTCCTGTCTCTCTAACCAATCCCCCAGGTCCAACCCACAGTCCTCCTTGTTCCGCTTGTCTTCAGGACAGGTCTTTCCTATTTCCCTATACTATCTCTCTGCCCTTCTCTTGCTCTGAGTTCATGGCAATCAGCCCTCACAGCATCTCTCCTGCACCCAGCACCATGGGCTTCCCCCTGCACAAGGAGACGCAGATTGGAGCCTGCCAGCAGCTCACACTGGTGTCTTATGCTGAGAGCACTGGGTGGTGGGCTCAAGGTCCAGTCCTACTGCTGGCAGGCTCAGAGCACGGCCCCTCCCAGACATGCCCCTCCCTCACCCAGCTGGCTAATGGGCCAGACCCTGGCCTGTGAGAATTTATTCTGAGGGAACTAGTGTTGGCATGCGGCCCTGTTGCCTGTCACTGCTCGCAGAATGTTTTGAGGCCTTCAGGTGGAAAGTGCTATAAATGCAAAGCAGCCTCCGCCAGATCTTATTCGGCGCGTCAGCAAACGATAGGTGATTTACTGTCCTGTTGCATGGAGCCCCTTTCAATTCGGTCTGATGATTTGTGAAAATCTAAGCAGAAGCAAGGTCCTCTCCCTTGCCTTCTTCATGGCGCAGGTGGGAGAGGGAATAGTGAAGTATGGCTGCCCTGGTTCTTGGTCTAATACAGCAAATAAAACATTTTTTTCTTCACAGATTGTAACTCATGGCTTACTTGGGATAAATGCGCTCTGGCTGACCAGCTCCAGTCCAGAGGTCAGCTTGTGCAATTCCTACTGATCCTGAGAGAAGGCCGGTGCTCACCCCAGGGACACACATCTCAGCTGGGATGAGCCGGCTGTGTCTGTTAGCACTGCTCCTCTGTCTGGGCGGGGTCTGCCTGGAGCTGTGCTCCTCTCCAGGAACTCATCTCTAACAAGTCCACTCCAAGTCACTGCCACAAAATGCCTTCCCCCACTGCCTGGTGTTATATACCAGACACCAAGTTGGTACCCCTGTTGCATTCCATAGCATTGTGACGTACAGCTCTTGTCAGGATACTATCATCTCACATTTGAGTCAAGCTGTTCTTCCCACTAGAGTCTGAACTCCAGGATGGCAGAATGAGGTCTGCCTGGTTCCCCACTATTGCTCCCATCACAGTGCCTGGGATGCATTTTGAATGGGGAAAAAAAA
Source organism: Glossophaga mutica (assembly GCA_039655065.1). Classification (NCBI taxonomy): domain Eukaryota; kingdom Metazoa; phylum Chordata; class Mammalia; order Chiroptera; family Phyllostomidae; genus Glossophaga; species Glossophaga mutica. The sequence continues at coordinate 169,611,535 of CM077304.1, read as the reverse complement.
AATAAATAACAGACAGTTAGTACTGGAAGGTGCTCTGAGGCTCCCAGAGGTGACATAATTTGCCCAAAGACACAGTGTTTTAGCAAATTTTGGCCAATCATATTTTCCTGATATCTAGTCCCACATTCCTTCCTACAGTCACTTGTGAATCCCTCCCCTAGTCCTTGTCCGCAGGCTCGAATCCCAGGATGGTGGACACAGGGCGGCAGAGGGAGAGGGATGCCCAGTGGGAGTCCTGTCACATCCAGCTCCCTCAGACTGTCACCGCACCCGGCTTCCTTTGAGGCTGAGATACTACACAGGCTAAAGATCTAAGACTTTAACCCAGAAAACAGCTGTCCTCTACTAAAAGAACATTTGAGGCCAGAGGCAGCTCAGTAGTCAGAAAAGTAGGTCAAGGTTGGGGGATGGGTGAAAAAAGGTGAAAGGGATGAAGGAGTACAAGTTTCTGCTTGTAAAAATAGTCACAGGGATATAGAGTACAGCGTAGGGAATACAGTCAATAATATTGTAATAACTACGGTGTCAGACGGTACCAACTTACTGGGGTGATTACTTCTTAAGGTATATAAATATCTAATCACTATGTTGTACACCTGAAATTAATTTAATATTGAATGTCAACGGTAATTGAAAAGCTAATTTAAAAAATTCTAGGATAGTTCCTTAGTTAAATGAGGGGAGGCATGTTATAGTCCCGCTGCTAGGGTCTAGGGAAAGGATTCTCCACCCCCAGCTGGAAAACTGGAAGTGGGAACAATGAAAAGACTCTACTTACGAGAAACATCTATTCTGTTCAGGGAAGAAATGTAGCTTTTAAGAGTGCTCACAGAATAATTTTCATCAAGAGCAAGGCGATAAACATAGCAGCATGCACAGTACAGAAGGCTAGAAGGAGCCAGGTGCACCAGGAGACACGCGGTCTCTAAATTAAATGGCTGGTTCTCTGTTAGGGTCACTAGAAAATTATGGAGTGGAGTCATTCGCTTGGCATTTCCTTTTTCAAAAGTAAATCATTGGTTTCTTCATTTTCACTAAATTGTTTTCCTGGCCTCCAGGGAAAATATGACACAGCATAACGCAGACGCAGAAGGGAGAGGCCAAGCTGGTACAAAACATTTAATTAAATCCCTTTTATACAACAAGCTTCCTTAGCTTGATAAATGGATGAAACAAAATGCGCTTATCCAGGCAAAACAATGGAGCAGGTCCACAACGGTTTACAAGGGGCATGGATCGGTGGCAGGTATAATTCATCCTCCTGCCTGTCATCCGTGCTGGGGTACAGGCCAAGGGGCCAGGAAGCCACCTCAGAATGGTGGCTTCTCAGTGACAACTCTGCACTTCCCTCATGGAGGAGGTTTATGAGGGAGTTCTGTGTCTAAGGGTGAAGGTGAAGCCAGGTTCTAAGCAGCACCCGCATGCCCGCATGTGGGGCAAGGGCCGGGAGAGGGACCAGGAGCCCTCCCAAGCGGGGCACTCCAGCGTCCCCGCCCCAGCCAGCTCTGCCTTCCAGCCTGGGACAGCCTTTAGTCTCATTGTCCAAAACCTGCATCTGAGAGGCACAACACCTGTGGAGCTTTTTAAAAGCACAGATCCCCAGCCCCACTGGGACAATAGAATCAGTCACCTGACAAAGAATGAGAACACTATTTTACAGAACTCTCAGCCTCGAATGACCCTCAGGGTCTGGAGCCCTCTGGTGTGTCCAGATCAGGGACTGGACCCCAGTCTGCAGTGACTGGCTCGGGGTGCCTCAGCCCCTAAGTTGCCTCCAGAGTCACAACCCATGGTCTCTAGGAATGTCAGTGCTGGAGGACTCAGGGGCTCATGTGCCTGAGGAAGGTCATACCACTGGCTGAATTCAGGCATTAGGACCCTGAGAGGTGGGCCTCTGAGTCCATCTTCCCAGCACAGCCCTCCGTGGGATCTGGAAAGGTTCACGGAGGAGACAGGGCCACAACTCAGCACCAGGTGGAAGCTGGAGTAGGAGGAAGAACTGGAGCGGGAAAGGCAGCCTGAGCTGTCAGGGTTTTAGGAGCAAAAGATGGAGGGGCCTCACAGGGGGGCCCTCCCTGGCTAATGCAGCCATGTAGCTTTCACTCACATGTAGCCTGTCCCTCCCTCCAGTCAGGGGACAAATCTAGGGGCCCACTCCATTCTTCTCTGTGCCCCTCGCCCCCTTATTCCCCAGAGCATCCAGTAAATACTAGGTGAATAAAAAGAGGGTGAGGCAGAGAACACAGGGATCTGGGCTCTGAAAGGAGGAGGCTAAGAGAGGTCTATGGGCCCTGGCAGGTGGGAAGAAGCAGTTCAGGGGGATGTGTGGACACAAGGACAAAACAGAGGCGGGTCTCCATAGGAGCCAAGGTGGCATTTATACAGCTCTGAAACCTATGTCTGACTTTAAGGTTGAGCCCCAAAGTTCAGAGTCAATCCTGGTGCTAAATTCAGTCTCTCCCTGATGTCGTGGGCTTTCCTGAGCAGCAGAATGAGGCAATGCAAGTCACAAGTTGCATTGTCTTCAAGCTGACTTAAGCCACGTTCAAACTGAGTTTACAGCAGGAAGGCAGCAGTTAGGTGGGGCGAGTGGTGTGGGAAATGAAGGCGCACATGCTGATGAGAGTGGAGAAGGTATTTGAATTTCATTGGCTCTTTTCCTCCGCAGGGGAGAACCACGAAGGATTTTACAAACTCTGAAAACACGGTGATTTCATGTTTCCTGCAGGAAATTGAAGGCCCTTTTAAGTCATTCTAATGATTTCTTTGATGGCTGCTAGGCTAAGGCTGCTTGAATATTCAGGGAGGTTTCCCCATTGTTTATTGCTGGCAGAGTGAGGACACCTTCCATTGGGAACCTGAAGCTACTTATGAAATAAGTCACAGGAACATGTAAGAGTTTGCCAAGGGCCTCAGCAAGCTTTTGCTTCCCAAGGCACTGAACACAGTGATTGTCTCTCTTTGATGTGAAATTCCAGAAGGATCACAGAGGGCTTCATGGGAGAAAGCCACTTGAATAGCACGTCGCCCAAAGGAGCTTCACTGGCAAAACTGAAGCTGATCAAATATTTTGACATAGAAGAGTCTTTCAAATAAGCCTGGCATAACTTTTGAGGATTGTTCTAAGAGCAGAACTGAAGGTTTGGAGGTGCTTTTCTTGGGAATTTTTTTTCCTGAGTGGAGGCCAGCTCTGTGCTGTCAGGGAGTCTGTCCATTCATGTGCTATGCCCTTTCAGATGGGTTTCCCGTTCTGCAGGATTTTACTGAGCTGATGTAGATGTTGTTCTTTGTTTTTTGACTTTAAACAACTTTTTTCTTTTTAACTACAGTTGATGAGCTGTGGAGGGCCGACCCCACAGAGCAGTACTTACTTCAGCAGGGCTCTGGGGCCTGCTGAGTTCACCCTCTGAGTATGTCCTTTGTGGAGGTGGTTGGGTGGTGGTGCTTTGACGTGGTCTGAAGCTGTCTACCAGGTGCTTTGGCTCTGGGGCCTCCTAGGAGGTGCAGGCCAAGTTCAGCTGCGATTTATGTTCTTCCCAGGGCCACCCAGCATGAGCTATAAAGCATCTGCAGGTGGCTGCTACTTTTTCTGAGCTTGGAGGTACCCAGAAGAGGCCAAGCTGTATACCAAGGCCAGATACCCCCAGTCCAAGCCTGGGGCCATCTAGTGAGAGGTATGTGGTGTGCTGAGGCCAGATGCTGCTTGTTTAAAAGATTTTAGGGAATTCTGAAACATGAGCCAAGAAAGGCCATTTGTATGGAAAAGCCATTGGGAAGACTGGGTTAGGCCTGCGAGTTGGGTGGGTTAAGGTCTCAGGAAACCCCCCGGGCGGAGTGAACAGTGTGAGCCAGGCTGGTGGAGACTCAGATATGGCACCTGCCTGCTGGCTCTGTTGCAGGAGGGTTCATCAAAGAACAATGGCCTCTGCCAGCTCTTCTGTCTGGGAGAAAGCCGTCCCTCCAGCTCTCATTCCAAAGCCAAACAATCCAGTTCCTCCCCATATGTTCTTGGTTCCCCTCAAGCTGCTCCTCCAGTGCTGGAGCTCAGAGCAAGTGAGTCCTGGGAAGTCCATGCACAGGCCTTTCAAGGGGGACACCTGGGACTCCAGAAGCTCTCTGTCTCACTCAGCCACAATCCCTGGTAGTTTTTACAGCCAGGAGTTATGGGGACTTCTCTTCCTGGCACTGGACCCCTGGGACCATAGTGTGGGGCTCCTCACTCCTCAGTGGGGAGCTCTGCAGCAAAGCTATCGTTCCTCCGTATTTTCACTGACACAAATGGATGTGGGACCAGCCCGTTCCACGTCTCCACCCCTCTTACCAATCCTGATGTGGCTTCTACTTTTTCTTATTAGTTTTAGGACTTCTGTTAAGCCGGATTTCATGGTTCTGAAAGATGGCTGTTCTGTAGTTTAGTTGCAATTTTGATGTGCTTGCGGAAGGAGGCAAGTACTGTTTACCTCTGCTGCCGTCTTGACCAGAACCTCAGATATTCTTATTTACATGGGTTTTCCTTTCACCTCTCTCACCTTCTAGTCCTCCCCCACTTCCATCATAACATACACATTTAAACTCTCACTTTCTTAGAGCCCTCCTCTCTGTTTGCCTGAGGGGCGAACAGTCATGGCAGTCTCATCTACAGCCATGAGTAAGTGGAATGAACCACGGTCCCTCTAAATTCTCCTCCAAACCCCTTCCTCCATGTTGTGGTGGACTATCTGTCTCATAGGGGCTCTTCAGTGGTTTAAAAGCTATTTCCAGCCACATGATAAAGGGTGTGGAGCTATGCCAGGGAAAGTGGGAAGTGCATTTGAAAATAAGGTGGGACCCTCCTAGAAAACCTCTGATGAACAGTTTTAGCATCAAACTACTGTGTCATTCCTACTGTGTCAGGTACCTTAGCACATATTCCCAGCCACTTTCTTAGTAGCTGTGGGTCTTTCCACGTTCATGAAGAAGTCAGAGATTAGTCAAAGGTATACTGACAGGTAATACGTCTCTCTCTCAAGCATTTAGGACAACCCAAGACTGCACTTGCCAATTTCTTATGAGCCAATATCTGCACTTTTTTATTTTAGAAGAAAACCTTGTCATCTTTCAGTGCACAGAGTGGTGTTGATGTGGTTATTGCATGCCCAAGATGGGCAGTGCAGAAAGTCCTTTTTTATGCCAGCCTCCCTGTGGGCCCTCTTCTCAGAGTTCCTTATCTTAGCCCTGGATTCTCAGCTTAGATATATGTGAAGTGTTCTTTAAAATATCCCCTAGGCAGCCATTCACTTATTCATCCACCCAGGCATCCAGCCATCCAGCCATTCATCTAACCATTATTTTACTGAATCAGGTAACTTACTCCTTGCTCAAAATCTTCCAGTGGTTTGCCACCACCCTCAGGAAGAGTCCTTACCATGCCTAACAGGCTCCTTTATAACTGAGCCCTGCCTGTCTCTCCTATAACTCTCCTCCTTCTTCCCCACTCTATTCTATCACACTGACCTTCTCGTATTCCTTAAAGGCCTTTTTGCTCACTATTCCTTCTGCTTAGAACCTTCTTCACTGAGATTCTTACTCCAGATCTCTTATTAGAAATCACCTTTTCAAAAAATTTTTCCTTTTTAAAAGAGAGACCACTTTGGAGTTTCCCATTATCTCACTTTACTTGTTATCCCAACACTTAGCTAAGATCACCACCATATAAAAGCACAGATTCTCAGTTGTTTTCTACCTGTAACTCTTCCTACATAGAAGGTCTAGGAAAGTGGGATCTCAGTCTTTTCTACTCTGTGCTTCATCCGCAGAGCCCAGAGAAACATCTAACAGTAGTATTTGTTGAATAAATGAGTGAATATCTGAGGTAAGTACTATGTCTTCCCCATTTCACAGAGGAGGTAACTGAGGGTTAGGTGACTCATGTAGAAAGTGGTGGATCTAGGATCCCAATCTAGTTCTAAATCCAGGTCTGATGCTCTTTAACCTCTTAACTCAGCTGCATGCTATTGCCAGACCCTTTGTTGAGGCACAATGACTACCCTCTTCTAGTTCACAGAATAATAGAAGGGACCAGACAGTAAAGAGAAAATTATTGGGTTGGCCAAAAAGTTCACTTGTTTTTTTTTCCATAAGATGGTTCTAGGAACACTCAGTTGTTTTTAACTCCATTAGAAACACTTTTTTTAGTGTGTCATGACAGCTGTCATATCAGCTTGTATTAAAAAAAACATCAAAACTGGTGAATTTTTGCATAGCCATTTCAATATTAAAGATGGAAGAAAATAAGCAACATTTTCAGCATGTTATGCTTTGTTATTTCAAGAAAGGTAAAAATGCAACTGAAATGCAAGAAAAGAAATCCAAAAGATTTGTGCACTGTATGGAGAAGGTGCTGTGACTGATTGAATGTGTCAAAAGTGGTTTGTGAAGTTTCCTGGAACTATTGACATTTTGACCAAATAATTCTTTGCTGTGGGTCTGTCTTATGCATGGGAAGAGGTTTAGCAGCATCCTGGCCTCTATCCACCAGAAGATAATAGTGGGAGATAGCCAGCATGCTCAAATATCTAAATCAATAAAGTTGTTGGTGAAAATAAAACATGTGTTTTTTATTTTATAGAAAAAACTAAATGGATTTTTTGCCAACCCAGTACACAAAGGGGAGTCAGCACCTGGACCAAACATAGAGAAGGGTATGTTTAAGTCCATATGAATCTAGCTGAGAGGGAAACTATTTTCCAGTCAAAAGGGAGGGGTCATTCTAGGTAGGAAAAAGCACACATTGCAAGAGCACTGGGGTTCGAGGAGCATGCACTGTTGAGCACCCAAAGTGGCCTGGCCCTGCTGGAGAGGGTGGGGGATGCAGAGGGAGCCAGGGCTGCAGAGCCAGGTGCTGGCGTGATGGAAGTCCACCTTTTGAGTACAATGTAGAACAAAGGAGATGTGCAGGGGCACCAAGATGAACTTCCTACAGAACAGTTTCCGAAAGGACTCAATGCAGTGTTATATGGAAGCATCTCCATGGAGACATGCCCCCATTTCAACACAATGGAGAATACATTTCCCCAGTCTGGAATGCTCCCCGAGCTCTCCACACTTAAAAATGGGACAATCACTGTGTTATCAGCTTCTGTACCTTGCTCGCTACCCACGTGAATGCTAGTTTTTAAAACTGCCACATTTCAAGGAACCTAGATAAGGTGGGAAAGTGAAACGAGACAGGCGAGGTCAGTTAGGAGAGACTCGTGGAGGCTTGCTGAGGTGTGGGCAGGATAGGAGAGGACGGGGTAGCGTAAGAACGCTGCGTGGGTCTGTGGGGCCTACTGGCAGGGGAGTTGGGGATGGAGAACAAAGATTTTCCTACTTTAGTTGAAAGAGTGTTTTCTGAGGTTTCAATTCTTTGGTTGTTTCTACTACTTAAGTAGGATCCATTGCCATTTAAGCTGTGAAAGTATGACCAAGGACTCTAGTCACAGCCCCGGGGAAAGAAAGAGGTATTTGAATCCTCTGGAACCCTTTCAGCTGCACAGACACAGGAAAGCGTGGTGGGCACAAGCCACCCCTGTCTATGGTGAGCCCAGTGGGCAGAGTGGGCAGGGCAGAGATGTGTGCACCACCGATGCCTCCCACTTATGGCTTCTTGAAGCCACCGCTGGGTTCCGCACTACTGCCCTGTGTCCCTGCTGTACCTGTGATGTGAGCATTGTTTCATGGATTTAAATGTAATAGTTTTTTAAGGTATAACCTTATTTGCTGTTTTTTTGATTTCTGCTTTGTAATGTTTTATCTATGTTAATTATTGTTTTCATGTGCTGTTTTCAGGTGCTTCTGGGGAGAGCTGCATTTTAAGAAATGAAGAACTAGATAAAGAAGTCCACAGATGAGCGACCACGTTAGTTAAGCCTATGTCTAAATGAGTATTTTCTTATTTGCCTGGTGTTGAGTGTTAATAAGTAGTAATCTCTCTTTCAAGTGTAAGGACCAAGGTGTGATGTCCAAGGTCAGACATGGAGGGAGCAGGGATAGAGCTGGGAATGAAAGGCAATATTCCCAAGGGTTTGCTTAGTTTCCAATAACTAGAAATCATGTATCATGTTTAAGTTTGCTCTTATGTTCTCAACAAGTCTTTAAAAGTAACAAAGTTCTTATGTTCTCTACAAGTCTTTAAGAATAAAAGCTCTAAAGAAGGCAAAAGTATACATTTTCCACTTAACTCAAGTAACAGCTGAATTGCAGTTCTCTTGGCCACGAGAAAAATTCCATAGACCCAGTTCTTAACCCGAGTCATGTTACACGTTCAGTTGCATTCCTTGGCTTAATAAAGTAGGAAATGGATAGTTGGCTTGGAGTTTTCTGACTTGAAGTTGGTGCTGTAATGACATAAGGCCTTTCCAGTCCCCCACAGCCACACCAAGCTTTTTATTTCCGTATTTAAGCACAGGCAAGGTCAAAACAATAGATGAAATTTCATAAAACAGTAGTAGTTACGCCAAACTGTTTTTACCGACTTCCTAAAAACACTTTGGAGTCAGCTCCAACTGTGTTTATAAATGAAAAAGGAAACGAAGCTCAACACCCCAGCCACAAAGTTCTTTGGTCCTGCCTCGGCCAGATGCCTTGATTTCCTGTTCATAAACAGGGTCAAAGGGGAGGCCAGTCACTTGTAAAGGAAGGTTCCGGCCTCTCAGAGCCTCATGGTCAAAGTTGTCAATGAAGTTGTCAGGTTTACACGAAATTGTGATGCAAGAATGAAGAATTCCTGGCAGATGAAAGCAACCAGCTCGGGGCCTACAGCCCTCGGAGCAAATGTAGCTCACAGAACGCACCTTTATCATGCCCGCCTCCCCACCCCCAACATGCGCCTGCTTCTATAGACTCCCTCTGTGAAGCTGGGTGCTAGGACTTTTTATTATCCCCAGGTAGCTTATAAAAGGATCCTCTGCTCACTTGTAATCCCAGAAGTGGTCTCAGTTCAGTAAGAACTATCTATAGTCACAAGGAATAATACTGGAACCCGAATTTCATTCAAAGTGAGTCCCTCCACCAGCTCTCAATCCTCCTGTTCTTCCTCACCCAACTCCTACTTGCTTGTTTGGTTTCTCCATGGGAAGGGGAAAGGAGAAGCAGGAGAGGTAAATGGGCGAGAGAGGTTTCACGTCCCTGGCATGACTGTAGCATTATTTCCCTTCGGCTATGACATATGCTGGAAGCTGCTGTGGGCCTTGGTGAGAGCTCTTCAGAGGCCCATCCACCAGGCTGTCTAATCGGTGGTTCCCTGACAATGATTTTGTGCTCCATCCACCCCTTCCTTGCCTCCCCATTATCCCACTGCATAGCCCAGTTTCTTTCTGCTGTGCTATCCTCCCCTCTCCAGGTGACAGAGTCTAAGACAACTCCACACGGCTTTCTCTGTTACATCACGCGCATTGATCAGAAGGAAACACTCCTGGTATGTGTTCTGTGTGGGAATGTACTTTGTGCATGCAAATCATTGAGCTATTTAGGGCCATTGTCCCTGCAGCAAAAAGTGACTTACATATCAACCAAGTAGTGGCTAGTAAAGTATTAGAAAAATTAGGGGGAGTATGTCCTAGAGTCCAAGTGAAGAAAGGGTTTCAAGTGAAAAGGAGGATGGATTGAGTTAAATGTTGTTGATAGTTCAATAAAGATGAAAAGTGAGGCTTGACCATTGGATTTGGCCACATGGAGGGAGCATCAAGACTAATAAGAACAGTTTTGATAAAACGATGAGGCCACTGCTTGATCAGAGCAGGGTCAAGAGAGAGTGAGGAGAGGATTTGTAGACACTGTGATGTGAAAACTCTTTTGAGGGATTTGGCCATAAAAGAACAGATTGACATTGGAGCTGAAGGGGGTTTATGGATAAGAAAGGTTTTTTACTTTTTTAAGATAAAAATAATTACACTGGGTTTTAAAATTATTCAGTGAAGAGGACAAAATGACGATATACGAGAGAAGAGAGACAAACATTGGACTAATGTTTTCCAATAATCGAGAGAGCATGTGACTAACACACGAATAGAAGGATGGGCCTCAATGGGAGGAAGGCCAGTGTGTCCCTTGTGATATGAATGGGCTTTAGGATGATTGGCCCCAAAGGCCCTGCCCCATGCCCAGTATTCAGCCTTGGGAGTCTCATAGTCCAGGGTCCAGAGCTGTCATTCAGATGCATCAGCAGGCAGGGCATTCTGAGAGGTGTGGTCAATCAGGAAGGAAAAGGCGGGGATCATGGTGGGAGCACAAAGCAGGGAAAAACCTGTTCCAGCTGGGGGGCTGGTACTGCTGATGGCACAAAGGTTCTCAGAGGGATGACTGACTCCTAGTCACCTGAGGCATGAAGGAGACCTAGGAGTCATCCAGGTAATGAGGGGGAAATGGTGTCCTGTAGAGAGAGAGGCCTGTACTGAAGAGGTAGTGTGGCATGTTTGGGGGAAATGAACAGTTGTTCAATATGGCTGAGATATGTGTGTGCACATGTGGGCATGTGCATTTGTGTATGGACTCATGCGCACGTAAGTTTGGAAGAGGGGTGTACATATGACCAAGCAAGCCCCCGAGACACATGTTGCATGCCACGGTCAGCAGCACTCTGCCTCCCTGCTTCCTTATGATGCGTGTCACACCTGCAACTGCCCAAGTATCTCCCCGAGCACGCCTATTGCAAAAGCCAACACGTCGATGTTGTCATTTATTCTTAGAGCATGACCAACCCAACGAGAAGTTAATTTCACAATATACACACAGGCCAGGTTTCCGTTTCACCTTGGTACCCTACTGAGTTACACAGACTGAGGCTTTGGCTCAGTGACTAAAGAAGGGCCCATGCCAAATGTTTGTGTTGGAGATGGAAGGCAGAAATATTAAGTAAAACAAAAAGAAATCAAAACTATACTATCAGCATATATCAGTAGTTTTACAAAATACATTTACTCCTACAGTTTTTGGGGGGCAGGGGTTGTTGCCACCAGAAAAGTTCTCTGAAAACATGGCTTCAGATTGCACCATAAAAAAAGAAACAGCGTAAGTCATAGTTTGCAAATGCCCCCGGTGCTGCCTGTTTAACATGGTTTTCAATTAACACTCCCTATGGTGCCCCTGCTAACTTCCTATTAAAATGCCTTTGAAGGCCCAGAAAAGGCAAAAAATTCCAATATCATTGAAAGCCCAAGTAAAGAACAAACTAGCATTAGAATCTCGTAAAAATTTTCAATAATCGTAAGACTCATACTGAGAAAAGCAACCAGTGGTCTATCCATCTTCTACCTCGTAGAATAAAGACAGCAGGCACACACTTCTTAGCCCCACTATCTACCTCTTTAGAGAACTTGTGTAAACCAGATGACAGTGAAAGGTAATAGGGAAAAGGTGGAAGGCGGGAGTTGAGGGTATTGTGTCAGCTACACAAAGGCGGAAATTTTGTCTTTTCTACTTTATGCTGTACCCAGTGGTTGACACAGATTAGAAGCTCAGTAAATATTGAATGATGAAGGAAAGGAGGGGCCAGAGTTTGATATTTGTAATGGCACATTGCATTCTGGGGTTCTAGGTCCTGTAATGAAAGTGGCTGCCAAGTTGGAGATGGGGAGACGTTAGGAGTGCAGTGAACTGCGTTGGCCCAGTGGGCGTGAAAACTAAGCAGTGTGGACAACAGGAAATTCTGCACACATAGGGCCCAGCTTCAAAGAGGACCACTTACTTGACCCTCGGGCCTAGGCTGTACGTGTTGTACGTTGACTTGCTGGCATGGATCCAAGAAAGGAAAGGGATGATCCATGAGACAGGTACTGATGGGAGCCAGGGCAGCCCCCACTGGTCTGTTGCTAGACATCAAGTCCGGAAAGATTTCTCTATGCTCAAATACAAGCAAAGACAAGAAAATCAGCACAGAGTTGATCGAGATGTCCTATAGAATGAGGAAAAAGGAACATCTTCTTGAGGACCTAGAAGAAATGAGTTTCTGGAATCAGGACAAAGCTTTAGGAAATGGTTAGCCACCGTCAAAAACATGCAATAATCTTAAACTACAAGAAACAGGTTGGAAAGTCACCAAGAAAAAAATAGATTGCCTTGCTGGTGTTTACATTAACTCAAACTCATTAGAAAGTAGTTTGGCAAAATGGATTAGAGCTTTAAAAAATATTCTACTCTTTGACTCCTTAATTGCATTTCTTGGAACTTATTCTAAAAAAGTAATCAGAGATACAGAATTTTGTGTACATATATGTATATATGTATAAAATAATCACAGTATCATTTTAATAGTTAAAATAATTCTAGTTCTCATATATTCCAATGGCAATTTAAATAAGTTACTTTGGTATATTCATATAATTTTATTGTCAGTCCTTGGAAATACGATTTCAAGGATAGCTAATACAATTATAAAATTATCGTGCTACATTCTTAAGTAAAATATATAATACAATATCTGAATTTTGTAAAACAAAAGGTCTGATTGCAAAAAAAAGGTTTATAGAAAACTGTAAGGTATAAAGAATAATTATTTCTGTGTAAAAGAACTTCAGGTGAATTTTATCTTTTTAAAGTGAATTTTTAGTTTTTGGATTTTATGTAACAAGCATAAAAATTAAATACCTGCTTAAATGCTTGGTATTGGTCTACACAAAATAGAACTCAGGATACTGTCTTAATACATGTTCTCTGCTTTCTTTGAAGATCCCATCGAAATGACAAGAGTGCTGTACAAAAATGAATAGATCCATGGGGGTAGTAAATTAAAAGACAAAAGGCTGGGTTTACTTTGATGGCTAGACCAGAATAAACTGCAGTCCTCGAGGACAAAGCTGTGGGCAGCCTCCGTCCTTGGTGAAGCCCTGGGAGGGCACACCTGAGGGGCGAGTGAGGAAACTCAGGCTGTGGAGGCCCCTGGGTGGGCTGACCCAACGCCTGCCCTGCATTTCAGCTGCAGCTTTTGCATGGTGGGGACTCATGTGTGGGTGTTGTGCCTGAGGAGAAAGAGGTTTGAGGGGATAAGAGTTGAGTCTTGATTTCTAAATTCAATCCCGAAGAAAATAAGAAAAAAACAGCCAGTGCCACCAAGAGGCCAACTGTTGAGATGCTTTTGAATCATCACGTCCAAACATGGGTGCCACATCATTACTGGCCAGTCGCACTCTACACCGCGGCCAGTCCAGCACTGGGAAGGGCGGCGTACTCTTCCCATTAAAAATAATAATAGAAAGGAAGAGAGAGCTACTGTTCTTCCAAACGTTCTTTCTATCGAGTACGAGGAAATCCGCATTAAAGTATATCTTGCCACTAATGAACAATTTTCTCTCTTAAGCAATTTGTTCAAAGTGAATCTATATGATGGAAAACAACACTTATTTTTAAAACCCCAGTTTAAGTCCAATATCTTGGCTATGCAATTGATCTTTAGGGTAAGATGCAAAATGGGAATTTTACTGGCAGCTCTTTGGATTTTACACAATAATTTTCTTAAACCATTTCATTAAAATTTAAAATGTATACCAGCAGGTGAAAGATTATAATAGATGAAAAATAAGACATTTTCTGAAGAGAAGTGAAGGATTCCAGGAAATTAAATGATGTTGATCAAAACACTAAAATCTATTTCAAACACTGTTCACTTATAACAAAAATAAAACAGAGGGGGTGGGGTGGGATGGAGGCCCCACTGTTTAGTGCTTATAAATATGACTTTTCTATATTGCTTTCATTCTCATTTCAGGATTCTACATTACCAGGAGCAGAGTATAGGAGAGGGGCACAGACATATAAAAAGGATATGACCACTTTAAGTTTTATTTCTGGCATGAGAAATAAACAAATATAGCTATTAAAAATGATGCATCACACATAACACAAAGACAATTTATAAAACTATATTCTTTGGCCACATGACTCAATTCTTTGGAGTGTTGTTCCATGCACCAAAAGGTTGCTGGTTCGATTCCTGATCAGGGCACACCACTAGGCTGCAGGTCTGGTCCTGGTTGGGGCATGTGTGGAAGGCAGCCTATTCAGTAGTGTCCAACCTTTTGGTGTCTCTGGGACACACTGGAAGAAGAGTTGTCTTGGGTCACGCATTAAATACACAAACACTAAGATAAACTGATGAGCAAAAAAAAAAAAAAAGGTTTTAAGTAAAATTATGATTTTGTGTTGGGCAGCATTCATAGCCATCTTGGGCCACATGTGGCCTGTGGACCACGGCTGGACACCCCTGAGAGACGTTTGTCTCTCACATTGATGTTCCCCTTTCTCTCTCCTTCCCTCCACTCTCCCCACTCTCAAAATCAATGGGAATGTGTCCTCAGGTGAGGATTAAAAATAAAAACAACTAAGAAGATTATTTCAAATTAGAATGCAAGACTCTGACTACGAGGAAATTATAATGGAAAATTTAATGTACCTCTTTCAGAATCTGACATCTAGTAAACATATAGGTAAGGATATAAAGAATATGAGTAACATAATCAAGAAACTCAATTTAATAAGTATGTATAGAACTTTTTTCTTAGTAACAACAAATATACTTTTTTCCATGCCCATGAAACATATACCCAAATTAGCCACACAATCATAAAGAAAATATTGTATCTATAAAGTAGAATTATTAGCTGACTTCTCAAAAGAAACCTTGCAGGCAAGAAGGGGCTGGAAAGAAATATTCCAAGTCATGAAAGGCAAGGACCTACAAACAAGATTACTCTATCCAGCAAAGCTATCATTTACAATGGAAGGGCAGATAAAATGCTTCCCAGATAAGGTCAAGTTAAAGGAGTTCATTATCACCATGCCCTTATTATATGAAATGTTAAAGGGACTTATCTAAGAAAAAGAAGAAGATCAAAAATACAAACAGTAAAATGACAAGAAACTCACAACTATCAATAACTGAACCTAAAAAAACAAAAACAAACTAAGCAACAACTAAAACAGGAACAGAATCACAGAAATAGATATCACATAGAGGTTTACCAGTGGGGAAGGAGTAGGAAAGGGGGGAAGAAGGAAGGAAAAAAGTACAGGGAATAAGAAGCTTAAATGGTAGTTACAAAATAGACAGGGGGAGGTTAAGAATAGTATAGGAAATGGAGAAGTCGAAGAACTTATATGTATACACAACCCATGGACACGAACTAAGGAGGGGAGTGATGTAGTGGGAGGGAGTTGCAGGGCAGAGGGGAATAAAGGGGAAAAATGGAACAACTGTAATAGCATAATCAATAACATATTTCAAAAAAGTAGAATTATTACAGGTTATTTTCTCATAATTTGATAAATTAGGAATAATCAATAAAAGGGTGATAAAATTTGTAGTCATTTGGTGAACTAAGAAACTCTCTTAAAAATTATCAAAAAGAAATCAAAACTGAATCTTCTTAAGTGTAATCATTGGATCAAGCAAGGATCATCAATGGATACTAAACACAGTGGGGAGAAGATTGTTGGAATCAGGATATTCACGTGGTGCTAAAACACTGCCCCACGGGTTAAAGACTAATTACAAAGGACAAACTATCCTATTACACTGGAAATTACCATTGTAGCTGTATAAACAAACTCAGCATCACCAATAGTGGGAAGACCTGGCCTTATGTGCCCAACGGTATGAAATACACATTACTAAGGATAACTGAATATTCTTGCCAAAAATGTCCAACCAGAATTTCAAGCCTTGACCTAATTTCCAGTTTGCAGGAAATACAGCAGAGAGAACAATATACAAGTTGGTACTATAAGGAAACAAACAAATACAGAATGTAGAACAGTGTGCAAAACAACTGACCTGATTTCTTCCAAAAATTAATGTCACATGGGAAACAAGGAGGAGAAACTGATTTAGAGATTTTTTTAACCAATTTACCAATGAAATACATAACCTTGATTTGAGTCTTGACTTTAAAGACATTAATATAATTTTTTGCAATAATTGGGAAAATCTGAATATGTACTGATAAAACTATTAATTATTTTTAATATTTTAGGTACATTACTGGTATTTTGGTTATTTAAGAAAATATCCTTATTTTTCAAAGCTTCATGCTTCAGGATGTAGATAAGAAGTATATGTCTGTTCTTACACTTAAATGATTCAGTGAAAAATAAGGAAATAAAAAACTCATATATTTACCATATGTAATAATATGCAGATGGAGAAAAAGGTGAGGAAGCAAAATGGGTAAATTATTAACAATGGATAAAACTAGGTGAAGGGTATGTGGAAATTCATTTTACTGTTAGGTTGAACCATATGAAATTGCCAATACTTGACCATTTTTGAGCTACAAAATGATAATTTTACACTGGAATATACAAATTACCATAGGGAACACTTGAGAGGTGATGAAAAACTTGCCATTAAAATGATTCTGGGATCCAGATGGTTTTTGCAGCTGACTTCTAACTAGCCTTTATAGACTTAATCATTTCTACACTATGCTATTTCAGGTCATAAAACATTAGAAAAGTCTTTACTTCATATTGTGAATATAGCATACCCTTAACCCAGTTAGTACAGCCCCCTTCTCCCAAGAAAACAAGAAAACTACAGGCCAATCTCAGTTATTATTACTGATACACAATTATAGGGAAAAAATAGCTATCCTGAGAATATAGAGATAATTCAATATCAGGATATCTATCAATATATTTCATCACACCAATAAAGTAGAGGAAAAAACTATGTGATTACTTCAACACATGCGGAGAATGCTATTAAAATTCATTTGATATTTCTAATAAAAGCTGTGAGTAAAGTGGGGTTATTTAATGAGTGCATGGTACTGTTCAAAGGATTTTAACATGTATTTTCTCACTTAATCTTCACACACTTTATCCTCAGAGATCCATGCTATTATATTTTACTCTCTAGAATGAATGTCTAGGAGAGAGAATGCTGAGTCATATAGTAACTGTATGTTTAACTTTAGAGGAAACTGCTGAAGGGATATCCAGATTGGCCATACCGTTTTGCATTTCCACCAGTGATGTACCGTCTCCAAGTCTGTAGCTTATATTTTCAGTCTTTTATCTTTTGCAACACAAAATTTTTAATTTTGCTAAAGTCCAATATATTGTTGTTGTTGTTTTTAATGGATACTGCTTTTGGTATAATTTCTAAGAACCCTTTGCCTAATTTGAGGTCACGAAGATTTTTCTCTTCATTTTCTCTGGGAAGTTTTATATTATACATTTTGATCTATGATCCAACTGGCATTAATTTTTGTATGAAGTCTGAGGTTTAAGGCAAAGTTCATTGTTGGGTCTATGGATATTGCATTGGGTTTCCGTTGCTGTGTAACACATTGCTACAGCTTTAGAGACTTAACGGAACACTTATTAGCTCGCAGTTCTGTAGGTCAGCTGTCTGGCACGGTGTGACTGATCTTTTGCTTAGGGTATCACAACACTGAAATCTAAGTATGGTTGGGCTGAGCTCTTGTCTGGAGGCTCTGGGGGGAAATCTGTCCTCAAGTTCATTCTTGCTGTGGGCAGAATTCTGCTCCTGGTGGTTGTAGGCCTACTGCCCCTTTCTCTTTGTCAGCTGTCAGCCAAGGATGCTGTCAGCAAGCAGACACTGCTGGCATTCCTTGCTGCATGGCCACCTCCATCTTTGAGTAGCAAGGGTGCATCACATTTTTATGTTTTGAATCTCTGAATCCCTCTTCTGTGACCATCCAGAGAAAATGCTTTACTTATTTAAAAAAAAAAAAAAAAAAAAAAAGCTCATGTCAGCATGTCCAGAAAGTCTCCCTATTTTAAGTCAGCTATGCCATATCATGTAACCTAAGCATGGGGGTAAAATTTGTAATATTCACAGTCACAGAGATTATGCAGAGTGTGTGAGCCAGGGTGAGAAGGGGAAGATAATGTTGGGAACAATTTTAGAATTCTGCCTACCACAGATATTCAATTGTTTCAATACCAAATGTGGAAAATAGCATCCCAATTCCATTAAATTGCCTTTGCATCTTTGTTAAAATCAACAAGCCATATTTGTGTGGGTCTATTCCTGGACTCTGTTCTGTTCAATCAATCTATGTGTCTATCCCTTCTAAGATAACACATTTATTGGTATGACAGTTTTGTAGTAAATTTTAAAATTAAGCAATGTGAATTCTAGAATTTAATTCTTCTTTTTCAAATTTGATTTAGTTATTCTAGTCCCTTTGTATTTCTTTCTAAATTTAAAAATGAGTCTGTCTCTACAAAGTGTCCAGCTGGAATTTTGATTATAATCACATTAAGTTCGTGGACCTGTTCATGGACAGTTGAATCTTAACTACATAGAGTCTGTCAGCCCATGAACACACTATTTCTCTCAATTTATTTAGGTCTTTCTTGATTTCTTTTTATTGGCATTTGGTAGTTTTCAGTATACAGATCCTGAATGTTGTTTATTATATATACTTATATGTTTAAATTTCTTTGAGTATTATTAGTATTTTAAAAAATTTTCTGTTTCCAGTTGTTCATGATGTACATTGGGCTTTTGAGGGTTGACCTTGTATTCTAGAACCTAGTTAAAGTCACTTATTTTTAGAAGGTTTTTTTTTTTTTTTTTTGTATTTTACTTGGTCCTATATAAATAATTATACTGTCTACAAATTGAGAAGTTGTATTTCTTCTTTCCCAAACTGTATAAATTTTACTGATTTGTCCTGCCTTATTATACTGGCTAGAATTACCAGTACAGTGTTGAATACAACTGGAAATTCTTATCCTATTCCTGATATTAGGAAGAATACATTCAGTCTTTTATCATTAAATATAATGTTAGCTCTGGGTTTTTGTAGATATACTTCATTAGTTTAAGAATGTTTCCTTCTACTTCTAAGTTTGCTCAGAGAAAGTTGCTTTGTGTCAGATGCTTTTCCTGTTTCACATGGTATAATCATGTTTTTCTTTTACCTGTTAATATGATAGACTTCACTGATTGGTATTTGAATATTGGACTGGTCTTGCGTTCTTGGGATCAATCACACATCATTGTGGTGTTTAGTCTTTTTATGCATTGCTGGATTTAATTGGATAATATTTTGTTGAGGATCTTTGCAGCTATGCTCGTGCAAGATAATGGTTTGTAGCTTTACTTTTTTGTGAAGTTGTTTGCTGGTTTTGGTATCTGGGTAATTCTGGCCTCTTAAAATGAGTTGGAAAGTCTTCCTTTTCTATTATTTGGAAAAGATTGTTTACAATTAGTGTTGTATCTATTTTTCAGAGAATAACTTGCCAGTGAAACCCTCTGGATCTATAGTTTAGTTTTTTGGAAATTTTTATTTTTTTATTTTTTTAATATATTTTATTGATTATGCTATTACAGTTGTCCCGTTTCCCCCCATCATTCCCCCCACCCTGCACACCCTCTCCCACCCACATTCCCCCCTTTAGTTCATGTCCTTGTGTCATAAGTTCTTTAGCTTCTGCATTTCCCATACTATTCTTACCCTGCCCCTGTCTATTTTCTACCCACTATCTATGCTACTCTGTACCTTCCCGCCCCCGCCCTCCCACGCCCCTGTTGCTAACCCTCCATATGATCTCCATTTCTGTGGTTCTGTTCCTGTTCTAGCTGTTTGCTTAGTTTGCTTTTGGTTTAGGTGTGGTTCTTAATACCTGCAGTTTGCTGTCTTTTCATTGTCATATTTTTATCTTCTTTTTCTTAGATAAGTCCCTTTAACATTTCCTATAATAAGAGCCTGGTGATGATGAACTCCTTGAACTTGACCTTATCTGAGAAGCGCTTTATCTGTCCTTCCATTCTAAATAACAGCTTTGCTGGAAAGAGCAATTTTGGATGTAGGTCCCTGCTTTTCAAGATTTCAAATATTTCTTTCCAGCTCCTTCTTGCCTGTAAGGTCTCTTTTGAGAAATCAGCTGACAGTCTGGTGGGAACTCCTTTGTAGGTGACTGTCCCCTTCTCCCTTGCTGCTTCTAGAATTCTCTGCTTCATTTTAATCTTGGCTAATGTAATTATGATGTGCCTTGATGTGTTCCTCCTTGGGTCCAACTTCTTTGGGACTCTCTGAGCTTCCTGCACTTCCTGGTAGTCTGTTTCCTTTGCCAGATTGGGGAAGTTCTCCTTTATTATTTGTTCAAATAAGTTTTCTACTTGTTGCTCTTCTTCCCCTTCTGGGACCCCTATAATTCGGATGTTGGGACGTTTAACGATGTCCCGGAGGTTCCTAAGCCTCTCCTCATTTTTCTGAATTCTTGTTTCTTCCTCGTCTTCTGTTTGGTTGTTAATTTCTTCCTTCTGATCCACTCCATTGATTTGAGTCCCAGTTTTCCTTCCATCTCTATCGGTTCCCCATGTGTCTTCCTTCATTTCATGTATTGTAGCTTGCATTTTCTCATCTAATTTATGAGCAAAATCAACCAATTCTGTGAGCATTTTGATGACCAGTGCTTTGAACTGTGCATCTGATAGGTTGGCTATCTCTTCATTGCTTAGAGGAATTGACTCTAGGGTTTTCATTTTTTCTCCGGTTTGAGCCATTTTTGGTGGGTTTTTTTGTTTTGTTTTGGTTTGGTTTTAGTCTGGTCACATCTATTACGTATGAGGGGTGGAGCCTTAGGTGTTCCTCAGGGCGGGGCAGCCCAGTCGCCGGGTTGTGACGATATAGGTGGGGGCGGGGTCCGAGAGGGAAGAATGGCGCCTATTCCGCTCTCTTCTGGACTCCGGTCCCTTCTGCTGCTTCCCCTTCGCCTGGATTATCTGCGCATGCGCGAGTGCTGTTACGTAGTGAGGAGTGGAGCCTCAGGCGCTCCCCAGTGTGGGGCAGCCCAGTCGCTGGGTTGTGACGCTGTATGTGGGGGCGGGGTCTGAGAGGGAACAATGGCGCCTGCTCTGCTCTCTCCTGGATTCAGTCCCCTCCGCCACTTCCCCTCTGCCTGGACCGTCCTCACGCGCGCGAATGCGGGACCCCCTGGTCAGCCAGCCGCCCCGTGCATCCTCACTGGGTCTGCACAGCTGCCCCCCTGTGCCCAGGGTCTGCCAGCTGCCGCCTGTGGGCCCAAGGACTGCCAGCCACCGCCCGTGCACCTGGGAACTGCGAGCCGCTGCTACTTGCGTTCCTGGGTCCGCACCTCCACTTTGTTCCACCATGACTCCGCCCCTCCTACCGGTCTGGATGAATGGTTGTTGGACTTCCGTACAGTTCAATTTTCTATACGTTCTGGTTGTTTTCTTGTTTCTAAATATTTGTTGTCCTTAATTTTGGTTGTGAGAGGAGGCACAGTGTGTCCGCCTACGCCTCCATCTTGGCCGGAAGTCGGAAATTTTTAAACTATGAATTTTAGTTCTTTAGTAGACATAGGATGATTCTGTTTATTTCTCCTTGAATGGCTTTTGGCAGTTTGTCAAGAGTAGTTCACATATCTTCCATTTTGTTGAATTTATGTGCATAGAGTTGTTCATAGTGTTCCCTAGTTATCCTCTTAATGTCCCTAAGATCTGTCATGATAGTTCCCTTTCATTTTTAAAAAAGATTAAAAAAAATTCTCACCCAAGGGCATGCTTATTAATTTTAGAGAGAGGAGAAGGTAGGGAGAAAGGGGGAGATTAACATTATTGTTAATAACAACAGTATTAACATTGATGTTCATATGCATCAGCTTCCTCTGGTATGAACCTCCACTGGGGAGCAAACCACAGCCTAGGTAGGTGACCTGGCTGGGAATCAAACTGGTGACCTTTTGGTTTACAGGATGACATTCCAGCCAACTGAGCCACACTTTCATTTTTGATATTGGTGATTTGGATCTTTTTTTCCCTTTTGTTTAGTTAGTCTGGTTAGAAATTTACCAATTTTATTGATTTTTCAAATAACCAGATTTTGGTTATTAACTTTTTTCTATTGTTCTTTGAGTATCAGTTCCATTGATTTCTGTTCAAATCTTTTATTATCCTTCTCTTTGCTAACTTTGAATTTAGTTTACCTTCCTAATTTTCTAATCCTGAAAGACTAGATTGTTGATTTGGGAATTTCCTTATCTTCTAATAGAAGCATTTGGTACTACAAATGCATTCCTGAGCACTGCTTTAGTGGCATCCCACAAATTTTCATGTGTTTATATTTTTGTTTCCTTTACTTCAAAATATTTTTTAATTTCCCTTGAGTTTTTATCTTTTAATCATGGATTGTGTAGAACTGTGTTGTTTAATTTCCATGTAGTTGGAAATTTTCCAGTTGTTTTTTATGTTATTAATTTCTAATTTAATTCCATTATGGTCATAGATCACATGTATGATTTTAATTCTCTTAAATTTGTAATGTTTGTTTTATGATCTAGGATATTGTTTACTCTTTGTATCTGTGTGCACTTGAAAAGAATGTGTATTATGCTACTGTTGGGTAGAGTGTCCTATAAATTTCAATAAAATGTCAGTTGATTAATGGCATTGGTCAGTTCTTCAGTACTCTTGCTGGTTTTCAGTCTACTTTTTATACTGATTACTTAGGAAGGATTACTGCAACTTCCAGGTCTAAGTGTGGATGTGTCTTTTCTTCTTTTAGTCTTACAAGTTTTTGCTTAATGTATTTTAAGTCTTTGTTGCTATATTCATACACATCTTATATAGTCATGTCTTTTTTGTAAGCTGACCCTATTATCGTTATGCAATGTCCTCTTAATCCCTGTGAAATTTTCTTGCTCTGAAGTCTATTTTGTCTGATATTAATACGGCTCCTCCTGATTCAGTTTAGTTTTCATTGTACATCTTTTTTAATTCTTTATATTTTACCTACGTATATTGTTATATTTAAAGTATATTTCTTTTTTAAGATTTTATTTATTCATTTTTAGAGAGAGGGGAAGGGAGGGAGAATGAGAGGGAGAGAAACATCCATGTGTGGTTGCCTCTTACACACCCCCTACTGGGGACCTGGCCCATAACCCAGGCATGTGCCCTAATTGGGAATCAAACCTGTGACCTTTTGGTTCACAGGACAGGACTCAATACACTGAGTCACACATGCCAGGGCTAAAGTGTATTTCTTAGAGCATATCAGTATATAGTTGAGTCCTGTTTTTATCCACTTTGACAATTTTTCTTTTAATTGATGTCCTTATGCCATCTGGATTTAATGTAATTATTGATATAATTGATATATTGGGATTTAGCTCTACCATCATATCACTCATTTTCTGTTTGTTTCTCCCTCTTTTTCCTCTCCTACCTTCTTTGGGGTTATTTTTATTTGTTTTGTATTCCTTATCATCTATTGGACTTTTGACTACTATTTCTTATTGTTTAGAGTTTTTCAGGGGTTGATCTAGAAATTATAGTATAAGTTCCTAATTTTATATAGCCTACTTTGAACTAATATTTTACCACTCAGGAGGAATTTGGAAAACTTACCATCTCACAGGTCCACTTACCCACTTACCACGAGAAAAAGTTTTTCTTTCAACAATCATATGTACTTAAAAGATTTTAAGAGAAAAAGTAGTTTATTATATTAAACAGATATTTACCATTTCTGTGGCACTTCCTTCATTCCTATTGTTCAAAGTTCCCCTCTAATATAATTTCTCTTCCTTCTACAGAAATTCATTTTTTTTAAAAAAAGCAAGTCTGCTGGTGAAAAATTCCATTCTCACTTTTGTACAAATTGCATAATTTCCCATTATCCATCATCAAGTTTCCTGACTTTTTCAAGAGTCATACTTAATTTTGTTATTGATACAGTCTAGTGAATGTTTTATTTTGGTTATTGCATTTTCGATTCTAAAACTCCTGTTTATGTATTTTTTGTAGATTCTGTTTCTCTACTTATATTTTTTTTCCCATTTTTCCATTTGTTTATATTGCATTTACTCAATTCCAACATCTGTGTCATTTTGCGGTTAATATCTGTTGATTATCTTTTCTTTTGTAAGATACTAAGTTTTTTTCTGGTTTTTATATGCTGAGTAATTTTGGATTTACCCTGAAAGTTTTGAAAATTGTGTTAAATGACTCTAAAGCTATAAACATATACGTTAAATGAAACAGAATTCCCCTATGAAGAGTGTCAATATTTTGTTTTATCAGGCAATCAACCACATTAGGCCCATGATGCCTTCTTTGCTTGTGGTCCTAATATCAGTGCAGTTTCACAGTCTTTGCAGTACTATTCAGACCTGTCCCACATGTTGGCCATCCATTATTCAACCTGGGACTTGAGTGTTGCTCTGCCTTGGTGTTCATTTCTCAAAGTTTTTGGCATGCAGTTTAGTGTTGGATGCATGCATACTCAACTTGGGGTGAGCCCAGAAGTTTATATACAACTTTATTGAGTCACTTTCTTATACTTCCTCCACTGCACAATCTTCTCCATATTTTTTATCTTTACCAAAACCTGGGGCTTTGGCTTAGTTTCCCTATACTGATACATTTCTTATGATTTTTCTAGTATATGGTGCTGGCTTCCAAGGTCAAGTAGTAAGAGGATTAAGAGAGAAAAAACACAATGGGCATTATTCCTAAGGTCTCAGAGACCTCAGTACCTCTGGTTGGAATTTCAGGGGTCTGCTCAGCTATTATTGCCACCATCATATTGCTGTCTCAGGATTGCCCAATATTGTGATTAGAGAGAATGAATTAAGCAACAAAAACTAACACAGGGCATTTTCCTTACTCTTCTAACCTACAGGGGTCCCCTTTCCTGTTCCTGGTATCAAATGCAGAGAATTTATCTTGCAGTTTTTTTCTGTCTTCTTTGCTGCATAATTCTAATCTTTGAACTGCCTTTGAGCCCAGGTCAAAAGATTCCAGAGAGAAACAAGATGAAAAATTTACTACCAGTTTGATAGTTCTCTGTATGCTGGTTTCCTTCTCAAACCTGTCTGCTACCATTTATTTTTAAGAGTCCTTAGAAAACTGGTACATGTATTCTGTCCAGGGCTTTTAGTTGCAGTCAGTAGGAAAGACACAGGAGAGTAAATATGCTTATTCCACCTTGAACATAAATGGACTCTCCCCACAGCCTTTTGAATAACAAGTTCTATCCATTATGTTTAAAATAACTGTTTTCAACATCAAAAGTACAACTAAACTACAGAACAACCATCAAAACCACCTGAAACCTAGCTGAATGGAAGTCTCACAATAAGAGATTTAAAGAAGAAGCCACATTGAGACTGGTAGGAGGAACAGAGATATAGAATGGGCTGGTCCCATACTCATGTGGTGGACTGGATAAAAATCAGGAGAGATATTTCAGCTGTGGAGAACTCCCCAGAGGAGCATGGGGTCCCAGCTCCAAACCAAACCCCAGCCCCAGCCCAGGGTTCCAGTACCAGGAAGAAAAGTCCCCATAACATCTGGCTGTAAAA
Organism: Glossophaga mutica; assembly: GCA_039655065.1. Taxonomy (NCBI): domain Eukaryota; kingdom Metazoa; phylum Chordata; class Mammalia; order Chiroptera; family Phyllostomidae; genus Glossophaga; species Glossophaga mutica. Next base: position 169,586,215 of record CM077304.1, on the reverse strand, counting down.
ACTGGCAGGTATTGTGTCTGAATGAATCAGAGGGCTTGTGAAGTCCTAGGAAGTTTCTCTTAAAGGGCCTAGGAATGGGCTTACTCTGACTCGTTCCCTCTGAGTTCCAGCACTGAGACAGCAGCTTAAAAGGCACCAGAGAGGAACTGAATTGTCCAGTATCAGGGTGAGAGCTGAGGGGACAGCTTTCTGCCAGCCAGAAGTATTGGCAGAGGCCACTGTTCCTTTGCTGAGCCCTCCCTCAACAAAGTCAGCAGGTAGGCACCATATTTGAGTCTCCATCAGCCTGGTTCACACCATTCACCTCACCCTCATGATTTCCTGAGACCATGCCCCCCTCAACTTGCAGGCCTACCCAAGTTATTTCCAATGGTCTTTCCATATGAAAGGACATTATTGGCTCATGCTTCAGACTTTTCTAAAATCTCTCAAACAAGCACCATCCAACTTCTGCATGCCCTGTACACACTAAGTGGACCCAGGCTTGGCACTAGCAGCAGCCAGTCTTGGATTGTATCTTGGCCTCTCCTGGGTACCCCCAAGCTCAGCACAAATAACCATATGCAGACTGCTTAGTAGCTCATGCTGGGTGGCCCTGAGAAGAATACAGGAAGCACCTAACCTTAGCCTGCACCTCCCAAGAGGCCCCAGAGCCAGTGCACCTGGTGGACAGCTTCAGACCATGTCAAAGCACTACCAAATCACCTCTACAAGGGACACACTCAAGGGGTGGACTCAATGGACACCAGAGTTCTGATGAAATAAGTCCTGCTCTGTGGGGTGGGTCCCTGCACAGCTCATCTCTATGGCAGTCAGTGATTGCAGCCAGTTCTTACAGCTGATCAACTTGGAGGTAAATCCTTCCCATTGATGTGCCAACAGGAATTAAGGCTCAGCCACAACAGGAAAGTGTACAAAGACCACAAGTGGAAGGTACATCTGCCAAAATGAAAAGACAAAGAAACATGTTCCAAACAAAAGAACAGATCTCCGGAAAAAATAACTAAACACAATGGAGATAAGCAATCTATGAAATACAGAATTCAAAACACTGGTTATAATGATGCTCAATGAACTTAGTGAGAATGTTAACAGCATAAAAAAGGGCAATTAAAATCATAAAAAAAGAAGCAGTCAGAAATGAATGATACACTAACTGAAACAAAAAATAATTTATAGGGAATCAACAGTAGAGTAGATGAAGCCAAAAATCAAATTAGCAATTTGGAATTTAAGGAAGCAGAAAACAGGCAATCAGAACAGCAAAAAGAAAAAAGAATCCCCCCACTCCCAAACGAAGAGAACTTCGACAATACCAGTCCATCGTGGGGATGCCAGATGAAGAAGAGAGAGATCAAGGAATTGAGAACCTATTTGAAGAAATAATGACAGGAAACTGCCCTAACCTGGTGAAGGAAATAGACATACATGTCCAGGAAGTGCAGAGAGTCCCAAATAAGATGAACCTAAAGAGGCATACACCAAGATACATTACAATTAAAATGACAAAAGTTAAAGACAAAGAGATAATCTGAAAAGTAGCAAAAGGAAGGGAGCTCCCATAAGATTGTCAGTTGATTTCTGAACTCAAATTTTGTAGGCCAGAAAGGATTGGTGAGAAATAGTCAAAGTGATGAAAAGCAAGGACTTACAACCAACATTTCTCTATTCAGCAAAGCTATAATTTAGAATAAAAGGGCAGATAGTTTTCCAGACAAGAAAAGCTAAAGAAGGTCAGCACCACCAAATCAGTATTATATGAAATGTTAAAGGGTTTTCCTTAAGAAGAATAAAAATAAAAAATATAAACAATTAAATGGCAATAAATACATATTTATCAGTGATTGAATGTAAAATACAAAATAAATGAACAAGCAGAACAGAAACAGGCTCATAGGTACAGAGGACATTTTGATGGCTGTCAGATAAAAAGAGGGTTGGGAGAATGGGTGAAAAACATGTAGGGATTAAGACTGTATAAATTGGTAGTTATGGAATAGTCACAAGAATGTAAAGTATAGCATAGTTAATAATATTGTAATGACCATGTATGGTGTCAGATGGGTATGAGATTTATTGGGATGATCACTTAATAAGTTACGCAATGTCTAATCACTGGAGTGTACACTTGAACTAATGTGATATTGTATGTCAACTGTAATTGAAAAATAAAAAATGGTTTAAATAATGAAAAAATAGAACAAGATCTGACTCAAAGGAGACACGTGACTTTCTGCTTGTTAGTCACACAGAAAGGCTTTAAATCCTCTGATAGTTCTTACTGAGAGGTGTGAACCATTCCCTGCTCAGGATGCACTCCTCCTGACCTGTGTCATAATGTCATTGGAGCCAGTACAGGGTTGGTGGTTAGAGCCTGGAGAAAATTCAGGAGTCTTTTTTCATATTGCTTTGGCTAATGTTGTATCATCTACGACTTGACAGATGAGATATGGGAAAGTAGAAAGGATTAATTCACACAGAAATGTGCAAATCAGTGGGCTTGGATTTAATTTTTGGATAGAGAAGAATGGGATGTCAGAGAGTTCAAGAGCAGTATGGAGGAACCCTGGGGATTCTTTGCAGGTTCTTAGAGGAGATAAGCTTATTTTCTCCAAGATTTGTTCTTTCCATCATCAGACCAAGATACAGGTTCTCAAACTTAAGCATGCACCAGGACCCTGGGAGGACTTATCAGAACAGACATCATGGAGCTTCACGCTCAGAGTTTCTGAATCAGAATGTCTGGAACAGGGCCCAAGCAACCGCATTTTTAGCCATTTCTCAGATTATGTTGATGATGCTGGTTAGAGGATCACACTGCACTTTGCTAATTCCAGCTTGAGAGTATTCATTCATGGGGTCAAATTTCTGCCATCCACAACTTCTGTCAGTCATTAGTAGAGTAGAATCTTACTTTCTGGTATGAAAAACATCGAAGTTATTTTAGTAAAATGCTTTTGGCATCACTGTTTGCAGCCCTCTGAAGTGAGAAAACCAAGATTAAGATACTTTTATTGAGATGATTTGTTGTAAGTATGAGTACTGCATCACATTTGGTAAATATGTAAAGCCTTATTTTGAACTTATTTTGTTTAATCCATCTGTATCATGCGGTGTTTTCTATATAATTTGTATGTACCTACCACAGATGTTAGTTTTATGGTAATAATAATACCCTTCTACACTAAAAATCATGAAACAACAAAAATGTAAAAATTAACAATAAGATAAAATTACTTTCAGAGTTCACCTATTACTTAAAGATAAAATTATTTCTTAAATAAGCACCTATATTGAATAATACTTTGTGATAACAGGTTAATAAATTAACCTTCAAAAGAGCAGGATGTTCATTGTTTGGTAAACTTAATAAATGGGTGAAGCTTATTGATATTGATGTTCTCAAGAGTGTGTCGGAGAAGATAAATAAGAACGTGGCTAGTGGAAGATAGGTGGCAGTTGTCAAGATAAAAACTATTATCTCTGGAACTGAAGATTCTGTACACAGAAAGATAGCATATTAAAGAGCACAGATGACACTGGAAGCAAATTTACAAGCTGCTAATTCATAATACTGATTAAAAACCTAGGATACCTAGTAGGTTACTAGAATCATCCAATATCTCTAATAGAATATGTCAAACAGATTGATTTGAACAATAAATATTTAAAGCTATGTAATAATTTTGAGGAAAAAATCTATAGAAATTAGAACTTCATTTTAAATGGGGACTGGGGTAGGGAATATAAAATATAAGTCTACATTTAAATGAGTAAATTGATTTTCTATGTTTTATGATAGAGGGCATTACTCAGGCCTGTCAACTGATATGAATTGATGCAAAATATACAAATTGGTACCAAATCAATGGGAAATAATAAAATTAATTATATTGCTAAAATGGTACTAATTAAATATCAGAAAAGACTGTAAGCAGAGACTATATTAAGAAGGAACTAGAAGCAAGTTCTAGAAGGAATCTCTTTGAGCTGTTGGATAAATACTATGCTTTTTGTGAGAATTTTTCTTTAAGAAGTTTATACTTTCAAATTCAGAAATAGGAACTAGCTACAAAATTGATGAATCTAGTTATTACATAAAGTAAACTAATCTCCTCAAAGACCAGTATTTCTTTCTACTTTTCACATAAGCCATGCTTTCACAAATACAATTAATTAATAACACTTTATATGTATGTTATGTGTGTGTATAAATAGGCAATAAAAGAGCATTTGGATGAGAAAAGGCTCATGGTTGGTCATCTGGGTATCGTTATAGCAACATTTGCTGCACACTTACTGTGTGCCCTCAATTCTTTATACCTGCAACGCAATCCTTATGGCAATCTAAATAGGTAGTTATTAATGTTTCAATTTTACAAATAAGAAAACTGAGGCATAGAGACATTGAATTTATTGCTCAAGTTCCTACAGTTAGTAAGATAGCAAGGAGGGTTGGGATTCATATCATCTACCTCCAAAGTGTGTACTCTGATTTGCTGTGTTAATAACCAATGAAGCAAGTCATTAAACATTCATGAAACTGGATACAAGAATGAAAACCAAAGACAATACAGCTAGATAATGAGGAACTTAATTACATGTATTCTTCCATTATATTAAATTGATCTGTCTCACATCTTAGTAATAAACAAATTCTGTAAGTAGGTGTATTTAACTCTGTTGTTTAAGATTTAAAAATATTCCTAAGGACAATTCCCTATTTACCTTTGTGTGCATTCTTATCATGGCTCTTATTAAAAACTTTGTAGCCAGTGGATATAAATGATAAAGAAAGTGTTCTAGGATGGCATATAATGGGCATGGGTCATAAACCAAAAATGGAATTTGAATGTTTAACTAAAATAATGACAATGGAGACAATGTACTCATGGAAAGTTGTTTGCTCCGCAGTGGACATGGGCCAGTGTGTGTGATTTTTTTGTTTGTTTGGTTTGTGAAAGGAGCCAACACCCATCTGACTTAAGTTCCCGAATAGGTTGGGAGATGAGTGTGAGAATGACAACTTCCCATCATTCCAAATTCCTATTGAGGAAAACAAACTTGGCTGCTTTAGACTGGAGCTGCCTTGCTTACCTTGAACTGTTCTCTGTCAATGAGGAAAGCTGCACCAGAAAATTTCTGTGCTGCCTGAACAAGTCAACCCAATCACTCATGATGGATGGTTTCCTGTGTTTGTTTCACGATGGATGGTTTCCTGTCTTAGTTCTAAAAGCACATCTCTTTTTCCCCAAAGGATTTGTTAATCAAGGTAGATTGCAGGCATCAGGGATAAACTCATTTCTCTAAGGCGGCAGAACAGCAGGGTGCGCATGTCCTGGACTCAGGTTGCCTGGGCTGGAGTTTGGTTCTGCAGCCCAAAAGTGTGTGACCCTGGGACACATTCCCAAGCCTCACTCACCCTAGGAGGCAGCTACTATTATCATCCCCATTTTACGGGTTTGAGGCTGACTTGCGGGAAAGGTACGTGCCTTACAATTCATAATCTAATATCTGGCATGAAATAAGTACTCAATAAAACTGGTTGTTACTGTTTGAGATCTTAGAAGTCCAAATCTGGAGGCTGTGGAAGCCAGCTTGCTGAAGGCACGTTCTGACGCCATCTGGAACACCAGTTTCATACCACTCCGCAGAGTGAAGCTTGCAGACTGCGCTTTAGATGTTTTGAAGGGATAGGTCCAGCACACTTATCTGGGCAGCCCAGGAAAGGTTTGCACTGTGGTACGGGCCCCACTTTTGTGCATTTTGTTAGCCCCATGTGTTGCCCTACCCTAAACCAAGGATGGGGTCACCACCCCAAATTAATTACCATTGCCAGAGAGCTCTGCCTTTCGGTCTTTGAGGTTTATTTGTAAGCATGTGTAATCATTTGGTGATAATCCTGTTTACTGACCTCTATACAGCAAAGCTTTTGTTTCCTGGCTAACACCAGAGCTCCTTGGAGACTGAAAGCTGGGTTTTCCTCACCGCCAGTATTAATGTATTCCACGGAAGGAAGGAAATCCCAGGGCCTGATCATGAAACCATTCTGCTTTCTTTGACATGCATACCTCTGAGATAATAATACAGGAGGAGTCTTGTCTTTTTCTGTAGAATTTTTTAAAACAAAGATCTGTAGTTTATATCACATGCTGCATTAAAATATTGTATTTTTTTAAAATAGAATAAAACAGCTTCAGGACAAAAAGTTTGAATGTGCCTAAAACAAGACTTATTCAATGGACAATTTGTTTCATATGGAAAAATCATTTTGAGTTTCTCTCAGCACAGGATCATTGCTGTTTTAAAGTAATTTTCATCAAAGTGCAACTCATATTAACACTATAACTCTTTACCTTATATAAAACATTGTATTTGCATTGTACTAGAGTAGTTTGTGACTAAGTGGCAAATTATATAGGAATAAAAAAACTTAAATTTTTGGTAAACAACACAAATTTACATACCTAACAATTAAGCAGAAAAATGTAGAGTTAAAATAGTGAAGAAGGAAGGCAATGTCAAGTGTATAAATCACACATGGTGGGAGGGTGCATTCAATATTCCGTTTGCATTTCTGCCCCCCGGGTTTCCACATTGTTAAAAAGAACGAAGCTCCAATTTACTTATGTTCTAGTATTGTATGGAAAGAGTCTGATATGAAAGTTGGTTAATGAAACATTTTTCTGTAAATAAGGAAGGCTTTGTTAAATACAGTCTGAAAGGTAGACAACTTTCACTTAAACAACTATAATCGAATTGAGAATTTCCTTGACATTGTTCTAAACCCTGACAGAGAAGTAGAGCACATGCTGGTGTCACTACAACAGGGCTGAGCCAAATTTGTGTTCATTTGCATACATGCTAACTTATAGTCCTGTTCCTTTATATTTATTGTGTCATGTTCTATATTCTTCCCATTAATCAACGCACAGTGAGACTTACTCCTCCCGTTAGCCTCTGCCTTCCTCTAGTACGAGTGCTAAGGAGTTTAAACTGAAGACTCTGCTGTGCCTGGCTCTAGGCAGCCCCAGTAAAATCTGGCTGTATTTAATATTAGCCCCATTCCCACTTGGGGTTAGGAAGTTCTCAAAGTGTGGTCCTAGAAGCCGCAGCATCAGCACTGCCTAGAATGTGGTAGAAATGCACATTCTTAGGCCCTGACCCAGACTGCTAGCAGTGGTTAGAGCCCAGTGGTCTGGGTTAATGAGGTCTCCAGTTGGATCTGGTGCTCACTGAAGTTTGTGGCCATTGGTTTTAACTTTGCCTTGTTGCCTGTATCCCGTCTGCCTGGGCTACCTCCCTGGGTACTCTGGTATCTATAAACTTCATTTTCTTCCTCTGATTTCCTCATGACTGGGTCTCTGTTCTCTCTGACTGGGTTTCTGCCCTGATTAACACTCTAGTTCTCAGCAGAGACTTCCATATTGCCTACCAGACTGAAAGAGCCCTGTCAACTCCTTTCCCTAAATACATCAACCCCCACCCTTTTTTCCTCTCCCTTCCTGGCTGGTAGCCAAGCCTGGCACCAAATCAGTTGGGCCATTTGGAACCAGTTTCCACTGGGGCGTCTCCTTGAACTGGTGGCCTCAGGCTTTGCCCCTCTGCAGGCCATAATAACATTGGCTAAGCTGACATCTAAACCCCTCACTGTGGAGGCTGTGGTTGACATCAACATTCTTCCTTATTGGGCCCTGTGCTATAACCTGGATAATTGTTCTAACCTGCCTGAAGCCCCATTTCTATACTTCCTTCTCCCTGCTGATCTGGTTATTAAGAGACTGCATACGCTATGACATCTATGTGAAGTGAATGGATGGATGCCTTCAGAAATCACTATAAGAGAACTAGGGAAACATTTTAGTATAAAACATGTTACTGTTTGGGGGACCTCTTCAGCATCATGAAATACAACAGTAAAAAAATGCTATGTTATAATATTATGTTACTTTAAGAAAATGTTGACATTACCATTTTATTTTCTGAATATTTTAATTTACCTGATAGGGCATTTGATACTTTTATCTTGTGGGGATTGGTATCCTCTACCTTTGGTTTTCCAAGCCCTACTTTTTCCCTGAATGAATCCACCTACTGAATTTTATTTTCCAGAAACCTGAACACAGCACTATCTTACTGACAGTCCACAGGGGACCCAGTGCTAGAGTTTAATGCAGTATGTGTTTTCATCCATAAGAGCTTCTGGGTAGCCCCCACTGTGAAAGAAATTACAAGTCACATTTTTATGCCTAGAAAATAATTCAACAAGCATTTCATAACACCCTCCATTCATCTTTTGTCAAAGTCCTTTGATGAGCTTAGTCAATGTTCACAGTACATCAAGAGGTCCTTTTTTTCTTGAATGTGGTTTAGTGCACAGACACTTGGCCTAGTTTAGGCAGTTAAGGCATACGTTTTCTTATACTAAACTTCCTGCTTCTGCTTCCTCTTTGTCAAATGGGTAGAAATGATCAGTAAATGCTCAACAAAAGAAAAATTACAGATGCAAGGTGGGGGTGAAGTAGGAGGACCTTCCTTGAACATCCTCCCAGAACCAAACTGGAAATAAAACTAAATAGGGAACAATCACCTGGGATTACCAAGCAAAGACTACCTGGAGACTTTTAACCAAGGATGGGAAGAAACCACTTTAAGACTGGCAGGAATGGCAGGATCACGAAGTAGACTGGCCCAGAGTGGGCAGACCAAGGTTATGGAAGGATAGCAGAGCCGTGGAAGCTTCCTCATGAGAGGAGTGAAGTCTCGACCCCATAATGGGATCCTCATCCTGGAAGCCTGAGCTGGGATCAGCCACCCAGGTAGCATCCAGTGGTAAAAGGTGGCAGGGTTTCTGTCTGCTAGAGAGAGACAGAGCCTGCTGGAGAACAAGCATTTTTTCTAAGGGGCCAAAACACAAGTGCTTGATTCTCAGCCACTCACCCTAAGCTCCAGCAAAGGGAGGGTGGTGCGAACTAGAGTCTTGAGGAGAGTTTGCAGTGGGAAGCAATGGGGAGAGAAGTGGAGGCGTGGGTGCCAGGATCCCTGTGTGAGGTCATCCCCCAATATCATAGCAGACATTTTACTTAAAAAAAAGCAAGCTCCTCCCAGGGGAATCAACCTGGGGAAAAGAATTTACCCCACCCCCTGGGATATTGCTCACCCCACCTTCTGGAATTCTGCTCACCCCACCTTGCATGTTAACCCCTGCTGTGGAGACAGCAACATAGGCAGACTCAAGTGGTGGCAAAGATTTGGGGTGTGGCCATTCCTACACTTTCATGGGAACTGGACTGGTGCTTCCCCCTTATAGGAGAGTCAATAGAAATACCCTCCTGGTTTCCTGCAGGCCCAAATTCTGGGTTCCAGAGGCCCCACCTGCCAGCTTACAAGGAGCTCCACCCTGCTGAGTTCAGGGAAATAATCCAGAACAGACTCAGACATTTAGCTATGGGGTGGTGGAACACAACTACCATCTTCCTTGAAGTCCGAATGGCACCTCCCCATCATGGCAGATTCAGGGGTCCCAACTTCCCAATTCCATCAGAAGTCCTTTCAGAAACAGACGTTTTAGTGATTAAGATTGACAGCTGGCTGGCTGGCAGAGGCAGGGAGAGGCAGAGCCTGCAGTGCCTTGGGACCTTTGCTGACCCACCCCTGGGCCCTGTGCTAGTAAAAGCTGGGCTTGGAGCATAGCTTGGCCCCTCCCATGTGCAGCCAAGCTCAGTAGAGGCAGCCACAAACTGGATTGTTTGTAGCTTCAAATAGGCTGCTGAGGAACAGACCTGGACAGCATGTGATGTTGGCATATACCAGCTTCAGACAACGTTGGAGCAGTATCCAAAGGAAGATTTCAGTAGGCAGGAATTAAACTCTGCTGAGATGAATTCCACTTTGTTCTTCTTCATTATTTTCTATACTTTTCTTTTTCATAGCTTTTTATTATTTTTCTTTATTATCTCTTATGCTTTCCTCTTATTACTCCATTGTCTTCTTTCATTTTCTTATTTTTTTCTTTTTCTTTGTTGCTTTTTTCTATTTTCTCTTTTTATTCCTTATTCTTACTGTTTTTTCTTCTTTCCTCTCATAATCTTTTTTCTTTCCTTTTCTCTTTGTGTATTTTTTCTTTTACTATTCTTCATCACTTTTCTTATTCTTTTTTCTTTTATTGTTGTTTTTGTTTGTTTTTATTTTCTTTTAGTTTGTTTTGTTTTGTCAGCACCTTGCAAGATATGGTTGGGGTTGAGCTTCTCAGTCAGCCAGCTAGAGAAAAGATCACACCCATGAATGAGCCAACAACAGTCAAGACCCAATTACAACAGGAGAGCCCACATCATGAACACAAGACACATTCCTAGAGCACCCAGCTCATGAAAAGAAGGAGACTGAACCACTGGGTCCCTAAGGGCTCCTACCACATAAGGACACCCCACAGAGAATGGGAGTGAAAGCAGATCTATCTAATATATAGAAATAAATGCAAAGAGACAACTAAAATGGATAAACAAAGAAACAATCCCCAAATAAAAAAAGGAGGAATCTCCAGAAAAAAAAACTAAATGAAATTGAGGCAAGCAATTTATCAGACACAGAGGTCAAAGCAATGGTTATAAGGATGCTCAAGGAACTTATTGAGAACTATAAGGAGACTTATGGCAACTACATCAGCATGAAAAAGGACATAGAAAGTATGAATAAGTACCAGTCAGAAATGAAAATTCAATATCAGAAATGAAGAGTATACTAGAAAGATTTAAAGTAGGCTAGATGAGGCAGAAGACCGAATCAGTGAATTGGAAGACAAGGTAGGAAAAAAACACCCAATCAGAGCAATAAAAAGAAAAAAGACTTAAAAAGAGTGAGAATAATTTAAGGGAACTTTGAAACAACATGAAAGATAACAATATCCACATCATAGGGGTACCATATGAAGAATAAAGTGAACAAGGATTAGAAAACCCATTTGAAGAAATAATGACAGAGAACTTCCCCAATCTGGTGAAGGAAAAAATCACATAGATTCAGGAAGCACAGAGAGTCCAAATCAAGATGAACCCAGAGACCTCACCAAGACATGTCATAATTAAAATGGCAAAGTTTCCAGACACAGAGAGAATCTTAAAGGCAGCAAGAGAGAAATGGTCAGTTACCTACAAGGGAGCTCCAATAAGACTGACAGCTGATTTGTCAACAGAAAAACTTCAGACCAGAAGGGATTGGCATGAAGTATTCAAAATAATGAAAAGCAAGTATCTGCAACCATGACTACTCAATCCAGCAAGGCTATCATTTAAAACTGAAGGTGAAATAAAGAGTTTCCTAGACAAAACAAGCAAACAAACAAACAAACACCTAAAGGAGTTCATTACCACCAAGCAGCATGGCAAGAAATATTAAAGGGACTACTTTAAGAATAAGAAATAGAGAGGAACATAGTTATAAAGAAAAATGGCAATGAATAAGTAGCTTTTAATAATAATCTTAAATGTAAATGGATTAAACACTCCAATCAAAAGACATAGTGTAGCTAAGTACATAAGAAAATGTGACCACCCATATATATGCTGTCAACAAGAGACCTACCTCAGAACAAAAGATTTACACAAGCTGAAAGTGAAGGGATGAAAAAATATATACCATGCAAATAGAAACCAAAAAATGAGGTAGCAATACTTATACCTGACAAAATAAATTTTAAAATTAAGGCCCTAACAAGAGGCAAAGAAGGTCACTACATAATACTAAAAGGATGGACCCAACAAGAAAATATAAACATATATGCACCCAACCCATTGTAAACATATATGCACCCAACATAGGAGCACCTAAATATATAAAGAAAATCTTGGTGGACTTTAAGGAAGAGATTGACAGCAATACAGTAACTGTAGGGGATTTTAACACCCACTGTCACCAATGGATAGATCTTTCAGACAGAAAATCAACAAGGAAATAACAACCTTAAACAACACACTAGATTGAATGGATTTAATTCATATTTACAGAACATTTCAATCCAAAGCAGCAGAATATACATTCATCCAAGTGCACATGGATCATTTCCAAAGATAGACCACATGTGAGGACACAAAGTAAATCTTAAAAAATTCAAAAAATTAAAATCATATCAAGCATTTTCTTAGATTATAGTGGCATGAAACTAGAAATCAACTTCAGTAAAAAAATTCAAGAGCATTCAAATACATGGAGGCTAAATAGCATGTTATTAAATAATGAATGTGTTATTAATGAGATCAAGGAAGAAATAAAACCTACCTGGAAACAAATGAAATTGAACACACAACAACCCCAAATCTATGGGGCACAGCAAAAAAGTCCTGAGAGGGAAGTTCATAGCATTACAGGCCTACTACAAAAAGTAAGAAAAATCTCAAATAAACAATCTAACTATACACCAGAAACAAAAAGCAGGCCCAGACTAAGCAGAAGGAAGTAAAAAGACAAGAGTGGAAATAAAGGACAAACAGACTAAAAAAAAAAAAAAACAACAAAAAAACCAGAAGCTGGTTTTTTGAAAAGATAAACAAGATTGAAGAATCTTTAACCAGACTCATCAAGAAAGAAAGAGAGCAGTCCAAAATAAACAGAATCAGAAATGAAAGAGGAGAAGTAATGACGGACATAACAGAAATACAAAAAATTGTAAGAACATACTATAAACAACTATATGCCAGAAATTAGACAACCTCGGTGAAATGGATAAATTTCTAGAAACATACAATCTTCCAGAACTGAATTAAGAAAAAGGAAAAAAACCCTGAACAAATAGATAACAACTAATGAAATCAAAGCAGTCATCAAAAAACACCTAGCAAAGGTACTGGACCGGAGGGTTTCACCGGCGAATTTTACCAATCATGCAAAGATGAACTTACATCTATTCTTCTCAAACTTGTACAAAAAATTCAAGAGGAGGTAAGACTTCTAAACTCTATCTACAAGGCCAATATTATCTTAATTCAAAAACCAGATGAAGACACAACAAATAAAAAAAAAAATTATAGGCCAATATCCCTGATGAACATAGATACTAATATCCTCAACAAAATATTAGCAAATTGGATCCAGCAATACATTAAAACTATCATACACTATGATCAAGTATTTATCCTGGGGATGCAAGGTTGGTACAATGTTCACAAATCAATAAATGTGATATATCACATAAAATAAAAAATAAAAATCTCATGATCATATCACTAGTTGCAGAAAAAGAATTTGATATAATCCAGCACCCATTTATGCTGAAAGCTCCCAGAAAACTGGGAATAGACAGATTATACCTCAACACAATAAAGGCCACATATAAAAAACCCACCACCAATATACCACCAATATCATACTCAATAGGCAGAAACTACAAGTGTTTCCCTTAAGATTAGTAACAAGACAGGGATGTCTGCGTTCACCACTCCTGTTCAACATAGTACTGGAATTACTAGCCACAGTGATCAGACAAAAAGAAGAAATAAAAGCATCCAAATTAGAAAGGAGGAAGTCAAACTGTCATTTACACAGATGAACTAATACTGTACATAGAAAACCCTATAGACTATACTAAAACACTACTAGACCTAATAAATGAATTTGGCAAATTAGCAGAATACAAAATCAATACTCAGAAATTGATGGCATTTTATACACTAATAATGAGCTATCAAAAAGAGAAATTAAGAAATAATACCATTTACTATTGCAACAAAATAAAATAAGGTACCTAGGAATAAATTTAACCAAGGAGGTAAAAGATTTGTACTAAGAAAACTGTAGGACACTAAAGAAAGAAATTGAAGAAGACACAAATAAATGGAAGCATATACCATGTTTATGGACTGGAAGAATTAACATCATTAAACTGTCCATACTACCCAAAGCAATCTATAAATTCAATGCAATTCCTATTAAAATACCAATGGTATATTTAAAGTTCTAGAACAAATATTTCAAAAATTTATATGGAACCAAAAAGACCATGAATTACCTCAGTATTCTTAAGAAAGAAGAACAAAGTTGAAGGTATCACAATATATGATATCAAACTTTACTATAAGACCACTGTAATCAAAATAGCCTGGTACTGGCATATGAACAGGCATATAGAACAGTGGAACAGAAGAGAGATTTCAGTAGTAAACCCATGCCTTTACTGTTAATTAATATTTGACAAAAGAGGCAAGGACATACAATGGCATGTGAAGACAGTCTCTTCAATAAATGGTATTGGTAAAACTGGATTGGTACACACACAAAAAAATAAAGCTAGATCACCAACTTATATCATACACCAGAATAAACTCAAAATGGCTGAAAGACTTAAATGTAAGTTGTGATACCATAAAAATCTTACAGGAAATTATGGGCAGTAAAATTTCAGATATCTCGCATAGTGAGATATTTTTGCTGATATATCTCCTAGGGCAAGGGAAACAAATGAAAAAATATACAAATGGGAGTACATCAAATTAAAAAGCTTCTGTACAACTAAAGAAACCATCATCAAAATGAAAAGGGACCTCACTGTATGGGAAAACATATTTGCCAATGATACATCTGATAAGGGTTTTCCAAAATATATAAAGAACTTACATGACTCAATACCACAAAGAAAAATAATCCAATTAAAAAATGGGCAAAGGACCTGAACAGACACTTTAAGAAGGACATACAAATAGCCCATAGACATTAGAAAAATGCTCAACATCACTAATCATCAGAGAGCTAAAAATTAAAACCACAATGAGATATCACCTCACACCTGCCAGAATGGCTATCATCAATAAATCAACCAACAAGTGTTAGTGAGGTTGTGGAGAAAAGGGAACCCTAGTGCACTGTTAAAGAGAATGCAGACTGGTGCTACCACTTTGGAAAAGAGTATGGAGTTTTCTTGAAAAGGTAAAAATGGAACTGCCTTTGGACCCAGCAACTCCACTTCTGGGAATATATTCTAAGAATCCCAAAACACCAATTCAAACGTACATATGCACCTCTATGTTCATAGCAGCATTATTTATAATAGCCAAGATCTGGAAACAGCCTAAGTGTGCATCAGAGATGAGTGGATAAAAAAAAAAACCAAAAAAAAAAAAACTGTGGTATATTTACAGAGTGGAATATTATGCAGCAGTAAAAAAGAAGGAACTCTTACTTTTTGTGACAGCAGGGGAGACCTAGAGACTATTATGTCAAGTGAAATAAGCCAGTCAGTGAAAGACAAATACCATATGATCTAACTTATATGTGGCATCTAATGAACAAAATAAACTAATGAGCAAAATAAAGTGAGAGGCATAGAAATGTGCACCAGACTGACAGCTACAAGAGGGGATGGAGCAGGTGGGGACTGGTCAAAAGCAGGTGAAGTGTGTGGGCAAAAATCATATAAAGTTAAACCCTGGACATGGATAATAGAGTGGGGATTGTCTGAGGGAGTGAGTAAGGGCTGGGTGGAGAGGGCAAAGGAGAAATTGGGATAATTGTAATAGCATAAACAATAAAATATCTTTTAAGTTAAAAAAAGAAAATTATATTTGTGGTTATATTCATTTAAATTTTCATGTAGCAATTATTTGTTCAATCCTACTAAGTATCCAGCACTATATTGGTACTGGAATGAGTCCTTGTCTGTAAGATCATTTTGGAAGTCCTTTTCCAGTCAGATGGATCTTTTTCTTTCAGATATGGGTGTGAATTTGCCTTACAGAGAATGGGTGGGGACCACTAAGGGATTGTCGGATTGATCAAGATAAGATGTATGGCTTTGACAATAAACAACAAGTGTTGGAGAGGTTGTGGAGAAAAGGGAACCCTAGTGCATTGTTGGTGGGATTGCAGACTGGTGTGGCCACTATGGAAAACAGTATGGAATTTCCTCAGAAAATTAGAAATGGAATTGCCTTTTAATCCCAGCAATTCCACTGCTGGGATTAAACCCTAAGAATCCTGAAACACAAATCCAAAAGAACCTATGCACCCCAATGTTCATAGCAGCACAATTTACAATAGCCACGTGCTGGAAGCAACCTAAGTACCCATCAGTGAGTGAATGGATCAAAAAACTGTGGTACATTTACATAATGGAATACTACGCAGCAGAAAGAAAGAAGGAGCTCCTACCTATTTTGACAGCATGGATGGAACTGCAGAGCATTAAGCTAAGTGAAATAAACCAGGTGGTGAAAGACAAATACCATATGGTTTTACCTTTAACTGGAACCTAATCCACAAAACAAACAAGCAAGCAAAATGTAACCAGAGACACAGAAATAGAGAACAAACTGACAGCAACCAGAGGGGAGGTGGGAGGGGATAATGGCGGGGAAAGGGTGAAGGGTTTACAGGGACAACTATAAAGGACACAGGGACAAAACCAAGGAGGGTGGAATCAGGGGAGGGTGGTGGGGACGGCTGGGGTGGGGAGGAGAGGTTGGGGGAAGGCAGAAAACTGTACTTGAACAACAATAAAAAAAAAAGATGTATGGCTTTGAGAAACAGAATGTGATTTACCTGAAGTACCACTGTAGTCTGGAATATCAAAATAATAATCCAGATGAAAGAAACACTTAAATAAAGATAGCATTAAAAAATAGATTTACCCATTTTTGCAATTGTCACAGGCTTTCCATTTTTTGTCAAATCGTCCACTGCACTCATACTTCAGGTTTATAGCAATCATATTCCAGACAATGCTAATTGGAAGGCCTCTTCCTGAATCCTTGACTCCCTTTTCCTCTGAGAAATTGTCTATTTTGCGTCTATAGCATCCCTGCGGCTAAACATATGGTTCACTAATCAAGTATGTCTGAGCATGTCTCATGTCCCTAGTTCTATCTTAAGTGCTGTGAGGAATTAAAAACAAAACAGATTCACTTTGTCCTTGGTATTACTGCTTTTTCTGAATAAATCCCACTAGAGTGTGAGGATCTTGAGAATGACAACTACGTCTTACTTGACTCTATAACATATCACAATGTACTCAATAAATAGTGTTGAATGGAGGGATTCACAGATAATTTATTCATAGGGATGGACTGTAAATAGACATCACCCTGAGATTTCTAGGACTCTTTGAAAAGTTAGTTCAGTTGGTGACAGGTTATGGTTTCACCTGTGAAATGTAGTGCCAGAACCTGCCATTATGCTTTCAACCAAGTCAGCGACATCAGAACTGGAACGGCGCAGCCACACTCCCTCAGGATTTCCTCAGTTCAGCAGGGCCACTCACCTGATCTGAAGCCAGGTCAGCATGGGGGTCGTCCCTCCTCCAAACACCCAGACTGTGAAGAACACAAGCAGCAAGGTGGTAGTGAACATCATCTGTTTGGGCTGAGATTCTGTGTCCCGAATAGCCAAGGCAAATGCGATGGCTCCTCGCAGACCTTTGAGGGAAAACCAAAAAGAGAGAGGAAATAAACATCTTCATAAGCCTCGTTCTCTCATTTAATTGAATTTACCTATTTATCTTTATAATTTGCTAACAAACGCAACTATATTTTTTAAGTTGAACTTTTTATTTTAAAATAATGGTAGATTCACAGGCAGTTGTAAGAAATAACAGAGACTTACTGTGTGCTCTTCCCTCGCAGTGATAACACCTTGCAGACTCTAGCACAATGTTGCACCCAGGATTTTGACACTGAGACAGGAAAGAGCCCCTACGTTCCCTTCAGCACAAAGACCCCTCGTGTCGTCCTTTTATGACCATGTCTACTTCCCTCCTTCACATGACCTCTTCCAAACTCCCTCTTTCTTTAAAAAATTGTTTTTAAAGATGTTATTTATTTATTTTTAGATGGAGGGGAAGGGAGGGCAAAAGAGAGGGAGAGAAGCATCAACATGTGGTTGCCTTTTCCATGACCCCTACTGGGGACCTGGCCTGCAACCCAGGCACGTGCCCTGACTGGGAACCGAACAGGCTACCCTTTGGTTCTCAGGCCGGTGCTCAATCCACTGAGCTAGTTACACCAGACAGGGCCAATGTTGAACATTTTTAAATGTGCTTTTGTTATCTTTATACCCTCTTGGGTAAAATGTCTCTTCATGTCTTTACTTCATTTTGTAATTGGATTGCTGTATTTTTTGATTGTTAAATTTTGAGAGTTCTTTAAATATTCTAGATATATTCTTTTGATGGATATACAGTGTGTAAATGTTTCCTCCCACTTTGTAGCTTTTTGTTGATGAACTCTAATCTGTTAATTTTTGCTTTTATTTTATGTGTTTAAAATCAAGTCTAAGAACTTTTGCTTAGGTCTAGGTACCAAAGTTTTTCCCCTATGTTTTTACATCTTTTTTCCAAAAAGGTGTACAGCTTTACATTTTACATTTTACATTTAAGTCCATGATCATTTTAAATTAATTTTTCTATAAGGTCGAGGTTCATTTTTTCACCTATAGATATTTAATTGCTCCATTGAATAGCTTCTGCACTTCTGTCAAAAAATCAGTTGGGTGTATTTGTGGGGCTCTGTTTCCAGGTTCTCTGTTCTGTTCCACTTATTTATTTGTCTGTCCTTCTAACAGCACACTGTCCTGTTGCTGTAGACATATGATAGGCATTGAGTAGAGTGACACTTACATTTCATTTTAAAAATTATTTTAACTATTCTAGTTCTTTTGCCTTTCCATAAAAGTTTAGAATAATGATGTCTACATCTAAAAAAAATCTTTCTGGGCACATTTGCTTTTAAAAAGTCAAATGTGTCAAATGACAATTAAAAAAAACTTACAGACCTGTGAAACTTAATAAATAAATAACATTGAAGAATTATTCTAGCCTGAGTAAATTACTCTTACAAAGTCCATAATCTAAACTAACCTATTAAAACCTGCTTTCTTTCTGTTTTATTTTTCTTCTTTAATAACAATATGCTAATTAAATTTTTATGCTAAAATTTCAAATCAAAGTGTGGCAACATTTATAAAAACAGAGATGTAGACTCTAAAGAAAAGTAAATAAAAACACAAGCAGCAAAAAAAAAAAATATTAAAATGAAAAGTCTCTCTTGGGTAACATGAGAATCGTAAGACATTTATGAGCCCTGTTATATCAGGTAACAGGACATGTAAACATTTTTGATGACAGCAAGTATAAGTCAAAGACGTAGTGATTGGGTTATTTTTATAGAAATGTTTAAATCACATACATAAAATTTTGGTGGTCTACTTTTATAATATTTACTGTATCATCTAGATTTCTAAATTTCCAAATCTTTATTCATTCATTTAAAAAAAATTAGAAACTGGACGCACAGTGGGAGGTGGAAAACTCTACCTAGCCTGGTTGTTATCCCTGGGATGCCAACTCAGAATTAATGCTCCTGTATTATCTCCATGCTGAGGTTGTACAAGAGACAAGTGGCGTGACATGAGATCCAGAGGACTAGACTAGAGACATTTAATATATTTTGCCTGAAACAAGAAGGCCTCAGAGAGAGAGCAACATGCACATCAATTATAAAATACCTTCAAGGAAGAAAACGTAATGGAGGGAGGAAATTATTCTAAATCTCCCTGTAGACAAGATAATGGCCTGAAGATAAAGAAGATAACATTTGAAGTAGATATTAATAAAAAAGTTCTTATATATCAGAAATTCTGAACACTCGAGATGGCTGCACTCAAGAAGAAAAGTCCCCCACAGGAGATGCTCATGTATTCAGACCCAGCTGAAGACAAGAGAGGGGAATATTAATAACCCTTGATACTAGGGAACAGTTTAATAATGTTCTGTTTGGGAAATACAAATGGTGTCGTTAGGGAATGAAAACTCAGGAAAACAGTCTCACAACAGACTTCTGTATCTGAGAAGAGACTTTACAGGTCTAGGTAAAGCTCCTAGCAGTGTTTAATCACAGTACAAGACTGGAGATAGATGGTGGTGATCTTTTCATTTTCTCTTTTCCTCAAGTTCAGATTACTAGAATATCCATAAAGGATCATTACCCCAAATTAGTTGGTAAGTGTGAGAAATATTAAGTGTTGAGAGTCTAATTATTTATTGAATATTTATAAGCATGTCTGTATACTTTGAATTTTTGTGAGAAGGAAAAGAATAGAGATTAGAATAAAAGTTAAAACTTATCCATGTTTATTGTAAGCTCTTTTATCTTAGATATCAAGGACAAGAAAAAAACGCCATCATTTATCTTCCTAAGTATGTTTAATAATGTTTTTCTATTATGTTAAACTGGCATAACTATGTTTTTATATCTAAATTATCTATACATGAGTAGTTCTTGGTTTAAAATATAGTCAAATAACACCTGTTATTCTGACTTCTAATATATATATATAATATATAATATACATATAATTCTCTGTATTTGTAAGATGCAATGTAGAGGTCTCTAAAAAAAGGAAAAGTTCAGCCACTGCCTTTTACTTGTGACAGATTGAGAACTATTGCTAATGAGGGCCTCCAAGATGCCCTGGGCCTCCAAGAACTCCAAGATGTTGACAAAAGGCTGCCTTCTCTATATAATGACCAACTAAAAACCCACAGAAACAGAGTGTTTCGGGAGAAGGGACTATTTATCTGGGGCCCTGGTCACACGTAGCACATGGAACGTGTACTGGAGTGAGATTCTAAGTGCACAGAGTAAAGCTCATTTAGAACTCCAGATAAGAACTATTGTCTTTCTCTCACTCATCTTTTTTGATTCCAAAGTTATTTATCGCACATTTGGAGAATGGGCAATTGCCAAATCAATGGCTGCTATTCATTGCTTCATTTAGTACATGTGTATCTTAGGTAGCCATAACAAAATACCATAGACTGTGTAGCTTTAAAAACTGAGATTTATTGCTCAGTTTTGGAGGCTAGGCTGACCAAGATCAGGGTGCCAGCATGGTCAGGTTCTGGTGAAAGCCCTCCTCTTGGCTGGCAGAAGGCCGTATTCTTGCTGTGCGAGAGCAAGCTCCGCGGTGTCTCTTCTTTTTCTTTCTTTTTTTTTTTTTGAAGTGTTCAATTGTTTTATTTTGATGAAAACTGGTAAACGCATTTTAACATATTTAATTACCTTTTAATTACAGGTTTAATTCCATTAATTTCCTCTAAAGTGTTAAGTAATACAGAATAATACAGAAATTCACAAACTAAAAAGTGTGTTTTCTCTCACCTCCTACCTGGCTTCTTCTACTCCCCTTCCCTGGGGATAACTATGTCAATAATATATTACATATTTCTCCAGACCTTTTCTCATGCATCCATACAAATGTTTTATTTACATCTCTTATAAAGGGAACAATTCTATCATAGGGGCCCCACTCTCAAAACCTCCCAAAGGCCCCACCTCCAAATCCCATCACTTGGGGATTAGGACTTCAACATACGAATTTGGGGGGGACACAGTTCTGTCTATAGCAGTATGTTTTGATTACTTGCTATGAAAAAGTGTTGTACCCACTTAAGCCTGTCTTTTTACCAGAGGGCTTTAGGACTAAAATAAGTTACTTAGGCAACCAGAGAAATACAAATGAAAAATTACTATTTGCTTGGTTTCTTTTAGCAAATCACTGTTTCCAAAGACACCATAGCATTTTGTTTAGAAACCCAGGGAATCCAGAACTCAGTGTCAGACTTGTGTTTTGTTTCATTTTATGGGTACTTTGGCCCTTTGATTTTATGTTTCTTTTTCTCCTTGTTTTCTTTACTTTTGGGAGTTGATAAACTATTGCATTTCATTTTAGATGGGTTTACTTTTCAGAGATTTGACATATTTCACATAGTTAGTTGGAAAATTAGTATCACCTTGGGGGAATAAAAGAATTACCTGCAGTTAAATGTGGTTTCATTTAAAATTCGCCTCTAAGGGATCCTTATGTAAATTGTGTTGATGTTCTTCTCATAACAATAGAAGAGTATCAAAGTACATGAACCAATGAAGCTTTCTAGCAAGAACCCCTGCTGCGTTTTCCTGTTTATCTTTAAAGAGCAAAAGTGAAACAATCTGCTATACATTTGCAAATGTGTTCTGAATGGTGAATGTCAGATACAGTTACATTTAAATCAAAGCAATATAAATAATTTTTATTGAAGGTGCAAAACTAAATAGTTATTTAAATCAAAGCAATATAAATAATTTTTATTGATGGTTAAAAACTAAATAGTTATCGAGCACTCACTATGTGCTGTTCAGTAGACAAAATGGGGTGGGGGAAGGTGGGAATGAGAACTGGGGAATGATGACCTCTATTTTGGACTCATGGTCCTACAAATATGACTCTTTTAACTGCTAAATTATGGTAAGGTGCATTAGAGGTGTAGAGTCTGCTTTGTGTGTTTAGTCTAATGAAGAAAAAGATAAAGTTGCTACACTTTATAAGGGGCCAAATCATAACCATTGTCGACAAATGTGTAAAGTTTAAGGTACTGAAATCTTTGGTGGGTTAAAGAGGTCTTTGCACTATGATTCATGGAGAAGACCAAGAGCTGTAAGTGGGGAGGAGGAGGAGTGGACTGATTGAAAGAAGGTTAAAGGATTAGTCAAAGAACATAGGACATGGACAACTATAAGGGAACTAATTATGGAAGTGGGAGGTGGTCTTGGTAGAGGAAGGTGAAAGGGGAAAAAATGGGACAACTATATTATCATAAACAATCAAAAATAAAAAAAGAGGTCTTTGCATACATGATTTTCTATACCTGAATTATTTTCTCTTACTCAAATTCTCTCTAGTTCTTTCCTCTGTAAACCTCACCTGAATTTCACCTAATTTCAACTGGTCTTCAGAGCTCAGCTGAGCCACTGATTTCTCTATGAAGCTGAATGGTGTGCAAAGTTGCAGGGGGTCCCCTGAAAATATCACAGTGTATCTCCCACAACCCTTGATTGGAGGAAGGGGAAGTGGTTGATAAAGTGTTTAAGATACTTTGGATAACAATGGCAAGTTAATAGCCATGCCTTTGCCAAAGGGAAGAGGGCTGCTGCCCAGAGTGAAAGGTGTATGTGACTTTAAGAGCATATAGTGACTCCTGACACAGCCAGAGGAGGCAGATGCCCACCCTGGATGCCCCTGTGTCACTGGGAACTCTTGCTGTGACTAAAGGTGGCAGCTGAAATAAGGTAAAAGATACTGGGGAACTGGCAAAAATGGTGGACACTAACACATCATAGGAGTAGGTGGATATGAGGTCATGCAGGAAGTTCTGGTCTGAACCTTTAAGTGAGGGCAGGCTGAAAGACAAGGGGGTCTGCCACGAGATCTGGTGTGTAAGGGGGGAGCCACGTGGTTTGGAGTAAGAGTGTGCCATGAGGTCTGGAGTAAGAAAGAGGAGGCCTGCTGGGAAGCCTGCCTGAAGAAGAAGGCATCTGGTTCTTACCAGTGAAACGAGAGCAGAAGTGATGCATGTTATCACTGGGTCAAAAGCAGCTGTTTCTGCCCCAGTTTTTCTTTCTCATTCCACCATCACAATGAGTCCCTATAGCAGTGGTTCTCACACTTTCACTACATCAGAATCACCAGGAGGACTTGTTAAACCTCTGATTGCTAGAATCCACCTCTCAGTATCTGACTGAGTGGGTCTGGGAGGGGCCTGAACATTCGCATTTCTAGCAAGTTCCCAGGTGGTGCTGATACTCCTGGGGCAGGATAGCAGAAAGCTAGAAAAATTATTTGGCAAGTGGAATGGGGAAACCGAAACAGAGAGCTGAACAAACTGGCTGAGCAATTTATACACATTCCAGACCATGCTGAAGCAGACATGCCTTGGTCCTGGTCCCTCCTTGGTGACATTCTTTGAAGGTGGAACTGACCAGAGAATGACCTATAGGTTCATTTTGATGCATCAGCATACAAAGTACCCACCTGGAAAGCTGATGAATATTCGACTGAGATCCTCCCCGCTAGACCTCCCCTAAAATTTCTGCTTTTAGAAAAACAGATAAAATTCCTTTACGACAAAGGTCCCAAGGCATACTGTCTCTCTAGGGCATGCCCACGATGTCTTTCTTCAGGTGTGTATCTTTGCTTTCTTTCTCCTAAGCTCTAAGGGTCCCTGAGAGACTTGCAACCAGGGGAGCAGTGGGCAACAGCAGCTTGTCCTGGGCTAAGCTGTCCCCAAGGGCCCTTATTTTGCCTTTATAATTTGTGTCTTGAGTGCATGCAGCCCAGCTGGCCTGCTTCTGCCTCTGTGACTTTCTCTCTAAAAAGCCGAGGCAGCTCTCTGAGCAGCATGCTAGAATCTTCTCTTCAAGTGCACTTTCTCTTTGCATGCTAAATAAACTTTCCCTTATGCTAGAGTTCTTGGCTCTGAATTCTTTCTTTGCCAAAGTCAAGAACTGAGAGCTGACATTGCTGGTAACACTTTTGGTCCAGGGATAACACTTTTGGAACCCTTGGCTTAGGGAATTATAATGCTGCAAAATGAAAGGAGCCTGATGATATCGGAAGCACTATCTGGGGATGAGGCATTTTTCCTCTCATTCCCATAATCATATCATCCCTGGCCTTTGAGCATTTACTACCATGGCTCAACCACTGACTACTGGGAGTTTGTGTGTTCCAGCAGTTTAGCCTAGCCTGAGACTCTCTACATTTCTCTCCTTACATGTCCCTGTATAATTACAGGGTATTTTTTTAAAAGATAGAAAATGGAGTTGGGAGGAATGGAGTTGTCAAGGTTACATAGTAAATGGTATGACTGGTTATTGAACTTGAGTTTTATCCCTGCTATTGAATACGTAACTCATAACAGAGATAGAGAAGTCATGGTTATCTTAAGAATTTGAGTTTTTAGGAAAGATGCAAAGAAGAAAATTTTCTTCTCCTTTTAGGCAGAAGATCAAGCTGAGGGAAGATTTTGAAATAGGTGTTTTATTTTTTAAATTCTCATCCAAAGGTATGTTTTTATTGATTTTAGAGAGAGTAGAAGGGAAGAGAGAGCAAGAGCAAGAGAGACAGAAACACTGATGTGAGAAACATCAATTTGTTGCCCTCGTCCACGCCTCGACTGGGGATAAAACCCACATCCTCGGTATGTGCCCTGACTGGGATACAACCTGCAACCTTTCTGTGTATGGGATGATGCTCCAACCAACTGAGCCACTCAGGTAGGGCTGACATAGATGTTTTGCCTTTTGATCCCCAACCACAACTCTCCCCTTCTGTCTCTCCCCTTTGATTTCACCCCTCTTTCTCCCTCTCCCCCATATCACTGAACATTATGTTGCCCCTCAACCTACCCCCAGCCCAGGCCACTTTAGTCTAAAATGATAGGTGTTTCACTCTCTAGTCAAAACCCCCATTTCCTCACTCAGCCAAGATGAACTTCCTGCCAGGAAGAAAATAATTGAAAACAATTGGAAAGCAGAAATCTGGTGAAGGATAGCACAGGATCCTTGGACATGTGTTAAAATACTTGTTAACATGCATGCTTTTATGTTTATTTGTAGATATTAAAACAGCTCCAGGAAAGTCTGGTGACATTTTTCAGGCACTGAGGAAGTGGGTGGTGAATGGGACCAAGGATCCTAGAAAGGGAAGGCAAAGCTGTCATTCACAGGCAGGACACCTGCCTTAGTATCTCCTTCTGTACTCATGAAGAACCAGGGCCTCTAGAAGTTCTTGGTGCTTTGGGAAGAGGCTTCCAGGGAGGGTCTGGAAGTGTGAGTTTGGGTGGTGGGTTCTGTCTATGAAGGACTTGTCTGCACAAACAGCACTTGAACCTCCCCAATATATCAGAGTTAATGCCAAAAATTTCTAAGTTACTTAGTGATACTGTGGACATCTAGTACAAGGCATTTTTAAATGTAAAACTGCTTTTTGCTTGTTTGTGTTTACTGCTTACTTGAGTCAATCTTATTGACTTATTTTTGAACTCTAGCCACAGGGCAGGGTTAGAGGGGTTTACACCTGGCATAGACAGTCTAATTTTTTTCAACTTGGTTTGCATGTGTGGATAGTGTTCTAAAGTTATGTCTACATAATGCTAAAACAAGCAATTAGTAAGCAAATACAGGCAGAAAATGAAAAAAAATAAAAATCATGCAGTCCATTTGTTTGCCTCAATGGGCAGACAAGTTAATTTGGTTCAAAACATTAATCAGACAATTATGATACTGTGAACATCCTGAAAAACCAAAATGTACACAGGAAGTTCCTGAATTAAATGATAAAATCATTTATTTTCCTGTATCCTTCCAGGACCTTATCTTTGAAACATAGGGAGAGGTGACAAGCTTTTGGATTCTTTCCTTTCACTACCCAGTATCACTCAAGGATGGGTGAGCACTCATTGGTCCCAGTCTTTCACCATGTGGGATGGCAAGGTGTAGAGATCTTGCCACTTCCTCACACTCAATAAATGTCTAAGTAGATAGTGACATTTTGCACATGTCAATTTGTTCCAGAGCAGGCTACAAGATATCGTCCTCACAAAAACTGGTACTTTGAATTACCACATTTTGATTCATGTATTAGTGTCACGATTAAGTCGCTGCTGGAACTACAGGTAGACTCTCAACAACTGTCCTTAAAGGGAAGGAAGGAAGATGAGATGGGTCTCATCTTCCACAGGTACATCACTAGCACTTAGCATTGGCCTCAGGCTGTGTCCTGGGCAGTGATTTGACAATTTGATAGTCAAACCTTCTTTGGAATGAAAACCTCAGTCTATGATAGGAGGTTTCCCCAAGAGCATTTGTGAGTTTATATGAATCATGTTTCTGTGAAGCACTAATGACTGTCTTATTTGCGATGGTTAAAGAAAATGATGGAAACTCATATTTGTTGAGTGTTTCTTAGGAGGCAGACCCTGTGCCAGGCATTTTGTACATACAAGGTCTGGCTGGAAAAAGTCTAGCCACTGTTAACATAAAGAGAACAGTTTGTGTGACATCAATGTAACCTGGCAGCCAAGGAAACTGAACTGGAATGCACATGTATGAACAATGAAGACTTCACTGTACTAGTCAGTGGGGGTGGTAGACACTGTTGAGTGAGCATGTGTCCTGTGTGGCTGTTTCATTCAAAATGACTGAGCGAGAAGAGCAACGAAACTGTATGAAACTTTGTGTTAAGCTTGAACATTCCTCTGTGGAAGATATTCAGATGATTCAGAAGGCCACAGCTATGGGCAACCGATGACCGGCAGCTTCATCACGACAATGTGCCTGCTCATACATCACATCTTGTGCAGAACTTTTTGGTGAAACATCAAATCACCCAGGTGATTTAGCTCTTATAGCTCAGATTTGGCACCAGAGTTCTGGCTTTTCCCAAAACTAAAAATCACCTTTAAAAGGGAAGAGCTTTAAGACTGTCGATGAGATTCAGAAAAATACAACGGGGCAGCTGATGGTAATTTAGAGAACTGTGTGAGGTTCCAAGGTGCCTACTTTGAAGGGGACTGAAGCATCATTGCCCCATGTCCAATGTTTCTTGTGTCTTCTTCAAAAATGTCTCTATTTTTCATATTCCATGGCTGGATATCTTTTGGACAGACCTGGTATTTTCTAGTCTGGTTTCCAATGCTGACCATCTAAGGTAAGTATTATTATCCCTGCTTTTTAACCCCTTGTGGCTGGCCTGCTTCAAAGCCTGAGCCCACTGCACTGCACCAAAATAGTAGTTCCTACTTAGAAAATATTGTGTCTGACAAATAGCAGAATCTAATTTGCTGCTTAAAAATGCAAGAGCTAGTAATTTTCATTGTAAATTTATTTTGGAGCTAAGTGAAGAATGATAATGTTTTGACCTAATAATAAGACAAAGCAACTCTGTGGGGTTGGCCACAGTTCTCAGCTCGTTCTTGGGCATTCTGAACTTATCACAATCACTTAAACTTAGTGTTTGAAACTGTAAGGGCTGAATGCGATATGCAATTCCTATGGGCCAACTATGCTTGTCTACTCTGTCACAGCAATGCTGCCTGTGGTGATTCATCAGTCAAGATGACTTTTTTTCTGGGACTGCTTGACACACCATTTAAAAAGTTTTCATGGCTCACTTCCAGCATTAGTTGGATAGCTCTGTTCCATGTGAAGACCTCAGGACACCTCTATTTGGCTACTTTGCTCACTAATGTCTGCCCTAAGCCACAGTGGGTGACACTTGAGAGTGACGGGGGTTTGGTGGAAGTTCATCTGTAATGGCAAAAAAAATTCTGGGCATGTGCCAATTAACCAGTTAGTGGCTTTGTACTAGTTGGGAAGAGATAGTGGCCTAATTAATTACATGGGCTATGCCCAGAGCAAGAAGGACATATAGCATACAAGGGTGGGAGACACTAGACTCTGGGGGAGGGGCTGCAGAGGGAGCTCTGGTGCAGAATACAGCACGGTGGAGTCCTCCAGGCTGCCTCTCTCTGTAAGCATGTGCAAGAGAAGACAAAAGTAAAGAAAGAGTCCTGTTGCTTAGATGGCTCAGAATCTCAGACCACTCTTGTATGTACATGTAAAAATACCTTTTTCTTAAACTGAAGATAGATCTAGCTTGATTCTTGATTCAAATCGCCCAGCTCATGTAAAAGTTCCTGGGTTTTAAGTGAGATCTCAGGTTTTTAACTGGACAACAAACACATTCTCTCAATGCAAAGCAAGCAAAGATTTCAAAATATATTCTGGGATCCTAATGGCATGTTTGAGAATTTGTTAACAATGTGTACTATTATCAACACTCAGGGAAGGGGTTTTTAGCCAGAAGTGAGTGTGGGGAGCATATAATTTCTTTCATTTTAAAAACAAAAGGTTTTATTTGTTGATAATCTGTTCTTAAAATTATTATTGCTTCAGTGACATTTTAGTGAAATGTGCAATTTTAGTTGGATAGACAATGTTGTAGTTTGTTCATTCATTCGCCTATTCATCAACCAGGTGTTTGTGGAAGGCTATTTGTTCTTCACCATTCCTGTTCTATTCACCCTGGGAACTTTCAGGTTCAGAATTGGCAGCAGCTCTCAGACCAGGCTTGCCTGGTTCCACAGCTCAGCAACAAATAATTTTAAGGACAGAGGTTAACAAACAAAATTTTTTATTTTTTGAAAATTATAATGTGCTGGCTGTTGAGGCAAAGAGTGAACCAAATGAATAAGCAGTGGCCTCACAAAGGTCCCAGTCTAGAGGGGCAGACCAAAAATCATGGTAGAATGTGGTGGGTACTAGGAGGGGAGAAGTATTGGGTCTATAGAAACAGATAGGCAGGCAGACCAAAAATCATGGTAGAATGTGGTGGGTACTAGCAGGGGAGAAGTATTGGGTCTATGGAAACAGATGAGAGGGACCAGCCCAGACTTGAGGACTTACCAAGACTTTCTATAGAAAGTGATGTCTAAGCTGAATCTAAAGAATGAAAGGAATTAGCTAAATAAAAGAGTGAAGATGGGTGGTATGGAAAGGGTTATGGGCAGAAGGAGAACCTAAGTGAATAGGAGGAAAGAACTCAGCATGCTTAAGGAACTGGAAAAATTTAAAAAACTGGCTAAACATTTCTGTGTTGATCACATGGCAAATGAAAGAATAAGAGGCAAAGACTGGCATCCAGGAGTGAGGCATGAGAAATGAATTGAAGAGAGAAGCTCAGAACAGAAGCCACAAATTGTGATTATGTTCTGGGATGTGTTTCTCAAACTTTCATGTGCATGTGAACTACCTGGGGAGAACATTAGAAAGCAGATTTGGATTCAGTATTTCTAAGAAGCTCCCCAGGGATGCCAAAGATGCTGGACCACACTTTTGGGTATCAAGAGAACACATGAAATGGTGGCTGGTAATTGCTGTGAGACAGTCTTGCTGGCTTACTAAAGTTCCATTAGCTTGAGGAGTCAGACATAGACTCTGAGACTGCCTAGGCAATGTGGAAACAATGGCATTGGCTCTTCAGCCCCATGAATTCTGTGCCTCCTTTCCTCTTGGTTGAATCGATAGGTGAGCTGGGTATAGTCACTATGGGTAACAGTCTCCACTTGGCTATGACCATGGCCTGATGGATGGCTCACCAAAAAGACACTGAGAAAGTCTCTACACACTGACAGTCATCTTAAGCTGTCCTTCTGTAGAACACTGGTGTCCCCCAGTTGAATAATAATGGTGGTCTTTCACCACTGAGGAGGAAAATGATTGATAATGAAAAATTTTTCTTAATTTACAGTTTCTCTTCCGTGGCTTTTTCTTAATCTGTTGGTGCTGGCAGCTCTTTGTCAATGTGTGCTGGGGGACAACCAAATGGCCAACAGACAACATGAGCAGCAAAGTCCGGGGACCTGGTGCTGTGTGGACTCATGGATGAGGTTTTATATTACTCTTGTCCATTGCAGTCACATTTTCCTTGTTAAAACCCTTCCTACTTTATATGATAGGACACATTAGGGTTTCAATGTGTCTTCAAAGTGCAATAGAAATGGACCCATTGGAGGAGCATGTTCTCTGACACACTGCCAGGATCCTCCCAACTGCCCAGGTGCTTCTGTGCCTCCCTTGTGCCCAGGTCAGCACAGCAGCTCTGAGCGGAGGTTCTGCAGCCCCGTAGGCCACAGTGTCCAAGTCACAGTGGTTTCAGGAAGGCTGCCAGGGCTCAATTGGGCTTGACATTTCCCTTCCTTTCAGCAACTGCTGGTTCTTATTTAGCTTTAAATTAAATTAAAATTGTAGCACATGGATTTGAATTAAAACAAGAGGCTTAATCTTTGTACTAGGCACCACATCAATAGGAAAGCTAATATGTGCGAAGCTCATCCTCCTTTAATTTAAACCACATAGTTCTGCCTCTTTGGTTTCAAAGGAGCTGAGAGCTGGGGCAAGGCAGTGCACGCCTGGCATTAGCTAGGGCTGTGCCTAGGAGCAATGGGAACAGTTTCAAGGAGAGCTCAGCATCCTCTTAAGTCCTTTGTGTTGGTGTCACATGACACAGCAGAGCAGTTTCAAACTCCTGGCCTTGAATCTAAAGAAACTCTTAAAAATGTTTCAAGGTAATATTCCCCAATTGACTTTGACTGCAACCTAGCTGCCCAAAACAGAATTTGCATTAACAGCTTCTTAAGACAGAAAAGACAGAGACAACTACTGCTGATCTTGACACCGTTGCTTATTTTCAGCTTCCAAGGCTTTGTGTGGGTGCAGATTACAACATGAATTACACAGGGTCTTGGCTAAGTGAGAAATTCAATCTGGGCCCTGAGAGTCGCTTTACCCAGTTTAATTCACTCTAGAGGCAAAGGGTAGAGGGGGGCTAGGGGATGGTGGTGGTGCAATGGGAACATCATGAACAATGTGAGCTTTACCCAAAAGCATTGCAGCCTCAGAGCCATCCACAGAGCTCTAGGCCCTTGTTTCAGTGCTACTGAAGGCCCTACTCACTCCCAGGAGGTGAGTGCAAGCAGCTGGATTCCTTCATAACTTTCATCTTCAGGTTTATCCAGATTTGGAAACTGCTCTGATTCAGGTTTTGTGGGGCCTGAGAAACTTACACACTTTGGGGGCATTATTAAAGAAAAATAATACAAAAAATATCTTTTACAAAAACTTTCTATACCACAGTACAGACTGCTAGGGCCCCAAGATCCTCCCAGGATCTTGGAAGAAGCCTGTGTAAACAAGGGCGGCTGAAACTTAAGCTGTGTTAACTTTACAAGTGAATCTTCTGCTGGGAAGGAGTTGGCAGCTCTTCTGCCCAGTGCCAAAGGACAAACATTTGGTGAGGGCAAAGTCAATGGAAAAGGGATTATCAAATGGTAGGTGTAATTAACTAAGACAGAAAGTTCCGGGTCTTCTCTGACTGGCCTTTGAACCACCTGTGATGCACCATCCTAGGAACCGAGCATGGGCTGAAGCTAAGTTCTCTCTGTTAGGCACAAGCCTATTAGAGAGGGAAAGGCCCATGTCTTTTTCCTTGTTCACCAAATACCTACCACAGAAGTGGTGTCAATGAAGGTCAGCTGAAAAAATAGCTGGATGACTGTGAATGAGTAAGTATGTAAATAAATTCACACTGTCATTTCAGATGGAGGATCATTATTTAACTTCTCCAAAGGTCTGTGAAAGTGTTTGGGGCTATGTACAGAAAGGTTCCATCTAAATTTATTAGTGAAGCATGGTTAACTAGATTCCACCACGGAACTTCTAAAGTCACCCTTCTAATTGGATAATCAAGACCACTCCAAGCATAATTAAGAATATTAGACTATATTATAAAACACACATTCTTTAAGAGTCAGGCTTTTGTCGGGCTTTTTCTTTTCGTTTCAGCAGGGGTTGTTCTCACACACCCAGAACACAATAGACAGTGTGTTATTTGATCTGCTTCTTTACGTCCTCCTCTGGTTGGGTTACCTTAAGTTGACCTTTTACATTCTTTATATCCTGGCAAATACATTTAAAACTCTAGGTCTTAAATGAGGTATAGCATATCAGAGTTCATGGCATCTGGAGCATTCTCTTTTGAGGAAATGCATTGCCCTGCATGTGCTGAACTCTCACTTATACTTCCTATGTTCCGACGGGGGTCAGCGGGTGCAGTGTAAAACCAGAATCAATGGCTAAATGGGATGTTGCCCATGTGTTTGGCTTGTTTTGAATTAGATGGGGGTTAGGTTTGCATGAGGAATATGTTAGGCATGCTGGGATTGGCCTGGGTTAGGAAGGACATGGTTTTGATTTAACTTTTGTTCTCATGACCTTGAGGGTAAATCTAAAGTGGTGTCAAGTAGATGAGAGGCTCTTAATTCAAAGCCAAGAAACTTTGGTTCAAGTCTCAATTTCATCTCTAATTGGTCTTGAGATTGTCAGCAAGATGCCCAGTATTCTTCCCTGCCCCCTTAATCTGCAAAAGAGACCAATATGCCTCTACTATGTTGCCCTGGTGATGAGTCTCAAACATTGCTCACCTTTCTGAGAAAGGTCTCAGAAAGGTGGAGAGTGACTTGTGAGTTGAACATCTCCAATTCCATCACATAACCATATAACATTGTGATCTTCTCATTTTAAAGGTAAAAAAGATGACAGTTTTTAGTGGAAAATTCAATGTTGTTTCCATAATATGAGGAAATATCATCAATATTATTAACTTGTAATAGAAACAGCACTAGAAATAAGAAGTAACCCAATCTCTTTGTTATTCAGAAGCATTTCAAAGTGAAAGGTGTACAAAACAACAAACCAGTCAAATATATAAACACAGCTCATTTTGGGCCAAGACGACACTGGCCCTTGAGGTTAAACTGCTAAACTGCTAACAATAAGTGACTCAGTGAATGACAGAAGACATGGATGTTCAATATGGAGACAAAGGGTGTCATTCTCTGGACATTATAGTCACATATATATAAGTGTCTTGAAATACTGGCATGATTTTTTTATTTTTATTTTTTTTAAGATAGAAGTAGCTGGTTGGCATTCCAATAAATTAAACCAAGAATGTTGATCCCATTAATGGGATGGCTATCCTTTTCTTTCCAGAGGGTGGAGATGCTTCAGAACAGGGCCAGATAGTAAATATTTTAGGTTTTGTGGATCATGTGGTTTCTGGTGCAACAACTCATCACTGACTTTGTAGTGTAAAAACAACCACAAACACTTGTTTTAAAAATGGATCCAGCTTTGTTTCAACTTTATTTACAAAATCGGCATAGACTAGATTTGGTTCAAAGGCCATAGTTTGCTGACTCCTGCTTTAGAAGATCATAAAGAAACCACCAAATTCTGGGCTTCCTTACATACCCTGGTCCTACACACTGTATTGCTGGCCTCAGTTTTTAATGCAGCCCCACTTCTGTGGCTAAACAAACATAGGTGCCAAACACTGGAGAAACCATCAAGCCAGGCAGCCATTTGGACAGACATTTAATGTCCCAATATAGCTATCTAAAACCCTACACTCATCAAAATATTCTTCGTAAGATAAAGTATTGTTTAAAACACAATATCCAACTTTTAAAAATAAAACAGTATTCTCCAGAACACAGCTACTTACTGATATTTTGATGGGAAAGAAGGAAAAGTACTGTATTTTGCCATGTGTAATGTGCGCTTTTTGCCCAAATTTTTGAGGGAAAAATAAGGATGCACATTATACATGGAAGTGCATTATATGCAAGAAAATACGGCACTTTCCAATTCCTAGAAATGCTTTGCAAAACATATAACCCAGTTCTGACTTCCTACTTATAAGTGATCAAATTTGCCTTTTGATTTCCCATAAGTCATTGTTCATTGTTCATCAAAGTTTATTGTTGTTCTAAGTCAAAAGTCACTGTCAGTCCAGCTTATCCTCTTTATGATACCCTCTTGCACTCTAGCATGTCTGTAAATCTAGGTAAGCACTGTCAGATGCCTACAGAAGGTAATTTAGAAAAACACCCTTCACCTAAGGATATGCTTATTGATTTTAGAAAGAGAGGAAGATGGAGAGAGAAGGATAGAGGGTGGGGGTGGGGGGGGGAGAGAGAGAGAGAGAGAGAGAGAGAGAGAGAGAGACATCAATGTGAGAAGCATCAATCAGTTGCCTCGTATACATGCCACAGCTGGGGATTGAACCAGCAACCAACCTTTTAGTGCATGGGGTGATGCTCCAACCAACTGAGCAACCGAGCCAAGTCAGTAATTTTTAACTCTGGATCTCCGTTTGCCTGTACTTCATTAAATAACTCATTTTCAACCTGAGAGCTGCTACCCTTTACTGTGTGGAACAGCCTAGAATAAAACTGAAGGTGAAACAAGCTTTTCATTCCTAGTACTACTCCTAAAAATGTAGGTTTTGAAGCACTTTGTTGTGTTTAAAGTGGTGTCCCACAGACCTGAGCTCAGGGACGTTTTTGCCCTTGGTTAAGTTACTTAACCTCTTTGAGGTCCTGAACTTCAGTTCCTCCATCTAAAAAATGGGTTAATATCTACTTGATAGGATTGATTTATAGTGAGTAGCAAAATGCAAATATTCAATCAATGATAGTTTCAGAAACTTTTCCCATATCCTCCTGCATACCTGAAATTTTATTTGCTCTATTCTGAGAGAAGTTATTGTTTGTTTCACTCTCACATGTTTTCCAATGAACTGCCTGTGAGTGTAACACAGGTGCATACACACCTAGAAGGCATGTAAGGGGAAAGGTCTCCAAACAGGAAAGACTAATGGTAGGAAAACTGATTGAATAAAAAGAAACCACAATCTCCAGAGTAGTTTAGGGTCAGCGGATTCATTTGGTGTATTTTCTTTTGGAAAAGGGAGCCGCCAGGTATGGTTGAAACAAGCAGCACATAAGCTTCTTGAGAACAGACTTTTTCAGTTCATCCACCAGTGCCTGGAACTGCTCTTGCCACTGGGTGAGTGTGCAACCAATACCTGTTTTCTCAACTAATAACTGAGCATACTTAGATATGATTCACCTTTGTACGAGCCATGAGAAGTTCCTGGAGCTCGGCATAGGGAAGGGACAGGGATTCTAGGGAGAAGGAGCCTTAACACTGAACAAGGATGGCACCATTTACAGACAGACTACTGACTTACCTTCAAGTAAATAATTTACTAAATGATCATGCAAACTCCCCAATATGAAAATTGGTCGGAAATAGGTCAGGAAAAAGTCCAATACCTATATTCTAGGCCAATTTCTGGCAGATGCTATATCTTGAAGCTGTCCCAACAAGATTTCCTTTCCTTTCCTTTTTTTTTTTTTCCTGGAGAGAAAAATCCCATTGTTGCTCAGAACTTATTGAGTATTAGCATGGTACTGGGTACAATGAGGCAAATAGGAGTTATGCTTCCCCAGAAGGTCTCTACATCTCCTTGTAGTTTTCCATATAATGAAGGAGTGAGAGAACAGTAGCAATGATGCCAAATATAGTCCACATACCTGAAAACATCATCATGTGCTGGAAGTTCCAGGGGATCTTGTGCTTTCGGCCCAGATTCAGGAGGAAAGAAAGGGGATATACATTGCAGGCTCTGGCAACAAAAATTGCTAGCTGTGGATAAACACAGTGACACACTGAGGAAAACATACGTTGAATGTGTGAGTCCTGGACCTTTACATTTTATGTTCTTCACTTTCTCTAGATTATGAACCAGAAAACAGGGATAAACATGTATACATGCATGTCCAACTTGCTTCCAAAATTCATCTCTCAATGCAAATTCCTTTCCAGAAATAATAGAGAACCCTGCATTTCTTTGAATATATATTTGGCTTACAATTGTTAACCCAATACCATTTCAATCACTGTACATTTTCTCATCACATTTCCTTTGCTGATGACTAACTTTATGTCCAATTCTGCCGCAAAATGAGAGGCAGAGAGCGTGCAGAGGCTGTGGCATTATCTTCTCAAGCACTACTTTAGAAAGGATAAATGTACTTTGGCTCCTGATTACCATCTCACATCAGTTTATACTCCCTGTGTCCAGCAAGCTTCATTTATTTTATTTTTTTGGTGAATTTAATTTTGGAGGAATTGCCTATCTAAATGTATAATACAACTAATGCTTTGAGAGGCATTTTACTAAATCCGAACTTTAAAGGTTACAATTTATGAAAATATTGGTGGTAGTCATGGCTCTCCTTTTGTTATCTTGGACTCCTTCCCCCGTAGTCTACCTCAGTGATTTTCAACCAATGTGCTGCAAAAAATTTTAAAACATGCAATACCTGACTGTTTAGTGAGGGATGCTGACCTCTTTTCCCTTAGATTGTTAAATAAAAAAATGGCAACAGCCAACACAACAATAGTTGTCCAGTGTGAAGGATTAAAAATGGTACCTACATTTTTGTCAGATCAGCAAAAAATATTTGTATATGCTTTTTGGTGTGCTGCAGAATTTTAGTAATTAATTTATGTGTGCCATGAGATGAAAAATGTTGAACATCACTGATCTACCTATTCTAGTTTGCCCTCAGACTAGGTAGAGTTATTTGGGAAGAAGAGCTTCCTCCTAAAATCCCAGTTTTGGATGAAATTTGAGGGTTGGGTGGAGTGCTCAGTGAAGAGAGGACAGGAGGCGAGTGCAAGGAGGTGCTTGGTTAGAACAGGGCTTTGACAAAGGGGTCAACTCTCCTGGCTGCAAGGGCATCTGCCTGCGATCGGAGGAGGCATTTGTCCATTTCCAAGTGGCAAGGAGGACAGCAGCTGCTGACCATGCTTGGGGACATTCCCAGGGCCTTGATATCCTTTTGTTCAGATATCCATTCCCGCTGGGAATGTCTATACCCCAGGTTTAGAGCTACAAAAGTCCTCTGCATTAAAAGTGAGGTCTAGATGTTTTGTTATTTTGTTCTTAGGAAAGGATTATCTTATTGAAATAAACTTATATGTGCACAATAATTGAGATATTGAAAGCACATCCATCATGCCAATTTCATTTGGTCTTCACTCTGTATATCCTATTTTCAAAGTCCTTACTGGAAAGGAGATTTTACCACCTTGTAATAAAAACATTTCTAAAGCTTCATAATCCTGGCTGTCTTCTGATCATGCTAAAGCAGAATACTATATTTCTCTATAAAGAGTGGATTGACATTTTATGTAAGTGATTCATAATTTTAAACATGTTTCGAATATTTAAAAAAGTCACTCTCCTTTAATTCTCTCCTTTTATTTCCCTTAGTATTTTCCAAACTTCTTGCACTGAACCATAAGCATCTATTAAGGTTCCGAATTTCTTAGGATGCTTTTCTCCCCTAACTAGAAATTACTTATCTGCCTTAAATTTTGCCCTGTAGTAAACCTGAGGAATTACTTCAACAATTTAACAAAATAATCAGTAAAAGTAAGTAGTTTGTTCTTTCTCATCACCCCATGTTCATATTTCAAAGGATACGAAGGCTCCAAGTATAAAAAGAGCGTTAAAGATATGATTCTGGAACGTGAACAGCGCCAGGCCCATATAGCAGAAGATGACGTTCTCAGCCAAGAAGTTCATAAATTCAAACAACTGAAAACAAAACAGAAACCAAAGTCATTAATTATGACTCAGGTTTGAATACACTTAATAACCTGTAACATGTTTGGTGACTGGATGGTTCTCCAACTAGGAAGGAATTCCTTTGGCCTTGTGCTTAGCTTTTGCAGGCTGGCTGACTCTACTGTGGCTCTCTACCCAGTGACAGATGCCACAGCCATGTGTGAACTTCCCATTCTCCTTTCCAATTGCAAGACTGCCAGAGTCACCCCTGGGTTTTCTTAACCAGCATGGATTTTCCATGGAACAATTCCTACTGGGATGACAGGATATTGTTGTAGAAACTGAAACTACATGATTGCTTAAGGTGCACTGTAGTCAACAATAATGATGTTTAGGTCCTTCTACATATCACCTAGTAGGGACACTTGAGTTCCCAGAACCTGAAAAAAACCCTTCAGCTAAATACTTTCCTCGGGCAGGCAGGGAGGGCAAACTTGGAAAACTTGGAAACTTGGAATAAGAATGAATGTCAATTGTAGTTCAACATTAAAATGATCAGTAAGTATATTTTAAACTTCAGACAATGAGACTCGTTAAGTTGACTGATATAGTGATATCCACTAAATGCCTACAATTTCTAGCTGGTTAAAAAGAAAGGTGATCAATCCCAGGGATCAGTTTAAACAGCAAGAACACAATAGATATGTCAAATTCAGTCAAAGGTATGGGATAATAACATCTATGATGACAAATGCTCCCTAGAATTATTTTTAGAGCATTAACTAAACAATTTAGGTTTAACATGAAAAATGTTCTCCCACTTTCAGATTAGAAGCAAAAAGGAAATGTGTCCAGCAACTATAAGAGGTAGATTTGGAAAAAATTTTAGTTTATATTCCAGACTTTTCATCTGAAAGGTCCTAAAACTTCATTCTCAGACCTTAACGTCTCTGGAAGTGTTTCTCTTGGCTTTTTAAGAACTCATTTTATTTTCATGTAATGTGTTTAAGTGCTACAAATAATGCCCAAATACTTGCTTACTGACAGTTAACAGAAAGAAAAACAGAACTTGTCAGAAACGTTATCTAAAACCAGTAATAGAAAGAGTGGATTAAAGCAGACACAGCTCCTTTGGCGCAAGGTAGGATTTCTGCAAAGACAGCAATCATCAGTTATCCTGAGCGTTCATTTCATATTCTAGGAAAGCTCATCTAAACAAACTCTCTCATCCAAATAACCATAGAAAACTTAAGAACATGGTGGGAGGATATAGAGGATGGGGAATACTTTTCTATGTCATGAAAGCTTTACTTTTCCAAAAGTGATTTGGCTGTATTAATCTGCTCAGTCTGCCATAACAAAATAACATAAACAGGATGGCTTAAAACACAGAAATTTACTTGTCACAGCTCTGGAGGTTGGGAAATCTAAGATGAAGGTGTAGGCAGATCTGGTTCTAGTGAGAACCCTCTTTCTAGTTTGCAAACAGTAGCCTGCTTGCTGTGTCCATACATGCTGGAAAGAGAGATCATCTCTCTCAGGTCTCTTCTTACAAGGGCATTAGTTCCATCCATGAGAGCTCCATTCTCTTGGCCTAATCACCTCCCTAAAGTCCCACATTGGGGGTTAGGACTTCAACTTCTGAATTGGTGGGTGGGGTACAAATATTCAGTTCATAACAGCTATCCAGTTTTTAACATTTGTAAATACATGTCAAGGTTAAATTCATAGGGCCTCTTTCCCTGTGTATTTTACTCTAGATGGGACATTTTTTCCAACTATGATCCATTCAACATATTCTTGCTGACCATTCTCTGATTTCCCTTTGGGGTTAATATTCTTTCCCACTCTCAGCCCCCAGATTGATGCCTCCATAGCTCAGATATGGAATATGTGATTTGGGACTAAATAACTCAGACCAAAGCATTTCTCCAGCCAGCATGCTTGATTCAGAATGGATGTGATGCACTGTGTGCCAAAGAAATACAGTGAGGCCTTTGCAGGGAGTGTTGGGACAAAGACTCCCACCTTTTTGCTGTATGACAATTCAGTCGAATGCAGGCTAAGGGAGCTGCTGTTAGTCATCCTGATTCCCAGAAATGACCATCTGAGAGAGAAGCCCTATCCTGACAATACCATTTAATACTCCATGTTCAACTTCTCCCAAAGCAAAATCTACCCTTGGAGTTTTGAGTTAGAGACCAAGGAATGACTTTTTGATTTGAATTGTGGTTTCCATCACTTAAAATGCTACAAATTCCTTTATAGTCCAGCACCAGTTTAACAAAACAAAACACCTCTCTGACTCAACAGAGATGATAAACAAAAGGGTGTGTAGTCAACTTTTTGACTATTTTTCAGTCAGTAGCAAAGTCTGTTATCCCTACCCACTACCACCACTTAATTTTAATCTATTTCTTACCTTAAAAATGGAAATAAGTATATGAGAAAGATTAGGTTTTTGTTCCTGTTGGTTTTTTAAATGTGATGAGAATTTGTCCTATACATTTTACATGGTAACCCATGATATTAAACATTTGTTTCAAATATTTTCTTCTTTTGGATAACTCAGGATTTTAATTCTATTTACCCACTTAATTTATTGACATCTAAACTGACCAAAATTGCAAGCAACTGCTTACATACACATTGTATAAAACTTTGATTTTCCATTTAGGTCCACTTATGGACAAGTTGTTTCAATGATCTAGTCCTGTACCAATACCACACTATTTTTAATGAATGTAGATCCATAATACATGGTAACATTTCATAGATACAGATTGTTCGCATACTCTACCTTCTTCAGAATTTTCCTGGTTATTTTTGCATGCTTAAAAAGTGTTTTTACTGATGTTTAATTACTCAGAAAAGAGTTTCATTCATATATTTATAGTTTAGGATTTAAAGAGAAAATATTACTAGCACCCAGGAATTACTCTTGTTCCTCATCTTATCTACACCTCCACACCCATTGCAATTATGTCCTATTAGCCCTTCATCATCACAAGTTAGCTTTCCTTGTTTCTCAGTTTTTTTATGAATGGAATCAGACAGTATGTACTATTTCATATTTGTCATCTTTTGCTCAGCACTCTTTGTGAGATTATTCATGTTGTATGTAGAAGTAGTTTATTTTTTCATTATATGAATATATCATAATTTATTTATTCATTCCACTAATGGTAGTCATTGGGTTGTTTCCAATTTGGGGCTGTGATGAATTTTGCTGCTGTGAATACATGTTTGCATTTCCACGGAATTGCTGGGACATGGTGCCCAACAGTTCTCTGAAGTGATAGCACTGATTTGCACTCTCGTCAGCAGTTTTGGTTGATTCACATTTTTGCCTACACTGGCTTTGAGGGCTATTCTTCAAGTACACACTTTTGCCTCTTGACATTGCCATTTGAATTTAGGAATAGGTTTGTCCATTCACACAAAAATCAACCACTTGCATTTTAATTGGAATTACATTAAATGTATAGATGAATTTGGACAGAATGTACATCTTTACAGTTACTAAAACTTAAAGGACTATAAAGGAGTTTGTAGCATTTTGAATCCATGAATCTCATATATTCTTACAACTTTTTATTTTCTTTAATTTCTCTCAATAATTTCCTTGTAAAGATTGTGCATATCCTCTGTTAGATTTATTTTTAGATATTTGATGTTTTTTGTTGCTATTGTAAATGACACGCTTTTCAAAGTTTCTTTTCTAGTTGTTTGTTGCTGGATACACATGTACAATAAATTTCTTATTGAGCTTGTATTCAGGGCCTTACTAAATTTACTTAATAATTCTTATAATTCATAATCATATTGTTTACAAATAAAGATAGTTTTGCTTTTTCCTTTCCAGTCATTATTCATCTTGCATTTTTCCCTTGTTAGATGGCACAGAGCAGGACAGGAGTTGCTGGGTCTTCTTTACCTTACTCCCAGTCCTGAAGGAAAATTTTCAATATTTCTCCACTAAATTCACAGAAACCCTTTAACAGATTAACGATATTTCCTTCTATTACTTTTTTAAATGGATTTAATTTTCTAATATTGTGTTTAGGACTTTTGTGTCTGTATGGAAAAAGACTGGCTTATAATTCTCTTATCTTATTTAGTCTTTATCAGGTTGCGTTTTAAAGCTATTGACATTTCACAAAGCAGATTCCTATTCTTTTCCTTAAATGTTTAGAAGACTTCCGGGCTTGGAATTCTCTTTATGGAAAAAAATTAACTACAGCTACAATTATTCTCATAGATACAGCATTAGTCATATTTTCTATTTATTTCTGTATTAGTCTTAGAAAGTTATGTGTCTCATTCATCTAAATTTTCATATTTACTGCATACAGTTGTTCATAAGATCTTCAACATCTTTGCGTCTGTATTTACATCTCCTCCCTCCACCCCATTATTGGCAATTTGTGTGTTTTTTTTGTGATAAATCTTATTTGGGAGTTATCAATTTTGTGAGTGTTTCCAAGAAGCAATTTTGGCTTTGTTGATTTTTCTATGTTGTACTCTTTTACTCCCCATTTCATTAATTTCTCTATTATCTTTATTATTTTCTGTAATCCATATACTTTAGTTTAATTTGTTTTTATCTAGTATTTTGGTTCTTCAAGTCTTGGATGCCATGGTTTCTTTGTCAACTCATTTGAACACCTGATTTTCTGTATTTTATCCAACTTTTCTGGTTGCTTCCTAAGAGAGAATTGTTTTGATGTCAGCTATCCCTCATAGCTAACTAACTCTTGCCTATTTATTGTTCTGGGTGAATAAATTTTTGTCAATTTCCCACCAAAATTTTTATGATATTTTATTTTGTAACGCACAGAATATGTATATCAATTTACAGAGAAAAGACAATTTTATAATGTCATTTGGGTAAAGGATACATTGTTTGGAAAGACTACAGAAAAATTTGGCTAATTTGGGAAAATAATAACCAAAACTAAAGATGAATTTCTAACTCACTCCTTATACCCAAATAAATTCCAGAAAAATAAAGAGTGGAAGTTGAAAAACAAAACCTAAAATAAAAAGACAACAACTATATAGGAAAACATATTTGCCAATGATACCTTGGACAAGGGTTTGATCTCCAAAATACATAAAGAATTCACATGACTCCACTCCAGGAAAACAAAAAACCCAAGTAAAAAATGGACAAAGGACCTGAACAGACACTTCTCCAAGGAGGACATACAGAGGACCCAGAGACATATGTAAAGATGCTCAGCATCACTAGCCATCAGAGAGATGCAAATTAAAATCACAATGAGATACCACTTCACACTGGTCAGAATGACCATCATAAACAAATCAACAAACAAGTGTTGGAGAGGGTGTGGAGAAAAGGGGACCCTAGTGCACTGTTGGTAGGAATGCAGACTGGTGCAGCCACTGTGGAAAACAGTATGGAATTTCCTCAGAAAACTAAAAATGGAACTGCCTTTTGACCCATATATTCCACTGCTGAGATTATATCTGCAGAACCCTGAAACACCAATCCAAAAGAACCTATGCACCCCAATGGTCATAGCAGCACAATTTACAATAGCCAAGTGTTGGAAGCAACCTAGGTGCCTATCAGTAAATGAGTGGATCAAAAAACTATGATACATTTACACAATGAAATATTATGCAGCAGAAAGAAAGAAGGAGCTCCTACCCTTCGCAACAGCATGGATGGAACTGGAGAGCATTAAGCTAAGTGAAATAAGCCAGGAGGTGAGGGACAAATACCATATGATCTCACCTGTAACTGGAACCTAATTAACAAAATAAAAAAGCAAACAAAATATAACCAGAGACATTGAAGTCAAGAACAATCTGACAGTAACAAGAAGGGAGGTGGGAGGGGATAATCGGGGAGGGGGAAGGTTTTCAGGAACAAGTAT
Source organism: Glossophaga mutica (assembly GCA_039655065.1). NCBI lineage: Eukaryota > Metazoa > Chordata > Mammalia > Chiroptera > Phyllostomidae > Glossophaga > Glossophaga mutica. Next base: position 169,542,467 of record CM077304.1, on the reverse strand, counting down.
AAAGGACACATGGACAAAACCAAGGTGGGGTGGAAGCAAGGGAGGGAGGTAGGGATGGCTGGAGTGGGAGGGGAGTGGTGGGGGGTAAGTATAGACGACTGTAATTGAACAACAATAAAATAATTTTTAAAAATGCCACTATTTTGTATATATTTTTCAATCAGGAAATTTTATAAGAATTATTTTATTAGCAAGAGCTGAGAAACAAATACTCATAATAAATAAATAAATAAATAAATAAATAAATAAGATATGATTATATAATAACATACAGAATTTTATATGTATTATTATAGAAAGAAATCTAAGATAAATTATAAAATAACAAAATTTTAAATTAAAGAAATAATGGATATATTTGTGTATGCATGAATCCATCAAGTGTATTATTATATACAGATAACTTTCACTTTACTTTATGGATGTTTGCCTACTATTATTTATTTATTATTTACTTTATAACCGGAGACATTGAAATCAGCAACAATCGGACAGTAACCAGAGGGGAGGTAAGAGGGGATATTGTGGGAAAGGGAGGAAGGTATTATTATTACTTCTTTTTACCATGAACCTGCATTACTTTCATAGTTAAAAATACTAGATTAAATCATAAGAACAATTTTAGAATAAAAATTATTCCAAATGATTTCTTCCTTTGGTCTTGTTCAGGCAGCAATTCGTCATCTTTTCATTTTCAGTAATTTATTGATCATTCTTACCTATTTTTAATCTTTTTCTTATTTTCTTTAAAAATGACCTTTGAGTGCATAAAAATAACAAAGAGCAACAAGAAAAGCACATATGTTTTGTGGAATATTTTTTCAGAGTTTCACAGATTACAGACGAATAGAAAACTTGCATAATGTTACATGAATCTGGCCATATCTTTATATAACTTATTTTATTAACTCAGTATTTTTGTAAGTCTCTTTCCATGGTAAGAAATCTGAATTTAAATAAACAATATTTAATGTCCCCACAGTACCCCCTTGTATCTTCCTACCAAATTTCATTTCACTGCACCCATTATTGTACATTCGGTTGTTTTCATTTTCCCCTTATAAATGATGCTGCACTGAGCACCTTTGTACAAATCTCTCCCCCAGCCGAGCGATTACTCCTTAGGAAAAATTCCTACACATGGGTTACTTCTATCAGTGTATATATTAAATTTTCTTTTTCAACACACTACCAGTCTGCCTTTCAGAAGGGATATAGCAATTTGCATCTGTAATAACAGTGCAGATGGTGCCCTTTTCCCTACTCTCTTGCCAAAATTAGTTTTTGTCAATTTCTAAACAATCCGATAGACTCACTTATTATTTTAAGTTGTAGGTGTCTGTTAGAATTTTTAGAAGGTTCCCTTCATAACAACGCAGCAGCACTAATTAGCACTCTTTTGTCTCTTTATATCATGTAACACTGCTCATCTAAATAAACAGGCTTCATACTAATTTCCTTCTCAGGGCACTTAATGAAGTGTGTGGCAAATTCAATTTAGTTTTACACACAAAAATCTCTTGAAGACATGTTTCGAAAAGGAGAATATATAATATGTCCATGCTGATAGGAGTAACCAATTTGACTTTTAGGATTTCATTGCCCAAGTAGGGCTTGAAGTAGTCAATTACTTTAGGGATAGATTTATTGGTCAATTTTAGAATGAATTAAAAATAAATCTCTACCCCTAAACCAATCATCATCATCATCATCAGCAGCAGCAGCAGCAGCAGCAGCAGCACAATAACAATGTCAAGCTAGTTCATCAGTATTCAATATGAATACAGTAACCTCAAATCTACTTCCTCCTCATTCTGCGTCAATGAATAATGACTTGATTCAACGTTTCTTTTATCCAGTACTGTAAACAACATTTGTTTCCTTTCCATCAATTTACAATTTGGAGAAGACCCAGATTAAAAGTAATTTTTGCTTAGCAAAGCTTTTCCTTGGGTTGGGGCGGGGAAGCAAGGTAATAGTGCAAACAAGACTGGGGAAATATTTAAACTGCATTAGAGGGCAATCTGTGTTCAAAACCTCTGAAAGTTCATAGGAAACATTCATATATTAAACACTTTACCTGGTCATATTAGATGCTATGTTTTTTAGTCTGAGTTCTTTGCTGACTATTCTATAAAACGTTTATCACTAATTTTGATTGACTTCTATTAGTAAAAGAATAAAACTTTACCATATTACTATGGTTTATATAGGGAAGTATTACAACAGTTCATTATACCTTGCTTACCTAATACTAATTAAATTCACATGAATTCCCCAACAAGACTTTTATTTGACTTAGTAAAGTCTGACAAAATCCATGACTTTCATCTACTTGTTTAAGTAATGAACTGAGATTCATTTTAGCTGGAATGTTAAAGAGCCTACAAAACTGTAATACAAATAAAAAGAAAAGAACTAAAATATGTTCTTTTATTTTCTCCATAATTTTGTCCCATAATGTTTTGTTTGTTTATAAATTTTGTCTTTATTCCTAAGTAGGTGCTCTTTAGAGACTATCTCAGGTTTCATTTTTTTATATAGTATTGAGTTTATTTATAACTATTTTGAACAAACTGGAGTACAAGTGATTAGTTTAATTCCTATATTGGGGGATTTGAAAACAAATATCACAATGTATTTTATTGAAATGATAGACTTTTGCTTCTGAGATTCTAATATTTGCCTTGTCCCAAGTCCTGAAGAAATTTGCTGAAGGCAAACTCAGTAATTTCTACCGGCTCTGGGCTCTCGAGGTAGCGCAGGAGACGAGTTGTTACTGAAGACCTGTGTGTGACCTTTACCACTAAGACAAAAGTGGTCTAAAGGCTTTCTTTTCAGTCAAGATCCTGGTGCCCAGCGCGCAGCCTCCCTGCAAAAGCTGAAGACTTATATTACATATGAGTATCAGTGCAATCCTTGGAGATCTTTCTAAATTTAGGACACTAATAATAAGAGTACTACTACTTCTAAAATAGTAATACTACTGGGATTTTTATTTATGACGCATTGTGATAGGAAATATGTTAAAGGATTTTACTTTTAAAATATATAAAACTATAAATATGAGTCTCTATCTCTATCACCTCTATCTCTATCTCTACCTCTATCTAATCTATCTATGTCCTAAAATAAGAACATGTGGTGTGGAAGTTCTGTCTCAGCTGCACTGCAGGAGGTGGGCTCCAGATTCAAGATCCAGTTCTTTTTTTTTTTTTAAGATCCAGTTCTTGAAGCTGAGGGTGTAAAGGCCCTGAAGGAGAGGACGTGCACCACATAAATGTTCAGAGAGCTGCTTCTTTGCTTGAGAATTCTCTGGCCCCATGCACTCCTGGCTGTGACCCAACCTTTTCCTACCCCTGCATGTCATTGTCTCCTTTTAAACTTGACTTTTAAAATCATGAGAATTTCAAAAGCACAGACTATAAAAGTACAACAAAACATATTTTAGGAAGATGAATTGGCATCATTAAGTAAGTAAAGCTAATATGGGATATAAATATAGTTACAGCTATAAGGAATTGAGTTTCATTAAACTGAATAAATACTGTAGCCAGATTTTCTTGAAACCCTTGAGCTTATAACTTAAAGGAAAAGTTATTTTCTATGATTTTGCTAAATTACTTTGGCCAGTAGACACTGATAATAGTGTTCTTATTTCTGAAGGTTTCCCAGTTTTGAATCTTTGTGGGTTTTTTTTTTTTTTTTTTTTTTTTTTTTGGTGGGGGGAGGAGATATTAAAGTAAAAGGTCAGTTTAAGGTTTTGTAAGGTTGCATTTAACTTAATATGCTATTTAAGAATAGCTTCTCAAGTCTTTATCTTTACAGAGTATTAATTATCATATTGATCAGAAATACTGGTCCCCAACATAAGATTGGCCTTAGATCTATTTTGATGAATTGAAACACATACACACACATCACATAATATAAGAAGATGAGATTTCAAGGGGAGGGTCACCTTGTAATGTGTATAGTCCAGATATAGAGCCAATACTTTTGTGTTTCAACACTCTTGTCAAGGGGCTGCCCACCTTGCAACTGAATGCTGCCAAAGACAGAAATCTCACTACTTCTACTGCTCACAAGGAAGCAAATGGGATTTTTGGACATTTATAACTGTTAGAAAATTCTTCCCAATACTGACCTGAAATTTGGTTCTCTGTCACTTTCAACCACTTATCCTAATTCTACTTCTTAGATTATAGAAAATAAGCCATATAGGATATGATTTTATTTCACACTACTCTGCTGTAATAGCAAAAAGAAAATTTCTATGAAAATAGTTGCAGTAGTAGGCAAGTCTACACTTTTGGCAGCAACTGCCACAGTCCAGTCTTGCTAGTCCCGAAAGTAAGTATTTTCTAGGCATTTATGGCTGGCATGTGGGGCTCAAGTCTAGAATTTTTCATGTGTCAAATGAGGATGAGAACAGTGCTAGCCTCATAGGGATGTCTTACTGAGCACCTAAAATCATCCACAAAATATTCTAACCTTCTGCTAAATTCTATCCTGGGTCCTAATTAAATTTAAATTTTCTTCAGAACATTAGTCACTACTCATGTTATGCTATACTTGTACATTTCATCTACTCCCCATGAGAACACAAAGTCTGGGGGCTATGGTAATCAGACTTATGTTTAAATAAGTGTTTTCCAGGAGTATCTTCTCAGTAAATATAAAAGTACTGGTTCTTAGGGAGATGAAGGAGTCAGGGTGTGACATAATCAGTTTCTCCGTGGTTTTGCCAATAAATACTCGCTAAAGGAAATTAACTAGTTGAAACAATGTATTTTCTCTGTGGATATTAAACCTATGCTTTAAAAAGTCTCTTAAATAAACCAAAAGAAATACTGATTTTTTTTTAATAATTATTTTTTTAAGATTTTTATTTATTTATCTTTAGAGGGGAAGGGTAGGAGAGAGGAGAGGAAGAGAAATATCAATGTATGGTTGCCTCTTGTGTGTCCCATGCTGGGAACTGGCCTGCAACCCAGGCATGTGCCCTGACTGGGAATTGAACCGCGATCCTTGGGTTCACAGGCCCACGCTCAATCCACTGAGCTACACCAGCCAGGGCGAAATATTGATATTTATATCAGGTACTGGCATGGAAAATTCACACACTACCAAAATTTGTAAAGGTTCATTTTCCATTTCTTTAACTTTTTTCATTTAGCTATTCTTAATCTTTATTATTCATCTTGTGTGTCTTTTTATTTTTGTAAGTGGCCTAGTTAAATTCCCTCTGGAGTGCGAGTATGAAGACTGGACACAAAAAGGGGCAGATTTCTAATGATGTCATTTCGTAAGGTCTCTGAGTTGAATATCAGTACCTCAGCCACCCACCCACACTGAGGACAGACCACTTCCACCCACTACAAGAACCATGTGCTCTTTCTACATGTAGAGCCACCACTGGCAATGTACAGAATACCGAGCCCCAAACACGATGAGCTGTATTTTGACCTCTCGATGCCACCCTACTTCCTTGATGAAAGCATTGCACACTCAAAACCTAGGGTTGAGGACATTGTTTAGTGTTGTTTTACAATCAGCTATTTCACAATGAAATGCAGTAGAACACCAGGACAAATGGAACACACTAGAATCAAACCAGTATTTATTCAAAAGGCTTTGCTTCCTGTATTTTAGAGTCAGAAGTTGAAGTACATGTTTGAAATTACATTTGGTTGTATCGCTATCTTCAAATTTTCAAAAGATCCTTTGTTTGATGTTATGTTATTTCCAATAAACAACGTCATTCATTTTAGTTCATTCATCATATTTAAATTACTTCGATAAACTTTCTAAATTAGCTCATTTTAAATGCTCTAATGGTACAACAAAAATTATAACTTTTCAGAAAAATTTCTTTGACTGCCCTTACCCATCTCCTAGTTTTGAGGAAAACAAATTTGAAGGCTAAACTGATTTACTCTGTAATCTGACCAAATAAATTCTTTGCTCAACTTTTCATCTTGCTTTGGGGTCATCTTTTGTACAATACATAAACGTAGATATTTTACAATTTAGAAGGTAAAGAAGTGCACATGTTTTTTTCTTGTGCATTTCAATGATTTTTACTCTAATATATGTATATAACACTCAACCTTATACTACTATATGCAAACAGTAACATTTAAATCTGAATAGTTTGTTCTTCAGATGGTTATAGATTTAATTGATATGACTGGCAAAGAAAAGAAAAAACACAACTAAGGGTTAAGAATCATTTTTTATTATGCAGAAGTCTTTGAATTCAAGTTTTGAACCATGGTGGGTGGATTGTGGAAAGGCATTCAACAGAAAGCTTGAAGCTTAGGGTAGGCATTGATTCTGCTGAGCATGGTGAGAAAGTGGAGAGTGTGAGAGTCTTACTAAATCAGAGAAATCAATGAAATGAATGACAGAAATATATGACATTTGAATAATGCCTTTCAATTTGAAAATAGCTATCAAATGATTTTTCTGATGGTATGGATATCAATAAATCAATAGCTGATGAAAATTAAATTTGCTTGACTCATTCCTTTGTAATGAACATTGAAAATGCAATGAATTCAGATTGTTAGTGCTTACACTGAACTCCGGAAAACTCTTATTTTACACCGATTAACATTGGTGAGCTTTCCTTTTCCTTAACGTCTCTTTGTATTTAAGCTATTGTACATCCTTGACAAAATAGATAGAATTTCAAAAATTATGAATTATTATAGTACAAGAATGTCTCTCACTTTGTTCACAAGGATGGCAGTTATAGTTTCACATTAAAAAACCTGCAACCATAAATCGATTCTGAATGAACATTCTAGCTTTGACTTATTTTGGTGGTTTAGAACTAATTTTATTTTTGTTCCATACTGTTTAGGTATTTTGAGGTTACCCCACAAAGTTCCCTTAGAATGTTCTCTTGTACTATATTTGTATTTTTGATAATGTTCAAAAGCAGTTTATATGCAATGTAAATCTTATACATATACAGAGGGAAAGACTCTGTTACACATAGTCACCAGAAGCTCTTAATTATTCTCCACTCTCTAGATGAATCCTGCATTCCTTTTGTAAGGCACAGTGCCGTAAGACAGTACCCTCAATGCTGGTGGCTACTGAATTATTCTGCAGGGTGCTCAAGTCACTTCTGCTCCTACCACAGGAATTTTAGGCTTAACAGTACTCAACTCCACTTGTTCCAAAATCTATTTATCTCTGATTTCAATTGGTGTTTGTAACTGTGGAATTTAACTATATAGGTTAATTTAGTGCAGACATGAAAGGTTTTTATTTCCTCCTAAAACTAAGTTAAATGTGTAGAAAAGACTTGATAAAATTTAGTTGCTTAGAAATGCTACTAAATTAGTAGTGAGCAGAACAACTGTAAAATGTTGCAAAAATACGTATTTAAATATAGAAGGATCCTTAACTTATACTGCTTTGCCAATGTATTTTAAGTCTTGGCTCTGAACTAAAGATACAGAAATAGAAACTGTAAGTTCTGGTAGATATATTTTGGGTGTGTTTTGTACAAGAAAGACAACCTAGAACTCTAAGATTAAAAAAAAAAGCATTGCCTCTATCAAAAGATTGGCAAATGAATATGCATTTATGTAAGTGACAATTAAATGTCAGAGGTGTTTGTGTCATTGTTTAGTAATTCCTTGCTTCCACTGACTTTTCCATTAATTGACTGGTATTTATTTTGTGTTAGATAAAAGTGAATGTCCATTCGTTCTCTATTCCAACTTCTTTTTTAATTTAATGCAGAGGTAGCAAAAGTAGGCTTACAGTTGTGAGTATACAAAACACAGAGTTTATTCTTATATTATTATTTATCTATTCTTATATTAATTATTTTATTATTTATTGTTATTATTAACCTACTTTGGCAACCTTGTATTTCCATTTGGTTCTTTTCAAAACTTCTTGTACCTGCTTCATATTGCTAATATTCCCCTTTATCTCTGTAAGGATACTAATCATGTCTATTTTAAGTTCTTGGTCTGTCTGTTTCACTACTTTTGCTTCATGTGCTCTTCATCAGTGTTAGTCTCTATTTCACAGTTGTTGTATTTATTGGGCATCTTGTTATTTTGGCCTACAAGTTCATATTTTCCTGGGGTCCATCCTGTCTGGCAACATTCTGAGGAAAGGCCCATAGACAGTGTCTGTCTAGAAGTATCCAGCCATGTAATATGAAAACTAGAGACATTTATTGATGAAGATACAAGAAACATTGTACATAGGACAATGATGCCTCAGTCCACTTAAAGGTAATAAAATTAAAACCTCTAACTGAACCTCTTTTTCCACTCTTTCTTGGGCTGTCTCCAGGTGCCACGATCCTCCACACTGCTCCAAGACCCCCTCTGGTTTCTCCAGGAGTCCTTGTAGTTTTGCTACTTGCTCAGCCTTATGTTTCTTTCAATCATGCAGCATCTGTAAGTTTTAATGGAGAGGAAGGAGCCTGCAGCTGACGTTAGTTTCCTGTCTTGTCAGAACTGATTTTTGTGTTATTTTTTGAAGTTAAAATTTCTGATTGAGAATGATAAATGGTATTGAGGGGTTCTCCTCTGCAGGGGTTTCTGAGGTTAATTTGAGTCGAATCACAGCCCTCACCAGCAGTAGTGCAGGGGCCACTCAAGGCAAAACTGGGCTGGGATCAGTCAGTGTGCTCTCTGCCCCTTTGTATGTGTGAGGAAATCTCACATCGGATTTTTGGGAACTTACCTATTTCAGATACTTTCCTCTTTGTCTGCATTAAATACAATTCTGTTTCTCCACTGTCTGTTCTATTTTTGGTTTGGGAAACAAAGTTACTCTACCCAAAGAAATCTCATTGCTTGTACCCCTTACACTTTCAGGGGTGTCCAACTTGCAGCCCATAGGCCACATGTGGCCGAGGATGGCTATGGATGTGGCCCAGCACAAAAGCATACATTTACTTAAAACATTATGAGATTTTTTTTTTTTTTGTAATTACGTATCACAGTATATTTAATAAGTGGCCCAAATAGACTTGGCTTCCAGTGTGGTCCAGGAACGCCAAAAGGTTGGACACACCTGCTTTAGATGCTGAATACCCTAGAGTCTCACATTCTGGAAAAATCAAACTGAACACTCAGAAAAATGAGTAAAGTCACAAAAAGGCAATTTCTTCTACAAGATATACAAGATAAACTAATCTGTAAGCTCCAGTAGGGTGCTGATGACCACATTTGTTGTGTTTATGACTGAACACCAGCTCCCAGCAGAAAGCTTAGCATATCATAACACTCAATAAATATCTGTTGAATGAATGAAATGAATAAAAAGAGAACTCCCAGGAACTTCCTTGTGTCACTGTAAGTTTGTACAATCTTCCTACATAAAAATATTTATAGGATGTAAAACTCTGAACTGAAAAATTCTACCTCTTGGAATTTATCCTAAATAAATAACATGACAAAAGAGCATAGATTTACATTGAGACGTTCGCTCCTTAAAATAACAAATATGAAGACAACCAAAACATGTATCCCAAGGAAAACTTAAAGGATTTAGAAGGGATTGCGCCTCTAAAGGTTCACTGCCATATATGAGGTTTCCTATAGATTTTTACCAGCCTCATACATAAAGGAAGGCATCCTTCTTAGACTAACAAGAATTTTTATATTCAGTATGTGTAGAACTTTTTATAGGCAATGCTTTTTCTTATATTTACTGAGATTTTTTTTCATTTGTTAAGGTGGTAAATTATACTTAAACATTCTAGTAGTAGAGTATCCTTGCATTTCTGGGATAAAACAAGTTCAGACACAATGTACTTTGGTTTTTACATGGATCTGTTCGGCTTGCTGATATTTTGTTCATGCTCCTGCATCTATGTTCGTAAATGAGATTGGCAATATACTTTTCAATTTTATTACTGCCATTGACTAGTTTTGATTTCAGGAGTATTACAATAGCTTCATGAAGTGATTTAGGGGTACGTTCCTCCTCTATCTTTTTTTTTCTTGAAAGGTTTGTATAAAATTGAATGATCTATTTCTTGAAAGTTAGATAGAATTCACCTATAAAATAATCTGGGCCTTGTGTTTTTTTGTGAATGGATTCTTAGTTACCGATTCACTTTCTTTAATGCTTATATGTCTATTTAGTCCCCCCCCCAGATAGTTTTGATAAGTAATATGGTTCTAGGAAAATTTTTGTTCATTTAAGTTTTTAGATTATTTCCATCAGTTGTGCATGACGTTATCTTTTTAACATTCACAGCACCTGTAGCTATGTTCTCCTTTTCTAACATTAAGTTTTTCTCTCCGTCTTATCATGATTGTGTATTTTTATTTATTTTTAATACTTTTAAATTAGAGTTTGCATTCAATATTTATATCAATTAGTTTCAGGTATATAGAATAGAAGTTTGAAAACCATATACTTTACAAAGTGCTTCCCCGATATTTCCTGTACCCACCTGGCACCACACATAGTCGTTACAATATTATTGACTATATTTTCTATGCTGCACTTTACGTCCCCATGATTGCTTTGTAACTGCTAGTCTGTACTTCTCAGTCCCTTCATTGTTTTCAATCAGTCATCCAACCCCCCCTCCTCTGGCAACGATCAGTCTGTTCTCTGCATCTATGAGTCTGTTTTAATGTTGTTTATTTATATTGTTCTTTACATTATCATGTAAGTAAAATCATATGATATTTGTCTTCCTATGACTGACTGACTTTATTTAAAAAAATACCCTCTATGTCTATCCATGCTATCACAAATGGTAAGATTTCACTTTTAATGGCTAAGTAATATTCCATTGTATATATGTACCACTACTTTTTTATTCACTTGTCTATTGATGGGCATTTGGATTGCTTCTATATCTTGGTTATTATAAATAACACTGCAATAAATATAGGGATACGTACAGTCTTTCAAATTAGTATTTTATATTTCTTCAGATATATACCCAGAAGCAAAATCATTGGGTCAAAAGGCATTTTCCTTATAAATTTTTTGAGGAACCTCCACACAGTTTTCCATAGTAGCTGCACCAATCTGCATTCCCACCAATGGTGCACAAGGACTCCCTTTTCTCTGCATCCTCATCAACACTTGTTGTTTACTGATTTATTGATGATGACCATTCTGACAAGTGTAAAATGATATCTCATTGTGATTTTAATTTGCATTTCTCTGATGATTAGTGACATTGAGCATCTTTTTATATGTCTATTGGCCATCTGTGTGTACACTCTTGGAGAAGTGTCTAGTCAAGTCCTTTGCCCATTTTTTAATTTAATTATTTTCTTTAGTGTTGGGTTGTATGAGTTTTTTTTAAATTTTGCATATTAACCCCTTATCAGATGTATCATTGGTAAATATGTTCTCCCATTCAGTGGGTTGTCTTTTCATTTTGTGGATGGTTTCTTTGTTGTGCAAGATTTTTTTTAGTTGGATTAGTCTCATTTAGTTTATTTCTTCTTTTGTTTCTCTTGTCAGAGAAGATATGTCAGAAAAAAAATATTCCTTAGAGAAATGTCCAAGATTTTACAGCTTATGTTTTCATCCAGGAGTTTTATGGTTTCAAGTATTACATTTAAGCCTTTAATCCATTTTGAGTTTATTCTTGTGTATGGTGTAAGAAGGTGGTCTAGTTTCTTTTTTTTGCATGTTATCTGTCCAGTTTTCCCCAAACCATTTATTGAATAGATTGTCTTTTCTTTCCTTTGTCAAATATTAATTGACCATATAGGCATGGGTTTATTTCTGGGTTCTTTATTCTGTTCCATTGATCTATATGTCTGTTTTTTATTTCAGTACCATGCTGTTTTGATTACTATAGCCTTTAGTATAGTTAGATATGAGGTAGCATGGTACCTCCAAGTTTGTTCTTTCTCAATATTGCTATGGCTATTTGGGATCTTTTGTGGTTCCATATAAAGTTTTGGATTATTGGTTCTAGTTCTGTAAAATACACCATTTATATTTTGATAGGAGTTTCTTGAATCTATAGTTGCTTTGGGTAGTATGAATATTTTAATCATGGTAATTCTTCTCATCCGTGAGAGTAATATATATTCCTATTTATTTATAATTTCTTCAATTTCTTTTTTGAGTGTCTTATACTCTTCTGAGTAGCAGGTCTCATCTCTTTGGTAAAATTTATTCCTTGGTATTTTTTATTATGCAATTGAGATTCTTTTCTTAGTTTCCCATTCTGATAGCTCATTATTGATGTATAAAAATGCAACTGATTTCTAATATTTATTTGTATCTGCTACTTTACTGAATCCATTTATCAGTTCTAGAAGTTCTTTGGTGGCATCTTTAGGGTTCTCTATATACAGTATCATGTCATCTGCAAATAATAACAGTTTTAGTTCTTCCTTTCCATTCTAGATACCTTTTATTTCTTCTTGTCTGATTGCTGTGGCTGGGACTTCCAGTACTACATTAAATAAGAGTAGTTAAAGTGGACATCCCTGTCTTCTTCCTGATCTTAAGGGAAACACTTGTAGTTTTTCTCCATTGAGTGTGATGTTAACTGTGGGTTTGTCATGTATGGTCTCCATTATATTGAGATGTTTCCTCTGTTCCCACTATGCTGAGTTTTTATCATACATGGGTGCTGAATTTTATCAAATGCTTTTTCTGCATCTATTGACATAATCATGTGATTTTTTTACCCTTCATTTAGTTTATGTGGTATATCATGTTTATTGATTTGCCAATATTGTGTTAACCTGACACCCCAGGAATAAATCCCACCTGATCATGGTGTGTGATCTTTTTTAATGTATTTCTGGATTTGGTTCGCTAATATTTTGTTGAGGATTTTTACATCTCTATTCATCAGGTATATTGGCCTTTAATTTTTTTCTTTATAGTATCTTTATCTGGTTTTGGAATTAAGATAATTCAGGCCTTGTAAAATGACCTTGGGCATCTTCCTCTCTTTTGATTTATTTCTTTTTTTGGAATGTTTTAAGAAGAATAGGTATTAATTCTTTGAATGTTTGGTAAAATTCACTTATGAAGCCATCTAGCCTAGAACTTTTGTTTGTTGGAATTTTTGATTACTGCTTTGATTTCATTAGTTATAATTGGTTTGTTAAGATTGTGTATATTATTGGTCTTTTCAAAGAAACAATTTTTGCTTTGTTGATTCTCTCTATTGCAGTTTTGTCTTCTATTTCTTTTTTCCTGCTTTGATCTTTATTTTTTAACTTATTTTGTTCTTTGGATTTGTTTTGCTTGTTCCTTTTCTATCCTCTTAAATTTGTATTCTAATATGAAATTTAAGTCCTTTGTAGTTTTTTAAAATTACTTTATTATTGTTCAATTACAGTTGTCTGCATTTCCCCCCCAACACTCCCCCAACCAATCCCAGCCAAACCCACCTCCCTCCCTTGCTTCCACCCTCCCCCTTGGTTTTGTCCATGTGTCTTTTATAGTAGTTCCTGGAAACCCGTCCCGCACTACCCCCTCCCCTCTCCCCTATGGTTATTGATAGATTGTTCTTAATTTCAATGTCTCTGGACATATTTTGTTTGCTTTTTTCTTTTGTTGATTAGTTTCCAGTTAAAGGTGAGATCATACAGTATTTGTCCCTCACTGCCTGGCTTATTTCACTTAGCATAAGGCTCTCCAGTTCCATCCATGCTGTTGCAAAGGGTAGGTGCTCCTTCTTTCTCTCTGCTGTATAGGATTCAATTGTGTAAATATACCACAGTTTTTTGATCCACTCATTTACTGATGGGCACTTAGGTTGCCTCCACCACTTGGCTATTGTAAATTGTGTTGCTATGAACATTGGGGTACATAGGTTCTTTTGGATTGGTGTTTCAGGGTTCTGAGGATATAATCCCAGCAGTGGAATATATGGGTCAAAAGGCAGTTCCATTTTTAATTTTCTGAGGAAATTCCATACTGTTTTCCACAGTGGCTGCATCAGTCTGCATTCCTACCAACAGTGCACTAGGGTCCCCTTTTCTCCACACCCTCTCCAACACTTGTTTGTTGATTTGTTTATGATGGTCATTCTGACCAGTGTGAAGTGGTATCTCATTGTGGTTTTAATTTGCATCTCTCTGATGGCTAGTGATGCTGAGCATCTTTTCATATGTCTTTTGGCCTTCTGTAGATCTTCCTTGGAGAAGTGTCTGTTCAGGTCCTTTGCCCATTTTTTACTTGGGTTTTTTGTCATCCTGGAGTGGAGTCATGTGAGTTCTTTATATATTTTGGATCTCAAACCCTCGTCCGAGGTATCATTGGCAAATATGTTTCCCCGTATAGTTGGTTCTCTTTTTATTTTAATGCTGTTTTCTTTAGCCATGCAGAAGCTTTTTAATTTGATGAGGTCCTATTTGTTCATTCTTTCCTTTATGTCCCTTGCTTTAGGGGACATATCAGTGAAGATGCTGCTGTGTGGAATGTCTGAGATTTTCCTGCTAGTGTTTTCCTCTAGGACTTTTATGGTTTCATGACTTATATTTAAGTCTTTTAATCACCTTGAATTTATTTTTGTGTATGGTGTAAATTGGTGTTCAAGTTTCATTTTTTGCATGTAGCTATCCAGCTCTCCCAACACAATTTGTTGAAGAGGCTATTTTTACTCCGTTTTATGTTGCTGCCCCTTTTGTTGAATATTAATTGACTGTAGAGACTTGGGTTTATTTCTGGGTTCTCTGTTCTGTTCTGTTGGTCTATGTGTCTGTTTTTATGCCAATACCAGGCTGTTTTGATTACAGTGGACTTATAATACAGTTTGATATCAGGTATTGTGATCTTTCCTGCTTTGTTCTTCTTTCTCAAAATTGCTGCAGCTATTTGAAGCCATTTATGGTTCCATATAAATTTCTGAATTGTTTGCTCTATATCTGTGAAATACGTCATTGGTACTTTAATAGAGATTGCATTGAATCTATAAATCACTTTGTGTAGTATGGCCATTTTGATGATGTTAATTCTTCCAATCCATGAGCATGGTGCATGCTTCCATTTGTTTGTGTCTTCCTTAATTTCTTTCTTCAATGTTGTATAGTTTTCTGAGTATAGGTCTTTTACCTCTTTGGTTAGGGTTTTTCCTACAAACTTTATTTTTCTTGTTGCTATATCAAATGGGATTTTTTCCTGATTTCTGTTTCTGATATTTCATTGTTGGTATACAAAAATGCCTTTGATTTCTGAATATTGACTTTGTATCCCGCTGTTTTGCCAAATTCACTTATTAGGTTGAGTAGTTTTTTGGTGGAGTCTATAGGATTTTCTACGTATACTATCATGTCATCTGCAAACAACGACAGTTTTACTTCCTCCTTTCCAATTTGGATGCCTTTTATTTCTTTTCCTTGTCTGAATTCTGTGGCTAGGACTTCCAATACTATGTTGAATAAGAGTGGTGAAAGTGGGCATACTTGTCTTGTTCCTGATCTTAGTGGGAAATTTCTAAGTTTTTGTCCATTGAGTATGATGTTGGCTGTAGGTCTCTCATATATGGCCTTTATTATGTTGAGGAATGCTCCCTCTATTCCCACTTTGCTAAGTGTTTTTATCATAAATTGGTGCTGATGTCCTTTGTAGTTTTTAATATAAACATTAAAGTCTTTGAAACCTTATTTCATTTAAATACTACATGTAATTACCTGCATGCCATGAATTTGGGTATGCAGTTTAAGTGTATTTCTTTTGTACAATTAATTATAATTAAACAAGCAATACTTAAATATAGCTTTAAAATTATGAGACCATTACAGAAGATAGAATCCCCTCTGACTACTCTTTCTGCACCTTTTCTCTCTCATCCCATGTTGTGTGTTTTTATCTGGAAAGATAAACTCTTAAAAATGTTACTGTTGTATGTTTTTCAAAATTGTACTATTTTGAAAATTTGCTGGTTGTAGGTTTATACATTATTGATTTAATAGCTAGTACAAAATTGCCCTCTAAATGAGTACATCAGTTGACTTTGTCATGAGCAGTTTATTGTAATATCTATTTCCCTAAAACATTACAAACACCTAATTTGATCAACTTTTAAAAGTTTTGTCAATCTCATTAATATAATCTTATTATTGTTTTAATTTTTAGCCATTGATTAATAGTGAGTTTGACCAACTTCTCATGTTTGGTGACCAACTAGAATTTCTGTTCAATGAATAGCATATTCATTTTTTAAAACATTTTCTTTAGATTTTTCTTCAAAAGTATTTTTATTCTATATTGAATAAACATTATGAAATACTCATATCTGGGAAATATTAGAAATATATATACACACACACTCCCCATACATTTGAAAAAAAATAGAACATGACCTTTACATTTCCAAATTGGTCTATGCTTTTCTGTTACCCCATCCTACCATCCTTCCTCTGCTGTAATCTCTGTTCTAACATTTGTGTTCTTTATTGCCTTGGTTTCATTTATACATTTGCTGCATATCTAAGCATCTCTGAAAAATATATTATTTGTTTTTTCAAATTTATATAAATTAAATCATGTTGCATACATTACTCAACATTTTGTTCTTGAGATTTATCCATGTTGTTTTGCTCTAGTTCTGATTTATTAATTTTTATTGCTATATTGTGTAAATAAATGAAATACATTTATCTATTCTACTGTCGATGAACATTTGGGTTGTTTCCAGTTCTTTGTTATTATAAACAGTGGAGCTTTGACTGTTCTTATACCCGTCTCCTGATGCATATATGAAGCATTTTAACTAGATAGTGTCCACTGGGAGTGGAGCTGCTAAGTCAAAAGATATATCCATCTTTGGCTTTAGTAGATACTGCCAAATTGTTTCTCAAAGTTATTTAAATTTATATTCACACTAGCGATGTATAAATGTTCCAGTCATTCCAAACTCTCACCAAAACTTGACACTCATTAATTCATTTACTCATTCAACAAAAACCTACTGAGGACCTACTATGTGCTGGCCACTGTTCTGGGTGCTGGGGACACAGTAGTGAGAACACCTGACAAAACTCATTGTTTTTTGGAACATATTTTGTAGAGCAGAAACTAAATAAGACAAATAACTAAAATATATAGTATATTAGTGGTAAGAGTTATGGTAAAATAATACAGCATAAAATGGGATATAAAATATCAAGGCCCATATTGGAATTTTAGATAGTGTCCAATAAAGATTTTGCTGGGAAGAGGCTTTTAAGTAAAGACCTAAAATAAAAAGTAGAGGAGTAAGCAAGGTAAACATCTGGAGGAGAATTCCAGTTAGACAAGCAGCAATACAAAAGCTCTGAAGAATAACAAGAAACCCAATGTAGTTGGAGCGGAGAAGCAGAGTAAAGAAGACGAGATCAGAGGGAGAACTAGGAACCAGGTGATTTAGGAACCTGTAGGCTTTGTGAAGATTTTGTTTTTTATTGAGGAAAATGGGATGTCACTGGAGAGTTTTGAAGAATCGAGTGACATGGTCTGATTATGCTTTAAGACCATCATTCTTGCTACTGGGTTGCACATAGCCTAGAGAGGCCAGCACTGAAGTAGAAAGATCAATTAGCAGGTTAGTTTCCCAATGGGAGATATCAGTGAACCTGGACTACAGTAGTGGCAATGGAGCTGTGAGAAGAGGTAAAAATCTATAACTATTTTGAAAGTCAAAGTGAGAGGATTGTTTGCTGAAGGACCAAAGATGGAGTTAAAGATGACACTAAGATTTTGGCCCAAGCAAATGCTTCCATCAGACTGCTACCAATGAGGTTAATGCCTCCGTGGAGAAAAAGGGGGATTAGCCACATTTTATACATGAGGAAGCCAAAGCCCAAATAACTGCAACAACTTGCCCAACAGCATACAGCTAAGTATATGGATCTGGGGCTTAAAACCAAATAGTCTGACTTCAGGGCCTGTGTTCTTAACTACTATACATATTTCATTCCCAACCCCCCCTAATCTGGTAGTCATGGTTTTCATTTAAATTCCCTATGTGATCATTGATATTGAACATTTGTGAAATATTGATAACTATTAATGTTTGAAGTACCTGCTAATACTTTACTTTTTTAAATCAATGGGTAGCTTACTTTTTTATTGCTGATTTGTAGAAATTCTGTATATACTCTGTTATACTGATGCTTTGGCAGTTACATGCCAAGTTGCAAATATTTTCTCATGCTCATGACTAGACTTTCTTCTGTTTTTATGTTGTCTTTTAAAGAACAAAATTCTTCATTTTAGTACAATCAAATTGATCAGTTTTTCCCTTTATGTATTTTTTAAGCTTTAGAAGTCTTTCCAAATCTGAGATCATAAAGACTGTCTTCTAAAAGTTTTATGAGTTTAGCCTTCCACATTTACATCTTTAACCTAACTTAGAATAAACAGAAAAAAGTAATCTCTTCTGTTAGGGTCAAGAGAGTGAGTTATTACTATTTTGGGGAGCATAGGGAAGTGACTTAAAGAGGCATGAGAGAGCTTCTGAGGTGCTGCCAATCTTTCTTGACGTGAGGGCTGTCTACACAGTTAAGTTCAGATCCTAGAAATTCAGTAAGCTGAATTTCAGTGCACTTATATGCATTTTTCTTTGTGTACATAATACTTCAATTAAGAATTTAAGATGTTAAATATGACAGTCTCTCATGAATTTAGTCCATTTACAGTTTTATTTACTATTAATGCATTTGAATTTATTTGTACCATCTGCTTTCAAATTACCCTTTTCTATGCATTTGGGGTATCGTTGCTGTTGTGCACATTTCCTGCCTTCTTTTGTATTGACTGACATATTTTCTTCTTTATTTCTCCACTGGGTTGAAAGTTACACATTCTATTGTAACATACATATTTTATGTAAAGTGAGTTACTGTTAATACTCCCTTACAAGAACTTAAAATCCTTTGATCTGCTTCCTCCTCATTTTAGTACTTTATGATCCTTTCTCATATTTTTGTTTTCACTTTTAATTTCTTTAATCATTTTAAATGTATACTTTTTGTGACCTTTATCTGGTTATTCATTATATGAAAATCTTGGGGTCTAATTCGGTTTGCTATTTCTACTTTCTTTCATGGTGGTCTCTTTCCTTGTGTATGTTTAATTTGGGGCTGTGAGCTAATGTTGGTGGATGGAGCTTTAACAAGGGCAACATCTTTGTGGCCTTGGCCTAGAGTGCAGCCTCCCAAAGAGGCTTTGT
Organism: Glossophaga mutica; assembly: GCA_039655065.1. Classification (NCBI taxonomy): domain Eukaryota; kingdom Metazoa; phylum Chordata; class Mammalia; order Chiroptera; family Phyllostomidae; genus Glossophaga; species Glossophaga mutica. The sequence continues at coordinate 169,523,317 of CM077304.1, read as the reverse complement.
TTTTGTTTTAGCTGGTTGTTCCAAGGAAATTTCCAAACTAACACCATGTTTTAAATTTATTTTAAAGCTTGGATCTTTTGGGTCTCACAGGCACAACTCCCATATGGTCAAGCCTGACGTTTACATTTCTCAGGGGATATATCTCTCCTATGTAGAACCCACCAGGATTTTCTGAGATATTTTAGATATAGTTGCTCACATTTAAAACTATTTTCTAGACAAATGTGGCATATGTTAGACTTAAAAAATAGTTTAAAATCATCATTTGTAATCTCTTAATTCAATCCCTATTTATTTCTACATCTTGGTTGACTTTGCTCACCTTGTGCTAAGACTATGTTAACCACTGGGGATATGATAAAAAATACAGTCTTGTCTTCAAAAAGCCAATAGTTGGATAGAGAGATTTATAGCCTTATTACACAGAAATGGCTAAAACTTTGTACGGGTACCATAACTCCTTCTTTCTAGGCCCAATTGATCCCAGCTTTCCTTCCCATCGATTTTGGAAATAGCCATACTCTCCACCTCCTCATTATATTATTGTCGGTTCAACGGAGTCATCACAGCTGAGTCATTCCCTGATTTAAAAGATAGACCTGAAGCATCTAGTATTCCTACCAAATATAACCAGCTTCCGAGATTAGAAAAGATTGAGCACCTTCGAGTGGCATGGAAACAGTCCAATCCACCAAGGATTTCCCTGTGCTATTCTCACACTGCCTCACGAATCTATGGTACAGCCTCGGCATTTCATGCCACTACATTCACCGCATTAGAAATCTACAAAAATATCAAAAACCATACATGGAAATGTGCTTAAAATTCCAGTAAAATGCACCCTGAAAATTACCTGAAAAACAGAACATGAGTAAATAGAAGAAAGAGAGCCTAAGATTCTCATCAGGCCTGTGCCTACCTCTCATTACACATACCTCTTGATTCTCACTAGGTCTGCCCCAATTTCATTTGGCTCTCAGGTCATTGCTTATTTTCATATGGGGTCTCATAACAGGGCCTCTACCAGTCCCAGAATGCCATGAAGAGAAAAATAGAAAATGTCAATAATTAATGAACTGTCAGGGAAATACACCTTCAGTACCTCCTGAATCACATAAAAATTCCTAGTTCACAGATCTTAGAAGTGACTAGCAAAAAGCCAGCATTTAACTTTCTGAATGTATTTTCATAATTTTTATAAAACATTGCTTATCTTTGCTGCAAAATGCATGATTTTTGAAATAAATAATTGCATTTATGTAGGTAGGAAAAAATTGATGTGTAAATTGAAATGAAAAATATAGATAGGAGTGACTTAACTTTACCTTTTATGAAACTCTAAAACTTTGCAGAACTTCATATTTTTTCTCAGTTTTTTAAAATTCTCACCTGAGGATATGTTTTTATTGAATTTAGAGAGAAAGGGAGAAGAAGAAGAGGAGACACAAAGAGAGACAGAGAGAGAGAAAGAGAGAGAGAAACATCGACATGAGAAACACTGATGTGTTGCTTCCCATACGTGCCTCAACTGGTATGCACCCTGACCAGGGATTGAACCCCACAACCTATTGATGCATGGAATGACACTTTAACCAACTGGGCCACGTGGCCAAGGCTTCTTAGTTAAAAAAAAGAATTTAAAAACTATACACAGTTGACCTTTGAACAACACGTGTGTTAGAGGTATTTACTGACTGTGCAGTAAAAAATCCATGCATAACTTAAGCCCACCCTCTCTGCATACACGGATTCCCAATCTCAGATTGAAAATGCTATAATTAATTTTATCAATACTCAAAGCTAACCCCAGAATCACCCCTCCACATAATTTGTATCTCTTAGTAGCTGTTAGATATATATTTAGCAATGAGTCATAAAAAGAAAGTGTTGAGTTAGAAAGACACAGCTTGAATCCCAGGTCTTTGGTTGCAAGCTGTGTGAACTTGAGAACTTGAAGCTTCAACATCATTCCATGTAAAATTGGGAAATTTAATACCTACTGTGCAAGGTTGCTATTATGTAAACCTTCTGGCAAACATGAGGTGCTCAGTGAAGGGTAACTGTTACCATTGTATTTTTCTGTGTTCTCCTCAATGTTTAGCACATAGGGATCCTCAATTATTAATTGCTGAAGGACAAAAGAATCATGACCTTGTGTATATATATACGTAAGGCAAGAAGGTAATGAGAAAGGAACAAAATACTGATGGTACACACTTATTTTTAGTTGTGCCACATAAGCTATACAAAAAGAAGAAAGAGGTGAATATAGATGTCTCTTTTATTCAAGTTAAGCAATGAAATCTAGTGGCAATGTTACAGTTCTTTGACATGCTAAAAGGGCATGATTTGGGGGTCCTGTCTGAATATAGACTTCAATGCCTTAGTAAAGCAGATGGAAGACTGAGAAAGGAAGACCAGAAAGTAAAAGAAAGATTAAGAAAGGACTGACTGTTTCAGAGAAACCAAGTGACGTGGAGGTTTGAAGAATGTATCCATTGTCTACACTGAAGAACACTGTGCTGAGGAGAAACAGCTGGAAGGGATCAAGAGATCCATGACACAAGAGTGGGGGGAGGATGCTTCAGGCTCCAGAGGAGATTCTCGTCCCTGCTGACACAGGAGAGGAAAAGGCTAGAGGCCTAATTGAGATGGGGGTTCAAGGTTAATAGATTCCATCCAACTGATGGCCTTACCTGTGTTAATCAAGCTGAAGGCAAGGGAGGTATGGAGTTGGAGAATGTGAAGAAAGAAAAGAAAGTGGACAAGCTCTAATAAATGGGGAAGAATGTGTAGTGACCATGTTGTTTCTTAATATGTAGATAGCAGTTTTGAAAATGCATGACACTACTAAAATCAGTTTATGCATATATGTTTTTGAAAAAGCTTCTACAGCGTGCAATATTATGACCAATTGGTAGAATTAGACTTCTTGAGAATCCACATCTATAATCAACCAAGATGAACAAAGTATACTGAATGCTATATAGATGTCAACAGAAATTATCAGCTTAGAAAAAACATGGACTATCTGTTTAAAAAATGTTAGCAAAAGGAGCCCTAGCTGATGTGGCTCAGTGGATTAAGTGCCAGCCTCCAAACCAAAGAGTCGCCAGTTTGATTCCCAGTCTAGGTCAAATGCCTGGGTTGTAGGCCAGGTCACGAATAGGGGACATGTGTGAGGCAACCACACGTTGATGTTTCTCTCCCTCTTTCTCCTTCCCTTCCCCTCACTAAAAATAAATAAATAAAACTTTTTAAAATAACATTTTAAAAAGTTAGCAAAAGGGGGATATGGTTAATTTAGAAACTGTTTTTATATTTTTAAGACTTTTGAAAATATAATTTCTCAAGTTCCTGTCAAGATAGTGGCATAGGTAAACATGGTGCTTGGGACCTGTAACACTCACATCAAAATTATCCTGGTTGGGTAGTTTAGCGGTTAGTGCATCATCCCAATACACCAAGGTTGTGGGTTTGATCTTTGGTCAGGGCACATACAAGGAGCAACCAATGAAAGTACATAAGTGGAACAACAAATATCAATGTTCCTCTCTCTCTTACTTCTTCTCTCTGTCTCTAAAAATCAGTAAAGAAAAATATTAAAAAATTACAACTAAACTAAAAACTGATTATTGAGAATTGCATGAAATCTAGCTGAACAGAAGTCCTATAACTGAGGATATACAGAAAAGCCCCATCTATACTGGTAGGAGGGATGGAGCTGGAAAATTGGTTGGTCCAACACCCACATGCGGTGGATAAAAATTGGGAGATATATTTTAGTTGCAGAGGCCCCCATAATAAGCAAGGGGTTCCTCCCCCACATTAGAGCCCTTAGCCCAGCATTCTAGTGCCAGGAAGAGAAGTTCCCAAAACTTCTGGCTATGAAAACCAGCAGGAACTCTTACTGAGTGAGATGGAGGGCTTCTGGAGTTCCAAGCATTCCTCTTAAAGGGCCTGCACATAGACTTATTCTCAATTACTTCCTCTGAGCTCCAACACTGGGAGAGCAGCTCAAAAAGTATCAGGGACATAAGGGGAGAAACTGAGCTATTTGGCTTCAGAACTATGGCTGGAATGTGCAGCTTTATCCAAGATAGAAGTGCTGACAGAGGCAATTGTTTTTTTCCTGAGCCTTCCCCACCAGAGCCGTCAGGCATGTACCATATCTCAGTCTCCATCAACCTGGTTAATGCTGCCCACCTTACCCTGGTGATTCTTAAGACCCTGCCTCTCCCAACTTGCCAACACACCCATGCCATTTTTAGTAATTTTTCTCTACAAAGACCCTCTCTTGTCTCATGCTTCAAGGAGCATCTGGACTCAACATGCCTAGTACTTCTTGCTGAGTAGCCCCAGGCCTGGCAGTAGTAGTAGCTGGACTCCGCTCACAGGTTGGCCTTGCCTGAGTACCTCCAAGCCTAGCACAAGTGGCACTATCTGCAGATCACTCCAAAGCTCACTGTGGATGGCTCCAGGCATGGCACAAGCAGTGGCTGACCTGGTACCTAACAGAAGGCCCCAGAGTCAGTGCACCCAGGGGTCAGCTTCAGACCAAACTAAATAACGATCCAACCACCTCTACAAGTGACACACGTAAGAGCAGACTTGGTGGGCACCAAACCCTCACTGAAGGTCAGCCCCTGCATAGCAGCTCTTCTGCTGTAGTTGCAATGGTCTTCACAGCCAACTGACCTGGGGTCAGTCCATCTCAGTAATGTGCCAGCAACAATCAATGCTCAACTACATCAGGACAGTACATATATAGCCCACACAGTGACTGTACCTGGAATACCTTTCTCCAGTGACTAGGGAGGCTCTGATACTGAGCCCTACAAGAAATCTACATAAGCCACTATACCAAGTCAAAGGGACCTATCAACTATACCTACAACTAGAAACAAACACAGGGAAGACAACAAAATGTAGAGAAACAAAGAAACAGGTCCCAAAGGAAAGAATAGAAGAAATCTCCAGAAAAAGAACTAAATGAACAGCAGCAAGCAAACTACCAGATACAGATTAAAAAAATGGTTATAAGGATGCTCAAGAAACAATGAGAACTTCAACAGCATGAAAAATGACATAGAAACCACAAAAAATCCAGTCAGAAATGAAGGATACACTAATGGAAATGAAGAATAATTTACAGAGAATCAACAGTAGATTAGATGACGCTGAGAATCAAATCAGCAATTTGGAATATAAGGAAGCAAAAAACACTCAATTAGAACAGCAAAAAGAAAAAAATAATCCAAAAAATGAGGATAGTGTAAGGGGCTTTTGGGGCAATTTCAAGTGTATCAACATTCATATCATGGGGGTGCTGTTAAGAGAAGAGATAAAACAAGAAATTTAAAACCTATTTGAAAAGAAAATGACAAAAAACTTCCTTAACCTAGTGAAGGAAGTAGTGTACAAGTCCAGAAAGTGCAGAAAGTCTGAAACAAGATGAATCCAATGATACCCATACCAAGACACATCATAATTAGAATGCCAAAGGTTAAGGACAAAGGGAGAATCTTAAAAGTAGAAAGAGAAAAGCAGTTAGTTACCTATAGGAGAGCTCCCATAAGACTGTTAGCTGATTTCTCAAAAGAAACTTTGCAGGCCAGAAGGGATTGACACAAAAAATTCAAAGTGATGAAAAGCAAGGACCTACAACCAATATTACTCTACCTAGCAAAGCTATCATTTAGAATCAAAGCACATACAAGGCTTCCCAGAAAAGAAAGGCTAAAAGGCTTCATTGCCACCAATTCCATGTTATATGAAATGTTAAGCAGGGGTGTTCAAACTTTTGGCGTCTCTGTGCCTCACTGGAAGAAGAGTTGTCTTGAGCCATACATTAAATACACTGCAACACAAACAAATCTCATAATGTTTTAAGTAAATTTACGATTTTTTGTTGGGCTGCATTCACAGACATCCTGAGCTACATTCAGCCCAAGGGCTGCAGGTTGGACACCCCTGTAAGGGTCTTCTTCAAGAATAATAAAAAAAATATTAAAATATGAATAATAAAATGGAAACAATTACATATTTATTAATAATTATTTTAGATGTAAATGGATTAAATGCTCCAATAAAAGGATATTTGGTGACTGAATGGATAACAAAACAAGGTCCTTACATATGCTGTCTACAAGAGACCCACTTCATATTAAAAGACACACACAGACTGAAAGTAAGGAATGGAAAAAGATACTTCATGAAAATCTAAACAAAACAAACTTTTGGGGTAGCTATACTTATGCCAGGCAAAGAGACTTTAAAACAAAAGAGAAAAAATACCCAGCAATTCCACTTCTTAGTATTTATCCAAAGAAACCAAAAATACTAAATCGAAAAGACATATGCACCCCTATGCTCACTGTAGCATTATTCATAATAACCAAGATACAAAAGCAACCTAAGTGTCATCAGTAGATAATTGGATAAAAATTGGTGCATATATACAATGGAATGTGACTCAGCCATAAAAAAAGAATGAAATCTTGCCATCTGCAACAACATGAGTGGACCTAGAGGGTATCATGCTGAGTAAAATAAGTCTCACAGAGAAAGACAAATGCCAGGTGATCTGACTTATATGTGGAATCTAAAAAAACAAAATAAGCAAATAAGCAGAACAGAAACAAATTCATAGCCACAGAGGACATTTTGATAATTGCTTGATAGTTGGGGTGATGGGTGAAGAATGTAAAGGAATTTAGAAGCACAAATCAATAATTACAGATTAGTCACAGGGATGTATAGTACAGCATAAGGAATATAGTCAATAATATTTTAATAAGTATGCATGATGTTAGATAGGTACTAGATTTATTGGGGTGATCACTTCATAAGTTATATAAATATCTAATCACTGGCTGTACACCAGAAACTAATATAATATTGTACATCAACTATAATTTAAAAATTAAAAATAAAATAAATGTTATTTATTTTTATAAATGCCATTTAAATTAACACAGACCTGTTGCGGACCGTTCAGCCTGGTTTCAGGAGTTGTAACCCTCACCCCATGGTGGGCTGTGTAAGAGCCCAAGAAACCCACTTCATCTGGGTCTGTTCTGTCACAAGGACATAAGCTACTAAGGAGACAAAGCTTATCTCCCTGGCAGAAGCACTGTTTCTGCCTCATCCATCTCTGGCCCCATTGCTTGGTTGGCAGTCAATGATGGGTAAGACTCCTCATGGGAGGGGCAACCTAAGCCAGACGCGATCACTTGAGAGGCCTCATGGAAGGACTTGGGGGCGGAGGGGGGCGGGGTTGCAGCAAAGAGGATGTGATGGACCCTTGCCCCCCAGCTATTCTGACATAGCCCGAGTCCTTATTTCCATCTGGGAGATGTCTCCTGTTTCCTAATTGCCTTAAAGCCTGAAACTGTGGGGGTGAGGTGCAGCCCTGTGCTGGCCAGGACGGCTCCCTGGGTGATCCGGACATAAGAAAGAATTCCTAAAGTCCTGTGAAACCTGCTTTGCTAAGAGTGCTTTTCCTTAGGTGATAAGTGTCCCAGGAGGAAATGAGTATGTCTCCCAAAGTCTGGCAACCCCCTTTCCTGACAAACACTGGCTCAGATTAAGCCCTCAGATTGCTTTGAAATGTTAACCATTGTTTGATCCTTGTCACCTGACAAACCTGTATTCTGGTGTATTTGAGCCCAATAAAAGCCTAGTGAGAATGGGGCTCTGGGTCATTCTCCTCTGAGAGTTTGACCCCTTTCCTCCCCAAGCAGAAAATGTCTTGGTAGTTTTTACTTTCATCCGTGATGGAGGGATGGGGCTCTGTGGGCGGAGTCCCCCCACACCTGCACCCAGGACGGGGTCCCCCGCACAGACCCACTATGAAAAGGCTTTATTTTGAATATTAAGAACAGAGCCCTAGGAAGTATGGATTGTATGCTAAATAGTGTCCTAGGATGAGGTAAGTACTATTTCTCCTGTATTGTAGTTTAGGCCTCTGTGGCTCAGGGAAGTTAAGTGACATATTCAAGATCATACAGCAAGTAAGTGACAAGTGAGGACTCTGTCAGTTAAATGATGGATATTTCCCTAGAACACTGAAATAGCACAGGAATCTCATCCTCCAAGTCTTTCCACGGCCTGCTCTGCTCTGTAAGTGTCCTGGGGAACCATTTCTTCAGTTATTCTAGGAATTACCATTTCAATGTCACTACAGACTTAGAGCCTTGCTTCTTGGCCTATAAATCCAGGGAAACACTTTTTTCTCTTTAAAGTACCTTTTCATTTTAATGGTGTTAATGAGTTGCTGCAGAATTTAATTTGAACTGATGCATAAATAAGAAAAAATGAAATAATAAAAATCCACAGGTATAAGAGAAGAAAAGTAGATGGTATACATCTGTTTAGCCACAATGACAAAAGAAAGATGCATGAGAATTGATGGGAAGATGCTGAGGTTATAACTGTTAAGGAGACAGTGCAGGATACAAAACTGTATACACACAGTTTATTCTTGACTAAATCAAAATAAGAAAGGCTGGATGGAAAAATGCCAAAATAGTAGCAGTTACAGTGGTTGCTTTTCAGCAGGATTCTCTTTTCATCTCATTATTCTATTTTATATTCACTGGTATATTATAGGAGTTACGTTGTTTTCATATAATAGGAAAAAAATAACAAAGTCAAAGCCATCTCTGAAACCTCCTGGCAGGTGGCTTTGAGGTCTGGGTCTTTCAAATTCACAGGGTGAACTATACCACACCTTCAAACCACAGAATCCCTGCTTGTCTGGGGAAAGGAGTGAGCAAAACAGGTACCAGAAGCAGAACAGGAAAAATCTCTTGGGTTTGTTCTCTTGTTCCAAAGAACAGAACCGACTGCAGTTCGACGCAGGATGATTTCAATTCACTTATGTCAGAGCTGTGAGGAAGGGAGGGCCATCTAGGAACGCCCAGGAGCAGGCCAGGCCGTTCAGTTGACGCCCATAATCCCAGTTGTCTTTAATGTATTTAAGCTAATCTATTCACTTCCTACATTTTAGGATCTACACCAGGTTTAATGAAACGGACCTGGCAATAATTGAGGAGAACAAAAGCCCCTCTCAGTGCCCCCCACAACCCCACCCCAGCATGCACCCTGCCTCCTCACAGCAGCACTCATCTCCAGAAATCAATTCTATTTCTAAGGAGACAGAACAATTTATTCAGCTTCAATTTGCTGAGGGGAAAACCTTCTATTCTCTAATATTAATTCTTGAAGCAGATTCAAAACAATTTTCATTCCTTGCCAGAGTTTTAGGCTTTGAAAGATATTAATGTAGACAGTCTTTGAAATCTTAGGAGCTGGCAGCCATTGTAAGGATCTTGAACTCAGCAAGGCATGAAAGGAAGTCTCAGGGCAAAGTATATGTTATCTTACGTGTTGAAATACACATATCAAACTTCCTGTGAGGTGAGGGGTGTGGGGATCCCTGGGGACCTATGGACATATGCATAGATAGCTGTTGCATTCCTTCAAAGCAGATCTTCACTGTAATAAGGATTAGGGTTTTTTGAGGAAATACTTTCTTATCTTAAAGTAGGTTTTATCTCTAGTTCTGAAAGTTCCTGCATGCGCTTTTACACAAATACACAAGCACATAGAGAATAATGATATGGTAGTTTGATAGCACATTTCAGGACCTGTTTTTCTTTTCCATAGATTTCACGTTTTCATTTTTGTGTTTGCTTTTTACCATTTTTTTTTTACAGATAGCGTGAAATGTGTTCCTACTGCTCCTTTTTGGGCTTTACTGTAAGATTAACAAACTCTCATTTTAACTAAACACAGTAGCTATATTGGCTTCCACGCATAGGCAAAACCTTTAATTATTGATAGGCAACAAAGGTTAATGATTTGTGATTTTTCATTGTTGTTAGAATTTTCTATTGGTTCAGGAGAGTAAAAATCAGGAAGTGTGTGCCCTGGCCAGTGTGGCTCAGTTGGTTGGAGCGTCATCCTATAACCCAAATGTTGCAGGTTTGATTCCTAGTCAGAGCACATGCCTAGGTTTCGGGTTCCATCCCAGGTCCAGATGTATACAGGAGGCAACCAATTGATGTTCCTCTCTTGCATCAATATTTCTCTCTCTCTCCTTCCCTTTCTCTCTAACAGCAATGAAAAACGTCTTTGACTGGGGGTGTAAAAAAAATTAAATCAAGTAACATTATCACAAAGTTGAAGTAATTGGATTAGGTTGATTTTTTTTCATGCAGTTAAGTAGCTGTCTCGGTACCACCCAATATGTGTTTGCAGTATTACATCAGAATTTGTCTGCTCTCACATAATGAAGACAATCCCACAGACTCCCAGCACCAGACAATGGTTTACCTTTCTAAAACACAAATAAGCTCATGCCATTGTTTATAAACCTTAGCTGGCTCCTTACTATCTATCAAATAAAAGTCAAACTGTGTAGCTTAACATTTAAGATTCAAGACTCTCTAAGTTCTAGCAAAAGGCCTACCTCCCTGCCTAACCCTCTTTCCCTCTGCTCCTCAGCAGCGAGGCCAAACCAAGGAGCTATCCATGGAGCTGTTCTGTAGGGAGTGGTGTTCCATGCACAGATGTGAAATGGGATTAGCAGGGGAGAGAGTGGCACACTGTGTCAAAAGCCAGGCAGTGTGCACCTGAGACAGGATAAGAGGAATGTTCACCAGGCTGGGGCATGGCCAAGGCTAACTGGCTATAACAAAAGTAGATACTTGGGTCATGGGAGCGGGAGGAGAAAAAAACCAAAGCCAGAGAGGAATGGAGAAAACCATTTCTATTACTTTTCCTCCAAGAACCACTTCCCTAGGCTGGCTTTGCAGAAACCACGGGCACTCAAGAAGGAATGAAGTTAGTATTCCTCTTTTGAGTACTATCATTGGACTTGGATTCCTTGTGCTCAGCTCCCTGATCCACCACTGCAGGCTCTATGACCACGGTCAGGTCACTTTGCTTTTCTGTGATTCCTTTGATCGCCACTGCTAAAAATGAAATAAGAATAATATCTACCTCATAGGTAGACATAAACATTTTAACTCATGAATTTGCACATAGTGGGTTTTCTATAAATCTTACCAATTGTTATGTTATTACAGTAAACTTTGGACTTTTTTCTTTTCATATTTAGGAAATAAGAAAGCACAGAAAGCAGAATTTGACTGCAGTGACCAACTAGTTCCAGTTTGCCAGAATCTTTCCCTGTTTAGCACTGCAAGTGTCACATCCCAAGCCGCCAGTGCTGGGCAAACCAAGACCATTGGTTGGTCACCCTAGTAAGGAGTCTGGAAATTCTTTGCAAACAGAATGGCATGGGTTGAATCATACAAAGTTGCCATCTGTTTGTAGGCCAATACTATCAAATAGCATCAATTTTATATGGCCCAACCTAGTAAAAAGTCTTAACACGGCTAGGAGGGGCTAATGAGAGTGAGGGGCTTTCTATACGCTAACTTTCTCTAGATATCTTTTGTCCCTGTAGATCAAAAGAAAGAAAAGGTGACAAATATTTCTTGAGCACTTACTATGTGCCAAGCATTGGACAATCTGCTAAGTCAGGAGTTTGTTATCTTTACTTTGGTTGATCTGCATGACTCATAAATTAGGAGAATCAACAACATGAAATGATGAAAAGTTGAAGCTAGCAAGAACATTCACTCTAAAGAAAAAGAAAAAGCCAAAAAAAGAGCATGTGCATCTTAAAGATGAGGGGAAGACAGCCCGGGTCACAGAGAAAGGAGACAGCGCTCTGAACATAGTGAGTGCACTGACTCTGGAATGATCTAACTGGTCACGGCTCAGAGACCCAGCCAAGCCTCACACCCAAGGATCAGACATCTCAGTTCAGGGTGGGAAACGCTTTCTGGAAGGGAGTCAAGCAACATGCCGTGATCTGAACCACAACACTGAGATAGTTGAGAAAAACACAAATGAAACTTTTTATCTTATAAAAACACAGGAGGGAGAGATAGTCCAAGTTCATTCTGACTTTTGAAAAAGACCTAAAGGATTTCATGATTCTCCTGAAGCATTTTGGCCCCATTTCTACGAAAAAGTTTTAATTTTTTTTTTTTTTTTTTTTTTGGATACATAATTCTTCCTCTAGGGGTTTGGAGAAAACAAGGGCATGAAGTTTTGTTTGGCAGATGTCATTCTATCAAGGGATCAGCAAAGGACCCAACATTGTTTCGTTGGATAGTTTTATAGGGTGAACTGAACACATCAGAGCAGGGATTTTTTTTTTTTACCTCTTCTGAATTTTATTTTATTTTATTATTATTATTTTTTAATATATTTTATTGATTATGCTATTACAGTTGTCCCATTTCTCCCCGATCATTCCCCTCCACCGTGCACACCCTCTCGCACCCACATTTCCTCCTTTAGTTCATGTCCATGTGTCATAAGTTCTTTAGCTTCTACATTTCCCACACTATTCTTGCCCTCCCCCTGTCTATTTTCTACCCACCATTTACGCTACTTATTCTCTGTACCTTTTCCCCCTCTCTCCTCCTCCCATGCCCCTGTTGCTAACCCTCCATATGATCTCCATTGCTGTGGTTCTGTTCCTGTTCCAGTTGTTTGCTTAGTTTGCTTTTGTTTTAGGTGTGGTTCTTAATAGCTGTGAGTTTGCTGTCTTTTCAGGGATTTTTAACTCATGAGAAAACTTGAAGTAAACTGTAACAAAGAGAAGAAAACAGAAACCATAGCTTTCAATTCCAAAGATTTTGTGACCTATGACTGGTGCCTGTCTTCCAGACAGACTGAGAAGCCATGGTATTTCATAAAGTATTTTATATTTATGAAAATTTATACAGTATTATAAAGTAATATATGAAGTTGTTGATATGTATATTAAAAAGTAAAAATTCACAAAAGATTAGAAAGATTGAATATTATAGCTAATGCTGTATTTCCAGTAAATTTTACAAAAGAAGTCTGTCAGAGGAGGGGCCTGCTTTGTTCTGAATTCCCAATGAGAGGAAGGGATGCCCCACTCTCCCCCCGCCCCATGCTCTGGGACAGAGGAGTGAGAATGAGACACCTGAGGTTACACTTGCATGGAGTCTAACCTGAGCATCACCTGTTCTTAGAACCTGAGCAGTCAGCCATTGCCTCGTTTCAGATTTATAGTGTATTGCAGCCTGCAGTTCTCAGGTTTGTAACAGACACTGCATGAAGTGAAGGGAATTGCTTTCGAGGAATTGACAGGTTTGTGGCTAAGAAACAAGAAATGACTGATAAGCAAGTGAATTATTATGGTTAGTGAAATATTCCAGTTATCTTATCTAGCCAAGGTTTTTCCATCTGGTCACAGATGGAAAAGTGCCCACACATTTTCTCAGGTCCCTCAGAAATCTCAAAAACACCATGCAAATAGTTGTTGGAACACAGAGAAAAGGGAGACAAGAATCACACAGTTACGTAGCAGGCAGATCTGGCCCTGTTGGTGCTCCGCGAACGTGGGCATTTTCCACCTCATGTGTTCCAATCCAACCAGCTTCAGAGTGGTAGCAACTGTATGTAAATTCGATGAAGAATTTCCATACCGTGATCCAGGATGTGCCTATGTCATCAACCTGTCTTCCTTTAAGCCTTTCAAATCTGATTTCATAGAAAAAGAAAATCTCACTGTAAAGCAGAAGCTTGAACTGCAAGACGCAGTTATGAGTCCCAATTCCAGCACTCAGAAACAAAACAAAACAGCCTAAATATAGCCTAACATGCATCTAGTGCCACAAACACTGTAAAAGTGATCGCTCGAGAAGTTTAATCATCACAACAACCCTACTCACTCACCAACAGTTATTTGGCAAATATTATTACAAACTCTGGTACTGTGAAGGAACGTGATCTTGTCTCACCCTTTACGCATCTTCTGGGGCGTCCTGGCCTCACTCAGCTCTTGAGATTTCGATTGCTCTCTTGGCAAGGAAAGTAAACCACAATCTTCAAACTTCCTCTTTTTTGTTCTCTGTTCTGAACTCCTTAGAGCCCATAGAGAATTCAGCTGAGCTTTACTTGAGTTTTCCTCAAAAGCATAGTTAGGGCACCTTTCTATATCCTTGGGGACAGGCATTCAGACGAGGGAATGAGAGAACTGAGACCAGTGCCACGCTGCGTCCTCCTGCTGGAAGTGGCACTCAGCCAGCAAAGACAGTGTTTGGGAGCTTGTCTTCAAAATCTTTATGAAAGGGATAGTCCATGCAAACCATTCTTCACTGCACTTCTCCTCGTCTCCTTTTTTCTACCCTGTCTGTAATATGATACGTGGGTATCAATGAAGAGAAACAATAGGAAAAACAAGACCAAATAATCTAGGTGATTGTTACTCAGCATCTATACAGGAGTTTCATTTTTATGCGGTAGATCTCTTTCATGGAAGGGAAATCTCCCATGACATAGGAAGTAAAAAAAAAAATGTTTAAAAATAGTAAAAAACAAAAGAAAAGAATCTTCCATGTAGGGACAGCTCTCAAAGTGTGAGAGTGTGATGCAGGGACCCTGGGACTCCCTGGGGCTCTGTGAGGGAGTCCATGAGGTTAACACAAATTTCAAAACATTACTAGCACTTTCCTTGCCTTGTTCATTCTTACCATCTCATGAGTATGAAGGTGTCCAGGGGCTGCATAATGTGTGATATCATAGCAGATTGAATGCTGAGGCAGAAAAGAGAAGTCAGCTGCCTTCTGCGAAACCAGACATCAAGGGGATTTGCAAACATGTAAACAAAAGGTGTTATGTTCATGTGTGATGTTAGTCATTATATCAAAATGTATCAATATTTCTAAAGTCCTCATTTTAAATATCTTATATGATAAACAGGAACACATGGAATCAGTGGTATGCTGGTAAATGTTTAACAACAGGCTTTCTGGTTGGGGTGGGGCGCCCTGATTTGCAGTGTTAGCCGACTGCCATGGTGGACACTCCCACTGTGGCTGATTCTAAGTTGGCACTGAGTGTGGAGAAGAGAATTACATGCTTGGCTGTCCAGAGCTGAGCCTGCTCTATGGGTTCTAGCACATGGCAGTACATAACTCACACAAACAAAAGCTCTTTGGGGTTGCAACAATTTCTAAAAGTGCAAAAGAGTTTTGCTATCAAAAGCTTGAGAACTACTAGTGTATGGTATAATCACATTTTTGTTTAAAAATATGTGTAGACTAATTCTAGAAGGATATATACCAACCCCTAACAGTTACTTCTGTAGTGAAGAAACTTAAATTTTACTTTAGAAATTTTTGCGGGGCTTGAAACTCAAATAAAAAAAGAAAAATAGAAATTTATTTTAAGGTCCAGAATTTGCTCAGAGAGCTCTGGGCCTCAGTTTCCAAATTGGTAAAATGTAGCCAACAGGAGTTAGTTTGAATAACAGGAGTCCCTCCAGCCTGGGGACTTTATGACTTGGTGATATTTCCACTCATTCTAGCTTACTCCTCACTAACATAATCACTGTAGGAATGCCAGGGCCCTTGGGTCCTGCTCACGAGGCAGGATCTCCTGCTAATGAGGCCTCTCCTGCAATGCTTCCCACTCTTCCCTGGGTCTTTTGCTTGTTCTTGACTAGATTTTTTATATCTCAGCTCAAGTGTCTTTTCATAAGGACTCCTTCCCTGACCCCCAACTAGTTGGGCTCTTTGTTACATAACCCCAGAGATCCATGTACTCCATCTCAAAGCACTTAATGTTGTGTGTAGGCTCCAATGAGAGCAGGGCTGGTGTGGATTTTCACTCACTGCTCTCCAGTGTGAGGTCTGCGCCTTTACAGAGAACAATGAGACTCATTCATTCTCCCCACAAACATAAAGTGAGCACCTACCAGTGCTGGCCACTACAGTATAGCAGTAAGCACACCAGACCAGGTTCCTGCCCTCCTGGAGTGGACATGCCCTGGCTCACAGCCACCTGAGGCCTCGTTCTGTGATACACCATAGGGCATGAGCAGGCCCACGCTGGGAGCCCAGGTCTCCCATGTCCAGTGCTTGTCCCTCTACCTCTGTACTTCCCAGATGCCAAGAATGTGTGAAGACTGACCTCGAGGCACAGGATAATTCAGTACTTGTATTCTCTCACTCTGGGTGGCATTGCACCAGGTGTTAATAATTCAAAAAGTCACTGCTCCGACCCAGCAGAAGATGCCTTGCAAAGGACACACACTGAAATCTGGGAAAATGTAGTAAGTGAGGCCAAACAGATAGAAGTAGTCAAATATATGAGCATACCATACCTACAACATAGCAAAATTGACCTTCGCTGTGTTACTGATGGGTAACCATGGAAAAAAAACACCCTATATCTTTAAATGTCATATATCTTTGAATCATTTTGAGGTAGAGTATTTTAAAAAGATATCTGAGAGAGGAAAAAAATAATTCAAGCAGGTCATTGTAGTGAAAGAAACTGTCAGGGAAAAGTCTTTGTAGTGAAAGTGAAATGACATCCCTTTGTTAACGAGGTGAACACTTATGAAGGGCTATTATGCATATTTAAAAAATAATAATGTAGATCTCTTTTTGTAATGCAATAACTGTCTGGGCTTAGTCCATTGAATCTATTCTCTAAAATATAACACAGTTTTCAACATAAGCATCTAAGAATAAATTGAGCCCTATATCGCAAGCTGGAACATGTCACAAAGCCGTGGCAAAGGCCTTCCTTATTAAAGATTTCCTATGTGAAAAACGAGTGTAATTATTACCTTGCCCAGTCTTCACTTTAAAAAACAGTTCTGTTTTAGATAAGAAAGCCTACATTTTACTCATTGAAAATTAATTCAGTTCTCAGATGATACTTTGAAACTCAAGACCAGCTCATTGTGATTAAAAGATGGTAATGTTTCAAGAACCAGGTAAATCTGGAAGTCATCAGGAAACAAAAATAATTTTTGGTCCTTTTAAAGTTTGAAGATAAATTCTAAAATAATTTTAAAGGATATGTAACTTCTGTATAGCAGAGACACAACTCAAATCATCTCTTTCTTCATGTAGGTCAATGTTTGAAAGGTAAAATGTGACTCTATGAAGTCTGACTGACTGTGAAAAGGGAATATTTTATTTATTTTTATATTGTTGTTCAATTACAGTTGTCCCCATTCCCCCCATTACTCTCCCCTGCCCCACCCACCCCACACTTCCTACATTCAGCCCTCCCTACAGCCGTTGGCTTTGTCCCTGGGTCCTTTGTGCATGTTCCTTGACCTGACCTTTCCCTTCCTTCTGCCACTATCCCCTGCTCCTTACCTTCTGGTCACTGTCAGATTGTTCTTAATGTCAATGTCTCTGGTTCTATTTTGCTCGATTGCTTGTTTTGTTGATTAGATTCCACTTGTAGGTGAGATCATATGGTATTTGTCTTTCACAGCCTGGCTTATTTCACTTAGCATAATGCTCTCTAGTTCCATCTGTGCTGTTGTGAAGGGTAGAAGCTCCTTCTTTCTTTCTGCTGTGTAGTATTCCATTGTGTAAATGCACCACATTTTTTGATCCCCTCATTTACTGATGGGCACTTAGGCTGTTTCAAGCACTTGGCTATTGTAAATTGTGCTGCTATGAACATTGGGGTGCATAGGTTCTTTTGAATTGGTGTTTCAAGATTCTTAGTGTATAATCCCGGTGAAAAGGGAACCTTAGTACATTGTTGGGGGTAATGCAGACTGGTGCAGCCATTGTGGAAAACAGTATGGAATTTCCTCAGAAAAGTTAAAATGGAACTGCCTTTTGACTTGGCAATTCGCTGCTGGGATTATTTATACCTGTTGGTTTTCTCAACACTACATTGGGAAGCCTGATATTCCCATGGGAATGGCTCTCTCAGAGTCCCCTGTGTTGTGCCTCTGTCTCTCCCAGAGCCCTGGAACTCCTCCTCCCCAGGATCAGGCGGTGGTGTTTTCTTGATGCAGATGGTGGGCACGTGTTTTAGTGAGTAGACCATTGGCTTACGGTAAGCTTTGGGACAGTGGGAGACCCCAGGCTCTTTTGGTCCACAGAACTTGGGTTTACTCCCAGCGAGTTTTGACAGGGTAGAGATGGAGGGACCTAGCACCCACTGGAGTCCCAAGTGCTGACCAGAAAGGTAGATTAAAGTGATTCTCTATGACACTAGCAGTTTCTAGGCTTGATATTTGAAAAGTAGTGAGAAAGTTGGGGTGTTGGGCAGTGGGACCAAAAAATGTATTTGGTATAAATACATTCAGTTTGGCTTGAGTTTTTCTTTGAATTGCAACCCTCACTTAAGTCATTAAGAAACCAATGATACACCTAATGTTTTACTTTAAAATAACTTTAAAAATAGTCACGTTTTTATGATGCTCTGTGGCATAAGCTGAAGCCTTCTAATGTAATTTAAAAATCAAACATTTTCTTTCCAAATAGAATTCCTAGGTATAGGCCTTTTAAAAAAGTGTTAGAAAGGTAACTTTGATTGCATAAATCATTAGACTATTTGGGTAAACAATAGAAATAAAACCATCTCTCTTTTAAAAGTAGATCTAAAGCTTAGCTCTCAAATCATAATAATAAATCATAACCATGAAAAAAAATGTTAGGACAGGATCATTCACTTATAAAAGCACTTTAAAGTACTGAAAAGCATATACTATTTATATTCAAGTCAAAGTAAAATTAAGCTATTGATGAACATAGAGATCAGAGCAGGTTTTAACATAGCTTAAACCACTTTAGTGTTCTGTCATAAAAGCAAGATTCCTGTTAAAAGCAGAGACTGGAGTCAGGTTCAATCACATCACTTTCTGCCAGTGATACGTGAGTGGCATATTTTCAAGTCCAGTTGAACATTATCAATAAATTTACATCCATTCTTACTCAACTCTGCAAAACATGGTGTGACTTGCTTGAAATTAGGTACTAACATGTACTCCTGGAAACAGGATTTTCTTTATCTCTTTCCAAATAGCTGAAATATGTTTGTTGTGGCAATGTGCGCTTTTGGAGAACTTATGACTAAAGATATAAATGTTTGTCGATTAAGAATCACTGCCCCCTCCGCTGATGGAATTAGAGACTTGATTTTAGTCCCTCAAGCCTCAAAAGTATTGACTCTAAGAAGATAATATTTATTGGATCGCCAAATAATTTTAGGGGGCAAAAGTGGGAAAATGTTCTCTTTCTTAGAATTATCTATAGGATAGGATAGTGTAGGTAAGGCTAGATTCATATAGATTCTGTACTTAGCAGCTTTCCGAATGTATTTCATGAAATCCATCATGACTAAATCACTGCACAAAACTGAGACTGGGAAATAAGAGCTCAGCTGTGGGAGAGGCTTCAGTCACTAACTAGAGAGGAAGTCAAGGCAGCTGGGTGACGTGGGACAGAAGTAACTTGGATTCGGTCCCACCCCACTCTCCTCATCGATGCCTGTCTGTTGTGTGATCCCACTTGCTTTCCCTCTCTGTGTCCTGGTTTCTTCCACAGTAAATCAGTTGCTAATAGGACCTAAATCACCAGTCATTGCCATGAGGATTAAATATACTAATACACACTAACCTGCCTTTGATGGTGACTGGTACCTGTTAGATACTAAATAAATATTCATCACATCTACATTCTATCACATTAAAGATTAAGTAAGTGAAAGTATATATCCCTAAAGAACTCATTCTGGTTGAAGCTGTCACATTTTTGCATGTAATGCTTTGATTACTACAATGAGTCTGTGAACCTTAAAGCAAAACTTCTGTTTACTGGCTTCAGATAGATGAGCAAGTCACCCTAAAGGGGATCTATCAATTGTCCTTTCTGGTTTGGGCAGTGTGGCTGCCTTCCCAGGTCTCAGGTATGTCTCTGAGACCTCCTGCTGCAAATATAGGGTGAGGAAAAAGTAGGCTTACAGTTTTTTGTATGGAAAATAATACAATAATGAATGAATAGTAATACAAGTATAAACTCTGTGTTTCACACAGAACTGTAAACCTACTTTTGCCTCATCCTGTATGCAGGCATTTGTCCTAACATCCAACTCTTGATGGCTTTCAGCCCCCGCTACTCACACAGAATATGAAGTCCCTCCAGAGTTTCCTTTTTCCAAAGGGGAACTTCATGAGAGACCTTGACGTTCTGTAGGTCACTGGTTCTCAAGGGTTATCTCACATTAGGAGCAGAGGAGCTCTAGGTCTCCTGCCCAGGGCAGTTCAATCCGAATCCCTGGGGAGCACAACTCGGTATGATGCCAGTGTGCTGCCTGGTTGAAGAACCAGTGCCCTGAGCCCAGCAGCGAGCAGCTCCCACCTGAGTCACTCAGACAGTTTGACTGTGATCTGCCACTTTGAAAATCCCCACCTACCAAATGACAGAACCTCAGTCTTTCCGTTAGTGTCTTTCTAGCCAGGATGTCCAAACTGTGTGCCGCAGGCAACATGTAGCCCAAGATGGCCATGAATGTGGTCCGACACAAAACTGTGAATTTACTTAAAACATTATGAGTTTTTTTGTTTTGTGATTACATGCCACAATGTATTTAATGTGTGGCCCAAGACAACTCTTCTTCCAGTGTGGCCCAGAGATGCCAAAAGGTTGGACACCCTAGTGAGGTTCAACTTTGGCTACTCATTAGAGAATCACTTAGGTACAATTAAAAAACACTTTGCAGCCCAGGTCTCACCACCAGGAGTCTAAATAAATCAGAGCTCCTGGGCACAGGGTCCAGGCATCAGGGATTTGTAAAAGCTTCCTAGTGATTCTGATGTGCACTCAAGGAGCAGGGATGGCACATATGATCAAAAGCTGGAGTCTACCATCTCTCGGCTCTGGCTGCCCATGTGGTTACTCCACTCAGCCATGACAGTGATGCTGCCTGCACCAGCCTGCCCTTGCTTCACTCCAAGCTTTGGACCACACTCTCCATCGCTGATCGCACTGCAGCTGCACTTCCTGAAATTCTAGAACTGCCTCATTCCTCGGGAGCACCTGGTGTTTCTGTCACTGGCCCCTTACCCTCCATTTATGCCTGCATCCTGGTCTCAGCCACTTATCTCTTTCTCCAACCGGTAGGGGAGGACTTCACTGTCTCATATCCAGGTCCTTTAGAGATGGTTCTTTAGAAGAGTTATTTGTACATACTCTTGAATTCTTTCAAGTTTACTACCCAGCACTCTGGGAAGAGAGGAGGGTCCCGGAGTGAAACAATGCTGTCCTCCCTGCACCCAATTTTCCATTTAGAGTTCTCCTCCACAGGGTGCAGCCATGCCCACAGGTGGGTGGGTGAGGAGGACCACAGTCATTCTCACAGGGTCCCACAAGAGGATGCTGACCCTCAGGCTGTAGCACACATCCTCCCATTTATAGAAATCTCCCTATTAAGGGCTTAGTTTTTCCTCCCTGTTCCTGACTTCTTACATTAACCCTTTCCATTTCACACATACATCACTGCATGCCTGAATTTCAGTTACAGATACAATTCAAGCTACTTCCCATGGGTTTTCTGGACCTTGAGCAAATTGGAAATTAGAGTGAGATGCCTGTGTCAGTGCCTGTGAACATTCTGGAGCCTTTAATAAAGAGTTTTCTGCCCAGAACCTTGGGAAGACGGCTACAGAATGTTGTTGCCCTATTCCACGGTCCTAGCAATGGTTCCGCCACTACATGAACATTCATTAGAGCTAAATGGGAAAAAAAATGGTCGCTGAAAATCAGACTACTTTTCCCTAGAAAGTTAGATGGACTCAAACTATTTTAGTCCTTATATAATTGGATGAAGCAAAAGAACTCTGTAGACCACCTGTCCCAACTGGTATGATAAAAACAAGCCAAGAACCAATCAATAAATGAGCACAAAGGGGTACATAGGTGGCATTTTCCCTAAGATGCTGGTGTAAATCATTAATTTATGTAAGAAATGAATGCAGACAGTGTCATCAAATTGAATCACTAGCCTGCAGAACACTAC
The DNA here is from genome assembly GCA_039655065.1 of Glossophaga mutica. Taxonomy (NCBI): domain Eukaryota; kingdom Metazoa; phylum Chordata; class Mammalia; order Chiroptera; family Phyllostomidae; genus Glossophaga; species Glossophaga mutica. Next base: position 169,501,414 of record CM077304.1, on the reverse strand, counting down.
TTGAGAACACTTGCATAAAGGTATAAAAAGTTAAGATACAGTTAACCTCATTGCCCTAGGGAAGATGGCGGGGGCGTGGTGGTGCTCACAGAACTTCGCATTAGCTATCTAGACAGCTGCTGCATCAGAACTCGGAATACTGAAACTTGGCTGGACTAGCTTTGAAGCTCTCTGAGCCTGTCTGATTCTGGTTGGCCAACTGATCGTGCACATTGACCCTGTGACGTAGGCCCCTGTGGTATCACCAGAGCAGCATCTTTACAAAGGAAAAGCAAGTTGAAGAATGACAAGTGCTGAGGTATGAAGTCATCGTCCTGGGAACCCAAAATAATACTTTCTCCAGATCTGAGTCCCAACAACCACATTTTCATAGATCTCTGGGGAAGAGAAGAATTACAGAAATTCAGTGACCTACATGACCGAAAAAAGTTTAGACATTCTTTCCTAACAAAAGAATTCCTTTGTTTTTAACCAGGAATCTTTGTTCCTCTAGCTAGTCCTTGAAAATTTAATCTGAAGGGAGCAAGGCACAGTAAAAAATGAGAAAAGATATATGTTTTCAAGCAGTTTTTTAAATAACTTGGAACCATTGAAAAAATACATCAAAAATAGCTTGTTACCTGGGTGTTCATTGTTAAAGCCAGTCCATTACAAAAGCCATTCTCGTCTCCCTCAAGAACAGATCAGTCACTGCTGACTGAAATTGAGTTCTTTCTCAGTGTAACCCAGAACAACTGTGGTAAGTGACTTTCCTATAACCAAACTCTGATTCTAGTTTATTAGATTTCCCTTCCAGGTACTTTATTTAGAACTCTACATTATACCTCCACGGATGGGATTCTTTGGGGTTTTGAGCTGTCCCTCCAGAAACAATTTAATTTCTCTTCTGAAGGGACTTCCCAAAGGCCCAGCATTTCATTCCATCCCTTTGTTGCATCTTTCCAGACCATCAAGGAATGACATCCTTACATTTGGCAACATGCTTTAACAAACACAGATATCCAGCCTTGCTGCTTTCTGTGCTGAATCTACATTCACATATATTCAACCTTGATGTTTTCTGTGCTGCATCTATAAAATGTAATTAAAATGAGTAGAAAAATTATAGTAATTTCCATGTATCATCTCAAAATGCCATTATGAGACCGAAGCCCTTTGTACCTGCATTTATCGGCGGGGTGATAAAATTGTAATGGGCTGTTCAAGGGGGTTGTGCTATTGCCATTCTTAGAAATTTTAAGGTAATAATGAGCCACCATCTTTCTTAAATGTCATCAAAGCAGGGACCAAGCCAGCTAATCTCTTACATCATAGCCAGATAAAGTTTTCCACTATGCACTGAATCAGACCCATGCACAGAGAGCCATGCATCAGATATATTTTTATGTTGGTATTCAAGCACGAATGATGGAATTCTTTGTCTTATAAAGGTGACAGAAATGAGAAAAAAGAGTGAGGCAAAGAGTAGGAGTAAGAGGGAGAGAGAGACAGAGAGAACCATCTCTCCGAGGGGTTGAGGCCTTACATAGTGAAAAATAAAACAAGATCATTATTTTGGGGAAAATATAATAAAGAAAATTAATTTTTAAACAATGCTGAACAAAATAAGTATACTTTCTTGGGGTTTTGGAAGATGAAAAAGACAAAAATTAAGAGAAGGTTTGGGATCTTGTTGGCAAGAAATTTCAAGGTGAGTTAACATGGACCCCAAAGACAGTGCCCTCTGGGTGGAGAGGAGGATGGCCTGCTAGCGACTCTGATGCAGAGCTTGCTATGATGGCAATGAGAAAAAGCAGAAGGAAACAACAGTGATAATACTCAATTAATCTTAGCTCTGTGGAACATGGACAAATTCTGGGGAAAGAGAAAAGCAACAGTGGGGAAATGGAATACAATATGTGTAACAAGAGAAGGAGGTGAGCAGGACAGAATTTGTGGCAGCACCAATACTTTGGAAGTGGAAGAAGAAAAGGCATTCTTGGCTCTGCCTCTTAAGGCTCTCTTGGGTCAGTGTCAAAGCCAAGGAGGGAGAAGGAGAGCAAGTGGAGGATGTGGTCAGTAGAGACAAGGGTACTTGGGTTTGTCATCCTTTGATAAAGGGGACAGGAAAGAAAAGGAGAAGTTCAAGGAGAGGCAGAAGAACAGTGATAAAAGGCAAAGGAATAAATTAGAGAAAACGGAAGTAAAATGGGTAAATAAATCCAAGTGCTGTTTCTTAAAATGATCAGTATAATATGCAGTTTCATAAATTTTAATAAGGGAAAATATATACACATAATTTTCTATTCAAATATATGGAAACAACATTAAAAATAATGTTGGGTTATGATGCACAACTCTGTTCTTTGTGTGACCTTCTTAACTCCTCTAAGGCTTGCAAAATCTGAATCTTGGTATTTACATTATGGATTTTTGGTAAATATTAATTGGGATTTTTAAATGAAAACATATTTATAGTGCCTGGCACAACATAGTGTTCGACAATTTATTTTATTGAAATTTATGTAAATATGAAGAGAACAGATAGTTTACTGGAAAAGTAAAGTTGGCTGAAGAAGTAGAAAACCTAAATATTAAACCATGTAAGAAATTGAAACCGTTATCAAAAAATTACTTCTAAAAATGGCATCAGGTTCCTCGGTCATTTGAAAATATGTCTACATACTTTAATACTTCTCCCTTCAAGAGGGGGAGCTTAATTCTCCTCCCACTAAGTGGGAGCTGGTCTCAGTGACTCACTTCTGACACGATCTGGCAGAAGTGACAGTGTGTGACTTCAGAGACTAGTTAATAAAGGAATTGACACTTTCTCCTTGCATTTTCTCTCTCTGGTCTCACTCACTCTGGGGGAAAGTGGACCTTTGCATCGTGAGGACACCCAAGCAGTCCTAGAGAAGATACTCGGTGCAAGAGTGAGGCCTACGCCAACAGCTGTGTGAGGGAACCAACCAGCAGTGGGCCCTCCCGGCCACTTATCTTCAAATACCACAGCCTTGGCCAACAGCTTGTCTTAACTTCATGAGAAACCTGAGCAAGAACCACCCAGTTAAGCTGATGCTTCTGAACTTGAAGTCCTTAAGAACTGTATGAAATAATAGAAGTTTATTGTTTTAAGCTGCTAAATTTTAGGCTCATTTATTTCATAATAATAGATAACTAATACACCAAAAATTGCTTTTAGAGGTTAGTAATATGTATTTTTATTTTGTCCAGGTTGGTCTCTGGGTTGGAGACTTGACTCTACCCCTCCAAGCCATCAAACTTCCTTGGGTTTAAGTTTCCTTCCATAAAAATCTAGGTTTAAAAATTTATCTTTATAGTCCTGCCTTGTTCTGATCTTCTTGGATTTTACAACTTAAAAATTTCAACTGCAATCATGTACTATGATAAGCAAACAGAGGTATGTTGTTTAAAAGTAGCTAAGATTTAATGAGAACTTATAGTACAATTATAACTTTATCAAGGGAAAAAATGCATGAAAAATCTTTGAGAGCACAGTTTATGTCTTCCTTAGCTTTATTTCTCCCTGGGCCTCATACTTGCTGTGTAAGAGGTACCTACCACTGAGGTTGCTGAATGGTTGCTTGTGGCTCCTACCACAATGCCAGTTGTTTGTGGAGCAAGGCTTCCTAACTAGGGGCTCACAGACCATCATTCTTTCTGGGCACTGAAAGTACAATGTATCTGTGGCGTGATGTGGGAGCTCCACTCTCATTAGCATTTAAAAGAGAACACCTATTAGCCAAACTACTAAATGTCCATTATACAATATAATGCCTTTCATTGGAAAGAATCATCAGCCTAGGTATAAAGAGATTTAACACTTTGCCATCATTTATCAATTCAGCCCTTCTAAGATGGTATTTTTAAAGTACTTTGAATGAAGGGAAGAAGAAAAGTAGTAGAAATCTTGACAAAAGAAATGTAATTAAAGTTTTTTTAAAGCAATTCTGTGCTTTATGAAGATATCTTTGATCTTACTTCAGAAACCAGGAGGCAGGAGCATTGTTGCCCCTGACATTCACTCCCCCACTGTGCCTCGGAACAGGTAACTGGGACGGAAGGCGCTTGCTTTTGTGAAAAGTGACTGAAGAAAATAGCACAAAACCATAATCAAAAACCACTGTAATGCAAATCAATAAGGCAGAGGCACACTGCAGGAAAGTCACACAAGCAATAGAATTGCACTTGATCTTTCTTTCAATGTCTCAGGATTACCCTAGACATTTGCTTTATGCATCCAACTCATTACATTTAAATTAATGCATCATATCAGAATTAAATAAAACCATTAATTAGCATTTATATTTCCTCTCTTTATCTTTTATCTCAAAATGTTAATGGTCATAATTCATTTATTCATTTATTTATTAATTCAGCAAGAATTTAATGAACTCCTAAGTTCATCAGAACCAAATAGTAAATTTCCATAAATTTTCATATAGATCACAATATCATAAGATGTTAAATTGGACAAAAATATGTCTAGAGCTACAAAAGATTAAGGCAAATTTAGATGTTATATATGTAACTAGTTTATCAAAAGGAAGTATGGTGAGCAGTGAAGTGGATGTTATTTCCTCCAAGATGCTAACTTCATTATCTTTGTAAGGAACAGATCTGAATGTTTTGGGCACAGATCTGACTATTATCATCATCCCCCTGCCTAAAAACCTGAAGTAATTATTAGGCTTATAGGATACAGCTCTTTTAAATGTAGCACAGCAAGACACTGACAGGTCCTCCTGATCTCTCAGCTCTCTCCCACACTTCCCTTTCCTGTCCCATATCCTAGCAGAACCTACCTACTTTCCCAAGGCAACTGGGGCCCCAGGCACAGAGTGCTTGCTACCTCTTTTTCTCTGGGACTTGTCAAGTTCTTTTTTATTTTATGCTTCTGTATATTTTTTTCCTCTTTGCTTGCATTCCCCCATGAAAGCTTCACGACAACTTCCTAATTATCTTTACACCTAACTGCAAACTCCTAGCTCACAGTCAGCATCCCCTGAACAACTTCCCTCCAGGAAGCAATTCAGTCCTTTCCCATGACACACTGTGCATCCCTCTGTGTGAACATTTGCCACAGGAGGTTGTTTCTGCATGTGTGTGTGCCCCATCTCTGTGTGTGTGTGTGTGTGTGTGTGTGTGTGTGTGTGTGTGTGTGTGTTCCCTGCTACATTAGGAGCTCCTGAGAGTGAGAACCATGCCTATCCGACTTTGTTTCCCTGGCTTCTAGCCTGCCATGTGTTCATGTTGCACTAGTCCATACTCAGTCTGTGCTTGAATTGAAAAGCTGGAAAGCCCTTCAATCAGATCTTGACAGGGAGTGGTAGCAATGTAAGCTCTGTGCTCTCCACCTCCAATGTGCAGGCAGTTCTGGAAAAAGCCATTGCAACCACTCACTTAGGAGTAGAGAGTTTTCTAGGAAGCAGCACCCAGCCCTCATTGCAATTCTCATCCTAGTGTGAACCGGGGACTTTGGTTTTTTGATCACTTCATCCTCGGATTTGGTTTGACAACTTGATGAAAAAGTCTATCCAGTGATTTGTCCTCAAGATCAATAGCAAACTCTGATCTTTCCTTTCATCTCCATGTATGGCAGTCTGTCACATGTGATCGCCGTCCGATCCTCATCTGGGAGAAGGAGCCAGGTGAGTATCTCATGCTCTGTGTCAAGTCACAAATGATTGCGTTTAGGCAGGGGTGTCCAACCTGTGACTCACAGGTCACATGTGGCCCAGTATGGCTAGGAATGTGGCCCAACACAAAATCGTAAATATGCTTAAAACATTATGAGATTATTTTGTGATTACATGTCACAATGTATTTAAATGTGTGACCCAAGATAACTCTTTTTCTTCCAATGTGGACCAGAGATACCAAAAGTTTGGGCAACCCTGGTTTAGAGCATGGTCCTTAAAACTCAGTCCTATAGTTCAATCATTCATTTTTACAAGTGAGAAAACTGAAGCTCACAGGTGTTGAATTAATTATTCAAGGCCCCACCATTAGTCCTAAACATGAGGAGTGGCCCAGGCTGGTGTGTCTCAGTGAATTGAGCCCTGGCCTGTGAACCTAAAGGTGCTGGTTCTGTTCCCATTCAGGGCACACACCTGGGTGGCAGGCCAGGTTTCCATTTGGGGGTGTGCAAGAGGGTCCCCAGTTGGGGGCATGTGACAGGTAACCGATTGATGTAGCTCTTGCACATTGATGTTTCCCTCCTTGCTTTCTCCCTCCCTTCCTCTTTTTCTAACAGTAAATAAATAAAATCTTCAAAGAACGATGAGGAGTGAACCTCAGCTTTATGGACTCTCAGTCACATGTCCTTTCCACTATGTCATCTGGCCTGTATCACGTTCCAGAGATCTTTCTTAAATTTTCTTACAAAATCATGTAGACCACATCCAATTGAACTCCCAGTACCTTACTTTTTATTGAGAATTTAAATTTGGATTCTCACTGCTGCTTTTTCATTCAGTGGTGATAAACACTCAAAATAGCATCTGGGGAGATGGAAATACAATAAGCATCTGGAAACAATGTGCCGTGATGAAGGTGGTGTTGTTGGTCTTAAATGCTAGACGAGGAATCTCAGAAATAAATGCAGAAAAATCTCAGCCTCTACCCCAAACTGTATTTTAGTTTAAAAAGTTAAAATGCACTAAAATTGGTAGATTTGCAAAGATAATATAATTAAATATAAGATAAAGAACTACTTATCTGAATTAGTAGAAAGTATAATACAGGTACCTAAATATTTATTCATCTACTCACTCAAGGTTTTCTGAATAAATGATGCTAAGCCTCACAATTGCTACTATCTCATCTATAATCAGAGGATATTTAGTAGTAGGCAAAATAATTTGAACTACGAAGTCAAAAAATCATATTCAAAGTTTGCCTCTGCCACTTGTAAGTTTTGATAAACCCTTTAACACATGGTCTTCTCTTTTCTGCATTATTCCCATCAGCACGAAAAAGTATTCTTCTTTTTTCCACCTTAAAAATAATAAGACTTTTCTCTCAGCCTCACTTCTCCTTCTAACTATCATTTCATCTCTCTGCTCCCATCACAGCAATATTCTTTCAAAGGTCTTCTCTGTACATGTAGTTCCCAATTTCTTTCCTTCCCTTCTCTTTTGAACTTGGAACCCTTAAAATGGTGCTTTGAAGTGAACCCACTAGAATCAGGCTTTTACCCTGACACTTCAACAATATGATTCTTATCAAGGTCATCAGTGATCCATGGTCTGCACTCAACCTTTCAGAAGTATTTGGTGCAATCCACTATGCTTTCTTGAAACAGTCTTTTCACTTGACTTTCAGGGCATCACACTTCCTTGGTTTTATTTCTTCCTACTGGCTACTACTTCTCAGTCTCCTTTGTTGGTTCCCAATATCAGGCTTGGGTTTTGGATCTTTCCTCCATTATTCCCTTAGACAGTGCATCTGGTCTCATGTTTGCAATATCATCTTCATGCCCTAAACTCCAGAATTCTATGTCTAACTGGCTACTCAGCAGCTCCACTTCACTGACTAATATACATCCCAAATGTAACAAGTCAACCCTCAGTAGTTCCCAACTGTCCCTTAAAACCACTACCTTGCATTCTTCCCCAGCTAATAAATGGTACCTCCAGTCTTTTAAAGTTGAAATCATATCAGGCCTTGTATCACAGAAAAGACTCCAGTGTTTTCCCACTTTGTTCAGGCTCTCTGTGACCCCTCCTTTGTTATTGCTGTGATATAGTCTCTCATATTCTTCCCTGGTCCTCTTTCCCTCAGCCACATTCGTCACCCTGCCCCAGGTGGCTGTTACAGTTGTCATTCCCCACTTCTGGACAGCTCTGCCCCAAATATACACATAGCTCTCTCTTTCACACCTCTCAAGTACCACCTTCTTACTGAAGCCTTCCCCAGCCATCCATTCTACAATTGCCACCTCGCTTCCCTACACGCTCACGCCTTGCTTCCTTCTCTACATCATTATTGGCCTACGACTTACCCTAAGAGCACTATATATTTAGCTTGTTTATTTTGATTACTATAAAGCTCCTCTACTAGAAATATTTTTTTCTTTACTCTTATATCCTAGCACCTTGAACAGTGGCTGACACAAAGTAGGCTCTGAGATATACTAACTGAATGAACAAAGGTAAAAAGAGCTGCCTCTTAGGTAGAAAAGTAAATAGAAAGTAAATGAGATAAGTCCTTCACAAATGTTAATGCATAGTAAATGTTAATTATTTAAATTCATTTTATATGTTTATACATACGTATATGTATATGATTATTTGTTGGAAGTGACTTTTAGGTTGGAACTGCATGCAGGAAGGAGAAATTCTAGTTAAAAGGCTATGATACAGACGCACATGGTTTTGCAAGGTAAAGACCCTGGCGGCACCCTGAAGCTTGGCCCTGATTACCAGCTCCCAGGTCTGCCTAGGGAGTGACGACACGAGGGAAGAAGGGACTAGGAGGCAGGCGGGGACCTGTGTGACTGACATCATGGAGTTTGTATGCAGCCTTCAGGGTGAGACCTCTGGGCTCACAGACCACTGTGCACTGACGTCCATCTTCAGGATGTCTCACAGTTCATAGGTCCCAGGGCAAGAGTCAGGGATTATACTATTTGTCTATCTTTAAGGTTAGGTGTGCATACCCTCAAGCAAGAGAACCACTGCAAGCTCAGTGGAAAGGACTGCCACTCCTGTCCAACTACTCTTCCACACGATGCTCTTCTCTCAAAGTGCTCATCCTCACACTGGGCACAGCACCGCCTCCCCAGTTCCTGTTACTGCTTTGTGCCTAACACACAGGAATGTTACATGTTTCCTCACAGGTTGGAGTAAAATAAATTCATCTACATATAAATCATATTAATTTCAAAATGTGTTTTAAAGTGTAAATGCAACTTTAAAGAGACACTCTATTTTTTGAAGCTATAAAGGATACAGAGTTCTCAAAGGTCTTTGTGTTCAAATATAGCTAGCTATTTGAGTAGCTGGTATAGGCACAGTCCATGAATAAAAGTCCTTTGTAAATCATATTGCCTTTGAATTTTATAACAGAGTTGATCTGTATGGATTTTCCACCCACTGATGCCCGTTACTCCCAATAGCTTGTCCTGGGGACAGAGGCAGAGAGGCTGTGCAGCTGCTGCTTCTGCCATTGATGGTGAACATGAGGCGAGAGACTCAGAGGAAGACACGTCTTTAATAACTATGTGTCATCATATAACACGTTCTACACCTTTCCCAGTTTTAGAGACGGGCCAGTGGTGATTTCTAGAATGCCTGCCTCAGCTATTCATTACAATGTGTAATTGGTTCCCACATGCAGTTTGAACTTTGTTGCTACATTGCTGCAGGTGTGGCCAAGGGCCTCTGATCTGGGAAGTTAATTAAAAGGCTGGATTGAATTTCTTTCAAAGTGGTGACCTCAGACTCTGTGTATTATAGTGGGGAATATGTGTGCATGCATACGTATGCATATATAGGTAAATATGTATGCAACATATGCATATATTATAGGGAAAAAGTAAATAGAAAATGACAGACCCTAAACAAAAGAAGTGAGGTCAAGTATGAGAAGGGGAGGGAATGAAAATATATTAGGCTCCGTCTCTGAACCAGGCATCCAGGAAAGAAGGCAATGGGGGGGACAAAAATGGGATGCAATTACCTGGGCATTAAAAAATAATCTTTATAAAAACCTCCCACCTGAAAGGAGAGTGCTGTAAGAATGGATGCTGACGGTCCATCTGGGGAGTGCCTATCAAGCCTTCCAGAGGCGAACAGAAGGCTGTGGGGCACTGTGGTGGCTCTGTCTTCCCTTGGCACTGGGCTGCTGTCTCGCCATGAGATGAGTTATCTCTGAAGCTCTGCCGAGCGGTCTCGATAGCATGACTTAACCCTGCAGGTCCCCAAACAGAGTTCAGCTTCCCAGAACACAAGTGCTCGGAGAACCAGATGAGGTCAGGGAAAACAGCCCAAGATGTTTATTTCCCTTTAAACCCTAGAGAATTCTAATAGTCTTCCTAATTAAAAGGATTCTAGAAGACTATAGATTGTAAGGTTTTAGGTATTAGTACCAATTTTTTGTTCAATTTTATTTTTAACTAGAGACACTTAAAATTTCTAAAGTTGCATCTTTGTGTTTCCACTGAAGGGCAGAGAGGTAGGGTGACCTTGAAGAATTTCTGGGTAGGTGGGAGGGAGGGTCAGGCCCAGCTGAGCTTACGATATGATAAAGAGAGTTTAAGTATCTTTTTAAATTACTGTTTAAGAATTTCTGGTCAATTACAGTTTTTGCTTAGATGTCATTTTGGTTTTCTCCACTTCTACTATCTCAATATCACATCAGACATCTTCAGCATCATTGGACTTATTATAGGATCCTCTTTACCTTCATTTGCAGTTTGGGATGGATTATAATCATTTGGCCCTATATTCATGCTTCTTGCCATATAACTGTGCAGTGCTCTCTGACTGGGGGCTTCTCAGCCTCTTGACACTGGCTCAGCCATATGATTTTACTCGGCCAACAGGATGTTTAGGACATGGGATGCAAGCAGAGGTTTGAAATGGACTTGCAGGCTGGGGCTTGCTCTTCTGCCAATAGAAGAATGACAGACACGCGGCACTGCCTGTGCTGCTCCAGCCAAACCCACCCTAGCTAGGATAGAGCCCCAGAAACTCACAGACACACAGACAGGCCAGTGAGACAAGCGGAGCCCAGTTCCATTGTACTCAAAAGAGTTGAAACTGCCTTGGCTGGTGTGGCTCAGTTGGTTGGGTGACGTCCTGCAAACCAAAGGTTGCGAGTCTGATTTCTGCTCAGGCCACATGCCTGGGTTGTGGGTTCAGTCCTCAGTCAGGGTGTGTGCAAGAGGCAACAGATCAATGTTTCTATTTCACACTGATGTTTTTCTCTCTTCCTTCCCCTCTCTCTGGAATCAATTTAAAAAATAGAAAACAATTTTAAAAAGAGTTGAACCCTGCAGACGTGTGCAAAATAAATGTTTATCATTAGCTACCACTGGAGTTGTATGGTAGTTTGTTGCACAGCAAAAGCTCACTGATAAAAATGCCATTTGATTCATGCTCCTGTTATCTGACAGAGTGATGTTTCTAAAATGGAAATCTAACTATCCTAAAATTAGTCTGTCTAAGACCCTTCAATGACTTCCTGTTGTTGAGCTGAATGGTGTCCTCCCAAAATTCCTATGTTGAAGTCCTAACCACCAGCACGTCAGAGTGTGACCTTACTTGAAAACAGGGTCATTGAAAATGTAAAATGTAATTAGTTGAGTTACAATGAGGTCATACTGGAGTAGGGTGGACAGCTAATCTAATATGAATGGTGTCCTTATAAAAAAGGACATTTGGAAACAGACATACTCACAGAGAGACGCCATGTGAGCATAAAGGCAGATACCAGGATGATGTGTCTATAGACCAAAGGGCACAGAAGACTCTCAGAAAACCACCAGAGGCTAGAAGACAGACTAGAAGAGATTCTCCCTTACAGCCCTCAGAAGGAAATAATTCTACCAAAACTTGATCTTAGTCTTCCAGCTCCAAAACTGTGAGCTGGTGAATTTCTGTTATTTAAGCCACTCCCCATTACCTTTAGGAGAGAGTCTAACCTCCTTCACAAGGTATGAGAGTTTTTCTTTTTTTTTATTTTAAAATTATAGTTGACAAACAATATTAATTTCAGATGTACAACATAGTGATTCGACATTTATATACCTTACATTGTGATCACCACACTAAGTATAGCAATCACCTCTCACTGTGCAAACTTATCACAATGTTGTTCACTATATTCTCCTTCACCTTTTTATCCCATCTCCCCACCAGCCTCCCCTCTGCCAACCATCAGTTTGATCTCTGTTTCTAGTGTCTGTTTTTGTTTTGTATGTTCATTTGTTTGATTTTTTAAATTCTAAATGTAAGTGAAATCATGCACTATTTGTCTTTCTCCATCTGACTTATTTCACTTAACATACTATCCTCTAGGTCCCTCCACACTGCCACAAACAGCAAGATTCTGTTTTTACTTTTTATTGCTGAGTCATATTCCATTGGAAGTCTTTTCATAAGCTGGTCTCTGGCCACCCCTTCAGTTTCATCCATCATGTATCCTGGCAGCTTCAGCCTTACCCCATTCTTTAGCCACACAGAACTATTTAAAGTGCCTTCATCAACTCCTTTAGAGCTTTTGTCTGTCCTGTAATTTTTTCCTCAAATGCCCCTCCTACTACCTTCCAGTCTCCCAGTGGATTTCACATAATTTACCTAATTAACTTCTATTTGTATTTCAAGCTCCAAATCAGGCATCATTTCTGGAAACTTCTCCTTACCTTCCCAATCCTAATGACTTAGAGAATGCCTATTGAATGCTTTCCAAATACCCTATGTAGCTATTTTAATCACAGTTTATTAAACATCTTTATCAACAGACTTGATAATAAACCTCTTGAAGGTAGGGTCACGTGCTACCTGTCTTTTTGTTCCTACAACCTGGCACAGTGCTTGGCACAGAGGGGCTGTGCAGTGATGTTTGTGGAAGGGATCTGGAGTGTTCTTGTGCAAACATCCAAGCAGAAGGGTTTTTGGCCTTTGGGAGGTATGTTCTCTTGTCTGACAACTGGCAATTGAGTTTACTTGGAAGCAAAAGCACCCAATTAAAAATCGAACATCACTTTCTTATTCTTCTTCATTTCTTTTTCTCTACAGAACTACAGAGTTCCACATGCTTTATGATGCTTTTAGATGTAAGTGACTGTGAATCATTACCAGCCGTGGGCCTTTCATCTTCAAGACTGACAGTCTATAGTCCGCATTTCTCAGGAGGGAGAGATTATTATAACTATATTTTTGCTTACCAAGAGAATTGTTAATGGTTATCCTGGAGGGGAAAAAAATCTATAAATATCCAAACTTTAATGAAGCCTTAAGCTTACTTTCTTCCTTTACTAATGAAATTCTTTCTGAGTGCACTGCCAGAATTGCTACATAACCATTACACTGAAAAAAAAAGACACAAAGCCAGTAGTGAATTTTTTTTACCTGTTTAGTCCTCATTTTGGAATCCAGCGACAGATTGTTGTAGGTATAATGTGCCTGTGTGACTCCACAGAAGAGAACAGCCACTATCCCTGAAATTCAAAAATATACCAGTTAAAACCAATTTTCTTTCTCATTTATGTCGAAGGGTAGGCCAATCCCAACTAAGAGAAGATGAATTTTGTGTCAATAGTGTTAAAACGGCTAGTAATTACTATGATAATGAAGTCAGGTAAACCTTGCTACTTGCTTTAAACATTGGCTTGACAAGATTAAACCTAAAAAAAAGTATTAAGAAGCAAGTTCTTTTTGAGGATAAATGATTCTCCTGGTCACGAGTTAGGAAAGTTATACTCGGAAAAACATAAACAAAAGACCGGGTAGCCAGCTCTGGGCTTTTCATAGTGCCAACTGCTGTGCTGCGTTTTATACTAAATGCTGGCACATTTGCCCAGATGCTTTCTTTCCATTGGGTACTTCGAGGAATCTGAAGACGTTCCCATCACAGCATAATTTAGTATTAAAAACTACGAGTCACAAACACAAGAAATCTACAAGGGTTTTGTTGCCCCTGCCAATGACCTTACTTGCCAAGCTAGAATGAGAGGCCCTTGTTTGTCCTTATTACACCCCACTTTGAATGCTACATGAAGCTATGCATACACAAGATGCTCCCTGGAGGTGGAGGTGGGGGTGGGGGGTGTGGAACATGGGATAAATCTGTCTCTGAGCTGGGGTGGAGAAGTGGTCGGGGCTGCAGTCTACTTCGGATTAAATATTCTGTTGATTATGAGAAATTGGGCATAGAAGAGGGCTTTGAGAAAAACACAAGATGTAAGTATTCCTCAACTCAGACCAGGGGGATTTAGCTGAATTTTAAGCAGCAGAATCTTTTCAACTAAAAACACTCAAATTAAATGTTGATGATTCTTAAGAGTATAGAGTTATGTGAGCTGAACACTGACATTTCCAATAAATCTGCAATAAAGAATTTTAAAGAACCAAGCATATTTTTAATATGTAGACTTTATTCTTCTATTTATATATTGGTTATTTGGGGGATTGGCTTTGGATAAAATATTATTAAGACCTGTTCACCTGACACTAGTGCCTAGACATTTATATTACTCACTTCTTTTTAATAGTATGTCTCAAAATTTTAGGCAAAAGATGAAAGCAACCAGAAAATTTTGCCAAGAAATATATATGCAGTATGCATTTCTATAGATTTTTGGGTACTAGCTCAGTTTCTTAGCCTCTCTTCAAAAATTCTAAGGAAAAAATGCTTATAAAATGTTATATTTTAATCTTCACAGAATTTCTATTAAAAAACAACCAGTGTCAGGGAAACTTTTAGAGCACTGAGGCTCTTTGAGAGCTTCAGGGCACACAGATGATCGCCATGCATGTTGTTTGCTATCAAATGTTTTTCTTTCCTTCTTTAAAAATGTAATTCATCTGTCTCTGTTGATTCTTTCATCTGTTGGAGATATTTCCAGATGAGACTGACGTGACCATCTCACTGTGGTGGAAGCATTATAACTCTATATTGATCTGGGGAGACTTCATGAATAAGAAGGGCGGGAGTGTGTGGGTAGTGCACAGATGTGTGCTGACAATGAGAAGAAGTCACACAGAAGTGTTCCACAGGAAGGGGAGGGGACTACGATATACTGACGCCTATTGTGGGTCAAGGCTGCACTAGTTTTATTTACATCATTTTATTTACTTCACTGATTTATTATCTCACAACAGGCTTAGCATGATTAGGTTAACCAGCTTCTCCCACTGCCTTCTCTTTCCCACTAATAACTTCTCTGTTCTTCCTGCTACTCAACGTCAGAACTTGGGGGTCACCATTTACTTTTCCTCTCTTTGTACTATTAGCTATTTCATTGGCTTGTCCTTTGAAACTTACCCCAAACCTAATCATTTCTCAACACTTCCACCCCCAACCCCATTGTATTAGCCACCATCATTTGTTGTCTGGATTATAGCAATAGACTCTTAATTGTCCCCCATTTCCCCTGTTGCTCCCCCATTACATACCCATCTTCCATTCAGCAATAGTGATTCTTTTAAGACAATTTAGATCATGTCGGTCCTTGGCTCAAAGTTCTGTAATGGATCCCATAGCTGAAAGACCGTGCAGGATCGGGCCCTGCCCCCTTCTCCCCTGTCCCTGGGTGTCTGACCCATTCCTATCATTCTCCCTCCGGCGCTGTACTCTCCCCACTCAGGGCATTCCACTGAAGCGTCCATGTACTTCTGGTTCTCACTGTGTGGAAACTCATCTCCACATACCCACATAGCTCCCTTCTCCCCTTCAGCTGTGATGTCATTGGACAGGCCCTCTCTCTGCACTCTGTAAAAATGCACTCTCTCATCATTCTCTACTTGCCTATCTTGTTTTATTTTTCATTTCATATTATGTACTACCATCTAACATTCGATGTATTTATGTGTTTCTGCCTTCCTGCACTGCAATGAAAAGCTCATTGAGTGCAGAGGGAGTCATTGGTCCCTAGCCTGGGTAGCAATGCCAGGCACATGGTAGGCATTCAGCAGTAATTTGAATAAATAAAGGAACATTGTTATCCTCATGTAACAAGTAATAAACTCAAGTAATTTATATAAGGTCATCTTGAAAACGGCCGAGCTGAGATTCAAAATTCCACAAGCTCCCTATACTTTTCTGCCTGTATTAGACCATTCGTGAGTGTCTTAAGGTAATCTTAGGTCATCTAAAAAATATCAATTTCTGATGTCCCTGTGAAATAATCAGAGATTTGATGATGCAGACTGCATCTCTGAGCTAGCTGGGTATCTTATTTGAGAATATTTTCCCTAGCGCTCCATTGGTTTTTGTGTCCTTGCTTCCACTGGAACACTAACAGGCCATGTTTCTGCTGGGACTTTTGTGTTCTGCGTGAATATATCATGCAAGCAACAAACAATGAAGAGAGTGCCCATGCGACCAGAGGCTTGATGCCGTAATTAAAATAAAACAACTACATTGATCTGACTCTCTGTCTTAGCATACATAATCTTGGTACTTATCTCACACAAAACACTATAATTAGTATGACTTTTATAAGCCACAACACATTTTGAAGATGTCTCATCTAAATACATCTATTACTTATCAAAATTTCTGCCATCTAAACAGATTCAGAGTTGACAGTTTCCTACCTTACAAAAGTGCCTTTTAGTTGTCACTGTATTTTTACATGTTTATGACTGCTTACACTAGTGCCACTGGCATGTGGGGCTCTAGACAACTCACTTACATGCTCTGGGTCTCGCGTCTCAGGCATACAAATGAGGGGGAGGAGGCCAAACACTTTTAGGGCCAATCAGCAAACTAGTGTCTCAGCTCCAAAGCAGCGACCCTGGCCCTGTTCTGGGACTCTGGGCTGGGGCCCTGCAGACCACACCCTTCTTTACCTGGGCCTGTTGTGCTCTGCCAGTGTGGAGCCCCAGAGGGGGGCCAGACATGGGGGAGAAAAGGGTCTGCACCAGAGCTTACCAGCTGACTTCAGCTCACAGACCACCTTCACAGGACCCTCTCAGAGAAAGCAGAAGCAGCTAGGCAGTGTTTTCAGAGGCCTGGGTCCCTGCTCAGTGGTTTCCTCCTAGGAGCTTCTAGATCGTCTTCCCTTTCCCCCTCCAGTGTCAGGGGTTACACACTTGCTTCTGTGAATAGTGCCTCTGTGTTGTGTCGGCATCTCTTATTTACTTCAGCTCTCTACCACATGCATCCCCAATTCCCAGCATTACATTCTGTCACTAGCCAGACTGAAATCTTGACCAGTCCTTTCCTGTGCGTCCCTTCTCATTCTAAACCTTGATGGTTCTCTGAAGCTATTGATGATTTGTCATCTGGAAATAAGACCCAACCTGTATCCTCCTGTTACAACTGGGACAGTGGGAGATGCCAAAGGCAGCTGAGGTGCTATGACAAGTTCCAGAGGAGTGCACTCAGTCTTATTTCAATACTACCTGTGGAATTGGTATTTTTAAAAAGTGATGTGAAGTTGAGCCACTAGATCAGAATTAGTGGCTTGGGGTGAGAGTATGTTAGGTCTAGAACTATGAAAGAAGCATGACCCAGACTTTGACATGTGTCTTCTGATCCCCAATTGCATGATCTTTCCAAAGTGTGAGTGCTGTCCCACAATGCAGTGGCTGACTTAAGGTGAGAGAATTTCCCCATCATTTGAAGTGTTTGGGTTCAATGATCATCTGTAAGACCTAGTGTAGAAAAAACTCTTTTCTTAAAGTAGAGGTTTGAATATACTCTAATTCTGTGGGTCTGTTATTTTCCTATACAGTATTTTATTAATTTACTAGGATTACTACCTCAATGTCTCTTTTTAAGTCCAGAACAAGGAAATAATATTGGTTCTAAATGAAACCTTTAAACATTTTTAATAGAGGCATCTCAACTTTCTCAAAAAGTAAAGACAAAATAAACTTGTAGACTTTCAAATATTCTTTTAATTTTAGACAACCTTTCTAAACTAAAATTTTTAAAAATATCATTACCACACCTTTTAATCATAAAAACTTATTTTTTTCAAATAAGTTATGAGGTTTAAAGATACACTCAATGTATTTTCAGGTGAAAGTACATTGAAAATGGTGAATTCTGATGTCCGTGTCCAAGTGACTTCTCTTCTTTCTTTTTCTTTCTTTCTTTCTTTTCTTTCTTTCTTTCTTTCTTTCTTTCTTTCTTTCTTTCTTTCTTTCTTCTCTCTCTCTCTCTCTCTCTCTCTCTCTCTCTCTCTCTCTCTCTCTCCTTCTTCTTCTACCTCTTCTTCTACTTCCTCTTCCTCTTCCTCTTCTTTTTCTTCTTTCTTCTGCTGTTTCTTAACTCTTCATCTTCCTTGTCCACATCACTCTCAGGCTGTACTTAATTTAAAGCTGTCTTTTCTATACACTAGAAGCTACTTGATCTACCTGGAAGCTCAACTATGGCCCAAGAATCTGCTTTAGGCAAGAGATATATCAGAACTATACCTAATGCCTCTGAAGTGTTAATGTATACCAAATCACCTGGGAATCTTGTTGAAATTCAGATTCTGCTTCAGTAGGATTGGAATAGAGCCCAAGATTGTGCATTTTGTACTACCAGGGATGTCCATGCTACTTGCTGGCCTTAGCATCATATTTTAAGAAGGAAATCTCTGGTACTAAATATTAACTCATTTTCTCTATGGCTTGGCCCTGACCTTTATGATCCTATGAAGAGACTTTTACCATATTATTGCCTGTTTAGCATTTAGGACAACTAAAAGACAGCCTCAGAGGATCAACTTACTTTTTTTATTACCATTTTTTCATGGCTTATAAATGTCTTTTTTGAACTATAAAAATGTTTTTAAATTATATTTTTGTATATTATTATCCATACTTTCCTTCTGTGATTTTCTAAAATTGACACAATTCTATGAAGTAATTTTAGTTTCCTGGAACAATTATCTATTAAGGACATTTGAAGAGTTTAAAATTTTGTTCTTTATTTTAAAATTATTTATTTTTAATCATAGAAATACTAGAATGTGAAAGAAATTATTTGCATGGAATAAAGTTGATAATATATTTTACTATCTAAGAGTTCACTAAATTTTCCCCCTCCAAAAACAAAGCAAACAAATCATAGTCTTTGATCATGTTATAAAATTATAAATGAATAAAAAAGTATAGCTACATAAATATATCCAGGAGGGATTTTTAGCTGCATTCTTCTAAATAAAATTAAAGCTGAAGATGAAAGTAAATTGTAAATTTTAGCTTGTGTAGAAATAAATAACAATAAGTATATGGTACATTCCTTATCAAAACCAATGGGGTGTTCCTGCCGATGTTTTCCTCTAGGAATTTTATGGTGTCACAGTTTATATTTAAGTCTTGTATCCACCTTGAATTTATTTTTGTGTGTGGTGTAAGTTGGTGGTCAAGTTTCATTTTTTTGCACGTAGTCATCCAGATCTCCCAACACCATTTGTTGAAGAGGCTCTTTTTACTCCATTTTATGCCTCTGCCCCCTTTGTCAGATATTAATTGATCATAGAGACTTGGGTTTATTTCTGAGCTCTCTATTCTGTTCCATTGGTCTATGTGTCTGTTTTTATGCTAGTACCAGGCTGTTTTGATTGCAGTGGCCTTGTAATACAGTTTGATATCAGATATTGTGATCCTTCCTACTTTGTTCTTCTTTCTCAAAATTTCTGCAGCACAATTTACAATAGCCAAGTGCTGGAAGCAACCTAAGTACCCATCAGTAAATGAATGGATCAAAAAACTACAGTACATTTACAGGTTGGAATACTACACAGCAGAAAGAAAGGAGCTCCTACCCTTTGCAACAGAATGTATGGAACTGGACAGCATTATGCTAAGTGAAAAAAGCCAGGCGGTGAGGGACAAATACCATATGATCTCACCTTTAAGTGGAACCTAATCAACAAAACATAGAAGCAAGCAAAATATAACCAGAGACATTAAAATTAAGAACAATCTGACAATAACCAGAGGGAAAGGGGGAGGGGATGGGGGAAGGAGGGAAGGGATTTCAGGAATAGCTATAAAGGACACATGGACATAACCAAGAGGGGAGTGGAATCAGGGGAGGGAGGTGGGGATGCCTGGGGTGAGGGTAGGGGGAAATGCAGACAATTGTACTTGAACAATAAAATTTAAAAAGAAAAACAAACAAACAAACAAAAAACAAAACCAATGAGGTAAAACCAAAGGATTATTGAGCAGAAAGTTTATAGTCTTCATGAATCTTATTAGCAAAAAATAAAAATAAATGGACTATTTCCCTCAAGAATCTAGACAAGGTGCATTAAAATGGACACAAAGACAGTATAATTAAAAACTTAATAAAGATGCCCATCAGTAAATGAATGGATCAAAAAACTGTGGTGCATTTACACAATGGAATTCTATGCAGCAGAAAGAAAGAAGGAGCTCCTACCTTTTGCAACAGCATGGATGGAACTGGAGAGCATCATGCTAAGCTAAATAAACCAGGCAGTGAAAGACAAATACCATATGATCTCACCTTTAACAGGAGCCTAATCAACAAAACAAACAAACAAGCATAATATAACCAAAGACATTGAAATTGAGAACAGGCTGACAGTCACCAGAGGGGAGAGGGGAGGGAATTTTGGGGGGGGAAAGAGGAAGGGTTTACAGGAACAAGTATAAAGGACACATGGACAAAAACTATGAGGGGGTGGAAATGGGAGGGAGGTGGAGAGGGCTCGGGTGGTGGGCGGGGGTAGGAGTAAAAAACAGAAAACTGTACAAGATCAACAATTAAAATAAAAATTTTAAAAAAAGTTTAAAAAAATGTGTTTAAGTAGGCTGCTAGGGAAAAAAAGAGAGAGAGAGAAATAGTAGCCAAAAAGAACATATAAAACTAGAGTCAGTGAGTAACATTAAGAGTTATAAAATGACAGCATGCATGTCTCCCAGGCCTGGCCCCTCAGGCCTCCACTCTTCCTAGGCTGCTGCTTTCTGGCTATGGCTGCAGGGAGAAAACGGGTGATGTTGCCAATGGCTTTACCCATTTAAGACTCAGTTTTTGCATGTGGTAGCACCCATCTGTCATGAGTATAAAGCAACATAATGGATATTAAAATGCTTTATAAATTAAACACTAAGTAAGTAAATAATTACTATAATTACTAGAAGTAGAGAAAGGAAGATGACATGAAAAGAAGGAATTACTTAGGGAAGCTCACTGCAAAGATAAACACCGCAACATTTCCTGTTTAACAAGTTATGGGGGAAGCAAAGCGAAGCATCCAGTACAAGTCTCCCACATCCTGTGCCCTTAATCATTATTTGATGCTTTTTCTTCCACATTAAGTCCTAAATCAAGGAAAATCTGGTGAAACTGTCCTCCTTACTCCTAGTAATCCAAATTTAGACCACTCTCAGTAATACTACATTCAAGGTACCAGATTTTTATGAGTTAGCTCAGGTATCTGCTATTCATCCACTGAAATGCTATTTACCTACTGAGGTCACTCAATGAGCAAAGCACAAGTTTTGGCTGTGGGGACAGAAGGATGCATAAACCCAGTCCTAGACCTCATGCGGCTTTGTGTGTCCTAGAGAGGCAGCCTGTGCACAAAGACGCGTAAGAGAAGGTAGAATGAACTAGGTGACAAGACCTTAGGAATTCTGAGAGGGAGTGATTTCTTTGGGGCTGGGGAAGGTGGAAGAGAGATGGGGTGAGTTTTTTTAAAGGACCAGAGGCATTTGGATCTTGAAAGATAAGAAGAGTCTGGGGGTCCAGGGTAGGGAATTCAATGTGAATGAAGGGAGAGAGGTCAGAGACTATGGAGTATATAAGAGAAATATGCAGTTTACCAGCATACTTTGGGTTTTAATCTATTTTAGGGAATGAATATAAATTGAATTAATAATTGCATTTCTAAAATATAAAACTTAATAGAAGCAATGAATATACTATATGCTCAAAATGGCCAACTTAATATCAGGACAAAAGTATTTCTCTGAAATGTTTTATTAGTACTATAGTATTCATAAAATTAGACATAATAACAAACATCTAGTATACCTTCTGCTGGCAAAAATTACTTCATTTTCTTTGCCAACATAAGTAAAAACTGATCATCTGTTTCCATCTGTGCTGGAAAAACAAGTAGTCATTAAATGCAACTGTTATGCCTGTCTAAAGCCTTGAATTCAAGTTGTATTCATGAGGTCCTGTGTCAATGACAAATGAAACCAAGTGCATACATCTGGATCTGCAGGGAGTAGGGCACACTAAAAAATACTTGAGATCTAAAATAAATAAGGAGCTCTGGAAGAAATCAAGAAGTGGCCTAGAGAAAATAAGAGTGTGTAACTCATGCATGTGCACAAGATTGCCTTTTGGTGTCTGCACAGTGAGACTTCAGTGATAGGCAAGATCCCTGAAGGGCTGGATGCAGGGACTCATTTACACCATTTTGAACAAGAACTAGAACCAGCACTTTATAACCCTAGCTGAAATTGTTTGAGAAACCACAAAGAGGTACACAGTTGAATTCAAATTAATTGGCAAGCAAAGAAACTTAGGAAACAGCACAGGGTGGTCCATAATTCCTTTCGAAAACTAGTGATTCTGCTAGCAAGTAAATTCATAACAGAGAGACTAATTTTCAGAGTACAATTCACACATTTTGGTTAAGAGTACCATTTATACTGTTCTCCTTGATTCTCACTTCTAGACACACTCACAGAAGTACTAACAAATTCTGTATATGAATGGGTATAAACATATGTTTATATGATTAAGGTTCAATGTCTGGTTGTAAATTAGATAAGAAAACTGTACTGCATTGCATGTCAGGAGATCTGCAATGTATTGGTCACGGTCCAGACACTTAACTAGTTGTCTGACAGGAGCAATTTAAATTCATTGCCTGTTCTATTGTTTCTTCTCAATGAAGGAAAGAAGATGGTCTGCATTAGTATTCTTCAAACTTGGGTAAATAACATGTCCCAATAAGGGTGGAAGAAAATATAAGAACATTGTGATTTTTGATTAGAATTTCTGTATATTCTAAAGTATATAAGTACCCTTGTGGGCCAAAGAAAATACCTATGCTTATATGCATATAGTAAAGCTTGTATTATTTTATTTTGCCAGTAAGGGTCAAGAAACTCTGGCAAACACTTCTCTAGATGACTTGGATGACCTAGATGACCTAAGCACCTTCCAACCTTAAATGTCTGTTATCTGAATGGTTCAGTTGTTACATTTGCTTCAAGGTCTGCATATATAGGTTTGAAGAATTACTTGTGGCCCACAGCTTCACATTGACTCCTGGATAACTGATGTGTCTCCCCCTTGACCTAGATCTCCTCAAGGGCTGCTTCTACCACCTCCCAAGTCCTGTTGCCCTCGAGCCCATGACAGAGCCCAGCAGACATCAGGTGCTCAAATGTAAGATTGTCAAAGGAATAAATCTCTATTTCAAGAAATACTTATCTACTTTGAAAAGAGAATGCAGAAAAATTAGTTTTTGATCCTCATAGATGAATATTTATCTGGATTTGTTAGTGGCAGAGTCCATTTTCTTCTAATATCTATATTTTCTTATTCAACACCACTGTCACCTACAATCTCTGTTATTGATAACATTATTCAGGAATCCTTTTCTCATTAAAAGTTGATGAAGTCTTCAGATATGGAAGCTGAAAAATAAATGTCTGTCACATGGAGCATAATTTCTTTGACATTAAATACAGACTTGAAAGGTTTCTAAGATTGGAGAATATTGCATTTTTGGACAGAAAATATTGATTATATCATGAGAATACAGAAAGAGAATGAGTGAGAAAGAAAAAGTGTCTCACTCTCAGATGGCACTCTGCGGGGCTTTAAGGCTGATAGGTTATTTTTCCATACCACACTTTTATTTACTTTTTGATCTAGTAAAAAGAGACATTTCTGACCGGTTTTCTATCACCACCATTATACAGGAACCTGGAACTAAGAAGTCAAAGATTTAACGAAATAAAGTACTCCTTCAGGGAATATAAAAGATTCTAAGTTTCCAAAGAGTACAGTTACTGTCTAGTTTGCCATATTTGGTAACACTACAGTTGGCAGAATAATCATGAGTCTGTGAAACATAAGAACATCAATAAAGAAAATATCACAGATCTATTCTTATTACTGGTTTCTCCAATGCAGAGTATAGGCATGTATTTTAGAATTACTTCATGTCCACGTTGCAAACTTTATACATTTCCATTTAAAGCAGACATCTCCTTCATGATGTAGTAGTGACTATTAATACTAATGAACAAAGTCTGGAGAGAAAAACAATCCTTTTTCACTTAGGTCCCCACATTCCATCTCAAATGTTGGTGTTCCTCAGGCTGCACCCTTCTTTTCAGTTTCCATTTCCTTGGAGTCAGCTGCCACACTTACACCAATGTCCCCTTACTCTCTAATCAGCATCCTCGCCCCGGATACCCATGTCCCATTGTCCACTGTAGCTTTCCATGGGGAGTTTCCACACTTGTGTAATATCCCCATGATTTTTTCGAATGAACTCATTTTTGTGTCTCCCTTTCCACTACACCTATTCATTCACTATATTCCCCATTTTGGGGAAATAAAGCATTGATTCAGTTGATATAGGGACCTGAGAATTATCCTTGACTCCTTTTTCTCCTTTACCTATGTGTTGTATGTTTGTGCCACCTATTTTCTGACAATTTTCTGCACGCTCATGAAGAATATAGGTTCTTGTGAAAGAAAGAACTTTATCATTTTCCCTCTGCCTTCTGTCACTGCAAGGAGATGTTAAATGACTTGAAGCATTTACAGTGAAGAAAGCAGGGGCAAATTTGTCCACCACTTAAGTTACATGTGCAAAGTTGTTTGACTACTGAAATGATGAGCTATTCAGTTCAAGAAAGTGCAGGTGTGAGTTAATGAGTTATTGTGGGAGGAGATGTATTTTACACCTGTGTTTACAGAGATGGCATCTTTGAATGTTTGCTTTTGGTTCAGTGTATGGGCTAACTAATCTTCTCGAGAATTTTGCGTGGCTATTACTACAGCTTGAATGCTTAACATTTTGAGTCTCCAGGTTTTGTTTTTGGATTGGAAAACCCTCAGTGTACCTCATTTGTTGGCGAATTATTAGTTAATTAAGTTGGATTCGCATAGTCCTTTCAATATGAAAGCAAGAGCAGTTTTATGCTAAGAGAAGTTGGTTAATGACAAGTACTTAGAAGCTCAAACTAGCCATATTTGTTTTAAGAAACCCTTCAGACTAAGTCCCCTCCTGGTGATTTGTTTTATTTACTGAGATATAGAAACATACTTCCCATCCGGTGGTGCAATGCATCAGTTGCAAGCCAAATGAAGCACACTGACCTCTGAGCTCAAAGCCTTCTTAGGAGTCCAGGACAAATTTTTGCCAAGCTGAGAGATGATAGAGATGAGAAGTAATGAACCAAGTTACTTATTTAGATCAACTAAAGTCTTGATCCATGTCCAGTAATAGCCATTTCATTTGGCAATCTTTCCTCCTTGTCTATTGTAAAAAAGAAAGACTTTCCCAAGTTCTCCGTTTCCTAACTGCTTAGTACTTAAACTCTACAAAAGCCTTTCAAGAACTGACCTCAGGGAGAGGCAGGACCTGAGCTTCCAAGTGTCAGTTTTTCCTTATCACAACCATGTAATAGGCCTGTGTCACAAGAGATCAACAGAACATTCCTGGGTGGTGGGATTGAGATAAATTGTTTATGTTATGCTTGATACTTGGGGTGCTGAGTGTTCCTCTCCATCAGATATCTTGGTTAATTCCTTAAGACTGGCCACACCATCACTTGTTTTTGCCTGGTTATGTATAAAATTGTTTTCAGAGCATTTTACTGTCTAGAATCAGGCTACAAAGCCCAATAGCAATAGGAATTAAGATTCTTTTCTTTCAGATTTTCATATGGTTATTTTCTTAAGTGGAAATGTTTCTACACTGAGAAAAGAGTGGGCCGTACTGTTTACCTTTTTGTATGAGAACATGAAGTATGCCAATGGCCTCCCTCCCTCTTCTTTCCTAACATTGGACGTAAAATATGTTCCAAGAATCTAAAAATGGAAGCTGCCTTTTACAGCAGTGCCTGGAAGCAGAGAATCATTAGACATGGTGTCAACGTTGCCATTAGAAATCATTCTTTGGGTGTTTAATGACAGTCCCTGAAAGTTTGCTTCTGGCAAAAACCTGACCCCCAAAGCCTCAGCTGGGAAATAGAATACAAAACTGAATTTTCAAATAACCTGTCTAGCAGTGCTTTTTGGTTATCTTTATGAACTGAAAAGCAGCTTCTATGACAGGATTCAATTCCATTAGAGATTATGCTATTAATAATACTGCTGAATTATTTTCAATATTCAATTTAAAATAATGGCTCAGTAACCTCATGACTTTTGGAAAATAAGCCTCTGCAAAAGAAAAATTCTACTTGATCAGAAATTAGGTATGCATGTGTACCACACACCTCAGAGAGAGAATACCTTGGGGTCATGCATGTACTCAAAAGCCACATTTATTCACATACAATGTCCTTCCATTACAATATCCTTTGCCTTAGCAGTGAAGAAAATTAAATGATACCAATTAATAGAAGGACTTATTGCAATTCCTCAGTAAGTCAGCAGAAAAGCCAGAAAGCAGGAACATACCCCTCAGTGGCCGATTTTTTAAAGTAGGACAGATACATCCACACACACTCTCTTCCTTCTGTGCTCTCCCTGCTCGTGGAGACTCCCAAAAGCCCATTTCTAGCTAGAAATGGAATCTCATGCTTTAGAAAGTATTTTTACTTGAACATTTGACATTCTGCTCAGTCTTCCCGAAGAAGAGTTTTCCCAAACTGTACTTCTACATTTTCAGCAGCAGAAAACTGGACTTCTGGGTATAGGAATATCAACTTTCATTTGTATGTCTAAAAGCTGCTTGTTTCCATAAACCTAAGTTCTTCTGTGTGACTGTTAAACATTTGCAGGTGCAATTTTCAAGAGATGGAGATGATGGGCCTGCAAATGTGGCCCTTGAAGTAAAAGATGATCAAAAATAAATCAAATGATCATCATCAAATTAGTAACAACTGAAAGTGAAAGCAAAAGATGAGGTAATGAGCAAGCCCTCCTCACCATCATTCACCAGCTCATGATGAATCTTATAAGCTGAATCAAAAAGGATAATGAACACTGAGAGCAGTATTTAAAAGCTTGATTCTTTTTGTCTATCAGGATGCACCTGGTGAAAGAAGGTTCCGAGTGTCCCAGTCTAATGGTTGTGTGATATTTGCACCTCTCCTCTCTTCTGCTCTGTCACCACATTCCAAAGTTTCTTTTGTTGAAATATTTTATGGATTCATCCTTCCCTTGCACTGTTAGGGCTCCTTTGTTTGCAAGCAATAAGAACTGGTTCGGACTACTGTAATCAGAAAGGAATTTATTAGAGGGAAGCATGATAGTTCTCAAAAGGAGGCACCAAGGCAACGCCAGGGATCTGCGGCATGAAGAAACAGAGGGTCTCAACAGGGCTTTGCTGTTGGAGAGAACAGGTGCCAACAGTTACACTTCCTTCTATCTCCCTTCTAAAGTTCTGTATCTCAGGGAAAGAGTGTCTGCTTGACCTAGCTGTGAATGTTCTCTCTGGTGGGGGAGGGTAGGATACATTGATTAACAAGATGGTATCTGGTGGAGAAGTCATTCCCTAAGTAAAAGCAGGAGGCTGTTACCAGTGAAAGTGAGAATCGGTGCAGGGCAGCCAAACCGATGAATGTCCACCACATTCTTCTAGACTAGGATCTTATTTCCTCAGGACTAACATTTCAGATTAATGTAACTTATGACATAGCCTTTAGTCAATGCATGAATCTGTGCTAGAATATCTTGAACAGAAGACATACAGAATCTGCAAGAATATTATCAGGCCCAGGGCGTGCACTACCTTATAAAGAAGCTGGTTATTCAGATTTCAGCAATTTTCCTTTTGTTGAGCTAAAACCATTCATTCCATTGCTCGAGGCATTGAGTGCCTAGAAGGTTTCAACCAGCCTGCTGGTGCTGATGTAGCCCTCACAGACATGATAGTCTAACATAACGTCTGCTCACCAATCCTAATTCTTCACACCCACTCTAGTGCTACATTTCAGAATTCTGAAGAGTAACTCAACTAGCATAGTAAAATCTAGAAGCACGTGAACAAACAATAGTCACTTGGAAACTATAATGGAAGAAGTTTCCATTCATCGTAGCACCTCAAAATATAAAATAGCTTACAAAGTACTTAATGAGAAATTCGTAGTTCTAATGTGAAGATAGCGATAAAAATTTACTAAGGGCCATAAAAGATAACTTGAATAAATGGAGAGAGATATTCCTGGGTGGGAAGGTTTAACAACTGTAAAAACACCTCTTCTCAAATTAATCTAAAAATTCAATGTAACCATAATCATAATCCCAAAGTTATATTTTGCTTGAGACCTAACAGATTCTTAAAGTCCATCTTTAAGAATAATAAATATTTACATATTGCAAAGAAGCTCAGAACATGGGGAAGGGGGTAAGGGATTGAAATGAGCCATGAAGTTGAAATGACAAAAATGGTAAAGACCAAAAAGCTCAGCAGAACAATAAAAAGCTGAGAACACACACACACACATATATATATCTCCACACATGGAATTTATATTAGAAATTGAGAGGTTAAAGTTGAAGGGTTGTAGGACAGGTGGATAACCCTCCAGGGAAAAATCGCATCCCTAAAATGTCCTGCAGCTCATATCAAAACAAATTTCAGTTAGATTTTATTGTAAAAATAAAACCAGACAACTATTAAAAGGAAGAATATATTATCATTAATAAACATTTGGGTTTTCTAAATGTAAATTAATAAAATCTTAGGCTTTGTAAAGAGGAGATAAAATTAACCACAGAAAAATTGAAAACATCTACAGTAACTTTTTACCTTACCTAACACTATAAACCATATTGAAAATTTATTTAAAATGTAAAACCACAAACTGGAGAATATAACCTATATGATAATCAAAAGGTGAGTATTCTTAATAGAAGAAGAGCTCCTAAAACTTAGTGTGAGAAAGATAAACATCTCAGTAGAAAAAAAAAGGACAAAGAACATAAATAAGTAGTTCACCAAAGGATAAATCAAAATTGCCAATGACATGTAATCCAACTGCTTTCCTCGGTGAAAATATAATAAATTTACATCAGAATAAAATGGAACTTGATTATCAAGGGAGCAGGAATGAATAAGACTTAGGGTGGTAGAGATGGGAGTGAATAAGCTCTCACATTGTTGATGAAAAACAAAAGGACAAATTTTTCAGAGGATAATTTGGATGAATTTTTCCAAGACATTAAAATTTTAGCCTTCTTATTAACCCAGCAGTGGTATTTTTAGGCAGTTATATAAATAGAAATCCAAACATCAATCTATAAGAGTTACCATTGCAATTATATTAATAATATTGAAAACTATAAACAATTAAAAGGTTGGTATAATAAATTATGGAAGTTGATATGATATGGTAGGTAGCCATTAAAAACAACAATATAGAAGAACATTTGATGTTATGAAAAACATTCACTATAAATTGTTAAGTGAAGAAAACCAAGTTACTTAAAAATAAACAATGTATGCATGCATATATTTAATCAAGTATATGTACATGCATAAAATTAGATGGACCCAGACCACTATTAACAGTAGTTGTTAATAGGCAGTAACAACACACATAATTCTAATTTTATTTCCTTCTATGAACTTGCATTTTCTACAATGTACAAGGTGGAGCAAAAGTAGGTTTACAGTTGTGCCTGTGGAAGTATGATACAATAATTAATAAACAATAAGACAAGAATAAACCCTGTGTTTCATGTACACACAACTGTAAACTACTTTTGCCCCACTCTGTACATGCTCTACTTTAGCCATAAGAGAGAAGTTTTTAAAAATGTTTTTAAAAAGCAGATACGTTCTGCTAAAAGCAAAAGAAATCCTCTCTAAAATGAAATCTTAAGTGAAACCCAATTCGTGGAACTAATACAGAGCTGAAGTCGGGCACCTAGAGCACTGTTCACTTGGTAGACACCGTTGAGCAGCCACTCTGAAATGACGGGGCCAGGGGATTCTGTCGAGAAACCATTGCTGGTAAACCCTGTTCCTAGGGCCTACATGACGTGTGGTTAGTGAGCCCGGGCAGAGTCCCATGATCACTGGTCACCGCTCAGCTACTCCATAAACTCTGTGATAGCTCATTCCATTTAGGTCACTGTAGTCCTTGTCATATATTCACTTGTTAAGCACTTTAGAAAAAAGTTTTTTAGATTTTAGCTTTGCATAATATTAGTTTACTTGTGGATTAGAAGTAGAAGAATTTTTATCACTACCTCAAGCACCCTCAGAGAATTTAATTTGATACCACACCTTCAGATTTTATTGAAGGCTGATTTGGAAATGACTACATGAGGAATAGATTTCCATCTTCCCTGAAACTATTATTAAATATGCTGTCCATTGGGGTGTTGAAAGGCCCTTATATAAAGAAGCATGTAATAAATTCCCCTAAAATTTTAGTACCAAAAAATCATTGCCCATTTTTATAAATGAGTATGATATCCTTTCATAATGATGTATTTTTCCTGCATAACTCATCATGTTTTCCTTTTGGCTTTGGCTGCCAGAAAGCTCAGAGTCACATTTATGGACAAACCACAGCAACGAACAGCTGCCTAATTTTGCAGAAAAACTCTATACCAAAGCATTTTAGTGTGTATTCTGAACTAAATGGTCCCATGATGTATATGTTATAAGTTATTGCAAATCCAATTTGGAAATAAGATAGGATTAAAGAATTAATAAAGAAACACATACATAATTTGGACTAAGCAGGCTTGTCTTTAGTTGCAGAAAATGCTCACACTTAGACTGGTTTGTATCCAATGCCTATTAGGCACGTCGCTTAATCTGAAGCACTGCTCTGCACTGAGTGTGCCCCTGGGCACAGCCATGGACATTTGGGTCTTTCTGCTACTTAGGACCACACCTGCACCCATCCATCCCATCACACTAATTCCTAAGTGATGGTCTCCATGGCATTTTTAAGGATAACATGTTAAAAAGTGTGGTCAAAGAGCAAGGTGCAGATATACCAGAAGAAACCAAAAAAACCTGGAATTATCTTTTGGAGGGCAGTCCCCTTGTAGTACTGGCTTCCCTGGCTAAGTGAGTGTTCTAGGAACCCATCTGCATCAGTGTACCAGCTGGCATTGTTGTGAGAGTCTGCATTCAGCTTCAGGGAATTTTTTTTTGAAGACTCTTTCAATGCATTTGTTCATTTCATGATGAATGAGTTATTGGATTGGCCAAAAAAGTTTGTTTAGTACTTTTCTGTACAATGGCTCTAGTAGTGCTTGGATGTCTTTAACTTCATTTGAAATAATTTTGTTAGATTGTATTGTGACAGTTGTCATATCAGCATGTATTAAAAAACTTAACAAAATTGGTGTATTTTTTAAAAGATTTTATTTATTTATTTTTAGACAGAGGGGAAGGGAGGGAGAAAGAGAGAGAGAGAAATATCAATATGTGGTTGTCCCTTGCACGCCCCTAACTGGGGACCTGGCCCTCAACCCAGGCATGTGCCCTGACTGGGAATCAAACCAGTGACCCTTTGGTTTGCAGGCCAGTGCTCAATCCACTGAGCCACCCCCACCAGAGCAAAATTGGTGAATTTTTGTGCAGCCATTTTAATACTGAAAATGGAAGAAGTTATGCAACATTTTTCATGTATTTTGCTTTATTATTTTAAGAAAAGTAAAAACATAACTGAAACATAAAAAGAAAAAGATTCGTGCAGTGTATGGAGAACATGCTATGACTGATCGAACATGTGAAAACTGGTTTGTGAAGTCTCTTGGTACTATTTGACCAAATGGTTCTTTGCTGTGGGCCTGTCTTCTACATTGGGAGATGTTTAGCAGCACCCCTGGCTGGCCTCTACACACTGGAAGCCAGTAGCAGGAGAGATAGCCGCCGACATACTCAAATATCCAAATCAATCAAGTTATTGGTGAAGATGAAAAATGTGTCTTTTATTTTACAGAAAAAAACTCAACAGACTTTTTGGCCACCCAATATGAGCATCCCTGCCCCACCCACTGACCTTCTGGCAGTGTTTGACCGAAAACTGCACGACTCCTGAGCCCCACCATCCCTATTCAGCGGATCTCGCCCCAAGGGACTTTTTTTTGTTTCCTCAAATGACAAAAGTCCTCAAAGGGAAATGTTTTGCCTTTGTGGAAGAGTTGAAACAAAAACACAGCAGAAGCACTAAAAAGCATCAAAATCGATGAGTTCAAAACTGTTTTGAGGAGTGGGAAAACATCTCAATAGGGGCAGTGCATCAAATGGAGAGCACTTTGAAGGTGACTGAAGATTAAATATGTAGGAATAAATACACAATTTTTATAAATAAATTCTACTTTTGGGGTCCCCCCTTGAACATGGACCATCCCCTTTGAAGTAATTAATAGAACAAAATCTTGCTGAAATGGACCAGGAAATAGACCATATTTCACACACAAAAACAAACCATTCCTGTGTGTGTATGTGTGTGTGCATGTGTTTATTACAATGTACAACAGCAGACTAAACAATATCAAGTAAGTTAAGATACTTCTTTATCTTCCAGATGGGTCAAATATGTATTCTTATTTTTAATATTGCTAACATCATTTTACAACATGGTAAGTGATGGAATGTGAAGAAAAGGGAACTGATGGATATGCATTGTTCGCCTCCATTATTTCATTGAAGGGACACCAGCGGTCTTCTCTGGGGAATGCTTCAGCTCTTCAGCAGCCTCCCTGTTAACTAGTAAGGCACTAACGTAACAGAGGTGGTGTTGGAATGCTTTGGATACAAGGGCCCAGCAGGGTGGACTCAGGTAATGTAGCCCTGATTGTAGTGACATAAGCTTATGGCTGGCAGGGTGGCTTTCTGTGTCAATGACAGACACCCTCAAAGCCTGAGGGAGTAGCTTGGTCCCTGCAGCTCTGCAGTAAGTTGGGTCAGCCACCCAGAGTACCAGGATAGATATCATTACAAAAAAGATTTGCCAAGGAGTTCATGTTCAAAGTACAGCCCACAACAGCCTAGGAGCAAGAGTACCAGGCAGGCTCCTGGGGCCCAAATATCTTCCTATTCTTAGGGGCCTGCCTCATATTTCACAGGTGAAATTTCATTCAAGGTAATGATGCTTGGTGCCCCAAAGCCCAGCCTCTGGAATGAAATCTCCAAATTTTATATCCCAGCTCTAGCACTTACTGTTGGCTGAGTACACTAGGTACAGTTCCTAACTTTGAATCTTTCTGTAAATTAATGAGAACATTCATAAAAGGCAGTTAGCCAGCACCTGTAGCATAGCTCACTTTCAATATAAGTCAACTTTTATTATTTTAGGTTTAAAGTACCACTTATTAAAATGCAAATTACCCTAGAGAGGTACACTGTTACCAGGTAACACTTTAAGAGAGATTTTCACCACTTGAATGTCAGTTAAAATGTGGGGAGCATCAAGGACCTGGGACTGGAGCCCAGGAGAAGCAGGAAACCAGGGAAAGAAGACACAGCTTTGACATTTTGCCAGGAGCCACAGTCATTCTTCTACACGGAAAAGCACCCAAGCGTTGCACCAACCTAAGTGCAAACCCTCCCTGCTGCAGAAAGCCAATCTAATTGTTGAATCCAGATTGAGGGACCCACAGCCCTGGGGATCCTAAGGACTTCCCCTTTCTCTCTCAACTGTTCCATCTCAGAGGACTCTGTATGGAGGGAGCATTAAGCTGTAGAGCCTCCATATTAGTTCTGTTTTCTGGCCCGCCACAGAATGTGCGCAAAGACTGTAGAGGCTGTGTGCATGGAGATGGGCATACTCGGGGGAGGCTGCTTCTATGGGCGCTTGCTGTTAACAGCTATTCATGAAGGTACCCATCACCTCTGTCAATTAGTCATTTATAGATTGCAACATCCCCTCCTGAGCGGCAAGGGGAGAAGGAATGGTATTTTGGAGACTTTCAGTTCAGCTGTTATGCACAAAATAGATGAATTATTCTTTTTTAATCCCCAGAATACCCAAAAGGGGCTGATTCGGACACCCACCTGTGCAGAATGAAGCACTGACCTGTTAGGCCGGCGGCCTCGGCAGACAGGAAGGCGCTCCAAGACAGCAGGAAAAACAGGCCTGTTTCCAGCAGAGGGAACTCACACAGTTTGGTAAATTTGGTCAAGTGACGAAGATGAGTTAAGGGAAACAACAGCTGCTTTTACAGCTAAATTCCCTTCCTGGCCGAGAAACACTGATGTGGTTGTGATAGTTTCAGAGGAAGGGAACTGATTTTCAGGCCTGGCTGGATGGCTGCAACTCTCACTGGGATGGCTGCGAAGGCCAGGTGAGTTTCATGCTTCCCTGGGGGCTGAATACTCTGGGGAAAACACAAACCGGTGCTTGAGTGTTTTGTAAAGTGTCTTACCTAGAGGATAAAATCAGCTAACTGTGGGTATAAAACCTCTTGAATTTGGCCTTGGGCCTTGGGGTGTGCCCCTCAGGAGGCTGTAGCAGACCCAGGAAAAAGCCCCAAAGTGTGGGTGAATGAGATGCTGCAGGTACATCAGCACCAACAATTCCACTACTCCCTCGGGGGATGCTAGTCTGTGACAGATCACCTTGAACACTCTTCTGTCCTGGGGAGGGAAAGAGGATCAGGAGAAGCATTAGATTCAGATAGGGAAGCTGACCAGGTCCCCTTGGTATAAGCAGGATGAGGAAAATGTATATTATTTCTGGAGTCAAACAAGAAGCCCTTTTGCAGGAAATGGGCTATTTATTTATTTATTTATTTATTTTTGGCCAGGATGACACTTGGTCAATAGCCTAGAAATTGTAAATAGAGCGAAGGTACAGTGACCCAAGTCATGCAGAGAAGGGGTTACGGAGAGTGATTAGGGGTGACCAGGGGGAAAGGGTTACAAGCAACTCTGCCCATGATTAGGCAAAAGCACTCTGACAAGTAAGGAAAAGAAATGTTGCATTTTTATGCCTCTAGAAAAAAATCTAAAGAAGAGTCCACATTAAGAGGTGTTTGGCAGCAGGGCAGGGAAGCAAAAACCATGACACTGGGGTAGAAGGTCCAGGTTCATGTCTTGGTTCTGCTAGTCACTGGGTGGTGGACTTCTGAGCAATACCTTAACCTCTCTAAGTCTCACTTCTATCCTACGTGAATGGTCAAGGAGAATAAGTCCAGCTCTCACCAGGGTGAAGAGTAAAATAAGATGAAACTTATTAAAAATGTTTTATAAAGTATTAGAAAACACAATACGCCAAGAAGAGGCAGAATATGTCACGGTTGAGACCATGGCCTCTGGGGTTCAGGTTCTCGGCATCAGCTTGGGCGTGTCCCATGGTCACTCCGTGCCTTGGCTTCCCTGAGTGAAGGAGGGAATAAGGACTCCACCTGCCTCCTAGGTGTGTAAACCAGTTACTGTGTGTTATGCACTCAGAAGAGTGTGCCTGGTATGCAACAAGGAAGTAATTCCTAAGTGGAGGGAAACATGGGCCGCCCTTTGACCCTTTTCCCGCATCCCGTCTTGCTTCTGGTGGAGCTTGTTCCTCTGATTCTCTCTTCTAGTTTATTGTCCAGAAGGCTTCGGCCAGTCTGAGTGACAGGTGTCAGGTGGACATTGGACTTTTTTTCTTATAACCTCTTCCAGAAAGCAGTTCAGTTTTCAGGCAATGCCCAAAGCTTGTCCAAAGCCTAGGGGCCTTTGCTGATTGTGGGCAAGCTCTGGAGGTCAGCACAGTGGAGGGAACACCTGTGCACCTGTCTGCTACCCCGCCTGCGTCTGTGAGAGTCAAGGACACTGTGTCCTGCGTGACCGATCGTGCGACAGTGCCCGAGCTGCCATCTCTTCGGTATCTCCACCTTCCTGTCCAGATCTGATCCAATTTCACGGTAGACTTTCAATCTCCAGGATTTTTTCCCCTTTCCTTATCAACTCATTTACTTATGTGTCCACACATTCCCTTCACATCAGGCAGAGAAGAGCTTCAACTTCAGTTCTTCTACCTAGAGCAGGCTCTGGAGCCAAAGGCCTGGGTTTAAATGCTGGCCTGAAAATGCCCTAGCTGTGTGGCCGCAGACAAGTTATTTAACCTTTATGAGTCTGTTTCCTCAGCTGTAAACTTGGGAAGATAACACTGTCTTTCCTCTCAGGATTACTATACAAACTGTCTGAGGTAGTCCATGCACAATGGCAAGGACAATGGCTAGCACATGGTAGTACTTGCAACAAACATTAGATGATATTATTATTATCATGTTAATTGTTACTGATATATGACCCAGGCTGAGATATTTAAACTCCTTGACCTCAGTTTTCCCGTGTTAAAGTGAGGTTAATTATAACCTGTCTTACAGGGTTGATTCAAATGAGAAGATGTATATAAAGGTGCTGGCAAAAGCTGACATTTACTAAATGTTATCATCATTACAATTACTCTAAACCTGTGACCTCCATTATAATCCACTTAATAATTAAGAAGCAGCCCTGGCCTGTGGTGGGCTCAATGTGCCAGCCTGAGAATCAGAGGGTTGCTGGTTGGACTCCCAGTCTGGGGCACATGCCTGGATTGCAGGCCAGGTGCCCAGTAGGGGGGTGTGCGAGAGGCAACCACACACTGATGTTTCTCTCCCTTTTTTTCTCCCTCCCTTCTCCTCTTTAAAAATAAATAAACAAAATCTTTAAAAAATAACAATAATTAAGAGGCAATAGGGAGTAGTGATCGGGAGCACAGTCTGTCTTGTGGTTTCACTCCCTGGGTTTGAATCTTAGCTGCATGACCTTGAATAATAGTTTACCTTTTCTAAACTTCAGTGTCCAATAAAAATACCATCTGCATGATCTGATTACCATGAAGGTCAAATGAAGTATTGCGTGTAAAACAAATGTAGGGGTCCTGACGTTTTGTAAATAGTTGGTAGATTATTAATCAGTATCTTTGTTAGCCATCAGCCCTACCTTTCTGACTGACTTTATTTCTGTCCATGGAATTGACATTCGCCAGGGTTTGCAGGACAAAACTTAGGAGTGGACTTGGATTCTCTCCTCTTATTTATCTCTTATAACACACCAACCACTAAGTTCTAGAAGTTATTTGAATATTTCTCTTTCTTGATGTTTCCCCAGAGTTATCATCACAGTTTCCTGGATTCCAATCCTCCTCCTCTGATCATCCCACATGTTACTCATTTATGTTTTAAAAATAGGACTTTCATTGCATCACTGTGCTGAGCAGGATCTCCTTGGAGTAACACTCCCAGATACTCTACAAGCTGACTCTGTCCCACCGTTCCCTCTCATTTTCCTTTGCTCATCAGCCCAAACCCTCTGGTCCCCCCAGGCACATGCACCATGTGCCCCCTCAGTGCCATCCCCACTCCTCTTGAATCACCTACCATGTAGCCTTTGCCTATATTCTACTAGCCCAAGCCCAAGTCTAACCTTGCATGTAAATACTGTTCTTTAAATTATTTTCTAAGATCGTGAGATTGGCCAAGAGTCTATTAAACTATTCCAGACACAATGTCCTCATCCTCATTTCAATAAGTTGAGTTGAAACAGTCCTAATAAATTGGCTGTGGCTTTGGCTCTCAGTTTCTATCTAGGTATTACGTAGAGTTTGTTGTTCCAAGCTAGTTGAAGGTAGGGTCCATGTTTGACTCCTATTTCGAAACATGATTTACTCATATCTTAGAAACACGTGGTAGAACCTAACCTTTTAGTAGATGGTGAGCCACTGCAGGAAAAGACCCCAACGTATTTTTTCTTTGTCCGGGACCCAGACCCATCTCACACTTTTTATTTCTACTTTTTGCTTCAAGATCTTTGGTTATCCTTTGCTCTGCCTCTTCTCTGTGGCCTTCATTTGACTCTCACACTTGTCATTGGCCTTCTGGATTTCCTTCTCAACTTTGACTTATTTTTGCATCCTTCCGAGCACTCAGAGTGAACAGCCCTCCAGATCAGCATCATTCCCCAGCTCAAATCCTCTAAGAACTCTACCAATCCTCCTACCTTTCTGCTGCAAAAGAGGGAATGACATGACTCAACTGCCAGATTATCATTTCTGCAAACATCATTTCTTCCATGCTTGCCATCTTTTTCCCTAAAATAGCTATAGATGCTTGTTTAAACCCACAGTGATCTTTGGTTTGGCCAACACTGAGCTAGTGATTGATGCAAACTTAAGAAGGTAGTAGAGGATATGGATACCTAGTTTACCATTTCCAGTCAATCCTGACTTGTTCTAGACCTTGAATCTTCAGTTGTCCCTCCTGACCCTAATACAGCCAATCCTGGTGCCCACTCCTACCTGTTTTCTGAGGTAGTAATTTTTTAAGACAGTTAGTATCCTGTGATTAGACAGTATCAGTAGTGCTAAAATTGGCCTTGGACCAGACAACTACCTGGGCCCCCTTGCCACTGGTACCAACATATGACTGAAAGATGACTCAGATGGCCCCAGTGGCATTGCATCATCCCTGAACCAGACTAGCCATTTCCAAGGCCTGGAGGTTGTCCATTTTCAGAAACATTCCAAATACATTGCTCTTAACAGTCCCCAGCTTCCCACATACAGACAAAGGATATCAGTGCTGTGACAACAGCATACGCAGACCCCATTGCAAATGAGCCTGCGAAGATCCCCAGGAAATTCCCCACGGACTGGAAGAATGCCGCAGCGTCAAAGGCATTGGGATTCTCCTTGGGACTGTAAATGGATATAGAACTGCAAAGAGAAGAGAGTGAAGGTTAGCCAGTGATTTCCATCTTACTGCCCAAGCACCAAAGTCTGAATTTAGCACCCACTTTTGAAAAGGGCACCTTCTCTTACCAGGTTAGGTGCCGGATAAAAGAGTTCAGGGGAAACGAAGGAGAACAGGTAGAGGTGGGGAAAGCAAAAAGCTTTCCCTTTCCTTGGCACCCCCATATTGCTGCTAGTCAGTAAACATTTTTATATCGGAAGGGTCATAAAGAATATTGTTTCAGAGCAAACTAGGCATTAAAGCATGGTAGGTATATAAGGAATCTGCT
This sequence comes from Glossophaga mutica, assembly GCA_039655065.1. Lineage (NCBI taxonomy): Eukaryota > Metazoa > Chordata > Mammalia > Chiroptera > Phyllostomidae > Glossophaga > Glossophaga mutica. The sequence continues at coordinate 169,462,596 of CM077304.1, read as the reverse complement.
GAGAGATAGATAACTGTGAATTATTTAGTAGCCATATGTCTTCAGTGCTGTTATATATTCACAAACGTTCCTGATAAAAAGTGCACTTTTATGGCCTGTGCACAAATGGGTGATAAAATCACAGCGTGCACAAAATATTCTGCTGCGATATTGTTATAAACCACAAAGCACTCCTTCGCTCCAGTGTAACCCTTCAGAAACAGCAGGCTGGGCAAGAGCCTCACAGGATGAACCCCTGGGGAGAAACAAACCCCTCATTTTCCCACAGAAACGACTGGCAGCAGCTGCCTGAGGTCATCTTTTATACATCATTCTGGTGGCTGCCAGCAGATTTATTTCTATAGGGAAAAACCAGTCCACCAATAGGCAGTCGGTTCACTTAAATATTTTTAAGGGTGTCATATTTGTTTTTTTTTTTTTTTACCAGAGCCTTAAACCCTAGAATGTGAATATGAAGGACAAGATATACCCTATTTTAGGAAATACAAACTCCATGTTATAGCATTAAAATGAACAGATGTGTTAGAGCCACTAATTTGGGGATCCTGATGAAATAACATTGCAGGGTTTTTTTTTTTCCTCCAGTTTTAATATTAATAAGAGGTCTTTAAAACTAATGAGAAAAAAAATAAAGAGTTTCTCAATGGATGCTGGAAGGGACTTTGGAGCAGTGTAGAGAGAAGTACACTAGTCACGCTGATTTGCGATTAGATTAGATTGTACAGAGATGTAGTATAATCATGGCATGGATGATTAAAGCATGCTAACTCTCTGACCTTACTTTTTGTGTCTGGAGAGTAGTTAAGAGAACAGGGGGAGTGGATTCCAATTCTCCCAAAGGAAGATGTGTGCCACAAAAAAAGGTAGTTTTAAATGCTCCTAGTTTTTCCCTGATGTTTTTAAACCCCTAAAGTAGAGCGACTTTGATCATGTAATTGGATAAGGAAGATGACTGTTGATCTCAAATGCAGCCCTGACATGTATACAGAAGACGGTTGCCTTTGAAGTGTTCTTCTTTTTGTAAAGGGTTGTGCTTTGCAGAAAAAAAAAAAATAGCAAGTTCATGTTTGGGTCCTTTGTATCTGAGGGTCCTGGGAAAGAGTGCAGAACCCCCTGGCTATTACAAACTTGGTGCCCAAGCTGCAAGGCTAGATGAGAGTTGACATTCGCCAGCGTTATTTCTTCACTTCAATGAAGAAACAACAGCGATGAGAAAATACTGCATTTGCATCCTGCCTTTCAAACGAAGGTTTTTGCCTAGTTACAGTTTTGTAAACAATTCTGTTAATTCCTGAGGCTGTTTCCCGCAGATCTGACTCATAGAATGTACCTCTTCACCCCGCTCTCCACCTCCCGGAGGTATTTCCTCTGTCCCAGTGCTTCCCGAGCCACCCTGTCACATCTTACATCACTGAGCCGTGTCCTGCACCATTATTCACGTAATGTTTTTCTTTAAATCAACTCCTTTTTATTCAAATGCAAAAACTTGTATTGAAGAACATTTATAAAACATAGGTTTGATATGGTAATTATATTTCTTTTTAATAAATATGAGATAATATTATTAAATTTAAAAAGAGTTTACCTGTGCGTCACCTAAAATAATCTGGGTACTTCAGTTAGTTCACAGTCTGCATTTTGGGAGACAATCTCTTCCTGGGCTCTGATCCCCACCCAACAGGACACCGCCAAGCTGCATGCCTTCCCTTAACTGAAGGGGAAAGCTAATTCTTCTTGACCTACAGAGACTCATCCATTGAATTTACCAGCCCTAAATCTCCTCAGGACATATGTACTCGAACCTGCTACGTGCCAGGCGGGGCATTACATGCAGGGTGTTGGGGCAGGCAGGGAAGGGCATAGAGAAGAGAAGCCGAATTTTGAGTCAACAAACATTTTATTGAACAGATGCAAGTCATACCTAGGCAGAGAAGCCTCACAGATAAAAACAAGTAGCTCTAGCCATGGTGTTGAGTGCAGTTTTGTCAGAAACACGCAACTTTCAATGGTGCAGATGAGGAAAGGGACACTAGTTTAGAACAGAGTAACTATTTTAGACTTTTGAGCAAGGAAGGAAGTCAGCAGGCAGTGGTGGGGAGAAGGTATTCCAGGCTGTGAAAGGTGTGTAAGCAAAAGCAAGGAGGCAGGTGAGTTGAGGGCAGCACTCAAGGCAAAACTCTATACTTATAGCTGGAACCCAGGGAGCACGTTTGTGGGCCCCTGTGGAGGGGAAGGGTGCATAGGTGTCATTGCTCAGAGCTTCAAATTCCACACTAAGAATATTCAAAAGTCTTCCCATTACATAATATTTCATCTGGTTGTGCCTGCATTCTAACTTTATTTGATCCTGTAGCATTTCTACCAGGTAACTAGGGCAGCTATTGTTATCCCTCTCTTTCCTCCTTTTCTTTTCTCTTTTAAATAAAATAAAGAAACTAAGAGTCAGAGAAATTAAGATCATATATCTAATTAAGTTCAAAATGTAGATTTCTTTTTTCTCTCTAAAAATGGATCTTTGGGGAAGGAAAACAGGATAGTTGAGTGAGTCTGCCCTGACTCTCAGGGCAATAGGAGTTCAGGTCCTTCAGTTACGTGCCTGGATGGAACATAGCAACACCTTCCTGTGCACAAGGAGCGAGTGGAGCGTGTTGTGTGGGGTCCCATCCCTCTCTCCCCTCCCACAAGCAGGCAAGACTCAGGGCTTCTCACGGAAACCTATGTGCACACCCAGATTCTGCCCTCAGACCTTCAGCTGTCTGGGCCTGGCTTGGGTCTCATTCCACTGGCTAGGACACAGCCTAGAGCCTGGCCTGAGGCAGGCTGGATAAAGACTAATGGGAAGAAGGCAGGCAAACTGGAAAGCAGAAAGGACAGAAGGAAGAAATGCAAGAAGGAAGAAGTCTTGCCAAAGCTGGTTGTCTTTGAAATGAAGCATCCCATACAAGATGTTTTTTAGGCATTGTTTACATGCAGTCATGTTGTGGGTACTTTCAGGGTCATTAATCCAAGCCTGGCACTTGAGACTCCGAACTTGAACCTTAGAGATCTGACCCATATGGGCTGTATGGCCTTGGGCAAGTTACATTCAGACTCACTTTCAAAGTTCCTAAAACGAAGGTAAGAATAGTCCTCTTCTCCCTAAAATGTGGGGATAGGAGGTATATTTAAAACCTGTACAATTAGCATGTGAATTGCAGGGCCATTCATAGAGTACTGATTATGTGCATGAGAAATACTCACTGAATGGTGACTCACCACCATCACCACCATCATTCTGCTGAGAACGTCCCCATGCTCATAGTGCCAGGGTGCCGAGTGCTATGGCTAAACCAGGCCTCATCCCCAGCCATGGGTAGACCCAGTGTGGCTCCCCTCCAGGCACACCAGGCCCAGGGTGCTGCAGATGAACTAGTCACTTTTGCAAGGGAACAGGAAGGTCTCCAGGGAGGAGATGCCCATGTAAGTGAAGCTAGAAGTGTCATGTTTAGTGAGGAGCTCTTAGCTCCCTGGATTGAGGAGAAAAGGCAGGTCCTCAGCAGCCTGGGCTGGGGTCCAGCCTAGGACAAGAACAGGCCAGGACGCTGAGCTTGAGGTGCATCTACCCAAGTTTAATTGGGGCATTTTCCAGGAAAAGCCTTCTGGCTTCTGGTGAGAAAGGAGGCAAAGAAAACAGGAGCCTATGGCCCACAGAGGTTGACGGTCCAAATTAGGGGGTTGTCCCTTCCGCTGCTGTAATCCCCTGTGAAGGAGGCATCCCTCGGCTGTGGTTTTAGGCTTCAACACTAAGCCTCTGATAGTGGAGTGGCTACAGGGGGTGTCGTCAAAAACAACCAAGGTTTGGGGTAGTAGATGCAGAGCTTTCCAATTTCAACCTAAGACAGAAAGAAATACCATGTTCCCTTCCTCCCCTGCACCAAGGGAGATGCTGGAACCATTCGTGGATGCAAATACCAGAGAAAGGAGAGGAAGGGGAGAAGCAGACTTTCTGGCAACCTGTGTGCAGCTTGCTCTTTGGAACCCGCTCTGAAGAGGCACTGTTTATAGCACAAACTAGTGAAGAATATACAATCCTGAGATTTCTGGGAAAGAATATTTGGTTGGATGGAACCAAAATCCTTGAAAATGACATGACCAGAAATAGTGCTGTTTAAATATTCATCTCATAAGCTGGAAATAAGTCCAGTTATTGATTCATTCTGTTCAGAAACAGATTATACAGCCAAAACTAGTTTGATGATAGTGTAGTATATCCATTCTCAGAAATAAATATGTGTAGCATCTTTTATTCAAAAAATTTGAAATGGATGAAATTCCCTAAATTCCTTTGATGAAATGACATGAATAAGAATTCTGTTGCTCACTGTATCATTTAAGATTCACAGATTGGAGAGCAATCCCAGTGTTCTTCAACTACCCATTTTTGCATCTTTGTGATGTCTTGCAAGGAATTGGCCTGGCAGCTTACGTAGCCTTAGGAGCATAGAACCTGAATCTGAGACCCTGATATCTGAGACCCAAATATCGACTCTGCCACACGTGGGCTGTGTGGCCCTGAGCAAGTTACTTAAACTATGTGCACCACCATTTCCCGCAAAATGAGGATGATAATAATAGTACTTATCACATAAAGTTGCTATGATAAATCAATGAATTATTATTTATAAAGCACTTGAAATGCTACTTGGCACATAGTAAGAACTAGATAAACATTTCTTAAGTAAATCATCCTTCTTCAAATAATCCATCCGTCCTCCACCTCTCTTTTGAATAACGAGCTTGGCTTAGTTCTAAAAGAAGTATCTCAGACTGGGTACCCAATCAGCACCTCAACCAAAACAAAGTTGAGATATCATCACCTGCCTCACACTGACTGAATGGTCCCTGGTCTCGGATCTCTGGGTATCAGGGATCATTTGAACTTACAGATTGTTTTGTGTAGAATGGTGTGTAGCACAAATGCTCAATAAATGTTAGTGATGAAGAAAAAGAAGGAGGAGGAAGAGGAAGGAGAGGAAGAAGAAGAGAAGGCATTGCAATTATAATGGACTGAAAAGTAGGGAATATGTGGAAAGGGTTCTGTAAAGGTATACACCATCACTGCCACCAACACCATCCCCTCCGTGGCTCTGGCCGCCTTCCCTTTCTGGACCCCATGGAGTCATCTCTCTCCTCATTCTTACAATCTTTCTCAAGACCACCCAGTTTCTAACACCGTCCACTCCTGTTCTTCACTGCTACTGATAAAATATTTGCCCCACAATTACAGAAACCACCCAACCTCAGGCTCCCAGGCCTCTGGGCTCCTGGGGGACCTAAGGACACTCTCCATGGCCGCCCAGCTCCCACCATCACTGTTTGGGTGCCTGATTGGGGCAACCTGCCTCTCTCTTTCCCAGTCCAGTCTCGCCTCTGTTGTTAGCATAAAATCAACATCATTTGCAACTTTTAAAAGAAAAGTCTCAAGCGAACATGCAAACACTTTGTATCCCTTTCAGAATTTCTATGAATTTAATCATTTAAAAAATGAGAAAATGATTGCTATAGCCAAAATATACAAAGGGAACTTTCATTTTCTCTGCCTAATCTTTGATTTCTAACAAAAATTTTCTAAGTACTGACATAAGTTTATTAAAGAATTCTTGATTAGTTGAATATATACATTCAACTATGTATTATATATAGTATATATAAATACATATTATATATATATATATATAAAATATATATAATGTTTTTTTTTCCCCAGTCACTGCTTTCAACTGCACTATATCAAACCCCTCTTTGTGCTGGGTATGTAGTTCCATTAAAGATGGTTTGGTCAAATTCTACTATTCAATTCCCTTCTACTATTCAACTTAGTGCTGTTGAGTTTAAAATCTAAATTTTCAAAGCAGGATGCTTTCCCCCACTGCAGAATATTCTAGAGCGGGCTGGATGACTTGGAAAGGAGAGGCAGAGGAGGCGTTCCTCCACCCCCTTCCTGGGCAGCAGCATCCCTGTTATTGGAGGGGATGGGGACCCAAGCTCTCCACCTTACGTGGCCAACTGCTAGTCCCTGGCAGGCAGGGTCCCTGGCCTTACTCTTGTTCCTGCTTGATATTTCTCTCTCTCTCTCTCTCTCTCTCTCTCTCTCTCTCTCTCTCTCTCTCTCGGGCCTCTGATGACATGGTGACTCTCCCATTCTGCTGAGAATCCCTTCACAGGGGTCACCCAACCTTCTCTGCCAGCTATCCACATTCTCAGCCCATTTCTGTGCCTTGGATCAGGGGCCACTTGGGCAGCTCCCACCCTTCTCTTGAGCTTCAATCTTTATTTGGGGTGCCCCGAGCACCCTCCCTGGGTCATCCAGCGCTGCACTGAGTGGGCTCACTTTATCCACTCCCCACACACACCACACCCAGGAGCCTTCAGGCTCTGCTGACATAGCAGGGTCCAGCTGACTCCCTTCAGAAATCTGTAGGCTGGTCCCACGTTCTTGTGTGCTCCCAGGCCAAGGAGCCACATCCAAGAACGCCCTTCCCTTGCTCCGTGTGAGAGCCTCAGTCCCTCTGCAGTTTCCGTCACTGGGGAAGGAGCCAACAAGCCTCCTACTTGTAGGTAGCCCCAGTCCACCAGTGGTGATTCCAGTGGAGTTTCTCCCACTGGACTTGGGAGACAGGAAACCACCCCTTGTGGGGAGGTAGCAGCTTTATACCTCCAATGCTGCACTCTCTCCGAGGATGGCCCTTTTCTTCCCCACCCCTCCCATAGAATGACTTGAGGTAGGGAGATGGGGTGGGGATTAGAGGAAATGAGGCCGACCCTGCTGCCCATTAGCCGGCTGGGAGGCCTGTGATCCTAACCAGTGGGAGCTCTGCTCCTTGTTAGTACGGAGCCACTTAGTATCCTCTGTTCTCTGCTCTGCTCCCTGAGCCCGGTCGGTAAACAGACAGGGCCACAGGATGACATCTTGTGACCTTTATGCCTTGGTGCTTCTAGTTTCTCTTCTCCCCATCTAATGTGGTTTGTCATTCTGCTATTAAGGATACATTTTAAATAAAAAACACATTTTAAGGAGAAACACAACATAAAGCGGTGATAAGAATTTGTAAAATTGCTCTCTGTGGGTGGCCCTGGGTGTCACAGATAAGAAACAAAGTAGAAGAAAAACTAATTACAGTCCTATTTTGTGTTAAAATAATTTTATTTATAAAAAAATGAAACAAGTGGATCCTTATCTATTATTTATAGTTTAATCACTCTACCAACCTGCCCTTTCTCAAGAAGTTGCTTAATTATGAATAAGGAATTGATTTTTGTGGGGCCAAGAGTTGTGTGTACACACTGGAATCCATTCTGGCAACTGCCTGCCCATTATTCTGGCTTATGTTCTGCCAAAGGCCGAGGAAGCTCTGTCGGAGAGCCTGCTATAAAACATAATGACGGCAGCAATTGGGGGCATTCCAGGCACCCTGGCAGGTTAGAAGAGCTGCCTCTTAATAATCAGAGGTTCTGGCCAGAAGTTCCCTGCGCTTGAGTGGGAATCATAGCCTTTCACCTTCCCAAGGGCCAATGACTTCACAGGGTGCAGGGCTGTGTTTGGGGAGGCACATTAATGAACTCTTTCAACTTCTGGAAGACCATTTAGTTAATGACTGTTCTATAAGAATCCAAATACGTACAAAAGAGTGATTTTCCAAATTCTTGACAAATATTTTACCATTTTAATGCCTGGCACAAAATAAAAAGACAAGAGGCATTCTGTGGGAAGTCTGAGTTAGTGTATCATAGCTGCCCCCAGAATAATAATCTCGGGCTGGATGAGCTGATCCATCCACCCACCGATATGTGCAGACATTGGTCTAGGCACTGAAGATACAGCTGGAAACTCAGCAAAGCTCATGCTCCTTTCAGTAGGGAAGACAACCTAATAAAGAGCTAAGCAGATAAGACATGCTTTAATGACACAGACTTGAACAGAAAAATAAAGCCGCATAAAGGGATGGCATAGAGCATGATGGAGTGCTGCTACAGTTAGGGTGGGCAGGAAAAGCTTCTCTGAGAAAGGTTGTTAAGAGGGGTCTTAAATGGAAGGAAGGGGGAGAGCTTTCCTGTTCCTGAAGCAGAGCTAGCTGGGTGGGAATGAGCAGCCACTGGGGGGCAGCGGGGCTGAGGGCAATGACTTGGGGGAGAGTGGCGGGTGGAGATGGGGTTTGGGCCAGGTCTCATGGAAGCTTTCAGGCTATTCTTAGGACTTAGATTTTTCTTCTGGGGAGTAAAGGGGAAGCCACCGGAGGGTTGTGGGTGGGAGAGAGTTGTAGTATAGAATATTCCAGGGGAAGTCTGCGTTAATAGGAGCCGAGGAAGCCGGAGAGGAGACAGCTTGGTCCCTTTGTGTTCAACAGCGGGAACACACCAGGTTTCTCTCCTTTGGTCTTGATGCCACCATCTGAGTGAGAGCTGACAAGCCACAGCCTGCCCCAGGAGAAAGAGTTGGGTGGACAGGGGGATAAAGATGAAGTAAGAGATCTTAAAACACAGATGAATTTTGTAAAAACAGCTACATTGAGCATTTTGAAAGGTGGTCATGTGGAGGAAGAATTGGCCTCATTCTGCATGTTTCCAAAATGCAAGATAGAGTACCAATGTAAGACATCATAGGGAGAAAAATCTTAGCTTTATATTCTATTTCAAAATTTTCTAATTCTTAGGTCTGATGGGAAAAAAAATGGGCTCTATAAAAGGGTAGTGAGTTCTCAATTGTTAGAGATACTTAAACATAGAATAAAAGAGTTACTTGCCAGGGTGCTATGGAGGAAATTCATGTACCAGACAGTTGGATAATGTGGCCTTAAGGAACCTCTGGCCCCAACAGTCACTATTGACTACGCATTTTCTCACTTCCTCCAGGACTACCAGGAGAGGGATGCCAGGTACTCGGATCTCTGTGCAAACCCAATGTTGCTGCCGGAAATGGCTGAGCGCTCAGTGGGTAAGGAGCAGCACTTCTGTTGGGATGCCATAAAGGCACCGACAATTTAGGTTGGAGCTGTGTTGATAAATGACATCAAGAACAATTACAAACTTCAGCACAAAACAAAGCCTTTGACAGGCTCCTAAGTGGTTCTGATCCATTAAGCTCCAACTTTAAGGTGACAAAGAGATCTGAGTTTAAAATTGGTTAAAAGGGAATGAGAGTTAAGGAGGTTTGTTATAAATCATATGTGCATTTTCTTTGAAAAGAGATCTTAAATTACTTAGCAATTTAGCCTGAAAAGACTTGTCTGAATTGAATTAGTCTGTGGGCTTTGAGAAATTTTCTCTTACACCTAATATTAAGAGAACAGTGAATTCGAGATAATCCTAAAGATAAAAATAATTTGCAAATACTCTTCTTACTTCATTTCCTTCCTTCCTTCCTGCCTTCCTTCCTTCCTTCCATTTCTCTCTTTCTCCCTCCTCCCTCTCTTTTTCTCCTTTTCTTTCTTTTCTGAAACAGAAACAGGAATTTGAATCCAACTACTGTGAGCTTTTAAAAGAGAGAATATTTCTCATGCTGTGACGGGAATGTCCACCTTTTTTTTTTTTCAACTTTTCAGTTCCTTTGAATCTTACTGATGAAATCTTAGCTCCAAAGAGTACTGCGATCTGTAAAACTTTTATCATAATAGATATAAAAAGATATAGAAAAGTAGGCTAATAGCTACTAAAGTTGGAAATCTAGTTAAAATTAAAAAATAATCATTAACAGGTACAAGCAAAACCAACTATTAATCCCCAAGGTTTCAGTGGAGAAGGGGGTCAGGTGTGCCAACAATTACTGAGCACTCAAAATACTTAGTGTTTTCTGTATTCATTACTAGAGGGCATTCACTCTGGGTCAAAAATATGCCGAGCATTTTACAAACATTATCTTTGTTAATCCTTACAGTGACCCCCTGAGTTGGTGATGTTGTAATTTCCTATTTATAGATGAAGAAACTATAGTTTAGAGAGATTAAGTAACCATATATACTTAACCCCCTTCAGTCCATCTAGCAATCCCATGAAGAAAGTATTTGCATTTTAGAGAAAAACAGACTCAGGAAAGTTAAATCCGTTGCCCAGGGCAACTACAGTGAGCAGAGCAGCGGGTATTCAGCTCGGGTCTCACTGATTAAAAGCCTGTGCACAATGAAGACTGGGTAGTGGGAAGACCTGGATTTGTCACTTAAGTTTGCTTACAGATAAGTATCTGGCTAATCATTTCACTTTCGTAGGATTGGGGCAAAGACCACTTTTGGAAGTTTAAGATTTTAGGACTTCTAGTGTTAATTTGCAAGGAAAAAAGGTGCATTAGTTAACAGACCCATTTCAATATGAGGAGTTTTGCTAACAACCTAGGGCTGCTTTGCACCCGGATTTCTTCATGGAGACCTCTTCTCCGTACTGAATGGGTTTAATCAGAAACTACCCCCATGTTGCTTGGCATTCACACCGACTGCCAGTTCAGGTCTGCCATGCTGCTGCGTAGTTGTTCGCTCTGTGCTCCCATGGGGTGACTGCTGAGTCTTTAATTACTTATCTCTGTCTCAGTGTCTTCATCAGAATGAAGTTCACTGTGTGAACGTGTTAAACTGTTTCCACCTGGATTGTGGACATCACGTCACACACAGCAGCTGTTAGTGTTGTTACAGATTCTTGTATCAATATTATCATTGGAATAATTACTTTATCTTTCACCATTTGCTTAGGAGAAATCAATAGTCACTGAGCTCTACTCCTAAGAATATGGAGGCATTTAGGAATTCCAATTAATGTGTCAGAACATTATAAGAATCTTTCGGGATGGAATGAGCAACACATTTACAGTTAGATCAAATACTGAATTCATCTTTTTCTTAATGAGGCCTGTAGAGCAGAAGGCTCTTGGGATCACATCAAACAAAGAGATGCTATAAATTGTTAACAATATCTAAGCATGAAAATTCCACAGTTGTCATGTGATTCCAACAGAGCTGAACTTCCAGCAGCCTTGCTGGAGAAGGGGGTATCAAAGTAGATAGACTACAGCAATCCGTAGCTATACCTGAAGTGAAAGACATTTTTGAACAAAGGGTGTCTATGAACTTGTGTGAAATTGCTAATTAACAGCAATCAAGGAAAACTTATGAAACCGGTGGAGTTTGCTTCCATGGTGCTCACCCATTCACAGCTCACCACATGCTATACAGAGAGAAGGAAGAATCTACAGACAGGTGCTTATTTGTATCCGGACCTGAAGTGTTTCACAAATGCTGTGCTGAGTACAGATCATGACTGAATGGAATGCTAGCTTCCTCTGGCTGGGTCAGTCCTTTTATAGACAACAAGCTGCCTTCCTAATTTGGTTGCCTTTCTTTACCACATTCGAAAAACTATTATAAACAGCTACCCGAGACACTTTCACCTGCTGACAAGCCAACTCCCAGAAAATACCTGAGTTGATTAACTCATTCCTTCAGTCCCGTCCCCCACTCTTTCCTTATTAGCAATTAAGTGAGCATCTGCCCCCCCCCCCGCAAAAAAATTACAGCTTAATTTAATTAAGAATCTGCACCATTTTGATCTCACCTTTAACAGGAACTTAATCAACAAAACAAACAAGCAAAATATAACCAAAGACACTGAAATTGAGAACAGGCTGACAGTGACCAGAGGGGGAGGGGAGGGAATTTCAGGGGAAATGGGGAAGGGTTTACAGAAACAAGTATAAAGGACACATGGACAAAAACTAGGGGGGTGGAAATGGGAGGGAGGTGGGGAGGGCTGGGGTGGTGGGCTGGGACGGGAGTAAAAGACAGAATACTGTACAAGATCAACAATTAAAATAAAATTTAAAAAAAGAATCTGCACCATTTTTTAGAGTTGCAGATAATTTCGCTTGAGTTCAGAGTTATATTTGAGGGCAGGACACATAGCTGTCTTCTTGAACTGACACATTTACCAAGGCTGTTGCAACATCCCACAGATTTCAGTTTTGTGTTTGAAGCATGGGAACTGCAGGCCAGCAAATCTTAGCAAAGAGAGTGTTTGCTTCCACACAGTGTTTTAAAATCACATTATGTGTGTCTAGCAGTTGCTATAAAGTGAACATTGCAGAATGCTGATGTTCCACAGGAACGTATTCTCTGATACTAGATCTTCAGGACAAAGCCTTATTTGGGATAAGAATATGGACTTCAGAGTGTATTTGAGTCTCAAACCAATGGAACTTGTAAAACTGAGAGATTCCTATCTCAAGCAGTTAACAGGCCTTTCCCACAGCATGCAATAAGGACAGTTTCTAAAGACTTGGAGTCAGAGGACAAGCAAAAGGATTAACATTATATTTACCAAGGCCATTGCCGATCTGTGCATGAGCACAGGCTACCGCGGGTGCCATGAGCAAGGGCCCTGGGCTCTGAAGCAGTCTTGAAGGACAAGGGGATGGTTTTTGCACATCCAAGCAAACAATAGCTCAGAGTATGGGGACTGTGCAGGCAGGAAGAGTCAGTTGGGGTTGGAGGTTGGGGTGAAAGAAGGTCAGTGGAAGTCTTCCAGCTAGAACCAGGTAAGCAAGCCACACGAGTCCCTAAACAACCAGCAAGGGACCAGGAAATCTATAATGTGGGGAGTCCAGGGATGGATGTGAACCTGACATTTGTAAATACACGTGTGCACTTCTCTGGAAGGAGAGGACTTAACTTTCATTGCCTTCTCCATGTGGCTTATGACCTCAAGAAGGTTAAAACCCATTGAAGTCGGGAGACATAAATAATGATGATAGGAGGAAGTGGTCAACAGGTGAGGCACGCAGATCTGCAGAAGGTGAGACGAGAAGGAGAATCAGATCAGCAGTGCAAGGTACAGGGAACAGGAGCACCTGGTAAGGGGGAGACCCTGTGCTTACCCCCTGACCTTTTCCACACCTTTCTTGCTTTGTCAGGAGTCACATGTGCCTGCTCTGGAACAGCCAGCCATGCATAGGGGAACATAACCGAGTAGTAACAAGTCAGAGAGACTGGCAATTCCTGACATCTAAGTATACCTAGATACAAAAATGAGGCCTTGTGAATTTATTGGCACAGGAGTAGCTGACAGTCAGGAAGTATAACAGTATAAAGTATACCATGAAGCGCACGTTAACTTGTAGCCTGGATCAACCTTACTCTCTCTAGATAGTTTAGCTTATGTCAGCTTTATAGATTCAACACATCCAGAGTCACCAGATCCACTACCAGGGCTTGGCTCTCCTTAGGTCAGACGTGCGGGGCACAGCAGCTCCCAGGCTTGGTTCAGTGTGCCCATGGTGAGATCTTTGAAACATCCACTGTCTTTTTTTCATGACATGAGAGCAAACGAGATAAAGGGGCTGATGTCCCCCCAGGAATGTGGGGGGGAAATGTCCTTTGAGGGCTAAATTATGAAAAAGTAACACGCTGCTAATAAAAAGCATTTGGGATGCAGATGGGTTGAAGCTAGAGAATTGTTCATATGGTTCATAAAGGAAGAAGCAGGTAGCCAGGGGGAGGTTAGAAGGGAGAGCTGGTACAAGGTGCCCAGTCATGGGGCTTCTCCTGTTTGAGGGGCAAGTGACAGGTCATGGGGCTGGTTTTGGATAATTCCCTCTGCTCCTTTTAGGGCACGATTTTCTCTCTCTCTCTCCCTCTCTCTCTCTCCCTCTCCCTCTCTCTACCTCTCTCCCACATCTTTTTTTTTTTGTTGTTGTGTTGTTATTACCATTCTACCCATTTAATGGGTATGCTAACAGCTAGTGTTGAACTTTACTTCGTAAGGGGACTAAGGTTATGTAGAAATTGCAAAGTCTTTGAGAGAAAGGACAGAATTAAATAATTGTAACTCACTGCCTCTTCTGGATTAAATGTCTTAATTAGATTTTTATTCAAACCTATTACCACCTTCTTGGAAAATTCAGCTTTTAAAAAATGTCTCAGCGCCAGTGTTAGAAAGCATCCACATGGAAACTGAGGAGATCCAGCGACAGGGCAGAGAGCGGCACAGATAAAATCAAGGAAGGACCGCGGCTCCCTTCAGATCCATCAGGAGCGTGTGCGTGTGTGTGTGACGGAGAGAGAGAGGGGCCCTGAGAAATCTTATGTTGAGAAAGAGCAAAATCCCTGTTTTTGTGCATGAAAAGCCCACTTGGTTACTTAATGCCAATGAAACAGCACCAGGAGGCGGTCGGTGCGTAAGGAGAGGTCAGTGCCCTGTGAACGCGTATGAGCTGTGATGGTAAAGGCCCAGGTAACCTCACAGAAAATGTATGATCGCCTCCACAAACCTAACGGCAGAATTTGGGGACAAGAACGTAATGGAAGGTCTCAGAGCACTGACTGAGTGCCTCTGCCTTGGAACTGCCTGGCCGTCCTTGACTCGGACACCAATCAGTCTGCGTGCCAGTGGAGAAGAAGAAGGCACGGTGCCGTGAAATTATTTACAGTGAGAATGTTCAGCCCTTAAAATTCCGGCTTAAAAAAAATAATTTAGTAACTTATCAAAATGATGAGAGAAAAAAAGAATTTGAAGTCAAAATACAATAAACTAGTGAGATACTAAAAAACAGTCCATTGGTAAATTGAGTGATCAGTCTGCGCAATCCCAGCTTAATTTTAGAATCTTAAATACTAAATTTGGGAAGCATACATAGTCTGTGTCTGCAAAATGTCCAGCGTTAAAACTCTCTTGGACTTTGTACTTTCTATATTGCAAAGTTAATAGCTACCATTTCTTGGGGGCCTTTTGAAAGCCAGAACTGTGACATGCATTTTGTATCCATTACTTATAATCTTCACAATAACCCCATAAGACAGATAATATTATTTACATATTATAAGGAAAAATGAGGAAGGCTAAGATATCTGGCCAAACTCGCTGGCGAGCAAGTGAGGGGACAGGCATAGGAAGTGGTTCCGGAACTGGCTTGCCCTCTCTTTTGCTGCCTGGCCCCAGCGGCTGTATGTTGGCAAGTTTGAGCATTAACAGCAGGTTAGTTACTTGTAGCAGTCCTACTGGGTAAGTTCTTCCCTGACTCCATTGGTGAGGTTTTTAACGTACTTGTATAACTTGTGTCTGTTCTTTAGTTATTTCTTTGTGTGTTTACTTAATAGCAAACAAAGGTTAAAATAAAAAGTAGCCCCAAGGCTACTGAAACTAAGGTGGACTTCCAGTCAAGGTAGCGCCATAGGCAGACATGGCTTGTCTCTTTGCACAACCACATCAAAATTACAACTAAAATGTAGAACGACCATCACTCAGAGCCACCAGAAATCAACTCAAATGGAAATCTGACAACTATGTAATTAAAGAAACCACATCCCTCCGGACTGGTAGGAGCAGCACAGACACGGAAAGGGGTGGTCACTCACCACGTATGGTGGATAAAAATTGGGAGGGATATCTTGGGATCGAGGAGTCCCAGCTCCCACCAGGCCCCCCAGCCCAGGGTTCCAGTGCCAGGAAGGTAAGTCCCCATAACTTCAGGCTGCAAAAACCAGCAGGGGTTGAGTCAGGGGAAGAAACTTCTACAGCCCCAAGCAGTTCCTCTTCAAGAACCCACATACAGACTCACCTACTCAGATTTGCTCCCTTTGAGCTCCAGCACTAGGGTAGCAGCTTGAAAGGCACCAGTGGTATACAGGGAGAAACTGAGGTGTCTGGCACCAAGGCTAGCAGAGACCATTGTCCCTTTTCTAAACCTTCTTCCCACAGAGCCAATAAGCTGGTGTCATATCTGAGACTCTATCAATCTGGCTAACACTGACCTGCCTTGGAGATCCCTAGAGACTCTGCACCACCCAACTTATGGGCCTACCCAAGCTGCTTTTCCATATGAATAACTGGTCTTGATTCACACTTCACAGCTTCCTAAATCCTCTCAAACAAGCAACAGCTGGCTTCAACAAGCCCCAGGCCCAGCACTAGCAGCAGCCAGTTTATATTCAAAGCTTGACTTTGCTTAGGAATCCCCAAGCTCAATACCAGTAGCAGCCTTCTCAGATTGCTTTATAGCTCAGGCAGGGTGGCTCCAGCAAAACACAGGAGGGAACTGAGCTTGGCCTGCACCACCTGGGAAACCACAGAGCCTACATACCCAGTGGACAGCTACAGACCACGCTAGAGCACCATCACCCTTCCCCTGCACAGCTGATCCTCCAAGGAAGGCAGAAATTGGTGGTAGGTGGTCACAGTCAGTCTTTGCTGCTGACTGGCCTGAGTAAATCCCTCCTTTGATCTGCCAACAGCAACCAAGGCTCAACTACAAAGGAGGGTGTACTCAGCCCACACAAAGAGTGCATCTCCAGCACCCAGCTTTGGTAATGGGGGAGGCTGTCCCAATGCACTGAACAGGACACCTACTCCATTAGGCCACACTACCAAGACATGGAGTCAAAGCAGCTCTACCTAATGCAAAGAAACAGATACAGGGAGCCTGCCAAAAAGAGGAGACAGAAACATGGCCCAAATGAAAGAACAGATCAAAATCCAGAAAAAGAGCTAAACATGATGGAGAAAAGCCATCTATCAGATGCAGAGTTCAAAACACTGGTTATAAGGATGTTCAAGGAACTTAGTGAGGATTTTAACAGCATAAAAAAGATAGTCAGAAATGAAGGATACACCAATTAAAATAAAGAACAATTTATAGGGTATCAACAGTAAAGTGGATGAAGCTGAGAATCAAATGAATGACTTGGAATATAAGGAACCAAAAAACAACCTTGCAGAACAACAAGAAGAAAAAAGAATCCAAAAAATGAGGATAGTATGAGCAGCCTCTGTGACAGCTTCAAGAGGTCCAATATTTGCCTCATAGGGATGCCAGAAGGAGAACGGTAAGAGCAAGAAACTGGAAATCTATTTGAAAAAATAATAAAAGAAAACTTCCCTAATTTGGTGAAGGAAATAGACATGCAATTCTGGGAAGCATAGAGAGTCCCAAACAAGATGGATGAAAAGAGGCCCACTCCAAGACACATCACAATTAACATGCCAAAGGTTAAAAAGATAAAGAAAGAATCTTCAAAGCAGCAATAGAAAAGAAGTTAGTTACCTACAAGGGAGTTCCAATAAGACTGTCAGCTGACTTCTCCAAAGAAACTTGCAGTCTAGAAGGGATTGGCAAGAAATATTCAAAGTCATGAAAAGCAGGGAGCTACAGCCAAGATTGCTCTACCCAGCAAAGCTGTCATTTAGAATCAAAGGGCAGATAAAGAGCTTCCCAGACAAGAGAAAAACTAAAGGAGTTCATCATCACCAAACCATTACTATATGAAATGTTAAAGGGACTTACTTAAGAAAAAGAAGACCAAAACTATGAACAATAAAATTGCAAAAAAATAGATACCTATCAACAACTGAATCTAAAAAACAAACTAAGCAAACAAGAAGAACAGAGACAGAATCATGGATATAGAGAACATTTTGATGGTTGCTAGATGGGAGTGAGGTGGGGGAGAATGGGTGGAGAGGTGAGGAGATTAAGTACAGAATAGCCCTGGGGATGTAAAGTACAGTATAGGAAATGGAGTGGCCAAAGAACTTATTGGCATGACCCATGGACATGAACACTGGTGTGGGGATTGCCTGAGGAAGTGGGGGTTGCTGAGTGGAGGGGGGGAAAAGGGGGGAGATCAGGACAACTGTAATAGCATAATTAATACAATAGAATTTTTAAAAAAGAAACTAAGGTGGAACAGAGTTAGCTCTCCTCCTGGCCTTCTTCTAGGCTTAACAAAGTGTTTATGTGTAAAAGGGAGAATGTTTTTGCTTGTCTGGCAGGAAATAGTATATTTGCTCTTGGGCTGCTACTAAATTTTAGATAACTGAAACATTATTTTTCTGTTGGAATGGAATGTATTACCAAATGGAGACTCTTCTGGGGGTGGGGGACAGAAAGATGGAAACCTATACCATCCAAGTGGATTTGAGTACATCTAGACAAGATGTCACTAAGAAATGGGACCCTGGTGAGATCTCCTTGAACACATGATTTGTGCTTCAAACACAACAGAGTTTGGAGCAGTAGTTTCGTGGTGCTTTAAGGACATGAAACAAAGGTTTTAAGTGGAGCTGGTGGATCTTACCCTTCTTGGGTGTCCTCCCAAAAGAACCATAATCCTTTTGGCTTCAGAGGTGGTTCAGCAAAATTGAATACATTCATTAAATAGGAAATTAATTATACTAAGATGTATCTTATGCGAGAGGGTGATCCCTTCCTGACCAACAACTCTTATTAAGCATCTGCCTGAGGCTACAATATCCAGGAAAATGTGCTGACTTCTTACAAAGAGAATAATTATTTCCTTTCTTTATTGCTGCATTCTTTTCAATGTTTCCTATCCTGGATCAGGATTTAACTCAATGTGTCCTTCATTGTTGCCCAGTTCAGTGAAAATAAATTTGTTAGACTTATACTCCTCTTGAGTCTCTCAACTAAGATACAATGCAATGTCATGGATAAGTTAGAGTGGTGCGGGTAAAATCCAGGATAGAGAGAGAGAGAGAACTAAACAAACCTGGCACTAACCTTGATTCCCAGGGCAAGTGACATATGGGATAAATATGGGCAATCAAAGAGCAATGACGATTTCTCTGGAAAGACTCCATCAGGTTGTGTTCCTATTCCAAATTCTGGCTTATTTATGTGTAACGGTTGCTTGATTGGCTTAAATGGGGAACAAACTTGGCAGCGGAAGGAAGAAAGATGGGACATGTGCTTGCTGCATAATAGTTACTAATATACTACCTTGTCCGCTAGTAAAAATAAAACAATCCCTAGTGACTGGGCTTAAAAGGGAAAAAAGTTCTTGTTTTTCAGTCATTTTTCTGGAATAGGACGAAGTGGAGCCTTTTTGCAATGTTTCCTATAGCCCAGGGCAAAAACTCTCTCCAAGGGCTTCTCTGCTTCCTCTGAGTAAGAAGAAAACAAACCAGGGCACAACATACATTAGCAAGTTCGAATGAAATATAATTTTGGTGGTGAAATATTTACTCCAAAGCATTAGGGCCCACTACCGAAAGAAAAAAAGTGGGATGACATTTATTTTAAGGATTTGAAGCTTGTGAGAGATAAAGCAGATAACATCGACCCTAATCGCTCCTCAACCTACGTACACACACGAGTTCAGAGACAAGTGGCCACACTACCTGCAGATCTGAACCATCTTGTCAGCCTTCAGAGTTTCCTGGGAGTGAAGAATTTTGGTTTTCATAGGTGTTTGCGCTATGCTCAGTCTTACAGACCTCAGCTTTGTAAGGTTTTATTACTTCCATAAATTACCCAATATTATATTGCTTTTCTCTTCCCCATGTTAGATACTTCCTGTTGAATTATCTGACTGCTGCCATCAGGGCTATGCTCTATGGGATCATTAAAATGATGTGGCACCATGCTTAGCGAATATGACAAACTCATTCAGACCCTCCCCACCATGTATAAAATCTTGAACACACGCATGGCAATCTTTCTTTGCTAGCCTTCTTCTTCACCCTTCTTCTCAATGCTTAGCAAAAGGAAAGTGCCAGAACACTTAGCATGAAAGATGTTATTAATCAGAACAGAGTTAAAGAAAAGCAACTCACTCTTAAATTATTTCTTACTGAGGGACCAAGATGAGCACATTGGCTCCTACAGAGTTTCCTCAAAGCTCTAAGGAAAGAGCAGTGCTCAGAGCCGCAGAACACTGGCTTCGATAAATTACCATCATCACTATCCTTGCTATTAAGCGGCTCTGTTTAGAGTGGCATATTAGACACTGCGGGGGTAAAAACAATGAACACTGCAGTGCTGAAACAATACTGAGAGCTAGAAACAAACAGTGGGTTCCATGGCGGGGACCACAGGCAGAAGGCCCGTTCCTGCTCATTGATTTCCCGAGTTCTCCAGTTCCCTGGTAAACTTCTTTTGAACACATTCCCATAACTTTCTATTTTTAAAAGATGGAAATGTTAGCGGGAAAAATCCACTCCATTATAAAAGACACATTATCTGAGAGCGTGGCTTTCCTCACCGCTGTCTAATAAGTGTTAGCAGCTGTTTGCACTGTGACTTTTATTAAAAGAAAACAAAAGAAACTCTATCCACACAAAGACAAGCAATGCAGCTGCTTCCGTGAAGCATCGTAAGACAAGCCCTGACAAAATGATGCTCCTGCCTTTCGCCAGAATCAAGGAGACATGTCTGTAGGTCTGAGCAGAAGCAAAGATGGGGCTGTGGCTATGCTCCGACAGGGGCTTCCTAGAAGGTAACAGAGCTGGTGAGGGTCCAGTTACTACCCAGTTTTCCCAGGCAGATACTTAGCACCAGGTCATTGCTGTTTCTTTGTTCAACTTCTTCCAATAGCAGCCTTTGAAACAGACATCTCAACCCTAAATCTTCACCTGCTACATCCTGGGAGCAAGCAGCACTGGCTCAGTATTTGTTTGCCTAAAGTTGGCCCCTACCTGTGTGTTATTAAAATGCTATGAGAAAGAAAGTCAACAACAGCATGTTTAAAAGCATCCCATTCTCAGCTGGGGAGAGGGTGCTGCCTGCCACTGCCTTTTGTCCTTGCACAGGAAAGGAGTCTGGTTTTCTATGTGGAACCTAGTGGGCTCCAATAAGGTCAGAGGTACCGGTGAAGCTGGGCTGCCACTTCCTGAGCAACGGTACTATCTTCCTCAGGAAACAGGAGTCTTTTGTTTGTTGTTATGTGTTTGTTTGATTTTTGTTTTTAGGGCCTTGATTTGCTTGGCAGACCAGATGCTGAAAATGATGTGAGCAGAACCACAGCTTTGAAGTGTGGGCAGCCTCAATGCCTCCTTGTCCACAGAGTCAAACTAGTTACCCCTCATTGACTTGGAGGCATAGTTCCTGCTATCACCCCAGAGCTGTGGCAGTCACACATTCACTGCGCAGCAGAATGAGCAGAGGAAGGAAGCCCACCATGTGCCTTGTGGGGCAAGAGTTTGAAAAGAAATTATAATCCCTGTCATTTCCCCTCCCCCATCTCATGTTAGTGTTTAACTCTTAAAAAAGTAATTTTGATTCTGGGAACAGTCACGCTGTTTTGTTGTAACTACGATCGTTGAATTATAAACCATGTAAATTGCCCAATGCCTAAAAACCTAATGATAAAAGGATTTTACTAGGAAGCACAGTAGTACTTTCACTTTGTGAGGAGGGCTTATGTCCACACACACACAGAGTCACAGCTGCGCTTAACACGGAGTAGCAGGCAGTCTTTGTGGCGGTTGTTGTCGTTAAACGTAAGGCTGAGGTGTGACCTACAAAGAGTCTGCGGGGAGCTGGGGGGCTTTATAAGCTAAACAACTGCCCGCATTTAGTCCTATTTGCCACTGACATGGTGACCCAACAAAACATCACTTCTCTCCTTTATGCTATTGCTATGCAAAGGGCAACGGGCTGACCACAGACCTGAGGAATAAGAAACCCTAATTCCTTCGTAGTGCCCTTAAGTGTAAAATGTCATACATAATCATATATATAATGAAGTGAGGATTATTAAAAGAAAGAAACAAAGAAACACCTTATGGATCCCTCCAGACCCATAAGAAATCAGTGTCTCAAAATATTTCCTCTGTCTCATCATATCTCAAAGTAAGACATCAATAGCATTTCAAAAAAAAAAAAAAAAAAACACTCAAAACCAAGGGAATATGGAGAATGAATCACCTGTCCAAGGTCATGCAGCTTATCAATAACCATCCCAACTATTGTTTCCCGGTCTCTAACCTACCAGCTCAGGGCTGGGGAAAGTTCCCTCTGAATAAACTAGAATTCTATGAGCATGTGGAAAAAAACCCAGAAGAATAATTCATTAATTTATCCAATTTAAATATTACCATTGGTAAGTCAAGTCTTAAGGCTAATAACTCTACCATTCCTAAATATTACTGATGAACAGATATTGGTGACATTCTTGTTCCCCCAATAGATTTGAGATCACTCTCCCAAAATTCAGCTCCCAGGAAAACCGAAAGACTAATGAGGATGGAAACACCCGTGTTGGTCAGCAATCATGGCCAAGGAAAGAACTGGGGAACTACGTCAGAGTGGCTGAGTGAAACTAAGATAATGAAATGTAGGGGATCCAGACTGTTAAATAGACCATACGGCTAAAATAGTTCCTTCACAAATGCTTCCAAGTACTTTAAATCCTCTTCTTCGCCATGGCCAAGGTCGAGAGTGGACCTGCTGGGATGCCTCTTTTGCTCCCGTTGGAGTTTGCAAAGATCAGAAAACAACATGGAGAGGAAGCTCTGTGTGATTTATTTTAATTGAGCGAAATAAAGTAGGAACGGGGATGTGAGTGAAAAATGCCGCAAGTGTATCCATTTAAGGGCACATCTCGGGTCCCTTAGACACGGGCCGCTGAGGGGGGAAGCAGTCTCAAATAATGGCTGTAGGGCAGTTATTTTTAAAAATTTCTTCTCTTTGATGAAATTCCCAATAGTAATTTCTACTAGGATTCATGTTTATTCATTTGATAAATACTCTCTGAGTACCCATTCAGTGCCTGGCACTGTTGTAAATGCTGGGATGTGCAGGTATAATAGGAGGGACGGGCAGAGACAGAAAATAAACGTGTAACCTAACGATCGGTCTTTGAGATGGGGATTGATCTGTGACCCTGCCCACACAAAGATTTAAACTAACCCAGAATTTAGTGATAAAAATTAAAATAAAATAATTCAGAATTTAGAATTATAAATGGACTTCAGAGATGATATCTTATCTGCATGCCATCATATGCCAATGGAATAAGTTCTCTAGCAAGCTCTATTTTGCAGATTTGAGGGTAGACATTTAGCATAATTAAGTAACTTGGGCAAATCCATTTTAGCAGTAGATGGGGGAGCCAAGTTTTAAATCAGGACATTTGTCTTCAAAGTCCCCTCTCTTTCATTGTATCATATCACCTCCATAAATTGTGTTTAAAACATGTGCACCTAGGTAGGGTTTCCAAATTCATTATTGAACCATCTTCCAAATTCATGCACTTAACCCTCTCACCCCAACTGCTCATGCATAACTCTGCAGATTTCATGTTTAACTGTTGTTTTCAAATCTTACTATGGAGAACATAGGAGGGCTGGTGTCAGACTCTTTGAGCTTAAGAGTGAGTCCTGTCACCTTGAGGCAGCAATATTCTGAGCAAGTCACTCCAACCTCTAAGTACAGTAACTTACAGCGTTGCATAGGGTAGGTGGCAATGCATGGTACGTGCATGACATTTACATATGCAACCCCTGAGGAGACACGGCTTTTCTCTGCCTCTGTTGGCTCATCGGTAAGAAGGGAAAGGTTAAGGGAAACATTAGTTTATCTTATTTAGCTCTTGGGGTTGTCATAAGAATCACATGTTGTAACAGATGTGGGATGACTATGTGACCGGTGGTAGAGCACAGTTATCACTAAAGAAACCTTCCACAACAGATGTCTGATGGAAGACAAGGAGCTGGACCAGGCTTCCCATTTTCTCCATTCACGAAGAGGATTCAAGTGCTCTGCTGAACTTCCTGGTCAACGCCATGTGTGAACGGAATGCTGGCTAACAGACCTGGTGGTCTACTTCCTGGGTTTGCATGCTCAGGGGACGTTGAGGCACACCTTTAGGGGGCTATTTATTGAGTCCATTAACTAATTATCATTCAGAATCACTCAGAAAGAAAGTCCACTTCTGCATATTTTGATAAGCGCCTATATCAGCTGGAATATGTTCACGTGTTTGCACAAGGGCACTGCTCCCTTGTTGAACCCAATAGCCTCAGCTCTCTCCTGGCCTGCTCCCAGCCCTGCCTCACTGCCCCCGTGCCCATCCCCCTCCAGGACCTGTGCCTGAGGCAGTCCTGCCACCACGCCTCCCTGTCCTCACCCCACCCCCTCAAGAAGAGACCTTGCTGTTTGTTCCTGGAGAAATTCTAATCTGTTGCATTTCCAGCCTGGATACAACAATCTTCCCATGTCCTCTTTCTTGTTTTTATTAAATTCTTAGTCAATGCCCTCCTTCAATTTTTAAAAACTTATTACTCCTACAGATTTTATTTGTCCTTAACAGTACCATATAAAAAATAACTTTGCTATTGCATTATTCAATTCTTCAAAGCAGCCAAGTGTCTGGGGAGAGAGGAGTCCACAGGACCACTTGCTTTGGCAAAGTCACCGGCTTGCTCCCAGCTGGACCTGCAGCACAGCACGTAGCCTGCCTTCCCTGCCGTCCCCGCCTCCTTCCGGTGCCCAAGTCCAGGCTCTGGCTCAGACCCGCAGACTCCGGGTCACAGCTCCCAAGATCTCAACAGGGAGCTCTTAGTTTAAAGTGCATCCTTGAAGAAGTTCTTCCTGGTGAGGAAAGCCAGCTCTGTCAGGTCAGTGTTCCAGACATTTACTAGCTGCCTGTCACAGGACTTAGTTAGGTTTCAGCAATTCTCTAAGCCTCTAGAGTTCATAACACTCAAGCACATTACTTAACTCTATTTAATAATAGGCTTTGTGTTTGTTTTAATTAATATTCCATTCATTTTTAATGTTGTAATAATTCCATTTAAAAGGCTATGGGAAATACAGCAATTGGTGGGTGGTTCTGCGTGTAGCCTAAAATGAGACAGCCTCACATGCTTTTCCATATGGCATCTGATGCTCAGCTCTGTAATGTAGGGTAAGTTACTTACTCTGCCTGTACAATACGGAAGAGGGTAATAGCACCTGGCTTTCTCCAAAGGAGTCCCTTTAACATTATAAAAAACCTCCTTTCTTTCAGTGTCAGTTCTATTCCTGTGGACCATTTAACATGCAGTCCCATTAAAAATCAGGCATTCAAAATGGCATTTCCAAGACTTGTGGCTGAGAATTGCCTGTGACCATATATGAACTTCAATGTTTTAAAGTCAGAAATCTAAGTCCAGGTGCATTAAGTACTTGAACACATTCAGATTTCTTTTGAGAAAAAAAAAAAACTGTTGACTTTATCACTGCAGAGTTGGAAAAGAGATATACACATCGAGTCTGCACATTCTCACACCATTTATCTCCTGGGATTGGAAATATATACATCTTTCCATTAATCAACCACATGAATACTGACTTCTAACCTAGAAGTCAACTCTGCATGTCTTCGTGTAATAGTTGTAAGTGCTGACATCTGAGATTTGAAACGGACCACCTAAAGTATGTGAGAACTAAACATTCCTCAGATTGCTGTGGTGGCCATCCTTTGAGATGGCCCCCAATGATCCCTGACACTTGCTATCCACAGCTTTGTGTAGCAGGGTCAGTCTGCGTGACCAACAGAATATGGTAGAAATAATATGTCATCTCTGAGACAGAACTGAAAGTCACTGCAGCTTCTGTTCAGGTTGCTCTCTGGTTCTCTCACATGTGCTGTACCCTCCCAACCTTTCCCTTGGGCTGCTCTCTCTGGGAAAAGTCAAGACATGCCGAGCCCCTGGGGAGTCTATGTGGCAGGAAGTAAAGTGTTCTGCGAACAGCTGGGTGAGTGAGCTTGGGAGTGGATGCTCCAGGCCTGGTCCCGTCTTCAGAGACTGCAGTGCTGGCCAGCGGCTTGACTGAACCTTGGGAGAGGCCCCAACCAGCCCCCCCAGCCCAAACAGATCTAAGGAACTGGGAGATAAATGTTTGCCAGATTAAGCAGCAACGTTTTGGGTAATTTTCTATGTTGTTTCACATCAGATCATCAGGAAACAGCTTTAAAGAACTATTAAAATAGTGTCTTTGTTTGGTTAACAGATTATTGCTTTACTTTTAGCATTCATAAAGGGCAGATTTAAAAGGTCAATTTGCGGAATCCTCCTGTGTCTTTCCATAGACTATGATGGAGAGCATCGTCCACGGTGTCACCTGTGCCCTATTTCTCATAGAGTTCAATAACAGCACAGCACTGGCTGGTGATTTGTGTGTTTTCTTTAACCGACTTGGGGGACCATATAAACTGATATACTTCCCTTTTCACTTTGCTGCCAAAGGGAATAAAATTTAGTACTAAATTAAAGATCTAATTCATGCCAGGTAACCATTTTCTGGTTTCTTTTTAAGAGATGTCTCATCACTTTTCACTTTTACTTATCTTTTTTGAAAATTAATATTCCTTAGCCTTATAAACTAACTCAAGTCCTTTGTGGGAATAATTTAAATTTAATTCAAGATACCATGAGTTTGTGAGTGTCTATTATGTGCCAAGCCAAGCGCCAGGCTCTAGAAATATAAGATGAACAAGACAAGCTATATGGAGAAGCCACCGTAAGACCAGGTGACAGGCACGACCTGCAGAGAGTGAATCAAGCAGCGTGAGAGTGCTGGTGAGGGAACACGACTTCTGACTGGAGGCAGCAAGTGGAGCTGGGCCTGATGAAAAGGACAGGGGGCCCTGGGTCTCCGGGGAAGTGAGAGTCACCAAGGAGATGGTGACAAGAGAGTGTGGCTGACGTGGGGAGTGGAGTGGGAGGGGGACATGTGTGGGGTACAAACCAGAAACAACTAATGTGCTTCTGAGGATCTGAAACACACTTTGTGTGAAGAGACTGCAACACAATAAAGGCTATTTTTCCACACTAGTACCGACCAGATTAATAAATAGCTAACCTACCATGGAATAATAAAGCAATTTAATAAGTTTACAACACTCCCACTCAGCTGTGATACTGCTGAATTCTTGCAGAACTAGAAAGATGAATAATTCAGAATTGGAAGCATGTCCAATTCTTATGAATTACTGACAAGTGCTGTCAAGTTTCCGACAAGGGCCCACCTGGTTGAAACAAGCGTTAGAGAGAGTTCTGGAGTCCCTGCTTCCGAAGAAACAACTGAATCTCACAAGGACACTGATGCCCCAATACAAATCAAAAATGAAAAACTCTTTTCTGCTTGTCTAAACCACACTGGAACCCACTGAGTTCGTATTTACTATAGTCAGTGACACGTTTTCTTTACAGGACCCTGGGATACTCCCCCAAATAAGTACACTTCCCTCGGAGTGTGTCAGAGGAGCAGGCCTGGTGTTCTGGCCTCAGTGAGGTAAAGGGGGACTTACAGGCTGAAACCATTCAGCAGCTAACCAGCACCTTACATATTTATTAGGATCGCATGGTGACTTGTTGGATGGCACTCCACAGAAGTTTTAACTTGTTCGGACTAGTGAGGTGCTGCAAGGCCACACCTTACTGCGAAGGCACGAGCTGTCTGTGGAAACTAGGCCGAGTGGTGAGAACGCTACCACAGGAGCCAGCCGCTGCGGGTGCTGGCTCAGGGACATGGGGGGAACCGCATTTTTATGGCTATTTTTGTTTGTTTATTAAGAGACGCTGAAAAGCTTAACTATTATGTAAAATTGGCCAATTTTTCAATGTTGGAAACTAAGAGAGTTAAACATTGTGTGGAATAAACAAAACATGTCTGCAGATGGGATCTGGCTGGTGGAGCACATGTTTGTAACTTCAGCTTTAGGCAATCGTGTCAGCAGATATTGTCTTTGGCACATATCAAAGGAATTGTACAGAAACCACTTTAAAGACCTCTATTTGTTTCCAATGCCCTCATGACATCCTTGAGTGCTGACAGGAGTGCAGAGCAGGAAAGTCATTATAGGGGCTTCTAGCAACCAGTAGAACTAAACTAATGAAGAATTCCCTCTGTATTAGTGAATATGAATTTATAATTAAACTATAACAACTTTTAAAACACATAGGTAGCTGAATTCAAAATAAAGAAATGGAAATCCCCAGGAGTAAGAAACAAAGGAAAAATTCAAAGCAAGAATGAGAAGCCCCACTTGATGTTATTAAAAAAAAAAACACCTCACCAGAGACAACTTTGTGTGCTTCCTTTAACTGACCTGAAGAACAACGTAAGCCTATATTCCTCCCCTTTCATTGTAACTTTGTCTCACAAATAAAGTAAAATAGAATATATACATAATATAAAGAAAGTAAACATTATGGGGGAAAAGCAAGACATACAAAATAAAAAAGGGAGAACTTCTGCACAAGAAATAGAAAGAACAGCACAATCTGAAAGACCCTTCAAAACAGCTACACTTAAAATAGTTAGTGATAGTTTAAAAATTGATTATCAGACATAATTGTAGAACAGCTTTGATTTAAAAAAGAAACAAACTGCCCTGGCTGATGTGGCTCAGTGGATTGAGTGCTGGCCCACAAACCAAAGGGTCGTTGGTTCGATTCCCAGTCCGGGCACGTGCCTGGGTTGCAGGCCAGGTCCCCAGTGAGGGGGCACATGAGAGGCAACCACACTTTGATGTTTCTCTCCCTCTCTTTTTCCCTCCCTTCCCCTCTGTTTTAAAATAAACAAATAAAATCTTCTTAAAAATTAAAGAAGAAACAAACCAAAATCTAGCAAATAAGCCATAAGCAATAAAACGAAAGCACAGTTGGCCATCCCAAAGGAGAATTAGCAGTGTAGGATTTGAGCAAACTACCCACAACACAGGTAAAGAGAGGAAAAGTATAAACAAATGTTAAGAGCCAAGCAGAATAAATGGAAAAGCTCCAACACAGAGCCAGTAGCAGTTTTAGAAGAAACTAGAGAAATGAGGGAGAGACAGTACTAAGAAATTTTTGTAGAATTGAAGAATCATATCAAGCCCTGAGTGGAATAAAGTAAAATTAATGAACACTTAGGCTTGCAATGAAACTGCACAATTATAAGATATGAAAAAGTCAACCAAAGACTGCTTGGTCTAAAAATAAATAACAGTCACAGAGCATATTTTTAATCAATAGCAATAAAATCTTGAACAATTTTCTAATAAAGCTCTGAGGGAGAATAATTATCAGTTTTGAATTCTATAGCCAGATAAATTATCATTCAAAAATGAAAACACAATAAATAAACTTTAAGCCAAAGACTCATAGTTTACTGATAAATTAATACTACTAAGATAATTTACTAAGCATATACCATTAGTAAAATATCACTAAAGAAAAAGCTTCAGGAAAAAAATAAAACTAGACATAGAAGAAAGAGTGAGTTCATGAAGCAATGTTAAACAAAGAAACTATGGAACATGCAAATAAATCAAAATAAGCACTAATTGTAAAATTAATAATGATTATTGAATGATTAAAATGAGGTGCACCTAAAAACTGTGCAATTAATAACACAAATGATGGAGTAGTGAAAAGAGATAAAGCATTTTAATTCTTAGGTTTACGCAGAATGACTGATGCTAGAAATATTTATTTCAGACAGTGTTAAGCATATATGCTATAAGAATTATGTTTTGAAAATTAAAGGATCATTACTAAAATAATAAAAGGGACTAAATGAATCAGCCCAGTGTGTTACAACAACAACAGCAAAGAGACATAGAGAATTCAAATTCCAATGAAAGAGGAAAGGAGAAAACAAGAAGCACAGAAAAGCATTTACAGTGAAAACACAGAAGGTAGGGGGGTGTGTGTGTGATCGGGGTGAAGATAAAGTCATCTATCAACCATGTCCACTATTTTAATGTATATTATGTATATAATAGATGTGTTATATACAACATGTAATACAGATATAGTATATTATATTTTCTAAATATGTATTATCTATTACATATTTTGTAATCTATACCTATATAGATATAAAATTCTCGCATAAGTATAAAGAGATATATACAAAGATATTCATGTGGCATTTTTATAACAGTGAAGAAATGGCAACAACTTAAATGTTCATTAATAAGAAAATGTCCCAATCACTTGTGATATAGTTATATAAAAGAATATTGCACAGTAGTTAATATTGGTTGATTAAATCTAGGATTACTGATGTGGGTAAGCTATAAAAAACAATGGAGAGATAGAAAAAGCAAGTTATTAAAAAAATAACGTAGCAGACATCATGAGTGGCCACCTAAAAGACATTAAAAACCGCCTTCTTTCCCCCAATGACTTTCTCTATTAAGGAAGCTGAAAAGCTAAAATATTCAGTATCTTGCCCTCTTTTTGCAGCGAGTGGGCGTCAGTTCTAGCCAGTAAGATGTGGTGAAATCCTTTGGGTGTCTTTCCCTTCCCAAGTAAAAAGACAAAATTTAACAAGGGAAAGGCTTTTGATGCTGCCTCCTCTCTTTGTCCTCCCTGCAATGTGAACCTCTGATTTCGCAGCCAACTTGCAACGAGCAAGTGCAAATTCACACAGTCAGGGGAGCAGGATGACAGGCTGCTGCTGTCTTTTACGGTGGTGTCCCTGAGGCACCGGACCACCTTTCCAGAGACAACTTGTTATGTGAGACAAATACGCTCTTAATTATTTAATACCCTGTGGAGGGTCTTTCTGATAGTTGTAGCTGAATGCAATCAAATAGAAAAAAAATAAGTGCTGTATATTTTTATGTAATTTTTTAAAAAGCACAGACATGGGTATGTATTGTTTATGGGCACACACAGACTGAGCACATTTAAAAATGGTCAGGTAGGGTGCGCACTGCCTTCATTCAGGACAGCAATCACCTTCAGGGAGGAGGGAGCTGGGGAAGGAAGGAAAGGGAAGGGGTCAGAACTCCAACAGTTGTTGCATCTTTTATTCCTTCAAAAAGAGTTCTGAAGTATTATCAATCTTTTTCAAAAATCTAGGTATGGGTACTTTTTTCTGTATATTCGTAGATAGCTGAATCATTTTAAAAGTCTTCTCTAGAATGAAAAACCTATAAAATTATGTAAGTTCTCCAGTTACCTATGACGGAACATGGTTTGCAGTGTGCTATGTGGGTGGTGTTCTACAACTCCTTTATCTGGTCTATTTCCCCACTCGCTGAGTTAAAGCCGGGTGCAGGGAAGTCTATGGGTGCTGACAGTTCTATGTGCAGATTGGCTGCAACTGTAGCAGAAGGCCTAAGAGAACAGACATCTGGGAAACCTTCACATTGCAACAGGGTAAGTAGACAACAATGCTGGAGATGCCTGCATCTAAGGAAGCCAGCAAGAAAACATGATGTTTGGCAGTTGATGCTGCTGAGGGCAAAGATGGGATAACAGCAGCCAATCGGCTCAACAGTAGACCAGCTTAGAATGAATATTTTTTTTCAATTACATCTAAAATTTGTCTCACAATTGAGTATTTGGTCAGCAAGCCAGCAATGCTTAGTTATTAAATTTTAACAAAATTTTACCTGAGTGAGATATGCATTCTCACGGGAAAAAATGAAACATGTCAGAGTGTAGAAAGTGTCAAGTGAAAAGTGGCTCTTTTGCCCCCTCTCCAGTCCCTCAGTTCCACTCCCACGGGTACTGCTAATATTTCTTATGCTTCTAGAGCTTTTATGCATAGACTAGTAAATATATACTCTCTCTTTTTAAAAACAAATATGAAATAATACCATACATAGTATTCAGTGAATTGCTTTTTAAATTAAGACACATATTGAATATTTTTTCAAATCAGCTCACATAGAATTATCTCTTTCTTTTTTGAACAATTGAAAATGTTATATGAAGTGATTATATTTATTAAACTGGTTCCATATTCATAGACATTGAGGTTGTTTTTAATTTATTATTTTTATAAACAAAGTTGCCATAAATATTGCTATAATCCATCTTTCCCTCACAGATATGAAAAGCCACTTACATCATATTCAAAATTTCCACATGTGTGTGTTGGGATTTTTTTCTGACTCTGGTCTTCTGTAAAGCTGCCAGCCTTTTCCTTTACAAGTACCAGACTTGAATGGCTGGGGCTTCACAATACATCTTAATACTTGGTAGAACTCATGTCCCAGTGTTACAAAGACTTTCAGAATGTTCCTTGCTATTCTTGAGTGTTTAATTTTCCCGATAAACTTTAGCACCATATTGTTAACTTTAAAATATCCGATATGTTTCTCTGAGCAGCCAGACATTTTCAAACACCCCACCTTGGGAGGACTAACTCTAGTGAGAAATTGGACCAGGGGTGTTCTGGGCTGGAGACAAAGAGCAGAGAGGAGGAACAGGGGGAAGCAGAACTGAAGTGGATTAATTGAAAGTTCATATAAGGAACTGTGAGAACCCCCATATCCTTTTCCATACAGGGCTCCCAGAATCAACCTAGATGTCCTAGTAAAGGAATGATTTGGAGAAACTGACTAGTCACAGACATTTAGACTTGGAGGGATCCCCAATGAAAAGCCAGCTTCCCCAATCACCCTGCAAGGAGGCTCGCCAGTTGACAAGCCCAGATCTTGCCCCACCCCTCATCCAGTGCCTAATTAAAATTTTTTTCTCCTACTCTTAAATGTGGATATTCAGTCAAGCCTCTCTAGACAGGTGAGGGAAAACAAAGAACAAAACAGAAAGAACAGGAAGCAAGAATTTTTGGATAACAGACACAATTTAAACACTAAAAAAATCTTTTAAAACCTAACATCAATATTCTGAAGAAAAGATATTGTATTCTTGATTTAACAGGAAGCTAATCAACAAAACAAACAAACAAGCATAATATAAACAAAGACACTGAATTTGAGAACAGTCTGACAGTGTCCAGAGTGGGAGGGGAGGGAATTTCAGGGGAAAAGGGGAACGGTTTAGAGCAACAAGTATAAAGGACTCATGGACAAAAACTATGGGGGGGTGGAAATGGGAGGAAGGTGGGGAGGGCTGGGGTGGTGGGCTGGGGCGGGGTAAAAGACAGAAAACTGTACAATATCAACAATTAAAAAATACTGATTTAAAAAAATAAAATAAAAAATGGAAAAAAAAGATATTGTATTCTTGAAACAAGGAGTCTAGAAATAGAAACAATCAGAAAACAAGAAAGGGCTTTAACAAATAAAAATAATACAAGGGTTAAAATAAAAATTAAAAAAAATAGAGTATAAAGTTGAACAAATCTCTCAGAAAATGTTTATGTCAATGACAGGTAGATAGATGTTTAGATAAATATAGATAAAAAATAGAAAAGTAAAAGAGAGAGGTGAGCAAATGAGAGGACCAGGGCAGTGGGTCCAAGCTCTTCATTAAATGAACTGATTGGAGAAATGGGGTGAGAAAATTATCCAAAGTGCTGTACGATTCTAAATTGTAAGGCCAACTAAATATGAAGGACAATGAGCCTTATACTCAGACATATTATTGTGAACTTAAAAAAAAATAAAAAGAAGAATGTTATTCTTTGAGAGACAAAAAACGGAGCACAAACACAGGGATGGGGGTCACACGGCCCTGGCTTTCTGAAAGCAGCCCCCGAAGCTGGAAAGGATACATGTGTCTTGAAAATTCTGAAGTAACATGATTTTTAGTCTAAAGTTCTATACTTTCATTTCAAGCATGAACAGAGAAGAAGGACCATGTTCGCCATGCAGTATCTCAAAATGACTGATCTTTATGTTCCCTTCGCAGAAACCTACTAAAGAGTGCGCTCTGTGAAAATATAGGGCACAGGTAAAATAGGGTGTGGATGTGAACACAAGAATAGATACATTGTTGAGGGGAATAAGTACCAAGAAAGAAATAGGGGTGGGAACAGGGGCTTAAGGCTCATTAATTATTAGGATCAGGAGAAAGAGATGCAACACAGCCTAGGGGGAAAGATGGGCAGTGAGGTTAGGGCAGTGCTGGGGATGGGTGGAAGTGGGGAGCATCCTCAAAGAGACGCGTTTAAACAGTTCTTGATGCTTCAGAGAAGAAAGTCCGTGTTCTCAAAAAGGGTAGTTTGAAAAGAATAAAGGAATGGAGAAGCAGGTTTGGTTTAGTCAATGGGATGAAAACCTGTTTATAGGGGTTAGGGAGGGGAACAAGAAAGCAGGAAGAAAATTATGCGTATATAATATATATGTGTGTGTACGTGTGTATATGTATGTATATGTATATATATATGTATATGTATATATAATGTCACTACTCTCTCTAGGGACAAGCAAAGGCATTATTTAGGAAGGGGAAATAAGGACATATCTAGAAGGAGGAATAAAGTAGATGATAGAGAAGAAGAGCTACAATGTATTTAACAGAGGAAGAGATGAATTTAAGAAGTGTTAAAAGGAACACAAAGATATAAGAATGCAAGTGAAGACATTCACTCCAACAAAGAAGAGAAACAATTTTTGAGACAAGTGAAAAGATTAAGAATAAAGGCAGGAACAATGACGTGTTATATTAAGGTGTGGTTGGTTGTATAATAGTTAATTTCTAAGTGATGACTTAGGTAGTCTTATAAATCAATATCTGAAGGAGAAATTCAGAAGGAAGGTATTAGAACCAAAGAATCAGAAGTTTAAAGAGTAAGAAATAGATCTGAATTATGTTCAATGGGTGGGATCTTTGGGGCTTAGAAAGTGGTTCTTGAGAGCCAAGTAGTTGCAGCAAAAATCTTTTTGTCCCCAAAAAAGAGACTTGGTGGTAGAAAAACAAGTTCACAAGAAAATTGTTCAACAAGATAATTTAGTCAGAAAAAAGAATTGTTGAAAATAATGATCAGGAATACATGCTTTTCCCTCCATGAATAGGTAACTTGAGTACTCAGTTTGTTTTATAATGTTTTGTTTTTGGATATTTTTGTCAATTTTGAGAATATTTTTCTTTTGTTTTTCTTTTATTTTTTTTTCTATTTTTACTAATTGTTACTGTTCGCATAGTAAAAAATTACCAAAACACACACACGTATTAAAATAAAACTAATAGTCAACAATAGATGATTGTTTAAATGTTGTCAAACCCTAGGTAGGGTATGACCCAATTTCCGAATTGGTGTATATGTATATATTGTACATATCTACGAGCAAAGAAATGGTACACGTGTAATGGTTTTTGTCTCTAAGGAGGGTGGATCATGGTTCTGATGTACTATTTCCCTCGTGTATCTTCAATTTGTGATTTTATTCTAAAAATGTATATATTACTTTTATTTAAAGATTAAAAGTAATAAAAACAAGAAAGAAAACTACTAAACTTTTTCAGACTTGCATCTTTTGGATCTTTTTCTTTAATTTGTAAAGTCTGAGTTAATTCTTAGTTAAGTATGTCTGCGCGGCTGTTCGGCCTGCTCTGTGTTCCCTTACACCTACCTCATACCCTTTATTACACAAGGTCACAAAATCATAACAGGGAAGCAAAGTATTTGTTTAAAACCAATTTTACACTCAATTCATTAGACACCTTTCCAAATGACTATTGCAGGCTGAAGTCCTAGCTATTGAGTAATTCTGTTTTCTTTTCTTCAAATTAATGCACTTTTTGGAATATTTAGTTCCCCTTATATTTGGGGATGGGGTGAGGGTAGGAATGGAGTGCAAACAGCAGGGGGAAAAAGAGAGCTGTTCAAAAAAAAAAAGAGAAAGTATTATAAAACTCATCCGAAGCACTCCAAAAATCAAAATGATACATGAAAAAGAAATCAAATATTCATTTATAGAACAATTATTGATAGACCAATTTGTTTGCAGTCGATTGGTGTCCAAAGTTCTTTTAAATTGGATCCTTTCCTGCAAGGTGATTAGGAAATGTTCTAGGGCCTGGAGCATGATTGAAAAAACACATGGCATTGACTCAAAGCGGATATTTGATGGACAATTAAGAGGTCGAGGACAATGATATTATAGTGAAGCAACTGGAGATCAAAGTGATGGTACTTTTAAGTCATAACTTCAGGTCAGTTTCCAATGTTAGCAGCATCTAAAAGACGGATAATGGATGTTGGGCTTGGCTCATGACAGCGTTCCAGCCTGTCCCTAGTGATTACTGCCAGAAATGTCCAGCTTGAAGAGAAGTAGATATCACTATAAACAGCAGCACAGCAGTTAAACTGCATTTTCAGCCTGATTGCTTCAAAGTCTCAAACCCTGAACTCATGTGAATTTACGTAAGTGCAGCCCATTTAAATAGAATATTGTTTGCAAGGTAAAACCAAATCCTATATAATCATACTGCCTTCACAGTCTGTCTCACTCATGGGATAATCTTATGTCAATAAGCAAGGAGCTGGTATGGCTTCCAGTCACCCTGACCTTCAGGGTAGCATCCTGGGCTCTGACAGGTTTGCAAGAGGAACCTGGGGATTAGGATGATAGACCACCAACATAGATGCTCAACTGAAAGCAGAGGTAAATAATTGCTTCTCTGAGGTGATTTCAAGTTTTCCCAGCAGAACTGTGTATTTATCAAACCTCTGTTTCATAATAGCCCTTTGTTTATAGCCAAACAGACCAAAATACCAGCAACTAGTCTGAACCAATTTGAAATTACTTGCATGGGAATTCCCAGGGGATTTGCACCAAGTAACGTTTTCATACACCCCTACGGGCAAACTCTGTGGCATCTCTCCCGAAATGTTCCAGTCAGCCACACAGAGGGGACTACCATGATTTCTGTTTGACTATTACACATAAACAAAAGGAATTACCTCAGTAGCATCTTACTTAAAGAACTGCCTCTGAAACTTGAAACACTTTAAGAAAGCCATATCAGACTGATATGGATTTTCTTCTTAATGTAGAAAAATAAAGTAACACAGCAGGGGCTGAAATATGTAAAACCAATTTGGAAAAAGCCACGCTGATTGCAATAGTCTCCCAATAATATGCTGGTAGTATTCTCTTCTCAGTCTGATTCCTAGGCTCCAGGAAGTGCCAAAAGGTACAAATCATTTTCTTACGGCAAGCGGCTTTTACTGGGATCAGTTACCTCTCCTTGTATGCAGGTTAGGGTTTCATGATTAATGTCTAACTCAGGGAAGTCTGAGCTAGGCTAGTTTTGTGGGGGATTTTTTCTTTCTTCTTTTCAAAAAACATTTTAAAATTGAAAAATGTGAAAAAGAAATTCCAGTTTTAACAGCAAATGATTAATTTTGGGGCAGTTGTAGACAATAACTTACTGAAAAGAAAATTACATATAGCATCATGAAGAATTTGTGAACTATTCTGTAATTTTAATATGTTTGAAGCCCTGGCAACCAGAGTCTTCAGAATATGTGAAAACTTCTTAGATTTAGCAATCAAATTTTGTAATCACTAAATCTTCTATGAATATTTATTAAGTGCTACTAAGCAGTAATTAGTAGTAGTAAGTCTGGTTTCTGTGGTGACTTTATAAATTTTATTTTAACAGTATCATCTGGGATTTGTTTTCATGTGAGATATGACAGTAGACTGACAATTTCCCTTTTCTTTTGTCTTTTTATAATTGGCCAGCTAAATGGTCCAAATGCATCTCCTTTCTCATTTTTCACTGAATTGTAATGCTACTTCCACACTATAATGCATGTGCATGCATGTCCACAGACGTGTGACTGTTTATTTCTAGGTGTTCGATTTTGTTTATTTGACCTATTTCTGTGCTAGTACCACATTGCAATAATTAGAATAATTATACCATTCTTTCTTTTTGAGGATTGTTTAAACAATATTTCAAATCGTTTTTCTTCCATATGATATTTAAATAATTTTAATGTATTTTAGAAAAAAGACCATTCGTATCATTTTTGGGAACTGCATTACATTTTAAAATTAATTTGGGGAGAATTAGCATTTGTAATATTGAGCTTTCCTGTGAGACCATAGTATCTCTCTACCCACAGGTTCTGAGCACACCCTCTGCTGTGCCTCCAGTAGTCCCCGCTCCGGAATGGCAGTCAAGTCACTTGAGTGAGCCTGGATCCTTCCTTTGTCTCCTTTGGAGGTCTCCCACCAGCTCCCTTATGAGTACACATCTCTCAGGGTTCAGACTAGTATTTTCTGGGCTCAGTTTCCTGTTCCTGCTTTTCCTAGCTCTCTAAACAAGTCCCTTTAGTCATTTGCGTTAGGCCAGTACCCACTCTGCTCCATATACTAGCTGTGCATCATTTGCTAAACTGTATATGTACTCCTTTGATCAGTCTTTCTTCTCTAATGAGCCACAGAGTATGAAGAGATGCCTTCAGCTTGGAGGAAAATAGACAGCAGAGCTTTCTTCAGATTCCAGGCACTTGAATTCATATCCTCCAACAGACAATAGAGTTAATCTCACTGATTGCCTAATAAAACAGGAGACATTGCCCTCTGAATGTACTGTAATTGGATCTCTTTGCTCGCATGGCATTCAAGAGAGACCAAGGACAATTTTTTTTGTCTCGTTGTTAGTATGAGAAAGATATAAATCATAGTTAGGACACTGGAAACTTTCCACTCCCAAGATAGAACTATCCATTCAGATTCCACACTTTTGGGATCCTTTTATGTACTGAGAGTGGGTGGTTACTTGATGTTCCTTCTGATACTATCTGACTATTATGGCAATCACAGCATTTTAAAAAACAGTTGTGAGGACAGACATTTGAAATAATAAAAAATATAGTTTGTGAAAACTTAAGTCCACATATTAAAATTACCACAGGAGATAAGTCAGAATGAAGAATAATAGTAAAATAAGTATAGCAGGCATCATGTTGAGGTTTTATTATGTATTAGATTCTATAAATAGTTTATCATTGTTGATTCTTACAACAGTTGCATGGAGTGTGTGTAATTATCCCCATTTTATGGGTGAGGAAAACAGGTGCTCAGAGAGACTAGAACTTTCCCTAAGGCCACATGTGTGAGTGACAGAAGGAGGAAGTGAACCTTCCTCTGACTAAGTCTGTGTTCTTCTCAGTGCATTGTTCTGCCTCCACTCACTCTGACCCATCTACATAATTCTGAGGAGTTTAGAGAAGTTGCCTATCCAGTTTTATAATGTGAAACACTAAAAATGACAAATTAGAAAGTGTTAAGAGACTTCTAGATGCACAAAACTTTAGAACTGAAATTTTAAGAGGAGAAAAAAATAACTACTTTAGCCTCCTCCCTCTCCTTCCCCCCAGTGAGTAATCTGGGACATTGAGTGATTAGACAAATCAGTAAACAAGTGGTTCAAAAAACTGTGGTACATTTACACAATGGAATACTATGCAGCAGAAAGAAAGACAGAACTCCTACCCTTTCGCAA
This sequence comes from Glossophaga mutica, assembly GCA_039655065.1. Lineage (NCBI taxonomy): Eukaryota > Metazoa > Chordata > Mammalia > Chiroptera > Phyllostomidae > Glossophaga > Glossophaga mutica. Next base: position 169,423,704 of record CM077304.1, on the reverse strand, counting down.
CAGCATGGATGGAACTGGAGAGCATTATGCTAATTGAAATAAACCAGGTGGTGAAAGACAAATACCATATAATCTCACCTATAAATGGAACCTAAAAAACAAAACAAACAAGCAAGCAAAATAGAACCAGAGACATGGAAATAAAGAACAAACGGTGACCAGAGAGGAGGGAGAAGGGGATAACAGAGAAAAAAAGGGGAAGGGTCTAGTCAAGGAACATATGTATAAAGGACCCAGGGTCAAAGCCAACAGATGGGGGAGGACTGAATGTAGGAAGTGTGGGGTGGGTGGGGCAGGGGAGAGTAATGTGGGGAAAATGGGGACAACTGTAATTGAACAACAATAAGAAAATAAAAATTTTAGTGTTCAAGTACAGTTGTCTGCATTTTCCCCCCAGAGCCCCCTCCCAAAATAAATAAATACAATAAAAAATTTGGAAAAAAAAAGTAAAAACTAAAAAAAGAGGCAAATTGTTCTATATGTCATCTAATAATATCTAAGGTTATTACCAGGTTATATATTAAATAGGGTTAAACTATATTTATTCTGCTTTAAAATGTTGAGAAAATTTCCAAGAGAATTTTAGGAATGCAAGGGACATTTATGGATCATCGCGTCAAGCTGACTCTACAACTATAAGTAATCGAGGTCCTGAGGTGTCAGAGTTGACCCAGACAGACAAGAGCTGGTCACCAGCAGAGCTGACACAGACCTCAGTTTTACTAACTCCTGGCTCAGGAGACTGACAATTCCTCCTGGTTTCTTCTCCTAAGGTCGCTTAGTGACCTCTCCTAGGAAGTCTCTCCTAAATATGGATAAAGGAAAATCTTGTTGTTTGACGAGGTTAAGTAAGATGTCTAGCTTTTACTTATCTGTTACATCAATCACTCCTTTTGCTCAATGAATCAGATATTAGACAAATGCCTGCCTGCCTGAAAGTTGATCACGGTCTAATCAGAGAGAGCAATGAAACAACAGAGAAAGTCTAGTGTGGTAAAAAGAATGCCCGACAGAAAATGGGCGCCCAGGGGACACAGAACATAGATGGGCTTTCGAAAAAATCTGGAGTGGTTCCAAGACAGGTTTTCTTGAGTTCTATCTTGAGGGATAACTAGGAGATGAAGGAAGAAATGGCATTCCAGGCAAAGAGACAAAATCTATCATCACATGAAGTCTGCATAGGAATACCAGGTAATGTCATTTGATTAGGCAGGGGTCAGCAAACTACAGCCAGCCACGGGGCTTAGTCCGGCCTACTACCTGTTCTTATAAATAAAGTTTTGTTGGAACACAGTCATGTTCATTTATTTACATAGTACATTTGCTTGCTTTTGTACTACAGTGACAGAATTAAGTGGTTGCCACAGAGACCATATGGCTCGTAAAACCTAAAATATTTATCGTCTGACAATTTATAAAAAATGTTTGCAGAACCCCAAAGTAGGGTAGGTAGAAGCAGGGTGTGGATTACACACAGCTGGCCCGTGGGCTTCATCTGATGGCCATGTTTTATTTGGCCTGCACATTGTCCTTCTGTTTGTTTAAAAGAAAATGTGAAATATTTTCAACATTTAAAATTTAAGAGATTTTACATAAAAAAATACAGAATCCTAGCTTCTCTTGACAAAGCAGAAGTTCCATCAATTTTTGGACCTACTTTTTCTCATGGCAAGAATTAGAACTGAGTAACATCATCCCTCTTCAAAAGAGCAAGAGATCTTCGTGTTCCCATTGCCCTTCCTCTCCCAGCCTACCTTCCTCATCTGTCTACCACAGCCCTTAGGAATCTAAGTTTACAAATCCCAGATGGAGTTGGAGATAAAGGCAGCAGTGATTCAATGAAAGGCTAGAAATGCCTTGCTAAGGAGTTCAGACTTAATCCTGAGGTGCCAGGGAGCCGCTGGAGGGGTTGAAACAGCCCGCCGACTCAATATGACTGGCCTCTCGAAGAACAAGATGGATGGCAGCATGAAGAATGGGCTAACAGAGATGGAGACCAGTGGCTGTGAGAGCAGGTAAGAGGCTTTTGAAGAAACCGGAATAGGTTTGAGGGCAGCCTTAATTTAAAGTGAGAAGGTGAAGAGGAAATGGATATTAGGAATATTTGCATGATGGTCAAGATCACAGCTGGGGCAGAGATGCAAGTAGGAGAAATTAAATGGACAACTGCTCTTACTGGAATAACGTGGGGGAGACCATTAACACCTACCATTTTCTGAACCCTTACTTGGGAACTCTCAATAGAGTCCTAAAGTCAGTAACTATGGAGTCTGTTTTGTGTGGCTGGCTGAGAGACCCCGTGTCAAAACAGTTTGTGCATCCGGAGCTTTGAGAATGCAGTGGGGTAGAGAAGCTCTTTAGAGAAGTTCTTTATTTTTTTCCTTAGATTTTATTTATTTATTTTAGAAAAAGGGGAAGGGAGTAAGAAAGAGAGGGAGAGAAACAGCAGTGTGAGAGAAACATCAATTGCACTCCGTGTAGCCCAACCAGGGACCAGGCCTGTAACCCAGGTACGTGCCTTGACTGGGAACTGAACCAGCAACCTTTGGCTTTGTGGGAGGACGTTCAACCAATTGAGCCACACCAGCAGGGGCCAGAGACACTCTTTAGAAGAAGCTATTAAAAAGGCATCTGGGGCCAGTAGCTATGGCCTTCAATAGTAGGCAGTTGTAGTAAACAACTGGGTGATTGAAGGAAAAAAAGTGGTCTGTCGGAAGCCTTGGGATCCAATGTGCACCCCAATTTGGAAAGTCTGATAGCTCTAGATAGACACAGAGACCTCACAGGGGCTCAGAGACAGTATAGAATCCACACGCGCCTTCCCACTCTCTCCTAATTCTGTCTCCAAAACTAAGGTGGTTCCTGATGGTGGGGGATAGGCTGCCTCAGAACCAACCTGGTACTATAACTGGAGACTTACCATCCTCCTCAGGCTCCCTAGATGCACAGGAGCTGGGTCACTGCTTACCTGGAAAGACCCTCATGATTCTTAGAGTACAAAGCTATTCTTATCTAATAGTAAGGAGTATCACCTTAAGAACTGAAATGTTATTTTCACTTGTGAATGGAGAGACAATCTCAAAATAGTTATTTATTTGAAGGGAAAAGAAAACAAGTAGATATTGGCCTCGTGTTCTCCAAATGGAGAATGAAAGAAAGAGGATTTAGGCCATTTCTCTGAGGTGAGGAAGAATGGCAGTTTCCATAGAGCATCAGATCAAAAGGAATCAAACTGATACTATCAGTGTTTAGCTAAATATTTATAAAGGAAAGAGAGCAAAGGGAACTAGACATTGAGTTTAACAAACTGGGAAGCATGAGTCTGTTTTCTAACTCAGCCAGGAAGCTGTAGCTTCACACCCCAGGGGCTTTCATCATTTCTCTGCCAAAGGGAATAACACTCCTGCCTTCTCCCCTCTTGTACCAGATCATTGAGGGGATGCAGGAGAAAGTGCTGGACCATAGAAGCCTGTCGGTCTAACTAAGGGGTATGGCCCCATCTGAAGCCCGTGAAATTTTGGGAAGTTGATTGATTCTTTTGAGAAAGTACCTGATCCATCCGAAACCCAAGCTCATGGCTATAGCCTCAGGAAAACAAAGAAGCTCTCTATCTTGCTTGTGACTCACACTCAGATAGTGCACACACCTGTTCTCACCATGGGCATGGGACTCTAGCAGCCATATGGCCCTTGGCCATGTAACTCCACACACATGCTCCAGGAGGGAGCCTGTAATGGACTGGAGCTGGAAATACATGCTAAGCTAGCCACATGCTGGACTGGACTAAGCTTTAATATGGAGCATCAACTCTGGGCAGTGGTCTTCATCCTGGCCCTACTGAAGGCAAGATTGAACTTTTTTTTTCCATAGTGAGGCAGATTGGGAAATCAGGAGAGGAACGCCTTTAATTGTGCATCATCAATAAACCATATCACAGAGCCGCATCCTCCAGTGCAGGTCTCATAAAGTTTTTTTCTCTCAGATAGTTCAAGAGCCTCACTTCCTCTAGTAACAAAACTCTGACACCCTGCATTTCGAAAATTATGATAGGTTTCCCAACAATGCCCATTATAACAGTGAAAAGAATCTTACAGAAGAGAAAGAATTTTTCCTTAACAGCCCACATAGCTTTATATAACTCATTCAGAAAAGTTGCTGAGGCAATTTTTTAAGCCCTATGTTTTATTAATATCATAGAGTGAGGTTGAAGACTGTCCACAAGAATAACTAGAAGACAAGAGGAAAAGCAAGGAGGCTAAGAAGGAAACCAAGAAAATGCTGTCACTGTAAAGATTACAGTTTCTGAAACTCAATCCCAGACAATGTTCAATATTTGAGAGAACTTGCGATGAATGCTCTAAGCACAGTAATTTTGTTTGTGTATGAGGAAAAAAGAAAGAAAACACATTCCAAACAGTAGGTTATATTTAGAAAGGAAGCTTACTAGAAGCAAACCAGAAACATTGTGCTTATCTGATAAAAATGAAATTTTCAAATATTTGCATTTTTACATAATACACATATACATACTTTCCATGCACAACATTCGAATATTAAAATCTTTACAAAATCTTTTACTTAGTGTAGTGCATGTGTGTAATGTTTCACATTGCCCCAGATAAAAATTCATCCTGTAGTGTCCTGCTGTGTCAATCCTGAGGAAAGTTACACAAATCCTCATTTCACCAGGACAACAGCTTTGGGTAAGAGGATAAATGCATCCTCTTTAATCCCCACTATCCTCCAGCTGCCTCCAGAGAGCCACCCACACTGCCTGGGGTATCAGGAAGAACCGAGGTGACACACTTTTAAGAATGGCCTTTTCTTTCCCAGTATCTCAACAACCTCTGATTCCACCAACGAAAGAGGCTAAATAGTAAATACCATTTGCATGGTGTTTTACAACTTTGCAAAGAGCCGTCTCATTGAGTTTCACAAAAGCTGCACTTGCATTTGGTTGATGACAAGAAGGAGGGTCAAATAGGTTGAGCAACTTGTCCAGGACCATTAGGAAGTGGCAGCGGTGGGGCTTCAACCCAGGCTCTTGAGGTCACTCATGCCTTTCCCACTGATCCCCTTGTCACAGCTGTGACTTGGCCATGGAACAGCCCTGAGGCTGAGGGAACCCCTCTTCCCTTCAGTGGCACCTGTGTCTGTGAGTCTGACATGGTCCTTCAGTTCCTTCTCAGGGATAGTCCTTCTCTCATAGGACCTCTTTATTTTGACATTCATTCAAATTACCTCACTTGAAATTGTACCAAATATCTGAGCAGTGGGGTCCATTACTAAGTCATGCCACTTTCTAGCTAAGGAGTCTTGGGGAAGTAGCTTAACCTTCCTGAGACTTGGTTTTCTCATCCATTCAATGGGAGTAATAACTATTACATAGCTCTGTTGATAGGATTACATGTGATAGTGTATATAAATTGCTTATCAGTTTATAACACATAGTAAACACTCAATAAATATTAAACTTAAAAAAATTAGCAGGAAGCTGGTAATTAATACACAAGCTCAGGTGGAGATGAACATTTACTTCTTCAATTAAATTGTGAGATGCCAAAAGGAAAGGGTATTTGTATGGCATGTACGTAATTTCTTTAATTTAATGTAGTCTGTATTCTACCCTGGACTCCCCTTAAATATGTTGATCCCTTCTGTGCACTCTTAGGAAAATGCTGCTTTCTCACTGTTTGTGCCCTCTTAGAAGGAGCATGCTCCGTTCAGAATGCGAGCAACTAAGGGCAGAAAGGACAGATAGATGGAAGAGGGAGTGATGGAAGAATTGAAGAATAGAGTAAGTACCATCACTCATTCTTTAATATTTCTTGTTAGTAATATGGGATATGGAAACCAAGTTGAACTATTTAAATTGGTTATTTCTGCTAGACCAATCACTTGTTGAACTATACTTTGGTGGTATCAAAGTTATATCACATTTAGTCAACACTTTGTTTTACAGATGATATAGATCAGCCCCACAGAGCACACTCAAATATGCCTTTGAAATGCTATAGTTAAGCTATTTCATTTTCTCTAAAATTAATAAATTCAAATGGCCTCTTGTACAAATAAATAAAAGTGAAAAATGTAACTTAGTTAAGTATTTTCTTTGCCAAAATGATTTAAAAAATACAAGTACCATCAGCAGAGGAGATTCATTGTCAGTGTTTTACTAATTAAAGTCTATTTTGGGTAAATTCATGTCTATTTCTCTGTTTTCCTCTGAATCATCTGCATGAAGAGAGGTTACTTTTGTGAAAATATCATCAAATAAAAAAGGTAACATTCCTCAATTGTAGCTTATGGCAATCAGTCACAGGAAGCCCTGAAAAATACATTGGCTTACCCACTCCCATTCAACTCATTAATTCACAAACAGTTATTCATTAGGCTTCACAGCTTATCTGATCTCCCAACTACTCACTCAACTAACGTACTGAGCACCTACTGGTGCAAGGAACTGTGTTGAGCAATGGCAATACATTGGTGAAGGAAACAGACATGTCCCCAGACCCCATGGTAGGAGATAACATAAAATAAAGAATAAACAAGTAAATATATAATTGCAAATCATGATAAATGCAATGGTCAGGTACAGTATTTAGGTTGTCAGTATTAAACTTATATATACTAAAAAAATCACTCATTGTCAATGTGAAGTTCAAATTTAACTGCATGTCTTAACATTTTTATTTGCTAAATGTGGCGATCCTACAAGTATAGAAAATAAGCGGTGCGTATGTGTGTGTGTGTTGCAGGGAGTAGGGGAGCGATATAGATAAGAGAGTCAAGCAGAGTTCACTACCGTGAACTTTGGTTGAACTGAGGGTGGACAGATGCAAACAAAGAGGTGGGATACTGTTGGGGTTGGGGATGGGGATAAAGAAGTCTAGACAAAACAAATTTCATATTCAAAGTCCCCAAGACACTCATTTTTCAGCAAGTATTTGGTGAAAGTCTGCTACGAGCCAGGTGCCAGGCACCAAGGCTACAATGGACAGCACAGAAGCACCCTCTACCCTTATAAACCTGTAAGTCGGAAGAACCAGTTGAGGATAACAGGACACAAAAGCAGAGAAATCAAATTTATCAAGGGGACGAAAGATACTCCAGCTGTACCATTTTTGTCTATAAATATTTTAACTATAAATATGAGGCTCAATGAAAAAGCCAAAAATGTTGCCCTGGCTGGTGTGGCTCAGGGAATTGAGCACTGGCCTGTGAACCAAAGGGTTGCCGGTTCCATTCCCAGTCGGGGCACATCCTTGGGTTGCAGGCCAGGTTCCCAGTTGGGGTATGCAAGAGGCAGCCACACATTGATGTTTCTCTCTCTTCTCCTTCCCTTCCCCTCTCTAAAAATAAATAAATTTTAAAAAACTCTTTCAAAGAAAAAAAACAAAAATGTGTATTTTTGTTTAATTCAACAACCATTTCTCGTCAACTTGGCCAAGAGGAAAAAAAAAAAAAAGAAAAAAGTAAACCAACAGACAACCTTTTGTTGTCCTTTACAATAATTGCCATTGGGCTGCTCATCAATAAGGTGCCTCAAAATCAATAAGAAGTAAAATGAACTCTCTAGAGAAGATTCAGAATAGTTTAACTCCCTAAATCAATCAACTCAAGTAGGGATAAAAAGCCAAATGCATAAAAACAACACATAACAACCACTTGTCTGACCCAGTGTATCTCAGGAATAGTGCAGACAGCCTGGATGTGAGAAAGGAACAATGAAGGATGCATCCTAGAAATGTAGTCACCTTCGGGGAAGTTCCAGAGTATCTGTGAATACCTTATGCTTCAGTGAGTTGTGCTTTTGCTCTAAACATCAGTTCCATTGGGGGAACAAAGTGATTCTTGTGGATAAGAGCACAAAGCTATTCCTCTGATCGCTGAAGCTAAGGTAATTCTGCCTGGACAATTAACTGAAAGATTTTTTTTTTCAGATAATATTCATTTCATTAATGATAACGTAGTTCACCATGAATAATGAGATTAGTTTTCAGGCCATGGGTTGAACTAATTTTGTGAAATTTAAGGGGAAAAATGAAGTTCTAATTTACAGTTCATTTTTTAATTTGTTCATTAAAAAAATTAATTTATATTTCAAAGTATTTTCAGAATATTATAGAGTTTGCCAATGCATATTTCCCTGGGAATGCTCTTTCCTAGACTTGTCCATTAGTTAAAGCCTAAAACAATATCTGATGGCTTGATTAATACATGCAAGTCAATAATTCAGAGAGTAGCTGTGTAAAGTTAACCTTGAGTACCTGTGGTAGTCAGTCTGTTTTTCCAGCCTGTTGCTATCTCCTGGAGTCTCAGTATTTTATTCGGAATGTACGCTATATCTGTCAAGATTTATATCAACTGTAAGTGTGACAAGCCTGCAGTCTGCCCTTCGATCTCAGTCGCTGATAAAAATATTCAACAAAGTGAGTCCCTCAGTAGAACGTTCTTCCAGGCTGCTAGAAATATCAGTTTTTATTGCTACTTAAATCAATAACAAATTACTTAATTTTACTTACATATATCTTATGTTACATATTTCTTTACTTACATATAACTTTAAGTTCTCCATGTTAGCCCACAAGTTTCTGGTAAGAGATCAAGCCCCTTGCATAAATCCAAACAAAATTTAGTAGGGATTTAAAATAATCCCTGCATTTGGGGCAAAAATTCCAATGTACTTTTAAAATCACAGAAGCAGACTTGTTCACAGGGGACCAACTAAAATGATGAATGGAATACAACTACATGTTATAAACAGCAGCCAGGATTTGCAGAGAAGAAAATGTTTCATTCCTTTGAGAGCTTTATATTCTCCAATATACAAATGGCTTCAGAGGAGAAAGAATATTCTTCTGTACTAAGGGTGACAAATTCTAATTTGTGCAGAGTTCGGTTAAGCAATGTGAGTGAAGGAGGCCTTACTCTTTTACTTTTCCTCCTTTAATGGAGACATGAGCAAGAGAACTAATACCTGTCCTCTTAACTCCGCACAGAAAGCCACTGTGCAAACTCAGCAACCCTGGCAAATGGTCCCTGGGCTCAGTTTAGAGGCAATATGGGGACTGTGACTAACTGGAGGTATGAGCCTGGGTTAAACAGGAGGGGCAGCCATTTCTAAATGCCAGCTCATTGTTGTCAGGGGAGAGATACTGTACTCTCCCTAGTATTCGCACCTTTCAGCTTTTTCAAAAGAAAACAGAAATCTAGGTTTTCATGTTAATTCTCTTGATTTTTAAATCTGGGCAACCAATGATTTTTTTCTTAAAAACGAACAAACAAAAACACCTTGCCACTCAAACTGAGGAGGCCCAACAAAACCAGACTATACTAACTGCGATCTGATTCTCAGGACCAATGGCTTGACGATATAGGGAATCAGAAAGGGGATGAGTGGAAGGAAGAGCTCGCTGCTCCTCAAAGTCATCCTTCCTTCCTTCCAGATCACCAAGTCTGGGCGTTGTGACTGCAAAGCAGTTCTCCCCGTGTCTGGACTGACCAACCTTTAACACCTTATCTCGTCCTGAAAGTCTATGTCAGCTCTTAGAGGAGAAACTCACGGCTGGTAGGTTCTTGCCAGTGTTTGCTGGACAGGTAAAATGTGGTCTCAGCTTTGCAAAATGATTGCCATTCGGAGACAGAAGATTTGGGAGGAAATTTCTGGCTGATAAAACAATAAGCACAAAAAGTAGAGGTGGAAGTGAAGAGTGGCCTGAGATAGGGGTGGCAATGAGAACATTCTAATGGAAGTGGATGGTTTATGTCAATTAAACCTGTGGTCACAAACTGGCCATTTCCAGTTACGTTTGGCCATGACACTGTTTAAAACTAAAACTGAACCTAAAGTACTTTCAGAGGGCATGCACCCTCCACTCAGCTACTGTCCCTATGACTTCTCATTGTCTTGTATCCTGGACCATCACGAATTTATATCACCGAGCTGGCTCCCAAAGTACTCGGATCGAAGTACAAAGTGTTTATAGCTGGGGATCTTCTATCCCATCTATACATTTTAATTTTATATATATAAATGTGTTTTCCTGAGTTAGGTTTATAATGCATAAACCTAATACCTCTTAAACATTATTATATGGTTAGGAATTTGGAACTTCAGGCTGAAAGCTCTCGGGGAGGTGAGGAGGGTGGAGGAATTGAGCAGAAAAGGGAAAAGAACTCATGGACACAGACAACGGTGAGGTGGTATGGGGAACGTATTGGGTAGTGGGGAAAGAAGGCATAAGGGGGACAAATTGCAATGGGAAAAAAATACCAAAAATGTGAAAAAATAAAAATAAAAAAGAGAAACAATGAATCTAAATGGAAAGATTTGAGGTGTGGTTTGAAGCTAGAGGGAAGTTTCATGTATATTTTTGGAAGTCCACACATTTGGTAATATATCTTGTTTTCATCTGATTTGATCAGCTGCCCCCATGGTTTGGGAGGCTGGCGTAATAGTTCCACAAGCCTGTGCACAGCTCTGGGCAGGGGTTTTAAGGCTCCATCAGATCAGATTGGGCCTCTTTTGTTCCAAAACAACTGATCAAATCTCCACACTAATCACTCAGACAACTGGGTAGTTGGCTAAAGATTTCAGAGGTTTCAATTTTCAGTCAATTGTTCTGATACCACAGACACATGCATTCCTGGGGTTTTGCTCTCATAATTTAAAATCAGGTTTTGTTGACACACATAGAAGCCTTTCACAAGTATTTTTTCTATGGATCCTCACCACACACCTACTCATTCATTCATTAGGCAGAGACCTACTGACAATACAGGGTTGAAGATTGTGCCATTTGAAGGTGCTCAGAATGTAGCAGTAAACACAACTTAAAACCTCTAAGTAGGTAAACAGGAGAGATACTTTTATTCCCATTAAAAAAATGCATTTATTACTTAAATAATTTTGATTACAGAAGGATAATAGAAATATATTCTCTACATTGAAGAGTAAGACAGTGTGAAAATATATAGAGTGCAACGTGAAAGTTATTCCCTTACATTTATATGAACTTATATACAAATGTCATTTTTTACATAAATGTGTATTTTTTAGAAACATTGTTTGTAACTTAAAATGTCTTAGAGAACTCTCTATGTCATCTAATGTTAAAGGCTCTAGAGTTCTTCTTCGTCTGTGTGTAGGGTTTAATCTCATATATAGACATGTTGCTGTTCACATTTTGTTGTTCTTACACTGATGTACAGGTATCTTTGTCTACATAAGGACACATTTCTTGAGGTAGATTACTAGAAGTAATTTTGCTAGGTATATTTAAAATTTTGAATGACACTGAGCAATGTATTTAAGAGTGCCTGATTCTCTTTATCCCTGTCAATGCTGAACCAAACCTGAGTAAGCTCTTTACATCTTGCTAAATAGATGGGTGAAAATGTCTCATTTTAATTTGTATTTTTCAGTTTGTAAATAAATATAATTTATACTTAACTATATGCAATTATTTGTATATGTATATATGTATATGTATACACATACAGAGATCTGTAAATTATTTGTTCATATTTTTATTCAATTTTCCATTGTATTGTTTTTCCCATTGATTTGTGTTTTATTTGTATTTAAAATATTAAGATTGTCAGAGACATTGAAAATATTTTCTTCTAGACTATCATTTGTCTTCTAACTAGCTATATAACTTTTACATTTTGTATATAGTTAAACTGGCTATATTTTATGTTATCATTTTGGGTCTTATTTAGGAAGACCATTACCATTCCAAAATTATAGAAATGGCTCCTAATAATCATAGTTTTTCTTAACATTTAGCTTTGTAATCCCTTTCAAATTCTTTTTAGGAATGACACGAACCGGGTATTTAACTTTTCGTCCTGCGGAAACGGGCTCTGCCCCGCACTGTTCACTGAAAACCTGATCTGCGGCCTTCACCATGAAAGGCTGGTTTGGCCTGGGTTTCAGATTCTTCCCCTCAGGAATGAAAATGTGCTGCTTTTCCATCTTCTAAAATTGAATGTCACTGTGGTCAAGGCCAAGGCCAATCTGATTGTTTCTGATGTTGTAAGTGACTTGGATTTTCTGCCCAAATGCCTGTGTAATTATTTTAAACTTGAAATCTGGTAACTGTCAGATTAGCTCATGGTGTTGTTGGTTCCAGATGAAATTTTCCTGGCACTCAGTTGATTCTTTAAGTCTTTCCATCTACTTATTACAATATTTCAGGAAAATATTGTTTTATAATGTTTTAACTATTTTCCATGTGTTTTCTTCTTCAAAAACACCCACTGTTTACCATCAGTTTGTACCGTATTCTCAATAGTCATCATTATATCTTTATTATTTTCTATCTTGTTTTGTGTTATTTCCACAAGTCTGTGTTCTATGTTCTTGACAGTGCGTTTAGAGATTGCATTCTATTTTTGTTACTTGTAAAGTGTCTTTTATCTCTTTGGTGATTTTATTATCTCTCCAGCTTTTCCTTGAGCTCTGCAAGCACACTTTTAATATCCCTTAATTATTTTATGCCTTTCTATCAAATCTTGAATCTCTTCTCTGAATATATATATAATACATATGTATTATGATAGATTAGAAAATTCATGTTTTCTTTCATAATAATGGAAAGTGTCTAAAACTTTCTGTGGTAAATTTGTTTGGAAGTTGTAGGCTATTTTTTTGGCTGAAATTTTTTTAAAAAATCTTGTTTGCAGTTTTGATGAACACATCCCACTCCCTCCTTTTGGATTACTTACCCTTAATAAAGATTTGCTATTTGTTAAGGAATAATACAGGGAAAATGGTAAAGGAGAGTGGAGTAAACTGAGGCCCACTGACATTTTAATTTGGGTTTTGTTCTGGTTATCTGTTGTTATATAAAAACTACCCCAAAATGCAATGGTTTAAAATAACAGTTATTTTGTTAAAAAATCTTCCAATTGGGCAGAATTCAGTGGGTTTAGCTCACGTCTGCTGGACATGGTAGTTTTAGTAGCTCAAATAGGGTTGGCGGATCCTTTTGAAGAACAGTACATCCAGCTTTCTGGGAAGTCTTGGTGGTGTTACTCCTTCCCCGGAAGGACTCTTCACAGAGCAGCTGCTCTCACCCATAGCAAAGTGGCTGGGGTCTTGGGGCATGTCCCAAGGACAGAGAGTAGAAGGGGCTACTTTCTTAAGGCTGTCATTCCTTTCTCTGCATTTTATAGATGCAAGGGGAGGAATCATAGACTTTACCTCTGCATGGGAAGAGTGCCAGATAATTTGGGGGTCATTTAGGGGTCATAGTTTAAAACCACCACTAGTTGTTCGTCTCAATCATCTGTTCCTAAATCTGTTTCCTTTCTCTTGGGAATGCATCTTTTTTGAAGTCTATGACATTCAAATTGAGATGACATAGAGAAAAGCTCCATAAATTACAGATAAATTATGCTTTGATTTGGAAATTGCTGTCCGCTCCCCACCTCCCCCCCCCGCCCAGTAGTTTCCCACACTGTCCTAGCTAGGAGGCTAGAATGTGGGTCAGCATAGTCTCTACTCTGACCTTTCATTCCGAATGGTCAGACTATTTTCCCTCATTTCTCTCTTGGCCCATCCACCCGATCTTATCAGCACCCTAAACAATGGATATTGGCTGGTCTGCCAAGTAATGTGATCTGCTGTTTGGTCTGAGACGAGTGGACTGGGCTCAGCATCTTTCCATTTCTTGTTCAGGATTTCACATTATTTGGCAACAATACTTTATACTTACATACTTCATAGTTTCTGATTTGGAGTTGTAACTATTTCCCTATTTCATGGGCTATGAAATTTTTTTATTTTTCAATGTTTTTCTTGGTTTTAGTTTGTTGTGAGAGATTTTAGTGGAATAAAAATATTTTATACTGATATCTTAAACAGAAGCTCTATATGAACTTTAAAATGACCTTTAAGCTTTCTGTTAGAATTTTAGAAGAGAGATGACACTGAAAGTATGGCTTTCTTGGGGGGAGGGTTGATTATTTTATAATATTAATCTTCCCATCCTATTTCATAGTAGGTCTTCTCATTATTTATTGTGGCTTTCTTGTCCTTCACTGAAGTTAAGATTTTTCTACTCAAGTATCATAGAGATTTATTACTTAGAGATATTCTAATTAGTTTATATTTTAATGCTACTGTGAACAACTTAGTTTTCCCATTACCATTTCTTATCAGTTGTAGCTAATTGATTTTTGCGTGCCAATCTTTTGTCTGGTCAGATTTCTAGCTTCTGTAATGTTTTACCATTAGAGTTGCTTGTATTTTTAAAGTAGAAATCATGTAAGCTCATCTATTAAGTATTTTATTTTGATCTGCATATTTTAAATTTCTACAATTTTATTTTTAAAATTTCAATACATCCCTGCTTTATAGACATAATAGTCTTTTACAAACATTTTAATAAGTTAATGGAGCTTTGGTTTTCTGCATATTTTTCCACATAAAGTTGATCTTAACTGCCTTCATAATCTGTACCTCCAGTGTAATCTCACTTCTAAAGTTCCCCCAAACTTTTATTTTTTAAGATGAGGATAGAAAGATAGAGTGAAGCTGCCATCTTGGTGGAATTAGAATGCAGACTTGAAGAGGCTCACTGACTGGTTCAATGGTACGAAGCCAGAAAATAGGAAACTGAGAAACTGAATCTACACCCCCAGCCTGGCCTTCACCTCCCCATGGAGAAGTAACACATGCTACCCACACATGAGATATGTCCTAAAATGATAATTTTTCCAACAAAACTTTTACCGGAATTACTAATAGAAAGAAAAAGTGAATGCATACATGCATATATGTGTATTTTTCTATTTTTCTATTTTCTTATAGAGATGCTAATGAAAAGGCTAAAAGCAGACCACTATGATAACAATAGACAATACCTGAAATCTAACTGGTTCTCACATAATTAAAAATTAACTTTACTTAGAAGGTATTCTGATGTCCATAAAAACAATGTAGGCAAGTGAGGATGGGGATAAAGATAATGAAGGCTAAATTTACAAACACATTACAGGTCAGAATTTAATTTCGTGGCATCACATATAGCATTTTCACAAAAATGGCATTAGATCACATTTGACCACTTAACTGCATTCTGGAAACAAGCTATTTGGCACGGGCTCCAGAATGGGACTTTAATATATGTAATTTGAGTTAAGCACCTTTAGAAAAGTCAGAGGAAACTGCATCATGATTCTGACGCTGCAGGAGAACAGCAGCCAGCGTTCAGCCTGATTCTGTGTGTTTCTCTTCCTCGAAGAATTCACTGGTGCTCACTTCACTGTCTTTTGAAATGAGTATCCCTTGCTCCTAACTCATGGAGAGTTAACTAAATAATGACACAATTTCTCCCTTTTCCCTTCAGTAAATACTGCCTGCCATCCAGCAGTACAAATGAATAAATAAGTAAATTTTAAAAAACGATGTTGTGGACCCTAGGACAAGAGAATTGATAAGGGTTCCCAACTTCTTTCCCATAAACAACTGACACTTTAAAACTATTAACACAGGACCCAGGCATTCAAAGACAGTTCATTTATTACCCAATGGCTGGTGAGGGAGTCAGGCCTTACCATCAGGTTCAGAAAAGTGGGCCCTGAGTTTACCTTCGATAGTTGATCAGCTGCTCTTCCCCAAGTTTAATCAGATTCCCTGAGCATGACATGGCCCAGTGAGGCAGAGCCCACGTGAGACTTGCATAAGCCTGCCATGGAAATTCATTATAAAACCCAAGAAATATGAACAAACTGTATATACTTCGGGCCAAGAGAGAGCTTTCAATTTAGATCAAAATTATGATTGCATATTTATTTGGCCCCTTGTTTTTGGAAAAAAAATTTGGAAAAAAAATTCGGCATTGACCACCTGAAATAAAAGGCATGTTTTTGGTTTTTCAGGAGAAGTCTGGCTTAAGTGCATTAGAAAGAAAATATGACTTAGGACAAAAAAATTCTTAACCCAGAGCTTCTGAAACAATATTTTTGTCTTTTTAAATATGCCCCACCTCCCCCAAAATGATAACCGTATTCAGACTCTAAGAGAAGCTTTTCACCTCCTCCCCAAATCTTTAACGCATGGTGTTTGCATCACATCAGTAATAGAAGCCAGTTTGATAACCTTTGGGAACTATAAATCATGAGAGGCCAAGGTTGTGACTGGACTTCTCATAGATGGCTTCTCATAAATGGCCCTGATACCCAGTTATAAACTATCCTCTGGCCCTAGATCAATGTCGTGTCCATAGTTACAACATAAAGAAAATGAGGGGATCACTATAGGTTCCCTCCCCTAACAGATATCAAAGGCCATTAGATAAAAACAAATGGTGCTCAGGTATAGTGACAAAAGTGCAATGTATCAATCAAGGAAGGATTGGTTATTCGGGAGAGACAGCAAGATTTAGTTATCCAACCAAACTTTGAGTAGTTTAAGTTATCCTAAATGTTGGTATTAAATTCAGGGGGTGATTGTCAAGTACCACCTCAAAATTTCAAGTCTGACGAGAAAAAAATTTTTGTGCGAAGGATGCAGATAAAGACCCAGTGCATTAATTCACTCTTCATCTCTCCCAGTGCTCACCATAAGGCCCTCTGGATATTATTGTCTTTATGTGCAGTTGTGCCTACTAGGAAAGACAGCTATACTATATGATCTTTGGGGTACTTGAAATTCTGCCACAGTAATTTCCTGTGGTGAATTAATAAAGTAGACGCTGATTATGATTCAACATCCTGAGTAGCTTGACTACAGAAAGAAAATGAGCTGATCATGCCAGTATGAATACTCTGGTCCTTGGGTCAGTAATTTCTTGACGTTGGGCACCCTGGTTTTCACCTCTGTCTCTGTACTTGGCTTAGTGCAAGTAACTCCCTTCATGCATGAATGGCTGGTCCAGGCCCTCTGCTTAAAGAGCCAAAATGTCCAATGGGGCTAAAAGGAATTAGGAGCTGCTATGACTTAGTGACAGTGTACAGCAGAAGGCAGAATTGCATCCTCCAAATCTCTCTCTCAAAACTGGCTTGTTGCCCAGAACGTTGGTTTATAGTCACATGCTCACTTAAAGAATTTTTAAAGCGTCTCATCACACAGCATCTCAACAACTGGTGTGGTATGAAATGTCCCTTGCTTTCCACCCATGGAGGTAACCTCTTCCCAGGAATTGAGCAGATGGGGTCACAGAGTGGATCTTAAATATGACATCATGCGTACATAAGGGGACCAGAACTGGGTTAGAGAAATGAGGAGAACAAAGGGAAAATGAAGGACAGCCTCTAGAGAGAACCTGACAAACTCACAACTGGAGACAATAGATATACAAAGGATAGAGTCTAAAATCTAGAAGGAAAAATGAACGGGTAGCAGGGAAAGTGTTTTACTGGCTTCCTAACATATAGTAAACTTTTGCACTGTCTGAAATTATTAAAGACTATGCAGGGGTATCCAAACTTTTGGTATCTGCACCACACTGGGAGCAGAAGAGTTGTCTTGGGCCACAGATTAAATACATTGCGATGCATAATTACCCAAAAATCTCATAATGTTTTAAGTAAATTTACAATTTTGTGTTGGGCCATATTCATAGCCATCTTGGGCTGCATGCAACCCACAGGCTGCAGGTTGGATACTCTGATAGAGTTTCATAGCAGGTATAAGTTGATTTCAGCATTTTTAAGCCAACTTGAAAAGGGTTATCTGTTATCAGATTCCTTTGCATCATTTTGAGAAACATTTTGATGAACATGGCTATGTGAGTGCAAATTGGATTGCTTTAATAAAACAGCTCTGCTGTGCCTCCAATTTGTCTACACAAAGCATCTTCCCCTCCACAACCATTCAGTGTCCACCATCTTTTAATCTTGTGGTACATATGGAGTGCTTGGTTCTACCTTAATTTTACCCCTTCCCATTCATCATTATTTTTGTCAGTGATTCCTTGTTAGATTAGGATTGTTCCACCAATTTCTCTACTTATCATTCTTTGTCTTCCCATTTCCTATTTCTATCACTGGTTATCTCTAAGTGGTAAACTTTGTTGATCTGAAAGTGTCTTAATTTCATTCTTACTTTTCATTGACTTTAGAACCTTGTTGGTTATTTTTCTTTGATACTTTGTACATACTATTTCACTGTCCTCTGGCAGCCGTTACTGATAATGAGAAAACTGCTGTCATCCAAATTGTTTTCCATTGTAAGCTATCCATTGTTCCTCCCTGGTTGCTTTTAAGATTTCTACTTTGTCTTTGATGATCTCATATTTCACTATAAGGTATTTGGTGAATTCATCCAATTCTGGACATAATATGATATTTCAACTTTTTCTTCAATTCCAGAAAATTATTATCTAGTATCTCTTTAGATATTGCCACAAATCAATTCCCTTTGGTTTCTTTTTTTGAAATTCTTATTGACTTATTCTGAACTTTTCTTACACTATCTGTCATGTTTCTTCACTAGGCCCTCATAATTTTTTTTATCTGTTCTGCATTCTGCGTTACTTGCCAACATTACCTTCTGGTTCACCAGCTGGGTTTAATATGACAGTTATCACATCTATTTGGTTTTTAATGTCAATATCTGCATTTTCATCTTGAAATATTCTTTTGTTTTCTGTTTTATTAATTTTCTTAACTTGGCTCCTCCATTTATCCCTTCAGCCATTTTTAATATGCCCATTTTATGATTTATCTCAAATTTTTATCTTTTTTTTTTTTTTTTTTTAGTACCTTAGGGTGCTTGTTCTTCTGATTTAATTTTTTGTTTATCTTTTGGCTTTTCTTCATAGTTATTTCCTTTTGTGGCCTGAAAATTTTTATTGTGAACTCATTTTCAGGAAGAGTTGTTTTTTTCTGTGGAATTTCCATGTGCCTGGGTTGAAAAGTCTCACTTCAAAGCCCGAAGGCATATTTGAAAATAAAGAAAGGGAAATGAGGCTGAGACATGTGTTTTAATAGTCCTTAAAACTTTCTGCCTTCACTTACTTGCTTATATTTTCTATATCACAACTGTTCAGGGCAGGGGTTTTGATTCCAATTACAGAATCATGTCGGGTTTTCTCACTATTACATAAGGATGATGGACAGAGTCTGTAACTGAGGGAGCACTTTGAGAGTCCTAGCTTTATCCAAAGAGCTTTGTTCAAGTTACATTACCATAAGTGAGCCCACAGACGGGGCTCTGATTTCCACAGGGAAAGTGACTCTAGCTTCAAAACCTCTGGGTCCATATCCTACCCCAAATCATGTGGCCCCTGACAGGGGTAGCTTTCTACTCTTGCTGTGATTTCTCTCACTCATTACACTCAGGGAATTTTCTTTTCTCGTCTTCAAAATCAACTCTACATGTAGAAAAGATTTTTAGCCTTTTAAAATAAAGCATTCCTTTGAGTTTGTAATGGCACAGAGCCTAACTGATTCATTTCAATCCACCATGTTCTGAATATTCTATTATTGTATAGAATATTCAAGGTAGCTCTTATTCTGGGATGTCCATTATACTTGTCCTCCAATCACTTTCTTTAATTCTCATCAGAGGAAACGCTTATTAATTTTAGAAAGAGGAGAAGGGAGGGAGACAGAGAGGGAGAGAAACATCAGTTTGAGAGAGAAATATTCGTTGGTTATGTGCATGTGCCCTGACTGGGGACCAAACCCAGGCATTTGACTGGAATTGAACCCATGACCTCTCAGTTTACAGGACAACACTCCAACCAACTGAGCCACACCAGCCAGGGCCAATCACTTTCTTTTAATAATAGATTCCATATTGCTGACCACAGGGATGGGGATGTGATTCAGATCTGGCCAATCATTATGCTGAATTCCCTTAGAGTACTATGCGATTGGTCCAGAGGTGATTGTCTGAAACAAGCAGAGCTAATGGAAGTTCTTTTCTGTGTCTGATATGCAAATATTGGAAAAATTAAGTATTATATTTAATCAGAACAATACAAGCCTGGAGATGCCATTAGTCACCCTTTTCTGCTTTGTAGAATAAGTCATCTATCTATACTTGGAAAGAATGGGCTAGCACTCAAAAGGAATCAGGGACAAGAAAAAATAGTCAATCATATTTGAATCCCTGAGATCTGGCATGCCCAGAGTTGGCCTACCCCCTGTTAAATAGGCCAAAGAATTCCTTTGGGTTACACTAATTTGAATTGAGTTTCTGTCACTTACATCTGACTTATATGTCAATAAATTAAAGTACAATGCAATCAAGATAACACCCCTCAACGTGGGTTTATTTTATTTATTTATTTTTGGTAGGTCAGTGTTTTGTGCATGGTTTTACGTGAAGCAAAGCAAGTCATGAGAAACAGTGAGTGAATGTCAAAGCTAATCTGGGTGACAGGGACAGTCACAGGATAAAGCCAAGGTCAATTCCCAGGAATCTGCACAGTGCCATTAAGAACTAGGGCAGGGGGGACAGCGGAGTCGCAGGCAGGAAACAGGAACCAGATATCAGGAATGAGAAAACAACAGGCTGCGCTGCTGCAGCAGGCGGCAGGGTGTGGGCGAAACACACTGGGTGTCCTGACTTCCATCTAAGCAGAGGTCAGCTGCGCCCTGCCTCCCTGCTGCTTCCAAAGCAGGCCAGGAAGCCTTCCCACTCCTGCCAGGGGATGCCACCTGGTGTCCAATTCTACACCTCAGTATTGGTAGAATTGACTGTCAGGGGAAGGGGCCCCTTATATAAAAAGGGCCATAACTTTTTTTTAGTTACTTTTTAATCACTGCAGTATCTCCACAGACATCAAAATAAATGTGTTTCATGTTGACTATCAGTTTCCAAGGCAAATATAAAAGTGAATTACCTTCAGAAAGATGTTATACTTTCTAGTTGTAACAACAATTCCCATTTATTCTCATCAAAAGAAGACACCTTCTTATCACTTTGGTGTTTACAACTCCGGGTCAGATGGGAAAACTAGGGCTAATGAGGATAACTAATAAGGCTTTTCAAGTATTTGAAGAAAGCAATATAAAAATCTTCTGAAATAAATTTTAATGAGAGGATTAGTATTTGAAAGGGTGAATTACTGGTAACTCATATGCAGCAATTATTTGGGAGCCTTCTAAATAGTTGTTGCATGTTGTGGGGAAAGAGAAAAGCATAACTTACCTTAAAGGAGTTTGCAATCTACTTAGAAATGCTGTACTAAGAGGAAGAATGGAATTTTCTTAATGATATATATTAGTAACAAAACCCTATTCGGATATTTTCTGGGATGATTTTTAGAGGAAGGTTCTGCTGCACATACGTATTAAATCATGTTACAGCTATTGTCTGCCTTTTTCAGTGAGGAGCAGCTCAGGGCCAGCCACGTTGGGTGACTGTACCCATTCATCTTATCACCAGTGCTCAGCATAATGTCTGCCACATATGGCTTCTCTGTAAATTTCCTTTGAATGCCTGGATAATATCTCAAGGTTCCTCTTAGTGGCATGGTTCTTTGACTCTCATAGCCATCTCACTAACTTCTATGTTAAATTCTTCTTAAAATGTGGTTTTTCAAAATGTCACTCACTCTAAGTGCTAAGCATTCACCAGTATTACACTTTGAATGACATTTTCTAGTAAGGACCTCTAAGCAGCATAAAACACTCTCATTTGAAAAGAGAAAACTAGTGCTCCATTTCTCTCTCTCTTTTGATGATCAACATTGAATTTCCTTATAAGAATTTGTTTAATGTGGAATAAAGGCACTTCCTATGTATTTATCATCAACCAAGAGCCAGTTGTTTAATGAGGCCCTTAGTTTAGCTCTAAGAAAATCTGGAGGTGTCTGCACATGTGGAATTAGTTCACAAGTAGGAGTTTCAGTCCTACACGGGCAATATTTCTTTTTTGATGATAAATAGCTAAAAATACCCTCTTTCTGTTCTTTCATGGGTAAAAACCATTTCAGACTTAAACCTCTGTAGAATCTGTATGAATGAAGATTGTCAATTATCAAGTATGTGAACAGGGAGTTCTGTGGACCAGAGTTGATCATAAGGACTTCTGTCTATTTCCAATAAACATATTAAGCTGAGAGAAGAAAATAAAAGTTACCTGTGCTCCCAACTAACACTTGATTATGTATATAAAATATTTATAATTTCATGTAATTACACACATATGAATTTGGTTGTGATTTTTTTCTACCAAAATAGATCTTATTGCATGCACCACTTTTAAATTTTCTTATCTTCTTTAGAAATATATTGTAAATAACTTTAAACATCACTACCTGCTTTTTCTATATTTTTCAAATGACTACATAGAATTACATGATACTAATATATTATAATTTATTGTATTTTTCAGACTTTGAGAAGCACTCCCCCCAAATTTGGGAGGAATAAGGGTTGTTAATGCTGCTGTTGAGTTCTGTTTACATTTATGTTGGTGAAATATTATGTTATTTATATTATTAAATATTTTACTACATTTTTTGCTTCAAAGGTTTTTTCCCTATTTTCCTCCTCTAAAACCTAGGTACATCTTATGGCCCAAAACTACAGTACTCAACCAACCAGCACTTACGCACAACTTTTTGCTCTGGTTAGTTCATTCATCTCCATGGACAGACTCACACACAACCTGAATTACTTCTTTGTCCAAAGTTCTAGAAATGAAATAGGTGGATCAATAGATTCATAAATTCCAATGACTCAATAAATATTGCTGAATTGCCTTTGTAAAAGTTTTATCACTGTTCTCTTTCACTTTAAATATAGAAGTCCCTTCCACAAACCCTGACTTATGCCAAATATGATTTTTCTGTCTTGAGTTCTGAAGATCTGAAGATTCGCTAAGCAAAAACTGATTCCACTGTTGGTTTATTTTATTGCCTTTTTTTATTGTTGTTCAAGTACAGTTGTCTCCATTTTCACCCCACTACGCGGCCCCTGCCCCACCCATCCCTACCTCCCACCCCCAAAACCACCCCTTTTGGGTTTGTCCACGTGTTTTATTTCATTATTAGCAAAGCTGATCTTATTTAATAGGGTTAATGACCATTTATGTTTCTTTCTTTATTCATTACCTTCTGATAGCCTTTGACCATTTTTTCTATTTTTCTTACTTGTTCTTTATTGGTCTTTAACAAGAGTAACTCTGGCAGCTTATACCTAACATTTATTCAGTGTTATAAGTCAGGCCCTGTTTTAGGTGTACTATATTTAATCCCAACCAATAAGGTAAGTAAGTGTTCTTTACCATCCTCATCTTGTAATGAGGCATCTGAAGCACAGACAGATTAAGTAATTTACCTAAGGTAACATAACTAGTACATTTAGTGTATTAAGGAGATTAACAATTCATCATGTATAGTATAAGCACAATTAACCTATCAAAATGTATGTCGAAATTGCTGTGGTTGGTTTATCCTTCATCAGTTAGTCTTATCTGCGGTGGTTTTTGCCTGTTAAGACAATTTGACTCTATCGTTATAAATAAACCAGCTTTTATAGTTTCTGCTTTTGATATCTTAATCACCTGAAAATTATTTTAAATAAATATAATCCAAACATATATAAACATTCAGACAGTAAAGAAGGATATAAAACAAAAAGTTAAGTTATATGTTTTCCCTTTCCATAAGCCTGGTCTTACATAGAAAAGTATCTTATTGTCACTATTTATGTTTTTATTTCTTTTGACGGTGGCCTTCTGACTCTGAATATGCATATGTCTCCATTTCTTGATTTGCCAACTCTACACAGTAGATACTGATTTATTATTATGAAAGATGTGGTATTTTAGTTAATTTATCCCTTCCTTTCCTTCTCCCCTCCTCCACCTAACTTTTACAAGAAATATCAATTTTCATTGTGAGTACCTATATAACTTTAATACACTTCAACCTCTATTTCTTGATTTATCAACTTTCAATGGTATGCTTTAAATAAGTGGTTCATTCATAACAGGGGAAATCATATGTAAAAATGGTTATTCTCTATGTTCCTTGGATCATAAAATACCACATTTATGAAGGAATGTTTCACTAGAAGCAGGTCTATCTTTACTCATTTTAATAAAACCAGAATATCTGTGTGAGTAGAATAAAAGATATTAATACAAAAGATTATATGAGTTATTCTAAGTATATATTTATTTATATAGCATAGATTATATAAATTATGGAGGCTTTCTAACTAGATTGCTCTTTTTATTGCTCTGAATAATTTTGTGATGTATATAGAACAATTATACTTCCCTTGTACAGATAAGGAAACAAGCGCAGAGAGTTCATGGCTAAATGTAGTCAGTGCGGAGGGCTTGCAGGTTTTGTTTGATTTTGTTTCTATCCAGCATCCACCCACTTTTCCTTTTTGTAGCATTATCACCCTAAGCAACAATCCCACTGTTCCCCAGACTTAGTTCATATGCTTCTGAATGAAACTGATTTCACCTTTGAACTCATGAAGCATGTGGCTTAGACCCGAGCAGCACCTTTCCCTGGCTGCAGCGACTAGTTCCAAGTGAGTCTGGAACGGCATAGACATCTATGAGCTATACTGAGATTTGGGCTGGAAATTGTGGGACAGAAAATTTTTCTCTGTTCTTAGAGAATGACGCAGCCCTAGGAAGTGAGGGCCATCCTGTGACCACATAAGGGTGTTAAATCTGAAGAAGCTGAGTGAGAAAAGAGAGTGCCATTCATCTCCCCCAGCCCTCTCCTGAGCCATTTCTATTCCTGCTGTCTAGAGGCATCAGCCAACACGTACTCCCCTTTTGTTTAGCTGGTTTGGGTTGGTCTCCTGTCAACTACAGTAACTGCAGAGGAATTCCTGGCAACCCTGACGCCTGTTCTCTCAACTTAAACCTAGGGTTCCTTCTCCTCAATCTGGCTGCCTCTGAAAGTAATGTCTTGGTTAAGAAGCAAAACCACATATCCTTAGACTTCTTCAGTTTATCTTGTGCTTTTCTTCACAACCTACTAAACAATCTTTAGAAATGCAAATCCATTATGTGGAGTTCACTCCTGCATGAACTAGTATACATATGTGTTTGGGCATGGCATTCTCCATATACCTGAAATAGCAGTGTGGGTTGAGCTAATTTCAAAACTCTTATGTTAAATAAAGTTACTTTCATTTTAAGATGAACAATTCTGGATCATTCAACCCATAGGGATACTACTTACCACCTGTTGCTGTATACAAGAGAGTGGTTATTAAGTTCAATTATAAATAGTGCCTGAAAATCAGAGTACACTAACATGTAAAATTATAAAACTACTCAAAGTTCAGAGGATGATTTTTAAGCAAGGACGTCTGCTGGTGGAAGATGGGATGGTGAATGGAAGCATGTGGCCATTCCGAAGGGTCTCTGGAGGCACTGCCAAGGGCCACCGTGACTAATGACTTGGATTCTTTATCATACTGGATTCCACACCAAAAATGTGTAATTTTTCTTTTCCATGGTACAGAAGAGCTCTATCACTATTTCTAAACTTAAAAAAACCCCACGAACACGGAACTAAAAAAGAGAAAACACAGAAGAGGTTTTCATCTGTTCTTAACGCATTTCAAGTACATAGCGTTGAAAAGGTCACTACCTAAACAACTAATACACCCGTAAAGCCATGGTTGCCATGCTGTACTAGAAGGGGGCTGACGAGGTCAGGGCGTGGTGAGGGGTGGGCCAGTGGGTCCCGAAGGAAGAGACGGTGTAAGAGGGGAAAGACTTGATGAGGCAGGAACAGGGGCTGGGAGAAGCGATGCTGTGGTACAAGGGCATGAAGGTACCCGCCATGCATGGTGTAGCGTGCCGGGAGAGAAGAGTAGAGAGACAAATACTCAAACTTGTAGTCTGAAAGTCACAGAAAACTTTAATAATTTTTAAATAGGGTTTTTCTAAGGGAACTAGGAAATAGGTGAAAGAATGTAGGGCCGGGGCATTAAAAGGATGGTGCATGTGTAAGTAGATATACAAAAAGAATATCATGTGCTGTACACTAAGTTTAAGAAGCAAGTGAGCAAGAATGGTGAAGAGTACAAAACATGGACAACGGCGTGAGGTGGAGGCACTGGTGGGCAGACAGCCCATGCCCGGGACAGTGAGATCTGTCCGCTCAGTGGAGATCAGGGGAGGCTCTGGTGGCGTCCAAGGCAGCAGGCAGAAGAAAGCCTACAGATTCGATCATGTAGATGTTACTGTGTGTGTCAGGTATTCCTAATGTAAGATCACCTTTACTTTACAGATGGAATTCTTTAGAGTCACTCTGCTCAATACCTGGATTGCCAAAGCTGGGGAGCACAAAGGTTTTGGCTAATGTGGCAAGCATCTCCTGTGGTGAAGGTGGAGATCTTGACGGGTAGGGAGGCGAGTAGGAAAGGCACTTCCACTAATAACTGTGTGTGGACCTGAGGTGACACTAAACAGACTGTTTAACCGCCCCCCCTGGCTTGTGCTTAATCAGCAGCATCAACATTTGTCCCTGGAGTCTGCATTTTTAAAGCAACTGCTGCAAATGGAAGTGCTGCCCTGGAAAGGCCAACGTTCCCTGGGCTGTGGCTAAGTGATTCTTCCCCAGCTCATTCGTGCATCGGTGGTTTGGCTCTGCGCTCGGCTCTTTATAACTTGGCAGCTCAGACTGAAAATGGGAGACTTGGCAGATTTTTTAAAAATTTGAAAAGTGTGTCTTTAATAGTATTTGTATTTCTTGGACAGGGACTCCTGATGTCCTAATTAATTTTCTGGGTGTTTCTTTAAAAAGCATTTTTCAGCATTTGTGAATCTGCCATGGCTTTTGCTCTTAATTTGCTCCCCCATTTTCCTTTAATGCAAGAAGGGTACTTTTTGGTGGCCAGGTGAAACGTAAGTTTACTTGGAAACTCTTACTTGCAAGTCGCTGAATTGTGGGGCAGCTCTGGGTGGCATCCTTACAAAATGTCAGCTGGCAAGAAACAGGAGCACAGCTGCTTTGCTGTGTCTTCCCTCTTGAGATCTGACTTCTCAGAGTCCTTTCTTATTTCACAACACATTTTCAAATATATTTGAAGTAGTTAACATCTTGAATCCCGTGGCCACATTTAATTGTTGGATAGTTACTTTCCTGTGGTTATTTGACAGTTGCCCAAAATGTTGGTCTTAATATAAAACCAAGAAGGGGCCTCTGACACAGGGAAAGCCGCTAAAGTGGCATTTATTAAATATAAATGGCGTCCACTGAGGAGGTGAGGAAAGAGCATTAGTTCTCATCTCAAAGAGAACATTCTTTCAGGATGAAGGAAGAATTATATGAGCTCTTAGTGAAGCACTGTCGGTTTCACTGGTCATGTGATGATTTAAAGTTGCAGGTGTCCCTGTAATACATCATAATTGCATCGAGAAACAAAAAGAGTGTTCTGACTCTCAAGTTCTATTTCCAATTGTTTGCCAAGATTACTATAAATATAATGGTTTCTATTAGTCTATTAACTGGAAAATGACTCGTATAAGGAACATAATTAAATGATATTGATTTGAAATTAAGAAAGCTCACTTATGTGCATTTTAGGAACCCTAATTGAATCAGCTAAATATGTACATTGAGAAGGAAATAAATAAATGTTACCTTCTCCATAGTATGCTATAACAGGCTGAAATCATGAAACCTATTACCAGTGTTAGACATTAGGTGCCTAATGAGTTATACTCAATACTGGAGATTGTCTTTTGTAACAATTCTTTGAAAGCTAAGCCAGAATTTGTCTGTATCTCTATGACATAATACAAAGTATGCTATTAAAACCAGTAGGAATTATCACCAAGTGGAAGCCTATTTCACAACACCAAAGAAACATTGGCCAAATTCTGGTACTTACTATGTTAGCACTATGGCCACTGCATCATTCAGCACACTCTCCCCAAACAAGAGTGTGTACAGGTCAGGGTCAACATGCAGTTCATGGAAGATGGCCAGCACTGTCACTAGGAAAAAACACACACAAACATGCAGAGTCAGCTGGGACACAGCCATGGACCTGTACTTGGCTGTGGTCACTCAGGAAAGCATTCACTCAATGCTTATCTCAAATCCGTCCTCTACACCCACAGGGGAACTTTATTCAAAAACTCATCTGATAGGCGACTCCTTTGCTTAGAGAAAGTCCGAGCTTCTTGTCCACATTTTCTGTAACCTGCACCCTGTTTACCTCCCAGTGTGTCCCTCTGCACCCCTGCCTGCCTCTCCTTTGATACCTCTCTCAGATCACACTGAACTTACCATAATTACCCCCCAAAAATGGCGAAGTTTTTTAACTACCTTTGCATTTGGGTTCCCTTTACCAGGACAGCAATTTCTTTCCCATCCATGTGCTGCCACCGCCCCCCCCCAATTTCTTAATACATAAACACACCCACATTCTTGCTATAAAAACACTCGATTCAATCTTTTAAAGCCTCTCAAGTGTTTCCCTAGGCCCCTGACCGCTGAGACCTGTCTCACTCTTTTTTTGATCCCAGCAATCACAGAACTTATCACAGAAGAGACTGTGAGCTCTCTGGGGATAGGACCGATCTTTGCAACACAGGGTGCTTGGGAAATGCTCAGTAAGTATTTGATGAATGAATGACCAAGTGAATGAATAAATGAATGTTTTGCAGTGGTCTACTCCAGTGAAGGAACAGGTACTGGGCACCTGACTCTCATTCTCTCCTGAGGTCATACTCATCTGCAAAGAGGGACTCGATGTTCCTAAGAGCAAGACCTAAGGGCGTGTTTCTGGTGGGCTGCCACAAACTGGAACGAAGCACCTGTGAGTACATCAGGACAGGAAATAATCACATGCTGATTATCTGTGCTCATCAAAACTGTGCAGTGTCTTGTCATTTGAAACAGTTATGCAAAGTGTGAACAGCCATCATTAGGAAAATGATTCATTGAGTTGATTGCCAAAGGGGAAAAAAGGGTGATTGAAAATAATACTGATGGTAAATTTTTAAGGCAGAGTGGGCATTTTAATTTCTGTTCTTTCCTTTCCTATTTCATGGACTATGAAGTTAATAACTATGTTGTATAAAAGAGTGCTATGTGGGGGAAAAAGCTGAGTTTGAAGGTTTTATAAGTAGGGTCAAGAAGTTTGGTGCTTGTCCTGTGTGAAGTGGAGCCAGGGAAGGGTTTAGTCAGTAGGGTGACACTATCTAGTTCAAACTTTAGAGATGAACTCAGGCTGCAGGGCAGCGAACAGAACAGATGTGTGGCTGGAAGGTTTCCCAAATGTCCCTGCAAGACAGAAGTTGAACCAAAACAGGAAGAGTCCTTGATTCAGGCTCCCAAGCTCCTGTTCATCCACCACCCAGACTTCTCATAGGTCACGGTGCTTGGTACTTTACTCATTCATTCGGTCTCATCTTCTCTAGCACAGTGCTAGAATATAGTAAGCCTTTAATGAGCGAATGAATAAAAGGAAATATCAGGCAGGGTAAAGCACAGGAGACAATGCCCCCCATAGTATTTACAATGGAGAACTGGTGGGTCTTGGTGCTAAAGACAGCAGAGAATGACTCCGATTTTTAATCCTGGGCAATTAGGAGATGGTGCGGCATAAGAGAAATTAGTTTGTAGAACGGGGGATCCCGTAAGTTCAGTTTCAGATATACTGACTCAAATAGCCAGGTGGAATTTCAAGTGGAAATCTAAATAAGAAACATGGAAATAAAAAACTGAAATAAAGGACATAAGAAAGAATTTGGAGACTATAAGCATATAGATGAAACATAAGGCCACAAGAGTGGCAGCAATTGCCAGAGTAAGGTATACAGGAAGAGAAGAGAGCTCATGAGAGATCTTAGGGGGACATTTACAGATAACAGGTGACAGGGAAAAGATGCATGAATATATGGGGTGTATTTGCTAGACCTGGCCCAAAGCATGAACACCTCAGCAGGAAATCACACTTAGCATGAATTTCTGTAAACATATTTTTACTTACTAAAAATTATCCTAGAAGAAGGAGCATTAAACTCAACAATGAGATTTGGGATAGCAGAGGCAACAGAAATAAAATGTCATGAATTGGCATGACATTTAGCGAAATCCCATTTTACCATAGAATCAATTTCATGATTCTAGCCAGATAGGTCCTTAATCATGATAGGCAAAGTCACAGGTGGTGGTGGGAGGGGCAGAAATGACCTCTGTTAAGTAATCTCTCTCTGTGTTGGACAGAGTCAGGACCCTGCATCTGATCAAAACAAAGATGCTTCAGCTGGGGAGGGGAGCACTAATTAATAGCATTTTCCTTTTGCTAGGATCTTGTGGAATAAGAGCAAAGTTCTTCTTAAACTAGAAAATTCTACCATGGCAGGTGTACTGTTGGCCGTAGTCTCTGCAGTTTCTTCTTTGTATTTGCAAGCTCTGAAAATAAGATGACTTTTCATTCCTCCAGAAGGATGGAGATGTAAGGCCCTCAGCGGCTTCCCCACCTCCCTGACTGTGGCGGCCGCCCTGTGCTGGGACGGGCTCTGCTTCTTTCCAGTCAGAGCTCTGGGTCTTTGGAGGGAAGGCTTTTAATTACATGTCCAGTTTTGTTCAAAATGGTTCTAACATTCCCACAATTCCTTTGGCACAAAGAACTGAACTCCCATTCATAAACGTGATCCCACACAGAAGAGAAAGCTATTACTTTTCCCATTCCCATCTACCCTGCAGAGAAACAGAATAGTTCAAACCGAAGCCAGGCAGTGTGTCCTACAAGAGGGAGTATGTGCCGGGACCACAAATGAGTTGAATAGGTGAGTGAGGAAATGAGCCACCCACTCTTGCTGCTGAGCTTAGAGCTTTTAAAAAGCCATTTAATTAGTTTGCTGGCAGGGCTCAATCTTATACACAACTGTCCCAGAGTCTCTGTGGCACCTTCCCAGGAGAGAACCTCTTGGAGCAGCTGTGGACATGCTCACACCAGCTCTGCCCACACCCTGGGCTGGCGAGGACAATATGTGCCTGAGGCTGGGCTCAAACTCAATGCTTATTTGGATGCTGCTTCTCATGACAGTGTGAGAAGAACACTCCAGACACCGCGTGGATAGCAAGGGGAGAAGACGATCTGAATGTATCAGGGGATCTGGTCTTTTTGCCTCTGCCACACTTTAGTTCTACACACCTCCTGGTGGCAGGTTCTGATGTCTCACTTGGGACTTGGGGCTCCTTCTTTACACACCCTCTTCCTATCAGACTTTTCAGCTAGAAAAAAAAAATCCATTTTATCTCTTAAATTGGTAATAAGGGGCATACTCATATAAAATCTTATGCTCAAATACATGAGCACAGTCACAAATACACACACACACAACCACACACACAAGCACCTCTAGGTAAGAATGAGATGACTGAGAAATGCCATTGGATCTCCAGAGATATCTGAGAAACCATTTCGACAAACAGCCAGGGCCGTGGGGAGGGAATGAGAAGGCTGTGGTACAGACTGCACTTCTGGGAAGCTGGTGATAAGGGATGGGGACAGGAAAAGCAACAACAGCCTGTGGGGTGGAAAGCCCACATGTAACAATCCTACCTGGAGATAAAAGCACAGACAATGACTGCCTGACCCTACCAGCACCTCAGTGTGTGGACTCTTAAAAGATATTTTGTAACTTTTTTTTTTCTTTGTATTATTTATTCATTTATTTTTTTTTTAATTTTTTTTAATCAGTATTTTTTAATTGTTGATATTGTACAGTTTTCTGTCTTTTACCCCGCCCCAGCCCACCACCCCAGCCCTCCCCACCTTCCTCCCATTTCCACCCCCCATAGTTTTTGTCCATGAGTCCTTTATACTTGTTGCTCTAAACCGTTCCCCTTTTCCCCCGAAATTCCCTCCCCTCCCACTTTGGACACTGTCAGACTGTTCTCAAATTCAGTGTCTTTGTTTATATTATGCTTGTTTCTTTGTTTTGTTGATTAGCTTCCTGTTAAAGGTGAGACCATACCTTTTGACCCAGCAATTCCACTGCTTGGATTATATCCTAAGAATCCTGAAACACCAATCCAAAAGAATCTATGCACCCCTATGTTCATAGCAGCACAATTTACAATAGCCAAGTGCTGGAAGCAACCTAGGTGCCCATCAGTTAATGAATGGATCAAAAAACTGTGGTACATTTACACAATGGAATTCTATGCAGCAGAAAGAAAGAAGGAGCTCCTACCCTTTGCGACAGCATGGAAGGAATTGGAGAGTATCATGCTAAGCGAAATAAGCCAGGCAGTGAAAGATATTTTGTAACTTTTTTTAATTGCTAGCTCTTCACCTACCCACTTTCTTGATATTCTTTCCATCACTTCTAAGTCTTCAGGGTGATTTAGTGATGGCCCCGTCCCTAGAATCTCCATCAGCAAGCTCTCCCACCCATATTTTCCTGGTGTTTTACAAGGAATTTAAATTTGAAATGATATTTAACGCAGCGGCTCTCGACAACCTGGCACAAGACCTGCCTGGGTCTGTGGACAGCACCATGCCGCAGTCCCTATCCTTGTTGTTTCCAGCCTTGTCTCCCTGGAGAGTGCTATCTGTGCTGTTCTGTGAACATCGGTGTGTACGGCACTTGGCTCCAACACGCAGAGAATTAGAAATGTCTCAGGCTTTCACAGCCGAATCGTGTCAGGCTTAACAGGTGGAAAACCCTGGTATTCTCATAATACCAGGAGGTAGCATTTGTCCATTTCCAAAAGTAATTATTGTGAAATGTGTTTTCTTTTTCTTGGAGGGAGAATGGAGGAGGAAATTGTCCTGTAACTTTCCTTACTTTTCTGATATATTGGACATAGTGAGATTTCAAAAAGAGGCATCCAAAAAACTTGAGGCTTCCAAATAACTTGAGGCTGGAATACTGAAATTATTTTCAGCCTAAACTTTTTCAGTGAAGACTTGGCAACAGAATCAGTGCATGCATGGACTGATTTTGTAAGTCAAGCTCTGCCAATTATATCCTAGAAATACAATTGGAAATCCTAAGTCTTCCGAAATAGGTCAGAGAAGCAATGCCAGACCCAGAAAGCTAATCACTAGATGTTACTTGGTTGAGGTCATTCTAAATTAGAAGTTACATAAAACATCACGAATGATTTAACTCTAGCAGGGGTGTCCTGAGGGCTGCACACAGCTGAGGATGGCTATGAGTGCGACCCAACACAAACTCATAAATTTACTTAAAACCTTTTTTCGTTCATCAGTTTTTGTTAGTGTTTATGTAATTTGACATGTGGTCCAAGACAACTCTTCCTCTTCCAGTGTGGCCCAGAGACACCAAAAGGTTGGACACCCCTGCAAGCACTGCGATTTTATTTTGGCCATCATTATGACGCATCATTTTGGTACAGACCTAGCGGTGGAGAAAATACTACGTGCAAGCCCACTATTGCAGCCCTCCTCATCAGAGGTCCTCGGAAGAAACAAGCTCTAATGGTTTCAAAGTATGGCCCAGGGACCCCTGAGGTTCCTAAGACCTATTTTGGGAGATCCCCAAGGTCAAAACCATTTTCGGAATTATATAAGAATGTTACCTGCATTTTTTCATTCTTATTCCTTTATCTGTGCGCAGTGGAATTTTTCGGAGGCTATAGGACATGTGGTAATGCAATTGATTACAGAAGCAGATGTGAGAATCCAGCTGTCTTCTATTTCACCAAACATTAAAGAGACTTCCAAATATGTAAAACAATGTCATTCTTCTTGGAAAACATTTCGTTTTGGAACTAAATTTCTTTTTCATACAGCTATGTTATTTCACATGTAAATGATTTGTGATTACTTTAAATAAATCAATAAAATGTTTACTTTTTTGAAGTCCTGTTACGGTAAGTATTGCTGGTACAACTTCCATAAACAAAAACTCCTTGCACAGAGTCTTTCCTAATTTGGAAGATCTGTAAAGGGGTTGCAACACCAAAAAGCTTGAGGACCATTACCTTAGGCATTTGCTCTATGTAATGGATTAACTTTATGCATTAAGAATAATACTAGCTAGCCCTGGCTGGTGTAGCTCAGTGGATTGAGCGCGGGCCTGCGAACCAAAGGATTGCGGTTCGATTCCCAGTCAGGGCACATGCCTGGGTTGTCAGGCCAGTTCCCGGCAGAGGACATACAAGAGGCAACCGCACATTGATGTTTCTCTCCCTCTCTCCTTCCCTTCCCCTCTAAAGATAAATAAATAAAAAAAAAATAAAAAAAAAAAAGAATAATACTAGCTAAGCATCATTTTTAGAAAAAGTGACAGGAATAGCCCCTCCAATCATTTTCTGTTGAGCTTAATTCTCTTGTTGGATTCCTGTTGAGAGAGACTCCCTACATCTAAGTATATTAGCATATTTGGCCACACAACAAGCAGTTGATTCTTCTGGCACACATGTAGATGACTTCTACTAACTCCTAGGTGAGAAAATCATTCTTTTCATATTAAGTCCAGTAGTACATTTCTGGAATCCCATTTCAGTCATTAGTACTTGTATCTGTTCATGTCCTCTTAGGGGAGGTAAGTGTTTGCAGAGAGAGATTCTTTCTTCAATATATGGCTGCACACTAAAATCACCAGCAATCCTAGATCCTTCCCTTCTCTTCAATCATGGCATTCCAAAACAGTCTACTTCCTCTTCTGCTTAAAAACCAAAACATAGTCTTTAGCAGGTACTGTGAGTATAAAAAGGTGTTCAGAAGATCATGAAGCTCAATATTACAGAAAAATAAATAAGATATATAAAGAACGGAAAGCAAGAAATCTGAGAATAAACTGAGTGGGGGGAATGTTTTCCAAGTACCATACTTGGAAACTTATCAGGTGAAATCTGCCAGCACCTTAGCTAGTGCTTTACAAATTTCCTCAAATGTATCTCCAACAGAAATATTCTAAATTTAACATTAGTACGGAAGATAAACATTGAACAAACACCCCGTTTTCCCCCCAGTGGGGTTTCATGAGCCACGGTGCAGTTTAGTGGGGAGCCTGCAGTACGCCCAGTACGTGAGTGAAGATGACTCACCCTGTTGCAAGAGTGTTCTCCAATTGGGACTGTTATTACTGAAGCTCCTTACCATTTTATTTTTATTAAAAAAAAAAAAAAAAAAACATGGTAGGCAATGGTTTCCTTGCAAATCATGAAGCAGATTAAGAGAAAAGCTCAGTGCAGTCATGAAGCAGCCAAAGTTTGGATACATCACCAGGAAATCAAAATTTAGAGGTGAAAGTATGACTGTGACCCATTAAGGGTAACAACTATGGAAAGAGACTACTGTGTTAGTCACGATCATGGCGCACATCAAATACGTGGGCTTCACAAATGAATTTTTCTGTTGCTGCAACATGACAAAACAGGCTGTGGATCAGGACTGGATGGACATCACAGCCATTTCTAAAGTGGAGGGTGACTATTCCTGATTTCTAAGCAGATTAGCAAAGCTGGTAAGGGTGAATGAGAGGAACATTGAGAAGAATTAATATTGGATCTGTGTGAGAGGGAGGGGGAAAGAAACAGGAGGAAAGGACTCATGTGATTCCACTCCTTCCTGCCATCACTCCGAGTCATTGACCAAAAAACACCCCCACCCCTGCAAGGAAGTCCATGCACTGATGCCTGGGAGCTGTTCTTAAGTTATCTTACAAGATGGACTGTGCAGGTATAATTAGGTCTATCTAAAAACAGGCAGATTACATTTGTCTATTTGAGTGAGTCCAACTCATCATATGAGCCCTTAAAAGCAGAAAAAAATTCTTTGCTTGGAGTCAGAGCAATATAGCAGAAGAGAGACTGAAAGAGAAAAAGAGGGAAGTCAGGAAGGTTCCAGGTATGAGAATTCTTCCTAGAGCTTCTTCAAAAAATCCCAGTCAGTCAGCACCTTGATTTTGGCCTTGTGAGACCCACAGTGGAGAAGCCCGTGAAGTCAACCCGGACTGCCAACCTGCAAACCGTGAGATAATAATTTGTGTTGTCTTGTGTCACAATGTCTGTGGTAATTGGTCACAGCACACCTGACCAAGCAGTCCACTCTGCTCCCCTCTCACAGAGCGGCTACAAAGAGGTGGGAGGTGAGGCCCCTGCAGTGACTGTTTAATACCTGAGTTACTGAACAGGGATGTGGCTGGAATGATCCTTCATAACCACAGTCCTCCCTGCCCTTATGCCACCAATGGTGAAAAAGAAGTTACTTAGATAAATGCATGTTTTATATCATGATTAACGAGGAAAAACCTGGACTAATGAGAAGGCTGTGTGTTTGTGAATATGTGTGCCAGTGGGGCCCTCTGGGCTGACTAATTATCCCTGTGTGTCACCCTCGGTGTGTTACCATCATCACACCCAACATATCACTCATTTATTCAGAATGTATCCTTTTATAGCTTATCAAACCACTTTGCTTTCCGGAGTTTATCCTATCAGTGCTACACTGTCGAGCTGAGCAGAGAATGACGAGGCCCAAGCCAGGATGCCAGGTCAGCATAACCAGGCAGGCCAAGTCTGAGGATAGCACAGCATGGTTCTGAGAGAAAAGCAAGCGGTAGCCATGTTCATGTTTTTCTTTGAACCTTTTTGTGTTTTATAAATGTTCTACAATAAGCATGCATTATTTTTAGAATCCGGAAGGACAAAATACCACCTTAAAGTTTGGCAAAACTTAATAAGGAGACAAATTGTGGAACTCTGAGTCCATTTTCATGGCCCGAGATGCATTGGTGCAGACCCCTCTCCTCCACCCTGCTCGGGGCTTCCTCCCTGGGCTTCCAGACTGCTGGGCCCTCTGTGTGGCATGGCACTTCCTGTGGAAATGTCTTGTCTCTCTAAGTATTTTCTCTTCCTTTCTGTGGGAGACTGGTCTCTCCTAGTTTCCCTGTAACACCTCCAGCCTCTCTTTCTCTTTCCTTTGTAAACCCGTCCTTTTAATGTAGATGCTGCCCAGGAATACCTTGTCAGGTCCCCTTGCATTCTACAAACTCTCCCTGGGAAATCTCATCCACGCTCAATAATCTCAATTTCCAGCCTATCCTTTCTTGTCTGTCAGCTACAGACTCCCATATTCAGCCACTTCCAAGACAACTCCACTTGGCGCCCTTCTGAAACAAATACTTATTAAGCACCAACTGTGTGGCTAGCACTGGGTAAGGATGTTCTACAGATCCTTTGCCTTTTAACTGGCCTCAGTGAGCCTGCTGCCCTTGCTCATGAATTACCTGTCTCAATGAATGGCGTCATCACCAACCCAGAAGCTTTTTGTTTGTGTTAAAAAAATGTTGTGGTTTATCTTGTTTGCAATGGAAACAATCGCTGGCTTTAGAGGATATAATATTAAGAGGCAAGCTCCACTTTGCAGTTCAGTAGTTTCAAGGTCAGTCAAGGAAAGAAAAAGAAACCAGTTCCAGAGGTGCTATATTACATCAGATACTGCACTATATGAACTAGCTTTGTCATATCTGAAACTTTAGCCCTCTACAGTAATCCTTTCTGGACTAGGGAATAATGTAAGAATGCAGAAGTTCAGGAGCAAATAAAATGCACTTTCTTATGTGAAAGCAGCATTTTAACAAACAACCAACCGCTAAGAACTGGTCTGCAAGAATTTTAACTTTTCTTTGATTCGGTCCTCTCAGATGAAAAGTTGGTCATCACTGTTATCAGTTGTTCATCTATGTGTTCGTCAATGCCTTTGACAGTTTCTGGCAAGCAGGAGGCAATTAATTCTGTCGACTGAATGAGAGTGAATGAACGAAACTTGAAGGTCATACACCATGTGACGAACTCCTTGAGGATCAGACCAGCTTCTATCTCTCTTATATTCTTCCATTTTGACCAGTCACTTCTTAGCCCACTCACTGACCTAATTGTAAAACACTGTCTCCATTTCAGTTCAAAATAATAAAGTGAACAGCACAGTGTTTTTTTATCTTCCGTAAAAGTCAGTCCAGGTAAAAGGCTGGTCCCTGTCCTTTCTTGGCTGTGTTCTAGAAGGGAAGCCACTGTTCAATGATTCCTCAGCCAAGGGGCCTCTGTGAGGAAGCTTTGCAGAGCAAGGGGACCCAATCCTAGTCTGGGTGACTGAGGGGTGCTCTCCTGGCCCTTTAGGCATCTCACACTTAGGGAGGCACTCCCTTTCAGGGTGGTGCAAGTGCTCATTCTGACCCTGAACATGAGTACCCTATGGTGTTGACATCAGGTAGCCAGACTGAGCTCTTCAGAGAGCCAGACAGCCTCCTGGCCAAGGGAATGCTCTCTAAGAATTTCCTAATCCAACTTGCCACCATGTGCAACATCTTCTTTAACACATAAATGGAATGGATGCTCTGGAAACCGACTTTCAAAACTCCGTCTTGCAGGTCTATCTTTGGGTGTTGCTGAGAATGAACTGCTTTCATTGAAACAGAGCCATTGTGTTCCCCAAAGCAGCGAGCGGCAGAAGTCTGTCAGCCACAGCTGTTCTCCAGCTGCCCACAGAGCTGCTGAATTGCTTCAGACTTTCAGTGTGTTCTTGAAATCCCATCCTCAGAACACCTGGAGTCTTGTTTTATCTGCTTTCCATATCCTGAAGCACCCACAATGGTTGGTTGGCAGCTATGATCTTCTCCTCTTCTGTTCTGTAGGGCTGACTTTCCATAACAGGGCTTCCAGGGTTTTGAAGTAAGAACTTTTGTCATTCACAACTCTGTCCCAAAGTAGAGATAATGGTGGGAAACTTGACTCTGACGTCAAGCCAACCTGTTTCGATTCCAGTTGTGATGCAAATAAACTTGGTGATCTTGAGCCAGTTACTCCACTAAGCTTTCAGTAAACTTCATCATCAAAATGGAGACAAAACCATTCTCGTTTTTAGAGAAGGATTAAGTGAAATAATTCATGTGAAGTGCCCAGTATATTGTAGCTCAATTCATGGCAGTTACTATTACTGTTATTATTCATGTCATCAAACTATCAGAGTGTTTGTCCATTATGAAATAAATGATAGCTTCTACCTGTGCATTTCCCCTTTGATGCTCAAAAATGACTTCCTGAAGGAAAGATAGATATTATCAAGTAGAGAAGTGGTGAAAATTCTTCTCCACCTCCCTCCCTTCCTCACAAATTACCCTTTGAAATTCTGCATTTGGGAAGAACAACTAATTCCCATATAGTGTGCATTTATTTTTCTCTCTCTGAGTCTCATGTAAAAATGAGGTTAAGCAAGATTATCTTTAAGGTCCTCCCAAAGCTAAGTTTCTATGGTTTTGAGACCCAAACTCCAAATTACAGACTCTACATGTGGAATGTGCGTATTTCCCTGATTATTCTGCTCGAGCCCCAGTGCAAGACTGAGGTCAGGAGTTTCAGAGCAGCAAGTGCAAATAGTGTTGAGGACAAATGATCGTGAGTTTGATTCTTCTCTGGATGAGTGAGGAGCAAGCCATCATAACAGCAAGTACATGTGCCCTTGCTTTGACCCTGACTTCCAGGATCGTCAAGTCAGGACACCCACACAGGGTGTCTGAGCCCAGGCAGATCTTGGTAATGTTGAGCAGGTCATGTTGTCTATGGCCCTGGATGAGAGCGAAAAACCTGTTCACAGGGCCATCTCTTACAGGAGAGCAATGCAATTCACAGTTCCTGCAACTGACATATTACCTTCTTTAACCAAGGAAAATATTGGCTTGAGATGGGGGAGGTTTCCCAGAACCCTCTTTCCACAAGGGTGGTCCAGGGGTCTGTGAGGCCCTTCCTTTTTTATTACAAGGCTGTCTAGTTACCTCTTTTTTATCTTTAAACTTACTGCCAGTTGTTGTCTTACATTCCCCTCTAGACTGGAGCTTCTTGAAGGCAGGATTTACATCTGGTTTATCATCCCCTCCCTCTGTCCCTCCTACAGGCCTAGCACATAGCTGGTGCTGAATAAATGTTTGCTAGATGAAATCAATAACAAAATGAGAACTTGACTGCTGGGTTTCATTTTTTGCTAAGCCTGATGGCCATATCACCATTAAACAGGGTGAGGCAAAAGAGGTTTACGGTTATGGGTACATAATGCACAGAGTATTATTATTTATTAATTACTGTATTATTTTCCATGTGAACATGGTAAACCTACTTTTGTCCCACTCTATATTTTGCAAAATAGTAGTGGTATAAGACAAAGAATACTGTCAATCCTTTGTCTCCCATCTCTGCCACTTGTAAACTGAAGTAAACCACTTAAGTTCAGAGACTCAGTTTCTTAGAATGGAGATAATTAACTGGTGGTGGTGATAATCCAGTTAGATGACATATGTACACCCTGTTGAATGACGCACTCTCCACACAGTGAAATTCTTTCAGAGCTTTTAATTGCTGCCAATATGTGGCTTTGGATGGCTCCTAAACACTGACTCAAATGCACCATTACTCTGATGGATAGAATTGGGTATGTTACTGACTTTAGAACTGCTAGCAATTAGCTAAAGTCAATAATATATTTTGATCACACAGATGTCAGTGTCTTGCCAAAAAAAAACCCCAAAACAGTCTAGTCATCTAGGGAAACAGAAATCTTGGATTTTGTATCAATATTTCATTAACTTACTATAAACTTTTGAGAAAAATGCCAAAATTTCTCTGCCCTTCAATAATGTCACCTAAGAAATGGAACTTCTCTATCCCCCAAAAAAACTATAAAAATAACTGAAATACTGGGCATGGGAGCTATTTAAGTTATTTGAAAGAGATACATAATATAAATCCAAGCTGTTTTTTTAATTCCTGAGTAAATTCGCTTAAGAATAGAGCCTTGGTTTACATGATGGTGTTTTATAGACCTGGGTTTATGTAGAGGCTTTGAAATTGATGTTACCCCAGTGTGCCTGACATGCAATTGGACTGACACGGAAAAACACAGTCAAGTACTCCTAAGTGGCACTGAGTGCAGGTTTGGAACCCAGCTTGCAGAGTAAAAATGGCTGGCCTGTCCACAGTCTCCGGAAGTCTTCTGCCTTCAACGGGAAGTATGATGACTTTCTCACAGATGTACCTACCTCCCACCTCTGGAAATCAATGAAAAGACCTTGAATGTTCTCTTGCCATTTCCCTTGTTCTCTCATGCAATGCAAGTACAATACTGCTCCACTAAGTGTTAGATACTAAAAGTTGAATCGCCCAAGTTTCTCTACAGGTAACTGGGCAAATGATTTCAGGATGCAAGCCTTATGTTGCGTGTGAGCATTTCTTTTTCAGAATCCAAGCATAAAATTATCTCCATCTCCTCATATGCTGCTTAGCAGATATTCAATGAATATCGTCTTTGTCTTCAAGGCCAACGCTGGTACTGAAGAGACTACTTTGTAAATTGTATACTTCTCATTTTTTGCCTGTGAATAGAAAGTTACTCCATTTTCTATGTGTCTGTGTAGAATGTCGATAACACAAGTGATGAGGAACCACAAACCCTAAAATGCAGAGGCAGATGGGGCCCAACATGAAAAAGAACAATATAGATGATCTTAAAAAGAAGACGCAATCAAAACAAAAGAAAGTAATGAAGACCACAAATAAATATTGAAAACAACAGTGAAGAGAGTGGGCGATCAAAGGGACTGAAGAAAAACCAAGTTGAAAAATAAAAACTCTTCTGATTATGACAACGTTAGTAATCATTTCTCCTGTGTTCAATAAATCAAAATTCTAACCACAGAATTCAATGACAAATGAAAAAATACAAGAGACAGCCCAATTAAGTCACCCTTACTGGAGAGGCTTTTCTCCAAAAATAACAGTTCTGCTTTTAATTATAGGTTCTTGGGTCTGTTAATCAGCTATCTTCCTCAAGGCTAAGCTCCGTGCAAATAACAGAGAAGGATCCAACAAAATGCCCTGTTTAATTAAAAAGAATTTAATTAAAAATATTTTTATATACATGACCAGTCACTGTTATTTATGCAGATGTTCTCTCATGCTTCTTTGAAGGAAAGTCTTTTTTCTTTCTTTTCCTCCTCCTCTCTCTCTTTCTTTTTTTTAATATATGCTGTTCTCCTGCAAGAATAACTGTGAAATGAGGAGCTCGGTGACTGGTAGTTAATACCTATTTTTATCAAAACAGCAGTACGGCTCACATATCACCCTTGCAGCCGTAACCATAGTAACCCCAAATAGAAAGGGTCTTCTGATTATCAACATGATCCTAGGTAAGATAGTTCATGTGCATCTGTAATAGTTACACTGCAGCAAACTTTAAAAGATGAAGGTGGCTCCCTCTACCCCTGCCCCACAACTTAAATGTTAAATGAAAAGAATGACTTGCAAGTATGGTGTATAAAAATGCCTTTCATTTTGGGAGACTCATTTCTGTCAAGTGTTAATAATAAAAAAGATGAAAGCTCAGTGCTATACATCTGCCCAGTGTTCCTACCTGATCATGCCAAGGAAGCACTAATATTATTTTTCTGCATTGGAGAATTTGTTACAGAGAAAATACCCTCGGGGAACCAGCAGGATGAGAAGCCATAGGCTGTGGCTGAGCACTCAGAGAACGGCTGTGGGCAGGGGTGACTGTAGACACATGTTACATGAGATAAGCTGCAGTTGGCGGCTCAGGGGTAGACCGGCAGTCAACTTACGAAGAAAAGGATACTTTAATTAGAGAAAGAGTGGAACTGATTTGAAGAAGCAGTGAAATACCAACCTAAACACAGATCTGAATTTGGCTTTATAATTTCTGGTTGGGGTAGGATGGGGTGAGGGGGGATGAGTGCGCAGGAAACAAGGGCCAGAGCGCCCACGCTCAGTTATGCTATCGGGGGACTATGGCTGTATGTGCAGTACTCCCAAAGCCAGTGGACGAGACTTCACACTGCATTGTGCGGTGCCCCATATGACGACAGAGCAGCACCTGGAAGTGCAGAAAAACTCCTCTGAATTTTAAACATTCAGATATACAGCCGATATTACAAAAAGTAGAGAATCTACATGAGGATAAATATCACTGATTATTTTTCTAATCTCTTTACGTTTGTGATTTACCATGGAGGCTGTGGGACAAGAAAAGAAATTTGAAGAGAAAACAACTATT
The DNA here is from genome assembly GCA_039655065.1 of Glossophaga mutica. Lineage (NCBI taxonomy): Eukaryota > Metazoa > Chordata > Mammalia > Chiroptera > Phyllostomidae > Glossophaga > Glossophaga mutica. The sequence continues at coordinate 169,380,744 of CM077304.1, read as the reverse complement.
CCATCATGGCTACTTAAGAAGAGAATGGATATCTCGCAATTTTATATTCAGTTATAAACAAAGAAGAATGTTATGATAGTCATCTAGAAAGCCAATCAAGTTCCTTGGAAGAACTCATTGTTAACAATATTTTATTTATTAATGCTTAGCAATTTACAAATAATTTTCTATATAGCATTTCATTTGATCTTTTGCAATTCTGTAAAGAAAGGCAAGGTACCCCCCCGTTTCTGGTGTGTTTTGTCCTCACAGTATGTATTGTAAGGACGTGGAAAGTGAGGTTTAGAACAGTTAAAGCACTGAAGTGTGGTGCCTCATTCTCCTGTGACACTAATCTTGCCTTAATGAACAGGCACTTTCAATATCCAGGATGCTCTGGCCACTGGAAGGCCATGTCCTGACCTCATTTTCAGGTAATTCTCCTACCTCATCACACGTCTATTTTATTTTTAGTGGCAGTTCCTCTTGAGATTGACAGTTTATGATTCATTCATAACTGACTCTTTTATACGGAGAATTTCCTGGGAGCTCTCTTAGATGCTTTAACCACAATCGTAGGATCTGGGAACACAGTCCCCAAGGCCCTTGCTCATAGGTGCCCGCGAGTCCAATTTGCCCCAGAATTAGAGCGACACCTAGCGGTAACTTTAGGTAGCATATGCTGGGAAAGGCAGCCCGGAAACAAACCCCCAGCTGGTGGCCTCTCAGGAGGGAGGTCACTACTTCCCGAAGTGGTACTCTGAGAGATTTTATAGCAGCATTTTCTGCTCTTCTACAGTGTCCTGGGAACTAGGACTTCCGCAGTTCCCTTGCTTTGAGGAGGGAATACACACGCTGGGGGAAATACATCTTTATTACAATTATGCTAAAAATTAACGTGTCACCCTTTGAAATTACAGACATATCCTACAAGTTCCTGAATGGATATTTAACTCAACCTAAAAATATCAGTGCCGAGCCTACGCCACTCTATAAATCATCACCTTTACTCAGAAATGCAAATATTTCACTCATCAATTCTTATATGCTTTAGATCTCTGGGTGAGCATCAGTAGCATCAACTGGACACTGGTTAGAACTGCAGTTTTGGACCCCAACTCAGACCTACTGAATCACAGTCTCTGAAGGTGGAGCCAAGTAATCTACATTTTAACAGACTTGCCAAGTGAGCTTCATGTATGTGCAAGTTGGAGAACCACTAACATAGAGCAGGAAGTAACTTCAGCAATCATCCAATTCCTCTAGGAGTGTGCAAGTAAACTAAGCCTAGACAGATGAAGCGCCACCTGATTCACTCTGTGAGTTAGTAGCAGGAACTGCACTAGACCTCAGATCTCCCAACTGGCAATAGTAACAATAGCATAGTGCTATAACATTTGCCAAGCAGAGGTTAGCTGGACTGAGTGTTAGCAAAGCAGAGACTTTTTATCTACATTCCTCTTGGCTTCTAATTTCAATAAAAGAATGATCATCCATGCATTTAATTTAGGCTCCAGACAAGGTAATGCCAGAGTGAATTTTCTAAATTCAATTAGCATGAGCCAGCAGTTGCCTTCCGGAAGCCAACATGCAGAGTTCACGCATCATCAAGTACGGGGGATTCTTAACACACTTCAGTGCCTGAGCACATCAAGATGGTGACTCAGATGTGATATGTGAAGTCACTGATTTTTTTTTAAGCTTACTTTGTGGATGCGTAATATAATATTGCATTTGAAGATTTTCCTTTAAGATCGTGTCATTATAGTTCATAGTGTTCTAACGTGATATTAAAAATGACTGGTTAATTATATTACCTCTGTGAACTTTTGAACTTTTCTGTTTTATGGACATAGATGTGCTTCTGTATAAATGCATCAATGTCAGCACATTGTACATGCTCATTGTTTGCTTTGTTTTATTAATTTATCTTTTAAATAATTTTTATTTTCAATTACAGTTGATATACAATATTATATTAGTTTCAAGTGTAAAACCTAGTGAATAGATATTATATAACTTATTAAGTGATCACCCTGAGGACAAATCTTGTACCCATCTGACACCATATACAGTTATTAGAATAATACTATGTTCCCTGTGCTGTAATTTGTATCTCCTCAATGGCCAATCTTTGCTTCTCAATCCCTTCATCTTTTTCACACATCCCCCCAACTCCCCTCTCATATGGCAACCATCAAAATGTTCTCTGTACTTTATTGCTCATATTTTTAATCTTTTTCTTCTTCTTCCTAAAGAAGACTCTTTAACATTTCATGTAATACTAGTTTGGTATTGATTAACTCCTTTAGCTTTTTCTTGTCTGGGAAGCTTTTTATCTCTCTCTTCATTCTAAATAATAGCTTTGCTGGATAGAGTAATCTTGGTTGTAGGTCCTTGTTTTTCATCACTTTGAACATTTCCTGCCAATTCTTTCTGGCTTACAAAGTTTCTGTAGAGAAATCAGTGCACAGTCTTACAAGAGCTCCCTTCTAGGTCACTAACTGCTTTTCTCTTTCTGTTCTTCAGATTCTTTCTTTGTCTTTAACCTTTTGCACTTTAATTATGATGTGCTTTGGTGTGGGTCTCTTGGGTTTATCTTATTTGGGACTCTCTGTGCTTCCTGGGCTTGTATGTTTATTTCCTTCACCAGGTTAGGGGAATTTTCCATTATTATTTTTTCAACATAGGTTTTCAATTCCTTACTCTCTCTCTTCCCTTTTTTTGGCACCCCCATGATGTGAAGTTGTTCCAGAGGCTCCTTTTACTATTCTCATACTTTTGGATTCTTTTTACTTTTTGCTGTTATGATTGGGTATTTTCTGCTTCCTTATCTTTCAGATTTCTGATTTTAACCTCTATCTCATCTAATCCATTGTTGATTTCCTGCAATCTATTCTTAATATCAGTTAATGTATTATTCATTTTTAACTGATTCTTTTTTATGTTTTCTAGTTCCATTTTAATGTTTCCTATCTCTTTTTTAAAGTTCTCACTAAGTTCATCTACTCTTCCCGTAAGCTCATTGAGCATCTTTATGATGAGTGTGTTGAACTCTGCATCTAGTAGAATGCTTGGCTCCATTTTCCTTAGTTCTTTTTCTGGAGTTTTATTCTGTTTTTTCCTTTGGGACATATTTCCTTGTCTTCTCATTTGGGCAGCCTCCCTGTGATTGTTTCTATGTATTAGGCAGAGCTGCTATGTCTCTGGGTTTGGTAGAATGTCCTAATGTAGTAGGTGTCCTATAGGGCCCAGTGGCACAGCTTCCTCAATCACCCAAACGGTGCACTCCAGGTTCGACACCCCCTGCCCCATGTACATCCTCTTATTGTACATCCTTTTATTGTAGTTGAGCCTTGATTGCTATTGGCACATCAGTTAGAGGGATTTATACCCCAGCCAATCAGTTGCAGGGACTGGGTGCAATCACTATGAAGGACCAGCTGTGCAGGGTCCTATCCCACAGAGAGTAGGACTTACCTTATTGGGGCTCTGGTGCCTGCTGAGCTCACCCCTTGTGTGTGTCAGTTGTGGAGGTGGTTGGTGGTGCTTTGGCGTAGTCTGAAGCTGTCCACTGGATGTTCTGGCTTTGGGGACTCCTGATAGGTGCAGGCCAAGGTCAGCCACTGCCCGCTTTCTGCTCAGAGGTCACCTGACATGAGCTACAAAGTGATCTGCAGATGCTTACTTTTTATGCTGGGCTTGGAGGTGCCCACAAAAGGCCAAGCTGTGAACCAAGGTTGGATATTGCTGGTGCTGGACCTGGGGCCACTTAGCAAAAAGTACAGGACATGCTAAGACCAGATGCTGCATCTTTAGCCTTTTCGAAAGACTTTACACAAGTCTGTAGTATGAGCCAAGACAGGCCATTTGTATGGAGAAGCCACTGGAAGTACCTTAGGTGGGTCCAAAAGTTGGGTGGGGTGAGGCTTCAGAGAATCACCAGGGTGGGGCAAATAGTGTGAGTTAGGTTGATGAAAACACAGATACAGTGCACTTCTGCTGGCTCTGTCAGGGGAGAGCTCAGAAAATGAACAATGGCATCTGACAGCACTTCTGTCTGGTAGAAAGCTGTCCCACCCTGATGCTGCACAGTTCAGTTCCCCTCTGTATGTCCCTGGTGACTTTGCTGCTGCTGCCCCCATGCTGGAGCACAGAAGGACTGAGGCCAGGTGTGGGTCCTTTAAGAGGAACTGCCTGGGACTCCATAAGCTGTCCAGCTTCCTTAGCCTCAATCCCTACTGGTTTTTATAGCCAGAAATTATGGGAATTTCTTTCCTGGCATTGGAACCCTGGGGCTGGGGGGCCTGGGGTGGAGCTGGGACCCCTCACTCCTCAAGGGTTCTTCAACAGCCAAAATAGCCCTCCTGATTTTTATGCACCACACGTGGGTATGAGACCAACCCGTTACACATCTCCATCCCTTCCACCAGTCTCCATGTGCCTTTTTCTTTATCTCCTTAGTTGTGGGAATTCTGTGCAGCCAGATTTCAGGTGGTTCTGAATGATGGTTTTTCTGTAGCTTAGATATAATTCTGATGCGGTTGTAGGATAAGAGTCCTCTGTCAACCTATGCCACCATCTTGACTGGAAGCATGTTTGCTTTGTTTTAAACAGCATTCCTCCCCACCCCCTTTTTATTAGCACGTCTCCCTTTTCCCTATGCTTTCCTTTCCTGAACTCATGTCTTCTCTCCTCCCAAGTAACCCAACTTTACAGTCTTGGGGAGTTTTCGACTAGAGACTGTGATTCAGTAGGGCTGGGTTGGGGCCCAAAACTGCGATTCTAACCAGTGTCCATTTGATGCTAATGATGATTGTCCAGAGACCTGAAGCATATAAGAATTGATGAGTTAAATATTTGCATTTCTGAGTAAAAGGCAATGAATTATAGAGGGTGCCGTCAGTTCAGTACTGATGTTTCTAGGCTCGAGTAAATATGTCCCACTAAAAGCTCTTTATGTTAAAGTTCCCTGTATAATAACCATGAACACACATGTAATAGATGCTAAAGCAGAAGTTTAAACTTGGGAACAAAGGAAAAGTAGCATTCTCCATGGTGAGAAGCACAGTTTTAAAGCACTTAATTAAAACCCAGTTATATGACTCCTTAAACCTCTCACTTGCACCAAGAAGGTGAAAGGGTCTAGCCTGGAGGTTAACGTTTGTTAAGAAAGTCTTTCGAATTACTTCGGAGTTGTGAATCTCACAGTCCCACATGGGGTGGGGTGGGGATGGAGGTGTTTGATCCCCATCTCCAGCATACGGAAAAGGACTTCACCTCCACCATCAGACAGCCGGAGATGTGACACCTGAACTCTGGGTAAAGCAGTGAGATCCTGTTTGACACTCACCCGAGAAATCTAATGGGCCGTGGCTGTCCTGCTTCTCTGATGGCAGCTTATTATCAATCAAATTTAAAAAAATCTCTTCATTTCATCTCTGCTTCCACCTTGGGGGAGTCAGAGCCATATCTAGCAAGGGGTACATGAGTCTCGTGAGAAAGAGAGAAGACCCACCCACACCTGCTCTCCCTCAGGCAGGCAGCCTGCTCCCAACAGGCTGCGAGGCAGGGGCAGTGTCTTCAGTTAAGTTGGAAACTTGTATTACAGGGGATTGGACACATCTGCTAAATTGAGACTACGATTTGCAACTTAAAGACCAAGGTTTTATTCCAGCAAATGGAAAAGGAGTAGCCCCACTGAATACTTTCCAAGGAGCAGTGGGAGAAAACAGCAATTTCTAAAGTTATACTCCGTGAGTCCTGCTCTGTACAGACATAAACACACACAAACACACACGTGCGGGTTAGTTTTCTATGCCTAAGTACATGACAGTGTCCACTGTTTTAAAACTTTTGAATCATATTTTATGCTTTTCTGCAACTTGCTTTACATAGCCAACAATGCACTAATTTATTCTCGGTATATCATTAATTTATTAACGGTATATGATATGCAGAGATGGCCTACAACCTCTCCAACAGCTCCCTTATTGCTATGATTCACTTGCTCATTTTCTTGTTCTCCCCCCCCCCCCCCCCCCCGCCACCACCCGACTTAAAAAATGTTGCAATAAATGTTCTGGCCATCCTAGCCCACAAAATCTTAAGAACCAGTATTTTCACTTCTGTGGAACAGCCTGTCAGGAGCCAGATCCTGGGGTCCAAAAGGGCGATGTATTTTAAATTCTAATAGCTGCTGCCAAGTTGCTTTCCAAAGTTCTGTTAATGACTTAAATTTCCACTAAAAATGTGTAACAGTCCACTTTCCCTGCCTCCCTGCCAGCAATGACTATTACTTGGTGTTAAAATTGCTGCCAAACTACTAGGGGTAAAATGGTATGTTGTTATTTTATTTTATGTTTCTATGTTTCTGCTAAGTTGTAACAACTTTTCACATTTGTAATCCAAGCAGATTTGCTGTTCTATGAATTACCACTTCAGAGTCTTTGTCTATTTTTCTGTTATTTATTGCCAGGTTGTTTTTTAGTGGTCTTTGTATATTAGAAAGACATGAATACTGTCCAGTATATTTACATGCTTTTTCCTCAATGTGTTGTCTGTTTGTTGACTATGATATCTCTCCTTATTTAAAAATGTTATTTTTTATATAGTCAAATATACTAGCTCTTTATAGATTCTGTTTTTTAATTTTTTGTTAAGAAAGGAGAATTTCCATATCTCTAGCCAGAGTTATTTTACTTTTTATTCATTTACATTTTAATTCCTATATATTTATATATACATATATATAATTAGATAAGTTTGCAATTTTATCATCTTCTAAATGGATAGCCAGGCAATTGTGCACATACCATTTGTTAAATAAAGCGTCCCTCTCCCAGTGAAGTGAAATGCTGCCTCTGTCAAATTCTCATTTATACCAGATTCCGTTTCTGGTTCCTCTGTTCTTTTCCACTGGTTTCATTAGTCCTAGGTCAATACCTTATTGATTTGTTTCTAATGGTTTTATAGCATATTTTTATATCTGATTAAGCAGTTCCCCTCATGCCTATATTCTACTTTATAAACGTTAAGGTAATTTTATCTGGCTCTATCTTTTCAAAAGTGTTAGGTTTTCAAGGGTATTTCATTAATTTTTTATGTTAATGTGGGGAAAAGTGGCATTCTTCCCATCAGCAAGATGGTGAGCTGACATAGGCTACTGGCTTCATCCCCAAAATCATAACAGAAGGTGTAGAGAGAAAAAAGGAATTGGAACTATCAAAGAGAGCTCCCCCACACCCACAAAAGCCATGAGAACGCTCCAAAAAGAAGGCAGGCTGCTTTGGATTGCTGTTTACCGCAGGGGGCGGCATGCAGCAGGTGGTACTGGAGCAGCAACCCCAGCAGGTCAAGCAGGCCTGCCCCCTTCTCATCACCAAGATCCGCAGATTTCTATGACCCAAACATTCAGCGAGGATTCATAGCATTCTGGTCTCCATTTACACACACCTCTGAAGCTGGTGTCTAGGTGCTTGCCCATGCTACTCATGGCAGGGAGAGCTCAGTGCCCATGACTTCCCTGGGGACTGCAGGTCCAGGCTGTGCTTAGTGGTACATAGGCACATATCTGAAAATCAGATGGCAGCAGGCAAGGAAGCCACGTTAAATCACCTCTGCTTCATTCATTAACCTCTGAACTTCACTTGGCTTTTTTTTTGGGGGGGGGTGGGTAAAATAAAGGTGTTAGCTCAAATGATTCAAAGTCTTCAAAGTCTCATTCTGCAAAAAAAATCATACTATTTTATTATTTTAAATCATTCCTTCTATCATCTAAGAGCAATATACAAGACATCATCTGGCTCTTGGTCAAACAGAGCAGCTATAAAAAATTTTATGAGATAATTTAAATCTAACTATATTTGATAACATTTAAAATTATATTAGTTTCGTATTGTTGCTATAACAGATTAGCATAAAGTAAGTGGATCAAACAACACACACACATTACCTTATCATTTTGTGAGTCAGAGGTCTGATATGAGTCTCACTGGGATAAAGTCAAGGTTACAGCAGGGCTGGATTCCTCCATGGAGGCTCTAGAAGAGAGTCAGTTTCCTCGTCCTTTCTGGCTTGTGGAACAGCATCCACATATCCTGGTTCAAGGTCACTTCCCACCATGGTCAAATCAGCAAAATTATAACTCTCTGTGTCTTTTGTTCATAGTCACATCTTCCCTTGATCACAGCCCCAAAAGGTTCTCAACTTTTAGGCCCCATGTTATGAGATTGAGCCCCTGCAGGTAATACAGAAGAATACCCACACTGCAAAGTCCTTAATTTAGCCTTATTTACAAAGCCCTTATGGAAATGTAAGGGAACACATTCACAGGTTCTACATATTAGGATGGGACACCTTTGGAGGACCATTATTTTGCCTATCACAAAAATTATTATTAATATTTCAGGTATGATGAAGCAATTGGAGTTATGTTTGAAACAGAAGTTTGTTGCCTTAGACTGGTGGTTCAGTTAGTTGGAGTGTTGTGCCCTGCACTAGAAGGTTGTGGATTCAATTCCAAGTCACGGCACATAACTAGGTTGCTGGTTCCATCCTTGGTTAGGGTGCGTACAGGAGGCAACTGACTGATGTTTCGCTCTCACATCAGTGTCTCTCTCTCTCTCTCTCTCTCTCTGTCTGCTCCTCTCTCTCTGTTCCACTCTCTCTAAATCAATAAACATATCCTCAGGCGAGGACTGAAAAATTAAGTAAATAAATAAATAAAATAGAAATTTGTTTATAGCTTCTTTATTTGACCAAGTATCCAGGTAACATCTAAATATTCCTTTTAGATGACATAAGGAGTGTTTTAAAATAATAATATATATTTTCATTGCAAAAATAATTCTGCCTAATAATTTGGAAAAATAATACAATTAGAAAAAAATTACCATTTGTCAATATTTTTTTAAAAGACATCTTCTGCTTTATTTTTGTCCTCAACTACTTGAAGAACAAAGTCTTGGGCAGGAATGAAGGGAATGCTACTTTTTAAAATAAAGCATGTTGGGCATAAAGCACTGTATTTGTTTCAAGTGTACAAAGTAGTGACTCAACATTTACATCTCCTGATGCGATCCCCACACTAAGTCTAGCAACCATTTGTCACTGTGCAAAGATATCACTCCATCACTTTGACCTTTGTTTCTCTGAGTCAGTTTTTCTTTTGTTTTGTTTGTTCATTTGTCTTGATTTTGTAAAATGCCCAATATACCAAAATGAAATCATGTAATATTTGTCTTCCTTTGTCTGAGTTATTTCACTTAGCATATCATTTAGGTCCATCCACCTTGCCTCAAATGGCAGAATTTCTTTTTTTATTGGTAAGTAACAGCCCATATATGTTTACGTGTGTGCACATATATGTATGCACATATGGGCACATGTATACACATGCATGTGTGCCTGCGTACACATGCATGTGTGTGCACATATGTATATGCATACATGCATGTATATGCACATGTATGTATATATGTATCACATCTTTATCCATTCATGTATTGATGTACGGCCTAGGTTGCTTTAATATCTTGGCTATTATAAATAATTCTGCAGTGAATATAAGGGTGCATATATGTTTTCTAATTAATGTTTTCAGTTTTTTCAGATAAATACCCAGAAGTGGAATCACTGTTATATGGTAGTTCTATTTTCACTTTTTTGAAGAACCTCCATACTGTTTCCCACAGTGGCTGCACCAGTCTGCATTCCCAGCAACAGTTCACAAGGGTTCCCTTTTCTCCACATCTTTGCCAACAAGTATTTGTTCCCTTTTTGATGGTAGCCATTCTGACTGGTGTGAGGTGGTATCTCATGGTGATTTTAATTTGAATTTCTTTGCTGATTAGTAATGTTGAGCATCTTTTCCCATATCCATTGGTGATCTGTATGTCCTCTTTAGAGAAATGTCCTATTCCCATTTTTTGATCCAATTGTTTCTTGCTTTGTTTTTGCTTTGTGTAAGTCCCTTAATGTTTTTTGGATAGCAACCTCTCATCAGATATATCACCTTGAATGTCTTCCCCCATTCAATAGGTCGTCTTTCTCATTTGGTTGAGTAGCTTCCTTTGTTGGGCAGAGCTTTTTAGTTTATGAAGTCCCATGTGTGTATTTTCCCTTTTGTTTCCCTTGGCTCAAGGGCACATATCCAAAAGGATACTACTAAGGCTGATGTCAAATAGTATATTACCTCTGCTTTATTCTAGATATTTTATGGGTTAAGGACTTACATTTAGGTCTTTAATCCATTTTGAGTTTGTTTTTGTATATGGTATAAGAGAGTGATCCAGTTTCATTTTTTTACATGTATGCGTTCCATTTTGTCAATCTTAATAAAACTAACAGGTTCAGACAGTAAGCATTAATGTTTCATGGAGGAAATTCACAAGGAGGAACCAGGCTGTCACCACCTGAACCATTGATCATGCTTAGCATCACTGAAAGTCAACGCATAGAGAATTATGACTTCTGAGGCACATGATACACATGACACAACTTGATCTAGAAATAATCCTATATGCAATGTTTTTGCACAAAGAGGTGAAACTGAACCTAATCAAAACTTTTTGAGATAACAGGAACCTATAGAACTATGAGGATACAGGAACGATGAAATGGTGCCACAGGTAAACAAACAGACAAAGTAGAACTAATCACACTTCCTCAACAAGTCCAGAGCACAGTAAGAAAAGATGGGAGGGAACACTGCTCTACACTAAAACAGACATAGCAACTAATTGTCATGTGTGAACCTCATTTTAAAAAAAGGCAAAAACAGAGAAATCTGAATGAAGAATGAGTGTTAGATGATACAAATGAATTGTGTAAAGTTTGGCTGGCTTGATAATGGCTTTATGTTTACATAAGAATAATGTCCATAATTATAAAGATGTATACAAAAGTACATAGAAATAAAAAGGCAATGCCTAACATCTGCTTTTACAAAGTCTTCCACCAATGAAAATAAATATAATTAATAAATAAATAAGTGTATTCGTGTTTTATCCAAAGCAAAATTACTACTTTGCATATATCACATTTCCAACTCAAACAAGGCAAGAGCATTCCACTAAGCAAGTATGTAAATTCAGGAAATCCATTCCTATCCAGGAAAACAAGCAAAAACGCACATGTTTCACTTACTGGTGGTAAAATGGCAGCTTCATCTTAGAACAGCAGAAGATAACATTATAACAATTAAAAAGAATAATTTAGTATCTCATTTAATCATTATAAAGAAACTCCAAAATAAATCTTACTAACCTAATTTTAGAGATCAAGAAACTGAGGCTCAAATGGGAAGATTGAGGATTTAAACACAAGCTTATCCCACACCATGGACACTGTTTTCATCCCATATTCAATGACTACTCTACTTACTCAATAAATATTTACTATGCACTTTGCAAAACTCAATGGGCCTTTTGTATTCTTGAGACATCTACAAATGCTTTCTTAGACATAGTCATTAAATATTATTTAATGTTAATGATGATAAAGAAATAAATACTATTAAGCACTAATTATATTTTGATTTGTTTAATTGGAGAATTAACCTAATAATTTATATCAACTAGATTTTTAAACTCTAAACTTAATGAAAATAATTGTGAACTGTATTATCCCAACTGACTACACAAGTGTATATTTATTACTTTTAGGTAAATGTTTATTTCTGATATTGAGTCTACCCAGTTTAGGGATATTAAATACACTGACATCCTTTGAAACAGGGCTAACATAAAATAAATGTCAACTTTCTCAGATTTCTAACCAGCTTTATAAAACAAAACAGTAATGTGCATTTAAAAAAAAACCCAGCTCTACAATTACCAGGTTTTAAGAACTTGGTATTTGTGTTCTACTACAGCAAACCACACAACTGAGACACTTGGGCAGGAGTTTATTGAATCTGCTTCTCTCAAGTCAGAGGCTGCAGTAGTTAGAGTTTTGACTGGCACATACGTGATATTTAAGTCATACCGATATTTACTCTTGCTTCTCTTTGCTTCTGAAGCATGGGTGTAAATTAGTTTATGGGTAATTAGATGTTGGAACAAAAATATGAGACTGTGAAAAGAGACTTTAGAAAGAAAATTTCAGACATAATTTAATATTGCAAAACAAAGCTCCTATATTTCACCAAATGTCATGACCTGTGTAGTGCATTGTATCTGTGCTTAATTCTCAGTTTTAAGTTGTCGTGGTGTTTCCATTAAGGATCACATTTTTGTGTGAAAACTTCGAAAGGCTAACTCACAGAAGTAAAGAGCAGCAGGATAGCTGCCAGGGACTGCGTGTGGGGGAAGTGGGGAGATGTCGGTCAATGGTGATAAACTTCCAGCTGTGAGACAAGTTCTGGGGGTCCAACATGCAGCTTGGTAAACGCAGTTAACAATACTGTATCACATACCTGGAAGCCGTTAAGAGAGTAGACTTTGTGCCTGCATTTTTTTTACACATTAAAGGTAGATAATGAAGTGCAGGATAGAGGCGTTCACTAACTTTATTATGGCAATCATTTCACAACATGTAGGCATGTCAGATCATCATATCACACACTTTAGATGTCCCTATGCTGTTGAACAATAACATCTCAGTAAAGCTGGGAAAAAAGGATCATATTTTTGGTTTACAGCACTTCCATATCTATATTGCTCTATAGCAGCACTATCCAAAAAAATATAATAAAAGCCACATACATAATTTAAAATTTTCTAGTAACCACATTTAAAAAGTAAAAAAAAAAGTAGAATTTTTAATAGTAAATTTTATTTAACTCAACATTAAATAAATAGTATAACTTCAAAATGTAATCAACATAAAATGATCAATAAGATATATATTTATTCATACTAAGTCCTTGAAATCTAGGGTGTCTTTCATATTTACAGCCCAGCGCTCTGGCCTGGCCACACTTAAAGCAGCCACATGCAACTCGTAACCACTGTGTTGGACGGGGCGACACTCCAGGGAACCCTGTTTCAGGGTTACTAAAATCAGGACAACCTGTACTAATTTTCCTGATAGAAAATAGGACAAGTCTATGAACCAAGGCTTCTTTTCTAGTTTTAAATAATGAACTAACACTTCTGGAGTTCAAACAGTACCGCTGTATTTGAGCCTTAATGCAGCTGCATCATATAAAATGAAGACATTTTAATCCAAATGGGAAATGGGGAAATAGATGAAGTGAGAAAATGCACAGCCCACGTGTGCTCGAATGAGTAGCTTCCTGGAGACACTGGAGGAAATGTCAGTTCTGTAAATACCTCAACGAGTTTATAGGATCTTCTGGGTGATTAATACTTAATGTAATGTGCTGAGTTCTTCCTTTTCCAGAAGGAAGCTCCTATTTTGGACATCCTCGAACCGAAAAATTTTAAAAAGCCACACTACCTACTATAACTGCTTCTGCAGATCTATAATCCATGGCTTGGCACCCTCTGGACAACATTAAGGCACTGTCCACCTGGTGAACAGGAAGAAAGAAATATTGGCTGCGCAGACAAGAAGAAAGGTGCATATCTTGTTGTGGCTGAATACATTTTTTTCAGAGGACAAAACCCAGCACTGCTGCGCAGCCCTGTGCTGGAAGTTCAGCTACGTGTGGGGAGTTCCACTCTCGTCTCGAGTTGCTGCCCCCCTGGGCCATCGTGAGACTCCTTATCACTGAGGGTGATGAGGGGACCCAACTGCTTCATGTTTCAGAGTTGAAAAGAGATCCCCTTTCATGCACCATGCTTTGCTCTGGCAGTTCCTTTAACAAATCTATTAATTTACAAATTTAACAATATTGATTGATAACCTACTGTTCTCGATACTAGAAATATAAGAGTGAACAGATGGGGGAGGGCAGAAAAGTAAAAACATAAAGAAAAGCTTTTCCTTCATAGGGACAAAGAAGGAGGAAAGGGGATGAAAAGCACTGTGATATGGGGGTGACTGTGCAGCGGGAGGTGGGGTGCAATTTTGGATAGCATGATTAGGGAAGGTCTTTTTGAGATGACATTTGACAAAGACCTGAGGAAGGCGAGGGAGGGAGAACAAGAGCTGCAAATGCTGTGGAGTAGGAACAGGACCAGTGTATTTAAGAAACAGACATGACTACCCTGGCATTCCCAATTATCTTTACACACCTGAAAGACCCCTCTCTTTATCTCATCTATCCCATCGAAAGGGACATTTCAGACTTACTACTATAAACCATTACCTTGGTCTAAATTTATCGAACTGGGATCCAAGTCAACGATGACAGAGATAGGGGCAGCCGGAAGTCAGAGGGCTCCCTAAATGGCCTTTGGCCATTTGTAAAATGAGGGATATTAACTAAAGCATCTATTTCCAGTAGTTAGGCTTTCACTGCATCGCCGTTTTGTTGATCTTTTCCCTCCAGTCCCTCATGCTCCTGTCTTCCCTCGTCTAAACACACCTGAAGATGAGCTGGCTCATCGATCAAACCTCTAAGCACTGCCCCCTTTCCCCCTCCCGTTTATCATGCACCGTTTCCTTGGGGGCTCGGCCTTCAGCTCTCCACTCCGTTAACTGCTGCTGATGACCTTTACCTCATTAGCAAGATTTTCATCAGCAAAAAAAGAAGGATATTAAATCAATCAAGTAAGAGTCAACCATCCCAACTGGAGCTACACTGAAAATTGGCCCAGGAAGGCCTGAAACGTGCAGGAAGCATTATACTAAAGTCTAAATGTGTATCTGTAAAAGAAAACATACAAATAGTTAAAAACCCCTACCTAAGATTAGCCAAGGCTAAGTGGGAAAAAAGAATGAATTTAAAGAATACCCAGAAAAAGCAGACTTCAAGAGCATAGGTTCTCTTTTATAAATTAGTGAGTCACAATAATTTAGGCAATAAGTGAATAATTGTGGGATGAGATTGACTAGGTGTTTTAAGGCCATCGAAGATCTTGAATTGTAGCAAAGTAGCAGGGAGTAGGTTCAGTGTGTTTCAATATAGCAGTTAGCTCCCTGCAAATGAAGGGAGCTATGTACTTTCATCTATGTGAGGGTCTCTGCTGGGTGAGAGCATCTCTTAACACTTGCTGAGTTGGGGTTAGAAACCCAGAATGTCCGGCTGAAAGGCTCTGGGTTGAAAAGTCAGTTTCTTCATCTGTAAAGTGAAGGGGTTGGAAGAGTCGAGATCAAATATCTTTCACTTCCAAGAACTCATAAAATCTAGAGAGGCTAAGTGGAGCCCAGAGGTGCAAGGCTGGTCTGTGCCAGAGTTCGAAATTGGACTTGGCTCCCAGGATTCTCTTTATGGCTGCGAGTCCATTCTGTACTTTAAAAAATTCTGTTTAAGTTCAGCTGTTTGACAAAATGTGGGTAAATAACCATCTTACCGAGTTGTAATTTTTTTTTCTACTTCAATCAATTTTCATGTCAGGTAAACATAACCTCTAATGAAGGATATCAGCAGCTAAAGAAGGAACAAGCTTGAACACAGTTGAGTTCGGAGCAGCTGCCTCACGCAGTAGAACACAACAGACTTGGCCTTTAGCACTGGGAGCAGGAAACAATAGGTGCGGATTTAACATGCAGATTTGTGCAAAAGTGACCTGCAATGGGACCTGTCCATAACATGCAAAAGTGCCATACATGAGGAAAAGAACCCTGACTAACTAGAAATTGCTGATGTGTTTGAAAATATTTCCTCCTGAGTCCATGTTCTTGTGGCTGCCAAGGGACTCCTGCACTTCCCTGGGCTGTGAGGGAGGGTGTAAAATTGCCCAGCGATGACTCAGTGGCCTGGCCAACCCCGGCCCTGGAGACGGAGCAGCCTATCCCCACACTCCCACGATTCTCTACTCTGCACCAGAGGTTCCAAATCTGAGACCTACTTCCATTTCTTGTATTGAAGTTTTTCTGTCCTCTATAATATAAGCAAAATAAAACAGATAAAAACTAGGAAAAATATTTGTAACTTACATTCCAGACAAAGGGTTACTATCCCTAATATGGTAAGAGCTTCTGAAACTTGAACAGTAAAAGAATCACAGCCCCACTGAGAAAAGGCATCCCATAACCATGTCCCCTCAGCATAGGAACAAATGTCCAGCACCACTCATAACGAGAGGAGTGCTCGGTCACACCACAGGGAGATCCAAAGGTACCGGCAGTAAAGTGGTACAGACTTTGCGAAGAGAATTTGACATCCGGGAAAATTACAGATGCATTTACCCTAATCTATTCAGAAATCTATTTCAAAGGAACACTGGCGAATGTGAAAAGCTATTAATTGCAACACCATTCATAATCACAAAAGACAAGGAGGAACCTAAATGTCCATCAACAGAGGACTGGTTGAAGGAACTGTGGGGTACTCTGCAGCTATAAAAGAGAAGGAGAAAGGTCTTTACATTTGTACAGTGCTATGGAGCACTCTCCAAAATACTTCAAATTTAAGAGCAGTAAAGTGAAGAAGTAGAATAGAGTGTGTACATGTTTCTGTATTTGCTTAGGTTTAAAATTAGAAGGGCAAACTACAATCCAGCCAAAATGGTTGAAAAATTAAGGTGGAGGGGACAGGATAGAAGCTACATTTTTTCTTGTTTTTTTTTTTTTTCCTATAGTTTTTATTTGGGGAATTTGTAGATATTTAATTTAATTTTAAAACAAAATGTAAAAGCAAGATGAAACAGATGAACATTACTGCATAGTGACTTGTGACTTAACCATAAGGAGGAATTATTTTAAGAGCTCTTAAAACAGGGTAATTTGTGACAGTTTTTTCCCTAGTGGAAAACTTCCCAAAAGTTTTTTAAAAAGTAAAATCTTAAACAGTTTTTAATAGTATTTTTAGTAAGATGTGTATTATAATTTTAAACATATATTTAAGCAAGTAAGAAATTATAACAATGTAATAAGAAGAATAAAATTAGGCAGAAAAAATTAAAATGCAAACAAAATTCAAGGCAGTTAAGTAAATTTGAACTGAAGATATTAATGTGAATTTATAACACTATTTCTTGTTCAAAACAGAAGTATCCAGAAACAATACGCAGTCCAGTTACAATGGAAACCCCTAGTGCCCCAATCTATCTAAATACAAGAGTTGGCAAAAGTAAGTTTATAGTTGCTGGCATGGAAAATAATGCAATAATTAATAAATTATATAATACAAGAATAAACTGTTTTGCATACTCACAACTGTAAACCTGCTCTTGCCCGCCCCGGCATATTTTCCACTTAGAAAAAAACAAGGCTTCTTGGTGAGACGGCAGCTCTGAGTCAGGGCGGAGGAAACACACAAGGTCAGGCTGCGCCACGGAGCCCCACCGCAGAGCAGCGACCCGCGAAGGGCGACCGGAGTCGCGACCGAAGGGCACGGGAGAGACCTGCAGGGGCCTCCAGTGTGGGGCCAGTGCTGCGGAAAACTGGGATCGCCTAGGGGACAAACGACAGCCACCGACTGAGACGTATCGACTATGTTAAAGCCCAAGTGTTGATATAATGCCTAATAAAATTTCCTTGGCCATATCTAGAGGGTGCTAGGGAAACTCATTATTTTGAAAATTAGTAAATGAAGGGAGGACTCAATCATTTATCCTGCTCTTTTGTTCAAATATCATGGGTACTCAAATGGTTGATCACAAAAACTGCTTCTTTATAGGAGGGTCCCAGCTAATAAATACAGAAGGTAGGACAGAATTAGTATACCACTAGTTCATAAGTCTTGATATGTACCCAAATAAGCAGTAACCACTGATGGGAACTAAAGCCCATTAGCTAAAATGAGTAACTTTAAAATGTAGAGCTTCTTACCCTGGCTGGCGTGGCTCAGTGAATTGAGTGCTGACCTGTGAACCAAAAGGTCACGATCGATGTATTTCTCTTACATTGATGTTTGTCTCCCTCTCTTTCTCCCTCCCTTACCCTCTCTAAGAAGTAAATAAATAAAATCTTTTAAAAAAATGTAGAGCTTCTCAAGCTTTTGTGTGCATATTAATCACTTGGGGATATTGTTAAATTCTGGATTTTGATTCAGTAGGCCTGAGATTGAGTCAGATGCTACCTTTGTAACAAGCCACCACATGGTGCCAACACTGCCGATGAGAGAGGGCCATACTAAGAAAGAGAAAGAGAAAGCTATGCCAACAATGGGAAGCTGGCCTGATAGCATCGGGTTGGCCTTGGTGTTCTCCTGCTAAACATAACTTC
Source organism: Glossophaga mutica (assembly GCA_039655065.1). Lineage (NCBI taxonomy): Eukaryota > Metazoa > Chordata > Mammalia > Chiroptera > Phyllostomidae > Glossophaga > Glossophaga mutica. The sequence goes on along the minus strand of CM077304.1, from coordinate 169,362,582 downwards.
ACAGAACAACATCAGACAAGGTCATTAGTGGCCATGATGGATCAAGACAAAAACAAGACCACTGTGTAATCACACCGAAACACAAATGATGAATGCTACCAAAGCACAAAACTGTCCAAACCTCCTCCTATCCTGGCTCTAAGCAGCTGCTACTTTGTTACCAATTGGAGCTTTGGGCTCAGTCCAGGCTTCCTTCCCTCTAGATAACTGTTACTGCAATGCCCAATTACTTCTGCTTCCTGAGAGCATCAAATCCGGAGCAAAAGTCCAACTCCTTGAACCCTCCCTAAAAATCACCAGACATAAGCCCAAGTCCTATAGTAGGTTCTTTCTAACACCCTTTGACAGCATCCTCTCTCATTACAGCATATGATAAACTCATCTCGTTCCAGCACAGGTGTGTTCTGGTGGTCTGTGTTGGAATATCAGTTCAACAGCATGGTGGATCCACCTGATGGCCAGGCCATTAATCACTGTGTGCTTCCCAATACGCGATGCTGTGGATGTGCACAGCCCCACCTATAAAGTGTTCTCGCCATAAATAAATGAACAAACGAAGTAACAAACTAAATCTGACTTAGTCTCCAGATTTAACCATCAGTTTATAAGAAATGCAGAAGACACAGGAGCAAATATTCAATTGAACCACAGGATAAATCACATTTTTTTCCGACAAATAAATGACTAGACAAAAAGAAGATGAAGGGGGAACATATAGATTAAAAGAGACTCCATAGTCATATTGATCATTTGTAAGGTACAGCCCTTGTCTGGGTTTTAATTCATATAAACTACTGCAGAAATTAATGATGACAACGACAAAAAGAACAAGTATAGGTGGGCATGAGTAAAAATATTGGCTGGATTTGATAATTGCTAAAGGGTAGTAGAATTTTTTTTTAATTTCTAATTCTTAATATTAAGAAATTCCATATTGTTAATATGTTTGAAAAATTGCATTGTAAACAACTTTAACCATTTAATTCAATAGATCATTTTGGAAGAAAAGAAGGTAGAAAAAATTAAGGACTGTAATTAAAAATGGCTATATATTCTAGAGAAACAAACTATAATAAATTTTAAAGAATGTTTCCCACTGCTGAAGTTGCTTTCAGATCTATTTTTTGAGAGCTATTAAAACATCCACCTGTTTTTCTCTTATTTTCTCTCTTTTTCTTTTATAATCACTAACAGATATGCCAACTACAAGTAAACAGGAATAAGAAATTACTATGTACACTCAAATGATGGTTTAGAGAAACATTCAATTTAAATGCTGGATTCTTAAAAAGAGGAAAACATATTGTTTGAGCAATTACCTGGATCTGTAGCCGACATCAGTGAACCAAAAAACAAACAGTCAGTGAAATGGAAATCTCCATTTTTCAACTGGCCAGCATTCACCATAGCTTTCACAAAGCCATACATAATTAACCTGTTAAAGAGAAAAGTAAGATCTTGAAACATCACCTTGAATCCTGTGAAACCCATGCCATCATAGTTAATATTTGATCTGCTTCTCAAATAAACATCATACACCAAGAGGTCTGCAATCTTTTTGGCACCAGGGACCAGTTCCGTGGAAGACAATTTCCCACAGATGGGGTGGGGAGGTCAGAAGAGGTGGGGGACAGGAAGTGGAGCTCAGGCAGTAACGCCAGTGGTGTCCACAGGTAGGGGGCAAGGAGATTGGGGATGCCTGATTATTACACTATTCTGTCAATTCCTGTCCAGGCTACCCGTTAGTACACTATCTAAATCTCTTGTCTATCACATCATAATTAGAAGACCAAAGGTTAAAGATAAGGAGTCTTAAAAGCAGCAAAAGAAGTTAGTTACCAGATTAATGCCAGATGGAAGGGGGAGGGGGAGAATGGGTGAAGAGGTGAGAGGATGAAGAAGTACAGATCAGTAGTTACAGAATAGCCATGCGGATATAAAGCACAGTACAGGAAATGGAGTAGCCAAAGAACCTATACACATGACCCATGGACATGAACAATGGTGTGGGGACTGCCTGAGGAAGTGGGGGGTGCTGGGTGGAGGGGGACAAAGGGAGAAAAATCAGGACAACTGTAATAGCATAAGCAATAAAATATGATTAAAAAATAAAAAATAAATCTCTTGTCTATGAACACAATTCATTCACCTGGAAAAGGGTAACAGAATATTTTATAGTATGTTTTCAGGAAAGTAAGATCAATCTAAAGGGTATAAAATAATGGGCACGGACAATAGCGGGGGACTGGCTGTGGGAGTGGGGAGGACAGGGGAGGGGAGGGCAATGGGGAGAAAGGCGGGACAACTGTAGCTGAACAATAAATAAAAAATAATCTGTCAAATACAGCATAGTAAATCATGCTTACAAATATAGTGCCTGAGTTGACATCGGTAAATAGATTGCTTTTCAGTTTTCATTGTTTTGCCTGCTGCCAGGAGTGTCTGAAAGGGTTTAAATTTCTAGGCTGTCAATTGCAATGAGCAGGATGTTGGCCACTCGCAGGGCACCCAGTGAGCCAGTTACTTCACGATAGACGCGACTCTACTACCGCGGGTGTCAGGGCACTTCCGCAATGTCAGAGCTCCTGTCGCTTGAACATACTGTTGAGAGTGAGTCCTGAAATGGTTACATTTTGATCTTGCAAGGAAAGCTGTTTTTTTGTTTTTTCACGAGATTAGAAGGTTTATAAGCTTACCAAGCCTACTCTGCAGAATGCAAATTGTCTGTTTTGTTCATTATTTGCCACTCTGTAGATCTTCAATCATACTTACTTATTTAGTTGACTGATGGATTTTGCTAAACCCTAGTAGAAGACACACAGAGGTTGGTGAACTAGACCAAAGTGAAATCACTGTGAGTGATGGTAAGAGGCCTTAGAAACTAGACCCTCAGTTGCAGGTGAGTGCTTAAATATTCACATGCATGTAAAGTTAGTTTCTTAAAAATGTTCTAAGGGCCCTGGCTGGCGTAGCTCAGTGGATTGAGTGTGGGCTGTGAACCAAAGGGTCGCAGGTTCGATTCCCAGTCAGGGCACATGCCTGGGTTGCAGGCCAGGCCCCTAGTGAGGGCCACGTGAGAGGCAACCACACATTGATGTTTCTCTCCCCCTCTTTCTCCCTCCTTTCCTCTCTCTAAAAATAAATAAATAAAATCTTTTAAAAAAATGTTCTAAGGTTGCAAGCATGGCTAAAAAGGCTAGAAATCGGATATGAGAAATTATAATGTCAAAGAAAGTGCAGATATTTCAAATTCTGTTAAGAAAAATTTCTCTGTGAGAAAATATTTCAGATATACTTTAATTTAAAAATCAGGTTTGGCCACTCACTAGCTGTATGATTTTTAGGACATCACTAAACTTTCTGAGTCTCAATATCCTTCTTCATGAGATAGGGATGACAAGAATAGTTAGCTGTGGAGTGGTTTAAGGATTGTCTGAGATGATAAACATTTGCTTTCTGGCACATAGCAAATTTTCAAAGGGATTATTATTACTGGTAATAATAAGGATCAAAATAGGAAATATTTACTTAAACTATTTCTATTTCTTCACATTTTAACTCATTTAACCCACACGTTCATCCTATAAAGTAGATGCTATTTGTATTTTACAGATGAGAAAACTGAACACAGTGAAGTCAGATAACTTGTTCAAGGTGACAAATTACTATTAACTTGCAAAACCCAGATGTAAACTGTGGGGATTTGCCTCTAGTGCTCAGGCTTTTAACTACCACACTATATTCCCTAGATGAATAGCTCTATATTTTATATTATATGTTCCCTCATAGAATATATTCACAACTCCCTGATTAGGTGGTGGCTGGAGACAGTACAAAAGAGCAGCCAGGGGTTATCCCTAAGAAGTTGGAAATAATATTACTCTCTGAGTTGACCTATTAAGACAACCTACAGTGGTTTGAAACTGAGAGATGCAACATTTCTGTGAAGAGTGGAGATCGTAGTAGAGGAGACTGAATCTTTGCTGGGCTGGAGGTATTAACATATCAGAAAGACCCATCAGTAAATGAATGGATCAGAAAATTATGGTACATTTACCCAATGGAATTCTATGCAGCAGAAAGAAAGAAGGAGCTCCTATCCTATGCAACAGCATGGATGGAACTGGAGAGCATCATGCTAAGTGAAATAAGCCAGGCAGTGAAAGACAAACACCATATGATCTCACCTTTAACAGGAACCTAATCAACAAAACAAACAGGCAAACAAAGTATAGCCAAAGACACTGAAATTGAGAACCGGCAGACAGTGACCAGAGGGGAAAGGGGAGGGGATAAAGGGGGAAAAGAGTGACGGGTTTACAGGAACAATTATAAAGGACACATGGACAATAACAAGGGAGGGGGTGGAAACATGGGAGGGAAGTGGGAAGGGTTGAGGTGGTGGGGAGGGGTGGGGGGAAAGGCAGAAAACTGTACTTGAACAACAATTTTAAAATGTTAAAAAATAAAAATATATAAAAAAAGAAAAAGAAAGAAAGATTGTGCCTTGGGACATAGTAGTGGTTGCCAGAAAGAGGCAAGTGCAAGATGCCTCAAACGTGGCAGCTCACTCACACTCATCCTGGGAGTGTCTGCTGGTGATCAGAACATGAAGGCTTTTGGCAGGCACCAGCCAGCTTCCCTCAGCTTATGTGTTCATTCAGTAGACATTTATTACTGAATCCCTACTGGGTGTCAGACTCAGTCCAAGGTGGTTAAGACTCATCAGTAAATACACACACACCAAGATCCCTGCATGTGTTTTAGCAAAACAGACACCAACATCAATAATCACAGATTTGAATCATATCAGTCACCCTCATCACTCTCTGAATGGGAGTCGACAGGTCTGACCAATACTGCGACATTCTGTTCAGCCACCCCATCACCATGGAAATGCTCTGGGACAGTCAGGCATCCCTTCCTCCCTGCTGGGGTCAGCTCTACTTCACCACAGTCCTTTCTCATTTGAGCTACTCCTCAAATACTGAGCTCCAACAGATGCTGGAATCAATACAAACTTTATGACATGTAACTTCATTTCTGAATTTTATACCCGTTAGTTAATTTCACAGGAATTCCTAATAGGTTAAGAATTTGAGGCTCAGAATTAAAATGACTTGCCTCATTTTGTATAGAAGCCATTAGACTGTGTAAGATAAAAAATATATGCAGTATACTACCCAGGCTTGGCAAGGTTATACTAGAAGCCTCATATACTATTGATGTAAATGAAATTAATTGTTTCCTATGAACTTATATCAAAAAAATCAAATATGAACCAAAAGGTGTTTATTCAGATTATTTCTGATTACTATTATTTATGAGTGAAAAATTCAAAACAATCTAAATGTGTGTGTGTGTATATATGTATATCTGTGTGTGTATGTGTGTGTGTGTATGCACACACACACATATACATACACAGTCTGCCCAGAAAAAGTCTAACCATTGTTAATACAACAAGAACAGTTTGTGCCACATCAATGTAACCTGGAAGCCAAGGATAGTGGACTGGAATGTGCATGTGTGGACAATGACAACTTCACTATGCTAGTCAGTGGGGCCGTAGAAACTGTTGAGTGAGCCTGTGTACTGTGTCACCATGGCATGCAAAATGACTGAGTGAGTAGAGCAATGAATCTGCATCAAATTTTGTGTTAAGCTTGAATATTCCTCTGCAGAAACTATTTCAATGATTCAGAAGGTTATAGCTATGACATCTGGTGATTAGCAGCTTCATCATGAGAACATGCTTCTTCATGTATCACGTCTCACGCAGAGTTTTTTGGTGAAACATCAAATCACCCAGGTGGCTCAGACCTCCTACTGCCAAGATTTGCAGTCTGCTACTTCTGGATTTTCCCAAAACTAAAATCACCTTTGAAAGGGAAGAGATTGCAGACTGTCAGTGAGATTGAGGAAATATGATGGGGTGGTTGATGGCAATTGGGAGAACTGTGTGAGGTCCCAAGGCACCTGTTTTGAAGGTGACTGAAGCATCATTGTCCTATGTACAATGTTTCTTATATCTTGTATCTTCAATAAATGTCTCTATGTTTCTATTACATGGCTGGAAACCTTCTGGACAGACCATATATATATAGCCCACTTCAGTACAAGATCATTAGTCATTGTTACCAATAGTCATTATTTCTAATAATTATAATAAGCCAGTAATTAGTGTGCATCTACTATGTCCAGGCACTCTCTTATAAATTGTAGCTATTGTCATTGTTGTTACATTATTATTAATAAAAACTAGTTATAACTATCAGATTGGCCAAAAAGTTCATAAGATTTTTTTACCATAAGATGGCTCTAGTAGTGCCTAGTTGTCTTTAACTTCATTTGAAACTATTTTGTTAGATTGTATTGTGACAGCTGTCATACCAATGTAGATTAAAAAAACATCAAAATTGGTGAATTTTTGTGTAGCTATTTTCATATTGAAGATAGAAAATATGCAACATTTTCAGCATATTCTGCTTTATTATTTCAAGAAAGGTAAAAATGCAAGTGAAACACACAAAAAAGATTTGTGCAGTATATGGAGAAGGTGCTGTGACTGATCAAATGTATCAGAAGTGGTTTGCGAAGTTCTGTGCTGGAGATATCTCACTGCACCATGCTCCACGTTTGGGTAGACCAGTTGAAGTTCATAGCGATCAAACTGAAACATTAATTGAGAAAATGAACATTATCCCAAGCAGGAGATAGCCAACATACCCAAAATATCCAAATAAAGTTATTGGTGAAAATGAAAAATGTGTCTTTTTTTTTTTAACAGAAAAAAATATACAGACTTTTTGGCTGACCCAATATAACAACTAGGAGGCTAAAAAATGAACAAATTAAGGAGCTCTGGTCAAGATGGCAGAGTAAGTGGACATAATGCTCACCTTTTCCTGTGACCACATCAAAATTACAACTAAATTAAAGAACAATCAACCTGGAGAACCATTTGAAGACTAGCTGAACAGAAGTTCTGCAACTAAGAATATCAAGAAGAAGTGATGTCGAGACTTGTAGGAGGGGCAGAGAAGTGAATAGGTTGACCCCACATCTACATGTGGTTGGTGAAAGTCAGGACAGATATCTCAGCTGCAGAGGCCCCCACACCAGTGCCAGGAAGAGGAGCCCGCAAAACATTGAGCTATAAAAATCAGCAAGGATTCCATCTGTCCAAGCGAGACGGAAGCCTGCTAGAAACCCAAGCATCCTCTTAAATGGCCTGCTCACAAATGATTGCTCACAGGCACTCTCCCTGGGCTCTGGCAGAGAAACAGTGGCTCTGGGGACACCATAGACATAAAGGGAGAAACTGAGTTGTATGGCTTCAGGATGAGGTCTGGGGGGATGACTGCCATTGTCCCTGTGTTGAACCTTCAACCCTCACACCCAAATCTTAATCTAAACTAGCTAAAGAACACCACTAGCTCCACCCTGTGACTCCTGAGATATCAACCCATTACAAAGGTTCACAGGATCCTGGCAGGTGGCTGCTGGACTCAATGTAAACTGTGACTTTTGCTGAGTGGCCTCAGGCAAAGCACTGGCACCAAATCTGAATCCACATTAACCTGGTGAACACCACTCATCTCACCCTGGTGACTCTCTGAGTCCCTCCCTGCCTCACCGAACTCTCATACTGCCCAAGGTTCTTTTAGAGGCTGAGCCATACAGGCAGCTGGCCGCAGGCAGAAGGCCGCAGGTCTAAGGGAGCCCTGTGCCTTTTGCTGATCTTCCCTAGGCCTAGTACTAGTGACCGCTGACCTTGGATCCTAGCGTGGCTTTCCCGTGCACATCTAGGTCCAGGCAGGAAGCTACCAACTGTGCATTGCCTTGTAGCTCCTAACAGATAGCCCCAGGTTGGGGAAAGGCAGCATCTGACATTAGCCTACAATGGAGCCCCTCTCAAGAACCTTCAGAACCAACACATCTAGTTTGGAGACACAGCCATGCGGACCAGTCCTGTTACATGTCAGAAGCACCGAATTCCTGCCTATGGAAGCATGTGAAACAGGCCACGGTGTGGAGCTCACTCTGCAGCGGGAAAAACCTAGCACCAGCAGACTCTGGGAGCACTGTGAAACTGAAAGTCTGCATCTAGATTTCTGGTTTCTGGACCCAAACATTTCCCTTCGGATAAGTATCTTTCCCTATTCGTTTGTTTCCACTTTATGGATAGTGTCAATCTAATAATAAGCTACTGGAAAACTCACAATTTTTTTTCAGCTTTATTGAGATATAATTGATATACAATGATATATAAGTTTAAACTATGCAATGTGATGATCTGATACATGTATAGATTGCAAAATGATCATCACCATAAGGTTAATTAACACATTCATCACCTTACGGTTACAACTTTTCTGTGTGTGTGAGATCTACTCATTTAGAAACTTTCAAATATACAACACAGTATTGTTAACCAACCCAACCCCCTATCTCTGGCAAACACCAATCTGTTCTTTGTTACTATGAGAAAGCTGAATTTCTGAATGGGAGTGGAAAGGTCTGCTAGCCAAGTTCATTGATTTATTCATTCATTTACTAATTAACACATTCATTCAACAAATAATTTTCAATACACATAATTCAGGGAGCTAACATTCTATTGAGATAGCCAGACATTTAATAGCTAATTTATAGTTTTTTAAATTTCATTAATACAATGATTAATTTCTCTAGAGAGAAGTATACAGCGCACATGTGCGCACTTCTGCCAGCTGGGACCATTCAAGGGAGACTCTATTTTATGGGAGAGATCACAAGGTCAATTTTAGAAATGTTGACATTGAGGAGCTGATGAGACTGTTGGGTATACAAATTTGGATGCCAGCCAGGGCTTTGTTCAGGAGATGGATTTGAGAGCACACACAGTGCGGTGTATGCTATTGCAGTGTTGGGTTGGTGAAGGTCTGAGAAGAACGTACCGTGGAAGAGGGCACATGACTGAGGACTGGGGAACTCCAGCATTTGAACATGAGAAAGAGGCAATGAGACAGCTGGGAATACCAATAATCAGTCCGTAGATACATGAGTGGAAATCTAGTAGAGTGTCACAGGGGTCAAGGGAAAGAAATGTTTCAGGAAGAAAAGAATAATACATATAGTTGAATGCTGCCAAGAGGGCCATTTATTTTTGTGTCATTTCAAGTGTGGGGCTACAGCAGGATTAAAATGGATGGAGAGCCTGAGGAAAGTGAGGAAATTGAGGTAGGCAACATACCCAAATCTTCTAAGTTTGGCTGTGAGAGGAGCCAACTCTGTCTCCAGACAGAGAAAGAGGATTGAGGTGAGGCTTGAGTTGCTCATAAAGGCATGAAGAAGAAGCTGAAACTCCCATTTCATGGGGGCTCAGACACAGGGGTGCCAAAATGACAATTCTGCTTTGTCAAGGTGAATAGCATGAGATGGTGAGTCTGACTTCGGGTGGAATTACAGGGGCCTCAAAGGGCCTGTAAATGCACGGGCTCCTGGAGGTGTCTAAGGGGTGATGTTCCTCCTTTGCCACTGTTTCTCACCATTTTTAACATTTATTATCATAAAATCCTTTGCCAAGAAATGTAAAGATAAATCAGACATGATTTCCACCCTCAGGAAGGAGAGACAAGTCACCTACATAAACAGAACATGTGATAGAAAGGGCTAGTTGTCCTAGGAGAGGTGCAGGTCAAGGGCACTGACTTGCTGAAGGAGAAGCAGCTCTTTTTAGTTGGGGATTCAGGCAAGGCCTTTGAGAAGAAGCTGGCAAACCTGCTGAACCTGAAATACACATCCAAGTAAGGAGACTGCTGGCAATATTCTGTCTCTATGTTAGGTGGTCCAACTAGTGATTTATTTTTCCAGCATGCAAAACTTTTCCTACTGAATCTGGTTTGTTCTTGAATCAGTACAAAAGCCAACGGACAAGCAAAATTCCTCCTTTGGCAATCCAGGGAACCATCGGCTATCTGCCACCTGTTGTGGAGATGAGGGGGGAAAGGCATGTCCAGACTGAGCCGTGGCCCCACTTAGGGCTCTCACTTCAGTGCCCAGGAAGCCCAGAAAGCCTGTAGGCTCTGTTGTAGCTGAAGCAGGTACTCAGATCTCATAATGCCAGATGACCCTTTAGGTCCATTCTACTTTTCCTGCCAGTCTCAAGTCCCTTCCCTCTGTTTCACTGAAGACCAGGGAGAAGAAGCAGATCAAATAGTCAGGGTGGCTTGTGGACATTTTAAAAATGGGGATCAGGTAAAGCCCCACTCAGCTTGGCTATAGTGACAAGTGAGCCCCCCTGTCCAGTTCCTATGTCAAGTATCTTGTACGAGGAACTATGAAGACTGCATTTTGCTGGCCCTTCATCTTCTCTCCTCTGAAAATGGTGGAGGGAGACAGGTTTCGAAGGAAGGTGAAGTTTGTATCCAATCATGCTATCCCGAAGTGTAAAGACGAGGCTGGTTAGGAAGGGGGGTGGGGGCAGGAGGAGGGGAGCAATGAAGGGAGGGTTCATTGTCAGGGGCATAAGTGTGTGTCAAGGTTGCAAAATTCTATGTCAGGGCATTTGACCACACAAAAATTTTATTTGCAACTGCCAACAGCAAGATACCCACACTACATGCACAATTTTCTTTGACCCTGATTTCTGCTCTCCTCTTAGCAGCCAGCCCTCCAGGAAACCTTGATTCTTTTCGAGGTTTCTATCTTCGTGCAGAGGCTCTCTGGCCCTGAGATTCTACTAAGACTAGATGTGGGGGAAGAGGGGAGGGAACAAACACTTGAAGATTTGTTGAGTACCTACTCTTTGCTGGGCCCCACACTACACATTTACATATTTTTTAAATCTACACACACACATACACACACACCAGGTGGGCAGCCATCATAATTCTTATTTATAAACTAGGAAACCCAACAAATGATAGAACTGAGGTTTAAACATGTTTCCTTTCTATTTTTTGCTATTGAACACTAAGTAGAAAATTTAAGATATCTTTGTCTCGACTTCCCAAATTTACAAAGCCAATACTGTATTCTTTGTTCCTGTTAGACTGCCTCTGACACGATACATAATGGGACCTGCTCTTCAAGGCTTAGGAGTGTGACCCAGACGACCTTCCTTTTAAGCATCTAATTTGCATCCATACGCACTTTGTAAAAGCATATGGAGAGCATCATGCCTTCCATGATTTTCCCTTTAAGCTAGCTCTATATCTGGCTTCCTTTAGGCCTAGAGGTAGCCATTGTATTTTTATTTTTACTTTTGGTGGCAGGGGGACTACAGAGAGGAGGTTGTGATGAAAAGCATTGTTTTTTAACCATGGCTGGGGTCCATGGTTCTGGGATTTTGGGACTCCTGGAGACCCTGGAATGAAATTGAGTCCCTTTCCCAAATACTCTGCTGCCCACTTGCCACCTTCCTGGGCTTCCTCTAGAGGCTTCAGACGCCCCTGCTCTTCTGTGCTGAGTGCTGTTTCCATTGCAGTCTGTGTGGTTAGCACCACAAAGTCAAGCTTCCCTTCTGTGAAATACCTCAAGGTTCTTGGGGGAAATGTGATGTAAATCCCAGGCATGAATGTGGAATGGGCATCAGGTGCAATGCTGACATGTGGTAAGAGGCAGAGATCCACCGAAAGAGAAGCTGCACACAGGTGAGAACAGAACCGGGTGTCCTGATTACATATCTGCTCACACACACGCTTTTGTCTCCTTCAGGGCTGAAAGGTACCACTTCTGAGAAGCCTGGGAGGAACCCTGGAGGTGGTTTGGAACTCAGCCATGCTAAATGACAACCAGTTGGGCAACTCTTGTCAGCCCGCACTAGCACCCTGGGATGTGTGCTGTCCCCACCCCCCGCCCCCCACATTCTCTGAGAAATCTGAGCTCCTCGCCTCTCTCTACTTTCTGGCCATCCCACCTTCTCTGTCTTTCAGAAAAACAAGCTCATTGCTCACTGTACATAATCACTTATCTCTTGCTTCCATCCCTCTGTCAACTCGTGGTATCCCCACTGCCCATCCTCTGATGTGGTTCATAAAGCTCTCTTCCACACGTCATCCAGGTCCGAAATTCCACCCACGTAGTCTTCACGTGCCCATCTTACCTGGCTAATTCGAAGAGAGAAAGCCCATCTGGGCTGTTCTGCCTTCTGCCCTCTCTGTTCCCATCCACATTGTACATACACATTACTCAGCCTTGCTAGATCCTAAGAATCAGACATGGCTCAGTCCACTAGGAGCTCACTGAGTAGGAGGAGGGATAAGCAGTATTTGTAAATAAATGAACTATTAAGTGAAAAGTTATAGGTTCATGGAGGAGGCTAAGATAAAGTGATACACGGTTCAGAGGAGGAAGGGAAAACCATGGTCTGGGGGAAGAAGGCACTGGAGGTGAATCTTTCTTGCAGATGGATGGGGTCAGACATGAGTTGTCATATGAGGAGGAGAAACAGGGGTGGTCACTACAGGAAAAAGTAACATGAGCCACCAAAACAAGCAGGTGGTAACAAATGAGGTGTGGACAGGGAAATTTAGATAATCCAGTGTGATGGTTTCTTCCAGTGTACATTGCTATATATTCTAATTCAGTGGTTCTCAAATTTTGCTACATGTTAAAATCACATAGGGAACTTTGGAAATCATAATGCCCAGGCTATATCCCAGACCAAGTGTATCAGAACCTCTGTACGTGGGGCCCAAGCATTAGTATTCTTAAAGTTCTTCCATTGTACCAGCATGCAGCCAGGATCCAGAACAAGCATTCTAGATCGCCTGGCAATCAGCAGGTGTGGAGTGGGGCCTGACATCCTGCATTTCTAATAACTTCCAGGTGGTGCCAATGCCGTGGGTTCCAGCTATGCTACATGCAGGAGATGCTAAATGAGGACCATGTCAACCAAGTACATCCCCTCAGCCATCTGTGTGCATGCTGGTCCTGATGGTGAATTTCTTAAGGGGGCAGCACTTTGAATTCACAAGTGGAGCTTGCCTGAGTTTCTCTTATGGACGAGTACCTAATGCCTACTTCTTGGGGACTTGGTTTTCCTGATGGTTTGTGGATGACAGACAAGGATTATTGAGCAGCATGTGGAAATTCAAGGTGCTATTACCTCTCGGCTCCAATTTGGAGCTCCTAGTGTAAGAAAATTTTAAAAAGAGGAGAGGAAGAGGGTGTGGGAAAATGTCTCACCCACCAAAATATACAATCCAACAGAGCCCCATTATGCTGTGACCCAGAGCTCCACAGAGGCATTTTTCTAAGTACAGAGCCCACCCTTTCTGGACACGGTCAAGGAGCTGCACCATCGCTTGGGTTTTATAACATCTGAGGCTGCTCACTGAAAAGTCCTACTGACTCTTCAAAACTAGTATAGGGACTCATCATGCTTTTCTTTCTAAATATTTTTTAAATACTAGCAGAAGTTGTATGTTTGTTAAAGGTGTACTGTGCCAGTTAAATAAAACAATGGGTAACTTTGCTTTGGGCTGAACTATCAGCTCATAAGATCTGATTGGCAACACAAATACACATGTACGTGTATGCATGTGTGCGCGTATACATGCACACGTATATATTATATATAACGTACTCTTATGTATGCATATAAGTTTTGATTAACAACAAGTAAGAAAATTTATACAAAGTACCTGAAAGTAAGAAATTCATCCAGGCTAAAACAGCTAGAGGAGCCTGCTGCTCTGAGCACACAGGCCCTTGGCCGCCACTTTTCACCTCCAAAAGCACAAGTATGATTATTCCCTCATTCTCGCTCACCCTTCCTGGGAGGTGCATAATACCAAGCATTAATCTCCTTCATAGGCGAAGTAATTGTTATAAGGAGCTTAGAGGCCTATCAACCACCTCACAGCATTTGCTCCCCTGTTTGTCCTCGAGTGTGAAGCATTGTTTTGAATCAGTTGTTTTTATCGGGGAAAAATAGCTTAAAAATTATTCAACCCAGAACCCCTATTTAAAAATATAGAGCCCTGGCTTGAGAGGCTCAGTGGATTGAGTGCCAGCCTGCAAACCAAAGGGTCACTGGTTCAATTCCAAGTCAGGACACACGCCTGGGTTGCAGGTCAGGTTCTCAGTCGGGGGTGCATGAGGGACACCCACACATTGATATTTCTCTCTGTTTCTCCCTCCCTTCCCCTCTCTCTATAAATAAATGAAATCTTTAAAAAATATATAGAAAGCATGAGCCATCCAGGTTAATGGCTTGGTCAAAATCACACAAAATCCAACTGGTAGCAGAGCCAAGAATGGAATGCCAATATCCTCCTAAAGTGATTTCCCCAAAACTGGGATTTCAGCAAAGGAAATAAAGCCTAGGATTTGAATATAACTTCCCTAATTTATTATTCCCACAAAAATTTCCCTAAAGCACAATATGTTCTTCAGCTGCACCATCTGGAACCCTAAAATCAGCTGCTGGCTGAGAGAGAAGGTGAAAAGCAAAAAAAATGCAACTAACTCTCTGGATTTCTCCCAATCAGATCAATTTTCCAGCAAGTAGCAAGCTCATAAATACTTAGATGTGTAAAACGTATTTAGTCCAAATTGAGATGTTACAGTGTTTACTGTTTGATTGATGGCTTTAAAATATCATTAGTGACACAATACAATGAAAATGAGTGATGGAAACCAAACATCAATACCTTGCTCTGATTCTTATTTCATAACCATGTCTATATATTTTGAAAACTTTTTGATCTAGAATGGAGAGCTTCAAATGGCCTATTTTGCCTCGGATGCATGTAATACAACTGTTACTAGAAATTTCTTTGTAGTTGTAAAGTGAACTTCTTTTGTAACGTTTCAAATCACTTTTCAGAGCAGACACTTTTTTCCAATAACAAGTTTACTCACTAATCAAACATAGAAAAAAACACCAAGTGCTTTAGAATATAAGAAAGCAATAAAATATGTACTCCCATAAATACTCGCTTATAGATCCTGAGCTTTGAGCTCTTCACCACCCCAGCAGCACAAACAAGTACCCATTTAAGAAGATCATTTGGGTTGTGTAATCGTGATACTCCCCGGTGTCCCTGGCATAATATTAACTGACCAGACTCCACGGCTAGATCTACATGGGGCCAGCCTGACCAATCTGGGGAAACTTTGCTGACAATCTCCCAGTTATTCGGGCTACACAACAGCACACATTTGGTGTAACTCCCTCTTTATCTATGCCCCTGTTTCCCATCTACTAACCCCTATCGACTTGACACCACTCACTGGCTTTACACTATTAGGAGTTGAACCAAAGTGTAGACAGTTCTGCAAGTCCCCATATTGAATGGGCTTTTATTTATTTATTTATTTATTTTTGATGGAAGAACTTACATATATTCTTTAATGTGTTCTTTTTACCAAAAACAATGGATTTTCTTATTTTTTCCAACATGTAAATATTCAACACTGACTCCATAACTCGAAGTTCACTCCCACAGAGTACAGTCTTTTAATTCATCTGTAAGTCAGAGCCTGATGGTAACCACCATCTGCAGGTGAACGCCAAATAAGTGAGCCAAAATTTAATTTAAATCAAATTTAACTTGATTACTTAAGAATGCCGTTCCTCTGGGGAATAAAGCACATGCTCTTATCAAGTGTGATTTTATCTTCAAAGACACAACATAGAACACAGGTGGTAAACACGAAGCCCACGGGCCGAATCCGGCCTGGCACCTGGTTTCTACATGGCAGCAGCACCAAGCTCTCGCTTAGCTGTTCAGGACTGGTTACATTTATACAGTCCTAAAGTTACATTCGGCCCATTGAAGGCAACCATGAGGCTGATGTGGCCCCCAGTGAAGATGAGTTTGACACCCCTGACATAGAAGGAATAGTGCTTTCTTCTTTATAAATACTAATTTCAAAGGAAAAGAAAGGAATGAAAGTTATTTATTAAGCCATCCATTCTTCATTGATGCCTACTATCTGCCCCACACTCTGCCATAGACTTGGCACAAAATGGAAAAAAAGGTAATGAGCACTCTGCCTGGGCCCGCAGAGAAACAGCAGACCGTTCGAATTTAGTGTAGTGTCTCTGCCAATTTGTAGCTCTCTGACCATTGGCAGTTAACCTAGCTCATCTTTTCCTTAGTTTTTTTTTGTTCATAAAATAGGCATAATAATAGTTCTCTTTTATGTTATTACCAGAGAATCACTGCTAAACGATGCAAGGGGCTCTTTAATTCTTCTAGCTATCACCTTTGTTGGAAAACACAAAAGCCCATTTAGCATTAATATCCCCTCAGAGAACCAGTGAATTCTGAAAAGCTCAGATTTGGAGCTGTTAAGAGAAGCCTTTAAGTTGTTTTCAACATAGAAATGTACATTTTCATCTAATTTCACTATAGACATTGCCAAGACCTCAATGAAAAGAGTAATGTGATTTAAATGATTCTTCATACTGGTCCAGGGTTGTCGGCATGGCGCACATCAGAGAGACCACCTCTCTCAACGCCACCAGTTCCATTCCAGGTCCCCCTGAAGGGGGTATCTATAGGTGAGTAGTTAAGCTGAAGGCAAGTTTGACAGGAAGCCACAAATAGCTTAAGAGGCTTAGTAACCCACATAAGGAAAATATTCAAACTAATATCACAGAATTCCTAAGTTCCAGTGAAGTGGCAAGGGGTAATAATAAGAGAAGGCAGATCTATGGCAACAGAGATAGCAAAGGCCTGGATCATCAGAAGTGTATTTGGGCCGACCTTGAGATGCACTAATCTGCTGTATTCAACACTGGCCAGATCCCGGTTTCTCGATTTCCCGATTTCCCGTTTGGGAAATATCTCCTAAGATGCAGAGGGATGAGAAACAAGTTAGATGCTGAGAGACACGGAGCTGGGTTTACCGGCAGAGAGAAGGCTGTGGGGCAACATGGCACCCAGAGCACACAATTGCAGGCTGGTCGAGGGAGGGGAGAAAGAAGTATTACTCTGTATTCTTGATCCATTCATTTACTGAAGGGCACTCTGGTTGCTTCCAGTGGGGAGGAGTGGGGGGGAAAGGGAGAAAAATGTACTTGAATAACAACAAAAAACGTTAAAAAAATCTGTACTCCTCCAGAAAGCGAGGAAAAAAAGGGGTGACTCAAGTCAGCCTGTTGAATAACTGTCCAAAGAGTGAGCTGGAAGCACACTGCTCTGGGAGGTAGTGCGTTTCTTTCCCTGGATGAATTTACGCAACCTTTAATTATTCTACAAAAAGGACAGTGGTACGCTTAAGTGAATGAATTTGGGGGCTGGAACTAAATGACTTCTTATGGTGATTTAAAACTCTAAAGCTAGTAATTCTATAATAATATGAAGGAAAAATAAAAGCCAAGCCCAAGAGAGGAAGAGAGAAAATTTTGTAATTGACAATATTTTCTAGCACTTAGTCAGTTATCAAAGTAAAAATAAAGACAAGTTTGTCAGGACCTAAAGTCTGGCACCAGAACTGATTTAATGAAGCAGCACCCTTTTCCTAAACTGACAGCAGCTTCCTCACAGATGCATAGCACGGATGAAGTCATCCTTGGGTATGTCAAATACTTCAACCCTCCTGGAAGATGCAAGAAGGCATTCACAAAACTCATTTAACTCCCTTAGACTGGGGAACAGCTTATTTTGCTTTCCCAGATGACCCTAAACAGGAAGTCTAGCAGCCTCTCTACCATACCTAGAACCCTAGTGGTACCTCTCTCTCTCTCTCTCTCTCTCTCTCTCTCTCTCTCTCTCTCTCTCTCTCTCTCTCTCCTTTCTCTCCCCCCGCTCTCAGCAAAAACGCAAATTCCTCCCCCAAAACTGAAATTCATTTTGGACAAATTCCTCCCTCAGCACTGTGTTCCTCTCCATATGCAATCCATCTAAACTGACACTTTACCTCTTGAATTGGTTCCAGGTACATCCACTATCTAGTCAGGTTAACACCACATCTCTGGATAGTTCTACACCTGCTGAAATGGTCTCCCTGTTATTCCCTCACGTCCCATCACTACGCTGCCACAATCATTTTAAAACATCACTGAGCATATATCACCATACTCAAAACCAATGCACAACTTCCCATTGTACTTAGATTAAATGCCAAAAGACTTGGGGTAAGTATTCCTTCCCAGATCCCTTCCCCATCCTTTTCACCCTGCTCTGTGCCCAAAGAAGCTGACCTGCCTGGGCTCCATCAGTGGACTCCCTTGTTCTCTTTTAGTGGGACTTGACCAATAGGGGTAAAAGGACATTGGCGAGAGATTAGAGTGGGAGAGAAGAATAAGGTTCAGATATTTTTTTTTTAATTGTTTCAGGTCTTTCCCTTTGTGGTATATACATGTATGGACTCTTTTGTCTTTCAAGAAAAGGTCACAATTTGATTCAACTGGTCCTGCCACACAGCCCTCTGTAGGTTCTAGTATCACTTCACCTCTTTCTCCTTCAGGTAACAGTGTCCCACTGTGACTAGCCCTGGAAAACTGGACTACCCCTTGTGGACACTTTGCCCATAGCCTCAAACATCACTCTTTTAAGGAAACTATTCTGCACCTTCCCAGAAGAGTAAGATCTGCATAATGGAAGTTCTACAATGCATATACTTCTTCATAGCCCTACACCACTGAGTTAAATTATTAATTTGTGTAACTGGTCACCTATGTCTGCCTTTACTGCAAGGATCAGGAGCTGCCTCTGTCCTAGCCATTCCCAGACCCAATACCACCTACACATAGGTGCTCAATAGCTATTTATCAAATAAAAGTGGTGTTAAGAGTAGAGAAGAGGGAGAGGTGGAAAGAAATGCCAAGGCAGGGTTGAAAGGATCCTGGTCAGAGTGACTGGAGTGACCAGAACCATCACAAACCCAGGACTTCCACACTGTGAGGCCAAGAGGTGAGGGCAGTACATATGTCCCCTCATGGTCACAGGAAAGCCAAGGGAGGTATGACATCAAAAAAAGTGTTTGGGCCCTGGCTGCTGTGGTTCAGTGGACTGAGTGCTGGCCTGTGTTCTGAAAGGCAGCTGGTTCGATTCCCAATCAGGGCGCATGCCTGGTTGTAGGCCATGTCCCCAGCTGAGGGAGTGTGAGAGGCAACCAATTGATGTATCTCTCACACATTGATGTTTCTCTCCCTTTCTGTCTTCCTCCCTTCTAAAAGTAAATAAATTCTCCTCTTTCTAAAAGTAAATAAATTCCCCCACTTTCTAGAAGTAAATAAATAAAATCTTTAAAAAAATCGTTTGGCAGGATACAGTTCAGAAAGATATCATTTGCCATTTAAATGTATTTTCAAAATGTGAGATTTATACCCCAAAGAATAAGTCAATTTCTATCTCACTGCACACCAAGCCATAGCTGAATTTGAATAGGTATTATGTTGAGCAATTTTCAAAAATGGTGGCTTTTCTCCAAGACTCAAATGTTAATATTTTTTTAGGAAAAACCACACACTTAATTTCTTATTCGGTATTATCTGTTAATTACCAGCTCACATCCAATAAGAGATTACTTAAAGTGTCTCCTATCAGACTCCTGACAAGTGGGGAAAAGTGGCCACCATGGGCCTGGGAGTCTGTGCAGAACTCAGGCAAGTCTCTGCTGTTAGGAGGCTCTGAGAACCGAAAGGAGGAATGACACTTGCAGAAAGAATTGTAAGAGAGTTCAAGGTCAGAGTCAGAATATCAGCCCAGCATGGGGTTTCCAGTTCAAAAGGTGATGGAAATAGGCTCAGGGAAAACAAAACAATACAAACAAAAAACATCCAACAAAAGTCCAAAGGGGAGGTGGTGAGTAAGGGAATATGCCCAAGTAGAAGGAAAGAAGGAAGAGAGAATTCTGGAGTGAAAGTGTAGGAGGTTGCTGAAGCCCTTTATGTGGGAATTTACCATTTGCTGGAATGTCTGGGAGGTCTGTGGGGGACAACAGCAATGTTTCACCAACTACAACTGGTGAGAACAGAAATGGGCCAGAGGAGGACAGACAGGAGATGAGGGAGGAGTACTGTGAATGAATCACAGCCTCCAGTTGCTTTGCAATCTGTAGCTCCTGGAAATAAAATTTCCCATGGTGCCTCCTGGAGTGGGCAGACCATGGTGGAGCCCTCTGCAGAACATCAGAGATGTCCTTACACTAAATATCACCTCATGCAAACCAATGACAGGGACCTCATTAAAATGCAGATTTTGATTCAGTAGGTGTGGGGCCCAAGATTCTGAATTCTAATATATTCCCAGGTAATATGAATACTGCTGGTCAATGGGCCATACTTTAAGTAACGAAATTCTGGACTACAGACAGGGTATTCATTTTCCAATGTATGGCACCATCTGAGCATGCCTTCTCACTTTCATTCCTCAGCTACCACAGAAGTTATCTGGCTGCTAAGTGGCAGTTGAATACCTATAAAATTGTTAGGGTTGGTAAGTAAGAGTAAAAGATTACACATAAAAATTCAGAGAATGACCTTCTCTTGGAAAGTAAGGAGACCAAGCAATGTTGGATCTTTGCTGCTTCATGAAGACAATTCGTTGGAGCTGAGTGGCAGTGGGCTGTCTGCTTCAGATGGGGCATGCACTTTCAATTTGCACTACTCTTGTAGTAGTTCAATTTGAACTACTCTTACATCAAGGTGACTTCAACCTTTTACATCCTCTGGTTCATCCCTCTTTGCATTTGTGTCTGTGAATTCTGATACAGACACAGAATTTGTGTCTAATTTGAACAGAGATGCCCCCCATTTCTTGGAAGGGTACTTTGCTTTCAGTAAAGTCTTTTCAGTTACCAACAGAATTCTCCATTTGGAGAGCAATGACACTGGTATTGAAGATGGAAACAAGTCCACAAAGAACACATTTTCTGTTTCAAGGTGGCCTTATCTCTTTGCAGATAAGGCAAGAAAAAACTGAGTAGTTGAATAAACAGTGGCAGGATTAATAGGTCCAGACTTCACAATGTGGATGCAACATTCTCATGCGGTAAGAATTAAGCAGCTACTCATGTTCAATCATGACTGAAGGATCCAGGTGATGATGAAAAGTGCAAACCACTGAAGGTGAAGATCAAAGGTTATGATGAGTTAAACAGGAGAGAAAAGAAAGAATGAAGTTAAGGAAAAACAAAATGACTGCTTCCCACCTAAGCCATTGCTTAGGAATTGGCAAATATATAAGCTTTTGACTTGAAAACATTAAGAACAAAAAAGAAACGTTCTGGGAGAACAACAGAAAGTTGAAATGACTCCTTTTTCCTCCTTTCCATCTTTGGATGTGCAAGTTTGCCTACTGGTTTGATTTGTACTGTTTACTAAAATTTTTCTGTTCTTCTTACATATTTCTCTCCCTCACACATAATATTTTGAGAAGAAACTCCGGGGGAAATGTTTTCCTTGCATAATTCTTTCATGTTTTCATTGAAAGGGTATCTCCAACACCAACAGAGGCCTCATGGAGTGAACATTTCTGGCCTTGTTATAGATTGAGAGGTTGGAATGAAAGGTACTCAGTCACATGCTCATGAGACCTGACCAGGTTCAGTGATGTGTCTCCTGTACCAGCACCTGTTACCTGGGCTGAACCCCTCAGAAAGTGAAAAGCCTGGTGCCAGCACCTCCAAACTGTTCCCACTTGCCATATGGACAGGCTGGTTTACTGGGATCCATGAGCCCTTCACAGAGCCCCGCAGGTGACTCAGGCTCAGTTACACAGCAGTTCATCTGGGTTAGCCCACCCAGGTGGCTCACTCCTGTAATTCATCATAAATTCCATTACTTGAAGACCCTGCTTTCTGAGTTTCAAGTTGACAGTTGAGTACAGGGGAAGGACCATTTGACTTACCGTCAGAAACTTTGGGTTGAATTCCAAGCACTGCTGTATAGGAGCTGTTTAAACTAGAATAACTTAGCCTCTCAGAATACCAGTCTGCTCTAAACAGCGACGGTAACAATACCAGCCAGAAGGTATGTTATCCTTGCATGTAGCAGATAGGTTAATAAACAATGTTGAATCCTAAACAGATGTTAAAATTCTATGTTATTGTGTTCATGCACATTCACTTCTTAATGTGTTCTTTCAATTCATGTCTGCTTCTTTGCAGAACATGACACACCATGACTGGACGGTTCCGATTGTGAAAATGTGTATTCCACAGCAGACAAAGGGCTCTGGTCTTCCTCATGCAAATAGGAAACTTGCCGTTCCTAGTCTACAAGATCTTTGGGGCAGGGCTTGTAACTACCTCCAGGAACCTCTGTTCCTGTGGGGAGACATATGGGCTGCACCAGCCCATGGGCACCAAATGCATAGGCACAATGCTTGATGGTAAAGTAAACTGAAAAAAAAGAAACCCTATTTTTACTTGGGGAAAAACGTCTCCTTTCCTTATGTTTTTAATAAAAATGCAGATCAAGCCATGTAACCACAACATACTCTGTAGCTTTCAAGTAAGCCCTTTCAGGAATGAGAGGAATTAGTTAAAAACACAGAGTTTGGATCTTAAGCTTTTCATTACCTTTGCCTCAGTTAATCTAGTCACTATTCCATTAGAGTATTTGCTTGTTTTTCTTAACAGGGAGATGGTGAGAGTCTTAACAATGTGGAAGATGTTAGTACTGCAGAAACACCAGGGTTCACATTTTTACATAATAATAAAATATATGCAAATATGTGTGTGATGTTCCTTGTTGAATAACATATAAGGCTAGTAAAATTATACTTTAGTACCTGCTGTTTCCTTCACATGGGATACCTTCTGTCTCTGCTACTCTAATCCTTCAATATCTACCTTCAATTGTCCTACTAGTTCTGCAAGTCTCAATTCAGGGACCACTCTCTCTGGGCAGCCATCCTGACCTGCCTACCATTTACCCTGCGTCTTCCAAGGTAGTGTTCTCTCCTTCCTTCTACACATGACTCCAACATAGTCGCAGCTTATCCTGTTGTTTTGTAACATTTGTTTATTTGTAATTAGGCTGTGGGAGGCACCATAAGTAATTCTTCCTATCTGTAACACGCAACACAGTGCCTGGCATGTAAGAGGCACTGAACAATTGCTTGTTAAAAACATTTATGATAAATGGAAAAAAAAGCAATACTGTGGTGGTAGTATTGAACTATCCCCATTCCTAGTCCTGTGGAGGTCCTCTTGTCATTCTGGAAATCACCCTTTCTTCTTAACTCATCAGCCCACATGTATGTCAGTCAAACACAGTGACCTCCTCTGCAAACCACCATTCAATCACAGAAACAGAGGCTACATAGAGACTCCTTGAGGTTCCCTCCTGGAAAACTGCTTCTCCTATGCTCCTACTATTGAGTAAATGTCCAACAATTATTTAATTAAGTAACTAATCTACTTTTTGTCTAATGCTTGTCTCTGATCCCTAACCTTAATAGCTGGCATTTTCAAAAGGCTCCCAAATGAATGTACTAAATTAAGCCCATCTGATATCTGTAAAGATTCTAACACACACACACAAATGTGCCATGTTTGGGTTCTTTACTGGAAGTAGGGTGCAAATCTTCCAAGGGTTCTATCCATACAGCTATACACGTGGCAAATAATTTGAAAAAAAAAAAGACAGATTTTTACTCAGGCTCAAGGTTTTTCTTTGCTGTTCTTTCCTGGCAATCACAGTCATGACTAACTGTGAGGTGGAGGCCACCTGAGGAAGAAGAACAAATGAGCAGGTGCGGAGTTTTATTTTTATTTTTTTAATCCAACCCAGACATACAGAGGTGTCAGGAAACCAAGCTCTCCTGCTGTTATAAGCCTACTCGGCATGTCTCCGAGGCCTACAGGTGTCCTGACAAACCATTTATAACTTCAAAGAGCCAGCGTCTCTTTCCACCTCCACCTTCTGCTGCCAACAGTCTCCAAGCTCCCCCTTCCCAGCTCCCATCCCCGCCCCTGAGGACCGAACGCAGCCTTCCACGGGAAAATGGGCAGAGTGTTGGAAAGTGCCTTCTTAAGCTGTCATGTTCAAGTCTCTTTTCCAGGACTACTTTAGGAAGGCATAATTTTGCATAAATGAAAATGTTGGCTGTCTAGGCACAGAAAGGACCCATATAAAAATTTAAAGCTTTAACTCATGTCCAGTTAAGTCCTTAAGTATTTTCCTTAGGCCTTATCTTAGTTAAAAGAACAAAGTCCAGGACACCAGATATAATTTTTGTACTTTAAAAGGGTCCCCAACAATAGCTCTTAAATACTCCCCCTTTCAGCTCCTACCAACTGTGATCACATGCCGCCTCCTCAGAGGGGAAGAAGACCAGGTTGAAAATCCTCTAGTCTAACTTTCTTTTCCTTTTGTGCCCTGGCCTTGAGAAGGAGATATTTTCTTTTCATTCTTCAACTCCTCCAGAATTACCTTTCAATTTTGCTCTCCGTGACCACTAGTTAATTTTGTCCACATTTCTAAGACTAAATTTATAAATATTTTTTATTTATTTACCTATCCTCTATTCCTAAGGTTCACTTAGTTTTGACAACTGATGTTTTCCTATTTGCTTAGTACAAATAGGGCTCAGAACACCAATAACTTGGCTGTCTCCTATCTCTCCATTTCATGTAAAAATGAGTTTCTATGTAATCCTTATTCCATATCATAAGTTCTAGCTATTTGCTAGGGCTGCCTATTCTTTTTGCACAACTTTGAAATGGTGAAATGTTTCCCTCAGTCTCCTCATTACAGTTTGATGATGACTTTTACTTTACTCCTTTCCAGTCGTCCCAACAGGCCGATTGAATTCCAATACTCCTACAGATAAATAAACCCAACCACATATAACTCTGCTCTGAGTTTCAGTATCTGCCTTATTTATGTGTAGAAACAATGAGTCCCAGGGTGTGCGATTGATGGAACAAACGCTGCTCTTAAAAACCAACAAACCAATAAGCAGAAACAAACAAACAAACAAGCAAACAAACAAATTAAACGTGTTCCTGAAAAACAAGGTCAACACAAAGGGTTAGATGCTAAACTTCAAAACCAGGCATCGTGGGCAGAGGGACCCAAACCTGCCATTCACTCAAGTTTAAGTACATGAGGTCAGGATGGTGATCTGATGGGACTTGGGGATTTGGGGCAAAAGACACTCTCCTGTTCATCCAAAGGAGGAAACATTTTCCAGTGAGAAGCTAGACAAGCGAGTCAGGGTCCCACGGAGGATGCGCACTCCCGACGCAGTCCCAGCCCTCTCAGAGCACCGACTCCGATGGCACTGAACTCTCAGGAAATACATTCCCTGAGGAAGGTTCGACTTACTGCATCTGTGGGACTTTTTAATAAACACTTGAGAATTGAGATGAATCATAGAAGATTTTGAACATGAGATGTCCACCCACACAAAAAGTCGTGAGTAGTTGGGACAAAAAAAAATGAATAGTAAGAAAAGAAGATGCCTTCCTAATTATAGGCAAATAGCAACAAAGGCCTTGAGCTTAGCACAACAAAGGAGAAACAAACTTTAATGAGCACTGTCTGGCATATAACAAGACATTCAATAAATATTTGTTGGTTGATAAGTAGGGATTTTAAAAGATCCTGAGTACTTTGAGAAGAGGATAGAACTGTCTAAAATCTTCTTTATTTTTAACCAAAGCACATCAAGTATAGGACTGCACTTCCAATACAAAAGGTAACAATAGAGAAACTGCATTATAAAATGCTTTCTCTACAAATGCTACCTGGGGCACCCGTGGAACCACTGTTACCTTTTAAAAGCCAACTCCAGTGGCCTGATGTGTTGTGCCATTTGAATTATCAACATTTAGAATTAAAATATATCCCCACCAACACTGCATTATTCTAAGAGGTCCAAAAATTCTCTGGCCACTCTTTAGGCTTGACCCTTGTTTCTCTCACTATTATTAAATGACTCTTTATGGAATCACATTCTACTCACTGCTAAGGAAAAAGACTTCTGCCTCTATCTGGTTAAAACTGTGTGGCTGGCAGGGCTCATCTTTTATAACAAAGTGCATTTTCACTTCAAATTTGTAAAGGAAAAAAAGACATCTGTGAAAATAAAACTGGGCTCTCCCTTTAGAGATGAAGAAAATGTTTTTGGCAATGACTCGTTTGGAGCTATTCCTTCATTTACACCATGGAGTCTGTTACTCTCAGATTACTTGTCCATGTCAACCTGATGTCCAGGTTCAATCATTTACTAACATGAACTCATCTGACAAACAGCTACTGGTGCCCCTTTTGTGCCAGGCACTATCCAGAATAGTCACCAGGTCCCCATGCTTGCTGAATTGAAATTATCACCACGCTTTCCTCTACTTCCTGCACAGGTTTTCTTTCTTTTCCACGTTCTACATATTATCCTGTCCCTTAAAGTTGTTTTTAGGTCTCTGGTTGTTAGTAGGTGGAGCTGTTATTAAACAATTAAAAGAATACTGCCACATTTCTAAGCACTGTGGGTATTCTGGACTAGAGTGTGAACAAAACAACATGGTGCTATCCTCTTGGGAGTTTACGCACCAACAGAAGAGATAGACATTTAATAAGCAAATACATGGTGACTACTTGTGGTGAGGATGCTCATAAAATGACAATAGCAACGATGGAGAACGAATTGGAGTGGGGTGGAAGGAGTAAAGCCTCACTGAAGCTGAAATCTAAAGGATGGGGAAAAGAAAGTGTGTGAACCTAGAAGAGGATCACTGCAGTCAGGAGAGCTCAAGGAAAAGTCTTTGAGGCAAGGAATAGAGCATCTCCTGGGACCCAAAGGCAGTGGAGCGAAGTGGATGAAGAAGAGAGAGGGGTGAGACAGCTTGAACACGAAGCAGAGCCTCGCCAGCCTTGCTAAGATGCTTGGATTTCCCCTGAAATGTAAGAAAAGCCACAGGAGGATTTCAAATGGGATGCGGAGGGATTTGGTCCAAGTTACATTTTTAAAAGACTTCTGTGGCTGCTGAGTGGAAGTGCAGAATCACAAGAGTCCCTCATTGTATCCAGGTGAAAAATGATTTACTTAGACTTGGGGAGTGGCAATGAGGATAAGAAGGAGAGCAGGTAAGAGATATATTTAGAAGGAAGAGATAGCCACCCTGGAATAACTCCTAAGTCATTAAGTAAGGGGGTGGGGGATGGAAAAATCAAGAATGACTCTCAAGGTTTTGCTTTACCAACCAAAATGGATTATACTTCCAATAACTGATATGGTGGGTATGTTTTGCAGGCAGCTGCTGACAGTGAAATAGTTGTAATGCATTTTGGTTCTGTTATGATTTACAATGTATGATTCTCTCATTATAATAAAAAGCCCTCCATAACTTGGTCCCTGCATAACTATTTAGACTCATCTTTTTCCCCTATTGCCTCATAATGTATGCTGTACCGACCTAATCCCCTCTGCGATCAGGCACTTCCCTTTCTCTACTCCATTGCCCATGCTGTTCCCTCTGCCTGAATTCCCTCTCTTCATCACCTGGCCAACTTCTTCTCATTTTTAGAACTTAGCCTATGCATCATCTCCCCAAGGAAACATTCCTTGACCTCTAGCCAGAATTATGCACCACTCCATTGAGCTTCCAAAATTCTACATTATTGTGTTGGCCCTGGAAACCAATGACCGTGGGTTTGAATCCAAGCTCCTGAATATTTTGGCTGTTAGATATGGGAAAATTTACTTGACCTTGCAACACCTCAGTTCCTTATCTGTGAAATTAGCTTGATAGTCTCTACCTCATTGGATGTTTCGAGGAATACACTATATAATCTAGGCAGAGTGCTGGCTCCTACCATTCAAAATCAACAGAAATATAATCTACTCTCTGTATCTGGCCACTATTTCTCCACTGTATCCCTGAAGATATTACTTGTGTACATATTTTTGCTATAATATTTCCTATTATATGATACATACATGTTATGTGTGCATTTTCTGTTCCATCCTGTGAGTTCCTTAAGTGCAAGGTCTGGTGTTCATCTCTGTATCTTGTTTTGTTTTTCAAACTGTATCACATATAGCGGCCAGTTGATTACATAAGTGTTCGTGGAACTGAAGTGCCCACGTGAAGGCCAAGTGGGGTGGAAGGAAGTACTTACCTGATTATGACAATCAGAACAAGAAACGGGGCCATGAGGGCCTCATGGAGGATGCTCATCTGTTGGACCATATGAAAGGCAGGTGTTTTAGAGACTTTGGCCTGACTGTGTAACTCAAGGGTGAGGATTAGTCTCATAACCCATCTCCCTTCTCTAGACTTCCCTTATGATGTAGATAGCCCATTTCCACACAGTCAGTCTTTCTGCATGGACTTACATCTAAGGACGAAGCAGTCGGTTTCTTTACGGCCCCACTTTCATTCTGCTATTTCATCTCCTTGGAACACACTTTCTGCTGGGCAAGTTTTGAGCATTCTTTGCATGTACCGCCCTACATCTGACCTGAAGGTAAGCACACATCACTCCCCACTCTGGCCTACAAAGACATTTTGTATATTACTATGTTACAAGACTTATTATATCATATTATCATCTATTAATAGAGCTGTGAGCACTTCAAGAGCAGGGGTTATTCCCAATTCATCTTCATACCTGCAATGTTCATCTAAATGCCTGACATATTGTAAGCACCTAATAAATGATGAATTGGTGGGTGGATGGATGGATAAAGAAGATAAGCCTTATGGGCTAAGTCAGCTCCCAACCCAACCTCTGCTGAGCTTTATGAAAAGTTGTCATAACTCTTTAAAAAGATCTATCAGTTATGATACTGTAGAGTGCAAATGACAAAAAGACCTAGATTCATTTTGTTAATTTTTCAGTTCTTCCATTCTCTTGATCTATATAGACTGATTCCTTTGTGGTCACAGGATGGCTGTAGCATCTTGTTCAGCCATTATTTATAGACACAAGGACCTTCAGAAATGAAAGGGTTACCAACTGTTGGGATAGAGGAAACCTTGCCCAAAAGTACCCCCTCCTCAGAGACTTCACCCTCCAAGCCTCATTGGCTAGAAATAGTTCATATACCCACCAATCTCTGGCAGGGAACCTAGCCACATCAATACATTTACTCTTGAACTAGGGAAAATGTCACTCAGAGCCATGCAAGTTAATTAGGTGGATATCTGGGAAAAAATGGAATTCTGGTCGCAAGGGGGAGGCAGAGAGGATTCTGGGTAGGTATCTGTTTCCCCAAGTCTAAGTTTCCAAATGATTCTCTTATTCAACATAAATGTCCGAATAACTCTGCATCTGAGTTCTATTGCTCATTGCTGGGCCTGTGCAGGGTCTATAAAGGGACAAGGACCGTGTTCCTGCTTATTATCAGCCTTCATTTTATTCCTTCTGTCTCTCCATTTCCCAGCCTCACAGCTTGTTCCCACTGCAGGTTTTCCCACCTGCAAGCTCAACCTCATAATATGTCCTCAGTCATCCTTCTGAGCCAGGAAGTGCTTGGATGCACCTGTCCCCCTCTAATACCAAGTAATTCTTACTGGAGTGCAGTGCCCCATAATGAACATGAGACTCTTAAGATGTGACAAAGTCAACCTTGCTATTTCCCAGACCTAAGTTATGTTCTTGGTACCCAAGTTTTAGTAATCCCTCCATATCTACTGTCATTTTCTGCATAGATGTCTTTTGCTGAGACTAGCTTTGAAACAAATAATGTCTTTCTGAGTGGCAATATATCCCCATAATCTGTTTGCTTCTATCACTATCTAACTGCAAAGAATGTGAGACGTCACTTGAAACTGTGCTCCAGTGGCTCCTTTAAGCACTTCTCTCGCCTGCCATCTGTTCAGCTACAGCGGCATGTCCAGGAATTGCCTTGATGTCTTAGTCTGGTTGGCGCTCGGCGTATGAGCTGCCCACAGAGTTTATTTACATGGCTTCTGTTCCTGAGGACTGGATCTGCTCCAGGGCTCTGTGTTGGTGAGTGACTAGGAGCTGTCACTTGATGTTTATTAAAGCATGTGCCACTGATTCAGAGGATGAACTTGATGACAACACAAGGCCCAGATTTCACACCTCAGAAGATAAGCGTACTATGCCATGAATTTAAAATATTTCTTTGTCTGAAACATGGTGGAAGGTTATACCCTTCCATCAAAAATCCCCTGATTTAGCCTCTAAATCCTACAGCATATTTCATTTGTAAATATCTTAGTTTGTGTTGAATCTGTGATCTGATCACAGACAAAGTAGAGTCAACAAAGAAAAGTAGAGGAGCTCTTTGTCATTCTCTCCCCATGTGGCATTAATGACCCTTCTCTCCCGAGTGAAAGTGTGTATTTTTGGTGTTAACCTCAAAGACAGAAAAAGCCTTGTACAACACCGCTTTAGCGGCATGTGTGAACATGTCAGAGAGATCCATGGGGACTGCGAACGAGGATACAGGGCAGCCTCTGACCATGGGACTTCAGCTTCTTGTCAACAAAGACATCATTTAAATGCTCAACAGCAATTTTCAATTGGTGTGTCGTAGGAATTTTTAAAACATACAATACCTGACAATTTAATCCACTTCACTGACCTCTTTTCCTTAGATTGTCAAATAAAAATTTGACAATATCTGGCATAACAATAGCTGCCTGGTGTGAACGAATCAAAAGTATATCTTTTTTTTTCACTGATAATTTTAGTAATTAGTTTATGTAAGCCATGAGATTAAAAAGGGTTGAACATTGCTGGTTTAATATACAATTTTATTTTATTTTATTTTTTGCTATTTTAAAATATACAAATCTGCTCTTCAATCGAGTCCATCTGAATACTTCATTAACTTCCTCCCCAGCTACCCCTCCTGGTTACCCAGGGCACTGCTGAGCTATCTTCTCCAATGGGCTTTCCTTACTCATAGAGAACAATAGTGACCACCAGTTTGCGAATTCCGGGGAAAGGAAATTAGAATCAGAGAAACAAAAATGCGACAAAATGCGGCATGATGGTCACCAGAACGAGTTCAGTCAGAACGCAGGCTGCCTTAGACTGAGTGTGCTGAATGATGAGTAGCACTGGGAATGGAGAAACTGAGGCCGAAAAGCTTTCAAAAACATCAACCGACTATAGTTTGCTTTATTGTTTACATCATCTGGATATTTGATTTTTTTCCCCAAATAGTCCATTCTGTGAACTATTGTTACTTCTTTTTGGTCTTGCCTCACCTCAACTTTTGGCTGTAAAAATCTCAGATTTTGAATTTTAAGATAGATAAAATTTGGAGAGAAAAATAGCTTTTGAGTTTGAATGTCAAAGCAAAGACCCCAAAGAACTCAGGCCATAATGCATAGATAAGAAAGAATAAGATTTTGGTCACAGCCAGGTTTTCCAGTCCCTCCAGCCTAAGCACCAAATCCAGATCAGAGACAGTTTTCCAAGCTAGGAGGAGAGAAAAAATTAGAGATCAGGAAAGGTAAAGAACAGATTTTACACACTGGTGTGTCTCTGGGCTGCAGGCTGGGAGTGGGATGGAGGGAGAGATGCCACTCCTCAGATGAACTTAGGGCAACATAAGAACTTAGGACTCACGGATTGTTTCCTAGATAGACCCCAGTGAGGGCACATACTTAGCTTAGCCACTGAGGGAGCATGCAAACTGGGAGATCACATACAAACTGGAGTGTGAGGTGCCCACACAGACAGGCCAGCAGACCCAAGAGGCCTGGCTGTAAAAACAGTGGGGACATGGTGGTCATCTATTTGGACCAAAAATGAAAAACTACCCAGGATGCAGACCTAGCTGGGGGCTATGGAAAAAGGACCAGAAATACCAGCTACCCCCACTCCCCCGCAACACTGGGACTCCTGGAGCTTAGAGAATACCCAAGAAAAGAAAGAGAGAGCATCTTGAACTGACTGAGAATGCCTTGAATTGACTAATGAAATTTTGAACTGATTGAGATTGATGTAACTAGTCAGGATTTTGCTTTTGCCCTCTGGCATAATGGTGGTTTCAGTTACAGAAAATAAAATTACATGCCCTTCTACACATGAGTTAGTAGTTGTTTATATATGAATACATATATATATAAAATCGCTATATATGTGTATATTATATAATTTATGGAAAAAGAAAAGAAATAAATAAAACTGCAGGATAGTAGGATTGTGTTTTTATTTTTTCTTCATATACTATTTTTACTTTAATCACTTTCCAAGAGGCACATGGACTTTAATATTAGAAATAAACCTATTAGCTATGAAAGGATAAAGAATTCGTTGTAAGTAACCAGTGTGCAAGCCTCAGAGACACGAAGCATCAGTAAGAGAAGATCCTATCTAAGCCCTTCCCACTCGGCAAGCTGATGGACTCTGTGATGATGTCTGACCCAGAATTCAGCAGGAACTTTTGGTCACTCATTCTACGCCCTTTCCTTCCCTTCTTTCTTGCCAGCTGAACTGCGTTTGTTGCGGTTGCCTTCCTCAGTGCACTCTGGGTAGGAGAGACCCTCTGCCCAGCCCCAGGAGGGAAGCATGACAAACTAAACCAAGGAAAGTGAGGGAAATCTGCTGGGAGTGAACGGCTACTGCAGAAAATGTTTCTCAGCTCTTAAAAGAAGACTGACGATGAGATAAATGCCCCTTTCAGCTTCTGGATGTCTGTGTGTGAGAATTAGAACAGTCCAATCTTGAGGAAGGACATCCGTGTAATGAGAAGAGACTGGAGACGGGAGAGCAAAAAGAAGGGAGGAAACTGGCCCGGGTTTAAGCTGCTTGGATGACCACATGTGAGACCTCCAGGTGCCTGGTTATCTGAGACGGTAAGTCTACTTTTTGCTCATGGCGTTTTGAACTGTTCTTGTTTGTTTTTTACTTCCAGAATTGTCACATGGCATACATAATTGGTACACAGTGCAATCAATAATGACTGATGTACTTGTCTGCTTTCCACCCTGCATGAGTTTTTCCCTCCTCCCGCCCAGCACCATGAACATCTGAGAACACAGACCACGTGTTTTCAACGTATCTTTATGTAGTTAACCCAGGGCTGTGAAAAAACAATGTAGGTGGGTCCTCAAGGGACTTAAATTGAACGAAAATTATTTGGCCATTAAAAAGGAGTGAAGTTCTGACACAGCTACAACATCTATGAAATTTGAAAAAGAAAGTATTCTAAGTGAAATAAGCCAGACACCAAAGAACAAACATTGTATGATTCCCCTTACATGAAATGTCTAGAATAGGCAAGTTAATAAAGGCAGAAGGTAGATTAGACACTACCAGAGGACTGAGATGACTTACTGCTTAATGGTTACAAAATTTCTGGTTGGCGTGCTGGACAAGTTTGGAAAGGAGATGGAGAATGGTTGCACAATGCTGGGAATGCAATTCATGCCGCTGAATTGTACACTTCAAAATGTCTAAGTGGCAACTTTACATTACATGTATTTTACTACAATACAAAAGAAAATGAAGGAACACTGTCCCTACTACCTACTACTCAGAACTGGCACGAAGAGGATTTTGGACGGGGGTTTTAGGGAAGGGCAGGCCAGGCCAATAGCGACCAGGCTGCAGGAAGCTTCTTATAGGGCTCACAATTCAGATGAAGAAAGGAAGGAGAGATGGTTTCCTTTTCCCCTCCATTTGTAAAGCCCGGGATCCACCGCCGTGATCCACTTGTAATTTACAGTCATTTTGATCGCTGGATAGATTGTTGCAAATAGGTACTTTGGGAGGAGGACCAAACTGGAGCCACAGGAGTAAGAAACTGTCCCATGAAAACAGAGAGAGGAGAGTCTGTCCACTTGGGTCTGTCTCCTCAAAACTTTTACTGTTCACATTTCTTTATAATTTTGTTGTTTTCCTTATTTTCATTCACTCAACACTTAGCTACCTATAAACAAGTTAAGCTTTTTGCTAATTCAATAGAAAAACACACAGAATCATGGTAGTGGCTGTTGCTACTGCAGAACAATGAGGGGCCAAGAGGAAAGCCCGGTGTTCTAGCCCTCAGGTTGCATGGCCAGAAGCAGCCTAGCTTCTCTATGGGAGGCACCCGGGAGCAGTGAGCTGTCTCCAGCAGGGTGGTCTTCCCTTCTGCCTTTGCTACCGCCTCTGCCCTGGGCGGTGGACCACGAGAGCAGAGGAACAACGTGTACTGTACCTGCAGCCCAGCCTCCTGCATGCAGAATCCTGGACAGCTAGTGTTGCTTATTCCACAGGGGCCGTCAAAATGAGTTGTTGCGGACCGTTCAGCCTGGTTTCAGGAGTTGTAACCCTCACCCCATGGTGGGCTGTGTAAGAGCCCAAGGGACCCACTTCATCTGGGTCTGTTCTGTCACAAGGATGTGACCTATTAAGGAGACAAAGCTTATCTCCCTGGCAGGAGCACTGCTTCTGCCTTACCCATCTCTGGCCCCATAGCTTGGTTGGCAGTCAATGATGGGTAAGACTCCTCATGGGAGGGGCAACCTAAGCCAGATGCGACCACTTGGAAGGCCTCATGGAAGGACTCGGGGGGTTGCAGCAAAGAGGATGTGATGGACCCTCGCCCCCCGCTATTCTGACATAGCCCGAGTCCTCATTTCCATCTGGGAGATGTCTCCTGCTTCCTAATTGCCTTAAAGCCTGAAACTGTGGGGGTGAGCGGTGCAGCCCTGTCCTGACCAGAACGGCTCCTTGGGTGATTGGCATAAGAAAGAATTTCTAAAGTCCTGTGAAACCTGCTTTGCTAAGAGTGCTCTTCCTGAGGTGACAAGTGTCCCAGGAGGAAATGAGCATGTCTCCCAAAGTCTGGCAACCCCCCTTCCTGACAAACACTGGCTCGGATTAAGCCCTCAGATTTCTTTGACATGTTAAACTTGTATTCCAGTGTATTGGAGCCCAATAAAAGCCTAGTGAGGAAGGGGCTCTGGGTCTTTCTCCTCTGAGAGTTTGACCCCTTTCCTCCCCAAGCACAAGATGTCTTGGTAGTTTTTATTTTCATCCGTGACGGAGGGATGATGCTCTGCGGGTGGAGCCCCCCCACATCTGGCACCCAGGCCAGGGTCCCCAGCAATGAGTATTCTGGTACCCTTTTCTCCTGTAATTCCCTGTCATCACTAAGCCTCCTTGTCAAAGGATTTCAGCCTCTCAGACACCTGAATCCATTTTAGTGGGTTATGATTACTTATTTCTAAATGTATGAGGCAATATTTAACATATTCAAAAAGATATAAGGAGTAAATCAACACAGAACTAGGAAAAACACACACCCAGCTCAAAAGAAAGTGTCGACAAGACAGTTGAAGGCCCTTTCAGCCACATCTTCAATCCCTTTATTTCACCAGATAAAGAGGGCCTTGACCTCTCTCAGCAAAAAACCAATGTTCAGGAAACATAAATAATAGAAAATCATTCTACATTCAGTTATTAATTCATGTACGTTTTCATTCAACTAATGTATCAAGAGCCTAGCGTGTACAAGCATCATGAGAACAGGGCACCTAACCTCTACTCCCCACTCGGTAATGTGTTTAAGGTCACAGAGGTGACAGAATTACCAGGTAGATGTAAGTCAAGTAACATAGTGCTCTTTCCTCCACTCTCCCTCTCTAGATGGCTAGAAATAAAATGCCAGGTGAAGCATCCTGTGGTTAAGCCATAATAAAGATGATCAGACTGTAAACTGTTTTCACCTCTATTTTGGTCAACTTATATCAAGTCAATCCAGCTACAGCCCAATCGGATCCACTTAACAAATGACAATAGGGAGCATGCTCAAAGTCAAACATTTGCTTTGGGTAGAAGGAAGGGTCTATTCAGTGGGACACAGAATGAAATCCCTCACAAAATCAACATTAACACAAGTGAGAAAGGCAATTCTTGCCCTGTTGGTAAAATAAATGAAAGTAAACTCTGATCTTTCTCTCCCTGTTCCCCAGAGAAGAAGCAATCACTACAATGACTTTTGAGAACCACTACCTAAATGAAAAACTTAACAATGAGTAAAGCTTCTGCAATCAATAGCGTGAAGCAGAGAAGTAGGCAATAGACCCCTGAGGGCCTCAAATAAAAGCACTCCTGCACTTTGGGGAACTCTGGGAGTTACTGAAGCGATATTTTATTCAGCTCTGGTACCCCAGATTTAAATATATGTATTTGTATGCATTTATAAATATAAATATATATATATATATAATATATGTAAAATTATATTTTCACTAATTTTATTAACACACTGAGCCTGGAAAAGTAGAGTTGGAGATTAAGTCTGTCCAGCGAAGCCCAGGGCAAACAGTCTATGAACCAATGTTTTTAGCACGGTGCCTGGAGTACATGCGCTCGGAATGCTGACTAAATGAATGAAGCAATGAAGCTGAGGAAAGCTAAAAGGGAAGTGGGATTCTATAAAACATTAAAATTATAGGCTTCCTTTTTGTCAGATTTCAAGGTCACCAAATAGGCCTTTGAATAACCACTTTGATTTCACAGGTATAATAATTCAAGGAGAGAATAAGCTGAGTGGATGCCTCACAGATACTGCCAACAGTACAGTGTTAGTGTGTAAGACTGCGGGTTCTAGAGTAAGAGATGAGTCCAAATCCCTGCTCTTTCACTTGCACTGGTATCCCATTGCACAAGGTGGCTTCTCTAAGCCTTCGTTTCTTCAACAATGGTTTTAATGTGCTACTTTCAGATTCTCCTCTCAAGTTACCTGTTCATTCCCAGGTACTATTTTTTTTTTTTTTAAATCATGACTATGAGACCTCAGAGTTTTGCAGGTTATGCAAACAACTTCCCTTGTGATATTTTAATAGGCGATGCTCTTCCAGGAATCCATATCTTTATATATAGTGTTCTTTTTCTGGAACCTTCCATTTGGCTTGTTGGGTTCCTGACAATTCTTTAAAATCTATGCATTTCCATCCCTGGGAAGATTGCTCTATCCCTTCCCAACCCTCAGTCTCCTTCTAACACCAAAGTTAGTATCTCACTGTCTTACATTCTTTCTCGTACCTGTATTATAATATATCACACGCTACTTTATAGCTATCTGTTTATATGTCTGTTTCTCATCTAGCCTGGGGCATTGTCGAAAGGAAAGAACCACATTCTCTTTGCCATCAAACACTAACATTATTTCAAGTGTTCATTTATTCATTAAACAGATGTTTATTGAGTATCTGCTACATGCCAGGCACAATTCTCAGCATTTTGATTCCAAGGTAAACAAGATAAAATCATGCCCTCTTAGAACTTATGTTTCAGTGGAGGCGACTGTTCAATAAAAATTGAACAGACACAAAACACACCTGAAAGAGAGCTCTATGAAAGTAACTATTTATTTCCTCTTTCAATTTTTAACCAAAAGTGAGAAAGTCGATGAATGAGAAATCTCTCTACTACTTGCTCTTACTTCTCATGATATTCAAAATAAATGACTATGGTAGGTGAGATCTATAAAAGACAAACACACCACAATTCTGTGCTCCTGCACACTAAGGAGAGGATAGTTAATTGGCTCACTAATTAGCTCTTGAGCAAAGGGCTAACACGGTAATGGGCCAATAATGAGATGACTCTTCTGAGTCAGGCTGCCACTAATCACATCTGGTTTGTACAGTATTAATCAGCTCTGAGACAGTGGGCAGGGAACATTAAGAAGGTGATGACTTTCTAAATAAATTATTTTCTACTTGTTCTGACCATCATAATTGGTGTATTTAAAATAATTATTTTAATACACTAAGTAGAGCAAAACACAGACATTGAGTAATTTTAGGAACATTCTTTGATTAAAATATCAAGTTATAATATTTTATATTACTAAAGATTTATTGTAATAAGTCAATAGACTTCATGCCACATTAAAAATGCCAAGGCACTGTGTAGCATTTTAAGATTTGTTCTAAAAGTCTGATGCTTTCTAGGTCTTTTACATCATCCCATCTGGAAAACAACAGTTTCTGTTCCAGGATTTTAATTAGTCCTTTAACTCAAATTGTCTCCCTGGGTTCACTGAAAAATTAGCTCTTTCAATAGTTCTATTACTCATTATGTTCCAGATATACTTAATGTTCTTCCTGTTAGTCATTTGCTTTTTGCAATTTTTACCAAGATGCTCTCATAGGAATTGGAAGCATTTTATTTTTGGAAGACAGCAGGTAGAATAATTAAGTTTGAATCACAGAAATAAAAGCTTGATTCAGAATCCACTCCATACCTAAAATAAGAACCCCACTAAAAAGAGTTTGAAACGTCACATGAATGGCAAGGCTGAAAGGACTGTGCTGATGACACCTATCAATCTAGAGCCGCAGGCACATTGGACACGTGCCAGACAGACCTCCATGTGTTTGGTTTGTGTAGGAAGCATTATTTTATTTTGTGTTAACATTGCAATATGCTATCCTATACTAATATTTTACATGCATCTGTAGAAAATCTTCACAATTTTCTAGCATTTATGGTGGCTTTAGTTAATTTTCTTCTAAATATATAACAAAATTTTACTGTAGAAAATTTGAAAGTGTGGGCAAGTATAGAGCAAAACAGATTATCGTTGGTCTCCTTCACATTCTAGAAACTTACTGTCATCATCATTAAGAACATTTACAATATCTAAATGCTTAAAATGTGTCCACATGCTCATTAATACTTCATATGCATTTTTCATTTAGTCCTCAAAAAACTCTACACAATAGTATGCTGGATTTTAAAAACTATTCTTTTTTTTTTAATTTTACTTTAATTGTTGTTCTTGTACAGTTTTCTATCTTTTACTCCCATCCCATCTTACCACCCCAGCCCTCCCCACCTCCCTCCCATTTCTACTCCCCACTAGTTTTTGTCCACGTGTCCTTTATACTTGTTGCTCTAAACTCTTCCCCTTTTCCCCTGAAATTCCCTCCCCTCTCCTCTCTGGTGACTGTCAGCCTGTTCTCAATTTCAGTGTCTTTGGTGAAAGACAAATACCATATGATCTCACCTTTAACAGGAACCTAAAAAACAAAACAAACAAACAAGCAAAATATAACTAAAACTATTCTTAAGTGGTTAGCACTTACACCCATACTTTTTTGTGCTTTCCCCTTAATTTTAGGGTTTGGAAGACCAAAGACTACATGTCCTAGACTCCAGTGCTATTACTACTGCAGTTCTGCATGAAATTACATTTTGTCTTCTACTGAGATACTCTAGCACTAGAGTAAAATTAGATTTGGGAGACAAGGGAGGAGTCAGAATCCATTCTTCTTCCTCTAGTAGTGGCAGACACGTGGGCTGTAGTAGAAATTATTTTTTCAGTGGCCTCTGAATCCCCTTCCAGCCACATGCCATGGGGCTTAGGCACAACTAGTAAAGCAGCAAGTTTCCTACAATCCCTCACCCCTGGATGGGATCTGTAATCCCTTCACTCTGTGGCAAAGTTGTAAAACCTAGTGGCTACCCTCTGGCTTCCCTCCCCGGACCTTACATACCTAGAGTGGATCTGTTTTCCCTACTGAACTGCTAATGTTACAGGTAAATAATAATATGACTTGGGGTATTTCACAACACCAATAATTCTCCAATTCTCTAGACACCAACTTGGTGTCCAACAATTTAATTAAATTCTGGCACTGTCCACCTGGTGTTAGCCTCAGATCCCCCACATTACAGGGCTCACTGCCTCGACTGCCCCTAATTCAGAGTCCAGTCTCAAGTCCTGGGTCATTTGTAGTTCTGACCTACCAGCTATAAGTCAGTGTTCCCACACCCCACCACCCCCCTCAGTTCAATAATTTGCTAGAATGGATTACAGATGCAGGAAAACTCTTTACTTACTAGTACTGGCTATTATAAAAGATACAACTTGAAAACAGCCAAACAGAACAGATATATAGGGCAAGGTACAGCGGGAAGGTGAGGAGACACAGAGTTTTCAAGCCCCTTCCAGACACACCACCCTCTCGTGCCTTGATGTGTTCACAAGCCTGGAAGCTCTTTGAAGCCCATTATTTAGGGGTTTTATGGAGGTTCTATTACACAGGCATGACTGATTCAACCATTGGCCACTGACTGAAATT
Source organism: Glossophaga mutica (assembly GCA_039655065.1). Lineage (NCBI taxonomy): Eukaryota > Metazoa > Chordata > Mammalia > Chiroptera > Phyllostomidae > Glossophaga > Glossophaga mutica. The sequence continues at coordinate 169,322,667 of CM077304.1, read as the reverse complement.
TATCTCCAACCCTTCTCTCCTCAGAGATTGGGAGGTAGGGCTGAAAGTTCCAAGTTTCTCATCATGCCTGGCTCTTTTTGAAACCCGCTTCTATCCTGAAGCTATCTAGAGGTCCTGAAGAGTCACCTCATAAGCATAAACTCAGGTACAGTTGAAAAGAGTTTGCCATGAATAATTAAACACACTCCTATTGCTCATGAAACTCTAAGGGGTTTAGGAGTTTTGTGCTGGGAACCCAGGACAAAAACCAGTTACAGTCTTGTGTCCCTTCATGATGGGGATAGATTCTGAGAAATGCATTGTTAGGCAATTTCATCCTGTGGGGACATCACAGAGTGCAGATACACACACCTGGAGGGTACAGCTACCACAAACCTTGGCTCTATGATATAGCCTACTGCTCCTGGGCTACAAGCCTATACAGACAGCATGTTACTGCACTGAATACTGTAGACAATTGTAACACAATAGCAAGCACATGTGTGTCTAAACATATTTAAACATAGAAAAGGTACAGTGAAAATACAGTATAACAGGCAAAAATGGCACAACTGTGTAGGGTACTTAGCATGAATGGAGCTCGCAGGGCGAGAGTTGCTCAAGGGGGGTCAGTGAGTGAGTAGTGAGTGAGTGGGAAGGTGTACGACATACTGTACACTACCAAAGACTTTATAAGCACTGTCCACTTGGGCTACACTAAGTTTATAAAACACCACAAGATTAAATCAAGCATAAGAGAACATAATGCAATCAAGAGAGGAAGTAAACATCAGATGCATAAGGCTGCTGCCAGGTTATCACAGCGTACCACTCCACAGCAAACTTTTTTATGTAAGAGAAAGAATACCCTCTAAAATAACAAAGTAAAACTAAAGTATAGCAGTACATAACCCAGTGCCATGGTCATTTACTATTATCAACATCATGCACTCTATGCGGTTGTATGCACTGCACGTTTAGCCCATGGGCAGCGCCATAGGTTTGTTTACACCAGCATCACTGCCAACACAGGAGCAATGTGTTGCTCCATGACCTTACAATGGCCATGTCACTAGGCAATAGGAATTCTTCAACTCCATTATACTCTTATGGGGCCACTGTCTCATAAATGCGGCCTGTGGTTGACCTAAACATTATGTGGCACATGACTATCTATATATGTTTCCCATCGTACCACAGCTCCCATTTCACAGTGGAGAACAAAAAGTGATTAATAAGCACACTTAAGGCCACATAGCTAGAAGGTGTCAGAGCTGAGGTTTCCATGCATTGGGTCTGTATTCAGAGGCAGCACATTTAACCCTGAGGATAAATTGTGCATCATTTTGGCACATGTTATGCCAGTCTAACTTTTATGCATTTTATGTATTTGACACATTCCATTTATAAAACATTGCAATTTGCTAATTTTTATAAGAAATTACAGGATTTTTCCTGTCATTTATACATTTGACTTGTAGAAGTACAGAACATTTCATTTTATTTAATATAACATATTTAAACCGGCCCTAATATTGGACATTGGGAATAAGTTCCAATCTATACTCTGAAGTGATGCTGAAGTGATCATCTCTGTTCCCATGCTTTGCATACATTTCATCTTGTACGGGAAAGAGATATTCATAAAAATTGGGCTGCTATATCTCAGGCTATGAATTTCTTTAAGATTTTTACATTTATATTGTAAGATACCATCAAATGAGTAAATGAAAATGAGGCAAATTTGAGGTATGTTTTAAAACTAAACAAAGTAAAAAAAGAAATTGCTTCTTGCCTTGCTGGTGTGGCTCAGTGGACTGAGTACAGGCCTGTGAAACAAGAGGTCACCAGTTCGATTCCCAGTCAGGGAATATGCCTGGGTTGTGGGCCAGGTCCCTAGTAAGGGGTGTGTGAGAGGCAACTGCACATTGATGTTTCTCTTCCTCTCTTTCTCCCTCCCTTCCCCTCTAAAAATAAATAAATAAAATCTTTAAAAAAACATTAAAGACAAAAGCAATTCTTTCTTTCACAAAATACTTGTTCCTGTCAAATACCCCCTAAAATAATATAAAAAGTCTCTGATAGAGTATTTATTTAATACATTAAAAATCTGAGGCACTTTGCCATTAAAAAAAAAAAAACAATTACAGTAAAGATGATGATGTTAATAAATCTCACTCACAGTTTAATTTACAGGCTAATATTTACTTATAAACCTTTTCTGGTCTTGTGACCACAGTAAAATTGAGGAAATTCCAAGGTTCAAGTTTAACTTTGTTTAGTTACCTAAAATTTTATATGAGGATTTTGCCTTTGGGAAATGTCATTTTTTTTAAAAAAAAAACTTCACTTGAGGATATGTTTTATTGATTTTAGAGAAAGAGAGAAAAACATCAATCATCTGCCTCCCATATGATATGTGTCCTAACTGGGGATCAAACCTACAACAATTTGTTCTATAGGATGACGCTTCAATCAGCTGAGCCACCTGGCCACAGCCAAGAAATGTAATTTATATAATAACACATCCAGGGTTAATCTGTTCTTTTGCTGCCCTAAGTCACTGCCTAACCACCTAGACCAACAGTTCTCACACTGTGGTCCCTACACCCAAAATTTCAGCATCTCCTGGAAGTTTGCTAGAAACCCAAATTCTTCAACTCCACCCAGACCTACTGAATTAGAAACTCTGGAGATGAGACCCAAAAATATGAGCTTTAATCAATCCTCCAAGTTTTTTTTTTTTTTTTAAATCTCGTTCCAGTTGAGGTACCTTGGTCCTATCCATGCTCTGTCCCAGAGGCTATTTCTCTCAGTTGCGTTTCTATAAGGTGAGTCAGATCATTAGGGTTACCACTGGGGTTGTCTTCTTTAGGGTTCTGAAAAAGTTCAGCTGCTAGGAGATCCTGGTGTTCCCTGGTTATGCCATTTGCAGAAGTTGCCAACTCAGTGGGGAGTTGGTCAGAGTCATGGACTCACTGCTGCCTCCTGAGGCATAAAATTATATGAGACTAGGCCAGAGAGAGCAGCATTACTACTTCAGACAAAAATTAAGGAAAGATATGTAATATATACTAGATAATTATTATCTATAAACCAGATTGTTGCTTTGAACTGTCATAAGTTCAGGATCTGAAGCTAAAGTTGAATTCTCAATTGGCTATGGGTTAAAACTAGATATGGGTAAAATGTAGATGAGATTGTGCATAAATTAATTCAGTTTTTCCCAAACTTCAGCCATTCCCTTGTTACTATCCATTTTCACTAATATGACTCAGTTTAAAATTCACTATATTTACCTTTGTCCTAATCAATAATGATCATAATATCATAGTTTTGATAGGCTAGTCATATACTTTTTCTCTTTACAAAGTAAAATAAATGCATATCCATTAAAACAAAAAAGTTACTTAAAAACCATCTTGCATATCATCTATGATGTATTAAGTAAACATAAGATTTACTTATTAAATTACCACATCTCCTCATTAGGGAATCCCAAGGAAGAATGTGACAAGAACGTGACACAGAACGTGACAAGAGAATCTAGCTATGTCACTACCGCATGATGCCACCTCACTAAAGGGGACAGGGAAAAGGGCTGACCTAAAACTAAAGGCAAAAGCAGCTATAAAGGGTGAGGGGCAAGTAGGTTTACAATTGTTCATGTGGCAAATAATATAATCATTACTAAATAATGATACAAGAATAAACTCTGTGTTTTGCATACTCACAACTGTAACCTACTTTTGCCCCACCCTGTGTCTAAATACTATATTCTAGTTAATAAACTCTTTTCCATGGGGGTATGGGTTGAACATTCTGATACTGCTGTACATGTTTACTGGAATTAGATAACTGAGTAAATGGTTTCTCTCTATCACAGGGAAATTTTATAGATTAGCAAGGGAAGAAGGCTAAGAATGATCCATGTGGTGATGGATTAAAGTTAGAGACATGGGTAAGAACTCATGTTCAAGTTAATATAGATAGAGATGATTACATATAGATATACTTATAGATGCATGTATGTACACAATTAGTATATGCACAATTTTTCTTTGGTCAGCTGAGAGGGTCCAAAAGAAAAGACCCCAGTAGCACTGAGTATGCCTAACATTCAGATCTTGGTTTCTAATATCATCCTCTAATAAAGGGAAACAGTGGTCCTAGGGGAAATGACTGATTGCAGCACCGGGCAGGAAACATACGCATGAGCCTGGAGCATCATATGGTGCCAGGGAGTAAGGAGTGACCCATCCCCAAGCAACCCCCAATGGTGGGAGTAAGCTAGCAGGGCTCAGGAGCCAACTGAAAGAGGTGAAAGGTGAAATAATGGCCAAAGGTGAAATAATTTGAGTAACAAAGTTAAGTAGTATTGGATTATAAATCAAAGAATAAATAAATATCTATAACTGCATACTCAAACAATAAATACGTGAATAAGTTAAACTGGGGAGAAGAGGTAAATCTCTTTGTGTGGAAGAATTCCAAAAAATTACGCAGATATGCCACTGAAAGGAAGGGGAACAAAACTCTCCATCCTGTATGGGATGTGCACAGGGACCTCTTTCTGAAGAGCACAGTATGAAAGGGGGCTGGGAAGAGTGACTCTGTGGTGGAGGAACCTGACTAACAAACAGTAACTCACCATCGATCAAGGTCAACACCAGCAGTCATAAATCATCTTGGTAGTTTGCATCCCTGATTTAATGTGATGAAAACAGCACTTTACCTCTGTGATCTTTCTCCCCCGAATCAATAGTCCCTGTCTTAATCATGAGAAAAATATCAGACAAATTCCAGTAGAGGGACATTTTATAATATTATATTTAAGCAGTTCTCAAAACTGTCAGTCATCAAAAACGAGAAGTCTGAGAAACTGTTGCAACCCAGAGGAGCCTCAGGAGACAGGACAACTAAGTGTAACGTGGAATCCAGATGGGATCCAGGAACAGAAAAAGGACACTGGGTAAAAACTAAGACATCCCAATAAAGTACGGACTTCAGTTATTAATGCATCAATATTGGTTCATCTCTTGTAACAAATGTATTAAACTAATGTATTGATAAGATGTTAATTATAAGGGAAACAGCCTGTGTGAGGTGGGGGGAGATGTAATGGGAACTAGCTGCACTACTGGTTCAATTTTTCTGTAAATGTGTAACTATTCTAAAATACAGCCTATTACTTAAAAAATTAAAATAAATATACACCACACCTCTTCAAGATAGCCTGCTACTTGTTCCTAGCAAGTATTCCTTGGGTCATTCCAGTAAGACTGCTGGATAGGGTGGTGCCAATGTTCGCCAGTTTAGAGGGTGATTTGGGCTGAACCCCAACCCCCACTTTCCTATACAGCGCACGGTCCAGGGCATAGGCTGCACCACCGTACAGGAGGCATCTTTGAGTAATTTGCTTAAAGATATTGGCATGTGCTTGTAATTTGAATAAATGCGTTGGTATAAACTAGTTGGTGGTAGTTTCCCATGGCATTCTCAATTATTTCAAGAATAAAAGCATGCATGTGAGGAGAAGGCTATTTTTTTCCGCTGCATAATTCTTTAAATATGAATGCAGGTGAGAAATTCAGCTTGACTATCTTCTGACACTTTTAAGCCCCTAAAGGCAGAAGTTTGGACCCGATGACCATCCAGACTTTATGATTCTGCAGATGCAGGTGGTGAGTAGCTAATATGATTAATTGTAATAATAGTAGTAACATCAATTAAATGCTTGACCGTGTCCCAGGCACCAGCAATAGCAAATTCAAGGTAATTTTTGAAAAGTCCTGAATCTTTAGTGCCCCCAGATAAATGCCAATCCTCAAGTTTGCTTTAGGACATAACAATGTCCCAATTTTGCCTTTGGTTATGGTATCCTCGGACATCCACTCAGCCGGCAGACACCTGCTGTTGCCCCTGTCCCTTTCAAAAACATTGGCAAAGGCTGCTTCAGACTGTCAAAGGCATCCCTCACGGTGCCCTTTGATCCAGGAGATTGACTGTAACAGTCTCTGCACGACGCTCCCTCATCACAGGAGTCCCAGCTGTGTTAATAAGAGGTGACATCTACCTGTACATACTTGTGCCCCCCACAGGTATCCCGAACTCAACCCCATTTCAGAGCTGAGCCACAATAACAGAAACCTTGGCCCCCTCACCCCAGGGACCCACCTCCGCTCACTCACCAGCCTGCCCTGGCCCTGTGTGTGTTCCTCTCGCCGTTAAAAGAGCTTCCTGATGCTTTTTTCCCCATTTTATTTAGGTGGTAGAATTCACCATTTTATGCTCTAATGGTTTTAATAGGCTTCAAAATCTCCACCAGTTTAGTAGCTTTTTTTAGTCAAAAAGATTAAGTGAAAAACATTTAAAAATGTTTCCTGAATTAAGCAAATGAATAATGATTAAGTCTGATTAAGTGGAGAATCAGAGAAAAGGGGTGTATGCCAAGGGTAGCTTTTTATACCAGGTATTTATTGAGTCAATATCCAAAGGAAGTTTTTAATGGGAAAGGGCTTAGATGATCATATCTGAAATAGGCTACTAAGAGGAACTACCTTAGATATGGTGAATAGACACTCAGAATGCAGAATTAGGCATTCATTTTCAAATCTGTCCAAGTCTAATGGCCAATTAAGGCCCATTTGTTCAACTTCACCATCCTCTTTTGTGTACTGCTTCAAACTGAATGCCCAGAGCTTTTTCAAGAGAGCTTGACCTTTACACAAAGGAGCTTTTTCAGTTTAACCTCTAATTTAATATGACTGACATATAAAATATACTAGTTTGATGCTTAGGCAATAATTCAAAGGAGAGAGACATGGGGTTTTCAGACAAAACGCAGCATAAAGACTGACAAATGAGAAAGACTAACCAGTGAGCATATTTTAGCAACCAACACACGTCTTTGTAATAGGCTTTTCTGGTTGTAAAGTACTTACAGATATTTTTATTGTTGAAGGACAGGAAAAAGACTCCAGAAAAAAGAGAGAGGGAGATTTTCAAATGTCTAATTACAATGATCACAACTTTATCTCTTGTACTTCTCTCATTTTAAAGTAACACTAATTTTTTAAGTCCATCTTTACTCCTGTGTCATAATCTAGCTTAATGACTAGCCTACGAGTCTGGAAAAAAAACACTAAAAGCATCCTTCATGAAGGCATCACAGCTGTGAACTATGGCTCTTACTGGAGTAACTCTTAAGACTACTCTTAAAGACTCGGGGTAATATGTAGCCAATACCTAGAACACTAGGGCTGCTGTTTATTTATCTAGAAATTCTTTTTTATCAAGGCCTTGACTTTGCACATACAGACTTTGAATTTTCATATCTTACCAGGTGCCAAAGTTTATATCTATTGTGTGACAAGCAATGGGGAGAAAATGTTGTATAAGACTAACAAAGTTCCTGCCTCCAGGAAGTTACATTTCGATTATAAAGAAAGAAAATAAATAAACATAGGTGATTGCTTTATAAATTGATATTTCTTATTTAAAAAATTAGATCTGGATCAGAATTGTTCCTCTTCAAGGAGGCCATCTGAGCGGAGACTGGATGAAAAGAAGGCACAAACATAGAACAAGAGAAATGCAAGAGCAGAGACCTTGAGGCAGGAGTAGACATGCAGGTTCCAGGAGGAGAAAGAAGGCCAGTGTGGCTTAGAAAGACGAATATAAGGAACAATCCAAGGGCAGGCAGGGGTAAGTCATGTCACCTGGTAGGCCAGGGCAAGTAGTTGGGATGTGATTCCCAATCTGGGGGGAAACAATTAGAAGAGTTTAGACACACAAGACCTGGATTTCCTGTAGGGAAAATTAATTTGGGGGGATGAGAAGGGCAGCAGGGGTCCAGTTTGGAAGCTTCTAGAGTAGTCCAGGCAACAGATGATGGTAGTTAGAACCTGGGGTGGGTTGGAAAGCAGTGGGCAGTGGTCCATTTCTTTACATATTCATTGGGTGCCCCCTGAGTATCAGACAGTTTCCAAGGCTCTCTTTTTTCTCCTTTTGGACCTTCATTCCCAGCACTTCAATCATACTCCTCTCACGGGGCTTAACGCATGGCATTTTCATTCTCTCGATTGTTTGCTTGTGTCTTCCTAATATGCTAAATTGTGAACTCCTGGACAACGTCTTTAGAATATAATTTATTTTTCTATTTTCAAAGCCCAGTGCCTGACATTTAGAGAACTCTCAATAAATGTTTTTGAGGTTAATTGAAATGTTGAATCAAATTCAAGACTCTAATGTCAAATTCTCAGGAAAAAAAAGCTTGTTATCAGGTCTTGTTTATTTGAGTACACTCACCTTTTATAAAAAGTGTTCAAATAATTCCTTTTGAACATGGTGTGGTTTGCCAGCTGCCCATCCCAAATAAAAATAGCACTGAGTAATGTAAATGAAATTAGAAAAAAATTGGCTAGAAATCCTTTCTTCCTCAGTCATCTGCTATCAGAATTCCTCCCGAACCAAAAAAGAGGAGGGCCACATGGAAAGCTTTTGTCATCTCTGGTCTTTTGATGGTCCTTACAACGTCCAAGATGAAAATGTTTCTCTCCACATTAAACCATGTGATAAGTCCACTTTTCCTTCAAAAGTAATATTTTTTAAATCTTTTTTGACCAAATTATAGTTTGAATTATCAGACATTAAAATGCTGTGGCAGGCTGAACAATGGGCTCACATATTACCACATGCTAACCTTCAGAACCTGTAAACGTTACCTTGTAGGGAAACAGGGGCTTTGCAGGTGTGATTACACTAAAAGTCTTGAGGTGGGGAGATTATCCTGGATTTTTCAAGTGGGCTCTCAATGCAATTAATTACGTATATACTTGCAAGATGGAGGAAGAGAGAGATTTCAATACATAGAGAAAGGAGATGTAAAGATCAAATAAGAGGTTGGCCTGGATGTTTGGAGTGATGTGCCCACGTGACAAAGCATGCCAGCAGCCATCAGAAGCTGAAGGAAGCAAAGCGCCAATTCCTCTCAGAACCACTGGAGGAAGAGCAGGCCTGCTGATGCCTTGACCTTGGCCCTGTGACATGGATTTCTGATCTGGCCTCCAGAGGTGTGAGAGAACAACTTGATGTTGTCTTATGCTTTCATGTTGGTGGTGATTTGTTACAATGGCCATACTAATATAGCAATGCCATGCTTCGAGTTATTTGCTTTTTTAACAATTCTCCTTGGAGATCTGGTCTGCTTCCTGTCCTCTGTAGCTTCCCACTTCAACTCTCACCTTACTGCAGAGATAGCATTACTCTAAGACCTGATAAAATGACCACCTGTCCAAGGTCCTGTGCTTCAGAGACCCAACTCTACCTTATCCAGAGTGGTTTCCTCCCCACAGGGTAGAGAGTGAGTGGGGCCAGGGAAACTCAGCCACCCCAAACCCACAACCCTCTTAATCCAAGCCTTACTCCAGTATATGAGATGTTGGGATTCTCTGCTATTAATGGTCCCAAGCCTGCTCCTGGGACCCTGTGGGCCTTTTTTGCTGAATCTGAGATGGAGCCAGAGTGGACTGGAAGCAGGGACCAGACTCTCACATTCTCATTGCCCCCGTGTTCTGGCACTGAACTTAGAGTCTTGAGAATTCCAAAGGGATCTGGCCTTCCCAGTCACAATGAAGGTATGTTTGTTAAGGCAGAAGTATGAACGTATGTATTTAGCAGTCTATGGCCTGACTTTCACTTTAAATATTTAGGTACATGGCATGTGGGTGCCCATCTGTGCTCTTGTCCTGGGCTCATGAATATGAAAGACCCACAGCTGGGTCTGGGGACACCAAGCTCACATCACATGACTTGCCCTGTCTTGCCCAAGTCCTAGTGTCTGAAAGCTAGTTTAAAGAGCATTCCACCTTTTTGATCTCCTCCACCAGAGTTCTTATATAATATTCTGGCACATAACTATAACCAACAGGGAAGAGGATAAAATAAAGTACTGGAGCTTTTCAATCAGACTTGGCATCAAATCTGTGCTCCATGACTGGTGGCATGTTCTTTAAGTTCATGGGACCTCTGCCCGTCACCTGCCCCACTGCAATGATCTCCGAGGTTCTACTTCTGCCCTCCAGAGTCCCTTTCCACCCAACAGCTTGAGTGACCTTTCCAACAAGACATTCAGATCATGTTACCAACAAAGACTCACATCTCTCCTTGACCACACTGTAGTTAGGCCTCTGCCCTTTCATGATTAGATCCTGTCCTTGGGACTGGTGCTCAAAATCCTCCTAAGTCAGTGTTTCCTGAATTCCCCACCCATGATATATCATCATCCTGGCCTGCCTTCAGCAAGGATCCTACTGAGTTTGTTTTGCTAATTCCATGCACTGAGCTCCTTGGCAATAAATCTCCCCTCTCCACATATTTGGAAGTGAGTCTAGTTCTACACTGAGGTCTCTTTCCCCAATCGCATCAGTTGCTGATTAGAATCGCTGTGACCACTTACCTTCCGTGCAGGCATTTTGCTTTGACATCGGCTCTTTGCAGAACCCTGTCCAAGCACTTCCCTTCACACACAGAAAAGCCAGTCCCCAACGCAGCCCATGGTCTGGGTCTGGCTCCTCTCTGATTTCCCTCCTCCCTGTTTCCTCCTTGCTTACCTTTCTCCAGACCCACCTTCCTTCCCTCAGTTCCTTGAAGACACTATGCTCATTTCTATTTTAGGGTCCTTTGCATTTGCCTGGGATGTTCTGCCTCACATCTCCTCAGGACCGGACCTCCTCTTCCAAGTACCTGCTGGCTCAACTATCACTTCCTGATGTCCCACTACCAGGCTCATACCATCACATCACTTATGACTGGAACCTTTGTGTTACTTGTTTGTTTACTTATTGTCTGTTTTCCCTGGTGGAGTGGAAGCCCCATGCAGGCAGGAACTTGCTGACTGGTTCCCTGTTGTATTCTCATTGCCTGTCATTGTGCCTGCTCTGTAACTAACCCCTGAAGGAGCACTTGTCACTGGGTTGCTCTCTGGGGTAAATGTGTGGGTCACCCATCTTTCATGAGGCCCACAGAAAATGCTGGTCCTCCTCACCTCTCCCTCTGACAGAATCTACACTTCCTGGCCCTCTGGCCTCACTACCTGTTGCTTTATGTGGTAGCACAGAACTTCACTTACCCATCATAAACAGAAAGAAAGTATTTCTCCTGTGAAGCTCTAAGAGGCTTGATTAGGTTACTCTTGCTGCTTTTGATTTTTCTTTCTTGATAACAAAGAGGACCTTTCTCATCAGAGTTGTTATTCTTTCTTCAGGCCTAAGTACAAGTATTTCTAGAACTTATCTCATAGAATGGTGATAGCTTGTATACTATTCTGGCTTTTTCCATGGACGCGCGTCCCCCAAAAACAGGGCTCACATCTTATCAATCATTTTTCTCCACAGAAAAGAAGCACATTCAATAAGCCCAGTGAGTAAGTATGTTCAGTGCATATGTTTCATATGTATAAAATCTCACGATCCCTTTCTACCCGGTCACTTTCACTTGTTCATTCAAATACAGCCACGTAAGAGGTACCAGGCCATGTATACCCATATGTTTCTATAAACATTTCTTTGTTTATTTACTTGCTTGCTACCACAATCCTCCTCCCCAAAAATGCATGCATGCTTACACACACACACTTTCTTCATGAAAAAGATTTCAGAAGCCTTCAAGGAGTAATGTGAAATATGAAAGATTCATTACAACTATATAAACTAGTTGAAAGAGGGGTAAAAGAAGATATAAAAATAAGATGGTAGTAACTAAAGACAGGAATTAAGCTAAAATTACAGTCCCAAATAACCCAAATATAACAAAGATGTATACTACAGCATTATATAAGCAAGAGGATAATAAAAGTGACATTTTTCATAAAAGTCATTAAATATGATATATGTATTCCCTCACTGGACCTAATTATTTAACTCTTGATTTCTTTCAGAACTTTGTTCACTTCGGGAACATAAATATAAACCATTAAAGGAATTTTAAAGCACTTTGTTATTATAAATATTGTGAACACATGGTTTTACTTATTTGCTCATTATTTTAAATTGATACTCATAAATGCTGCCCATACCTCTTTGACTTATTTGGGAGCTTTGCCACTGTTGTGATGTTAAAAACAGATAGCCCTGGTGTCATTCTTTATCACACATATCAGATGTTTATCTGTTTACTTCCTTTAAAGAAAAGGTATCCATGGTGTAAGTAAAGATGAAAATTAGCTGTACAATCACATTTCAGAAACACTCCAGGCATTTGTTGACTTTTAATAACAGTCACTCTGACAGGTGTGAGGTGATATCTCATTGTGGCTTTAATTTGCATTTCCCTGATGATTAGTGATGTTGAACATCATTTCATATGTCTGTTGGCCATCTGTATGTGTTCGTTGGAGAAGCATCTTTTAATTTCCTTTGCCCATTTTTCAATCAGATTGTTCATTGTTTTGTTACTGAGTTGTATGAGTTTCTTGTGTATTCTGGATATAAACCCCTTATTGGATATATCATTTGCAAATATATTCTCCCATTTAGTAGGTTGTCTTTTTGTTTTGTTGATGGTTTCATCTGCTTTGTAAATGCTTTTTAGTTTGAAAAAGTCCCATTTGTTTATTTTTGCTTGTGTTTACCTTGCTTGTAGATATTTACTCAAAAAAATATTACTCGTACTGATATGGAGAAAAGAGAACCCTGGTGCACTATTGGTGGTAGTGCAAATTGTGCAGCCACTGTGGAAAACAGTATGGAAGGTCTTCAAAACACTAAAAATAGAACTACCATACCATCCAGTGATTCTACTTTTGGGTATTTATCTGAAGAAATTGAGAACGCTAATTCAAAAAAATATATATAAGCACCTCTATGTTCACTGCAGCATTATTTACAATAGCCAAGATATGGAAGCAACTTAGGTGTCTATTGTTAGATGACCGGTTGTAAGAAAATGTGATGTATACACAGTGGAATATTACACAGCAATAAAAAAGAATGAACCTTGCAATTTGCAACAACATGGATGGATCTAAAATGTATTATGCTAAGTAAAATAAGTCATGAAGAGAAGAACAAATACTGTGTGGTCACACATATGTGGACTCTAAAAAAAAAAAACCCAAAATGTACAAACAACAAAAAAATAGACTCCCAGAAACAGAGACAAAAGGGATGGTTATTAGAAGGAAGGAGGTAGGGGTGATAAGTGAAAAAAGTGAAGGAGAATATAGTCAATAATATTTGATAAGTTTTTATGGCTACAGATGATTACTAAAATTATTGGGGTGATCATGTTATAAGGTATAAAAATGTTGAATAACTATATTGCGTACCTGAAACTATTATAGCTAATATGATATTGTATACCAACTATATGTAACTAAAAATAAATAAATTTATCATTTAAAAAAAAAGAAACACCACAGTAATTTGAAAGACTCACAATGCACAGCAAAATGCTACAGCATCAAAGAGCTAGGCTAAAAATTCCGCTTCTGGAGATTTGGCTGGACTTCCTTCTCTCCCACTCAGGAAAACACCCCCAGATGCGAAAGATTAAGCATGCTACTATATGGGACTAATGTTAAATGCTCTCTACTCCATTCAAAAGTGAAAAGTAAATCACTTATAAAGTTCAATACTTTCTCAGTAGCCTAGCATTTGCATCACATCTTAAAGCTAGCATTGAGGAATATGGCTAGTTAGGACCTTTAGTTGATTTCCAGCTCTAAGTAGATCAATAGTTGATTTGCTTCTTACTATAATTCTCAGATAGCCAAATTAGCCCTTGAACATCCCTTAACTGGTCCACAGGGTATACGTATCTTGGTTTCAAAAGTATATCCTGTATAGTAATCCTTGAGCACACCAGGAAAGTTTGATAACCACTGGCTAGACTAAGATAAGGAAAGTCTAAATGCAGATGCTTAGATATCTAAATTACTCTGCATTGTGATTATATCCTAGGGGTGAACAGGGTCAGAAATCTAAATTATTCAGGCTCTCCTGCAGGTGCTATTCCATTTGTGGTATGATTAAGTCTCCAAGATCTAAACATTAGTTAGTAGATTCATCATTATAAGGATAAAAAAGAATTAGAGCCTCACAAGTCAACAGCTTTTTAGTTAAATGCACGATATTGTATTGTCTTGATATTGCAGTTGAACATGGTCTTAAATTCAAATGACAGTCAACAAGTCAAAGTGTTTTATACAGTCCTATCTTCAGTTAGAATAATTTACTTTGAACTTTGTTCCAACTTTCAATGGAGTCTTTAATGGATTTAGTAAATGACCAATGCGTTTGAATTTTCAGACATTTTTTTATTCTCACAAGCTTCACATTTCTTCAAAGAGCGCCAACCTCAGAGGCATTCTATTTTTTGTAATATAGTAATCAAGACCTTTACCCAGGTCCTAAGCAAAGCAGACCAATAGTTATTCTTCATAACTGAGCTAAAAAAATTTAAAAAGTCTAATTAACAAAAGCATTAATTGAACTTCCCCATTTCTAATTCATTAGTTCCTGCTCTACATAAATATTCGTCAAGTCATTGAATAATTCAACTCTCCAGTTCCCTCACCCCCTGCGGAGACATATCTACCTGCTGTTCTGTAAGGGTAACATGGAACAAAATGTTCTCTGATGCTACATGGTAATGTCTTTAAGCACCAAAAACTGATAACCATTCTATAATAAAATGAAAAGAAGATATAGGGTCAAATCAAAATGCAGTTATAAAACATACATAAAATATATAAATGTTTATATATTATATAAATATGTGTTTTATATAATATAAATATAATACTTCTGCCTTGACAAACATACCTTCATTATGACTGTATAGTATATAAATATGTGTTTTATATTTATAAATATAGATATTTGTTTGTTTTCTCTTTAAAAAAATAAACCCATGGAGGAAAGAGCCTTTTGAGGAAGTAGTTTGAAGTATTTCACAAAAACTTTTGCATTTTAATGAAGTGGGCCATTTAGATTGCAACTGTACAGGAACAGTAGATTTCCTTAATTATGTGATTAGATAAATATTTATATTTTTCCCTGTTGAAATCCAGGCTTCCTGCCGAGTGTGAACGCCGGCTCTCTGCTCTGTAGACCAGGGCGCTGGAGGAGACTCACACCAGATGTTGCTCCGAGGAGCTCTGGAATCATCGGCAGTGGCTAACTCCAGTTTTGAAGCCAGGCTGGCCAGACTCCCAGCCTGGCATTGCAGAGTGAGTAGAGGTTGCAGTTCTTGTCCCTGCCGAACAGGTTCCTGCTGTGTGGAGGAGGAGGATGTGTGGAGGGCACCCTCCTCTCTAAGCGTCTTTCACTTTAAAATCACTGGTGGGATGTTGCTTGCAGGCCTGCCAAATGGTCTGACGTGGAGATAGTGGAAGATGATGCGATGCTTGGCCTTCATCACTCCTGCTGCTGCAGAGAGGGTCCTCATCTGTCAGCCCCTGTAGGGACCACCTTGGTTAAAGACATTTCGCTTGTCCAAAAGCATGCTTCTGTCCAGGAGCAGCCTGCATCCCGCAGCATAAAGAGTACAAAGACTGGGTCTCCTTGTGTAGATTTAGGACAACTCTAAAGGACCATCTTGGTTCCAGGGCTTCCTATCCCCTTGGGGCCAGCTGGGGCCTTAGTTGGGACTGCACAGTAGCTTCGCGTCTCCTCGTCTCCCTCTGTCCCCTCCTACCTCCCTCCACAGGCCAGACCACAGGAGCACTCCCTGATCTCTGCACACCTCCTTTGCATCAGAGTCGGCTTTGACCAGAGAAAGAGATGACCAGAAGTTCCTTCCCAGAAGAAGTAAACACCACAACACTAATCAAGCCCAGAGTAAGGAGGTGGACATGGAATCAACAGGCAAATGCCGAAAGAAAAAACATACTTGGAGGTAATGGGGAAGAAGACTACACTCTGAAAACTACAATGAAGTGAGCAGCATTATCCTTTCTCCTCAGACTAAGTTCAGTCAAGGGGATTCTGGACCAGAGCTGGCCATCCTCAATGACAGCAGAAAAATCTGTTCCAACTCACATGGCTGGTGGTTGAGAGGGAATGGGTTGGGAAGAGAGGGCTATTTCTCTATCCGGAATCTTTTAAATTATGCCTCAGACACTTATCCAACTCTTCACGAACAGCTTCAGCATTACTTCGGAGAAACCTTACTTCAAAGTGATGTTCAGGGATTTAAAAATAAACTCCAGCGTTCTCAGAAATCTCCTCCTCAGCCGCAGCAGAGCGGGTGCCACTCCTGCCACACTGTGGAGGAGAACCGGCATCCTAGGGGGTCGTTCCCATGAGTGGGCAGAGCAGCCACCCCTCCGTGGCACTGCTGGTGTGGAAAGCAGCAACCCGGAGAGCTCTCACGGGGTCTGGCCGCCATCCTGCCAGTCTAGAATTCTCCTTTCCATCACCTTCGCTACAGGCGGTCCAGAGGTTGCAGATGAGACCATGAGTTTTAGACACAATGCAGGTGAGATAGGATTTAACACAGGAGATCCTCCTGGGCTATACCGACCAGTCCACAGACACCCCTCAGAACTGCCAGCAGGCCTGCCCATCTTGGGGGTAGTGGAGGGGTGCTCCTTGTGAGGAAGGCAGAGGTAGAGGCAAGAGTGTGGTGGCAACTTTAAGAATAATAAATGTAGACCTAATCCTTGGTGATGTCTTTGTCCCCAAAAGCCGTCTCAGGCCTGGCTGTCTGAACACAGCTCCAGTTCCTGAAAGGGCACCAAAAAAGCTCTGTGAATGGTTCCTTTTCTTTTTTTAACAGTTATCTGCTAGATGCTCTGAAAAGAGCTTTTTGTGCTGAGCTTAAGGCAGCTCAGTTTAACTAGCAGTAGGCAAAGCATTGTTAAAAACGGATAAAAATGGGAGATAAGCTTTGCTCCCACAATCTCTGCTCCCGGGGCGAGGGGGAAGCAGAGCCCCTGCGGCTGCACTTCTTGTGCTCAAAGGCCTTCCTCTGGAGCTAGCACTGCCTCCATTACAGTTTCCTGGGGCAAGGTGTCCCCACCAGGATCCTGTTCTGAAAGGCTTTGATTGATTGAAGGGGTAGGCACACACTTAGGTAGCCCCTCACAGAAACCAGCCAATGAAAAGAGTAAAATCAGAGGAGAAGGAATGTTTTATTTACATTTCTTTGAAGTTCAGGTTTGCATTCCTTCCCTTTCCCTGCTCTCCTAAGCGAATGGCTCCAATAAGTTTTGCTCCTTTTAGAAAGCACACACATGCCCTTAGGCTGCAGTTACGCCTTGTACTTTGCCATGTTTGGAAGGTTTTTCTGCCTCCTTCAAATTGGGATGTGGCCTATGAAAAAAAGGTGCAGATGGATCACTTTGCTTACTTCAAATGCACGCAAGTTCGGCAGCAGCAAACCAGCTGAACTTGGCAAGCTCTGCTTCCTTTCCCCACCTTCTACCGATTGCCACCACACAGAGCTCCAGTCTCCTGTTCGGATGGGTGGGAGAACGCAGAATTTTCCCTTCAAGAGCACTAAAGAAAGGAAGCCAAGTGAGGCCACCCCCTGGCCTGGTGCAGTCGGCCTTTCGTTGTTCCCTAGTGCCCTTCAGGAGGCTCACTGGTTACCACGTGGTGAGTTTCGAAATGGCACCTATCCATGGCAACCTTAGAAGGTTTTGAGGGGTGGATGCTGGACTTGCTGTAACCATCCCTGGTGGCCCCTCACAGTTGATGGATGTGACTGAGTGTGGAGGGGGCTTAGCTTCAAGGATCCCAGCTCTCTGGGATTACCTGCATACCAGTGCTGCCCAGGAGAACATACAATAAGTATAAGAATTTCTAATTCTTTAAGTGGAGAGGGCAAGGAAAAAGGAATACAGAAGAAGACAGGTTTTTGATAAAGAAAAAGTGAGGAATCTTCCTCTATGATCAGGCATGTCTAGATGTCTCAAGATTTCTCTTTCTCCTCTACAAGCCAGGGGAGGGCCTGGAAGCTCACCCTTCCTCCACAGTTTTGGGGAGGCCTTTCAGAGATCGCATCTGAAGCTCCTGAGATGAAGGTATGGAAAGGGACAGCCAGTTGACAGGATTAACCACCTGAATCCACAGTAGCGGAAAAGTGGGACCCAGGGAACAGAAGACATAGAGAAGTCTAACCAATGAGATGGTAACACAAAGGAACTGTTCTTGCAGCCACCGTCTCTCAGTGAAAGTTAGTTCCAACTCGGTAGCCCCAGAGCCAGGCTGTGATGCTTTGGGACTTTTCTTGCCTTATCCCCACGAACAGAAGTAAGGTCTGAGGCCAGGAAGCTCTTGCCAGTGACTATTTTCTATTCTTCCATTGTTGGGGTTTTTCCTTTTCAAGCTCCCAACAAGATCATTTTGCCAGGGGAGGGTATTTTTGTATGTGAAGGGTTTTGGGGATTGTTTGTTCTGAAAAGCATCTGCAGACAATAATTGGGAAATGTGTTAAACCTGCCATCAGTTTGTGTTATTGATGGGGAAGCCTCAGTGGGCCCCAGAACAGAAGAGAGTTTCCCAAGTGAAAGAGAAGATGAAAAGGCTGAGCGGCTGGAAAGGACGAGTCAGAAACAGATGCCAGGAGAGGAAAGTGACAGAGAAACAGAGGGTAAGAACTGAGCCAGGCCTCCTGGGACAAAGCCCGGATGAAAACAAGGCTCTGGAGATGTTCAAAGGAGAGCTGGTTCTCACAGAAATGCCTCCAAAATGTGCTTTCAGAGATTAAGACAAGGGTGGGTTGAGGAGAGAGGAGGTTGGGGGAGGGGGGTCCTGTCTGTTGAGCTATTTTGTTTTCATCAAAGCCTTCTTCCCCACTGCAACACTGCCTTAGTTCTGCTGTGAACAATTCAGCGTCTCTGGACTTGGTTTATGACACCTGGACAAATGGTAACTAGAAGCCTGTAATTCCCTTGAGGGGAGCTGCTGATTCAATAAATTGTAATTGCTGAGCTTTGGTGGTTTACAGCACCATCAACACCTTGCTGTGGACCTACAGTCTCATAACCCCAACATGCTGGTGAATAGGTCTTTGCACCATGTGTGATTTCGGAGCCCCAGTCCCACTCACAGTGCACGGGAGACTGGTGGAGCCCGGTAGGCTCTCCCAGCCCTGAAAAGCTTTAGTACAAACATCCATTTGCTTTATAATAATCCTTGCCCTATATAGATTAAGTTTGCAAAGATTTTCAAAAGTACTTACTTTCAAAAGCATTTATTGGTCCTCCACACCTTTGCATATCAGAAACCAGGGTACTCTGGGGCGAGAGTTGGTTGGATGGATAACCCATTTTTTTGTAGCAATAAATACAAAGAGGCTGAAAATATTAATAGGGATAGTCACCTTATGAGAATTTGTGTAATACAATAGTTTGTCTCCAAACAAAGGTGTATGCTTCCCTTAATCGGGCAATGAGAATTATATACTGTCCTCTTTGTTTTACCGGAGGAAGCAGAGTTAAACTCTGACTAAAGTAACAAATTAATCCTGCTAGTCTACTTCTAATTGACTACTTAAATGATTCTGTTTTTGTTTTTAATGGTCCTGTAAGTAAGCTGCCTGAAAGCTTTTTAAAGAAAAGATATACAT
Source organism: Glossophaga mutica (assembly GCA_039655065.1). Taxonomy (NCBI): domain Eukaryota; kingdom Metazoa; phylum Chordata; class Mammalia; order Chiroptera; family Phyllostomidae; genus Glossophaga; species Glossophaga mutica. The sequence goes on along the minus strand of CM077304.1, from coordinate 169,303,110 downwards.
CATATATCAACAGATATAACAAAAATACTTTCTGCAGGGGCTTAAGTAAACTGTAGGATGAACCAATGAGATCCATTTCAGGTCACAAGAGAAGTGAGACAATAAAAGTTCTCACTCGTGATATCCCAGAAACCTGGAAACTATGTAAGACAAGGTCCCTGGAGCCAAACAGTTCATAAATGCCAGAGGAAGAAAAATTAAACAACAACAGGGAGAGCTCAGAGTTTGATTTCTTTTCAATAACATAGATTCGTGACACCTAAATCAGAATCAGTAGGCAGCTTCAGATGCTGCCCAGTTTTACCTGGGTAGCAGGGATGAACGGGAATGAAGTGGTGGAAAACCACCAGGGGGCCTGGTGGAGAAATGGAGAATGTACTTCCTCCCATTCAAATTTAATTTTTTGTAAAAAATTTAAAGCATTCAAGGCAAACAAAACACATCTGTTTACTACAGTAAATTGTTGGCTCAATAGCCATGTTGTGACCCCTGATCTAAATAATCAATATATTTGAGTCCACTAGGATTTTCTCGATGGTGGAACTCCCGGCACTTGGAGGGAAACAATTTTTCACTGGGCAGGACTTGGCTGTGCACTGCAAGTCAATGAACATCCAAGGCTCGCAGGATCCAAAAGCTGTAACACCATTCAGATAACCAAGAGTGTTCTCTCTGACCCCACAAAGTCCAAACACATGTCTCCTACCCCACAGTGTGACAACCATGGCGTCTAGTTCTATGGCTGCCCTTCTCTGACTTTTGACATTTTCACATCTCACCTGGCATTTGTCCTCTTCACAATCAAGGCATAATATGGTCTTCAGGATTTAGGAAGGACAGTATAATCGCAGACCTTTCACTTTGTCTTACACTGGCTTAGGAAGAATACTATGAAGGGGCTGGCAGGAAAAGAAGATAATGAGGTGAGGAGGAGGAGGAAGGACAGTCAACGCAGTCACTGGGCAAAGGAAACAGCAGGGAAAGGATGTGCAGACGGAGGCGGGACGGGTGCGTGTTATTACTGCCGCCACCACCACAGTTTTCCAAAGCTGCTCTCTTTCAAACTCTTCCATCACCTTGGAACTTTCCCAGACTGTTCAGTTTGAGAAACTGCATTTACATCTTTGGCCCCTAAATAAAGGTAGACTCTTGTCTTGACAAGTACCATGTATAACCTCCAGTTCTACGTAATGAGAGCATTGCCGATTCTCAGTTACCAGCCCACGCTAAGTTCAAGGTGGCTGTTGTGGATATAATTAGCTTCTTTGAACGAAAAAATTCATGTAGGACAGATATATCCCCAAGTCACTGTTCATTTATCATTTAATATAATAATATACCTATTGCTATAGTGTTGCATTAAAAAATAAGAATTACTTTTGGATGACTGTATAATATTCTTTGTAAATTTGCCATCAGTTCTTTAAGTAAGGCTTTTTAATTTTCTCTGAGTGAAAAACGTTGTCACTTGTGGGGACTTAAAGGCTGTAGAAATCCTCCCCGATGAAGTGCTAGCCCTCATATCTTTAATAAGATAAGAAGGTCCCTAGTGTAGACAGACTTGAAGATGTGTGGAACTAAGCTGCTAATAGTGGAAAGAAATGAACCAAGATATGTGAGGGATTTGGGGGAATGTAGGGCCAGACAATTTCAAAAGTTAAAGATGAAGACAAAGTGAGGCAGAAGGCTCAAGGCAAGAAAGGTTAAAGGTCTCTGGCCAAGTAGCTCAGTTTGCTAGAGTATTGTCCCAACACACCAAGGTTGCGGGTTTGATACCCAGTCAGGGCACATCCAAGAATCAACCAATGAATCCATTGATTTGTTGTTCCATAAATAAGTGGAACAACAAATCAATGTCTCTTTCTCTCTCTCTCTCTCTCTCATCAATAAAAAATAAATAAAAGGTCAGGAGGTATACACGACACTAAGCTGGTTTTAGCAGAGAGCAGCAAACTTGGGGTGGGGGAGAGGGCAGCGAGAGGGGACAGGGGTAAAGGGGTCCTCTAAGCCTTTGTATAAAACTGGGTTTTTCAATGTAATGTCTATATTTATTAATGAGGAAAGGAGGATTATAAACTAAGAGGTTACTAATAAGTTGCTATAGCCTCAGAACCTGACTCAAAGTAACCTTGCATGGTTTTAAGTATCTATACCTCTTAATAATTATGACAACATCAACAACTAATATCCATTAGCTATGTTATAGGCAACATGCTCTCAGCTTCACATGGATTAAGTCTGTTTACCTCAAGTCCATGGACATCCTTATTACACAGCTAAAGAAGCTTAGGGGAGAAGATTAAATAACCTGCCCAACTTAGTCACATGAGTAGTAAATTTCCAAATCCCTGCTCTTAACCATAAGGCGACACCACCTTCCTTCATGTCTGACATTCTGCTATTCCCTGGATGACAGGCCCCTTGAGAACTATTGCTACATCCCTAGAGTGGGCCCCAGAAACCCCATGTAGGTCATCTCTTCCCAAGACAGAATTGCTCCAATTAATGTGGATGCCTCACCCCAAGTCTATGCAGATTCTAGCCACATCCACTACAAAAAATTTGGGATTGGGATTGAAATAACCACTCAGTTTGGATTGGTCATTTTTGCTGAGAAACTAGCAATGCAGGGCTATGGGATGTCTGCCTTCCAACTCCACCAAGAGACAGCAGAGGGAAGAGAGGAAGGACCCAGAAAGAGATCAAGAGTACTCCTTGAATCTTCAGTGGTTGTCCAGCTCCTTATCCCAGGCCAGCTCCTTTTCTGCCATCAGATTCAGAGAGATGCTCTCTGTTCTCACAATAAACACCTCTTTTCTGCTCAGGCTGCCCTGAGTTAGTTTCTGCCACTTACACCGTTGAGTTGCAGCTAAAGTCACAGAGTCCTCCCATCTTTGGTTTCTGTCTCCTCTTATGTATTTTACTATTTTAAGCATTTCTCACTGTATCAACATTTTCTGTCTTCTTTCATAGGAGAGACCCTTTCCTACAGTGCACTGAGATTCAGTCTTAGAGCAGTAATAACATAGATGCCAGCAGACCTCCATGCCCTAATTGGAAAGACTGGGGATGAAATAACCCCACCAAACCCAGTGCTACTTCAGTCTCCATGCCCAAGTCTCCCACACTTTAGCGTGAACGCGTTTCACAGAATGCCCTGCAGGGGGCCTGGACAAGGGGCTGCACTCGGAGTCATGTTCTCTCACAGGCGTTTCTTTGGAAGTCCCCAGACAGGCCTGGTGAATCTGCTGCTCTTGAAAGTACAGAGAGGACAGTACACATTCGCTTCAGGGAAATGGCTTAAACAACGAAAGCAACCACCATTACCATATCTATTATCGTAAGGACCCTTTTTATTGGTGGAGAAGACAGCAACTGTAAGGGTATTTTGAGATTTTGGTATTTGAATTTTAATGGGCTATTTTGATAGTCTACCAATTTTATGAATATGGATTTCTACTGCAGTCTTTAATACATAATTAAAATGGCCCCTGACAGAAGAATAACTTCCATATTCCCAAATAAAACTTGGCAGTTGGGTTGATTTATTAGTGTGATGATCCTCAAAGCAACTTCCCCTAAAGAATTATGTTTTATTGAGGGATATAGAGGCAAAGATACTACCTGCGATTATTTTCTTGAATTGGCCCGAGCTTGCCTGAGCAATCAATATGCCTGTGGATGATCACACAGAATGAGGAGACTGTCTCTCTAGCCTCCTCATTTCATGGATGAGGGCGCTGACGCCTGAAGGGCAAAGTCACACAGTTGAGTAGCAAGGTTAGCACTGGATCTTCGGTCTGCTGATATTCCTGATTTAAAGCTATGTATATTTCACCTCTTTCAGAAGGTTTGGTGGCTGACTTCTACAGGTTTCCCAACATGAAGAGGCAAGCTTACAGTTGAGCAACTCAGCTCAGTTCACATGGGAAGCATCCAGTAGAATGGTCGGGCACTGGAGGGGGAGTTCTGGCCCAGGCACTGCCATTCACAGAGCTGTGCCTTTGGGTTCCACGTGTAAAAAAGAGGAGGGAATTGAGCTGTTGGTACCAAAGGTTTCTTAATCTCCTGGAGAATCCTCAGATGCCTCCAAGAAACCTGGCTAGCCCTCTACTGTGTTCTAGGTGGCAGCTTCTTCTGGCTTTTCTGGTACAGGAGGCAGAACTGGAAATTCACATGCTCTTCTGTGAGCCAAAGGTGTACTCATCTCCTTTTTTCAGAACCCAGGTCACATGCATGAGATACAACCCACAGAGACAGTCAGGCTCCTGTGTCCATCATTAAAGCAAGAGACATATAAGTCACTTTGGAAATTCACATCCTACCACTTTTTTGTCATGTTGACTTTATCTTACTAGCTCAACAAAGAGATCCTGGGTTGAAAGAATCCAGCCATCTGCTTTAAAGTAAATGTCTTTATAAACAGATCTGCTCAAGTAACTGATGTGTGATTTTGTCACTGTAGCTGTGAAGGAAAGGACAATCCCCTGTGCTTCTCTTTTATAATAAAATACCATCATGGATCTTATGCTCCTGGTTTCCAGTGTCAATTCAGCCGCCTGTGACAGAAAGGTGTTACTACAAACCTTTGAAGTGCTTGTTGGCACATGCCGGATTTTCTTTGATGTACCAAGCAATACATAATTCCACTCTGTAATCTTTCCCAGAAAAGCCATGCAAAATAAAGTGAAAAGCAAAATAAAATATTTTACATCTTCCTTCCTTCCTTCCTTCCTTCCTTCCTTCCTTCCTTCCTTCCTTCCTCTTTCTTTTGTCCTGAAACATGGAATATGGCTCAGGATCTCCACCTAGTGGAATCTTTAAGGTGCTAACTCTGTTGTAAAACCTCTAAAACAAGCAATTTGGGAATGGGGCCACCACATCAGATTAGTGATTTTTTCTACAGAGGATGTTTTTATCAATAGTCCGATATGATAAGTCAATGTTTCTACTTTTTAACTGGGAGGGTTTTCTAGGTTCTTATTAAGAGATTTTTCCCCACTGAGATCGCTGACCCTTGACCACCACCCTTTGCAATGTTGCAGGCAGGACACCTGGGCTCTTTCTCCTTCCCTTTACCAAACTCTTGTTAGAGCTAGATTAACTGCCTATCGTGTTTTGCAGGAGGGAACATAGTATTATGGGCCAATGTCTCATTAACCTCAACTAGGAAGCTCCCTGTGACCAGGGACTCATCCCATTTTCACATACCTGCAGCATCCCAGCCCATTGGAATGAACACTGTAACCCTCGACAAACATGTTCCATTGTTTCTTCTCTTTTGAAGTACAGAACTGTTAGTGCAGTCTTGTTTTTTATAGGAGGCAAAGGGCTTTAAATTTCTTCAACAGTAAGTATGAATCTTTGTCATCATTCATAGCATGTTTTTTTAAAAGTTCAATGAATGTTTAAAAATAACAGCCTATTTCCTTAATGAAATGGTCATTTAGATATCTAGTTTCCCAGTCATCTTTATTACTTCATGCATTTATATGACACCTCTCCATCTTATAATCTAATCATTATAAAGAAGAAACCTAATGATTTAGAATTAACTCTTCAGACAGTAATTATATCTTTCCAGCCTCTCACTTTCTCACAATTTTTAAATGATCAAAAATATTCTCTTGCAGAGAGCTGGTATGAATTCTAATGTTTGCACTGTTTGTTTCAAAGTTTGTACCAGGCCCTTCAAGGTAAATAGATGACAGCTATAGAGATACTCTCTATAGTCACCCATTCATTTGTGTGTAACTGGACCTCCCCATCTTTTCCAATACTTCCTTTCCCCTTATTCTCCACACCACCTGCTTCATTTAAGTTCACTGAGGAACTGCCAGACACTAGAGGCCACACAAGAGGGGCTCCTCTCTCTCATTGACTCTCAGCCAGGAGAAAAACCAGATAAACACTTCGACCTGCCTATTGTAATGGTGGTTGAAAAAATAAATGGTGAGAAGAATTCTCTAGGAAGCAGACACACTACCTCCCCAGAGCATGACTTAGTAAATAGCACTCTACCTGCAAGGTATTGCAATCGGACGAGGTGTGTCTCCTCTGAATACAGGAGAGCTGCTCTAAGATACCACAGGACGATGTAAGGCCAAAGAACTCCTGTTCATGCATAATTAGACACTCAGACTCCACAGGCCAGGCTCCTGAGGTGTGTGGCACTATGCACATGACAGGGGCTTGAAAAGAAATTTTTGAATGAGTGGCAGGGCACACCAACACTCTCTGAGTGTCTTCATTCAGCAAAATGTGGGAGCTGACGAAGGGGAAGTGGATTTCTTGGTGAAGTTTCCAATTCCAACATAGTTTATTTAAAACAAGAGCAGACTCTCACCTCTATACAACAATTAGTATAAATGTTTGTATGTGATCACTTTGAGGAAATGCTTCATTATAAATATGAAGAGTTACAAATAATAAGGTCTATAGTTTGTTATAAAAGGTTGAGCATGAATTCGTGCTTAAGAGCTCAAGCGCCTCCTCAGGTTCCCCATTTGCTGTCTGTGTGACTTTGGCTGAATTATTTCACTATTTTAAGCCTTGATTTCCTCAATTGTAGAGTAGGAAGAAACAACATGGTAGAATTATCAGATTAGAGGAGAAAATGTATGTAAAATATTGAACAACTGGCATACTGAATGATAAATATTGTTGCTACTCGTTATCAAAGATGAGACAAAGAGTTGCCATAGCAAATGAAAATACAATTGTATTATCTAATCTTAAAAGTATGGGAGTGACTTCTCACCTCTTCCTACAGCCTGAACTTGCTTTGGATTCTGCCACATCATGCTTTTTCTCCACCAGGGACCAAAACTGTCCTTTATCCCTTCAAGGGATCCACACACGCCTTCCTTATGTTAATGTGAGTGAAATCCAGGCTGTAGGAATTTGGTTGCTGATACCATCCCAATCTATTTAATGTTTTATTCTTTAGTCCCTAAGGCATTCCCTTGAAACAAAAGCAAAATTGAGAGAAAACACCAGAAATCATGAGAATGTCTCTTTCCCACAATTTTACAAATGTTCTTTTTTGCTATTTTTAAGAGTAGTCTTGTGGCCTCCAAATTTCCAGGAAGCTTTGTTAACATGTAATTCCATGTGAGCTGTTGAAGAAAAAGTATTTAAAAGCATATAAAACCAAGAATATAGCACAACAGGTAGTATTCCCAGAAAAGGTCAATAAAGCACAGTAAGTTGTGCTGGATAAGTAAGAACATATACTCTGGCTGAAATTCAAACGCCTTTCCCCCCATGTAACGGAAGGACTGATGATGTTGACATGCATAATACACTCCCTTAAGCGCAGAGTTAAGTTGTGCCAGGAGATGTGCGGGATTTCCCAGGAAGCTGTTGGTGACTATGGGCCCATTCCCTCCCAGTGTATCTGAATGCAACGAAGTGTGAATGCTTATGGTTAGCCTTGGATTCATTGTAACTATATAAAGAAGACAAACAATTATCTCTTATTGATACTTTTATGATTCATAATAAATTAGTTGCAACATCTCATATGACTTCTTTACAAATTAATCTATACATTAATACTATATCAATAAAAACACCTAGTTCTAGATGATTTTGGAGCAAGATTAAATAGGTAATTCATAAATTTATTTTAAAAATAAGCAAGAATAGTCAGAAAAATTCTGGGAAAGAAAAGGAAGAGACAGTAGCCCTATCATATATTAAAACACATTTTATAGCTACCACAATTAAGAGAGTGGGGTACCGGTGCTTAAAAAGGAAGACAATCAATAAAACAGAATATATTGTTCAGGAATAGCCAAAACAAATGTGTGAATGTGCAATATGACAAAAACAGTATTTCAAATGGGTGGGCAGAAGATGGCTAATTGAACCAGTGCTATAGAAATGAATGGGTCACTATCTTGAGTGTGGAGTTGGAGAAAGGATGGGTAAAGTTCAAGCCTTACATCACAACTTTTATACCAGAAATTGGAGACAGGCCAAGTAATTATTCCAAAGGTAAGCATTTAAAGAAAACAAGGAAGAATTTTTAATAAAATTTAGACTATAAAAGGCCTTTGTAAGAATGACCTAAACCCCTCAAAATAAAGTATTGATGACATCAATTATATGAAAAAAAGATATTTACAAAAAAACTCATTATAAACTATGACAAACTGGAAAAATATTTGTAGCTCACAGAACAATGGAATAATCTCATTGATATATAAAGAATTCCTACAACTCAATTTAAAAAAAAAAACAAAACAGAAAAAAGTTGTAAAGTTCATTCACAACAAAATACCATACCATAGTGGCTTAAATAACAGACATTTATTTCTCACAATTCTGGAGACTGGGAAATGCAAGATTAAGATGCCAGCAAATTCGATTCCTGGTGAGAGCCCTCATGGTGGCTTGCCGATAGTTGCTTTCTCATGCTGTCCTCACAGGGTGGGAGAGAAGGAGAGTTCTGGTCTCTCTTCCTCTTCCTAGAAGGACACTAATCCCTTCACGGGGAGCTCACCTTCATGACCTCACCTAAATTTAATTACCTCCGAAGGCCCCGCTCCAAATACCATCACATTGGGCATAGGACTTGAACATATTCATTTGGGAGGGGAGCATATAAATTGAGTGACTAACAATACAATTTAAAGAAGCAGCGAGATCTCGGAGCAGGACTGAAATGCAATTGGCTGATGAAAACAGCTGTAAGGAACAGGGAAAGGACTGTCCTCTGAATAGAACCAACCTTCATTGAATGCCAACAGTGTTAAGATGGAGTTATTCTTTGTGGTATATATTTTTTGTGACATTTTGGGTGGGATTCTGATTCAATTGTGTGTATTTTGGTATATACCAAAGCAGGGTAGTAGTGGGGTAACTAGATTGAATCAAACTTGCCTTTCCAGATGAATCACAACCTTACGAGTCACACATACATACACATAGGTAGACGGCCTGAATTTGCCAAGGGCCAGTGCCATGGGAAAAGGCTGAGGTCTGAAGTTAAGGATAGCGAAAGATACTGAGTGGGAATTTATTCTCTACAATGAACTGTTCTGTTTCAGCCTAACTTGTAATTGAACCCCCAGCAATCTTCTTAATTATAAAGAGGAATTTTACTGCCATTGCGGTGGATTCAGGTAATGAGACATTATGATTTCCTTTATCCTCCTGTTGCCATCCCTGTCGTACTTTTTTTGCTGTGATAGTAGTAGAAACCACTCAGAATCTGCTCTCCTCTTGTCATCACTAGAAAGCAGCCAGTGGAGGACTTTGCTTCCTCTTCTCATTTGCCAGGGGGCAGAGAAGTGACCACATCCCATCCCTGAATTGACAGAGAGGAAGACGCAGCCTCCTTTTCAGACTTCACTCCATGCTGGACAGCAGAAACGGGAGAGGAAATGCCCAAGGGTGGCCACATGGTCTGCTGAGCCACAGCTGGGCCTCAGGCCTAGGCAGATGGGTCCAAGGCAGCCTCAGACAGCCCCCAGAATGTGTGCGTGTGCGTGTGCGTGTGCATGTGCGTGTGCATGTGCGTGTGCATGTGCGTGTGTGGAATAGCAGCATGGCCTCCAGAGTGGCTCACACATGACTTAGACTTTGCTGCCTGGTCAAAGCAGGGCACAGAAGCGAAACAGAGACCATTGCCTGAAGTCCAGGCTCTGCTGTCTCTGTGAATGTCAGCATGCCCTATAACGTCCAAGAGGCTCCATCCCGATATTCTGGTGACCCAAAGTCTCCTAGTATTGGACACCATTCTAAGGAGAGAGATTTAGTTTCAGCTACCCAGAGTATAGGAGCCTCAAAACACAAAGTAATTTTAGTTGTAGAAAAATGGTAAAAAAAAATGTATTTCTGGTACACTCAAGCTTGTGAATTAAAGGACAGTCGGTACAATCAAGTACAGATATTTCAGAAGGAAGGGCCTCCAGTGCCAAGGTCAGCCATGTGGAATTCATTCAATGAGCCCTGTGGCTGTGCGGCAGAGTGTCCCCTCTGGTTGTCACCTCAAGTAAAAGCAGGTTTGGAAGGAAGCAGAACACTTAAACCCTATTAGTTAAACGCTCCCAAAGGCATTTCATCTCCAAAGGAGAGTGGGGGCTACTGCAGTGGAGTGCTAATTACAGAATTGATTTTTGTTGCTTCCAAGTCTATTTCGTGAAAAACTGTCAGATCACAGAGCTGTGACTAGAAACTGGAGACACCCCTGCCCCAAGGTCCCTCGGGACTGACCCCGACGTCAGAAACGTGGCATCAACTCTCTGTTTCCATCTGCAAATTCCAGAGAAATTTGGAAATTGCATTGATTTTTACCACAGGATAATACTTTCAAATCATTATTGCTAGATTCCATTGTGTAACAACTATATTGTTGAAAAATAATACAAAAATAAAAAAAAATAAAACCGTCATTGTTAGAGACCACTGTGGTGCTGGTGTTTTGTTCAGCTTCTTCTTCTTCTTTTTTTTTTTTTTAAATTTTGAGTGTGTCTACTGCTCAAATCACTAGTCTGTTAGGCTGAGAGTTATTATTTCATAGAGGTGGTATATTAATCATCACCGTAACTGGTGATGTGCTGCTAACTGCTTGACGATTGGCTGTTTTGAGGGGCACACCCTCATTTGTAGCATTCGCTGATTTCCATGGTGTAAATACACAATGACCAGTTTGAAGCTACTGATGTGAGGTGTCTGGAGAAGATTTGGGAAAAAATGTACAACCTCTAGCTCATTCTCACATTGTAGCTCTCCCATACACCCTAACTGTAAATAACCTCAAGAACATGAATAACACAATGTAGCAAAGATTTAGGAAGTGATAAGTGCTTAGTATTAATTAGCTTTGTATTTAATATAATTCATACATTTGTATAATTATATGATTTAATTTTAGTAATGGTTGTATATCACAACTGGCTCGCAAAAGTCCCGAAACATTACTCTTGGCTACTGTGAGCCAGCACAGGCCACTCCAGTGCGCCACTAATTGTTACCCTGGCCCCAAATGCAAATGAAACAAAAGGCTGAGGTTTGTTTAAAATCAAGTAAGGGATAGGTAAGGGGGTAATCCCTACATACAAGGGAAAAAGTAAAAATCCTGTTGTTGGCATCCATTAAAAATAAAGAAATTAGTAAACTTCTGCTTTTGGTACTTTGTAATGTTTATATAATTCAACAGTCAGATTTTAAAGTCTGTAAGGTATAACCAACTGAGGGCCAGCCACTTGGCCTTTCTGGGAAAGCACCTTGGCCGGGGGGGCCTTCGCTGGTATCAGTGACGCCTTTCATTGTTTAAATTGAGCCAAGGGTGTGCAGGTGTTTGATTTGTTATCATGCTTCACAGCTTCATATAGAAACAGAGTAGCGGTTAGGAGCACAGGATGGAGCCAGATGGCCTGAGTTTGAACCTCAGCTCTTCCCACTTAACTGCCCACGTGACATCTGTTATAGCATTTACCCCTCTGGGCTATGGTCTCCTCATCAACAACAAGCGGAGAACAACGCAGCTTGCTTCGTGGGGTGTGTGTGAGAACCGAATGGTCCATCTACGTGATGTGCTTGGAACAAAACACCTAATAGAGGGCCTACAAGTGTTAGCTGTTATGTTATTATTACGTATCCTATTATAAAGGAGAAAAACAGTTTTTAAAAAAGCAAAAGTGGAACTACACATTGTTGCAACATTTCCTAATTCTAAAAATGTTCATATTCTACACACTTGTGTCCACTCCGAGCATTTCTCCTTGGCCAGCCCATGTGAGCACACCACCCAAGGCTAAGGGCAAATGCGGCGGGTTCCCACACTCTCTGAACCCTGCCAGTCTCTGCTCACCTGCCTCCTGCGTTCGCTTGCTCCTCAGCCCTCCCAGCTTCACAAGCTCCATGGTGGCTCTCCAACACAGACCTTTGTCCCCTCCTGGCTCAGGACAGGGGGCCTGGAGTTAGAGGTCCCAGCCCCACTGCTATCTTGTATGAAGGACCCCACCCACATCTCAGGGGGCTCTGGTCTCACTACCTTGAGAGAGAACGGTACTTCCTGGGACCCACACCTGCCGTCTTGCCCCCCGGGGCCCCTATCTGAAAGGGGACAAGAAGCAAATACTATTTGAAGCCCCAGTATACAAGTGTGAACAATAGACTGGAGATGGGACTTTAGCACTGCGAAGGCCTTCAGGTTAACAGGGAAACAAGGAGAACACACATTGGACTAAATGCAGAGTTAGTAGTGTCTGGCACTTAAGAGGTATTCAGTAATTAATTCTTTCCCTGGGATGCAGGAACACTGAACAATAAGTAGTTCACTTCTTTCAAAACTGACTAAATAATTTATCATCTCTAGGCAAAATTAGGAGGTTGGATTAGTTGATACATAACTCTGCCTCAAACACTGTTCATGTATTTTCCCTTGGGCTGAAGTTTGATTATACATAAAGAGCCCAGAAATAAAAACAAGCCCTGTTGAAGGAGTTCAGAACTGTTTAAATTGTGATTTATAAGCTTTCCCACCAGAGGGCACAATAAAAAAGCCAGTGGCTGCTGAGCTACAGCTGGGGCCTCCTTTCTCCTGCATAATCACGTCTTTCTGTTGATTTTGGAAAGGAGTTCCTCTCCTCTGTGGTGAAAGCTTCCCCCTCCTGTTTAACGCTCATTTTAATATAACCCACACTCCTTTCTTCATCCATTTAGAGTCTGCCCAAGTCTGAAATCCATAAATAATTTTACAAAAATAGCTTTTCACATCTGCTTATTGAAGATCTTTTTTAAACTTCCAACTTTTCTTTCCAATAATCAAAGAGAGTCTAATTTTGAAATCATCTTGAAATGTAAATTTAATACACTGTGGTGCCCTTAAGTGCTGCTAAAATCTGGCTTCGACTCTGCATGGACATCTGTGGTTAAAAAGCATGGCTGTAGCTATATCCATTTGCTTTGTCCCTGAACCTAGTTTAATGCAAGTCATTGGGACAATGAAGAAATGTATACATCCCTCTCATGTTTTAAATAAAATCTATCATCTTCAAATTTTAAGTGTAAGTTTTTTAAATCGTAAAAACCACAATCATTTTCTTTACTACCTTACCATCCTTTTATGCTTTCTGAAAATGTGTGATTTTTTTTAGAACACTGACAGTATGAAAGGATTTTAATACACACAAGTAACAAGCTACGTATTATTCCTGTCCTCCAAAGGGAACAGGTATTAAAGATCATTATTCACTGTCCACTCAATCTTCGTGGCAATGGTAAAATTTTTCTTCCACATATTCATACCAAATTTTGTTAAAGGTATTTGCCCTTAATATTGAGATGTCCTCGATAGTGATTAATGAACTCTCACAATGCAGTTGTAGACTAGTGAGAAAACATCACACCTAAACAGCAAGGTAGTGATGAGAATAAACTAACGCATTATAAAGGCAACTCTTCCATTCTGAGGAACTAATGTGTGGTATTTCCTCTCCGTTTTGTAAAAGGGAAGAGTAGGCAATATGTCATTTAAAATACAAGCTATTTCCCATAACTGTAACTTCTCCTGCACACTCATGGATTTTTAAAAACTGTCTAATATAAACTATCTAATTGAAGAAAACTAAAATTCAAATGAATAAAACAAAGAGACTCATAAATATCATTACATGTTAAAATAAAAAGTCTGAGAGAACCTATAAAGGGGGACTATTTTTCTAGGTTAGCATTCTATTCAGTCATAAGTGAGGTGCTAAAGCCGTATTTTATTTCCACTCCAACATGGATGAATTTCACACCATGGTAGGAATGTTGGTTCAACTGAGGAAAACTTATCTCTACATATGTTTGTTATTTTAGAGAGATGGCAAATTTTGACACTTTTCATTATAAAGATTTTATAAACTCACTTAAGGGAGTGCTAAAATATATTCTCAGTATACAAATTATCTTTGGGGGAAGCCAAGAACTTTCAACATTCAGGAACTGAATACTTATCTGCGGAAAGATACATTAATTTAGTTCTTTGGGAGCACTCAAGAGGCCACTAAAGAGCTTTTTTGTCCCATCTTCCCTAGCCTTAGTCTCCCTCTCTCAAAAATACCAGGCTAGTGTTAGCGTGTCCATCAGAGATTTCATGCCTGCACCTCTGTCCTTCTGGGCCTTCGTGGGAAACAGCCCTTTTCATTTAGAACTGGACACGAGCTACTTGGAACTCCGCGGCCTCAAACCTTCTCACTGCGGAGTGTGCCAGGCAGGAAGGAGCGCAGTCTATCCCGATTCCAAGTCCAACTCAACTTCTTCCCTCCTCGACTCCAGTTTAAGAAAACTCGAAGCAAGATTTATGTGAGTCAGATCATTTTTTTAATCAATAATCTTCCAGGAAAAAAGTGTCATCCCTTAAAAATGCACCTTTCTGGTGAGTTTTAATAGAATTAAGATTTGTTCTGAGAAACTAGTTATCCACCTAGTGAAGTTTAACCAAGCATTTTTAATCACAACCTAAAAATGATTTTCTGACCATTTTCTTTTCCTATGAGAAATGAGAAAATCTCTGAATTAACCTCCCTGAGCACCTTTCTCAAACTTTATGGTAAAAGAGCACCAATTAATTTGTTAATTAATATTATTATTTTCAAATCATTTCCACTGGTACTTCTGTAAAATGCAATAAAAAATGAAATGCTGGATAAACGATATTTTATATCTTACAAAATACAAGTCCAGATATTAGTGAATTCAACAGATGGAAAATCACTCAATCACTAGAATGTTCCTAAATGCTTGTCCTCCCAGTCCAGCAGTGTCCCGTTCACAGAGTGTCACGAGTCTGCAGGTAGCACTTTCTATCCTTTTCATTGCATTGATTGGGGTGATCTGGTTAACAAAATTATACAGGTTTCAGGTGCACAGTTCCACAATACAACATCTGTATGCTGAAGTGTGTGTTCGCCACTCCAAGTCAAGTCTCCATTCATCACCACTTATCCCCACTTTACTCTCCTCCCCCTCCCCCAAATAGCATTGTGCTAATGGCCTTTCTTCTCTGAGCAAGGTTGTAGAAAAACGGGATGTTCTCCTAACTACATTGTCTTAAGAGTATTAACGCTATTCAAAATATATTTCAAAGTATCTAAATAGCTATGAACAAACTCAAGGTTCAAGTAAAGTCCCTTTAACTGTGTGGAACTTTAGAAACAAAACCCCATTACTATTCCTGAATGCTGAAATTCTTCAATATAGGAGGAATGGAATCAGAGGATGGCTCTTGGAACTATAGTTCAATGGCTATGTTCCTTGTGATTTTATCCAGTGAGGAGGCAGGCAAAAAGAGAAAAAAGAAGATTGGAAATCATCTGGCAACTATGTAAGAAAACATCTTTAAAAATAGCTGTGTTTTCCTAATTGAATA
The DNA here is from genome assembly GCA_039655065.1 of Glossophaga mutica. NCBI lineage: Eukaryota > Metazoa > Chordata > Mammalia > Chiroptera > Phyllostomidae > Glossophaga > Glossophaga mutica. The sequence continues at coordinate 169,287,740 of CM077304.1, read as the reverse complement.
TATGGGAAAGTAGTTAAATTTAGAAGGTAAAAGGGAAAAAAAAAACCTTTGGAGAAACTTCTCTACTATTTTCCAATATAAAAACCATTTTCTTTTCTCCCTTCCTTTCCCTCTTCCTTTCCCTCTTTCATTTCTTCTTTTTCTTTTTCTTTCTTTCTCTTTCTTTGTTTTCTTTTCTTTCTTTCTTTCTTTCTTTCTTTCTTTCTTTCTTTCTTTCTTTCTTTCTTTCCCTCTTCCTTTCCCTCTTCCTTTCCCTCTTTTCTTTTCTTTCTTTCTTTCTTTCTTTCTTTCTTTCTTTCTTTCTTTCTTTCTTTCTTTCTTTCTGTTATTCATCAGAAGTAGCCAAGTTAAACTGTACATCAGTGGATGTAGTAAACTAGTTAGGTCTAAAAAAGATTAGAGACTTTCAACTCCTGAAAAGTGCAATTTAGGTTGCAATTGAATGATTCATGCTGGTTGATTTGCAGGCTCTGTGTATTTGATTTCCTTTAGAGACTACCTAAATCTTACAGTTCTCCAAACCCCTGTGAACATGGTACTGTCACTAACAAAGGACTTTTGCAATCACACTGTCCTAAAAATTTTTACTGGATTTATATTCATTTCTGGATCCAGCTTAGGGAATCTCTTTTTGGGGGAAACCTCATATTCCAGATGACTAGATGGGCAATGAAATAATAGATATAAAAACTTCATTAAAAACTGAAAGTGGTATGTATATGTATGTATATGTGTGTATATATGTATATATAATACTGTTATTATTTACCACTTTTATCATAAGTCTCAAACTTCATTACAGTGAGTGAATAAAAACTGTCAGTTTCAAGGGTGGGGTAGCACTTAACCAAGGATGAAAAGCATTTGCAGATATCGAAGAATTAGAAAAAAATAGAAATCACTCCCCATTTTGACAAATACTAATGAAAAGTATTTGAGAAAGTAATTTAATTTCTCTAATACTCAGTTTTCTATAAAATGAGATAACGTCTGCCCCTGCCTGTTTCTCATGATTGTTGTGAAACGCAGATAAAAGCACTTTGTGAAGAGGGTAAAGAGCAATCAAAATTCTAACAAAGTATCTTTCCTGTATAGACAGGCTATTTTGACATGAAATTCTTTCCTAAAGCATGTGCCATTCACAACAACCACTGAAATTCTTTCAAGTGAGTTTCCATTTACTTTCCACTCTTAGAGGATAATGTTTACCTTTTCCTACACTCTTAATTTCTCTCTGCTGGGATAAGGCTGTGATTGTATCTAGCCCTGTGAAGCACAGCAGAGAACTTGTTAAATAATCAGGTTATTGATTTTTGCAGAGGCCTTAAATTTGTAACCCAGAATAAATACCTTTGTGCCGCAAATTAAAAGCAACACTTTCACAGTCATGTAAGAAATTTATCTACATATGTTAGAAGTCATATGTTTACCTGGATAGAGGAGAACCCAAGAATGGAATGCCAAGTTATACAAAATCAACAGCAAAAAACTGTAAGACATAAGTAGATTTGGAAACAGAAGTGTATGCAAGACCCAGACAGAAAGAATCAATTAGTAACAGATGATTAAATGAAGGTTAATATTTGGAGGAGGGGAAAAAAACATTGCCACACTGCACGTAATTAAAAAGCATAATAAAGATATTATAGTCACAGCTATAGAGAAAATGATCTTTAGAAATGTGATGATAGAATCACACTCAATTAGGAATTACAATACATTATGATCCCTTTCATAAAAAAAAAAAAAAAAACTTTTGTGCATCGTGGCTTTGTAAATAGTGTAGATTGGACACTTAAAGAAGAAAAGCAAGCCCTGGCCAGGTGGCTCAGTTGTTTAGAGCATCATCCCATACATCAAAACATTGTAGGTTCCATCCCTGCGGTCAGGGAGCATACAGGATGTCATTTCTCTCTCATCAATGTCTCTCTCTCTCTCTATCTCTCTCTCCCTCTCTCTCTCCCCTTCCTCTTTCTCTAAAATCAATAAATATATCGTCATATGAGGATTAAAAAAAAAGAAAAAGAAAAGCAAGAAACTCTCAAGAGCTAATATGCATCCTGGAAATAAAAGAAATAAGGCTTAACTTGGGCAATTAGGAAAGCATTGTCCTTGTAATGCCTATTGGAAAGGATTCAGAAGGAGGCCGCCAAATACGTCAGGCTAACAACCAGAGGGAAAGCTTTCTGATAGCCATATAGAGCCCAGAGTCCAGTCTATTCTTTGGACCTCTGATACAACAATAGGGATGAATGTAGTAGGGCCACTGTCCAACTGCTCAACCAAGGTGCTATCACTACAGCAAGCTGAGTGCACTTCGGGAGTTCATTAGCCTGAAAGTGTCTGAGTCTTAGATTTAGAGAAGGACTCTCAGTGCCCATCCAGCATGACCACTGAGGCCATAGGAAATATCTGGTATATTCTGTGTGTTACTAAAGAAAAGGATTGATTTCTAATGGATATTCTTTTTTTAATTAACAGGCTTTTTTTTTTTTTTTTTAGTAGTTTCAGGTTTACAAAATGATTGAACGGAAAGTACTCAGAATCTCGATATGTGTCCCCATACACCCCCTCACTCCCACCCCCCAGTTTCCCCTATTAAAAGCCAATATTGATTTTAAGAAACCCAAGTGTTTACTGTAGATTCACAAAATGTTTAGCAAGAGTCTATTCTGTAAATAAGAATCTTTAGGAAATTATTTTGCTACACTTTAACATTTAAGGAAAAATGCAATAAAAATTGCATTTAAAATTTAAAGCAATAAGAATTGCTTTAATAATAGAAACAAATAACATACTCTTATGATGCAAAAACAAATCCTTGAATGGGGGATGGAGGCAACCCGTGAGCTTAATGCGTGTGAAGTGCCTGCAGTGGCCACCACAAAACAAGTGCTTGATAAATGCATGTGATTGTTGTTCCTACAGTCAGTGTTCCCATTGTTGAAGAACTTGTTTGAAGAAGGGAGCAAGTGACACGGAATCCTTGAGAAGCTGAGGAAAGACTGAATAACCTACTTCACAAAGCCCTGGCACAGAGTTCCAAAATTTAATCCAGTCAAAATCAGGTCAGATTCACATAGATGTTGAAACTACGTTTGGAGGAATGAGATGCAACCACGGAGCAAATAGTCAAGAATTACATGAAAGTAAAGATTGTAGGCACCTTATACCCAGTAGCAATGACCTTCAAGATTATACTTGCTCATCAAAGCTAAAACAATGATGCCATTATTCATATTCATGATTCATATTCATTGATAATGTATCTCATGCAGTAGGACTTAGTAAGGGTGAAATAAAGCAATTAAGCATCTCAGAGCTGTAGTTAGGGTTGACTTCTATTCCTTTTACCGGGGCCACCTCTTTTTAATGACATCAGAACATGATTGCTAAAACAGGTTGAACACCTCCCATACCGGCAGCACTGAAAACCTTGGACCAGAATGGCGGGCATTTTTCACTGTGATGGCTGACAGTTTTCTACCAATTACCTTCTACATAACGCACATGCAATATTTGACCCAGACACATGCACAGACACAGAGAGCCATATAAATGTTGTGGGTACAAATTATAAAATTAATTGATTTTGTTTAATGTTGATGATGCCTGAATAATATGGATTAAATGCAAGTTAAAATTATTGTGATTTCTATAGTATGCCCTTAATAAATCCTAAGTAAGTTATTAAATGTCTCTCCCAGTTTGGGACTGCAGCACAGCAAATTCCCCTGTTACGTACAGGTTAGAATTCAGGAGGTCTGGGATGAGGCCCAAGACTCTGCATTTCCAAGAAGTCCCAGGTGCTGCTGATGCTGCTACAGCAACATCCTAGGTCCAAGGATGCAATTTCAATTGCAAAGGTGACTTTAGCACACAAGCTCTGGAGTCTGTCATACCTTGGCAAAGTTAATTAAGCAATGTGAGCCTCAGACTTCTCACTTACAAAAAGGAAACCACAGAAGTACCTATCTTTACTGTTTGTTGTGAAGATTAAATGAGAATAAATGCAAAATGGTCCGGTCAAGGTCTAGAACATAAAAAATGGCCAAGAAGCTCACTTTTGTTGTATTTTTTGCTATTTCTACTACCTCTTTTTCAAAGAAAGGATATGAGTTTCTCCAATTTTCTCATTAATTCAGTGATTTACTTGGCAATATAGTTAATGATCTTACTAAAAGTGATGGCATGATAACGAAGAGGTCAAGTTTACTAGAGAACAGAAGACAAGGATGGAAGGGGATAGTACATGGGATTCAAACTGTGCTAGACTAGATGGTCAAATCCAGAGTGGGCTTGCAGAAGCCAGAAAATTCACAGTTGCTGTGACCACCTTTCTCTCTCCAACTCTGACCAATGGCCACACCCTGTCAATTCCGTCCCCCAGTTAGCTCCCCAATCCAAGCACGCAGTCTCTGAGTTCAAACTGCCATCGGCTCCTAACTGCTCTTTTGCTTCTGGCTTGATTGCCTTTCATCTAATTTTCACACTGTAGTAAGAGTGACCTTTTAAAAATGTGTATCCCCACGAGGCACCCTCCAGACTACGGAGTCATGTCCAAACTCTGGAACAAGGTCTCAAGGCTCTGGACTGACTTCCCCTCACCAGCTTCATCTCGTACTGTGTCCTGTTCATGCTCTGGCCTCCATGGACCTTGCTGCTGGCCTCCACATGCTCTCCTCTCTGCCTGGATCATGCTCTCCCACATGATCTCCTAGATCATGGCCTGGCCACCTCCTTGAAAGAAATGTAAGATCTTAGAAGTCATTCCCCCAGAAGCCTCTCCTGGTAGGCACCCTAAGTGCGCTTCCACAAACCCCCTTACTCCACCACAGCTGTTATCATGTCGCCCCTCCCCCAGCGGATCTTCCAAGTCTGTGGGCTCCGCCCCTGCCATTCCCACGGCTCACACTCACTGCAGCCGCGCTTTCCCGCGTGTCTGCGTGACTGCCCCCCGCAGACTGTGAGCTCCAGGCCGCTGGGACTGGGACATTTTCTTGCTCATCAAAATGGCTAAACTGCAACATGTAGTTAATAAAATGTTGAAATTGAAATTATTTATAACACGATGCAATATTTTTAGGAATAAAGTGAATGAAAGTGGTGCATGACTTACAGTTAAAACCTTCATTATTTAAAGACTTAAAGAAAACAAGTAAAAAGGGAGATAATCAGATTTTAAGAATAGACAGTAAATATAAATATGTCAGTTGTCCCAAAATGGACCTATAGATTTGATGCAATTCTATTCAAAATACCAACACTGTGAGTCAAGGAATTTGGTGAGATCATTTTAAATTTTTTACAATAAAAGAAACAGATCCAAACAGCTATGACACTCGTGAAGAATAATGCAGGATGTGGGGTGGGGTGGGGGGGGAGGTAAGAGTTGTCCTGTTAGATACAAAGAGTTCATTATTCCAAGGCAATGGTAATTAAAACAGTGTGATATTGTCATAGGACCAGACAAGTTGGTCATGATGAGGTCAGACAATATTAGTGAGGACCTGGTGCAATGGAAGTGATCATACTCGCAGGTAGGGATACAGCTTTAGGCAACGATTTGGTATTGCACAGTTCACTCCAAGTTCATTGCTTGAAGGACCTTTCACATGGGCCTTCAGTGAATATTTGTAGATGGAAGAAACCCCATCAATTGGAGACTGGATGAAGCTTGGTATCGTCACATATTTGTGTGTTATAAATGAAAGTGAATGAACCACAACTGAAACCATAACATGGATGAATCTTAGAAAAATCATGAGTTCAGAAAAATGAAAATGGCTTAACAATGTAGAGTGTGATACTGTTTTTATAAAGCTCCAAAGTACATGGAAGAACTATAAACAAAATTCAGGGTAAGATTCACCTTTAGGGATTGGGAAGAAAAGAAAATGGGAGAATGCAAAAAGGTCAATGAAAAGAAAAAGAAAAAGAAAAAGAAATGAAAAGAAAAAAAATGCAAATAGGTCAATTTGACAGTTTTGATGATTTAGTTTATAGTTTGGTGAAAGATTCATGGGTTTCTACTTTTAAGTTCATCTTCAAGACCCTAGAGAGGCGCAACTAAGGCCATTTGACGTAGCTCTGTAATCTTCCTTCCTAGCGTTCCATCAAAGTGAATAAGCTACCAGGGTCAAGCTTTCACCACATCCAAAGCTCCAACCACCCTTTCCCAAAGCGCCACAGCCAGCCAGACAAAGGTGGTCACAGACAGACCAGGCCTGACTTATGTTCCTGCACACAGGCTGAGGGGAAAGCCCCAGGCTGAAAATATGCCTGTGTGAGTGGAGGGCCGGGAAAGATAGAAGAAAGGGGGAAGCCGCTCCAGTTCGGCAAAACAGTTTATTAAGAGAATCCTACATTTGAGGCATGGCTTGGGTGGTGGCAAGATGAAGCAGATCCCAGTGCTGCTAGACCAGTGTCAAAGGATGACATAGAATGGGGCAGAATGGGTGGGGGTACTGGCACCTCACTGTCCCAGGAGAGGGCAAATGCCTCACATGCTTGCCCAGCTTACGCCTGTTCAAGGAACTGGACGCCGTGGGGTGTAGAGGAGAGGTACTGTTTACATCCGAAGGAAAGGGGCGGCTACAGTCAGACAGCCTCTGAAGGGATTTACAGGAAGCAATCTCTGTTCCAGCCCCAGGCTAGCGAACAGGTCCAGCAGTGGCCATGTCATGGACAGTCTCTTCCACAACATGACAGCCCCTGTCAAGGGATGCACAGCTACGGAGGAAACCCCCTCAGCAGAGAGCTTCAATTTGCACCTAATATAGCCGCACCTCCGCCTCCACATTCTCTGCATCACTGTTGGTAAAAGAGAAACTGCAATTCTCAGATTAAATAAAGCTTTTCCATGATCCCCCACTTCAGAGGAGCAAAGATCAGTTTTCCACGAATGCCATTTGCTTTAGTAGCATCAAATCTAGTGAGCCACATTCTGTTCCTTATCTCCTGTGAGCTTTATGTATATTTTTCCGTAAAAAAATTTCAGACACAAACACAGAGAACATTACAAGATTCATCCTGTAAGTCACCCGGGCAGGAACTCATTGTTGCTGGTTCCAGACTATCAGGATGCATAATGGAGGAAGCCAGTGGGTTTGCCCCTGTTGGGTTGACTTGATTCTCCACTGTATTTTCTTTTAGAAGGGCCAGGTTTCACACCAGGTTCTGAGTCCCATTTTCTAATGCAAGCTCTTAACATTGGTGAGTCTGAAGATATTGTACAGTGCCATCCTGTGGTAGAGTATCTGAAAGATGACCACAGTAATGCTTCCTGGCCCTGCACGCCTACCCCCTTATTATGTGACTTTGTCACACCTCCCATCAAGAGATGAAGCCTGCTTCCCCATGCCTCCATTCTTGGCTGCTCTAGAAATGATTTGACCCATACCACATGGTGGAACTGGTATTACCTGGCTTCTGGGCCTGGGCCTGAAGGGGTATTGCACTTCTCCTCCCGTCACCTTGGAATGCTGCCCTGACACCACACAGGAAGGAGCTGGAGCCAGCCTACTGGGGGACGAGGGGCCCCATGGAGTAGATCTGAGTCCCAGGACCAACCAGCTGACAGTCAGAATCAGCTACTGCACACTTCAGGGAGCTCATCTGAGACCACTCAATCGCAGCCAAGCTCTGGATGACTGTGGTCATGTGAGTGACCCCAGAAAGAACCTCAGAACTGCCCAGCTAAGCCCTTCCTTACTTGTTGAGTCACATAATTGTGAACTAATGAAATGGTTGTTGTCTCAAGCCACTAAGTTTTGGGAGTGGTTTGTTTCAAAGCAATAGATAACTGATTTATCTCCCTTGTTTTTTTACCTTTTATCTGAATGGGGTGTGTGTGTGTGTGTGTGTGTGTGTGTGTGTGTGTGTGTGTAGAAGCTACATTTACTGTAGCTCTTGCATCAGATTTTGGTCAAATTGAGAAAAGTGTTTGTCTTTGTACCTGAGAGTAAGGAAGAACTAAGGTAAAGTGGGTAATTCCAAGACTCAAATATTTTATTATTTAGACATTTCTCTTTTTTTTCATGTCAACAATTTCATGTATCATTTTTTCCTTGTACATGAGTTTCAACTTTTCTCTTCCTAAACTGGAGTTAGTCTTTCTGGGTTTTCCCTTTTGATTCTTCCCGAACGTGTACGTTTTTCTCTGTCCCATTCTGTCATTCTTCTCCCCAACATCTTCGAGGCCGTGACAGGAGGCTCTGACGACTTCACCTTCTCTACTTCAAACTACGTTTCTTGATATCGTCCACAGTCCCCTCCATCCTACCTTCTGTTTTTTTTCCCTTATAAACTTCACTCTTCTCTCTGCTGCCAGAAATACAGTCCACGCACGCTGTGCTGTGGATTTGAGAAACCACACTGCTAAAGCCTGGGCTGTGCTTGACAAATCAGAGGTTATATTTTTTTTTTCCTATTCAGCTGTGTCAGGGCAGCAGTGTATTTATTTTTCTCTTTGACATCAGTGACAGCTACTACTGCGCTGCTTCCAATCCAGAAAGCAAGCAGATGCACAGAGGCATAACGGGCCTTCCAGTCGGACCCAGCACAGCCTCCCCCAGCTCTGCTGCACTGCAGCCTGCTGGAACGGAGTTGCAGGGCAGCAGCCCAGCCACAGTCTCACGGGACAGTGAGGAAAACACAGCTGAGAGGAAGGGGAAGGCAGAGGAAAGGAAGGAAGGAGAGAGAGGGTGAAGATAGATGGGGAAAGAGAATGGAAAAAGCCAGGGCTTTGTTGTTGATAAGAATTAACTGGGGGGCACTGGCAAATACACCGTTGGCACCTTTGCCGCTCCACTACTGCCTGCCAACCCGAACTGTTCTTATTAAAATACACACACAGACAAACAATAGAAGAATCAGAGTTTCTCAAAATGAAAGGCATCAGTATAATCAAACGGAATCTACTTCCTATCACATACAAAAATCATTTCCAGGGAATGAACTTATGACAAGAGGCAAAATTTTAAAATACTATAGAAAAAATATATTTCTGACTCTGGGCTAGAAAAAGATTTATTAAAATACAAAAATGTTAACCATAAAAGAAAAAAATTGAATTTTACTACATTAAAGAACTTCTATTCACTAAAAAATCATGCATGAACAAAGTAAAAGCACAATTCACAGAGAGAAAATATTTGCAATATATATAACTGAACATGAATTAACATGTAGAACATATAAAGAAATCAGGAAAATTAATAAAATATGATAAAACAACTCAGTAGAAAAATGGATGAGAAGTTTGAGCAGACATCATAATAAAAAGCATAATCAACTGCATTAACTATTGGGAAATACAAATGAAGACCACAATATACTTCTACTAGATTGCTAAAAATTAAGAAGAAAAATTGGTACAACTGCTTTGGAAAATTATTTAGTAAAAATGAATATTTATTTGTAGGCCCTTCCATCTGGAACTTCACACAGAGGTATATAGAGAGGATGGCTACCTAGACTAGGAACACAAATACATAATAACTGATTTATTGTTATTATATTACAGTACACAATTAAATAATAGGATGCATATTTTCAGACTTCACAGTCACCATGAATGCAGCCTAGAGAATTCTTTAGTTCGAATTACATATGGAGATATGCAAAATCCTTCTTTTCCTAACTGTCTCTTTGTGCAGATGCATGAAAAACATACTGGTTCTTTGTGTTTTGTAAATTGTGATTCCCTAGAAAAAGCTTATGACACTGGAATCTATTCAGACTTTCTCCCATGAAAAATTCACGGGTACTTGAAGGTGTTCACTGCCTCCCTGACACCCTTCTATCATCTCAGGGTCCATGTTTCCTGAGTTAAGAATTTCACTCGCAGTCATTCCCTTCCCAGGATTAGACTTAAACACCGAGGTGGTGCTCAGCCTCTATGAACTATACCTCCTCAGGTTTTGCTTCTAGACTAGCAAATGTCCCTTCTTCCAAGTTTAGAAGTCAGCATTTTGTGACTGCTAAGACTCACCAAACTTATTCCTACTTAAGAACAGAGCAACAGCCATTCTAGAACCAGAGCCAAGGGTACTTAGGCCTGACGGTCCCCACGACACAGGGCACAATGACACAAGGGGGCAGAGAGAGAGCTTCCGAGGGCCCCTCATGCCTGCACCTCATGAACACAGGGAGAGAATGTCTGGCATGGTTTCTGGAGTGTGCATATTGAGGCTCATAACAGGGAAATAAACATCCCTGAGGATGTTGGTATGAATAGTATGAACAACCTAACATTTCCAAACCCAGGATTTCCAGAATGAGTTACCCCAAGTCCCAGAACTTTAACTGAGGAAAATGATTCACACCACCCCTCCCACTATCTTCAGAGAGAAAAGACAGGTTCCATTTCTACTTTACAATTATATGCAGAACCCAGTCTTAGACATTCAGATTTTTCATAATTGTTAGCCATCATGATAAATCTAAAATTCTGAAATTACTGAGGGCTTGGTTGGACTGACAGATGTAGTTACTTGTTGTAAAACACTATAAGAATACCAAAGTAGCAGCATATTAGGAGGGGGGCAAGGAGTGTGTTCTCAAGTCAGACGGACTTTGCTATTTGGTACCGTTTCCTTACTGTGTAACCTTGGGCTAGTCTCGAACTCAGCATCCCTGTATGTAAAATAAAGCTAAAAGCAGTATCTGTATCACAGGGCATCATGGGAATAAAATGAGAGAATGTGTGTAAAAAGCACGAGTCAGTGTGTGGCACAGGGGATGAAGTTTAAAAAATGAGCAACTTTTAAAATAAATGCCTGTTCTTTATCCTTTAGACCCATGCCTCTTTCTCCAAATATCTGGGAAATGATGGCATTTTTTAAAATTCCATATACGCAAGAGATTTTTAAAGATCATTTTCATTGCTTCTCTAAAAAGAAGGATTTCATCGATAACTAACTAGTCCCCAGGAGAAGATGCGTGTGTGGCAGGAAGCATTAGGCTGCCATCGTGATGACACATTCCTGCGGTACGGAAGAATGGGGATGCGGGCTCGAACATACAGGAAGAGTTCCCAAAGATGGAGCACAGGAACACAGAAACGCTTCAAATACGTGAGTTTTTTTGAAAAAATAAACAAAACCAGAGATCAATTTAAGATATTTCTTAAGTAGCAAAATGGAGGAGAGGACTAGAAAAGCTATTTGAATTTTTTAAGAACAGTACATCCTTAAAATTGTTAAAATGTTTCTCTGGTTTTATTACTGAAAGGGATATTGTTAAAGTTTCCTGTGTAATATTAAATATAATAGTAGATGGTTTGGGTCTAATTTCCGAAATGATGTGAAGTTAACAGAACTTCATTAAGACCTCTTTTATTTGAAGGGACCCAATGACCTCAATTCCTATACAGCATTCGAGTGCAGTGTTAAACCCAGCCTGCAGTCCGAACAGACCGTCTTTCCCTGAAGAAGACCACGGCTCCCTGGCTGAGTCTTCACTCATGACTCTACAGCACTCCTCAGGGCCTGCGTGGTCCTGTAAATTTCTGACCCTGGCCTTCACAGCCGTGTGTCAGCTGACTCTCCAGCGCTTCAGTTCCCACATCCTCTTACAGTGCTCTCTGAACCTGCTCTCCAACTCGGAGCCTTCCACAGCGTTAACCGCACTCACCAGGACCAACGCACCTGATGGCAGGAAAAATCCAGCTCCCTCATCTCTCTCCATCCAATGACTATCCAGAGTCTCCCTGCACTATGAAATTATTCTCAGGGTCCAGCCTCACCCACTGTCCTGAATCCCTCCTTCTGCCCATATCAAGCAAGTACATCTGCAGAAATTCAGACATCCCTTCCTCTTACAACTGTGAATTCCTCTTGGATGGGATTTCCAAACAAAAATCTTTGTCTGTGAGAACTCCCACAGAGCTAATGAAGAAAGATGTGGCATGTTAGTAAATGCTCACTGATTTACACAATTGTATTTTTTCTTTAATTATATTTTACTTTTACTGCCTATAATATATAGAAGTAAATACATTTTAGGCATTAAGAATTCTGACCCTGGAGCCAAACTATTTAGTTGCTAATACTAGCTCTATTCTTACTTTATGTCATTCTCTCTAATCCTCAGCTGTCTCAACTGCTACGTAAGGGTAATAACAGTATCTACCTAATAGGATTATTTTGAGGATTAAATGAAATAACCCATGTAAGGTACTTTTAAAATAGGAATAGTACATATCAAGCATTCAATAAATGTTTTGCTGTTTTTATTAGCATTAACTTACCAGAAAAATATAACAGGTCATTTTCTAAGGTCAATGGGAGTCACAAATTATGAAAGTGTCAGTTTGGTCTGAATTTAAGTTTGTGCCTTTCCTTCAGAAGTTCTGAAATTGTATCTGGAGAAAACAGCATGAAAACAAATCTTTGCCTCTCATCACACAGTACACAAAACAATTAGCCTCGCCATTATTTCCCCTTATTTTTGTCATAGGGGAAGTGCTAAGTCACCCATCGCCTCCTTGGGGGAATCCAATGGATACGCCAGTTCCCATCCCACTTGACTTTTCCATGTCAAACGCTGTCCACCCTCCCTCTACTTCTTCCCTCGACTTCCAGACACATGCCCTGATGGCTATCATCATGTTTCTCGGGCCCAGTAGTTCTTCTTGGTCTTTTATGGGCACCTCTTCAAGTAGTGTTGTTGCCCGGGTACTTTTCTTTCTCACTCCACACACTTGCCCCATTTTCTCTCAGGATTTCAGCTGCCTGATGACACCACATCCATCTTCACTGCTACTGCCTGAGGCCAGGCCCTCATCACTTCTAACCTAGTCTATGGAAATTGCCCCTTAAGTGGCACCCTGGCTGCCTTCTTTTCCCCACTTTAAAATTTCTCCTTCCCTAGAATGGCCCTCCTAAAGTGTAGGTAGATCTGACCTTCTCACCCTCAAGCTAGAGCTCTCCAATGGCTTCCTTTACATTGCCAGTAAGATCCCCAAATCTTTAAACTATTGATCAATCCCTTCTGCACTTTAATGACCCACATTAAGAAGGCTCCCTACAGATATTCACCATTCAGATTATGTTCAGTTCAAACAAATAACATAGTTTAAAAAGTTATTCAAATCACTTTCCAATACAAGTCATTGATTTCACTCTTACAATCAATTAGAGGAGGTTCTCAACTCCAGGAAATGAATATTGCCAGATTTCTTGAAGTTTTTTAAACAATTCAATTATATATCTCTCTCACACACACACACGCTACATACTGTTACACTTAAAATTATATTCATATATTTTTCATGAGCGTCAATGCCTATTATATAAATGCATATACTTAAATACACTTAAAGTCAGTTACACAAAGGAAACAGGGAAATAATGGAAACTGATTATTCCAAAAGTTGACAGCATTGTCCACAAGTTTAGGACTTGGATCCATTCTAACTTTCAGCTGTCTATATTATAGAACTGATAAAGATCAATCTTTGCTATAAATGAACATTTATTGATAGTCTGCATCTCTCAGAACCTTCTGTCACTGTGTAGGAACGATCTATAAGGATGTGTAGAAATTCAAGGGAAACTGCTATAAGAAGAAGGGGTGATGGTAAGACCTACTGGGTCAGAAGCTGAAGTTCCGAATTCTGTCTTGATCACATGACCATGATGATTAAGATGATTAATTAGCCTTTCAAGATGCTACTTTCTTCTTCTCCAGAACGAGGGGCTTTAACAACACAGATCTCTAAGGCCCTTGCCGACTTTGAAATCTGAATATTTAAGCTATGGCTGACCCACGGAACAGAAAGTTCTCCGATGAACATGCTTCAAGAAGAATCAGGCCCACTGTGCCTCTCATTCACAAATGGTGTAAAATCCCTTAGGTGTCCCGACCTGATGAGGCTCCCCAGTCTACCTTCCTGCAAGCCTCCACCTTTAGGTATGAAAACCTTTAGCTTCCTCACTGCTCTAAGCATGCTGGACATTTTAATATAAGTGAGCCTGATTTATTCCAGGCTTAAATCAATAAAAATGTAACAGAGAATTCAACATACCCCCATTTCTTGCTTTCAGATACAAGTAGTGACGAATTCTTAGCCTTCCAATGACACACTAATCATTCATGAGGGAAGGACTGGGAGAGTGACTAGCTTGTGTTGTTATGTTCAGTTTGTTGTTGGGGACTCAACAGTCGTATGCAGTAAGATTCGAGGGTGGAGTTGACATCCCCATCATCAGTCACAGCATCTGGCTATGTTTTCTGCAGTGGAGATTTACTATGTTGGATAAAATTTTAAATGAATTGGATTGGCTTCACCATTTTGTACCCACATTTTGCTTTATGATGAGCTGCTAGCCAGAATCTGTGTAGTGAGATTTAAGATTCACCAGCAAAACCAATAATGTGTAATGAGAAAGAAACAAGTCTGTATGCCACAGTGTGCCAATGAAAAGCCATCCCATCGTTAAACAATGCTGCTGATATTTGAAGATGTCTGTCTCTGAATGCTCTCTTGCAAACTTTCCCTTAGAAAGAAAACCTTGGACATGTAGTTACTGCTGTACCTCTGACAAATGCAGATAGTGTCTTTCAAAGGAGATGGAAAAAAGAATGCAGGGTGTTTATCTGTGTTATTTAAGCCAAAATAAAAAAGAAAAATGCAATGTGCTTCACATAATTCAAGCCAAGCTATCCACATTCCCTAAGTCAGAAGTCCAAAACTCACAGAGAAAATCTCGCAATCAGATTTCAGTTTGCTTTGATGTGAAACCTTGTGTTGGTCAGAAGGCTTGGAAGTGAATCAGAAAAATGTGCAAAAATGTGATATGCTGAAAAAAGAACAGACAATTCACCCAGCCCCTGTGAGTCCAGGAAGTGCGAGATTCCTGCCAGGGGTCACCAGCCCACCAGCCTCATGGAACCTGAGCTCCGAACATCACTTACCCTATGACGATGCAGGAGATGGCTGTTCCCAAGAAGGCATATGTCAAAATAGATCCTAAGTTTTGAAAAAAGTGTCTCTGGGGAGAAAAAAATATATATACATTATATATTATATATATAATTATATATGTTGTACATTAGCATGTTTTCTTAGCATAACAGGAAATAAAAATAATGTATGCATTTCACTGCCTCTCCTTTCCCTCACTGTTTAGGCAGATTTTGTTGTTGAAGCCTCCCTTTCTGGTCTCACCGCACAATAACTCTTAATCAATCTCTACTGCAAAGGACAGAGGTATCTCACAAAAGTAAGGAGAGAAAACTCCTGGAAGATGATGGAATAGAGATGCAAGAAACAACTCGCAGGCCTGGCGAGACCTGAGACAAAGGGAAGGGCCGGAGCATTGTCCACGCAGGGCCTGAAAAAAGAGTTTTTTTTTTTTAAGATTTTTTTAAGTACTTTTTTTTCTTTTAGATTTTATTTATTTATCTTTAGAGGGGAAGGGAAGGAGAGAGGGAGAGAAACATCAATGTGTGGTTGCCTCTTGTATGTCCCCTGCCGGGAACTGGCCTGGCAACCCAGGCATGTGCCCTGACTGGGAATCGAACCGCGATCCTTCAGTTCGCAGGCCCGCGCTCAATCCACTGAGCTACACCAGCCAGGGCTGAAAAAAGAGTTTTTAAAAAGTTTGTTGTTGTTGGAACCCTTTAGCATTTAAAAAATACTATTCCAAAGGATTTAAGTTGCCTTCTGACTTTTGTTATTGGATTTCTGACTTACATTTCTTCTGAGTGTAATGAAACAAAATTTTATTTTGTTTATTTTCAGGACTCATACAAAATGACACCTAGTACTGGGATGGGATGAGGAACAATGAATGGCCTGAACGAACCCAGCCTTCCCAATCTTTTCCAGTGCTTGCTGGGGAAAACCCTCCCGGTTCTGTGAGGGGGACCTGCACTGCCAGAACTGACAGCAAGAGGGAGCCGGAGTCCAGGAGAAAACGAGGCCTGTGCTGTTCAAGCTCCTGGCACTGGAGCCACAGGCCAAGGTGCAGGGCCCAGGAATGCTTCGTGGGGGGCGGGCAGCAGCACAGCAGCCTGGATGCCTCAGCCTCCCAACACTGAGAGAGGCCAGAGCCTTGCCCTGAGGCACAGTGGCTGCCAGCACTCCAGCTGTCATGCAATTACTAATCGAATGGACATGCACGTGCAGGCTGGACTCAAGTAATGGCAGGCAAGAGCACCGAGACTATGGAACTGGGCCTCTTCTCTGAGCGACACCAGCTGAGTGCTAACCAAGCATGCATGAGCTCTCTCTCTGCTGGATAAACCCAATGTTATTAACAGCCAGCTCTGTAATTACTGCCATCTAGAATTGCAATGTCCAACAGAGATATAATGTAAGCCACATATGTTATTTAAAATTTTCTAGTGGCCATGTTAAAACATTTTAAAAAGCAAAGTGAATTTTGATATTTATGAAACCCATATACCCCAAACATTAGCATTTCTACATGAAATCAATATAAAACATTACTGAGATATTTTATATTCTTTCTTAATACTAGGTCTGAGAAATCCAATGTATGTTTTACATTTGAAGTGTATCTTCATTCAGACTAGTGCATTTCAAAGGTTTAATGCTACACATGGCTAATGGCCAGTGTACTGGCCCGAGAGGGTTTAAGAAGGACTGCAAGCATGTCAGATTTCAATCTGCATCACATAATCTAAGACAATGACATTCTTACCAAATAGGTAAACCCATAGAATGACTGCTGGTAATATTCTCTAATTCATGGTGAAAAAGGAAAATGATCACTGTCCATTTACCTTCTTCAGGCTGTATCCTGCATGAAATATGATTGGCGGCAGCAGAACATTGAAGAAGATTTCTGGATCAAATGTCATCTGCCAGAAAACACAAGGCGCAGTCAGAGAGATGCTCCTTCGGGCCGCACAAAAAATGTGTTTTAGAAGCACAGTTATATCACCTTCTGTAAGGGTAGGAGGCAGATGAACATGCTATTAAATTAGCAGAGATGAAAATAAGCGGAAGTGTCAACCTGGACCTTCACAAGGGCAATATAACTGTACAGTAATATTTTAAAGGTAAAGCCTCTACGCCATTCCATAACTAATGACGACAATGACAAGCCTCAATGAAAAGTCTCTGGACAAAGAAAGCTTTTTACTTTTATTTTGCTTAGTTTTTTATTCCTCATATTTTAAATGCTTTTACTCAACTTTGTTTTATTTTTCTGGTCAAAAGGAATTGGTAGTACTCAAGCATTTTAGATTCTGATAGAAACTTATTTAAATTTTTGCCAAATAAAATATTTTCCCTACTTTATCCCATACCAAAGTTTAAAATATTTTTTAGCCTCTGTGAAAAAAAATGCATTTTAAAGTGAAAATGGAGTTTCTAGTTTATTGGCTCTTATTTCAATGCCAAAGTAAAATTGGTCACAAAAAAATTTTACTTGGTGTGAAGTACAATGAAATGAGTTGTAGAAATTTTTGAAGCCAGTATCTGCTATTTGCTGGGTAGTCTGAAAATGAAAACATTTAATCTTTAAACCTTCCTTAGAATCATCCCCCCCCCCCCCCACCTCCCCACCACCTCACACACACATACACTGCATTCATTTCTTTACCACCAAGGCCTTCTTACCAGTACGGTGCTCGTCAAAATCTTTCAGATGTATGGACTTCACACTTCACAACTATAATTTCTAATTTCCTCCCCCTTCTATGCCTGAATTCTCACTCATCTCTGAAGATGGCTCTTGAAAGCTACTCCTCTCTCATGCTTTGATTTCCTGTTCAAAACTGACCCTTCTCTCTCCTATGTTCTTTCTGCACCTTGGGCCTTCCACACTGCATATGTGCTTTACAACACACTTTATGTAATTACTGTTTCGTGTTCGACCGTTTCCCCCTTAAGTGGGAACGTATCCAGGATCATAACGATGCCTTAGTCAATTCTGTGTTGCTTCCATTCCAGCTAGTGTCAGCTCATTGTTGTAAATATATTTTCTAAATTAAAAAAAAAATTACTTTTGAGAGTCACATCTATTCTGATGAAATGAACTATGTATGTATCTGTAATATCTTCACACATCATATGTATGGATTACATAGAAATTAAGAAAAGCCTTTCTTGACTCCATTTTCTAATTTGGACCAAACTGAGTGTTACCAGAGTCCCTCATCTCCCGTCCCCAAGCTGACCCCGCACTCCACTCATCTAACAGTAGGAAGGGGCGGTGGAGGAAGGAAGAGCCCTCTCATCGACCTAAGTCCTCATCCACTCATGCTCAACCACGTGTACAGTGAGCATTCAGGTAGGTCAGTGATGGCTCATCCAGCTCTCCTTGCCTCAATTTCTTCATCCTTAAAATGAGTATAATAATTGTGATATCTAATTCTAAGGTGGTTATAAAAACTAAAGGAGTTAATATTTGTAAAGTCCTTACAGCTTTGCCATTTATTAAGCATTTTAAAGAATTTATTACTAAAGAAAATAAAATATGCGATTAAATATTTCAAAGTTACTATCTGAAAAAAAACCGCCGTTATCAGGAATTCTTGAGGGTTGTAACTGTGTCAAATTTGGGCAAAGATCTTACTTTCCCTTCTAAGTTTACTAGTTTTTCTAAAATAATCTGAAACAGCCTTGTTGATTTATTTTTACAAGGCCTCTTGGAGAGTATGTCAATTGCACATTTGAAAGTTTTTAGCAAAGACATGTATTTCTGAGAGCTGGAGGAAGCGGCCATGCAGCTGTGATCGTGTGGA
This sequence comes from Glossophaga mutica, assembly GCA_039655065.1. Taxonomy (NCBI): domain Eukaryota; kingdom Metazoa; phylum Chordata; class Mammalia; order Chiroptera; family Phyllostomidae; genus Glossophaga; species Glossophaga mutica. Next base: position 169,269,014 of record CM077304.1, on the reverse strand, counting down.
AGACAGAGTTCCGGTGGTGCAACATCTCATCTTGGAGAGAAAATCCCTGCCTCGGCAGTTTTTCTGCAAAAATCAGGTGGATCATTCAGCCATAACATTTCAATAAGCAGAATGCCCATTCCCTGTGTGTAGGTTAACTAATGTGCTATCGAATCGTGTTTTCTGGAGCAGCCAGAGGAAACTGGCGGCTGGGAATGGCGTGCAGCACACGAGGATTTATTTGTGTATGCAAAACAGATTTGTGTTGCTTTCAGACTGGCTGTAAGCTTCGGAGCTGCTAAATCAGAGTTCTGGGAGTGACTCCAAACCCAGACAATTTCTCCGAAATGGCTGGGTCTGCACTGCACCAGCCTCCAGATGGTGGTTCCACATGCCGTTCTCTCTGTGTTCAAACCACGGCCTTGGAGACGAGACTGCTTTTAAGGCCCAAACAATTAAAATCTTTCATTGTGGCATAAGGGGGAAATATCTAGCACAGAGGTGAATGGGGGGAGCAGAAAGGTAAAAAATATCTCAGCTGAAGACACTAGTCATGTGAGATAGAAATCGACAGACCAGCAGCATCCAGTAGAACTTTGTGTGATGATGGAAATGTTCTGTAACAGCACCACACGCTATGGAGACGCTGGCCACCCAAGTTACTGAATAATTAAACTATAAGCTAGTGCTGAAGAAGTGAATTATTTTATTTTCACATCTGTGGCTAGCTGCTATTGGACAATACATTTATAAACAGTTGCCAATTTAAAAAATCCTATCATTTAGTTTTCAGATGTTCTACCATCCTGTACAAGGTGTGGCTAATTTGGAACAACGAACCTGAGACTCTCAGGTGGAAGATTTACGGATGCTTCACAAAAGCAGTGAGGTTTTTAAATATTGGGTTTTGATTTTTTAAATGCAGATAATATGGGGGACACAAAAATGTCACTGTGTCCCCCAGGCTGCAGGAGTGGCACCTGTTATCTCACACAGGCACCGGGGTCAGGTTAGCCACAGCCTCATCCTATGTTCACAGAGATAATCAATTTGAAAACTTTCAAGAGTGGAGAGAACATGCACCCAGTTTCATCCTCAAGTTCACCCAAAAAGAATAGATACACAATTCTGTTTGGGCCTGATTATTAAGGCATCCAGTAACTCAATATGATTATCTGGGAAGAAGTATCAGTGTTTTACACAGATACTAAATAAATAAGCACTGAAATAACCATCTTTATAGAGGACTGTGATTTATGTGGCATATTACTTCCAAAGAGGCACTTTAAAAACATTATTTCATCAACTCTGACAACATTCCTGAGTGGGAGCTGGCAAATGCAATTATCCCCATTTTCCAGAGACAGGACCAGAACGCACGGCCCTGTGTCAGACAGCGTGACGGGATGTCACTGGCAACGGGGTGTGTATGCGTGGGCAAACTAACCGTGTTCTTTCTGAGGGAACACCAAGCGAACATAATTGCTAAAAGCAAGACTTAAGAGTGTTTAAGGGAATTGGAGACTCAGAAGTAGGCTTTCATTATTTCAGCAATTCCTAAATCCTTTGGAAAAGTAAAAGTGGTTAACACAATGATGGATTCCATCATCTCCAATGCTCTGTTCATTAAAAGTTTAACAAGTTCCTTCTCTGCTGAAAAGTACTTCAAGATATGTGATAGGTGGACTGAATGAAAAAAAAAAAGACACTGCGCAATTTCAGCACGAGGCAGGGGGCGAAACTACAATGGTTTTCTAGGACGGAGACAGTAATCTGAGCTTGGTGGCCCCACAGGGGCACTTGATGTTGAAATGGCACAGGAGCTGGGTCTTGAATTGGGTAGGGGACAGACTGTAGAGCATCAGCACACAGAAGCCTGCTCCTTTGTCTGTCCTGGGGGCCGGGGGCCAGATTCACGAGCCACGCAGGAAACTGGCAGCTTCCTGAAAAACTGTACAGCTTTAGTTGTACCTGAGAGCAAGTAATTTGAGATATTTTAAATATTAAAATAAATGCAGCTATATTAAAAAGTGAAATTCAAATGTGTGTGTATTTTTAATACAAACAGGAGACTTCAAAGAGATCGAGACTCCCTCGGGACAGGCAACTTTGGGATGCTGAGGTAACTCCAGGGTGCGCATTTCCCTTCCTCTGCACAAGGTGTGATTTGCTGTGAGAAGCACTGGGGAGGGGGGAAAACAGATTCAGAGTACCTGATGAAAATATAGCAGATGCCGACTAAGTGACCTTGGGCTCTCTGAACTTCAGTTTCCCCATTTGCAACATGGGCCTGGAAACACCTACTTCTTAGAGTTGCTTTTGTGGATTAAATGTAAAGACAGGTTCATAGAATTCTACCTAGCACCAGTCCTGCTTGTTTCTCAAGAAGTACTCACTGTACCTGAGTCTAACATGAAGGAAAACTGCTGGAATAATGTGTTGAGGACAGAAGGCACAGGGCATGTTTGGGGAGTAGAAATAGACACTTAGGACTCTTGAGGGATAGAAGAGGAGGTTAAGGCCTGGCACTCGGGCATGTAGGCACTACCCAGACGATGAGGCTCCCTCTGAAACAACGGAGATGGATTTAAACTGTATGTATTAAACAATGAAATGGCTACTGGGAGTATCAATCTGTATAACTTTTAGTAGACTATTCAGCAATGGGTATGGAAGTGTCCATACTGTTTTGTAAACATGTCATCTGAGAATCTGTCCTGCAGATATACCTGCACATGTGCGGAATGACATAAGGACAAGAACATTCATTGCAGGTAAAAGAACAGGGGAAAAAGAAAGCACTGAGGATAACTGAACCTTGGACTGGTTAAAGAAATTATGGTGCAGTCTGTAAAACGGCCTCCTATGCAACTGCTAGGAAGGCTGAGGAACTGATATGGTTGTTGCTAAAATTTGTTGTCAAGCCAAAAAAGCAAGGTGTAGAACAGCATTCTGGCGTGTGTGACAAAAACTGCTATGGGCCCAGCACACCCCATGTTCCTCTTCTCCTGCTCAGACATGTAGACTATGCTTCCTTGCAGTCATGTGGGGCCATACAACAAAGGTCTGGCCAACTGAATGTGGACGGATGCCATGGAGACCATTCCCGACCTGCCCCCTAAAACTCCCTAGATCTTCAGTGCTGTCTTGCTGCCTTTGCTGGCTCATAGAGAGCATCTGGCATAAGTCCCACAGCCCTAGGGGCTGGCAGAGCCACCAGATTAAAGGACTTTGTGGCAATTAGTGGTTCCTGGAGGAGACTGTAGTGCTCCTCTCACTGGATCGAGACATGAGCAAGAAATAAACCTTTATTGTGTTACATCATTGAGATCTGTGGGTAGTTTGTTAAAGCATTTGGCCTATTCCATGATTTGTGTAAAAAAGGGGGAGTCTATCATTTACTTGTATACATATATACATAAGTATACATACTATTGGTTGCCTCCTGGAAGGTTAAGGAGGAGAACCTGGTGGCAGGAAAGGGGTGGGAATGGAAGGATTTTCTGTGTGTACTTGAAGGTGACTTTCTCCATCCTGGCTTCATATATATGGCTACAGAGAGACCACTGCTCAGAGTGGTGCACTCCAACATCTGTGCCATAGTGACACACAGGAAATGGTTGTCTTGAGTCAACGGGGGAGATTAGAGAACTTATGAGGCTACTGAGGGCTGAAAAGGTGAGAACTAAGGCTCTGACCATACTGGGCCTGAGGACAAAGCAATTGAAACCCCATGGTGCACCTGTGACCCATCAGCACGCCAACTGGGGAACACTGTGTGCAGGATGTAGTACTCCTGACCCTGGGCCCACCTCAGGAAAGGCGGTGACTAGTCTAATCAGCGAGTTAGAGAAAAAGAACTGAGAGAGTGCCGCGCACTCAGCACTGCCCCCCGCCCCCCATGATGGAATCAGCCTGCTTACTGAAAGCGTATGTGCCGGTCCCTCCAGCCCTCAGCTTTTATAAGAGCAGAGCCTAGCAGGAGGCCTATGCTGTCCAGCGGGGTCTGTGACTGGATGGGTAAGTCTCTGATTGAGGGGTGAAAGATGACAAGCCAGCTCTACTTCATCCAGCTTTTGATCTCCATCTTTCTCATTCCTGTGTCTATGTCTCAACTAGTTACGAAATCAGGTGGGCAAAAGAGATATTGAATGACCCCTTTAAGACTCCAGCACACCCTTTTGAACCTGTGGAATGCTGAGCCACATAAATGTATTATCTACTCAAAAAATAAAGGCATTTTCTTTAAAAAAATAAGATGTGTTGGGTAGATTTGTACGTAAGGACCTCAAAATTGGCCTGGACAAAGGAAAACCACTCTCGGGTGGTCGTTACCCAAAGGAGCACATGGTAATGATAATGTGACTGAAGGTGGCTGCCATGGAATGGAAAGAAAACAACAAACCCAGAAGACATTCACTCATTCAACAAGTCTTTACTGAGAACAAGCCAGGCTGTGGCAGGAGGATTAGCCGGGCTTGCAGGTGGATTAGAGAGGTGAAAAGGAAAAGCCCCAGAAGGTGCCCCTGTCTCTGCACCTGAGTGAGTGACACGGCACGTGTGCTGGGGGAGGAGCTGACTTGGCAGAAGTAAGAAGGGAAGAAAAGCTGAGGGCTCAATGAGGCCTCAGCTCACTGAGTGTGAGGGGTCTGGGAGAAACTTGGAAATGTGCTTGGTGGAAAGGTCAGAGCCAAAGAGCAATGCTCCAGAATTATCGGCATAAGTGATTTCGCGAATGTAGATGGGCAGCCTGGGGGAGTGAGTGCCGCAGAAAAGAGAGGAGGACCAGGAACAGGATGCTGGACGGGAAGAAGTGGAACCTCTGGAGGTTCAGGATGCTGGAGGGAGACAGTGAAGGAACAGAACACGGAGGAGAATGAAGCTGGAGCCACAGGAAGCCAGGGAGGGGCAGAAGGAGGGGCTGCCCCCTCCTCAGAGTGCCTGGGCTGCCAGAGTGAGCAAATGACAGGACAGGCCACCCCGTTACATCGCAACCTCAGATAGACAACACTTTCTCAGAATAATCCTACCACTGCATTTGGGACATACTTTTCCCCAATTATTCATTGCTTATCTGAAATTTAATACACAAAAAGAGAGAAAGAGGCAAGAATGAAAAATAAAATGAACCCGAGTTTTTGGGCTCTGCTGTCTGGGGGAATGACGGAGGGGCAGCTGACTCTACCTACCCACCCTGATGCCAACGACTGAGGAAAGAAGTCTGAGTACCCAGCAGAAGTCCTCTGGATGTCCTAATTAGGAAGTGGTTGTTGATTCTTTTCAACTGGTTTCAACCCAGAAGTGGGCACGAAGGGTTGAGGGAAGAATGAGCAAGAGAACACAGCAGCAGCGGGCTCTGGGCCCTGGGGTGGGGGGCTACATGGCAGGCTCTGCCAGGAACCTGACCAGGGCCCCTAGCTGGGAAACAAGAGAATGCAGGCTGCAGAGGAGGAGGTGGGGGAGCAGTGAGGACAGAAATGGTGGCGGGGGGCGGCGGGGGGGCCAAGTGGTAAGTCTAGGGAGGTGAGGAGGTCATGAGAGCAGCCAAAAAGATAATGAATTAACGTTTGTGTAAAACGGGAGAAATCCTACGCCCAATATTCAAATCTGTGAACTGACCACGTTAGGAGATGGCTCTTCACCATAAAAAGCCTTCTTTCATTCATTCCAGATGTTTCCTAGAGAGTCCTGGTGCTTGGCAGGCACTCGTCCGAGAAATAAGTGTTACCTCACGTAGGTGCGTGTTTAAGAAATACTTAGTGTGACAGTCACATAGGCTGTTAGAGGGAGAAGATACCTTAGCAATCAGCCATCCAGGGGTTTGCAAACTGACCTCTGCTGATCTCCAGGCTCTGTGGAGAGGGTGGTGGCAACAGGAAGTGGGGACTGGTGCCTGGTGCCCCCTGGCCCTGCCCTCCAGTTTCTGTCCGAGCAGCTGTGGTCTCACCTATTGTACACACTGTGCACAGTTTTCGGGTTTTCCTTGAATGAAGGGGTCCTGTGCTTAAAAAATGTTTGTAACCTTGACCGAATATTGTCCCCCAGAAATTTTAAAGGACATGTGAAAGGTCACTGGGTCACTCAGAGGCACCACTGAACTTATAAATCCTAAACAAGAGCTCTCTCTTTGATTATAATATAATGTTCTAAATTTTGTTTTAAACAAGTTTTAAATGGCATGTCAGAGTTAAAGACTCCCCCTCTATCCTCTCCAGAAGTAATACCCTGAAATTAGAAAGTATTCTTTCTATAAGTATATCGTATACTTCATAACTACAAGTATGCATCTGTAAGCAACAATTAGTATTATATGTGTATTTAAAATTTTACAGAAATTTAACAAATACTCTTTTGCATTCTTTTTACCAACAAGACTGATTTTAAGATTGAGCTACATTATTACATGTGTCTCTTGCCCATTCACTTAAACTGCTGTATAGCTTTCTAGTACATGAAGATATCATTATTGTTTTTCCCCTTCTTTAACAAGAGAATTAAGTCAGGTTATTTCCCACTTTTTGCTATTATTAAAACTAATGCAAATGATATTCTTGTGCTGATGTCTTTGTATACATGTGAAAGTTTCTCTAGAAGGGGAAAATACATAGAGTTAGCACTGGCTGGTGTGGCTCAGTTAGTTGGGCATCAACTTGCAAACTAGAAGGTCACAGGTTCGATTCCAGGTCAGGGCACATACCTGGGTTGCAGGTTTAGTCTCCAGCTGTGGTGTGCGCAAGAGGCAACCAATTGATATTCCTCTTTCACATCAATGTTTCTTTCCCTCTCTTTCTCCCTCCTTTCCCCTCTCTCTAGAATCAATTAAGGAAAAACAGTTTTTTAAAAAGGAAATAAATAGAGGTAGAACTCCTGAATAATAAGGTATATGAATCTCAACTTTACTAGGCATTGCCGAATTGCTTTAAAGTGATGACACCCACTCACATTTCCACAGAACAATATAAGAGCATTTCACCACACTCTTGCCAATACTTAATATTGACAAATTTCTAAATTTTGCCTGCAAATGAGGATGAGCTGATATCACATTATTGTGTATTTTGCATTTTCCATTACTAAGGAACTGAGCATATCCTCCTTGTTTATTGGCCTTTTGTGATATCTCTTTAGTGAGTTTTGGGGTTATATCTTTTGCCTAGTATAACTTTTTCTCTTTAAATAGGTTCTTTAATAAATCTGGTTGCTCTTTTGTTTTGGTTATTTACATTTCAAGTATATTATTCTTTTTTAAATATATTTTATTGATTATCCTATTTACAGTTGTCCCATTTCTCCCCCATCATTCCCCTCCACCCTGCATACTCCCTCCCACCCACATTCCCCCCTTTAGTTCATGTCCATGTGTCATAAGTTCTTTAGCTTCTACATTTCCCGCACTATTCTTGCCCTCCCCCTGTCTATTTTCTACCCACCATTTATGCTACTTATTCTCTGTACCTTTTCCCCCTCTGTCCTCTTCCCACTCCCCTGTTGCTAACCCTCCATGTGATTTCCAAAATTGCTCGATCCAGCAAAGCTGTCATTTAGAATGGAAGGGAAGATAAAGTGCTTCTCAGATAAGGTCAAGTTCAAGGACTTCATCATCACCAAGCCCTTATTATATCACATGTTAAAGGGACTTATCTAAGAAAAAGAAGATAAAAATATGACAGTGAAAAGACAGCAAACTCACAGCTATTAAGAACCACACCTAAAACAAAAGCAAACAACTAGAACAGGAACAGAACCACAGAAATCAAGTATATTATTCTATCCTTTTACTTCTTTAAATTGTTTAACTTGTCTTTTAACTCTGTTAATGGTGTCTTTTTCATGCAAAATCTTTTCATTTTAATATAGTAAAATTCCATTTTTACTTTATGATTACAACCTTTGGTAATTTCTTTAAGAAATCTCTCCTATCCCAATGTCATAAATATACTTTCTCCTAAAGTTTTATTTTATTCACTGTTTACAGTTAAGTTTTTAATAATCCATCCCAAGTTCATTGGTTATATGATATGAAATAGGAATCTAATTTACTATTCTCCCATATGAACAGTCATTTGTCACAAAAATACTCATAAGTATTTGGTAGTTCATCCCTACCCCACCAATTTGTATTTGCTCATCTGCCACTGTCCAGTCAAAGATTCATAAAAAATTCACTCTAATAAATATTTAATATCTATTATCCAATGGCCAGCCTGTTTAATAATTCAAAATATAGGAAAAGCTTTATACAGTCAGGTAGTCACTGAAGCATTAGTTACACTAAATTTAAAAACAACTCAAAAATCAAGAACATTTACATCCCTTACTCTGCATTTTTTAAAGCCTGAGGAAAGGTTTGGGGTATGATAAAAACCAATAAAGCAAGTTACAAAGATTTAGAGATCATTTGGTTTGATCTACATAGAAAATTATGTAAAAAGACTGAGTGGAAACTTAGCAAAATTTACAATGTTTGCAAAATGTTGTGAGATTATTTGAGTTCTTCCTTTAAAAAAATTTTTTCCTGTACTCAGATGAAGATCTTGTAAAGTGATCATTTAGGTCGTTATACCACAAATGTAGTAGAATCATTAATAAACACCACATACATTTTTAAAGCAACAAAGAATTATGAATATCTGAAATAGAATGGAACCTTTTAAAAAGTTAGGGATAAAAGGTAATAAATAACATATGAAGTGCCCTGGCCAGTGTGGCTCAGTTGGTTGGAGCATTGTCCTATAAACTGAAAGGTGACATGTTCAATTCCCAGTCAGGGCACATGCCTAGGTTGTGAGTTCAGTTTCCAGTCAGGGCACATGCAAGAGGCAACTGATTGATGTTTCTCTCACATCAACATTCTCTCTCTTTCTCTCTTTCTCTTTTTATTCTCCTCTCTCTAAAATCAATAAGTATGTCCTTGGCTGAGGACAGAAGATGATTAATAATAATAATAATAACAATAACAATGATAATAATAATAGAAAAGTTAAGAATTGAGGACACTGATTTGTTATGATTTTTCAGTTTGATAAAGTATTAGAAGAGCCTGATATAAAATCTATCAGGTAAACAATAAGCGTTTGTTAAATGGTTAACCCATGCCATGTCCAAATTTATTATTATTTTCATTCTTTCAGAAATTACTGCAAGACTGAGTATAGTCCCCCAAATAGAATACTTCACATAATGAATGTCAGTGGTTAAAAACAGTGGATCTCAGAACCATATACATTTTCCATTAAAGTTTGTAGAAGCAGAACTAGGTTATAGAGAAATGATCAGAGAACAATGTAGAGAAAAACTTAATATTCATAAATTAACACTGAGAAATTGTGAGAATATTTCAAGTAATTAAAATTCCAGAAGTTAGAAATACACTGTTGTGAACATTATACATGCAAAAATGACAGATATAATCCCTGGTATTTTATTGAAAGTAGACAATATCTACAACTCCAGGCAAAATTAAGTGGAAAATTGAAAACAAAACATTTACATAATTCTAAATATTTGGCAGCATGGGGCTACGAAAAGAACATTGAACTCAGAGTCAGAAGACCTGGTCCTAAGACCAATTCTGCCACACATCAATCATGACCAAGCCACATAAGCTTTTGGGGCATCGGTTTCCCACTCTGAGACCTGGCTGGCGGTCACATGTGCTCACCTCTAGGAATAACAGTGAATTCGAGGTGGACAGTGCAATAAGGAAAGCCTTGATAAGTAACCAACTACCTTGGAAAAGAGAATGAACACGCACCATAACTCAGGCAGGGCTGAAGTTAAGAGTCTGTCTTCCTCACTTGTAGACTGGTATAGTTACCACTTGTCAATTAATTATAATAACAATTAAGAAAAAGTAACAATGTAACATTCCCATAAGATTATTACAGTTTTAAAAGAGCCTTCATATATAGTCTCTCATTTTTTCTTCTCAACAGCCCTTTAAAGTAAATACCCCATTTTCACAGAGGTGGAACCAAGGCTCAGGGAGTTAATGATTTTCCCAAAGTCACATACCTTGTAAGTAGCAATACTTAACTCAAACCCTAGATTCTAATGGTGTGTCCACCACTTCGTTGATAACAAAAAGGTAACAAAACTAACAGTCAATATATTTTGAGGACTTACTAGGAACCAGGCACTATTCTAAATGCTTTACAGGTATTTTTCCATTTGCAATTCACAACGACCCTACAAAGTAGTTAGAATACCCCATTTTACAAATGGGGAAAACTGAAGTTTAGGGAGGTTAATTATCTCACCCAACATCACACAGCTCGTAAGTGTCATTTGAACCAACTAATACGGTTCCAGGGGCGCCCTCCTAACTACAAAATCTTGCCTGCAGTCCAGCTGCCAACTCAGGTCACCCGCTCCACAGCTAGACATGTCTTCATTAGCTGCAAATACATAAAAGCCACCTAGGTTTTCCAGGTAGTTGCCACATCACCCAGTCCCTGACAGCTACAAAGTTTCCTGTGTTTCTGCACAAGATTCTTGAAGGATGAACTTACCTCTGTTACCTTTATGAATCTTTACTCACATAACTGTACATCCTGACTTGACTTGGCAGCATGGAGTTGTGAAAAGTAAGAACAGTTTCAGGTAATCCTGTTGTCCTGGCGTAATTCTTCATCCCACCCCTCTTCACTCTCGGGTCCCAGTTAAAAGACAAAAGATATGGTTTCCTGCTCCTAACCCTAGACACCCAGACTCCAGGCCTTTTCACTGACTATACATAACCTGGTTTGGCTGTTGGTCCCTTGTGGGTCTTCCCTTTCTTGTGTGGGTCACCTACCTCCGCCACCAGCTGTGGTACAGCTACAGCCATAACAGTGGCACTCCATTCCAGGACTGAGTAAATATCAGCGGGGGAAGAAAAGAGAACAGGTGAATATGAGGAGGGCCTGGTCCCCCAAATCACCAAGAATTTTCATTCTTCAGTACTCAGGTGAGAATCACAAAAGAAAAAGCATCCAAACATGATGGGAACCTACAAATCAAGACTGAATTTCTCCCCTCCCCACCGCACTCCCCACCAATCTGGAAATGATCCTAACCTCGGCCAATCTCTAAATTAAAGGCAAAAGAAACCAAACTGTGCTTTTTAACTCTCAGAATATACAGAAGCATTGAAGTCCCATAGGCTTTCTTTTTTGCCTTATAATTTGTCTGAGTTTGCATTATCTTGTGTGTCTTAGCTTTGAAGTGTGTGCAGCTTCCCCATTGCAAGTCCTCTCGGGAGGAAGAGGCCTGGGGAAGCAGGACAAGGAAGGGCTGAGTCAGCAAGAACCGCAGTCACAGCAGGAACACCTGAGGGGGCCTGGGAGTGGAGGACAGGTGCTGAAACCAGCAAAAAGTAGATGCCAAACAACCTGATTTCAAATTAAAGTGACCAGTTTTTCAAATGGTGCATTTGCCTTTAAAGTGGTGCATTACAAACACCACTGAAGGTTCTTTACCCTCCCCGATGCAAACTTCTTCCCATGGGGGAACGAAGCTTGTCAAGGTCAGATGTGAAGCGAGCAATTATTTACAGCACATCTAACACCAAACATAACTTCTTCTCATTTATTTTGAAAGGCAATCCTCTAAAGTGGATATCACTAATTCCTGTTTTATAGATAAAGAAAAGCATGAGAAGTTAACTTATCCAAGGTCTCAATGTTAGAAGTGGCAGAGATAGGATTTGGCCATATGTTTAATGGCAAAACTACAATGGCCTGAATATTTGGGCTGCCTCAAAATTTGTATGTTGAAATCCACCCCCAAGATGTTGGTATTAGGCGGCAGAGGCTTTAGGAGGTGATTCGGTCATCAGGATGGAGCCCTTATGAATGGGATTGGTGCCCTTATAAAGGAACCCTAGAGAACTTTCTCATCCTTCCCGCCATGTAAAGACACAGCAGGAAGACAGCCAACTATGTACAAACCAGAAAGCTTGCTCTCATCAGACACCAAATATGCTGGCACCTTAATCTTGGACTTCTCAGCCTCTAGAACTTTGAGAAATTAACATTTGTTGTTTAAGTCACCCAGGCATTTTTGTTATGACTACCCGAATGGACTAAGACAAAAACATTATGTACTTCCATATATCACCTCAGAGGTAGTCAGAGTTTAACCTGAAGATATGAATCTCTAACAGTGGAATTTTAACACAATCATCATGTGGGAAAGGACTCTTTGGTAAAGTGAAATTTAAGGTGTTTACTAAATGCTCAGCTATCCAGAGCTCGGGCAAGCTCCTTCCAGCCCCCCACAGTATCTTTTCCCCCAATTATGTGTTAGCTCATAATTCAGGTGCTACTCTTGAGCACGTAACTTGTACACGGGTTTCTAGCCTACAGACGTCATAAGAGACCAAAATATGCCCTCCCAAAGTATGCCTTTTGGGCATAAATAGTATTTTGAGCTGATTATTTTGAGAAACAGCACACACTGGATAAGCTCTGAAAATAGACTTGTAATTACCCTTTTGTCGGGGAAATTTACATTAAGAAACCCTCTATTTGTCAGGTTGTCTCCTTCTTGGTGCCAGAAAGAGAAGGGTGATTCTAAATCACAAGAAATTTATCAGTCGGGAAGGCATAACAAGCTCACCCTGTTTACAGTGCTTTTCCTGGTCACCTTCCTAAAATGTGCCACCCCACATCTTTCTTTCTTTGTTTTGGTTGAAGATGAATTCTAAGTCATCTTTTCCGAGCTACTCATTCCCTAGATTTCTCCAACGCATGAGGGGGGAACCCCCCAAAAAACAAAAAGGAATTATCTTCTGGAGGGTGGGCCACTTGTAGTAGAGCGGAGGTGTCCACCCTGCAGCCCACAGGCCATATGCGGCCCAGGGTGGTTGAATGTGGCTCAACACACGACTGCAAATTTACTTAAAATAGGATGGGATTTTTTTGTGATTATGTGTCACAATGTCAAGTAAAATAAATATACGTACACTCTTGCTATTTGTACGCATGCATGCACAATCACACCTTATTCATTTCATCACTATTTGGCAGCACCTACATTTGCGAGCAACTATTTTCAAGAACAAAACACATTAAGGGTAAAATTAGAACCAAAATATCTGATGAGCCCCTTGAGAACTCACTGAGAATTGCAACTACTTCTATCAAACCAGGTACTGGTGCACTGGTTTCTCAAATACAATGCCAAACAGCCCACTATTTTTATGTTGCCCTCTTTTCTTTTACTTTTACAATAAAAAAATTTTAAAGATCACTGATATTTTATTATGTAGATATTTACATTTTCTATATTAGTAATCACAAACTTGGGACCTGCTCAACAATTTCAAAAGATTATCAAAAGGGTCACTGCATAATTAGGATTATTATGTAAGGACGTTTTTACTTATCTGTGGTGGCAGATATCACAAAAATTAGGCATGGACCTTTTTTTGCTCATCAGTTTTCATTAGTGTTTGTGTATTTAATATGTGGCCCAAGACAACTCTTCCAGTGTGGCTCAGAGACGCTGAAAGGTTGGACACCCCTGTAGTACAGGATTCCTCCACTAGGTGGAGCTCTAGGAACCCATCTGTATCAATGTACCAGCTGGCGTTGTTGTGAGCTGTTTGGCTTCAGTGAATTTTTCTGAAGACTCTTCCAATGCGTGTGCCGATTTCATGATGGGTGATTTACAAGCACACCAGCCCACACCACGCTGAGTGTGCAGCAGTTTTTGATCAACAACTGCAGGATGCCTGTGCCCTGCCCTCCCTATTCACCTGATCTCTCCCCAAGTAACTTTCTTTTGTTTCCCCGATGAAAAAGTCCTCAAAGGGAAATGTTTTGCCAATGTGGAAGAGGTGAAACAAAAAATGGCAGAAGCACTAAAAGGCATCAAAATTGACGAGTTCAAAAACTGTTGAGTAGTGGAAAAAACATCTTGGTAATGTGTGTTGAATCACATGGAGACTACTTTGAAGGTGACTAAAGTTTAATCATGTAAGAACAAACACACGATTTTTTTATAAATAAATTCCAGGCTTTTGGGGTCCCCCTCATATATATGAAATAGACATGTTAATAAACTTCTGTTGGTTTTTCTCTTATGAATCTGGCCTTTACTAAAGGTGCCCGACTCAAGAACTTACATGGGCAGTGGAAAGTATTTTTTTTCTCCCCAACAAGGGCCCGTATGTCAATCCTGGGACTCCCTGTCCCTGAGGCCTTGTTTCCCCTGTTGCAAGGAGTCCTGTCAGCACTTCAGGGATTGGCAGGACTGCAAACAGCCTACTCAGTCCAGGCCACATCTGAGCAACACACATCTGACTGAAGACAAGAATGGCTTGGTATTTTTGAAGTCAGGCCATTCAGTCCAATGGGGGAGACTCAGAAGGGCCTTCTGCCTCCAAGGACTCAGCCTGCATCTCAGCTTCACATCTCCCTGAACTGCTCCGGCTTCATCCCCCTCACCTTCAGAAGGTGCTGATCTCAAGGGCACTCAACCCTCCTGCCTGCTCAACTCCATTGTAGAGTCTGTTTCTATGGAAACCAGTATGCAGCAGTACAAAAGAAAGGTGAAGAGCACCCGAATTTGTGAGACATTCTTGCTCCACACACCCCCACATGGGGCAGCACTCCGTAAACCAGACAGTATCCAGTTAGTCTTGTAATCAGAAATGGACCTCAGTGGGGCACAGGAGACACCCAACACAATACTGGCTTAAATAGAATGGGGGCAAGCCAGTCAAATGTGGATCTTTCTTTGGGCCCACTGTCCTGTGATGGCCAGTGTGGGTCCCACCCTCTGGCTGCATGGGCTACTGACAAGGTGCTACTTTCTGACCCCAAGGAAGAATTGGGAAAGGCAGTCGGCTGAACCTCATATGACTACTCTTTGGAGACCAGCAATAATAAATGAGCGCTCTTGCCACAGTTTACTGTATTAGAAGAAATAAAGCAAAGGAGAAAAGAATTGAAAGATTCCTTTTAAGTTTTATCTACTCAGACTGAAAAGTCTCAGGGGAAAGTCTCTGTCTTAGTCCCTCCCTGTCTCCCCCTCTGTTTATCACTCCTGTGCCTAACCTCCTTTTCTCTCTTTCCCTCCAGCCCTGCTCAATCATTTGGAGATGAGACTTCCAGAAATTCAACCCTCTGAGTAGCAAACAAGCATCACTGAGCCCTGGTACTTCCCTCTGAGGGGAATCTGGGATGGACAGTTGGGTATACGTAGGCCAGCAACTAAGATGGGGCCAAGGAGCCTCTGACAAGCCAAGGATGACACTTTATTATTTCCTCTACTTACTGGGATCCAAGGGTGTCTGCTACATGCCAGTGCCCCAACCTGAGCTAGGAATACCATGTGACCACAGACAGCCTTTCCCAGAGCCTATAGTCTAACAAGGAGATTGATATTAATCCAGGCATCATAGATATAGATGCCAACTTACAGCTCAGCTAAGACACAGTGGGAGGACCGCAGGTGGGGCTATAAGACAAGAGAACCGGACACTGGAGTAGAACAGTGGGGATGACTTGGAGTGGGGCCAAGTGCTCCCATGAGCTAATCAGGCCCCCAAACCACCCTTATCTGAGGTCAAGGGCCCCTGTGCACATGGTGCTGCTGAAAACCAGAGTATGCGGTTTAAGATTTCAGGGAACAGAATTTTTTAAGGAAGTTATCAAAAATAGTTAAAATAAAAATAAAATTTTAATAAAATATGAGCTATTCTACTGATTTCTGAGTGAGGTGTGCCTATGCTTAGGGAATATATAAAGAACATTGTGTATTTCATTTTTATCTCACTCTTTTAGGAATTCTGGTTTGATACTGCTTTGTAATGTACATAAAACAGTCACACAGTAGCACTTGCATCTCGTTTGTAAACAAGCAGGCGTACGTACACTCAGGAGTGTCTCACTGATGGGGTGGGTGCCTAGACAAAAGTTTAGAAATTGGTGCTATAAAGTGTGTAGCAGTTACCTGGTGGTTAGTAAGGATAATTACTATTTACTGAGAACTTACTATATGCTTGGCAATAGTAACCCTTTATACAAACTATTCCACTTAGTCCTTTTGAAGTTGGTACTAGTATTGCTTCATTTGGGGTTAGGTCACACACAAAAGATTACTTCGCAGGCTAAAGGTAGACCTGGGGGTTTGAACTCCAGGATTCTGACTGCAGAAGGGGCCACTAATCACCATACATGCCATTTCCCACCACATATGTGTTGATGTTTAAAAGAGTACTATTTTGGTTTATTTTTTCAAAAAGGTTACTTAGGAAGGATACTTTGTTGAAGGATAACACATAATAAATACAGAAAATAGTATCAAATGACAAGGTATGAATCATACTTTTTAAAGATTGGCCTCCCAGGAAACATAATCACCATGATCTTGAACTGTATGATCTTGAACTGAAAAGCACAGGGAATTGGAGAGAACAGCTTCAGAGCCCCCAGGCACCAACTCCCTGCCTCACAGTCATGAAACCTTCTGTACCAAAGTGTCCTTCTGTACCAAAGTGGGCGGCAGCTACTCAGCATCCCAAAGCACTGGTCCATGGTGTGAACACAGTGTGCTCTGCTATGCCGGCTCCCACAGTTCCTAGGAAAGGTGTCTGTAATACCACGGTAAGCCCTTCTGGAACTAGACAGATGGATGGGCAGATGGATGAAATCCTGGTTTCCACACGTGGCCAAGGCTGCAAAGGCCTAAGAACCCTCATCATGTGCTCAGTGACCTAAGAGGATGCAAGACCAGGCTACAATCAGGAGGCCGGAGTGACTGGGAGATGGGCGGGCATTCCAGTTGTTTCTGCCTATGGTGGTCTGGGGTATTTTCTGGGGCTTGATGCCGGGAACCTGAGAAGCCATTCCCTTTACTCCCATAGCCCCTTTCCCCTTACCAAAGTTGTCATGTTAGAAAGAGCACCAAACCCAGTGTTCAACTTACTCCTATATTTTCACATCACTCTTCTTTTTCCAACCAAGAGAGAACTATGTCTCTCATAGGGGAGACATGAGTCTGATCTATGCTCAAACCACATGTCACACCAAGAGGCCATAGTCACCAACAGCCTTTAGATTATTTTGAGTAACAAGGCTTTTTATTAAGGATTAAAATGGAATAGCTGGTTAAATTCAATCCCTGACCCAAATGAATATTCCAGTGGTCCGTTGCCTTAGGACAGAAGTCCTGGGAGGTGATGTGTGTAGAAGAAAAAAGAAGTCCTCTGCCCAGTGGTCAGAATTTCCTGAGTACTGCACCCACGGTCCCATCTCAGAACACAGAGCTGGCATCTAGGTGCCAGGGGCTTAACCCCAACTCACATAAACGTATCAGGGGAAGGAACGCTGTCTTGGGTAATTCTTAACCCTGCAGTTTGGTGTGTTCGAGTTGTAGCTGAAGTGTGGTGGGACAACTCCTGTGACTAGGCTGCGAGTTCTGAAGGCAAGCTTGCCGAAGTGGCCCAGATGCTACGCGGAGCCCTCCCGCCTTCAGGGAACCACGTTCCCACAGTTCTGCAGTTCCTGTGTCCTCCCCACTCCAAGGTGATGTCCCTGCTTCTCCTCCACCCTTCTCTCCTGCAACAAATATAATTTTGCCAGGGCTTTTTGCATTGACAAAATTATCTTGAATATGATGAAAAATATAGCCAAAAAAATGACTTCTAGAAAGGAGAAAATGACTTTTAGAAAGCACAGGCATCTAATGTTGTTTAGTTTTGTCTTCTGTTTTGAAATTCCCTTCTTCCAGACCGCTGTGCGGCTCCCTCCCCATGTCACCGAGATCTTGGCTTCAACCTTCCCCCTCAGGGAGCCTTGCACGCAGGACAAATCCACCGTTCTGCCCGCCCTCCCTCATTCTGCTAACTTGTCTTCACGGCAGATATGTCCACCTGACATCAGATCACAAATGCTTATGCTCACCTGTCCCTCGTCTGTCTCTCCCCGAGAAGCTAAGCTCCGTGAAAGCAAGGACTTCGCTTTGTTCACTGCTATACATGTACCGCCTAGAACAAATGCCTGGCGTATGATGAACGCCCAATAGAAACATATTGATTGAATGACTACATGAATGAAGAGAATCTATTTTGTTTAATGACTAAATTATAACCAAATCGAACTAATCATCAGGGAAGGCAAATCGAAACCACAATGAGAGAGCACCTCTCACTTGTCAGAATAGCTCCTTAAAAAGACAGGGGGTAACAAGGGCGGACAAGGATGTGAAGGAAAGGGAACCCTCCTGCACTGTTACTGGGAATATAAATTGACTCAGCCGCTATGGAAAATGGTACGGAGGTTCCTGAAAAAATGGATAGTACAATTACCACATGACCCAGCAATTCCTCTTCTGGACATTTATGCAAAAAAAAAATTTAAATTAGGACCTTGAAGAGATATCTGCACTCCCATGTTCATTATGGCATTATTCACAATGGCCAAGAGATTAAAATAACCTGAGTGCCCATCAATGGAAAAATGGATAAAGAAAAAATAGATAAAGAAATACAAAGACACACAATGGATAGTTATTCAGCCAGAAAAAAAAAGAATTTTTTTTTTATTTGCAACAGAGTCGATAGACCTTGGGGACATTATGCTAGGTGGAATAAGGTAAAGGTAAATACTGTATGATCTCATTTATGTGAGATCATAACTAACATTCATGGAAACAGGTGAGAGACTGGTGGTTGCCAGAGGAGAGAAGTAAGAGTTTAGGGAAATGGATAAAGGGAATCAAAAGGCAGCAACTTCCAGTCACAAGGTAAGGAAGTTCTGGGGAATGTGACGTACAGCATGGTGACTGTAGTTGATGATACTGTATTGTACATTTGAAACTCTCTAAAAGAGTAGATCTTAAAAAGTTCTCATCACAAGAAAAAATGTAGCTATGTGAGATGATGCATGCTAATTAAACTTACTGGGGTCATCATTTCACAATAAATACATATATTGAATTATTACATTTTACACCTTAAACTAATACAACCTTCTATGTGAATTATATCTCAATAAAACTGGGAAAAATAAAATAAAAATGCCTTTACACTAGTAAAAAAGTGAGAGGGATACCTAGAGTGTTGAGACATTTCTGAATTCATTTCTCAGGCCAACTTTTGCAAAGAAAGTTGAAGTAAGGTGGAAGGAAACAACTATAACAAAAAATGTTAAGCTTCTCTATTAACAACAGAACTCTTAATCAAGTTTTAGGATAAAAGTAGCTAAGTCTATCCAAACAGCCTCATCCCACTCACTGCCAAACTTGAGATTCCCCAGGACCATCTCTGAGCCAAGACTTGTCACGTTATAGAAACGTAAATCATGAATCCCTGTTCTCTGTAGAATGGAAGAACAATTGATAGTGTCATCCAAATGTTTCTCCAAACCCAAAATGCTGATTTATTGTGATGCTTGCTTTTCTTGGAGTACCTAGAGCAGTTTTAGAGGAAATTTCTTTCCCGTCCTTTATCATCCCCAAGGTGTCCCCACATTAACTGCACACATTTATCTCACAGTCCAGTGACTCTGGCTGGTCACACTGCTCCTCTCACCACAAGAACTTTGCCCTCTGGTCTCTGCAGTCAGAATACTTAAGGAAAGGGAAAGACTGGGGGTGGGGGAAAGGAGTTTACAAATAAATATGCAAGAATTAAGATTCTAAACCACAAAAACTCAAAATTACCGTTAAAAATGTTGAACAGTAGAAAAAAATTAAGACACTGAAATGTTTTAATGCTACAAATGCAAAATTATTTTAAAAAGTCCTATGATTACTGTTGCTCAAAGGGCTTCCTTAAAGAATCACTAAACCATACACTGTTATCAACACAATTGATAATAGCTTCAGTGTGACCCATCTGCAGCCTGGCAATTCTCTTTATGGAAACAATAGACAGGACAGATTACTCAGCAGTGTGACTTACTCCAAAGTATCAGCCCTTACCAAATAATAGTGTCACTTGCCACAGGAAGTGAAAACATGGCAAAATTTTCACTGGTTAGTTCCCTTTGACTGTTTATATTACAGTAAATTGATTTGTGAATGATAGGAAGTGCAAATTTAACTGGGCTGACAACTTTTGAAAATTTACTGGGTCTGCAACACTTTTCTAGCCAAATGATCTGCTGACCCTTTGAACTCAATATGGCAAAAATATAATATATGAAGTCAATGATAAAGAGATTAATAAGATATTCATTCATTCACCAGTTTTAAATCATACTTGTGGTTTTCCCCTAAAAACCAGCTCTTTCCCCTGACTCCTAACTTCTCCATTTCTATCTCAGCAAGATCTGCGAACCCACAGGCCAGGGTAACAGAGTAAGCTGATTTCCTTTCCTCCGTGGCCCAACGGGTCCAAACCCTACAGCATCCCCTTCCTTGCTTCTCTTCCATCTGCCTCTTAGTTACCACTCAAGCTTAGGCCTCATCCAGCTCCTTACTTTTACTCTACACCATGCACATGGCCACCTAAACACTTCTGTGCTTTTGTCAACATTATATTCTTCCACTGACTACAAAGAGAGTGAGCATGACTCAACCTGGCACTCAAGGGCTTCCACAATAAAGCTGTGACTCTCCCCATCCCCTAGTTCACTGGCCTTCCCTACTTCAACAGATTGAAAATGTCTTTCTTTCTTACAACACTCTCTACCCTACTTACCTCTTCCTTGTCATGCTTTTCCGTCTGGTCTGCTTGGAATGGCTCTCTCACCTCCACGCCACACACACATCACCACCATCAGAGTCAGTAGCTATCCTTCTTTGAAATATTTCCTATCATCCTAACAAGATATAATATTGTCCTTCTGAGTGCCTGTGGTACTTGGCCCACTCCTTTGATGCCAGCCTTGTACTGTATTTATTCATTTATTCAAAAGCTGCGTTTTCCCTATTTACTAATAAACTGCTTGAGATCATTCCTAACTTCAGAATTGAAGTTGATAGGACTCATTCAATTCATTTGTATTGAAAGAATGAATGATGGAGAAAGTTTTACCACCTGCTCTTCACAAGCACGTTTTTAAACTTCCTATTGATATGAAATTCAGAAGTGCTTAGTAGATAATTTAGTATTCCTAAATATTACATAACAAATTAATGTGTGTAAAGCCATTATGTAGTAGGATACAGGTTCCAATCAATTAAAACTAGTTAAGCACACTTGGGATCCACAGAACAATTTGACAAATTATTTAAAAAATGACTGGATAAATACAAAACAACACAATCTATTTTTATTCTCACGAAAGTTTGTTTTGAGATCATCAGCTGGCTGCTTATAACGTATAGAAAAATACTGTTTTCACAAGTGTTTAAGTTAAAATATTTTTCTTATCTAAACCTTCATCTGCATTGAGCATGAACAAAAGCTAGGTATATGATATTTCCTGAAATGTTTGTATGTTTACATGTGGTATGAAAACATAGTATGCTGCTGCTTATGTAAATAACAACAGCCCTCATATTTTCCAATTTTATGCTGTTTTGTTGGAAGGAATTCAGGGAGCCATCAATCCCAGTGCTGTTTCCAAGCACATCAATGCCTCACCATCCCAGAAATACACTTACTCTTATATAGCTTCCAAAAGGAATTCATTCCAGCTTCTCCAAATCCTGAAGTCCGGAACTTCATTCAGGCCTCTAAACTACATCCTCCTGAGAGTGAAACTCAACCCCCCATCCTGTAACTTTCAGAAACAAAGGCCAAATGCTTTCTTTAATCTGTGCCACAAAGGAAAAGGACTTCACAGGGCCACGCCAGTGGCTTCTGTGACTGCTGTGCTAGATCTCTTCTTGTGCCCTGAGCATCCTCCTCCCTTTCCAGCTCTGGTCCTCGTTTCCTTCTACCTGGCTCACTGTGAGAGTCCCACACCCCAGCCAAGGCACCCCGTCCTTCTCTGTCACAGGGCCACTTGGGAGCCTGCCTAGCGGTGTGGGGTATGATAAACCGCTCAGGACTCAGGGTAAAGTGCTATGAGTCCCAGTTCTTCCTCTGACCAGTAGTAGGACCCTGGACCTACCATGTAATTTCTCTAGATACACATTTATTTTCTGTAAATACACACCTACGTTCAGATAACACCTTAGTTTCTTCAATCATTAAGTACCTAGGATGCTCCAATTCTACCATCTCCGAGATGATAATGTCCAAATATTCTAGCTGTATATGCTCTACCAAGCATTCAGACTCTTTTGTTTATTCATTCATTTATTCATTTATTTAGAAGAAACTATGCATCGAGCACTGTAATAGGTCTTGAGGATACATTTGTTGATAAAAAGGCAGACCTGCCTTTGTGAAGTTTGTCTACTGGATAGTAAACAACAGGAGAACGATTATTAATAAGCAAGAAAACACATATATAATTTTAGATGGTGCTAAGTAAACAAAATAGAGAAAAAAAGGGAGAGGGGAGACACAGGGGCAACATATGAAAGAATTGTAGGAGCAAGCCCTCTCTGAAGAAATGACATTTCAAAAAAAAAAAAAAAAAAAGCCAAGATGCAAGAGATAAGAAGAAGCCTGACATCTGACAAGCAGGAGCTAGACCATTTTAGACAAAATGATGACGTGAGTGAACGTCCTGGAGCAAAACCCACCGCAGCGCAGTGAGGGGAAGGAGCACGATGTCGCATTTCTGTCCTCACCGTATTCACCCGAACACACGCAGGACTAAACCAACGGTTCCCAAACTTTTCTGCCAGAATTACCTGGTGACCTCCTAAAAATTCCAAAGATCAGGCCACACCCTAAACCAACAAAATCACAAACTCCAGGGATAAAGAAAAAGCATCAGAATTTTTTAAGTCTTCAAGTGACTCCAAAGTGCAGGCATGGTTGGGAACCAGTGACTTAAATCAATTCAGTGCTGAAGGTATTGTTTTACTCACATATGAAATGATGGGGCTCAACTTAATGAGGTCAGGTCCCTTCCCTGCTCTAAATCAAATGACCCTAGGCAGATCCAGGCTCATTTTCACATACCCTTGCCCTCAAATCTCCTTGCCCTCTTTCACCTCTATCCTGGAATTCTCATATTCTCCACCAGGTCTAAAACCTTCAAGTCAGATTCTTCTTTCCACACTGTGCCTATGTCCTATATGAAGCAGATTCTGTTGATCCAAACAGTCTGTGAAGCCTTTTCACCCACAAACCCACAACCACCCCCTCACCCTGCAATTCATCCTGCCCAGTGACCTTTCTGAGCATAACTCCTACTGCTTATCCAAACCATGGCCACCCTTCAAAGCCCTTCTCAAGTGCCACCTCTTGAAAGAAGCCTCCCTAACATATTCATCTGTCTGTGACAACTAATCTGTAAAGTTTCATAGTCTTTATGGTCCCTATGATAAAATTTAGAACTAAATTATATACAGGCATATAGTATACACTGGTATTCTCTTCCCAACAGACTTTAAATAAACTAAAAAGCAAACACACATTTTATTAATCCCTGGCATATATTAAGCATTCAAATATTATCTAGAAGCAGTAATGGCAGCATTCACATTCAGGATAGTGCTGACTGGTGGTCGTATTGGCAGGGGATTTAGAAATGGCAGTGGGAATAGTAGAGAGAGCAACAGCAGCACAACGTAAAGGGCCTCATGAGAGCCAGGCATTTTATACACGTTATCTCGTTTAAACATTGAAACAAATCCTACAAAGTAGTTCCAATTTTCCCACTTTACAAATAGGAAAGTTGGAGATTAGGAAGTTCAAGGAATTTACTAAGGTCATGTAGGAGATCTGTCTGGTCCTAAATTTTTCCCCTATTACTCCATATTACCTCCTTATAAGCCTCCCAATGAATATTCCCTTTTTTGGAATCCTTTTGCTTCTGACATGACTGATTGATATGAATAGTTGCATGCAGCGGAGAATCCCATAAGGAAGACGGACTATGGGTTTTTCATTTTCAAAGGTTAAGTAGAGTCCCCAAACATTAGCATGTAAGCATAAGCAGAAAATATGCACTAATATACTCCTGCCATTTATAACCAAGATATTTCCACTTGATGTCATCTAACACCGTAAGTGTACCAGTGGGTGCCCATTCCCCTGGGTATGGAGTCACCTATTGCCAACCTTGGATGTCTGGAGAAACAAATTCAAATTGTGATTCAATGAGTCACATGATTTAGAAGTTAATCTCAAAATATTCTTGAACCATTCAAGGTCCATTTTATGTGCAGAACTCATACTCTTCCCCATGAAAAAACCAAGGGGACGCCACCAATGAAACAAAATTTCTGATCTGGTGTTTGTTGGCAATTCTGTTAGAGAACAAAATTGTGCTGCTTGGAAATGCAGAAAAGAATATAGGTAAGAAAGTGAGGAGGGAAATAATTATGTCCTGGTATTAAACCAAAGGTAAAACTGAAGAGCATTTGTTAAAGTCCTATGATGCTAATAAGGTCAGTCTAAAAAACTGTTTATTTCAAGACAGGTACTTTTCTATCATCCATGTGAACAGGGAGACTCATATAGCAGAGATTCCCAAAACAGCATAGCTAGAAGTTGCTCCTTTTTATCCCAGAAAAACATTATTTCATTTTCTTTCTGTGTACTTCAGTTTGCTTTCCCAACTAAGTCTAATTTAGGACAACATGATATTTAGTTTGACTTTCCTGAGCCCTCACCACGTGGTAGGAGGAAGTTAATCCAGACATGTGTTAGTAAAAGATAATATTTTAAAAACCACTAAAAATTACTCATCTTCAATGAGAAAAAAATGGCAGGCATCTACCCAAGTATCTCAAAATGGGAAAAAAAGGATAATTAACAGAAACTAAATCCATGTGGGATAAGAGTGACAAGATACACTCCTGTACTGTCAAGGAAGCTCTCAACTCTAACTCAAAATGGATCTGAAATAAGTCATGTGACATTCTCATTCTTAGCATGGACTTGTAGTGTTAAACACATTCATTTATTGGAAAGCTGACCCATAACACACAAGGTACCACAAAAGGTAACTAACTGCACCTGTTTTCTGATCCAGACTCTGGAGAACAGAAAGATATTTTCCTTCTAGCACCTGAGGTGGTTCATAAATTTGCAATAATAAAGCTATATTTTAAAAGATAAGTCATGTCAGAATTTTCCTTTTTTCTACCTAAGGTTCCATAACTAAACTAATGGAGTAAAGCTCTATTGAGATTAATCTCTTGTCAGTGCACTTAAAAGCAGCCAAGTGGCACTGTTGTGTGTTGACAACCAAAAGCCAGTCATCCTAGATCAAGGTTTGCAAGTGCAAATTTTTTCATTCCCCCATTTTCCTTTTGACTTAAGGGAAATTTGAACTGAGTAGTCGGCTGGTAATGTATATAATGATACTCAAAACACACATGTGAAAAGTTGAATCAAGTACCGTGAAAGGCAGAAGCAGCTGAATTATGTATTTTTGTCTAATGTAACTCTGGCTTGCAAAAAATTATATGAAAAATTCTATTAAAAATACAGACAGCTGGGCTTACCATAAGAGTATATCAATGTGTTAACCCCTTAGTCAATCAAATCACACCAATAGTGTGCTGTTGAAACAGGGCACTCATATGTGTGTGTGAATGTATTACTTAGGCTAGCTCATGTATGATGCAATTATTTACACTGGAAAACAAAAAATATGAGATGGGATCCTTACCTTTTCAAGCATAGCGTTGCCTTGGTGAGGACTGATGTTGTGCTGGCTTATTTCTCTCTTATATTTATATTCATAAACTTGGTCAGTGATATTAACCAGAAGTGTTGACGGGCTGAAGGCCAGTTCCCCACAATCATACACAGTTCCACTTTCAATATCAGTTGGTGCTGTGGCATATCGTAAGATTAATCCCATAATGAGGCCTAAAATAAAGAATAAATAATTGTACTGGAGGAACAGAGTCTAAAATGTTCATTAGTGCATGCTTTTAAATATGTGACTTGGAACTTGTAGAAGTAGCAGGTGAAAGAATTGGGTCATTGCCTGGTTTAGAGAATTGTCCACTCTTTCATAGACACTAGTTCAATAGATTGTATTGTTCAAACATTCATGATAGACACTACTACTTGAATATCCAGCATATACTCCCTTCTTTTTTTCTTCTTAATGGACCTATATATTTAGGAGAGAAGAGCTATCCCTCTTCTCTAGCCACCCAAGTGCTTCAAGAAAGCCTTTTCTCTGTGACAGATACTGCATAATCCAGTCGGGAGATGGGCTTCCCCTGGGGAAAGTTCTGGCTGACGGATCAGCATATGTCTAAGATAGCCCCATCAGACTAAAAGAAAGCACTTATGTGGTTGGGGGAGAGGTGTCCTTGTTCTCTCCCTCAAGACATGACCAAGTCAATATATTTCCCCATTTTTTTGGTGGCAGATATCTTGTGACCTTGAGGGGATCCAGCCCAAGTGCACACTGAGGAAGGTAAGACTAATAGACAGACAGACCCAGGTCCTGGACCACTTAGGTGAGCCACTGAATCAACCTATCCTGGAACTAATTCTAGACCTCTTGCTATGTGACACAGTATATTGTCTAATTTTTCAGACAATTTTGAATCAATTTTCAGTTTACTCATAGTCAAATGCATTTCAATGACATACATTCCTTTTAGTAAAGAGTTGAACCCAAGTAATGGCTCTTGACTTTTAAGTTTATAAACTCTGCTCAGATGCTCCTGGTAATCTGATCACATGAATGCCCTTAACATTACAGATTTATTAATAACAGCAAAGAAACATAAAAGGCCTATACACTCCTTAATTTAAAATTAGGAACAAGGTATGTGTTTTAACATAAATCTACTCTTTTAAGATAAAGGTCACACTTAAAACATCCAATGTTAGAGGTTTTACCACTCTCCTTTAATTCATCTAGTAACCTTTCTTTCATTTAATAAGATGTTTTTGGGTGCATATTTTGTACCAGACATTTACTAATTTAAAATAAAAATACAGTTCTAGTCCTACAAGAGCTCACATTTGTAAAATAAAGACCCATACATAAGCAAACAACTGGAATACAATGTGACATGTGCTATGACAGCTGGTAAGCACTCTGCATCATACAAGCACAGAGTGGAGACGCTCCACGGCCTTTTGAATGACGCAAAGCTTCAGGTGGATCTTAAAAGGTCACATGAGATTTGTCCAGGTGAGCTGAATCAGGGAAGCTGGGATTCAGGCTGCACATGTGGGTGGTAGTGCGAGAGTAGCAGCAAAGAAAGCTAGAAGCTGCCCAGGATTTATGTTCTCCAGTGTGCAGAATTGCTGCTGAGAAGCGGCTGCATGGCCAGAGATTGCGTTTCCTGGCTGTCTTGCATCTGGTTGGGTTCTCAACAATGGAATTTAAGTGAAAGTGATATGTGCCACTTCCAGGCCACAACATTGAAGAAGTAGGGGAGTTTTGTCCCTTCTCTCTTCCCATTTATTAGATAGATGAGGAGCGAATAAAGGCACTTGCCCTGAGACGCCAGGTTGGGGAAAGGTATCTACCAACCAGGAATATATGCACTGGACTATTACATGAACGAAAAGTTAATTTCTGTTGTAAAGTCACAGAAATATTAGTGTTTCCATGTTAACAGGAACTAAGATAATTTAATTAAGATAACACATAAATGCAGAGGGACTTAAAAACCCAGTAGATTTCCAAAGTTAATAGTGGTGTAATAAGGGAAGAAGAGAAAAATGGAGGGAGGGAAAGAGTACAGGGGAGAAACTCTAGACCATAGACCATAGGTAGGGGCTAGGTCATGAAAAGGCTCCTCTGCCATGCTGATAAGTTTTCAGTTTTAACCCAATGGCAATATAGAACTATGGAAGGATCTTAGGCAGTGGAGTAAAACAATCAGATTTTCATTTAAGAACTATTGCTTGGGCAACAATGTGGAGAACGAATTAGAGGGAGAGATGAGGATGAAAACAGATTTCTTTTGAGAATATTTTTACCTTAGTTATTCTTCAGTATTTGGCCCACTTTTCCATAACAGTGAGAAATATTGTATCCTAACCTTTATTAACAGGAGAAAATTAAGGGATGGGTATAATCTGCCATGAGTGTTTGGTCTGCTGTGGACGTGGGCGGCCTCCCACGAGCAGCGTCAATGACTACAATACGACTAGTCAGGAAAGACAAGGGAAAACACACCACCTACGCACACTGCCAAGTGCTTTAGGGCACCTGCGTAAGAATCACTTTCCCAACATTCTTTGCCCATGAAGGATTCATTTTCTAAGAGTTTTTTGGCAGGTACCATAAATGGTACCAGGACGTCTGTTTTCCACTCAGTGGGAGATAAAGAAGCGCAGCACAAGACACCATCTACGTGGGGACTGAACAGAAAGAACCTGCATTAATACCATTCCAAGTTCCCACAGGGTGAACCACTCATTTTTGCAATATGCTTTCAATGGAATAACAAGAAGTAAACATGAAGTCTCCACTTTTTTAATTTTCCCAAATGGGGAAAACAAGTAGTTGTCATAATAACAGGCACCTCATACCTGGGACCCTATGGCTAAATTCATACAAGGCCTCAAAATCTGAGTGGCCCAGTCTGCCCCTCTGTGCCAGCTCTGGCCCCCGCCTTCAAGAAGAGGTACCCTGGAGTAAAGGAAGTCAGCTGCTTGAGGCCAGAGGTCACCTGATGGAATGGCCATAAAAACGCACCTGTCAGATAAGGCCTCCCACTGTAAGAAGTGCAGCTGCCCATGGGTTCAGCCTCTATGCCCCGAATCCATGCCTACATCCGCACTGAGGCCAGCCAAAGGCTGAGTGAGTAGGGGTACTAAGATAGAGAGACTCCTCTGAAGGGCAACTCATGGCTCAAGGATGTGCAGTTAGCCTTGCCCAAATTTTCTCAGAGTTGCCCTGCAGCCTAAACCTTCTCCCATCAGCCTCCCTTCCTTCTCTCTCTCTCCGCAGGGTGGGGCTGCACTAAGGTCGACCCCTGTCCCAGCACTCACAAGTTTCCTCCCCATTTTCCTGCAACAGAATATCCCCAATAAATCTTTTACATGATGAATCTCTTCCCAGCATCCGCTTCTCAGAGGATCCAGATTAACTCACTAGGAAAAACACTTGGGCCTGCTTCCCCCTCAGCCCCAAGGGCTGAGAGGAATCCTCATCTTGGCAGAGTATCTTGGCAGAGTAGGAGGAACAGTGGGGAAGCCGCTGCCTCACCCGTCTGTGTGCCTCTGCCAGTGTCAGTAACCCAAAAATGCCTGATGTCACAGGCCAGACACCTGCCCATAGAGCCCATCCACTCAGTGCTTTAGCCATCTGCTGACACAATATGAAGTGTTGGGTGACCAACACCCACATAATATATGAGAGCAGGTGACAGATAAAGTGGAATTGCTAGTAGGAAGAAAATGCTAAGAAAGAGTTGTTTTTACATGCATACAAAGCTACAGGATAAAGAAAGCTACAACCACTTGTGAACAAAAGAAGGAAATGAGAGCCTGCCTTCCACAGCTTATAGATACAAACCACCACTCTCATCAGTGAGTCATGAGTCCAAATCCTATGCACTCAGGAGAAAAGAAGACACCTGTCCTGGCAAAGCAATACCACCCAGCACACACGTGCACAGCCCTGGTCTCAGCTCACATATTCTCACAAGCATGACGCTTCACTGAGCTCTTTCCCCAGCCAGCTGGTGGTGTCTCCTTCTCCAGACAGAACTCAAGTCTGGATGCATCCCTTGCCCCACAAGTCTGGGCACCTGAGAAGCTGGGATGGCAGCAGTGTGGACCCACTCCCTAGTGAACCCCAACCTGTTCCCAGTAGCATCCCAGCCCCAGGATGGAGCTTCAACCATACACCTCATCCCTAAAGCACTCCTATCCCATGAACTCCATCTCCAGTCCCATCTGTGGGGCCCATATTTTGGTGCAGCCTGTCTCTGAGCTCCCTCGTCTCTGAGTTCTTACAGCACTCACAGTGTGAACCACACCCCTGCTGGCCTGATTTTACAAAGACATATTGTTTGGCATTGCTTTGCAGACCTTGGCTGTGTCTCCCCCTCCAGACAAAGAGGCTGCTTAGGACAGACTCAATGCTGTTCTTCTCTGTCCTCTAGAAAAAACTAAACACTTTAGGCAGAATTGTAACCCAACTTTCTCCAAGTCTGCAAACTGCCTTGGAGTCAAGAAGAAAGGATCCTTTGAATGTGTGCAGTTAGTCAGTGACCAACATTTGAAAATAGCATGTGTAAGGACCTTACAGGGCTTGCCACATAGCTTTCCTAGCTGCCGCCGCCTGACAGGCAGTGACAAGGTGATGTTACGGGACAGGGAGGAGGGAGGGAGAGAGGGATGAAGGGGAAAGAGCCCGGAGCACTCTGAAGGAGCAGCACGAGAAACATGAGCCTTGCAGTTCTGGCCCAGCTCTCTCTCTCTTCAAGGCCACGTTAAAAACGTGAGAAAACTCTACTCCCGCCCTCCTCATGCTTTCACACCACACACACACACACAAGGCGTTGCTCTGGAAGTGTGGGAGTTATTGAAAGGAGTAAAATATGGCCTTGATCCTAAAACATTAAAATATTCTAATACCACCATCCTTTTCCTCTTGCTGAATCCTGTGATCCTGATTTCTGGTAAGAATAAGGAACCCTTAGCCTGCAATTCATAACCGATTCCCCATAGAACTGACATTCACCCCGATGCCAAAGCGCCTTCCTAGAGGGCCCTGCTGAGAGGAATACAGATGGGGATTTCCTTAAATACGTAATGATTATATTTTTAATTACCGAAACAGATTTCAGAACAGTTTTTGAAACACAAAGTGTTAAAATCTCGGGCTCTGTTGAAAGCTCCCGGGACAGACACTCGCACAGGCAGTCTCCTGGGGGCACCCCCCACCTTCGCTGCTGCCCCACAGGAGCACTACCGCCGGAGCCGCACAGGCCAGCTGGACACACACATCTAAGCATGTGTGTATTTAAATCCACACGACACTGGGGAGAATTAGGAGGCTAGCGCAAATGGAGCTAGTACATGACGACTGTAGAGGAACTGAGTCTTACAGTTCTTTCACTCGATGCATTTAGTGGCTGCCAAGCATAAACTAGACATAGATGAGGCATTCTCCCTTACCAAAACAAGCAGCTAAATTCTCAAACTATTGATGTATAATACTATATTTCAATTTCATTAGTGTATCAGACACCATTGATTGTCAACCCACCATCCATCCCCTTTTTTCCCAACAAAGCCCAGATCTGTAAAGCTATCCACCCTTCCCATGTGCTTAGGGTAAGTTGACCTCATTTCCAGCTCCAGGAGTGCTCCCACTCCCCTTGCCGATAATTGGTTCTACAAAAACACGTGACCCAATTCCAGCCAATGAAAGTTAAAGAAAGCAGAGTAGGGAGCTTCTTAGAGAGAAAGAGGAGGGAACACTCTATTCTTCAGGACAATCCCCCTTGTCACCCGCCTCATGCTGAAGTCAGGAAGAGAAGTGCAGAGCAGAGGAAAGAACCTGGGTCCTTGATAACGAGAGCCGGCTCTGAATTAGCCAGCCCTGAAGGCCACTCTTCCCTGGACTTCTAGTCATGGGAGATAATAAATGTCCTTATTGCTTAAGTCTTATTACTCAGAGTTTCTGTCACTATCCCCTGAATGCATCCTAACATATAGAAACATTTTTATTTGTTTTTTAACACGTGAAAGTGCAAAGTCCAAAGGAACCCTAAAGGAGAGACCACCTCTCCAGCCAGCAGAGTGTTAGGAAAGGCTTCACAGAGGAGGTTCTTAGGGATGTATAGGACGTCCCCAGGTAAGAACAGGGCATGGGTTTTCTAGGGAGAAGCATACGAAAGTTCATGAGCACAGTGCTAATGAGGCACGTTTCGCAGCTTGGTATGGCTTACTAGGCAGCTGAGATCTAGGGCCCCAGCAGAGCCAAGGAGGAGAGGGTGTCCAAGAAGGAGACAGTATTGGCAAGAAGGTCTTGTGGAAAAACTGAGTGAGTTCTTTGCTGGCAAGCAGATTCGCTCTGGTTTGGAGCACAGGAAACTGCATTTGGAGACAATTATCCGAAGGAAGAAGGAAAGAACTGCAATACGGTAAAGACCTGGAGAAGAAGTTAATATCAGAAATTATGTCTGTTTATGCGAGGAAGAATTTAGCAAAGGAATTTGAGTAGAGGAGTTTCAAGATGACAGGAATAAAATAAAGCCTAAGTTAGAATGTTCTTTACCATTTTTAGGATTTTTTTTACAGTGGGAGACTCTTTAAGGCAGGGAATCTGTGATGTCATTCAGTCACTCAGATAAAAATTTGTGAACCAGGAGTTCAAATGGGGGATGGAGAAGGAAAGGGTGTGACACAGATACAGGGTCTGGCACAGATAAAGCCCCTTTTTTATCACAAAACCTTTTATTACAAAATCATAAGCACGCTGCCCTGGCTGGTGTAGCTCAGTGGATTGAGCACGGGCCTACGAACCAAAGGATCGCAGTTCAATTCCCAGTCGGGGCACATGCCTGGGTTGCAGGCCAGTTCCCAGCAGGGGACACACAAGAGGCAACCGTACATTGATGTTTCTCTTCCTCTCCCTCTCTCCTACCTTTCCCCTCTAAAGATAAATAAATAAAAATCTTTAAAAAATAATTATAAAAAAAATCATAAGCACGGAATTCTGAAACATAACAATATCACACTCAAGCACGTCATATGACATTTTAGGTGCAATGTTCAAATTAAACTATAAATCACTACACCCATAGTATTACCCTACCAACCACACTCAGGCAGGCGTTACTTCTGCCGGACCCTGTGTTCTGAGAAAGCTGAACCAGTGCACACCACTTAACTCTCTCTAAGGCAGTAGCCACAAACGTGAGACTTCAAATGGCATCTCTAGGATTTTCAACTTTTTATTTGATATTTGTCCACATTCCCCATCTTATCAAAGACTTTATCAGACAACTGATATGGTGAGATATTACAGGTTTGAATTTCAAATGCTAAGCACATTTCCTAACATTTTCCCTTTCAACAGTTTAGTTTTATCCTGAGATTGTCAGGGATGGAGAGTAAAAATTTGCAATGCCAGCTGGTCATTTGGGTCTTTTGTTCTTTCTCTCCTCAACCCCCCAACTTTGTAAATTCAAAGGACTAATGAAAAGTGTTGGTGTTGCTAAAAGGACACAATTGTTTTGGTGACGAAAAGATCCCATAAAGGTTTCAGAACAGGTCTGGAGTGCCTCCCGCAGGAGTCTCCCATAATATCTCAAGGTGGGAGGTGGTCCATGAGGCTGGTCCACCTGGGACATTTTGTTCACAGTTTCTTTTTTGTTTGTTTTTTTTTTTTTCCTTTCAGCTTCTCATTTTCTAATTGTTGATATTGTACAGTTTTCTGTCTTTTACCCCACCCCCAGCCCTCCACCCCAGCCCTCCCCATCTTCCTCCCATTTCCAGCCCCCGTAGTTTTTGTCCATGAGTCCTTTATACTTGTTGCTCTAAACCGTTCCCCCTTTCCCCTGAAATTCCCTCCCCTCCCCCTCTGGTCACTGTCAGACTGTTCTCAAATTCAGTGTCTTTGTTTATATTATGCTTGTTTGTTTGTTTTTGTTGATTAGGTTCCTGTTAAAGGTGAGATCATATGGTATTTGTCTTTCACTGCCTGGCTTATTTTGCTTAGCATGATGCTCTCCAATTCCATCCATGCTGTCGCAAAGGGTAGGAGCTCCTTCTTTCTTTCTGCTGCATAGAATTCCATTGTGTAAATGTACCACAGTTTTTTGATCCATTCATTAACTGATGGGCACCTAGGTTGTTTCCAGCACTTGGCTATTGTAAATTGTGCTGCTATGAACATAGGGGTGCATAGGTTCTTTTGGATTGGTGTTTCAGGGTTCTCCAAGGAGGACATACAGAGGATCCAGAGACACATGAAAAGATGCTCAATATCTCTAGCTATCAGGGAGATGCAAATTAAAACTACAATGAGATACCACTTGACACCAGTCAGAATGGCCTTCATAAACAAAGCAACAAACAGCAAGTGTTGGAGAGGTTGTGGAGAAAAGGGGACCCTTTGCACCCTAGTGCACTGTTGGTGGGATTGCAGATTGGTACAACCACTATGGAAAACAGTATGGAATTTTTCTCAGAAAACTAAAAATGGACATACCTTTTGACCCAGCAGTTCCACTGCTTGGATTATATCACAGTTTGTTTTTTTTTTTTTAATGATTTTATTTATTTTTAGAGAGAGAGGAAGGGAGGGTGAAAGAGAGGCAGGGAAACATCTATGTGTGAGAACAACATTGATTAGTCTCCTCTCGCATACACCCCAACCTGGGACCGGGCTGAAACCCAGCCATGTGGCCTGACTGAGAATTGAACTGGCAACTCCTTGCCCCATAGGACAATGTGCAACCAATTGAACCATGCTGGCCAGAGCTCATTCACAGTTTTCATCTTCTCAGAGGACAGATATATACAGGAAATGACAGAAAGTCCCAACCACCAGATTTTCTGCCATGGTGGGGTATCCAATGTTCTCTCCCATCTTTGTTGCAGGACAACACACACATGCCTGAACACACATATACAACATACACAAACAAACCCACAGATGCAACACATAAAACATACACAAACACACACATACAAGCACATAGATACAATACACACAACATACAACATACTCAAACACACATACACACACGTACAGATATACATAAACACATACATATAATCAAATACAGACAGAGACATTTCACAAGACTCTGGCATGCCTATCACAGCATTATGGATAACTTCTCTCTGGAAATTACCTTAGACAATAACTTATACATAGCTAACATTTCCTTGCAACCATCTTAAGAACTTTATGGAAGAAATATATAGAGATCTCTAACTAGACCCACACTGACTAAAGCAAAATGATTTCTTACTTTACAATCTTTACACAAAACAGTCTATTTTTTCTCAAACCAGAGTTGGAAACATTACCAAGTATTGTAAATAGTAAAAAAGAGAGAGACTGTCCAACCAACAGAGATGGTCTCCCAAACTCCCTCTTCACTACAGGGGAGTAATGAAGTGAGGAAGAGAACAGAGGGGAAAACAGAGGAGGCAAAACTAGGAACCGTATGTTCAATTTCATTTCCCCAGTGAAGTAGTGCTCACACTTCAGTGCATCAGAACCCTCTGGAAGGTTGTTAAAATGCTGGTTGCTAGCCCCCAATAGGTCTGGGTTGGGGCCTACACATTTGTGTTTCTAACAAGTTCTCAGGGGATCTGGTGCTGTGAGTCCAGGGGCCACACTGTGAGAAGCAGTCCTGTAAGACACGAGTTCCTACCAATCCGAGTACCATGCCTGCTGTGGAACTCCCTCAAAATCCATGCCCTCTCAGGCTCACACGCACAGGGTTCACAAAGCCTGGGGGGCCCAGAGATATGATTAATGATTCCACCTTCAGTCTCTTCCAAAAGCTCCATTCAATTAAACTAACATATGGTGAAAGCCTATATTGCATGATCCATGTGAATAAGACACAGTCCCTTCTCCAACTATTCAGTACCTTCCACACCCAGTCTGACAACCACTGGCATATAAAACCAGAATGACTGTGGACTTGCACCACTGCTTTCCTTGATGCTGGGGCAGCTTCATCACTCTCCCTGGGACGTTTCAACCCAGTCACTTGGCATGGATCTGCTCGCACTGTCTTTCCCATGCTGGGCTTATCGGTATGGACAGTATAACATTACTGAAGCTTCAGGATAAAAGAAAAACTTAACTACCCACCTCCTCTCCCCAGCCTTTCCCTATTTCTGACTTCATGAGACAGTTACATATCAAGCGCAGATGTCGATGAGAGGACAACTGTGGCCAAAATTTGAGAACACTAGCTTTCAAAAATGGTGTTCTTGCCTGTTATTCTCTGCAGCTTTGGCCAAGCCATAAATTTCCTGAGTTTCTATGTCCTCACATGCAAATTAAAGATCATCCTGCATACTTTGCATGGATGTAGTAAGAATAGTGAGATAACATTAATAATGTGTGTATGCAGTTATTAGATATCTCATTATCTTTCTTCTGGAAGTACCTGGCAAAAAGTTGGCACTTACTAAACGACAGCAACACTTCTCGGGCTAGACGTGGGATACAGGTGAAAGAACACGGGATTTATGGTCCCAGTGGTTACTAGCACGTTACTTTTTTGTCTCTGAGTTTCAGCTTCCTCATTTGTAACATGAAAATGATAATACCCACTCCCCACCAGCACCCATGCATCCATAATCACAGCCAGGTTTGTGATACCTGGTGGCTGCATAGAGCCAAACTGCCAAGGTCAGAGTCCCAGTTGGGGCATTTAGATCTGTGTGACCTGAGACAAGTCACTTCATTTTTTGTTGCCTCAGTTTCCCCATATAAGAATGGTTTTGTGAGGATTAACTAAGTTAACATATGTAGAGTACTTCTGACAGCGTAGTTCACTTTATAAATGCTATCTGTTAGCTACTGTTACTATTATTATATATTATTTTGATAGAATAGATGGTTAGCAGATGTTAGTTCTTTATGTCCCCATTTCACCAACCACATAGTTTGAATTAAATTTAGATTATATATTCTATCTGTAAGTAGTTTGAACCATAAATTCTATTTTCTTGATGTGCAGAGTCCTCCCATTGTAGAACTCGGAGAGCAAATCCTCTGAGATCCCATAGTCCTTTGCTCAAAGGGCTTCCTCTGTAGCTCCTTAGGGATTCAGAAGCACAGCGGAATATGTAGGAGTTCATTTTCTTAAAATTAACTTCTGAAAATGTACCGAGAGTAATATGCCTTTGACTTTTTCACTTCTTTAATCTTTCTTTGGCTAACACTTTACAGCATGGGAAGTCTTGCCTTCATCTCTGAAACTCCTTTAAATCAATCTTTTTATGCCAAAAAGGAGAGCACATTTAGTTCACTGGGCTCTTAATCCTAATTATCTTTCCTGCAGAAACCTTCAAATAAAAGCAAAGTCACTAGGATTTTCTTAATTGACTTTTTAGCCATTTTTTAAAAAATATTTTCTTTATTCATTTCTTTATTTATTTTTAAAGAGAGAGGAAGGGAAGGAGAAAGAGAGGAAGAGAAACATCAGTCATTTGCCTCACGTATGCACCCTGACCCGGGACCAAACCAGCAACCCAGGCATGTGCCCTGACCAGGAATTGACCAGGAAATTGAATTTGTGCAGAGCCCTTTCCTTTGCAGACAACGCCCAACCAACTGAGCCACAGGTGTCAGGGCTCACTGTGATTTTCATATGACAGTCCACCACGCCCTGAATCTGCAGGCAGCCCTCACTGCACCGGTGGTGTAACTTCCTCTCTTCACCTCACTGAGAACAGATTTACTGAAGGCTCACTACAGAATCAGAGCTGGACCAGAAGAATGGAGAGTGGTTAAACACCAGCTAAATTTTTGTCTGGGAAGAAGGACCCAGAATCACATGCTGATGGGGTTCTGGGAAGAAACTGGTTTGGGTTGGAGTGGCTGAGAGATGCCTGCAGCTGAAGTCAGTCCTGGTCTAAATTTTGAAAGACTTTGGAGCTGCAAGGGAACTTAGTAATACCTATTCCTTTCTTCCTTATTTTACAGACAAGGTAAGTAAGGCCAGAGGCTAAGTCACTAGTCTGAAGTAATGCATCTAGCTACAGGGAAAAAAAAATCATCAGGATTTAAAAGCTCAAATTCCCAAGAAAGGATCCAATGCTTCCTCCATAAAGCATGCACATTTGAACCAGTAGAACACCTGGGGGAGGACCTTCTAGGCAGCGGGAAGGGCAAGGTGTAGCCTATGCCCATCCTGAAGGCCTGGCGGTCAAGGGGGGCGGGGCTAGACTGGGTCAGGGAAAATGACTCAGCAGGGGAGAGTGACACCATGTCCAACGGCCCGATTTTGTCCTGTGGGCATCTAAGCAGTGCTAAGATGAAATTGATGTCTTAGGAATTTTTAAAAAAGAAAGATAGCTTTTAAAACGTTGCCAATTCACTACGTGACTGTATTTTCTTTAAATCTTGAAAACACGCTGCTGAATAAACTACACTGGCCCTATTAAACTGGTTAAGTATATTCTTAAGGATCAGATATAATTTAATAGTTTAATACGACATAGTTTAAGGAATTAAAAATCTAAACTTTGTGGCTTAAATTTTCATTTCTGCCCACTAAATAATGAGCAAAATTTCCACAGAAAGTCAGAGTCCATGTCATATATTGTAAGGCCATGAACTGAAAGGTAGAATTCTGAGAGGTTCGCATTGCTCTGTCCCTAAGCGCAGATCCCAGCCCTCAAGCACATGGCATTATGAATGTCCTATAAAATATGGGAGCCCCGGTGATGTGTAATGGAACTCTTAATGCTATCAGGAAATGAGCAATTTTTCTTTTAGGGACAAGAGCAGGGGATACAGGGCCCTGCGTGAGCAGTGCTAAGTGCACCAGCTGTTGTCAATCAATACTTTGACCATTAATAGTCATTTAAGCTTTTAGTCCAATTTAAATGAATATCACCATGATGTATATTTTAAATCAGTTATAGATTCTAATCCTTAGATTCTGAAATAATGAGAGCCATAGAACGCCATGAGACTCAATTATCCATTGCATTCCTGGTGAGGCAAAAGTACTGTGAGAATGTTGCCACCAATTTTTAAAAACCTCCTGTGGCCCTTAATACCAAGAGAAAAGCTACTATTCATATAGAGGATTATTTGTATTTGGAGTAGCAGATTTATCTCCAAAGAACAGAGTCAAATTAAACAACACATGTTTTAAGTTTAACAAGTTGGAAATTGCTTCTAACAATAAGTAAAAAAGCAGTTAAATGATCACTTTTTCTCTCATTTTACTTTAACTGCTCATTTCCTAAGGCCCTCTCCCTAGAGTGCTTTAATTGGGCTCTCCAGCATACTGATAAAATGCATCAATATCTATTACATCCTCTGAAGGGTATTTAAAACATATCAACAGAATACCAGCAGGAAGACAGGGGGCAGACTGAGCTGAGGTATTACAGAAAATTCAGTGTTTTAGAAAAATACTTATGGTTCTTGATACAGGGGAAAATGACATGCATACAAAAAGGTGACGCAGGCAGGAGCAGTATTCAGTCCAGTAGAGGAACTGTTAGCCAGATTCTTTGGTAAGCATTAGGTTCAGAATTGCAAAATCTTAGAAGATGGTTCATTATATGTATCTATGTGTAGGATGGAGATGACTGAGGTACACTTTACTCTCAAATGTGCATCTCCTTAAAAAAAAATGGTTTCAGGTTTAATTTTTCACCATAGTTTTGTCTCTTTTCTTCCCCATTGATTATCCTCAGGATCCTGGTAGGACTCCAGCAAGAACCACGAGTTCCATCCTTGATGCTAAAGGGTTTTATCTAGTCTTATTGTGAAATTTTACTCTTGGACTTCCTAGAAAATCAAATCTGTCTGACTAATCCTGAAAGCATAAACAGTATGAGGATGCATCTGGATCTCACAGACAGCCGGTCCCCAGAATGATCATTGAGAGAACTGACTTATTTTAAAATACCTTTGGCATCTCCGAGAGATGGGAGGTTGAATCCCAGCTCAGCAGCTAATTAATTACATAACCTTCACCTCTATAAGTCTTGGCTTTCTCTCCCTGAAATGAGGATGTCGGAATTATGCTCTCTAAGGCTACTTCCCACTCTATGAATTTCAAACTTGTGTATAGCTACTGAGCAATTTATTCACTTGGCATCTTCTTTCCCTGTGTCATTTAGAAGTGTTTATTAGAAAGTCCTATCTCATCCCACTGTTGTAGTTTCAGACTATTTTATTACGTCACTGACACAAACTCCCTAATAAACACTTGAGATATAACATTTAGATCATCCCTAGGGAAGAAATATGAGAAGCCACTAATGCCATCCATATGGACTATTTTCAGAGACTATCAGTGAGAGCTCTTTTAAGATGAACATGAACTCATTAGACACGTGGATGAGTAAAAGCACAGGACCCCTGCGTGAGTAGTTATTCAGTTTATGGGAAGTTACTTTACTTCTTTGAGATTCAGTTTCTTCCTCTGTGTAATGAGAGGGCTGGCGAAGATAACCTCTAAGAGCCCCTTAACTTCGAACAACTTCAGCTCTATGCCAACAAAAAATATGAAACAACACTAAAATAAAAGTCTTTTCATTGATTAATACAGTTCAAGACAACTCAAGAATAATCAAAATTCAAGTAGTGGAATAGTAATGTCCTCACAATTTTATGATCCTTTTACACTGCACTATTTCAGAAACTGCTTTCAATAACTTTCACATTAAAAAATCATGAAAGAAAAAAATTCTGAAAAGATCAAAATCAGACAGCTCAACTTAATCTAACTCTCATAAACTTGAAGCCTAAACTCCCTTAATAATATCAATTTAGAGAAATGCTATTTCAACTGTTGTGCAATATGCTAATATTTTGTAACTTCAACCACAACTTAAAGTATGCCATGCAGTTTTTGAGGGTTAAAGGTAATCTGACAATTTTCAGGTTCAAAATAAAAGTTACATTTATTGTACTAAGTATATTTTAATTTTAGTAAGTCTCTAAATTTAACCAAAAGTTTTACACAACAGAATTGCTAGCATATTGGGTTGGCCAAAAAGTCCATTACGTTTTTCCTGTATGATGGCTCTAGTAGCACTTGGTTGTTTTTAACTTCACTCAAAACAATTCTGTTAGACTGCATTGTGATAGCTATCATATCAGCATGCATTAAAAAAACTTATTAAATTGTGAACTTTGTGCAGCCATTTTAACATTGAAAATGGAAGAAGATATGCAACATCTTTGGCATATTATGCTTTATTTTTTCAAGAAAGGTGAAAACACACCTGAAAAGCAAAAAAATATTTGTGCAGTGTGTGGAGAAGGTGCTGTGACTAATTGAACATGTTAAAAGTGGTTTGTGAAATTTCTTGGTACTATTGACATTCTGGCCAAATAATTCTTTGCCTTATGCATTGGAAGATGTTTAGCAACACCCCTGGTGAAAATGAAATGTGTCTTTTATTTTATGGAAGAAATGTAACAGACACTTTGGCCAACACAACAGATAAGCTGAAATTGGTTCAATCAAATGCAGGGCTATGAAGGGATCCTTCCCTCTAATAACGATTTGTGATTTTAAAATCTGCATTGTTTTGCTAAACCATGTGTAGTCCTTTAATTTAATGCCAAGAATTGCATTGTTTCTGGCTTCTCAAATTATATCCCATGTCCTCATTATTTATTAGCCAACTCCAGAGTAAGATCCTGGACCACTGATAATGGAGAAGGGCAAGTAACTGGAGCCCCTGGCTTGACATCTGACATCACTTCCTTTCTGTTTGACTATTTCTCTACGACCTCACCGTGATTTTTC
Organism: Glossophaga mutica; assembly: GCA_039655065.1. NCBI lineage: Eukaryota > Metazoa > Chordata > Mammalia > Chiroptera > Phyllostomidae > Glossophaga > Glossophaga mutica. The sequence goes on along the minus strand of CM077304.1, from coordinate 169,227,656 downwards.
CACCGCAGGTGAGAGTTTTGTTATGGGATTTAAGACCCTCAATACAAAGAAATTTAACTCTACACTCTGAATGAGTCAGCTTATCAGTATCCTGAAAGGAATTGCACTGCTTAGCCCAGAATTTCTGTACCTGCTTAAGTGTCTCACAGTGGGATCCAGATAGGCAAGGCAGTTCTTATGGTCTCCACTCATGACTATACATTGTTATCATCTGGACATCGTGTGGTTAGCACATAAAATGAGCATTGATCCCCTTCCTGGAACCTCAGCTGTATTTAAAGGCTTTAGGGCCTCCAAAATGAGGGAGGTAAAATATAGTAAAACTATATTCTTTGCTACGAATTATAGCAATGCTTCACCTGTTTCCCTTGTATTCAAAGTTCCTATTCATCATCAGGCTGAGATAAAGTGGTAAAGTGAACTATTTCATCAATAAGATCAGTTTTTAAACCAGTAGTGTCTTGGATTTTACTTTAAAAGATGAGAGTATGGCCTGGATAATTGCTGTCACATTTAATTCCAAAAGGAATGACATTATAAATTACACAGGTAGAGCAACACTTTGAGAGTTTAAAATGCTAAACAAATGCATTTCCACACCCCTCAAAAAGATACATAGCAAATTAATACTAATAATGACAGTAATTACAAATTAGAAAGTCTAAAATCAGGCCAAGAAATAAAACTACTGCATAAAGCATCTCTTGTATATTAGAAGATAAAACATTGCTCCTATAATTAAAATGGATTTGGAGACAATTATTCCAATAGGAGGGGTGGGGTACATGTCTGCAAGTTTTCTTCTTGAAAATTAGTTGACTTAAGAGGATTTACTTCTGACATTTTTGTGATGTTCCTTTATGAACTTTCGTTTCTTTAGATTTTTATTTTATTCATTTTTAGAGAGAGGGAAGGGAAGGAAAAAGAGAGGGAGGGAAACATCAATGTGTGGTTGCCTCTTGCACGCCCCCTACTGGGGACCTGGCCAGCAACCCAGGCGTGTGCCCTGACTGGGAATCAGATCAGTGACCCTTGGGTTTGCAGGCCAGCACACAATCCACTGAGCCACACCAGCTGAACTCCTAGAACTTTCTAATGCCCTGGGTCCCTCTTGTGACCGCAAACATCCTTCCCAGTTTCTATCATCACAAATAGCTCTGGTCTGACTCCTCACATGATGACACCCCTGCAGCTGTCAACAGACTCGAGATGTCCTCCTAAGAACATGACAGTGACATTTATGGGGTGACAAGGCAGCTTCCCGCAGCTCACCTGCAAAGAAATGAGCGTTCATCTCACTGCAGCACCTTCCACCAACCTCATGACTTCTCAATTGGCACATTTTCTCCAGTTTCGGTACTTTGCCATCTGAGCACGAGTCTCTAGTTTCCCAAGCAACAAGTTTCCCATCAACCCTGCAATGTCTGCACTCACCGTACACCATCGCTCCTCCAGTCTCGTGCAAGAAGCGAAAGCGATGATTTTTAAATAACCAGATGGTCAAAATGGTAAGGATGAGCAGGAAATTGAAGACCAGCAGCTCCACCGCTCCCTGGTGTTGAAACTGATACTCATCCTTCCCTGCCAGGAGTCTCTGCTGCCTCTCCATCCCCAGCTCCTCAGGAGTCTTTAGATAAAACCCTAAAGGGCTATCCACCCGAAAGGGCTGTTTCGTCAGATTCCCCTATGACAGCCCGGCTGCCTGAGGATTTCAAAGTACACACTGCCACTTAAGTTGCCACTTAGAGCATTCTGCTGGGCTTGGTGTTCTCACCGCGGCTTCTCATTTCAACTTCCTGTTTCTCCCTTAAAGCAGCCCTGTCGCTTTTCAAACTCCAGTGCAGTTTCACCGTGGCTCTCACTGTCTTAAAATAATTACCTCCACGAAATTACATTCCAAGCGGGACAAGCCTCGGAGCAGTGATTCTGCAATCTTCAGTCAGGATCTTCTTGTTTCAAACAAGCCTCCTTTAGCTGCATAACTGCTGAATTGTAGATAATAAAATAAATCACCTGACATCAGCAACATTTCTAAGTGCAAAAAGCCAATTCCTGAATTGTAACCTCTCTCACATGCGAGATTTTTCCTCCCCAACCACACAAAACCTGCTAATGTGATGAGGGTTGATAGCTCTAGTTTGAGCTAAAATGATTTTACATGGATTTTTGTTTTTAAATCAAAAAGCAAGAAACAATTTAGCATAAGACTCCCTCTTTGTTTGAGTTTATATAACAGGTAGTCACAAGAGCAGCATTTAAACTCTGAATCAAGTGTTCTTCTTTTAGCATGAATAAATGAAAGCAAAAAGACAAAAAGAAATTGTCTCCATCTCTACAGCTATGCTGTTTGGACACATTAAGTCAAAAAAACAAAAGAAACCACACTTACAGCTGTCCTCAGGAGCCACATACCTGAGTTTTCCTCTGTGGAGCTTGTGGCTCAGACATTCAGGGGCCACAGCAGTCTGCAGCGCAGGACAGCCTCCCCTGTCCTGTGGCAAACAGCGAGGTTCCCTGAGGAAGAGCCTTCCGCCCTCAAAGAAAGCTCCAGAATCACAGGGCTCAGACCTTAAGAGTCGTGATTCTTCAGATGTGGTAGGCTGGTTCTGTTTGAATTCTTATTTTTATGCTTTTTTTAAAAGTTCAAGACAATTCTCCATGGGCCCTGATGCTTTCTTAATAATTGTTATGACTCGTTGGCCTTACTGGTCCTACAGTGCAATTAGATACATCCCAGGATTGAGTGAGGTTTTCGTAAATCCACAGAATTATTATAATTCCAGAGTATTAATCATCTAGTATCTCCATACTTGACACAATTAATATTCAGTTTATACAGTATAAGTGATTCATTGAGTAGGATGAGTCCAAATATTCTTCAAAGGGTCTTGTCACCAAACCAGAGGCCAAACACGTAACATATTGGGAGCTAACTAGCTCCTCAATAGCAGGTTCACCCACAGAGAGTCTACCAGGCACTCTCCATCTGAACTCTGCTGTTTCAGCTCCTTTGCCTTCTGCAGCTTTAGAAGCTATTTCCTCTCTAGGTTGAACTCAGCGGGGTATTTATGCGGGCTGCAGATGTTCTTTAACACTCTGCCCTTTTTGGCAGGCATATCTGAGATGACTAATATTCAAACTGTTTTGAAATCTGTCAGCTAATGCTTGCAAGTGCTTCATGAAGCGTTGGTAGTGGGTTCTACTTTTATAATTGTGCAACCCCACAAGTTTAGACTTAGGTTGTTAGATTTGCAAGATAACTCGAATTTCAAACCTGGCAACATTCTGTCTTTTGGGGGAGGGGCAGGGGAAGGGTTCATCATTTAATTATTTCGGTTTCTTTTAATAATGATGAGTAATCCATTCAGGTAGAATAAACTTTCTTGTGTTGTTTTATTATGGCACCCAATTTCACTATCTTAGGCAAGGAAGCAACTCAGTGAAAGGATTAAAGGCCCATAAAATATTTTGATAGATTCTTACATTGTTTTTGAAAGTCCTAGATTTGATGTCAACATATTCAAATAAGTATATTTCTTATAAAAACAATATACACGACTTCTCTAGGAAAAAAAAAAAAAAAACTGGTAAGCTGCAGCATACTGGGCCTTCTTTTCCCTGTGGCTACAGTCTGCCGGAGCTGAGCAGTTGCAGCGCCCCTTTACAACGGTTCCCACAAATCCCATTCACTTGTTCATCATTGTACTGGTTCCCTTCCCTGCATAACCCCCTGCAGTCCGTCTTTTTACCAGCGGCCCCTGGCTTATCCCAGAAGTGGGATGCATTCACTATTCGTTGTCCAGTCATGGTGCTGCTTAACATTAGAATGGACAGCTGAGAAGAGAAAAGAGCTGAGGAAGCACCTCCCATTCTTTCACCCAGAAAAGTACTTCAATTCCTTCTAGTTTGCATTTTCTTCTCCAAATATCATTTTACATTCTGCCGTACCAATAAAAACAAAAAGATGAAATAGAAATACACATCAATTTGTTATCTACTAAGGGCCAATTTGTTATCTACTAAGAAATTTAATTTAGCCTAATTTAATATTCATAAAATCCTTCCACAGATGAGGGATTTCAGGTTCAGCGAGAGTTAGTAACATACTCAAGGATGCACAGAGAGTAGGAATCAAATTTACATGTAGGATTTAATGGCCAGAAGATGCATTTCAGCTAGGGTGATGAACTCAGCTTGGTTTGTCAGGGACTTTCCATGTTTTAGCACTCAAAAGTATCCCAAGACACTCCTCATAGGCAAACCAGGACAGTTGGTCATCCTAACAGTTAAATTTTCTAACTTTCCCAAATCTTGTGCTGTCAATAATAACTGAGCTTCATGAGATTCCTGACAGGGATATTCACACAAGGAAGAATACCAATTAAAAATGAAGGCACGGTTTTATTAGCTGGTGACCATATCTATTAATGCCAAGTTCTCTGATGAAGTCGGGCTGGAACCCAAAATTTAGGCACAAGGTCCAAAGAAGAATTCTTGATTGTCCTTTACTCCCACTCTTAACACCTACTGTCAACTGAGTCAGAGTTTCTTGCTGCAAGATGCAACATGCAGGTGAAAGAAAAGTGAAGAGAAAAACAGGATGGGCCAGCCCTTGCAGTGAGGGTGCCCCGCCCCAGCTTGTCCATCCAGCGCCAGGGGAGGAAAAACCTGAAAAGGAGCCTCTCAGCCAAGGTGACCTTGTGTAGCATAGTAATCCCACCCACTGGTGAATGTGACCAGTTAAAACTCATAGACTGTGTTTCGGTATCTCACCCATGTTTTGAAAGCACCTTGCCCATGGACAGGATAGTGAAGACTGTAGGCTCAGAGAATGGAGAAGGGACGATTTCCTGGGAAAGTAGACATGCTGAGAGTTCCTCTTCCCGCTCCCTATAGCCCCATCATGCTCAGTTATTGTTCTCTCTCCACCACTGAGCTTAACTGAAAATACTTAAGTCACCCCAGACCCTGGGTTAGAGGAAGATCCCGTTGCCTCATTCCTGATAGTTATTCCTCTATGAGATGAATGAGATGGGAGTTTCCTATTTTGTCCCCCAAAGTTTCTGAAATGGGCCAGGACAGGGTTGAATTAAGTTTACTTGGGGGGCCACACAATACATTCAACTAAAAACTCACCCCTTACTGTACTTTCAATCTCACCATGAACCCATCTGTTAAAGTGATTAAGTGAGCAGCGGTTAGGTGCGCAGCTCTCCAGCCTGGATGCCATGCCAGCAAACCAAACCTAAGCCGGAGTCCCTGCACTCAGAGCTGAGAAAATGAAATTTAAGAAAAACCAATCAAAAGCAGCCAATTAGGCTTTCCTAAGTAAGGCAACCCCTTAAGCTAGGGCCAATCAGATCATTTCCTTGCTTCACTCCTACATTTTTGAAAGTTTCTCTCCATCTCTTGTTGGTAGAGTGCTCCTAAACATTTTCTGTTTGGTACTGCCCCAGTTTGAATGCATGCATGCTCACATGAATTCTTGACACTTTTAATATCTTTCAGCATGTCTCAGCTTCCTCTACCCCCCAATTCACGTTAGTATAAAAAACGTCCCTAATTTGAGTAATATGAACCCCTCACGTTAAAATATTCTCACAAAGAAATGAAAGTTTAAAATTTTCACAAGAAAGTTAAATTACATAATAAACACTTGAACAGTATTAAGTCCCAAAGAAATTCAGAAATTCACTGCCCTATATGCAGTTTTTCCTTTACAACCTCTGTAGAGTTGCAACCTCTGGGACCTAGGGCCATGAACACAAGATATAACCCCTAAGTTCTTTCCGTGTTCTTTGTTAGGGTGGCAAGGTTAAATAAAAGTCACTGCAAGCTAGTGAAAATGAGAGGGTTTGTATAATTTTATTAAACAACTCATGTACAGAAACAAGTGTGGCCTGAATGAGGATCTTTTCCTCCTTCTACCAAGCAGGGTGTATGCCAGCCATGCTCTGAGGAGGGAAATTGGGATACAGACCTCCCCGTTTTCCTAGGTGAGGTCTTGTCTTGGGACTGCTGATCTGTGGCACCCAGGAGCACAAAAGTAGGACCCCATCCAGTGATTACCAGAGAGGTGGGGAACCCCCTTCCACTTGCGTTGCATACCACTGGCTGGCCTTTCTCCACATACTGGATCCCACTTTTTATTTAACCATTTCTTCCTTGAAGAGTCACAAAGCTGTACAAAGCTGGAGAAAGGCAAATCTGACATTATGCCTGTGACCCAGCCAGGTCATCCTAATGCCAGAAAAAGACGATGGCCTCACAGCTGCGGCCTCAGGAGTGAGGAAGGTCTCAGACAGATATCCTTCGATTCCTAAATTATCCTCTTCTCTCCCTTTTGTCCCCAACCTTCTGTCCACACAGCACCCCTTCCTTCCTTCCTTCCTTCCTTCCTTCCTTCCTTCCTTCCTTCCTTCCTTTCTTTCTCTCTCTCTCTCTTTCTTTCTTTCTTTCTTTCTTTCTTTCTTTCTTTCTTTCTTTCTTTCTTTCTCTTTCTCTCTCTCTTTCTTTCTCTCTTTGTAGAGGGCACCTTTTCAAGAAATAATAAATGTTATATATCAAATATGTCTTAATTTTCTTTAAGTTTAAAAAGAAAAGAAATAACTATTTATTGGTCCTCTCTTCTGTCTTGCACATATTGGTCAGTTGTGAGAAAATTTTCACTCATTGGCTCTTTATTTTGTCCAATTTCTGGTGGCTCTTCACAAGGCAGGCTAGCTGCAGGCTGGCCACAATGGCTGCAGCCTCTCACCTGCCCAGGATGAAGGTTTCAGAGAGGAAAAGAAGTGTGAGCTCCAGAGCCAAGGACAGGGAGGAGGAGATGGAGAACTGCCACTCCAAGATGCAGCTTGTTTTCATGTAAACTCCCTTCAATCAAAGACCTGAGAAAATCAGTTTCTTTGATCTCCTGTTAAGTGTCCGCATGGTAAATTCACATTCCTCTTAAAATATAATTTCCATGGGTTACAAACCCCAACCTCATTAGCTAAAAGATATTTGGCCCTGTCACTTCTCTGTTATATTGTAATTTTTTTTACATGGATTAACAAAGAAAGGTGCCTTGTCCCTCGTCTGTGCCTGTTCTCTACATTTTTCTCCAGCGAGGTGGGGAGCACAGGGAAAGAGAAGGCAGAGCTCCCAACAAGGAACAAACTTGGAAATATTTTTCTGAAATGAAGTATGTAAACAGCCATCAGATTTTGATAGAAATGCCTCTTAGTTCCTTCTAAATCTATTCAAATTCCAGCCTTTGAGGCAGCCTTTGTTGCAGAATATCTCAGTGTGGGTTCCTTAAAAGCAGAGCCCCAGACAAGGACTCAGGTGCAGCTGGCTTATTTAGGAAATGATCTCAGGAAGCCTAAGTGAGGAAATTTGCACAAAGACTAAGAAATACCATTTTTCAGAAATAAAATTTTAAGCCTTACTGTAGCCTAATCCATTCCTATATCTTTGCAGGGTCTCTACACTTTGAAACTTTAATAATTTATAGATATGCTCACAACATTCCTTAAGCATGAAATTTATTTATGCTTGAGGCAATTAAATGAGATAAGAAATTCATGGCAAACAATATGGGTCTCTTAGATAAAAATGCAAATCTTGCCCTGTGGCCAGAAGAGTTAAAGCCCCATATCACCTGTGAAGAGGAAATTCAATTTACTTTGAACTGTTATTTTCTGGTGGTTATGTCATATCTCGAGTTTAACTTTTAAATTAAAAATTTAAAACTACCCTGGGAGTCTTGGAAGACTACGTAACTTGGTGTATGCACGTACAAACATACAGTATACACCCCCTGCCAAGGTATCCTGCAAATGAATTAAATCAATGGTAGGTAGTTACCTATTCATTTTAATCCAGCCTAGCAGATACTAAGTGATGCCATAAGACAATGTTATTTTATTTTTGTAAAAATGTTCTGCATTACTGTGAAAAAAATAAAACAAGAAATTCACTAAGCAAGATAGAGTTTACAATGGTATTATTTTTAAAAGATTTTATTTATTTATTTTTAGAAAGAGGGGAAGGAAAAAGAAGAAACATTGATGTGAGAGAGAAACATTGATGTGATAAAGAAACATCAGTTGGTTGCCACTCCAACCAGGGACCGAATGTGCAACCCCGACATGTTCCCTGATGGGGAAATGAACTACTGACCTTTGGGTTTGCAGGATGACGCCCAACCAACTGAACCATATGTAGGTCAGGGCAGCATCTTTTTTATGTCATTACAGCATATGTAGATCCAAGAATGTTTCTTTGTTAACTAAGCTAAGTGTGTATGTGCAAACAATAATAATTATATTATTCAGTAAGAAGATCCAAGTATTTAAATAACCCATTCTCTTTTCTAAGTTCTAGCTGAAAATTTGTTTTCCCCCCAAAATTTATGTGTTGAAACCTAATCCCCAAACTAATGGTAGTTGGAGGTGGGAGCTTTGGGAGGTGATTAGGTCATGAGGATAAGGCCCTAATGAATGAGATTAGTGCCCTTTTAAAAGAAGCCTCAGAGAGCTCTCTGACCCCTTCCACCATGTGAAGACATAGTTAGAAGATAGCTGTCTATGAACCAGAAAGTGGGTCCTCACCAGAAAACAAATCTGCTGGCTCCTTGATTTTGGACTTCCCAGCCTCCAAAATTGTGAGAAATAAATGTTGTTTAACCCACCAGTTAGTGGCATTTTTGTTATAGCAGCTATAGACTAAGACAATAGGTAGGAGAAAAATTCCTTCTCAAAATATTATTGGCACCTAGAAATTTAATTTAAAGCTGTAAGAGAAAACATCTTATTATAATGGCTGTTAGAAAGACTATTCCAGGTTTCCAGATTCCTAAACAAAACTAGTAAATGATAATTAAAGATACTGACTCATCCTTAGTATCCTTGCTAAAAGAATAGTTCTTCAGTACGTTTAAGATTCAAACTTGAGAGACTATAAGCAATATGAAGTTCTAAATGATAAAGTAATTTTTTAAAACAAAAATGTTTTTGTAACTCTACTTAAACCTTGTCTGTTAAGACACCACAATCTTGAGAAAGATTGAATTTGTAAAAAGCAGAATAAGTTGGTTATCAGCAACTTAATATTAAACAGTATTGGATTCCTTCAAAATCTACCCATGCAGCTAGATTTATCTCCATGTAAAAAATGGCATTGTTCTGTTAAAGATTCAGCAACCTAAGCTCAGAGCTCCTCCTTCCACTATCTTCACCAAAGGAGAACATACACACACACAAAAAAAAATAGCTGAAGAAAAACACAGTCATACCCAAAATATAAGGCCTTGGGTGAACTATGTTTGAGGATGTGGCTTAGACTTCACCCCAAATCTACAAGGAGGCAGAGGATACCACACTCAGACACACCTGCTTGGGGTAAGGCCTGAGCTGCAGAACACAACATACCTGTTTCTTTTCTTGGAGGATGTCTGTAAAAATTCAGCCTGTTTTAAGAAGGGATATTTCAGAGTGACATCAGTATCATGGCAGACTGAGAACATGCCTCAGTTTCCCCTGTTAAAATTATAACAAGTCAGACAACTGTAATTAAACACAGAATTCCCTGCTCATCATACAAACATGTCTGAGAGATCCATGTGTTGAGGCATCTGAAGGCAGGCATATCAGAAGGAGTGAGGGAGGCAAGAGGGAGTGAAGGACAGAGACAGGGGCTGCAGATGCAGTCAGGCATATGCCATGGCCTTAACTGACATAGTAGGGAGAAAGGAGTTGGACTGAAGCCCTCACATGACAGCCCAGAGGACCATACGGGCAAAAACAACATTCTAGCCAGAGTGACTGCACCTATTGCAAGTAACCAGGTGACAGGGAGGAGACATGGTATAGCAGTGCGGTACCCATGAGCTAGAAGCCACCATAAATAGCAGGAAGGCAAAGTCACAGACTAACAAATCCACCTCCCCCCACCACACAGAACCCAGTAGAAGCAGTGGAGATGCCTCAGTTAGCACAAATAGCTGCTAACCTCTGATTACAAAGAGGCAGTGCAGAGAATTTAGCAACCCAGAGCTCCATTGTCAACCACATACCACCATGAAACCAGCAAAACCTGATCACAGAGGGGATGCCCTACTCCGTGGGGAATATAGGACATTTTCCATGACTAAGTTGTCACTATCCTACAGAGATCATGAAAGTTCCAGTAGAGCTAGTAAGAGAAAACAAAAATTTGTGCTATAGTACCATCTACTTGAAAATAAAAGAGGAACTTTTACTTGCCAACCTGATGGATTGTTAAAAGCAAAACATTACCCAAAAAAGAAGAGTTAAGTACTTCAAATACCCAGGCAGATAAATAATCTATCAAGTACAATAAATAAATGAGGTAACAAGGTAGCTCAGGAAAAAAAAAAAAAAAGTCTCCTGAAACCAAACTCAAAGACATGGAAGACTGTGATTTACGTGACAGAGAACTCGTGATGTCAGTTATGAAAAAAAATTCAGTGAGATACAAGAAAACTCAGAAATTCTGGAACCGAAGATACATTGAATGAGATGAGGGTATTAGAGAGCATTAGAAACAGAGCAGACCAAATGGAAGAGAGAATTAGTTAACTCAATGATAGAAGTTGAGAAATGACTCAGATGGAACAGGAGGGAAAACGGAATTAAAAAAAAAAAAAGAAAGAAAAAAAAACCCATGAGAACAATCTGACTCCATTAGAAAGAACAATGTAAGAATAATGGGCATGCTAAAAGGAAAGGAGAGACTATTCAAGAAACCCTATGAAAAAGTTGGACCTTGGAATTCAAGAAGCTAATAGAACACTTAATCATCTCAATGCAAAAAGACCTACACAAGACACATTATATTAAAAGTATAAAATGTTAATGACAAGAAAAGAATTCTCAAGGCAGCCTGTTAAGGAAAAAAACCTATTAAGTAAACCCCATTAGATTATCATAGTATTTTTAGCAGAAACATTACAAGGTAGGAGAGAGGGCAACAAAATACTGAAATATTGAAAGAGAGAAATCACCAAAATGAAATATCCAGCAAAGCCACTGTTTAGATATGAAGGAGAAATAAAGGCTTTTAATTTCAGAAAAACAAAAGCTACGGGAGTTTACCACCACCAGACCTACATTACAAGAAATGTTGAAAGGAACTCTTCTACATGAAACAAAAAGATAAGAGTATACAATACTGTGAGTGGGATGACAGGCAGAAGCAGGAAATTGCAACTCCATTTCAGAATAGGGTTTTAAACTCTTAATTATAACACAAAGACTAAGAAAGAAAAAGGCATTTTTTAAAAGACTATAACTTCTGTAATTTGGGAACACATGCACAGCATAAAAAGGAAAAATTGTGACAACAAAAACATAAAAGGGGAAGAAGAAAAGGACTGAAATTGCACAGGTGAATGATGATAAAATGCAATCAGAAGAAAAAGGATTATTGTATCTATGAGACTTTTTTTTTAACCCATAAACCTAAAGGTAACCACAAAGTAAAAGGGGAATGCAAGTCAAAGCCACATGAGCTACTACCTCACACCTTTTAGAATGACTAATATTAATGAGAAAAGGCAGAATGAGTGTCAGAGAGGATGTGGAGAAAAGAAAACACTCACACACTGCTGGTGGGAATGTAAATTTGTGCAGTCACTATGGAAAACAGCATAAAATTTCCAAAATGAAAAAAAAAATTAAGAAGAGACCTGCCATATAACTTAGCAATCCCTTTTTTCTGGGTATCTACCTGAAATTTTTGAAAACTCTTATTCATAAAGAGATATATGTACTCCTGTGTTTATTGCAATATTATTCACAATAGCAAAGACATGAAAACAACCTGATTGTACACTGACCAATGACTGGATAAAGAAGATGATGTACACATGTACAATGAATGTTACTGGCCATAAAAAATGAAGTATGCCATTTGTGACAACGTAAATGGATTGTGATAGTACCATGTTAAGTGAAATAAGTCAGATGGAAAAGAACAAGAACCATATGACTTCACTCAGATGTGGGATATAAAACAAAAAGTAACAAATAAATAAAACAAACAGACAAACTCATACATACAGATAACAGAATAATGGTTACTAGAGGGGGGTGGATGGGGAGAACAAAGATGGTTATGGGGGTTAAATATATGGTGATGGAAAGAGACTAGCCCTTGGATGATGAACACACAGTAGGCATACAGATACTGTATTATACACCTGTGTTATAAGTTTCAGTGTTGTACACCTGAAACTTATACAGTGTTATTAATCAATGTTACTCCAGTAAATTTAATTAAAAAAAAGTCAGATCTCCTCCTCACCAGTGTTGCTCAGTGGGTTGGAGAATCATCCCCTAACCAAATGGTTGTGAGTTTGATTCCCATTCAGAGCACATACCTAGTTTGTGGGTTGGATCCCTATTCCTGACTCATCAGGAGACAACCAATCAATCTTTCTCTCTCACTGTGATGTATCTATCTCTTTCTTCCTCTCTAAAAACATAGAAAAAATGTCAGGTGAGGATGGAAGAAAGGAAGGAAAGAAAGAAGGAAGTGGGGGGGCTCCACCCACCACAGATGAGAATAAGTCTACCAAGACATGATCTGCTTGGGGAGGAAAGGTAGCCAATCTCTCAAAGTAGAAGGGCCAAGAGCCTTTTCCTCAATGGGTTTTTATTGGGTTTGTTTTGCACAGGAATACAGGTAAAGCTCATCAATCATTGTCAGGCAGTAAGGATCAAACAATAGATAACATACAAAGCACTCTGAGGGCCTATTTTGAGTCAGGGTCAGATAGCTAAAGGGCTATAAAACTTTGAGGAACAAACTCACTTCCTGCTTGGACCCTTATTTAATTGAGAGCATTCTAAACAAAGCAGGTTTCACAGGAGTTTACATATTCTTTCTTAGGCCTGATTGCCCTAGGGAACCCGTGGTTTCTAGCACAGGGTGGCACCCACCACCGGCATTGTTTCAGGCTTAAGTCATTGTTTCAGGCTTAAGTCAGGTAGGGGAAATAAGGCAGCTAAGAGATTAGGAGACTTCTTGTGGACAGAATGAGGACTCAGGCTATGTCAAAGCCATAGGGCAAGGGTCCATTTTCTGTAGCCCCCAAGTCCTTCCCCGGGGCCCCTGTGATTGTGCCTGTCTTAGGTTATCCCTCCCTTGAGGAATCTTACTGATCACTGGCTAACTGATCAAGCATTGGGGGCCAGGCAGGGTGAAGTCAAAGGAGCAGAGGCAGTGCCCCTGCCAGGGAGATAAGCTTTGTCTCCTTAGTGGCTTATGGTCTGAAGGTCACTCACTTAGCCTTAGCCACGGGGGTGTTACAGCTTCTGAAACCAGGCAAGGTGGTTCCCAAAAAGGAAGAGAGAGAGGGGGAGGATGGGAGGGAGGGAAATGAAGAAAGGAGGGAAAGAAGGGAACAAGGAAGGAAGGGAAGGAGGGAGGGAAAGAGGAAAGAAGGAAGGAAGGAAGGAAGGAAGGGTTTAAAAAAATTAAAAATTAAAAAATCAGGTCTCCTACAGAGACACAGCAGGAAAAAGAAATAAAGAATGTTAGGGTTCCACCTACTCTTCAACCTTCTACTCTTACCTTGACTGCAGTGACCAAAAAAGAGAGAAAGTTTCAATCTTCTCTGTTCCTGCGCCCCAAAAAATCACCAAGTAAGGTGTGGCCCAAACAGTGTCTGGATCACCTACCGAACATTCCTATTCCAAGGAATCAAGAGTGAAGCAGAAACTCTCTTGTAGCACTACCAAAGAAAAAGTTAGAAATACAGGTGGAAGTTTCCTTCTGCATGGGATGCTGTGGACATGTGGGAAAGGAGCAGAAGGGTTCTGTTCTTTAAATCCGATGGAATTAACTGCCTTCTTGATGGCTGCATTAGGAGGACCAGGTTTCTCCCCGAGCTTGAGCTCTGCCTGGTGATCACTTGTAGGAGATGGGCCCTGAATCACATGTCCAGATTGATAGCTATATTGTTTACATTGAAACCCAAATATTTAATCTGTACCTGTGTATTTTCTTCACATGCTTATCTTTCCCTAAAATAAAACTCTTAGCAATGTTCCATGAATGATAACAGAAATACAGGCCTAGGTTGTACTGTTTTCAAAACTGGGGACAGATCACTTTCCCCATTCCTTGCTAATGTCATTCATTACCTACATTCTCTGTGATCCCAACCTCTTTCCCTTCTCTATTTCTCCCTCCCCAACAGAGACCCACAAGAGTCTTAGTAATCCTGTGCTGCTGCAGCTTTGCAGCTGAAATTCCTTTAATCTAGGAGCCGAATTTTACAGATGTGGCTCATTTGAAGTATTACCCTCTGTAAATCTCTAACTAAAGCTTTTGTGGATAGTTCTAAGCAAGGATCATATGTTGTTTTTCATGTACTTTCCCCCCAAACCTTACCTTTCCTTGACTTTTGGATATTTCAGGCCTTGACTATATTTGCCCCACACTATCAGTAGTAGAACTATTGTTTCAGCCGTATCTTTTCCTGCAGCAGTTGGATATCCCCGAAAGTTCTGTTTCCTCTGATCTTCCACAAATTCTGCAAGCTCAGCAGACTTTTGAATTTTTTTTCATCCTGGGTAGCAATGATTGATGGATCAAAGTTCCCAACCTTTTGTTATTTCAAGCTGACCATTGTTCAGGGGTCCCCCATAGAAATTCATGAGTTCTGGGTCAGCCTAATGTGTTCACTGTTCGAACACATCCAGTCACCAGCACCCCGAGTTGGATAACTCTACCTATAAGTACCTTCCATGAGCCCAGCACCTAAACCTGACCTGTAACTTATTGTTTGAACCTCATATTTCCTAAATCTTTGCTAAGAGTCCTAACCCCGTAAGTTTCCTGGACATCTTTCCTCAAACCATGGCCACGTGACTGTGTCACCTTCAAACTCATCAAACAATATCAATGTGTTCTCCACAAATCTCCCCAGTTCTTATATTATAAATGCCAAATATTTCTATAACCACCCAGTGTAACATTTCCATGCACTATCCATAAATATAGGGATAATAATACATACACATAATAAAAAGAAATACTGTTAGTTTAAAGGCATTTTTAGAGCAATTTATGGTTTACAACAAAATTAAGAGGATGGTACAGAGGGAAAGGGTGTATTTCCCATATACCCTTTATCCACACATGTAAATAGCCTCCCCTTTATCAATCAGATTGGTATAATTTTCACCAAGGATGAATCTACATTGATGCATCATAATTACACAAAGTCAATAGTTTACCTTAGAGTTTACTCCTGGTGCTGTACATTCTATGTGTTCAGTCAAATATGGAATAAAATATGTTCTTCATTATAAAATCATACAGAATATTTTCACTATCTGAAAAATCCTCTGTGCTCTACCTATTCACCTCTCCCCACCACCCCAAGTATCACTGAGTTTTTTTTTTATTTTCTCCATAGTTTGGCCTTTTCCAGAAAACCATATAATTGGAACCATACAGAATGTAGCCTTTTCAGATATGTTTCTTTCACTTAGTAATATGCAGTTAAGATTCCTCTGTGTCTTTTCATAGCTTGACAGCTCCTTTCTTTTTAAAAATATTTTAGTGTTTATGCTATTACCATTGTCTCAATTTTTCTCCCTTTGCTCCCCTCCACCCAGCCTGCCCCCTACTCTCACAGTCAATCCCCACGCTGGATAGCTAATTTCTTTTTTGTCACTAAATCATAGTCCATTGTCTAGATGTACAATAGTTTATTCATTCACCTACTGAAGGACGTCTTGGTTACTTCCAAGTTTTGACAATTGTAAATAAAGCTGCTATAAGCATCCACAAGCAGGTTTTTGTATACACATAACTTTTCAACTTGGACAAATACCAAGGGCAGAATTGCTGAATCATTTGGTAAGAGTATGTTTAGTTTTATAAGTAAATGTCAAGCTGTCTTCCAGAGCAGCTACACCATTTTGCATTGCCACCAATGAATAAGAGTAACTGTTACTCCACAACCTCACTTGCATTCCAGGTTATCAGTGTTCTAGATTTTGGCCATTCTAATAGGTATGTAGTGGTATCTCACTAGTGTCTTGACTTGCATGTCTCTGATGACATATGATGTGGAGCATCTTTCCATATGCTTGTCATTCATATGTCTTATTTGATGAGCTATCTGTTCAAGTATTTTGCTTATTTTTATTTGGGTTGTTTGATATTTTACTGTTCAGTTTTTAAGAGTCTTCGTTTATTTTGGATAACAGTCCACCATCAGACATGTCATTTTCAAATACTTTCTCCCAGTCTGTGGCTTATCTTCTCACCACATTCACATTGTCTTTTGCAATAAAATCTTGCTTACAACTATGTCTTTCATGGATTGTGCTTTTAGCGTTGTATCTAAAAAGGTATCACTGTATGGTTAATAATTGCTGAAGTTGAGAGATGAACACATAGAGGTTCATGATATTATTCTTTTCTTTTGTGTTATGTTCAGAAATTTCTAAATAAAAGTATAATAAAATGGCTTTTAAATAATAAACAGAGGGAAGAGTGGGAGACTAAGGAGGTGGAGAAGGAGAGGATAGAAAAGGAAAAAGTCTCTGTTAATAGTGTTTTCTATCTGTGTTAACCCAGTTAACCCTCTCCATAGTATTTTCTTTATATGATTTCTTGAGCTCCCAAACTGTTTTATTGAGAAACAAGTAAAATATTTCCCTTTTCCTAGTCCCATCTTTTATCAAGGAGTCAACCTTTCTCCATCTCTATCTTTCTCAATGTGTGTGTGCTTTCACTTCACTTTCACTTTTTCTCGTTAATGTTTTCATTGCAAGATCAAACCTCTTTCCAAATAGTTCACTATTTGGAAACTATGACAGAGTATTCTAAACAGAAATCTTGCAATTGTTCCTCACGCCTCTAGTTTTTAGTAAAAATGGTTCTGTTGGGGGTATTTTTGTTGGTGGTGTTTTGTTTGTTTTTTGCTTCCACCTCAGCTTTAACATGTGACATAGCCCCTATAAGACCAGTGCATATTTCTCTTACCTGTTCTACTACCCTTCTGTAACTGAAGCTACACTTGGGGTGATCGAAATCTACATTCATAGGCAGAATTCCCAATGTACTCATTTCTGAGCCAATTTATGATCCAAGGTAGAAGTGGGGTGTTTCTTATAAGACTGGTTTGGAGGTAATGAACTCCTTTAGCTTTTTCATGTCTGGGAAACTCTTTACCGGTTATTCAATTCTAAATGATAGCCTTGCTGGGTAGAGTAATTTTTGTCATAGGTCCTTGATTTCATCACTCTGAATATGTTGTGCCAATCCCCTCTGGCTTCAAAGTTTCTATTGAAAAATCAGCTGACAGTCTTATGGGCAGTCCCTTGTAGGTAATCAACTGCTTTTCTCATGCTGTTTTAAGATTCTTTCTTTGTCTTTAATCTTTGGCATTTTAATTATGATATGTCTGGGCATGTACCTCTTAGGATTCATCTTGTTTGGGACTCTGTGCCTCTTGAGCTTTTGTGTCTATTTCCTTCACCATATTAGGGAAATTTTTCATTATTATTTGTTTAAGTAGATTTTCAATTACTTGTTCTCTTCTCCTTCTGGTATCCATAGCATATGAATGTGGGTATTCTTGAAGTTGCCCAGGGTCCCTTTAAACCATCTTATTTTTTTTTTTTTGGATTATTTTTTCTCTTTGCTCTTCTGATTGAGTGTATAAGAAATGTTAAAAGGACTTCAAGAAAGGAAGAGAAGGAAGAGGAGGAGGAGGAGGAGGAGGAGGAGGAAGAAGAAGAAGAAGAAGAAGAAGAAGAAGAAGAAGAAGAAGAAGAAGAAGAAGAAGAATGTGGAGGAGGGAGGAAAGATCAAATATATAAATAACAAAATGGCAATCACTGCATATCTCCCAACAATTACTTTAAATGTAACTGAATTAAGTGCTCTAATAAAAACACAGGATGGCTGAATGAATAAGAAAAAAACCTTACATGTTGCATACAAGAGACTCAAGATCAAATGCCACAGACTGAAAATAAAGGGATGGAAAAGGGGTATTTCATGAAAATGGGAACAAACAAACAAAAAAGCTGGGGTACAACACCTATACCAGACAAAATACACCTTAAAACGAAGACTATAAGAAGGGACAAAGAAGGACTTAGCAATTCCACTTCTGGGCATTTATCCTAAGAAACCGAAAACACTAATTTGAAAAGACATATGTACCTATATGGTCATTGCAGCATTATTACAATAGCCAAGACACGAAAGTAGCCTAAATGTCCATTAACAGATGAATGGGTCAAGAAGTTGTGCATATATACCATGGAGTATGACACAACCACAAAAAGAATGAAATCTTGTTATCTGCAACAATATGGATGGACCTAGAGGGTATCATGCTAAGTAAAATATCATATAGAGAATGACAAATATCATATGATTTCACTTATACGTGGAATCTAAAAACAAAATAAACAAGCAAAACAGAAATGAAATAGTAGAGAGCAATTTGATTATTTTCAGATGAAAGTGGTATTGGGGGGATGAATGAAAAAGAGGAAGGGATTAAGAAGTAGCAATTGGTAGTTACAAAATAGTCACAGGGATAGAAAGTACAGCGTAGGAAATGTAGTCAATAGTATTGTAATAACTATGTATGGTGTCAGATGGGTACTGGATTTATCAGGGTGATCACTTCATAAGTTATATGAATGTCTAATCACTATGTTATATACCTAAAACTAATGGAATATTGTGTGTAAACAGTAATTGGAAGATAAAACTTATTTAAAAAAGAAGCAGGGTATTTCCACAATCCTATGCAGGAACCTCATGTGCCAAAGAGACTATTTGGCCCTTGATATAGAATAAACCAAAGTGAAAAAGGCAGACTTTGGAACCACTGATCTAGAGCTGCTCTGAGGCATGATCCTTACAAAGTGGAGGTCAGAATGAACATGTTAGTTTCCTGTGCCCAATGGGAAAATTAATTTGCAGACCTGACTGAGAAGCACTATATGAAGAAAAAAGATACTGTGAAATTTATGATCATTCTGCCCACAAATGTCTAAAAAGGCCTCACATAGTGAAGACCACCTCTTTTGAGATGGTGTGTAATTGGAACTCTGCTGCAGAGCATCCTTGTGCCCGATGTAGCAGCTGTGACTGTGTTATCATCTGCCGTGAAATGCCCCAGTCCAGGCTGGCCAAGCCCTACATTAAGATCCTCAGTCTTCATAGGTCACCATTTGCTGCCCAAGTTTTCATCTTATTATATACTTGTTTTCCAGCCTATGTGTTAGAGGTCTTTTAAGTCTAAAATTCTCTCCTGCTTTCCTCCAGGGTAATAACTGTTGAGGCAAACAGATAGCAAACTATACTAGTGACTTATCAGGGCTTCTACTAAAGCAAGTTGGAGAATGTAGCTTAGATCACAAATTCTTCAGATCTAGGATCTGCACACTCATACTGGGGCTGAGTCTGCAGATCAGACTCTGTCAGCTCAACCAGTCAGCTGCAAAAACAAGACAGAATTGTTCACCATCCTCAGTGGGGACTACTGCCAGCGGAGGGAGCTTTCCCAGGTGGGCTTGCTGCATGGCCACAGAAGTAGAGGTGAGACTGTTTGTACTTGAGATCTCGGGGGTCACCACAAGAGAGAAAGGTGCTCCTCTTCTCTGTTATGAGCACGGTCTTTAAGATTCACATGGCAGGTGGAGGGGGCGGGAGTGGGGGCGGGTGATGGAGGTGGAGGAGACTACAGTGGGAAGGCTGGAACTTAAGCTGCATCATATAATCATAGAAAATCACAAACTAAAAGGTTTACCTCCAAAATGTCACAGAACTCTGATTTTTACTATTGACATAATGATATAATTGGTAACTTTGTGTAGCAATGATTTTAGCAAAGATTTTCCTATATTTTAAAAATTCTATCCTTGGAAATACAATTGTGTATTTCAGTATCTCTGCAGTAATAGTATTTGTGCACAGTAGAAACACTCTACTGTTTGTCAGATACCATGGTTCTCAAAGCCGTATCTGGTCCAGCAGCATTAGTACCACCTGAGAACTTTTTAGAAATGCAGATTCTTCCACTCCAGACCACTGCATAAGACACGCTGATGGAGCAGAGTCCAGAACGGTTCTGATGCCCACTCAAATTTGAGAACTTCTGGTCCAAAAATTAGCTTGATAAATGTATGAATTGCTAGAGCTTAATGACTCAAATCATAAAGTAAAAGGAGCCAACACAAAAAAGTGCTAAATATGGTTTAAAAATAACTGGTGTATTACATCACAGGTGAATAATACTACACATGCCAAAACCTCAAGGTGACAGTGGACCCAGTCATGGGTAAATCTGATGCGAATGTGTTGTGTTCTTCTTTAAGAAAATCGTTGTGTGTAGCTAGTGGTATCATTTTTTTTTTTAACTGTGCAAGAAGACAGCAAACATCCTACTTCTCTCGCAGGCATTGCATCATTCTCCTTCCCAAGGGGTCCGCACCAGCCTCGCTCTGCAGAGACCTGCAGGACTGGCCTCTTGCCTTCCTTAATCATTCATCTTAGTCCTCCTCCATTCATACACTCTGCCTCATCAAAAGGCATCATTGTTTTGAAATAATATCGGCTGTGGTTCTGCCCACAGTACCACTAAGAGCTTTGACACTATAGACATAAAGAGGATTAATTATTATCCAGACAGCTGGGATAACAAATAGTGCTTTTCTTCCCCTCTCCTTCTCTTCCCCTACTGCCTCTACTCTCCACGAGCCCCTCTAGATACCTCCCTTCACATGTCAAATTCCAGCTCAACACTCTAATCCCAGCTTCCTAGCCTTTGGGATTCCATGCTTGTCCTGTTATGCTTTCTTTTCTTTCTTCCCCATATTTTATTTCATTTTCTTCCTTCTATTGCTTTTTCTTTCCCTTGTCCTTAATCTTCCCTCACTCCTTCCACATTCATCAGATCCTTCTTCCTCCCTGCTGTCCTCTCCTCCTCACCCCTCTTTTATCTAGTATCTCCTTTTGGCCCAGCTCACTCAGGAGAGGCTGAACCACCTGGGAGGGAGACAGGAAATATGAAAGGTGCTCCTGGGGCACTGAGGACATTTGGTGCCCCGAGGGTGAAGGGTCCATTCCTGTGCTGGGTGTTCCTGGCAGTAACAATATTTAGAATCTAGGAATGGCCTAACATTTATGTTCTATGCACATTTTTCCCTCTGAAGTTTGCCCAGGTTAAGTCTTCTAGTTTCAAGAATTTTCTTTCTCTGGCTTCATTTTCCTGTCTCTCACCCATTCCAACTGCACTATTCCCTGGGAATATCTCTTACGTAAAACAGGGAGATTGCAACCTCACTCCCTGTTCTTAGTATGAAATCAATGAAGAAGAGGTAGTTAACATATAAAACATACATATACAGTAGTGTTTAAATCACCAGGTACCAAAAAGTTAAATATGTCACCAAATTCTCATTTTCCCAAGGTATGCTGTATTCTCATAAACTCATAAGCCTGAACAAGGCAACCAGAGGGCATATCAAAATTCTACTATTCAGGCTTCCTGGAAGTGAATTTCTAGGTAACCATTTGTTCCTTGGTGTGACAAGTAATAATTCCTTAGAAATTTTTGATAATTTAATCTCATTTGTGATGGATTCTGCTTAGAAAGATCTCTGTTTCTTGCTGGACACCATGCTCTTCATTCCTCAAATTCACCACAGCCCCTTCAATGTGCAGGTACCCTTGTTGCTCTTAAGCATAACAGAAGTGGCCCAAAGTGTGCTCTTCATCATTTCTCAACAAAAATGTACTTAATACAGGTCCTGCAACTTTTATAGCGTTGTCTTATGCACCCCTTTCTTAGTTATGTCCATTGTTTTATTGACTTTAGAGGCAATAATAATAGCTAACATTATTGTTATCATACATACAGTTTCATATATTCAGCTCAACCACCCAAAGATGTAAGCACTCTCATATTATGCTCATTTACCACATGAGAATTAAATGCAGAAGGCAGTAACTTGCCCCAAGTCCCATAGCTGGGAAGTAGTAGAGGTCCTTTTTCCTTTTCCTCTCTTTAATCTCATACCACACAAATCTCGCTAACTCAAAATTTGGATCAAAGCCTTGAAATGCATAAATTTGTTCTTGAAAATAACAACATTAATTAAAGGCCAAATTTTGGTTTCATCAAACAAAACATGATTAAAATGAGAAGAATCTTTTCTTGGGTTGAAGGTGGAGCACCACACTTCTGGATGAAGTTTTGATTGCTAATTATCCTTTGCTTCCTTTTTAAAGTTTGAATCCTCTTCCAGCCTAGGCAGTTATATATTTCTCTTTATTTTGCTCCTATTACTTTTTAATATGTAGTATCAAAAGAACCATCTCTTTTCTGCTTATAACAATGTACATCAAGAAAATAATGAAGTAATCTGACCTCATTTCTTTTATGTCAGGATTGGATAAGGCTCTCAATGTGTGTCTAAGTCTGTTTAGGCTTCTATAACAAATTACCACAGACTGGGTGGCTTATAAACAGCAGAAATTTATTTCTCATATCTCTGGAGGCTGGAAAGCCCAAGACCAATGCACCAACAGAACTGGTGTCTGGTAAGATCTCCTTCTGACTCATAAGGTGTCATCTTGCTCTGCGCTCATGGCTACCCCATTTCCCATACTGGAAGGGGCTAGAGAGCTTTCTGGAGTCTCTTTTATTAGGGCACTATCCCATTCTTCAAGGTTTCATCCTCATGATCTAATCTCCTCCCAAAGATCCCACCTCCAACTACTATCATATTGGGGATTAGATTTTAACATATGAATTTGAGGGGGACACAAAACTATGACACAGTCTATAGCAGCATAAAAGGAGATTTAAGTACATTGCTAGTAGAAGGTAATCTTGCCTTGCCCTCTCCTCATGTTGTGCATGAAAGAATTACATTCACAAGTATAAGGAGTTCTATATGGTTAGCTGGACTTTATTTTGAACATACATATGAGGTGAAACTTTGCTGAGAGCTTCTTTGGACACTGTCTTGACCTGCCTATCAAACTTACATGGGAAAGGCAACGACACTGCGGGCTGTTCGACTCTGATTTTTAATCTGCATCTGCCGCAGGCATACGTGTCTCAGAGAAAGTCTTTGAAAAACCTTGTTTTCACTTCTTCCCTTGTAAAATGAGATTTTACAATCTGCTGGGGAAATTTTGAGGATCGAATATCAAATGATGGCAAAGCACTTTGAAAGTACTAAATGGGACTGTTAATAATTTAAGAGTGAAGCAAGCCTTCATCTGAGTTGTTGAAAGGAATATGGGGCATATTTATTTCAATCATTTATCATTTCACTGAAAGCTCCTCTACCTTGAGCTACTCAGAAAACATTAGATTTGTTTCAAAGTAAGACTTTAAAATTAGTTTTCTTTTTATAGTTTTTCAAAGTTCTTTCATACCAGTTATCTTGTTGCGACCCCACAAAAATTCCAAGAGGTATAAATAACATATTATTTAGCAATGAGACTACAAGGAATAAAACACCCTACAAATTCTTGTTTAAGCTATAGGGGTTTATTATTTGCATTTAAGGAAAAGCCCAGGGGTAGGAAGTTTGGGGCAGATGCAGAGACTCAACGGTGTCATTAAAGACTGAGGCTCCTTCGGCCTTTTCCTTCTGTCATTTTCCATGAACTAGCTTGTCACCTCATATTTAAAAAATGGCTGCTGTGATTCCAAATACCATGTTAATTTTCAAGGTAGAATGAAAGAAAAGAGGGAGCCCCACCAACCACATCTGTTTCTTTATAATAAAAAGCTTTTCTAGAAGCTACCCCAGACGGAGTTCCACTAGAATTGGATCATATGACACCTGCCAAAGCAAGAGAAGAGAGGGCAGTGAGTATATAGTCTTCTAGGTTCTGTGGAAGGAGATAGCAAGGAGAAAGGGAGCCGAGAATCCAGTGCTAGTGTTGATGAAGAAAGACTGACAGTCATTAGAAAGTCGATCATTCAATATGGTACAACACAGGAGATTAAAACAGATTTAAATCTCTCTGCTCAGGTGGAAACATCAATAGAAACTTGTAAAATCAACTGAGACTTTTTAAAGGGTGACCATGTAGGGACTACTCTGGGCACTCACTCTCACTGCATGAGCACATTGCACCCCACAACAGTGCTGCAGCAGACAAGAGCTTACCCCGTGAACATGAATTTGTTTGTTAGTTCTTACAGAGTCTTCCTTATCCCGATCTAACACCTCAGCCCACACCCTCTTTTTCTCATTCTACTCCATTTTATATTTTAAGTATATTTTATTGATTATGCTATTACAGTTGTCCCAATTTCCCCGCTTCGCTCCCTCCACCCAGCTCCTCCCCACTTCCCCAGGCAATCCCCCCACCATTGTTCATGTCCATGGTCATGCCTAGGTTCTTTGGCTACTCCATTTCCTACACTGTACTTTACCTCCCCATGGCTACTCTGTAACTACCTGTGTGTAGCTCTTAATCCCCTCACCTCTTCACCCTTGCTGCCACCCTCCTCCCATCTGGCACCCATCAAAATGCTCTCTGTTTGTTTTTTGGATTCAAACCTGTTCCATTTTAAAGAGAAGCTCAGCAAAGTCACACTGAATATGTGGGGGAAATTAGTCATTTGACAAAAGACTGCCAAAGGGAAGACAACTCCCATGGCTCCCTGTCTGAAAGAGTCAGAGTTGGGCTACCAGGAAAAAAACTGAAAGTGTCAGTCAGAGAATCGGGTGCTTAGGGTTGATTCTTGTCTGCTAACGAGATGGCTGCTGGTCTTGGGCCCCTGGGTAGCTTCAGAATGAGGGCTGGCAGCCAGAAAGACCAAAGCACTAGGAAAAGGTTGGAACTTCAGCCCCACCCCCTGACTCACAGGGAGGAAACAGGAGCCAGTAATTGAGTTAATTACCAATGGCTGATGATGTAATCAATCTACCTACAAAATGAAACCATTAGAACCCCTAAACAACCGAACAGTGGCATTTGGAGGGCTTCCAGGTTGGTGAACACTGCGAGGTGCAGAGAGGGTGGCAAGCCCAGAAAGGACATGGAAACTCCACACACCCTCCCTCCCTATACCTCGCCCTGTGCATCTCATTTTTGGCTATTCTTCAGTTTTACTTTTAATAATACACCAATAATCGTAAGTGAAGTGTTTTCTTGAGTTCTGTGAGCTGTTCTAGCACATTATTGAACCTGAGGAGGGAGTCATGGAAACCAATTAGTAACTGGTTGATCAGGAGTAGGGTGGCCAGGACTGACTTGTAACTGGTGTCTGACGTGGGGGAAGTCTTTTGGAAATGAGCCCTTAACCTGTGGGGTCTGTGCTAACTCTGGGTAGTTAGTGTCAGAATTGAACTGAATTGTGGGACACCTAGCTGATGGCTGGAGTTGGAGAATTTGCTGGTTCTGGGGAAAACACCATGCATTTGTTATCAGAAGTGCTGTGACTAGAAACATCTCATAGTTACTTCAAAATAAAGTATTTGCTGCTTACCAACAAAAGAGTGTTTACATTTTAAGTAGGTAATATATTTGTTTGCTCCAAAATTCAAGCAAAAATTTATGTGGGTATTTGTGTATACATACATAAAAATATAGTAAAAAGTCTCAGTCTCTTCCTGTGCCCCAGCCCTTCAGTTCCCCTCTGTGTGGGCAACATATACTATCAGTTTCCTGTAGGTCTTTCTAGAGTTATTTTTTGCTGCTGTAAGAAAAGGCTATACACATACATAGACCTGTCCTTCAACTCTTCTTTGCAAATGGTGGTCCCCTTTCCGTTCTGAGTTCATTTACACTCAGAGCTCTTTATGTGGCCATATACATTTTCTAAGTCTTTTTCAGGCTGCTTAGTATTCCAATGTAGGAATATACTATAATTTATATAACTGGTAACTTATTGATAAACATTAAAAATTGTTTCCAATAAAGCTATTAAAAAATCTGGTATAAATAACCTTACATCTGTCACTTTGCATGTTTATGAGCATATTAAAGGATAAATTTACTGGAAGTGGAACTTATGGGTCAATAACTATATATAGTTTTATATATATATATGCAATTTATTAGATTTTACCAAATCTCATCACTAATTTTGAGAGTACCTGTTTTCCCACATGTTCTCTAACACATGTTTTCTGCTCTTTGTTAATCTACTGGGTGAAAAGTAAAGTATCTGAGTAAATACGAATTTCCGTCACTATTAATGGTGCTGAGCATTGGTGCATGTGTGAGGTGAGAAACATTGTATTTCCTTGTCTTTGAACTGTCTGCTCATATCTTTGGCCTTCCAAAACCTGTTTTAACAAGTAAAACTTTATTATTAATGCCATTATTATTATTTGTTATTGTCATTGTTTTGCTTCCTTGCAGTGAATCAGCTCCAACCCACTAGCAGACACCTGCAACCATTTCTTAAATTCTCCTCCCAGTGGAAAAAGATGGGACCCAGGGACAGGGACAGAGACAGGATCTGGGATGGGCAGGACCTTACAATGGTGGACATCAGAGAAGAAATAACTTTAAAGAGGGTGTTAATGTTTTTAATTTCGTGAGTCAAACATTAAAATGCCTCTAAGTGAATCAATGATAAGAGGGTAATTTTCTTTATTTTCAGTAGTTTAAAGAAGAAATCAAGTATATGACAATATTCACAGGAGGAATAAGGAAGAAGACCATTAAATGGTAAGTTAGATGAACTTCCAAGCTCCAGAACTTTGGCTTCAGGACAGGATGAGATTTCTGAAAGGTGGTTTCTCCCGTAGTTGAGCCCCTCAAAACAAGAAACAAATTACAGGGGAGTATGGACTGTCTGTTGACTCAACTGTTAGGCAATATATATTTTTTAATTAAAATTACAATGGTAACAATATCTGAGTGGAAAGGGATTCTTCTGGTTATTTTTCCACTGCAAGCACATTTTGTGGACTTTGCTTGATTACTTTAATCACTTTAGGATGTTCTCAAGCTGGAGAATATATATTTAATTATAACATAGGATTTTCTGGGTTTCTGATCATTAGCTAAAAATCTAGTGGGAGATAAGGATCCCATTCAGCTGCAGTTTGGAGTTGCTGTGTGTTCATGGGAGAAGAAGGTGAAGGTGATTGTCAACCCAAACCAAAGGGCTGGTAGGGCAGTGTCATCACCATGTTGGGATGCAACTGCCCTAAACATGGGTGACTGGGTTTTCCATGACCCTGTGGTTAGTGGGACAGAAAAAGAAGTGGACACTGGCAAATACAAAAATGACCAAAGAGTGCCTTACCTCAGTCTTTCTCAGGGACCTCAAAGTAGCCCAAATGACTAACTGGACTCCCTTCCCTCCCTGTTTCATGCTTTCTCATGCTCCGGGGGAGACCTACAAGGCCAAACAGGGACCCAGGTGAACCCCAAATTGGTAGTCAACATTTTTGTGTCTTCTCATCTTGCCATTTCAATTGCCCTGGGTGGTGGGGAGTGGGATCCAAACTTGCTGTATTAGTTTCCAAATAGAAATAGCAGCATCAAATTTTCCAGGTTGAACAGAGTTAATAATGTGAGTCTGAATGCTCTGATAAAAAAAGGGAGTATTGATTATTTCTCCTGCACGAGAAAATGGAACCTGGACTCTAGAGATGTGGACAAAAGGAACGATATCAGCTGAGACATTATCATTAGCCTTGTGACTCCCACAGACCAATTAAACCATTAAGTGTTTTTGTGCACACGTAGCACAACATGCCCTTTGTGCAATGAGGGCACTCACGTTAGAAGGAAGAGGGTTTGCTGGGCTGAATGCTGATGCTCTCATGGCCCCCTGTGTGTTCCCTCTGTGTTCTTTTTCTCTCTCTCACTCGTAATATACTCGCTGATAGGAGCTAAGATGTCAGGTTTACTTCCAACAGCATGGAATTTAAAGAGAGATCCTTTGAAACCCAAGAGCTTTCCAAATGCCTAAGTGAATGGCTGAGCTTAGATACTAATAGCTCTTGAAAGGATGGGGGAGGTGGGACCGACACTATAAGGGATACTTCCAGGTGGGGAAGGCCAGGCCAGTGTGGAGTCAACAGGGTTAAAGAGTGGAAGGAGCAGGGCAGTGTTGTCCAATGCCACTGAATGTCCCTTCTGTACAATTCACATGTTTTTGTTTTGTTTTGTTTTGTTTTGTTTTGTTTTGTTTTGTTTTGTTTTGTTTTCCTCTACAGCACTTCACCACAAAGACAAATCTAGGAAAGCAACAAACTGACAACACCTAATGTTCCAAAGACTTTTTGGACTTTTTTCCAAGCCATACTTTTTTTTCCTCTTAATAATCTGGCTTGCCAGTGTTTTTCTCCACTGCCCCACAGCTAAGTTTTCACACATTAATATCTAAAGCCAAGATTAGACAAGGAGGAGTAAGGGCGAAACTTAAAAGAAGAAAGCTCATCCAAAGGCTGGAGGAACAAAACTTGTAAGAAAGCGAATCTTCTGGAAATCCTTGGGAGAGTAGGCTCTGGCAAATTCAAGTCAATGGGACAGATTCTCTTCCATCTCTGTGAGGACCTTGGGAAAACTGTCAGCCCCCAACCAACACGGCCTGGCCTAGACAAGACAGCAATGTTTGGGGAATCGTGGGGAATCGTGGGGCATCTGAGAACAATCTCATAGGGCCCAGCCACTGCAGTGGCCTGTGGAGTAAGGAGCCAAGGGTTCCTAGAGTCCTGAGGGAGGGATCCAGAGGAGACCTGCCATCAAATGAGCAGGCTGCATTGTGAGGGGTCCTGACAACTGGAGGGCAGTGGCAAGGTCCATGAACGTTTTGACCTTGACCCTTGTACCAGGCTGTGAGCCAGGTATTTGGTTTCTCTGGGTCTCAGTTTTCTTATCTGTATCCATCTCACAGTGCTGGTATGAGGACTGCGCAAGCTAGAACACCTCAAGTTCTCAGAACAATGCCCTGGCATATGGTTTGTGGTCAGTAAAAGCTAGTTGTTACAACAATCGGTTGCAAACACTGCCCTGAACTCCTGGGGAGACCCACCTCACTCCTATGGTTGACAGAGCAGACCCTCAGTCACTAAGGGACCAAGAGACAGTGTGGCAGATAGGAAAAGGACCAAAGTGAGATACTATAACCCGACCAGTAAGGATGAAATGATGTGTCCCTACCACCAACTTCTCAAACAGGACCTCCAGATTTATAGCAACCAGAGAAGGAAGAGAATGAAATTATACAGAGTAATTACCCAAAATATATTATTTTAAACTGGATGGGAT
Source organism: Glossophaga mutica (assembly GCA_039655065.1). Taxonomy (NCBI): domain Eukaryota; kingdom Metazoa; phylum Chordata; class Mammalia; order Chiroptera; family Phyllostomidae; genus Glossophaga; species Glossophaga mutica. The sequence goes on along the minus strand of CM077304.1, from coordinate 169,198,394 downwards.
GAAGACAGCATCACCTGGCAAATCAAATATTTTCTATCTTCAAGAGACATGAGGTAGAGTAAAATGGGACCACTGAACTGAAATCTTGTTGTATGGTTTGTATGACCTTGTTTTGTAAGTAAACAAATTTAATTTTATGCACATTTGATTTGTGTTCATCAATCCACTGATCCACATCTGTCCAGGATGTCCTAGAGACCACTAGCATTCATTAATCAGTAGTTTCTCTGTCACCTACAATGATTTTTTAAGTAAATTTCATATGGTTTTTCTGAGTCTAAACATAATAAAATTTGAATTTTAAACAAAGAAAATATACATCACTAGTCATCCCATTAATCAGAATTAACCACAATTAACACTGTATTTACTCTAATTTTTTATGTATGCCTGTGTATTTTAATTATGATCATATGCTATCTAATATTTTGCATTTTGTTTTGCACTTAGCATTATATCATGTACATTTTCCTAGGAATTACCTAGAAGTGAAAATTTGTTGTAAATCATTTTAATAACTATATAATATTCCATCATATGAGTTAACAAAAATATATTAAATTTTTCTCATATTGTTGGACAATTAGATTGTTTCTAATTTTTCATTATGATTAATAATGCTAACAAGTTCCTTTTACCTAAATCAATTGCAATGTCATATTCCAGATTTCTAGATTTAAAATTACTGAATTATAAAATGATATGAGCTTCATATACTTTATATTTTTATTTTCAAATTATTTTCCAAAAAAATTCAATATTTAAATGCACTTTTTCTCAAGCAATATTGGTTGGCCCTTTTCAACTAGCCAATGATGAGCACTATTCTTTTCTTAAAATATATTTTATTAATTATGCTATTATAGTTGTCCTCATTGTCCCCCCTTTGTCCTTTTGCCTGGTACCTGCCTTCCCTCCAGCAACCACCCTCCTTAGTTCGTGTCCATGTGACATGCATACAAGTTCTTTGGCTTCTCCATTTCCTATACCATTCTTAATACCTCCCCTGTCTGTTTTGTGCCTACCATTTACGCTTCTTATTCCCTGTACCTTTTCCCCCATTCTCCCCCTTCCTCCTCCCACCTGATAACCCTCCAAATGATCTCCATTTCTATGGTTCTGTTCCTGTTCTGGTTGTTCACTTAGTTTGATTTTTTAGATTCAGTTGTTGATAGCTGTGAATTTCTTGCCACTTTAGTGTTCGTAGTTTTGATTTTCTTTTTCTTAAATAAGTTCCTTTAACATTTCATGTAATAATGGCTTTGTGATGATGAACTCCTTTAGCTTACCTTGTCTGGGAAGCACTTTATCTGTCCTTCCATTCTAAATGATAGAGTAATCTAGGTTGTAGGTCCTTGCTTTTCATCACTTTGAATACTTCCTGCTAGTTCCTTCTAGCCTGCAAACTTTGAGAAATCAGCTGATAGTCTTATGGGAGCTCCTTTGTAGTAACTCTCTGCTTTACTCTTGCTGCTTTTAAGATTCTCTCTTTATGTTTAATCTTTGACATTTTAGTTATGATATGTTTTGGTGCACTATTCTTTACAAAGAATCCCCATATTTCATTGGTCTTTTTCCTTCTAGCCATCACCCATTAATTCATTCATTTGACAAAAATTTAGTCAGTGCTTAATATTGAATATAAAAAGAAAATAAATATTGCTTAAAAGAAAAACTTTAGTGAGTGCTGGCTCTGTGCTAAATAAGCACTGTTCTAGTGCTGAATGTCAGCCATAAGCAGCACACCTGATCTCAGGGAAGGCAGAGAGGGGTGAGTAAGGCCAGAAACACAGGCAGCACCTGACAGCAGGGGCCTTCTCCCACAGCACAGAAGACATTGGATTTCATTTATTATTATTATTATTATTTAATCCTTACACAAGGATATGTTTATTGATTTGAGAGGGGAAAAGAGAGAGAGAGATGGAGAGAAACATTGATTAGTTACCTCCCATATGCTCCCTGACCAGGAATCAAACCTGCACCCTTTTGCTGTAGGGGACGACATGCCAACCAGCAGAGCCAGGGCTGGGTTTCATTTTAAATGTAACGAAAAGCCATAAAGAACGTTCATAAAGAGCATGACATTGTCACATATACTTTTTAAAAGAATTATTCTGACTGTCTGGTATAGGGAGACAAGAGAGGCCTAAATGCCTCTGTTTCTAGGCCAGGAAAACGGTCAGAGTGACTTGGGTAGGGGAGGTAGGGGTGCAGGGGCTCCAGATTATTATTGGAAAATTATCTTACATAACTATGTTTATTAGCCTTTTATTTTTTGTTTGGTTGGAAATATATTCTTGGTTGTCATTTCACTTTCAAAATTTCATATAACTTTTGACATACAGAAATTTAAAATTTCTTATATCAAATTTATTCTTTCCTACTTCATAATCCTCTTTGCTCTAAATTTTCTTTTTTTGTGTGATTAATGGTTTTATGAAACATGATATTAGAACTCTAATTCTTTCTGTCACAGTTTTGTCTGAGGCCGAAAAATGCTGTGGCCAAAAAATAGTGGGTATCAGGTACTACCACATTCCAAACTCAGCTCCAGCAAAAGAGTGACACACAGCAGCCACCTACAGACAAAGGCCTTAAAGGACTGATAATTTAAAAGCCAAGGGAGGGAGGCTTTCTTTTGAGAGAGTAAATGGTGTGGGTCTCACCCCTGCTCTGAAGGAAGGAATTGGGAACTCTTCCTCTTCACCTGCAACCTAGGTGGGGGCTTCTTGGAGGCCTCTTAGGGAGCTTGGTGTGTGGTTCCATGGAATTTGAGGACACAGTGGACTCGATTGTCTGCAGGGACAGATTGGCTAAAGCGATCCATGGCAGCAGAGACTAAGTTTAGGCACTAATAGTCCAAAGTGTTTATTTTTCAGAGGGCAGAGGAGATGAGGCGTGGTGGTGCAGAGTGTTGTTTAAAAGGAACCTTCTACGGTGGCCGACCCTCCTGGTTTGCCCAGGACTGTCCTGGTTTTAGTGCTGAAAGTCTCACATCCAGGGAAAGCCCTCCGTCCTAGGCAAAGCAGGGTGGTTGGTTGCCCTACATCTTGCCCAAGAAGTCTTGCAAAAAGGAGCAAGTCAACCCTCAGGAGAAAGGAAGCAAAACCAGCTCCTGGGAAGCTTTACCCACCCCCAGGGGATCTGCAGTGGAAGGGACCAGCAGAGGAATCTGTGATTACCCCCCAGGAACCCATTGCATGACAAAGCACCCACTTTAAACATCTGTGACTGTTGGGAGAGCCAATCCCTGAGCCCCTCAGTACCTGCCAGAACTTGATGCTCCTCACCACTCCTACTTTTATGACTAAACAAGACCGGAAGAACTTATTATCCAGCAATGATTGGATAAATGATAGAACTTTCCTGTCCAGGACAGCACTCAAGTGCACAGGAAATGTGGCAGGTATGCAGGGATGTCAGCGAGAAGCATGAAAATGACATATGCTGCCTTCTCTCTTTCAATGTCCCAGTCACAGTGCAATGCAGGGAGGTAATGGTCTCACTGGATTGTTCCCAAGAAGCCAGTTTTCTGAAGGTGCATTTGTCAAGTTTGATTTCTTGTTTTCAAAGCCTGTATGTTAAACTCTATTCGGCTCTATCTTAACTCTTCACTGATTCTTATGAAAGTGCTCTTTCAATTATAAGAGTTTTATTGCATGTAGTCACATGTTCACTCTTCAAGATACCCTTTAGAAAAGTCTCACAAATTCTTAACATTCAGCACATTAAGATTTTAATTGAGATTATATTAAAACACATTAATCTGGGGAAGATTTTAACAATAGAAAGGTCAGTCCTTCCAGACTGTCAAGAGGGCTTTGCCATCTGCAAACTACGTCACCTTGGGCAAGCTATTAACCTCTCAAGGCTGAGCCTTCTGATTTGTAAAATGAGGCTAATATTTATACCTACTTCAGGGAGTTGTGGTGGGGGTTACAATAAATTAATGAAGGGAAAACACTTCCTTACCCTCTCTCTAAAATCAATAAGCATGTCCTTGGGTGAGGATAAAAAAAAAATAAAACAAAAAGTGTCTAACACATAGTAAATGCTATGTGCTTACTATTATGCTACTGTGATCCAGAAACATGGCATGTATGGTTACTTTATGTGGAGTCAAATGAGCCCAGCTCAGTCATACCATGGTTTTTTCCCTATATGGTTCTGGTTAGGGTTGGCCACAAGGCAAGTGTGTAGGAGATTTGAAGGGGGGAAATGAGGCAGCAGCTGGGCCTACAGCTCTTTCAGTTAATGCCTGACGTCCCCCTTCAGCTCTCTGAATCTGGTTGGATTCACGTGCTGGCCGGCCATGGGGAAGGATGCCAGCATCCCCTGCAGGACATCCATATCATGGGGGTTGGAGGGAAGGAGAGAAAGAGGCAATCTCCAGGCTTTCCCCTGCTGTTCCCCACCCTTGACTATCTTTCCCACTTGCCACCTCTGCTGACCTGAAGCCAGTACTGGCTTCAAAAACAATTGCCATACATCGATTTCTTTACTGGTTCCTACAGTGTGGAGCCCTTGAGCAAATCCCTTACTCTCCTTCACTCAGAATGGTTCAGCCCCCCTGAGAGAACCCTGACTGATACGATGACTATCCATTTATTCAATGTTTTTCTGTATACATTTCAGTAAAATGTTGTCATTTTCATCATGTATGTTTTGCACATTTTCAAAAGGGTTATTCTTAGCTACTTTGTCTTTTGCTGACCTTGAGAATGGGATCCTTTGTTTTCCTTATTGTGTCTTCTAATAGCTAAACTTAGAGATTATTGATTTTTGTATAATTATAGTATCATGGCACTGTAGCAAACTCTCTTATTCATTCTCAATGTTTTTTTCTTTTTTATTAAATTTATTGGGGTGGCATTGGTTAATAAGATTATATGGGTTTCAGGTGTACAATTCTATCATACATCATCTGGGTGTTGTAGTCTCTGTTCACCACCCCAAGTCTCCTTCCATCACCACTTATCCTCCCTATACCCTCTTCTACCTCCCCTATGCCCCTTCCCCCTGGCTCTGGTAATCAGTACACTATTGTCTGTGTCTGTGAGTTGTTTTTTTCCACCCTTTCCACACAGCCCTGAAAACTACCTCTCCTCTGACAGCTGTCAGTCTATTTTCTGTGTCTATGAATCTGTTTCTATTTTGTTTGTTAGTTTGTTTTGTTGGTTAGCTTCCACATATGAGTGAAATCATATGAGGGTTGGCTTTCTCTGACTGGCTTATTTCACTTAGTATAATACTCTCCAGGCCCATCCATGCTGTCCGAAATGGTTAGGTTTCCTCCTTTTTCTGGCCCAGTAGTATTCCATTGTGTAATACAGCAAAGTTTTTTAATCCACTCATCTACTGATGGGCACTTGGGCTTCTTCCAGATCTTAGCTACTATAAATAATGCTGCAGTGAACATAGGGGTGCATATATTCTTTTGAATTGGTGTTTCAGAATTCTTAGGATCTATTCCCAGAAGTGAGATTGCTGGGTCAAAAGGCAGTTTCATATTTAATTTTTTGAGGTAATTCCATACTGCTTTCCACAGTGGCTACACCCATCTGCATTCCTACCAACAGTGCACAAGGATTGCCTTTTCTCCACATTCTCGTCAATATTGTTGTTTGTTGATTTATTGGTGGTAGCCAGTCTGACAAGTGTGATGGAATATCTCATTGGGTTTTAATTTGTATCTAGAGTTTTTTTTCAGGTACTCTTTATACCACTTAGGACAGGATGAAGTACTGGAAGCGCAGTACTGTACCTTTCCCTCTTCTTAGGCATGTATTGCCTGTCCCATAATAAAACCTTTTGTTCCTCTCCCATTCTTTCTATTCTGTCTGACAGGAAGTATTTCTTCCCCTTGGCTCTTCAGCAAAAATGTGAAGCAATTTTTCAGTTGTTCTTTGGCAAATGGTGTTTGTGAAGCTCTTCTATGATATTCCACCACTAAGAAAGAAGAAGAAAGCGACTACCTTTCAAACTCCCAATTCCTCCCGGTTTTATCCCAGCCCTTGGGCCAGATTTTTCAGTTCAGCTCACACAATGAAGCTCTTACTGTTTCTTTTCAGCCAGTGATAATCAGATCAAATTGCAAGCATGAAATGTCAGTGACCCAGAATCTGAATGAACGCACTCTGGTGAAATTTCAGCCTCTCAGAAACTGGGTCTGCTTCACTCAGAAAGTCCAGTACTGAGTCAAAGAAGCCAAGAAGACTGAAAGAGGGGACAAAGATTAAGTAAGCAAATTACATAAACACTTAAGAAAAGAATAATTTTCTTCAATCCATGAGCCTACTAAAATTCAGTTCTTAATGATCAGAGCATAATACCATTGAATGAAAAGGACTATTCTTCATCCACAGCTCTTCTCAGTTGAATCATTGGTATTGAACATACAACACAAATCACATTTAAAATGCTATAAGTAAAAAAAAAAAATCAGTGGTTTTGCTGAATGAAATACTGTGCTTCATCTACAAGAACAGACAAAAGCAAAAGCTGCCTGCTCACTGGGCTTGTGAGCCAAATTCTACCCACCACCTCTTACTGTATGGACTGCAGACGACAAACGGTTTTTTAAAAATATTTTTAAACTGTTGAAAAAAACAAACAAAAATAGTATTTTCTAATATATGAAAATTATATGACTTTTACATTCCAATGTTGTTAAAAGATAAATTGGGGCATATTAAACATTTTAAGGATTACTTGAGCAAAACTCAATTTGAGCCTGGCCCGCAGACCAGCGGTGGGTAGGAGCACTCTGCTGCAGGAGATCGGGGAGAAACTTTGATAGAGAAAAGGTGGACATTAAGTACAGAAATTACTGGTTGGCTACAGCTCCAAGCCTGGCTGGCAGTGTGGGACTGATTGTCCTTTGACTTCAGTTTTGTAAACCTGAGGCATTTGTAGGCTTAGATCTTTGTCTTGCTTACGTGGGCCACCACAGCCTCAGAGCCACCTTTGCCTAATGGCCTCCTTGTTTAAGTCATTTAACAGTGTCCATAAATAAAATGCTACTGACACAGCCACACTCATTTGCCACATTGTCTGAGGCTAATTTCACATTAAAACCAGAGTTGAGTCTTTGAAAGAGTATGGCTTAAAATGCTTGTTGTCTGGTCCTTTAGAGAAAACATTTGTTGTCTCCTGAGTAGGGTTTCAAAACATTGGCACTATTGATATTTTGGACCACTCCCTGCCCACCCTCCCCTCCCTTTCACAATATCTCCAAATGCTGCCAAATATCCCCCTGGAGGGGGTGGGGAGGGTGCAAAATCTCTCCAGGTTCAGAACCAATGTTGTAAATGATAGAAATAACAGAAACACCACCTCTATAATTTTTACAAGTCTATAAGGATGATTGAGGTTATTAAAGGCTAAGAAAAGAGAAAGGGGAGGGAAGAGGAAGGAAGAAAAAATGCTACTATATCCTTGAGAAGTTTTTATAATATCATTTTTAATTAAAAAACTCCCCAAGCAGAAAACATATAATGGTGTTAAAAAATATAATTCACACGGTTCCTAAGTTATGCAGGGATCATAAAGTTACTTTTGGTTTTCAAGACATCGATCAGTCTTCCTCTTAACAGCCCCATTAATATTGAATATAACGTAGCTCCTCCTACTTGCAAAGACTTCATACATGATGTTTTTCTGATAAACTCTCGATTGGATGCTGAGGATACTATCCAGCAATTATGCTGTTATAGGCCCTAGCCTTTATTTTCATTGGGTTCCAGAAAGTCCTATGATGAAAGAATTTCCTCAGTCCCCAGAGGATTCACTCTGGGGAGAACCTTTCTCCTCAGAATTCTCTTTAGTTTAACCTTATTGAACCTTCCCACCCTCAGCTTCCTTGACTTTATCCTTGCTGTGACTTCAAAGACAAGCTGCCCCCTGTCCAGTTAGAGGTTGGCCTGGGATTCAGGCATTTTTGGCATTTCTGGAAATTGTGCAGTTGATTCAACACTCACCTGTTTTCCCAAAGACTGAGAGCCTCCTGAGGGAGACCTCGTCCTGAGGGAAATGGGCTCCAGACACTGGGCCTCATCCTGGGAACACCTGCAGGGAAGAAAGGCCGTGCACGCAGTGAGTCATCTGCTACATCTCTGCGCCCGGTCCCCATGTGGCAGGGACTCAGGTCTCCAAAATAAACCCGTGAGAGCTATTGACCTAAAACATCATAAGACATGGACATTTGTCTACCTAAATGATAAATTTCAACACTTGAAAAGTGTTAACCTTTCTATTTTAATTTTCAAAAAAGTTAAAAACATAACTCACACAATTACAGTTAGCATGTATCAAATATTCGTTTAATTTAGTAATGAAGGAACTAACAGGATGAGAATCTGGGTTAAAGAAGAATATGAGAAACTAATAAACCAGATCCTTGTTATTTGTAGATTCCATATTTGCAAATTTGTTCATTCACTAAAATTTATTTGTGACCCCCAAATCAACCCTTGTAGCACTTTTGCAGTTGTATGTGGAGTGTTTGTGGACACGCGAGATCATGTGAAGACAGGCTAAAGATTTGAGGCTCTGAACACATGAGGTCAATCAGGGTGACGTAAGAGTCTCTGACCCTGACCCTCTGCCCATCCAGCGCAGCCAGCACAGGTGTTCTGAGACTGTGGCAGGTAACGTGGTACCCCACGTCGGCAACTCTCTGTTTGCTCTAGGCCTCAGGACGACTCTGCCACTGCCCTCTGTAAATGCTTTTACATTTAGGTAACATGCGGAAACCTTTTGCAAAAATTATTATTGGCCCCCAATTCTCCCAAAGAAAGGGGCATTTTGTATACATCAATATGTTTAAAACAAATGTTCTAAATCAGAAATGCTCACTATCCAAGCATTATAAACAAAGAAACTTTTTCAATTTACCTGCATTAAACCAAATGAAGGGTTTTCTGGGACAAAGTTTCTCCTGGAAAACATGTATTAGGGAAATCTTCGAAATATCTGGAGTACATCATACAATACTTTTTTCTGTCCTTTCACAATTACCTGTCATTTTGGCTTTGGACTGTTCTTTATTAACTGACTTTCTAAGCACAGCCAAGAATAATGTCTATTTTCTGAATTATTTTCTGCCCATTTTCACAGAAACCTGAAAGGAGATGGCCACTGTATTTAAAAAAGCTGACAATAGAAAGAGAAGGTGATATAAATAAGGTTTAAATACTTAGCAGGTATTGACATTGAGAGAAACCACTGTGAAAGGAAGTGGAAAATGTCCCTCGTGTAAAAACACGGTGTTCGCGCTGGATCATTAACTCATCCTGCCGTGTACATGCCACACAACTGTCTGACATAGAACTCACCAAGGTTAGTATCGGGTAAGTTTTACATTACTGTGCGGAAGTCACGTGCCCTCTCTTTCTGCACACAGGTGGCACTGTGACTTGATTGGGTGTGGCATCAGTGGGCAGCTGCCCCCCTTCCAACAGGCAGCACCGGATTCATATTTACTCTGATAGCTTGGGCCCAGTGGAATTTTGGTAGCTACAGAAATAACCAAACTGCACTCTGGGGACTAGTATTGCTTCCGTTTCTGATTTCAGAATAAATTAGTAAAAGGAGCAGGTTCTGCTACTGTGAAGGAACCACTGGGTCCAACATTTTAGCAACAGGAAAGACATACCATGTAGAGAGGGCACAGCCAAATCAGCTGAACAGTCGGCCTCCTTCCACTGTGGTTTTACGTTCTGTCCTTTTTGGTTAAAATGTAGGAGTTCTTATATGCGTCATTTGGTAAAGGTGTAGGGAGGTCTTAGACACTCTGCCAGGTGATGTACATATATTTCTTACTTAATCCCACCAATAATGCTGTGGGGTTGATGCCATGTTTCTTTATTCAAATCAAATTCCATCTCAGTCAGTGTCTTGATTGGTCACAGCTGCTGGGAAGTCCCATCTCGGGGTTATTAGGGCCTGCTCACCCGAGGACCTTCCACACAGAACATTTCAAATGGTCAGAGGCAGCTGGGAGTTTGGTCCCTGTTTGTTTTCTGTGTTAGCAAAACCCACATATTCTCTTGAGATCAGAGAATTCTCTTGAGGCCGCTGCTTCTCTTTGGACAAAGGAAGGAGATGCTGACCTCCGCCATTCTCTGATACTTCCTGCTAGGTGTACTTGGTAGGCCTCAGGTCCCTGGCCCCTTCTCAGCCTGAGGAAAATGTTTTCCCCTTCCATGCTGCTTCTGAAGTGCTCTTGGAACGTGCTCCTCCTGGCCTTGCCTCTCTCACAGGGGATCTTCAGTGTGAGCCTGAGGCGAGCAGCTCAAGCAGCACTGGGTGCCTGTGAGGGGTGTAGGGAGCTTATAATAAATGCAAATTATCAAGCCTGACCCAAATGACAGAACTGAAATCTCTGAGACAGGGGCATACAAGAGTTTTAATAAACTCTCCACGTGATGCCGATGCAAGACTACATTTGGGGAAAGACTGACTGAGCATAGCCATTCAATTAGCTCAGATTTTTTAAAGCAAAAGGATCAGATAACTTCTGTTTTCAGCCTTCAGTGTAGCACTTTCACTCTGACCCAAGGAAGGGGAAGGAAGGGGCTTGGCTATAATCAGAAAATAGACACTAAACATAAAACATAAGGTACCTCACACCGCAACGGATCTAAATAGACATTTTTCCAAAGACGTACAAATAGCCAACAAGTACATGGGAAAATGCTTAGCATTATTAAACAGCAAGGAAAAGCAAATCAAAAGCATGGTGAAATATCACCTCACACCTGTTAGTGTGACAACTATAAGAAAACACAAGTGCTGGAGAGGATGTGGAGTAAAGGGAACCCTTGTATGCTGTGGGTGGGATTGCAAATTTGTACAGGCACTAGAGAAAACCGTGTGGAGGTTCCTCAAAAAACTAAGAATGGAACTACCATATGACCCAGTAATCCCATCTCTGGATATTCATTTAAGAAAACGGAAACACTAACTCAAGAAGATACATGCACCGCCCACCCCCGATGCTGATTACAGCATTATTTAGCTGAGACATGGAAACAACCTAAGTTTCCACTGATGAATGAATGGATAAAGAAAATGGTATATGTATGCAATAGGATATTCAGCCATTAAAAAAAATAAAATCTGACCTTGAGGGCATTACACTAAGTGATAAATCGGACAGAGAAAGACAGCAGCAATGGGGGGAAATTGGGACAACTGTAATACAACAATAATAAAAAAATAAAGACAAATAGCATATGATCTCACTTATATGCGGGATAAAAACAAAACAAAACCTGAGCTCACAGGTACAGAAAACATATTGGTGGCTGCCAGAGGTGGGGGTTTGAGGGTGGGTGAAGTGGGTAAATGAGACGAAAAGGACAAATTTACAGTTACAAAATAAATGCCATGCGGGTGTGACGCACAGCATGGCGAGCACAGCTGATAGGACTGTGTTGTATATTTAAAAGTTGCGAAGAGAGTATATCATAAAAGTTCTCACTATACGAACAAAAGCTTCGTGTCTATGTGTGGTGACGGATGTTCACTAGACTGTGGGACCACGTTACAATATGTACACACATCGAATCATCATGCTGTACGCCTGCAACTAACGGATGTAATTTATGCCACAAATAAATAAATAACAGGTGCTCAATAAACCTTTGGAGAAAAAAATTAAAGCATAAGCATCTTTCTGAATTTCCTAAAACAAGTAACAAAACATCAACTCATACCTCAGTAAATATTTTAATAAACTGTCCCACCACATAAGGATTCACTTTAACACCAATAGGTTGCTGAGCAAACAAGTTCCAGGAACGACAAGACCTGTTAGGGGTGGGATGGCTTGGGATTCAAAGTTAGGAATGCGAACAGAGAAGTGAAATTATATGTGAACAAAAGGCACTACATCTAGGACGGGAAAGAAAAGTGGTGTTTTTCTGGACCAGCATGAACTTCTAGAGAAGTTTGTCATCAAAGCCTTCATTTCTTAAAGTGAAGCCACAGAATGGATTTGATGTAGACACTGAAAAAAGCAGTGACTTACATTGCTCAAAACACAAAGTGCCAGAAGCACTGAGTCTTCCGTGGCTGTGAGGGCGGTGTGCGCCCCGCCTCCCTGTGTGCAAGCGCCTTGTGCCTGTGCTCCGGGCCCTTGGCCTTTGCCTCTGGGTGTGGCCAGTAAAGTGTAAACAGAAGTGCTATGTGTTACTCCCAGCCTGAGATTTAAACCGTGGTGCAAGCATCCTTCTTCCCACTTTTCCTCTCCATGTACAGGAACAGGAAGATGTTTGTGACCCACCCTTGGCCACGGAAATGAGTGTGAAGAACTAGAGCGGAAACCAGAGGGAAGAAGGTTGAGTCTGTGAATGACCATGTGGGGCAGAGGAGTCCGCCTGTACGCATCCTGGACCACCAGCTGAGTGAAATAATCCTCCTTAATCCACTGGTTTGTTGGGTTCTTTGTTACAGCAACTTACATTTCCCTGTAACTAACACCAAAACCAAGAGCTCATATGAAAGATCAAGGCAGTTCTCGCAATTTGTTGAAGCCCAAGTGGCACCAAAACCCCACAGCACCTAACACACAACAGATACTTCATACATAGTTACCAAATGAATGAGGGTGGCATCTTTAGGAGCTGTTGGAGCATGAGATACCAAAACATCTCATAGAATAATCTGCCTCAGAGCAAATCCAAGTGACGTGTTGCAATCTACAATGAGAAAAGCAAACAGCTCACAAATCACAACCAGGGGTTAAAAGCCGGTGGGAATCTGTGCATACAGTGTCGAAGGAATTGCTCATGACACAGCAGTCATTTAAGTGATTTGCTGATAGTAACCACCGTCACTGTCATTTTCCAAAACAAAAGACTTATACATGCACAGACATATACAGACAGGTTAATTTTTCTTGTAACAAGTTTGACAAGACAGCAAGATTGCTGTGTTATACATAATCCATAAGAAAATGAAAACCCGTCGCTGCGATATGCAGAGAATAGAGAGCAGCTCTTTACTTACTCTGTGAAAGGCAGTATTTGGTAGCATGTGACTCCGGCTCCAGTTGCTGAACATTGTTGAAGGCCTACTGTGAGAAGTATGCGAATTGCATTACGTACAGTGAAGAATTCAAAGATACCAACAAAAATATAAGTAAAGATATCAGAGAGAGTGTGTGTGTTGCATGAAATGGTGGTTTAAGTTTTTAAGAAATGGCAATATAGAGGCCCCTGAAAAGCTCTGGTTATGTTGAAACTTTCTGGTGGCTTTTTTTAATCCATATCACAAAAGTTGCTCTGAGGCTTAAATAAAATAATATACATAAAGCACATGGTATGTTGTGACCATCAGCAAATGTTCCTTTCTTCACACCCTGTAATATATGAAATGTTCCATTGGTGATTTGTTCTAAATCCATAACACTTTTTGCCTATCCCAAGCCCCCAAATATATGCAAACTCTCCATCCAGAGCAAGGAAGGAGGGTTGCATTTTTAAATCAAAGGATGGTTGTCTTTGATGGAAATCAGGTTTTTCAGATGCAAGCAAGAAAATCCCACTCTGGTGATTAATGATAAAAGTTGATTTATTGGAAAGAAATACGATAGCTTACAGAAGCAACAGAAAGTTCAAAAATGATTGCTAATTTCCATTTTTCCTTAGCAATGGAGACTGCTGTTATAATGTCACTCTTGGCATAGCCACCTTGGGACACTTTATGTGTCCTTAAGTAATCTTCAGTAGTTTTCTGGACTCTCTGCTGGCCACTTGTGTACCACCCCGGAGCCACTGGGCCCTCAATGCCCACAAGTCTGGATTCCTAGACAGACCGCTCCAGAGCTGGCTCATGATGTTCCTGTTGTGCTAAACGTTTTGCTGCAAACATCACTACATCTCCTATAACCACGTACTTTACCAGTCTCCCCCGGTGACAAGATGGGGTTAGGTGTTGCATGGGATTAAGTTAGGTGATGGGGTTAGGTGTTGCATGGGGTTAGGTTAGGTGTTGGGTTAGGTATTGCATAGGGTTAGATTAGGTATTGTGATTAGATAGTGCATGGGATTAAATTAGATGTTGGGTTAGGTTTGCATAGGTTAAGATAGATGATGAGTTAGGAGTTGCAAGGGGTTAGTTTAGGTGTTGGGTTAGGTGTTGCATGGGGTTAGGTAAAGTGTTGAGTTTAGGTGTTGTATGTGATTAAAAGAGGTGTCAGGGTTAGGTATGCATGGGCTAAGGTTAGGTCTTGGGTTTAGGTGTTGCATAAAGTTACATCATCTGGCATAATAAAGTTTTGTTGCACAGGTGAGGGTAGTTCATACAACTTCATGGAGGGATGTGCGAATTCAGGGCAAGTTCACGGGCAGTTACAGGGATTTCAGTCTCCTGGTGTTAAATGGTCTATTTTTAGGGCAATATTTTTCTTTCTATGCAACCTCTGCGGACTGGTTGAGACCAGTAGTGTCTTGGGGCCTCCTTTTCAGGAAGTACAGGGTTATTCAGTTTCCCCTTGACTATGACCTAAAACTTCCTCATTCCGTTGTGGTCCTGTGGAACACAACTAATTTAGGGCTGATTTTGGTTTATCTGTTAACCTGCTGTTCACACCCTCATGCAAGTGCATGCACTAGATAGCAGCCCAAGTCAGAAGCAAATTTAAGTTCTCCAACAGCCCTTGTGATTAACAGCCTCCCCCACTTCCCAGCACCTGTGTTCCTTATGCCTCCTTATGGACTTACCAAACCCCGCCCCCTTTTTAAAATTTGAAATAAGCAATCCAGCCCCAGCCTGAGAACCCCAAAGCACTGCACTCAAGGGCCCTAGTAAAGACATGTATGCCAGGTCCTGTCTGTCTCTGTGTCTTGACCTTCCCATATGGTCCCAACAGGCATGCTTGGTACTTCCTTGAGGAACATTGAGTAATGAACTATGTTTGAATTTCTCTTGTGGTCTGTTTTTGAACTGTGGCTCAGCATCCCGCACCCTGTGCTATACGTACTGAATGTTAATTTAACAAAGTCATAACATAAGTGTATTACAGCAATTTCTTGGCAGAGGTAAGTAAGGCATTCTGAAGAATGAGCACCGTCTTTTAATTTTTACAAAGATGCCGTTAGAGCTAGCAGCAGCTCTGTTACTCACCCAGCAATTTCGCTGTGAACTCAGAACTTCCAGGGAACGTCTTGTGGTGCCCTGGCTGCTCCTAACTAAGCTGCTTTGTCCTGAGCAGACACCGCCATTCATCATCATTTGACTATGTCCACAAAGATCATCTAAATCCAGGCTACGGTGTTTAATACAACTGAAGACTAGGAGATTACAGAAGAAAATTAAAATAGAGGAAAGAAAAGTAAACCTTTTTGTATATCAATGTTCTTCCCTTCCCTTGGCCAGTCAGCTACCTAGCTGTATCTATGCCATATTTTAGGGGTCAGCGTATTGCCCACACCTATCTTTGACCATGTCACAAGGGGATATATTATTTCCTTCCCCGACCTGTCACCAGTCTGATGTCCTTGGAATGCCAGGATAATCTCTGTAAACACTTCACCCTGACCATGTGAAGACACCCCACTGCCTGGGCCCATGTGGCTCAGTTTGGCTTTTCTGTGTCTCCCGGCTTGAGCATTCTGGAACTGAATTTGTCTTTTGCATAACAAAGGGCCCTTAACAGATTTTCTTAAAATAAATTTAACCTGCCTCTCAGCTAACATAACTAATTGTCTACATTTCTAGCAATTGCTCCTGCAGATTCACTGGGTTTCAATTTTGAAGGAACTTACTACACACTTAACAAATATTTAAAGAGCTGCTTGTAGAAGCCAGGCTGCAAGCTACGCAGGAGGAACATCAATCAATCAGGTGCGGACCACACTTCCAATTTGGAGAAAATGGCAGGTAAATGCAGGTAAATAAATGGGTTCAAGAAATTGGCAAAGGGGTGACAACAAAAGTATGTATAGGTTCAAACAGTGGCACAAAGTAGGAAATGTTCTTTTCGACAGAGGATGCAGGGGCTGGATTATTAAAAGATTCAAAACGGAGGTAGTCACAGGCTGTGAGTATGATAAATAAGTGAGAAAAGGTATATTCCTGCTAGGATGGCATATGCAAAAGTGTTTTCAGAAAACTCCAAGCAGCTAGAAATGTTAATGTGTAGAGATATGAGGAAATTTCAACCAGGAGATGGAACTAAAAGAGCCAAGAAGTATCTAGATGATGGAGGGCCCTCTAGGCTGTATCCCCCAAAATTGACCTCAAAAGCAGTAAAATCTGCGATGGAATGAATTCACGATGAGAGAGCTACGGTTTTATTCTTCCCATGTGGAGAATTGATTAGTTGGAGACACCAGCCACGGTAGCCCAGGCGGAAACCGTGACAGCCTCCAGTGGCAGCGCCAGAGCTCTCCGAAAGCTGCAAGTAGTAGATTGGAAACATCTGAGCATTTGGAGTTCCATAGCAGATGACGAACTTTCGAGAGTGGTCCCGGTACAGGAGAAAGGGAGGTGAGCGTGCTGGCATCCAGATTTTAGGGTGAGGCAGGAGTGAGGAAACACAGAAAAAGAACAAACTAGACGAAGTTAAAGCAGAGCAGTTTTTAAAATTCTCATGATCCGATGTCCTGGGCACCTGGATCCCTCTGGGCGCACCCCACACTCCGCCTACAGAAATCACGCTGAGGCCTCCCCAACGGCATGGGAGTCCTGGCAGGGACCTGCTGTGGTCTTCTTCATCTGCTTCACCCTCATGCATTCATTCCTCCAGTTCCAGATGCTTCTGGCTTCCCCCCTCAGCTGGCACTCCTCACCAAGAGACTGACCGGAAATCCACTCACCATGATTTGCAACCACAGACTCTAGACGCACGACCTGGGAACCCCAGTAAAGAGCAAGCGCAGAGTCCTGAACTCCAGATAAATTAAGTCACTTGGTGGAGAAAGTGTAAGTGATGTGCATCCCTCTGATTATGAAACTAAGGTCTACACTCTGGAGTCAACTGCCATCCTCACAGATGGTGGATCTCAAGCACCAAATGACAGTATCAGAGAGAGCACAGAAGTGGCCATGTACCCCACAAGGTGGAGGTCTCCAGGAGCTCCCTTGGGATCAGCCCAACAACAAGGAAGGAAACAGTGATCTCAATACACAGAAAACAGCTAGACCCTGTTGTTAGCCAAACCTGGAGATCAAAAAAAAAAAAAAATAATATATATATATATATATATATATATCAGCAGAGAAGTAAATATGAAGAAAACGCCCAAACCCACCATAGAATTTACTTATTTTTTTGTGATAGAGGTTAAACATTTACTATTTCTTAGAATAAAATGCATTTTCCTATACAATTTCTCTAGGTTGGTTTAGACACTCTCTTTAAAGAAAAATTGTTCCAGCAGGTGTCTCTCTCTGCACATGGTATAAAAACACTCGTAGAAGTTGCAAGGAGTGTTTTTGTTTTGCTTGTCCATCTTGCAATATAAATGGATATGCTTGCAAAATACGTCAAAACTTTTTTGTTTTTTGCTTTACACTTTAGAAAACCGCTGAAAGGGTAGAATATTATGTTCCATGTTATGATTTGGGTGACGATTAAATAGTGTGTTCACTAGGTGATAAAGCATCAAGCTACACTTTTTTTCAGGCACTTTTTGTTTACGCATCACACATCAAAAAAGTTTATTTTTATAAAGGTAAAATTCTTAATTTGACTTTCATTTACATTACTTTTATGTTTCACTCTCAAGTACATAGAACATTAAAAATTGGCTATTTTATTTATTCATTTAATTTTATATGTGCTTTGTAAATAATGATACTTGGAGTGTGTGTTAGAAAAAGTTAAAACATGACTGTAACATTTAAAAGAAAAATGAAACTTGTTTGAGAGTTAGGATTATTCAGTAAAACTTTGCAATGTTTTTGAGTTGTAAACTTTCAGAAAGAGGCATTGTCATCATTCGGATCCAACTTTTTGGATTGATCCCAAAGATCAGGTGGATCGAACACTTGGGCCTTCCTGAAGAGGTTTTGCTCATTCCTAGTCTCAACCAGTTAAACTTATTTGAGCAACAAAGCAATGGCTATAAACCACCCCTTGCCAAGTTAGCAAGTGTTACCTGAAATACAGTACTTGAGAGAAATGCTTATCATTAACATAAAAAATGAAAAAAATTAAAATCTTATTAAAACTGTCGAGACCAGATTTCTATAAAACTCTCGGACTACTGTTTTTATTCTATGCTTTAATCTCAAGTTTTCATCATCTTATCTTCATTTTATTATACGTACATCTATCAAGTCTTTCCATCTCTATTTTTATTCCCTCTATAGTCTGTCATTTTTTGAATTCTAAAGAAATTAAAAAAAGCATCAATATTTTAGTGGCACCTTGTAATGAAGTATATATTTTCCCTTCACACAATTCACACTGGGCCATAAAAACTTCCCTTTGTCTGACAGTTGATAAAACGGACAGTGTAAAATAAAAAATGTTTTATTCCAACGGCATTGCCACTTACTTTGAATAGTATTAGAGTAATTGCCTTAATTCTCTCTTAGAAAAAAATATCCATTAAGACCCTTTAATGAACAAAAGGTATATTTGTAATGGACCAAATGGCAGCATGCCCTTTTCTGAAGCAATCACAGTGTCCAATAAAGGAAAATCCACATTCAAATGTGGTACCTCTGAACACCAAAATTACAGGAATTCCTCGTCGGCAGGATGTTCTGCCAAACTCACTCCACAAATTGGTTTACCTTTTTTTATTATCTTGTGGCCTCATTAGACTATCAGCTGATTTCTCTAAATATTTGTAAAATATTAATAATAGCATAGTCCCAATAATGTTGACCTTGAAGTCCTATGTTTATTTATTTCTGGATCTAATGCTATTAAAATCAATAAGCATTACAAATACTGTCACTGGGAACATTTTTTTCATTATTTTATGTTAAGGACTTCTTTCTGCCTTCCTCTTTCCAATGCCAGCCACGTCGCTGCCCTCTGTTTTGCTTATTGTTTCCTTTCTCTCTTCTTTGTTCAGCTTTTGTACAATCATTTCTCTTTGCTCTGGCCCTTGTTCCGGCCTCATGTTCATTTCAGCCTCCGCCTTTTTTCCCCTTGCAAACCTCTTTGATTGCAGTTGACAGTTTAAGATTTTTTCCTTTTACTTTCCAGAGGCCCCTGTTGCCATAGTGATACTTGACGAGGGGGAAGACAGGACTGCCTCCATTGGCACTCCGGTTGCTATAACAATGCCAGTTAACTGAGAATTCTGTGGAAACTTGTAAGAAGGTGCTAGTTCACACCTTCTGTGGGACAGCCTGTCAGGAAATGTTTCTTAGTTAATGGTTGTTTGCAGCAGGAAAACTCAAGTCCATAAACTTAAGGTCAGCCCATACTTCAAGAACTAAGAAATCGAGACACCAGTCCTCACACCCTGAAAAGTGTGTCTCCCTCCCCTGCCTTTGCTTGCCTTCCCTTCCTACTCTATTCAATTTTGACATTAAAAGCATAACTGCTATGAACTCAACTGTGTCCCCCCAAAAATTGTATGTTGAATCCTAACTTCCCCATGTAACTGTATTTGAAGACAGCAATTTTAAGATGTTAAGTAAGGGTAAATGAGGTTATAAGGGCAGGGCCCTAATTCAATTAAACCGATAGCCCTATAAGAGGGAGAGACACACCAAGATGGCAGCTGTCTGCAATCCAGGCGGAGGGCCTTCCCCAGGAACTAAATCCACCTTTACTTTGATCTTGAACCTCCAGCCTCCTGAACTATGGAAAGATAAATTTCTTCTGTTTAAGCCACCCAGTGTCCAGTGGGTGGTATTTCCTTCTTTCTTTCTTTTTTTTTTCCTGATTTCACACTATTATCATGGAGGTTTATTTATTTATTTATTACTTTTTTAAAAAATTACTTTATTGTTGTTCTATTACAGTTGTTTGCATTTTCTCCCCACCACTCTCCCCCACCCCAGCCAACCCCACCTCCCTCCCTTGCTTCCACCCTCCCCCTTGGTTTTGTCCATGTGTCCTTCATAGTAGTTCCTGAAAACCCTTCTCCTCTCTGTCCCCTCCCTGCTCCCCTCTGGCTATTGTCAGATTGTTCTTAATTTCAGTGTCTCTGGTTAAATTTTGTTTGCTTTTTTCTTTTGTTGATTATGTTCCAGTTAAAGGTGAGATCATATGGTATTTGTCCCTTACCACCTAGCTTATTTCACTTAGCATAATGCTCTCCAGTTCCATCCATGCTGTTGTAGAGGGTAGGAGCTCCTTCTTTCTCTCTGCTGCATAGAATTCTATCATGTAAATGTACCATAATTTTTTGATCCACTCATTTGCTGATGGGCACTTAGGTTGCTCCCAGCACTTGGCTATTGTAAATTGTGCTGCTATGAACATTGGGGTGCACAGGTTCTTTTGCATTTATGGCAGTCCAAGCTGACTGATACAATATTTCAGTATTAACATTTATAGATCTTGTTAAGTGCTTTTGATTTTAAAGACATCAATTTCTGAAAATAAACCCAAGTAAAGGAACTGTATAATATTGCAATATGCATTATTAATTTTTCAATTTTGAATATGAGATGAACCAGGAGAAAAAGATGACAACATTCATTGTAATTATTGTGATCCTCATTTTATTGTTGTCATTACAATTTTCTTATTCTCATTCATGAAAAGCGGAACAAAATTTTTCTTCTGTTCTTTGCATCACCTACCTTGACTATAAAGCTAGATAGCTTGCAACCACGTGCCCTGGTCTTCCGGTTTATGCCATCTCATGTTGGATAAGGGAGCAAATTACATCAAAGCGTGAAAATACTCAGGACTGATGTCAAAAGGCCTAAAGCTACTTTTAAAAGATAAAGTCTATTTTAAAATACACACACACACACACACACACACACATAAAGCCTTTCTAGTGATAGGTGTTCTAATACAAAGAAAAGGCCAGAAAAAGGTCAAAACTGACCATGCACAACCAGAAAGAAAGAAGAAAAACGTGGTCCATCTTTAAGTGTGTCAAAGTAAAGGACTTCAGCACAGGGTTGTGCAAATGCGGAGGTCACGGACCAGCTTGTTCACTGGCCACTGCATTGGGCTCTACCAAAGGTGCTGATCCAAATAGCACAACTTTATTTGAGCAGGTGTGAGGCACCATCATATTGAAAAACAGTGGCAATATGTTCTATTATCAATGTATAACTTCATAGAAAATTTTAGAGTATAAATAATGTGAAATTTTATGAGAATATCTAGGGGCTGTCAAGGAAACTGAAGGGCTTCTTTCAGAGTGACATGAAAACTAATTTCCAGTTATAATAGGTCTATGTGTGCTATAAAACCAGATTTTTCTTATCATTGTGGTAGAACAAGAGCCTCTGTGTTATTATGATAACGGTAACTTCCTTGTGGGGCACCGCAGATGGGCACTATGTTGAGGGATTCACATCTGTTATCTCTACTTTTCACTGCAAACTTGAAAGAGAAACCAATGGATGGGGAAAGGGGTTCTGAGAAGTAAGGTAACCCCTCTTACTTGGTCAATTGCTAGTGTTTCCCTTTAGGGCTCAGACCCTCAAACCCGAAAATGCAGAAACTCTGCAAACTGCTGCAGCTTTGGTGTGTGTGTGTGTGTGTGTGTGTGTGGCTCTCGATAGAGAAAATGAAAAAGCAAGCGAGAATGGGGACACAATCCCTCAAGGGGAGTTAGGTCTGTTGCTTTATTTTGTAATTTCACTATTCATTTTATCGGTAACAGATTAGAAATATTACAACATATAACCATATTCAATTTTAGAACTCTGTATTACTAATTGACATAGAAATAAAATGCCATTCTCAGTTTTGTGGTTTTCCACACACTTTGGTTCCTGGAAAGCCCAAAGCTTGAATGTTTCCATCTAATATCTGAGCTTCTCAGACAAACCATTCATGTTCTGTAAGGAAAAAAAATCCCATCAATAAAATGTTTTTCAAAGAACTGTCTTCTCTTTGAAAATGCTGATATCATACTGAGCTTCTCCACAGCAGTATAAGGATTCTCATATTTCTAAGAGGTATTTCCACTGAATAGAGAGGAAAGATTGGAATTTTAGTAATAGTATGGAGGAGAGCCAGACTAACCCAGAGGGTAATAAGGCAAAAGCCCGTGGGCTTCTGGGCTGCTTAACACCTGGTCACTCTCGGGCCCCTCAGCTCCCAGCTGCTCTTGTGTTCTAACCCCAGGTAATGGGGTCTTCCTAGTGCCTAGTGATGGGTCACCCAGAGGGCATCTCTCAGGTAAGTGTTTAAAATACAAATGTACTCGGAATGAGAATCAATGATCCTTCTTTATGGACCCCTAGAAACCAGCAGATTGGTCAGTGATGTATATAGTGTGAGAGGAAAAAGGCGAGAGAAGAATCAAGAAACATGCCTTCTTATCCCAGCCTTCTCAGTCCCTGAACAACTCTGGACCAATAATTAATGTTTCTGAAATTCAATTTCTTCTACAAATTTAAGGGTGTTTCATATAAAATTCATTTTTTCTAAGACTTTAAGGGTGTTAGGATATCACCATCATTAATATTATGGCAAATAAACTAAGGAATAACCTATATATATCCCCGCTCTTCAGATGAGGATAAAGTGCAGCTGTCTCCGGGGGACACTGATGGCATAGCGTATCCAAGGGAAGGAAGGCTCGGGACTGAAGGAAACATGCCTCTGGTTCCTTGACTCCAGAGTCCTGGTGCCTTAGGCCAATTTCTGGCATATTAACTTTTTACACCCCATTGCTGCAGAAGTATTTGAGGTGACTCAAAGAATCTATAACAAGTCAAATAAACTAAACAGATGTGGTAACTGGAGTAAAGGGAGAATAAATGTAACCTAACACTAGCTCAGCAGATATGAGCTGGTGGAAAACTTGGTTTTGACTCTCCTGATAAATGAGGAGAGAGATGGAAAAGGGGAAAAAGGGAAAAAAGCGATCAATTATAAAATTCACTGTGTTGGTGGTGGTTGGAGTGTAAGTGAGAATAGTGTAATTAGCTCAGAATAGATTTTCCTAGAACTGAGTTGAGAGAGTGTTCCCCGTGGTTTCTTTTGAAGGAGAGATATGTGATGTAATATGGTGGTTTTCAGCTAGGACATGCAAGAGAAGAGGGCCTCTGTTAACGCAGGTTAATATACAGAACCATAACCCTGGGCCATGTCAAGGTTATGATTCAGTAGCTTTGCATCTGTGCATTTGACAAGAGCTTCGGTTCTTGTGATGTAGTTAGGCCTGTGGAAAACCACCCCTGCAATAAAAAAGGTGTTGAGTTTCAAGTGTAGTTTTTTCAACAGAGGCAGATGGGAAAATGACAAAGCATGATTAAATAAAAGCAATTTTATGAGGACCAGAGAATATAGGCTGGGTATACAGCTCAAAAAGATCCATGTTTGACCTTATGTTAAAATTACGTTAAAGTTTAAAACATCCAGAGGGTTCAAAATAGATAACTCCGTTTGTGAGACTCCCTTTGTAGTGATAGAGGGCTGCTCCCAAACAACCACACTGACTAAGACAGGCACAGGGAGTCCAGGAGCATTTGAGAAATTGTCTCTTCCTTTGGTTCAAGTAGATTATTCCAATCACTATGTAGTTCACAGAGGAACTGAGATTCAGGGTTGGTTTCTTGACTCATTTTCCTGTAGCTCTTTAAAAACATGAAGCCCAATCCTTTAGTTTCCTTAATGGTATATTAAAATAGTTCATACACTTCATAGTTACCCTGAAAGATAAATTATATAATGTACGTAATGGTCCTAGGGGATATTACCTGACATATTTCGTATTCAATACATTTTAACTATTTTTTTGGTAGAAATTTCATTTGTGTTTGTGCATGAACTTCTTAAGGGCTTAGTACAGTCTTTTAGATAATGGCAGTCCTAGCACTAGTAAATACTAAATTAATGTCTATATTTACTTTAAATGTAAAAATTTGATAATTTTATCCCTGTGAAGCTAACATATTATTTTAGGTAGTACTTTACAAGTTTTAACTTTATGATTGCATGGTCTTGTTTTGTACCCACTAAGAAAAATAGCTTGTCAATATCCATAAGTAAATACTACAACAAAGATTTTAGTTAATATTTTTAGATATATGAATTTTTACTTAAAAAAGTTTGAAACCTCATTTTTAAACTGTCAGTGCATCCCCGTGTTGCCATTCCTCTGAGGCTGAAGGCTGGAGGATGGCCAGAAAATTCTCACCTCTGGTCTCCCCTCTTCTGTCCCTCTTCCTCCCTTCCAACCCTTGGTCACTTTGCTCTTGGTTTACCTCACCCTTTTTTTGTTTGTTTGTTAACAACTTTATTGAAACACAATGTTTAAACCATAACACTTAAAGCATATTGCTCCATGGTTTTTATTCTCCTCCCAGACTTGTGCAGCCATCCCCACAACCAGCGCTAAGGCATACTCGTCACTCCCCCGAAGCCCCGTATTCCTTAGTCATCCCTACTTGTGGCCCCCTTCCCTCAGCCCCTGGCAACTGCTGGTTTATTTTTGTCTCTATAGCTTTGTTTCTTCTGGACACTGAATATACATGTGATCATATAATATTGATTGGCTTCACTTTGTTTTACAAGCGCCTTCCTCTTCTACCTTTAATTTAGCCTCTGATGCTAGTTTGTCCCTAAGCTAGACAGGGCTAGGGCTTCTAATTCACTGTTACATGGTACCTTCAAGCTAATCACACTGCCTGGTTGAGATCTTTCTGGCAGCTTTTTCAGTCAGCTTTACTAAGAGGCCTTATCTATCATCCGCACCTCAGGAAGAGAATGAGCCTGAGGATGATAATAAAAGCATGAAGGAGAATAAATCCTTTGAAAAATGGAAGTTTTTAAAATTAATAAACATTTTTAGAGCATTTTTAGTCTCACAGAAAAACTGAGTAGAAAGTACAGAAGGCTCCCGTGTACCTGCCGTCCCCACAAACATATAACCTCCCCATTATCGACACGCCCACCAAAGTGGTTCATTTGTTACAATCAATGAACCTAAATTAACACATTATCACTCAAAATCTATAGTTTACATTAAGGTTCACTCATGGTCTTATACATTCCATGGATTTTGACAAATGTATAATGATGTATACCTACCACTAGAATATTATACAGAATATTTTTACTGCTCTAAAAATCCTCTGTGCTCTGCTTGTTTATCTTTCCCTTTCTCCCACCCTATTAACAGCCACTGATTTTTTATATTTTCCCTATAGTTTGACCTTTTCTGGAATGTCATATGGTTGGAAATAAACAGGATGAGGACTTTCAAATAGGCTTCTTTTACTTAGTAATACAGGGAGGATGCAAAGTAGTTTTACAGTTATGAGTATGCAAAACAGAGTTTATCCTTGTATTATTATTTATTAATTATTGTATTATTTTCCAAAAAAACAACTATTAACCTACTTTTGCCCCATGTCTAGGATTCCTCCATGTCTTCTTGTGGCTTGATAGCTAATTTCTTTTAGTCTCTGAGTAAAACTCTATAGTCTGGATGTACCATAGTTTATTTACCCATCAACCTACTGAAGGACATATTGGTTGCTTCCAAGTTTTGAAAAGTGTAAATAAAGCTACTATAAACCTCCATGTGCAGTTTCTTATGTGGACACAAGTTTTTAACTCCTTTGGATAAATACCAAGGATCAGGATTGCTGAATCATATGGAAGAGTATGTTTAGTTTTGTAAGAAACTGCTAAACTCTTCCAAAGTAGCTGTACCATTTTGCACTTCCACTAATGAATGAGAGTTCCTGTTATTCCACATTCTTACCTGCATTTGGTGATGTCAGTTGTTTGAATTTTGGCCATTCTAATAGGTATGTAGTAGTATCTCATTGTTGTGTTAATTTGCATGCCCTGATGACATATAATGTGAATCATCTTCCATATGCTTATTGTTATCTGTATGTCTTATGTGATGGACTGTCTGTCCACATCTTTTGCCCATTTTTAATTGAGTTGTATGTTCCTTTATTGTTTAGTTTTAAGAGTTCTTTGTGTATTTTATATTAGTCTTTTATAAGATGTTTCCTTTGCAAATATTTTCTCCTAGTCTGTGGCTTGTCTTCTCATTACCTTGACATTGTCTTTTGCAGGGCAGGAATTTTTAATTTCAAAGAAGTCTAGATTTTTAATTACTTTTTTCATGGATATTGTTTTTGGTGTTGAATCTAAAAGGGCATCACCATACCCAAGGTCAACCAAATTTTTCTTCTATGTTGTTTCTCATGAATTTTATAGCTTTTATTGTTTTACATTTGAGTCTCCAATCCATTTTGAATTAACATTTCTAAAGGGTGCTATGTGTCTAGATTAATATTTTTGCTTGTGAATGCTCAGTTGTTTTAGTACTATTTGTTGAAGAGACTATCTTTGCTTTGTTATATCATTTACTAGTTTTAGGAGTTTTTCTGTTGATTCTTTTAAATTTTCTACATAGATGACCCTATCTTCTGTGAACAGACAGTTTTATTTCTTTCTTTCCACTCTGTATACATTTTCTTTTCTTTTCTTGTCCCATTGCATTAGCTAGTACTCCCAGTACAATGTTTAAAAAAATGTTGAGAGATGACATTCTTGCCTTATGACTTATCTTAGCAGGAAAGCTTAGAGTTTCTTACCATTAAATATAACAGCTGTGTTAGCTGTAGGTAGATGGTAGATATTTTTTATCAAGTTGAGAAAAATCTCCTTTATTCCCCATATTTTATGAGTCTTTATTATAATGAGTATTGCATGTTGTCAAATGCACTTTCTGCATTTATTGATCATCATGAAATTGTTCCTCCTTAGCCTGTTTATGTGATGAATTATATTAATTGATTTTCAAATGTTGAGCCAGCCTTGCATACTTGAGATAAATCCCACTTAGTCATGGTGTGGAATTCTTTTTATACATTGTTAGATTTCATTTGTTAATATTTCTTTGAGAAGATTGTTTTCCTTTTTTTTTTACCTATGTTCATGTGACAAAATGGTCTATAGTGTTTTCCTTGTAACATCTTTGTTTGGTCTTGGTATTACAATACTGATGACCTCATAGAATAAGTTAGGAAATATCTTTGTCTTTATCTTCTAGAAGAGATTGCAGAGAATTGGTATGCTTTTTTTTAATTTTTTTTTTAAATCTTTGGCGGAATTCACCAGTGAACCCATCTGGGCCTGTTACTTTCTGTTTTTTTACTTTATTAATTATCGACTCAATTTTTTTTTTCTTTTAGATTTTATTTATTTATCTTTAGAGGGGAAGGGAAGGAGAGAGGGAGAGAAACATCAATGTGCGGTTGCCTCTTGTATGTCCCCTGACGGGAACTGGCCTGGCAACCCAGGCATGTGCCCTGACTGGGAATCGAACCGCGATGCTTCGGTTCGCAGGCCCGAGCTCAATCCACTGAGCTACACCAGCCAGGGCTTCGACTCAATTTTTAATAAAAATAGGACAATTCAGACTGTCAATTTATTCTTATTTGCATTTTGCCAAATTGTGTCATTTAAAGAATTGGTCCATTTCATGCAGGTTTTCTAATTTGAGGCTTAAGGTTGTTCATTTTATTTATTTATTTATTTATTTATTTATTTATTTATTTATTTATTATCCTTTTAATGTCCCAGCAATCTATAGTCATGTCCCCTTTCCATTTATGATATTAGTAATGTCTGTCTTCTGTTTTTCTTAGTTAGCCTGTCTGGAGGCTTATAAATTTTATGGATTTTTTCTAAAGAATCAGCTTTTGGCTTTTGCTGATTCTCTTCATTGATTTCCTATTTTTAATTTCATTGGCTTCTGCTCTAATTTTTTATTATTTCTTTTATTATGCTTACTTTGAATTTAATTTGATCATCTTTTACTTTTTTTTAGAAGTAGAAGTTCAGAAGATTGATTTTAGCTCATTCTTCTTTTCTAAGATATACATTCAAGGCTATAAATTTTCCTCTAAATACTGCTTTTACTGGATTTCACAAATTTTGATAAGTTGTATTTTCATTTTCAATTAGTTAAAACTATTTTTAAATATTTCTGGAGATTTCTTCTTTGGTTCATGCGGTACGTAGCATTATGCTGTTCAATCTCCCTGTATTTGGGAATTTTCTAGCTATCTTTATGTTATCAATCCTATTCCATTTAATTTCATTGTGGTCTATGAATAAACATTTTTAGTTTCTGTTATTTTAATTTGTTAAGGTGTGTTTTGAAGGCCAAAATATGGTCTAGCCTGGTGAATGTGGCTTGAGAATAATGTAAAATCTGCTACTGTTAGAAGTAGCCTATCAATGCCAATTATATACAGTTAATTAATATTACTGTTGAGTTCAACATTTGTCCTTACTGATTTTCTGCCTGCTGGATCTACACATTTATGACAGTATGATATTAAAGTCTTTTAATTCTTTTATTTCTCTTTGCAGTTCTACCAGTTTTTGACTCATGTTGCTAGGTGCACATGCAATAATGATTTTTTTCTTATAGTATTTAACCCCTTTATCTTTTTGTAATGCCACTCTTTAACCCTATAGTTCTCCTTACTCTGAAGTCTGCTGTATCTGAAATTAATGTAGTAACTCCCATTTCCTTTTTATTAATGTTAACATGATATATCTTTCTTATACTTTACTTTTGATCTGTATGTTTCTTCATATTTAAAGCGGGTTTATGTATATAACATATCCTTGGGGCTTGTTTTTTAATCTACTTGGAAATCTCATTTATTGGTATATATTGACCATTAATGATTAAAATGATTATTGTTATAGTTTATTACTATCTACCATATTAGCTGTTGGGAATCATCTTGCCTGGTTTTAGGAGCTGTAATCCCACTGATAGGCGAAAAGGCCCCACAGCTAGGGGACCTTAGGACCATAAGCCATTAAGGAGACAAAACTTATCTTCCTGGCTGGGGCGCAGCCTCGCCCTATTTACTTCACCCTGCTTGGCCCCTGGAAGATGGCTGGATAGTCAATGATGGGTAAGATTCCTCAAGGAAATAACAACCTAAGACAGGCACAGTCACAAAGAGACCACCAGGGAAGGACTTAGGGAATTGTGGAGGAAGGACAAAAGACCCTCACTCCTTGGCTTTCTCACAGCCTGAGTCCTCATTCTATCTTTAAAAAGTCTCCTAATCTCTTGGCTATCTTGCTTCCCCCACCTGATTCAGGCCTGAAACAGTCCCAAAGGGGTTGCAGCCCTGTGCTAGAACCAGCAGTTCCCAGCGGGGGGCGATCAGGCTTAAGAAAGAATGCATAAAGTCCTGTGAAACCTGCTTTGTGAAGAATGTCCTCAATTTAAATGTTAAGGGTCCAAGAACAAATTAAGTTTGTTTCCCAAGGTTTTACAGCCAATTGGTGTCACCCTGTTTACCAGACTCTGACTCAAAAGGACCCCCATGGTCCCAGAAATGTTATCTATAAACCATACCTCCTTTCTTTGATATGCATCCCTATGCAAGCTAAACTCGATAAAAGCCCATTGAGAGAGAGGCTCAAGACCTTTCTCCACTGAGAGACTGGTCAGCCTTTCCTCACCAACCAGATCATGTCTTGGTAGACTTATTCTCATCCGTGGCAACTGGGAGAGCTCTGTTGGACAAAGCTCCCCGATAGTTAGCTACTGTTTTCTATTCATTGCCCTTGTTTTCTGTTCCTGTTTTTTGTCTTTCACATTTTTTCTGCCACTAGTGGTTTTAATTGAGGACTTGATATGATTTTTTCCTTGACATACTTCTTTTTTACTTTTTACATAGTTGTCTTACAATATACATTTGCACATTTTCCGAATCCACTTTCAGGTAATACTGTAGCACTTCACAGACAGTGCAAGACCTTATAATAACAAAAAATCCCTAAGTCCTCCTTCTAGCTCTGTATTATTGACAATTTATATATATATATATATATATATATATGTGTGTGTGTGTGTGTGTGTGTGTATGTATATATATATACATATATATATAAAAGCATACATGAACTTTCATAGTTGAATACATGTTGTTATTATTATTTTGAACAAACTTCTGTTAGATCAATTAAGAATAATACAAGTGAAATTTTTATTATACCTTCATGTATTCATTCTCCAATGCTCTTCCTTTCTTTATGTAGATCTGAGTTTCTGATCTATATCATTTTCCTTCTCTCTAAAATATCTTTTAATATTTAATGCAAGGCAGGTCTACCAGCAACAAATTCCCTCAGCTTTTTTTGAGAAATAATTAACATTCACACTGTACAAATTTAAAGCATACAACATGATGGTTTGATTTACATATATTGTGAAATGATTCCCACAATAGTTTCATTTAACATTCATCTTCTCATATAGCTACAATAGGAAAGGAAAGGAAAAAAGTAAAATAAATAAATAAATAAAAATATCGCTGACTGGCATGGCTCAGTGGGTTGGGCATCATCCCACAAACTGAAAGGTTGCCAGTTTGATTCCCAGGAAGGGCACATGCCTGGGCTGCAGACCAGGTCTCCCGCTGGGGGAGTACAAGAGGCAACTTATTGATGTTTCTCTCCTACATCAGTGTCTCTCCCCTATTTCTCCATCCCTTTTCCTCTCTAAAAATAATTAAATAACTTTTTTAAAAAAGAAAAATTTCTTCTCGAGATGATAACTCATAAGATTTGCTCTCCTAACAACTTTTCTATATATCACACAGCAGTGTAAACTATGGTTGTTATGTTGTGCCCTACTCATTTTTCTTATATGTGGAAGTTTGTACCTTTTGATCATCTTTATCCAGTTCCCGCACTCCCCACCTCTAGTAACCATGAATTTGATCTCTTTTTTGAGTTTTGGTTCATTCATCTTTTTCTTTTTTATGAGACTGCATATAAGAGAGATAATACAGTATTTGTTTTTCTCTCTGACTTTATTTCACTTAAAATAATGTCCTCAAAATCCAGCTATGTTATTGCAAATAGCAGGATTTCCTATTGTGCATATTTATCACAACTTCTTTTTCCATTTACTTGTTGATGGACTCTAAAGTTGTTTTCATGACTTGGCTATTATAAATAGTGCCACAATAAACATGGTAGTATAGATATTTCTGTGGCATACTTATTTTTGTTTCCTTAGGATATATTCTCACAAGTGGAATTGCTGAATCATATGGTAGGTCAATTTGAACTTTTGAAAATTCTCCATACTGTTTTCCACAGTATGTGTACCAATTCACCATCCCACCAACCTTGCACAAAGGTTTCCTTTTTTCCACATCCATGCCAGCATTTGTTATCTTCTGTGTTTTTGTTGAAAGCAAGTGTAACAGGTGTCAGGTGATATCTCATGTTTTTAATTTGCATTTCCCTAACAACTAGTGAGATTGAGTATCTTGTCATGTACATGTGGCCTTTCATATACCTACTTTGGAAAAATGCCTTTTCAGGTTTTTTGCCATATTTTAATTAGATAATTGGGGATTTTTTTTTTCTTATTTATTTACTTTTTTGCTATTGAGTTATATGAGGTATTTTTTTTTAACCTCTTTTGGGTATTAGAGCCTTACCAGATATACGGTTTTCAAATATGTTTTCTCATTCATTCTGTATGTTGTCTTTTCACTTTGTTGATGATTTCTTTTGCAGTGAGGAAGCTTCTTAGTTTGATGTAGTTTTACATGTCTATTTTTAAATTTGTTACTTGTGCTTTAGGTATCATATCCCTCCAAAGATCATTATCAAGACCTATATCAAGGAACTTTATTCCTATGTTTTCTTCTAGGAGTTTTATGGTTTTAGGCTTTACATTTAAGTCTTTATGCATATTGAGTTAATTCTGTGAGTAGTGTAAGATGCAGCTTCAGTTTAAATCTTTTATATGTGAATATTTGTTATCCCAGCACCATTCAGTGAAAACACTCTCTTTTCTCTATAGAGTATTCAACACAATTATTCAATTTTTGTTGATCTGAAAATATCTTAATTTTTCTTTTATTTTTTCATAAAAAGTAACTACATATTTTTATTTTATTTTTGTACTAATTTTTTTATTTTTCCATTACTATTTAGTCCCCTATAACCCTTCCCCCCCCAACAATCACCACATCATTGTCCATGTCCATGAGTCCTTTTTCCTTTTTGCACAATCCTTCCACCCTCTTTGCTGTCATCCTGCTCTCTATCTATGGGCCTGCCTCTATTTTTGCTTGTTAGTTCTGTTTGTTCATTAGATTCCACAGATGAGTGAGGTCATATGGTATTTCTCTTTCTCTGAGTGGCTTATTTTATTTATTATAGTGTTGTCCAGGTCCATCCATACTGTCACAAAAAGTAAAACTTTCTTCTTTTTATGGCCGAGTAGTATTCCATTGTGTGAATGTCTCGTAGTTGTTTTATCCACTCATCTCCTAATGAACACTTGGGCTGCTTCCATCTCTTGGCAATTGTAAATAATGCTGCAATGAACAGAGGGGTGCTTATGCTCTTTTGAATGAGTATTTTGAGTTCTTTCAGATATATTCCAAGAAATGGGACTACTGGGTCAAAAGGCAGATCCATTTTTAATATTTTGAGGTGTCACCATACTGCTTTCCAATCTGCCACACCCTGTGGCATGTAAGCCCTACTGATGAGGAGTAAGCTGTAAGACCTTCACTCCTTAAGCCTAACAGAAAGCCTGCAGACAGAGGTGAATATCTGGGAGCTCTGAGACTTGAACTGACCCTCTTTTGGGCCCAGTAATGGTTAAAGCCAACCTTGCTGTGCAGCCTGGTTCTTTCTGCACAATAGACCCAGCAGAGGGAACCACATGCTGTGGATCACTGGTAGCTCCAAACACATTACGCAGGGCCAGTTACAGGTAGGGATTTTGCAGATCTACCTAATACGTAGAACAAACACAAAGAGGCAGCCAAGATGGGATGACAAAGAAACAGGCCCCAAATGAAAGAATAAGAGAATTCTACAGAAGAAAAACTAGATAAAATTGACACAAGAAATCTATCAATTTTTCCTTTGCTTTTAAAAGATAATTTTGGAGGGTAAAGAACTTCAGGCTGGCATTCCTTTTCTTTTTTTCCTCAAGACTTTAAGTATTTCATTCCATTTTCTTCTTGCTTTCATGGTTTCTGAGAAGTTACATGTAATTCTTATCTCTGTTCCTTTACAGGTAAGATGTTTTTCCTTTGACTTCTTTCAAGATTTTTTCTTTTTCTTTGATTTTCTGAAGTTTAAATGTAATATGTCTAAGTAGAGGGTTTTTTTTTTTTTTTTTTTTTTTTTTTTGACATTGATTCTGCTTCATGTTCTCTGAGCTTCTTGCTTTCGGGTTTAGTGTCTGACATTAATTTAATTCTTGGTCACTAGTGCTTCAAATATTTCTTCTGTTCTAATCTCTCTTTCTGCTCATTGTGGTATCCTCATTATATGTATGATATACTTTTGCAATTGTCTAAAAGTTCTTGGATATCCTGTTCCGATTTTTCTTTTCAGTCTCCTTTTCTCTTGTTTATCAGTTTTGGAAGTTTCTATTGCCATACCCTCAAGCCCAGAGATTATCTCCTCAGTCTACTAGTGTGCCCATCAAAGGCATTCCATACCTCTATTACAGTGTTTTCGATCTTTAACATTTTTAAATTCTTTCCTAGAATTTCCATATCTCTGTGTAAATTATCTATCTTTTCTAACACGTTGTCTAGTTTTCCATTAAAGTGCTTAACATGTTAAGCATGGCTTTGAATAAAAACTGGTCTTATTGACAATTCCAATATCCTACCACAACTGGTTCTGGTGCTTGTTCGGTCTATTTAACCTATATTCTCGCCTTTTGCTATAGTCTCACCTTTTGAAATGTGAATATGTTGTACTGTGTAAAAAGAACTGTCATAAATAGGCCTGTAGTAAGTGTGTGCATCAGGGGACATTCTACAGTTTTATGATTAGATGAGCCTGTACCTCTGGCTTGTGAACTTCACCAGTACTTCTCAGTCCCTCCTCAATGCCTTAGGTACGGTAGGATGGCTAGAGGAGGCAGAAGTTATAAATTTTCCTTCCTTGATGTAGAAAGCTAGAGATAGCTAGAGGGGCATATTTCCTTTCTTCACATAGGAACCTAGAGACAGCTAAATTTGGCAACTTCTCTTCCCTCAGGTAGATTAGACTCTGACAAAATCCCAGCAGGTTATGGTCTAGTAAAGTACTATCTCCTGAGGGCAGGACTAGTTAAGAACAGAATGATCTGCTATATTTGAAAGTGGTTCCTTTTGTCGTCACCCTCCTGGAAGCTGGGAGGATTTGCCTTTCACATTCATTACAAAGACCTGGTGGAGCTCCTGGAGGTAAATCTCATAATATTGTGGGGGCTTCCCTATACCTGGGTCTCACAGGAGTTTTCAATCGTCACGCTTGTCTACACTGAATCTCTAGCAATTCATTGATTACAGTTTAGACTTTTCTATCCTGGCCCTGGTTTGCATGGGTTTCTGATCTAGTAAGTTGTGATTTTCTGTATCTGTCTATTTCTCTGATTGTGATGGTTAATTTTACATCTCAGCTTGACTGGCCATGGGGTACCTGGATTAAACATCACTTCTGGATATGTCTTTGAGGGTGTTTCTGAATAAGACTGGCATTTGAATCAGTGGACTTACTGAATTGTCCTCCCCGGTGTGAGTGAGCATCATCAAACCCATTGAGGTCCTGAATGGGTCCCAAAAGGCCTCATTGTTTCTACTGTTTTCTAGAAGTTAGAACTTGTGAGCAATGAAATAGATTACTTGAAGAGCTCTCTAAGCAAAGTGTTAAAAGAGTAGTAGTTGGTTCTTGCTTATAGTAAAAATGTGATAGGAGAGAAATATTTTGAAATGAAATTGTTAAGTAAAAAGAACCAGAACTTAAAGATTTGGAAAATTTTCAGCTTATCCTTTTTGAAAAGAAAATGAGAAAGTGTGTTCCAAAGAGAACACCGAGGGTGTGGCCAAGAGGCCATTTAATAAAGATGTTAATGTGACTATGAACCATGGGGCTACACAGTCATCTCAACAGAATGGCAGGCACTGTTCTTCAAAAGGAGGGAAGAATGACACGCCCTCCCCTGCCAAGGAGATTAGAGATCATCAGACTGCCATGTGCACCACAATCCCAAAGTAAAAGCGCCCAGGCGAAGGTGGAGGCTACATCTGCAGTTCCGGTAGGCTATGATGACCCTGTTTAGTGCTTCTGTGGAGGACCAGAACCACCACAGACAATATGGCAAGGACAGTCTTGGGGGTGGTGTTGCTATTTCACAGGTCCAGAAGTCAGAACATTGAACCAAAGAGGATTATTCTTAAGCCTCAAGGTTTAATGTTATTTGCCCTGTTAGGTTTTAGACTTACTTGGAACCTATTAGCCCTTTCTTTCTTATTTCTGCATTTTGGGATGATAGTATCTATACTATGCCTATCCTACCTTTGTATTTTGGAAGCACGTAACTTATTTGTTTTGACAGGTTCATAGCTGGAGAAGAGTTTGCCTCAGGATGAGTTATCTTGTGAGTTTCATGTCTGAGTTTTATATATGTATGACTTTGGAATTAGACTTTAGAGTTAATGTTAAAATAAGTTAAGACTTTGGGGGTTGTTAAGATGTAGTGAATATATTATGCTTAACAGAAAGACATGAATTTTGGGAGGTCAGGGGTAGAAACTTATGGACTGAATATTGCATCCACTCAAAAGTTATGTTGCAATTCTAACCACCCGTGTGATGATATTAGGAGATGGAGCCTTTGGGAAATGGTGAGGTCATGAGGGTGAAACCTTAATGGATGGGATCAGTGTCCTTGTAAAAGAGACCCAAGAGGGTTCTCTTGCCCTTTCCCACTATGTGTGAATGACCAAGAGGACAGCCATCTATGGACCAGGTAGCAAGCTCTCAACAGAAATCTAACTTGCTGGGCCCTTCATCTTGGTCTTTTCAGCCTTCAGAATTGTGAGAAATAAATATTTGTTTTTTAAGCCACTCAGTTTACGGTATTTTTGTTAGAGCAGCCCAAACTGACTAAGGAAGCAGTGGATTACCCTGTGCGCCCTCACGCTCTAGTGGATCTAAGAAGAGTTGTTGACTTTTCAGATTGCTCAGCTTTTAGCTTGTTGTTAGGACAGAGTGGCAGCTTTTAAGCTCCTAAGATGCTAGCCTAAAAACCAGAAGATTCTGCTGAAAGTATTTTTTACAAACACATACTTGATAAGGTCTGCGAAGCAAAATTCAAGATTATATTAATAAACAAGTAGTATTATTAGTATCCAGAATACTAAAATTTATTCAAATGCATTTATATAGTGCCCACTAAGTTTTGTACTGAGGGCTCTGCAACTGTACAAGTTGCAACAAAAACCAAATATAATGACCAACTTCAAGGACTTAGATGGAGGCAGGACAGAAGGAAATGTGTAGCTACTTTTTTAAAAAGAAAAAAGAGTTTCAAACCTAATCTGAGAAAGAACATATTTTGAATGATGTAATTCATGTCCTTTTGGAAGGATGTATTAGTCCTGACTAAATTTTAAATAAATTTCCTATAAGTTATAGTGGATAAAAATTGGTTCTGGGGATTCAAATGACCCACCATCCTGATAACTATTAGACAAGAGTCTGGTGATCTTTAACCAAACATTTTTTTTTTAACTGTAAAATTTCTTACCCCAAAAAGGAATCTTTAAATTGACCAGTATCTCTCATAGGCCTTTTTATACAGCAAAATTAAAATAAAACTTTGACACATGCTCATAACTAAATTGTCTGAAAAGCTTTCTTTAACATTGTAGTAGAAAATTACTAGGAGTTATAAAAGAAGTTAGGACAAGGATGTGGACAGCACTTGAATTTCAGATGTATGAGTGGGTGGGTGGGATGGGACAGAATTCCTCCCTAAGTGACATCTAAATACTACAGAATAAGTAGAACAGAGTGCAGTGGAGAGGTGGGAGGAATATAGTGTGCAGCAGGTCTGTGGCTGCCTGGCCAGTGTCCTGGGAGCCTGCCCATTTCCCTGTTCTTCTGGGGACTCCCCTGCACCTCCACGTGAGACAGACACCCTGCCCTCAACCTTCCCCGGAGACGCCATTCTTGTCTTTTAAGAAATGCTGTTAAAAAGCTAGAGAGAAATGATACCCCTACGAGGAGCCCTCAACCAATGACAGAGTGAAGCAGTTAATATGTAAGTGCCTAGTTTCCTCTCTCCTTAGGTGGGATAATTCTGGTGTATTTTATGGTGGCATTTCCCCAGGAATCCAGCTCTAGGCACCCTGTGAGCACTGGGTTCCTTTTCCCTCTCCCTACCAGTGTTTTCTGTGCCGCCCAGATGAAGTGCTTGCACTCGGCCCTTGTCACAGAGTCTGCTCTGGGGAATCCAGACGGAGCAGTCCCTGTAGCAGAACTGCAAGGAGCTGAAGAACAGAGAGAGTATGTAACACACAAAGAGGTAAAAGCAAGGTTGGGCCAGGGTATTAAGTGTCCCGGTTTGCCAGATTTAGCATTTAAAAATACAGGGCACATGGTACTTATTGTTTAATTTCAGATAAACAGCAATTGATTTTTAGTGTAAATATGTCCCAAGTTAAAATAAAAATGATTCATTCTTTACCTGAGATTGAAACCTAACTGGGTGTCCTGTATTTTATCAGACATTGCCATGAGATCAAGAAAGGATTTTGAGCTTTATCTGTAGGACACTTGAGCTCCAGTGTGGAGCATGGATTTGAGCAAGGCCAGGGAGACCAGAGAGGAGGCATATCCCAGCCCAGAGGTGAGGCCTGGAGTGGGCTGTCAGGGAGATGGGGGCAGAGCGTTTGGAAAGCTGTCTGCCCTTCTCAGACTAGGGCCAGGGCAGCAGAACCAGCCCACTGGAGAGAATGGGAAAAGATTGTTCAAAGTATCCTGACAATGCCCGCTACTGATTAGAGAAAGATACTAGTTTAGCAGCGCAGGGTGTCTCTTTCCCCTCCTCCAGGCACTTGCACCTGTGAAATGAAGCTGCCTTGCTCAGGCTCAAACACGTGCCCCCTGCGTCAGGCAGCACAGGCGCTTTGGGGCTGACTTTCCTCAGCTGCATTGGAAGGTGCTCAGCACAGCCCCGTCCTCAGCAGACCCTTCAGCAGAACCTCTGCTGAAGGAATCATCAGTTGTGAGTGGCAAGGGACACTAAGAACAAGCAAATTCCCTTTTTGGGGGCTTCAAGAAGAAAAGAGCTCATTTTCTCTTTGTTGTTGTTTTCCCTGAGAAGGACCTTGCCTTACGTGGTAACCCCAGCCATGAGGCTTAGTGCAAAGTCACGAAAATTCATTCTTATCCTGGAGATGAAAAGGAAGCACGTTCAGAATCACACAGCCATCTCTGTGTGAAGAACTCTTCAATTTCACTGCCGCCTTGATGAAGGAAATTCCATTCTTGTGGGAATCCACTTAAGAAACAACATACCGAAAAAAGAAGAAGAATAAAATCCATTATAACAATGATAGACTCTTGCTTCAGCTTTGTTCTGTTTCTTCTATATCTAAAATGCACACCAAAAACCATTAGGGGACATCATATGAATTGCTTCACTCCAAAGTTAAAGTGAAAAAAAAAAAAAAAAACCCCACAAACCAAAAAACCTGTACCAAAGTGAAAACAGGGTTTTTTTTTTTTTTCATTTTCTAAAACCTGAATTTGACTGTAACTTTTCCCCCCTGAAATTCGAAAGGGCTATTTCCTCAGACTGAGTTGTAACTACTTGCATCAGACCTTAGAGAGGCACGTATATGAGTGGCTACTTAGAAACCCCGTCTACCCGCCCACTCACACCGGCACACGGACGCTGCGGGAAACGTGCCCGTGTGAGCCAAGCCCTGGGCACGCGTTCCGCCGTCCCGCAGTGGTCAAGTTGGCATCCCAGGGCTCTGTGCCAAGGATCTTTCCAGTTATTTACGTACCATGCATATTTAATTCTCATAATAACCTCATAGGGTAGATCGTCTCCTCCCCACTTCAGAGTTGTAGAAACTGAGGCTCAGGAAGGTTAAACAACTTTCCTAATGTCACATAGTCAACAAGTGAGAGTTATAGGCAGAATTGTGTTCCTTCAAAATTTATATGTTGAAGTCTTAACCTCCAGTACTTCAGAATGTAACTGTATTTGGAGATATGGTCTTTGAAGAGGTAATTTGATTAAAACAAGGTCATTAGTGTGGATGCTAACCTGATATGACCAGTGTCCTTGTAAGAAGAGAGAGACACCAGGATTTGTGTCCACAGGGGAGGACACAGTGAGAATGTGGCCATTTGCAAGCCAAGGCAAGAGGCATCAGAAGAAACCAACCCTGCCAACTTCCTGGCTTCTGGAATCATGAGAAAACAAATTCCTATTGGTTAAGCCTCCTAATCTATGTACTTCATTATGGTAGCCCTAGCAAACTAATGATAGTGACCAGCCCAGAATTCTCACCTGGTCTGCAGTTCTGAAATCATCTTTTTTCATCAGGGCATCAGGTCTAAGAAGAAATGGGGTTAAGAGAAAATTTATTTTACTTAATTTCCAATATCCCAAAGCAAACTGGGGTTTAGCACAAGCTGACCAAGTTATCCAGGTTGTCCCAGCCTAGTGGTCATGCTGGTGATGTGGTGATGTGGGCATTCTGGGGAGAGAGGACAGAAGGTTCTAAGCAGTAAGAACTCAAACCCAGAAGATCAGGTGGTAGCATTGTTCTTCCAGGAAATCAGTTTATTTAATCAGGCCCCAGACCACAACTAGAGTCTGAGACAGAGAACCCAGTCCCTGCCATGTAACCCAGCACAGGGGACTGGAGAAAGTGTTGTGTGGGGGCCCGTGCACGCTCTCTCCCACCAGATTTCCAAATACTGCACTGGCGCCTCGATGACTAAGAGGTCAGTCAGGCCCTTCACTGGTCCAGCAGAGATGTGCTGGGGTGGGGAAGGGCAGGGCAGAAATGGGCCCAAGCCAAGGCACCCAGACAAGCTCCCCAGAATGCTGAAGGGGGCCACAGTGAACTGTTCCTTCTCAAAAATTTTGGTACCTCCCCCAAAAGAGGAGGGAGCACAGTTACCGATGGAATCCTGTTTGCTTAGATGACACTTTGAATGAATAGGGGCTAGCTTCAAATAGAAACGACTACTTCTCTCTGATTTCCAAGAACAGAGACTGATTTTCTCTACCCGCTCCCACCACCCTCACAAATGAGGTTTCTCACCCTGCATCCTAAGTTCCCTCTATTACCCTCTATTACCCTCTATTACCATTTTCATTTGTTCTATTAGTTACCAAATACCCCCAAAACATTCTCAAATATTTGTAATTTGACATCTGTGATATTCAGGCTACTCAAACCTCAGGGCTCAGAGCAGAAGACCTTTCTGCCAGGTTTAAGGACTGTACTGGGCCATGTAGCTCTCTAGAGAACTGAAGTGCAGAACAACACATGGAGACGGAAATGGTGTTGACTTTGACCAAACCCTTAGGGCAGGCACTTTCAGCATAGAATACCTAAGCTTTCCATACACAGAGGCCCAAAGCTTCCTAAATACTGAACCTAAAACTGCCTCCAGTTCCACTCCACCTCACACTGTCCTCAGTAGCAGAGTAAAAACTCCTAATGTCCCTGTTCAGTCCTGCGATGGTCAGAACCAATCAAAATCGACTCCACAGTTCCATCAGTGATGGCCTCAGTGTCTTCAGCAATCTTCTTTTTGCCAGAAGAATCTAACCCTAGAACGGGGGACTCTCTGGAAATGACTCCAAAGTGCACTAAATGAAAAAGAGGATTTGTCTGCCTGCTGCCACAAAGCCAAACTCATGAGCCACTTGCTGGAGAGAAAAAGAAAGAGGCTTTTTACTCAGATGCTACATGATCTGAGAGAATGGCAGACTCTTGTCTCAAAGACCATCTTCTCCACAAAATTCAGCCAAAGTGCAACCATCCCCGGCAAGACCAAAACAAAAGGCAGTGTCCAGAATTCCTGTTCCCATTTGAAACACAGCCCTTTGGAGACTGTAGGTCAGGAGTCCCCAACGTTTTTGGCACCAGGGACTGGTTTCATGGAAGATGGGGGATAAGGGGGAGCCAGAGCTCGGTCAAGCCTTGCTGGCTCTTTCACTCGCTGCTCACCTCCTGCTGTGGGGAGGGTGGGGCCGGGGCAGAGAAAGGAGGTAGATCAGGGGAGCTTCGCTCATGGCCTGGTTCCTAACAGGACACAGACCTGACCCGCCCTAGGCCTGAGGGTTGGGGACCCCTAACGCAGGCAACTACTAAATAGTCATCCTTGCATCTTAGCTTGTTCCCAACTGCAGTCTGCTTGAGGCTCCCTCCTGGAATCTGGGACCATTTCAACCAATGGCCCTTGTGACCATGCAGGCTAGGGCCATCAGGTCGCACAAATGCATTGGCTAGTGCATTCACCAGGTGGGTGAGAGAGCATTTCTTTGTACCTTTGGGTCTATGTCAGCTTGGGTGTGGGACAGGCCTGGTACTTTCTCAGGCTTCAGGCGGGTCCATCTCCCAACCAATCCCTTTTGCCCCAGGCTAGACTGACAGGCCTCTTTGCTCCAACACCTCCCCTGCTGCCAATTTAACTCCTATTGTGCATGTACCTGCCTTACCCTAGTCCCATCCCCAATCTGGTACCCGAAGAGGCTAGGAAAGCATTTTTCTCTATCCAATTATTGTGCTAGTTGTACATACTCAGTGTAAGAAACTCCTCCGCCAGGGGGATCTCCCCTGGTGCTCCATCAGCTCTGCACTGGGGTGAGGCATTGACAAGGCATGACTTGGTTGGACCCCACCCCCCACATACAAACACATACATTTCTTAGAGGTGGGGTCTCTAGGTGGGCAGCTGCAGTGGTCCATTGCTTACTTTGTAGTTATGGATGCTTTCTCTCTTCCAGGAAATTGCCTGGACTGTTATCAACAGTCAAATCGTATTGTCAGCATCAAGTGGGATTGAGAGTCTCTAGATAGAGCCTCAACTTTCAATTGTGGGGAGAGCAGAGAAAAGGCAAGGACCCCTGCACTGAAAGCAAGGGCATTCAGCCATTGAAGCCTGGGGTTCTGCTCTCCATAGTGAAGAGCCTCTTTCTATGACTGTTTCTAGAACAACTGCTCCTCACACTCTGGTTATTATTGGATATATGCAAATTAGTTTGGTCTAATATGTAATGCTGGAAAGCTGAGGTGGCCTTCACTGACAGTAAGCATCCTGTGTACACTGGTATTGATACAGGTGCCAGAACTGGCACCTATAATCATAATTCATGTAATCATATATCCTACATACTCAATAGTTTTTTTCTCAACACTTTTCTGTATTTTCGCTGCTTGTGGTTTCTGTCTCCTGCTAATACGTCATGCGGAACCAGAGAATCCATGACTATTAGAGTTATAATGAATAGTCAGATGTCATCTGAGCCAACGTACCACCTGATAAGGAAAACTCCACTGTTGTGCAGCAACCCACCCCTTCTTCAATACTTTTTTTAAATCCTTGCCTGAGGATACAGTTATTGATTTTAGAGGGAGAGGAAGAGAGAGAGAGAGAGAGAGAGAGAGAGAGACATTGATGTGAGAGAGAAACATCGATTGGTTGCCTCCTGTATGCTCCCTGACCAGGAACCAAACTCACAACCTTTTGGTGGGTGGGACAGCACTCTAACAGACTGAGCCACATCAGCTGTGGTGCTTCTTCAATATTTATAGTATCAAAAAGTTCACTGCTTTGTGAAAAAAAAACTACTCTCATTGTTACACAGCTGTAAACAAGAGTGTTTCTGTGTCTTTTGCTTTCCAAATTGAGTTAAAATTTATCCTATAACATG
Organism: Glossophaga mutica; assembly: GCA_039655065.1. NCBI lineage: Eukaryota > Metazoa > Chordata > Mammalia > Chiroptera > Phyllostomidae > Glossophaga > Glossophaga mutica. The sequence goes on along the minus strand of CM077304.1, from coordinate 169,155,534 downwards.
CAGGCTCTCTTCTCAGCTCCACCATCCTAGTTAGGATCCAGTAAGTGAGTCTGCTGGTGCGCCTGGTCCAAAGTCAGTGGTTCTCCAAGTGAGCCCGTTGGAGCCTCCAACCCCACTCTCTGGACCCATCCCTCCCAGACCTCCAGCAAAGCCGTTCCGCTGTCATGTGCCCTCCTCACTGGGATCCCATGTGAGATTTCATTTTCCAGAACAGGCTCTCTTGTCTCATTCGAAGGCTCCCCTGCCTGGTCCCATGAGGCTCACAGAGAGAGTATCTAGACCTGTGCAGTCATTGTCTGGGCCCAGGGCAGGGCACCCCGAAATATTCAACAATGGCATATTGATGACTTTGAATCAAAGTTACTTGACAAGCAAGTGCTACAAGAAAGGTACACTGACCCCCACTTATCTCCTTGAATGAAGGAAATAAATCTCCCATGGGAAAGTACCCTCCCTGCACCAGGTTTAAAGAGACATTCTTATCACCACAGATAAAGAATTCAGGGGGAAACGCTTTCATAAACAAGCCTTGCTACCACTGTACTAATGCACTATCCAAGCCCAAACTTGTTTAGATTCCTCAGTAATGGGCACCAAAACCTAAATGTCTTTTTGCTGTCATTTCTTCACTAAGTTATTGTTTCTTTGTCTAAAAAGTACAAAAAGCTGTCAGGTTCATCATTTCTGGAAGCATTATTCATGATTCTCTTGTGTGCATGGATAAAAATTGGTATTGCTCCTGTTAATCTGGTCTTATGTCAATTTTATTGTTAGTCTAGCACAAGAACTTAAGAAGGGGCAGGGAGGTGATTCTCTGTCTCGCAGATACTGTAAACACATGCAATTTTTACCTGCTTGTCAGGAAAAGCCTGACATGACAACCTTAACCTGGCCCGTTTCCACAAGGTAATTGATATAAGTGAAATCAAGAGAAAAAGAACAAAAGCATATGATGCTTTATAGCTTGCTCTTTGTCAGGTGATGTTGCATGCTTGGAACCCTGTAAATCTGTCAGAGAGTAAAGGAAGTTGGGCTCCCATCACTCCAAATAAGAGCTGGAAAGTTTAAGATGACGTACCTGCTGTCAATTATCTGTTATAATTGAGAAATAGAGAGATCCTTATGTCAAAGGGGAGAAAGAGTGGCCAGGCTGTGTCATGAATCTTGACCATAGGTGACCTTTGGGTCTCTCCTTCCTAAGAGCTGCTTTTTGTCCACATCTTTGAAATAGCTGAGGAAGCAAGACCTCATCTGTCAAGGCTGAGAAACCAATGCAGATAACATCTTACTATTACCTCATCTTTTCTTGAGTAGACAATGAAGCAACTTAATTCAAAAACTTGACTGATGACTATCTCTCTTGGCATTTTGAACCTTTTATTCACTGCTTTGTAAAAAGAGTTTATTAGTTTATTTGAGGTGCTGCAGAGAGAAGGGAGTCTTCCTAACTTTTAGCCAAATATTCTCCTAAAATAGTCTAGAAAAAAGGGGGGAAAGGAAGAGAAGGAGAAGGAGCACAAAGCAAAGAAGGAAGCCCATGCCTTTCCCAAAGCTGAAGCCAAAGCTAGGGCTTTGAAGGCAAAGAAAGCCGTGCTAGGTGTCCACAGCCACAGAAAGAAGATTTGCATGTCACCCACCTTCTGAGGTCTAATGACACTGTGACTCCAAAGGCAGCCGAAATATTCTCAGAAGAGCACCCCCAGTTGAAACAAAATGGATCGCTATGCCATTATCAAGTTCCCCCTGACTACCAAGTCAGCTTTGAAGAAGATAAAAGACAACAATACACCTGTGTTCACTGTGGATGTCAAGGCCAACCAACACCAGATCAAACAGTCTGTGAGGAAATTCATGACACTGACGTGGCCAAGGTCAACACCCTGATCAGAGCTGATGGAGAGAAGAAGGCATATGTCTGACTGGTTCCTGACTATGATGCTTTGGATGTTGCCAACAAAATTGGAGTCATCTAAACTAGTCCAACCGCCTAATTCCAAATATAAAAAGAAGAAGGAGGAGGAGGTGGAGGAGGAGGAGGAGACAAGGAAGGGAAGGGATGGGGAAGAGAAAGGGAGAGAACATTTCCAGCAAAGGTTCTGATGGACTAACCTACTTCAGTTGCCTGTTAAGGGTGAATGGTCTGTTTGACTGCAGCTCTGCCTAGATAATGAGCAAATTCCACATTAGTCATATCTACCTTCTGTGTAGGATCTCATTGCCTGCTACATCCTGGGGCTGTCGTATTCTGGGATGGGTCTCTCTAGGTCTGTGTCCTTGCACTCAGATTGCTGAGAAGGGTCTTGTGAGAAAGTGAACCAGGACATGATCTGCAAGTTTTTTCCTGTTAATCTGATCTTATGTCAATTTTATTATTGGTCTAACTTAAGAAGGATAGAATGGGGAAATTCTCCTTCTCCCCAATACTATGAACACATGCAATGGGTACCAGCTCTGCAGGAAAGCCTGACTTGACAAGCTTAACCTGGCACACTCCCATGAGGTAATTACTATGAGTAAAAATAAGATAAAAAGAGCAAAGGCATAATAGGCCTCAACTGGCCTCCAAAGCTAGATTGTACTTCTTCTTGAACTCTTAATCGAACTCAACCATTTGGCTCAGAATCCAATATGGCCTCTTCTGGTTTACAAGAAATGCCAGAACTACAAGAACTATATTTATCAGGCTGGCCCTCCTGGGTCAGAGGTCTCTGGATTTTCCTAGTAAAAACAGATAGTAAAAACAGATGTTGCTCCCCTGGGCCCAGGTTCAGACTTGTCAACAGGACTGTCAACCTCCTGGGTCAAGGGTTCAAGAAATACAGATGTTATGAACTGAATGTTGTGTTCCTGCAAAATTCATCTGTTGAAGCCCTATTTCCTAATAAGATTATATTTGGAGATTGGATCTTCGTGGAAGAAATTAAGATTAAATGAGGTCAGATGGGCAGGACCCTGATCCAATAGGATTAGTGTCCTTGTAAGAAGAGACACCAGAGCTCTCTTTCTCACTGTGCCCTAGTATGGTGAAGTGAGAGAGCTCTCCTGCCTTTTCTTACATGATGCGGACCCTGGCCTATGGAGTTCATGTGTTGTGAATGTGACTGCAGAAGTCCTGTGGAGAAAAAGGAACGGCATGGCCACTCTCTGAGTGAGAGAGGGCCCCGACCCCTGCCTGGACAGGCTTTTATTGCTTTTCTGGACACATTACACTGAGGATGGTCCTCATTTACTATGCACAGGTTCTCTTTAGGTGGTTACCTTTTACAGATAACAAAGGAAAGAATGTTGCTAATTACTTCAAAGAGAAGGATGTTGCAGATCAAGGGGAAAAGTGGTTGAACTGGTTACACTCCATACTTGGGAGGTTTAGAACAGATTTTAGGAAGTTACTTTGGAGATATGCAGTAAACATTTGCTGCCTCAATTCAGGGTGAGGGAGTTTTAGCAAAAGCAAGTCTCAAAGTAGCGTAGGTACAGTGCAGGCCTGATTCCCCATGGGAGAAGTGGATGTGGGTCCTGTGTGCCAACCTTGCTCCCCATCAGTTTTCCGAATCAGGGACTGGGCTACATTCCCCACGCCACTTGGAACAGTCCCCTATACTTACAAGTCCAAAATGTAAGGCAGAAAGAAAGCTGTTACTAGAAACCAAACTTTGCGAGATCTTGATCTTAGATTTCCAGCCTCCAGAACTATGAGAAAATAATTTTCTGTTGTTAAAACAATTCAGTCTGTTGTATTCTGTTATGGCTGCCTGAGCAAACTAAGACCAAAGAATAAAACATATGTCCATCTCACAGTTTCTCCCCAGCTCTGCAAAAAAAAAAAAAAAACCCAAAACACCCCCCCCTCCAAAAAAAAGAAACCCCAAACCATAAAAATAACACTGGCTTCCATGTGTACATCACTGAGCACTTTATAAAGGTTGTGACACCCATTATTAAATTAGATTCTTACTGCAGGCCAAAGTGATATATCATGACACTCATTTTACAAAAGGGGAAAGAGGACAGTAGACAGAAGGTGATCTGTGCAGTATCATACTGGGGGTCAAAGTGTAAACCTTTACCCAGAACACTGCTCTTTGCTGCGGTCCTAACAATCAATCTTCACACCATGATGTCATCTGCAAATCAGATAAAAAGTTTCAATGTCTTCACACAAACATCAATAAAAGTGTTTAAAGGAGAATTGGCTACCCTCTAACCTGAAGATGACACATGGATTTCAACTTGTAAGCCAGTTAACGACTTCTTAGCGACAGCTGCCAACCCCATGTATTGACAAGGATTCTGAGATTGTGTTCGGAAAGAATACCCAGATTAACCAGTAATGCAGGGCACAGACACAGGAGGTGGAGCATGAGCAAGTGAATCTGGAATTGCAGACTCTACTCCAAATCCCCCAGACAACATGGAGTCCTCACCAATGAACAAGAGAGCTTTACAGTGGGAAGACAAAAACATTATATACAGGGTTGGCCAAGGATACTTTTTTCTTAGAATTCCTTCTTTCTGGTTGTCTCTCTCTTATTGTTCTTTGTCAATATGGAAATTTTGGATCTCAAAACCAAGTTCTAAAAGAAATTCCTCATATGAAGCTTTATACAGAAGATAATAAATGTCTGAGGGACAAGTTCTTCAAAGTTTTACAGTACACGCAGGCACAGATTTCACGGATTGATAAGGGAAGAAATGCCGATTCTCAGCACATTCCCAGCAACAGTTTCCTGGCTGGCAGAACAATTGGGTATATAATCAGGGACTATACAACCTTGATTATAGAGCATTACACCAAGAGACATAATAATACTGCTATAATTATATATCAACAGTTAGGCCTCAAATTCTTTTTTTAGAAAATAGCTACTGCAAATTTTGCAGTTTAACAAGAAACAAAAATCACAGTAAAAATCCTTTGTGACTAAAATCGTGGTGTCCTGCCCCTCCCAGTCTCCCTCGATCTTAAACCTCCTCTAAAGCTAGTGCTACTGCAAGAACAGTAAACTGCAAGGAATATTCAGCTTTTAACTTGATTTTTCCCCTTAATTATTCAGTCCTGCATAAGCTCGATGCATGCTTTCAAAACAGATACTAGCTTTAAATTATTTAAGAAGTAAAATGGCTCAAATGAGACTAATTTAGCAATACTAAGAGAATCAACTTCATATAACAGCCTTCCCCCCCTTTTTTTTACCAAAGCTCATAAAATGCCACTCTTACTTACCCAAAATGATGAAAACTTTTTATTGTTACAGAAACCAGGAATATAGAAAAAGGATCATTTTAGAATAAGATGAGAATATGTTTTAATTCTATATTGTTGATTTTTTAAGAAGTTATGATTGAAGGAAATGCTTTTTCAATTAATTTTGAAAAGTAATTTTCCTTAAGTTCTTATCTGAGCCTTCCTCCACAAGGGTCCTATGAGCCAGTTCTCTACTCCTACTATTGATGTTCCTCAGAAAAGCTCTCTGGTAAGATAAATAATAATGTTGAACTTCTAATATGGCTCTTTGTAAAAATGAAGGTAATAATTAAGTTATCAAATTGTACACACAATAATTGAACAAGCATGCACCTCTAGCCAAAGGACTTAAATTCCATGTAAAAACTAAGTGAGAAAGGTCCAAACCCACTGGGTGACAGGTTTGATGTCAATAAAAATGTGAAACTCTATTCTTATTTCAGAAGGTACTTATTTCCAAATTGATAATCAATTTACCCAGATTTTTTTTCTTTGAAAATAAGGCCAAATGAGATAAGAGAAAATTAATCTGAGTTATAAAAATTATACAAGGGCTCCAAACATGTAACATTTTTAAAGTCATAGAGTAGAATTGGAAACAAAATACTACACTGTATTTATTTCAGAAGCAGTTAAGTTTGTGATAAAAGTTATCAAACAGAAAGTAATAATAATAACACGTTAACTTTGTCGAGTGCTTCAGTACTTCTAATTCCTACATACTCGTTCGTGGTTGATGTGTCATGTGGGCTCCCTGCCCGGTGGTCTGGGAAACGCTGACCTGACTTCTTGGTGGAGGCTCCATGCCTTCTTCAAGTTTCCCACAAGTGCGCGTTGAGAGAGCAGGGAATATTCTGTATTCTTGAGGTCATTTCAACCTCCAGGCTCCTTCTGCCCCAGTTTCAGCATTAACTTAAACACAAAATATCCCCAAAACGTCCCTCAAAAATTCTGCTCTCACAAAGCATAAGAAAATGTACATAGAATTTTCTGAAGATTTTGGAGTGATAGGAAACTTGGAAGGGGCTCACACTGCAACACACAGGAAATCTCAGATGAACATACTTATCTTTGTTCTTTACCTGCCCTCGGGCCTTCCATCACTGGGGATGTGCACTGGCCCCTCTCCCCACGGAGGCTCCTGCCCCATGCCTTCAGGTGGTTCTAGCATCCCTGCCTCCTTCCTTCTTGCCCCCTTTCCTCAGGAGCAAACAAACTTCTCTCCCCGTCTCCAGAGTCACAGGTTCTCCCACAAGATAGTCATCAAGACACTGTGTATGCCTAAATATGACATCCAAGAACATATTTTCCAAAAAAGAAGGCTCCCTTTAAAAAGGTTTTGGCTGACTTAAATATGTATGTAAATCAGTGATTTTCAACGTTTTTCATTTCATGACACACATAAACTAATTACTAAAATCCTGTGGCACAGCAAAAAATATATTTTTTGTGGATCTGACAAAAATAGGTATAATTTTGATTCATTCACATGAGATGGCTATTGTTATGTTGGCTATCGTCATTTTTTTATTTGAAAATCTAAGGGAAAAGGAGTCAGTGCTCCTGACTAAACAGTCAGTTATTGCATGTTTTAAAAAAATCTTGTGGCACACAGTTTGAAAATCACTGATGTAAATGACTGATATGGAAGAAATAGCCAATTGTCTTCTTATGATATTGTGTTTATCAATTTAATCATTAAAAGAACACAAACTCACAGCTATTAAGAACCATACGTAAAACAAAAGCAAACTAAGCAAACAGCTAGAACAGGAACAGAACCACAGAAATGGACATAATATGGAGGGTTAGCAACAGGGGCGTGGGAGGAGGAGAGAGAGGGAAAAGGTACAGAGAATGAGTAGCATAGATGGTGGGTAGAAAATAGACAGGGGGAGGGCAAGAATAGTATGGGAAATGTAGAAGCTAAAGAACTTATGACACATGGACATGAACTAAAGGGGGGAATGTGGGTGGGAGGGGGTGTGTAGGGTGGAGGGGAATGATGGGGGAGAAATGGGACAACTGTAATAGCATAATCAATAAAATATATTTAAAAGAAAAAAAAAAAGAACACAGTACATAGGGCCTATATTGCTTTTGAAATACAGGTTCCCCCCTCCCCACTCTCACAGCTCATAAAATTCTTCACATTTCACATGGGTGTCTCTGCCATCAGTAAAGCTATTGTTGAATCATCTAACACGGTTCTCCAAGACTCATCAAGTTCATTGCTTTCTAACTAGTTTGAAGTACAGTATGTTTAATCCAGTTAGGCTGCTTGTATTGAAATTTTATCCCAAATCATAAGAACCAGCTTGCTGTTTATGTTTTCTGTAATGTAACCACTTAATTTATTGCTTTTAAAGTGACCTTTAAGCCTTATTTACAATGACATTCAACTCTTGCAATTGAGAGGTCATGCTAGGGAATAATGATTACAGATGGGCTAAATTTTTTTGCCTCCTTTTTTTTTTTTTTTTTTTTTTTTTTTGGTAACTAATTCTCTTGGATGATCTTTATGAACAACTGAAATTAACTGATTGAAGCTGTTTTAGGCAGATCTTTCCCAAAGGGTTCTTTGTTGTCCAATGTGAAACTATTGAAATGATGTCTTATATGGAACTTATATTTAAGGTTGTTATCTTTTTTGGAGAGATAAATAATTTTGAGGGAGGTATTTGCTTATTTTTAAAACAGAAATGACACATTTCAAAGACTGTCTTTGCAAGGAAGTTTTTGTTCTCACTGCTGCATTGAGGTAAAGAGTTTTTTTTTTTTCTCCAGAGTCTCAGAGGAACTGAGAAGAGCACTCAAGTGAATGCTCAAGAGAAGAGCACTCAGAGACAGACACACCACTCTTCTCAGAGAAGGGCCACCGATGGTGGGTGGGCTTTTGGGAAGCGCAGGGTCTGACCTGAGGATTGTGAGAGCAAGGAGGAGGTAGCCAAGCTGAGTTCTTTAAGCAAAGGTGGCTGGAGCTCGGGGGACTGCCAAATCCTGGATTCAGGCCAACCCCTAGATAGTTTAAAATGAGCTTTGCTTTTGACCTCATTCAGGAATGATACGACCTGAGCAAGATTCATGGTTCCTATAAAGAATCTGAACTGGAGAAAGACACCAGTTCATGCATAACAAGAATTCTTTCTCATGTATTGGAGTGCCTGCATCTTCAGCATGGCAGGGATAACTAGGGCCGTGAAACTACTCTGAATTCTACAATGGTAGGTACCTGTCATTAAACACATGCCGAAACTCACAGAGTGCACAACACCAAGAGCAAACTCTACCTATGGATTTGTGTGATAATGTTGTGTCCAAGTAGGTTCATCTACTGTGATAAATGCACCACTCTGGTGGAAGATGTTGATAATGCGGGAGGCTGTGCTTGTGTGGGAGCCAAGAGTATACAGGGATGAGGCTCCGTACCTTCCTCCCTCTTTTGCTGTGAGTCTTAAACTGCTCTAAAAAATATAGTCTTCTAAAAAATCTATAAACTCTGGGGTGTTGTCATTTTTTAATAGGAAGCTAATTCTCTTTCAGTAAAATTATAACATCATTTTCTCAGGTTTTAACTAAAACATTTAATTATTGTAATTTTACAATGAAATTATATGACAAAATGAGCCACTTTCACATAGATAGACTGATGAGTACAATAAATATTGACCAAGCTTTTGTTGGTTGAAGTACTTTTCTATAAATATCATTGACTATTTCTGTACTCTCATTTGAACAAATAAGAGTAGTGATTAATTGGAAAACATTTTAAGTTTTGCCTGTGCTTAGAAAGATAATGACTCAACATACTCAATAAAAAGCCACTTAGGAGACTGTACTTTAAAGTAAAGCAGGGAACTGAATGAAAAGCAGATAATAGATCAGGTTAGAGGGAATTGTGAGGCAATGGACCAAATGAAAATTATTGGATATCCCTTTTGTGGCTTAAATCTGTCATCAAAGGTTAAATTAACCTTCTAATGGCTTAAATCTGTCCTACAAATGTTGGAAGAAATAGTTCATGGGGCTGCAATTTTAATCCTTCAAGGCATGACCGAAGGGGCAAAATGCTTCACTCTGTGTTTCTATAGTAGCTACCTCATCACATACAAAGGTTGGCACAGATGTCTCCACTAACAATAATATTTCAGTTAGAACTTTTGATGTTGTGTGTAACACAAACTAAATTTAAACTGTGAGACAAATTGTTTGCTGTCTCTGAACATCTATATTCTTCTTTTTCTTTAGTAATCAAGTTTTAGGTAGGCATGCTGCTGAAGACTACCTTTCCCAGTCTGCTTTGCACTCTGGTGTGGTCATGTGATTATATTTAGACCAGTGAAATGTGAATAACAGTAATGTTTGCCATTTCTAGGCTAGGGCCTCAAACCATTGGGAATATATTTTTCATGCCTCTCTTTCCACTTTTCCTGTAGGCTGCAATGTAGACACGGTACTGACACAGCGTCACCCAAGCCAAAAATGAGGTCACTCTACTGATAGCAGAGGAATAAGATGGAGGACTCTTGGTCGCTGGATAACCTCAAGGAACAGAGCTGCGCTTTAGCCTTAGATGATCAAGTCAAACTATAGCACAACAAAGAAATGAACTATTATTTTGGCAACTAATTTTTGTTTTTTGTCTTTGTTACAACAGCTTAACATTTACCCTGAGACAAAACACATTTAAAAACAAAAGGAATTTATTGATGAATGTTACTGGAAAGTCCAGGGCAGGCTTCAGAGGGCTTTCAATCGGTTTGGTGGGGGACTCGTTCCTTGCCAGGTCTCTGTACTCCATGTATTAGCCTCATGCAGAGGCTGGCTTTCCTATGGTGGCACTGTAACTGTATCAGGGGTAGGTCGAACCAGAGGCCCCTGGAACACAGGGGAGAACCTGGGGAACCAGGAGGACCCCACCCAAAGCAAAAAGGCAAGGGGCGGGGCAGGAAGGGTCTTGATGGAACAGAGGGCACAGCATCTAAGGCGCCTTGTGTAACAAAGGCAGGTTAAAGCGGCCTATGCCTTCCGGAAGGAGGCTACTGCTGTCAGGAGGTGGGGCAGGGTGCAAACTGTCAACAAAGAAAGTGAGAAGTGAGAACCTGCTAGCAGAATGACTCCTGACAGAGCCACCCAGGGCGGGATGGGGGCGGGGGTGGTGGACAGGGTGGCTCATGTGTTAGTGAGGTGGGAGGCCCAGAAGCCCAACCCTGGACCAACACGTGCATGTGCGCCTGTGGCGGTCTGGTGAACTTTTGCCCTGACTACAGATGGCAGCCAAAAGAAGGTCGAAGACACTGGGGAGCTGACAAAAATGGCAGACACTGATGCACCATAGGAAGAGCTGGATACTCAGTCACGCAGGAATTTCTGAGCTGAGCCTTTAAATTGCAGCACGGAGAAACACGGGTTCTTTAGGTCCATATGTCTGTGGGTCTGGGGGTCCGTGGGCTTTTTGGCCCTTTCCCTAGATGGCCTGATTGGCTTCAGGGAACCCAAGCTCGGAGACCCAGGAGGTTCCCAGAGGCCACATGCTTTGGAAACATCCTCAGTGCCCCTCGCACACAGAAGATGGTGGCAGAGCAGGTTGTGCTGTGGGGGACCTGCGTGGTCAAGCACACGGACACAGTGGTGAGCCGATGCCTGGAGAAAAGGCAGCCGCAGAGGAGAGAAACTGATGCTGTGAGAAGGACTCAGGCAGGTGTACACAGACCCGTTAGAGATGCTTGGAACTGAACTGTGACCAGGAATGCTGAGCTGCAGTCCTCCGTGTTTCTGAAGGAGGGTACTTTTGAGTGGCATATTCTGAACCTGGTCTGGCTTGGCAGAGGGAGGCACAGCTACTCATTTTTGGGAGTTTGAAAGGGAGCGGGACTTAATGGCAGAAATCTGTAATTATTCTAAAACTGTATAGCCTTTATATAAACAACCCCTTTCCTTTTTCACCAAACTCTCATCTTGGGAGTCATTCCTCTTGGTGGGGCGCAGAGGGGGCGGGCAGTGTGCAAACCCCACAGAACACTGTTGGCTGGTTCTATAACAGTACAGCCATTAGCTGATCACTGAGATCAGAACATAAGAATTTAGTACCCAATGAATATTTAGAAAAAGTTTCTAATAAAAGAGAAATAGATGCTGGAGAGATAACCACACCATAATTCACTACATGTGGTTCACAAAATTCCTACTACAGTGGGAATACTTTTTAAAAAGAGAGAAAATAAAAGAAAGGAAGGCAAAAAAAAAAAAAAAATACTCTCAGGTCTTTCCCAACTACCTGACCCAAGCTACTCTGAGAAACTGTGCCTTAAAAACTGTGAGCTTCTACAATAGCCAAGTGCTGGAAGCAACCTAAGTGTCCATCAGCAAATGAGTGGATTGAAAAACTATGGTACATTTACACAATGAAATTCTACACAGCAGAGAGAAAGAAGAAGCTTATACCCTTTGCAACAACATGAATGGAACTGGAGAGCATTACGCTAAGTGAAATAAGCCAGGTGGTGAGGGACAAATACCATATGATTTCACCTTTAACAGGAACATAATCAACAAAAGAAAAAGCAAACAAAATATAACCAGAGACATTGAAATGAAGACCAATCTAACAATAGCCAGAGGGGAGGGGGAGGGGACAGAGGGGAGAAGGATTTTCAGGAACTACTATGAAGGACACTTGGACGAAACCAAGGGGGAAGGTAGAAGCAAGGGAGGGAGGGGCGTTTGGCTGGGATTGGGGGATAGTGGTGGGGAGAAAATGCAGACAACTGTAATTGAACAACAATAAAGTAAAACAAAACAAACCAAAGCAAAAAACTGTGAGCTTCTAATTTGTTGTTGCTTCCCCAGGACTTAGGGCATATGCCAGGCATCTGACAGAAGTCATGAAAGATTCACTTAATTGAATTAATTGAAAGAAGTTAAAAGGAATAACTAAGACATAAGAGAAATCATGTTCAAGCAAAATATTTAATTTGAATATTTAACTTGAATTTTAAGTTTGAAATGTTGTATTAGATTAAGTCAAATATCTTTGAAAGAAAATAGGAATTTTAAGACAGAGTCTTAGTGAAGCTTTTGTTGAACTGCACCAGGGAAATGGAGGGGTGTGTGGGGGTGTGGTATTGAATAACGGCAACAGGAGGAAGTACAGAATATTAGATTATGGGATTATAGCTACAGAGCACCTGTATGATGCTGAATGCCAACAGCAGTGGGCGGGGCAGAGTGTTAGATGACGGGGTAACAGTTACAGAGCATCTGGTGGATTTCTATTCTGGACCCCAGCTGACAACTGGAGACAGAATGGTGATGCTCGACGTGGGGTGGCAGGCCAGGAAAACCACCCAGAGAATGCTTTCTGGAGGAGCTTTTCATCCATGTTCTGCCCCTTCTCAAAAATGACTTGGAAAGCAGAAAAATTCTAGGCCATAATCATCATTCCAGCCTCTGAAGTCCATCCTGTCGGTATAGAAACATTGCAGAAGATTGTGTGCTTCAGGTTCCTGACTTCCCAGAAACCATCTAATCTGGGCCTACAAAGTTCCAGTTGAGTAAGAGCATTTGGCTTAGTGGCTGCACCATGTGGTCCGCTTTCAAAGCAAATGTCTTTATTATTATTTTATTAGACTGAGCCAACTATAGAGTAATGGTTGTGGAGAACCTGATTCCAATCTTCTACTGGCTTTAAACATATTACTTTGTAGAGAAAGACTAATATAGCAAATAGTGAGGAATAATGAACTGCATGTAAGCTCTATAGATATTAGGTTATAAACTTCTTGACAGAAACATCTGTGTCTAATTTGTATTCTTGGTCCTCTAATGATGAACTCAAACAATATAAAAATTTTATTTTTATGAAGAAGTTGTTCATTTAGAACAGTAGGCAAATTGTTTCACTGAACTGTAGGCAAAAAGTAAATAAAATCATACTAGCCACTGACAGTTCCTAAACTTTTGGAAGATATTTCTAAAATTGCTTTAGTAAAGTATTGCTAGGTTCTTGAAAGTAAGACCTAAATGTTATTATTAAATATATAATCACTAATTTGTTTTATATTCATCTGCCCCAAACTAGTACTCACACAGTCATCGTTCCTTTTAAATATTTGTTAACAAAAAATGCATTGTTAAAAATGTCTTTTACAGGCAAAATTAATCTACTGTGGTAGAAGTCAGAATAATGTTATGAGAACGATGGCTATCAACAGGAAGAGGGAGAAGAGAACTATCCGACAGGGTGGAAACGTCTATATGTTGATCTGGTGATGCTTAGAGAAGTTTGTATGTATGTAAACATTCAACAGGCTTCAAATCTTTTAAGATTTGTGTATTTTACTATATGTAAAATACATCAATTTATTTTTAAAATGTGTATTTTGTTTATGTGACATTCCAGACTTAGATGCCTTTGCCTGCAATGATTCATTTTACTTGTAACAGCAGGCGACTAAATGCTACACAGTACGTTGTACAGGCATCATTTTCTTCATGCATGGTCAACACTTGTATTGAAATTTTTGCTACAGTTCATGTAATGAACCAGTGGATGAGGTTGATTGATATCTGTAGTAATTAAAGGTCTTTTAAGGTAAATTTTTAAAAAAATGCGAACCTAAGGAAATTCTGAAACTCCAATACTTTTGCTGCAGTTTTGTGGTACTGAAAGTACGCTTTTTTCTGTAGTCCAGCCACAATCTTATATCCCTGACATTATAATTTTGTGGCTATGATTATGTCACTGGTTTTATTCAACTCTTTCAATTATTTAAAGTTCAAGAGTAAACAGAAAATTAGAAGTGAAAAATAATATATGATATACCTAAAGTTCTGAACATAAAATTTAGTGTTAGTATAAACTCAAAACATTTTCTTGTATTTTTTATTCCTTTTTGATGCTCCCACCCACCTGATCATTCATTGTCCACAGTTCAAAGCACAACTCCGTTCAGGTCATCAACCCCTCCATATCTAATTATTTACAGAGTGCTCATAAGTTCCTAGGCACTGACCAGGGCAATAAAGTAAAAGAAAATAATGACTTCTTCCCCAGATAATTTACAATCTAAATGAGGAGCCAGAACAATGCATTTAAAAATTATGTTTAAAATGTCTAAATTTTTAAATGTCATTTTTTCAAAATTATAATTTAGTAAATAATAATAAAGATATCGTATATAGTGGTAATTTGGTACAATGTTTAACAACTGGCTCTGCAGGAAAAAAGGAAAGTCTTGATTTGTAGCTTTTGCCAGTTTCTGTGGTGTAAATACTCTTACCATGGCTGGATATCAAAGTAATAATGTGAAATCAATTGGCTTGAAAAACTCCTCAGATTTTGAAAATCCATTCTCATGAGTTGGGACAATACTACTCTCAAGTACCAACTACTTAAATATTTAGTGACTGCAAATTATTTCTGGAGCAGTCTCAAAATCATGTAAAATTGTCAAAAAATTCATTTATTAAGCATCATGAGATAATAGAAAATATATATGTTGGTTTCTGCCCCAGTTCCTAGCAGAGTCCCTAACCCTTGTCATTTCCTAAGTGATAAGGAAAGATAGCAGCATCTGTTGTTCTAACGTGGCAACTCAGGGTAGCTCCTACAGTGCTCTGGGATGGGGACTGGTCTCCAGAAAGACCAAACCATGTTTAGGAGCTTAGAATTTTCAGCCTCATCCCTTGCCCCTCACTCTATCCTTCAGAGAGGGGAGAGAGGCTGAAAACTGAGCTAATAATTGGTCACTCCTACATGAAGCAGCCTCCACAAAATCCCAATAGGATTGATCAGAAGTGAAGTGTTTTGTGTCAGTTGTAAAGATAGAATCACAGAGAAGATAAACACAATAGAGAAGAAATGGGTTTTCCCTTTACAAGCATCTATCTACCAATTGGGGATTCTGAGAGCTTCCAGGTGGGCAAACACACTCACATCATGAGAGTGTCACACCCCAGTTCCACAGAGACAGAAGTTCCTACACTTAGAACCCTCCAAGACCTTGCCCTATGTGTCTCTCCCTCTGGCTGTTTATCTGTATTCTTTAATAAACTGGTAAACATGAATGTTTCTCTGAGTTCTGTGAGCCACCCTAGCACATTAACTGGACATGAGGAGGGAGTCATTGAAACCTTCAGGTTGGTCAGAAGCATGGGTGATGAAACAAGCTTGCAACTGGTTTCTAAAGTGGGGGGTGAGGGGCAGTTTTGTGGAACTGAGTCCTTAACTAGGTAGGTAGGGTCAGAATTGAGTTAAATTGTAGAACAGGAGCTGGTGTTGCAGAGTATTGCTTGGTGTAGAGCAAAATCTCCACGTATTTTGGTGATCAGAAGTGAAGTGTTTTGTGGGAGTTGTAAAGAGAATCGCAGGAAAGATAAACACAGTAGGGAAGAACTGGGTTTTTCCTTTACAATCATCCACTAAAAATAAAGTATGGTGTTAAATATAGGAAACAAAGATGAGTAATTATAGTTTCTGCCTCCAAAGATTATTAGATATGTAAACTACTAACTGTAAACAAGATCACAAAGTGTTATAAGAAAAGCATAAAGGTTGGAGCCCTGGAACTAGATCCTGGGTCAGAAATGCTTCCAAGGGAACCCACATGGACTGTTGGTGGGAGTGTGCATTGGTGCAGCTGCTATGGAAAACAGTAAGTATGAAGGTTCCTCAAAAACTTAAAAACAGAATTGCCTTATGACCCAGTGATTCCACTTCTGGGTATATAGCCCCAGAAATCCAAAACAGTAATTCGAAAGATATATGCACCCCTATGTTTATTGCAGCATTATTTGCTGTAGTTAAATATGGAAGCAACCCAAGTGCCCATGAGTGGATAAAAAAGTAGTGCTGCATATATGTAATGGAATATTACTCAACCATAAAAAAGAATGAAATCTTACCATTTGTGACAGCATGAATGGACCCGGAAGGCATTTTGCTAAGTGAAATAAGTCAGATGGAGAAAGACAAATACCATTTGATTTCACCATAAGTGGAGTCTAAAGAGCAAAATAAATGAACAAACGAATAGAGACTATAGAAACAGAAGATAAACTCCTGGTTGCCAGAGGGGAGGTGGGGTTGTGGGATAGATGAAAAAGGTAGAAGGGATTAAGAAGTACAAATTAGTAGTTATAAACGACTCATGGGGATGTAAAGTATTGTATAAGGAATATAGTCAATAATATTGTAATGGCTATGTTTGGTGCCAAGTGGGTACTTAAAATATCAGAGGGATCATTGTGTAAAGTATATGATTGTCTAACCACTATGATGCAAAACTGAAACTAATACAAAATAATATTGAATGTAAATTGTAATTAAAAACTTCAATTTAAAAAAAGGAAATGCTTCCAAGTGGAGGTGATACTTGAGTTGAATGTGTTGGACACGGGTAGGAAGTATTTATTCTCAAGTGTTAATGGTGACTGGACTTCGGCAGCTCCAACACTTGAGAGTGGGCAAAAATGTTTACCAGAAATTTGGGGGAATATGCCTTATTTTTTCCTTATAAACATTTTCAAAGAAAAGAATTTTAAATAACACCTAATTAAAGTCAACTGATAGACACCAAAAATAATTAGTGGAATAGACTAAGACCAAATGTCTTAATACCTTTTACCAGCATATCCCAAAGTTTCTTGGAGTATTAATAAATCACATCTAAAATGAAAGTTTATGGTTAAGTAAGCTTGGGAAATAGCGAAGAACGGTAAACAGGTTAGTTACTGCAGGACTTCTCAGAGCCTTTAATCTGCATCTGTGCGTTGTGACCCTTGGAGAGCAGGCTGTGTGTCCTCCATCCTTTACAGAGACTCAGAGGATTAGTGCTAAGTGCACTTCAGAAAAGACAGAAGTGCAAATGGAGTTTTACAGTGACTTTTTCTTACAGCAACTATTTTTTGACACATAGTCAGTCAAACCAATAATATTTTTAACTGTCATTAAAATAACATTAAACAAAATCAATGCCTCAGTTCTACTTTGTCATCTCTCAATTATATTATGGGTAGCATAACACCTGACAATTGACAGTAAGTTTTAAAATTCCCCTAGAATACTAAAGTGATATCAAACATGAATAAAGATTATACCACTTATTTAAAAAACCCTAATGACATTTGGTGATGTTATACAATAAACCTATGCCCCCAAATCTTGGTTCATTGCTAGTATGCGAGTTGACCTTATGGGCAATGAATTCCTTCCATGGAAGAAATTGACATTATTTTTCACAGGGCAGCTTTTGGAGCTATACATTCCTTATTTACTTTTTTCCCTTTTTAAAATTAAATTTCTGGAGGTGACATTAGTTAATAAAATTATATAGATTTCAAACATACAATTCTATAATACATCATCTGTATATTGCATTGTGTGTTTACCACCCAAAATCAAATCTTCTTCCAGTACCATATATTTGACCCCCTTTTCTCTTTTCTATAATGACCAAACCCCTTCTCTCTGGTAACCACCATACTGTTTTCTGTGTTTACGAGTTTTTGTTTGTTCATTTGTTGCTTTCAGTTTTATATCCCACATATGAGTGAGATCATATGGCTCTTGACTTTTTCTGTCTGACTTCTTTCACTTAGTATGATATTCTCAAGATCTATCCATGTTGTCGTAAATGGCAGTATTTCATTTTTCTTGTGGCTGAGTAGTATTCCATTATATGTATGTACTACATCGTTTTTATTCAATAATCTATTGAGAAACATTTCAGTTGTTTCCATGTTTTGGCCTCCATGAATAATGCTTCAGTGAATATAGGAGGGAGGGAATATATCTTTGCAAATGTTTTCTGTTTTTTGTTTGTTTGTTTGTTTTTGGTAAATACCCAAAAGAGGGATTGCTAGGTCATTTGGAAACTGCATTCTTAATTTTCAGAGGAACCTCCATACCATTTTCCATAGTGGCTGTGTCAGTTTACACTCCCAGTAGTAGCGAATGAGGGTTTCTCTTTCTCCACAACCTCTCCAACACTTATTATTACCTGTCTTGTGGTGAATAGCTATTCTAACGCGTGTAAGGTGGTATCTCATTGTGGTTTTGATTTGCATTTCCCTAATAGCTAGTGAAGCTGATCATCTTTTTACATATTTTTTGGCCATTTGTATGCTTGGGAGAAGTGTCTGTTCAGTTCCTCTTTTCATTTTTTAATCGGATTGTTTGTTTGGTGTTGAGTTGTATGAGTTCTTTATACATTTTGGACATTAACTCCTTGTCAGAGCTGTTGCTTGCAAATATCGTCTCCCATTTGGTTGGCTGACTTTTTGTTTTGTTGGTAGTTTCTTTTGTTGTACAGAAGCTTTACTTACTTTTTCAGGCATTTCTCAGAGTCCTCTAATAAAAAGAAGTCCCTCCCTGAAGGTTAGTTAACACTCGCCAGATTTGTCAGGTTTTTTTTTCCTGAGTAAGAATCAGCAGCAAGCTTGCCCCGAGACAGTAGATGCAGAAGAAATATACTTTAGTTTAGAAGAAAAGGGGAAGGTATGTGCATGGTATGGGTTTCCCTAGGACACAGGAGTCCAGGTTTGATGTGCACTAAAGTAGCTGTGTCTGGCTGAGGCACTGTAAAGAAGAATTTCTCTCTCCTTCCTGGTTTTCGTTCCTGCTGATGTTACCCAAAAGACCGAGGCTGATGTAAATCGTTAAGATGAGCCTCCCAAGGACAGAGGAGGGCAGGGAAGGGGCAAAGTTCTTACCCATCCAAAAGTTTGTGTGTCTGACACTCAAATGACCAATATTCAAAACATCATTATGTGGAGTAAGGAAAGGTTTATTGATTGAGAAAGCACTCAACAGAAAAGATGGGGGCTTTAGAGGGTCCCCAAATCCATCTTTCCTCAAGCCCAAAGTTCAATCTCCTTTTAAATCAAGGGAGAAGAATGAGAAAAATGCAGGTTAGAATTAAGATAGAGTCAGAGAGACTGAGTATATATAGGGTGGTGGGGGCACATGAAGCATAACCAGCATGTCCTCAAAGCCAACTGGATAGTAATAGATGCCATCATTTTGAAATTTCTGCCTTGGCTGGCATAGCCCAGTGGACTGAGCACCAGCCTGAGAACCAAAGGGTCACTGGATTGATTCCCAGTCAGGGCATATGCCTGGGTTGTGGGCCAGATCCCCAAGAGGGGGCCCGCGAGAGGCCACCACACATCAATGTTTCTTTCCCTCTCTTTTTCTCTCCTTTCACCTTTCTAAAAAAAATAGTAAAATCTTAGAAAAAAGAAAAAAAAGAAATTCCTTTTCTCATTACACTGGCAAATGTTTTACTGATTCCCAGGATAGCATATGTATATCTGGTTTCTTCAGTGTCTATTCTCACTGTTTATCTCTGTGGCAACTAAATGTAGCACACCACTGCTTGCTTTTGTAAATAAAGTTGTACTGGAATCCCACAATGCCTACCAACTCTACAAAGGCAGACCTGAGTAGTTTCAAAAGTGACCATGTGGCCTGCAAAGCCTAAAATATTTCCTATCTGGTCTTTGGCAGAAAACATTTACCAAACCCTGGTTCAGTCTTTTATTTTCTTTCCAATCTAATTCTCTAAAATGTCTTCAAAGTGACTTGAAGTTTATATTTTTGGAATTGGATTTTCTCTGTGAAAGTATTCAGGGTAGTTTACACAGAAAAGCAAATTATAGTAAGTCTGTGTAATAGCTAAGCTATCACAAGCAGCTGAAAAATGAAGAAATAAAATGTTTGTTTTGAAACCATCCTTTTTTAAGATCATGAACATCTGGATATTTCCCAAGACATCTGGAACACATAGTGATTGACTCATTTGTTTTCAACCTGGTGCATTTTGTAAACACTAGAGGTAAAAACTAATCATTAGAGGTAAAAATAATAACTTTATGTAGCATCTGTGTAAAAAATCCTTCTAATTTTAAATATCAGTTTTCTTGCTCTTTTAAAATGCATCAAGAAGTACAAACAAGTCTATAATTTTGTTAGAGATTTTGGAAAATTTAAAGAATATAGTATTTTTTAAATTTATTTGGTTATGCAATATCAGTATACTCATCATCTCTGTGATAGAATACCATCACGATTTTTTAGAAAGGTCTTAAAACTTAAACTATGTGTTTTTCAATTATTACATATTAGAGTATCAGCAAAGTGGTATAAGGTATATCCCATGTCTGAGCAATTAAGTTGAAGTGAAACTTGTTCCTTGGTCTCTCAATGTCAGCTCTCTTAATGTCAGAATGGCTTTTGGTTAGAGACAAATACACGGTCAGGAAAGGGTCTGGGTCTTTGTTGCCAGGCTGGGATTTGACTGCTGGCACAACTACCTTCGAGCCTATTTGGGCCTAAGTATCTACTCAATAAAATGAGGCTATTCCTTTTATTGGAGATATGGTATATATGAGCATAGTGTCTGGAAATAATAACAAAACAAGGTCTCTCCCATACATTGACTTGCTTACTATGTGGCAGCCACTAAGCTTGGTGTGTCACACACCTTATCTCATTTAATCCTCACAAAACCCTTAAAAGTATGTAGTGTTATTACCTCTAATTCATAGATGAGTTAATTGAAGTGTTAACTTCCAGTTTACAACTCTACCCTTAGAAGAACAGCTACTGACCACCTAGCGCCTACTATATCCTGGGTGCTTTGCATATCTTTTCTCAATTAATCCACAGTGACAGTAGGTAGATGTCACTATTACCTCTAGTTTTCAAATGAGGAAATTAAGGTTTAGAGAGGCTAAATAGTTTGCCAAGTCATAGAACTAGCAAGAGGCAGAGCTTGAGACAGAACTTGGGAATATAAACCCCCAAGGCCCTTGCCTTTAACCCTTACTATACTGTGTTAGCAAGGAGTAGCTGGTGTTACTATAATTATCATAGGTATCAGTTTAAAAAAAAAACACATAAAATCAGTACACTAAAATACATCTATCCATATGTTTGAAAATTGAGAAATAGAGTTAGGGAATCAAATGGGGATTTCGCATATAATCTCTTGAATTGAGAGGATCTGCCTTTGTACTGAATTGCAAAGAAAATAGGAAGATAAATACTGTAAGTCAAAATAGAGTTAAAGCCCTCTACACCTGGATCCACTTCCCCAGCACAACCTTTTTAGGAATAAAATTGGAAATTTTCTATTCCAAAGTTACGTTCACATCTGGATCAGGTACCTTAAACAGTGTATGTTGCTGAGAATTGACAGAATCGACAAAGCTAATTCTGTCACCTGAAGCTTTGAGGAGTACGGCGCAGCCATGCTTGTGAAAGAGCATGGTGCCAGATGCGCCCCATGCCTGAAAAATCCACTTGAGTTCCTATGTTCTCATATCCCCACTGCAGATTGCCAGCAAGAACGAGATGCAGAAAATATGTAGCTTGTGACCTTGCCCTTGCTGAGACAGTGTCAGACTTTTGGGATAGATGAAATAAGTTTCTATTTGAATAAATCTTTCCTCTTCTGATTAAAAAAAAAATTAAATCTATCATTAGATTTAGGAATGGCTGCTAAAATATCTGCAAAGAAATTGTATATAATCCTAAAACTTGTCACAAAACTTTGGTTTTTATTATATCATTTGGACAAGTTTTGAAGATGTCTTCGAACAATAAAAGACAGTGTTCAAATAAAATCAAATGTTTTTGACTACCTTAATCTCAGCAAGCCACTTCCTGCAAATTCTGTAGGAAGCAGAGGAACCGATCTATACTGTGCAATCCAGTTGAAAAAAGAAAACACTAGAAATGTGAATAGCCTTTCCTGTTTCATCTTTTCATTATTCCATTCTCTCCATACTCATAACAACCATAATTGATCCTTCTCTGAGTTATCCACTCATTGAAGGATTTACAAACACACGAGTATGCCACCTGGTGGTAGAAAGGTATTTACCTGACATGTGCAAAAGACTGGAACTTCTACCCATCCTTCAAGAAAAAAGGCAATGTCTTTGAGACTTCTGCTTGCGTGACCAATGATTCAATTGATTTGTTTTAATCATTAAAACATTAAAGTCAAATCTTATTCATTATTGCCTTTTAACCTTAGTTTTAGGTGGAGTAGCTAATGAGCAGAAAATACCCAAGGGATTCCTGTTTTTCTCACATTTAGGGACATGGAGAGAATTTAAGACAAGTGCCTTGATGTGGCCCCTGGTTCAGAAGTCATGCTGACAGAGTACCTCATAGGTCTTAAAACACGTGGAATTTTACTTTTATTCTAGAATATGAGATTTGATGGTTCAAAAACAGATACAGAAAAATTTAAATTACTAGTTCATTTGGAAAAACTATAATGCACAAGAATTCACCTCATTTCTATGATTACTCTATTAATATCTTTAAAAAGGCAAAATTAAATTTATTCCTAAGGATAATAGACTGTTTTTATAGTAGGTCTGTATAGCTGAAGATAGAAGAGATTAAATTACCACTTCAACAGTGAATTTTCTTACACATTTTAATAACATGATGATTTTTACCAGCTGTTCCCTCATCAGTAAGTAGGTAGGGCTGCCATATAAAATACAGCATGCCTGGTTAAATTTCAATTTCGAGCAAATAATGAACACACTTTTTAGTGTAAGTATGCCCCCTGTAATATTTGGGACCACTTTACTTAAAAAAAGTGTGTTTTTAATCTAAATTTCAAGTTTAACTGGGGACTCCTTAGTTTTGATTGCTAAATCTGGCAATCCTATTGATAAACCAAGCCCTTTTAATAGTTTTCAGGTGTTCTCAGGAGTTTAGCTGGCTATCAACACCCTTTACATTAATTAATTAATTAATTCATTCATTCATTTACTGTTCATTCAACAGGCCTCTGATTACCCCCTGTACTGTTCTCAGCATCAGGAGTAGTTTTGGAAAAAGCTCCTACCTTATAGATCAGTGCTTCTCTAACTTCGTTGTCCATTTCAATCAGCTAGGGAACCTTCTAAAAAATGTTACTGGAGCCCTAGATACAACCCTCAAAGATTCTGAATTACTTGTTCTGGGGTCTGGACTCCTCATTAGACCCTTGTAACCTCCCCAGGTGATTCTCATGCATGGCCAAGGCTGAGAACCACTGCTGCAGATGAAGACAAATTATATTTTCTCAGTCCTCTATTTTTGCAGTGCCTGCACCTGCCACCAGCTGTGCCTATTAATGTTTGATTGACTCAGAAGATCAACTCTCTTCCGAGAAGCATATTGCATACAATTTTACCTGATTAAGATTTTTCCAAGGCAATATAACTTTTTATTAAGATAGCATATACATTTTAAAATTAAACTATTTTGCCTCAATTTTATAACTATGAATTTTTAAATAGAAGTATTTATCCATTCATTCAAAGATGCTTATTTCTTTCTAAGCACAGGACACCCTACTGGGCCCTGGGGATGGAGCCATGATAAAGATAAAGCTTCTATTCCTTCAGGAGAGAGATAATCAATCTGGAAACAAAAAGTGAATACTTTCTATGAAGAAAACGACCCAAGGAGTCAAAAGGAATTAAGTGGTGGGGAGGGGTGCACTTGAGAGACAGCAATCAGGAAAAGCTCAGGGGACATTTGACCAGATACCTGAATGAAGAACTGAATCATGCAAAGATCTCCAGCAAAAGGTAAAAGAAATACTAAGTGGGAAGCCTCAAAGGCCAAAACAAGATTGTTGTGAGAGGCTGCCTGTAGCTTCAGTGAATTTTTTTGAAGACTCAATGATTTGCCCACGATGGGTGATTTACCAGCGCCCCTGCCCACACTGCTGAGTGAGTGTTCAGCAGTTTTTGACCAAAATCAACATGACCCTCCTGCCCCACCCTCCTTATTCACCTGATCTTGCCCCAGGCAACTTTTTTTGGTTTCCCCAGATGAAAAGAGCCCTTAAAGAGAAATGTTTTGCCAACGTAGAAGAGATAAAACAAACAGCAGACACACTAAAAGGCATCAGAATTGATGCATTCAAAAACTGTTTTTGAGCAAAGGAAAAAAGGTCTTGGTAAGTGTATTGGATCAAACAGAGAGTACTTCAAAAGTGACAGACGTTTCAATATGTTGGAATAAATGCACAATTTTTTATAAATAAGTTCAGTTTTGAGGGGCCTTCGCCTCACATTATACAATAATAGATCATTCCCATTTCTACCCCTTGATTACCGGACCCGTGAGTCCCAGCTATACAAGAAACACCACCACAGATCGGATGGATTTAGACATAAACAGCACCCTGAAAAATACGGGAGTGGCACCACTTCGCATTACCCCTAGTGATTCACTACCAATATTTTTGCTTCCTGTAACCACATCCTTATGATGGGCTGGTACAGAGGTCAGAATTCCAATGGGAGAAATGCTTCCAATAGGAGTCACGAGAAGAACTCTATACGAAGACGGAGGACAGGAGTACTGTAACTACAAACCTAAGGGGAAAAAAAGCAAGAAGTTGCTGGCATGGCAAACTACCAAAAGCTAGTAGTCACGGGTTGATTCCCCTATAGGTTTCAGAGACAGCACAGCCCAGAAGACACCTTGATTTGAACTGCTAGCCTCCAGAACTGTGAGACAATAGATTTTGCGGGGTTTTTTTCATAAGACACCTAGTGTGTGGTACTTTATTATTAACGCCTTAGAAAAGGAATTCAGTGAATATTTTAATAAATCCTTTAGATTTAGCAAGGCACAGAACTTGGTTAGGAAGATGACAATACTATTTTCTGGCAAATATTGGCTATAGGCTACCTTCTGTCTTTCAGGAACAGTTAAGAAGGCACTAGAAGGTAAATTGAATCAGACAGTTCAGTCTTGAAGTGAAACACATGTTTACATTCTCCACAATGAACCACCTTTTATTTTTCACTTTAAGAAAACAATAGGGTGACTTTAGATATGGAATAACCTTGGTAGTAGACTTGGGGAATATATGACAGTTTTATAAATGTAATAGAAAATGGTTTGGCATCCAACAATGTCCTTTTAAATTTTACCCAAGGCAAGGGTCTAAATGTTGCCCATAGGCAAGGAGGTCATTATGTTGCCCATACTCCCAACACCGTATTTAATTTGGGCCATGGAAGTATAGACAGTTGGGACAGATTGGGGAGAAGAAAGGAGGATTTTAATAATTCCATAAGGAAACTGTTAAAGGAGTGTAACATTCATCATTTTGTCAACAGTGATTTAGTTAAGCTGAGATTTTTAGAGCAGTTCAATAGCACTTCGAAATCTAAATGTAGTGGGGTTTTTATTATTGCTCAAAATACATTCTAATACATTGACATAATTTAGACCTTTATTACTAGCTACAATGACCAGGTAATCGGCAAAAAACAAACAAACAAAAATCTATAAATGTCCTAGCCAGAAATTCTTTAGATTTTAAAAAGAAAACCAGAAAAATCCACTTTACGAGAAAGAAAATCATGGGATGTCACCTGGTTTAAAGCAGAGATTTAAAAAGTGGTACCAGGAGATAGTAACAAGAGAGATATATTTAGTAACAAAACTGGTAACCAGTAGTTAGCAGCTAGTTTATAGTTAAAAGATCATGAAGATGCAGAGATTAGCTGCCAAAAGAACCAAAAACTATAACCCTATGTGAAGTGAGGACACACCAAAGAAACATGATGGAAATGAGGTCATTCTTATCAAATGGTTAAGCCCACCTGAAAATATTAAGAGTTGGACAAGGCTTTGATGATTCAGAACTTCTACATGATGAAAAGTAGATAAAAGAAATGGTTTTATATTGCACTACCCAGCAATATTTTAACATTACATTTCCCCTGAAGTTTAAAGATATCTGATAGCTGGGATTTGAGGAGATCAAGGCCAGAGAATGAGGCAATCACCCCTAAGATACTTCCTTCTGGTGTGAAGGGCCATAGTCTCTAGAGGAATAAGTATAAATTATCAATTATGTTATATTCATATTTAGAAAAGAACAAATTAGTGGAAGCCACCTTCTGTCCCCTCCTCAGAATTTTATGCTGGATCTTTTGCTTTTAGCTGGTCAAGAGAATAAGCAAGATAACTGCACAAAGCATTTTGTTGTCAGGCCTAGAAATAGATGCATCCTACCTGCCACCTTACTGTGGCCAAAATCCAGTCATAAGGCAATATTTATACTGTACTTTGGGCTGGGAAAGGTGGTCTCCCAATGTGGAAAGGCTATGAGATTAAAAAGCATCTAGCAATTTCTGCAAAGAAATTGATATATACAAACATGTATAAAAATTCCCTATTTTCATTTTGTTGGCATTTGCAGAAATGTCTGTGCCCAACTATTAATTTTCAGTCTTTCTGGATTAGATTAGTTTTAGATAAATCTGTTCAATCTATACTTTATACTTGGATTTGGCCTTGTGATTCAATCTAAGAGTTTTCTCTTTTACTAGGTGAGTTTATTTAAATTTATTAATCTGTTGTGTTTAGTCTTAGTTCTGTCAAATTATTATTTTTTGTTTTTTAACATTTGCTACAAAGTTTTGTTTTTATTTTGGTTTAGTTTTAAGCTTATTTTCTTTCTAATACTTTCAATTTTTTTAAATGAATATAATTTATTCTCTGATTTTTGTAGATTTGAAATGTCTGTTTGTTGACTTTAAACCTGTGGAATACTTTGGTCTTGTATCAAATTCTTCAGAGGTTTTCTCTTTTCCTTTGAAACTGTAAATATATGTTTCATTGTCTTCTAGTATTGATTGTAACTAAGAGGAATTTGTGTATAATTTTCTCTTTATTTTTGGAATAAGGTAAACTTTTAGGCTATTTCTTGACATCTACTTATTTGTGTAAATGTGTTCTAAAACAAGATGTTGTGAAAATACTAAATACTTTCTAAAGTTTTGTACTATTTCACGATTTCACCAGAAATTTGTGAGTTTTTGTTGCTTTATATCCTTTCCAAAACTTGGTATTTCTAGTTGTTTTCATATTACCCACATGAAAGGGTATATAGTAGTAACTCATTTGAATTTCAGTTTGCATTTTTCTGATAACTATCAATGGTGAACATTTTTCATGTACTTATTGACTACCTATGTAAATACATATAGTATTTATATACATATAATTTTTATACAAGATATAGTAAAATATGGTTATAACTATGGTCATAATAAAATATATAATATGTATATTAAGTGCATAAATATATTTATTTATATAATTCGATAGATATGACATTTTCTCCCAATCTATTGCTTGCCTTTTAATTTTTTTTAAAGATTTTATTTATTTATTTTTAGACAGAGGGGAAGGGAGGGAGAAAGAGAAGGAGAGAAACATCACTGTGTGGTTGCCTCTCATGTAGCCCCCACTGGGGACCTGGACGCCAACCCATGCATGTGCCCTGACTGGGAATAGAACCAGTGACACTTTGGTTTGCAACTTGCACTCAACCCACTGAGCTACACCAGTCAGAGTAGCCTTTTAATTTTTCTAATGGTCGGTTTTAAAAGCAGAAGTTACCCTATGAAGAACAAAGTGAGAGGCATCATACTTCCTGATTTCCAGCTATATTATAAAGCTATGGTTATTTAAACAGTGTGACACTAGCATGAAAACAGATATATTGACCAATGGAAAAGAACTTGAGAGCCTAGAAATAAACCTATTTACACCTAGTCAACAAATATTTAACATGGGAGCCAAAAATACTTAATGGAGAAAAGACTGTTTCTTTAATAAGAGGTTCTGGGAAAACTGGATATTAGTATGTAAGAAACTGAAACAAGACCCTACCTTACACATCTCACAAAAATTAAACTGAAATGCATTAAAGACTTAAATATAAGACCAAAAACCATAAAACTGCTAGAAGTAAACATAGAAAGAAGCTTCCTGATGTGGGTCATGGCCATGATTTTTTTTGGTATGACACCTAAAGTGCAAGCAACAAAATAAAAAATAAACAAGTGGGGCTACCTCAAACAAAAAAGCTTCTGCATAGCAAAAGAAATCATCAACAGGGTGACAAAACAACATATGGAATGAAAGTGGAAAATATTTGCAAACCAATGTATCTGATAAAGGGTCCAAATCCAAAAATATTTTTAAAACTCAGTAGCACAAAACAAACAGTTCAATTAAAAAACAGGCAAAGAACCTAATTAGGCATTTTTCCAAAGAAGACATAAAAGTGACCAACAGTACATTAAAGAGTGCTCAACATCGTTAGTCATCAGGGAAATGGATATCAAAACCGCAAAGATGTATCACCTCACGCCTGTTAGAATGGCTATCATTAAAAAGACAAGAGACAACAAATGCTGGTGAGGATGTAGAGAAAAGGGAACCTTTGCGCACTGTTGGTGGGATTGTAAATCAGTACAGCTGCTATGGAAAACAGTATGGAGGTTCCTCAAACAATTAAAAACAGAACTACCATATGATCTGGCAATTCTACTGCTGAGTATATCTGAAGGAAACAAAACACTGTCAAAGAGATAGATGCACCTTCATGTTCATAGCAGCATTATTTACAGTAGCCAAGCTATGGAAATAACTTAAGTGTCCGATGACCAATGAGTAAAGAATGGAATATTATTTAGCCCTGAAAAGAAGAAAATCCATGTAACAACATGGATGCAACTTCACGGCATTAATTATTTTGCTAAGAGAAATAAGTCAGAGAAAGACAAATACTGTATGATATCATTTATATAATGTTAAAACAAAGAAACAAACAAACTTTTAGAAAAAAAGAGATCAAATTTGTGGTTACCTGGGGTGGTTGTAGTGAAGGGGAAATTGGATGAAGATAGTCAAAAGGTAAACTTCCAGTTATAACATAAATAAGTACAAAGGACGTTATGTAGAACATGATGACTATACTTAACACAGTGCTATACAGTTGACAGGAGTAAATCCTGAGTTCTCACCATAAGGGAAGAAAAGATCATGCTTTTGCTTTTTTTTTTTCGTATATATATGAGACGTTGGTTGTTAACTAAGTCAATTGTGGTCATCATTTCGTAAACCTGTAAGTCAAAGCAATGTGCTATAAACCTTAAACTTATACAACTCAAATTAAAAAAGAAGATACTATTGCAAAACCTAAATAATAACTCATTTATTGAAACCACTCCAAAAGGAACCAAGACTGTGACTGTGTTATAATGAAACACATCTTAATACAGGTTTGCACCTATAAAATGGATCATAACAATTCTGAGTGGGGAAGCAGAGAGGAAAAGGAGAAAGGCAGTTATTACAATGGAACCTTTCTGCATCTCTATATCTTCCAACAAGGAAAAACAAGTAAGGAAGGATAAGCGGGTGAGCATTGTAAACCAACAGCTGATAATTAAGAAGAAACTGGAAAAGAAGGAATAGGAAAGTCAGAATTGTAAAATAAATGTTTACCAAAGAACATTTGTAGATTTCAAACGAGTCTTAAAACATGTAACTACTTTTACATTCTATTTTATGATGAAATGTGATCCTATCCTGCCAAATAGAGGTGTTTTTTTATTTGTTGTTTAGAACATCTTACATTTTTAATCCTTTCTTTACAGGTCACGTAGAGCAGTTTTAACTACGAAAACTGTAGAAAGTTAGTAACTGCCACCAACGGTGGCACGTGTGTCAGTTTTCCAGAGTCCTGCTTTGCAGGTGTCAATGTATTGCTGGGGTCTCAGCTTCTCCTCGCTGGAATCAATCCTGGCAGATTTTAGTCCACAGGCCGCTTTTCCCCGTATTTCTTTGTAAATGCTTTAGCATTCTTACAGAATTTCTTATGATCTTTGGAGTATTCTTCAGCTAGGTCCGCCCGAAGTGGGTGTTCGGGCTGAGGGTCGTTCACCAGTGCTATGAGGTCCTGGATCACTTGGTCGGTTTTGGTTGCTGGCTTCCAGTTTTCAGCACTAATTACTGGCAGACAGACCTGCCCTTTTTCATCGATGTTGGGGTGATAAATCTTCGTTTTAAATATGATCTTCGGCGGTTTGAATGGATACTCAGCTGGAAAGTTGATTTCGATTTTGAAGGCCCCCTTATCATATGGAGGGTTGTCAGGGACAATAAGCCCTTGCCAAGTCAATAAATTAGCGTCATCAACCTGGATGTTTTGGAAGCTTTTAATTCCACTTCTGCGGATTTCCTCCAACTCCTTCATCAGCCGCCTGCTGGCCGCCATCTTGGGCCGCCCCGCTTCTGCTGCGGGGAAGTTTGGACGCGCGGCGGTTTCCGGCCCCAACGGCGCCCGTGGTTCCGTTCGCGCAATCACGCGGCTTGCTCTTCGTAACAGCCCCCAGCCCCTTTAGTTTCTTTCTTTATGAAATACGTTTTACGTATTTTATTAAATAACTTATTAAACTATAAAATTTACAACAAAGCCTTAAAAATGTAGAACAGAAGTTTTTAATTGGGACGAATCTCTTTTCTATGATAGAAGTTTTTGGTGTTTTATCTCCGAAGTCTTTGTCTACCCCAGTTAAATGAAGATTTCCTCCTAGGCTTTCTTCTAGAAGTTTTATGTTTTAGTTTTCATGTGCAGAGCTGTAATCCATTTCAAGTTAAATATCAGTATTTTTAAACAGTTATATCAATCTTGAATTTCTGGAGTAAATCGCACTTGGTAATAATTATTATCTTTATGTATTGTTGGATTTGATTTACATTAATTTGGTAAGAATATTTGCATCTGTGATCATGAGGGCTATTCATCTGGAGTTTCGTCTACTGGTCATGTCCGTCTGGTTTTGGGACATTAGGATAATGTTGGCCTTATAAAATGAGTTGGCAATTCTCGCTACTACTGTTTTCTGAAGGAGTTATGTATAAGGTTTGTGTTGCTTTTCTTTTAATATTTGCTTGACTCTACCAGTCCAACCATGAAGGACTGGTATTTCCTTTGGGGGAGATTTTTAAATAATTACATTTTAAAAAAAAATAGATTTATTCACATGCTTATTTTTCACTCTGTGCCACTTTTGTTAATTTGGCCTTTCAGAAATTTTCAATCTTATCTAGATTGTCTTTTGGTGGGCAAAATATGTCCTTCTTATTCTTTTAATGAGTATAGTCTTCGCAGAGTGTTTTCGTTGCATTTCTGTCTTTGGTAATTTTTGTCTGCCTTCATTCTTTTCTGATTAGTCTATCGAGAGGTTTACCAATTTCATTAATCTTTTCAGAGAATTAGCTCTTTGTTCAATTGATTTTTCTCTATTTACTATTTTTATTTAATTCATTAATTTGTTCCTTATTTTATTCCCTCTACTTATTATGTTGGTTTTTTTTCTTTTTAAAATAAGAACTTAGGTAATTGATTTGTAAACATTTCGTCTTTTCTTATATTAGCATTTAAAGCTATAAATTTCCCTCTAAAAATCACTTTAACTGTACCCTATAAATTTTAATGTTCTTTTCATTGTAATTCCAAAGTAATTTCATTGCATTTGGCTCAACATTTTTTCTAATTTAACATGTTATTGATTCATTGAACCATAGGTTATTTAGAACTGTGTTGTAGAATTCTCAAATATTTAGGTATTTATTTTCAGATAAATTTTTATATTTTAAAATTTTATCATGTTCAGAAAATACATGCTATATGACTTTGATTACATTTTTAGGACAATTTATGGCTTAATATATCATGTATTTTTATGAATATTTTTTGTTCACTGAAAAAGAACATGTATTCTTTTTCATGTTCTCTCTATATTTTAATTAAGTTAGGCAGGGTGATGTTCATGTCTTTTATAAAGTTTTCTGTCAACTTATTTTATCAATTACTGAACTGAGTAAAAATCTTGAAATATGAATTATTTTTCTTTCAGTTCTCTTATTTTTTGCTTTGTGCACGTTCAGGCTCTGTTATTAGGTGTATACTCATTTAGGATAATTATGTCTTCTTGAGAAACTGATCCTTTAATTACTGTGAGATGACATTCTTAACTTCGGTAATGTTGTCTGACCTGAAGTTATTTTGTCTAATATAGCCACTTATGCATTTTTTGTGACTAAAGACCTATTATTTCCTTAATGTTTAAAGTGATTATTCTGGACACTATAAAGTTTGCCTTTGCTTTTTTGTCCAGTCTGAAAATCTGGCCTTTAATTGGATTGTTAGAACATTCGTGTAGATCTAAATTTTCATCTTGTATTATTTTTATTCAGCCTAAAATAACTTCATTTTTTGTAGTACTGAACTATTACTGCTGTATTTTTTTAGCTTCATTTGTCTAAAAATGTCTTTATTTTGCCTTCATTTTGAAGGATATTTTAACTAAATATAGAATTTGATTAGTTTTTTTCTTTCAGTACTCTGAGGTTTTTCCATTGCCCTCCAGCTTATATTGTTTCTAATAAGAAGTCAATATTAATTCTTATCCTGTTAATAATACTGCTGCATATAAAATGCCTTTTTTGGGGTGTCTTTGGCTCATTTAAAAATTTTCCAAAGTCTGAAAACAGTTCTTTCCCTTGTTATGTCCATTTTTTTAAGTTGTTCATGGTGGGATGGCTTGTTAGTTCAGTAGTTGTTACTTTATTTCTTTTTTTGTCTTTTTTTGGAAAATAAATTTAAAGAAAAACATGCAAAAGAAACTGAAGCTTGGTTTAATAAGGTTAAATACCTGCTAAAGTCTGAGAGTTTGTGCCCCCCCCCCCGCAAACTTATGATAAAATTCTAACCCGAAAAGCTGATGGTATTAGTAAGTCGGGCCTTTGGCAGGTGTTTAAGTAATGAGGGTGGAACCCTCATGAATGGGATTAGTACCTTATAAAGGGGGCTCCAGAGAACTCCCTAGAGCCTCTGCCTAGTGAGGATACAAATCTGTGACACCTGAATGGAGGCCCTCATGCCACTGTGCCGGTGCTATGATCTTGGATTTCCATCCTCCAGAGCTGTGAGGAATACATTTCTGTTGTTGATAAGCTACCAAAGTGTAGTATTTTGTTACAGCAGCTCAGATGGTCTGAGATAATACCCTTATAACCACCAACCTGGCCACGAAATGGAAACTGATTAGCCATCTTAGAAGCCTCTCTGTGTGCGTTTCCCTATATACAGCTCCTTCCCACTCATATTCATTATCTCAACTTCTATAATACTCGTTTCCTTGGGTTTTTTAAATCACCCAAGACACTAGACATTCCTAGACACTATGGTATAGTCTTACCCATTTTTGTTAACCTGAGTTGTCTTTTAAGTCTCTTTCTACATACAAGTGTTCCCTCCATTCTTTCCTTTTCTTTACTGTTTATCTTTTGAAGAACTGAGATTTTTGCCTGTCTGGTTTTTCAGTGTTTGGATTTTGCTGACCCATGTACTCATGATGTAATTCAACACGTTCTTTTTCTTTTTCGTCCTGCAGTCTTTCTTTAGGAACCAGAAGCCTAATAAAACTACATTTTTATGCCATTGTTAAGATTATAATCTTTTATCTGAAAACAGATATAATTTGTTTTCACTTGATTTTGATATTAGTAGCCATTTGTGCTCGATGCCTACATTAATTAATTCACTGGTGTTTGCAAAACAGTAATATTTTAATGTTGTTATATATTAAACGGAACAAGTTTGTAAGAAGACACTCCATAATACTAACTGGTATGGTGCATTTAAGAAAGATGAAATGAATGCTTGCCTCTTTGCTTTTATTTATAACACAATTATTTATGACTGTATTAGTTTCCTATGGCCTCTGTAGCAAATTACCACAAACTTGGTATCTTAAAATAACATACAAAGCCTGTCCAGAAAGTATCCATCCATGCACTATGAAAAAGACATTTATTGAACAAGATACAAGAAACATTGTACGTAGGGCAATGATGCCTCAGTTCCCTTCAAAGTAGACACCTTGAGACCTCACACAGTTCTCCCAACTGCAGCACAATGTTCCTTCTGCTCTGGTAGTGAATTTTGCTATGACACGTTTCATGCCAAGATCCTGCATCAAAATCTCAGACACTGGTTTTTGGAAGCCCCAGATCAGTTTCTAGTTCTGGCACTGTCAGTTGCTGACCTTTGTTGATCACAGCCCTTATATGTTCAACATTTTCAGGTGTTCTGCTTGTTGGAGGCCTTCCAGAACGTGGATTGCTTTCAACAGATTCTCAACCATCTTTGAAGTATTTGTGCCATACTTTTACTTGTGCTGCTCTCATTGCTTTGTCCCTGAAAGCCTCTTTGTATTTTCCAAATAGTTTCTGCGGAGGAATGTTCAAGCTTAACTCAAAATTTGATGCAGATTTGTTGCTCTACTCGCTCGGTCATTTTAAAGGCAATAGCTACACAGTATACATGCTCACTCAATGGCATCTAGTGCCCCCCACTGACTAGTACAGTGAGGTTGTCATTGTTCACACATCTGCATTCCAGTCCACTCTCCTTGGCTGCCAGCTTACATTGATGTTACCCAAACTGTTCTCGTTATATTAACAAGGGCTGGACTTTTTCTGGTAGACTTCGTACATTTATTCTCTCATATTTCTAGAGGTTCTATTTGACTAGGTTAAGACTTGGGTATCAAGTTCCCTACCACAGTTCCCAATGAAGTCAATTAAAATATAGTCTTTCAATATTATTATGAAATCACAAATTTAAACATATCTGAGTGGTTTCAATTCATGTAAATTTTATATAATCTATGGCTAGTGAGGGCCTCAATATTACTTCTGAATTTTTTTGATGTGACCTTTGTAATGTTGGTTGTTCCTCTGCTATATAATACTTCAAGATATTCTAGTACATTTTGTGCTGTGGATCTGGAATCAGTCATTTCATCAAGAACTCATGACTTTCTTTACAAGAAAATGGTATGTCATCAAAATAAGTCTACAAGCTAGGGTTACTGTTTGCTACTGGTTGGTGATTTTTTCCAGGATTTTACAAATTCAGTACTATAGGGTTTTTCCTTAACCTTTTTAAAAAATTTTACATCTGTATCTCCTTTCTTCCACACTGAGAATTCTTGTCCTCTAGGGAACACAAAATGATAGCTTTAGAATATATCATAATTACTCATTTGCTTTATCCCATTTCAGTATCTTAAGTATGCGATTCTTGAATTTATTCTTCTTGAATAAAAGCATTGCTGTTAAAAAACTTGATGATAAATTGTGATGCCCTCATAAAATATATGCTCTTTTTCCTAGATTCCCAAGTTATTTTTTTCTATAAAGTGTAGTAATTTTACTAGAGTATGTTTTGGTCTTCACTGTTCGGGGTTGATATTTTCAGAGAACACTGTGCTCTTTTAATGTATATTTTACAATAATAGTTTCAGCAAATTTTTAATATTTGTTTTATTCCAAAGATTTGTTTTTAGGATTCCATATCTGTATGTTGAATGTACTTTTTATATTGTCAATATTTATTTTCTCTCAAATCCTTTTTATCCCTTCATTTTTTTTAATTCCTTTTTTAAAAATTTACTATTTCTTATAAGGCATTAGTTGTTGAATTTGGTGTGTGTTACGTGCTTTTTCTCCTACTTTAGTAATTCTGAAATACGTTTTTTTAGTTACATCAGCTATTTCTGAGATTTTCTATTCTGATATTTGTTTCTTCATATCTTGTATCTTTTCTTGAAGTCTTTCAGCTCATTCTGAAATAGCATTTCCAATTTACATTTATGCGGCTTATGTATTTCTAGTGTGGTTTCTTTGCCCGCAGGGTTATTCTGTTCCTTATTGTCATCTTGTCTTATAGTTAACTTGTGTGGTATTTGACTTCAGTAGTTTTCTAGTGCTTACTTTTATGTAAATTTAATTTTTATGATTTCTTAAAAGAAGATTTTGTTTAGATAGCTTTTCTTTTTATAAGCTCCTTTTTTGTTGCTTTCATATATGTATTAGTAAAACTAGGATGGCTTGTTTGGTGCAGTTTCTAGCTCTGTTTCCTTCTCCATTTTATCCGAACCTTCATTTCATTAATCTGTGCTGTTCCTATGCTGAACAATGTTGTTTCATCCAGAAGTTTCACTTCAGTATGAGGATTTACACTTGAAGGGAATCCTACTGGGTCAGTTATGAGCATTTATGGGAACTAGCCAGATCTTTAAAACTTATCTCTAATTATTAGAATATATTAAATGTCACCTAGTTTTAGCTGCTGTTCAAAAACAAAATTGCCATGATTTTCAGTGATTAACTTTTAGTTTATGTGGGTTACTTCTGTTCTCAGGTCCATCAGATGTCCCATTACTTTACTCCACTTTTGCCTGATAGACCCT
Source organism: Glossophaga mutica (assembly GCA_039655065.1). Lineage (NCBI taxonomy): Eukaryota > Metazoa > Chordata > Mammalia > Chiroptera > Phyllostomidae > Glossophaga > Glossophaga mutica. Next base: position 169,119,122 of record CM077304.1, on the reverse strand, counting down.
GATAAGATACAGTGCTTATGACAACTGATGGCTTGTCCTCACCTACTTGTATTTTGAGGTTGTAAGGTGACCTTGTTTCCCTGGTTGTTTGTAAATATTGTTTGTGTTTTACTTTGCTATCTAGTGGTAATGTCTGTTTTCATGTGAGAATTCAAAAGATCTCAAACATATGCCATTATTTCAACCAGTGCCTTCTCAGAATTCCATAATAATTTGTGATATAATTTAATGTGAAAAGTTAGTTAGATATTAAAGAACCAAAAGGTATAAGAACTCTTGATTATCACAGAGCTAAAAACTGCTGGAAGCAACTACATCTAGAGCTGGGAGAACAAAGAAGGATGTGCTGTTTGGCTGGTGGTGGTTATTCTGAGTTCAGATGAGGGGACTCATTGGGTTGGGACTGAGAGCTAAGGTAATATGGAGTGACCACTGGTGTGTTTTCAGGAGGGGACACAGCATGGTGTTTGAAAAACTGCAGACTAGAGACAAGTACTGCTATCCCAAGGAAATATTACTGTCAGAGTGGAGTTTTACTGGGGTGATGGTAATAGGAACAAGCAAATGGTAAGAAAACGAATTATTTCTTTTTGCTCCATTTTGTTTTATGATTACACTTCATGGCTTCCTATTGCCAGAGATTAACAGAAAGCAAGCTGACAAATCAAAAAAGCAATTTTCAGAATTCTAGTTCTAGCATCACAAAGCAAAATATAGAAAGGTAAATTTGAAACTGAGAAATAATACTTTAAAGCTGGCTTATAATTGCTATACTATCTTTATGTGTTTTTATCACTGAATAATCTTTATCTTGTTTAGTAGTTATAACCTTAATTTTCATTTTATCTGATATTAATTTTGCCTTTCCTCCTTTTTTTGAATGCAGTTGCTTACGTTTTACAATTTTAAACATTTCTTCACTACTTTGTTTAAATGTGTTTTTTAAAGAAATATATTGATAGGTTTTGGTGTTTTCAACACAACCTGAGAATCTGTTTCATATATATTGGACAATTTAATCATTCATATATTTTATTACTTTTACCCTACTTTGCATTTTTAAAATATTTCCCTTACTAGTTTTCCTGTTTGAGCATTACTATTACTAATCTTTTCCATCTTTTCAATTACAAAATTCTATTGTACTTTTTATTCAACTGGTGATTATCATTTTCATAAACTTAAAATGAAATTTCTGTGAAAGTAAGGATTATATGGAAATAAGATACCGACTATGTTTGCCAGGTATTACGTTCCTTCACTGGATGAGGCCTTTAAAACACGTTCATTTCCCTACCCTCATTTCTAAACTCCTATGATTTGCAGATCTATTTTAATTGCTATTGCAGTCTGTTTTCAGAGTTCTCTAGCAGTGTCCACTTCTTTCAGGAACTGACAGTTATTACTTACACATACTCAGCTCTCTGCATCTTTGGGTTTCTCTTTAGGTAACAGATGTGTTAGAGCTCATTAGTCTTTCATTTAGTTTATTTTTCCTGTCTTGATGTCTGTATTTTTGTTTGTTGTTTGGTTACACACCTTTCCTTTACTATTTTCTCAGTTGTGCTACTGAGTGTTATATTCTTTTAATTTTCACATATTTCCAAACAACTTTCCTCAAAGTTGATAATTAAACATTTTGGTTGTATTACTTATTAAATCATAGTCCTTTTCCTCAATATAAATGATACTAAATTTTCTTCTAGCTTCTAATAAGTGAAAAGTCTGTTCTGGTCTGATTCTTATTCCTCCTGATTATTTTTTCTCCATGGAATCTAATTACACTCTTTTTCTTTATCCTTGAAACTAAGAAATTTAAGTACATTATTTCTAATATATCCATAACAAATAGTGTAACTTTATTTTTTTAAAGATTTTATTTATTTATTTTTTAGAAAGGGGAAGGGAGGGAGAAAAAGAGGGAGAGAAACATAAATGTGTGGTTGCCTCTTGCATGCCCCCTACTGGGGACCTATCCTGTACCCCAGGCATGTGCCCTAGACTGGCAATTGAAACTGCAAGCAACCCTTTGGTTCACAGGCTGGCACTCAATCCACTGAGCCACACCAGGCAATCTTACAGATAAGAAGGGGCTGGAAAGAAGGATTCAAAATCATGAAAGACAAGGACCTACATCCAAGATTACTCTATCCAGCAACACTATCATTTAGAATGGAAGGACAAATAAAGTGCTTCCCAGATAAGGTCAAGTTAAAGGAGTTCATCATCAGCAAGCCCTTATTATGTGAAATGTTAAAAGGACTTATCTAAGAAAAAGACAATGATCAAAACTACGAACAGTAAAATGACAACAAACTTACAACTATTAACAACTGAACCTAAAAACAAAAACAAACTAAGCAAACAACTAGAACAAGAACAAAATCACAAAAATGGAGATCTCATGAAGGTTATCATTGAGGAGGGGGAGGAAGGAGAATGGGGGAAAGGTACAGGGAATAAGAAGCATAAATGGTAGCTACAAAATAGGGGGAGGTTAAGAATAGTAGGGGAAATGAAGAAGCCAAAAAACTTATAGGTACAACCCATGGACATGAACTAAGGTGGGGGAATGCTGGTGGGAGGGGGGTGCAGTGCGAAGGGGAATAAAGGGGAGAAAAAAATGGGACAACATAATCAATAAAATGTATTAAATTAAAAAATTTTTTCCAAATTTGACAAAAAGTGTAAACCTTCATAAATAAGAAACTCAATGCCTGCTGAGTAGAGGAAAAGCACACCAAAGCACACAATGTGTTCTTTTCAGCAGTGGTAAAGAACAAAATTTTAATAGAGAACTAAGGCCCATTACTTACAGAGAAATAAAGCTATAAATAACAGCACACCTCTTTTCAGAATCTATGCAAGGCAGAAAACAAGGAGAAAAATATTTTCCCAAAAAAAGTCAATCTAGAATTCTATATCTAGAGAAAATATTTCAAAAATTGAGATGACAAAAATTTTTCTAGACCAAACACTTGAGAAATTTCATCACTAGGAAACTGCACTACAAGAAATGTTAAAGAGGTGCAGAATAAAAATGACCCCAGATGGAAATGTGAATTTACACAAAGGACTGAACAACATGGGAAATGGATGGGTGGGTTGGCAAACTGGCAGAATTGCTTTCTCAACCCACAGCTGGACTATGTTTAAAAGATGCCAAAAAATATGAAATGGGTATCAGGGCCCTCTGATTCATGGAAGAAAGTAACCTAATTAAAGAAATTGGATACAATGTAAAATAAAAATATTTTAAAAAATACATTTGCCTTGGTCTTATAGATATTAATAATTTACCTTGTGTCTTATGTAACAAATTTTTTTCAGATAAATTGTAATATTTTGAGATTGGAGTTTAAAGAAAAAGGAATTAAATATTTAAAGTAGATGTAGAATTATAAATTTACCTTAAAAATAGGCAGGCCTACAGATTTTGTTAGACTTGTTTTGCCTGTATCTGTCTGGTATCAGTACCAACTAGTCATCAAAGGCTATCTTATTTGACTAACTGGCAGTAAATACTTTCGAATTTCATAGTTTATCATGGGACATGTACACAGACGTTCACACTGCTGGTGCAGAAGCACAGGTGAGTAATACTGCTAGCGTGAATTAAGTTATTGTATTCTACTCTGCCACATGTGTGGAAAAGGAAAAAAAAAAACTTTAAGAATGTCCTTAAAAAAACTCAGGCAGACCACACCTACCAAGATGGAGGCGTAGGCGGACATACTGTGCCTCCTCTCACAACCAAAATTAAGGACAACAAATATTTAGAAACAAGAAAACAACCAGAACTTATAGAAAACTGAACTGTAGGGAAGTCCAACAACCATTCATCCAGACCGGTAAGAGGGGTGGAGTCTCGGCAGGAGAAAGTGGAGGTGCGGCGCCAGGAACGCAAGCAGCAGCGGCTGGCAGTTCCCAGGTGCACAGGCGGCGGCTGGCGGTCCCCGGGCCTACAGGCAGCAGCTGGCGGACCCCGGGCACAGGGGGGCAACTGTGCAGACCCAGTGAGGCCGCACAAGGCGGCTGGCTGACTGACCAGGTGGTCTCACGTTCGAGCGCGCAGACGGTCCAGGCGGAGGGGAAGTGGCGGAGGGGACTGAATCCAGGAGAGAGCGAAGCAGGTGCCATTGCTCCCTCTCAGGCCCCACCCCCACATACAGCGTCACAACCCAGCGACTGGGCTGCCCCGCCCTGAGGAACACCTAAGGCTCCACCCCCTCACTACGTAATAGCCGCGACCAGACTAAAACCAAAACAACAACAACAAAAAAACCCCACCAAAAATGGCTCAAACCGGAAAACAAATAAAATCCCCAGAGCCAATTCCTCTAAGCCTTGAAGAGATAGCCAACCTGTCAGATGCACAGTTCAAAGCACTGGTCATCAAAATGCTCACAGAATTGGTTGATTTTGCTCACAAACTAGATGAAAAAATGCAGGCTACAATCCGTGAAATGAAGGAAGATGCATGGGGCACTGATAGAGATGGAAGGAAAACTGGGACTCAAATCAATGGAGTGGACCAGAAGGAAGAAACTAACAACCAAACAGAAGACGAGGAAGAAACAAGAATTCAAAAAAATGAGGAGAGGCTTAGGAACCTCCGGGACATCTTTAAACGTCCCAACATCTGAATTATAGGGGTCCCAGAAGGGGAAGAAGAACAGCAACGAGTGGAAAACTTATTTGAACAAATAATAAAGGAGAACTTCCCCAATCTGGCAAAGGAAATGGACTACCAGGACGTCCAGGAAGCTCAGAGAGTCCCAAAGAAGTTGGACCCAAGGAGGAACACACCAAGGCACATTGTAATTACATTAGCCAAGATTCAAATGAAGCAGAGAATTCTAGAAGCAGCAAGGGATAAGGGGACAGTCACCTACAAGGGAGTTCCCATCAGACTGTCAGCTGATTTCTCAAAAGAGACCTTCCAGGCAAGAAGGGGCTGGAAAGAAATATTTGAAATCTTGAAAAGCAGGGACCTACATCCAAAATTGCTCTATCCAGCAAAGCTGTCATTTAGAATGGAAGGGCAGATAAAGTGCTTCTCAGATAAGGTCAAGTTCAAGGAGTTCATCATCACCAAGCCCTTATTATATGAAATGTTAAAGGGACTTATCTAAGAAAAGGAAGATAAAACTATGACAGTGAAAAGACAACAAACTCATAGCTATCAAGAACCACACCAAAAACAAAAGCAAACTAAGCAAACAGCTAGAACAGGAACAGAACCACAGAAATGGAGATCATATGGAGGGTTAGCAACAGGGGCGTGGGAGGAGGAGAGAGGGGGAAAAGGTACAGAGAAGGAGTAGCATAGATAATGGGAAAAAAATAGACAGGGGGAGGGCAAGAATAGTATGGGAAATGTAGAAGCTAGAAAACTTATGACCCATGGACATGAACTAAAGGGGGGAATGTGGGTGGGAGAGGGTGGGTAGGGTGGAGGGGAATGATGGGGGAGAAATGGGACAACTGTAATAGCATAATCAATAAAATATATTTAAAAAAACAAACTCAGGCATAACCATTTATTTTATTGAGCATATGTCCTTTTAACATTTTCTGTGGTGAATGGGAAATGCACATGAATTACTTCTGGATACTGAAGTACAAGGGCTTCAGGAAAAGCACATGTGTACGTCTTTGAGTGGCAAGCTCGAATAGCTGTTTTTTTTTTTTTAAAAAATAGCACACCATTTTTACTTGAAACAATGACTGACAAACTATGATTATTTAGTCTGAGTACTACTAAAGGCATTTTTTCTTGAATAGAAATAAAGCCTATTAATGCAAAACAAAACAAAACTGCAAGACTTGATACCAGTGATAAATATCAAACCATAGCTAGGGCTGGAACAAGCTCTTCTGACTCCTTAGATCTAAGTTGGTGGTAGTTGAAGTTTATACACTGGTGAATTGCAGTGGGGAAAGGGGTTCATATTTAAGAAGAAAAATACAAAATTATGCACGAAGTGCATATATTTTAGAATGAGAATACAACAAATTACTCGAGGACTGGCAGTTCAGGTCCCTTTCTTCTGAGATCTTTTTTGGCAATTTAACCAGAACTGTTTGCAAAGAAATGCCTTTGATTGCAACCTGGCTTCCTCACTGCACCTAAAAGCCACCACCACTCCTAAAAACTCTAGCACGTACAGGGTCCCATGAAAGCTGACAAGGTACCTGAAGCATAAGCCTTATTAGCCACACAAACATTCACTTCTTACTGATTCTATCATAGCATGATGCTTTTCATATTATCTGATAAATGTTAATTTAACTAATGAAAGAAAAAACTTGTGTCCAACTAAATTTTTACAAACTAAAAATATCTGCATGAGTAGCATGTAGATAAGAAGTGGAACTGCATCAGCACCCCAGAAACACTTCTTGTGCACAGTCCAGCCACTGTATGTCTTTTGTACTGCCTAAGATAATCACTATCCTGATATCTAATTACGGATTTTGTATTTTAATATAAGTAGAATCATACAAAGTGTGCTCTTTTGTGTCTGGCCTCTCAACTTTTTGCTTATGAAATTCAATCATATTGTTTCGCACAGTTGTAGATCATTAATTTTCATTGCTGTATTGTATTCCACTGTGTGAATATACCATAGTTTATTCTTTGTGTATGCTTTAATTTGGACATTTGTGCTTGCTTTAATTTTTTGTTATTATAAATAGTGTTGATGTCAATATTCTAAAATATGCCTACTGATAAATAAATGCATTTTCTCTTGGGTATACACTTAGAAATAAAATTACTGGGTTAATAGAGTATGCATATGTTCACCTTTAGTAGATATTGCTAAGCAGTCTTCAAAAGTAGTTGTAGCAATTGACATTCTCACTGGCAGTGTTTAAGAGGTATGACTGCTTCACACCTTTGCCAATTCTAGTATTGTCCATTTTTTCCATTTTAGCCATTTTGGCTAGATACATAGTGGTATGGATTTAATTTAGGTAAGGTTTGTATAGTTTCTTTCTAAAAGCGCTTCTTATCCCTGTTAGGTAGCAGTTAGGAATGAGGGGCTGGAATGGAATAAAGCAGGGCCCCTGCCCATTGCAATCTAACGAAGAACTTAGACCAGGAGGCTAGAAACAAAAGGGAGACATGTCTCACCAACTAACTCAGCAGTCCTGAGCCTGGTCCAATTCGATTGCCAGGTGTTCCACAAATCACAAGAAAAAACACGATAGTACAGGAGGAGAGCCCCTGACATTCTGTATCTATCGTTTCCACTATCTGGGAAAGAGAGCCTCTGAAACTGTATTAATCCCAACGTCTGGAAAGGGGAGGATGAGGGGCAACCTAGAAGCTACCTGCAAGCATAAAACCCTTAATATCCCAGTAGTCGGGGCACTCAGGCTAGCTAGTGCCCCTTGCAGCTTTGTACTCAAATGTATTTCATAAATAAACTTACTTGCTATCTCACTTCCACTATACGTGTTGTCTCTCACCTGAATTCTTCTCAGAACACAATAACTGAGGAGGGGGAACCCCCTTAAGTTGGGTCTCCCTGGTAAGACCTCCACCCCTATCCCCAATTGGATTTACTTTGTATTTGCTTTGTACGAGTTCTTTACATAATCTAGATACTAGTCTTGGTCAAATGTATGTATTAAAGACAGTTGCTTAATCATCCTCTCAATGAATAAAAGTTAATAGAACAATTTATCATTTTTCTTCCTTTGGCAAGAGTTGTGGTATTTCCTGTGTAAGAAATCTTTACCTATGTGTAGTAAAAGATTAACCTTTCCAAAGAAAGGTATAGCCTTTTACCCCTTGCTCCTGGGAGGTAACAAGTAAGCTCTTGGCATATTCTGCCTCATAAGAGTGTCTGTTTACCTGAGGGCCTTAAACCACTCAAATAATCTATGCTAACAATGTGATTTATGGTGGGGGCCTTGGGCCATGTGGTATCACATTTAGAGGAGCTGGAGAATAAGGTCAGCAAGGTGGAAAGAGCCATGACTGTGACTGACCTCCAATAAAAACTGGAGACACCAAGGCTTTCTGAGCTTCCCTGGTTGACAACATACATTGTTTATGGGAGAAGTAAGCAATGTTCATGTAACTCCACTGGGAGAGGACAACTGTTAGCTCCCTGTGCTTGGACTCTCCTACACCCCACCATATGCACCTTTTCCTGGTGCTGATTTTAATCTGTATTCTTTCACTGTACTAAACCATGAGTATAACAGCTTTGCTGAGTTTTATTCTTCTGAACCTGAGGATAGTCTTGGGGATTTCCCAAATCACAGCCTATCAAAGGTCCTGAAGATGTTTTCCTATACTTCATTTTAAAAACTTTATTATTTTACCAGACATATTTTGATTTGTAATACCTTTAGAATTCATTTTGGTGCATGGTGTGTGAAGTACAGGTCAAGGTATACATACTTTTTCATATGATATTCACTTGACCTTGCATCAGATATTGAGAAAAAAACACATTAGTAACTGCACTCCTAATTACTTTTGTTTTAAATCTGCTGATCACCTGTGCATCTTTTGACTATTAGTTTAAGTTCCCCAGCTTTCCTGTTTTTTTTAAAACTGATTTGGTTATTTGTGACCCTTAGGTATTTGAATTTTTTTGGTATTTAAGTTTTTTAAAATGATACTAGTATAATTTATATAATTTTCATGTGTAAAGAACCCAAAAGAATCTACAAACTATTAGAATAAAAACTGTAGCTTTGTTGCCAAGGTGAAGACTATCTACAAAAATAACTTTATTTCTATAAACCATCACTAAGTAGAAAACAAAATGTGAAGAGATAGGTTAAAAAAGTTTTCTTAGAAAAAATATTTCTCTTTAAAATATAACTTTTAGAAAGATCTGTGAAATTTGAAAGTAATTTTTAAAATGATTTTTTTAGAGTTTTCCTTCAAGTTCCTTTGCAATTATTTCTAGTTTTAAGAGAGAAAACAATGTAACAATTGTAGTGCATTGGTAGTCATTTTGGTAGAAACATACATTCCAAAATCGACATAGAAGAGCGTTTAAAGATTTTTATAGGAAAGCTTTTACTACTTACTATTGGTTATCTCTTTGGTATTTGAGACTTTACCACTGAATCCTTTTTCTCTCTTGATATTGAAGATTACAACTGTCTTTCACTACCTATAGTTCCATATTAAGTACTAATGTCTTAAAAACTTGGCAACCAAAACCTAATCCAAAATAAAGTTATATATGCTTTTATAAAAGTTTAAAACTTTTAAACAAACTCTAAACGTTCAAGTTCTGTTTTACTACTAAGTCTGCAAACTGATACCTGCAATTAGAGGCTATCTTCTCTTAGATGATAAAATATTTATAAAAAGGTAAATTATGACATTGCAGTTTAATCCACTAAATTGCTAGTTTTAGTTTGTCAACAAGTTCTAATGGTTTATCTTATGATTAGATCAGCACACGCTATTTTACTTACCCATTGTGGACAAAAAAGGTGCTGTACACTAAACCTGAGAAGCTCAGGGGAGGCCTGCATGGTGGCCGTACTAACTCAGAGAGCTGAAGTAACCAGGTAAAAGCTGGTCTGAAATGAAAACTTTGTAACTAATAGTGAGTCCTGGCGGGTACTCATGTCCTAGGCTAGGGTCTTCCTTGACAAGCTATCTTTACCTTAACTGAGGCTATTGTCTTTTTGCACCTATGATAACACAGTTTTGGAATGTCAGATTAATAATCTTTTTGCCAGACTCCTCAGGGCACAATCTCACACCAGAACAAAAGACCACAGAGCCCCTCATTGTTATCTTGATCTCCTGCTTACCACCTCTAAGTGCTGTAAATATTAACTATGCTATACTCATCAGTGTAGAAGAAGGATGTGTCTATTTTTCTTTTTATCTAATCTGAGATTTCACTGATTTGCTTTCTCTCAATGGTAATCCATTAGTCAACAACCACTGGATTTTGTATAATACCATATGCCGCAGGGGTGTCCGTCCCAGGCCCAGGGCCACATTTGGCCCAACACAAAATTGTGAATTTTCTTAAAACATTGTAAGATTTTTTTTTTGTAATTATGTGTCACAATGTCACATAATCACAAAATCACAATGCCCCAAGACAACTTTTCTTCTTCCAGTGTGGCCCAGAGATGTCAAAAGGTTGGAAACCCCTGGTTATGGCTTCCCCTTTGATTCTAATGTATACAATAAGATGCTAACCTGCCATTCTCTGGAGCATTTTCTTAATCCACTGAGATTTTGCTTCTCAGCAATTATTGTCAATTTGGCTCAAATAAACTTGTAAAAATGTTCTACAGGTTTGGATGTTTCTTATGTTGACACTGTAATTAAGTCCTATTTTCTAAGTAGCAGGCAAATGTTCAAGGAAGCTTTATTATAATAAAGGAATGAGTAATACTTCTTATTCCATTTGAAGTCATTTAAATTTTTAATTCCTGACTCCTCAAAAAATACCTAGAGTGTTACTACTTCCTGAAAAAAAAAAAAAAAGCCATGTACACCAGTTTATTTTCTACAGAAAGTGGGGCAGAACAATTATAAAAAAGTATTAAATGATCTGTCAGTTCAGACAAGGCAAGCAGTTGTTATCTCAAACATGGGGAATTCCTATCATGAACCTACAGTTCTACTGCCACACTCCCTAATTACATTACTCTGGATAAGACATCTCTATATAGTTAGTTCCAATGATGTGATTTATAATAAGAAAATTTGGTCTTCATCCACAGGTTCCTGGCTCACAGCTCCCAAAACTCTTGGAATTCCTTGAGCAATGAGAGCACCATTTGTTATATTTGGTCTCTTGTTCTCAGATACTGAAATGGCTTCAGAGCGATAAAGGTGAAATGGGTGTCTTATCATTTATAATAAGCTCCTTTCCACCACATCTGGGTTTGTGTTAGCAAGGTGACTTTTGGAAAGCATGTAAGGATGGGCTGGTTGCCAGGGAAATGAACCCTGATGAAGGGAAAGGGAAAAGAGATAGAGGTGGAGTCAATCACCAATGGATAATAATTTAATCACTTGTGCCTGTGTAATGAAGCCTCCATAAAAACCCAAATGGATGGAGCTCAGAGGCTTCTGGGCTGGTGGAGTGTGGGGGAGAGTGGCACACTCAAGGGAGGACAAGAAAGTTCCAAGTCCTTTTCTCATACATTGCCCTATGCATCTCTTCTATCTGGATGTTCCTGAGTTATATCCTTTATAATAAAACTGTAATCGAAGTGATCATTGAGTGAAACGTTTCTCTGAGTTGTGTGAGCTGCTCTAGCAAATTAATCAATAGGTGACAGACACATAGATGATAACCTGAGCTTTGACTGGCTTTTGAAGGTGGCAGGGGTGTGGGGGGTGGACAGACTTGTAGCACTGACTCCTTAACCTGCCCAAGGAGGGAGTCATGGGAACCTGATTTGTAGTTGGTTGGCTAGAAGCATAGGTAACTAAGGCTTGTGATTGGCATCTGAAGTGAAAAGCTGTGTTGTGGGACTGAGCCCTTAACCTCTGCACTCTGCTGCTATCTTTGGTTAGTGTCAGAATTGGGCTATACACATAGCCCACATGTTGGAAGTGATGACCAGAATTTTTAGTTTCCCCAAATGGGAATTCTTATTTATTTACCTACAGGGTTTATAAACCCTTTTATAAGGAAAAACAAAAACAAATCAACTTATCTCAGCCATATAATTTTGAACATCAAATACACATTATTGTATATTATCTTATAGTATATACAGGGTCCAGAAGAATGCCCCTTTTTTATTACAAAATCTTTTATTACAAAATCATAAGCATGTAATTCTGTAATATAACAATATCTCACTCAAGCACACCATATGACATTTTAGGTGAAATGTTCAAATTAAAACTATAAATTATTGTACCCATATTATTATCCTACCAACCACACTGAAGCAGGCCTTACTTCTGCCAGACCCTGTATTTTATATATTATATACACATCTATTAACGTATACCAAATACAAAACATAACGACCTTCCTCAGATGTGGCTAATCTTTATACTTGGCACAGGCATTAAGCTGAAGACAATGGCCAGTCTTTTACATACATGAGTGGTTTCCATGAAAGCGTCCTTGTAAAGATGTATTACTCAAAAAGAAGTCTAAGCTTTAATTACCCAGAAGGATGCTTTTTCTCCTCAGAAAGGAGCAGCTGAAGTTCATCAAGAAAAGAGCAGTATGCTGCAGCTGCCATTATCCAGCAGAGGTGGCAGAAACATCATTTGCACAAAACATTAGATTTGTAGAGGTAGGAGACAAAGGAATGTGAGGCTTAAGAAGCAAACAGGCTGTTAAAAAAGAAAGAAACAGAATTATTCTAGTGCACACATAGGAATTCTCCTATGAGGAGTACTATTAACACAAAGATAATGTCAGTAAACAGAAATTTCTTCCTTGTTTATGCTCCTTTAATATTTGCTTATATCTCAATATTTATCACAAACATGTAATAAAGTTGGTATGTATATATCTATCTCTGCCACTGTACTCTAAGAACCCATACCCTCAGAATCTTGTATGTGGGTGGAAATGAGTAAGAGGCACTATCAGTATGTATGCTGACCTATAAAATAGTTAATAATGTTAATATACACAGGTGTACATATTTTGGGTTAACTTTTCAAAAGATCTTAACTGACTGAAATGGTGTTAATTTTTTTGTCTTTGCATATACTATTTTTTCTGTTGAAACAAACTGGAAAAAACCCCAGAAGTTTTAAAAATTTACTAAGAGAAAAATGGGCCTCTTTGGATTAACCTAGCTAAGGTGGAAAACTCTATGTAACACTGCATATTAACCTGAATTAACATAAATCATGGATTATAATATTGTGGGTGCATTTGAGTTAATTTGCATTATTCTGACCAAGTCAGAAAACTATTATCCCAAGCAAAATCATGGTTTTGCTGTATACGAATTTGAGAAATCCATTTTCATATCCAATGCAGTCAAGTGTTTGATAATTCACCTGTGCTTAAAAAAAAAAAAAAAAAAAAAAAAACAACCTGTGTATAGAGTCATTGATTTAAAATACAATAAAATGTATTTAAAAGACTATTAAAACACTGAATAGTTTTTAACAATAAAACCAGTCCTTCAGGTATATGTAATATACATAAATCAGATAACTAACACTATATAGCAGACTTACAATTAACGTTGGCAAGTGTTTGAATTTTTGCCACTGGAGTTACAAGGAGAAAAATTCCATCATTTTGTGGGAAAATGACTGTGCAGGTCTTTCAAACACCTAAATTAAGCTTAGAAACACAAATGTAGAAAATGGACAGGGGGAACTAGGCATATATCTTCCTCATTCTTTTCCTTTTGGTCTCCCCATCTCAGTAAATAGTCACTCTTCCAGTAGTTTAGGACAAAAAAACATGCAGTGACAGCCGATGCCTCCCCTTCTTTCACATCTAAACTTTGAATAAACTATTATGTTTGTCTTCAGAATATACCCTGAACACACTGATTCTCATCAGCTTTCTTGCCATCACCCCTCATTTCTAGCTTGGATTATTATAATAACATTTAATTCTGAAGTGTCATTCTTTCTATTATTAATTCATCCACTCATCCAACAACTAAGAAACAACCAGTTAAATCAGACACTGATTTACCCTTTTGGCCTTTACCTGAATATTAATATGGTGCATTATTCTAGAATATAACTGCAAGTGTACTAAACACTTAATAAGAAAATTAATAACTAGGTAAGGAATTATTTTCCAAGTTGGGATTCTAATGCTGTACTTCTAGGCCAAATTAAACTAAAGAACCTAATTAATGTCATTAGGAATATTCTGATAGATCATGGTTGGTAAGTGATTTTTAGCATATAACTCAGAAGTAATAAACACAATTAAACCACACTGCTATATTAACACTCCTTCTAGTCTCAATTTAAATGAACAAAATATTTTGGCCTTTATATCTCTAAAAATGAAACAGAAAAAAAAAAGAACTGATGGTGAATTCTGTCAAATTCTAGCAATACAAAATATTCTTCCATGCAAACTTAAGCTAAATGATGTAAAGCCCAATCTCATTAAGAAATATATTCCCATAAAATTTTACTTTTTATAATTAAAAGTTATATTTATATTTTGATCAGCTGAATTAACTTTTAGAATATTATCATCCCAAGATATGCACATTAAAATATACACACTTTTTTTTTCTTTTTTGCTGCAGTAAAGAATGATAACCATTAAGACTTTCATGCCTAAAACCATACCACATAAGAGTAGAATTCTGTAGGTCAGGGTTTTGTTGGGGGAACTCAAGAGTTAAGAACTTTAGCTTTAGTTACATAGTTAATAGGCTTGGTGATTAATGCATACGGAAAGCTGTTGTTCCAGGAACTAGAATTTACGACAATACCTATCCTGACTCCAGGAAGACCACAAGCAATTCAACCTTTCTGCCCAAGCGCTTCCAGTGCGATCAAGATGGTATCCAAGCCAATGTACTCCAGGGAGAAAACATGTGGATTGTAAATAGATAAAGAATCACTGGGATGCTAGGAAAATTGCTGGTCTGCAACTTTTATCTGACTAACCTTTTCCCCTGAATTCCAAAACCCTTATCTACTTTCTCATGAATTCCAAACCCCTTACCTACACTATCCTTCTCCTTATATAAAGGTTGACTTGAGATGCATGTAAGACAGTTTTTTAGGGTACGTAACCCACCGTCTTCTCAGATCACCAGCCATCTGAATAGAGCAGCCATTAAGATTCAATCCATTTCTTTACTTATTGGTTCTGGTAGTGACAGGTAGCATTTCGGTTTCTCAATAGCACACACTGTTGACATTTTGGGTTGATTAATTCTTTGTTGTTGGAAATTGCCTTGTGCAATGTAGACTGTTTTTGCAATATCCCTGGACTCTTCCCACTGGATGCCAGTAGCCCCCAGGTCCTTACTGTGATCAAAATGTCTCCAGGTATCACCAAATGTCAACCAGGAGGCAACAGACCCTAACTGAGAACTATGGCTACAGGTGAAACTTTTGACTATCAAAGAGCCAGTTCACTTTTTAAAAGATAGATGTATAGTATCAAAATACTATAATATTCAATTCAGTTGCTACATTTAAAAGTGGTATATATAAAGTGGCATTTTACAGTGCACTGGAAATTAAGTTATTTGCCATTATTTAAACTTATTGAGGAAGAATTTTGGATGTAAACTTATAATCTATTAGCCAACTGCCAAAAGCAGTCCATAGTTTATAGGATAGGTGGGTACTGTACATTAACATTAACTTACTGATTTTTTCCAAACCCTAATAAAGTACTTTAAAATAATCTGAATTTACCTCATGTAACTCTAAGCCTTTTTTTCCACCTTGAGGAATGTATTAAGTTCTTGAATACTGTCTTTCTTGATAAAAGTCTAGAAAACATAACTGAAGAGAATATCCTTAGTTTTAAACAAATGTAAAATATTTAGATAAAAAGCAAATGTTTTTCAAAACTCAATTTGTATATATACTAGTAACCTTTTTTTAGTCCCACTATTCAAATGATCCCTATACAATTCCTAGGATTTGGGGGCTGAGAGTAGTGTAAGAACACCAAAGACGTTTTCCATTCATCAAAACAGTACCCCCTTAATCCTCCTGTTCCTAGTCACCTAGTCTGTCACTACGCCCCAATTATCTCAGATTAATCAGTTTACCCACAAGTATGCTAAAGGAATCAATCATTCTAACTATAAATATAGAAATGTATGTAGTACTTTTATTGTTTTAAAGGGATTCTACATAAATTAGCTCTGTAGATGCACACATCTACAGGACAGGTACAAAAAATGCGAGGTAAGAAATTTGCAATTTAGTAATAACTTGTCAACATTTCAGCAGCAGCACTGACATCTCTAGACCAATCACACCAAACTCTGTTCTTATGAAATCCACATTTGAGATTCTCCTCATAACTTTACATTGTATGGAGTTTTAGGATGCTAGAAAGCAAGTTAAACCAAATTACTCCCAAAGGTGGCAGAAAGTACTTAATTGTAGCAGAAAGTTTCTTTAGTCACTTCGTACCAGGCTTGAAGATTAAATTTTCAGATTTGTCTTATGTAATGCAATAGCATTTAAAAATCACTTCTATCCAATGTATTAATTTGTCCAAAGGTTTTTTCAAAGTATGAATTCTTATATCAGGAAGGGCTAAACATTAACTTCAACAGTACTTTTCAAGAGGATGGCTCTTTTGCAATCAAACGCCTGTGGAGAAAAGTGAATTTGGTAATTCAGTATTGATGTCTCTCATTAAGGCTCAGTAGAGTTGGTCTATACATACATGCCAATTATTAGGATCTCCTAAAAATCACTGTTTGGTCTCTAAAATTAACTCAGTTAAGACCCAGGTATTTAATACTGTATCAGGAACCATCTATCTGTCAGACTACCAACTGCTCCTCATTTAACTGAGGAGTAAAATGACTTTAACGCTTTATATTCTAGCGCTAAAACTAAATACCATTATAATCATGTATTCGCAGCTACTGCTTAAAAGCCCAGGTCCTCTAAAATTTATACCAAAACCAGGCGCTGTAGTTCAGCATTTCTGAGTTATTTCTGCTGTGGTTTAAGTACCTGGGCCAACTTGCCCTTGTGGAACGCCAGGCGGCCCCCATTCCCCTTGGTTACCGCCCTAGCGCCTCCGGGCCTACTAGGATGAAGTGGAGCGCCCGCTAACCCCTCAGGGAACCCCAGGGGCGGCGCAGGGACTGTTCCTACGGGTAGCAGGAAACGGCTTCAGCGCCAGACTGGAAGGCAGGTGGGGAGCAAAGCAAACCTGCCAACAACTCATCCCCGCTTCTCCGCAGCGTTTGGGCAGGACTTCTGTCGACACCAGGCCACGTCGGTTCTCCGGTCATCCTACTGTCCTTTTAACAGGATGTTTCGGGGACTTCGACTTTTCCGCGTCCACTTTGTTACATTTAAGATGCATCCAAAGACGAAGTCCCCAACCAACTCCACAACTGAAGCCTTCCACGTTTTATCCGGAGGCCAGTCCCCTACCCAGAGGCACGCGGACCCCAGAACCCAAGCTCCTTCTTAGCACACCGCCCCCTACTCCGCCCCAGGCGCGCTCGCCGAAACACGAAGGTCGGGGAGGGGCACGACGTCCCGCCCACTCTGCCCCGCCCAACGCGCGACTCCGGAGAGAAGGGGGTTCCGGTAGGTTTCCGCAATTCCGTTCTTCTTGCTTCCTTCAGAGGACAGTTTCCATTAAGGGAAAAGTCAGGCTCCAGCAATCCTCAGCAGTTCTAAAAGATTAACTTATTAAAACCCCTGTCACCACCGCAGCTCGAGAGTTTATCCCCACTTCCAAGCTCGAGCTCCGCCCCCACGGAGACGCCCCCAAAGACACCCCCGCGGGTCCGCGCTTACGCTTTACGGGCGGCGCGCGACGCGCTCGTCCGCTCCGCTTGCCCCGCCCCCGGCTCCCGCCCCTCTCTGGGAAGCCGGCGCTTACGAACTGAGGCGTGGGGCGACGGGCGCGCGTGGTCGCCTCATCCATCCTACTTCCCATTACTGTTGCTACTTTTCGGGGTGAGACACTGCAGCTCCTCTTCCCCTGCCGTGAGTCCCTCCTTTCTTCTCCTTGGGACCCGGCGCGCGCCGCGGGCGGCCGCCTCCGCAGCTCTCACGCCCCGAGCGTGCAGTGCGCTTGCGCGCCCGCGGCTTTCGTGTCCCCGCGCGCCCTCCCCCTCTCGCTCATCTATAACTTGGCTGGCTCGGAAGAGGCGCCGCGGGAGTCGGAGGGCGGGGAGCTGAGAGGAGCGAGCTTGAGAGTTGTGGAGACTAGTGACTGGAAGAAGTCGCTGTCTGCTCCGGTCTGCTCCTTCCCGCTCCCGGTCTGGCTTACACATCTACTACGCCTCCTACCCCAGCCCGCGCCCCTGGTCCTTTTCCCGTCCGGGGCCTTTGCGGGTAGCTCTCCGGGTTTCGGCGCGGCGGGGGCGCCCTGGGGGTGCCCTCGCCCTCCCGGTGCAGACGGGCAGCGGGCGGGATGTGGCGCCTGGTGCCCCCGAAGCTGGGCCGCCTGTCCCGCTCGCTGAAACTGGCGGCACTGGGCAGCCTGTTGGTGCTGATGGTGCTGCACTCGCCGTCGCTGCTCGCCTCCTGGCAGCGCAACGAGCTGGCCGACCGGCGCTTCCTGCAGCTCAATAAGTGCCCGGCGTGCTTTGGTACGAGCTGGTGCCGCCGCTTTCTCAACGGGCAGGTGGTGTTCGAGGCGTGGGGCCGCCTGCGCCTGCTGGACTTTCTCAACGTGAAGAACGTCTATTTCGCGCAGTACGGCGAGCCCCGCGAGGGCGGCCGCCGGCGCGTGGTGCTCAAGCGCCTGGGCTCGCAGCGCGAGCTGGCGCAGCTTGACCAGAGCATCTGTAAGCGGGCCACCGGCCGGCCGCGCTGTGACCTGCTCCAGGCCATGCCTCGCACGGAGTTCGCGCGCCTTAACGGCGACGTGCGGCTGCTCACGCCAGAGGCAGTGGAGGGCTGGTCCGACCTGGTGCACTGCCCCTCGCAGCGCCTGCTCGACCGTCTGGTACGCCGCTACGCCGAGACCAAGGACTCGGGCAGCTTCCTGCTCCGCAATCTTAAGGACTCGGAGCGCATGCAGCTACTGCTAACTCTGGCCTTCAACCCCGAGCCGCTGGTGCTACAGGTAGGTACCGAATCCGGGCCAGGGGGGCCTGCGGGAGGGGCCGCGCAGGGAGCGGGAGCCGGGAGAGGTGGCTCTTACGGCACTCGTTCCCCAGTTTAGACCCGGCCCACTTGGGCCAGGTTGCAGGTGTGGAAAAGGGGCAGCGCTGGGGTCCCCTGGGCCCTGTACGGGATTGCACAGGGCAGCCCGGCGGGTGCAATCTGCTCTTGTCACCTCGACGCGTCGCGTCAAGGATTTGATAGTGGATCCTTCAACGCCAGAGGGAGCGCGTCTGGTGTGCTTCCAAAATGTCTTTCCTGTGAGTTTTCTTGTGTTCTCCTCCTTGCCTTTTTGCTTTTATCCTCCCAGGGTTGCATTTCCACAGCGCAGTCCGTTCACGAGTCCTTGGACATTTTTTAGTTTTTTTCAATGTGTTGTTTTTTTTTTTTTTTTTACCGCATTTGCTGTCCCTTTTAGTAACATGCATTGCTAGGCTAACTTCAGCCCCACAGTTGGTCTTTGTCTTACTCGGTTCATTTACCTGGCAGATCCTTGGAAAGCTAATTTGGGGGTAAGCTGGGGAAGCTAGGGGCACAAAATGGGTGCTGTGGTCGGGGCGGGGTTAATCATAATCCTAGCTTTGGGTGGGATTTAAGAAGAGGGAAAAGTTAAGGCTTCGTTCTACTTGGCGGCTGAAAAGGTTAAAGCCAAGACGGACATTTTCGTCCTGCTTCTGTGACCTGCCCTGGTTGTCTGGTATTTGGCTGCAGGGAAAAGCTGAAATATTAGGCCAGGGCTAGAAGTGGGTAGGAGATTTTCACCTCTCCTCTAGTTGAATTACTGGCACTCTCTTTTCTTTTGAAAACAAACGTGCCTTTTAGGGGAGTAGATTGAGCTCTTTTTACTGGTGACAGTCAAAAAGCAAACAAAACTTTAAAATAAAAACAACTCAAAACAAATATCTGTGTTCACCTTTGGAGTAGTTACCGAGTTTCTACACATTCCTGTCCGGCTTTAGCGCGATGTCCTTGGATAGTGGTTACAACTGTGGGGGTGTGATCCCTCCTGCTAACCGCAGGGGAAAGTTACTTGCTCTTTTTCCATACCAGTTTTGTTGTAGTATTTTCAGTACAAGGGAAGAAACATGATTTAAAATCAGTCACAAGTAATTTTGATATAATTTATGCTTTTTCTGCGCTGTTAAGAATGCCACTGATGGCTGGGGAGCTTGTACAGGGTTGAATAAATTAGTAATGTGCCATGTTCATTTATGTTGCTTTATTTTCTCAAGCTCCGATACCCAACTTAGCTAAGAGAAACCAGCTTCGTTTGATTAGTTCAGCCAAATAATTTTAACACAATATAAATATTTAACCTTAAACAAAACTTTTAGTGTGGGTCTTGGTATGGCTGAAGGTATGCTAGAATGTAGTATGTGTAGGTCTAATTTAAAGTACATACTGTATATTAAACCCTGCTCTCTTTAACAGTGAAATGGTTAAACATCCATTGAAGAAATTTACTTGGCAGTTTTAAAACTAGTCAGCTACAAAAGTTTAAGGCTGTATTTATGATATGTACATTTGACTTGACAATTTTTTAAACAGTTTAAACTGCCTTTTTTTTCTTTGAGAAATAGATGATTGTGTTAGCAAGGTGGTCCCTGGAGAAAACTTTAGCACTGTAGTGTGGTGAGTAGATTAATCTCTCAAATTCTCTGGGATTCATACATTTAGTAAGGATCTATAGTAACAGTAAATACACATTTTCTGTACTTTATAATAGTGGCTGACTATTTGAAAGATTTTAATCAGGTAATAACTGAGTATTGAGGTATAAGAAACATTTAATATTAAAAGTAACATCTTAAGAACATCATGAGTTATGTCTGTAGTTCTTTCTAAACATGACATTTGAATATGAAAAACTTTGGTATTTGATTTACACTAAGGTAAGCCTGCTTTATTTGGGAAGGTTTTCTATTTTTTGAAGTTTGAAGTTGTCTTGGAATATTCAGTTTACTTTATAGTTGTGATAGCCGTATGCTTGTATCTTGTTTTCTGATCAACTCTCCCCTCAAAATAACTGTTTCTTTCTGTTCTCATCTTTAATGATAAACAACTCTTTTTAAAAATCAATTATATTCTTGTAATTTAAACTTAGTGACACAATTGCTCTGAATGAGTGGGTATCCATAGATGGGTTATATAGGAAGGAGAGTTTATTTTTAGTATGTGAGGAAATATATGTGTCAGCGTTGTTGACTGGCATTGGTAAATGCATTTTTAATTTAGGCAACCCAGTTCTATACTCTGTGAAATATAAATTGCACTCTTTATTATCAGTTATATTGTTATGTTTATTTTTTAACTTAATTAACGACCAGGTAGAATAAGAAGACTTTATTTTGAAATAAGCAGTCTTCATAGAGCTGCTACTTTCTTTACAGAACCACTTCATCTTTGGTAAAAAAAAACTAGTGAGTTAAGAAATGTGGGCAATTATTACTTGAGGTGTGCTGCTGATATAAAGCCACTAAAATGAATCTCGAAATTCTGTGATCAAGTACAAAGATTGTTGCACATTAAGTGAAATCGTGATGTTAATTGCCTTTTGTTATCTAGATAAATATATACAATTTTAGTATTTATTACTGGTTTCTATATGTTAATAGCTGTTTATGTTAGTTTTGGAATATTAATTGATAATGGAAAAACTTACCAGAATTTGGCTTTCTGTTTGTATATATATTTTGGTTCATGTATTTTTAAAAATGTTTTTGTAAGGGTACAAGTGTGTATTGTACGGTTTAAAGAGGAACTCACTTTTTCCTGGGAGAGGGAGCTACTTACTGAATTTTTGGCATTTGGTGACAAACTAGATTTTTCCTGTCTTATTATATTGTCTGAAAATTAATTACTTTGGAGAAAAAGCCCTTTGAGCTGATGTTGTCAAACTCTTAACAAAAGTTCCAGTGTAGTAAACATTTTCCAAAATAAACATTTAAACATCTTTTTTGATAAGGTACGAGTGAGAGAATTGAAAAATAATATATGAATTTAACCATGAACTTGCCTATTCTGATTCTAAGAAACAGTAACAAATTGAAGTTTCTATTATGCCCCAAAAGGACATTTGAAAGGTGTTAAACGTCTGTAAGGGGTATTATAAACATACTTACGGTTATGTAGATTCGTAATACAGAATTCCCATTTGAAATGGTATGAAAGTACAACTCTCTTTCCATTGTTGGATAGTTTTATTATCATACAGCAACTTCTCCAGCTCTGGGGACAGTAGTTCTGTTATAGAATTATTTCCTAAAAAATATTTATAAACATCAAGCCACAAGATAATGCTAGTATCTTTATCTTCTACTCTGATACCTTCTTTTCATCCTCAAGTTTTTAACTTTACCAGGAAGTATATTTTAATTACAAGTATGTCATAATGCTGTGCAAAAAATTGGGGAGAAGGACTTTGTTGATTTTATATTGTGTAATAGCATTCTTGGAATATTCAAAAGTTGAGGTGTTGAAGTATTTGGCAGGATGGCAACATGTTTTCTGTTACTGTATTATTAAATTTTCTACCAGTATTTGTACTTAACCTGTTCTTGAACTTATAGAAGTTGTGTGTGGGGGAGAAAAATGTCGGATTTCCTGAAGTCCAGACTATATCTCTTGACTTGATCACCTGGAGATAGTGAAGATGGATTTGTTTACAGAAACAAAGAAGCTCCTGATTGTTTAGGGAGGTGGAGTTTGGAATTTGTTTTATCTTACATTTTGTAGCACTTTATTTGCCTTAATTTTCTGAATCCTGATTTTAATAGGACTTCATTAATTTTTGTAGTATATAACTATCATTATTTAAG
The DNA here is from genome assembly GCA_039655065.1 of Glossophaga mutica. Classification (NCBI taxonomy): domain Eukaryota; kingdom Metazoa; phylum Chordata; class Mammalia; order Chiroptera; family Phyllostomidae; genus Glossophaga; species Glossophaga mutica. Next base: position 169,096,544 of record CM077304.1, on the reverse strand, counting down.
CTATACATTCTGAGCTTTCATCTTAATTCCTGTAAATGGCATGATACATTCAAAACATTTTATATAGTCCCTGATGCCTAGTAAGCACTCAAAAAATATTAGACATTGAATAAGGTAAAAGTAACTTTAGTGCATTTGATCATCTGTCTTGAAGCTTCTTTGGATATGGATCACCTTAAAAACAGTTACAATTCCTGCTATCAACCATATCTGCACTTACATTGATTTAGTACAGTCCTACATTATATAGGATGAATTATTACAGGAAACTTTGTTGTTTTTATACTTAAAAATCATTTCTGCAGGAGAAGAACATATTTTTAGGGGTACTACCTATGCCGTAGTTTCTGAAGTAAACAAAATATTATGGCCATTTGGCTAATTACAGGTTGCTAAACTTTTTTTCTGGGTCATTTTAGTTATCTATAAAATGAGACTGTTGGTTTAGATTCTTTCCTTTTGAACCCCAACATCCTGTGACTCTCAAACTCTTGATTTGAGAAATAATTATTTTTTTACTTCTCTTGTGAGCTTGACTTTAATTTGTGGGTTCAAGCTCTTCTAAAAGGGGTTTGGAGGTGTTGGGACTTGCTCCCTGCTAGGGATATAGGTTGGAGGACGGAATAGATAGATAATACCTTACTTCACACTGGTCTGTCTACCCCTAAATTTTTACACACATAAAATCAGGTTAAAACAAAACAACCACTGGAAACTGCCTTGATAGGAAATACATATGAAAAAATATATATATGGAGGTAAAGGTAGCTAAGGACCTTGTGGGGCTACATAGAATTCAGAAAGGATGTTCTAGATTTCTTTTCAAGCTTAGGGATCCGCATACTTCTCTCCACCTGACTGCTGCTGTAGTAACTGCATTCCCAGATTTAGTTTCAGAGATGGTTCTGACTAGGTAATTCTGAGCAGGGTACTTTTTATCCAATAAATTCATAAGCTTAAGTCTAGCAGGTTTCTGTTGTTGTTTATCAAAGGTTTCATTGACACTTGAATGTCTTTCATGAAAAAGCATACAAAAATAATAAAGTAAGTCTGTGTACCTCAGATCCAAAAAAGAGGAAGAGTTGTATTTTGGAAAGACCATAAAAATAGGCAGTAACCCTTAGAAAAGCATCACTTCCACATCAGTGGATAGAATCATTTGACACCCTGGCCTACTTTCTAGATTAATCCATATCTTTTGACCATGATTAATTCTGAGGTTCTTTCTGTACTTTTGTCTAATCTTTGAACTCTTTTTTTTCATGTGTCCGCTGCATGGGTCAGCACAGTTTCCTCAAGCATGTTGAGGGGTGGAATAGAAAGCTTAAGGTCTGGGGATCTGTTTTCTGGACATGGGTGTTCTTCAGACTGTATTTTTTTCCCCCTCTGTTTTATTGGCTTTTGGCCTATGGTCTCTGGCTTACTTCCTGTATTGCCATCATTGCCAAGTTGACTCTTCACAGAGTGCTGGCATTTTTTCTTTTATCCCTTTTCATTCATGTGTACATTAAGCTAATGGGGCCTTAAAATATAAGCCCTTTGTTTTTTTCCTACACATATAGTGAACTTTAGCATATAACTGTAAAATATCTTAAGATTGTAAGTTACTAGGTAAGATGAGAGTGGTTATGTATTCATCCTGGTCGTGGACCCTAAAAGGCTTTAAATTATGTAACCAATTTGTATTTTATCCAATTCATATGCCTTTTGTAAAAACAGATTCTTGATAGAAGTTCTCTGTGAAATAGCTGGAAGCTCTTTGGGTTTAACAGTCCTGGATTTAGAGTCAGAGGAACTGAAGTTTATTTGAAGAACAGATAGACTGATCTAAGGCATTTGGATTGGAAGGATCTTTCTAGGCAGCAAGGAGCCTACTGTGTAGGAGATAAGTAAATAATTGTAATCAATATCATGTAGTAAGTACTGCAAAAAAGACACACTCTACTAGGTAACTTATTTAGGGAGGGATATGTGGGTACGTCTTCATAGCAGTGGGTACTAGGGAAGATTTCCTGGAGGATCTGAGCTCTGAAAAGCCAAATGGGATTTTGCCCATAGATAGCAGAGGAGGAGCAACAGCAGTAGAACTGAGGGAGCATTCTACAGTACCTTACTTATTAGGCAGCATCGAGCACGCTGCGTAATGTTTAAGAGCCAGAGATTTTTAATTGGTAAAATGGGAACGTTAACATGTATACAACAGGATTGTTTTAAAGATTAAAGAAAACAGGGTTATTTAGATAACAGACACAAAATGTCTTTAATTGTAAAGTTTTTTAAATGAAATATTATTTTGTAAATTACCTTATTCTATTTTTAGACAGCTGTAGTAGTTGAAAAATTCTTTAGTACATTAGGTTGATATCTGTAAATTTTACTCTTTCTTTAGCAAAAGTTCAAATATGACCCCTTTTATGTGTACACATATCATAAATACCTATATGGCTGTTGCTTCAAGCTGTAGTTTCTTTGGAATTGTAATTAAAAGGGGGTTAGGGATTTGCTCTATGTGAAGTACAATGAATAGAATGAATATTGTAGGAAACAGGGTTTAGATAAGGACCCAGTAGCACAAAGCAAATAGTTTAATTTTTGTCTGTAAATCACTATTATAGTTTAATAATTCTATTTAGTACACTGATGAATGATTTTAAAAATAGAGGTTTAGTTTGGGACATTTACAGGCATTCCTGAGACAGATTGTTAAAAGATTTATTATCGGAGGTAGGTATGCTGCTTCAGGGTCTTCATGTTTTGCCTTTCTCTAGTGCTCATGTGGAGTTGTGACTCTGAAGTGCGAAGACCTGGCAGGAACTGTATGGCACTGCCCAGTAGTGCCTGGAGCTGATCTGTGTGCCCTTGGGATACAGTAAAGTTGACAGGACAAGACACAGTTTGTACAACTATTGCTTTCTGGGGCATTAGGTGTGGACAGCAAACAAATAAAGAAGAAGGTGATTTCAAATTTACATCCTATAAAAAGAACAGAGCAGAGTCCTGTGATGGAGAATTGAATTGGGAATAGAATACTTTAAATTGGGTAGTGAGGAAGACATTTTCGCTGAGGTGCGAATGATGAGAAAAAGCAAGAGGTGCTAAATTCTGAGGGCAGAGGGTTTTTAGGCAAGAGATGCTGCAAATTAAGAAGCCTCCATGCAGGGTCAAGCATGGGAACTGGGAAATATGGTAGAACATAGGGTCACAGAAGGGGTAGGCAAGGACCGTATCCTATATAGCCTTATAGCCATTCGTAGTGAATTTAGGATTTTATTTTCAGAGCAATGTGAAACACTAGAAGTGTTTTTAACTGGGCCAGGTTTGTAGAAATTGGGGTTTAAGCAGTTAGAGAACTAGTTTAAGGGAGAGAGCTTGGTGGTTTGGATTAAGATGAGTTGCAGTGGAGTTCATGAAAAATGGTCAGAGCTAGTATATTTTGGAGAAATAGCTGATGACTTACTAAAGTGTTAAGGTATGATGGAAAGAGAAAGATAAAGGCTATCTCCTGGGTTTTCAGTCTGAGCAACTACTGACTAAGGAATCCTCATGATAATGAAGGAGCCCAGAGAAGGAATGGCTTTAGAATATAGGGACCCCAAGAGTTTTGCTTTGGCTATTTTAAATTTAAGGCAACAGTAAGAATACAAATCTAAAACTGGGCACCAGGTATTTAAGAGAGAGAGATACTGTGCTAGTAGCAAATATTTTGCTATATTCTTTTGAAGCACTGTTAATTCAGTTTGTGTTTTAAAGGAACTAGGGAAGTTAGTATCGGCAGGCTGTTTAAAGAAACAAGATATTGATTAAAGAAAGTAAGTTAACATTCTCAGGTTATTGGGACAAAAGAAGCTTTTTTTCTTTCTTTTGAATTTTTGTTTTATTGGGAATATATTTGACTATGGTGTTTGTAGGTATATTTTAACTTAGCATTGTGGATCACAATTGCTGGTTGTCAGAGTAGGTAAGGAACAGTCAATTGAGATGGATACATTTATGCATATTTAAAATTTGTGACTAAGTGATTTTTTTTTTTTTTTTTTTGGTGGGGAAGAGCGTTTTTAAGCTATTTATTTTAACTGATGATTTATTTCTGTTAAACTTAGGTAGCTTTTTTGTTGTTGTTATGTTTTGACATTAGTTTCCAGTTTTAGATATAGCTGTTGGATATGATATTTAGTGGAATAACACAACCTTACTATTTTCAAAGCATTGCTTAATGTTTTTTGGAATCTTAGGTGGGTAGAAAATGGCATTCAAAAAATCATTTAATGAAATAAATGGAACATATCTTATGACTTGAAAATCTTGAGATTGAATCTCCAGTATTTGCAATGGATTTTGGTAGTATAAGTTAAAAAACTAAGGTCTTAAGAGTAATTTTAACAAAAATTAGGGAACCAGTAAATTATCCCAGTAATTTTACTATATTCCTTCTCTAGACAGTTCACAAAGCTGTGAACACATTAGTCTGTCACCAGTACAGTTGACTAATCTCTATGAACAGCTGTTATAACATGCATTACTACAATGGAATTTTGTTCAAATTTGGGCTTTTAAACATTATTTTTAAACTTAAATCGAACCTTTATGCATTTTCTATGCTTTTGATAACATTTTCTGTATAGAAGTGTTCTCAAGTTTAAATTTGTTTGTGTACACACTCACAAAAATGCCAGTTCTGTTGAAAAGCTGTAATCAGATGTTAGAGTATATGTTTTCATTATTGATAGGTTTCAAGTCAGTTTCTTTTTACTAGGAATTTCCTTTTTAAAAGAAAAAACAGTTTTGTAACACATTTCATCCTTAGACAAATTGCAAAGTTATGTTCCTTTTAATGGTATGTTGTAAGGTAATAAATGACTATAAAATAGTTTATATTTTTTGTATGGAAGGAATTATGGTCTTTGAAATTTAGTATGCAAATCCTACTTTTGGTCCTGTAAGGAGGAAAAAAAGTAATGGAACACAAGCACATTAGAGCTGACCTCATTTACATGCCATTCATTGTAAGTAATTAAGTGAATAAAGCCCAGAGGTAACATTTTATGTATTTTTACTCATACATTCCATGTCTCCTCTTTTCATGACTCTTTTCTGACGTGATAGAATAAAACAACCTGGTAGCACAATGTCTGTTGATCAAAAGGTATTATGATATTTTAAAAACTTGGTATTGGTTAATTCTAATATGTAAGATATTTCTGAAGGTTAAAGCTTTGACATGTATTGGGTTGGCCAAAAAGTTTTAGTTTTTTCCGTACCATGGCTCTAGTAGTGCTTAGTTGTCTTGAACTTCATTTGAAACAATTTTGTTAGATTGTATTGTGGCAGCTCTCATATCAGGGTGCATTTAAAAAAACTTGTCAAAATTGGTGAGTTTGCGTGCTGCCATTTTAATATTGAAGATGGGAAATATGCAACATTTTCAGCATATGATGCTTTATTATTTCAAGAAAGGTAAAAATGCAACAGAAATGCAAAAAAAAAAAGATTTGTGATGTGTATGAAGAATATGCTGTGACTGATCAGATGTGTCAAAGGGGTTTAGAAGTTTTTGGTACTATTGACATTTTGGCCATATAATTCTTTGCTGTTGGGCTGTCTTATGCATTGGAAGATGTTTAGCAGCACCTCTGGCCTCTACTCACTAGAAGCCAATAGCGGGAGACAGCCGACATACTCATAATATCCCAATCAATACAGTTATTGGTGAAAGTGAAAAATGTGTCTTTTATTTTACAGAAAAAACTAAATGGACCTTTTGGCCAACCCAGTGTTTGAGTTTTTTATAGCATGTAGACCATGTTGAGAAGTTTGTGTTTTATTCTTGTTAAGTCCCAACGTAATGTGATATCCCTACCTCCTTCTCCAGACTCTATTACTGTACCTCAGGCCATTTACTCCTCATGCTTTGGCCTTCCACTTGCGCCCCTCCGCCAATTCTGAGAAGACAGTTTCTGGCTCTAACATGTGCGTAGAAAATTCTTACTGTCCCACCCTCAGTCTGTCTAATATACTCATCCTGTAGATCTCAGGCTACATAGCACCTCCTTAAACAGGTTGTCCTTTACCACACAATCCAATAAGAAATCTCTACTCTGTCTTGACATATTCCTTTTCTGTAATTTGTAACAAATTCCATCATTTATAATGTGTGTGTGTTGAATAACAATCCTCCCAACTCAGGCTAAAAAAGCTTCCTGAGAATAGGGACTGTATTTTATTTACAACTGTTTACTTAGCATTTCATGGTGGAGTTAGGCTAGATCTAGGATATTTTAATTCAAAGTGTTTTCATTCCACAGCAACTCTCTCACTGCTTTATACTTCAGCTGTTTATAATAGTCAGTGAAATGCGGGTTAGCTTACGTCCCTTATAGGTAGTTCAGATTTAAAAACCTGTAGAAAATAGGTTTTGTTAAAATTTTTTAAAAATGTGAAAACACATGAAGTAATTTACGTGCTTTATCCCACTTGGGATGAATACACTTACATTCTTTTTGCAGCATAATATGTTTTTTGTGTGTGTGTGAGGTGCTGCCCCAGACTACTGTGGAGGCATTGTAATGTGAGTATGAAATACATACACTGTTACCTTTCCAAAATCTGAAAAGTTCTGAAGCAGAAGGATTCCGGACTGAGGGATTGTATTAGCCTGGCTTTACCTCGTATTACTTGTATAAGTTTAGGCGAATCACTTCAACTGTGCTGATAAGATTGAACTAGATTTACAACTCTGGTACCTTCCAACTCTAGAATTAGATTTCACATCCCCTTTATTGATCACATAAATGTGATACTTGGTTTTTGATCAAGATAGGTGATAGGTTACTTCAGTATTGACAATTTACTTTGTGTTGCTTACTTATTCAATGAATAACAAATTACAATGCTGTATTTATGTGTATACAAGTTACCAAGTTTTAAATTTTGTATTTTTAGTACTTGTGGATGCCTTATATATTTCTCAGAGCACTGAGCATTTTTGAAGTCTGGTAACTAATTTATATATCCCACTGTAAATTAGAAACGGCTAGAGGACAGTGAAGGTATATTTCTGATTTAGTGGTTCTTGGCTATATTTGGAAGGAGTTCATTATTTATATATAACTTTTAGGTAGGTGATAACAAACTAAGCACATCTCTTGATAAATATGTGGACTTTTTATTCAGCAGATTTAATTAAGAAGTATTAAAATGTTTCTGTAAGCAAGTCTTTATAAAGTAATATTAAATCTACAAATAATATTTCATACCTTTTTATCTTTGTTCCTTGTATTGCCCTGGTAAATACCTTGGTACAAGTGTTATTACAGTTTTACCGAGGAAGATAACAAAGTTTTGACTTTGCCAGGGTCACACAGCTAGTGAGATGCAGAGGTGAAGGTAGACCTTAAAAGCTAGTTTTTCGATTTTTAAGTTGATTATTCTACTACATACTACATTGTTTTTTAAATACAGAATTTTATATTATACACCATGAAGAATATAAAATAACTTAAATTTTCTTATCTTGATAGTAAACATTTTATTTCACTTTATTTTATTTTCTCTCAAAAACAGAAGATGATCATAGTAGTTCTGTTTGTTTCTGGAAATCTTATATTTAAGCTACTGTTAATGCGTATGATATTGTTGTTAGTATTATTTGAGTTTAACGATATCCAAGAAGTAACTTACGGTTTCTGTTAAAAAAAAAAAGCTACCTAGACATGGTGATTTATCTTATGTTTCATCTTCAAAATACTTACTTTGTAAATTAAGAGTGAATGCATTTAATATTTCTTTAAGTCTTAGCAGTTAACTGTGTTTGGCTAATACTTAAATACCCATTTTTTACATTTACTTTGATAGTAGTAATACTCAATAAATGTTTTCTTTTAAAATAGAGGAATAGAACTTTTGTGCAGATATACAATCTTAAATTAATATTTAGTTTTAAAAACTTTACATCTTATGTTTATCACATACATTCAAACCGGATGAAAAACCCTAAACAATTACTTGTAGGGCCTGTAATCCAATTATAATTTAAATCATTATATGTTTAAAAACTCCTTCCTAACTGGAAAGTATTTGTACATATTTTTTCAATTGTAAATAATTCATTAAAATATACACATTTTATTTCAAATTACTTTAAACTATGTGCCTGTTGTTCTAGGCAATTTGAAAATTTGATTTTAAGAAGATTTGGTTCAAAATTTAAGAAGTGTGGACCACAGCAGTCAACTTATACTAGCTACTGTATTTTGTACATTGTGGGAGTTTGGGAGTCAGGAAATAAGAAGTTGTGTTTCTTGGTGTTCGATATACTTAAGAAATCCAAGCCATAACATCTTAAATTTTTGTCTTGCAAACTGCTTAACTATGGTAATTCTGATTCTAAGCCTGAATTGTTTTAAGTACAATTATAATTATTTTGGCTTCCTCTGAGTACTTTTTTTGTACTACATGCAATGTGTTCAATAAAATTCTGTTGTCATCAATGAAATCTGATGATTTTGGTTATACAATGAAAAATTCTTGTCATATGAGCAAGTGGTATAAATTAATTAAAATTTTTCTAAAAGATGTAAGTAGCAAACTATATGAAAGAATTGTAGTGCTCTGCTTAAAATGAGGCACAGCAGGATTTCAGTTAGCATTGTCAGAAATCACTACATGGATATAAAGTTGCTCAGAGTGACATTTATTTATATATTTTATCCTCTTCTGTATGGGACTTGGGTAATGAAGTGTATATTTGACTGTTGTTTGCCAATTGGAAAGGTTCCAAAAACAAGGGGACATTTGTACATGTGCAGATGTTGGCAGGGTTCCCTTTTCTCCTGTTGTCAAAGACCATTTTATTTTCACAAAGATATGTTTGTATCTGTTTTACAATATGGCATGTGAATAATATACCAGAATTGTATGGAGAAGTGTTTTATTTTACTTTTGCATGTTAAAACTATATAATTTCACACATTTACTTATTTTTAGTGATTTTACTTTTTATGCCAATGACTTTGGGAAACAGTTAACTCTTTTGTAAACAAAATTTCCAAGGTCCTGTAGGTAATTGAAATCCGGAGGAAGAGTTGAAAACATGTGGTTAGCAAACAGTTCTTGCACTTCACATTGGACATGAGTCTATCTGTCACTTTTCCCAGCACCCAAAAGAAAGAAAAAGTTCTCAGATATAAGCTTAAAAATATGCTTTTTCATAATTGCTAGAGAATTAGTAAATATTTTCTCTGAACTAAAATTGAATCAATTCACTTACTATAGTTCAAGATTCATGCTATCATATCTAAATTTTTGATTTATATGATTAGTGTTTTATCACAAAACTGAAGATAAAAATAAAATGTTATGTATACAAACAAGTAGTTATTGTGAATTGATAGAATGGGAAGGAAGAAAATGTAAAAATAGGTAATTATTTAGATGCAGTTGAGTTTTAAAAACCTTTTTGTTTTAAAGGTTGATAAACATTTTAATGTAAGACTGTTGAGCTTTGTCAGATTTATGAAAGATCAGGCTACAATTAATGCTACTTACTTTTTTTTTGAGGGGTCCAAGAAGAAGAGCCTCATCTCCAGCTCTCCGAATATATGTGGATTATTTGGTATTTAGCAGTAGAAGTAGGCTACATGTCTGTTCTGTAGTGCTTTCCTTTGCTTCTCCTGCAGTATTTGAATAAACACCATGTTCTCAGAATTCCCTTTTTCCAATTTAAGGAAGGTGCTCTGCTGAAGGAAAATACCTCAGATAAAATAAAGCCTATCATTTTATTTAACCTGAAAACAACTTGTTCATAGTCATGGAAGATTTTTGCTTTAGAATGTTAGTCCTCCCGGTAGTTATAAAATCTCTTAGAAAACCTTGAACTAGGAATATAAGTAATTCTGAAGTTGGGCAAACGGTGAACAGAAAATGTGGTGTCATACAACCAAAAGGACTTGGAGCGGAGGTTGCCTTGGTGAGATGTCAGATTGCTCTTCACTAGCTGCTGAGGGCAGGTTAAAAGACACTTCCCAGAATCCTTCTCTGTCTGTATTCCACCCCTAGGGCCTGCACCACTTAGTAACTAACACTAATTATATTTATAATTATTTGTCTGATACCTTGTCTCCTACTAAAGTTTTTATTTTAGAGACTGTTTAGTTCGTTCTTATTGCCAGCATCACACACAGTGCCTGGTGCCTGGTAAATGCAGCTGAATAATAGGCTTGCCATGCTGTCCATTCGAAAGAAAGGATTGCTTCCTTGTACTTAACACAAATCAAAAAGCTAAAGGAAAGCATTAATACTTTTATTTTTTATTTTAATTGTCGTTCAAGTACAGTTTTCTGTCTTTTACTCCCATCCCAGCCAAACCCCTCAGCCCTCTCCACCTCCCTCCCATTTCCACCCACCCCTAGTTTTTGTCCATGTGTCCTTTATACTTGTTCCTGCAAACCCTTCCCCTTTCCCCCTGAAATTCCCTCCTCTCTGCCCTCTGGTCACTGTCAGCCTGTTCTCTATTTCAGTGTCTTTGGTTATATTTTGCTTGCTTGCTTGTTTTGGTGATTAGGTTCCTGTTAAAGATGAGATCATATGGTATCTGTCTTTCACCGCCTGGCTTGTTTCGCTTAACATAGGAAAACATTAATACTTTTAGATTTGGTAATAAATGAGTGTCTTTTGTCTTGTTGGTTGGTCAGTTTGGTTCTGAGATTTTGATAAGCAATACATATTCTATTTTAGCTTTATCAGGTAAAGTTACCTATTTATTTTTCTCTCAGATCTATAGTAATGGTATGAATTAGAAAAGAAACTTAAGTTTCTCTCTGTTGAACTATTAACTATAACAAGAAAATCCAAGCTTACGAAATTGCTACTCAGAGTATTTGGGGATAGACCTAGGTTATCTTAATTAGCATCTCTTACAATATTAAGGTAATTCTTTTGTAGAGTTTTCCATCTGATGAAGGTTGGCCATTTGCAAAGTACCTTGGAGCTTGTGGAAGAATGGTGGCTGTAAATTATGTTGGAGAAGAACTGTGGAGCTACTTTAATGCACCATGGGAGAAACGAGTTGACCTCGCTTGGCAATTAATGGAAATAGCAGAGCAACTTACAAACAATGACTTTGAATTTGCACTCTACCTCCTGGATGTCAGCTTTGACAATTTTGCAGTTGGTCCTAGAGATGGGAAGGTAATCATTGTGGATGCTGAAAATGTTTTGGTTGCTGACAAAAGGTTAATTAGACAAAGTAAGTATATAACTTTTAGGTTTGTTTTTGTATGCTTTTTTTCTCTATGTCAAAATGATATTCACATTTGTATGAAGCAAATCCATAATTTTCACTTTAGGTGGCAACCTTGCATCTTTCTTTGTTTTATTTGATCAGTATCAGCAAATAAATACTGATTTTTACACATGCGTTCTTAGTCACAGTTTCTTCATCTTTAGTAAAATATCCTTTTGGTTCATTCAGACTCAGATATACTCTGAGTGTGTATATATGGATGTTTTTGTTTTTGTTTTACATGGCCTGTTGTCTTCTGTGGGTTAGGAGTCTAATGCAGAATTAAGTTTTATATACAGGTACAGACTACCAGAAAGACTATGCTGCTCTCAGGGAAGCCTTATTTTTCGTGCTGTTCTGCGGGGTCCCTACACTGTTTTTAATCATGTAGGTGATTCCTGGAGTTGCAAATTTCTAGCCTGATTTGACAGTATCACATCTTACCCAAAACTTTGCTCACCATTTACTTGTGAGCTCCTCACAGTGTAGGTGGGCAGAGATCTGAAGTGTTTTTAAAATTAAATGCCTTAGGAATTTTAAAGCATTGGGGACAAAGCCTATAATTCTATAACTAATTTACTTAGTAAAAAGAAACTGAAGTTGTTGCTCTTTGGTGAGAGTGTTATATCTTTAATTCCCTCCCCTCCCTTCGTATGCGGCACTTTCCATCAACAGAGACCAAAGTTTGTGGCACCTGAGGAACGCCTTGAATGTAACAGCAGTATATTAAGTGGACCTTGTTTGCTTGATCCTGTTAAATACTTGGTTTTCTCAGTGCCTGGTTCTGGTTCCACACTCACCAGACTGCTTTCTGGTTATATCCTGACTGCCCTGTAGGTCCTGCTGTGGAGTGGACACTTTGCGGAGTGCTGGTCCCCATTTACCTCTTCCTTCATTTGTGAGGGTGGCAGCAGCGTGTGCACCATGCTTTTCTTTCTTAAAAGTGCACAATTCATTGGTTTTTATTATATTCCCAGAATTCTGCCAACTTTTCCAAATTGTTAAAATATGCATTCCATTGTTTGTAAATTGATTTTTGTAGATTTATTGATGTGGACATTCTGAAATACATGTTACAATATTACACCAATGAATTCCTGAGTTGGAAAGAATACAACCTATAGCTTCTGTATTCTTGCATTTCACACAAAGAGTATTGCTCCAGGTCTTCGTTAGCACTGCCCAGTTCTTCTCAAATGGTTGTTGGTAGGGCTAACTAGGCACTTTGCAAAAGGCCACATCTGTTTTTTCACCCTCTTTTCTGAACTCTTTCTAGTAAATGACCTATTTTCCTTCACAGGAAAGTGCAGGTCTTGATGGGGCATCTCCATCAGTGTCTTCCTTGCCTTTAGCTTCTACGCTAGTAAAAACACTACACATTCATCCCTCTTCTTCATACTAGTTCAGCCAGTGTCTGAACTCATTGCATCAATCCATTTTCTCTTACCTTCCCACATGCAGGCTTGTCTGGGACTCTTTCCTGCTTTCCCTTGCTTTTCCACTGTGTTTATAAAAGTATTGCTTACTCTGCCTTTCTCTACTTCCTGGGCTTCCATCCATCCCTCAGTCATTAAAACCTGGCTTAGAAGTCTGCATTACCGTTAGCAACCACCGAATTGGCCAATTCCTGAAGTCACTGATTAGTAACAACTTCCTGAAATTATTTACTACCTTGGCTTTCCTCAGCTTAAGTAGTTCCTTTTTTAAAAACATTAATCTTACCTCCCACTTGCTTAGAGTTTTTAATGACTTCCCATTGTTCTTCAGTAAAATTCAAACTCCCTCCCAAGGCAAGATCTGTGTGACTCACTCTAATGTGCTGTTTTTTATATCCCTCTGTCCATTTTTGCCCTCAATGTCTCAGCTATAGTGGCCTTAAAGATTTCCTGAATGAACCTCTCCACTTTTGGGCTTCCCATGTGCAGTTTCCTTTGTCTAAAACGCTTCTTCCGTCTTCCATATACTGCTACGTACTTTCCTTCAAGCCTTAGTTTAACTCTCAGAGAGACCTGGCCACTCTATCTAACAGTAAAAAAGGGTATTTCTTTCATACATCTTTCCACTGTTTTTCTTCATAGTGTTTCCCAGAATTTATGATAGATAATGTTTATTTATTTACTTGCTTAGTTCCTATTTCACTTACTAGATTGTAAGCCAATGAGGATAGGAACCGTGCATACTAATCTGTTTTGTTTACCATTAGACACCCTTGCCTGCTGTAGAGTAGGCATTCAAATAACTACTTGCGGAATGAATGAGTTTCTTTCACTAACCTCTCCTCTGACAAACCCTTAACTTTTAAGGTTCTGCCTTCAGTCTTTTTTCTCCTTTGCTTTCAACATGCTTTCCAACACAATCAAGTCATTCTCTTGGGTCCATCAGTCTTTTATGCTGATGCATTCTAAATATATGTACTGTGTTTCTGAATTCAGTCATAAGTTTGGAGTTTGTTTCTAGTTGCATACATTAAATGTTCACTTGAATACCTCATAGCCACTTCATATTTACTCCGTATTTATATATAAAATGTTAACACTATTATATTAATAGTGTCTACCTTATCATCTAATTAGAACCTTAAACTTTACTTATATACTTACCTATTAATTTTTGTCACAAATGTTTCTACAATCTGGATTTTTTTTTACCTCTTCTATTAAAACTTTATTATTTTATTTTATTTTTTTAAATTTACTTTTAGAGAGAGGTGAAGGGAGGGAGAAAAAGAGAAATACTGATGTGCAAGAGGTAACTTGGATAGGTTGCCTCTTGCATGCCCCTGCCTGGGGACCTGGCCCAAAACCCAGACATGGGCCCTGAATGGGAATCAAACCGGCAGCCTCTCCGTTTGCAGGCCAAGGCTCAATCCACTGAGCCACATCAGCCAGGGCTGGACTTCTTCTTTAGTTGCTGTCACTGTGTTAGTCTCTCCAGTCTTCAGCCTAAAAGTATCTTTCTATAAAACAAATTGTGGTCATGACCACACAAGATACAACGTATTTCTCTAGTCTCTTCTGTACCTGTACCTCCTCCCCAAGTACCTGTTGTACACTCTCGCCACAGTGAACTTACTCTTTCCTGAACTAGCTGGACCAGTCCCTTAAGTGCATGCCTTTGCACATACCGTACCCTTGGCCTAGAGTGATGTTAGTGATGTTTTCCTTTTTTTTTTTTTTTTTTGGCTTGCTTATCTTGTAAGGCAGCCTGTAGCAACCTGAGGCAGAAGTAGCATTTCCTCTGTGTTCCTGTGCCATGCTACTACTGTATGATACTTTGTATAAATGGAAGGTTTTCCTCTCCCCAGGGTGTCCAACCCATGGCGTCCAGTCCATGGCCTGGAGGCCGCGTGTGGCCCAGGATGGCTATAAATGAGGCCCAACACAAAATTGTGAATTTATTTAAAAACCTTCTTTTGCTCATCAGTTTTCAGTAGTGTTTATATATTTAACATGTGGCCCAAGACAACTCTTCTTCTTCCAATGTGGCCCAGAGATGCCAAAAGTTTGGACACCCTACTGAACCCTTCAGTAGTAGGGACCTCATCTGATCCTTCTGTCTGGCACTTGTGTGCTCACAATAAATCTTGTATCAATATATAAATTAATATATTTAAATGTTTAAAGTCAAAATATAATTTTAAGAACAAAACTACTATGTTAGTGAATTGTCATATTTTGGGAATCAGTAAAAACTGTTAAAATGTGTTTTTCTCTTTCTGCTTTTTCTTGTTTTACAGATAAACCTGAAAATTGGGATGTATGGTATGAAAGCAAATTTGATGACTGTGATAAGGAAGCTTGCTTATCATTTTCAAAAGAAATTCTTTGTGCTCGTGCCACTGTGGACCACAATTATTATGCGGTTTGTCAGAACCTCTTATCCAGACATGCCACCTGGCGTGGCACTTCTGGAGGGCTCCTTCACGACCCACCAAATGAAATTGCCAAAGATGGCCGACTGGAGGCCTTGCTGGACGAGTGTGCTAATCCAAAGAAGCGCTACGGCAGGTTCCAGGCTGCTAAGGAACTGCGTGAATACCTAGCACAATTAAGTAACAATGTGAGGTAGTCTATGGTGAACTTTTCTCCCTTCAAATAGCACTGGCTAATACTAAACCAACAAAAACTGTCTAGAAAAAGGAAATTTGGAAGTAATACATTCAGAGGATGGTAAACGTGCACTGATAGATCTTACGTTACATCCATCAAAATAAGACATTATTTCAAAAATCATATGAATCGTCTGCAGATAGGTTTGCTCTTACACTTTGGAGACTTGAGCTTTCTTCGACTGGTTTGCCCCCTTGAATGCCTGAGTGCATTAAAGAATATTGTTAAGCTATTGGAAATGAATCTGATAGTTACATTGGCTTGTGTATCAAAGGGTACTTGGTACTTGACTTAGTTGGCATTACTATCATGATTTTGTGAATCTCTTACATTTTCTTTGAATGTCAAGTTAGATTGGCCTGTTTTATAGGCCACTTTTCCCTTCCAATGTATAGTTTTTGTTTTTTCATTTTTATGTTTTTTATTCAGTCTTACATATTCAGGTTACTGTAGGTGTTCATTTAAATTTGGGCTAGTTTTCATTCAGTGCTATGCGGTACATACTAATTTAAGGCAGGATTCCAAGGTTTACTGTGTTTTTTCAGAAGGTTGAATGTTATGTAAATACTTTCCTTCCCACTTTCTGTGGTTTCACCATTGCATGAGGTCATTTAAGGTTATTTAACAGTTACATCACTCTATGCCAATAATTACAAATGTACACTAAACATGAGGTTGGCATATGTTGCAAAATGTCATTTAGTCCTTTAAAGGCTTTGATAAGAGTATATTAGTAACTTTCACCTTGATGTTAATTTTGAGAGGAAAAAAAACCCAGTATTTTTAAAATGCTAACTCTAGTCCAAGATAGTAATGCAAATGCCAAAGAAATATTAGACCTAGTCCTATGGTTAGAGTTTAAAATTGGTCACTTACTCATTCTTATTATCCCACTTCCAATACTTTCTCTGTCATTATTAAATTGAAATCTCCCTAGTTATTTTATGTTCAAAAGGTAAGCTACTGCTTCTCAGTATAGATAACTTAAAGATATTCTACCTGTTATTCATCAGTAGATTTGACAAAAATTAACATGGTAGTCATCATCTGAGTTTAATCAGGCCTCATAAATTTTGATTGATGAACTAGTAATTTTTACTGTAAGCAGACAGTTTAGCCAGTCTGCTGAACTTGGTCTTCACTACCCAATTGTTAAACATCAAACATCAAAATTTAAATATTTGGGTAAAAATGAACAAATGTGTGAAATTTGTGGGTATTTTAAAAGTTACAATTTATATATGTTGACTGTCACTAACAGTGATATTTTTCTGTTTGAAATCATTAATTTTGTTAATGGCGAAGTTTGGTATAGTGTGAAGTATTTAGTTCTAGACTGACCTTATTCTTAATCAGAAAGTGATTAAAATATGCACAACCAAAGCCAGGTTTTTCTTCTGTTTGTCATTCATTCAGCGACTATTTTATTGAACATCAACTCTGCCAGGCACATTACTAGCTGCTACACACTGAACATGACATGGTTAACTTACTTTACAATGATTATCAAATACTTTAATGTAGGTATATCTTAAGTTGAAATAGCATTCATTAAGTTAAGATGATTTCATGTTATTTTACTATGGTGATGGAAATTCTATTTGTACCAACTATAACTGGGTTGCTATAAAAAAGAGCAGGATGTTATTAATAAAGGTAATCCCAGTTTAAAACTGGATGAAGGGTAAGATCTCTTCATTATAAAGTAGATTGCAGTATGTTAACTTTTATACATCAGTATGTTGCGTATATCAACTAGCCCTCAAACACTTAAGTGCTAGGAATTTTACTATGCTTTTTACAACTTTGAGGGGATTAGTTAAAATTACTTGTCAGACATTCAAGCCTCTTAATCAAAGCTTAAGACAAAATACACATTTTCAAAATGGAGCACCTTTTATATTTGATAAAGTATTCATTACAAACCTTAAAATGCTGATCATAGAGGGGTTGCCTCTCTGTGGTCTAGCAAACATCTTTTTGAAAGTGACTGATTGCAGGAGAGGAAGTGAGAGAACAGCTGCCTGTAGTGACTGCTATGTTAGGTAGTTTTTAAAACTGCCATTCCCCTCCCATTCCCCCAGATTATGTGGAATTTCTTTTATCTTTGGAAAAAGGTTGAGAAGATGCTAGAAGAATTAGGAATTTCAAATTACAGGGAAAAATGTGTATGTGAAAAGCAATAAATATTTTGTTCACTTTGCTATCAAGATACTCACTATCAGATATTTATTATACAGCAGCAATTTATATTTTTAATCATTGCCCATTAATAGATGCAGTAAAATATTTTTGAATCAGACATTTGGGGTTTGTATGTGCATTAAAAGTTGTCTTTTGTACTGTAAGTTACTGTTTAATTTGAATATTTTATCAGAACTGTCTCCCTGTGCCTTTACAACATAAAGTTGTTTCTGCAACTTTAATGCTCTTAATAAAGCATACTTTAAGAATCACACTTGTCAGACTATCTCTTAACTTCAATGATCAAAATTTTTTCTTGAGTGAAAAGTGAGGTTATGTAGATAAGTCATTTGTTTTCTCTTGCATTTATTTTGACATAATTTTCAGAAACTATCCTGATGTGAGCTGGACTTTGTGTTTCCTTCTATTTATTTTTCTGTAGTCATGACATTTTTAACTTTCACTACTAAAATGTAATAAATTTTATTATAGAGTTATTCAAATGTATACAAAAGAGGAACAGTAAGGAACAGTTCCTAATACAAGGAACATTAAGTAGTATAACCGTTAATGCTAACTTCAAAACTTAACTTGTTTAGATACTCCAACCTACTTGCTTCCAGCTTATTTTGAAAAAAACCTGGAGATATTTAATTCAAGTGTTTTACACATTAGCCATTTTCTTCTTCAACAAAACCACAATATTATTTTATATCTAAAAAATTAATAGTAATACCTCAATATTACTAAAAGCTTAAAATCCAACTGCAAGGGTTCTGAATCACTGGCTCTATACCAAGAGTAATATGATTATCAATAAGCTTAATAACAAAAATGGATTGTAACACATTAAATATGTAAATTATGCATTCAAAGTGATAACAGAAAACAAAACAAACCAGTTTAGTCATATTTGGAAGGCTATTGAGGATTTATTCTGAAAACTGGTAACTTGATTAGGAAGAAGCATTTATCCTGCTTTACCCAAGGTCATTAGATAACTGAAGGGAAAAGAATCTATAGATTATGTAGAATTATCCCAGTTAATAAATGCAAGAGTCTTGTTAGAGTGTTGCTGTTTCGCAGTTCCTAAATAATTGACAGGAGCTTAGGTGATGATTATGAATGGCTGCAAAAGCTATTAATGGAAAAGCTGATGAGGAATTTTGTATGAATGGCTCAGGATGTCAAGACCTGAATTTGCTGCTCAGTCTTAATGATGTTCCTTCCACTCAGCAAAAAGTAGTACCCAGCAACACCTGTGAAGTGTCTTGCCAGAAAAATTCCTGAACCTGGTCAAGCCCACAAATCTATCCATTAAGGAGAAGCACAGCATAAAGGAACATGTTAAAGGACATCATGGGGATGCAGTCAACAAAGTCTAGAACGTGGTCCATTTTACAGGATAAATAACTTGGTTTTGTTTATCAAATTGTAAGGAAAAGGGGTAGGGGAAGCTCTTCATTAAAGGAGACTTAAGTAACACGTAAAGTAAATGCAAATGTTACCTTTCTACCCTGATTTGATTTTAACAAATCAATTTCGAAATAAAAATTTGAACTGAACTATAAGGTAATGTCTTGGGTAACCTTATGTACTTAATTTTGCACTTGCTTTAATATGTGGAAAAACAGAAGTAGCTGTTCTATTCTGTAGAAAGTTATAGCCACAGTTGATTATACTAGTCAGCTATATGCCTAAATTTTAGAATAGGGCATTTTAGTTCTTTTTGTTTTGAAAAGTATTTGCTCACAGTCCCAAAATCAAGTAGTCGCAAACCTGGGGCTTAACACGGATTTTCTAATTGCCTGGGACATTCTACTGTAGTGGGATGCAACTTCTAAGAACCAGGAGCTTATAATTGGAGACAATCATATAACTGTAAAAACCTTCACATGCATTTCCTCAATTATCAAATTAGGGGAGGTGAAGACGGGTGAGGGCAAGGAAACCCAAGGAAGGGAAGAAATCCCAAGTGTGATACAGACAATTGAAAAAGAAGAGGATGTAAGGGTTAAGAGACATGGGGAAAGGAGGGTAGAAAATGAGGAAAATTAACAGGGTTAATCCCTTTTTCCTTTTGACCTCAGAACTTTAGGACTCCCCAACATCTATACAGATTACTTAGATTACTCTTCTCATCATGAGTTTGGTGATATATTCCATTTCTAGGGATCTACCACAGCCTTTTACATTTTATTGGTTTTACTTTTCATTGTCCTAAAAATGTTGACACTGTAGGCAATGCCTTATTACCCTATGTTTTAAGAATATAGACTTGTAAGAAAGTTTGCCTTGCAAGATGACATCATTAAAAATAAGCCCAACAGTTATTCAGTTAGGCTTTTAATTTTATTAATTTCAGCTTTTTGTGTGTATCACAGATGTTTAGATAACTCAAGATCTTTAAAGAGGTTACTTATAGGCTGTGAGAGGAAGACGTGACTCACAGAACTCTTGAGTATTTCATTTGAATTCTGGAACAACGCCAGTGACCCTCTAATGTTAAGTGGTCTTACTGATTTTTATTTCTTTGTAAGGACTAGTTTTAGTTTTTGTAATATGTCTTCATCCATTTTTCTAGCTACCCAAATTACTTCACTGTCCGCGCAGTGTCCTAGGACTTCTCATGAAGGTTATATTTACATTTTTTGATAAACTTTTGAATATTTGGTTGGTATGGAGGGAGTGGTGAGGAAAACACCCACCCCAAATTATTTTCTGAGACTTGCTTTAAAAGATATGTTTTCAGGTGTTTTGTCAACAATTCTAAAATTCAGTCTTTTAGAATCTTTTTTAAGTTAGTGCCTATATGTTTATAGTAATACCATGGGTTGCATTTCTTTGATTTTTCTCACTGTTATTGGGACATACATACATATTTTGTGCTCCTTTTATGTAATGGTTTTAAACTTAATTGCATATGTTTGGGGAATAGAATAAAGTAAAATTACAGGCAGAAGATTTTGGTCTTAGAAACTAGTTAATGATATCGCTATACTCTGAGTAAGGTGTGGTGAAATTTGTAAGTCATTTGCTGCTGTTAAAGGCAAACAGAAATCTGGAACACTTAACACTCATTGTTTCCCATGGTAAAATCATGTTTCTTGGATGTCACTTGAGAAGAGGCAATTAAAAAGGAAAGATATCCATCTTTGAACTGTTAAAAATAGATACTTAGACATTTCTGAGAGGAGGGAGCATTTGAGTCTCTTTGACATTTACCAGTTGTTCCCGTTGGCAAATTATTCAACATCTATCAGATAGTGTTCCCATAAAGAAACACAGAATTTCCTCTGTGACTCCATTACACGTCTGGACAGATAGGGCAATGTATAGAAAAACACTTTGTAAGGGCTGACGTGCTAAACAAGTGTATCGTGATGACAAATAAACATCGATGGTTTGCCCAGAGAGAAAGACTTGATTCAAGGATTAAGTAATTAGCTTCTTGCCAGTGGACCGCAGCCCCCAATGACTTTTATCTCTTTTTAAGTTACGACTAAATTAGTTTTAGCAGAAGGAAGAGGGACCAGAAGTTGCCAAAAATGTGATTCAGCATGAAAATTTTAAGTTTTCAGTGTTTTTGCTGTATAAGATAATTTGTACTCAGCTAAGGAGAAAAAATAAACTTTTAGGGGGAAGGAGGTCTGATCCAAGACTATTTACTATTGTCAAATTCTCATTTTTGAAGCTTAGCTTTTTTCATCTTTTGTTCAAATAAGCATAAGAAATTAATGTCAGTTACCAAGATACTTAGGTTATGACTACTCACTTTCAGCTGTGGTTTCATTATAAATCTTTGGTTTATCTGATCAAAATTAAATGAAACAAATATCTCTAACTTGTCTTAACATTTCTCCAAAGGAAACACAGTGAGGCTAACATAGCAAAATTTGCAATCTCATTAATAATCAGTGAATAATCCACTCATCTCTGCCCTCCGTGGTGGAAGGAAAGAGGACCAGTAAAAATCGTAGGGAATCCAATGGAACTTTCCTTGGCAGAATCTGAGTCTCAGGAAAGGATTTAGTAGTAGAGGGACGGGGGTGCTAGGAGGCAAAGAGAAGGCCCTCTTGGTGGATCCAGACATTTTCTTTGTCCTTCCTGATGCCTGTACTAAAAAGTTTCTGAAAGAAATACATGAATAGGTGCCCATTAAAATCATCCCTCTCCCCCTACTCCAGCTCTTCTCTTCTTCAGATAAGTAACTGCTGTTAATTCTGTTTGTGTTGGAATGCATTTATGTAAGTATAGTATTTTGTACGTAATGGAGATCGCAGTAACTACATAATAGGAATTACACAATCGTCATTTGGATTTTGTTTTTCATGGTGGAGCCTCAGAACTGTCAGTCTAAATATATCTACTTCATTCTTCTGAATTGGGTTGGCAAACAGTTTCTTTAAAGGCCAAATAGTAAACGTTTTAGACTTCACAGGCCATGTGGTCATCTTGCAATTACTGAACTCTTAACATTTAATAACAAAAGCAGCCATAGGCAATGCATAACTTATGAGCACAGCTGTGTTCCAGTAGACTTTATTTGCAAAATCAGGCCGGGTTTGGCCCCTGAGTCACAGTTTGCCAAACCCCTGTGCTAACTTATGCATATGATTAATCATGTCCAATTTTTCACTATTAAACACTGTTCGTAGGAATATATTTTGGAAGTAACCCCCTACATGTGTGAGTACTTCTGTAGGAAGCGAAATTGTCAGGTTAAAGTACACATATTTAGATATGTAAATATTGCTTCCAAATCCTCCAAGATCTTTACCAACATGTAGTCCCCAAAACAGTAAAATTGGGCTTCTTGCTGCCTGTCAACACTATTATTTATTTTTATTTTTACCAGTAAAATGTGCAAAATACTATTTTCCTCATTTTTATTTGCAGCTGCTTATAAAAATTAGTTGAGGAGACTTGAGAGAATTAATCCCAAATTTTATTTGCAGCTGCTTATAAAAATTAGTTGAGGAGACTTGAGAGAATTAATCCCACTCCCTTACCTTTTCTCTGACTAATTTAGAATAAATGAAGAGGCAGATGCAGGAATCAAGAAGACGGAGACTATTACCTATGCTGTTGATAAAGCTGTTGGACATTATGGCCTATATCCACGGTAACAGTAGTTTTCCAAATACTATGTTCTACAATTAATCTTTCCCAGTTTTATCACAGGCAGAGTTGGAAGACTACAGATCTGCCATTGGCAGTCTCTCTTCAGAAAACATATGGAAAAGCAGAGAATTTGTGATTCCTAAGACAGTTACGTCCCAAAAGAAAAGAGAAAGTGGCTGGACTGCATAGGTCGAAGTGTGTTTCCCAAGCTCATGGGTTAGAGTTGTCACGGGGGGTGGGTGGGGGCACGGGGCACAAGACACATGCTGAGTGCCACCTGGAACAGCAGCACGAAGTCCATCGTCCACCAGCAAACATCCAGCTCTAGCCTCGGTGCGGCAGACCACCCGCCCAACAAGTTAATGGCCATTTAACTTCCTGTGAACTGCTCTTTTCCTTTGCTCATTTTTAAAAGCTGGTTTGTTCATGTGTTTCTGTTGCTTTGTAGGAGTGCTTCATTTTATTAGGGGTATAAATTTTTGGTTATTTGTATTAAATCTAAGATGCCATTGCTTGTAAAATATTTTATACCCTCCCAAGGGGAGGGAGGTTTAATGTCACAATGAGTGTTATATCACAATGACTTAAAATTTTTATTTCATGTGTATTGAAAGTTTGCTTAGACTTGTGTGTGTATAGTTAAAAGGGAAAATAAGCAAAAGAGATGGGCTAAGCTATTTGTAAAACGTTTCAAATTCAAGGTCACCCACTCTCTTGGCCGACGGATGTCTCTGTGCAGTGCCCTCGCTGGACGTGTTTCTCCAAACTGTGCGTCATCGAGAATTTGGGTGCGGCCGCAGTTCTCTGAGAGGGCTTCAGTGCCACCCCGGAACACGCTCCAGGCCGTGGGCACCAATTCTGTGTTTGATGCCGACACTGTTCATACTTAGCAGTAGATATAACAAGGTTTCTGTTGTGGACCGTTCAGCCTGGTTTCAGGAGTTGTAACCCTCACCCCATGGTGGGCTGTGTAAGAGCCCAAGAGACCCACTTCATCTGGGTCTGCTCTGTCACAAGGATGTGACCTACTAAGGAGACAAAGCTTATCTCCCTGGCAGGAGCACTGCTTCTGCCTTACCCATCTCTGGCCCCATAGCTTGGTTGGCAGTCAATGACCGGTAAGACTCCTCATGGGAGGGGCAACCTAAGCCAGGGGCAACCTAAGCCAGACGCAACCACTTGGAAGGCCTCATGGAAGGACTCGGGGGGTTGCAGCAAAGAGGATATGATGGACCCTCACCGCCCACCCTCCCCCACCCCCACACCCGCCCCAGCTATTCTGACTAGCCCTAAGTCCTCATTTCCGTCTGGGAGATGTCTCCTGCATCCTAATCGGCTTAAAGCCTGAAACTGTTGGGGTGATCGGTGCAGCCCTGTCCTGGCCAAGACGGCCCCTTGGGTGATTGGCATAAGAAAGAATTCCTAAAGTCCTGTGAAACCTGCTTTGCTAAGAGTGCTCTTCCTGAGGTGACAAGTGTCCCAGGAGGAAATGAGCATGTCTCCCAAAGTTTGGCAACCCCCCTTCCTGACAAACACTGGCTCTGGATTAAGCCCTCAGATTTCTTTGACATGTTAAACTTGTATTCCGGTGTATTGGAACCCAATAAAAGCCTAGTGAGGAAGGGGCTCTGGGTCATTCTCCCCTGAGAGTTTGACCCCTTTCCTCCCTAAGCAGTAATGTCTTGGTAGTTTTTATTTTCATCTGTGATAAACGGGGGGTTCTACGGGCGAAGCCCTCCGCAGGTTTCAAACAAACGAACAAAAATATAGGACCTGAAACTTCCTCCTTCTGTGGTTTTTGAATAGTATGTTGCGTGAAGTGTTCAGGGGTAGCGCCTTCTCAGTGGTAATGGGAATAAAAGCTGAACTGGAACATGTGCAGCCAGTGGCCCCACTTAACAACTCCCTGGCAGCCCGCAAGCATGATACCGTTGATTATAACACAGAAGTTGATTTCGGGTATACTAAGATTTGGAGAAATCTTTGTTATAATTGATGAATTAGACTTTTTTTAGTGTGTCATGATACATTTTTTCTTTGTGGTAAGATATATAAAAAATAGTCGCCTACTTTATGTGTACAATTCAGCAGTATTCATTGCATTTACGACGTTGTGCAACCATCACCACCATCTACTTCAGTTCTTTTCATCACTCCAAACAGAACTACCCGTTCGGCCGTAGCTCCCCACTTCTTTCCAAGCCTGTGGTAATTTTTAATTTACTTTCTGTGTCTCTAAGTTTGCCTGTTTAGACATTTTATATATGCGGAATCCTAACAACAGTTCTCCTTTTGTGAGTGGCTTCTTTCACCTAGGATAATTTTTCTAAGGTTCATCCATGTTGTAGCATGTATCAGAATTTTATTCGTCATTAAGGCTGAATAATACTCCATTGTGTGCATATGCTGTATTTGTTCATCCATTCATCTGTTGATGGATACTTGAATTGTTTCCATCCCTTGATTATTGTGAATAATGCTGAAATGAACATCGGCATACAGGTATGTGTTTGAGTCCTTGTTTTCAATTCTTTGGGGCATATACCTAGGAGTAGAATTACTGGATTATACAGGGACTCTACATTTAACTTTTTCAGAAACCTCCAAACTGTCACGTATCTTTTAGCTCTAACATCTGATTGACGCTAGGTGAGCAGAGATGAGTAGACAGTTGTTTCTTTGTTCCTGAACTGGTAAGGAAACAGTAATGACTCTGAGTGAACTGGGAGCAAGCATCTGCAACAGTGTCCATGCAGGTTCCTGTCTTACAAGTGCAAGAGCTACCAGAGGTTATTTAGAACAATGAGATTAGCTGTAGTAAATAAATCCAAGGAGTAAGGCTATGCCCACAGTTACACCCTTTCTCAGGAACCACATGGATGACCTGGGGCTTGGGAAGGAAAGAAGCAGATATGAGGAGACAAGGAGAGAGAAGGAACAATGAATCTATTAATATCATTTAAAATAATACCACATGTTATGGACACATGTCAAGTGACAGGCATCATGCTTAACATTGTACAGTCATGGGCCGCTTAATGATGGTGATGCAGTCTGAGAGGTGCACGGTTAAGCGATTGCCACATTGTGCACACATCGCAGAGTGCCTGTACACACACACAGATGGTCTAGCCTACTGCACACCTGGGCTGTATACTATAGCCGATAGCCTATTGCTTTAGGCTACAAGCCTGTACCACAAGGAACAAGCCTGTGCTGGGCGCATGCTGCTGTACAAAACAACTCGAGAGTAAAGGAGCCACAGTAAGCACGAGATGCATGCAGCTCTGCCCGTGTAACAGCATAGTTTCACAGCAAACGTTTTTGTAAATAGAGTGCACTCTAAAATAACAATAAAAAGTGTAGTATAGTAACCGTATGAACCAGTAACAGTCTGTTATCATTATCAAGCATTGTGTAGTGTACGTAACTGTGTGTGTTGCACTTTGGCAGCACAGTAGGCTTGCATATGCCAGCATCACCCCGAACATGTGACTAATGCGTTGTGCTACAATGTTACCACAGCTCTGACCATTAATACCACTATCATATTGCTAGACGATTGGAATTTTTCAGCTCCATTATAATTTTATGGGACCATCATGCTATAAGCATTCCATTGTTGACCAAAAAGCTGTCATATGGTACACGAGTATATATGTAATCTTTAAAGCAAGGTTGGTATGCTATTTTCATTTTACAGATGAGATCTGTCCACAAGGTATCCGGCCATGTAATATGAAAAATCAAGACATTTATTGAAGAAGATACAAGATACAAGAAACATTGTACATAGGACAGTGATGCCTCAGTTCCCTTCAAATCAGGAACCTTAGGGCCTCACACAGTTCTGCCAGTAGCCATCACCTGCCCTGTCGTATTTTCCTGAATCTCATTGACAGTCTGAAATCTCTTCCCTTTCAAAGGTGATTTTAGTTTTGGGGAAACCCAGAAGTGTCAGGACACCAAATGTGGGTTGTAGAGGGGCTGAGTCACCTGGTGATTTGATGTTTTACCAAAAAACTCTGCATGAGATGTGGTGCATGGGGCGGGGGGGGCGGGCATGTTGTGGTGATGAGACTGCCAAGCACCAGTTGCCCACAGCTGTGGCCTTCTGAATCATTCGAATAGTCTCTGCAGGGGAATGTTCACACTTAATGCAAAATTTGATGCAGACTCATTGCTCTCCTTGCTCAGTCATTTTGAATGCAATGGCCACACAGTACACATGCTCACTCAGTGGCATGTACCACCCCCACTGACTAGTACAGTGAAGCTGTTATTGTTCACTCATGTGTTCCAGTCCACTGTCCTTGACTGCCACATTACAGTGATGTCACGTAAAGTTCTCATTGTATTAACAATAGCTGCACTTTTTCCAGACAGATGTTGTGGTATAGTAACTCTTGCCCTGGAGGTTGTTCAGAGGACTTACACTTTTGGCATATTTATTTTCATTTTGTGTGTCTGTAGTGTGATTATACATGTGTGTATATGTATATATGTCTGTGGGTTTGTGTATTTCAAATGCATGTGTATGTATATATGTGAATGTGGGTATACGGGTATTTTAATATATACTTAAATAACTCACTTGAAGGTCAATGGGTCATCCAGACTTGCTCAATACAAAGAGCTAGGCTGAATAGGAGACTTCAAGGTTATAGAATAGAAAGCTGGGAAAGCAGATGGAAGGAAGGTTTAAACCAGAGATAGGAAACTAGAATTCCCTAAGAGTTAGTTGCTAGGTTTGTTTTTAGGATGTTTTTAGAGTTACAGAAAGGTTGCAAAGACAATACAGAGAGTTCCTGAGAAATTCTCACCCCGTCTCCTCAGTGTTAACATCTTTCATCACAATGGTAAATTTTTTGCAACCAAGTACCAGCATCGGTACATTATTGAGAAGACTCCATACTTTATTCAGATTTCCGTAGTTTTGCCCTAATGTACTTTTTCTGTTCCAGAATGTCACATTGCATTTAGTCCTCATGTCTCCCAAGCCCCTCTAGCCAATGACAACTTCCCAAAATTTCCTGGATTCTAAAAACCTGGACAGTTCTAATGGGTACAGTCTGATGTTTTTCTCATGGTTGAACCTGAGTTTTGGGATTTTGGAAGGATGGCCACACAGGTGAAATGCCATTCTCATGTCATACCAAGGGTTCATGTTACCAGTGTGACTCAATCACTGATGATGTAAACCTTGGTCCCCTGCCCGAGGTAGCACTTGTCAGGCTTTTCCACTGTGAAGTTCTATTTTCCCCTTCCCTGGTCTACTCTTTGGAAGCGAGTCACTAAGCACAGCCCCTACTTACCGGGTAGGGAGTTAAGCTGCATCCTTCAGAGGGGCAGGACCTATAGAAATTATTTGGAATTAGTTTGTTCAGGAGACTTGTCTCTTCTCCCCCATTTATTTATATCAGTGTAGACTCATGGGTAGTTATTTTATACTTTCAGTTAGAACCCAACATCATTTTTATTTTTTGCTTGAGTTATTTCAGTTTTGGCCATTGGGAGCTCTTTAAGTTGGCCCCTGTATCCCTTCGACGTGCCCACACTATTTTTTTTTAACGTATTTTTACTTTCTGGCATGACAGAGTCCTCCAGATTCACTTTGTGTATGCATGTTACCTGCCCCAGCCCTAGTACCAGCCATTTCTCCAAAGAGCACCGGTTCCTTAATGGGAGAACGGTACATAAAGTAAGATGTGGGCCCTTGGTGTCCTTCTTGCTTTTGTAGTGCCATTGCTTCCAAGTCCCTCAGTGGACACAACTAGGAAATAGATGTATGTGTATTAACATACATGTATGCATGTATGTTAATGTTTACATACCTATCTATAGCTAAACTAAACATTATACTGATGTCTCCAAATCTCATCCAGGGCCACAAGGTTTATTTTGGCCTCCACCCTGTGTCTGCAGCCTCCTTCTCCAACAGTGAGAAAGCTGGCTCCCAGGGCTGCCATGCCTTCACTTGTCCCGTCCCAGTGCACACGTACATCAGTGTCTGAGTTGTAAAGCCATCCCCCACAGGAAACAACTCTCAATCTAAGCACGGTTTGATGTGCATTTCCTATTGTTTTTAGTCTTACAGTTTCCAGTCAAAATATTATTTTCCAAAGTCACTTAGGCTCAGCACCTTTTCTTTAAAGGCCGTTTTTCTTTCTTGGGAGCTAGCACTCTAGATTGTATGAGAAAAAAATGTGTTAAAGATAGCATGCAAGATTGTTTTTGAAGATGCCCAATAATTCCTCCCATCTTGTATACAAACCCCTTTACCATGGGAACTTTCTCCTTCCATTGAAAGGTGGGTTTCATTTCCCTGCACCTTATGTCTGGAACTGGCTTTCTTAGTTGTTTTGGCTGATAAATGTGGCAGAATGGTGTGATTTTGACCTAGACCTTGAGAGGCTTGCAGTGTTTGCCCTTGCCCTCCCGTCACTGCCGCTGCACTGTGAAGGAGCCTGAGTGTACCTGAAGACCTGTGGCCCAGAAGGCAAGCAGTGCCCACTGCCCCCTATGTCCATGAGGCCATTGTAGACCATCCTGCCTCAGCTGAGCCAATTAATACCTGCAGCCATGGAAGCGACTTGGCAAAAGCCACAGAGGAACTGCCCAGTGCTGCCCAGCCTAAACTGGGGACTCACTGAATTATGAGCAAATAAAAATGTAGTTCATTTAAGCTTATATATTTAGGTCATTAAGTTTTGGAGTACTTTGTTAAGCAATGATAAATAGATGATCCAGGCAGTAATGCAGCCTGGACATTTTTTAACGTTTCAAAAAGTTTCTATATCTCACCCTACCTAAGTTGTTAGAATGTTCCCAATAGACTGTATCATAGCAGCCAACTTAACTCACTGGAGGTCACGTGATAGCACTGCAGTTTCCATAAACAAATACCATGAATCAAGCTATTTATTTTATGTTTCTCTAACATAGATGATTTTCATAAAGATTTCTGATGCTGGCTGGATCTTCAGAACTTCGAGGGATAGCGAGACATTCAGTTCGTGCAAATAAATGGCGAGGGAGACCTTCCAACGCACAGCATCTCCTCAGTCGTTCTGACTTCCCTGGTGCCTCTTTGTAAAATCACTTTAAATTTCTGGATCCTGTTTTAAAATTGAAAGCTTTCTATGTTTCTTGTTTATTCCCATCTTTTCTTTCTCTCACCTTGATTTGTGTGTAGAGTGTTACGTGTTTTTGTCACGGTAACTGCTCATAATGCTTTGGCTCTTTATCTCCAGTATCAGCTTGGTCAGTGGGGACCTGCGGGTCCTGTCCCCTGGGACAGAGCTTGCACAGAGCTGCTCAGGGAGGCCTGCTCTGCAGTGGTGGAGATGCCCACAGGTCCTTAGAGCATGTGCTCTACCCCAGGAATGCCGCCCTGTGTGATGGAACGTCAACATGCAGGCAGTTCCTGGAGTGTAGACAACACTTAAACACATGACCAGACAGCCCTAGAAAGAAATGGGTTTGTTACTCTTTAGTAGAGAGATTACCTCAACAGATTACATCAGAGACCTTTAAAAACCCGTAACTAATTCTTTCTTTTTAGAATTTAGGACCAAAAGTAATGTGAGCAGTTTAGTCCAGTTGTTTTTGAAATTAGGAAAACTATTTGCTAACAAAATCCCTTGTGAATTCCCACACTGACTTCCTTAGCCATTGCCTGGACTCACCTCGGGGTGGTCCCAAAGGAGGCACTCCCTCAGAACCCTATTATTCTGAAAAACACAGCTTAAAAATCATACATCGAATCTGGTTTCTTCATTTGATACATGACAGATTAGACTGGAAGTGATTAAAGTCACTACAAGACTGTAGTAGAGGGAGTTGATGGCAATACTTCGTGTGGAAACTGGTCTCCTGCCCCACTTTGGGTCTTCTTTCTTTTTTTAATCCTCATTGGAGGACATTTTTTTCATTGTTTTTAGAGAGAAAGGAAAGGAAAAAGGGAGGGAAGGGAGTGAAGAGAGAGGGAGAGAGAGAGAGACATCGATCCATTGCCTCCTGTAGTACCCCGACTGGGGATCAAACCTGAAACCTAGGTATGTGCCTTGACTGGGTTTTGAAATGGCTGCCTTTCAGTTTACAGGATGATGCTCCAACCAACTGAGCCACACTGGCCAGGGCCCAGTTTGGGTCTTCTTGCACTGCATATTCTAATGCTCAGTCCACCTCCCCCCACTTAGGAATCTTTCATAATGTATATCAGTATGACCAATATTTGAAGTTCTCTTTAGCAATTTTATTTTCTTAACATTTATTTAAAATTGATGTGCTTTTTATACTTATGATGGTGGAGTGGTGAATATTAAAAATGAGTAGTAAACAAAGTAAATGCATGAGGTAATGCTTAAAACTAAAAAAAGTAGATTTAACTCATTTTTAATGGTAACCACAACAAAAATCTAAATTAAAAGGTATAGAACCACTTTAAAACTTCTCACTTGATTCTAATTTTCTTCTCGTGATGCACACTTTTCTCAAGTTCAAAATCAATTTGGAGAAAAATTTGTTCAGTCTTAACTGAAATCATAAAGCTAATTCTCAATTAGAAGCATGCTGTTACCATCTCTAAAATCTAGATGAATCTGGGCAATCATGGAGAAAATTGTTAAGCTCTCTAGAGCTTTAGCAATGCTTTTGTTGTTCTGACAAGCTAGTCAGGTTGTGAAAAACATATCTAGGTAATTGGGTCCCTCAAGAAAAAAACTTATTTGTGTGCTACCTATGGATGAAGAAACCCATTAAGAAAACAATTCAGTAGTTTGGATCCCACTTAAAATTTCCAGAATTTTTTTCTCCTTAAGTGTTTTCACCAAACTAGCACTATTTTCATTAAAAAGCATTTACTCACTGCCGTTTTTGTGTATTCTATAGGGATAAAAAGAGTGATTTAAAAAAACTGTGCGTTCAAGTCATCAGTTTTTTATTTACCCTTCATGTATGGTTTTAATACAGATTCTAAATCTGAGTTTTGACAACCATTCAAAGTAATGTTCATATCTATTTTGTGTTTCCTTTTAAAATACTCTTAAGTCACATCTTAGAAAATGACCCATCAGATGAGATTAACTTTTGAGTTTACATGCCACCTCGGGTTATATTTAGTGCTACTGTCAAAAGATTTTATGGGTCTGCAGATCTTTCAACTTCATTCACATTTTTTTGGCAAGATTTTTTTCCGTGTGTGGTATTTGTTTCCTCTTGTCAAGTTTCTGGCAACTTGATGCTTATAAATGTATATATTTGTATCTGTGATGTGATCCTCAATACTCATCTTGCACCATTTTTTTTTTTTTTTTTTTTGACAGTAAGAAGTTAGCTTGTACCAGGACTTGGGCTGAACAAAATATATGTCCATGCATGTTACATGTTTTGAGAGGCTGTCCTTTCTTTGGAGAGCATTTCTATTTGTGGACAAATGTGCCTAGAGTTACGTATATGAGCTACCAGAGAAAGAAGAGTCGTGGCCACAGGAACTCATCCTTCATCTACTTGCCCCCTACCTTCAACAAGACCAAGAGGAAATTCCGGAACCATTTTCAACCTGACTGTTTTCAAACAAAAGACTGTAGAAAAATCATTCATAAAGGAGAGGAAACCCTAATCTGAAAAAGTTGGACACTTTCATTAATTTTGTTGTTTACATTTGGAATCTTTGGGAAAGCAAGCTTATTTGTGCCATTTAAAAGGACATTAGTGTGGGCTATTGCATCATAGTTGACCTTTAGTCCAACAGTTTAAGTTAAAAGTTTGGGAAAATGGTGAGTTTTCCCCTTTTTCATTTGAGCAACTGCCTTGTAAATAAATGTTCGTGCCTGGCCAGTATCGGGGCTGGCTGAAAGAATGTTTAGGACAGTTCTTTGATCTCTATTGAGAAAAAATTCCAATTATGTGCTTTACTCTGCGGGATGCAAGGAGTCAACCCTTACCAAAACCTCCAATGTGATAGCCCTGTGGACTCCATGCCATTAAAATAACTCTTTCTAATCTTCTCTCTTACAATGTTCCAGATTTAAATTCCATCTGTACCCACCTTTTAGCTCCTTTGCTGCCACTCCAGGGCTGAGTCACCATGAATAATCTCTCCATCTTTGAGGCTGGGTCAAGCCTGGAGGATAACTTAAGAAAATGTTGTATCCATATGGTTGAACTTAGCTTTTGGGGTTTCAGAGTGGATGTTCTTTGCTGAGAGCTACTACAATGCCAACCTAAATGTTTTCATCTTAGACCATGGTGCAACTTTAATAACTGCTCTGTGCTAAAATAACAAATACTATATTATTGGGTCAGTCACATTCAACAAGTCACTGAGAAGTTGTTAAATACCTTAAAATACTCTTTCAATAACATTTATTTCTTTAAGGACCTGGAAGTCTGTCAGCATAAGAAATGAACACACAACTGCAGTGCGAGGCAAGGCGACCTGTGGCGAAAGCTTGCCGAAGGGTTAGAACTGTTCCCTAACCTGCAGTGGGTCACAGCAGACCTTGTGTAAGAAATGTGTTAGTGAAGAAAGTAAGACAAAGGGTAAAGTTCGCAGACCATTTTTTTCATACTTTCCAGTGAATGATTACAATATTTAAATAAAATTTGTTTGCTTTTACAGATATTTGTGTGTGCGGTGTGCCCTTGGTTGGGATGGGGTGAGCCATTGATGGAGATGAATGTGGAGGGTGATCTTTGTGCTACATAAGTGATAGTCTAGAATTTGGTAAAACTTCTTTAGTTATAGGGACTGTTTTTAAAGCATTATAAAATTGTGTTTCCTTTCACATTTTTCTAAGTCTCTGGCTATGATTCTATTAGATCCTAAACTCATAGATGCTGATCAGGTTTCTCTAAAATATTTGTAAAAGAAAGTGATATTCACATTTGAACTAGGACATGAATGTTCCTCCATGGAAAAGATATATTAAATATGACTATACCTTTCCCTTGGTTTATTTTTGTCCAGGGCACTTTTTATCATCTGTATACTAAATAATTTAATTGTTTGTTTTTTATTGCCACTTGAAGAAATGGCCGCCAAGGTATCAGCCAAGTGCGTAAAGGGGTATTTAAGAATGGGATAAATGACTAATCGACTGGTCTAATGATTTAATAGATATTATATATATTATATGTGTAATGTAATATATAATATATATTATACACATATGTGTGTATACACACACACACATATAAATGGGATTGCCAATTTACTAATTATTCCATTGCACTCCCATTATGGGCTTTTTATGTGTGAACACATCCCATCTCCAATGTCTTTTTTATACACTTGACATTAGAGTTTTTCTTAGATATTACTTGTGTAAATGTGGTTTATTTTTTAATTAAAAATAATTTTTGGAATAATTAAATCAAATATAGATGGATTACTTCAATCATCTTAGAATGGTAACTAAGAATCATTTGTTCTTATTAGGACAGAAAGTGACTTTAAAGTCAGAATCTTCACAATAAATATTTGTTTCTAACTACTTTTCTTCTAGTGAAATCGTTCCTTATGAGTAGGAATAATGATGGCTGTTATGTAAACAGGACTTCTGTTCTTGGGAAACCTTATTCTTGCCAGGAACAGATTTTCAGTTATTTTCTGTGGAATAGTTTTCAGTGCCTGTTTTCCTGCAAAGTTCAGCATCTATTCCTGACAGGCTTTCATTATATACTCGTACTTGAGGTTAAAATTGATGTCGTCTGTAATACCTACCAAATACACTGTACTAAATTCACAAGTGGGAAGGAAATGTAACATTTCTTTCACACCTTATTGCTGATCAAACAACAGAGCATGGGTATTTTGCTCCAATGGCACCCATTGAGAAATGTTTGAGGATATTGAGGCAAATATGATAAGAAAGTTTCTTAAAACACTTGAAAGAAAGAAAAGACTAATGTCAAAGTGAACATTAAGAAAAAACAGTACTACAAACATGAGAGAAGCAGGAAAATGAACATATTACTATCAAAGGGTCAGACGGAAGGTATGACATAAAGAGCATCCAGGCAATTCAGGAGCTAGAGGCTTCCAGTATTATATTTGGAAACCGTGTAAGGCACTATCATTTAAGAAATGACAGACTGTCTAGTGAGACTTCAGGAGAAAATGCATAGGACAGCTGACCAAGTGTGGTCCCTCATCATTATATTAAATCACTGGGTGCATGGCTCAGAGCTGGAATTAAGGAGAAATACTTGCATGGTGGGTACTGGGAAATGTAGAGAGATTATTATAGTTCATATTCTTTGATTGTAAGTAACAGAGAGTAACTCAAACTAGTTTATTTAAACAACAAAAGAAAGTCTTTATTATAAGAGTCTCGTACTCCATCAACATGAATGTAGCCAAAGGAGCAAATTCCAAGGTACCAGTAAACATTGGTTTCTCCGCATTTCTTGCCTCAGCGTCTTCTTGTAAGTGTGATTTGAGCACAGGTCTAACTCCTGACTGGGAAGACACCCAAAGACCATTTGTACATCAACCAGTAGGATAAAGCTGATGTTGCCCTTGGAGTGTTGATCCTCAGCAAAAGCTTGCACCTGGGGTGGTGACTCCTTTGACACAGCTGCGAATCCTTAGGGCTTGCTCTCAACATGGGAGGAATGTGTGGGTAGAACAGGTGCGAGCAGGTCAGAGAGTCAGTGTTCATGAGACCTGGTGTCTGGGAGGCAGAGCCTCTAGAGAAGGCCTAGGAGCTGGGCTAGGGTCTTACGGAGCCTTGCCTTGCCCTTCCTGCCCTTTTAACTGGGAGCAGGTGCTTACCTGGGCTCCTTGCATTCCAACTCAGCCCATGTCACCTACTCAGAGTGGCCTTCCCAACCCCTGTATTTGAAGTAACTCCCATATACATTCAAAGTACTAATTACCCTGTTTTATCTCCTTTAAGGCAGTGATTTTTCTGAAATTATCTTTTTTGTTTACTTATCTATTATCTGTTCTCACTTTTCTCTGGTCTTTGTGACATCAGAGGCCTTTTCTGATTTGTTCTCTTTTGTGTCTCTATTACCTAGCACAATGCCTTGATGTAACAGATTCACAATGAACATTTAATGTATAAATGACTAGAAACATAGATTTCTACTGTAGAATTGGATCTATGAGTTGTACGTGGTGCAAGGAGCTAGGAGATTTTATGGTGTCTTGACAATCTGGAGCGTGAAGGTTTTTCTAGTGCTATCAGAGGCGGGATATGCCATTCTAGGGTATCAGGAGGCCTTAAGGTGCTTATTTATTATACTCATGCTTCAGTGAGGTTGGAAAACCAAGACTTATCACCTGGTTTGGGGTCCAGTCTTAGTATAGGATAGGGTATTATGTGCTCAGAGTGTAAAGAGGCCTTGGCTATATCAGACACCTTTACAATTTATGAAGATGGGCTCAGACATCTCTTACAGATATTGTTTCACAGCTATTGATTATCTGTCAGATTCCAGGGAATATGAACGGGGTCTTTAAGACAGGAAGAAGTGGCTGCTGCTAAAGCACTGGGTTTTTAATAGAGAGTTTCGGAGGGGGTTAATGAAACAAGAATTTATTTTAAATCATGTCTATACAGCTATACAGTTGAAAGACTTGATTTAGATTCTATGGAGCGGTAGGACATTGCAGTTATGCATGGATATCAGTGTTAGGACATTATGTTTTTTTCCCACAAAGTTTATCAATGGAAGTCAAACAAGGTGATATAATTATACAGGTTTCTTTCATTTTCTATTCCTTTTGGACCACCTTTCTGAGGAAAATATAAGATATATTTTCATTTAAACAGGAAGAGTTTCTCTGAGAAGGAAGTTGGAGTAAAGTTTGGAAGAAGGCAGAGAAGTTGGTCAGTTGTGAGTATTAACTTTCTCACTAGAACCTCAAATTTCACTCAAGGGTAGATTTTTGATAACACTGCCTTAACAAATGTATTGCAAGTTCTTCTGTATATACCCAGAAAACTTTTTTTCTGGAATGGTCATTTCTTAAATGGTTTTACTCTAAGAATAAACTTCTTTTTGCACAACCAGGAAACATCCCTTTCTAACGGTCAGGTTTCTGCAATCTCAGACTAAACGAATGAGTCTAACTTTGGTAACTTGTGGTCCAGCACAGATTCTTCTTCCTACATTTATGAATGTATCATGTACACTCTATTCTGAGGGAAATTAAGTAATGAAAATAAGGAGAAAGAAAGCTGTTTTCATCTTCCAGGCTGCTTCTGTCATTGTCCAGTTTGTATTGTACATTATTATGTAGAGGTGAGTCGGTTCCCTTCTCTCTGTCCTCCCAGTCTCACCTCTCACACTGGGGTCTCCTTTGTACATTGTCCATAATGACTTTGAAATGACCACTTGTAAGGGCTTCATGAAATACTTCTTTTCCTATAGACTTTCTTATCTTTATCTTATAATAAAAATAATGTAAAATAGCATGAATGCTACAATAAAAATATTTATATTGAACATAATTCATCATATTCAAACTAAGTTCCTAAAACTGTTCTTAAAATGGAATTTATTTTAAGTATACTTATTTTAAAATGGTTGTTGAAGCCCATGTTGGACTGCAAGCCCTCAGCAGAATTTATGACTTGGAATTAATTACATTACTCTCCAGAGCAGCAGACGTCATGCCTTTCACCTTCCCAGGGGAGCTCAGGATCTGGGCCTCCAAGGATGAGGTTCTTGTGTTTGTGTACCCAGCCTTCTCTAAAGATGTTCTCTCTAAAATATGTGGGTTATATGTGAATATGTAATTTCTGGAAAATCGTCCCACTTTGTCACTTTCAGTTGGCTTTGGGATCTTCACTTTTGATTAACTGAACAGTGAAATCTAATTTCAACAATATTCTTCAAATTGCATTTTTGCAGTATTTCAAGAGTTTGTGTTAGGCAGTCCATGTTAAAAATGTGTATACATTTTATCTAAACACTCTTACAAAATGCCAACTACTAATCTATGTTTCTAAAACATTTCTCTTTTTATTTAGGGGACGTTTCATGCCCCTGAGAAGCTCCACCTGGAGAACAAGCCTGGAGTCCACCTGTGTGGCAGTCGTTGTGGCTCCAGGAGATTGTTGGGGTTGGAAGTGACTGGGCATCGCGGGTGGCATTGAAAACTTATGCCTAATAAAAACCTGCACAGGGATGTTTATAGCAGCTTTATTCATAATTACCAAAATTTGGAAGCGAATAAGATGGCGCTCAGCAGGTGAATGGATAAACCGTGGTACCTCCGGGCAATGGAATGTTATTCAACACTGAAAGTAAGCAAGCTATCAAGCCGTGAAAACACATGAAGGAAACTTAACCACATATTACTAAGTGAAAGAAGTCAGTCTGAATGGGCCACATAACTGCTTGATTCCAACTATATGCCGTTATGGGAAAGGCAAACTATGGAGACAGTAAAAAGACCAGGAGTATGAGCTTGGTGGGAATGAACAGAGAGAGCACAGAGCATTTTTAGGAAAGCAAAACTATTCTGTGTGATACTACAATGATGGGTATTTGTACACATACGTTAAAACCTATAGAATGTAAAGCACCAAGAGTGAATCAAGTGTAAAAACCACATCACTCTGGTGGGGATAGTGAGAGCTGGGAGGCTATGCACATGTAGGGAAGAGAAGGTGTTTGGTAACTGTACTTTCCATTTCATTTCTGTTCAGTTTTACTGTGTATCTAGAATTTCTCTCCCTGAACAAAAGAAGAAGAAGAAGAAGAAGAAGAAGAAGAAGAAGAAGAAGAAGAAGAAGCTTATTAATTAACAAAAATTTTTGATGGGTATTTGGAATTGAGAAGCCATTTGACATACTGGAAATAACACAGTCCCTGAATCACAGAGATATAATTTCAATCTTGACTCTTCCACTAATAAATGTGAAATTTAACTTCTCTGGGCCCCGTTTTTCTCATGAACAAATTAGGTGAATAGTTGTTCAGGATGGATACAAGAAGTAACTGAGATAACCTCTTACATGCTCAATAAATATTATAGTAGCGGTTATTTGTAATTTGTTTTGGGTTGGGGACCCAGAGAGTCTTTACACCAGTGGGAGAACAAGGAGGGAGGCCCCCCAAAGACAACAGACAAACCCGTACCCTTCCAGAGGCAGGATGCAGCAGATGGAGAAAAGATTAAGTCTGACCAGTCTCATGTATATTATGTTTTAATATTTTCCTTTTTACTCTAGCAGTGATAATGTGAGTTCTCCTTAGATAAACTGATGCTATTTCTAAAAAACCATGGATACTTGAAAATGTATTTATTGGAAATGATCGAGAACTGGAATTACTTACACACAGAAAGTATTTCTTGATGAGATTTCCCTTCAAATATTAGGAACTTGACTCATATTTCCAAAAGTAGAAGAAAGAAAAATACATACATGAAAAACACTGCAAGGAAGTATTCTCAGTATATTGGATCCTAGTCACTAGTCTTACTGAGAAATTAAACTTGCACTGAGGTGCATCCATGGAGAGCAAGGACAGGGCAAGTATACTGAGAAATATACAAAGAAAAGTTAAGGCATTTGGGGGAGTGGATCACCATAAAACCTGTCAAATGGCTTCTCCATGTTTTCCTTTACACCAAAAACACCCACTTAAAAAACAAAAATAATGCTCTAGATAATAATGTTCTAGAACTTGCTAGTCTGCCACAAAGTCCACCCCTTCCTTTTTCCTTCCTAACAGTCCTTCCCACCCCCTTTTTGTTAATATACCCTTTGTCCCTTCCACCCCATGGCCTTCAGTTCTGGGGATCCATGTCACTGCTGTAAGATGATCCTTCCTTTGCCAGTGATGGCTTCATAAATCGGCCTGTAAAACGCTTCAGGAAAAGAAATTCCCTTGCTCTTAAGAAAGATCCACTTGACAGGAATATTCTGTCTTTCCCTGGTCATCATGGAGGTGCAGACCACAGCTCAGAACTGACACAGCTCTTTTTCCACTATGCAGAAGCTAATCTAAGGGTGAGAGTAATTCACAGTGGAGGACTCAGTGTCAGGAGTTATAGAGAAATAGGACTGGAGTGAGTGGCTTCTTCCCAACCGATGCCATGGCTTGCCCTGGAATTCTAGGTATGTGAGCCAATACACAGGCTCACCTGAACCAGCTTATGCCAGTTTTTATTTGCTGCTGAAAGCATTCTCGTTAATATTGGCCAACTAATGAACTGTTACAAATGGTTAGTTCTGATATGTTGGCTTTTATTAATGTTGTTCATGAAAATTTCAACAAAGATATTGTGAAAACTTTAAGATCAAGGCCCAGGATGAAGAAAACCAGGAATTTAATACACAGGGAAAATAATTCTGAAAAGGCAGCTGATTTGCTTGTCAGAGGCTTCCACCATTCATTTTTGAATGATTAAATTGTTACACTAATGTCCTTTTGATTCACTTTTCTTTTGACAATCTTGTGAATTGTTATGTGACCTCACACCCATCTGGGTTAGAGACATAACAGAAACGCTGTGAATAATTATGTAAGAGAAGTGGAATAGATTTAATGTGACTTAATCACATCATAGAAAATGGGAGCTAAGTAATACTGACAGTTATAGCAAAGTGATGGCAGGGAATTTTTTATAAGTGGGTTTAATGCAACGTTGAAACTACATGTAATAGCATTTTAAGACTGGGTTTTCAAACATATTTTTTAGAAGGATGGGATATGTTATCATATTGTGAAGATATAAAATGTGTTATCAGATTACAAAGATAGAATTACACTACTTTCCATGATATGAGAACAACCTGTCTTTATTTTTCAGTATATAATTAATTTTCAACATAAAAGAAAACAGTACATATTCCCTAGACATCCTGAATTGCTTTCACATACTTTGAATTTTAATTATAAACTTTAATGGGAATGGAATTAGAATGTAACTGATGTAGAATAAATGCAATATGTCATTTGTGATTTTAAAAATGTGTATTTTTGAGTGAATGAATAAATGGATAGATGAAGATCATTTTCACCTTCCTTCCAGTGCCCACATTAGCTGCTGGCCTACACAGTAAGTTCTACAGATGAGGCACTGAATTCTACAAACCAGGTGCTTGTGAAACTTTTCTTATTATTTCATTGTCATAATTCACTGAACACTCTAGTTCCAGGTTCTTCTTTCCAAATGTCAACAGAACATTTTCACATAACATACCCTACTATTAGCTCAAACTCAGATATCTCAAACCAAGCCTCCCTCTCAAATGGATCTTCCTTCCACCTCCCACCCCTCTTTTCAGTTGGTGGCAGCCCCTTCTCCCAGTCGCTATGGGATACATCGTGCGCGGGCACTGAGTATGCCCTCTCCGCCTTCTCTCTTATTTGTTAGCAGTGGAGGCCTGTTTACTCTTTCTTTACAATGTCCCTCCTTCCTAGTCCCACAGTTACGGCCCTCAACTGACTCATTGTTATAGACATGCCACTCTTTTCCCAGATTTTATTTCTCTCCAATTTAAAGCAGGCTACACACTTCTGCCAGATTAATCTACCTAAACCATTGTTTTCATTGGGCCTTCTTTGGCTTGAGAATTCACAGTGACTATGCTGCTTAAAGTTTGAATCCAGTTGAATTTGACTATCGTTCAGGATCTTTTGTCGTTGGTTTAATATTACTTACAAAACTTATCTTCGAAATGTCTAAGAATACACTCTCTGCTCTAACCTGGTTGCTCTCTGCTATGTCCTGGATGCATTCCCAGCACCACGCCTTTGTGTGAGACCTTAGCACCACCGGGTAGTTGAATTTTAAGATTGATTACTTTTTTGAAAATAGACTTCTCTATATAAGTTCATGCTTAAAAATACGTAATTTTAGAAATCCTTTGGTGATATAGAAACAATCCTCTATTTTGGTACATGGCCACGCAAAATCACCTTCCTATAATCAGCAATACAAAAACTCTATCAGGCCAAATGATTTAATAAATTAAATTTTCCTCAAGTATAAGTTTGGTTCTTTTAAAACTTTGTTTTCTGCTAAATAAAAATATCACCATGTTTCATTCATGCTTCGGAACTCTGATGGCTTTGCTGTGTGAGCGTTAGGGGCCCTCACGCTGCCTCTTTTCTGGGGCTTTTGTGTGCTTTACTGAGCCTCTGCAGGCACGCCTTCTGCCAATCAAACGCCCATTCCTGCCGTGCCAGGCTCTTGCATTGATTCCTGGATTTTTGCCAGTTCCTAAACTTGGCAATAGACTTGTGCTGCAGAAGTATGTGTTGCTACATTTCCCATTCACTTTAAATTCTGGAGGGAAAAAGTTAAGTCATGTTTCTTTGAGAGAGTACTGTACTTAAATATTGAACTCTGGAGCACATGCACTTTATGAAAGCTGCTGACATTTATACAACTTAAATGCAATTAAATGAATGCCTATAACCATGGTTGACTGTGTGTATTTTTGTGGTTGTCATTGGGCATCATTTGCCTAATTAATGGAATATGCAACTACATTCATTGATTTTTTTAGCCACATTTCAGAATGAAATCTAGGATGTGACCACTGACTTGCTTTTGAATATCATAATATTTTTAGTGACATTATCCTTGGAAATTACATGCTTAAGACAAGTACGGGTAGTGTGGATTGATGAGTTTAACTTAGTAGGTTGAAATCTCAGGATCTTCCTGGATTATTTTGGCATTAAAGAAAATATACTCTTTTTAAAAATATATTTTAGAGATGATTCCATTTTACTTATTTACTTACTTTTAGAAAGAGGGAAAGGGAGGGAGACAGACATCGATGTGTGAGAGACATCGTCAATCAGTTTCCTCTCCACCACCTGGCTGGGGACTGAATCTGAGACCCAGGCATGTGCCCCAACCAGGAATCAAACCAGGGACCCTTTGCTTTGTGGGATGACACCTAACCAACTGAGCTATATATCGGTCAAAGTGAGAAAAAGTGTACTATTAAATATGGATTATTTAAAAAAATGCAGAAGTTAGAAATGTTAGAAAGTAGATAAAGAAGTACTAAAAATAGCAACATTTATTTTTCTCACAAGCAATCTGCTTTTTTTTTTTTTTTAGAAATGCCTTTGATGGAAAAGGATTATATAGTGCATTTTCTCCAAACTGTTGTGTAAAATTTTATTTCTCCATGAGTTCTTAAGCTAGAAGCCAAAACAATGTTTTTTTGGCTCCTAAGTGCTTTGCTTGATCTTGCAAAGCCTATTTCATGGTCTGCTAGATCCTAATGGAAATGGTTGGTAATGAGATAATATTTATTTATATAAAAATAAATTTACAACAGTGCAAAAAGCATGTAAGCAGCTTTAAAAAATTCATAGTGAAAGTACATGACCGTTTCTGGTTTCTTTAAGAGAACATTTTCTTCACAAACACGCTATAGGTAACCCATGTACCCACCTGCAGATGTATATTGCATATGTTCCTTTTACTATGTGTGTACTTTGGAGTGTGTATCATTGTGAGTGATTCTTGCTATATAATTCTAAGCTCTTACTATCTCAAGAATTATTCATCAGCTTGATGCTTTCCTTGAAATTGATTGATAGCAGATCTTGAATTTACGTGCTTAAAGCAATTTCTTTAATTGTGTACCAGTTAAGTGATTTATATATTTTGTCATCTAAGAACAGTGTAAGAAATGTCTACAATGTCTTCTGGTGACTTACATCGCTGTGCTAATAACATTTCAGATTGGCGATCTGCAGCAGGCTTCAGTCCAAACCTCTGTAGTAAATCGTTGCTGCATTGCAGATGACTATTTAATTCCTCCAAAGTGCCAGTATTCTCAGATCCTTGTTGGTTTCTGGGCTGCAGAATTCCAAACCACACTCAGTCTGCCATGCCCAGGAGA
Organism: Glossophaga mutica; assembly: GCA_039655065.1. NCBI lineage: Eukaryota > Metazoa > Chordata > Mammalia > Chiroptera > Phyllostomidae > Glossophaga > Glossophaga mutica. The sequence continues at coordinate 169,053,003 of CM077304.1, read as the reverse complement.
AATTCTTACAGACGAAACATAGTGTGGTACTTGATTAGTGAAAACTCTGGGAACTAATCTTTTTTATGATGAAACTGGCAGTATTAAATCTGGGAAGTGAAGCTGGTATGTGGTTGAGCTTAACAAATGGCAGTATGCAGCTGCCACCTGCCCAATCTAAATAAGGGCAGACAGGGCTGAAATGAGCAAGATCGTGAGGGTTTCAAAATATTTCTCACCACCTTTAGCCGTAACCCCTCAAACCACTGCTTTCTGTTCCCTTTACTTTCAACTTTGCCAAAACAAAGACTCCGGTAACTCTCCCTTCTGCCAGCTTGCCTAGTTGACTGAGTACTTTGTGATGCCCAAGTTACAAAATGGCAATCTATGTTCTGACTTTGGTCTGAAACCCTTTTTGTTTGTCCTCACAGTGTATTGCTTTGCTTACTTTAATGAATCAGCTACCAGCAGTTTAAAAATACAAACATTTTACATAAAAATAAGGATCAGCATCTCTCTCGAAATATAAGATAATTTGCAATATTTATAACCATCTAGACCTCCCCTCGGCCATCCTCAGTTGAGCTGGGTGATGTCTGACTGCTGTGGACAGGGCATGTCCCCTACAATAAGCCCCACTTAACCGCTTCTCAGCTGTTTCAGTCACTTGTCATCTGCTGTCCCCAGTGGGAATATGCTTCGACTCTTGTATTTAATGAGTATCTTACCCTAACTAGCACTTATGAACTTAAGTGTTATACTTGTTTATTCAAAGTGAAGGGAAAGAATGGTTTCCTCTTAAAAGAATACCAAACCTCAGGAATCTAGTAAGTCAGAGATTCAAGTCATGATGAGGTCTCTAGGCTGTGAAAACAAGAGTTCCTCCCATTGGAAATTGGAGAGGAGGAATGATACCTCAGTTCTGATTTGGGTTTTTTTCCCCTCCTATGATACTTCTTCCAGTTTCTCTCCCTCTCTCCACTCCTCTGGGTCACCAAGAGCAGCTTCAGGGGTGGCTGGATCTGGGTGAAACCGTCGCCTTCGTTACTGAAACTGATGCTGCTCTGCCTTTCAACAGGTCAGCTGGTGAGCCTTCTCTAACCAACCCTTCCTCAGACCTACCCGTCTTGACTGTAGGTTCAATATTAGGTTTCTTCCCTAATACCCTTTAGCATGATTTCTCCTTATTTACTTCTACACTAAATCTTAGGAGGCCTATTTTATGTTTTCCAGCAGATTTGATGCCATTTTCTTTATTATTTTGTCAGATTTTTATATTACATATCATATTTTTACCCTCCTACATGACATTCTGAAGCAAACACCTCAATCTTTTGTATTTTTTTCTGTCTTGCTTTAAAATATCTGATAAATAAGTGTGTCATTGGAGCACATTCTCTTCATTAATCGAGGTATTACTGCAAGCCTGTATTAACATCCCACTGGAAATAAGCCTGCAGGAATGCTCATATTTTCAACAGGTTTTATTTACTGAATTTCTCCCTTGTGCATTCTTTCAGAGTAAAGTAAGAAAAATGCATTTTATGCCTGACATTTGGTTTATTTTAAAACTTCCCATTGTTTTATACACAGTACTGCTGCCTAAGGCTGCTTAGTAAAATTGCTTGTTCTAGAAACCAGTTGATCATAAAGTTCTCACTTTGGGCTTTCCTGTCTTGCCCCAAGTTGGGTCTGCAGGCTAAGCAAATGAATGCAGACAGAGCAGCCTTCGTGCATTCCTTCAGCCCAGTCAGGATGGGACTGTGCATGATGCTTTCCATTCTATCCTTTGGGTGTGGGCTAATGGGATGCTACTAATCTAATATTTGTCAGGGTATTAGTAGTATGAACATAGCGTCCTGAGAATAGAATATTTCTTTCCCATATATTCTTACAGACAAAGGCACAGTTATTGAAGCATGTCAGAACAGAGCTTGTTCAGTCAGACCAGGCCTTCTGTGCTCAAATGATGGGAGCTACCCCAGTGCAGAGGCGGGACTGTGAACTGGGAGGTTAGAGAAGAGCATGCGGAGGACATATGGAGCGGTGCATGTGATGGGGAGGAGAGAAATGGCATGCCTTTGAGCAAAAACCTAGGAGATTTGAGGAATATTCTTTTAATTAATCTACGTTTTTCCCCTTCCATTTTACCTGCTTCCTAAATACATAGATGTTTCCAAGAGTTTTATCCACAATCACACTCTCAGTGGAAAAATAAATTAATGTAGGCAGATCAGTGGGTCTCAAGAGTTCTGAGAGGTCCATTTGAGTAAAATTTTCAGTAGCATTGATTACAATCACTAACTAGGCGATTACATTTAGAGATCATTTTGACACCAATTAAATTGCATCTGAGTAAAATTTAATTTTTGGCTGTATTTTCTCAAAACAGCTCTGAGACTCAATGTGGCATCCAAGGCCATGTATGATTTGACCCTAATTCATTGCACTAGGCTATCTCTCACTTACGATTTTTGTATATTGTGTGCGACTGGATTGCTTCTTCTTGTCTTTTCCCCTGATATCTGTGTTTATACACACACACACACACACACACACACACACACACACACCTTGGGTTCCTGGCATAAAGCTGTTAAAACTTGTAATTTCTTAAGAGACAAGAGTACTAGGAGCATCTTTTAATATTCTAATATTTGAACTTTAACCTTGCTTCCTCACACAGAGCTCCTTAATCCCTTGGAATTTCCTGAGTGGCAGAAGAGTCTTTTGCCCTAATGAGGTGACTCATGGTAGGCTTGTGATAGTCTCCGATTGGGGGCTGGTGACCAGAAAGACCAGCCATAACTGGGAGCTTGGAACGTCCAGCCCAACTCCCATCCTCTTCAAAAGGAAGAGGGGGTGGAGGTTGGGTTAATGATCATTTATGCCTATTTGATGAAGCCTGCATAAAAATCCCAATAGTACAGGGTCCGAAGAGCTTCGAGGTTGGTGAACACATCATCGTTCAGGATGATGAGGACGGCACATTCCAGCCAATCAGGGACAGAGAAGCTCCTGCACTGGGAACCCATGCGAACTTGCCTTTTATATCTCTTCATCGGGCTCCTCATTCATGTCCCTGAATACATTCTTTATAATAAACCAATAAATGTTAGTAAGGGTTTTTCCGAGTTCTGTGAACCATTCTAACACATTATCTAACCAACGAGGGGCTGTGTGAACCCTGATCTTTAGACAGTGGCAGAGGTACAGGTGATAACCTGGGTCTTGTGACTGGTGTCTGAAGTGGGGGCAGTCTTGTGAGCCTGAGCCCTTAGCTCATGGGATCTGGTACTGTTATTGAGCAGAGTGGGACTTTGGCCACCTGCTGCTGAACACAAGCATACAACAAAGGTTGGTAGGAAAGGAAAAAGGACTTTATTAAAATACTACCCAATTTGGGAGAGTGGGGGATTCCCCAACTCCAGACCAATCTCTTCCATAAAACACAGAAAGAACCCAGCTATCCCCAGAACCAGAGACAGTGTCCAGAAACCCTACTCCATTCTTATCTGTCCCCTGTGGCGCAGGCCGTTGCAAATGGCTCTCCAGCTTCAGACTCCCTTCCTGGAGTGAGTGCTCGTGAGGCTGGCATTGACATCACCTCAGTGCTGCAGCTTCCCTCTCTTGGGCACTGGGGCCAGGCTGCTGCTAGACCACTGCAGCTGGCGTGTGGGGTAGCTCCATTTGCGGGGTGGGGGTGCCCAGCGCCAGAGACTACTCACTCCCTGCCAGGGCCAGTCAGCTTTCTTGCCCACACATCCTTGCGCTGATTTCAGAGAGAGAGAAGTGGTGCAGTCTGGACCATCCGTGTGGCACGGAGCCGCAGCGTCCCGTGGGCCATTGCCAGAGCAAGCATCTCTGGGACGCAACCCAGCAGGCAGGACTTGACTCGTGAACATTTCTGCCCCTGACAGTAAACAAGGAAAAAGAAAAAGGGAAAAGGGCCAAGACTCTGACCACACTCAATTTAAATCTTTGGAACTTTGTCCCCAAAGTTTCATGTACTCCGGAAGCAAAGTAGGAGGGTCCTTTTCTCTGTCCACACATTTCACCAGCCCTGGCGCCAGCTCCATGCAATCTCCCTTCTGCTATGTCACGCACTAGTTTTGTTTAGCCTTTATCCTGGTGTATGGAAATCTATCACGTGCTGCGCTGTGGCTTTGTTTCCTGTGCCCCCTCCCTCACTCCGGGGCCTGGGCTGTCATGCACCCCCTCAGCGTCCCTCTCTTCTCCTCAGCAATCTCACCAGAGCCCCCTGCAACAGTATTAACTCCAGGTAGATACTGTCAGAATTGAATTGAGTTATAAAGCACCCCGCTGGTGGTCCAGAGAATCACTTGATGTATAAAAACGCACACATCAGGTGTTGTGTATTGTGTGTCAGTAAAGGAAAACACGGACATATTTTTCATAAACAATAGAAAAAGATGCCCTGTTGGGGCATTTCTACTTGTTATAGGCCGCCCACTTTTGAAGACCAACCTTAAATGTCACCAACTCCATGAAGACTTCAAGCACAGCTCACTACAAGTAATCCGTCTCTCTTTCATTTACCCATGGTGTTTTAGCATCTGCGTTGTATCAGGTTTTATATCTTCTATTTATAGTCACTTGTGTTTCTGTCTTAATTCTCACAAATTTATGTATTCAAATGAGAGGGAACCCCCAATAAGGAATTTATTTATAAAAAATTGTGTTTATTCTTACATGCTTAACCTTCAATCACTTTCAGTGTACTTTCCATTGATACAATACACCTATTGAGGCTTTTTTTCCCACCATTCAAAACAATTTTGGAACTCATTGATTTTGGTGTCTTCTAGTGCTTCTGTTATTTTTTGCTTCGCCTCTTCCACATTGGCAAACTGTTTCCCTTTGAGGACTTTTTTCATCCAGGTAAACAAACAAAAAAAAATGTCACTTGGGGCAAGATCAAGTGAATAGAGAGGGTGGGGCGTGGGGTCATGCCATTTTTGGTTAAAAACTGCTGAACACTCAGAGCAGTGTGGGCAGGTGCACTTGTAAACTACCCATCATGAAATGAGCATATGCATTGAGTCATCAAAAAAATTCACCGAAGTGGAACTCAGCCTCTCACAACAACACCAGCTTGTACACTGACACACTGAGGGATCCTAGAACCCTCACCAAGCTGTATTATAAGGGGCCCAACCTCTAGAAGCTAATTCCAGTTTTGGGGGGTCTCTCCTTGTATAGATATAGATATATGATTCACAAAAGATTATATACAGTTGAGCCTTGAGCAATGCTGGGTTAGGGGCACCAATGCTCCACAAAGTTGAAAATTCACATATAATTTTGACTGCCCCAAAACCTACTACTGTTGATCAGAAGCCTTATTGATAACACAAAGGGCTGATTAACCCACATTTTACGTTACACGTATTACATACTATATCTTACAATAAAGCTAGAGAAAAGAAAATGTTATTAAAAAATCTTAAGAGACAATATGTACATATATTTTATGCATTCACTACATAACTAACTTTTTCTTAAATTTTTGATATTTCTAGGCTACACAGTTCATCTGTGAATTTTATGAAATTGTCACAAATGTACAAAAATTTTCTAACATATTTATTGAAAAAAATTGTGTATACATGCACCTGTGCACAGTTCAAGCTCTCTGTCTGTCTCTGTCTCTCTGTCTGTCTGACTTTCTCTCTCTCTCTCTTTCTCCGTGTATAATTGGACATAAGTTGGTCAACCTCTTTTCTGTAGTACTCCGCATAGTACCTTAGCATGGTAGATCGTTAACAAATGTTTGTAAAGTTATAGTTCTCTCGAATTGCAACTTGCCAAAAGAATCAACTTGATACTTGAAATATAAAGTAGTGGAAAAATATTTTATTTGGGCAGAAAACTTGGAATTGGACCTTTGAGAATGTGGTAGTTTAGAATAAATCATGACAAAAAAGCACATATTTGAAAGCGGTTGGAACAACATGTTCAAGGTGAGATCGGGGAACAAGAAAGAACGAGGGCTGAAAATCTGTGTCCCTAGAGCAGAGTTCTGATCGACTTAGTATAATTCTCAACAATCCTGTATGTGTTTCAGTTTAAGGAAACAACCAGTTTTTGCGATGTAATTTAAGCACCATAAATTTAGCTATTATCTCAGGAATAATGGATATTTGTGTAACATCATATATATCCACTCTCGTGATCTAATCACCTCAGAAAGCCCCTACCCCCAAACACCATCACATTGGAGATTAAGCTTCAACATATGAGTTTTGGGGGGACACATTAAGCCTAAAACACATAACCTCTCTATATAGTCACTAGTAACATTTTTGCCCTTTTTTTCTAATCATATTTTCATATGCACACAAACATAAACACACATTTGGAGAAAGGCAAAATTCTCTTATGTTTTGTAATATCAAATCTAAGGACAGACAGATACTCAAGGTCTTTATTGATTTCTTAAAAGTTTTTATGAAAAATTCCAAGTATGTGTAAATAGATTCAGAATATTATAAATCTCTACCCCCAGCTTCAACAGTTGTCTCATGGCCAACCTCATTTCATCTATGCCCTCACCCGTTTTTCCCTCCTGTTATTTTTTTTGAAACAAATCCTAGATGCCATATATGTTTCTAAAAGATAAGAATTCTTTTTGACAAGAATAACCACAAAGATCATCACAAATAAGTATAATTAACAATATTCCTCTTGCCATCAAAATTCAGTCAGTGTTCAAATTTCCAAGTGTCTCATAAATGTTTTTAGTATCTATCTCATCAGAGTTTTTAGTATCTATTTACATTTTTGCTTGAATTTATTTAAAATATTTAAATCAGACCCACACATTTTGATTAACATAAGTTTAAGCCTTTCTCAGTCTATGGGTTTGTTTCTTTTTGCTTTCCAAGGAAAACATAAGGGCCCCTGCTTCAGGTGATGGGGTCTCGTTGCCAACCTACTTGGGTAAGAATGGAGGAATAAAAGGCTCTGCTCAATCCTTGGCCCAGCTGTCTGGTCAGGTGGGCACAGCAGTGGTCTGCACTTGACCTCCAGTGCCCCTGGAGACCCTGTGGAGCTCTGGAAGCTGAGCCCCTCAGAGCCAGTGCCTGTACTCCAGGGAGGCTCCACATGATGCTGCCCTTCCCACCACACTCTTCGCCTCCATTGCTCTTGCTTCCGTTAGCTGATGCTTCTCCACTGTCCTTCTCGTAGAAACACAGTTGTCAATGCCATCTCACGACTTCTGCAGATTCGTAGCTTCTTCCTGCTGGTTTCACTCTGGGTGTCTCTCCATTTTTGATTCTGCTGCCCACTCCAGCCTCTGTGCATCGCACTCAAACACTTTGATTCCGTTACTCCCTATTGTCCTTTTCTTTCATGAGTACAGGGATGTTTGTAGTTTTTTTCTCTGTGGGTAAGGAGATCTCTTTCTATACTTCCTAGCCTAGCTAGTGGTATCAATGACCCAAACTATGAACCTTTGTCATCCTTTCTCTCATCTCAATTAAACAAATAGCCACTAGCTCTCCTTGATTCTGCATCATGAAGTCCTAACCAATTCATCTTCTTCATCGTGTGGGCTGCTCCCTTATTATCTCCCCTTAGTACGATTACAACACTTCCTTGGCAGATCTTCCCACTTCCCGTTTCTTCCTTTACTCTAACCTCCACATTTGGCAACCAGAGTGATCTTTCAAAATTACAGTTTTTTTAAAAAATTTATGTTATTGCTGTTCAAGTACAGTTGTCTACATTTCCCCCCCACCACTTCCCCCTGCAGTCATCCCCACCTCCCTCCCCTGATTCCACCTCACCTTGGTTTTGTCCGTGTGTCCTTTATAGTTGTTCCTGTAAACCTCTCCCCCGTCCCCATTATCCCCCCCCCATTATCCCCTCCCACCTCCCCTCTGGTTACTGTCAGTTTGTTCTTAATTTTAATGTCTCTGGTTATATTTTGTGACAGCATGGATGGAACTGGAGAGCATTATGCTAAGTGAAATAAGCCAGGTGGGGAGGGACAAATACCATATAATCTCACCTTTAAATGGAACCTAATCAACAAAACGAGCAAGCAAAATTACATTTTTTTTAAAAAAGCGTTATTTGTCTTGCTTTTAAGCTGAAAAGAAACATCCTATTTGCCTCTCAGATAAAATATAAACTCCTTAACATGCCTTGCAAAGGTCTTCACCAGTCCCCCCCACCCCACACACTCCCTTCTGGACCCATTGTCCACTGGCTGTCTCCCAGGTGCACTGTTCCCCGGCCACTAAGAAGTAGCCACAGTCCCACAGACAAATCACTGCCTTTCATTCCTCTCTGCCCTTTCTCCTGCTGTTCCTCCTCCTTGAAGTATCGGCACATTCTGCCTTCCTTCTTCACCTATTAAAATTCTGCTGCCCTTCAAGGCAAAACTAAAGGTCATCTCATCAGTGATTTCCCGATCTTGGTGCGGTTCACCTGCGGTGTTTCCACAGTATTTAATTTGCCTGTCAGACCACAAGTCACAATGGGCTGCTGTTATTCACTCCTGTGACTTTCCACCTGTGCTGTGGGACCTGTTTCAGGGTGTGTTCTATGAATTATCTTGGTCTCCCCTGATGAGTGCAGGGCTTGACACATAGTAGGCATTTACCAGCAGTAGTGTTTGCTGTACAACATTAACTTTGAAATGATTCTTCTTGCTGCGGTGTTTAAAGCTCTTTGTTTCTGTTCAGGATACAAGGTCGTTGACACATCATTTCTGAAACACCACCATGCTGAAATATAGGCAGAATGAAATCTCTGCCAGTGGCCACCCCTTTGTTACTGACCTTTGCTAGATAACTTACCCAGCAACCATTGCTAGAACTTCTGCTTGGGAAGAAGAATCTCATTTTTTTATGAATAGGAAGTTATTACCTGTGGATTGGAAAGGGAGAATGATGCCCCAGGACTGTGTGCGTTCATCTGAGGAGCATCACTCTGCTTTCGTCTCTACTTTTTCTCCTGGGCTGGTGGTTTCAGAGGGTCCTGGGTCCGGGGGAAGTGACTCAGCAGCAGGTCTTAATGAGGAAAATCACAAAAATTTTTATTTGGCCTTAAATACTCAGGGTCAACAATTATGTTTCTTCAAGAATTTCAGTGCTAAATTGTTCTGAAGTCTAACTCCAGAACCTTCCTATTTCCCCTCATGCCATTGTCTCCCAAGGGGTTGCCTTTTCACTCTTACTTGTAGGTGGGGAAAAAGGAGTTAGTTAAAAAAGTTAAGATTAAAGAAAAGTTTAATTTTCAAATAAAATATTTTTTCCTGTAAAACTATGATGGAAGAATCGTCAAATACCTGCTTTTAATTACTTGTGATTTTGCTTGTGTTACAACTAAAAACTCAAAAGCAAGCAACCAACAGAAACAGCAGAATGATTCGCTGTATTTTCATTAGACACAGATTCCCCTGGTAGTTACAGAGCCAGGTTTATATTTTCATTCTGACACTCAGCTATCTGCTTGGCCCTGTGCAAGTTACATGCCCTTTCTGTGCCTCAATTTCCTAATCTGTAAAACAGGAGTTATAAGGACGCTTACTTCATACCAACTTCATTTAATCAGTTATTATCCATAAACTATTTAGAATAGTGCCTGAAACATAGCAAGTGGTATGCGAATTTTTGTGAACATGTAAGCATCCCACAGGAGTGGATAGCACATGTGAAGGTCGTCTGCCATGGGCTCTTCAGTAGAACCGTACAGGTTGAGTGCTGCAGCCGTATTCATTTGTTTTAACTTTGTGGAGCACTGACACATGTATTTTTTTACTTGATTTTTACCACAATACTCTGAGGAAAAGAAGTGATAAAGGTTAATATCACCTTTACCGCCCTGGTAGAAGGCGATGCACTTACTTAACAGCAGGCAGATAGGTGGACCACGTTTCTTGTTTTTTCCGGGGGTATCTACATTTGTTAAAAGTTGGACTACATAATTAAAATCACTGTATGATGACTTTAAAAATATTCATTGATAAAGTGCCAAAATTCATTCTGTTTATTTTTTAAATGCATACAAAGGGAGTTAAAAATAGCTCTAACTTTATTGTAGAAAATACAATCTGACTTCTGATTATTGATTCATGTTGATCTAGTCAATCAAAACATTTATGTGTAATATAGTGAAATAGCCTTGTGCTGTGACCAGAGTTGCTCAGCGGTTGTTAGGTCCTCTCAGTAAATTTCGGATCGTTCAGGCCATGCTTGTCTCTTACCACCCCACCAGGGTTGTGTTACAGTGAAAGCAAGTCCTGGGCCAAATTCCACCAAGGAAACAGTCACTTACTAGCAAAGAGATACCATAAAACCTGTTCTTGGATCTTAAACAGCCTACTCCCTGTTGTCACACACTTGATTAATGAGGTACTAGGTTTTATTCAAGGATGTGTTGTGGATACAGGAAAAAATTAGAGTTCAGGCTTTGGGAACCACAGCTTCTTTTTTGTATTTTTATACATGCAGGAGGCAAAAGGAAGCATGTTTCAGTCAGAGGTCAGACACATCGATTCCTAGGAGATTAAAGGTGGCCCAAGTACATACTTGGAAAGGAAATTCGGGTATACACTGCGAAGAGCAGGAGTCATGGCGTTATTTTGGAAGAACATAGAACAATGTGACATTGAATGACTCATGAAGTTGGTTCCAGAAAGTAGATTAAGGATTTTAAAAAATAAAGATTTAACATTTACAGCATGTACTATAAATTTCTGTTGATTTAGAGGGACTGATTTTGTCATATTTCTCCTCCTTGCATATAAAACCCCACACATTTATACCCATACATTTTTCAGTCTTGCTTCTACCTTTCCAAGCACTGTCCTTGTTCACCGCAAGAGACACCTGGAGCAGGTGAAAGTGGTGAGAAGTGGGTTAGAAGTAACCTCATGGTAGGCAGCAGCAAACTACAATTGTATGTGAGGTAAAAATGAATGAATCCTATGGCCTCTTTTAGAGTAACACCTTTTCAAATTCATAACACAGTCCTGAGGTCCTCTCGTGTCTCCAGGGAGTTTATCCAGACATCCTTGTAGTGGTGTTGTATTAGTCAAGCTCTCCATCATAATAGAGTAATTTTGATTGGCTCTGGTGTGACTTTGACATGACCCCATAAACTTAGAAAGCTTTCTTGCTTCTTTGGCCAGTAAGATCATCTTCATTCACTTTCCTGCCCCAGACATAGCATCTGCCATTTTTCTAAGATGCCTGGGAAAATACTATTGGAGGCCATAGACCTTGGTGCTAGGGTACATTTTAAGAGCGACATTCAGAGCTAAAAATTTTTTTTTCTTTTGTTTTGTTTTTTAAACTTTGTAAAAACATGAGGTAATCTTGCCTCATGGACATATTTTCTAAACCCATTTTATCAGTAGAGTGTTCCTAGTTTCATTCTTCATTTTAAAATATCTAGTGAACAAAATAAACTGACAAAAAATAGAACCAAGAGACATGGAAATATCGAACAGACTGATAGCTGTAGGAGGGGAAGAGGGACAGGGAGAATGATAGGAGGAAGGGGAAAGGGACTAGTCACAGAGGAGTGACTGTGAGAGAGAGGGGTGGGTGGGTGGAGGGGGCAAAGGGGAAAACATTGGGGCAACTGTAATAGAATAAACAATAAATTTTAGAGCTGAGAAGTTCAGTGGAAACTGTACTATGGATTCATGTAATTTTCACTTTATCTGGGTCCTGTTACAACAGTATTTGTAAAGAATACCACGATTTTCTATTATATTTTGCAGTATGTAACATCCCCTTAAAAGCTTCACATCTCATGACCTTCATTGTTTCACCAAGTTTATGCACTATATAAATCCACGTCTCCCAACCGGGGCATGCTGACCCAGCGTCCTCAGAGTGCTTAGTTCTGCTCCAAAGGTACCCAGGCAATACCTCATGTCACAACTCATGTGGTTATCAAAGAACAAAACATGGATATGCTTTCAAGATTTTGCCTGGAATACCAGGTCAAAAGTACTTACTTCACATATATCACTTAAGTAAAAAAATAAAATAAAATATCACCTCGTTTATTTTAGACTATACTACTGCATATAACAGGATTCTAGATTCCTAACACAACTAATATAATTAGGTATTTACTAACAATACCATGGTTCTAAGATAAAAATACAACATTAATATAAGCAATAATCTTACTAGAATTAAGTTCAAACATTTTATATTTGCTTTTGTTTTTAAATTGCATCACTCTAAGGGTTTGCAATCAAATTGCTTTGTTCTGGAAATTATCTTGCCTTTGTGTGGCTGTGTAATTACTATGTGATAGATAGTTTGGTTCGATTGTTTCCATTAGATTTCCTTTTGAGGACCTTGGCATATTATCAGTTGATAATTCAAATTCTTAAAACAGTGGAAGCTTTTTAGTGCTAGTGTTTTCTTGGCAGCTAGGAAAGAGACAGGTCTGTTCTAGTTGAGATAAAATAAAAAGCAAATAGCTGAGTCTTTGAAATGCTGTGCATCATCTACAACATCCTCCTCCTCAATAAAAACATATAATTAAACTATATATAAACATATGAGTAAGTATTCCTGAATTTCTAGAATGCCAGAGTCTATATGTTTTATATATCTATATCTATCTATCTATCTATCTATCTATCTATCTATCTATCTATCTATCTAATACATCTCCTGATCTTTCAACCTTTTAAATTTATTTTGTTTTGTTTACTGAGCTAAAAATTCTTTGTATTTTGCAGTATGTAAAACCCCCCCTGCATTGTTCCATCCAGTTTACGCACTATATAAATCCACATCTCCCAACTGGGGCATGCTGACCCAGTGTCCTCAAAGTGCTTCGTTTTGCTCCAAAGGTACCCAGGTAATACCTCATGTCAAAACTCACACGGTACCTTCAGTTTAATAACAGGCTTAACAAACAGTCATTTTTCAGAAGACTGGATAAATTCAGATAGTATCTTAGGACTTAATAACTCAGACTTCTAAAATCCAACTAGGAATATTATAAAACACATCAAGAATATATAAAAATAAAACAATCAATTTAAAAATAACTGTAAAATTGAAAGATTTTATACCTGAGAAGTACAATGGAAACTTTACTGTGGATTCATACAATTTTTGAATTATCTGGGTCCTGTTACGATGGTATTTGTAAAGAATACCAAGGTTTTCAATGATAACACTATAACAAATGAATTAAAATGTCATGTTTTACATAAATTATTAACACTTTAGTTTTGGTGCAGAAATTCAAATTCTTGAAAAGAAACAAATACGTTGTGTCCCATATTTCCAATGTCATACTTCATAATAATTGCACTTGTAACTATAGAGTACAATATAAAGGTGTAGTCTTTAGAATTCATGTAAATTTTTTTATTATATAGTAGTACCCCTCCTAATTCAGAAGGAATGTGTTCCAAGAACACCAGTGGATAGCTGGCTGGTTGAAACTGCAGTACATACCTGTAAATACATACCTGTGGTAAAATTAATTTATAAATATGGCACAGTAAGAGATTAACAACAATAACTATTAATAAAATAGAACAACTATAACAATGTGTTGTAAGAAAGGTTATGGGAATGTAATCGCTCTCTCTCTCCAGTAACTGATAATGTCTTAATAACCGAGAGGCCACTAAGTAATTAACAGGTGGGCAGTGTGGACAGCATGGATATGCTGGACAAAGGGGTGATTCACTTTGCAGGCAGAACATAGTTAGACAGCTCAAGATTTCATCATGCTACAGAATTTCATGTTCTTTAAAACTCATGAATTTTTTTTTTAAAGATTTATTTATTTATTTATCTTTAGAGGGGAAGGGTAGGAGAGAGGGAGAGGGAGAGAAATATCAATGTACGGTTGCCTCTTATGTGTCCCATGCTGGGAACTGGCCTGCAACCCAGGCATGTGCCCTGACTGGGAATCGAACCGCGATCCTCAGGTTCGCAGGCCCGCGCTCAATCCACTGAGCTACACCAGCCAGGGCTAAAACTCATGAATTTTTTTTGCTTCTGGAATTTTCTATTTAATATTTTGGGACCACTGTTGAGCATTGGTCACTGAAACTGTGGAAAGCAAAGCCACAGGTAAAGGGGGACTACGGGCCCTAGAAGCAGTGGCTCAGCTGGTTGGGCATCGCCTGCAAAATGGAAGGGTGTGGCTTTGATTCCTGTTCAGGGTACATGCCTACGTTGCGGGTTCAGCCCCACTCAGGTTGTAGACAAAAGGCAACCAGTTGATGTTCCTCTCTCACATCCGTTTTGTTCCTCTCTCTTTCTCCTTTCTCTAAAATCCATAAGCATGTCCTCAGGTGAGGATGAAAGAAAAGGGGGAGTACTGTACAATTTTTGTAAAAATGCAGTTTGAGATTTAAAGATAACAAAGTATAATAAATAGTTAAAAACATAATTCTTATATAAATATAGTGAGTTAAAGTATATTTAATTCATTAATGAGGGAACCAGTAGGATGGCAAAACTGGATCAAAAGAGAATTAAAAAAAATATTTAAATAAGACCACTAAATTAGGTGCAAAACAGGACAATAAAGCTTTAACCTCTGCGGTTGTATTTTCTACAGGGCAGACATTATGAACATCTTTACAGATCAAAATCATTTGCAACTTATCGATTTTGTACAAGTTAATAAGTCACTTTAAAGAGTCTGAACTTTAATCGTTGATAAATATTAAGTCAAAGTATAATCCCCTAATCAGCTGACTTTCATTAAAAGGTGCTCCAGTGAGACAGAGAAAGGGCACACACTCAGCCTTTTGCCTTATTTCCATATATTGGATAGATATTTCCTAGTAGGCATTTTCAACAACAAAAATCCTCACTCTAGCCAGGTGGCTCAGTTGGTTGGGGTGTCATCCCCTACACCAAAAGTTTGGGGGTTCGATCTCCGGTCAGGGTGAGTATGGGAGGCAACCAGTGGATGTCTCTCCCTTTCTCTCTGTCTCTAAAATCAAAAAGCACTTTCTCAAGTGAAGTTAAAAAATATTCTCACACTTCTTTTTTTTTTTAAATATTATTTATTTATTTATTTTTAGAGAGAGGGGAAGGGACCGAGAAAGAGAGGGAAACATCAATGTGTGGTTGCCTCTTGAACGCCCCCTACTGGGGACCTGGCCTGCAACCCAGGCATATGCCCTGACTGGGTATTGAACTGGTGACCCCTTGACTCACAGGCTGGCACTCAATCCATTGAGCTATTCTCACACTTCTAATGAACATTTTGAAGATAAAAATGAGAAAAATGTGAATATTTTATTTAAAAAGAAAGAATTAATTAGGTTACTCCCTTTCCTGATTTTCTGGAACCAAAGTCTCTGCTGTTTGCAGATTTTAAACTGACATCTTTTCTCCCTTCCTTTCCCCCTCGTTATTCCTTTTTCAGATGGTGGCCTTAGGTTCAAGCCTCTTATAAATATCTGGTTTGTTGTTGGTCTTTATCAGACCAAGGATAACTTTTTTCTATTTTAGGGTAAGACTCTACAAATAAAAAAATAAGAATCATTTCATAATTTTTAGTTTTATACATATACACAGACTTTCAATGTTATCTTATGTTTTTGGTAAAAAGAAAGAAAATATTCTAATGTGGATTTAACACATTTTATATGTTTCAGCCATATATATTTAAAATTAGATATTTTTGATGATAAATGCATTTGGTGTTGTTTTCTCATATAGACAGCTCTTAAGATTCTTAAGAAATTCTCAGCATCATTTGTAAATCAGCAGCTTTATAATATGTTTGTAGACACCTAGGCAGTTATTTATTTTTTTACTTATTTAAGAATAATGCTACCATAAAACATTCAGTTGGAATGCCAGGGAGTTTACCCCATCAGCCAAAAAGGGAGGCAGGGGAGTTTCCTACCTTGAGTGCATGAAAAGCTCGCAAGATAATTGGATAAGAGAAAAGCCCTTCCACCCTCAGGTGGTTGGGTATCACTTGAAAAATGAAAGGTCATGGGTTTGATTTCTGTTCAGGGCATATCCCTAGGTTGCAGGTTCAGCCTCTACTACCACTTTAGGGGTATGACCAGGGAAAGGTGGGCACATGTGCCACAGAAGTCAAAATAGTGAAGTGGGGAGGCACTGTACCAAAGATTCCTGTCAGGCTAGCCTGGGGAAAGAAAGGATTGGTTGGGAGGTGGACCCACCCAAAGTGCGCCAGGGTTTGGAAAGTTGATTGGTCATTTTGAGAAAGCACCTGGTCCATCCCACACCCAAGCTAATACAACCTTAGAGAAACAAAGGAACTCACTCTTCTCTCTCTCTCTCACTCAGTTGAAAATAACTGAGCAGGAGTGGGCTTTACCCTTCCCAACTCTTGGACAGAGGAGCACCCATAAAAAGTGAGTCTTACCTAGGGATGAAAATAGGCTACCTAGAAAAAGTGATTTGTGGAATCTTTACAGAGATATATTAAATGATGGGAATGGGTGACAGAGAACAGACAGAATGAACAAACACAAGAGACAAGGTCAATAGGATTCCTCCCTAAACTGATGAAGCGTTTTGAACCAAAACTGCTCAGGGAATGTTTTCTGGAAGTAATGCATTATGAAACATTTTTCCTGCAGCCCATCTCTTCTTTGTTAGGTTCCTCTCAGTTCCATGTCAGGCCAAAGTGTGGTGGAGACAGACCAAGCATGGCATTTGTCACTTTGGAGGATGAAATGATGGAATTGACCACCAGCCAGAGTCCAGAATAGTTTCACACAATATCACACAACAGTTTCTAACTCACCAATTTAAAAGCAATCCAAGTTTTCATTTTGCAAATTTAGGAGATAGCAGTTAGGAAGGCCACATATACATTTGAACTTGAAAAGATTTAAACATTTTAAAAACAAGGGCTATCATGGTAAACAAGTATTTGAAATAAAAGGAAATTAAATGTTGCTTCAGAAGAACAAAGGAGTCCTGGCCTGTGTGGGTCAGTTGCTTGGAGCTACTCCTGTAATTGAAAGGTTGTAGGTTCCATTCCTCATCAGGGGCCATACCCTATGTTGTTAGTTCAATACCCGGTCCAGGTGCATACTCTCTCTGGTCTGGGAATGTAAGGCAACCAACCGATGATTCTCTTCACATTGAAGTTTCTCTCTCTCCCTTCCTCTCTTTCCAAAAAAAGCAAAAGAAGGACAAAGGAGAGCATGGTCTTAAATGGGTCACGTCACACAATATATTCAAGGCAGTCAACAACTTAAGGATATTTTTGTTATTGAAGTTTCCAAGTTTTGGAAGACAGGACATAGTAAAGTTCTGTCGATTAGCATGGGCTTCTTTCATTATGATCACTGATTGGCAGGAAGACCAGTGAGGGATGTGGTGCCTCTGTTTCTTCATCTGTTTTATGTATAGCTCTTAGGCTAGAGGGTTCAGAGAGACTGCATGGTTTCTACATGTACGAAGCTTAGAACAGGGCCTGACACACAGGAAGTGATCAACAAATGTTGGCTGTTACTATTTTGAAGGTTGACACTGACACGTTTCACCATTCCAGTAGACCAATCAACACCCTGGTGTGGTCAGGTCACAAGGTCATCTGGAGAATGGGGAGGACCCAAACCCAGTGGTGCAACAGAGTTGCTGGCTTTTTATACTTACTTCATTCAAGGGTAGCAGACTCTGTATAATCATTTTAATACAAGTAAAGCCAGTAACACCATTTATTTCATCCATAAAAATTATTTTTAAGCATCCTGTATGTTAATTAACAAATAATCTGGTGCAGATACTAACAACATTTGAAGTGCTTGCTACATACCTCTGTAGATTTCTGACAGAGGGGTCTTCCAAGCAATAACAAGCCACCCTGGGGATACAGATTAAAAATGATTTACACATATATATTATGCTGTTTATACTTAAAAATTACCTCACAGATAATATGACCTCTTAGTAAGAGTGGAGTGAAATTTAAGATACAAATCAACTCTGATGCCTCAATCACTTGTTAGATTCTTCTTCACACTAGGCTATAGCTATACTGGGATGTTTATCAAGTGGAGCCCACACTTAATATTTTTACTATTTTTCTCCTTACCAATAAGACTTCATTGATTTAACTTAGGCATTAGGGTGGTATTCATAAAGTAAAATATTATTACAGAAGATAGTTTATGTGATAGGAAATCAATCATGTGGGTGCCATGAAGAATTTTAAATCTTATTGTATCAAAATTACAGTTTTTCATATTTGTGCAGAGAATTCTCTTAAAGGGAATGATTAAGAAAATTGTGATGTGATGCACAGAGAAATATTCTTTTTTCAAGAAAGGAGACTGAGATTTGATTGAGATGTCAGCCCTGAAAATATACCCATATAAACTCACAGAATACTCCTTCTTTTGGACATACCTTTTGACCCAGTAATTCCACTGCTTGGATTATATCCTAAGAATCCTGAAACACCAATCCAAAAGAATCTATGCACCCCTATGTTCATAGCAGCACAATTTACAATAGCCAAGTGCTGGAAGCAACCTAGGTGCCCATCAGTTAATGAATGGATCAAAAAACTGTGGTACATTTACACAATGGAATTCTATGCAGCAGAAAGAAAGAAGGAGCTCCTACCCTTTGCGACAGCATGGAAGGAATTGGAGAGTATCATGCTAAGCGAAATAAGCCAGGCAATGAAAGACAAATACCATATGATCTCACCTTTAACAGGAAGCTAATCAACAAAACAAACAAACAAGCATAATATAAACAAAGACACTGAATTTGAGAACAGTCTGACAGTGTCCAGAGTGGGAGGGGAGGGAATTTCAGGGGAAAAGGGGAACGGTTTAGAGCAACAAGTATAAAGGACTCATGGACAAAAACTATGGGGGGGTGGAAATGGGAGGAAGGTGGGGAGGGCTGGGGTGGTGGGCTGGGGCGGGGTAAAAGACAGAAAACTGTACAATATCAACAATTAAAAAATACTGATAAAAAAAATAAAAACAACGACAACAAAAGGAAAAAAAAAAATAAAAGTATCTTCTTTCTTAAAAAAAAAAATACTTTATGAAAGTAAAACACGAGTGAAAATTTTAAAGATTAAAGTAAAAAAGGGAAAAAATAGAGAACTGAAACATAAAAAATTAATAGAATTTTTATTTTAAAACAATTTTAGTTTTCAGAAAAAAATTGTGAAGATAGTATAGAGTTTTAATATATCTCAGTTTCCCACTTTTATTAACATCTTACACTAGTATCATACATGATTAATGAACCAATTTTGATAGACTTATTAATTAAAGTATATTTTTAATTAGATTTCCTAAATTTTTACATAATGTCCTTTTTCTGTTCCAGGATACTGTGTTCCAATTTCATTGTCATTTCTGCTTTAGGATCCTCTAGGATGTGACAGTTTCCTTGTTTTCGATGACCTTGACAGTTTTGAAGAGTAGAGCTTCGGGTATCATCTAGAATGACTTTCAATTTGAATTTGTCTGAAGTTCTTTTCATGCTTAGACAGGGGCTGTGGGTTCTGAGAAGGAAGACCACTGAGCCATGGCATAACATCACGTAGAGGACACATGCTACCAACATGAGTGATCACTCTTGTTATGGACCTTGATCACCTGGTTGAGGTAGTGTTTGTCATCTTTCTCCACTGAAAAGTTTTTTTTCTTCTTTTCTATACTGTACTCTTCAGAGTCATTATGTACAAACAACATTTAGTGGCAAAACGGCTATAACCAAACAGGGCTACAAGGACTCTCAAGGAGCTCCTAAGACCAACCTCCAATGGATTTATGGCTTACAACTGGCAGAAGACCAGCTCTAGCTCGATCCAACACGGTGATTAATTTCACCTTGCAGTAACTTCTAGCCTCATTATATGCTCATTGTAACACGTTAGCACAGCAATTTTCAACTGGTGTGCCACAAGAATTTTTTTCTTTTTATTGAATGTATTTCAGTGACATTGGTTAAAGAAAGTTTACAGGTTTCAGGTACACAATTCCATAACACATAATCTGTATACCATATTATACATTCACCACCCCAAAACAAGTCTCTGTCCATCACCATTTATCCCCTTTATACCTTCCTCGACCTCCCTTCGCCCAACTCCCACTGCAAGAATTTTTAAAACAAACAATCCATGACTATTTCATCAGGGGAACTGGTCTCTTTTCTATTAGACTGTCAAATAAGAAAATGACAACAGCCAACATGACAATAACCATCCAGTGAGAATGAATGAAAATTATACCTATTTTTTGTCAGATCAGCAAAAAACATAATATGTATTTTTGGTGTGCAGCAGAATTACAGTAATTATATTACACGTGCCATGAGATGAAAAGGGTTGGGGATTGCTGCATTACCATAGTAAATGGCACACCATGCCCCCACGATCAGAAACAGAAAGCCCGTATAAGGACACAACAAGGTTGCTGGCGCTCTTCTGAGAAGTCTCCATTCCTTTTCTGAAAAAACCTTGAATATTCCTCCCCATTAGTGAATACTCTACCTCTTGATTAACTGAGCCTCAATAAAAGAAGTAAATCCCACCAGGGAGTGGCTGCTCCGCCTGCGGAGTAGCTTTCCCTCTGTCCCACTGCTTTGCTAATAAACTCTCTTCCACTTTAAACTCTGTGCTGGCTTGTCTTTGAATTCTTTCCTGTTTGAAGCCAAGAACCCTCAGTGGGTCGCAGACCTGCGGGCTCCTGGATGCCTAGAACATCTGCACCAGAATGAGGAGAGAATCCTAAACTTTTAAAATTATAAACGTAACACAGAAGACTAAAAAAGTGTACACATGGAAAAAGTGCCTATATACACCACTTAGTAGCTTACTTTTTTCACCTAGGAATATACTGTGAAAATATTTCCGTGCCAGAAAAATGTTTCTACAGCATGACGGCAACAGCTGCCTCATTTCATGGTGCCCACATGCCACCATCCACGAGCTGTCCAGGGCCGGCCGTTTGTTGCTCACTCCCGTGACAGCAAAGCCCAGGGATGCAAGTGTGCAGTCTTCACAACCAAGGGCTGAGGGCAGAACAGCCTGGGAGTAGGCTGGTGTCCTCAATTCTTCTGAGTTCCCATTATGCTGTGATGCAGAGAAGGTCACCTATTTCCTAATTTTATCCTCTACTTTTATGGGTGAGATGACAAGGTAATATATAGAATTTATTTAATGCATTTCAGAATGTTTCAGAGGTGCAGAGCAGATATAAACTAATCTTCAGTATTGTCAGAAAAAAATGTTTGAGTCTTGGAAACAGTAGATGAGATTGCTGGCTATTGTTTTAGGGCAGTGTGGGGCTTCTATTGACAGGGCCGTTTACAGCTCCATAGGTCAGAGATTAACCTGTCAGTTTTTGTGAGGTATATACACAAATAATTTCTGTCCAGTAGAAGAGGCAACCGCAGTTGTTGCTCACTAACCAGTTTGAAATCTAACCCAGTAATCTCCCCTAACATTTTCTTGTTAAGTTGCCTGCATTTTACCTACTCAAGGGCTCTTTGGACAAGTTTGGGAATATATTGGTTCTCTCATTAAATAATGAGTTAAATAAATTCATTAACATGCTCATTCTATATATTTGCTTGACAGCCATGATTTGCCTTTTTGGAATTATATTTTGGAAGTTGTTTATACTTACATTTCAGCACTACTTTAAGATCCTGCAATGAGCTTTGATTATGATGTTTTAGCAGAATATTATTTGCTTTTCATGTAATTTTCTATATAATCTAATAAATAGCACAATAGAGGGCGTAGCAAAAGTAGGCCCACAGTTGGGAGTATGTGAAGCATAGAGTTTATTTGTATTATTATTTATTAATTATTATATTATTTCATACACATAAACTTAAACCTACTTTTGCACTACCCTGTATTATGTGACACATTCTGGTTTAATGAATACTTATTCACTGAAAGGCTATTAACTTGATTACATACTTAATAAGAATTTTTCATTCCCTCCATAGCTGTGAAATTATGAGCTTAGTATAATTAGAAAATACAGTTGGAATAAACTTCAAATACTAAAATTATTAGGTAAATCTTGACAACACTGTGGATCGATTGCTATACTGAGGTTTGGCTTTACTCAGGAGTTAGAAAACTCTGAGCCTTGCTGGCGTAGCTCAGTGGATTGAGCGTGGGCTGCGAACCAAAGTGGCGCAGGTTCGATTCCCAGTCAGGACACATGCCTGGGTTGTGGACCAGGTCCCCAGTGGGGGCCATGCAAGAGGCAACCACACATTGATGTTTCTCTCTCTTTCTCCCTCCCTTCCCCTCTCTAAAAATAAATAAATAAAATCTAAAAAAAAAAAGAAAGAAAGAAATCCCACATCGTTAAAAAAAAAAAAAAAGAAAACTCTGGACCATGGGTCAGATTTCACATGTGACCTGTTTTAGTTAATAAAGTTTTATTGGCTCACTGCCACGTGCATTCTTCTATCTGCTGTCCATGGCTGCTTTTGTGTTACAACTGTTAAGTTTGGTAGTGGCAACAGAGACCATGTGGCAGGCAGGGACTAAAATATTTCCTATCTGGCTTCTAACAAAAAAGGTTTGTTAACTCCTGGCATTGCCTGCTCTAAAGTACAGCTTTGCATGTACTTGAGTAATGTTCCTACTAACAGAGAAAATTGGAGAGCAAACCTCCTTATAAGAGCAGCAGCTATCTTTCTGTTTTTCAAAATGGAAATACCTTAAAAAATTTAAGCCACCTCTAACATTTTATTGATTAACATACATATTTATTATATTTATTAAATAAATATACTTTGGACTTATCATTAGTGAGCTTGTGTTATGTAATCAGGCTTTCTAAGATATTTGTAAAATACTGTTGACAATTGGTTCTGCATCAGAATATTTTCATAGTTTAGTCTGGCAAATAATTGTTCATCTTGGGCATACAACAGCCTTTGCTGAGTGAGGAATAAATTCTGTCATTTTACTTTAGGCTCACTTTCTGATGGTAATATAAGGTCATACATTTTTGGTACTATTTGCAAAGCTACATTTTGGTAAATGTGTCTTCAAACAAAAGAGACAAGACATTATGTTATTGCAAGAATAGATGAGAAATGCATGCTCTCTTATGTTGCATATGGAACATCTTTTATTTCACGAATTGATAATTTCAGAAAGGAAAACTTTGGGCATTATATAATTAAGAGAAGGCAATTTCTGAACATGTCATGTCTTTAAAATCCAGATAATACTGTTGGTAGCTTGATTAGTTTCCAAACTCTAAGCCAATCTCTCTCAACAACTCTTTCTTCCAGTTTTTTTTTTTAAATTCATAAGTGGATATATTGGCTCTTTAATCTATTGAAATGTTCTCATTCTCAGTTCTGGGCTGTGTGCCTTTTCAACAGATGCTCACCGAGGGTTTCCTGGGTGCCGAGAGGTTGAGTGGTGTTTAGAGATAAAGAAGAGGATAACAGGGAAAGTACCTTGCTGTACTCACCTTTCTTTCTGTCTGACCAGAGCCCTGAACATGACAGACACCTAACATGCACTTTTTAAGGACAGTGGCAGGTATCCGCAAGCAACTCGGGCCTGTCAGAGGCTGCTTCTGACTCTGGGGTTATGTTTCTCAGCTGCCAGGCACCTGCCAACAAGGCTGCTAGCTTCCAGGGCTCCCCACCATTGCGCTGTGTCTCTCTCCTCCAAGGTCACTGAGGAATCCATCACAGTAGATTTCTAACTGGCATCAGCTTGATGGTTCCTTTTCTTGACGCCCCACAGAGGCTGCTGTTGGGAGGCTAAGAGGCTGTCTCAGGATTCCAGCTCTAGATTGGAGATTCGAAGGGTTATTTGGATTTATATAACTTCCCAGCACACGCTTGCTGTGTGTGTTTAATTTCTAATGATTTTCTGCTTGCTCTTTCCAAGCTGGGAACACTGCAGTTAGCTGGGAGGGTTTTATTTATTTATTTATTTATTTATTTTGAGGGGAGGAGGTTGATAATTTAAAGTCACATAGATGACTGGGATTTTGCGAGATCGATTTAAGGCTGTTTACCTTTAGGCATAGTCACAGTCATAGGAGGACCCTTACATTGCTCCATCTTGCCCAGAATATGCCAGTTCAGACTGAAGTTTTTAGTCTCATATTTTTTTGCACTCAGGAAGAAGGACATGATGAGTTCCAAAACTGAAAATGCTGAGAACTAATTGTGCACTTAGTTCAGGAGAGGAGGCTTGTGGTCTGGGCCCGTCATTCCTCTGCTGACCTGGGGTGTGGCTGAGATTGTCCTGTTAATGTTCTAGAATCAGGTCCCCACCCCCTTTCTTTAAAAATTTAATTCTATTATTTATTTATTTAGCCTAATTGAGAATGTGAGGCAGTGCATTTTAAGTAATTGTTGAAAAATCATTAAGATAATCTTTGCTTAAACAAGCAAGTATAGAAGCTGTAATCAGAATAATGCTAGTCACTGGTTTAAGGAGGAAATCCTAAACAAAGACTCTGCTTTCTCTGATTCCCCTTTTAGAAGACAATAGTCTTATTTTTCATTGCCTAATCATGTGGCTTATTTCTTGCTGACTTGATCTATCCTTTGTTTGTATTGACGCTTAACCCATGAAAGATACAAAGCACCTTCATCAGCTTATAAAGAATTGAACTTTCAACTATATTTCAAAACATTTCTCAGAAACAAATACTTTCAAAATTTGAGGCTGGTGGTTCTTCTACGTTGGCATGGGAACAGTTGATCATGTATTCTTTAAAATTTTCCACTTGAAAATTTTTCTTTCTCGTCCATAGGCATGTATGTTTATAGAGATTAAAATAATTACCATAAAGGAATCTTAATGTTATGTTGTAAGTGATACTTGAAGTTGACTATAACAAAACCTAAATTACACAAGAAGCAAAAATGGAATGACAGGTAATTTTCTGAAGTCAATGATATAGGCCAGCACTAAATTAGAGGTTACTCAGATAAGGGGAGCTTGGCAGGCTTGCAGACACTGTGTTTGAGTTTTGTTCCTGTAGAAGAACTCTCTGAAAGGTGCCAGCTTTAATGGAATTTAGATAAAGACATTCTCATTTCAGCTGAAAGTTGAACATTCTTCTGTGTCTGATTCATGCCTGTAATATTGCCAAGTCTGATAAGATTTCAGAAGCACTTCAACATTTTTAACAGTCTCGGTTCCTGAATAAGCTGTCACAGCATCTCAACCTGGGGATTAGGAGAAAAACAAGGAGAATCATCATCATTTTAGGCAGGCCAACTTGAGAAGTGCCAAGTAATGGAAATTTCCAACATAATAATATTCAAGAGCAAATATGTGTGACCTTAGGTAACGTCAATGGGTGGGATTCAAGGATTCCAGAGAAAGCTCTAGAATCTTTCTCTCACTGCTTCTAGATCAATTAGAGATGCATAAAATAAACCATAGTTCAAAAAGCAGCTATCACATTTTATGTGAGTCAGTCGATCTGCTTTCTCTTGCCATGTGGCACCTGCTGAGGGCAGGCCTGTCCAGGAAGCGTGCACAGGCAGGACAAAGACGGCTGAGGGACCGAAAAAGGCAGTGTGTGGGAGGCAGGCCTGGGCAGGTCACTGCAGGGCTGGGTGGGTGCTCTGGGGAAAAGGAAAACTGCGTAAGTGCCAGTCGAAGAGTTCAAAGGGCACCTGGTCTGAGTCCTTGTTACTCTAAGTGCGGTGTATGTGGGCCGGCAGTGACAGCAGCACCCAGAGGTGTGTTAGATGCAGGGCCCAGACCTGTTGAAAGAATGGCATCTTTCCCAGGAAAGTCATGCACACACAGAAGGCTGAGAAGCAGTGATCACATGTGTTTCTTTTGTCAATGACCTGTTCAAGCAAAATGGGGGTTGTGTGGTCTCCAGAGGTCGCTGATGGGCTTTCAGGAGGCCTTCCCAAGCACATGGGTTAACAACCCAAAATTGAGGATCGGATTCACTTTTCAGCAATGTATTTCTCTTACCAGCTATTTTAGCAGGAAGAAAGGAAATTAAACCTTGTCTATCGTTATGGATGAAGGTTTCTTTGAACTGCTAGGAGGAAGACTAAATATCTGTTAGGGACCTAAGAGAACGTTAAATAATGGTTATAAAGGTGCAAGAACTTGCATTAATCGGAAATTTAGAGGTAAATATGATAGACCTCAAGTCTTTCTCATAATAAAATCTTAGGAAGCTTGACTACATTAGGACAGTTTTAACAGCTTTTAGGTTTTACAGGAGATTGGGAGAATTTTGTATAAGAAAAAAAATTAAAATGTGGAGGAAAAGCTAGATTTTAAAAGAGCATTTTCCCAGAATTGGAATCACTGGGTCAAAAGGCAGTTCCATTGTTAATTTTTTTGAGGAAACTCCATACTGTTTCCCACAGTGGCTGCACCAGTCTGCATTCCCACCCACAGTGCACTAGGGTTACCTCCTCCGACTCCTCGCACTCTCACCAGCACTTGTTTGTTGATCTGTTTATGTTGGCCATTCCAACTGGTGTGAAGTGGTGTGTTGTAACTCTCTGATGATTAGTGATGTTGAGAGTTTTTTCATATGACTGTGGACCATCTGCATGTCCTCTTTGGAGAAGTGTCTGTTCAGTACTTTCGCCCATTTTAATTGGATTGTTTGTCTTTCTGGTGTTGAGTTGTATAAATTCTTTATATATTTTGGAAATTAACCCCTTATCAGATGTACCATTGACAAATGTGTTCTCTTATATGGTGGGTTTTCTTTTCATTTTGTTAATTTTTTTTTTTTTTTGCTGTACAGAAGATTTTTAGTTGATGTAGTTCCATTTGTTTATTTTTTTCCTTTGAAATACCAATCAGCAAGAATACATGCACCCTTCTGTTCATAGCAGCATATTTACAGCAGCCAACATCTGGAAACAGCCCAAGTGCCCAATAGTAGATGAGTGGATGAAAAAGTTGTGGTGCATTTACATAGTGGAATAACATTTTTTTTTAATTATTTATTTATTTATTTATTTTATCTTTAAAGAAGGGGAGGGAGGGAGAAAGAGAGGGGGAGAAACATCAGTGTGTGGTTGCCTCTCACGTGGCCCCCACTAGAGGCCTGGCCTGCAACCCAGGCATGTGCCCTGACTGGGAATCGAACCTGCGACACTTTGGTTCGCAGCCCGTGCTCAATCCACTGAGCTACGCCAGCCAGGGCTGGAATAACATATTGTCAAAGGAAATCTTACCTTTTGTGACAGCATAGATGGGCTTGGAGATTATTGTGCTAAATGAAATAAGTCAGTCAGAAAAACACAACTACCCTATGGTCCTACTGATATATGGAATCTAATGAACAAAATAATCTGACAAACAAAATAGAAACAGAAGTGTGGATACATGGAACAGACTGACAGTGGTTCAGGGGTGGCAGACTGGACGAAAGACCTAAAGGGATTAGCCAAAGAACATATACGCATAGCCCACGGGCACAGACGACAGTGTGGTGAGGGCCAGAGGGAAGGGAGCGCAGGGTCTGGGTGGAGGTGGGCAAAGGGCAGGGGAAAGGGAGGATATCTGTAATAGTGTCAAAATAAAAATGTTTTAAAAAAGAGCATTTTCTTTTTTTTTCTAGTATAAAACTTTCATATTTAGAATCAGCCAGCTAGATTCGGTTCAGTTGAGCTCAATTTTGTTGTCAACTTTCAAAGCCTCACGGTCAGGAGCCAGTTTAACATCTGCCTTCTTCCCTCCATCAGGCCTGGTCAGTTGTTGACCTTGGCCACGTCCATGTCATGAAGCTTCTTCATAGCCTGTCTGTTCTGGTGCTTGTTGGCCTTGGCATCCACATCGAACACAAGTGTATCATTTTATCTTCTTCATGGCTGACTCAGCAGTTAGGGGGACTCGGTGATGGCATAGCCTGTTTCTCCTGGAGGTGCTCTTCTGAGGATATTTAGGCTGCCTTCCAAGCCACAGTGTCTTAGGACTCTGGAAGGTGGGTAACATGCGGATCTTCTTTTTTTGTGTGTGTGGCTGTGGACACCTTTTAGCACTGCTTTCTTTGCCTTCAAAGACTTGGCCTTCACTTCAGCTTTGGGAGGGCCAGGGGCTTCCTTCTTCGCTTTCGGCACCACCTTCGTGAAAAGTGAGCATTTTCAATACCAAGGCACGCATTAGGGCCAGTTTAAGAGTGGTATGAAAAGCAAACTTTGCAAATAGTTGCTGGACGACAGATTCTGATGGGAGAAGGCTGCCAGCAGAAGTGGATAAGAAGGTAGAGCAGGTGTTTACTGGCATCAGCTGAAGTGGAGGGAGCTACCAGTAAGCATTAAGGAAACGCCACCATCGATCAGATTCATGTCAGAGTTTATGGAGCCACTATTATCAGGGGCCCTGCTAGATAAGTTAGTTATTATAACAACCTTTCCCTGCCCCTTCAGTTGTTCAGATGAAGACAATTAACCACAACAGGAGTCAGCTTATGGTAAGTGCTATAATAAAGGAGCTTTATCAGGAGAAACAAGAGTGAAAGTGGACAGACAGAATAGTGCGGTTTAGGGAGTATTTTGGCGTCATGGTACTTGGGATATGTAATTTAGAACCTGGCAGTGCATTTATCTCATCATTTGGCCCTCTTTTGAGTCCTATGAGAACTTTCTAGTTTGCTACTTAACACCTATAAACAAACTGGCTTGCAAAACACACCAGCTGCCATTCTATTAAAATTCCTCTTTTGCTTTGATTCCTTGTTATGTCTTGATTGCCAAGACTTGGTGATGGTTTGACAACATGATTCTAAAATGTTTGAATTTTTCATAATGCTTAATTTGAACATGATAGATAAAAATAAAAACAAGCAACTCTCTGTCTTATGCTGTACTTAGTTGATTTGGGGCTTATTGGACTAAAATACCTATAGAAATAGTTTTTTGAAAGTAGAGCTGGACTCGAGCCGCTTTTAGAAATTGACGAAGCTTTGCAGTCTCATCCCTATTACTTGGGACCCTTGTAGAACTGCCAGATCCTCAGAACCTCCTAAGCTTATGGACCCATTTGGGTGACAAATCCATGACCATTTCTTCTTTTACATCTAGACTTCCTCCTGCTACAGACCATTGTAATTTTCTTAACCACACCTCTCTCATCTCCATCAACAACACCTAGCTGTTCTGTGTTTTTCTGTTAGTTTCAGTTTAATACTTT
The DNA here is from genome assembly GCA_039655065.1 of Glossophaga mutica. Lineage (NCBI taxonomy): Eukaryota > Metazoa > Chordata > Mammalia > Chiroptera > Phyllostomidae > Glossophaga > Glossophaga mutica. Next base: position 169,023,873 of record CM077304.1, on the reverse strand, counting down.
CTGATTTTATAAATTAAGTATGATAACTATATTGTTAATACACTACTCATTAATGTTTTCCTTTCAGTTATCATAGTTACATTTAAATAATAACATTTATATCTTCAAAGTAGTAAGCACAGCATGAATTTCAGACCCAGCTGGAGAAAAGTTGCTTTACGTAGGAATTTCCTACATCAGAAGTACCAACATGGTGGCTGGATATAGATCACAAACATTTTTTGTTTGTTTCTTTGGTTTAACCTTCAGAGTTTTTTTGGTTGATTTTTTCAAATATTAGTTGTTAACATATGTAATTCTGAATTGCTGGCTTGTCTTGGTGAGTCCCAAGCTTCTCTTTATTTCCCGTGGTCCATGTCACCCCGGAAGAGATGGCTGGCGCCAGCGGCAGCTTCCTCCTTTGCGTTGACCCACCCCTGGTACCTTGTGGTGCAATTCCACGGTCCCTGTGTTCGCATCCTTCTTGACCCCGGTGGGCGTTGCATTTGGAAATCCTAGCCTAGGTGGTCTGTGTGTGGGCCTGGCCTAGACTGAGGGAACAAGTAAAACTAAAAAAGTAAAAATTAAATATTTTGCTTCTTTGACACCAAACTAAAAATTAAAATGTCAGCTCTTGAATAATAAGTGAAACTTCTTTTGGATTTAATAAAGTTGGCAGTCTTTTAAAATCACAGATAAGTTCTTACATAACTAACGTGTAAATTAACTTTTATGCAGGAAATAACAATTTTATCTGTTAAGAAGGTTGTCATACTTTGCAGATGTAACTCGGAGGCCTATTGCAAACTGAGCCCACAGTAATAAAAGGAGATGTTGAGTAAATGATCTTAACAAAGCTCTGCTAACAATCCACTTTAATGAAAATTTTCAAAAAATCTGAAAGTTGAAAGAAGTATTTAGCAAAATTAAAATCTGTCAAAATGGAAGGTAGATATTTAATCTCTCTTAACAATTGGGACAGAAAGTAGAGTATAACCAAAAAATAATAGACTTTTAATAAGAGGGGCAGTAAGATTATCAAGCAAGATTATTCTAACACATTTCAGACTTAGTTGTGCTAATGTATGCATTTCATTAAAATAGTGATTTTCCTTATTAGCCTTTATAATTAAAGTTATTATAAAACAAATGAACTTATGACTGTGAATTTTTTTTAAGTTCTTTATTTCAGTGCAGATTGTCCTTTGACGCAAGTAAAGGAGATTAAAAAGACAACCTTGATTTAAGGTGGAATGGAACAGAACTGAGGCATTTCTATGGGACACAGTGCTGGAGAACTTCTGAGGGCAGGTGGCTGGCTGGAAAAGAGAAAAGAGCATATGGACATGCAAAGAAGGTGTAGTGTTTATATATCCTTCTTAATCTCAGAAGCAAAATATTGGGTTTTCTCATTGCAAAATTTGTCTTTGGATACGTGCAGTAGCTTTGGCCACCAGGTTTTAATCTTTCTTCATTTCAGGAATAAAGAAGCAGGCATCTCTTTGAGGGGTGTATAGGTGTATGTTGTGGGGGCAGTATAATGAAGATTTTCATCTATTTTCTATAACTATATACATTTATATAATATATAACTATATTTATTTTTATTTTTCAAGTAGCTATTATCTTTTATTGTGAACTTCCACTTCTAGTTTTGAAAGTGTGGTAGGTATCATTGTGAGAAACTGATTTTTTAAAAATCAGAGTGACATGCCCCAGACCAGAAACTCAATGACCCAATCAAAACCTATTCTATTTCTCTTCTATTTTTTTTTAAGCTGGGAGCTGTTATGTAGATCTCTAAGCCTTTTTTCCAATGTATCATTTTAATAGGCAGTGAATTTGAACATTGAATTTGAAACCTGGAGCCTAGATCAATTGTTATTCTTATTTTTCTATGATTATTAGGTTTATTTATATCATTTTATTTGATTTTTATTTATTTACTTTTAAATATTTTTATTAAACTTATTGGGATGACACTGGTTAATGAAATTATATAGTTTTCAAGTGTGCAATTTTAAAATGCATCATCTGTGTTGGCATTGTGTGTTTACCACCCAAATTCAAATCATCTTGCTGACCATGTATTTGACCCCATTACCCTTTAGTACCTTTAGTACCTTCCCCTGCCCCCTTCCCCTCTGCTAACTATCATACCGTTGTCTGTGTCTATGAGTCTTTGTTTGTTTTGTTTGTCTTATTTGTTCATTTATTGTTTTTGGTTTTATATCCTACGTATGAATTAAATCATATGGTTCTTGACTTTTTCTGACTTCTTTTGCTTAGGTATGATGTTCTCCATACCTACACATGTTGTCACAAATGACACTATTTCATCTTTTCTTATGGCTGAGTAGTATTCCATTGTATATATGTACCAGATCTTCTTTATCAAATCATCTATCAAAGGACACTGGTTGTTTCCTCTTTCTTGGCCACTGTGAATAATGCTGCCATGAACATACAGGTGCATATATCTTTGTGAATAAATGTTTTCTAAATTTTTGGGTAGATACCCAGGAGAGGGGTTGCTGGGTCATATGGTAACTCTATTGTTAATTTTTGAGGAACCACCATACTGTTTTCCATAGTGGCTATACAAACTTATTCCCACCAGCAGGGAAGGAGGATGTCTTTTTTTCCACAACATCTCCAGCATTTGTTCTTACTTGCCTTGTTGATAGCAGCCATTCTAACAGGTATAAAATGGTATCTTGTTATATTGCCCTAACATCACATTAACAAAATAAATGATAAAAATCCTGTGATCATATCAATAGATGAAGATAAAAGATTTGACAAGATTCAACATCTATTTATGATTAAAATAGTCAATAAAATGGGTATAGTAAGAAAGTACCTCAACATAATAAAGATTATATGTGACAAATTCTCAACTAATATCATACTCAACATTGAAAAATGAAAACTTTCCCTCTAAGATCAGGAACAAGACAATGATGTTCACTCTCACCACTGTTATTCAATATAGTACTGGAAATTTCAGACAGAGCAATCAGGCAAGAGAAAGAGATAAAAGTCATTCAACACTGGCTCAGTTGCTCAGTTGGTTGGAACATTGTCTCATACACCAAAAGGTTGTGGGTTCAATCTACGGTCAGGGCACATACCTATGTTGTGGGTTTGATACTTGGTTGGGGTGCATGGGGGAGGCAGCTGATCAATGTTTCTCTTTCCCATCGATGTTTCTCTCTCTCTCGGTCAAATCAATAAACACATCCTAGGATGAGGATTTAAAAAAAAAAGTCATCCAAATTGGGAATTAAGAAGAAAAGTTGCCACTTTTTGCAGATGAAATGATTCTTTATATAGAAACCCCAAAAGACTCCACCAAAACAACCCGACTGGAAACAATAAACAAATAAATCTGCAGGATACAAAAATTAATGTACAAAAATCCATTGTGTTCATTGTATTTGTACTAACAACAAAATTTCAGAAAAAGAAGAAGAAAAGAATTCCTTTTGTAATTACAACAAATAGGTTATAGCACCTGGGGATAAACTATAAAAAGAGTGTGAAAGACGTGTGTACTAAAAACTGTAAGGCGTTATTAGAAGAAACTGAAGACACAGAAATATGGAAATATACTTCCTGTTTGTGGATTATTAGAATCAACATAATTAAAATGGTCCTATTACCTAAAATAACATAACAGATACCCATATTTTACTGTGTATAACGTGCACTTTTTTGCACAAATTTTTGAGGGAAAAATAAAGACACACATTAAACATGGGTATAATGATTACATATCAGGGGCATAATAATCCCATGTATAATTCACACAAAAACGTGAGTGCACATTATACACAGGAGCATGTTATACACAGTAAAATATGGTATAATACAATTCCCAATAAAATCCCAATGGAACTTTTTAAAGAAATAGAACAAAAAGTCACCAGACTTAGATGGAACCACAGAATCTCTGACTAGCCAAAGCAATTCTGAGTGGGGAAAACATTGATACCATTTTAAAAAGAAAGAGATATAGACATTTAACTTTTGGAAGAGTTTTTGGTCCCTTTCTCATCAGTTTCAGCAGCAGAATCAGCTAAGGAAATAGAGATGCTGGGGTCCTGCCTTCAGAGGTGAGGCTGTTCTTTCACTCTGCACATCTCTAACTCCTCCTGAGGCATTCACAGGAGGGTGAGGGATGGTGGTCCCGAGCCTAGCATTTGGTACATGTATGAAAACTTGGAGATCATTTCTTTTTTTGAATTCCTCCTTGATTGTCCCATCAAGGTCATTCATTCTCTCCTATCTCTTCCCCATAACCTGAATATATTTATGTGTTAAAATTAGATCCAAAATGGAGACCAGACTTGAGAATTCCCTGAATAGGCAAAACCATTTAAGCTGTGTAAGCAAAACTAAATCTGGTTTGTTTCGTGAACATAACCAAAACTTACTTAACTAAGGTATTTTTCTTGTAAATCCCTCTGAAAATTATAAAAGAACCTGAAGTTATCTTCCTAAAAAATGGTATAAAGTATTCACTTTTGACCAGTCCCCTGACATCTGAAAACCCTCATTAATAACAAATAATTATGAAGGTTAACTTTCTCACTTTTGCCCTATAAGCTGTACCATAACTTCCTGCCCCAGAACTCCATGTCAGTCTTTTACTGTGAAAGCCCCCAGTTCCCGAAGTGTTCTTATATGCACAATAAACTCTTACTAAATGCTATTTATTGATTTGGTAATTTTATATCTCTATTTCTGGATTTTTGACAGATGTAAAACATTTTTGGATCAATATTGGTCAGACATACCATTTGAAACTTACATTTGAATTATGAAAACTAGCTTTAATATTGCTAAGAACTCTAGGGAGTTCAGAGGTGTGTGGGCAGTCTCTTATTAAATTATGTTTATAATTTATAGTTTCTTCTCTATTAAAGTAATAATATACAGTTACAATAGAAATATTTAGAAAAGTTTAAAAAAGGTAAGAAAATATGAATCATCCATAACTATACATGGAAAGAAAATTTATACATTGTCTTCAAATATATTTTATGTGGTATTCTATACTTGTACTTTTTAAAATAAAATTTGGAATTATTCTACATATTTTTGTATCCTGCTTTTTAAAAATTAGCATTTTATCATAACAAGTTTCCTGTACACTTATACATTCTTCAAAAAAATTTGGATAGCTGAATAGCATTGTAGTTATGAAAAAACATGATTTATTAACTACTTATTTTCAGTCATTTAGATCATTTTTAATATTTTCATTTCCAAATAACCATGTGACATCTTTATACTTTAGCTTTTTGTGTTCTTCTAATTTTTTTTTTTAGAATAAGTTTCTAGAAGTAGAGTGATTGAAAATGTTTCACTAAAATACCAGTGACCTCTAGGTTGCAAAATCCCAAGAACATTTTCACTCTGTATTCACCTGACTTCTCAGAAGTACTGCACCCACACAATTTTTCCTTCACAATTCAGCAATGTCAATACTAATATTATTTTCTCACTCTATTTTTTTCTTAGCCTATCTTATCAATTCTCATGTTAGAGTTAAATGTATACTCTATGCTGATAATTCATCAGTTTTTGCTTCCCATTGTGGGAGAGGAAGAAATTTTCCTCTGCCCTTCTAGGTTCTTTCCCCTTGTATAATAAGCCAATCGACGTGAGACAGATTAACAACAACAAAAAAATAACCACATTTAATTACATATGTACAAATGGGAACCTCCCACATACATGAGAGAGTCAGAGACCTTTCAATACATCAGAGGTCCAGAGGCAGAAAGGTAATATGTGTTTTTTGTGGCATCCTGAGCTAAGGAATCAGGTAAGGTGTCTGAGGCTTCAGAAAGGAGGATAGTTGTTTGTAGATGAATAAGAAGAACATATGCTCAGTAATTAGTTGGTTGCCCTGCTGTATATATAGGCCAAAAAATGATTATTTCTTATAATTCTTTTTTTTTATTTTTTTTAAATTTTTATTTTCATTGTTGATCTTGTACAGTTTTCTGTCTTTTATTCTCACCCGAACCCGCCACCCCAACCCTCCCCACCTCCCTCCCATTTCCACCCCCCCCATAGTTTTTGTCCATGTGTCCTTTATACTTATTCCTGTAAATCCTTCCCCTTTTCCCCTGAAATTCCCTCCCCTCTCCCCTCTGGTGACTTTCAGCATGTTCCCAATTTCCATGTCTTTGGTTATATTATGCTTGTTTCTTTGTTTTGTTGATTAGGTTCCTGTTAAAGGTGAGATCATATGGTATTTATCTTTCACTGCCTGGCTTACTTCGCTTAGCATGATGCTCTCAAGTTCCATCCATGCTGTTGCACAGGGTATGAGCTCCTTCTTTCTTTCTGCTGCATAGAATTCCATTGTATAAATGTACCACAGTTTTTTGATCCATTCATTTACTGATGGGCATCTAGGTTGCTTCCAACACTTGGCTATTGTAAATTGTGCTGCTATAAACATAGGGATGCATAGTTTCTTTTGGATTGGTGTTTCAGGGTTCTTAGGATATAGTCCTAGCAATGGAATTGCTGGGTCAAAAGGTATATCCATTTTTAGTTTTTTTAGAAAATTCCATACTGTTTTCCATAGTGGTTGTACTAGTCTGCACTCCCACCAGCAGTGCAGTAGTGTCCCCTTTCCTCCACAACCTCTCCAACACTTGCTGTTTGTTGCTTTGTTTATGAGGGCCATTCTGACTGGTGTCAAGTGGTATCTCATTGTGGTTTTAATTTGCATCTCTCTGATAGCTAGCGATATCGAGCATCTTTTCATGTGTGTCTGGATCCTCTGTATGTCCTCCTTGGAGAGGTGTCTGCCCAAGTCCTTTGCCCATTTTTTAATTGGGTTGCTTGTCTTCTTAGAGTGGAGTCGTGTAAGTTCTTTGTATATTTTGGAGATTAAACCCTTATCTGAGATATCATTGGCAAATATGTTTTCCCACACAGTCGGTTCTTTTTTTATTTTAATACTGTTTTCCTTGGCCATGCAGAAGCTTTTTATTTTGATGAGATCCCATTTGTTTATTCTTTCCTTTATGTCCCTTGCTTTAGGGGACATATCAGTAAAAATGTTGCTGCGTGTAATCTCTGAGATTTTCCTGCCTATGTTCTCTTCTAGGACTTTAATGGTGTTACGGCTTATGTTTAAGTCTTTTATCCACCTTGAATTTATTTTTGTGTATGGTGTAAGTTGGTGCTCGAGTTTCATTTTCTTACACGAAGCTGTCCAGTTCTCCCAACACCACTTGTTGAAGAGGCTGTTTTTACTCCATTTTATGTTGCTGCCCCCTTTGTCGAATATTAATTGACCATAGAGACTTGGGTTTATTTCTGGGCTCTCTATTCTATTCCACTGGTCCACGTGCCTGTTTTTATGCCAGTACCAGGCTGTTTTGATTACAGTGGCCTTGTAATACATTTTGGTATCAGGTATTGTGATCCCTCCTGCTTTGCTCTTCTTTCTCAAGATTGCTGCCGCTATTCTGGGTCGTTTATGGTTCCATATAAATTTTTGAAGAGTTTGTTCTATATCTGTGAAATATGCCATTGGTACTTTTTATTAAAGGCAAGACTCCTAAATTAAATTTTTTTGGTAGTTAAGAGGGGGTGCAGAAGTTTCTTTTGATCCACAGGATCTCAGTTGCTTTTAACTCAAAATAATCCACATACCACAGAGGAAATTTTTGGTATGACTGAGCCTCTCCATCACACAGATATCTTTTCTGACCAGTTTGCTCACATCTTCACTTTGAGTGTCTCATAGGCATATCACACCTAACATTTTCAAATCTCATCTCCTTATTCCCTTCCCAGCCTGTTCCTTTTGGGGGGTTTGCCCCTATTAGTGAATGATCCACTATCTACTCTGCTGCGTAGTGGGTCATTTGACCATACAAGAAGCATGTTCTTGATAGCAAACACCTCACATTAAGGTCTATCACTCCTGTATCCAAAATAAATCTCAAGTCCCTCTACTTCTTCCATACAATAGTAATCTCATACTATCACTACACTAGCCTACCTATTTGTAAAACAATTTAATGCTTGTTTCCATTATTATATCATAAACTTTTTGATGGTGGAATTTTGCCTTTCTTGTTCTTTCTGCAATTTGTAGCAAAGTATCTGACTTTTATTGGTACTCAGCAAATTTATTTTAAACAACTGAAATAGTTTATATAGCTAAGTGACCTTTGAAAAATGCTGCAGTAATTTTAGTTTCCATCAGCCATTTATAGTTGTGCTGGTCTTCCTAAAAACTTTACCAATTTGATAGGGTAAAAATTATTATGCTTTATCTTAATTTTTGCTATGATGAACATTGACCTTTTAAAGATATGTTTATTGACTGTATTTACTCTTTTGAGAACTGTCATATTGTTTTTTATTATATTATTTGCATTAATTAATTTTGAGTTTTATATAAGGATAACAATCCTTAGTCAATATATTAATATTCCCATTTATCATCTTATTTTAATTTTTGTTTGTGATGTTGTTTTGATATATATAGTTCTAATTTTTATTATTAATTTACCAATGCTTTATTTTATGGTTTTTACCTTTGGGCCTAGAAAGTTTTCATTTTCATATAAGAGATTATCATCTATTTTTTTTTTTCTGGCTGGTTTAAATGAAAAAAATATATATTTAATTCTTTTCATTAAATAGATTTTATTTTGGTGAATGATACAAGATAGGGTTTTAATTGTATTCTTTTTTTATATATGCATATTTAAGAAAAATGAATGTTTTATATATTGAATATTATATCTATTAAATATTAAAAACATAAAACACTTAGGTTTTGTTTTTAATAAGTTAAAGAATATTTTTAATTTGCTCTTAAATATTACTCTTTCTTTTGTAACCCAAGTTTCTGCCCATAGCTGCTTCTGTCCTATGTCCCTTACCATGTTTTTGTCTTTGTTGATGGAGAATGAATCCATATCACCATATTTCCCATGTGATATACATTAATAATTTACTGTAGCTGAAAGTAATCATTTTTATTTTAAGTAATGCTTCATGATATTCAAAACACTTTTATGTCATTTTCATTTAAATCTCAAATTATTCCTCAAGGTTGAGAGAGCAGGTATTATTAAACCACTTTGTAGATAAATAAACACAAAAGAAAGTTTGATTTGCTTCTTTAATTAGCATAGCCAATATAGAGTGTGTCTGAGATTAGAATTTTGCTTTCCTTAATTCTCAGTCCAGTATTGTTATATTACACATGAGTAATTAACAAAACCGTATGATAATAATTTGCTTTATTTTTTATGTTGTCGGTGCTCTGTATTGTGAAATGAGATTGCTTATATTTCAAGTCCTGTTGGTTTTGTGTAATTGAAGCATTTACTTTCAAAAAATAATATACTAATCTGAGATTAGGAATACTAGTCAAATTCATAGCAACATAAAAAAAGAGTACTCTGGCCCTGGCTGGGTTGCTCAGTTGGTTGGAGCATCATTCCATACACCAAAATGTTGCAGGCTCAATTTCTGGTCAGGGCACCCACCTAGATGGTGGATTTGATTCCCAGGTGGGGTGGGAGAAGGAGGCAACTGATCAATGTTTTCCCTTCACATCTATGTTTCTCCCTCCCCCGCCTTTTCTAAAAATCAATGAACATTTCCACAGGTGAGGATTTATTAAAAATCAAAAAGAGTACTCTGGTTCTTTCAGAGTGGAGTCAACATTTTCCAAATTTATTTCATTTCCCTTCTCAGCATTCTCACAGCAACCAGATAGCCTCACCATTCACTGAGCACTCCCTGGGCCACTTGTCTTGGCTCAAAGTCTCTATAGCTGGGGTGTCAAACTCATTTTCAGTGGGGACCACATCAGCCTCTCAGTTGCCTTCAAAGGACTGGAATAATTTTAGGACTGTATAAATGTAACTACTCCTTAACTGTTAAGGAGTTGAAATTACATTCGGCCCTTTGAAGGCAACTGGGAGGCTGATGTGGTCTCTGGTGAAAATGAGTTTGACACCCCTGCTCTATAGGACGAGGTTAAAGCTAAATATTTTGGTCCAGAGTTCTATAGTTCAAATTGAATTTAGTCTCCAAAACAATGAAATAAGTCTTCTCAGACAAACAAAAAATTATTTCATATTCCCAATAATGCTATTATTTCTTATACTTTAATGGCCTTTTTGCTCCATAGTTCTTGAATGGTAATCTTAATTTTTCTGTACCTAGTGGGTTTTTAAAAATCTGAAATTCTATTTGAACAGTTGTTCAGGGTGTTGGCAAGAGTTAGAAAGCATTTATATTTTATTCTTGACTGGGTTCTGGTTGAGAAATTGAATGGCACAGATGTTGAAAGACTAGCTTGCTATAGACATAATGAAGCAGGCAAAATGAAATCTCCCAAGGATAAAAGTGTAATGTCCTTTGCTTTTTATCTTTTAGGTACAGGCTTGTGCTACATCTCACTTCTTTGCTGTGGGCAAAAAAAAAAAGGAGCCCAAGTGAGGGGATGTGTTTTTATGCAAAAAGAAAAAAAAGGATGTTGTGAAAGGGAACTGAAGTGAACCTCAGGCTCAGACATTGCTGCTCCTCAAAATTCTCCTTCAACAATGATGTTAAATTTAAATGTCCCCTCAGTGTTAATGAGTGTTGGGGTATACATATTCTTGTGTTTAAAAGGGTGGCTTCTGATAGTTTCTAGCAAAATTTATAAGGGTTTAATAATAAGATTTATAAGAGTATTTACAGCAAACTGCAGAGAGATGATTCAGGTAATCTAGGAGACTGAACAATATATATGGATCTTTCAAAAAAATTTTTAAAAATATATAGTAAGTCTTATTCCCATGACAACACACTAAGCTGTCTAACCAAGGTCTTTGAAACTAGAATATAATCTTCTCCTATTTGCTCTATCTATATGCAACTTTGAAATATAGAAATCATGTTCATTATCAAACTATTTATTGCAGAAATTTTGGATAACTTAGAATAATATAATGAAGAGAGTAAATATGAAAAATAATCCATAATTCTACCACTCAGCAATCAACATTTATTGTTGCTGTTATTGTTATTATTATTTTTTGGTCTTTTCTCTCTCTCTTTGCATACCAATACATTTAAAATATTTGTGAAAACGTTAAAGTTTTAACTTTTTTCCCTTTAGTAGTATACAATGTTTCTTTTTAGAAGATAACCAACATTCCTCTACAACATAAAAAGTGTACTGAACCAAGGCCAAGTCATTAATATGTATCACAAAACCATAGAGCCTTGGAAAACAACTATAACTGAGAAATTTTTGTGGTATTTAATTTAGGTTACTCCATGGATCATTGCATATGTAAGTGCTCAAATATGCTTGCTGCATGAGTGTTGAATTTCAGTGAAAAAAAATGAAAATAGACTATAGGAATAAGGAGCATTATTTTCACCTCCTTTTTCTCCATTTGTTATTTTGGGTCCTCTGAGAAACAGATACCACGATGGGATTAGATTGCAAAACATTTACTGGAGAAAATACGTGTGGTTCAGCCTGTTAGGGCTGCTCTGATGGAGGGCCACAGCTTGGTGATTTTGCAACAACAGAAATTTATTTCTCATAGTTCAGGAGACTGGAAAGTTTGAGATAAACGTGAAGATTTGGTGTGATTTGAAGGCCATCTTTCTGGTTCATAGACGATTGGCTTCTCACTGAGTTCTCACGTGGCACAGGAAAGAGAACTCTTTGGCGGGTCTTTTACAAAGGCACTAATCCAATTGATGAGAGCTCCACCCTCATAACCTAATCACCTTCCAAAGGCCCCACCTCCTAATACCAATATAATGGTGGTTAAAATTTCAACAGATGAATTTTGGGAGAGATACTAACATTCAATTGATAGGATTCTGCCACCGTCCCCCTCCAAGTTACGTTCATCTGTCATACAGAATACATTCATTTCATCTTAACAACCTCCAACATTTTGACTTCCAGCATCAACTCAAAAGTATAAAGTGAAATTTTCATTAAAAATCATCTAGCTCAAATATGGGTGAGACTCATGGTACAACTTATTCTGAAGCAAATTCCTCTTTAGCTGTGCATCTTTGAAACAAATGTTATGTGCTTCCAAAATATAATTGCAGAAAAGGCACAGAATAGACATTTCCATTCCAAAAGAGAGAAACAGGAAAGAAGAAAGGCCTAACTTGTCTAAAGTACATCCAAACTACATGGCAAATTCCATGAGATCTTAAGGCTAGTGAATAATCCTCATTGCTCAATGCTCTGACCTTCAGACCCAATATAGTGACAATGTCAACTCTGTGACTAAATGGGATGGCCCTATTTTCTGCCTGGTCCCCAGGCCTCCCTCAGGCTGGTGTCCTGAGCCAGAGGCTTAGTTGGGTGTCTCCAGCTCTGCCTACCCCCCAGCTCCACATGGGGGCTGCCAAAATTTACACCCTGCAGAGGCTCAGCCAATGCAACCTTGTGGTTTTGGGACCACCTGAGCTGCACTGGGCATCTGAGGACTGCAGGGCTGGAATACAGGGAGTGAAACCTGGGATGTGAGGCAGCGCTGGGCCAGCAAGCATTGAGGTCCCACTGGCACCCGTCTTTTGACTGTGAAACTGCTAGACCTCTCTAGCTTCCCTCTCGCAACCCCATATCCTTGCATTCTGAGCCTGCGGTGGACTTGGCAGCTCTGATGCTATCTGAATAGCCTCTAGGCTCATACTTCCATTGGCTTGGAGAATAACACCTGGCTTCTGATGTGATTGCTGCCTAGGTCTGTCAATCACACTGAGACTAATTTCTTTATCAAATGCAATCACTTGACTGCACCCTTAATTATCTCTTCCTAAACGTGCTATCTCATTTTTTCATAGGCTGAGAATTTTCCAAACCTTTACCTAGGTTTTCTCAACACTGAGGCAACCATTAACATACTTTCTGTATTCATGGATTAGCTTACTGTGGACATTCCACGTAAATTAAATCATTCAGTATATGGCATTTTGTGACTTGCTTCTTTCACTTTGCATAATGTCTTCAAGGTTCATCTTTGAGTAATATGTATCAGTCAGTACTTTATTTTGTTGTCAAATAATATTTCATTGTATGAATGTACCATATTTTATTTATCCATTTATAAGTTAATGGACATTTGGGTTGTTTCCACTTTTGAGTTATTGGTAACATTTTATACAAGTTTTTGTGTGGACATTTCTCTTTGGTATGTACCTACAAATGTAATTTCTGGGTCATATGGTAGCTTTACATTTAATTTTTTGAGGAACTGACAAACCATTTTCCACAACATAAGTATCTCTTAAAATTCCTACCAGCAGTGTACGAAGGTTCCAATTTCTCCACATCCTCACCAACATTTGTTATTATCTTTTTTATTCTAGCCATCCTTGTGGATGTGAAGTGGTCTCATGGTTTTAAGTTGCATTGGCCTGATGGCTTCACATTATTGTTAAAAATGAAGCCCAGATCTCATACCTGTTCTTAGGCTTTCTTTGACACTCTGGGTCAGTCCCTCACCTGTGTTCTCATGACTCTCCAGAAATGTTGCTGTTACCCCATCCTGTTATATTGGGCAGTCGCCATTTGATGGTGAACAATTCCTCTCTAAACTTCTGGCTTTGTGAGGTCAGAGACTGGTCATTTATTCATTTATCACTAGTGTGACTGAGAATGGACTGATCCCAAACCACATAGAGCACATCCTCCATTTCCCCCACTGTCTGTGGAACCTAGACCTGCCCTTTGCCTTTCTGGCAGGAAGCTTTCTTGGTCACTGCATTTGGTGGGATATGTGTTCCATTCATTGCTTGTGGGAATGTAGACTGGTAAAGCCACAATGGAAAATGGTGTCTGGAGTGTCCTCAAAAAATTAAGACTAGAGTTACTATATGACCCAGCAACCCCTCTTCTGGTTATCTACCTAAAAAACTCAAACACATTTATTTGCAAAGATATGTGCACCCTTATGTTCATTACAGAGTTATTCACAGTGGCCAAGACATGGAGACAACCTAGGTGTCCTTCAATACAGAATTGGGTAAAGAAGATGTGGTGCATATATATCATGGAATACTACTCAGACATAAAAAAGATGAAGTTCTGCCATTTGTGACAACATGGATGGACTTTGAGAATATTATGCTAAGGGAAATATGTCAGTCAGAAAAAGATAAGAACCATAGTATTTCTCTCATATGTGAGATATAAAACTGAAACTCATTGGCATAAACAACAGTATGGTGGTTACCAGGGGCAAGGGGGTGGAAGGGTAGTAAAGGGTAAAGAAGAGCAAATACATGGTGACAGAAGATGATTTAACTTTGGGTTGTGGGCATGCAATGCAATATAAAGATCATGTATCGTAGAAACATACACCTGAAACCATATCACCTTATGAACCAATGTCACTCCAATGAATTTAATTAAAGAAAAAGAAAAGCATACTGCACAAAATTAAGATCTTTTGTATGTTTCTATCTGAGTCTTCTTAGAACTAATTTCTTCAAATGTTCCCATTTGCCCTGGGGAAATTGAGGAAGTTTATCAGAATTACTTATCCTCTTTTTTATTCTCTTATTCTATAATTCATTGTATTAGTAATTCCAGAATACAGTGGTGTATCCTTAGATGTGCAAATGTTGATTTGATATTTTGATGGTCATTCTACAATGGCCTTTCAAGATCCTACTTTTCTAACTTATGAAGGTCAAAATTTCTCACTTTTGATACCTCTTATAGGCTCTTTAATGAATAGATGACATAAATTATATACACAAACACACATATTTAAAATAGACATGTAAATGTACATGTGTGTGCACATATGTGTATGTAAAGGTTAGTGTCTTAACGGTTACACAAATGCTCCTTGTAAGGGAAATTTGGAGAGAAAAATCCCTCTATAAGCTGATTGGAGGTGGAAAATGAAAGCCTGAAGGTGAAGGCTGCAGGAAGATCTCCCTCACTCCTCTTTTCCTCCCTCTTTCCTCCTTTATCTTTCTTTCTCAAAAACATTTCTTAAACTCTTATTCTGTGTCAGGCATGATTCAGGGAAATGGGGATAATACATTTTTAATGTGAAATAGGTAAATAGTTCAGCATAAGAAACAAATAGGAATTTGGGGAGGTGGGGGAGAAGAGTGGAGTGGGAAGAGAAGGAAGAGAGGGAGAGGACATCATAGGCAGCTGAAGCTTGCTGCGGTGGTGACCGGGGAAAAGTCCTTGTGTGTGTTTGGACACTGCGGCACATTAGGCACGGTGGTTAGCATTGGGGATAGAAAGCACATTTAAAGCCTACTGTCCCTGCCATGCTTGGAGAGTTTTAATTTTTTTAAAAATCAAGCTATACAAATTGTATAAGTGCAACAGTCATGTAATCAACACTACAATTAAGACACAGAATGACTGTCTCACCGCCCCAACATTTTCTTGTACCCCCTCTTTGATCTACTTCACCTCCATCCCTAGCCCTTCTGTCCCTAGAGTTTTGCCTTTTCCAGAGTGTGACATAATGGAATCATAGAATGTGCAGCCTTTTTAGCTGAGCCACTTTTGTCTCGCATATGTATTTGAGATTTATCCATGATGTTGTGTTTTCTGTATTGGTGGTTCCTTCCTTTTTATTAATGAATAATATTCTGTGGTAGGGATGTGCTACAATTTGTTTATCCATTCAGTGATTGAAGGATATTTGAGTTTTTGCAAATTACAAATAATTGTAAATAGGTTTTTATATGAATGTAACTTTTTATTTCTGTTGGGCGTACATGTAAGCATAGATTTTTTGGGTCTTATTATAAATGCATGCTGAACATTTAAGAAGCTATCAAATGGTCTTTGAAAGTGGCTGTATGATTTTTGTATTCCTACAAGAGATCCACTTACTGCACATCATTGGAGCCTCTTTGAGACTAGGAATGTCTGTGCTTCTCCTTCTGGGTGTTTTCAGTTCTGCAATGTTCCTTCCATTAACTCCCAATTGGCAGTCAATTCTGGTATGCCTGTTAGGCCCCACATGGTTGTAGTGGGGCTTTGAGGGAGGATGAAGGACAGGAAAATATTGGTAAGCATGGGCTTGCCCTGGCTCAACTCACTGTGGATGCCCACACAGTGACAGCACATGTCTCTGAGGGCTCAGACACCCAGGGACTCTAGAAGTGAGCAGCAAAGTGACAAACTGTGAATCAGATTAAAAAGTGACAAAGATGAAAGACCTTGTTGAGGAAGAGCAAGGGCCAAGTAGGTGGCTTAGGAGCAGAGGTGATACCGGCCCCTGTTTTCCTAAAGTGCAGAAGAAAGGAACCAGTGTTGACAACATTTAGGTAGCACTGCTGGACCAAGTATAGATGAGCTCCAGGAGCCAATCCAGAACCAGGACAGACTTGTAAGGGAAGTATGAATTTCACATAGAACAAAAGGCTATGTTAGGCTACCAAGTTTAGGTAAAATTTCATCCCTAAAATGACACCAACCCTAGTTGCTGCAGAATGAACAAGTGATTGGGTTAACTTTGGTTATCAGCAGCATCTGTGTGTAGACCGATCAAATTATTACATTTATAACTTGAAAAAAGTCTTTAAAAATACAAATATGATGTAGTAATTACAGTGATCCCCTCCATATTTCAGATGATGGAGTTGATTTTAGTGTGCTGAGTGCATGTTAACCTGAACGTGTGAAGTAGAGTAATTTCAGTATTTTAACATAGTGATTCCCAACACTAGTTGTGCATTTTAGCCATGACCTGGAAAGAGTTTAGAAAATGCTGCTCCCCTGTGCCCCATCCCCAGAACTGTTGATTTACTTGGTCTGGTCTGGGACCCAGACATTGAAATTTAAAAGAAAAATTGCTCTGGATTATTTGAATGTGCAGCTAGGTTGACAAAGACTTTTGAAATTAAATTTTAGTCTTTTATTGTGGTAAAATACACAGAATATAAATTTACCATTTTAACCATTTTGAGTGTACAATTTAGTGGCACCAAGGATAGTCATATTGTCGTACCATCATTGGCATCATCCATCTCCAGGATTCTTTCACCTTCCCACACTAAAACTCTGTCCCCACTAAACAAAGCCTTCCCTTTCTTCTCTCTCCCCACCCTCTGGTAATTGCTATTCTACTTTCAATCTCTGTGAATTTGACTATTTTAGGTTCTTCATATAAATGGAATTACAAACTACTTGTCCTTTTGTGTTAGTTTATTCCATTTAGCATAATTTAGTCTTTGATGTTCAGTTCTGGGGTAACGTGTCAGAACCTCCTTTCCTTTTAAGGTTGAATAATATTCCATTGTATGTACAGACCACATTTTGTTTACCCATTCTCCCATTCATGAACATTTGGATTACTTCCATTCACCTTTTGGCTGTTGTTAATATGCTGCAGTGAACATGGATATAAAAAATGTGTTCAAGCTCTTGCTTTCAATTCTTTTGGTTATATACCTAGGAATGAAATTGCTCATATGATAACTTATGTTTATTTTTTTTTTTTTGAGGAACTGCTACACTGTTTTATTTTACATTTTCACAAGCTGTACTTGAGGGTTTCAACTTCTCCACATCCTTGGCAACACTTGCTATTTTATGCATTTTTTTGATAGTAGTCATTCTAAAGCGTGTGAGATAATAGTTCATTATGGTTGTGATTTCCACTTCCCTAATGATTAGTGATAGTAAGCATCTTTTCAGGTGCTCCACCATTTGTACATTTGAAGGAATGTTTATTTGTCTGTTGCCCATTTTCAAAATAAGGTTTATTTTTTTGGTGTTGAATGAGAATGATTTTTTTTTTTTACTATTAGTTCCACAGATTTTCTTTTTTTTAAGTTTTTATTTTTTAAGTTTATTTTATTTTAACTGTTGTTCAAGTACAGTTTTCTGTCTTTTACTCCCATCCCAGCCCACCCTCCACCCCACTGCCCTCCTCATCTCCCTCCCATTTCCACCCCCCCTAGTTTTTATCCATGTGTCCTTTATACTTGTTCCTGTAAACCCTTCCCCTTTTCCCCTGAAATTCCCTCCCCTCTGGTCACTGAATAATAATAATTTTTAATGATTTTTTAAAGCAGAAATTCTCAATTTTTTTAAGTGTGGCAAACACTCCTAAAGTACAATATTCTTGTGGAGGCACAGTTATCTTTATGAAAGGGCACAGGGAAGTGAGGGATCACGGCCACTGGGGACATAATCTATTACACCAGGTGACCCTGAGGTCTCCCTAGGTATATGACTTCAACCATTCCAATGACGATTCTATTGTATATCTCTCTCCCACATCACTGCTTTGGTTCCATGTCTGTTGTTTACAGTCAAGAGGAACGAAACCCATACAAGTAGGAACCTGAT
Organism: Glossophaga mutica; assembly: GCA_039655065.1. Lineage (NCBI taxonomy): Eukaryota > Metazoa > Chordata > Mammalia > Chiroptera > Phyllostomidae > Glossophaga > Glossophaga mutica. Next base: position 169,005,524 of record CM077304.1, on the reverse strand, counting down.
GCAGAAATGCATGGAACTATGACAATGGATTTATAAACTCTGTATCAAGGTTCTCGGAACAGAAGAAACCCCAAAGATTGCAAGTTTTTGAACTGGCTGTCTAAAATACAGTTTATAGGTACATCTTTCATCTAAGAAGATAGGTAGATAACTCCTGACCTAACATTGGTACAGCATTCATTTTGAGTTATTTTTACTGATTTACCCACAACCTTCTACAGAGAAGCCTTATAACCTACAAAACATATTTCGGAGACAGTTGCTTGAATCATGTGCAGATGAGCTGAGAACTTGCATAAAGCACACTTACTTATGCAAGGTTAGCATCACTTACCTTCACTCTATGAGAAGCACATCAATGTGGAGAGGCAGAAAGAACTCAGGATTTAGTCCTCTCCTTACTGCCAAGTTGTGGTATAACCTTAGCCAGGTCAGCTAAGAGATCCTGAGTTCCAGTGTCCTCATTTATAATACATCTCCCAGTGTAGAAAGTACCAGGTGAAATAACCTAGGGAATGGCTGGAAGTAACATTAACTGCTAGCATGAGTATAGCAACTAACGTTCAGAACTGATAAACCAGACATAAGGTCCGACTGAACTCTGATACTAACCTTTCCAGGTTGCTTTTCTATTTATATTAGGCTTCTATTCACTCTGATTAAATCATGGCTGCAATGTTTCTGTTGTTGCTGAAATATATCAAATTTGCTTGCACTGGTAAATGCAAAATGAAAATTGAAATGATATGAAGGAATGTAATTCAGTTTATAAAATTTCATTGTACTTTTCATCTCAAGAACATTGTATTGTTATTTATCTTCTCTGTGTGTGTCTCGTTTCTCAATCAAATTAGTTAGCTTTTGGGGACAGAAACTGGGTTCTTATGATATTTGGATCTCCTGTATCCATACCAACCTCTTATTAAAATATGGTGACAATCAAGATCAAGAACTTACTGCATAAAATATGGCATGGTGCTTCTAAACTGTACATGATATTTAGGTAGTAATGCCTTGTTATGGGTAATGTCTACCCAAAATTCTGAAGTTGAAGTCCTAAACCCCCATCTTTCAGAATGTGACTTTATTTGCATATAGAATCATAACAGAGAAAATCAAGCTAAAATGAGGTTATTAGGTTGTGTCCTAATGCAGTAGGACTGGTGTCCTCATAAAAGGGGGAGATTTGGATGCAGGGATACACTTAGAATGAAGCCAGTGTGAAGAGACGCAGCAAGAAAGCAGCTGCCTCCAACCCAAGGCGAACAGCCTGGAGTAGCCACAACCATCTTATAGGAACAAGCCTATAACACCCTGAGTTTGGACATTTAGTCTCCAGAACTATGAGACAATAAATTTTTGTTGTTTAAGCCACACGATCTGTAAGTAATATGTTGTTATGGCAGCCTGAGCAAAGTAATAAACATTTTTAAGAAAATGGACAGGGTTCTGCTCAGTCTCATTTGTTACATGTGGAGAGTTTTGTTTTGCCTTTGAACCCATTGGTGATAATGACAATGAAAAACCCAAATTAGGGCAGTTCTGCATCCTCTTATGAGGCCTCCATACAGCTTCTCTCTGATGTCCTATAGATGTCCGGAAGGGTGGTAATAAAGTTACTTCTAAACTCAAGTCTTTCTCATCTAAGAGAGAAACTGGAGACTAGTTAATGGTTATTTTTTTTTTTTTTTTGATTTGTATTGCATTTCTTTTTCTAAGAATCCATTTTAAGTACAGGGACAGCTTTTTGGAAAATAGATGGAACAAGTATTTTTAAGTAAGAGCAAATGTTGCTTGAGTCAGTGTGGAAATTGTCTCTGTGTGGTCTTCTGCATGATAACACAGTGGTAAAACCTGTTATTTACTCAAATGGTGACCTGGACCAAGTTGTAGTTAACCAGGCTTTGGAGGAGTAAATAGGGACATTGGGACTTCATAATGTGACCTCCTATTCCAGGTAACTCTGAGCCACAATAATGGGGCCACAGTTGTGACATTTTGGTTAGATCATAGTGTGATTTTACTTTGCTCAAGATTCCAAAGGTATCTCTTTCCCTCCCTTTTCCTTTTGTGCAGTGAGTATCTACTAAATGCCATAAAAATTTATGTTTGACCTAGCTAAGGACCTGTTGAATGAGTACATGTGAAAGTACATGTGAAACTTCCTGAAGCTAACTTTGTTATCATATTCAGAGAATAATTACTAGTCTAGTTATATTTAAAGGCACGGAGAGCAGTATATTTTTCTATATAATTGTAAGTATTGCTCTACTCACTAGTTTTTAAGGAATGAAAATTGTGAGAAATTCAAAGCTTGTGGAATCCCAGAGAAAATGACGCAAATTCTCTTTGCCTGAGATTGCCTAATCACCAGGTTTTAGTAAGAAAAGGCATATTATTGTAATTTTTCAAATAAATAAAGTCATGTGTGTGCACATACTGTGTACTGTGAGAATGATGGAGAAACTCACTTGATTGTGATTCTAAAAATTGCTTTAATTTTCTTTGAGGAAAATGAGGGCAATGGGTGAGCAGGCATCAGTACTAGAATGGAAAGGAAACTTCTAGTGCAAGGTCACTGGGCTGTATGCTTGGGGTAGAAATGTATTCAATTAGAAGATACATTCATACTCTCAATTCTTCAGTTCTGTTTTTATTTAATAAAAGTCTTTGCTAAGGCTAAGACAATAAAATAAATCTGTCACTCCTGCTGCGACTTTTTGGATGAGCTACTTTAAAAATCCTAGTCTTTAGGACCTATGGTTAATCATGAAATGCGGTAATTAGATTTTACAAGGAGATGTTGTAAAGAATGAGATGATATGAGACACAAAATTCTTCAGAAGAAAATTATTGGAATAGGTTTCTGTATACATCTGGGTAACTCTCTTTGCCTGATTTTAAACTTTATGTACATAAATAATTAACTAAGAAACTGATTTGTAAGATTCATTTTTATAGGGAAAAGAGTTGTGTTCAATTTTAAGTATTAAAAAATGCTCACAATGTCAAGCCAAATAAGGAGCAAGGACTAATCTTGTATGAGATAAAAGAGTGTCTGGAAGAATTTATAGTTTACTTCACCTTCGCTGAGGGGAAAACAAGACTGGAACACCCAGACTCTCGGCAGGCTGCCCACATACTAGCATGATAGAGTGAGCTTTGGGATAAACAGACCTTGGCCAGTTGTTAGCTGTCTGGGTTTGGACAAGGTATTTAACTTTTCTGAGCCTTATTTTCCTCAGTTGTAAAAAGGGAAAGATACTGCCCAATCCACACTCAAGTGACACAATGAAATCACGTAGCTGTTTGTGGGTGCTGAAATGTCAGTGGTGGGTGCTGTGGGTCCCATATCTATGGTGGAAAGCATTTCAGCAGAATGAGAAGAAAAGCAATGGAATGGTTCCTTCAGAGAACACTACATTCGAACCAGGACAACCTTTTCTAGTCTACTTTGTTACCCAGAAGACTACTGTCCAGCGAGTAGCCTTTCTCACAGAGAACATTTGATTTTGAAGTTTCCTAAAGCAAGCCCTTATGTAGAAGATAAAAAAAAATAAGGATTCTATTTCACTCCTGCTGAATACACATTAAAATTTACCCTCTTTTATTTTGCCTGTATTTTATATATGACTCTACTTTCTGTTAAAATAATAAAAGTTGGGAAGTCAGAAGCTTGCTTTGTGAAATGTTATTTTGTATTGTATAGTCTCTGATAAAAATGCTTTCTTTCAGGAACACAACTAGGTCTATTTCAAGAGATGGAAGGCAGATCTCTGCCAGAAAGTGGCCATTTAAACAGTGTGACATATTTCAGTCTTTCACAGTAGGGTGGTCTTGGAAACATCAAAGTCTGACAAAACCCTAAGAGGCAATTTTTAGATAAAATGTATGTATGGAAGAATGATTTGTTTCTGATATATTTAATTGTACAAACAAATGTTATTTCTTCTAAAATGGAAATTTTCAGTTCTAAGAAAGAGTCTTTCTCCCCCGCCCCACCCTACCCTCTTTTATTTGATTTTTCCTATAATAGTATTTCTGTAATTTAATCAAGTTTCAGCCATTTTGTGAACAGAAAGAAATCGGCCAGCACAAGTAAATTTATGACTTGGTTCTTATTCCATCACTCATTAGCTTTCATTTGATTGTCTTTATCCTTCCTCAGATTCTAGCAGATGGGTAGGCTGCACAGGGGAACAGAGTTTGGAATTTATAGACATTGGCTGTACGTGGGAGTTGCTGAAGGACGTATCTCTTACAAAATGGATTGTGCAGCTGAGTCCTTACTCACTCACCTCTGGGCATAATTTGTGTATTTACTCAGGATTATGAAAAAGAAAGAGAGGTTTTTGATTTTTTTCTCATCATTAGAGTGGTTCAAGTTGCTATTTTTAAAAGCCATTTATATAAATCTTTGAATAGCTACAACACAACTTTTGTTTTAGAAAAAATGACAAGCCCCTCTCACTTAGATTGGGATAGCTGCAGGGTCGTTCGTAATCACCCGTTCCAAGCTGCTGTAGTAGATGACAAGACCGGGGCCCAGAGGGCTGAGTGACTTGCACAGGGCCAGAAATTAGCCAGCGACAGAGCTGAAACCCAGACCTGGAATCCTCACTTCAGTGATCTTTCCTGTGAGCCGTTGCATCTCAGAGTAGGGCGTTTCACAGGAAAATTCATATTTGGAGAAAAAATATGAAGTCTGATGTGTCTTGGGATAATGATGTTATTCTGGAGTTAGAGAAGTACAAAGAAGGCTTGGCTCTGGTCTTTTCTTAAAAAGTCAGCTCTGTCGTTCATTGTTCTTCTTCAAAGCCTCAATTCCATACCTAGCACAGGCCAGGTCTGTGCTGGGTCTTGAAAAGTCCAAGGTGAATAAGACATGCTGAGAATGGCAAGGAGCTTATAACTCAGCATTAGTTTCTAACTACCCTTCCTCCTACATTTAGGTGGAGGAAGAAATATTAAAATCTTTCATTATATTTGTTTCCTGAATTGTAATACAAATAGTAGATTTGTGAAGAAGTTAGCGTACAGATCAAAGTAGTCCATACAAACGATTTATAAAACAATATACTTACATTGGAGATATACATACAGGTTTTTTCCCCTAATATGGATGTGTGACCAAAAATGTTTGGAGGTACTCTATTCTAAGAGCAATAGATAAGCGTAATGTATTTGGACAGTGGTGTGGGGGAGATATCTTTCAATTAACTGGTTTTAATATTTTAAAGAATTGATTCTCAGATTGAGAGGGTAGAGCTCCCATAACAGGGCATATTATATATATATATTCTAAGGGTAGAGTATAGTTTGAGAAAAGTGGTGTTTTGTCCTATTGCTTCAACCTAGTTATAAAATTTATACTTAATATTTGATATAACTATGGTATTGAGCAGTGAGACCTTGTGCTTATGACTGTCATTGAACAAAAAATAAGAAGAAAGAGTTACTAAGTGAGACTTAAAGGGAAAAAGGTGAAATTTGGAATCAGTCATTCGGTGTTTCACATCTTTGTGGCAACCGTGGTCAAGTGCTTTAAACCGAGGTGAACTCAGTTTCTTCCACGGCGAAGTGGATATAAGAGTGACAGTGTGTGGTCAGAATTAAAGCAAAAGAGCGTCTGAACTTGTCCATACGGTACCTGATAGAGCTTGAAGAGGCAATAAATATTTGTGCTCTTCTTTTGAAATGAGACATCTTAAGGGTTAAATACACATCTTAATGTTAAAATTGGTACTTTAATAGGATGGCATTGAATCTGTAAATTGCTTTGGGAAGTATGGACATTTTGATGATGTTAATTCTTCTGATCCATGAACACGGTATATGTTTTCATTTGTTTGTGTCTTCCTTGATTTCTTTCCTCAGTGGTGTGTAGTTTTCTGCCTATAGGTCTGTTACCTCCTTGGTTAGGTTTATTTCTAGGTACTTTATTTTTCTTTTTGCTATATCAAATGGATAACATGAAAGTTGAGAAAAGATGCATACAATAACAGTAAATCATGTTATTAATATATAATTTTAGACAAATCCTGGACAGAAAAAAAGTTAAAATTGGCTCGTAAAGATTAAAATTCCAAATGAGCCCTTCAGTTCTTTATGAGGGATTTTTTTTCATTGTCTCAAGTTTTTAACTGTGCCTGTTGATGTTTTGCTAAGATCTTCACATTTGTTCCATACAGAAGCACGCAAAGACATGAGGCAGCACTGTGGTGAGACATGACATTCTATTACGGGTTTGGAAACAAGCTGTGAGATTAGTGAAACAAGGAAGAGAAAAGGCAAGTCAGAGCATGAAAAGAAATTAATTGTACAACATCCTCGCCTTTTACACTGAGACTTGAAATATTCATATTTCAAAGAACTCTCTGACAAGCAGGGATGAATGGCAAGATGGCTAACATGCTGGATGATAAATTATTTAGTGAGGGCAAAGATGAGAAAGGAGATTTAAAGACTCCCAGAACATACTAAATAGATTAGATAATTGTGGAACAAACATAGTTAATTGAGCAACATAACAGCAGGTAGCATTCAATATAGGATAGTGTGAAGAAGGGCACGCACACACTAAAGAATAAGATGTGAATTATTTACACATTGTACAGTCCTAATTGATTGTAAAACCTTTCAGGGGAATGAACTAATAGATACTGTGGGTCAGTTAAAGAAGCCGCTTTCCTGATACATAGGTTTAAACTTCCATAGGTTTAAAAAGCATCTTCATATTAAGAGCATTGCCTTAATTCTTTAAAAAATATATGTTTTTTTATTTTCCTTCAATGTGGAACATTGCAAGGAAGAAGGGGAAAACAGAAGTGGAGCTGGGGTGGAGGTAGTAGACCCAGAGAGAATTTGTTGAATATCTAACATGTGCTAAGAACTGGGTTACCATAGTAAACTGCATTATTTTTACCATTTTTTTCCCATTCTTTGTATCCAAGCCCTTTACTCTATAGTTTTGCAATTTCTCCTACCAGAGGTGGGTGCATTCCATGCTCCATTCATGTTGGGCTTGCCATGTGGCTTGCTTTAGCTAATCAGGTGTTAGCAGACAATATGAACAGATGCTTAAATGTGCTTGTGCGCATGTCTCCTGTGCGTGTTTCTGCATTGCTGTGAAATCATGCCTTGGGGAGCCACTAAGGAGGATGCCTGCTCCTTTAAGCCAGTGAGCTCTGTAGTACAGTGATGATTAGCTTTACATGTTGACTTGACTGGGCCACAGGATGCCCGCATGCTTGGTAAAACATTATTTTGAGTTCATCTGTGAGGGCAGTTTTGGATGAGATTAACGTTTGACTTGGTAGACTAAGTAAAGGCTATTGCCCTTCCTAATGTGGGTGGGCCTCATCCAATCAGTTGAAGACCTGAATGGAACTAAAATTCAAACCTCCTGAAAGTAAAAAGGATCTCTTCCTGCCTGACTGCTTGAGCTGGAACATCAGTCTTTTCCTGCTTTTGCACTCCACCTGAAGCATCGGCTCCTTTTGGTCCTGGAGCCTGCCAGTGTTGGGTTGGAACCTACATCTAAGTCTCCAGCTCGCTAACTTCAGACCTTGGGACTTCTCAGCTTTCCTAAATGTGTGAGCCAATTCCCGATAGTAAATCTCAATAGATAGAAAGGTAGATGACAGACAGATAGATAGACAGATATCTCATATTGGTTCTGCTTCTCTTTAGAACCTAATACAGTAGTTTTTTGTTATATGGCAATTTGTTACATTAGCATTGAGTTGATACAGTTATAATATTTATACATTGTTATTTTACTTAATTGTCATGATTATCCCTGTGGCAGAATCCTCCACCACTCCCCATTTTATAGATGTGAAAACTCAAGTTCCAAGTGGTTCAATGGCTACTCTGATGTCATGTGGTAAGGTCATAACACATGGTGGTGTTGGGATTGAAACCCAGGTCTCTCTAGTTACAAAACCTCTGTTCTTTCTAATATGCTATGTTGTTTTCCATTCAGGAGGCTCACACATGGAGGATGTTAGAAAGTCCGCTGTGGTGCCACAGTTCTTCCTGAAGAATTGTCCTAGGCTAGGTTCAGTATCAAGCCGGGCATCATTCTCACTCTTAGATGCTCCAGATGTGGGACCAGTAGTCGAAGCCAGCCCACTGATTACTCCCATTGGTCTAAGAAATCCTAGATGAGCACCTAGCACCAGAGCTACCTCCCATCTAACGTTACACAGGAACAATCTCTCCTTTGTTCCTATCCCTGTCTATTCTCTATATTCATGATGTCACTGAAAGGGTCACATGATTTTATTTATATCCAAGTGGCTTTTGAAGAGTTCCCATTAGGAAAAAATGAATGTTTCAGGTCACTTGGTGTAATCCAAAGACCTCCCTTACAAAAATCTGGAAAGGAAAAACACTAACCACTTGAAGAGAATCCTGGAATCTTGTATCCTGTTCATCATGAGACCGTATTCTACTCTAGCCTAATTACAGACAACGTCAGCACATATGTGAGTCTCTCAGTAGACAAAATCAATTAACTTTCTTTGTATTTTGTACTTTGGTTATATTTGACCTAACAAATAAGGTTGCTTAATTTTAGATTTAATAAAAAAGTCTCTTTTTCAGCTTAAGATGCCTCCTATATTTGATACAGTTTTTAGTCAGGGGTTAAGGGACAAGATGCTGGTAACATATATTAAACCATAAAATTAAAATTAAAGCCCTGGTTTTAATGTTCGGTGATGGCATTAATTAATGGAACAGTCTTGTATTGTTGAAGCTCATGTTTTCTATTTTGACACTTTGTGTTTTTTTCCTCTCAGAGGTTTTCTCTAAGTCCAGATGTATTTCTCTCTCTTTTTTAAGTATACAGAAATCAGTTATGGAAGGAGACACGTAGAATGTGCTTGATTCTACCAGGTATGTGAGAACAAGTAGCTCATAATTTATAAATGGAACTTTGAGATCATTGATATTTTGCTTTGTGCCCTTTTGGAGTTTAGTTAAGTGTCATTTTTAGTATGAGCACATATGAAATAGACATCTTTTTCAGAGATATTATGTTAAAAAGTCTTGTCAAGAATTTATAGCAACTTTTTGATCATCACTTTATTTTTTAAATTTTTTTACTCTTTTGCCTTTCTGTTTATAAGAGTAACATGTTTATCATAGAAAACTAAAAGGCAAAAATGTATAAAAAATAAATATTGGTCATATATTCATAATTTAGACTGAAAACATAATATTTTAATTATTTTCTTTGTATCTTTTTTCTATAAACATATATTTATATACATTCCAACCAAAAATTTATATCTTGCTCTTTCCTTTGAGACCATTTTCTGAGCATTTTCCTATGTCTTTATAAACTCCTTGAAAACATTTACTTGTTATTCTTTGATCTTTAATTTTCCCTTGGAGATGATTTCAAAGCTTATCTATCTATCTGTCTATTTATATTTTTATTTTTCATTGAATTTACTGGTGTGACATTGGTTGATAAAATTATATAAGTTTCAGGTGTACAATTCTATATGCATCATCCATATATTGTGTGATCACCACTCAAAGTCTCCTTCCATCACCATTTATTTCCGCTTCACCCTCCTCTACTTCCCACCTCTCCTTTCTCTCTGGTAAGTGCTTACCAATTTCATTTCAAGTTACTGACTTGCTGAGCATTTTGACCTAGATAATATTATACTTATTTAAACTCAATAGGCCTTAAACTGTCCTCACCTTCTTCTTCTAGAATGTTTTCCTTGTAATATACCAACTTCTCTGTTAATGGTGCTTAAAAACCTCTCCTTAATGCAGCCTACCACTTTTGAGTCCTTTTGCATTGGTTTCCCTCCTGTTACTCTGTTTCTGATCAGTCACTGCGCTCCAGCTGCATGATCTTGGCAAGGTCATTCCCATTCTTTCCTCCTTCCCAATCCCATTTGCACAGCTCTGTAAGAAAGGTCTGTAGCCGAGGTGTGTGTGTTCCATTGCTGCGGACACTACTGCCTCATTCTATGCCACCATCCTAGTATCAGCTACCATAAGCCTCCTTTGGATCACTGATATATTTTTAACCAGACTCCAGGGTAAGCCAAGGCAGGCTCAAAGCCCTTGAAGAATTTAGAATGTCAGTGATGAAGGAAGGTTTGATCTAGGAAGGAAAATGAGGTTTAGAGAGGTTGAGTCATTTTCTTGACTTAAATAAGTGAAAGTGTCAGTAGAACCAAGTGTTCTAACTCTTATTCTAGAATTCTTTCAGTTCAGTCTGTCTTTTCCAGAACTTTCCTAATGTGTGTCAGGTAAACGCCAAAAATCCTCAGCCATCAACTTGAGGCCATCCACAGCCTGACCCCCAGTTCACACGTCCAGCTCCCCTTTCCTTGTCCTTTGAGCACCTGTCCTTATGCTACTGTAGAGCTGCTACTGTTCACATATGAACGGCATCTCTGCCTACACATGTCTCTGTCAGTTGAAAGTTTCTGTCGTTGAAAGTCAAGATGTAACCCAGCCTCTCCAGTCACATCTTTCTTGAAGACTCCTGTTGAAATGATCTTTTGTCTTCTCTCTAAACTCTAAAGCATTTGAGTATACTGTTGTTATCCCTTCATATTAATACATATTTTACATAAAAGCATAGACTTCAATGTGCCTACTAAGTTCTATGCTCCTCAGGGGCAACAAAAAGGAGACCTTAGTCTTTATTTCATTGGAAGCATGTAAAACATGGCCTTCTATGTAGTTCAGGATTATGAAATTATTTTTTGAATGAATAAGTCATCTGTTAAGATATAGTAATTATAATTACACTCACAACAACTTTAATAGCGTGAAAATTATAACAAAATGACTAAATTAACTAATTTTGATATTCCATGTTAGAGTGTACACACTAGTTTACCGATCCAACCCTAGTTTTCATTATAGTTTTGGTTTATCCTTTGTGCCAGCAAACCTGTATTAATCCCCCCAACCCCGTGACCTCCTCATGTCAGTCCTGCTGTGTTCAGCTTGCTGTTGTTACTTCCTTCTCTGGGCAGAGTGTGGCTTCAGTCTGTGCTTGAAGTTCCAGTCTGGCCCTTCCTATCTCCAGTTCCTTCTTCCCTGTGAAATCTCCCACAGAACTGCTCTCAACCCAGCTGAAAGTACAGCTCCTTATTCTCAACTCCCAGAGCATTATACCTTTGCCTCTTTAATAAATTGATGGCTTATGTTTACACTACTTGGCCATAAAACAGAAGAAATTTTTACCCTTTGTTGGATCTGGAGAACATTATTCTAAGTGAAATAAGCCCGTCAGGGAAAGGCAAACACCATATGATTTCACTCACATGTGGAATCTAATGAACAAACTGAACTAACAGGCAAAATAGAGATGGACTCAAAGAGACCAGGCTGACAGCTTTCAGGTTGGGTGGTGGTTGTGGAGTAGAGGGATCCAGCAAAAAAGAAAAAGGACTCATGGACATGGACAACAGTGTGAAGATTGCAAGGGGTCTCAGGGAGGGTGGGTGGAGGTAGAAAAGGGTATAAGGGGGATAAATTGGTCATGGAAAGCAATAAAAAATAAACCATTAAAAACATTTCTTTTTTTCTGTTTTTCAAATATTTCTACATTTGCATGTATGAATTTAAAATGAAAATATCCAAATAATTTTAAGTTAACCAAGTAGACGCTAAGCTCCTTGAGGTAATATTCATGGCTGCTTCATTTTTATAACTCTCCGTTAGTGGCAGTGCTAACATTGAACCTTGGCCATAATACATAGCAACTATTTGTAGCATAAATAGATGTATCAGATATCTTGTAATATTTTTATCAAATACGACTTTCATAGCTTGCTTGCATATACTTGTATCAGCTCAACTAGCCATCAATAGGTTTCAGAAATGGTCTCTTGGAGTTGAAGAGTAAGAAGTCATTCATACTCCATCATTCTTGATAGAAGAAAGGGTTTTAGAGGCAGCAGTGTGGGTCAGCGGCTGCTCGGCTTGCCATAGTAAAGTCCAGTAATTACAAGTTTTTTTTCCCCCTGAATGATTGCACCACATTGTCCCATTTACCCCCAGGACATTGTAGCAGGGCAAAAAGATTCTAAGAAATGTATCTATTAAATCATTGGATATTTTAACTTTTTTTGAGGGGGCAGGCTATAATTATTTTGCCTTGCAGTGGACTGATCATAATGTGCTTTTAAAATTTACACATTTTCACAATAATATCATTCATTTGTACTGTAGATTATATTTTAATTTATATTCTATTCTGGATGACAAGTTCCTTTTGGGCAACAGTGTTTATTTCTCCTCATCCAGGAAGCAGAAGCTAAAACTGTAAGAGGTACGAGAGATTTATTGGAGGTTGTAGCTCTGAAAGAGAGAGGGGAGCCATAGCAGGCGCAGGCAGGGAGAGCCTTCAGAATGGGGGTAGTATCTGTAGAGCAAACACTGTGACTGGAGAGCGTGAAGGGGGGAAGATTGGTAGGAAGTCTACGGTCCAGCTCCCGAAAACCTTGTCTAGATCAACGGGAAGCTGTGGTGCAAAGATGGTTCATGGAGAAGAAGGTCTACATTGGGCAGAAATGCCTGGGCCCTCGTGCGCCGGTGCTCAGCCATTGGCTGGGACTGAGTGCTGCGGTGGATGCCCTGGGAGTGAACCCGGGTGCTGGCAGTCACGTGTGTTTCCTGCGGCAGGTTCTATGTTGAGGGGAAAGCTCAGTGGCTCCCTCCGTGTTTGGTGCTACATTAACCACGACAGAACATATAGACTCAGAGAGAGTAGAACTTTAAGAACATGAGTGTATAAATTGCAAGCACATAGCATGCTATGGCCCATTTGTAGATGAATAAGTCTTTCTGCAAATAAGTGCTGCTCAACATCAGAGAATTAGCATAAGCAAGCTATGACTTTGCATTTTCTCCGACATTTCCAAGTGCCTTTAAAGTTTCCTCACAAATCATTGACTTTGAATGATTAAATAATTTTCTCCACTTGGGGGTGCGTATTTTTCCTTGGATTTAAGTTACTTACCAATTTAAACACATCCTCGTATGCAAAAGTTGTTAATAACAGCTCCAATTTACTGGCATGACTGTTGTGTACACTTCACACGTGAGTGTACACATTCATCTTTCACCCTTTAAACCAGTATTATTACCTAGATTTTACAGGCAAGGAAGCTGAAGCTCCATTATGGGTGAACCTCTCAAGTTAGGTCACATATTTAGGTCAGCCTGTAGTTTTTTCCCACTGGCCAAGCTGCTTCGCCCGATGGTTTTCACACAACTCACTGTATACAGAGGTTAAAACTTAAGGTCTTAAAGAAACAAGGAGGGGAGGGAGCTAAGTTTTATGGAGTCTTCCTTTCCGATGTCACTGTTTAAAGTTGGCAGTGGCGATCTCTCTAATTCATAGGACACAGAATTTAACTGGAGAGTATTAGCAAGGTCTTATTTCATAGCATGCCAATTGGAATAGTTTTCATTTGTGGACACAAATTAAACAAATATATATTATATGTTTTTGTTAAAAGAAATAGCTATATGTTTTTCTTCCAGTTGGATAAAGGTTTTGGGTATTTATTTCTTCCTTTAATAATTTACTATATTTCTGTCCAGTGGTAGGTCTTTAAATTCATGTCAAAAGAAGCGTTTCATAAGAATGCACAAGTGTGTGGTGTTAAACAGAATTTACAAGCAAGTAAATTAAGGATGCTGTTCAGTTTGTTAAGTGCAATTTCATTCCACTGAGTCAGGAGACCACTCTACATTCATAATATTCTGTCCAAAAAATGATGTTTTGGAACAGATTTTGTCTTTTTTGGTGACAGAGACAGTTTAAAAATTACAGATTACTGGTAAATTCTTAATATTTTTATTTTGAAATATTTAAATTATAACAAGTATTATGCAAGGAACACCTGTGCATCCATCACATTGTTCAATAAAACTTTAACATACCCTTCTTGCTTCATATTGTTTCTTAAAATAGTACATGCACAGTTGAAGCATTTCTCGCAACTATCCCAAATCCCATTCTCCTCCCTCAGTTTTGTATTTTTATTTTTTAAAACACTTTTTAAATTTACTTTTAAAAAGAAGGGAATGGAGGGAGAAAGAGAGCCTCTTGCATACCCGTAACTGGGGACCTGGCTCATGACCCAGGCACGTGCCCTGACTGGGAATCAGACCGGTGACCTTTTGGTTCACAGGCCAGCACTCATCCACTGAGCCACACCAGCCAGAGCCCTCCCTCAGTTTCTAAGGGATGACCTCTGTCATGATGTTGGTGTTTATCATTCTCATGTACATTTGTTCACTTTATTCCATTTATATATATTCACAAACTTGTAAATGATATATAATGTTACTTTGCTTGTTTCCAAAGTTTGTATAAACAGTATCAGACTACACATTATGTTTCTGAGATACATCTATTTCAATACATGATACATAATATGTGCTGTAGACATCATTTTAGCTATTATGTAATTTACTATTGAATGAATATTGAATATACTGTATGTTAAGAATCCATTCTCCTCGATAGGTAAGAGGTTGTTTCTAATTTTCACCAATTACAAATAACATCACCATTATCATCCTCTTTTATGGTCCCTGGTCAGAGGTAGGAGAGTTTCTCTAGGGAGCACTGAGAATGGAGCTTCTGGTTTGAGGTGTACGTGTATCTTCAACTTCCACTAAAAATACCAGTCTTACTTCATAGTAGATGCATCATGCAGGACATGAGATATTGTTTTTCTTCAGTCTTGTTATCAGAAAAATAGTTATTAGACTTTTTGACTTTTTCCGATATAGTGAATATGAGCTAGCATAATATTACTAAATTTTATTTTCCTGATTACTAGAAAAATTAAACAAACTTTACATTTTCACTAGCCACTTATACTTTATCTTGTATGAATTGTTTGTTGATATCCTTTGCCTACTTTTCTAGTTCATCTTTTTTCTTATAAATTTGAAGAAAATTTTTAAATATACATACTATGCCCTTGTTATTTATTTCATTACAGATGTGAATGAAAAAAGTCAATCTATTGTCATCCTGGAACTTTGATTATGGGTTCTTGTTTTGAAAAAAAGACAGTTTTTACTGTTAAGTAACTAAATTGATCATTTTCCCTTTATAGTAGGTGTTTTTGTTGTTTTTAATAAATCCTTTTTCTAGCCTGTGGCAACAAAAATATTTTATAATTTTTTCTAAATACTTGAAAGTTTTAATGCTTTACATTGAAGTCTTTAATTTATCTTGAATTTATGTTTGGAGTAAAGTGAGTGGGAATATACATTTTTAAAAAGATTTTATTTATTTATTTTTAAAGAGGGGAAGAGAGGGAGAAAGAGAGAGAGAAACATCAATGTGTGGTTGCCTCTCACGTGGCCCCCACTGGGGACCTGGCCCACAACCCAGGTGTGTGTCCTGACTGGGAATCGAACCTGCAACCCTTTGGTTCACAGCCTGCACTCAATCCACTGAGCTATGTCAGCCAGGGTGGAATATACATTTTTTATATGGACAATTATTTGTCCCAGCACAGCATTTAGAATAGCTTTCTGTTACTCCACTGCAACAGTTAAGTTTACACGTCAATTTCAATAGGACACACTACTCATTCTCTGAAAGTGTTTTTTAATATGAGATTAACATTTAAATTAGTAGAATGTGAATAAAGCAGAGCACACTCCATAATATAACAGAGCCTGGTCCAGTCACTTCAAGGCTTTAATAGAAAAAGACTGAACTCCTCAAGGAGGGATTTCTGCCAGCAGTCTGCCTTCGGACTTGAACTGTAGCATCTCCAGCCCATGGGCCTACCCTGCAGATTCCAGACTTACCAGATTGCACGATCATTGGAGCCAATTCCTTAAAATCTCCCTCTCTCTCTCTCTCTCTCTCTCTCTCTCTCACACACACACACACACACACACACACACTCTCACATACCTGTCTGTTCTGTTTCTTCTCTGGAGAACCTTGACTTATACAAATACCCCCCATGATTTGTATGCTATTTATTTCCCCTCTGCCACATTTCAAGTTTCTGTGAATTATTGGATCTTTTTCTAACTTTCTATTCTGTTTCATTTGCCCATTATTCTACTCCTTTCCAAATTAATTGTTATGTAATATCTTGTAGAATAATTTTTGCCATTTAATTCCTCTTTAAAATTGATGCTGACTTCTTGTTCTCCTAGGCAGATTTTATGACTTGCTTGATAATTTTATTAAAAAGTGAGCTCAGATTTTTATTGATATTGCTTTAAATTTATTGATTAATTTGGTGAGAATAAAGTCTTTGTGCTATTGAATTTTTTATCCATTAGTGTGGCATCTTTCTACTAATTCAAATTTTCTATTATATTCTTAATAATCTTCAATAATTTTCTCCATCTTTTTCCACTTTTTTGGTTTCCTTGGTTGCCTTTTTAAAGACATTATTGTTACAATTAACGGAGACTTTCTTATTCATTTTAATGGGTTATTACTGTTGTGCTGCTATCTTTATCTATCTATCTAATCCTTTGCCAACCTATGTTACCTAGCAAGGGCTCAATATTATGACATCAGCTTTTGAGAAAAGAGAAGATGTTATTCTAAAGTCAGCCAGTGAGGAGATGGGAGGCAAGCCCAAATCTGTCCCCAACCAAGAGTTTTTGAGTTACATTTAAAGGAAGAAATGGGAGAATTTATGCATATTCCAGCATAATTGCATTATTTCAACATTATGAGAGCTCCGTATGCAGGCACCAGTGATCACGGACTTTCATGTGTCCAATGTCTGAAGTTCAGGTTGGTGAGTATCCCCAGTGGATTTCCTCCTGGTGATACTGAAGAGTTATTGTAGGGTGAATTCATTCTCTGGTGCACATAGAGAACTGCATGATTTGTGGCCTTATTCTGTTATCTCTGAAAAACAACCCAACATCTCATTAGAAACAGGACCAGGTGAGTTTGGACTGGTTCTGCAGTTACCCCAACCTACCCATTTATTTTAGTAGGGGAATCAGCTGACTTAACTGGGAAAACAATTGCCTGGAACAAAGAGTGCATTTCGCAGCTGCACTTGAAACCAGTGGTGGACATTTCACTAAGTTCTGGCCAATGGTATATAAGTGAATGTGTTCCATGAGGCTTTGCAGAAGTGCCCTTCAAGGAGGGGTCATGTCCTTTTCCTGTTCCTCCTTCCTGTTGGCTGGGATAAGAGCTCGGTGACTAAAGCATTAGTCAGGTGGCTTGAAGGTCCTGTTCACATTCATTTAATACACTCCCTGGTTCTTTGGCATCATGGAGTGGAGTTTCTGGATAGGATAACAAAAACTGGAAGTTCTCTGGTTTTCAAAAGAATTATAGTTATTTCCTTTTAACAAAACCCCACAACTTTAAGACTGAGATAACCCTTTCCATTCATTTTTAAAAACATGCAACTGAAACTCATGTGCTATTATTTATTTAGTATTTTTGAATCTGCTTTCATAAGTGAGAAAGATATAAGTTTTCTTTTATTGCACTGTTACTACCCGGTTGTGGTATGCAGGCGATATTGGCATTCCAAAATGAGTTGAATGGTTACTCACTTTTCCTGGTCACTGAGGCAGTTTCTGTAAGATTGATGTTTTCAGTTACTTCGAGTATCTGGTAAAACTGCCAACATAGTTGTCCAAGCCCGCTGTCTTTATGTGGGAAACTTTTGCTCACTAATTCAATTTCTCACTAATAACTCATGGTTATGTTTTTACCTCGGATTTCCTCACATTTTATATCTACTTTCCCTCACCCCTCACCTTCAGCGAGTCTACCTGCCTTTCTTGGATTGGCCAACCTCATTAACCTGTGCCATTTTTTTTTTTTTTTTTTTGGTCTGGATTCAAAATGCAGTTCACCTGGTGGTTTGGAATTGCCTCTCTGCTGTGCTTAAGAGGAGACAGGAACAGAGAGAGGCCCTCCATCCCCTTTCCACCTGGTATCTTTAGTCTCACCAAGGTTAGCATTCCTTATGGGGAAGATATGAGACTTCTTCACTGGAAGACCAGTCCAATTTCTTTGGAGCTTTCCCTTGGTTCCCACAGGGACAGCCCGATGAAGTTGGAGGTCCTTTAAAACACGCATGGGAGGGCGTCCCTGCTGACACTTCCTTTTTCTTATGACCGGCCCTCAGATTCTCCATTCCCATGCCCCAGACAGGCCTGTCCTTTTTTCCTTATCTAAAAATACCCCTTTCCAAAGTAAGAGATCTGGCCCCTTGGAGCATTTCTGTTCTCCTAGTTAGTGAATCTTGCTGCATTGCATATGGGAGTGGAAAGGTTTCAGTCCCACAGGATGGGTGAAGTAGCTTCTCCAATTTAACTTTTCCTTTCGATAGTCCCGCACTATGAGCTGTGAATGACTGGTGAAGCGGTCATTTGTTTTTCATTTTTGTTTTTGTTTTTCCTGAGAAGGTAATCAATATTAAAGCCTTAGACTTGCTACAGGAGACACAAGGAATGTTTGGTTTCTATTAAACTAATGAGGGGTACTTGTTTTCTTTCCTGCTCATCAGAAGCCAGCTTGCTTCACAAAAGAGCTTCACTAACTTCCAGTGACTGCTCCCTTCCCACTGGACAAAGTGATCCTTATCAAACTGTTGGTCAGCTGTCCAGTCATGGTGGGGAGGGAGAGTAGGAGAGACGGAGGCGGGGATTAGCAGTTCCTTCCATCTTACGCTTTTAAAAATGAGAGTACTACTTCTGTTCTCCAAATTTCCAGAAAGCGTAAAGCATAATGATAATAATGGTGATAATAATAATAATAATAATAAATATGTATTCAGTTGTTTCTGGCCTGTGCCAAGAACTTTACAGGCATTTGCTTTATTTAAGCCTTACAAAAATCTTATTAGTTACAATTATTGTCTCCATTTTATCATGAGAAAACTGGTTTGGAGAACTAAGAAGCTCATTCAAGATCACAGGACCAAATTGAGTCCTAGGTCTAATTCCAGAGGCCACATTCTTAACCGCCAAGGCAAAAAGTTCCTACACAGCAAATAACTTACAATCCCTTGTCGGAGGGAAATTCCTCCTTACAATTAAAAGGTATGTTTCCTGAAGGAGGAAACCTCCTGAGCTGAGCAGCTGTCACCCTGTCTGGATGACCACTGCCACCACACTGTACTGTGGTTGAAAGAGCCCTGTTTTCTCAGTGAAGTTCCACCACTGGCATAGGCTAATGTAAAAAGACAATTACTGTGAACATGAGAAAAGTACACCAGGAAACACATTGAGCACAGAAAGCATGCAGCAGTGGTTCTGATTCTACTCTTGTCTGCTTTCTCTCTGGGCTTGGGATTCTGGCCCATTCCACACTCTGCAAGGAGCTCAGAGGACTGGGGCATAATTCTACCCACCTACTCAGGGAATGAGTTTCCAGCTTCACTGGGCAGCAGAATGGGAGCTGGCATCTCGCTTCCCTCATCCCATGAGGCTACTCCCGTCCCAAGCACTTCAAGACATCTGGGTCTGCTGTCTACCAGTATCTCTCAGTGAGCTGATTTCTAGTCCTAGGAGTGAGCCTCCTCTTTCCCTAGGAGTTGGCAAGACTCTGGTGAGCAACACAAGAATGCATTGTTGTTCCAGGTAAAGGCATTTGCCTTGACCCTGAAAGCTGATGGCTGTAATATCTCCAAACTCAATAGCACAAGCAGAAGTGGCAGGAACTGGGTGGACTCACTTACTCTGCTGTTTGTCACCTGAGGTAAAGCAGTTAGTTATAGGAGGAAGCTCGCACGCTGTGTTTTTTTGACAAGTGCATTGTGTTGTAGAGGGCTGAAGGTAGCACCTCGGCATGTGCCCAAGTAGACACAGGTGCACTTAGCTCCTCTGGATGGATTATACTTGTCCACCCACTCTGGTCCCTCTCTACTAATTAGCATGGGGCCTAACCCCACAGATTGTGGAGAAGAGATAGAGCTTGAGAAATAGAAAATATATGGGAATGGAATTTTCAGTAGCGTCTGTGGCTACTCTAAGAACAAACTGCATGCTATAACTTATTCCTGGCCTTCCTCATTTCTGACCCTGATATCTCTTGCCACTTTGACACCTGCCATGCACAGCTGCAAAATGAAACCTCTTTCTCAGGACAATTGTTCCGTATAAATATTTTTGACATATTTATTATGGGTTCAGACTTGGGCATTAGATTGTCTCCTAGTGGTGATTTTTATCTGTGTTTATAATGTTGCTAAAATTATTTAATCATAGCATTTATCTCTATAACACACTTGTGACTTTGGAACTCCATTACCCTCCATTGAATTGCTTTATTGCTTTTAGATAATCAATATTGTCAATGATAAAAAAATTTCTATTTTCTAGAGACTGAGGCTCAGAGAGAATGAGTAACTTACAAAGCTGGGTCTGCTGTTTTTCTTCAGAGAATGGCCTTTATCTTCATTTCTTTCTTTCCTTTCATAGACTAAAAGGAATAGAGAAAGTTCAGAAGTCCACTAGGAAAGTATATATGTAAGTTAGGAGCAAGAGTGTGAGGTTAGGAAACCTGCTTCTGAGGTCATGAATGGTGTTTTTCTCTTTTTCTTGGATCTCAAGAGATTCTCAAGAAGCTCCAATTTTTTCTCACACTTGATTTTTGGTTTATTGTAATGACCCAGGCTGCTGAATGTCAGAAAGAACTTGCCCAGGCAGTCACTGGGAAGACGAAAGACATCTAGAATGGAACTGGTCCCAATGTGTACTTTGTAATCAACCCACACCCTGGAGCAGACATGCCAGCCAACCTAAATATCTCTGCCTAAGGAAAATTGATGTTTACATTCTAATCACCTGGGCTTGGGGTACTTTGTTATACGGCATTATTGCAACACTAGCTGATTGATACACCACCCTTCTCATTATACTTTCTCCACCTTTGGCTCTGCCTCCTTTCTCCGGATCACTTGGGATCTGTCTTTCTCTGGATTACAGAGATTCAAACATCTCATTCCTCTTCAGGTCCTCTGTCTTGAAGCTGAGAAACCACACAATCTCTTTTCGGATGTAAAATATGGTGAGCCTGAAGGTGTGGGAAACTGAATGTGGTCTGTGTGTAATCTTAGATGTCAAGCAATAAACCTAAGTGGTTTGACCTGTGCTCGGAGAAGAATTTAACCATTTTTTCCACTATAGTTTTCCACTTTTTGGAAAAGCAGAAATAATCTCTGGTACGTCTCAGGATAATTGCACAATGAACAGGCAGGTTACTTCGTGGTTCAGTGGAACGCTGACCCTTTGCCCCTCTCGTGAGCTGAACACTCCCAGCATGGCAGGTTTCATTGGACTAGGTCTTGCTAAAAAGAATTGTTGAGTAGTTATTGAAATCTACATGTGGCACTTTATAATTTTACTTTAGAACTTCTCTACTACTAAGAATATAAAGAATGTGTTAAAGATAATCTGACTTAGTCCGTATGTCTCCACTATGAATGACCTAAGTGGCCTAGAAACATGTGATGAAAAAAAACAGTAATTTGAATAACTTTCATGATACCTTTGGCCAAGGAATTGTGAGGAACAATTGCATCCTCAGTAGGTACTTGCATGGCTGTATTAGATTATAGAAACAGAAAGCCATGAAAAAAAGTAGCATCGAAAGATGACGTTTCTCCCCGGACTTCAAACCGAGAGTCCGTGCCTGCATCTGAGCCTCAGGCACAGGTTTCCCTCCACTTCTCTTTCCACCCACAATTTACTAGTTCCCTTACCTCCCACCATCCCCCTTCTTTCCTGACACACTGGACATTTTTCATTTAAAGTATTCAGGTATTAGATCCATGGGAGCAGCATTCTTATTTCACCCTGTTCTCAAACCCATCTGCAGCTGTATGCATATTCTCAATCAATAGAGACTAAAAGTAAAGTCACAGTCACATACAATGAGGTCTGTCCAGAAAGTATCCAGCCACACAGCATGAAAGAGACATTTATTGAAGATACAAGATACAAGAAACATTCTACATAGGACAATGTCACCTCAGTTCCCTTCAAAGCAGATACCTTGGGACCTCACACTGTCCTCCTAACTGCAGCATGATGTTCCTTCTGCTCTGGTAGTGAAGCCACAGAATGAATTTTGCCATGACACATTTCATGCTAAGATCCTATGCCCAAATCTCAGACACAGTAGTTTTTGGAATCCCCAGATCAGCTTCTAGTTCTGGCACCGTCAGTTGCTGATCTTTGTTGATTGTAGCCTGTACATGTTCAACGTTCTCAGGTGTTATGCTTGTTGCAGGCCTTTCAGAACTTGTATCATTTTCAACAGATTCTTGACCATCTTTGAAGAATTTGTGCCACACTTCTATTTATGCTACACTCATTGCATCATCCCCAAAGGACTTCTGAATCATCTGAATAGTTTCTGTGGAGGAATGTTCAAGCTTAATGCACAATTTGATGTGGATTCATTGCTCTACTTGCTCAGTCATTTTGAATGTGATGGCCACACAGTACACATGCTCACTCAACAGTGTCTACCACCCCCACTGACTAGTACAGTGAAGTCATCATTGTTCAAGCAGGGGCCTTCCAGTCCACTCTCCTTGGTTCCAGGTTACATCGATGTCGTGCAAACTGTTGTTGTTTTATTAACAATGGCTGGACTTTTTCCAGACAGACTTCATATATCTCCTTGTCCTACAGACACGCACGTAAGAAAAGGTCCTTACAGGATTGCACACACAATGGCAAAGCTCGTATCTACTTACCTGTACTCAACCCTAGACCCTCATGCCCAGGATGAGAATCCCACGTCTATCGTTGTACAGACTTGTGTTAGTGACATTCTCAAATTATTTCCTATGTGTAGACTTGTGTCCTTGACCATGCAAGCTCCTTGAGGAAAGTCCTTAAAAAGGACATTCTTTGAATAAATATCAGAATAGGCACAGAATGGTGAAAATGAAATGAGCATGTCCTGATGAATTCACCTTACCAGGCACCCTATCCGGTGATCACTGGACACCTACACAGATGCTCCGCTCCAACGCCACCTCCTTCAAGTCCCGTGGAAAGCCGACTTTAAGGGTCATTGGGAAGGTACACAATACCTTTTTCTCCAAAGAGTAATTAGTATGCCTCTTATTTATGTTATTAAAAAAAAGAAAAAAATGAAAACTCTGTCATTGGTTCATACAAGCAAAGTGTGTGGATGTGCATGGGCTCTTAGTTTTAAAACAGAAAAGCTCAGAATGACAAGATCAAACACTCCTACCGCTTCAGCCCTGTCACTGACAGCGGTAATGATCTGGACTAATGGATGGCAGAAGAATCCTGGTATCAACTGAGGTTAAAATTCTGCTTCTTCCCTACACACAGGGAAGCAGACAGGGCGAGGACGAGCACTGGTGCTCCCTGGGGGCAGAGATGGCCCAGTGGGTTTGCATCCCTGCTTTTTTAAAAATTACTTTATTGTTGTTCCATTACAGTTGTCTGCATTTCCCCTCACCACTCCCCCCACCTCAGCCAAACCCTCCTTCCTCCCTTGCTTCTGCCCTCCCCTTTGGTTTTGTCCATGTGTCCTTTACAGTACTTCCTGAAAACTCTCCCCCCACTGCTCCCTCCCCCTCCCCTCTGGCTATTGTTAGATTGTTCTTAATTTCAATGTCTCTGGTTATATTTTTTTTTTGCATTTTGCTTTTGTTGATTATGTTCCAGTTAAAGGTGAGATCATATGGTATTTGTCTTTCACCACCTGGCTTATTTCTCTTATCATAATGCTCTCTAGTTCCATTCACACTGTTGCAAAGGGTAGGTGATCCTTCTTTCTCTCTGCTACGTAGAATTCCATCACGGAAATGTACCATAGTTTTTTGATCCACTCATTTGCTGATTTTCTGCTGCCTCTTTTGTGTGCTTACGAGGTCCTGACTAAGCATTCCCTCACTGGGTAACAGCTTTATCTTTCTGGCAGTGTTGTTGTGAATATCAAGTGGGTTCACATGCCTAAACCCCAAGAGCAGTGCCTGTGCAGTGTAAATACTCAGTTCAGTGTTTTTTAAAAATTATTTTTAATTATTTCATTGTGTTCAAGTACAGTTGTCCCCATTTACCCCCCACTACTCCCCGTCCCAACCCAGCCATGCCCACCTCCCTTCCCTGGGAGGTGAGGGACAAATACCATATGATCTCACCTTTAAATGGAACCTAATCAACAAAACAAAGAAGCAAGAAAAATATAGTCGGTTTAGTCTAAAATATTGTTTATCATCTCCCTTCTCTGAGCTTCAGCTTCCAGATTATGTCACCTGTAAGATTCAAAGAGCTCAGTCCAGGTAAATGTGTGAGTGTGGACATGCTTTGCATTGCACGAAGAACTGTATGGATACAAGGCATTGCTTCCTTTAAAGCACCACTTTGAAATGTATTACTGATTGCTTCTTCTCATCGATTTATCGCAAATACTGAGTTCTTTGCCTGTGTGATTTGAAGGCAGAATCATTTGGGGTATACCACTTAGACACTGTAGTCAAGGAAAAATGTCAGACTACCTCTGACAGTTAATTTAGGGTGCAGTGTCAGGGAAGGAGAGCAGGTGTAGCTCTGAGGTGTGCCACAGGTCAGCTGAATTCATCGAAGGAGCCATGCAAATGCTTCTCTCCTGGCCACGCTGACACTTACTTTCTGACAGAGGAAGTACACAAGTTACTGGTGCCACCACGTCACAGGCCAAAATCCCACGGTGACTTTCAGTGACACCTCCCTCCTTTGACCTTTCTTCTTGCTGCCACTCGAGCTGTCAGGGTCCACCAGAGAGGGCCTGCATGTGCCTGGGGCACAGTCTTGTCTTGTTCCCCACAGGCTTCTCCTCGTTCTTGGCTCAGTGACATCTAATACAACATGTTGATCCCTGTCCATGTACCTATGGCCTTGCTATGTCTGTGCCATTTGAAATTGCTGAGGCAGGGCAGAGGGTCACCCATGGTGGTGATTACTTACACCTCAGCTGACTGCTTCTTTAACACAGCTTAGGGATGAAGGTCCAGAGTGCCGACTTTTAGCCTCTGCAGCCCTGCAGGTGCTACAGCTTTGTGTTTTTAACCCCCAACTGAAGGTTCTGCCCTAGGCTCCTGTTTGTCAGCTTTTCTTCCCTTTCGCTGTGCTCCCTCCCCACTCCCTACTGCAAACACTCTGAGTGCCAAAACTGTTAGACAGCTGGATGCACGAGTGAATAAATCCCCATCACATTGAGCTTATGTTCCAGTCTTTAGGATAAAACCAGACTATGGGAATTTTTAGTTTATAATTTTTTTGAAGTATAGTTTTAAAATTGCAAAGTAATTTCATGCCTGAATGTTTATGTCCTCCCAAAACTCAAATGTTGAAGCTCTGACCCCCAGTAAGATGGTATTGGAAATGGGGACTTGGGAAGTAACTGGGTTAGATGAGGTCATGAGGGTGGGGCCTTCATAATGGGATTAATGCCCTTATAAGAAGCAACCATGGAAAGCTGGCTAGCTCTCTCCCCTTACACACAAACAGAAGATGTATGAGCACTCAGGGATTGGTGGCCACCTACAAGCCAAGAGAAGAGGCTTGAGAATGAATCCTACTTTGTCACCATTTTGATCTGATCTTCCTAGCCTCTAGAATAATATTCAATAAATTTCTGTTCTTTATTTTGTTATAAAAGTGAGAGCCTACTAGTTCAATGCACCATAAAACATTCAATAAGTAAGAACGTGTAAAGTAAAGATCCCCAGTGGAGGGTCTACAGGTCACATCAGTCCTGCAGATGTGTTGTGTCTGACTCACTTGTTATTTTCTTTAACAGTTTTATTGAGATATAATTCATGTATCATACAATTCACCCATTTATATGTACAACTCAGTGATGTTTAGTACATTCAACGAGTTATGCATCCATGAACATAATTGATTTTAGGACATTTCATTACTTCAGAAAGAAACTGTGTACCCATTAGTGGTCACCTTCCGCTTCCCCCCAATTCTCCCAGCCCCTGGCAACCACTGCTCTGCTTTCTGTCTCT
Organism: Glossophaga mutica; assembly: GCA_039655065.1. Taxonomy (NCBI): domain Eukaryota; kingdom Metazoa; phylum Chordata; class Mammalia; order Chiroptera; family Phyllostomidae; genus Glossophaga; species Glossophaga mutica. The sequence continues at coordinate 168,979,500 of CM077304.1, read as the reverse complement.
AGAGATCTGCCTATGCTGGACATTTCATACAAGTGGACTTATGAAGTATGTGGTCTTTTGAGATGTATTCCACTTACCGTAATGTTTTCAAGTTTCATCCATGTGGTAGCATGTGTTAGTCCTTCATTCCTTTTTAGTACCAAATCATACTCATTTCTCAGTTGATGGACATTTGGGAAGTTTCTGACTTTGGGATATTGTAAATATTTGTATAAGTTTTTATGTTGATGTTTGTTTTCATTTCTCTTGGGCACATGCCTAGGAGTGGAATTGCTTGACCATACAGTGACTCTATGTTTAACCATTTCAGGAACTGCGAGACTGTTTTCCACAGCAATGTATGAGCGTCCAATTTCTCCACATCCCCTTCAACACTTGTGATTGTCTTTTTCATTTTAGTCATCCTAACAGGTGTAAAGTGGTATCCCATTGGAGTTTCAATTAGTTTTTCCCTGAGGGTTGATGAGATCTTTTCACGTATTCATTGTCATTTGTATTTCTTCTTTGGAACAATGTCTATTAAGGTAATTTTTTTCATTTTTATTTATTTTTTATTTTTATTTTTAGATTATTTATTTATCTTTAGAGGGGAAGGATAGGAGAGAGGGAGAGGGAGAGAAATATCAATGTATGGTTGCCTCTCGTGTGTCCCCTGCTGGGAACTGGCCTGCAACCCAGGCATGTGCCCTGACTGGGAATCGAACCTCGATCCTCTGGTTCGCAGGCCCGCGCTCAATCCACTGAGCTACACCAGCCAGGGCAACTTTTTTCATTTTTAATTGTGTAATTTGTCATTTTAGTATTTTCTTTTAAATTAGCTATTACTTAAAGGTCAGAAGAGTTTACATATATACCTTAATTTCAGATGTCTGTGTTAAAAAAAAAAAAAGACAACAATTAAAAAACCCCCTCCACATCTGGCTTCTCTGGGATCTAATTAAAGATTTCATGGACTATTTTTTATTATGAAATATGAAGTAAGTGTCTATCTATGCATTGAGTTTAGGAAAAATCTATGTGCATTGAGGTAACCTAAATCCATTAAACTAATATTCGTAACTTCTTTAAGTAAATGGGGCATATATTTGGCAAGCTGGTGCTTGAGTAGACTTTGTTGCTTTTTCAGAAGAAATATATATTTTATATCAGCTTGATTCACTTGGTTTTGTTGCTTGCCTAGTCCTGCAGGTATTTATGATTTTAACCCTTGGGACCTCATCTGCTTGACATAACTACTGTTCACGTTTTCATGTATATCCTTTCTGATTATATCACTGCATAATTAGGCTAAAACATTTAGTAGTTCCAGAATAGCCTTCACTTTGAGCAGATTGATCTACAAGGGCAGAAATTGTTTTAGGGAAATACCCGCATGGTAGTGGGAAATGACAGTAATGGGCTGGTCTAGTGGCTGTGAGAAGAGAAAACTCAGGGCTCATCTAGATGGAGGAAGGAGCTTGTGACCAAGAAGTGCAAAAATTTCTGCGCATAGTAAATTAAGTTATTTTCACCATTTCTAAAACTGCATGGGAGTGAGCATGGTATATATAATGAAGAAAGTGGATGTGAAAACAGGAGATGTGAGGGAAGGCCCAGGCAGTGAAGAGCTGATGAGGGGATCTCATTGGATGCTGGGAAAGAAGCGTCCTTGTCAGAGAACGCCCTGTGAGTTTAGGAACAGGGAGTGATGCCTAGCACTCATTTTCAAACTGTTGCATCCATTAAGCTGAAATGACCCTATGTTGGTCAGAAGTATTCAATTAAAATGCAGTGCAAAAAATAGCCTTTTATAAGAGGCGGCAGAGGGAATGAAGAAGGGGGACCACCCGTGCTTGTGGTCAAACGATGGGGGAGGAGGACAGAGACGAGCTTGGGTGAGAGCTAGGAAAGGACTGAGTAGAAAATTGGAATTAGAGGTAACAGTCAACCTCTAAGGGAATAGAAATTGTTTTTCTCTTAGAAATGTTCTTTTCTCTGCCCCCTCTCCCCTGCCAAGTTGAGTGATTTGGGCTGGAATTGTTAGGTTTGAATATTTAAAGAAAAAGAATAAAGACTGGAGGACTTGGGATGTCCAGGTAAAACTTAGATTAGATTGCACTATTCATACTATTTTGAAACCTGTTTTTTAAAATTAATAAGTATTTATTGAACAACATGCCACACTCATTTCAGGCACCAAGGATAGAGTAGTTAAGCGAAGCAGACAAATGGCCTGCTACATAAATTTACTGTCAGACAAATAAGTAGGCCACATCTTTCAGAGAGTTGTCAAGTGTTGTTTTGTATGGCTGTGTTACAATTTATTTAACCAATTGTCCATTGATGGGCATTTAAGCCCCTCCGCACTCACTTTTTTGGTACATAGAAGACTACTGCAATGAATGAAGAGAAGGAATTTAAAGAATGCCCTGGACTCAGCATCTAACCACTTGTGTTCCTTTTCTGAATGTTACCTTGTGCCACATTCTCTGTCTCGCTGGGATAGCTGGGCCTCTTTTTTGTATCTGTGTCTGTTTTTCCTCAAAATGCATGGAGTCTCTGCTGAACTCCACATCTGGATGGAGCTCTGATTCCTGCTTGACCTGCCCTGGGACTGACTACTCACCCTCCAAATACTTTGCCATGATGAGTATGAGTCAATATAGCCTTTTGGTGCTCTTTTCCAACCGCCTACTGAAACCTCTTTCCCCTGCTTGCTAGCACAACCAAAAGTTCGGAACTAGACACTGGGTTTTTACACTGGGTTTTTAGCACTGACAAGCAGTGTAGTTCTTTCTAATTCCAAAATTTTTTATAATAATTTCTGTTTTGAAACATTCTCAAACTTATAAAAAAGATGCAAGTACGGTGAAAGAACTTTGTTTTTGCCAAACCATTTGAGGGTAAGTTGCCAACCTGATGATGCTTCAGTTATCTCCAAATATCTCAGCACATAAATCCCACTGACAAGAACATTCCCACAGATTGACATAATGCAACCATCAAATTCAGGAAGTTAGCATCCACACTGTTAGCATTTAATCCTGAGATCCTATTTAAGGTCCTTCCATTGGTCCAATAATATATTTGCAGCAAGAAGTATCCAGTTCAGACTCACCGGTTCCATTTAGTTGTCTGGGTCTTTAGCTTCCTTCAGTCTGATACAATTTCTCAGTCCTTCCAGGAGTTTCATGACTTTAACATTTGAAGATTACAGGTCAGTTATTTTGTAAAATGCCCCTCAATTTCGGTTTGTCCTTTTCCTTTTAAAGATTACACTGATGCACCTTTGACAGGCCTATCTCAGAAGTGGTACTGTGTTCTCATTACATTCTATCAGGTGGCACACGATTTCAGTTTGTCTTATGTTTGATGATGTTTGCTTTGATCACTTGATTAAGGCTGTATTTGTCAAGCTTCTGTACCCTAAAATTTTTTTATTTCTTCTTGCAATAAATAATTCTTGCAAAGGTAATTTGAGATTCTGAAATATTATATTTTATATCAAACTTTACATTTATTCATTTGTTTATATACTTTGGAACTCATGGATTCCTATTTTATTTAATGAGTTATGATCCATCACTCTTATTATGTATTTCAATACTCACATTGTTCCAGGTGATATCAATGGGCACCCCTTTATGCTCAATGCCCAAATTCCTAACCCTGGTCCATGTTGCCTTCCATTCTCAGCATAACAAGTTCTCTACGTAGTTGGTAAATTCTTCTATTATCAACTTGTTAGTTAGGGGTGGTTTGTCACCACTGAAAACTTACTGATTTCCATTCCAGGAAACTTGAGTAAATTACTGAAATTAGGCACTGAATTTCAGAGTATCATTTTCTTTTGGCTCAAGTCAATGTTTACCCTTGCATATTTTTATAGTATACACATTAAATTATTTTAAAAATAAGTAACATACTTTAGTCTCTGAGTGCTAATATCCCTTAATTAAGATGCAGTCTGCCATGAAATAATCAGGTTTGCATCTGTTGTTTCCCAGAGTTGGAAGTATTTACAACTCTTATGTACAGGTTGCAGTCCAGCTACCTCAAAGAAGAATTTAAGTGTCTCCATAAAAATAACATGTTTATGAAATAGAGTTAAAATTAGAAAGTAGAAATAGAAACCATTTTAGCACTGGAGTAAATGAGCTCATGCCCTTGGCATCAGGCAGCCACCAAACTGTTCTTCGTGTCTACGAGTTCATTTTGTTTTTGTAGGTTCCACATGTAAGCGATGTCATCCAGAATTTGTCTTCTCCATTTGGCTTATTTTACTGAGAATAATGTCCTCAAAGTCCATCTATGTTGTCATAAATGGCAGGATTTTATTCTTTTTTAAAGTTTAATCTCTATTGTATTTTTCCCATTACCATTTAGTCCCCCTATACTCCACTCCTCCCAGAAATCACCACACTGCTGTCCATGCCTATAAGTCCTTTTTCCTTTTTGCTCAATCCCGCCATCCCCTAACTCAGCCCCTCCTTAGCTGTCATCCTGCTCTCCATCTATGTCTGTCCTCATTTTCCTTGTTAGTTCAGTTTGTTCATTATATTCCATGTATGAGTGAAATCATATGGTATTTGTCTTTTTCTGACTCATTTATTTAACTCAGCATAGTATTCTCCAGGTCCATCCATGCTGTCAGAAAGAATAAAATTTTCTTATATTCTAGGGCCAAGTAATATTCCATTGTGTAAATGTCCCATAGTTGTTTTTCCACTCATCTGCTGATGGACACTTGGGCTGCTTTCATATCTTGGCATTTGTATATAACGCTGCAGTGAACACAGGGGTGCTTATGTTCTTTCAAATTAGTGTTTTGCGTTCCTTCAGATATATTCCCAGAAGTAGGATACCTGGGTTGAAAGGAGGATCCATTTTTAATTTTTTGAAGTATCTTCATACTGCTTTCCACAATGGCTATACCAATCTGCCTTCCCACTAACAGTAAAAAAGTGTTCCCCTTTCTTTACATCCTCATCAGCACTTGTTTGTTGATTTATTGATGATAGCCACTCTGACAGCTGTGAGATGATAGCTCATTGTGGTTTCAATTTGCATTTCTCTGATGGTTAGTGATGTTGAGCATCTTTTCATATGTTTATTGACCATCTGTGTGTCCTCTTTGGAGAAGTGTCTATCTTTTGCCTTTGCCTATCTTTTAATTGTTTGTTTGTTTGTTTGTTTTGGTATTGAGTTTTGTAAGTTCTTTATAAATTTTGGATATTAACCCTTTTCAGATGTATCAGTGAACAAGTTCTTCCACTCTGTGGGTCACCTTTTAATTTTGTTGATGATTTCCTTTGCTGTGCAAAAACTTTTTAGTTTGATGTAATCCTATTTATTTATTTTTTCTTTTGTTTCCCTTGCCTGGGGAGATATATCCAATAAAATACTGCTACGAGCAATGCCCAAGAATTTGTTGTCTATGTTTTCTTCTAGAATTTTTATGGTTTCAGGTCTCACACTTAAGTCTTTGATCCATTTGGAATTTATTTTTTGGGTGTGGTGTAAGAAGATGGTCTAGTTTCATTTTTTTGCATGTATCTGTCCAACAAACATTTGTCCATACCTGTCCATTGTATGTATCTGTCCATACATACATTTTCCCAACACCATTTACTGAATAAACTATCTTTTGCATATTATGTGTGCTTGCTTCTTCTGTCAAATATTAATTGACTATAAAGGCATGGGTTTATTTTTGGGCTCTCTAGTTTGTTCCATTGATCTATGTGTCTATTTTATGCCAGTACCATGCTGCTTTTTATTACTATGGCCTTGTAGTATAGTTTGATAGTAGGTAGTGTGATTTCTCCAACTTTATTCTTTCTAAGGATTACTGTTGTTATGCAGGGCCATTTGTGGTTCCATATAAATTTTTGAAATATTTGCTCTAGTTCTGTGAAATGTCTTTGGAATCTTGATAGGAATTGCATAGAATGTACAGATTGCTTTGGGTAGCATTGACATTTTAATGATGTTAATTATTCTTATCCATGAACACAGTAGGTGCTTCCACTTATTTGTATCTTCTTTAATTTCTTACTTCAGTGTTTTATAATTTTCCGTGTACAGGTCTTTTATATCCTTGGTTAGGTTTATTCCTAGGTATTTTATTATTTTTGTAGCAAGTGTGAATGGATTGTTTTCTTAATTTCCTCTTCAGTTATTTTGTTATTGGCATATAAATATGCAACTGATTTCTGAATATTAATTTTGCATTCTGCTACTTTGCTGAATTCATTGATCAGTCTAGCAGTATCTTGGTAGAACCTTTGGGGTTCCCTATGTACAGCATCATGTCATCTCCAAATGAAGATAGTTTTATTTCTTCCCTTCCAATTTGGATGCCTTTTATTTCTTCTTGCCTGACTGCTGTGGCTAAGACTTCCAGTACTATGTTGAATAAGAGAAGTAAAAGCAGACATCCTTATCTTGTTCCTCATATTAAGGGGAACACGTGTAATTTTTGCCCATTGAGTGTTATGCTGGCAGTGGGTTTGTCATATATAGCCTTAATTATATTTAGGTATGTTCCCTCTGTTCTTACTTTGCTGAGAATTTTTCACATAAATAGGTGTTGGATTTTATTAAATGATTTTTCTGAATCTATTGATATGATCATATGGTTTTTATCCTTCATTTTGTTTATGTGGTGAGTCAGATTTATTGATTCGTGAATGTTGTCCTAACCTTGTATTCCCAGAATTAATTCCACTTGATCACAGTATATGACCTTTTTGATGCATTGCTGTATTCAGTTTGTTAATATTTTGTTGGGGATTTTTAGTATCCATGTTCATTAGGGATATTGACCTGTAGTTTTCTTTCTTTGCAGTGTTTTTATCTGATTTTGGAATTAGGATAATGCTGACTTCATAAAATGAGTTTGGGAGCCTTCCTTTCGCTTGAATTTTATGAAATAGTTTGAGAAGAGGCATTAGTTCTTCTTGGGATATTTGGTAAAATTCACCTGTGAAGTCATCCAGTCCAGGGCTTTGGTTTGTAGGGAGTTTTTAAAATGTATGTATGTATGTATGTATGTATGTATGTATGTATGTATTACTGCTTTGATTTCAGTGGGTATAATCTGTCTATTCAGATTCTCTGATTCTTCCTGATTTATTTTTGGAAAATTATGTTTCTAGGAATTTATCCATTTCATCCAGGATGTCCTGTTTGTTAGCATATTGGTGCTCATAATATTTGCTTACAATCCTTTATATTTCTTTGGTGTCAGTTTGTATTTCTCCTCTTTCATTTCTGATTTTATTTATTTGGCTTTTTTCTCATATTTTCTTGATGAGTCTGGTTAAAGGTTTGTCAGTCTTGTTTATCTTTTGAAAGATCCAGCTGTGGTTTTGATTTTTGAATTTTTTTCAAAATTTTATTTATTTTATTTTTGACAGAGGAGAAGGGAGAGAGAGAGGGAGAGAAACGTCAATGCGTGATTGTCTCTTTCACACCCCCTAGTGGGGACCTGGCCTTCAACCCAGGTATGTGCCCTGACTGGGAATTGAACCAGTGACCCTTTGGTTTGTGGGTCACCACTCAATCCACTGAACCACACCACCCAGGGATATTTTTTTATTGTTTTTTGAGACTCTACTTTGTTTATTTCTGCTCTGATCTTCATTATTTTTTTCCTTCTACTCACTTTGAGCTTTTTTTTTTTTTTCAAATTCCTTCAAGTGTAAAGTTAGATTGTTTATTTGAACTTTTTTGAGATAGGCCTGTAATGCTATGAATTTCCCTCTTAGGATTGCTTTCTCAGTCCCACATATTCCCACATATTTATGTCCTACATATTTTTGTTATGTTGTGTTCTCATTTTCATTCATTTCAAGGTCTTTTGATTTCTTCCTTGATCTTGTTGTTGACCCATTCATTGCTTAATAACATGCTATTTAGCTTCCATAGCTTTGTGTGTTTTTTAGCATCCTTCTTGTGATTGATTTCTAGTCTCATTGCATTGTGGTCAGAGAAGATGCCCAATATGATTTCAATCTTCTTAAATTTATTGAGACTTGTTTTGTGTCCTAACATGTGGTCTACCCTAGAAAATATTTCATGTGCACCTGAAAAGTATGTATGTTCTGTTGCTTTGGGTTGAAATGCTCTGAAGGTATCAATTAAACCCATTTGATCTAGTGTATCATTTAAGGGCACTGTCTCTGTAGTTTTTTGTTTTTTTTTTTTTTCACCTGGGAGATCTATTCATTGAAGTTAATGGGGGTGTTAAAATCCCCTACTATTACTGAATTTCTGTTAGTCTTTCCTTTTATGTCCATCAAGATTTGCTTGACATATTTAGGTGCTTTTCTGTTGGGTGTGTAAATGATTACTAGGGTTATATCCTTTTGATTGTTCCATTTATCATTAGTCATGTCTTTGTCTCTTATGATAGCGTTTGTTTCAAAGTCTATTTTGTAGGATATAAGTACTGCTACCCCAGCTTCTTCTCTTTTCCATTTGCATGAAAGGGCTTTTCCCAAGCCTTTACTTTTAATCTGTGTGTATCTTTCAACCTGAGATGAATCTTTTGGAGGCAGCATATATATGGGTCTTGTTTTCTTATCCGTTCATCTACACTCTGTCTTTTCATATGAATATTAAAGCCATTTACATTTAATGTGATTATTGATAGATATGAATGTAGTGCCATTTTACTGTTAGACTGCTTTCCTCTGTTAGTTTTTCTTTCTCTTTTTCTTCTTCTTAAAACAAGCCCTTTAACACTTGTTTCAGCTTTTGTTTGGTGTTAACAAACTCCTTTCGATTTTTCTTGTTTGGAAAGCTCCTTATTTCTCCTTCGACTTTAAATGATAGCCTTGTTGGCTAAAGTAGCCTTGGTTGTAGTTCCTTGCTTTTCATCACCTTGAATATTTCATGCCAGTCCCTTCTGGCCTGAAATGTTTCTGATGTGTAATCAGATGACAGTCTAATTGGAGCTCTCTTGTAGGTAACTAGCTGCTTTTCTCTTGCGGCTTTTAGAATTCTCTCTAAAAGAATGACATTTGTCTTTAAGACTTGGCATTTTGATTACGATGTGTCTTGGTGTAAGCCTCTTTGGGTCCAACTTTTTTGGGACTCTGTGAGCTTCCTGCACTTGTGTGACTTTTTTCCTTCACCAGATTAGGAACTTTTCAGTCATCATTTCTTCAAATAGGTTCTTGCTCTCTTCTCTTTCTGGTATTTCCATAATGCGGATGTGTTACACTTCATGTTGTCCAAAATGTTTCTTAAGCTCTCCTCATTTTTAAAATTCTTTTTTCCTTTTGCTGCTCTGCCTGTGTATTTTTTCTTCCCCATCTTCCAAATCACTGATTTGATCCTCTGCTTCATCTAACCTATTGTTTATTCCTTCCAGTGTATTATTTATTTCAGATATTGCATTCTGACTGGTTCTTTTTACTGTTTCTCTGTCTGTTTTCATGCTGTTGAGTATCCTTATAATCATTACTCTAAACTCTGATAAATTGCTTGCTTCCATTTCCTCTAGCTCTTCTGGAACAAGGGATTCTTTTGTTCTTTCATTTGGGGTCTGTGTTTTTTTTTTTTTTTTTGTCTTCCAACTTTGGCTGCTTCTTTGTATTTGTTTCTGTGTATTAGGTAGATCTGCAAAGACTCTGGCTTAGACTTTCGTCAGGTGCTGTTTGCAACTGGTCCTGGTCAACCTGTTTGGGGGGGTATCAGCGATCCACAGTGTGTGGCTTCCTCTTCTGGGTCTGTTTGTGTACAGAAAGACAGGATTTTATTCTTATTTATGGCTAAATAATATTCCACTTCAATACATATGTACCATATTTACCTTTTTCCTTTTTAGACATTTAAAAAAATTCTTACTTTTATTTATTTATTTTTTCAACTTGCTTTTTAAATTTCTTGAAGATCTTTTCTAAGTTGTGGAGGCCAAGAGCTTCAGCACCTTTTCACAAGATTTACCATCCTTCTCTAAAACCATATCCCTCTTGCGGAGTTCTAAGACCTTGGAGAGATACCAGCAGAGCTTAGCATTCGCCCTCCTCGGATGGAGGTGCTCCAGTAACTACACTTGCAGCTTCAGCTGTCAAATCTGCTAGAGCATTTTGTTTGGAACCAGGTTTGACATGATGTCTCTGGTGACATGACCTTTTGGATCAACTGGCATAGGACCTAAGAGAGGAAGAGGTCTCTCTGGCTCCTTGCTCCAGCTTTCTTCAACATAAAAGCAACCTCAGGGAGATAGGCGGAGGCCCTGCACCAGGTCCCACCTGCAGCAGACTCAGCCAGCAGCCAAGCCAGAGCATCCTATACCACGTCTTCTTTATCCACTCATCTGTCAGTGGACACTTGGGTTGTTTGTATGTCTAGGCTATTATAAATAATGCTGCAATGAACTTGGAGGTACAGATATTTTTTTCAGATAGTTATTTCATTTACTTCAAGTAAATGCCCAGAAATGGAATTACTTCATTATATGATCACTCTATTTCTAATTTGTTGAGGAATCTCCATCCTGTTTTCCACAGTGACTGCACCAATTTACATTCCTACCAAGTGTGCATAAAAATTCCCCTTTCTCCACATCCTTGCTAACACCTACCTTTTTGGTGATAACCATCTTAACTGGTGTGAGGTTTATCTCATCTGGTTTTGATTTGCATTTCCCTGATGATTGTGATGTTGAGCACCTTTGCACGTGCCTATTGATCATTTGAATATACAGGGTGAGGCAAAATTAGGTTTACAGTTGTTTGCATAGAAAAATTATGTAATAATAAATAAATAACAATACAAGAATAAACTGTTTTGTGTACTCACAATTATAAACCTACTTTGCCCCACCCTGTATTCTTTAGAACAACTTACATTTTTAACAAGTTTCCATATGATACTGATACTGCTACCTAGGAGCCATACTTTGATAACTGCTTAAAACAAATCACCAGTTTCATAGACCTAAAACTCACTATTCTTCTTCTTTTCTTTTCTTTTTATTATTATTATTTAACTACTGTCCCTTTCTCTGGACACTACTCCTCACTGTCTTCATCTATCAAAATTCCATACTCTTTCCCCTTCATAGCTTATTTCAAATATGTTTTATCAATAAATCATGTACTCTTATTCTTAACCACCTGGGCTCCATCATTCCCTGAGCCCCCATTACTGCTCTGACTATAAAATGCGTTTTTTTTTTTAATTCTACAAGACAGTACACTCCTTGATTAAAAAAAGGTCCAAATTGTAATCTTTTTAAGTCCATTTAAATTGGTTCTCTAAGAGCTTGTAGCATATCTCTCAAGTGGCTTCAAGTATACAATTATATCTGTGGCACAGCCTGGCTATTTCTTCTACCTCCATTTGTATAAAGTCTAATATTAACTATGGTGAGACCCAGCATGTACATTTCCCAGATTTTCTCATTCTGGGAGCCAGGCTTGCATTTGACCTATTATATCAAAAGAGTGCTGTTTGTTCAATGGTTTGTGTAACCCAAACCTTTTCTTCAGCATGACGCTTGATCTTTTCTAGCACAGATTGTGACAGGAAAGAGGATTAAATACTACTAAGCTTAAGCTAATTAAAAATGTATTAAAGCTTCGGATATTCAAAATGAATGCATGATGTTATAGATGAAATATATAGAAATACAGATGAAATACATTTCAAATATTGATTGTATATTAAACTACAATGACAATCTCAAAATTTTATAAATATTGAAATATATCTCCCCTACATATAACATAATAAAAAAAGAAAGGGAATGGCTTTTAAATAATCCAAAATTAATTAGAAACACTGGATCAAAAAATGTGATTTTTTTTGAGACAAAAGTTCTGTCCCATTCTTTTTGTAACTGATTTTACCCTTTCCTCAGCCCACTCGCTCCTTTTGGACATTTCTCTCCATCAGCTATTAAATCCACGGGCTAAATTCCCAGAGATTTCATTTGTCATGGTAGCATGTGGCTTTGGGCAGTTCGCTGCACAGACATCTAATTACCAGAGCAATCTAATAAGTTCATGACTGCCTGAGGCATTCACTAGAGAGGGGCTTTTGAGACTCATCCTCTGAAAGCCCTTTCTGTGTGTCACCTGCCTAGACACAGAGAGTCCTGTGCTCACACAACTTCCCCAAAGAAGGGTAAACATGGGGGTTTCCTTGGAGAGAGCTTTTCCCAGAGTTTGAATGCTTGCTTTTCCCACCCTTGTCCAGAGAGGCAAATTGCCAGAATGTTATACAGGGTTAGCTTCTTGGTTATCTAACAAGAAAAAAATGTCCCTAGTCTGTCACTGTGGGAAAATATTAGAAATAATATTTATCAAGCTTTGCTTGAAATTCTGTCATCCATATTGTTAATTTCTTTAAGGTAGGCAAACCGTACATTTTGTTTGGAAGTTAGCCATATACTTTTTTAAGGAAGAAAAATGAATTGTTTGAAGTTGTTTTATGTTTTACTCACAGAAAGATTAACTAGATTGATGATCTTTATTAGTTAATTCCCCTTCCCCACAACTAATCATCCCAAATGGCAGGGGTTTTTTTCTTTGACAGAAACTGGAGTTCATTTACTACTCTTCCAGCCTTTTGGTTCTGTGGCCTCATACAACTTTTCTCAGAGCCTGGAAGCCCAATTTGGAATGCTTTGGATTCCTTCTCAGTGCAAAAGTGCAATTTTTACCTCTATTGGTGCCAGGTATTTTTAAACTCCTTTTTCTATTATTCAATGAGTTAGGGCTAGTATATGGAAAGGAAATAAGAAAACAAAATGGTCAGATCTAGAAAGACTTTAAAAGTTGTTTCAAATACTATATAGAGTTACTTCACAAGGAAATAATAGAAACAACCTACACATAAAAGTGATTAATTGAATAATGATAAAGAATGTGATTTGGAAAGAAAAAGAGGGCATAAATGATCAAATCTCAAAGTCAGAAAAACATACTATGGGATGCTTAGCAGAACTGATCATTGTCTAGAACTTAAACTTTTCAGGTTATATAATTCTCCAGACAACATTCATGTTAGAATTTGAAAGTGGTTGGAATGAACCACTAGATAAAGAGGCTGAAGGAAGAAAAAACTTAAATTAAACTCCTATAGTCCAAAACAACTAATGTGAGTTACTTATCCACAGAGAAGAAATAACTTCAACACAAGCTATGCAGGAAAGTATTGACTAAAGGTCAGTGACAACCAGTCACTGGGTCAGTGTCTGGACACTAAGGCCTTTGGGTGATAAGGTCATGTGACTGGTGGGGACAAGGAGGGAGGCTAGAGTGGAGCTGTGTGAAAAACTATGTGACACCATGTGGTCCGTGTATGTGTTATACCAGGTTATGTTTTTCCTGTGTACCAAGCCATTCTCTGGTGATGCTCTATTAAACTAGATCCGTTTTGGCCTTTTCAAAGCGGCAGCTTGACGGGAACAACTTTACCAGTTACATTGCATTTTTTTCTCTGCTGAGGTCATGCTAAGGTTCTATTAGCTGTTCATGCATCAGTTTGTGCTAGAAACTGGTTCTGCTGGAAGCTAAGTAAACAGAAATGAAGCAGCAACATTCTGCTTTTTAAGGGGCAGACCAAGCATGAGATGCCACTACGAGGATCCAAATTAAAGTTCCAAGAACACTTAAGCTCCGGGTACCTTAACTGGGATAGATATCTTCAGGATTTCCTCAGTTTTGCAGCTTTTTTTTTAATTTGTCCATCACAATCATTAAATGAATAATGATAATGAATTCTAATATGAGGCTTCTCTCCCTCATCCAGTTTTTAAAACTATTTAATGGGTATTTATAAGAAAACTTTATATAATTTAAGACTAAGTTTCATAACCGATGAAGATTGAATTTGAATCGGCAGCAGCACTGAATAGTGAAAAACGAATGGATTCCAGAGTCCGGACTCAGAACCTGGTTTTGTTCATGAAACCATGTGACCTTGGGCAAGTTGACTAAACTGCTTGACCTGCTGCTTCCTCATTTGTAAGGCTGAGAGAATCACATCTCCCAGAGTGATTCAGCTCACAGGATGGTTCCTCAGATGAAGTGCACAGGACGAAAATGGTCAGCCTTTTACATCATGCCTGGTTCATACACAGCCTGAAATCGATATTAGTTTTTTTTTTTCCCTCTTGTATTAGTGGCAAAAGCTAAATGATTATTTTTTTCAGCTTTGTTGTTAAGAGCTTTTTCAGTTGGTTTCTGTGTACTTTTGACATGCAGTCACCATTATGTGGGTTTTTTTTTTTTTTTTGAGCTCTTTCTTAATTTTTGATCTTACAAGATGCTGCTGCTTGTATTTCTTTCCTTAGTACAGGAATCAGCCATTTTTTCAAGGAGCCTCTGTTATTAGAGACTAAGATATGGTGTTAGATGTGTTTACATTGGTTATTATTGTTGTTATTAACTCATTCATCTTTTATAATAGTTTCAGGTTTACAGAAAAATTGTAAAAGTAGTTTAGAGAGTACCCACGTATTCCCCAGTTTTCTCCTATTATTAACACATTAGCATGGAATTTTCTTTACAATTAATGAATCTTTGCTGATATATTAACTAAAGTCCATACTTTACTTAGATTTCTTAGTTTTTACTTAATGTCCTTTTTCTGTTCCAGGACTCCACATTGCATGTAGTTGTCATGTGTCCTTAGGGCCTTCCTGATTGTGACAGTTTTTCAGACTTTCATTGTTTTTGATGACCTTAGCAGTTTTGAGGAATTCTGTAGGATGCCTCCCTAGTAGAATTTGGTGTTTTCCTCATGATTAAACTGGTGTTAAGGATTTGGGGGTATAATACCCAGAGTGTGGTGTCATACTCATCACATCATGTCAAAGGTACATACTGTCGCCTTGCATTGTTATCACTGTTGATACTGACTCAGTCATTTGGCTGAGGTGGTGTTTGCCAGGTTCCTCCACCATCGAGTTACCCTCTGGTTCTCCCTTTCCAGCCTGTGCTCTGGGAAGGAAGTCACAGATGCAGCGCACACGTCAGCAGTGGACAGTATGTACCCCCCTGCCCTGAGGGCGGAGTAACTACGTAAATTATTTGGGGTTTTTTGCATGGGATCTCTAATCATTTTTTGTTTGTTTTTTGATAGCTCTTTTGCAATGCTAGAAGTGAAGTGCCTGCTTATATTGAACACATTTTTAATTAAGCAAATAGATAGTCTTTGACTAGTCAACTATTTATAACAATTAATAATAAAGAAGCATACTTTTAATTTCTCTTACTTCTCAGTTATTAAGTCTGTGATAATGTAGTAATCTTGACTTTTTATTACTGGAACACTCATTTCTTAAATATCACCATTTCAGCTTAAATATATCAGGAATATCACTAGTAATTCCAACTTGCTTTAATTTTTAATGTACTTCCTAATTTCTACATGGTGAAACACTGTTGAATTTTCGGATGATTGACCATAGAAAATTAGGCTCTGATCTTATTTCAGAGAATAATTGGACACTAAAAACACAAGGCAAACTAGACATGCTGTGAGGAGCACACTCCCCCCAATAATTACCGGGCTGTTTCCCAGCAAATGCCAAAGGTGTGTGGCATCCCATTTAATATGAAAATACATGGAAGATGAGAGGAGTTTAAGGTGAAAAGGAAAACATAACACTCCCGGGGGTTTTAATCACTAATTACAGGTCTATAAATAACCATTTCTTGGATCCTGAAGACATTTGGTCTCCTGGATAATTTAGTTTGGCATACGGGCTTGCCAGGTTTTTTTCCCTCTTTCTTTCATTTTTAAACTGCTTACATTGACTGGAGAGGTCAGACACCAGGACAGGTGGTGAAAATGTTCATGTGGGAAAATATAAAAAGTAATTTTCTGGATTTGCCAGCAGTTCTGTTTAGTGACCTGAAGGAGTTGACCCAGCGCTATACTAGATTTTGCAAGATGGTATACCACAAATGCACTGTTTATAGACCCTCAGTTTCTGAGTACCGGTATCTATTGTGTTTTCACTGAAAAGATTTGTACAGGGGTGTTGCAGCACCTGGGCCATGCAATGTATAAGGAAATCACAAATAGGCTATGAGATGATTCTCACTGAAAACAAATCCCAACTGGACAGAATGTAGCTATTTTCTCTTCTTTTGAACCAAAAATTTCTATGCATTTAAAAGTCAGCAAATTTTTAATATATCTGTGACAACAAGCATGGTGGGTTCTTTTGAGAAAGGTGATATTTTAAAACTGAATTTGCATAATCTAAATAAAGCCATGTACGGTTAACAGCCAATATTTGTACTCCTTGTTTTACATATCATTATTCTGTGTAATTTAGGATTATGTCTATTTTTAAGGCTCTGCTAGCTCTAGGATTGTTATCTATTTCCTACTATTTAAAGGAAAATTGACACCCAGATGTTAGTTCTATCACTTATTTTAGTAGATTCTAAATTCATGTAAAACATAATTAGGTTGGTGTCAAGTCACTTCCTGAGGAATGGGAAAATCTCATCTCGCACTTCAAATGGATAGATGGTTGCTTTTGAGTTAAAAGTTCCACTCCAATCAGAAAATAATACAGTTCTTTTACTTTATGAAGTTTAATTTTCCCCTCAAGCTACCCCATGTTTTACAAATATTATTTTATATTTTTGAAGGTGATCCAGAGATCTCAAGGCACTGAGACATTTAAGTCAATGGATTTGCCCTAGACCAGGCATTTTGAATTTTAATCTAGGACTCATTCTACCAGGATCTCATACTAAGATTCTGAAAACTTAAAATAATATAAGTAGGCCAGTAATCTTCCCTAACATCCTCTTTGCTTCTTTCTCCCAACACACTCTGGACTTCCAGTTCTACAAAAGACACCATGGGAAGCCTGTTGATCAAGCAAAGCTAAGTATGGTAGACCTTCTGTAGTAAAGAAGAAACCCACCTTAAGAATATTAGCAGTGTCTCAGCAGGGGAAGTCAGGGAGACATTTACAGGTTTTAGGGCCTGACTAATTTTTAAGGGAGGTCTTACAAGGCAAGAAACTCATTGAAATGAACTTTGAATAGGCTTGGATAGGTTTGGATAGGTTGATGAGTAAAGGCTGTAGTGCTGAGCCTGTTTAGTCTGGATGAGAAAACTATTTAGTTGTTTCCACAGTCTTGTTTCTCAAGGAACAAGTATTTCATCAAGCAATAACTGCACTATTTCATGTTTGTTCTAGTTACTATTTAACATAGAGAAAAGAAAATATATGCCTGGTCCCAGGACTGTTTATCAGATGGACAGGTGTTATGGTGTTTTCAGGCCCCAACACACACTGTCCAAACACTCAGCAACTGCAGCGGGCTTCCCTTCCTGCATCCCTCTTGCTGCTACTCTGGTTTAATCACCAGCATCCCTCAGCTGCAATGCCTCAATAACTACAAATTTTAACTGCTTTAATTTTTTTCTCAAATCCATTCTCTGAACATTTGTTAACTGGTCACTTCAGTCACCAGCTTGAAATCTCCCAGAAGTTTGACTTTGTACTTGTCAAGTGAGTGGCATGTGTTGTCTGTCACCAGAAACAGCAGTCTGAGCATGCATCTAGGCATCAGGGTCACCTATGAAAACAACACAGCCATGCACTGGAAAGAACAAGGCTTCACTCACGCAGAGAAGAGACTGAGCAAGATGTTGGGAACTGCTCTGCCTGGTTTCAGAAACTGTAACCCCACCATGGCTAAGGCTAAGTGAGCGACCTTTGGACCAAAAGCCACTAAGGAGACAAAGCTTATCTTCCTGAGATAAGAGCAGGGGCGCTGCCTCTGCTCCTTTTACTTCATCCATAACTGGCCCCCAATGCTTGATCGGTTAGCCAATGATGGGTAAGATTCCCCAAGCGGGGAATGACCTAAGATAGGCATGATCACGTGGAGGCCCCAGAGAAGGACTTGGGGGGCTATAGCAAAAGGGGGTGATGGACCCTCAGCTTTGACATAGCCTGAGTCCTCATTCTGTCTGTGAGAAGGCTCCTAATCTCTTGGCTGCCTTGCTTCCCCTGTCTGAGTTAAGCCTGAAAGGATAACAGAGGGTGGTGTAGCTGGAAAGGGCGGGCTCCCTGGGTGATCAGGCCTAAGAAAGAATACATAAACTCCTGTGAAACCTGCTTTGCTAAGAATGCTCTCAATTAAATGATAAGTGTCGGAGCAGGAAATGAGTTTGTTTCCCAAAGTTTTGTAGCTCTTTAGCTAACAGACCCTGACTCAGAACAGGCCCTAGTAGTTCTTTGTACATTATCTATTGTTTGATCCTTACTGCCTAACAATGATTAATGAGCTTTACCTGTATTCCTGTGCAAATTGAACCTAATAAAAGCCCATTGAGGAAAAGGCTCTTGGCCCTTCTCCTTTGAGAGATTGGCCACCTTTCCTCCCCAAGCAGATCATGTCTTGGTAGACTTATTCTCATCTTTGGCAGCCAGGGAGGCCCTGCAGGTGGAGCCCCGCCCCATGCCCCCCCCCCCCCCCCCGCCCAGCAGATCAGCAGCAGTGGTGGGTGTTGGTCTCCCTTAGCCAGCAAGCCCCTCCTGACATCTGACCCAGAGAAACTGACCTGCAGGTACCCTTTTTGTGCTGTAGCAGAAGGACCTTGTCCCCTCTTCACAGGAGACAGGTAATAGTAGTGGGATTGACCAGGTACCAAATGACACACAGACAAACTTAAGTGAAACAAAGGAATATGCATTGAGTCGGAAATAGGGAAATGTATTCGCACACAAGGCGATAAGCCCAGCATAGACTGCGAGGTTGTGAGGACTCTGATTCTTGGTAAGGAAGGGTTCCAGGCCCAAGGTCCATCTTACATGGCTAGAGGGGGTTGAGAGACTGCATGCATGAGACTGCCTTTCCCATTAGCACTCCAAATGAAACCAAAACTTCTTGCATTGACATAGAAAGCACCTGCTTTTCTCTATGATTTCAACTTGAACTCTTCTCTTCCTTGATCCATTACTGTGTTCTGGCCATAGGGACCTTTATTGTGGTCTTGCCTTGGGGCTTATGGACTCTTTCTTCAAGCTTGTTTGGTAGGGCTCTGCCTCCAGTCTTGTGTTAGTTGTCTCTTTTTTATAATTGAGATCTCATCTCAAATATCATTTCATTAGAGAAAACTTCTTTGACGTCTGAATCCAAAGTAGTCCCCTTCACCCCGCTTTATTGTGTTATGTACTTCTACTCTGTTCATATGACTTACCATTATTTGAAATTATTTTGTTCACTTACTCTTTTACTTATTGATTTCTGCTTTTCTTCCTATGGGATGTAGACAGGAACCTCTGCCTTGTTTAAGAAGCTTCCCAGTGCTATATTCCCAGTGCCTAGAACATTGCCTTGTACATAGAGAATATTTGAAAATATTTGTTTCTATGCACTTGTGGATATTTAGAGAAACAGTCTCCTATACTGTAGGTGCAAGTGAAAATTGCTGCAGTTCTGCAATGTCTATTAATATTAGAAGTGTGCATTCCCTTTGAGGCAGCACTTCTATATCTAGGTATTTATCCTACAGACCTAGTTGGACATGTGAAAAATCAAGTATATGCAAAAATATTCATTGGGCAGAAAAGAGTTAATGGAGCAGGTCTGAGGCTACTGTTTTAGAAGGGCTTGCTTACAAGGCCAGCGCTTGGTCGACATCTGAAAACTTGGCTGGTAAACAGTTCCCTGCACCAATATGAAACTTCTTCTAAGTGATAAGGCTGCCTTACCCATTTGGGGAGCTGAACAACTGCTTTCCTCCTGGAAATTTAGAGTTTTGGTAGTTGGCAGGCAGGGAGGATCTATGTGGCCAGTCTGCAATAAAAACCTTGGCAGTGAGTCTCTCATGGGTTTGTCTGGGCAGAAACATTGCTCATATGACTGTCTTCTTTGCTGCTGAAGGAATGAACACGCTCTGGATGTCCTCTCACAGGAGGAAGGGAACATAGGAAGCCTATGGATTTCTCCAGACTCTACTTGTGTCCCCTTTGCTGATCCCGTTATGTGTCCTGTAGCTGTGAGAAACCTTAGCTGTGAGCACAATTATATTGTGAGACCTGAGAGCCCTTCTGATGATCTTGGGGACTTATGAAACACTCATTATAAATGATCCTCACAGCAACACATTAAAGCAAGCAAAATGTCCGTGAACAGAGGAATAGTTTTGGGACAGACATGAAAATGAGTATTCTGGATTGCTCATGTGTGACACAATTCTATGTTCTGGTAAGGAGATATTGACAAAATGTCTTGTTAAGGGAAAAACCAGGATGTGAAGTGGTTTGTGTAACTTGTATGCTGCTAGTTGGGCACACACATACATATCTGTGTTTGTAACTGTAGAGGATATCACCAGAAATGTGTTTAAGAATCAATGATGTGGATACATCTGAGGGGAGGAACTTGGTGGCCAAGGGGAGAAATACAGGGAGAGTTTCCAGTATCCTGCATGATCTAATGTGTTGGTCACCAGTCACTGAAGTTATTTTATTTAACTTATTTAAGATTAAGTAAAATAAAAAATTCCATTCCTCGGTCGTACTGGCCACATTTCAAGGCTTAATGCCCACACGTGGACAGCAGCTGCTGAACTGAAGTGCACAGATGCAGAATGTTCCTGCCATCGCAGAATCATGCCTTAGACAGCTCTGGTCCTTTTTTTTTTTAACTGTTTAATATTTATAACATGTACATATTTTATTTTCCAAAAAATTAACTAAACAAAATATTGGTTGAATGAATTCTAAATAAAAAGATTTTCTACTAACAGACTATTCTGAGAATCTCAGCAAGTAAGAGCAAGTCACCCGCTGTGGTAGAAGTTCATACCTATTTAGGCAGTTTCAATTCTCGGTATCCATTTATGAAAGTAAATCTTCAGTCTAGGGGCTTGAGGCCAATTCCAGATCTTGGAAACCCTATCAATTTAACAGAAGAGGGTGCCAAGGAGCACAGAGTGGGATTATTGGCCTGTCCCTATCACCAGCTCCAGCACTTAGGCCGTAGGCATTTGGCTAGCTCTGACTTACTCTTATGCGGCCTAAAACAGACCTCCTTGCTAATTTCTTTATCCTTCAGTAAGTAGGTCTTGTAATTTTATGTCCAAAAAGAAATTGTAATCAATTTCATATGCTTGGATTTAGAAGCATCAGTAATGGTACTATTAGTGCTTTCAGAGTTTAGTTCAATATTTAATTGCCTACCCAATAATAAATGGCATTTACCTTTGAGGTCCTTAGGGCCTGGTATGGGGTATGAAAAAGAGAACAGATTGTGTTGATATAAAAGCGTGAAATGATGCCAGTGTAAAGGTTTGCTCAAGGTGCAATGGGACATGGAGGAAGGCTGTCTGATCCAGCCATGAAGGATGCAAAAGACTTCGCAGGCACAGAGGGTGGGAAGAGTGCTCCAGGCAGAGGGATATAACCTTGGCAAAGACATCGTGTATAGATTTCCCTGACTGCATGTTGAAGGATGGACTTGGAGAGACAAAACCAGGTGAGGTGACCTGTTAGTGGATTGCTGTCACAGTCCATATGAAAACTGATGAGGGTCTTTTTTATTAATGACTATTAGCATTTCTCTATTCCCCCATTTTATTTATTTCTAATTCCTCACGTGTGTTTCTTGAGATCCTCTTTTACGCTAACTACTTGAACCCAGATCTTGTCTCAGGGTCTACTACTGGGAGAATACTGCCCAGAGAACCAGTGAGCCAAGAACTGGACTTCTCCCAGCATCTTCAGCACAGAAGGTGTTGCTTACTCTTGTAAAAGCTGTTTTGGTGAGGCTATGGCAGCAGAATGCAGATTGCAGGGAATGTTGGAGTGTTTTGAGGTGGGGAAAAGGCAAATGCATAGAGATGAAGCCTTCAAAATGTATTGCGAGTGATACTGTGATAGCTAGAAGGAGACACAGGTTAAGGGTGGGATTTTTCCAGAATTTGAGAGTTTTTAAAAAATAAACATGTCAGATAATATTACAATCCTATCCCCCACACAACTACTTCTCAAATGACCTTACAGTGGCTGCTAAGACACCAACCTAATTAAAGAAGGACAGAAAGATAGAAAAAGTTGGATTATTGATATCATGATTGAGCCCTCGGATCCAGTTATGCCTGAAGCTTCTAGATTTCGCACTCCTGAAGCTGGACTTTTAAATGAGAAAATCCTCCATTGTGTTTCAGTAGGATTGTGTCAGTTTTCTTTACTTGCAGTGAATAATACAGACCTTCCTTCTCCAGGGCTAATTGGACTACTTTCTGTTTTTTAACACGCACATACACATACCACACACAGACTCTCTCTCTCTCTTTCTCTCAGAGGTGCTGGGAGGAAGAAAGAGCCAGCAGCGAGCAAGTGGCGTAAGACAGAAACCAAACGAGGGCAGTTGATGAAACACAGCCCTTGAGAGAGTGGTGGCTGATGAAACCAAGAACTTGAATGAAATGATTACTCAAAAGTGATTTTTGTTTTACCACATTTTTGAAGAAAAATTTTAAAATGTAGTGAAATTTTAAAAAACATGAGGTTAGCAATCATCTATTTATCACGTATATTCTACAATTGCCATGTTGCCACATTTTCTAGTTTTGTTTTGTCACATGCCTCAGTTAGCCACCATTCCATTCATCCATCAGAGAATCTTATTTTGTGTGCATTTCAAAAGAGGTTGCAGATATTAGTATGCTTCATCCTTACAAATGTAGCAGGCGTATCATTAACTTTATTTTAAATGTGTTGACAGTTATACATACCTAATATATCGAGAAAATTACTTGTAATACTTCTGTGAATCTAATCATATACCTCTTTTGTCTTCTTTTAAAATTCCATCAGTATCATTATTTTTGTGCTGTTAGCATTTTATAGGACATTTTTCATGTTTCCCTCATATTTTAGGGAGTGATCCATTAGAGAAACCTCTGCAAAATATGCACCAAGCTTATTCAAGCAGGATTCCTAACATGTTGCGTGATAGAGGAGTCAAAAGTCCTGCAGGAGAGCATGAGGCTAGACACATGTCTACTGCGGCCTTGAAAATCGGTCGCATACCACTGGCTCTCCTGTTCGTGTTGCTGCACTGCCTGCAGGCTTGCAGGCCACCATGCCTGAGTTCCAATTAATAGCCTTTCTGATAGCATGTTGGTCCTGGAGGGAGAGCATTATAGTCATAACAGAGCCTGGTAGCATATTTTTTGAGAAAATATAGAATTTTTTCATACTGATAAATATTCATATAGATAAATATTTTTGTACAAAAAATCCACACTGGTTCTTGTCCTAGCCCTTCACTAAGAACATCTAAGCCTTTTGTTCTCTTGATATTATAAATCCTTGCTCTGTGAGTTTACTTTCTAGATGTATGTATATTTCTTGGTCTGGCATTTGATACATTGCTGAATTCTCCTGGTTGCTCAATAATCCATCATTGCCACCTCCTGTTCCCGACCTACAAGGATCCTTTCAACAGTGGCCCAATGTGGCTCTGTCAGTGCTGGCAGGAGAGTAGGTCATCGGCTGGCAGTACGGGGCTGAAAAGAAACTACAGTGCTGGTGTATTCACTTTGTGCACATTTATGTGATTTGTTTAGTTAAGTCATATGTATTCTGTGACGCAACAGAAATGTTCTGTTGATTGAAAATATTCAGGGTTGGGCAAAACTAGGTTTACAGTTGCGAATGCTTGAAACAGAGTTTAATATTATTAGTTATTGATTATTGCATTATTCTCCAGACAAACAACTGCACACCTACTTCCGCCCCACCCCGTATAAACAGCTGTTCTAGAGAAAGGTCCAGCAGAGACTCTCTCAGAGCTGAGCCAGCCTCTCTTCTCTGTCCCGCAGCTGTGCCCTGGATTCCAGTTTCTCCTCTGGGGAGCTCGCGCTGCCGCACGTGATCTTGCTCTCCTGAACTTTCACAGCCACCCTCTCTATTGTCTATTTCCTGTCAGTTCTTAATCATACACAGATATCACTTTCTTTAGAATTAAAAAAAAAAAGCCCTCTTTGATCATGTATGTTTATTTGGGAACCATTTGCCTCTTACCCCTCCTAGTTCCAAGACTAATCCACACTTGGCGTTTCTCTGTCTTTATCTCCTGCTCCTTAGATCACTGCAGCATGACTCCACGTCTCACCCTCAAACAACAGACTAAACGACAAAGAATACAGTTCAGTTCTTTTCCCCGAAGTTGCTAAGTGAATGGATATTTTCAGTCCTAAACCTACCTAATTTCCTTTGCAACTTAATATCTAATATTTATTGGGAGTTTACTATGTGTTAGACCTGAATGGAACTGCTCACTTCAAATCAACCTCTAAGGCAAGTACTATTTTTATCTCTATTTGTTACATGAGGAAACTCTTGCAAAAGGGATTGGGAAAGGTCCTCAAGCTCACTGAGTCATAATTGGTGGAGCCAGGATCCCAAGAGAGGCATATGAGTCCAGAGCTGCTGGGGGCACGTCCCATCCTCAGAACTATGGGCATTTTTGTAATTTTATTTTCTTTCGCTCACACTGTCCAATTTTCTCCACCTTGTGCGACTACTCTGGTTAGGAAACCACTTATCTCACTAGGAGTAGTTCGAATGCTTTCCACCCAGCCACTCTGCTTCCAGGCCTGCCCTGTCTGGTCCATTTTCTGGACCACAGAGTGACCTTGCTGAACCTCGGATATAATCACAGCAATTTCTCCACTTAAAATCCCTCAGTGGCTTACGGGGTTTTAACCAAAATACAACTCCCTTCAATGGTCACAGAGGAGCTTCTGATCCGAATCCTGTCAAATGAACCTTTTTGGTTTCACCTTTGGTGATTCTCCATTTGCTCTGAGGGCCCCCCTCTACTAACCGAAGGCCCCCTATGCTCTCTCTTGCTTCAGGTCTTTTTTATGGTTCTTTTTTTTCATGCTTCCTGGAAAGTTTCTGCTCTCAGCCCCCTTTAGTTCGGTCTCATTTTAGACATTGGGACTAGGAAGCCACCCCTGGTCCCTGTCTGCGAGTTGCCTGGCCCTTTCGTGCCCCACAGCCCACTCCCTCTACTCAAGCTTAGGGCTTTCTCCTGTTTTCTAATTACTTGCTGATGGTTGCCTTCCCCAGGAGGGTGTGGCTTGCTCACTTAGCCAATGTCCGATGCGTAGTAGGTGCTCATTGTATATTTATTGAATGGCCAAATGAATGCCAAGTATTTTAGAAACTTTGAATAATACTAAAAGATGGATCCTAAATGCATTCTAGTAGGCTTTGTGATGCTACTTTCTTCACTTATGAAACCGGAGTGGCACAGTTAACATAACTTATGTACATTCTTGCTGAGGGCACAAAGATTAAGTAGCACAAGTTCTATCTCTCAAAATCAACAGAAACTTTTTGTTACTAACAAGGAACAGCAGAAATAAACATTTGTGGAAATTTATGTCCTTCGTATTCTTAATTTAGTTTCTAATATCATGTTTTTTTTGAGAAATGAGTTGGTTCAGGCCGAAAAACTAACTAGTTGGCAACGTGGTTGTTTTGCCTGTATAATAACAAACATGATCCTATAGCTTTCAGTTGGCAATTCATGGGAAAATGACAGCAGAGTCAGAATAATGAAATGGTGCATTTTATGTATAGAACAAAGTATCAAAAGTAAGGGAATTACATCTAAGTGCTTATGAAAATACATTATTCTATGCACTATTTTTATTTTGCTTGAAGAACTCTAGCAAACATCAGGACATTTCTGTTTATTGGCTTTATCCTTACAGCTGTTGATTCAGTGCTTCCTCCTTCAGCAGATTTCTTTCTCCTTAAAATGCATGAATTCAAGACTGCTTTGCTGTCTTTCAGTTGTTTACATTGGTCACTTCTAATTGTTCTAGGATTTTTATGGCCTTTGTATCTTTTTGTGACTTTTATAATTTGTATCTGATTTCTTGAATGTCCAGTAAAAGCCTCATTTGATCTTGTAACTCATTGAGCAAAGATAGTCCCATGGCCCCACACCTGGGGAACCTGGAAGTCCCTGAAAAAGGGAGACCTGGACCTGGCAAACTCGGCTGACTCCAGTCACGTGTCTCTGATGTCTTCATTTCTACAATCATTTCACTTCCAAAAATCCTCTTTAACAACTTCTGAGCATTGCCAAGCATCATTCCCATTAATACCATGCCAGATTGCAAGCAAACCCGTTTATCTTATCTTTGCACTCTCTGTCCAGCACTTCCACGCAAAGGCACAGTCACCGTGCTGCACATCATCCCGTTCCTATCACTTTGTGTCTCCTGCCGGGATGCTGCTACAGGGCCTGCTGCTCGGACCTGGGACTTCGTGTTCCATTTCTGAGCATCAAGACCTCACTTCTGCGTCATGCACACTTCCATTCCCTCTCTCAAGCGTCTGAAAGAAAAGCGAAAGGGCCATTTGCAGGATGTATTTAAACATGTGTAAAGAAACTTCTGGATCGCAGAATTTTAAATTGCTTGCACGACTCGAAGGGAATGCTTCTTAAGTCTGGCTCTCCGTGTCTAAGGGTTCTAATTAGACGACAGCCAGGGCCAGTGGAGCACGAAGGTACGGCACTGCAATTAGAATGGGACCGCACTGCAGAGGTTCGCCACAGTCAGGGACCACCCATGAGACCCAGCAGCCCCGCCGCGCACTGGATTTGTCGGTCTGTTTTCTTGTTTGTTTGTGAATGTCTGGCTGTGTCCTTCCTTTCATTAGCAAGAATTTTAAGATTTTTTATGTGGTTATTTTGCTTATTTATTTATGTTTGGCACCATTCAACACTGAGAGTGGAAAAATGGACTTACAGTTGGCGATTTGGTTACTTGCACTCCAAATGTGAATGGCACTTGACTTATTACAGGTGCTTTTCCAAAAGGATCCTAAATTAATAGGCACCAGGGAAACCATGACCATGACTTTAGACAGTTTCGTACATATTTGAGGCACAATGTTCAAAACTGGAAAGGGAAAAGCCAGTTTTTCAAACTTTTCTGTTACTTTAGGGATTTTTCTTACAATAGTCTTTTCGAAATCCCCTCCATTTTTTAGATAGTTATGGCATGAGTTTAAAAAATGCTTAATATTTTCCTGACCTACATACAAGTTTTCCAAAATTTATCTTTGCTTTCATCAATAATCAGTTATATCACCTATGAGTGCAGAGAGCCAGTGAAAGAAGAGAACAAAGAATCCAGTAAGAGGCTGCTATGGGTGAAATCCTCACGGGGACTTTTTTTTCTTTTCCTGAAAGAACCTGGAAATAAGTGTGGAGCATGGAACAGAGCACAACAGTGCCAGCAGTGTGCCTGCTGCCTATCAAAAGTTACATTCCGTCTCAGGACTGATAATTACCAGCTCTAAAGAGGGATCACTGTCTAACTCTGCCCTGATTACTAACTAATCAGTTGCTAAAGGCCTTTAAACCAGTCGCCCTGTTTCAGTCGTGAAGTTACAAAGTGATGCTTAAGATTTAAAGGGACACCGAGTCCTTTTCCCTAGCCCCCACCTGCCAACACCTCCAAAGGTTACATGCAGTATTAAAATAATTCCTTGTTAGGGGATGTGTATGTGTGTGTGAGCACGTGCATGCGTGTCTGTGCGTGATCATTTGGTTCTTTTTACTGACACAGAATCCAATAGTGTGTGGTTTTCTGAAAGCTCAGAGTTTTTTTGTTGTTGTATTTTTTGCATTACCATTTATCCCTCCATACCATCTCCTCCACCCACCCCCTACCCACTATGCCCTGTGATCATCCCACTGTTGTCCATGTCCATGAGTTCGCTTTGTTTTCCTTTTATGCTCAGTTATCTCCCCTCACCCAGAGATGTCAGCCTGTTCTCTATCTATGAGTCTGTCCCCATTTTCCTTGTTAGCTCAGTTTGTTCATCAGATTCCACATATGAGTGAAATTATACGGTAATTGTATTTCTCTGACTGGCTTACTCCATTTAGCCTAATGTTTGCCAGGTCCATCCATGTTGTCGCAAAGGGTAAAATGTTCTGTTTTTATTTCTATTTTTTTTCATTTTTGAAAGCTCAGATTTGAACTATAGAATGTATCCTTGGAAAGGTTCCTAGAGATTATAACGCTCTGCCTCCAAGCTGTGAACAAGATTCTTTGTCGTCATTTGAATAGTTTAGGTTCTGTCTTAAGTAATACATATTCATTGGTAAAGATTTTAAAAGTTATGGAAAATAATAAAGAAAAAATTGCTCAGTGTGACTACTTTACATTTTGGTATTTATTTTCCACACATATATGTATTTGTATTGACAGATTATCTTTTAAATCACAGTTTCTGTTTTTATATAACCTAATATTTTTATAAACATTCTTGTGGCATTAAATTTACTTTATCATATGACCTGATTACTGGGCAGCAGTCAATTGAATAAAATGAACAAAAATACTTACACCATCCTTATTATTGGACATTTAGGTTGATTCCAACTTTTACTCCTGTAACATTGCAATAAACATCTTTTTACATGATTATTGGTATATATCTTCAATTAATTTCTTATGATAAATGGTTAGACACTATGTTAGTAGGTAAAAGGACTTATTTTTAAGACTTTTGAGATATCGCCAAATTGCTTTTAGAAAGTTTGTACAGGTTTTCATGAATATTAGCAGCATATAAAAGGATCCATTTTCCTAACCCTCACCAATCCTGAATATTAACCTTTTAAAACATATTTTTCAATAGATAGGTTAATGTGGAGTTGTACTGTTTCACTTTGCATTCCTTTGCTTTTATCCCAAACATTTATCAAGAATTCCTATGGATTCTCTTTTAAATTGCCAACTATGCCCTTTTTTTTATTTCCCCTTTGGTCTGTTTAACTTTTGTAATGATTAGTAGGGAATTCTTTTTATAGTAAAGATATTAGTTTCTTCCTCTTATATAATGCAAACATTGGTTCTAGATTATGGTTTATACTAGAATTTCTTTGGTCTTTTTCCGTACTTTGAACTGAGAATGTTGACTTTCAGTTATAATATTTAAATGTGCAGCCTGAATCAGTGAATTTAATTTTGGGGGACTCATTCGTTGCATCTGTAAAGTGTGTGCGGGGAGAAGGAGATGGGGGTAATTGGAGGGACAAAACTAAAGATATTTGATGAAATGATCTGTTACAACCCTTCCAGGTCTAAAACTCTGAGATTTCATTACTTCCCATTTCTATCCTAATTGCTTATAATCAAGCTGTATGGTAGTTTTCTGATCTTGTATATTTTGGGCAAGCATTACCATTGCTTATTAAATCACAGTGCTACAAATTCAGGGTTAATTTTTTTTTAATGAAGAAACTTCTGCATGCCTCCAGGGCTTTTTTCTCCTGTTAAACTGTTATGAACCACTTCCACTTAAAAAACATTGGTGGCTTTAATGAGTTAGGCCTGCCACTTTCATAGACTTGCTGCTAATGAATAATTTTGCAGACAGAAATGGGCAACACAATTAGAGTTACCAAAGTTTTCTTTCTGACTCTGAGCCAAGATTGGTTTTCAGAAAGTTTAACCACTTTTTCAACATGTGCATGGACACACACATACAGCCTCTGAAAATGGAATAATGCACTTGGGGCTGTGGTGTTACGAGATGCGACAGGCCGTTTACACCTGAGGCTATCAGCTGGAATATCTGCTTATTAGGAGACACTGTGGTTCCTTGAAGGGTGGTTCTCATGGTGATTACGGTTGCTAAGAGAGGTCTGTATTTCTAGAGTTATGTATTCTGTGACATAGTGTCCATTTTTATATTTTACTGAGAGTAGTCCCGGGAGTCCCAAAGCACTTTTCCTGTGTTGGACAGCAGGTTTGCTCTGTGGTCGTGGCAGAGCATTGAATAGATAGACTGCGGACCTCTGTTTGTGGCCAGCTTTGAGAGCTCCCAGGAGGCCTCTGCAACGAGCCACGTGATTCTACTTTTTAGGCTAATTTTTTAAAAGCAGCTTATTGATCATGAACTCAGAGACTGGCCTTTTCTGGAGAAAATATCTGTAAGGAATCCTGACTACAGGTTGTTTCTCATTAAGGTGCTTTATTTCCTGTTTTGTTCATTATAATTGGAAAGATCCATCTTATGACCAATTTCCCCAGAAAAGCTTGGCTTGTAATACCTGGAGCCAGCATTTTATTTCTAGTGAAAATGTAGCCTCCTTCCCCCATCTATCATTGGAAGAGGATCTGGGAGTTAGTCTTCAGAAAATCACTTCCATGAGTTGAAATATGCTAAAGTCCTGCTACTTCTCTGAATTCCACCCTCCAACCCAAACGAGTTGTTTTTGCTTTTTTCCTTCCATCACTGAGTATTCGAAGATAGCTCTTACTGTTTTTTAGGCTATAAACTAGTGTAATATGTATGATTTGTTTGAAAGCTTCTTAATTTAGGTCTAATTGTTAGTACTGTACTCCATCCACCATTGTGTTATTGCCATTAAACTGCAAGAGGAATGTATGATGCAAGGGAAGGAAGACAGGAAGGAAAGATTATAGGAAAGCAGTTTCAGAATGACCATGGAGGACGAAGAGGTGAAAGGTGAGGCAGGCAGATGAGACAGAGCCCCATTTCCTTTCTTTGGCTCCAGCCTGGGCATGGTGATGCGAGAACCAAGGGAAATGATGCGGGCAGTTTTTCCTTGATTCATTTTGGGATTCTACAAGAAGGCCGCCTCACAGTTTGCTCTCCTACTAACCTGCAACTGGTCACAGCCAAGGATGCCGCATGGCATAGCCTGAGAAGATCTGAGCATAGGCCTCTGAGCTTCCTTCGGTTTGTGTAATCTGAGTAAGGTCTGGAGGCCCTCACTTGCTCCTGTGGGAGGCGGAAGTGAACTGACGCTTTGTCTGGACACCTTCCCAGCACAGCAATTAAGACAATAGTAATAAACACTTATGTAGCATTGAAAGCAACTCTGAGAGGAAGTTTCATAACTGAGGATTACAGTACAAACTGCCTGGACCAGACCCCGGACACCTGTAACACCAACAAGATTTAGCTGGAGAAGCCTGTGGACCCCTGATTTGATGAAGAGGTAGGTAAGTGATGGACTCTTCTTTAACCATTGGATAGCAGCTGCTAGAAGGCTCAGTGATGAGGAGCATTGCACAAGGAACACTAATACATGTATGCCAGCCCCTTTACCTGCTGCTCCCAGAGCGTGTTTATCTCCATCATATGCCCATTGCCAACATGAGGAAGGAAGGAAGGGAGAAGGCAAGGGATAAAAAGAGCCTTTATTGAAACAAGACTATGTGACTGACCTAAGTTGATGCTTCAAGGATTACTCTATTGAACTAAAATTAATTTATTTTTTCCTCTGCCACCCTGTAGATGGGGCACAGGAGGGAAGCTAAATCTGTTTTAGATAAGTTAAGGGAGCAACATTTTCCCTGCACATCTGCGTGTAATGTAAGTACCCAAAGGACTGGAAGTAATTTTTTTCTGCCTTTTAAAGGCACAGGAGTGTGGTTTTGTCACTGTCCATAGAGGGAAAATAAACCCTGCATGTATTACTATCATTTTTTCACTAACTAGAATGAAATATGACTCAACCAAAATTATCTAAGTGCTTTTGTTTTGTTTTCTATGTTAAACTTACTGTAATTGCGTAACTCAGCAGTCATTTAAGATTACCTAACCGAATTTTCCTTTAAAGCAAGCACGAGAACACAGGTCCCTTCGGACACATGATTTACTCTGATAGCTAGTGCAGAGGTCAATTACCTTTCTCCTTCCGGAAGGATAGGGAGTAGTAAGATCATGTAGACAACTGCTGAATGTAAGAATCGTATATGTTTGCCCTTGACAAAGGAGGTCTTGACGGTACAGAAATGGTCCAGGGAGCTGGTGGATGATGCAGTTCGGGCGTGTCAGAGCCTGACTCAGCAGGACGGTGTGAATGCCACGGTACTTCCCAGGTGGCCAAAGGCCCTCAATCACACTTTGGGATTCTCAGGCAGAATCCACTGGAACTATCTGAGAGCAGTTTGGGGATTATACAGGCCTGGAGTTAAGGTTTTAATGTTAATCGACTGTAGCCTGTGAAACTTCTAGTTTGGGTACAGTCTTTCATGGACTTCGTATAGTTTCTTATCTTTTTAGTGTGGTATGTTCCAGACTTTAAGCATTTGAGAACTATCTTCCTTATGACCATCTGTAGTGTTATTTATTTAATACTTTTATTTAAACTGATTCACTAGGTTTACTTAAATACATTTGTTTAAGAAGAAAACTTTGTGTGGTTATCATACATTGCTAAAGAAACAGAGTAACCTTTGCCATAATAGGTCATAGTCAATATGAACATGATTGCCTTTCTCCTCAACGTAAATTGGACTGAAAGATAATTTAAAAGACAATGAAAAGGCCTTGTGCCACTGAAAACCATCGGCTGTGTTACTTGAAATCACCTCAGTGAATTTTTTTCAAGACCATACTAATTGAGGAGAAGATATACATTCTTTTCTCAAGGATAAGTGGATCCTTGCTCATCCAGCCAGAGGCTCTGGGGCACTGCTGGAACCACCCTGTACGAAGGGCTTACAGGCAGAGAGGTGCCGGCCTTTCCAACAGGATCCAGTGGTGCCACATACCAAATGACTCCTAACTGACTCGACTAGTACATCATCAGTACCAAGGAGTTT
Organism: Glossophaga mutica; assembly: GCA_039655065.1. Taxonomy (NCBI): domain Eukaryota; kingdom Metazoa; phylum Chordata; class Mammalia; order Chiroptera; family Phyllostomidae; genus Glossophaga; species Glossophaga mutica. The sequence continues at coordinate 168,946,878 of CM077304.1, read as the reverse complement.
CTCTTTATTTTGAGATGAAAAATATGCAATAATGGGAAAACAGACACTTCTTACTTGGAGGTTGCAGGCAAAGTGCACAACATTTTATGCTGTAGACAAGAGTTTGACTTTGTAGACAGTGAAAGGAATTGCTGGTGGCTTTGAAAGGATGGTGACCAATGTCTGGCACCAATGAGTGATGTTCATGAAGTTACAGAAATATTAGTTGCCTGTAAGTTCTGTAACAAATTATCGCAAACTTATGGCTTAAAACAACAGAAATTTGTTCTCCTACAGTTTGGAGGCCCAAATCAGAAGTCAGCTTACTGGATCGAATAAGGTGCCAGCAGGCTGCTCCTCCTCCGGAGGCTCCAGGTAAGACTGCCTCCTGCCCCTTCCTGCTTCCAGCTTCCAGAGGCTGGCATTCCTTGGCTTGTGGCTGCGTGATTCCTGTCTCTGCCTCTGTGGTCATTGCCACCTCCTCTTCCGTGTGTGTCTTTTCCCTTTGCCTTTCTCTTTCAAGGACAGTTGGGATGGAGACTAGCTCAAATAATCTGGGAAAAGCTCATCTCAAAATCTTTAACGAATCTCATTTCAAAGACTCCTTTTAGCAAATCATTTACTTTTAGAGTCTCCAAACATTAAGGCTGAAAATGACCCCCTTTGGAGGGATCATTTTCAGCCTCCCATGGGTGGGGTGGGGAGTGGGGAGGGAGAGTTATTTACCTTGAATGGGGGATACAGGTTTGTAAAGCATTCTCTGTGAACCAGATGCTGTGCTAAGTACTTTGTGTGTTAGTTTCTTTACTCCCAGCAACAATCTCATGCGGAATCGTTGTCCACAGTTCACAGATGAGGAAATTGGTAAAAGAGAGCTTAAAATGCATCCAAGTGGCAGATGCTTTAACAATCTTAATGCTCAGCAGTCACATCACATTGTAGTTATAACCTCACTGTTCTTATGTTATCAGGTGAACAAGACCAGCTCCCCTGGATGCAGTGACCCTTCTGGGGTCTGCTCAATCTCCTTGTTTCCCATCAAAGGCACCTTTACCATAAGCTCGTCATGGCAGGCCTGACTATACTCAATTCACTGGTGAATGCAGACTTCCTCAAAACAACAGCAACAGCAACAAAAAAAGAAACTAAACCAAAAACAAACAAAAAACCCCATCACAACCTGGTGGCTAAAGCACATCCAATATCTCCTCATTTAATACCTTCATACACCAGCTGCCTCAGAGTTGGTCAAGTATTCAGGAGTTTTTGTTGAATGGAGCAACCACAATGATATGTTATGTTGCCTACAGGAAGCAGAAACATTCCAAGTGCTTGCTTTCACATGCACTTTGTGTGGCTCTTTACATTATTTTTAGTAGTTGCAGTAATTGCTGCTCGGAATGGAGTTCACCAAGGCTCCTAACTCTCAGACAGTGTTACTTTGACAGCGGTCTCACCAGGGCAGTGAAACAAACATTCAGGCAGGAGCAAACTTGCCCGGCACACCCCATTTAAGGTCTAGGCATGGGGAAAATTTTAGTTATGATTTCCATGTGTCCTTCTTCAATCCAGTTGAAATTAGAAAGCAGATTATGATGAAATCTTTTACTACAATCTGGTTAAATGGGGTTTTCTAATTGACTATGTCATGGGCTGAGTGATACAAGCCAGTCACAGGAAAACAAATGCCATGCGATTTTATTTATATGTGGAGTCTAATGAGCAAAATAAAAAAAGAAAGGGAAAGAAACAAAGAAAGAATGAAAGAAACAAAGAAGGAAAGAAAAAGAAAAAGAGGAAGAGTGACAAGAAACAGGCCAGAGGAGGGGTGCTGGCGCTGTTTAGAAGGCCTGTCAGGGTCTGGTTTCAGAAGCCCAAATAGGACACTGCTTTCCATGGGGAGTGAGTGGAAAAGTGAGCTGGGGCCATGATGTGGGGCCTTTCTTTTAACACCTGAGAAACAGAGCTTGGGCGGATTCTTCTAAGAGCATTTTCAGTATTTTGCTCCCAACATAAAATTTTAACCTTTATGTATTTAGTTTTGCAGAGGTGAGTCTAAAACACACAAACAAATAGATCTCAGTGATGTGGCACATAGGGCAAACAGACGTCATACATAGGATTTGGAGCTGTGAAATGCTGCATTTTCCTTCACAAGCTGAGTGAACTGAGGGTGGTAACTTTCTAGGTCCCCTTCCTCCTACCTCCCAAAGTTCCACTCCAAACACTTTCCCATTACAATGAACAGCTACTCACTTTCCATTCCTAAAGGTTTGTGTCCGAGCTCTGGGGTTTAGTCTGTGTTTATCTTGGAGGACCCTTCTCTGGATTGAGAATACTGTTCTATTGTTTTGCCACTGCAGAATTTATTGAAAAAAAGGGGTCTGCTGCTGGCTGTGAGCTATGAGTGATAAGTCCAGAGTTTCATAGTCCTCAGGAATAGGGCACCAGATGCATAAGATAAACCTATTACCCCTGGAGCCCTTGGGATGAGAGTTGCTGCTCTTTCTGAATGTATCTTCTGCAGAGTTAACAATTTAGATTAAATTAGTTCAGAACAAAAGAAGGCAATTTTCATTTGTAAAGGGATTGTGCTTTGTTCTTCCTCTTAGGCTAGACCAACAATTTAAACACAAGATAAATTGAAATGGAATTTCATGTTTAAATGGCTTTCACTAATACAAATAATAGTATGAAAGGAAAGCTATTTGGGTGATGCTGAATAGCGTCTGATCAGGGTATTTTAATAACTGTAGATAACAAATTTAAGGTTTTAATCTGTGATGTTGGCATTTTAACTGCTTTAGAGAAATATACCATTGTAGACTGATGAGGCCTCCGAGGACCCTTCCTCCAGGAAGTCTCATGGAGGTATTGATCTATTGGGTCCTATGATGATATTTCAGGGCTGCACAAAAGTGAACCAGGAAGGAGAGAGTCTTTGGTTTAGAATAACTTACATTCCTAATGCACCTTAATCTTGAAAACATTTGGCTGAATGCTTTATACTGGGGAAACTCCCATATATGCTATAAAATATAAACAAGTGCATTTCAAGGTAATGAACTACTCAGGTTTAATGAATTTTTCTTTAAATGTGGAGTTAATGTTCTATTTTCAAATTACTTTTGTCCAGTGAGTATTTAAATGAATTATTACTTTGTTAAATAGTCTGTGGAGTCTTTCATAGACACCAGGAAATAAAATGTTAGTTCCTCATTTCCACTTGCATAAAAAGTATATAATGGGGTGCAGCCTGGCCCCCCCACCCAAAGAGGGATTTGTAATGGGGTCCAGAACTCAGAGTGTCCAGGAGTTATAAAATATAGGATATTCTCACCCCCACAAATCTGAACTGGGGGATGGGACACATGGAGCAGGGCCATTGAGAGTTATTTTGCATATCAACAGCTGGCCAGCTTCATACATGGTGTGCAAAAATGGTTATTTTATATATCTATAACTGCTGGCTAGCTTCATAGATATTTCAAGTAGTTGTGGCCTTGCTTTGAGCCATGGAGATGGAAGTGACTTCAACCCATGACTTAATTGGGAGGCAGCTTCCCCTGGTTACAGTGCTTGTGTGAGAACTTGGAAATGTTTTGATCCATGCCTCAGGGCCACACCTGCCTGGGCTTACTATGGCAGCCCAGAAAAGCTGGGGGAAAAAAAAAATGTGGGAATACTGGCAGGTGTAGTTCATTGTGGGAGGAGTTGGAAACGGGGTTGCAGAGGAAGATTCATGCAGGGATTTAAACTCAGGCATGGCAGCCAAGAGGGGTTTGGGACCACATGATTTTGGGATTGGAACCACATGGTTCTGGGGGCTAACCACACAGTTTTGGTGCTCCCTTAATATCACAGCTTAGGAAGTCAGAAAACAAGATGTAGCAATAATGCAGAGCTCTCTCTTAGCAGTTTGGAAGAATGCAGGAGAGACAGTGCGGGAAGGAAAGGAGTGAAAGGACTCTTGCTGGCGGGCCATTAGAAGGTGCCACGTGGGTTTGGATTAAGAACTGGAGATCATGGCGGCGACACTTCTTATGGTGCTGGGAACCGCAGGATGCCTGCCAGACAATCACGTGTTCATGGGAAAAACTGGGAGCTAGTTGAGCCACAGACCTCTATTTTTTTTTTTTTTTCCTTGAGAAACAGTAGCCCTGACTGGCCTGTCAGGGCAAAGGGGGAAGGAAGGACTGTATGTATCTGAGGGTGTTTTAAGGGACTCTGAGATTTTTAACAGTGACATTCTGCCATTACTCTAAATATGTGTAACATTTGAATAAATAGTTCCTTTCCTTTTCACCAAACGCTGGCATTGAGAGCCATAATTCCAATTCCCTGGGTTGCGGGCAAAGAATCCACAGTGACAGAGAGATGCCAGGTGGGAGGAGGCGTGTTTTGGTAACAGTATCTTGACCCCCACCTTCCAAGGTCTGTTCTGTAAAAAGTACAATTATTAAAAATAAGCACTATGGAGATTCCGATATGTTGAGACAATTCATACTTTCCTGTAACTCAGTGATTTCTGAAGGAACTTGCATGGCTTCTGGTAGCCACCTGCTCCTTTGGTCCTAGATTAACACCATGCTGACGAAGCGCGAAGGCGTGCCGAGGCCATCTGCCCTCGCACACCGGGGTGTCGGCTTCCTCAAGCTGAGTTCTGACTAACTGCGTGGCTGCTCTCCCAATCCACAGTCATCCAACTGAGCTCCATGACCCACTGATTTTGATGCCAGGAATTTGGTACTTGTCTCTGTGCAGCCACAACTACGTAAGCTTCTTGGTAGTGGTTAAAGCATTAGGTCATCTATGCAATTTAAATGATAGTTATGACCTATCTTCTCTATTTATGCAGTAATAGGATGTCAAATAAGACCTTTGCATTTATCTTTGTTCTTTGGGGTGCACAAAACTGAGAAAAAGGTAACAAGAACCTCCACATTTTCTTTTCTTTTTTTTTAAAAGTATTTTATTTACTTATTTTTAGACAGAAGAGAAGAGAAGGAGAAAGAGAGGGAGAAAAACATCGATGTCGGCTGCCTCTTGCACACCCCACACCAGGGAACCTGGACTGCAGCCCAGGCATGCGCCCCTGCTGGAAATTGAACCGGTCACTCTTTGGTTCTCAGGCCGGTGCTCAATCCACTGAGTCACACCAGCTGGGGTAAGAACCTCCACATTTTCAAAATTAATTTTTCTTTTCTCCACTCAAAACCCTCACTTTCCCCTCCCTTCACCATACAGCCTCCACCACATTCACCACCATAATCATCAGAGCTGTGACCACTGCTCTCTTCACCCAGACTTCATGTTCTAGCCTGCAGATGCTGAGGATCCAAGAGCTGGCTCTGTGGGTGATAGAGAAAGATGCTCCACTAGCTGGGTATCCATATTGTAAAGGCTCTTATGAGTCAGTGGCCCAACCTTTGCTAACCTTTCTCCTTCAGGGTACAGAGTGGTACCCGATGCCATCATCATCAATATTCCAAAGGAAGCCCACCCAACAGCTAGAAAGTGGTGGATACAATATAAATGACACCAGTCCAGGACTTAAAGGACTTATTCTTGTTTTAAATATAACTAGATGGGTCACTTAGAGAACACCATTTGATCTCACAGTGTTTTAATTTTTTCACTTAAAAAGGAGAAGACTAGAATCAATGGTTTTAAAATTACGATATAAAATTTCACAACGGTATTTCTGGGACTACTGGACAGACCTCGCCTGCACAGCAACCCCTCACTGCCCTTTCCTTCTTCATCCCACTTGGAATAAGACTGATTACCTTGCAGCGAAGGCTGCTACCTTGTGACCATGAGGATGAAAGCCTGCATATTAAGGTTTGTGGAGCTTGGCCCCTGATGATGTCGCTCAGGTGCCATCCCTGCCCTCACTGCTTTTTCTCCATGTGTTGTTGTGTGGAACAATATACTTTCATATGGTAAAGCTACTCTTAGCTGGTTTTCTGTTGCAAAGAGCTGAATGCAGTTGTAAAGAATGTAGCCTTCAACTAGTGCTGCTCTCAGCACTTTGTAACCATCTCCAGTATAAGCTCTGTTTCTATCAGATACTTGAAACTTTTCTGTTTCTTTTAAGGGGAGATTTTTTCAGACCCCTACAGATAATATTGCTTTGATGTTTCTTTAGAAATGTCTTGTTTTTAGATGATAAATCTGAAAACAATATTTATAATCTACCTCTTCCTTACATGCCAATAACAGAGAGAAGGTGATTCCATAAATCAAAATGTGAAATATTAAACCAGACAAACTGCTCCATCATTGACAAATAGTATAGTTTAGCATTCTTTTATATATTCATATCTTTATAAACATCAATGGATTACTAAAATAAATTGACATGCAACTTTAGTCTTTAAACAAACACAAAAAAACCTTTAGATAAGATTCTGGCTTGAAATTTAAAAATGTTGAAGACATATTTGGTTGAAAGGCATAGTAGAAACATGTTACCTAGGTTACATGAATTTATGATCAAAAATCCAAAATGGATCTTCTAAAAGCATATAATCCATCCTCCTCTAATTTAAATATATCTGAAGTCTGCTGCCAATTTAATGACTCCTGCTTTATAACATCACTCATATCTTTGATATCAAAGAGAAAACATATTTCCAAGAGAGTAATTATCCCTATTCCATAAAGGTAAATGGTTTATTTATATATGCTATTTTTATCATGGGTCACTAGAGAGAGAAATCAGGCTTACCTTGAGAGAGTTTAGAATGGAAATAAAAACCTTAGTTTGGATTTTTTACTAATGTAGTAAGTTCCTATAAATTAATTCACAGGCATGTAACTACAAGTACAGTGTAGAGTCATGAAAGGGATGTGGTCTTTGAAGTCAGACAGGCTTGCACTGGAATCCTGATTCTCTCCATCAGCCTGTGGCAGACACTGAGCTCATCTAACCCCCATTATCAGCCTCCTTCTCCGTCCCCAGCTTTCCACAGAGAGGATGAGCAAGCAAGATTCTAACTGTCCTAGCCTCCCTTCCAGCTTAGGCCGTGGGCTCCAGGTCTGTCCCCCACACTCCCACAAGGGGAAGTCTCCAGGGCATTTCTAGAAACTCTTTTCCTAACAAAAGACAGAGCAACATGAGGAGAACATCATTTTCTTTTTGCCACAATTCTACTCCTTCCTATACTGGATCTGTAAATGGATAAAACAATTGTAGTTATCATCTGCCAAAGATGGGGAGGATGGTAGGAGCCCAGGGCCCCTACCTGACTGAGTCACCGACCCAACCCTGGGGTCATCAGGTTTGTAATTCCCTGTAATGCAATAAAAGATACTTTCATTGCTTGTAGCCAAAAAGCATTCCTTACAGATGTATGCCATTTATTATGATGGGCAAACAATTTAACTTCTCTGAGCTTCAATGTCCTTTAATGTAAATAGGAATAATAGCACCTAATGCACAGCCTGTGCTTGTCCTTGTATAAGGGTTCATCAAATAACATTTGAAAAGACTAACACAGTAGAAACTCACTATTAACTAACACTGGTTTTGTTATTGGAGCTACTTTGCTGTAACCAACTTGAAGAAGATAGAATTTAATAAGGACCTGCTAGTTCACCAAAACTACATAACATGTTTTAAGCTATTCTTTTCATTTAATTCTTCCAATAAATCAAGGAAGGTGTAGTTTCCTGTTTACAGATAAGGGCATCAAAGCTTAGAAATAGAGACTCTTCCAAGGTCACATAGTTTGAATGTGTCATACTGGTGTTTGTGCCCTAACAATCCTGTGAGCCTTAGGGAGGTAGGAGACCCCCACCTGGGGCCCTGAGAAGGGACCAATCAAAAAAAAGCAATAGATTTCAAACTCTGTCAGGGAGGCCCAAGGTGAGTGCCAAAGAGAGATGCTGAGGGTTCTGGAATGTATATCTTTATATATCTAAGGATGCTTGTGGGAGGTGGAGGGGAGGTCTTGGGCAGCAGGCCGTGTGAGCGCAGTAGCTGAGAAACAGGAGCCAAGGATCTGAGTCCAGGAAAGGCTGGTGGCTGACTCACATGCCTTTCTGAGCCCAGATGGTCACAGAAATATATGAGTGTGGTGGAAGCAAGACAAAAATCTATGGGCAGGACTGAATACTGGATTGAGAGACACACTTCAACTGAAGTCACTTTAAAAGATTTTAAACATTGTGATAACCAAATATGACATGTCTTTGGAGAGTGTGTGATTGCTGGTCACTGGTCTGCAACCTGGAAAGTGATGTAGCTGAAAATTGATACCTACTCTGCAAATAAAGCCCAGTCTGTTTTCTTTGCCACATATTATTTGATATTTGTTTACTCCTTCATCCATTCACCCATTTTACCAATTAACAACATCATTTGGTGTCTTTGAACCACATAATGTACTAGGTGCTAGAGTAATTGAGACTCCAGAATGGAACAAAATAGTCCCTGTCCACAACAGAAAGAACATCTAATTTATAAATTGTAATAGTCCATGAAAGGCCTTAGAATAGCTTTTTTAAAAAGTGCATTGGAACGCTGAATCTGCCAGGAGTGATCATAGGAGGCTGCCTGGAGGTAGTGAGATTTCACTGAGTCTGTAGTAATAAGTAGGAATTTGCTTTTGCTACAGGGTATGCACAAAATGAGGGCAGTGGTTGGAGGGGAGAAGATTAAGGAGAAGAAGTTCTGATTTTGTAACTAGATGAGAACAATTTTTTTATTTCCAAGTTTCTGGTTTAAGCAACTTATTCCCGGCAGAGGGAACAGCATATGCAAAGGCCAAGAAACGTCAGAATGGCAGAAGAGTTGTTTATAGTCAGGCACAAAGCCTCGAAAAAGGCCAGATAATAAAAGGCTTTTAAGACAGGTTAGGGCATTTGGATTTTTATCCTGCAGGCATTTGAAAGATTTTAGTTAGGAAAATTCATGGGCAAATTAGCATGCATTTAGAAGAATAACTCTGGACTACATGGGGAGGGTGGATGAGGAAGGGAGAAAGATTAAAGCCAGGGAGGCTGGCCATAAAGAGGCTTCTTCCATAGCATGGATGAAATATAATAAAGAATTAGATTGAGGTATAGGAAAGAAGGGGACTGAGAGGAGAAACAGTTGGGGAGGTATAGTGATGGGCTACGCTAATTTTTTCAGAAAAGGCAGAAGAGAGGAAGAGACATCTAAGGTGGTGGCTGTCAAACACCAGTGAGCAAAAGAACTACCTGAAAGGACCCTAGTAGTTCTGGCCAGGGCTTAGTTTGCATTGTTAACAAATTCCCAGGAGCTGCTGCATCTGCAGCTGCTGTGGCCAATGGTAATCTAGGTACCACACTTCAAAAAACTCTGGCCTAGTAACTTGCAGGGCTCTGCTTGGGGTAGGTGATGGTTTAAGTCTATTCTTCTATAAACTTCAGAATTCCAGGTACTGAATAGGCAGACCCTTTTATTAGCAAGATATAAAAAAGTTGTATCAAAATAAATGGTGAGGTAGGAAGTTCATGATCTGCTAAGTATCCGATTCTAATATGGACTAAGATCAAAAGGTTTTAAACAGCAAAGTTTTATTTTCCGTGAATGATATAGTAATTGAAGCAGGAGAAGGTAGAGGGAACCTCATTAATTTAGAGTTCTGTAATTAGGGATGCAGAATAAATTGGAGAGATGATTTAAGGAAGTTTCTTTCTAGTATTTATCATAAGAAAAACTTGTAAATAAGCAAGTAATAGAAAGATTAAAATACAAATTCATTGCCTATAAAATGTTTTTTAAACAAGGAAATATACAAAATGTTACTATTTTCTCAGAATAGCAACCTAGAAGCAAAGTTTTAGTGGAAGATAATAAATGAGCCTATTATTTCCTGAGGCTTTTTATAGATTCCTACTGTTCTCAAGATATTCTCAGTTTTTTAAAATATTTTTTTTTCTGATTTGAGAGAGAGAGGGGGTGAGAGAAAGAGATCGATTTGTTGTTCCACTTATTTATGTTTTCGCTGATTAACTCTTGTATGTGTCCTGAGCAAGGATGAAACCTGCAAACTTGCAGTATTGGAACGGTGCTCTAACCAACTGAGTGCCCCAGCCAGAGCTCAGTTTTTTTTATTCCACTTCACAGTGGGTGAGTGTAGCCACTTCAGACACATTTGGGTATTAGATGGTGGAGCTGTGGCTCCTGAGAGCAGTGTTTTAAAAGTGTCGTCCTAGTACCTCCACTACAGATGAATTGAAATCAGAATTTCCAGATGCAGTTTGGACTCTATGTTACCAATCTCCTCAGCTGATTTACACTCACATTGAAGTTTGAGATTTAATAGCAAATGTATCTGGCTTCCAGGAAGAGGTTTTCTTTCACTAGATGTTCCTCCACTTTTGTTGATCTAGCTTGTTGCGACTCCACTGCTGTCTCTTTCATCCTTTTGCAGTTTTATTGAGACATGATTGACATATAACATGAGTAGGCTTAAGGGCACGGCTCGATGATTTGATACACACATGTATTGAGCAATGATTGCCACAATATGGTTAGTTAATAGCTCAATATGGTTAGTCAACCCAGTACAGTTTATTAACTGTTAATACATAACTACCTTTTTGTCCGTGTGTGGTGAGAACATTTAAGATCCATTCTCTTAGCACTTTCAAATATATAATACAGAATTTCAACATTGTATCATAACAGGCAGTTACGGTAGGTAGGTATTCATCTCAGTCCACAAACTCTGGTGCTTAAGAAAGCAACTCTTTTTCCTCCCTCCCTCCCTTCTTCCCTTCCTCTCTTCCTTCATTCCTGTATCTTTGTTTTATTTTCCCTCAGTTGAAGCTTGGTCACTCTCAGTGGGAATGGGGCGGGGGCGGGGGAAGGAAGTATAGATTTCATTTTAAGCAAATGGCACTAGTGTTGCACATAACACATTTGCTCACATCTTGTTGGTGAGAATTCAGCTACATGGTGAATCATGGGTGCAAGGGAACATGGGCACTGTAGTCCTGGATGGGCAACCTCATGCCCCTCTGACCTTTCATAATTTGGAAGAAGGAGGGAATGGATCTTGGAGGAATAACTAGCAAGCGTCCACACTGTATATTTTTCTTTCCTCCTAATTTTGGCCAGCTACCTCTCTATACATTTATGAGCTGGCTTATATCAAGTGGATTTTCTCAAAGCTTGAGCATTCTTATTTCAAGCCTATTTTTTTTTTTCGAGGGTTGAAGAGATGCTGGAAAAGGACTTAACCTGTGTTTACTGCCAAACTTAAAAAAAAACCCCTCTAGGTGTGGGGGGTACTGGGGACAGAAGTCTGTGTGCAGAGGGCATCTCATCCTCAGTCAAGAAGCCTACAAGGCAGCCGGGCCCGATGAGGAGCCCTCTGCAGGGAAGGCAGTAGTGCAGCCAGTGCAGGATGCTGATTGTCACTTAGCCACTGATGACAGTTTTGGGTCCTTGGGAGGAAGAACAAGGTGTAACCGACATCCAAAAGAATTATTTTACCATACTTTGAAACATTTTTAGACTCAAGGCACACTGTTTTTTTTTTTTTTTTTTTTTTTTTTGGAACATTCCAATAGCTTTTTCTTTTTTTTAAGTGAATGGGAAGGCAGAGCTGCTTTCCTTCCATCTTGCTGTAATGACCACACACACGGTCTGACACCTTGCAGACCCAGGAGTGCACCTGGGCAGGAGTGTGGAGCTTGGGGAACTCTGGTGAGGGGACCCTCCTGGTGGCAGTGAGGCAGCCTGGGTGCTTGGAGGAGCTGTTGTTAGCATCACAGCAACATCGTAACCCACGTTACAGTGAAAGCATCACTCGTTGTCCGGATTATTTTTATGTAAAGATTAATATTTCTATTAATACATAGAACTCCTTTCATCAAAATGGAAAACTTAAGACAAATCACTTACTTTGACAAAGCTCTTTGCTTTTAGACACTGATACCTTAACTTTTGAATCTGTGATCAGGCACTTGAAAGCAAGAATAAAAATAGTTTATTAGGAAGTTGTAGCCAAGAGTATTTTCAGCATTTATAAAATAAAATTTCAGTGTTATGGCTATAAAACTGCCCCAAATTGGAAATACTATAATGCTTTTTTGCCCTAAGAACAAAGCACTGGATTACAAATTGGAGCAAATGCTGACACAGATTTCTATTGTTCAGGAGTCTTTAAAGCACAGGCCAGAGCTCCATGGTCTCACACGGAGTACCCAGAAGAGACATTCTTTGGGGTTCCACTGGAAAAATGGCACTTACAAGCTCGGAAGCTCCTCTGTCACACGAGAGTATGTTCTGTAGGTAGTTTTTCAAGGGTCTTCATGGCACCCACATAAAACCCAACACCAGTGCCCATGCCCCGCCCCCACCTTCTTCTTTAATATGTAGCCACAAGGCTGGTATCTGGAGCTATGACAACAAGGCCATGTTCTGGGGCAGCCTGATGATGACCAGATTTTGATGTAAAATTGTCCTAAACTCATAAAACCTTATAGCTGACATAGTTCAGGGCATTTTCCAGTTTCTGCCTCTGGCAGTCAGTAATAACAAATTTCGTTTTGCAGTTCAGTTTGACACTGTCATGTTCAAAAACTTTCCACTGACCCCAAACCACTTGTTGCTGGACATCTGTTTCAATGTCATTCTTTCCCTGTCCATCTGTGACTTGTTTTTGTCTGCATCAAAGGGTAATGATCTTCCTGCGGCGGTGAGGGCAGCAGCACTTTATCCTGTGTGGGTGCTGGTCCTGCAGTAAACCTCTGTCCCTTTTAACACTGCCTGACATCTGCTTCCCAGAGAGACTCAGCTGACACAGTGATCTATCCTATTCTCTACTTCCAAGGTTTACCGAAGTCTATCATGCATTGCCAAGTGTACCAGAATAGTGACTAGGCATTAAACCAAGTTTCAAATGGGCCTTTGTACCACAAAGGAATGTAGATTAGAAAATCTCTTTAGATTTTAAAATTTCACCTCCTTTGAGGTAGTGAACAAAAATTAATTTGGTTGAATCAATCAATATTTAACATGCAGAATCTATCAAAAATACTTACACAACTCTGTTGTCATCCACTAAGATATCACAACCACGAGCAGGATGTGAAATAGTTTGAAAAAGACTGAAATTTAAACTGTGTTTATTGAACAGTCATTTACCAAATGCTTACCATTGTCAGAGATTTTGCTAGGTTCTGAGAATACCTCAACATTCCTGGGATCTTAATTGCCTTCTTTCTATGAAAGGAAATGTATATGTATGAGTGTGTTTATCACCATAAAGTAACTAGAACTGCTGACCTAAATTGGTTTTTCAATATAAACTTGAGAAGAACAAGAAGTATGACAAAATTGCTTACCAAGTTGTGCCTGATATACACAAATGATAATGCCTACTGTGAAAATGTTATCTGAACTGGATCTTTAACTGGCATGTCGCATTGCAAATAGGAAAAAAAAGCCCCAATTATGTTTTAGTTATTTTAATCTAGAAAAAAGTTCCCATGAAATTTGTAATCCTGCATGCTTCACCTGTTTATATCTGTACAAGAGCCTAAACACTTTGGGAAATTCGACAAAACTATTTTAAAAAATGGCATCTCTGCATACCTCATGCCTTTCTCTATTATCTTGGTAGTTAAATATTCACTCCAACACTGCATTCAAAACTTATGTCCACAGTTAAGGCCAGTGAAATACTGCAACCAATATAATGCATGGACTTTTGAAATATATTATCAGAAAAATCCCTATATCACATAGTGACTTAATATGACTCTGTTAGGTCACATATCTCATAGTGGCAGAAATGTCCATTTTGACAAGACTAGACAGGCTCCTAAAATGAACTTCTAGGTAGTCAGTCTAGACATACAAATACACTAGACACAAAACACCTAAATTAATGAGAAGTGCTTCTATAGTACATATTTATAATTTTAGGAAAGAACAAGTTTGAATTAAATATAAGAATATGTCATGTACTAATAAACATATGAAGAGATGCTCAATATCCTTAGCTACCAGGGAAACGTCCATCAGAACCACAATGAGACCCCACTTCGTACCCACGAGGACAGCTGTAATCTAAGAGACAGATAACAACAAGTGCTGATAAAACGTGTGGAGAAATTGGAACTCTCACACACTGTGGCGGGGGTGTAGAATGCTGCAGGAACTTTGGAAAATGCTCTAGCACGTTCTCAAATTGAGCATAGTTACCATATGATCCAGCAACTCCACCCCTAGCTATGTACCCCAAAGAAATGGCAACACGTCCACACAAAAACGCGTACACGACTGTTCACAGCAGCATTATCCACGATAGCTCCAAAGTAGAAACCACCCAATGTCCATCAACCGACAAATGTAGAAGCAAAATGTAGATTCTGCATGTAATGGAATATTATTCAGTCGTAAAAGGAATAAAATATTGGTGCATACTATGTAATGTAAATAAATCTTTAAAACATTGTCACAAGTGAAAGAAGCCAGTCATAAGAGACCACATATTGTTTGATTCCACTTACATCAAAGGTTCACAATAGACAAATTCATAGAGGAATGAAAGTAGATCAGTGGTTTCCTAGGGCGGGGTGCGGGGGGAAAGAAGAAGTGATTGTAAAAGGGCACAGGGTTTCCTTCTGGGGTCATGAAAATGTTCTAAAGTTGACTGTGGCAATAGATGCAAACTGTGGCTCAATTTTAAACAGGGGGATGGTATGATATGTGAATTATCTCAACAAGGCTGTTATTAAAAATATATCACACAAACGCAGAGCCTAATGGTACTGCACAGAATATAGCTAAACTAGAAAATTAATAAAATATTATGAAAATCAAAAGATTTATTCATAAGGCTAAGAAAAATAGTAACATTTAATCTAATTTTACATTACTTAATATGATCTGAAATACTATTAATTTGAAAGATGGCTAAATGAAGTATCCTATATTCTGTAATGGGATATGAAGCAAGTACATTAATATTAGAGAGTCCAGAGGACTGTATTTTAAAAAGACAAATAGTGGTTACCATATTTTAGTTTAATAATATTTTATAATATCTACTAATAAATTATTTTCAGATGAATTAGTAATTTAGGCTCATAGTTAAAGACAATTATTTAAGAGTATGAGTTTATATTGAAAAATAAGTCTCCCTAATTCCCATCCTTGTCCTCTCCTTTTCTACTGAGAAGTATTCACTATTCACAATATCTTACATCATCTTCCAGAGATGGTCTAACATGCACAGGTACACTCACTAAGTATCTCTATTCTGCATCTTAGTTTTAAAAAATTGTTATTATTTAATAGATTTAATGGACATTTAAACTATTTTTTGCCTACTGTGCTATTGCACTATTTATATATCTTTGTGACCATATGATTGTATCTTAGGATGAATTTGTACAAATATAAACAGGTATACATTTACAATTTGACAAATTATCATCACACTCCACACTAAGAAGTTGTAGTAATTATCACGTTCAATACAACTTGGTTTCTCACAGCCATGTCGACAGAGTATGCTACCTAACTCCTTTAATCTTTGCCAATGGAACAGGTGAAGGTGAATCAGCTTCATTAGTTCTGATTTTCATTTCTTTAGTTATGATTGAAGTTTAATTTGAAATAAGATTTAGGGCTATATATTTCTTTACATGAACTCTCTACCTATTTTGCACATTTTTCTACTGTTTTTCTTAGTGATTTAGTAGAGATTTTTCTTATTTAGGAAATTGGCCATTTAGACGCATGGAAAGTATTTCCTTTCAGCTTCAATTTTGAGTGTTCGCATTTTGTTGCCATGAGATGCTCTTTATTTTATAGCAAAATGTACTAGCTTTAAAATTTATGGCTGCTAAGTTAATTAACTCTGATATAAGGAATTAGGGAGAAATCTCCATTCCCACCCTGGATGGCTCCCAGATTGCTCCTACAGCATTTACTGAATAATCCACCTGATCTGAAGTGCCTCCTCTAAATACACCGCGTTCTCCTAGTGCATATTTGGCTCTATCCTGTTCCACTTCCCTGCCTATTCTTGTATTGGGTACAGTTAATTCTCTCCCTTTCCCATCGATCTATTGTCCTTTTCCAACATTTTACTATTTATTCTATCTTTTCAAATACTCAAGTCATCATTTTATTTCCCTTAATATTTTAAAGTGTTTCTTCATATAGATATAGATCTTTTACATTTCTTGCCAAGTTTATTCCTAGCTCTTTTATTCTTTTAGTGGCTCCTATAAGTGGTATTTATTGTTACATTACATTTTCTAATTAGCTGTTATTCAAAATATGCTTATGGGATCTCTGATGTTGCTTACATTGGATGCAAACTGTCAGAATACAAAATTTTGTAGTATAGCACATCAGCTACATAAAAAATGCCTAGAAGTAACCATGGAAGAAAATGTATCAGATTCCTGAGACTGGTTTTACAGACCAAATGAAATGGAAAATATTTATCAAGTTTAAAATATAGTGCTATTTAGATTGACAACTATTCTAACTCATTCACGAAACAAGTCAAGGTAGTTCTTTATTTCTTTCCTTTTCTTTTCTTTATTTGTGGTGTCACCATAATGTCCTGGCTGATACTCTCAAAAGTATCAATGATGCTGAAAAGAGAGGCAAACACCAGGTTTTTATTAGGTCATGCTCCCAAGTCACTGTTCTGTTTCTAACTGTGAGGATGACACAGGGTTACATTGGCGAATTTGAAATCTCTGATGATCACAGAGCTAGGAAATTTGCTGTGAACCTCGTGGGCAGGGTAAACCAGTGTGTGCTGATCAGCCCCTGATTTGATATGCGAATCAAAGACTAGACCAGGGATGTCAAACTCATTTTCACCAGGGGCCACATTGGCCTCATGGTAGCCTTCAAAGGGTCAAATGTAGTTTCAACTCCTTAACAGTTAAGGAGTAGTTACATTTATACAATCCTAAAATTATTTTGGCCCTTTGAAGGCAACCACGAGGCTGATGTGGCCCCCGGTGAAAGTGAGTTTGACACCCCTGACAGAAAAGTGGCAGAACAACCTGCTCCCACCCAGTCAGTTTGGTTTCAGTGTACTGCAACCATAGCGGGCATCGTGGGCCATTAGGAAACGAGAAGAAAACAGGAGAAAAGAAGCAAGAGAAAAATCTGAGATTCTTTCTCTAGAGATGTATGTGAATACACAAAAAATATTTGAAATATTGCTGACATCAAAAATTAATGTCCCCGAAAAAAAAGCACCGAGGAAACAATACACACATTTAAAAGTTTCATTTATCTCTGCCATTTATGTACACAGAACTAACGTCCAAGAGCACTAAGAGCATTAAGAATTATCTTTCCTGCATCCGAAGTTGTCCATATATCTCTAAAGTTGAAGCATTTTGTTTACAAAAATGGAATAGATAATTATGCAAATAAGGTACCTCCATGGGGAAAAAAAGGTGAAGGCAAATATTTGGGAAATAAATATTCTTGCCCATGAAGAAAAAGATCTGGGACACAAAAGAATCCGTTCTCACTACTCCCCACCAGGGAAGGCGATCTGGCGCCAACTTGGTATCAGGGCACTAACGAAGCGTATTTGATTTTAAAGGCCATGAAGGGGCATCCTGTAAAAGGACAAAATATAGTAGAGTAATGCATCAAGAATTCTAAAATGTTTTATTCATAATATACAAACATACACATTGCCGTGTGCTTTATTATTTTTCAGTAAGAATCCCTAAGACTGAGAGGTTAAAGGGCATGACGGTCACTAAGTGATCACGACAAGCCACATCTCTACCTTTGAGACTTCATACCAGGGACCATATAAGGTCACAAGATAAAAAGAAAGCTTTTTATTCTTTAAAGACTTTTTCAGTAACTTTGCTAACTAAATAGGTAAGACTAAATAAAGTAAATTAGGAAAATAAATCACACATGCATGTCTAAATATAAAGCGAAAGCTAACCTGTTTGTACGGACATGTTCATCGGACCCCTGAGTTGTGTCATCGTTGTGGACACATCGAGGTCTGCTTCTATCTGTCTCATTTCCTTTCCCCTGCTCCTCCTGTGGCACACTTGTCCCTCACTGCCTCATGCTTACCTGCTTGGCTCTCTGGGCCTTTCCCTGACTCAGGGGATCAGGTAATCTATTCATCAAACTTATCTCTTTATATCACAAATAAATATGACCAAGAACATACTAAAAATATTTGAAATATTGCCAACATCAAAAATTAATGGTCCTGAGAAAAAGCACTGAAAGAACAACACACGCACTTAAAGTTTTCATTTATCTCTGCCGTTTGACGTACACTGCAACTAACGTCAAAGAGCATTGAGAACATTAAGAATTACCTTTCCTGCATCAGAAGCTATGTATATATCTCTGAAGTTGAACTCACTTTGTTCACAGAAACAGAGCAAATAATGAGAATATCATTACCTCGTTCGTGAAATAGAAGGAGGTAAAAGGAAGACAGAGTTGGGTTTAGGTCACACATTTTCAGTGTACTCGGGAGAAAAAGATTCAGAGGTACTTGGGTGAGGACAGAGGGTAGACTGCTCTTACAATCTACAATGCTGCCTTTATCTATTCAACAAATCTTATTCTTAGAAAAGACAAATTTTTTTTTCAAGTACAGTTTTCTGCCTTTTCCCCCCCACCCCTCCCCACCACCCCAGCCCTCCCCGCCTCCCTCCCCTGTTTCCACCCCCCTTGTTATTGTCCATGTGTCCTTTATAGTTGTTCCTGCAAACCCTTCACCCTTTCCCCCCATTATCCTCTCTCCCCTCTGGTCACTGTCAGCCTTTTCTTAATTTCAATGAGAAAAGACAAATTCTCTACTTCATGAAAATGAGATATTATAGCCCAAGCTATCTATATTTTCTAGTGGACTGAGGGGTTAGTAGAGCTAAATCTTACTGATTTGATTTAAAGCATTATTAAAACATTGCCACAGTACAGAGTGAGGTGATCTATCAACTTAAAAAGTTCTCCAAAGTTCTGAGTGATTGTTTTGACCATTCAGGATAGTTAACTCCAAATGGTTATATAAATCAGGCTATCAGAGGATTTAGGAAAACAAAACAAAACCCAAACTATTTTCATGTGGCGCTGTATAAAGCTAATGTAGCATTCTAGGAGGATAAAGGTATTGAATATATATTGTATGCTAATGAAACCCAAGTATCGGTGTTTGGAGAGAGCAGCGGGAATGGAAACATGGGAGTCACACAAGTAAAGAGATCACTCGTCCAGTTAACAAAGCTTCGACAAGGAATCTCAGGGGATATTTCATTCCAAAACAGAAGATGTGAAAATCCTCCTTCTATACTACTCTAAAAACTATGAGAAAAGAAGTCCTAGTTTCATCATGATTATATTTTTCACAATGCTTGGCTATGTCCATAACTCTTTAACTTACTTTCCAACCCATGTTGCTCTGTTTGCTTTCTTGTCCTGCCACTCACACAGCTAAACATTTCTAGAAAGAGTAACTGGTTTGTATTTGCTTCCTCCACTTCCTGTCTCGCTGCCGAGTCAATGACTGTTCAGCCAATGCAGTATGGTTTTACATCTTACCACATTATTACCGCACTACTAAAAATAACTTCTGTAGATCATCAATAAACGTCATGTTAATCCCTAATTCACCTTTCAGTTATTTTCACTAAAGCTTTTAGTACTGTTTACTGTTCTTGAAAGTGTATTCTCTTCCTTTGGCTTCTGTATGTCTTGCTGCCTTTTACTGACTTCCAAGAGCACTTGTGGTACAGCGGTGAGCACAGCTGCCTTCCTGACTGCCACAGCTGCAGAGCTTAGTTCAAATGTCACTTCTTACGTGAAGTCTTCCCTGATCCAAAATGAGGTCCGGGGTCTCTCCAACATGTTCCCACAGCATCAGGCCCTGTTAAATAGCATTTGCCATTCTTTCTTACATGATATTTTACTTATCTGCCCAGCTACTCTGTGTATTATCTGAAGCAGACATTTATACCTTTATTCTCTATTGTGTTTGTAACACTCAGAATAGTGCTTGTTGTGTTCAATGAATGAGTGAATGAATGAATAGGGAGTTGCCATCATCAGTTACAAGTGCAACCAAATTTTATACTGCAAATCTTCAGTCATGAGTTTCAGTTTTAATTGGCTGAGGCTATTAGGCAAAATCAAAGACACTGAGAAAATTGCAGGGGATATTTGTAAGCTTGTAGCTTCAGTACTGAAATTACATTTAGATTTAAACAAAGGAGGAGCTGGCTATAATAGAGTAGGAGGAAAAAGTCCAAGGAGTAAGAAAATCTTCTATAACCTGGGACAAATTATTTGCATCTAAATATTACTTCACAGACATTTATAAACTGTAAACACTATATAAATGTCAACTGGCAAAGAGAATCTGTTAAAGAAGGATAATAAAATGGTTAAAACATGAATTTGTCTTTTTAATACTCAAGGTAGAGTTATAATTTAAGGAGAGGGAATGCATAAAATTCTCAGGCTGAAAGGTTTGCAAGAATATCTCATTCAACCCATTTGAAAGATAAAACTGAAACCTAATGAAAGGAAATGATTTACTACCCAAAGTCAAACACCTAGTATTAGAGCTATGATCAAAACTTGAGAATTTAAAAATCAATTCAGCACTTTATCAACTAAAGTATTTTAACACACAATTTTTCCATTTTTCTCAGAGTTCTCAATTAACATTCTTTTAAAACTTCTTTTCTAAGAACTTGTAGAAATGAGCAAGTTAGTTTCCAGCAAATGGGCTTCTTTAAAGATACGCTCATAAATCTCCATAGAGTAATTATTAGAAAGAGCTGCTCATAGTTATAATTATTGCAGATTTAAGTGATTTCTTAGATATATTCAAACATCTTAAGTAGTATATTCCAAGTAACTAAATATATCTATGTCACATATATAATTTTTCTATGGTTATTAATAAAATAAGGCCTTCATAGGAAGCTTATGTTTATTTAAGTCTAAAACTTCTTTACTAGACATGCTAAAGTAAATCATCTAAATTAAACAGATTTTAAGAGGCATGCTTTTACTGAAGGGAAACATCAGTTAGTCTGGTATCTGCTCTGACTCTGTCGCCATGTACTTGCTGTATTTAAGAATCTCCATTAGAATGGATCTGTGTAAGTGAAAATCTTTTGTTATGAAGAATCCTGAAATCTCCCTGGTGAACTAGTATTACAGACATTTTGCAAGTGCTTTGGATATATTGATATATTTTAAAAACTTAGTTTTAAATCTATTTTAATTTGAATGAAAAATAATTCTACTCACTGCCTCTCTATTACCCAATCCTCCCATGTGATGAGATAGGCTCAGAAAAAATTGAGATGTGTAATGACAACTTGGATAAATTGCTGCTTAAAAAACAAACAAACTGGGGATGGAGGGGCTAGAACACGCTCTTATTATTTCTTCTTCTTCTTATCCTTAACATATTAACATGTTACTGCTTTACACAATCCCAGACTCCCAGATCCTCCTTTGTTTGAGTAATGAAAGGTGATTTATCCTCTGAAATAGAGTCAGTGCTAACCCTAACCCTACAAGACACTCACTGAATTAGGGTAGTTTAAGTAGCAGATCTGACAAGGCATATCTTGTGCTGATGACCTTGTATTCATCTGGCATGTTCGAGACTTTTTACTTGGATTAATTACATGACACTCAGTAAAGAGCTTCTCCAGGTTTCCATCAGAGTACTTGCATTATTTAAATAGAAAAGATGAGAGCCGAGCAATAGCACAGTATTAGAGTGCTCCAAAAACCTGGTTTTCTATGGGGAAAAGTTATGAACTGAATTAAAATAAACCAATTAAAATAACCTATTTTGCTCAGAGGAAATAAGTTGTGTGGCTATAAATTGTGGCAAATGGCCCTGGCTGTTGTGGCTCAGTTGTTTGGAGCGAAGTCTCATAAAACAGAAGTTCACAGGTTTGATTCTGGGTCAGGACACATACCTGGGTTTTCAGTTTGTTCCCCAGTCAGGGTGTGTCTAGGAGGTACCAATCAGTGTTTCTCTCTCACATCAATATTTCTCTCTCTCTCTCCCTTAGCCTCTCTCTAAAAGCAGTAAGAATGTCCTCAGGTGAGGATTAAAAAAATGTAGCAAATGGAAGTATGTAAGTATGAAAGCAGACTGAGTTTTTGTTGCTATTTTGATGTTTTTTATTTTTATCCTGGGGAGTTAAGTTATTATTGTATTAACATTACTATAACTAACTTAAGGATGAAAGTTGTGCTGTCTCTAGTGGTACCTTATGATAAATAATGCTATTTAAAAAAACTCGGCTATACTTTTTACAAATAAATTCATTTCATTAATAATTTTAGTTATACCAGTTTATTTATATTAACAAGTAAGCCACCAAGCATACCTTCCCCCACAAATCATTTAAAATATGAAATTATTACATGACTCTTATTTTATGAAACAAAATTTCTTTCTAAATATTTTTTGAAATAATTTTTAATTTACTAGGAAAGGGGAGGAGAGAGAAAACAAAAAGTATACATTAAAATGTTTATGTATCAAATAGTTTATATATTACACCTATCTAAATATACAAAAGTACGTTACTTCACCATTTAAATCATCAAGAGGCATGACATGCCAAGGTTTCAACTAAACTGCAAATGGCTTGACAGGAGATAACGGTAAATACTTAGCACAATATTTCCCATTAATCTAGCTGAGACATGGTCCCTGATATTGATACATGTCTTAATATTTTAAAGAAAAAGCAATAGGAAAAAACCTTTGAATCTGTGAATCAGTATAACCAACAAAAATATTAATGTGGGCTTCTGGTCAAGATGGCGGTACAGGCAGGCATGGCTCACCTCTTCACACAACAACATCAAAATTACAACTAAAATAGAACAACTATCACTTAGAACCATCAGAAATCAAGTTGGATGGAAGTTTGCCAACCACGGAATTAAAGAAATGATATCCATCCAGCTTGGTAGGAGGGGTGCAGACGTGGAATGGTCTGGTCTCTTACCCACGTGTGGTGGATAAAAATTTGGGAGGGATATTTCAGGATCGAGGAGTTCCAGCCCCACATCAGGGCCCCCAATCCAGGGTTCCAAGCCAGGAAGATAAATCCCCACAACTTCTGGCTACAAATCAAGTGAAGATTGAGTTGGAAGAAGAAACTTCTGGAGTCCCAAGCAGTTCCTTTTAAAGAACCCACACATGGACTCAAACCTATTCAGACTCACTCTCTCTGAGTTCCAGCACCAGGATGGCAGCTTGAAGGGCACCAGCGGCATACTGGGAGAGGCTGAAATGTCTGGCATTGGGGTGAGCAGAGGCCATTGTCCCTTTTCTGAGCTTCCCTCCCCCAGAGCCATGGAGCTGGCAGGCTGATGCCATATTTGAGACTCCATCAACCTGGCTAACACTGTTTGATCTGCCTTGGAGATCCCCAGAGATTCTGCCCTACCCAATTTATGGGCTAACCCAACCTGCTTGCATATAGATGCCTAGTCTTGGGTCACACTTCACAACTTCCTAAATCCTATCAAACATACAACAGATAGCCTCAGTGAGCTCTAGGCCAGGCACTAGCAGGATCCAGCTTAGATTCACAGCTTGGCTTCACCTGGGAATCTCCAAATCCAACACAAGTTGCAGCCTTCTCAGATTGCTTTATAGCTCAGGAAGGGTGACTCTGGGCAAATCACAGGTGGGAGCTGACCTTGGCTTGCACCACTCAGGAAACCCCAGGGCCAGCACACCCAGTGGCTACAGATGACTTCGGAGCTGGTCAACCTGCCCCTGAACAGCTGATTTTCCATGGAGGGTGGAGGTTGGTGGTAAGTAGCCACAGACAATCCTTGCAGCTGATTGGCCTGGGCAAATATCACCCATTGATCTGCCAATAGCAATCAAGGCTCAACTACAAGAGCAGAGTATACTCAGCCCATGTGAAAGGCATACCTCAAATACCCATCTTGGGTGATAGGGGAGGCTGTGTCATAGGACCCCACAGGACACCTACTATATTAGGTCCCACTACCAAGACACAGAGTCAAAGTAGCTCTATCTAATACATAGAAACAAACACAGGGAGCCTGCTAAAATGAGGGGACAAAGAAACATGGCCCAAATGAAAGAACAGATCAAAACTCCAGAAAAAGAGCTGAACAAAATGGAGATAAGCAATCTGTCAGATGCAGAGTTCCAACCACTGGTTATAAGAACGTTCGAGAAACTTAATGAAGACCTCAACAGCATAAGAAAATATGGTTGAAAAGAAGGATACACTAATTGAAATAAAGAACAATTTACAGGGAAACAACATAAAGTGGATATGAAGCTGTGACTCAAATCAATGATTTGAACTATAAGGAAGCAATAAATAACCAAAGAGAAGAACAAGAAAAAAAAGAATCTAAAAAAAATAAGGGTAGTATAAGCAGCCTCTGGGACAACTTCAAGAGGTTGTCACATCCTTCACATCATAGGGGTGCCAGAAGGAGAAGAGAAAGAGTAAGAAATTGGAAATCTATATGAAAAACTAATGAAAAAAACTTCCTTAATTTGGCAAAGGAAATATATATGCAAGTCCAGGAAGCACAGAGAGTCCCAATCAAGTTGGATGCAAAGAAGACCACACCCAGATATATCATAATTAAAAATTCCAAGAGTCAAAGGTAAAGAGAGAATCTTACAAGCACAAGAGGAAAGCAGAGAGTTACCTATAAAGGAGTTATGATAAGACTGTCAGCTTATTTCTCAAAGGTATCTTTGCAAGCAAGAAGGGGCTGACAAGAAGTAGTCAAAGTGATGAAAAGCAAGGACATGCAACTTAGATTGCTCTATCCAGTAAAGCTACCATTTCACATAGAAGGGCAGATAAAGTGCTTCCCAGACAAGGTAAAGATAAAGGAGTTCATCATCACCAAGCCATTATTACATAAAATGTTAATGGGGCTTATTTAAGAAAAAGAATATTGCCCTAGCTGGTGTGGCTCAGTGGATTGAGTGCTGGCCTGTGAAACAAAGGGTCATGGGTTTGATTCCCAGTCCAGGGCACATGCCTGGGTTATGGGCCATGTCCCTGGTAGAGGGTGTGCAAGAGGCAGCCACACATTGATGTTTCTGTCCCTTTCTTTCACCCTCTCTTCCCCTTTCTAAAAATAAAATCTAAAAATAAATAAATAAAATCTTTTAAAAAGAAAAAGAAAGATCAAAACTACAAACATTAAAACAAAAACAGTTGACTTCCGGCCAAGATGGAGGCGTAGGCAGACACACTGTGTCTCCTCTCACAACCAAAATTAAGGACAACAAATATTTAGAAACAAGAAAACAACCAGAACTGATAGAAAATTGAACTGTACGGAAGTCCAACAACCATTCATCCAGACCGGTAGGAGGGGCGGAGTCGCGGCGGGAGAAGGCGGAGGTGCGGGAGCGCAAGCAGCAGCGGCTGGCAGTTCCCAGGTGCACAGGCGGCGGCTGGCGGTCCTCGGGCACAGGGGTGCAACTGTGCAGACCCAGTGAGGCCGCACAAGGAGGCTGGCTGACCAGGTGGTCCCACATTCGCGCACGCAGACGGTCCAGGCAGAGAGGGGAAGTGGCGGAAGGGACTGAATCCAGGAGAGAGCGGAGCAGGCGCCATTGTTCCCTCTCAGACCCCGCCCCCACATACAGCGTCACAACCCAGCAACTGGACGGCCCCACACTGGGGAGCGCCAGAGGCTCCACTCCTCACTATGTAACAGCACGCGCGCGTGCGCAGATAATCCAGGTGAAGGGGAAGTGGTGGAAAGGACCAGAGTCCAGGAGAGAGTGGAACAGGCACCATTGTTCCCTCTCGAACCCCACCCCCACCTATAGCATCACAACCCAGTGACTGGGCTGCCCCGCCCTGAGGAACACCTAAGGCTCCACCCCTCATACGTAATAGCTGCGACCAGACTAAAACCAAACCAAAACAACAACAACAACAACAAAAACACCAAAAATGGCTCAAACTGGAGAACCAATCAAAGCCGCAGAGCCAATTCCTCTAAGCAGTGAAGAGATAGCCAACCTCTTCACTGCTAGATGCACAGTTCAAAGCACTGGTCATCAAAATGCTCACAGAATTGGTTGATTTTGCTCACAAATTAGATGAAAAAATGCAGGCTACAATACGTGAAATGAAGGAAGATGCATGGGGAACCGATAGAGATGGAAGGAAAACTGGGACTCAGATCAATGGAGTGGACCAGAAGGAAGAAACTAACAACCAAACAGAAAACGAGGAAGAAACGAGAATTCAAAAAAATGAGGAGAGGCTTAGGAACCTCCGGGACATCGTTAAACATCCCAACATCCGAATTATAGGGGTCCCAGAAGGGGAAGAAGAAGAGCAACAAGTAGAAAACTTATTTGAACAAATAATAAAGGAGAACTTCCCCAATCTGGCAAAGGAAATAGACTACCAGGACGTCCAGGAAGCTCAGAGAGTCCCAAAGAAGTTGGACCCAAGGAGGAACACAGCAAGGCACATCGTAATTACATTAGCCAAGATTCAAATGAAGCAGAGAATTCTAGAAGCAGCAAGGGATAAGGGGACAGTCACCTACAAAGGAGTTCCCATCAGACTGTCAGCTGATTTCTCAAAAGAGACCCTGCAGGCAAGAAGGGGCTGGAAAGAAATATTTGAAATCTTGAAAAGCAGGGACCTACATCCAAAATTGCTGTATCCAGCAAAGCTGTCATTTAGAATGGATGGACAGATAAAGCGCTTCTCAGATAAGGTCAAATTCAAGGAGTTCATCATCACCACGCCCTTATTATATGAAATGTTAAAGGGACTTATCTAAGAAAAAGAAGATAAGAATATGACAGTGAAAAGACAGCAAACTCATAGCTATTAAGAACCATACCTAAAACAAAAGCAAACTAAGCAAACAGCTAGAACAGGAACAGAACCACAGAAATGGAGATCATATGGAGGGTTAGCAACAGGGTCGTGGGAGGAGGAGAGCGGGGGAAAAGGTACAGAGAATGAGTAGCATAGATAGTGGGTAGAAAATGGACAGGGGGAGGGCAAGAATAGTATGGGAAATGTAGAAGCTAAAGAACTTATGACACATGGACATGAACTAAAGGGGGGAATGTGGGTGGGAGAGGGTGTGTAGGGTGGCGGGGAATGATGGGGGAGAAATGGGACAACTGTAATAGCATAATCAATAAAATATATTAAAAAAAAAACAACTATCAAGAAGTAAATCTAAAAAAAAAAACCAAAATAAAAAACAAACTAAGCAAGCACTAGAACAGGAACAAAATCATAGGTATGGGGGTCATTTGGAGGATTATCACTGAAAGGGGGAAATGGTAGAAAGGGAGAAATGATGCAAGGATCAGGAATCATAACTGGTAGGAGCAAAATAGACAGGGGAATGTTAAGGGTAGTGTATAAAAGGGAGAAGCCAAAGAACTTACGTGTATGACTCATAGACATGAACTAGGGCAGTATGCATTGCCAGAGGGAAGGAACATACCAGGAAGAGGTGGGCAGAGGGAAAAATGTTGGGACAACTGTAACAGTATAATCAATAAAATAAACTTAAAAGAATTCTAAGACTGGGGGAGTATTGAAGGTGCTACCAGGCATTATAGCCATCCAGGAAGGACACTTAGAAAAGGAGGCCATGCTTCTGGTGTAAGGGAAGATAGCTGCCTCAGGAACCCCTGCAGGGCAAGAGGGCTCAATGACAATAGAGGGACACAGGCTATACACCTGGAAGAGCTGTTAATCCATGAGGTGATAAACAGCCTTTATGGGGCAACTGGTCAGAGGTGGTTCCTCTAGTTCTGGGTCACTACCCTTCTTTAATAAGCTTGTGGTACAATACAAAGATCTTCTCATAACTTGTAGAGACATTGGGGACAAAAAAGTTAGTTGCAGGGTAGGGTGATCAAAACGGATATTTTGTATGTGGGTTGAAAGATGGATAGTTGGACACTTCGGTAATAAACCAATAATAATAGTGAAAAAATATTAGTGTGGAATCTGGTCTATTACTTTTTAACTTGTAAAGACTAGGTTTCAATAACTACAACATTCTTTACAAATATGAAGTTCTCAGATTAAAAATAATTGATACTCGTAAGAGAGTTCCAACAATTTTAATGAAGATCTTGTACAGGCTTCACATCAAATCGCATACTATATCTTTTAGAAAAATCATTCAAATGAGAACAAACTCTCCTAAGACTAATAAATATCTTTTTATAAATACATACTTTGGCTATAGTATGTTTCAATGAAATGATCAAGTTAATAATCACAATGTTAACACATTATGAAAGGAAAACTCATATAAAGTTAAGGTTATCCTTGATGATTCAGCTAATCAAAATATACCCTATAAGTTTCATCTCCGAGAAAGCCTAAGTTGCTAGTTTTTTTCTAAATAGAAATATGGAGCTATGGAGCTAACCCTAAATATAAATGGGTAAACCTTAACTTTTTAATTATGCTGTTCATAAAAAATGCTCATGCTCACAGGACAACACAAACGTCTATAACACAGACTCGAGTATACACAATTAGTGACTCCTAGTACTTCGGTGCAAATTCTAGGCAGCATTCTATGCCTGCACAGCAGGATATTGTACACAGCATAGGCACAGCACAGCACAGGTACACAGCAACGTGTACCTATAATTTCATTAAAGTGCTATTGTATTCCAGGTTTGTGCCCTGCTTTCTTCCATAATCAATATTAGCAGGCAAATTTGTCAATGAACATAGGTCTGTATTTTTGTTTTTCATTGTTGTATAATATTTTATAATAGGTGTGTACTATGATTTACTTAATCTAATACTGAGGGACATTTTGCTGTTCCGTATATAAACAACCCTAGATTAAAATCTAGGCCCATCTGATAGAGGAAAATATATCTAGGCTTGAACTTCTTTACCAGTGAGGTTGAACATATATTTTTCTCTGAAGATCTTTACTATTATTTTATGAGTTCAGTAAGTAAATAGGAAGAATAACACTATGTTTCATGGGTTGCTTTCATCCCCCAGTTTTTAACTTGCCTTTCAACATTTAATGGTTTTTAATTGCAACTTTTAATTTTTTTGTTTTAATCATCATCTGAGGATATATTTATTGACCTTAGAGAGAGAGGAAGGGAGAGAAAGAGAGGGTGAAAAATGAAAGAAACATCAGTCATCTGACACAGATAATCTGAAACCTAGGTTTGTGGCTTGACGGGGGATTGAACCCACAACCTTTTGATATATGGGATGGTGCTCCAACCAGCTGAGCCACCTGGCCAGGGTGACACTCTTAATTTGTATGTAGGCAAATTACCTCACGACCCACTGTGATTTCTAGATTTCATATCAAGCTTTAAAAGATTGTGGCAGATGCTTCTGCGTGGCGTGGGCCCAGCTCCCACTCAGAGATGCACAGGACCCATGCCCACAGATAGGTTCTCTTGTGGGTAATCAGATTTGCAATATACCTAGGCTGCTTTTGAGACTTGCTTGTTGCTAAAACTCCCTCACCTTGCAAGTGCTAAACCCTGCAGGGACCAGTATAACCTGCTCAACCATTTTTGCCTTTTCATTTGCTAATAGCCTTCTTCTGTGATGTGATTAGGGACATTGGCTCCTTTTATTGTAACTGGGGATAGTGAGTGAGGATCATCCCGTAATGTGAGGAGATATAGAATAAAGGCCTGTCATGGCGGAGGTTGCACCTTTTGCTCCCCTTGAGAGAAAAGCCACACTATCGTCCTTTTTCCTCCACTGGACTCGGTAGTCCGTGTGTATGTTTTATTTCATCCATAATGACGTGGACACTGCTAGCTGGTGTCCGCATTAAAAGATCTGTCTCTATATTCATAGATTATAAAAATTCATTCATGATTTAAGCCTCTCTTTTAAACTCTATCAAACTTACTGATTTACATGAAATTATTTTTGTGTAATAAGGAATAAAGCAGGAATTCTATTTCATTTTAATCCAAATGGCTAACCATTTTACTGAAAGGTGTTCTTTTACCTTTAGGTCTCAGCTTCAACCTCACTTCCTCAAATAAGTCTTCTGTGACATTTCCTTGTACCCCTCTTACTCCCCCCCTCTCCAAATTAGGTAAGGTTCCCAAGTGTTACATCCTCTTGCTACTTTGTACTCTGGCCAATGCCACATTACTTATTCTGTAATCATTATTTATTTTATGTTTTCTCTGCTAGAGTATAAGCCCCACGAGGACCATTTTATCATTGCCGTAGATGTAGTGTCTAGAAGAATCTTATAAGCATTCAATTTCTTTTTTTAAAGTAATGAGAGTAACTTCTTAAAGATAAATGACAGTAATAAATCTGAATTCTTTTGCTTTAGGCATATGACTTAAAGATAGATATATCGGAATTTATAGCTTTTTGATCCATTGTAGAAGCTCCCAAAGAGCTTTCAAATACTTCCCAGATAAACAGAATGGGCGTTTAAGAATCCATTATACTTTTGGGCATAGTAGGTTTAGATTTCTGTTTTCTTTGTTAGGTTAAGTTCCATTTTACAAGAAATGTAATATTTAAGAGTTTGTTTTGTTTTGCTTTTGTTTTTATTTATTGCATATCTGTCCAGCAATGACTCTGCAATATGTGGAGGGTATATACGTATGTTTTTACTACACATACACAATCAATGCTTAAACCTAGTTCTTACTTTGTCAACTTTAAATGATACATTGATTGTCCTTATAGTAAGTAACCCTACACTTAACCATCAAAATTTGCATAAAAATTCCTGGACCTTTTCCCAGTTGATTATAATTTAATACATTTTTTCAGTAATTACATTATTTTCACATTATATAACTTTTTTCTTAATACTGATAACACTTTTTTCCTTAAACTTCATTATCCTGATTACTCAGACACAATTCAAACACTTAAATGCATTCTAATACCCATTTTGGCCAAATCCCTCCCCCTCTCACCTCCCCAACCCCATGTTCTCCCATCAACATTCTCTGTATTGACAGCATGCATTTTCTTCTGGTAACTGTTGTTATTAAAGTCTGTGGTCAAAATAATTATTTTTTAATTCAAATCCCTTTGCAACTGTCACACTTTAGGGTAAACAGAGGCAGTCTGGCTTCCTCACCCAGGTGTCTGGGTAACTATGGGAAGCAGTATTCCTGTAGCCTTGGAGGGGCCGGATAACCCACGTTGTCATAGCCTTGAGACTGAGTCCGATAAGTACTCCTATAGCCCTGAGTGGGCTCGCATGCGCAGAATCTCACTGTGTCAAATAAACTGTGTCGGCTCTCTGTCAGCTGTTTGACTCTAGTATTTAAGGGGGTAGGGATTCACTGCTGGGTGCTATGTGGGGGGGGGGATGTGACCTGCAGAGACATGCAGGGGGACACGCAGCTTGAAGTGTGTGTGTGTGTATCACCCACCCTAGAATAAAAGCATCCTAATGGCTCCAGGAATATTCTTCCATCTGCCTGAATCCAGAGTGAACCTGTTCAGCCTCAAATGTGTGTGAGTGAACACACATAGAGTTTTCTTTCTTCATTTTTGAACTTTTTAGTAGTTTTGTAGAGTTTTTATTATGACATTTAACTTTCTATCTCAAAATGCCATCCAGGTCTGAATTACTTCAAGATCCTTTAATTATTGAGACTGTGTCCTGCTTGATTTGTACCCCACCCCCAGTCTTTGTTCTGTCCTCTTTGTTAAGAGGACATTAACATCTTATTGTTATTTAATTAACTAATTCTTTCTTTGTCTACCATCTGCTAATTCTTTCTTTATCCTTTTTGTGTCTCACAGGTCTTTATTTTCCATATCTGCGCTATTTCTTGCTGTTGCCAATGTGGTTTTAGGTTCTGCAAGATTACTGTCCCTTTATTCTTGTATCGGTTCTGTGAGCTTCCCTTTTCATCATGTTCTATTGTTTAATCAGTTCATTTCTGATCCTTCATCTCTTACTGTCTTTGTTCAGTTTCCTTAAGAGAACAAAGAAGCCTCTCTCCCCAGTTATGATAGTTTTTTATTAAGGACTACTATGCTCAAGAATGAGAGTGGATGCTAACTTTCCGCACACTGTTTACCTCGCCACTACTTGAAAGTTCCCTCAGTTTGCTGGCTTTTGTGGGTGCCCTTCCTTGTGAAAAACAGGCCAGAATGAAGAGAATGATTCAGTGTGAAGCGCTGCTGTGCAGGTACCTTGTTTTACCAGCTAACACACGTTTCTGCTTCACCGACTTTGGTAAACAGCTTCAAAGCATATCCTAGGATGTTGCTTCCCTCCTTTCCTGCAACACTTGCCCACCCTTTTGAGAAAACCATGTTGATGAAAAGAAAAACAGGATGGCGCTGTGGTTTTTCCTTCAATCCAGCCATTCCTCAGTAGGAGAAGGGTACAGAGTTTCCTGCCCCCATCTCTCAGATGGCCTAGATTTCTCAGCAGAAGTTACAATCCCTCTTCTCTCTCTAGTGTTCTTTCTGTTCAGTTAGTATGTTTACAGAAATATAGTTAAGCAAACTAACACTTAGGCAGCCAACTTTCCAGAATATCTAGAGCTTATTTTTTTCATTTTTTTTACCACTAGACAGATATATACCAAATAATAAAAATGACCTTTCAAGGCAGGAACTGTTATAGCCTAAAAACTTGGTCTGGTTGTGGGGAGGAGAGACTGGTTGATGGGGTGTAGCGTGAGCTGGTGCTTCCTTTTGAATTCTGAATGACTGGTTGTAGAATCACTGTTTGCATGACAATCAATACTTTGCCATTAGGAATGTATCTTAAAAGCCACTAGGGTTTAATATTTCATAAAAAGATCACTGTCAGAGTGCTTATTTTTATAACTGAATGGACAGCAACTGCTAAAGGGCATGTCGTTTTTTGGGGGAGTGGTAAAAATGTTCTAGTATTAGTACTGATAGTTGTACCATCTTCTGAATATACGAAAAGCTACTTAATTGCACCCTTAAACTAGTGAATTTATAGTATGCAAATTATTTTCTATAATAAAAGCTCAACAACAAGACAACAACTTAAATTAAAAATCAACTTAATATTTAAACAAACACTTCACTAATATGAAATTATGCTCAGCATCATAGTTATCATGGAAATGAAAAATAAAATCAAAATAGGATGCCATTATACATCTTTTAGTGTGTCTCAAATTAAAAAGACCATATACACACTGTTCCAAATGTTGGCTAGACTGCAAAACAACTGGACCTCTCTTACATGTTAATAGAAATGTAAAACAACTCAATCATTTTTGAAAAGTGTGTCAATTTCATTTACCATGTGACTCAGTCATTCCACAACCGGTCATTTACCCAGGATAAAGGAAAGCCTATGTTCATACAAGGACACATACATGAATGTTCCAGCAGCTTTATTTGTAAGAGCCCAAAACTGCAAACAACCCAAATGCCCAATGCCCATCAAGAGGATGGACAAACCGCAGTAGAGCATTCACACACAGGCACACACACACACATGTGCGCACACACGAAGGAATTAAGTATTATCCATGCAACGGCACTAGTGAATTGTAAAATAATTATTATGCTGAGTGAAAGATGCCAGAAAAAGAGTGCATAATATACAATTGCATTTTTATGACAGTTCTTAGTGCAAAATAAGCTACAGTGATGGAAAGCCCATCAGCGATTGCCTTGGTGGCTGGCAGGGATGGAGGGACTACCGAGGGCCACAGAGGAAACTTTGGAGTGTTGACTATGTTCATTGTTTTTATTGTGGT
This sequence comes from Glossophaga mutica, assembly GCA_039655065.1. Classification (NCBI taxonomy): domain Eukaryota; kingdom Metazoa; phylum Chordata; class Mammalia; order Chiroptera; family Phyllostomidae; genus Glossophaga; species Glossophaga mutica. The sequence continues at coordinate 168,913,123 of CM077304.1, read as the reverse complement.
GACAGTTTCATGTGTGAATATATGTCCTAATTTATCAAACTGTACACTTTAAATATAAGCAGTTTTTAGTGTGTATATTAATTATACCTTAATGAAGCTGTTTAGAAAAAAATTACAATCTTAAAAAAACCCACAACATGTTAAAATTTGGGTGATTCAGCTAAAGCTGTTCTTCAAGAGGAAAGGTGTAAGGTGATAAAATGTAAAACTCAGGAGAACTGGGAGAGGGAGCTATTCTTATAGTCGAAGGCACAACAAAAAGGAGAGATCATTTATGTTTGGATTAAATTGAGAGGACATAGCAGGTACACAAGCTTGAAGTGAAAATTAACAGGTTGGAACAAAAATAATTTCTGGCATAAGAGTAGCTATTTCTACATTTCAGTCTTTAGTTGGGAACATTCAGAAAAATAAAATGCCTCTAATAAATATTATGTTTTACACTAAAAATATTTTCTAAGGATGGGTCTCCTCATTCAGCTACAAAATCCACAAGAATACTAAAGAATACATATTTTGTGGAACTGAGCGTCTGCATGCCCACAGTATCTAGGCCCACCCGGCCAGGGTGCCAGCTGGTCTGGGACATCTGCATGGCGTCAGAGATGGGGTGGGCTGGGAGCCCAAGAGAACGGAACTGCAGGACTTGAAGCGTTGTCACAGGCTCACTACTAGCTTACCACCAGCATCTGTGGGAAATACAAGGCACAAAAGTTAAGACCCCACAGTCCTTAGAAATAATTATGACACCAAAAAGAGGAGGCACACAAATTGGGTCTTGAATGAGTTGGGCCAACCTGGACAGTTGCTCCTAGTGCAGCTGGGACTTAACCCCGAAATGCTGACCTGGAGCCACTGAGACACCAAGACAATCTAGAGAGTTCTGTGCAGGTGCCTGAGACCTGCTGCCATGGGAGCCCTGCCCTGAGCAAGGACGCGAGGACAAAAGATTCTAAAAATGACTAAGCAGCAGCAACTGTCAGCCTGTCCCTAGGCAAAGAGAGAAGTGGAAAAGTATTTCTGGTGCCCTGTAACTGCCCCTCACCACCACCACCTGCGGCCTTCGTTCCAGCCCTGCAGCAGGTGGTGCTCCACCCAAGTGGCATATTGTGCGATTGAAAACTTGACATTGGAACAGAGACAATAGCGGAAGCTTCCCCTGAGTCCTCTCATCACAGTGACCCTGAGGTCAGTGGGGTTGCCAGCCCCATTTCACAGCTAAAGAAACTAAAACTTCACATGGGGCTTTACAGCTTCACACCACCTGCTCCTCCACAGGCCTGATGCCTAAAGCAAACAGCATCTGAGCGGCAACCACTCCCAGCGGCCACAGCTCCTGGTGCCCAAGTAAGAATGAGCGAGAACTTGAGGAGTCAAGATCACCAGGTCCTTCCAGCCCTGGGATGGGAGTCCACCAGCCCCATCCCCCACCAAAAGCAACTCACGGCAGGTGAGCATGAGATGAGGTGTTAGGAGCACCTGTGGGTCAACTGGCCACCAGAGGCCAAAGGCTGGCCTGGAGGGGCGGGGGGCGGGAGGAAAATCCTAGTGCAAACCTGGTCTGCAGTCAGGACCCTCTCCCTCCATGAAGCAGCTCACGAAGCAGCAACTGCAATTCCGAACCAAATATTGAGACACAGGTTTTGACAAAAATAAATAAAAAGATTTTTTCATTTGTGAATTAATTTGGGATATCCTAAAGAGGTTTAAGAAGTTATGTATTTATACATTAATGGATCAGTTTTATTACAAAAATAAAATTTTATGAAACCAGAAAAGAGCCCTTCAGTCCCAAATTCATTCAAAATGTGTGTGCCCCCCCTCCCCCAAAAGTGTGAAATCCACTCCTCTGTCACCTTTGCTGGACCTGGGTCTCTGGGGTGGGGCCTTCACAGGTGCCTAGACCGGCTGGGAGACAGGTGAACGGGAACAACGCTTTATTTCAGAAGCTATTAAGAGCCATGAAGAAAACAGATTCAGGTGATGTGACTGGGGAGTGACGGGGGCCATACCAGTTTTCTATTGCTGCCCTAACAAATGGCCTCAGCCGCAGTGGCCTCCACCACAAAGTGTGTGATCGTTAAATTCTGTGAGTCAGAAACCTGAGGCAGCTTCATTGGGCTGCGCTCCCTGCCCCAGAGGCCCCATCCCCTGCTAATGGGGTGCTGGCAGAATCTGCTCCTTATAGGACAATTCCCTTCTGTGTTACTGCCAAAGCCACTCCCAGCTTCCAGGGGCGGCCCTGCAAACCTTGGCCCATGATGCCTTCATCCAGCCTCAAAGCCCACAACAACGTGGGTTGAGTCCTTCCCATGGCATCTCTGTCCCACCGTCTTGCCCACTTCCCACTTTCGAGAACACCTGATTACGCTGGCCTGCCCGGCTGACCTGGGACAGGTGCCAGCTTACCTCTGACTAGTCTTACCACAGTGACCTGCTGCCTTGCGATACCCCACAGTGCTGGGTTGGGACCTCTGTAGTGACTCCCCAGCAGGCTCAGGGAAGGGCTTCCCAAGATCTTGTCCTATTTAAACTCAAACTTACCTGTTGAGACAGAGCTGGCCACATGGGGACCTGGGGAAGTCACACCCAAAGGGACAGCAAATGCCCGCAGGGCAGGAAGAGCCAGGCTGGCTGGGATGCAAGGGAGGGCCAGTGGGCAAATAAAAAGCCCTCAGGTGGGTTGAAAATGCTACAAAAACCACTAAGTTTTTTAGGCACAAGAATAATATGATCTGATTTATATTTTTTAAACGTCACTCAATGATTTTGTACTGGGGACCCCCACCCCCAGAAATTGGGGAGGGGTTAAGTGGTAAGCTGGGATACACAAGGGATTTTGGAGGGAAGATTCATTTCAAAAAAAAGGGAAGGAATGTACAGAAAAGTGACTCCTACTGATCTCCTCTCCTTCCTGGCCATGGTTGGAAGTCTGGCCCTGGACGTTAGGGGTAGGAGGAGGGGAGGGCAGGAGACTCAGGCCGGCCAGCAGCAAGCCACACACCCCTCCCCCAATAAGGGCTTGTTGACAGTCCTGACAGTCTCCAACACCAGCCTTTGAGTGGAGGCCTGGAGGTACAGACTCTGAAAGATGCCTGAAGCTAAACAGCAACTGGAGACCAGCTAAGCCACTTATGATTAAGATACTTTTGGGTGGGAGAAGAGGTTCCTGGTACAACCTCGAACTGATTTGGCAGAGGGTGACAGAGTGAATGGCCCTGCCGTACAATTGCTCTCCCACCGCATCCCAGGCGACTCTGAGAACCCAAGGACCCTCTGAAGAGCCGTTGAGCTCACACAGTGGATCGCAGACTAGGGATGCCGACACCTTACATTCTAGAATGTGTCCTGTTTTGACTTTTTAATTCCACTCCAAGAAAGAAAGCCAGGTCTGAGTCCCTCGTATACTGCTCAGGGGTGTGTAAGCACCCAGCAGGTGGCAGCTAGTCAGATCGGGGCACTTGTCAGATCCAGCACGGACACCAAGTTTGAACCAGTATTAATCTGGTGAACACCATTCGTCCCTACCTGGTGACCCACTGAGAACCTACTTCATGCAACTCAAGTGTCAACAGAGGGTCTTTTAGTGACTGATCCTAATAGGTGGAGGCAAGTAGAAGCAGATCTTGTGCCTTGGGAACTTTGCTGGCATGCTCCCAGGTCCAGTGCTGGTAAAAGCCAGTGTTGGTGCACTGCCTGAAATGTCCTATACTCATCCTGGTCCAGCAGAGGCAGCCACACACTGTGGATCATTCTGTAGCTTCAAACAGGTTGTTCAGGACCAATCAAAGGCAGAGTCTTACATTGGTCAGCACCAGAGTCCCTCCCAAGAGACCCAAGAACCAACACGCCCAGTGGCCAGCTTCTGACACCACCAAAATAACATACGATTAACTTCACAAGCAGCAGATCCAAAGGCAGATCTTGGCAGGCACCAGAACCTGCTGAGGCAAATTCTGCTCTGTGTGGTCAGCACCTCACACACTGTGGTAGGGGTTGGTCCTCACAATCATCCAGCCTGAGGGTCAACCCCACACATGAATGAGCTAGTAGCAATTAAGACTCAAATAAAATAGGAGGGCCCACATAAACCACACAAGGGAAATTCCTGGCACACCCAACTTAGGTGATCAAGGAGACTGTGCCACTGGGGCCCATAGGACACCTACTACAGAAGGCCACCCTACCAAGCCTGAGCCATAGCAGATATACCTAATACATAGAAACAAACACAAAGAGGCAGCCAAAGTGGGGAGACAAAGAAACATGTCCCAATGAAAGAACAAGAAAAACCTCCAGAAAAAAAGTTATGAAGTATAAGCAGGCAGCCTACCAGAGTTCAAAACAATGGTTTAAGGATGCTCAAAGAACTTAGAGAAAGAATGGATGAAATCGGTGAGATCTTAAAGAGATAGTAAGCATGAAACAGAACATAGAAACCATGAAAAAGAATGAAGAATACAATATCTGAAATAATACACTAGAAAGAATAGTCAGTTTGGATAAAGCAAAGGATAAAATCAGCAATTTGGAAAATAAGGTAGAAAAAAAAAAAACACCCAATCAGAGCAGAAAAAAAAGAATTAAAAAAAAATGAGGATAGTTAAGGGACTTTTAGGACTACATGAAGTATAACAACATCCACATCATAGGGGTACTACAGCAGGAGATCAAGAACCCATTGAAAGACAGCCCATATATGTATGAAAAGATGCTCAACATCACTAATCATCAGAGAAATGCAAATTAAAACCACAAGGAGATGTCTCACACCTGTAAGAATGGCTATCTTCAATGAATCAATAAACAAGAAGAGTTGGCAGGATGTGGAGAAAAGGGAACACTCGTACACTGTTGGTGGGAATGCAGACTGGTGCAGCCATTGTGGAAAGCAGTATGGAGACTCCTCCAAAAACTAAAAATGAAACTGCCTTATGACCCAGTGGTCCCACTTCTGGGAATATACCTAAAGGAACCTGAAACTAATTTAAAATGATATATGCACTCTTGCATTCATTGCAGGGTTTTAACCCCAAATAATTTTTAAAGATTTTATTTATTTATTTTCGGAGAGAGGGGAGGGGAGGGCCCTAACTGGGACCAAACCTGCAACCCAAGCATGTGCCCTAACCAGGTGTTGAACCAGTGACCCTTCACTTTGTGGGATGACGCCCAACCCACTAAGCCACACCGGTCAGGGCTTAACCCAAATAATTGATTCCTTGTGCTGATTGTGCTATCAAAAGAAAATTGTAGAATTTACTTTCTAAAGTACTAACTCATGGGGCTGTTTTGGTGATGTGTCCACTATGGTACAGAGATTAAAGGCAGATGGCATCATTGTTCAAGTCTGTCAGTAGGTCTTACTGTGATTTTGTTTAACTTCATCTGAAAAAGAGACCCAAAGTCTAAATGTAAGGCCTTGGGGTTACAGTGAAAGAACTCCTTCCTGGAGCACACACACAGACACACACACACATTCACACACAGCCACTCACAATCATTCAAACACATTGACATTCGCATGCACAGTCACACACATTTACACACATGTACACACCATCACACCCACTAAACACATATACATTCACAGCCATATGCACTCATTCATATGTTCACACAGTCACATCTATTTACACACACACACACACACACACACACACTCATGTATTGTGAGTGGCTGGGGTAGACATCCATCATGGCTGCACCTAGCATGCCTGCACCTGGGGTTGGTCCCAGGGGGGTGTTCCTCCTGCTCATTCCTCATATCTGGGCCAATATCAAGATCTCCTACTTGAGAAATATCATCAGTAGTTTCCTTCGGTTTCCTTAAATTCCCTCCTACTGCAGCCTTTCCAGCTCTAGCCCAGCACACCCGTGTGCCCCTCCCCACAACCGTCAGGCCACTCTGTCAGTCAAGTAGCACGACAGCCATAAATAAGTAAAAAAGGAACAGAAAGTTAGTCATGAAACCCACATTTCTTAAGATTATTAAGAGCTTTTAAGAAAATTCTGAGCTCTGCAGAATCTTCAGGTCTCAACCTCTCTCTTTTTCGTGGATAATTTTCTTCCTTTTCTTTCTAGCCATCATGTGAAATGCATCTTTTATGAGAGAAGAGAAAAAAGTTAAGAGCCCAGATCCCAGCACGGGCTGATGGGAGGAGGGGGATGATGGAGCCTGGCTCTCTCCTCAGGGATGTGCTCACGAGTGTCAAGGCTGCCCCAGCAGACTCCCTCCCTATTTCCTTTCGCATGAATCTCCTTGGACAGGTCGATGCTGTGCACTCCGATGAAGGACCATGTTCCCGACACAGCACATGCCATGCCCATGCCGTGTCACTGTGGCAAATGCAGACTGAGGCATCAGGGACAGCAACAAGAAAGGCAGAAGAGTCACATTTACCACAGGTCCGGTGTAGTAGACGGGTATCAAGAGGTATAAAGGAACATGTTTCCATGCTTGTGGTTCTATTTCGTTCCTTAGTTTGTTTTGCTCTTTAGATTACTCTTGTAGGTGAGATCACATGGTATTTGTCTTTCGCCGACTAGCTCATTTCACTTAACATGGAAACATGGAACAGACTGAAAGTGACCATAGGGGAGGCAGGAGGGCGGTAATGGTGGAGAGAAGGGGGAGGGACTAGTCAAAGAACATGTGTGAATGACCCATGGACGTGGACAGCAGTGTGGGGATTGACTGTGGGAGCGGGGGGTGGGATGAGCAGAGGAGGGCAAAGGGGGAAAAATTGGGACAACTGTAATAGAATAACAATGAAAAATGATTAAAAATTAAAACTAAAAAGTGTTACAGGCATAAAAATAATCAAAGTGTTATTATAATAAGCCTCTGAGTCCTTTTAATTTTTTTAAAAAGGATCACCCAATTTCTTTGGAAAACCGTGATAAGGAGTAATACCTAGCCACATTGATAAATATGTATACACACACACACACACACAAAGAATACTATAAAAATAACTTTATTATGAAAACTGAAGATCTACGAAGAGACATTTACTTATCGGTTTGTCACATTCCTTTGAGAATAAAGGTGTTTTGGCTTCATAAGTAAAGTCCGTACTCTGAAGACCCAAGTCCCGTCTGCCAGGGAGACCTCGGCTCGCAGATAGGCACTGGGGAAGTGCTGAGCTGCAATGCTGAGTGCCTGTCAGGAAGGGCTTGGGTGGTGAAGAGTAGGCTGGTGGCTGAATGTATGCGAGACCCCCCCTTTTCGGACACCTCGGACAGAGTTTGCAGTGGGTCAGAGTTCTTGCTTAAGTTTATGGGAGCCAACATTTGGGCAATTTCGATTCCCTACGACAGAGGCTTGTGTGACTTAAACTAGGTGCAAAACATTCCCTTTTACTGTTACAAAAGGAAAATACTTCTCTGACTTTAATCTGCTTGTCTTAAATGATTTGAATTGGTAGAGAAAAGACAATGATTTCAGATGAGACAGTACAACTAAACCTAGAGAAAAGCCAACAAATAAGCTTCCCTCCTTTGGGCTCTCATAATGCTTTGCATTTTTCCTTTAGTTCCTTGCATTCAGCCTTTTGTTTCAAATTATTTGTTTATAGACTGTTAACGCTGGATGATAGCTCCGAGATTAATTAGTTACAGACAGGGGCAAGTGCAGCCGAGCTGGGAGTGACAGATGTGCCTGAGAGCACACAGTGTCCTGTTCCCTCCCTCAGACGGCAGTGCCCTGAGTGTGGGCGAGGGGCTCACCTGCCACGCCACTCTCTGCAGTGCCCCGTGCCTTGTCCCTGGATGGCGCTGTGGGAGACAGCTGAAGAGAGCTCGACTGAATCTTATTTATGTGAGATGAGTTTTACATTGGAAATAGAAACAGGACTAAAATCTTGTGAGAAGACATCCTTTAATTTAAAGGCCCATTTGTACGTAAGAAACTAAAACTTGGATCTTTTATTGGATGAAACTTCAATGAAAAAAATGCGTGTAGCAAACATTTATTTAATTCTTAACATGTGCCAGGCATGGCTCCAAGTGTTTTACAAAGTTGAACTCCTTTGGCTTCACTAGTCCTAAGAGTTCAGTCCCGTTACCCTCCGTGTACAGATCAGAAGAGCTCAGCGTGGGGAAGCCTGGCTTACTGGGGATCACACACTGAGTGCGTACAGGGCTGTGGGTCAAACCCTGTCTGCCTGGCTCCACACGGCCTCTCCAGGCTGCGTGCTACAAAAAGACAATGTTCTCTCCCTCTCTTTTAAAGTATTACTGAAGTGCTAGGCTTCCTGGGGTGATTTATGCAGCCTGTTCACAAGCATGGTGTGAGGCTCCAAGAAAGCCCCAGTCCAGCAAACACACCTTCCTGTCTGTCAGCACAGGACCCACCCCAGCCAGGTGTGACAACGGGTGAGGGTCTGGAGCGCGTGCCCTGTGAGAGCCCTCTGTGAGAACCCTTGGCAGAGTCAGCACAGGCAAGACTTGGTGGCTTTTCTTGACACAGCTTGTCAACATCAGAGGCTTCTGTGGTGGCCAGGGCAGCATGAGGAAGTTAAGACATCAGGGGTTGTGTCCTTCTTTGAGCATCTAGCAGAGCCTATAATTCATGCTGGGGAAAGTGATGGGACTTCGAGAGTTAGATCCCTGTCCTTGAATAACTTTTCCTATCTGAGATTTGAACAAAGTACAAAAGAGGCTAAGTTGTTGTTTAGATTGCCAGAGAACACAGAAGTGACTGGAATAAGTTGCCATAAAAGGAAAAGTACTCATTTCCAAAGCCTTTACTGAAATGATTGCTTTACTCAAATTTCAGATTTTCCTTGCAAGATACAAAACTAGCCAGAGGCTCTTGGTTAAAATCGAGCTTGTTTTATCTTAATGACATATGGGGATTCGACAGTAGGAAACTGGGGAGATTTTATACCTCACATGTAACCTAGAGCTGGTATTTAGAGGGATAGTGGGAAATAGATTGAGAATAAGTTACGGGTGAATACCAAAACTTAAAAGAAAACTTGGAAATGTTCTTTGTTATGATTGTCATAAAATATCTATTTTCAATATTCTTATTTCAGCTCTTTTGAATTCTTAAGCTGCTATGATTTGGCTAGTGCAGAAAAAGGGGTCGTTCATTACTCTGTAGTAATTCCCCAGCCAAGGCCCTACCTTGGGCGACGGCTTGTCATCTGCTTTGTGCTTTCACGGAGATTCAATAAAGGGAGCATCTTTTCCATTATAAAAAGGTAATTTCATTTTAAAAAGCTAGATAACTGTATAGAGTTTAAATCAACCCTGAAATAATATTGGAACCAGATCATACTCCGAGGTTAAAATAGATATCACGGGACATATTCAACAGTTCAATAACAAAAGCTCACAATCCAGGATTTATAGCCTGAAAGGCTTTTATTCAATTTAGAAACAAAGTAAATGGAAAGACTTGAGCAGAAATGTGCAGCTCCCAACCCAGCAATACGGGGCTCAGACATTTACCACACGTTTTAAAAAAAAATCAAAATATATACTAAATTTCAAATAGGTGTCAGGTATGCTGCTGTACAGTATGAATAAGAGACAGTCCTGACTGCAAGAAGTTTACAAATTAGATGCATTTAAGAAACTATTACCAGTTGTTTTGGGGTTGTGTCCTCTGGATGGGTTAGGATTAGATTCAACTGGAAGTGACAGAAAACTCCAAGTAACTATGACAAAAAGTAGTCATTTATTTCATCTCTCCACAAACCTGTGAGTCTGTGACTAGAATGTCACCTCCATGATATTCAAGGCTATAAGCTTCTAATTTATTTTTCTTTCCTGAACAATTGACTTCTACCTCATAGTCCAAACTGGCTGGTGTTGGACCAGGGTGTTGGCTGCAGGAAGATGGAGATCATTTCTTCCTATTTAGTAGCATGGCCCCCTGTTGAGGCCTTGCTGGAATGGATAATGAGTCTTCTGACATTTCTGTTCTCTGCTAAAAGTCAAGAGAATAATGGATATTTCAAGAGTTGACAATCATCATTGTACATGACAGATGCCTTTAAGAATCTTTTTAAAATCTAAGACCCTTTTAGGGAAGTTCACATATGCACACAAACGTTTTATACGATTTTAGGGTTTTTGCAGACTTCCCCTCCTGCCAAATCTGAACAAATTCCCAGGAATATGAAAACATGTAAATGACACTTTTCATCAGCACTGCCAACACCACAGACAGGGTTCTCTGATCTAAGATGGAGTTAGAAGTATCTCAGGGTTTTGGCGGTAAGGCTTGTAGGGACATGAAAGGGGAGAAAGTGGGGATGGGTATGTGAGGAGCATCCTATTACTATGCAGAACTGAGAAATTGACATACAAGCTGGAGGCTACCTCCTGATCACACTCTTTGCAGCTGGCCAGTGAGTCATTTCCTGAAGAGAACTGAGTTGTGCACCTTGGTGTCTACCACGACCAGCTACCGATCAGAGGCTTAACTTACTGCAGGATCATCAAAACCTACTGTGGATGTTAACGTCCCTCTTGTTAAAGTACCTCTGTGTTAGCACTGAACTTCTTCTTCCTCATTTGTTTATTTTGCATGTTGAATTGATTATAAAGCCACTTATCAATGTCTTTTGACTGAATTCCTTTGATCATTTGTAACTAATGGTTTAAGGAAGGAGCAGGACAGCATCACTAGGGTAAAGAAATAAACGAGAAGATTGAACACCTGAGCCATCTGTGGCTGAAACGTCACCTCCCCCATCACCTATGAAAGGAACTAATGATTGTTAACAGTTTGTGCTGTGGACGCTTCTCGTGATGTGATAGCAATTTCAGGCTTCAGAGTGTTATGCCAATGTTCTATGCACAGTTCAAGGAGGAATAACTCAGATTCTACAAGAAGAACAGTAACAAAAGAGCTTGATTACTTACAATGATCAAAATGGAGCTCAGTTGATGTTGTTGTTCAGTTCACAAGTTCTTTATTATTCACATAACTTACAGCCTATCATAGTTAGAACGTTATCAGCAACTTACCCGGCATAGCAGTCACAAGTGCTGTACTGGCTCTGGGCCAGGAAGGCTCCGCCATGAGAATCCTCCAAACATCTAGTGAAAATGTGAATTTAAGATATATAATGTTATTGCTACTTTTCCTCTATTGAACACCAAGTGCTAAGAGTTCACTTAATTATGCTCTTTATTTCATAACATGATAGCTCATTGGACTGCATTGGGCTTCATCCTTAATTTAATTTTATTTTCCCCCTATTATTCTTAATTCTAACCCTCTCCCTTACATGAGTATTCACTCTAATATGTTTGATATATATCCTTCAATAAATCTGTATCTTTGTAAAATCTGTAAGGTTATTTCGTGAGTATCTACTTTAAATTCATATAAACATTATAGTTTCCCTTAATTTCTAAAAACTTAACATTATTTTAAAGTTATACTGATGTTGCTGTACATCCATCTAGTTCTTTGATTCTAATTGCTGCCTAGCATTCCAGCACATGTGCCCACACCACTTTATTGACCTTTTCCCTAGTGACAGATCTCTCAGGTCACCTGCAACTCTCTGATGCCACACACCAATGCCTTTGACAGTCACATCTCCTGAGATAAGGTACATAAAATGTAAGCAGCAACTCAATGTGTTTAAGGGGTTCTCAGAGTTGGAACTACAAAACCTGTGCACACAGCAACAAAGCTTCTAGCATAGCGGTACTCAGCAGGGGGCATCTGGCACTCCTGGGGTCAGGAGAAATTAGGCAGTATCTGGAAACAGTTTTGATTGTCACGACTGTCACCTGGCGGGTGGAGGCTAGGGGAGCTGCAATGCAGGACAGCCCCCTATAACAAAGAATTATTCAGTTCAAAATGTCAGTAGCACTGAGATTGAGAAATCCTGTTATAGCAGAATTATTTTTAGCTCTGAAAATGTATTCTCTTTTTGCACTCTTTGAGTTTTGACCTGGTTTGGTTTTCCTGTTTCTACTTCCTTGCTGTACTGTTGTACTCACATGTCTTCTCCCGTTTGTCCTGCTTATGTATTGGCTTTGACCTCTGCTCTGTCTCGTGCTCTCACTGTGGTTACCTGTTCTGATTGGCATCAGTTCGTGGCAACTACTGTTTGCGTATCTGCAGTCAGCTCCTACTTAATCACTTGACTTGACTTCCCATCCCACCTCTTCTCACTCTGCAAAATAATACAGTAATATTTTTCATTGTAAATTAATAACTTGATATTTTGATTCATACCTCCATGAAGAGATACTAGTCACCAAGTTACCTCCAGTTTCCACTTCACCTTACTAATTGAACGCAAATTTTATTCCAGGTTGGATGAGTAAAATGTTAAATATCCAGGCCTTCTTTTTAGTTATTTGGGGCATGTGAGCAATAATTTTTGGGTAGTTCTTCCATACTGTTTCTTAAAAAGCAGACCAACAAATACCACACCTCCCTTTAGCTCTCTACCTCTTCTTCCTTATTTTTCCTGGAATGTGGACATCATTATTGGACCTCCAATAGCCATCTTGGATAAGAAAATAAAGGTGGTGACGGAAGTCGGTGGTAAGAATAGTAGGGATAGAGCTTGGGTTCATGGTGATAGTGCAGGCGTGGATCTCACCTCTGGACTCCTTCTATGTAAAAGAGAAATATGCTTTTCTCTACATTATTTAATGTTAGAGTGAGCTTAGCTCATGTGAGTTTCTCCTTTTACCCTCCATTAAGATGAGATGATTTTAGTGTACTCGCAAAATGAAGTCTGAGCCTAAAAAGCTAAAAGCACCAATCCTAGACCATACTGGACTCATGAAAGTCAAGTCTCCTCAGTAAGTCTTCCACCTTCCTGCTACCATTTCTAGGTGATAGCCTTTGACCTCACCTGACTTCACGCCTCAAGATTCACACCATTACAGGCCTTCAACATGAGCTATAGACTTTGGCAGAGGCTGTTCTGAGGTAAGGGATTGGTCCTAGGTTCAGCTCTTCCTCAATTACAAAGTTATTTTTATGAGGTTGGATCAACAACAGCATTTTTAGCATCCCTCTCTTCCAGAGATATCAAGGGTTAGTATTTTGACTGGATGATAGCCTTCTAAGGATGTTCAGAAACTGTAAGATAGTGTTAATAATCCTTCTTAGGGTGCTACAACTACTAAAGTGCAATCAACTTCATGGGTTTGGAAATACCAGTGTAACCACCTCAGACTAGGATATCCAGTTTTCATATAAATATTGTGCTAAATCGAGATATAGCTGTATTACAAGAGATGGGAGACTGGGATTTACTGTTCCTAGTTCTGGGGTGTTTCTAGGCCACAGTTTTTAGCCTAAAGGATGGCCTTCATTCCTCTGTATGCCTGAAGTACTGGGACAGACTCAGTGCTTGGAGTGGACTGTAAAGGGATTGCTACTACAATGAGTTAGTCTGAGTCACTTGCAATTACTCAGGGGAGCCTCACCAGTGTCTTTTTTTTTTCACAATTACTGACAAGATTTGACAGAAAGCATGGGAGAAGTTAGAGAATATGTGTGTGTGTATATATATATATAGTTCCTTAATTATATATATATTCCTTAATTATTTGTATATATATAAATACACACACACACACTTGGATGGATAAACTTAAATCTTTCAATCTCTTGGAATGACCTTATTATTCAATATTTAATCAGATTGCTTTGAATCCCAGCCCTTGACCCTTCCCAATACCTCCAAAGATCCCAGAAGCTTATTTTCCTGATTCACTTTATTTATTTATTTTTTAAATTACATTTTATTTATTATGCTATTACATTTGTTGTCATTTTTCTCCCTTTGCCACAGCACTCCCTCAGGCAATCTCCTCACATTGTTCATGTCCATGGGTCATGTGTAAGTTCTTTGGACTCTCCATTTCCACTGTACTTTATATCCCCTGGCTATTTTTTTTTTTAAATTTATTTATTTATTTATCTTTAGAGGGGAAGGGTAGGAGAAAGGGAGAGGGAGAGAAATATCAATGTGTGGTTGCCTCTCGTGTGTCCCCTGCTGGGAACTGGCCTGCAACCCAGGCATGTGCCCTGACTGGGAATCGAACCGCAACCCTCTGGTTCGCAGGCCCGCGCTCAATCCACTGAGCTACACCAGCCAGGGCCCCTGGCTATTTTGTAACCACCTGTTTTTATTTCTAAATCCCCTCAGCTCTTCATCCATCCCTCCATTCACCCCCATCTGGTGACCATCAAAATGCTCTCTGTAACTGTGACCCTGCTGCTCTTCTTATTTGCTTAGTTTGTTTTTTAGATTCAATTTTTGATAGATATATATTTTTTATTGTTCATAGTTTTGATCTTTTTCTTTTTCTTAAATAAGTCCCTTTAATATTTCATGCAATAATGGTTTGGTGATGATGAACTCCTTTAGTTCTTTCTTGTCTGAGAAGCTCTTTATCTGCCCTTCCATTCTAAATGATATCTTGCTGGATAGAGCAATCTTGGCTGTAGGTCTCTGCTTTTCATGACTTTGAATATTTCTTGCCAATCCCTTCTAGCTTACAAAGTTTCTTTTGAGAAATCAGCTGACAGTCTTATGGGAACTCCCCTGCAGGTAACTAACTTTGTTTCTCTTGCTGCTTTTTAAGATGATCTCTTTATATTTAACCTCTGGCATTTTAATTTTGATGTGTCTTTGAGTGGGCCTCTTTGCATCCATCTTGTTTGGGACTCTCTGTGCTTCCTGGACTTGCATGTCTATTTCCTTCACCAAATTAACAAAGGTTTCATATGACCAGCCATTCATATGGAAAAGGAGCTTGGATAGACCTGTAAATTGGATGGGACAGAGCCTCTGGGGATCCCTAAGGGGGTCAAACTGTGTTAGCCAAGTCGATGGAGTCTCAGATATGGCACCAGCTTGCAGGTTCCATGGAGGAGAGTTTAGAAGAGGGACAATGGGCTCTGCTCACCTTGATGCTAGACACTTCCATTTCTCCCTGTATGCCACTGGTGCCTTTCAAGCTGCTACCCAGGTGCTGAAGTTCAGAGGCAGTGATTCTGAGTAGATGAGTCCATGTGTGGTTTCTTTAAGAGGAACTACTTGGGGCTGTAGAAGTTTCCTTCACTGATTTAATCCCCACTGGTTTTTGCAGCCAGAAGTTGTGGGGACTTATCTTCCTGGCACTGGAACCCTGGGCTGGGGGGCCTGGTGTGGGGCTAGGACTCCTTGCTCCTGAGATATCCCTCCTGAAGTTTTATCCACCACATGTGGGTGTGAGACCAGCCAGTTCCACATCTGTGCCCCTTCTACCAGTCTGAATGGATATGGTTTCTTTAATTCTGTAGTTGTCAGACTTCCATTCAACTTGATTTATCATGGCTCTGATTGATGGTTGTTCTATATTTTAGTTGTAATTTTGATGTGGTTGTGCAAAGAGGTGAGCCATGTCTGCCTATGCTGCCATCTTGACCAGAAGTCCACTGATTCACTTTAGTTTTGAGTCCTGTCTTACGAATCTTTCTCTGCTGTGAATTTCATATACAGACTCTTTACACTCAGAATCACCAGGCTGGACATTATCCCTTTGTTTTTCAAAGAACAGGGAATATAAGACATAAGTTGCCACCTTCCTGCAGGGAAACTGAACTACAAAGTGGTTTAGTAATTTGATCAAAGTCACTTGACTAGTAAGTTAGAAGACTAAACATAGACTGTGTTCTCCAAGAACTTACAGTCTTATGAACGCCAACAATGACCACACAAAGTGATAAAAAGTGCTGTGACTGAGCATTGGAGGGTGGTTGTGAGTTGTTTTGCCTGGTAGAGCAAGTATGCACTGAGACAGGGAGGCAACACACTTGGGTTGAAACCTGAAAGATAAATAGGCACTCAAATTTGGGGGGAGCATAGAAGGGAGGAAACCTGGGGTCCAGAGGCAGGAGAGCATGGTGGTGTCCTGATTGACAAATATGGGAAGGAGCTACGGTAGCTAGAGGGCTCCTTAGACAGTAGTATGCTATGCTGAGAAGTTGGAGTTTTATTCTGCGAGCAACAGGAGACTATTGAAGGATTGTGAATGGGAATGTGATACGATTGAATTTGTAGGTGATGCTATTTTAATGAGCCCTCTGCTCACTGGCAGTATCCTTGTTCTGTACTGAAGCCTGTTACTGATGTGCTATTAAACAGGTCTATGTAATCAAGGACTGTTCCAGCCATGGCCAGAGATGAACGTGTCCGGTGAATGCCTGATGAGAAGCGGTGGTATCCTTCTGACCTGACGGTGCCCAGCCGATGCCTGGTAGGAAGAAACACTCACAGTTTGTGTCCAGGGAGAAGCAGACATTTTCCAGAGCATCTCTTCTAGAAATAGTTTAACTTGTTTTCAGAGGGATGAAGTTCAACCTAATCAGAAAACGGCCAAAAGACAGAGTGATCTGGATTACTGTTGCTGTGACTCCTTGGGGGCTGGTAATTTTAGGCTTCGCTAACTGCCTGGTATTTTTCTTGGCAATTTAGTGAGGTATGCAGAAAAGAGAGCTGGGCCTGCAACCAGAAGTCCCCTGGAGCAAACTCATTTATGTTACTCAGCAGGTATATAGTCCTTTCTTAAAAAAATTGAGGTTTAACTTCTTTATATATGATGGTGATGAACATTATATTACCCTACAAGTAGATTTGATAGATTGAATGAGATAAAGTATGAAGTACTCGACACCAAGTAGTAGTGAACAGGCTTATTATATTGGGTTGCCTGGGCAGCAAGACTCAGGGAATTTTATAAGCTTTACCACGACTAGCTGTGTCCACTTCAGCAAGTCTTTAATAATTGCTGACTTACTCGATTTTGTCTTCACACAACCTGTCAATCAATCCTACCAGTTTCTCTGATTCATTTCTATTTTGCCTGGGCAGCCAAATGTTCTATTTTTAAAAATTTGTCTTGTAATTCATTGATAATAGGGACTGGTTGTGAGATTGCAATCTAAATCACCGATTGTTGTATATATAACTCCCAAGTTTTAAGGACCTTCTGTATTTTGAACATAGGATAATGTTGGTTACAGGCCTCTCTGATCCACTGAGAATCTGCACTCTGCCCGTCTCCTCCACGCTGGCCTCCGCTGCCTGTGCTCGATTACGCAGCCCTTCCTGCCCACTGCTGACGCTCTGGCTTCTCCCAGTGCCGCATTCTCTCCCAGCAGGTTAGTGTTATTTAACTAAACACAGCGTTAATGTCAACATTTCTGCACCCTGTTAGCCATTCTGGATTAAGCAGCGTTTATGCCACACATGCAGTGAAACTAGTGTTTTAAAACAAAACAAAACAACACTCATATAACCTTTAAAAATGCAGCAGTTGACACATTTTAGAGGAAGTTTCGCTCCTAAACGTCCTGTGATGAACTGAACAAAAGGTAAATTTAGTTTCCTTTTCAAAACCAGTCATTTTCAAAATGAATGAATCAGACTATAGGAGTTTCTGTTCTGTAGTTAGTTTGCTTCTGTTCACTGGCTTCAATCTTGGAGTCCATGTGGGCCTAAGACTGGCTGATAAGATCAGGGTGTCTGCAGCAGCTGGAGGCACTCTCCCGGGAACTTGGTTTGTGTGATTTCTGCCCCTTAAACGAAGAGGCTCTGTTAACCTCAACCCTGACTTTCTGAAACTCTACTTACTTGCCATATACAAACGTCAGGAGCAAGTTGACGTAGAATATTAACAACTGTTATTTATTCAGTGAAATCTCCTTACAATCATTCTTATCTGAGCCAATTTTGTACTGATTAGTAGACTAGACTATGATTTGAAATACCTTTGAAAGAGATTATAGGTAGCCCATTTGTTTAAAATACCCAAACATAGTGCACTTGCTGTACAATATGCTGGCCTGATTTCATATCGGATGAGAAGGAATTATTCCAGATTCCCTCAGAAGCCCCAGAAATAACAAAGTACCAGTGGCAGCAGCTGTCCTCTGGAACACACCTGGATAGTAGCCTGGAACCTAGCCTAGTCACTCTGGGCGGCTGTTCTTCAGCTTTGGAGCCCGGATTACGATGAACAGTTTCATTAGGTGATTTTAAGTGTGAACACAAGGCATCTGTAAGAACTGGGACATCCATAACGTGTGAGCTTTCATCTTGGATATGCATTACAACCCAACCTGTTAACATCCACAGTTCCAAACGTGGATGTTAGATGAGAGATTGATGATGACTCTTGAATAAGTCCAATTTGTGATCTTTTACTTTTGGTTGCTACTTATTTTATTCCCCCCGCCCCAATGTAAAGACCCAGATATCTGATTTAGACCCACACAGATAGTGGTGTGAAAATATCCTACTCTTTTTATTCTTGGACTGCAGGTAAGTTGTTACCTGTGTTAACACTAGGAAAACAAAGTCTCCCAGATTCATTTATGACTTGGCTTAGATTTCTATCAACATGCTTACAGGATTGCTACCAAGGTATACTTAATAATATTTGCTCAACTCCGAATTATTTCCTTTTATTTCTTGCTGACTTTCAGCACTCCCCCCCCCCCCGCCCCCAACCCCGACATGATGGCTACAGCATAATCTAGCAAAGCCAAGCATTATCTATATACAAGTAAAACTGGTACATGCTGATTTGGTCTCCCACCAAACTCTCCACATTAAACTTGTTTCTTCTTTAGAAGTTTTTAGAACTGTTTCCCTATTTGCTTACAATGTTTTAATTCCAGCCTTGCAGCAACACTGTCTGTTTCAATGGTGTGTGCTTTTCTTGCTTATATATGTGTGGAAATGACTACTGGGTGCTGTATCTCCCCCACGTCCGTTGAGAAGTGCAGCTCTAAACTGCTGCGCGGTCCCCATGAGTCTCAGTTCAGCTGGATTGGTGCAGGGAGCAAGACCAAGGTGCCATTTCACTCTGCACAGCCTTTGCAAAGCTCCCGGTGCACAGACACACTGCACCTTTGGGGATGGCTGCCCCGTGAGGCCTCGCTCTCCCACGCCCATCTCCTTCTCCATTCTAAAGTTGATTCATCAACCACATGTGAGAATAATTGCACAGGTCTGAGGAAATTAACAGACTGAATGAATGCTGGTAAGCTCTTTAGATGAGAAGTACGTTACAATGGCTAATCATTATTTATGTCAATATTTTTACTTTTTTATTATATGAAATAGTATCTACAGAGTTTCTGATGACAAGTTAAATTTGCTAAAATATCTTTGCTTTGAGGTAAACCATATAAAGTTGTTTAAGCCAAAATGTTGATTTCAAATATTTTCTTTTGGGTCAGTTGGCTTAAGTCCAAATGAAATCCAACCAAAACAAAACAACACCAAATCATGCAAACAATAATGTCTTTATCAATGGTCAATATATCTTACTGTGTAACCAAATTATGGGGCAACTTTATATGCTTAAAATTATGTGTTCTGAAGTTGCGGGAACTGGGTACAAATTCAAACTTTGCCTATTCTTCTGGGAGATACTGAGCAGTTATTTAACCTTTCTCAGCCTCAGTTTTCTCATCTGTAAAATAGAATAGTGGGATGACTAAATACTCTAATGTATTTTTTAAATAGTGACCCATTCAAAATAAGTGCTTGATTAGCCTTTTGGGCTACTATAACAAAAATACCATATGCTGGGTGGCTTCAAAAAACAAACATTTATTTATCATATTTCTGGAGGTTGGGAAGTCCAAGGTCAAGGTGATAGGAGATTTGGTGTCTGCTGATAGCCTGGTTCCTGTTCATTTGGCCTCTTCTTAATGTGTCCTCAAATGGCAGAAGGGATGAGCCTTTCTGAGGTTTCTTATATAAAGGCATACTGGTATCCATAGGTATTACTGGCTGACTTTGGATAGCAAGCAGATCTTTTGATTTCCAGGTACTTAGGGAAAAAAACCCTAAAATATGTTCCAAGTAGAAGAGAGATCCCTTTAAAGAAAAACTGATAAGGGAATGTAAGAGCTGTCGACGTATAATGAAGGGCTGTAACTCTGCACACCTGTAACTGCTCAGTCAAGGAGTGCTAAGAGGTCTCCTGGGTTCTAGCTACATAGAGAAATTTAAATTTTATTTGCTAGGACAGGCCATTTGAAACGTTTTCTGAGTGTAATTCTACTCCATGCCTTCATATTTTAGGTATTTTCCATGCCTCTTTGAAGGAAACTGGAATTTTCTGGGTACTTGTCTCATCTACTTAAAATTTTACTGATGATATTCCCTTATGCTCATTTAGTTCCTTACAATTATAAAGCATTAGTTGTTTCATCATCTTAATAACTGGGAGGGTTAGTGTGAGCAGCGAGGAGAATTTCCTCTTCACAAAGAGAACTAGGGCTCAAGTAATTTTTGACATGTGCAAGTTCACTGGCTGGTGTACTGAGGAGATGGGGGGATATTCCAACTCTGGCCTAGGGATTTCCTCATTGATTCAACACATATAGCTGGATAATAGATTAATTAGAGGACCATTTCCTTCTGCATTAGGCTGCTCTTGCTGCCGTAACAAAATATCACAAACTGAGTGGCTTAAGTAACAGGCATTTACTTTCTCCCAAGTTCTGGAGGCTGGGAGTCGAAGACAAAGGTACCAACAGGGTTGGTCACTGGCGAGGGCCCTCTTTCCGGTTTGCAGATGTTCACCTTTTGCTGTCCTCCTGTGACCTTTCCTCTGCACACTTACACAGGGAGAGAAAGATCTCGGTGTTTCTTCTTGTGTGGACATCAGCCCTATCAGATGAGGGTTCCACTGTTATGACCTCATTTAACCATCATCGCCTCCTCAAGGGACACACTGCAGTTGATAGCACCACTAGAGATCACTGTGTTCTGAATCCACTGTCCATGCCAGATGATGTAATGGGAAAGAGCGAGAACGAGGAGATCCACTCCCACCTTCACCATGCAGTGGTCACACTACTGCAGGCAATTTAACCTCCGGGAGTCACAGTGAAAACAGCACCTAACAGAGCTGCTGTGTTCGAGAAAATGAAATGACTTCGGTAAAGTGCCTGCCATAAAGAAAAAAAAAACTGTTTAAATATTAATGCCCTATTTCTTTCAATGCCACTGATAAGAAATAAAATAAAATAGCAATTAACTTGTCTTGACCATTAAATTTGAATTTTAAGGGGAAAGAATTGTGCGGTTGTTCAACAATAAAACTTTTAGATGATATATTTTTTTCCAAATTGTTCTCACAGTTTCCTTGTTTTCAAACAGCATTTGCTTTTAAACCATATTTTCATGATTTAAACAATCATGTTTAAATTGAAGGATCACTGTAAAAATCCTTGTCTATGGGTGGTCTAAAACAGAGTGTTTTAGATGAAGTTGTTTATTTTGTTAATTCAGTCACAATCCTGTTTGGACTTTCCTACCCTGGATAGTATCACATTTTACAGACATGTGAGTGAAACACGCTGATGTTAAAAACAAAGACACCTGCATCTAGCACAAACACAACCTTCTAAAATCGTGAGGATCAGCTACAGACTTGTCTACACAACCCGCTGACTGATGTCTGTAGCTTATCTGGCTATAGCAATTGTTTGAGCCATCAACATAGAAATACACAATGTTTATAATGGGCCACATTTTGATGTTTGTGTTGGGAAAGAAATGCTGGACCGCTTTGAGCACCTTGAAATCAAAGCCCATTGATATGGACTTACAATTTTGAGAGTCTTCATCTTAAATTTGGATCTTAAAAACTGAAGTATGAGAAATGGTGGGTTCATCCCTTCTGTTTTTTTTTATGATTTTATTACATCCCTTGCCCTTTCTCCTTGGAATGTTTAAAGAAGTCTTTAGCTTCTTTCCTTTTTTTTTTTTTTTTTTTTTTTTTGCTTAGAATGTTGTTTGTAGACTGAAATCAACCAGGGACTTTTTAATATCTTGATGCTTAAACAAATTACCTCAGAACTTTTGAGGTGGGCACAGGCATCCATATGTATTTGTTAAAGATCTCCAGATGCTTCTCAAGATTCAACCAACAGGAGTTTTCAACCTGGCTGAACAGTAGGGTTACTCGGGAGAGTACAAACTATCAATGCCTGCGGCCCCAGGGTAAGCTGCTCTGATTTGATCTGTTTGTGATTTTTCGCTATTAGCAACTTCTCTGTAATAAATGTCTAGAGCCAAACCCACAGCTTTGAGCTGTGAGAGCAAAAAACAATAAGCTCCTTTGCTTGCCTCTGCCCCATCTCAGGATGGTGCTTAGAGATCCAATTCCCAGGTTCTGTTGTATTGTATTGAATGCTTTTGCCTACCACTTTACACAAATATGAATGGTTTGTATGAAACCACTCTCATGGTTAGGAAAAAAAACAAGTTGAATATGTACTTCCAAAACATGAATTGTGCATGTAAAATTTTTTTCAGAAGCCAAAAATGTTAGAAAAAACAAAAACTAATAATCAATAATAATTAACTTACTTTTTAGCATTTATAGTGCCAGGACTATGCTAAATATTTCTTGTGTATTATCTTACTGAAACATCCAACCATCCTGTCAGGTAAAGACCACTGTTAACCTTGTTTTTTAAGATGTGAAAACTGAAGGTTCATTTTCAAGGTCACATGCCTATTGAGCAGCAGTGCCAGGCCTGAGGTTTTACCTTACTTATAAGCTAACATGTTAGCCTCTCACAGTTTCATTCATGTTGGCAAAGGACATGCAACTCCTGGATCAAAGACAAAGGACACAGGCGGCAGCACTCGTTTTATGTTGGTGTTGGTTACTCCTGCACCTCAAGCTCCCGGATGGTAATGTGGATAGTAAGATTGATTTGGTGGGTTTGCAACACAGCTGAGGAACTCCAAGTTTAGAAAATCCAATCCTTTTAATGGGCTGCACACCAACTTGTCCAGCATTTGCACTAGATGGATACATTATCTTTATTATACTGAAACACAAATAAATATGCTCTCTGTTCCAGAGACACTTGGACTATAGCTCTGCTGTCCAAGGTTGTTCACTGTACAAACAACTTTGAAAAAAAAATCCCAGAATAAAGACTGTCAGTGTCTGAGCTAGAAAGATGTGCAGAAAGGTGAGAGACCCATGGAGGAATGCCTTCCCACATGATGTCATGTTTTGAGCCCCAGTGGTCTGACTTTAGGCTGTGCTTTTAACTACCACACAGCCTGTCCTTGATAAACTGGAATACGTATCAGGAGAAAAGATATGGGAAATAAAGTATAAAGAGGTAGAGTGGGAGGCTGTGGAATAAGTGTTGAAATGGAGAAAGGAATTAACTAGTTATGTACCATTTCCATTACTTATGAGCAATTCACTGTTAAGGATATGAATCCTTTTACCTGGAGCTAATACTCATTCTGTTTCACTTTAGCTTGATTTTCTGGGGATAATTGAGAAAATCAATTTACTCTCTTTCCTACTGCTGACACCTCAAAAAGTCAATGAAGAAGGTTCAGAGATTGAGTGTGTTTGTTCTGCTAGAACATTATTCCAGGAGATGTCTCAGGGATTCCTCTAGGATGGAATGGTTTTCTTTACAGTATCAACATTTACAGAACACATCATTATTAATACAGTATTGAACTGTAACCAGAATGTGGGGTCCATAATTGTGTCCCTTTTTTATTGAGATGGCATTGTTCTATAAAACTATAGGTTTCAGGTGTACAATTCTATATTGTATCATCTGTATATTGTATCGTGTGTTCATCTCCCCAAGTCAAGTCTCCTTCCATCACCATTTATCCTCCCTATATTGTCTGTTTCTATGTGAAATGTCATTTTAGCCAACAAGCCTTCAAATGAAATTTTCAAATGTAATTCACTATAAATGGGGAGTATTTCCATAATATCAGTTGTTTACTTATTTCTTTTAAAAAGGTAAGTTTCAAAGCTTCATTTTCAATCGTTTCTTGACTGTAACGTAACAGGTGCCATATATCTTCTAATCCCTCCTTAGTGAAACAGTTCAGCAAAGGACTGAGAGAAATAATTTCCGATACAGCATGGCTGCATGCATTCTAATACCAACTGGGTAAATGAACCAAACACATACTTTAAGGGTAGGATAATAGAATATAAACTAAAATGGTGCATATATTAACATAACATGATTTACATAGTGTAAAGATATAAAGTGTTTGTTCCTCAATTTATGCATGGATGCAGACATTCAGGGAGTGCTTTGCTGGCTTCCTACCTTTATGGGAATAGCCAATGATTATCTTACTATCTCCTGAAATGCTCTACAAGTAATTCAAATTGATGACAACTTCAATGGTGCCAAATGGCTTGGCAGGAAGTCAAAGACTTCTTTGAACACGGCCACTTGTGCTGGCCTGCTCTGTAACTCGATATAATGTTATTTGACTGCTGCAACATAACATTAGGTGTCTCGTGCAAAATTGGGAAGCAGCACTCTCTCCAACCTATCAACATGAGAAAAAATATGGCTCTGAACAATATGTGTGGAAAGGGATTCATTTTCTTCTATGTATTTGCCAGTTTAACATAAGACCATTGAGTCTGAGGCAAATGGCGTAGGTGAATGAGTGGGATGTGCCCGGAGAGATCCATGCTTCACCATCCAGAGAAGGCAAACTAGCCAATAGATAAAGGATAGTTAAAGGCACTCGTCTTTCATCCACTGTTTATTCCTGAATTCTAAATACCACTTTTTTTCAGGATATTTAATCTCAACTCTTTCCGTTCCTAGCATTTATTGAAGATGAAAAGATAATCTGCTTATTGACTTGAAATTGTCCCTATAACATTTTTGGTCATTAGATTACTCCTCTAAATATACTGGCCTCACGATTTTTGTCAAGGAGGACAGTGACATGGCTGTGGGAGTCGGACACAGCATGGCGGCTGCCTCGCCCTGCCTGTTACCTGCGATGATGATGCTATTAAGTGACCTGTTCAGGTCAGTGTGTATCACATGGGTCAAACTTTTCTAGTTTTTATAGTCTTCTTTGCATGGACTGTTACATTCTGAAGGTTTTTATTCAGGAAAAATGTTTTATTTTTAGCTTCTGAAAAAGATAATGTCAATATTAGCAAGTTTTGAATAGAAACTAATTCTTAAAATTTATTAATTTCACTTAATTTTGAAACAAATATTAAGTGTATATTATTGTAACTGTGAACCAAGTGTGTGTGTGGGGGGCTACATCCTGAAGACAAAGAAGTAAATTATACATAATCTGTATAATTGAGAAGTTGATAGCCCCACAGATCTCAGAAGAAATGTCAGTTCTTGCAGGGTAAATAACTTGGAAAGTTTTTTCTCATTTTTAAACTTTATGTATTGGTCCAAATGTTCACATGCAAGTTGCTAAAAGCCACACATGTCAGACACTGCGCTGTATGACCCAGACCTCGTTATCCGTGTTGGCAGGCTTCAGTTCTAGAGCCGCTCCTGGACTTGCCCTGTGCTGCCTCACTCAAGGATAAGTTTTGTCCCTGGATCCTGGGACTGGAAGATGGTGTGTAATAACCCAGCCTTCTCATCCTAACTCAGGACAACTCTGCAGGACTGTCTCAGCTCCGGGGAGCTCCCTATAGTATTTTTATGTAGCTGGGGTAGGTATGGGTTTCCTAAAATTGGTGATACAACTAGATGAACCATGTTGGGTTAAACACATTATGTTTCATTCTTTCTGAAATCTCACTAAAATGAATTAAAGGAATTAAAACAATTTAAAAGACCCACAAGGAAAAAGTAAATAATAAAAGAGAAGACTATAATAGACTAAAAACATAAACCATTTTTTTAAATGTTGGAAAGCTAATATACATGAGTGATGATTGACTTACAAATTACAGAAATCTCAAATCTAAGCCTGCCGGTGGGGAAGTCAAGAAGAACCAAGACAGTTTGTACTATGGAGGCCCGAAAGGCGAAAGAGTCGATTGTGTTAGGGACCTCAGGATACAGGATGTAGGACTGGACTGTAAAGAAAGGTTAGTTGAAAATCTTGAAAGTATTAGACCACCAAGTCACTTTCCAGATTACACATGATTACCTGTCTCCAAAGCTTGAAGAAGACTGAAGTAAAATTATTGCTCTCATTGAATCAGATAAATTCTGATTTGGGAAATACTGAACACACCTAGGCAGCTGTGATGAACCACAGGAATTGAGAGAAAGGATACATAATGAATTATGAAATCCATACTCCATCCTTTCCCTGCTTGGTTCCCAGAATGCTCTCAGCTGTGTGATTTCCCCAGGTGAGAGGTTGGAAAATTGCTTTCTAAAGAAACTCATTGGTATAAGTGAAAAGTCCTTTATGCTGAGTCAGGGACCTCAACAAAATTTCAGAGTCTTAATTTGATCATGCTACAATAAAGCCCAGCATTTGTCGAGATTAATCACATATATAGGCTTTCAGTCATCATTTTAGTGCCTTGTTCTTAAATGCGAAGAAACAGTCCAAATCACCTGACTTTCATGGAAACTTCTGTAATGAAGATGAAGGGAAAAAAGAGAAGAAGAGGAGGAGGAGGAGGAAGGAGAAAAAAGTCAGAAAAAACAGAGACAATACAGATAGCAGGCAAACACACACATACACAACCACTGCTATCAACTGAATATATGTGTTTCTCCCATATTTCTCCCACTTTTCTGAATTCTTCTCTCTGGGCTAATAATCAAATTAGCATGACACAGACTAACAGGAGAAAATGATTGACTCTGTCCCATACATATATACAGGGGTTCCATAAGGATATGAGGGCCCCAGGCACATTAGGCAGATGAGGTTTAAACGCCATTCTGGACTAAGGATAGGGAGACATGGGTCTAAGATTTCAAGGAGAAAATAGGCAGTTCCTGGGTAGATAAGAAAGAGTGAACTTGTAAACAGATTCTTTCTGGGCCACCCAGAAAAAATCTGAAGCAGAGTGGAACCCACCAAACTGGCTTTGTTAGATTTCTCCTTGTCTGCCAACTTAATTCTACATGCTAAGGTGGATATGCTAAGGTTCCCTTCCTGAAGCTGGTTTTTATATATGGATTTATTTAGACAGTTAAAGGGGGAGAGTGAAAGGTTTTTTTCTAAGTTTTGTTTTTTGTTTCTTGAAAGTAACTAGCTTAAAATAATCAGTATCTTAAAAGGCAACTTTGGGGTGGCAAACTCTAGCTCTCCTCAAAGCCTAATCCCCAGGCGTGATGATATTTGGATGTGGGGACTTTGGGGTGACTAGGTCATGAGGGTAAAGCCCTCATGAATGGGATTAACATCCATATAAAAGACTCCAGAGGGCTCCGCCACCACATGAGGACACAGTGGAAAGATCACCATTTATGAACCAGAAGAAGGTCTCACCAGACACTAAATCTGCTGTCAGCTTGATCTTGGACTTTCCAGGCTCCAGAACTATGAGAAATAAATGTCTGTTGTTTATAAGACAGACTTTTGGTATTTTGTTACAGCTGCTCAAACAGACTAAGACACACATACATATGTACAATCACATTCATACACATCTTAATTAAAATTCTCATGGTTACTGTACACATGACATAATAACAAGGGACCGTAAAATAAAGAGAAGTCAGATAATAAGAAAGAGCTCTTAGAACATAAAAAAATACCATTAATGGAAAAAAGAGAAGAGTTGAGAGGTGAATTTTAAAATATCCTTCAAAAAGTACAACATTGTAAAAGCAATAAAAAATGATAAATCCAGAAGATCTGACATTGAGCTAAAATGAGTTCCAGAAGGAGAGGGAGAAGAAAAGAGGTGGGAGAAAATTATAAATACATAAAACCTTTCCCAGATTGCCCAGTTTGAAAAGCCCATCAAGTTTTCAGCAACAAATTTGAGGTGCCCAACAAAGTATGTCATCTGGACATTTCCAATGTCAGGGCCAAAATGAAGAACGCACCTCAAAGATTCTAAAAGAAAGAAAATGTCATATATAAATGAATTAGAAATCATAATGGCATTAAGTAACTCTGATGTCTAGAGTGGGGAACGGCAAACTATGGCCTCTTTTCATAAATACATTTTACTGGAACACAGTGGTGCCCATTTATTTACAGATTATCTATGTCTGTTTTTGAGTTACAAACAGTAGAGTTAAGTGGTTTCAACATAGATCATGGAGGCTGCAAACCATCAAAATGTAGTATCTGGTTCTTTATAAAAGCATTTCTGCCAACACCTGCACTAGAAAACAACTGAGTAATGCCTTCAAAATCATGAGAAAATATGATTTAGAACTGATAATCTGTTACCCAGCCACACTAAAAATCAATCAATAATGTGGAATAGTGACATTTTTAGACATGTAAAACCTTGAACATTTTACCTTCCAAACACTCTTTCTCAGAAAGCTACTAAAAAAGATGAAGGGTATTTAAAAATAATAATTTAGGCAAATTTTAGGAAAAAGTCTGTAGATCAAATGGCACATTTGGAAGTAAGAAGATGGAAGATTTAGTAGGAATATTTTAATAAAAATAACATTGCTAGAATACTGAATAAATATATTTAGAGGAAATTGGAGCACTTGTGATAAATTTGCCTTTGGTATACATTTTAATACATTTTTAAAGCATGCAAAATATAAGGCAAGTACACCTGTAGAGAAGCAAATGTTTGTGCAAGAAAGAAAATGTTATTACTAGCATACTTAGCAACTCAACTATGAACAATATTTACATGGTCATAACAATGTAAACACGGAACACTGATTTAATTCAAAAAGGTGATTTAACCGTATGTGAAGGATGCAGAAGTGTGCGTGTGAGCGCGTGTGTGCCCGTGGAAGGAGCATGACACACGAGGGAGCTAATCTTCCTTTTCCATGTAAAAGTAAAATTATTAGTAGCAGTGTATTAGTTATTTTGAAATATGGACGTAAATACCCTACGAAAAAGCTGAAAGAGATTAAAGTGGTTGCTTCTTATTACTGAGAACTGGGTGTTCACAAGGATAATCTGTAGTGCAGACAGAGGATAGCAGTTTTTATTTCGTTCAGTATATATTTTTTAAATTGTGAGCTTCTTAGGTTCATGAACATGAGATTTAAATCTTAGTTAAAAGACTGAAGTCTAACCATTTAATCATTGGAGGCTACTCAAACTTCTTTAATTGCCAGCTTTCATGAACAAGATCAGACATTCATGGATGCTGGAATATCTCCAGGGTGAAATGTCACCGTTTTGTAGACACAGATTTTCCCCACCTTGATTGCACATAGCTATGTCAGAATTAAGGAACAGGTACAAATCACTGAGAATGTGAAAACTCTTCAGCTTCCTAGAAACAGGTCAAATATTCAAGGGAAAAGTGGTATAAATGTAATTTCTTTCTAGCAGTTTCAGCAATCTGTTACAAAGATAGTCACTGAAAGAGTTTTAGAATGTAAAACTAACTTTAAGGCAGATGGATTGATGCCTAAGAAAATTAATAATTCATAATTACAGGAGATGAGAATGAATATAAAAGTGATGGCTACAAAAATCTGCTGATTAGACTAAGAGATTAACCTACTTACATTTTGGGATTTCGGCTCCATTCCCGGATGAGGACCTGAATGCACAGCAGCAGTATTAAGTGTGGCATCTTTTATGCAACACTAGTAACACACTTCCACTGGCAATCATGACTTACAATGCAGTTCATATTTTGTAGAGGTTTAATGTATGCTTCCCTAAAGAAATTTTTGTTTCAGATGTACTCTTGAAACTACAACCTAAAGGTCACTCACAAATGTTCTCACTCCAATTCATGGTAGCGTAGTAGTGCTCTTGAAACAATTAAAAATACAGCCCAGCTGGTGTGGCTCAGCTGGCTGGGCAATGTCCCACAAACCGAATGTCCACAAAGTGAAGGTTCAGTTGCCGGTCAGTGCACATGCCAGGGTTGCTGGTTCAGTCCCTAGTTGGGGCGTGCGAGAAAGGCTGTCAATCGATGTTTCTCTCACGGGTGAGACACAATGATGTTTCTCTCCCTTTCTTTATCCCTCCTTTCCCCTTAATCTAAAATTAAAAATTAAAAATGGAAAAAAACAGATAAAAATATAATTCATTTGAAAGTCAAAGAAGAATAAAATGTGTGTGTGTGTGTGTGTCTGTGTGTATGGAAATACAAAAAATAATGAGAACTATGCAATTTCCAATACTTTCTATACCCAAGTCTTGGAGAAACCAATGAAAATAATGAAGAATAAAATATATTTATAAAATAGTGAACAAGAATAGTTAAGAATCAACATTATACCTTTGAAAAGGTAGTTATTTGGGGATTTGGTTGTTGGAATTCCTCATGTTTTAGAGTTCCCTTCCACTGAATTTGTCTAATTTAAAGTGATTTTTAGCCCTGGCTGGTGTAGCTCAGTGGATTGAGCGCGGGCCTGCGAACCAAAGGATCGTGGTTCGATTCCCAGTCAGGGCACATGCCTGGGTTGCAGGCCAGTTCCCAGCATGGGGACACACAAGAGGCAACCATATATTGATATTTCTCTCCCTCTCCCTCCCTCCTACCCTTCCCCTCTAAAGATAAATAAATAAAAATCTTAGAAAAAAAATTTTAAAGTGATTTTTATAAAGTTGATGTGATCTAACTGCTAACTACCATACTGGAGTTTCTCAGTATGCTTAAAATGCTTGGCACAAGGTAACCTTCATCATGAGTCTGAGGCTTCTCCACGCAATTCTCACGTACGCTGCTACTATATAGCAAGCTAGATGGGAAGACAGGAAATTACAAAGCTACTAGCACATCTTTCTTGCTTTTTCATTTTAAAATTTATTTTAAAAAGTTATTCAAGGTAATTCAATTGGAAATAGTTTCTCCAGGAAATTTTTGGGGTGATATTAGAAAGGAGATTTGGATACTGAGATAAAAAATGCTTAGCAAATGCCCAGCACAACCCTTCCACTTGTGTGCCTGGCTGCCTGACAACCCTTTCCTTGGCAGTAACCAGCCTAACATTGTGTGATTATTCTGTATGAAACCAGTGTCAACCTGCTTCACTTTGCCTGGGAAGAATTATGGCATGAGGTAGAGATTTACATAAATTAATGGGTAATAGCTAACTGGTCACATGTTTGGAAAATTGGAAGGAATATAATGGGAGAAGTTGTGACATTAAATTCTGAAAGGGAAATGCAGATGAAACTTATAAACTAAGTCCTCAATGCCCATCTCAGCATCTATTATAAAGGAAGTTCTTAAACACCAGTTGGATAGGATGCCCACTCTAATTTACAGTTAGCTGTTTAGCACTGCCATCCTAACACTTGCTCAATGGACTCATAAAGAAAGTGATGATATTGGTAGAGCGAGTGTGGAGTCCATACTAGCAATGAGAACACTCACTTCTCACCAAGGCTGGCCTGGCTGTTCACTGAGAGTTAAAATTGCAAGAAAGCAGGGATTAACCTGGGGCTTTATGGTCCAGCACAAATAATGTCCCTTTCTTACTACAAAATCATAAGCACGTAATTCTGTAGCATAACAATATCACACTCAAGCACACCATATGACATTTTAAGTGAAATGTTCAATTAAAACTATAAATTATTACACCCATATTATTGCCCCACCAACCACACTGAAGCAGGCGCTGCTGCTGCCAGCCCCTGCAGTTTTATACCTCTGTGAGCATCCAGTCCTCTGAGAGCGGATCAGTTACACTTGGAACTGCCTGCACTTTATCTTTTCTAAATTTGCATTTGTTCCCTTATCATAGCATGGCTATACATTGATAAAATCCTCTGCATCCTGTCATGCTATTCCTTATCATGTTGCTTCTGACCAAATCATTTGATTCGGGGCAAAGAAGTACAGAAACAGGTTGATGTCCACGGGGTTCATTAGAGTTCAGTTATGGTTCCATTTGGCCCAAATCATCTTATGAGATTTGGTGTTTCCATAATGCCAGAAAATATGAATTCAGTGATTAAGGAAAATAAGTGGAGGGAGCTGATGTTTGCTTTCTGACACAATGGCTCTTGTCATTCAAGTTTTAATTTTATTTTCATTTGGGGAATGTTCCCTCCAGTGAACATAACAATGAGTTCATTGCATTCAAAGTTTGGACTACCATCTAGTAATTTGGCCTTTGCCATGGAACTGGAAAATTGTGAAAAACAGAATTATGGCATAAATAAGGGTTAGTGGCCGTGCTTATCAAGGAGAAGTAGGGTTTCTGCCATACTGAGGGGAGAGAAAGATGATGGATGGTAGGAACCTAGGAGACTATTTGGGGTACCAACTTGTTTCAGTATGTCAGAAGAAACAGTTAAGGTAAGACTATTACAATGCCAGAAAATGGACGTGGATTTGAATAAATTTTCGTTGTTTCTTTGGGTGAATAGGTAAATTTTTGTTATACGAGGATATCGATGGAAGTGTGTAGGTGACAGTTGGGTGTGCAAATATATTGTATGGTCAAAGAAGTGAACTGTAGTAGCATTTGCTTTTTATTGTCAATAGAGCATAACTTTCTTTTTAAAAACATACCAGCATTCCTGTTCCTTCTTGAGTAATTACTTCTCTTTTGAATATAATCGTATAGATCTGTTGTAATTGTTCATGCCCTCTCTTAGTCAAGGGGCAGCACATGACCCCAAGATAGGTGAGTTGCTTACTATTTTAAATCTTGACCGATGAAACAATGCAGCTGGCTGCGTTTGGAGGTAGCGATCATCCTTGGGGTTGTATATTGACTATATTTTTCATGTCACAGCCTAGTTTGTTCCCTACACAATTTCCACACTATCTTCTATCTTCAAATTATGTTGTGAGATTCCAACAACTTTCCAATAACTTCTCTTTTGCTTAAGTTAGCCAGAGTATGTCTGTTCCTTAGAATTACTTATTAGCACAGAGAAAAAAAGATGGAGAGAGTACAGAGAAGCATGCAAGATGCTAAGTGGTCTGAATTATTTAAATGTTGTGGGGAACTAAGGGGATGCAAATAGCAGAATGTATAGAGAGGGATCCTGACAAGAAGTTCTCTTGTGTTGACAATTACATCTGATGTTAGAAGGTGCACATTGCACTAAAGAAGACAATAAGGGAGTTATGTTGTCGTGAGAGGGACAGGTGTTAGTGGGTAAGTTGACGGGTAGAAAACTTTGTGGATGTTTACAGATAATTCCTACTTAGTATGTAATAAAAAATTAAGAAGGAGTTCATTTTGAGAGTATTTTATTAGGCTATTTATATAGTCATATTAAGATATGTTTAAAAATGCTTAAAATGTTTTTTAAAGGATGTTAATAATCTTACATTACAGAATGTGTGGAACAAGAAGGCAGGTATCAGTGAGTATACTGACTATATTTGAAGCACCATGCAAAGGCACTAATATTATTATGATTATTACGACCATGATTGTTGGCGTTGTTTAAACTCAGTCATATCAATTGATGAATTTTTCTCTTTGAATAATTAACAATTTCCAAGTGAAAAATGATGCTGTTAAGTTACTGAGGATAGTCGTCTAAATACATAATTTATTATTGGGGAATTAAAAAAATTATTAGGAAATACTCTATTGACTTTTTGGCTTCTATGCATGTGAATTAGTATTGAGTATGAATATCTGTTTATAACTTTTTTCTTTTACAGAATCCATTTTACTTGCCTTTGCTTATTGAATCCTTATAATAGAAATAGTAGTAAACTTGGTATCAGAAAACCTGGAATCAAAACTCAGGTTCACAGCTGTGTGAACCCTCTCAGTCATAATATTCTCTGGTTTTGTAATGAAAATAATAATCCCTACTCCCAGAGTTGCTATGATCATTAAATGAGACATTTTAAATGAAAAGATTTGCAAAACATAAGGTAGCATAAGTGAGCAATTGTTATTAATAATTAACAGACTTCTTATTATATTGAATCTTGTTTTTCAGAAAACCAACACAGTAACAAAAATTAATTCTTTCATGCAAAAAAATTGCCAAGTTATTATTACATGTCTGGTGATATTCTAGGTACCAAATAGGAAGCACTGGACAAAACAGACAATGTTTCTGCTCTCATAAAGCTTAGGCTGATGGTCAGAGAGACAGAAAATAAATAAGAAGCAAAAAATGGAAAATATTATTTCGGATTCATTTAGGTTCATAATGTAGTAAAACAAAGTGATGTGAAATAAGGTTATTGGGAGAGTTTGTTTAGATTAAATCTTCAAGTAATGATTGTTAAACTTAAGGGAACTATCAGTGGAAATCAATAATTTGTTCATAAATATGTTTAAGTAGGTATGTCAAGTAAGAACATGGTGTTAAAAGGTGAGGTTTATGCTCAGATACAAAGTTGGAGATTTTTTGCATCTAGAAGACTTCTAAAGCCATTGGGCAGCATGAAATCATCTATTGAGAAAATACGTTATTGAAGTTAAGAATGATTACTAGTGTAAGCCTTGGGGAACTCATGTAAGGATTGGAAAGAGGAGATGAAATTGCACGAGTGAGTAAGATTGAATGGCCAGAGAGGTAAGGAAAAAACTCCCAGGGTATGATGTCATGGGGCAGGAAAAGAGAGTGTTTCTGGAAGGAGTGAGTGACCATCTGTGTAAAATATTGTTAAGAGTTTTAGTAGTATGAAAAAAGATATGTTATCATTGGGCTTGGCAATTTGGAGGATATTGTTGACTTTGAAAAAATCGATTGTATGGAATGTTAGCTGTCTGAGGAGGGGATGAGAAATGAAAACTAAATTACCAGTGTCACTTGAGAGCTCAGTACCTCAAGGTGGCTAAGAGATGGAGGCTGGGACAAATCAGAGAGAGAATAATTGAGACATGAGAAAGTAGGGAACATGAATGAAAAGTAGCATTGATGAATATTTGAGGAGCATTGAAAAAAGTGCCGTGCCTGTTTACATGCAGGAGGGGAAGGGACTTGGGAGGTATAAGGGACTAAATATTAAGTTACTACTATGTGCCAGGTACTTCCAGATGTCACACTTAATTTTTATAATACTTTGAGATACATTGCAGTGTCTCTAATTAGCTGATGTGAAAAATGACAGGGACGTGCCCAAAATCTAATAGACCACTTGAGTTGCCAATACTGTACATAAACATATGTCCCTCATCCTATTTGAGAAAAGAGAAAAAAAAATCACAGGAACATAAAAAGATTCAGTAGATTCCAACAAACAACCAATCATTGGCATCAATCAATATGTCTTCCCATGAAGAAAGATACTGCAAAAATCAGGACAAAACTTTAAACATTTTATTGTTGAATAGTGGTTAAGAGCACAAACTTTTGTCCAGGGTTCTGGCTCTGTCATTTAATATGCAGACAACTTGCATGAAGATTGTTTATTAGCTTCCCCAAATTCATTCCCCTTACTTCTTACCTTTGAAATTCCTCCCATTAAAGGGGTAGAATGTATTTCTTTGCTTCTTGACTTTAAGTTCAGCTGCGTGACGTGAAGGATCTATGATGCGCTCATTTCTAGCATAGGCCTTCAGAGACCTTGCGTGTTCCCACTTGCCCCCTCGCATTGTTGTCATCATTGTGAAATGACTACATAGGCTGGCTCATTGGTCACTGAAAAAAAGAGGAGAGATACATGGAACAAAGTTGAACCACCTTGGATAAGTCTACATAGATCAGCTCACTTCAGTGAAGACCCAGATGCTTGAGCAAGCTCAACCAAGTCCAGTCTGGATCTCTGTGATGTCACTATAGCTTTATAAACTCCAGGTTTCTAATCTATTAAATATGAAAAATATAAAGGTATAGTTCATGAAAATCATATAAAACATAGAAAGCATTCGATTAAATTATTTAATAGTGCCTGAAAAATCATTTAATACAACTATTTTTATTTCTATTAAATTACATAATAAAAATATCCTCAATGAAATTGAAAGTTGATTGTTTTAGAGATGACAAATGCAGTAGAAATTTCAATATGCAATAAAAATAGTGACTATAAGTTTGAATATTAAAGAAAAGCCAAATTTAATTTTCTAATAGTTTAAATAAAAGCAATAGATAAAAACCGCAAACAGAACATAAGAGAAAGCAAAAAAAAGGTATACACTGATTCAGTAGATCTAAAATGTATAAGTTGACTAAGGAGACAGAACAGGAGGAAAAAACCCATAGTAAATTAGTTAAGCTCAAACAGAGACGTGCATCTTCGTAATTAAGGGACGTGTGAGGTAAGAGATGTCTTTTAAACTTTTTGTTATGGAAAACAAAGGTAACCCTATACAAAGGTAGAGAGAACCCCCACATACACATCTCTCTTAGCTTATTGTGTTTATCTACACACCAATTAATTTTGTTCAAATTATTTGGAAGTAAATCTCAGACACCACATCATTTCCTCTGTAAATATTTCATTTTTTATTTAGAAAAAATGAAATCTTAAAAAACAGGTATTATAATTAAAAAATTAAAGTGATAAGAGCTCCTTAATATCATCAAATATTGAGTTTGTTTGAATTTATAACTGTCCCATAAATGTCATTATATATGTAAAACTGTTTGTTTGAATTAGGTTCAGATAAAGTCCTCACTTAGGAACTGGTTGATATGTTTCTTGTGTATTTTTATATATTTTCCCCTCCATCTCATTTTTTATTTGTTTTCACAGTAATTTGATATTTAAAAAATACTTTTTAATTCTGGAATTTTCTAGTCTGAATTTTGAAAATTGTCTCCCGGTGTGTTGAATAAAAAATCTCCTACCCTATGTATTTCTTAAATATTTATAAATGGAGCTAGAGGCTTGACCATAGAAGGTTGATTGTGTGTGTGTGTGTGTGTGTGTGTGTGTGTGTGTGAATGAGGCTATTTTATAAGTAGCATTTCGTTCTTCCATCAGGATGCCCACAATGTCTTGGTTTTTGTCTTTTTGGGATATTAAAAGCAGTTGATGATCAATGCCCAGACCCACTATAGTGGGAAAAATAGTGATATTCTAATTCTATCAACTCATTTCTTAGTTATTAGCTAGAATACTTCTCAAGGAAATTGCCCTTCATTACTACTGGTCACTCTGTGGTATAACTGTATAAGAAGGGCAGAACGAGTGTATGATTCTTTTTCTTTTTTATTAGTTTTCAAAACTATGACTTGATTAACTAATATCTCACATGCTTAATTTTTTATATCATAGAGATTTTCATATTTAAGTATTTATAATGAGTTTCAAACCACTTCATTTATTACCTTACTAATGCCGAAAATGTACATCTTTGGCCAGTGTGAACCTCGTTAGGTTGACTCTGAGTCATTTTTATGTGACGCTGGTCATCTTAGAGTTTCCTTGCTATGTGGTATGACACATCGCACTGGGCTCACCTCGCACAACTTCTGTTCTAGACCTAGAATCAATGCTTTCTCCTGGTTCCTTTTAATGAGAAGTAGCATGTGATGACCATAATCTAGGTGTTAAGGGCATTTGTTATAAATGGGTTGGTTGTTTTCCCTTGCCTTTTTTAACATTCAGAGTTAGGAGATATTAAAACGTGTTTTTAATTTCTTTTACTTCTTGGGTTATATTCTGCTAGGTTATATCCACACTACTCTCCTTTAAACCCAGTGGAACAATCTCTGTGCTATTAACTAAATGCACATTAAGTTTACTTCCATACTTTTATTTTTCAGGGATTGATCTAAAAACAATTTCATTTATAATTATGTTAAAAGCTAAAAAACAAGATATATTGAAAGAAATGTAGATTCTTTCTATTTTCTCATTTTAAAGGAACTGTTCCTTTTACTTGGTGGTTGATTTTTCTATTGTTTACTTTTTAAGATGATACATATTTGGGATTATATTCTTCCATTCTGAGCGAAATGATAGCATTTCATATGCAATTTTCTTCATCTTGTTTTTCTTTTCTTAAATTAACTATTTCTTGAAGATCATTCTATATTAGTATTTAGACATCTTTTTGACTCCATTTCAGAGTTGCACAGTATTCTCCCTTGTGGCTCTAAACATACTTCAGTTAGTCTTATTGAAGGACATGTGGGTTTTTACAATGAGTACCTTTGTGCAAATGACTTCATACTTTTGCCAGGGTATATGTATTGTTAATTCACATGAGCAATATATGGGAGAACCTGCTTCTCCACAGGTTCATTGACAGAAAATATTGTTAAACTTTCAGATTTTAATAACAGGCAAAATGAAAAAGATTACACATCTAAAATATGTATTGTTAAAATTTGAATTTTTAAAACCAAAAGGAACTCCACACACATTTTTTTGCAGGTGCTGACCAGCTCTTCCCAGCTTTAGCAAACTGAAGCAAGTTTCTTCACAAGGAGTTAAGAAACACACACACACACACACACACGCACACACACGCACACGCGCGCGCGCGGTGCCATTACACTCTCTGTAACATTAAATGCAAGGAACATTGGAATAGTTTCTTCAAAGTTTTAAAACAATAATTATCACCAAAGCATTCCAAAACCTACAAGTTTGTAATTCTTGAGTGAATGTTTTATAAAGAAAATTTAGATAGGCATAAGTGCCCTGACTGGACTCAAACCTGCAATCTAGGTATGTGCCCTGACCAGGGATGACTAACCTTGCAACAATTTGGTTGATACAATGCTGCTCCAACCAACTGAACCACATCTGCCAAGGCTCAAGATGTTATGTTTAAAGAGAGCACACAATAAGAGTAAAATAATTTGGACATAAATTTCCAGATTATTTTAATAAAAACTATGAGTAGATTGGAATGAAAAACAGAAGTACAGGTTAAAATTCCTATCTTGCTGATGAGTGATTTTTTTTCTTATACACAGCAATATAAGAAAAGAGAAATAAAGCAAGAAAGTGAAAGAAAACACACACACCAAAAAACAAAACAAAGACAAAATAAGACCAAAACAGAAGACGTCATACAATTTATAGTCAACATACTTAAGACAAAAGTTATTCACAGAAGAAAACTTAAAAAAAAAAAGAGTACATAACAGTAATAGATAATACTGGTTATATGTTCTAGTTATCTGCCATTTTTGACAACTTTTCTATTTGGAGAATTTCCTACTTACATTTTCAGCATCCTCCAAGTGGGAACCAGAAAATTCATTTTGTCGGCCTCTCTCAGACTTAAGGCACAAGTGTGTGATCTTGGTAAATTCGTTTAAATTTGTTGATGCCAGACTGGTTCAGAAGTGAGTAATATAAAAATGCAGGCTCCAGGAAGAACCCATCCTACTACCCATACTAGTCAGTACAGTACTTAAGCATTTGGCTTTCCGTGGTGAATTGCCTCCAGGAGTGAATTCCTGGCACAGAAGAGTCATGGGTCTCAGATGCTATAAACTCTATCACTGGCAGTCATGGAAACTTTAGCATCAAATGCTCAGTATTGGTGGCAGTAACTATTCCCTCACTTATAAGAAGCTCATTTTCTGCTTAACCTATCAAAATTAGCTTTCTTGGCTTACACCTATAACTTGAACTAATATAGCCACAGACTCTAGAAGTCATATTAGAAACCAGAACCTCAGGCAAATAGGTATCTGAATTGATTATCTTGTCTGATTCAGGCTGAAGGCTCTGAAATCCAGCTAATGTGAAAGGCTCTGACAAGCAGAGTGAAACAGCCCTTTAATTCTCATCGGTGGTCACCTGCAATGCTGTTGTCACAGAAAGAGAGTCTTTGAGGGAACCAAAACATAGCCAGAGAACCATATGCAGGGATGTAGAATTTCAAGGAATACAGAGGGAATGCATGACATCTGACAACTTAAAAATAATTACAAGCTCAAAATCTAAAGTCCATGGTTCAACAGAAAGAAAGCCACTTCTCTGCTGCAAAATATTTGATCAATTGTGTCATAGGGCTGAGGTATATAAAAAACAGACTCAGTTTTTGATCCTGCAGTTGCCACTATTTTGCAGTTAACTTCACAGCCTTGTCAGGTACCTTCTGTGAAAGTTGGAGCTTTGAAAAGAATTTAAAGACTTAGGGAGATATTAACTTGAAATGGATTGCTCACATACAACATGTACATTCACACCCCCACCCCCTGTGTTGCCAAAAGGATTCTAAAAAAGACTTCCTCCAAAAACTATTGGTGACAGCAGTCCCATCGTTTTTGAAAAGTGCTCTGGAAAATGTTATCTGCTGAGTCGGGATGCTGGTAAGAGAACTGCTATTGAAATGCGATGCTTCATTTCAAATGCAAAGACAGGATCCTGGAGGGGTAGATTGTTTATAGCAGCCCTTGATGCCAGAGGCAGGGACATGGCTAGAATAACTGGTAAAGGGATAGGTGTGTTTGTTAGAGTGGTTTGACTCACAGTGATCCATAGTGGCAGGTAATCAGTTAATGTTCCCTAGTCCTGAAGAAAATGAGAAGTCCACCAAGATCCTACTAGATTCTTATCATATATACAAAAAAATTCCTGTGAATAGAAATGTAACTTAGAGTCATAGCATTTCATCTACATCTCAAACCATAGTCTGTTTATAGGCCTAGGGCTCCTGAAATGAAGGAAGGATTTCTTCAGGAAGGAGCAGGTGCAAATCTCACAAATATGCAGAGAACATCTTTTAAGTCTCTTCTAAAATGTCATGTGGTCATTGACCTGAGTATCTATGAACTGGGAAGAGTGAAATGATCGGATATTCTAGGTACTGTTGGAACTGGACTGGAACAGACATAATTCCTTGGGTCCTATTCCATCACTTTTGTCTGTCAGTCAGAACGAAGGCTTGTGTGGATCAGTAAAAGGGATTTCAACCCATTTCAACTTCATAGATAGCTCACTGGTGTTTCAAAACCATTATTTGGTTGTTCTCTATGTTCTGTGTATATTATTGTTATAATACACTTAGCAAATGATAATATTTCCACAATGGCTTCCTAAATCTGTGAGTGACAGATATTATGATAACGAACCATGTAGCAGCTCCTCACGTTTCTCCTTTCAGTGACACTGAAAGCCAAGTGCAAATTTCCTGTCAAGACACATTGGTAAGACAACCCAAAATGCATGCCAGGAGACTGGACATCAATTCCATGAAAACAGAGGGGCTTGTTTTCTTACTGAAATTTCTGAGGTTGTGCAGTCTGGGGCTTCCAGGAAAATCTTTGCAAAGGTGAAGGAAAAGCTGCTATAACTTGGGTTTTGGAGGTAACATATATTATAATTGGGAGTGTTATGTCATTTATTATTATTTATGGGTAAATTACTAGAAAATTTGTAGTGAGGGAGAAGAAGCTAGCACACAGTTCTAGACGTTGGCTTGGAGGGAAATTAACCAACTGTAGAGGCGTGTCTCAGAATGGGGACGGTCTGGCAGTTGAATCAAGTTCAAAGGGTGTAACAATCTGATGTGTGAGCCAGGCAAGTATTGTGAAACCCGATTTGATTGTGACAGGAAATTTACTTGACATTGACCTTCTAGAATAGATTTGTTAATAAATTTTTCTTCATATCTTCCGTCATACACAGACAGAAAAAATTTTTACCAATAAA
The DNA here is from genome assembly GCA_039655065.1 of Glossophaga mutica. Classification (NCBI taxonomy): domain Eukaryota; kingdom Metazoa; phylum Chordata; class Mammalia; order Chiroptera; family Phyllostomidae; genus Glossophaga; species Glossophaga mutica. Next base: position 168,871,726 of record CM077304.1, on the reverse strand, counting down.
ATTTCAGGAGCAGGGCCGTGAAAGGACGAGAGAGAGAGAGCTGGAAGTTCTCTAGTTCTGGGCGCTGGCTCTGCCACGATTTTCCATGAATTTACCCAATATTTTTGTGTGTTTTTATATTTTATATATTTCTATTAATATTGTTTAATGATTTATAAGATATTATATTAATATATTTATGTTTCATTGATTATATCTAATGTATAGGGCTCCATTGTACAAATAAACCCTGGTTACTTCTTTTCTCTCACTACAGACACTATCTCCTTTTTTCACTATTACTAACAGCTGCAATGAATAATTTTGAATTTGTGTCTTTGTACACATGGGATATTTTCTCTAGGATAGACAAGATGTAGGCAGATTATGGTCCCTCAACCTTGTCCATGTCCTAATTCCAGGATTGTGTAAATATATTGCCTTATATTGCAGAGGGGACTTTGTAGGTGTGATTAAATTAAAGATTCTGCAATAGGAACTTTATCCTGAATTGTCTAGGTGGGACCACTAGAATCGTAAAGGTCCTTGAAAGATGGAAACAAGAGGCAGTAGAGTAAGAGATGTGAGGACAGAAGCAAATGTTAGAACCATGTGGTTGCTAACCTGAAGGTATTGTGGGACCACAAACCAAGGAATGTGGGCAGCCTCTAAAAACTGAAAAAGACAAGTTATTTTTTATTGAATGCCAGAAACTGTGTACATTAAACTGTAGAGGTCCAGGTGATATTATATTCCTCCATCAGGATGATTTACTCTTTCTTCTGCAAGTCAGAGCTGGAGCTGAGCACATTAATGCAATCAGAAAGTAAGCTGACTCAAGTTTGGGTCAGCAGTTTTGGTAGGCTTATCTTCTCATTCATCTCTGCCCTAGATCGTAGCCCTTTAGAGAATTCATCTGGGAGGCTGTTATGTGCACTGGAACTCCTGTCCCTGGTTATTCCTGGAGTCCAATCCTTGCTTCTTTGGCACGATGGATTTCCAAAAATCCTGCTCTGCCTTTCTGAGCTTCGTCCTTGGCAGCCCTCCAGCCTCTTCCCTTATGCAGTTTTGTAATTTGGCAAATGTCTAGAGAAGAAAACCATCCACGTTTTTCTCTCTCCATTTTTTTAGGTCACTAAAATCTCCGATTGTTTTTCTACTTGTAGGTGGAATTTTCTGCTCAGGTGAAATCTAAATTCTTAGCCTTTTGCTTGGTTCCCCAAATCAGCAACTGGGCCGGGGAAATATTTGCAGCAAATAGTCATCTCATTTCTCCACGGTTCTTCTATCTCTAAAATCCAGATCTGCTCTGAATTTCACTGATCTGTAGTGCTCCAATAATACCTACAAACACACCATTCTTGTTATTGTTCACCTTTTCCTATTGTCCTCACAAGGAATAGTGAGTGTTCTGCCACTATTCCACCTAATAGTTAATAACTGAGTTGTTGTTCTAGTACATACAATTCTACAGAATCAAATCTTACTTGTTATGTCTCCTGCCTCATTTTTCAATGTATTATGTTAACTGTGATTGCAAACTAAATTTTAGCATAATCTGCGGTATCCATTAGTCTTGTGTGGTTTGAGTTGTGAGCAAGTCCCTCCATAGGCACTTGATGATTTCCCACATACTCCAAAGCCATGAATTCATGGAGTGAGCACCTATTGAAGCAGTGTGGCTTTTTGGTGAGGTCTCAAGTAGTATATGGTTCCAATACTAATTTCAGTCCCTATGTCAACATTATAACCCCCAGTTCCCAGATTAACAGTAGTGATGCTCTCTCCTTAGGAAACTTCAGTGTTATTTCACACGTACAACACTGGTTTTCAGAACTCTCTTGAGGTTTAGAACCTGACATTCCTTCCTTACTATTTTGTCAAGTTATGCTATATATTGAAAAATAAACTTGTTATATTTTATCCAGCTTTTCTAAATGTTTATATTGAAAGTTTTTTATGTGCTTGTTCACCAATTTGGTTTTTCTACTAATATGAAACAATGGTAAGAAAGGATAATTTGCTTAAAAAAGCCTTTTAAATCTGGTGAACAAACCATTTTTGGCCCTTGAGAATAAGTACTTATTGTCATAAGTAGAAAACATTTTATTACTCGTATTCATTGAAAGAGGGTGTTAGGAATAGTTTTGTTGGTCTGGTTTGAGTGACTATATATACTTGAAAAAAAAAAGATGCAAGAAGCAAAGCAAATATTCCATTATTCAGATGTAGCATCCTCCAAAATTGGGGGCAACATACAAAGTTATGTTTATACTAAGAAAATAATTGTAAAACAATTTAAATGTCAACACTTGAAGTAACTTTGTAATAATAAAAGTCACTTGGGGCTACAGTTTTCTGACACTGCTTTCCATTAGCAATGAGCAGCATAGCAAAGTCTTTGCAATAGTAACAGCATTTGACTGTATCATCTAATCATGGAGCTTTTGTCCATTACTAAATTTAGAGCCAAGATTTTTTTTTGTATGGAATGAAATACTTAGTAATATTGGAATAAAAAGAGGCAATTAAGGCAGAAATAAGGTTTTTTGATTGCAGTGAGGGATTTTGAAATCTTTATCGTTGCAGAATTTAAAACCATGCCTAACAGTCAATGCTGAAGTTGATGTGCCAATTTCACATTGCTTGATGAAATTTTCAGTTGATGGGCTTTCTCCTAAAAGTCAGAATAGAAGGCATTTTATGACCTAGTAGCCAACATCATTTGTAGAGATGGTGGCGACTTCCTGTGTTTTTAATGCATTCTGGGAAACTGCCACAACTTGGCAAAGGCTCTTTGTGGTTGCTTTAGAGTGCAGCGCTTCACTCTGTACCGCACAAATAAAAGCAAATTTTTTGGACACAGTCTTTTTGTTGCTTTATTTAATTTTCACTTTGGCATACAGCCCTTAAAGCTTTAATAGTGCAGATGTGGTCTTGAAAGGGCTGACTAATCCAAGTTGGTTAATGACTTGACGATAGAAGTCAGCTCAGCAGTTTTCTCTCAGCTTATGTATTCAGTTCCTCTTATGCTGGAAAACCTCTCCATGTAAGTCGTAAGTATTGTAAGTCGATGTTTTCCTGAATTTTTGAGGTGACTGCCTTCAGGTTCCTGGGCCGCCAAGGCACAGGCAGAGTAAATGCTGCTAACACTGAGCTATTGATTCCCGGAGGGCCAAAGCAAGTTGTGGCTCTTTTCATAATCCACAGTGTGATGACTGAAGGTGGTTCTGTGAGACAGAAGGTTGATTGGGCAGGGTTAACATTTAAAAGAAGTCTACATGAATTAGATTTTTCGATGATCATTGGCATTCCTGGTATTAGTGCAGGACTATGGAGGGAACATGGGTTCTGGGTACTGAAGAGTGTGCTACATTTCTTTGAGCTCCATTTCTGACAGTGATCTATATTAATGCCTACTTCACGGGATTTTGTGATGATTCAGTTGCAGGAAATGATGTTTCCCTAACTTTAGTTATTCACATTCCATATAATCAATTTATAATGTTATATCTGGATTTTATCTGCTTTAATATTTAATAAGTAGGTCTCCCCCTTACAAAAATCTGATGCACTAGTTATATCTTTTGCACATTAAAATACATTAAAATAAATGAAAACTCATCTCTTGCACATTTCAGAAAATATTGATATTATGTTCAGATGATACTTCAAGGGTAGCCTTAATTGCACTATTCTGTATCTCCCAGTAGTTGGCAAGTTACATGACACCAGATGCTTTTTATCCCATTTATTTACTCTGATATCTTTATACCTAGCATGATATCTGGCACACAGGGGAACCTCAATTCGTCTGAAGATGACCCTGGGGTTTTCTGTTTACTTGGGAAAGGGGCCAATGGAGAGGCGATGCACTTGCTGGCACCCACGCTCCACTGTCCACAGCACTAGGGCGCCCTCCTCTGGCAGGAGGCACCATGCTTAACCCACATCATCCATAAACTCCAGGCTTTCCCAGACTACTACAAAAACTTCTAGAATTTAATGTCTGCTGGTCCTAGTATTCTTATTGCCACCACAGTCTGACTTTGCCCAAATTTGCTCTCTCTCTTTCTAACACACACACACATACACATACTGACAAGGTTGTTTATGTGCCTGCCTTGTAAGAAGGGAGATAAGCACAGCAGCAAGAGCGCTCCTGGGCACCTGCACCCATGGTGTCTCAAACCACACACATCGGCCAGGTGAAGAAAGGATGGGGCCTGTGCCCTTTCTTCACGTGTAACCTTAAGCTTAACTTGTACCTGGCCCTTGGTACTTTAGTCTTTACTGTAGTATGTGGAAATCTTCATGGCCATGGGCAAACAGAAGGGATACAGTCAGCATCACGAAAGGACTGTAGCACATACATTCAACCTTGTGTTCAGTTAAACAAAACACTGAACTTGGAGAATATCTCTACACAGTACCCAGTTTCTGGTGCATAATAGCTACACAATAAATATTTGTTGACCCCATGGTGAGTGGACAAATGAATACTTACAGACAGTGAAAGAATAACTGGCTGAAAAAACTTCGCAAGTAATTGTGTCGTATTTAAGAGAGTGAAATGTCATATCTCCAGACAATAGTAAACCTGAGCTTAAATTCTCTGTCAATTTCAGAGCATGATTTCTAGATAACCAAATTTCCTGAACAAACAAAACTTATTCTTCAAAGAATATATTTACTTCTTGAATAAACTTTTTAAAAAGAGTACTTTACTTCTCTGCCTTATTAAATTGGATATATAGTATATAATTTAATATTGTCATTATCACTTATTAGTAACAACTGCACTTTAAAATCAGATAAAATTAGATATTGAACACATACTATTGCCAGCCAGCCATCTTCTAAACATTTTTATTATTTTTAAGTTTATTTTACTAATTATGCTGTGACAGTTGTCCCATTTCTTTCTTCTTTATCTTCCTCCACCCAGTATCCCCCTTCCACCAGCATTCCCCCACCCCTTAGTTCATGTCCATAGGTCATACATATAAGTTCTTTGCTTTCTCCTTTTCCCATACTATTCTTAACCTTCCCCTGTCTATTTTGTACCTACCAATTATGCATCTTATTCCCTGTACTTTTTCAACCATCTTTCCCTCTCCCCTTCTCCACTGATAACCCACCATGTGATCTCCATTTTTATGATTCTGTTTCTGTTCTAGATGTTTGCTTAGTTTGTTCTTGTTCTTGTTTTTTTTGGGGGGGTAATTAAGTTGTTGATAGTTGTGAGTTTGTTGTCATTTTACTATTCATAGTTTTGATCTTCTTTTTCTTAGATAAGTCCCCTTAACACTTCATATAATAAGGGCTCATATAATAACATTTTCATATAACAAGGGCTTGGTGATATTGAACTCCTTTAACTTGACCTTATCTGGGAAACACTTCATCTGCTTTTCCATTCTAAATTATAGCTTTGCTGGACAGACAAATCTTAGCTATAGGTCCTAGCCTTTCATGACTCTGAATACTTCTTTCCAGCCCATTCTTGCCTGTAAGATTTTTTTTTTTTTTTGAGAAGTCAGCTGATAGTCTTATGGGAACCCCTTTGTAGGTAACTGTCTACTTTTCTCTTGTTGCTTTTGATTCTTTCCTTATCTTTAATCTTGGGTAATTTAATTATGATTTATCTTGGTGTGTTCCTCCTTGGGTCCAATTTCTTTGCAACTCTCTGAACTTCCTGGACTTCCTGGAAGTCTATTTCCTTTGCCAGATTGGGAAAGTTCTCCTTCATTATTTTTTCAAATAAGTCTTCAAGTTCTTGCTTTTCCTGTTCTCCTTCTGGCAACCCTAATATTTAAATGTTGGATTGTTTGAAGTTGTCTCAGAGGATCCTAAGCCTCTCCTTATTTTTTTGAATTCTTGTTTCTTCATTTTATTCTTGTTGACTGTTTATATCTTTGTTCTGTTCCAAATCATTGATTTGAGTCCTGGTTTCCTTTCCTTCACTATTAGTTCCCTGTATATTTTTCTTTATTTCACTTTGTGTAGACTTCATGTCTTCCTTTATTTTGCAGCCATACCCAGTCATTTCTGTGAGCATCCTGATTACCAGTGCTTTGAAATCTGCCTCTGATAGGTTGGCTATTTCCTCATCACTTAATTTATTTTCTGGAGTTTTGATCTCTTCTTTCATTTGGGCCATATTTCTTTGTCTTGGTGCATCTGTTACATTGTACGGGGCAGAATCTTAGGTATTCGGCAGGGTGGGGAAGCCCACTTCACTGCATTCTAGCACTGTATGTGGGGGTGAGGTCAGAGAGGGAACAAGGTCATGATCAGCTCTCACCAAGCATTCAGTCACTTCCCCAGCTACCCACAAGCAAATTGGTCCCTGTGCTGATTCCTGGGTGGGTGGGTTTGTGGAAGTTCTGGACCTTGTGGGTCTCTCCAGCAAACTCTCCTATGAGGCTGGGAGTTTCTCCCACAACCGCAACCCCCATAGATTTTATAGTCAGAGGTTTGCAGGCTTTAGTTCCCTGTGATGGAACTCTGGGTTGCATGGTCTGTCTCTTTCCCCAGTTGTTCCTCCCAGCTTACATGCATGTGAATGTGGGATGACTTGGTCCACCAGCTGCGCCTTGCCCTCCTGGTCCCATCCATTGCCTTGCCATGCATCCTCTCTGCCCTGGCTGCCCATCTCTGCCCCTTCTACAAGTCTGGGTGAATGTTCCTTCTTTGACTCCTTTGTTGTCAGACTTCCATGCAGTTTGATTTTCTGGAAGTTCTGGTTGGTTTTTGTTTTTAAATTGGCTGTTGTCATTCTTCTGGTTGTTCGAAGAAGCAAAGTATATCTACCTATGCCTCCATCTTGGCTAGAAGCCCCATCTTCTAAGCATTTTAATTTACATTGCAACTATATCAAATAAGTGACATTTTCTTCATTTTAAGATGGAAATTGATGTATGCTCCTAGGATCTTATTATTAGAAATGATGTACTTTTATGAAACCTGTTGTTCTCCACACTAGACATTTATGTTTCTTTAACCCCCTATGTTATCATTGATATTACTGCATTGTTTAGAGATAATCAGGACTAGGGATAACCAATGGAAAGCAGAGCATGGTACCAGGAATAGCTTTAACAACAATGCCAAATTTCACCATGACTTTAGTTAAGTGGTCCTACCCCTTGGGAAAGTTCTTGCTGGTGTGTCCTCCACGGAGCCCAGCACATGGCGCGTGTTCCTACCACACAGCTGGTTCCCCTTTGTGCAGCCCCTCCATCCCGACCTCACCTCATTGCCCCAGGAAACCCTGGGAAACCACAGTTTCTTCCCCTTTACTGTGCACTGCAGCTCCCCTTCCTTTCTGTAATTTCTTCTTCTTTTTTTTTTGTCATGAAGGGATTGTTATTTTTCATGCTCAAAAGTTTTGTTCCCCCGGATATATTCTTAAACAAAGAAGTATCTCCACCACTATATGGAAATAACTATGGCTAGCATTGTTTTTTGTTTTGTTTTGTTTTGTTTTAAATATTGATATTTTTTCTTCTTACTACATCTATTAATATCAAAAACTTGAAAAGAACTTAAGTGCAGGAGAGTAAGAAATTGGCAAGTAAAAGATATGGCCATAGGATGAACTGTATGTTTAATTTCACTGAAAATTTTCACTAACCTTTAAGAGAAAAAAACAGATTACAAAAGGTTACTAGACATGATGTATACTTTGATAACCCATCTTTAAAAAAAATAACAAACAGAAGTACTCCAGACTTCTATTATAAATACCCAGCATTGTTTGTCATAGATTGTAACGAGGCAATTCCCTCTGGCTCTATTCTGATGGGCCAGACCCTTTGCTCTCTCTTAAATGCTGTGTCACCTTTGTAACAACTCATTACCCCCAAGGACTTCCCAAGGCCAAATACAGTTCCATGCACTTCACAGGAATTAGCTCATTTAAACTCATTCAAAACAACCCAGTCAGGTAGGTCCCACTATTCTCCCCACTTTATAGCTGAGCAAATCTAGGCACAGAAAAGTTAAGTACCCTGTTCAATTCATAAAGGAGTGAGTGGTAAATATAGATTTGAACCCAGAAAATCTGGTTCTGGACCCTATGTAGAAGGCCAGTTTTATGAGTAATTAAGACTGTCAGACCTCCAAACAAACAATCCATTCATAGAAGTCATAGGACCATAGAGGAGGAAGTTTGGTAAGGTCTCCTAGGTTTGAAACAAAGGAGAACTAACAGAACCTCAAGGATATGGCCTCAGTAACCCTAAGAAACAAGAAACGTTGACACAACAATACTAAGGAACTAGACGTTTCCAAGGTAAAATCAGGACACAAGCCAGGACCCTTACGTTTCCAAGGTAAAATTAGGACACAAGCCAGGACCCCTGTGTACCCTAGCAATAACCGCAACTTCTGCTTCTGTAAACTGCTTGCTTGCTAATCATGCATAAAAGGAGCTCACTACAAGTGCAGGGCACAACCCCCATTTGTATCTCCTGCTTAGGCAGTCGGGAGTTCGCCCCTGCGCAGGTTAATGAATCCCATCCTCGCTTTCACCTGTCTCCGACTTGGTCATTTGTCTCGAGATCAGGATACAACACCCTACACTCTTAGGTATTAAGTTTGTTTGTTTCTCTCCTCACCTCTCTTGTTCTCTAATATCATTTCCTCATAAGGCAATTGGTTTTGTCAGCCTTTGGCATTCCTAATGTGGGCACCTCTGTTTGTTAGGGTAGAGTGATGTAATCTAACTTATTAAATCAATAATCTTAATTTTATGTGCAATATTAAAAGAATAGTTTCTGAGCAAAGGGATATTTATTATAGCTCCACTGCCTATTCCATATAGAAAAGGAGTAAGTCCTTCCTTGTCATCATTGTTTAATGCAGGTATAAGGCTGTTTCCAATTACTGAGTGGCTAGACGAAGCAGACCAGCCCGCAGTGTCCACAGTGTTATGGATGAGATACCAGACAAATTCACACGGACTACCAAGTCCTGTGGAGGAAAAGGGATGGCATAGCTACTGTCTCAAGGGGAGAGCACCTTGTGCCCTTGCCCAGAGAGGCTTTTATTGGGTTTAATTTGCACAGGAATACAGGTTAAGCTCATTAATCATTATCGGGCAGTAAGGATCAAACAACAGATAGCATACAAAGAACTTCGAGGGCCTATTAAGAGTCAGGGTCTGTTAGCTAAAGGGCTACACAACTTTGGGAAACAAACTCACTTCCTGCTTGGACCCATATCATTTAATTGAGAGCACTCTAAACAAAGCAAGTTTCACAGGATTTTACTATTCTTTCTTAGGCCTGATTGCCCCAGGGAACCCACCATTTCCAGCACAGGGCGGTACCCACCATCAGCATTATTTCAGGGTTAAGGTACTGTTTCAGGCTTAAGTCAGGCAGGGGAAGTAAGGCAACCAAGACATTAGGAGACTTATTGCAGACAGAATGAGGACTCAGGCTATGTCATAGCTGAAGGGCAAGGGTCCATCACCACCTTTTGCTGTAGTCTCCCAAGTCCTTCCTTAGGGCCTCCATGTGATCATGACTGTCATAGGTCATTCCCCACTTGGGGAATCTTACCTGTTATTGGCTAACCAATCAAGCATTGGGGGCCAGTTATGGATGAAGTAAAAGGACCAGAAGCAGTGCTCCTGACAGGGAGATAAGCTTTGTCTCCTCAGTGGCTTATGGTCTGAAGGTCGCTCACTCAGCCTTAGTCATGGGGGGGAGGGGTGACAGCTCCTGAAACCAGGCAGAGTGGTTCCCAACAAGTAGAAGTCTGAATGTCAAGTAATTGCTGTTTGTCTAGGGAAGAACTCAGTGATAAGGGGGTTAAATGGGCATTTAGTACCCCCAGTGATAAACTTGGAAAAGTCCAGGCCTATAAATAATAGATTGTGGGTGGAACTGTTTTTCTTTTAAATTTTTAAAAATTTGATTTTAGAGAAGGGGGAAGAAGAGAAACAGAGAAAGACAGAGACATTGATTTGTTGTTCTATTTATTTATTCATTCATATGCATGTTTATATTCATTCATTTTGTATGTTTTCTCACAGGAATGGAACCTGCAACCTTGGCCTATGGGAATGCTCTAACCAACCGAGCTACCCCACCAGAACCTATTTTTCTTTTTTTAAATTTATGCCTGGAAAGTCTCCGAGGAAAGAATGATGGTCAGGAGATCCCCATACAGCCTAGTGACATGGACAGCATGCTGGTCAAAGGGCAGATTGCGTTCCTACCTGGGCCGTTCTTGTCAGGAGTCTAGAAGCACCCCTGCACCCCAGTGTCATCGTCTGCAGCAGGAAAAGGGAGCAGCCAGCTGGCAGGAGAACAGTGGGCCTTCCAGGGCTGTGTTATGAGATTCTGTTTTCATTCTGTTTAATCTCATAAGTGTGTCACCACACAAATTCTCTGCAAGTACTGGAAATTCTTGCCCTGGCTGGTGTGGCTCAGTTGGTTGGAGCATCATCCCAGAAAGGTCTTCCAGAAAGGTTGTGATTTCCATTGCCAGTTGGCCACACACATCTCTGGTTACAATATGGGCACAGGGCAGTAGATCCATGTTCCTCTCTCACACTGATGTTTCTCTCTCTCCCTTCTCTCTCTAAAAGCAATGAACAAAAAAGAAAAAGAACTCATGGACAGGGACAATGGTGTGGTGACTGGGCCTATGGAGGTGAAAGAAGGTATAGGGGACTAAATAGTAATGGGAAAAATGCAATAAAAAGCAAACTACTAAAAATACATCCCTCCCCAATAAATAAATAAATAAAATCCATGAAGTATCCTCAGGTGGGGATAAAAAAAGAAAAAGAACTGGAAATTCTTCATGTCTGCCTTCAGACACTTTAGAAATCAATTTCCCTGGAGTTTTCTGCTGAAGACTATATATATAGGTATACACACACACACACACACACACACACAAATTAATTCACAAATGATCAAAGGACACCGCACAAAGTGAAGGTGCTACAAAGGGGGAAAGTGGTACTGATTTCCAGTAGATATGATATGTTTGTTGTTTCACTGTGGTTTCCAAAGCAAAATAAATGATAAGAACTAAAGAGAGCACTCCTGCAGCTTGTGTTGGAGAGCAGGTTTTTCTGGCAGACCTGTGTATTCTTCAAGGCTGCAGGGGAAAGAAGACCTGTGAGGGCCTTGTGTGAGGATTGCAGAGCAAATGCCTTTGCACTGAATTTATCACCTAGTCTCTTCAGTTGGTTGACAGTGCAATTTTGTTCTCATCTCTCAATGCTCCACCACATCCTAAATTATACAGTATGCTGAGGTAACCTTTAAGTGAATACACATGAAGAATTGCAGCATAAGACCATGACATAATCCCCCTTTAATAATGATGCGTTTTTCTTGCCCTATAAGAATTGTCTCTGTTGGATTGGGAAGAGCTGCCCTTGGTGGCCTTCTGACTAGTTGCCTTTGTTACCACAGTGCACCAACCTAGGTCCATCCTGGCATGCAAAGGTGCTGTTGTAGCTTAGTTTTGACAGTTTAAGTTATGTATTGGTGTACATATCCTGACAAGAAGAAACGTAGTTTGCTAAATATAATTCCTCTAGGAATAAGAGAGAAGTAGCTCTTGGGACAAAAACTGTAAATTATTTTTGAGTTAATTTATTTCTTGTTGGATTGAGAGACATTTCTATGTGATAGAAAAAATGTTTTATAAGAAACAAAGGGGAAATATAAAACCAAAACTCATGGGCACAGACAACAGTATGGTGGTCACCAGAGGGAAGGGGGTGGGCGGTAGTAAAGGGTTAAGGGGCCAAATGTATTTTGATGGAAGGTGGTTTACCTTTGGGTGGTGGAGAAAAAAGAAGCAAAGGGTTTCAAACAGAAACTAATGGATGATTTTATAACATTAAGTGTTAATCCTTTAATTATACATGCATTTTCCATAAAATGTTAGTGAAAATAGACTATGTTAACACCAACCTCACTCATGTCAGTAAAAATTTACACATGTTCTGCTCTCCCAAAGGAAATTACTAATTACTCTGTGTATTTATGTTTGTTTATACTCTCGGATGGCCTATAATGCCAGACAGGCTCAAAACCACAGTGTGGCACCAGTATAGACTTGCAATAAATACATCGATCATCTGACATGATAAAGGAGAAGGTCATCCACCTTTATAAATCTCAAGCACAGATTTATAAAGGATACAGTAGAAGGTGTTTTGAAAACACGTTTCAGTTGGTAGAATATGAAACTGTTCAGTGCACGGTGGAATCCATGTTGGGCTCCCCTAGAACAGCAATGACAATAACAACAGTTTTCATGTCCATGGCGGATTGTATATTTTCTCCACCTCTATGCCCATTAATCACAGCTTGAGTTTCCTCATTTTATTCCTTCTCTTTACATTATTTTTTACTTAAGCGGCACTCAAAATGGCAAAAGCTTAGCCTTATGAGTGAAGTGTGTATTATTTGCTACACAGTATTTCAAGTCTGAACTCCCTAACGTGGCTTTCCAAATAGATCAAGCTTGTGACAGATCCTAACAAGTCGAGATTTTCTTGATATGGTTTTCACTGTTTCTCAAAATAAAGAGATGAACCTTTAGACACTTCCCCCAAGGCTCAGAGTGTTCTTTTGGTCTGGGATGTTCCAATACCCTTTTGGTTTTTCTCAACCCATTCTTCTTTCATGGCCAGTCCTGCCCTCAATCTTATCAATCAAATATGCTTGTGCTTTAGAGTTTATTTCGTTCTTCATGTCTGTCTTTCCTATTGATTGTAAAGTGTTCAAGTGCAAGGAATTTTTCTCCTTTACTTCTGTCTCTCTCCTGTATAGAGAGTAAGTGCTCAGTAATTATAAACGTAAGTGAGAGGCCTGAAAGAGGCGCAAGCATTTGGAAGCACACAGTATTGTTAGCCTGGGAGGAGAGAGTCCAGTGGCTTCTTGTCTGAACGGTGCTTCATCTGGTGCCTCCAGGTGTCTGGCTGATATGTCAGTGAGGAGGATGAACCTGAAATAGCTTCTCCTCTCAAGTTGACTTTGCTATTATACTTTTATTATTTTATTCAATATTAATTTGAGTATATTCACCATAAAAGGTATAGCTACAATAACACTAAACAGAACAACAAAAATAAGCAACAATAAAACAAATAATAAGAATTCAACTAAACAACAACACAGAAACATGAAAATTAAAATGAAACAGTAAGAACAAATAATAAAAGAAGTCACAGTAAAAGACAACTAAAAAGCTTAGCTTGATTACAGTGATCTCAGACACTCACTGTAAGGGAACATTAAAAGTCTTTGTGGGCTGGGGTGGGGTAAAAGACAGAAAACTGTACAATATGAACAATTAAAAAATACTGATAAAAAAATAAAATAAAATAAATAAGTCAAAAAAAAAGTCTTTGTGAAAACTGCGTTCAAACACTGGTTGTTAAGGCAATTTTTTGAGGGACCAGATAAATTAGTTAGCATATCCTATAGCATTAGTAAAATCAATTGGACTTTTCAGGACTTAGGAAACAAACATTGAGATTTTTATGTAAGTATGTCAAGTGTTTACTCATATTCTGAGCTATTGATAGAAACTTCCAATCTAGGGCCCCTGCTAATTGGATCATCTGCTCTAGGACTGAAAGCATTGAATTTGGGTAGAAAAGAGGCCATAAACAATGAGTCTGCGATCCCTGGGTGCTTGGTAATCCATAGGTTACCACCTACAGGTATATTAAAAAAAATCTGGTATTTCCATGTCCATACATTTAAGTATAGTAAGAGGTAAAATTTATGAACCTCTTACAGAGACATCATTCATAGACAACAGGTTTCCTCAACTTTGTTCAATCCGAACGCTTATAAGGAACTAGTGGAATTTCACCAAATTAAAGGGCAGCTGGTGGATTCAGAACTGAAGGGTTCCTTCCACCTCTTCCTTGACTCTCTCTGTTTCTCTCAACCTGTCTGTTTTACTTTTTAGACACTTTGTAGATCACTTTTCTCTGCTTCTTCATGTAAGGACTACAAATACCAACATGAGGCATGTTTCCCCAGCCCCCATATTTCGATGTCCTTAAAAATTCGGTGTCCTTAGATGAGTGACTAAAATACAGGAGCCTTAAAGCTAATCTTCCAGGAGGGAAAATTTTTTTAATCTACCTTGGGTCAGAATTTACCCTAACTGAATGATTTAAACAAAATGCGCGAGGTCTAGGAAGTTGACCGCTGGAGAAGGGTTCTAAAGAAAAGGGCAGAGCCTATTTATTCATAAAGATCTTAATAAATGTGGGATCAACCAGATGTCCAGTGAGTGAAGACTATGTGGGATTTTTAACCATTGCAGGGAAGGACAACCAGACATTCAGGAATTAGCTCTCTTTTTCTCTTTGGTCATAGAGGGAAGAGAAGTATTTTGTACCTTAGTGAAGGTTGTGCCTTGAACACAAGTGATATTATATAGAAGTAATGAGTCCCAGTCACTCCTGTAGAAAGCAAGAGAGGGAAGTTCAAACATACTTGTGAAATTGAGAGGCATGGATAATTGTTTCCACAATCATTTCTATACATTTATCCTGTCAAAAACAATATCTGAGGAAAAATTAATTATTTTAATAATGGTTGTCACTTCTTGCTGTGAACATTAGTCAGTATTTGGCTTTAAGCTATGATACTTTCAGGCACTGTAATTACATTTAAAAAAAATCCATGTAGAATATGACACCAATGATATCAGTTCCCTTTGCACCATCAAAAATGACGATAGTTGTGGTGACAGTAGCAGTTGGCAGCAAGACTTCTTTTTTCCTTCTGCCCCCACAGGGCCTCCCAGTAGGCCTTATGCCTTCCTTTAATGCCCAGGGCTCCTTGTTTTTCCTCTCCCTGTGGCACCTGTTCTGTTCTGGTTTTTAATATTTCTGTAGAGAGCTGTGTGGCTGTGCAGTCATAGCCTCCTTACTCTTAGTCACAACATGGAGCTATGCTTTATGCTTGTAAAATGAAATGTAGACTTTATGGAAATGATTAGAATATAAATTGCATTTCTGAGTCAGACCAACCCACAGCAAGCACATTTTAAGAATTACTCTGCAATGCATTTTTACTTTTTCTTCTTTTAAAGTGATTATTTCTTTATATTACACTCTGACTTTATTACACGTTAGTTCTGATGACAGTGCTACCAAAATAACAATAGTGTCGGCTCCAGTAATTAACAGAGGAAAAGCTTTTTCCTCTATCCAATTTCAAGCATTCATGAAAAGCTGGGTGCTGAGTGGACTTCAGTGGAGGGAGGAAAAGCACAAACATCGGGCATGGAAATCTCACCTCAAAGCTAGCTATGCATTATGGAAATTTGAGAATCTAATAGTTATGTACTTTCCGTTTTGTATTTCTGTTGTTATGAAAAATATAATGTACCTTTATTATCTTGTTTCTTGTTCAGTTTCCAATCTAATTTTAATTAGCTATATGACAGAAACTTTTTCATACTTCTTTCATTATTACTTCAGCTGAGCGCCCAGCAGGGGTTCAATAAATGTTTGTTGATGAATTGATATGAACTAATAAATACTTATTCTTACACCGTTTTCTTGAGTTTTCAATAATAGTTATGAAAGCTCAATATAGTATAGAAAATAGTTTTTTTCCCCATTTCCTACTTCCCTTTTTTTCCTCAATAATTCAAACATGGTATAAAAAGTTGTCTAGGTATTAGAAATTGGGAGCCAGAGTGGCCTAGAGTGTATAAACCCAAACCCAGCCCTTTAATAAGAGCTATGTAGATGAAAAATTTTGAAGAAATGCTCTTTATAGATGTGGAACAATGAATTTACAATTCTAGGAGAAAAAATATTTATCTAAGAAAATGTAAATAAGTAATAATCACTCAAAAATAAGTAGAAGACTTAATACCATCAATAGCCATAGAAGACATTAAAAATGTAGTCAGAAATCTCCCCCCAAAAAAGAACTAGTACCAGATGGTTTACTGTTAAGTTCCATAAAATTAAAGGAAAAGCTAATTTTCATGTTTTAGAACTTCTTTTAGATGATTAAGAAAAGTAGAAAGCTATCTAATTAATGTCCAAGGCTAGCTTTAGAGTGAAACCAAAACAGCACAATTTTAATACAAACAGGCAAACTATTAGTAGTGTTCTAATTATAAACATAGATGCTGCAAAGAACAGAAGGTATGAGTAAGTAGGGATTATCTCAGGAACTCAGATTTTTCATCAGGAAATCTGGTGCAGTTTTCTACAGAAACAGATTACAGGGGCAAATACCATGTAGTTATCTCAATTGATGCCTTTCAAAAACAATTAATAAAATCTAACGCCAATTAATATTAAAAGTTCTTCACTTGGAAATTAGAAAGGAAGTTCCTTAAAGTGTTAAGGGGTGTCTATCAACTAACTACAGAAGGCATCGCAGAAAAAGGTACCACTTTTGAAGTGTTCTTAAAGTCAAGACCAAGACAAAGATACTAATTTTTAGTGCAACTCTTCAACACTGCGCTAGAGAACTCCACCCAAACAATAAATTTGATAAGAAAGAACTATTGGACAGGAAGAGGCAACTGTCATTATCTGTAGATGACACTAGGATCTAAACAGAAAACCACAAACTTAATTGGCAAGCGTTTAAGACCACCAGTGAGACATAAATGAGCTGTTCAAATGAAAAGAGCTAGCCTTGTGAGATGGGCCACTATGACTGATGCCACTCTAGTTTTACTCCCTGTTTTGGCCAGGTAAACAAATTAATTTTATATTAAAAAGTATTATTCAATATTTGTACTGTGTTAACTAAACTTGTTTTCATAAGAACTCACTTTGTTATTTTTAGAAATGAAGCTTTTATGGATTTATGTCATTATTTGAAAAAAGTTTCAAAATAGAAAATAGAATTTGGCTGGATTCGAATTGTTTTGCTGTTGCCCCCAACCATTCATTTCCAAATTTTCACTCCCCTTTTCATCTGTGTATGGGAAATCATCATAGCAGCAGACTCACATGTTCTAATATATACAAATTTATATACTGTATTTGCAGCGGAGTTCTATTCTTTTTTATCTGAATGGCTTTCTGTATTATAAAAATTATTATTGGCATCATTGAACCCTATTTTTTTAAATCCTCACCTGAGTATATATTTGATTTTAGAAAGAGAAACACTGATGTGAGAGAGAAATACTGATCAGTTGCCTCCCATATGCACCCTGATCAGGGATCAGAGCAACTTAAGTATGTGCTCTGACTGGGAATCGAACCCCCAACATTTTAGTGTACTGGACAGCACTCCAACTGACTGAGCCACTCTGGCCAGGGTGAAGGTTAGCTTAACTTTAGAGAGTAAGTTTGGGTTGAAGTTACAATTTGAGTTAGTTCTAGACTTGAGCTAGTTTATAGATTGACATTAAAGAGATAGTGTTGGTATTAATTTTAAGCCTAGGGCAAGACATAGAATTACCTATGTGTTAAAATTTGTTTAGAGTTATTATTTGTAGGAACATTAGACTTGATGTTATACTTAGCTGTGTGATTTGGCTTGTGTTGAGGTTAAGATTTAGATAAATATTTAGGTTAGTTTTAAAATGTGGCATTTACATGTGATTATGTTTTAGTCTAAGTTTCGGGTTGAATTTTGTATTAAAGTCAAATTTGCAATAGAGTTACTGGAGACACTTGAAATTAGTGTTTGGTGTGAAGTTAGGATAATCTTAGCATTAAGGTTCTTAGGTAGTCACTTGCAAATAAACTTGCAAATATTTAATAAGTGTATGTGTGAAATGAATAGTTTTTAAAAGAGCTACTTGCAAACTTTGTTTGCTTACCTGCTTCCCAATAAATGGCATTATTATATGATGATATCTTAAGGAAGCTATCAGCATTTCTCGCTTGGTTCAGCAAAGTATTCTTACAAATAGTAAAACAAAACATTCTCCATAACCATGATTCTGTCTCTGTTCTTATTTGCTTAGTTTGTTTTTTAGATTCAATTGTTGATATTTATTTATTTATTTTTTTCTTTTTTTAAAAAAAATTTTATTTCCTTTTATTTTTAGAGAGGGAGGAGGAAAGGAGAAAGAGAGGGAGAGAAACATCATTGTGTGGTTGCCTCTCACATAGCCCCCACTGGTGACCCGGCCTGCAACCCAGGCATATACCCTGACTGGGAATTGAACCGGACCCTTTGGTTCACAGCCCGCGCTCAATCCACTGAGCTATGCCAGCCAGGGCTGATAGATATATATTTATCTTTTGATGGGTGACAGTTGTGAGGATGGTATAGGGTAATGGGTGAGGAGGTGAGGAGATTAAGAAGTACAAATAGGTAGTTACAGAATAGCCCTGGGGATGTAAAGTACAGTACAGGAAATGGAGTAGCCAAAGAACTTATACACATGACCCATGAACCTGAACAACGGTGTGAGAGTTACCTGAGGGAGTCAGGGGTGCTGGGTGGAGGGGAACAATGCAGGGAAAATTGGGACAACTGTAATAGCATAATCAATAAAATATAATTTGAAAAATAGTAAAACATATTCCAGCTAAGGAAGTCATGCGTAGTGTATTTCATAATCTGTAACCTATAAGTTTCTAAACTCTACATAAAAATTGCTTCTTGAATAGGCTACTTTCAGTATTCAATTGGATTTTTATTGTGTAAAACCTATAGTGAAGTGTTTGAACACTCTTAAAATTCATTTGTACCAAAAGGGATTTTTTTTGAAACTCATTTCAGCAGATGGTATAATACCTGAATAAAATCATTACTAATTACGTAATAAATATTTATGACTGCAGATATAAAATAAAACCTATTATTAAAAACATTTTTTTATATTTTCATAAATTTAGTGTTATGTTTGAGATTAAGATTTACAATTAGGATTAACTTAATTAAAATTTTTTAATATGTTTACTGATCTTAGAGAGAGAGGAAGGAAAAGAGAAAGAGAGAAACATGGATATGAGAGAGAAACATTGTTTGGTTGCCTCCTCTATGTGCCCGACCAGGAATTGAGCCTGCAACCTGGGTGTGTGCCCTGACTGGGAATATAACTCCCAACATTTTGGTGCTCCAACCAACTGGCCCATCTGATCGGGGCCTCAGTGAGCCCTTTCTGGGCCATTGATGCAAATGTTCAAACGGGGGCATCACTTAGCATGATACTTAAATACAAAATATTAAATTTCCATTATAAAAATATATCATAAGTGGTAGAAAAATTTGTTAGCAGAAGCAAAAATACATTCTGTCCACTAAAGCACAGAGAAGAAGAATTGACCAACACACATAGTGTTGTGCCTACAACTTTTTAGAAAGTGATGGTTATCATACAAACAACAAGATTTCTGTGAAAAGCAAATCATTTCACACTTATGTTTCTGAAATGCTTGTTAACATGATTGTTCCGTTGCTTGTTCTTCTGAAACTCCCACGTTATGTGAGGACCACGTGATTGACTACTGAGGACCAACAGCTGTCTGGAAACTTCACTTCACGAAACCTGTACCCCATGTGTGAGGGAGAGAAGCTAAGGCAACATGTGACTTAAAATTACACAAGCGAAATGGTTGAGAGAAGCTGCTGATCTTTGCTTGGTTTTCATGCATTTATTGGAGGAGATAAAACATACTTGCTTTTCCATATTTGAAGGCTTTTTATTAAGTGTCAAAGTTTGAAAACATCTATGGTGATGATGATGCTTTTAGAAGTTATTGGGGGTGGGAGGCTGAATCTCATAGAACTTTTTTTTTCCAATAAGATACTCTTTAAAAGCTACCTACATCTTGTGTCTGTTTTCAGAAGGAACATATTAAACTTTAGTTTAGAGCAAGTCTGGCAAAAATGTTTTCCAAAAGTATTAAATCTACTTTTTTGTTATTACAATAATCAAGAAATGAATCTTTCTGAGTACATTTAATATTTTGTGCTGTTAGACAAGGAAAGGAAATAAAAGTCTTCAAATTGCTTAAAAACATATTCACATTCAGTGGAGTCTTTAGACATTGATAATAGCATGTGGCTTTTGGTTTCTGCATATTGAAGGGATTGAGTATGATAAAGTCAAATAAAACCTGTTTGTGTGTGAGCGGAACGAAAGAGGGAGAACTCTGTACACCATTCCCTTTCCTAACACTATGTTTTCTTGGCTTTGAAGTGGAAATATCTGGTATTTCCAGCTTGGACTAAGTCACAGATTTCTAATGAGTTTTCTGGATATTTGCTTTGACCTGATTCAGGTCAGCCAATTGTCTTTTCTTGTAGGCAAAAAGCAGAGGAACAGGAGGCAGGCCTTCTTTTGCTCATTAAGTTTCAGTGAGTGATCTTAACTCGAGCATTTCTAATTAAATTGTAAAGATCATTAGCATGCACCATTAGCAGAGGTTTGTCTTTGACTTAGAATGCTCTGATGGCGGTGCCAGGTGTGTTCCTGCACCCACTGGGGCCGAACAATTGCTGCTCTTGGCAAGGTCTCAGAGCAGGCGGGGGTTTGTCTGCTACCTGAGCTGCTGGTGACAGCTGCAACTCTGTCCGGCTCAGGAACGAGCAGGAGCCAAGAGAAGTAACAAACTGCAAAGGCAGCTTTTTTGTTTTACTGCCGCCAATCCCCAGCATGGGCACTGCTGAATGAATCTGAGGCAGAGGCACTCAAAGCTAAGGAGGACATTGAATCATATTTTAAAGTTATTTACTGCCCTCTAAGTTACTATGTACATTTATATGGTGGCAGATTTCTTTTTCCTTTTGGGTTTGAGGAATTCAAGTATCTAAGCAATCCCAACCATGCAAAACATTTTATTTATCTTTCCCTAAAGATAAATGTTACTGTTAATACATTTTAAATTGAGATATTAGCTGAAACAGATTATTAATTGTAATGGCTAAATTATTTAATTTTGAATGTGAACATTATTGTTTTTATTTGCTTCTTTATACAATCATCTAAACTTCTGACCCATTTCAATTAAGCTACAATATAATAAGTGTTTCTGTTCAAGTATTTGGAACTAATAGAAGTCATTTTTTTTTTTCAAAATTAAGGCTACTGTATTGTCTGGGGAAGACCTTTGTGGGGTTATGATTTCAAATTCAGTTAGTCTCAATGGCAAATACTTATAAGTTACATTTTTATACCTTTTATCTTATTGATCAACCTTTGAGCTATTTGATGAAGAAAGATGAACTTTGACTTTATAGTATGGCTTTATATAGAATTCATCCACAGTTCAGAAAGATGGAGACTTTGACGACTCACACTAAGCTCTGGAAGGAGGAAGAAGACTATTCCCCAACATGCATGCTGTGAAGAAGGTGCTGGGCTTTAACCTCTATCATAACTGAATGCTCACTCCATAAATAGCTGTCAGTAAGTTAAGGGTATCAAGAAAGATGATCATCTACCTACTATGACAGAGAGAAGAAGTGGTAGAAATACAGTTGAAGTCAAGAAAGAGACATAGTACAAATCACTTTATTTTATAAGGAGGAGAGTTACTGTCCAGTTTTTCATTTAACTACAGCTTTTGAAATACTTGGAAATAGGCCCAAGTACTGCATACTTTTTTAATAAAGATGATTTTTCACTAAAAAGGAATGGATTTTATTGTCATACTTTTATAATACTTCAAATTTAAACAATTATAAATTTAAAAAGTTAGATTATGTATTTCACTGTCATCATAATGGCAAATAACTTCCCATTTAAAAATGCGTGTGCGTCTATAATGACCAAAAGATTCCTCTCAGTTATTGGGTAAGCCCAATAAGCCAAGGCAACAAAATGTAAAAGTTCTATGAAAGAAGACCTTGGATAACACAAATAGCCAATTTACCACAAGCTGAGCTTATCGGAGCCTACAAAACTGTAACCTGTAGAACAATGGCCCTCAAACTGGAGTGAGTGGGCATCAGAACCACGTGGAAGGCTCATTCAATCTATGCTGTGGGGACCCACGCTAAGAATTTACGAGTTCCAAGGTGATGTTACTGTCTGGGGACCACATTTTGAGAAGCACTGCATTTAGAAGATGCCTCTGCAATTTTAAGAAAATATTATTTTTGGTCTTATTCCAGTTTGTACTTGGGCTAGAATTTTTGAAATCTGTACCTCATCAGAAAAAAAAAAATGACCTTAACATTCGTAACATCACTATAAGATGCTGCCAGCATTTATTTTCACACTAGTTTCCACATACCAACAAATGCATGTAACACATGTAAAATACATTATGTTTTTATAAATGTAAAATATCTATCGTCTAGCTCTATTATCTGACAAAATACCATGCTGGATGGGTTTAAGTTCTGCTAAACTTCTAAATATTTAGTGATTTTGAATGTGAAGTTGGAGATGGGGGTTAGAAAAGTTTTAGAAGTTGGAGGAAAATTTCTGAGGCTTTAATAACAGTTTCTCAGGTTGGTCTTAGTGACCTACTAGCAATATTTACAAGGAATTGGTGAGAAAACTATAGGATATTGTAAAGGCATCAGATTTCTTCAATAATTTTGCCTTTTTATGAAAGTATTTCTGCATTATGATGGTCTACTATCCGAGACTGATGGTATTTTAAACATATAAAGCTGATTATGTAGGAATAGTTACTTTGAATTGCCTCATCGGCATGTTTGATTTCCTTTTCCCTAAACTATGCACTTTATAGGTCAGTCCTCCCCAATCCAAGCAGAGCTTCACATTTATAGCCACTAGCACAACTGTAATATCTGTAAAACCCTGCCTGGTGACTGGGTTGTGGGAGCAGATGTTGGGTGAATTGCTCTGGAACATCTGTTTGAGGTGCCTGCTGTTCCTTGCTGTGGGCTGCCAGGCTGTACACAGGGTTCACACTCTTTTTTCCTACTGGCTCCCACTTGCCCATGCTTGATTAGAGATTTAAAAATCAAGGACCATGGAAAGGGCTACACTTTCTAGCAAAGGAGATTCCCCCAGTCCTCCCAGGAGATGGATGGTCTGCCCTCTGTAGGTGGATAATGCAGTGACTACGGGCATGCCTTGGTGCATTTGCTCTACATCTGGAGACGGGCTACGCAAACAGTTCAGATTCCAAGTATTTGTTGGAAGATAGACTCTGATTTTTATTCCCCAACATGGTTTTGGTATTTGGGATGTGGCAAATTTGCATGTACTTCTGAAAGCTCAGCACTCTATATCCCCTGCAAAACATTTTAATTCTTTATTTGATCAGAAATGACAAAGGTGTGTTGGTAATGGAGTTGTAGGTGTATATAAAGGTGTGGAATGAACTCAAGAGGTGGGGATCATATGCGTAGGGAGGCTGGGAATGTTTCAAAAAGAAAGGTGACGCATGAGCAGGTTGAAGTACACATGCTTAATTTTAACAGCTATCCAGCTATCCATTAACTTGTTAAACATCCAAACAAAATAGTTTTGAATTTTTAAATAAACATATAGTGCATATTGTTCTGAAACATTCTTCTTTTTTTTTTTTTTTGACCTAAAAATATATGGTGGGCTTTGTCCAATGTGGTAAATGTAGATTTATCTCACTCATTTTCATAGTGGTCCATTTTTTTATGTTGTGTGGTTGAATTAAATTGACTTAACCAATCTTCATTGGTGACTTTTGCTGTTTTCATTTTGTTGCTATAGCAAATGATATCGCAGTGACCATGTGTGTGTGTGTCTTTGCATACATGTAGGAGTATTTCCATAAGGCAGGTTCATCAAAACTAAAATTTCTGGGTTAACATTTATGCATATTTGGAATTTTGAGTTACTATTTAATTGCCCTCTAAAATTCTTATAACAATTTAGAATTTCACCCACAACATTTGATAGTAACTTTCTTCACTCCCTTGTTTATTAATAAGACAACATGATTGATAAGTAATATAAATTAGACATTTTGACATTTACATATGATTATTCAAATTGTCATCTTCTTATATGTGTAGTATTTTTTATTTAGTGCATTTTATTTATTTTTCCTTTTTTAAATTGTTGTTCAAGTACAGTTTTCTGCCTTTCCCCCCAACCCCTCCCCACCTCCTTCCCCTGTTTCCACCCCCCCTTGTTATTGTCCATGTGTCCTTTATAATTGTTCCTGTAAATATAAGTCGTGGCACCATAAAAGTCCTAGAGGAGAACATAGGCAAGAAAATCTCCGATAATCCATGGAGCAATGTGTTCATTGATATGTCTCCTAGAGCAAGAGACATAGAGGAAAGAAAGAACAAATGGGATCTCATCAAAATAAAAAGCTTTTGCATGGCTAAAGAAAACAGCATTAAAATGAAAAGAGAACCAACTGTACAGGAAAACATACTTGCCAATGATACCTCAGACAAGGGTTTGATCTCCAAAATATATAAAGAAGTCACACGGCCCTACTCTAAGAAGAATAAGTAACCCAATTAAAAAATGGGCAAAGGTCTTGAAGAGATACTTCTCCAAGGAGGACATACAGAGGATCCAGAGACATGAAAAGATGCTCAGCATCAGTAGCCATTAGAGAGATGCAAATTAAAACCACAATGAGATACCACTTTACACCGTTGAGAATGGCCATCATAAACAAAGCAACAAACAAGTGTTGGAGAGGGTGTGGAGAAAAGGGGACCCTAGGGCACTGTTGGTGGGATTGCAGACTGGTACAACCACTATGGAAAACAGTATGGAGTTCCCTCAGAAAACTAAAAATGCAACTGCCTTTTGACCCAGCAATTCCACTGCTAAGATTATACCCTAAGAACCCTGAAACACCAATCCAAAAGAACCTATGCACCCCAATGTTCATAGCAGCACAATTTACAATAGCCAAGTGCTGGAAGCAACCTAGATGCCTATCAGTAAATGAATGGATCAAAAACTATGGTACATTTACACAATGGAATTACTCATCAGAAAGAAAGAAGGAGCTCCTACCCTTTACAACAAAATGGATGGAACAGGAGAGCATTATGCTAAGTGAAATAAGCCAGGTGGCAAAAGACAAATACCCTATGATCTCACCTTTAACTGGAACCTAATCAACAAAATGAACAAGCAAGTAAAATATAACCAAAGACACTGAAATTGAGAACAGTGACCAGAGGGGAGGGGGAGGGAATAATGGGGGATAAGGGTGAAGGGTTTATAGTATTTGTTTTTTTTAAATAAGATTACTCATTGCACACGATTATTACAAAATTATTTTTCTGTTAATATTTTAATACTTGCATACTAGTTTTGTTTTTCATATTCATACCACTAAACCTTTGAAATCTACTTTTGCATAGGCATCAGGAAGGGGTCTAAGTTTATTTATGTAACAAATAATTAACAAATGTTTCCAATACTAGCAATAATGTAAATAATTAGCCCAGTGATTTAAATTACTACCTTTATATTATAAAAAAATTATCTTATGCTTAGGTCAGTATCTGGATTCTCTCCCATTTCATCTGAACAAGAAACTTCATTGCTGGCCAATCTTCTGTCTGGCAGGCGTTGTAAGGAGTGCAAATTTTCCACAGAACAAACATCATGTGAAAAGACCCAGGGCCATGGGCAGTGTGTTTTGTGAAATGCAAACTTTTTAGAGGGTTAGAGCTTTAAGTTTAGGGCAAAAAGATCACAAGCATCTTTGTAATGTTTTAATATGTAACAAAATCAATGAAGAAAATTAGTACCATAATAAAACACCACTCTCCAACAGAAGTGTAATACTTATATGCTCTGATTTGCATTAGGTCATTGTACTTGGACTTATTTTAGCCTGCATTGTTTTTCTTTGAAGGCCAACATGCTTCACTGTAGTGTTGTAAGAGGACTTTACCTTTAACTCATTACTGTCAGTTTTTCAAAGTATATTTCTGTGGTTTTCATCTTTTCCCTTGGGGGAAAAATGCTAGTAAAGAAAGTTCTAGTGTTACAGTACTTGCATGTATACTTCCTGAATTTCAATTTCAATTTTCTGATGAGGAAACTTCTCAATTTTTAAAATCTTTTGGTTTAGTGGTAGGAGCAGGACCGAAACCTGGATCATGTGACAGTGGGAGGTAGGGCATTCATGTGGACAGAAATGATGTTGCTTTCTTTGTCATTACTTTTTTATCCTTCATCTTGACTTTTGCAAAGTAAACGTACTGCCCTGCATACTGAAATACATCCAGATGTTGCCCACGCAATTCTTAACCCTAACTCAAACAAATAAACCAAACTCTCTAAAACCAAAACCCACTTTTTCTTCCTGATTAGAAAGCCACTTTTTATTCTTTCTTCCTCTGTTCCTCTTCTGTGAGGTATCTAGACAGCTTCAGGCAAGAAAAAACCCTTCAGAAGTCATGACTTAAATTAGCATCACTTTCAAAATTTAATAATTGAAATGTAATTAAAGTGTAATAGTGCTGATTTTTAAATTACTGATTCAAAATCACATATCACGATGTAAGCTGTGTTTCTACATCATACCGCCCTAGACCAAACGTAAAACCCAACAATTAGTTGATTTACTAATAAAATCAACATACTGTTCTACAACTCTAAAATATTCACTGAAAGGAATTTAAGTGTTTTGTTGAAAGGTTAAGGCTTTTTCTAGTATCACAAGTGTGGTATGCAGGTTACTGGGAAAATAGGATCAGGGAATGTAAGAGAATGCTGTTAATGATTGGTAGCTTCAAAGCCCTGCATTGGAACACCATGTAAATATACCAAATTGACTGTTGCAGAAATAGAAAACTTGTGGCATTCTGGACATTTTCCATACCCAATGGTGCCAGACCATGGAGGCCATGGGTGGTCTGATGCAGGAGCAAGTAAACAGGTCAATAGAAAAACTGATCACTGAAAACACTGAACTCTGTGCAATGGCATCTCTGACCTCCTAAAAGGGTCCGCTTGGGTTTGGCAAATATTTCATTCTTTCCTGTGACTCAACTTTGGGTGCTGATCAAAGTGCCGTTTTGTCAATATCTGGAAATTCAACTTCTGAGATGGTGCCAAAGGTTTTGCAGTCATGATGTCTGGTGCCTGGGGAATCTTACTTAGCATCACTGGCTGGAGAACCCCCACCATTGTTATGAAGCAGAGAATCTGCTTCCTTACCATCCTCTCCTGGTTCTGGGGCATAAGAAATACGTGACTAGTTTCTTTTGAGAAACTTTTTTTTTGTCTCTTTGCTAGTGGACTGGGAAGGGAATCAGAGAGCAGTCCTCTCAGTAGTGAGGTGACTGGGGAGCTCAGGGGAGAAAATGACGCAGTTGAAACGAAAAAATGTAAAAAGACTTCATCAAGACCATGAACATGAACCCCAAACAATAGAGCCACAGCTGAGGTTGAAGGTTTGGGGGTGTCTGACACTTGGTTTCCACCTTTCTATTTATAAAAGGTAGGCAAACAGGGTGCAATGTTTCTTTTGTTCTGGAAAAGTATTGGAACCTTGTTCATTATGGTAGAGTAAGCGTGGCAGGAAAAGGAAAAATAAAATTTTAAGTATGATGGTACATGCTGGAAACACATGTTGGCAAGCGCATGGGATTCTGGCATCTGGACAGAAGCCTTCATAGCCATCTGCTTCTCAGAGATTATTTTGACAATTTTCGCGGCCATTCCAGTGATTCACAGGTCTGGGCTAAGAAGTGTTAGCAAGCAGCTAAAGAAGGTGCAGGTACACAGAGGCAGCTGCTGTGTCTTCCGTCCATATATTAGTTCCAGCATTGTGGGTGTTAATCACCTTACAATTGTCTATGTGCCAGGATTTCATCACGATGCTAGGTGATGTTCTTGAAACAGATACATTTTTTCCAGTTTTATTTACCAATACACTCATTTCCCCTCACTTCCCCTCTTCAATTAGTTATTCCTCACTGGCTATGAGCTATGGGACATGTGTGCAGGAACTCACACTTTCCTGTGCTCTGCTGCTGGTCCTCCTTGCTAACCTCCAGCTCTTCTTCACTTTCTCATGTTACCTAATGTTCCCTGGGAATTTTGAGAGTTACCACATGCTTTTTAATAATTAATGTGGTGTCACGTGATGTTCTAATGAGAACTCATGTGCACAGAAAGTCAAAAGATACGGCCATCATAAAGCAATTATTAACATGTGGTTAATCATAAACAAATGTATTGACTAACAGGATGAATTTTCTTCCATCTCCCAGAAGCTATAGTGGACCTGCCAAGCCTTGATAGGCTGCAACACAACACAACATAGCTGTATTTTTATAAAAATATATTTTTTAAACATGCAAATATATAGCAGATACGTGTTACAGTCAGAATGTGTGTGTCTCCCCAAATCTATGGGTCGAAGCCCCGATCTCCGATGTGGTGGTGTTTGGAGGTGAGACCTTTGGGAGGTAATTAGATTTAGATGAGATCCTGAGGACGGTCACGATGGGATTAGTGTTCTTATAAGAAGAGAAGGGAAGGAAGGACAAGTAGTGCAGTGTGAGAGGAGGTTTTGGCTTAATAAGGTCTTTATCAGGATACACTTCTCCTGTATAGGGAGGAGCCCCCGTGTTATCTGTTGCCCTACTCTGGTGAGCATCATAAGACCCATCAAATTTTACAAGATGCTATGAACCAGATATGTGCCTCCACTTGCTTCCTTGAGCTCACAAAGATCTTTAACCACTGCAGGGGGTTTCTGGTAGTGGTTTGGAAAAGCTTTTAAGAAACATACAAATCAGACCCCACTTTTATAAGTAATTTCTATTTGTAATAAATTATGAAAGCTAAAAAGAAATACTCAACAAAGTGCCCTGTCCTCAAGGATTTACACACAGTGAAAGTGGTTGGTGTATGGTGGTAAGCGCAAGCAAAAGGAATTTTAACATATTTACTAAAGTAAGTTTTTAAAATGTTTATAGTTATTAATAAACTACAAAGAAAGAGTCTATATCATATAAAGAGATATATTTATCTGTTTTCTAGTTTTTTTAGCTTTATTATGAAAAACCTAAACATATCCAAGACACAGAGAGAACAGTGCGCTGACCCTCCAGATACCCATCACCCAACTTCATTGACAACACTCTTCCATTAGTTCCCACGTGGGTGGCAGTTTTTTTTCTGTAGCATTGTAAAGAAAATCCCAGACATAATATGACTTTAGCCATAAACAGTTGTGTATGAGAAGGACATTGAAACAAAGATAAACCAAATGGTATGTCTTCATGTTTTTACGTTTTTCCTAATTTTTGGAATTTTCTAAAGAAAATCCTAGATATAATATCACTTTAGCCATCAATACTTTCAATAAAAAGGACACTGAAACAAACAAAAAAATAAACCAAATAATATGTGTACATACATTTTATATGTTGTTCCTAACTTAAAGTGAGTTATGCAGGGTTGTCACTACAACCATTAATAAAATAAATTGAGAAGAATAATTTGGAAAACAATAGATGTTAAAGATCTTTGGAAAGCAAAATTGTAGTCTACAAGAAGTGCTTCCTTTGTAAACTATTGTTTGCTTTGCAAAAATTAGTACTGGATCCTGATGTAAGACATACAAAATCTTCTCACATAATAATACTATTCATTAGTCAGAAAATAAGAGCAAGAAAAATAATTTTGAATATTTGCTCATACTGTCAGTAATTGCAAAGAATATGGAGTCATCCATAAGATAATTCAATTATTTATTTAGTTAGTTAATTTTTTTTATTTTTTGAGTTACATTTGACACATAACATATTAGTTTCAGATGTACAATATAATCATTTGATATTTGTATGTATTGCAGATTCACTACAACAAATCTGTTTGAAATTAATCACCTCACATAGTTACAATATTTTCCTTGCGATGGGAACTGTTTATTTATTTCATTTTATTTATTTAATTTTGGAGAAAGGGGAAGGGAGGGAGAAAGAGAGGGACAGAAACATCAGTGTGAGAGAAAGACATCTATTGGCTGCCTCTCATATGTCCTCAGCTGGGGACCTGGCCTGCAACGCAGGCATGTGCCCTGACTGAGAATCGAACCAGCATTGCTTCAGTTTGCAGGACAATGCCCAGCCCATTGAGTCACACCAGTCAGGGCATGATGAGAACTTCCTAAAATCTCTCTAAACAACTTTTGAATATATAATAGAGTATTCCTAATTATGGGTGCTATGCTGTACCTCATATCCCTATGACTTATTTATTTTATATGGAGTTTATTTCTTTTGACTCACTTTACCAATTTTGACCCCTGCCTCTGGCAATCTGTTTTCTATACCTATGAGTTTGATATGTTTGTTTTCGATTCCACATATAAGTGAATTGTACAATATTTTTCTTTCTCTGTCTGACTTACGTCACTTACCATAATGTCCTCAAAGTCCATCTATGTTGTCACAAATGGCAATACCTCCTTCTTTTTTATGGTTGAATAATATTCCATTGCATATATGTGTGTTGTGTATCCATTCATATATATAAATTTTCTTTATGCATTCATCCAAAGGTGGACACTCACATTTTTCCACGTCTTGGTTGTTGTAAATAATGCGGCAATTAACATGGGAGTGCAGATCTCTTTTTGAGTTAGTGTTTTCATTTCCTCCAGAAGTAGAATTGCTCAGTTATAAGATAGTTCTCTTTTTAATTTTTTGAGGAACCTCCTTTTCCTAGTGGCTGCATCAATTTTTGATTATTATTATTTTTGGAATTCTCTTAACCAGCAAAGCAAAATCCTCAAATATATAAACAGCATTTATTGGGTTTCCTTCACTTACTTGTAGTTCTTATTACTGTGGACTATCAATAAAGTTAGGCCTACAAATTGTTTCAGAGTGGATGCTGATTATTGTGTTTATTTCTCTTTTGGTCTGCTGGTTCAGTTCAGGGGGGCTTGACAGACTCCTCAGACCACTTGTAGATAGTGGTGCCTGTTGCTTTTTTTCACAGTTAAACACAGTGGCTGGTTTCAAATCCTTGGGTCTGCAGAGATGACCTTGAACACCAGGATATAAATAAAACTACTCTATCCCCATCACTAGACTGGAAAACCCTGTGAGAAACTGTTTCCATCTCAATATTTCATGGATCACTGTAGGATTAAAATTTATTATTGCCTCCTCTTGATGTACTGTTCAGTGTCTGCCAAGCTTTCAACTTCGGGGCATTCTGTCACCTTCGTGCCGAGCATTGTCCCACATTGGTCACCACCCACCCCCCAGACTGTTCTACCTTCCAAAGGCCTGTCCTCACATGACTGCATGAGCAACCAGCTCTTGCTGAGGTTTTGGGAGTAATTCAAGAATAATTGTTTCATTGCTGTCCTAATTGCCTCTTGCACATCCCTGTCCTCTGCTCACCCCACTAGCTTTGCTGACAGTGGGCCACGGAATCCAGTCATCTTGTCGGGCATTTTCTTTTCTTTTTTTCTCTCTACATGCTCATCATCTCCCTGCCTTTGAAGCTTAAATTTCTCCTTATATATTTTGTGAAATCATTCCATTTTCCTTGTGTGACTTATGTGGCAATGGACCACGCCCGAGTGCTTCACTTTTTATATTTAGGAAGAAGCATTTCTAACCTCACAGTTCCCCAAAGGAGGGTGATTACCCATAAGAGATGAGGGCTCTAGTCATGCTCAGATTTAAATGGTGTTTTTCACCCTTTGGCTACATATGCTCTGTCTTCTCCTCTCTCATTCCACTTTCCCCTCCCCTTCCCTTCCCCCTCCCACCCCCCTCCCTTCTCCTCCTCTCCTCTCACTCTCTTCGCTTCCTTCCTTCTGTCTGTAATTATCAACCACTCATCCACCTACACAGTATTACAAATGTGTGGGGAAGGGCAAGCTCACGTACACATACACTCAAACATTACCTTGGCTATTGCTGAACTCACTTTACCAACAGGCACATAATAAAATATCAAGTGGGCAAGATAAGTGCTCTTGTAAATTGGTAAATTTCTCATATAAATTGCTTCTCACATATGCCCCTCTTAATCATAAAGTAGAGGGATTCTCTGAAGGTTATTTTACTGTTGGGAAGTGGAAATTATAAAAAGTCTTCACAGATTGACAGAATTTGGGGAGGGAGGGAGAGAGAGAGGGGGAGAGAGAGAGAGAGAGGGAGAGAGAGAGAGAGAAGGAACCTCAAACAGAAATCCCCTGAAAACAGGGCTACTTTAACTCTGCTTCCCTCCCGCCAGTAATGTAAACCTCATTTTCTTGTGGGAGGGCCAATTTACTTATTTATTTTTACCAATTTTTTATTGCTCTTCAAGTATAGTTTAGTTTTTTAATTTTATTTTTCAATTATAGTTTTACATTCAATATTTTTGGTATTAATTTCAGGTGTACAGTACATTGGTTAGATAATCACGTACTTTACACAGAGTTCCCCTCAGCATTTCCAATGCCCATCTGGCACCATACATAGTTATTACAATCATATTGATTATATTCTCTGTGCTTACTTTACATGTCCTGACTTTTGTAACTACCAGTTTGTGTCTCACCTTTTCTACCCATTCCCTCAACCCCCTACCCTCTGTAAACTATCAATCTGTTTTCTGTATCTATGGCTCTGTTTCTGTTTTGGTTATTTGTTTATTTTGTTCTTTAGATTCCACATAGAAGCGATAAGCAAATAAGACTACATCAAACTAAAAAGTTTTTGCACAAAAAAGAAACCATCAACAAAACAGAAAGGCAATCCACTGAATGGAAGAAGATATTCACCAATGATATATCTAATAAGGGGTTAATATTCAAGATTTATAAAGAACTTATACAACTCAACACCCAAAACACAAACAATCCAGTTAAAAAATGGGCAGCACACCTGAATGAATAGACACTTTTCCATAGGACATACATATGGCCAATAGACATTTGCAAAGATACTCAATGGCATTACCCATCAGACAGATGCAAATTAAAACCACAATAAGACATCACCTCACACCAGTCAGAATGACAATCATCAGTGAATCAACAAACAAGTGTTGGTGAGGATGTGGAGAAAGGGGAACCCCGGCATGCTGTTGATGGGAATGCAGATTGGGGCAGCCACTGTGGAAAACAGTATGGATGTTCCTCAGAAAATTAGAAATGGAACTGACTTGTGACTCAGTGATTCCACTTTTGGGCATATATTTGAAGAAAACCAAAACACCAAAAGAACATAAGCACCCCTATGTTCACTGCAGCATTATTGACAATCGCCAAGATCTGGAAACAGCCCAAGTGCCCTTCGGTGGGTGAGTGGATAAGAGTAGAGGTACATTTACACGAGGGAATATTACTCAGCTATAAATAAAGAATAGCATTTTACCATTTGTGACCAAATGAACATATCTAGAGGATATTATGCTTAGTGAAATCAGTCATTTGGAGAAGGACAAATGGCCATCTAATTTTTTCAGTAGTCCTAATTGTAAATGTTTCTTTTATATTGTATTAGAATTTGAATCATAATTGATAACATTATTATCAATTATAATATTATTATCGATGCATTGGCCTTGAGTTTATTCTCTGGAGTCCCACAAAGTTTACTTGTTCTTTCAAAGAACTAGAATTTCAAGTATTTGAAAATAGCTCTCATTAATCTCCTCATCAAGTCATCCCTTCTCAGACTAAAAACCCCTTTCTTCCTTGAACTACCCCTTTCATGTTGCAGCTTCCAGACCCCTACCTTCCTGATTGCAGTGTTTCGGAGTCGTTTCCTTCTTTCACTATTCACTCTCAGATGCTGTATCTAGCAGAAAAACTTACACAAAGTAGATATTTAAATACTGACAGAATTTAATTTAACTGAGCACCATACTCTATCCAGTGCTGAGTCCAGAGAAACCAACCCCATCTTTCATCCGGGCATTACATTTTCATTAATACAATATAAGATTGCATTAGCTTTATAATAAATCACATGGGCTTATAATAATAGAACATCTCCTGACCTTTTTCTCATAACCTCATTTCTTCAACTGAATTTGGTCATCTGATTTCCTAAGTATAAAGGCAGAATTTTACATTTATCCTCATAATTTTATTTTGTTGATTTCATTCCATATTTTCACCTTTTTGAAATCTTGACTCTCTATCCCATTATCAATAGCTTTTCCACCACTATTTGCATCACTTATAAATGCGTTAGGTTTATCTTTCGACTTTGTTCATGGCTTTGATTATTTCTGTAAACGTCTATTGCAATCACGACTTGTAACCTGTATTTCTTTGCTTCTGGCTCTATCTGGATCATGGGGAGATTACAAGATATGTATCACATCTGGTTATGCACAAGAATGTGTCATCTGTGGAGTTGAGTTGTCTTCTCTCTTTCTACTTCCTATGGATCAAACGAATATTTGCATATGTGGATTTCCACTGCTACGGTCACTCAGCACTCATGAGAGCATGACCACTTCTTCTTGTTGCCAGGCACCGGGAGCTGGAAATTGCTATGATGGAGGACTCTAAGTTTCCCAGACACTGTGTTCTCTCCCAGAACCTCCTGCCTTTGCTATTGATCTGGATCACTCAAGATCCCACAGCTCTGAGTGTTCAGTAAGACAATAGGAGGTGAATATCTCCTTCTAACTCCAGTGTTTTATAAGCCATTATGTCCCTGTGGTTTTACAGAAACTTTAACAATTTTGTTTTTTACTTGACAGTTCTGTCCAAAAAACACCATCAAAGTATGTGTGGCTTTCAACAATCAGATTTTGTTTTTACTTGTGAGTTCATGGATTGGCAATGGCTCTGCTGGCTTGGAGGATCCACTGAGCTTGTGGGCTGTGGCTGTGTCCAGATCATGCTAGGTATTTTCTCCTTTGGGTCCAGCAGTTCCTTGGGGAATGTTCTTCTCATGGCAATGGTAGAAGTTTAAAAAAACTGAGTGGAAACAAATGACACCTCTTAAGACCTCAGAAAACAACATAACTTCTGTCCACATCCTATTGGTCCAAGAAAGTCACATGTCCATAAAATATATACATAATAGCCATGGCAAGGACAGAGAGGACAAGAATTGTTGGAGACAAATCTATCATTTTTTACACAGCCTTCCCCCTCATTCTCTACTTATATACCACATGAGGTCAGAGAAGCCAGCAGAAAAATCCCTTTGACAAATACCCTATCAGAATTGCCTCTTCACCCTGAAGCATAGAGCTTTGTTGCTGAGTCGAGCCTATTTTTCCTCTTCCTTTAAGATATTTTATCTTTCTTAGAGTGTTCTAGCAAAGAGATGTCAGGGAAACCTGTCCCCCCAAAATCTGTCCCTCTAGTTCACCAGGGGTGCTCAAGCCCATTTGAAACTAGCAGTCAGCATGTTGATGTTTAAGCTGAGGAGAACTTGGATTCCTTTGATGCATCTAAATCAGCAGGCCTGTGGAAAGATGTGGACTTCATAGGTTACAACTGTAAAGCAACTGTATTTTTCCTCCATCTGCCTCTTTTAATCTGCTCAGGGCACTACTTTCCTTGCCACTTTTAGATAATAGAATATCCTCCAGTCATTACTGCTCATTAGAGTAACTTCATTTCGGTAATTAGCATGTTGAGTCCAGTATAAAATTCAAACTCCAAACTTCATTCTATTTTTCCAGCTTGGGTTACCTGTGGCTGTAAACCTGCTGCAGAATGGCTACTTAGTCAACTCTCTGTTTCCCTGCTCAGTGTCCACACTTCCTTCCCCTCGCTGGGCTGCCCTGGCCCTCCAAGGTTGGAAGCAGGTAGGGAGGAAAGGTAATGGGCAAAGGTGGCACTAAGGAAATCTAACATTTGTTTCTCTAAAGAAGCTGAGATAGATGATGAGATGTGATGTTATAAGAAAGCAGAGGGGACAGCAGGCTGAACATACTCACTGTTTCTTGATGCACAAGAAAGAGAATGTCACTTTCTCAGTGGGGAGAACTCTCCTTCTTATTTCACTGAAGAGGGTCCAAACCACATAACCCAGACAGTGTTGGAACACTAATGAAATGGCTGTGAGCGCATTCAGTGATACATCTGAAAACTGAGCAAATTCTATTCTTCTCTTTACCAAAAGACAAGAAGAAAATTTCCTTGTTAAATTGAATTTAAAAAGTTCTGATACTAAGAAATGAACCAAGGATCTAAACTTCAAGGAAGTTATTTTAAACAAATAGTAGTGGAGAAGTTGAATTTTTGATAATTAAAAAATATATTAAAGCTATTTATATGCAGAAATAAAAGTCTTTTTTTACTTGGCTTTTATATACTGTATATGTTTGTGTGCATGTGCATCATGTATGTGTTTGAGGATGTGAATGTGTGTGCAGATGTGTGCATGTGTTTAGGGGATTGTCTTGGAGAGGCAAAGCAAGATGAATATCTGCTACGTATAATTCTATGAAAATAAAAAAATGACATGTTATTTTATATTGAGACCCAGTTATTATATTGTTATAGAACTCTACATATCATCTAAATGAATATGCCTTACCAAATGTGAAAATGATCAACTCAAAATTTGGACTATGAGGTGACTTCAAATGAAAAAATGATGTCAGATTTTCAATGTCCCATTAGGGTGACTGGGATAATCCCTATGGTGATAGCCTCTGAATTGAGGTCTCCAGAGTGCCTTGGATCATTATGGAAAAGGTTCAGATTTTGTAGCCCTTGAGACATCCTACTCACCATAGCACAAATTCGGTAATTGTATCTGCGGCATACCAATGCTTCATTTGTTGAAAGTTCCATCACACAAAGGGTTGAGTTCCTGTTGCAATGACTAATGTTTAGTCAGTGTAGAGACAAGTGTAGGCTTTATATTTTCTGTAGTGATCCTGTTAATTAACTGCTGATCTATTGTCAGGTACAGGTCAGAGCAGTATTACGATCCAGGATAAAATAAGATTGTTGCAGAAATTCATCCCTAGGATAAGCCATTCAAATAGCAAAGGGACAGCACTATGAGAATGTGGCTAGAAAAATCCAATTCTCCCCAAGAGCAGTGTTTTTTCCTACCACAGGAAAGATCCAGAACAACAGTCAAAAGAACTCTAAAAGTTGGAAAGGAGAGGGAAGAAGGCAGCTTAGCAGGCAATGATTACGATTGATCTAATAATGTTTAAATGGGCCCATAGCTATTAACAAGACACCTCATTCAGAAGCCAATATAGATCCGGACTTGAAGGCAGAAAACTGCAAAGCTGTGATAAAGCTTTCACTGCCAATAATTGCTCTGTGTTAGCCAGGAGGCTCAGAGTGCATCAACATCTCAATTATTGGGCTAAATTGGTTAATATGCTTTCCAAATAAAATGGCTTTTGAAGAATCCAGAACAATCTACAACTTTCCATCTTATTATACCTAGCTTCAACCAATTTCAGATATAGGAAATTGAAGTAATGACCCCCATTAAATTTGTTCTGTTATCATGACGTAGGGCATTCTATTGATTTGCACACTTGTTATAGAAAACAAATGTGTTGGCCATTGATCTCTTCTAGTAAGGGGCAGATGCATTCAAAGTTGACAATGCTTTAGTTCCTGTAGAATTATGTTCACATTCAAAGTGATTAAATATCAATTAGAGTCTTATATACCATGAGTTGCCAGAGGGAGAATAATGTTAAATGGTATTCTTAAATTCTATCATGATGTCATTTATCAAAGAAATCAATCTAAGAACTGCAATCATTTATCAAAGAAATCATCTAAGAACTGCATATTAAAATGGTGTTTGTACCTAAAGGAGAAAAAAAGCTGTTTTAAAAGTTTTGTGGAGAAAAGGGAACCCTAGTACATTGTTGGTGGAAACGCAGACTGCTGCAGCCACTGTGGAAAACAGGATGGAGTTTCCTCAAAAACTTAAGAATGGAACTGCCTTTTGACCTGGCAATTCTACTGCTGGGATTATACCCTAAGAATCCTGAAACACCAAATTCAAAAGAACCTATGCACCCCAATGTTCATAGCAGCAATAGCCAAGTTTACAATAGCCAAGTATTGGAAGCAACTTAAGTGTCCATCAGTAAATGAGTGGATCAAAAAATTGTGGAACATTTACATGATGGAATATTACACAGCAGAAAGAAAGAAGTAGCTCCCACCCTTCGGGACAGCAGGGATGGAACTGGAGAGCATTATGCTAAGTGAAATTAAGCAGGTGGTGAAAGACAAATACCATAGGGTCTCACTGATAAGTGGAACCTAATCAACAAAGCAAACAAGCAAGCAAAATATAACCAAAGACATTGAAATTAAGAACAAACTGACAGTAACCAGAGGGGTGGAGGAAGGGTGATAATGGGGGAAAGTAGTCATCAAGGGACATGTATAAAGGACCTATGGACAAAGCCATAGGGGAGAAGGATTGATGGTGGGATGTGGGGGTGGGTGGGGTGGGAGAAAGTGTGGCTGGAAAATGGAGACAACTATACTTGAACAAAAATTTAAAAATGCAAAAATAAATAAATGAAAGTTTTATAAATATTTTAATTTTGCTAAAAGTTCTTCAAGCCCTCAAGGAAAAAGAAGTTACAAAAAATAGTACTTCTGATAACCATAGTTCATTTAAAGTCTTATTAAAGTATACTTGCTAAGTAATAAAATATAAAAGTGTTAATTTTGGTTAAGAGCATGATATTCGATACATTTGGTAGACTTTTTTTGGTTGTACACAATGCATTTGATAATGAAGAATTTTTTAGCACAATATATTTCTATCACTGAGACATAAATGGATGTTTTCCAGGTTTGAACTGAAAATATGTTAATTCTTCAGTTTCTAAGATACCAGGAAAGATATGATTGTCAAGAGAAGAACAAAGACATTATGAGGCTTTCTATATTCTGAAAACCTCAAGGCTGCTTAATTCATGTTCTGTCCTTCAGATAAAGCCTGGAAGTCCATATTCTCTGATAGAATGTTTTAAAAGATAGTGGATTAGTTTTTGCAGAGATTTACCAGATGTTGTGTTTTATAGAACTATATGGTTAAGCTAATAAGGGGAATTAGGTCAGATGTAAAGTTTCTCATTAATTTTTAAAACTTAAACTCAGTGCATACTTTCTTTGAATTTTGAACCATACAAAATGATCCATGATGTCCTAGTATATCAAGATTATTGTGCATTTGAAACATGCCTTCTTAATTTGAAATGTGTAGGCTGTGCGACAATGACATCAAATTTAAAAAGCTTCTTGACATTTATTTATTCCTGTTTCGTAGTAAATAATGGGTGAAATAATACTCATAAGACTAAGGCCGTGCTTTGTCATCATCAGAAACACACTTCAAGATGGAGAATTACGCACAGAAAGTTTAAAGGGGAGTCAGCTCCACAGCAGCACCTGTGTGGGAAGAAGGGGGTAGGATGGTCTGCATGAAGACGGAATATTCCAAGAATCCAAGTAGTATTGTGTATTTCTCTTTGCTCTGTAAGTTTTCTCTAGTCTCCGGGCCTTTTTCATTCTTCCTTCCCAAGATCTGGTTGAGGTACTTCTCCGTGCACACAGCAAGAGGAAGGTGACAGGTCCACTTCTCCACAGTTTACATCACTTCTACACCAAATCTTGGGGAGGAGAAAATTTGATTGGCTCAAACTGGACCAGGTGCTTATTTTGTTTCAGTCATCTGTGGCCAGAGTTCCAGGGTTACATGTGATAAACACGACTATGTAACTGCCTAAGATAAGGTCACAGGTGACCTTACATGCACAAAATTCATTTCTTATTGAAAGAGGAGAGAAAGCAAATGCAACAAGAAGTGATCCTGCTGCCCACACCACCGTTTGTTCTATTCCAATTGTGGCCTGAGAAATGAGTGCAATTGCAGGGCTGAACAAGTGCTGATTTTTCTTCCTGGAAAACAGCCTCCCACTTTTATGGCCATGCTGCATCACTGAAATTTTAAAGTGGAACTAAACGGTTCTGGGAAGATGAAAACAGGGTCTGTTAGAACCCCACTTTGAGACTCAACTTATTCAGGCAGCAACCCACTGTGCACAGGTGACAGCAACTCATTTCTTCCTGCGAGGGTTTGCAGGGCTAGATCAATCCCTTTATCCCGACTTTCTAGACTTTGGCTTAGCTGAGTTTTGACACATCGAAGTATAGGCTTCTCTTGTTTGTTTTTTTCCCCATTTTGTATATGACTATTTTGTGAGTCATTTTTAGTTATATTCTTTTTGTGTCTTTTTTTGTATTTCTTGTATTTTTTTCACTGATTTTATTTTTGTTGAAATACTTGAATGTAATGTGGATTTTGTGACATTTCGGTAATTTACACCAGGGCTTTT
The DNA here is from genome assembly GCA_039655065.1 of Glossophaga mutica. Classification (NCBI taxonomy): domain Eukaryota; kingdom Metazoa; phylum Chordata; class Mammalia; order Chiroptera; family Phyllostomidae; genus Glossophaga; species Glossophaga mutica. Next base: position 168,831,559 of record CM077304.1, on the reverse strand, counting down.
GCTGTGTACTTTCACCTACTTCTGTGTGTTATTCAATCTGCCATTTTTATTAGTTCCCAAATTTGATTATTTGTATTCTTTTTAATGCTTTCCTTAACTTACAAACAGTACCATTTCTTGTTGTAATTGAAACCAGCATAATCCTCACCACATATGAACTACGGGAATGGATTTCACTCTTACCTGGTAAACAAACGGTCCTGAGAGTGCTTTGTAGCTGTTCCATAGGGAGTTTTTTAAGGATCTTAATTGATGATACTTTGTTATTAGTATTTATTGACACTTTCTCATTTTTTAAACTATAGCTTCTTTCAGATTGCTCCTGAAAGTTATGTTATATATTTTATAGGTGTAGAGGCTGAGACATATTTATAATTGGTGATGATTCTCAAGTTTTTCAATTGCAAAAATAACATGACTTCTCTGAACCCATTGTATCGTGGCCAAAATTATCTGCTTACTTCAGGAGACTCCAGTGAATAGCCCCAACTTTTGGTATTGCTTTTAATCAGTTACCTTTGTGAACAAGATTGCCCTTGTTTAACATTCTTATAGTACAATTTTAAAAATATATTATATTATTAACTTATATATATATAAAACTTACTATATTAGAATCATTTCAGAATTTTAAAAATGCTTTCAGTAATCTCTTAGTTTTAATTTATTGAGAATTTAAAATCTCATGTGTCTGCAGCTAACCTATGCATGTGTGAGACAAGATACACCACACACAAAGTTTAGCTTTTCCACATACCACTCACACCTCTCTGAGTAATCTCCATAGATTTGGTTATTGGCTTGCAAATGAAGGTTTCCAGAGAAATGATGCACCTGTGATCCTTCTGTGATTCTTTTTGATGAAACCATGGGAGCCAAGCAACATGAACAGTTGAAGAATAGACCCCCTTCCACATGTCTTAGTTGTGAATCCCATCCATCCCTTCTTCCTCCTGCTGATTTAAAATCAGTAAGCCTACTGTTAGATCATTCTGGGAAAGCATACATTTCCAGGTTTCTGGCTCCTACAATGCAGAAGTCCTATAAATGGAAAAGCAAAACCATTTCCTCCAGGGAGGCCTAGAGACAGAGACAGAGGCTCAGTCAAAAGATTTAATATAAAAAGCTGGATCCCGGGTTGCTGATTGCTAGGTTGCTGATTGCTAGCTTGCCTCCGTGCATTGGTCTTGTACTACCCGCTGGGCTCAGCAGAAACTTGCACAACTGGAATTTTGACAAGATCTAACCATTCAAATGCTGCTGTAGGGGAAAGGAGTGCAGAGCAGTTGTGCTGGGAGAGTATGTGGCTGTGAATTGTACCTGTCTTAGCAGTAGTATCACCATGTTTTTATTCCATTTCTGCTTTTGCCAGAGAACCTGGTTTTTCTCTAAGTGGCTTGTTTTAATATAAATATGTTGTTTCTTTGCAGGATTTTGGTTTGTGGTAATACTCTCTTTTGGTATGGAAAAACATGGCAAAGAAGATGCTGTGTTCTGTGAGAAAGGTTTTGGAAAAGCTAGCATGTAGGTGTGAGTATTTGTGCATGTGTGTTCTACCTAGAAGAGTCATTCAAACACTGGATTTTGAGAAGAATTTTTTTCACTTCCACATCCTCTAAGACTATGCAGGGTATATTTTAAGATTTTTATGTTTTATTTTCTTCAATATTTTAAGGTGAAGTTTCTGGTTTTGAGGGGCACAGCATTGAATCATTAACAATGATTGAAAACTTCAGGAAGTAAATGAAATTTTGTCAATTTCTTTCTAACACTATAATATATTTTCCTTTAAGGGTATCTAAAAGAGAGTTCCGTATATCTTTACTAAATCAAGCTTGTTTGCTTGTTAATCAAAAACTTACTATTTCTTGTTTATCTACATGATTTCTTGATTTCTAAAAAAATATAGATTTCTAAGGGAGGTAAAGTCTTTCCTTAATTAATGTTGACTTGTAAGTTTTTATTGTACTTTAAAATTATAGGATAATATTTTGGTGGTATAGGAAAGTTTATTAGTCTGCTTGTCATTTGATGGGCCACTTTAAACCAAAGACATACTTCTCTAGGGCTTTGGGTTAATTTTTTAAATTTCTTGATTATTTCTTATATTTAGCCTTTCTGATACCTTATTTTATCCTTCATGTCTTTTAACCTTTCTTTTATATTTCCTTTATTCCCTAATTCCATGATTTTGTTCCATTATGCTATTTAAAGTTTTTGCTAATTTTATTTTTGATAATCATATTTTAAACATTTGTCATTTCTAGTTGCTTTCTTTTCTTAAATGCATTATTTTTTCATCACTCCATGAATAGAGCAGTTGTCCTTATTTTAAAGTTTCTTCTGTTTGTTATGGTACCTCTATTTTTTGAACTTGTTTTGTTGTTATTTGTGCTTATTTTCCATGGTGTTATTTTTTTCTGAACCACATGGTGATTCTCCATCATCTGTCCATCCTTGTATCTGATCATTTCTATTGTGCTGTTGCTGGAGGCTATTCTGATCAGCAGAGGTTGTCTGCAGGGAATGTAAGGGGTGTGTGTAAGACAGTTGAAGTGTATGGGTTTTCCCATAGCTTGCCTTCTGGTAGGTAGTTTAGAACAAGGAGGGGCTCTTCCCTCCTTACTGCTGTCCTTTATGGACTGACTCATGCTTCTGCTTCCAGGTTTCAACCCAGACACAGAACTAACACAAAACTCATTTCTATTAGTTGTCCCAGGGCCTCTCATGAATCTCTGAAAACAGCACCTCACCATCCAGATGCCCCTGGAGCCACCCTCAGTTCTGCAGCAGCCCCTGCCAGCATGTATTTGTTCTGTTGTGGCTTCTCTGACTGTCACTGGTAGAGATCGTTATTCCATGGGATCATAAGAAAACATTTCACAGATCCACGCATGGGAGGCTGTGATGTAGTGAGGTTCATTCAGGGAGAAATCTGCCCCTGGGTTTCCAGTGTTCCACCTCCATCCATCCTACCATGGAAAAAGTCCACTGTGTCTTCAGCAAGGCCAAAACAAAGGCCAATGTCCAGAGTTTGTTTCATAGGAAGGCTTAGTCCTTTGCAGCCTATGTGGTTTGCTGCAGCCCTGGGTGGCTGTAGACCTACATGGTCATGTGTTCCCAAGCAAGAGAGAGCACATGAACAAAGAGGGTGAGTGTGGGTCATGGAATGGAAGACAGTTCCTCATTGTTTTCCTGGGGTTATATCCTCTCAGCTTGTGAAAGACCAGGAATCTTTTTTTTAAAATAACCAATAAACTTCGAAGCTTTCTCAGGCTTCTGATGGGTTCACCTCCTAGCCAATGATCCATTTCCCAGCTGCTAGGGTCAAGCACACCCCCCGCCCCCCCGCACCATTTTGACTCCTATTATGCATGTTGTTACCCTCTACCCGCTTTGTCTTGCTTTTCCCCGTGATCCATGGAGAATAGATGGGTGGTTCCCTGGGTTGTGATTGGGGCGGGGAGTGTGAGGCTGTAGCTTCCTGGTTAAACAAACAGGCTCAGTGTCTGATGCCATTTGCTCTCTTTCCTTTATTAATATCTAGCTAACTATGGTAACACAACCTAACTTTGATTTCTATTTTTCACAGATTCATCCAAATTTTTGGTTCCCTGTTGAAAATATTTCTTCTTGAGCAATGATGTTTTGAATATATTTCATGGATGAAAATGATGCCACAAACTAAACCTGACACCTTACAAACTCAGAGACCAAAAGTAACCACATAGGATGGTTTGAAATAAAAACTACCTAACTAAAAACTAGTAATAGTGGATAGGTCCTAGGCCAGTATTTTCCTTCACACAGGTCAGTCTTTACCTTAACTAAGCTTGTCTGTTGTCTTTTTGCACCTAAGATAATATACCTTTGGAATGTCAGAGTAATATTCTTTTCCAGACCCCTCAGGGCACAATCTTCCTTCCACCAAAGTAGAGACCACAGAACCCCTCATTGTTGTCTTGTTGCCCACATACCATCTCTATGTGTCATAAATGTTAACTATCCCGAACCCACCACTGTAAAAGAAGGATCTGTCTCTTCATTTTACTCTTTATCCAATCCAAGGGATTCCCCTTTTTGCTTTCTCCCAGCTCTTATCTACATGTAACCCTCCTTGCATCTCCTCCTTTGATTGTAATGTATAAAACAAGGTACAAAACTGCCATTCTCTGAAGTATTTTCTCAATCTGTTGAGATTTTTGCTTCCCAGCAATCATTGTCAGTTTGGCTCAAATAAACTCAAAAGCTCTTCACAGATTTGGATGTCTCTTATGTTGACAATTTTAACATAAATTTATTTAAATATCTAGCTAACTATATTGACTGACAAATTTGAATGGGTTCCGGTAACCATATTAATCTAGTTTTTTTCTCTTGTAATATATCTCTATTGTTCAGAGAAATAGAAGATCGTGGTTATAAATAGAATCCTCTTCTGCTTATGATTTCTTTTTTTAAAGATTTTATTTATTTACTTTTAGAGAAAAGGGAAGAAAGAGAGAGGGAGAGAAACATTGATGTGAGAGAGAAATAGTCAGTTGCTTCTTCCATATCCTCAACTGGGGACCTGACTCACAACCCAGGCATGTGCTCTGATGGGGAACGATGCCCAACTCACTGAGTCACACCAGTCATGGCACTTATGTTTTTTATTTTAAGCATTAGGATCTATTTTGATTAATTCTCATATTACATTTTCTATTACTGTACTAATGGAAATATACTTCAATACAAAGAATTACTGTTGAACAAAACAAAGCTGTTCTTCATTCAAAACAGGGTGATTTCTAATTTTAGAATTAAAAAATAATTCAAATCCTCAAGGAACATCTTATAATGCAACACAAGTATAAGATTTAAGAAATGAAATCTCTTCTTCATTAGGAATCAATGAAAATATTATCACTAATAAATGCCCAGAATTACTACCTATGGGGAAAAATATGACAGGCTGCAGTAACTTCTTAGATAAGTCAAGACTATTTGTGATAACTGGTTTTCTTTTTTAGGAGTTGAGGGATGAGCCAGCTGTGCCTTTTTATCTTATCCTGATGAAGCAGAGTGACATGAGATCCAGTGAAACCAGTTTTAAGTTGCACTGGTTGCTAAGGAAAGCTGGCAGACTAGCTGTTAAGATGATTGTAGTAGCTAGCCTTATGAGAGTTTAACAGAATGCACCCCTAAAAACACTGAGCATTTCAATGCTGTCAGTTTCTCTAATGATGTGTTCAGATATTAAGTTTCTTCCAGAGCCCAAATATTTTACTAAGAGACAAGATATTTTTGGATTTTTTAATGAATCTTCACAAATCCAGTTCAGGTGGAAATACTTAGAAATACAGTAGGGAAATGTACCAGCTTAAAAATCTTTGGGTTTCTTGCCAGAAATAATTTACTAATGCAAAAGAAAAGATGAAGCTTAAAGAATGCCTCTGAGTAGATTTCTTAATTGAAGCTGTAGTGATTATTAACTACATTTTCTATTTCTGAGGTGCTGGAGCATGCTGTGTTTTTCAGTTCCAAGAGTAACATTAAGACGATTAGTTATATTAACAGCTTCTTTCTTGACTCAAAACAACTTCAGGAGACAGGAAGTTAGGCAGGAAAAAAATAGGTCTTGGATGCTGAAGGGACAACTCAGTCATTATAAGTCCAAGTCAGCACAAGTGGGCCTTCACTGGGGAATACTGATGGGATTCTGGCCACAGGGAACAGAATCCGAAGAGTGACTCTCAGCATGGCCTGAAGTATGGCCAGTTTCCCCTAATAGAAAAAGAAGGGTCTTGCAAAATAGCAAAAGGAAATATGCTATCATAGTAGAAGAAGCTGAATTCAGAGACTTGAAGACTATGATGAATGAGGATCACACATATATGAAAACCAAAAAAGCTATGTAACCCCAAAGAGATGGGAGCTGGTCCCTTTCAGTTGTAAAATTGTACTTACCAAATAAGATCAATCATAAAATTATTACTTCCATCTTTTATTTTCTTGAAACCAAAAAGAGAAGAAAAAGAATATCCAATATTTTATTTATTTATTTGATTTTTGCTCTACATGTCCTTTGGCTGAATTCAAAGGGAGGGTTTAGGAACTGGAGTGTTCTGGATTGGGAAATCAGGTTGATTTTGAGCTGATTCTGTCTCCTGCTCTCCCTCCCTTTCTTCCTTCTTTCTATACATCTTTATTAGTTTTCCTCTATGTGCTGATATTCACTTGGTAACAAAGCTATAATAGAAATAAAGGGATTAAACAAAGTGAAAGAAGAAGGAAGATACTGAAGACAGATACAGTGACAGGGAGGACAGAGAAAGGGAAAAGAAGTGGAAAGGTGAAGAAGGAGCCTATTGGAGGCAAGAAAGGGGCTAATTTCAGTTAGTGACAAACAGATTTGGGTGTAAAGAAATTAAATATCAGGCAAAAGCTTTAGGTAAAACACAGTTTCTCCAAGTATAAAGGAACACAAGGAAGAATTGAGGTGAGAAGAGGAGGCTACACCTATTTAACTCTGTTTTCCAAACACTTACCAGTTTCAGAATGTTCCTGCATTCTACTGCAGAGTACACATCTCTATGCCACTTCTTTGAATCTGCATGCTTTGTGTGTACATGTATATTATAATAATATATACATATTATTTATATATATATATATATATATATGAGTGTGTGTGTGTGTGTACACACATACATATATAGTAGATGGGGAATTAGGAAAAACTGATATTCTCTAAATTCAGGTTTGAAATTTAAGACCTGAAATTTCATTTCTAATTCTTAGTCAAATTGACCAGTGAGTGAAGGGCTAGAAATGGAAGAGTGAGGAGGAGTAGAAAGTCCCAAGAATGTTTCAGTGTCTACACAAAGGTACCGAATCTCTTAGGGTATGTGGCTGGTTGAAATCTACAGTAATATGAATATGTGAAGTGACTCAGAGCAAGTTTTTTTGAGATTCAATATCAATTCACCCTTTTACCAGTAGAGATAGTATCTTCTCATCTCAGAGGTACTTAGCAGTAATGTGGAATAGACGAACATTATCCCAGCCTGATGGTCAGCGTGTAAGAGGCATTATATTTTTACCCCGTGCTGCAGGATGGTTACTGATTAAATACAATCCTCAGAAATAACAAGGAAGGGAAGCTTTTAATATATATACTTGAAGATAAGTAGATGAGCAGATCTCTGCTTGGACATCAACTGTCTAGGCAATAAAGATTATGGCTTAACTCAGCAGTTATTTAAGTGCTTTCTTCCTTTTTTGGCATGATGATGATGGCCAGTGTAATGCTTTTCATTTTTCTCTAGAGTAATGATGTAGCTTCTAATCATCTCATTGCTAAAATTACTTTCAGCATTAGCCAGAGAGAAGCAGGGTGTTCTCATGGTTAAAAAGTAAAATAATAATAATAAAAGCAATAATAATAAAGAGGGAGGGGCAGAAATAAAAAAAAAAAAAGGGCCATTTCCAGCAGTGGAGTAAAAATGAACAGATGGTTAAAACGAGATTTTGATTTTCTTTAAGGGAACCACAGATATTTGCTGTTTCTAAAACACTGCTTTGTTTCGCTTTTTTAAATTTGTTTTGGGGCCATCATCATTTAGTTAGTTCCAGGAATCCTTTCCTTTCCATAATATAAAAATAAAGCAACATTTCTACAATATACTGTAAGTAGAATGTGGAGAGTGAAGAGACTCAGTTTTGAGTGTCCACAGGTAAAGAGAGGGAACTGGATTTAGCTGCCGGAATAAGAAAGCACACAGGACTCTGAGGTCAGTGTAGACATGAGTGTGTGCATGTAGTGTGAGGGCATTTTTGCACTCAACTTGCACAGGGTTTACTCTCACAGTGATTCAGAATATGACTTGAAGGCAAACATTGACCTTGGCTTACCCTAAATGTGTGGGGACATTCCCTTCATCACTATTACATAGGTTCTCTCTTAAGTTAACTTAATTTGGTGATAGAAGGTCATTGAATTCTGAAATACATGTATAGCATGATTGGAAAGATTTGCTGCTAAATTTGTTTTAGGTCTAAAAATTATTGGGATAATCATACTTGTTTTGAATAACAACACAACTCACCAGGTGGCATCCATAATATGTAATACCTCCCTGGTATGAAGTTGTTTAAGTGACACATTCTACCTCTCAGGAAATGGTCAAGAAGCTAAAAGTAAGGATTAAAAAGGCTTCTGAGCAGTCAAAATATGGTTTTTGCAAATAAAAAATCCCTCACCTAGCATTACTTTTTCTTAGTATAAGTTTAAAAATATTGTATTTTTTTCTATTACCGTATAGTCCCCATACACCCCCCTTTTGCCCCACCCCCATCACCACAATATTGCCCATGAACATGAGAGCTTTTTCCTTTTTGCTCAATCTCTCCACAAACTTGTTTATCTGGTTTTTGAGAATACAGCAGATCAGAGTAACTGATTAGAAAGAAAATTTTATTAGACCCTTACAGAATCTGTTAGATGCTTGCCCATATAGCAAGGGAAAGAATGTAACTTGGCTAAAATGTGATGAAAAGCTATTAGAAATAGTCAACAGTTCTTAAAACAACAGCATTACATCTGTGAATATATAACACTCTTAAATATCCTCCAAGGATATCACTTTAGAACAATTAATGCCAAGGATCTTGAGAAAAACAAAATAAAACCAAATAAATTCATTGTGTTAAAGGTCAGGAAAGTGTTTAGATTTTTTAAAATGAGTACATTAAAAAACAACTTTGGTTACGGGGTTACCTGTTAATCCTGTGTAAATGAGGGTTTGCTATGATATGTACTGATTGCTAAGTGTCTCTCCTGGGGAGAAGCTGTATATATTTTATGTTAAATTCACTCCCTTTTCAACAATTTTCCACTTTCTGGAGCTAAAACTTTGGCAGTAATCTTTCTGGGTCATATTCTTGGTAAGGTAAACAGTGTTTCAGAGCGGAGCCAATTGTGCTTTTATGTGTAGGTTTGTGGTTTCTAAGTTACAAGTCATGAGGTTCCAAGCCAACACAGTGAAAATATTCTCTTTTCTTTTTCTCTTGACTCCCTTACCCATGCAATTTCTCTTCCAAATATGGACCTCAGTGGCATGTTCCAAATTCTTTTCAAGGCAATAAATGATTAAACTTTGGCTAGTGACAAGGGAAAAATAAAGTTAAAGTAATGAAGCAAAGATAAGGTCAGTCAGGCTTGAAAAAGATTCATTTAGCTATAAAATTGTTCCAGAATAGAAGTAGTTTCTGGCCATCTCAGAACACAAATCCCTTCATGCCAGGCAAGTATGATTCTGTTATACCTGGTTTGGTCTTTTTGAAACAACTGTATTTCTCTGAAGACATTGGAATGTTTCCTGTTATTCCTGCCACAAACATATTTATTAGTATTGCTTTGAGTTGTTCATGTTTTAGTTTAAGAACACACTTCAAAAAAAATGATCAAGCCCTTTTCTTCTTAAAAGAGTAGTAATTTTCTTCAAATTTTTATTTTTGTAAAAATAGAACTTTGTAAGTGAAAAATGGAACTTTGCTGTGTGTGTAGGGATGAGCGCCGTGGTTGTGCTATAATTTCCTGAGGTCCTGAACCTGCTCTTGCCTAATTAAATGTCTTCATATGGGAGGCACCGTTGAAAGTTTCTTTAGCCGGAGAAAGTCAGATTAGGATGGACAGCTTGAAATTCTTCCAACTGAACGCCACATGCAGTGACCAAACATCCTCACAATATAACAGCAGAAAGGAGGTGTGGCCTGAACTAGTTGTGTGGATGCCTCTTTTAGGTGGTAAATAACCACATACCTTTCTCACTTGCAACTTGCTCTGCATTATAGATCACATGCTGTGCAAATTGATTTGAAGAAACTGGACTATGCTTATTTTTCATTCATTTTGAAAGAACTGTGTGGACAAGTGGCATCTTAAAATATAGATGTGTTGTCCTAGCTGGTGTGGCTCAGTGGACTGAGCGCCAGCCTGTGAACCAGAGTCGGTGGTTCCATTCCCAGTGAGGGCGCATGCCTGGTTTGGGGGCTAGATCCTTGGCAGAAGGCATATGAGAGGCAACCACACATTGATGTTTCTCTCCCTCTCTTTCTCCCTCCCTTCCCTTCTCTAAATAAATAAATAAATAAATAAATAAATAAATAAAATAAAATAAAATAGATGTGAAAACTGTGTCACCATTCTTGCCTGTGTGCAGTGCATGTATTATACTTTTATAATGGGGCCTAGCCAGATTGCTGAAGAGAGTGGAGGTTTCCCCACATTGGTGTGAAAGGCTGTTCTCCCCAAATTGAGGTAGGGGTTGCAGGGAACTCCAAGGGGGGTGAATAAAAGTTTCCTCCAGGCCATGACAGATCTCCTTACCCCCAGGTTAGGGGGTAGGTTTCACAGCTGGAGGAAGCTTGCACAGAGCATGCATGGGCCGAAAAGGTTCAACACCCATATATGGTGGAGGCGAACATGGTGAAGGCCCCCTGTCCTGCCCAGAGTCTCTGTGCCCCTGCACACAGTTAGAAGACCCTCCTACTCATTTCCTGATGACCAACTATGGCAGCAGGAGGAGCGGGCAGAGATGCTGTGCAGGTTGACGTTGTGTGATGGACTTTAGCCTAGATTGGCTGGCAACCTGTATACTCCCACAGCATGCTGGATTGGGGGGCAGGATATTTAAGTGGAGGGCTCATAGGAACTCTCTCTTTCCTCCACGTTGCTAGCTCAGTCAGTGGTCAGGGGCCAAGCATTTCTGTGCCAGCAGGCCCTGGAGATCATGTGGCCAGGCAACGGGCCCATGCTCCTCCCTGCACAAGAAGCAGCAGCAGCACTGGCTACCGGTGCTGCACAGGGTGGTCTGCCTGCCCAGGCACACAGATGCACCCGGTGAACCATCCGCAGGAGGGATGGGATGCAGGTGCTGGGACAGCAAGCCGTGGCCGAAGGAAAGGGCAGTGTGTGTTGAAGAGGATGCCCCCCCCCCCGCCCCCCGCAGAGTTGAGAGAGATGCCTGGAGCCAGACTATGACCAAGAACCAGCTAAGCCGCCTGGATAATCATGCTACAGCCACTTGTGTATCCCAAAGGATGGTCATTTTAAACAGAAGAACAATTTCAGGCACAGCCTTAAACTCAGCTGGCAAAAAGTGGAGGGATCATTTTCCTTTGGGTATTTAAAGGGAATGGGCTTTGAGGCAGAAGCCCATTATTCTTCCAAAATTGTGTAGCTTTTAAATAAAAGACTCCTTTCCCTTTCCACCAAACCTCTGTCTTTGGAATTTATGGGCTGCAGGCAGCAGAGCCCCATGTGAATGTATGGTAACACTTCAACATGGTGAAAAAGAAATTATATTACTGGCACAAAGTTGGTTTGCGATTATACCTGATATACAGCAATTCTGCCTATGAAAATTTACTTCCAGCTTTTGACTATTCTCCAGGCTATCACAATCCTTTGGAAGTCTAAAAATGCCTACGCTATACTCCTCTTCCCAATCTAGTAGTGTAATAATGAGGTTGGTGCTATGAAGCCGTTGCTGCGTACCCTGCAATGCTTTCACATCAGTGAGTAGGGAATCTTCTTAGAGACGGTGATCTCCACATGAATTCCAGAATTTAACCACATAACTAACATTCAAAAGGGTGCAACTGGAAATATACTAGGGCCATCAGTAGATAGGAATAAATTAATCTCTTTGACTAGAAGTCATGTTATTATACATTTTTATTTTTTAATCTTCTATTTGTAAATGATGACTGTGTTACTTAGGCTAAAGCATAGATTTCAGCCTTTAAGAAGAAAGGAATATCTGAAGAAGGATATTACAGTACCTAATAAATAAATAATTCCATAATTAAAACGAGGCCTTGTGAATTCTGGTGGTACAGTGGTAACGATTCATGCATATAGTCTCATGATAACAAAACTAAATTTCAATGAAAACTTTATTATTTAAGCTTAGCCTTCCTCACAAATAATCTGTATTAGTTAATTCTTATTGAATTTCACAATTATAATCTGAGCCATGTGAAACTCAAGTGGATCCTGGTTTATCAACTATAGTTATCTAAGAAGGATTACTCTTGAAAGAAAACATTTTCATAAAGGGATAGCAGTCACAGTATATTTCATCTTTATTTAGGGGTCCTGGTGAGAACAACACACAGATAATATAATCCTCAGAAATAATGGGCTTTTTACTGAGCAGAGTGCAATTACTTTGGAAAGCATTACTGTAGAATGTTTCCAATATTTGGTTATTTTTTATTCTAAGGCATTTTCTAGTTATTCTAGAAGGGTTTACCTGAGGTTTTAGCTTTTATTTATTTGCTCCTTTGGGGTAAACTTTTCTGGTAAAAGCAGCTGGAATAAATATTAAACTAAGAGGAAGAAATGAAGGATGTTGCATTTGAATATATGATTCCATCATCTCTTCCATCATTTTTCTTGCTACCTGTAGCTACTTCAGAAGAGAGGGGGTTGGTGGGGAGGAGGGAGGGGGAGAGAGAGAGAGAGAGAGAGAGAGAGAGAGAGAGAGAGAGAGCGCGAGCGCAGCAGTCTACTGTATGTTGTTGCCTGTGTCCCTAAACGGATATCTGGTTTACACTTTTCTGTCTGCTTGAGAATTTTACTGGCTCTTAAAAACATGATAGGAAAAGTAAACCATAAATTAAAAAAAAAGTAAGCTGTTTCAGAATTAGACTGAGGAGTAAGAATGAAGTTGCAACATGAACAATAAGTAGGATGACCTACATACTTTAGAGGAGATAAGGAAACCTAAATCCTTTCCACAAAGGCGCATGTGCATCTGTGAGAGTGTTCTTTGGGGGCTGGGGCCTGCACCTTTGCTTCTCTCTTGTATGGGAATAAAACCATTAGGACCAGTACCTTCAGTTCTGTTTAGGCTCTCCTATTCAGGTATGTTACCTCTTTGCTGCCTTTTTTACTTGACTAAGGGGAAGAGAGGAGAATCTGGAAAAACCTGAGGCGTATTTAAACTGGGCAAAAAAAAAAAAAAAAAAAAAAAAGAACAAAAATGCAATGCTTACATTCTTATTTAGATTCATAATTTACTTCCTACCTTAAGTAAACTGTCATAAATCTAGTTAACAATGTTGTGATGTTGTGATTTCAGGAAGTGGTACTAAGTAATTTTCGATTTAGAAAGCATAGCTCTGAAAAACAAACAAACAAACAAATGAACGAACGAACAAGCAAAATCCAAAATGAGATCGTGACAAATAGTACTTTAGGGAAAAAAGTCTGTTTTTCTAGAGCGAGGGCTAGAAAAATCACACCATGACCAAGGGAAGACATACAGCACCTGCTGTTTCAGGATTGAAATCTATGTTTGCAAAGAACTGATAATGCTCAGAACTGCTTTAATGAATCATCCATCTTAGTGTATCCCAAATCTTAAGTAGTACACAATTCAATAGAATATCAATACGGAGATACTTATTTATTTTCTTTTAAGAAGCACTTTTATTCAGAAATGCATTCAAGTTCCCAAAGCTTAGCAATATTTAGCTTAGCACAATCTGTATCCTCCCTGCACCAGAATTATTAAGTAGTTTTGTGCACTTTCCTTCAGGAATTTGGATGTAGACATAATAGCTTATCTAATGTTTTTTGTTTTTTAATTATTATGTCATATTTTTTTTTGTTTTCATATGTGAGAACATATGACTGGTCAAGAAAATTGGTTTTGTCCATTAGAGATTTTAATGATTTGTCCATGCTGAGCCATAAATTGGTGGAGGCAGAGAGATGGAATAACTGTTTAGGGGATGTGGTCTTTGAAATGGCTCATTCTGAGGTCTTGAGCTTCAGGAGGTCTGATTTTCTTCCTTAGGGGGCTCATGAATAGTGTTTCAGAAACTGCTTGCTCTGTGAGTGCTTCTAGTGCTTCCACTTTGGATCCCATTAATTTAATTTCTTTTACATTTTAATAGGAATGCTAACACATACAAAACATATTCTTATTTTCTTGTCCAATTTCACACTCTCAGGGTTGCCCATTCTTCATTCAAAAAACTTCCTTTCTCTTTGTCTTTCTTTCTTTCTCTGCCTCCCCTTTCCTTCCTCCCTCCCTCCCTTCCTTCCTCCCTCCTTCCCTTCCTTCCTTCCCTCCTTCCTTCCTTTATTCCTGGGTTCAACTATCAGTTCTACTACTTCTTGTGTGATTTTGGGCAAAGATGTACCTCTATATTCTAATTTGTACAAAGGAAATGGTAATGGCATCTTGTTTAGGAGGGGTATTGTGGTATTAAGTGATTCAGCACACTAAAAGGGTTTCAAATGATGTTTGGCCCATTGTAAAGAAGTTAGTTGCTGTAGGTGGGAATGGGGAGATAGAAGGTGTTGGTGTAGTTTTGAGACAGTGGGGTTAAATGAAAGAGCTGTACTGATTTTGTTTGCACAATGCTCAAAATCTTGTTCATGAGAAAATATTTTTAGGTGCTATTATTGTGCTCTTTAAGGCTTCTTTTGTAGCAGTACAGAAAACAAGATACTTCTGTGGCCAGGAAAAGTCTACCAGCAGCCGAATAAATAAATAATGTACAATAACAATAAAAAAGGATAGTGATGTGCTCATGAGTTGAGAACTGGCAAGTTATTTAGTACAACCTTTCCTGAGGTCAATTTGGCCACGTGCATCAAAAGACTTAACATTTGCCTGCTTTTTGACATAGAAATTTCACTTTGAGGAATTATTCTTGAGGACATAACCTAGGAATGTGGGAAAGATTAAGCTCCAAGAATGAATTGGAGCAGTCTTTGAAAGAGCAAAAGTTGGGAATCACCTACCACTCAGTTAAGCAAATTATGGTTCTTTGAAACAATAGACTACTATACTATAAAAAAAGTATTTATTAACATGAAAGATGATCATAATATAGTGGTAAATGAAAATGGAAGCTTCAAAAGCATCAGGGTTCAATTTGTACATAGTGTGGCAGAAAGGGGAGTTTAGGGACCAGGTACCGATATGCTATAATGGTCCTCTTTGGGTTAAATAGACTGTGGCTTTCATGTTTTTATTTTCTTTTTCTGTATATTCTGATTTTCAATAGTAGACATGAACTACATTTTAGTTTTAACCGAACTGTCAAATAAAAAACGAAAGTCTCCTAGAGCCCAAATCTTACATTTGGATGTTAAAAATTCTGAAAATATTCTCTGTGAGCGCGTGTTGTAGAAGGATTTGGGCTTCCGCAAAGCTAGCAAACGAGATGATGCAACTACAAGCAGTCGGGTCTTTACTTTTTCATCTGTGGTCATGGTGACGAGGAAACGACCTCCGTGGGTCAGATGACATCGTGAACGTGAAGGTGCTCGGAAGCTGTACCGGGGCATTCGGAAGATCATCTAGAAGAGTAACTCACTGAGTCCTGATAAACAGAGGGATGAATTTTGACTGAAGAGCCAAAGGTGAGGGTTGTCTCTATCCTGGTTTGTGCAGAACTATTACTTCACAACATGACAAGATCTGGTCACCTTGCGAGGTAAGTACTCAAGAACCCGATTGCTTAAGAGCTGCACATGTTGGCTAACAATAGAGATCAGATTTCATAATACAAAAATACTCAAAGTAAGAAGGTAGTAAAAAAATGTCTAGGCATAGATTTAGCCCCTCACTCATAGTAGCAAATAAGCATGTCATAGGAGAATGCTCCATCACTAGAAACCTCTTAGGTGCCTTGCTATGGAACTGTATGACATTGAGGATCATGACTTACTAATGTCAGGACAAACTCCCTGCCAGTATTAGACATAAGAGATGCTTCATTTAAAAAACTCTAAAACTTTTGTGTTTCTGCATTAAGTAAAAGGTGTGGCTTAAAAGCAATAGCTAAACATATTTATTGCTTGCTTACTATTTCACAAGAATTGTGCTAAATACCTTTTTGCATTATTTTATTTTTTACTTTATTATTTATTTCTAGTAAAAATAAATGCTCAAAATTCAAAAGTTACCAAAAGAGTAAAGTGAAAATTAAATTTCTCCTAATATATAGGCCTATAGCCAGCTGTTTTCCCTACATAGGGGCAAACACAGTTGTCACATTAAAAAAATTTTATGCTGCTACAATTGTTTTTGTTTTTCTTCCCTCTCCCCACCTCCACTCAGCCCCACCTTTTCTCCCCCGAAAGCCAGTCCCCATATTATTGTCCATGTCCATGGGTTGTGCATAAATGCTTTTTGGTTAATCCCTTCAGCATCTTTCACACTGTTACTTTATTTAGAGGTTCCCAAAGTCTTGTTTCTAGGCTGGCAGCATTGGCGTCATTTGGTAATTTTTTGAGGCTCTAAACCCTTGGGCTTCATCACAAACTTTTTGCATCAAAAACTCTCGAGGTGAGATCCAGAAAATTGTGATTCAACAATTCATCCAGGTGATCCACATGAATGCTCCATTTGAAAACTGATCTGAAATACCTCTCATTATACTGGTAAAATGCTACTGGTACTCTCCCTATGCTATAACTGAGGAAACTAAAGCTTAGACATTTGAAGCACCTTGTCCAAGGCCACAGAGTAAGGTACTGAACCCAGGGCATGAAATCGTGTCTCCCCATTTGCTAAGTGAGTGAACACAACCACTATTTAACATAAAGATTTATTACTCCTCTTTTCTTCTTTTATCTCCAGCATAAATGGCAGCATAAGTAGTGTTGAGATGGAGAGACTCCGAAAGGCCTGGGGCCCAGGACTACAAACATTTTCTTGCCTTGACTGCCACTAGGCTCCTTCCCCAAGTGATTCCTGACTGAGAAACATGCCCAGGTGTGTGGGCCAGGCAAGGAATGGTGGCTTTGGCTTTAATCCCCAGCATCAATGTTCAGCTCTTATGAGCTAGACTGAAGTATATAGAGCAGAGACTTTAGCAGCTTGATGGCCACCTCAGTATCACAACTGAAACTGGGGGTGACTCCCTAGATGACTTGTATGTATTTTGATACATTCATCAGTTACTGAGAAATGTTAGCTTATGAAATACAAATCATTTAAATGAGTATCTAAATTCAAGTCTACCACAAGTTCAACCACAAGAAATAGCTAGTCTATGTTTTGGTCTAGAAATAACTAGATTATGTTAAATTAATCCTGCCCCATTGATTTCCTTTATAGAACCACAATTTAACATTACCTTCAATATTCACAAATCTCACCATAGTTGGATATAGAAATATACTTTGCACAAGTTCCCTCTCCAAGGTTTTCCAGGGTTCTGTAGGAGATGCAAATGTGTCTTTATGATTCAATGACTCTGTTGCTTACTGGAGCACACAGCCAGCCAGGTTCCTCACCCTCCCACCCTCTGCATCATCTTTGTGACAGAGCTGCCACCGTGGCTGTGCTGAAGCTTGGTTCTCACTAACTACAGCTACTCTTGGTTCTACTGAGTGTCATGTGGCCCATTGCTCTTCTGAAGCTGTACCATATTCTAGCAGTTCAGGCAACTTTCGTAAGTGGCGGGCGGGAGTGGGGGGGAGCTTTCTCCCTCTATATTATGCTGTTGGGCTTTGCCACAGCAGGAGGTTTTAGCCACAGGCATGGAGTTCAGTGAGAGAGTCCTTTCAGCTCCTTTGTACAATGTTCCTCTTGAAGGCCCTAGAGTTTTTGGCATAGGACAGATTTTTGTGGCAAGAAATCCCCACTTCCCTTGGACAGACATGCCGTGGTTGGGGCTTGGGAGCCAGATTTCTTTCTCCTTTACAGCAAGTTCTCTTTCAAGGCTTTCATGGGCCTTGTCCACATCCAGGCTTAGGTTCAAGGCCCTCTGGCCCATTAGACTGGCTGGTATGTTTACACATCACTGCTGTTAGTGGAAGGCTTTTTTTTTTCCTTTTCAAAAGAGTTTTCTAACCCTCAGAGCACATAAGTAGATGTAACTGGATAAATGTAGGATGGGTGTGAAGAAGCCATAGTATCCCATTTGTAGAACTAGGATATCAGCTGCCATTATGCTGTTTGATTTCCCATGTATAATAATGCTCATGGGAATTTTTCCTTAAGACTAGTGTTTACTAAATACTCATTTGCCAGGTTCTAAACTACACATACAGGGTCTGGCAGAAGTAATGTCTGCTTGAGTGTGGTTGGTAGGGTAATATGGGTGTAATAATTTATAGGTTTAATTTGAATATTTCACCTAAAATGTCATATGGTGTGCTTGAGTGAGATATTGTTATGTTACAGAATTACATGCTTATGACTTTGTAATAAAAAGGGGCATTATTTGTGCCTGACTCTCTGTGTGTGTGTGTGTGTGTGTGTAGATGTGTGTGTGTGTGTTGGTGATGTAGAGATAAACAAGACATAGTCCTTCCCTTCAGAAAGTCCAGATGTCATGAAAGAGACAATTAGAGTGCCATCTGAGAAATGCCATGATAGGGCATCCCAGCTTGTTTTTGCTATTGTCTGGACACTCACTCTGCCACTGCCTATTTTTCAGAAAGCTCCTTCCTATAGGTCGCAGCTCAGCTCAACTGTCATTTTCTGAGCAGAGTTCTAGGTGAAGCAAGCCACCACTATGCCCCTCCCTCCCTGCTCTCTTCCCATGTTATCAATCCTTGATTATGCCTTTGTGTCTTATTTTTCTTGTAGTAACAGTATCTGAAATGATTCTGTCTATGTGTAATACAAACTCTGTGCGGGCAGAAGCTGTCTGTCATGTGCATTGCTAAATCCTCAATGCTTATCAATGTGTTTTGAATAAAATCATGAATGAAATGACACAGATACTCTTGTTTTACTGAGAAGCTGGAGACGGCCTGAGTTGAGTTTCGGAACACTGAGACAGGGAAGGAAGAGTCTGGGAGGGCACGTAGGTAGACAGAGAGTAGCATGGGGAGGTTGTCTGAGAGCAGTGGGAGGGCCCAGCACTGTAGGTGCTGGGGTGTGTAGAGCTAGAAAGGGAGGCTGGCTGATCATCCAGCAGCCACATCAGCAAGGAGTAAAAGCTTTCTCAGTGGTTGAAAGCCGCTACATTTACATTCAGGAAAATCAAAAGTTATTTATTCAACTGGAATTCGCAGCCCACAGCTTCCTAGATTTCTCAACCATAAGAACCTGGAACTGTTGCCTGGGCTTGTCTGCGATGGGGTACAACAAGGCGGGGCTCTGAGGTGCACTGCTGTGCTATTGCAGGCCTGTGTCCACAGAGGCGTTCATAATGGCACGTTGCACGCTAGCTTGACTTTTCCATCCTTCCCTTTCATGTGCTTTAGATTTACTCAGAACCTGGGAGCCGGAGGTGACCATGTCACAGCATGGCATTTTCACAAGGCCACACTGTGGCTTGTTCACTGCTTGGGAGCTGGGAATGCGGACAAAGACGAGGAGGAATTCGTGTTTCTTCAGAAGCTGAAACTACAGCAGCAGTTATCATTGTTCCCTGCCTTGGTTCTTTCATACTTTAATTATGTTCCTGACTATCTACTGAGCTCAGACTGCAGGAGTCATGTCACGTTCACCTTTGTCTTACCAATATCTAACAGGGTTCTGAAAATCCAAGGTCAACACTGAAATGCAAATACATGTTGTAATCAGACTTAAGTTTTGCTTTTGACTGTGTTCTTCCAGGTCCTGGGTGGATGTGTTGGATTTTGTTTGTGATCTGTGCAAATTTCTTCATCTTTTTTTTTAAATATATTTTATTGATTATGCTATTACAGTTGTCCCGTTTCTCCCCCATCATTCCCCCCACCCTGCACACCCTCTCCCACCCACATTCCCCCCTTTAGTTCATGTCCTTGTGTCATAAGTTCTTTAGCTTCTACATTTCCCATACTGTTCTTACCCTGCCCCTGTCTATTTTCTACCCACTATCTATGCTACTCATTCTCTGTACCTTCCCCCCGCTCCTCCTCCCACACCCCTGTTGCTAACCCTCCATATGATCTCCATTTCTGTGGTTCTGTTCCTGTTCTAGCTGTTTGCTTAGTTTGCTTTTGTTTTAGGTGTGGTTCTTAATAGCTGTGAGTTTGCTGTCTTTTCACTGTCATATTTTTTATCTTCTTTTTCTTAGATAAGTCCCTTTAACATTTCATATAATAAGAGCTTGGTGATGATGAACTCCTTGAACTTGACCTTATCTGAGAAGCGCTTTATCTGTCCATCCATTCTAAATGACAGCTTTGCTGGAAAGAGCAATTTTGGATGTAGGTCCCTGCTTTTCAAGATTTCAAATATTTCTTTCCAGCCCCTTCTTGCCTGGAAGGTCTCTTTTGAGAAATCAGCTGACAGTCTGATGGGAACTCCTTTGTAGGTGACTGTCCCCTTATCCCTTGCTGCTTCTAGAATTCTCTCCTTCATTTTAATCTTGGCTAATGTAATTACGATGTGCCTTGATGTGTTCCTCCTTGGGTCCAACTTCTTTGGGACTCCCTGAGCTTCCTGGACGTCCTGGTAGTCTATTTCCTTTGCCAGATTGGGGAAGTTCTCCTTTATTATTTGTTCAAATAAGTTTTCTACTTGTTGCTCTTCTTCTCCTTCTGGGACCCCTATAATTCGGATGTTGGGATGTTTAACGATGTCCTGGAGGTTCCTAAGCCTCTCCTCATTTTTTTGAATTCTTGTTTCTTCCTCGTTTTCTGTTTGGTTGTTAATTTCTTCCTTCTGGTCCACTCCATTGATTTGAGTCCCAGTTTTCCTTCCATCTCTATCGGTTCCCCATGCTTCTTCCTTCATTTCACGTATCGTAGCCTGCATTTTTTCATCTAATTTGTGAGCAAAATCAACCAATTCTGTGAGCATTTTGATGACCAGTGCTTTGAACTGTGCATCTGATAGGTTGGCTATCTCTTCGTTGCTTAGAGGAATTGACTGCGGGGATTTCATTTTTTCTCCGGTTTGAGCCATTTTTGGTGGGTTTTTTTGTTTTGTTTTGTTTTGGTTTTAGTCTGGTCGCAGCTATTACGTATGAGGGGTGGAGCCTTAGGTGTTCCTCAGGGCGGGGCAGCCCTGTCGCCGGGTTGTGATGCTATAGGTGGGGGCTGGTTCCGAGAGGGAAGATTGGCGCCTGTTCCTCTCTCTTCTGGACTCCGGTCCCTTCCGCTGCTTCCCCTTCACCTGGATTATCTGCGCATGCGCGCGTGCTGTTACGTAGTGAGGGGTGGAGCCTCAGGCGCTCCCCAGTGTGGGGCAGTCCAGTCGCTGGGTTGTGACGCTGTATGTGGGGGCGGGGTCTGAGAGGGAACAATGGCGCCTGCTCCGCTCTCTCCTGGATTCAGTCCCTTCCGCCACTTCCCCTCTGCCTGGACCGTCTGCGTGCGCAAATTTGGGACCCCCTGGTCAGCCAGCCGCCTTGTGCGTCCTCACTGGGTGTGCACAGTTGCCCCCGTGCCCGGGGTCCGCCAGCTGCCGCCTGTGGGCCCCAGGACCGCCAGCCACCGCCCTTGCACCTGGGAACTGCGAGCCGCTGCTACTTGCGTTCCTGGGTCCGCACCTCCACTTTTTCCTACCGCGACTCTGCCCCTCTTACCGGTCTGGATGAATGGTTGTTGGACTTCCGTACAGTTCAATTTTCTATAAGTTCTGGTTGTTTTCTTGTTTCTAAATATTTGTTGTCCTTAATTTTGGTTGTGAGAGGAGGCACAGTGTGTCCACCTACGGCTCCATCTTGGCCGGAAGCCAAATTTCTTCATCTTTAAAGTTAAATCTTAAGAAAAAATGTTGGGTGACATTCCATTGACTTTGGAAAAACTCTCCCAGGTTGTCTGCCACCAGCCCCAGGCAGTGGAAGGAGCACTGCTTGCAAAACAGCCAGACCTGATACTGAATCAGGGTTCTGACATGAACCAGGGATAAAACCTGGTAAAAAGTTGCATGACAATGAACCTTAATTTCCTGCTCCATAAAACGGAGGCAATTAGCTGTTCAGTACATAGGGTTGTTGTGAATATTAAAAGGAGCTAATAGAGGAAGAAAGCTTTGCATTCTGCCGTATAAGCACCCATGATTGCCAATCTCCAAATTGTTACGTTCTTCCATGAAAATTAAGAAACATCCCCTGTAAAGTAGTGTGTCATGTGAAAAAGTTTATCCTAGAGTAACTCCAATGCATGAATTTCTTGAGTAGTTTTAGTAGATGCTCCTCAAAGCTACCCTGATTACTCGGTTGTCTCAACACTGGTGAAATTGGAGCATACACAATGTCACTGCTGGCAAGAACAGTGCCTACCGAGAGCTCTGCTCCCAAGCACTGAATGTGAGCTGTGGGGATCCCCCTGGTAATTCTATATTGCACATGAGCATCAGGAGAAAAACAAGCATTTTGCTTAAAACTGCAGAAGCTTCAATGTTTGTTTAATGATTACTGCAGCTTGCTTTGTAATTATGATTGCATGGGCCATCCTGCCCAACCCAGGAAAATTTCGAAATGTACTGACAGTAATTTACATCAGTGTGGTTTTGTCTGGATGCTTAAGTCTTTGTCTGTGGCCTGCCGGCATGCTCCATTGCCTGCCTGATGGACCCACTCCCCATCTGCACTATTCATCCCCTTCTGGATGGCACACTGCGGAATGAATATTGAGATTGTGTGAAAGACAAAGGGAAGAGAATGGATGTTGGAAAAGAGAAACTGAAATCAGTAAGAAATTTCTTTCACTGTATTTTTAGCTTTTAAATCCATGAAAACAAATCACTACTTTTTTCTTGTAGACAGTGGAATATAAAATTCATACAAATTTGGCACCTTGGTGGATAGTTAAAGTTTTAACAGAACTTGAAAAATTCCTGTAGACTTCAGGTAAAGTTCTGTGAATGTTTCCTTTTAACTGTGTGTTTTTAGATAATTGGAAACTAATTTAAGTAACTTTCCATGGCTTATGGTTACTTGTAAGCATGTTTTATTCATGATGACAAACTTTCTTCAGAAAAATAAAAGCATTATGGCTGAGTCACATTTAGATCTTGGGGGAATGATAAAGTTAAGGGAAAACAGTAATTGAGTATCTAGTTCCTGTCTATTGCTTTTGAAAACGTGCCACATCCTGAAAGGAAATTCTGCTTATGTGTGCCACAGTCTCCAAAGGAATATGAAGATGTTGGTTAAGTTCTTCAATAAGCTAGTCCCAAAGAATTTCCTTTGAATTTGTTTTATATGCTTCTTCACTGAAAAGCTTTAAGTTATAACTCTGCTTTTCCCTTTGAAAATAAATTCAGCTCATTAATTGTATTTATGGGAGAAAGTAGTAAATGTCCCAGAATGAATACACAGCCATAATTTACTTGTAGGGAACTGCTACCGCCTGTAAATTTCTCCCACTGGCCTCCCCTGGTTTATGACATCAGCCAGCCTCACAATGAATCACTGCATTGTGCACCATCAGGTCCCTCTCTATGTAAATTTCCACTGAATGCTTATCCAATAAGATTATTATTTATGGAATATTTTCTTTGCTGATTTTCCAGGAGATTAAAGATAGTTCATATTTTATAGGAAGGGCCTCAGTTTATCTAGCTGCATATCCATTTGGATTTAGAAAGACTTGTGTACCACTGGTAGAATATGGGGTGGATACTAGGAGACTCTTTGCATCAGGAATTGAGGGACCTATAAAAACCTCATTCTGTGGAGGAGAGACTTGGATATATGGGCTTGGTCTAATATGTGGCCATCCTTTGCACTTAGATGGATGAGGCAACTCTCATACATTATAGTGTGAGTAATACTAGTTCAATTTATCCACACTTGAGTTCTAGGAAGACAACGGAACATGAGTAAAACAAAACAACTATATTTATACACAAAATCTCTGTGACATGTTAGGATCAAAGATAGCTTCTCTTTTGGGGTCAGGATAATAGACACAGCTATAAAGGTGGTAAGAAGCAAACTCCACTTCTGCAAGAGGCACCTGGCATGGGTGAAATGAAGCTCAAGGTAACCAGGTGAAGAACAATGAGACTTCCAAGACCACGGTGGCGGAAGAGGCCCTCAGCCATGTCATATTAGTACTGAGAAGAGACCTGGGGCTTGAAGGAGTGGGGAGTCACAGTCTTTGGCATGCCCTAATTGCCTACGTTCTTCCTGTAGAGCAGATGAGGCTTCTTCATGTAATGTTGGGTATAGCTGAAGCCTGTGGACTCAGTGGCTGCCCACCTGTGCTGGTCCTTGGAGTCTTGGAAACAGGTGTGAGGTGACTATGAGGACATGAGGCATGTGATATCCTCACATGCCTGGGGAAGCCAGAATAATGCTGTTAATTACTAATCCTGATACTTCATTTCTGCCTCCAGGCTGGTGTAACCTAAAGAAATGGGGATAACTTATCTATATTCCCGGTAATTTCTCCTTTATCCAACTTACACTTCTTGTTGATACCAATGCTATATTAGTGGGTTAAAAAGTCACAAATCCAGTTAGAACCATGTTCTATCCCATTTTTGGAGAAGGATTTGGCCATAACTTACTATGTGTTATCCAATTTGCAAATGGTTTTCCAAAGAAATATCACTTGATCTAGACCAATTACATATGATCTCCTAGACTTGTGTCCGTCTGTCCCTTACATCAAAATGTCCTTTTTTCTATGGCTCCTGTGCCTCCAGACTTAGAAGTTATAGTAAGAAATATGATTACGCGGGTTTCACATCCAAAGATGAGATAACAAAAAATTAAAAACTAAAATTCTATTTATGTTTATTTGAAAAGGATGAAGGCTAGAATAATGACGCCATCATACTTAAAATGAATTTAAGGTCCTTTCTCTGATTTCTTAGTGTTCAGGCTCCTTGATTTCCCATGAAGTCATCCTAGTTCTTTGGGTGCAGGCTTGCATTCCAAGTTTTGTTTTTATCTTCTACCCATTATTTGAATCTAATGACTTTATATTTAAATAAATGGGATAGTGTCACAAATGTTTCAATAGATTCCAAAAAAAATATCAATAATTGAAAACAAAAAGCAAAAGCCATGTAAACTATCTTACAAGATTAAACTAAAAAACATTAGCAAAGAAGTACACAGACACACCCGTGCCATCTTCTATCAGTACCAGCAAGTTCTTGACCCACTAAAGCAGCTGTCTGATAACTTAGAAATAAATGACGAAGGAAGGATCAAACCTGTGAGAAGTCATCAAAGAGAAGTAACGGAGAGTTTAGTAGCTTAGATACATGTGTTATCAAAATGAATGACATATGCTCTACTCAGGAAGTTCTAACAGTAAAATAAAGCTAAGGAAAGTAGAAATAAATTACTAAATATAAAAGTTGAAATTAAAGAGATAGAAAACTTTCAAAAGAAAAAGATACTAAAAACCAGAACTTGGTGTCTAGAAAATAATTATTAAAAGACATCTTTTTGACAAGTTTGATAGAAAAATTAGAGAACATTGGCAATGAAAATGTAACTGCAGAAACTGAAGCAATTAAAATTATAAAAGAACTCAATGAAAAGCTTAATGAAAGCAGTTTGAAAACCTACATCAAATAATTTTTTCTTTTTAGTTAACATTAACCCAAGAAGAGCCAAACACAGGATAGACCAATGTTATTGAAAAACTTAAAATAGTGGTTGAAAATTGTTTCTAATATTGGTGTTAGTGCAAATTAAGTTTCATGGAAAGATATCAAAGTCTCTAAGGACCAGATGATTTTCATATTAGATAATTTTTTCATAAATAAAAAGATGAAACTTTCAAACTTAGTGAATGAGCTGAGAGTTATCCAGATAGCAAAACCTAGTGAAAATAATATAGGAAGCATACTATAGGTAGTTATTTATTTGGTTATTTTGAGTTTGCATTTGTCAAATAATTGTCCAGCTTTGCAAAATGCTATTAAAAACTAAGTTTATATAGTATATTTAAAATATGATGTAGTTTTAAAAAATGCTACATATGTACTTTTTGAAAATATACCTGATTTACAAAATAGTTTAACTCATGAAAAATATCAAGTCAGAAGAAGGGGTATTTGAAAGCAAGCAAAAACTGCATTCAAGTTACCACAGTGAGCAAATTTACTTACAAAATTACTAAAAAGATTTTGGAAAAAATCTATATTAAAAACAGGAAAACAAGAGTAGCATAAGCAAGCTAGAAATTTCTGAAAGACAGAAAACAAGATCAGATCGATGGACAAACATAAGATGAAATAAGTAGGACTTCCAGTCAAGATAGCAGCATAGGTAAGTGCTGTACTCTCATCCTCCAACTATAGCACAAAAATACAACAAAACTACAGAACAGCCATCATTCAGAACCACCTATGATCTAGCTGAACAAAAGATGTACTACAACTTAGGATATAAAGAAGCCACACTGAAACTGGTAAGAGGGGTGGAGATGAAGAATGGGCTGGCCCCACACCCACACCTGGCAGATAAAAATCAGGAGGAATATCTCAGCTGCAGAGGTCCCCCAAGAGGAGTGAGGGTGTCACAGCCCCACAACAGGCCTCCTAGCCCAAGATTCCAGTGGTAGAAAGAGAAGTCCCCATAACTTCTGGTTGTAAAAACCAGTGGGGATTGTGGTGGCTGACTGAGACAAATGGCATGTGGAATCCTAGGAAGCTCCTCTTAAAGGGCCCACACACTGACTTACCTAGATTCATTCCCTCTGAGCTCTAGTGTTGGGGCAGCTGCTTGAAAGACACCAGGGACATATGAGGAGCAACTGAAGTGTCTGGCATCAAGAGGAAAGGTGGAAGGGCAGTTTTTCCCCAGACCAAAGTGCTGGCAGAGGCCATTGTTCTTTGATGAGCCCTTCTCCTACAGAGCTGGCAGGCTAGTGCTATATATTGGAGACTCCATCAATTTGGCTCACACTCTTCACCCACCTTGATGATTCCCTGAGATCCTATGACACCAAATTTTGGGCCCACCCAAGCAGTTTCCAGTGGCTTTTCTATACGAATGACCTCTTTGGCTCATGCTTCAGACTTACCAAAAATCTCTCAAACAAGTAGCATGTGGCCTTGGCATGTTCCTTACATCTTGCTACATAACCCCAGACCTGGCACTAGTGACAGCCAGCCTTGGTTCACATTTGGGCTTTCCTTGGCACCTCCAAGCCCAGAAAATACAGCAGTCATCTGAAGATTGCTCTGTAGCTCATGTTGGGTGGCCCCAGGAAGGGCACAAGCAGTGGCTGACCTTGGTATGCACCTCATAGGTGGATCCAGAGTCAGCATACCCAATGGACAGCTTCAGACCATGTCACAGTAACACCAACCACCTCCACAAGTGAACACTCAGGGGGAAGACTCAATGGGCACCAGAGCCCCACTGGAGTAAGTCTTGCTCTGTGGGTAGGGTGTACCTAGCCCACCCAGTGTTGAGGGGAGTGGTGCACAGCTTGAGTAAAGAAAGAGTCTGTGCAACTGGACTCTTTAGGACACCTACTACACAAGGCCACTCTACCAAGCCCGGGAGATGTAGCAGCTCTCTCTAGTACATAGAAATAAACATAGCGAAGTTGCCAAAATGAAGAGACAAAGAAACATGTCCCAATTAAAGAATGGAACAAAACTTCAGAAAAAGAACTAAACAAAATGGAAGCAAGCAATCTACTAGACATTTGTTTAGACACTTCTAGTAGTGTCTAGTAGATGCTACTTGTTACAAGGATGCTCAATGAACTTGGTGGAGGAACAGATGAACTTAGAACTTCATCAGCATAAAAATGACATAAAAACTATGAAGAAGAACCCATCAGAAGTGAAGAATACACTAACACAAAGAAAGAATAACTTACATGGAATCAACAGCATTGGGCCATTATTGATGGAGGATCAAATCAATTATTTGTAATATAAGGAATCAGAACAGCTAAAAGAAAAAAGAATTTAAAAAAATGACGATAGTATAAGGAGCCTCTGGGGTACCTTCAAGTGTACCAACATTTGCTCGAGGGGAGTGCTGGAAGGATAAGAGAGAGATCAAGAAAGTGAAAACCTGGTGGAAGAAATAGACATATAAGTCCGGAATGTGCAGAGTACCAAATAAGGTGGACCCAAAGAAACCCACACCAAAACACACCATAATTAAACTGCAAAAGTTTAAAGACAAAAAGAAATCTTAAAAGCAACAAGGGAAAACCACTTAGTTTCCTTAAGGGAGCTCCCATGAAACTGATTTCTCCAAAGAAATTTTGAAGGCCAGAAGGGATTGGTAAGAAATATTTAAAGTGGTGAAAAGCAGGAACCTACAACCAAGATTATTCTTCCCAGCAATGTTATTATTTAGAATTGATAAAGAACAGATAGTTTCCCAGACAAACAAAGAGTTCAGGCAAATAAGAGTTCATCACCACCAAACTGCTATTACATGTTAAAGGGTCTTTAAGAAGAAGAAAAGAAAAGAAGGTAAAAATGTGAACAATAAAATGGCAATAAATAAATATCAGCAGCTGAATCTAAAAAAACAAAATAAGTAAACAAACTGAGAAATAGACTGCAAGATACAGAGAACATTCTGATGGTTGCCAGAGGGGAGGGGGATTGGGAGGTTAGGTGAAAAACATGAAGTGATTAAGAAGGACAAGTTGGTAGTAACAAAATAGTCATAGGGATGTAAAGTATAACTTAGGGAATATGTCAATAATAGTCTAATAACTATGTATGGTTTCAAAGGTGTATGAGATTTATCAGGATGATCACTTAATGTTATATAATGTCTAATCACTGGGATGCACACCAGAAATTAACGTAATATTGTATGTCAACTGTAATTGAAATATAAAAAATGATTAAAAAATACTAGGATTAAACTATAGCTAACAACACATAAGGAATTATTGTTATGGTAATAAATTTATTCTAGGAGCTATAAACAAAGAATAGATGAGTAGAAAATTCAAAAGAATCAAATCTTAAAAATTTGTAAGTTTTTCAGATCAATTTATAAAATCATTTATTTTTCTATACTCTAGTGAAAATAATTTAAGTCCATAATAAAGTAAACAATACTGTTAAAAGGAACAAGATAACAGAGATTAAAATTCTAAAATGCCTAGAAATAAATCTTATGAATTTGATATATTTTATTAAAAATACAATATTTTATTATAGGACATAAAGAAAATATTAATAACTAAACTATACCTAGAAAAATTAAAATAGCATTATAAAACTTTAAAGGATATAAAGCTAGACACAGACTCTCCCACATCCTAACAAGACCAGAAAATACACAAAATTATTATGTTACTTGCCATAAAGAAGTTCAAGAATGAGACCCAGATGAGGTTTCAGGGCAACCAACTAGCCAGAAATGTAAGTAAAAAAAAGACATCTTCAAAGAGTGTCAGGAATCTGGTACTATTTCACTTATAGGAGAGAAATAAAACAGATTCACATTAAAAAGAAGTAAAGATAAAATAGTGTTTTCAACAAATGGTGCTGGAACAATTAGATATTCATATGTAAAAAATAAATTTTGATTCATATTGTGGACTGAATTGTGTTCCCCAAATTCATATGTTGAAGCACTAATCTCCAGCACCTCAGGATGTGACTGCATTTGAAGATGGGCCCTGCAAAGTGGTGATTAATTAAAATGAGGCCTTTATTGCAGGGCCTACTCTAATCTGACTGGTGTCTTTACAACAAGAGGAGACGAGGACAGGAAGAGAGAAACAGGGGATATATGATCACAGAGAAAATGCCATGTCAGGGCATAGTGAGAAGGCAGCCACCTGTGAGCCAAGGAGAAAGATTCCAGAAGAAACAAACCTGTCGGTGCTTTGATTTTCAACCTCTAGACTTTAGAATTATGACAACATACATTTCTGTTCTTTAAACTATCCAGTCTGTGGGACTCTGTTATGGCAGCATGAGCAAATTAATACAATTTATAACTAACGATAGACCATAGACAAATATAAAACCTACACTATAAAATTTACAAAACAAAATATGAGAAAATTTTTATGAGTCAGGGTTAGGCAAAGATTTCCTAAGTAAGACATTAAAAAGTATAATCTATAAAAGGACAAACTGATCATCTGGATGCCATCAAAATTGAGAATCTCCAGTCTTTGAAAACTAGTGTTTAGAGAGTGCAAAGATAAGCCACAGACTGGGAGAAAACAACTGATAAAGAACTTGTACTTAGACTGTATAATTGAAAACACAACGATACCAATACAGCCCAACTAAAAATGGGCACAGATTTGAACACATGCTTTATCTGAGAAGATATATGAATGGCAAACAGATGAAAGGATACTTAACATCATTAGTCATAGGGGAAATGCAAGTTAAAAAACTGGGCGTTACATCACTGAATACTTAGAATGGCCAAAGACACAGAATGATTGAAAACCCCAAAACCAAGTGCTGAGGGGGCTGAAGAGCAACTGCAAATTTCACTGGCTGCTGGTGAAGATGCAAATTGGCACAGTCCCTTTAGAAAAGCTTAGCAATTTCTCTTTTAAAGTTAAACATATTTTTGCCACTCTTCACTATTTCCCTAATATAAATAAAAAATTGAGTTTATCCAAAAATCTTACATTGAATATTTGTAATAGTTTTGTAATCACCTAAACTGGAGACTACCTAAGTATTTTCAACTGGTCAATAGTAAAATAAAATGTGTTTCATCTATATATAAAATGCTACTCAGCAATAGAAATAGAGCATACCCTGATACCTTGAATTACATGAGATAAATCTATACGGAGTGAAAGACGCTAGACTCAAAAGGCTATATATTACATGATTTCATTTATATGACTTCATTCAAGGGGCAAATCTATAGGAACAGAAAAAGGATCAGTGGTTGCCAGGTTCTGGGTTGACAAAACGGACCTGAGAGAATATTTTAAGAAATGGAATTGTTCTGTGTCCTGACTGTAGTAGTGGTATCATGACTTCCTGCATTTGCCAAAATTGTGCACTAAAAATAAAATGAATTTTATTTTCTGTAAATACCTCAATAAATCTCACTTTAAAAGACAGGATTTGAAGACAGAATAGGATAGTAATTGGATTAATTAAGGGAGGGGTAACTCTAAGCAAGACGCAAAGGCTGTAGATTGGATACATGAATATTTAAGCTTCTGTATGAGAAAATGCACTAAATATAAAGTCGAAACCTTGTATTGCACTGGAAGAATATTTATAATGTATCTATCAGACAAAAGTTGTTATCCAGAATATTAAAACTGTTTGTACAAGTTAATAACAAAAATGCAAATTACACAGTTGAAAAACATGTCTCCAAAGACAAATGTTAGTTCACTGAAGTCCGATGCAGCGAAAACATGCCAACTTATACTGCTAATCAAGAAAAGTACGTTGACAAATGAGGTTCGTGTGCACGTGTTAGACGGGCACATGCGGCTGGGCGGAAGGGCAGCAGGCCCTCTCGCTCTCGTGGGGGTGTGACATGGGCAACTGTGGAGAAGGCACTTTCATGGTGTCTGTGAGATGTTTACATCAGCATACCACTGACCAGCCAGTCTACTGCTAAAATTCTATGTTAAAGATATATTTTTAAAAGATATCACCATATCTTTAAAAACAAAAATTTGGAATTGGCCCTGCCTGGTGTGGCTTGGTTGTGCACCATCCTGCAAAGCTAAAGGTCTCTGGTTCAATTCCCAGTCAGGGCACATGCCTCGGTTACAGTTTTGGTCCCAGGTCAGGGAGCTTATATTGGTGTTTCTCTCTTACATCAATGATTTTCTCCCTTTCTTTCTCCCTCCCTTCTCCTCTCTCTAAAAATAAAATAAAATAAATTTTGAACAATTTGAAAGTGGCCTATATAACTATCAACAGGGAAGGTATTAAATAATCATGGATAACTATATTATACAGCAAATTAAAAATAGGATAAAGCTATATGTATTTACATGAAATTTCTATAAGTCATATTGTTAAGGAAAACATACATTGTATTTTACTACATATACTTTCATGTCATTCATATAACAAAACTTTAAAAAGGGATTTGAGTTTTTGTGTATGTATATGTATCTTATCACATAACTACAACGAAGGTGGTCAAATGTAATTAGACTTCACCACTCTCTGTGGGGTTAGGTTAATAAGGAAGGACTTGAGGTTTTGTCCTCTATGTGTCTATGTCTGAATTGTTATATCTAAGAATATTTACTAATTATTTAATTTGAACAAAGGGAACAGAAAACAAGGAACATAAATTATATAATTTATAGTGTGCTGCATAATGCCTGTGTTTTAAAATGTTTTGTTTAAAAAATTTATAATTGTCCCAATATTTTGATCTGGTAGCATTTGAGCTGCAGTCACTGAAAGCATCACAAGTTATTCCAAGTGTCTGCTTCCAGGATGTCATAGCTCATCTCTAGAGAAATGACTTCTACTCTCTTCTCATGAACTTCTTCACTAGGCAATGCAAAGGTTCATACTGGAATACATGAAAAATTTAATAATGTGTAGCTAGTTCCTGATAATGCCTATATTACTACAGGGAAAATTCAGAGCCAGAGTTAAACCTGCAGGTTTTCCTTTCCCATCAGTGTGAAACAGAGGGGAATATGACATGCTCGTGTGTCGTAACTCCTTGCAATACAGTCGGTCCATCACATAGGATCTGAAGCACTTTGCATGTCAGTATTTTCCTTCTTTAGTGTAAATCACAAGCAGTTCAGGCTTCCATGTGATGGGAAGATTTCACTATTAATCTCAACCACTTTCTTACTCTGCTCAGAACTTTGCTACTGTCAATCAGGCATTACCTCTCCTTATTTTCTTGAAGGATGGCATTATTAAACAACTTGCCTTAGGCCACAGAAGACAACAGCAGTAAAGCCTAGAAAGGAATACCAATTCCTGGTTCAGTACTTGTATCAACAAGTCTTCATGCTTTAAAGGAAGCTTTTTCTTTTGCAGACCTAAGTTCAGATTTGCTACAGAAAGCATGATATATCTTGCAATTCCAGAGGAAGTTTTACCTGCCTGTTTTATAAGGACTATTGAGGTTAAGGGATTCTTTCCAACCAAGTAGTCAAAGGAACTTGGTAGTGAATTCTGAATGTTGAACTCAGGGGAGGTAGCCTCAGGGCTGTTCACAAATATTCCAGCTCTCTCTCCCCTTTCAAGCATGTGGAAGGGTTGCATGACTACCCTCAATTGCAGTTATCTGTAGTTAAGTGATTTGTTTTAGCCTTTGACATGTGAAGGAAGTTGTGTGTGTCTCTCCAGAGGGCAGCTTTAGGAGCCACTGTGTGCCTTTCTACATCTTCCCCCATTAGAGCGAGGGGCACTGTTCCAGACAGTGACTGCTCCATCAGCCTGGGTCCTAGACAGAACACATTAGGCAGAGCCACATGTGTGACAAGAACTGACATAGGTTAGGGAAAAAGCTCACGAACCTCTGCTGTAAGCCGTTGGAGTTTGGAGGTTGCTTATAACCACACCATACACTGCACCATTGTGACTAATGATATTTTCCTAATAACATAATTTTTGCCTAGTCCAAACTCTCAAAAGAATTTATAATGGATATTATAAGTTTAAAAACATATGTCACTTCCCTGCATATTTTTGGCTTATATATTGGTATGAGAATGTGTTTGGTGTTTTTAAAATGTGTTCTTACACTCTTCTATTTAAGGTAACATTTATAACATATAACATTTGAATTTCCTGATTATATTTGAGTTCTAAAACAAGGAATTTTATATCAAAAAATAAAAATAGTCTTTATTTTATTGGCATATGTTTCTTTTAAAGAATAAACTTGTGACCTTTTATTTTTATTCACTCCTAGGAAAAGATGACTGGGAATTGCTATACATATCTTTGTTATTTCTTAACTGGGAATTCTAATTGTCCTATGATTTCATGTTTGCTGCTACTAATGGTAATATCTACCATTAATTAACTGTCTGTGTTCCAAGCTTAATGTTTGATATGTCTTTCTATGTAGGTCTAGATCTATATAACTATTTATATCTATATATAATTTTATTGAATTCTTAAAATAACTATGCAAGGTAAATGACAAACTGAGGCTCAACAAAATTAAGTAACTACAGTGTTTCAGAGATGTTACTTAAAAACTCCCATCTAAACCCTTGTGCACTCTTTGTTGGGAACAAAAATTGGTGTAGCCACTATTGAAAACAGTATGGCGGTTCTCCAAAAAATTAAAAATAGATCTGCTTATGACCCACAATTCCATTTCTGGATATATATCCAAAGAAACCCAAAACATTAATTAGAGGAGACATATTCACCCATTGTATTGTTATTTACAAG
The DNA here is from genome assembly GCA_039655065.1 of Glossophaga mutica. Lineage (NCBI taxonomy): Eukaryota > Metazoa > Chordata > Mammalia > Chiroptera > Phyllostomidae > Glossophaga > Glossophaga mutica. The sequence continues at coordinate 168,797,351 of CM077304.1, read as the reverse complement.
TTATATGAAAGCAACTCAAGCGCCCGTCAACAGATAAAGAAGAGGTGGTACAGATATACATTGAAATATTACTCAGACAAAAAAGAATGAAAATTAACTATTTACAACAACATGAATGGAGCCAGAGGGTGTCATGCTAAATGAAATAAGTCAGACAGGGAAAGACAAATACCATGGAAATTCACTTATATATGGAATCTCAAGAACAAAGCAAACAAACAAACAAAACACACTCATCAAATCAGAGAACAAACTGATGGTTATCAGATAGGAGAGGTATTGAGGGGCTGAATTCAAAAAGTGGAAGGTTAAGAAATACAAATTGGCCCTGGCTGGTGTAGCTCAGTGGATTGAGCGCGGGCCTGTGAACCGAATGATCGCGGTTCGATTCCCAGTCAGGGCACATGCCTGGGTTGCCAGGCCATTTCCCGGCAGGGGACACACAAGAGGCAACCGCACATTGATGTTTCTCTCCCTCTCTCCTTCCCTTCCCCTCTAAAGATAAATAAATAAAATCTAAAAAAAAGGAAAAAAAAGTACTTGAAGAAATACAAATTGGTAGTTACAAAATGGGTAGTCATGGGGATATAAAGTACAGCATGGGAAATACAGTCAACAATATTGTAATAACTGTTTGGTGCCAGGTGCGTACTGGAATTATTTGATTACCTAATCACTATGCTGTGCACCTAAAACTAATATAAAATAATATTGAATTTCAACTGTAATTGAAAAATAAAATTTATAAACATCAAGTGACAAATAGTAAAAAAATAAAAACAAAACACTCCCAGCTGAAAAACTGAGAAGGTGTATCGAAATAAGAAAATCCAAGAGAAATATGTCCTGGAATCAAATTAAAGCAAGTCATTTTAAGAAGAAATGCTCAACGGTGCACAATGTTGCTGATAGTTCAAATAAGATAAGGACTAAAAATTGACCATTACATTTGGCAACATAGGGGCCAATGTGGCCTTGACAAGAGAAGCCCTTTGGGTGGTGGTAATGTTGCTGGTGGCAAGGAAAGCATTCCAAGGACCCACGCATGCGAGACTGTGATGTGGCGAGATGGTTTACTGGTGAGGAAGGTTGCCCCTGTGTCTCCTCTTCGCCTGTCTCACCACGGAAAAAGTCCGGCCATGTCTTTAGCAAGGCCAAAACAAAAACCAGTGTCCAGAGATTCCTCTTTATATTAAAGCTTAGTCTTTTGGAGCCCACAGTCTTTCTTGAGCCCTGGTAGCTGCTAGACCCACATGGTTGTGTGCTCCCAGGCGAGAGAGAACTCACAAATGTATGTAGCAAATGCACTGCAGAGAGAGAGAGAGAGAGAGAGAGAGAGAGAGAGAGAGAGAGAGAGAGAGAGAGAGAGAGAGAGAGATTGGGAAACGGTAAGCTTTGTTGTTTCCCTTCATTTATATTAGCTTGGGTTTGGGACAGACCAGGTGCTTTTTCAAAGTACACAATCGAGTTCCCAAGCTTTTGTGGGATTTGATGAGTTCACCTCCCACCCAATCCCTTCTTTCCCCAGACTAGACTGACAGACCTCTATTGCCAGGCACCCCTCCCCACCCGCCCCCCATTGCAAGCCCCAACAATTTGGTACTGGAGCAGGGAAGGGAGGAGTGAGGAGTGTTAATCTTCTTGGCAAAGCAATGCTATGATCACCTGGGGTGCGAAGCTATAGCTTCCTGGTGAAGCAAACAAACACATGGTTCCCCATTTATTAAGCTCAATGTCTAATTCCCTTCGCCCCTCTTTTTATTAGTAACTAGTTAACTAAATACAGTAACAGTGGAACAAGTCTACTTGAAATGGGCAGAGGGGGGATGAAGGAAGAATAATCAGAGATGGCAGGTATAGACAACTTTTTCAAAGAATTTTTCTAAGTGGAAATAGGTCAGTGGCAGGAGATAGAAGTGATGTGGGTATGTTTTTTTTAACAATTAGCTTTGAATAAATAATGGCATGAGTGTATGTTGAGGAATCATCCCTAAAGAGGGAAGGATAATTAATTAACACAGGCTGCAGAAAGATGGAATTGCTAGAGCAACAATCTTGCAGATTTAGAAAGAGGTGGCATCTAGTACATGTTGGAGCGACTGACCTTTGATAGCAGCTTGGAGAGCTCATCCACTTCACAGCTTGTAAGGCCAAATGTGTGCCCATAGGTGCTGGGTAGATGTGGAAAAGGTGAGGAAGTTCTGAGTGGTTTTGTTTTCTCAACAAAGTAAAATGCACACCCATTTAAGAGAAAATGGAGAAGAGGATGGAGAGGAGAAGGTGTTAGTCCATCATCTCTAGGAGTGAGACAGTCATGGACAGAGACAGCCACCATGAGCAGTGGTGTCTGATGAACTGTGACAGCCAGGGATTCAGAAATTTTGGATTTCAGAGAAATGGAAGAGAATGTACTGGGACCAGCAATCAGTGCTGGAGAAAACCCTTCCACCAAAGGTGGTAAACACAAGGCCCTTGGGCTGAATCCGGCCCTCCACCTTGTTTTTTCCAGCCCCACACCTTGTCCCTACCCAGCTGCAGCCCTGGGCTCTTGCTTAACTGTTAAGGAGTAGTTACATTTACACAGTCCTAAAATTATCTTTGGCCCTTTGCAGGCAACCACAAGGCTGATGTGGCCCCTGGTGAAAGTGAGTTTGACCCCTCTGCTCTACACCTTCTTCCACACTGCATAGGACTCAAGGATGGGGGAGAAATAAGTCTTCACTTGTGAGAGCCGCAGGGGATATAATGTCTTCTGAAAGGACTCAGGATTCAATTAGAGCTAAAATGTGACGGACACACTGAGAGATGTGCTTTAGAATAAAGACACCAAGGGCTTAAAGAAGGCCTGTGCAATTCTGAACACGGTCCTCTTCTTGGTCTCGGAGGTAGAAGGTAGGAAGTAGGTCTTGGCAGGTGTGTTCTCAGTGTGTGAGACTCACTCAGGACCTCAAATGACTAACCCAAATGCCTAAGTATATAAAGAAATGTTCAACTTCACTGTAACCTCAAAATTCAGAAAAATTAAATCATAACAATGAATTTCTCTTTATCCCTCTATAGTTGCAAAGATCAGAAGTTGGATAATATCAGATGTTTGAGAAAATGGGAAGGAATGAGACCTTTCACGCTCCAGTGGTAAGATGGCAAACTGTTGTCATCATTCTAAAGAGCAGTCTGTCAGTATTTGGACAAATTAATATGCTTAACCATATGTTCTCAGTGCTCTCCCAAGGAATAACTGTCAGGAAAACCTTTCGCTAGTCCATGAGGGGGACATACAGGGAAATGTTCACTGTAGCCTTTCTCATAGGAGCAAAAGGTGAAGGCAACCTACACACACTAATCAAGGGTATAGATAAGAAAAATGTAATGTATGTACATGGACCTTGATGTGAGTGTATCAGAAGAAATCATCGCAAATTAGATACAATGCATGGATATGCTCTAAAGTTTAGTATTGAGTGTGAAAAAAGAAGTATATGAATTTGCAGTACATTTTAACTCATGTAAATTAAATGTCACACAAGAATACTATGTATTTCAGGAATGCATATACAATAAGGACATGAATTAAATATATTACAGTGGATGACTAATGGGGATGAAGGGTTTAGAGATGAGGTCAAAAGAGAAAGAAAGACATTAAAATAAAGTAGGAGAGGGGTCTGCAAAGATGATTGCAGGCCCAAACAAAAAGAGGCTAATTAACTCAACCTACCTGCTTTAAGTTTTAAAAAATAAAAAAATGAAGATGAATAAATCCTTTACAGTCCACATTTTGTTCAACTAGATTTGGCATTTTATTAGCCTTTATGCAAAGATGAAGTCTTTAGTGCTGCATGGACTTCAGACACTGTATACATGCTAATTAATATATTTAACTAAAGAGCAAAGAAGAAAGTTGAGCTAGTTGAACCAAAGCATTTCTTGATACCTCCTTACTTCCCTCTAAGATATTTTTGTATTAAGTATATTTATCAACATCAAAAATGTATAAGCAGTTACTTTCTACAAGATGGTAAGCAACTGAAGAATGAGGACAATGTTATTATTTAGTGTCTAATACATTGCTAATCAGGATAAATGATAAATGTTTGCTGAACAAAAGTGAATTTTGCACATCAAGAAACTAATAGTAAACAGTAATATTTTCAAATGCCCGAGAATGAAGTTGTCCCTGTGATGCTACATATTTTGTGGACAGCTGCCCAGGCTGCATGAGCCAGTCACCGAGTGGCAGGGTTACTGGGTTCTCGTGCAGTAAGGGTGTACCCGCTGGGCTCGTTGTTGTAGTCAGTGCTGTGCACTGTCACACGTGCGTAAGAACTACAAAACTTGAGTAGGTTCTTTCTGGTAATTCAGTATTAAATCGATGAATCATGATAAATGAAATGTTGGTCCAGTTGCCAGATGTCTGCCTGGACTGTAAAACGCCAAAATGTTTAGATAATACAATTTAGGCATGGAGCTATATTATTAACACAATTACTTCTTGATTTCTTTTAACGAAGAAGACTCTGCCACATATAGAGTAATATTTTACAATTTAAATACATTATACTTAATATTCCAGTCTTCTATTGTTGGACTTTAAATTATTTCCATTATAAATAATGCTGCCCTGTATTATATTTATTATTTTTTATTTTTGTTTAAATTTTTTTTAAAAATCCTTACCTAAGGATGTATTTATTGATTTTAGAGAGAAAAAGGGTAGAGAGAAAGAGGAACATCTATCGGTTGTCTCCCATAGGTATCCTGACCAGGATCGAACCCACAACCTAGGTATGTGCCCTGACCAGGAGTCAAACCCACAGGATTTTGGTGTACAGGATGATACTCCAACTAACTGAGGCACCTGGCCAGGGCAATTATTTTTAACTTACATTTTCTTTTGATCTCCTAAAATTCCTTTAAGGTAGATTTCTGTGAGTGGAACTACTCTTTTTAATAGCAAGAAATATTATTTTATGTGCATATTGCCAGAATATTATGTTTATATCGCAGTTTATGTTTTCACAGTAGCAAATAAGACAATTGTTCAAAATTACATAACTTGTGTTTCTGTGAACTTTTGTTAATCTGACAAAATGTTGACTACTTTTGAAACAAGTATAGCTGACCATTTTTATATACATTAGGGATATATATTTCTTTAAATTACTTGCTTTGTTTATAACTTTTGCATTCTTTCCAATAGAATTTTGCCATTTCCTGGTGGTATGCTTGTAATTTATTGCTATTTATACTATTAATAATTTTAAATAATCAATATATCATTTAGCAAATATGTGTGTCAATACTTCTATTTTTATACTAGTTCTGTAAATTAATTTATTTATTGAGTTTTTTTAAATTACAAAAGCAATATATGTGCTTCTAAAAAGTCCAATAATATAAAGATTTCAGCCCCTGGCTCACATACTCACATGCCACCAACCCAAAAGATCCGTATTAATAGCTTAATATATAGTCTTCTATATATTCTTTGTTTATACAAACATGTACACATATATAGGTGTTGTTTTTATCCTTCTTTTCTTAAATAAAATATAATCATATCATAAAAATAAAAGTAATGCATGCTTACTTTGAAGACTACTGAGTAAGGTAAAAGTGCCATATTACTCAAAAAATCCTTCGTAAAGTTGCTCTATTTTATTTCATTTATTATTAACTTTCTATGTTCTAGAAATGTCTTACAATTGTCAATAACACAAATAATGGTTCCTGTTTAAGTTGAATACAGTGAGCCATTAAAAAGTCATACAGGTACTTCCTTTTTAATTATCTGCAACATCATTTTAATGATTATTTTACACATATACACATATATATTTTTAAACAACCTCCTATTGTTAGACATTTTATTGATCCTAGAATTATAAGTAACAAAGGTAATAGGAACATTTGTATCTTGTTACTAATTTTAATGGAGATACTAGGAGTCTTCACCGACATTGAGAATAATAACCCCATTATTTGGTACGCTGCTTACTAGAGGTTTTAGATATTCTTTATTGTGCTTCATAGTTATTTCCTATTTCCTTTTTCCTGAGTTCTTGATGTCTATTTTGTGAAAACAGAAGGCTTAGTGAATGATTTTAAAAATGTTCCTGTACCTGTTGAACTGATTAGTTGCTTTATTTTTAAATGATCTACTGTTTTTAATAGATTTTCCAATTTAAACCTACTTGTTGGAAGTCTGAGTTCAAAATCTTTTACTATAGCACATCATCCAAAGAATTTAAAGTCCCACTAGATCCCAGTAAAAGTTAAAATGTAACTGCTGAGATAAACGTGAGTACAGATGTTAGAGCTCATATTTACCATGAACAGGTGAGACCCTACTATGCTTTGGAGAGAATCCTCTCCCATGCCGCCATCCAGAAAGTACTGCCAGGTAGAGACCGAGACTGATTGCAGCGCTCATCCCAGTTGTCTTTCTCCTCCCAGGGGCTGCAGTCCTGCCTTAAGTGTTGTCCAATACCTCTAAAGAGTGATTTTTTAGATTTTGTCTAACTTTTAGTTGTTTGTGTTGGGAAGGCAAGTTGCTTCAAGTTACATTGTGGGCAGAAGTAGAAATCGGACAGATACTATCTTAAAGCAAAATTCAAGCAAGATGCATGTCCCAATACTATTCCATTTGTTCCTTTTCAATGGATATGTTTTCCATTTGGACAATTGTTAGGAGCGCTAGATGAATGTTCTAGGACATGGTATACACAAGACAAAAAGCTTCTTATAGTTCCTGAATGATCATTTTACTGTTTTTAATCAGGAAGGATCTTAAGATATAGACTATTAGCTAGTTACTACATTAAGGAACAAGTTGGCATCAATTAAATATAAATCAAAATAATCTGTTGGCTTCTCACCACTATTTAAATAGCCAAGAATAGTTTGGGTAAATTTTTCAGCTCACAGTGATGGGGTCTTTGGGGTAGTGATATTCTTAATATTTAATCTTTAAGAGACATTGTACTGAGGTTCTTCCATGGATGAGAATAAGCCATCACAAAAGAAAAGAAAAGAAAAGAAAAGAAAAGAAAAGAAAAGAAAAGAAAAGAAAAGAAAAGAAAAGAAAAGAGAAACTAATCATGTAGGCTTTAAAAAGAAACTTTCAGAGAGAAAGTCCTTTCCTCCAGGTAAAAGATACAGAGAGTCTTTGCTGAGAACATCTCCAAGCCATTTATAAGGAAACAGTTGTTCTTAGACTCACATCCCTACTGCAGGGGACAACTTTGTTGGTTGTTGACAAAAGTGATGAGTCTTTACTAAAACTAAAGCAAGGAGATTTCATTCTGACTGACAAGTCAGAATATTTGCACTGCAGCTTTGTGCGTTTAGTCACGACCTGACAAAACCTAGCCACAGCCAGAATTACCTAGGAAATCTGGTATCTGAGAAAATCTAATAGTTACGTTCACTCATTCACTATTTCAAATGATCTCCCAGCTTAATTTCCATCTTGAGAATGTGAAGCTCTGGACTACCTTGTCTTACCTTGCCTTCCAAATGCTTTCATTAAATTTTACTTTAGGTTTATGCTTGCCGTTTTTACAAAGGGTGGCCTGAATGAGGTTTTCGCAATCATATAATTTTATAATCCTATAATTGAAGTGATGTTTACCTGGTGTGCCTTCTACAAGGTATTACGGCATAAATTTCTGCATCAGTTTTGTTCCCAGAAGTAGCACAAACTACAGAGACAAATGTGTGTGCTTTTGTTTGTCAGATGATGGCGAGAATGCATTCAACCTGTTCCCCATTGTGTTTCAATTGGCAGAAAATGTACAGCTCCATTCAGTGCCCACCTTAAACTGCCACTCTTTTCTGGTAGAGGATAATACCTACTTGTCTTTGGTTTAAGCGTAAGTATAGTTAAAACTATATTTTATTCCTTGTTGCTCCATTTGATGTTATGTTTACTTTGTAAGACAGTTTAAATGCTTTTAGAAGAATATGGAGTACAGAGCTAAATTAAAAAGTGAATGTAAGAAAAGAGAAGTATCTGGAATGGGCAGTCTGAATTGATGACAAGCTAACAAGAGAAAATGACGAGAGAGAGAAAGTAATTTCAGAAATAATGGCACATTCAGATGTGTTCCATTTAGCAAAAACTTTGAGGCTATTAAGAACTGAACAGGGACATTGGGACTGGGCCACTTTACTGAATCAGTGGATCAATGGAAAGGTAGCCAGATTTCAGAGATTTGAGAAATTAGAGGTTAAGAAATGAAGCTCAGAAAAATAGATGGTCTACTTAATTAATCTAAAACATAAAATGGGCAAGAAACAAGACACGTAAAACGCTGTAGCTGGGTCATCTGCAAGCCAGGGATCTAATTTAGATCAGAGGAAAAACTTCAAAATTTGTATTTTACTTCAGTTTCTCATCATTGTGTGCTAAATATGCTGCATGCTGTGTCCTGAAAGCACTTGTGCTCTTTTAACTGATTTTTCAAAGTCGTTATGTGCAATTTATTAAGAATTCATTTTCACATGCTTTGCTATAATTAAGTAATTGTCCATAAAAAATCAACTTGCTAGTGTTCCCAGTCTTTTCACGTACATAACTAGTTTTTGTTGTATCAGTGCATTTTTTGACCCTTGAGTAGGTCTTGGAGAGCAGCACAGAAAAATTGTCAAATGCTTTGCACAGTGACAGTCCCTTGAGGGCAGAGACTCTGATGGGTTTGCTCCAGTATCTATTGTGACATCTGGCTCAATAAACGCTTGCTGAATAAGTCAGACAATGTCCACGTGAGGGGGTAACTCTATGCCAGTAATCTGTGGCCCAGAGAAGAACTGTTACTGAAGTAGCAGTATCTAAGTACCTACAGGGGATAGGCAGCATCATTTCTTCAATGATACAACTTCAGGAGCATTGGTTTCATGATCTTTCTACTGTTTGGACTGGTGAATGAGGCATTTCTGCATCTTTCACTGGGCGCAGGCTCTCATTAGAGGCATGATGCCCATGGCGGGTAGGGGAGCATCATCTTCTTTACCTTTCAGTTGGTGAGCTTGGAATCTCCCCAGGGTGGCTGACACTCAGGAAGCTCAGATAGCTTAGCACCTGTCACAATTTCTACCAGGAGCTGACCTCTCAGTATGTGTTCCTTGTGAAATAAGCAAATGTCTGGTGTACGGTATGACCATCAGGAAACCAGAGATGTAGGCTCAGATCTGCCCCCTCTCAGTTGAGTGCCAGTTTCATTGGCTGAGTGCAGGTCATGGCAGCTTTCTGAGCTTTCAGCATGCTCTTCTACCAAACCAGGGGGTTGCTTTTCTAATGTATTTCCTAGCTCCAAAATTTTATGATTCTCTTTTAGAAACCAGGTAGCAGTATTTCAAATACTCACCTGTACAGCATCCACTTATTCCTTGTTGAACTGAGATTAGACACTTTTCAGAGAATTAAGCCAAATCAGGCTCCTGTTTGTCCTTTGTCCTTGTTCTGGGGTGCAGGTCTCAAAAGGTTTCTTGTGCTTTAAGTGTAAGAGCTGAACCTTGTATTCAGAGTCAAATAGTTTTAGCGCGTTCATAACAAGTGCATGCACAACAGAATTGTCACATACTTTTTGAGATCACTGTGTTGCCAGGTAGGTACAGAATGAAGCGAGGAAGACTACATTTCACCACCTCTGCAAAACAAAGTACTTTTACTGCTTTAAAACTTTTCCATATTCTGGTATGCAGTTGTCAGTCAGAGAGAAATTTTATCAACAACCAGCAGGGGTGGGAAAATGTAGGTTTCCAGTTGTTTGTATGGAAAATAATACAATAATTATTCAATAATACAAGAACCAGCAAACTCAAAACTGTAAACCTACTTTTGCCCACCACTTTATATGTGGGTTTAAAAATAAAAAATATAAAAAGAATAATTCCTCTCTTCTTCTTGATGATTGCCAATAAAGTGTTAGATAATTTGGGAAGAATGAAGATTTTTTGTTTACTTGTTTTGTTTTTTATTGGCTTGAAATTACTTTGTTTTTGAGATATTCATTAGAATGAAAGAACAGATTTCAATTGAAAGAACAGACTTCTGCACCAACTTGGATTATTTTCATTCTCTGTCTCCAGAGCCAAAGAGGTTAATTCACTTAGCAAAGTAAATTTAAAATAGATGACAGTTTGAAAATTCAAAGTCATATGCATTCTGTCCTTGTTTTTAAGTGAGTCTTTAAAACAAAGGCGTGGGATTTTCTGAGCAAGCAAAGGTTTTTCTCTGAGAAACCGATATTAGAGTGTCATCAAAAGAAACGGTGTTTGAGAAAAATGAAAGTGTCTAGAAGAAGTTTCAATACTAATGTATCATGACCTTTCACTGGCCTCTTTCTAAATGAGTACTGGCCACCCTATAGTCAACACACATGAAACAAACACAGGCTTTGATAGGCTCTGGGAGCCACATAAACCTTGGGGACTCTGGGGTTTGGGATTCTACTTTCTATCAAATAAACCACTTTCATTTGATGCTATGGTTCCTGTGGTTACCGTTCAGATAGGGGTCAGGAGAGTTTATAAGCAAAGCAACTGAACTCTTTTCTATTCTAGGCTGGTCGGTAGCCAGATGGCTTCACTCAGTTCTCTTTTTCGCCTCTAGACAATTCCCTCGCAGTTTTTTCATTTCTCTTCCACTCAACGTCAAATCTGCCCAGCCCTAGCCAGTGTTTAACTCCCTTAGCTACAAGCTTTCTGCCTGTCCACGCTTTGCTCCGGATTGCCATAGAGATACTGAGAACTCCTGTACCAGGCAATCCCCACCTTGACCAAGAAGCTAACCGTGCTCCTTATAAACAAAGAGGGTCTTGCAATTCCTTATTCCCACCCTGAAAAGAATCCTGTACCCTCTCTTTGCTGTGCATGGCCTTGCCTACCAGGCCTGCCCAGTGTGTAATAGATTGTCTAATCACTGCCATGATACAGTTTTTAAAGAGCTGCTTAAAGCAACTTTTCAAAAGTGTTTTCCCAAATGTTTTTCTTTGATTCTTCGTTCTTTGTTGTCCATTTTGGTTGGGCCACCATCATAATCTCCATCACTTTTTTTTCATTTCAAGGCATTTCATTCCATTACCTACACTTTACTGCTTTGAAGATGCCATGAAAATTTTTAGACTAATTTTTAAAAGTACCACAGAAGTGAATGAAAGGCAATATACCTTATAATGTCAGAATGCAAGAGTGTGACTTCATATTTTCAGATCGCCTTGGCTCTGATGAGCCCATGGGCTTTATGGAACCCACAGCAAATGTAGCCTGGTTTGAAATTTTTGGTGTTCATGACGGCATTTCTTATCAGTACCTTATCAAGGGTTTTAGTAGCTGTATGAAATGGGAGACTCACTAACTTATGAAATAAGTTAAAAGTGCCTATTTTCAATTGATAAGATTAAAACAGATCTTAGCACCAGAACATCTGAAGGAGCATGCTGTAGGTCAAGGTGAGTAAAGACAAGCTTCCTACCAGTGAAAGGCGCAGGCAGGATGTGCCAGGTAGGACACGAGTGGGATGAAATGAGCAGAAAGTTCTCACTGACGCCCTTCCAGTAGTGGGTGTCTTTTCTTCCAAGATAAATTCCCAGTCTTTTATCTGCTTTTTTTTTTTTCCATTACTTCTGCTGCCAAACTTTCCTTCTAATGTGGTCTTTTGCTATAATCAAGCCTGTGGAAAAACTTAAGCAGTCTTTATACAGCATTGTCCTGTTTGCGTAGGATCAGCTGGGTTTCAGCACATAATGTCCTTCAGTGATGTGGGTGGGCAAGAAATGAAGTTTTTCTGAGGACATCTCATTCCCAGTTCATTATGCAACCTATCAAGTGCCATTTCCTCTCCGTTTAACAAATACTCTCCTCTGCGTATTGGTCTTCTCTGATTATTCATTCCACTGGCCTGATTATATGTACATTACATGTGAAAGTCATGCACGGCATGAATATGTTTGGCCGTGATTAAAAATTGTTAACTTTTATTTTACTATAAATTAGTATATAATTATAAATTAGTATATAATCTAGTATTTGCAAATTATTTAAATAGATCTGCCTCTAACATTTGCACCTTTCTCCCTTTCTGGTTCTGACAGGAATATAGGAAGAAGGCATTGTAAATTAGAATATAGGTGAGAAGCACAATGAGAACTTTCCTCTAAAATAGTTCCCCTTAGGTTTAGGTTAGTTTGGGGTTTGGGATGAACCAGGTGCTTTCCCAGAATGACCAATTAACTTCTTAAATTTTTGCAGGCTTTGGGTGGGTCCACCCTGCAGCCAATCCCTTCTAGCCCTGGCTAGACTGACAGGCCTCTTTGGTTAGCACCTTTTCCAGCTGCTAGTTTGACTTCTATTCTACATGTGCCTGCCTTACTGTGCGCCCACCCCCAATCTGGTAACAGAAGGGGTGAGGAGGGCTTTCCCCTCTTATCCAATTTTCTTTCTAGCCTTGCAATGCCCAGCGTAAGAACTTCTTCCTGCCACTAACGTGCCCCAGAGGCAGGAAATCATGCGTTCATTTACCAGGGCAAGGCGGCCCCACCCATGGGACCAGCACTGCCTCACTATGGCCCCAGGTGGTTTGCGATCTTTCCTGCAGGCCACCCCTATCCCCTGCTTTCAGCCAGCTCTCAGCTGTCTGGACAGGCTTTCCATTCGTATTGTTGTTACCCCTATTTTACACATGTGGAAAATAGGACTAAGAAAGGTTAAATGAATTTTCCCAGGGTTCTATGTTGCTTTCTAACACAATCCAAATTTCACAAATTTCCTTGGCTTCAGTTTTCTTATCTATAAATTAAGGTAGTTAGATGATAGGTGATTTTCATGCTACTAGCTCCAACATTCTCTGATTATGTGAATTAGAGGCAATCTTATAAATTTTGTTTATAATTCCAAATTTTTGCTTTCATTTTTAGATGGGCAGAAAATGAGAGGCATTCTTCTTATTATTTTATAATATATTTCACTCACACAAGTTTCCTGTAAATCAGGGGTCCCCAACCCTCCAGGCCACCGACCAGTACCAATCCGTGGCCTGTTTGGAACCAGGCAGCACAGCATGAGGTGAGCAGCTGGCGAGTGAGTGAAGCTTTATCTGTATTTACAGCTGCTCCCCATCCCTCACACTACTGCCTGAGCTACACCCCCTGTCAGATCAGCAGCGGCACTGGATCCTCATAGGAGCACCGAGCCTATTGTGAACTGCTCATGCTAGGGGATGTACGTTGCACATTCCTTACGAGAATCTAATGCCTGATGATCTGAAGTGAAGCTGAGGCGGTGATGCTAGTACTGGGGAGTGGCTGCAGATACAGATTTTCATTAGCAGAGAGGTTTGACTGCACAGAGACCATGACAAATCAATTGCTTGCAGACTCATATGAAAACCCTGTGAGTGAGTGACAATTAAGCTGCATCTGGTGGCAGGCTTCATAGTGGCAAGTGAGTTGATGCACTTTAATTGTACAGCTGCATTTGGTGGCCGTAGGTCAGAATCCAACTTATTTTAGTCTGCACATGGCCCACCCATCATTTTATTTACCACTTCCATCCGTACCTCTTTCCCCCACTGCACACTTGTCTCAGTCAGAGTTTTTGTAAGCCCACAAGCTAACCCTAGGCAAAATGAGTACAAAAGAAATGTTGCTGGAGAGCTTCTTTGAAAAGGGGGAAAGACCCAATGAGGAGAGAGCAGAAGACTCTAAGACAGCCAACAAAAAGAAAGCTGTATTTAAAAGAAAATACCAGGAGTTCTACTTAAATTATAGGTTCATGGCAATAGGTAATTCACATTCTCCAAGCCTGCTTTGGATAACATGTGATGTTCAGTTATCCAGCAAAGCCACGAAACCTTCAAAGCTGCTTCACCACATGGAGAACAAGCACCCTGCATTAAACCGCAAACCTTTGGAGTTTTTCAAAAGAGAAAAACAAACACAAAGAGGAGAAGCAATTATTGAAGGCCACCACTTCATGAAATGTGTCTGCACTGAGAGCATCATTCTTAGTGGCTGAGCACACTGCTAAAACTAAGGAGCCCTTTATTATTGGTTAATAGTTGATCCTGCCTGCTGCTAGGGACATTTGTTGTGAATTTTTAGGAGCGGCTGCAGTTCAAAAGGTGGCATGTGTTCCTTTTTTGTCTAGCACCATAGACAAATTGATGAAATAGCAGAGGATAATGAGTCACAATTGTTAGAAAGGACTAATGAGTCACTGTGGTGTGCAATCCAGGTTGAGAGTCTGCTGATATTGACAATAAGGAAACAATGATTGTTTTTGTGTGCTATATTTTTCAAGAGGATGTGCATGAGGATATGTTATGTGCACTTTTGTTGTCCACCCAAACCACAGCTGCAGAATTATTCAAGTCTCTGAATGATTACATATCAGGAACACTCAACTGATCATTTGTGTTGGTATACACATGGGTGGAGCGGCTGCCATGACAGGATGGCTTTCTGATTTCACAAGTTGGGTCAAAGGGGTCGCTTCTGAATGTGAGTCTACTCGTGTCATCTGTAGAGAAATGCTGGTTAGCCAGAAAATGTCACCTGCACCTACCAATATTCTGCAGATGTAATTAAAATTATCAATCACATTAAAGTACATGCCCTTAACTCACATCTGTTCACACAGCTCTTTGAGGAGTGGGATGCACAGCACTCACGTCTTCTCTTCTACAAAGAAGTGAGATGGCTTTCTAAAGGTAGATCACTGTGCAGAGTTTCTGAGTTACAAGAGCTGCTCCAGAGATTTCTCTGAGAAAAACCGTCACCGCTGGCAGCACATTTCAGTGACACAGAACGGGTCACAAAACTTGCTTACTTGTGTGACCTATTCAAACTGCTCAATTAACTCAATCTGTCACTACAGGGGAGAATGACAACTGTGCTTGATTCATCAGATAAAGTGGCTGCATTCAGAGCCAAACTGGATTTATGGGGGTGATGAGTGAACATTGGGATTTTTGACATATTTCAACCATTAGCAGAGATTTTGAAAGAGACCGAGCCAGGGTTGTCTTTCCCCCAGCTGGTGCATGATCACCTATCTCAGCTTTCAAAAGAGTTTGAACATTACTTCCCAACCACAAAAGACCCCCAGACTTGGAAGGAATGGTTACACGACCCATCCGTAAATAAGGAAGGTGAATTGACATCATCAGTTCTGGAAGAGGATCAACTGCTTGATATCGCAAATGATGGTGGCCTTAAAAATATGTTTGAGACAACTCCAAATCTTCATATATTCTGGATGAAAGTCAAGGTGGAATATCCTGAGATTGCCATAAAAACACTGAGAAGCCTGCTTCTATCTGCAGCATCCCATCTTTGTGAAGCAGAGTTTTCTTCAGTGGTAGCAACCAAAACGAGGTAATGGAATACAGTGGACTTAAGCAACACACTTCAGGTGTCACTGTCTGCCATCACCCCCAGATGGGACTGTCTAGTTGCAGGAAAACAAGCTCAGGGCTTCCAATGATTCTGCATTATGATGAGTTGTATAATTATTTCACTATGTATTGCAATGTAATAATAATAGAAATAAAGTGCACAACAAATGTACTTGAATCATCTTGAAACTATCACCCACCCCCATCCGTGTAAACTGTTTTCCACAAAACAGGTCCCTGGTGCCAAAACAGTTGGGGACTGCTGCTGTAAATTTTTAAGAAAATAAGGATGCTCATGAAAAACAAATGGTACAAAATTCTAAAATGTAAAATCCATCTTTCCAACCCCATTCTCATTCTCCCCTTCCCATACTCAGACAAAATAATTCTTAAGTTTGTAAAGATTTTTAAAAAAGTAAATTTTGCATAACAAAATCAGTTTCCAAACTTTCTCTCCAATAGATGCCCAGAGTTCCTTACAGCAAAGGAGTTAGTAAAATGGAAAAAAAAAAAAAAAAAACTCTGGATTCGGAGTATACATGTGTGTTTTTTGGCTGTGTGTTTTTAGGCTGTGTGTTTTTATATTGGAAAGAAAATGTAAACAATAAAACCTAATCAAGTTTGGTCACTGGGAACATGTTGAAACTGACCAAAAATGGCTTCAGTATCTTCTACCACTTTTATGGGTATGCTCAGAGCTCCTTCAGAGTTAGACAATGGACGCACCTTATCAGTCTGGGTGCCCGCTCCACCCAGTGGGGCAGGTGAAAGCAAGAGTCATGATGGCCAAGAGCACAGGCCTAGAGCTGGGACCCATCTGGCATTGAACTCTGGTGCTGACTCTTGCTACCTGTGAGCTTGCTTTTGTGCAGGTTACTGCTTTTTGCCTCAGTTTCTCCATTTGTAAGGTTGTTTTGAGTATTAAGTAAGTTAATATTTGCTAACATTTTTCAAACAGCTATCTAGCACATAGTCAGCATTATATAAGAGTCTGTTAAATAAAATAATGCAGAATTCCCTCTTATAGTCATTTCTGATACACAGTTTTGTTCACACTTATTTTTGAATGCCTATCATGGAGCTTGGCAAATTTTGGTTGCTCAATTAATATTTTGAATGAATAATACTTAAATATTTTTGTTAGCGATAATATCCAATGAATAAGCTCATTTCCTAGATGGATAGCTCTAGATAATAGAAAATATTTTTCTTGAGTAAGTCCAAAGCTGTGCTTCATCTTATTTCTGACCTTTATTCTTAGTTCCAAATTCTGCAGCAAATTCTGCAGCATCTTACTGTGATACTATCCCGTTGGATTGATGGTGTCTCTTCATGTACTTTGAAGATTGTATGCATGCTCTTTTCCTTCTCTGGACCAAGCATTTCTCAAGGATTATTCTGTAGTCTGTCATCTAGATACCTCATCACTTTTTGCCCACTTTTTGCTTTCAGAAGTTTCCTTTCTCTGGCCTTAGTCTACTCAAAAATTTTTGGACTATTTGGCAATCCCTGATGTGGCATCACACCTGACTAGTGATATTTTTAACCCCACCCAGTAAAGTCTTACTTGGCTACGATCCATTCTAAAAGACTCATTTCTATGATAATTTAATAAATTAATTCAAGTTAAATTGTTTATGTTTCATTAGGGCTTTTATTTGGTATGAACAGGTATACTGAATGAATAACTATAAAAAATACATCAGGGTTTTGGTATATTTGGTTTTTATTTTTCTTGTTCTGTAAATTGGTAAGCAAGACACAAGGTAAAATATTGTGGACTATGGGTGCCCAGTCTGGGTGCCCCACTCCACCCAGCAGACTTACATTTTCATCCTTGGCTGCGTTTTCATGGACAGTGAGCTGTTTGAGCTTCGTAAGACATTTAGAGGAATTACATGCAGTTGTTATGCGAGTGCAGTTAGCTCAGGCATTTTAGCCACCCTCCAATGTGTCTTTTAAATATGCCTCCAGTTAAGTTTATCTGATCTTCTACAAGGCCCTGATCAGTTTTCAAGTAGATGATTGTGTTCACTTTCCTCCCTCCAATCATTCCTCTGTTTTGCTACCAAAATGATATTTCTAAGATACATATTTTGTCATGTTACTGGCACTTTCTGAAACCTCTGGTGACATCATTGCTAAAATAGGAAAGCCTTTTGTGCTTAACCAGATACATGATTAGCTTTTTAACCTATCTTCCTGGTTTCATATCTGTTTTTCTCAGCCTGTAGGCTCTAGTCACATCAGGCAGGCAAGGCTGCCATATGACAGACACTTTCAGATCTTTGAATCTTTGCATATGCAGCATCTTTAACCTGGAATGCCTTCTACTCTCTGCTTTACAATAACCCCTTTCTTACCAATTCTTTCCTATTTTTCTGTGTTTGACCAAAATGCCTCTTACTCTATAAAGCCATTCCTGGGTCTCCCAAACAGAACTGATCATTTTTTTTTTTTTTTTTGTATTGGCTTAGCACATGTTTATACCTCTTTGGGCACATACGTCATTACATTTTAGCTATTTGTTTATGTGTAACTGTAGTTATGTTACAGTGGGAAGAGAGAGGCCAGGTCAGGAGGTCAGGAGGTCAGGAGGCCTCCCTTTCCCACCTTGGTTCTTGTCTCACCTCAAGAGATGAATTCAAGCAAGAGACAACAAGTATAGGGAAAATGAGATGGCGAGTTTATTTATGAAGCACACATGAGCACAAAGCTGCAAGCAGGCACCTAGCTAGTCTAAATGCTGCACATATAGAGAAAATAAAGTTGTTAGTAAGTTAGTGAATTCATTCTATACACTTGAGCCAAGGCTACAAGTGGATACTTAGCTAATCTAAGTATGCCCACTATTGGATTTCAGGGGTTATATACCTCAGCTTGCTTCTAGTTCCTCCTCCCTCTTCCTTTGGAAATAATGTACAACCACAAAGGCTTTCTTTCCCATTTAGTAAAGGCTCTTTGTCTTAGTTAGTGAAATTGTTACAAAAGCTTCCTTTCTTAGCACAGAGTTCAAGGATTCCCCTCCTCCTGTGCTATTTCACTTGTAATGCTGGGGGCACCTGTCAACTTTATCAAACCTAGCTCAGGACTGCTGAGTCAATTGGTGAGACCCGTCTCCCTTTTGTTTCCTGTATTAAGTTCTTTGTTAGATTGTAATAGTGAGAGCCCTCCTTTATTTCCCCTCTGGCTGCTCATTCCTAGCTGCTACCTAACAGTTATAATCACACTGCATTTAGTATCTTATAAAATATTTCTACTTGCATTTGATCTTCACATCATTCTTCAATTAGAACTCCCATTTTATATATAAATAAAGTCGAAAACAAGAGTTTGTTAAATATTGACACCTCCATAAATAATTCAGACAGGATTTCTCTAGAGTTGTCATGTATGGAGCATTATTCTAAGTGCTTACAGTATTAAATCAATTCCTTACCATAGCTCCATAATGGGGATACCGTTACTGTATTTCACTGATTTCCAAATATATCTTATTCAGTTAGCTATTGATGTATAACAAAACTACTTAAAATATAATGTCCTAAACTAATAAATATGCATTCTTTTTTCTCTTTGTATTGAATTTATTGGGGTGACACCGGTTAACAAAATTTTATAGATTTCAGGTGCACAATTCCAAAACACATCATTGGTACACTGTATCGTGTGTTGACCACCCCAAGTCAAGTCTCCATCCATCACCATTTATCCCCCTCAACCCCTCCTCCACCTCTCCCAACTGCCCCCTTAGCCTGGCAATCACCACACACCACACTGTTGTCCGTGTCTGTGAGGTTTTTCTTTTTCTTTTTTTCCTTTTTGATCAGTCCCTCCACCCACTAAATATTTATACTTGTTCATGAGCCTATGGGGTAGTCTGTTATCTGGCTCTGCTCGGGGGATCTTGGATAAGCTTGCTCTTGTGTGCATAGTCAGCTGGTTGATGGGCTGAGGTCTGAGTGATGTAGAAAGACATGGTCAGGATAAACTGGCTTTATTTCACATGATATCTCAGCTTCCCAGCCAGCTAGCAAGGGTTTATTTTCCTGGATGTAACAGAGATCAAGGACCAAGTGGGAGTGTGCAAGGTCTCTTGATTCTAGGTTTGGAAAGGGCACACCATAATGTCTGTCACATTACATTGGACCGAAGGAATCACAGGGCAAACAAAGATTCAAGTACAGGGAAGTCAATTTCTCGCTGGGAGGAGTTGCAAAGCCACGTTGCAAAGAGCCTGGATTCAGGGAAGGGAAGAAATCCAGCATATTTGCAGTCAACCCACCACACACTTTCTCCCACTCTAACATCTCTGAAATCAGCATTACACTCGGTGTTGACTTCGAGTGGCTTCAGCCTAGATTTTCATCAAGTCCTCCAGAGATGATTTGTTTACTTCTGCTGGTCACCTGGAGCATGGCCACCATAAGGCCACTTTCAATTAAGTTCCTCCTTGAGTTTTTTCAGACCGTATTGATAGTGAGGACTCAGTGGTGAACAGAAAGGACACTGGCCTCCAGTCCCTGTTGCGGCTACACATTTTCCCCTCTTCACTCGGGGCCAAGGGGAGGCAGGCAAGTTTTCCGGTCCCCTTGCTGGGTGTCAGGTTTCTTCTCCTTTCTCTCACATTGAGGTCATGGCCCCTGGTGTATTTACTTTTCTCAGGGTTTTCTTTTCAACTCCCTGCTTTGGGTGATTTTTCTCTTGTAGTACAACTTAAAGTAATGGTGTTTTGCAGTCAAGAGCATCTCAGATAAAATATGGTACATCTCTACTTTAAGATGAAAAATCTGAGCCATGGCGAATGTAATTAAGTTGCCAAAGGCCTGCCAGAGTGCAGCTGTTGCACAGCAGAAGGATCCGAGCCCAGATACTCTGGCTACAGGAGCCCTGCTGCCAGCGACTCCTGCTATTACTGAATTTACAGACCCGAAGACTTCATTTCTAAAAATGCATTATAACTGAGACCTTTCTCATAGGGTGCCTTTCATCACCAGATTTTTTGATGATCCTTTCTGATAGGGGGTGGAGATTACATAATAATAATGTAATATGCACATACATGTATAGAGAAACAAAAATAGATAAATGATATGCTTTACTTTTCCAGGCAATACACATTATTTTATTAGTGATCTAACTTCATGAGGTTAATAATAATTGTGGTTCAAAATCTGAGGTGAGTCTTCCAGAGGTTTTAAAAGTATATTTCTATAATTACCTTAGTATAATAATTTCTATCTCTATCTTCATATAATACAGAATGCTCCCAGGATGATAAGATCCAGAATTTTATTTTTTGCCTAATATCTATGTCTATCTACCAAATTACTCACTGTTAGTAACAGAAGCCCCATAATTATTTGATTCACCCAAACTTTTTAATCAAAATAATTCATGTACAATGGACAACCAATAAATATTAACTAAAAGATAATAAATTAAAGCCCCCCCAAAACATTTTTATCTAGCTGTGAAAAATCTGATTTTGAAATTTTAATATTAGTTTTTCAATTTTGCAGAAAAAGAATTACCTTATCGCTCTAAGCTTCCATTTAATCTAGCTTTGTAGTTTAGAAATATTAAATATTTTTAAAAAATTCCATATAAGTTAAGATAAGCTCTGAAATATTTGCCAATAAAGGACCATGTTTTTCTCACACTGGAAAGGGGCTGTGAGACATTAAATATTTAAAAACTCCTAAAAGATTTTTTTCTCTGAGCTGCCAACCCTTTCTAAAGAAATGGATTAAGAGAATTCCCCCTAGTCTTTATAACATGCCCACATATCACGAATAAAGGTAATACCTTTTCTTCCGTGTTGTATATAAATCTAAAACTTTTTACCGAAGTGCTTAAAAGTAAACACATGATGCTTTTTCTCTTCTAGCTGTAAGGAGGCCCCCGAATGGATTGTCACCGCCTCCAATCACCAGGCTTGGGTTGTGGGAAAGTGCCGTGTGTTTCTCAGTCTGGCGCCTTGGTTCATGGGTTTTTAGTTTTCTTCCAGTTGGAGCTGTGCAGTGTCAGACTGTAATACTAATAAATACAACAAATAGTTCCCAATCTTTTTTGATCTCTTAGGTAGATTTCTGGGCATATTTAATTAAACAGACTTGGGATTTGACATATGTTATACCCATATTTCATTTTGGGTAAATAAAACAGTGATCATCTAATGGATAATTAAGTAATTATTAAAATTTTTTTTGACAGTAAGATTTTCTCTGAAATGCTATGTTTTACCAATTTTGGTGTATTTTTTGTTAGCTTTTGACTTGGTATTTCTTCTTCATCATCATCTTTTACAAAAATCTTTACACTGCATTATGTTAGCTCAGAGATTTTTTCAATCTCAAAGTGTGACTAAAATGTTAAATATTTAGTGTTATTCTTGGTAATCATTTAGTAGCTACAATAATATGTGTTTCTCTCTTAAAGTCAGCTTTTTAGGCAACTTCTGTTGCCTTTAATGATTTATTTTAAGTTTATTTTCACCCTAAATTCTTAAAAATTATTTTTGTTAGACAGATTATTAGTGGAAGAAGTAGCAATAGAAAAGAATAATAATTTACATTTTACTTAGTAATGCTTTAAATGCTTTATTTACCTCAAAATAATATAATTAAATAAAAAATGTACAATGCTTTTAGTTCTAAGAACTAAATTTTAAAAACTATTCAACACAAAATAGAAATGTTTCACTGAAGTCTAGGTTTGTTGTGTTAATTTGTAATTTACAGAACTTGTATTCACAGTGTAGGGCAATTCTCAAAAGCTTTTTTTTTTTCTTTTTACTTGTTCTTAGTCTGTTCAGAAATGAAGTCTGTGCGGTTGTCCTCAAAGATGGATTCCAGCAATCCTTCTGTCTCTGTACAGTCCTCCATCCGAAGGTCAAGTTTAGTTCTCCCTGTAACTTTCGGTGGCCCTCTTAGTGCTCTGGTCAACAGGATGTGGCATAAGTGGTGTTACACATTTTCTGGGGCCAGGGCTGCTGTAGAACTGGGCTTTCAAGTTTTTTCTTTTGGTAACAGAGCACCATGCTGTGACGAACCCTGAGTGGCCATGTGGCTAGGTCCACGTGGAAGAAAATTGGGGCTTCTGGCTGTCAGCCCCAACTAAATTCCCAGGTGGTGGTCAGCTATGTGAGTAAGGCCTTTGGACCTCATAACTGTCTCTGAATCCCAGCCTATATCACATGAAGTACAAAACACACCCCATCAGTCATCCTGTGCAAGGGGATGTTACTGGGTGTTAAATTAGCATGTGATTCTATGTAGGGGAAACAGCTAGTTCTATGTCAGTTAATCAGAATGACAGTTGAGGGATCAGGGAAAACACATCACCAGGGAGTGCAAGGCAAGTTAGACCCGCATTCTAAACTCTAAACTATTTGGTTTCTTATGGTAAATCTAGGATTATTTTACCATGATTCTACCAGTAATGTCCTTGTAGGACTAAAGAGAGAGAAGGGCTAGTTTATTATCTAAAAAGTCTGCCTGTGTTTTAGTCAATAAATAGGCAGAGAAGCCAGAGGGTGTGCTGAAAGGCTGTTCTTAATGTCAGTAATTTATATGCATTGAATACTGTTGGGGTGGGTCAGGGCTCAGGTCTCCTTGACCCTATTCAGCTTGCTCTATTGGCCTCTTAAAGAGCATCGATTCTGTCTTCTTTGTTGCTTTAGCACTGATTCCATTTTAACATTCTTGTTTTTTTCTCCTCTCATGCTGTTCTAGAGGCTGTTCGGAGCCTCTCCTTTAGAAGAGGTAGCTTCAGGCAACAACCTCCCATCAGGAGGAAACCTCAAAGTCAGGTGTTTTCCAGATAGTCTGACATTTTCCTGCCAGTTTTAATTCCAGTTTCACTTAACATTATAAGGATTGTCACACTAAAATATCGTGTCTTTTTTTTTCCCTGTTCTCAGTTAGTTTACAGAAGGCAATCTTATTTTCTTTTGCAAAGCATATCCTGTATCTTAGGCAATACCTCCTCATCTTCCACCTCACAAACTGAAACAAAAAAAAACAGCCTCAGATTCCAAATTAGTAACTCTTTTTGTTGAATTTCATTGGAATATTTTTAGTTTGTCAACTTTTCTGGTGAAAATCTATTTAATAACATAGGAACCCTTCCCACCCAAAGGAAAAAGGCTTTTGATTCTATTACTGAGATACCAACAAGGCTTTTTAAAATTTCTTTCCAGGCCATTCAGAAGGACTCATCCTATTGGCCTAGAGACTTACTGGATTGATGAAATTTTTACTTAATTAAAATGTTAGCATACTCTCAAGATTTTGAAGCATGTGCCAGAGAATTTTCAGGGCCAGGAGACTGGGAACTAGGGTATTCTCTCTACTCACTTACATTGGGAGCAAGGGCTGCTGCCTTTTATAAGTATCTCTGACACAGTCTCTCCTGGCTGCCTGTGTGTCTGTGAGGTTGCTGCTTTTGTTCTGTTGTTACCTGATCTACTGCCTACCTCACACTTCAATGGTTTGAAGAATGGTACTTGATCCTGAAGCTGTTGACAGTGGGAAATAACTTTTAAGAATTTTAAAGTTGATTAGAACATTCACTAAGCCATGACTTAAAGAAAATAAAATAAGGATATTATAGCAAGAGGGAGATAATTTTCTGTAATAAAAAAGATGTCAAGATTCAAAAACCACTAAGTCATCAGAAAATTTAGATAGTTAATAGCAAGCACGAAGCCAACACTGTGATACCAGAATCAATTTTAACTGTATGAAAGTTTTTATATATTGAATCTACTAGCATCAGTCACACTATTTGAAATATTGAAATGTATTATGAAACTATACAACTTGAAATAACCAGTTATGAGTTTCTAAATGATTAGACTATGGTGAATTCTTTACGTAGTGTTTAGAAGTGTAAGTGTTACAGAACAAAGAGGGCTTTTGTCTGCCTCGCACCACAAAAGTCAAACTTGTAAGGCAGTCGCTGGTGCAAAAGGAAAGAGGTTTTATTCACATGCTGCACAATCGGGGAGTATGTTGGACTTTTGTCTCAAAGGCCATTTTCCTTTCACCAAGATCAAAACAAAAGGTTGTGTCCAGAGTTCTGTTCAGTTTCTGATACAGAACTTCGGAGCCCTCAAGCAGCTGCAGAGTGGTCGTACCTGTAGCTTAGCTTGTTCCTGGCTGTTGTTCATTTCAGGCTCCCTCCTGGAAACCGCATGTGAGACCTGTGCGGACATGGGCCATGTGGCTGCTACAGCTGCAGGTTTGAGTGAACGTACCAGCGAGTACATTTACCAGGTGGGCAAGAGAGCATTTCGTTGTCCCCCTGGGATTATATTAGCTTAGCTGTGGGAGAGACCAGGTGCTTTCTCATGTTTCAGATGGGTCAACTTCTGAAACTTCTTTCTCCAGTCTAGACAGTCCGTCTTGGTCCAGCACCTCCCCTTGCTGACAGTTTTACTTCTATGGAACAGGTACCTGTTTTTCCCAGGTCCCAACCCCAATCTGTGCCTGAGGGTAGGGCTTTTGCATGTTCAGTGTAAGAACCTCTCCTTGACACTACCCTGGACAGTGTGGGGGAGCAGAATTCCCGTGACTCTGCTGTGCCTGAGGCTGTCCTCTCTCCCTGCCCTTGGGGCCTCAGGGCATGTTGTGGCAGCTCTGCCATCTCCAGGCAAATACTCTGTTGCAGCTGGGCCCAACCACCACTCCCACTGGAGGGCGGTGGTACCCTGCAGCTCATGGTCTCTGCCAACATTCCTGCCACATCTGGGCTGAGTAGTTGTGTGGCTGAGAGGCTGGGCAGCTGGACAGTCCTCTGCAGTGATCAACTGAGCCTCAGCCTCCGAGACAGTGGGCTCCATGTTCTACCCACAGAGGGGGCACCCTCACATCCCTGCAGCTTGGCAGAGTCTGCCAAGCAATTGGGCACCTCATCTCACCAAGAAGGGGTGGGCTAAGAGTATGGGCTCTCCCACCAGTAACATAAATGCTATGTAACAGTAATGGTTGGCAAATGCAGAGGAACTCTAAAGTATCAGTTCTTTTCTAAGGAAACAAGAAAATAAAAATCATCTTCCAAACTTAAAAAAAAAAGCTATCAAGATAAAACATTTTTTTCAGTTCAAACACAGAATAAGTAAATTCTTGGTTAATTTGAGAAGATGCCCAGCTCTTAAGAATGAAGAGAAGTCTATTTGAAGAACTGGTGTGATGGGATGCAGAGTGTATCCCTGCAAGCCTTGATTGGGGGAAGGGGAAAGGGGGGAGGGGGATGAGTAAAGGGGGAAGTGCATGATATGGCATTTGAGATACATTGCATAACAATGGCAAGTTAATAGCTGTGCCTTCCTGAAGGGAAGAGGGCTGCCGCTTAGGGCAAATTGTGTATGTGACTGTGAGAACACTCAGGGACTTGTGACATAGCCAAGATATAATACCCGTGTGAGAGGCAGGGGGCAGATGCCTACCCCAAATGTCTATGTGTCACTGGGTACTTTGGCCCTGACTAAAGATGGCAGCGAAAAGAAGGTAAATGATCCTGGAGAACTGGCAAAAAGGGTGGACACGAACACATCATAGGAAGGACTGGATATGAGATCCCACAGGAGGTTCCAGGTGGAGCATTTAAATGAGGGCAGGCTGAAAGAGAAGGGGGTCTGCCAGAAGATCTGGCGTATAAGAAAGGAAGTCTGCCTGGAGAGAGGAAAAAGAGCCACGTGGTCTGGAGTAAGAGAGAGAGGGTCTGAAACTCAGGAGTCCAGTGAATCACTGGAGCTGATGGGGTAGCAGTGGGGGACCTGTCCAGGTGCCCAAATTTGAGTCAGCCTGGAAAAGACAGATCTGTGCAAGATCTTTCTAGCCATCCAGATTCCAGAGAGATGCTTGGAGCCAAACCGTGACCAGTAATGCTGATCTGCAGACTTCTGCTTTTCTGAAAGATGGTACTTCTGCCTGGCATACTTTGCAACTCACCTGGTTTGGCAAAGGGGGGCAGGACTTTGTGTTTTGGGGTGCTATTAATGGGAGTGGGACTTAATGGCAGAATTTTTCCATTTATCCTAAATCTGTATAACCTTTAAATAAACAACCCCTTTCCTTTTTTCAGCAAACTCTTGCATTGGGAGTCACACTTCTTGGCAATGGGCAATTGAACCCTACAGCTTTTCCAGAACAGTGTTGGAGGGGTTGGGTAACACTGGGGCCCTCGGGTACAAAGGTCATTTCTGTCCTATAGGAGACAATACATTATTTTCAAAATGCTACTGTTGTGATACAGTTCTTGAAAATTAATGAGAGTCCTTAGAAATAGCTGCTGTCGGTCCCCATAGATTCTGACAGTTAAGACAGGACCATGTAGTACATTCATTAGCAGGAGGATTAAAATATGTCAGCAGGAAAAATGATAGCAGGTATTTTAACTCTATATTAGCATGGGCCAATGGAAAAGAGGCATTTTATTCAGAGAAAGAGACCCAGTGAAGAATGCCACAATAAATAATTTATTAAAAATCTAAATGACCTTGGTTGTGTGGGGGTCTAGAACCAGTCCCCCCCAGGTGTATCTCTGTGGTATACAGATTGTTTTGAACTAAAGGCAACTTTAGCCACAGACTAAAAAGAAACTTCTGCACCCCATCTTAACTACCTTGAAGAATATGAATTGAAGATTTTGCTTGTGAAACATTATCAGAAGTAACTTTCTTTTGTCAACATAAGAAACGTCAAGCCTGTAGAGAATTTTTGTGAGTTTATTTGGTCCAAACTGATAACAATTTCAGGGAAGCAAAAACTCAACGTGCTGAGAAGATTTTGCACCTCATTTTATACATTACAATCAAAGGAGTAAGCTTAAGGAGTTTACATGAAACCCATCGGTGGTAGAAATTAAAACTTTTTAAGTAAACGTAGTTGATGGCGGTACTCATGTCCTAAGGCAGTATATTCTTTTCTATCAAAGATCAGTCTTCACCTTAACCAAGCCCGTCTGTTGTCTTTTTACATCTAGAATAATATACCTGATAAACATGCCTTTACAATAGCAAAATAATTTCCCTTTTTCTGGACCCCTCAATTCAGTCCCCAGTCACTGCCCCAGAGCAGGGACCACAAATCTCCTCATTGTTATAATTATCCTGTTAATTGTTGACTATTAACTATCCTCTACTCACCAGTGTCAATGTGCTTATCATTTACTTCCTATCCAATCACAGGTTTCCTTACTTTGCTTTCTCCTGCCTCTCTGATGTATCATCACCAGTGGATTTCATGGAGCCCCCTTAAATCTTCTGCTTTGATGGTGATGCATAAAATAAGGTGCAAAACTATTATTTTCTGGGGCATTTTGTCAGCTTGTTGAGATTTTACTTCCCAGCAATTATCATCAGTTTGCCTCAAATAAACTCATAAAAATTCTCTATAAGTTTGAATGTTTCTGACATTGACAATAGTAATCCCTAAGGTTTATTAAATACATTTTATATAGTCAGTTTACTCAAAACATAACACGAGTGAGACAATTTTAGATTACTATTATTATGACAGTATAATATTTATGTCTATTTTATAGGTGACTACATTGAGTGGTGGAGGAATTAGATGACTTGTTCAATGCCACACAGCTCATAAATGGTGTTTGGTTATATGCAGCCATACTGTTTAAATCCAAATTTAAAACTCTAAAATTAGGGATTCACAATATAGCAGGGGCAGACCAAGGATGGTGGTTGATGTAATTGCAAATGAAGTTTCTTAAGCAATTGGTGAAAATTGAGCAAATTGATTGTCTCCAAAATAAATTCAGTAAGTGCTCTTACTTAAATACATGAAATGCTGTGCAATTTTACCCTTTAAATTTACATTCTCTAATTTTTTCTGTTTTATTTCTTTTATGTAAATTAAGACATTGATTTGAAACCCAGATTACCTAGCACTAGACTGGCACTGCAAGTCCAGGATGCCTGGGAAAGCTTTGCTAAGAACAGATTCTCTCTCTGTTCCTCATTTTGTATTCCTGTAGTCTCACATTTGTTCCCATTTGGTATTTCAGATTCCAGCCATTGTCCAGATATTGACCCTTTTGTTTTCACTGAGAGTGACAAGCAGGTAACAGAATGGGAAATGTATGGGTGAGCTACAACAGAGCTCTGTTTTGAAGGGTGTCATAGAGTTGAGAATAATGTACCGAGCCTGTTTGCAAAATGTCACCAAGCTATTTGATTATAGAAGCTTACAAATAATTTTTACCTCTACTTATTGGTTTATGACCACAAAGATCATAGGCTAACTTTAATAAAAGGCTTAGAAAAAGTCACCATCTGCCCAGCCACTACTACTGCTATTCAGAAGGGTTCCAAACTTTTATAAAGTTATTTTAATAATGCCCTTCAAATTTCACAACAGAAGGAATAAGCTGTCTAGTGTCTGGAGTGTCTGTCACTTTGTATTTCAAAAGCCTTATAAAGATAGGAATCTACAGGGGAATTGAATTTTCTGGTTTTATTAAGTCACACTAATAACTATAATAATAATAGGTAATATGTATTAAGTCTTTGTTGTATGCTTCTAGGACCTGTGCTTAATAAACATTTACATTCATTATCTTATTTATTCTTCATAAAACCACTAGGCAGTAGTATTTCCAATCAGCCCCTCTTACTGATGACATTTGAAGATTTTAAACAGCTTACTCAAGGTCATATATTTAGTAATAGTCTGGTCTTAAAACCTGCAGTCTCATTCTGGCTTCTATATCCTTATTGATGTTTAAGTAAAAGGCAGAAAGTACAAGTGGTTACCTGGATGTTTGGACAATTGGTTGGTTACTTGTTTTATTAGCCTGTTAGGGCTGCCACAGCAAAATACCACAGCCAGGTGGCTTAAAGAACTATCATTCATTTTCTCAGTTCTGGAGGCTGGAAGGCCAAGATCAAGGTATTAACCGATTTAATTTCTCTCGAGGCCTTTTTCCCAGGCTTGCAGATGGCTGCCTTCTTTCTGTGTGCTCACGTGGCCGTGTGTGTGTGTGTGTGTGTGTGTGTGTGTGTGTGTGTGTATGCCTGTCCCTGGTGTCTGTTCCTTTTCTTATAAAGTTACCGGTCATATTGATTAGGACCCACCTAATGACATCATTTAACCTTAATCATTTCTCTAAGGGTCTTATCTTCAAATATAGTCACATTCTGAGGTGTGAATTTTCAGAGGGGATGCAATTTAGTTGATGACACTTGCTTTCACAGATATAAAATATCTGAGAGACTGAGTTCTCATTTTGTATAGCTATGTCTGCAAATATAAAAGGGAGTTATAGGTCTCTGCTTTGTGATGCTAATATAAAATAGTTATCATTCGTTAATTTATTCAATCAATTAACCAAACAAAAAAAACACAAAACCTCATAACACAACATTTTTCAAGGAAGGAGGAAAAGTGAAAATTTGCCAAGAACTAATTACTATAAATTAGGGAAGAAAGGATGCAAAGTACCTCCATTTCTGCAAAACATCTGGGAGTTTTCTAGTAGTTCAATGATCAAACTTCTTATATGGTCCCTGATTGTGTGTGTGTGTGTGTGTGTGTGTGTGAAATTTTTTAAAAGCCTGTAATATGCATTAACTTTGCTTAAAAATTACCTTTTTCAACCATCTGAGCTACCTTCTTCAGCTCTACCCACTCCCCAGACTCTGCAACTGGAGAGCTCGCTGCTCCACACCCAGATGGCAGGGGTGCACGGAAACGTGCTGGATGTGCGTGTACCTGAAGGGAGTCACTGCTGTGTGGTCCCGAATCACCTTTAGGACGACTGTTAAGATACATAGTCCAGAGCCGTGTAACTGAGAATGTTTTATGAGATACTTCACAACAGAAGTTCTCTTATTAATATACTTGGGAAATTGTACTTATTATGTTATCTTTTTGAAGGTTCACAATGTGAATCTAACTATAAAGGATTCACAAAGTCTTAAGGCATAAATATCAAAGCAGTGCTTTTATAAAACAATATTTATTGATATTGTTATTCTTTTGTTCATGACCTAATAGGGATGATTAAAAAGAGAAGGAATAGTAAACTATGTCTAACTGAAAGTACATAAGAAAAAAAAAAACCAAAAATCAAGTTGTGAGAAATTATGGAGAAAATAAAGTACAGTATTATGGAAGGCAAAAATGGAGGAACAACCAAAAAAACAAAATAAATGGGTTAATTAGTGTATGGAAAAATTTGACAAGGATCATTACCAGAAGCTACAGACTTCTTTATACACATACCCATTCAACAAAAATGTAATGCGTTCCTACGTATTTTATTTACTATGTTAACAGCAAGGATGTCTAAATGAATGAAAAATTCATGTGTTTATATACCAGAAAGGAACAAATAAACTTAAACTTATAATTATGGTATAGAAGATAAGAATGCAAGAGAAGTATAATCCAAGTATCACAGGATCACAGTAAAAATTTAATGTGCTCTGTGTGGTTCAACTTTATTCTGAAGAAATGTGGTAAGCAATGTTCAAAGCAAGTGTCTACCAAGCAAAGTAAAGAAGGCTGGCTTTGGTGATGTCTTATTAGAGTTATCTGACATATTCTCAGGGGGATAACTTTTAATACCAAATGGTAGAACATGAACATTATGTCTTTCAATATAAAATCTTTGTTCTTTTGTTTTTTCTTATTGTTGTTGTACTAGCTAGAACCCCAATATCTGCCCTTTTGGTTTTCAGTGATTTGGGAGTGGAGATTACTGGGCCATTGACTCCTCCTATGAAAGACCTAGAAAAGGATAGACCTGAGAAGGTAAAAGAAACAACAGCTTTGTCAAGGACAGAAAAAAAGAGTAAACTAAAAAGAGTTCATAAGAAGGAGCAATTAACTAAGAGAGCCTTGGGATAAATCCTGAGAGCTCTTTTTGAGAGAGTGTCTAAGATGGGAAAGAGGTCCAAAAACTACAGGTGATCCTTGAACAACATGGCTTTGAACTGGCAGGTCTATTATACATGAATTTTTTTCAATAAATACTGTAAATATATATTTTTATTCTTTATGATTTTCTTAACATATTCTTTTCATTACTTTACTTTTTAATAAAATACAGTATATAATACATACAATATACAAGATATATGTTGATAAACTGTTTATGTTATTGGTAAGGCTTCTGATCTGTAGTTGGCTGTTAGTAGTTAACTTTTGGGGAAATTAAAAGTTACACAAAGATTTCCTACTGCAAGGAGGGGTTGGCACCCTTGTTTAATAGTCAATTGTAGCTGAACAAGCTTGGGGAAGAAAAGTCTTGACGGGCATCATTCACCCTGTAGCTTAGTGGGACTGAAATACTAACCCTTGGATTTCCTGTCCCTCACCAAAATGAACATCTCTCATGGTTTGAGTATCTTGCCTAAAGTCAAATAGGTGGTATTAAATCTGACAGTGGCAGGAATCAGAAAAACTGAAAGTGCTCAAGGTCTCCTGAGGCTCAGACTCCTATTTGACACACTGTCAGTTCTGCCACATTCTATTCTATATTGTCCAAAGCGACTCAGAAGGCCAGCTCAGACTCAATGAGTGGGCAAACAAATGCCAGCTGGTGGGAAAACTGCAAAATCAAGAGCTAGGTGAAGGTGGGGAGGGAAGAGAATTGGGCCTATTTTCATGAACATTCTACCCTGTAAGACTTGGCACTGTACCTCCCTGATCACCACTGCTCAGCAGATTCCAGGGCACTGATACATTCTAGGAAAATGTAGGGAAGATCTGGCCTCTTATTTGGAGCAGTAATGGGACCTTCTTCCACCCTGTGCTTGGGAACAGCAATTGATGGAGCTCAGACTCCCTGATTCTGAACAGGGATTGATGATGCTTTCATTTTAACATCAAAGCAGTTATTGATATTAGAAATGGAGGGCAACATGAAGTGTGCTGTGAAGCACAGAAAACAGAAGTTTAGAACAAAATAACAGAGACACTGTTGGACAGGTAATTCAAAATTTAAAGCCAAAGACAGAAAGACACAATAATTTTTCTTGAGATAGCAAAACTTGAAAGAGACTCAGAAACATTATTTCTTATGCACAAGAAAATTAGAAGTTTGGTTGAAAAGCAGGTGAAGCTTGCTACAGATTCTGTGCTGCATCCTGACTGAGGATTCACTCTGACAGGCGTGAGACCTCGACAAGATACACTGCTGGATTCAGCTGAGGGTCTCTTGCCCTTCAATTTTGTCCCCCTTCTTTCCTCACTGAAGTCTGAAGAACCCACATGGAATACTAAAATATTTAGAGGTTGCAGAAAATCACTATGGAATACATCAATTCTTTTCATTATTAATTAGAATAAACAACACATTTTATCTTAATTTAATCAAAATATACATGTTTTAGAGACATAACCAAATTTTCTCTTTTTAAATAATGATCAGGGAACTAGAAAAAAGTTTCCTAACTTTGTAATAACAAAATTTTAAAGGCACTAAAATATTGTATAAGGATAAAAGGCTAATGAGACTAGAATAATCTAGACTAAAGAGTACAAGGTCATTAAAAAAGTGTTCAAGAATAGGAAAGCTTTTATTTTGATTATAGGTGTTTGCAACTTGACAAAAGTGAGAAAGTGGAAAATGGATAAGAGATATAGAATTCATAAGGAAGACACAAACAAATGGAAGCATATACCATGTTCATGGACTGGAAGAATTAACGTCATCAAAATGACCATACTACCCAAAGCAATTTATAAATTCCATGCAATCTCTATTAAAATACCAATGACATATTGACAGATGCAGAACAAACATTTCAAAAATTTATACGGAACCATAAATGACCCCAAAGAGCTGCAGCAATTTTGAGAACGAAGAACAAGTAGGAGAAATCACCATACCTGATATCAAACTATATTTCAAGGCCACTGTAATCAAACAGTTTGGTACTGGCATAAGAATAGACACATAGATCAATGGAAAAGAATAGAGAGCCCAGAAATAAACCTAAGTCTCTATGGTCAATTAATACTCAACAAAGGGGGCGGAAGCATAAAATGGAGTGAAAAATAGCCTCTTCAGCAAATGATGTTGGAACATCTGGGCAGCTACATGGAAAAAAAAGAAACTCAACCACCAACTTACACCATACACAAAAATAAACTCAATATGGATAAAAGACTTAATATAAGCCATGATACCATAAAATTCCTAGAAGAGAACATAGGCAGGGAAATCTCAGATATTCCACATACCAATATTTTCACAGTTATGTCGCCCTAGAACAAGGAACATAAAGGAAAGAATAAAGAAATGGGACCTCATCAAAATAAAAAGCTTCTGCACGGCTAAAGAAAACATTACAAAATGAAAAGAGAACCAACTATATGGAAAAATATATTTGCCAATGATATCTTGGACAAGGGTTTGATCTCCAAAATATATGAAGAACTTACATGACTCCACTCCAGGAAGACAAACAATCAAATTGAAAACTGGGGAAAGGAACTGAATGGACACTTCTCCAGAAAGGACATACAGATGGCTCAGAGACATACGAAAGGATACTCAGCATCATTAGCCACCAGAGAGATGCAAATTTAAACCACAATGAGATAAACCACTTCATACCAGTCAGAATGGTCATCATAAACAAACCTACAAACAATAAGTGCTGACAAGGTTGTGGAGAAAAGGGAACCATAATACATTGTTGGTAGGAATGCAGACTGCTGCAGTCACTGTGAAAACAGTATGGAATTTTCTCAAAAGACTAAACATGGAACTACCTTTTGACCCAGCAATTCCACTGCTGGGATTATACTCTAAGAATCCTGAAACACCAGTTCCAAAGAATCTATGCACACCAATGTTCATAACAGCACAATTTACAATAGCCAAGTGCTGGAAGCAGCCTAAGTGTCCATCAGTAAATGAGTGGATCAAAAAACTGTGGCACATTTACACAATGGAATACTACGCAGAGGAAAGAAAGATACTAGGAAAGAAAGAAGGAGCTCTTACTCTTTGGGACAGCATGGATGGAACTGGAGAATATTATGCTAAGTGAAGTAAGCCAGGTAGTGAAAGACAAATAGCACTTGAGAGATCTCATTTATAAATGGAACCTAATCAACAAAACAAACAAGCAAGCAAAATACAACCAGAGACATTGAAATGAAGAAGAAACTGACAGTAACCAGAGGGGAGGGTGGAGGAAAATAATAGGTGAAAGGAGGGAATGTGTCATCAAATAACATGTATAAAGGAGCCATGGACAAAGCCAAAGGGAGAGGGTGGGAGGTGGGGGTGGGTGGGGTTGGGGAGAGTGGTGGTGGGGAAATGGAGACAACTGCAATTAAACAACAATAAAAAATGATTAAAAAAAGAAATGTAGAATTGAGCAATCTGACCGAATATAAAGAAGATCTTCCTAATTGTGAGAAGCCATGCACATTCTCTGAATATCTTTTGATGTCAAGGATAGTGAATCACAAGTTTTCTAAAAGTTTGAGATTTTGTTGTACTGATTTGACTCTGTGGTTTTTTCATTCACTCATAATAAAAAGGTAGTTCAAAATACTTGCCTTTCTATAGAGTCTTACTTATAAAATATATTCTCACATATCTTATTTCGCTTTTTCACAATAAACTGACTGAATTAGAGACAGCCTTTATCATTTCTTGTGTGTGTGTTTAAAAGGGAAAACCTGAACACTAGCATTTTATTTATTTTTTTAAAATTTTATTTATTTATTTTTGGAGAGAAGGGAAGGGAGGGAGAAAGAGAGGGATAGAAATGTCAATGTGTGGTTGCCTCCTATCTGGCCCCCACTAGGGACCTGGCCTGCAACCAAGGCATGTGCCCTGACTGGGAATCGAACCTGTGACCCTTTGCTTCGCAGGTCCGTACTCAACCCACTGAGCTACACCAGCCAGGACTATGAACACTAGCATTTTATTAAAGTATGTTGCTTAAGGTCAAATAGTGTTAAATCTGATGCTTTTTAAATTAAATTTTTCAATTCAATTTGCTATTCAACGGTTAGGACAGATTACTTATTTTAACTCATGACTCTGGAAGATTCTGTGGCATCCCCTTAGGATAATGTCATCCTCCTGCACAATAAATTTAGTGCCTCCTGGTTGCCTGTCAAAGAAATTACAGACTGCTCAGCCAGGGAGCAAAGGGCTGCAGATTCTCTTGTCTCCACCCCTCCAAATCTTCTGTTTAACTAGCCCTCCAGCATCTCATTGCACTACTTTCCCCATCCTCATAACCTCTCTGAGTACAGGATAGACAATTTAAAACTTGAGGATTCTGTATTGTTTATTCTATGGTGAGTAGAGACTCCTTATACTCCTATCAAAAGGTATCAGGAATCCTCAACAAGGAAGAAAACTGTCTTGCCCATGTACATATTTTTAAAAATATACTTTATGGATTATGCTATTACAGTTATCCCAACTTTTTCCTCTTTGCCCTCTTCTGCCTAGTACCCCCATACCCTCCAGCAGTCCCTCCCCTTAGTTCACATCATGGGTTGTGCATATAAGTTCTTTGACTTCTCCATTTCCTATTTCCTTCTCTATTATGCACCTACCAATTATGTTTATTAATCCCTTCACCTTTTCCTCCATTATCACCCTTCCCTCTCCTGGCTGATAGCCCTCCAAATGATCTCCATATCTATGATTCTATTCCCATTCTGATTGTTTTCTTAGTATGTTTTTTAGATTCAGTTGTTGATTGTTGTGAATTTGTTGCCATTTTAACATTCATGGTTTTGATCTTCTTTTTCTTTCTTTTTTAAATATATTTTATTGATTATGCTATTACAGTTGTCCCATTTTCCCCCTTCACTCCCCTCCACCCTGCACACCCTCTGCCACCCACATCCTCCCCTTCAGTTCTTGTCCATATGTCGTAAGTTCTTTAGCTTCTACATTTCCCACACTATTCTTGCCCTCCCCCTGTCTATTTTCTACCCACCGTCTCTGCTACTTATTCTCTATACCTTTTCCCCCTCTCTCCTCCTCCCACTCCCCTGCTGCTAACCCTCCATATGATCTCCATTTCTGTGGTTCTGTTCTTATTCTAGTGTTGCTTAGTTTGTTTTTCTTTTTCTTTTAGGTGTGGTTGTTAATAATTGTGAGTTTGCTTTCATTTTACTATGCATGTTTTTTATCTTCTTTTTCTTAGATAAGTCCCTTTAACATTTCATATAATAAGGGCTTGGTGATGATAAACTCCTTTAACTTGACCTTATCTGGGAAGCACTTTATCTGCTTTTCCATTCTAAATGAAAGCTTTGCTGGATAGAGCAATCTTGGATGTAGGTCCTTGCTTTTTATGACTTGGAATACTTCTTTCCAACCCCTTCTTGCTTATAGGGTCTTTTTTGAGAAATCAGCTGACAGTCTGATGGGAATGCCTTTGTAGGTGACTGTCTCCTTATCTCTTGCTGCTTCCAGGATTCTCTCCTTCATTTGAATCTTGGCTAATGTAATTATGATGTGCCTAGGTGTGTTCCTCCTTGGGCCCAACTTCTTTGGGACTCTCTGAGCTTCCTGGACTTCCTGGAAGTCCATTTCCTTTGCCAGATTGGGGAGGTTCTCCTTTATTATTTGTTCAAATAACTTTTCCACTTGTTGCTCTTCCTCTTCCTCTTCCCCTTCTCGTACCCCTATAATTCGGATGTTGGAACATTTAAAGATGTCCTAGAGGTTCCTGAGCCTCTCCTAATGTTTTTGAATTCTTGTTTCTCCATTATTTTCTGATTGGATGTTTCTTTCTTCCTTCTGGTCCACTCCATTGATTTGAGTCCCAGTTTCCTTCCTATCACTATTGGTTTCCTGTACATTTTCCTTTATTTCACTTTGCACAGCCTTCATTTTTTCATCTAATTTGCGACCAAATTCAACCAATTCTATGAGCATCCTGATCACCAGTGCTTTGAACTGTGCATCTGCTAGGTTGGCTATCTCTTTGTTGCTCAGTTGTATTTGTTCTGGAGTTCTGATCTGTTCTTTCATTTGGGCCATTTTTTTGTCTTGATGCACCTATTACATATGAGGGGTGGAGCCTTAGGTGTTCACTAGGGCAGGGCAACCCAATTGCTGGGTTGTGACGCTGTATGTGGGGTAGGGGTCAGAGAGGGAACAATGGTTCTTGCTCTGCTCTCTGCTGGATTTCAGTTCCTTCTGCGACTCCCCCCAAGCAAACTGGGCCCTTCTGGCGCTGATTCCTGTGTGGGTGGGTTTGTGTACATTCTAGGACCCTGTGGGTCTCTCAAACAAACTCTCCTGTGAAGCTGGGAGTCTCTTCCAGCACCTCAACCCCCACAGGTGTTTTCAATCGGTGTTTTGAGGCTTTATTTCCTCATGCTGGGGCCTTGGGTTGCGCAGTCTGTGCCACTCCCCAGTTTCACCTGGTTTATTTGTGCAAGAATGTGTGACTGCCTGGTTAGCCAGCTGCCTTGGCACCTTGCTGGGTTTGCCTGCTGCCACCCCACACCTAGGGTCCACCCGCTGCCGTCTTGTGTGCCCAGGGTCCACAAGCCACCACTTTTTTTTTGCCACGACCCCTCTCCACCCAGCCGCCTGACTCCGCCCCTCCTACTGGTCTGGATGAATGTGTCTATTTTAACCACTTGGTTGTTGGACTTCTGTACAGTTCAGTTTTCTGTCAGCTCTGGTTGTCTTTTGTTTCTAAATTTTTGTTGTCCTTATTTTGGTTGTACGAGGGAGCACGGTGTGTCTACCTAGTCCTTCTTCTTTTTCTTAAATAAGTCCTTTAACATTTCATGTAATAATGGCTTGGTGATGTTTAACTTCTTTAGCTATACCTCATCCCCAGGGATGCACTTGTCTGGGAAGCACTTTATCTGCCCTTCCATTCTAAGCGATAACTTTGCTGGATAGAGTAATCTAGGTTGTAAGTCCTTGCTTTTTATCACTTTGAATGCTTCTTGCCAGTCTCTTCTTGCTTGCAAAGTTTCTTTTGAGAAATCAGCTGACAGTCTTATGGGAATTCCTTTGTAGGCAACTCTCTCTTTTTCTCTTGCTGCTTTTAAGATTCTTTCTTATCTTTAACCTTTAAGTATTTTAATTATGATGTGTCTTGGTGTGGTCCTCTTTGGGTCCAACTTATTTGGGACTCTCTGTCCTTCCTGGGCTTATATGTCTATTTCCTTCACTAAATTAGGGAATTTTTTTTCATTATTTCTTTAAATAAGTTTTCAATTTCTTGCTCTTTCTCTTATTCTTCAGGCATCCCTAAGATTTGGATGTTGGTACATTTGGAGATGTCCCAGAGGCTCTTTATACTATCCTTAAAAAAATTCTTTATTTCTTCTTGCTGTTCTAGTAGAATGCCTATTTCTTACTTATGTTTCAAATTGTTTATTTGAATCTTGGAGTCATCCCTTCCATTGTTGGTTCCCTTTAGATTTTTCTTTATTTCTCTTATTGTAACTTTTGTTAACTCCCTGGATCATTTTTATGCTGTTGTTGTACCCAGTGAGTTCTTTGAGCATTGTGAGAATGAGTGTTTTGAACTCTGCAACTGGGAACTTAATTGGTTGGCTACCTCCATTTTGTTTAGGTCTTTCTCTGGGGTTTTATTCTGTTCTTTCATTTGGACCATATTTCTTTGCCTCCTCAATTTGGCGGCCTCCTTGTGTTTGATTCTGTGTATTAGGTAGAGCTTCTTTGACTCCCTGTCTTAGTAGTGTGGCTTATTATAGAAAAGGTACCTGTAAATTGTATGAGGCAGAGCCTTAGGTAATGGTCAGGTCAGGGCCACTCAGTTTACCTCTTTGTGGCTCTGGGTGATTGGAGGGCTTGGAAAGGGGACAATGTTGCTGCCTGGCTTCTGGAGTTTTGCCCAACACTTGCCCTTCTTCCAGGTACTTCACTTACTCCCTGTATATGACTGGAGCCCTTCCAGCTGTTGCCCTGGTGCTGAATCCCAGAGAAGGTGGGTCTGTGTGAGTTCTAAGTCTTTCTTGGCCCTTTAAGTGGAGTCTCCTGAAAGTCTGGCAGTTTCTTCCACCACCCCAACCCCATTGCTTTTTATAGCCAGAAGTTATGGGTATTTATCTTCCTGGCACTGCAACCCTGGGTTGTGTGGTCTTGCCTGGGACTGGGATCCTTTAGTCCCCAGGTATCCCTCCTGATTTTTATCCTCCACACATGAATGTGGGACCTGCCCATTCCACCCCCTCTCCATGTGACACTGGGTCTCTGAGGCTCTCCACCCATTGGCTCTGGGTCTCTGAGGCTCTCCATGTCTCTGACCTTCCAACCTGTTGACTTCTATACAGTTTGATTTTCTGATGGTTCTGGGTGCTGTTTTGAGGTCTGGCTGTATTTTTTAATTTTTTAATTTTTTTTTTTTTTTTGCAGTTGTGCGAGGAGGCAAAGCATGTTTACCTACACCTCTATCTTCACTGGAAGTCTCTGTTCTTTTACTTTTTGAGAAGAAAATGTTGAAGTTGCTTCATTACAGCATCCTTCAGTGCTTCACCTGTGCCTTCGGGATAAGTAGCCATTGAGTTCTGTGAGAAACTCTTGCAGGACTGAGGAATGCACTTTGTGGGCCACCCTCTCACTGTGGCATCCTCTCAGGTCTACATATCCCATGTGTATCTTTGAAAGGGCACTGGTTTAGATATATCAAAAGGACACTTTAATATATAAGTAGTTCTCCAGGCAAATGCTGCTGTTCTCCTTGAGGGGTATTCATCAGTGGGCTGCTGGAGAACCCTGCTTTCTTACATAGGCAAATATCTTAGAGTGGCAAACATAAGGTGAAATTTGTTCTTGGGAAAGATCATGGCTAGCTTCCTTTCACACACAAAAAGCCTAATAGATGTGAGCGTTTCAAGGTCTAATTTTATACATTCTCTCTACTCTGAAGTTCTAATCTGTTCTTATGACTTTAACTCTATTTTAATGGACAAGGAGATGACACTAGGTTTAGAG
Organism: Glossophaga mutica; assembly: GCA_039655065.1. Taxonomy (NCBI): domain Eukaryota; kingdom Metazoa; phylum Chordata; class Mammalia; order Chiroptera; family Phyllostomidae; genus Glossophaga; species Glossophaga mutica. Next base: position 168,757,003 of record CM077304.1, on the reverse strand, counting down.
TCAGAAAAACCCAGAGGTGAATCTTGGTTCTACCATCTACGAGATGGACAGCCTTGGACAAGTCAGATAGTCTTCCCCAAATCGGTTTCTTTGCTATCAAATGAATATAATCAAATATATACATACAAAAGTGTTTTTAGTATTAAATAAGATACACTATTTAGAGATGGCCATCTAAGAAACACTTTTCCAACACATACTTGGTAGTCAAAATATAATGGGAAAAATGACAGTGTTCTTTGTTTCAGCTGTTTCAAAATTTCTATCTATACCTGTGCTTCCATAATACTGTATGCTGGAGCACTTTTGGTATTGAGATTAACCATTTAAGCACCTATTGAAGAGCTTGTACATACTGATGACGATATATAGCAAATGATCAGACTAAGGACACAGGTTATAAAGTTTGAAGTGATAAAGTATAAATTGTAAGTACAGTAGGGTCCCAGTAAAAAAAAGAGACTCTAGGAAGTTACAAGAGTCTAAGAAGAGATGATGCAGGCAAGGTAACTTAGGTTGATACTAGAAGGTGAATTGGGGGCAGCCTGGCAGAGTAGAAAAGATTGAGCCTTCCAGGGTGGGGACTGGCAAGAGTGGAAGCACAGCTGCCGATAGGTATGTGATTACAGCACAATGAGATTCTTCTTGACCCAAGATTTGCTTAGAGCACAGAGATGTGAGAGGACACCTTTTTCTTTGATGAGCGGGGTCAATGCACATTATAAAGCACCATCAAAACCAAGTGAGATTTAACTTAATTCAAAAACAGCAAAGAACTAGAGTAAGTTCAAGAGTCTGTAGAATAAATTGAACAGGAACAGAAAAGCTTTCGATGCAATAAATGTTGTGACAGTGAGTCTGTACTTGGTTCACCTGGGGGTGAGGTAAGGAAGACATTAAAGGCAAGGAGTTGGTGGTAGGAGTATGACTAAGACATTTTAGGCAAATTATTAGTGAGACTTAGTGAGAATTATTAGTAATAGAAGCAGATAGGACAATTCCAGTGTTACTGGGTGGGAAGATACATAATGCTGACAGTCTTATGTTAAGTTGGAAAGAAGGTCTGTGCCTTAGGAAGATAATGAGTTAGGTTTTGAGTATGCTGAACTATTGGTAGGGCACGCACATGGAAATGTCCTCTAGAATCTTGATGCTGGAATCAATATAAGCTAAAGGCAAGTCCCTTAACAATATCTTAAACCTGAACTGAAACCCTTACTGCTGTTGCTAGTCCCAATTCTCTATTCCTTTACAAATTTCATTCGTAAACATTGACAAAAAACAGCTGGCACAAGGAAAATAAAAAAGAGAGCTTGAATTTTAAACCCAAAGAGAATGTTTTCATTCCTTAATTGCTTTTAGGCAGCCCTTTTATAATGGCTTGGATAATTACAGATAACATTTAGTGCTTCCCTTTTAGATATGTACTTAGAAATAATATATACTGAGGCATAATATTTCTTCAGGTAGCCATGAATTTTGTAGGATTCTGGCTTCCCCTAGCTTTTATAAACCATAAATTTAATTTAGCACATCTTTCTAGGTTCTGGTTCACTGAGCCACTGAATGGAAAAATTCATGTTGTAACAAAATTCCTCTCTCCTCTCACTTTAACTGGATCGGGTAAATTGAAAACGGATCAGTTGACTTAGTAAAAATCCAAACGCATGCATCCTTATTCCATTTCAACCCTTCATTATGTGAGGTTATTTGGCCTATTCCTGATGGATTCAAGCTAAAGTGACTCTATATTTTTTTGTTAGCTACTGAATCATCCACCAACTTTTATGTCTTCCCTATAACACAGCTAAATACAAACATTAGGTTACATTGTTTGTGACTTCATCTTCAAGTCATATGCTTGTCATATGCTCAGAAGTGACTTTATCAGTTCTTAGACTTTTTGTCTTTTTAATAAACAAGACTTGTGGCAGAGTCTAAGATGTAGACTGTTCTCTAACCATTACATTTGTTTTTGAATATTGTCTTGGTTTTCTTAAAGATCAATACAACTTTTTAAAAGGCTGTAAGTACTTTTGAGAGACAAAGTCTCTAGATTCCTGCTAAAGATGACACATATTGAAACATGTAGAATAACACCTTGAAAGCCATCACTCAGGGATGTGCTCACGGGGCAGGTTCTTCAAGACAGGGTGGACAAGGCTGATTCCTCTCCTGCTCCTCCTGGGAAGGCTGTGAAACCCTGAAGCTTTATTCTGATATTTCCCAGTGCTGCTGACTTCCTTTAGCAGCACAACTGTCCCACATGCACAAAGCACAGTATCTGTCAAAATTAGAAAATGATGAACTTGACAATTCAGATCATTGATGGTCTTAGCAATGGAGGGGAGGGTGATACGGCCACAGGATAAGTGCCCAGTGCAATTTCATGGTGATAAGAAATGATATCTTTTCTAGTAATTTATGGAGTGTCCCAGTTAACCTTTCTTTTTCTTTGTCATAAATGGAGGTGGGAGGTACAGTTCAAAAGGAAACAATTCATCTCCTGGATTGGGAAACACACAGTATGGCGATGGTCCTTTTTTACTGTTCAAAACCTGTTCAGTACATTATTTTGAGAAAACTATATGCAAAGATTGCTTCTGTTTGAGAATAGTGGATGTTTCTGCTGCCTCATGCACTGTATTTCTCTTTCTGATTGATGACAATGTAATAATAATTCCAGGGAGAATATGATATAAGGCTAAGAGATCAACATTATTTCCTTCATAAATTGATTACTCTCCTCTGAATTTATAGTTCCTACCAGTACTGCAAATTAAGAGGGCTGATACCCTTAGTTATTCTGATTGTGCTTTACATTTAAATGCATGCAGCTTAGACATTAGATATTCCAAGTTTATAACTTATAAGTAGATGGTTGGTCCTAGGAGGTATTTTATCATTCCTGAATAGATAATTTTTTGAAATAGTCATGGATCACTGTGTTGGACACTATATTCTGTAACATGAAATATATGGCTGGAAGCCATCTATTATTGATTATATCAACATGCATTCAATTTAACATCCAACTCCAAATTCGCCTCTAGGAGGAGTGAACACAGGCACCAAGTGCATGGAAAAGTTCTGTGCAATATAGATATAGCTATAGATATAATAATATGTATGCACACCTATAACATTATTTTATAGAATCAATGTGATTTTTAAACTATGCTAGTATATATAACTTTATATATGGAGAAAGATTTTTTTCCTGTACAGCCTGTTTGTGTTTGGAGGTGAGTTACTTGGAGTTAAGACATTAATCACAAAAGTTGTGATTTTTGGAGGATATAGTTGCTGCTACTTTTGCAAGTTACAACGTAACTTAACATCGTCTCTATCCAAATACAAGATTTTAGAACTAGGAAGACCTTTGAAATGACCTCCCCTGGCCTCCTCAGATTCCAGGTCAGCCAGCAACGGCCCCAAGCACAAAACAGCACAAGTGGGTCAGGCCCTCCTGGGTGGCCGGGCTGGTGCTCTGACCCAGTTCATTGCTCTTGCTACTTTATCTTTTGTAGCTGCTTTAACCACAGATGCCTGCCAAGTGGAATCTCAATTTCTACATTCTGGGGCTATTTTTATTATGGTTGTTATTAGGATTTTCCTACGGTAAAACAAAATAATCAAGAATTTGCTAGGTTCTATATTTTTCATCCTGAATTGTGATCCACACACACACACACACACACACACAAAGACATTATGATTACACAGTACTATTATTTTAAAAAAATTAAAGAAAGAAAAACTATGGTGTTTTTCTCAGATTGCTGGATATGGCTGTGAAAAATATGTTGCATCAAACATATCTTTCCCTTTCGATATTGATCACCAAAGTCATGAGAGAGAATCCCACACTAATGCTCCTGCACAGTAAGAGCCTCAGCTTCTTCTCAGTTAGGGAGGCAAAGTCACGTCAGGGTCCAGACGCTGCCCTTCTGAAGGACTGCAATCTGAATGCTGTCCTGGCGCATACTGAATACATTTGGGAATTTGCTGAAAGCATAATTTACTCTGGGTGATTTTTTTAGGGATGTGAAGAAATGCCCTTTAGCTCTTGAGATAATTGATCTCATCTGGGTAAATGTAATTGTAACAGAAATGCATGTGCATATACTTTATTAGCACAGCAGCTGCAGACTGGGTTTATCACTTTCATATGACCTTCTCTGATACAAAAGACATAGAAATTGCTAGATAATATGTGCATCTTTTTCTTAAATTGTTGATTAGCTGCTCTTTAAAAAATTTATGTAGTCATTCTCCAAAACTGAGAAACTAGTTGTGTGTGGAGGTGGCTCCTTGAATACAATAATACATTAAGTGGCAACATTCCCTGTTTCCCAAACTTATAAACAGTAGTTATAAATCTGCAATGTGCTTATAATCTGATATATTACTTGGTATTTACCTTTCAGGGTGCTATATTTCTGAGTACAGTACAATAAAGTGCAGGAGAAACTAGTTTAGTGCAATGTTATTTAATCCTCCCAAGTTAGCATTTGCTACCTATAGGCAACCTCATGTCTTTAGTTTTTGTTCCTTTTAAAATTTTTTTAACTCCAGAAGCTACAAAATATTTTCTTATGCAGTAGAATAATTTTAATCCAAATCATTTTATTTTTCCCCAAACTGTATCTCAGACATCAAGATATTTTCTTAAAATATGAGGAGACTTGTAGTCATTCCTTTGGCTTTTTAAAATTTTTATTTTTAACTTCTTTCCCCCTTTATCCTGTGTTCTGCTTAGAGATGCTGCAGTTTTAAAAAGTAGGATGTTAGCTAGTTGCTCCCCATCAGCCACTGTAGAGCTAAACATTGGCAAAGAGTACTCTGTCCCCCTCAGTGATGTCAGTCCTGTGGAATGGTGGGTCTTTACCTTCTAAATTTCTGCTGCTTCTGGTCTTCAGTAGCTTCAGGGCAGTAAAAAAGAGAGGGAGAAGGGCTTTTCTTGCAGTGCGAAACTTCGAATGCTTGCCTGCTTTGAACCCAGGAGTCTTGTTGGAGGTCAGCTATTGGGGAGCCAATGCCCACGGTGGGTAAATCTGCTGCATTGGCTCTTTCTGGCACCTATTGAGGGTGATGCGTGTTCTTTGTTTTCTCACTCCACTGGCTGGAAAATGAGCAGAAGCTGTGTTCAGGGGAAGCAGCAGCAGAGAGGCTTATATTTACAGTTCTGTCTTTTCTTCTTCATTTCTTAAGTTCAAAATCTCAGTTAATTGTGATGAAGATTTCAAAGATGGCACATTAGGTCATCCTCCTACAAGCTGTAAATCTTAATGAAAATACTCTATAATATGATGATAGTCCTTCCCCAAGAAGAGAAAATATGTGTAAAACAGAAACTTTAATAATAATTCACATAAACACAGGATTTAAAAGTATACAGAGCCCTGGCTGGTGTGGCTCAGTGGATTGAGCACTGGCCTGAGAACCAAAGGGTCGTCAGTTGGTTTTCCAGTCAGCACACTTGCCTGGGTTGCAGGCCAGGTCCCCAGTAGGGGGCGCTTGAGAGGCAACCACACATTGTAGTTTCTCTCCCTTCTCCTTCTCTTTCTCCCTCCCTCCTTCTCTCTCTAAAAATAAATAAATAAGATCTTTTTAAAAAAGTATAGAGTACTTCACATACAGTGCTTTCTTACATGTAATACTCAAAACACTTTGTAGTAGGCATCATGAGAAAATAGGGGCTAAAATAAGTCAAGCAATCCCTTCCAAATTCCACAGCAGTAAGAAGTGTATTTAGAACTTGACTCAGTAGATTTTGAATCGATAGTCACTTCTATGTAAACTGTAAGCCATGCACAACATGAGGTTATTATGCATTCCTCCTTTTACAGAAACAAGTATCTTAATTTTTTGTAGTATGTTCAAAGTATCTAATTAATGAAAGTATGTTTTAACAAGTTTCATTTATTTCTTTGTAGTTCTACATTTTATTTCATTTCAATTTCTGTGTTTGAGATATTAAAATGTTAACATCTTGTATAGCACAAGCTGTGCCAGATTTTATAGGTTATCTCAACTATAGTTACAGTTAATTTTACTGTTACCATGCAAAAGTCAATAAAAAGAACCAAACTGCTTTTATAATTGCTCAAGAAAAACATATTATTGGTATCATTTGGATGAAATGAGATTTAAATGAAATTATCCTGATAGAAAATTATTACTCTTGGAGTTTGGTTTTCATATTCTTATGAATACTTGAATTAATATATTTTCTGGCATATGTGGTATTTGTGGATTTAAATATGCTATTTGTATTTTTAAAAATATTTATTTATTTTTCTAGAGAAGGGAAGGGAAGGAGAAAGAGAGGGAGAGAGGAACACCAATGTGTGGTTGCGTCTTGCGTGCTCCCTACTGGGGACCTGGCCCTCAACCCAGGCATATGCTCTGACCGGGAATCGAACCAGCGACCATTTGGCTTGTAGGCCAGGGCTCAATCCACTGAGCCATACCAGCCAGGGCACTATTTGTATTTTAAAGATGCATCGGTTATATAGAAAATGACTTTTTAACTAAAAATGAGACTTACTATGTGTAGAGAGAAGACAAGAAATACATAGTTTGGCCTCTTCCTAGTGGATCCTGTGAACCTCTCCAATGACCTTCTGAAACTGTAGAAGACTTAACAAACGGAAGTCATGGGAATTTTATGAAAGAAAACATTATTTTATTTATTATCTCTCTACTTACAATTATAGAAGGAAGTGTTCCTCCAATCCTGAAGTGGTAATTTTGACAGACAGAGGGCATTTATAATCACTCTTACTTAGGTTACCAAACTTTTAAAGTCTCTTGATGTTTCTTGTATGACCTCACATATAGTAATGGAAACTTTGGAGCTGAGTTATAGCTGTATCGTCTCCCCTTCTTTGGCTGGGATTCTGCAGCTGGCTGCTGGTTGGCAATGAAAAACAGAGAGGTTGTCCCTGTAGCCAAATGTTGTTTAAGAAGTTTATAACATGACTCTCCTCCAGTTATAAAGTGAGCATGTATCAAATATTTATGAAACTCATTATTGAGGGAATCAGCAGGATGATAAAGCTGCTTTAAGAGCAAAATAGATATAGTCTCTCAGGGGGAAAAATAGTTGAATTGAGTGTTCTAATCCTAAAAGGATGTCCCAAACTGTACCTTTTGGGTTATGTTTTCTCCTGTACAAAAAACCTATAGGTTTATGTCAGATAAGTCAATGTCACAGTCCAGAGTTTGGGTCCTAAGCAGTAGCTACAGTAAGTGAAATAGTGATCTCTTGAGTGACCCTGTGAGCTGGAGCTCCCGAACGACACTGGGGGCTTGCGTCTTCCCTTTGCCCTGGTGCCCAAACTTTGGTCATCTCTGGCATCTCTATTCCAGGCTTTTTATTTATTCCTATTTTCCTTCTTTCGCTCTATTTTGTTTCTGACCCTGAAAGTTGAGGCAAGAAGACACAAAAGTGTAGGAAAGTCTTCTTGATTGTTAGTGTCACAAGCTGGAATTTTGCTCTGTGGTCTCGGCAGTTGTTTGAAGTCAGCCCTCGAAAGGGTGCTTGTGTGAGATTCCAGAGGCCCCCACTGGGTAGGTACACCTGATGCTGCTTCCCCTGATGTGACTACTTTTTTGGTTGGCCCTTTGAAGTTCTAGAGTTTCAGAGGTCTTCTCTACCCAGATTCCATCTGTTGGAGTCCCTGACTTCCCAGGTGGTTTCTCTGAGAGCAGCCCTCTGAGGCAATGTTGGCTAGTTTTTTCTTTCGTAGGTCCCACATCTGGTCAACAAGACACACGTGTGTACTCTCTGTCCATAAACTACTTAGAGGCCAGACTGTTTACAATTCAGAAGCAAGCCTTATTCTCTGCACCATCAAGGCAGCTCTCTGGCCCATCTCTCCTGCTTACTAAGTCTCCTATATGGGAGGCAGACAGGAGTTTACTGGGTTGCCTCTACTTAATGTTGTCATCCCTTTGAACCTCTGTCCTTTTGACTTGAGTTTGATAAAATTCTTCTCTCCTGCCCTTTGGAATAAATGGTTTCCATAGAATTCCTCTGGCCATACAAATCTTTCTTATAAATCCGACCCCCCAAAATATTCTCATTTGATTCTTTTCTGTTCTCAATTTGGATGTAAGTAAAACATGGTGTTACATTTTACTTGCCAATTTCCCTTAAAAATTCACTTATTGGTCTTGTATCTTGCCTTGGTATCCAATATCTATTTATCTTAATTTGTCAGTAAACATCCATTTGAGTAGCTCATAATATTGGTGTTAGAAAACAAGGAGTACCTGGAAGACATAGTCTTGCAGGCACTCTGTATGCATGGATTTGTTTTTCCCAAAACAATTTTATCTGTTTATTTTTGGAGAGCTTTTTATAAGACAAAAAATTAGGGCAACTGCCCTTGGGTATGTATTTGGAGGAATGTGGGCATGAACTTGAAGAATGTGGCAGTGGAGGGAAGGCACAAGGAGATTCTGAATATCTTATTCCAATTCCTGATCTGAAAAGATGTATGAAATTACAACATTTGGGCTAAACCCATTTTCCTTCCCATGAAGACCTTTTGTGTGTTTTCTAGTTCTGGTCACTGCGGGCATTTTGACTTGCTTTCACAGAGTACAGTACTCAGAGGGGGGGGATTTAGTGTGCCATATTGTAATGGTCTATAGATTTCTTTTTTCCCTAGATAATAGTTTTCTTGAAGGAAGGAACTGTATTATGCTCATTACTATATCCTCAGTCTTGAAGTTTGCCTGGTTCACAGTGTATAATCAATAAGTATTTACTGACTGAATGATTTAGGCAAAGAGGAAAGGAAGCATGCAGAGTGAGATATTCTCCTGGACCCTGTTTTCTAGAAAGGGTTCGTCTCTCTGTTTTGCCCTTTTAGAAGAGTTGGGATGGGAGACTTAATGGGGAAATACACAACCATACTTACTATTGTTTGTAAAAACCTTTCTTCCATTAACCTGATTCCTCATTCATCTGTGCCTATGAATGTATATGTAAAAGGAAGAGAGAAAATTTTTGTAAAAATTTCAATAAATATTACACTATATATATATATCTCCTTACTTTTTATTATTTGTCTGCCTTAGTTTGAAAGGTCTTTTAAGACTATAATATCATCTTTCATTATGTTTCATGTTTAGAATTTATTTATTCAGTTTAATAAAATTATACCTACTTTCACTGTCTTGGACTGGGTTTGATCTCCCATTTAGGGAGATTATTGTGATTTTTAGTCTTTTCTTTAGTACCCCAATAAATCTTTTGAAAGGTGACCCCTTTATTCCTTCTTTTCCTCTACTAAATGCAATAGAAAACAACCACCCATAATAGAAGTTAGACATTGTTCCCTCTTGTGGTAATTTCCCTCTCTTCCAGAGAACAGAGTTCACTGCATTTTGGCAGTCCCAATAGGGCTGTCTGGGAAATGGATTTTCATGTAAACTATTAACTTATGGTATTGTGTGTAGCAAAAAAAAAAAAAAAAGATCAAAGCATTATAAAGAGAAGCTACATTCTTATTATTAATAGGATTTGTGTAATAAATGGTCCTTCAAGAGTATACATATGTTCCATTCAGTGATTTCTTTCTGAATTTCCCGTGAAATGTGTTTTACTGCTTTAAGTCTCAACATTCTGATTGATTACTGGTTAAGAGCCTGGTTAAGAGACTAAAAGTACAAGATTTAAGGTACAAGATATTGTTACACTGTTTGTGGTACTTCAGGGAAAGGAAGAGCTTCCATTCTGAAATTAAAGAAAACAAAATATGTTTTTAGTGTCCCTTCTTTCTATTTGGATTACTAAATATTGAACTTTAAATAAAGGTATTTTATGAATGTTTATATTTAAAAAAACATAGCTGATTGTATTGTTGTTGTTGTTGGAAAGAGGACAAATTCAAAACCTCTAATAAAATGCTACAAAAAAATTAAAATGCATAAGTGACAAAATCATTGTAACCCTCAAAAAATGGCAATTTTACTTTTTTGCTAGAGTAGATAGTTGAGTGGAATCGAGCTTGTTATTGAGTACATGTCTCTCTGTGACTGACTCCCACAAATATTTTCCGAGGAGGGGCTGGGTGTGGTTTTAATCCTAGAGTAGGATTAAATGCTTGCTTTCAAATGGAATTTCCCTCCCCCACAAGGAATCCCAATGTGCCCATCTGTAAAATGAGGGGTGAGAGAGCTCTGATCTGTGCACATCAAAGCCTGAGCAGATTGCCACCAGGCTAGAGCAGAGTATGTGGCCCTAATCCTGCCTCCTGCTCCCGTTTCATGCCTGCTCGTGAGCTTGAAGGGATCAGGCTGTCCACAGCCCAGTTGGTGATGTTTCCTCCTCAGAGACGCGCTTTTGGAATAGCTGAGTGAGGCAATCCTAGGGACCACAGTGAGAACCATAGAGACTCCTAATTCACACTTACTGAGTGGAACTCTCCTTGGATTTGGTACACACATTTTAGAGAAAATTAACATTTTAACCAGTTTGGAAGTCCTGACCATAGTATCATTGGAGGAGATCTAATCTAGAGCCCAGGGGATCATGAAGTGTATTTTATTTTATTTTATTTTTAATAATTTTTCATTGTTATTACATTTGTCCTAATTGTCCCCCTTTGCCCTCCTCCACCTATCCCACGCCCTGCTCCCACAGTCAATTCCCACACTGTTGTCCCAGTCCATGGGTCATTCATACATGTTCTTCTACTACTCCTTTCCTCTTCATTCTACCATTTTAAAACCACATTTTCAGACTTGAGGTTGTTTGACTTGTGAATATTAATTTTGAGGGCTGTTCAGTGTAACTGTCTCCCTTTTCCAAGTAATGGCCATAGCCATCCTCTCAGTGACTTCTGCTGAAAAATTCATTCTTATAATACAAAGGACACCAGGGAAACTAGTTCGTAGTAGTGCTTTCAGAATTTTTCTGCTGTTTTAATGTATATCTGCAACAGAAGTCAGCAATAGAAATTTTAAAATGGATTTTTTAAAATGGCCCTATATTTGAATCGATATTGGAGTAAGAAAAAATGTGATATTTTCTGTAGGGAGATTTTAAAAAGAAAGAAAAGAAAATGAAAGAAAAGGAAAGAAAAGGCATCCTTAGCCCGGATTTCATTGTGCTGCAATTGATTTTACATACTTTAAAAATGTTTATAAATTTTATTTTTCTAACCTATTTTTTTTCTGTTTATATTGGTAATCAGCTTTGGTATTTTTTGGTGTAAAGTAGGTTTCCAAGAGTGACTCCCCCAACTTGTAGCATTCTAACTCATAACTTACAGTGCTTTCAATTATGACTGTTGTCTATAAAAAAAGTTACTCATGAAATTGAGATCACAATGACAAGACAATGGGACTAAGGAAATGGAAGTGATCACATCTAAAAGGAAGCACAGGTAACCATAATGAAATTTTAGAAGAGTTATAAATATATACATATATAATGAAGGGTGGTAGGGATTGTTGATACAAAAGATCATCAACATGAGTGAAGAATAACTTTTTTGTAGGTAAAGTGTTGGCTTCCACTGGAAAATGATTCAAAAATGATTGCTATGATCTGACCCCACTTTAGTTCTCTCATTATTTTCCATTTAGCCAATTCCCTAAGCCACTGAGAAGTCTCGCAGAAAAAGAAAATTCCACCATTATGGTTACAAAGGTGCCTGGTAAATAATGAGAATTTTTGTACAGAAACCTTAGATTTATATATGTGTTGCAATATCTTGATTGGATAATGCATTTTCTTATTTTACTTAATTGAAAAAAAGAGTCTTTGCCAAATTCAGGTGATTCCTATACAATGGAACTGGCAAAGGAAGCAGCTTGTCTTGTTTTAGTTATCTGACCACTAATCACACACACACACACACACACACACACACACACACACACACGTATGAGAGAGAGAGACTGTCCAGAAGGTATCCAGCCATGCAATATAATAGAGACACTTATTAAAGGAAATACAAGGTACAAGAAACAATGTACATAGGACAATAACACCTCAGTTCCCTTAAAAGTAGGCACCTTGGGACCTCACAAAGTTCTCCCAATTGCCATCAGCTGCCCTGTCACATTTCTTGAATCTCATTGATGGTCTGAAATCTCTTTCCTTTCAAAGGTGATTTTTAGTTTTGGGAAAAGCCACAAGTCTCAGGGCACAAAATATGGGCTGTAGAATGGCTGAGTCACCTGGGTGATTTGATGTTTCACCAAAACACTCTGCAGGAGGCGATGCATGAAGTGGACACATTGTTATGATAAAGCTGCCAATCAACAGTTGCCTGTAGCTGTGGCCTTCTGAATCATCTGAATAGTTTTCATGGAGGAAATGCAAAATTCAATGTAGATTCATTGCTCTCCTCACTCTGTCATTTTGAATTGGACAGCTGTACAGTACACATGCTCACTCAACAGAGTCTACGGCCCCTACTGACTTGTACAGTGAAGTCGTCATTGTTCACGTATTTATATTGCAGTCTACTCTCCTTGACTGGCAGGTTATATCAATGTCATGCAAACAGTTCTTACTACGTTAACAATGGCTGGACTTTTTTCTGGACAGACTATATAAATATTGTAGGGTAAACAGAGGCAGTCAGGCTCCCTCACCCAGATATCTGGGCAACTAAGATAAGCAGTGTTCCCATAGCCTTGAGACTGGGATCGATAAACTGTATTCCCATAGCCTTATGTGGGCCCTCATGTGCAGAAGCATGCTGTGTTATACAATGTTTTGGCACATTTAGTGCATAAGGGACTTGGGGCTTCCCTGCTGCTTGACACGTAGCTTGCAGTGAGCATGGCTCACCCACCCTTGAATAAAGGCATGTCAGACATCCCAATAGCACTGTGCATTTTCTTCCGTCTGCAGGAATCCCGAGTGAACCTGCCAGGCCTTGACAGGCTGCCATACATGCGCGCACGCACACACACACACGTTTCTCCACAATTTTGAACTGCCGAATACCAATTGTTTTCTGTTTTTCCATCTTTCTTTTTCTAAATCTGTATCTTTATAATCCTAATATCTAAAGAATACTATGCATGTTTATTTTAACTATCTCATTGAAATCTGAATTATATGTAATATAGAATTTATAATAGAGTCAGACATTTTTGAGCTTACATTTTTGGAAACTAGACATAGCTAATCTTAGTAATGATTATTTCCTTACTTTTCACTGCATTTTTGTTTGATAGAACTGTTTTAATGAAAACTTTTAATAAAAAAAGCAGGTAATATTTTTTATCCATCAAATTTTGAATTGTTAACTTAAGCTGTGATAAATAATTTACATCTGCCATCTCATTTGACACTTGAATTTTAGGTCTAATACTTTTGGAAGAAGAATTTTCATCTATATTTATCATATGTATCCTCTAAACTCCCTAAGTGAATTTGGAATTTGATGGATTAATAAATACTTTGTGGCTTTTCTTAATAATTTTAATAAAACTATTTCATTAAAAATATATAGTAAAAAGTAAGGATGACCATTACAAGAATCAGTTATGTTGTCTGGCTTTATCAGCTTTGTCTAGCTCTTAAAAATGTAAGCTGAAATATACACACACATAATTTTCCTGCTGAATATGTTGCAAAATAGTTTTGACATATTAAGCTTCTGGCTTTATTTGCACATTTCAATCAGAATTTATATAATTTAGGTGCAATTTGACATTAATCATAGTATATTCCTAAACATACTCTTATAAAAGACATTTTAGATGGAATTTTAAAGGATTAATAGGCACTCTGAGATCCTACAGAAGACAAACATGAAACAAAACAAAAAACTACATGAAGTTATATATATTCTCATGGAAATTTCATAAATTACTTTCAAATAATTTGTTCTAAAGCAACTAATTATATTAAAAATAACCTTTATAAAAAGATGTTTCATTTTCTTTCATTGAAAATAACCTTTACCTTGTTTCATTTAAATTTTTCGTTCTATGTTGTCATAATGCTTGACTTTGTGTTACCTCCTGAGGTGCTTCATGATCATGTAAGTGGGACCAGATAGGAACTAAATGCACCCAGGCTTAACGGTTGCTGCTCACGGGTACATAATTACTGTCAGGGAGGCTTAAAATGCAGAACAGCTGTCAAATATAATAGAAGCACACAGGAGCAGCAGGGGGGACGATGGAATCACAGCCGTAGGTAATGATTACTGTGAGTGTTTGCTACAGCAGACATAGCATTTGAAAATTCATGAACATTCCTTTTAAATGTTCAACAGTCTTTGCAAGACAAACCATACATTAACAAAAACAGTCATGGTTGCCCTGCCTACACACTAAGCCACCCATCATTTTGGGAAAGTTTCTTTCCATGCAACATGAAAAGAAACAACTATAAATCTTTTACTTCAAAATTGGCTTTGGTGACAAATAAGTTTGAGAGAAATAATACATATAGTTTCACTTCACTGACATCTAATATTCAGTGCTATGCCACATAAATTTTTAAAATAAATAGTTTATTCTTGAAAGTGCAATATGTATACAATAATAGTAAAAAAAATGTATCCATCCTGTGCTAAATAATACATAGTGCATGAGCCTTCCTGGAATCTCTCATAAAAAATTAATCTCCCCAGATTCATTCTTTAAAAATCTATTTTGGTTATTAAGACCCTCTCCTGGGAAGAGTAATTAACCTATTGGTTATTTAGGAAGAAGGGAGTGTGTCTTATACCCATTCCAGTCCACGTGCTTTTCCCCTATTCTAGTGCCACCAGGAGCCACCACTCACTTTGGTGGTGGCCACCCCACTGCCCCTTGGGACACAGGAAGGCAATACCCTGAACTGGCAGCAATTGAGAGATGAAGATGAACAAACCACAATTTTCTTTTTTTTTAAATTTTATTATTTATTTATTTATTTTTTAATCAGTACTTTTTAAATTGTTGATATTGTACAGTTTTCTGTCTTTTACCCCACCCCCAGCCCACCACCCCAGCCCTCCCCACCTTCCTTCCATTTCCACCCCCCATAGTTTTTGTCTATGTGTCCTTTATACTTCTTGCTCTAAACTGTTGCCCTTTTCCCCTGAAATTCCCTCCCCTCCCCCTCTGGTCACTGTCAGACTGTTCTCAAATTCAGTGTCTTTGTTTATATTATGCTTGTTTGTTTGTTTTGTTGATTAGGTTCCTGTTAAAGGTGAGATCATATGGTATTTGTCTCACTGCCTGGCTTATTTCGCTTAGCATGATGCTCTCCAATTCCATCCATGCTGTCGCAAAGGGTAGGAGCTCCTTATTTCTTTCTGCTGCATAGAATTCCATTGTGTAAATGTACCACAGTTTTTTGATCCATTCATTAACTGATGGGCACCTAGGTTGCTTCCAGCACTTGGCTATTGTAAATTGTGCCGCTATGAACATGGGGGTGCATAGGTTCTTTTGGATTGGTGTTTCAGGGTTCTTAGGATATAATCCAAGCAGTGGAATTGCTGGGTCAAAAGGTATGTCCATTTTTAGTTTTCTTAGAAAATTCCATACTGTTTTCCATAGTGGCTGTACCAGTCTGCACTCCCACCAACAGTGCACTAGGGACTATACTTTCAGGGATCATTTCTATAGTTCGTTACAATTTTCTTTATTCTGACTCCTGGTAAGTGGGCAATAAATATTGGCTACACTGAAGAAGTGGTGTGAATTTTTTGTTCTCTATTTACCAGCTCCTTTCTAAGTATAGTCCCAAGGCCTTTCTACCTGAGAAGTGGGGATCCGTTGCAGAGCTCTCTACTTATTGCACGCACACAAACCCTGCAAAGCCCTGGAGAACATGGGTTTTGTGCTGCAACAAAGATTGCATTCTACAGTAAGGGCTGTGGGCAATGCTGGTGCTGAGACAACGGCTCTTCTTCTTCAGCTCTTCCCCATTGTTTTCTCACGATAACAGTTTCATAAAAGTAAACATCGATGTAATCTTTATTTTCAGTTGTTTTTATTTCTGATAATTGTGCAAGATGGAGAGTGAGTGAAGGGTGAGGGAAAATAAATTCTACTGAATGATGTCTCTATTCTCTATCAAGACATTGTTGTCCCAGGAGGCGGAGATATAGATGTCGTCATTCCTGTTTCAAGAGGAGTAAGTGAAATTACCAAAAGTAATGTGCAAGATCCTCAAGTTCATGACTTACAGAATAAAGATTCAAACCTAGGAGTGTCTAAGCAGTGTTCTTTCCATAATACAACAGTTTTACAATCTTGAGAGAGTGAGGGAAGCAAATGCAGTTTGGAACATATGGGTAATTACTATACAAGTCTATGTGGAAGCAGGGGAATTTGGGATGGCAATTTTCAAGGAATTAACATCTCGAGGACGTAGAAGGGTAAGGTGGCTCTAGTCAAAGAAGATACTGCAAACTGAGCAGTTGTGACTCTTGTTCTGATGTCAGATGATTTTCCACTGAAATAATTTGCAGAAGTCTGGAGTGTTATAGTTTCCTGGTGTCAAGTTGGAATGGTAAACTAAATTTTAAAATAAAACTGATTTCGTAAAGTTGGAAAGACCAATGAAAACAAGTTTGGGAGAAGAAATATGTAAACTGTAAGGAATGATTGAAATATTGTTCAGTAAGTTTTGCACTAATTTGGAAGGCTACAAGTCCAAATCTACTCAAGTTTAACATCTTTTCAGAATATATCAGATTTTGGAAATCATTTGAGGTCAGCGTTTCCCAATTACTGTTCTAAGAAGGTATTTACATGGAAAGCAAGTGCATGTTATGGTTTGCATGGTTAAATGTGTGGGAAGCCCAGAGTTAAGCACAGTTTGTAGACAGCCTTTAGCTTGCTAACATACACTCTTCAAGGTTAAGGAGCATTGTTTACAATTCTTTGAACTTGGACCCAATATACTTAAAGAATCACTAAGGAGGTAAGTGTCTTCCAAAATCAACAAAATTTCATGTCGTGTATTCTAAACATTGAAATCTCAACTAGCAAAGAGATGAATATTCCCTAGAAACATAGCATGATCCCTTTACTGATAACAGAACTTTACTGATTGATATTTCACTTTGTAAATACTGTGGCCTCTTTCATCTGTGTTCTTTCTAAATAGCCTTTTGTAATTTGCTGATTTAAGATTTATGAAGTCCATCTTCCCCTCTGCTACTGAGTGTTGAGTAGCGTCCTCCCTGCTGACCACTGGATAGAGATTATACTAATTTGCAGTAGAAATCCTGGTTATGATGTGGTAAGATATGGGAGCGTGGAGTCTCCAGCTTTTGGGTGAAAAATGCTCCCCTTTGTCGTCTATAATACAGGTCTGATAAGTGGCAACAGCTTTTTAAAATTCTGATGAAGCACTTGTATTTCCCACACCACACGGGACTAGCATCTACAGACCTACCTGGAAAAATTCCACTTATTTCCAATGATACTGCTTTTCAAATGAGAAAAATTAATCCCAAAATATGTAACTTGTTTGCTCAAAGAAGACAGAAGCTGGCATCTCTCCTGAAGAGTAGTTATCACTTTGGAGGAACCATAACACTTCTTGTTAATTTTCTTGCTCTTTTCCAAAAGAAAATTAGTATCCTCATGACTTCAAGGAGAGTGTGAGCATAGACCTCAAAGGATGAAATTATTACTTTTGACAGATTGCAAATACCCAAACTGAAATTTGGCCATAGATGAGTTTCTGGGGTAGAAAAGAAAAACCTTGTCTCTAGAGGAGTCTGGGAACAATTTTTTATAGCTTCCCCAAAGTTCTACCACCCTGTAATACCATGCAATAAAAATGAGATTAACTTTATATTGAACAGACGTGTGAAGGAATGTGTAGTGAGCGCCACCATGGTTTTGATGGATGCTTTGAGGGTTGGTAATACTTACAGGTCCCCACAGCCCTGCCTGGGAACCGCCAGTTGGGAACACCTTTGTCCACCAGCACAACTGCTTTCCTTGTTTTCCTAGTATTAATTTCACAAACACCTAGGGAAAGAGATTAGATTTGTTTTATTCAGCAGGTGGAACATATGATTTATTTTGTATTCTGCTGTTATCTTTTTAAAGTTTTCTTGTGAAGAAAAATAATCATGAAATACCATGCAGACTTCAGAGTTCTTTGACAATTCAAAATGGAAGAATTCTTTCTTTTACGAAGTAGAACAGTAATATAGAGGTTGATGATGGTGATGCAGTTAGTTCATTTGAAAGTGTTTTAATTTTTTAATAAGTAGAAATTTCATACAGCAGAAGTTTCAGGAAATGAGATTTTTATTTATGGAACAATGTTGCCTCTGTATCAGTCCTCGGGTCTGAATAGCATCCTCACAGATGAATAATTAATCTAGAAGATGCTTCACTGATAATGGTGCAGGTGTGAAAGACATCCTTAGGATAGAACTCAGGCCTGCCCATCTATTCTCCACATTGTTAGGTGATTATCCACCACCGCTTCATTTTGCCGGTATCAAACCGAGCTCTGAGGAAGATCTGTCAGCTAAGGTGATTTCTCACTGTGAAGCTGGAATATCTGGTGACACCTATGAAAATTGTCCCCAATGTTCTCAGCCTGACAACACAAGGAAAAGATACCTGCTGATGTAGTATCTCTGAGGACAGGGGTCATGTCCCTAACGTCAGGATTTTGTGCTTGATTCTGTGTGAAGACCTTCTTCTAGAACTTGTTACCATTCCCGGGCGTCCCTCCTGCTGAAGTTGGCGGTTTCTTTTTGTGGCTCACCATTCTCATTGTTCTCGCCATCCTCAGTCACACCAGGGTACCTTCCTTCAGTCTTCCCTACCCTCGCTCCCATTTATTTCAGGCGTTTGTTCACTCTCATACATTTGCCAAGAATTGATGATGTACTCTAGTGCTGTCTCAGGCTAAAAGAAGTGGTTAGAAATTAAGAGAAAAAAATTTAAAAAGAAAAATCAAATAAAGACTTTGATCACAGTCAATTATTGCAACTGCGGATGCTTCAGCTCCTCCCAGCCACAGTGAAAGTTCATTCAGCTTTAACTCTTATCATTAGTGCTCGATTTTGGGCTTTTTACCCAGGATGCCAACCGTTTAAGTATTAAAATAATCCCGTTTGCATAATTACTTCAGGTGCAGCTATTTTTCCCTCTTTAGTGTATGAAAGAGAAACAACTAAAAGTTTCCTCTTACAGATCAAAAGGCTGATCTTAGTACCTTATACACCCCTCTCAGGTTTTCTAACCTGCAATATTAAGAAATAGCAAACCTCGAGTTCTTCCACACTGAAGTACATAAGGCTCTGCAGCTCACTTTTCATGACTATGTTTCATTAGCAGAATGTCGTAAAGCATCTCAGAAAGGCTATTTGCAAGCTAAACTGTGCAATAGCACCTTAAAACATGGATTATATTTTATAGATTAGAGTGTGACACTGTCATTTGCCCAGACTTATGTGGATACATCAAAACTAGGGTCAGCGGTAGATTTAAGCTTTATAAATATATTCATTAGAGGAGAAAATTCACAAAACACTGATAGACTTTGACATTTTAGTTTTGAGGGTTATTGTCATCTCTTATCCCAAACTCTTATAGAGTAATAAATTGACTCAAGGAAACACCGCATTATTTGTTGACTAATACATTAATTTATAAACCATGGGGTGCCAGTTATAAGAATGTAAACATTCTAATAGGTTACTATATTTTATTTGCAGAATCAGATGAAATGTTAATATACTAATTAAGAACAGTGAAACTTATACCTATATTCCTTGATTCATTACTTTTAGGATACAGCTAAAAGTTTATGATCTTTATCATCTTTATTTTCAAACAGACTTTAAATCTTGTCTCTCAGTTCTACTGCATTTCACAGAATAACTCCTCCATCCTCCCTTTTTTTTTGATGGAGGTAGATTTCTTATTATGTACAGATTTTAAGTATATAATTTAGTGAGTTCTGACAGATACCTATGCCCATGTAATCACCATTCCAACTAAGATATAAAACATTTCTAATACTTCAGAAAATTCTTCCCTAACTTCTAGTCAATCCTTGCTCTCATGGGCATACATGGTTATAAGTCTTACAGGTATAAATCATAAAATATGAATTCTTTTTTTTTTTGGTCTGACTTCTTTTGTATAGTATGTGTTTGCAAGATTCATGGATGCTGTTATTGCATGTGCCATTAGTTTACTCTTTCTTATTGCTGAGTGACATTCTGTTGAATAAATATACCATAATTTGTTTCTCCAATCTCCTGTTGATTGATTTTTGGACTGTCTTCAGTTTTTTACTATTATGAATAAAGCTGTTATGAGCATTCTTTTACAAGTTTTTTCGAATTGGAATTGCTGTGTTACATGTTAGGTATATGTTTAAATGATAAGAGATTACTATTTTCTATATTGGTTGAATCATATTACATTCCCACTTGAATGTAGTAGAATTCTATTTGTTTCACATCTATGCCAATATTTGGTGTTCATGATATCTAAAGTAACCACTGTAAATTCAATGCGAATTTTGTTTATATTTTCCCAATGATTTAAGATGTTCACTGTCTTTTCATGTGCTTATGGGACATTAATATACCTTAAATTGTGAAGTATCTGTTTAAGTTTTTTACCCATTTATAAATTGCATTTCATTTTAT
The DNA here is from genome assembly GCA_039655065.1 of Glossophaga mutica. Taxonomy (NCBI): domain Eukaryota; kingdom Metazoa; phylum Chordata; class Mammalia; order Chiroptera; family Phyllostomidae; genus Glossophaga; species Glossophaga mutica. The sequence continues at coordinate 168,736,373 of CM077304.1, read as the reverse complement.
CATTCAATTGTAAGTTTCTTTATTGCATTTTTACAAGTACTTTCTTGAACACTTGGGCTCAGCATATTTTTTCCTAGTCTGTGCTTAGTTTTCATCTTTGTAAGAGCTTAATTTGATAAACATTTTTCAGTTTGATGAAACCTAGACTATATACATACATTTTCCATTTATCTTTAATGTTTTTTATTTAAAATTTTTTATTGTTGTTCAAGTACAATTGTCTCCATTTTCCCCCCATCACTCCCCTGACCCCAGCCATCCCCACTTCCCACCCTTGATCCTGCCCCCTTTGGTTTTGTCCATGTGTCCTTTATACACGTTCCTGAAAACCCTTCCCCCTTTCCCCCCCTTATCCCCTCCCACCTCCTCTCTGGTTACTGTTAGTTTGTTCTTAAGAAATCTTTGTCTACCTCAGGATTATTTTATTTTCTGTGGAAAACTTTAGAGTTTAGCTTTTAAATTGCTTATCATATGAATGATCATCTGGACAATGTTTTGGGTATGACATAACATTGGGGGAAGTTTTTCCCATACAGATGTCTAGTTGTTCCACCATCCTTTGTTAAACAAGACCTACCTACCTTTGCTTTGTTGAATTGCCTTGGTCTCTTTGTTGAGTATCAGTTGACCACATATGTGTGAGTCAATCTCTGGCCTTTTTGCTGTACCCTTGAGCTATTTGTCTATTCCTATGTCCATATTGAAATCTCTTTATCCCTGTAATTTTATAGCAAATATTGAAATCATGTAGTAAAAAATCTCTAATGTCATTATTTCTCAGGGTTGTTTTGATTTTGCTTTCTAAATCCTTTGACTTTCATAGAGTCAGTCATCTTACAGATTACAGTGAAAAAACTCACCAGAGTTTTGTTTGGATTGCATTGCATCTATAAATCAATTAAAAATTATTGTTATTACTATTTTTTTTGCCAAAGACAACAAGATTTATTTCAAGGTGGTTGAAACTTAAACCTGTATAAACTGGTAAATCTTGATCAAATTTACAGAGAGTAGTAGGAATGCTGTGTAATTTTTAAAATTGTGTCTCAAGTGATAATGATATCCTTATTATTTTTGTCATTTATTTTTATTATTTTTATTTTTATTTTTTTAAGATTTTTATTTATTTATCTTTAGAGGGGAAGGGTAGGAGAGAGGGAGAGGGAGAGAAATATCAATGTACGGTTGCCTCTTATGTGTCCCATGCTGGGAACTGGCCTGCAACCCAGGCATGTGCCCTGACTGGGAATCGAACCTCGATCCTTTGGTTCGCAGGACTGTGCTTAATCCACTGAGCTACACCAGCCAGGGTTATTATTTTTATTTTTAAATTAAATATAGTGAGGTGACAGTGGTTAATAAGATTATATAGGTTTCAAGTGTACATTTCTATGATATAAGATCTGTATATTACATTGTGTGCCTATCACACAAAGTCAAATCATCTTCTGTCCCCACACACTTGCCCACTTCACCAGTCCCTTACTCCCTTTCCTCTGGTAACCACCATACTGTTGTCTGTCTCTATAACTTTTAGTTTTATATCCCACATATGAGTGAAATGATATGGTTCTTAGCTTTTTCTGACTGACTTATTTCACTTACCATAATATTTTCAAGGATCATATTTATTTTTTCTAATGGCTTAGTAGTATTCCGTAGTATATATAGAACACATCTTTCCTTCCTTCCTTTTCTTTCTTTCTTTCTTTCTTTCTTTCTTTCTTTCTTTCTTTCTTTCTTTCTTTCTTTCCTTCCTTCCTTCCTTCCTTCCTTCCTTCCTTCCTTCCTTCCTTCCTTCCTTCCTCCAATATCCTATCCAGTAATACTTTTTGATTGTTTCCATGTCTTGGCCACTGTGAATGCTGTTGAAATAAACATAGCAGTGCATATATCTTTGCAAATAAAAAATGTTTGCAAGTTTTCCAGATATACCAAGAAGAGGGATTGCTAGGTTGTATCATAGCTCTATTGATTTTTGAGGAACCACCATACTATTTTCCATAGTGGCCGTACCAGTTTATATCCCCATCAACAGTAAATGAGGCTTTCTATTTTTCCACAACCTCTTCAACACTTGTTATTACCTTTCCTATTGATAATACCTATTTTAACAGGTGTGAGGTTGTATCTCATTGTAGTTTTGCTTTCCCTAGCTAGTAAAGTTGAACATCTTTTCATATATCTGTTGGCCATTTGTATGTCTTCTTGGGAAAAGTGTCTGCTCAGGTCCTCTGCCCACTTTTTAATTGGATTGTTTGTTTGTTTGGTGTTGAGTTGTATGAGTTCTTTGTGTATTTTTTATATTAACCCTTTGTCAAAGCTGTTGTTTGCAAGTATCTTCTCCTATTCAGTTGATTGCCTTTTGAGGGGAGAGGGGCTTCTTTTGCTGTGCAGAAGCATTTTAGTTTGATAGAGTCCTATTCACTTATTTTTGCCTTTACTTCCCTTTCCTTTATCAAATTCATAAAATCTTCTCTAAGACCAAAGTCCATGAATTTGGTACCTGTGTTTTCTTCTATGTAATTTACCATTTCAGATCTTATATTAAGTCTTTGTCCCATTTTGAATTAATTTTTGTACATGGAAACAGACTGTAGTCTAGCTTCATACATTTACATTTGGCTTTCCCATTTTCCCAGCACCATTTATGGAAGAGGCTTTCTTTTCTCCAGCGTGTGTTTTTGACTTCTTTGTCAAAAATTACTTCCCGTATACATGTGGTTTTATTTCTGAGTTCTTAGTTCTGTTCTATTGGTCTGTGTGTCTGTTTTTCTGCCAATACCATGCTGCTTTGATTATCATTGCTCTGTAGTAAAATTTGAAGTCAGGAATTGTGATACTTCCAGCTTTGTCTTTATTTTTTTCCTCCTGAGGATTGCTTTGGCTATTTGTGGTCTTTTGTGGTTTTATACAAATCTCATGATTTTTCATTCTATTTCTTTAAAAAAAAGACATTGGGATTTTGATGGGGCTTGCATTAAATCTGTAGATTGCTTTAGGAAATATGAACATTTTAGCTATTTTGATTCTTCTAATCCATGAACATGAAATATCTTCCATTTCATTGTGTCTTTTTCCATTTCTTTTAATAATACTTTGTTAAAAGTCCTTCACATCCTTTGTTAGGTTTATTCCTAGGTATTTTATTCTTTTTGTTGCAGTTGCAAAATAAATTACTTTTGCCTTTTTATTTCTGTAATTTCATTGCTAGTTCATAGGAATGAAGTTGCACTTTTGTACATTGATTTGTGTATACTGCAACTTTGCTGTATTTATTTATTGTTTCTAATAGTTTTTTTTGGTGGAGTCTTTAGGGTTTTCTATATAAAAATCATGTCATCTTCAAAAAGTAACACTTTTACTTCTTCATTCCCAATTTGGATTTTATTTCTTTCTCTTCACCGATCTCTCTGGCTAGGACTTCCAGTGCTGTGTTGAATAAGAGTAGTGAGAGTGGGCATCATGTTTTGTTCCTGATTTTAGAGGAAAAGCTTTCAATTTTTCACCATTGAGTATGATAGTAGCTGAGGGTTTGTCATATATGGTCTTTATTATGTTGAGATCATTTCTTTCTATACCAATTTTACTGAGTGTTTTAATTACAAATGGAAGTTGTATGTTATTAAATGCTTTTTCTGCATTTATTGAAAAGATCATATGATTTTTATCCTTGGTTCTGTTAATGTGGTGTATTACATTACATTGATGAATTTGCCTATGTTGAACCATCCTGTTGCTGAAAGAACCTCGCTTAATTGTGATTTATTATTTTGTTAATGTATTGTTGTATTCAATTTGTAGAATTTTGTTTAGGATTTTTGCATCTGTATTCATCAAAGATATTGGTCTGTAGTTTTCTTTTTTGTGTGTTATCCTTGCTAGCTTTTGGTGTCAGGGCTAGGTTGGCTTTATGCCATATCTGGAGAAGTATTGCTTACTCTTCAGTTTTTGTGTAGAGTTTGAGAAGGGTAAGTATCAAATCTTCTTCGAATATCTGGTAGAAGTCATTAGTGAAGCCATCTGGTCCTGGACATTTATTGTGGGGGATGTTTCTGAGAGTTGTTCCAATTTCCTCACTGATGATTAGTCTATTTAGATTTTCTAATTTCATGATTCAGTCTTGGAAGGTTATATATTTCTAGGAACTTATGCATTTCTTCCAAGTCACTGAATTTAGTGGCATATATTCTTGTAGTATGATCCTTTGTATATCTGTGATGTCTGTAGAAATGACATCTTAATATTGTTCCTCTGATCTATGATATGTTAGGGTTCTTTATCTTTAAATTTATTTCAGCAATGTTTTTTAGTTCTTAGTGTAGATATTTTATTGTTCTTTGTTAAATTTATTTCTAGCATTTTGTTTCTAATTCTATTGTAAATGGTAATGTTTGCTTAATTTCATTTTAACTCTGATGTTAGCATATAGAAATGTAATTTGTTATATATTGACCTTTAATACTATATAACTTATTAAATAAATTTATTAGTGATGATATTTTTCCTTGATTATTTGAATTTTTTTATAATGCTGTTTCTGAATGGAAAACAGGTTGCAGCTTTAGTACAAGGTTAAATAGAAGTAGTGAGAGTAGATATCCGAGTGTTTTTCTCAATCTTAGGGTAGAAAATTCAATTATTAACTAAATAAGTATGATGTTACATCTAGGTTATTCATTGATGCTCTTCATCAATTTTAGGAATTTTTCCTTTATCCAGAATTGCTTGTGAGTAAATTATCATAAATGGATGCTAATTTTTTTCCAAATGTTTTTCCTGCACCTATGAAGATAACTTGGCTTTTCTTAAAACTCTTGTAATATGGTAAATTACTTATTGAATTTTTAATGTTAAACTATCTTCTCTTTTTTTCAAGAAATCTCACCTGGTCATTGTGTACCTTATTTTTTAATATTTGTGAGTATTGCTTGCTAAAATTTTCTTAAGATTTTTAAAAATCATATACACAATAATTTATTTTCTTGAATTTACTTCTGTCAGCCTTTGGTTTTATGTTGGTGCTTGTCTCCTGAAATGAGTTAAAAAATAGTACTTTCTTCTTCATTTTCTGAAACAATTCAAATTATGAGTATTATTATCTCTTTCTCAAATATTCACTATACTTAACCAGTGAAATCATCTCAGCTTAGAGTTTCCTTATTGGAAGATTTTTAAGTACAAATTGAATTTTTTTGGTGAGTATAAGGATATGATATACATATATAATATTTATTACATATTTACATATTAAATGTTATATGTATTATTTATTTATAGGGATATTATAAATAAATTGACAAATACCTTATTAGGTGTTGTCAATTGTATTAATCTATTAAAAAACAACTTTTGTATTTGTTAATTGTATTAGTTTTCTATTGTTGCCATAACAAATGATGGCAAACAGATGATCTTGAACCACACCCATTTATTTTTCTCGCAGTTTCCTTGTGTCAGAATTTGAGTACAGCATGGCTCAGCAGGTTCTTAGCTTGGTCTCACAAGGACAAAAACTAGGACCATGATTCTTTCTGATGGCCCTGGGAAAGAATCCACTCTCAAGCTCATTCAGGTTATTAGCAGAATTAGGTCTTTGCGATTATACAGCTGAGGTCTTGTGTTTCCTTGCTGGCCGTTGTGGGAGCCTCCCTCAGCTTCTAAGGGCATCTGAATTCCTTGCAAACTGTTTCTTTATTTTAAATTAGTAATGACATGTAGAATTCTCTGACTTCCTCTTTGTCACATCTCTAATTCCAGTCAAAGAATACTCTGCTTTTAAAGATCCATGTGATTAGTTGGGCCCACCTGGATAAACCATTATAATCTTCTTATTTTAATGCTATATAAGGTAACACCGCCACAGGTTGCAAGAATTAGGGCATAGACATTTTTTCGGGTGGGGGCATTTTCTTATTATAGTTAATTATTTTCTATTATTAGTTTTATATTTCATTGATTTGTGTTCCAATTTTTGTTATTTCTTCATAATTATTTATTACTGGCTTCTTAAGACAGAAACTTAGATCACTGATTTTTGAATCAATCTTTTACCGTAAGAATTTAAAGTGTTTGTTTCTGCTTTAGCTGCATCACATGATTCTTGCTGCTTCTCATTATTATTCAGTTAAAATATTTTCTGTTTTTTCTTTTGGTTTCTTCTGTGATCCAGTTTTCATAAGTACATTATTTAATTTTTCAATATTCTATCAGTCAGATATTTATTGTCATTGCTTATGTAATTTTATTTTGGTAAAAGTGTGTTCTATCCAATATTTTTACTTTTTGAAATTTATTGTGGAGTTTTATTACACAACATAATTCACCTGATGAACTTTTCATATTTGTTTGAAAGAATGCTTACTTTACCATGAATGCATCTGATTTTCTATTAATGTCAATTATGTCTATGTAGTTGATAGTACTGTCCAACTCTTTTATAGCTCTATTGATTTTTCTCTATTGGTTAATGGGAGGAGTTTTCGTGTAACTATTATTGTTTATTTGGATTTGTGTATTTCTCCCTTTAGTTTGCTCATATTTGTTTTACATATTTTGAAGTCTTGTTAATAATTAAATCATTTTTAGAATAGTTATGTATTTCTGATGAATTGTCCCATTTTTTAAAATATATTTGATCTTTGTCCATAATACTTCATTCTTGAAATCTGTCTTCTTTGATATTTCTATAGCCATACTATCTCTCTTATATTTACTGTTTGGTTAGTTTATATAGTTTTTATTTTATTTTTAATCTGTGTCTTTATATGTGGTAGATGACAATATACTTTACTCTTTTTATTCAGTCTGACAAGTTTTGTCTTAAAAGTTTTTAGTCCATTTACACTTAATGTAACTATTGGTATAATTTCATTTAAATATAATCTTGCTATTTGGTTTCTCTTTTTTTCCATTTGTTTCTTTGATATTTTCTTTTTTATTTTCTGCTTCCTTTTTCATTATTCAAGCATTGTTTTATTATTTTATTTTAATTTTATATCAGTTTTTTTAGTTACACATCCCTGTACTTTGTTTTTATTGGTTTCTATAGGAAATAAAATACAATATACTTGGAGTTAATATTTACCACATTATACATATTAAAAGAATCTTTAAAATATATAATTCCTTTTTCCCCCTTATCCTATAGTTTTCTTCTACAAATGTATGAAATCCACAATGTAATATTATTTTTGGTTTAAAAATTCTGTCCCTTTAAATAAATAGAGAAACATAGATATGCTTTGCCTACCATCGGTATGTTATTTATGTCTTTGCACTGCTCTCAGGTTTTATTTGTTATTATTTTTGTTCAGTTTGAAGAATTTCTCTTAGAAGTTTTTAGCCTTGATCTGCTTGTTACTAAGTCTCTGAGCTTTTATTTTTTGAAAATATATCCTTATGATCTTTCATCTTCGGAGCAATGGAATGTCATTGGAGGGATTTAAGCAGGGGGTGATTTTTAAAGATACCCATCACAAGGATAACTAGTTGTGTACAGGTGGAGACGGGCTAACAGGATGCCCGGAGCCAGATCAAGGCACACTTGGAGCAATCTAGACAATGTGAAGGATAGATACGATAAAGGTGGACACACAGACTTTTAATTATGAATTGGGCTTACTAAACTGCCCTGAGAAAAGGACACAAATGTTTGTTTTTTTTAAAAAGAATTCTAGGTCCCACTATAACTCAAACAATTGACATTTTGATTTATTAACATATTTTATTTGGAGAAGTAAACAAGTCAAATTCTAATGACATGTGAGTAAACTGACAAAAGTAAAGTGTTCTATTATACAGTGAAAAACTAAACCCAGGAGGCATGGTCTAAATCTATTCACCTTGTCTACTTTGATTACAATAAATAAACGTAATCTAGTTCCTTATAAATCATGGTGTGTAAATATCAATACATTGATATAAAATTAAACATTTTGTTGTGTCTGTTTTCTACTGACAGAGTCCAGATCACATAATAATTATTGTTGAATTTGTAATAGCTGACAGTGCAAAAAACATTTATTCCTCTGGTAACTAATCACTACATAATACTTTTACCACTCATATATAAGCTTGCAAATCAGTGAGTTACATAAATAACTTCATGTTAACCACAGCAAATAAAAATTGAAGTATTTCTTCTTCACTTCTTCCCTTCAAACTGGGGTGGGACAGTTAGAGAGTGAGTGTCACAAGTCTTCACAAAAGTCCTCCTTGTCAGGGTATCTTTAGTATAGTAAATCTCAACTGTGGCTGATATTACCCCTAGGAAGTGCTTGCGAATGTGTAAAAGCATTTGGTTACATTAACTAGGGGATGTTACTTGTATTTTAGTAGAAGATTAACAGGAATCCTAAATATACTGGAATGCATTGGACTATCCTACACAATAAACTATCTTACCCAAAATATCAATAATGCTGTGCTCAAACATAGGATGGGAGAGATGTCTCCTTTGAATCATCCAAAATATCAGCACAATATTTTATACAATAATTATTGGCTATTATATTTTGTGTTATATTTTGAAAATAAGGAATATAAAAATAAATGAACTATTCAAAACATTGGGTCATGTGTCACAAAACATGCAGGGATTTATATCTCTGACCCAGTAGGAATATAAAAGTTTTGTTTTGGTTGGTCATTCAATAATTTATAGTTAGGACCAATTATTCCACCCACTCTATGTCATATTTAAAGTGAATTGTTTCCCTTTATTGTAAGGGTGGCCTAGATTCTTTAATTTTAAAGCATAGTGCATGCATCATAAATTAATGCTGTACTTATTCAATGTAGCCAAAAATACAATACAATTACTGGCATCTCTTTATCCTTATGTAATTATTATGTAGTCAGATGTACGGCCTAATATTTCATTAGCCAAATTATTCACAGTGTCTATATTCATTAAGTAAAAGAAAGAAAAATGTTTAATCTGCTCTGTTTCTCTTCTCCACATTTCATCTTATACTAAAAATGTACAACACTCTTAGAACTGTTTTTTCCAAATTATAAGTTTTCCTTACACAAAGTTACAGAGTGATATATGTGGGGTGGTGCACTAGACTTTTAAAATTGTTTAACTCATATATTCATCTATTTTTATTCAATAATCAAATGTGGAATTTCTACCATATTATACATATTCTGCCTCATACTGAAGATTATATACATATATACTGAGGACTATATATATATATATTTCTTCCCTTAACACCTTAGAGTTTAAGAGGGAAGGGGGAACACAGACATTGTAGGATGATAAAGTAATACATGTTCTGTGATAAGAATAGGTTCAGCTCATAAATAAGGTGCACGGAAAGAAGAAGCAGTAGCTATTTTCCCTGTTTGTGTGGTGGGGAAAAGGAGACAGTTTTAGAAAATACCTCAGTGAAATGGTGATTCTTGGGCTGGATCTTGAAAGATAAGTGGATATTAATAATAACAAATGAAAGGAAAGGAATAAGAAGAAGCAGAAATGTCTAAACAAAGGCATAGAGGCAAGAAGCAAGAAGCAGGAGACTCCAGTCAGGATGGAGGTGTAGGTAGATACACTTCACCTCCTCACACAACCAAGAGAAGGATAACAACCAATTTAAAAACAAGAAATAACCAGACTGCCAGAAAATTGAATTGTATGGAAGTCTTACAACCAAGGAGTTAAAGAACAAACATTTATCCTGACTGTTAGGAGGGGCGGAGATGGGAAGCCATGGTAGAGAGGATGTGTGGCAAGGCAGCGGCTGGAGAAGTGTGTGAGGTGGTGGCTGGCAGACAGGGTGGTTCCACATTTGCAGGCAGATAACCCAAAGGAACAACTGGGGAGGGAGGGAGACTGCACAACCCAAGGTATCACTGTGGGGAAATAAGGTCTCAAAACCTCTGACTAAAAACCCTGTGGGAGTTGCAGAGTCAAGAGAAACTCCTAGCCTCACAGGAGAGTTTGTTGGAGAGACCCACAAGTCCTAGAATGTATACAAAACCACCTACTCCAGAATCAGCAAAAGAAGGGCAGGGGAAGTGACTGAAAGCTAACAGAGAGCTGAGAAAATGGCATCGTTCTTTCTTGGACCCCTTCCCCACATACAGCACCACATCACAGCAATGTAGGTTGCCCTGCCCTGGAAAATACCTAAGGCTCTGCCCCTTACTATATAACAGGCATGCCAAGACAAAAACATGGCCCAAATGAAAGAACAGATAAAAGTTCCAGAAAAAAATATAACTAAGTGATGAAGAGATAGCCAACATATTAGATGCAGAGTTCAAAGCACTGGTAGTCAGGGTGCTCAGAGAAATGGTTGAGTATGGTTGCAAAGTAAAGGAAGAAGTGAAGGCTATGCAAAATGAAATAAAGGAAAATGTACAGGGAACCAACAGTGACGAGAAGGAAACCAGGATTCAAATCAAGGATTTGGAGCAGAAGGAAGAAATGAACATTCACCCAGGACAGAAGGAAGAAACAAGAATACAAAATCCCAAGTAAAGGCTTAGGAACCTCCAGGACAACTTTAAACATTCCAACATCCAAATCATAGGGGTGGAAGAAGAAGAAATAGGGTACAAAATAGGGGGAGGTTAAGAATAGCATGGAAAATGGAGAAGTCAAATAATTTATATGTATGACCCATGGACATGAACTAAGGTGGGGGAATGATGGTGGGAGGGATGGTACAGGGTGGAGCGGAATAAAAGAGAGAAATATATAGGACAACTATAATAGCATAAACAATAAAATATATATTTTTAAAAAAGCATGAACAGTGGGACACTTTCAGGCATCTTAACCCCCATTTATCAGATCTAGATAGTGGTGATAAGGAGATATAGCTGTAGAGATGGGTTGCCAAACCTCTGTACACCATGCCATGGAGTTTGAAATGTGTACTGAGAGTGAGCCAGTGGTTCTCTTTTGTTTTTAATAATTTGAAATATTTACATTTTTAATTAATTTATTTTACTGTTATTCTATTATACTTGCCCCAATGTTTCCCCCTTTGCCCTCCTCCACCCAATCCACCTCCTGTTCCCACAATCAATCCCCACATTATTGTCCATGTCCATGGATCATTCATATATGCTCTTTGACTAGTCCCTTCCCCTTTTTTCCACATTACCCACTGCCCCCTCTCCTTTGGCCACTGTCAGTCTGTACCATGTTTCCGTGACTCTGGATCTATTTTGCTTGTTGGTTTATTTTGTTCATTATATTCTTCTTATAGGTGAGATCTTATGGTATTTGTCTTTCACCTACAGGCTTATTTCACTTAGCAAAATATAGTCAGTGGTTCTCAAAGTGTGGTTTCAGTCTGGTATCAACAGCACCAACTGGGAACTTATTAGTGATGCCCATTCTGAAGCTCACCTCAAACCTACTGATTCAGAAATTCTGAGGGTGAGGGCCAACAATCTGTGATTCAATGGGCCTTCCAGGTAGTTGGTGCATGCTAAAGTTTGAGAATCACTGGGCTAAGAGAAACCCCCAAATGGCTTTAAGCTGGTGGTAATATATTCAAATTTATGTTTTAAATTATTATTTTAGTGATTTGGTTAGATGGAGAAGAAATGAACAGAGAGGCCATTTAAGAGTATGTTGTCATGAGACCATGAAGGCATACTATTTCTGAAATACCAGGAAAAAAACAGAGAGGGAGAAATTACAAAGGACCTTAAAGAATTAATGGGCCCCTGGCTCGTGTGGCTCAGTGGATAGAGCACCAGCCTGATAACCAAAGGGTTGCTGGTTCAATTCCGAGTCAGGGCACATGCTTGGATTGTGGGCCAGGTCCCAAGTATCAGGCATTGGAGAGGCAACTACACATTGATGTTTCTCTCCCTCTCTCCCTTCCCCTCTGTCTAAAAATAAATAAATAAAATCTTCAAAAAATTATTAAAACAAAAAAGAATCAATGTGATTGATTAAAAGAAGAGAAAAGACCTTGATAGCTACCATACTTGATGGTGGAAAGTGATACTATTTATAAGATGGAGAATGCAGAAATAGGGACATTTTTGTTTTCAATTATGTTGAGATTGAATTTCCTACAGTGCAGTTGTAGCAGAAATATTGAATAGACAGTTAGGTGTATAAGCATGGAGCTCCAGAAGAAAGCCTGGGCTAGAAATAGAGATGGGGAAATCTTTAGCTATTCTAGGTAACTGACAGCATATAGAGAGGGACATTGTGGTGAATAAAAAGAGAGAATAGCCAGTGTGATGCTTCAGGGTCATTTAAGGGCTAGGCAAAAAGCAAAGCACCTTCACATGTGACCAAAAATAAGTAGTCCACTAGTGTTTGACATGAGAGAAGAACTAGGAAAATGTGTGGTGCTTGAGACAAACGGGGGAAAAATTCCAGAAGGAAGATGTTGGTCATCAGTGCCAAATTGTAAAAAAAGTTGAAAGCCCAGAATAAGGGAGTGATTGGTGGTCTGGGTCAGAACAGTTTCTCCCATGCAAGGAGATAGTTTTCTTAAATCTCTGATCTAGTAGGGACAGCACACTCCCCGTTTTAGAAGTAGGTGCCAGTTTTATATATTTCTAAAATTACTGCAGAAATTATGAAAAGAATATTTAGCATTGAGGCAAAATTGCCAGATGAACCAAGTAAGGCTAGAGGACTTGTTTTTCTTGAGAAGAGAGGTATAGTTTCTCCTAGATAGAAGAAAGTGTGTGGAGGTAACTGGAAAAGCGAGATGAAGAAATGATGAGATCTGCATCCTCAGCAGACAGAGCTAATGCAAGACTAAAACACTGTAGTCTTTGCATCACATCCAGGAAATGCAGAGGCCTTGGTGCTAGGGCCTCAAGCTGATAACAGGAAACAGTGACATTTCATACATCCGAGAAGGCTGTTTGAAAGTGTAAACATGAATAATCACTCTTCCATGTCTGTCTTCTTCCCGATGAGCAAGGGTGGGACTTTGATCCCTTCCCTAATGTGAGTTCAAAACTATGGGATGAAGATTGTACAGGCTCCCTATTGTCTGAAGTTGAGTGACTTCTAACACTGTTATGGATGTTTAGATTAAAATTTGAATTTTCACTCTAGTCTACACTGGAAAGACTTTCATAACTAGAAGACCCAGGTGGCCAGGACTTGGGCCTGGCCCCTGGTGGCAAAGGTCAGTAGATGAAGTGCAATGGCGTCCCCCTCTGTCTCTTTTAACACCACCACAAAAGTTTACCGACCCATAGTTCTTGAAGTAAATGTTCCAAAGAAAGAAACACTTTCCCCCGATTGCCTTAAAAATAATAATTTTAACTTTAAAGCAACTTTTTACCCAATAATAACCTGTATCCCACTGCACACAAGGACAAGATTCAAGTCAATTAGTAATCCGAAATGAAATAAAACATTCTAAGACTGTCTCTGACATCTTATTTTTAGAACTGGGTTAGAATGGAACTTGTCCCTGGAGTTTGGGAGAATTAGTTCGCAGAGCCCAATGGCATTAAACATTTAAGTGGCTTCTGGTCTAATTCTGAGTGTCTCAGACAGATTCTATTTAATAATTTAGACTCCATTATTTTAAGATTGACTTAAAATGACCTTTAAATATCTGGGGTATGTATTTCCTTGGAAATCCCTATATCTCTGAGCTTCAAACTTGTCATATCATATCATTTTGCTCTTATTTGATAATAAAGTATCGTTTTCATTTGTGACATTTCCCCGCCATTTCTGTTTTTCTAACATAAGTGGAAATAATCAAGTACTATGTCACATAGTTTATATCTCCTCTTAAGAAGTCAGTTCTATAGGGAAAAAGTCACATTAATTTAGTGTAAAGAGTATTTGGACTGTAGAGAAATTTTTGGGAAAGAATCCAAAGTAAAATCTACCAGGTTTCTTTTTGCCAAGACATTGGAACAGAGAGGATATATCTGCAGAAAGTTTTGCATATTTCTAAAATCATTTAAATAGTTATTAAGCCAATGTGCATATGAAATCACAATCTTAAAATCACATATCTCCTATCTAAGCAATATATTTATTATCTGATTTAAAGTGAATATATTTAAAAGGCCTTTAGTTTACGTTTTGTAAAATATAGGGTTTGGCACAAATAACACCACTTTTTTTATCACAATTTTTTTATTACCAAATAATAAGCATATAATTTTGTAACAACAATATCATACTCAAGCATACCGTATGACATTTTAGGTGAAATATTCAAATTAAAACTATAAATTATTATACCCATATTATTACCCTACCAACAATGCTCAAGCAAGCCTTAAACTTCTGCTGGACCCGGTATATTTCATATCCTTTAATATGGCACTATGAAAAAATAACTGAAATAATAAATAGAATTACTCTGCAATAATATAAATGCTTACTACCATTTAGTTTAATAGCATTCTTCCAAAAATTCCATTTGCCCCATAAATATTGTATTTCTTTCATTTAATAGATTCTGCCGTTCATTATTGTAGTGTTGACTGCAAACAAAGATGACATGGTCTCAGCATTCAAGAAACATGCAGCTTAATGAGAATGATAATAGCAAGTAACTATGAGTGTGACTGGTACCTTGAGGCAAACATGTAAAACAATGGATAGTGTTGAAGACCTATTCTGATTTGGGGTTTAGAGCTTCCTGAAGAAAGAAAAATTTAAGCTTATACTTGAAGAACACCCAAGTGGAATAGTTACAGTTGTCTTAGGTGTTTCTAAGGCCTGAAGGTGACAGAGATGATTAAGAATGTGTCACAAACTGGAAAAAGTCCAGTGTGACTGGGGCACAGTGCCAATCAGGGAGAGGCAAAAGATGGAGCTTTAGACGTAGATGGGAGCCAGATTTGAAGCACCACAAACACTGTGCCAAAAAGAATTCATTTCACCTAAGCCCTAGGGGAAGCAATTGCTGGGTGTTAAGTACTGAATGTTTGTGATTATATTTATATTTTTGCAAGATGTCTCTAGCTAGCAGCATGAAGAATGATTGGAGAACAAGAATGGAAGTAGCAATGTTGATTTTTATGCCATGCAGTGGTCTTGACAAGGGATGTGGCAGCTGGGCTTGGATTCAGGAGGAGGCAGCGGAAACGCAGACATGTGAATGGTTCTGATAGATAAATAAGCTGTAGTAGCAACGAGTCTTGGTGATTGTGAGCATGTGTGTCTTGGGTGGCATTGCTGAGAAAAAAGAACGCAGATTCTACTAAGTTCATGGCTTGAGAAACTATGTGGACAGAAGTGCTCTTTAGCAAATATTACAGAATAATTGCTAGATTCCAAGGAGAATGAATTCCATTTTTGTTATGGTATTAAATGACACAACATATGTATCATATTATAATGCTCTAAATACAATGTACTGCTTAAGGAACATGTCTCCTGCATAATTTATTTTGAAGAAAAGTGATCACAGAACATTTTATATAAATTAAAATCATTTTATTAAACTTTCCAGCTAATTACAGAGTATTACATACTTTCAGTGAGATAAAAGGCCAACAACAAACACAATATTAAACATAGCTTAATTTATTCAAATTATGTGTTCCTATAAATAAATCTTGGGACCCTCTCGCAGAACCTTCTCTGTTCTTTCTCTTCACATGTCTCTTCTTCAATCTCTAGCTGGGGAAAGGTGCAGGCCTCTTCTCTCTGAGCTCCCTGCTTTCTTCTCCAGGGAGCTTGTTGTATTATTTCATCATCACCTTTGCCTCCCCAATGCTGTTCTCTTGTTCTGCCTCTCGCCTCCTTCTAAGTTAATGAACTTCCATGTATTCAGTGCCCTCATGGCTTTTCTGGCTGGAGATTCTTTTGTACCACAAACCACCCAATACATTTAAAGCAGAGCCCAATCTCTGTGGCATTAAGATCAGTTTTCCTCCTGAGGCCTCTGACTCTTTCATGCATTCAATCTCAATCTCTGAGAGCCCTCAGACTCCTCTCCCTGTAGAGTTAATGAGAACATGCAGGGTGAGCCAAACACTTACTAAATGACACTGTGCTCAGCATTTCACAAGCAGGATCTCTTCCACTTCACACATCAACACTGTGCAGCCTCTGTTGTGAATGAGCCTCTTTTACAGGTGAAAAAAAGGGAGGTTTGGACTGGATACACAGCTCTCGGGGTCACACAGTTAATAAATGGCAGATGCTAACAACATTAAGCAGTGTTGTTCATACTTTCAAAGCACCAAATATGTGCTTTTCACTACTCTGCTAAAAGACCTTTTACCACTTAACTGGTCACTTACCAAATCGTGTAAGTGTTGTTTAGATATTTCAGGTCACCTCGTCCTCCCCACTTTCATTCCTTCCAGGCACTGGGCTAAATGCAAATACATTGCCTCTTTCAGTCCTCACAACTGTTTCAAATGGGTTTTCTTAACCTTCATTAACAGACAAAGAAATTGAGTCACAGAGAGGTTCAGTAGCTGGCCATAGTTCACACACCTAGTAAACGGCAGAGCTGGGAATTAATCTCCAGTTTGTGTAATTCTATCGCCTACATTGTTACCATATTTTGCCAATCTTTTTTATCTAGTTTTAAGGACTACACAATTTCCTGACATACAGCTTCATGTCTAACTCCTTCTTCCTTCTGTTCTTATAAAATGGACATCTTGTTGTCTCACTAAAAATATTCTATCCACTCTTTGGAGTTTTTATTGTTGTTGTTGCTGTTATTTACTTTGGAGGGGTTGACTGTTGTTCCTTCCACCCAGATTATTTTTTGACCTCATATAGTCAAATCCTAAATTTCCTTGAGGATTCTAGTTCAAGCCTCCACCTTCTTTGAAGTTTTCTATATCACCCACTTATTCCATAGCAAGATTGCATAATTTTACATTATTAGATCACCTATTCCAATGGTCAGAACCACTTCATGTAAGTTAAGTCTCCCCCTGCCCAATTATGTTAATTTGGTATCTGGAATCGTATCTTTTTTTCTCTGTTTCTATGAAATATACCTTTGCAGTGCTGACGGCATCAATTTGTTGTCATCACCTCGTCAATTTGTTGTTTGATTAAAAGAAAATAAATATATTAACTAATATGTACAAACTATATTTTGCATTTTACACCAAAACAATTAAGAATCGAGCAATTTTAATCACCCTTAAAGAAAGTGATTTTTGTTGCTTCACAATTAAATATATCTAAAGAATGTATGTTAGTTTAGTTTTCTGACTCTAGTTAAAAAAGAGAAGATGAGAGTGGACATCTTTGCCTTTGCTACCCGCAGCCATATTCTCTCTGGTAATGAATCCACAATTTTATTCTGGTGATCAACACTCTTTTTTGTTCAGTCTATATAGTTCAGTGCAGAAATTTCTACTTCCAGCTCCTGGCTCATTGGAACAGCGTTACTTGGGTCACCGTGATTC
This sequence comes from Glossophaga mutica, assembly GCA_039655065.1. Classification (NCBI taxonomy): domain Eukaryota; kingdom Metazoa; phylum Chordata; class Mammalia; order Chiroptera; family Phyllostomidae; genus Glossophaga; species Glossophaga mutica. The sequence continues at coordinate 168,719,012 of CM077304.1, read as the reverse complement.
AGGGATGGACAGAGACTCAGTCCAAAGAAATGAAATACAAGGAAACTTTTTCCGGACACCAAAAGGCAAGTCTCCTCTCCTGAGTTTTTAATTTATTTTTAATTTAATCTTCATTGTATTCTTTTTCATTACCTGTTAGTCCTCCTATAACTCCCTCACCCATGAATCACCCCACTGTTGTCCATGTCCATGAGTCTTTTTCCTTTTTTGCTCAATCCTTCCACCCCCTACCCTCCCTCCCTTACTAGCTGTCACCTGCTCTCCATCTATGAGTCTGTCTCTGTTTTGCTTGCTGGTTAAGTATTTTCATTAGATTTCATACATGAGTGAAATCATATGGTATTTGTCTTTCTCTGACTGGCTTATTTCATTTAGCATAATGTTTTCTGGGCCCATCCATACTGTTGTAAAGGGTAACATTTTCTTCTTTTTTATGACTGAATAGAATTCCATTATGTAAATGTCCCATAGTTATTTTAACCTCTCATTTATTGATGGACACTTGGACTGCTTCCATATCTTGTCTATTGTAAATAATACTGCCATGAACATACGAGCGCTTATGTTTTTTTCAAGTTAGTGTTCTGGGTTCTTTTGGCTACATTCCCAGAAGTAGGGTTGCTCAGTCAAAAGGCAGATCGATGAATTTTTAATTTTTTTTAAGTATCGCCACACTGCTTTCCACAATGGCTGCACTCTTTATTTTTTTTAAGTATCACCACACTGCTTTCCACAATGGCTGCACCAGTCTGCATTCCCACCAACAATGCAAAAGGGTTCCTCCTTCTCCACATCCTTGCCAGCACTTGTAGCAAGTATATACAATGGGCTAATGATAGTTTATTCAATAAATGGTATTGGGAAAATTGGGCAGAAGTGTGCAGAAAAATGAAACTGGACCACCTTTTTACACCACACACAAGAATAAATTCAAAATGGATCAAAGACTGAAATATTAAACCCCAAACCATAAAAATCCTAGAAGAAAACATAGGCAAAATCTCAGATATTGCTTGTAGAAATTTTGTATCGAATATATCTTCCAAAGCAAGGGAAGCAAAAGAAAAAAATAAACAAATGGGACTACATCAAACTAAAAGGATTTTGCACAGCAAAGGAAAACATCAACAAAATAAAAAGACAACCCACAGAATGGAAGAACATATTCACTCATACATCTAATAAGGGGTTAATATCCAAAATTTATAAAGTACTTACAAAACTCAACACACACACCAACAAAAACAACAACCAATTAAAAATGGTCAAAAGACCTGAACAGACACTTCTCTAAAGAGGACATACAGATGGCCAATAGACAGATGAAAAGATGCTCAAGTCACTAATCACCAGAGAAATGCAAATTAAAACTTCAATGAGATATCATCTCACACTTGTCAGAATGGCTATAATCAGTAAATCTCCCGATCTTTTTAGTAATGAGGAGGATGTGAGCCTGGAGTGAAGGATGCTGCACACCAGGAGCCTGGGGCAATACTCAACAAAGAAGCTAAGCCCAGACAATACTGATTATGTTCTTGAATCAAACTGAACAAGAGCTTGCTCCAGCCTCTTAAGTACCTGAGAAAAGAGTCTTTTTAAAGCTCAAGTTAACTTCATTGAGGTTTCTCTCATGTATAATCATAGGTATTTTAACTGAGAAATCTTCTTTTATCAAATAAGGAAGATGAAAACTGTCACTACCAAACCCTTCTGAACAAAAGGTAGACTCCACACATTTCACTCACTCTGGAATATGCAACCCACCACGGGTCACCCCATTCTATCATAACCAGCTGTATAATTTTCATAATAAAAAGGATGAAATAATGTCTATTAATAAATTATTCAAACAGCAATCTTTGATAATGCTTATTTTCTATTTTAAAGGATTTCTCTTTTATTTATGTAATGTTTTCCCTAGTCTGTGTACTTGGTGTTAGTACAGGTAAATGGTGTCTGCCTTAGATATGACTGTTAGGGTTAGGAATCTTGCTAACTCATCTGAAGTAAAAAAAGGAGTGCAAATAAATAGCTCTTTATATAAGAGGTCCCTACATATTTCCAGGTTGGCTGGATAACTTCTTAGGGCATACAAACCTCGACTGAGCAGTACACATCAATTAAGTTATCAAATAGAAACTTCTTTAATTTCTTTGTCTTAAAATAATTGAAAGATTTCAAGCTTAAATGTCTTTTTATTTCATTTGAAAGTAAGCTGATACAGTCGTTCTCACACAGACAGTGTTAGCAGCGTAAATTACTGGGGAGGTCCAGGATTAGCAAGAGATGAATGTTTAACTGCAAAATTACTATTAGTTCATAAAGATGGTCACATAATTTCAGTTTAAAGTGTCCTTTAAATCATTATTTTGTTAAAGCTAAAACTTAGTGTTAGCTGGGGCTTTATGGCAACACACACACACACCAATTGAGAAATGCAAGTCTTAGCCTGTTGTGATTATGTTGAATACTATATTATTCAGGAAACACTTTGGACTTGCTTGGTGTTCTTATTACAAGATCTAGACCACATGGAAACACTTACCTGTCTGTTAGAATGTTTTCAGCTGCAAGTAAAGTAACACTAAACTTAAAAGTGACTTAAACACTAAGGGTTTATGATCTAACATAAAGAGAAGTTCATAGTTGGCAGATCTCGGGTTTTAACATCTCACAAAGCAGCATCCTTGTCCAAAACATCCGTGGAGACACCTGGTCCACACTGAAGGATTTTTGAAATTTGGTTCTGCTCAACATGTCCTTGGAGACATTTGGTCCATATAGTCAATATAAATCCCACACTTCTGCAAGATCTGGACCGCAACCCATCTGCCTTACCACTGTGCCATTGCCACTGACGTAAGCCGCTGAGGCAGGATGGGTTATTATTTCAATAAATTTGCAACACAGTAACTAAACCAATAAAACATAGAATTTTTTTCTGTATTAATCCTATAAACCAAAGTATAAATAAATGTTATGGATTATTTAAACCCAGAGATGTTTTGGACGGGACCAAATATTAAGAACCATTTGGTGTGGACAAAATATGCTCACAGGCATTTAAATTTTTTTATCCTTTCCAGAGGATACATGTGCCAGTTTTAGAGAGATAGAGGATAGAAAAGAGAGAGAGACATCAATGTGAGAGAGAAATATCGATTGTTGGCTCCTATATGCGCCCCAAGTGGGAACCAAACCTGCAATCCAGGCTTGTGCCCTGACAGGGAATTAAACCTATGAACTTTTGGTACAAGGGACAACACCCTGGCCAACCAAGCCACACCGGCCAGAGCTGATCATGGACATTTTTGATAGGACTAAATTTCCAGGACATTTTGCTGTGAACCAAATGTCTCCTGGACATTTTAGAAAAGACCAAATGTCTGCTAATCATCAGTGCTATTAAGGACCAGTGTTTTTATGATCTTCTGTCTTCTATTTTTGATGATTTGTCTTTAGTTTTTAGGTGTGTCTTCTTGTGGTTATAAAATAGTCTCTGGGCAACAGGCATTTCCTGACACAACACATCCATAGTCAGAAAGATGTTTTTTTGTTGGGAATAAAAAAACTTTCCCAGAAACCCCAGCAGACTTGCAACAACGCTCCTTTGACCAGTATCACTTTATAAATCCATAGTCTATCGGGAAGTAAGGTGTGAGAAGTGTCTAGTATTTTCAGCATCTATAGTGAGTAGATAGCAAAGAGAATTTGTAGGAAGATTCAGACTAAGAAAATTCACCCATGTCAGACTATTCTGCCATGTGACTACTTTGCAGAGAAACAGAAGTTTAGTTGTAGCATCTGTTGGCTGAATGAAATGGTATGTTAGAATCCCAAGTTAAATGAAGATTTATGGATTTGCCTTTGGCAGGGGTGGCAAGAAGTTCTCACTTAAATTCTTCCTTTTCTTAAAAGTTTTTTTATTTTTTAATCTAGCATTTGGGTTTCTACCCAGGGAGTGGATCCCTATGCAGAAGAAAACCCTACCTAGTTTAAACAGCTGTCAATAAAGGTAGTATTTTGCATTATAATGGGTACTATGCTCTTAAATAAATGAGTATACTTCCTTTTCTTTAATTGTTGTAAAATTTTCCCTTTGGGCTCTTTCTATTGTCAAAGGGCTAAGTGAGTTTTATGAATGGAGCTCTAGGCTGTTGTGTTGTGATGGAAGTTCACCTCATTTAAGCATAGGTTATTCTCCTAAATTCAAGAGGATATGAATATAAGTGTTGTTTGGGATGATTCTTGATAGACTTCTCATCCTGGTAGTTGTTTTGCTTTTAAGCCTAAAATGCTGAATAGCCAAATAAACACACATACAACAGAACAAACACAAAAATTCTAAAAGCAAGTAGGCCAAATCCTACTTAAATTTATGATATAGAAGTATTAAATATTTTATATGTATTCATTGTTAAATAGTCTGTTTGCTTTAAACATTTTTATTCAATTTAATTAACATTTATTGTGTCCCTAACACATAGAAGTCATACTAAGCTCTGTGGAAACACAAATGAAATATATTTGTAAGGAATGTATCTTCTACAACTGAGACAGACCAGTATGTAAATGATTATAGTGCAAGCTATTAGCATTGTACTTTTACCTGAAGTTTAAACATTTACTATGGAAACACGCAGTCAAGTCTCTGCAGGATCTGGGATGTTTTGTGGGAGCTTTGTTGATAAGTGTGACTTTTAGGGTGGAAAAACAAAGGGAAACAGGACACTTGCTATCCAGGTTGTGGCATTAAATAAGAAGGAAGATGTGTCATGGGGTTAGGAAATGTTGAATGAGTTAAATTATAAAATCAGACTGAACCAAAGAAGACAAGGGGATTGAAAAGTAGAGGAGATGGAAAGGAATATAGAAGCAACATGGAACTACTAAATACTTCTGGCCAAGGCATGATCTCCTCCATACTGTAGAATTCTCTTGCCGCTGTTTGCAAATCATTAACATTGGTTGAACATATATATTCTGGTCAACATTTAAGTGCTTCAAAATATTGACTCACATAATCCCTACAGAAACCCTATTAGTTGCTTAATACTGAGGCAAGAGACAGCATAGGAAGAACTCTGAGACTGCGCTGCTGTTACCGGTCAGTGTCTAGCATCCTGGTTGCCAGGAAACACCTTTTAGCACTTCGGTAGAATGAATAACAAAGCAAGGCAGGGAGGAGGAGGAGGGAGACTGTCTCACCCACTCACTCAGTACTCCTGAGCCTGGTCTGATACTATTGCCAGGTGTTCCAACATCACAAGAAACACTATGTTAGCATGGGAGAAGGGAAGTCCTTGAAATCCTATGTACTGTTTCCATTGTCTGGAAAGGAAAGCCTTTGAAAACTATGCTTTCAACTCAAAGCCTGGAAGGCGGGAGAGCATTCACAGTGACCAAAGGAAGAAGCCCATAAAACAGCTTTGGTTAATTGCCTACTTCTGGTCACTATCTGTTTTAGGAGGGAGTCCCTAGTGCTTAAAGAAAGAGCCCATAAATAACTTTGATAACTGCCCCAACTTTAATTAACTGCTTCCTGTCACATATCTGTTTTACAACAAGATGAACAAATGGGGTCTGGAGCAAGATAAGGATTCGGGCTAACACACCCCCATACACACCTAAGTTTGGGTAGTCACATTCCCCAGGAAAGCTGGCACCACATTTACCGTTAATCAATATGTAACTTTTTCCCCTCCCATCCCACCAACTATATAAGTCCTCAGAACAAAGGATCAAAGAGACTTGCCATCCCTTATTTTCACTGCCCTGCTTTACCCAGAACCTATGCCCTTCGCTGCCCCTACCCCCACTTTAGCTAGGCCTATTCTTTTCCATGGGAATGGATCACCAATAAACTCCGACTGCATGCTAATAGATTTGCTGATCTGTAATTCTTCACATGCTAAGAACCAGGTCTCTCCCATTAACATTACTATAAGTTCATTTTATTCATCAAGAAATTTGGAAACAGAGAGGTTAAACAACTTGCCCCAATTTATACACTTTGCCCAAGGTCATACTCTTAGCTACAACCTGTGTGGATGAGAAGAAAAAATACAGCTATTGCTTCTTGGTACACATTTGTTTCACATTTCTATTAAGAAAAAGGCCATATATCAACATATTTATTTTTTAATTATTTGCCTGATGGTTTACTGTAACAAATTTTCAACATAAATATCAATTCCTGTAATTCTTTGCACAAGAAGATATCTCATAAAGAAGTAAAAAAATAGTGCATTAATAATCATAAATCTTTCATTTAAAAACTTAGAAGCCATTTAGAATATTATCATATTTAAAATATTTGTTATTTGAATCAAAAAAGAAAAGGCTTTATAACATTCATTTAGTAGATTTATGGCATTGAAATTGAAAGTGACTAGTCATCAGGTAGGCCAGAATTACAAACTGTATGTTCTCAGATGCTATTTATTTAGCCTATATAGTAACTCCTTTGCTTTTCTGTTTTAATTACTTACTAATTAAAAAATAGAAAATTTAATGTAAAAATATCCATTCCCAGCATCTCATAAAAGTAAAACATGGAGTGAACCCACATTCCTGTGACAATCCTCAACTAGAACTGAGTAAAGCTGGCTAGTTCAGGTGGGTCCTTGTAGGGAAAATGGAGTCAGACAAGCTCCCTCACCCGGATGCCCAGGTGACTGTGGCTTGGTAGTGTCCGTGTGGCCTTGAGTAAGTTCCCTCATGCACAGAATCAAGGTTGGTTATATAACCAGAAGGTCAGATATTGGCACACTGACAGCTTAGTGTGCAGTTTGTATGTAAGGGAATCGGGTGCAACGAGCAGCTTATGGTGCATGTGTGGATCGCCCCACCTCAGCATAAATGCATGTCAGACATCTCGATGGCTCCATGAATTTTCTTCTGTCTGCCTGAATGCCATGTGAGCCTACCTGGCCTTGAATAGCTGCAGCACAGTCTTCCACTACCTGGTCAGTTAAAGACAGTGTATTAGTTTTCTATTGCCCATTAACAAATTACCACAAACTTAGCAGCCTAAAACAACACTCATTTATTAGCTCAGTTCCATACATGGGAAGCTCATCAGTATCAGTAGTTTCTTTGCTAAGCATCTCACAAGGCCCCCACCAAGGTATTAGCCACTCTGGTCTCCGGAGGTTCTAGGAAAGAATTTGCTTCCAAGCTCATTCTGATTGTTGGCAGAGTTCAGATCCTGGGCTTTGTAGGACCGAGGTCCCCATTTCCATGCTGGCTGTCAGGGGCCACTCTTAGTTCCTTTCCCCATGTCCCTTCCATCTTCAGAGCCAGCAACGGTATATCTCTTTTGTGGAATCCTTCTTATGCCTTGACTCTGAATTCTCCTTGTGCAACCTTAGAGAAAATGATCTGCTTTTTCTAAGGACTAATGCAATTAGTTCAGGATGGCCTAGATAATTTCCTTATTTTTAGGTCAACTGATAGTAGCCTTAACTACATCTGCCAAATACTTTTGACCATGTAACATAACAAAATCATGGAATCAATAACCAGGGCTGAGATAAAGTGGCCACTAAAGAATTTGTCCTACCATATTACTGAGCAGTCTTCTTGACCATTGTATATATACAAATACCAAGATGTAGAGTCATGGAAAGTCATACATTGCTGATAAGGGTGTATGTTGCTACCACTACCCTGGGACACTGTTGGGTGGAATGTGTGTACACATGCCTTTTACCTAGTAGTTCTCCTGTTAGGAACATGTGCCCTAAAAAGTTAGCAAGAACTCAGATAAATTATTTTATGCTTTTATTGTGTCTCTTTTTTGAAAATTCAGTGACAAGTTCCATTTACTGAACCTTCCAGGTGTTTATGGGCAGTATCAGCATTACCTTTTGTTAAACATGCTGAACATTTCTAAGGTCCTGTTCTTACAGTTGATTGTATTTGTCTGAATTACATTAAAGAAGCTCCTTGAACAATATTCTATTGGTGGAATTTGAAAGTTAACTCTATCATGTAACAAATATTCTTTTTTTTCTTGTAGGCAGCATTTGAGATAGATGGACTCTGAGTACTGTCTGTAATTCTAGCTAGGGATATCAAACTTGGTGTGCTACATCCCCAGGTTGGGCTACATGTTTGCATGAGGGAGCATATATAACACCTGCAAGTTTTTTACTGTATGTCTCTTTGTCTAGAAATTATGTTTGATTACTTGCTTTTTTTCTTCTAGAAAGTTGGTAAGACAGAAATAAAGTGTGTTGAGATGCCATCTATAAACCATGTATATATATATATTTTTTTTATATATAGTTTTTGTTCTGGCAGGAATCAAAATAGGAGTCAGAATACCTGATGTTCTTTTTAGCTGGAAGGATCAAATTGACAGTGGTTTTGTTGGGCACCTCTGATATAATAGTATTTTTCAGACTATAAGACACACTTCCCCCTCCCCAAATTTGGGAGGAATAATGGTTGTTGATGCTGCTATTGAGTTCTGTTTACATTTACACTGGTGAAATATTATGTTAATAAATATTTTACCACATTTTTTGCTTCAAAAAATTTTCCCTATTTTCCTTCTTTGAAACCTAGGTGTGTCTTATGGTCCAAAAATATTGTACGTGCTTGAGGCCCAAGGTGGTTGCAAACATATGTGAGTTCCACCTTAGGAGAGGGTTTTCCTCAGAGAAGAGTGTTGGCATTTCATGTGTTTAAGGAATAAGATGAGAGAGGGAAACTGTGTAGCTGGTTCCTGTCTTGACATCCTAGAAGTTCTACGTTATTGAGTTATTGACATCCTAGAAGTTCTACGTTATTGAGTTATTGACATCCTAGAAGATCTACGTTAAAGAAGCATCATGTAATCCTGCACAGAGACTATAGATAGCCTTAAATTTGGATGGTCCTGTGACACATATAGACCTTGTTTTGTTTTGTTTTTTACTCTTCTATTTTTACCTAGTACAAAATTTTAACTCCGTAAGCTGTTTTATAGCAAGAAAGACATTGCTCACATTTTACCTCTGTTTAAACATTATGGTCCTGGTTTTCTAGATTTTGCCCATTCAGTTTAATAGTTTTTTGTGTGTATGTTGTTGAAATTGTCACTTGGAATCGTACATGTTATTATTGCCATTCATAGTCATGAGAGCTGTTAAACAAATTCTGTTATTTTTCTTCCTGTCTGGTTACAGGGTAGAGTTTCCTTCCCCATCAGTAGATGTTTTACTCTTCCCTTTTTTCTGCCTTGCCATCTGCAGATGCTGCTGCATCAGCCAGGGCCACTGACCAAGGGAGGCAGTTATATCGAGCAGAAGCCTGACCAGCTTGCAGTGGATATATGGCAAAGGAATTTGGCCTGAGCCTTTGAGCTTGTTTGTTATTTCACCACAACCCAGTCTATCCTGACTTATACATAGTCAGAGTCACATTAAGTGTCTAATTTTTAAAAACTATTCCAGGATTTTAATATTCTTTATTAATATATACAATTTGCATGAACAGAACAGAAGCTTAAAATATTCAAATATTAGACAGCTTTTGCTCTTCAATTATGTTGTCCCATATTTTGTTATGACGAGTGTTATAAAACTGAACATTAAGTTTCTCCAAAGTTTTTAAAATCTAGGTACAAAATTTTACTGTCAGTAAATAATTTTCTACTTCATGAACACCTTTTCTGAGCATGTGTGTGTGTGTGTGTGTGTGTGTGTGTAAGACATACCTGACATTATCCTCACCTTTTACAAACTTATATTCTAAGACATAGTAAACTCTAATGATACTTAAATTTTGGACATGTGGTGTTGACCACATGCACAGAGTCTGCACCTACATTCTGCTCGCTAAAGTCTAACAAATGGACACCTGAATTTGAGTTGCTTTTGGCATTTTTTTAGTCTGTCAATATAAAACATTTACAAATAAGCTGATAAATTGTAGTTTTTACTGTTTTCATGCAAGACCAATTTTATAATTCTAAAAATGGATGAAAGGGGTCTAAATTTGAGAATTCCATTTATAAAACAATCATGGGGGATTTAATGTACAACATGATGCCTATAGTGAATAATACTGCATTGCATATTTGAAAGGTGTTAAGAGAGTAGCTCTTCAAGGCTCTCATCATCACAAGAAAAAAATTGTAACTGTATAATGACAAATGTTAACTAGATTATTGTGATGATCATTTTGCAATATATGCAGATATCAATCCATTACATTTTATATTTGAAACTGATATAATGTTTTATGTTGATTATACCTCAACTAAAAATGGTGTATGATAGTTCTCAGAAGAGCAATAAAGTAATACTTAAACTTGATTTGAAATACTAGAGTGATTAACTGATTATGATAACTCTCACTTTAGACAGATAATGTGTGGAATTTGATAGACTAGACTATAATACAGATATAGACATTTAAATGTTTAAAACGCTGTTTTTTTCCCAATATACATTGAAAAGTTTTTAAAAGCCAGGAGAAGGCTGCTGTCCTGCTTGCCAGAGGCCTCATAAGAAATAGATATTGTACTGGTAATTCGCTAGAGTCCTTTAAACTGGTGTATAACCCTTGAATATCAGTTGCTTTGCTTGTAATAAACAAAATAACTATTAATGGACAGTAATATTGATGATAGCAAAACCAGCTCATTTAGGGAAGTCAAATTGTAATGTGTATTTCTTTATGATCATAGAATTAGAATAGGGACATAGAATCTTTTTGCCAATCTTTCTTGCATACTCAAAGGCTGTTGACTTCCTTTTTACTTTGGTTGAATACTTGCCTGCAAATTCTCATTTTCTATGCCAACTCCATTTTAACTGACATGCATCTTTTTTTATATGCTCATGACTTCATTTTGGTTATAAAAGGGTTTACAGGCCTAAAAGGATTTTTGTTTCTTTTATGTGACATAGTTTATCTCAGTTTGATCTTCTCTAAGTAGATTTGATATTGAGACTCCCCAGTACAATCTATATTCCTTATTTCTGAACACTCATGCCTTGTCTTAGTTAAACTCCACTTACTGACAACAGCAAGTGTTGATTAGATAATAATAACAACATTCATACATTTAATATTTTTGATATCCTGTCTCTGTGTAAATGTAACAAATTTCTACTAGTCCTGCAAAACAGTTGCCAATTATGAAATCATCCATTTGTGAATTTGTTTGAAGTTTCTTTAATTTTTTCCCTTTCACAGCTTATTCTTATTTAGCACAGATGTTCTGTAAGAATAACAAAAGTTCCTGGAGTTTTTGCAAAGAAAATAATGTTTGAGGTCTACATCATCAAACACTCAACAATATCTGAATATATAGTCATGAACTCAGTAAATTCTATTAAAAGCCATGCAAATAAAATAATTTGACTAACTCTCCTCTGAGCTCCAGAAGAAAGAGAACATAGAAAGCAGATGACTGCTCTGGGAAGGTAGTTGGGGAAGGGAAGGATTGAGCAAAAAAGAGAATGAACTAACTAACTAAATAAATAAATAACTAGTTACCATCAATAAATTATCTTATTTTTAATCTAGTCTCTTTAATAAAAATCTCTCTATTTCTAAGTTGTGGTTATTCATTCTGGGAAAATCTGCAGTTTGATTTTAAATGAGCATACAAATCATTTTAAATATGATATAAACTTTTGGAATTTAACAATGTATTATTTGCTTTTTAAATTTCTTCATATTTTGGAATAGTTTATCCTGTGAAAGCTGTGATACAATCTTCCTTTTTTGGAATTCTGCTATGATAATTCAACTTCTTACATATGCTGCAGTGACAAAGGGACTCATTAGAGGAGCATACTGTTCTCTGCATAAGACTCCCATTTTCTTTGAGCTGAAGCATTAGGCAAATTCTCTTGTTGGTATTAGGCTAAGATGAATATATCTAAAGGATCTAATTTTTGCAAGGAATTAAAAGGTCAGAAGCATAAATCAAAGAACTACTTCTGAAGTTAAACATAATCTATATCACTCTTCCAGAAAGTAAAAAGGTGGCTTTTCCCAGCTATTCTGATACACTGATTTGAATTATCTCAAAAAGTGATATTACAGCTAAATAGAATAATGCAAACATTGGGAATTCAGCATTCAAGAGCAATAGCCTTCATTAGCTAATTTAATGTGCATGTATTGAGTGTTTCCACAATATAAAGGCTGGAGAGGCACAGAGGGGAATAGAGAAAACTGCACTGAAATGCATCTTAGGTCTCCTACACATGGAGCACAGACTCTACAGGAATTAGAGGACCAGAGATAAACATGAAAATTCACTTACAATGCAAGTCAAAAAAAAAGAGAAAAGTAACATGTTTATATCTGTCATTTTAGCAAAAATCGTAAAATAAAAGTTATAGGATATCATAGGAGTTAAGACAATTTTTGAAGGTATTCACCTTAGGTGAAAGTCACAGGACAGCAGCTGTGACAATAATAATTGAGTGGAATCATAACAACAGCACCTACATCTGACTTACCATGAGGCTTCTCTAAGCAGAGTCCGGTCAGTCACTCAGGAAAGTCACATCTCGTTTGTAAGTAATAGAAAAACGTGTTTATCCCTAGTGCATATGGTCATCCTTCCAAGCTGGTCAATAAGTGTTAATTTGTTCTGTTGTTCAATAGTAAAAGGCACCTTGGAAGCTTGTAATTTTGAGGACATTTAGTGAGGTACGTGTTTTTTAATTTGTTTGAAGAACCACCATTTCAGGTAATAGGAAAGAGTTATTACGTATATGTGTTTTTCTCAGGTTACTTTTTTTAAGAATAAAGATTTTATTTATTTATTTTTAGAGAGCGAGGAAGGGAGGGGGGAAGGGAGGGAGAAAGGGAGGAAGAGAAACATCAATGTATGGTTGCCTTTTACACAACCCCCACTGGGGACCTGGCCCCCAACCCAGGCATGTGCACTGACTGGGAATTGAACCAGTGACCCTTTGGTTTGCATGCCGGCACTCATCCACTGAACCACACTACCAGGGCTCTCAGGTTACTCAATTTCTCATTGGTGAAGAAGATCTGCCTAACAAGTTTCATTCTGACAAAACTGGATGGAAATAGTAAGATGAAGGGGGAAATTAATGTGATAAGACTTTATTACATAAAAACAGGAAATTACCTATAGAGATCATAGTTAATCTGCAATATGACAATTTAAAGTTGAGCAACCCATAAATGCAATTCTTATTGATTCCATTTTGGCTGGAGTAATGCAATAGGTGTTAAGTATCCCAAATGTTTCAAAGAAGGGTGCTAGACCATTTAACCAGGATGTGCTAAGAGATGGTTAAACTGATTCTGTTGTTTTAGTGATCACTCCCCTCCAGCCATGAAAGCATACAGGTGGAGAGTGAGACTTCCTTTACAGGGAGCAGTGTTGGACTGCTGTGTGTTCTCCCTTTTAGTGGGCTGGGAGGAGAACAGATTCTTTCCACCTCTTATGCCAAGCAGAAGGAGTCCTACAGGACCTCCTAATCCACCCAACTGGAGGAAGCCTGCTTGGAGTAACTTTGGAAGAGAATCGTCCAAAATAATTCTAGGGTGACATAACCCAGCAAAGGCCTGACTGTCTCTTGGTTTCAACGGTGAAAATTATTCAGGTATCCTTTGCATTACCAGTAGTATAATAGGAGGTGGTAGAGAAGAAATCACAGACTCCCACAAAAACAATAGGTATCTGCCAAAGCAACTCCCACAGAACAGATATTTGCTCCCAATACTGAGGGTATTCTCTGTGTGTGCACACACATGCACATATGTGTATACGTATATATACACACATAGGTTTTTTAATTTCAAACAGAGTTTTGCCACAGGCATATATGGAAGCTGTGTTCACTTAGCAACAGATGTTACTATAAAACATGAATTAGATTGACTTGCTTAGGGTTTTCTTTTATCATCTCTTACTTTCTCTTTCTTTCATTTTGTTCTTTCATTTTTGTTCTTTTTCTGTCACTGTTACTCTTTTATTTTTCTACTTGTTTACTGAACCATTTAATAAGTGACCCTTTCATATGGGAATTTAGGTTTCAAGCCATTGAATAAGCTAGCTACTCTTCTGTCTAGGGTAGGAGATTTGTCCAAGCCTTGCCTGCGTTTGCTCCCCCCTCACTTTTATTCTTAGACCCCCCTCACTTTTATTCTTAGAATTTATATCCTCTCAGCAAATCACTCTCCCCACATCCAACATTTTTTTCATGATCTTCTTAGGAAAGAGTTCTCATCTGCTCAGGAACTCTTTATCTTTTTAGATAAAAGATCATGCTTTGGCCAGGCCAAGTTGAAAGAAAATACTCATTAATCAAGGTGACCTTTTGGAATGGCATAAGAAATATTCTATAAATGTACAACAAAGGTAACATTTACAGACTTCTGAGTGTGTACAGGTCTCATAGCTATCCAGTTTCACATGATGAACATAAATGTTTTTGTATCTTGAGATCTGACAGTGATACCTCATATGAGCTCTTCGACCTTCACCTCTTTTTATTCATTCATTCACTCATTCGTGTGATTGATTCTGCACAGCATAGTGAATTTCATATTTCCTGTGACTCTCAGTTCTCATGAGTGCAACACATCTGAAAATAGTCTATGCTGAAGTCCACTAACAACAGATGTAGAAAACACACACATGCAAACACCCACTCAACAAATTGCCTGGAAATTCAGGAAAATATGGTTTCATGAGTAGACACCAGTTTATTGATGGGAAAAAGGTGAGGCAACAAACAAGTACTGTTATCAATCAAATGATCTTAACAAAAGCTCTCTTTAAGGTGTTACTTCCTAACATTTTTTACACAACACCAATAGAAAATGATTATGTTGTCACTACCCATTTATGTACATGGACAAGGCTGCCTCTGAGCCACCTGTTCCTCAGTACATCTATAGCCCATTCTCAGCTCTCAGGTTTGGAGTTTCTACTTCAGGGATTACTGCCAGGACCAGCTTCATGAAGGCTTTTATAGGTGATCAGGAAGATGAAGGGCACAGTAAAATTTTCAAGTTCACAGATGACACTAAGTTTCTCTGAGTAATTAAATGTCAAGTTGATAAGGATAAACTGCACAAAAATCCTTCCTGGTTGTATGAGGTCAGGATACAAAGGTGAATTTTATCATGATTGTGTAAAAGTTGTCAAATAAGAAAAAAATAATACCAACAATATTTATTTGCTGATGACCCTTGAGCATCAGTGATGACTTAGAATAAAGATTTGAGAGTTTTTATCTTATATTCCTGAGACTTTTACTTTGAGGTTGTGGTGACAAAAACAATTACTACAATTCTGGGAATCATCAGAGATGCTGTTGCAAATCACACAGAAACACCAGTTACAAATTTCAATACTTCCAAATAGGTTATTTTTGTCTAATCCTCAAAACACTGCTGTGTGATAATTTTGAATGCATTTTGCAAATGAGGAAGCTGAGACTCAGTAAATGATTAACATTTACATCAAAGCACAGACTTCTGCAATCAGTTCTGGATGCTGTCTCAAAAAAAGGAAAGTGAAAAATGTTCAGAAGTACACATTTCAAATAAGACTTGAGGAATCAGGGAGAAAAATGGAGGAGAGAAAGAGATTTCTATAGTAACATATATTTTTTAAAAAATAACCTTTGATTTGGTAAAATGACTTGAATATTGGTGGAATGTGGTTTGAGTGAAGTTCTAGAATTCTAGATGTAATTAGGAAATTGAATTATGGTTAAAAATGGTGTATTAGCTTGGTAGAGTAGCCATAAGAAGCCCTATAAGCCATAATAAAGTGCACGCACAGGATAACTTAGACAACAGAAGTTTACTCTCTCAGTTATGAAGGCTAGAAATTCAAGATCAAGGTTTCAGCAGGGTGGGCTCCTTCCAAGGTGGTGTGAGGAAAGGATTTCTGTCATGTTTCTTCCCATGAATACATTTTTTCCCCTCTAGTCATGTCTGTCTTGGTTCAAATTTCCCCTTTTTATAAGAACAAAAGTCATATTGGATTAACTCCCACCTTAATAGCCATCTTAATTACATCTGCAATGACCCTATTTCCAAATAAAGTCGTATTTGAGATCCTGGGTATATGGCTTCAATATACAGATTTTGGGGGAGCACACTATGACTCATAACAAATGGCAAAGAAGCACCACACAGTGGGCAATTCATTTTTGAAAGTTATTAGTTTGACTAAGAACAAGACCTAGACTTTATATGTCAGCGAAAAACAAAGCATCGAGAGTGTCAAGCCAATAAAGAGGTGTGGGTGGTGGTAGGAGGGAAGCATATGGCAGAATCTTACCATCGTAACACTGGAGAGTCAGGAGAAACCACAGAGATCAGAGGTTTTATACAATGAAGCGATACCCAGAGGAAGGTTCTACTCTCCTTATCCAACAAAAGCATAACTGACTGATTTCACCTAATAGAGCATTAGTATCATTAGTAATTTACACCATAGTTTTTAATCCCAGGAACAGAAGATCTAGCCTCAGATATTTTAAGTTTGTGGTTTCCACAAACCTCAATTAATCTCAACTCTTTGAATATATAACAAAAACTTCAGGCTTCGCTTTCTCTTCCAGACTAAAATTAACAGATTAACATTTTAGACAACTTTATACTAGTCACTTAAATACACAGCACACTCTAAAATGAAACTCAACCACACTTCTACATAAAATGGAATAAACACTTCAATTAAGTTTAATTTATTCAGACACATCCATCTCATGTCACACAATGTTATATGTTATACGTGTCATAATGGGCTAAGAGATTCTGAAGGTCTGCAACATAACAAGGAAATTACAATTAATCTTTGCTGTATGGAAATAAGACATGAAATGATAGAGAAAGGTAAAAACAATTTTTTATTTATTTGTTACTGCATCCAAGGCGAGATCTTTAGTTAAAAAGACTTTCAAATTAATCTTAGTCATCATGACATCTTGTGCATGGGCCTTCCATATGACTGTTTTGTTAAGGTTATTGTCCATGAATCTATGGCCTTTAAAATGTGTCCACAATTATTTTAAGTTTATACTGATCCTCTGAGTTCACAGCCGAATAGATTTGGTTGTTTTCTCTTTCTTTCACCCTTAGGTCTGTTGGCTGGTCCCTGGAATGCCTCGCGGCTGGCTGGGGGTTGATAGCCAGCATGGGCACTGCCGGCTTCAAGGGCAGGCAAACCTCCCCAGCAGTAGGGGACTGGCGATATGTAAATGCAGTTCTTCAACCCAGTTTTTAAATTCAAATGCCCTTGCGCTACTTGTCAAGGACTGAGCTAAATTGACTTTTACTGTGTGGATTAGGAAGGACATTGGATTTGTGGATGCCAGGTTTCAATGCCTTCTGAAATAGGGGTGCTGACTTGAGTCCAGGTACTAAAGGGGATTTGTAACTAGATGTATGAGTGTAAAACAGAGAGGATTGCCGTGGGCAAGGAGCAGTGGTGAAGCTGTCCTCATGGGTCAGGAGGAAAGGGCACTGTCTCAGGATAAAAAGACGGGAGGGAGATTTTTCCTTTGGACATTTAAGAGAAGAAACTCTTTAAATCATTTAAACATAAATCTGAAACATTATTGTTATCTTTAAAAATATGATTACATTTTATTCCATAAAATGGAAATACAGAAATAACAAAATAATGTACTTCTTGCCACAATATAGTGAGACACATTCTCCAAGCATAACCTCTTAATATTGTGATCAATTTCTTCCCACACTCTGTGTGTGTGGTGTTCCCCAGCGGTCCAATAACATCATCTACATTTTTTAAATCTTGATTTTTAATGAAGTACCCATCTTTTTATGGTAACGTTATATGTATAACAACCTCTGCCTAGTTTTTTTCACATGTTAAATATATACCGTATTTTTGGACTATAAGACGCACGTTTCCCTGCGCGCCCCGCCCCCCAATTTGGGAGGAATAACGATTGCTAATGCTGCTGTTGAGTTCTGTTTACATTTACACTGGTAAAATATTATGTTATTTATGTTATTAAATATTTTGCCACATTTTTTGCTTCAAATTTTTGTTCCTATTTTCCTCCTCTAAAACCTAGGTGCATCTTATGGTCCAAAAAATACTGTGTGTGTGTGTGTGTGTGTGTGTGTGTGTGTAATTTATTTTTATTTTTTATTGTTCTTCAATTACAATTGTCCCCATTTTCTCCCCACTACTCTCCCCTGCCCTACCCACTCCCACCTCCCACATTCAATCCTCCCCCCTCCTCTGTTTTCTTTGTTCTTGGGTCTTTTATACATGTTTCTTGACTTGACCCTTCCTTTTGTTTTCCCCACAGCCTCCTTCCCCTTTCCCCTCTAGTTATCGTGGGTTTGTTCTTTGTTTCCATGTCTCTGGTTTATTTGGCTCATTTGTTTGTTTTGTCATTAGGTTTCACTTGTAGGTGAGATCATATGATTGTTTTTCACCGACTGGTTTATTTCACTTACCATAATACTCTCCATGCTGTTGCAAAGGGTAGGAGCTCCTTCTTTCTTTCTGCTGCATGGTATTCCGTTGTGTAAATGTACCACAGTTTTTTGATCCACTCATTTACCGATGAGCATTTAGGCTGTTTCCAGCACTTGGTTTTTGTAAATAGTGCTGCTATGAACATTGGGGTGCATAGGTTCTTTTGAATTGGTGTTTCAGGGTTCTTAGGGTATAATCCCAGCAGTGGAATTTCTGGGTCAAAAATCAGTTCCATTTTTAATTTTTTGAGGAAATTCCATACTGTTTTTCACAGTGGCTGCACTAATCTGCATTCTTGCCAACAGTGTACTAGGGTTCATTTTTCTGCACAATCTTGCCAGCACTTGTTGCTTGTTGATTTGCTTATGATGGCCATTCTGACCTGTGTGAAGTTTTTAAATGTTGATACTTCCTAGGATTCGGTTTTTGACCCTCCTCTTTTTCTATTTTCTGTAATCTCTCAAGTCTTTCTCAATTCTATCAGAATAACTAATGCCTGAACACTTATAAGTTACTAATCTATCTTACGTTTCAGACTCACATATATAACTATTAATTATTTAGATGTCCATTAATTAAGTCATTAATAGTTAATTAATAAGTTCACCTACTGATAATTAATTAGTTAATTCAATAAGATCTTAGTAAGTGTTGGGTGGTATTGTGAATATTAAGGGTTTAACTTAGAAAATGGTGGTTGGGTACAATGGAAGATGGTGAGAATTCAAGGAAAGGCTGGGAAGGAGAGAAATGAGAAGTCTGCATTTTGAAGGTTCTTAAGCTCTAAGTGTAGGCATTAGACATTTATTCCCAGTATACATTATGTACTCCAGTTAACATAGTCTATAGCACTCTGCTTATAGCAGTCATGGGAATTGTAGTTCATCAGTCATTGGAGTGATTATTTTGTTTAGTATTTGTAGTTTTCTCTTGCAGCTTTGACAAATTACTATGTACTTAGTGTCTTAAGACAACTCAGAATTATCATAGTTCTGTAGATTAGAAGTCCATCGGACATGAATTTCACTGAGCTAAAATCAAGATGTTAGCATGATGATTTCTTTTTTGCAAGTTCTAGGAAAGAATACATTTCCTAGGCTTTTGCGTTTTAGAGTTGCCTGCTTTCCTTGGCTCATGGCTTTTTCCCTTCCATCTTCAAAGCCACATCAGGCCAGGTCCTTCTCTCACTGCCATCTCTCTACTTGTCTTTTCCATATTTAAAGACCTTTGTGATTACATTGGGTCCACCCAGATAATCCAGCATAATCTTGTATTAGGGTCAGCTGGTTCACAGCATTAATTCTATTCTCTGCCTTAATTCCCTTTTGCCTTGTGAGTTACATATTTACAAGCTCTGACAAGTAAGATGTAGACATCTTGGGTGCACAATAGTTCTGCTCACCACAGTGTTTACCTCCCTCCCTCAGCCTGTGCATTTCAGGTAGGAGACTCTGTATCTACCCTTCCCTTCTTAATAACAGAAACTTGATTTTACTCAGTGTGCCAATTGCCCAGCTAGTGAAATTCAATATCCCAGCCTCCACTGTAGCACAAAAATGAAATGTGGCAGTAATAGGGCAAATGAGTTACAAGAGGAAAGCAAATATTTCTTGCAGAGATTTTGCTTTCCTTGTAAGAAATACCACTCTTTTTTATCCCCCTTGACCCTGCCTTACAGTCTAAAAGATAGTCACCTTGTGGCCAAGAATGATAGGAATCAAGATACCCAGCTTTTGTGTTAAGGAGTGGTAAAAACATGGCAAGAGCCTTAATCACTGGTGACATGGTTTAGCTGATGTTCTGTATTAATCCAAAGCTCACCTCCCCTGCACTCTTTGTACTTGAGGAAAATATTTGCTACACATAAACTGGAGTAGTGTTTTTAGTTACTTGTAGCCAAATGAAATCTTGCATTATAGCCTACATGAGAACAGGCACAATATCTGTTTTGTTTATCCTTGGACTTCCAGAGCCCAGGGCAGAGCAAAACATCTGGTAGAAACCCAATAAGTGTTTGTTAAATCCCTGTTGAGATTTTGATCCTTTATATGTATTTAAACAAAGAGCATTTGCCAATGTCCTGAAGTGAAGGTGAACTCCTTGCATTTAGGGAAGTAATAGGAAGTAGTATGGCAGCAGATCACACAGGACCACCATAGGAGAGGTTAAGAATTCATTTCTCAACAAATGCCATATGATTTCACTTATATGTGGAGTCTATTGAGCAAAACAAACAAACAAACAAAATAGAAACAGAGTCACAGATACCAAGAATAGAATGAGAGCTGTCAGAGGGGAGGGGTATTGGGGGCTGGGTGAAAAAGGTGAAGAGCTTAAGCAACAACAGCAACAAAAACAACAACAAAAACCTTCATTGACACAGATAAGAGTATGGTGATTACCAGGGGGAAAGGAAGGTAGGTGAGGTAGCAGAGGGTAAGGTTGAGATCAATGACGATGAAAAAAGCCTTGACTTTGGATAATGAACACATGATGCATTATACCGATGATGTATTATAGAACGTACACTTGAAAACTTTTTAAGTCTATTAACCGGTGCCACCCCAATAAATTCAATAAAAATTTTCTAAAATGAAATACTAAAATAATTTATTTTTCAATTCTAAGAACACTGATCAGAGATTGGCAGTAATCCAAAGTAAGAATTTTTTTTTCTGTGCATATATTTATTGAGGGCACTGTGTCAGGAGTCATGGGCATGGAGATGAACACCTGCTCTCAATGAGCCCACACTCTACTACAGAACTTTCACGTGTGCTACCTGGGTAGGTCGCACGTAAGCGGAGCAGGAGATCCCCGGCTCTCAGGGCAGCCCGAGCAGGCCCTTCCACTTACACCATCATGAGGTGCACTGGTATGATTTTCACAGTGGAATATTTCAGGATTCAATAAACTTGGAGATAAGTTAGTCACATAAATAAGGAAACTAAGAATAACAACAGTATGAATATAATGCAATGCAACAAGGTAATAAGAGAATATAAGGTAATAAAAAATATTGCTGGGAAGATGGTTTGGGTGATAGTTTAAAAGCAAGTATTCTTCAGGAAGAGGGAAGAACTGGTACCCATCCTTCTAGAGCCTTCAAGCCAGAAATTTTTTTTTTTAGAGTCAACTGTAAAAATCTCCCATTTGTTTCTTCAGTAACTACTTACTTTTTCAAGGCAAAATTACATGAAGCATCTTCCATCATATTTCATCATTTGAGAAATTTTGAAAATACAGTAACTCAGGAATGGATGGCAGGGTAATGATTTGTCTCTGAGTAAGGAACGGATATGGAGAGTTGCTGTAACTTCTCATTAAGTGAACTTGGGTGTGTGCTGAAGTGACACCAATGCTCTTTCAATTTTCTACTTCCTCCAGCTTCTGAAGGTTAAAATTTTGGATCTCTGAGAAGCCTCCAGTGTTTTTTTAGTAAAAGAACCATCCTTTCATAGCTTCTAAAACTGTATGTTTACCTGTTAAAATAATCATTTTTCTCCACAGATATTGTGTACTATCAAATAATATTATGGTTTTTTTTTTGGACTATAAGCACTTCATTAAATCTGTATGAATCTATTGTTTTGCTGCTCTTTCTTTTTAGCTCAAGGAAGCATTGTAAGGTCGAATCATTTGGCCATTTTAAAAAGCCACTTCCAACACAACTGTTATATAGACATTAAATAGTTTCCAAGGGGTTTTAATACAAGGGGTTTCTTGCATTTTTTATACAAGAGTGCTTATAACAATTTTACTTAAAACTGGGCTTAGAAACTCATTTGATTCCCTGAATCACTAAATATGAAAATAAATGTGAAGCTGTTTACAATATAATTAATAGCAGTTATTAATGTGTCACATTATAATGGTAATTACATCCAGATATGTTGAGTTTTTCCCAAACCCCTCCAATCTATAGTGTCAGCAGATGGAAACAATGTCAAATTCTGTTACCATTTTTTTCAGCACCATAGATGTATTATTAATCCTGTGAGCCTTTAATAATGAGGAGTCTGCCTGGGCTCAAAGCCTGAGTCTAGGCCGGGTCCTTCCTCAGAGTGCTTAAATCACGAATAGAGTTCTTCTAGACTTTTGCATTTAGCACAAGATCTGTTCTTCCATTTCGTGAATGTATGAAGTAGGCCCTTATACACAATCTCTGTGACAGAGCTCCTAACACATCAACCCACTGCTACAATCAAGCTTTTTGTGATAAGAGAGTTTTCAACCATCTTGACAAATGATTATAATTGTCATAGTTATCATATGAAGCACTCGATATCCTCAAAGAGACTTAACTGTTTGATAGAATAGTACTTTTATAAGAGTTTATCAGCCAGCGGATTTCCATTCCTATGTACGGAAAGTGCATTTTACAGATCTAAAACTACAAAAAGATGAGCTCCTAGCCATGTCCACTGTTGTAGTAATCAAGCCCATTTCTTCTGAAAATATTTAACTATCTCATTAAATATACTTCTGGAGGATGCAGTGGCATTTTGTACATAAACAAGGAGAATGTCTTGCATTTATATCCATTCTTATTGGACTCCAGAGTTTTAGAAGTTTGGCCACTGAGTTAATTAGGCTGCCAGTCCTCCTCAAACCCCTTGGCCAACCTGACAACTCTAATGGCTGGAGAAAGATAATTTGCCAGACTGAGAAAGTTGCTATGAGGCTGGAGGGGAGTGCAGGACAAAGTAAGCAAATTTACAACCTGTCACCCTTAAAAGCTCTGAGGAATAATTTATGAGCTCTCAAAGTCAATGTCACAGAAACATGGGAATTTCTTATATAAGTCCTGAAACAGAGATCTGTGATTTAAAATTATAGGGAAATTCGACAAGAAGTTTTTACTACGTGTCCAAAGCAGTTTCAGAGTAAGACAGGGTGTGCAGCGTGCAGCTCCATTCAGCTTCTGGCCTGAGTATATTTCAAGTTAAGTATTGGATGTGGGTCCAGCTCCTCTGCCATGTGAATTTCAGATTGCGGAGTCCAAGATGCTCTTTCATATCTTCTGATGCTTCCACTGGCATTTACTATAGCAGGCAATGAGTGCAAGTTGTGATACCAAAAAAATGAGATAGGTGTCTACCTGTGTTTTGTGGAATCTGACTTATTTATTGCTTTATTTTGACTTTCTAAGTCAATATTTTATGCTACCTTGTACTACAGATCTTGTTCATATATATAGCTCTGTTGTAGAGAGTAGGGTAAAATACTGATTTAAAAAGTTAAAGCAGTATACTAATAATGATTTTATACATGCAAATATTACATGTGTATATTACACGTATGCACATATAAAATTATATGTACATGTATAGATAGATATATGTGTGTATGTCATTCATCTTGAATAGTTAGCAAGGTTTAAATAATAAAAACACATTTTAAATTTCTTCCTCATTTAATTAATAAAATAATTATAAATAGTGTGAGAAAGATGAGTTTAAGTCCTTTTTCTGGTCATCTTTTCAACCTGGTGCTCTCACCCTCAAAACTCCATGTCAAATTACTAAGCCCCAGTTCATGCGGTTCAGGGAGAATTTAAATCCTATGAGGAAAGCTGCCTCCTCACATCAACACTGTTATCTTCTTTGTGTGTTATGCCTCTTTCAGGGAATGCACTTGTTTACCCTCAAGAGCCATGGCACAGCCATAAATCTATATGACTATTTCGCTTTTCACAATCTGGAAAAATGGCAAAATCAAAGCCAAATGAATTGGGTGTTACTGTGATGCTGACAGTGTTTGCCTTGTAAAAGCCACAAACATATTCTGCTGTTCTGAGTCATGGATAGGCGAATATCTGGCATCAGGGCTCCTGGCCAGCTGATGTCTCTTCACGAGCACAGATTTTATCCCAGGGGACAAGCAAATAGGGAAAACCAGAGCATCGTGGCAGGGTAGCACTTGCTCCCTAACTTGAAGCCGTTGATGTCATTGTGGACTGGGTCAGCTCTCTGAAATATTTTATGCACTTTTCTTTCTACATAAACACATTTTAAAATACCAGTGTGCAGTTTTAAAATTAATTTTGCTATTAGGTGCTTCTGGGTGAAACACACCATAGTCTTTCTTGTTTGATTGCTCTGGGCACATCGGCAGACAATTTTCTCAATATCATAAAGAAAGCTGCTTTGTTGGTATCTAAAGGGCCAGATAGCGGGGAGGTAAATATTCAAATCTTCAGCACATCTCAACTTGATGTCACTGACAAGTCTTGACTATTGTCTTTTTTGCCTCGCTCCTGCTAAGCACAACCTACTACCCATAGACAGATTCCCTCCCTCAGTGTCTCCTCCATTTGTTTCTTAGCCCCAAGGCTCTGCTAACACTACACACTTTCATTAACTTTCCTTCATAGAATTAAAATCCTCCTGTAATACTCAAATTTCTAACTGTCAGGGCTGCCCTAGAATCAATAGCCAAGTGTCCTGTGACCAGGCTCCTGGGAGGGACAGAGACAAAACGATGCTGATAATTGTGTGCCTCAGTGTTATTTGGCATCAGAGGCTCACTGTGACCAGAAGTGAAAAGTGTGTCAGCATTTGCCCTCATTCTGCTGCTCAGCGTAGTGCCTCTGACAAGCAACGCTTCTTCATAGAAGCTGTTTTGGGAACTTGTGCAGAACATTTTATATCCATAAATCAAAGGACAGGGCTGCCTAGACCCTACTGTTTAGGAATAAGTGGAATTGAAAATGAAATGCCTAGTAATGAACACTTAGCTGAAAAGGTTAGCAATTTGGACAGAGAGTAGAAGATAAGAGAGTGACGACCGGGTGATTTATTTAATGGACAAAATACCTAATTTTGCAATTTGATACCATTTTCCTTTGTTCTGCTCTTCGTGGAGATGGAGAACAGCTGGCCAGTACCACCTATGTAAGAATCCATCATATTCTTGAGTACCATTAATAAATTTCTCCGAAGCCTTTTCTGCGTTAGAAAAAGACCATTTCCTTTAATCTTTCCAAAGTGGTAAATCAAGCCACCAGCACAGGAATTCAAAATGTTTTCTGAGGATGGTTTGCTTCTTATACTAGAGCCCAGAATGGAAACCTTACCGACTGAATGGTATGTGTGTGCGGTGGGAGGAAGGGGGGGTGAGATTTACTGTCAGTCAGTCAGGGGTGTCCAAACTTTTGGCATCTCTGGGCCACGATGGACAAGAAGAGTTGTCTTGGGCCACACGTTAAACACATTGTGACACGTAATCACAAAAAAACTCATAATGTTTTAAGTAAACTTACAATTTTATGTGAATTGTAAATCTATAGCCATGCCAGCCTGCATGTGGCGCACAGGCCACGGGTTGGGCACCCCTGGATGGAGGAGGAAATGACAAATGTAGAAATTCCAACTATGCTATTGGTTGGGTAGGAAACTAAGAAAACCCAGTGCACTGGGCCTCATCAGAAGAACAGGAATCCTAGTCAACCCAAGATTTTGGGAAATGGTTACTGAAAAGATATAAAGATCCAGAGCCACTTTGGGTAATATTCATCTCACCTCTCAGCAGCTGGATTTGGGGCTCCCTTACCTTTCTGTGCCGTTAATACTATGCAGCCATTAATGTGACTGGGCTGCATTGATCTGCTGCTGTTTCTATGACTCGTTAAACAACTGCTTTTTCCTTTGCTACTGGTAAAACTTCCAAAGTGTCAGTGATTGACCAATAAACATTTGTAGACCATTGATTGGATTATATAATGTTAACTGTCCTTCAGTCAGATGTTCATCCAGGGTTCAATCTGTAATAGGGGTCACATGGTACTTAGTACCCCTCCATCAATACAGGGGCTTCCTAGGACTTTTCTTACCGAGTGGGACAGGAAGCTACTCAGAAACTGTGTTGAGCCAGTCTACTAGGATTGGTTTAGATGCTTAGGAGTAGGGGGAGAACAACTTTCCTCTGTTGCCATTCCATCTAAACACATCCTTAGGCTTACAAATGCCTTTTTCTACATCAATGGCTACCTCACAACTAAACAAATGTCAAAGCTAGAAATAGGGATCCTTGGTTACTCATCTCTCTTCACACGAGTCATCTCATTTTTAATGATCTTTGTGAATTCTGGGCACTTGCCTTTTCCCTTAATTATGTTTCTCCATTTCTTGCATGGCAATTGATTTATTTTAGTTTTCCCTGTCCTATGGAATCGATTTCAGAAATTTGTGATATTCTAAAAAATCATTTATCACTTGAATTTTAAGTGCTTTAAGATGGAATTTTGTGAAGTCCTTTTTTATGCTGGTTAAATCCCCAACATTTCAGATTTATTTATCAATTTCATAAATGTTTAATGTAAAATTTTCTCTTCTGTTTTCCTTAATTTTGCTACTTTTTAACTTATTGAATTAAATGCTCGGTTCATTTAATTTTATTTCTTTTATATATAAATAAGATTTTAAAACATCTATGAATTCTTAAAAATACCAAGTTGTATCTTTATCTGCTGTCCTGAATGGATGTTCATGGTATATTGTTACCTGTGAAAGGCACAGTTAAGGGGCTATATCTTTAAAAGTGCGAATTTTATTCTACATCATTAACACGTTAGTCATAGTTGCATGCAATGTAATATTACAAACTTCATGAGACTGAGAGGGAGCAACTGACACACATGGGTTATTTTAGCAACAGCAGATGTCATCTTTGTTAAGCATGTCCTTTAGTTTATTCTGGGTTTGGACCATCTCCCTCCAGCAGCTACGCATTCACGATCTTGCTCTTATGTGATCTGGGCTGTGAGACTTTTCAGAAAGGCTGCCGGGGCCCAGGGACTTCCTCCCCTCTTCATCTCACGCTGACTTTGGTGTCCACAGTTTCTTGAGTTCTTATGACATTGTGTCACTTTTTTACTATTTTTCTAATTATTGAAGTAACTGTTTGTTGTAGAAGTAAAAAAAACAGACAAACAAAACAGACATACAAGAGAAAGTTAATCAAGTATCACTGCCTGCTTGGAATAATCTAATAACTTGATGTGTACATGCTTTTATTTGTTATTATATGAATTTGTACAACCACATTTAAAAATATTTTTTATGTTTATTTTCCAAAAATGGAATTGTGGGACACATTATTTTGTTACCTGCTTGTATTACTTAACAATATAGTATGAACATCCCTTCAGGCCAATAGATATAGAAGTAATGATATTCTTGATTTAAAAAAATTAGCAGTGGTAAAATTTACATATCATAAAATTTACCATCTTAACCATTTATAAGTATACAGTTTGCAGTACTCAGTGTATTTGAATTATTGTGCAACCAATTTCCAAAAGTCTGTTCATCTTACAAAATTAAACCTCTATACCCATTGAACAGCTCCTGCTTACCACATCTCCCAGCTGGTGGCAACCACCATTCTGCCGTTCATCTTCTAACCCTGTGTTTCACTACTCTAGGTACCTTGTATAATGGAATCATACAGTATTTGTCTTTGTGACTAGCTTATTTTACTTAGTGTAATATCCTCAAAGTTCACCGATGTTATAACATATGCCAGCATTCCCTTCCTTTTTAAGGCTGAATATATATATAATAGCCACATTTTGGCTATTATGAATAATGTTTCAATGAACATGGTTGTACAAAACTCTCTTAGAGACTCTGCTTTTAATTCTTCTGCGCATATTTCCAGAAGTAGAATTGCTAGATCTTATTACAACAGTATTTTAAAATTTTTTTGAGGAGTCAACATATATTTTTCCATAATGGCAACACCTTTTTACATTTTCATTAAGAGTACACAAGTGTTCCAATTTCTTCAGTAACCTACTCTTTTGATAAACTTCATTTTTACTACAAAATCTTTTTATTACAAAATGATAAGCATGTATCTTAATTCTATAATGTGACAATATCACACTCAAGCATATCATATGACATTTTAGGTGAAATGTTCAAAGTAAAACTATAAATTATTACACACATATTATTACCCTACAAACTAAACTCAAGCAGACCTTGCTTCTGCTGGACCCTGTATATACATGAAGGGGGCTAAAAAAACCCAGAATTATCTTTAGGAGAGCTGGCCCCTTGTGGTACAAACTTCCCTGCTACATGAGTGTTCTAGGAACACATCTGTATCAGTGTACCAGCTGGCGTTGTTGTGAGAGGCTTGATTCAGCTTCAGTGAATTTTTTTTGAAGACTCTTTTAATGCATATGTCCATTTCACAATGGGTAATTTATCAGCACACCTGCCCACACTGTGCGGAGTGTTCAATAGTTTTTTGACCAAAATGACCTGATCCCCATGCCCCACCTCCCTATTCATTCATGTCACCCCAAGTGATTTTTTTGTTTGTTTCCCTGCATGAAAAAAGTTCTCAAAGGGAAACATTTTGCTGATGTCGAAGAGGTGAAACAAAAAATGGCAGAAGTGCTAAATGGCATCAAAATTGATGAGTTCAAAACTGTTTTGAGCAGTGGAAAAAAAACATCTCAATAGGTGTATTGCATTAAGTGGAGAGTACTTTGAAGGTGACTAAAGTTTAAACATGTAAAAATAAATCTACACTTTTTTATAAATTACATGTTTTTGGGGTCCTCCCTTATATTAGCATATTATTGTTGTTGTTATTGTTATTATTATTATTATTTGCATGTATGTGCCTTTCTTCCAGTTACTGTGAACTTGTACAGGGAGTTTATGGAGAGATAGCACTGTTTGGTTTGGGCCGTGAAAGACAGCTGAGATATCATCTGGTGTGATGAGGTGTATAACCTCACCCCTTCTGGCAGTGCAGCTGACCCTGCAGTAACCCTCATTGGCTCTGGGTATTGGGCCTCTTCACATGCTATTGCCATAATCATTATGCTTCCCTTGAGCCTGATATCACACTATAACAGATTGTCCAGTTTAGATTCAATAAATCTTAATCTTTGAAAAAATATCTAATTAAAATTATGCCCATATCCCTAGAAAAAGGCACAAAGGTATTCAGTATTTACTTTCACATTTGGTGGTTTTAATGTCCCTTGAATCTCTCATGGATGCCCCCTGAGGATTCCCTGGGTTAAGAACACCTGCTCCAAAATCTGACTCAGCTCTTTCAGGTGGATAAGCAGGAATGAATGAAACTATCCAAGCTTATTATTTGTCCTGCTTTCCCAACACTGCTCTCTCTCTCCATATCTTTGTACTAATCTTGATCTTCCCCATATGCTGCCTCTTCTCTTCACTGGTCATTGTTTACTTATGGTGGAACACACCCTTTAATTTATTTTTATGTTGCTAACATATGGTGTTCATTCTGTCTATTACCTATTAATTCTCAAGACATCTCCAAGTAGGTGGGGAGTCTCACATCATCAATCAGATTCAGTAGAGAAGGCACAACTGCCTTACAGTGATTGTCAGTAATGCTTTGCCATGAAATAGATTATTCAATGTGGTTAGACAGCTTTGAATACTATCGGGTATTTCTGTTTTACCTTAAAAATTTCTTCTTTTACCCTTGCTCCAGGCCCTCCATTTTTGGTTTTCAAAGATGTCAATTGAAATAGAAGTGGGAATTCAATAACTGGTACATGACATCCCCAATAAAACGGGCCTGCTTTTTGTGATCTAGTTCTGAATGAACCATACCTTCATTGCTATATTCCATTTATTCAAAAGAGTATGTTTTTCTTAAAAAAAAAAAGTAGTATTTATATTTAAAAACAAGGAAAAGTAGTCACAAAAAGTAAAGTCCATGAATTTTCAGCAAATTTTTTTTACAAGAGAAAGAGCAAAAAGTATTTCTGGTATTTATGTACATTTAACTGTAAATTAACATGTCAAATAAAAAAAAGTTGATAGAGACTCTCCAAAGTAGCAGTCTATGACATGCTTACAAGTGCATTTGCATTTCAATTTTTACCCAATGTTTCATTGTGTCCCTTAAAATCTACATTTGTTTCAAGTCTATGTTGTTATAATCCTTCAAAACGCACTTGTCAGCATGTCTTGCAGCCTGTCAAGGCCTAGCAGGTTCACGCTGGATTTGGGCAGATGGAAGAAAAGTCATGGAGCCCTGGGAATGCTTGACATTCCTTTATTCAAGGGTGGTTGAGCCACTCATGCTGCAAGCTGTGTGTTCCCCTGCGTGTCCATCAGCAAGTCCCCTGACATGTCACCTGTCCCCCAGCAGGACATCCCTAACTCCCTTATATATTAACTACAAACAAAGCCCACAAAAAGCCAGAAAACATTGTATAACACTGAGATTCTGCTCATGAAGGCCAACTCAATGTTATGGGAGCTGTTTATCAGACCCAGTCTCAAGGCTGTGAGAACACAGCTTATCTTAGCTGCCCAGACATCTGGGTAAGGAAGCCAGACTGCCTCCATTTACCCTACAATCCACCCCTTCTGGGTTCCTCATCACGCAATCTACACCAGGATGTCTTCCATGAAGGTTCCTTTGGCCAGGAGGGCAGAGCCCTGTACACATAAACCACAACAGCAGTACAAGCTGCAACAGCACACAACCTAAACACTGGTGATAAGGTCACCCCTAGGTATAGCAGCCAGTTCAATTTCCCAGCAAGTAAGGCCACCCATGTGGCCCATACCCAGTGGGAACTGCAACCCATGCATCATTTAATGCCTTCCAGAAATACTTTCAAGTTTTAGTCTGACACAGAACTGTCAGAGTCCAGCCCCCTGGGCTTATCCTTCGGGGTTCTCAGTGCTAAGGGAGAATGGTCCAGCCAGCTCCATGGCTTTGGCTGTGAGCACCCTGAGCCATTCCATACAGAGTAGCTGCCTAATGGCTGGGCCAGTCATACTGCTGCTCTACCCCAACATAGATATCAGTCCAGGTCAAATTTTACAAGGGATGTTCACTGTTCCACTGGTTTTGAAGCCAAGTCCAATTTGAGACAGAAGCAGAAGAGATGCACCATGGGAGGCCAGCTGATGTGCTCAGGGAGATTTCAGTGCAGACCCAGAACACTGATTGGTCAGCGACTGAGGCATAGGTATGTTCCCTGTCCACTAAGGTGTTATTCTATACCTTAAGGGCAGAAAAACACAGCAGTTTTTATAGGCACCAATAAGGGTAACTCACAACCCTCAGGCAACATGCAAGCAAGCTTCTGACCAGCCAATAAGACAGTGACTGGCAGAGGGGGCCTTCCCGGATGCAAATACCATACCTTTCATGCCTCAACTCAGGGCTCAGTATCTACTTGTAACAACAGTGGAGAACTCATAATGGGCCATAGGAAAATCACAAAGTTGTCATGAAGAAGCATTTCATGGTCTGCTGGCCCTGGATATGTCAGCTTTAGGATTGGGGGTCATGTCCCAATCACCCAGGGTACTATTTGCAAATTCTTCTCTACCCCTTGTCCCCAAGGGGCAACAAGAGCTACCCAATGCATGTGGGTGGCTTTTATTTCTCAAGGCCACATCCAAATAGCTGTTTGCCCTTGCTCCAGGCCCTCAAGAGCGGTCAAGAGAACATTCCCCTGTTTTTCCGTGCCTGGTTTCAGCAAAGTATCCTTAGTCTGTACCTGCAGCTGACTTGGAGCAGCAGTTCGGGGAAGCAGCGCTTCTACTGGAGCTGGGTGCCCCCTCCAGCTTCTCTCATTTAGAATCCAGAGGACAGTCCATAAGGGTTTCATCTAACCACACAGCATAGGGGTAGCAGCCACTGCTCTCAGGCCCTGCTTTAAGAAACCATTGTATGGTTCAATAATTTCAGCAGCTTGAGGATGATAGGCCACATGGAATTTCCAGGCAATTTGAGATCTCAAGACCATCGATATACCAAGGCCCCAATAAGATGTGTCCCTGATCACTTTCAATGATTAAGGGTCACCCATAAGCAGCATGTTAACTGCTCCAGCACAGCAATTACTACTTTCTGATTTGGGTGCTGTGTGGGATAAGCAGCCAAAAGTCTAGGAACCATGTCCACACCTGTGACAGCATACTTATAGCCCTCTGAACTAGGTAGGGGCCCCAATTACATCCATTTGCCACCAGGTCAGTAGTACCTGTCCCCACACCACCTGCCCAGTAGTTACCACAGGCCTTTGGGGATGCTCTTGTGAGTAGATAACACAGGTCTCACAAGCTTCTTGTACCTATGGTAAATCGACAGGTAACCCCCAAGTTTTGATGATGGACCACATAGTCTTTTGCCTAACATGTAAGGTGAGACGAGGGTGTAGACATTGGGCCACTTCCCTTCCTGAGGGATAGGAGGTACTGTTTCTAGCCAGTGCTCCTTGGATAGAGTATCAGCCTCATCATTCCAGGAGAAGCAAGAGTGAGTGCCCGTTCACATGCTATACAGTGATTTGCTTCTGGTGGCCTAATTTCCAGAGGTGTTGCCATAAGGCCTGTCCCCATAAGGACCTAAGTATAACCATCCATTTATTTGCATGCCATGTAGAGATCCACAATGTTTACCCCTGGTATATCGCCCAACTATCTGTGCAAATAGTCAGGGGCAGTGCTTCATTGACAGCCACGAGCCACATGCCATGCAGTTCTGCCCGCTAGTTACTCTGTCTTATGCCAGTGTCAAACCAGATTGTGTCTTTCTCTGATTGAATTGCTACAGCAAGCCACACAGCAGGCTGGCCCCTGCTGGACCCTTCAGTGAACCATGCATCTGAGGGAATAGGTACCTGACCTTCATGGAAGAAGCTAGCCTCCATTTCTTCTGTAGGGACAGGAGTAAATTTCTAGTCTACATAAGTAGCAGGACCTAGCACTTCCTGTAGCTCAGACTGTAAGGGGCTAGTGGACAGAGTACTCCTTTGTTGCAGATAAGTTCTCCATGTAGCCAACTTAGTGGGCATCTGAGCTGTCCCATTACAAGGCTTGGCCATCCAGTCCCGGACCCACCCTGCAATAGGATACGTGGTCCTTACGGTTGTGGGGGCAGTTCCTGTTGTAGTCTCCATGGCCAACAGGGCAGCATATACTGCAACCAGTTGCTTTCCAATCAAGGAGACTGTACCTCTGCTCCCTTCCATAGTTGGGACCAGAAACCCAAGGGTTGATTTAGCTGTTCTGACCACTGTCACAAACCCCATCCAAATGTTTCTTGTGTCACATGCCCATCTAGCTCACAGGGTCTAGGAGGATCCAGAGCATGCAAGGCCTGGGCTAGCTTAATGATGCACGTTGCTCTTTGGAACATTTGCTCCCAGGTCATGGTCCAGTCCCAGTTCACTTCCTTTTTCACCGAAGAATACAAGGGATGAAAGACTTGTGCAAAATGGGGCAAAAATGCTCTCTGGTGACCCAACGGCCCCCAAAATGTCTGGAGCTGTTTCACAGTGGTAAGGGTTGGATATGCCTGAATTTTATCTACCACGGCACTAGGGATGACTATTATCCTACCCAACCAGACAACCCCTGAGAATCTGACAGACAATCCAGGTCCTTGCAGCTTGGCTTCATTGACTGCCCAGACACATGACTTCAGGTGAAACAGCACTTGCAGCACTGCTTTTTCTAACTCTGCAAGAGAATTACTGGTTAGCAAAATGTCATCAGTATAATGGAACAGGCATCCTTCTGGAGGCTGTGGCCACTTTGCCAGATCCTCTGCCACAATCCCATGACAGGTAGTCAGGCTGTGCAAATACCCTTGATGGAGCACTGTAAAGGTCCACTGTCAGCCTTCCCATGTGAAGGCAAACTGATCTTGATGCTCTGGAACAACGTCAATGGAAAAAAAGCCATTTGTTAGATCAGCTACCAAGTGGTAAGTTCCTAGCTCATTAGTTCCCCGGTCCATTAAGTCCAACACAGAAGGGACCACTGCATGTAGTGGAGAAATGACCTCACTAAGTTCCCAGTAATCAACTGTCATTCTCCATGTACCATCTGGCTTTTACATTGGCCATGCAAGAGAGTTAAAAGGACTATGGGTGGCCCTAATTATCCTTATCTTTCCCAACTCTCCCATCATGGGGGTGGCAACTGAACAGGGGAATGATCAGCCTGTTCCTGCAGAATGGCTTTTACCACTCATACCTGCAGGCGAAACTCTCCTGTGGTCATGTGTAGCCACAGTTCCTGTAGCACATCAATATTCAGGATATACTCAGGAATGGGAGATACATAAACAGTATACTCACGGGGGCAAGCATCCATACCCAAAGAGAGCTGTACAGCCTTCACCCTCAAACTATGTCCCCCATAGCCATCAACAGAGACCTCAGGCCCTGGACGTTTCTCATGGTTTCCATGTAAGAGGGTACACTCTGCTCCTTTATCCAAGAGAGCCAAAACTTGCTCGACGTTTGCAGAGGATCAATGAACAGCAAATTTGACATGCAGCCTCTGGTCCCCTCCCGTCCCCTGTAGACGAGTTCCTTGGCGCCCCTCCCCCCCCCTCCCGTCAAAAGTCTAAAGAATATCTCCCCCTTCACCTCAGGAAGTTGACGCAGCCAGATGATCTTCCAGCTGGACTGGATGGGCTTCTCGGTGTTCACCTCCAGATTTCCCCGCCAGTTTCTTCTTCTTTTGGGGCCACAGGAAGTGTTGGTCAGCTCGCAGCTGCTTCCAGAGCTCTGACAGGTACGTGTTTGGTTTCCTATCAGTTTTGGTGTGAACTCCAGCCCCTAAAAGTCTGACCACATCTGTGTTCTGGTAATCCGCACAGGGGTGCTGTTTGACCAAGAAACGGAGGAGCTCTGAGACTGCAAGAACAGCTTTTGGCTGATGGTTGAGACCCCGCTTCTCCCAGACTGGCCACCATCATCCTGATGTCATTTATGCGACGGCTGACATATGGGGCTAAAATCACCTCTTGGGACTAGACTGCAAAGCACCTATGTCTACAACAGAGGATATAACTCAGGGAGTTAATAACACCGACCTGCAGAATTTGTATAACAATTTAATGAGATAATGTATAATTAAGTACTTTGGTTATACTTTCTGGCATACTTTATTCACTAAATAAATGCCATTTCCCTTTCTATCTCTTTCTTGGTTGGTGGGTCTTATTTATTTTTTTTCTATAAAGTCTAAATGTAGTCACTTTCAATAGTTTAATAGGATGGCCCGTGGAATAAATTATTTGTTTTCTTTTTACTTTAATTCCAATAGTATGTATTGATGAGATAAATGATTATTAGATAATCACACTCATTGTGTTAGATTATTTTGAATTAAATCTGTGTAGCAGAAAAGAATAGAACAATGACACAGAACCACAGAAATGGAGATTATATGGAGGGTTAGCAACAGGGGAGTGGGAGGAGGAGAAGGGGGAAAAGGTACAGAGAATAAGTAGCATAGATAGTGGGTAGAAAATAGACAGGGGGAGGGCAAGAATAGTGTGGGAAATGTAGAAGCTAAAGAACTTATGACCCATGGACATGAACTAAAGGGGGAATGTGGGTGGGAGAGGGCGTGCAGGGTGGGGGGAATGATGGGGGAGAAATGGGGCAACTGTAATAGCATAATCAATAAAATATATTAAAAAAAGAAAAAAAAGAATAGAACAATGACAGAAATGTCTTGTTCTTATAAGCATTGTACCTGTGTCTGTGCTTATCCTCCGATACTGGTATGCATTAAGGGTCTTTAATGCCCAAGAACAGCTTTTGGCATTTCAGCTGGTGCACATCTGCTCAACAGAGACTGAAAGACAGTCTTAAATTGAAACACAGTTATCTAGGAGGCATTTGGATAAGTACCCTCATAAAAGTAACTTTCTTTTCTTGTTTTTTTTTTTTTTTTTTTTTTTTAAAGGATAGGGGGAGTTAATTCAGATAGAAGTGACCTGACCATGGGGCTTAAGTATCATGTGGTTGGGAACCACACCAGGGGCTCAGCATAGCAATAGCAGATGTTAAGGCCAGGAAGAGAGAAAAACAATACTCCTACCAGAGAGATTAGACCCAAATGTGAAGGGGTAAGCAGGTATGTACCAGTATGAAATTGCCCAATGTTTATGACCAGTATCTGCTCCGATAGGTCAGGGGTTGTGCTGTATCAATTGTTAAAATCATAAATGATTACTTAAAACATTTATTCCTAAAGAGAGAATCATTAAGAGTGCTAACTACCAAACTGAGTAAGGGAGTTAGAGGAGGGAAGTTAGGACTGAGGTAACAATAGGGTTTAGAACTAACAGATTAGAATCAAGAAAACCAGAATTGATAAAACTGAGCTAAGAAGCAAGTCAGAGAAGACCCTATACTATGGCTTTGAGTATCATGCATTATTTAAAACTTGTCTTTTGGGGTTGCATTTGAAGTAGAGATGAAATAGTTTGGCCTTACTTAAAGTATGGGTGGCAAAATGTTAGTAATATAACTATATCTTATTTATATTTAATTGTAAACATTTTTATCTTTTGGGATTTTGGAAAATTATTTCTTAGGTTATTTACACTTTTATTTTTTTTGGTATTTCAAGTTGATCCTATTATCTTCAAATTAAAATTATTCCAGAATTTGCATTGATATTTAGGAAAAGTTGTATTACAGTGCAGAGGTTTCTTTTATTTGGGACAATAGTTGAACTGAATTCCCTAAATTGTATAAGTTTCCTGATCTTTTACTAAAATAAAAAAGTATGTTTTGCTCAAGTAAGCATTTTTTCCTTTTGAATTTATACATTTCTAATATCCTGACACCTCCCAGGTAAGATAAATGGGTTTCTGTGGAATAAGATAACAATCGTTCAAACTTCAATCATGTTGAAAGGCTCTAGACATCACTTTTGCAAACTAATGTTAGCATTTTAGAACACACAATAGCAAAAGCATCTTTAAGGTGAAACATCTGGATCAATTCTAATTATGCAGTAGGTATTGCTGAATGACTCTCTCCTGAGAGATTGAGGCATTTATAAGAAATGAAAAATAAAGTGAGGGAGAGAAGAAGAAGAAGAAAGATAGGAAGTAAAAAGAAAGAAGCAGTCTCTATCACTACAGCAAGTACCTTACAAACATGTAAAATATGCTGACTTTAAGTGCAATCCATATACATGATACTTATAAAAATAAATATAGTAACATGCTCTTAACCGACACATTCTTTTTGCAAATTTGAATCACTGTAATCAGAAGTTCCAAATGCATTTCAGAAATAGTGGAAATAATCTGCAGTAAGCATTCTTTTGACTTATACGGCAGATTGTATGAACTGTTCTGAGTTGGTGTGCCTCCAGCTGAAAACTGCTTGCTAATTATGGGTAGTATATGACAACAGTATACACACAGCCAGTCAGGCTCTAGGTATAAAATCATACTCCCGAATGTCACCTTGACCTCTCTCTTTATTGCACCTGTGCCTATCACACCTTTCAGTTCTGACAGCAGTTAATACCACTGCAGTAGTTAGTGTTTTATTTTACATACAAATGTCCTCAAATGATGGGATCACTAAAAAGCCATCTCTCTTCTCCCACCTTCCCAGCTCAGGCTGAATGCCAGCAGCACCAAGTGCGCACCAGCCGCCCACTGCAGACACCGTTAAGCTGGCTGATGGCAGTGGTGCGTCAGCTGGCTGAGTGTGTTATTGCACTTAGAACAGGTGTTTGTCTTTTACACAACCCTTAACTTCCATATTTTACTCAGTTTTATAAAATAAAACTCCTCCACTCCGTGTCTTAGGAAAGTAGATATGATGCACAGGATGGCAAATCAATACAAAATGGAAGAAAAATCTTACTTCAGAAATAGAGGCTGGAATAAAAGTGAATAAACTAACTTCTGAGTCCCAGCTGTCTCATTTGAGTATGAATTTTTTGAAACTATGGAAAATATTTAAAGGAAGAAGAAAATATGAAGTTAACAAAAATGCCTTGGCTGAAAAATGAGGTGGAAAGATGAAGCTTTGTAAGAGTCTGTCCAGAAAATACACGTACCTCTGTAGTTTAAAGTCTAAACCAAGCAACAGAGTTTAGAATAAGTGCTTGAATCAATAAAAAATGATGTGGTTATTTCCAGAATATAAATTGTTGGCCCAGAATCAGCATTTAAGGGAAAACTTAAAATACAGCTACAGAAAAAGACACTTCAAAAAATTTGTTTAGACCATCGACAAAGAAAGCAAAATTTGAGATTTATATAATATTTAAATCTGATGAAACAAGGCTTATGGGAAAGTCAGTGCCCTGTAAAAACTGTATTCTCAAAGGAGGAAAAGAGTACTGCTTGGTACTAAGCAGGTGAGACCTTCTTTAAAGGAGCTTAGCAATGAACACCTCATTGAAAAGAAAAGTGTGGAATCACCAAAAAAGTCTCCCTGAAGGGATGTTATTTTTGAACATCATTAAAATGTCCGTATTACCCAAAGCAATCTATAAATCCAATGCAATTCCATTCAAAATATCACTAGCATATTTCACAGAATTAGAACCAAAAATACAGAAGTTTTTGTGGAACTACAAAAGACCCCAAGAGACACAGCAATCATAAGAAAGAAGAACAAAATCAGAAGTATCATACTACCTGATATAAAACTATACTAGAAGCCTTTACTATTCAAAAGAGCATGGCACTGGCACAGAAAGACACACAGATCAATGAAAGAAAACAAAGAGCCCATAAATAAACCCATCCCTTTATGGTCGATTAATATGTAATAAAAGAAGCAAGAACATACAATGAGGTAAAAGTAGACTCTTCAATAAATGGTGTTGGGAAATTGGACAGGTAAATGCAATAAAATAAAACTAGACTGCATTCTTATATCAAATGCAAGAACAAACTCAAAATGGATTAAAGACTTACATGTAAGACTCAGACCATAAAAATCCTAGTGGAAATCATAGACAGTAAAATCTCAAACATTTCTCTTAGCAGTATTTCTTTTTTATACTCTTTCTTCTCGGGCAAGAGCAAAAAAGCAAAACTAAACAATTGGGAAACAACTAAAACTAAATGATCTAAAACTAAAAATATTTTGCACAGCAAAGTAAGCCATCAATGAAACAAAATGAAAAGACTATCTACTGAATTAAAGAAGATATTTGTTGATAATACATCTGATAAGTTAATATTCAGAATTTATAAAGAATTCATACAAGCCAATACCAAAACAACAACGACAATCCAATTAAAAAGTCAGCAGTGGATCTGAATAGACACTTCTCCAGAGAGGACATACAGATAGCAAACAGATATATAAAAAGTTGTTAAACATCACTATTAATCAGAGAAATGCAAATTAAAATCACAATGACATATCACCTTGTGCCTGTCAGAATGGCTCTCATCAATAAATCAACAAACAAGTGTTGGTGAAGATGTGCAGAAAAGGGGACCCTGGTGCACTGTTGGTGGGAAAACAGATTGGTGCAGCCACTGTGGAAAACAATATGATGATTCCTCAAAAAATTAAAAAAAAAAACTGCATTGTGACCCAGTGATCTCACTTCTGGATGTATAGTCAAAGAAACCCAAAACACTAAGTCGAAAGAATATATGCAATACTACGTTTATTTCAGTGTTATTTGCAATAGCCAAGGTTTGAAAGCAGCTCAAGCATCCATCAAAAGATGAGTGGATAAAAAAGTCGTGGTCGTATATGCAATGGAATTTTACTTAGCCAAAGGAAATAATGAAATCTTACCATCTGTGACAGCATCAATGAGTGGAGAGGGTATTATACTCAGTGAAATAAATCAGTTGAAGACAGACAAATACCACATGATTTTACTTACATGTAGAATCAAAGGAACAAAATAAATAATTTAAATAGAAATAGACTCATGGATAAAGAGATCAGACTAATAGTTACCAGAGAGGAGGTGGAGTTGGGAGACTAGGTGAAAAGGAGAAGAGATTAAGAAGCATAACTTGGTAGTTACAAAATAATCACAGGGATGTAAAGTGCAGCACAGGGAACATAGTCAGTAAAATTGTAATAATGATTTATTGTCTACGTGGGTACGAGAAATATTGAAGGGAACATTTTTTAAAGTGTATGATTGTCTAACCACTATGTTGTACACCTAAAACTAATACAAAATAACATGAAATATAAACTATAATTGAAAACAAATTCAATTAAAATGAGTAAATAAGTAAATACATATATACATACATACATAAATAAGAGAGATGTCATTTTTGTCCACTAATGTATCCCAAATGCCTAAAACAATGCCCAACATCCAGCGGGTCCTCAACAAGTACTTGCTAAGTTATTTGAAGAAGACTAAGCTAGTTTAATCCATATTTTTTAAAAAATCATAACATAGTTTGTATTGTGTTTCAGGTGATTATACTGCACATCTGTAAAATATATATTTGTTTTTATTTTTGCTCCATTAATTTTGTAATCATTTTTTGGTATATTGGTTTGGTATGGAATGACTTTTCAGCAATTGAACCTGAGTTCATAACAAGACATCAACAGGAAAAAAATGGGGTCAGTTTGTGACAGGTGGGCTCACAGCTGTCCAGGACTAGTTATTTGTCTGCAGTTATTTATCTTGTTCTTTTCTTTTTCTCTCTTCTTTTCCCCAGGAACATCCAAAAAATTGTCTTGGTATTTTACAATTTCTTTTTTTACTTTTTCTTTTTAGGTTTCTTTCCCTTTATATCACACAATTTGTTGGCTAAGACCTAATAAACTTCTCTCTTTTATTCTCCCCCTGCAATAAAATGAAAGCTACCAAAAATAAAATGCCCTAATGGTATTTAGAATGCAATAATAGTCCGGAAGATGGACTACAATATGCTAACATGTGAAGTGATAGTATATATAATAACATCAGTGCCACTAACTTTTAACACCACTGAAAGTCATAGGATGGCTCGATTATCCAGAGATGTCTCATTTTATCTTCTCTTCTCATCAAACTTCTCTGCCAGCAGAAGGATTAAACCTGCATTGTTAAAATTACTATTAAATATTGGTATTTTGACTTCATTTCATTTTACTATTGGAATTTTAGGTGAATTTATGTTAAAATTGGAAAACTATAGTATTCAGCTATCTGTGTAAAAATATTTTGTGGGATTGCCAAGAAACTGAACCATTTGTAACATTGTTTCTAAGGGAAAAATATACTTTTGGATCATCCCCTGTTTGTAACGAAGGGCTGTTGGTGCACCTAATAGAAAGGGGGTTTGTATCAGGTGTTGCATGGGAAACATTAGATGGAAATGATAGACTAAATGACTTTTGCTCTGGTAAATTTCATAGAGAATCCTCAGTTTGCTTTATTCTTCTGATACTGTTATTTTGTGTTGATTTAATTTTAATTATTTTTTTTTTTGCCCGTTTAGAAAATAATTCCTGGAACTCTAAAATTTCAGCAATAACAAAGCACATAGCTCTCTTTTCTTCAGATTTATAGAGCTTTAGATTACAAAAGTTTCTTCAATTGACAATACAAGAGAATATATGAGGTCTGTCCATAAAGTATCCAGCCACACAGCATGGAAAAATGGAGATATTTATTGAAGAAGACGCAAGCTACAAGAAACATTTTATATAGGACAATGATGCCTCAGTCCTGTACAAAGTAGGCATGTTGGGACCTCATGGAGTTCTCCCAGTGTTTCTCCCACTGTTCAAAACACTCTGTAAAAATCTTTCGTTGGAATTGCCATCAACTGTCGCACTGTATTTTCCCGAATCTCATCAACGGCCTGAAATCTCTTCCCTTTCAAAGGTGATTTTAGTTTTGGGGAAAGCCAGAAGTCACAGGGCACCAAGTCTGGGACATAGCGGGGGCTGAGTAACCTGGGAGATTTGACGTTTTGTCAAAATACTCCACAAGAGACAGGATGCATGAGTGAGCACACTGTCATGATGCAGCTGCCAATCACCAGTTGCCTGTAGCTGCAGCCTCTGAATCATCCAAAGTTTCTACAGAGGAATATTGAAGCTTAACGCAAAATTTGATGCAGATTTATCGCTCTACTTGCTCACTTTGAATGTGACAGCCACACAGTACACATGCTCACTCAATGGCATCTACCACCCCCACTGACTAGCTCAGTGAAGTCATCACTGTTCACACATGTGCATTCCAGTCCACTCTCCTTGACTGCCAGGTTACATTAATATTGCACAGACTGTTCTTGTTACGTTAACAATGGCTGGACTTTTTCTGGACAGGCCTTGTATATCTAATTTGCTTTATCTCAATTAAGGTTTATCCTTTAAAATTTTTCATAAGCATATAACCATTGTTTTAGACTGCCCAACTTACAAACAAAGCAGAGAAGGATCTGGACTAAACCAAGAATGAAATAAATGTGCGAATGTTGAATACAAATTACCAATCATGTTTTGCATTTTTATCTTTTCCCCTTTCCATTTGCACAGATAATAAAAACACCTCCATGGCATGAAAGTGATGTAATACCTGGAAACGATCATTTCAATTTTAATGTGTTAACACACAAACATTTTTTTATTTCTGTCTCACTGAAACATGCCAGGTCTATCTTTTCTGCTTTTGCCTTAAACACTTTTTGAACAGAAGCTAAAAGAATAAAAGATTCTGGCTTTGTGTGTTCTGCATTCTGTTCTGCATGCTTATGTGCTAAATGGTAGTCAACCGTATAATAACAGCAGAAACTTCCTTTGGGCAGGTCTTTCATCTCAGGTAGCAGCTTACTCTAGCTATAATGGTTAATTTTATTATTGGCGCCTAGGCAAAACCCAGTGAAGCTGCAGCTTCAGAGAACACTTGTACATAAGAACTATCCTGGGCATTCATAGTGCTGGCTGTAAATAGCACCTCCTCCACTTTCATCATTCAGGGTGGCTTGATTTTTAAAGTGCTAATAACACTGATGGACAATGAGCAGTTCACAGTTTTGTTTTGTTTTCCCACAAAGTAGATAAAAATGGATTTCAATGGTTTAGCAGTGATTCACACTAATAAGAACCTGGGAGGTTCACCTGTGGATAAGGTCACCAGGAGTCAGAAATATGAGGTGGCTGTCAAAGCGGATGTGTTTTGGAGTGTGCTAATAGAGCACACCAGTCACCATCCACTGGGCTGATGAGATCCTTGGAGCCAGGTCAGACAGCAGGTCCGATTGTAGGGGAGGCATTGGCAAACTGCAGTGTTTTCAGGAGATGCTGAAGGCTCTGAAACGCAAAGGCAACAGGAAGCCTTTCCTCAGTGAGCTAATTAAAGTCCATATGTGAAAGCCCTAAGAAATGGGCAGAAACAGTGTCTGCACTCTTTCAAAACCATGCTTTGTCTGATGAGTGGGTTGTTTTCTTTTAGACTGAATGTACCACTTCAGATACTGCTCAATATTGGGACTTTCCTTACACTTGGGAGCAGGGGAGGAATCTCATCCCCTATTTATTTTCCTTACACAACATTTTGACACTACCATAACAAACTTTCTCAAGGCCTAAGCAGAGGAAAGACCAATGTAGAGGCTTTGCTCAAAAAT
This sequence comes from Glossophaga mutica, assembly GCA_039655065.1. Classification (NCBI taxonomy): domain Eukaryota; kingdom Metazoa; phylum Chordata; class Mammalia; order Chiroptera; family Phyllostomidae; genus Glossophaga; species Glossophaga mutica. The sequence goes on along the minus strand of CM077304.1, from coordinate 168,675,157 downwards.
ATTAACCTTTACAAAATGAAAAAGCATTTGAATTTAATGACATAGGACTCTACTAAATATATAAGAACAGCATGAATGCCTGTGCCCACAGAACTGCTCAGACCTGAGTGTTTAGGGCAGGAGTGCCTGCACTGACCAAATTATTTCTGCTTTACAATTTATTCTTCATTACATTTTTTGTAATTTTATTATTTCTCATGTCCATTGTTTTCCATGATATATGCCTATTTTAAACTTTGCAGGGGGAGGGGAGCGGTTTAGAATTTTTAGACAACTGTGCTTTATCTTTTCTTCAAGATTTCCTATACCTATACCACATCTCTTTTTCTCCTCATTTTTTATCTAGTAAAAATTTCACCTGTTAAAACGACAAAACAAACAAACAAGTATAATATAAACAAAGACACTGAATTGGAGAACAGTCTGTCAGTGTCCAGAGTGGGAGGGGAGGGAATTTCAGGGGAAAAGGGGAACGGTTTAGAGCAACAAGTATAAAGGACTCATGGACAAAAACTATGGGGGGGTGGAAATGGGAGGAAGGTGGGGAGGGCTGGGGTGGTGGGCTGGGGCGGGGTAAAAGACAGAAAACTGTACAATATCAACAATTAAAAAATACTGATTAAAAAAAAAAAAAAACCGTAAAAAAAAAAATAAATAAATAAATAAAATGCCATTAAAAAAAAAAAAAAAAAAAAAAAAAAAAAAAAAAAAAAAACGACATGTGGTAACTTGTCATTACCACTAGAAAGTGAGCTTAACATAGTTACAATTATCCTTAAAAAGCATAGAATTTTCAAACATATTAAAGGGGTTTTCTTCAGTATTTCTGAAGTTACAATGGTTGCATGGGAGAATGGCATATAAGACTTGATGCTGAATTTGGTATATTCCCATTAATATGTAAGACCTCATGCTAATAAAAATTTTAAAAAAGCAAGCTCAAGAAAGTAGATAGTACTCTTAGATATTCTAGTAAATTTCTCTTTCCAGATTATAGTTTGAATGTTATCTTTCTGTAAGTATAAGTTTAGTTAGTGGGAAAATATTCAATGTATTAATAAATGTGCTTCAGAAAGATGAGGTTGGCAAATACCTTATTCAAAACACTTTGAGGAGCTTCAAATTAACATTTGCCTGGTTTATAAAGGAAACTCCAGCAAGTATAGAGTAAAATTATTTCACTAAAGAATGATAGTGAATGATATTTCTTTTGATTAAAGTTTAACTCTTTCCTATTTGACAGTTTTGAAAAAGTGGGCATGGATTTTTGCATTCCTTATAAACCCAGTTCTGAGAAAAAGAAAGCCTTGTTCTTGAACCCATTCTACATGAACAATACATATAGTTGTGTTTTATTGTAAAAAAGGTTACAGTAGCCAAACAAAATGCTTAATTTTTTCAATTTTCAGAACAAAATAGGGAAAAATGGTAATGTATGCCATAGCTAGTACCAAACAGACAATACCATATATAGAGAAATATATTTAACTCAGTAACTAATATAAAGAAGAACAATGGCTTATGAATTATAACAGACCATATACATTTATTATAAATATTCATATGCGAATAACTAAACCAAAACTTAGTTTTGAGAATCCAAATGTAACAGTTATTTAGTGACATTATAACACTGAAATAATCTTTTTAACATTATTTTTATTGTTTATACTATTACAGATGTCCCTATCCCTCAGCCCTGCCTTTGCCCACCTCCACCCAGACCGTGCCCCCCACTTTCCTCAGGACATCAACATGCTGTTGCCCATGTCTATATGTTCTTTGGCTAATCCCTTCCCTTTCATTTATTCAGTGACTCTTTTACCCCTTCCCTCTGACAGCTGTCAGTCTGTTCCATGTGTCCATGCCTCTGTTTCTAATTTGTTCATCAGTTTACCTTGTTCATTAGATTCAACATATAAGTGAGATCATATGGCATTTATCTTTCACTGATTGGCTTATTTTACTTAGCATAATAATCTCCAGGTCCATCCATGCTGTCACAAAGGTAAGATTTTCTTCTTTTTTATGTCTGAGTAGTATGCCACTGTGTAAATGTACCACAGCTTTTTAATCCACCCATCTATTGATGGGCACTTGTGCTGTTTCCAGATGTTGGCTATTGTAAATAACACTGCAGTGAACACAGGGGTTCATGTATTCTTTCAAATTTCTGTTTCAGGATTCTTAGATATATTCCCAGAAGTGAGATCGCTGGATCAAAAGGCATTTCCAGTCTAAATTTTTTGAGAAAACTCCCTGCTGTTTTTCACAGTGGCTGCATCAGTTTGCATTCCCACCAACAGTGCAGTAGCGTTCCTTTTCCTCTGCATCCTCACCAGCACTTGTTTATTGATTTATCGATGCCAATCATTTTGGCAGGTATGAGGTGATATGTCATTGTGGTTTTGATTTGCATTTCTCTGATGATTAGTGGAGTTGAGCATTTTTTCATGTGTCTATTGGCCATCTGTATGTCCTTTTTGGAAAAGTGTCCATTCAGGTCTTTTGTCCATTTTTTAATTGGATTGTTTGTCTTCTTGGTGTTGAGTTGTATGAGTTCTTTACATATTTTGGAAATTAACTCCTTATCAGATGTATCACTGGCAAATATGTTCTCCCATACAGTTGGTTCCCTTTCCATTTTGTTGATGGTTTCTTTTGCTGTGCAGAAGCTTTTCAATTTGATGTAGTTTCATTCATTTACTTTCCCCTCTGTTTTTATTGCCCTAGGAGATATGTCAGCAAAAATATTTCTATACAAGATATCTGCAATTTTACTCCCTATCTTTTCTTCTAGAATTTTTATGGTTTTGCAATTTACATTTTGAGTTTATTCTTGTGTATGGTGCAAGTTCCTGGTCTAGTTTTTTTCCTCCCTCCCTCCCTCCCTCCCTCCCTCCCTCCCTCCCTCTCTCCCTCCCTCCCTCCCTCTTTCCCTCCCTCCTTCCTTTCCTTTTTCTTCTTTCTCTTCTTTTTTCTTTTTTGCAGGTCCCTGTCTAAATTTTCCAACACCATTTATTGAGGAAACTGTCTTTACTCTGTTGTATGCTCTTGCCACCTTTGCTAAATATTAATTGACCATAAAAGTGTGGGTTTATTGTTGATCTCTTTGTTCTCCTTCATTGATCTATATACCTGTTCTTATGTCAGTACCAGGCTGTTTTGATTACAGTGGTCTTGTAGTATAGTTTGATATCAGGTATTATCAGGTATCTCCAACTTTGTTCTTCTTTCTCAAGATTGCTGAGGCTATTCAGGGACTTTTTGTTTCCAACTGAAGTTTTGAAATACTTGTTCTAGATCTGTGAAATATGCCATTGGTATTTTAATAGGAATTGCATTGAATAGTTTGGTTTGGATAGTATGAACATTTTAATAATGTTAATTCTTCCAGTTCATGCTTCCACTATTTTGTATCTTTCTAAATTTCTTTCTTCAGTGTCCTATAATTTTCCAAGTAAGGTCTTTTACATCTTTGGTTAAATATATTCCTAGGTACCTTATTTTTGTTGCTGTTGCAATAGCAAATGGGATTGGTTTCTGTTTCTTTTTCTGATAGTCCATTATTGGTGTATAAAAATGCCATTCATGTTTACATATTAATTTTCTATTCTGCTACTTTGTCAAATTCATTTATTAAGTCTAGTAGCTTTTTGTGGAGTCTTTAGAGTTTTCTATGTACAATATCATACATCTACAAATAATAACAGTTTTATTTCCTTGTTTTCAATTTGGATGCCTTTAATTTCTTCTCCTTGTCTGAGCATTGTGCCTAAGACTTCCAGGAATGTTTAATAAGAGCAGTGAAAGCAGACATCCCTGTTTTGTTCCTGATCATAAAGGAAGTGTTTTTAATGTTTTCCCATTGACTATGATGTTGGCTGTAGGTTTTTCATATATGGCCTTCATTATGTTGAAGTATGATCCTTCTATTAACACTGCTGAGAGGTTTATTATAAATGAGTGCTGGATTTATTGAATGCTTTTTCAGCATCTATTGATATGATCATGTGACTTTTATCTCTCATTTTGTTCACTTGATGCATTATGTTTATTACTTTGTGAATATAACACCAAGTTTGTAGTGAAACAGGTTTTGTTTAGAAAAATTAAATGGGAAATATGTTCTCTCACATATGTTTATTTACAGTGATCAATCATGGGTCAGTAATTTGTTTTTGCTATAGCTTTAGGATCACCACGAGATAACAGGGTCACTCACGAACAGTATGCCTGAGAGGTGGCCTTCTTAGAGTGAATCACAGGTGACATTATCTTAGTAACATCTCTGTATTGATTGAGTCAGATTACTAGACTATACCTTCAAAAGTTGGCTACTCAATTACTGATTCTAAGATACTTAAGGTTCCAAATTCACAAGGAAAGTTATCTTTTTAGCAGGTTGCCTAGTAAATTAAAATAAGATGTATAGCCCTGGCTGGTATGGCTCAGTGGATTGAGTGCTAGCCTGTGAATCAAATGGTTGCTGGTTCAATTCCCAGATCAGGGAACATGCCTGGGTTGCGGGCCAGGTCCCCAGTAGGAGGTGCACAGGAGGCAAGTATACATTGATGTTTCTCTCCCTCTGTTTATCTCTCCCTTCCTTTCACTAAAAATAAATAAAATCTTTAAAAACAATTAGAAGTATAATTGTCAGAGGGACAAGAGAAAGTAGTGTTTCCATCAGAAAGCCACATGGAAAACCCAATTAAAATCAGAATGTTGCATGGTGAGCAGTGAGTCAGAGCAAGAGGAGCTTGTTGCATGATTAAACAGCTCATAGTGCCAACTGATAATAACCAAAGTCGTGTGCTAACATCATCAGGACTTGGATGCCACAGGAGCTACTCAGTTAAGTTTGATGTGTTAATACCACCAACATTTTGATGGTGGCCAGCTTGTAAATTGCAAGTCTCTCCATTTCCTGGGGGATGGGGGTTAGTTTTGATTTTATCACCTTTCTTAAGAACTTATTTTATAAGATTATCTCTTGAAATCTTGGAGGGTCCTGCTGATACCCAACTACACAACAAAGTAAAAAGAACACAGACACTGGGGTCAGGCCATTCTGTGTTTAAATACTGGTTCTACAACTCACCATCTCAAATTTTTAATCTCCTCAAGGCCGAGATTTTAAATTTGTAAAATGGAAATGATGATGTATATATTTTTAAGATTCAATATCATCAGGTTCAGCACAATAAACAGTAGACAGCATTGTGTGGTATTTAAGAATATTGGGTTTAGAAACAGATGGACCTGGTTTGGGTCCCAGGTCTATCATTACTCTCTTCTCCACACATTATTTTATTTATTTCCAAAATGTTGGAATAAAAATTCTGACCTATACAGCAGTTTTAAGGTGAAGTAAAATAAAAAAATATTCACCACAGTTTCTGTCAGTTAATGTGTGTGCAATAAAGGGTAACTATCAATAAGTACTGCACTATTGGTATCCCTTTTATTGCTAAGAATTAACAGCACTGCAGCAGTAAAGATGTCTTTGCCCATGATAAATTAGAAAATAATACTAAAATGTTTTATTATTAAAAGGATAATCTCTGTTTTGAAGAATTTTCAATGCTCTTGTCAGTCATTCAGATGCCAGTGAGTTTAGGTTGATGGGAAGTAAATCCCCTTGAAATGTATGGACCCTGAAGAAGGGACTCCATCAACTCTCTATTGAGCACAGCATCAGACTGGCCCTAATGAATCGGAGCCTCCAAGAAGGCTAATGTTTCACTGCCTGTGGATTTCTGAAATTGTAGCCTCTGATTACAACAATGTTGATTCTGGGTGAGGACAATCTTTCATTTTGTTTCCAGGTCTACATTTTTTTTTTTTTCTGGCATTGTTTAGAAAATGCTGATTGTCTCCAGAAGGGTCTGGTTGCTTTTTCCTTGAAACAACCTAAAAACACTTTTAAAAAATTAGAAATTATATTTAGGGGAATGTTTTCAGAAAAGAGCAGGTCATGGTGGCCATTCTTTTCATAAAGCATGGGAAGAGACATCAATGAAAAGTAAGATGAGGCAGAAGTTGTGTAAGTGACACTACAAATCTGGTGTAATTTAAAAATATGATAAAATATATACTTATTATAGTAAGAGTGAGATTTTTGTTGCAGGCAACTGTACAAAATTAGAAAAAATGTTGAAAGAGTGAAATATTTTATAGTTTTATCATGAGATGATATGGTATGTGTGGTAATTTTTAGTGGCCATCACAGAACAATGGAAAGCAACTGTGAGTAGCCACTCCAAAATTGGCCTAAAAATTCATTCAGGTGATTTCTGATGTATTAAACCAGATTCCAAACTACCATTAAAAAGCTCAGAGTGTCTAGGAATTCTTGCAGTTATTAAAAACACTTGCGCATAAAATTCAAAATTCTCAAATGCCACATATCACAAACTAAAATTCTGATTTGCCACTGTCCACCAAAAAGTGTTTTGCTCACAGTTTTCCTGTCTCAGTGGCACAGGCCGAAAGCTTTCTTTCTCTTTCTCATCTTACAGATTCAGTCTGTCAGAAGTCCAGGTTCTATCCAGAGCGCTTCTAATTCTTTCCTTTGCTGTTACACCTGGGAGTCACCATTTCCTCTCGATCGTCCCCATGACCTCATAGGCTCCCTGCTTCTGCTTTGCCCCAAATGTTTCTACTCCACACGCAAGTGATCCTTTAAAATCTACATCAGATCATATCACAGTTGCACATAAAACACTGTCACAACTCCTCATTCCAATCAAGCAAACACCGAAGACCTAAAAACCACCTAAAAAGGTCACTTGTAATTTGATTTCCTGTTACATCTCTGCTTCACGTCTTACTTTTCCCTTGGTCATGCCAATCCAGTGACACCAAGTACCTTTTTATTCTAAATTTACCAATTTATCCAACTGTTCTAGGATTTTGCCACCCAGAGAAAAGCATAGTAGAGCTGGATTTATAGATACAGAATCAAACAGCCATAATTCTGGAAAATGAGAACAAAGATATGCAAAATCATGCATATTAACAGCCTGTGTGAATTTATAATGACAGAATTCTAAACTACTTTATGAAGAGTGTAGCTAGGATATTGAAAGAGGTAATTTTAGAATATTTAAAAGGGAATAATTTAAAGCATAAGAATTATGCTTATAAAAACATTGGAAATAAAATATAACTATTATTAGCAATGCTTGGGTAAATGAATAAATTCATAAAATATCGAAGGATAATACATGTGCATGGGGTGGATATCTAACTTTGTGAATGCGATACTGTATAAATTATTTACTCTAGTCTCCCAGTTTTTAATTGGAACTACATCCATATGGATGGACCATTATTGTCATTTATTTTATATTTCTCAGGGGTTTTCATATAATTTAAAAACAATAAGGTATATATATGTATAAGATATGACTATTTTTTCTTTTATTTTTAATGAAAATAAAATCAGCTTTACTGTGCTAGTTAAATTGCATACATAATGTTCATTATACACATCAAACAGATACCCCATTATGAGGAAGAGAGTGCAGGTCACCTGAAATCTGAGCACCCCATGGAAGACGTCATGAACATTTTGGTGACTTTCCTTTTATTCATGTACAAACTCGCAGAGACCTACATATTGATACATACACAAAGATATGAACATTTATACATAAATGATCATATCACAAATGTTTTTATCATAACACCTTTCATTTCTGCATTAATTTACTTAATCATTTCTTCTTCCATCCAAATTCTTTTCACTTCACCTAAGCAATGTAAATAGCTTAGTTTATATTCTTCCTATATTTGTCTCCATTTTCTTAATCATTTAATCACCAAACACACCGATATACAAAAATATTTTTGTACTATACATAAATAAAATTGTGCTATTTCTCTTTCTCTGGCTTTTGAAATTTAATCCATGTATATTTGTAATGTTTCCAATTTAATCAGTAGAGCTTTACTTTATTCCTTTAAAAATTCAGAATAATATTTCATAGTATAAATACAATATATTATTCACCAAATTTCCTACCATTTTATATAATTTATGTCCCCACTTACTTCCCTGCCTTCATAAACAATTCCATAGTAAGCATCCTTAAACATTTATCTTCATGTTTTGTTGTCTTTATTTCTATGGTATAATTCACAAAAGTATCATTACTAGTTTTGGATTTATTGAGCTAGAAGGAAGATAATTGAGGCTATACAAAGATTCTGAGAATATACCAGCAAGAACTACCTCTAAATAAAATATTAGAGAAAAGACTACAAGACAAATGAATTAGAACAGAGGGCTCTGATAGCAGAAGATAAAGTAGAAAGAAAACTCTGGTGAGTGATGAATCTTGCAATATGTGCAGCTAATTCGAAATAACAGAATGCCCATAAGTGTGAAAGTCAAAGAAAGACTGGGCCAAGGAAGCAGAACAAAAATGCCAATATTAATACAACAGAAGATGGAGAATTAGGTTAATGGTGATAAAAACATTGAGGCACAGAATTTAATGAAAAAGTCTCAATTAAAAGAGAAAATTTTAAAATCAAGAACTCTGTTCATCAAACTAAATAGCAGCTCATTATACTCAAAGCAAAAAAAATTGATAATGCAAGAAGAGTTAAAAATAAATGGGATTTAAATATATTTCTTAAGTAAAATATAGATAGAAACATAGAACACTTCAATGATATATTCAACAAACTTGATTCTAAATGTATACATATGTAAGATCAATATAATTAGAAATATATACGAAAATGTTTGTATACCATGATAAAGGATATTATGTATATGTAACATGTAATCTAATATATATATACTCACAATAAAAAATAGAAAATAAATTATTAAAAGCTGACCCTTCTAAATGAAGCAAAAGACACCTTATCTAATTTAAAAATTAACAAAGACTCATAAAAAATATTTAGTCACAAAGGAAATAAAATAGAAATAATAAGCAATGTAAAAAGTAATATAAAGGAAAAAACTTTGGATCAAAATATACAGCTGTTATTTATTTATATTTTCACAATGGGTATTTTAGAATAATAATTTCTTCACTTGATATTTACATATTTGCCAACCTGATGGTTCAAATGGTATCTCATTATGAGTCTAATTTGCATTTTTCACATAACAAATAAGCATTTTAACATATCTGAGTTGGACATTTATATTTTGCCATCTGATAATTTTCTTTGAATATATTCTTTTTAAATTTTTTGAGATTTTTATCTTTTCTTTTGATGTATAGAAATATTTTTAAATATTATGGTTATTAATATTTACATACATATTGTAAATATTTTCTCTCGGTTTGTCATTTGATTTATAGTTTTGTTTGTAGCTTTTTTTGGCTTTCAGAAGCTTTTAACATTTAAATAAAGTTATAATTGCTTTATTTATTGATTCAAAAATAGGTCTTTTTAAAGTTTTTTCTTACCTCATGATTACTATTATTTCTTAAAAATCTTATTTGGCTTCTTTTGGTACTTTTTATTTAATTAATTTTACAATCACTACTTTAACACAACTGGAGAGTTTGTTGTATACATAGTTACTTTTTTCATAAAGAAGAAAACATATACATGTACACACACAGGGAGAAACCAATGAGGATGATCCTGAGAATCCTAAAGTGTCCAGTGTTTAGGTTATTTTAAAAAAATGGCTCAAAAGAAATTATCTTTTGAATATTACTTCAAATATTTGAAAAACCACTGATTAAGACTTCAAAGAATAGAGCAAAGCTAACTGAGCAGGTTTAGCTTTGCTATTATTAACACTAATAACTGATAGAAGCACGAATGGGAATGTTGTAAAAGAGAAATTAACATAGGGCCTTAGCCAGACAACCAAGGTCCACTGTGACTGTGACATGTCATGCTGATGGTGCAGAGCCCTGATAGGGCGTGATGGCGATGGCACTTTCCTTGTGCAACCTTCCTCCCCCACACACATAACCCCTGTCTGATTGATAAAAAAATCAGACAATTCAATCAGACAATTAGGATTGTTAAGAAAATCAGGCAATTCCTGGTTAAGAAACCTACAAAACAACTGACTGGTACTTTAAACTTGCAAATGTCATCAAAACAAGGAAAGTTGGAGAAGCTGTCACAGCCAAAAGGAGCTTAAAAAGACTTGATGACTACATATAATGTGGTGGCCTGCGTGGGGTTCCAGAAAGGAAAATGACATTAGGTAAAAACAAACAAACAAGCAAACAAAAAACAAACAAATAACCCTATAGAAATCTGAGTAAACTAGGTACTTTATTAATGATAAAGTATTGACAATGGCTCATTAATTATAATGTACTAATCAGATATAATGTCAGGGAGGGGAAAATGGATCCAATATCTCTGCACACGCAGAAATTTTTCTGTAAATCTAAAACTGTTCTAAAGTAAGTTTATGAAAAAATACTGATGTAGGATAGCTCATAGAAGTGGACCACGTTAAGATAAATTATATAAGGGAAACTTTTACTTTCCTTTAATATCTCATGGCCAGTTTCCTGTCAAGATGATGAGTGCATGGTTAAACGGGTGAACATGTAGTGGCAGACCTGAATTGTATTTCAATATAAAAGCCAAATAAACATGAGGTCCATTTCCAGTGGATGAATGGAAGGGAAATAACTTTGTTACTTTCTTTTTTTTTTTTAAGAGTTTGATTTTCTTTCTTTCTTTCTTTTTTTTATTTGTGTTTAGAGGGGTAGGGGAGAGGGAGAGAAATATCAATGTACGGTTGCCTCTTGTGTGTCCCCTGCTGGGAACTGGCCTGCAACCCAGGCATGTGCCCTGACTGGGAATCGAACCGCGATCCTCTGGTTCGCAGGCCCGCGCTCAATCCACTGAGCTAAACCAGCCAGGGCCTTTGTTACTTTCTTTAGCAAAATAAGTAAATGCTCCTATTTTGAAATCAGGATGGAGCTGACTTTTTACCCCACTATGTCTAACTGAAGAAAAAGTACTAAATGAAGGCAGAACAAAATTTAAGTGATAATATCAGGGCAGGTAAACCCTTATGAAAAAAAGGCACAAGCTTCAAAGCTTTTTTCCTCCTGCCTTTGATGTATTATCAGGTTGATGACATGGATTCCTCAAGGAATGTGATAGATTTTCGTACAGTGTATGCAGGTATTAGGAAAACGATTCTCGGTGATATGGCACTTTAAAAGTAAGTATTAGATACTGCTATATAATCATTTCCTGGTATATATTTTAAACCCAATGCTCCAGAGAGAGTGCACCAGACTGTGTGCTATCCAGATGGATGTGAATGTGAGCATTTGGTCCAGAGAAACTATAATTCAGTTATTAATTGGAAAACTGAATGAAGATTAGAGCTTACATCTTGTGATTTATCAACAATCAGTATCTCTGTCTTGCACAAGTTTTCTTATAAAATTAGACTGGAGAGAACAGAAGAGAAAACCTTCAGGCAACAAGAAGATGCTACTACATTATACATTCAAATTGATGTATTTTAAAGTTTCTTTTTAAGACAGACTTCATCCCAGTGATGGACAGGGGCTGGCACATTACCGGCAGTCCTACTGAGAAATAGCCGTGCTCTGTACTGCCTTCAGCAAAAACACCTATCACAGTTAACACATTGAAAACGATATTTGCATTTTGCTTTGATTTCCTGGATATGTGGTTATTTACATCAAGAAAGATAATTACTAATATACATCGTTCTTGGCTATACAAAATAAATCAGGTATTTACTTATTTATTTGGACTGTTCTGTAGTCCCCTGTTGCTTTCTTTGCAAGGTTAAAGTTTAAAGTTTATTTTCCTACTATTATGAGCATATGTTCATGATTATAGTCTTTCCTATAAGTCAGCCAGACAACTGCTCAGCTAGCTGTCTGCCGAGCAGCCTGGCACCAAGGAATAGACAAGTCACAAAAGGTAACTATACTATTCACTCAGCTTTTATTGAATGCAGGTTCACTCAACGTAGAACATAAACATGCGTTAATATCCTATTCACACTCTAATAATTTTAAGAAAAGTATAACACACATACAGCACAGCAATCACGGGGGGATAACGAACCAGAGCCCCAGAGTCTTAGTCTGTAAGTCAGGGAGACAGCACAGTGAGCAAGGAAGCTGTCAACATCTTGCAAGGAAGGATCTACAGAACCAGGTTGGCAGCAGGGCAAACGAAGTCCTCAGTCCAGCAGGGAGAGCCTCCAGCAGTGGATGCCAAAGGAGAACAGTGTAGCCTGGAGCAGGATTCTGGTGTGTGGAGCTCGGCTGTCTCAGCAGTGGTCTGTCTCAGTTATACCCTTGAGAGTGGTGTATTCCACCCTTCTGGGTCTCTTGATAAGTGTCTTGGCTCCTCTGAAGGCAAGTGGGGAATTGGCCCTGGAGCCTACCTTTGGGTGATTCTGCTCTGCAGACGCAGCTGTTCTAATCACATATGCAGATAAATACCTTAGGTGTGTTTTCTTGCCAAATGTGTCTGCTCTGACTTAGGTAGTTTCCCTCTTGAACAAAAGTGTCTGTCTGACTACCAGCCATCTTGTTTGACATGACGGACTCCACTTTGTTTTGTATACTTTATGCTGTCTTGACCAAACCAATGCCATTTTATTTTTCCTGCGCTCCACTTTCTGCTCCTTGATTCCCACAATGATAAAGAAAAGAGAGTTGTGGGAATCACTGAAAAAAATTTTTTTATTTTAAAAAGATTTTATTTATTTATTTTTAGAGAGGAGGAAGGGGGAGGAGAAAGAGAGGGAGAGAAATATCAATGTGTGGTTGCCTCTCACATGGCCCCCACTGGGGACCTGGCCCACAACCCAGGCATGTGCCCTGACTGGGAATCGAACCAGCAACCCTTTGGTTTGCAGCCCATGGTCAATCTACTGAGCTACACGAGCCAGAGATTGAAAAAATACTCTTAATGCTATCGTGGTTTTTAGCTAATTTATAGTTCACAAGTTTTAACAACAAATATCAATACACAATAAGATGTTTACATTTTTGTATATAATATGGCTAAAGTTCCACTTGATATAGGATTAAGACTAATAGAGGAATTATAGTAAAATTGAATTATTTCAGAAGGCATCTCAAGGTGCTTGTGGAAGCATTATTAATATAGTAGGCAAATTTTGTAACACACATTATTTTTTGTATTTTCAAATGTTGCCCAAGCTATAGTAATTTTGCCTTGGTAAGCACACCATGGAGCCTTGTGCTTTTACAAATGTACCATCAAGAAATTTTAGGTTACATAGCTTCTATAACTTATATAGCTTACACAGGTTACATTTTTATCAAGTACTTTTATATTAATGGAGTTATATTCAAAATTTTTAGTTAAAACACTAATATTATTTTCCTATTTTTCTGTATTTTGTGGTGAAGAATAACTTAATACAACAATAAATACACATAATTTCAACTACAAATAATTACCACCCCTTGCTTTATTCAACGAGTGTCTCACTGCCGACACTCCTGCTGTGAGTTCAGCATGCAGGGCTGGTTCACACTCAGTAGACAGTCTCAGGGTCTCGTGATCTATGGTCCTGAAAACTATTGCTGTTTACTTTTAGTGATCAAAGAGCCACCCATAAACCACAAATTAGACAGAGAATCAGACCAGGAGGGACCTCATCTGCCCGTGGGGACATGGACTCGTTCCTCCCTGGGAATTATTTCCGGCAAGCCTGTCCTGCTTGGTGACTTTCCTCTGTGAGGAAGCCTGCTTGTCCATTAGCAGTCACACCCTACTCTGGATGTACTACTTCCGTGTCAGGACCTTCTGGCTCAGTGTTACTCCTGCCTCTTCTTGAGGACAAATTTTTGTCCAGCCCAACACTGGTATCTGAGATAAAATGTTTATTGGAGTGTTAACAATGAGAGGCTCAGTTGCTGTAAATACTTCAAAAAGAAGCTGTACAATTTCTCTACAGGTTAACAAGGTCTCTCCTATCCAGCTCTTGGCTGTAATTTCTTGGGGGTGGACTGAATCTTTGTGGTGTAAATTTACCTCTCTATTGTTGTACCTTGGCATTAAATGAGTTTGGGGTTGCTCGTTTAATTCTAATGATAATTTGAGTATGTTCAATGTGTCTTCAGCCATTCTTGCCTGAGCCATAGCCTGCATATATATAGTAATTTTAAGGTGGTGCTCCTCTAAGAAGTGCCTTTTTCATGCCCAGTGCTGCTGGTACCTGCAAAGACAAATTTACTCCTGTCCTGTCATAGACCAGAGACAAGACTGCAATTTTCTAGTGACACTGATTGCCCATTTCAGGTCAGTCCATCCCGTGTGCTCTCCACACGCAGCTGCGGGGGGAGCTCCTCTGTACGCCCTTGCTGTTCAGTCCCACAGTGTGAGCGTTCGGTCGGGCCCCCTGTGTGTTAGCTCCAGGAATGCTGTGTTAACTACATGTTTTTCTGAAATGTCTAAAATTTGTCTCACTGCTGTTCCTGTCATTAAAATAGTATTGGCTCCTTTGTTCCAAGTCATACCTGGCGAACCGACCTCTGTCCTGTCCTTTTGCCGAACATCTATGCTCATGTTCTGCAGCTGCTGCCTGGTGCATTCTCTACCTTCCTCTGTGTATTGTGGTCTTCCTTGTTCATGACTATAATCTATCATTTGCTTTCTTAAAACTGCTGGTCTGGCAGCATATAAGTCATCCCATGGGTTGTCATATTCTCCTGGATCCTCTGGATAAGGATTTTTAGGTTTAAGGTCATCATCAAAAGTAACCTTAATATCGCTTCTCTGTATAATTCTGCATGCTAAATTCTTGCTTTATGCCTATCAGCATCTACCTGGGACAAGGTCTGCAGAAGCAGTTCTGGCACTTCTTCTTCTTCTTCTTCTTTTTTTTTTTTTTTTTGGCTGTGTGAGTCGTTCCAAATTTCTTAGAACAGTGAGGTCTATCTGTACATCCTCAATGGTGTATTTGGGCAGTTTCTCACCAACTTGCACCTCAGTCTCATACCAAGGATCTTCCGCTGGTATGACAGTTTTCCATCTCCTCTTAAGAGTCAGGCCTTTTTTTAAGTTTCTGACCCAGAGCTAACATTTTCACAAAAGTTTGGGAGCTACCTTATATAATTTTATAGTGTATGCTAATTGAATTTGCCACCTTAACCTATACTTGGACAAGGTTTTTTAACAGTTCAGCTTCATTCTTTTTGGCCTTACTATAGATTTGTTGTGCTAGCCACTCTCACATCAGTTGGTGCCAAATATGCCAAATGTCATGAGCATAACATGAGCAAAGTCTCAGAGCTAAAGAAACTTTAGAGTTCAAATTTGAATATGAACTTGAATTGATTCTGCATTTCAATTGGAGCACTTGACTCAGCTGGCTGTCAGAGCTTAAAGGGTTAAAAAGCTGCTAACTGTGCTAGCCTGCAGATAAGAAGATTAGAGCAAGCCACTGATGGCTAGCCAAATGTAGAGAGAGCCCTAAATACGACCCCATAGCTTAAAATTTAGTTTAAATCTAATTTAAATGCTGATTACACCAGATCCTGCCGACTACACCAAATGTCAGGAACACATGCTCATGACACATACTGATGTTAATTATGCTCCAATAAAACACTGTAGAATTATAATCATTATTATTACTTTTTAAAATCAGGTGCTTTCTTGTTTAGAACTACTTTCAAACAAATACATTTCTTTAATTTTATTTTAAAGTTTGCAAAGTCACAATTGATCCTTGCCTTTGTGTCTTATAAAGTTCATTAGTCTCTATTTCGTATTTTTCATGACTTGGAAAATCCAGTGATATCTGTGCTTATGTATTCCATAAAGCATTTCATAGAATTCTTATAATTAAAACATTCTTGTGTTTTTATAGTTATGGCACCTCTATTTAACATTTACATAAATATCTGGCATATAGATCTAATTGTGTGTGGAAATAAACTCATTCTCTCTTTTACTAACAGGTACATAAATGCATAAATATGTTTCTATCTCATCCTAGGACTAATGATCTTCTTTCACTGAGGAGACTTAATTGTCTTTACATTCAGCATCTACCTTAAAATTTTATTTTTAATTTTGCAAAGCAACAGTTCAATTTTTGTTTATACAATGTAAAACTTAGTAGCCACTGCATATTTATCATCCATGAAGCTCATTTTACATTTCTTCTCTTATATAAATAAAAATTTTAAATAATTTTTTTTAGTGATATCGTTAGGGCTTATTGTAAGAAGAAAATATCCACTAGCTCAAGTAAGTTTACAGATTAGTTTTATCTTACTATTATTTTTTGTCAACAAATACCAGTGAATTAATAGAGAAAGTCCAATACTAACTAATTGTGGTGTCCACACCTGGACCTTGAGTTCCATGCTAGAAGTGAAAATATTAGTAATTGGAACCCAAAGCACATGAAAAGAATCTTCTTCAGTGTTTTCTGTCTGGCAGAGAAATGGGGTCATTATTTATGCTCAAGGCACATCCAAGTTCTGTGAGGCATAAACATGATATAATTTGAGGTGATGGTTCTCTTAGAAAAAAAAAATAAAGTACAAATTTACTGTTAGTTTACAAAGTAAATATTTAGAATGAACAATTTGCAGGAGCTTTGGAGATTCAGATCCATTTCATCTGAGATCTCTCAAGGTCATTTACCAGAATTCCCTCCTGATTGTCTCCCAGGTGTCTTGCTCTACCTGGAGACTTTCAGAACAACCAGCATTCCCAGAGACAGAAGGGCACCAAAGTTGAAGCATCACAATTTTCAGGATGAATCTGCCCCTGCTCAAGCTGATGATATTTCTTCTGTGTTCCTGTGCTGTGTTTCCAAGTATGCGTCCTCTGATGCTTTCAGCTGCCACTCAAAACTTGGGCCCTACTTGATCAACTTTTTTTTTTCCTCCTGGCTCCAACTTTTTCATAAGCAATGAAAAAATATATTTGCAGCTCTTTGGCAATAATATGGCATTCCAAAACCTAGTTTTCTTTTTTTTTAATGGTGGATCTGAATGTTTGTTTACACATTCTTCTTTTTTTTAATACTCACCTGAGGACATGCACATTGATTTTAGAAAGAGGCGAAGGGGGGAAGAAAGAGGTGAAGGGGGGAAGAAAGAGAGAGAGAGAAAGGGAAATAGAAAGAACCTTCAGTGTGGCAGAGAAACATCAATAAGTTGTCTGCTATATGTACCCCAACCGAGTATTGAACCTGCAACCTAGGTATGTGCCCTGACCAGGAGTTAAATGCACAACCTTTTGGTGTACATGACAACACTCCAACCAACTGAGCAACCTGGCCAGGGATGTTTACATATAATTCTTAAGTCACATTACTCCTTATTTCACATATAAATGTGACAACATGCTCTTTCCTTAGCTGGGGAAAAGTGTCTTCATTTGGCACATGAACAGCCTGAATGACCATGGGATAAACAGCCACTCAAAGGAAAAACAGGTTACATACAAAAAGCTGGTCCAAGCTCTCTGGGAGGTTGAGGGTGTTGAAGAAGCATTATAAACAAAATTATTTCATATAATTTTCTGTGAGACCCAAAGCATTGTGGCTAGGGTGACAGAGGGAAGTGAAGCTTGAGGATACTTTCTCCATGGTGCATATCATTGGTGTCAGATGGTCACACAGCTTAGGCAGGTAGCTGAGCCAATTCACCCATGGAACCAAGGAAGAACGAAAATCTGCTCAACAGCCAACAGGTTTTCATCATAGCAGTTAGAACACTGAGGCTGAGTAGTCCCATCAGGAAGGAGGACACTCTGGGGAAGGTATCAAAAGCAAATCTCTAACCCTGTCTCTACCAGCAACCAATTCTTTGCTAAATGCATGCATACTACATGTTAGAAATAGTGTTTATTATTGTAACTGGAGGCATGTCAATTAGCATAATGAATAGCAGAAAGAAATTGTTATTAGTTAAATTAAAGATATGTAAGGTATGTAAAATAGCTAGAAAAGTTTAGACATTGTTAAACATTGCCTGAATAAGTTATAATAATTTTTTTGAGGACTGAATCCTATATCTTAAGGATGGTACCTGAAGTTCGAACTCTAATTAGTCCTTCATGCAGGCATTGGTGTAGGAGGATTTTCTGATTTCATGATATCAACTAGAGGCAATAAATAAATTTTACCAAAGATGATCTGTCTAATTAATGTCTACAGATTTGTCAGAATTCTGCCTGAAATTTATTCTTATTAAAGTTAATAGCAAAATGATAACGGGGTATTAATCCTTGCTCTCTAAAAGATTTTAACATCTATTATCTATCGAAAAGAATCTAAGCATTAATCAGAACCACTAACTTAGGTTAGTCCACAAAAGATAGTATCACCTAATACTTATTTTTATAGGAAGGATGAAGATGGCCTGAACAAGTAAATTGGAAATAGTAGCTGGATTAAAAAATGTATAGGTGTTAGACTCAATAGAGTATTATAATGATCAATAATGAGGAGACTGAGAGAAATAGAAGAAAGAAAAATAGTGTCTAATTTTCCATCATAGGCAACTGGGTTGGGAGAGTTTCTAGTTACTAAGATAGGAAAAAAGTTTAAAAAAAACATGTAGGGGAAGATGGTGAGTTCAGCTTTATAAATGTTGAATCTGAAGTAGCTGAAACAGTCAAGCAGTTATCTAGCAGTCAATTAAATATGCAAGTATGCAACCGTTCAGGATGGTGCTATGAATGAACAACAGGACCTATGCAAAGAAATAAAGCAACAGATAACCCTCAACCAAGGCAATCACCCAGCCACTGAATTTGTGCTATTTTGCAGTCTCAGGTTTCTCCCAGGTAGTAATGTTTACTGGGACAATGTGAGAAACAAGACTAATGTGCAACTACATGATTTATTGTCACTGGTTAAAAATAATGTTGGTCAGAGGTGATAAATATACAGTCTCTGGAAACTCCTACATGTTTTTGTTTCATTTAACTCATTTTTACATGACCTAAACCCTATTTCTCCTGTGTCCTTTCAAGGCAAAGTTAATTAGACCTTGAGTTTCTTCACATCTGAGAGTTATTATTTTGGTGATCTGGGGCTTTTTTTTTTTTTGTCCATTATACATTATTAGCATAAAGGATAGTTTCTACTTCAAAGAGTCCAGGGTGTGGTGAGTATTGAGAGGAGTCTCCCTTGCAAACTCCTACTTCTCATCTCATCTCTTTTCTATGGTGTGAACAACAGCAAAGGTTCTTAATAAATCAGTGACCAAAAATAACTTCACAGAGTGACCTGCTCAGACATTCCTAACTGGACAGGTCCTGGTGGGTAGTCACACCCCAGGACTATAAAAGCTTTATCTTTGCCTTAAGTTAGCCCTGTACATTGTTCTTGTAAATCTACATTAACACAACTTTGAAATGCCAGAAGCGATGCATTTTTCCAGACCCCTGAGAGGTGTAACAACCCTCAAGGGAGCAAATTATCTTTTTAACTATCATGTAATCCAATCACTATATTGCTTCCTCTCACCTTCCTGTAATCTTGCCTAGGTTCCCATCTAAATTCCAATTGCATAAAAAAGAAACTGCAAAACTGTCATTTTATTCTCAGAGCATTTGAGATCTTGCTTCCTGCATGTCATCAGATTGCCTCAAATAAACTCATAAAAATTCTCTATAGATTTGTACGTTCTTCTGTGAACAATATCCAAAATAACATAAATGTTCTATATATCTTCACTTCTTCCTCCACAAGATTTTAATGACATTTATTCCTTTGAATGCACTGACTTCAGGTATTTTATTTCTACCTATGAATTTTGATCTATTTTTTTTGTTTAATATAATAGATTATACCTTCAAATTAATATTAAGTCCTCAACAGCATTTTCTCAGAGTAAGTGAAGAATCAGAAAAGAAAAAGTCCCTGAGTGAGATTTAAATCAAAGAAGCAAACAAATAAATGGAACCAAGCAAACCAGGATTTAAAAGAGAAGCACATAAAGGAGAAATGTATGGAAAACTAGTGGCTGAACTCTAGGAGAAACTCTAGAATAGTGAGGGTTTTAGATGAGAAGAGAGATGATGTTTTAGGGAGGAAGGCATGGTCAGCAATGCTAACTGCTTCCAGAGAAGATAAACATCTATTGTCTTTAGCTACAGTGATGGTAGTGCTGATATTTTTTGAGCAACATCAGGGGAGCAGAGTGGAAATAAGTCAGAATGCAGTTGGTTGCAGGACTAGTGTAACAATTGGGAGTTGTAACACCACCGTTATTTTGACATTGTTTCTGTAAATGCTGACTCTGACTAATATGTAGCTTGTAAATAAACATTTTTTGGTATAATAATCCTAGGAACTAACTTCAAAAAATACAGACTCTGACATTCAGTCATCCCCACTCTGGGAGGTTTGCTGACATTCAACAGTAAAGCCAGGATAATATAAAACCAGGATGATGCACACCAGAACATTGCTTGACCAGTTTTGCATTTATTGGAATGTACTGTGCTGTTCTGCACATAGGGAGATTTTTAACCCCCTCTCTTAGGCTCTTTGTTCTGTTCCCCTCTCACTACTTATAAAAACCCTTGCCTGCACGAAGATGTTCAGCTATATTTTGAGACAAGAGTCCCCCATCTTCTCAGGTTGCTGGCATCTGAATAAACCACTTTGCTTTTCACCAGCACCTGTCTCTCAAGTTTGGCTTTAGTTGCATCAGGCAGCCAGATCTGTGTTCATTTACACAAGTAAGAGCTGAAAAACTAGAAAACGAGTGAATAGAATGCTTTTGAAATGTTTGGCTCAGTAGGGGGAAGAAGGCTAGGGTGGTTGTTAAAGAAAACTATGATATTGATGGTGAGGTGTTTTTTTTTTAGTGTAGAACAAACATGCTTAAATTACAGTTTATTAATTCAAACGAGAAAAGTATGTTGTGGACAAAAATCTGTTCTATGGACAGTCATTGCATAGGGTAATCTGAGGGTAAAAACCGAAGTGAACAGTTCACAGTGGACAGTCACACCCCAGACATATAATCTTTTAGTGAAAGGCTTATTCTTGCCTTAAGCAAACCCTGTCCTTTATTCCTGTGCATCTAGGTTAACACACTTTTGAAATGCCCAGTTTCATACCCTTCCTAATACCATCCTCTAAAGAGCATCTGTAATAATATCCCTGAGTGGCCACCTCCAAGTGTTGAACTATCGAGTAATTTAATCCCTGCCTTGTTTTCTTGTGCCTTCATGTAATCTTTCTTACTTTTCTTCCTTAATCTCAAACATATAAAAGAAACTGCAAACCATTATTTTCAGAAGTATTTTATCTCAGTTTCTTGAGATCTTGCTACCAGGTGAATCCTCTCTTTGGCTCAAATAAGATTTCAAAAAAATTATCTTCAGGTTTGGACATTTTTATCTCAACAATGTGAGAGGGAGAATAAAAGGATAAAGAAGTTACAAGAAATTGATCAAATTGCCTGAGAAAGCAGAAAGTCACGGGTCCTAGAGAACAAGCTAACAGATCAGCTGTACACAGCAGAATTTTTCCACTATTAAAGGAAGAAAATGGCACATGTAAATGACATGAGTTTTTTTAAATATTTTTTATTTTGCCCTGGCTGGTGTAGCTCAGTGGATTGAGCGCGGGCCTGTGAACCCAAGGATCGAGGTTCGATTCCCAGTCAGGGCACATGCCTGGGTTGCAGGCCAGTTCCCAGCATGGGACACATAAGAGGCAACCATACATTGATATTTCTCTCCTTCTCCCTCTCTCCTACCCTTCCCCTCTAAAGATAAATAAATAAATAAATAAATATTTAAAAAAATAAATATTTTTTATTTTAATTGTTGTTCTTGTACAGTTTTCTGTCTTTTACTCCCACCCCAGCCCACCATCCCAGCCCTCCCCACCTCCCTCCCATTTCCACCCCCCTAGTTTTTGTCCATATGTCCTTTATACTTGTTGCTCTAAACCCTTCCCCTTTCCCCCTGAAATTCCTTCCCCTCTCCCCTCTGGTCACTGTCAGCCTGTTCTCAATTTCAGTGTCTTTGGTTATATTATGCTTGTTTGTTTGTTTTGTTGATTAGATTCCTGTTAAAGGTGGGATCATACGGTATTTGTCTTTCACTGCCTGGATTGTTTCACTTAGCATAATGTTTTCCAGTTCCATCCATGCTGTTGCGAAGGGTAGGGGCTCCTCCTCTCTTTCTGCTGCATAGAATTCCATTGTGTAAATGTACCATAGTTTTTTGATTCATTCATTTACTGATGGGCACCTAGGTTGCTTCCAGCACTTGGCTATTGTAAATTGTGCTGCTATGAACATTGGGGTGCATAGGTTCTTTTGGATTGATGTTTCAAGGTTCTTAGCATATAATCCTAGCAGTGGAATTGCTGGTAAATGGCATGAGTTTTTAAGTGCTTTTTATCATGTTTCTAAGTGTTTCTTACATACTAGGTCAGCAGTTTCCAAAGTATAATCTTTCTTACTTTCTTCCTTAATCTCCTAATCTCCTTCCTAATGCTGTGCTGCAAAATTAGCATCGATTAGCAAATTCTGAAAATGGGTCTCCAGTTTTGTTATTACAAGCCTTCTGGATGATTCTGATACTTGCTCAAGTTTGAGAACCACTGCACTAGATCATTCAGTAATACAATCTCTTCTTAGGTGAGATTTTAGGATTGTGCCCATTTCACAATCAAAAGCTGAGGCATAGAAAGTTTGAGTAATTTGCCAATAGTTACCAGCTGTCTGGATCCAAAGATTGTACTTTTAAATCTTATTATCTACTGTCTCTAGGAGTTGTTTATAACATTCCTGATAGGATGTTGAACAATTTTCTGTTCAACGATTTCATGATTTACTGGTGTTTTTCCTTTACTTCAAGAAGAAGAGTCAATTTCCGAGACTGAGAAGGGCAAGTGATGGTATTAGCATAAAATGTTAAAGGTTTAACATAGTTTCTATAGAAAATTGGATACACGCCTGAGTGGGGCAAAAGAAAGAGTTGCTGTTTAGCATTTTAAGGTCAACAGACATTATCCATGAATTTATAAAGGCAATAATCTGAATGGTTGTTGATTTTCTACAGTATTATCTGGGAACAAAGAAATATAACATGAATTTGTCCAACACTAAAGGTTCTTTAGGAATGTGTAACAGGATAGAGAGGCAGAAAAGTTAAAGAAATTGGTAAGAAAATGGTTATAATGATGGAGAATGTTATAAAAAATGCATGAGAAATGAAATGAAATCAGGAAGGATATAGAAAGAATAAAGTAGGAAGTCAATATTCATAAATACTAACTTGTCCTCTAAATGCCACCAAACAATAACAGCAACATTAGGAATAATACAAATTAATCAACCAGGCTATAAGTTCTCAGTAAATATATAATTGAACATTCTTTTCCTGAAGTTAAGTTCTTTTCTTGGCTTCCATGACACTAATTCTCTTGTGTGTGTGTGTGTTTTTCTTCTTACTTTGTAGTCACTCTTCATTCTCCTTTAAAAGTGCCTCTTTCTTCACTTAGGATTTACATTTCAAATGTTGAGATCATAAGTCTCTGTCCTTGACTCTCTCCTCTCCTGATTAATTTCTCTATGTAACATCCACATCTGTGATTTTAATTTTAGATAACTCAATAGTCTAGATTCTCAGTCCAGGCTTTGCCTTTGAATTGTACACCTATATATCCAACTGTTTATACAAAAGTAACCCTTGGATATCTTAAAGACACCTCAATCTCAACACACACACACACAAAAAACAGAACATGTATTTTTACCCACTAACCTTGGTCTTCTTCCACAGTTTTTAGCATTGCTGAATGACACATCATTCAAGTGTGTAGGATGGAAATTTATGAGCTGTCCTTGATATCTTCCCTTCTTCATATGCAAAAGGTGACTAAATCTAGCTAATTTTATCTCCTTAATATTTATCAAATTTGTTCTTCTCTTGTGCTATTGCTTTACTATCCCTTGATCACTGTTGCCATTATCTTTTTTGTTAAGTGTTTACCAGTCTCCAGAAATATATCTTCTAACTTAGTTTATACACTGTAACAAAGTGACCTTTAAAAATGCATATCTTGATAAGTTGCCTTGGCCTCAGAGGATAAGCACAAGTATCCTTCGATTGCAAACTAAGCAAGTGACACATTCATGGGTCATAAAATTGTTTAGTAATAATAATATATATTACATATAATATATAATCCATATATATTGGATTATGTATATATATGTTAAACATATATATTGCACAACATTGATGTATCCTAGCAGCCAAGGAGAATGGACTGGAATGCACAGGTGTGAACAATGACAACTTCACTGTACTGGTCAGTGGGGCAGTAGTCACCCTAGCATGAGCATGTGTACTGCATGGCCATCACATTCAAAATGACCGAATGAGTAGAGCAAAGATCTGCATCAAATTTTCTGTTAAACTTGAACATTCCTCCCTGAAAACTATTCAGATGATTCAGAAGGCTGCAGCTATGGGCAAATGGTGATCGGCAGATTCATCACAACAACACGTCCACTCATGCATCACGTCTTATGAGGAGCATTTTGTGAAACATCAAATCACCCAGGTGACTCAATACCCCAATATCCCGAATTTAGGGCCCTGTGACTTCTGGCTTTTCCCCAAACTAAAATCACCTTTGAAAAAGAAGAGATTTTAGCTGGATGAGGAGATTCAGAAAAATACGACAGGGTAGCTGATGGCAATTGGGAGAAATGTGTGAGGTCCCAAGGTTCCTACTTTGAAGAAGACCGAGGTATCATTTTCTGATGTACCATGTTTCTTGTATCTCCCTCAATAAATATTTCTATTCTTCATGTTGCATGTCTGGATACCTTTTGGACAGACCTCATGTGTGTATGTGTGTTTTTGTACTGATTCTTTATTTAAAATGAGTTTCTTGTTCTTAGTCATGGTAACAAAAAGTGAAAAAGAACCCACTGAGAGAGTTTATTGCTACCTCCCATTTATTACTATTCATTCCAGAATCACTGGTCTTTGTGCATTGTCCAAACTTGGAGACATATATGTTTCTCTCTTTACCTAGTGGAATTTAACTTATCTGAAGCCCTGAGCTCAGTCATGACTTTACTAGCATACCATTTCTCAAGGATGGACAAAGTCAAGTCCTCCTACAGCACACACAAAAATATGTTTAAATCTTTCAACCACTTATGGTGGAACTTGTATTAGTATATGTGTTATTTTTTGATAAATGCCTACCTCCCCAACTGGAATTTATTAATTTATTCACTAGATATTTATTGTCTCCACTATATGCTATTATTTTTAAGATACTGAGGACCCAGCAATAAATAAAATAGGAAAGGCAACTTGCTCTCATGGAACTTATACTGTAATTCAGGGATATGAACAATGGTCATATATGCAAAAAATTAACATTATACATTCTGATGGAGATTTCCTTAGTAAAATCAATAAGGCAGGGTTAATATGACAGACAAAAAAAAAAAAACACTACCTCTGATATAGTAACCAATTGAATATCTCTGAAAAAAATAACATTTGAGTTAAGAACTAAATGGTACAGACTGGCTAAGTGCACAAATGAATATCTGTGAGGACTTGGCCCAAGGTGTGTTTCTTCATCAATAACCAGGTACATAGTACCGCTGATTGCAAAAATTGTATTGCTGACTAAATGATAGAATAGATGATTCACGAATGATTTTGTCAGAGGGCAGAACTACAGTCTCTAAAAAACAAGAATAAAAATCATATTAAGCTTATGAACTTGAAGATGTTGCAATAAGAAGTAAGTACATATTTAGATAGGGTAGATAAGAATGCTTTTCATGTTTCCAAAGAAATATATAGAATTATTATTCTTAAAAATTTCAAAAAAACCCACAATCTGCTTTTCTTTTAATTCCTATAAGTAGTAATTCAACAAGGCAATGGTTCATTTTGTTATTTCTTAGTTATATATTTGGCTTAGAGATAACATCACATAATAAGATGGGAGGTAAATCAGAAATTAACATTTTATAACTCATTTTTTGACAAGACTACACTTTCATATAAAACACTATAGTCTGCAGTAGAGGCAAATCATAATAAGACCAGATGGCCGCATTGTAAGATGATCCCTAAAGCCACTTTTAGATTCCTAAAATGATAGTTCAAAAAACAGTTAACTTGAACAAACTTCTAACCCTGTAAGTCTCCATTTTTATATGTTCTTCAGTTGGCAAATGTTACAAAAACACCAATTACAAAATCACAAATTAATGACACATTTTATGTATGTTTCTTTTTTCTACAAATATACCTATGTTTACCAACCTATTTCTTTTTTCGAAGAAAAAAGTTCTGGGTAAGATTAATAGGGATTATGATTATTTGTTTTGTTTTGTTTTCTTCCCTCAAAGCAATAAGGGGAAAATAAATCTCTCAAGGTTAATTTTTTTTAGGTTTGAAAAGTGTCACTGATTGGTTCATAAAATCGCATGTCTAGATGGGAGACTAGTAATTAACCTTATCACTTATGATAAGTTACCTGTCCAGGAATCAGGACATACTAGTTTGGCAATAGTTGTGTTCTGATTATCATACAAAGTAGTAAGTGATGATTATACATAGGCTAATTATATTTGTAAATTTGGTTGTATTGGAACAATTTTGGAGATCTATTTTGCAATTCTGTTGCCTCACTGTTATAAATGGAAGCCTATGCCGATTTTCTTCTCTCCATTACCAGTAGTTTTCTTCCACCTTCCATTCCAAAGAGAGCTCCACTTGATAATGAATGATCCAAAGTCATAAGAAAGGAAAAGACACTAGTAAGGCAAAGTAATCTGTGCTTTATTTAAGAAACCTTTGATGGCTTTCCACTTTCAATTTCCACGTTGAATAGAGGTGAAAAAATGTTTTGTTTGTCTTTGTTTATGGAAGACTTTCTTTTTTTAAAGATGAGACTAAGGTTCTTTCAAAAGATTGTTGATATCCTGGAACATAGCAAAAACACTGGCATATGGAATAAATGCAGGTGATAGAAATGTCTGAGATATTATTGCCTATACTTTCATCTAAGATTTTTATGGTTTCCAGTCTAACACTTAGGTCTTTAGCCACTTTGAGTTTATTCTTTTGTATGGTGTATAAAGGTGGTCTAGTTTCTTTCTTTCTCTTTCTTTCTTTCTTTCTTTCTTTCTTTCTTTCTTTCTTTCTTTCTTTCTTTCTTTTTCTTTCTTCTTTCTTTCTTTCTTTCTTTCTTTCTTTCTTTCTTTCTTTCTTTCTTTCTTTCTTTCTTTCTTTCTTCTTTCTTATTTCTTTTTTGCATGTATCTGTCCAATTTTTCCCGACATACAGATGGCCAATAGACATAAGAAAAGATACTCAACATAACTAATCATCAGAGAAATGAAAATTTCTCATTTCCACAATGAGGTATCACCTCATATCTATCAAAAGGGCTGTCATCAATAAATCAGCAACAACAAGTGTTAACAACAATGTGAAGAAAAAAGGAGTTCTAATGCACTGTTGGTGAGAATGCAGACTGGTGCAGCCACTATGGAAAACAGAATGGAGTTTCCCCAAAAAATTAAAAATGGAACTGCTTCATGATCCAGTGGTTTTACTTCTGGGACTATATCTGAAGAAACCAAAACACTAATTTGAAAGAATATATTCACCCCTATGTTCACTGCAGATTTACAATAGCCAAGATTTGGAGCCACCCAAGTGCCAATCAGTAGATGGGTAGATTAAAAATGTGATACATTAACAGCCTTGGCTGGTGTAGGTCAGTGGATTGAGCGCAGGCCTTCGAACCAAAGGATCATGGTTCAATTCCCAATCAGGGCATATACCTGGGTTGCAGGCCAGTTCTCAGCAGAAGATGCACGAGAGGCAACCATACATTGATATTTGTCTCCCTCTCTCCTTCCCTTCCCCTATAAAGATAAATAAATAAAATCTTTTTAAAAAAGTGGTACATTTACAGAATGGAATACTACTCAGCTATAAAAAAGAAGGAAATTTTATCTTTTTCAACTGCATGGATGGACTTGGAGATTATTATGCTAAATGAAATGAGCCAATCAGAGAAAGACAAGTACCATATGATATCACTGATATGTGGAATCTAATGAACAATATAAACTAATAAAACAGAGGCAGACTCATAGATACAGAGAGCAGATTAACAGATGTCAAATGGGAAGGGGATGGGAATCTGGGTGGAAAAGGTGAAAGGATTAAGGAAAGAAGAAAAAAACTAATAAACACAGACAACAGTATGGTGATGACCAGAGGGAACGTGGGGTGGGGGCAAGTAGAAGATGATAAAGGGAGGATACATGGTAATGGATGGAGACTTGACTTGGGGTGGTGAACACACAGTACTATGTAAAGATGACATATTATAGTATTGTACTCCAGAAACCTATATAATTTTATTAATCAATGTTACCCAAATAAATTCAATAATATTAAAAAAAAAAACCAAATACATGCAGGTGGAGACATATTGATGCCATTTTTGCATTTAAGATTGTAAAAACACCTCGTAGACACTTGGATCTGGTGACTACAATGAAAGTAAACAATTACTGGGTGGAAACTACATGTCACTTAATATCAAGTTAATTGTTACAAGGATCCTATAACATGAATTCTAATATTATTTTTTTGTGTAAAGATGAAGAACTTGGATCATAGAGAAGTTAAGTAACTTATTTAAATCCATATAACTAGAAAGAGATAAAATTAGTTAAATTAAAGATTGTTTTTGTTACCATATTATCTCTGAATATCAAATCAAATCAAATATAAAGTATGTTGGGTGAATAATTAAAATACTTTTTTATAAATTCATAATACCTCTTGGTTACTCAATACCATGTCTTAGATTTATTCATTGAGTCAGAGTCATGTTTATTTGATTACTTAATAATAAATGTTACATTCTTAAGACACTGGGAACATAGCAGTGCATGACAGAAGGATTTGCACCTAGTTGGAGACTTTTGTCTATTTAGTGTATAGAATGTCCTATTTATAATTAAGTCCTAATGGCGTAGGACTTATTATTTGTAAGCACAGATACAACTATATCTGTAGGCACAGTCGATGCAAATTGAGGTAATTGCCAGGCTCATAATAACTTTTCTAGTGGACATATTTATGCTACTCAATTCTCTCTTCCCACTGAAAAACTCCCCCCACCCCCCGCCCAGGGAAATCTGCTTCTTTTTTCTCACATTCTCTGCTCTGGCCTGTGCTCTTAATGGTTTTTGGATGACCTGCCTCTTTGGCCACAGTAATTAAATTTATTCATGGTAAATCAATTTCATCATCGAAGTGCATATGTACATCAAGTTAGGTAATCAGAGGACTTTGTCTAAATCTATAAAACAGGAACTAGCAAAGAGAAACCCTTTTTTCTCTACTCTCAAAACACAGGATATGAGTACAGGGGCTGTTGGTGGTCCCAGTTTCAGTGGGGACAATGAACCTGAAAGAATAAATCTGTCACACAGAGAACAGCAGAGATAAGAGGTAGGATGAAATTAATAGAAAGTCCTGAGAGCATTTGAGTCTCAGATTCTAACTTTCTGTATATTCTTATAGAGGTTTGAAACAATATATATTGCCTTCTTTTTTCTTTCAATCTAAACTAAATCAAATTGGATTTTCTATGTAAATTAAAGGCTTAGGTGCAGATAATACATACTAACTCTGACCGGATTAAGAAGAAAGGAAGTCTCAAAAGACATTATAAACTTTACTTAATCTCTGGACTTGTCATAGAGCCATGCTCAGAGATTAAATATAAGGATCAACGTCCAAGCTCACGCCACACTAGTGGTATACTGAAGATACCCCATCTACTTTCCCTGGGCACACACTGTGAGTTTGCTGTTGATAACACCTAAACTCCGACACTCCTGCCTCTGGGAATTAGATGTCTCTGTCACCTTCTTTGCCAAAATAGATTCTTCACAGAGAGTGCTTCTTTGTACCACTGACTTCCAATTCTGTGTTTAGCAGGAATGCCTCTGGTGAAGAAAGTTACATGCTTCTATCATTCCTGAAAAGGAGGCTAGGAGAAAAGATGTTGAGCTTTTAAGGTGAGCTTTAGGAAAAATACCCTGAATGGCAGTAAAATGTAGGAAGACATTTGGTCACTAGAAAGAATGACACATTTCTACTATAATTTATGTTACCTACATCCAAATATGTCCTCAGTAATACAGCTTATGGTTTGAACTGGGTCCCCAAAAATGTATGTTGAAGTTATAATTCCTAGAACCACTGAATGTAACTTTATTTAGAATAGTATTTGCAGATGAAGTTTTACTAGATTAGGGTGGATCCTAAACCCACTATGGCTGGTGTCCATCTAAGAAGTGAGAAATTTGGACACAGACACAGACACATGGGGAGAAGACCATTTGAAGATGGAGACGGAGACTGGAGTGAGGCATCCACAAGCCAAGAGACGCAATAGATTGCCAGCTACCATCAGAATCTAGATGAGGCAGGGAAGGATCCGTGGCTAGAATATTCAGAGAGAACATGGCTCAAACAACACTTCGATTTCAGAGTTCCAGTCTCTAGAAGAGTAAGAGAATACATTTCTATGTTCTTGTTATATGTCACCAAGTCTGTGGGTATTTTTTGGCAGCTCTAGAAAACTAATGTGTAGCTTCCTTTTTGAGGTGAGATGATATTTAAAATGTTCTCAGAAATAAAAGAAGAGATAGTAAGAAAGGAGAGTGGCTCCTAGTAAGGTCAGTGAGAGAGACTAGATGTTAGATCATAGGGAGCCTAAATATATTCTATCTTTAAGAAAAAAATGGGCTGCCACAAAGGCATATAGACAGGGCTGGAACTGACATGATTAGCTTCACATTCTAAAATATCAATGATGATGACTGCAGTATATGGAATATTGGAGTGGTGTCAACAGGACAATTATGACAGTATCACACTATTAGTCTCTCAGTAAGGGACAATGTAGATTGGGTGACAGTGTTCATTGAAAAGAAGTGGGCAGACTTGAGAACTTTTTTAGGAGGTGACTGAAACTACCCAGACAGAGAGGAGATATCAAGGATTACTCCAAATTAGCTATGGACTGAATGTGTGAGCCCCCCACAAATTCATATGTTAAAGCCTAATTGCCAATGTTATGGAGTCAGGAGATGGGTCCTTTGGGAGGTAATTAGGTCACAAGGGTAGAGGCCTCATGAATAGAATTAGTTCCCTTATAAGAAGAGATACAAGAAAATGGTTCTCTCTGCCAGGTAAGCATATAGCAAGAAAGCAGCCATCTACTAGCCTGGAAGTGAGGCCTTAATCTTCCAGCATCCTGATCTTGAACATCCAGCCCTCTGTAATTCTGAATTAATAAATGTTCTGAGAAATAAATGTTTATTATTTAAGATACCTTGTCTGTAGTATTTGTTATAGCAACCTGAACTGAGGACAAAGTGTCTTTTGAGATGAAGAATCTTTGAGGAAGACGAGCTTAGTGTGGCTACAGCAGCAGTTTAGCTTTGGGAATGATGCAGTTGAGGTTGCTGGAAAGCTTCAGTGAAAGCACATTTGTTATTGCATATGCTTGCATGAAACCCAGATGAGGCATCTGGCCTGAAGATATAAATGAAAGAGACTAACGGAAGCCATAGTGTGGATGAAGTCAAATAGAGACATTACTGTGTCTCTAATTGGGCTGCAGATGCTGATGTTCAAAATTCAAAGAGAGGATGCTAGACAGGAAGAGCCAAAGCAGTAGGAGAGCCACAAAGTCTGGGTGTGGGTGCCTTTGCCTTTGTGTTACAGACATGATTTTACATGTTTGAAAATACAGTATCATTAAAGAAAATATTTATCCTTTCTTTTTTTTCTGACCCAAAATATGTTATTGTTTGAAATGGGAAATATGGATAATTAAGTTATGATGAATGAATTATTCCCAATCCATGCACTACTGCAATTTAGCAAGTGGTATTTTCTAAAAATAATAATATTTTAAAGTTTTCTACCATCAGAGGATTGAACTAGTTAGGATGTGAGGATATCAAATGGATAAGAAAATGCTATTTAACAGCTCATTCTGTTACTTTAATGTGTACTTAAAATGCTAATAAGCCAAGGACAGAAGATTCAATTCAAACTCCCCTTTAGAAGATTTTTACAGTAAGATTTCAAGTTGGACTTTACTGGAGAGTGAAGGACTAATTTGAAATAATATTGTTTCTCTATGGAGAAGAACACAGAGTTGCCCTGAATTGCAGCATTAGGAGGGCTAATTAGGTGTCTTCATGTCTCCTAGGCATGTGGGTCAGCTGAGTCTTTTCTAAGTACGAACACTATTATGCGAGAGAGACATTGTTTACATAACTACCAGGGAAATAGAAACATTGCTACTCAGTTGACCAATAGAAGCTAGTGTACAGATAACATTTTTTTTTGCATTTTTGCTCTACCTAGTATAATATATGAATTATATATGAATATTATGAATATAAATATATTTATATTTATAATATTCATATATAATTCATAAATTAATGTATATTATGCCAGTTGTATGGACCAACCATTGTAATTAAAGGCTAAGAATTAGGCACATACAACAATACTTGAGTTAAAAACCAGCACTTAACACTGAAGCTTTCTGTACTTACAGCAGTAGAGGAAGTGCAAAAGTTTTCCGAGATGCACATCGGGTCCTGGGGACTTGGAATGAAGAGCTAAAGTCCAAGACATGGTGGTTTAATAGGATGGTTATTTATCTTTAGACAGAGCAACATATGACACTAGACATCTATTTTATTTTATAAATTCTCCTATAATTTGTTTTGTTTTGTAAGTAACTAAATGCAAGTTTTTATCTAAACTACATGAGTTTTTCATAACCCAGATAGCAAAAATAGATGACATTAAATTTGGAAAACATTGACCATTATGATATAAGTGGTTAGATATTCTTATTAGGGATTAAAAAAAAAAAACCCAAAGACAAATTTCTCAAGTATAAAAGGGCAAATGTTTATATGTGTCCAAAATACGATAGTAAACTAATTTCTTCTGTTTTCATTTCTGCTGGATTTTCAAAAAAATAGGTCACAACTCTCCAAGGGAAGATGTGAGACTTCTGAAGTAGAGGCTGGAAATTAATTGGCAATCCTTAGCTCAATATCACTTTAAATAAAGTGAGGAGAAAGAATGTCTTTGGGAAGAGTCCGGAGTACTGTGGTATCTTCTGTTCCATTGATGCTGTGGGTGAAGCAAACAGAATACAGTTGACCCTTGAACAATATGGTTTGAATTATTCAATGTCTACTTAAACACACTTTTTTTCCAATAAATACATACAGTATTATATAGGTAGTTGTTTCTTCTGATTTTCTTAATGATATTTTATTGGTTACTTTTTTGCAAGAGTACAGTATACGATGCATATAACCCCCCAAATCAGAATTATCTTCTGGATATAGCACAGGCTTCCCCTGCTAAGGGAGTGTTCTAGGAACCCATCTGTATCAGCATAGCAGCTGGCATTGTTGTGAGAGGCTGCACTTGGCTTCAGTGAAAACTATTTCAATGTGTTTGTCCACTTCATGATGGATGACTTACGAGTGCACCTGCCCACACCATGCTGAGCGTTCGGCAGTTTTGATCAAAAATGGCATGATTCCCATGCCCCACTCTCCCTATTCACCTGATCTTGCCCCAAGTGACTTTCTTTTGTTTCCCTGGATTAAAAAAAAAAAAAGACTGCTCAAAGGGAAAGATTTTGCTGATGTAGAAGAGGTGAAAACAGAAAATGGCAGAGACATGAAAAGGCATCGAAAGCAGTAAGTTCAAAAACTGTTTTGAGTAGTGGAAAAAATCTCAATTGATGCATCGCATCAAATGGAGACTACTTTGAAGGTGACTGAAATTTGAATATGTAAGGATAAGTACACAGTTTTCTATAAATAAATTCCATTCCGGGGGTTCCCTTCTTGTATGTAATCAGAAAGGCTTCCAGTCAACAGTAGGCTATAAGCAGTTAAGTTTCTAGGGATGACTGAGCAGAGTGTTGGCATCCCTAACCCTGACATTGTTCAAGGGTGGACCATAGAGTCTTTTTTTTTTAATTCTCACCCTGAGGACATTTTTCTTTTCTTTCTTTTTTTAAGAGCAGAAGGGAGATAGAGACATTGATGTAAAATAAAAACACTGATCAGCTGCCTCCCATATGTGACTGGACCAGGCATCGAACCTAAACATCTAGGAATGCATACATGCCTAGACAAAGAAAGAATCCATGAGATATCATGCATAACCAAGGTAATGAGGCAGCTGAAAAAGAAAAGTAAAAATCTTCAGTATCTAAACTTAAAAACATGAAAATGTGCAATTTAAATGACAGAAACTTAAAGAGTGCCATTTTGAAAAAAAAAACTTCAGCAAGATACAAGAAATCATAGGTAGGCAGTTTAATGAACTCACAAACCAAAGCAATGAAGAAAATGAGTACTTTACCAAAAATATTGAAATAGAGCATAGGAAATAGAGCTGACCAGATGGCCAAAAGAATCAGTCATGTCAAAAATAGAAATCTAAAAATGACACAGAGGGAAGAAGAGAGATACTTGAGCATAAAAAATGAAAAAAAAAAAAAACTACAAAAACTATCCGACTCCATCAGAAAAAGCAATATAAAAATAATAGAAATGCCAAAAGAAGAGAGGGAAAAGGGTATGGGAAACCTATACAAACAAATAGATAATGAGAACTTTCCAAACATTTGGAAAGATCTAGATCCTCAAATCCAATAAGAAAACAGAACATGTAGTTGCCTTAATCCAAAAATGCCTACTTTAAGGCATGATGCATTAAAACTTTCAAAATTAATGACAGGGTGGTGACTTTTGGGGGCAGGGTGTATAAAAGGACTAAATGGTAATGGAAAAATATAATAAAGATTATATATTAAAAAATTAAGGACAAAGAATTCTCGAGGCAGCCAAGGAAAAGAAGAATGTTATTATTGGACTTCTCAGCAGAAACAATGCAAGCCAGAAGAAAGTGGAACCAAGTATTCAAACTACTGAGAGATATTACCAGCCAAGAATAATATGTTCATAAAGTTTTCCTTTAGATATGAAGGAGAAATAAAATTTTTTCCAGACATACAGAAGCTGAGGAAATTTTTCACAAGAAGATATCCATTGTAAGAAATACTCAAGAGGGTTATTCTATCTGAAACAAAGAACAAAAAGTTACAAAACTGTTAGTAAGATTACCAACAAACTTACAGCATAAGTAGAAATAATTTGTGACAACAAAGACATAAAAGGGGAGGGCATACAGGTCTGAATTTGCAAAATAGGATGAAGGTCAGATGCATTAAAAAACAAAAAGACTACTGTAAATATGAAACTGACTTTTTCATAAACCAAATGGTAATCATACACAAAAAAACCTTAAAACTGAGATACAAAACTTAAAAAAAAGAGGATAAAAGTGTGGAACACCACCAGACAGAAGCAACAGACAGAAACACAAAGAAAAAGAACCAGTGTAGGCACAGAGCTACCAGAAAACAAAGACAAAATGGCCATGGAAAATTCTCATACAGCAATTATTGCTCTAAATGTAAATGGACTGAATTCACCAATAAAAAGCATGGAGTAGCAGATTGGATCAGAAAACAAAACTCAACC
Organism: Glossophaga mutica; assembly: GCA_039655065.1. NCBI lineage: Eukaryota > Metazoa > Chordata > Mammalia > Chiroptera > Phyllostomidae > Glossophaga > Glossophaga mutica. Next base: position 168,639,476 of record CM077304.1, on the reverse strand, counting down.
ATTTGCTGCCTTTAGAAGTCAAATCTCAGATGCAAAGACAAAGACAGACTCAAAGTAAAAGGATGAAAAATGATTCTCCAAGCAAATAGCATCCACAGAAAAGCAAGTGTAGCCATACTTATATCTGACTAAATAGATTTCAGTATAACGAAGGTAACAATAGACAAAGATGGACATTTTTTAAATCCTCAAGTGAGAGTATGATTCTATTGATTATAGAGAGAAAGGAGGGAGATAGATGATAGATATAGATGCAGGGAGAGAGAGAGGGAGAGATGAGAGAGTAACATCAATTGGTCACCTTTCATATACAGCCCCCAACCAGGGATAAACCTGAAACTTAGGTATGTGCCTTAACCAGGGATATAGAACTCGAATACTTTTGGTGTATGGGATCATGGTCCCACCAACTGAGTCACCTAGCCATGGCCAAAGATGGACACTTTTTAATGATAAAAAGGACACTATATTAAAAAACAATAACACTTGTCTGCCCTGACCAGTGTGGCTCAGTTGGTTGGGTGTCCTCCTGCAAAGTGAAAAGTTTTAGTTCAATTCACAATCAGGGCAGATGACTAGGTTGCGGATTCAGTCCCTGGTCAGGGAGCTATGAGAAGCAAACAATTGATATTTCTCTTCCACATCGATTTTTCTCTACCTCTCTTTTTCTCTCTCCCTTCCCCTGTCTATAACAATAAATAAATAAAATCTTTAAAAAAAGACACAATCCTTTTCACTATATATTTACATAATATGGAAGCACCAAAATATATAAAACAGGTAGTAACAGAACTAAAGGGAGAAATTGACAAAAACACAAACATAGTAGGGGACGTAAATACTCCATTGACAGCTTAAGACAGATTGTTCAAACAGAAAATTAATAAAGAAAAATCAACCTTGAATGACACATTAGAACAAAATGATACAATGGACATTTACAAAACCTTTCATCCCAGAACATCACATCATTCATACTTCTTTTGCACACTTGGAGCATGTTCGAGGATAGACCATACGTTGGGTCATAACACTAGCCTCAGCAAATTTAAGAAGATCGAAATCATTCTAAGCCTATCCTCTGACTACAATGCTTTGAAGTTAGAAATAAACTGCAAAAGGGAAGTAAAAGCAACCCACAAATATGTGGCTATTAAACAACATACTACTGAAAAATGACTATGTCAAGGAAGAAACAAAAGCTGAGATCAAAAGAGCTATAGAGACAAATGAGAATGTCAGTACAACACATAAAAGCCTCTGGGATGCAGTGAAAGCACTAATAAGAGGGAAGTTTATGTCATTACAGGTCTATCTCAAAAACTAGAAAAAGAAGAAAAGAAGCAGTCCAAAGTCAGCAGAAGGAAAAAAAATAATAAAAATTAGAGCAGAATAGAATAAAAAAGAGAAAAATACTATACAAAAAATTAATACAACATAGAGTTGGTTCTTTAAAAAGATTTAAAAAAATGATAAACCCCTCACTGGACTTAATGAGGAAAAAAGAGAAAAGACAAAACCCAAAATGAAAAAGAAGTTACCAAAGACATCACAGACATCACAGAAATACTGAGAATAATACTAGAATAATATGAAAGACTATATGCCATTGAATTCAATAATCTTGATGAAATGTCTAATATCCTGAACTATATAACATTCCTAGACTGAATCACAAAGAATTACAAAAATATAAATAGACAGATCAACAGTGAAGAAATTAAAACAACCATAAAAATCTTCCCCCAAATGAAAAAAGTCTAGGACCAGAAGGCTCGTCAGTGAATTCTACCAAACCTTCAAAAAAACCTGACACATTCTTCTCAAACTCTTCCAAAAAATTGAAGAAGAGGCCATCCTAACACATCTGAAGAGGTCAACTTAACCCTGACACTAAAACCAGAAAAGAACAACATAAAAAAATAAAGCTACAGTCCAGTATTTCTGATAAACACAGATGCAAAAATCCTAAACAAAATACTAGCAAGTCTAATACAATTAACATTACAAAATTACATTACAATCAAGTGAGGTTCATTCAAGGGGCATAAGCATGGTCCTACATATAAAAATTGATCAATGTAATCAACCAGGTTAACAAAACAAAGGGTAAAAATCATGTGATATTCTTAAGAGATTCAGAAAAAAACATTTGATAATACATAAGTACCTTAACATAATAAAATCTATACATGACAAGCCCTCAGCTTGTATCATACTCAATGGTGAAAACTGAAAGCTTTTTCTCTAAAGTCATGAGCAAAACAAGATGTTCACTCTCTTATTCAACATAGTGCTGGAAATCCTAGCAAGAGCAATTAGGCAAGAGAAATAAATAAAAAGCATCCAAATTGGGAATAAAGAAGTAACAGTGTCACTTTTTCAGATGACATGATTCTTTATGTAGAAAACCTTATTGACTTCACCAAAGGAATATTAGAAACAATAAACAAATACAGTAAAGTTTCAGGACACCGAATCAATGCACAAGGAACTATTGCATTCCTACATATTAACCATTAAATTTCAAAAGAAAGTACGAAAAAATTCCTTTTGCAATTGCATTGAAAAGAACAAAATACCTAGGAATAAGCTTAACAAAGGATGTGAAGGACCTTTACCAAATCATTATTAAAAGAGATTGAAAATGCACAATAAAATAGAAAGGTATTCTATGTTCATGAATTGAAAGAATCAACATAGTTGAAAAGTCCATATTACCCAAACTAATATACTTATTTAATGCAATCCCCATCAAAATACCAAAGACACTTTTTAAAGAAATAGGACAAAAAAATCAGGTTTGTATGGAGCTACAAAACACCCTGAATAGTCAAACAGTCCTTAGAAGAAAACAATAAAGCCAGAAGTATCCTACGACCTGACTTCAAATTATACTATAGAGCAACGATAATTAAAACAGCATGGTATTGGTAGAAAAACATGGAGACTAATGGAACAGAATTGAAGGCCCAGAAATAAAACCACATGTGTATAAGCAAATAATTTTTGACATAAGAACCAAAAACACACAATCAAGAAAAGAAAGCCTTTTTGATAAAAGGTGCTAGGAAAATAGGAGAGCAACATGGAAAACAGTTAAACTAGACTACAGTTTGTCCCTGTGTACAAAAGTCAATTAAAAATGGAACAAAGACCTAGTATAATATCTGAAACAATAAATTGTGTAGAAGAATGCATAGATACTGAGCTTATGGATCTTGGTATTAGAGAAGATTTTGTGAATTTAACCCTAATGGAAAGGCAAAATAAATGAATGGAATCCTATAAGACTAAAAAATCTTCTGCACAGTGGAAGAAACTGCCAACAAAACAAAAAGCAACCAATTGAATAGGAAAGGGTATTCGCAACCAACAGCTCTAACAAGGGGTTAATATCCAAAATACCTAAAGAACTCATACAACTCAACATTAAACAAACAATCCAGTTTAAACATGGGCAGAGGGCATGAACAGAAACTTCTTCCAAGAAAATGTACAAATGGCCAACGGGTATATTAAAAAGAATCTCAACTTCAGTAAATATTAGGGAAATGCAAATCAAAACTACAATGAGATACCACTTCACACCTGTTAGGATGGCTATTATCAACAAGGCAAGTGTTGTAGAACACCAGTTCTTGAACTTAATTCATTCAAGAAGACTGTGTAAAAAGTACCTTTTCAGACCAAATCTTTGTTTGTTGCCTGAGAGACGTGTGACTTATTATACAAGTATCAGTGTGAAAGCATTGTCAGGCCAAGAACAGAAGATTTGTCTGAAAACTGAGACATTTTCTCCATGAATAACTTGGTTGAAAACTGAATTGTTTGAGATAGGAGATGTTTGAGAGCTGTGGTTTGATTGTAGTAAGTGTTGGAGAGGTTGCAGAGAAAAAGAAACACTCATTCACTGCTGGTAGGAACATAAACTGATAGTTCTCTACATTTCTGTTTAGAAATTATCTTGCTTTGGTATCTTCCTTTCAATACTTTTCTCCTACATGGTTGTTTTTTCTCCTGGATTAAATAGAGGATATGGCAGCAGATAGAGAGCATGACTGTAACAGAGATTATTACCCTAAAACAGCAGTTCTTAGACATTAAAATGCATCAAACTCACCTGGAGGACTGGTTGGGCCCCACTGCCAGAAGTCCTGATACAGTAAGTCTTACTTGGAGCCTGAAAATATTCATTTCTAAGAAGTTTCCAGATAGTCCAGATGCTTCTGGTTGGGGGGTCACATTCTGAGAACCACTTGCCTAGCCATAAGCATTATTTCCTCTGTGTGGAGCAGCCAGCCGCACTGACAGAGTTCTTGAGAAGTATGTGAATGCCGTAGATAAAACAGAGCACGGCCCAAACTTGCTCCACTCCCTCCATGCTCTTTATTCTTATTTCTTCTTAGAAAAATGGTTAATTGGGTAATGGAGGAGTCAGTTCTTTTCTTAAGGAGGTATTATGCAACCTTTAGATATTTCTGAGATTCTAAAACTATCAGCATAAAAATGTAAATTATATGAGGCTACACAGGATCTACTTATGAACTGTTCTGAACCTAAATTCTGATTTTGACTATATGAATTTTATTTACTGTTAGTGGTTTGATTCTCTGATACCTCTGTATTCCTTGTTTGTTCATTTCTGGCTAAATTTAGACTTTCGAAAAGGTTTTTGGTGTCATATTCATATGTGAGATCTGCCTATGCCTTTCTTTTCTTCCACAGTCCAGTTTTTGCTGCCAAGGTTATACTAGTCTAAAAAAAACAAAGAAGGGCATAGTCTTTATATTTGTGTTCTGTAGAACAAGGTTAGGACTATCTGTTCTTTAAAACTTAGTCTGCTCTTGAGGGGCAGTTTTTTTGAAAGATTTATAACTGCTACATGATTTTGAATTTGTTAAAATGAATCTTGTTAAACGATAACACATTAAAATAATAAAAATTGAGCTCAACAAACTTGAACAGAATTAACCCAGTTATGTAACCACCACAGATGGAGAAATATAATATTACCAGCACCTCACAGCATACCTTGTATCTTCCTTGTAAATGTTCCTAGGACCTGGACTTCTATCATTTAGTGAGAAGAAATAAGAATACTAAATAACAGTCTAAAAATAATGCTGAATTTATTTGCTCGCCTGGTAAAGAACAGTACCATTGAAGTACAAATTCAGTTTGTCATTGTGTATGAACGGAAGGAGCTTGATATAGGTTTAAAAGGAGAAAGTATACTAGGTTAGGCAACTTTTGAGTTCAGGTGTGTGGTGGCTTACAAGGACATACTATATACTCTTTGTGGGTGGCCACTATCAAGTTTCAGGACTGGTGGTAACTGGAAGCTTGGTTTCAACAAGTCCAGAATAGGTTGTATAAAACTCCAGAGCACAAGAATTATTTTTCCTACACACTTGTGTGTGCATGCTCAAAGTTGAAGAAAAATTTTCTTTAAACACTGTAGATTAGTTTTGAACTTAACAAAATGAATTCCTGCAGAATGTACTCTTTGTGTTAGTTTTATTGTTCAATGTTGCATTTATGAGATTCATCCATGTTACAGTATGAATGACAGTTCACTCATTCTCATTATTATATAGCATTCCGTCATGTAAATTTATTATTATTTATTCATCCCTTTTATTTTTGATGAATATTTGGATTGTTCCAGTCCTTGGTTCTTACAAACAGTCTATGATGAACTTTCATATTTTCGTGAACACACACCGCACACGCAAGCTTCAGTGGGTATATGTCCAGGAGTAGAGCTGCTGAGTCACAGAGGATGTGTAGGGTGACTTTAGTGGATCCTGCCAGTATTCCGTAGCAGCTGAATCCATTTTCAGTCCCATCACTGGCATATGGATTTCAGTTGCTTCACAACCTGGTGAAGACTTGGTGTTGGCCATCTTTTAATTTCGGCTGTCTCAGTCAGTGTAGTGCTATCTCACTGAAGTTTTAATTGGCATTTCCTTTTTGGCTAGCAAAAATGGACACTTAAAAATATATTCATGAAACATTTACAAATATCTTTATTGACAATTTGGGTATCCTTTTTTGTGAAATACTTCTTCAAATATGTCCCCATTTCTATCAGGAATTTTTTTAGCCCTCAGAAATTGTGGGAATATGTAACTATACACACACACACACATATACATATGTGTATGTACATATATATGTTTGGAGTTTGGGGTCTGCATGGTTATATTTATACGAGTACCATCTATTCTATGGCTTGCCTTTTCATTCTTTTGCTTTTTCAATGACTGGTATTTTTCTCTTTTAAATATTTCAATTACAGTTGATATACAATATTATATTAGTTTCAGGTATACAACAAAGTGGTTAGACAGTCATAGTCTTTTTTTCTTTTAATGGTGCCTTTTATTAAATGGAAATTCATGAAAAATACATTTTTAACAAATGATCCTCAGTTAACTCAAGTTTACTCTTCCTTCTTAATAGATTCAAATCAGATTTTGAATCTATTTTGGTAAATTATGATTTAACAGGAATTTATCTCCTTAATCTATTTTTTCAAGTTTATTGGCACAAGTTTGCTCTTAATACTATATATCTTTTAAAAAACTCCATTTAATCTATAGTTATGGACCCTTTTCTCATTTCTAATACTATTTAATTGTATTATTTTTCCTTGAAAAATAGTCGCATTTTTCTCTATTTTTATTTATGTATTTATGTATGTATGTATGTATGTATCTATTTATTTGCTGTGTACAGTGGACATTATATAAGGCTCCCTATGCTCCTCCCCTGCTTCAGGGGGTCTGGGATGGAAACTGTGGGGGCGAGGAGATTCTCAGTGTGTTGGGGAATTGATTTGGGAAAAGGACTCCCCAGCTGCTCAGCGCATCTCTTCCTGTAGTTGGGATGGGTGGTTCACAGGGCTCTTACTCCTGTGAGGCTGTTTGGTCCATAAGATTCACCACCCTGTTGCTGTAGTCAAATTCATTGTCACACCAAGAAATGAGCTTGGCAAAATGGTTATTGAAGGCAACCCCAGCCTCAGAATCAAAGGTGAAAGAGTAGGTGTTACTGTTAAAGTAGTAGGAGACAACCTGGTCCTCGTTATAGCCCAGGATGCCCTTGAGGGGTCCTTCTGATGTCTGCTTCACTACCTTCTTGATGTCATTGTATTTGGCAGCTTTCTCCAGGTGGCAGGTCAGATCCGCAACTGACACATTGGGGTGGGGACAGGGAAGGCCATGCCAGTGAGCTTCCTATTCATCCCAAGGATGACCTTGCCCACAGCCTTTACAGTGCCAGTAGAAGCAGGGATGATGTTCTGGGCAGCCCCTCGGCCATCACACCACAGCTTCCTAGAGGGGCCATCCACGGTCTTCTGGGTGACAGTGATGGCATGGACTGTGGTCATGAGTCCCTCTACCATGCCACAGTTGTCATGGATGACTTTGGCCAGCAAGGTAAAAGACTTGGTGGTGCAGGAGGCACTGCTGACAATCTTCGGGGAGTTGCCATACTTGTCAAAGTCCACACCTATCACAAACATGGGGGCATCTGCAGAAGGGGCAGAGATGATGACCTGAAGTCAACGACTGGGATCCTTCAAGATGACAATATCCACTTTGCCAGACTTAAAAGCAGCCCTGGTGACCAGGCACCCGATACGGCCAAATCCATTCCCTCCGACCTTCACTGTCCTGTGTCAGGGTTGTGGTCAGTACTGTGCAGGAAGACACATTGTCTGTCAGACAGGAGGAGTAGAGAGCCGCATTTTTGTCCACTTTTAAAAAATAGTCACATCTTTAAAATATTTGTGTAATTGTAACATCTTAATCAAGATAGACTTCATTTCACCTCATACATTTATTTAAAACTCTTCGAATTTTAGGCAAAATATGGAAGACTTGAAATTCTGTATTTGGGCAGTATGTTTTCATGAGTCTAACTAAGAACGTTAGACAAAAATTTCTATAAGAAAAAGTATACAGAATATTTAAATACCAAATAAGTATGCTCTGGTGTCTCATTTTAGGTTTCTATACTGATTTTACAAGAATTTTGTGAAATTCAGCCATTTTAGTATATTTTTAATCAGCCTTTCTGTCTCATAGATTTGATGTATGGTGCTGAGAAATATGCTAATCCTGCCAGGAAATCACATTGTATAAAACTATTACTTATGAAATAGCTGAATAAACATGTTGTGGGAATTTAGGTCATGATTTCCACAATAATTTTAGTGTACTCTGAGTAAAAGTGGGTATGAAAGCATGAACAGTGAAGCTCTTCCTTGTTTCAGACACGAAGCTGCCCAGGGCCCGTGGCTTCTGCTGGAGGCGTGTTTGCCACTGGTCTTGAATTGGAGGTTGTTTTCTCTCACTCAGACCCAGAGAAGAATAGAAGTCCCTTCCCACCAGAGCAGGTCAGTGCTGAATAGAGAGAGAGAAAGAGAGAGATAGCGCCTTGAGAAAGAAAAAACAAAAAGTATATTTCTGGGAAATGGGAAATATGTTATCAATGGCAGGCATTTTCCAGAATATATTAGAAAAAGAAAAACTCTTTCAGTCTTTAAAGTTAAGATCAGAAAGCCTTAGAATTTACCCCCCACCCCCACTATAGTCCTTAACCTCTCCTCCAAAATAAAAACCCATCCATTAAGGACTGTATTTAAAGTCTAAAATCTTAGCAGTAGGAAGGAGAAACTAAAAGATTTTGCAATTATCATGAAAGATTAAGACACGAGGAAATGCCTGCTCCTAGTCAGGTGGTGTACAATAGTGGTCCCCAAACTTTTTGGCACTAGGGAGAGGTATCAAGGAAGAAAATTTTTTCCACAGACTGGGTGGGGGTGGTATGGTTTCAGGATGATTCAAGTACGTGACATTTATTGTGTGCAGTTCACGGTAGGGTTCTCATTCCTATGAGAATCTAACGCCACTGCTGATCTGACAGGAGGCGGAGCTCAGAAGGTAATGCAAGTGATGGGGAGAGGTTGTAAATGCAGGTGAAGCTTCTGTATAGCTGGGGTTTGAGGATCCCTGGTGTACAATATTACAAATGAGTGCATCTTGAAGGTAGACAAAGGGTCAATGAATTATGTGGAACCAGATAAAATGGTTAGGGTAGGGCAATCCAGAAGGACAAAATCAGGGGCACGGGTGTTGTTATCCACACATGGCTACGACAGGGTTAGGAGGCACATTGCGAGTGTGCCAGCATGCAGTGGCCTGCACCAGAGCAAGCAGTGAGACAGAATACGGCATGTGTTTCCTGCTGGGCTCCAGTTCGCTTCAATAATCCTTCTCCGCCACTAACTCCAAGACTGCTCTTTCTAGTCATCTCTGAGACGTGGCCCATGCGAAGCAAATACTTTGCTTTCATGAGGTTCAGGGGTTCACCAATTAGGGAAGAGAAACTAACAGTTAATAGCAAAACTGTATCCCATGTGTTGGTTGTGTGTGCTTACTTAGAGCAGATCCTGTATTACCTTCACCTCGGTGAACACAATCAGTCACTGTCAATCACTATCCGTCTTCGTAAAGTCTTGTGTTAAATAGCTTCTTCCTCTCCAGGGATTATTCCATATGGGTATGTGGATCAGAGGCAGTCTTTCTCACAATTGGGTAAAGACTTTGGTTTCTATTCTCTGCGATGAATGCTGCCTTAATAAGGCTGATTTCTGCCTTTTTGTACAACATTATGCATGAACTCGTCAGCATTTGTTCGCTTTCTTCTTTTCAAAATGACTTATTTTTAGTCCTCCTATGCTGTGACTATGTTTTTATTCTTCCCCTAAATTCTCCATCTTTGAATTTAACAAATGTGTATAGTTGCATCATCTTCAGAGCAGCTGGTGATGATGGGGTGGGGTGGAACTGTAGGCTTCAAGCAACAGTTGATGTGGGCTGGCCATGGGCATCCCACTGGAGCAGTGTAGCAATTTGGTGAAGTGACTAAGACCAGGAGAAGAAAATGCATGTGACCACATGTCTTAGGGCAATGATTCTCAACCACAGAGAGCTCTTAACAAAACACCAAATTCTCCAACTCCGAAAATTTTGATTTAATTGGTTTTTGATGACTTCTAGACCAAGATATTTTTTAAAATTTTCCTATGTATTTAATATGCATTAAAAGTGGGAGTCCATTTGTTGTAGAGAGTTAAGTTCTGTCTAGGGTGAAGGGGCATAACAGGCAGGTGGCTGGTTATTTATCAAGTGTTGTTTCCAAAACACTTCATTGGCAGCCAAGAGACCCAGACAAGTCTGCTCTGTGGCACAGGGAACAAATGCTTCAGAGTCGATTTGCTTCAAACAACCTTTTGTCAGATTAGCTCTGTTTTTCTACAGTGGGTATATCCCTAGGGCTACTCCACTTTTTTTAAATAGTGGCAGAGCCATATTTTCCAACTAAGGGTCATCCTTGGACTATCTTTTGGTATGGTATTTCCAAGTGTACTGTGTTAACCAAATACCCATACCAGCTTTTTCATTTTGGGGGCCATAGTCACCTACATTGAATGTGAGGCATGTAATATTGTTATAATACTATAGATCTCTTACATGAACCTAAATAAAACTGTGGAATGGAATAATATTAAAGGCAGTGGGAAAAAATGAAAAAAGGTGGTAAAGCAACTCAATATGCTTTCTTCATATAAATAGAATTTTGGATATAGTGAAAAGAACCATGAACATTAAAAGACCTCAGTGAACATGAGTGTGGTTGAATTGTCAATTGGTCAATGCAATTTTTCTTCATGTGGAACAACTATCCACACATTTATCCATTCACATTGTTTATTAAACTTTTATTTTGAATTTCAGCTGAGATTTATCAGAGTAACCTAATTATTTCTGCCTTGGAAAATAAAACCAACTTTACCAAAAGTACTCATTTCATTAAGAATTAAGGTACAGAATTCAACATGAACTTGGATAATGCATTAATACTGCAATCTGTTCTTACCTCACAGGAAACGTCTGCCATAGACAAACTGAAGTTTCATACTTCACACTGACACAGAAGAGAACAAAAGAATTTGTCAAGAGATAATGTCAAGCTGTTCAGACACATCCCAATTGATTATTGCATTTAGAAGATTTCTAGACATTTGTTGATCTAAGGAAGGTGAGTTGGGGCTAATCCATAATTTATCAGTGCCTCTGAAAAGCTATCAAAAGGACTTTTATACATAAATAGGTTTGCTTTTTGCATTAGAAAATAGATTAATAATTAGATCTTAACAGTGAAGGGTCCCTTCTGATAATGTAAGATTTTATCTTTGATTTGTTGCTGATATAACTAGATAATTAATTTTAATTTTCAAAGGCCTACGCCTAGGAGAAAATACCTTAGGATTAGTATTTGATCTCTAACTGTTGAATTAATTATAATTTTGATTATTGAGATATATTTGTGAAAATGGGTATCAGTAGAAAAATAGATTTCTAATAAGTGGATGGGCTTTAAGTACAATTTTAGTGCACACTGCTTTATTGCTAAGAGTGAACTTCCATGGTAACACAGCAGTATGTTAGCGTAACCATGAAACACTTTATAATAGGCACTGCACGTAATTTTCTATTCATAGCGGTAGGTGCTGCCGTTTCAAAAACACAGAGAAACAAGGGTGCATATGGAAAAAGCTAATTTATTAAAAGGCTGATTTTAATTGTTCTTATAAGTAATTTCTTAAGTTAGACTCTGTGCTTTTTGGAAAACATTGCGACATTTGAATTTGTTACAGACGACTAGATTTCATGAGAGGAGTATTATGTGTATTTCTTAAAACACATGGTCAGTTAAAATATTATTTTTATCCCATTTGTCCTTACATTTTAGTCATTGTGCTTATTAATGTTACTGCTGTTCTCCAAGACATACGAGTTCCAAATGCAGGCATATTTAATTGATTTTTCTCCATTTCTTCTTCCTCCTCCTTGCAAAGCATCTCATCATTCTAATTCATGATTTGTAATGTAACACTTGCTTAGAAACCGTTAAGGCTTCCACATTGTGTGCTGAGTTTTAAGTTTGCTATTGTATAACAGTGATATCAGTAAGAAAATTCACATTTTTGAAAAGTGTGCTATAAAGACAACTGTTTAATTGGATGTGAATGGGACTGAAGCATACGAAGTAGGGAGTAAATATTAAGTAAAATAAATTGTACCAGACCAGCAATAACTAAACTCTATTTCCTTCAGGAACTGGGAAAAAAATCTTCAAAATGACCATAGCAATATTTTGTGAAAACCAAACATAACAAACTGACTAATCAAAACTGACAGAATAAACCATGTTATCCCTGGGGAAACCCTGAAGAGCAGGTAGGATCAGACACAAATCAATACACTACAACCAAAGAGAGTAGTGTGTGACAACCTCCAGTGGGAAACAGAAGAAAGAATGCCAGCTGAGCATCCATTGCTGCACGCCGAGCAGGTGTGAGCTCCTACGCTGTTTACTCCATAGCATTTTTCCACTGAGTAAGATGCTTCTTCCCAGTCACAGTAACATTACATGGAAAAGCTGGTGGACTCATGCCAGTCTTGCTCCTTAATTATTCAGTCATATTCTTTCCAATTCAGTTCAGAGAATCTCGCACAGGAGAAGTACCTGTATAAATTCTTCAGTCTAGGAGGCCTTAATCTCCTCAGCTGGTTTAAGTCCTATTCCCTCAGTAGATAGTATACATAGTGGTTAAGAATATGGGCTTGACAATGACTCTACTTCAGTTCCAATGACAACTACTGTGTTTATTAGTTGTGCTGTTTGAGGTAAACACTTGTGCTTTAATTCTTCATCTGTGACATGGTGGTGATGTTAATGCTATTATCCCCATAATCTTATTGAGGAAATTAGGCAGTTATTAGATATACTTGTGGAATATTGGCTGTACCTGGCAAACCATTCTTAAACATTGTGGAGGGCTAGGTTATTTCCTAAATATAAGCCTCTTTGCCTCTGTTGTTCTCTCTGATAAGCATGCTATCTCACTCTTGTTGGCCTGTTATAGTCTTATCTACTCCTACAGGTCTATTTCTGACACAATTCTTTTACAAGATTTTCATGTGAATTGAATTTTCCTTTCCTTTGTACCTAGGCCCTTCCCCCAAGGTTAAAGTTTTAAACCATTCAAGTGATTGATTTTATACATATGTAATAATGTCAAACATCATATGTATGTCACTATTGTGTCAAACCATCATTTATGGCTTAACCTGTAAACACTAGAGAGATCTGAAGCCTAGTACTGTTTCCATGTGCCTCGTGACATGGCTAGATTGGAAGAATGTGCTCCAGCCCTCAGAGTGTAATTTTCTTTGTGGATGGGCTACCTCGTATCCGACATACAAAGGAGCTGTTAAACCTAAACCAGTCATCTGAGTGATTGCTAATGTCACATTGATGCCATTGCCATGCCCTCACTCAATGTTTCTTTGGATATGATTTACAATTTACCATCTACAGTGGATAAATATATTGGCTGAGCCAAGTTATTACTAAAGGTGGTTCCTACTTACATTTTAGATTAAGAAAAATTTCTGATAAAGTCTATAAGAAAAAAAAAACACAATACTCCACCCACCTGGATCAGGTTCTGGCCTTGATGTGAACATCCCTCGTGGTGCTCAAAGAGAGAGTATTTCCTGATGAAGTGGAATAAATGACAGAGCCAGCACCCCATCCCAGGATGCTGATAGATGGGCTGGGTCAGAAAGAGAATGTAAGGCCTTGAGGCTGCTCTTCAGGAAAAAGGAAGAAAGAAAAGAAAGAAAGAAAGAAAGAAAGAAAGAAAGAAAGAAAGAAAGAAAGAAAGAAAGAAAGAAAGAAAGAAAGAAAGAAAGAAAGAAAGAAAGTGATGTGTACACCGGCTAGCAGTGCCTGCATCATTATGGATGAAATAAAACATACACATGGACTACCGAGTCCGGTGGAGGAAAAAGGACAACAGCTTAGCTTTATTCTCAAGGGGAGCAAAAGCCACAGCCTCCTCCATGACAGGACTTTATTTTATTTCTCCTCCCATTACAAGATGGTCCTCACTCACTCTGTCCTGGTTACAACAAAAGAGCCGATCCCCTAATCACATCACAGAAGAAGGATATTAGCAAATGAAAAGGCAAAAGTGGTTGAGCGAGTTACACTGGTCTCTGCAAAGTTTAGCCTGGATTTTAAGAAGTTACAATAAGCACTTGCAGGGTGAGGGAGTTTTTAGCAAAAAGCAAGACTCAAAGGAACCTAGATATATTGCAAATCTGATTACCCATGAGAGAACCTATCTGTGAGCATGGGTCCTGTGCATCTCCGAGTTAGAGCTGGGCCCCTGCCACGCAGAAGGGTCAGATGAAAGAAAGAAAAAGAAGAAAGAAAGAAAGAAAGAAAGAAAGAAAGAAAGGAAGGAAGGAAGGAAGGAGGGAAGGGGAAAGAAAGAAAGAAAGAAAGAAAGAAAGAAAGAAAGAAAGAAAGAAAGAAAGAAAGAAAGAAAGAAAGAAGGAAGGAAAGAAAGGGAGGGAGGGAGAAAGGGAAGAAGAAAGGAAGAAACAAGGAGAAGAGAAAGGAAAGGAAGGAAAGGAGGAAGGACGGAAGGGACTTCATATGTATGTATCCCCCCTTTTTTCCAACCTATAACAATTGGTTAATAATTTATTAGTTAAAAATGCAGCAAAATTTTGCATTCTATTTCAGAACAGGAGAAACAAATCAGAAGAGAAGGAGGGTAGACGTGTTCCTATTTTGTGCTGTGGTTCTCTGATAAGAGCACTTCAGGGCTGGCTCAGTTAAGAGGTAGTCAAGTGATTCCAGACCTGCTGCTAAAAAACTATGAGAAAATATTAGGAAATATGTGTTTCTCTTTGTAACCACAGGTATGTACCCAAGGTTCCAAGCAAATGGCCTATTATCTCTGAATTTTCCGTGGTCTGTGAGCTGACCCTAACAGCTCAGAATGAGCATGTGTAACTTCAGGATCCAACTCAACACTTGGACACCAGTATTGGGTGATACTAGTTACAGAAATCAGTTTATCTGAGCCTGTCCTAACCTTTCGATTTTGACATCAAAGCAAAATTTTCAACCTTAGTTTTTCTTATACTCGACCTAACTTTGAGCCAAACTTTTCTCAACATACCTTTGCATTTCTTGTAAATATCATTTCAAATAAAATAAAAATTTATGGCTATTAAAGTTATATTGTACAAGCAATTTATGCAACATGTTTAAAAAATAAAAGGAATTTTCTTCACTAAAGATTTATTTTGCTATTTTTAGTTAGGGAGCCAAGGATTCAAACTAATGTATCAAAGGTATTGTTTGACATCTGTTGGGGTTGTTCATCACTTATAGTATAAATTTCAAAATAAAGTTAATTCTTTCATAAAAAAGCAAACCTGTTTTGTTCTAATAATTTGAAATCCAAGCAATTAATATTATTTAGATTTGCATTGAATTTTCCCTGTATACATACTTTTTGTAATTGGTAATATATAGTTATTTTACTTATTTGTCCACACTGTATCAATATATCTAAATAATCTTAGCCATCTTGATACACACACACACACATATGCTTAATTAAATATACTTTTTATATGCTAGATTTTGTATATAATTATTTTGCAGAATTCATGCATTTGTTGACTTTTTGATAGCATGGTAGAAGATATTATATATATATAGATCTTCCATAATCCTTAAAAATTTGGGGACATTTTTAATTCATGGGATATACTCTAGAAACCATTAGGAAAATATATAAAACTTTAAGAACAAGTTATTTTTAGCTTAGAGATTTCTCTAATTTATTTAAAATTTTCTTTTAACCCCCAATATTATTCTATTCTGTCTAGGAAATAATGGTCTCTTACCGAGTAGATGTGGGATGCAGGAGTGATCCCTCCTACAATAGAAGCAGCAATACTCATGGAGAGCTGTGATGAGATAGGTCCTAAGACTTGGTTCTGATGTGTCAGTCTTCACCTGGGGCTGCTGAAGGCTATGTCACACAGAGAAAAGTAACTTGTTATAGATGCTGTGGAAAACAAGGCCATAAAAGGGAATCTAAAAGCTATAGTCTGGAAACAGAAGCAAGGCCATAAATAGGAAGAGAAGTCATGTAGTCAGAAGCTGCTGAGATGAGAAGCAAATTAGACCGTGGGATTCCAGGTGGATTAAAGCTGGTAGGTGAGATCAATGCCGATGAGGTATTAGAAGCTCACTGTAGTGTAGTCTAAGCTGACAGCACAGGGCTGACTGGTCCTGAACACATTACACAGAAACAAGGAACATGTGTTTGATAGAGAAATTACAGCTACATTTGTAAAGTGTGCTAAATTCGAACACAGTTCTGATTTAATTTTTTGAGTACTATTTTTGACAACAATTTATGGCTTCAATTCCTGACTCTATTCTGTTCCAAATAGTGACCAATAGTTACCAATAGTCCATTTTAATCACAAAAACTATCCTGTCTCTAAATAATCAATGTAAACATTTTTTTTGATAAAATTATGTTACCTCAAAATAACGGATCTGCATTTGGATTTGCCATCTTTCTCTAAACTATATTTCCCTTAATATTTACTTTTTGATTTATTTTAAGGCTAGTGGCATCCACAGACTCTGTGTACCTGTTCTCAAAATGTTTGAATTCACTTTTATTTATCCCCTGTATTTGTACTTAGACTTTGAGTTAAGTTGGAAAGTTGATATCACTGAGACAAAATTTAGTTGAATGGATATTTTACATATTCTATCTGTTTTTGCATACATCTGATTGATGGACAGCACTTATAGGAACAAGAAACAGCTCAGACTATGTGTCTCTCGTTGTTCTGTGAGGTCTCCTATACAGTAGCTCCACCTTTTCCACAGGGGATATGCTTCCAGACCCACACTGGGTGCTTGAAACCAGGGATTCTGTTGAACCATACACACACACACACACACACACACACACACACACACACTATGTTTTTTCCTATATATATACACACTATATATATATACCATATATATACACACTATGTTTTTTCCTATACATACAGACTTATGACAAAGTTTAATTTATTAATTAGATACCATAAGAGATTAATAACAATAACTAACACTAAAATAGGACAATTACAATAATATTTATGTAATGTGATGTTTCTCTCTCTCTGTCTCTCTGATAACCAAGACAGGCCACCAAGTGACAGACAGGCAGGAAGTGTGCAGAGCACGGGTACAGTGGACAAAGGGATGATTTACATCCCAAGCAGGATGGTGAGACAGCTCAAGATTTCAACATACTATTCATAAAGGTGTATGATTTAAAACTGGAAAATTGTTTATTTCTGACCTTTTTTAATATTTACATTTATTATTTATATTTTCAGGCAGTTGTTGACTGGGTAACTGAAACTGTGGAAAGGTAAAGGATGGATGAGGGGGAACTGCTGTAGTGATTTCTAATGATTTCATTTAGGAGGCCTATACTTGTAATTAGAGCAGAAAATTAGAGGTGCAACTCTGTCAGTCAGAGTATAGCAATGACTGGGGTGCATCAGAAAAACTGTGATATGTGTCCAATAGATTAGGCAAATGTAACAATTGGAGAATGTGGTTTTATTAAGTTACCCACAAGTTATGGGTTTTATTTTTTCAATCCCCAAACGTTAAATTTACTTTTAATTTTAATGTTTCTGAAATTGTGAAACATAATTGATGTAAAAATATAATTGATGTCCAAAAAAAAGCTTATATACCATTGGGCAGTGAAGTAAATTATATAGTCACTGTCATTTCTGAGTGCACAGTAACATAGCAAAGAGTTGAAGGAGATTCAAGAGTTGGAAAATTTTAGTTTAAGGTAAAAAGTTGTAAGTCTAGCAAGTAATGTACATGTTAAAGCTTTCGTTTGAGAAACTACAGATAAGGCCTGTCCTGGCTTTTGGGAAAACAGCTGACCTCCTGGGGTACTGCTAGAGATTAGCGCCTGGGGACAACTGGAGGCATCTGGGCCTTTGTCTTCCAGGGAGAGACAGAGGACCACCCACCCCTGGGAACAGCTAACTGCCTGGGACAGGAAAGTTGGAGCTTCTTTCACCCAATCCTCCCTGAATCTCAAAGCCCTCACCATACCTTGTTTATTCCCCGTTATGAAAAGTCTGGCCTGGAAAGATGATGAAGACAGTCTGTTAGGGTATGAACCCGCCATCTTCTCAGATTGCCAACCATCTGAACAAAGCGCCCATAAAGATTCAATCGTTGTCATTGCTTATTGGGTTTGGTAGAGACAGGCAGCCTGAACACCAGTGTCTTTTTCGGTTTCACGTTCACCTGATCACTGTTTCATCAGACTGCCAGCTGAGAAGTTTTTTTGCCTCAACACCTTCAGTGCTGTTGAATTTTAAATGTGGACCTGCATTTGTTCTTTAAAGTGTCCTCAAAAAGGATTCTACCCTTAGGGAGCATTGAAATGAAAAGTTACTGTGGCCCTGGCTGGTGTAGCTCAGTGGATTGAGTTCTGGCCTGTGAACCAAAGTGTCAAGATTCTATTCCTGGTCAGGGCACATGCCTGGGTTGCAGGCCAGGTCCCTACCAGGGGACCCTTAAGAAGCAACCACACATTGATGTTTCTCTCCCTTTCTTTCTTCTTCCCTTCCCCTCTCTCTAAGAAAGTAAATAAATTAAAAAATCTTAAAAAAAGAAAAAGAAAAGTACTGTGAATCTACATGATCACTTGTCTTTGCCACCCATTTTAATTCAGGACATCAGTATTATCAAAACTTTTGGAATTGATCATAGACTTTTCAGAACTAAATGAGATTTTTGAAAGTAATTTTTGAGTTTTGAGGGTCCATCACTCATTTAATTAACAGTCATACAAAAACAAAACAAGTAACTATAATATAACTACACAATGAATGGAGAAGAAACTCTAGGATTACCTGATGCATTTTAAAATGATACTGTTGTTTCTAAAACTCCTATAGAAATTAGAATGATGTGCACTGGTTATCACTGTGATGCTATGCTCAACCGCTGACAGCCAGAACATATTGGCACAACTTTTAAATGTGAAAGGTGTCATGGCTTAAAGGCTGATAATGATGAACAGTGTGGCATGGACTTTTACAGATAAATGTCTGCTTTGTTATATAGTTTTAAAAAGCTTTACATTTTAGTGTGATGTCTTTTCTCAAAATGGTATTACTAAATTGATGTGCTTTTGTGGATGCAAACGGGACCACATACTACACCTGACAAACTCAGGGGAAGCCTGCATGGCAGCCAAAGTGACCACAGAAGATGGTCTGAAATTAAAACTTCCTAACGAAAAGTGAGTCATGGTGGGTAGTCACGTCCTAGTCTGGTATCTTCCTTGACAAAGGTCCATCTTTACTTTAGCTGAGCCTGTCTATTGTCTTTTTGCATCTAGGATAATATACCCTTGCAAGGTCAGAGTAATCTCCTTTTCCACAACCCTCAGGGCGCAATCTCCAACCAGAACATGAGACCTCAGAAGCCCTCATCTTTATCTTGTTGTACACATACCATCTCTAGGTGCTGTAAATGTTAATTGTTAACTATCCTGTGCCAGCCAGTGTAGAAGAAGGATTTGTCTCTCCATTTTACCCTTTATCCAATCCCAGAGATTTCCCTGCTTTGCTTTCTCTCTCTTCCCTAATCCACCACCAATGGATTTCGTATAATCCCCTTATGGTTTTCTCCTTTGATTCTGATCTATAAAATTACTGCAAAACAGCCATTCTCTGGAACATTTTCTCAATCTGTTGTGATTTTTCTTCCAGGCAATTGTCATTAGTTTGACTCAAATAAACTCATAAAAATTCTCTACAGGTTTAGACATTTCTTACGTTGACACCTTAAAAATCAATACTGCTTTAAGAATAAGAAAATGTGGTAAATTAATGGTATCATTGAACAGATACCAGCTGCCACACAACTTCATTTACATTACTCTTGGGGCACATCTTTTTATTTAAAGGAGGGTTGAGTCCCTCGTGGGGACTTGAGCCCTGGACCAAGAGGGTTCTTGGCTTTGAGCAGGAAAGAATGTAAAACATGAGCCAGTCAAGAAGTTAAAGTGGAAAAGCAGGTTTCATTGAGCAGAGAGGACACACAAGAAAACCACTCCATAAACAGAGTGGTGGACTGTCCTCACGAGAGAAGGAACAGTAACCCCAAGCGTTTCTAAAGGTTGAGCAGATATCTGTAGTTACTGTGGAAAATTCCTGCTATAAGGAAATACAGAGTGGGGAAAACTTGAGATTAGCTTTACGAGGTATATTTTGCGGCCTTGTGTTTTCCCTTTATGGTATGGGTAAACTATAGGTATGGCTGAGGATACATTAATCAATCTTAGCAGGAATTTTCTTTGTCTGGAGGCTCCTCATGGATGGCTTGCATCTCCTGTCAGCTGATTTCCGTGTCCGGCAGTTTGTGGCAGACCCCTCTGTTTGACTTTAGTTGATTGATATAGTTCTCACGCCCCATTCCACGTTTAAACCAGGAGTCCGATTAGTCTATCCTTAAATTGCTTTACGTGGAATAGGTGCCCCCTAATTTCTTGTTTGCCTGAAGAAATTAGTAGGCGGTGCGAAGGAATACCTGCATAAGAGGGATAGTAAGAACTAAAAAAATGCTATGTCAGAACTAGGAACCAATGCCAGTTTACCCAGTCAGCCTTTCTGACACCTACAGGCAAACCTCTAACCTTTTCAATCTAGTCATTCATTCATTCATTCATTCATTCATTCATTCACTTAGTCTCCATACATTGGGAAGTAACTGCTTTATGTTAACACTTAGTTTTGAATGGAAATGACAAAATAAACTAAATGTAATCTCTTCTAAGAAGGAGTCTTTGTGTAAAAGATGCCTGTATAATTATAATATACCTGGTAGAATGTATCATCACTGGGAATTACGAAAGTAAAGAGAAGTTATTATTTTCCACATGCAAAGTAAAATTTAAAATGGTGGTGTGTTCAGAGTAGTTGCAAACAATTTATTTTTATGCCTTCAAGCAATGCTATTTTATTTATTGAATATTTTAATAAAAAGTACTCATTCATAAATCATGGCTGCCCCAAAAGAGTAGATGATGTGGTTGAGATCCTTTCACTTTGATTTATTTGTTCTTAGTTATTTGGATGCCATGTTGCAGAGTACAGCTAATAAAAGTATGAACATTTATCTTTAAGCAAGTTTGATTTGAAGTGAATAACATTAAACAATAGCGTACTGACAAGCAATTAAATACCACTTTTTTCCCCTAGCACTGTTTTGAATTATGTTTGTCCTAATGGAACTCTCCTTATGTTTTAGAATTCCAATATTATGTAAGATGTGAAGAACCTTTTAATTATACTTTCGATAGAATCAGCCAAAACCAGTGCTCATCACTTTGACTGCATATCTTCATTGACTTAGGCTAAAACAAATCAAAGAAAAATAGCAAAATTCATTAAAAATTCATTCACTTCAACTGCAATTTCTGATTAAATGGACATTATTCATGTCTGTTGTCATTTCCTCAGGGGACTTAACATAGCTTTCCCCAGACAGAATGCTGTGTTTCTTAACTTGGACTCTACAATAATTTAGTCATCTCTTCTGCATCATGGAGGAGCCAGGCTGAGGCAGATAGAAGTAAGGTGGTATTCTTTTATCATTCACACTTAAAATGTTTATTTTGAGAAGGAGAAATAAACAAGGAGATATCAGAAGGAAATTGTGTGCCTCTTTCAACATCTGAAAAGAAAAGCAATCACCACATTGCTATACTAAAGAATTCACAGGAAATATGTGCATTACCCAACACAATATTCAGGTCAGCCTGGAAGAAAATTTACAAGAGAAAGTTGATTTTAATATTCTTTTGCAAATGAAGACTCTTATTTTACCACCTAGATTTGACGATTCAAAAGTTTTGAAACAATGGCACCCTGTGAGCTTTTGTCCTTTACAAAATGTTGTCTAAGGAAGTGTGAGCTGAACAAACACATTGCCAGGCAGCAGTGTCGAATCAGCAACTTCCTTTTAAGAAAGCCTTGTCACTTGTTCACAGGTCTCATTCCCACTCTCCATCCAACTCTCCATACCATTCTCCACCCAAATACATTAGTACAGCTGTTCTTATGTTGTGCATTTCACCTTATTTTGTGCTGCATTGAAAAAGCAGCATTTGCTGTTGATTAAAAGTGTTTCATTCACATGTGGCAACCTCTAGAGAACTGCTTTAAATTAATCAACAACAAAAAAAGTTTCAGTTTATTTTTTTTTAATGTATGTTTCTTCATTGCCTGTGCCTTTAGTGTAATTCTATTTGACATGCACATTAACTTCTAAAATCGTATAAAATTTTAGGGGCAAAAACATTTCTTTACAGTATAATTCAGGGTTAACCACTTTGAAATAATACTTATGCTGCCTAAATTAAAAATCTGGTCATCTAGCTAGAAATTAATAATGATTGTATAATAAATATATGGGAACCTGGTTGCTAAGGAAAAAGAAAAGAAAATTGACTCCCTCATTAGATAACCAAGGATTTTATCTACATAATGCTAAAATAACCAATTTAATATGGTGAATGAGTTAGACTGGTTTTTATCTTGTAGGCAAAACAAAGGACTGATTCCCTGATGCTTTAATTCTTCAATTAGTTGTATTGACATTCTATAAACATAACCTAAGTATATTTCAAGCTGTTTTTCCTTTGTAGCTCAGGCAACATTTCTCTGGGAGACTGCCAAAAGGGATTTTTTTTCTTTTAAGCTATAAAACAATGTCTTTATTCAGAAAATAATTTGATCATTATGCTTGAGTTTACCAGTAATATTAACTCCCAAAACAGTCTACATATTATATGTCTATACCTGTGTATGTTATTTACCTAAATGGAGATATTTTGCATGGAGAAAATGAGCTTTTTTAAAAGTCTAACCAAATATGGGGAGTATAAATTTTAGTCAAGAAATGCTGACATGGCCCTGGCTGGGTGGCTCAGTTGTTTAGAGCATTTTCCCATATTCCAAAATGTTGCGGGTTCAATCCCCAGTCAAGACATATATCTATGTTGTAGGTTCAATTCCAGATTGGGGTGTGTTCATGGGCAACTGATCAGTGTTTCTCTCTCACATCAATGTTTCTTCCTCTCTCTCTAAAATCAATAAACATATCCTTGAGTGAGAATTTAAAAAATTAAAAAATAAATGCTGGCAGGATAGAATGATAACCAGAATTGTAGGTCCAGGGCTTATTCTAAAATATCTGTATTTATTTAGATTACATGAGACCATCACTTTTTAGTTTATCTCTGAGTTTGCTCTAAGCTCTCTTAAGCTAAGTAAGCATCAGAATTCTCCATTATTTTTAGCTCAGTCACTTTTGCTTCTAATGTTGCCTTTCCCTTACTATCTCTGCTCTTCTGGGACTCCAACGAGGCAGACGATACACCTTTGCTCATGTTATTCTTACCTCTTAACCTACCTCTCATAGTTTTCTGTTTTCTAAGCTTTCTGTATTATATTCTGAATAATTTTTTCTTGTTAATTAGTTTTTTCTGACTCTATTGTTTGAATCTTCCATTAAATCTATCCATTCAAGATTATTTTACACTTTTAGTTTTAATTTCATCTAATTAAGAAATGTGTATAAAGAATCAAATAATTCCACAAATGTGGAAAATGATAATCACTAAAGCTTCTTTCTTCTCATTTTCTTATTCTCAAAAACAGTTATTTTGATTCTTTTATCTGATTATTTTAGGTTTTGTTTCTGTGTTTCTAAATAACAGGATTAACATGCCTCCTTCTTGTGGGTCAGTTGTAGGGATTGTTTACTGGTTCCCTATGATAAAACTTGAGAATTAGCAGTCAAAGAGTCCTGTCCATGTGGAAGCTCATATTCTGCAGTTGTGGAAAATACGCTGGAGTTAGATTTTAGACAATTACCTCTCCTCTGTTCTCTCTCTCTCTCTCTCTCTCTCTCTCTCTCTCTCTCTCTCTCTCTCTCTCTCTCTCTTCCGTTTCTTTGGAAATAACATTTCCTGGAATGGTTTTCAAATATTTTTTAAAATCTTTTTTTGTTGTTCAAATATTTGTTTGACTCCATCTTTCAGCAAATATATAAAGTTTTTCATTTCTGTTCTTTTATGTTTCATCACCAATAGCTTCTTTTTATTCCCCTGAGCAATTCTTTTATAGCACTGTATTTTCATTTTGTGGCTTATGATCTTTCCCATTTATTAAAGATATTAATTATTATACTAAAGAGCTTTGTTTCCAGACATCCTGTTTGTTCCATCAGGGTACTGCTCCCTGTATGTTTGTTTTATCTTCACCTCTTGTGTTAGAAGCTTTCCCAAGATGTGGGCTAAGTTTGGGTTGTCTGCACAAATAGTGAAAATCTCTGACTACCATTCACTATAAGCTTCATTGGAGGGTGATGTTCTTGAGACTTTCATTTGGGAAACTTCTAACATTAGAATCTTTGGTCTTTTATTTGAGATTGTTAGATTTTCCAGATTTCTCTGAATGGTAAAAATATAATCACCAGAATTCTGGGATCCAGATATAGTAAGAGATACAGGGTTTGGGTGGGGAATAGGAAGGAGTATCAGGGAAGGGGGTGTCACTTCGCAAATGCCATGTTTAAATTCATTTAATTTCTGTGTTTTTTTTTTTTTTTTTTTTTTTTACTTTTTTAAGTACTGCCCTACTTTCAACAGTGTCTAATATCCCAATATGAGAGATCGGCAGTCTTATAAAGGAAGACACCTATGTGAAACAGGAAAGGGAATCTGGAGAATCTTAACAAACTCTTCTTACTTTATTTCTCCAGCAATACTCCACTATAATGGGTAAGGAATTCTGAAGTGTGAAAAGGATGAGTTCTCTGCTCTTCTCACTTCCAGTTTAGGAGTCAGCTCTCCTTGCTCAACTATGTTTCCACTTCTGTAGCTATCTTCCAGATTTTCCAAAATCTTCATACAATTTCTTCTCTTGTTCTCTCTGTCCTGTGGATGTAATTGACCTCTCTCACAGGGTTGGCAAATAGAGAAGTATTAGATGCATTCATTCAATCTGCCAACTTTGTTTGAACTTTTCTAGTGAAATTTTCACTTTATTAAATCTTTAACTTCTAGGAGTTTTTTTTATTATTTTTATAAATATTTCTGATAATATTTTAGAGCTTAACTCTTTATTATAGTTGACAATTCCTACTTTACTCATTGAACCATTGTCATTGTAGTACTCATTTTGTATTCCTTCCCTTTTAGTTCCAATATATAAAGTATTGTCGATCTGATTCTGCTGTCTATTATTTCTCCTGGCTCTTACATAAATTTATGTTTTTTTTTGTACAGTTTTTGATTTTTAGTGATAA
This sequence comes from Glossophaga mutica, assembly GCA_039655065.1. Taxonomy (NCBI): domain Eukaryota; kingdom Metazoa; phylum Chordata; class Mammalia; order Chiroptera; family Phyllostomidae; genus Glossophaga; species Glossophaga mutica. The sequence continues at coordinate 168,614,081 of CM077304.1, read as the reverse complement.
TCTTGTGTTTCTTATAATCAATTGGTAGGATTTCTGGAGAGGATTGTGCTAGCGTATCCTGATCCTCTAGGACTGGGAACCATTTGAAACTAAACGTTCATCATAACACCTTGGGATTATGAGTCAGGCCTAGCTTTTGCTTTGGAATTCTTAAGGGAATTATTTTTTTCTTTGTATGTTTTATTTTGTTTTGTTTTGTTTTTCTCTCCACTTAGTATCCAAGTGTGCAAGGGCAAATTTCCTTCCTTCCTGCCTTTTTAGGAGAAGATAAATTATTTTATTTACCCTGTTCTTTTAAAAAATATATGTCTCATTGATTATGCTACTATACTTGTCCCACCCCCCCTTATCCCCTTTCGCTCTGCACCCCCCTCCCACCCACATTCCCCACCTTAGTTCATGTCCATGGGTCTTACATATAAGTTATTTGGCTACTTCATTTCCTATACTATTCTTAACCTCTCCCTGTCTATTTTCTGCCTACCATTTATGCTACTTATTCCCTGTAACTTTTCCTCCTCTCTCCCTTTCCATTCCCCAACTGATAACTCTTCATGTGATCTCCATTTCTGTGATTCTGTTCTGTTTCTAGGTGCTTGCTTAGTTCATTTTTTAAGGTTCAGTTGTTCATAGTTGTGACATTGTTGTCATTTTACTGTTCATATTTTGTTGAACAGTATATGTTGTTCAACATACTGTCATTTTTCATTCATATTTTGATTTTTCTTAGATGAGTCCTTTTAACATTTCTTATAATAAAGGCTTGATGATGATGAACTCCTTTAACTTGACATTATCTGGGAAGGACTTTACTGCCCTTCCATTCTAAATAATAACTTTACTGGATACAATAATCTTGGATATAGGTCCTTGCTTTTGAGGACTTTGAATAGTTCTTTCCAGCCACTCCTTGCCTGCAAGATTTCTTTTGAGAAATCAGCTGATAGTTTTAAGGGAACTCCTTTGTAGGTAACTCTCTCCTTTCTCTTGCTGCTTCTAAGATTCTCTCCTTATCTTTAATCTTGGGTAATGTAATTATGATGTGTCTTGGTGTGTGCTTCCTTGGGTTCAACTTCTCTGGGACTCTCTGAGCTTCCTGGACTTCCTGGACGTCTATTTCCTTTGCCAGATTGGGGAAGTTCTCCTTCATTATTTTTTCAAGTAATTTTTCAATTTCTTGTTCTTCCTCTTTTCCTTCTGGCATCCATATGATTTGGATGTTGGAATGTTTAAAGTTGTCCTGGAGGTTCCTAAGCCTTTCCTCATATTTTTGAATTATTGTTTTTTCATTCTGTTCTTATTGATGGTTTATTTCTTCTTTCTGGTCCAAACCGTTGATTTGAGTCCTGGTTTTCTTTCTGTCACTGTTGGTTCCCTTTACATTTTCCTTTATTTCAATGTGGATAGCCTTCACTTTTTCCTCTATTTTGCGACTGTACTCAATCATTTCTGTGAGCACCCTGACTTGCAGTGTTTTGAACTGTGCATTTGATAGGTTGTCTATCTCTTCATGTCTTAGTTATATTTTTTTCTGGAGCTTTGAACTATTCTTTCATTTAGGCCATTTTTTTTTTGTCTCTGTGCACCTGTTGTGTAGTAAGGGGTGGAGCCTTAGGTGTTCACCAAGGCAGGGCAACCCACTTGGCTGCATTGTGACTCCATATGTGGCGCAGGGGTCTGAGAGGGAACAATGCTGCTTGCTCGGCTCTCTTTCAGTCATTCCCACCACTACCCACAAGCATTTTGGGCCTTTCTGGTACTGATTCCAGGGTGGGTGGGTTTGTGTGCATTTTAGGACCCTGTGGGTCTCCCAATGATTTCTCCTGTGAAGCTGGGAGTTTCTTCCACCACCTCAGCTCTCACAGGTTTTTTTCAGTCAGAGGTTGAAAGGCTTTATTTCCCTGCACTGGAACCCTGGGTTGCATGGTCTGCTTTACTCCCCAGTTGTTCCTCCCCATTTATCCACATGTGAACGTGGGACCACCTGTGCTGCCAGCCACTGCTTGGCCTGCCCTCGTCCTTCAGCCACTGCCTTGCCACGAGTCCTTTCTGTCCAGCAGCCTATCTCTGCTCCTCCTACCTGTCTGGATGAATGTTTCTTCTTTAACTCCTTGGTTGTCAAACTTCCATACAGTTTGATTTTTGTATAACTTCTGGTTGTTTTTGTTTTTAAATTTGTTGTTTTCCTTCTTTTGGTTGTGCAAGGAGGCACAGTGTGTCTACCTATGCCTCCATCTTAGCTGGAAGTCCCCTATTTACCCTTATTACTCGTATTGTGAGAATGGAACACTTTGGAAAACTCAGCTTTATATGGGTGTCTATTTGAAAGCCCAAATGGGGCTGTCCTAGGTTTTGTCTTTTGTCACCTGCACCTTGAGAGGATATAAAAACCAACTGCCATATCACCTGCATTAAGCAAATACCCTTGGAGTGAAAATGGCTTGAGTCTTTTATAACTATTTAGATTCCCACTTTTACTTTGTTTTAGTTGGTGAAGAATCTTTATTTCTGTATCACTGAAATTCTTAAAGGATGCTTTTAATGGTTTATCTACTTTGTATGTTAATCTCAGTTGTAGGTTTAGTCATGGTGTCTGACCCATTAACCATAACCTTATCTTTGCTCTTTTCTCCTAAAGACATGAGGTCTACAGGTTCCAGTCCTTCCTCTTCTTTTTGTTATATACTCTTTTTCTGGCAATATATCTATATCCATAGATTCATCTAACATCTGTGTCCTGTGTCTCCAAATCAGATCTTTAGATTGAATTCAGTATCTTTACTTCTTCCCTTAGTATTTCCAATGGGAGAAGTTTTTGCATTGTTAATATTTGCAGTTTTGTATTTATTTTTTATTTCCTCTTTTCCCAGAAGGAGCCTCTCTTTCTGCTTTCCTTATCTTGGATAACTTAACCAATTGTGAAATCCAGACTCATTGGAATTTTATATAATTTTACTATTTCCATTAATACCATACTGAATTAGTTTCTAATTCCTGTTGATTCTATCTTCTTATTGGTTCTTCTTTGTTTTTCTTTTGTCTCTATTCCTTGGTCACTCCTTGAAAAGCCATTTAATTTTTCTTAACTGGCTTTCTTTTCCTTGCGTAAATTTCTATGATCACTTCCTTCATTTAGCTGACAGGCAATAATTTCTAAAATGCAAAGCTGATATTATTTTCTTAATGAGAATCTGTTCTGTGACTCCCAATTGTCTTTAATGAAGAGTCCTGATTTCTTAGGATGGTACTGAAAATCCTCTTCAACCTGATTTTGACTTGTTTAGTTTAATCTTTTGCTACCTAGATTCTAAATTCTAGCAATATTAAAGTATTTACAATTCTTGAAATCTACCTATTTTTTCACACACTTGCATGTCTCTGCATATCTTTACCCATACATCACCTGGAACTCCTTGACTCTTTCTTTCCTGTTTTCTGTATCACTACTGAAGAGCATACATACTTATATTGATTTACATGTTGCTTTTCACTATAATAGTTAAGTTTTTTTCATCAGAGTACAAACAACTTGGACTATGTCTTTTTCTTTCTCTTTTTCTCATATAAGTTCTTGACACATAGCAGACACTCAATAAATTTAGAATTTATGAATGGATACATTTATTGGGAAGTTTGGAACAGAACTCTGTCTCCAGACTTCCTTTCAATTTGCTTTTTGCTGTGTAATCCGAACCAAGTTTAATAGAAGAATGACTTTTTGTATAAATGCTTTTCATGTCCTAATAATTTTAAACTCTTGGAAACTTCTGATTTCACAACATTATAACCTCAGTGCTGGAAGGGAGCCTAAAGGATACTTAGCCCCCTTCCAAGCTGACCATGAGTTTCTGAACAAGTTCTCTAACGTGTGTTTTTCCAGACTGTGTTTGAATAGCTTTAGTGATTAGAAAAACAAGGAAACCATGGGGCTTGTTCTTTTTATGTTTGTAGAATTAAGACCATAGAAAGGTCTCCATTTATACCAAATCTAAATTTTTCTCTCTACAAGTTTTATACACTGACCTTAGGAAAACCCCAAGGGCAAAATGGGACATATTTAATATACCTTCCATGAAATAGCCATTCAAGAATTTGAACACAGCTTGTGTTCCCCACCCAAATCTTCCCTACCTGAACTTAAAATATCTAAAGTGGTTTCAGGTGACATTTGTAGGCCTCTCACTGTCTTTTTCACCACCATCTTTCTTTCTTCATCTACAAGGATATTCTATCAAATGGAACTCATGCTATTTATGCTGATTTAAAAAAATGAGTTGGACTCCCATATTATGGTTTCTAAACATTTTGTTGAAGATTAATTTGCATATATTTATTCTTATTGCTAATTTCTTCTTATAAAACTAATCACCCTTTAATTATAAAGAAATTAAAATAATTCAGAGATTTCAATGTAATGTATGTGTTTACCATTTTTTAACAGTTTGACATACATGGTTTTCAGAATATTTTTAGTATCTATATAATTTGAAAAATATATAATTTATATACATATACATATATACACACACATTCCAACATATTACAAAAATTGAATCATACTCTATGTATAGCATTCTCTAACTTGTTAGTTTCACTTAGTATTATGTTTGAACATGTTTAATACTTTGGTTATATTTACATTTCAGTCCTCATAACACTAGTTGATTCTATTTAAAAGCTGAAAAATATTGTACTCTTTAAATGTACTGTCATTTATTTAACTTTTTTATTGATGTTATTTTCAATTACCAAAATCATAAACAATATAATAAAAGTTATTGAACATTTGTATTATGCACAATGTTATGCTAACCACTAGAGCTAAGAAAATGAACGCAGTAATCTGCCTCCCGACAACTCACAATCTAGTGTGATAGAGCAATGACTCCACAATCACAGTACACTGGAAGTGCTGTCTCAGCAGTATGCACTGGCACACAGAGGAAACAAACACAGAGTATTCAGATAAAAGTTGTACAGAGGAGGAAATGCTTATGCTGCATATTGTAACATAAGAGGTCGACACAGGAAAGTAATTTCTTGTCGCTGGAAGCAGTATGTTTAAAATCATATTATGCAAAGTTATGGTGCATTTGAGGAACTTCAAGTAGTTCAATGTGTTAAGTATGGCAAAACCTTGTAGATGACTGGTGAAGTGGTAACAATTATCTAATGAGGGGCATGTTGTGTCATACCACAAACTTTGGATCCTTTTCTATGGGGAACATGCAGCCAGATCAGTTCAGTGTAACATACAGCAGTGCCAGATGGAAATATGTTTTCTTTAAGCAAAATTCTGCGTGTAATATTTTGCCTGATTTGACTTATGTGGGCATAGCAGATGATGTTTGTGTTCTTACGCTATGACCTTGTGTCTTATTACTGTAAAGCCCTTCAGCCATCCTTCTGATTGCATGGGGTTTAACTCTTGAAGCCAGAGACCATTCTGTCTATGATTAGAGTGAAGGAGTGCCAGAAAAATCAATGACCCACACTCCCAAGCATTTCTCACCCAATTAACAATGGGAGTTAGTCTATAAATCCCCCAGTTTTCTTGCCCTCTGAGCTAATTCTGAGGTATGGGTTCTACACTAACACCGAGAGAGCCCTGGTGGTATTAAGCCCTAGTGTCATTAGGTGACTGGCTTGATAACACATCCTTTACTGGCTACATTTTCTTCCTTGTCTCACTTCCATGTTTCCATACCTAGAGTTACTTTTCTAAGATCATCTACTAAATAAATTACTTTCACTTAAACCTAGTCTCAGGGTCTCTCTCTGGGAACTCAAACGAAGACATTGGTCAATAAAATCTTGGCCAAAATAGTAAAGGTCATCTACCAGTCCACTTACCTACTTATTTATCTATAGCAATATGAAAAAAACCTTTTTGCTTGTTATTTTGCTCTAAGCCAGAAAGAATAAATGGTTTAATAGAAAAGAATGTCTTGTCTTGGATATTTTCATTTCAAGGAATAAACCCATCCAAAAGAGTTCAAGAAAAAACAAAACAAAACAAACAAACCCTCAGAAAATCAAGTTTAGCCAGGCCATTCTTACTTAAACCAAAATCACTTAACATCTTTTCTTGCATTCCGTCTTATTTTATGACTGAATTATCTTTCATTTATTTTTACATATTGCTCCTAGTTTCTTTGCTGCAGTTTAACTCTCCAAATGAGAACCTCACAATTACCATCCTCTGAATGCTGGTTTCCACATGATACTTGATGGAAATGGTACCAACTCTCATCCCAAACATCCATAATATTATATCTCCAGAGACTAAATGAATTTTCTAGGTCAATTAATTTATTTTTTAGTTTATTGAGGTCAAGTTGACATATAAACTGCATATATTTAAACAGTACAATTTGATAAATTTTGATATATTTGTATACCAAAAAGAACCACCACCAAATCAATCTGATAAACAAATGCATTACCTTTAAAAGTTTCTTCATTGTCTTTTGTGATTTCATCCTTTAAAATCTCTCCTCTCCTGGTTTTGAACTCTGGGCAACCCTTGATCTGATCTTCTCATAGATAAGTATGAATTTGCTGTAATTTTAAATAAGTGGAATCATATAGTATATAACTTATTTTTCCTGGTTTCTTTCATTTTGTGTATTTTTTTGAGATTTGCTTATTATCATGTGTATCAATAATGTATGCCTTTTAAATTGTTGAGTAGTGTTCTGTTTTACAGATATACCATAATTTTTATTCATTTTATTCAAATATTCAGTTGGATATCTGGGATGTTTGGATTGTTTCCAGTTTTGGATAATTATAAATAAAGCTGGTATGAACATTTGTATACAAATTTTTTTGTTTGTTTCTTTGTTCTTTTATGAACATATGTATGTTTTAACTTGACTTGGGTACATACCTAAGAATGTAATGGTAGATGTATATTTGACTTTTGAAGAAGCCACCAAACTCTTTACTTGGTAGCAGTTGTAGCATTTACCATTCTCATATGCAGTATATGTGCATGTCAATTGCTTTATCATGACAACTCAGTGGGGTCAAGTGTTTTAAATTTTAGCCACTCTAACAGGTGTGGTTAAAATTAATCTCATTGAAAAAAATTAATCTCATTGTAGTTTTAATTTGTATTTCCCTAATTACTACTTATGTTGAACGATTGTTCCTATACATATTTTCCATGCATGTATGTTGAAAAGATTCTGTTCAAAGGTTATGCCTATATTTTTATGTTGGATCAATTGTTTCCTTATGAAGATATTTTTATACATTTTCGTACTAAAATATAATTCACATGAAGTGTATAATTCACTGGTTTATAGTATATTCACAAGGTTGTGCAGCTCTTCCCTTGATTTATTCCAGAATGTTTTCTTCACCCCATAAAGACGCTTCATTCCATATCTATTAGCAGCCACCCTCAGTAAAGTGGCACTCACTGATCTACTTTGTTTCCATGGATTTACATATTCCAGACATTTCATATTAATGTAATCATAGGATATATGAAATTTTCATCTGTTTTTATTCACTTAGCATAATATTGTCAAAATTCATTGAGGTTGTAACAATCTTTTTTCCTTCTTTTATGGCTGAATAAATTTGAGTTTTGAGAATTCTTTATATAGTCTATATACACATTCTTTATCAGAGTCACAATTTGTAAATATTTTATCCCAATCTGTGGCTTGTCCTTTCCTTCTCCTAACTGTTACTTTCAAAGATCAAAAGTTTTTAATTCTAATGAAGTCCAATTTATCATTTTTCCTTTTGTGGATCATAATTTTGTTGGATTATCTAACAACTCTTTGTTCCTAACATACGGTCACAAAAATTTTCTTTTATCCTTTCTTCTAAAACATTTATAGTTTTAAGTTTTACTATTAGGTACATGAATCATTTTACACTTATACATGTATATAGTGTATTAAAGATTTCCATTTTGCATAGGGGTATCCAATTTTCCAGCTCAACATTTTGAAAAGACTACTCTTTTCCACTTACACTTTTGCTTCTTTCTTGAAAATCAATTGACTGTGTAAGTGTGAAGGTATTTCTGTACTCTATCTTCATGACTTCCTTTGATATACTGGTCTACCTTGATGCTAATACTGCATAAATTTGATATTTACTGCAGCTTAATCATAAATCTATAACCAGATATAATTAAGCCCTCTACTAGTTTTCAAAGGTGCTTTGACTATATTATGCCCTTTGTATTTCCATGTGAACTTTGGAATGTGGTCATCAATTTCTAGAGAAAATCTGTAAGATGCATAATTGACTTTTCATTAAATCCTTATATCAATTATGGTAGGACTGACATTTTAACTATATAGTCTTCTAATCCATGAACATGCATATCTGTTTATTTACTTAGACCTTCTTTTATTTTGTCATCATTCATTGGGCTCATGTATAATTCTTACACATTTCAGTTAGATATATCTATTAATAATTTATATTTCCTGATCATATTATTAATACTATTTTAAAACTTTAAGTTCAAAATAGTTATTACTAGTATTTAGAAATACTATGTCTTTTCTGATCTTGAATTCGAAATATTCTGATCTTGAATTCTGGAAATTTGCTAAGCTCACTTATTGTTTTAATCACTTTTTGGAAGATTGCATCAGATTTTCTACATATATGATCATGTCATCTGTGAATAAAGTTTACATTTGGTAGGATTTTAAACTAAAAATCCAATTTATATTTTTGAATAAATTTAGGCTATTCAACTATTTTTTCAAGAGCAAGCTTTGTTATTCTGGCTTTTAAGTCCCAAGGTCTGCAGAGTGAGTCAGGAAACTGGAGATTCAGGAAAGCTCAATGGCATAATACAGTCCAATTCTGAAGGCTGGAGAGCCAGAGCAGATGGGCAATTCCAATCCAAAGGCTGACAGACTCCATCCTCGGAGAAGTTCAAGTCCAAAGGCAGAAAAACAGTCAATGTTCTAGTTCAAAGGCAGTTAGAAAAAAATGTCCTCTTACTTACTCAGCCTTTTTATACTATTTAGGCATCCACACTATGAAATAGGCTTATATTTAATGTGTTTATTGATATGGTCTGGTTTAAATTCTTACTCTTGCTGTTTGTTTTTAATTTGTCCCAGCTTTTGTGTTTTTTGTTCTTTCTTCTTTTGGATCAGTTAACTATTCTTTATGATTCCACCCTCCATACCTTTTGGCTTATGTGTTAGGAGCTGCTTTATGTTTAGAGTACTCCCTCTTTTTTTTTTTAAATTTTTATTTTAATTGTTGATCTTGTACAGTTTTCTGTCTTTTATTCTCACCCGAACCCACCACCCTAGCCCTCCCCTCCTCCCTCCCATTTCCACCCCCCCCATAGTTTTTGTCCATGTGTCCTTTATACTTGTTCCTTCCCCTTTTCCCTTGAAATTCCCTCCCCTCTCCCCTCTGGTGACTTTCAGCCTGTTCTCAATTTCCGTGTCTTTGGTTATATTATGCTTGTTTGTTTGTTTTGTTGATTAGCTTCCTGTTAAAGGTGCGACCATATGGTATTTGTCTTTCATTGCCTGGCTTACTTCACTTAACATGATGCTCTCAAATTCCATCCATGCAGTTGCAAAGGGTATGAGCTCCTTCTTTCTTTCTGCTGCATAGAATTCCATTGTGTAAATGTACTACAGTTTTTTGATCCATTCATTTACTGATGGCCAAGGAAAACAATGGTTGTTTAACTGATGGTTACCACTTATTGTGTTCTTTATTCTTTTGTGTAGATAGATATTTCCTTTTGGTATTTCCTTCCTACTGAAGGATTTCCTTTAACATTTCTTATAGTGTGGGTCTGCTTTTAGCTATATTTAAAAAATTGTTTCACCTATGTTTTTGAAAGACATTTTACTGTGCATATAATCTAGGTTGGCTATTTTCCTATTCTTTCAGTCCTTTCAAAATGTTTCTTCACTGTCTTCTGGTTTATTTCTAGCCAGAAGTCGCCTCTCATTTTAATCTTTGTTTCTCTATACACACTGGGTTTTTTCCCCTCTAACTGCTATTAAGTTTTTCTTTTTATCACTGGCTTTCAGTAATTTGATTATGATTTATTGTGGTGTAGTTTTCTTCATATTTGGGGGCTTTAAGTTTTGTTGAATTTGTGGGTTTATAGCTTTAATTGAATTTAGAAAATTTGCCTACTTTCTCTTCAAATATTTTTTCTCTCTTTTTCCTTTTGAGGGCTCCAATTACACAATATTAAGACACTTTAATTTGTCTCTTAGTTTGTATAAGCATTGTTCATCTTTTTTCCCAGCTCTTATCTTCATGTTCTTCATATTTAATAGCTTCTGTTGTTATATTTTCAGGTTTATTAATCATATATTCTACTATGTCTAATATATTCTTAATCTCATCCTGAATATTTCATACCTAATATTTTAGTTTTATTATTAGAATTTAAATTGTGGTTATGTAAAATCATTCATGTCTATACTTAACATTCTAAACCTTTTCTCTAGCTACTAATTAAACACAAGAACTACACTTATAATAACTTTTTACATCTTTGTTGACTCATTCAATTATTTATGTTATTACTGGATCAGTTTCAATTGGTTGAATTTTCTCCTTATTATTCATCTTATTTTTGATAAAAAATTTTAAGTACATGTCAGATATTCATTGTGAATTTACCTTGCTGGCTGCTGAATAATTATGTAATCTTATGAATATATATTTGAGCTTTCTGTTAGAAAGCTCAGATATTTTAGTTACTTGAAAACAATTTGATTTTGCTTTTAAGGCCTTACTTTTAAGCTTTGCTTGGCAAGATCAGAGAATTTTAACAACTAGGGTTCGTTTCCCCTGCTACTGAGGTAAAGCATTCTGAGTTCTCCACGACCTTTGAGGCCCCATGAAATTTTCAACTCTGTCTGGTGAGAATAGGAAGTTTTAGAGGAATTGTGTGAACTGTGGATATATGTTTCTGTTCATTCTTTCAGGAGTTTCTCTGGTTTTTCTAGTTTCCTGCCACACGTGTTGACATGTGCAAAGCTGCAGACTCGGCAGACGTGTGGCGTACCTTCCAGCCGCTTCCACCTCATCAGTGCTCTGCTTTTCAAACGGCAGCTCCCTTGCCCATCCTAGAGTTACAGATCTGTGCTTTCTGCTTGGGGAGTTTGGGTGTGCTTTACCTGGGTGTCCTTCACCCTGTGTGACAGCATGGACTCTCAACAGGCACTAAGAAGTGTGAGTGTAGGGCTCACCTCATTTTGTTTCCCCTCAGTCAGGGTCCATTGTCCTTCAGTGCCTGATGTCCAATGTCTTGAAAGCTTTAAAAAGTATATCTTTCCATATTTTTAGTTGTTTCAGGTGGGTGGGTGAATCAGGTCTCTGTAACTCTATGTTAGCCAGATGTGAAATTTGGTTCTGTCCTTAAATACAGGAAAACACATTTAAAATCACTCATTTTGGATAGTCTGTCCACCTGGGGTATGGCTAATTACTAGGGTAGTGACAGGGGCACTGGGCAGGGGGAAAGCAAAACAGGAGCAAAGCAGTGTGGGAAGTTGTCTCTTCTGGGTCATTCAGCACAGTGATTTGACATGGATTGAACTAATGTGATGAAATGAGATTCTTATTTAGATTACTGTACTATTAGGGGAAGCATATTTAAAATAAAAAGAGCTAACATCTGTCTCTATAGATATTGATAGATTTAGATAGCAAAAAGTCAGGGGTTAGTGTGAATATTCTTCCTACAATGGCTTTTCAAGAATTGTGAAAACCCTTAGCTTATAGAGTTTGAGAAATTTCATCTGTTCTGGTCTAGGGCAATATTTTTCTTATTGACTCATTCAGGTTTTGCAGAGCATTTCTGTGTGACTATGACTCAGGATTCTCATCCTACACTGCAATCTACTAGAATAGTCACCTCCTTGCATTGGGATAGCTATTAGCAATTCATGTACATTCCCATGACATATATATATATATATCCATATCCTATATATGTTCTCAAAGCAGAATTTGAAAATTTTATCCTTAAATTTAAAGTTTATTTTTCTTCAAAATTCTAAAATATTGCAATGATTACTTGAAAAGTCATGCAGCATTATATTGTTTGATAGTTCTTTCCTGCCAGTGTGGTGTGGAGTGACTCTAAGTTCCACTCACCAATCTCTATAACCTCATTAGGTAGGCTGAACTCACGAATACAACCTTTTTTCCACTGATGACATTCAGTTTTATGATGCATTTCTTTCTACACAGTGTTGTTTTTTTTTTTTTTTTTACCTTTTTCTATTTATTTAATGGTGTCTGGCTGGGTATTAAATACCTTCAATTGCTAAATGAAATATTTCACAACATAAATATCAGCTTTTACAAGCTCTCAGATACTCTGCATCTTAAAAGTTCAGAAAGTCTTTACTTAATTTGGATGCATTTAAGGCAAATATGACAAACAAATGGAATTGTTTTCATATAGTCCAGGACTTGACAATCTTTAGACTTTTCCTTCGCTTTTTCATATATGCACATTAATGTTCATGTTTTTATGATAGAAATTATTTAGAAACAAATATAAAAATGGACTGTCATGGACTGGTATTCATGATTCAAAATCCCTTTTTTTAAAGAATTAGTATGTATTTATGTCAATATGGTAAGAGAAGGCAAATCAATATAATCTGGTCATTTGATTGACAAATGTTTTATTTGTAGCATTGGATCATTGAAAATAATAAGAGAAGGCCAAACATATCAGGTAATTGTTCAGGTTAACTTACAGTTTATTAAAAATAGATACTGTTAGCAAGATGTGCACTAGGTGGAAATGAAGCTGATATATAAATTGTAGAATAAGAGTCACTATGTTTCTGTCTTTCATAACATAGCATATGTGATTACAAGATATTAAACTGTGAGATGAGTCAACCATAGTTTCCTTGGAAACAGTGACGAATGAAATAACACATTGCACTGATTTAACCTGAGGTATTTGAGATACTGATTGTCTGTCACCTACCTTTCCCCTTTTCTTCTAGCTCCTTCTAGCATGTTGTCTCCTGAATTGCCAATCTTTCCTACGGATTTTTATAATTCAGGGTTAATGACATAATTTTAAATTGTGGAATAGATATCTTTTAATTTGTCATTTTCTGCTTTGTTGATTTTATAAGTGATTACTCTCCCCAATATATTTTTATTTTCTTGACATTTATGTATATATACAGTTTTATTTTTTATAAAAATATATCAATCATAATAAAACAACATACAAGAATATTTCTAAAAACTGTCTTTCAATTTTACAAATCTCTTTACACTACACACACACACACACACACACACATATATATATATTCAAACAGTTAGAGGATATGTTAAAACTGAGCAGGGTGGGATCCAAGAAATGATTTATTAATGACATTACAGAAAAATTTAGAACAAGCAATTGGAAGACTTAGGGTTTGATCTTGCTTATATATTTCTTGCTGGTGATCTCTCCCAGATTCAGGTTTATCATCTTTAAAATTGGGGTGATAAAACCTATTCTACCTATTTCAACTAGATTGTTGAGTTGGAAAAAAGCCATATATGAAAGAATTGAGATGCCAGAAGATAATGGGAAGACGACCTTGAAATTGGGAGCAATAGGAACCTCCAGCAACCTCTAGGCTGTAGGGAAAAAGAGGAAAGAAGGTGTGAGCAGAACCCGGATGCTCTTCCCACTCAGCAGGATTTGGAAACATACAGGCCTATCTGGTGGAGACTGGATCCAGTGAGGAAAAACCCCACCCTGCCAGAGAAGGAGGATGTAAATACTCTGACTTCCCCCTCCCTCCTCCTGCTCTCTGCTCTCTTTTCAAAGTAGTCCATTGACTGAAACCGATAGTGAGCCAGCTGTCCTAGGAGCCTGGGGAAGGCAGCATCCAGGCATCAGTCCCATGGCTAAGTGAGAGCTCAGAACAGGGTCAGATGGTTTGAGTGCAACAAGTCTCAGGACAGCTCATTTTTCTTCTATTATCTTTGTTGTGATTTTACTTGGTAATCATTTCCACTATGCTGCCTTTATCAAGAATGAGTTATGGATGACAGTTGTGTACTATTTGATGGCACTGCATTGTTTGTGCTTCTACTGATGAGTTAAGTATACTTGGCTGCTGTGAAGTGTGAAGAATCAGACTTTCCTCTAGAATCCTTTAGTTCCAGAGATGAATATGATCTTGGTACGTGAAAATTGATGCCAAAGGGGTCTTCAAAAGATTGGTAGTCTGCATGTAATGAATAGGGTGAATAGCCTGACTCTTTGGAGTACTCGTACATGGGTTAATTTTATTTTTCCAGTAACTGCCACTAACTGTGCCCAGTTGATAGAATCCTGTTTTCCTCTGAGTATCTGGCTCTAATCTGATCTCTGTTTGATTCCAAAATTCTTCAGTAACTTTCTGTTGGTAAATATTCTCATTCTAGGTTATAAAAATTAGCTGATTAACTTTTCCCAACTCTCTCTTGAAAATTTTCAAACTATAAAAAGTGTAAAGAATAAAAAGCATAACAATATATAAAGAATACAGTGATCACCATTTATTTTTATCTTTATTCATTGTGTGTGTATGTATACTAATTGTGTATAAATATGCATAATTTTATCTTTTTCTGCATGTATATTTTATGTGTGTAATTTTTTGACCAACTATTTCAAAGTAAGTTGTAGACATTGTGGCATTGTTTTCTAAAAAACCAAAATGCATCTCTTAGGAATAAAAATACGACATACCATTATCACTCCAAGAATATAAATAATTACATTTTTTGGAAAGATTATGGAAGTTCTGATATTTAATGGAAACATGAAAAGTTAAAAATAATTTCACAATATTGTCTAATACTTGGCCCTTATTTAAATTTTCTCAATGGGGCATCGTGGGGCTATGGACTGAAGGAATTGACCAAAAGGGAAAAAAATAGAGAAATAACTCATGGACACAGACAACAGTATGGTGATTGCTGAAGGGAGAGAGGTGGAGGGAAGTGGAGGAGGGTATTGGGAAAAATGGCGATGGACAGAGATTTAACTTGGGGTGGTGAACACAGTACATTGTACAGATGATGTGTTGCAGATTTGTGCATCTGAAACCTGTATAATTTTGTTAACCAGAGTCACTCCAATAAATTCAATTAAAAGCTAAAAATAATTTCTCTCAACTGGCCAAACTACTTTATTTGACTATATGGTCAGATACTGTGTCTAAAAGTTACTTGAAATTAATTATTTTTCTGCATTGTTTGGTTATTACATTGGTAAAGGTTACATTAACTTTATTTTATGTACAGTCAATTTTAGGATATTTTTATTTAATTATATTTACTGAATATTTAGAAAATTTACACAGTTCCAATATCAAAACAATATCAAAAAATATACCTAGAGAAAACTCACACTCATTCCTGTTTCATCTTATTTTTACTCTCTACAAGTTCTTTAGTTTATGGTTTACCTTTTTTATGTGTGTGTGTATGAAATTCCTCCTTTACACCAAAAGTGTAAAATATAGTAGTATTTTACTTTTTCATATTGCTTTCTTTGACTTGAAAATACAACCATATTTTTATAGAGATATTCCTCATTTTATAAAAACAAAAACCAAAACAACAAAAACATTTTTTCATATTTCTAGAGGCTAGAAATCTGAAATCAGGGAATTGGCAGGGCCTTGCTTCTTTTGAAGGATCCAGAGGAGAGTCCTTTGCTTCTTGTTGGCTTCTGATAGTTGCCAGGAATCTTTGACATTCATTGTCTTGAAGCTGCATTGCTCCAATCTCTTCTGCTATCCTCACATCACTGTCTTCCTGCCGTGGCTGCACATCATGTTGAATTTGGGGTCCACGCTAATCCACTTTAATCTACCCAGTCCATGGTATACTATTATAATGGACTAACCTGACTCACATCCATCGTGAGGTGAAATTCCTCTTCATATGGACCTGTGAAAACTAGAAAACAAATTATCTGTTCCCAAAGTTCAATGATAGGACAGGGTTAGGATAAACATGGCTATTCTAAAGATATAAAATGGAAGGAATAAAGAGGTCACTAGTCTAAATCAAATTCACAACCCAGCAGGGCAAATTCCATTAGGTTTCAGGGCAGGAGAATAATCCTTTGTGGCTGGGTGCTCAGCCCTCTGAGCCCACAGGGTGAGACCTGCCCTCTTAACCTGTGGCTATAGCTTTACTCTCTCTGACCTTTGCATTCCGACTCTGCCCTTGGAGTCCTTCTTTCTTCATTTTGTCCCATCTCTGACTCCTCATTCTTCTTTAGGGCTGAGCAGTATTTCATTGTGCAGATAACTATAGTTTATTTAACCAATCTTCTCTAAATGGATTTGGGTTACTTCCAGATATTTTACTATTACACATTATTCTGAAGTAAACAATTTAGTATATAAGTTGTTTAATATTTGTGGATGCATATATTTAGGGTAATTTCTTAGAAGTTCGAGCTGAGTCTGGGGACATGCATGACAGACATTTTAAATATTGCTAAAAATCCGACCAACTATGTGTGAGAGTGTCCTTTTTCCTATATCCTTGCTAATGAGTATACAAAAATAAATGATCACATTGAGCATAGACTAATAGATACAGAGGACATTTTGATGGTTTTCAGATGGGAAGGAACTTTGGAGGACAGGTAAAAAATGTAAAAGGATTAAGAAGTTTACACAATAGTCACAAGAATGTAAAGTACAGCATAGGGAATAAAGTCAATAGTATTATAGTAATTATATATGGTATCAGATGGCTACTAGATTTTTCATGGTAATCACTTAGTAAGTTATATGTCTAATCACTGGGTTGTACACCTGAAACTAACATAATATTGTATGTCAATTGTAATTAAAAAATAAATTCCGTATTTATTTGTTTTTAGAGAGAAGGGAAGGGAAGGAGAAAGAGGTAGAGAAATGTCAATGTGAGAAAGAAACTTTAATTGGTTGCCTATCATATGCACCCAAACCGGGACCAAACCCATAACTCAGGGGCACATGCCCTGACTGGCAATTGAACCAGCGACCCTTTACTTGGCAGGATGACACCCAACTCACTGACCCATACCAGTCAGGGCTGAAATATTTTTTTAAGTAAAAAATAAATGTAGGGATTTAGGTGACTCCTTAATGTACTAATGTTTTTGCAGTAATATACTATTTTTTGGATATAAAGACTTGAAAATCAATCAGAGTTGTTTAGGTTCTTTATGTGGATATTATAAGCTATGAAAAGTAAAAGTTAAATTGGAATACAGTCAATATACTATATCCCTCCTTTTTATCTTTCTTTATTAGTGTCTTGCTATTACTATAGACAGAAGGTAAAGCGTGGGCAACTGCCAGCAGGGTGAGCATGGGTCAGCTGGCCACTTCAAATGGACTAGCTATGCGGGTTCTAAACAGAGGATGCAGGTGCTCCAGGATCCAAGGATAATCTGTGTACTCCACCCAGCTCCCCAGCATGTGCAGGCACAGTGTCTGGCATTGGGGGCAAGTTGAGGACTGCTGCATCTCCAGGCTTCCTGATGGTGGGTCCTGCAGCCTCCCCCTTCCCACTGCTTCTGATACCACCAGGGAGCCCTGGGGAGACTTGCCCATTGGCCAAGTTGGTAAAGGGGGAGGTTTTTACACTGAGTGCTCCAAAGGCTAGAAAGATGAAATGGAGAGTAACTGATTGTACTAAAAATTAGCAAGATAATTGGGTGGTGGGGGAGAGGCCTCCTCTCCATATCCCTATTAGAACTGCAGGCTTGAGCAGGGAGATGGGATGGATTTTGAGATGGGAGTCCACCATTCTCCCAGGTCTTGGCTCCAGAATAAATCTCTTTCCTTTTGCACCAGCACATGCCTCATGAGTTTTGCTTTAGTTGTGGCAGGAAGCCAAACCTCTGTTTTTGGTTATACTACTGTTCAAGTAACCACTAATTATCAGTACATCTTTCTAACTAATGGTTTTGATGACTCTACAATTTGATGTTACAAACTACATTATATTCAACTTGCATGTATAGAAATTGCTTTTCTATGTACAGGGGACCGCCCCCCCCAACAGAATTTATTTTAAAAAATTGTGTATTTATTCTTACGTGTTTAAACTTCAGTCACTTTCAAAGTACTCTTCATTTGATGCCATGCACCTATCAAGATGTTTTTTTCACTGCTCAACACAGTTTTTGAACTTGTCGATTTTGATGTGTTTTTGTGCTTCTTCCATTTTTTGTTTCACTTCTTCCACATTAGCAAAACATTTCCCTTTGAGGACTTTTTTCATCCAGTGAAACAAAAAAGATCACTCTAGGCAAGATCAAGTGAATAGGGAGAGTGGGGCATGGAGATTATATCATTTTTGGTCAAAAACTGCTGAACACTCAGCACAGTGTTGACAGGTGCACTTGTAAGTCACCCATCATGAAATGGGCAAATGCATTGAAAGAGTCTTTAGAAAAATTCACTGAAGCCAAATGCAGCCTCTCACAATAACACCATCTGGTACACTGGTACGGATGGGTTCCTAGAACACTCATCTAGAGGGGGAACCCTGGACTAAAAGGGGCCCACCCACTGGAAGATAATTGTTTTTTGGGTCTATCCTTGTATTTGAAGAATCTCCTGCCAGAGAAAAACAGAGTGGGGTTGTGTTGAAATCTTCAATTTGTTTTAAGCATTGCTATTGAAAAAAGAGAAACAGAGGGGGAAGAAAAGAGCTGCTAAATGATTATGTCAAAACAGCTCCATATTGATAGAGAAGTTAAAAATCAGCAAGATTTTCTCCAGATTCTGTTTCCATGAATGAAACATTGACTTCATAATAGCCACAGGAGAGAAGAGGCCACACATGCTGTAAAATGTTTTTTCTAACTCACGGATAATATCTCATTCATATTTGGGCTGGAGCAAACTAGCTCTTCCTCGGCCCACTACAAGCAGCTTGTGTGCCAGCCTGCCCGCTTCCTGTGCCGCTGCTGCTAAGGCTTCTTGTACTGATGCAGTGGCTGTTTGTTAATGGATCACCAGGACATGTAGGTTACTTGTTTATCTCTGCAGTTAGTGTCTCTCTTTAATGCCAGGCCACCCAAGCATTTCCTTAGAGAGCTTTGCCTTTTATTTTCTTTGAACTCTCACCCAGGACATTTTGAAAAACCACCTAGTGCTAACTTTGATATTAAAGCATGGCAGAATAAGAATTCAAGTGCTGATCCACTCACAGGTAGGGACTAAGGTACTCTGAAGAGGTACCATATTTTTCAGACTATAAGACTTACTTTTCCTTCCCCAGATTTGGTTGGAAAATGAGGGTGCATTTTATAGTATGAATGTAGCTTACCTGGCTCGCTGGGGAGGGGCGGTGTGTGGCCTATGTTATTTATGTTATTAAATATTTTACCACTTTTCGCTTCAAAAATTTTTTCCTATTTTCTTCCTCTAAAATCTAGGTGTGTCTTACAGTCTGAAAAATTCAGTAAGTCCTTAAAGTTTGGGGAGCAGGGGTGAGGTCTCTCAAAAACCCATCAAAAAGACTAAACAGGGGCTGCTATGATCTTTGAAGGAGTCAAAATATTTGCTCATTAAACATTTATTTTCTACTTATGGTTTTAGTTTGTTCTTGGGATTCCTATTTAAATTTTAAGAATTCAGACTAGTTGGAAGTTTAAAGATTTAATAATTTTGTTTTTTAAAGTGTTCACATTTGTGTGTGTGTAGCTGCAACAAGAACTGGTATCTTCAGAAAATTATCTTGATACAAATTTAAATGGTTTCTAACATAAGTATAGAGCATTGTAGGGCTACTACCTCTTTTCTCCTACTAGTTTTGAGCCAATTTGTATTATATGTGTTTATCTATCTATCTATCTATCTATCTATCTATCATCTATCTATCTATGTATCATCCATCTATCTACCATCAAATAGAAACTTAGAATAAAATAGTAGGTGTATTGTTGGTAAAGCCAGATAATAGAATGCTCTTGAATTCAAAGCCAAAATGGGCTTCCAATTCCACCTTACCTGTGAACTGAACTTATTTACCCAGTCACAGTTAGGGCAACTAGACAACTATAGGCCTCCTCTCCAGGGGAAGAGCCTGTTCTAGAAGGCTTACCACAAGACAAAAAAGAACCCAAAGTGAATTGTTCTAAAACAGAGCATTAAAGAGCCAGAGAGACATGGCAATTGCAAACAGACATCTGTAGCCCAACAATCTATGCTTCTCAGTGGAAGGCAACATCTCACACAGTTTCACTGTGGCAGAGGAAATTACATCCAACAAAATTTTTTATAATAATTTTGTACCCTTTCCCTATTGTCAGATTTTCGCTAGAAGTTTCCCAACAAAGTCTGTGTTCAACTCTATCCCTTGCCCTCAGGTGTGGTCATATGACTACTTTAGCTAATGGAATATTAGTGGAAAATATATATGTCAATTCTGGATCATCTTGTGCCTTCATCATCTGTTTCCTAATCTCAGTGGTTAATTGATGCAGAGATTCCCAAAACTCTAGCAAATAGTGGAATCACACCTGAAAAGTTTCTTGGTCCTTAAATAAATGCATGAAAAACAATGGCATTGGTCCTTCCAGCCAGGACCAATGCAATTGAACTGCTATGTAAATAAAATAGAAATTTCTATTGGGCTAAGCCACTGAAACTTGAGTGTTTGTTACAATAGCATTGCCTTCATTTATACAGTAACTCTCCTCTCTAGGAGAGAAGGGAAAGAAGTAAGAAAATAAGAGCTGAGAGTTCTTTCAAAATACTTCTAACAAGCTGGAAGTTTTTAAAAGGCAGGGGCAAAAATTAGGGAAAAGAAAATATACAGTTCCCCTATAGTAATTCCCCCAAATTTAAAGGGACTAATTTGCTTTTGCAGTTAAATTTTATCCACTTGGAAGACAGGAAGATAAAAAAGTAGGTTGCCACATAAATCATCTTGGTGGTTGTCTTTCGGGACTAGTTTGAGTTCCAGCAGCTCTAATGGTATTCTGAAGCCTTCTCAGGATAAAACAATAGGATGAGTTGATAAATAAGAAATCTTTCTAGGAGTTGATTAAGATATTTGATTCTATGCAGTTGACAGACATATATTATACACAAACCTATAAAGAGAACACTTCAGAGTAAAAAACAAATGTTAGACTCGGAGTATTTTTTCCTTATTGTAATTTAGGTACTAGTGTTACCATAGATAGTCAGCTAATTATTAGTAAAAAAGGAAGCAAAGGGAATCTGAAATTGTTGCACATATTCAACCAGGGGGCATAAGCCTCTTTGCTTCACCAGGAAGCTCCAGCTTCACACATTCCAGGGCATTGCAGTATAGCCCAGCTAATGAGTAACGCCTAACCCTTCCTTGCTCTGGTATTGGATTGTTGTGGGGGAGCACACAGAGGTAAGCACATGTGCAACAGAAGTCAAAATGGCACAGGGGGAGGTTCTTGATTTTAGAGTCCTGTCAGTCTAACTAAGGGGTGGACCTATCAGAAGTCTGCAAAAACATGGGAAGTCTGATTGTTTTGAAAAAGCTCCTGGTCGGTCCCAACCCAGGATGATATAATTTCAGGGGAACAAAGAAACTTTCTGTCTCTCATTTGGTGACCCATGCTCACCCCATGCACTCTTTCCACGGTTCTATGGCCTTAGAGCAGCTATGTAGCCAACAGCTGCATGGACTCCAAACCCAGCCTCCAGGCAAGAGCTTGGGTACAGAAGCCAGAAATTGTGTTAAGCTACCTGAATGGGGACTGAGACCACTTAGCAGCAGCCTGTGGGCTCCAAAGGACAAAGATTTAATATGTCACAGGCCTTAATATGGACACGGGCCTTGATTTGTCCTTGCTAAAGACATGGTTGAACTTCTCCCATGGGGGCACAGACAGAGATGGGACACAGGGGCAGCCTTTCACCCACGTAAACCTTGCTGCTCCACAATCTCCTATGCATGGGTTGGTGAAATGCTGTTCTCTTGACCTCATGAGAGAGCTTCACTTTCAAAAGCAACACCAGTAATCCTTTCAGACAGCCTCTTCCTCTGAGTTCATAATGAATAATATACTTGAAATAGTATTGCACTTGTCTTAGATATTATAAAAATATAAACTTTTCAGGTACATTGGTGAGATGACTGGTTCAGAGGAATTTGGCTACTGAATTGCATGAGTTTCAAGACATGTTAAAAAAATTGGATAACATTTTTCTTCAACTCACTTTCAGACATATTAATTTAGTTATTTCTTTATTAATTAACAAATATATCATGAATAGCTACTGTGCCATGCCCTCTTCTAGGTACTAAGGGTACTGAAGAAAGAAATAAAAATCTCTACTCCAATAGGGGTAAATTCTAAAGGGGGAGATAGAATAAAAAGAAATATGTATATTTTAGAATATGCCAGAAATTATTAACAATATGGACATGAATAAATCAAGGTCTTCCCTGTTTTAAATTTGTGAAATATCTTGATTTATGTGAAAGAGGCAACCGTTCCACTTAAAATACAAACTTGGTGGTTGCAGTAGTGCTGGGCAGTCCATTTTCACAGCCAGAACATGGCGTCTTTTGTGATTGTCTAATATAGAGAGGAAATTAGCTGGGGCACTTGTCTCCCTTTCTCTCTCCCTCTCTCTCTCTCTAAATGGGGCTCTAAATTTCTTGCTTGAAGAAGCACTTATCTAGCAATAGCAACTGATTTCTTTATCATGTAGGCTTTTGAAATGTAAATTCGAAATATGAAGGTCTTTGTACTAAGAAGTCCACGGATGACTCATTTACATTCTCTTGAATCACTTTTCTACCTAAAGAGTTTCCTGCAACTTTTTTGGCACCTGTCACCAAAGAGCAATCACAGTTTTTAGGCTCCTTCTGATCCTTAGTTGCCGTGTGTCCTTGGGAAAGTTACTAAAACTCTCCGAGTCATTTTCTCATTTGAAATATAGAAAGAGTAATACCTACCTCATTGGGTTATTGTGAGAATTAAGTGAAATCATATAAGTAAATTTCATGGCCTAACATTCCCTCAGGAAATGGTAATTTGTACCATTAATACTGTTTTTAATCACAATTTGCATTCTAAAGGTAAGGTGAGTCTTGTGAAAGTCCTCTTGATCCTTCATTTTTCAGATCCTAAATTAATGTTGGTGTTACTGATTCAAGGTCTAATGCCGAATGAATAACAACAAATTTTCACTAAGTAATGAATCAATAACCTGTCTGGGTTGAAACAAATTTTCTCAATGTTTCATTAGACATTCACCTACAGAAGAAAGAAACTCTCTTCACTAAGTTCTGTGTGCCTGAGACTTCAAATAAAGAAAAATCTTTGTTCAAGATCACCAAACTGGAAATGTTAAAATTCATTTGGTACTGTTTTTCATGTATGTATGCATGCATGTATGTAGGTATATATGCATATAAATATATACATATATATGTATTTGATATTATATCATTTAGCTGCTATTCTAGAACCTGATTGGACCAACTGTCCCACAATCTGTTTATGTTATACAGATACTTCTAATAAATTATTCTATATCTCCTAAAATTTTTAAACCAAAGCAAAATAATAATTTAAACATCCCACCAAATGTATTGTATTGCTTGCACTATCAATCACTCAATCTTTGTGGCTATTCAGATTTAAGAGTAGTATGCCTCTTTTTGTAATGTAAAAGAAAATGGGTATAGAAAACTATTAGTACTTTGTGCTTTGATGGATTGAGCATTATTTCTTTATTGTTTTCTTTTCCTATTTTCGTGTCTCCAGAAAGAATCAAGAGAGCTTATCAACTATAGACTCATAGCATGTGGAAGCTAGAACAGGGTTTTAGAACTATATATTTTAATTTTTTATTTAAAAAATAAGAAATCTAAGGTTCAGAGCAGTAAAGAGACTTATTCAAATTCATAAGGTATGTGGCAAAATGTTCATAATATTTTAAATTGCTAACATTTATTGATTATGCATTATTTTCTAAATATTTTGCCAAATGCATTAGAAGTATTTAAAATATGCCCTATTTGTACCTTCCAAACATCCCCTCTGTCTTATTCACTATGGTATCCCAGCACCTAAGAGGGACCCTAACGTAGAGTAGGTAGGTGCTCAATAAATGTTTATTAAAAAAATAAAGGATGATCAAACTTAAGAATAAAGCTCTATAATATCCCCATTTTATTGATGATGACACTGAGGCTTAACATGTTAAGTGACTTGCATGATGCCATACTGGTAATGGTTGACAGTGTGGAGAACCTCAAGTGTGAGTGACTACAGAATCCTAATTCTTATCACTATGAAGGACTGCCTCTTTGTGGCCTAGGTGGGCCTAGAACCTGCAGAAAATATGCATTATGAACACTTCCATGTACATTCTTGAATTTTTTTCTTAGGACACTTATTTGAGTAGTTCTCCTAGCTTTCTTGGATGAGGTATGATGTGAGAAATGAAATAACCTCATTACAAAGTCCATAAACAGGTGATGAAAGAGTTGATTCAAAATACATTCTGCATAAAAAAATTTAAGACAAGAGTTTGATGATTTAGGATATTTAATTTCAAAACAGTGCCAAAAAATGGGATTCATTTTACATCTGTTTGAGAACTAGACAACTGGAAAAATATACAGTGAGATATGTCCAGAAAAAGCCCAGCCATTGTTAATATAATGATAATGGTTTGTGTGACATTGACATAACCTGGCAGCCAAGGAGAATGGACTGGAATGAGCATTTGTGAACAATGATCACTTCACTGTACTAGTCAGTGAGGGCAGTAGATGCCATTGAGTGAGCATGTGTACTGTGTGGCTGTTGCATTCCAAATGGCTGAGCAAGTAGAGCAACAAATCTGAATCAAATTTTTTGCATTAAGCTTAAACATTCCTCCAGGGAAACTATTTCAATGATTCAGAAGGCTGCAGCTAGGGGCAACTGGTGATTGGCAGCTTCATCACGACAATATGCCCACTCATGCATCACATCTCGTGCAGTTTTTTGGTGAATCATCACATCCCACTAAAGCCCAGATTTACCATCCTGTGACTTCTGGCTTTTCCCAAAACTAAAATGATCTTTGAAAAGGGAGGGATTTCAGATTGTCAATGAACTAATTATTACACCTACTTCATATTTAACTACAACTTGATGTAGAGCTTTTTTTGTTGTTGTTTTTGCTTTTTTAATTTCCAGGCCTGAATGCCATTCTGTACAAATGAATGACGAAGTCTTCAAGAGCAGTATTGCCTATTACACTTTGTATCATTACAGTAGTGCCTTAACTCTGGTGGTGGTTCAATTGATACCTGTTGAAAGAAAATGTTGTTAAAGGATATGCTTTTCTCTGTATGATTTTGTTTCATAAATTATAAATCTTTGGCATGACAAGCTTGGAAACATAGGCTTGTGCCTCATAAAAAGAGCATACAAAGAAATTTATAGTAGTTCCCCCATTATCCATAGTTTCACTCTCTTCAGTTTCAGTTACCTGTGGTCAACTGCTCTCTGAAAATAGTAAGTAGAAAATTTCAGAAACAAATAATGCATAAATTTACAATGTGTGCCATTCTGAGTAGTGTGATGAATCTTCAAACGTCCTTCTCTGTCCTGCTCAGGATGTGAATCATCCCTTTGTCCAGCTTATTCATGTTGTAGACACTTTCTGTCTCCTAGTTAATTGGTAGCCATCTGGGTTATCAGAGAGAGATAACTGATTCACATGCTTTATTACAGTGTATTATTATAATTTTATTAATAAAATAAGTATTATGTTGTCAATATTTTGCTGCACCTAATTTATAAAGTAGACTTTATCATAAATCAGAATGTATAGGAAAAATATAGTGTATGAAGTTTGGAACTATCTGTGGTCTCAGACATCCACCAGGGAGTCTTGGAACACATCACCCATAAATAAAGGGGGAGGACTGTAATATATTTTTCTTTTTATCTTTAACATTAGATGAGATATTTTTGTCATTTAGTGCTTAGAGTTTAAACCTGAGTTCTAGACTTTATGCTTCCTGTTGACCTAATATTTTTTTCATTACCAATTTATGTCTCAATTTGCCACTGTGTTTTCATAAGCAATAATAAATATGTCCTTAGGGGAGATCCATGAAATCTAACTTATGTTTTTGGAGGCCTTTGGGATGTTTGTGTGAAAGTGTAAAATGCAAATTATCAATGTAGATTCCGATGCCTTCATTTGCATGTGTTGCTTCTAGTGCAATTTTGGAGGCTGGGAATGCTTTTATGACTTCATCCAAAAATATTCAACCAAATTTTTCTCATGAGCAGGTTGGACCACTGTTGTCATGGTAATCACCTTTTCATTTTCTGGTTCTTTTTTAAACCAACTATAGGGGAAATATTAGTTATCAATGTAGGTAAACTGTAGGCTACTCAGAGCACTACCACTTGCTCAGGACAAAGTAGAAAATTCCCAATGTCCTAAACCTTTTTATAGCCCCTGTGAATGACAGTCTTTAGCATTTTGGTTAAATCTCAGACCTGCTATAAAAAAAATCACAGCAAGAACTTGCTTTTAAGAAGACCCGAAGCTCAGCTAAACTTGTCAGGAAAAATCCTTCCCCCACCAGTCTAGAAATGGCTGCCAAGGAAAAGCTAGTGCATTGGGCCCCGTTTATGGCTTTCCTCTTAGCAAGGACAAAATGAAGTAATGAAAGCTCAGTAATTAGCTCAAGACTTGTCTTCCTTTGTTATTAAAGACCAAATTGATAATAAAGAAAGCTTTTTATAATTAGCACCAAAACAGGCAAGTTGTTTCCCTCAACTTCAAGTTCTTTATAGAGAAGGTCAAATGAAAACTTGTCATGGAAAAGATAACAAAACGAAAAGCTAAGTGAATTGTACCTTAGTAGGTCCAGGGGTTCATCTTTCAGAACACTGATACTATGAGCTATCTTTCTTGCCTAGAATATCTGGGAATTCGGTGATAAAGTAGTAAACCCATGTTTTAAAACTATATTTCTGCCTGATTATTTAAAGAAAAGGAAAAGTCAGTGTCTACTGAGTGGTATTCACTGTGCTACGTTCTTTTTCCTGCACACACATTAAATTTTCAAAACTGCTCAATGAACTAATACCTTTCAGTGACATTTTACAGTTGGAAAATGGGCAATGAATTCCTGGTACTTGTATTTTGTGGTTTTTCTCAACTATTTTTTAAACTTAAGTAGAAATTTCTAGAACTGTAAAAACAATGGTAGAATTTTGAAAATATATATTTTGAGGAAATTTTGGAGGAAGCAGCAAATACATGAATTACATGAGACAAAAGTTAAACTCTGGTCAAGACCGATGAAGATAATCAGAGAATGGATGTAGGCTTAAGTCATTTATTTGAAATGTTTCTATCTTTTTTTCAGCTAAGCCTGTACCATTATGAACTTCTTTCTCAGGACTGCTTTTGTGTCCTATAGGTTTTGGAATGTTGTGCATTCATTTTCATTTGTTTCCAGAAACTTTTTGATTTCTTCCTTGATCTCATTATTAACCCATTCATTGTTTAATAGCACCCTATTCAATCCCCATAAGTTTAAATGTTTTTTTGAGTTTTTTCCTTGAGGTTGGTTTTAGTTTCAAGCTTGTGTGGTCCAAGAAAATGCTTGGTATAATTTCAATTTTCTTGAATTTGTTGAGGTTTATTTTGTGTCCTATTATGTAATCTAACTTTGAAAATGTTCCATATGCATTTGAAAAGACTGTGTATTTTGATTCTTTGGGATGAAAAGTTCTATACATATCAGTTAAGTCCATTTGATCTAATGCATCCTTCAGTTCCACACTATCCTTGCTGATATTTTGTTTGGAAGCTCTATCCATCGTTGACAGTGGGGTGTTAAAATCTACTGCTAAAATTGTATTGCTGTCTGTATCTTTTTTGAAGTCCTCTAAGATTTTTCTTATATATTTGGGTACTCCTATGTTGGTTGCATATATATTTATAATATTTATGTCTTCTTAATGGATTATTCCCTTGAGTATTATGAAGTGTCCTTCTGGGTCTCTTTTTTTATGGCTTTTGTCTTGAAGTCTATTTTGTCTGATACAAATATTCATACCCCAGCTTTTTTTCCTGTTTGCTTGGAATATTTTTTCCTAACCTTTCACTTTCAATCTTTTTTTCTGAGGTAGGTCTCTTGTAGGCAGCATGTGGGTGGGTCATGTTTTCTTATCCATTCGGCTATTTTATGTCTTTTGATTGGATCATTTACTCCATTTACATTTAAGGTTACTATTGTTAGGTACTTATTCATTTCCATTTTACCCGTCTTTGTACCTGTGTTCCTCTCGTGCTTTTTCTTCATCTTCTTTTTTAAAATTTTATTTTAATTGTTGTCCTTGTACAGTTTTCTGTCTTTTACTGCCAACCCAACCTACGGCCCCAGCCCTCCCTATCTCCCTCCCATTTCCACCCCGCCCCTAGTTTTTGTCCATGTGTCCTTTATACTTGTTCCTGTAAACCCTTCCCCCTTTCCCCTGAAATTCCCTCCCCTCTCCCCTCTGGTGACTGTCAGCCTGTTCTCAATTTCAGTGTCTTTGGTTATATTTTGCTTGTTTGCTTGTTTTGTTGTTTAGGTTCCTGTTAAAGGTGAGATCATATGGTATTTGTCTTTCACTGTCTGGCTTATTTCACTTAGCTTGATTCTCTCCAGTTCCATCCATGCTGTTGCAAAGGGTAGGAGCTCCTTCTTTCCTTCTGCAGCATAGAATTCCATTGTGTAAATGTGCCATAGTTTTTCTTCTTAAAGCAGTTCCTTTAGCATATCTTGCAATGCTGGTTTGGTGGAGGTATATTCCTTTAGTCTTCATTTATCTAGGAAACTACTTGTTTGGTCCTCCATTTAATTAAGAGCCTTACTAGACAGAGTAGTCTTGGTTGCAGGCATTTGCTTTTCATTACTTGGAATATTTCTTGTCAGTCCCTTCTGGCTTGTAGTGTTTCCATTGGGAAGTCAGCTGATAGCCTTATAGGGGCTCCCATTTATGTTTCTCCCTTACTGCCTTTAAGATTCTCTCTTTGTCTTTGTATTTTGCCATTTTAATTATGATGTGTCTTGAAGTGGGCCTTTTTGGGTTCCTCTTGATTGGGACTCTCTGTGCTTCCTGGATTTGTGTGACTTTTTTTCTCATCAAATTAAAGAAGTTCCCATCACTACTTTTTCAAAGAAGTTTTCTATCCCTTGTTCCTCTTCTTCTCTTTTGGGCATCCTTATTATATGGATATTATTCTTTTTCATTTTGTCCTGCATTTCCCTTAACCCTGATTCATTCTTTTTTAGTCTTTTTTATCCTTTTTTGTTCTTTCTGGGAGTTTTTTCTACCTTGTCCTCCAGCTCACTGATTTTATCCTCTGCTTCATCAAGTCTGCTTTTGATTCCTTCTTCTGTGTTCTTCATTTCAGAAACTGTGTTATTCATTTTCTCATGGTTCTTGTTTCCTGGTGAGGTGAGAAGAATTTAGCAGAGAGCAGCAGCAGCAGCAGGAGCAACAGCAGCAGGAGCAGAAATATTGCAAGAAGTTCCAAGGCAGGTGACCACTAGATGAACACAGAGCCAGGGAGTAAGTAGCAGCAGAGAGGAAGTCAAGATCCCCTGAGAGTACTCAAAAGTAGCTTAAAGAGAAAATAAACAAAAACTAAAAATAGAAACAGCTTTAACCTCCTTTTGGTGCAGAGTAAAAAGCTGGTTTACATTGGTACAATATTAGTTAGAACACCCCTGTTCTTTTAGCTCTCCATTCTCCTCCTGCTTAGACTGTGGTGGCATCAACACTGCAGCTGCCAAGGCAGGCTGGGGAGTAGCCACCACTTTTCCTGCTTCTCACTGGATTCTACCTTGAATTAAATCTGTACTGACTCATGGGAGCAGAGGCAAATTCAGATACTTATTATAATAGGACTGTAATTAATAAATCAAACTATGTGGCTTTGCATGCAATAGGATATCTTATTTAGGGAAAAAGTATGGGTCTGTTGGAGTTTTCATCTAGGGAGAGAGTCAGATTTCTCCTACTGACTCAAGCTTAAACAGATGATGGAAACAAGTAAATTTTCTTGTTGATCACAAACTATATGTATCATATTTGATCATTGTGATGGTTACATGCATTTTCTTAATTTTACCCATAAAATTTTTAATTTTTAAATGAAGTGTCTTGTTGGATGGAGTTGACTTTCTTTTTGAAAACTTCCTTCAGGAAGCTTTCTGGATTCATGTACTAATTTGAGTCAATTGCTGTCTAATCATCATGCTCACCACTCAGGTAATTTCTTGGACCCTTTTTGAATTGTACCACTAGGTTAGGCCTATATTTTTTCCTTATCTTTGCACATCTCTTCTGCTTTGTGAAGAAGGCACGTGGGGGCCAAGACATTTTCATGAATTGCCAGTCATTAAATTATTTACCTAGTCCCTATTCGTGTGACAGTTCAGCTGGATAGAATATAAGACTCAAAATTTTTTATGCTGAAAGGGGATATATATATATAAATTCTCACTTGGAAGCAGAAATTTAAAAGCCTTTGGATATTTTCCCTTGTGAAAACTCATAAAAATGTGCTTAGTAGTGCTTAGTATGAGTCTTAATTTATTCATCTCGCTTGGCACTCTGAGTACAATCCTTTCATATGTAACCATACCAAACCTCAAGTGTGACTGGGTTTCTGCCAACAAGATTTTCTCTATAGAATTCTTCTTTGGCTGTATTCTGAGCTTCAACTTTCTTCTTTTTAATAGATGCATCGATGTAAATCCATTTACTTTTCATCATTGGGGAGTTGTCAAAATCACTTGTCATTGATGACATATCCTCTGTTTGTATATATATCATAGGTTTATTTCTATTCATATTTTTCTTACTTTCTTTTAATTGGTTTAGGGGAGAATAAGTTAAAAATAAATGTTCTTGGTTTGACATGTTGATCGAGAACTCACAGAGCAGTGGTTTTCTGTTTTTGTCAACTATTTTCATGATTTAAAAATATCACATCATGTATATATTTGCTTGTACATAACTGTACCATCAGAAGTAACATAGATAATTTCCTTATAAACGACGGACTCCTGTATGAAATTGTATAAAATTAAAAATGACCAGTATAAAATATACCTTTATTTTAACACAAACAAATCTTTATCAGTTTTCCATGTGATGTACATATCAGTGTATCTTTTAAAAATTTTCTTATATATTTTTGTCTTCTTTTCTTAAATAGCAAAGAATAAGCAGACTTTACTTCTTCCAAACTCTCCATTTGAATCAAAGTAATGGTAGCACTCCATCATTTGTCTTCAATGCATTGAACACACTTTGACAGGCATTTGATTGCAGGTGCGCTCGCATTGACATATATGCACAGATTTCAGGAAGAAAGGTGAGAAATAAGAACAGAACATTTGATTTTTAGTACTTTCTTTCAAACCTGACAGTGCTACTTTTAATGAAGTGTTGAAAATTCTTGACTAAACTCTATGATTTTATTTGATTGAAGCAGAAATTTTTATAGTGAAATATTCATACACCACTGACACAGAAAAACTGCTTTTTAATTTTTAAATTTTGTTTATTTTTAATTTAAAAATTAGAGTTCACATTCAATATTACTTTGTATTAGTTTCAAGAGTTTATGTTGATGTTCCCAGTACACACCTGGTAGTATCTGTAATTATTACAATATCATTTACTAAATTCCCTAAGATATATTTTATATCTGCATGAGAACTGTGTAACTATAAATCTGTACTTCTCAATCCCTTCATTTTTTTCACCCAGTTCCTCTTTGCCCTCACCTCTATCAATCATCAGTCTGTCTGTATCTACAAATCTGTTTCTGTTTTGTTTGTTTACATTGTTAGGGAATCTATTGTTTAGATTTCCTATGCAAGTGAAATTTTATGGCATTTGTCTTTCTCTGATTAACTTATTTCATTTAACATAATACCCTCTATGTCCATCAATGCTGCTGCTGTAAATATTAATATTTTGTTCTTTTTTTTTCTTTTTTTAAAACTGAAATAAAGAAGTTTATTACTCACTGGACTGGAAGAAGAAATACACAGCATACTTTGAAACACTACAGATTTTGTTCTTTTTTAATGGCTATTTATTATTCATATTTTTATCTTTTTTTCTTCTTCTTAAAGAAGACCCTTTAACATTTCATGTAATAATGGTTTGGTGGTGATGAACTCCTTTAGCTTTTCCTTTTCTGGGAAAATCTTATCTGTCCTCCAATTCAAAATACTAGTCTTGCTGTGTTGAGTAATCTTGGTTGTAGGTCCTTACTTTTCATCTCTTTGAATATTGTGTGTCGATCCCTTCTGCCCTGTGAAGTTTCTTTTGCAAAATTAGTGACAGTCTTATGGGAGCTCCCTTATAGGTTAAGTTACTGCTTTTCTCCTGCTGTGTCAGGATTCTCCCTTTGTCTTTAATCTTTTGTAATGTATGATGTGTCTTGGTGTGAGCCTCTTAGGGTTCATCTTGTTAAAAACTCTCTGTGATTCCTGGATTTGCATGTTTATTTCCTTCACCAGGTAAGGGAAGTTTATTTTTTTCAAATAAGTTTTCAATTTCCACCTCTTTTTTTACTTGTTCAGGGTCTTCCATGGTGTACTTTTTGATATGCTTGAAGTTGCCTCAGAGGTTCCTTACATCGTCTTCATTATTTTTTATTCTTATTACTTTTTGCTGTTCTGCTTGGTTGTTTCTGCTTCCTTATCTTCCAGATCTCTGATTTGGTTCTCTGCTTCATCTACTCTTGTGTTGATCCCCTGTAAGGTATTATTCATTTCAGTTAGTATATTCTTCACTTTTGACTGTTTCTTTTTTATGACTTCCATGTTCTTTTTCATGTGGTTGAAGTTCTCTCTAAGTTCTTTGAACTTCTCACTAAGTTTCTTAAGCACTTTTGTAACCACTGCTTGGAACTCTGTATTTGGTAGTTTGTGTGCATCCATTTACTTCAGTATTTTTTCCTACAGATTTATCCTTTTATTTTATCTGGGACCCATTTCTTTGTTTCTTCATTTTGACACCCTCCATGTGTTGCTTTCTATGTATTCAATGGTGCTGCTACATTTCCCTGTCTTGGTAGAGTGGCTTTATGTAATAGGTGTCTTATAGAGCCCAGTTATGCAGCTTTCCTAGTACCCAAGTTGGGCTCTCTACACGTTGGGTAATGTGCACAGTCCTGTTGTATTTGAGCCTTGATTGCTGTTGGCATTCCTTGGAGGAAATGATCACCAGGCTGATTGACTTTAAAGACCAGCTGCAACTATAGTAGAGACACTGCTGTGCAAAAGTCAACCCTACAAAGCAGGATTTGCTTCAGTGAGGCTTTGGTGCTTACTGAGTCTACCCCTTGGGTGTGTTGTTTGTGGAGGTGATATAGTTGCAGTCTGGTACAACCTGAATATGTTTACTGGGTACACTGGCTCTGGGATCTCTTGGTAGACACAAGGTCAGCCACCACCTTTGTCTTGCCTAGGGCCATTCAGCATGAGCTACAAAGCAATCTGCCAATGGCCGCTATTTGTGCATGTTTGGGAGGTTCTCAGGAGAGGCCAAGTTGAGAACCAAGGCCAGCTACTGCTAGTGCTGGGCCTGGAGCAATTTAGAAAGAGGTATGGGACATGCAAAGCCAAATGTTGCTTATTGGAGAAATTTTAGGAAATTCCAAAGCATGAGGCATGAGAGGCCATTTGT
The DNA here is from genome assembly GCA_039655065.1 of Glossophaga mutica. Lineage (NCBI taxonomy): Eukaryota > Metazoa > Chordata > Mammalia > Chiroptera > Phyllostomidae > Glossophaga > Glossophaga mutica. The sequence continues at coordinate 168,580,336 of CM077304.1, read as the reverse complement.
ATGGAAAAGCCACTGGAAATGTCTTGGGTTGGATGGGTCAGGATCCAAGGAAATAGCCAGGGTCTAATAGCATCAGATAAGTTAATGGAGGCTCAGTCAGGGCTGTGGTCTGTTGGCTTTTTAGAGGGAAGGTCCAGAGAAGGAGCAGTGGCCTCTGCCACCACTTCTCCCTGGGTGAAACCTGCTCTCCAGCTCTGGCTCTGATGCTAGATAATTCAGTTCCTCCCCTTATGGCACTTTCAAGCTGTTGCCCAGTAATGGAGCTCAGAGAGCATGAGTTCATATGAGTCTGTGTGTGGGCTCTTTAAGAGGAACACTTTGGGGTGTTCCAAACACTTCAGCCTCTGTCTCCTTCAGCCCCAATCCCCACTGGTCTTTACAGCCAGAGTTATGGAGACTTCTCTTCTTAGAATTGGAACATTGGCTAGGGCATGCCTGGTGTGGGGCTGAGACCCCTTGTTCCTCCGGGGATCTTCCATAGCCAAGATATCCCTCCTGATTTTTAACCATTACACATTGGTGAGGGCCCAGCCTGTTCCATGTCCCCACCTCTTCTACCAGTCTAGATGTATCTTCTTTTGTACATCCTTAGTTGTGGGAATTCCATTTAGCTAGATTTCAGGTGGTTATAAGCAATGGTTGTTCTCTAGTTTAGTTGTAATTTTGATATAGCTGTAGGAGTTTCTGTGTACCTCATACATATGCTGCCATCTTGACCAAAATCACTGCTTTTTAAAATTGTAAATTCAAATAGAAAAAGATAGCAACAAGTATGTTTACTTGCATTTTAAAAGGGAAAAGAAAATACTTGAGGGAAAGATTTTCTTTCTATCACAGTTACTTAAAAATAAATTAAAATTTTTATTGAAATAATAGTGAGATCTCAGGTGAAGCCTTGGTACTGTTATAGAAAACTAGCATTAGCAGTAAATGTAGTTTGCTCTCAAAAATTTGGAGACCAGAACTGCTGGTGGATTTAACAAGGACAGCTCTACTAATTTGAACAGAGTTATGAAAGTACTTTTAATTAAGTTTCTCAGAAGGACCACTTTATCATACCAACTATGTTAAGGGCTTATGTTTAAGTCATAAAAGTTGGCCAAGATTCTTAAATTTCCAGATAACTCAGCCTCAGAGAGCCCAAATTGCTTTCAAAGAGAATGATTGGGGATTTTAAAGTGTCAAAAATGAAGATGTGTCTTAAAGGAGATAACTAGTTTAGTGTGTATACCATTTTCCCTCTATTTTTCCCCAGTTACTAGGCAATTGATTGGCATTCCTAAAGGGGTAATGAGAGTTTAAAATTAACTGCTGAGTGTGTTAATGGCCTTTTAATAGTGTCAGTGTATGACACAGGTGAATCTGAGGGTATGAGCCAAGTTTCAATGCTCAGGGCACTTGGACCTGGACTATTACCCTTTGGCTTTTCCACTTATTTTTCTGCACACAAATCCCCTATTGACCTTGAATGAGACTTATCTGAAATATATTGAGAAGAAAGAGATAAGACTTGGGCAGCTGAATACTAATTTGGTCTCTGCCACTTACTACCTTGGGCTTTGTGGCTATCACCTCAAGCACTCATTGTGAAGCCCTCTCTGTGAATCAGTGCTCTTCATGCAGAGGCCCTTAAAATGAGTTTCTTAATTTTTCAGCATTAGCACAATTGAGTTGAAAAGAGTCAGATAATTATTTGAATCTTGTATAGCTCAATCACTACTCAGCATGTCCATTAGCTGGAGATTGCAATTGGAAAAGTAAATGACATCCATGTTTATACTGTGTACATATCTATCATTATCTATGAATAGAGACCTGGGCTGCAATACCAGTTTAATAGATTCTGAGCCATTTATTAAATTGGCTTTGGATATTTCCATGGTTATGAATTTAAAGAATTATATTTTTAAAGGCTATTACACAAACTGAAAATGATTTTCAATCACATTAATGGGAAGAAGAATAGACAGTCAGGTGAAGAGTTTAACACAGGAAGTGTTTGATTTTTATATTACAAGAGGTTAGGGTGCATTTGAAATTAGGTTTCATGTGCTTTTTGCCAGGTTTTACTTCTTACAATTAACTTCATTTAAAAATATTCCTAATAACTATTATTACATTAATATTTTGGATGGATTACTGACTGTCTCAGAAACAAAGTCACTAAAGCATAGAAATAGTCATGCTAGCCGGTGTGGAGAGCCATGGCAAACGGTGAAAGGCATTGGTTTCATGTTTCCACTGCTTTTAAACATTTTGGCAATTTGCTGTGTGATTATCCTGTTTGATTAACTCATGGCTGTCAGTCACAACTGCTGCAACTATTACTTAAATAACTATGCCACTAATGTGACCACACTCTTCTCAATAAGTATAACGCTGTCAAATGGGCTGCCTCAAGTCAATGTAAGATGATCCAAAGAGCACATGATTACATCATCCTTAGGGGTGTGTATGTGTGTGTGTGAATATGAGTACTGGCTGGTTTGGGTGTATTTAAAAAATAGGCAAGATTGATAAAGTCAAGCAAGCTCTCTTCTATTAATTTTTTCCCTGAATGAAGGGTGGATTTTTTGCATCTAGTTTTCCTATATTTAATGGCATGACATTTCCTTTTTTTCCTCAGATAATGTGTTGATATTGGTAAATTCATTGGTAGATTTTTCTAATATTACAATTTGAATTCCCATGATGATCTCTATTTGTCAGAATTAAATATAAATTGCTACACATTTTAAGTAATAAATTGTTGATAGTTTTTTAGACATATTCATAAGTATGTCCAGGTTATAATTTTCCTTCCATGTACTGTTTTTATACAGTTTTGAATTGGTGCCATGTTAGCAACATAAACTTAATTGGCAGAATTTTATTTTTTTCTATATTTCCCAAATATTTAAATATTTAGAACACATAGCTGAATTTTTGTTATATTTTGAAAATCTTTGTCTTTTAGTTGTAAAGTTTAAATCTGTGTATTAGGATTTATTTCTATAGTTTTAAAAAGTTTTTAAGATCATATTTCTTATTTTCTCTCTTTCTCAGCTTTTATTTGACAAAATAAATGTCCTTTAACATCTTTTAAATCTTTTGTCTACCAGGTTGGAATTTGAAAATTTTTATTAGCATATTTAATTGAAAGAACGTTTTGATTTAAAATTTAAAAAATAAAAAATAAAATATAATTGTAAAGGGAGTTGCTAGTCCAATATACCAAGTTTTAAAGGATTCGTCTTAAATTTTGTTTTAGAACTTAAAAAAATTAAATGAGACTACACTGAGGATGTTAAAAACAAGTAAGATTTATGGAGAATATTTTGTTGGAAACAGTTGTGACTGTCATGCCCACCTGTAAAATTTCTCTCTTAGGTCAAGTCTAGTGAGAGAGGCATCACCAGGACCATCGGAGTTTGATCTGCTCCCATGATTTAAGGGGAGATTGGAGGAAGTCATTTTGGGACAACATGAGGAAAAGTAGAGGATCAGAGATGGGGCAGCCAGTGATCTAGTGGCAAAGGGAAGTCAATTCCATAGCAGTGAATGTTTTAGGGGGAAAGACATGGGTTTCCTTTGAACTACAAGTAACGATGTGTGAAAGGGAGCTGGTGAGAGCGTTGTCTCAGATACTATCAGACAAGTCTAATTGGAGGCATTACATCTCTCAGAAAGTGGTTGAAAAAATCCTTCGTTTCCTAAGGTCTGACATATCAATAGCACCGGAGGTCAGGAGGTCTCAAAACTAGAATCTCTGAAGAAGCCACAGAAGTGCTTGTGTGACATTTACTTTACACAGTGTCATTTCAATAACAAGAGTCCTGATTACCTCACCTGACCTCAATATCCTTCTGGCAAGTATTGGAGGAATCTTTTGACCATCATGTTGGAGAAAGAATCATCAAGGACAAAGATGCCAACTGTATTCATTCCCTGAAGACCAGCAGCACCAGCGCAGTGGGGTCCAGCTACAGAAAGAAGAGAAGCATTAGCTTTGAAAAGAGTTGGAGTATTTCATTATTATACAGGATTAGACATTCCATATATAAAATGGGACTCTGCATGGATGCAAAAGTTCCTATTACTTCTGTGAGATTAGAAAAGTCATGAAAAAAATCACCTCCCAGTGCAGACCTGGTTGTCCATGAATTCTGTTTGATTGATATTCTAGTTAAACTATTCTATTTATATTATTTAATAGTAACCCTTACACTTTTAGTATATTGTATCCTCCTTCTGAACAATACTATGATATTACAATTAGAAATTTCTAATAAATTCCTTTAACTTTGTTATTTAAAATTTGAACATAATCTTATATGTCATCATTTATCTTGATAACCTGTGTTTTTGTTTAAGATAGATTTTCCCTTATTAATATGGTACTAATATTCTCCTAGGTATTCTTTTAATGTTTTTATACTTTAGTTTCTAACCTTTAGATTATTGACAGTAATAGATTATTTAGTAAAAGGTTTAATTACATATTTTTCTTTTACATAGATTACCAGTGACCTCAGTTTCATTTGTTTCAGAATGTAATGACACAATTATCAGGTATTCTGATATATGCTTTTCTATTTCTAGATACTTTTCTCTCTCTTCTATTGCTACTTTCATACTGTGCCACTTGTATATTTGTTTGGCTAACTTTATTCTCTAATATGTTTCCATGTTTCTTTGAAAATCCTGGCACATGAAATTCCAAATAATATAATAGAATTTCAAATAGATTTAATTGAAATTCTGATTAAAGATTTATTAGAATTAGACATTAACTTGTGATATAATTATATAGTAATTTATTTTTCTAATTAGTAGCACAGAGCATCTTTCTATTCATTTAGATCTTATTTTATGTACTTAATAATTTTTTTATAATACTTCACCTTTGTCATTATTGAATTCATTCCCAGATTCTATGTAGCTATTGTTGCTCTTGCAATAAGAGTTTCCATATGCAGTAATTGGTAATATACACTTTAGGAAGCAATCTTTAGAAAGTCTGTAAAGGGACTTGGGTCCAAGTGTGCTTGGGGTGCAAACAAAAACAGGTAAACCTCTCTAGGCAATGTGGAAAGTACTGAGCTATTGTGATGCCACAGACAACCTGTCATTTATTCTTTCTACGAAGATTTAAGAGATGTTTATTATTAATTACTAGATACTGCTCTGGGATACTGTAGTAAACAAAACAGAGAGCAATGACAATAACTACGAACCCCCTTGGCTTTATTTAATTTATATTTAAATAAAAAGTATGGATAATAGTCAAAATAAATAAATTGTATACTATGTTATATAGTGTTAAGAACTGTGGAGAAATAAATCAGATAAGGGAGGTAATATGGGGTAGGCTAAAATTTTCAGGTAAAGTACACCATGTAAATTGGAGAAGAGCTTTATTGGAAGATGGGATATAAGTCACAGTTAAATGTTCGCCTTTACTCCATGTGATATGGAAAGCTGCCACAGAGTTTTTAGCAGAGCAGTGAAATGACATCACTTGGTTTAACTACAGTTAAGCCCAATGTTTTTGTGTTTTTTGGGTGGGGAGTGGGGACTCTAAGTTGAGAATAAGAGTGGTAGCTATGGCCCAGGTAAAAAAAAAATGGCAGTGAGAGTGAAATGAAGTGATATATTCTGGAGTTATTTTGAAGGTACAACAGGAAAGATTTGCTGACTAAATGAACCTCAGGTATAAAAGAAACAGATGAATCAGGAATGATACTATTGCTTTGTCTAAATATCTGGAAAGACAGGGTTGCCATTAAGTTTGGTGGTGAATACTGTGGAAAAAGTAGATTTTGTCAGGGTTGTGGCTGGGAGCTCAGCTTTGGACACGTTATTTAAAACATGCCTATTAGAAATCAAGTAAATGCCGTGCTAGTGGTTGTTAAGTGTAGATGCTAGGGACCAGGGAATATGACAAAGATGTGGGAACCATCTGAATATAGATAATATTCAAAACCATGATATTGGAGATGACCTAGCAAGTGAGTACAGATGGAAAAGAATCAGGTCTGAGGCAGCATTTGCACATTTAGGGGTAAGGAGGAATAGAAGAGTTCAAGAAAAAGGCAGGGAAGAAGGGACCAGAAAGATGGAAAAAAATCAGCCAAAAAATGTGCTATAAGCCAAGAGGCAATTGCATTAAAAGGAGAGAATGATTAGTTGTGACAAATGTTGCCAAAAAGGCAAGTAAGATGAGAAATGAGAATCGATCATTGTCTTTAGCACTATGGAGTTAATTGATAATTTTGATAAGAACAATTTTGGTGAAGTGGTGTAGGAAAAAATTCATTGGAGTGAATTCAGAATTTGATGAGAGAAACTTGAAACAACATATGAATAATTCTTTTAAGGAGTTTTGCTTCTAATAATAGAGATATTGGACATTAACTAGAAGAGGATGAGAAAAAGGGAGGCTTTTTTGAGATAGGAGAAATTACAAGAGTTGTATGTTCAGGAGATTGAATCCCAAGGAAAGAAAACAAAAACTGCCCTGGCTGGTGTAGCACAGTGATTTAAGCATTTGCCTGTGAACCAAAGGGTTGCTGGTTCAATTTCCTGTCAGGGCACATGCCTGGGTTGCAGGCCAGGTCCCCAGAACCCCTGGTAGGGGGCACACAAGAGGTAACCACACATTGATGTTTCTTTTCCTCTCTTTCTCCCTCACTTCCCCTCTCTTCAAAAATAAATAAATAAATATATTTTAAAAAATAGAAAAAAAAACTGATGTTATAGGTAACAGATGAACAATAGGTAGAGTGATCTCTTGGAGAGTAAGAGAGAAGGGGTGGCATTTAAACCTACAAGTGAAAGATTGGCCTTGGCCTAGGGTAAGAGCATAAAAAGAGAATATGGAAATAGTTATAGGTGGGTGGGTAGATGTGGCAATAGGAGCTTGTGGAATTGTTCTGTTTGCTTCATTTATTCACTGAAAAAGGAACCAAGGTCATTTATTGATAATAAATATGGAGAAAGGTGTGTTGGAGGTTTTTAAAGAAAGAAAAATGAATGAAATAGTCACACAGGAGTAGATTTGTCTAGCCCAAGCTGTGGTTAGCATATAAAACATCTGTGCCCACCAAGGAAATCGTTCTCTTTTTCTTCTTTTGTTACAGTTCTTCAATCTTTATCTAGTCACATTGTCTTATGGAATATGTTAGCATTCTTTGTGGTTAGATGTGGCTCTTTATCTAAATTACCCAATAAGATCAAGTAGAGATGTTGCTTGTAATTTCTGGAAAACTTCCTAAAGTTTTGTTGTTGTTGTTGTTGTTGTTTAAAGGAAAGTTTCTGAATTTCTTTCTTCTCATTTTCTGTTGCTTGGATTGCAGATGTGTTGCCTGGTAGTTAAGTAGCCTGTTTGGACTGTGACTTGATAAGACCAGGAATCTTAAAAATCAGAGATCAAGACACACTTAGGTGCCAATTCATTATTAGGGGAACAAGAGTAACATGGACAGTGAGGCTACGAAGGAGGAAGAACAAAGACAAAATGGGGCGTTTCTGCATCAATAGTTTAACAAGAAAACAACTGGTTCCACAATCACGGGAAAATCTGTGGTGTGCAGAATGGGAGCAATTACTGCTAGATTCTTGCTATGCATTTCATTAACCATACTTTTCACCTTGGGGTATTCTCTTTTTCCCACTTCTGGGTTGATTTACCTGGCCCCTCCAGGTGGGCACTGAGGAAGCCAGAGCCTCAGCATGACAGGTCAAGTCAGACAGGGGCAGCGGAGCTTCTGGAGTGCCCGCCTCCCGACAATAGTGGAGGCCCTGCCAAAGGGGTCTGCATCCCCAGAGGAGGCTGAAACAAGCAAGGTTAGGAGAAAATAAGTAAGTATTGGTGAACAAAGCTCTGCAATTGTCCCCACAATTGGTGACTTGTGGCTGGGATTACTTTGGCCAGGAACCAGGGCACAAGAGATATGGGCTCTTATTCTTACTGAGAGGTTTGAGGACCTTCTAAGTCTAAATTTTCTAGGTTACATATTTATCTTACAGTGTACATTTAATATATGTTTGGGGAAATTGTCACAGAATAAATATGATGTAAGTTCTAGATCCTGGATGTGGAAAGTTCTTAGTGCAATGGCGTTGAGTCTACTAGTGCATGTCAAAGGATGCAAGTTCTTAAAACATAACATTGTGACACTGTCAGAGAACATTCTGCTGATTAAATCAATTTCAATTATTCCATCAAATGAGGAAAGGACTTTTAAATACTCTTTTACGATTAGCTGAAACGTAATTTGCAAAGCTAGCCTATCTTTTTCACTTTCTATCCTACTCTGAAAGCTGCAAATAAAGAGCTAAACCATCTGATTTTAAAATGGTTACAAGAAGAAAGGAGAAGAAACAGTCCCACTCCTCACTATAAAAAATGGTGTGTGTGGAATGACTGACAGAGAGAACTGAGGAAAGGCTGGCTGGGCTGGCTAAGATGGACTGAGGAAACAGAAAGCTAGGGCTTGAATGGAGCTTTGAAGAAAGGACACATATCAGATAAGGTGCTCGGTTGATGATGGCGTGGTAGAACTATTTAAAATCTTTTCAGGGAGGGGCAGGAAAATTCATTAATCTGGCTCCTATGGTGTGGAGCTAAAGGCTGATATCTCATCAGCACTGCTATAGACATCCTTGAGAAAGATTTTGGCTCTGAGTGAAGTACTATTATTCACCTTACTGTTCATAATATTCAGACTTAGAAAGAAAACTTACCAGAACAGAAGGGCTAATTGAGGTATTTGCAAGCTAGCATTTAATGAGTTTTTGTATTCTTGTTAACGGAATGGAATTATGATAGTCAGCTGAAAAATGACAAGAAACCAAAAATGAAAGTGGTGTAAGCAGAGAAGTTCATTCCTCTCACATGGTAGTCCAGAGGTGGATGTGGTCCATGATAATAGGGACCTGGGCTCCTCTTGCCTTGCTGCTTTGCCATGTGTGATTAAACGTGGGTGTTCTGACTCTAGTTGTAAGTTATTTGAGACAATGGGAAAGAGAGCAAGGGAGGCATAAGCCATATCCCAACACTTTAGAGACATTTCCAAGATGTGCCCTATAACCTTGGCTGGTGTGGCTCAGTTGGTTGGAGCGTGTTCCATAAACTGAAATTTCATGGGTTTGATTCCCGGTTAGGGCGCATGCCTGGGTTGGTTTGGTTCCTGGTTGAAGCACATATAGGAGGCAGCCAATTGATGTTTCTCTCTCACATTGATATTTCTCTCCCACATTGATATTTCTCTCCCTCTCTCTTCCTCCTTCTTTCCCCTCATTCTAAAATCAATAAGCATGTCCTCGGGTAAGGATTAAAAAAATGTGTACTACATTTACAGAGGTGGGCAAACGTAGGTTTACAGTTACTATACAAATAAATAATACAAGAAAAAAATAATAATACAAGGATAAATTCTATTTCTCATACTCACAAATGTACCTATATTTTCCACCCCTATATGTACAAACCATTTTTCCAGACTTAATCATCTGGATATACTTAGTTGAATAATCACTTAGGAAATATAATTTGTGTTTGAGGTTGCCATGTGTCCAGCTGGAATTTGGGATTCCTGTTACTGAAGGAGAAGGGAACACAGACCTTGGAGGAGAACTAGTATCCTTTGCTGAAATCATCTGAGACATTAGTGTTTGGTTTTACAAATCCTTTTATAATTTTGAACAATATATTTACAATGTAATTTGTATTTTTTAAGATTTCATTTATTTATTTTTAGAGAGAGGGGAAAGGAGGGAGGAAGAGAAACACCAATGTGTGATTGCCTCTTGCATGCCTCACACTGGGGACCTGGCCCACAACCCAGGCATGTGCCCTGACTGGGTGTAGAATTGGTGACCCTTTGGTTCGCAGCCTGGTACTCAATCCACTGAGCCACACCAGCTAGATGTAATTTTTAAAATTTAGACTAATAAAACATGCATTTTTATTTATTTTATTTTTAACACACTTTAATTGAGAAGTGCAGAACTAAGAATACAATTTCATATAAATTATTTACATTCATTTTTCTGGGCATTCACAAGTCATAGATCTCACTCTTTCAACGGTAGTCTTTCAGTGTAATGATGCTCCAATTATGTTTTCAGACAGGTACATGAAATAAGACGTATTTACAAAATGCTGAGACTCTTTTTAAATAACTGTCTTCTATTTTCTTAGCATTTGTTTGCCAACCTAGGCAAGAAAGTGAGACATACTTCCTTTCTCAAGCATTCTGCTTAGCTCAGTAGCACAAATGCCCAGTGTGGCAGGGGCTGTGCTAAGAGATGAGCAGGACCTTGGAGGAGACCTCCAAGGATGAGAGCTTCATCAGGAAACGAATCTTCAGAAAGCCACCTGGTAATCTTGAGTGCCAAGGGATACTTACAGGGAGTTGAGAGTTTATGTAGGAAACTACAATACAGATCATTGCAGCCTTTTAAAAACTTTAATAAAGTTATATGCTAAATGAAGGATTAGCCAATATTTTAAAATCATGAAGTTTTTCTGAGGAAAGGTAAAATCAGTTCTTACTTCTTCCTCAGCTCTCACTGCAGTTTAAAATTGTGACCATCATTTCCCTCACTTTCCTTTCCAGTCCTCTATCTCTACGTGCACAGAGGCCAGTGCCTCAGCGTATTTTGAGGCAGTGCCCTTTCCACTGTCAGACGACAGGAGGCTGTGAGCTTAAATTTCCCCTCTGCACCAATTCTAGGCTGGGCACACAACTCAAGTTCCAGTAAGAGGAGCACATCCTCCTGACCACTGAGACTGCTGTGGGAAGTGAGAGCCTCACCTGAGCAAAGCCAGACTTATGGGACTTTCATTGAATAATGTAGCAGGAGAAGGATCTTTCTGCTAAACTGGAAGGCTCAGGGAGGTAAGTCTGAATTCGCTGAAGAGAAGCTGCCTGGCAAGGAAGTAAACAGGACAACTGAGCCCGAGACCTCTGGAGACAGGAGTGAGCCCCTGGGTCCAGCAGAAACCAAAGCCAGTTCTAGCCCTGTATTTTCACCTCCTTTTGGCAGGAAACTTAAACCAATGGAAGTTGGGTTTCTCCATTTGCATGCAGAAGAGACCTGGCAAATACACAGAAATGACAGGAATGTAGTGAGTGAAAGGGCTAGCACCTGCTGTAGTGTTTGTGAATCTGTAGCTGTTCTTCCATATTTTATATAAGGTTTTCCCAAGAAGAGTTCCTTGCGAATAGGTTTTTCTACAAAAGTGATGATTCTATAAAAAAAACAACTTACTGAAGGTCATTGCTAATTATGTCAATTTTTTGGGTCACATTTTGTTGAAATGTCTGAAATCCTACAGAGGAACCTGGCAATGGTGTGTAAAATCAATGTTCCCAGTTTCATTTGTCCGTTGACATCACTTTTCTGTTGCGGACCGTTCAGCCTGGTTTCAGGAGTTGTAACCCTCACCCCATGGTGGGCTGTGTAAGAGCCCAAGGGACCCACTTCATCTGGGTCTGTTCTGTCACAAGGATGTGACCTATTAAGGAGACAAAGCTTATCTCCCTGGCAGGAGTGCTGCTTCTGCCTCTCTGGCCTATTGCTTGGTTGGCAGTCAATGACGGGTAAGACTCCTCATGGGAGGGGCAACCCAAGCCAGACGCGACCACTTGGAAGGCCTCATGGAAGGACTCGGGGGGTTGCAACAAGGAGGATGTGATGGACCCTCGCCCCCCGGCTATTCTGACATAGCCCGAGTCCTCATTTCCATCTGGGAGATGTCTCCTGCTTCCTAATCGGCTTAAAGCCTGAAACTGTGGGGGTGAGCGGTGCAGCCCTGTCCTGGCCAGAACGGCTCCTTGGGTGATTGGCATAAGAAAGAATTCCTAAAGTCCTGTGAAACCTGCTTTGCTAAGAGTGCTCTTCCTGAGGTGACAAGTGTCCCAGGAGGAAATGAGCATGTCTCCCAAAGTCTGGCAACCCCCCTTCCTGACAAACACTGGCTCCGATTAAGCCCTCAGATTTCTTTGACATGTTAAACTTGTATTCCGGTGTATTGGAACCCAATAAAAGCCTAGTGAGGAAGGGGCTCTGGGTCATTCTCCTCTGAGAGTTTGACCCCTTTCCTCCCCAAGCACAAGATGTCTTGGTAGTTTTTACTTTCATCCGTGACGGAGGGATGGGGCTCTGCGGGCGGAGCCCCCCCACATCTGGCGCCCAGGCCAGGGTCCTCAGCACTTTTCCTCAGAAAATTCTATTTTGAGAAGTATATGTTTTAAAATTCTGCTTTACAATTTCACCTGGAGAAAGATTCTAGGTTATAGGTCAGGAATAACATTTGAATAACATTTAAGCAGTTTGTGACCTTGGACTTTGATTTCTAGATCAAGGAAAATGAAAAATACATGTCTCATAGTAACCTAGACCTCTTTCTTCTTAAAACTGAAGTCTTGTTAATACGTCTTGTTAATACATTTTGCTAAACTTTGGGATTGAGTGTCATAACTGATCAAATTTGCAACATATTAAAGATGACTATTGTTCTGTGTAAGGAGCATGGTGCTACATAGTCTGCTGGAAATGTGAAGTTTATCACATAATCATCTGACAGAGCCCAGTCAGGCTGGCTTAACTGTAATACCAGCCACAGTGTGAAAAATAGCATAATTTCTTTTATTTTCCTTGGAACAATTTCTATATTTCAAAAACAGTTTAAATAAACTTTCAGCTCTGGGGCTGGTGTGGCTCAGTGGATTGAGTGCTGGCCTGCGAACCAAAGGGTAGCCAGTTCGATTCCCAGTCAGGGCACATGCCTGGGTTGTGGACCAGGTCCCCAGTGGGGGCCATGCAAGGGGCAACCACCCATTGATGTTTCTCTCCCTCTCCCCCTCCCTTCCTCACTCTCTAAAAATACATAAAGTCTGTAAAAATAAATACATTTTCAAATCATATTTTTAGAATGAATGGGGTATATAAGATTTCATTTGTGAAGGACATGAAAATATTAGCAAAGAAGTCCTGGATGCCTCAAAAAGATGTGCAGTGATTGAGAAGGAAACCATAGAAGGTGAAGAAACCGCTTTGCCCTTGGTCTGTTAGTAGACTCTTGGACCCATTTGGCTAGAAATTAATTTAGATTCTGAGTTTGTGATATGATCATTTTCCAGCTTCATTTTACCAATTCCCCGGTCATGTAGAAAGAAAATAGACTGTAGCAACCTTAGTTTGATGTAAGTTGCAATATAAACACATGTTTAAGACCAGCCAGTGTTAAATATGCTTGTTTCCTAAGGGAACTCTTAATTCCATTGTCCTGAAACCACTCAAATGTTCCCCAGTTACTGCTGTGTGCTGATGACCTTTCTGAGTGCTGGTGTACTTTCTTGAAGTACACCCAAAAGACAACTGTGGAGACATTATCAGAAGCTTTGCTGTATCAGCATTATACTATTGACTGCTCATAATAATTTGGGTCATGGACAGGCGTGCACGAAGGACTTAGAAGCACTGAAGACCTTAATTGGCATAACCAAGCCTCGTATTCTTACAAAAACCTCTACAGTAGGCAGTATTTTGCCCAGGGATATACTGATTAAGAGATGAGAATAAAACTAAAATGAAAAGCTTTTATTTTGTGGAGGAATTTTTGGATATATTGGTTGGCAGGTGTATCTGGGACTCTAAAAAACCCTACTAAACTATTGGATTTGCTCTAAAATTTATTAAAGAAATCCACTGCTAAAAACAAAAACAAAAACAAAAAAACCTATTAGCAAAGGTTACCCTAGAAATAGGGTGTTTAGAATTTTAGAGGGAAAAGATATTTTTATTTCATGAATATTTGTATCAGTTGAATTTTCATGAAGCAATTTAATTACTTAAAAGGAGTATTCAATATATTTTTGGTAAATTTAATAGCTGATATGTACATCTTGAATTTCATGCAAAATGAATTATTATAATTTTAAAAAATGAAGAAAAATGAAACCCAAACTTTTGTATTATGCAGCCTTATGTCATGGATTCTAAGAGGAGAGTCATGGGCCTTCTATTATGTATATGGAGACAATTCTCATCTCAGACATGGGCCTTGTCACAAAGTTCATTAATACCTCAATGGGTTGGAACCTGCAATGCATTTTTTCTTTTGGAATTAACTTCGCATGGGTGATCTGATTCCATTTCAAATCTCTATGTAATTCAAGAACAAACAGATATATTTATACCTTTATGAAGCAAAATGTTTTAAAAAACCTCTAACCATATGTTAGCCACATTTCAATAAAAAGGGAAGCATTTTAGAGTTCTAGTATGAACTGCTAGCACTATACCTGCCTCTCTTCATTCCTGTAAGCAGGATGGCAAGGTTTCTGTTTTCTCTAACTATCAATGTTGGGAGTAGGAAGGCTTCCAAGAACCTCCGCTTTCCTTAGATGATGCTTGCTGGGCAAGAGCAAAGAGCTTTGGAGTGAGGCACAGAATCTGGGATAGTATGATAAGAAGGGGAGGAAGAACTCAGTCCTGGGAATTTGAAAGGGATGAGAACCAGCTGGTGCTCCTGGGGGACTCCAGGTGGGGCAATGGAATTCACCTTCCTCCACTTTTCATTTCCTTCATTGTCCCCAGTGCTCAGTGAGTTGTTTTTGGCGGGGAGCAGTTCTGTGAGAGAGCACAGGAACAAGCAGCAGGTCCAGCAGTCTTCTGAGACAGCAGGACAGGTTTCTCTTGCTTCTCCCTCCCTCCTTCTCTTGCTGTGATAAAAAGAGTAATACCAGGATGTTAGGAATAAGGGCTGTGAGAGTAGGAATCATGTGGGAGGAAGTAGCTGAACAGGTTTTCCTTCTCCTCTTATCATTACTTCTGCCAGTTGTAGCTGTCAGCTTGGAATTTATAAAGTGCTTAGCTCAAGGCTAGAAAATGAAAGGAGGGAAGAGAGTGAGTACCCTTGGCAGGGCATGAAGCCGAAGAGGAGAAATGAAGACAGGTTTCAGCTCCCACTGCTTAAGCACCGGTAGCAGGCAGCTGCCCTTTCCTCCCCATACCCTCCTCTACAAGACCCTACTACTGGCACCTGCATAATCTTCCCAGCTCAGGAAAGAAAGAAGTAGAGAAGGAATAAAGACAACAGTAATTTTCATGATTACAACTAATATTTATTAAGCACTATTTACTGGGCATTTTTCTAAACCCTTTATGTGAAACTGGTTTAACCTTTATAATGATCATTAATATAGGTATTTATTATTACCTTGATTTAATGGGTGGAGAAATTGAGGCACAGAGAGGTTGCATAACTTGCCCAGGGTTATACAGGTGAACTTAACAGGCATACTTGTTAATTTGTATGTAGTGTATTCAAGAGCATCAGAGAAAAATCAAGGACTGCTTGTTATCTGTCTACAGGTGTGAGTAACTTTGTCAGAAGCCTAAGACATGAACTCAGTAGCTCTATGCAGAAATGTTATTTTGCATGTATTGAATAAATAGAATCATGCTAGAACAGGAATACATAATTATACATTGAGGTGGTATCGCTTTTCATAGATTTTCTTTTTTATGGGCAGAAAACATCATGGAAAAACTAAATTGTTCAAGAAATTATAATTATGAGCAAATGAATGAGCCTGAGAATAAAAAAGGCACTTTGGCACATGTTCCAACAGGTTTTTATACTTTAGTATAGGGTAATATTTGGGGGACACTGATGGAAGCCCTTTGCATGAATGATATAAAGTTGTTGTAGATGATCAAGATGAGATACTATGTTTTCTTCATTTTATATCCTTTGACCCTGGTGGACACATTGCCTAGTTTTTAAGGGTTGAGTTGTACTGATTCATAGTTTATTTATTTTGGATATTGTTACTGTTAGATTATTGGGAAACTATCAAATACTGTTTTAATATTTTATAATGCATTTGTTATATAGTTAAAGCATTAAGTCACTTTTATAAAATAGCATTACTTTAATATTTAGATTGTCTCTGCAGTTTACAATTACAGCCTAGGATTGAAATCTACTAGAATACTAGAAAACAATAATGAGATTTAATAAGTTTATGTAAATCACATATGAAAGTAAATTATCATATTTACAAAAAAGATTACTCTCTCTTGCCTGATAGAACAAATAAATAATAAAAAATATACTTCTGAAGCAAGAGACCACACCAGGATTTAGATGATTGCTCACTATGGTAAATCTTTTTGTATGGCCCAGCTTTCTGGACCATCCACATGTCTTCTGTGGGAAAGGGTTAATATTGATAATGTTGATTGTAATGATACAATTTATTGAGTGTAAACATCCCAAGCAAAACTGTATGAAATAGTGCTCTTGATACTCTCCTCTTGCTTTGTTTCAAGATAAAAGCTGTGGAAAGAATCACCAGCTAACATTCCTGCTGTTTACCTGAATATTACTTGACTTTCTAGAGTATTATTTGTTACTATTAAGGAACCAATCTAAGGAATGTTAGTATTAATGTTTCCTATTGCATGCTTGTGTTATATGCTAATTATATTTAAAATATCCATAAAAAGAGGTGAAAATGTATTAATTCTGTAAATATTTTGACCACAGTAAGAATCTGGACATCGTGCCCAATTGTTAAAGTCTCAGGAAAGTTTACCTATAAACTCAAACTAATGTTGAAATAAATATATGTGTGTGTGTGACTGATGTCAGATAAAATTAGCATGCTTATTTGGAAAAGGAAGAAAATGCAAAATAACTTCACCTGTGGAGGAAGTAAACACTGGCTAATGATTGAATATGCTCCACCTCTCAAATAGAGAGGAGCTGGGGGTGGGGGGGGGGAGAGAGAGAGAGAGAGAGAGAGAGAGAGAGAGAGAGAGAGAGAGGGAGGGAGGGAGAGGGAGAAGAGGGAGAGAGGGAGAGAGTGTTAGAGGAAATAGGGTTACTTTGTTAATTTTCAGGGGAATGGTCTTGTCTATGATAGATGAAAACAGTTTCCCTAGTCCAGGCAAATTTTGGGTCTATGAAGAGTGAATTTTAGAGACCTGCATTAGTTTAAAATAGCCACGATAATTCCATACTCTCTGCAGAGTGAACTTGGGTAACTGAGGACACCAAATAGGGGATACCATTGAACCACCTCTACTTTATCTAGTAAGTTTTATGATACCCTATAATTTATTTAGGCTTTTGATTTGTGACTTGAGTGCATAGAATAGGATATATATTATGATTTCCTTCAGGATTGTGGTCTTCCAAATGGTAAAGAGTTTTTTGAGAAATTACTCTTTGTGAAGACTTTTAAAATAAAGAACATTTCTTAAAATTAGTTTGAAGTGAAATGTATGTAACCCAAAGGTAACCATGAAATTATCACACTTCTACATATCTGTGACTGGTGAAACCTTCTGGAGACTGGCAGTATTTAACAACTCTATTTTTATTAATTCTTGTAGTTCCAGACAAATCTTCATTCCGGACTTTCTCCAAATGATATTAAAAATGCATGTTGATTACACATTTGAAGATTATAGAAATTGAGGACTATTTTAATTTGGAACATCAAGAAATTCTCGTGTAATTTTTAATAAAGACACACAATTTAAATATATAAATTATGACATTGATGAGTTTAATTAAGCAAAGCAATTGCAAGACCATATTTCAGACCAAAAAAAAAAAGAATTGCAAATCTGTAAAACCAATATTCCTGCCTGTAGAAATAACATCTTAAAATAATGACATGGTGATAATTTTCTCAGTGTTTGGCAAGTTCAGTTGGAATCAGTAGAATGTTTATACCTTAAGAATTTACAAAAGAGCTGTAAGTGGAAACTCATGTTCACATGATGTTCCACTTAACAAATCCTTCTGTGATAAACCCAGAAGGGACAAAAAAAGAAGGAAAACATGGAGCGAACACAAAGTGTCTTGATTTTACACTTGGCAAATAACTGCCCTCTCCAGATTAGCACCTGTTCCCCCTCCAAACTCCAAAGAAGGTATACTGCCCTATATTTTAGCACATCCAGTAAAAAGGAAAAAGCGACAAATTCTTTGAAAAGGCTAGCAAGTTTAAATCATACCCATGGTAATCATCCTTCTTTGAGAAGAAAAGGGAAATTTAAAAAATTATTGTAATTCAAATATTTTTTTCTGACAGAAGAGAAATAATGGGCTTCATCCATGTAGCTAAAATCTGGCATCAGATTGTTGTCTGCTCATGATAATGAATAATGCACAAACAAGACTCTTCCATGTTAACGACTTCTCTTATTGTTTAGAATACTGGGGACTCTCTTCATTTATTGTTAGTGCAAACAGAAGTGGTCCAGATCCATCGTACGTGTAGACATACACTAGTTTAGTATGGTTCAAATTTGTAAAAGCTAAAAATTCTTAAAACTATGGCTAAAATTTCATTGCATTTCCCTTCTGGGTTTCAGCCTTTTCTGCCCAGAGCTTGCAGGCTGGGTTACGTTCTCAGAGAGACAGCCTATTAAACCCAGACGCCATAAGTAAAGTTGACCGTGACTGGTTCATTTCAGGGTGTTCTCCCAGCCACCAGAAGCTGCTGCTAGTTCATCTGAGAACAGAAAAATCCTTTGATCAATAGGCTAGGACTTACAAACCTAGTTAAAGTGGCCGCTGCTCACTGCTTCTGAGAGACACACCTCTATCCAGCAGGGAACTGCTGCTCCCAGGGCCTTAGGAACTGAAATGGGCTCATATCTGCAGTTCTCGATCCTTGGACAGTTGTAAGGCAGCATCTACATTCTCTATTACACTCATTCTTAAATTTCTGGGTGCACTTCTCCTGCATTTCGACCCTTACAGTTATTCTGAATGACATTGTTGTCTATGAAACTGACCATCTAAAGCGGTGGATTCTCAGTTCTTTCCCCTTAACCTCGTGACCTGCAACTCTGTGTCATTTAATGAATCTGCTCTCATAGTTGGATCTTGCTCCTTGCCATCACCTGCACAGTCTCACCTCAGATATACTAAATCAAATCATTCAACTCTGTAATGATAGCCTCCTGCCTCTCACCTTTCTCAGTTTTTCCAACTCTCTTGTTCTTACATGTTTTGGGAACCCCTAGTTCTTACCCTTTATATATATTCTCTCTTCCCCTAAATTCTTCCAGCATTCACTTCTCTCTTTGTGCTCTATTATGTGCCGGCATCAACGAACATCTAATGCAAGTCCCTCAGCTTCTTGCCATTAAAACCACAGGCTCACCCACACCTTTACCATTCTTTCCACTTCCTCTCCTGTTGGAGTTGAAGAGTTACTTCACCTTCTGTTTGGGGCTGGTCCCGCCATCGGATATTTGGATCTCATTTCATTCTGCTTTCTTGGCAACACTAATCTATTGGTTACAGTACTTCTCTCTGTAGCTTTAAAGTTCCCTCTTCTGCATGTTCTCTATGAGATTTAAACATCATCCAGTCTCTTCTGTTTTAAAAATGATAGTCTTCCTGCCCTATATTTTCTTTCATCTGTATTTGATCTCTATCTGTCTCCTTCACAGGAAAATTTTATAAAAGAGCTATCATACTTGCTGACTGTTTTCTCATCTCCCTCTATTCTCTGAAACTTTTTCTTTTATCATAGTCACAAGTAGCAACTTTTTGATAAATATAATGTTCTTTTTATAACTTGGATCCACTGGCAACATTTAACACAGCTCATCACTTACTCTTTTTAAAACACTCCTTTTACAGGATTTTTAGGGCAATATTCTTGCCTGGGTTTTGGCCTGTTGTTCTTGTTGCTCCTTCTCAGCCTCTGCAGTTGCCAACAATGTAATTTGTTTCTCAAATACAAGGCCTTCTTCTCATCGCCCTTTTCCTCAATTAGCTTAATGACTCCTGGCTTCAAAGGCAAAATGGATGTGGACATCTCCCAAATCTTTGTGTCTGATTGAAGGCTCTTTCCTGAGCTCCAGACCTGTGTTGGATGTGTATAATTGCAATTTGTATTGGTGCTGTCAAATAAACTCATTGCAAATCAACTTATTATCTACCATGGAACACTTGCTTCTCCTGGAGTATATATTTAAGAGAATAGGATCACTAACTACCCAGTTGCCCAGAGATATGGAAATCATACAGAACTCTTAACAACTTTTAACTTTCCCTTTCAGAAGAAATCTGATGCTAAGATCTGTTGATTCTACTTCTTAAATCTCTTTCAAGCTTGTCCACTAGCTCAATTTCACTGAGAAATTGCTCTCTCAGAAAGAGCCATGGCTTTTCCTGCCTTCAGTCACTTTTCCTACTATAGCTAGAAATCTTTCCAAAATCTTAATATCTAACTATGCTACTACCTTTCTTATAATGCTCAATGTCTTTTTATTGCTACTATGAGAGTATTAAAACTCCTGTCCATGTATTAAAAAGCTCCATTCACTTTGGGGTGTTTATTTAAAGAAACCCAAAACACTAATTTGAAAGAATATATACACCGTTCACTGCAGCATTATTTACAATAGCCAATAAATGAAAGCAGTCGAGTGCCCCTGAGTAGATAAGTAGATAAAAAAGCTACAATACATCAAAATGTCCTCTGTGTCCATGATTATGTCTCTGTTCTTCTTATTAGCTTAGTTTGTTTTTTAGATTCAATTGTATGGAGAGCATTTTGATGGTTGCCAGATGGGAGTGGAGTGTAGGGGGATGAGTGAAAAGGTGAGGGGATTAAGAATACAAATAGGTAGTTACAGAATAGCCATGGGGATGTAAAGTGTAGTACAGGAAATGGAGTAGCCAAATAACTTATTTGAATGACTCATGGACATGAACAATGGTGTGGGGATTGCCTGAGGGAGTGGGCTGCTTGGAGGAGGGGGTAAAGGGAGAGAAATTGGGACAACTGTAGTAGCATAATCATTAAAATATAATTTTACAAAATCAATGATACATAGATACAATGGAATATTTATCAGCCATAAAAGAGAATGAAATCTTACCATTTGTGATAGCAGGGATGGATCCAGAAGGTACTGTGCTAAGTGAAATAAGTCAGAGAAAGATAGATGCCATGTGGTTTTACTTATATGTATAATCTAAAGAATAATATAAACAAACAAACATAACAGAAACAAATGCATGGATATAGAGAACAAACATGATTGCCAGGGG
The DNA here is from genome assembly GCA_039655065.1 of Glossophaga mutica. Lineage (NCBI taxonomy): Eukaryota > Metazoa > Chordata > Mammalia > Chiroptera > Phyllostomidae > Glossophaga > Glossophaga mutica. Next base: position 168,559,245 of record CM077304.1, on the reverse strand, counting down.
GGTTCAGAGTTGAGAAACTGAGTGAAAGATGTGACAGGATGAAGAAGTACAAATTGGTAGTTACAAATCAGTCACAGGGATGTAAAGTACAGCATAGAGAATATAATCAACAACTGTGAAAACTATGTATGGTGCCATGTGGGTAGTAGAAATATCTGGGGGGAGAGACTCTTTGTAAATATATGATTATCTAACCACTATGCTGTACCCCTCAAATCAATACAAAATCATTGCAAGTAAATTATAATTAAAAAAGAAAAAAATTAAAAACTTTCTTTTGCTCAGATTTCCCTGACTGTTCTTCCTGACCCCATTCTTCATCTTTCTATCACACCAAATTAATTAGATTTATTTATTTATTTATTTATTTATTTATTTATTTATTTATTTATTTATTTTTAGAGAAAGTGGAAGGGAGGGAGAAGGAAAGGGAGAGAAGTGTCAATGGATGGTTGCCTCTCCAGCACCCCCTGCTGGGGACCTGACCTGTAACCCAGGCATGTGCTTTGACTGGGAAACCAACCCCAGACCCTTTGGTTTGCAGGTCGGTACTCAATCCACTGAGCTACATCAGCCAGGGCTAATGTTTTTTATCTGAAGTGTTCGTTCTCTTTAAGGCCCAGGTCTTTGCCTACTGTTCCCAATATTTTTCTCCCCCTACTTCTTCCTTAATCTTTTTACCTGCTAAATTACATTTCATGACTCAACTTAAATGTATCTTTTTTTTCAGAGAACATTAAAAAATTTAGTTATTTTAGAGAGAGAGAAGAAGGGAGAGAGAAGCATCAACCTATTACTTCACTTATTTATGCATTCATTGGTTGCTTCTTGTGTGTGCCCTCACAGGGGATCAGGCCTGCACCTTTGGCATATTGACATGACACTCTAACCAAGTGAGCTAAGTGGCCCGGACTTAAAGAGGCTTTTCTAACATGTGTTCACCAGCCCACCCCACATTGTAGTTTATGGTATTCATGTTATAGCATGCTGACCTAACTAAGACATCTATATAAGAGATGGAAGGAATGTGGGGTTTGGAGCTTGGCATATTTCTGGATTTCTTTATAACCTGGACATTTAACAACTAAATAGTTAATTAGTGAAAAAGAACAAGTCTTGATAGTAAATATGAATACTCACTATAACAAACCACAGAGTGATTACAACCAGATTAGACACCCCAAAGAGATAATCACATAATTTTCAGATGCAGAAAAACTTTAACACTATTTATAACTAAAACATCTGGCAATAGCCAAATGTTCTACAACTTCCCTCTAGAAGGAAGAAAAAACAGCCATAAACCATTATTAGAGAATATAATTTTAGTGTTTTTTCCCTTTGAATAACTATTGGTTAAAAACTATGCAGAAATAATGGCCATGTAGTTTAACGGAATTAAAAAAGTATTTTTTTGTGAAAAATATGTACAAAATTATATTAGATATTAAGGGAAATGTAGAATAAATAAGTCATTAACTTGAAAATAACTCAGTTGTTGTTGAATTTGTAGTGTGAACAGGCAGGTTACATATAAGTAAGGACAGTCGACCCTTGACAGCATGCAGGTTAGGGGTGCCAACCCCCCTTCAATCAAAAGTTCATAAAATTTTTGACTCCTTCAGAACTTAAGTACTAATAGCCTATTATTGACCAAAAGCCTTACCAATAATATACACAGTGGATTAACACACATTTTATATGTATTATATATGTACTATATGCTATATTCTTATAACAAAGTAAGCTAGAAAAAAGAAAATGTTCTTCAGAAAATCATAAGGAGGAGAAAATTTATTTACAATATGGTATATATTTATTGAAAAAGTTTTTCTATAAGTGGACTCATGGAGTTCAAACCTGTGTTCAAATGTCAACTGTAATAGAGAAAGACAAGGTAAATATTTCCTGTGGTCGAGGAGTTTAAATAAAATTACACGTCCTAATTGATGCACTTCATCATATGTAAAGGGCTGATTTAGTTAAGTTCCTGGTATGAAATAAATAGATATTTCTCTGCTATACAAAAGAAGAGGCTTCCTATGAAATCTTTCCTAAGCTGAAATGGCATAACATGAGTAAGCAATTACCTTAGGACACATCGTGTTAACAAAATAAGTTATTTTATTTTTATTGTTGACATTATTATACACGTCCCATTTTCCCTCCCTTGGCCCACCTCCATCCAGCCCCAAGCCCTCTTCCCTCTGGCCGTCACTGCACTGCGGTCTGTGTCCACGGGTCATGCACATACGTTCTCTGGCTGATCCCTCCACCTTCTTTCCTGCGGTCCTCCCTTCTCTCTCCCCTCTGACAACTGTCAGTCTGTCCCATGTACCCATGCCTCCGTTTCTATGTTGTTTATCAGTTTATTTTGTTCAGTAGATTCCACATATAAGTCAGACCATATGGAATTGGTCTTTCTCTGGCTAATTTCACATAACATAGTAATCTAGTGAAAATAGGTAGGTAATGTAAGTCTTTCATAAAAGTGAAATTGTGTAAAGCAAAACTTAAAAAATTGAGAGATACCTATATAGGTACCAAACATTCCAGGAAACTTTAATATTTCATTTATATGTAAGTACTAATTCCTTATTAATGGTTTGGTTCTTTAAATAAACTGTCTCCATACACATGTTACCCCAAACCTTATTATGGTGATAAGAAACATTAAAATGGTAGTTTTTAAAGCATTAATTAATTGATCAGTAATATTCTAAAAAAATAGTTTTTGGTGGAATCAAATAAATTTATTATTACCAACTTTTCTATATATTCTAATTTAAGAACATTTCTCAAATTTTAGTCTTTATCTCTTTTTTTAAAGATTTTATTTATTTATTTTCAGAGAGAAGGGAAGGGAGGAAGAGAAACATCAGCGTGTGGTTACCTTCACGTGTCCCTCTCTGGGGACCTGGCCTGCAACCCAGGCATATGCCCTGACTGGGAATTGAACTAGTGACCCTTTGCTTCACAGGCCCATGTACAATCCACTGAGCTACACCAGCCAGGGCTTAGTCTTTATCTCTTAATCATACATAGTAGCAATGGTGTACATATTAGATAATACTTACACATTAATAGGCCTGAAAAGATGAAATAGGTGGGTAATTCTCAATATGCATCTACTAGTTTGCAGTGGAGATTTCTTATTAAATATCTGTGTAGGTATTGGCCATGACAAAAAAGTTTTTTCTATGATAATACTTGTTAGAAATCTCCTCTTTCATCCATTTTCTATAACAAAATTCCATAATTACTCTTATGTAAATTAAGGATTGTATAACATGACGATCATTCATAAATTTGGTCAGTATGTTCATAAATGTATATTTGTTTATGTCTACATTTGATTCTAAGTCTTTAGTCATCTCTCCAGCTTTCTAAAATGATGTCAAAGGATAAACACAACTAAAAATGTTACATGTAAGATGGGGCTGAAAGAATGTCCAAAGATAAATTACCATGCAAATTTATTTTCAAGGTAGGCAACCCAGAATATTGAAAAGTTAGAAGTCATCTGCATAGGCAAATAAGAATATCGATTATGCTTGGGGTGAAGAGTTTGATTGCTGATTTCAAAAGCGTTGGTTAAAAAACTTGATCAAGCCACTGCAAGGCAAAGCAGCCCCTTGAGTTGGAAATCTGAGTCACACAACTACAACCTGTTCATCTGCTTAACTGCCCGTGAACCAGGCTTGCTCTCACCATCTGTGGAAACATCTTACATGAACACTACGCAAGTCAAGGCACGGTACCAAGCTCCTTTTTGTAAAAAGGGAGGCAACATGCATCTTGTGAAGGATGCTGGGGCTTAACAGTTGGTTTCTCCAACTAATTCTTCACTCGTTTGGCTAAAATAACATGCAAGTTAGAAAAAGAAGAAAGCTAAATTTGGGTTTTAGAAGTCTAATCCAAGAAACTGATTAGTGCGGGGAAAACATGTCACTCTGCCCTGACTCAGCTATTTGGAATGTCTCTTATTCGTTCTTTCTATATCCTTGAGAATTCGTAGCCACTGGGGGCAAAAAGAAATGAGACTTGGTCAATGTCTTCAGAATTTCCCATTTTAGCTTAAAAATGAGGTCTGGAGGTGGAAGCTCCAAATGTTTATCCTAAAGAAATAGGATTTACAAACTTTGTTTATATTCTCAAATTGGCAACAGCATTCATGTATAAAAACATGTCTATAAATTATATAGAATTATTTATTTTTAGTCATGGGTATCTTTATATAAGCATATTTTCTTTCCACACTTGAGTCCACACACATACTCATGTTTAATGTTTTTCTCAATCTAATTTTTGATTGCTGTTTATAGTACATAGAAAATCAAGGTGCACACTTCTATACTTAAAACTGCATTTATACTCATTTCCAGAAACTTAAAGGCACCCTAGTATTCAGAGAACTGTTTTTACTGTGGGACCAACCTATGGAAACATACTTTCTTTCTTAAGAAATAAAAGCATCTAACATAACTACAAATAAGCTGAGAAAAGCATTTTATGACCTGGATTGCTTTTCTGCATGTGTGGCCTCGAGTTTGCTTTAGTTAATCGAGGCCATTGCTTCAAGATTTGCAGTAATGTGAGGCCTTTTCTCCTCTTTACATAGTTAACTAGCCCAGCTTCTTGTGTTTGTGAGGGAAGCTAAATATTTTTTATATTAAAGATATGACTCTATGAACCAAAAACGTGACAAAAGGAAAGTGTCACAAAACCACAAATGTCCTATGACAAAGGCAAACTTCATGCTCTACTACCATAATTTACTTATGAAGCCTCAGCTGTTTGACCATTATTTGTAGTCTCCTATTGCAAATTTGTAAAAGTGCGTTGGGAAGCCTGTGGAAGAAGCCAGTGAGGAAAAAACTCAGCCTCAGGTAAATTATAATTACTCTTCTGACTGCTGGGCAGGGCAGCAGTCTGCCCAGACACCCAGGCTGATTCAGCGGTGTGGCTCATTGCCCCCGAGGGCTGGAGAGGGGCAGAGCTGTCTGGGTGACTTGCTGAGGGGACAGCTGTGAAGTGACAGATGTCTGGCACCTTGGGGAAGCTTATGTTTTGTTTATGAAGCAGCTTCTCTGAAAAAAGGGAATTTCTTCTTTTATACTTGTATTAGCAGAGCCTAAAATCACACTTCTTAAGTGGTACATGATTTATACATTAAGCTAAGTAATTTTCCTCTTTTCTCTTTATCGTGGAAGTAATTCAAATAGACACCTTCCATGGACGGACTCTCCTTTCTGTGGCTTTGTTTACTTACTTCAAACAAAGTGTGTAGCAATGTGGGTTTTATAGAAAGGTCAGTTTTCGGGAAAATGAGGAGAGTTTAGATTCTAAATACATTTTCAGTACCTGAAACATCTGTTCCTTCCTTCATTCCTGAAATTCAAACTAACCCCAGGCCTTGTTCCTATGGCTCCACAGTTGTTGTCAGAGTTATTTCAACTACAAACAAACTTTTCAATTCTCGTGTTCTTGTGTAAGCTTCTTAGTTTTAAGCCTCATCTTAGACTTTTCTTCTTTTTCTCTTTGATCATGTGCCAGAGAAATCTTAAAAGGCAAAATAAATTTGTGCTGTTTTCTTATTTTTAACATTGCAGTTTTAAGACAGAAATATCAAAAGTGTGGGAGACCTTTACCAGGTAAAAGTGGTAGTCAGTGTATCAGAAACACATGTGGCTATGTATCCACCTGACATGCATATCCGTATGACTACCTATGTGTGTGTGTTTATGATGCCATATCTTCACTTTCACTGGTGAAGACTTTAAAACTCGAAGGTAATGTGGAGGTGGGGTGAGAAATAGTCTACAAATTAGAAGGTACTTTTAAAAGATAAGATTTTTTTTGTGCTAATGTTTGAACGGGGAAATGTGGATGACACCTTGTTTGTCAAAGTTGTAAAGTTCCTATAGAAAGAGATAAAATGTTATATAAAGGAGCTCTTTACACAGTAAATTCTCATGCAACTTCTTTTTGGCAATGCTTAAAAATGTGCACTGAGGGTGTCAGAAATAACAAAGGAGAGTGCTAGTCAGATGTATGATATCCAGTTTAACAAAAGGAATGCAACTAGAAATGAGGCAAATTGGAGGTAACACTGGTTTTTTTTTTTTTTTTTTTTTTTTTTTTGGAATTTCTTTTTGTCTTCTACCTTTCAGAGAGGGTAGGAGAACCAGTCTGTGTATTGTTTTATAAGAAAATGTTCTAAATGAAGGCTCCTGTGAATTTGGTGTTTTCAGTCCTTTTGATTGTTGGGTCAAAGTCTGAGCTGTGAGTTGGGCAAAGAGAGCAAGAAAGATCCTATCTGGCACGGTTTCAGATCAACGACTGGCAGTGTGTCAGGCCCAGCCTGAGAGCAGGCTGCCACCTGCTGCTATGATAAAAAGCGGCACATTGGTGATATAGGATGGTGAGTGTCTTCTCGTTGGTCTCACCAAATTCTCACTGCAGCATTAGTCCAACTTTGGCATTCACCTCTTTAGAGGTTTTATTCAGAGAAGAGGAAAAATATCAAAAAGGAAGAGATTGAAGAATTATGCTGTATTTTAAAGAAGAAGAAAAGCAAGAGGATGTTTTAGTTTCAAGAGCAATTTGAATAGAGGCTTGGTTGAGTGGTTTGATGGAGCTGAATAGGCAGACACTATCAGGTACAAACAATAGGAACTGATTTAAAACTTCAGAATAGGAGCTATGCTCTATAGTGATGTAACAGCAAGGATAAACACAGCTGCAAAGCTTTCGGAAACTGCTCCAGTCTAGGAGGATATGATGTGATACCCATTTATCAGAAGAAAGTTGTTGGCTGCTTACTCTAAGGCCTTTGGCCTCTGTATTTATATTACAGCTTGGGTCCAATCTTTGGACATTTTTTGTTTGTTGATTTTCTTTTTCTAGAGTTAAAAAGAAATGCTAGCTACTTGACTATGATCCAAACCATGATTTAAAAAACCTAAAGGCTAAATTAACCAGATTTCAGTGGTGGAAAGGCAAAACATTGAAATTATTTTTCCTGTTTTTCTTGTTTATATATAAAATTATTGTATGTACCTTTTGGTTATGAATTTCATTTTAGTATTTTTAAGGCTCTCAGAAAAAGTAGTGTCAGAGACCAAAATGGTTACCCTTAGGCAAATCCAGGAGCAGGAGTGGCTGAGAGCAATTAGTTTATATGATTCAATATAGTCTGAAATTCTCAAGTCTGACTCTCCAATCTTAAATTAGAGGAAAAGAGGAGTTTAGGACGTTGAAGTCAATAGACTATCGCCACAGAGATATTTAGGGACAGAAGGGGGCAAAGCATCATTTTTCCTGAATGTTAGAGCTTATCCTTTTTATTGTCCCACAGTTCCCCTTAAAGGACAAGGCATGATGATTAGAGGTACATATTTTTTTCCTGCTGAATAAAATGTGGTTCCAATTATTCAAAGGAGAAAGGCTATTCTTAAGTAATGGTTTTTAAAGGAGAAAACAGATGAATTTTTAAATTTGGAGAAGAAATTGTCTTTCTTAAAACAAAAGGGCCCCTGTAAACTTACCCTGTGAGGACCACAGAGAAGTGGCGGTGGTAGCACATGTATAAGACATGGGGTGAGCCTTCAGCACGCCGTCGCATTGGGACAGCCTTGGAACACCTTGCGATTTTGTTCATCCTCTTTACAGGTGTAACATGCACTTGTTCTTTATTTGAGAAAATCTCATTCTGCTGCAGATAACAAGAACACATACGAGCTGTATGAATCTCTTAAGATGTGTTAAGTATAAATAAGTAGTAAGTAGAGTATGTATCAAAGAGATGGACCAATAGGTAATGAATATTTATGAGTCACTCTAAATTATACATGAAAACTATGAATGCTCATATTCATGACACATAATCTATAGAAAGATACTAAATATTTAGAGTACACAAAATATACAGAAACACTCAATATATGTGAGGTCTTAATTTGGCCACTCATTTGGTGACACCATTTTGGTCTCATGTGCTGTCTCACCAAGAACCATAAAAGCAACCCATGGCTGTTCACCAGGTTAATTGTTCACTAGATGTGACCAAATAGCCTTGTCCCTATGCCTTGCCGATGTGTATCACTAGCCCAGGGCACCTTCTATTCATGGACACTATTGCTCACATCTCAACTCTAATTCTCTTAATCACACCATTGGAATGTTTGGGGGGCTGATGTTGCAGACAGAGGAACAAGGCCTATAAACATTGTGAACCCCAGAGTCAAGTAGTATGCTTGTACCATATCATAACTGCATTGGCTCACTTTGTCTCTTTCTCCTGCCTTTTTATTGTATATTTTAAATTCTACTAATAAGTCATGTTATTTGAACATTTTTATTTGGTCTATGTGCTATTTCTGTTCTTTTACCTTTGAAATGATGTATTAGCTTCCTAGTGTTGCTGTAAAAAGTTACCACAAACTTCAGGGCTTAAAGCAACACAGATTTATTATCTTCTAATTCTGAAGGTCAGAAACTTAAAATGGGTCTCATTGTGCTCAGACCCGGGTGTGAGCAGGGCTGTGTTCCTTTCTGGAGGTTCTATGGGAAAATCTCTTTTGCTCTCTTTTCCAGCTTGTGGAGCCTACCCTCATTCCTTTGCCTTTGGCCTCTTCCTTCCTCAAAGCCATAGAAGGCAGGTCAAGTGTTTCCCAAAGCCACCTCTCTGGTTCTGATCATCTGCCTCCTCCTTCCTGATTTAAAGATTCTTGTGAATGACATTGGGTCCTCTTGGATAATCAAGTATAATCATCTGATTTTAAAATCAGGTTATTAGCAACCATAATTCCATCTGCAACCTTAATTCCCCCTTGCCATGTAATATATATAATATAAGGACATGGATTAGGGCATGGGCATTTTTGGGAGCTCATTTTTTTCTCATTCTTTCACGTGGCTACTCAATTCATTCATTTAACAATCTTTCATCCATGTAATATTGATTAAGTACCATGCACATTGCTGAGCTAAGGAATCCTCTCCCTAAAGTCTTTCTCCTCCCTGGCCTTCACATAAAACCAGAAAACTTGCAGCTTCATCCTGCCCTCTTCCTTGATATTACCAGGAATCAAGGAGCTACAGGTAAAACCCTGAACCCTGATATCAGTTGGTGATATTAACTCTAAACCAGAGTGACCAACAATCCCTGTTTGCCTGGCACTGAGGGGTTTCCCCGACGGAGCCCAGGCCTTTCGGTGTTAAAATTGAGACAGTCCTGAGAAAACCAGGACTTCAAACCTCCAGCCTGTCCCCTCAGTAGCATCCGCCAGCCCCTGAAATTAGAGGCATCTTTTCTATGACAGTCGGCATCGGACAAGGAATCAGAAAGCCATGGCTCTGTGGCTTAAGTATCCACAGACCTGTGAGTGTATCAACCAACCATTCTGTTCCGAAATGTACTCAATGGCAGAATAAGTTGTTTGAAGAGATTATTACAAAGTTTTCTTTCAACTCTAAAATGCTATGTTATTTTTATGTGTCTATTTTTGGTGAATTATTACTTAGCAGCTTTGAAGGGGATTACAGTGCTAGGGCTATGTTGTTCTTTTGTGACCAGATTCCTGACTAGCCATGCGCAGAGTAGCTGTTTAAGGTTCCCCCTGGTTTTTGGCTATTTGTATAGAAAGTGACTTTTTCTGGAGTCTTCCCAGAGTCAAGTAAATATTTGAAATTTGGGGCATCTAAAGCTTTTAAATAGATTAAGCAACCATGTAATTAGGCTTGAGTTTCTCTCATGGCCCTAGGCATAGCTTACCCCAAGATGTTCCAAAGTTCTGTAAAAAATCATGACATGTTTTTATGTGCATTTGTGGCAACATGGTTGTTTCATAACCACTTTTCTTTTTTTCTGTACCAAAATGGAACTATGAACTGCTGATTCAATAAAATACTCTAGAAAGCCAATATCTTATTTAGATACAGCAAAGAGATAAGAAAACTGAACTATTTAACAATACATGGATAATTATGGCATTTATAAAAATACTTGATCATCATCTTTACAGTGTAAAATTAAAATATATAAAATTTGGGTTAGAAGTTAGAAAGGGGGAGTTAAAATTTTGTTAACAGGAGTCCTGTCATATTATTTATAAATGTACATCCTATGGAAAAGAGATTGAGAAGAATAAAATAGACTGTTATAAGTCCTGTGCTTGTTAGGAAGAAAGGTCCTTTGCTATGTTGAAGATTTAACTCCTGCCCTCTGCACACACTGTTAACTTGTGTGGCCACCTCTTGCAACCCAAACCAGGCATTCCAGACAGACTTCGCAAGCCTTCTTTCTTTTGAGGTATAACATTATCACCTAATTTGAAAGCCTATGGCCAGGAATCTAACAAGGAAGTCACTAAACACTTCATCTGTCTTCCTTAAACTTTCCTGTCCTGTTGTGTATATGAAGAAGTCCTTGACCCTTTCCTATGACAGTAGCAGGGAGTTGGGACTAAGCCAAAAGGTTTTATATAATTTATTTGTCACTCCTCTTCTACACACAATATCAACAGCAGAATAAGGGAAAGTGATGATGATCATATTCAAGAAGTGCTCATGAAATAGGTTTTTAAGAAGCACCTCAGTATTCTAGGCTTACTGGCCCATTTCTCTGGCTTGTATTGGGGAGAGTTTGAAAGTGTAATTTTCTGCCATTTGTTCCTCTGTTGCCCATTGATTCCCTGTGGGTTTGAGTGATTATAAGATGGACATCACCATAGCATTCTTTTAACTTTAGCCTTTTCTTCACCTCTTTTTTCCCCTTTATTTTTATTGCTGACACTATTGCAGATGTCCCTATCCCCCCTCACTACTTTTTGCCTTTTCTTTTCTAACATATCTTGCTGAGGATGTGTCAAAAGGTAGAAAAATGGACCCTTAGAACGTAAGTGAAATTTGTCATATCTAAGACGCAGATAAATAGACATGGTCGGATAAGAGTGGAACCACCACAGTACACTGCTTAATAAGAGAGATGCAGGGTAAGTACATCTGATACATAGATGAACCTTGGCAATAAGCTTGAGGTGTTGTGGGCCTGTTGTGGGCATGTGAAATGAGAATAAGTTTCACCAATGGTTGGCTGATTTAAGACTCCTGAGGACTGAGAACCTCATGTGCCTCCTGTATATTTTGTACCTTTATCTTTTATTTATAGTTAGTATTCACATGCTCTGCTTTACTTTGTCTAAGTCTACCATGTCTTAGGATATACTTTTTCTTTGCTTAACATGTGTTTGAATTTCATTTATTCCATCTGTTTTATATTCTATAGATGATTTAAATATTCTTAAGCAATAGAGAAAATGCACATTACATCTTATTAGAAAGCGTGTAGGAAGTTTATAGTCATTTTACTGTGGTATAAATATATGAAGCATACTTTTACGTCTTTATTTTTTAATAATTTTATTTTTAAAGTTTTTCCTATGATACATTAAAATATCAATTCAATGATATGAATGTTTATGTTATTGTTAAGTGAAAGGCTTGGAGTTTAAAAAAGAGATGTGTTATTCTATCTTATTATATTTAAATGAATAATTATCATCAGTATTTATTCAGTGTATGTTTTCTGAGAAGCTAAAATAACCATCTAATGATAAAGTATAATAGTAAACAAAGAAATACATAATCACTAGCTGTGCTTATTTTCTAAATGAATAAAAGATTATAATTAAGGAAAAATGTGTTGGTTGTGGAGTGAGGAAGTGAAGAGGTACATCAGGGAAGGCCTTCTAAGAAGGTAGCATTTGGCCTGAAAAAAAAAAAAAAAGAGTAAGGACACAAAGAGAAGGAGAAAGAACCTTTCAGTTTTAAATTAAAACAGCTAGAAACAAATACTTAAGTCTGTGTGACCTAACACCTGTCATGGCTAAAAAAGATGCAGAATATTTGCATAGTGTCCCCTGTATTCTTCACTCACTTAACGTCATTTGGAGTTTGTTTAGAACTGAGTTCAGATTTAGTCTTGGAGTTAGACACGACTTAACAAATTGCCTTCTCAATAAGATGACTGCCTTAAAATCTGGGATCTTCCACTTAACTGTCTTTTATTTTTTAGTTTCTTTTTTTCCAATTTTTATTTTAATTGTTGATCTTGTACAGTTTTCTGTCTTTTATTCTCACCCAACCCACCACCCCAACCCTCCCCACCTCCCTCCCATTTCCACCCCCCATAGTTTTTGTCCATGTCTTTTAAACAGGTAAATCAAGTGAGTACTTTTCACTGATAATGTTGCCAGGGAGACAAGCCTGCCATTTCTTTGAAGAACTACATTTGCCACAGGCATTGCCCCACCCATGAGTGCAGAGCTTAGTTCTGTGGCAGGGAGGAGCAATCATTCTCTTTTCACAGAGAATATGAAATCTATTTCATTTAGGGTCTTCAAAAGGAAAAAAACAGTGCCAAAATATGCCTGATTTTGTAGCCACCCCCAGGCAAAATTCAAAATAGAAATGAAAGCATTTAGTTCAAAATTTTAATTAATTTTCTGATTAGTTGATTAATTTTAAATTTACTGTAGATTTCCCATTGTGAACCAAAAGCAGTGGTGTTGTATTTATTCACATGTAATTGACTGGTCAAAGTAATTTTACTTATCTCAGTAAAAATCTTAATACACTGGGATTTATACCTTTAAAAACTGAAAGATTATGAATGATACTTTTTGATGTATTCAGTTACTCTAACATTTATTTAATTTTTTCAAAAAGAACTATGTATTTGGAACTGCAAATGCCATTTTTTCTATTTGTGAACATAGGTTTTGGACACTCTGTGCTTGCAGGGGGTGGCCAGCCTTAGTTACACTGACCCCGCCCGCAGTGGCCTCAGGTCTCACATTTTCTTGACAGGTGGATGCAAATGAACTTTCTATTTTGTAGAGAAGTTTGCAAAGGAAACTTCTGATATCTATAGATTAAACTATAGATTAAACTCTAGTAGAAGGATCTGTTGATAAAATTTATATCTACTAAGAACTGGTGTAGGACCAGCACTGTTATGGATGCAATGGGAGATAACAAAAACATACATTAGCTCTTGCTGGCCTAGAGAGAACAGATATAAAGATCAGAAATTTATTTTTAGGAATATGTGTTTAAAGCCCATAAAACCTGAAAATTTGACATTCTCAGTCTTGAATACCTAAATATTCATTAATTTTTTCCTTACAAAAGCCATGATTTCTCCACTGATATAGGAAGAGAGATAATAAGTGATAATTATTTCAGAGAAAAGGGAGTATTCAAATTACTGCTGTGACTGTTGTGTGCTGAGTGGATCTAGCTTTAAAGGTGGACCACTGATTTAGAGTTCTAAAATCATGTGGAAGAAAATGTATAGAAGCTATTTTAACCAGCTATAACTATGCTATGTGAACTGGGGGTATGTTGAGATTGGCTGAGTTGATCCCACGATATGAGCTACTCATGGTTCTACCATAAAACCACCACTGATGAAAAAATAAAGCAATCATATCTAGCACACCAAATGAGAAAGTGAAGGTGATTCATCTCTAGCACTGTTACCTGAAGACTGGGTCCTTATTGATGTCTGACAATAGGAAGCCATTTAAATGTGGGACAGAAACAAAGTCTAGCTACATAATTTGTAATATCTCTGAGCTAAGGGACTTAAAATTTTGGGGTGGGGGAGCAGAATGAAGAGAAAGCTCTTGAAACTATTATAGAGTAATATAAAGCTATATGATACAATTTCATCTTTAATGTAATTTTATCAATATATGATCTCCAGAATAATGATTTTAGGATATTCCAAACCTTGCTTTCTAAATTAATATCTAGTTGCATTGAATATTAAAATATGTGCACTTTGGTACAAGTTATTTTTTAATTAAAGATTTTCATCTATGTGACTCTGTTCTATGGCACAAAGACACGTTGATTAGGTAACCCATATACCACCATTCGATGGGGTCTAGCTTTCCCTGCTCAACCCACGCCACCTGCTCTCCTGGACAAGGATAGCCTCCTAGAGCATTTGTACAGAGGACAGTGTGCCTCCTTCCTGATTTGGAGTGGGGCAGGCCACGATCAGCTCCTCCCCTGACACCAGGTTTCCTACAGTCACTCTACCACTCACCTTGTTCACTTTGCTTTGGTTTCTGTCTACAACTATAGAACCAGCATTGCCCTTTCAACAGTGTTTTTTGCCACTACACTAACTCTTAACACTGGATTTTAGTATGTAACACAATTAATGGAAGTTTTGGGGATAACTACAGGGACTTACAACATTGAGCAAGGGAAGCAGACCTGGAGATTAGATGTTAAGATGACTTTTTCGATGTCTAAGGACTGAAGATAAAGGACGCTTAACTTTTTTTTTCTTACAGTGCAAATGAGTACCTCGTTAAAAATATCCTACCCACTGACTCTCCTCTTCCATTGAGACGTTCACCCTCTCCATTCCCACCAGGGTAATCCTCCACAGCAGTGTGCTTGTGATTTCTGAGTCATGCAGTCTAAAATAACGACCTGTGGGGTTTGGTGGGAACTTGAACAAGAAGAATTTGGGCAAAGTGCTTCACAGAGATTCTGCCTTTAGAATGGGCTTCAAGGCTACTATCCTCAACCTGTCCACAGCCAAGCCTTGTATTCTGATATTTCTTCCCAAGGAAAAACTGTATATCACAAATATAAAACAGTGCAAATCAGTAAGGTTAATTTTTCTTCATGTTGGGGAGTAGAAACTTTTAGAAATTATATTGTAGTTAGGAAAATGTCCCTTTATATTAGTAAGATAAAGTTGTTTTCATTCTCTGTTGTCTTATTCATAGCTTTCAGACTCTGCCTATGGGACTTGATTTCCCATAAGGCACAGATATTTTATCGTCAAACAGAGTAGCAGCTTTTCTTCCTTTACATAACATTGAATGTGGAGACATGCCAGTTATGTTTTGAGTGCTGATTGGAAACAAGTACTATTTATTCCAGATGATGCATCTCATTAGAGAAATAGCAGGCCTTTCTCAGGGTTCCAGGGTCTGGACTTATATGACTTGAGAAAATTTTAGTTCACCATTGTTGACTCTGCTCCTTCTCTGAGAATATCCTAGAAATTTGTGGAAAAAGTGTAGACTCACTTTACAATCTTATTTTGGTTTCTGAAACCACGGTATTCTGGCTGACTTTGGACTCCATGGTATTTTTATATAATGTCATTTAGAGAGCTGCAAACTTATGTACAACAACTGTTTTTAACCAGTGTGGCACATGAACTTTCAAAACATGTAATACCTGATTATTTAGTCGAGGGCACTGACCTCTTTTCTCTTAGATTGTCAAAAAAATAACAATAGCCAACTCAACAATAGCAATCCAGTCTAATTTTGAATGAATCAAAATTATACCCACTGTTTTGTCAGATGGGCAAAAAATAAGTTTGCCACAGAATTTTAGTAATTAGTTTATGTGCAGCATGAGATGGAAAAGAATGAAACTTGCTGATCTAGACCATCAAGAAACTTTCAAAATGGAAAATTCTCCACAGCCATAAGTCAATCCACACAATATTTGAGGAACCTGTGGCTTCCCTTTGGTATATTTCTATATGTAACTGTAAGTTTACCCAACTTTGCTTATGTCTGTGGCAACAAATTGGACTAATGTAAACCTATATAAAGACATGTTACAGCAGCCCTAGACCCTGCCATTCCTCAGGTAAGGCATTTTACCTTTCAGGGTAAACTCCAGTTACATCA
This sequence comes from Glossophaga mutica, assembly GCA_039655065.1. Classification (NCBI taxonomy): domain Eukaryota; kingdom Metazoa; phylum Chordata; class Mammalia; order Chiroptera; family Phyllostomidae; genus Glossophaga; species Glossophaga mutica. The sequence continues at coordinate 168,543,502 of CM077304.1, read as the reverse complement.
GGATATATACCAAGGTTGTATTCCACATGCAATTGAATCAAATATAATTGTCACACAAATATCTGCCAGGTCTCTCTTTCCTCATTCGGCTGCATCTTCTAAGTGAACTCAGTTGCCCGCAAAATCATTTTAAGGAAACGTATGTGTTTCCTGTCCAAGATGGCCCAGCCACAGTATCTTACACTACAGTTCTTCAAGTGGAAGGGGGAGGCTGTAATTATTCCAGTGGAAGGAGAATGCCCTTTTTATCACACGAGCTACAATGTCTCACAAAGACCCAGTGATAACAGTTCTCTCAAATTCCAGCAGTGTTTTATAATCTCATGACTTTTTGTAACTATATTTCTTTTAGCTTCTGGAATTAACCTGTCTAACCCAGTGGTTCACAGGAATAGATACCATGCCATCAGCCCCATCCCTCTTCCTCTCTCACCTGTGCTTCTTTGTTTCAAACAACTGCTTTAATTTCTCATCAAATTGAAGAAGCAGAGAGCTCACTCTACAAGCCGATGATGTTGGGTGCTATGTGTGTGTGCTCGCATGCTCACGTACGTGGGCATGTGTAAGCCAGAATGTTTACACTAGCAGCATCTAAGATTTCCGTTCAACCAGTTAAACTTGTTATGCACAATTTAACCATTGTCCTGGGAACTTGTGAGTAATAGTACTGTTATCTAATAAATACTGGCTGTGAAACCAGGTAAGATTTATGGTTCAAATCTGTCTCACAGGGTTTTTTTCCTGCCATGTTTTTTCCCCATTTTTATTTTTAATCTTGCCCGTTTCTCTCTTTAATTTGTTTTCAATCCCAGCTTCCAGGCATTGGTAAATTCTGTCTTTCTCTTTTCTTTAACCTACGCTTGTTTACATTTACTGGGTATCTCATCATTATTCTCTGTCCCCCTCTTCAGGGTTGTCTAGATGTCTCAGGATAGAACATTCTACTTTATTTTTGAATGTTTGCTCTCTATTTCTCCTCAGCTTTGCTAAGATTTCTGAACTAATTAGTAATTTTGCTCTCAACATTATAGTCCAGAGTGGCTAGCATGTGGCACCTCTATTGAAGGTCCATTGTAGTACGAACACTTCCAATCTCTTGCTAAAGTAGAGGTTGCTAACCTGAGCCTTCTAGGTACATTGTCTAGGCACAGGTGGGACATGGACCCTGAATATTGAATTCTACTGATAATCAGAAAAATTAGCTGTTGCTATATTAAATAAGATTATTGCTTTTGTATTTTCACAGCTATTGACAGGAAAGATAAAGATTATTTTTTATATAGAATAGATCAAAAAATAAATAAAGCTAAAATACACTTGAGAGACTACAGAATCCACTGAGCAGTACAATTGCCTATTTATATTTTCCTTCCTTAGGCATCTCAAAAATTGCAAAAGTGCGTGCCTCTTTGCCCAAACCTAATATCATGTGAAAGAGTTCCCTTAATTTTATTCATGTTGCTGAAATAAATTAATCCTTAAATTATGTATAGACTAAGTCTGATATCAAAGGATTAAAGGATGCCACATAAAGATTTTATATATCAACATAATCTAAACCCCTAAATAAAATATATACCATTCAAGTATTAATACTATAACCAAATCTATTTGATGCTCAAGAGAATTGAACAAAGAAAAAACTGTATAGCTCATATGATACATAAGCTTTGTTCTAAATATTTTATTGGGGCTAAGATAGGAAAATACACAGCTAAAGGAAAAGAAGATTTTGTTAGCATACAGTGAGAAAATAAAAAGGAAAAAGGAAGAATGGGAGACTGAGCCAGACAGCAGGAGTGTGGGTGCAGTGGGTGATGGAGGCTGAAGATTGAAGGAATGCTGACTCAGGAAGTGGGAGTCAGGCACTGCATCGTAGGGTCACACAGTATTTACATAGGACCAGGTATAGATAAAAATACTTTTGTAAATATAATCTCCAAGACAACAGTAAAAAGTCGAAGTGCACAAAACTTAATTTTTCAGAATGCAAGAAAATAATTGACAAGTATTTTTAAGTGTTTATTTAAACATTTCTTATAATAGCAAACATTAGAAGCAATTAAAATATCCAACAATATATCGCTTGATTAAAAAAATTATGGCACATCCAAACATTGGACAAGCTTGTAGCAATTAAAATAATGGCATAGCTTCTATCTTCATTAGCATGGAAATATGCTCATAATATTTATGCGTGGTAAAGGGAGGGCACAAACAGCACTGAAAACACAATGAGTGTAATATTACAAAATTATATTGTACATACACTCACACATACATTTACACACAGATGAGCCCAGAGTAATAATGGGTTTCTGGGATAGTGAGATTAAAAGTAATACCTTTGCTAGCTTTTTCTTTTTTATGCTTTTCAGTGTGTGTTTTATAAGCTCTTACTCACAATGACAATATATTGATTTTATCATCCAGGAATAATTGAACTAAAGGACAAAAACAAAAAGGATGAATGTGTCAATGTAAAGCAATTAGTTAAAATGGAAGTTGGGTATTAAAGCATATTGTGAGAGCATTTGACATTTTCAAAAAATAACGTATTATGAGGAGCAAATAATCTGTTCATTTGTTATTGTTTCCACTCCTTTGGGAGCTAGCTCCAAGGCTATTAAAAAATGGGTCAGAAGGATATAAGCCTGAATTGTTCACAAAACAAGGCACTTCACAAACCACCATAAAATGGAAGTAATTGCAAGATTTATAGAATTTGTACTGAAAAGGACCTTGGAGGTTTAGTCCAGCTTCCTCATTTCACACATGAGGATGTTGAGACCCAAAAAGCAAACTTGATTTACTAAAAATAGTACAAGTTATAGAAGAAGAGATAAGACAAACATTTATCTTTTTAACTTGAAATTTGGACTCTTTTCATTGTCACAATTATTAAGGTGATGAGGCTTATTTCTGTTTTAAAATGTTGAAGGAGCTGAGTGGATATGATTTACTGAGAGATGGCAAGTTTATGTAAGTTTTATGATTTCAGAAAAATATAAGTAATTGTCCCAGCTAACAAAAGCATAAGAAAAAATCATGACTGAATTTATAATCTGCTCAGAAACTAATACATCTAGGGATGTGTGTACATTTACATTCATACACACACAAACACGCACACAATTATGGGTTAATAAGTCAAATAAATATATCCTAAGTTTAAAGTAAAAATGTCCACATGACCCATGTCTCTGTTTCATAGTGTGGTTGTAAAGAAGAGGAGGGCCAAGGCCAAGTCTCTGGGGAATGTAACGGCCTATAATGGACTGCAAAGGACCTTGATTCCTTTAATGTCATACCAGAGACCTAATGCCAAGCCCAGGCTTCTGGAGGAATGTGATTAAACCAGTGCTTTCCAGACTGTTTTGCTTGCAGTGGCCTTGTAACATAGTTTGATATCAGGTATCATGATCCCCCCTACTTTGTTCTTTCTCAAAGTTGCTGAAGCAATTCAGGGTCTTTTTGGTTCCTTATAAAATTTTGGAATGTTTATTCTAGATCTGTGAAATATGCCATTGGTATTTTACCAGGAATTGTGTTGAATCTATAGATTGCTTTTGGTAGTATAGGCATTTTAATGATGTTAATTCTTCCAATCCAACTACACAGTACAAGTACTGACACATAGGTCAATGTAAGAGAACAGAGATTCCAGAAACGAATCCATATTTTTATGGTTAATTAATATTTGACAAAAGGGGCATGAGCATACAATGAAGTAAATAAAGTCTCTTCAATAAATGGTGTTTGGAGAATTGGACTGGTACATGTGAAAAAATGAAACTAGGCCAAGAACTTACACCATACACTAGAATAAACTCAAAATTAATAAAAGACTTAAATTTAAGTCATCATACCATAAAAATCCTAGTGGACAACATAGGTAGTAAAATTTCAGGTATTTGATAAAACAATATTTTTGCCAATATAGCTCCTAGGGCTAGGAAAATAAAGAAAAAAAATAAATGAATGAGACTTCATCAAATAAAAAGCTTCTTTACAGCAAAAGAAGCCATCATCAAAATGAAAAGAGTCCAGACTGTATGGGAGAACATATTTGCCAATGAAACATCAGATAAGGGTTTAATCTCCAAAATATCTAAAGAATTCAAATGACTCAACACCAGGAAGACAAACAATCCAATTTAAAAATAGGCAAAGGACCTGAATAGATGCTTCTCCAAAGAGGACACACAGATGGCCTGTAGATATGTGAAAGGATGGTGGACATCACTAGCCATGAGAGAATTGCAAATTAAAACCACAGTGAAGATATCACTTCACACCTGCTAAAATAGCTATCATCAACACATCAACAAACAAGTGCCAGGGAGGATGTAAAGAAAAAGGGAACCCTAGTGCACTGTTGGTGGGAATGCAGACTGGTGTAGCCACTGTAGAAAACAATATGGAATTTCCTCAAAAAATTGAAAATGGAACTGCCCTTTGACTCAGCAATTCCACTGCTGGGAATATACACTAAGAATCCTATAACACCAGTAAAAAAGAACTTATGCACCCCTATGTTCAGAGCAGCACTATTTACAATAGATAAGAGTTGAAAACAGCCTATGTGCTCATCAGTAGATGAGTGGACTAAAAAACTGTGCTACATTTACACAATGGAATACTATGCAGCAGAAAGAAAGAAGGAATTCCTACCTTTTGCAACAGCATAGATGAAACTGGAGAGTATTATGCTAAGTGAAATAAGCCAGTCAGAGAAAAACAAATACCATTTGATCTCACTTATAAGAGGAGTCTAATGAACAAAATAAACTAACAAGCAAAATAGAACCAAAGGCATGGAATCATGGAACAGATTGTTGGTGGTAAGAGGGGAGGAAGGAGATAGGGACTGTTTGCCAAAGGATGAAGGGACTGGTCCAAAAACTTATACGAAGGACCAGTAAACGGGAGCAATGGTGTGGAGATTGACTCTGGAAGTGGGGTCAGGCTGGGCTGAGCATGGCAAAAAAGGAAAAACTGGGACAACTGTAACAGCATACACAAGTAAAAACAATGCTTTCCCCTCATGCTCGGAGTGTCTAATTACAGACCTCTGCACTTCATGCACGAAGAGGATGTGTGATAGGGAATGACATGTTTCTAGACCATGTTACTGTTGGATACAGTATAAAAAATTAAGATCAATGTTAAATGATAGTTTAAAAATATAGTTCTTGGGAGTCGAGGAACAATGTCTAGCTTAGTTCTTGCCTTAGAGATGGATAACTGAGATTCACAGAATCCTCACCCAAAAACCACTCCCACCCTTGGCTCCACCACGCACATCCATGAGCACACCTTTTGTGTGATTAATGTTTCACATATCTATTTCCCAAATTCCTTGCTAAAGTCATGATATATTAAGTCCACTTTATTTTTATCAGCTTACAAAATGATGTTTACAGAATCCTTGCCTGAGTGCAATCTCAGCTTCTGTAATATAAGCTCCTTTCCCCTTTAGTCTTAAGAAAGAATCCAGGGAAGCAGTGAATCAAAGCAGGAAAAAAATGCCAACAGAATGTCTTGCTGCATGTTTTCGGGAAGAACAGAAATGAGGTCTGCCATGGTTTATCTGTCTTTTAATTGTCATCACATTGATCAAATTAAAGTTATTTAGTTTTATGGGGTGGTTGTTAGTTATAATTCCCAGGGAATTCCAATGTAATTTTGCACTGATGAGAACCCAGCTTGTGCCAGGAGTCCTATAGACAGCTGTTGTGTAACCTTCCCCACCCTGCAATGCCAATTTCCAACAGCCTGAGGCCTCAGCACATGCTGCTGGCTCTTTAAGCCTCAGCTGGGCCCCAGAGAGAATAGCAGCTTGCTCTGTCTGAGCATCCACTCAGAGAGTCCCAACATCATCCTGATCCCTGCATGAAACAGTTTGGACATTTTAGAGGTCACTTTAATCTAAGAAAACCCCAAGTCTGCTGTTGAAAGAACTCAGTGAACACAAAGAAAGACTTGTTTTTAACAGCTCAGGAAATTGATAGGAACAACATGTTTTGCTTTTACCGCAAGTAAAATTTGGAGAAGGCTGTTGAAATAAATCCAATAAATTCTATCTTTTCTGGCAATTACGCTTTTGGGATCTCTGATGATACCTGAGTGTTAGATTTGTTTAAAACACCATTAATCAGTATGTTTCTTTCTTCAGTTGATTTATACAGGATTTAAATTAGAATCCCATATGGCTCTATAGCTTATACTGTTCTTTCTCATAGAAATACATAATAATTAAGGGCTTGTATCTGTTAAGAAAGTCAAAATGCCCTAAAGACCCTCTGAATAATACATTCCTATTGTCACTATATTTTATGTAATCTCTGAAAATGACTTAAATCAAGACTATAAGAACTTTAAAGATATAATTAGATTATTTTTAAGCCTGTGATTTGCAATTTGGTATGACTTTATTGAAATATATTTTCCTATAATAAAACATAATTATGAAAATATATGCACATGTTCTCATCAATTGTGTCATGTTGGATAAGATACTTAACTTATATTCCTTAACTCCTTCTCATTAAAAGAAAAAAAAAATGAATGACATAGACCTTACCTCAAAGAGGTAGATCAAATTTGAGAACACCTTTGGCACACAGCAAGCACTCAATCAATATTAGTTACTACTGTTATTATATTTTCACATAAATGCAACTTAGTTTTAATCTTTTGGGAAAGTAGTATTTTAAAAAGAGGATATGTTATCTTCTGTGAAAAAATATGTATTTCTTTAAAGTTAAAGAAAAATAGTATTTCATTTTCAAGATCTAAAAACAAAGAGATCTTAGGAATTCACTGGTGTAGAAACTCATTTAGTGAAATAGTCAAACTCAGAGGACTTTTATCACCAAATACTAAATTACAACTGTGTGGGCAAAATGGCCATTAATACAATCATAATGTACTCAGAGTTTTGAGAAATCAGCAAGATCCTGAAGATGACCAAGAAGATGAACTTCATATGAACTCTATTAACTTGCTGCTTTCTTGGTGAATATACACATTGGAGAATCCCTAATTTCACATCTATTACAATGAACTTACAGGAAAGGAAGATAATTTGGAACAAATGTGCTTTTTAAATGACAGTCCTGGATGATAGGAGAAAAACGTTTACTGTAAGCAAAGGAGAAAAATGTTTCTAGATCATTTGTGTTATTTGACCTATATTGTGAAATCAATTTTAAAATCCCTTTCCTAAAATAATAGCATAATCTTACTCAGCAGAGGATGTGTGTGTGTGCTAGTCTCTAAGAAAAGAAAAGGCTGATTTTATATTAAACTTTACTTTGAAAAACTTTCTATATATGCTCCTTGAATCAGGCTGAGAAGGAACTAAATTAAGGACTATAGTTTTATGGGGGTAGAGCTAAAGGAAGTGTTTTTCCCTTTTATATTAGTCAGCCTTTCTGCAGAGAAGAGAAACTCTCAGGTGAAAGTGAAATATCAACAAATGTTACTGCTGCCTCCTGTGTTCCATAGACTACATGGGTTTGGAAGAAATGGAAGTGTCCTGAGCCAAAGTCAAGATTTCCAGGTTTCCTTGGAATTAAAGCAAGATCCCATATGCTTCGATGGAAGAAATGGGGTAGGGAGGTTGACTCCTACATGCAAGAGTGTTCCTCCTCATGCAGGAAAGGGAAGAAAAGTGGGAAAGGAAATCTCAGAGAAGGTTATATGCTGGGACATCAGACTGGACACCAGAATTGAACACAAAACCCTTGTTTCTAGGATGTCAGTTGGACTTAGTCCTAACTTCCATGGAAACTAGGCCAGGAGTCCTGTGGCTGGACTTTACAAATAAAGTAATTAATCGAATCTTCCAAAACATAGTGCTAAAACCAAGTGCACTCTTGCATTTCAATGATAACATTGGCTTCTAACTGAATCTGTTTTACTGTAATCACTTTGTCACTATAGGTTTTTTGTTGGTTTACAAGCTTCAATTAATTTTGAGAGTAGTTGGTGACTAAAGAAAGTTTTGTTGCAAAATGGTTTTTGCTTTAGCAACCAGGGGGAACTAGTCACAAAATGCCACTGTATCGGGCTGTTGTACACATTAAGAAGATATAGAAAAAGGTATTTGATAAATCATAAAATGATATAAAATATATAGTTAATCTTATATTCACAAAGTTAATACCATTTTCTCACATATTTCAAGATTTATATATTAATGCATTGCTATTTATTATATTGCAGACCTTTTTCAAACTCTAGCAGTTGAGCAGTGCTTTCTTTATTTCAGATTTTATAAAACTTCATAAGCTGTAAAAGTTCAGGCAATTAAAGCCATTTCTACATTGGTTTCTTATTAAAGTGTTTTTTTTTTTTTCCTTTTCTTAAATTTTTAAGAAAATTCACTTACTGCCCTGGCCAGTGTGACTCAGTTGGTTGGAGTATCTTGCCCATAGACTGAAAGTTCACGGGTTTGATTCCCAGTCAGGGCACATACCCAGGTTGTGGCTTTGATCCCTACTGGGGGCAACAAGTCAATGTCTCTCTCTCACATTGGTGTTTCTCTCTCACATCAATGTCTGTCTGTCTGTCTGTCTCTCTCTCTCCCCCCCCCACCTTACCCTTACTCTCCCTCTAAAAACAATGAAAGCATGTCCCTGTGTGAGGATAAAAAAATTTTAAAATTACCTTACTGTATTGACTTCTTTAAATGATTAGTATGCTTATCGTTCTTGGTAGGTACTTTGGTTGTAAAAATGAGGATGATGTGGTCTCTGCCCTTAAAGAAAAGTATGTAAAAACTTCTATTTCCTGTCCGAAAGCGTTTTCTAAGTACCTGTAATGAATGAAGTCACAGAGCTTGCGAGGGGAAGATGGGAAATGACCCATGGTTCCACTCTCCAGGAAGGGATTGCGTGTGCGATGATGTGAGTATGCTGGTGGAATAACTCTCACAGAAGAAAGCCTGAGAGGTTCCATTAAAGTGAGAGGGAAAGAGCACTTTTAAAGGCTAAGTCTAAGGAAATACCTTTAGGAGGTGGCACCAGAACTGGGCTTTTAAATATGACAATAACTTTCAAAGAAGAATGGGGTAACATAAGTCTCGAAAGCTAGTTACGACTTAAATTACAGAAACTTTATAAGACAAAATAAGAATTGTTAACTTTGTTTCTTTTTTAAAAGTAGAGGAAGGAGGATGTAGAGTGGGAATTAACAATTTTAAAATAGAGATATAACACATTTTTTGTTTTTAGAAGAGATATCTGGTTTGAAGGATAAATTGAAGAGTGATATGTGATCTAGAATAGAGAAATAAACTGCATGATATAACCAGGAAAAGGTAAATGTTACATTTAGAAAATGTGATAAGGGAAATTTAGATAAGAAAAAGATTCATAAGGATCGAAGTAATAGAAGTCTCCGTGGGGAAGGAAAAATTTATAATGATTATGGAAGCACTCATTTATTCATTTGAGGAATATTTATTGAGCAGAAAATGTAACAGTAACATTCTAGAGGCCCTCAAATACATTGCATTTTGGTAGATGGAAACAGACAACTAAAGAAAAATTAGAATTTAGTGTGATAAGACCTGAACTACAGTGTATTGAGGGAAAGGGGATATTTACATGATGTACATAGTCTATTCTTAAAGGAAAAAGACATCTCAGAAGAGGATTAATCTGAATAATAGATGAGTTATCTGAAGTGGAGAAGGATGGAGAGAAAACTTGGAAAGAGAAACATTAAAAAAAAAAGCCTGAGATGAGGGTGCTCAGGTCTCCTGGAATATTAGAGTTTTGCTAGGATTAGAATTTAGAGCAATCCCAAAACTGAAGATACTGTAGTGAAGAGATGAGTTTGATTAAGTCCTTAAAAATCTATGTTAAGGAGAGATGGGGGAATTGCAATTAAGAGTTTTAAGCAGGATCATAGGTACATTTTTGAAAGTTTACTTGGGTAGTGCTGTTAAAATGACTAGGATAGAATGAGAATAAAGCTAAAATCACAAAAACTAGGCATAAAACTGTTTCATTATCTCACATGAAATATTGTACTAGCTTCAAAAAGGACATTTGTACAGAGAATGAAGAAAAGTGACTTTATACTATTGAGGATGTGGTTTCAAGTAGATTTGGTACTTGATTGGTTTGGACTAGTGCAAGAGAGGATTATGTAGGAGTCAGAGATGCAGGTTTCCAGCTTGTGCAAGTGGGTAGATGGTGATACTGTTTAGTGACATAGAAAACTGTAGGGAAGGAAAAGATGTTGAGAGAATAATTAAAGGTTAAGTTGGGGAGTACAGAAGTTTAAGTGTGTGAAAGCCATCTAAGCTGACATTGAACTGTTGAAAAGTTAAACATGCAAGTTCAAAATTCAGAAAAGAAACTGAGATTGGAGAGATGATTCTGTGAATCATCAATGAACACATAGATATCTTTAACTAGGGAGTATAAAATCCTTCTGAAATGGTAAGCAAACTTTATGTCCCTGAGTCCATGCATAAATATTAAGGGAGAGAATTCACAGCTTTCTCCAGATTCTCAAAAAATGTGACCAAGAAAAATGTTACTAATAAATTATTTATAGTAAATGGTAAGCAAAGATATGAAACTGGGACATATGACTTGAAGTTACTCTCCAAACTGAGAGCACATTACTTGAGAAAAGCCAGCAATGGGAAGATGGACTAAAGAAGAGGAATTCTTTAGAAAAATACTGAGATTGGGTTGGAGCCAAGAAAAGATGTTGACTGGGACTGTAGTGAAACCCCACAAAGGCCTTGGCCACCAACGACACATAGAGTTAGACAGGGTGGGGCAAGAGGGCACACTGTACGGGCCAAGTGTCTAAAAATCACACGTGCTGGGATGTCTGTTGGTCACGTGATTGCGGTTCTCTTACACATAAAATAAATGTTACTGATGTTCAGTTTTTAGCTTTTCCTTGTAAAGACAAGAGTGATGGATAAGTCCCAACATCTTTATATAGAGACCTCATATAGGAAGTTCCTGGTAAATCTATTTTTGAAAAAGGTATAAAGTCAAGTTGATGAAGAAATAAAAGTATTTCAACAAAGTCTGTTAGAAAAATTGGTCATTCATTCAAATAAATAAATCTCTTACTATATATTTTATACTTCATAAAATATTAAACAAAATGAATAATACAACTAAATGTGAAATGTAAAATATTCAACTCTTTGAAGAAAACATAGGAAAAATCTTTCTGATACATGCAAAGAGTTCTTATAGTTATTGCACATACAGCATGATCTATGAATGAAGAATTAAAAAGAACCCAATAATTGATCTTAATTAAATTCTAAACTTTTTCTCTGTGAAAGACACTATTGAGAGAATAAAAGAGCAAACAACAAATAGACCTTTTATTGCAAATCCCATATTTGTATTTTGGGATTACTTTAGCAGATGATTATGGAGATTGAGAGAAGCTAGATCTCAAAACTATTTCCACCTTGCCCTTCTGGGATAGAGGTTTCAGGAACATAGGTACCAGTAAATTTCTAGAGATATAGGGCTATCTAATCACCAGAATAAAAGATGTAAGTGTATCCTGACTTTCAATATAAAACTAAAAAGTCAGCTGTTGCAAACAGAAGTTACTTAGAATGAGGGCAAGCGTAGATGATCAAGTACTCAATTCACCACACAGTGGAGAAAAATGCTTGAAGAATGCCAACATGAAAGAGAATCATTAAGTTTAATCAACAGAATAACTAACACCTAATGGCACCAAGTCAACAAAACACAGAAAATCTATAATAAATATTTATTCATGAGAATGAAAATAATATTTCTTTCAGAAAATGATAATAGATTATTATGAAACATAAATTATTCTTGTCCTTTGAAAGAAAATATGGATGTGGTAGAAAATCATTACTACACAGACTGAATGACAGAATAATCATATGCAAAGTAAAATTTTTTCAATTGTAAGATTAAAATAAACACAAATTACATAAATTGTGAGCAGAAAATGTAAGAGACTTGAAAGTTATATCAAAAAGGTCTAACATGAATAAATAGGAGTTACTGACAAGAAAAATGGAGGGAATGTAGAATAAAAAACAATGAATAAATAATAGATGAAATCTTACCAGAAAAAATTAGTTTATCAGATTGAAAGTTACGATAGATCTGGTAGCAAAAAAGATCAATGAAAGAACATCAATTATACAATGAAATTTTAGAGTACAAAATGTGTAACATAAATTGTTAGACTTTCTGATGAGAAAAAACTAGGTTAATTTATGGAAGAACTACAATTAAATTAACCTTGCAGTTTTTATGAGCAACACTGGGAAAACATGTTTCAGTATGTCCAAACTTTAGTGACAAAGCTATTTTGAAACTTGACTTTTGGAATAGCCCGTATTAACTTTCAAAATGATTAACTAAAATAGATGTTTTCAATTTAATCAATCAGAATAACCATGTTATAATATTATAATACTATAATATATCAAGTATTATTTTAAATTCCACAATATTTCCAATATTTTTTAATAAACCAAGAATTTTATAAAGTCATTATATATCAAGTTTTATCTCAGCATCTTTAAACATACTACAATATTTATTTCTCCAAAGTAAAAAGAAGAGACAGAAGAACTCAGAAGTATGTTTGATTATTATCCATACTTTAAGACAGGGGTAACAGAAACACATAGAAGTTAGGTATAGTGACCAGTGTTAGGTATAACACTGTATGTACATACAGGATAGTAATGGAAACAGAATTTAAATATAAGCTGCTTAAATCCAGAACACTTTTAATGACTACATCAAACTCTTGAGAGTTAGAAAGGAATCTAACATGCCAGAATACCTGGATATTCATATGGGCAAATGAAATTTTTACCTGTAGTTCACACCATCCATAAAAATTAATTTAAGATGAATTACAGACTAAAGCAATAAAGGTTTTAAAAAGAAACAATATATTTGTGACTTTGGGTAACAGAGATTACTTGAATATGGAACAATAAAAATAATGCCTGAAAAATGTTAGTGAAAAAATAGTAAATTTGATTTCATTTGAGTTAAAAATTGCTCCTCTTCAAAAGTTATGATTAAGACTGTGAAAGGCAAGCTATCAATTAGAAGATTTTTGCATACATATATTGAACAAAAAGTTTTGTTTAAGAAAAAGGCGAACAGCTCAATTTTAAATGGGCAAAAGGCTTAACTAGAGAGTTAAGTATGGCCAACTGTGACTCGTTTCTCAACATCTTTATTGAAGAGAGAAATGCAAATTAAAATCACAACATGACAGTATTTCACACTCATTTGGATGTCTAAAATTAAAAAGAAGATAAAATATTAATGAACATATGTACCAATTAAGACTCTCAAACATTGATAATAATGTAAAATCTACAACTTTTCTGAAAAACTGGATAACAATTTTGATAAATACTTAAACATACATCTATCCCATAATATAGTCATATTTTCTGGATATTTAGTTTAAAGGAAACTGAAATATATGATTTCAAAAAGGCTTCTACATAACAGCATCTTGATTCATAATAACTGATAACCAAAAGCAATCCTAATTTTCATCAAGAGCGTGAGTGGATAAAAGTATTGTGGTTATCCAAGCAATGGAATACTACTCAGCAATGAATAGAATATGCTACTGATATAAGCAAAAGTAGATAAATTTCAAAAAGTTGTGTTGAATTAAATGAGGCAATATTACACACTATGGTTTCATTTAAATGAAGTTCAAGAACAGACAAAATTAATCCTTGGAGATAGAAATTAGCACAGTGGTTGCTTACCATTGTGCAATTGGCTAGAATGGGGTCAGAAATCTTTGATTGATGTGAAGGTTACATATTTGTTTGCAGTTATACAATTTATTGAATTATTCATGTAAGATCTATTAATTTAACTATTTGCAAATTTATTTAAACTTAAAAACATACTTCCTCACCTTCCTTGCAATAAAGCTATTCTGAAGTAAGATTATTTTCTATGGAGGAGATAAGTAGGGGAAATAGTAACTAAGTTTGACACCTTTGAAGGGGAAAGTGATTAGTGCTGATTAATTATAGATATTGTAATTAAAAATCAAGTGTACATATGAGTATTATATAGCATGGATAGCATAGATGTTACATATGTAATAGACAACTAAAACTTGGAAATCGAAGCAAGAAAATACTTTCAAAACTACTACAGGTAAGGTAGGATTGAGTGGGGAGAAGAACAAGAAAACAAGGTTAATACAGTTCAAAAGAAGGAGGGGGCTAAGTTTAATTATATTAATATCAAAATAATATTAATATGTCATATTTTTTCTGTTTAAAGATGTAGACTACAGACTTTTTGATAGAATAATGCAAATTGAAACAACCATAAGACCGTGGATGGTAAGCACTGTATGGGCAAACATAAAAGATTGATATTAGACATTGCTGAAGAAATAGATATTCCTCTCACGCACCGAGTTGGAGCAATCTTTTTGGAGAGTGATTAACAGGATATATCTAAATAAGAATTGCATGTAGTACTTCAGTATTTATTTTTTTGTGAACCTCATGTACAAGCATGCAGACATGCATGTGAAAGATTTACCTGGATGAATATTTGTTGCTCAAAATTTTTACAGTAGTTGTAAATTAGAAATTATAAATTAAAAAGAAATAGAGAAACCTGTAATACATATATGCTATGGAATGCATTCAGCCATTATAGTAAAGAGAGAAATTTGTAGTAATGTAGACAGTCATAGATAAAGACATAAGATCTGATGTCATTTAAGTAAACCAGTATGTGTATGTGTACACATACATACACACATAAGAAAGAGACAGCAGGACATATACCAAGTATTCATTCACAATGACATCTTCCTTAGAAAGGGTGTTTGCAGTTTTTAAACAAAGATTTTCATGCATTACTCCATATGTTTTCACTGAAGTGATAATATATTTATATTCTTTATATTTTTGTACTGTTTAAAATAGAAGAAAAATAAATCAAGCTGGGGATGGGCATTTAACATCTTAGTGGAAGGCAGCATTACAGCTGTGAGGTGGGTGTATCTGCCTCAATGTCTAATAAGTATTAGGGATTCCACTTCCATTCTTTCAAATATGAAAGAAAAGAGATAAAGGCATTAGTGTTTAAAAGAAATATCTTGGGCAGGAGAAAGTTGTTTGTGTTTTTTAGTATGATGACAGCACCTCAATATGTTTAAAGATTTAAGGGAAATAGTTTCTGCAGTTGTGGTAGAGAGGTCCTGAAGAGGTATGAAGAGTTGAATAAATGGGGGAGGGAATGCATGAAAGCTGTTCTCAATATTTTATGTAAATTCTCAGGGTTTTGGCAAGGAATGCTTTAGACTACCTTTCCAGAACTCATTTCCTGGAACTACACATGCTCAAATTACTTTACAGAAGCAGGTATTTAAAACATATTAGCCATTATAAGCATGTTATTACAAATAGAAGAACCATGCATTCAGACTACGACACAAAGAAGGCAAAATGTAGAAATATTCAAAGATAGAAAATGTTTCTATTGTGTTTTTGAGAAATTATAGATCATGTGTTGTCCATAAATAGTATACCCATTTAAACTCTCATTTTCAGATATTAATTCTTATTCATTTAAATGTGAATAATTCATTTTGTTTCTAAAATTAACCATCAAATAATAAATTAAATTCAATAAATTCTAAAATGAAAAGGGATTAGAAGGCGAAGTACATTTTAGAATCTATCTAGTTTTTTTAGAAATCTAAAAGACTCTTAGATAATGCAATAAATAGAGCAAGAAACAAAAAAATGTCTTTTTAAATATTTCTTGAGAGAGAGAGGGGAAGGGAGGGAAAGAGGGAAGGAGAGAAACATTGATGTGTGAGAAACATCAGTTGGTTGCCTTTCTTATGCAGAATGACCATGACCTAACCTGAACCTAGGCATGTGGCCTGATTGGGAATCAAATCCATGACCTTGTGGTTTGCAGGATGACACTGAATCAACTGAGCCTTATCGGCCAGGGCCAAAAGTATGTCTTCCGGTGGAATTTAAAACTTGACAGGGACTTATTAGGACTCCACAAATCATTTTGAATGCCAGCCCTGTGCCAACCTCCATGGACTGAAGTGAGACTTTGAAATGAACTCATCCTAGTGAGTGCAATGGCACTAATACAAATAAAGAAGGAAGAGTAATATGTCATGTCATTATAATTGATACAAAAGAATATAGAGGGTCAGAGTATGAAGTGAGAAGGAGGGTGATTTATCTTCTACAGGCTAGCACCTGAGTGGAAGAAGTGAGGAAAACATGGGACTCTCGGGAAGAATTTTTCAGACAATGGGAGCAGTGAGTACAGAGGTCCTGAAAGTGTCTGGAGTATAAAAAACGAACAACAGTAACAAAACCCACTGCCACCATCAACATCAAAGAGTTCATCATGTTTGGAACTCAGTGAAGTCTTTAGATGTCAAACCACACAGGCCATGTAGACCCTGGCAAAGAGTTAGGATTTTGACCAATGTCATGTGAAGACACTGAAGGTTTTGGAGCAGGGCAGTGGCAAGACCCAATTTACATTTTTAAAATATTGCTTCTGCTTCTCTGTAGAGGGTAGATGTAGGTCAACACTGAAACAAATGCTTCCTGCCATTGTCCAAATGAAAGAAATGGTAAATGGGACTAACTTAGGGGAAGCACACACCCCAGTTTTCTGGAAAGAGTCCCAGCTTGTATTTGTTGTTACCACATAATTACTAGTAGCACTCCCTTTCACTCTCTAGGACAGTGTATTATGTGGTCACCCAACTGAGAGGGTAACAGTGAAAGTCCTGTGAAAGGCAAGTGTTTGCACATATTTTTAAGGTGGAGCCAGCAAGACTTTCTGATGAATTATACTTAAGATGGAGAGAAAAAGAAATTGAGAATGATGAGGAGGTCTGGAGGCTGAGAAACAGGATTTCTTGGTGGTGCCGTTGAAGGATAAGTGTCAGCCCTTGGGAGAGAAAATGTTCTGGGGGACATCTTAAGTTATAAACAGTTGCTGAAACTAAAATTCATTTGCAAGTAATTTGCTAAAGCAACCCTTCCCAGAGAGACTAGGGCAGTGAGAGAATCAGGAAAGGGAAGAGGAGAAAGTCGAGCAAGGATTTCATGTCAGGCTAAGTCCCAGGCTGTGCCTGATCCAAAGGAAGTACTGGAGCATCTACATCTTAGGGTTCTCCTGTCTTAAGGCACTTGGGTTCTGGGGCCAGGAGAGAGGAACATCAACTCAGGCGCTACTGTTTCCCTGTGGCTTCTAAGCAATTCCAATAGCCTAAGAGCTTCCTTTTAAGAAGGTGCTATAACTCGAATTGTCCTCCCAAATCTACACATTGGGTGAAGGCCTCACTAGGGTGGGGCCTTCATGATGAGATTAGTGGATTTATAAGAAGAAGAAAAAGAGGAATATATCTCTCCCTACTATGTGTGCACACAACAAAAAGGTACCATCTGCAAGCCAGGAAGAGGGCATTCATCAGGAGCCAGATCACCTTGCTCTTGGATTTACAAGCCTCCAAGACCGTGATAAAATAAATTTAAGTTGTTTAAGCTTCCCACTCTATGATATTTTTGTGATGTCAGCCATATTAGACTAAGACAGGAGGTTATAGGTATAAGCCTTCAGACTCAAAGCATATCGAAGCTGGTAAGAGGATTCTCAGGGGCATCGGGTGGAGAACCAACCACAGAAGACTGTAGTGTTTACTATAGAACTAAAAGTCAAGAATTCACTTCAGTGGGCATTGAGGCATCTTAGATCATCATATTAAATAAGTAGGCAGCTGGACATAAGACTCCAGTTAGGAAGGAGGTGGGGAATGAAAATAGAAGTGTCTGAATCAAATAGATGGCATCTTAGAGACAGGGCTCTCCGTGATCATGCAGGCAGTGAATGCAGGCCGAGCAGCGCAGCACTGTGTTAGGTACTCAGTGAAGCCAGAAGGCAGTGTAATATACAAACCATGACCTTGAGAAGACTTGATCTTACTTGAAAAATAAGACAAGGCAAGACAGAATGGCTCTGAAGGGAAGGCATCTGTGATAGATCTTCATAGTGCTATTAATTTGTTCTTGGCTATTTCATCTTATGTCTTTATCTATTTCTGTATTTTTGCCCTCTGCCCCTTTATATTGGAAAAGGTATACTAAGCATCTTTTTTTTCTACTCTAATAGAGACCAGAGGCTTGGGAATAAAGAACAAACTGACAGTGACCAGACGGGAGCAGAGAGGCGGGTAACGGGGGAAAGAAGAGGAAGGGTCAAGTCAAGGAACATGTATAAAGGGCCCATGGACAAAGACAATGGGGGAGGATTGAAAGTGGGAGGTGAGGGATGAATAAGACATGGCAGAGTAATGGGAGAAAAATGGGGACAACTGTAATGGAACAACAATAAAAAATACAGAAACATCACAAAAATCATACCAATTTTGACACTAGGTAGTTTTAGACCAACGATATGTAAATATGATATGCTATGATATTTTAAAGAATCCCCTGTGTTCTCAAATTGCCTCAAGTTAGTTATAGGATTCTCATATAAAGTGAATTTGAATAATTCTAAATAAAAGAAACAAAACCCACATAAGCAGGTCCCGTGCCTTTGAAGATAAGGTATGATTTACTAAATAAAGTAAATGGGCATGAAAAGCCTAGAGTGTTGGGTATTTCTGTTTGGAAGGATTAACTCTTAAATGGCTCATATGTCTATGTATATTATCATGATGACTCTTAATAATATATATTATTGTCTATATTATTAATAACTATTAATAAGAGTTATTCTTATAACTCTTGCCTTTGAACAAACAAAAAAAGGCTCTTTAGGCCAAGCTGTAATGCTTATTTCATCCCCAGAAGAACTCAACTAACCTTTGCCTGAGTGCTAACAGGAAATTCAAGATTTCCATATCAGAGTACAGAAAATCCTCTCTCACAGCAGACCCTGATGTCTCCTTTCCTCTGTCTGGAACTTCCTGAGGTAAGCCTGGACTGCAGAGCTCCATTCTGCTTTTCATTTTTCCTTTTGCCTTTACTTCATCAGTAGCTATTCAGATAGGGATTGGAGGGTAGTATCTGGGAGAAGAGCTGGTATTACAAACTTCTGTGATCTTATTGTAAGCACTTTTCATGTCCAGTATTTATCCTATAAGTCCTCACAACTCTATCAGCTGGAAAATGCTATTGTTATACCCACTATATGAATGAGAAATAAAAATACTAAGAAACTTGTCCAAGGTCACTGAGTGGGCTGGTGGTGGAGCCAGAATTCAAACCCCAGTCATCTGGCCCTAGAGTCAAAATTCGTAACCACCATGACATACTGCCCTTCTGAGGCTGGGTATTAGTGCTCCTCTACATTTGCTCAACTAAGGCCCACTCAATAGCTTCACCTCACAACAGCAAAGGCCACTTGTGATGGTCATTTTGCACTTAACTTCAAAAGCGCTCAAGCCATCCCTTTTCAGGACAAAGGAAATTTATGAGACAGCTTATAGTCTCCATGCTAGAAATAGATGAAATTCTATTAATCTCCCCTCCACTAATTTGATTTGGTGTGTTCCTTTCAGGGAAGACACCAGTTTGTCATCAATCTGAAAGGCCTTGTGCTCACACTATATTGCTTTTATTATTATTGTATTACAGGGTTTCAGTAACTTGGATTAGGATCACAGGCATCACTGCCAGAAAAATTTATAGCAGGCTGCTGTCCCCACATTTTTATGGCTTGGCTGGTCCCACAGTTTCTTGTAAAAAATCTTAACACTTATTCCTTGACTTCAGTTTAAAAATACAATTTGTTCTCTTTCTATCTATAAGAACTACTTGTGTGCTGAGGCAACTAAAGCAAGTTTTGGTTCTTTGTGATTTTATGTCTTCCACACAGATTTGAATACATTCTTAATAGGAATATTTTCTAGGTTAGTCAGTAGCAATTAGGTATCACCCTTAATTTGCTGGAATTTTCTCAATGCATTTTTAAAAATGCATTTTGAGGGCATGCGATGTCACCTCAAATAAAACTCAAATTGTAATGTGAATTCTTGTAATGTAAGTCTTAATTAGTTTTGAGAAAAGGAAAGCTTACTCATTATTATGCTGAGAAGGACATCTAATATTTTTAAAGAATGAAGATTATTATTAATTATTTGCTTAGAATTTTATTTTTAGGCAAAATATATGTAAGGTAATTATCTAAATTAATTAATGTTCAACTTACTAAGGATGGAAATAACTAGGTTCCATTCCTATGCCACTGATAATAACGTGACTTATTGTATTTTCACAGTAAAAGGTGCCAACAGCTTCATATGATAATTATGTTTTAAAGTCATGCACAATACATCTCATTGTCTTAGATTTCCCAAAATACACTTTACACTGTGTTGTGTACTCGGTTCTCACATACCACAGGGTTTGTTTTGAGTCTATGTTGTTCTGTGATCTGCATATTCTTATTTACTAGTCTCATGCCAGAGAATTTGGACAAACTCGTGGAGGTAGGAAGAGAGCTTTTCTGTATATATATTTTAATAGTTGCATCCAGAAGATTTACATTGGAGGCTTGGTTAAACTGAGCTTTAGGATTTCATATAATGTTTGAATATTTTCAATTGAGAATGTATTCATGAGTGCTATATGATATTAAAAATTAATAAAATAAAAAAAGAAAGTGTGCTAAGCCAGACACATGCTTGGACCAAGCTCTGATGAAATAAGAGTATGGTCATATGTCGATGGGAAAGATTATGGTCTGTCCTCTTAAAACTGGGTGTCGTAGGCTAACTGTGGCCATTTTGTTGACTTCTTGCTGACTCTACACTCTTACTACTTTCTATGTATTCATTCACATTTAGAAATTATGTAGCAATATCCCTAACTTTGTGACACCTTATTAGATCATTCCTCTCCCAAAATAAGGCTTGTTCCACTCCCTTGCTGGTAAGCCTCCCTTCCTCCCTTCTATTCCCTTCTATGTGCTGCTCACCCTGGCTCCCTGGCTAACTAATTGGCTTCTTATTGGGTTGGACAACTGGGGACCACAGGTGGGAGGTTAGGAGACAGAAAGATAGAACAATCGTATTTCTTCCCCTGACCTCTCCTTTTCTCAGCTACGCTTTTGGCAGTGGCCATATGCCACTCTGATTGCAGCTCTAGCAGAGACAGGGAGAGGGGGATGGGGGCCCTCCTCTGTGTCTTCTACTCTCCCTGTGGTCTTTGCAAACACATTTCTTTGTCTTATTCAGACCCAGATCTGTTAACAGGTTACTATTGTTGTTAGTTGCTGGTTGCCTCAACATTCCTTATCAGTTTCTTAAACAAGCTCTGGCTTCTCCCACTAAAATCTTTTTGTTAAACTTGTGAAATAAATTTATATATTTTTGAGGGGATCTCGACCAATACTCTCCCTCTTTATACTCACTGTACCGAGTTTCATAATGGCTCTTATCACATCTCTCAGTGTGGTTATATCTGAGTATACTTTCCTCATAAAGATACATCTACTGCATCTTCTTTCGCATATGAAATATACACAGATTTTCATCGTTTCATGCTGTGTCTATGACTACCTCTCTAGGACACACTGATATCTCCCGCTTGGATTACTACAATTTCTCCTAATTGGTTTTACATTCTGTTACCAGGGTATATAGTCTGTTCTGAACACCAGGGAGCCTCCCCCATCAGCCAAGATGGAAGCAGAGGGAGGTTCTTACACTAAGTTGGGGAGAAGCTAACAAGATAATTGGAGAGGAAAAAAGCCTTTCTCTCTCCTTACCAGATTGGGGTGGGGCCAGAGGAAGGCAGGCACTTGAACCATAGAAGTCAAAATGCTGTAGGGTGAGGTGCTGGACCAAAGAGGCTTGTCAGTCTAACCTGGTAAAAGAAGAGATTATTTGGGAGGTAAACCCACCCAAAGAGTGAGAAAGTTTGGGAAATTGATTGGTCATTTTGAGAAAGCACCTGGTTCATCCCATACCGAAGCTAATATAATTTCAGGGAAACAAAGAAAGCTCTCTGGTTCGTGGCTTGCTGCCTGGTGACCTTCACTGGTGCAGTGCACTGGCCTGTTCTCTTCATGGACCACGTGGCCTTAGCAGCTGCATGGCTAATGGCCTCCAGGAGGGAGCTTCTCTTGCTCTGTTGCCCACTTGGTGATGCATTTGCTGGTGCATTCATGCATTCTCTCCCAGGAACACACGACCTTGTGTCTCTAGAAGCTGCATGTCCCATGGCCACATGAGCTCCATCTGTAGGCTTCAGGAGGGAGCCTGAAATGGGCAATAGCTGGGAACAAGCTAAGCTACCCGGATGACTGCTTAGCAGCCTCCTGTAAGTTTCAAAAGACTGTACTTTAAACTGGAGCAGGAACTCTGGACACTGCCTTTTGTCTTGGTTTGTGCAGGAGATGAGCTTTGAGACAGAAGTCCGCCACTGTCCCAGACTGTGCAGCATCTGAATAAAACTTCTTTCCTGTTACACCAGCATCTGCTTCACGAGTTTGGTTTTTGTGGTGACAAGCAGCCAAACCTTGTTGTGTACCGTTCAGCCTGGTTTCAGGAGGTGTAACCCTCACATCATGGTGGGCTGTGTAAGAGCCTAGGGACCCACTTCATCTGGGCCTATTCTGACAAGAGGACGTGAGCTACTAAGGAGACAAAGCTTATCTCCCTGGCAGGAGCACTGCTTCTGCCTCATCCATCTCTGGCCCCAACACTTAGTTGGTAGTCAATGATGGGTAAGACTCCTCATGGGAGGGGCAACCTAAGCCAGACATGACCACTTGGGAGGCCCTCATGGAAGGACTGGGGGGGGAGGGGGGCTGCAGCAAAGAGGATGTGATGGACCCTCGTCCCCCGGCTATTCTGACATAGCCCAAGTCCCTATTTCCATCTGGGAGATGTCTTCCTTATCTCTTGCTTCCTGGGCCTAATCGGCTTAAAGCCTGAAACTATGAGGGCTAGCAGTGCAGCCCTGTGCTGGCTAGAACAGTTCCCTGGTCTATCGGGCATAAGAAAGAATTCATAAAGTACTGTGAAACCTGCTTTGTTTGCTAAGAGTGCTCTCATTTAAATGATAAGTGTTCAAGGAGGAAATGGGTATGTCTCCCAAAGTTTTGCAACCCATCTTTCCTGACAGACACTGACTCAGATTAAGCCCTCAGATTTCTTTGAAATGTTAAACCTGTATCACTGTGTATTTGAACCCAATAAAAGCCTAGTGAGGAAGGGGCTCTGGGTCATTCTCCTCTGAGAGTTTGACCACCTTTCCTCTCCAACCAGATCATGTCTTGGTAGTTTTATTTTCATCCGTGACGGAGGGATGGGGCTCTGCGGGTGGAGCCCCCCCACATCTGGCAACCAAGACAGGGCCCCCCCCTGCAAAACCTCCCTGTTTTTGTTCAGTAATAATTATATTCATGTTCCATTGCAATCTATTCTCAATGTAGTGTTCAGAATCATCCTTTGAAAACATAAGTCCGATTTTATCTCTCCTTCTCAAAACCTTCCAGGAACGTCTTATTGCACCGAGTGTAAAATCAAACTTCCTAATCATGGCTGGCCTAATGGTCATATAAGATCTACACACAACCACCTCTTTGATCTAACCTTCTTCTACTAACTCCATGTTATGCCTCAGCCTTGGTAACCACCTGCTGTCCTCACATCCTGAGAATTTGACTACCACAGAGCTTTCCCTTACCTGGAGCACTGTCCCCAGATGTCTGCACTGCCACTCTCTCCTGTGCTTTGGGCCCCTGCCCTAGAAGCTCACTGAGATGGCCACCCTGTTTCAAAAGTCCCTACCTGACGCTGCTTTATTCTTTCTTTCTGGCTCTTAGCACCTAGCCTACTTACTTTATCAGTTTATTTTATTCTCTTTATACTCTAATGTAAATTCTATTACAGCAAAGATGCTTGGCATTTTAATCACTGCTTTCCCAGTGTGTATTTAACCATCTCAGAGTTTAATAATACATACA
This sequence comes from Glossophaga mutica, assembly GCA_039655065.1. Taxonomy (NCBI): domain Eukaryota; kingdom Metazoa; phylum Chordata; class Mammalia; order Chiroptera; family Phyllostomidae; genus Glossophaga; species Glossophaga mutica. Next base: position 168,519,467 of record CM077304.1, on the reverse strand, counting down.
CAAGTGCAGATATTTTTATGTGATACATATATGATGATAGAGAACTGAGATAATGGTTATATAAATTTTTAACTTAAAATAAAGTATTTATGTGTTTTATCCAGGCACTGTGAGTGCAATATATATTTATATTATTTGTATGAGTGGTTCTTTGCATTTGGGTATTAGTTAGGTGTGTGTTCTCCAAACAGAAGGAAGGGGCCAACAAAAGTTCCAAGAAGAGGGATAGTGAATTCACAGGAGTGGCCCACCGCACCTGAGGGACCTGGGGTCCCTGTTCCACCAGAGTGAGGCAGAGTCGGCTGCTGCCCTCAGTGATAAGCAAAGCCTCGAGAGTGATGTGGCTGAGCTTTAGGCCCAGGTGGCCAAGGCAGAGGGTGGTCATGCAATCATCAAGAATCCGCTGGAGAAGTAGATGTTGATGTTCATGGACCTGAAGAACTGCTGTCAGGGCCTGTAGGAGGAGCTCAGCTTCTGCAAGAAGATCTTTGAGGAGGTGTGGGAGACAAGCCCGTGGCAGAGTGGCACCTGTGAAGTTGTTCTCCTGCCACCGGCAAGAGTACGACTTGAAGATGGTGCAGGCACAAGATGGTGCAGCCAGCCTGATGAGAAATGTGGCTCTATAAGCTGGAGCTGGAGCTGGAGCAGGCCTCCCAGGCCAAGCTGGACAGTGCCAAGCAGAGCTCTGACCTGAATGACAAGGCCCCCAGTGCTGCCCATGAGGAGCTGAAGGAGGCACACATACAGGTCGAGTGAGTCCCTCAGCTACCATCTCTCCAGCCCCCAGAAGCAGGCTGGCACAGCTGAGGACCGGATCCGAGAGCTGGAGGAGGCCATGACCAGGGTAGCGTGACAAGTTTCTGAAGATACTGGATGCTCAGGAGCTGGAGATGACGGAAATGTGGGACGTGTTGCAACAACAGTCAGCCAAATACTAGGAGCTGCTGGACATCAAGCTGGCTTTAGACATGGAGATCAGTGCCTATCACAAGCCGCTGGAGGGTGAGGAGGATAGTCTGAAGCTGTCCCCCAGCGTGTCTCCACCAGTCACCATCTCACGGGCCACCTGGAGCAGCAGTAGCAATGTGTCCATGGCAGGGCACTCAGGCCACAGCAAGCAGAGGTGGCTGGCAGTGGAGGAGCAACTGGGTACAGGCAAAAGCTTGGCATCAACTTGGGCAGCAACAGCTTCCACCTGGCCTAGCAGACCTCAGCCTCAAGCAGTGTTGCCCATTTTCTAATTGGATCATTTCTTCTTTTATGTTGAGCTTTGAGAGTTCTTTAAGTATTCTAGATACTAGCCTTTTGTTCCATATGTGGTATATTAGATAAGGCTGCCAAACAAAACATCACACACTGAGTGGCTTAAGCAACAAGTTTATTTTCTGATGGTTCTGGAGGCTGAGAAGCCCAAGATCCAGGTGCCAGCAGGACTGGTGTGTCTGGTGAGAATGCTCCCTTTGAGTTACAGACTGCCACCTTCTCACTGTTTCCTTACGGGGCAGAGAGACAGTGAGCACTCCTGTGTCTCTTCTTATGAGGACACTGATGCTCTGGACCAGTGTTCCACCTGTTTGACCTCATTTAACTTTAATTACTTCTTTAGAGGCCCCATCTCCAAATACAACTATACTGGGGTATTAGGGTTTCAATGTGTGGATTTTGAGGAAACGAGATATTCAGTCCATAACATGCAGCTTGTAAATAGTTCCACACATCGTGTATATCTTCTTAACAAAGTCTTTTAGAAACTGAATTTTAAAAATTTTGATGAAGTCCAATTTATCAAAATTTCCTTTGTGAATTATGATTTGGGGGGTAATATCCAACAACTCTTTGCCTACCTCGGGATCTAAATAATTTTCTGTCTTTATTTTCCCTGAAAGTTTTATAGTTTTACATTTTACATTTTAGGCAATTATTTATTTTTAGTTAAATTTTGTATAAGTTATGAGACATAAAGGTAACTTTATTTGCCTACAGATATCTAATTCTTTGGCAACATTTGTTGAAAGGTGGTCTTTCCATTGAATTTTTTGTGCACCTGTTAAAAATTATTAATCATATTCATGTGGGTCTATTTCTATTTCAGTGAACGATATTCATGTTGGTTCTCTATTCTATTCCATTGATCTAAGTATCTGTCCTGCCACACAATTTAGTGTCTGTAGCTAAATATAAAGTCTTAAAATCTACCTAATTATTATTATTCATTTTTAAAGATGGTTTAGCTATTCTTTTCTTGACTTTAGATTTTTTTTATTTTTCAATTATGGTTGACATTCAAAATTACATTATTATCAGGTGTACAATTCAGCGATTATCGATTATACATTATATAACTAAGTGATCACCCCAATAAATCTAGCACCCACCTGATTCCATACATAGTTATTAGAATATTATTAACTGTGCTATACTTTACATCCCTTGACTAATCTGTAAGTAAAAATTTGAATTTCTTTTTTTTTTAATAAGTTTTTTTTTTTTTTAAGATTTTTATTTATTTATCTTTAGAGGGGAAGGGTAGGAGAAAGAGAGAGGGAGAGAAATATCAATGTAGGGTTGTCTCTCGTGTGTCCCCTGCTGGGAACTGGCCTGCAACCCAGGCATGTGCCCTGACTGGGAATCGAACCGAGATCCTCTGGTTCGCAGGCCCGCGCTCAATCCACTGAGCTGCACCAGCCAGGGCTGAATTTCTTAATCGTTCGCAGGCCCGCGCTCAATCCACTGAGCTGCACCAGCCAGGGCTGAATTTCTTAATCCCTCCACCTTTTTCACCCATATCCCAACACCCTCCTATCTGAAAACAAAATATTCTCTGTATCTATTAGTCTGCTTCTGTTCTGCTATTTATTTATTTTGTTTTTCAGATTCCACATATAAGTTAAATCATCTGGCATTTGTCTTCCTTTTTCTGACTTATTTCACTCAGTGCAATACTCTCTAGGTCCATCTGCTGGTATGTTGTTACGGAAGGCAAGATTTCATTCCTTTTTGTGGCTGAGTCATATTTCATTGTACTTACATACCACTTCACTATCTACTGATGGACACTTAGGTTGCTTTCATATCTTGGCTATTATAAATAATGTTGTAATGAACATATGGATGCATAAGTCCTTTTGATTTAGTGTTTTGGTTTTCTTTAGATAAGTACCAAGAAGTGGCATCACTGGATCCTTTGTTTCTCTTGCTATACTTTACATCCCTGTTTTTTGATGTGAAGTGAGTCCTTTGTAGCAGCATCTGTAAGGTCCTGTTTTGTTATCCATTCAGCCACCCTATGCCTTTTGATTGGAACTTTAATGGATTTAAATCACTTTAAAATCATTTGCATTTGAAGAAATTATTGATAAATATGTATTTATTCTCATTTTATTATTCATATTATTAATTTCCCCCCTTCTTCTTCTTATAGAAGACACTTTAACATTTCTTGCAATACTGATTTGGCAGTAATGAACTCTTAGCTTTTTCTTGCCTGGAAGCTCTTTAACTGTATTTTTATTCTAAATGATACCTTTCTGGGCAGATTAATCTTGGTTGTAGGTCTTTGGTTTTTATCACTTTCCAAACCCTTCTGGCCTGCAAATTTTCCGTTGAGAAACCAGCTGACAATCTTATGGGACTTCCCTTATAGGTAACTAAGTGCTTTTCTCTTGCTGCTTTTACAATTCTCTCTTTGTCTTTAACTTTTGACATTTTAATTATGATGTGTCTTGGTGTGAATCTCTTCGTGTTCATCATATTTGGGATTCTCTGCACTTCCTGGACTTGCGTGTCCATTTCCTTCTGTAGGTTAAGGCAGTTTTCCACCATTATTTTTTCACATATGTTTTCAACTCCTTGCTCTCTCTTCTCCTTTTGGCACTCCCATGATGTGAATGTTGGTACATTTGAAGTTGTCTCAGAGGCCTCTTTTAATATCCTCATTTATTTTGTTCTTTTGATTGGGTGTTTTCTGTTCCCTTATCTTCCAAATCTTTTATTAGATCTTCAGCTTTATCTACTCCACTGTTAATTTCCTGTTATATATTCTTAATTTCAGTTATTGTGTTCTTTTGACCATTCTTTCATGTTTTCTATCTTTGTTTCCTATCTCTTCACTTTGTTGAAATTCTCACTAAATTCTTTCCCTAAGTTCATGGAGCCACTGTTCTGTACTCTGAATCTAGTAGATGCTTGTCTACATTTTGTTTAGTTCTTTTTCTCAAGTTTTGTTCTGTTGTTTCATTGGGGACATGTTTATTTGTTCCTTCATTTTGACTGTCTCTTTAGGTCTGTTTCTATGTATTAGAGTTGCTACATCTCTGGGTCTTAGTAGAATGGCCTTACGTAGTAGGTGTCTTATAGGATCCAGCGGCACAGCCTCCCTGATCACCTGAGGTGCACATTGCCAGTGTGCCCTCTGCGTTGGCTGTGTACACCATCCTATTGTAGTTGAGCCTTGATTGCTGTTGGCATGTCAATGGAGGGATTTACCATAAGGCTGATCAGCTGTAAGACTGGTTGCTACCACTGTGGAGGACTAGCTATGCAGGAACCCATTCTACAAAGCAGGACTTATTTCATCAGAGTTCTGGGGGCCTGCTGAGTCCACCCCTTTAGTGTTCCTTTATGGAGGAGTTTGGGTGGTGCTTCCATGTGGTCTGAAGTTGTCCACCAAATATTCTGGCTCTAGGACCTCCTGGGAGCTACAGGTCAAGGTCAGCTGCCACCTGTGCTTTTCCCCAGACCACCCAGCATTTGCTACAAAGTTATCTACAGATGACTGTTTCTTGCGCTGCACTTGGGGGTGGCCAGGGAAGGCAAAGCTGCAAACCAAGGCCATCTGCCACTAGTGCCAGGCCTAGGGCCACTTATCAAGAGATACACAGCATGCCAAGGCCAAATGCTGCCTAAATTATGAGAGGTTTTAGGTAAGTCTGAAGCATGAGCCAAGTCAGACCATTTGTATGAAAAAGCCACTAGAAAGGGTTTGTGTGGGCCTTCAAGTTGGGTGAGGTCCCAGAGGGTGGGTTAGCAGCATTACCAGGTAGATGGAAACACAGATATGGCACCCACTTGTCAGTTCTGTGTGGGAAGGACTCAGGAAATAATGGCTTCTGCTAGCACTTTTGTCTGGGAGGAAGCTGCCCCTCCAGCTCTTGCCTGGATGCCAGCCAACTAAGATTTTTTTCCTGTATGTCCCTGTTGTGTAGTGCTAGAACCTAGAGTGATGTGAGTTCAAGCAAGTCTTTGTGCAGGACCTTGAAGAGGAGTGCCTGGGACTCCAGAGGCCCTTTGTCTCACTCAGCCACAAATCCCTGTTTATTTTTACAGCGAGAAGTAATGGAACATCTCCTCCTAACACTGGAACTGTGGGTTAGAGTGAGGGGGCTGTTGTGGGCCTGAGATCCCTTGCTCCTTAGCAGTAATCTCCACAGCCAGATACCCCTTTCCTTTATTCTCCACACATGGGTGTGGGCCCAGCCCATTGGCCTCTCCACCTATCCTACCAGTCTCGACGTGATTTCCTTACTCTTTCTTTGCCTTTCCATAATTGTGAGCATAATCTTGTTTATTACTTCAAAATAAATCTTACCAGAAAATTGATAAGAATTGTATTAAAACTATAAATTTGGAGAATTGACATTTTAATTATGTTGAGCATTCCAATATATGAACATGGAAGTTTTATTTATTTAGGTCATCTTTGATGTTTTTCAACAATATTTCATAATTTTCAATGTAGGATTTCTGTGTATATTTTATTAACTGCATGCCTAAGTATCTCATTTTCTTTGGAGCTGTTTTGATATTGTGTTCAATTTTTGTTTTTTCATGACTATTTTTAGTACATAGAAATGCAATTAATTTTTGTGTGCTGCTTTATAACATTTATACTGAAAATAAGCATAGCATGTGCTTTTTTCTTATGATGATGACTATTTTCAATATAATTTTTTAAAAAACTACTGTTTTATTTTTGAACAGCTGTTCACAGTAAAACATTTTGAGAGAAATGTATGTGTATTTGAGATTGAGAAATAAATCTCAGAGTAGCCATGCTGTTTTGGACAAGGTATTTGCAAGCCCTCGTTGCTTGGTGTATAATATTTAGTTAATACATTTCCTTTTTTTTATTCTTGAAATTTTTCAGACCAATTGATATATGTACGCATTATGAAATTCAACTTTCTAGACTGTCAATACTTTCTATATTTTTTAAGTAGAAATTTCTTCCTGAATCTGACAAGTCCTTTGAAGAAAAATAGCCATATTCCTAACTGGATTTAACTTGCAAAACAGGATGAGAGTAAAAATATATTTTGGCTTTTGTTTTCTAAATCAGCTTTCTAAATTAAGTGACTAGTGCTTGAGTTCTATTTTCAATTTTCTGGTAACATATAACAAAAACATATAAAAGGAAATTAAATATACCCAATAAGTATGTCACCTTGTGATTGATGGGATGTTTTTATTTTGTTGCATTGCTCTGCTGCTTAAATTTGTTTTTAGTTGATCAAGTTAGCATTATTTGAACTGCTTTTAAATGTACTTAATACCTGCATATTAATAGACAAAATAACAATTTAAATATAGAAAGCAATTTTATGAAGTAATTTACAAATGAAGAGCACTCTCCCAAAGGAAACACGGAGTAGGACAAATGAACACACATGAACAATGGAAAATCAATCCCTGGTGCTTTCACTTGGAAGATAAATTTAAAGCTGGTTTTCTGAGATCTCCCTTTTCTCCCTGAACTTGAATGATGAAAGGATGAATTGGGTGGGCATAGCTTATATTCAATGACAATTTTTGGAAGTCAAGTTAAAAATAAAATCATATACAGAATTTCCAGGCTGTAGCAAATGCTCATGGAACAAGAGACTTGTGAGTTTTCTTTATGTGGCTTTACTGGTTTAGCTTTCTTCTGAATCTGAATTTTGCATGTATATGGCATAATTACACAAGTGTTGAGGAAAGTATCTGAGCATAGTGTAAATGTGGATAATAGAAGTGTGTCCCAAAGGAGACTGTAGAGCCTCTAGATCCTTGTAACTCAAACAATTTCATTGAAGCGTTTGCATAAATTGTAAAGTAGCACTTTCACTCCCCTTCCTACTCCAGAATGAACTCTATTTACCAGTTTCCCTGCAACGGTACAGGAGTTCACTCCTTCTGTTGCGGCAAAGATCAGCAATGTAGATTTCAACTACAATGGGACACTGGCCATATAACCATATATTTGTCCTAATCATTATATTTCCCAAACTTCTTTTCTATCTTTTAATATTTCTATTGAAATAAATCAATTTGCCAATGGTCTTAAAACACATTTATTCTCCCCTATCTCTAATTCATAGTATTGGTATTTACATTGGTCTATTGGTCACTCTCAACATGAAGTAATTTTTTTCATTAATTTTTATGCAACAAAAACAAGAATGACAAAAGGGGTTTGGCAAAAGCATTCTGTATTTTAGTTCGAATTACCTAATATGTAAATAAATTCTTGAGAGATGAAGTGTATTTTCATTGTTACTTTTTGAAAACTACTTCACATTGCAGTGTCTCTTTCTAATGTGTTCTGCTTGAACGTTTCTAGTGACTGGGGTTGCTCTTTAACCTCGGCCTGTTCCACGCTATCAGGTAAATAGGATTACCAGAGTTATTCAGCTATTTCCTGCCCATTGGTCCAACTCTAGAAAAACAGAACAAGTTTAACCATTAAACATGGAAGGGATTCGCCATTGAGTGCAATGGTGATTTCTTGTCCAGTACTACTCAAACTTTCTCCCTATGGCAAGTTTCTGCACACTTGGTGATCATGGCTATTAGCCGATGGTTATGCTTGATTTTGCTAAGAGTTCCTTTCAGTTTATTAAATTATCATCCATCATTCTGGTACCTACTATGTGTCAGACATTGGATTTGATTCTGGGGAACATTTTAATTTTTACATATTACTTTCTGTTTTCTAAGATATATTCTAAATACTTTACAAATATTAACACATTGAGTCCTTTTACTAAATCTATGATTTGGTTACTATTATTATTCCCTTTCCTATGTGATGGAACCCAAGTTGCCTTGGCCACATTACTAAAAAGTGGTAGAATCAGGTTTTTAATGAAGGTTATCCATCTCTGGAGTCCATCAAAGTGTGCCTTTTCTCATACACTGTGCTTCCTGTCATACAAAGATTTTTTAAATGAACATAGAAGTATGTAACCCTGGAACTTATAGTGTGAAACTCACCCAGAGGAAGCTATAATGTGAGAAGGAAAAAAAGTGGGCCTTTGGAGTCTTGAGTGATCACCTATATTAAGCTACATCTGAAGCAACTGCTCCAAATAAGTTAGTTTTCTGTTTCTTGCAACTGAGTGTATTCTTCCTAATACAATCAAACTTCAATAGTGAAAAAAATGTTCACATTTCTCCGTCTAGAAATGACTTCAAAAGAATTCTTGTGGTCACAATGCTATACTTCCTTGAACACCATGGGACTGCATTGCCATTTTATTATATGTGATAGTGTTAATTTTAGGAATTATTAAAATACTCAGAACATTTTTCTTTGTGATTTGTTGCCAAATAAGATATATCTAATTCTTTCCCTATGCAAGTTTTAAAATCTAGATCTAAGATTATCCATGTTAAATTATATGTTGGTCTGAGCATTCTGGGATAATGAGTTTATTACCTTAATTATATCTTACAACTGCACAGCATAAGATTTTCACTACCAAATGTCACTTACATGAAATGCTATTAACATAAATGTAGTACATCCTGAACATGGATAGAATTTTCTTCCATATAAGCATATATGCATAGCTTTAAAAATCAAGGGAGGACAATCTTGGAAGAATCAATTTTGGTTTATTCGTACATTTGGGGAGATTCCGAATTGGACACAACTGCCAGCATGGCACAGCCGCGGTCTCCAGCTAGAGGAGTAGCTTTTTCAGGATGGAGGAAGTTAAAGTTGCTTATTGAAATTTATGTAAAGTTTTTTCTCTAATGATATGTAATAATATGGTTTTGTATGGACCAATTTAATATATAAAATTCAGATACCATTTGCTTTATAGAATTTAAATATAATGGAAATTACAAAATGGGGAAGTATTATGTGGTTTTTGTACTTTGCAACTATAAAGCACTGATGAGTAGGTGACAGCATTCCCAAGTTATGTTTCTGATTTCAAAATTGAAGGCAACCCATAGAAAATGGATTATTAATAAAAGTAAACAATTTATATGGCCCTGGCAAGGTAGCTCAGGTGGTTAGAGCATCATCCTGATATACCAACATTGCAGGCTGGATCCCTAGTTAGGACACATACAAGAATCACCCAATGAATTCATAAATAAGTGAAACCACAAATCATTGTTTCTTTCTCCCTTCATCTCTCTAAAATAAAAACAAACGTATACAACTTACAAAATTTTAACATGTAAAGTTTGGTTTCAGATACATATGTGTATGTTTGTAACATGATTGTAAAATATTTAATTAGTTTCCATGTATTAACCTAAACTTAAAATGTTAATAATAGGAATATTTGTTGATTGTTTACCATGTGGTAAACTCTTTCTGTGATGATCTTATGGCTCCTTCAGGTAAACTCTGAAGGTGAACATTCTTATTATTTCTGAGTAGCAGATAAAGAAACTAAAAGCTTCACTGGAATCACTGACTTATCCAAAGCCTTCACAGTAGTTCACTGACAAACTGAAATTACACTCAGCTATTCGCCTTCAAAGCCCAGTCCCTCAGCCACTTTTGCCTCTTTTCTATTGTAATGAATGTTCTACTGCACAGAAAGCTATACACCAATCTTTCTGTTCAGACATTGCTATAACACCTGTTAGTTCATGGCAGTGAGGGTCAGTTTATGATCTATAGAATAAGGGTGGTCTTTTTTAATGCAATCTATACATCTGTCTTGGGCTAGATTTCCCTGAAGCAGATCCAGAGAGCCGGACTTTATTAGGAAAGAGCTTGCAGGGAAGAGTGGTCAGGGAGTAGAAGCATAATAGGGAGACGGAAGCACTAGTTCATCAGCATGGGTATAAATCTAGTTGATCCTGGCCTCAGCTTAATCTTGCAGTGTAGCCCTGAAATATGAAATACACATTCAAGTGTGTCCTGATGTGAGGCAAAGAAATAGGATTTTCATACTTCTTCACTAGTCATTTACCAGTGGAGGGCTGTCTGGGGAGACTGAAGGTCCCAGAGTCACAGACAGGTGCCAGACTGAGAAATAAATCATACAAAATGGGAGGGGTGGGCTAAAAGAAATACTAAAATGAGCAGATCTTAGTTTATTGGTTCAGGATCTCATCACTCCAACTTGTATTTCTCCTGCACATAATCAATTTCACCTCTGACAGTTTTTTTTTTTTTTTCTTTTTCTATTTGGGGGAGAGAAAGAGAGAGGATCTTAAAGATTTATGATAGTGGAAATAAATCAGCATCAACAATGACTGAAATGAAATACTTGTTTAGATGTAGACATCAAAATACTGTCAAATTTCATTTGATTTTTTTTTTTTTTTTTGTTAAAGCACCCACCTGTTTCTGAATATAAAAGTACTACATTCAAAGTAACACACCAAACTCTTTTTCATATACTAAGGTGGGGGAAGGTGTCCCATTCCACAAATATTTCCCAACATTACTAGCAGTGTTCACATGAAGGCACCTGATTTTTCCCTGCTCCCCAACTGATATGACTGCTTTCTCTGCTTGTTTGAGGTGCCAAGGAAATGGAAGGTGGTTATTCAACATCATCAAAGCACTGGTTTCTACTTCAGTCTTTGCCATTGATTCTTGCTGCTCCCAGAACATTATCTACTCACTGCTATTGATTGCTAAAACTGTGACCCAGCTCTGCATTGGCCAATGATAAATTACCTCCAGGTCTACAGTTGGACTCATTAGGATGGAACTCCTATGAGGTATTGTTGGTACAGGCCTGTTCTTTCCTCATAGTTCTCCCCTTTTCAGGAGATACAAATTTTCTTAGAGTAGACAGTATAATCAATTTGTTTCCCTTAGGACTTCTCAGCCCAAGAAAATCAAAGGGTATCACTGAGATCTGTTTCTTTGCCTCTGAACTTTAAATGTCAGTTAAAATGAGCTCTTACGCTTGCTGTATTACAAATTTACACTTCTGACAGTCTGTATTTTACTTAAAATCCAGTATTTGGCAACTTTTTAGATTATTATTAATAGTAAATATTGATGTGTGCATGTGTGCACTATGCAAACAGACAGCATGCACTGAATATTGTTCATAATTACAGTGTTTTGATATAGGAAAGTTGGTTCTCTTACATTGACTTTATAGATAGAGGAATTTAGTAACAAATAAAATTAGTTACTTTCCCCGTGTATTACCACAAATTGGGTAACTTAAAGAACAGAAATATATTCTTTCATAGTATGAAAGCTAGAAATCCAAAATCCAGGTGTTGGTAGAGTTGGTATCTTCTAAGAGTTCTGAGGAAAATATCTATTCCAAGCTTGTGATGATTTGTTATCCTGGGTCTTTTTTAGCTCATAGGTGCATCATTCCCATGTCTATGCCCATCTTCACGTAGTCATCCTCCTTGTATCGTTGAGTCTTTATGTGATCATCCTCTTACAAGGCATATTGAATTAGCAGTCCACCCTACGAATTACATCTGCAATTACCTTGTTCCCAAACGGAGGCACATTCTGAGGTACTGTGGGATTCAATTTTAATATATTTTTGAAGAGTGATATTTTACCCATAACATGCATCACTGGCAAAACAGAGATTCTAAATCAATTTGGGGTGACTCTAATTCCATGCTTGTTTTACTCTTGGATGCAGGAATGAGAACCTTGGTACATAAGGAAAAACTACAAGGTGAAAAAAAAATAGAAGTAGATTCCCCCCTACCTTTGTTTTATAAGAAAGGAATAAGAGTACTTTTAGATTTTGTTACTCTTATAGCTACAGGGTGTTCGTTGAGAAAAATTAGGGGATAAATGGCTAGGTCTTAAATGAATAGTATAAAATGTATGTGTGAATTTGAGGGCAAAGCAGATCAGAGTGGTAGAAATGGGTGGTGTATAATTTGAGCAGACAGACTGTTTATTAACATGCAGTATTCCATAAACAGTGTTTCACTAATTTGGTTTGCTTGAGGCTTGAATGCATCTGAAGGAGAGAGTAAATCATAAGGACATTACTTGAAGGTAAGAAATGTGAGAGTAGAGACAGAATTTGAAAAAAGAAAGAAGTAACAACTGGACAAAAATGGTTGTTCCTTAAGACACAACACTCATAATTGTTCAGTCATTTGCTTCTCTAAAAAATGAAAAAAAAAAAAAAGATCAGGTTAGTACATTTGTAAAGAAACATGCAGCATTTATAGTGAAAGTTGATGTAATTTAGGGAATAGGGTGTTTACCTTATGAGAAACTGGACTGGTGATTAAACTGCAACATAGAAAAGTAGAATGATGGCCTCTCCGAGGATGTAAAGGATATAGAATGTCTCCGCAACTGAGTAAAAAAATGTTTAAGAAATCAGTGAGAGAATAACTTCAATTTGCATTTTCCTTTAAAATTATTAAACCCACATAATGTTTTTACTAGTAAGGACTACATGATACAGTATGTTTCTTTTTTTTTTTTTTTTTTTTTTTAGATTTTTTTTTTTTTTATTTATTTATCTTTAGAGGGGAAGGGAAGGAGAGAGGGAGAGAAACATCAATGTGCGGTTGCCTCTTGTATGTCCCCTGCCGGGAACTGGCCTGGCAACCCAGGCATGTGCCCTGACTGGGAATCGAACCGCGATCCTTCGGTTCGCAGGCCCGCGCTCAATCCACTGAGCTACACCAGCCAGGGCTACAGTATGTTTCTAAATAAATTCTTTGTATATCATTAAAAGAATTATCAGCCCAACTGGCTCTATGAAATCTTGGGGCAAAATCAAGCTTTGAATGTAATAGGATCTACTTCCATACCTAAAATATTTATAATCACAGAATCTAAATCTTAATTTTAGTTATTATAAACAGATAATTTGAGATATATTTTATAATATTATTATAAAAAGGATATTTTGATTACTTGATCTCAAATAATAAAATAACATTTCTTTAAGACATTAATTGTATTAAACTTTGTCCTATAGTGGAAAGATTTTGGTTACAGACTAGGAAGTCAGACCTTTGTGAGAAAAATAAGAAATCACCCATTATCTTCAAATATTATGATCACGCTTCATTATGTTATATGATACATATGTATTTAAATGTATACACTAACATAGTCAACAATTAAGAGTGTATCGGTAATGTACTGTACTATATATGATACATGTAAATATTTCATTTGGATCCCAAATTGGAATGATGGCTCCATGGTCTATTAAAATCAATGTGGTTATATTGATGCCAAAGTAATTGCCCAAGCTGCCTGATGAAAAAGCTGGAACTTTCAATTTTCCTAAATTCTTTCAAGTGTGATTGCAAATTTGTATTATAAAAGTCTTAACACTCATGGAATGTTATTTGACAGGCGGTAGCACAAAAGCTTGACACTACATGACATCACCAATATCTGACTGAATTGTTATATATCCATTCAGTTATACTTAATGCTTTACTGAAGGGCACATTTTTCAGACTTGTGTCAGATCTAAAAGTACAGAATGTTAGCCAAGCTCCTTTAGCCATTCACCTGTTTCTCTGCTTGGCCACACATTCAATCACCTAATGGAGAGAAGAAATCAAAACTTTAAAGTGTCTATAAGGGAGACATTTAGACAAATTAATCATCTGACATTAAAAAAAAAGCTTTTTAGGCTGAAAAAAGAAAGCTCTTCTTCACAGAAGAAGGCTAGATAATATATCTAAAGGAATGATAGAATTACAAAAATAACTATTCCCAACCCTCCGTGTAATGTAATCAGGCCTGAACCATCAGCGTATGATGAAATTCTGGGTGAAGGGCTATTGCAGAGCAGGATTTCATAAAGTGCCCGATATAACTCCATAGACTGCTTAACTAAGTATATTTACTAATTGGAAAAGGAGAAATACATTGGGGGAAACTGATAGTCATAATGTAACTTCCTGAACTACAGGACCAAACATCAGAAATATTGGGGCAACTTGATAATATACACTTTTGATGTAATGAAATATGAAATACTGAGCATTAGCCTTGAAATGTTTCCTCTAATGTGTAATCTGAATCAAATAAAAATTTTCAAACCTTACTTCCAGTTTGTAGGATTTGGGAATTAAGAAGAAAAACTTAATGGCAAAAATTAGATAAATTTAGAATATTGGAATTCTGTAAGACAAATGACCTAGCTTATTTGAAAAAGACAAAGAGAGGAGAGTTATAATGCTCAAATGCAGTATGTGGATCTAGACTGCATAGAAAAATAGAATAAGCAGGTGTAAAAGACATTTGACCAAGTAATATTCCATTGTATAAATGTGCCACAGCTTTTTATCCAAGAAATCTTACCCTTTGCGACAGAATGGGTATACCTGGAAAGCATTATGCTAAGTGAGATTAGCCAGTCAGAGAAAGACAAATACCATATGGCTTCACTTGTATGTGAAATCTAATGAGCAAAATGAACTAATAAGCAAACTTGTGACAAAGTCATAGACAGAGAGCAGACGGACAGTTGTTAGCAGGTGAGGGATGGAGGAATTGAGTGAAGAAGAAAAATAAAAAGAACTAATCTAAAAATACATTGGAGAAATCTAGACAGGATGTTAGGTAACATGATAGAGTTATTGTAGTTTTCTTTGGTATGGTTTTAGAATTTAATTTATGTAAGAGCACGCTCTTATTTTTAGTAGACATATGCTGAAGAAGAGCCAGTGTGCCTGCCACATACTTTCAAATGGTTCTGAGTAAAAAGGATGTATGTGGAGAAAGAGATAAAGCACACATGGCAAAATGTAAACAATTGTTGAATTAAGGTAAAGAGAAACTTATATTTATTGAACATTGTTTCTGTAAGTTGGATAACTTTAAAAATAAAAAGTTGGGGCAATAAGCCCTTCCTATTATTAAAAGTAAATTAATTCTATATTTCAAATACTTGATTCCTTTCAGGTGAAATACTTAATTGATCTGTGATCCTTCATGGACTAAAAGGTTCTTCCAGTAGTGACTATAACTTGATTATAATAAATTTGCTATAAATTATGTGGTATTTTGGCTAGAAAGTATTTTTATTAGGTGTTTTTTTGTTTGCTGAATTTTTAAAAAGTAAAATTATATTTTCCACAACAAGAAAATAATGTATTGCTTTACATACTTTTTTCCACTTAGGAAGCTTCTGGGCAGTTAAATCCTGGCATTTTGGATTACTCTCTTACCTGTCATGTTGCCTGGAAAGTTGAGTGCATGACTGCTGCACCATTAGCTGAAGTAGCTACCAGAAATTCTGGGGGCCAATGGTCTATCAGTGTCATGAAGCTTTTCTGCTTTCTCTTCTAACAAAGACCTGGTATGCACATTATAAAATAGTTGCAATTTTAAAAACTACACTTAACCATGACGCATGATACTTGCTTTCTCTTCATGAGCCTTACAACACTCTAAAATTGCCTTTCTCTTCCAGCTAAGGTAATAGAGAGACAACTGAGATAGATCAAGCTTTATTTCCTTTTAGTACCAGCAACAGGTTCTTCTGGGAGTAAAAAGATGAGTTTTTCTCCATCTTTAACTGAGAATTACAGCATTTCTGCACTCAAGTTTGGCCAAGGAAGTGAGTATACATATATTATTTTTGGTGCCATTGTCTTCTACAGACACTATCATACTATGTCTTATACCAGTGTTGGCTGACCAATGTCCAATAATGTGGTTAAATGTAGCTCTCTCCTATTCATTATGTTTTTAACATGACTAACACTCTCCATAAAGCCACAGTAGTTACCAAAAAAGAAGGGTCCATGTGATTACAGCTATTTGATAGTTACAAAGACGTGTGACAGAAAATGGGTCTGCAGTGACACAGGCATGAAAAGGAAACTTCGTTTGCGAAGTGTTTATTTGGGGCCTTCAATATGCAAGTCACTCTGCCTCTTATTTTCCACAGTGAAACAATGAATAAAATTTGTTCGTGATCTCCAAAATTTTATTATTGAATAGGGGAGACAAAATTGAGCACAAATGGCTGAAAATAAGACAGTGCCTCAAAAGGGTCATATGAGTACTATACGGATTTAGAAAGGGAAACAAAATGCATCTATAAACATCAAGAGAGCAAAGAGGTGGTGTTTTCACTCAGGTCTTGAGTGGCTCTATGGCAGTGGAGGCCTATGGACCCTGAATACAGACAGATATGTGTAAAAAAACAATCAGGTTATCCTGTTCTCTGGTTAACGCAAATTTCAGGAAATGATATTTTGTGGACAAATTATAAAAGGCTGTAAATGCCTGGATAAGAAATTTGAATTTTATTCTTCACACAATGATTCTAAAAATGTGATTGAAAAATCACACTTTTATGCATCAGATTTCATGCCCTACTTGTCGAAAATATGGAATTCCTGAGAACTTCATGAAGGCTATCAAATTTTGGTTTCAGGCTATAGGACCTGCATATGAGCATGTGCAAAATCATCTCTATTGACCTTTAAAACTAACAAACTTTGGATAATATTTTCTTAGGTACTGGGGTATCACTGAGATATTTTGAATGGAGAAATGTATAATAATTGCTATATCTTATGTAGAATGATCTAGCTAAACAGACATTGTTGCTCAAGGATGTTGGGGCCTTTAATAATCCCAGGATGAGTTACTCGCATGAAGGGAAGGTGTCCTTTGTGCAATGGAACCCTAGACATCCTTACTGACAGTAGTATATAGATTATGCTGGTCCTCCATATCTAGACTGCAGTAGGCCTTCTGAAACTTCATGGATTTCCAAGTCAAATTCAGAGATCTTGACGAGAAAATGGACTATATCATAGTGTTAAATTGAAATTCTGATCATGCCACTTATTAGTTGTATGAACTCATACAAATTGTTCATATTATGAAGGACATACAAATAGTATTTAGTCATAGAATCATAAAGATTACAAAGGATACAGCCTATAAAGTGTATAAATAGGTTGAAATGATCGCTAAAAAGATGTACAAATCAACCAGATTGTAGATTATAATATTACTTTTTTAGGTGTACCTTTTGTCTATTATATATTCTTTTTTTTCTTTGTAAAATATTTTACTTATTTATTTCTAGAGAGAGAGAGGAAGAGAGGGAGAAAGAGAGGGAGAGAAACATCAATCTGTGGTTGCCTCTCACACCCCTTACTGGGGACCTGGCCTACAACCCAGGCATGTGCCCTGACTGGGAATCAAAGTGGTGATCCATTGGTTCTCAGGACCATGTTCAATCCACTGAGTCACACCAGCCAAGGCTATATTTTATACATTCTTCTTAGTGGCAACCCATGTGTTTTGTTTTTTATCATTGTTGTTTGTTTATTACTATTTTAATACTAAAAAAAAATGTGTATTAACTGTTCCAAAGGGTGAGAAAAGTGCATTGCAGCATCTATGGGAAATTAAAAAGTAAATTTAGTCAGTAGTGAGAGATAACAGTTGAACTTAAATAATATGACAGCTAATATGTGCTACTAGTAAATAATGAAAAAAATTACCTAAGAAGAGTCATAGTAATTTGGACAAAATTATAGACAAATATCATCATGTAAGGCAATCATTTTTGTGCATAAGTTAATGATAGTTGAGAAGGATAATGATTTAAAAATATAATTTTCTCTTCTTTTCCTCATATAGCTCCCATTGTGGAAATGAATTCACTGACTCACCTGTCATATTTTACTGTCATCTATCATCTTTTTAATGAATTTATACAAAATATTCTTATTAATGGATATGAGGTATTCAATAACTCATCTCATTCATATGCCTGCCAATTGATTTTAAAATGCTTTAAGGCAGGCAGAACTCATGTCTGGTACAGCAGAGAGAAGTTCCTATCCTGGAAGATATTGGCAGTGGTGGAAACCAGGGAAAAAACCTGCACAGTGTTAGTCAGTTTTGCCATATTACAAATCTACCATGACTGTCATGGAGATTTATTCCACTCTTTCTCATGATTGCTAAAATAATACATATTTTATTATGATTAGAATTTGAATATTTGAAATTTCTGGCAAACTGTTACATGGCCATGAAAGCTTTCTTGTTAACATAGTTTAACATTTTCTTTTTTCTCTTATATTGCCTACCTACTATAGCTTTAATACCATCTTTTGCTTACTTAATGTTATATTTTCCTCTCTGGAATGTGACACTTCTTTTCCTCTTTGCTCTGCCACTTCTTTTTCTTCATCTGTTAACAAATCTTATAATCAGTGGTCAGTTTCAGTTTTTATAACTCTCCAACATCACCTTGCAAAAATTTATCTTTCTGAAAACGTGCCATTGCAAATGATTTCATACCATTTAGGACAAATTACCATATGTGGTGACTTACTGATATTCACGCCTGGTCACTTTTGCTAGAACATAAGACACCTAAAGACAGGGGCAACTAAGTCTACTGCCCAGTCATTCCCAGTCTTTGCTCAATAGTTATAGAACAAATATTTCATAAACTCATGGGTTAATGGATAAGATAAGAGATAGGTAATTTCTATGAGGACTAGGGTTATATTAGCTTATTGATGGCTATAACTTTAGCTTTCAGTCTCTTCCTGGAAGGAGTATCCAATAAATAATTTTTTAATTAAAGAACTCATAATGCTAAAAATATTAAAGTAGAGAAGAAAAATCATTCTGGTAACTAATTTATTTTAATACACTTTTTAAAAACACATTTTAAAAATAAAATAACCAATTGTTATATTTCCTTTGGTAAAACATTATAATTATTTTTAATGTTTAACTTTCATTGTGTTCATTGGCTTTGTCTGTCTATGTTTGTTTTGCCAGCAAATTTCATAGTTCCTAGAATACAGCAAAGGTATTTTAAACACAGGAAAGAATGAATAAATGAATAGAACTCTATGATCATCTAATAAAATTATTTTAACATATAATGATTAAAATGGAATAATATGTCAAGCATGTGTCAGTCTGCAAAAGTTTTGTTTTTATTTGTTTACTTAAAATATTTTTAAAGCAGTAGATCATATATAAAAATGGCTATATTGAATTGGTGTTTTGGGATTATTAAGGTATATTCCAGCAGTGGAATCACTGGGTCAAAAGGCAGTTCCATTTTAAATTTTTTGAGGAAATTCTATATTGTTTTCCACAGTGGCTGCACCAGTCTGCAATCCCATCAACAATGAACTAGGGTTCCCTTTTCTCAACATCCTCACCAACACTGTTTGTTGATTTATTGATGATGGCCATTCTGACAGGTGTGAGATGGTATCTCATTGTGGTCTTAATTTGCATCTCTCTGATGGCTAGTGATGTTGAGCATCTTTTCATGTCTATGGGTCATCTGCATGTCCTCCTTGGAGAAGTATCTGTTCAGGTCTTTTGCTTATTTGTTAACTGGATTTTTTTCCTCCTGGTGTTGAGTCTTATAAATTCTTTATATCTTTTGGAGATTAAACCTTTGTCCAATATATCATTGACAAATATGTTCTCCTATATGGTCAGTTACCTTTTCATTCTGATGATGGTTTCTTCAACCACACACAGGCTTTTTACTTCGAGGTGACCCATTTGTTTATTTTTTTCCTTTATTTTCCTTGCCCTAGGAGATATATTAGCAAAAATATAGCTTCATGGGATATCTTAAGTTTTACTGCCTATGTTTTCCTCAAGGACGTTTATGGTATCACAACTTATATTTAAGTCTTTTATCCATTTTGAGCTTTTTCTGTTGTATGGTGTAAGTTGGTTGTCTACTTTCATTTTTTTATGTGTGCCAGTCCAGTTCTCCCAACATCATTTTGAAGGGGCTATTTTCATTCCATTGTATGCTTATGCCCCCTTTGTTGAATATTAATTGACCATAGACCCAGGGTTTATTTCTGGACTTTATATTCTGTTCCATTGATCTGTGTGTCTGTTCTTTTGCCAGTACCAGACTGTTTTGATTACAGTGGCCTTGTAGTATAGTTTGATATCAGGTATTGTGATCCCTCCTACTTTGTTCTCCCTTTTCAAGATTGCTGAAACTATTTTTTTTTTGGTTCAATATCAACTTTTGAAATATTTTTTCTAGATCTGTGAATTATGCCATTGATATTTTAATAGGGATTACATAAAATCTATAGTTTACTTTGGGTAGTATACACATTTAAATGGTGTTAATTCTCCCAAACATGAACACAGTATATGTCCCATTTATTTGTATCTTCCTCAGTTTCTTTCTTTAGTGTTTTATAGTTTTCCAAGTACAAGTCTTTTACATCCTTGGTTAAATTCATTCCTAGGTATTTTATATTTCTTGTTGCTATAGGAAATGGGATTTTTTCTTAGTTTCACTTTTTGATAGTTCATTGTTGGTGTACAAAAATGTCATCAACTTATGAATGTTGACTGTATTTCACTGTTTTGCCAAATTCACTTATTTGGTACAATGTTTTTTTTAATGGAGACTATAGGGTTTTCTATGTACACTATGATGTTATCTGTGAATAATAACAGTTTTACTTCCTCCTTTTAATATAGATGGCTTTTTTTCCTTGTCTGATCACTGTGGCTAGAACTTCCAGTACTATGTTGAATAAGAGTAGTACAAGCAAACACTCTTGACTTATTCCTGACCTTAAGCGGAAAGCTTTTAGGGTTTTTCTGCCTATTGAGTATGATGTTGGCATTAGGTTTATTGTGTATGGCCTTTATTATGTTGAGGTATGCTCCCTCTATTTCCACTTTGCTGAGTGTTCTATTTTGAATCATAAAAGCGTGCTGGATTTTATCAAATGATGTTTTTAGCATCTACTGATAAAATCATCTTTTTTCGTCCTTTATTTTGTTTATGTGATATATTTAATTTATTGATTTGTGAATATTGTATCATTCTTGCATCACTTAGATGAATCCCATTTAATCATGGCATATGATCTTTTGAATACATCACTGGCTCCAGGCTGCCAATATCTTGCAGAAGATTTTAGCATCTATGGTCATCAGAGATATTGGCCTACAGCTTTTTTTGTGTGTGTGCCTTTATCTGGTTTTGGAATTAGGATAACACTGACCTTGTAAGAAGGGTTTGGGAATCTTGCTTCTTCTTGAAATTTTTGGAATATTTTGAGAAGGACAAGAATTATTCTTCTTTGAACATTTGGTAAAATTCACCTGTGAAGCCACCTGGTCCAGGGCTTTTGTGTGTCAGGATTTTTAAAATTTATTTATTTATTTTTCCTTCTTTAAAAAATATATTTTATTGATTATGCTATTACAGTTGTCCCATTTCTCCCCCTTCATTCCCCTCCACCCTGCATACCTTCTCCAATCTACATTCCCCCCTTTACTTTTTTGTTTGTTTGTTTTCTTTTTTATTTATTTTTTAATCAGTATTTTTAAATTGTTGATATTGTACAGTTTTCTGTCTTTTACCCCACCCCCAGCCCACCACCCCAGCCCTCCCCACCTTCCTCCCATTTCCACCCCCCATAGTTTTTGTCCGTGTGTCCTTTATACTTGTTGCTCTAAACCGTTCCCCTTTTCCCCTGAAATTCCCTCCCCTCCTCTGGTCACTGTCAGACTGTTCTCAGTTTCAGTGTCTTTGTTTATATTATGCTTGTTTGTTTGTTTTGTTGATTAGCTTCCTGTTAAAGGTGAGATCATATGGTATTTGTCTTTCACTGCCTGGCTTATTTCGCTTAGCATGATGCTCTCCAATTCCACCCATGCTGTTGCAAAGGGTAGGAGCTCCTTTCTTTCTGCTGCATAGAATTCCATTGTGTAAATGTACCACAGTTTTTTGATCCATTCATTAACTGATGGGCACCTAGGTTGCTTCCAGCACTTGGCTATTGTAAATTGTGCTGCTATGAACATAGGGGTGCATAGGTTCTTTTGGATTGGCGTTTCAGGGTTCTTAGGATATAATCCAAGCAGTGGAATTGCTGGGTCAAAAGGTATGTCCATTTTTAGTTTTCTTAGAAAATTCCATACCGTTTTCCATAGTGGTTGTACCAATCTGCAATCCCAACAGTGCACTAGGGTCCCCTTTTCTCCACAACCTCTCCAACACTTGCTGTTTGTTGCTTTGTTTATGAAGGCCATTCTGACTGGTGTCAAGTGGTATCTCATTGTAGTTTTAATTTGCATCTCTCTGATAGCTAGAGATATAGAGCATCTTTTCATGTGTCTCTGGATCTTCTTTATGTCCTCCTTGGAGAAGTGTCTGTTCAAATCCTTTGCCCATTTTTTTAATTGGGTTGCTTGTCTTCTTAGAGTAGAGTCTTGTAAGTTCTTTATATATTTTGGAGATTAATCCCTTGTCTGAGGTATTGCTTCATTTTCACTAGTTGTTATCAGTCTGTTCAGGCTTTCTGCTTCTTCTTGATTCAATTTTAGAAGATTGTATGTCTTTAGAAATTTATCCCTCTTTGCCTAGGTTGTCCAATATCTTGGCATATAGTTGTTCAGGGTAATTTCTTACAATCCTTTGTATTTCTGTGGTATTGGTTGTAACTTCTGTTCTTTTATTTTTTATTTTATTTGTTTGGGTTCTCTGTCTTTTTGTTTTTTCTTGATGAGTTGGGTTAAATGTTTGTCAATTTTGTTTATCTTTTAAAAGAAACAGCCCCTGGATTCGTTGATCTTTTGAATTGTTTTTTTCAGTCTCTATGTCATTTAATTCTGCTCTGATCTTGATTATTTCTTTCCTTCACTTCTCTCTGGGGTTTGTTTGTTGCAGTTCCTCTAGTTCTTGTAGATGCAGGGTTACTTTGTTTATTTGAGATTTTTCTATCTTCTTTCGGTAGGCCTGTACTGAGTTAACTTCCCTCTCAGGACTGCCTTTTCTGCATACCATAGGTTTGGGTTTGTTGTGTTCATTTTAATTTGTTTCCAGGTATACTTTTGATTTTTTCCCCTTGATGTCATTTTAACCCATTCATTATTTAATTGCATGTTATTCAATTTCAGTTTTCTTGAATTTGTTGAGACTTGTTTTGTGGCCTACCAAATGGTCTATCTTTGAGAATGTTCCATATGCATTTGAAAAGTATGTATATTTTTCTTCTTTGGGTGAAATGTTCTGTAAATATCAAGTAAGTCCATTTGATTTAGAGATCATTCAATACCACAATGTACTTGTTGATTCTTTGGAAGATCAATCCATTGTTGACATTGGTATGTTAAAATCCTCTATGGTGACTATATTGCTATTAATCTCTTTTTTGAAGTCCTCTAAGATTTTCCTTATATATTTATGTGCTCCTAAGTTGGGTGCATATATGTTTACAAGGATTATATCTTCTTGGACTTTTCCCTTAAGTATTATGTAGTGACCTTCTTTGTCTCTTGCTATGCCTTTGTTTTGAGGTCTGTTTTATCTGATATAATATTGCTAATACAGCTTTTTTTCCCCACATTCATTTCCTTGGAATATTTTTTTCATCCCTTACTTTAGCCTGTGTAGTTCTTTTTTTTTTTTTTTTTTTTGAGGGGTCTTGAAACACACACACACACACACACACACACACGGGTCTTGTTTTCTTATCAATTCTGCTACTTTATATCTTTTGATTGGAGCATTTAATTCATTTACGTTTAAGGTTATTATTGATATGTACTTATTTATTTCCATTTTTTCCTTTGTACCTATGTCTCCCTCTCTCCCTCCCCCCCCCCATCTTCTTAAAGCAGTCCCTTTAACATCTCTTGAAATGTTGCTTTGATGGATATGCACTCTTTCTATTTTTAGGGAAGCTCCTATTTCACCTTACATTTTAAAAGAGAACCTTGCTGGGAAGAATATTCTTTGTTGCAGGCCTTTCCTTTCCATTACTTGGAATATTCCATGTCATTCCCTTCTGGCTTATAGTGTTTCTATTGAGAAATCAGCTGATAGCTATATTGAAGCTCCTTGTATGTTACTAGTGGTTTCTCCCTTGCTGCTCTTAAGATTCTCTCTTTGCCTTTAAAATTTGCCATTTTAGCCCTGGCTGGTGTCACTCAGTGGATTGAGCACTGGCCTGTGAACCAAGGGGTTGCTGGTTTGATTCCCAGTCAGGAACATGCCTGGGTTGTGGGCCAGAGCCCCAGTTGTGGGCACATGAGAGGCAACCACACATTGGTGTTTCTTTCTCTCTCTCCCTTCTTCTCCCTCTAAAAATAAGTAAATAAAGTCTTAAAATTTTTGCAGTTTTAATTATGATGTGTCTTGGGGTGGGCCTCTTTGGGCTCATCTTGGTTGAGACCCTGTGCGCTTTCTGGACTTCTGTGACTTTGTCCCTTGTCAAGTTAGAGAATTTTTCTGTCATTACTTTTTCAAATGGGTTTTCTTTCCCTTGCTTCTTTTCTTCTCCTGGTATCCATCTGACGCAAATATTATTACATTTCATGCTGTTTTGCAGCTCCCTTAAACTATCTTTGTTCTTTTGGCGTTTTTTGGAGGGGTCTATCTTGTTGTTTTTTTTTTTCTACTTTGTCTTCCAACTTGTTGATCATTACTCTGCTTCATCTAGCCTGTTTTCAATTCCTTCTGGTATATTCTTCATTTCAGATATTGTATTCTTCATTTCCTCCTGACTCTTATTCTTTATTTCTATGTCCTTTTTCATGCTGAGTTAGTTCCCACTAAGTTCCTTGTAGCTCCCATAGAGTTCCTTATAGTTATGAGTTCCTTGAGCATCTTTATAACTATTATTTTGAACTCTATATCTGATAAATAGCTTGTCTCAATTTCATTTAACACTCTTCCTAGGGATTCTTCCTTTCCTTTCCTTTGGGGGTTGTTTCTTTCCCTCCACATTTTAGATGACTCTTTTTGTTTGTTTCTGCATGATTGTTCTGCTTTGACTCCCTGTCTTCATGTAGTTGCCTTCTGTGATAGGAGACCTATGGGACTCAGTGGTGCAGTCTCATTGATCTCCTAAGCTGGAAGCTCTTGGATGTCCTGTGTGCCATTTATGTGGGCTGTCTTGTTGTAATTGGGTTTTGGTTGTTGTCTGGTCTTCTTTTGATGGGTTCTTCCCACCACTTGGCTAACTGAGATTCGCACCACCCACCATGTCTTGTATGCTGTTGTACAGGTGCTGCCAGAACAAAGCAAAACAACCCAGGAAACAAAACCCTAAGTATGAAAATAACCTCCAACCACAACCACACTATCAACAAAAAGTGAGCAAATATTAATAAAAGTGGAAAAGAATTAAGACTGTTATAAGAAAGATAAAACAAATATGAGAAGACAAATGTCAAGAAAATGGTTTTGAGAGGCTGGACGGAGGAGAAATATTAGAAGTGAGAAATGGAAATAAGGTGTAGAAAGGGAAAAAATAAAATTTAAAATGAAAATAATAAGAGGAAGGAAGAAGTAAAAATAGAGTATGAGAAGGGAGCAATAAAATATGGAGTTTGAAATAAAGCTAAAATAAAAATATTGAAATAATAGAAATAAACTTAAAGAAAAAGAAAAATGTTAAAGAGCCATGCAGGAGAAAAAAATGCATGAATAATAAAAAAGACTGAGGTAAAATTCATCTCAGCAAATTCTAGTGTTTTCCACTGTCTTCTCTTTGTGGATTCACCCTTGGTAATGTCAGGTGGTGCTGTAATCTAGCCTTAGGCAGCCAGTTCAAGGCTACAACTGATCAACAGTCTGTGGCTGTACCTTTTGTAATTGACAAGTCCCAGCTGTTTCGCCTATCAGCTTTCCATCAGGGCAAGGCCCAGGAGTGGTTCATCTAGTGACTGAGAACACTGCGAGTACCACCTCCACTTGCCTCTAGAAGAGGCCTCTGGTGTGATCAGGAGGATGGAAACTCTAGGTCAACCCTGGGAGGACAGTTCAGTCTTCAGGGAAGACAGTAGGAGTGTTTCCTCACCCGCCCCACATGTCTTACTTAGTCTGTCCCAGATTATTTTCAATGATGTATAGTTTCTGATGAATTTTCCATCTGTTTCCTGTGAGGAGCCAATCTGTGTAAAAGGGTCCACACTTTCCTGCTTGGCACTGATGACAGTTCTGTATAAGAGCTGAGTTGGGTGGGGCCCTGAACATTTCTTGCTGAGCCTGCCTCTAATCCCTCTGCTCTGATGGTTTCAGTGGATCGGGGCACGAGGAATCAGTGTAGCTCATAGTATCTGATAGCAGGTCAGAAAGGACCTTTTTAGAGCTTCTTCTTTTCCCTGTGGATATGCACTGAGCAGGTAGATCCTAAGCCTAGCTTCACTGATCTGCAGAGCCTACAATCCTGCAGGTAGAGGTTGAGCACAACAGCCTGTGAGGGGACCTGCCTGGCTACAATGAAGCTCAGGTACTCAGCTCCTGGCAATCTGGTTCCCAGCCTGCTGCTCTTGCAGGAGATTCAGACCTGAACTCTCCACTCTGTATAGCCCCCTGCTCACCAGCTGCACTGGATTGGGTCCCACAATCCCTGTGCCATGCCACTTTCTGTTCTTCCTGCACAGCTGGTCTCAGTGAGACCAAATAGCACTTTCATTCTGGTTTCTTTGTTGACAGAGCCACTGCGCATGCTAGCATGGTGTCCTTGCCTTGTCATGCCTCAACTCCCTCTTTTAAAAAAAGTCTCTATGTGGTACCTACTCTCTAGCACCAAGCCATGTGCCAGCTCTCCATATACTCCCCTTCCCCAGTAAGCCAAAAGTTTCTCTTGGTCAAGGCTATCCACAGCCTGCCAGTACCTTCCAACAGTTTTAGGAAATAAAGTTTCTCTCTGAAGTTCTCCTGGTTGGCACTGCAGCTATGGACATGCTGCTTGCTGTGGGTGTGCAGCCTAAGTCTTCCAGACTTTGTATATCCTTTCAAGTCTCCCCCAGTTAAGGGTGAGGGCTTCCCTATTTAGGACCATGGCCCCTGTTCTGGGAGGGGAGGGAGCTAAGAAGCTGCATTTTCTGTCTGGTCTCTACGCTGCTGCAGGCACAATTCACAGGAGATTTCCCCATCAATTCCTTGCTTCAAAAATTCAAATCAGCTGAGATTCCATTGATTGTTCAGGTCACTTGTTGAACAATGAGCAGAAAATCTGTGCTGGGGGCATGAGCAAGTGGGCTCAGCTTCATCTGCTCGGCTGCCATCTTCTCTACCTCCCTCATGATATTTTATTATTTTTATAAGTATTTCATTATACTTTCCATATTTATGTGTTATAGATACTTATGTTATATTAGAAATAGCTATTATGCATATATGCATTATTATAAAAGTTGTCATATTACACATTATATTATGAAAAGTGCTGCTTTACCTTTATTGTTTTTCTTTTAGTTATATTTTGTTCATTATGTTTTATTTTTTTGTTCCATATGGGTGTGTAATTCTTTATTTTGAATTTTAATATATAGATTTTTAGATGTGTTTTATTATAATTCAGCATACAGCTTATTTAAAAAAATACAATCTAAGACCTTATGTCATTTTTAGGGACACTCACCTATATTGCTGAACTATTTAGACTTATTTTCTAAATTATATAATTGTGTTGTTTGCTGGGTATCATTATTTTTCTTTTCTCCTTTAGCCTCACTTTCTCACTTCTATGAAAGTGATCAGGTTTTCTGCTACTTCTTTCGTTTTCTTCCTTTTTTCTTTTTTTCCTTTGATACTTTTTGTTCTTCTGATTTAGATGTTGCGGACTATGTGTATATTATTTAATAATACTTTAAATTTACCCCATATAATTAATGCAAATTTTCCATTAAATCTGAATTTATTCTGCATAGCTATCATCCTCAACGCAACAAAACTCTTAGTGCACTCAAATCATCCACTGCATATCTGATGCCCTAGCATCACAGCATCATTGCTTTGAAGTGCAGTGTTTTAAGACATAAAATTTAGTGTCTCATAGTCAACACTTAAATGTTTTTATCAGAACCTTTTATTATTTTATATTATCTTTTCTCTTATATATTCTTTCTGGTTTATTATTTCACTAGGATAAGGTATGCCCACAAGATTTTTTTTAATGTGAATGCTTATGTGACAACAACAATCTCTCTTGATACATTAGGAAATGCCTTTACATTGTCCCATACTGGAATGATAGTTTTTCATGTTACAATATTTTGGCTTGATGGTTACTTTTCCAAAGCATTGGGGAAATATTGCATCATTATCTTTTAGAATCTTTTAGTACTTTTGCTAATAAACTTAATTATTTTATGGTAGAATATTTTAATTTTTGTGGATTAAAAAATTATTAATTTTTTATCCATTTTGTTGTTTAGTTTACTGTGCTGTGTCTACATGTGAACTTATCTTTATCTAGCTCTGTGCTAGGAATCCCAAATTAGAATCTCAGCCATTTGCTCAGTTGACTCTTTCTACAAAAACTATTTGAAGATATGTGATGGGTATGCTTACATGGACAACAGTGTGTGAGTTCTAGGGGAGGAGGGTATAAGGGACTAAATGGTAATGGAAAAATATAATAAAGATTAAATAAAAAATTTAAAAAATAAACTATTACTCCATGGCGAATCTTTTAGTATCTTCCACTTCAGTAATTTTACAAGAGACTGTGGCAATACTGCGGACACTTTATTAATTAAATACATTTTTATTCCCAAGATTTTTAGTTTTTTTCCATATCTACTGTTGTTATATTCCTGCTAATTTTGTTACCAAAATTTGTTTTAGTTTTTCACCATTTTTCATGCCTTTTACAAGTATTTATATGAAATACTTTGTTACTTACTTCATAAATGAATTGCATGTGAAATAATACATTACATATAGATGGGATATCTTTCTTAGCCTTACTTTGCTCCATGTGATTTATAATTTGGTTGACTAGCTCAATACAATTATTAATTGTATTACTTTATTCATTTATTTTTCTTAATTTATTCACTTATTTTTCTCTCTGACTCATTGTTTTGCTTACCCATCTCTTATGAGTTGCCTCCAGGAGTCCTTTCTCAGAACCATTGTCCAGAATCAGATATTGTAATGACCTCTGGGTCTGCTGTTTCCAAAGTCATGGCCTTGTACACTGCTCAGCAATCATATTTTATTACTGGCTTATGGAGTTGTTTGTTTTATTTTTATGCATGGCAATTTTGTTTGAGTTTTTATTTTTCTGTCTTATCTGTCCATGCATATTTGCAGCACAGGTGGTGAATCAAATCACAGACTCACTTTGCATTTTAACTGGGAATCTGTGTGACCGTTAAAATGTACTTTTGAATCATGATAGGACTTCATTGTCTCTTTTTGTTGCTAATGCTATGAATTCTCAATCATTTGCTCATTGTTATTTAGCATCACTGGAAAAACTTTGTCATAATGTTTTATAAGTTAAATTTTTAACGTAGAAAACTCATTTTCTGTAGATTTGGAATTATAGTTTATTATATTCTTTAGCATGTGGAGAGTAAAGTGGAGACATTTGATTTAAATATGACTTAGGATACCACTTAAAGTAATAATAACTAAAATATCATATGCAAATATTACATTAAAATGTAAGCAATATACATAGAGGGTAGAGCAATAGTGTGGCATTGTAGAGTATTCAGAAGAACATTGGGCTCTGGGTTAGGGAATGGAAATCTACTTTAGCTTTTTCAGCAAGTAGGTAAAAGAGCTTAAAAGAATCAGTACCTTCTCTGATTATTTGTTTCCTCATTAGTAAAATTAAAATGTTGGGATACAGAACTTCTAAGATATTCTTCCAGCTCTAATACACGGTACTGACATTTTAATTGATGTTATGCTTTTGCAGTGCTATTCAAAATATGCAAGTTATTTTAATCAGAGTAAAAGCAATTTTTATAGAGGTTTGAACTGTAAAGGGAATAAATTCCAAATGAGACATTTGGATTTACAAAGAAAAATAACTGGCAATCATACACAGGTAGCAAACCAAATCATAACAGAAAAGAAAATACTTGTAGTCACACAATAGTTCAATTTCTGAAGAACTCACATTTTTTTCTTTTTTCTTTTTTTGGAAAAACTATCTCTTCTGGGCAATAGAAAAGTACAAGATTGTGTTTTCAATTTTCAAGTTTGAAAATTACTTTAATCCACTGCTTACTTTCTATTTTGGCCTTGAACATAAAAATGAGTGCCTAGAATTCAAAAAAGCAGAGTGATAGTACCAGCATATTTTATAAGGTTTTCATTTCAGTGCCTTTTTTTAATGGCATAGAGAAAAGTGGACAAATATGTACTCACTTCTGAAAAGGCAAGGGAAAACCATTTAAAAAATCTGGTTTTCTTTTGTCGACCCTGAGAAAAAAGATACCTACTAGGAAGGGTTCCTGGTGGCTAACTGGGCTGAAATTTAAAACCAGAGCAGAGCAGCTTTTTCTACACCAGGACCTCTTATGCAAACATCACTTCAAGGAGAAACCTGCATTGAATTGCTTGCCTCCCCACTGAAATGTATGCCTGCCCTATGATCTTGCAGGCTCAGCAAGGCCCTTGTAAAGGACTTTCTGGAATTGTATTTCAACCAATGGGACAGAGGCTGTCCCTGTCTAATGAGATCAGTGCAACTATATCCCCATCAGCATCTTCACGGACCAGTCAGAGATGCTCCATTCTGACCAGTCAGGACAGTGCCTTTTGGACAAGTCAAACTGCAAGGATTTGAAATCCTCATTTGCATGAGGACATATGAATCAGGGATTAGGTAGGGATGGGGACTTCTTCTGCTTATATAAACCAGCTCCTCTCTGACTTCCCCTTTCCACTAAAGATGGGAGAGCTGGAACACTGAAGATGAAATAGCAAAGCTGTCTAGTGGACAGAAGTGGAGAAGAGCAGGCAGCACAGAGCTGTCTAGCTGGAGAGGGGCCACCTTACCCCAGGGCCTCCTGGCAGCAGCCATGTTGTTCCACAGCCATGCTGTCTCCTAACTAAGCGGTTGAGCCATTCTAACAGCTGTGTTGTAGCACAATTGAGCTGTTTGCACTGAGTAAAGTTTCCTTCTTCACCACACTCCGAGTTGAGGATCCTTGTTAGAGTTTAATTGACACCAATGGTCATCAGTTGACACTTTTTACTATAGCAACAAAACATTTTATGTGTTTAGGTAATTATACAGTGATAGTTACTATTCTTTGGTAATTTACTTGGTCCCACACATGTACAAAGTGCTTCATTTTGTTTTATAATTGAAGCCTTGAAACAGATTCTCCTAATTTATAGATAGTATACTTTTAAAGGATTGAGCAGGTAAAAATGTTGGCATGAGTTTAATTGTAGGCAAGGATCAAGTGGAAATCCTGTCTGCATATCTTCAGTTCCTGTCATAACATTTAGCTCCTGTTAGTTGTGTTTTTTTTCTCTTTGTTTGTTGTTGTTTTGGTTTTTTTTTCCCTGAATTGCTATTAAAGAGAGTGCTTAACCTCTCAGAATGCTATGTGGGTGGAGATTTGAAATGTTCACCAATCAAACAAAATATACTTGCACATAACAGAGCTTTCCTAGACTCCTTAAAAATTTTATACAGGGTCTAGGGTTCCTGGGTTTCAGAATTCAAGCTGTTTTATATATTTTTAAAAATTATTTTTGTATGAGCTGTAATTATTTATCACCTGGAGAAGTGCCTAAAGTTGACCCTTATCATGAAACAAATAATTTCTGTAGAAAATGTTCCTATTGATATGATAAACAGCTTCATATCACATCAGGTTTTCTGGCAAATAAGTTTCTAGCCTATTTACAAAAGCAAAATTTTTTCCAGAGATTTAGGGTTTTGAAGTTGCAGATGAAGGGTAGTATACCTACATGATATTACAAGTACAGAGAACTGGAGGAAGGAGAGGGGAATACAAAACTACATTTGAAATCTACTTGTATTATGCAGAAATATATTGTAACTGAACACCTTCTGGGGATATTGAAGTATTTAACTGACATTGTCATGAACTTTCCATGCCCTCTTGAGATACAGCAAAATTGTGAAGATGACTGGTTGGGTGTAGATAGTGTGACAGTTTGTGTTAGAAAATAGATTAGTTTTTATACATGAAGTTAACAACCTACAGGGAAATAGGTCCAGGGCCTTCAATTCTTCAGACAGACACTTAGCAATAGAATCAACAGAAACAAGAAAAATCAACAAGTAATTTGAAAAGGGTTTAAAAATTAATGAGCCGCCATTAAAATGCTGGAGTCATTTTAGGGAGTTTAGGCCATCTTGTTGCTCATATATGAAGTTACATGAGAACAAATTTAAAAAGAGAAAGAATCTTTTAAGAGAAAGAAAAGAGACATTTACTAAGTAGATAGATAGGTTGGATAAATGAAATAATGAACATAGCTGGCACATAAACTTGTTTAACATTGGTAGTTTGTTAAACATACATTGTATCTTGTACATAATGAAAAATGTCTAACGTATATCTATTTAACATTTTTCTGTACAACGTTTTAAATTTTATACCATGCAGTGAGCATTAATATAAGAACTCTCTGTATTTCAAAGTCAATGATAACACACGGAAAAGGAGAATTGTGCATATTTTGGAGGGGATGCTGGATAGAATAATTCATTGAAACATAGAAAGATAGAACATAACAAAAATTTCTAAAAACAAAAATAATTTCTTTTAAGATTTTGTATCTTTTCAACAAGTAGTGTTATCCTTTTTAGAAAAAAATAGGTAGTATATATAAAAATTATTTTGTGTCTATACATTTTATGATTCTTTTAGTGCAGTGTTCTTTACCTTACTTTTACTAAGAAAACTGGCAGCGAGTAGTGTGCTAGGGGCTTAGCAATATTAAATTCGGTGATGCTTCAGGCTGAGCACTTTTGCCAGTCATGACAGTGGATTTGATCAATGGTCTGGAGGTTAAGTCACACATTTCTGAGTCACGAAGCTCTGATGAAGGAGCACTGAGCTGTGGTCAAATAGCAGTACTTGCCAGTTAGACAACCTCTAACAAATCACCTCATTTTCTGAATCTTATTGGTCTTTTGAAATAATGCTAACTCAAGACTTGCACATAGAGCATTTTGTAAATTGGAAATAGTAGTAATAATAATAAAATACCAAGCAATACCAGTAGTATGTTGTTCTAACAGAATAATAGCCCAGTGGTTTAGAGTCTCTTTGTCGAGTTCAAATTTCAGTTTTTACCTAATGGGATTCTTATCTTAGACAACATACTTAACCTCTTGCGTCCTAAGTTTATTAACTTGTAAAATAGAGACCATATCAGTAATACTACTCTTCCATAGAGCTGTTGTCTTCCAGGATCTGTTCTGGGGGCATCGTCCTGTCAGCTATGACCTCTCTAGGTCTTCTCAGCCCTATGATCGTGGTGCCTTGAAGGGTCAAAGCTTCCTCAAGCCTGATCTGCTCCTTCTTCCACATCCCTACTTTCTGAGGTTTGGTCATCACCTAGAAGGCATCTCAGCAGCTGTTTCCTCTGGGTTCAACCTCCAGAGTAGCCAGAACTGATGGTTTTCTGGCTTGGCTGTCTGCTAACAGGCAGGAAGATTGTCTGATGGCAGGATTGAGAAAGCCAAACTTAGATAAAATTTTTAGTAATAGATTTAAAGGGACAGTTTTATTCACAATTCGACCGGCACTAGCATGTTAGAATTTCAGTACGGCGGTGCTCCCAAGGCTTCCGGGTTCAGCAGTCCTCCTTCTCTAAGATGTAGACTGGCGCCACCCTGTGGAATCCACCCTGGGAAGTCTTGGTGGTTTACAAAGTCTTCTGGATTTCTTTATATTATCAGGGGTATTCATAAACATATATTTAAAATGGACACATTTTGATATTATTTTATTATGAAAATATTATTGGAACCCAAATAAATTATTTGCCTTAAATTGTGCTGAAGAAAAAGGTATGGGCTTAGCTCGCTTGTAGTGAGCAGGGCAGTGTAGTGCCCTGTTTTGGAAGAGGCTGACTGTGTGGAAGATTCCAAATGAGTCTCTAGTTTGCACAGACGATGAGCTTTAAGTGTAGAAGTATTAATACCCATAGCTGGTTCCTTATCGACTATGAGGTCTTTTGAAGAATCTCACTGAGTATTGTATAAAATCCTGTAATAGAGAGGAAGTCCTTTTGGTTGGTTTGAGATCTCTTCAAAACCACTCATTCTATGTGGGAAACACCCTTTGATAAACACAGAGTTGCTCTCTCCCTTTGGAGGAACAAGATTTGCCCTGACAATAAATGGCACATGCTGAGGTATATGACTACAAGCATTTGAGGCTTTGGGGCCACAAGTGTTTGTTAATATTCCTTTGTGTGTTTGACAGCCAGGAACATGAGTGCCCACTGATCCCTGGACGAGATGAACGAGAGCTACAGAAAGTCAATGCTTCAAAGAAATGGTCCATCCCATGTTTATCTGCATCACACCTCCTAATCACAGGTCCCCATGAAGAGTGATGTATGGAGCTGGAAGGTCTTAGGGCCACAGCAGGTACTTGCATGCCCTGGGCTGGCTTTGTAGAGAAAGGGTCAACAGGCTAGTTTGGAAAGCTCAGGGCATCGTTGAATTTGTTTGCAGTCCCCAGCTTGGGAACTTTTCCCATTTAGGGTTTCTGCCCCGCACTTTGCAAGGTTTCACAAGTAGTGGACCATCATGATCTGAAAGTTTTTATCTCTTCAAATGTTTGATTTAACTGCCAGAAAGTTCCTTCCTTCTTATGACAGCTCAGGACTAGGTCTCAGAGGTAAGGCACTACTGTACAGTAATACAAATCAAATCACCTAGTGCTGAAGGGCTTGCTTTATGAAAGGTACTGTATTAACCAGAAAACCTCTTTTCTTCACCTATTGTTCACAGTTAATTTTCCAATTGACTGTATTGAATTATTTCTTTTTGTACAGACTGATTTTGGGCAACATGTAGCAGTTACTGCATATTTTATGCAAAAGAAGAATATGATATTAGTTGCTTTTAAGAAATTCTGGCATTGTATGTCCACTTTTGTAGCATTGTTACTGGACTTATTATTATAGACTAAGGTCCCATCATGCTTTTGTAAAATCAAGTAAAACCAATTTTTATAAAAAAATTATCAGTGGTAGTGACTTCCATTCTCCAGCAATGAAACAATGCAGACAAAGTGCTGGCTCCTGTGGCAGGCTCGGACACCGTGCTCAGTAACCTGATTTCCCAGGTGGGCGGGCCCCATCCGCGTCGTGAGGGAGGTCTAGGCTCAAGTCGCAGGAGCAGATCCCAAGAGAACTCAGTAGGAGAACTAGGCTACATACATGGAGAATCACTATGCCTGAAGTCACTTGGAATAACTTTTACCTATTTTTCTCTAAATTAGTTTTAATAAACTCCATCTTTTCTCATTGAAACTGGTTTTGTGCTTTGATTCATATTTGTCATGTCATTTCAAATAGCTAGACTGTATCTTCTGTGCAGCTCATCAGTGCTTTTAAAAAATAGCAAATTATCTTTTTATATCTAATATTATTCAGTAATGAGTAAAAACTGATCTTAAAGGCTTATACACTGCAAAGCAGTCAGTTTATAGGTAAATTTGAATATAAAACAGTAATCAAAATATATTTTAGAACTAATTTTGAGTAAGATTTTCAAGATTTATAAGAAGGTTATAAAAAAAGCTTTGCACACTATCATTTTTCCAATGGGAGTTAAGAATTTGGTGTTATTCAGCTGACGGTGTCAGGAGCCTGGATCCTGGACATTTGCTTCTTTTCCTGAGGTACAGTATCCTGAATTAGGGGCAGGGAGAGAGGGAAGCACTGTGGGCTTCTGTGGGTATCCAAAACAACTTTGATATCTTAATGAAGACATTAGGTTACTACTCTGAGTCTGTATAGCTTTAAATAAACATTTCCTTTCCTTTTTCACACACACACACACACACACACACACACACACGAATTTGGTGTTATTTGTCTAAATTCAGTAAGTTACATATCTCTTCTGTTGCTCATGTGTTTTCAGGTTTCTCAGCTTTTTTGTAAGTGATTTGAAGCACTCTTAACACATCTTTCATTCACTAAATGGAAGAAAAAAAAGAGTAGATTTTCCAATAGTTCTGATTTTACCACCTTGCTTACAAAGGAGAAGTTTCCAAAGCCATAAGTCACCTTTTTTCTTTTTCATAAGATGATATTTTATATTATTGGAGTGTTTCACTATCCTAATTGTCTTCTTATTTATTTATATTCTGTTTATTTATGACATATTTTCCTAAATTATCAGCTTTCATATATTCCTGTCCTTTTCTATAAGTGAACACATTGCTTCAAAATTAATGTAAGTGACATAAATGACCTCACATAAGTCAGAGAAGGCTTCGTGTAAATAGTATTTTATGAAAAGTCACAATTTGTTTAGCCTATATTTCAGAATAGCTATTCAAACCATGAAGTGAAGAGTTATAAATAGAAAGAGGAGGAAAACTATTATAATCTTGACAAATAAAGGAGAATTTGGCCATGCATGCAGGCTTACAGTCCTTAAACAAACTTATACTTCTTGCAAAAAATTGAACTGTATTTGAAATCGTCCAGTCTCTTTTTCTATTTGAAGTCAATGGCTAATTGTGACCTCATTTTCACAATTGAACTGGATATGTAATTATATTAATGCTATATGTCTCTTATTATAAAATAAGTTATTCTTTTTAATTATATTTCCAATGTTAGGGCCACATTGTGTAGAAAATTATTTTGCTCTCAAAGGTCTTCATAACACAGTCCCCTACCATTCTTAGTTCTATTCAACCATTGTAAATATCTAAAAATGAGTGTTTCATAGAAAAATTATGTTTAACAATATCTAATGTTTATAAGTACAAATGTTTAATGGAAAAATAATAAAAAGTGTCTGGGTTGCTTAAGGTTCATTATAGTTTTATTTCATTCTCTAATTTCCTTAAAAAAAAAAACAAAGAATTTATGGTGTGGTCAAGGATTCAGGTATGCATTCCATTACTTTATGATCAGATTGGTCGTTTACAGCCCTTCAATTGGGGAAAAAGCATCAGTGTGGAGAAGGGGTTACAGAATGACGAGGTGACTGCTCAAAAGCAGGTAGATGCATTTCTGGAAAAAGAAGTTATCATGTTTCTAAAGTTTTGAGATGATGAAGGGAACACTGCTAACACAATCCCTGAGCTTGGCTGAGTGAGGACAACCTTGTACTGGAGGATTCAGCCAATTTTGGGAATCCAAACCTGCTGATGGTAGACTAACATCTTACTGCTTAGTGGAAGAGACACATATGAGAATTACTCAAGAGACGGGTAATGAGAAAATCACATGAGAGATTCCTTCACCTGAATAAATGAAAGTGAGCATTGGGAAGTTTAAGAGATTTGATAAGTATATTTAAAGTCCCAGAGTTATCGGTTACAGAGGAACATTCCAAATAAAACTAAGAGACAGATTAAAGTCAGTGTAAGGTATACATCCATGATTAAATGAATAATTGACTGAATCATCACAAAGTTTAGTGAGAAACATATCGGATTTCACACAATTGCATCACTACTTGATAATATAACCGACTGTTCTAATTAATTACTGTCCTTTTAGTTTGTTTTATTTTTACTTTTTTAATTTGTTTTAATGGAAATATTCTGTTCATGCCAATAATTTTGTACTAATATATAAGAACCACTGGCTTTACTCTGAACACAACTATGTATAGTTGAGAAAAATCAGTAATATTCTACCACATAACAGCTTTAAATACCTTGAGTAGGTGATAATCTTCTTGTAAATTTAATCCATACATTTAATCAGGCTCTGCATTAGCATTTGCATTTGTCTATTTCACAAGAAATTTTGAAGGATATGACTCATTTTAAACAAGTGGTATAAAACAAGAGAGTCTCAAATTGAACAGTAAATGCTATCTTTGATTTAATCTATTATGTCAAAACAGAATGCTGACTGGTAAAAATTTCAAGCAGACTTAAGTATAGTGCTCCCCAATGAAAGATGGAGAATCTAGAGAAATATGTTTCACAAACAAAAAAGTGCTTAATACTCTATTGAAAAGTAAGGTGTATTTATGAATGTATTGAATAATACTGAATTCTTTCATTTTCACTGAGTATGATTTTAAATTCCGTTTGATAGAGAATGCAGTGAGTCATTACTGCATTTTTATTGTAGCCACCAGTGCAGACAATATTCTCGTTAATAATTAATTTCTTCTTGAATACAATGGAAATACCTCTGTGGTATCATCCATGTTCATAAATCTTATTTTTAAATACAAGAAAAACTAAGGTGAAAGGAGATCATATGCTTTTCTCACTGTCATCTATGAAATTAAAGACAGATTTAAAATAAAGAGCAAATGGTAGATTATACTGGTTAATTCAGGAAATAGATCCAAACACGTCTTGTTCCTAGGAGATTATTCCATTATTGTCAATTTAGCTGCACAGTGAAGTATGTGTATGCATGCCGGTGCATGCATGCAGACATGTCATTCTCCGTATTCACTATTAGAGTATTTTTTGTTTTTAATTATAAAATTTTAAATGATAGTTATGTTTAATCAACCAGGAAGAAATCAATTTACTCTGGCACTAATTACACTTGGACTTTTAGATTCAGAAAACAGGTTGGTTTTTCTAAATTTTAACTCAAGCCTTGGATAAAAAAAAGCTTTGAAGACCTTTGATAAAAGACATAATAGTAAATTAATTTTTACATAGGAACTTATTTCAGAAAAGAGAATTCATCTGATTTTTAGAAATCCAGTATGTTTAAATTCTTGGGGAAAATAATAATGGAATTGTGATAGATCCTCCCATCTATATATTTAAATTGATTGAAAGTTTTAGTGATAATTTAAACCATAGGTCTCAGACTTACAACTCAGTTCATTAAAGATTATTGAACCTATGGAGGAGGGGAGCAATAAAGGCACGGACTCCACAGCCAAAGGGGCTATTTTCTTCCCTTCCTTTGCTTCTTTCCTTCATTTCCCCCCTTTCTTCCTTTTATCCATCGCCCTATCCTTCCTTCCTTCCTTCCTTCCTTCCTTCCTTCCTTCCTTCCTTCCTCCCTCTCCCCTTTCTTCCTGTCTTCCAATTCTTTTTTTCTCTATCTAGGAGAACATTTTTATTGGAATTTCAAAAGGTAACAGAAGCCTTTATTTATCAGCGCTAATGTTTATGCAGGAGCCAGTTAGATAAACATGTTAGCATTAAGGTACAGAATAATCTAAAGTTATTTAATTGTAATCTCCAACCCCAAATCATGTCTTCACACTGTACTGAAGGGAGAGGGGCCGCTGACTACCTGTCCCCACACAGCTGCAAGATTTCCACAGGCCTCACACTCTACCTTGAACCCAGTGCAGAGGCTCTGGGACTTGTTTGATAGCCTAGTCTAATCCTCCCTTGGGCCTGGAGTGACATATTCTTGTCATATTGACCCAGGAATGAGAGAAGAAAGTGCTCAATTTGTGGACAAGCATCTCTGAAAGTAAGGGCCCCAAAGAGCTTAGGACACTTACACATAGCAAACCATTTCCCAATTTGACAGAGATAAGTCATTCCTCCTCTAGGTCATAACTAGGGAGTGGTTAAGGGTAGGATAAAAGGACAAAGCTTTTCTTAAAAAAAATTTTGGAAGATAAAAAGCAATGGTTATTTTATAGCTTTCTATGCTCTTTGGCCATCCCAAATCCCTTTGCCTCTTCTCTGTGGCATAAACCTGAATTTACTGTTATTACTACAGTGTATATCAAACTAAATTAAATAATTTTATCAGGTAGGATATCAGAATAATTTACTAAAACAGTGGTTTTCTGCCCTCACTTTACATTAGATTCACCTAGGGTATCACTTTAGAAAGATAATGATTTAAGACCTCAATCCCTGAAAGACCTAATTAGTCTACAATAAGACTCCTGCCTTGTATTTTATAGAGTCCTTCAGGTGATAAGATTATGCAAACAGGATTGAACGCCATTGCTCTGAACTAAACAGATATTGACAACAACAACAAAAATTAGGCAATTCAATACATAAAATGTGACCTTTTAACTTACATTCTAATGATGGGTAATTATTTTAGAAGTCTTATTTAAAAATTACTTATAACATCTTGACTTAAATGACTCTGAAACAAAGGTCCATGCAAGCCCATTTTAAACTCTCGTCTGCTGTCTCCAAATGCAGGAATCAAGTGGCCCGCCTGGCTGCTGGCTCACGTGGTCTGTGCTGGGAAGCCCAGTCAGGTGCATAGGACAGGCTGAGGGTGGGATGCATGGAAAGAAGCAAGCGACCATTTAAGTAGCAGTAAGTGTGGCTTATGTCAAAAGCATTAGAAAGGACAGTGTAGGATGATTACTTAATCAACTGCAAGAGTGTGTAATACTTTTGCTCAGATAATTTTACAAACTGAGAATTAATGAAGTCTTCATAAGTGAACTTAGGTTCAACAAACAAACAAACAAAAACAAAAAACCTAAAACGAAATAAATACCTCCCTGAGCTCCTAGAAAATTACAGAACTTGCAAAACTTATTCTTTCATGTCCAAGTAGATTTGAATGTGCTTCTAGGTTTTTTCCATAGGATGTCAGACATGGAGGGAGACATACTTTGTGAGAATTGAAATTAGGGCAGCAACACAAGGTTCCACCCTCCTCACTCAATTCCCCTTTAGTTTCTCTGAAACACCTGACAACCCACAACTCTCCCAATAGGCTCCGTCCCTGAGTTAGAGTGAGGGGTTGTGAGGACATGGTCAAAAAGACTACAACGCACCTTCTGAAGGCATCACAGTCACACAACTTCTCGTGATGGTTACCCTGAGGAGATGGTCCAGAAGTGTCAGATCTTCCTATTTTTCAACAGAAGCCCCAAATCAGAATGCTTAAATGAAGCTGACTGATTTATAAACTTTTGTGTGGAAAAAACAAACAAACAAAAAGGCAAGAAATCCAGGAGTCAGAACTGGTCCTAAACACTCCAGCTTAAGGCTTTTTGATTAGAGAGACAGTAAAGGTGAGACTATGGCTACAGCGTTCCAGGCCCCTGTGTGGTGGCTGCATGTGGCTGTTCTGTACTATCAGCAGATGTCTCCTTTGGGTACAGTATAAATGATCAACTACATGCCTTACATTGGCCCTGTTTTCTACTCAGCTCTCTCTAACGCCTCTTAGAAACCCCTGATTTATGTGCGGAGATGCTATTTCCCTGCTGGAAGGTAGGACCCCTGATGGCATCTACGTCTAGCACCTACCAGGATGCTCTGCCTGTGGAGATTAGCTTTAATCTATAAATCATTATGATGCAGGAGCTATTATTATTTTTATTTCACAGATAAGGAAATTGAAGGCTAAGTGATTTAAAACCTGTCTAAACTTAGGCAATTTGCGGTAGTGCCGAGATGTTTGACTCCAATGGCTGTGCCTTAAGCCACCAGAGTGCATTCTGCTTAATGCTTTCCTGGGTGTACTCATTCTTCCCCTTTTACTATATATTGTAAAAGACTAACATATCAGAGAAATATGGTACAGGAAACAGTAGCACATTTCTATTCTTAGTGATCTAGAGGTAAATTAAAAATATACATTACAATACTTTACACATTTTATTTGTCACAACATTCAGTTAGTATTGATTCTCTTTACTAATAAGTAATCTGGTTCAGAATAGTAAGTAACGCAAGACCAATATCTAAGGGTGATAGGATTTGAAGCTGGGTATTTGACCAAAGTTCAATTATTTAATACTGTTTGGTCCACTCTTTACTTATTTACTCTTTATCTAATCTTTAATAAAAAAGGGGGCAAGATGGTTTTTCCTTGGCTTAAGGATGTTCCTTGTCCCTTTCTCTCAAAAGACAGGTACCAAACCAACAAGGAGTCTGGTTCAAACCGTATTCCTACTTTGTTGCTTTAGGTACAAAATTCTCAACTCAAAAAAAGAGGATGTGTTTGTAGCCATTTTTTAAAATTTCATGTTTTAAATAAAGAAGCATAAAAGACAATTACTAGAAATATGTTGAAAAATATCAAGGGAAAGAAAACACAAAGATGTTTATGACTCAGTGAGACAACAGAAGGTTTTCCAGCAATTTTTCTTTCATGTCTAAAACTTAGGAATTTAGGAAGAAGCCTTGAAAAGCTTTCATTTAATAATACATCATTATAATATCAAATTTATTGTCAATAACCTTTGCTTTTATTCTGAATTTATAGTTCCTTGTTTTCTCTATTAAGAGTTGTTTGACTTCGAAAGCATTTGTTTCCCCTAGCCAAACATAATAATGTTATACAATATAGATTTTTCAGGTCCTAGAATTCCTGAATTTTCTGAATTTCTACAAATTTTGTTTCAGTGACAGAAATCTTGATGCTAGAAATTGAAGTATGTGTAATTTCCAGAAATGCTATGTTAGTAATTTGGTTCTAAAATGATGGACCATTTTATTACTATATATTTTTTATGTTCCCAAGTATACTTCATATAAAAATGTATTTGTATAAATAGCCAAATGAATTTCCGCTTAAGAAAATAAAAATATTGCTTAACAAATGTTTAGTCTCGATCCTTTTGATTCCTTTAACTTGATATCTAAAATAAATAATGCTACCAAATAAACAACTTAAGCCATTATCTTCTTAAGAATTTTGGAAATGTGTCAAAAAATAACCCACAAATGAAAAGTTACTAGAATTTCATAAAAGAAAAAATCTCAATAGAAAAGGAAAGATAAAGTGGAGGTAAAAGGCAATTAGGTTTACAGTTTTTTTCTTGGCAAAAAAAAAAATACTGGCAAGAAAAATTTTAAGAATTTAAAAAATGTTAATGTAACTTAAAGACAACCTCTAAATGCATGGTTTCATTCAGCAAACAATTTTGTGCTATGATGTTATTGATAAAGTGTCAAAGTAGCCATTTGCTGATGGTTTATTTGAATTATTTTAAGAAATATTTTCTGAAACTTTACTAAACTTTAAAGTCAACCAAAGAAGGTAAAGCTGAAATATCTAAAAATTCTCAATTTTGCATCACAATATGATAGTTGTTCTATTAGAATAGAAAACTTAATAATAACCCAATCACAGACCTGAAGATTTAGCCCAACAGAGATAAATACATAAATAAAAAGATAAAAAAAATAGAAAATTTTCTTTTGTTACAGGGTTCTGTGACTACTGGTTTTGCTGTCACTTATTGCAGCTAAGTTCAGTTGTAGGTGGGACCTGACCATTGGTGTGACCCTGATGTCACTCCTATCATTACCCAGTAGTACCAGAGCTTATGGGGCAAGGCTGGCTGCTGTTAGCTCGATGTCAAAGATTTAACATTTATCAGAGATGGACTGAAAGCTCAGATCTTCTTATCTTCTCACCAATTCTGATATAGACAGATAGCTGTATAGGTATTGAAAGAACTCATTTTTCTTGAGTGAGAGAAATGTGTCAAGGTTACTTAGAACAAAAGTAAAAATAATTCAAGAAAGATCTCAAAGGAATTTAGGAAGGAAGGAAGGAAGGGAAAAAAGGAGGGAGAAAGGGTGCCAGTGCTGTAAAATATTATGTATTATTACAATAAAAGATAGATTTAAGAGCACAATCGGGTTGGGTTTAGAGCTGAGACAGAGTAAATCGTGTGCATCTCTCAAGTTGTCTTGGTAACAGGAATTTCACCTAT
The DNA here is from genome assembly GCA_039655065.1 of Glossophaga mutica. Lineage (NCBI taxonomy): Eukaryota > Metazoa > Chordata > Mammalia > Chiroptera > Phyllostomidae > Glossophaga > Glossophaga mutica. Next base: position 168,475,697 of record CM077304.1, on the reverse strand, counting down.
TGTTAGTCCATTTTTATATTTTTACTAATGAAAATTTCATCTAGCACTTTCACCTTTTATACTTACAGGATGAGTATTCCAAATAGAAACTAATTTTTAAGTGCTTGTCCTTTCAGCATCTTTTTAAAAGTCAATTATCTTGCAGAAATCATAAATCTCTAAGATAATGACTCCTACTCTATAGAAAGGTCTATAAAATAAAAGTTAATTTTCTCATGTTGGAACAGAGTTATTAGCTATTAAAAATGCAAAACTTTACCATTTTCTCTTTGTACTATACTGATTTTTTCCTCCACTCAGGGAAGTTCCAAAATTTATCAGCTACATTACCACACTTTGGCTATTATTTATTTATACCTACAGAATGGAAGTCTCCCTGAGATCCTTAGGACCCCTCTTTCTTATTTTTTTCATGCCAGATAGATCTGTGTGGCACCTAGATCCCTGGTCTGACTTTATTCTCCTCTAAGGAAAGCTGTTGGGAGAAACTGTGCTGCGAAAGTGAACTGACAACAGACAACTCCATGACAAGAACACTGCAATTAGTGGAAAGGTTAGGATATGAAACAATGCCTAATCAATTTAGACCCACAGAAGATCAGTTTCCATGGAACACAGAAACATAAGCAAATTTCTATTTAGTTTAAGATTGAAGGATGTAAGAAAATAGTTGGACAACTTGTTGATATCTGGAGGTGTTATAAGTTTTAAAGGATACATTTGAAGATGGGAGATTAGAAGAGCATGTATGGTCTGATGCCAGAAATCCAGGAGAACATGAATGATTTAATTAATCAGGACAAAGATGGCTGGAGGTAGGGTTTGAGCTAGAATAGGGCTAGGGCTAGAGAACAAGTAGCTCTGCCTTTATAAGACAGGAAGAAGACTCAACCAATGTTATATTTATTTTATTATGAAGGAAGGAAGATGACAGATTAGGTTTGTACATCTAGTGGTTGAATTTTTTTTAATTCTTATTTTTTCTTTCTCTTTTTTTTATTGTTGTTCAAGTACAGTTGTCTTCATTTCACTCTAAAACTCCCGCCACCTTGCCATCCCCACTCCCACCCTTGATACTACCCCGCTTTGGTTTTGTCCATGGGTCCTTTTTACATGTTCCTTGACAACACTTCCCCTTTTTCTCCCCCTTATCCCTTCTCCCCTCCCCTCTGGTTACTGTCAGTTTGTTCTTTATTTCAATGTCTCTGGTTATATTTTGCTCAACTTGTTTGTTTTGTTGATTAGGTTCTACTTATAGGTGAGATCATACGGTATCTGTCTTTCACAGCCTGGCCTATTTCACTTAGCCTAATGCTCTCCAGTTCCATCCATGCTGTCACAAAGGGCAAGGGCTCCTTCTTTCTCTCTGCTGCATAGTGGTTGAAATTTTTAAAATTTCCAGTTAGATGGTTCCTATCAAATTATTACTAAAATATTTTAAATGACATTTTTTGATCACTACTTTCTCTTTTGGCAAGGTGCAAACAAAGACATGGCAGTGACATTATTAACATCAGTAGTAATAGAAACAGTGGTGGAAGTTGTAATAGAGGTAGCACCCTGGTGGCAGTTAACAAAGCAATAGCATCTAATGAGCATGGGCTCCTGGATCCTTCCGTAGGTACCTGAGTCCCCACCAGAGTAGACTTAGTGGCAACAGTGAACATGGGCTCCAGGTAGCACCTTCTTTTTCTTTCTTCCTGGAATGAAACGCTACCTAATTCCTTTTGTTTCTTCAACCATTTTAAACTGCTTATAAAAAAGTAAAAACCCAACTTTAAACCCAATACTCACTTTGAATTTCCCTTTTGTTAGAAATAACTGGAACTGTTTTGTTTTTCATAATTGGATTCTGACTTAACCACAAGTATGTACCCTAGAGAGAAAACCTTATGTATGTGTACCTGAGGATAGGCACAAGAATGATCGTAGCAGCAATGCTAACATTCCAAAGATCTGAGAAGAGTTCAAATGCCTATCAGCCAAGGTTTGATGAAAAACACAATGGACTTTATATAGGTATAAAAGTAAATGAATGTATTTCCATGCAGCAACATAAATGAATCTCAGCAACATGTTCTAAAACACTCATTAAATATAATTCACATATAAAATTCACTGTTTTAACATGTACATTTTAGTGTTTTTAGTATATTCTTAGAGTTGTAGGGTCATCATTATCTAAATTTAGATAATTTTATCACCCCCAAAATAAACCCCATACTCTTTAGTAGTTACTCCTGATTGCACAGCCCACACCCCAGCCCTGGGCAACCACTATTCTGCCTTCTGTGCCTATTTCTACTCTGGAGATTTTCTATGAATTGAATCATACAATACGTTTACGTATGTGTGTTTGTCTTCTTTTACCCAGCATCCTGTCATCCATCCAGATTCATCCATACTGTAGCTTTATCAGCACATCATTTTTTTGATTGGTAATGTTCTACTGCATGAATATGCCACATTTTGTTTATTCTCTGTTGGTTGATTAGACATTTAGGCTGTTTTTACTTTTTTTGTTATAATCAGTAATAGTATTCTGAACATTTATATATAAGTTTAAGTGTGAACATATGTTTAAATTTTTCTTGAGTATATATATACCTATTAGTGAATGTGTGTGTATGTCACATTTGGCTACTTTAAATACTTCATGGAACATGGAAGTGCAGATATCTCTTCAAGATAGTGATTTTACTTCTTTGGAACTGCTAAGGGTTATTGCTAGATCATATGGCAGTTTCATTTTTTATTTATTTTTTTGAAAACACCATGTTGTTTTGCCGAGTAACTGTATCAATTTACATTCCTACTGACAGTGAACAAAGGTTTCCTTTTCTTCCCATTCTCATTTGTTATCTTTTGATTTTTTTTTTTGATAAATAACTGGCCTAACAGGTGTGAGGTAATATTTTATTGTGGTTTTGAATTACATTTCTTTGATGATTAGTGATCTTTTTCATATATCAGTTGGCCATTGGTATGTCTTCTTTGAAAAAATATGTAGTTATTGAGTTGTATGATTCTTTATATATTTTGGATACTGATCTCCTTATCATATATATATTTGAAATATTTTCTCCCATTTCATAAGTTGTCATTTCATCTTAATTATTTTGCTGTGAAGAAACTTTTCAATTTGATGTAGTCATGTTTGTACATTTTTGCTTTGTTGGCTGTGCTTTGTGCATTTTGGGGGGGGGAGGTTGAGTTTTCTTTTTCCTCTTTAAACATTTTTTTATTTTTCAATAACCATTGACATGCAATATTAATTAGTTTCAGGTATACAGCTCAGTGATCCGACACCATATAATTTACTAAGTGATCATCCTGAATATTCTTGTACCCGTGTGACACCATACATATTTGTTAGAATGTTTTCATTCTAATGTTTTGATGTAATGTATTCTTCATTTCAGTTGGTGTTTCCTTTATTTCCTACTGATTCTTTTTTGTGGTTTGTTTTTCTTTTTTTTTATGCTGTTGAAGTTCTCCCTAAATTCAGCTACTCTCTTCCAAAGTTCACTGAGCTTCCTTATAACCAGTGTTTTGACCTCTGCATCAAATAGATTGCTTGTCTCCATTTGGTTTAGTTCTTTTTCTGGATATTTGTTCTGTTCTTTCATTTGGGACATGTTTCGTTGTCTCCTCATTTTGACAGACTTCCTGTGTTCATTTCTATGTATTAGGTAATGCTGCTATGTCTCCCAGGTTTGGTAGAGTGTCTTAATGAGGTAGGTGTCCTGTAGTGGCACAACCTCCTTGCTCATCCAAGTAGGTCAATCTATGTGTGCCCTCTTTTGTGGGCTGTGTACATTATCTTGTTGTAGTAGAGCCTTGATTACTGTTGGTACATCAGTGGGAAGGATTTACACGCAGGCTGATTGACTACAAGGACTGGCTGCAACCACAGAGGAGAATCCACTATAAGGAGTCACACCTTATGGAGTAGGATTACATCAGCAAGACTTTGGATTCTGCTTAGTCTGCCACTTAAGTGCATCCCTTGTGGAGGAGGTTGGGTGGTGCTTCATTGTGGTATGAAGCTGTCCACCATATGCTGTCTCTGGGACTTTTTGGGAGGTGCAGGACAAGATCAGCTGCCACCTGTATTATGCCTCACATGAACTATAAAACAATATGCAGATGGCTGCTAGTTGAGCTGGGCTTAGAGGTTCCCAGGAAAGGCCAAGCTGTAAATGAATGCTGACTGCTGCTAGTGCTGGACTGGGGTCACTCAGCAACTGGTACAGAGCTCACTGTGGCCAGATACTGCTTATTTATGAGATTTTAGGAAAGTCTTAAGTATAAGCCAAGGCAGGTCATTCTTATGAAAAAACAAACAAACAAACAAACAAAACACTGAGAATAACTTGCATGGGCAGCAATTTGTGTGGGCCAGGGTCTCAGGGAATAACTACATTTTGGGAGAATAGTGATAGGCAGGTTGATGGACACTCAGATATGGCACCCCACTGCTGGGTCTACAAAGGGAGGGCCCAGAAAATGAACAATTGCTTCTGTCAGCACTTTTGTCTGGAAGAAAGCTGGTCTTACATTTCTTACCCTGATGCCAGAAAATCCAGTTCCTCCCTGGTCATCCCTTTTGCCTTGCCAGCTGTTGTCTCAGTGCTGGAGCTCAGAGAGAGTGAGCCCGAGTAAGTTTATATGGGGACATTTAAGAGAGACTGCCTGGAGCTCTAGAAGCCCTACATCTCACTCAACCACAATCCCTGCTGATTTTTACAGCCATAGTCATGGGTACTTCTCTTCTTGGCACTGGAATCCTGGACTGGGGAAACTGGTGTGGGGCTGTGACCCCTCACTCCTCAGGGGGCATCCTTGCAGCTGAGATTTTCATCCACCACACGTTGGGTGTGAGACCAGCCTATTCTGCATCTCTGTCCCTCCTTCCAGTCTAGATGTGGCTTTTCCTTTATATCTTAGTTATAGGACATCTGTTCAGCTAGATTTCCAGAGGTTTCGAATGATGGTTGTTCTGAAGTTTAGTTGTAATTTTGATGTGGTTATGGGAGGATGGGAGTGCTACATTTACCTACACTGCCATCTTGACTGGATGCATTTAATTTCTGATGTTAGTCATTTGTGTTCTCTCTCATTAGCCTGACTAGTTATCAGTTTTGTTAAAATTTTCAAAGAACCAACTTTTGGTTATGTTGATTATCTCTACTGATTTCCTGTTTTCAGTTTCATTGATCTATGCTCTCGTTTTTGTTATTTTTTTCTGGTTACTTTGATTTACTTTTCTCTTTATTTTCTATGTCCTAAGATGGAAGCTTAGATGATTAATTTTAGGTCATTCTTCTATGCTTATGCATGCATTCAATGCTATAAATTTCCCTCTAAACACTTCTTTGTTGCATCCCACAAAGTTTGTTAAATTGTGTCTTTACTTATTTCAAAATGTTATCATTTCTCTGGAGTTTTGTTTTTGATCCATAATTATTTAGAATTGTGTTTTTTAATCTCTGATTATTTGGAGATTTTTCCAAGTATATGCCTGTTACTGATTTTCACTTTGATTTCATTGTATTCTGAGAGCAGATATTACATGATTTCTATTCTTCTAAAAGTTATAACGTGTGTTTTATGGACCAAAATATGGTCTCTCTTGGTGAATGTTCCAGATGAGCTTAAAATAATGTGTATTCTATTGTCATTGGATGAAGCAGTCTATAGATGTCAATTGCATCCAGTTGACTGATGTTGTTACTGAGTTCAACTATTTCTTCATTTATTTCTTTCTGCTGGATCTACCTATTTCTGATAGAGGGTGTTGAAGTCTCCATATAATATTAAATCTATTTCTCTTTGAAGTTTACTAGTTTTTGCCTCATGTATTTTGATACTCTGATATTGGACGTATACATGTCAAAGATTATTACTTCTTCCTGGATAATTGACATGTATATCACTACATAATAGCCTCTTTAGTCCTGATAACTGTTTTTGCTCTAAAATTCACTATGTCAAAAATTATTAATAGTATAGCTACTCATACCTACTTTTGATCTGTGTTGTCATGGTATTTTTCTCCATCCACTTACTTTTATTCTATGTTTATTTTTATACACAAAGTGACTTTCTTATAGACAATGTACAGTTACATCTTATTTTTATCTATTCTGACAATCTCTGTGTTTTAATTGGTACATTTACATCATTAATATTCAAATTTTGTTACTGTTGAATTAATTTATGCTACGTTTGTTACTCTTTTCAATTTGTTGCCCTTATTCTTTGTTTCTGTATTTTTCTTTCACTCATTTTTACTTTTTGTGAGTTTAATTGAGTGACTTACATTATTTTATCTTTTCATTTTTCTGAGCATACCAGTTATACTTTCTTCCTTTTAGTGCTTGTCCTAGAGTTTACAGGAAACATTTAATCCAAGTTCATTTCCAAATAACACTACATTACTTCACATGCATTGCCAGTACCTTAAAATAAGAAATTAACCCTTATACCTCTCTCTGCCCGTTGTAACATTGCTGACATTTATTTCACTTACACATATAAATAGATTCTCAAATAAATGTTTGCTATTATTATTTGAATGAACGGTTACCTGTTAGATCAACTAAAATAAGAAAAAAAATGTTTGTTTCACCTTCACATTCCTTTTTCAGTGCTCTTCCCTTCTTCGTGTAAACTCTAGTTTCTGTCCTATCTACTTTTTTCTTCTCTTTAAAGATCTTATTTTAACATTGTTGCATGTTCTCAATTACTATTATCATCTTTTGTCTAACAATGTCTATTTTGAAGGAATATTTTCAAGGTACAAATTTCTAGGTTGATGTTTATTTATTTACCTTTTATTTCCACACTTAAATTAAAACTTTTTTCACTCCAATCTCTTTCTTGTATGTTTTCTGAGAAATGGGATCTAATTAAGATCTTTTCTCCTCTATAGAGGTTTATTGTTTTTCTCTTTGTCTTCTTTCAAGATTTTTTTTTGTCTATAGTTTGGAAATGATATGCCAATGTGTAATACTTTAAAAAATTTATTCTGCTGGTGTTCTTTGAGCTTTTTAGATTTGTGGTTTAGTTTATTACATCAATTTTAAGAATTTTTAGGTATTAGTATTTCAAATATTTTTGTTGCTTTCTGTTGTTTCTGATATTTACTTTATGTATACATTACACTTATTGTAGTTGTCTCAAAGTCCTTGGATTTTTTTTTAGCTTTTTGTTTGATTTTCAGTTTCAAAGTTTTTTATTGAGATATACTCAAGCTTTGAGGTTTGTTCCTCTGTCATGTCTACTTTCTTATTTAGTCTGTCAAAGTGTTCTTCCTTCCTGTTACAGTGTTTTTGATCTCTAAAATGTCTTTTTGGTTCTTTATAAGAATTTCCCTCTCTATGTTTTCATTGTAAGTCTGTTCTTGCATGCTATCTACTTTATCCATTAAAGCCTTTGATATATTAATCATAATTAAAATAATTCTTGGTCTGATAATTCCAACAACTCTGTCCTGAGTCTGGTTCTGATTCTTGTTTTATCCTTTCAAACTGTGTTGTTTTGCCTTTTAGTATACCTTGTAAAGTTCTTAATAGACAGAGGTGGTGTATTAGGTAAAAGAAACTGCTATCAATGGGTTTTTAGTAATGCTAGGGTAAATTGTGGGGGGAGGGCAAACATTCCATAGTTCTATTACTAAACCTCAGCCTTTTGGTGAATCAGTATGTCCCTCGGCTGTGAACTTCACATGCGTTTCTTCTCTTTTCTCCTCCATTCAGGTGTGAGAAGATAGCTAGAGTAGTCTTAAGGTAGGTATCTCCCTTTTCTTAGGTCAATTAGGCTTTGATAAAACCTCAGTAAGTTAACCTAAAGTCAGGCTTTGTTAAAAAAACAAACAAAACAAAACAGGATGCTCCAGCCCATTTTAAAACAGTACCCCGACTGGTATGGCACAGTGGGCTGGGCATTGTCCCACAGACCAAAAGGTTAGCAGTTTGATTCCCAGTCAGGGCATATGCCGGGGTTGTGAGCCAGGTCCCTGGTTCAGGGTGTGTGAGAAACATTATCCCTTATATCCATGTTTCTCGCCTTTTCTCCCTCCCTTCCCCTCTCTTTAAAAACAAATAAATAAAATCTTTTAAAACTAGTACTTTTTCCTCTTCTTCTGCTGGATGCATGAGGGGATTATTTTTTCCTGATAGTTAGTATGAGGACATGCTAGAGTTCCAGGAGGTGAAACTCAACAAAGTGTGGGGATCCCCTAAAGATTGAATTCCCCTTCAGTTTTTATGTCTTAGAACTGTCTTCCACTGATCTCTAGAAATTTATCAGTTACAATTCAGGCTTCTCTACTCTGGCATGGTTCCCAAGAAGGTTTTGGCCAGAGGGTTTCCACTCTGGAAATTTACGATTCTCTGTATTTGTCCGTTGGGCTCTCCAGTTTTGAGAGCAGCTGTTTGTCTTGTGACCTGATTTTTCTGGTGAATTCCTGATGTTGATGTTTCAGTTTGTTCAGCGTTTTACTTGTTATTAGGATGAAGTGCTGATTCCCAAGCTTCTTATATGCCAGACCAGAAAGTGGAAGTCCTCCAGAGACATCCTATACCCCTGGGTTACTTTGAAGTTTTAAGCCAGCCTGTTGTTTGCTCTAATTGGTATTGTCAGCGTAAGCTTCTGTGATGGCAGACAGTGGCTACTGATGTTTTGGGCAAATGCCTGGGGTATAGATGGAATGTTTTTCACTAGATATGCTCTAAATAAAAAGAAACAGACATGTTTTGTGAATGAGCTGCCAGACAAGTATCATAATGGCAATTCCCCACCTAGTGTCTACAAGGCTGCTTTCTGCCCAACTCACAGTTTTGAGGCTGCATTCAAGGCTGCCAAAGGGCTGGGGATGGTAATAAGACAAATATGGTAAAAATGCCATGAAGCTCATTATTTTTACCAATATTTGCCTCCTTTTCTTGAATAAACACTTAGTGAACTGTTGCAAACCTTTTTTTGGTTAACTCAGATTTCTGAAAATATTGATTTTGAAAAAAATCAGTGGATTTTCTTTGCTTTTATGAAGGAGGAGATTTTCAGAGGTCCTTATTTTCTTATTTTGCAATTATAGGGTGCTTCTTTTCAGCAATATATATTTGTGACCAAAGTTAAGTCCTACAGGATCAATATAGCACATTGCTCCTTTTAAAAGAAATCAAAAAGAACTAATATTACAAAAAATGGACTTGACGAGCAATGAAAATGGGACTTGGGACAATGGACGTCTTGAGCAGGGAAGACAGGAAAATGGGATGGTGGTCATGCACAAATAAGATGGTGTCATGAAAAAAGACTATGTTAACCTTCCCCTGGTCAAATTGAAGAATGGAGAAATAAATAAATACCTTATTGACTTATGATCATTCTAAATTAGCAAATAAAACAGAAAAACAATAGTTGACCACAGTTTTCCTAGATTTATAGCTCATTTATATATTTTATTCTTAAAATCACATATTATTTATACACACACATTTTAATATTCATATTTATGCATTCACTCACATGCAAGGGTTGTGTACACACTGTTCATGAACAGCATTGACTATTCTTTATAATAACTTATTGATTCTTTTGATATGTGTCTGAAGTCATAAATTAAATTGGACATATGTTTCCTGTTTTCTGAGTCAGTTCTGCAATGAATATTAAACTACTTGTTCACATTTTAAAGAAGTTTTTTTTTCTGTTTTTTCTCTTTGTTTTAATGAAACCTTATTTATCCTTTGAATGTTCCAATTCTATTTGACCTAGATGTTTGTGATTACCTCTTAGATTACATGAATACTTAGGCCATTGTAATGCTGGAAATGTAGCCAACTAAGCAATAAAAATGTAGCACTTGCTTCAATAAATCTAAAGTCTGATCTGGAATGGTGTTAATCTCCATGCATTGTCATGCTCTACTCAAAATAGTCTGGACTACAATCATAGCTTAGCATCAAATATTTATGTTTCGGTTTGCTAAATCTAACCACTTATGGTACTTCACTCATGAACTTGGCCTGGGAATTAATTGCACCATAGTAATTTGAGAAAAATTAAATTTAGTAGAAAACACTTAAATGCCCTAACCCCATTCACCTACATTTATTCTCTATTTGGCATCATTTCTGACCCCATCTTTTAAATATCTAGTTGACATTGTGCTAAAAGCTTGTAGAGCACTCATTGGAGCCAAATTAATGAATTAATTGATTGATTGATTGATTGATTGATTTTAAAACATATAAGAGTATTAAATGTTTTAACAGATATAAGAATTTTATGAAAAATATTTATAAAAAATTCAGTGTCCATAAGTATTTCCAGTTTGGTGTCAATTGATCCAAGGAATCAGTAGGAATTTACACTTTTTCATTTGAATATAATACACATTCATATTAACAGTATAATGTACATTGTTCAAGAGTAGGGGTAAGACAACACTAAGGGACTAGAAAGGGTTAAAACATTGAAAGACCCATGTGCTGTTATTTCTTTTAATTTTCTACCTTATTAATATTTCACATGATGGTATGCTGAGGGTACAGAAGTTATACTTTATTATTAAATGCTTCACTGCAAACTAGTTCTTTAATGTGCTCGGGGGGGGGTGTGCATATATATACACATATACATATATATATATCTATTTATGAATCTCCAAAGACATTCCATATCTAAAAAAAGTCTGCTATTACACTTCTTATAATATATTGGAAAGTAAGGTAAAGAACCCAGGGTATACGAGAAAAGAATTTATTCCAGTTCCAGCTCTAGCAGCAAATACTTGGTATTATAGAGATGTCATTTAGATAGTCTCATTCTTTGATTCACTAAAATGAAAGTATTACAAAATATGTTTCTAAAGTAATTCTTATTTCTTCTTTGTTTTTTCCTTAACTTTTAATTTTATTACAAGTTTTCAAAGTTTTCTGCTATTTTGTTATGATCTACCTCACTGAGCAGAACGTGAATTCTTAGCACCATCTTTATCTTTCCATCACACATATTAGTAAATTCTGAGGTTATTTGTGAGTTTAAAGTTATATGAAAATGTATTTATGTATTTTGACACTTTTCCTAATGATTAAATACTTAATTTATACTTTAAAAAGTATTTGGTAAAGTTGTATCTATCTTATCTATCATCTATCTATCTATATTAACATTACACAGTAAGAGCACATATCCTTTGAAATTATAATATACTGTGTAAAAAGGCTTTACTCATGTGTATACATTTATGCAAAGGTACATTTAAAACAAACATTTTTAGTTGTGCACATGTGTCCTTGATTGGCCCTTTTCCTTAAAATGTTCATCGAGTTTATGTACTTAAACTTTAGCAAGAAATAAATCATCTAAGTTGTAAACATGGTGAAAATATATATATATATATATATATATATATATATATTCAGTTCTCCCTCTCTCTCTCTGTATATATATTTTAGTAGAAATATATATATCTACTATATATAGTAGATATATTTCTATAAATATAAGAAATATCTATATATAGAGAGAAATCTCTATTTATAGAGTTATAATTATAAAATATGAAAGATATGAAAATTAAACTTTAAAATAACTGTGTTAAAATCAGTATTTTGCTGAAGCAAGCTACATGACTTTATATTTGAAGACATGATAATTTTTTCTACATAGTGTACTGTACTCCATGAGTACATAAAAAAAACAGTGTCTTTTGTTTTTTGTCTCTATTTTGGTCTCTCTGTTTCTTGACTATCTTCTTTAGAATGATGGAGCTAGTATAATTCAGTTTGAAGACCAGGCTACACCAGTTGGGGACTTAGAGACCACATGCATCTCAGCATGTGGTGTTAGTGCTCAAGTGTGGTGAAGAAGGTAGCCACAATGAAAGGCAACCAACACCGGGTAGGAAAGCCAGAGGTGAACAAGGAGGGCGACCCATTGCAAGTACAGCCCAATGCAGGATGTCGGAGCTCAAGCAGCTTGATGGGGGGACTTCTGGCATATGGGGTCAAAGTCCAAGAGGTTTAAAGTAGTGTCTACAGGAGAGTGAAGCTGGTCATGTTGTCAGAGACCAAGCAGGGGGAGGGAGGTGTCTGCATCGCAGGACTGCCTGTCTTAGGGCTTTGAAAACTAAGCAGGATCACTCTCTTCTAGGCAAATCGAACAGATAATAAGTAAGTGAAAAATAGTAGGTGCCATTTTTTTGTTGTTGAAGTTAAAAGTTATAATTGTGGAAAGGGATAAAAATCTGTGATGTTGGATTGAATTGGGAGCATGTGAGCAATCTCATGGCTTTCAACATGGATAACACAAAATATAGGTGTGCATGTAACTATTTATATGAATAAAACCTATACATGTATATTTGTGTATATGTATGTATGTGTGTGTATCTACCTTGCAATAGGGATACCTTATAACAATAACCACATCTAGAAAACAGATGATCTTCTAAACATTTTTCTACTAAAATTAATCAGTGCTCAGTGGAGAAATGGCTGATTCTCAGGGCTGGGGTGGGATAATAACAAGCTGAGCCTGGAATAACATGTGCCAGAAAATAAGTAAGTTCTTGAAGATTGTTGAGTACGTATAAAAATGAAAGTAAATATTGCTGGCCAAATCTATAAACACTATAGATTTGCAATATACCTAAGCTGTTTTGAGTCTTGCTTCTTGCTGAAAACCCCCTCACCCAGCAAGTGCTAAACCTTACAGGGACGGGACAGTGGCTCAACCACTTTGGCCTTTTCATTTGCTAATATCCTTTTTCTGTGATGTGATTAGGGGCATTGGCTCCTTTTGCTGTAACCTGGCAGAGTGAGGACCATCTTGTAAAGTGAGGAGATATAGAAAAAAGGCCCGGCATGGTGAAGGCTGTGGCTTTTGCTCCCCTTGAGAGAAAAGTCACACTGTCGTCCTTTTTCCTCCACCGGACTCGTAGTCCGTGTGTATGTTTTTATTTCATCCATAATGATGCGGACACTGCTAGCTAGCCGGTGTCTGCATCACTTGCCTCCAGAGGAGATTGTACGGAGGCGTGAATACCAGAACATAAGAATCATTAGAGATTCCCACATTCCCCAACCAAGTGTGTTTGCCATAGTGAGCAACAGAATAGATCCATAGCTCAAAGTATTATCCCACAAGTGAGTTAGTAATTACAAAGTGAAAAAGGAGTAGTGTTACAGTGGGAGAAGTAGGCACACACTCTTTTGATCAAGTGATCAGAGTGAATCTAAACTGTAATGCAACAAACTGGAATTGTATGACATCTTATAGAATGAAATAAAAAGAACACAACATCACTTTTATACTATTTTCTGCCGCACATGTATAATTTGAATTTAATCATCAGGAAGCATCAGACAATCCTAAAGTGAAGGGTATTCTACAAAATATCTAGTCTGTAATTTTCAAAGGTGTTAAGGACATGGGAGTTAAGGTAATTGTTCCAGACTGAAGGTGACTAAAGACAACTAAATGAAACACTTCATTCTGAGCTGAAACTCAGGGCTACAAAGGACATTATTAGGCTAAGTGTGAAAACTGTAAGGAGTCTTATGATTAGGTTGAAGTATTGTATCCATGTAAATTTACTGATTTTGGTGGTGCCATTATGGTTAGTTACAGAATATGTTTGTTGAATATACACACTAATGTTTTCAGAAGTTATCAAGAATAATGGGGCATGAGGTTTGTGACTTTATTCTCAAATTGTTTGGAAAACGTTATCTGTCATTATATTTGCCACTTTTTTTGAAACTTTTACTTGGGGGCTATTTCAAAGTGAAAAAATAAATAAAACTGTAGATTGCTGTTACCACTTGTAGTAACTTATCCTAAAGTTTGTCCTCCAGGATGTTCTTTCCAATATTTAAAATGCTTTAAGCTAAATACATTTTGGAAATGTTGATTAAATAAAGTTAAACAAGTTAAGCAGAAATTCTTAGAAACTTATACAAAATAACATTGTGAAGTCTCAAGGTGAAATATTTTTTAATGTTTCTTAACTTTGTTATTGGTTTTTCCTTGATTTGAGAATTTCATGAGACTGGATCTGCAGAAAACACACTTTGGTAAATGCTAACATTTAAAATAAATTAAATAAAACCTTATTACCTCATCAATTAAATATTTTTGCTTACTTAATAAAATAAAATGTTCAGCAGAAGCGGCATCTAAAAACTATTTTCATTTTTAATCTTTGGCATTTTACTGTTTGGTGAAAGCCTGATTTTGCATAAAAAATAGAATTCATTAGACATTCCATGCGCCAGAGACCATTACTATAACATTTTTAACTTTAATTTTTATTGAGTTTATTGGGTTGACATTCATTAGTAAAATTATATAGGGTTCAAGTGTACACTTCTGTAATATGGTATCAGTATATTGTATTGTGTGTTCACCACCCAAAGTAAAGTTTTCTTTCTTCTCCATTTATCCCCTTTTCCCCTCTACTACCTCCCCACTAACCCTCTTTCCCTTTGATAATCACCATACAGTTTTCTGTGTCTATGAGGTTTTTTGTTTTCATTCTTGATTGTTTTTGCTTTTGGTTAATCCCTTCACCTATTTCATCCAGCTCCCCAAGTCCCTTTCTCTTTGACAACTGTAGTCTGTTCTCTGTATCTATGAGCCTGTTTGCATTTTGTCTATTTGTTAATTTTCTTCATTAGATTTTGCATATAAGTGAGATTATTTGGTAGTTGTCTTTTTTGACTGGCTTATTTCACTTAGCATAATACTCCCCAGGCCCCTCCATGCTGTTGCAAAATGTAGGATTTCCATTTTTATGGCTGAGTACTATTCCATTGTGTAAATGTGCCACATTTTATCCACTCATCTCTCGATGGGCACTTGGGCTGCTTCCAAATCTTGACTATTGTAAATAATGCTGCAGTGAACGTGGGAGTGTGCATATTCTTTTTGAATTAGTGTTTCAAGTTTCTTCAGTGTTGGAAAGGATATGGCAGAATGCAGATTGGTGCAGCCACTATGAAAAATGGTATGGAGTTACCTCAACAATTTAAAAATGGAACTGTCTTGTGACCCAACTATTCTACTGTAGCATTTTGATATTTTTCTTTCCATTATCCTATTTAACTCCCTCAAGTATATATATCTTCTTGTACTTTTATCATTAATTTTGCATTGTATATGTTGTACTGTAGCAATATTTTACTTGACATTTTAAGTATAGTCCTTAATTATTATGCATTCTTTAAAATATTAGTATAACATTGGAAAAATGTAATAGGTATTCTAAAATTAATTTCCCAATTCTGATAGTACAGGAAATTGAGGGTGTTTCCAAAGTTTTTCTTTATTATAAATAATTATGAGATGAGAACTTCTAAACAAAAATTCTGTGTACATCTTTGATTATTTTGTGGGACAATAATGTAAGAAATAAATTTTTTCAAATAAAAATAAAAATATATGAATAATTTAATGTCCAAAGCAAAATTGACAACAACAAAAAAGTTACAACATTTTTTTTTAAGTTTTTCGTAGAGGATTTTTGGGTGTACAATAAAAATGAGCAGAAAATGCCCTGGCAGGTATGGCTCAGTCAGTTGCAGTGTCATCCTGTAAACCAAAAGGTCCTGACTTCAATTCCTGATCAGGGCACATGCCTAAGTTGCAAGGTCTGTTCCCGGTCAGGGCATGTAAGAAGCAAGTGATCAATGTTTCTCTCTCATGTCAATGTTTCTCTCCTTGTCTTTCCCTCTCTTCTCTTCTCTCTAAAATCAAGAAGCATGTCCTTGGGTGAGGGAACAAATGAGCAGAAAGTACACAGAGTTCCTATACTCCTGTCCACCTCTGCAGGCACCAAAGGGTACACTTTGTACAATCGCTGAACCAACAATGACACATTATCCTCTTTCAAAGCCCATGGTTTCTTTTTGGGTTCACACATGGTGCACTTTCTTTCTTTATTCTTTTATTTTTCTTGTTTCTTCTTTTAATTGTGTTTTTTCCCATTACCATTTAATACCCTTATACCCCTGTCCACAATCACCACACTGTTGTCCATATCCATGAGTCCTTTTATCTTTTTGCTCAATTCTTCTACCCTCTACATTACCCCTTAGCTATCAGCCTGCTCTCTATCTATGAGTTTGTCTCTGTTTTACTTGTTTGTTCAATTTGTTCATTAGATTCCACATATGAGTAAATCATATGGTATTGTCTTTCTCTGACTGGCTTATTTCATTTAACATAGTGTTCTCCAGGTCCATCTATACTGTTGTGAAGGGTAAAATTTTTTTTCAGCTGAGTAGTATTCCATGGTGTACTTATCCCATAGTTGTTTTATCCACTCATCGACTGAGGGACACGTGGACACATGGTGTAATTTCTATGGGTTTTGGCAAATGTATAAATGACATGTGTCCACCATAAAAATATAAAACAGAATATTGCCTTAAAACCTATCTTCTGTGCTTCAACTATTTATCTTCCCTTCCCCTAAACCTCTGTCAACCACTGATTTTATTACTGTTTCTATAATTTCAACTTTTCCTGAAAAGTCACAGAGTTGGAGACAACATTAAGTATATCAGAACCTTACAAGCAAGCTTGTTACCCCACACACTTGCCAAACTTGTGCTGGTGTTAAAAATATGCCAATTTCATCAACGTACAATTTTAGTTTCTTATTTAATTTCAGCGTCACTCTCTGCCTTTGGATAGTCTGGAAGATACTTAGTTTCCCACAATCTACTAGTACATTTATAATAAAATCCAAAATTTTTATCATGATCTCTGTAACTTCCCAAGACCTCATTCAACCTAATCATCAACTCTATATCATTCTCCCCTATCTCCCTAATATCCAGCACCATTTACCTCCTTTGTGAACTTTTTTATTTAACCCACAAATACTCACTGATACCTACTATGTGTTAGCCATTTTTATTGACATTAGAAATACAGCAGTATTTGGAAAACGTACATTGTAGTCTTATATTCTAGTCTTAAAATAGCTGAGTGCTTTGCTCCTCTAAAGCATTGATATTTCAAAAAAAGATTTTATTTATTTATTTATTTATTTACTTACTTACTTACTTACTTACTTACTTATTTACTTATTTGAGAAAGGGGAAGGGGGAGAGAAAAAGAGGGAGGTAAACACTGATGTGTGAGAGAAACATGGATTGGTTGCCTTTTGCACGCCCCCACCCGGGGCTCATCCTGCTGAGCCATGCCAGACAGGACAACAACATTGATTTTTGTAAACTGAAATTATTCATTTTACACTTTTATATCCTTAAGATATCAGCTCAGATGTCACTCCCAAAGATCTGGCTCAGAAAAAGATCCCTCACCAGGCTTCCTACAAACAATCCCCTCTCACTAGAGCTCTGT
This sequence comes from Glossophaga mutica, assembly GCA_039655065.1. NCBI lineage: Eukaryota > Metazoa > Chordata > Mammalia > Chiroptera > Phyllostomidae > Glossophaga > Glossophaga mutica. The sequence continues at coordinate 168,458,306 of CM077304.1, read as the reverse complement.
GTCTTGTCTCTGAGTTTCTTTCCTAGCACTTTTTACATTTGTTTACTTGTACACCCCCCAATAATCAGGAAATTAATTCACTCTTAGCTACTAAAATTCCTATTTTAGTTTAATGTCAAAATGTTTCTCTCTTGCACCATTCACTTTATCTCCAGTGATTAGCACTATGACCGGCGCATAATAAAGGATTGATAAATATATATCTTGAATGAGTGAGTGTGTGAGCACCTGATTGATTGCATAAATAAGTGAATTAATAAATAAAGATAAGATTTAGTTACAACACAAAATATCATTTTCTATCCTAAGTTGGAGAGACCAGGAATAGGAAAAGCATCGTGAAATTGCTTACTGTTAAACTGAATCTTGGTAGTCCCCTAGTAGAGAACCTTCCAGTGTGAGAAAGCAGGGTGAACAAAGGTTTAGACATCTGGAAGAACATAGTCTGTGAAGGAGACTAAAAAGAAGATAGAAAAGGTAGGAGGTAGAGGACGAAAAGTGTGGCATATAAGAACACATGAATGCAGAGAAATGAAGCAGTTCAGAGCCAGCCTCACTGGTCATATCCAGCCTGTGGTGCAGTAGTAACAGCTCAACCATTGTAACATCACGCTCTGTCTTTTCACAACATTGTTACTCTGGAAAATCCCAATTTATGCTCGAGACAAAATGTTCTTATTGTCACCTCACCTCTGAAACTTTTCCTGACTCCATCATGTGACACTGATCACAACTCCCTCCGTTCTCCTTCAATTCAGAATTTGTGTACAGCTGGAGTCAGGAACATCTCTTACCAGCATGACAGAAGTTTCTCCTGAACATTTTTGGATAACCTTAAGAGCTGGAATAGTGTCTGGTTTATTCAGGACTCTCTGGCACTTGGCACAATTCTTGGCGGTTGACCCTCAATAAATGTTTGAGACATTTCCTTTTCAACTTCCCCAATGTTAACCTTCCAACTTTGTGACAGCTTATCCAGTGCTACCTAACATAATGAATGATCCATTAAAAAGCAACGTTAAATATTGTCAACAGTGAACAGACAATGTTAAATATTGGGATGCTTTAAATTTGTATAAAGAAGGAGGGAGCAATAGTGAACATATCAAAAAATGTTATTCCCAATAATTACTGAATAAACAATGTCATTAAAAATAATTTATAGAGGTCAGAGAAAGGAGAGGGAAACAGAAATAAGTAAAATATAAAAGCTTCTTTATTTTGTTGTTATCTTATAGTAATACTTTAATTCTTACTTATTCTTTCATATATTTGAACCTTGCATAATTCCAGTGCTCTCCCTAGGGGAGAGATTTTCACAGACCAGAGCATTATGCAGAAGGTTCCACATGGTTACATCCTTTTGGGCTGTTTAATTTGACATCTTTTGAAAATGCTTGGGTTGAAGCTTTAACTGATATTTGCTACTGTTTTTTTCCTTTTGCTTCTAAGAATGCAGATTAATCCAGTACCATCCAGACTGATTAGAACTGTTAAATAAGTTCCCCAGAGCAGACTTTGTGGAATAAATCTAGTAAGCAATTCTCAATGGTCTGTAACAATTTGTTATTAGTTAATTATCAAGACACTTCTGAATGATATTAAATTATCCCATTTGTCTCCTGATTATTATTCTAGTGTCATGTAAAACTATAAAAATGTGTGAAGAATGTCTTGTTAAATACTAAATTTCCAACATGAATGATTTTTATAACCACAAATTCAAGCTTTTGCTCCCCAATTTTAAGAAACTTATCTTTGACATTTTTCCTTATAATTATTTACTTTATGGACAACTGTGCAGTATTTTTCGAGTCATTAGATTTCACTAAGGATACATTAGCATTTGGTTCACCTGACTAAGGCGCCATTTACAAAGCTATACCTAGAGATGAGACAGCCAGTTTGCTCTGTACTAATAATGGGCAGTGACAAGCAGTTCTGTTCACTTTGCCAGCCAGTTTAGCTGTACTTGTCTTCACAGAGAACATGGACAGTTAATTCACCAAGATGCTTTAATTTATATCACATACTCACCCTACGCTGTGGCTTTTTCATCTACAAAATAGGAACAGTATCTGTCTCAGGGTTGTTGTCAGATACAATGAACTCTTTGGCAATTAGTATATGTTCAGTACATGTTAGCTTAATATTGCAAGATTTTACAAGTTAGTACCTCTGGGCTTTATCAGATGCGTCAGATATAGCATGATGTTGTAATAAAATCAAGACAAAATCTTCTATTGGATTTGCTAATATGAAGGCACTTAGTTTTCCTCGTGTTTTTTACCCTTAGGTTCACACTTCAAGGTGGAATGACATCCTTTAAAATCTTTTCCACTTGTATGCTGAGTCAAAGAATAATAATTATTTCCCTACTTGGTGGTCTATCTGAAGCTAATCTTTTTAGTACCAACCATTGAAAAAGTAATTTCTCCAGAATTTGCTTCTTGTAAACTTATGCTGTGAGGAAAACATCCACCCCAGGCATTTTTCTCTAAGTACTCATTAGCAAGTTGCTTCCAGAGGTACTCTGTCCCTCTCGATGCTGTTGAAATGGTTCAGTATTTCAGGCACCCTTAATCTCCAGACTTCTTCCTGGGCCTGAAGATTGTTTTCTCTCAGGCAGGTCACTCTAACAAGATAACATATTACAAAAGAAGGGGGTGGGGGAAGTACCGATAGCACAATTGTCTGTGCATCCAGGGAAATCCAATTAACAATTAAATGACGTGTTGAATTAGGTTTTCTCAGAAGTTAACTACAGGATCCGGCAGAGGTAACGTCTGCTTGAGAGTGGTTGATAGGGTAATAATATGGTTGTAATAATTTATAATTTTAATTTGACCACTTCACCTAAAATATCATATGGTGTACTTGAGCATGATACTGTTATGTTACAGAATTACATACTTATGATATTTTAATAACATTTTATAATAAAAAAGGGGCAGCCCTGGCTGGTGTAGCTCAGTGGATTAAGTGTTGGCCTGTGAACCAAAGCGTTTCCAGTTTGATTCCTAGTCAGAGCACATGCCTGGGTTGTGGGCCAGGTCCCCTGTAGGGGGCATGAGAGAGGCAACCACATATTGCTATTTCTCTCCCTCTCTTTCTCCTTCCATTCCCCCTCTCTAAAATTAAATAAGTAAAATCTTTTTAAAAAAGGGTGGCTGTTATTTGTGCTGGACCTTGTATTTGGTCTCTTTTATTCCTGGGACAGATTTATAGTTTATCACTCAAATTTAGCAGAAGGTTAAATGATAACTGAAATAATTGTTGTAAAATGTTTAAACATTTTTCTTAATAATAAATAAAAGTCAAATAACTGAGTAATAAGTGTTTAATGCCTTTTGGTTAGAATGGTTTGAGAATGTGGTTAATCTTTAGAACCAGAAAACATTAATGGGCAAAGAAGAGAAAAAAACTAAAGAAATAAATAGGAATTAAATTTAGAACTTTGCAAAAAAAGTAATTTTAAAGCATTAACGCATCTAAGCTATATTTTATTCTCACTTTCACAAAGATACCTAAAAATTAATTTAGTAAGTATAGTTCATATAAGTGTACAGTTGTCTAAATTTGAGTTATGAGAAGAGGACATTTCAAATGGAAGGCAATCAGATGGCAGAGTTTAGAAAGCTTGCATCCATTGATCTGTTAGGATGCTACAGTGTTTTTTCAAAATGAGGATACTGTAATGATAAAATTGAGTTCAAAAACTGACTAAGTGGATTGTGTTATACCATTCACTGATGGGAATAATTTGTCAAGACTTTAATTCAGTAAAGTAGAAATTACGTATTATGAAAAACTGTCTTCTCTTCCTAATCTTGAGACAGTGACTCGCCCAACTGTTATTTCATGGAAATTATAGATGTGTGTGTACAAATTATTTTCCAAGTAATAATTATTTCAACATATAGAAAAACTGTGGATGAGTAATGAAAATGTGATGTTATAGAAAATGATAAATATTTTCTCCATTGAAAGAATATGACAGTAAACACATGAAGAGATTGCTTCAGTATTTATGTACTTGGTAATTGTCAATAATTTTTGTCAAATGTATTATTTAAAATATTATGTGTATATATAGTTACATATACATATATATGCATACATACATATATATATATATATATATATATATATATGCACACACACACAGATATCTATATCTGTATAGCCAGGTTTATGTCTTGAGTTAAAAAGATCACTTGAGATTTATAATTAGTGCAAAAAATATGGGAAAAAATACCATATATAAAAATGCTAAGCTATGCTGCTACACTTTTCATTGTTATAGGCGCTTAGAAAAGGAAGAAATCAATGTTTGCTTGTTAAAGCAATCAAGGACTGTAAGAACACAATAAGGCTTAGAGGTGATTCTATTAACTCCTTTTTCCTCAGAACACAGAAGAAAGCTAAGACTAAGGTAATGTAAGAAGCTCCTCAACAACTTGGAATTTATTATTATGGTGGTGATTATTTAGTTTTTCTGCTAGCATTACAGATAAATGTTTTACAAAAATTCCAAGTGGAACTTTTTTGCCAACCTATAAGCTATAGATAAGATTGGCAAATAGATTAAATATCTTTGCACTGTAGGAAGCTTTAATATGGTAGAAATCTGATTCCTTTGCGGTTGTACCCCATCCCAGTTTTCTCTATATGTGGTTACACTGTAATAGTAAAATTATTTGATTTGATTACAGTGCACTAACACCCTTCCAGCATTTTAGCATGTACTCGTTCAATGGGTTCTTAATAAATATCTTTGGAAACAAGTTAAATGTAAGTCTGCTAACATGCTGCAACAATAACTAAAGCACAGCAGAACTCAGAGACATCTCACCAAAGAAAGAGACAATAATTTTATGATTTGTGAGGATAGAGTTTAGGGCAAATTCAAATGTAGCAGCATATATGAGTCTGAAGTTTATGCTTTTTCAGAAACTTTGAAACTACAAATTCTCACTCAAATTGAAAGAGGAGTGAATTCTCGAGGACAAAGTTGGATTTAAAATAAATGAACAAAAAGGAAAAAGGATTCATGGACATGGACAATAAATAGTGTGGTGATTGCTGGAGAGAGAGGGGATGTAAAGTAATGGAAAAATACAATAAAAATTAAGTAAAATACAAAAAAAATAACTTTTTCACAATGCAAAAAAGAAAGAAAGAAAGAAAGAAAGAAAGAAAGAAAGAAAGAAAATAAAGAAAAAGAAAAAAAGAAAAGTAAATGTAAAGAAATATTGATCAGCCCTGGCCAACGTGGCTCAGTTGGTTGGAGTCTCATTCCATGACCAAAAGGTTTGAGGTTTGATCCCCAGTCAGAGCACATTTGGGTTGCAGATCCAATCTCTGTTATGGGTTCAGATGATCTGCAGTCTGGGAGTACAAGAGGCCATCAATTGATTTTTCTCTCTCACTTCAATGTTTCTCTCTCCCCATTTCTCTCTCTAAAAGCAATGAAAAAAAATGTCCTTGGGTGAAAGTTTTTTTAAAAATTGAAAAACGTATCAATCAGGGGTTACAAAGTTAAACCTCAAATGCCTACACTGGGGAGATTACACTGGTAAATAATCAAACAGACTGGACTGCGTGGGGATGGAGGATTTAGAACAACTGATGAAGAATTTAGACTTTTCAACTCCAGCAACCACAGATTGGCTTTCCTGTGGGCACCCAGACCTTCCAATTTTCCAAGTAAGTTGTAAGAGTAACATGTTTGTATGTAAGGTTTCAATTTTTAAATGGTGTGAATTAATTAAAATGTTTTACTATAGGTTTAAAAACTGTCCATTAGTCAAAGTCTCTTTCTTGACTGACCGTGAAGAATCGAGGTCCATACTCTGTTTTGAGCCCAGGCACAGCCATTAGTCAGTGCTTGAGGCCCGCTGCACTGTGACTCCTTTCACTGGCCTGGGTTTCCAGGGCTGTCTTATCCTTGTTACTGAAAGAAGATTGTAGTTTGCTTCTTGTAATATCTATTTCCCATCCATTTTTTGATAAAGCCTAAAAACAACTACGTACTATATGAAATTAAGCATCAATAATTAAGTGCAATTATTTCAAAAGTGTTTTTGTTTATTTTTGAGTCTGAATCCTGAATAGATTGTTGTTAACTCATCAGTTTATAGCTTTATATTCCCAGAAATTCCAAACTTTCAGGTACATTTATTATATGTATAAGACCATATGCTGGATTTGGACAAAAAAAAAACTGTGGTACATTTACACAATGGAATTCTATGCAGCAGAAAGAAAGAAGGAGCTCCTACCCTTTGCGACAGCATGGAAGGAATTGGAGAGCATCATGCTAAGCGAAATAAGCCAGGCAGTGAAAGACAAATACCATATGATCTCACCTTTAACAGGAAGCTAATCAACAAAACAAACAAACAAGCATAATATAAACAAAGACACTGAATTTGAGAACAGTCTGACAGTGTCCAGAGTGGGAGGGGAGGGAATTTCAGGGGAAAAGGGGAACGGTTTAGAGCAACAAGTATAAAGGACTCATGGACAAAAACTATGGGGGGGTGGAAATGGGAGGAAGGTGGGGAGGGCTGGGGTGGTGGGCTGGGGCGGGGTAAAAGACAGAAAACTGTACAATATCAACAATTAAAAAATACTGATTAAAAAAAAGAAATATTATATATATTTTACCTTCTTTTCCTAACTAGTTATTTCTCCCTAAATCCCTCAAGTTGATTTTCCCCATTCTAATAAAACAATTTTATCAAAAAAAAAACAAAAAAAAACACAAAAATGAGGATGGAATAATAAAAAGTATTAGTACCTAAATGATACTTTGTACTTTGTAAAGCATGTTTAAATATGATCTTATTTTGGCCCTGGCTGGTGTGGCTTAGTGGATTGAGTGCCGGCCTGGGAACCAAACAGTTGCTGGTTCGATTCCCAGTCTAGGTCACACCCCTCCCTGGGTTGTGGGCCAGGTTCCTAGTCAGGGGCGCTCAAGAGGCAACCACACACTGATGTTTCTCTCCCACTCCTTCTCCCTCCCTTCCCTTCTCTAAAAATAAATAAATAAAAATCTTTTAAAAATATTATCTTGTTTTGATATTTAATACAGAATTATCTGATCTATCATGCATCACTTTTATGAATAACACAGAAATACTCAGAAAGTGTGGAAAATTCCGAGAGAGCACAGTGACATTTAGTTGTAGAGAGAGTCGATCTTCAGACAAATCTTACATTCTTTCTAGCATACAACATTGCCTCAGATGTGTTCTAAAAATCTCTTTGATGTTTGTTTATACACACATCAAAACGATATAAAATAGCTTTATCTTCAGATGTATAATTAAATTTATTTAAAATTTAAAATAAAGAAAAATAGCACTAAAAATTGATCTTATTAAAATAGCAAACCTTTAACTTTGAAGTGTATTTGTACAATTTTAACAGATTTTATAGATGAAAACCATAATATTAAAAAGAGATCTAGCAAGTAACTTCTAGGATCCCCAGAATGTTATTTCAAGCGATGCTGTTTGTTTACATGAGGTTTCAAACTTTTAAATTTTTGCCCTTTTTTATACTGGTGTTTAAAGCAATGTTAAATATTTACTTTAGTATTTCAGTGAAGCTAAATTTACATTTTAATCTTGTTTTCTAAGTTGAAATGTTTGTAATTATTTTAGCTAAAATGATACAAGGCACCTTTCATATATTGTCCCCACAAGGCGTTATATTTATTAGATATACAATTATAAAGATCATCATACTTCAAAGAAGATTATAAAAACATTATGAATTTCTTCAACTGTGATGACTGCAAAAGATAATACCATAGTTCTTGAGAATCTGTTGGGTTTTATAATTTAAAACATTTATTTATTTTTAGTAGGATAACCTGTTAAAATCCTACACATAAAGAAGAGGAATGCATTACAAAGTCCCAAAAGCAATTGCTCCAGAAAAGTATGTCCAGAAAGTATCCAGCCATACAAAATAGAGTCATGTTGAAGAAGATACAAGTACAAGAAACATTGTACACAGGACAATGACTCATCAGTTCCCTTTATTTTTTTTTTGTTTGTTTTTTTACTTTTTTTTTTCCTTTTAGATTTTATTTATTTATCTTTAGAGGGGAAGGGAAGGAGAGAGGGAGAGAAACATCAATGTGCGGTTGCCTCTTGTATGTCCCCTGCCAGGAACTGGCCTGGCAACCCAGGCATGTGCCCTGACTGGGAATCGAACCGCAATCCTTCGGTTCGCAGGCCCGCACTCAGTCCACTGAGCTACACCAGCCAGGACTCATCAGTTCCCTTTAAAATAGACACCTTGAGACCTTGCACAGTTGTCCCAATGTCCATCAGCTGTCCCACCATATTTTCCTGAATCTCATTGAGGGTCTGAAATCTCTTCCCATTCAGCCGTGATTTTAGTTGTGGGAAAAGGCAGACATCTCAGGACACCAAATCTGGGCTCTAGGTGGTCCAAATCAACTGGGTGATTCAATGTTTCACAGAAAAACTCAGCATGAGACATGGTGCATGAGCAGATGCATTGTCTTGGTGAAGCTGCAATCATTCATTGCATCATACCTCAAAAGCCTACTGAATCATTCAAATAGCTTCCCTGGAGGGATATTCAGGCTTCATGCAAAATTTGATGCAGCCCTGACTGGTGTAACGCAGTAAATTGAGCACCGGCCTGTGAACCAAAGGGTTACCAGTTTAATTCCCAGTCAGGGCACATGCCTGGGTTATAGGCCAGGTCCCCAGTGGGGAGTGCATGAGAGGCAACCACTCACTGATGTTTTTTGCTTCTCTTTCTTCTCCCTTCTCCTCTCTAAAAATAAATAAATAAAATCTTAAAAAAACTGATGCAGATTCGTTGCTCTACTCGCTCAGTCATTTTGAATGTGAAGACCACACGGTACACATACTCATTCAATGGCATCTACCACCCCCACTGACTGGTACAGTGAAATCCATTATTCATGTATACACATTCCAGTCCACTTCCCTTGGTTGCCAGGTTACATCGATGTCACACAAACCATTCTCATTATGTTAGCAATGGTTGTTCTTTACCTCGACGGACTTCATTTAATAATCATCCCAAGAATAAAAACACCTCCTAATTCGCAGAGTTTTTCTATGTGGAATATTTAAACTTCATTTTAACATTGAATATGCTAAGTATCTTGCACCTTATCTTTTTCACAATAATAAAGGGAACTAATAAGTAATTATAGTCAATTGTCAATAATAGAAAATGACTATCAATTGTTGAAATGAATTGACTAGGAGGTATTAGATTATTAATATGTATAGAATGACATAACCTATTCTTTACACAATACACTGAATTATTTCTTAAATAATAAATAGTTCCAGTGTCATAAAAAACATGATAACTACATAGATATAATTTTGGAAATGATGTACATTTTTTTTGGTTGAAAATTGTTTCAATACAATCAAATACTATTGGGGAAAAAACAAAGTTTTTCAACAGTATGTTAAGTTTAATTATATTTCTTATTTTTTATGAATCTCTATTTTATAAAAAAAAGAAAAGAATTTTAAATATCAAGTAGACTATTGGATGAAATAATTTTAATAAGAACAGAGTAATGATGTGATTTTAACTTCAAGACAAGCCCTTCAACAATTTTATATAAACTAAACATTTTGAGGATACATACATACAGACTTGCACATATGGTCAATTGTGGTTATAATGAATGAATGTTCAAATAAATCTTTTCTGCAATTACAGAAAAAAAAACAACATAATTAAGGTATTCCATATATCAGGTCAGACTTAGAACTAGATCCAGGATAACAATATTGTTATTGCTGGAAGAATATTAAACTTCAACTAGTCCCCTTGTCTAGATTGAGGAAATTAAATCCCTAAAAATATTTCCTTTAGAATTACATGTGAGTTTTGAATTGCCAAGTCCAAAGACTTGTTCTGTCTTCCCTCTGCTTAATCTTTTAGCCAAATTTGACCTTCTTGAGGTTCATTTGGCTTGTGCTGCCTGTCTTTTTTTTTTACTTTTTTTCTTAACAATCCTCTCCATGTCTTCTCTTTTTCCTGTCAGCGTCTCCTATGCTGTTATTTTCAAAAGTTCTGCCTTATATTCTCCTGTTACATCCATAAATGCCCTGGCTGATGACAGCTATTTGTATTGCCTCAGTCACAGCTGACACCTATTTTTCTTTGACCTTTACCTTGAACCTTGGTTCCACGTTTCTATTCTTTATGTACAAAGACTTTGTTTTCTTCATGATTTCATCATCTTGGAAAATCTAGCAGCTTGTTAACCTTGACTGGCATTCAGTGTCTCCTTTCACCCTAATCCCACATGCCCTTTGTGTTCAATTTCCTCCTAAATAGATACAATTACTTTATCTCCACTTTTTGTGTCACTTTCAAATTGCTCACTTTTTGAAGATTAACTCTTTCTGCTTCACTTCCCTAGCTCCAAGTCCTGGTTCATCGAGTTATTTTCCTCTCCACAAACATGTTTTTGTACATTGCTTCCTTACAGAACTCTTGCCTTGGCCTGAAATTCTTTTCTCTCCTTTCTTTACTTGGTGGAATCTCCCTTCCTCTAAGTTACACAATGGCACCAAGGAGGAAACCAGAGGAATCTTTGCCAAGGAGATACAGGTCACCTTTCCAAGGAATCCCTGGACTCCTTTCAGTATTTCCCAAGCAATGCGATCAATCATTTAATGAATATGTCTTAATCACCTTCTATTATGTGCCCAGCCAATTTTAGGTATTTTAAATTAAACAGTTTTCATTAGTACAGAATTTGCCATTTAACATACATTTTTAAAAATCCCATTTTCTATGGAATTCACTTATTTTTCATTTTCTATTATAAGCAATGGCTATTTTTTTAATTTAGATTGTAAAATAATACTTGTATCAATATAAACACTAAATGACTAAATAGCTGGTCCTTTAAAACAAGCATACTTTATAGGATAAGTAATAAAATACGTATATTTTTCACATTCACTCAACTTGTAAACTTATTTAGCAAAGTTTTTTTCTACCTCTTGACTAAAAATTATGGCAAATCCTATGTCTTTTCTGGCCAAACTCAGCTGAATTAAGGTTCTTCAATAAGTAATTAAAATACCCAGTCTCTTGGAGCAGGAGAAACTCCTTAATTCACCATCTAAGGTGTCTCACAAACAGGCCTCTCATTATCTACAATATATTAATTTATATTTTTTAAACTTAATGTTCAAATATAATATAATTCTTAAGCTATCCTCTTGTGAGAACAAATTTTGTAACTGCAATGTATTTAAGTTAAGTTCTTTATATCTTGGTTTCTGTCCCACCAGCGCACTGTTCTCCCAAGTAAGACCAGCTCTTTTCTCCCTCATGTTTTCAGTGTTGTTAAGTGATTAATGTGTTTTTCAGTTACAGTCATTTACAAAGTTTGCATTCCATGAGTATATGGCAGAATTCATTTTTGTGGTGTACTGCCCTATGGATTTTGACAAATGCATGGGGTCATGATTCCACTGCTACAGTTCTACACAGAACAAATGTTCCTTTTCACGAAATGTCCCCCTGCATTATCCTTCCGAGACAAACTTCATTGTCACCCAGCAGACTGGCAACTGCTATTTTGTTTTCCTCCTTACAACTTTGTCTTACCCAGAATAACATATAAATCAAATAATGCTATGTATAGCCTTTTGAATTTACTTTTTTCCTTAGCAGAATTTGTTTGTTTCATCTAAAGTTGTGTAAATCAATAGCTTATTCTTTATTATTGAATAGAATTTCATTCTTACAAATTCATCATTGTTTGCTCATTTACCAAATATAAGACTTTGGTGATTTGGCAATTATGAATAAAGCTCCTGGAAACATTGGAAGACAGAGTTTTATATGAACATAAATTTTCATTTCTCTTGGGTAAAAATGTCGATGGTAATTCTGGGTCATATAATAAGCATATGTAAAATTGTTTAAAAATTATTTTTAAACAAAACATTTTTTGCCTCCCACTTTGCAATTCCCCATTGCTGTGCATCCTCAGCTGTACCTGTCTTTTGCCATTTAAAAAATATCCTAGTTCAATTTTTCAAGTTTTTGTTGTACAGATTACGCTCACAGCATTGTACTCAAACAGTTGTTGCCTAAGCCAAGGTCATGCTAGTTTTCTTCTGTCATTTTTATAATTTTGTGTATTACATTTAGGTCTACGATCTATTTTGAGGTTTTTTTGTATTATACACAATGAGTCCAGACTAATTTTTTTGCATATAGATAGCCATTATTCTAGCACCAGATATTGAAAAAGCTATACTTCCTATACTTTCTATTGTCTTTGCACTTTTGTTAACAATTAGTTGGTTGTATGTGTTATCTGGATTCTTATTCTGTCTCATTGATAAATGTATACATCTTGAAATCCAGTAGTGGAATCCTCCAACTTCGGTCTCCTTCATCAAAATTATATTGGCAATTTTAGTATTTTTTAATTTTCTATAAAAGTTTAGAAACTTTTTTGTTACTATCTATAATATACAAATGGAATTTTATTTGAGATTGTGTTGAATCTGCAAATCAAATTGAGTAGAATTGTCCTGTTGATAATATTGAGGCATTCACCCCATGTACACAATATCGTTTTCATTAAGGTCGGTATTATGATTCCTCCCCTAACATTTCATATTTTAGCACACATTGTCAAGAGATAATCTGTTGGATTTACATCTCAGCATTCCCTTGATTTTATTTTTTAACTACATTTTTATTGTTTACAATATTACAGATACCTTCACTTTTCCCCCTTTGCTCACCTCTACCCAGCCCTTGCCCCCTCTTCCCTCAGGCCATCACCATACTATCATCTGTGTCTGTGAATTATGAATACATGTTCTTTAGCTAATTCCTCCACCTTCTTTCATCCAGTCCCCTCTTCTTACTCTTCCCCTCTGATAGCTGTCAATCTGTTCCACCTATGTATGCCTCTGTTTCTATTTTATTCATCGATTTATTTTGTTCATTAGATTCCACATGTAAGTGAGGCGTCATGGTATTTGTCTTTCTCTGACTGGCTTATTTCACTCAGCGTAATAATCTCCAGGTCCATCTATGCTGTCACAAAAGGTAAGAGTCCCTTTCTGTATTAGTTTTCTAAGACTGACATAAAAAAGAAAAACAAGTAAAACCTTAAACAAACAAACAAGCAAAAAGCACAAACTAGGTGGCTTAAATAACAGGAACTATTCTCTCATGATTCTGGAGGTTAGAAGTCCATTATCAAAGTTGTCAGCAGGTTTGATTTCTTCTTAGGTCTCTCCCCTCAGCCTGCAGATGGCCACCTTCTTGTTGATCCTCACATGATTCTCCTTTGCGAGTTTTCATTCCTGGTGTCTATCCCTGTGTCCGTATTTCCTCTTTTTATAAGAACAACAGTCAGATTGCATAAGGGCTCACACTAAAGTTCTCATTGTAACTTAATAACCTCCTTAAAGCCCATATCCCCAAGCACAGTCACATTCTGCATTACTGAGAGTTAGGGTTTCAATATAAGAATTTTTGGAGTGACCCAATTTAGCTACAACTTTCTTCCTTCCTTCCTTTCTTTTTTCCTTTGGTGTTATTGTAAATGGTATTTTAAAAAATATTTGAATTCCGATTGTTCATTGCTAGGGTACAGAAATACCATTGATTTTTTATGATGCTTATCTGTTAAATGACATGGTATGTTGTTTACCTTTTCACTAGTGTCTTAAACTGATGAATTATAGTCGTATAAAATTTTGTGTCAGATTCTGTGACATTTCTGTCATATCTGAGTCTCATTTGTATGGTCATTTTTGTCCTTTCAGACTATGTTTTTCCTTGATTTTTTTTAAATGCCTCCTCATTTTTTGATGAAAGGCATACATTTCATTAAGACAGCAGAGATTGAGGTAGTTTTCATGTCTGGATATGTGTATACTTTTCCTGCTGCTAGTTAGAGTGCGGTTTGATTTCATATATTTAGGATTTGGTTTGGTCTGTTATTACTGTTGCTATGGTTACCCTCATTACAAATCAGATTTCAAATTTTTGTAGCGATAGCTATGTTTAGTGTAGGGGGATGGTTTACCAGAGAAATGTGTTTGATTCTGAGGTTTAGATCGCACACACACTCCTGTTTCTCTCCTGCCACTCTCAGAAGTATTCTGTTATTACTTGTTACTTGTAGCTTGCTAGACTGCAGTGGGGGATGCATTTGTTGCTTCTCTGACAAAGCCTCAGTTGTTGCCATGCTCTGTGTCATTGGGTTTTAGAGATGTGGTTCTCAGTTCTGTTGTCTCTCTCTGTCAGCAGTAGTTGTGGGCTCAGCACAGAATATTGTCTCATTCAGAAGTAGAATTTTTTTCATTGTTCCCTTTCCCAGCTGTAATGAATTCTACCTGTGCTCTAAGGGCAATCATTCTTCTTGCCCTTTTCACAGATAAAGGCTTGTTTAGATAGGGGATGTTATGAATTAAATTTTGTCCCCCCAAACATGGGTTGTAGTTCTATTCCCATTATTTCAGAATGTGACATTGGAGATAGGATCTTTACAGAAGTAAACAGTTAAAATGAGGTCTTTAGAGTGAGCCCTAATTCAATGCGATCTACATCCTTTTTTAAAAAGAAACATTTAGACACAGATACAGAGATGCGCGAAAGTGGAATTCCACGTGACCATGAAGCAGAGACTGGAGTGACGTGTCTACAGGACAGTGAGCACCCACGTTGCCAGCAAACTGCTGGAAGCGAAAAGAGAGGCATAAATGGTGTTCTCTCTTCCAGTTAACAGAAGGAAGCAACCTTGCTAACACTTTGATCTCAGTCTTCTAGCCTCCAGAGCTCTGAGAAGAAACAATGTTTAAGCAACCAAGTTTGTGACGGCACTGGCAGAGGAAAATGTTTTTATGGGATTTCCTGGGCTCTCACATGGCTGTTCTTTCCCTTAAGAGTGCCTCGCTTTGGGGGGTCTGCTTTCAATCTTTTCTGTGAGCACCTGGGGCCACTAATGGAATAAGAACTTGTAAAAAATGTGTGGGCCCCTAACCTCCCAGAGGTTTCAACTGTTGCACAGTCTGCACTCGGTCCTCACCAATGTGCTGACTATTCTAGCTGAACTCTTCTTTTTTTTAAAATTTTTATTTTAATTGTTTATCTTGTACACTTTTCTGTCTTTTACTCCCACCCCAGTCCTCCCCACCTAGCTGAACTCTTCTTACCAGTGTCCAGTTCTGTGAACCCCAGGTGAGCGCTCCCCATGTCTTTGTGTGTCCTCCAGCCCTGTACGCACTATCTTGATATTTGGTGCTCATTCGTTGATCTCGGTAACTCAGAGGTTTCAAAACAAGTTATAAATTTGATATCCATTCAGCTCTTTTCACTGTAAGATGTGGGCAGTGCCCCTTCTAGCTCTCCATATCATTAGGCAGAAGCTGAAGGCCCTTCTCTTTTGTTGTGCTGGATAACTAATGGACTTTGGAGGGTTGCCTTTTGTTTTCCCTCTTTATTTGTTGGTTTTATTTTATTTTGCCTCACACAATGCCAAGATGTAACATTCACTGTGCTTTATGTAAAATAATCATTAATCTTCAATACAAAGTATACAAAACTCAAAACACCAGTTTTTCATCTATATTTTTTGTCCCATAATCTTTTTTCCAGATTCCATGGCTTTTGTTTGCTTTGCTGCAGTAGTCACTCTTTAATATTTTTGTTTTCTCTAAAAGAATGTCTAGCGGTTGAATTTTCTGAGATCTTGAATTTCTAACAAAGTTTTTATTTTCCTTTTAAGTTTACTTGATACTTTGCCAGCATAAATAATTTTATATGCAGAACAATCTCTCAGAACTTTATAAAACATGTTTACCAGCAATATGTTTATGTGAAGGTAGCAAAGTTTGATATTATTCTGGTTCTCCTTTCTTTTTAAAACTCTCATGGCTATGTTTCATTTCTTTGGAATTTTTAATTTGCTGTTCCTAAACTCTGGAGAAATTTGAAGCAATCTCTATTGAATTATCTATGAATGTTATTGTCGGACAGAAGAGGAAATTATTGCCTGCCCATCATCTCATTTATAAGAGATCAAAATTTAAAGACTACTTTCTATTTAGTTTATCTAATAAAGATCCTTTTCAGCTCTCTTCAGAACTTCCATAGCGTTTAGGTTTATCAAATCAATTGGTAACATTAAAGTAACAATGTCTATTGCCATGTGTTATATTTTTCACTCTAGTTTGTAGCTATTTTCAAGGTAGATGTAAGTTTTATTTTTACTGTAGCAAAAGTTATAAGAATTTTCTGCTATGTATACTTCAAAATTTTATTTAAAAGCCAATTTTAACCCATTAAGAGAAAGTATTCCACTCTATACAATGGACCCCTACTAAACAAATAAACTTGTCTAGTCATTTCAAACATAATTTCTAATTGTACCACCAAGTCACAGGAAAAAAATCAATTTTTACTCTACTTAGGTTAAATTTTAATATCTTATAGCGTGTCTGTTATTAGGCATATAATGCAATATTAATGTAAGATAATAATAATAGCATAGGATTTTGACAAATATTTGGATTCTGAAATAGCAGTTGTCTATATTTTGGATTTATTAGTGATCAAGTATCATTAGAAATTCCTAGCAATATACTTTAGACCTGCTGACTCCATTGCATCCCTTGGGATCGAATACATAATTATGACTCATAGTCTGTAAGAACAAGTTGAAGCTTTAGAGGTTCTGAAATACTTCATAGATTTAAATTTCGACATTAGAATTACTCAGCAAAAGGGTCATCAAGGAACATGTATAAAGGACACACGGTCAAAGACAATGGGGGGAGATTGAAAGTGGGCAGTGGGGGTGAGTAGGGCAGGGAAGAGTAATGGGGGGAAATGAGGACAACTGTGATTGAACAAGAATAAAAAGTAAAAACAATTAAATTGCTTGACCTTCTTGTAATCAGCTCTTGTTTACTGGGATTTGAGTTTTTATGAATTTTCTTTACAATATACTACTGCTCCTCAGTGAATTCTCCTTATTTCCCTTGTTGTTTCTTTTAAGTCAATATATTAGTTTATTTTAGACGAATATGGTAATTGAAAATCAGAATGAAGAAAATTATTCATGCTGAAGCTTTTACACAGCATTAATCTTGAAGATCATAATGGTTACATGTACTTAAAATGGCTCCAGGAAAAGGCCAGAAAAAAAAAAGAGAAAAACATTGGATGGTTGACAAGACATTCAGACTAGTTATCAATATATTTACATTTCCCTTTGATCTATTGTAAAAATGTGTAAACATTTGGCTTCTGAGGTCAGAATGCAAACTTAAACGCTGAATTTAAAATCAAATCATTTCGGGAATTCCTTTGTAGGTAACTGTCTCCTTATCTCTTGCTGCTTTTAGGATTTTCTCTTTGTCTTTAATTTTGGGTAACTTAATGATGTTGTGCCTTGGTGTGTCCCTCTCTGGGTCCATCTTCTTCGGGACTCTCTGGGCTTCCTGGACTTCCTAGCTGTCAGCTGATTTTTCAAAAGAAACCTTGCAGGCAAGAAGGGGCTGTAAAGAAGTATTTGAAGTCATGAAAGGCAAGGAACTACATCCAAAATTACTCTATCCACCAAAGCTTTCATTTAGAATGGAAGGGCAGATAAAGTGCTTCCCAGATAAGGTCAAGTTAAAGGAGTTCATCAACAGCAAGCCCTTATTATATGAAATGTTAAAGGAGCTTATCTAAGAAAAAAGATAAAAATATGACCAATAAAATGACAACAAACTCAACTATCAACAAATGAACCTAAAAGAAAAGAAAAACAGTGAAAACAAAAACTAAGCAAACAGCCAGAACAGGAACAGAATCAGAGAAATGGACATCACACAGAGGGAGTTCAGTGGGGAGGGGGAAGGGAGGAATAGGGAAGAAAAGGTACAGGGAAGAAGAAGCATGATTAGTAGGCATAAAATAGATGGGGAAAGATAAAAAATGGTATAGGAAACAGAGGACTCAAAGAACTTGTATGTACAACCCATGGACATGAACTAAGGGCTGGGAGAATGCTGGAGGGTTGGGGGGGGGCAGGGTGAAGGAGGGATAAAGGAGGAAAAATTGGGAAAATTGTAATAGCATAATCAATAAAATACTTAAAAATACAAGATGCAAAATAAAATAAAATCATTTTGATTAAGAGAATAAGTTTATTCTAAGTACAGTTTATTATTGGCCTTATCACTATATAATCAAAGTGTTGATTCTTTGAGCATCTCTTTTGTCATACATTCAGAGAAATTTTATATATGTTATTTGATATATTTTTTACAATACACTTCCTTTTTCATAGCCCTAAAAGGAAGGTATTATTGTTCCTATTTTTTAGCCGAGGGAATTGATGGTCAGAGACATTGAGGTTGTTTGCATACTTTCCTCATAGACTGTACTTGTTGGAATCAGTTATGCAAACCTATGTCTTTCATTAAGACAAATATGAGCTCTTATTTTTACCTTACATTGTAATTTTGCCATTTTTATCTTCTTCTCTCCTAAAATGTATAAGGCAACTCTTATTCTGAAAAAGAAAATGGACTATTTCTACACTCATCTAAAAATTTTTATTAAACATGAGGGACTATTCTCATTAAACAGACCAGATTTTCTCAACCTCAACTTTTTGAACTGGATAATTCTTTGAGAAGGAGAGTTCTTCTTTGTATTTTGTTCATTTTAAGATGTTTGACAGAAGTGCTGTCCTCTGCTCACCAGATACTAGTAGCACTTCCACAGTTGTGATAACCGAGAATGCTTTCAATAATTTCCAAATTCCCCTGAGGTAAAGCATCCTGGGTTGAGAACCATTCATTAACATAGATAGAAGTTTAGCATTGTACAGATCTGTTGGCTAAGGTAGGTTTCTTATTTCTCATATTTAAACTATTAAAATATTTTTGAAGTATTTTAAATATACAGTCAGTATATGCTATTTTCTCAAGGCAGTTCTAGGGGGTGATAAAAATGGGGAAAGCAAGGGAGCTATAATTGTTGGGTACTTACCTTGGGCAAGAGCTTATGCTATTTTACTTACATAAACTGTCTCTTCAAAAACAAACAATCATACGAGATACGACTTAAATCGTTACCATTTTACAGATAATGTGTTAAATACATGACCCAAGCATCTAAATCATCAGTGATGAATTTGTGATTCGTATGCAAATATATTTTGCCCTAGTAGTGCCACATTTTTAGTAATTTTAATCTCCTCCTAAATAAATATATACGTTTGAATGTACACATGCACAGGTCAATAATGTCCATTCCAGAACTAATTCTCCCAGATGGTTGTTAACTTCCAGCTTTGATTCCTTTAGCATTTATTCATATTGCTTCTATCGCCATTAAAATCTTTCTTTTCATTGGCTCACAGTGATTTCCTTTAGTTGGCAATGCATTTTTATGTTCATCCTTTAAAAATATAAATTATTTTAGCCAAAAAGTACTTTTAGTACTCTTCTTACTCCTGTAATCTCTCTCAAGGTGATATTTAAAATGTAGGAAAATTATTCAGATGATATATAACAATAAAGAGAAATCACTTTTGCTCAAAATTCCGTGCATTCCTCTAAACAAAATATCAATTAAAAACACTTATAAAACTCACCATAATACTTGTAAAATTGGCATATTTAAGAGATATAAAATATAAATAACCAGTCATTTATTTTGTGTAGCTAAGACCTATTGATCTCTTTGAAATGAATACAATAGAGGACACTTTGATGAAGAAATGATGAAACTTTGGCCTTGGCTAAATACACTTTAAAATAGCTTCACTCAGATGTTACCAAAAAGGGAAGTGCATGTTTGTTGCAGTGTCCTCACTGAGAAACCAAGGAACCACACTTCATACCTTTAAAGCAATTGCAGGTTTTGATTAACTATATGATTCACCACCGTCTGCTTCGTGGAAAGCGGTGTCAGCCCTGCAGCTGACGTAAGCAGTTTATACCATCAAATAGAAGAGAACCATCATTCTCTGTCAGAAAGTAGGGTTAGGCAAAATATTTTCCATATATTGCATCTCCTACTAGCGTTTTTATGTTTCTAGCTTCTAACTTATACTGGAACATTGACATTGACCATATTTTTTCCTGTTTATCTCTCATTTGCATTGAGCGGTCTGAAGCCCACAGCTGTATTTCTATTCAACCCTGCTGAACACTGACATATGATACCCATATAGAGTAACAACAAGGCACAAAGGAAACATCAATTTGTTTAGAAAAATCTGAAGATATTATGAGATAGTATATCTCTTTTATGAATTGAAAAAATTACTAAAATACTCATTATTTTAAAAAGAATTACCTAAAGCAATTATATTTTTTCCTGTTATTCTCATGCATGGACCAATGCCTTACTTAGTTAAAAGCATCAAAATGAGGAATGCAGTGAATGATGCCAGTTTGAGAAATTATGAGAACGGACCCTTTCAATGTAATTATTTGTATTTGTGATTTTTTATCAACTCTAATTCAGTAACTACAATGAGTACAGTAACTTCACTGATAGATTATATTATTTTGACAATTTAAAAACTGATTCCTAGAGCATGATAAATATCTGTGTTTTTTCATGAGCTATTGAGTGTCAGGAAGAATGGTGGATGTTTAAATGGATTACTTGATTGAATTCTCACACCATTTCTAACCCATATATACAAATGAGGAAACAGGTTCTTCAGACTAAGTAATATATTCAAGGCCACACAGCTAGTAGGTGTCATAGTTGAGAATAAAATACATCTCTTATATATCTGAAATTCTTCAACACTAACATTTTATGGGTTTTATTACCAAGTAATGGATGGTATTTGTGTAATCTGGTTAAGTATAGAATGGACATTCCGTGGAGCTATAGCAATGCTGTATTATTTACTGAAACAAAATTGTTCTCTTGCTGTTCCTTTCCCTTTTGTTATTTGGTTTCTGATTTTGAAATTTGAATATATCACAATAATAACACACATATCTTCGTAATGTTTTTGTAAGTCTTACAACAAATACAAAGACCAATCCCCTGCCTCAACTCTCCTTACCAGATTCCTACTTTTCAGAGGTAAATATAGTTTATTTTGTTAGCTAATTCTTCTGACATATACATTCATATTCTGATACTTTTTATTTTCATTTCTAGATAGTAATTATTGATTTTCTTGGAAAAACATGAGAACTTGACTTTCTTCACTGCTCCCCTCAAACATACATATCTTCTGTCATATTTCTAATATAGTTATGCCATATTTTTGCCTTTATAAATATTCAACATTTGCATTATTATAACTGTAAATATTGTTTGCAACTCAGTCACCTGTGTACAATTGTTTTATTTCTTGTAACAGTTTTTGAGACAATACTTGCTAATATTTTATTTAAATAATTTTATAAATTATTTATTATATACAGTTCCCCAATCACCTGACATTATTATTGTGTCTAATTGATCTAATCTGATCAAACAGAAGCTTCTATCCTTCTCCAATTGGACTTGGACTCTAGGCAAGCTGCAGATCTTTTGTCCTAGAACTTCCTTTCACCATCACCTTAAAGCAGATGTCCCCAACCTCCCAGCTGCTGACCTGTGCTGGTCAGGCCTGTTAGGGACCTTGCTGCACAGCAGGAGGTGAGCTTGAATGTAATGTGCTCAAATCATTCCAAAACCATCCTCTCCCCCCAATCAGCAGAAAAATTTTCTTCCATGAAACTGGTCCCCTGTGTCAAGAAGGTTGGGAACCTTAAAGAATTCCTTTGTTCCTTTTCCATGTCAGTTCTCCCATTTCAAAGATGGCATCCTTATTTTTGTTGTACGTCCTCATTTTGTGAAACATATTCTATAGCATCTTCCTGAGAATGGGTAGATGAAAATGAGATGTTTGAGTCTTTGAGTTAATTAATATATATCTGCTTGTTTGTTTATTTAATTTTATGAGTATAACTGATATATAACATTATATTAATTTCAGCTGTACAATATATGATTTGATAATTGTGTATGTTATGAAATGATTACCACAATAAGTCTAGTTAACATTTGTGAGCATACATAGTTATAATTTTTCCTAGTAACTCTCAAATATATAATACAGCATTATTACTGATAGTTACAAAAGAAACTTATGAACAGTCTCTATGGATCTCCTATGCCAAAATTATGAACCTGATAGAGAAAAAGCAATACCCTAAGAAATGTTGGACCTTTGTGTAAACAAGTTTGAGAATCTCCATCTCCTGAAAACTCCAGGTCAGTAGAAAAATGTTCCTCCCCCAGCTAGAGGAGACACTATAGAGACTTTAATTCATGAAGGTGTCTCATAATGTTATGATTTTCATCTTCAAAGAAGTGCCTCTCACTGCTCATTGCCTGACAAAGAATAACCAGAGAGATGCTGCAGCATAACTTGAGCAAGAAAACACAAGCTCTTCTCCAGAATTAAGTAGCTGATACCCAGAAAGAATTGTAAAATTTCACTGAAAGTATACTAGGAACTTGGGAATACAGGTGGGGGTGGCTCCTGTGGGTATTATATCAGGAAGATTTTAATAAAAGGCTAGAAGTGAAAATCATTTTTTGATGTGAGAGCACTCTCCCCTGAATCAGAGTTTAAAGTCCTGGTGAGGACTCTTGGAACCAATGCTAATATGCTGAAGGGAAGGCTCTGTGAAGCTTGGGCAGGCACATCAGCAGCCTATGGGTCAGATGCCCAAATCACTGTATCCCAGAATTGAAGAGATGTCCCAAGATTCATGAAGGCAGAAGTATTTAATAAATTTATTATTTTAGATCAGAGAATCTATACCCTGGTTTGGTTCCCTATAACACATAATAAATTTCATTCAATAAGTAAGTAATAAACCTCATATTTAAGAAGGTTAGTGTAGGTGATACTGTACGCACCGTGATGAACAATAGGAGATGCTGTCATAAAACTTCCTCCTCAGCACCAACAAAGGTGTTAGAATTCTGGAATATTAGAAGCCAGGTGTAGTCACTTAAATATCAGTGACAGGAAGGATATAATTATAGTGGGCAGCCAAGTCAGTATTGCAATCAAGTTTCTTTCACATGCAGTTGTATGTATCATGGCTAATATATGAGTAAAATGGTTGTCAGTCTAGGTTAATTAATGGCATAACCAGTAAAATAGCTGGCTAGCAGAAGGCAGGTTTCAGCCACTACAATGGAAACTTTTAATGTCCTCCTCAATCTCCAGTTTTGATCCAATTCGCATTCTCAAAGTGCATTAATTTAACTTTAAGAAGCGTCCCCTTAAATAAGAACCCTGTAATAAATTTTAATAATAAATATATACCTAAGACATTTACTACCCAAATTTTCCAAAATGATCAATGGCTAATTGCCAGTTTAACTATGTATTGGGGAAGGGGTAACACTTAGACCTTTTTAGAGCGATTGAATACAGGGTGTGAGTTGATGCTATTATTACTAAGGGACCCAATATGCCATCATGGTTTCAGTAGGAGTGGAGGTTTCCAAAGGCCATGCATTACACGGTATTCCAGCCAAGGGATTCAGCGAGTTCAGAGACTGATCCTGAGACGATTTTCCTGGTTGGCGAGTATAAATGCCAGAAGCCTCACACTGTTTCTCTAGTCACGGGTGTCAGAATCATCACTGCAGAAACGTCCAAGTGATTTTCCCACATGTACCATACAGTTAATCAAAAAACAAATGTACTTCTCAGAAGAATGGGTTTTGTAGCACATTTCAAACGCTTACAGGATTCAAATGTGATGGTGTCTGTCTTGACATTACCTGCATGGCCCCTGGAAAGTTCAGGCTGGTCACCGCAGGTGACGGCACGCCTCTGTGAACTTAACCAGGCAGCGTCCCCCATCATCCACAGCAATGACTGGTTCGCTAATACGCCCTTGGGTTAGTTTTCTGTTTTTTTTTTTTTCTTCTTCTTCACACAATGGTTTTAAGTACTAATTCTTAGGAATATTTTGAGAATAAGCTATCTGCATGCAAGTCTGTTCCTTAGGCTTCGCATTTTGGAAAAATTCAGTCTAAGTTAACCATTTTCTTTTGAAACCATACATAGCTTGCCAAATGGACACATTGCTTTCATTCCTTTTATGAAGAGGTGCAATTCCTTTTCCCAATCCTTGAGTCTGAGATAGACTTCTGACTTGTTTTGACTAATAGGACTTAGCAGAAGTGCTGCTGTGTCAGTTTGAAGTTTAGATCTAAAGAGGCTTTTTTGTAGCTTCCACTCTTGCTGGTCTTGGTACTTGATAGTTAACATATGGACAAGCCTGGCATATAAGATACTACACAGAGTGAAGCTGTTATCCCAATCAGCTAGTCAAAGCCAATTTGCTAGCAGACGGGTATGTGAGGCTAGCTGAGACTAGTCTGCTCCAGGCTGGAAGAATCATCCAGCTGCTAGGCTGGTAGCCACTCAATCCCAGCAAGGAGAACCTCCTAGATAATTGATAGCTGACTACTAACATATGAATGATCCTAGCAGACCTGCCCAGTTGAGTTCAGACCAAATTTCAGATCCACAAAATCATGAGTAAGTAAGTGGCTGTTGTCATAAGTCATTAAATTTGGGAATGGGAGTTTACGCAGAAAGAGCTACCTGAAATAGATATTGGTCCACAGAGTGGGGGTGTTGCTGTAACAAAAGCTTTACAAATATGACATTGCCTTCAGAAAGTCTAGAAGAGTAGTGAGAAAATAATAACAAATTCTGAAAACAATAGCATACAAACTATAGTTGCCACCTTATAACTGCTAAAATGGCTACGTATACTTTTAGAAATGGTTAGCCAATTTGTTGGCATAGGTGTTCGTAATAGTTTCTTATAATCCTTTGTGTTTCTGGGGTATTAGTGGTAGTGCCTAATCTTTCACTTTTGATTTTATTTATTTGAGTTTTCTCTCCATTTTAATTAGTCTAACTGAAGATTGGTCAATTTATTTTATCTTCTAAAAACAACTCTGCATTATTAATATTTTTATTGCTTTTCTATTTTCTAGTTCATTTATTCCTACTCTGATCTTAATTATTTCCTTTTTTCTGCCAACTTCAGCTTTGATTTGTTCTTCTTTTTCTAGTTCCTTAAGGTGTAAAGTTAGGTCATTTAGAAGAGATTTTTCTTTTTTTTAATGTAGGTGTTTATCACTATAACTTTTCCTTTTAAAACTGCTTTTGAGGCATCTAAAGTTTGGTCTGTTTTATTTTCATTTTCATTTGTTTCAAGATATTTTTATTTATTTTTGATTTATTCTTTGGCCAATTCTTTAGTCATGTATGTGTTGTTTAATGTCCATATATTTATGAGTTTTCCAGTTTTCTTTTCCTATAGATGGGCAGCTTCATAGCATTGTGGTAAGAAAAGATACGTGACAGGAGTCACCTGTTCAATCACCAATCCATCATTCCCTTAACTGACCAACCTCCTTGCGGTTGATGAAAACAAAGGTTGACAGCCCCACCTACAAACAAACCTATTTTCCTTAGCCTCCTTTACTGCCAGGAGATGACTGTTAGACACAGTCTGGTCAGTGCACTGCAATTAAAACCATTTAGTATTATTTACATGAAAGCTCCGAAGAAAGAGGATGAATTCAGCTGACCCTTGTCTTTGTCCTCTGCCTTTCTTTCTTTCCTCCTGCCAGGGAATTATTTGGGATCTTTGAAACTGAGTCAGCCTTTAGGCACCTACTAGGGTGGGTATAGAGGATCACAGATCCTTGAACTTCTATACTTTTGACACACCGAACCAGTGCTTGTTGTGAGCTAGTCACCAATTGAAAGACATAACACCCTACTAGGCTAAATCAGGACTAAGTTTCATTTTTGTCATGAACATTTGTGACTGTTATAGAGAATAATGTATTATATATTTAGTTCTTAAAATAGGCAGAAATCAATGGCTTTCTTTTATATACTGACTGACATAACTCTGTTCTTCTCCTCGGACATAAATGTTAATATAATATTGCAAGAATAAATGCATTATTTACGTGACTTCAAGATATTTTTAGTTTTAACGTATGAGACTCTCAGAAAATCTGAAATTCATTAGTAAAATTTATTGCATTTTTCTAAATACTTAGATGTATTGTTATGAAAGTGTAAGGTAGAAGTGACTCAATAAATATTTCCAATTTCACCTTTTACTAACACAGGTAAAAGGATGTATATTGATTGCTCCATTTAAAATTGTGTAACTGATCTCTGTGAAACTAGAGAATTAATATTCTTTTTAGTGGAATGCCCCCCTCCAAGTGTTGACTATGTTAAACTTTAGTCTGAAATTGGAAAGAAGAAAGTATATAAAGAGCATGAGATAAATATAAAAAATGACATCATCTTTCCACTAAGTCTGTCCATATATGTATCTATGTATATTTTTATCTATCTATTATTTATCAGTTTGCTTGTTTGTTTTAAATAGAAAACATTTGTGACATTGCTACAAATGCCTAATGTAAGATAACAATGGAAAAATAAAATAAATAGAATATATTTGCAATTGAAACAGTAAATGAAATTAGAGGAAACACAAAGCAGAATTTCTTACTCTTTTAAATGATTATGGTTTATGCAAAGTAGTACTAAAATCTTGAATATGGATTTATTAAAGAGATATAAGAGAGAAAAGTTATAACTGTTCAATGTAAATGTATAATTAAAATATTAAAAGGAGACACAATTAATAATGATAAAGTCTCTTTCAAGTTTTTTTTTTTTAACTTTTGCTTTTACAGTTTTTTTTTCTGCTTTTGGAAACAAACCAAGAATAGTCATAATTTTTAGGTCTTAAATTTTCTTGTCAGTTGATGATGGGATATGTTTTAGCATGGGCTGCCATATCAAAATAACATAGATTGGGTGATGTAAGCAACAGAAAACTATTTCTTAGAGTTCTGGAGACAAGGAGGTCCTTGATCAAGGTGCCTGTAAGATAGGTTTCATCATAAGGCTTCTTCCCTTGGCTTGTAAGGGGCTGCCATCCTCCTGTGTGCTTACTGACATCTTCACAATGTAGCAGAGAGAGAAAGGGAGCTCTCTGGTGACTCTTCTTATGAGGCTCCCAACTTGCTTCCTCTGAGAGATCCCACCTTATGACCTCATCTCACCCTAATTAATACCTGATAATCTCATCTCCAAATATCATCACCTTGGGGATTAGAGTTTCAACATATGTGTTTTGATGGGACAGAAACATAGTTTATAATATGCTGAAAGCTTTTTAGTATTATTATTTTTTATTGTTGTTCAAGTACAGTTTTTTGCCTTTTCCTCTGACCCCTTCCCACCATCCCAGGCCTCCCTGCCTCACTTCCCTGTTTCCACCCCCACCTTGTTATTGTCCATGTGTCCTTTATAATTGTCCCTGTAAGCCCTTAATGGGGGAAAAGGGAGAAGGGATAAAAGCTTTTTACTGTGATCACCAGATTTATTATATGTGAAAGGTAACATCTTTACTAATTCAACAATATAGAACACACAAATATTCATTTCAATCTAATTGCAATTACATTTGAATCCATTTAAACAGGTCTGTGTTATAATTTTCATCATAAAGCCTTATTTGAGGACACAGGTATAACAATGTTTGTTTTCTGAGTAGTGAGGGGTTTTGCTTTCCTTTTCATTTAACCAATGGGCGTTTATAGGCACAGTGGCGAGGACAGGGTGTTGGTGGTTCTCAGCACATGTTCCTTTTATCTTCACTAACAGCCTAATCTTATGATGTTTTAATCTTCACCCAGCCAAAGCTTTTTACAACATAAAATAGAAATAACACAAGCTCAAGTGTTTGGTAGGTGGCATGGATAATTCCAAAATGGTGTTAAGAAAAGTGGGTAGGCTTGCTAAGAAGTCATTAAATTCTATGTAGATAAGTTTTATATACCAACAAAGGGTTTAACAATACATATGTACACATACATGCGTATAATGGGCCCCAATTGTTACAAGCAAACTTTAAAATTTTCTATATATGAATTGTTTCATTGATTATTTTTTTTATAAAATCACACTGTATAAAAAGCTCTGAGTTTGAAATCATATCTGAATGTCAAGCCCTTTCTGCCCTGAGGAGCTGTGAAACCTTCAAACCATGTTGAACTTTGGATTTCCTCATACACAGGTGAAGATATCAAGATTGATAACACGTAATGTTTCTTTTAGAAATTAACTGTCCAAGATTTTCCAATCTATTCTATTTATCAAAGTGTTAAGCCTCAGTACTATTCTACTCAGAAATATAAATCAAATAAGAAATCCACATTAATTTTTAAAATTTATTTATGTTTATTATTTAATTTTTTAAATTAATTTCTAATTACAGTTTATTCTCAATATTATTTGTATTAGTGTCAGATGCACAGCATAGTGGTTAGACAATCATATGTTTTACAAAGTGTTCCCCCTGATATTTCCAGTACCCAACTGGCACCATACACAGTTATAACAATATCATTAACTATATTCCCTATACTATATTACTCACCTTGATTTTTTTAAAGGATGAGAGGCTAATAGGAGTAGGACTTTGTATTCAAAAAGTCTTAAGTCAAGAATAAATGCAGAAAATTTCAGGAGGAAGCCTTTTCTGTAGAGATGGGAAAAGAAAGTGTAGTGAGTTTTCACTTATTTGTTTATTTTTTGGTGCTTTGCCTATAATTGAGAGTCATCATGCATTGCAAGGATGACTGAGGCCAAAAGAGCTGCAGGCATAGAAAACAATGTGGCGTGTGCATTGAACAAGTTTTGGTCTCATAGGTTTTTAAGCCAGAATAATTCAATGTGTGCAGTGGGAAAAGTTACTGGTTTCTCACTGTGTGCTTTTGTGACTGTGAGATGCACATTGTGTTCATATTGTCTGTGCATCTTCCCTTAGTTTTAAAACAAGTTATGATGTATGTTAAAAAGAAAACATTGTGAAGAGTTAATCCGTTCAAGGTGCAATCATTACGCCCAGTAAGGCTCATGTCACGACATTTTGCGAAACAATTTCAGAACAGGGAAGTGTGAGACATGATCCCATTGCAGGTGTATGAGGAATAGAATTTACTTATGGTAAATGACTTGTAAAATTCAGAATTCAAAACCTAAATGAAAAGAATTAATTATGCAGGGTATAGCAAAAGTAGGTGTACAGTTGTTCATATGAAAAACAATATAAGAATTAATAAATAATAACACTAGAATAAACACTGTATTTCACACACACCTGTAAACCTACATTTACCCCACCCAGCATGTGACTCATGAATAGACTGATTATTTACTTTAAGAACATACTCACCCTTCTCCCGTAGCTCATATAAATTGCTTATATTGTTTAAAAATTATATCTTAAACACCAATTAACTGAAGGATTTTTTTTTTATTGAAAAATCCCCAACATGAGCAAAAGAAAGAAATAAAATGGGAATGTTTATCTAATTAACTTACCTACTTCCCATTTATTTTTTTAGGTAAAACTCTAATTGTTGATAATACCTTTGTGTAGAGCTATGGATTACAAAGTTCCTTTGTTTTTCTCAAAATAATAGGTGAAAGTGTGCTCCAAATTTTTCCCCCTAGAGTAATGTGAGGTGGGGCTCCAAGTTCCTTTCAATAGTCAAAGACATGATTCTTCTGTTTCAATGCTAATAATGTTTGGTTTATTCAAAATCAACATTGGCTCTTAAAATCATTTGGCATAGTGGAAGAATGAATCTATACTAGTTCATGAATAAAATAGTTTCCTACTTATGCATATTGGCTCAAAGTTATGTCCCTTGAGTCTCTCATATATAGTTGCTTGATAATTTCTGAGTTCTGTATATTCAGTTCCAAGTTTTATATGCTTTAACTGTGTAATGAAATAATTATTCACTTTAAAGTTCTTCTCAACTGATATCTGCTTTCATTTTGTTTTTATATTAATTTCTTCTAGCCATACAGTATTCTTTAAAGCTTAATTAAGGGGTGTTGATTAAACTATATTTTCTGTGTCTTATTTCTTTATTGAACTTATTGGGTGACATTGGTTCACAAAACCATACAGGTTTCAAGTGTACAGCTCAACGAAACATCATCTGCACACTGCAACATGCACCCATCACCCTAAACAAAGTCTCTGTCCAGCCCCACTTCTCTCCCATTTGCCCACATCCACTTACACCCCAGCCCACTTTCCCACTGGCTATCTATGTGACATATGCGTATATATTTTTTTCTTAATCCCTTCACCATCTTCCATCCAGCCTCCTCCCTCTCTCCTCTGACTATTGCCAATCTGTTCCATGTATCTATACCTCTATTTTTTTTGTTTGTCCATTTGTTTTGTTCATTAGTTTCCACATTTACATGAGATCATATGGTATTTGTCTTGCTCTTAGCATTGCAATCTCCAGGTCCATTCATATTCTGACAAAAAGTAAGATTTCCTTTTTTTTTTACAGTTGAGTATTATTCCATTGTGTAAATGTAGCACAGCTTTTTTATCCACTTATCTACTGATGGGCGCTTGGGCTGTTTCCAGATCTTGGCTATTGTAAATAATACTGCTATGAACATAGAGGTGCATATCTACTTTTGAATTAGAGTTTTGGTTTCTTCAGATACATTCCCAGAAGTGGTATTGCTGGGTCAAAAGGCAGTTCCATTTTTAATGTTTTGAGGTAAACGTTTACTGTTTTTACTGAAAAATACCAGTCTTCATTCCCACCAACAGTGTACTAGGGTTCTTTTTTCTCCACATCCTCACCAGCACTTGTTTGTTGATTTATGGATGATAGTCATTCTGACAGGTATGAGGTGATATATCCTTGTGGTTTTAATTTGTATCTCTATGATGACTAGTGACATTGAGCATTTTTTCATATGTCTGTTGGCCATCTGCATGTCCTCCTTAGAGAGGTGTCCATTCGGGTCCTCTGCCCATTTTTTAAATTGGGTTGTTTGTCTCCTTAGTGTTGAGTTTTTTTAATTCTTTATGCATTTTAGAAATTAACTCCTTATCAGATGTATCATTGGTGAATATGTTACTCTATTCAATGGATTTTCTTTTCACTTTGTCGATAGTTTGTCGCTTTTGCTGTGCAAGATCTTATGTTTGATATAGTCTCATTTGTTTATTGTTTCCCTTGCCTAAAGAGATATACTGGCAAAAATATTGCTGCAAAAAATACCTGAAATTTTAGTGCCTATGTTTTGTTTAGGATTTTTATGGTTGTATGACTTACATTTCAGTCTTTTATCTATTTTGAGTTTACTCTTATATATGGTATAAGTTGGCATTGTAGTTTTATTTTTTTACATGTGCCTGTTCAATTTTCTCACAGCCATTTATTGAAGAAACTCTCTTTACCCCATTGTATGTTCTTGCCTCCTTTGTCAAATATTAATTGACCATAAAGGCATGGGTTTATTTCTGGGCTCTCTGTTCTGTTCCACTGACCTATATGTCTGTTCTTGTGCCAATGCCAGGCTGTTTTTATTATAGTGGCCTTGTAGTATAGTTTGATATTAGGTAGTGTGATACCTCAAAATTTGTTTTTCCTTCTCAAGATTGCTGATGCTATTTGTGTTATTCTAGGCACTTTATCCTCTTCCTGAGATAACACAAGTTGTGGTTGAAGGGAGATGGGCATGCCCCACTCCCTGTGATACAGTCACACAACCCAGCACCCTCCCATCTGATTCTGGACAAAAGATTCCCCAGGAGATATGCAATGTCCAGCACTCTGAACCCTGTGCAGAACTAAACTCAACAGGCTGAGGCTACAGAGTGGTAGGGCAGGTCAAGTGATTCAACAGGTCGACAGATCTGGGGTGTGGGGTGCCAGCTCTGCACTCAAGGTGGGAAAGATTGGTCCTCTTTCCAAAGCTGCACAATTTAATCACTGTCTGAGTCTCTGTGAAGAGCTTCTCCAGGGAATGAGCATCTCAAATTTTACTGTTGGGTGAAGCCAGCAGAGCCTTCTGCAGGATCTGAGTATGGCAGAATGGTGTTGCCAGTAGTTGGGGGACCAGGCAGTGCACTCCCCAGGCTGGTTCTACAAAATAGGAGTGCTCGACCCTGGAAGGCAGTGTCTCTAGCAGTTTCTCTTCTCTCCCAGGTGGACTGACTTCCCACTGATTTTCATTACCAGTTGCTATGTGGGCTCCTCTTCTAGTCTCTGTCATTTAGATTGGGGATCCCTGTGTGGGGTTGAGATCCCACACTTCTTTGAGGAGGGAGTTTTGTAATTCAGATATCCCTCTGGCTTCTCAGCCACTGCCCATTGGTGCTGGGCCCAGCCCTCTCTGTGTCTCTGCCCTTATTACCACTTTCTATGTGGCTTCTTCTGTAAATCCTCAGTTAGAGTATTTCAGGTCAGCAAGCCTTCAGTTGGTTAGTCAGATTGCTCTAAAATTTAGCTGTACATTAGCTTCTACCTACCCCACAGCTGTTTTGGATTCCCCCTTCAGTTGTCTTATTGAACTTTTTAATGAAGGACTTATGTGCTGTTTATGAGTAAAGGCCTTACTAAATTGTACAACTAATTTACTTTAAATTTTCCTTCTCTGTGACTATTCATTTTAATAAAAACTTTATTGGATTTTCTGACTAGAAACTCAGCAGAAGATGTTTCCTTCACTGGAAAATTTAAAGTACTTAAAAGAGATTCAAATTTGTTAGTCGTATTTTCAAATTTATTAGAAATTTTTCTTATATATGATAGTGGGATGTTAGGCAAGAGACAAATTGTCTTGCATTTTCCTATACTTGATAATCCATATTTTGTATAATAATCTTTGCATAGTTGTTCTTAGAAATTTTACACCATACATAATTATTTAGGGATATACGCAAAATGTTAAATTTCTGTCTTCGACTAAGGAGAAATAAATATACGCATAGAACATATTATCTAAATTGCATTCTACATAATGACATTTTCATACTTCTGCAGCAGCTGTAGCCTGTGTGAATTTACTGCAGCTTACTAGAACTATACTATCATTTTGGCTTCTGAAAATTTGGCTTTTTGTTTTTGATTTTTTTCCACCTGATGTTTTTATGTGAGTATACTTTAATTTGCATAAAAACATTAGACTGTCTGGAAGTAAGAAAAGAATCTTTATGTAAATAAATTATTTAAAATTCTGAATAGCAGAATTTTAATGAAAGCAAATAGAGGAAAGATTACAAAGATTTAAAAGTTTTGAGAAATGCTTTAATATAGTAATTTGATACAAATTATTTACTTTTCTGGAAAACATCAAAGACTACTCACAAGCTTGTGCCAAGATTAAGTGAAAGTTACATGCATATGTTTGAATATATTTAAACTATAAATATTTTCTAACAATTAAAAAATATAATCCCTACTTTAATTATGCTACCTTATCATACCCAAGACTTCACTATGTCAGTTTTCTGAGTGGGAATGATAATAAAAACATTGATCAAATCCTTCTGGCATGGACATGAGAGATAGCTGACCAAACAGGGTGGACAGTGGACAAAAACTTGGTTCAGACACCAACCCTGGCTCTCTCTCATTTAGGACTGACATAAGGAATCTCTCACTTCCAGACTCCCTCTGAGAAGTAGGCATTTTGCTTTTGTTCTGTGACTCACCTAAATCTTAGAACTCTGGTCAGAAACTCTCTTCTCATTTCTTTGAATTTCTCTAATAATGAAAAGAAAACAATAAACAGATATAATAAAAAAAACTAACACAATAATATACTTAATTGACAACAGCTTAAAATTTAGTTTTTCAGAAAGACCAAAATATTATAAGAGGAGATAACACTCTTCCAAATATGAAGCAAAAAAAATAGTAAGTAAGCTTGAGATTCCATATACAAACTAAGGATTCAGTTTAATTAGAGGTAAAGATGAAACTAAAATTTATGAATATATATTTTAAATAATATTTTTAAAAAACAGATAAAATGGACCATTTCATAGAAAAATATGACTCACAAACACATCTCAAGAATTAGAAAACCTAAAACCACCAATAATCATATGTCTAAGTTGATATTTAACTTCACAGATACCAACCTTAGATAATTTTGTTAACTTACAAAGAATAGATATTTCTGAAAGTTTAAAGTTATTACAAATTATGGAAAAGTTGAAAAATGACTGAATTTATTTTAAGAGATTAATAGTACTATACAATTATAATAGGATAAAATGGGGGATGGGATTTTGACTGTGGAAAAAAAACATATTATATAAATATTACCAAATTTATCCAGCATTGGATGGAAAGAAATTATGACTAACTAGGAATTAAAAGATGCACAACATTTAGCCCTGGCTGGTGTGGCTCAGTGGATTGTATGCTGGCCTGTGAACCAAAAGGTCACTGTTTCAATTCCCAGTCAGGGCACATGCCAGGACCCCAGTTGGGGAAGTCTGAGAGGCAACCATACATTGCTGTTTCCCTCTCTTTATCTCTCCCTCCCCCTCTCTCTAAAAATAAATGAATAAAATATTTTTAAAAGAAAAAGATGTGCATCATTTAAAAAAATCTACCAGTGCTCTTTATATTAACAGATCAAAATAATAAAAGCACCCTAAAAGTTGCAGGAAAACATTTGATAAAATTCTACACATATTTTTGATAAATTATCTTAATGAACCTGAGTAAATGGGAGCTACTTTTATCTGATTAAAAACTTTCAGTCATAAACATAGCAATTATCATATTAACTGTTAAACCATAATAAATACTCCCATTATAATGAAGAACATGAAAATAATTAATTGTTGTTATAAAGTTTCTAATCAATCCAACAATATTTCATGGAAAGGAAAAGAATGAGTAAGCTGTCATTATTAATTGGAAATAAAAATGTGTCACTAGAGAATTAAAAACAGATTAATTCAGAAGTTATAACCAATAAGACATTTTAACAGTAAGGCTGGACATACATCAATATGCATAAGTAACAAATGTGTAATAACTAATTAAGAAATAATAGAAAATATTTCATTTATTATAGCAACAAAATTAAAAAGTGACAAAGAATAAACCTAAAATGAAATGAAAAAACAAAACTTTGTTAGTTATAAACATGACAGAAAATGAGATAAAGAGGTATAAAATTATCTTATTTCTATAGGGTTAGTTTACAAATGAAAACAACATAAAATACAAGAGCTACACAATTTTGGAAGAATGGCAGGCTTCTGCTACAGATCTTGTCCCCTCTAGAACATTCAGAGAAGAATAACCCTGCTTCCCTGAGCCAGGCCAGTCTGATCCTAAACTGCACCGGGAGGTCCTTTCCATCCAAAACTATGACAGTGAAAAGACAACAAACTCATAGCTATCAAGAACCACACCTAAAACAAAAGCAAACTAAGCAAACAGCTAGAACAGGAACAGAACCACAGAAATGGAGATCATATGGAGGGTTAGCAACAGGGGTGTGGGAGGAGGAGAGAGGGGGAAAAGGTACAGAGAATGAGTAGCATAGATAATGGGAAAAAAATAGACAGGGGGAGGGCAAGAATAGTATAGGAAATGTAGAAGCTAGAAAACTTATGACCCATGGACATGAACTAAAGGGGGGAATGTGGGTGGGAGAGGGTGGGTAGGGTGGAGGGGAATGATGGGGGAGAAATGGAACAACTGTAATAGCATAATCAATAAAATATATTAAAAAAAATACCATCCCTTTGGAAATAGGCAGCTGTAACAGGATCCCGCAGGCATCCTGAGGAAGAAGAGAGAGAGCCTGACAGCCCTTCTTTTATTTCAGATCTTCTAGCCCATAATTCCATGTGCTCTGGAGGCATTCAGCTTCTCAGCCACTCCAGTCCTAAAGTGTTTACCGTCCCCTCAGGCAGTCTCCTCCTTGGCCCCTCCCTACTCCTCTCCACTGGTCTGATCAGATCTCTTTGTATCAACACCTCAAAACATAATTTCAGCATACATTTTAATACACATCTGTGAATTATAGATTAAATTCATATATAAATTATAAATTAACACCATGTATTATAAAGTCAGCAATAAAAAATACATAAGTGACATTAGAAAAGAATTCCAGAAATAGTCCATGTGTGTGTGTGTGTGTGTGTATATATATATATACACACACACACACACATGTGTATATTCCAGAACTAGTCTGCGCGCGCGCGCGTGTGTGTGTGTGTGTATTTGGCTTATGTTGATGTGAGCATTAGCAATACAATGTATAAAATTTAGGTTTGAGTTTACATATATCATATTATATTTGAACAGGTCATTGGAGATTCCAATATAATTACTTTATAAAATCCCAAATAGTACATGAACTTGGTTTCATGAAAGCATATAGCAAAGAATTGAAAGAAGATGCTTAGCCTGTGAAAAAGTTGTTTGTGTCACAAATATATTATTGTGCATTATTCCACCCTCCACTGTTACTCCCAGTCTAAATTTTACATTATAAAGCATGTTATTTAGCAGTGAGTATTCACAGAGTATTAATTTTGATAAAAAAATCAATGATCAAGGCTACATTTACATAAATTAAATGAGCACATTTTACCTTAAACTAAAGTGAAAATCAAAGAATTACTAAAGGTTCTTGAAATTTGGCAGAAAATGGGAAATAATTTTGAAAGAAACTATATTTCTCCCTTAATAGAACAAGCTAATCACAGCATTATTTCAGATACATGGTAATGTTCCTGTGTCTGATTGATCTAACATCTTTTTTTCATTAACACCTGGTTGCAGTGCAAGCCTCTATTGGGAAACACCTGTCCACAGTTAACAAGATGTTAACATTTAATTGTTAAAACAATAAAATGTGGAGCTGGGAAATTAGTTCACAAGTTCCTGAAACAAATTATAAAACAATCAAAAGAACAGACAGTAAGAGCAATAAGAGTACGTTATTTTTATATAAATCAAAACTTTGTAGTGGTTCTAACTTTGTAACTCTGGGCAAGTTATCGAGCCTGTCAGTGCCTGGGGATTTGCTCATCTTGTGAATGGGGACAATGATCATATCTATTTCACAGAATTCTTGTAAAGATCAATGTGGTCACCATAGGTAAATTTTCGCCACATGGTAAGCACTGAAAAAGTATTAATCGTTATCAATAATAACATCATTATTATAATTATTTTTAATGTTTTTGTTTGGGCTTTCCTTATGTGTATTGTTTAATATGTGTGTGTACATAAGACAATTGGTGTGCACAAACATGCTTTGTCAGTGTTATGACTTAAACTGTTCTTCAATTTGCATTTTTTACTGCATGTGTCTTAATTTTCTACTATTTATGTTGAGTTCTTGTGAATGATCTGACCTTATGGCCTTTTAGAAGTATATTTAAGAATACATTTTTTAAAAAGTGAAAGAGAATCATGCTAAATATTGATATAGAAATTTTGAGTTCTTCTAGGACTATACATGCTTACCTGCTGAAAACAACTTTAAAATTGATTAAAATACATTGGAGAAGTGTTTTTAGACATTGGAAACCAGGGAGCAAAGCAAAGTGGTCTTTGAGAGAGGAAAATGCATTAAGTGAACTCTATCTCAGTTCGTTGCCAGGTGGCACCTACTGCTATAGCTAAGAGGTGGAGACTGAGGAAATGTTGGTGAACTTGTTCGTCTGAGGGAAAAGTGATTCGGTGATTGATTAATGGAGCATCTGGGCTTTGTAAGGTATAGTCACAAAGAAGAGAGAGCTTCTCAGAAGAGGTCTCCAAAATTCTGTGAGAGATTCACCATGATTTTTTAAAAAATGACTCTGTTACTTTTTACAAAAGATTTTGTTTATTCATTTTTAGAGAGAGGGGAAGGATGAGAGAGAAACATCAATGTGTGGTTGCCTCTTATACACCCCCAACTGGGGACCTGGCCCACAACTGAGGCATGCACCCTGACCAGGAATCAAACAGTGACCCTTTGGTTCACAGGCTGTAATTCAATCCCCTGAGCCACACCAGGCAGGGCTCACCATGAGTTTTTAGATGAAGGTTAGGCTGTGCACGTAAAGGAAAGGGCACAAGAGGCCTAGCAAACAAAGTTCACCCGTTGTTGAGTGAGAGATAACAAATGATACCAGAGTCAAACATGGCCAGAGTGAAGAGACATTGTTTACACATTAGCATTTAGTTCCCAAGAATGAGGAATGGCCATGCCCCAGAATCAATGCCGCTTTCTCGGACTAAGTTCACTACCAGACTGGGTTTGCTGTAAGCAAGAAATAATAAACAAACAAACAAACAAACAAACATATTAGTACCAAAAGTTCCAGCCAGTAATTTAACCTGATGGAAAAAAGTCAATAGTCTTTACTGGAAAATGTTGTAATCTAAATTCAACATACTGTTCGAATTTCCAGACATGCAAAGAACTAGTAAAATATCATCCAACCCTAGAAAAAAGGTACTCAGTCATTGGGACAATGAAGGTGTTAGTAGTTTTAGGTGAGGACTTTGAAACACTCTATAAAATATATGTTCAACTATTTTAAGGAGAACATGATTAAGGAAAGTGAATAGATGGGCAATCTCAGCAGAGAAATTGTGACTATCAAAAAAGAGAAATAAAAATTGAATAGAGTTGTTTGGCCTGAGGGGAAAAATACACTAGCTAGACTTACCAGCATTGAGGCTGCAATAGATAGGACTAATAAATACAAAGGGAAAACAATAGCTAGCCTTCAGTTTGAAAAACATGGAGAAAAATTGTTGGGAAAAAAAATAGCTGAGTTCTTTGACCTGTTAGACAATATCAAGCAGGCTAACATAAGTGTTATCAGAATCATAGGTGGAGAGGTTAGAGAGAATGAAGGGGAAAATCTGAAAAGACAATAATTGAAATTTCTAAATATTGGTGAAAAATGTAAGAATCTCAGCAAATTCCTAAGCAGGACATAGGAAAAGACATGACTTCACATGATACATTCAAACAGCAAACTAAACATTAAAAGAAACATTAAAAACAGCCTGCTGAAATATACATATTATTTGTGACCAGGTATACAAATGATAACTAACTTTCCTTTTTTTAAGTATATTTTATTGATTATACTATTATGGTGGTCCCATTTTTTCCTCCCTTTTATCCCTCTCTGCCCTGCACCCCACTCCCTGTAGCATCGTTCGCCCTTTAGTTCATGTTCATGGGTCATACATGTAAGTTCTTTGGTTTCTCCACTTGCTATACTATTCTTAACTTCCTCCTATTTTGTACTTACCAATTATGCTTATTCTCTGTATCTTTTCCCCCATTTTCTCCCCCCCCGTCACCACTGATAACCCTCCATATGATCATTTCTTTGATTCTGTTCCTGTTCTAGTTTGTTTGTTTTTGTTTGCTTAGTTTGTTTTTGTTTTTTAGGCTCAGTTGTTGATAAGCACGAATAGACAGGGGAAGAAATGAAATAACATTAAAGTGCAAAAACCCCAAAATATTCTTCAAACATGAAGGCAAAGCTGAGATATTTTCAGGTTAACAAACCAGAGAGAAATGATTGCCAGCATATCAGCTGTATAAGAAATCTAAATGAAGTTCTCCAGGGAGAATGACACCAGATGGAAGCTTATATTTTCAAGAAAAAAAAAAGAAGAGCAATAGACATGCTAAATGTGTAGATAAGTATAAAAGACACTTTTTCATATATATTAGTTTTTTCAGAAAAGTTAATATGTAAAAAATTATGACATTACTCTGTGAGACTTAAAATTTGAATATATATAAAATAAATGCAATGGTAGTACCAAACCAAATGTGGAGGACATGAAACTGTTTTACTGGTGCAAGGTTCTCACGTGTTGCATGAAGCAACCTCTAAGTTGATAGTGATAACTTGTGATTGCATTATGCAGCCCCTAGAGCATTAATTATAAGTAAGTTGTGTTTTCCCCTCATAAAACATTTGGTACGGGTGGAAATGTGATCGCTTCTTCGAAAGCCCAGTGCTGCTGACACCTAGAGGACAAGGATGCTGCTAACATGATCCAACACCCAGGACGGCCCCTCACAACAAAGGCTTGTTGAGGTTTACACGTCGACAGTTGTGATATTGGGGAACTCTACCTTTTGGCAGCTATATAAACAGTTAAATGAAGATATATGGTTAAAAGGTCAACAGAAGAATTAAATTAGCATATAAAATATTAACCAACCCACAAGAAGGCATGAAATGGAAATAAAGGGAAAAATAGGTGGCAAGTAGAAAACAAATAGCAAGATGTTAGACTTAAACTTTACTATGTAAATACAGTAGAACTTCAGTTCTTGAACATAATTCATTCCAGAAAACTGTTTGAGAAGTGATTTGTTTAAAAAAATTAAACTTCCTTTGTTGCCTGAGAGAGGTATGACTGATTGTACATGTATCAACATGGAACGGTTGTTGGGTAGAGAACAGTGACGTGAAATTTTATTTGACATTTCTCTGTGAACGACATGATCAAGAACCAAATTGTTTCAGAACCAAGGCATTCAGAAACTGAGATTTGACTGTAATTATATTAAATGTAAATGAATTAAACATTCTAGTTAATGGGTAGAGAATGTCAATTGGGATTAAAAAAATATATGCTATTTATAAGAGACATAGTTTAAACAAAGAAACAGAGAAATTAAATATAAAATGAATTCAAAATGATAAAAATGCAAATATCAAACATAAGAAAGCTACAGCACCTCTACAGACATCAGACAAAAATCTTTAAACAGAGTATTAACAGAAAAAAATAGAGATGTACTGTCATGATAAAGGGTCATTTTAACAATAAGATATATAATATGTGTTCACCTAATAGAGCTTCAAAATACATGAAGCAATAATTGACAGATTATAGGGAGAGATCAGTCAATCCATAATAATATATGGAGTTCTTTAAAATTCTCATTTCACATAGTAATGGACAGAACTAGATACAAATGTCACAAAATCCAAAAAATATATGAATTCTATCAAACAACTTAATTTATGTTATAAAAATACTACATTCTACATCAAGAAAATAAAGTTTCTTTTACAGATTATGTTCTTTGATTACAATGAAAATAAATTAGAAATTGTAATAATAAATTATTTTTAAACCCCTAAGAATTTGAATATTAAAATACCACTTTTCTAGAGTCCGTTGGTCAAAAATTAAATTATAAAATATATAAAACTGAATGACTTTTTGTAATATACTAAAACAATGTTTAAAGGAAAATTTATAAGGTCTTACTGAAAATATTTAAAATTAATGATCTACATTATCACTTAAAATTTAGGAAAAGCAAAAGAGGTTGAACTAAAAGGAAGTAGAGAGGGAATAATTAAAATCAGAGAAGAGGAATGAGACAGGAAAAATATTGCAAGGCACCATTGAAAAAAGTAACACCTATCTTCTATAAACTGGTAAAAATCTACCACTTCAAAACAGACAATGAAGGTATACAAAATTATAAATACCTACCAATTGATAATAAATTTGAACAATCCAATATAAAAACTGATTAACACCCTGGCTGGTGTAGTTTAGTGGATAGAGCACGGGCTGCAAACCAAAGGACCACGGGTTCAATTCCCCATCAGGGCACATGCCTGGGTTGCAAGCTGAGTCCTGGTGGGGGCCACATGAGAGGAAACCACACATTGATGTTTCTGTCCCTCTCTTTCTCCCTCCCTTACCCTCTCTCTAAAAATAAATGAATAAAATCTTTTTAAAAAGTTCTATTCTTAAAAAAAAAAAAAACACCTGATTTAAATATTTCAACATCCCTAGCCAGATGTCTCAGTTAGAGCCTCATCTTGTATACCAAAAGGCTGTAAATTCACTTCCCAGTCAGGGTGCATATGGTCAGCAACCAGTAGATGTTTCTCTTTCACACTGATGCTTCTTCCTCTCTCTTTCCCTTCTTCTCTAAAACCAATAAGCATATCCTTGGGTGAAGATAAAAAATATTTTTGAACAAAAACTTCACAAAAGAAGGTAGACAGATGGCCAATAAGCAAGTGAGAAAGCCATGAATATTATTTCTGATCAGAAATATATAAATTAAAACTACAGCATGGCATGTCCACTGGATTAGCTAAAATTAAAACAACAATAAGAATAGGCAGTGGCAAGATTGTAAAGTAAGTGGAACTTTCCTACATTGCTAAGGAAATATAACATTAGACTACTACACAAAAATTGTGACAAAATGAGAAGATAAAAAGCTACAGGGAAGTAGGGATTCATACAAGTTTTTGCCACTACAAAGAGTATTATAAAAATAACTTTAGCCTGAAAGTATTGACCAAGTGTTGATAAATGAAGATTGGAATAAAATAAGCCTGAAATTATTTATTGAATAAGAAATTTGAGGCAGATTGCAAATATAAAAAAAAGAATAAGATTTACCAAATCTACATGACACTACTAGGAAATATTTCTTTAAAAACCATTAGCAGAAATAGCTACTGTGAGGGACATTGTTTTGTGGAGATGTGTGAATTCTGCTTTGTATTTGTGGATTGTTATGTTAATAAAATAAGAAGAGTGGGTAGACCAACTCATGTACATGTTCCAACATTTTGAAACTTCAAGATCTTCTTTAAATGTGGAATATTAAAAAAATGAATGAACAGAAGAGAAACAAACTCATAGATACAGAGAACAAATAGATGGTTGCCAGATGGGAAAGGTACTGGAGGGCTGGGTGAAAAAACTAAAGAGGTTTCAGAAGTACAAATTGTCAGGTGTAAAAACAGGAGCATGTAAAGTGCAGCAAAGGTAACGAGATTGTAATAACTGTGCGTGATGTCAGGTGGGTACTAGACCTACCAGGTGGTCACTTCTTAAATGACGTA
The DNA here is from genome assembly GCA_039655065.1 of Glossophaga mutica. Lineage (NCBI taxonomy): Eukaryota > Metazoa > Chordata > Mammalia > Chiroptera > Phyllostomidae > Glossophaga > Glossophaga mutica. Next base: position 168,415,416 of record CM077304.1, on the reverse strand, counting down.
AATGTTTAACCACTATTTATACACTTGAAACTAATATAATAATGTATCTCAACTGTAACTAAAAAATTAAAAATAAATGCAGATCTTTTTTGAATTCTATAAAATAATTATAGAAGTAGAGAGGAATGGAAAATAGGAGGAATAGAAAAATAGTTTTATATTTTTATGCAGTTCTAAATGCACAAACTACTATCACACAAATATAAGAATAATATTGGAAACCTAATCCTGATGTAGTGATATTCAAGCTCCTTGATTTTATACTTCCCAAAAGAATACTGGGAAAAAAAAACTGTGTATGCCCTTCTACATTTTAACATCAATAATTATTATTGTAACTTTATATACTGTAAAGAATTGTGGCATTTTGTTTATTGGATACTCCAAATTCAGGTATAATGCTGTTAGATTCTTCACAGCAGCCTGGCTGTGGTCATTTAATCAAACTAGTTCATTCAACCTTGCATTTAGTGAAATTTAAATGTTTGAACTTCACTTATGTTTGCAGGGGGAATTTTGCTGTTTGTCAACAGAACCTTCAGATTTAGTATTTTCAAATTTGTGGAATATCCTTTATATAACCTAAATGGCAAAAGAAATTCTTAGTCAAAATCAGACTTTTTCATGTAAATATCTGCCTTCATTTTAGTTTGCATTTAAATATAATCAGTTTTTATTCCAGTGACAGAACTCTCACTGCTGAATTCTAATATGTTAGATCAAAGATATAGAAACGCCCACATTTACTTTGTTAGCTGGGTGAAAAAGGATGCTTCCCTTTCCATGTCTTTATTTTGCCCTTGAGGCATGCTCTGCAAAAGCAAGGTGGCATCTAGAATGCTCTTTTGGTGCTTACCTGTCTTTTTACCCTGTGGTAATTTACCCTATTGGCAAAGGGTGGGATGTACTCCTTTCTTTTGTGTAGTGGTAAAAGGGGAATTTTGAGAATGGAGGTGAAAAAATGAGTTGGTAAGTCTGCTAGATTGAAGATGAGGGCCTGGAAACCGATTTTTTTAGAAGCAATCTATGTCTCTACCATGACCTGCTAGAAAATCTTTTTGTATTCTTGGGTATTTAGGTACCTAAATATGAAGGGGAAATAATAATAGATCTGTATAAATAATAGGTCAAAATATCTTAGTGACATTTTTCATATTTGTTATCCACTGAGAAGTTCTTACATGTCATTTTGAAGAAATTTATATAAAAGAATAATTTAAATTAAGAACAAACAGCATTACAGTTAGGGATTTCCTCTTTCCTATCCTGTTAGTCTTTTTGTCTCCCTGTCTTATGTATAAGACTGTGCACACACACGCACACACAAATGCCCAACTTTGCCTGCAACAAAAATTCTTATTCATGTTTTACACTCAGTTATTAAATAGATTAATGATGTTATTTATCTACTGGACACTTTGCTAGGCTCTGTGGATTTAAATATTTATAGTACGCAATCCCTAATCCAAACAGCACGCAGCCCAGAGTGAAAGAAGCACTGACAGCCCTCACCTTGCCACTCCCTGAGAGTCTGCGCAGGACAGTGCTTGGTGCTGGCTCGGCAGAGCAGCAGCGCAGGCGGGAGCCCCTGCGCGGCAGGATCACGCATGCCCACCTAGCACCACAGGGGCTGGCATCCTCACAACTGCCTCTATGAGGTCCCCAGGGGATATTTCCTGCTACTAACTCAGTGTGAATGAAATGCTGTTGTGCCAGGAAAGGTGCAGTTATAATACATTTTTGTTTGTTCGTTTTTACTTTGTTTTTTTTTTAACATTCGCCCCTAATAAAATAATAAAAAAGCCAATGCCTCATGTGGACTAACCCCAAGTGAAAAGCTCTCCCTTAGTGCTCTTTGTAGGGACCCCCCTCAACTGAGGTGTTTCTGAGGGCCTCCTTACATTATGAAAATAAAAAATAAGTAGCTAAATTGTTTTAACTATGGAAGTTAAAGAAAATATTTTAATACATAGAGAACTATAATTCTAGTTATATTCAAGAGAAGTGAATCAAGTAAGCCTCTGTAGCCTCTTTGGGCTTTGCTTATTTTTTAAATAATGGAATTTTTAAAAGCATGTTTGACTTATTCAATTTCTTAAAATAAGTTCCTATCATCAAAATTTATTGTCTTAACTTTATGTTAAATATGCTACATGGCCATTAAATAAAGCTGCATTAAGCAGAAAAGATACGGTTAGAACATAAAACTGCCACTTAGAAATAAAAAAACAAACTAAGTAATGTTTGTATTTTATAGATTTTCCAATGCTTTAGTACAATTTGAAGATTCCTTCATGCCATACTAAAAGTGTGGCAATGAAGTTCATTTTGTTGCTACACAATAATTTTTATTTACCAACAGCAGGTTTCAGATAACTACATTGATTTTCCCACACTTGAGTACATTTGGTTGGAAAGAAAAGTATTGCACAGAAGACATTTTAAAATAACAATAGCAGCGAAGGGCAGCTGCTAGAGCTTTCATGAGATTTTCTGTTCAGATAAAGTTTTACATTTCTGTAGAACGAGATCAATGTTGACTTATTTTAGTTAGATATTTTGGAAGACTTCATAACAGTAATGTTTCCTAATCATGGAGTCTGCTAAGAGATTCTTATAGTGGGTGGCAAAGGAATCCATCTAGATTGCTCAATTCATGCTAAAATTGACCACATTCGAAATACTGGCTTATCTTCTCCATACGTATAAACGTGACTCAAAACATGGGTATCTAAACATGCCCATGAGGAAGATATTTCTATCTTCATAACTATAGTGGGGTCACTAAGGCTAAAAGAAGAGATTGTCCATTTTTGAGCTGTTAATAGTGCCTTATCCAGAATCTAATTCTGGATAAGACTGGTGCCAAATCCTATGCTCTTACCAGTAATCAGAATGTACAAGGTCTTCCAAGCATTGTGTTTCAGTAGTAGAGTGGTTTCTAACATCTAGGGATTTATTAACACAAAAAGTCATAAAGCAAATTTTTCTTCTGCATTTCAGAAATACTTACTAGACCTGTAGGATTCATAAAATATAATTGTCAAAATCACTTAATAAATTTGAAATATTGATTCTGAGATTTCTTTCAGAAACTAAACTATGATATCTTATTGGTTTACTCCAAACTATGTGTTTATGAATTCTCTCATTTAATATTCAAGCCCATAAATTTGGCTATTTGGAAACATATCTAAGAACAGGAAATGTACTGGCCACTGATTTACAGGGCAAATATAGCTATTCATTACACTTTGGATGACAAAAATTAATTTTGACCATGACATTCAGTTTGTTCTATTAATTATTAAATAGACATCTTTGTTTATCAGTAAGTCCCTTGGGCTTGAGCCTATATTAGGTCATTTTGTTATACAATTTTTAAGCTCCAAGTGGTACAACACAAGCAACTAATAGAGTGTGTTCCCTGGATATCTCCTGAAATCCAATTGCTTCAGTGCACAATACTTAGATTAAAATTGTGCAGTAAAATATTGCATTGGTAGATACTCTCTATGAAGCATATCAAAGATTTTTCTTTTCTGTTTTTTTTTACTAGAAAAAGTCTAACAAAATAACATTATTAGTGGATTCTATTGCCTATGACTGGTTTATGAGTTATTTTTAAAGGGTTGGTGGTGCAAAGACTTTAACATTTTGCCTCAGTATTTCCTTCATGGACAGATCCTTGGATATTCTCACATGATGTGGATTTGACTTTGCAGAGATGGGAGTTTAATTCCACTAGATCTCTAGTGCGACATCCTGGATAAAATATAACATTATGTAACTAGCTGTATAACTATCCAGGAAAAGTCTGATAGACCATGTTTAGTCCGTGAAAGAACTATTAGTTCTGCCACATAATATCACCTTTACTTAGAAATTCTGCTAGCCTTTACTAACCTGTGTATTTTCATCTCTTGCAAGAAGAGCTTATATTTTCCTTGCAAATATATTGTTAGTGGTGGAAAGTTATTAGTGTTTAAAAAATCACTTGCTTTTGTAGGCTAAAGCGTTGTTCAAACACCTATGTAAAAAATCGACCTGACAGCTCGAATGTCGGGGAACACTCATGGTTCCCAGCACTCACTGTTCCTCAGAATCACATGTGAGTGCCTGGGCCTCACCACAATCTGCAATTTCCTTTCATTATTCTAGATTTGAGCCTCAGCAGAGACACATTTTAAAGCTCCCCAAGTAATCCAAATGTGCAGGCGAGTGGGGAACTACTTGTTCAGATGAAAATCAAAGAGATGAATCAACAAGAGTCCCTCAATCCCAGCAGAAGATGGGAAGTAGTTTTTAAGAGAAGTGGTCCCTTGATAAAATAAGGTTATTTACTGCCCAATTTCATGTACATGGCAATTTCCCTTTTTTGTAATCATCTGAAATTCCCATTTGTTTTCATTAATAGTGTCAATTCGGAGACATCTGTTCACTGTCTAACAAGGTGTTTAGCATAAAATCATTTGACAAGGTCATCACAGAGCTGGGTCACATTGAAGACAGGAAAACATTTTTGAGCAGTGTTCCTGTCCCCACCCACAACACCCAGAGGCCATGCTGGTAAACTAACAAAACTCTGATCCCTCTCACTGATGTTTACGAATATGTGAAATAAACTGAGTAAATATCCCCATATTTTACCTCTTGTGATAAAGTTAAGATGAAAGGAGTTATGGGGAGAGGCAGAAAAAGAAGTGGGCATCATTTTATTCTCTTGTCAAATAAATCTTTCAGTGTTGTAAAATCTGAAATCCAAAATGTCTTTTCACTCTAATGGCACTCCCTCCATTAGATGGTGGAAGCATGATGCAGTACTTTGACACAATCTGAGATGTGGAAGGTGTGGGAAGGGACCCGAGCCTGCCTTGACTGCCCCCCTTCACTCCTCCCAGGGCATTGTCCTGAGAAAAGGGAGGGGAACAGAGGCCAGAGAAAGTGACAGACAGTCCCTCAAACTTTGTCCACGTGAGGGGACTAATCTGTAATCCTGGAGCAAGGTAAAGAGTTTACTCACTATGCAAGAGCAAAGAAAAATACTATAAGCAAAATTTTCAAAAATGGAAATATTTTTAATTATGAAAGAAAAATCTACATTTTGCAAAAGACATTAAAAATTATCCCATTATGGGAAAACAAAAATGCTGGAAACAAATTAAATTATTCAGAAATGGTTTGTGTTATAAAAGAACAATGTGAACGTGAATTCAATAAAAACAATGATCCAACTATAGGTTGATGAAACAGAAAGAGAAGGAAAGGCAAATTGCAGGCTTAAGAAGGAAATTAGGGTCAAAACATATCATAAAATGCTGAAAAAAAGGGACAAAAATCTACAGACATCTGAAATTAAATAGCTAACTGCAGTGAGAATACATGAGAAAGACAATGATCAGTGAGAAGCAAAATCATGTGAAAGGTACCAAACATGATCTAACTGAAACATTACTGATTTCTTAAGAAGAGAGAATATAACAAATTAATCAAAAACTTTTCAGAAATATAATATCTACAAAATTCTCTGAAATAAAAGACTGATCTGCATTATGAAAAAGCATATCTAGATTCAGGAAAACTCCATATACAATATGTGACCTAATGATCAATCCTAATTAATTTATTAAAATTTATTCATGAAGATAGACTATTTTGGGCATTCATGTAGAGAAAGGAAATCTCCCAAGAGAAAAAGTCTAAACAGACTGACGATGAGACGTCTTCCTAGCAACACTGAATGCCCAATACATTCAAGTAATATCTACTAAGTCCAGAACAGCGACACAGTTAACACGGCACATCATAGTTTACTTATAGAGGAAACATTCTCAAAATTGAAAGAATTGAAAGTAGTCAGGCTTCCTTTGCAACAAGAGGAAATTACCTGGTAAGAAAAAAATCCAAAAATAGGAGGATGCATTTTGATATTAAAAGAGTAACAATAACAAAGACAGAAAAGAAACGCTGCTTTAAAAAGGTTTACACAGACCACTGAATCTCCTAGAATGTTGAGAGAAGTCTAATAAATCCAATGAATCACACAGCACAACAGGATGTAAACATAAACTGGGATTCTACACAACTGTAATGTAACTAACAAAAAGTAAAAGGCTATATTGTTCACCCTTTCACAGGAGAAAATCAGCACTGCTGTCTATAATTGAAATTTATAATTAAAAAATAATTGCCACACCTTGTTAATGCAGAATCTATTTTCTCAATTTTATAATGATCTTCTAAGAAATACAACTTTGGTAAAAAATACATATATTTATTTAAATATTGGAAATACCTTTAGGTTCTTTCTCTTCATCCACTTTAAATAAGTAAATATTGAATACTTTTTATTTAAAGTAATAAAAACTGTGTCCTTTCATTTTTCCTGTAGGTATGCAGAAAAATATGATTAGAACTATGTTATTGTAGTTTGGTATAATCCTTAATTGTTCATGTCTTTTATAATAATTTGAAGATTTATTATTTTTATTTATTTATACAAAATATATTTAAAACAGTCTCACTGTAGCTTTTAATTATAGTTTCTGCACAACTTGATTATTTACATATCTGTGAATTACCCTGATAGTATAATAAAAATGAGTGTGTTTAAAATGATTATTTAATAATTTTATAATAAAATGATTAAGAAGAGTCATCATCAATAATATAAAATGTATAAGTATTATTACCTAGGCCTATGCCAATTATTTTGCACGTAATACCTTATATTAGGTAGTGTGACACTTAATAGGTATTTTTGGATGTTTTCCTGATGTTCCATGAAATCCCAACAAATAGGCAGATTCCCATTTATTGATTTTTTTACAGTTTATAGATATGATAAAAACTATATACCTTTGTAAACCAGGTGGAATTATTGCATCTTAGCACAACATATACACATGCTGTTGACTTAAAAATTGGACACAGTAGCATGAAACACTTTCATTTCAGCTGAGGAAGTCCAAGTGCATCAGTAGGACCAGCAGCTGCCTCCTGACTATCCAGTATCTATTATGACACAGTTGCTGTGCTGCTTTCTTTTATTCCATCTTTTTTTTTCTCTGTGTACTTTTCTTTATCCCTTCCAATCCCAAGCCTGGGCTGCCAACTTCTTATAAATTCCGTGAGCCTCCAAAATTGTTCCCAGAATTCCCCTTTGCTTTAATTAACTAAAGTTAATTAACTAAAGTTTATTTCTTTGCAAGCCAGTACACTGAATAAGTCATACTGGTAGTCCCACCCTCTTTTTCCCTCTCAGTGTTAGGAGAGCCTTCTCACTAAGTTCATAATTGTTTTCCCAAAGGTTTAACTTCTCTTTTTTCTCCATTTTGAGGTATTAACTTCTCATTTCATTTGTGGGGTAAATGGTTCATTACAAGACCTGGGATGATGAGTTTTCCCTCAACTTATCATTTCTCCACTAACTCCTCTCTCCCACAGCATCAAGAAGATGATACAGGTTATCCACCAGAGGTATGTTTACAGCATCCTTCAATTTACAGTCAGTGAAATTGAAACATATACAAATTGTTTATAGAAAGAAAGGGGGTGAAATGTAGGATGAAAATCAGGTGCTGAATTCCAAATGAGAGGTAGGGTCCAAGAACAGATTCTTGCATAGAATGATGGATAGAATCCACAACCTTCAGGCAAACCCCTGTAAGTACTATTTCTCTCAATAACAGTTATAATAGTAACTAACAATGTTACTGTCCCTTTGATCAAAACAGAGGCATTGTGGCTGGGATGGGAGTAAAAGACAGAAAACTGTACAACAACAATTAAAATAAAGGAAAAAATTTAAAAAAAGAACAATTAAAAAAACAAAAACAAAAAACAAAACAGAGGCATTAGATACTTGCTACATAAATAAGGTAAGCCAATTTCTTTGCAGAAATATACTATGTACCTTAAATAATCTCACAATAATATATATTTGGGACCTGCCAAAATGGATATGGGCAAGTGAAGTTCTCAAATTACATGATGTAGAGCGGTGGTCTGGTCCCCAACTTTTTGGTACTAGGGATTGGTTTAGTGGAAGATGGTGAGGGGAGAGCAGTGGTTGGCCAGAACTTAGCTTGCAGCAGGGTTTCTAACAGGCCTCAGACTAGTACTGGTCCTCAGCTTGGGACTGGAGATCCCTGATACAGAGTGTTCACTGCAGCAGTGAACCACAATCTCAGTGCAGCCTTTACGATCCACTCCATGTCACACTCCTCTTGTGTTTTTCCCTGTTTATGTGCACTGGTTTCTTCCAGCTTGTAAAGCAAACACAAGCGATTTTCTCTTTGCCTTGACTGTGCCTTTGGTCTGTAATGTCAGTCCCTTCTATCTTCTCTTGATGGGCTTCCTTTTGTCATTTAATTTCATGCTAACCTTAACTTCCTTAGAGAGATCTTATTTTGACCTCTTAGTCTAGAAAACTGCTCAGTCACTATTACATGAATCTCATTTCTCTGCAAAGCTCTTGTCACCACAGAAAATTGTCTTATTTATTTATATGTTTACTTTTCATCTGGCTTTCCCCATTTCAATGTAAAATCTTGGAAAGTATGGGCTTTTGATTGCTAGATCCCTGGAACTTAAAAGTTTCAATAAATAGCTATTACACGAGTTAATAAAATTAACTTTCAACTACATAACACAAGTCTACTCTTTGGGACAAATTGGTTAGAGAGTATACAGGATGAGGAAGAATGTATCAACCTGTTACATAAAATCAATGAGATATAATGTATTGGACTTTAGACTTCCTTTTGCGTAGCATTTAACGGGCTATTCATATTTTACATGAAGGCCAGCTGGCCCTAATTTGTTAATAATAAAGCCATATCAGCATATAGAGTCAAGTGTCTTCATAGTTCCTGCAGAGGGATGTGGGAGTAAATCAAGGGTACAAAGCATTCATTATTTCCTATAAAATATTGTCATGATCCTATTGTCAGATGTTCATTTTGCAGAATTGGTTGTGTGAAACAAATCCAGGGTAAGCACCCATAACCAGGAACACAGTGTGTTTCTTTAACGTGGCACATATTGGGTTTTTGGCCACAGCGCTAATGTCTAAGAAAGATCCAATAGAAGCCATAAGTCTTCTTTGTACTTTCAGGATAATCTAAGGTTACTGATAAGCAGACAGTCTCAGAGATGGAATAGCCATGCCTAAGGCCACCTCCTTCTATTGCAGAACAATGGCCGGAGAAGCCCAGGGTTGCAATTTTCCAGTGCAAAACTGCTTAGTGCGCTAATTGGTTACAATGGAGGAGCCGAGTGTTGCCTTTTTAAAAAGTAGGATAAACTACTGTGTTGGACAAAACAGATATACACGAAACAGATTTTTTTTTTTTTTTAATGATAAAGAGAGCCCACCATTTAGTGGTGTTCATAAATATTTCTAGAGGCAAGAAATTTATTGCAAGTTGTATATTTAGGCTGAAATTTTAAAATGAGTTATACAATATGATAGCATTTATCTATGCATGTTTTAAACTGTGCAATTTCATGGTACATAAACTTAGCACAAGGGACAGTGCATACTAAAATACTGATGTAGTTTTCCTAGGTTAGAAGAATTTATGCAGAAGTTGGAAATAAGGTTAAAAGATAGATGGCTCATGTTTCCATATCTTACAGTAACATGGACCCACAGGAAGTTTAGGAAATGTACTTTCCAATTCATTGTGTGCTATTGATCGAAGTTCTTAGGTTGTCATGTTGAATGTGAGCTCATTGGTTTTTATCCAGTAGAAATCCAAATTATTTTCATTTGATGGAACAAATGACTAAAAGATTATAGTTTATTACCCTTTTAGTCATTAAGCAAATTTAGGACTAAACTAACAATCTTAACCTAACATTGTTGTTTAAATTGCCTATTGCTTATACATAACTAGTTTCTCATATATGATTGTTTCTCCCTTAATTAGTTGAACAATTAGTTGCTATATTCACTTTTTGTTTGCAAGATTTTCAAAATTTTGCCTTGGAAAACTTAGATTTTAACAACCCTAAATTCATATATCAAATCAGTATAACCTCCTTATGTTGTATCTCTTTAAACAGTGTCTCTCATCCAAATCTGGTGTTTTATTCATATCACCTGTGCCTTAAAGCGTCTTTGTCTATAGGATAAAAACCACACTGGTTATGCAACCATTCCAGTCCATAAATTTAATCTCTGACTACCTTTCCAGCATTTTGTCTTGCTGTGTCCACCCTCATATCCTATGCCCCAACACTGCTTAGGTGATAGTTCCTATGAACAAGCCCCCTTATGTCAGGAAGACTTATGCTCTTGCTATTGTATGAGGTGGGAACCCCCCCAAATGGAGCTATCTTCTGGAGGGCATATATATATATGAAGGCAGCTAAAAAAACTCAGAATTGTCTTCTGGAGGGCTGGCCCTTTGTGGTACAAACTTCCCTCCTGATTAGATGACTGTTCTAGGAACCCATCTGTATCAGTGTACTAGCTGGCATTTTTGTGAAAGGCTGTATTCAACTTCAGTGAATGTTTTTTGAAGACTCTTTCAACTTTTCCATTTCATGCTGGGTGATTTATGAGCGTACCTGCCCACACCATGCTGAGGTTCAGCAGTTTTTGAGCAAAAATGACATGACCTCCATGCCCCAGCCTCCTTATTTACCTAATCATACCTTGAGTAACTTTTTATTTGTTTGTTTATTTTCCCTGATGAGAAAAACCCTCAAAGGGAAACGTTTTGTCGATTGTGCAGGAGGTGAAACAAGAAACAACAGAAGCACTAAAAGGCATCAAAATCAATGAGTTCAAAAACTGTTTTTGAGCGGAGGGAAAAATGTCTCGATAAGTGTATTGCATCAAATGGAGAGTGCTTTGAAGGTGACTGAAGTTTCAACATATAAGAATAAATACATATATTTTAATAAATAAATTTTGGGTTTTTTTAGTCCCTCTTGTAATATTTTTGGCTGGCAATGCCTTTTTGTAAACTCCAACCTACCCCTTGTCATTGTTTCCAGAATATCAGATACCACTTTTTTAATTATAAAATGTTTCTGGAGTAATCACCTCACAATACACCAGGTAAAATTGGTTTTCTTTATAGTTCCTAAATTCTGATGTAATAGCTTTTAATGAACTTGCAATTCTGGATTACATTTGTCAATTTAAATATTTTTCTCCATTGACCAGATTTTCTACATTAAAAAATATTTATTTAGTTTTAGAGAAGGGGAAGGAAGAGAGAAAGAGAGGGAGACAAACATCAGTTTATGGTTGCTTCTCACACACCCTACACTGGGGACCAGGCCCACAATCCAGGCACAGGCCCTGCCTGGGACTCAAACCAGGAACCCTTTGGTTTGCAGTCCTGCACGCAATCTACTGAGCTACACCAGCTAGGACTCAGACTTTCTGCTTCTTACGGGAAAGCATATATCTTATATGGCTTTGTAGGTCTAGCAATTCTGCTGTGTACTTTGCCTGATATCCAGCAACTTCCTGACACATGATTAATGTAAACTAAAATAATAATAGAGGGTATGAACTGGGGAGCTGTCCATGTGGTGAATAAGGTTGAAACTGGAAAGGACTTTAGAGATCAGTTAGTTTAGGAATTCTAAGCAAACTGCTCTCTGGGTGAGTAACCCATCTAAATTCTGAAATTAGACATTAAGGAAAGCAGGTGGAAACATCTCAAATTCTCATTTTATATGAAGAAATTGAGGTCCCGAAATAAAATATATGTCCATGGTCATAAAATCATTTTGTGACAGACTTGGGACTAGCACTTTTGCCTTAAATATCAAACAAGTATTCTTATAACCAGTATCCAGGACACAAAGAATTTTTAGAATGTCCTTTTTGATTGTAATGCTGAATTAGCCTTTCCTCTAGGGAACCACATCACAGGCAAGCCTGAGCCTGACTAGAAGTTGACTCCCGAACCCTATGGCTCCATCACCATCCTCAAGGACATCCTGACCTTTTAATTCCATTTTAATAATTTTCTGGGATGATCATATGCCCCTCAGAGCCTCGGCTGAAGTCATTTCAGTGTTCTTCTGAGACAAAGTAACATTACAGTGCTCATCTTTTACTAATAACTTGACCTTTCAATTCAGTGATGCTCATACTGGTATCACATGAAATTTCTTAAAGAAAGGGAAAAAAGAAAATATCAAGGGGTTTAAGGTTTTTTCTTACTTAGGAATCCTGGTCAATTTACTACCATGACTTACAGTTATGGTTTATTATGAAGAATAATAAACTCCATATTCTTTTTTTTGTATACAGAATTACAAAGTACTTTTTATTTATTTTAGAAAAAATAATGACCAAATTAGAAAAAAAAAACTTGAAAAATACTTGCTAAAAGTAAACGGACATTTAAAATAATGGTGTAATGGTGTAAAGAAGACATGGTTGGAATAGTTTTAGTGGAATAGAAAAGCATTGTTATATACACAAATACAATTCTGGTGTTTATGGAACTTAAAGCAATTCATAATTAAATTATTTTAAAATTATGAAATAGTTTTGATGATGATATCTGACCCTAACATATAAATTATTTGTCTAAGCTATGGAAAGAGAGTTCCTTGGGAAAAGAACATAAAATTGGCTGGTAATATGTGGGTTTGATTTCTTTAAAGACACAGAATGGAAGGCACTATTTAAAACAAATTGAAACTTACATTTTCGGACATTCTGCCTTTCTTAAACCAAAGTACAAAATATTGGTGATTCACCTTTCTTCTTTCCTTTCTTCCTTCTTTAACCCGAACTTTTTACTACACTCTTTATTCTTCATTTACACAGCAATCATGTTTGTTGCTGCTGCCAATACATTTTCAAAAATAAATGACAGGAGAGGTGGACCAAAAATCAGCCATATTGTAGCTAAAAAAATAATGACATATTGTATGGTTGCAAATATATTCATCTGTAAACTAGTTGTTATTCTGTTGGAAACATAATAACTAAAATCAAGTTACATACCACTGAGAATATAGGATTCATATACTGTGATGTAAGTGGATTTGCAGACAAGATTACTTTTAAAGTTGTATTGACTCTATTGATTTTCATAAGGGCATATGTACTCTGTTCTGTGTAATGGAGTTTTTATTGCAATTTACAGGTAAACAGTTGAAATGCCTGATGGCAGGATTTTTTTTTTACTGTAGTGATAGAAGCTAAAGGTGGAATGTGCAACTGTTAACCTTGAAACTATTGTGCTTCAGCCATCTATTATTAAAATATGTCAGTATATTTATAATATTTACTAACACATGGAGGGCAATTTCTGTATTTTGAGGTTTATGGTGACAAAACTACACTTTAGGATTTATTTAGGGAGACTTTTTTTTTCATTGAAATAGATGTACTTCTTACGTGTTTTAACAATAAACATGCTACTTATTTTTTCCCCTGAAGTACAGCCAATGTATAGTTCTCTGCTGGACTAACACACACACATTCATAAATGCACATGCCTGCGCTGTGAAGGCAAGGTCCCAGCGGGTGTTGCATCGTTTCACCATTCTTGCTTCCACAGCCCCTTGTAAAAGAATAATCACCTTACTAGGAAGCTTCCACAACTTCTAGAGGGAATTTAGTTGTTAAAACTATATTTGAGTCTTCCTACTTACCTACTCAGGCTCCTATGTGATTAAATACCTCAATTTTGAAAGAACTTCAAATGAGACAGCATGATGGGTTTTAGGAAGTAGAAGAGATGGCAAATCTCCCTGAAAACTTCACATAGGAAACCCGCATATTTTATATTGATATTTTTAATGAAGACAATATATTTATGGAGCCTGAGCTAGTAAGTCCCATATTGATTTCAGGAGGGTGCCTGCTTTCAGCCTTTCTACCATAATTGCTCCTGCTCAAAGCTGTGACTTGCCTGTCTGGAAGCAGATCAGCACAAAAAGACTGAGCTGACCGTCTGTGAATCAGACAGACAGATGTGGAATCCAGCTTTACAACTGTGTTACTGTGGAAAGATTATTTCACCTTCTAGCTGAGTGACTTTTGGCAAGTTACATCATCCCTCTGCTCATTTTCCTCATCTGTAAAATGGAGAAAATAGTACCTTTCTCATAAAGCTGCTGTAAGGTTTAAATTAGTTCATGTATGGAAAACACTTAAAATGTGTATAGTAATAGTGTTTACTGTTATTATTACCGTGGTAGGTAGAACAATGGTCCTTTAAATATGTTCATATTCCAATTTGTGGATCATGGAACTATGTTACTTGACATTACAAAAGGAACTTGGCAGATGTGGTTAAGGCTGCAAACCTTGACATGGGCCATTAACCGGAAATAGCTAGTGGGCTCCATCTAACTACCAGAGCTCTTAAGAAGCAAAAGATAGAGGCAGAAGAGTGGTCAGAGAGATGAGATAGGAGAGAGTCGAAGCACAGGAACTTGATCCACAGTTGCTTGCTTTGAAAGTGGAAGAAAGGAGACACAAGCCCAGGAATGGAGGTGGTCTCTCCAGATCTGGGATTGGATCTCAGTGGACAGCTGGCAACAAAACAAGGATCTCAGCACTATAACTTTCAGGAACTGAATGGCCAACCATCTGAACAAGCAAGGAACAGATCCTTCCTTAAAATCTCCAGAAAGTAGCGCTGCCCCAACACAGCTTGATTTTGACCTGGTGACATCTGTCAGACTTCCCCCCAGAGAACTGCAAGATAACAGATACATGGTTTTAAAATTCTAACACTGTGGTAATTTGTTATGGTAGCAATAAAAAACAAACATGCATACAATTATCTTTATCTTTGCTAAACTTTTGATCATCAGTAATTTGAATAAACAATTGCTGCTGGAAAAAGGCTCCTTGAGTGCCACACAGAGAGACAACTGATACACGGGCTGTCAGCACCCGTGTTCTCCAGTAAGGCACCAATCTCTGCAAGAGCAGACAGAAATTTATCATTAGTTACCGCTATAATTAGTGATTAGTGATAATTAGTTTTTATGTTGGTTTCTCACACAGGATGAAGCGCAATGAGAGGGGCAACATCCTCTCATCTTTTAACATTACTCCCACTAGCATCACACTCTCTTAATCTTCTAAATATGTGGAAACATTAAAAACAGCATACTATTTTTGTACGAGACGGATAAAAAAGACACAACGAAAATATCTCTAAAATAGAGTTGCACTATTGTTTATACGCAGAAATGCAGAGTGCTAGCTTAGAGTATACGTTAATGTGTATTATTGAATCGCTTTAGAGAGAATGGTGGAAATTGGTTTCCATGCAGCTCACACATGTAAATGATTAAAATTGATATTAAAATTAATTCAAGCCCTGGCTGGTGTAGCTCAGTGGATTGAGCGCGGGCCTGCGAACCAGAGGATCGAGGTTCGATTCCCAGTCAGGGCACATGCCTGGGTTGCAGGCCAGTTCCCGGCAGGGGACACACGAGAGGCAACCATACATTGATATTTCTCTCCCTCTCCCTCTCTCCTACCCTTCCCCTCTAAAGATAAATAAATAATCTAAAAAAAAATAAATAAAAAAAATCTTTAAAATTAATTCATATTTTTTCAAGAAGTCTTTCTGAACTGGCTGATTTGAGCACCATTAAAATTCTTTTTACAATTGTTTCATGAAAAATTATTCATACTAAATTTTTTTCAGGGAGTCTTTCTGAACTAACTAGTTTGGGCATCCATTAAAATTCCTTTTACAATTTTTACATGCAAGTCAAAATGTTGAAAAATCAGAAAAATCCCTTAAATTTAAAAACACAATATTAAACTATGAGAGTAAGTAATAACTGCATATTAACTATTAAATACATTTTATCATTATCAGAGAAAACTGAAGGTGCAATACTGCTCAAAAACTCTACTAATTGCTAGAGGTCAATTCAACATGATGTGTGCTTACTGGATTATTTTTGTGTGTGTGAAGGACAATTGCACCAAAACTAACAAGTTGCAGAGGCTGGCTTATTCAAACTTATTTCTTATGGAAAGAACGACACTGAGCACTGAAAATATATACTTTGTATGAAAGATCTCATGTGACATTACAATAATTTTCTGTGCATGGTTTTAGCTTTCCTCTTCCTGAAAACCAAACTAAAGTTATGTATAATATTTGAACCCATCAATTCCCCATATTCTTATTTTATATTTTCAATCATAAAAAGATCAGGATTGTTGAATGAATTTTTAAAACATGGGGATTATCTACATTTAATGTTTTGGCCCAACTCAATTTCTAGGTCTAAAACTATCAAGCAAACATTATATCAATGCTTTAAATTATTTTAAAGGATTAATAAAATTATGATATTGTAGAAGGTTACCACAGAAAGCAATTAAAACCAGACTTTAAAAATAATATATGCTTTTTTTGGGGGGTTGATTAACAAATCCCCACTACCTATATGCATGCAGAAAATGTGTAGATTCCTTCTCAGCTGAGAACACATACCTGCTTCACTTCCCACACAAGCCCTTCAATATCCAGTTACAACCCACATTTCAGCCCTCTGATGGACATCCCAAATTGGTGGTTACATGTTATTCACCTCCAAGTCTTTTCAACAAGTTTTTGTCTTTGGGGGGGTTTTCATTGTTGTTGTTTGGCTACCAACACTTTTGTCTTTATTTTGTAGAAATGTGAATTTTTCTTCATTTTCAAATATCTCAAAAGTCATATTAAAATGCTCCTCTGTGAAGATCTACAATCTTGTGTGGGAATAGCATTAAACACAAGCATGCCAAGGCAGGCAAGTCCTTCACTACTTACATATACAAAGTCATACTTGTCTAGAGAGCACCTGCTTTTTAATTCTCTCTTCTGAGCAGTTAATACGAAGGCATTGCCAGATTGGAACTAAGAAAGAAGACTACAACAAAAACAGTTTTTAATTTATAAATTTTAACTACGTTTCTGAGAATTGATGAACTATGCTTATTAAAATTATGCTTTATTTATAAGCTAAAATGATTCTTAGTTTTTTTACACTATGACACATTAATGAAATACAAGAACGACCAAAATTGTAATAAACACAAACTTTAATTCATGTCTGTTTAGTAGTTAAGTCCAGCATATTTCTTTTTCAAATCCAACTCATTAAAATTTTGTATACAAATGTATCCAATCTTTCAGGACATAGAATACCTTAAAATACTAAAAATCAATGTTATGTGCTTTTTAAAAATCAACTTAAGCAATTTAATTGAAAATTAAGAATGTTTTAAGATAGTCTGGAAAGCTATGCATATAAGATACTCATTTTTTTCTCATTAACTTTCTATCTTTCTTCTCAGGATTATTAAATGTATCAATAATATTTTCTAAATAATATATTTTCTTTTCATGTGGTATAGTCATCAAGATGTTTGTGATCTTAGAAGGGAAATTAAGATAATGTTAGCTATATGTTTATTACAGATGCCAACTTCCAGGTTGAGGAAATTCCCTTCAGTTTTACATGTTCCAGGATTGTTGGGATGGGCTTGAACACGGGATTGGGGGACAGAGTCTTTGGCTCTTGAAGTAGCAATATTAGCAGTAGTGATACAAATTACTGCTTATGCACATGAGCTGTTTATAAATCCTTTTGTCAGCGACTGCCCACCATATTGGCAACCTTCCCACTCCGACTTTAAGAGTTTATCACACATTTCTTTTCCCTTTTTAGTATATACCAGAGAAAGTTCTCTCTCTTGTACTAACTTAGAATGCTCTTATTTGGTAAAACAAACAAACAAACAAACAAAAAACACAGCCTCTCTTCTTTCAACCTGAAAACATTAGAAAGGAGATAGCATTTTTCCTATCCATACAGCACTTCAGCAATTGAGTTCACACATGCATGCCGAGTCAGTGTATTGGACTATTTTCAGTAAAATGATTAAATAACTGAAAAATCTGAATTTAAAGTGAAGAAACCAGCAGTTTTCATTACCACTAGTTTTCTCTGTAATCTTAGAAAATTCACTTAAGCTCTTTGGGCTTCAATGTTTGCATTTGTAAGGTGAATTAGACTGAGTGTTCTTTGAGGTCATTTTCAGTTCTTAAATTGTGGAATCTCTACTTTTATCAATTGTGAGAGTATCTTGGGCAACCACCCCCCTTTTCCAAATTAATTGCTGTATAAAGTTTGCAAAGTTCAAAACTAAGACTCAAACTGTTCTAAAAAAATTAAGTCTTAACAACATGAAAAAATATGTTTTCACAGAATTTACCAAATAATGAAAAACATGTTTTTTCAGTAAACCACTTGGTGTTGTCCACAGTTGCCAAAGGATATGTCAATAGACAATGTGTCCTTGTCTGACCGCACCCCCACCTTGAAAAAATCCAACTGCAGTGGTCATCTTTCTCCCATGAGCCACCCTTATCTTTTTCTTCACTTTCAAAATATGTTGGGAGTTCTTGCTACTTTTGCCATTATCTCTTACTTAATTATCTCAACCAGCAACTTCTTGTTTTTCTTAGTTTTAATATTATTTAGTCCCAGATGCATTTTACTGAGAACAACTTCTTCACATTTTGCAACATATGTGTGACATCTCTTTTCGGTTTATACTCCTAATTCAGATGTTTTTTTCTTACTTGTGTTTTTTGTTGGTTCTTTCCTTAGTTTTCAGCTCATGGTGACTAGGGATGGGACTGTTGAGGCATAAGAAGCAAGCCTGTGCTCCCATTCCTCCTTTCTGGAAGACTTGTTTTCATCATCACTGGACAGAATTACATCAAACTGAAGAGCCAGCACAGTGAAAAGGCAAGTCAGTGAGATGTCAGTAAGTCTAATGTTTCCTTAAGCATCATCTCCTACAGGACGCTTTTCCTAAAGTTTGCAGCTAGGTAAGTGTCCTTTATCAGTCTGAACACGATATTGTGGGTGTGTGTTTTAATTTACTAAACTGCATTATAATTACCCCTCTTCAAACTGTGAGCACTCTAGAGGTAGAGAATATTTATAAGTAATATTAAAATCCTCAATGCCAGATTTAATATCTGAATACAAAATAATTTCAGTATACATTAGTTGTGTTAAGTAAAGTGGATTTTATACATATGATTATGGATAAGTATCCCGTATTGGTATAATGCATTATCACTTACTAATAAAGCATCAATTTTTTTCTACTTTCATAACATGCATATTTTTGTCTAGTTGTTTAATGTGATTATAGTCAATGAGAGAATGCATTAAATGTGAGGTACACCATGAATTTACCACTTGACAAGTGCACTTTGGAATTAAAACTTTTTTTACAGATTTTATTTATTTATTTTTAGAGAGAGGGGAGGGAAGGAGAAAGAGAGGGAAAGAAATATCAGCTTGCAGGTCCCTCTCATATGGCCCCTCCTGGGGACCTGATCCACAATCCAGGCTTGTGCCCTGACTGGGGATAGAACTGGTGATCCTTTGGTTCTCAGGCTAGCACTCAATCCACTGAGCCCCACCAGCCAGTGCTGGAATTATATCTTAATAAGGGGCATCAGTATATTACTATTTAGCATTAACATTTAGTTTTGTAATTGCTTAATTATGCTTGTCTACCATTGTGTGTGTGTATGTGTATATATATTAAATTTAAGACACATTTTATAATCAGAATTTAATGATACTACCATTAATATCCTTTCTAGAATAATTTCTGCTTTCAAAAACAGATTGAGTTAAATATTCTTTTTAAAATACCTCATCCTGATGGTTAATTTATACTGTTATATAAAATTAATTACATAATTATGCTTCCAAATGCTGAAGTCATGGTAAAATTATAATGATATTGACTAGAAACAGCTTACTGGGTTATTTTCACATATTGAATAGAAGATTAGGGAAAGTTTTTAGTTGCTTTGTTAGCTAACAATTCAGCTTTAATTTAATCTGAAATCCACAATCAATATAAAATTGGATTTGTTGACTTCCTAATATGTACCAAAAGCTGCCTTAAAATGTCCATAAAAGAAGCTGTGGTCCTGGCAATGAGAAGGTTCAGTGTCTCTCAGAGTGTGGATGGAGACGGCCTCTGTCCACCTGCATGTTGCCCTGAAAATGAAAGCAGAAGGTGTAGATAAATTAGATAGAATAGGAATAAGTATGCAATGTATAACTATAATAATTAAGACCTGTTCAAATGACATATGTTGCCAAAAAATGCCTTTCTTACTGCTTACACTTCTAGTTTATGGCTTCTAATACATAGTGCTTCAGTGATAAAGAAATAACTGAATCCCAATTATGACAATTACACATACCTCTATATGTTTTCTGCTAGTTGTGAGAACATGGTTAACAGCAGCATCCTCAAAAATGTATTGACTACCACTGTCTAGAAGGGCCTCTGGTAGTGATTTGGGATGTAATGAACATAGCATCTATAGGGAAAAACAAGCGCACATAAAACGTAAATGGCAGTAAATTCTCAGTGTTGGTAGAAATCACAGCTCAGTCAGATTATTAATAATGTTAGAGAACTTTATTGAGGCTTCACTATCTCCTCTAACACTTTGGATATGATTTTTATAGAAATTAAATAATAAAAATAATATATCCCATTATTGGATATCATGATACTTCATAGTATTATGTTTAAAAATCACCCAACGAGGTAGCTCTTATTACTCCATTTACCCCTAAGAAAACTAAGTCGGACAGGAGGCACGCAGCTGAAAATTGTTAGAGTTGGAATTTGGAATTTGAATCAGGACTCACTGATTCTACATCCCAACCCCTGCCCATTGTACCGTATTGACTGCTAACATCACTTCAAACTCAATCTCCCTATTCAAACAACGTACTTTCATTTGGGAAATAATAACACAAACTTAAAGTAATAATAATGAATTGTGACAAAGGAGAAAAAATTAGAGCTTATAAGAATGAGGAACTCAATTTCCCAGACATCTGATTATAGCTACTACTTGGGTAACCTTTTTTCCATTTGAGCATGAGCTGGCCCTAGACAGAATGGACGAGATGTATCAGCATAGAATTGCATTTGGCTTCAAGTAACAAAGATCAGAAATGATAATGTCTTCACCATGATAGAGGTTTATTTCTCTCTCTCTTATACAGGAAGCCTAGAAAATAAGTTCTACCATATTTTTGGACTATAAGATGAACCACTCCCCCAAATTTGGGAGGAATAATGGTTGTTCATGCTGCTGTTGAGCTCTGTTTACATTTATATTGGTGAAAATATTATGTCATTTATGTTATTCAATATTTTACCACATTTTTTGCTTCAAAAATTTTTTTCCTATTTTCCTCCTTTAAAACCTAGGTGCATCTTATGGTCTGAAAATATGGTATTTTGATTGCTGTGTGGTGACTCAACCAAAAATTTTTTTTCCTCTTTTTCCATTTTGTTTTTCATGGATCCTCCATCTTTAGAACTACATCATTTCATAAAAGAGTGGGTAACATGCCAGTTCTGTCTCATTCTAAAAGTGCTTCCTCCCAGTCCTATCCATCAACTTCCACTGATTTCTCATCAGGTACCTCCAGCTACACAGAGGCTGGGAAATGTAGCTCTTAACTTTGGAAAGTGCTGCCTGGAATGATACCTGGGTTTTGTTACTAAGGAAGAAGGGAGGCAGGGATTAAGTAGCAGTTTGGGCCCAAAGCACTAATGTAACAAAACAGTGAACATATTCCAGACATGCATTACCCAAGCAATTTGAATAGCTTGATTTACTTAGTGGAGTTAATTGGGAACTTGTGTAATCCCCACTGGGAGGGTTTCAAAGGAAAATTGAGTGATCTGGTAATTTATGCAGCTCAAATCAGGTGAAAAATTCAGTTAAACTCTTCTGATGTGCTCTGTGTCACAAGCTGTCTGTATGCTTACATTTTCTCTCAGCCCTTCAGAAGGAATTAACCTGATCAGCAGTACAAGATCAAACTGTATTATGTATGCAATTTTATATTCTAAGCATTTTTCATTAATGTGAAAGCCATTTTTATAATAAATCACCAAAATCATGTCTATATTTCATGGTCAACTTTCTGTTTTCATAATTTATATGCACAAATATGTAATTTATGCCTTTCACATGCCCTGATGATATTTAGATACTATGTCTCTCAGGAAACATTCCAAAAGATGCAACTTAATAATATGGAGAAAAATTCCAAGTTAAATTTAAGGTTAATTCTATAGGCAAATACCATATGATTTCCCCTATAAGTGGAAACTAATGAACAAAACAAACAAGCAAAATAGAACCAGAGACATGAAATAAGAAACAAACTGACAGTGACCGGGGGGCGGGGAGGGGATGACAGGGGAAAGGAGAAGAGTCTAGTCAAGGAGCATGTATAAAGGATCCCCAGACATGGACAACAGGGTGGGGATTGACTGTGGGCGTGGGGGGTGGGCAGGACAGGGGAGAAAACGGGGGGAAATTGGGACAACTACAAATGAACAACAGTAAAAATAAAAGAAAAAGACCAATATCTTAAAAAATAAAATAACAAAGTAAATTAACTACTTAGTAGGAAAAAATATATATGTTACAAGGAAACAGTGTAGCCCTATAGGGAAAGCAAAACTTTGAACTTGAATAAATAAATCTCAGCTTCAGTTCCATCTCAGACCTTAAATTACTTGCTATTTGATTCTGCACAAGTTGTGTAAACTCCAGGAGTCTCATTTTTCATTGTAAAATTGTGGTTCTGACACAGAACTAGGCCTGAGAACCTCTGTAGGAAGGCCTATTTAAGACATTTCTGTCTTTTTACACTTTAATCAACAGCCTAAAAACCCATCAGTCTTCCTTTGTGAACTCAAGGTCTATCAAACTCCAAAAGATTGTGTATGTACTGTATCAAGCCCCAGGTTCAGAGCTGGAGTCTGGGTAGCGGATGTGTGGGACTGTACGGTTGATCACACTTCATGGGATAGAGTCAGCACATTGAGTTTGTGTAACTCATTCTTGTTATCCTGAGTCGGGGGAGCAGTCTGGACACATTACACTGGCTATAAGCGGAATTTGTCTCAGGCCAGCCCTTTAAGTCCTAGGAAAAAGCTGTGAAGAAAAAATAAAAAAATTAAAATTAAAAAAAAGAATGAAAAAAAAATACACTGCTACATCTTGAAACATAGAAACTCCTGTTTCGGGGTCTGTTAAGAACATTGTGAACCAATGGGGAGAAATACATTATTTCAGTTTTGCCATAAACTATAGTTTCATCTTTTGCTTTCCAAATGCTGACTTGAATACAGAGAAGCAGATGTGGAATGGCTGTGATACTCATCCAAAAAAGCCGAACAAGCTACCAAAGCAGGCGACCGTCCCCTGTAGCAGAACCGCACAGTGCAGTGGTGGCTCCACCATGCCTGGCTCAGCTGGCCAGCTCCTGTTTGAGAACTACTCAATGGACCCCATTTGAGAGACGGTCAGTGTGGTAAACAAAGAGAAAAATGAAGTAATGAGTTATGGGCAATGCATATGTGGAGAGATACGGCCATTTTTTGTTTGATTACTCTGCCCATAGTAGGAACCAATGTCAAAAGCATGACTGGATTTTGTAAATGACATGTACACATGAGTCTTGAGGCAAGCTAGAGTCTCACTTCTTTTAATTTGGGGATCCTACATGGCAATTACCGGTCTTTTAGGAAGCCAGAATTGTGTAACTTGGGCCATGGTCTCATCTACTATAATAATTAGCTGCAATAGATTTCTAAAAAAAATTTAGACAGCCAGTCCCCACATGCCCCCCATTTGTTTCACTTATCAGTGCCATCCTCATATAACCATGGCTGAAATTCTCTGACCATAACCGATCCTTGCCGGTGCATTGTCTGCATCATTAACATGCGCTGGATCTGCCTCTGCACACCCCTTTAGCAATACATCTAAGGTCTCTGCCCAGTTTCTTAATTGGTCAATTAAGAATTCCTTCTGAGCATGCCTCCTTTTCCAGTCTGATCATAGCTGGCTATTTCAGGGATGTAAACACTCACAGATTAACCTTCCAGCCCTCAATAAAAAGCCTCAGCCATCAGACAACCTCTGTTCCAAAGAGCAAGCATGATTTAAAATGAACTTGATGTCCTAGCTTAAAGGGCTGGAAAACAAAATAAAGCTGAAATGTAAGTGATCAGCCCATCAAAAGGCTTAGGCTTCAGAATCCCTCCTCAAGGTCACCATTCAGTTTGGTAAAGTGATGAGGAATCAGTAGTCTTATTAGGTCTCTGTGTACATGGTGGTGATGGGGCGGCCCTGAGGCTCAGCCCCATGGCAGGGTCTTCTCTTCAATTTTTGTCTAGAGACGAACAATGCATCTAGAACTTTTCATTTTTTCTTAAATGGTTTCCCCAGGATATGGCCTGTCTTTTTATCAGACAATCCTAGGTTCTTGAATTTCCATTCAAAGCTACCTGTTTTTAACTTGATTTTGTCAATCATCTCACTTCTTAAAACAGGGGTTGATCTGGAATTAGATTTGAGAGGTAATTGATCTTTAGAAATATTTGTTTTGGCTCATAGTCATTCCAACTCAGATAGAGAAGCTATCTTTCCAGCTGGGGTTTTCTTCAGGACCCCCACTTCCTCGTCTGAGTTTCCAATGGAATATTGACTATTTTTATACAAAACCTCTGCTGATAGCACACTGTGCCAATAAAGAGGAACAGGTGAGCTGGTTCAGCTGGGGTCTCCCACCTGCTGAGCAGGTCCTGGAATAATGTCATTTTGTTCCATGTTATTTAGATAGAGTGTTGATGAGGGTGGGAGCATCATAGGGACCCGGTTCCCAGCCGGGTCACTATCTGTGGGGCGTTTTCACATTCTCCTCCTCATGTCTGCGTGGTTTTCTTTAGGTCCTCCATGTCCTCCCTCATCCCAACGCTGTGCATGTGACGTTCATTAGCGTATCTCAATCGTCCCAATTGTCCCTGTCTGAGTGAGTGTGTCTGTGTCTATGCACCCTGGGATTGAAGGGCATCCTGTCCAGGGTGGGTCCTGCCTGCCCCCCTGAGCTGACAGGAGTGGCTCCAGCCACCATGATTCTGAATTGGCTTAAGCAGGTCAGAAAATAATTCTCTTCTTTTACTTATTTATCTTTGTTAAATATGTGTATAGCTCACATTTATTTCAATGTTTAATATTACAAGTGTTTGGTCATTATTTAGAAGTTTGGTAATTTTTTTCTGACCAGAAAAGTGCCATTGGAACTTCACTCTTGTTTATATCAGTTAGCCTGTGGGAAAATTGTTTTTTGTTATATGTTGTTTCCCTTGAAGTTGTAGTTTGCAAGAATTTACTCACAACATTAAGTAAGAATTTACTATAATTGGGTGGGATCACTATGGCCCAGGATCTGGTGCTCAATATTAAGGTTGAGAAAAATAGTTGTATCACTTTAGAGTTTTTCGGCCTCTGGGAGGTAAGTGCATGGCAGTGCAATACACCAGAATGACACCTTATGAAGTCACTTGGCTCAGTAACAGGACCTGTTCCACTGCCCAGAGCTCTTCACTCTGCCACTCAGAGGCTGAATTACAAATCTGAAGGTAGCATTATAAGCATGAAACAGGACAGGGATGCCGATGTGCTCCAAGTATTTTTTATCAGATTATGGCACATGGGTGACAGCCCCATTTATGTTAAAAATGCTTATGATGAAATGATTTGGGGATCACCCATTAAAAATCTCTGCTGAACAAGAGGAAATAGTTTCATTCTCCACCTTTTAAGTATCTTATTCTATACTTTATTTAAATTATATCATAAATGTTATGAAAGCATAACTCTTAATTCATGCATTTCAACATGATAGAGTTTGGGGGTAACACCTATGTCTTCTTGGTTCGATCCAAAAGATATTTGGGTCCTCACACATTTATAAGCCTTCTCTGTGGACATGTAATTCCCACCCATTGTACTTCCCGGCTGTTATACTTATCTGAAGTAGTCCCCATTTCCTGAAAATGAACATTATAATCCCTATCACACAGATAATACATTGTCTTCTGTAAAGAAGGAAAAATGGTTTATGATGGCTATTTCAAGGCAATTTATCCACTCCTCATATAATTAGTCTTTATTTTAAAAAGCAGCTCACCTTGAAGTTTAAAGTGCATTGGTCCCATTTTTCAGGAAAAAGGAAATGCAATGCTCTGGCGGGTGTGCACAGGTCCTTGCTTTAGTGGCTCATTAGCACACGGTAAACTTGGGGCCAGATATTCTAATCTGAGCCCTGAGTCATTCTTTCAAAAGTGCATATTCAATGTATATTTGAGGTTATGATCTCAAATTTTCTTATTGGATGAAGTAAAAAAAAATATAGTGACAAATCCTCAGTCAATAAAACATTACACTAAGAAACATCCTGTAAGTAGTAACTTGACTTACAGAAGGACCCATTACTGTACATAAAGAACTCTGCAAAACTCTGCTTACCAACTGAATTACACAGACTTAGAAGCACTCTTACTTGATTAAGTACATTTTTAAAAATATCATCTATTTTTCCAATCCATGGATGATTATTTAGATGTATTTTAAGCTCATGAATTTTTTTCTAGTTAGATCTATTTCCATTAAGATAAAAATGTTGGCAGTTTATGAGTAACTGGTTTAGACATACCAGGTGCACTGCTATTTTATCCTACAGTGAAAAAGCTTGGTAACTCTGCTGCAATTATTTCTGTGAGGTTTGAAGATGGAGTATAAGTACTAAACATAAATTAAATCTGAGCATTTTCTGCAATCTTTTTCATTCTTACAGTTTTGATATTTGGCCTTGTTTCAGTAGGAACCACCTGGGAAGGAGTAGTACACATATATCTTGACAAACACAATCAGAAGCTTTATTTCCCTAACCCCATCTGTCCTTAAGCACTAAATTGCTTTCCATTTATCATATATAATTGGAATTCACTTATATGAATTTTTTCAAAGTACTTTTTACATTTTTTGTGCATTGCTCTTGCAATCCTGGTTATAATCCTAAACCAAAGGGAGAAACAAACAGCAATCATATACATGCTTCATTATTTGGGTATCAATACCTGGCACTTGTCAATGCAGAAGAGTTGGAGGTTTTACCCTGATTTTAAGCTAGCAAGTTATCCTTCCACAGTTTCTTGGATTTTGGTAGACGACATGACATTCTTGGTTCAGAAACTAATGACTTTATCTTTTACACCCTAGCAAGAAGCTTGAGTTTTCTGTTTTCTTCACTTCCCCACCTTCAAGCCTCATGAGGGCATATGGAATGCCCCAAGTGGATGTTGCACACATAGTGCTTTTGCATTATAACTGAAGAAGCTTAAATTTTGGCTACTCAAATGTCTTATAAAGTAAACCTGTCCTAAAATTTCCCTGGAGGGACACATTATCTTTGACATACTGGGCTGTAAACACACCTGTGCTCTGTTCTGGAGCAAACTACTACTTCTGTCTCCCAAAGCTATTCCTGAAACCATATTCCTTTTAAACAGACCTGGAGTAAAAGATGAAATGCCTCTGCTTGCAAGATGTGCAGGAAAACAGGAGACTTATGGAGAATTGCCTCCCAACCACACTTCACGGAGATATATTTTTATAGTTCTAATAATCAAGTGTTCTTGGTGAAGTAAGACTGTTTTATTTTATCTATGACACTAAGAGACTGACTATTCAAATGGACAATGGCCAGACCATATATGATAATGGAACTCTCTCTTACTATCCACCTTTTCAGTAACCAGCCCTGGACACCAAACCACAACTTCTGTATAAAACAGCCACAAATGGACGGGACATGGTCAATGACTGCAAACTTTTCTATTTTGCTTCCCGGCTTCCAACTCAGGATCAAATAGAGAAAGCCAATTAAGATCTCCAAAGCAACTGCATAAGAGGCACCACTTCTAGTTCACCAGCCTCCCACTTTCCTTTGCCACCAATTTACAATCAGGCATCTGTAAGCCTTTTCTTTCCTTTTCACTATAAAACCTCCCCACTCTCCTGCCTGCCTTGCATCCCTGCCAAACACAAGTGATGGGCATGGCTCTCCTGAGATGGGAAGCTCTGTTTGTTTTCATCTCAGTGGTCTTCATTTTTCCACAATATTTAAACAAATAGAAAAAGTAGAACGGGATCCAACAGCTTAATTTCTGTAAAAGAGACCTAATTAAGACCTTATGACTGTGTGTGTGTGTATGTTTTAAAAGATCTGAATTATTATTTTTTAACAACCTACTTTATTTTTTAATTTTTATTTTAATTGTTGTTCTTGTACAGTTTTCTGTCTTTTACTCCCATCCCAGCCCACCACCCCAGCCCTCCCCACCTCCCTCTCACTTCCACTCCCTCTAGTTTTTGTCCATGTGAGAACAGGCAGACAGTCACCAGAGGGGAGAGGGGAGGGAATTTCAGGGGGGAAAGGGAAGGGTTTGTAGGAACAAGTATAAAAGATCTGAATTATAATTCAGGGTAAAAATCTAATCTAAATAATAAAATCCTTGTGGACTTATATATATTTTTAATGTAGTGCTAATGTTCACCATTAATGAAAAAAGCAAAAATCTCAATTTTTTAAAATTGTATATTTAGTCTCTAGAAACTTATAAAATGCCATGCAGCTAGAGATACTCACTGTGAATAGCTTTAAAAATGCCTCTAACATATAAATATTTAAATATATTTAAAGTTGTATTGCTTTTATAACCTTACCATCCCTGAAATGGTTTAGATGAGATAACCTCCAGTGCTGCTGTTCTTTAGTGCAAATGAAGTAAGAGTTTTAGAGCAGGAGCTAGCTTTATCAAGAATGGTGATATCTGGCAGCAAATGAAGAGCCCTTACAAAGTGGTCAAACTGAAAGAAAGGTAAGTGGCAGCAAGATTTTCAAATAGGTTCTTATTGTAAAGACCAAGAAGTGTGTTACAGAGCTTGCTGCTCATTACAGTTTTCAGGCATGTTTGCTTAATAGATAAATGAGAATATCTTTAGAGGCAGAGTTGCAACTCCCTTAACTAATTATAAATTCAAACACTGAGTGGGCAGGAGGAGGCATATGTCTGAGAACTCAGTGACTCTTGTGTGTAGTTCAGTGGAAATTTCACCGATGTTAAGAAAATCACCTTGTTAAACACAAATACAGATAGCTCCCTCTCTCATCTATAAATGCTTCTACCCACAAGGAAACATCTCCATGAGAAGTAAAACTACCAATATAATTGGGCTAATTATAATTTCAGAATAATCGCCTTCTAGCTACATATGTCTGTCTAAACGTGGACTGCTGGAAAAGGTTCAAATAGCTCTTATCATGGTTCAGAAAACATTAAGAAATGATGGATCTTAGAAATAAATTCATTTCAAGATCCATATTTATAGCATTCCTGATATAGGATGATCAGCCTCAACTTCCTGTTCAGAAAGCTCATTTCACTTTCAAATAACAAAGAATATCTGCCTAATAATGAGAAAAAATGGCCATTCTGTAATGTCCACCTGTTGTTATAAATTATTGATAAGTATGTAGAAATTAAGAGGTACTGAGCATGGCTCTCACAAAGCACTTCAGCCACCTGACCAGCACTACCCTCTCCTCCCAACTCTACCCTGGCTCACACAGAACAGCAGCTCGTTATTAGTGTGTGGAAGGGCAACAGTGTTCTGCCAAAAGAAAGAAAGAAAGAAAGAAAGAAAGAAAGAAAGAAAGAAAGAAAGAAAGGAAGGAAGAAAGAAAGAAAGAAAGAAAGAAAGAAAGAAAGAAAGAAAGAAAGAAAGAAAGAAAGAAAGAAAGAAAGAAGGAAAAGGAGAAATGTACCTTTCCTAGAAGGTGGGGAAGAACCACTTCCATACACTAATAGAGAAAATTCTATATCTCGCTTAGGTCCTGGAAAGAATAGTGATATGCCAAGATGAGGTAGATGGTGATTTTGGGGGGTCACTCAATGAGTTTAGCATAAATCATGTTGAACTTTAGACACATCTTATATCTAAGTCTTTTGGCAGTTGGGTCTATAGGAATGGCAAGGCATGTGAAACTTGCTCTAAAGATGTGCATCAACACAAAAGTCATCACTGTGGAAGTGAGAGCTGGCCTACAGGGGTGGGTGAGATCAAAGAGTGGATATGGGTAGAGAAAACCAAACGGAAGTTGTGTTTTTTGAGGGCTCTTAAGAAGCAATGCTTTGGTACTGACCATCATAGCCAGTGATGGAACTAGAGTCGGACACACAGTGAAGGCCTGAGTGATGCCCTAGGCTCACCTTAAATAGTACCACACAGCGGCCCTTTAGAGACCGTGGTCTATATTGTAATACAAAGACCACTCTGTTTCTCTATTTAGGCAATCCTTGAGATTCACCTAAAACCTGACCAAAGTGAATCTGGGGTAGATTTTTTTTTCATGTATCAATAGATTTGTGTCCTTCTTGCATCTGTGTTATGAAAAGAAGAAAAGCTTTCTCTTGATCAAGTGACAGTGTAGGATATAGAATACAGACTTGGAAAATAAAACTAAAAGCAAAAAACCTCGACAATATGTTGATATACCATGCAGAAAGAATAATAGTATTTATTTTTATACTTCTAGAAGAATTCACTGCTGTTTCAAAATCTTGTTCTAGAGTATTAAAAGCCCAGTGGTCAGATAAAAATGCTAATTAAATTGGCTTTCAGCTCTGACACTGGGAGGTCGGAGATAATTATCAGCCATTGTCTGTCACATCAAATGAATTACATTTAACCTTAAGACTATCAGAGGAAAATCCACGTTCTTAGGAAGCTGCTTCAGGTCCACTTCTATTTTTTTTCCTTTCCTTTTTTTTTTTTTAATTAGGGATTTTCAAAGGCATTCCATTCGATGTTTTTCAGGACATTCAAGTTTTATTCCATAAAATGGCCTCTGTAATGGTGTTGCTTTTTTCTTTTCTTTTTTTTTTTTAAGTAACTCTGTTGGGCATGGGAGATGAGTGAGGGCAAAGACTAGTCAGTGTTTGTGATACAATCTTTGGCTGATGTTTAAAAGTCCTAGCAGTGTTTATTACCTATCTATACCATAATGCATTTGTTAATTCTGTATTGTTGAAGAGCTGCCTATTGACATTTTTATGTTATCATGTGCGTTGTAGCAATAAAAATACCTTATTCTTTACCCCCCAAAATAAATGCTTCTAAGTAGAATAGCTGTATATAAAAAGCTTTATACTTTAATACTGTTGCCATCTAAAATGGTAATAGAGCATGATAGAATAATTCTCTGAGATAAATATATATTTAGGACAGACCATTTATTCAATAATTTGCATTTGTTTGGTCTCCTGGGAAAGCAATTATATCTAATTGTATTTTTCATCAGCTACTTTTCCCTTTCTCCTATTTTTGTTGATGTCTTATTTCAATCAAATGTGCATAGATTATCCAAAGTCCATGAGTTCAAAAGTATGAAGAATGGTGTAGAAGTTATTAATGATGATATATTTAAAATATGACACATTGGGGCCAGGCTTATACTTTGAAAGTATAATTTAACTTTTGTCATATCAAGTTATTTGGAGCCCATTTATAAATCTTGAGTGGTTGGTATTGGTTTTATCAGGTGTTAGAATAGTGTTTTTACATCTCTGGTGACTTAAAAGAAGAAGTTTGAATATAGTTATTATTTATAATGCATTTATCATAAATTAAATGTTATTACCACTTATCTTGCTTCATCATTATCTCATGCTATGGTTGGTAACATTACTATAAATACAATTCAAGACCACATTTATTTATGCCACCTAGTTGTATACCTAAAGCATTCTTCAAGATTTAATAATTTTAGAAATTGCATTATGTGGTAGATGCTGCTAACTGGCTTCCAGAACTCCAACTTCTGTTCTTCCTTAGTAATAAAAGTGTAATATAATTGGGGATGACAATGAGCTTTGCTAAAAGATTAGGTTCTTGTATCTTCCTCCTTTAATGGAGCCCAGAAATCAGCTCTGAATTGTCTATATCTAGAATTGTTTATACAAGAATGCATAACCCTTTGTGTCTGAGCCAAATTATTTGGTATGCTTTTTATATACAGCTAAGCCTAAATTACAATATAGTGATATTTATCCCCAAATCCAAACTATACTCAGAAACAAGACCAATAATTTGTCTCCATTGTCTATGGAACATCTGTGAGTTTCCCAGCTGTAAATCCTGAAGTAGAAGAAATGAGATCACCCTATTGCCTAGGACGGCAGGTGTGATAGGACATCCCAAGGAAGCCCATGCTTTTCTTCCACTAAATACTCACTCCTTGTTTTAATTACCTACTACTGTGTAACACAGCACTACCAACCAGTGGCTTAAACCAGTAAATGGTTATTATCTCATACTTTCTGTGGGTCAGGAGTCTGGACATGGCTTTGGTATGTTCTCTGCTTCAGGGTCCCACCTGAAAGCTGGCTGCGGCTGCAGTCCAAGCTCAAGGTTCATCTGGGGAGAGAAAATGTCCAAGCTCACATGGGTCATTAGAGAATTAGCTTTTGTTATCTATCAGCCGGAGACTGTTCTCATTTTCTGGCTTTGCCTTGGCCAGTGGCCACCCTTGCTACCTGGCCACATGGACCTCCCCATCATGGCCACTTACTTCAACACAACCAGGATGAGAGAGAATCTCTAGCAAGACATGTGTAAAAATTTTATGTAGCATAATTATTGCAGTGACATCCTATAATTTTTGCTGTAATTCATAGGCTAGAAGTGAGTCATGGGCCATGCCCACACAAAACAGAGGGGATTGCACAAAGGTATGAACATTAGAAGGCAGAGGTCAAGGAGGGTCATCCCGGAGTCTGTATGCCACGATGCTCTGTGGCAATTAAACCCATTTTTCTTATCCCTGATATGTTTCTACTTACCTTTAATACTTATTATATGTTTAGTGCTTATTGTCTTTTGTAGAATGTTATTTTGCAACAATGTCTTTGAACCGTATTATTTTCCAAAAAGTCATAGAATCTCACCTGGCTTTGGAGCAATCTGCAAGCATAAAATGTGCTTTTCCTCTTCTTTTTTTTTTTTTGAAAATATTTTAAAACAAGTTACTTTTTTATCTTGACCTCTTTAAGAATCAGTCTAAATCCTATTTTTTAAGTTAATCGTTATTATATTTTTCCCATTATCATTTAGTTTCCTTATACCCCTCCCCCCAGCAATCACCACACTGTTGTCCATGTCCATGAGTCCTTTTTCCTTTTTGCTCAATCCCTCCACCTCCTAACCCCCACTCCCCATTAGCTGTCATCCTTCAACCAAACCACCACAGATACTAAATAATTCTAATCTGAGGTTTTCCTCTATTATTTACAATTGAATCAGCTCAAGAAAATGAAAATCACCCTTAAATTAATTGTATCCATTTTAAAATAAATAGTATATATATAGTGTACTATGTAAAAATACTCATATAAACATTTCCCTGCTCCAGTGTTCTACAGTGATATTAAATACAAAATGAACAAGAAGGCAGATACTTTGCATCCAAGGTGACAGTTATACAATG
Organism: Glossophaga mutica; assembly: GCA_039655065.1. Classification (NCBI taxonomy): domain Eukaryota; kingdom Metazoa; phylum Chordata; class Mammalia; order Chiroptera; family Phyllostomidae; genus Glossophaga; species Glossophaga mutica. The sequence goes on along the minus strand of CM077304.1, from coordinate 168,381,918 downwards.
AAGTTAATAATGGAAGTCGAAGCTTACTTTTGTTCCTAGATAAGGACTAAACATCTACATCAGGGGCTGGAATATTACATACAGAGGTATGCGTATATATTTCTGAGCACAGTCCCCAGATTTGGAATCCTGGTTGCTGTATATTTTTGACATGCTTTAAATATATGAAACTTTGTTATCCTGCTTGGAAAATTTAGCGATAATTGGAAAAAGAGAAGTAGCGATGTTAGAAACTAGGCAGGACAGAGAGAGAGAGTTTCACAATACAACTTTGAAAGGGGTAAGAAAAGCGGAGCTAAGCGTGCTGCTGCCTTCGGATGATGCGCTCCTCACTCATAGGGGAGAGGGAGTGAATCTCTATGTGAAGGAGCTGACCTTTCTATGTGGTTGCTGCTAGAATGTGCTAAGATCTGGCAAGAGGCAATACATATTAACATTTGCAAGGGCAAATTGTGTGGAATACTAAGCTGAAATTTTCACTTCAAATTAAGTTGCTGGATGACCATGCAGGGTCATTTATTACATTTGAACCTCAATTTCCTCATCTGGAAATTGATATTAAGATTCATATGTCTCAGGGGTGTTGTTGAGCATTCAATGAGATAGTGTCAATACAGTACCAAACTGGTTCCACAAACCATGGATAACTAAAACAGAAAAAGCGATAGTGTGCATGGGTGTGTATGTATGCGCTTGTCTTTTAAATAACTTTTTTAAAATTAATTTTAAAAGAAAGAGGAAGGGAGAGGGAGGGGGAAAGAGGGAGAGAGAAAGAGAGAGAAAAGGAGGGAGAAGGAGATCATTCTGTCCCACTTGTTTATGCATTCTTTGGTTTATTCTTGTGTGTGTCCTGACTGGGGATGGAACCCACAATGTTGATATAGCAGGACAACACTGTATCCCACCCAAGCTACCGGTGGGTTTATTTTCGATAGGCAGGGATGGTAAGTGGAAAATCATCCCTGAGTATTACTCCTATAGTTATCCATAGTAACATGCCTAGCAAGCTTATTTTCTTGTTAATATTGAAGTTCATTATCATGTATCCCTAAAGCTGATAAAAGACTAAAAATGGAGTCTACCTATTAGATACTGTATTTGAAGCACTCAGCACATTTATCATCACTAGGAAGCCCCCAATAAATAATTATTCCCTTCTTAACTATCTCCCATCCATCATTGAACTTCAGTAAATATTTCTGGACACAAATGTTCTTAATTATAAAGTAAAACTTTTTTTTTTGCCCAAAAAATGCACTTAAATTTTTCTAGGAAGAATCACTGTCCAATTTACCCTTATTATAGTAAATCTTGCTTGTGGATAAAAACATGAGATGACATTCTTTGGAGAAAGAGTGTTTGAAATCAAGTTTTGTAGAAAAACTCATAACTTGACAATTGATGAAGTTTGTAACTTGGATATTAGGTGATATTCTACTTTCAAAATTATTCAAAGAACATATTCAGCATATTTATTAGAAATATTTGAATTATTTTAAAATTCACATTGCATAGCCTTATCTCAGTTGCTAAAAATGAAACTCAGAAATCTTAGAGGAACCAGAATCTGATTAAACCTGCGCTTCAAAGATGTTTCTCTCCATCAAGAAATTGCATTAACATTTTAGACTTTGAAAACTTAGTCATTGGTGTACATTTATTTTTATCTTTCTCATCTTTGCATATTATCAAGTATATTATTTTAAAATCATTTTATACTGAAATTAAATTATTCCTGACATAATTCATTTATAACAAATATGGCATAATCTTTGAATTTTATAGGCATGTATTATTTAACTGCAAATATCAGTCATATATAGAATGTATCTTTTAGGAATGAAAAATGAAATTGGATATGTTTTCTAGTACATTTATTTTTTTATATAAATATGTGTATAGAATATGCCTGAGAACAAATTTCCAACCTAAATGTTGAGTTTATGGAAGAAATGTGCTAAGTAAATGGTGCCTACAAAATTAGCAATATCTTGCATAAAATGATTGTGGTGACATATGATAATAAATGTGTGGATTGCTTGTGGTATTTAGAATACTACAAAAATCATGAGAAACCTTGCTTCTTTAACTAATTCTTGAAAAATTTTGGAAAAAATATAAAACCATACCCGATGAAATAATTAAGATAAGCAAGAATTCCCTCAGGCAGCTATTGCATAGAGAAATTGCATTGCATTTGTAGTCAAGAGTCATGAATTAAGTGAATACAAAACATGGAAAAATGATGGGAGTTAGATTCTCTTTATTTATTTTTCAGGTGATTATTTTCCTGTAGGAGCGTTAGCTTACTTTTATTGTATTATTGTTACCACTAGTACTCTGGACTCAGATATTTATTTAGACACTAGCTATGAAAACTTGAGGCTATAACAACTTTGAATCTTTTTTCTACAATAAATCAGAGAAATGATATTTACTGTAAAATTTGTTTTGAATATTCATTGAGGCATTATTTAGTCAATATTTTTATAAAAAGTCCCCATCATTCTACCAAAACATCTTATATCAAGGACACTCCAAATCTCTACATCTCTCTATAGAAAGCATGCTTTTCAGTCATCTGAAAGTTGATTTCCCATCAGCATGTGATTGAACTGATCATCCTTTTATTCCCAAAACACTCTCATCCATTAAGCATCCATGGCACCATACTTTTCCTATTTTTCTCTGCTTCTTGAATCCCACCATCTCATTCTCAAGAATCATTATAATTGACCTGGAGAAATAAATAGAACTTCTGGGCTGTCTTTCTTCTCACTCTGTTGCATCATTTCCTTTGTTATAATTTAGCAATGTAATGACGACTCATTAATGTATATAAGTAGACCAGACCTATTCTCTGAGCACCAGACCTGTATATCCAAGTATCTACTCAAAATTCTCACTATGATGTTTGATTTCGTTTCAAATTCAATATGCCCCTCAATTAAACTCCTGATCATGTAAATATTTCCTCCCAAAATAAAATAAATAATAAGGCATCAATTAAGCATTATTGTTTGTTTCTAATCTAATGTTTCCTGCGTTAATGCGTTTTACCATCTTCCATCTTGGCACACAAGACCTAAGCCTAGGAATTATCATCAACACTAATTTCTCTCTCCTCATATACTTATTTCACTATCAAGTTCTAACAATTTTTTTTTTCCTTTTATAGATTTTATTTATTTATCTTTAGAGGGGAAGGGAAGGAGAGAGGGAGAGAAACATCAGTGTGCGGTTGCCTCTTGTATGTCCCCTGACGGGAACTGGCCTGGCAACCCAGGCATGTGCCCTGACTGGGAATCGAACCGCGATCTTTCAGTTCGCAGGCCCGCGCTCAATCCACTGAGCTACACCAGCCAGGCAAGTTCTAACAATTTTATGTTAATATATTTTCTACTTATCTACTTTTCTGCCACCATCCCCCCAGTTCAAGTTACTATTTTCACCCATCGAGTATCCCCTGGTCAAGACTCAGTGTCTGCCCTGGTTCCTCTCCAATGTGTTCTTCAGACGATAACTGCTGTTGTATTCTCAGGACACAAATTTGATGGCATCACACCCTCTCACCAAATTATTTAACATCACTTTATTGCTTCTCCATTGTTCTTAGAAAAACGCTGAAAGCCCTCAGTGTTGCTGAACCCCTGCCGAGCTGCCAGTCTCATTTGGGGTCAGTTTGTCTTGCTCTCCAATCTTAAATGTTTTCTCACATGTGCTCCTGCTGCAGGGCCTTTAAACCTATTGCACCTAGCCTTGAGCATTCTCACCAAGCTCCTTCTCTCCTGCTGGGATCTTACGCATTCCTTTGCAACTACCCCAAAAACCTTTTCTGCAGGAAACTTGCTCTGCTACTCCTGTCTGTTCTGGTTATTAGTTAAAAACTATCATATATAACACCCTTTTCCTTCTTAACACTCTACTCAGTCTCATTGTATAACTGTGCCCTTTTTTTCTGATTATTTGAATAATGTCTGAATTTATGTGTAGACCCTTCTGCTGTCACTCAGTCTGCAGTACCCAGAGTATGATAGCCTAAATAAATATTTTAGAAATATTGTTATTAAAACTAAAAGGCTCCACAATGTCTAAACTAACTATAACATTGTTATTTTATGCCTGTGCATTGATTTATTTTTGTCCTTATCTACTTTCTTAATTCACATCAAGTTGATCAAGCAATTGTTTTGTGAAGTGTTTTTAATAATAATTAGAGTCAATTTATATGGCATTTCTTTGAAGCAGCACTCATACAACTCAAATAAATATGATTTATATATGAAAGGGTGCCCAAAAAATCAGAATTATCTTCCAGAGTGTTCCAAGGGCACCTTGTAGTATAGTTTTACCCTGTTAGGGGAGTGTTCTAGGAACTCGTCTGTATCAGTGTACCGGCTGGAGTTGTTGTAAGAGGCTGCATTTGGCTTCAGTGAATCTTTTTTGAAGTCTCTTTCCATGCATTTACTTATTTCATAATGGGTAATGTGTGAACACACCTGCCCACACCATGCTGAGTGTTCAGCAGTTTTTAACCAAAGCAGCATGACCTCCATGTCCCACCCTCCCTAGTCACCCAGTTCACCTCCTGAACACCTTATTTTTTTGTTTCTACAGTTGAAAAAAGTCCTCAAAGAGAAATGTTTGGCCAACGTGGAAGAGGTGAAACAAAACATGGTAGAAACATTAAAAGGTATCAACACTGATACGTTCAAAAACTGGTTTGAGCAGGGGAAAAAAACATCTTGATAGGTGCATTGCATCAAATGGAGAGTACTTTGAAGGTGACTGAAGTTTAAACATGTAAGAATTAATACACAATTTTTTATAAATAAGTTCCAGGTTTTGGAGGTTCTCCTCTTATGCCTCTTTTCTATATCTTCAATTCACCTTGCTTTAAAAGAAGACATTTTTTTAAAAAAAGTACCTTGACTTGCATTATACTAATATATTAAATACAATGAAATACCATTATGCTACCTTGTCCTTTAGGGTCTATCAGGGAATGAAATCAATATTACCATTAGCTTAAGGACAGTCAAATATGCTTTCCAACTTCTGTTGCTTGCTCTCACCTGCATTTTCAATTCCATAACACTTTCTTTCATGTACTTTCTTTCTGCATATTTCTGTAAAATTCATACAATCATCTAGAATTATCAGAGTCACTGTCAGGCTGAATAGGCTTAAAATTAGAATAAAAGATAACGGGAGCATGCAATCTCACTTTTCTTTTTTTACTTTGCCTGTACATCCTGTTCCCACAGAAAAGTAGGTTGATGGAATTACAAAAATTCCAGCGTAAAGCAAGATTCAGTGCTGTGAGGAATAATTCTGTTATTGACAGCAGTGTGGCACACTTGAAGAGAATGTCCTGGAATTATACCACATGCTTGAAGGGGGCAAATATTTAGAACGAGGATACACTGAGCTTGCCAGGTGAAGTCAAAGGGGATGATAAGAGAAATAGCTTAGGAGAAAATAGTAAATTGAAATATTTCAGTCATGAGAATCAGAGGCACAGAATAATTTAATCAAAGCAATATGCATCAAAGAGAATGTTAAATAATCAAAAGAATGGAAGAGAGGAGACATTAACATAATTAAAAAAAAAAAAAAAACCTTTCGCAACCTGAGATAAAGCCAATATGCTTAGGTTGAAAGAATCTACCAAGGGCTGGCTAGCATGAATTTAGAAGGACTACATCTCTAGATATATGTTGGTGATGCAGACACCAGCCAGCAGTGTCCGAGTCATTATGGATGAAATAAAACATTCACACAGACTACAGAGTCCGGTGGAGGAAAAAGGACAGCATGGCTTTTCTCTCAAGGGGAGCAAAAGCTGCTGCCTCCTCCACCATGACCACCTTTATTGGTTTCTAGTCACATTACCTGATGATCCTCAGGTAATGCACAGGTTCGCTATAGGTGATTACCTTTTACAGACAACAAAGGGGCCAATGCTGCTAATCACATCACAGAAGAAGGATATTAGCAAATGAAAAGAGAAAAGTGGTTGAACTGGTTACACTGGTCTGTTTATACTGGCTTGTTTACACTGATTACACTGGGAAGGTTTAGCATGGATTTTAGGAAGTTACAATAAGCACTTGCTGTCCCAATTCAGGGTGAGGGAGTTTTTGCAGAAGCAAGACTCAAAGTGGCCTAGGTATATTGCAAACTTGATTTCCCACGAGAGAACCTATCTGTGGGTGTGGGTACTGTGCATCTCTGAGTGGGAGCTGGGCCCACGCCACGCAGAAGGGTCTCCCACATGTTGGAGCAAAAGTCAGAATATTGGGTATTGAAGATGAACTCCTAACCCTTTTCTAGTGGCTATTAACCAGTTTTGGTTTTAAAAAACATGCAAATTAGATTATCATCAGACTTCTTATTGGTAATGTCAACTAGAAGAGAACAGTAAAGAAACACAATAACATTATGAATAATAATTAAAAAAAAACTATTGCCCAATTTCTAGAGGCCTATTAAATACTTTTGTTTCATATTTTATTTTAAAATTAACTATTCAAAGACATGCTTTATTAGTTTAACGAAGTTAAACTTAATAGTTGGCTTAGTTGGTTGGAGTATAATCCCATATACCAAAAGGTTGTGGGTTCGAGCCCTGGCCAGGGCACCTGCCTGGGTTGCAGTTTTGATCCCCTGTCAGGGGTGTATTGGAGGCGACTGATCAATGTTCCTCTTTCTCCCTCTCTCCCTTCCTCTCTCGCTAAAACCAATATAATAATATCCTTGAATGAGGATTGAAAAAAATATTTGATTGAAAAAAGATACAAAATACCAAAGCAAAAAGGAAACATTCATTTAATTGCATAATTTGTAGGAACTGACATGATAAAATACTCTATTAAAATAATTAAAAGATAAATCATATACATAAGGAAGATAGTTGTAATATTTATACCAGAAAATTGACTACAAATGTAACACTTCCATAGATTATCAAGTTGGATTAAAAATTGGAAATAATTTGACATAAATAAACATATTGTTTAATCCATTAGTCATCAAAATCATGGGAATGTCCATTACAGGGGATGGCCACCTGAAGTACAGTGTGGGCACACTACGGAATACTAAGCAGGAATAAAAAACAAAAGATAGACCTGTATCTTCTGGTGTAAAGAGCTTTAAGATTTTAAATAAAAAGCAACAAGGGGCAGAACAGTGTCTACAGTATTTCACCACTAATATAAAATACACTAACCCGCATAAGCTGTATTTTCTATGGACACTATAGAGTCATGTAAAACATTAAAAGTAAATTCTGAAAGGGTACACAGAAAAATGATGTTAATAGTTATATATGGGGGAGGGTCTTGCTTGAAATGTAGTAGTAATTAAAGGGAACATTTACTATATCTGTATTGTTTAAATATGGTAATAATTAAATGTCTTAATAAATATTAATATCGCACACTTGAAAATTAAAATAAGATTGATTGGATTAAAAATAAACAGCTAAAAGCTGAAAGTGAAATTTATGGGCTGTCATAGTGGGGTTCAGTTTACTTTAACTCTGGAGAGAAAAACAGTTTCTAATTCTTGTAACTAAAAATACAAGGCGTTGATGTTTAAAAAAATTAGATGCTCTTTTAGGCCTTGAAAAAGAAGTATCTACACGCACATGTTTAAAAAAGAAATTAGCTGTCACCACACTCACATATAATTCCAACTACCATTATTCTCAAGACATGCAGTTTTGCTGCGTTATTCCTGACGGCAGTTACTGTTACACAGTCTTAAGGTGGTTCTGAGGAAAAGAAGGGTGCAAACATTCTGAATCCCACATGGGAAGTAGAGGCATATGAAAACTTGAATGCAGCCTCAGATGCAGCATTATGTGTTAGAAATAAAATTTTCAATGTGAGCTTAAGTGCTTTAACATTGACAGGCCAATGCATTTATTGTCTAGAGTCATGTTTACACAGCATTTGATGCAGAGGTAAAATATCTTTGTCTTTGAGAGTAGAGACTTTGATTTTGAACAAAAGTGTTTTCTAAAAGCCTGAATATGACCAATAAAATCTAATTATCTCACACACACACACACACACACACACACATTACAAGAATTAAATGAAGTATGGAGAACATAGCAGTGGAATAGGTGGAAGCTGCACTCTCTCCTCTTCCCAGCCTCAGACTAGAGTTATAACTGAATTGTGGAAGAATCAATTAGAATAACCAATGGAAGAGATGCTGAACTGAAGTCTCATAGACAAAGACTTACAGAGACCGCATGGAGAATGGTAAGATGTAGGGAGAGACAAGGAGGGCTGGTCCTGGAAAAGTGGCTGAGTATCTAGAGAGGTATCTCAGCAGCAAAGTTTCCCCCTGAGGAAAGTGGGTCTCAACCTAACATTGAGCTCCCCAGCCCAGAGCAACAGAGCCAAGCAGAGGCAACCCCATAACACCTGGGGACAGAGAAGATCGGCACAGGTTGTGTCCACCAGGGAGAGAGGGAAGACTGCTAAAGACTCGGGTGCCCTTTTGCAGGGCCATTGCACAGTATCTCCTTGGCAGCTACTTGCCCTTGTATCTCATAGCAGGGAGTGTGGGTCAGAAACAAACTGGGTAGTGTGAATTTGGGGGCAACCTGGTGAACCAGCCCCTGGGTTCATCCCTGTGATGAGTTTATCTCCCACATCACCCAAGAATGCTATCTCTCCTGAGGCAAAACCTCCAAACCCTCCAAACTGCATCAGCCTAGGGGGGATAAGTGGACTCTACTCTCCCCACGCCCTGTTACCTAGCCTGAGCTCATGCTCTGTAGAAGAGTTTGTTGCCTGAGACTGTGGTATAGATTCTATTGAAGGGATCCCTGAGGAGGAACACAAGGAAAATCAGACATAGCTGTGTGGCTTGAGGAAGAGACCAGTGCCTCTTCCTCCTACTGTGGGCTGGAGGAGCCCAGACCTGGTGGCAGCCTTCCAGTGGGATCGCCCCATCCCCCACAGCAGTAGTGGTATAGCTGCCTGCCTTCCCCAGTCCTCCAGGATAGACACACTAGCCCCATCAGAAGAGAACCATTAGCTCTGCTCTCCTAACTCCTGGTAGCCCAAGCAGCTGAGCCTGTGATGCACAGTAGTGCCAGCCAGGATTCCCAGTGAAAAAGACTCTACAGAAGGTCTGGGTGGACTGTGGGAAAAACTGAGTTGTGCAGCTCTTGGGAAGGTCCATTTTTTCCTTCTGCACAATCCAGACTAGCAGCAACATTACTGTGCATAGCCTTCCCTTTACTTGTCCAAGCCCTGGTCAGTGTAGGCCTGATGAACACTGCTGGCCTTATCCTGATGAATCCCTGAGACCCAACCCCACCACAAAGGTCTGCAGGTTCACAGTAGGAAGCAGCTGGCCTTGGTATACTCTGATGCTATTGATGCTGAGTGGCCTCAAATCCAGCACTGGTGTCAGGTTTGAATCTGCATCAGTCTAGTGAACACCACTCACCTCTACCTGGTGATGCACTGAGGGCCTCCCTCTAGTACCACACTACTGCCTGAGAATCTTTCAGTAATTGAATATAACAGACATATAACAAGTGAAGGCAGATCTCAGAAATCCTTGGGCTTTTTGCTGACCTGCCCCTGGGGTTAATGGTGGGGCTGGTGGAAACCAGGTCTTGGTGTGCAGATGGGCCCCTCCCCTGCACACCAAGGTCCAACAGCCACAAACTAGATTGCTTTGTAGCTCTACACAGATAGCACAAGACCTGTCAATGGCAGTGCCTGATATCCACTAGCACTGGATCCCCTCCCAAGGGGCCCCGGAGCCAACATAACAAGGGATTCAGACTACATCAGAACACAACTCAATTAGCTCCACAAGTGGCACAAAGAAAGGGAGATTTCCACAGACAGATACCAGACCCTGTTGGGGCGAATTCAGCTTTACGGGGCCAGTCATCTCACTGCAGTTCACACATTGGGCTTGGAGTCAGTCCTCGTAGCCAGCAGAGGGGCAACTGTACCCATGGATGAGCCAAAAACAATTAAGTCTCAAGCAGTAGGATTCACATAACCCACACAGGGGACATTCCGGGAACACCTAGCTCAGGCTGTTAGGGAAAAGTGCCCCTGCTTCACATGATCTCTACTAGATAAGGCCACCATACTAAGACAGAGAAGGGCCATCTAATACACTGAGACAATGTGCAAAGAGGAAGCCAAAATAGGGAGACAAAGAAACATGCCCCGAATATTGTAAAAACAGAGAAAATCCCCAGAAAAAGAACTAAATTAAATGGGGGCAAGCCAGCTACCAGATACACTTTAAAACAAGGGTTATAAGGATGATCAAAGAACTTAGTAGAACTTCAACAGTGTGAGAAAGGAAATTAAAACCATAAAAAAGAGTCAGAAATGTCCTGGCTGGTGTAGTTCAGTGGATTGAGTGTGGGTCTATGAACCTAAGAGTCATCGGTTCAATTCCTAGTCAGGGCACATGCCTGGTTTGTGAGCCAGATTCCCAGTAGGGAACGTGTGAGAGGTAACCACACATTGATGTTTTTCTCCCCCTCTTTCTCTTTTCTGTCCTCTCTCTCTAAAAATAAATAAATAAACATTTTTTTAAAAAAAGAGCCAGAAATGAAGAATATAATATCAGAAATGAGGAATACTCTAAGAAATCATTATCCATCATCAAGCTAGATGAAGCACAGGGACCAACTTAAGCAGCAATTTGGAACAGAAGGTAGCAGAAAACATCCAAACACGGCAACAAAAAGAAAAAAAAATAATTAAAAATAATTACAAAATAATTTAAAAAATAAAAAAGAAAGAAAATTAGTGTAGTCTAAAGGACCTCTTGGACAATATGAAGAGTAACAATGTCCACATCAGCAGGTACCTGAAGGAGAAAAGAGAGATCAATGAATTCAGAACCTATTCAAAGAAATAATGGCTGTAAAATTTCCTAACCTGGTGAAGAAAAAAGATGCAAATGCCCAAGAATCCCACAGTCCCAAATGAAATGAACTCAAAGAGGCTTACACCAAAAGACAAGAAAGAATCTTGTGAGCAGCAAGAGTAAGAGAGTTAGTCAGCTAAAAGTGATCTCCCATAAGACTGTCAACTAATTTCTCCACAGAAATATTTCAGGCCAGAAAGAATTGGCATGAAATACTCAAAGTAATGAAAGCAAGGCATACAACCAGAACTAATCTATCCAGCAAGTCTGTTATTCAAAAGATAAGATTAAACAAAGAGCTTTCCGAGAAGAAAAAGCTAAAAGAGTTCATTGTGACCAAACTAGTATTAAAAGAAATGTTAAAGCATCTTCTTAAGAAGAGGAGAAAGAGAGAGAGAGAGAGAGAATAAAATGGCAATAAATACATACCTATTAATAATCATCTTAAATATAAATGGGTTACATGCTCCAATCAAAAGACATATTGTAGTCCACCCCAGTGTCGCTCAGTTGGTTGGGCATCGTCCCACAAAGCAAAAGGTCACTGGTCAGGGCACAGGCTTGGGTTGTGAGTTCAGTCCTCAATCAGGGTGCCTACAAGAGGGAACCAATAGATGTTTCTCTCCTCTCTTTCTCCCTCCCTTTTTCTCTCTCTTTAAAAATAACTAACTAAATAAATAATCTTTAAAAAAGACACAGAGTAGCTGAATGGATAAGGAAACAAGATATACACACACACAAGCAACCCACCTCAGACTGAAAGACACAGGCTGAAAGTAAAGGAATGGAAAAAGAACTATCATTCAAATGAAAATTTTAAAAAATGCTGGCATAACCGTATTTATATCAGACAAAATAGACTTTAAGACTATAATGATACTAAAAGATAAAGAAGGAAAGGACAGAATGATAAAGGGATCAATCCAACAAGAGGATGTAATCCTTATAAATATTTATACACCCAACAGAGGTGCACCTAAATACATAAAGCAAATTTTCGTAGACATCAAAGGAGAGATCAACAGTAATACAGTCATAATAGGGGATTTCAACACATCACTGACATCAATAAATATATCTTCCAGACAGAAAATCAACAAGGAAAGAGTGGCCTTAAATGACACACTAGATCAGATGGATTTAATTGCTATCCCTAGAGTGTTTCATTCCAAAGCAGCAGAATATACATTCTTTTCAAGTGCACATGGAACATTTTCTAGGATAACCACAATGTTAGGACACAAAACAAATCCCAGTAATTTTAAGAAGATTGAAATAATATGAAGCATTTTTTTTCCAGCCACAATGATATGAAACTAGAATCACTTACAAGAAAAAACTAAAAAGACACAAACACATAGAAGTTAAATAACATGCTACTAAACAATGAATAGGTCAACAATGAGATCAAGAAAGAAATCAGAAGTTACCTTGAGATAAATGAAAATGAACATACAACAACCTCAAATCTACTGGACTCAGTGAAAGCAATCCTAAGAGGGAAATTGGTACAATAAAAGCCCACCACAGAAAAAAGAAAAATCTCAAATGAAATATCTAACCTGCACTTAAAGAAATGAGAAAAATGGCAGCAAGCAAAGCCCAAAGTAAGTGGAAGGAAGGACATAATAAATATAGAGCAAAAAGAAATGAAATAGACATTAAAAATTAAAAAGAAAATAAAAAAGATTGATAAAACCAAGAGCTCATTCTTTGAATAGATAAGCAAGACTGACAAACCTTTAACCAGACTCATAAGAGTAAAAGAGAGATGACCCAAATGAATAAAATCAGAAACGAGAGAGGAATTGACACTATAGAAATACAAAGGATTATAAGAAAATATTACATAAAATCATTTGCCAACAAATGAACAACCTGGACAAAATGGATTCATTTTTACAAATGTACAGTCTTCCAAAACTGAATCAGGAAGAATCAGATAATCTGAATAGACAGATGATAACAGCCAAAATTGAAGCAGTAAAGAAACTCCCAGAAAACAAAAGTTCTAGAAGGGATGGCTTCACAGGTGAATTTTAGCAAACATTCACAGAAGAATGTTAGTTACACCTATCCTTCTCAAACTAAATTGCAAAAAATTTAAAAGAGGAAAGACTCCCAAGCTCATTGTGCCAGGACAACATTATCCTGATTCCAAAACCAGATAGAGACACTACAAAGAAAGAAACTTATAAGCCAATATCCCCAATGAGCATACATGCAGAAATACTCAACAAAATATTAGCACACCAAATCCACCAGTACATTAAGAAGATCATACACCATGACCCAGTGGGAGTTATCCCAGGGATGTGAGGTTGATATAGTATTCACAAAATAAAATAAAGAATAAAAATCGTATGATCATATAAATAAATGCAGAAAAAATATTGGTAAAATCCAGCACTCATTTATGATAGAAACTCTCAGCAAATGGCAAAGTGAGAGTAGAGAGAATGAAACTCAAAGTAAGAAAGGTCATTATGAGAAACCCAAAGCTAACATTTAACCCAATGAGAAAAAATAAAGTGATTCCCTTTATTTGATATACCCAACGATCAGGAAGAATACGGGGATGTGCATTTTTACCACTTTTATCTAGCATAGTATTGGAAGTTTTGGCCACAGCTATCAGACAAGAGGAAGATATAAAAGGCATCCAAACTGGAATGGAAGAAGTAAAGCTTTTGTTATTTGCAGATAATGTGATACTGTACATAGAAAACCCTAAAGACTTAACCATAAAACTACTGAAACTGATGAATAAATTCAGTAAAGTAGCAGGCTACAAGATTAATACTCAGTGATCAGTTGTATTTTTATACACTAATAATGAATAATCAGAAAGGGATTTAAGAAAATAATCCGATTTACAACTGTATCCCCCCAAATTAAAATACCTAGGACTAAATTTAACAAAGGATGTAAAAGACCTGTACTCAGAAAACTATGCCATTGAAGAAAGAAATCAAAGAACATAAAAATAAAGGAAAGCATTTGCTGTGTTCATGAATAAGAAGAATTAAAATAGTTAAAATGACCATAATACCCAAAGCTATCTATAGATTTAACACAATCATTGTTAAAATAACCAATTGCATATTTTGCAGAACTAGAACAAATAATCCAAATATTTATGTGGGACTACAAAAAAATCTCTGAGCTTCAGCAATATTGAGAAAAAAGAACAAATTTGGGGGTATAATACTACTTGATATCAAACTATACTATAGGGCTATAGTAAGCAAAATGGCATTGTACTTCCATAAAGACACACATGTAGTTCAATGGAACAAAATAGAGATCCCAGAAATAAACCCATGTCCATATGGTCAATTAATATTTGACAAAAGATACAAGAATATACAATGGAATAAAGACGATCTATTGGATAAATGATGTTGGGAAAACTGGAGAGATATGTGCAAAAAAATGAAACTGGCTACCTCCTTAAACTTTATGCAAGAGTGAACTCAAAATGGGTTAAGGACTTTAAAATGTAAAACTTAAAACCTTAAATATCATAGAAGAAAACAGGCAGTAAGGTATCTGACAGTTCTCTGAGAAATATTTTTTCTCATATATCTCCTTTGTCAAGGAAAACAAGAAAAAATAAACAAATGGGATTATTTCAAACTGAAAAGGGTTTGCTCAGTAAAAGAAACCATCAAAAATGAAACAAAACTTGCTGGGGTGAGAGTAAAAGATAGAAAACTGTACAAGAACAACAATTAAAATAAAAATTTAAAAAATGAAACAAAACAAAACGAAAGCCTACTAAATGGGAGAATATATTCAGCAATGCTACATCTGATAAGGGGTTAATATCCAAAATTTGTAAAGAACTCATACTACTCAACACCAAAATCATAAACAATCAAAATTTTAAAAAATGCATAGACAATCTGAATAGACACTTCTTCAGTGAGGACATACAGGTGGCCAATAGGCACTAATCATCAGAGAAATGCAACTTAAAACCATAAGGAGCTATCATCTCACACCTGTCCGAATGGCTATCATCAATAAAATCACAAATGACAAGTGTTGGCCATGATGTGGAAAAAGGGAACCCTTCTGCGCTGTGGGTGGGAATGCAGATTGGAGCTTCCACTATGGAAAACAGGGTAGAGTTTCATTATAAGATTAAAAATTGAATTGTTTTATGACCCAGTGATTCCACTTCTGGGGATTTATCTGAAGAAACCCTAAGTAATAATTTCAAATCATATATGCACCCCTAAGTTCATTGCAACTTTATTTACAATAGCCAAGCTATGGTAGCAACCTACATTCCCATCAATAGAGGAATAAATTTTAAAAAAGTTACATAATATATAATGGAATACTATTACTAGGACATAAAGAATAATGGAATCTTACCATTCTCAACAGCATGGGTGGAGCTAGAGGGTATTACTACACAGTGAAATAAGCCACTCAGAAAAAGACAAATAACATATGATTTCAGTTATATATGGAATCAAAAGAACAAAATAAATGAACATACAAAACTGAAAAAGACTCATAGATAATGAGAGAGATTTGGTGATTGCCAGAGGGGATGGAGGCTGGGGCACTGGGTGAAAGAGGTGAAGAGATTAAGAAGTACAAATTGACAGTTACAAAATACTCATGGCAAGTGCAGCATAGGGAATATAGTCAATAATATTGCACTAACTATGTATGGCACCAGTTGGGGTACTGGAAATATGGAGGAGAACACTATATAAAACATATGATTGTCTAACCACTAAGCTATACAAACCTAAACCAATACTAAATAAATAAATAAATAAATAAATAAATAAATATCAAATGAGAAGATAGATGTTAGTGAATATATATCTTAATATAAAGTATTTGAACATTCAATCATTCAATAGTTCAACAAATATTTACAAAGTACCAGGCTGATATGGACACTGGCTAGCAGTGTCCACGTCATTATGGATGAAATAAAAACATACACAGGGACTACTGAGTCCAGTGGAGGAAAAAGGACAACAGCGTGGCTTTTCTCTCAAGGGGAGCAAAAGCCTTGGCCTCCACCATGACAGGCATTTTTTCTATATCTCCTCACATTACAAGATGGTCCGCACTCATTATGACCCACACAATAAAGGAGCCAATGCCCCTAATCACATCACAGAAGAAGGATATTAGCAATGAAAAGGCTAAAGTGGTTGAGCCAGTTACACTGGTCCCTGCAAGGTTTAGCATGGATTTTAGGCAGTTACAACAAGCCATTTGCAGGGTGAGGGAGTTTTTAGCAAAAAGCAGTTTAGGTATATTGCAAATCTGATCACCCACGAGAGAACCTATCTGTGAGTGTGGGCCCTGTGCATCTCCGAGTGGGAGCTGGGCCCACACCACTCTGAAGGGTCTGCCACACCAGGCACTGGACTATTGTTTCAAGAAAGAGGATTAAATCACAAAACCTGCCCTTTTAGGAATTACAATCTAATTATTAAGTCAATTATGTACTCAGAATAGAATATAACACAATATATGTGTATGTCTGAAATATATTATATTAAAAATGTGTAGTTGGCCTAGTGGTGTCTATTTTTCTGAGACTTCTTTGGATGGATGATTGATGAGCTAAGTCTTAAAGAAGAAGTAGGGTGAGAGAAAAGATGATGTCATAAGCAGAGAGTTTTAATGTAGAATCAGAATTTCCCTCTCTTTTCTGCTTCCATGCCTTCGATCATAATGTGTCTCTGTTTGGAATGGCCTTCCCTTCACTCTCACCTCAATCCCCACTTGACAGTCCCATAGAGTTACTCAGAGCTACTTCACACAGAAGCTCTTTATGATGATATCCAAGAATTAGGATTTCCTCTCGCCTCATCTCATTGCCCGTATACACGGTTTGTCCTTGATGTATAAACTGTGTATATATCATATTTTTAGGTGACCGCCTCTTCAATAGCATGATCGTGTTAGTTATCCTCATATCACAAATCCTTGCCCAGTTCTTTACTCATATTGGGGACTAAATAATACTTGCTGGGTTAAGTTTTCCTCATTTAGTGGCCTAAACTTTGAACATGATCAGGAGCAATATAACATAGTCCTGTGTGACAGTCAAAGGTGAGTCGAGGGAAGGATACCAGGTAAGAGGGGATCACTGTGGATGTACATGATTGTTGATTTTAGCAATTATGTAAAGAAGCAATGCCATATGTATTGAAAATAAAATTGAGCCTAACTGCTGGTGTGGCTGTTCTGAGCATCATCCCATAAACCGAAAGTTCATGGGTTCAATTCCTGGTAAGGGTACATATCTCAGTTTTGGGTTCTTTGTCCAGGCAGGATGCAACTGATCCAGACCTCTTTCTCTCTCTCTCTTCCCCTCTCTCTCTCTTTCCTTTCTCTCTCTCCCTCCCTCCCTCCCTCCTGCCCTTCTTCCTCTCTAGAGTCAGTGAATATATCCCCAGGTGATGATTTAATTTAAAAAGTTAAAACAAAGTAAGAAACAGGTGTTTCTCTTCTCTGGAATATACAATATTTTCTGTTTAGTAAGGGTTAGAAGGGACAAGAAACAGAGTAATCTAAATGATTTCTAGTGGAAAATTGCTTATTCATACTATGATGGGGGCCATGTCATGTCTTATTCGGGACCATTAACCATCCCATCAAGTGGTGCTTCAGAGTCATCCTATTGCCATTCCCATTTAATCACTTTGGGTTCCACATTGAATAGCTTTTACTGACATGATTATTTTTACCTATAAATGATGTAAAGTGGTGGGCTTAATAATCACTGAGTACTTCTTCATCTTATTATTGGGTAAGGTATATTTTTAGCAAATTATGATTTTTCAGAGTTAAGTGACTTTCTATATTTTCAGACCTCTCACATATGTAGTTAATATTTATACATGTTATTTCATCTAAATTTGGAAAGGTGTCCAGATACCTCTAAATAATGAAGTTGAAATTGCTGGGATCACATTTTTGGACTATGCAATTCAATGTAATAATTTCCTGAATAAACAAAATGAGCAGAAAGACATCATACTCTATTTAATTCAATGACTACATCATACCAGAATAAAAAATAATGCCCAAAACATTGCTTACAAAATTTCACAAATCACTTAATGCCTGAAATGAATAAAGGATATACTAGGTACAGAAGCATTGAAATTATTTTTACTTGTTAAAGAAAAATCTTCATAAATCTTTTAAACAACAAAGAAAAAAACTTATGGCATTTTGTCTTCAAAGAAAACTTAGGAAAGTAGGCCTTGAATCAATTTATTTTTGAAAGTTGAGCTAAATGAATTCTATTCTAAACTTCACCTGTGCTCTGGGTGAAAAGGAAAAGCTGCTATTTGAAATGAGGTCAAGTTCGTGGCTGGCCCAAAGGCACCTGTTCTCAAGTATTTGAGAGTTTCATTCCCGCACCTGCAGTATGATAGGCTGAACTGCTGACCAGCCAGACCAGCTGCCTGTGTCAGATGCCTCCACCCACCTTGTTACCAGAGCACCTCTCAAAACAAGGTCAAGACAATGAAGGGCGCACACTGTCCATGTGATCTTGGTTCGCATCATTGTTTGCTCACCAGAGCAATGTACCATAGTTAGGCTCCTGTGGTATGGAAAAAGATGGTTCTAGAGCAAATAATGCAGCGTAATTCCTGATCACATGGCTTTGTAATGCCATCCCCATTTTAGCAACACTCAGGAGTTCTTCAAAAAGGCATATGCTGACTTCAATGAATTATTTTTTGTGGATTCTCAGATCTGAATTTAAAAGACATTTAAACAAAAACAAAATGTGCTTTATTCCTCAAATTACTATATAATGATAGAAATCTCAGAGCCCGAGTCCTAGCTGAAGGTGTTTGCATTGTGAATATTCACAGGGTCAACTTGTCAGGGAGGAATGACCGGTAGTGACCTCTGCCATCTGAAAATGTATACTGCCCTCTGATCCTGCTCTCTCTTTGTACCAGAGACACATTATCATGGTTTACTTTTTTAATTTTTTATTCATTTTTTACAACTGAGATATAATATTATATTAACTTCAGGTGTAAAGCTCAGTGATTAGATATTATATAATTTACTAGGTAATCATCCTGACAAAACTCACACCTACCTGACACCATACATAGTTATTAGAATGGTATTGACTATATTCCCTATGCTGTACTTTACATTCCCATGACTATTCTGTAACTACCAATCTGTATTTCTGAAATCCCTTCACCATTTTCACCCTGCCCCCCACTCCCTCCCATTTGGCAACCATCAAAATATTCTCTATGAGTCTGTTTCTGTTCTGCTTGTGTCTATATTTTGTTTTTGGTTTTTTTGGGTTTTTTTTTAGATTCAGTTGTTGCTAGACATCTATTTATTGCCATTTTATTGTTCATATTTTTATCTTTTTTCCTCTTCTTCTAGAAGACCCTTTAACATTTCCTACTTTGTTGATTATCTTGCTTTCTTTTCTTCATTAATGTTTCTCCCTCTTTCTGCAAGAAATGAGGGCATCCAAGGGATGGTTCAAGGTTCTAGAATCTTTCTCTGCCTTCATGAAGATTTCTTTACTGATGATGTTAGTTAATAAAATGGTTTATTTTTTAAAGATTTTATTTATTTATTTTTAGAGAGAAGATGGGAAGGAGAAAGAGGGAGAGAAACATTGATGTGTGAGAGACACAATGATCAGTTGCTCCCTGCATTCCCCCATCTGGGGACGTGGCCAACAACCCAGGCATCTGCCTTGCCTGGTAATGGAACCAGCACTCAATCCACTGAGCCACACCAGTCAGGGCAATAAAATTGTCTAAAACACGCAAACTCTTCCATCCCATATGTCTATTGTTGTCAAGTAACAGTTTACTTGTATTTTTCTCTCCAGAAATTGCAGAAAATGTTTATTTGGTGCAATTACTCAGGCATCTGAAATTAGTTAAGTGGAGATTCTTCAGCTTTATTGTTGTCTCTGGCTTTTCTCATCCAATCCGTGAGGTGCTAGAGCGAGCTTCATTTTCCGGTGATACATGTTTCAAAATGAGGGCTTCCTCCTGGAATTGTCTTTGCTCATGTTTGCTCTGTGTTCTGCTGGGGCCGTTCTCTTTGGCCCTGATTGCTGCCTGTCTCTCCCTCACTAGCTACACTGCTGCGGTGGCGGTGATGACAGAGGAGGCGGAGAGAGAAGACAAAGAAGCGGAAGTGAAAGGGAAGGGAGTGGTATAAAATGAGATTGTACAAACCTGCAGCTTGTGATAGCAACACTATTTTCAGTTTATACACTGAATAAAAACATTTTCACTGGGTATAATTCTAACTCTCAGAGACTCTGACTACTTTGAATGCTCCTTGGAAAACTTTTTTTCCCTGTACATAAATTTCTGAGACTGTGACATTCTATGCAGCATTTTTAAGTATAACCTCTTTATCCTCACCTAGCAGCCAAGGATTTTATTGTAAGTCAGTTTATTACCTTACAACTAGGCCACACTGACACAGCATATGTTTACAATAATATTGTATAAGTGATAACAATAAAAATCATTTCTCCTCTCTGGCTAATACTAATGAAGTCCCACATTATACTGTGTTCACGGATTCAGAGAACTGCAGATGATCTTTATACACTCTATCGAAATGAGCACAGGCAGAAAAAAAATGCTGTAGAGCTTGTTCTACACATCTGAAAGAAATCAGAAACATAATACTAACAGAGCTTAGTAGGTAGGAATTGCTGGAGCAACAGCTAATGCCCTGGTTTGCCTCCCAGGGAGTCATATCACCGTATTATTTCACTCCTCATTTAATAAAAATAATGACATGTAAATTGTTCCAATTTATATCCTGGGTGATTATTTAGTAGCTCCATCTGAGACAAAATATCACTAGAATCATCTTCTGGTGTTTGTAGATGCACACATGGACATACATGTACACAACTCTCTGAGATAACTGCCAAAAACGAACGGGCAAAGTGCTTTTTTAATAAAGCATGGAAGATTTAAAATGTCTCTCTTCAATTTCAACGTACTTATCAATCCAGCTCTTTTTCTTTAAAGAAGAGCTGGTTCATATTGTAATGAACTGATGCAAGGTCAATAAACAGGCTTTTTGGATTCCTTTCTTTTGATATGTGAGGGATTATGAGGATCTTTTACAGAAGCCTTGAAAAATTAGATTTCTCCCTATTCATGCATTATCTCAAAAAATTTTATTTTCTTTAAATTTCAGATGATCAAACAAAATTGTAAATACACCCTAATTTATATAGCTGCTGGAATATATAGGTCTTAGATCTTACCTCAGCAGAGCTTTGATTTATAATGGCCTTAGTGTTGGTTTAATTCTCACAAGCTTTGACAAATATGGAAACGACATAGCTCCTTAGGCATTTCGACACTAGAAACATGAGTTATTATTTGAGCAGGAAACGTATTCACGCAGCACTCTGTTTGCCGCTGTGGGGCTGCGATCAATCACTCACCGCCGGGTCAGAGTGCGGCGGTTCTCCCATCGCTCCCCATGCTCCACGCTTTGGCACATTTCCTCGCAGTCAGAACCGTCTTCTTTAAACAGTGTATATTGGTTTGGACTGATGCTGGTAAGCCTTTTTTTGAGGGGGAAAGGATACTGGTAAATATTTTTTTTAAATCCAGATATGCAAGGTTAGGAAGCCTTTATAATTCCTGAAAAATAAATGAACAGGACCAGCATATACTTCAAAAATGACAATAGTTGCACGTTTCTGCCAATGTGCGAAAACACTGGCAGCCTGATTGGGGTTGTGGTTTACAGCTGTAGGCAAGCTGCAGTGCCATGTTGCTTACCTCTCATGATTTGAGTGTGAAATGTGCTGCGTTGTAATCTGTGGATGTAATAGGTCCGTTGTGAATAATTCTTACAATAACTCTGTAAGGTCTACTGTATTCTCATCATTTCAGAGCTGAACAAATTGAGATGGAATTTGGCAAAGGGATGGATTTATGTAGCTAATAAGTGGAATCTTATAAATAAAGTACGAATTTTTTAGATCCAAAAGTCCTGCATTTTATGTACTAAAATTCTTCTCTTACTCAAATTTATTTCCATAAAAATTTGCTGAGACTGTGTATATGCAAGACACTATATCAGAGAGTAAGAGTTACACAAGATCATCAGATATATCCCATGTATATACAGAAAAATCACTGTGAGAGTACATTTAAAAATAATTTATTTAGGGCAAAAAAGCAAAGAAAAATAAATAATTTCTGAACAGGCACATACATTCTAAATCTGAATTAATGGTCTGTTTCAGTGACAGTTTCATGTGAGCCCAATCTAAAAAGGAAGAATTATTGCTATTGGTCAGATAGGTGGAGAGGCCATTTTTGGCTACAGAATACTTGTGAGTTAATGCATGAAGGCAGTGGAATTGAGAGTATATAGAGAGAGGACCCATGCCTCAGTTTGGCCCAGTGAAAAATATGTAGTAAAAACAGGGACTAGGATAAAAAGATATAACCAGATTTACCAGGTCCAGAGAGGACTGTAATTAATCTTATGGATATTTAATGTGACTTAAAGATGTTTTGAAAGTATTTTTTATCTTTATCCAAGAACATACTTTAATTGATTTTAGAGAGAAAAGAAGGTAGTGGGGGAGATGGAGAGAGGGAGAGGGAGAGGGAGAGGCAGAGTCAGAGGGAGAGGGAGAGGAAACATCAATGTGAGAGAAACATGGATCAGTTGCTTCCCACACGTGTTCTGACTGAGGATCAAACCCACAACCTAGGTATGTGCCCTGACCAGGGATTGAACCTGCAACCTTTTGGTGTATGGGACAATGCTCCAACCAACTGAGTCACCGAGCCAGAGTCTGGTTTGAAAATATTTCAATGCTCACAATCTTGGTCTGTGATCTTCAACTCCCACAGTCTCCATCACACCCTCTTATATGACATCAAGCTTCACTAAGCCACAGTGTACCCTGACTAGGACCTGACAATGATCTTGAAGACTCTGAACATTATTCTGTAAAGTGATTGTGGAGGACGTAGAAGTAACATGATCTCAACTGCTTTGACATAGATAATTCAAATAACAGTATAGAAGATATGTAGGGCTACTAAGTACATTAACATTAAGGAGGCTAATTAGGAGGCTAGTACAATAATATGGGTTTCTTTTTTAAATTAAAAAGTCATGAACTAGATTAGTCATACCAGGAGTGTAAAATATAATACTAATTCCAGAACTCAGCAGAATAGAGTTAACAGGACTTTCTGTTTGTATATTAAGAGAATGAGCAAAATAAATGAAAATCATTGAGAAAACTCCTGAAAGGGCAAATGGATGCACACATATAGACACCATAAACTACTTTTGATTTATAAATGAAGATATCTCTGATAGACAGCTGGGATTCCACCAATGCCTCTTGACTTTTGAAATCAAATGGAATGTGTTCGTTAACATAATGAATTTCTTGGTGTAGCCTAGGACTTTAAAATAGCCATTTTAAAAGAAATAAGTCATTTCTGCCCCTTGGAGTCAGGCTGGCAATTTTTACATTTAGAGTAAACTGCTCTCTGTATTATATAAGTTCTTTAATGTATCAGTTATTTATATATACATATAAATAGCAAAAATGCAACCATTTATTGGCAGTTTTCATTCAAATTCTGACTCAGGCATAATACAGATTCAGTTACTTCAGACTGAGATGTGCAGAATGTGCTGCACTTTGTGTAGGAATCCAAGTTTTTACAGAATAAATGAACATTAATACTTCCACACTGGCTCTGGTCTCAGCAATTAATCTTGACAGAGGATATTAATCACTATTAATTTTGTGCTTTTTATCGAACTACCACTGTGTTGATAAAATCTGAATAAGGAAAACTTCCTAAGTTATTCATGAACTCAATTTATTGCCTTCTTTTTAAAGTGCATCACTTGGGTAGCCTCCAGATGTTGGCTATTGTAAATAACATTGTACTGACAGAGGGATGCATATTTTTTTTGAATTAGTGTTTTGGGTTTCTTCAGATATATTCTCAGAAGTGGAATTGTTGGATCATAAGACAGTTGCAGTTTTAATTTTTTGAGAAAACTCTACTACTTTCCACAGTGACTGTATAAGTCTGTATCCCCACCAACAGTGCCCAAGGGTTCCCTTCTCTCCACATCTTCACCAACACTTGTTTGTTGACTTATTAACAACAGTCATTCTGACAGGTATGAGGTGGTATATCACCGTGATTTTACTTTGCATTTCTCTGATGATTAGTAACATTGGACATATTTTCACATATCTATTGGGCATCAATATATCCTTTTCGGAGAAGTGTCTATTCAGGTCCTTTGTGCATTTTTTAATAGGATTTTGTTTTTGGTCTTCAGTTGTGTCCATCAATACATGAGTGGATAAAAAAAAACTTTGACACATATATACACTGGAATATTACTTGGCCATAAATAAGAACAAAATGTTAGCATTTGCAACTTCATGGATGGACCAAGAGGATATTATGCTAAGTGAAATAAGTCAGAGAAAAATAAATACCATGTTATTTCACTTGTGTGTGAAATCTAAAGAACAATGTAAATAAACAAAACATAAACACACTCATAGATACACAGAACAGATTTATGGTTGCAAGAGGGAAGGTGAGTTGTGGAACTGTGTGAAAAAGTTGAAGGGATTAAGAAGTACAAAATTGTAGTTACAGAATAGTCATGAAGATATAAAGTACAGCATAGAAAATATAGTTAATAATATTTCAATAATTATGTATGGTTTCAGCTGGGTACTGGAAATATCAGGAGGAACGCATTATAAAATATATGATCATATCACCACTATGCTGCACATCTGAAACTTATAAAAATAACATTGATTGTAAATTGTTTTTGAAAAATATAAAAAAAAATTTAAAAACTAATTTTTAAAAAGTAGGTAGAAATGCTATTTTTAAAATAACTAGTTGTGAAAACAAATGAAAAAGTCCAGGTGCACATCATATAATGCTAAGTAATTTTTGTCCTTTTTTTCTTTTGCTTTTAATAAATTTTAATTTTTTAATTATTTATTTATTTATTTATCTTTAGAGGGGAAGGGAAGGAGAGAGGGAAAGAAACATCAATGTGCGGTTGCCTCTTGTATGTCCCCTGCCGGGAACTGGCCTGGCAACCCAGGCATGTGCCCTGACTGGGAATCGAACCGCGATCCTTTGGTTCGCAGGCCCGCGCTCAATCCACTGAGCTACACCAGCCAGGGCTAAATTTTAATTTTTTAATTACAACTGATGTACAATATTATACTAGTTTCAGGTATACAACCCAGGGCTGGACATTTATATAGAACTTCTGAAGTGATCACCCCAATAAATCTAGTATCCATCTGACGCTATACATAGTTATTACAATATTATTGCCTATCTTCCTTATGCTGTAATTTATATCCATATGCTTTTGTAATTACCAATTTGTACTTTTTAATCCCTTCACTTTTTACCCATCCCCCCAATCCTTTTCTGCTCTGGTAACTGTCAAAATGTTCTTTGTATCTTCGGTTTTAGAGGAGGAAAATAGGAAAAAAATTTTTGAAGCAAAAAATGTGGTAAAATATTTAATAACATAAATAACATAATATTTCACCAATATAAATATAAATAGAACTCAACAGCAGCGCCAACAACCATTATTCCTCTCAAATTTTGGGGGGGAGTACATCTTATAGTCTGAAAAATACAGTATATTACATTGTGTGCCCACCATCCAAAGTTAAATTATCTTCCATCACTATGTTTTTGGCTGCTTTACCTTCACTATCTCCCAACTCCCTTTTCTCTAGCAGTCACCATATTGTTATCTGTGTCTATGAGTTTCAGTTTTTTATCTCACATATGAGTGAAATTATATGGCTCTTAGCTTTTCTTGATTGACTTATTTCACTTAGCATAATATTCTTAAGGTCCATCTATGTTGTCAAAATCACCAGTATTTCATCTTTTGCTTTGAGTAGTATTCTAGTGTATATATATACTACATCTCCTTTATCCAATCATCTATCAAAAGACATTTCAGTTGTCACCATGACTTGGCCACCATGAATAATGCTGCAGTGAACATAGGGGTGCACAGATCTTTGTAAATACGTGTTTTCAAGTTTTGAGATAGATACCCAGAGGAGAGATTGCAGGATCATATAGTAACTTTTTTCTTAATTTTTTAAGGAAATTAATTTTTTAAGGAAATTAATTTCTATAGTGGTTATACCAGTTTACATTCCCATCAGCAGTGATTAAAGATTCCTTTTTCTTCATAATCTCGCTAACAGGTATCTCATTATGGGTTTTGATTTGCATTTCCCAATAGCTAGTGAAGGTGAACATCTTTTCCTATATCTATTGACCATTTCTTCATTTCTCTATTGATAGACACTTAGCTTGCTTACACATTGGCTATTGTGAATAATGCTGCAATGAACATATGAGTAATAGTATGTATTTATTGCCATTTTATTATTCATATTTTAATCTTTTTTCTTTTTTTTAAATACCCTTTAATATTTCTTGTAGTACTGGCTTGGAGGTGATGATCTCCTTTAGCTTTTTCTTTCCTGGGAAGTTCTTTGTCTGTCCCTAGAGTCTAAAGAAGAGATACTCTACTCTGCTTAGAGATAACTTTGCAGAATAGAGTAATCTTGGCTATAGGTACTCGCTTTTCATCACTTTGAATATTTCATGAAAATTCCTTCTGGCCTACAAAGTCTGTTGAGAAATTAGCTGACTGTCTTGTGGGAGCTCCCTTGTAGGTAACAAACTGCTTTTCACTTGTTGGTTTTAAGATTCTCTTTGTCTTTAACCTTTCACATTTGAATTATGATGTGTCTTGGTGCGGGCCTCTCAGTTCATCTTGTTTGAGACTCTGTACCTTCTGGATTTGTATGTCTATTCCTTTTGTGAGGTTAGAGAAGTTTTCAGCCATTATTTTTTTCAAATAAGTCTTCCATTCCTTGCTTTCTCTTTTCTCTTTCTGCACCCCCATGATGCTGATGTTGGCACACTTGAAATTGTCTCAGAGGCTCCTTAAATTATCTTTGTTTGTTTGGGTTCATCTTATAGTTTTGTGGTTTAGAAAACAGCATTTTCTGTTTCCACATTACTAGCTTGACCCTCTGCTTTATACACTCTACTGTCGATTCCCTGTAATGCATTCCTCATTTTAGTTAGTGTTGCCTTCATTTATGACTGGTTATTTTTATGTATTTTAGCCCCATTTTTATGTGCTCTATCTCTTCGTTGATGTTCTCCACTGTGATCATTGACTATCCATGTGACCAATGTTTTGAGCTCTGCATCTGGTAGACTGCTTTTCTAGATTTTGTTGAGTTATTTTTCTAGAATTTTGTTCTGTTCCTTCATTAGGGACATGTTTCTTTGGCCCCTCTTTTGGCAGCCTCCATGTTTTCCTTTCTATGTATTAGGTAGAGCTGCTGTGTCTCTTGGTATTGGTAGAGTGGCTTTATGTAGTAAGTGTCATGTGGGGCCCAGCAGCACAGTCTCCCTAGTCACCTGACCTGGGCTCTTCGGGGATGCCTCCAGGTGGGCTGTGTGTACCCTTCTGTTGTAGTTGAGCCTTAATTGTTATTGGCACATCATTGAGAGGGATTTAGTTCCATGTTATTTGTTTGCAGAGAGGCAGTGACAACCTCAAAGGTTCTGTATAGGGGCCACCCCATGGAGCAAGACTAGCCTCAACAGGGCTCTGGTGCCTGCTTAGTCCCCATGCTGAGTGTGCCACTTGTGGAGGTGGTTAGGTGGTGCTTCATTACAGCCTGAATCTGTCTACTGGAGACTCTCAGGAGGTGCAGGTCAAGGTCAGCTGTTCCCTATTCTCTGCCCAGGGCCACCCAACCTGAAATGCAAGGTGATTTGCAGATGACTACTACTTGTGCTAAAGTGAAGGTACCTGGGAGAAGCCATACTGCTGATCAAGGCCAGCTGCTGCTGTTACTGATGAGCCTGGGGCCACTTAGGAAGAGGTATGTTGCTTGTTGAGGCCATATGCTAATTTTTTAAACATTTTTAAAGCTTTGAGAGATTTTAGGAAAGTCCGAAGCATGAATAAGGATAGAAGCTTGTTTGGAAAAGCCACTGAAAGCAGTTTGGATGGACCTGCAAACTGAGTGAGGCAGCGCCTCAGGGAATCACCAGGGCTAGGGAACAGTATTAGCCAAGTTAATGGAGACAAATATGATGCCTGACTGCCTGCTCTGTGGGGAAAATGCTCAGCAAAGGAGCAATGACCTGGGCCAGAGTTTCTGTCTGGGAGAAGGCTGTGCATTCAGCCCTCGTCCTGAAGCCGAACACTGTAGTTCCTCCCCTTGTGTTCCTGGTGCCTTTCATCCTGCTGCCCCAGCCAGCACTGGAGCTCAGAGCAAGTGAGTTTGAGTGGGTCTGTGTGAGGGCCTTTTAAGAAGAACGCTTGGGATTCTAGAAGATTCTATCTCCCTCGGCCTTAATCCCCACTGATTTTTACAGCCAGAAGTTGTGGGGACTCTTTTCTTGGCACTGAAATCCTGCTCTGGGGCATCTGGTATGGGTCTGGGACCCCTTGCTCCTCCAGGAAGACCTCTGCAGCTGAGACATTACTCCCAATTTTTATCTACCACATGTGGGCTCGGGACCAAGTGTTTCCTCATCTCAACCTCTCCTGCCATCCTCAATGTGGCTTTTTCTTTACATCCTTAGTTATAATTCAGCTAAATTTCAGGCTGTTTTGAATAATTTGTGTATCCTAGAGAGAGGTATTAAGAACTTTCCTAAGTCAAATTCATTCAAAATATATTTCAAGCACTCCTTTATTTTTATTAATTAAAATTAATTCATAAATAAAATATGTTAAGATGTAAAAGACAAATAAATAGTTAAAGTGCACGGCATCCTCTCTGTCTGCATTCCCCTCCTTTACTTCAAACTCTAATAAATTTCCCACAGTCTGTTGCAACATCTTAACTCACCTCCTTCTCTTTTATCTCTCCCAACTCTTTCACAGCTACCATTTGGATTCACAAGTGACTTGATGGTAAATGTGCTTGTTATTCTTCTGCTTAAAAAAAAAAAAAGAAAAAATTAACTTTATAATTCTTAGTAAAGAAATTCAAATTGCTTTTGAGGCTATTTACATCAGAGATTGGCTGATTTTCAGAGGCAGGAGTTATTGTCACCTGTAGAAGTGTGATTACTCAGGTGAGACTGTTATGACAAGGTGGTACAGTTGCCTAGTCATTGGAAGCAATCCAGTTCTGATTGGCTGACTTAAATAAACAAACAAACAAACAAATAAATAAGGTGCTGTTACTGACTAATTGGCTTCCATAGGCTTGTTCACTGAGACAAATTTTTTATTGGTTAAATAGCAATTCACGCTGGATTTTGGTAGTTCTTTAACTACCAAATTCAAATTTGTTAATTAAAAAGGCATCTAATGAGTGTTTACTTATTATCTCAGCTAAATAGCATTCAGTTTTCCCAGGGGCATAGGAATGTCTATTTAACCTCACCACTTTCTTTTTCATGTTTCTTTTGCTAAAACTGCAGTAGAGAATATTGATTAACTAGATTTTAATCATTGTTGTCAATTCTGTTTGAGCATGATTTTTTAAATTAAATTTATTGGGGGTATGATCTTATCGGTTAGTATGATATTACTGGTTAATAAGATAATGTAGTTTTCAAAGTTATATCATAGAAATATATGATCTGGCATTGACCATTGTGGCTCAGTTGATTGGGCATCATCCCACAGAATGAAAGGTCGCTGGTTTGATTACCAGTCAGGGCACATGCCTGGGTTATGGGTTCAGTCCCCAGTCAGGGTGTGCTATCAGAGGCAACTGCTCAATGTTTTTCTTTCACACTGATGTTTCTCTTCTTCTCTTTCTCCCTCCCTTCCCCAAAGGTGGGGAGGGCTGGAGTGGTGGGCTGGGAGCGGGGTAAAAGACAGAAAACTGTACAATATCAACAATTAAAAAATACTGATTAAAAAAAATAAATAAAAAATTTTAAAAAATAAATAGAAATAAAATAAAATAAAACAAATAAAATGAAATAAAATAAAAAAGAAAAGAAAAGAAAAATATGATTTGAATATTGCTTTGTGTGAATGATTGTTTTGTTGTTTTTGATAAAAGACTGATTTCATGCTTTAGTATTTACCAGCATAATTGTATTCTGTTTCTGTCTTTTGTGAATATATAGATGTATTTAAGACTTCATGTGCAGAAACTGAAAAACTGTGAGACAAATAAGAAAACTAAAAGTAATGTAAGAAGGTACTAGATGCCTCTATACTCATAATTCACAGAAAGAAGCAATTACGTACACTCCATCTAGAGTGCTTAAAGTATGCTGCAAGATATGGTTCCATTCTATGCACCACCATTAGAGTTTTTACATAATTAAAGTTGTGACATATTATGATTACAACCTCTATTATTTAAAAAAAATTCCTTATTAGTATTTAATATCACGTGCCAATTGTGACAGATAATCTCATGGAGAATTTTTAGCAAATGACAACTAGGAGTTATGTCTGGTGCTACTAGGCAGCCATCCTAGCTTTGCCAGATCTTATTTTATGAACCTACCAATGCAATCATTTTCAAATGTTTATCAAATTGAGACCACATATTATGTGTATAAATGAGATTCCTAAATTTCTATATGGGTATATCTTTTTATTACCTCAATGTAGCTTTAGTTACAGATACCTTTTTAGTATGATTATCTAAGTTATCTTATAAAGACACATGGTGTCTTTTTACTGTGATCATCTACCTTTATTGGAACAATTTCTTTGGTAGTCTCAAAGCATCAAACAGTAATCATTTGATAATGCACTGCATATAAATCAGTGTATATAGTGACACTTTTTAGTAATTTGGCATGCTTTTAAAAAGGCCATAATTGTGGCTATTGGAATGATTAACTTCTGGTAAAGAATGAAATTCATAAAATATTAGTTATTGCATCCCAAACTGGCATTGTCACTTTTAATTTTTAAAATAAGATGTCACAAAAAAAGTTACTTCAGAATTCATTGATAGTGTTGAAAATATCATAGTATATTCATGGAGATTTCCTAACCTTCAGAAAGAAAATTAATTGCAAAGTTTTCCTTCTTTGGTAAAGAATTAATGAAATGATGGGTTGAGATATGCCATACTGTCCCTGTGGATGGCAACAGAAAGGGGAAAAAGCAACTATTTTTTATAACTGGTCAGTCACTTAGCTAAAGCATATTGACTGTTTTCAGTTAGCAATAGGAGTTATATTACGTATGGTATCACCAGACTTAATGATTTTCTAGTATGAGAAGGCTATAGTTTTTCTGAGGCAAGGAGAAAGAGTTGTGGTTACTTTATCAAGAGATAAACTATGATATGCAACAGATCACTGCAGTGTGCCACGCTGGTAGTAATCCTAGGTCAGAGCCTAACCTTGCATGTTCATATGAAAAGATTATGATGACCTTGGGAAGATCAATATGGATTCGTATATGCACTACTCCACATGTTTTGTTTGTATCCATAGAGTCTTTTTACCTTAGAGGTTCTAGAGCCATACATAGGTGATTCTTCTGTTTTGTTCATTTGCTTATTTTTTGAACCACATATATTAATATCAAGATTCACAGTAATCCGATGATATTTAAGAAAAACTTTTGAAGTTTTTCATATTTCTATAGTATGTTATTGGGAATATTTGTTTAAAAAATAAATTCTACCTATTACATTTTGGTTGTTACATCACAAGACAATTATTTTTTTGATAATTGTCACCAAATGAGTTACAAGTTGGACTTGGGAAAGAAAGTGGAAATTCGACCTGCTTGACTATTTTAGCAAACCAAGGCAACAATTCATTTTCCTGCCAAGTCTTCTACAACTTACTATCCATATTCAACTTTATGTTTTACTTTGTTACTTCATATTCTGGCACAAATAAGCATGTTTATTTAAAAAAAAAAAAAACCCTTTTTGTTTCTTTCTTTCTAACACTGGTTAATTTGTCTTCCTATTTGCCATCACTTTGAAATCACTTCAAAATTTACACTGAAGACTTGATGGTCTGTGGCAGTGGCATCCTGTCAGTAAGAATGCTGAATTATTGTCCACCTATATTTACAAATACCGTCTCTTGGAAATTGAGAGAAAATACAGAAGCTTGAGTGCTGATATTGCCTTCAAAGCATAATTGGGCAAATTCTGTACAGATGCCTCTCTGTTTCTCATGCAACATGGGACACTGCTTCTTCCAATGGGACTTCGCAGTTCCATGCAGGTTCTGATTCGCAGGCTTGCAAATCTTAAGAACAGAATACTTTTTATTCTTGTTTTTATTGGAGAAATTGTTTTATCTAGTATGCCATAATTTGTTTTTATTGCTATCTTGTTTGCTAAGAATTCTTTAAAATCATTCAGCTACATTTTTATTTTTTTATAATTATATTTTATTATAATTTGATTTTGTGTATTATATTTTGATTTTGTGTTTTAGTTTCCTATTTCTGAGAAGAGAATCAAATACTACCTTTACTTCAGTTATTAAATTCACAGCAGAATGCACCATAACACTATTTGCAAGTTTCCTGCAGTCAATTTCTTATCTTAATTTTCTAATTTTGTGGAATATGCCCTTAAGTGAAAAGCCTTTGAAATGGAATTAGATAGCATGTTTGCTTTAGTTCCCTTTTTAATGCACTTTTAAAAAATTGTAACTAGCTTGGCATTTTTAACCTTTTTCTTACTTTGATCATCTTAAACATTTCTCTCTCTGACTCTCTCTTTCTCCCCCTAAACCACCTCTCCCCCCAACCCTGTATGGCTCCTTTCCTCCCTCTCTGCTTCCCTCCCTCCTTCTAATTTGCAGGGCTATTTATTTAATGACTTAATTGGTTAAGATCCAGGACACTAGACATCTAATAATCCTGAATTTTCCAATAATTTTCTCTCTGTCTTTCTGAAGTTTAAGGAAGCGCTCAATCAAAGCACTTCACCAAGGGCTAGAGCTGGGTTTGAATTCAATTTATAAAGATTTGTCTTAGAGTGTAAAGATTTTACAGTAGATTGTTATTTTCCTGCAGAGACTCTAAGGAAAGAATAATTCTGTTTGGAGGTCAGAAGAAGAAGCATAGACAAAAGAAGGAGCATGGGTGGAGTGCAGTGTTACAGCGGAGGGAGAAAGCAATGCAGGAAGGGTAGGATTCATTCAGAAGACTAAAAGGAGAATGATTTAGAGAGACTATTGTGGAGTTATCTTTCTCTCGATTTGATTAGAGAAGCCAACTATTGTGCATTTTATTTCCTAATTTCCCTAAAACTCCCTTTTTAGTGTATTAGTTTGTTGATTTTCACATGTCAAAATTTTCCTGTAATGACCACTGTTATTTTAAGACAAAAATTAAGACATAATTTTTACCAAGATAAGTTCAAAGGTTTGATTATACTATGAATTTATATAAAGAACCAGAATTTCTTCCAGATATTTTGGATATTAACAAATTTATGATAAATAAGAAAGAAATTACCAAAGTTGGTAAAAATGTATGCTTATGAACAGTCCTCAGCGTACTCAGCTAGGCAGAGGCTAGGAAAGTTTCCTATAACCAACAGTTCAGCCTTTGATCCCAAAATATGAACTGAATTGCGTGGTTTCTTTCACAGGCTGACAGGTGCACCCTTGTGAAAATTTTGTCAGGGACCCAAGTCAAAGTTAGACCAATTTGTTCCTGTTGCAACTTTAATATTGGAATTCTGAATTTCAGATTGGAGAGATAATAAACTTCTATTGTTTTAAACCACTACCTTTATGGTAATTTGTCACAGCAACTATAAGGAACAAGCATAATGATTTTATGCAAAGATCTATTTGGTTACATATTTTAGGATCTTAGAATATATTCACAAACAAATGCTCAGTAAAAAGTCTGGTCAAACCATAGCTGATCATTGACCAACTCACAGCCAATCTAAAGGACAGACAAGATAAAAGTGTCATTTATTGCTTAGACAGTTTTTAAACCAGTTCTGAGGGCTAAATGGTGTCATGATCAGAGAACAATTCGCCTTTTTCTAGGTGTGTGAAAGTTTCTTTATATTATCATGAAGGCTCATGTCTTACTCATTTTTATATAATTGAATAAATGCTTTCTTAATTAGTCTTTGAAAAAAATTTTAAACTAATGAAGATTACGGTAAAAAAAGTGTTGCTATGTCAAAATGGCAAATTATTGTTGCCTCACTAATAAAACCTTTTATAGAAATGTTTTGGGTGGCCAGCAGAGCATTTAAATGTTTAAAATTGTCTGCTTCTATATGCAGCATAAACCTTTCATGGGTCTCATAACCCACTAATCCCCATTTTGTTATATTATACTGGGCAATTTCATATGTTTCCATTACATATGTAGATTCTGAAAGTACAAAAAGCAATGACTTTTAGAAAACCATCCATTGTCAGCTTTCTTCTTGATGCCACAGACATTCAGTGGAGTGTGTGAAAGGGCATGCACGTGAACATGATGGTTGAACTCAGTTATTTGCTGTTCCCAGGAGTCTTCCTGTAACCTGCTTCTTTCTCTCCAAGCCAAGAGACTTTACTGAAATGTGAGAATGAACTGCTAGCAAACTGGAACCAAAAGAGTTAGTGGCTGTACTTTCCAGGGGATTAATGTTTCTGGGAAGAAAGGAATGAAATGGCCATGCCATGTATCTGAAGATATTTGCTATCAGATAGATAATGGAGTCCTCAACTATAAAACAAAGTTAACAGGAATGCCTGGGCTCTGTAGCTTGCCTATGGCAAATAAATCTAGAATTTATGAATTTCTGCGTCATAACCTGCTAAGAATGTCAAATCTTTTATATAATTATTGGAGCTGTTTCATGACTGCAGCAGCTTTTGTGTGTGTGTAAGTGATATCCCACATTTATCATTTTGAACCTCACAGGTTAAGTATGGACCAGAGTGAGTTCTGATGTAGTGAGAAAAGATCTAGAGAACTATGTCGACAATTTCAAACTTCTCTAAGCTTTTGCCTGTGTCTCACTGTATGTGTCACTGGAATTATTAGTAAAGTTTTACACTAAGAAATGTATCTGTTTATTTGATTTGATAATTTGAGGCTTTGTGTTATCAATGAAACATTTTATGCTTTAATTTTATTGGTAACAATTGGTTACTATTTATTCAACACATCCTTATGTGTATATACATCACAGTTAAGAATTATGATGATAAAGAATCCAGTCTGAAAGTGTTGGAGTTCATTTGGAAAAGTACTGGTATAAATAACTTAGTAAGTAAAGGTATGCTTAGCATAGAGGCTCTGTAGTTAGAATGAGAACTTGAGTTTTGTCATCATGGGCAATATTATTTGGTACTGTTGTCCTCATTGGGTCATACAAGCAATATTTTAGAGTTGTATAACTATGCACATGGAGGCTCATTAGTCAGTTTAGCTAAGGGAAAGTTGTAGTCCTCCAGACACTTTGGAGAGAACAGTTGGACCTAGGTAGGCTGTTAACAGAGGCAATGATATGAATATAAAAATTTTAAAAGATCAGAGAAAGAATCAATAAGACATTATTAAATCACATTTAATACTTTTATGAATTCAATATAATCAAGTTGGTGCTCTTACCATTATTAAATCTGATTTAATATGGCCATACATTATTTCATGTTGTGGAATAAAGACTTCTAAAATCCTCCCTTTTTATTCATTTCAGTGATACAGTAACTATTTTAAATTAGTAGCAGAAGGTTGAGTCCATAAAATGCAGTCAGAAATGATCAAAGATTTCTATATAGGATTTGAAAAGGCTTCTATACGGTTCTCCATGGACTGCAGGGTCTGAAGTGGGTTTTTGTTCCAAAGGTAAAATTTAAATCAGATACTTTATGGACTAATTGAGGTTGTTGTGGGTAAGTATATAAAACATGATATGAATAGCTACTGGAGAGATATTATGTAGTTGATATTTTTAAAATATTAAATGAGAGTGCCGACTTGATTATATTGAATTTGCAAAATCATAAGAATTTCTTCCAGTTTACCTCCTTCTTATTGAAGACTTCTTCCAATTTTAATCTTATAACACATTAATTTAATTTATGTATTTAAAATTGACAATACTTTAAGCATGATTATAGGCAGTGGGAATTGGTATCACTAATAAGACCACATACTCAAATTTTAAAATGCACTAAACCATTTCCTAATCATTGTGTTATCTAAAGAAAAGAGGGGCATCCAGCATGCTTTGCAACCCCCAAGCTCCAATTTTTAACACATAAAAATGTTATTATTTCTTTTACAGACAAAGCCTCTGGCCCATTGCAAATATTTCCTTGCTGTTAGCAAAGCAGGGAGTGCCCCCATGACACTTAGAAGAGGAGATTTGACTTGGCCACTGTAAACTAGGAAGTTTACAGACACTATTCGAAAGAGGTATTAAAGTCACCAATAAAACCTGTCTGTTTAGCCCACAAAATAATTGGCACTATCATTTGGCTGATACTTTGATTTTTTCCCCCTGCTATATAATGTAGAATTGTCTTAACAAAGAGAGGTTGATATAAAAATAGAGTTTATTTCAGAGCTAAGAAAAGAAAAAAATCTAAAACATACTTCTTTTTCTTCATGATGCTATTTCTAATTGTAAGACAGTTTGGCTAGGTGGGTATGAGGAGGAAAATGCATGCATTTGCATTTTAACTGTTTAATGTCACAATGCAGTTCACTGTATGAAGCATGTAATTTGATGGTATTCTAACTAAAATATGATTTAATAATGGCTTTATATCATTTCATGTTGTAGAATAAAAACTTCTAATTTTTTTCCTTTTTATTCATTTCAGTGATACAGTAACCATTTTAAATTAGTATGATGTAAATACTAACAGATCATCATCAACAAGGCAGCAAGCAAAATAGAAACAGATTCATAGAGAACAGACAGACACCTGTCAGAGGGGTATGGGGTTGGGGACTGGGTGAGAAAGGTGATAGGATTAAGCAAAAAATCAAAGAAAAAACTTGTAGACAGACAACAGTATGATTACCAGAGGGAAAGGAGGTAGGTGGAAGTAGAAGATAGTAAAAAGGGGAAGAATGGTGATAGAAAGAGACTTTACTTGGGGTGGTGAACATGATACAATACACAGATGATGTATTATATAACTGTATGACTGAGACCTATATAATTTTGTAACCCAATATAACCCCAATCAATTCAATAAGAAAGAATTCTACACATATTACAGATAAAAAGCCTGCAAATATTAAAAGAATAACATGTGAAATGCTAGTATTCCCTGAGAGACACTTGTTCTGAAGTTATTCTCTGTGTATTTGAGGAAACACTTTGGCTCACTCCATACAGTCAAAGTGCGAGTCACATAGTTGGTGAGCTAGTTTCTGATTGACAGAGCTCTGAAAATGTTACCTGTCCAAGCTGCTCAGTGAAAGATGCAGAAACCCTAATTGTATTTCCAACAGCAAAATAGGCCCCAAGACAAGATTTTCTGTCATAGGACACAGAGAAAACGATAAGACACACGAGTATGTGGCAGCTGAGTGCACATGGACCAGACAGCTCATGGGTGGAAGCAACAGTTCTGGCCATTTCAGTGCCCACCCGGCTTTCTCAAAGTGTGAGGGCTTCTACTCCTCAAGCCAGTCTACTTCAGTCACTTAGTAATGATTGAAATATATTCTTATGATGAAAAATCATATTTTGACATAAATAAATATTATATCAAAAAGATGAATCATTAATGTTATGCTCCTGTTGAAAAAGAAACAAAATATTAGTGAAAGAAACTTACATGATCAATTTTTTGCCTATCTTCAAAATGAGAGAAATTTCATGTATCTGGTTGATATTCTAATTTTTGAATCAAAATGTAAAATATTAGTAATAATCTAGAAATTATTACAAATTTTGCTGTTAACATACTTGTCCACACATAGCATAATTGTATGTCCTCTTTTATTAGTATGTAAAAATAACTCTTCTAAAATTAATATCAGAGTTCTCCATTAGTACATGAATAGCTTTGTTTCTATATTGAAGACTTTCCCCTGTTAAGTTCAAGACCCATAAGAGCTCTCTAAGGCCAAGAGCTGAGGTCTGGTTACCATCTACGTGAAGATAATACAGTAGTCTATAAATACCCTGTTCTCTGAGACTATGGTTGCTGCTATTGAAGGGGGTATAATTTTTACTCTAGAAAGGGTATAATTTGTTTCTCTATCTGTGGTGACAGATATTACTCTGTCAGTATCCAAATGTAGAGAAGAAGAAAACACCTCTTTTTCAGTATAATTACAAATAGTCCTCACCATATTTCATGGGTTCCCAAGGCTACAGCCATTTGGTGACATGTTTGTCCCTCACATCAGACTCCCTTCCTTATCCAAGGGTATGCATTCTAAGACCCTCAGTGGATGCCTGAAACCACAGGTGGTATTTAACTCAATATTTACCGTGGTTTTTCCTATATAGTCACATGCCACATAATGGCATTTTGGCCAAGTACAGACCAAATACACAATGGTGGTCCCCTAAGATTATAATGGAGCTGAAAAATTCCTATTGCTTAGTGATGCAGTAGCACAATACATTACTTATTAGTTTGTGGGGTAGCTGGTGTAAACAAACCTACTGTGGTGTCTGCTGGATAAAAGTACAGTGTTTACAATCATGTATAGTATATACTACCTGAAAATAATAATAAATGACTATATACTGGTTTCTATAGTTACTACACTTACTTTTTTTTGTTAGAGTATCATCTTTCTACTTATAAAAATACAGGAAAATATTATGAAGTAATATGCAGAAAGTAGCCTCATACATCTTCTACTTACCACTCTCTTGATTGCATCATTTTTTTTCTGTGTTTGATTTAATCTTGCGTTGTTTTGTACAATAACATGTTGCACTGGTTTTTAGCCTAGGAGCAATAGGCTACATACCACAGAACCTCGGTGTGTAGCAGTGTATACCATCTAGGTTGGTCTACTTGCACTCTATGATGTGTCCACAATGATGAAATTGCCTTACAATGCTTTTTCCAGGACGTATCATTGTTGATAAATGGCACAGTAAAGTTTAACAACAATGACAAAAATAAAATGAAACAATTATAACAATACTCTTTAATAAATGTGAATGTGGTATTCTCTCACAATATCTTATTGTTCTCTACTCACATTTTCCCTCAAAGGAAGCACTTTGCAGCTTCTCCTTAGCATATCTCAAATTTCTAGCATCACTACTCCTGCACATTGGGATGATTTTAAATAAAATAAGGGCTACTGGAACACAATCACAGCAATTCTGAGACAGTTGATCTGATAACCCAGAAGCTACTAAGTGACTAACAGGCCGAGAGTGTATGCAGTACAGAGATGCTGAACAAAAGCATCATTCACATCCTGGGCAGGATCGAGCTTATGGCACAAGATTTCATCCTGATGCTCAGAAAGTTGTTTGATGTAAAATTCATGAATTGTTTATTTCTTGAATTTTGCATTTAATATTTTAGGATAGCAATTGACTATGAGTAACTAAAACTGCAGGAAGGAAAACTTCAGATGAGAGAGAGACTACTGTACTTATATTTCTACCAGCAACACCCATAACTAGGACCGAGTCCTAGTCCTATGCCTATAGTTATATCTTTCTCATAAATAAGCCACTTGGCTATTAAAACAATATTTATTTTAAATAACTTGAGAATAAGGTGATTGTAGGGACATTTCTCTCAGTACTTCCTTTCTAAGCAATTCCCTCCTCCAAATTATTCTCTAGCTTCGTATTCTCTAAAGAAGAAACCTCTTAGCCAGTTCTCATGGACCCTAACAATTTGAATTTCAGATATCTTTTCAAGAATCTCTCTTACCATTTTTTGGTGCACACACAATTCAGCTGTTCACTATTCTTGGGTAAGAAATTATAACAAACTCAGAAGTTTAAGTTTGGTGAGCTCTGCTGGATTTTCTGCCCAAGGTCTCACAGTCTAGAATTTGGGCTGAGCTGGATCAGTCAGTGTTCTCTTTGAATTTCCAGCAGTGTTTGCAGAATTCATTCTTTTGTAGATGTAAAGTTTGTATAGTCTGGGTCTTCATAGCCAGCAAGAAAGTGTGTTGCTGAGTTTGAATCTCCTATTGAAGAGGTTATCCGATTAGGTCAAACTCACTCAGGATAATCTCTTTTTTGATTAACTCAGATTATGGCCCTTAATTATGCAACAATCTCTTTTTCACAAAGAAAGTAATATGATCATCTGAATAATAGGCTTTAAAAAATTTTTTATGCCTTCCTCCCCCAGCAGTCACCACACTGTTGTCCATGTCCATGAATCCTTTTTCCTTCTTGCTCTGCCCCTCCACCCTCTACCCACACACCTACCCCTGTATGTGATCTGTTCTTCATCTATGAGCCTGTCTCTGTTCTGCTTGTTAGTTCAGTTTGTCCATTAGATTCCACATTTGAGTGAAATCATATGGTATTTGTTTTTCTCTGACTGGCTTATTTTGCTTAGCATAATGTTCTCTAAGTTCACCCATGTTGTTGTAAAGGACACAATTTTCTTCTTTTTCACAGCTGAGTAGTGTTCCATTGTGTAAAGGTCCCATAGTTGTTTTATGCACTCGTCTACTGATTGACACTGGGCTGCTTCCAAATAATACTGCAATGAACATTCGGGTGCTTATATCCTTTAAAATTAGTGTATTGGGTTATTTTGGATATATTCCCAGAAGTAAAATTACTGGGTTACAAGGCAGTTCCATTTTTAATTTTTTGAGGTAACTCCATATTGCTTTCCACAGTGGCTGTACCGATCTGTATCTCTACTTACAGTGCAAAAGTGTTTCCCTTTCTTCGCATCCTCACCTGCACCTGTTATTTGTTGATTTATGGATGATAGGCATTCTGTCAGGTGTGAAGTGATATTTCATTGTGGTTTTAATTTGTATTTCTCTGATGATTAGTGGCATTGAGCACCTTTTCATGTCTATTGGTCATCTGTATGTCCTCCTTGGAGAAGTATCTATTCAGGTCCTTTGCCCATTTTTTAATTGGTTTGTTTAGGGGATTTTGGTGTTCAATTTTATAAGTTCTTTGTAAGTTTTGGATATTAACCCCTTATCAGATGTATTGGTAAATATGTTCTCTCATTCAGTGGATTTTCTTTTTATTTTGTTGATGATTTCCTTTGCTGTGCCAAAACTTTATATTTTGATGAGATCCCATTTGTTTATTTTTCTTTTATTTCCCTTGCCTGAAGAGATATATCAGAAAAAATATTACTATGAGCAATGTCCAAGATTTTACTGTTAAAGTTTTCTTCTATGATTTTTATGGTTTCAGGTCTAATATTTAAGTCTTTAGTCCATTAGAATTTATTATAGTGTGTTGTGCAAGAAGGTGATCTAGTTTCATTTTTCTGAACATATCTATGAAATTTTCCCAACACCATTTATTGAATAAACTATCTTTAGTTCATTGTATGTGCTTGGTTTCTCTGTCAAATATTAACAGACTATAATGGTTTGGGTTTATTTCCAGGCTCTCTATTCTGTTCCATTGATCTATGTGTTTGTTTTTATGTGAGTGACATTCTCTATTGATCACTAAAGCCTTGTAGTATAGTTTGATAGTAGGTAGGGTGGTTGCTCTAACTTTGTTCTTCTTTCCTAAGATCTCTGTTGCTGTTCAGAGCCTTTTATGTTTCCATATACATTTTTGGAATGTTTGTTCTAGTTCTGTGAAGTACACCATTGGTATCTTAATAGAAATTGCTTTGAATATATAGCTTGCTTATGGTATTATGGACATTTTAATGATGTTAATTCTTTCTATCCATGAATGTGATGATAACATTTAACCAGACTCATCAAGAAAAAAAGAGAGAGAACCCAAATAAATAAAATCAGAAATGAAAAAGGAGAAATAAGAACTGACACAAAAAATACAAATGATTGTAGGAAAATTTTATGAACAAACTATATGCAAACAAATTGGACTACCCAGATAAAATGGAGAAATTCCTAGAAACATACAATCTGCCAAAGCTAAATTAGGAAGAATCAGAGAACCTGAGTAGACATATTACACCTAGTGAAACTGAAGCAGTAATAATAATTTAAAAAAAAAAAAACTGCTACAAACAGAAGCCCTGGACTGAATGCCTTCAAAGGTGAACCAAGTATTCCATGAAAAACTAATATCTGTCTTTCTTAAACTATTCCAAAATATTCAAGAGGCTGGGAGACTCCCAAGCTCATTTTATGAGGCCAGAATTATCCTAATTCCAAACCCAGATAAAGACTCTACAGGAAAAAAGGAGACAATTATAGGCCAATATTCCTGATGAACATAAATATTAAAATCCTCAACAAAATAGTTGCACACCAAATACAGCAATACATCAAAATGATTATACAGCATGATCAAGTGGGATTTATTCCAGGTATTCAAGGTTGGTACAACATTCACAAATCAATAAATGATTTATATGATATGATATATCATATAAATAAAGTGAAGGATAAAAACCACATGATAATATCAATAGATGCAGAAAAGGCATTTGATAAAATCCAGCACCCATTTATGCTAAAAATCTCAGCAAAGTGGCAATAGAGGGAACATACTTAAATATCATGAAAGCAGTATATGGCAAACCCACTGCCAGCATCCTACTAAATGTGCAAAAAACTACAAGTGTTTCCCTTAAGACTGGGAACAAGACAGGGAGGTCTGTTTCACTTACCTTATTCAACATAGTACTGGAAGTCTTAGCCATAGCAATCAGACCAAAGAAGAAGAAGAAGAAGAAAGAAAGAAAGAAAGAAAGAAAGAAAGAAAGAAAGAAAGAAAGAAAGAAAGAAAGAAAGACAGGAAGGAAGGAAGGAAGGAAGGAAGGAAGGAAGGAAGGAAGGAAGGAAGGAAGGAAGGAAGAA
The DNA here is from genome assembly GCA_039655065.1 of Glossophaga mutica. Taxonomy (NCBI): domain Eukaryota; kingdom Metazoa; phylum Chordata; class Mammalia; order Chiroptera; family Phyllostomidae; genus Glossophaga; species Glossophaga mutica. Next base: position 168,338,955 of record CM077304.1, on the reverse strand, counting down.
GGGAGGGAGGGAGGGAGGGAGGGAGGGAGGGAGCGGGGGAGAAAGAGCATCCAAATTGGAAAGGAAGAAGTTAAACTGTCATTATTTTCAGATGACATGATACTGTACATAGAGAACCCTAAAGATTCTACCAAGAAACTGCAAGGACTGATAAATTAATTCAGTGATGTAGCAGGATACAAAGTAAATAGTGAGAAATATTTTTATATGCCAAAAATGAACTATCATATAGGGAAATTAAGAAGATAATCCAATTCGCAATTACTTCAAAAAGAATAAAATACCTTGGAATAAACCTAACCAAGGGTGTAAAAGATGTGTACTTAGAAAATTATGACACTGAAGAAAGAAATTGAAGAAGAGATAAATGTGTGGAATGGTATGCTTTTATATTCACAGGTTCTGCCTCGGTGAGGGGGACATGTTACACAAAATATATCATATCATACTAGCGCACCGGCCAAACTGAACTACTTGCTTTTACTTATTCATGCCTCACACATTTTCTCAATACTTTTATTTGTGTGCTTCCTTCCATCTAGAATAATTATTTTTCTCAAGTTTTCATGTATAAATATTATAGTTTAAAAATTTAACAGCATAACATAATTTTAGGATGAAACTGATTCTCCAAATAGTTCAGTGGTTTTGAACTGTGTGTTAACTACTGTTGTGTTGAAATCAGGTGAATGAGTGAACATCCATTATTAAAAAGAAATATAATGAAATAGGTCATATTACAGAACAGTGCACAGGATAAAGTGAAAGTATTTATCCTATGATAAAGTGACACCCTTGTTTTAGTTTTATATGTATATATGCTGGGTAAATGAACGTATTACTTGTGGACTACAGTAAAACAAAGTTTGAGAAATAGTACTGCAGCAAATCTCTACCACCATTTGTTATATTCTACCTTGAATTACAGTATATGTATTTCATAACTGTACTGTATAATTCATTCCTGCAAGAAGACACTATATCCATTTTATCTTTGTCTTACCCATCAGAGCTAGTATAATGCCTTTTACATAGTATGAATTCAATAAAAATGTGTAGAACAAATGAAAGTAAAGGTTCTGTTTTATATTTTTAATTTTTACAACAAATAACCAAGTTAAATGTAAATCTTTTTATGGATTTTTCTGATTTTATATAAAAATTTCCTATTTTATATATAAGTAAAGTTTTTATCAGTAATAAATTATTACAAATTTTTAGGTATTGGCAATATATAGACAACCAAGTGATTGAGTAAAAATTTTTCTCTATTAATAATGGATCTCTAAAAAACACACTTTAGTTCACCAGATGTTTATTAAGTATTCATCCATTCTGAGCCCCAGAGATATAATACAGCACAGTGTGGTAAAGCCTTGAGCCTGCATCTACTGGGAGAGGTGGTCAACACACAAATGGAGGGATTGCACTGTGACTACCATTATCAAGGGCAGAGTTCTGTAACAGAGTGTCGCTGAGAGGACCTACTGTACAGAGGCAGTCAGAAAAGATTGCTCTGAGGAGGAGGTCAAGAACATAAGAACCTGGAAATTGTAGGATATTTTGATTTAGGACCAGAATATACAATATTCAGGGGTAATTTACTGTGAAATGTGATTATATGTCTTAATAGAAAATACTAATTATTCACTAAGATTTTTCATTCTATTCAATGGATACTATCCAATGGAATACAAAGTCATTCAATGAATATTATGTTATTTTATGTAAATATGTGTAAATATACATTTGTTAACAAAAATATAAAATTCAAACTTTATATGTATAAAATATATCCAGTTATCTTTCAATCTGCCACTTTATTTGAAAATATTAATAAAATGTTAAGTATGTTTTTCCTGTATATTTAACAATATAAATATAATTACATTTTATTTAACTGACATCAACTATTTGACCTAAATAATTTTAATTGGGAAGACACAAAGTTGGTGTCAGTACTCTGCTTTTATACTTTCCTCAGTTCTTTGTGATCTAACTGAAAGTTTACTATTTTCAAAAATCCAGCCCTGACTGGTGTGGCTTAGTGGATTGAATGACAGCTTGCAAACCAAAGGGTCACCTGTTCAATTCCCAGTCAAGGTATATGCCTGGGTTGTGGGCCAGGTCCCCAGTAGGAGACATGCTAAAGGCAACCACACATTGATGTTTCTCTCCCTCTCTTCCCCTCTCTCTAAAACTAAGTAAATTAAATCTTTTAAAAAATCAAAGAATAGTAAAAGAAAAATCACCAGATCAATAAATAGAATTTAGTGAGTGTTTATTGTACGTATAAGAGCATTTCTAGAAGTGTGAGCTTGCACATTCAAAGACTGACATGAAGGTCAGCGGATGAAATTATAGAATGGTTTATAGCGTGAAAATGAGGGAGCTAACGTTTGCAATAATAGATTATTAATGGGGATTTCCAGACAGCAGGGAATTAGAAGATGGTAAGTTTTTATTATAATTGTCAGAGGTATTCGCAAAAAAAAATAACCTTAGTTAGGTTCTGGTTATGTTTATGAAACAAGCTAGATTTAGTTTTACTTAAGTGGCTTAAATGGTTTTGTCTTCTCAGGGAATTCTCAACTCTGGTCTTCATTTTGCATTTAATGCAACACTATGATTGGTGAGGCAATGTTAATAAACATTTTTTAAAAGTTGCATTTTCAAAAGTGGTGACTTTGGTATCAGTAGATATATGTTTTGTCAGTCATATTTTTGCCATAATGTATCCAGCAATTTAAAGATTACTTTTCTAGTCACTTTACTCTTATTTTTTCCAAAATAAAAGCTGTTCTTCCTGAAGTATTATAACCAAATTCAGAAACTGCAATATTCACAAACCTCATCAAATCTTGTCATGTACCTTAAAACGTACCCTTTCTCCCCCTGGTTAGAATTTCCAGGTAAATGCATTAAATGTTTGTTTCTAATAAGAATAATTATAAATAGTATCTAAGTAGTACAACATTAATATGTTATTTATTTGCATATTTCTTTGATAGTTTCTTTAGTTTCACTTTAAGATTTAAAGGAATATTGGTGCATCAAGATTATAAATTGTCGGTTTGCAACATCTTGCAGAATTTGAAACATGCTGATTCGCTCTTTAGAGAATTTTAAGACCTATTGGATTAAATGCAAACCATTCATCATGGGATCTCAGGATCTTCAGAGCATGGCTGCAGCATCCCATTTCAGACTACTTGCCAACCACCACCTGCAGAGGGCCTGGATTTTGTCTAAAGAGGAATTCTTGCTCTTTTTAAGTGCGATCCCTCAACTCCAGTGTCTGTGATTTTGCTCTTAGTGTTCCTTTGCTCATGAAATTTCTTACCTTTCCATCTGATTTCATTTAACACATTCTTCCAAGTCCAGTGCAAACACAGTCTTTTCTGGGAAGACTCTGGATCCCTTAGATCACAGGGGGCAAACACAAGGTCCTCAGGCCAAATCTGGCCCTCCACCTTGTTTTATCCTGCCTGGCACCTTGTTTCTACCCAGCGGCAGCACCGAGCTCTCACTTAACTATTAAGGAGTAGTTACATTTGTACAGTCCTAAAATTACATTCGGCCCTTTGAAGGCGATCGAGAGGCTGATGTGGCCCCTGGTGAAAGTGAGTTTGATAACCCTGTGGCTTAGAAGGAGTATAATCACTTCCTCTTTCATGTTCCATAGAAATCTATTCTACATTCTGTTATGACAAGTATTATTCTCTGACTTATGTTATTATTTTTGTGTATTTATCATCCCTCTACTACTAAATTGTAAATTCACTCTTCTTTGTCTTTATAGACAAAGTATGTTCAATGGGTATTTTCTAAAATTGTTCTTCAGTCATAGCTCTGAAAAACACCATAAATGTTTTTATTTGTAAGCTTCAAAATGTATTTAAAACACTCTTCCCTCATGCATTATTTAAACTTATACTCGTGCCTAAATAAGTGACTTAGATTTTACACAATTATTTTGAGATATTACTAACTTTTGCCCAAAAGTCATTTGGCAGATTATCTTTGTTTCCCTGGTGCTATATTGTTATGGCTTTGCCGTGGGCAAAGTGATAGAGCTAAGTGTGACATTAAGGGGCAGCACTTCCTGTATCATTCTTGACCATTGCATCCTCCAATGATACAGGTGTTTATAAACTTTTTAAAGAAAATCTATGGTGTGAATAATACTTATGGATTAAGTTAGTAAGTTGTTGAAGTTCTAAGTAAACATGAATTTATGATCCCATATTTTTGCATTTTTATAATTTTGTAGTTTTTTAAATATACATAACTGAAACTAAAGTGAGTTCATGTTCTGGATTTATATTAGTTTTCATAAGAAGTTGTTTTTCTGTCTTTATATATCACGAAATAAATATACCTCAGAATTATACTTTAATAAGATTAGGAGCATACTAGAAGATATGCACAAAATATTCTTTTCACTGTGTGTGTGTGTGTGAACTGTACTAAGAACATTTTCTCCTAAAAAACTGGACTAGATTGAAATATGCAGCCTGAGACAGAATTTATAAAATTCATGTTTATTAATTGAACTTATCAAAGTTTTGGGCCTTTTCTTGGGTTCATGTCTTCTACTTCCACCATAAATCTCCACCAGATTCTTTAAGTATAACTTTTTAGACTGTATATTTAGTTTTAAAAAAATGGGTAACAGCAGCCTGAAGTAAATGAGGTAAGAACTACAAAAAATTAACCAAGTTACCCCAAGCAAATGAAAAAAAGGGGTTCCTATGCCTCTGTGTGAAAAGAGCTATGTATTTTTCTGGATGAAATGTAAGTATTCCCTTACCTGAAGTTCTAGAGGTACACATTAAGGGTATAATATTTTATATATAGGCTTCGGGGTTCATGATGTTTAAAATTATCAGTGACATAGGTTGGCTTATTCAGATAGTAATAAGTACTTACTGATACAATTAATTGCAGCCCTAGAACTTTATTATTTTCCATGGAAACTATTTGTTATATCTTTCTGACAACCAGCTGGTGTTCGAACAATTCAATCTAAATAAAAAGCTCTTGGTAAATTACTAGACTTGTTTGTAGCTTATGATTCCAATGGCATGGAAAAGACATCTGTTTGAATGGGTTTTCTCAGCAGAAAATCTGCATTTAAAATTAATTATCATAATTCATTATAATTTGCATAACATTTGATGGGAAAACATTGTCTTAGAAATTCTAAGGATTATAGTTTGCAGAAAGCTATCTAAAATCACATTAGTTTATGGGCCATGTAAACATTCATCAACCTTTGCCAAATATAAGACCTGCAGAATTTTTTATTTTTTTTGGGGGGGTTATACATAGATATTGTTTCATTTTTTTAAATTTCATTTAATTTTATTGTTGTTCAAATACAGTTGTCTGCATTTCCCACCTCCCACTTCCCCAGCCCTCCCCACCTCCCTCCCCTGACTGTACCCCCGTTGGTTTTGTCCATGTGTCCTTTATAGTTGTTCCTGAAAACCCTTCCCTCCTTTACCACCACTATGCCCTACCCGCTCCCTTCTGGTAACAGTCAGATTGTTCTTAATTTCAATGTCTCTGGTTATATTTTGCTTGCTTATTTGTTTTGTTGATTAGATTCCTGTTAAAGGTGAGATCATATGGTATTTGTCTTTCACCACCTGGCCTATTTCACTTAGCGTAATGCTCTCCAGTTCCATCCATCCTGTTGCAAAGGGTAGGTGTTCCTTCTTTCTTTCTGCTGCATAGAATTCCATTGTGTAGATGTACCATATTTTTTTGATCCATTCATTTACTGATGGGCATTTAGGTTACTTCCAGCACTTGGCTATTGTAAATTATGCTGCTATGAACATTGGGTGCATAGGTTCTTAGGAACTGGTGTTTCAGAGTTCTTAGGGTATAATCACATACATAGACCTTGTTGCTTTAACATGGTGACACATCTATTCAGAAAGATATCTTCAGCCTTATATGTACCATCTAGTATTACAGGAAATTTACCAAAGGAACTATGAGATTTTTGAGAAAACAATTTTTTGGAACTGTGTTAAGCATTCCAAATATGACCAATGTACCTGGTTGACACTTAGAAATTTTGACTTGAGTAAAAATTCTGTTATTAATTCTGCTAAGCAAAACACTGTACTCTGTACCATACCTTCTCTTTCTCACCACTCCTCCAGGATCTCACACTCCTCTACCAACCCCATGACCCCACAGGGACAAGATGTTTTCTTTTGGCAGTTGAGGGAAGACATCATGAAGATCACCCCTGAACAGATTCTTGACAATAAAAGGGATTGGAACTTACGAAAATTTTATATAAATACCATTAAGTACATCTCTCTACAATTCACCCATGATAAATTACTAGTACATTTATGATAAATTGCAAATGTCTTTTTAACTAATTACTCCATCTCTACTTATTCATTGGTTAATTCATTTACTCATTTTATATTAACTATACATGTTTTGTGCAAAGGGCATGGAAAGATGTACTATGTAATTAACACAAGAAACATAATAAAAATAAAATCATGCTTTTTATGCAGAAGTGCATTAAAGGCTATGTGAGTATAAAAGGAAAAGTGAGTAAGAGAATTGGACCATCTGCCCAGTGGAGAGACATTTGAACAATTGTGATTAGAGAGTAAATAAGAGAGGGGTAGAAAAGAGGCACAGAGAAGCACATAAACACAGTTGAATAAAGCAAGACATGTTTGAGAAAATGTAAGAAGAATAAAGAGGTAAGAGATTTTGAGAAGGCACGAGAAACTGTGGCTGACTTTGGATGTCACCCCAGAGTAGAGCCAGCCAGGAGCTGCCCATGGCCCTCCCTCACATCCCAGTTCATTGGAGAAAGTCAACGACAATGTACTGACTGTGGCCCGTGGAAGGTCTACGGACCAGGACACAAAAGTCCTGGGAAAGAACTTTGTGTATTGTTTTGTTTATTTAGCTTTATTTTTTCTTTTAGTTTTAATTTAGATTTAGCTATTTCTTTTGTAGTTAATACACTAGAACAATTTTTAGTCCAGTTGAGACAACAAAGTCGGGTAATGGGGGTAGGGGGGAAGGTAAAAGAGAACTTCAGTCCAGTAAGTGACATCACACGAGGTGACTGAAACAGTGGCATGGTTATGAAAGTGAGTGGCCAAAGATCAACCATTTTCTACCTGTTTCCTGTACTGAACAGGTGGCAGAGAGGGCTTTGAGCATCCAAGAGAAAAACATTAACCTTAATTAATAAGTAGCAAGTGTTTACATGTATTTGTCAGAATATTTATTTGAATATTAGAAACAGATGAAAGAGATTACTGAGTGCTCGTTTCCTGAAGCCACGGACTTGACTTTTTATTGACCAGACAGTATCCATTTCCATAAGGGAAAGGCAAAAGTCAAATCGTAGGTGTTTGTCCAATGATGAAACAAATCATTTGTCTTCAGTAAAACAGATTAAATATCAAATGTTATGATTTACAGTTTATTACATTAGATATTAGCAACTTTAACAGTAATATAATATAGCAATTGGTTTTTAATTTTCTGATATATTGCCCATGTATACCATTTCTAAAATTATCTTTGAATCATTTTAACATCTTACTAATGGTTTAATTAATAAACATAATACAATATTTGATGCAGCCTCATTTTACATTTGCATGAGTATCATAATGTTACCTTTTTTGAAAATTATACTTTAATATAGTGTTATAACGGAGAGGACATTAAGCTGTCGTTATTTCCCATTAATGTTATTAGATGCTCTTTAGTTTTATATTCTGCTTTACAAACAAACGGGGACATCAGTGTGGTACCTACATTAGTGAGAGAACTGGTTCTGCTGCCACGTGGGATATTTTCTGCTGAGAAACTGAAGTCCCACTGCTTGGGGTTCCATTCCCACTTCTTCCATGAGCTAGTTTTGGGATGTGGGAAAAAACTGAATTTCTCTGATTTTCCCATCCTATTGGAAAAATAAAGGTACTATGACCTATCGCACAGTGTTGTCACGGGAATTAAAAAAAAAAAAAAACCTTTCATTTTGAGTGTCTTGCTCTTCTGACACATCAGAGGAACACTTACTTTCTAATATTTCTATTCGTGTTGAAGTTAGTGCCTGCCTTTGACTTTTCATGAAGATCTCACGTTTAGTTTCCTCTGTTGCCTTTACTCAATACGTCTGTATTTCATACATTGTATGTTACTGCAGTTTTTGCATTTTTTTCTTTTTGCACATCTTTTGTTTTTCACCTAGATATGTCTATTATTTTTGCTTGTTTTTCAAATCTAGGGTTTATAGAGTGATTTTTTTTCTTTCTGAGCATCATGTTGCGGAGGAGTCTCCTGGCATGTTAGGTTCAGCCCTGCCTTCTCTCTCTCCTGGGAGCACAGTGCAGGGAGCAAGAACTTTCTTGATGATCCTTTGGAGATGGACACTCTGCAGTCTCTACTCCTGGGGTGGGGGAGTGTGTATCTGCTTCTGGGTTTGTAAATCAGCCTAATTCTGGATTCAGTAACAGGCCTGTTCTGCTTCACACCCAGCGACAACTGCTTGTTTATCACTCATGAAGGTGATCTTTGGGTCTCCACTGCCATTGCCCTTCCTTATTTTATTTCTCAATTTGCCATAACATGCCGGGAACCAGGGTGTTTTTTGGGGGACCTAACTTAATACCTATCTGAATGTCTTATTTTTCCTTTAAGAAATTCTCTTTGCCTTCCCCTGGTCTCTTGACCCTTTCTGTCCTGTGTTGTACCAGGAGTAGTCCAACGGCTGTCTAAGGCAATGATCTGTCCTGGGGCTTTTCCAACTCTAGCATAACTCAGGTATTCCTTTACTATCATTCATGAAATAATTTTGTCTAGAAAAAGACCTTAAAGCGGGTGGATCAGGGTTTATTATCACTAATATATATATATATATATATATATATATATATATATATATGTGTGTGTGTGTGTGTGTGTGTGTGTGTGTGTGTGTGTGTATGTATATGTATGTATACACACATATTACAGCAATTAAGCATTGTTACATAAAACTCACAATAAAAGCCCTATTTACAGAAGAGAAAAAATTGAGCCACCAAGTAGTAAAGTGATTTGGCCAAATTAACACAACCAGAGAATCCAGCAGGATCAGAGCAGGAACTCAAGCACTTGACTGCAGGTGCAGGAACTTCTAAATTCTTCTTAACAGTGCCTATTTAGAGAAAGCAGAAGCAAAGATCGCTTGCCTGTGGTTCAAAAGATATGCTTATCTGAACTCCAGTGTTTACTAATTATTTAACTTTAGGAAAATTTCTGTAATACCTTTGTGCCTCAAGTATCTTTGTGCCTCAAATTTTTCATGTGTTCAGTAGAAATATTAATATTTGTCCTGCATTTTTGCCCGACTTACTGGGAAGGTAAAATGAACAAAATCTTATTTACTTCATTTTTTATATCATGCCTTGTTCCAGAAATTTAAAACAGCATGAGCATTCATATGGAAGCTCTGTGCAACTGTCCGGTTTTGTTTGTAAGCATAAACCCCAGCAAGGCAAGCCCATCCTGCTCCAAGAATGGAAAGCCAGCTCTGGTGTAGCACATGTCCACCTGCTGGCTGAGCACTATTGTGTGGGGCACAGCCATCAGATCTGAGAGAGGTGGGAACTCTAATGCTTCCATCATCGCCATGCCTGGTGGATCGCCTTGATCTAAAAGATAAGGCTGAATAAAAGTAAATCACATGATTGTAGACATTTGAAAGCAAGAAGCTGAAAACTGCACCGTAGAAGAGGGAATGAATGGAATAGCAGCACCCTATAATTTGTGACTAGATGGATGAATCTCATTTTAAGGACAGAGAAACAAAATGTGCGACCCATATGTGAGATAGAAAGTGCTGAGAATTTTTAGGTAAAAGGGAAAAATTATTTAAAGCTGTTAAAAGCTAGCTGTTTATGTTTAAAAGCTACATAGTGTTCTGGACATTTCTTCTCAACTGCCATATTCTTTTTTCCTACAGATAATTTGAAGAAATATTTAGAGTTCAACAACACATATAAAAATATATCCTCTGGAAATAAATGATCCATTTGTATTCAAATCACTGACTTTAGTAATGTGCGGACTAAGTGAATCACACCAGCTAGTGGGTATTAGAAAACAACTTAGCCACAAGTATTGCAGTACAGGGAATAGCTGTTAGTTCTAAAAGCACAGAAAAGGGTCTCAGTCTAGCAATTAATATTTGTGTTTCATACTGGAATACTTTATTAAATACAAAATTGAATAAAATCAGGGTACGTTTCTTATGTTTTTAGACTGCATGTCAAAATGCAATGACATACATAACTACACTTTATGATGAAATGCATTTTGAACTAATTTAAATTTTTTATGTATAACATTAAAATTGATAAATGAAAATATAAGGTTAATACATGGAAAATCTTATATTTTGCTGCTAGAAATTAAGAAAACTTTGTTTGTTAAAAAGTATGGGCTACCCTGGCTGGAGTGGCTCCATGGACTGAGCACTGGCTGGAAACAAAACGGTCACCAGTTTTACTCCCTGTCAGGACACAGGCCTGGGTTGCAGGCCAGTTCCCCAGTTGGGGGAGTGCGAGGGGCAGCTGATTGATGTTTCTCTTGCACATCAGTATTTCTCTTTCTCCCTTCCTTACTTCCCCTCTCTCTAAAACTAAATAAATAAAATATATTTTTTAAAAAAGCATGGGCTTATGAGTCAAAAGACATGGATTTAAATATTTGTTCTGCCATTACTTTCCAGTGATGGGCTCCTGTGTAAATTGCTAAAAGCACCCATGTCAGTTTCCCTATCTGTTATATGAATGTCAATTAATAAGAATTGTAGGTTTGGAATACTAAATGAGATAATGTATGGGGAACAAATACCATGGTGCATGGTTCGTTATAAAACTCAAAAGATGTTGTATATTTTTTCAGCAATATTGAATGTCGCTGTTATTATTTTGATATTTCTCTTTTTGTATATTTGATTGTTACAGGGAAGACCTTTATAAAATGAAAGAAAAATATAAACCTCATGGTAATAAATCTGTTAAAATTAAGGACTATGAATAGGTTTACTTCTCTGGTATGCACAGAAGATGACTCATACACACACATTTTCATGAGAGATATTTATTTTATACAAATGAAACTTGCATTTTTCTAGCATCTACTACATACCAGGGACCTTCTTTGGTCCTTTGTTTTTAGTAATACTGTGAGGCTGATATTTTTGTCCCCATTTTATAGAAAGTAGTAGTAAGTAATAAATTTAGTGAAGTGGGTCTCCTAGTCTATGTAGAGGTAGGATAATTGGTAGTGGATGAGAAAATAAATTCTGAGGTCATACCACTTGGACTCACATCAGGTGCAATATCATTAAAGGTTATAACATATTAAGAGTAACTCTGGTATAGTAAGCACTCAATGAACAATAGCTAGTATTATTACCATACCATACTATTATGCTTATAAATAATATTGTTGAAAAGAGAATATGATTCATAGCTTTACCTGAAATAGCATTCTAGTAACTGCCTATTCAATGCTATTTGGCGGTCAAAGAGAATCTTCCAGCTATGGTTCATGTCCACCAGGTACTGGCCAGTGTCCTGGCTTCTCTCCAGAATGGTTGTGAAAGATTTTGAATGCTATCTATCCTCTTAATCATTTGCCATCTGGGAGTGCAATCAAAGCTGATGCACCCTGGGGGACATATGAGGGAGACAGAGTTGGTAGATATTTCTTTACTTCTCTTCTCTTATGCTCCCAGATGTGCTCTAATAATAAGGCAGATACATCATGTATGTGATCAGGAATGTCAGCATAAATGAGATCATACATGGAAAAATGGACATTGTGCAAAAAAGAATTTTAAGAATTAAAACAAAAATCTGCTATGGAATTATATTAATAAGTTACACAAAGATGGGTGTGTAATTCCTTTTTTCTCTGGTTGTAAAGTAGATGTTTCTATAGGCCACTGAGATCATAGAAGCTACTGTCATCTATTTGACAATTAAAAAAAAAAAAAACAACAACTATTCACAGTTATGTAAAGCCTTAGCTGTGAAAGCCAACTTAAGCAAATATATATAAAATGTATAAAAACTTTGTATATATTAATCATATCACATATCTGTTTCCAATTCTCTCCTTAATGAATTGACAATTCATAGAGAATCTACCTTTATCAATATGATCTCAAGTTCTGACTTGGGTTGAAGTGTAGCCATGGAACAACAGAAGAATACTCAGTAATTGAGTAAAATCCTTTGATAGAAGTCTAACTAATGAGAGGAGAGAAATATTTATCCAAATGAAGTTAAATGTATAATGCAATTTTACAACAATCTCTAATTTGAAAGTCCCCAAATTATTACCAAGCAAGTTAATGTTCTTCCTTATATTTAATAGGTCAATGGTTCTATAACAATTTCATATTAATTGGTCTATTAGGTGAGGAAGAAAATTGATCCCTTAACAGGGGTGTGTAGAAATGTTTTCACTCCTTGGTTAACATTATTTCTTAGTAATCTTGGTAATCCAGAGCCTTCTTATTTCAATCTTTTAAATGCAAAAGTTATAAGAAGTTTTTAAGTTGTTAAGACAATTCTATAGTCTTACTTTTAAAAAATTAAGAATCCCAGTATTTCACAAAGCTTATATATCTGCATATCTACAAATATACAAACACATACATACAAACTAAATAAATATAATTTTATTTTGTTTCACACTGAAATTGTATACTATTAGAATACATTAGAAATTAAAAATATTAAAAAGGCAAACTCTTGCAGGCAGACTACACTTTTGTAGTCTGAAAACATGAAACAAACGTTTTCATATACCTGGATGAATTTTATTAGCTTGATGTTCATGTTTCCTAAGTTGATTGATATGGCATAGAAATTAAATTTTTCATTTATATAAATATTTTTTAATTTACAAAAATTTACTTCTTATATGAGATAAAATAATAAAATATTTGTTACTCTGCAAAATTCTATGATTTTTAAATATTATAGAACTGCAAATTAGAATTGCTGACTGAATCTCTTTGGTAGTCAAGTAATTTGTTAGGAAACAACATTCTTAAAAGAACGTTCATGAGATCAAAGTACTAATTTAAACTTTGGATGAATATGTAATTGAGTTACATTTTTGTTATAAATAGGTTACAGGCTTTTTTAATGTCATAAAGCTTTACAGATACCATATTAGTTTGGAAATCCACCTTGAATTCAAAATTTTTGGTTAAAAGCAAAATGAAAATGGTAATATGTTTCAAACTGAGACATTTTGCTGATGACAATTTTAATATATTTTCAAATAAACTGTCACTGAGGTTCACAGGTGGCTGAATGTCACTGGAGAATGTATGACTCACTGTTTCTCTTCATATTATTTTAAGGCTTCAGAGTGTCTACATCCATCTGTTTCAGTAATATGTGGGCATTCAGTGGGCTATTTTCTTTCTCATTTTGTTAATGAGTTCCTTTGCTGTGCAAAAGTGTTTTAGTTTGATGTAGTCTCATTTATTTATTTAATTTTATTTTGTTTCCCTTGTCCCAGAAGAAGTATCAGATAAAAAAAAATATTGTTAAAAGAAATGTCTGAGATTTTACTGCCTTTGTTTTTTTCCAGGATTTTTATGGTCTGGAGTCTAACATTTAAGTTTTTTTTCTTGTATAAGAAGGAGGTCTAAGTTCATTTTTTTGCACATATATGTCCAATTTTCCCAACACTATTTATTGAATAGCCTATTTTTACCACATGGTATGTTTTTGCCTACATTGTCAAATATTGATTGACCATAAAGGCCTAATACATGTGACAAGAAGTTAATATACAAAATTTTAAAAGAACTTATACTACTCAACACTAAGAACAATCCAAATTAAAAATGAGCAAAGGACCTCAATAAATACTTCTCCGAAGAGGACATATAGATGATCAAATGACATATGAAAAGATGCTCAATGTCTCTAATCATCAGAGAAATGCAAATTAAAACCACAATGAGACACCACCTCACACTGGTCAGAATGGCTATCATCAATAAATTAACAAACAAGTGTTGGTGAGGAAAGAAATCTTACCCTTTGTGACAGCATGGATGGACCAGGAGATTATTATGCTAAGTGAAATAGCCAGTCAGGGAGAGACAAACACCATACGACTCCACTTATATGTGGAACCTAATGAATAAAATAAACTAACAAATGAAATAAAAATAGACTTCTAGGTACAGAAAACAGACTGATATCTGGTAGAAGCGAGCATATGCATAAATAAATTATGTAGTAAATTAGGAAATAATAAATGCTCAGAGGAAAAAAGTGATCAGGATACAAGAAATTGATAATTTTGGGGATGAGGTTGGGGGTAAGATTTTAAATAATGTGACAAAGCTAGGTCTCACAGAGAATGTGAGATGTGAGCTGTGAGCAAAGAATTGAAAAGCTGAAGGATATAATCAATTGAATAGATAAAAGAAGCACATTCCAGGCAGGAGGGGGGAAAAACAGCTCGAAGAATGTGGAAAGCCATTGGTGTGTTTTGAACAGAGCGATCACATAATCTGGTCATTTTTTATATTTCTTTATTGATTTTACAGTGAAAGAGGAAGCGGGGAGAGAGAGAGAAAAAGAGAAAGAAAAATATCAATTTGTTGTTCCACTTATCCCACATTCATTAGTTGATTCTTGTATATGCCCTGACTGGGGACTGAACCTGCAACCTTGGCATATCCAAATGATGCTCTAAGAAACTGGGGTACCCAGGGTGTTCCCAATAGTGTTTTAAAAACAATTATTTGATTTCTGGGTTTGTGAATAAAATGGAGAGGGAGAAGGGTGGAGGATGCAGCCCGAGGAGCTAGTGCAGAAATCCAGGTGAGAGATATGGTGGTTCAGCCCTCATGGTAGCTGTGGAAGTCCTGAAAGAGAAAGCCTAAATCAGCTTGAGCATTCTGGTAGTAGAACTCTGGACTCCAGGGCAGTGCTGCCTGGGACTCAAAAGGAGATGAGAAACAAGTTAACATTTTGCAATAGAAACTAACACCCCTCGGGTTGTAACACTACTATTCCATTCTGAGCTGCCTTGAACACCATACATGACTCAGTGAAGGCATGAGTATCAATCATAGATATTAAATACCATTAATACAGGTTTTTCAATTTAACTTCCATTTTAAATTTATATTGAAATAAATCAATCACTCCAAAGAATGTGTAAAACACACAAAAAAACTCATTTTAAGAATACATATATATATAGAGAGAGATCTATATATGATGCAGGAATATATATATATATTTATACATATATATTTTTCATCCTGCATCATAATATATCCATTACACCAGAATATACTCATTATCTTGCTTTTGGAGTTATTATTTTATAATTTATGTAAATAAAACTGACTATTATATAGATTTTCAGGTTTTAAATTTAATTAGAATGAGTTATTTTAGAGATTTGTAATTTGTTTTTTTAACTGATTAATAAAATATTTATTGAAACACGAATGCATATAATTATCACTGCTAGACTTAGTATGAGATGTTACATGTTCGATCCAATTTTTCTTCCTGGATAAGCTTTTCTTTCCTATTTCACTCAATTTTAAAAACATAATGCCAGAAGAACTAAGGTCCAATTCCAATTATAGCTCCTATGATTGAGATTTTGGGAGTGGCTCTGAAATTGGCAGAGACATTTGATGATCTCATGCAGGTCCAACAAGCCAAAGCAGGGTCTTCAGTGGGCCCTTGGAGGCTGGGGTCATCACACTGCATGAAGCAGGTACTCCCTTTTAAACTGAGATCTTAAGGCCAACTGCTTGGCTTGTGCCTTCCAGGTTTCTAGAGACATGTTTGATAGCACATGTTGACTGCATTTCTGTAGGTGTTGCTAGAAAAATTCCTATTCACTTTTACTAAAATGTATGCAGAGAAGGCATTTGACACTTTAAGATACCTGTAAATGCAGAAGACTAAAAAACTGATGATAAAATAGCATTACTCTGTTACTTCCTTTTACATACAAAATCTGTTTTGATAAAGAATATAGTTTCCTTTACAGTTATTTAAAATATTACCATAATATTTTATTAAGACTTTACCAACATACAAATTATTCTTCTATAAACTATATATGATTAATGATAAATATCAAACATTTTTAATGTACTTGACTACTTTTTAGGATACAGTTGGCCTTCATAACAATCAAACTTATTGAATCTGATACAGTCCACATTTCATGTTGTATTTTTCAAGATAAGACATTCTGTCTGTTTATCCTTTTTACCTGGTATTTTGACAGACTTCAGATTTAAAGTTGAATCTGTTGCAACACTTTCGATGATCTGACATAAATTGTTATAATATGTCATTATAATGAAACAAAAACAAGAAACAATTTTGTTAAAACATGAAACATTTTATGACATGTCATTAAGTGTTTCGCAGGTGGCTGAATTCAGTATAGTTGCCAAAGATGAGGATACTCTACTAATAGTTAGGTCATAAATGGATAGACCATGCTGCATGACTACAGGGGCTGTGTGTGGACGTCAGAAAAAGTAAAATAGTTACAAATCACATATATCTAGAAATTTCTTGTTACATCAGTAACAGACAACTAAAAGAATAACATATGTTGCAAACTGGTTTATTTGATATATTAATAGGTTTGCAAAAATTTCAAAAAATAGACATAATTGTGAAGATGTAAACTAGGGAAAAGTAAATGCTATGGAGAGATAATGAAACTATGTCTTTGGATTTTGAAAGAAGTTCAACATTTTTCTAAAGTACAGCTCAGATGTGTTTTATTTCCCAAAAGTTAAAGAAAAATGATGGATCAAGATTGCCTTCAAGGAGTGTTTAATTTTAATCTCGTGTCAGAACCTCATTTCACAAATAATAATCTCTTGTGTGTTTGTAAACACCAGGTTCAAGTAAAATATATTCAAGAAAAGTAATATGTTCACATCTATATGATAATTTGACTTTTGATAGTGTATTTTATAGGGATGAATAATTTCCATGGGCAGGGGGTTTCTTGCTTCTAGGTGTATTTCAAGAGTCCTTGAACTGGATACCTATAAATTTGTACACTTGACTTTGTTAGCTTTGGTCTAGACATCTTAGAACTCACCTTAAATAAGGACACATATATCAGAACTTTATCAGGAAATTATTCTACTGTAATAAGAATTATCACTTGAAACCTTTCCAAAATGATAATTATGAAGAGAAAACACATAAAACTGTCTAGGTGGAAGAGTTATTGGTGCCGATGCTCTTTGTCAAAGTGTGGATGCTATTTATCTGCAGACATTAACTGTGGATGGCTTTTCCAGGTAGGTTAATAGATAATTTTCATTGACCATCTCTTGTAACAGAGCTCAAGAACTATCATAATGAGTAAGTCTGAGAGTATTTGCATCTCAGGTGGGGCTAGATTACTTCAAGATCTTAACTTCAAGATCTTTATTTTACATAAAATGTAAAATAAAATTACATTTTGAACCTCTTCTAAGTTTTAAAAGAAAAATAATCCTGTACGCATTATTTGTTAAAGTGGTCACTTTAGTCAAATTGTAAACATTTCAATTTTGACAAGTGATTGTATATAAAATATTTCTTAGAAAATATATTTACAAGATATTATTACCTAGAAATTAACACCCTTTTAGAAAGGAATTGTAGAGGGCAAATGAAAATGAAATATGTATTATGAGATTGTACATTTTTAAAGATTTTATGTATTTACTTTTAGAGAGGGGACAGGAGGGAGAAAGAGAGGAAGAAAAACATCAGTGTGTGGTTGTCTCTCATGTGGCCCCCACTGGGGACCTGGCCCACAACCCAGGCATGTGCCCTGACTGGGCACCAAACTGGCGACCCTTTGGTTCACAGTCTGCACTGAATCCACTAAGCTACACCAGCCAGGGCTGTATTTTTCTTAATGAAAGGCAGTGACCTAAAGAACACAACATTAGCCAACTCAACTTTTTATATGTTTGTTTTCTTTATAAAACTAGTCAAGAAATATAAATATTGCATGAAAGCAAGGACATCCCAGGCTCTGTTAATGGATTCATCTAAGAAATTTTGGATTCCCTTAAGCATAAAGTACAGATATTTATTGTTGTTGTTGGTGGTGGTTTCATAAAGGTTTAATTGGGGCCGACAGGAGACTGGGAGACCCTGCATCTAAAAGAATGTGTTGGGCCTCTTGGCCCTGAAGCGCAGTTTTTGCTGGGGAAGAAGGACCGGGCCAGGCAGTGGGAACATGGACTCGGAGTCATGGAACTGCTTGACTGAGGGTGGGCAGTGGCACTAGCTGGCTGTGATCACCTCCACCTTCATCATCTGGATTGAGTGGGGACAGGCACGTGCTGGCCCCCATGTCTCTGTAGCACTGGATGACAGCGCCCACTGCGGTCACATCCTGTTACTCCCGGTACATGGTGTAGGTGCCACTGTGGGAGACCTAACACAGACAGATGCCACAGTTCTTTACCTGAAAGGGGAAGTTCTCAAACACCTGCCCACAGGAAACAATTTCCCATGAAGGTTTCATCAGTTGAGACAAAACATACCAAAAGCAGGACTCAGCAAGGCAGGACTTCATACCAGTAGCAGGACTACATGCATAGGTGCAAAGCTGCGCATGCGAAGGAGGGGCAGTGTGCTGGCTCCTGGGGGTGGGCCAGCATCGTCTCTCCACCTTGAACTCTCGCAGCCTGTGGAAGCCTTCCTCCACATCCTCCCCGCCTTCGCCACCACCCACAGAGGGCTTAAACTACAGCTATTTTTAAAATCACCTGTTCTGTTCTAGAATCTGATGGGCCAACATAGAACTTAGCTGATAAAATGAATATGAAATGAGGAACTAAAAATATCTCTCCCCATAGAAATATATACTGTGAGCAGTTGACTACTCAAATTTCTCTTATGCAGCTATATTTTTATAAAGATAATTTTATCTTCATAATACCAGAGGATCTCTTACAAATGTTGCTTTCCATGAGGTGAAATTTCACAGTATCAACTTTCTTTAGAATATTTTATAAGATTTCAATTGTATCAAACATTTTTAATGAGGTAAAGGATCATTTAGTCAAAATTATTTTTTTCCACTTTATTACATTTCCACTTAAATAAAAATTACTTTAAATGTTCTTAAGGACTATCAAATTCCTTTATCTCCTAAGAAACATTCTATACTTATTTTTAAAGTATTTTTAAGTATACTTTAATACTTAATAAGTATTTTAAGTTTAAAATACTTATTTTAAACATTCTATACTTATTTATTATTTTTTATACTTATTTATAATTACAAAAGTTGTAAATGGTCAAAATAAGTTTAAAAATCCAACAATGTGAAGAGAAACTAGCACAGATTACTTACACTTCTTTCTATGCGCTCCCTTCTTTCCTCTGAATCTGCAATGTTAGCAGCATGACAGGTGTCTCCGTAAATCTCTTGTGCTGATATCAACATCCTTGTAACAATGTTCCTTTTTTGATTTTAAGATTGTATTACACTATGAACGTTAAGTAACTTTCAAAGTTATGAATGCACCATGAACATATTTTTAGATTTATAGAAAAAGATAGAATTATTTGTATAGCTTCATAACATTTGGTAGAATGCATAACTGTAATGTGTTCACTTATACTTCTATTGATGTACATACAGGTTGCTTCCCAATTCATGTCATTTATCAATAATACTGTTATAGGTGTTGATATAGCTACATTTCTGTATGTTTTCTATACACACTGTTGCTTTTGTTTCTATAGGACAAATTGGTACAGGCAGAATTTTCTGTACCACCTAAGCTCTCTGATAGATACTGACAATGACCTTCCAAAATTATTGCAATCCATTGTCAAACCAGCAGTGCATCTGAAGGCCCTCAGTGGGCTAAAGATAGGTTATTCAAGAAATGATGTTGGGAAAATTGAACAGATACTTGCAGAAAAATGAAACTAGAGCACCTTCTTATACCATATACAGGAATAAATTTAAAATGGATCAAAGACTTAAATGTTGGCCATGAAACCATAAAGATCCTAGAAGAAAGTATCAGCAGCAAAATCTTGGTCAGTGTTTGTAGCAACTTTTTATTGGGTATATCTTTCCAGGTAATGGAAATAGAAGGAAAAGTAAACAAATGGGTCTGCAACAAATTAAACAGTTTTTGCACAGCAAAGGGAATTGTCAACAAAATATAAATACAACCCACAGAATGGGAGAACATATTCATAGATATATCTGATAAGGGGTTAATATCCAAAATTCACAAATATTTACAAAACTCAACATCAAAAAAACAAACAACCTAATTAAACAATGAGCAAAGGACCTGAATAGACACTTCTCCAAAGACAACATACAGATGGCCAAGCAATATATGAAAAGATGCTCAGCATCACTAATCATCAGAGAGATGCATATTAAAACCCTAATGAGATACTATCTCACACATGTTGAAATGGCTATCATTAATAAATCAACAAACAACAAGTGCTGACGAGGGTGTGGAGAAAGGGGAGTCCTTTTGCACTGTTGGTGGAAATGTAGACTGGTGCAGCCACTGTGGACAGCAGTATGGAGATACCTCAAAACAATAAAAATGGATCTGACTTTTGACCCAGTGACCTCCAATTCTATAGCTATTGAACCTGATACAATAAAAAGACAGAGTAGTTGCAATAGCTGATATACATAAACAAATGTGAGACAGGATTATGATTCAGTATTTTTCACCTGGGCTCACTGATATTTACAAAAAAAAAAATCAAAATTACAGTCCTGAGAATAAAGAACTGGAACAAAAGTTGCAAAATTTTTCTTGTATGGCCAATTAGTACATAGTTTAAAATTTGCACAACACATTGGACCCCTGTCACACATTCTTTGTTTTATTTTACAACCCTCTCAAAATGTAAAACTGTTTTCAGTTTCAGAGCAATGAAAAAACAAACTGCAGGTCATATAGAGCCATAGTTTTCCTAACTCTTCCTTAGGTAAAAAGCCTCAGGTCTTGAAAACCAACTTGAGTCAAAGGCCTGATTTACACTAGGTTTCAGAAACTCTACCTGACACTGCTCTGTACTGGGAGATAACTATAGGCTTATAAAAACAGTCAAACAGAACAACAACAAAAAAAAAGCCACAGAAAATTAGAAACCAGAGAAAACAAAGCAATAAAAGCCTACTTGTTAATGTTTGTCAGTTTTATTTTCTCTGGCACCAAAAATCCGGTGGTATGTTTGAGCCAACTCCGACAAGGTTACCGGAGGAAACTGTCAAAGTTTCAGTTTTCCAAGCCAGTTAGTTATTCTGGGGATATTTATATCACAATAACTGACAAACACTACAAACCAGGCTTTTCTTCTTCTAAAGACATGCTCATGAAACATTTGCCAGCACACTACTAAAATACTCTCACCACGAGTGACTTTAAGCTGAATGATGTCATGAATGAATGACATCATTGAATGTGGAATTGGGAACTAAGCAGTGTAGCACATCATTGTACAGCACACACCAGGCATTGACAACATAACAGGACCGATAACAATAACAAATTAGGAAGTGGTAAGTTTTAAGTATTTATTGCCCATGTTTTCAAAGTAATTTGTTTAATTGTAGTTTGTGTAATTTAATTTCTTTTTTTAAAATTTATTATTTATTTATTTATTTATTTATTTATTTTTTTTTTTTTTTAGAGGGGAAGGGTAGGAGAGAAGGAGAGGGAGAGAAATGTCAATGTACGGTTGCCTCTCGTGTGTCCCCTGCCGGGAACTGGCCCGCAACCCAGGCATGTGCCCTGACTGGGAATCGAACCGCGATCCTCTGGTTCGCAGGCCCGCGCTCAATCCACTGAGCTACACCAGCCAGGGCGTGTGTAATTTAATTTCTATCAATGTTTAACGATTGGCTCCCAAAAGTCCTGAAAACGTAGAAGAGTTGGTTCTAGAGAATTGATGTGTGCCGCTCTAGCCACCACTGGATGTTTTGCATCTATAGAGAGGATAGAACAGCTCTTTTTACGAATGTCAGGACTGGGGAACAGGCAGAGTTGTTTGGGACCTCAGGTTCAAATTTCTGACAAAATAAAGCATGCCTTCAGTAGCATGAAAATGAAAAGAGGGAACACTTGGGGGTAGCCACAGAGGAGTGAAAATTAGAAAACAAAAGGGGGGCATGGGAAGAATTTTCCTGAGAAATAATTGGATTGGAAAGGGATTGAGAAAGAGGGGTTGGGTAAGGGATTCTAAAGATTTTTATTTGTGCAGTCGGGGGAAGCAGTCAGCAATATTAGGACTTTACTATGAATTCATCTCCATCACAAACTTTACAGGCCTATACATATTTGGGTTCTATGGGAAGGACATAGTAGAGGTTTTACAGCTCTTTTTCTTAACATTTTTTCATTCCTATTTGTTAGTGAAAATACAGTTCAGAAAGGCTACATGACTTGTGCATGACAAGAAAGTTGTATTTTATGGAAAAAACAATTTCCTGACAACTCTTTTCACTAGTTTTCTTTGAATTTATTTTGCCATATGACAAATTTAAACTGATGTTATTGCAATCTCTCAGGACAATTCCGGTGTTTTGCTTTTGATTTTTTTCTGTGGTGTCCTGAATAAAACCTTGCAGCAAAATTCCTTAATGAAACTGGATGCAATCTAAAAAAGATGACTACAATAGAGCAGTTCAGAAAGCAAAGATATTTCTGCAGGCACTGTGCTGAGTGCAATCAGATTATTGCCACTGTCTGATTTTATTTGATAAGGGAAAAAGCTACAGCAATGTCCTGCAGTAGCAAGCAGCTGGAATAGTGACATCTAAACGCTCCCACTGCTTGATAAATTTTTCTACTAGAAGCAGGCACAGATATCTACTAAATTGAAATCTTTTATTCTGAAAAATTGGGAATTGGACAGTGGCTGAGATATGGAAACATTAGAGACATAATTAATTATGTATTTCAGAAATTTATGACTCTATGATATATATTAATTAAAACAAAGCAAAGAACTTCCAGAAACAGACATTCACCATCATTTAATGGCTGACTTTAATACAGAGCACTGCTCTTTGCAGAAAATCTTCTGTCAAATTAATTCAGTTGTCTGGCCAAATATACTTTATTCAGCCCCATTAAGGATGGTGAGAACATTGGTTAGTTAATGTATATTCCTCCTTTGGAAGACCATTATTAGATATCAGGGATGGCATTATTCGTAAATAATCTTATGTTATGACAGAAACTGTAACCAAAATTTTTCGGAAGATCATAAACTTCAATATATAGGCTTAATTTCCCATTTTGAAAGAATATCAGTTATGTATATCTTATTTTGACTATTTAAGCAAACTTCCTTCTCAGTCTTCTTACTACATATAATACGTAGTAATGTTTGTGTCCATGGGCTGTGCATAAATATTCTTTGGTTGATCCCTTCCTCATCTCTCATACACTCCCCCAGCCCCACACCCCATCTGCCAGCTATCAGTCTGGTGAATGTGGACACAGGGAGAAAAATATGGGGACAACTGTAATCCATCAATAATTAAATAAATAAGCAAACAAATAAAATAAAATAAAAAGGAGTTACAGGGAAATATATATAATGTTCATTTATAATTTCTGTTTTATAAACAAATATGCTATATAGTAATAATTTATCAGAAATTCCCTTATTTCTTGTCCCAGTTCCTTAATAATTATTTGTGTCACTTTTTTTACTCCAAATACATTCTGAAAAGATAAGACTCATAGAGATAAAAATAAGATAGTTGATACTTTAGAAAACTTTGATCTGCAATATTTTTAGATGCTTCTAAGAGTGTAAAGAAATGCAGATTGTTCAGTTCTTATAAAAATTTTATTAGCACTTGCATTTTAATCTCTAATGGCATTAAAATGCTGGCTTTTTGTGAAATTACTTAAATCTATATAAAATGTGTTTAACTGATGAGCCAAGCATACAGAAACTTTTAGTGTGTTAAAATTCTGTACATTTTAATCTCTTGTGCACAATTGGAAAATTATGGTAGAAAATAATGTGTTCCTAAACAACCAAGCCATATTTTAAGTGACCTGAGGGGGCAGACTATGTAAATCTTATGAGCAATCTTTTTATTCAATGACTGCATCTTACACAATTATATAGATGAACCCTGAAAATTGGGTATTGTGCAGTGGCTGTGGCTTGGAAAACTGACAGTAAGAGTTTTTAGGCATTTTTGTTTATGTTCATTAGAAAAAGCACTTATTTCAATGCAAACATCTTGAGTTCAAAATTACTCCAGCTTTAGGAAGTGCTTCATTTTTACCATCATTTTCAGATAACACACAGAGCTAAAAATGTATGGTTTTAATAACTATAAAATGTAAGTAAAATGAAATTAAATGTGTTACTTTCAATGTTCTTTACAGTGTTTGTCCTAGTGAAATTTAGATGCCAAGTAGACACTCTTAAGTCCCTGATAGATGATACATTTATTTTACTATTCTTAGAGACAAAGGTCCAGCTGTAATAAAGTATACAGCATGAGAGCATTAAATATTCTAATACTGCCACATCTTCTGGTTATATTTAACTTCATTTATGTGAACAGTTTCCTTAACACCTAAAGGATTTACAGACTTATTTTAGGAAAAAAGCTATGTCTATATAAAATATTCTATTTTTATTTTCATCTTAGAATCATAATAAAGCTATAGATGTTATAAATATTAAGTAATTGATTAAATTTAAAATGATTCATAGGGATCCAAAATCAAATACTGTCATAGATCAATAAGTTGAGAAAATGAATTATTTTTCCCATGTCAGTAAACACTGATAAGATAGCTTTGTGAGGATCTTTTCTTTTGGAAATTTACTGTGCCAGAAAGGGAGCAAGTATAATATTTTTCCTCTTTTATGATTCTCAATATCTAGCCATTTTTATAAAGCTTAATTTTTTTTTCTGAAGGAGTCATCTTATTTTTTTCAATAGCCTCTGATATTTTGAACTATGTAGTGAATTTTTCCTCTATTACGGTGGTGTGTTTTTGAGAGGCCCAAAGCATGGGACTTTTATTAAAACCCTGTATTGTGTGGAGATGGTGAGTAGAGGGAGGCCCAGCAGGGGGCACAGGGCAGGCTCAGCACTGGACCTGCCCACGTGGTCGATGTAAGTAAAACTCCCAAAGCAGGGTCATGATCAAAAGGTTCAATGTAGTGGAAGAGCATGGGACTGCAGTGCATTAAGCACAGTGGATTCAGCCTAGGAGGGTCATTTTGCTCAGAATGATATCGGTTGATAGATTAGAGCCATCAGGAAAAGCTTATAGGAGGAAGAAGTATGATTAAAAGACGACCCCCGAATGACAAGAATCTGTACAGGGGTAGGAGAGTGGGAGGATTTCCTGTATATGATATCAGTAATTGATTAATAAACAATTATGAACTTAAAGTACTTCCTGAGTTCAAAGTTACTCTAGCTTTAAGAAATGTTGTTATTTGAAGCTCTATATCTTTACTATAGTCTTTCAAATAACCCACAGAGCTTAAGTCTATGGTTTTAGTAACATAAAAAAGTGACTAAACTTGAGTATTAAGAAATTTTATTAAGGCAATGAAGTATGTGAATTGTTCCCATGTTTGAAAACTAGGACTGGAATAGACACTCAAAAATGAAAAGCTTCATTCATTGAAGAATCATATTGCCTGCTTGAAAAACAATCATAGAAGTTTACAATAGGGGCTTTAGAGTGCATTTAAGAAAACTGTTTTATATAACTGTTATATATTTTACAGGCATGGAAACTGAACCTATAAAGATTACAGACTTGCATTTCCTGTAATAACCATGAATGTATCATATATGAAGTCTTTGACATGTGAAACAGCCCAGGGAGGTGCTTTGGAACATCGGCTCGGGAACTACAATGCCTGGATTGGATTCTGTTATAGCAAGATTTACTTTTGTTTTTTGAGCATTTTTATAATAGATGCTTTGCAGACATTTTCTGCTAAGTCCCCCCATCTGGGCCCCTTCATAGGCAGTTTGTGCTGCTGCTTTTATTTGTCTCTGTGCCATACTTTCCTTTTTCTTTGCACCTCTTGTCCTTTTTTTTTTTTTTTTTTTAACTGGACATTTTAGGTAATATGTTATAGCAACTCTAGATCCTGATTCCCCCTTGGGACTTCTTGTTGTTGTGTTACTTGACTGGACTATTTTAATGAAGCCCAAACCCTCTCGCCCTGCAGTCTGAGTCTCTGCAGCCCAGAGCATCCCCTCAGGAAAAAGGCACTCTAGGTGATCATAGTTTTAGCAGGGCTCCCTTTGTCTTTTGTGTGATCTTTCTGTTACTATATCTGGTGTCACACCAGCTGTTAGCTTTAATTAACTGTCAACTAATTGCTCTTCGCTTTGCTTTCAACAATGACCTAGGGCATAAATTATTCCACAATTTATCCAATTTAATTTGGTCCCTGCTTCAGGGGTAGTCTTGAAGCAAGTTTTCCAGGTTTTCTCTGACTCCAAGAGAGTTGTTATTAGCTATATTTTTCCTAGTTCACTCTGGCAAACTAAAGCTCCTAGTGTTCAGTTTTTTGCCCTCCTGAAGCTACCAGCCTACTCTTACACTACCACCGTAATCTCCATTTACGGTACCTATAAGAGTGAGCTTCCCAATATTCTGTTAGAAATAAAGCCAGTTCTCTTGGAGAGAGCTTCAGAGGTCCCTCTCTTTATGGTCCGGCTTTCTGTTTGGAGAATACCTCTGTATCACTGCCCTTGAGCTGAGGATGGAAACAGTTAACATTTTTACCTAACAATGTTAACCCTACTTTTTGAGCAGGGCATCAACTGGGAGAAACACCCTCTGGCCTATTTGGCTTGCCTATCTGCCCCTGAAATTTCCACTCTATGAGTGAGTTGGAACAAGGGCAATCAGGACCCCAATGTTCTTAACCTGCTTTGCCTGGGTTATAGTTTTTGCCCTACCAGTGTGGGATGGATGGAGGAACAGAGCCCCAGATACAGACATTCTTGCTGAAATCCAGTTTCTGGCATATGGAACTTAAGGGGACAAGAAGTTCTGGTGGCCTGCTTCTACCTGGGAGACAGCATAACCCTTGACTGGGAGCAGGGGTCATGTGGGGAATAGAAACCCTGTTTCCTTGGTTCTGCTTACTCAGAGTAGAACTTCCATCATTCTGAGCTGGTGGGGTTGGGGTGGCAAGTGAGTCATGGTTCCAATGCCACAAACTTCTTGTTACTGAGATTTAGCAGATTATTTTAAATATTTTTTTCATTTGTTATATGCCTTTAGAAGAATTTCTGAAAAACTTTTAAAAAATGCAGGGGGGTTAGGGTATAAGAGGGATAAGGGTAATGGAAAAACACAATAAAAATAAATAAATAAAAATAAATAAAATAATTTTTACTAATACAGATTTTCTGAGGATAGGATATTTAGAGCTTTTCATGCTACCCCTCTTAAAGTCACTTTTAATTTTTTCTGTTTGTTTTTCAAATAAATGCGTTTTGTACGTATATTAAACATATGAATGTAACTTCTCAACTTTTATATGTACATTAGAAGTCAAAAGTTAAATTAGCTCAGAAAAATATATTGTAGTTGAGGAATAACTAAAAATTTGATAATGGAAATATAAACAGAATTTCAGAAAATAAAAAATAAAGTTCTAAGTGGAAGCAACGAAGAAAACAAATTTAACAATAATAGAGATATAAAACCTTACATTAATTATCTTAACTGTCATGTGAAAATATGTTTAATGTAGTCAATACAAAACAACCAGTATTCACATTGGCAATCCAAATAAAAAACAACATGGAGACATGCAGGAATACAGAGTGATAAGTTCTTAAAGAATGTTTGGCCTACGTTTCTATATTTTAGTTTTTAATTCTGTGTTCATTACATACTTCCTCTTCTATGAGCCCTCCAGTTGCTGGAAAAAAGGAAAGCCCTGACTGGTGTGGCTCAGTGGACTGAGTGTAGGCCTGCAAACCAAAGGGCCATTGGTTCGATTCCCAGTCAGGGCACATGCTTGGGTTGTGGGCCAGGTCTCAAGTAGGGGACACTCGAGAGGCAACCACACATTGATGTCCCTCTCTCTTTCCTTTTCTCCCTCTCTTTCCTTCTATAAAAAATAAATAGATAAAATCTTTAAAAATAATAAAAAAAACTAAGTTAAGTTAGATGAGCAGGAATCAGATTGAATGTGATTATCTGAGATTATACTAATCCTATTGTTCTAGAAGTGGTTTTCTAGACTGATAATAGTTTAAATGAATTAAAAGTATGTTTATTTGAAAGGGAATTAATAACATCTATTTAGAAGACTAAAATTATGCAGTAAGCAAGATGTTCCTAGAGAAAAATTTGTCTGGAGTCCATCCCCAAACTGTCTTATGAGGATTTGGTGAAAGCAAAACATTGAAAATTGTCATAGAATATTATACTACATGTGTATTATTTTGAGAAATATTTTATTTGACTCATATATCCTTATTAATTCAAAATGTGTTTTCTTAATACTTGCTTTGTGTTGTTTAATGTTCTCATTTTCTATGACCTACCAAATTCACTTTGTATATATTATACTGCAGTCTCTTTTCTGTGTTCTCTATTGTCTTCAACTTAAAATGTTAATTGTGCCCTGGCTGGTGTAGCTCAGTGGATTGAGCGCAGGCCTGTGAACCAAAGGATCGCGGTTCGATTCCCAGTCAGGGCACATGCCTGGGTTGCAGGCCAGTTCTCAGCATGGGACACATAAGAGGCAACCATACATTGATATTTCTCTCCTTCTCCCTCTCTCCTACCCTTCCCCTCTAAAGATAAATAAATAAATAAATAAATATTTAAAAAAAATAAAAATAAATAAAATGTTAATTGTTTTCTATACAAAGCAGGATCAATATTTTAATTTCTTATAGCCCCTTGAATAGAATATATTGATCAATCAGCCAATCAATTTATATGTTCTGCATATTACTTTTAGTGTTTTCTCACTATACATTACAAATAGTGGATTACTTTTCTCATTGGGAACATATGCCATTTTGCTCCTATATTTATTAGATCAATCTTCAAGACAATTTTTCCTTGGTAACATGTATATATTTGGGGAATTTCTCAACTTTCTATACTATATATGACTGTAATATAATCTAATGAATTTATTTCAACAACTGAGTGTAAATGACCAATAAAAGGTATATTTTAAAAATATTTACATTGATAGTCTAATACTACTTAGTCACTTACTTGCAATGATACATTTTCCATCAAAGTGCTTTGAAATAAAATACAAGTATATTTATAAACCTACTATATTATAATACCTACCATAATATCTACTATCTTATTGAATGCTTAATATATACCAAATACAGTGCAAAAACACTTTATATATCAACCAAATGATTTTCACAGCAACTTTATAAATTATTATATTTTTCAAAAATATCCTTTGAGCCCTTATAGGTGTGGCTCAGTTGGTTGGGCATCATCCCACAAAGCAGAAAGTCACCAGTTCAATTCCTGATGAGGGCATGTGCCTGGGTTGTGGGTTCCATCCTTGGTCTGAGCAATTCAAGAAGCAACCAATCAATGTTTCTCCCTCACCTCAATGTTTCTCTCCTTCTCTTTCTCCCCCGCTCTCCTTCTCTCTAAAAATAAATAAATAAAATGTTTTTAAAAAATATCTTTTGAGTTATAGAAGGCTTATATAAATTAGAAGTCAGTACAAGATGATGACAGTGAATTCAAAATATTAACAATGGCATTTTATAATAATTTAACAAAGATTCAAATAATGATCAGTGAAATTTTTTATTGGGAAACAAAATATTTTTGGCATTGCCAAGTCCATACTTTAAAAAGCAAATTTAAACTTTTAAAAGAGTTTTCTAGGCATCTCTAAATTGAGAATGTAAAGAAAGGATCCTTAAAAAATATACTCCAGGAAGAGTAATCCAAGGAGAAGCCTGGTAACTACATAAGGATTGAACTTCCATCATAGCAAGAGATTTCTATGGGTTAGGCACCTCACATATAGTCTTCATTTGGTCTTCATAATTAAATAACTAGGTATTTGACTTTAAATTCTGTGGTAGTTTCTATTGTCCCTGTTGAAGCAGGAAGTTTATTTTGCAGTTGAATACTTGAAATGCTCCCTATGTCAATGTGATGCCCTAAATTAGGACCCAAGAAAATAAAACAATGGATGACACAGTCGGTGACATCTGTCCAAACTGTTGGGCATTTTGAGGGTATGGGAAAGAACCTAGAGTGAGACCATGAGATTTGCTCCTTGACCCGGAAATCTATGCTCTATCTCTTGCTCATTGTTTGAATTTTCTTTGACTCTTTGTTGACTGACCCTCACATTAAAACTTGAGACATAAATAAATGAGATTCAGTAATCTACCCAACTTCAAGTAACTTCCAAATCAGCTAGGTAGGCTGACCTATTTATCATAAGGCCAATTTAAGTGAATTTCACAAGATCCTATGCCATCTCCTGCCTGGTTAATTCTCAGGTTGACTGTTCAACAAATCAAAGCGGTTTCTCACAGAAAAATAAAAATGTTCCTGATAAATGAAGGCAGAATTCTTATTAGATTAAGTCATATGGAATTGTGTGTATTTATTAATGTAAAGAAAAATTGGAAGAAAAAAACACAAACACCCAAATTGATAATGGTCATAAAAGTATAAACCTATGATTTAAATAAAAGGAAATTTCATCTGTTTGATATGCAAAGATAAAAAAGACATTCAAATATAATAAAAGTTTAAAATATGAAATTGGCTTATTAAGTAAAAAATAAATTTGGAAAGTGATACATGAGAGAGGAAAATTAGAGTGCAGTTTAGCAGCAGTAAAGATGGGTGTAAAGTTCCTAGAAATAATTTAATAAAACAAGTCAGAAATCATTAAAGGACATAATATTTAAACTGATATTCTAATTTTGATAATTTATATTTGGGAAAGTATAAGGATGGAATTATATATCCAAAAATGTTCATTGTAAAAGTTCTGTAGTCCAAATATTAGCATATAGCTATGGAGCATTTACTGTATCCTAGACACTGTGCTGAAGTGGTACATCTATTACTTAATGCCATGTACAACTGTGACAGCTGGACTTGAATCCAAGGTAATGTCTGTCACTAAAATCTATACTTTTGACAACTTTTTAGCAACTGTTCTATTTTCCCTTTGTGGTGACCACACCTGATGTAGGAAACAGTAGGGCGTGTAGGAAAACCGTTGTGATAGCCACCTACCTGCTTGTGGAGTTTTGTCTCGCTATTTTTTTTTAAAGAGTCTAATAACTAATGGGAGCATAACAAAATGAAGAGAGTTGCTTTTTGTCTTTGAAAGTTTCTAAATGCCAGTATTGTCAGATGAGAACAATGTGGGTTCAAATCAATGTCTCTTACTGGCCAGTAACTGTGGATATGACTCCAAGTTTTCTCATTTTTTTTAGATGAGTGAGATAATTCCACACACCCCATGGTACTGGAAGGGCCATAGAGTATGAACTCAAAACATTGAACAGAGTCTCGATAAGGCAAGGATTCAAGGATGATGAGAAGAAGGGAGAAGAGAAAGAAAAAATCCTGTGTGAACATTCCTGAGTTAGCAATTTTGTTATTTAATAAGCACTACAATATATCAATCTTCTCAAGGCAGTTTTAAAATCCAGAAAGTGGTAATTAAAATAAAATAGTGCTTACTTAAAACTATCATAGATATCATCGAGAAAATGGACTTTCAAAATAATCTTATTTTCTTTATTGTTACTTTAAAAGCTGATTTAATTTGACCTAAAACACAATTTGAAGTGTCAGTTGACATAAGCGTGTATAAAATGGTTGACATTTGATTAATGGTGATTGATGAAGTGTATCTCCACTTAGTGTAGCGCCATTAGCAAATGTCATTTCATATACTGTCTTTAGCCCTTTCTAGAGAAACACTGAATTTACTATTTGAATAAAAACATACAGATCTTCATTTCCATTGTGTAAACAGGGCACTGCTGTTTTATCCACTCACCAACTGATGGGCATTTGGGCTATGTCCAGATCTTGGCTATTGTAAATAATGCTCCTATGAACATAGGGGTGCATTTTTTTTTTTTTTGTATTGGTGTCTTGGGATTTTTAGGATATATTCCCAGAAATGAAATTGCTGGGTCAAAAGACAGTTCCATTTTTTAACCTTTTGAGGGAACCCCCCACTGCCTTCCACAGTGGCTGCACCAGTCTGCATCCTACCATCACACCCCCTTCCCCCCACACCCTCAACAGCACTTGCTGTTTTCTGATTCATCGATGGTAGCCCTCCTGGCAGGTATAAAGGGTTATTTCATTGTGATTTTAATGTTCATCTCTCTGATGATCAGTGACATTAAGCTTTTTTTTTATATGTCTATTGGCAAACATGCAAGTTGCACTAACAAAAATGTCCTCAAGTTGTGTAGTCTCTGAGTTACATGATGGCACCACTGTCTTTTGAAAAATACCTTAATAGTTGATTAACCAGAACATTCACAGAGGAGATTGACTAGGAATGTGAAGGGCTGTGAAATCACAATGGACTCCTCTCTATCAGTTACCTGATACTTTAAACTGGATATGAGAAGCTCAACCAAGGAATACAATTATGTTACTTAAATATTTGAAGGCTTGACTAGTGGAAAAAGGATATATATATTCTTTGTGTCTATATAACAATGGTTTAAGACTAAGTGAGAGAAGTTATAAAACAGTAGAATTAAATGTCTCTTCTTCCTTAAAGATTAAAAAAGAAAAACCCTTGGTAGTGTAGCTCAGAGGATTGAGTGCTGGCTTCGAACCAAAGGGTCACAGGTTCCATTTCCAATCAGGGCCTGGGTTGCGGGCCAGATTTCCAATGAGGGGTATGCAAGAGGCAGCCATGCATTGATATTTCTAGACCTTTCTCTTTCTCCTCCCTGTCTCTAAAAATAAATAAATAAAATCCTTAAAAGAGAAAAAGAAAAGAAAATACACAGAATTTCAAATAAATGGGGGGTGGTAGAATAAATTTTATTTTTCTCAAAGTATTATTTTCTTTTACTGTAGTAAATACAAGATAGAGTTTAGGTTCATCTGTCTTAAAATTAATCTGTAAAAATAAATGGGTTAATATATTTTATTTGCATTGATACATTCATTAATCATACTTAACAGGAGTTTAATATTGCCTTATATTAAAGAATTACTGTAATAGAAAGGGCATTTTGATAATTAGGGGACTCAAGTGTGGAAAATACTGGCTTGCAAACATTGCAATTCCTGCAACTAAAATGTTCAAACAGAGTTAGAAGAGCCATTCATGGATAAGCTTGTGAGGAGGTTTCTGTATGAAGCAAGTACATCTACGGATCCTTCCGGATTACGTTTTTAGTTATGCGATGCTCACTGTCATTCCCTTTTGACCGTCCCTGTACTTGTCACTATACTGTGTGTCTCAGTGCTCGACGTCCCCAACCATACCCAGAAACTCCTTCTATGTATTGCATAGAAAATCAAATGTTGTTTGGTGTAGGTGTTATTGTCTATTGTAAAGAGATTGCCATACCTAAAATTTAAAAGATTACTTTTTGCTATAAAAATATCTCAAGTTTTTTACATTGTCTAAACACACACACACGAGATAGTACTGAAATAAGACAAACAAAACAAAACAAAACTCCCCTGAAAATGTAACCATAGTTCATTAAAACCAAATTATCTAAAGCTTACAGAGAATTGGATTTAGAAAGGAAAGGCTGTTTCTTGTACTAATGCTAACATCAGTGTTATTATCTTTTTATTTTAATACATTTCAAATTATATCTGATATACAGAAGGAACTACTTATAGATAATCCTTTTATTGTTTGACTGAAGTTTAAATGGAAGTTATTTTCCCTTACTTTACACTTACAAAAATTCCAAATCATCTGTGGAGAAGTAAAAATAAAATTGTAAATAGTTTATCTTCATTTGACTTGCAAAGAATGTCCTTTTATCTTCAAAAGTGCTAGTATTCCTCCACCTCCTGCTTATCTACTCAGAGGAGTTCCTTGGGGCAGTATTAGAATCTGAAATTAAAGATAGTTTTCTAGTTTCACAAAAGCTTATGGCAAAATATTCTGTTTGTATCAGAATCTGTAATGTTGTTTCAAATGCTCCCCAGGAAACCATAATGTGGAGAAACAATACATTATTTAGAAAGTAAACATGGTATAAAATATTGCACATTTTGAAGGTGAAAGATACATACAATGAAGTATAGATTAATTAAATAGATAACACACTTCACGCTTCAGATTTGCTTTTTAACTTTTATTATATTTTAATTGAATGGATTGGGGTGACATTGGTTAATAAAATTAGAGGCTTCAGGTATACAGTTCCATAAGGCATCATCCATATATTGTATTGTGTGTTTACCACTCCAAGTCAAGTCTCCTTCCATCACCATTTATCCCCACCCTTTACCCTCTTCTACCTGCACCCAACCTTCTGTTCTTCTGGTTATCACCATACTGTTGTCTGTGTTAATGAGTTCTATTTTTCTTTGCTTAATCCTTTCACATTTTTCACTCAGTCCCCAGCCTCCTTCTCCTCGGACAGCCGTCAGTCTGTTCTCAGTATCTATGAGTCTATTTCTATTTTGTCATTAGTTTATTTCGTTGATTAGATTCCACATATAAGTGAAATCATACGTTACTTGTCTTTCTCTGACTAGCTTATGTCACTTAGCATAATACACTGCAGGCCCATCCATGCTGTCACAAAAAGGTAAAATTTCTTTTATCTATGCAAGTAGCATTCTGTTGTGTTAATGTAGCAAAGCTTTGTTATCCAGATGGGCACTTGGGCTGCTTTTAAACCTTGGCTATTGTAAATAACACTACATTAAAAATAGGGGTGCATATGTTCTTTAAAATTAATCTTTCAGGTTTCTTCGGATACATCCCCGGAAGTAAAATCACTCGTAATAGGGAAGTTTCGTTTTTAATTTTTTGAGGTAACTCCACACTGCTTTCTACAATGGTTGCACCAATCTGCATTGCCATCAACAGTGCAAAAAATTTCCCCTTTCTCCACATCCTCACCAACACTTGTTTTTTGTTGACTTATTAATGATAGCCATTCTGACAGGTGTGACATGGTATCTCATTGTGGTTTTTAGCTTGCACTTTTCTGTGGCAGACCCTTCTGCATGGTGTGGACCCAGCTCCCACTCGAAGATGCACAAGACCCACACCCACAGATAGGTTCTCTCGTGGAGAATCAGATTTGCAATATACCTCAGCTGTTTTGAGTCTTGCTTCTTGCTGAAAACCCCCTCACCCAGCAAGTGCTAAACCTTGCAGGGACCAGTGTAACCTGCTCAACCACTTTTGCCTTTTCATTTGCTAATATACTTCTTCTGTGATGTGATTAGGAGCATTGGCTCCTTTTGTTATAACTGGGGGAGAGTGAGTGAGGACCATCTTGTAATGTGAAGAGATATAGAATAAAGGCCTGTCATGGCAGAGACCGCAGCTTTTGCTATCCTTGAGAGAAAAGCCACACTGTTGTCCTTTTTCCTCCACCGGACTCGGTCGCCTGTGTGTATTTTATTTCATCCATAATGATGAGGACACTGCTAGCTGGGGTCTGCATCATTTTCTAATGATTAGTGACATTGAGCATCTTTTCATTAGTCTATTGGTGATCTGCATGTCCTCTTTGGAGAAGTATCTATTCAGGTCCTTTGCCCATTTCTTCATTAGATTTATTTTTTGATGTTGAGTTTTTTTAAGTTCCTTATAAATTTGGGCGATTAAGTCCTTATCAGATGTATTAGCAAATATGTTCTCCCATTCAGTGGGTTGTTTTTTCATTTTGTTGATGGTTTCCTTTGCTGTGCAAAAACTTTTCAGTTTGATGTAGTCTTATTTGTATATTTTCTATTTTGTTTCTTTTGCAAGACGCAATGTATCACAAAAAATATTGCAAGATAAATATCAGAGTTATACTGCCTATATTTTATTCTGTATTTTTATACATTTGAGTCTAACATTCAGGTATTTAATTCATTTTAAATTTATTCATTTGAGTGGCATAAAAAGGTGATCGGGTTTCATTTTTTGCATGTATCTGTCCGATTTTCCCAACACCATTTATTGAATAGAATGTCTTTATTCCATTGTAAATTTTTGCCACCTTTTTTGAATATTAATTGATTATTAATTGATTGTACATTGAAACATTTGCTAACCTGTTCCTGGGCCCTATGCTATTAAAAGCTGACCATGGAGTGCAACTTGGTCCTTCTCTTTTACAACCAAGCCCAGCGGAGGCATCCACAAGCTGTGGATTGCTTTCAGCCTCAGACAGGCTGCGAAGGGCTAGGCGTGAATGACATCTGACATTGGTGTATGCCATTTCTCCAAAGAGGTCTAGAACCAATGTATCAAGTGCCCTTCTTCAGCCAACATCAGAGCAGGATCGAACAGTATCACAAACAGCAAACCCAAAGGGAGACAGCAGCAGGCACTAAACCCTATGGAGGTGAACCATGCTTCTTTATTTATTCTTTTCTTTCCTTTTTCCTTTATCTTTGTTTTTTCCCCTTTAATTTTTTCTTTCTGATTTTCTTACTCTTTTTTTTTTCTGTTTTACTGTCATATAATCTCCTTGTTCTTGTTTCTATGTATTAGATTGATTTGCTATGACTCCCAGTCTTAGTGGGGTGGTCTTACACAGTAGGTAGGTGTTCTGTGGGACCTGGTGGTGAGTTTTCCTTGGTCGTCTACACTGGGTGTTTGAGGAATGTCTCTCATTTGGTTTACATGTGTTTTCTTGCTGTAACCAGTTCTTGATTGCTGTTGCCCGTTTGTGAGTAAGACTGACTTTTGGGCTTTAAGACTGTGAGGCTCCACCTCCTCAGCCACAGTGTGTGGGCTGCTGTCCAGTTACTGACCACCCAAGGCAGAATTTGCCTCAATGGGGTTTGGTGCCTGCTGAGATCTTCCTTTGGATATGCTGTTTGTGAAGTTTATTGGATCCTGCTGGGATGTTGCCTGAATTTGGCAACTGGGTGTGTTGGTTTGGGGCCTTTTGGGAGGGGCTTTGGTACAGATCAATGACAGATGCTGTCTGTACCTGGCCCTCAGCAACCTGTTTGAAGCAAAAAGCTATCCATAGTTTGTGGTTGCTTTTGCTTGGGTACACATGAGAAGGACCAAAGCTGCACTCCAAGCTTGACTTTTGTTAGCACTGGGCCTGGGGGCATGTAAGCAAAAGTCTCAATGCACCATGAGATCCATTTCCAGCTTCCTCCACCTGGTGGCTTACTGTTAGACTCATTCACTTAAGGAGCTTCTGGCTGAGTCAGGAGTACAAGGCTAGTGGATCTCTTATGATGGGGAGGTGCCAGTCAGGCTTCAGGGAAGTTGGTGTTGTGATCTTTGCTTCAGAGCTAAACAACTCAGTCAGTCTTGGATTTTTCTTATGCCTCAGTAGAATGGAGCCACTAGAAGTTGAGGAAGTGGGACCTCCAGAGTCCAGAGTTTTGGTCTTCTGGAAGCCAGAAGGTTGTTCTATTGGTTATTCCATGAGAGGGAAGCTCCAGACACATTCATAGGAAAATAGGGGGAACAGCCTTCATTTCAAACTCAGACAATGCAGTCACTGACACTCCCTGATTCTGCCTATAACTCTACACTCTGGCCTAGGCAGCTGGCTCTTCAGCAGAGTCCAAGCTCCACATAGTGAGGTAAGTGGGAGTCCAGAGGGTGAGGCTACTGCTGTCCATCTGCTTGGTGCCACACAGAGGGGAGCAATCCACCCCAAAAAGATGGCATATGCAGTATTGGAGAATGAATTAGCTCAAGGGACCTGGTGGTTGTCCCTAGTGGCACAAATCTCAGAGTGTCCTCATATGAGTCTAAACTATTCTGCCTCTCCCTTTGCCAGAGCCCAGGCTGAGTGACTGCAAAAGAAATTGTGTATATTGGCCCCTTAAGACGGTACAATGTGTTTCTAGAGGACTCCTGTCTTTCTGGTGGTCAGAAACCCTGCTGCTTCTCACAGCTGGATGTTATGTGGGTGCCTCTTCCCAGTTCTGGTGCTCTTGGCTGGGAGACCAGCTTGGGCTTGACACTCTGCACTTCATCAGGGGGAACTCCCACAGCTGAGATATCCCTCCAGCATCTCGGCTACTGTCCTTAAAGCAAGGCCAGCCTTTTCTGCGCTTCCACCTTTCCTGTCAGTCTCGATGCGGCCTCTTCTGTAAATCCTTGGTTATGAAGCTTCTCTTCAGCTAGTCTTCAGTTGGTTATTCAGGATGATTGTTCTTTAAATTAGTTATAATTTCA
This sequence comes from Glossophaga mutica, assembly GCA_039655065.1. NCBI lineage: Eukaryota > Metazoa > Chordata > Mammalia > Chiroptera > Phyllostomidae > Glossophaga > Glossophaga mutica. The sequence continues at coordinate 168,300,457 of CM077304.1, read as the reverse complement.
GTTTGGTCCTGAAAGGAGGTGAGTGTAGCTTTCAACTACTCTGCCACCATCTTCAAATCAAGTGATTCTAAATTAACTTTCATGCCATTGATTAGAAAGGCCAATACCAAGCACTGTAATTCCAGATCCAATTCCTTGTTAACTCTATTATATGGAGTAATATTAAAATTATGTTTCACTGAGTTTTCTTGCATTTTTGTTGTGATGAAATATCTATTAGAATACATTTCCTGATTGTTAGTATAGATGATTATTATATATTCTTAGATATATACCTTTTCATAAAAATAGAAATGCATCTTCCTATAAATTTATACAGGCTACTTATTTTATTATGTACATGTCAATTTATAATATGTATCTAAATGTGTTCCTGTATTTGTATAGAAAGAGCGATAGATACAGCAAACTAAGTTAGAAATTTTTAGAAAAGTATCATCTGAATTAGGAATGGAAAATACTGTTCAGCAGTAAAATCACACACGATAACCTGGTAGAAAAGTGTTCAATTTCTACATTCTTTAAGAACAGAGCTGCTAAATTTCCATCTCCCTACTCCTAAAAATAAAGCCTCTCAGTGATCTTCCATATAATGAGATTGTAATAACCTGTGATGAAGAAACTAACAAACTGCATCCTGTGTTTCCCCTGAACAACATATAATTGACATGGCAGCAGGGAGACACTAGAAAAGAATGTGCGGGTGGAGAGACGTGGCTGAAGGTCGCTATTGTTCATCAACAAAATATACAATTAAATATTTGTCACACCTCGACTAGTTCCTGGCTTATAAAGAAGTGAGCAACATCTTGCTACGTAGACTTAGAATCACTCTCAGAGAAGATATTAGACCTTGTGTTTGGCGATTTCACATGGGTCTTTTGGAAAATTCTGTCTTGTACAAATAATTTATGCATTACAAAGGTAAAATGTATGGCTTATTATTACTGGAATCGGTTTAAATCAGAGAAGGTACAAAACCACATTAAATGAAAGTTTATTTGCACTTTTAAATACGGACAACATTGCTGTAAAAATAATCTTAGACTAAAAGTACTCTGTCCATCTTTGCAGTATCTTTTGTAGTATTCATCACAGGTAAGAATATTCTGAAAATAGAATATCCATTGTATCAATATGATACAAGTTCAAACTCATATATTTTTATAAATAAAGAAATATATCACAATTTTCCTTTTGATTATCTATTCTTCTGTATGCTCATTTTAGTCATATTCACAAACACAAATATAATGTGTGTGTGTATATATATAACAGAGTAAAATACTCAGCTTCTCTGACTCCAAGCCTGCTTTGTTTAATAGCTTCTTCTAAGTTTTGTATATAGACATGGTAATCATTACAGGAATTCTGCTTGCAGTTTAAGTTTTACAAAAGTGGTCTCTTACCCAAAAGTGCCACTCCTGAGGGGATGAGGGAAATAGGAATGTTTATCAAGGATTGGAAAGAACCTCAAAACCAAACTCGTATCAACTAGGGTCAACAGACAGCACAATTTTCTTTGGACCTCTCTGCTGGCACCCAGATGCCTGTGGTCCTCAATCACCAATTCTCCCTTTCATATTTCTTTCCCTGGACATAATAGAAGCCTAACTATGTACTTTTCTAAAATAAATTTAAGGATTGGGTTTTGCATCTTCTCAGTTTGCTCTTTTTTAATCAATAAATCTTTCTTTATTTCAAACTCTGACATATTGAATGTTGGCTTTTATAAGTATCGGGAGCTCAGACTCTGGACCGGTAACAAGTTGGCAAGCCTTAGCCAGTAGATGCTGCTTGTGGCAGGCCAAGCTGGGTTCCCTTTCCTGAGTCTGAACAGCTACCATGGACATTTTCTTTGGGAACTCAGAAGGGACTTGCCTCAATAGTACAGGCTGCCCTCAGCACATGGCTTATTTGGAATAAGAAAATTTCTTTGTACCTCAGTTAAATGCTGGTTTTGTTTTTTGGGTAACTTGCTCCAGCATGCATGACTAGAAATTCTTTCTATCTGGTTTTTGTCTCCTTTGAGACAAAGCCATCTTAATTTGGGGATCCTTGTCTGAGAGTAGAATCAGAATTGTTGGAATCTTTTCTATCTATGCCTTCTTTCCCTCAGGACAAACCCAACTGTATTTTGGGGGCCTACATTTGAAAGAAAGATCAGGATTGTTAAACTCTATTTGTTTGTGCTTTCTATGTCTCCTGCAAGCTGACATACTCAGTTTGGAAGTACAGTAGGTCACCCTGGTGTGTACAGCCAGGAATTTTGCTCACCTCGATTTACCGCAATTTAGGCTTTTTTCCCTTGTGATAAACTAATTTCTTTCTTCTTCCTTCTTTCCTTCTTTCCTTCCTTCCTTCCTTCCTTCCTTCCTTCCTTCCTTCCTTCCTTCCTTCCTTCTTTCTCCTTCCTTCCTTCCTTCCTTCCTTCCTTCCTTCCTTCCTTCCTCTCTCTCTCTCCCCCCCTTTCTCCTTCTTCTTCTCCTTCTTCCTCCTCCTCTTCCTCTTCCCCTTCTTTCCTCCTCCTCCTCCTCTTCTTCTTCTTCTTCTTTGCATTTGTTTGGAGTTCCCTGTTGGAGAGGGAAATGGCTATAGGGTTTTTACCTGATTTGTGAAAGTTCATTAGCATTTATTTGTTTGGCTATCTGAATTTGAGATTTGTAACTTGTTTAGTTTATCTGAAGCTTGGTTAAGAGAGTACTTAATTTATTCTTGTTGTTTGCCATTTGTGTGTCAATCTGTTTCTTTGTTTGCTGGTTTGGAAGTAAGTAAAATGGCACCTGAGACTTCTTCCCTCCCATCATCTTCATCTGCAGGTATTTGGCACCCATATTCTTGTGCAGACATGTGGTAGTTGGCAGTTTTATTGCTGAGCTTTGTACTGTACTTTGGAAATAGAAACTAGCATTTTAAAATAAAAGCAAAAAATAGTGGGTTGCTACTTTTAAGTTCAGCTTTATTTGAATTACTTACTGAGTATAATTTTGCTGGTTATATGAAAGACTAAATCTCTTTAGCTCCAAAAGAAAATGAGCACTTGCATCCCCAACCTGAAAAGCCAATAGGGTTTTGATAGTTGTTCAGATTCTGAATCTAGGGTGGCATGGATGGGCACCAGGAGTCATTCAGTGAAGTACTGAAGCCAATCCCAGAGAAGCTGGTGGGATCCCCCCAAAAAAGAGAATGCCTTGAAATGGGTTCACTTTGAGTGAGGAGCCCGAGAGATGGGCCTGTGCCTTGGATAGCATCCTGGTTCTGGCTGTGTCCTGAAAACTCTTGTTGGCTTTTGCTTGGGTGACTTGGCTTTTTCTCATGTGACTATGAATCTTTGTGGGTTGTCTGGGGGGAAAAAAAAAAAAACTTCCTCTAGAGTGTAAAGCAGTTCTGTATGAATTTCCACTGCATTTGGCTCATCTGAAGACTTGCACATAGAGGCTGGCTTTACCTAGAAGTTTGTTTAGACTTTACAAATCTCAAAACAAATATAAGGAATTGTTCCTCCAAAGCCTACAAGCCCCATAAGAAATCAACTTCCTATTAATACTAAGATAGCCAAGAAGAGGATCCTTTGATATAATATTGTTAGGTGTCAATTCAATTCCCTTTTTTAAAAAGATTTTATTTATTTTCAGAGAGAGGAGAAGGAAGGAAGAAAGAGAGGAAGAAAAATATCAATGTGTAGTTGCCAACTGGGGACGTGACCTGCAACCCAGGCACGTACCCTAACTGGGAATTGAACTGGCTACCCTTTGGTCCACAGGCTGGCACTTAATCCACTGAGCCACACCAGCCAGGGGTCACCTCAATTATTTAAGGTATTAAAAATGTCCTTATTTTAAAAAGGGGAAGGACCTTTAGAACTTGACTTGTCAAAAACTGATACAGACTATAAATGTCTCCAAAACTAAATTTGGATCTAATATTTCTTTTATATACCAGTGAGTTGTTTTTTATGGCTAAAAAGTCTTTGTATCTGTCTGGATATTGACATATATTGTAAATGTGAGATGGTTTTCTACCTCCAGATAATACAAAGTCAAGCACTTAGATATATATTGGTTCTCAGAATTATAGAAACTAACTCAAACACTTTTCATAATCAAGTGATCTGGGAAAATACTTGATGTTAAAGCTAATTTCGAGTTTGATTAGGTTGAATAGCTCATGTTATTTCTGTTGCAAAATTTGTCAGCAAGAAAAATAAAATAAATGTAAGTAGGATTTAAAAAATTCTTTTAAAATTGATATGGCCTTCTAAATCTCTTTGGTAACTTGGAATTTTAAAGTTTTGTTACCTAAATAAAATGATAGATAGCCATTGAATATCTAAGTCATTACCAAATGAGAATCCTGGGAAAGAAAGTTGTATGTGTGGTCAAGCTTACTAAGATTATATAAATAAATTCAATCAACTAGCAAATTTAATATCAAAAGTAACTGATGTAAGCCCTGCCCAGTGTGGCTCAGCTGGTTGGAACATTGTCCCATGAACTTAAAGGTCATTCATGGGTATGATTCCTGATTAGGGCACACGCCTGGGTTGCAGGTTTGATCCTGGTCCGGGCGTGTAGTAGAGGCAACTGTTCCATGGCTCTCTCTCACACTGATGTTTTTCCTCCCTCTTTCACTCTCCCTCCCTTCCCCACTCTCTAAAATCAATAAGTATGTTTTTGGGTGAGGCTTTTTAAAAAAGTAACCACGTAAAATTAGAGTTAAGTTTTTCTCTCTGCTAAAAAGGACTATCAGTCTGCTACTGATCCTGTGGTATTGTTTTAATTGGGTATTAAACAGGTATTTGATTACTTAGAACAACTGAATGTCCTCCACCGTCTAAACCTTTTGATGTATTTTGACACAGTTTCTAAAATATAAATTATAAAAAGACTTTTGACCAGGGAGTAACTGAGGTATTCCAGAAAGGCCCCTAGAACACCACAAAAGATGTATCTCGTTACTAAAATAAAAGTAAACTAATTATGTTAATTTTGGTGTGTTGAAATAACATGGTAAGCAGTCAAATTAAAAAAAAATTAGACCATCTTACATTGAATTTATATAAAAATATGTTGCAGTTGTTCTGGAATTATATGTGAAATTGCTGGAAATTCGGGATATCCTGTTACAAGCTGTCATCAAAATTGAGTGAAGTGTTCAGATAACTGAACCTGAGTATTGGATTGTGGGACATGTGGATGAAGTTCATGCTTTTTTTTTTTTTTTTTTCAAAAACTGACTCCTCATTGCCAGGCTTTTGCTATCCTGATGTTCTTGAAACATGGCAACAATCTGTTCTTAAATCAGAGAAATTAAGATAGGTAAACAGTAATTGTAAGTTAAATGAATAGTAGCTATGGGAAACCCAAGATGGCTGCTTGGTTAACCCAGCTCCCTGGCGCCCCCCGCCCCATCCCTGTTTTTGCATTTCTTTATTCACCATAGTACATTTAAACTAGGCTTTCTTCAACTACCACTTAGTTTTGGCTAGCAGTATGTTCTTGTTTTTCTGTGTATGTTTACTGGATAAGTTGAAGCTTTCCCCTGCCACAAGGCTGATTTCCTCACAGTAACAAAGAAACTGTTAGAAAAATGTGTCTCCCACTTGGAGCATACTTTCTCAAATCTCTAATGATTGGGGCGCCCACTTCAGTGAGCCAGTTATACAAGCCTTGATGAACAGCCTTGCAAACTCTTTGGAATTATGACTGATCTTATGCCCCTCAATTATCAGGCAAAATTTTGAGAACTACTGGAAAAACTGGGTTCAAGCAGAGCAAGTTTAATTACACTGGACTAAATGAACTGAGGCAAATGGTTACAATTTTATGACCTTTTCTGTTTGAGATTGCTGACTTTCTAAATCACTTTGTTTTTCAGATAAAAGAAAACTTGTTTACCTATGACTTAACAATTTGGTAAATTATACTGCTGTGAGCAAAATTAAAACACTTAGTTTTCTCCATATATGATTTCTCCAGAATTCAGTAATGAGTATTTTAACTTTTATGGCAATGTGATTACTTTCATAAGTTCAGTGAGAATCTGTTAAACTAGTTTTTTACCAAGGCTTTGACTGGAATGACATGTTTGAGACATTCATAGATTCCAGAGATGACCAGAAATTTTTAAAGCATTAAAATTTACTTTGAAAGCCAATAAACCCCCTTTGGGAAAAAAGCTTGGTACCTTGGTTACTAAGACTTTCCAGGTTAGAAACAAAGGTTGCTTCCTGAAAGATGCAGAAAAAGAACTTCAGGATACATCAGGGACCTCAAGAAAAGAGTAATTCACCCAAATCTCTAGGTATAGCAGGGAAAGTTGGATAGCGAGTATGTAGCTTGGCTTCTTAGACTTGAGAAGCTATTTAAAGTCCAATCTGAAGATACCTAGGAAAATTCCTGCTAAGATGATTTAACAGTGCCTATATAATTAATCACTTTTCTTGCTGGGCTTCTACAAATAATTAGGCCCAGTTTCTTGAAATTAGACTTATTTTGTCAATAAATTAGTCTTAATTTATCTATCATTGGTAAAAATGATAATAATTATAAAGGGAAAATTATGTTTCGATAGGAAGTATAATATACCTGTGTGGTATTAGTTTCTAGTGCTGTCTTATTCTGATGCTATCTAGTGCTATCAGATATGGAGTCTGTCTCCCAACTCTGTGGCAGAAAGTCTCAGAAATGACACAATGTCCTCTGTCAGCACTTCTCTCTAGGATACAGCTGTCCCTCACCCTGAAGCCAGACACTTTAGTTCCTCCTTGTATGCCAACCTGAAAAGGCTACATACTGTATAATGTCAACTATATGACATTCTGGAAATGGTGAAACTATGAAGACTATAGAAAGATCAAAGGTTGCTAAGACTGGGGGAGGGAGAGATGAATAAGAAGAGCACAAAGGGTTTTTATGACAGTAAAAATATTTTGTATGCCAGATACTCTTTATTTGTATATTTATCCAAACTAATAGAATCTACAACACCAGAAGGAAACCCTAACGTAAACTCTTGGCTCTAGGTGATTATGATGTGTCAGTGTTGGTTTATTCTAGGTAAAATGTGTTAGTCTGCCCTGGTCAGTATGGCTCAGTTGATTGTGTGTCGTCCCGTACACCAAAAGTTTGTGGGTTCAATTTCTGGTCAGAGCAGATAGATACCTAGGTTTCAGGTTCCATCCCTCATCAGGGAGCCTAAGAGAGGCAACCAATCGATGTTTTTCTCTCATATAGATGTCTCCCTCTCTCTCTCTCTCTCTCAGCAATAAAAAAATGACCTCAGGTCAAGAAGAAAAAGTACCATTCCAGTGAATGATGCTGCTAATGAAGGGTGCTATTCTCCATGAATGAGGACAAGGATTATACCAGAAATATCTGTATCTTCCTTCCTCTCAATATATAAATCTCAAAGTGTTCTGCAAGTAGTCTTAAAATGCTGAGATAGCTTTAATTATGTAGCTCATGCTAAATTAATTCCAGTAATCATTAAAACGAAGATTTGAAATTAAGTAACAGTTAAGGATTTTTGTGACTCCAAATGTTTTGAAATCACACACAAGCATCTAATTTCAAATAAGGACATTGAGAATGTTGTAAGCATAGGATAATCATAGCCTTTTCTTTTCTTTCATCTCCCATAGAGGAATCCTTAACTGCCATTTATACTTGTATAAGTTGATCTGTCTTAATTTCAAAAAATGAAAAATATTAATTACAGCTTAATACTATGAATGCTGAACCAAAGATAACTAATTAGACAAAAATGTCAGTGTATTATATATGTATTAAATATCCATATATCATAATAATAACCTTATAATGCCATTCAGTATAAAGAAAGGCAACTCAACAGTTCAGAGTTGCTTTGACTATAGTAACATGTAGCAGAAGACCTTTGGTATCCCCCAAAATCTAAAGTAGTATGCATGGAGCTCCTACATTAATTCATATAAATGCCAGTTAAATACTTGTCATTGCATTTTTTTTCAAAATACCCTAACATAATTTTGAGAGTAACATTTCACATTTTTAACCAGTATTTCACATTTATACTTCAGTTCTTCCTGTATTGTGAGATGTTGATATCTTTTAGTACTTTAGAAATATATTTTTCCAAGACTATATATTTTAGTTAATTAGATTGTTTTTAGCTTTTTTCATAAAATGTTAACAATGAGTTCTAAAATAAGATATTGTGTGTTTTTAGCTTGGGCAGTGAAATATGTGTCTTCTTAAACTGTCTTAAATTTTATTGAAACTTAATTCTTATTTAAAAAACAGTCCTTCTTGCTTACTTATTGCTTAATTCCTGCAATAATCTTTAAAAATGAGAAAGGTCATTGAAGGCTTGCAGACATGGTTATGAATATAATTTACACTTTTATAAAGATTCAACAAAAGAGAATGACAGCTGAGAGTGAACATTGATTAAATGAATGACTAAAATGCCTGCTTAGACAAGGCCACAAAGATGTATTTTAGAACCATAATGACTTAAAATGTTTCATGGGCATGTATCTATTCCTAGGGCTTAATCACACCTGTTATACCTCAGTATGTACCAGCACTTCCTATAAAGTGCTCGCCAAATAGTTATTGCATGGATGATGAAACAAGCAAAGCCTTCGCATATAACACTAGGGTATATTCTTCCTTAATTAGTTTATAAGCTTTCAATATAAATATTTTAGAGGATGAGAAATATGGCTATAATATAAAAATTATTTTTGTAACTAAAACTATGCTCTTAAAGAATTATTTAATATGCTACCCCTGTTTTGTTTTAATTTCTAATTCTATATGGTAATTATAAAAATGAGAAATATAAAAATATTACTATGTGTACCACTTAACAGATAATTACTGGCAGTTTTATATCAGTCATAGATGATTATCATTTTCCATTGCTAAGGTGATGTTTATGTCCTGGTAATGTGAAATATTTAAGATACTAACCTGTATTAAATCATAGTTGTCCTGAATTATCAGTTCATCAATGTGCAGTATTCTTTCTTATCTACATGACTGTCTGCTTGTCCACCTCTGACGCTGAATGAGTCCCACCGCACAACTAAAGTGACACTGACAGGGTTGATGTAGGGACGAGGGATTTCGTGTTTTACAAAATGCATCCCCAAATAACTTTATTGTAAATTAAAAAGTACATAGAATCTCACAATACAAGCAAATTTTACTTTTAAGTACAGCATTAAAATGTAAGCATTATTTTTGAAAAGCTCTTGGACCTTTAAAAATATCTGCATATTTCATTACATTTGTTTATCATAAATTATTTCAGCATGATTAAATTTTGAGGCTTTTGAAAAATGACAACTTTCTTAATAAGATATTATGGGAAGAATGCACAGAATTATTTAAAAATTTATGAAATAACCCCTAGAACTAATACATTTAGCAATTTCAAATGATGTAAAAGTGCAAAAGTACACTGTGTTTTTGTTAGAGCTATAAAATACAAAAATAAAATTTTAAAAGAATAAAACAACCCAGATATTGAGAAATAACATACCTTGTACATGAGGTTGCAAACTTCTATACTGAAAATTAAAATAAAATAAAATAAAATAAAAGATATGTATAAATAAGTAGATACACTATGTCAATGACTAAAAATAAAGCAATAATTTTAAGTACTTAAATCTACCCAAATTATCTTACAGATTTAATACAACTCCAATAAGTATTCTAATAGTTTTTAGAATTTGATAGCATTTCTAAAGATTATTTAGTAATGCAAAGTATCTCTTAGAGCAAAAAAAATGATAATGAAAATTATTTTCATTCCTAAAATATCTGACTATAAGAAATATACTACAACTACAATAATCAAGACATTGTGATACTGAATTTGATTATAGTTCAATTCATCATTGGTCAGTACTGAAAAATCTATCTCTTTTATAATAAGTGGTGTTGGAAAAACTATATATCTCTTTGGATAAAATATATTCCAAACTATCTTGTTCTTTACCCCAAAATTAATTTTAAATGAATGGATCTGAAATTTTAGCATTATTAAGCCTCTTGAAGAGAAGTTAGGAGAAATCATTATGAACCTAGAGTCCACAAACATGTATTGGATAGGATACAGCACAAAGCTGTACCTATACATTCACAGGAGAGTGGATAAACACATTGGGTGCATTTACTCGCATACCATGGGACACTACCCCGTAATAAAAGGGATTCAATTATGAGCACATGATGATGGAGAAAAACCACATAGATATTATTCTGAGTGAAAATATTTGGACACAAGTAGTTACAAATTATAGGATTAAATTTGTGTAAAGTCAAAAACATACAAATTAATCCTTAATTATAGAAATCCTAAAGTAGTGTTTCTGCAGGTGTGGGTGTGTTGAGTGCAAGTACTCAGGGAATTTCCTAAAGGAAAAAGGTGTAGAGATGTGGTGAAAATATTGATATGTACAATTGTCAAAATGCATTGAACAAAACACTTGATGTATATCTTTTACATGTGTAAGTGGCACTTTAATTAAAAAGAATTAAGACTGTTAGAAACTAAAAATCTGACCATTGACAGTCTTCTTCTGGATTCCACAGTGTACACTCTGCTTTTAGGTATCCAAACGTCTTGCTCCTTAAATTTAATTCATGTAGTAAAGATGAAAAAAACTTAAAACAGCAATCATTGGATCACACACAGCTACTTGTCCAGAAATAGCTATGCTTTATACTAGAAGTATAAAAGAAATATAAAAATAAAATTGTACCACAAGAAATAGCAAAGTATAATTTTAGAGGAATTATACATATAAGGGAAAAGAAATGTGTACATTCAGGTACATATCTAGTCTTTATTTCATCACTAAATGATATACTTTATAATTATTTTCATGTTAGACACATATTGAAGTCTTGTCATGTTTACAATGGCTTTGCTTTGAATACTATTATAATATAATTTGATTCACAACATTCTATGACCCTTATATATTTATGGTGAATTTGACTTGTTACTGCTACAACATGATCCTTTCTATATTTTCTTAATTTAATCTTTGTTGTGTTTTTTCCATTATACTCTCCTGCCCCTAGCAAGCACCATGCTCTCGTCCATGTTCATGAGTCCTTTTTCCTTTCTCCTCAATCCCTCCACACCCTAACACCCCTGTCCCCAGCTGTCATCCTGCTCTCCATCTATGAGTCTGTCCCCATTTTCATCGTTAGTTCACTTTGCTCATTAGATTCCACAGACGGGTGAAATTATATGGTATTTGTCTTTCTCTGACTGGCTTATTTCACTTAGCATAATGTGATCCAGGTCCATCTGTACTGTCTCAAAGGGTAATTTTTTTTCCTTTTTTATAGCTCAGTAGTATTTCATTGTGTAAATGTCCCATAGTTGTGTCATTCACTCATCTACTGATGGACACTTGGGCTGCTTCCATATATTGGTGATTGTAAATAATGCCGCGATGAACACAGGGGTGCTTAGGTTCTTTTGAAGTAATATTCTGGGTTCCTTGTGATGTATTCCCAGAAGCAGAATGGCAAGGTCAAAAGGCAGATCCATTTTTAATTTTTGAGGTATCCCCATACTGCTTTCCACAGTGGCTGCACCAGTCTGCATTCCCACCAACAGTGCCAAAGTCTTCCCTGTCTCCACATCCTTGCCAACATCTGTTGTTTGTCAATTTATTGATGATAGTCATCCTGCAATTGTGAGATGATATCTCATTGTGATTTTAATTTGCGTTTCTCTGATGATTAGTGATATTAAGCATTTTTTCATATGTCTATGGGCCATCTGTATGTTCTTCTTGGAGAAGTATCTATTCAGGTCCTTTGCCCATTTTTTAATTGGGTTGTTTGTTTTTGTAGTGTTGACTTTTGTAAGTTCTTTAAAAATTTTGGATATTAATCCTTTTCAGATGTATGGAGAATATGTTCTCCCATTTTGTGTTTTTTTTTTTTTAATTCTGATGATTTCTTTTGTTGTGCAAAAACTTTATTTGGATGAGATCCCATTTGTTTATTTTTCTTCTTTATCCCCCCTTGCCTGGGGAGTTGTATCCAATAAAAAATTGCTATGTGTGATGTCTGAGATTTTGCTACCTATGTTTTCTTCTATAATTTTTATGGTTTCAGGTCTAACATTTAAGTCTTTGATCTATTTTGAATTTATTCTTGTGTATGGTATAAGAAGGTGCTCTACTTTCATTTTTGTGCACATATCTGTCCAATTTTTTCAATATTATTTATTGAATAAGCTATCTTTAGTCTACTGTATGTGTTTGCTTCCCCTGCCAAATATTCATTGACTATAAAATGGTGGGTTTATTTCTGGATTCTCTATTCTGTTCCATTGATCTTTGTGTCTGTTTTTATGTGATACCATGCTGTTTTGATTACTACAGCCTTATAGCATAGTTTGATATTAGGTAGCATGATTGCTCCAACTTTGTTCTTCTTTCTCAAGATCACTGTTGCTATGTGCTCCTTTGTGTTTCCATATAAATTTCTGTCTTGTTGAGTGGCTTCTCAGGTGCTCAGGAAACTAGGAAGTCAAATGTTAGCTACTCTGCCAACTAAGTCACTTGGTCCTTTTTTGACTAAATGGATGGGTGACAAATATTGATTTAATCTTAATAAGCTTTAAAACATGGGCTCTGATTTCTGACCCTGGGTTATTTCAATTGAAAACTTGACATTTGACGTCCTTTCCTTAATATGAATTAGACAATTTAAAAGATTCAGACACTTGAGAATTTGGGACCCAAAAAGCTATCAAAAATATAACATTTAGCCTTTCCAAGGTCCAGAAAAATGATATGCGTATATTGATGTGATGCTTAGGGAAACAAGAATGGTCTCGCTTGACAAGATGGTATGTGCTGCTTAACATGATTTACATGAAAAATAAAAGAGTGAGAGCATATACATATGTATGTGTATATATATGTATGCATGTGTATATATGTATATGTATACCTGTGCATACATATAGGAGTAAGTAATCTATTAACAAAATACATAATATCCTTAATTAAATTAAAATCAATTCTGCCTCATTTGTTTTTTTTTAATCTAGACACACATGTACCTTTTTAAAACAATATGCCTGAATAACACTATTTTTTGATTCCTGCTTTATTTTAAATAAAATTTAATTATAGTTTAAATAAGCTTTGTCCTCAAATTATATTCTAAATTTTCACAACATACAGTTTTCAAAGCAACGTAAGATTGCAACAATGTTATTAAACTTAATTATTTCAAAGAGCAAATATTTAAGGGAAATATTCAGGTCAAATCATTGCATTTATTGTAGGCTACTACCCTTTCTAAATACTGGCACAGTATGGCACAATCATTACTCATATTTCTTATAATAATGTTGAAATTAGCTGAGCTAAACATAACTTAAAAATACAGTTATAACTAAAAATATAATTTAAAAGTACAATTCTTTATTATACTATAGTTAGAAGACATTATTAGTTGATCTAATAACTATCCTCTCTCATTAACATCATTTAATGAGACTTTTAATAAATCCCAAGTATTAGAAAGAAAAGATGAGCATTGGCATCAAAGAACAAAGAATGAAGGTCATTAAAACTAGCAAGTTTGACCCTCTGTGCATATAGATTCTGCTTCACTCTTTGAATTAAGATGCTAGGAGTAGTTGTCATTTGTATGAAGTGCATATTGAAATTGGGAAAAGACTGTGAAAGGCTGCTGGTATAATATGTATACATTAGAGATTACGTAGAGATTATTACTTTCCTGGCTTTGTATTTTGTGCATCTTGTGCTATATTTTCATGTAAAGTACAATGAGACATAAATTCTACCTTCATAAGATTACAGTATTGTGAGGAAATGAGAAAGCTATATTAAGCAAATAATCATACAAATATTTTAAAATAACCAGAATAAGTGCTATCAAGTAGAAATACTTGATTTTAACAACCTGAAATTTTTGGATCAGTTCTAGTAAAAGATGTTCCAAGAAAGGACTGGTTTATGAAAGCCTTGTATTTTAACTAGCATTTCCCCCTCTTTATTCCCCTCTGCCCTGTACAACCCTTCTACCATTACTCCCCTCTTAGTTCATATCCATGGAGTATATATATATATTCTTTGGCTTCTCCATTTCCCATAATATTCTTAAAATCCCACTGTCTATTTTAGACCTACCATTTATGCTTATTATTTCCTGTAGCTTTTTCTCCATTCTCCCTCCTTCCCCTTCCTGTCGATAACCCTCCATGCGATCTCCACTTCTGTGACTCTGTTTCTGTTTTAGTTGTTTGCTTAGTTTGTTTTTGTTTTTAGATTCAGTTGTTGATAATTGTGTTTGTTGTCATTTTACTGCTCATAGTTTCGATCATCTTCTTTTTCTTAGACAAGTCCCTTTAACATTTCATATAATAAGGGCTTGGTGATGATGAACTCCTTTAACTTGACCTTATCTTGGAAACACTTTATCTGTCCTTCCATTCTTAATGATAGCTTTGCTGGACAGAATAATCTTGGATGTAGGTCCTTGCTTTTCATGACTTTGAATACTTCTTTTAAGTCCCTTCTTGCATGTAAGGTTTCTTCTGAGAAATCAGTTGATAGTCATAGTGGAACTCCTTTGTAGGTAACTGTCTCCTTTTCTCTTGCTACTTTTAAGATTCTCTGCTTATCTTTTATATCGGGTAATGTAATTATGATGTGCCTTGTTGTGTGCTTCCTTGGGTCCAGCTTCTTTGGGACACTGAGCTTCCTGGGCTTCCTGGAAGTCTATATCCTTTGCCAGATTGGGGAAGTTCTCTTTCATTACTTTTTCAAATAAATTTTCCATTTCTTGCATTTCCTCTTCTCCTTCTAGCACTCCTATGATTTGGACATTGGAATGTTTAAAGTTGTCCTTGAGGTTCCTAAGCCTCTCCTCATTTTTTGGAATTCTTGTTTCTTTATTCTGTTCTGGTTGAATATTTACTTCTTCCTTCTGCTCCAAGTCACTGGTTTGAGTCCTGGTTTCCTTCTCTTCACTGTTGGTTCCCTGCATATTTTCCTTTATTTCACTTTTCATAGCTTTCACTTTTTTCTCTATCTTGTGACCATAATCAATTATTTCTGTGAGCATCCTGATTACCAGTGTTTTGAACTCTGCATCTGACAGGCTGGCTGTCTCTTCATCACTTAGTTCTAATTTTGGAGATTTGATCTGTTCTTTCATTAGGGGCATATTTTTTTTTCTTAGTATGCCTGTTACATTCTAAAGGATGAAACCTTAGATATTCGTCAAGGTGGGGAAACCCACTTCACTGCATTGTGGTGCTGTATGTGGGGGAGGGGTCATGCCCAAGCTGCATGTCTCTGCCCCTCCTTCCAGTCTGAGTGAATGTTTTTTTCTTTAACTCCTTGGTTGTTGGACTTCCATACAGTTCAATTTTCTGTCAATTCTGGTGTTTTTTTTTTTTTGTTTGTTTGTTTCTAAATTTGTTGTTCTCCTTTTGGTTGGGGAGGAGGCAAAATGTCTCCACCTTATGCCTCCATCTTGGCCTGAAGTCTTAACTAGTATTCTTTTTTAAATGATAACCAAAATATCACATTTAAGTAAGCATTTCCTTGAATTAATGTTTCCTATTCATTTACAACAACATATAAAACAATATGAATATATTTGTACCAATTTAGCAGCATTATTCATAAGAGCCAAAAGGTGGAGATGGCCTAAATGTCCATCAATGGATGAATAAATAAACAAAATGTGATAGATACATATAATGGTATATTGTTAAGCTTTAAAAAGGAATGAAATCGTGATACAGGCTGCCCATGGATGAACCAGAAAAACATGCTAAGTGAAGTAAGCCAAACACACAAAAGGACAAATATTGCATGATTCTACTTATCTGAGGTATAGAGTACTAATACTCATAGAGATATAAAATAGAATGGTGGTTGCCAGGGGCTTGTGGGAAAGGAGAATGGGGAGTTACCATTCAATGGGCACAGCGCTTCAGTGTGGAATAACAAAGCTCCATAGCCAGATGATGAGGATGGTTTCACAATAATGAGAAATGTATTTAATGACACTGAATTATACAATTTAAAATGGTTATAATCTTAAATTTTATGTCTCGTGTACTTTATCACAATAAAGAAAATAGTATGGCTCTCTGAAAATCCTAGTAAATAACAGCTTGAGAATAGTAAAATTGCTTGAAGTACCAATAATTAACCAATTAAATGCATTTAAAGTCTACATGTATGTAATATT
Organism: Glossophaga mutica; assembly: GCA_039655065.1. Lineage (NCBI taxonomy): Eukaryota > Metazoa > Chordata > Mammalia > Chiroptera > Phyllostomidae > Glossophaga > Glossophaga mutica. The sequence continues at coordinate 168,284,189 of CM077304.1, read as the reverse complement.
TTTGTAACAGCTAAATTATTTAAAGACTTACTTAGTTTCAACTCTCCTTTACCATAACTCACCTTTTAAAAAACACTTAATGAAATTCAAATTATGTTTGCATCCTGCTATTCAAATCCTTCCATCAGATTCACAGTCCCCTCCTCCCATTTAGAGGATTAATAGATAAAAGTGCCAGGGAGATTCCAGATGCCAGCAGCATCAGCTCCTTGAGGAAGTGACCTTTTTGCAGGAGATGGTCTCCTGACAATGGGCCATATGCATCTGCACAAACAGCTGCTCCCTGGCGAAAAGGTCCTGGAGTGTAGGTGACATCATACAAAACTGTCTGCAGTGCTTGTCTGAGGCTCCAGGGAGACAGTGGACCCTGCAGAACAGCTGGTGGCTGGAGTTAGCAGGCAGGATGCTGACTTTAAAGACAAAGCTGGGGCAGTATGATTCTTTATCGGAGGGTTTCAAAGTCCTTAAGGAAATCTGCACTATTCCCTCTTTTACAGCAAGAATACCCTATCCTTAAAGGAGAGAGGGTCACACATTGTGAATGTCTTCTTTGCACATTAATAGGTATCTATGAAGTGAAGAATGACAAAGACAGGAGCTCTCAGGTGAACCAACCAGGAGGTTCAGGGATCAGTGCCGTTGAGCCCTCCACCCCTCATTACCCTTTCCCATACTCGCCTCTTCTTCAGGCAGTCTGACTAGGAGGTTACATAGGGGGCCATAGGGGTGAGCTTTACCTTCACTTCCCCAGCCACCCAGAACCAGGTGTGCGAAGAACTCCATCACGACAGGCCTACACCTGAGCAACGAGGAGAGGCAGGCCGCAGGTGCCATTTCTATGGGTTATGGAGGCAGAAGGACAACCTCACAGTGCCCGGAGAATGTAATTGGAAGGGGAAACTAAAACCCAGCACTATAGTAAACTACAACTGAAAAGACTGGAAATAAAGACGAAACAGGAAGGGGACCTCTAGGACCTTTCCCTGGGGAACCTCAGGAGGGAGGTTTTCTCATTATGGCTATTTTATGACTTTCAGCCATCAAATGAAGAAAAAATCTGAGAAGAGGAAATTTCCAAGTATGATATTTGTTTCATTGTGGATGTTTCTTCATTAATATTTATTTTTAAGCTACTGCATTAAAACATCTTGATTAAAAAAAGAAAATAGTTGAATCACACATGATCAAGCAGAACAGATTATTTTCTGTATTTACAAACTGTGTTAAATTTTCTCATAATGATTTCTTTAGAAGCAATATTAGAAATGTTCATTGAAAAATAACCACTATAGTACAGCACTAAAAACCTAAATAACATCTTAGACACATAATTGGAGACCTGTCAGATAATTAATGTGTGCAGTTACAAAACTAATTCTTTAAATAAAAGGCAATAAACATAAAACCTATTTCTAAATAACATGAACAGATCCCAAAACAAAAGACTGGCCTGTGGTAAGAGTGCAGTAAACACAGAAACGGTGAGGACCACACATCCATCGACACTGAGGGCCCAAGTTTGATCTGTAAAACTTCATATTTTGAAGTGAAGACATTCTCTGGTCATCTAATGGAACAAAAATTTACACTGTAGTGTATCTTTAAAATTAATTTGCAGCTTTTAAAATCAAACTTAAAGTTATACAGTTATAAAGACCATTAACAATCTCCTTATTTTAACATCTTCCTAGTAACTATTAGTTTACTTTACATGAGATATTGAAGATGACTTTTTAAAATTTTTTATTGTTCAGTTAGGGTTGCTCCCATTTCCCCCCCATTTCTCTCCCTGCCCTCCCTCCCCCCACCTTCCACATTCAATCCTCCCCCTGCCCCCTGTTGTCTTTGTCCATGGGTCTTTTGCACATGTTCCTTGACTTACCCTGCCCTTTGCAAAGCACCATCCTCCTTCCATTTTTATTGTTAAAAATATAATCAACACATGATATTCCAAACTCCTTGTTTTAGTTCATGTGTGTCTCTATTGTTTGATCATTTGTCTTCAAATCCATGACACTCTATGTTTCAGATCAAAAGTTCTCAACTTTTTTGGTTTCTGGAATCCCCAATCTCAGTAATTATTTTATATTATCCTAAGACCAAAAGAAATACCTATAATACTCATTTTTGGAAGTAGTTAGGTCCAAACTAAGTATTTATACCTAGCAACATAGTACCTATATGAAAGAAGCATACCCACTAATTGAAAATAAAACATGTGTCTAATTCTAAAATAACCACACCTGTTTACTAATGGAATGTGTATACATGCAGGGCAACGTACATACAGTTATACCTTAGGACCAGATAGGAAACGAAGTGCACACGGTGTGTGCTAGAGGTCAAACATCACTGATACCCTCAAAACTTATGACATCCAAGACGCTTCTGAGCATTCATTACAACATCCTGGAATTCCTCAGTACACAGTTTGAGAATGATGATTTTAGACAATATTTTTGACTTGTTTATTTAGCAAGTTTGTGAAAGTATTTTTTTTGAAAAATCTTGTTTCCAAGGCTACCAGGGATTAGCATACAATTTCCACAAATATCTGTCCCTCTTTATTTAAAAAAGCAAAACAATTTTTTTTGAAAAAAGGACTTCTACCTACAATACAATATTTTAACATCAAAGCAAAGTCAAAGAAAGAGAGCTGGCTTTGACTTTGTCACTGTTACATCGCCTTGGTATTCATCTGTGAGCAAGCTTGGTACCTGTCTATTCTTAACATTAAAAGAATAAGTATTTGACATAAAGTCTTCATTTTCCTAAGTAAAAATATCCAAATAGGCAGAATGCTTTTATAATTATTCATAAAGCTCCAAAAATCCAAATATTCCATTACTCACCCAAATATTAGTATGAAATTCTCATACTACATTATTTTTCAATGATCATTTGGAATTTCTGGAGGCTACATTACATCATATAATCAAAAAAAATGAAACAGGACAAAAATAATGTGTGAAATAACTTCCTTAAAAATGGTATTTCCTTGCTTCCTCTCACTTTAGAATATAAAAACTGTCTGTGTAGTCATGTTTCTTATTATGAATTTTTTTTTAAATATTAGTCTGCAACCAATATCCCCTTTGAATTTAGCATTATGGACTTTTAAAAATCATAATGATTATTTTCTCATTTCATCTCTGTAATATAAAGAGTTTGGAGGCTGTGATTGGTGTCCTTACAAAATCAATTCCATTTTGGTCTGAGATCATACTTTGCATGATTTTTAAAATTGATAAATGTATTCTATGGCCTAGAACGTGGTCTATTTGGGTTAATGTTCTGATGATGTATATGATACATCTTTTGAAATTTTCCACTGTTCTTGGATGATCCGTTCATTTTTTTCTTCGTTTTTTTAAATATTGCCTTTTTAGTTTGGGAAGTTTCTATTGATCTGTCTTTAAGTTCAATGATTATTTCATCAGTCATATCCAGTTTCCTGATGAATCAATTCTAGGTATTCTTTTTTTTATTGAATTTATTAGGTTGATATTGGTTAATAAAATTATATGGGTTTCAGTTGTATAATTCTATAATATATCATCTATATATTATATTGTCTGGTCTTTATTTTTGTTATGCTGTTTTTATTTCATTTTTATTATTTTTAATTGCTGTTCATTTATAGTTGTCACACATTTTTTTCTCACTCTTCTTCCCTTCCCCGCCCCCTTCCCCCCTCCACTCCCTCCCCTGTCACCACAGTCAATCCCCACTCCATTGTTTGTGCCCATGGGCCTTCTCTCCATGTTCCTTGACTTGCCCCTTGCCCTTCTTTCTCCCATTATCTCCCTCCTCCTCCCCCTCTGGTCACTGTCACTGTCAGTATGTTCTTATTTTCATGTATGGTTGTATTTTGCTTATTTGTTTGGTTGATTAGGTTCCACTTATAGGTGAGATCATATGGTATTTCTCTTTCACTGCCTGGCTTATTTCATTTAGCATAAGGTTCTCCAGTTCCATCCATCCTATCTCAAAAAGTAAGAGTTCCTTCTTTCTTTCTGCCATGTAGTATTCCATCATGTAAATGTACCACAGTTTTTTGACCCACTCATTTACTGATGGGCACTTAGGCTGTTTCCACCACTTCACTATTGTAAATAATGCTGCTATAAACATTGGGGTGCATAGGTTCTTTTGAATTGGTGTTTCAGGGTTCTTAAGGTATAATCTCAGCAGTGGAATAACTGGATCGAAAGGCAGTTCTGTTTTTAGTTTTCTGAGGAAATTCTATACTGTTTTCCACAGTGGCTGCACCAGTCTATATTCCCACTAAGAGTGTACTAGGGTTCCCTTTTCTCCACAACCTCACCAGCAACTTGTTTGTTGATTTGGATATGATGGCCATTCTGACCAGTGTGAAGTGTTACCTCATTGTGGTTTTAATTTGCATGTCTTTGATGGTAGTAATACTGATCATCCTTTCATATGTCTCTGGGCCCTCCATATGTCCTCCTTGAAGAAGTGTCTATTTAGGTCCTTTTCCCAGTTCTTAAATGTGTTATTTGTCTTCCTGGTGTGGAACCATGTGAGTTCTTTATATATTTTGGAGATCAAACCCTTGTCTGAGGTATCCTTGGCAAATATGTTTACCCATACAGTTGGTTCCATTTTCATTTTGTTGATGTTTTCTTCAGCTGTGAAGATTTTAATTTGAAGTAGTTCCATTTGTTTATTCTTTCCTTTATATCACTTGCCCCAGGGGATGTATCAGTACAAATATTGCTGCATGGAATATCTGAAATTTTCCTGCCTACGTTCTCCTCTAGGACTTTGATAATATCATGACTTAGGTTGAAGTCTTTTATCCATCTCTAGTTTATCTTGGTTTATGGTGTAAGTTGGTAATGAAGTTTCATTTTTTTTGCAAGTACTTGTCCAGATCTCCCAACACCATTTCTTGAAGCAGCTGTTTTTACTCTGTTGTATGCTTCTGTCCATTTTGTCAAATACTAATTGACCATAGAAACATGGGTTTATTTCTGGTTTCTCTGTTCTGTTCCATTGTTCTATGTGTCTGTTCTTATGCCAGTAAGGGATTGTTTTGATTATAGTGGTCTTGTAATATAGCTTGATTTCAGGTATTGTGATCCTTCTAACCATGTTCTTCTTTCTCAAAATTGCTGAGGCTATTTGGAGTAATTTATTGTTCCATATAAATTTTTGAAATATTTGTGTTGACAGCTGCAGTTACTCTGTTGCCGAAACAGAGGCCAGAACAGAGCCGAGACATGCATGGTAACTATGCTGCCTGTTGGCCATCACCAGATGAGTAGGCCAAGAGCTGGCAGAGGCCTGGAGGAGAGCTTCCTGGGATGTGCACTGTGAAGTAGTTACCCCATGATTTTCCTTGTGATTCTTTCTTAGAGTTTCATTTTTTCTGCTCTATATTTATATTGTCTACTTTTTTTGTTACATCTCTTAATTTTACTCATTTTAATTATTTTAAATTATCTTTTTTTATAATTCTAACATCTTTGTTGTATTAGAATGTAATTCATTTCTTGTCTTTTCACACTATGTGTTTAGTTGTTGGGTTTTTTTTTTTTGTTGTTGTTGTGTGTGTGTCTTTTAATATGCTTTATCATTTTTTTTGTTGAAAGCTGGGCATGTTTTGTCATGTCACAGGAACTAAAAAGTAAATGGGCCTGTAGTTTGTAGATTTATGCAACCCAAGTAGAGATCTGGCTGTTAAATGTTTGCTGTGGCTGTGTGAGGGGTTTGAACTGTCTCTAGTCCTTGTTTTGGTTTTCCCTCTTGTCTCCTTTTTTGGCTTGATTTCCAAAGATTATAGTATGAAAAGGGAGGTAAAAGGTAACTTTTCAGTAAGAAGCCTGACAACACTATGTCAGCCAGGTGATTGAGATGAATAACAGTGATAAATCATTCTCATGTGATATAATGAAAATGTCACCTTACCTCTGAATCTTCTTTCCAGAAATTCATAAACCCAGTCTAACCCTGAGAAAACACATAAGACAAACACCAATAAAGAGACATTCTACCAAATTCCTAAGTAATAATTCTCTAAAATATCAAAGTCTAAAAATAACAAGGACAATTTTAGAAGCTATCTCAGCCAACAGGTGCCTAAGGAGACATGACCATTAAATGTGTTATGAAAACCTGAAATGATTCACGAAACAGAAAAATTTATTAGGTGGAAATGAAGGAAATATGAATAACTATGAACATTGGTTAATAACATTGCATTGCTATAGGTTCATTAAGTATAACAAGTGTGCCATTTCACTAATGTAAGGGGTCAACAACAGGATAAATTAGGTATGGTGTATATGGGAACTCTGTACAATAGTTACAGTTTTTAAAATCTAAAAGTATTCTGCGCTTATATAAAATCATAATTAGTTGCCATCTGAATTAAATACATGATTAGTATTTCCTTTGAAAAAAGGGGAAATAAGCAACTATTTGAATAATTCAATTTAATGGGATTTTATTCTGATCAAGAGAAGCCAACATAAGTGGGTAGATATAAAGCATATTCTAAACAATTTTTATAAACAGTAACATTGACTGGGAAGTATTGTTTTAAATAATAGCAATTTGGAGCCAAAATTTGAACTTGACATACCCTTTCTTGAGTTTAATTTTCTAGTCTGTTCTCTGCATAGAAGCAATAACTTATGAAATAAAATATTGCTCGTTGTGAGAGGAGGAGTTATTCTAAATGGGCCAAAACCTACAATTGGAAAGCAGATTTAACCACACACATAATACACTTCCATATGTATTTTTATATTGTGGTTTAGAGGAAAAACAGAAACTACTCATATAATTGTCTCCTAAATTTCAGCAGGAAATTTAGAGGAATGAAAATGAAAATAACTTCCAGTAACAGCATTTACAATCTGAGATAGCCTGGACACAATAAAAGACATCCTTAAAGAGTTTTAGCCAAAGGGTCATTAAAATAAAGCTGCTATTAAAAGTGTGCTCTTGAACTTGAATTCTTCTGTACATTAGAGAGCAGCATACACAAGCATACATTTATAAAGCATCATCAAGCTAGTGGATATATCTAGGTTTAATGATAAAACTTTACTTGACAAGAGCATGGAATAAACAGTATTAAACATTTAATAATAGTGCATATGCTGTTAACTTCTCTAAGTTGAGGAATTATAGAAGCCACAGCATTGATGTATATATTTTCACTTTTACAATGAATTATTGAATTATTTTGTCATGGAGTTGAGGGGGTGTTAATTAGCATTATTTTTTTTTACAATTCAAAAATCTAACCAGATCTGAATGAATCCATTATCAAAATTCAGTAACATTCTTTAGTTCGGTAACTAATTTTGTGGCTGTTATTTTCTAAGTGTTGACTTTATCAAATTCATCCATTTTAGTACAGGTTCTGCTTGCATATGATGACAGCACTATTGGATACCAGGAAAGCATCAGAGAGTATGCTGTAGTTTCCTCACACATATTTTAATTTAATATTTATTAAACCTAGAAGTAAGGCTTCTTGATTGTATTTTAGGGATGAGAATTCTGATGCTCAGAGAAGGTTACTAATGTTTTTCAGCTAATACACCTAAGAGGTTGAGGCAGCAAGATTTGAACCCTAAGATCATCTGTCTCTCAGGTCCATTCATTTTTGAGAAAGTCCAAGCCCTCCAATATTTTACAGCATGCAGCAAATAAGTAAATATGATGGCATGACCTGAATTTAGTAAAGTCATTTAGGTATATAAGATGCTCTGTAAATATTACAGGTTAGGAATCATTAGTCTATACAGGTACAGGAGCTGCAGTGTGCCATTTTGTGCTTCAATATGAAGAAAGCACAATGTTGCTGAATGGTAGCTCAGCAGTTGCTCTGGTGGATAGCAAGTTGGCTAGAGTCAGTAGTATTTCCAGACCATTTTCGAAGGACTATAATGTGCCAGACCCCCCCCAAAAAAAATGTGTCAAAAAAACTAGCAGGTAATGTAACTACTATTAAGAACATGGTCAACTCATTAGTATTTTTATCCTTAGAGTTATTTAGTAAAAATTTACTAGATTATATATTTTGTAAGGGCACCTTTTATTCAAGCTGGGTTTGATAAACAGAGTGTTAATAATTCTGCTCTCTACACTGAGACACTGTGAAGCTTTCTCACACCTGCAGTTGATGAAGATCAAGTTACTATAACTTGATGTTTCCAGGTGTTCTTAATCTATAGATAAAAATATCATTCTACACCAGACTAACAGGTATCAATGACCCTGAGCCCATACCCACTTCACCAACAGTGATTCCAGTTCATTGGTGCTTTTCTTCACCCCCAAACACCCAGCGTCTCTTCGTATGAGCCAAGGCTATTCTATGGAGAACTGCTGCAGCTTGCTGGGAGAATAAATAATTGGAAACTACTTTTGAAATAAAACCACACAGTTTCTGCTGCCCGACAGCTCTCATAGGCTTGGTTCCCTCAAAAGTGTTGCCTCTAAGTCTAGTTTAAGAGCTGGACATTGACATTCTATCTTCTCATTCAGTTGTGCAGCGAAGCTGGAAGATGCACCCACTGTGAGGGTTACTGCCAACACATTGCATTGGCCTCAGTTCATAAGGCTCCTGATTACATTAGCAAATAAGCTCTCCAAGAAATTAAATTTCTTCTTATCCTCAGGGACTGTGCAAACCAAAGAACAACAACAAAAGATCCTACTCTCTAAACACTTAAATTAGTTTTTCAGTTTAGGCTGTTGCCCTCTGACACATATGGCTATCTTCTCATTCTGGTACATTTACAAGCCATCTAGACCCAATAATGTCATTGTCATCACTGCTCTCTGGCCTACAGTATGTTTTATTTGAGAAAACAACTTCAACCTATGTGGTGAGGTACTTCTCCCATGAAGTACCTCAGCTTCCCTACCCCTGTACCACTATACATGTGGATCACTGTGTTGGTGGTAATGGCCTAAGTCTCTGTTCATTTTGGTTATAAATAGAAGCACCGCATGTCTGAGTGCATGCTTGTATTTATGCAATGTGATCAACAGTGACTGTGTTTGACCCCTCCTTCCAGCATTCAAGCTCCCAGTGTACATTGTTGTAGTAAAGGAGAGAAAATATAGTTCAGCCTAACACAAATCCAAATTATATAGCCTCCATGTACAAATATATAAACAGTAGTCACAAAAAAGTCATTGGTTAAGAGTTCAAGATTTATAGTTTTTAGAATATTTTGAGCATTTATTACATTTTTGTTTCTTTTTTCTTTTCTTTTTTTATTGAATTTATTGGGGTGACATTAGTTAATAAAATTATATAGATTTCAGATGTACCACTCTATATACATCATCTGTATATTGTATTGTGTTCACTACCCCAAATCAAGTCATTTTTCCAGCACACACTTTTCAGATAAAAGCTGATATTTGAAAAATCCTGTTAACAGCATAGGTTATGTTATACAAATGTCCTTTAGTTTTGCTTTGACAGGTTAGAAGGCAATTTAATGGTTCAGAAACCCCAGTCAATTTTGGGCATTATTTTCCATCCTAGATAAATTCAATTAATGAATAAAACAGAAGAGTTTTTGAGGTGTCTTCAGGTCATAAATTCCTGGAGCCATATAATGTCCTTTCCAGAAAAGAATACTATTGGTATGATTGCTACTTCTTTTTAGAATATTGGCACAGAGATATGATTTAGGTCAAATGCATATGTGAAAAATAACTTTTTAATACAACCTATAATTGCATGCTTCTCATGTACTATAATATGATTTAAAGCCAATAACATGTAGGTTATTTTTCTGGTCCCCTGAAATGAAAATTTATCAGAGATTACTAAGGACTCTAATATCTAAGACAGCCATATTTCTTAACAGAATATTGTTGTCTCAAGGGCAGATTAGTGCAGTAGGTTATAAATACTACAAGTGTTTTAGAGTAATAGATACATGGAACAGACTGGTAGCTGTCAGAGGAGTAGGAGGAAAGACTAGATGAAAGCAGATGCAGGAATTAGCCAAACGACACATATGACAACATGACCCGTGACAACAGACAACAGTATGGTGGTAGCCAGAAGGAAGGGGGTGAGGAAGGAGGGGAAGTGAAAAATTGGGGGGTGGCAGGAGCAGGGCATCTGTAAGAGTGTAAACAATAAAAATAAAATAAAAAAATAAAGAAATAAAAATAACATTCATTCTAGGCACCATCAGAAAACATGAAGTTTCAGAACTGGAACATACTTGTGTTAAAGATGAAGTCGGTTGCGTCAGAATTAAAGTTGCTGTACCTTAGTCACAGTGAATTTGGTGAGAACTCTAATTTTCTCTTTTCCAGTTCTATAAATTTTCTACTGTGCCAGTCCTTGCAGTATTTGTGTTTTGAACATAAAAATAAGTTTTAAAAGGGAAACTTACATTATAGTTGTTGTGGTTCCAACTTCCTTTCTTAGAAGTTCCAAAGGCCCCAAATTGTCATCAGATAGTCCTTCTCAACTGGGACAGTTTTAGCCACAGGGAAAGATTGGCAATGTCTGGGGGCATATTTTTTTAAATTATTTTTTATTGTTGTTCAAGTACGGTTGTCTGCATTTTCCCCCCACCCCAACCATCCCCACCTCCCTCCCCTGATCCCACCCCGTCTTTGTCTTGGTTTTGTCCATGTGTCCTTTATAGTTGTTCCTGAAAACGCTTCCCCCTTTTCAGCCCATTATTCCCTCCTACCTCCCCTCTGGTTACTGTCAATTTGTTTTCAATTGTTACAAAAGCAAAGTTGTGAAGGGAGAGGGGAGGTTGCCACTAGCAACTGCTTAATGCTAAATGTTTTACAATCCAGAAGACAGCCTTGCCAACCAGGAATTTTCTGGCCTGCATGTCACTGGTACCAAGGCTGAGATAGTCTGTGTTAGCTTTTCTTTCACCTAAATTATCTGATCTCAAATGACAAATAGAATCTATCTCATATGCCACCTCCAGTCAATAGTAACTATATTGAGCTTTGCTGAAAACAAAAATAACAGGCATGTGTTCCATCTGCTCAGAGAGAAGGAAATGACTCTACCATGTATTTGCAGCTTAACCAACATTTTTTGAACATTTAATGTGATTGTTGTTTTCCATTAGTGAAGTTAGAATTGCCAGTGTTTGTCATTTCTTAAAAGCCTTTTTCCTAAATTCACTCCCTACAGATTTTTCCAGAATACTGTATTTTAAATTAGCATTAATATAACTCTTCTGGCATACAGAGTTTTATGTAGCTTATTCATGGCACATATAAATAATCTAAGAGCATTTTTTCTTAAATTTTCAATTATAAAAGATGTTTTATTTTTCAAACGTATTTCTAGTTGGTCACAAATTGATACTTTAAAAATATAAAAATGAGTAACCACAGAAATACTTTTAAAAAGACATACACAAGGCACATTTTAAAATTATTAGAGTCAATAAACTTAAATAAATGACCTTCCAATTCATTATACAACTTCTAAAACATTCTCCATTATAGTATTCTTCTCAGGGAGATTAGGCAACATTGTTTATGGACCAGCAAAGATATGAGGAGTACAGCAGGAGCATCATAAGTTATTATTTTATTTAAATCTGCTTGTCCATTCCACAAACATGCATTACAAGCCTGGTGTGCCATGCACTTCACTAGGTTCCAGGAATGCACAGATGACAAGCAGCCTCAGTCTTCAGGAACTCCCTCTCCAGGGGAAGAGTTATAAATATTTTCAGTGGAACTGAGAGTCAATAGAAGGTATTAGTCATCATGAGTAACATGCGAGTGTAGCGGATGCTGAGAGAATCCCTGGACTGAGAAGACCATGTCACAAATATTTCTTTGGTGTAGGACCCATCTGTCAACTTAAGGATGGTTGGTGTCTTTGCTAAAGGGAACTTCTTTGCCAGCTTCATTGTTTAGAAATATCTTTTGCATACAAGTGTTACCAAACTGAGGAGGTGAAAACTGCTTGTGTATTTACAAGATAACATGATGATTGGCCATGACTGCCCCTCGAGTCATTTATTCCCCTTTAGTTCAATTCCAGGCTGTTTAAAGGTATTTAAATCCCCATGATTGTGGGAAATGACACGAGAGCCACTGCATTTTCAGGAATGAACATGTTTCCAATAGGTTTTTGCTGTGGGCAATAGTAGTCCATCTGACTTTGAGACCGGGAGTTGGTAGCCAAGGCCAACAAGATGCTTAAATGGGTGTTTTACTAGAACTATTGCATAATAATTAAAGTATTTTTAAAAGCTTATTATCTTCCTCAAAAGGGAGACCATTCATTATTCTTCTACTGATTTAAAACAGATAGCTAGAAAGAAACATACGTGTTGTTTACTTTTTAGTTACAATTACTTTTTCTTATCTTTAATAACAACCCTCTCAATTAATCTTTTCATGACTTGGAATTTGCATGGCTAACAATACCACTCAGACTCATTTTCCAATGTAAAACATGTTGGTTTTAAATTACATGTATCTATATGAGGCTGAACAGCCTTTGAAAAATGTTGCTGGAGTTGGGCTATCACAGGATTAATGCAGGTATTGAAATCTTGCCACTCTGTAATTCTGAAGCAATGCTGTTGTCAATGCACAGCAGATTTATTGTACTTTAGTTTGTTTTTCCCCTCACCTGAGGACATTTTTTTCATTGCTTTTTTAGAAAGATAGAAGAAGGGGGAGAGGAGGAGAGAAAGAGAAACATCAATGTGAAAGAGAAGCACTGATTGATTGCCTCATAAAAGTTCCCCAATTGGGAACCACATGAGGATGAAGTTCCAAGCAATTGTTACACCAGCCAGGGCTGTGCTTTAGTTTTTAAAGATTTTATTTATTTATTTTTAGACAGAAGGGAAGGGAGAGAGAAAGAGAGGGAGAGAAACATCAATGTGTGGTTGCCTCTAACACGCTCACCACTGGGGACCTGGCCCGCAACCCAGGCATGTTCCCTGACTGGGAATCAAACCAGCAACCCTCTGGTTCACAGGCTGGCTTTCAATCCACTGAGTCACACCAGCCAAGGCTGTACTTTAGTTTTGATGTGACATTTCATTCAAACAGTTTAGGAAACGAAGATAGTAAAATTATTTTTAAAAACCATTAGGCTAGTGATTGTTTCTATTCTCATTACCTTCAAGTGTATTATACCAAAAGATAAGTAAGAGGAGCAAGCCATTCAAACAAAATAGAATTGTATATGGAGACATTATTATTAATGTTTGCAAGTGATTAAATAAATCATAGTGAATTTTTTCTAATGCAGGTCAAATATACAAAAGTGATATAGACAATGGAAATAATACTTCAGAAAAAGCAGTCATCTGAATATTGGGTTACAGAACTACAAATTGTATTTTCCTATTGCTTGACTTATCTAAATTTTCCTATTATTATGCAGAGTTCTTTACCTATAAACTTAAAATATAGGTATGTGTTATTTTGTGGTATACTGTGGACTCTTACAATCTATGTGGCTCTGGACAAGTCACTTGTTTCCTCCTCCAATTTGTGACCCAGAATCTGAGGTTAGTTTAAGCATGGGTAGAGGGAAATTAAAATACAGATGACAGTAAGTTTGGTGACTATGCGTTGGTGTATATGATGGTTAAGACTTTAGCATTGGAAAAACAAATGCCACTTTTATTAGACTTTGATAATTTGTCCTGATATCTCACCGAAGTATATTTTGCCTTGTTCTTGTGACTACCAGTGGAGAAAGGAACCTGACTCAGCTTCTGGCTCCACACTAGGACTCTGCTTCCCCTAGCCTGCTGCCAGCCTTTTCCAGGGCTGCTGCTCTCCCCACCTCCCTCACCCTGCAAGCCCTGCCTCTTTTGAACAGGCCCAGATGAACACGGGGCCCACGTGCGTCTTGGCTCTCCAAGCACAGATTACATTACGAGTTGGACTGTGACTGTTACTCTAAATGTGCATTGGAATCATGATGCCCGGATCCTCCAGCAATTGATAGTATTTGTTTTAAGGTTAAAAATGTCTCCTGTATTGTAACTTTTTACTTTAAATTAGTTAAAAATTCACAAGAAGTTAAAAAAAATAGTACACAGTTTTCACGTACTCTTCACTCAGCTTCCCCTAAAGAGGAAATTTGACACGGACATAATACATTATAAAAAATCCAGGATATTGACTATTAATTACTATTAACTTACAGATCTTATTTGATTTCATCAGTTTTTACAAGCATTTTTTAAATGTTTAGTTTTATAAAAGTTTATCATACTTGCAGATTTGTGTAACCATCACCACAATCAGAAGAATACAGTTCTTCCATTACCCACCAGCAAGCTCTTTAGGTAACTTCTTAATAATCATATCCTTTCCCAACCCAAACCCTTGGTAAACAATAATTAATTCACCTTCACTATTCTTTTGAATTTTGTGAGTATTACATAAAGAGAACTCTTCAGTACATAACCTTTGAGATTGACACATTTCATGAAGCATAATAATGGATTTGAGTTCCATCCAAATTGTTTATGATAGTTCATTTTTTGCTATTGAAAGATAGTATTCCATGATAGTGATGTAACAGTTTGTTTATCCATTCACCTATTGAAAGGCATTAGGTTGTTTCCAATGTGGAAGAATGGCAAATATAACTGCTATAGAAATTCATATGCAGGTTTTTGTATGAATAAAAATTTTACATTCATCTAGTACACCAATTTTTCAACTGGTGTGTTACAAGACTTTTTAAAACATGTAATACTTGACTATTTAGTCAGGGGCACTGAACTATTTTCCCTTAGACTGTAAAAAAATGACAACAGTCAACATATCAATAGCCATCCATTATGAATGAATCAAATGCATATATATTTTGTCAGATTGGCAAAAATATTATAGACTTTTGAACTGCCACAGAATTTTAATAATTGTTTTATATGTGCCATGAAATGAAAAAGGTTAAAAATCGCTGATCTAGGATATGCACCAAGGAGGATGATTGCTAAGTTTTGTGGTATGTTTCATATTACAAGAAACTGACACATAATAAGTTCCCAAGTGCTAGTGCCACTCATCTTCCCACTAGCACTGTATGCAAAAGTCAGCTGCTCCACATCCTCACCTGCACTGGGTTCCATCGGTGATTTTTATTTTATTCATTCTGGTAGGTCTGTAGTAGTATGTCACGGCAGTGTTAATTTGCATTTTCTTAATGGTTAATATTGTTGTAAGTATTGTACGTTTATTTATCCATATTATTTATATATATTTTATGTATACTCTATGTAGCCTCCCGTAAAGAGGTATTTTAAATTTTGATTATTTTCTTATTGAATGCTTTTTATACTATTAAATTTAGAGAATATATAAGGTCATTTGTACAGAAACACATTGATATTTATGCTGTCCAATTTATTGTCCTGTGTTTTCTTCTACAAATTTTATTGTTTTATATTTTATATTTAATAGATCTGTAACATTGTTCTATAAAATTTTGATTATTTTTAAGATTTTTAAATATATAACCAAGGAATAGAAATACTATAGGAGTTAGAATAAATGTAAGTTTCATTCTGTTTGTCAAAAAATGCAAAATATATATTTAAACATGATAATCTTGTTTTTAGCTCTGCAAACTGAAATTTATATATTTTATTAAATCAAAATCTTTAAGATAATAAACTGCTTATATACCTAAGCATGAATAGTTTAAAATGTGTGGGTAAACATATATAAATATATTTCAAAATAAAATGTTATTGTAACTTTGCATATATGATTTCTATGGTAAGGTAATTATGGATTTGCTTACACAAATATAATTTGTTTTGTGTACTAAGAGAAGTTCAAAATTCAAAGATCATGTATGCTTTTCTTATTAAATGTGATTAAAATCTTAATTAACTTAAGACATTTTTTCTTTTAGTATCTTAAAATATAATCCAATACTACTAACTAAAATGGCTAAAGCATTAACTATTTCTTGTCAATATTTTTAAAAATATGATTCACAAATTCATTGATTTCCCCATTCTACATTTGATTTAAATTACTTAGATTATATTACTTACGTTAGCTTTTTAGTATTGAGGGGTAAGGAATGAAACTAAAATTACTTAATACTTATGTATCAGAAATGAAGATCTCCCCAATCCACTCCCCCATACAGAACACAATCACATTTCATCTTTGAAACTACCTAAAAGTTCAAACTCACTTCTTTTAAGTGAGGTAATTAATTTCCAGACAGATGAAGTAAATTACTGCAGAGTATCACTAGGTAGCCTCGCCAAAGCTTCAAAGCAGCTTTGTGTAATTTGCGAACCCTGCGTTACACTCTTAGAACTGGTTAGTACCTTAAATCATTTAAAAAATCTAGTTGAAGTAATTGAGTGAAATGATATTATCTTCTATTATGCTAGAACATTTGAAAAAAGTACAAAATGAAAAATCGTTTACTGTTGATTTTCTTGTTCCATTTATTTAGTTAATAAATTATTGACAATGACAGTTGAGAACTGGAATTTTATTTAAAAAATAACTCCAACAAATCAATAATAGAAATACTAAGAACACAATAAAACAGGTGATTTATTTGAGCAAACACTTACAAAAGAAGATACACCAAAGTACAGTAAATATATGAAATATTGAACATTGTTATCAGTAGAGAAGAGACAACCGGATGCACAGTGAGATGGCACTGCACACTGCCTGGGAAAGTTTTAATTAAAAAGATCAACAAAACCAAGATATGGAACTGGAGCTGAAGACTGCATTCACTTTAAAGACCCCTTTGGAAACGGTTTGGCAGGTTCTGATTAAATTAACTCTACGCAAACATAAAAACAGCATTTTACTTCTAGGTTTGATTGAAGAAAGAAAAGCACATGAAAAATGTAAGTGAATGTTCCTAACAATTTTATTCCTTATAACCAAAAATTGACAACCAAAAATGGAGAGTAAATAAGCAAAGCTTGGCAGAGTTATACAATAGACTACTACTGAGCAACGAAAAGGAGCAAAGTATTGATCCATTTGACATTGACAAATGGCTGAGCAGTGGCAGCCTTGTGCAAAGGAGTATATGCTCTGTTTTTTAGCTTATAAGAAACACTAAAAAGATAAAACAAAAACAAAAATCTAGTGGCTGAAAGGAGACTGTATTGCCTAGAGTAAGGGTTGAGGAGGGATTGATTGGGGGGTCATCTGGAAACTTGTAGAAAGGACTGAATATTCAATATTTTGATTGGTGGTTGTTACACCAGTGTATGCATTTGTCAAAGTAAACTAATATATACAAGGGTGGGGAAAAGCAGGTAAGAACTCTATGTCAATGTGTGCTTGAGTATAGCAAGTAGACTACAGAAGGTATAAATAATAAAGGCTGGCAATATGAGCACTTACAAGATTGTACCTAAGTGCACTGTGCCAGTGTGACATTCTTTTGAGTTAATAAAGCTATTGTAATAATCATAACCTGCATGACATTTTCCACATGAACATCTATAAACCTATTTTTGTCCTCCTCTGTATATGAAAATGGGTTCATTTTTATTTCTAAAAATTAGTTTCCAATAAAGTTGATTTAAGAAACAGACCGAGCAAATAAAAATTGAAACCTACAGTAGTGAAAGTTATATCAAGATGGAAAGCCCTGGCTGGTGTGGCTCAATGGATTGAGTGCTGGCCTGTGAACCAAAGGGTCGATGGTTTGATTCCCAATCAGGACACATGCCTGGGTTTCTAACCAGGCCCCCATTAGTGGGTATGTGAGAGGCAACCACACACTCTGATGTTTCTCTCCCTCTCTTTCTCCCTCCCTTCCCCTCTGTCTAAAAATAAATAAATCTTAAAAAAAAATAAAGTGTCTGGGTTCCCAGATCCGTGTGTTGACATTTACTATATGTGGGCCTTTGAAGAAATATCTTAACTAAGCTCTCCATAATTCAGCTTTCATAAATATTTTTTTAAATGAAGCTCTAAGATCATGCTCTAGGATTATCCTACTGATTAAACTAGGTCTGTCTATGAATCTTCTGGCATAGTTCCTGGAGCTCTTTAACCCTAAAATATTGTAGAATACAAGAGCAGCTTCACTTTACTAATGTGTATTATAAATGTAGTTTCAATGAGTACTTAATTTTTACATTTTACTATTTAATAAAATAAGGCAAAATAATTTTAAACATGATATATTCTATAATAGCATTTCCTGAACCAAACACTAATATTATTAGTTGTGATGAAATACATTCTAAAAATTATAAATTATATTTGACAGTGGGCTTGATAATTATATATATCAAAATATTTACTTAAATATAATGACACTTATTATTCATATCAAGAATATTGTTTAGGACATTCAATGATATGCAACTTCTTTGAAGCAGTGAAAGTTAAAAAACAAACTTAACAAAACTTTCATGATGACATAAGAACAAATTATTTTCCCAAATGTTAATGCATTCCATTATAGCCCAGGAATTACACAGAGAAGTGATACAAGCTAGAAAAAAGTGACAAAATAAATTTGAAGTGTAAAATATGAAATGAAAAGAACACCACCAAACAAACAAAAATATAGTAACACCAACAACATAAAAAGATAGCTAAGCCTTCATCGGGATGGCTCAGTTGGTTGAGAATCATCCCACAAACCAAAAGATCAGGTTGCAGGTTCAATTCTGGTCAGCACATGTGCCAGGGTTGTAGGTTCTGTCCCCAGTCAGTGTACCTATAAGAGAAGAGGCAACTAATTGATGTTTCTCTACCCAGATCGGTGTTTCTCTTCCTCTTTTTTTCCCTCCCTTACCCTCTCTTGGTAGATGATAGATGATAGATAGATGATAGATAGCTAGATAGATAGATAGATGATAGATAGAAAGTGAAATTACAAAACAAAATGAGTATTCCTTACATGCAAGTGCTGACACCCTAAACAATTCATTCCTCTGTTGAGTGATAAGGAGAGGAAAGAAAGGAGGAAAAGCGGGGGGCAGGGGAGAGGGAGGGAAATGAGATGTAGAAATGGAAGACAGAGATGATTGAAGTGTCTGGTGTTCTACAACAAATGCTACAAAAATAGAGATGGATTCACAAGTAAAAAAGAAATAGTTTCATCAAAGATGCTGGTCATCGAGCACAGGAGTAAAATGAAAAGATATGCCAGGAAGGGAGAAGGAGATAGATACAACAAAGTTCTAGATAATCAGTTTGTTGAGGAAAGGTTTTTAAAAACCCGAATACTATTTCAAAAGTATTCTGAATTCAAACTTGAAAAACTAGATGAAGACCTCCTGAGAATATAAGGTTGTCAGAAACAGGAAGTGTTGCATGTAATAAATGATTAATGGCTGATAAAGAATAAAATTTAGCCAATTGGCTTATTAAGTAAGCAATGAATCAGGCAGCATCTCATCCAGCAGATAGAAGGAGCCCCAGGCGCTTGTACAAAATGGACAGATTGTATAGGAAGCCCTGGCCAGTGTGGCTCAGTTGGTTAGAGTGTTGTCCTGTAACCAAAAGGTTGCAGGTTGGATTTCCAGTCAGGGCACATACATATGTGGGTTCTATCCCTGGTCTGGATAAATATGGGCGGCAACCAATAGATGCTTCTCTCTCTCATGAATGTTTCTCTCTCTCACTTCCTTTCTCTTAAAAAAACAAACAAACAAACAAACAAACAAACAAAAAAAAAAAACGAAGATTGTATAGGAAGAACAGTGAGTGGGGCAAGGTTGACCAGAAAACCCCAGGCTGGCTGATTAAAATTAAATTTCTAAAACAGACTGAAATATCAACTACATCCGGTATTAAATCTGGATTTTGAATCATGAGCGCAAGTGATGCCATTTTGGATCTGTGTCTTTCTCTTTAACGTGGCTTATCACAGGTAGTGAGGGACATCAACATAAACTCTCCTCCTATCATGTGAGGCCATTGACATCTTATTTAACAAATCAAGTCACATAGAGCTTTCTACCAGTTGTCCCCAGTTGCAGATAGTTTAACTTACGGTTTTCCAGCTTTATGGTGGTGTTAAAGTAATGCACATTCTGTAAAAGCCATACTTTGAATTTTGAGTTTTAATCTTTTCCTAGGCTAACGATGTCAATTACACTTTCTCCTGAGGCTGGGTTGTGGCAGTTAGCTGCAGCTCCCAGTCTGCCAGGGTTCCTGAGACTGAACTGCAGATACCCTGCAGTGTGGTATTGAATGTAAGCCCTCAGTGAATCATGTGCAGATAGAAACTAATAGACTAAAATACACCTCTTGTCAATATAGGCAGACTTGGAATGGGGTATCTAAGCACTCCATGATCTCCAGGTTCTTGACAGCGAAGGAAAGAATTCAAGATCATAACCAAGTGAAAGCAAAATCAAATTTTACCTCGGTTGAGAGAAGGAAGCCTGGATGTGGGTTCCCAGAAACAGGATTGGGGGTCAGCCTGGGACTGGCTGCTGCTCCTCTAGTTGCAAATGTCATAGGACACTGCTTGAAAGAAGCGAAAGTACATGTCCAAGTGGTTAAGAGTAAACTCATGAGTGAGTTGCATGCCAGGTTAGTCAGTTCTTGTAATTTTATGTTTCCAAGTGTCGGTTGTACTTGAACTTTGTGGCACCGAATTCTGTCTCTGCCTTCTGGTTGTGAGGAGGTCTTGGTTCCAATATGGTTTGTTCCAGTTCATCTGTTTTGCAGTTCATCTCCCCTCTGCCACTCTTCCACTTGTAGTGTCAGTAATGAGCTTTGGGGTCGATCTCTGTTCACTTCTTCCTCTATCTGGAATTAATCGGGTTTTAGCCAGTTCTTATTGTTGACTTCTGCAAACACCACAAGAATTTCCTGCCATTGTTCCTCTTTGATCATGCATGGCAGGCGGGGAATCAGGGGCAGGCTCTGGGTGGAAGGACCTAGGGGTTCATGAGCCTCTGTGTCCACTCTTACTTCCTCATTCCCTTGTTGCGAGCTTTCCCTAACTTCTTTCCATCCTGCCTCACACTGACTCAGCTTCCCTCTCTCAGCTGAGTCACTATTGTTTTCTACTACAAAGGAACCGAAATAGTTGCTTTGGGAGGTCTCAGGTAGACCACACTACAAGTCTGGCTTTAATGTTCAAAACTTATTTGTGTCTCAAGATTATTCCAATTCTCTGTTCGCTATGTATTCTTTAAAACCAAGAGTTACTCAGGGGGATGTTGTGAACAACAAGATTTTAGGCATACACCATAAATGTGGGGTAAAAACAATAGGCTCTTAAATGCTTTACACACAAAAAAAGTGAATCTGAAACATTTATGATAAATTATAGTCATTGAATGTTACTTTTAATTTAAATTTTAGTTTTATCTAATGATATCTTTTAGATACTATAAAATCAGAATTCCTTAGTAGTTTTTTTTTTTTTATGGCAAATGTAACTTTTTCCAAATATATATTCTTCATATATCTGAATTTTTATGTATTTGATTAGATTTTTCTAGAGTAAAATATATATTAGTTGACAAATATTATGCTAAATCCCTAAATATTGTAAAAGATCCCTTGACTAAGAACCATAGAATACTTTCTGTTGACTTAATCAGTGTACAAGGTATTGATTTTCCCCAGGCCTTGCACCTCTGAGCAGGGACTTTGCTTTGGGTTCCTCATCCTGAAGCCCCATGTTCTACATCACGCTGACAGATGAGCGCCACTGAGTCTGTGGAGGTGGGGCCCTTTACCTTGGTGAGGCAGCCAGGTGAAGAGAGACTGTCAGGTATTTCTATGTTGATACACAGAGGGCTGTATCTCATTATTTTCAGTTCTGAAGAGTTACATAGGTGTAACCAGATCAATGTAATCATGTTTTCAGTGCTGTGCAATTATATTCTCTACTAAATACTACTTATTTGAAATAATGTTTCAATAACATGCTTGTGTATGATTCTTTTTGCTTATTTGTGACTATGTCTCTAGAATAATTATTTAAATGTAGAGGCATTCTATTGTTTAATCCCTAGAGGATGTATTACTTTCAAATGACTTCCCCTAGTGGTATGTGAATAAATTAATCCCATTAATGGGGCAACCTCCCCATAGACTAAATTCTGTGGTATTTTTATATAACCCTTTTTGTTTTCATGTATGTTTCTCTGATCACTACTGAGACTGAGTATCATTATCTCATTGTTTCCAAGGACCTTTTAAGTATTCAGATAAAAAAATATCCTTTGTACACGGTATATGTCATAAATACTATCTCCCATTTTGTAACTTGTCTTTTAATTTTTACAGGGCATTATTTCATGGCACTAAAAGCTATTTAAGGGTGAAGGGAAAGAGATCTTGATTGATTTGCTTTAACTTCATGTAGTGTATTTCTGTGAAAATGTTTCTCATTTTTTGGAGTCTTTATTCCAGCTTTAAAATATTCAAAAATATATCTCAAATTTTAAAGAACTAGAACAACAGTATTCAATTAAAAGCTTTATGTATTATGCATTTTACAATAAAATAGAAGGCAGGTTTTGAACTCAGGAATTTATGTACTGCTATGCGATGTATGATGATAGGCAGAAAATTGAAGCCCAAAGATATTCGTGTCTTAATCTCAAGAGAATATAAATATGTCACCTTAATGGCAAAAGAGAATTTGCAGAAATAATTAAGAATATTAAGTTAGGGAGATTATTTTGAATTATCTGGGTGGGCACCATATATATAATCACAAGGGCCTTTAAGTGAAAGAGACAGGTGGGCAAGTCAGAGGCAAAAAGGATAATGTGGCGATGTGACTAATGTGCAGAAGTTGAAGTGATAAGACTGTAGTTCTGAAGATGGAAAAGGGCCGTGAGTAGAAAAATGAGAAGCCTGGAGAGACTGGTAGAGGCATAGAGCAGAATTTCCCCTGGATCCTCCAGAAGAAATACAGCCCTGCTAACAACTTGAGTTTAGCTCACTGTCACCTAATTCATATAATGACCTTTCAATTGTAAACTAATACATTTGAGTTCTTTTTAGGCACTCACCTGAGATAATTTGTTACAGCATCAATTGGAAATAATACACACAATATACATGCACACATGTTAACATTAGCAGTTAAACAGATAATCTCAGTAGGTGTGTGCTTGAAGAAGAGGAAAATGTGTAAGGTTAGAGAGTGAGGCTATGCGATATGGTAGCCATTAACCACGTTCTGTAGCAGAAAAGAAAAATGGATTTTGTAGACAACCGGCTTCTTCCACTACAATATTGGTAATATAAATGATAATTTTTAGAATGGCAATATGATAAAAAAATTCCAAGGCAAAAAGCATAGAATGAAATAAAGAGTGGTATGAAATTTTGATAAAGTGTGTGTTCCATTCAAGAGATTAAAATGATTCTAAACACTAGAGAATATGACAATTTTGTCTCCTTTAGACATAAAACCATGAGACAATGTATAAAAGGCTGACAAATACAATGTACTATGTGGTAAAAGCTGTCAAAAAATAACTGTGACAGAGTGGGAGATGTAATTTGCAACATCTGCTACAGTTAAAAAATGTTACCCCTGATATGTCAATGGTCATGTAAGTGAAAATTGAAACACAAGTAAAGGACACAAAATATAGAAGAAAAGAATAAAATATTTGCAAATGAAAGAACATTTTATGAAAGAATAACAACTGACTAATAAATATGTGGAAAGTTGGTCAATAATAGCTTTATTTCTAATTGTTCATCCAAAACTAATCCTTAATCTAATTTTATGACCCCTTTTGGCAGAGGGAGACAGCAATTTGTACTATGCCTAGAAATAAATTCCCAGAATCTTTTTTATATCACTACACATTTTATTATAGTATTTTATATCACTATACATTTTCCATAAATGTGTCATACCCTTTCATATTGGAAATAAAGAAATAATTTAAAATGAAAACATACTGAGGTTGAAAACTCAATTCAGAATTAAAGAATCTGAGTATACAATCTTTAATTTCCAATATGATAATTTAGCTTTTGAAAGTATTAGATTCACTTTACTTAAACTTAGAGTCTTTTGTATTTTTTAAGATTAAATGTCCACCTTAAAAGTCAAGCCAATTGTGATATCATGGCAAGACAGATTTTTATTCTTGCTTTTAACATTAGTGATCTCTTTTATTAGTAACTCCTAATCCATTTTATTATTTTTTTTTACCTGCACCTGGTCTTTGGGGAGCCCTGTTATCTTGTCATCTGCCTGAACTTTCAGTATCCTTGCATGTTGCTGCAGGATGTCAAGCCTCATGTCAGATATGCATCTCAATTCTTCTTTGGTGGCTCCTTTTTCAAGATTTGTTTTCTTTTCTGAAGCTGTGCCCTGGGTCTGAGGTGGACAAATATTTTGCTACAATCACATCTGTGTCATTTTTCCTTGTCAGTGTTGTGGAACTGATCAATGTCCCAGTCCCCGTATCCCAAGTCTAATTATCTTAGAGTAATCTAAATTAAATTAAATATGCTATCTTTTAGCCCAAGCAACTAAAGAGGAAAACATTGTGAAAACTTCACTACTGGATATAACATTAAAGGAGGGAGAAAAAAGCAAAATTCTTCAAAGGAAATTTTAAATGTGTTGTGGCAAATACACATACCAGTAAAAGAGTAGAAAAGAACTAAATAATTCTGTTTGAGTGACATCTTTGTATCTCGTGATCCTTTTCATCTCTCAAGTAACCTGTAATGCTAGGCACTATAACTGTCACTTTGATTTTAGAGGTGGCATTCTTGAAGATATTTATATTGTGCAGCTATAAAGCTCCTCAGAGGAGCACGTTACAAATATATATCAGCAAAACAACCTATCTTTACTTGACTCTCGCATTTCAGAAAAGTCATGTGTACTCATACGTTCCACTGCAGTGATTTAACTCTCCATACTGTAAGTCAACTATCCATTGCTGTGTAATTTGTGAAGTATAGACTGACAGTTGTCAGAGGGGAGAGGAGGTTGGGGGGCTGGGTGAAGAAGGTGAAGGGAGTAAGCAAACAAACAAACCTCATAGATACAAGCAACAGCATGGTGATCACCAGAGGGAAAGGGGCAGTGCGGGGGAGTAGGTAGAATAGGGGAGAAATGGTGATGGAAGGAGACTTGGCTTGGGGCAGTGAACACACAATGCAATATACAGATGATGTATTATAGAATCGTACACCTGAAACCTGTATAATTTTGTTAACTGATGTTACCCCAATAAATTCAATAAAAAAAGATTCACTTGAGAAGCTTTCCAAATGTCTCTCTCTAGTTTTAACATTTGCCCACCTCCCAATGATTCTGATGTAGCAGATCTAAATCAGGGCTTAAGATTATGCATTTTGAATTATTACGCAACTCATTCAATTACATAAAAGGGTATTTTCGGTGAACAAAGCAAACCATTGTTGAATAGGGGAGTAAATATTAGCCTTCTACTACGATGATGATGATAATTATTATTATTATCATTTCACTTAAAAATATGATGAAACTTATGCTTTAGTAATACTTAATGCATAGAGTAGAACTAGTTTATTTATGTAGTGAAATGGCCTATTGGTGTGTAGGATATCCTTAAGGAAATGTTGGGTTTTCACAAAGCGAAGTGTTTATGAGGGGCATCTCCCTCACTTTTTGCATGTTATATCATAAGACAGTTTCCATGTATCCAGTTCAGTGGGTTTGCAGATTATGTTTCTTAGTTTTAACTGAGTCAATTTTTAGAACATGGAAAATTGACTTAAGTCTTCCTACAAAGAAATCAGTAATAAAGGATAACAACAAATATTTCAGAATGTTACCTATTAAATTGAAAAAGAAAGCAAAAACCCAGCGGCAATATTTCAGAACATAATGCAGTTTCTGTTCACACTTCTTACTTAGTAATGGAAAACAAGTCACATAACATCACTCAAATGTTTGCTCTACTGAAGCAGTAAAATTAGCTAGAATAGTCCACAGAAATCAAAATAGAGACAAATAAAACTGCATTCTTTTATCAGTATGCACTGTTGACAGGTGCTGGAATGTATTAATGATGAAGTTTCAGGAAAATTATACACCGTGGAAACTTTACTGTAGAGTTGTATGACAGTCCAGATTATTTAACGTGTCTCCCATTATTTTCTAGATTTTGTTTCACAAACTAATATATCAAGAAGTATTTCTCGTACACTACTAAAGAAGAAGTATACTGGAAAATGTATGCCTTTAAAAGTAAACAATACTTTTAAAATATTTTGGGAAAAATAGTTAAATGTTCTAGGCTATTGCTTCAAAGGTTATACCATGCAAGGTTATAATTTGTGCATGCCTGAATTTCATTCACAGTATTTTTAGAGGAAAGCTATTGTTCCTTTAGACAGGTAGAAATCAGGTATGCACAAATTATACTTGCAAACATCCATGTCATTTTTTTCACAGAATAAAATTTATGTATAAATGTGTAGTGGGCCTTTATAATATTTCATAATGACATGGAGAATAGCTATGAAAATATTTTTAAACACAAGGAAGTATGCTGGTTATCTTTGGCAAAGTAGCTAAAATAATAGAATAATAATGAGGGGAAATTTAAAAAAATAAATATAAGTATTCTAAATTTATCAACTGTTTTTTGATGACAAGTATCTGTTAGTAGTACACTAATTTATAGGTATTTTAGAAAACATAACACAATCTACCCCTGTAGTGTAATGGTTATGATTTTAAAATAAAGGAGAAAATGTTCTGTGGAAAATTCTGTTAATAAGAAACACTTGAAATATGACTATTTGAATATTGCCAAACATTTTATAATTTTGTTACCTAAAATAATTTTTACAACTTGAAACAATACATTTAAATCTATACTCTTGAAAAGGTAGAAAAATATATTCCAATCTATTTAAAGTGTTTCAAAACTAATATTTAATACTCTTTGAAGGTATTGTTATTTATATAAAACACACTTTCAGATTAGTTTATAAGAGCCGCATTAAAGAAGATAGGTTTTTAACCTCTCAATTTTAACAAAAGTGTTTGCATATTTATAAATTGAGATTGAAAAGTAATACTTTTAAGTTAATTTAATGCTTTCCTTCTATTTGTGTATATTACATTGGGTTGGTTAAAAAAATCTGTTTAGTTTTATCCATAAAATAAAATACACATTTTTCTCCAATAACTTTGTTGATTTGGATATTTTGAGTATGTTGGTGGCTATGTCTCGCTGTGACTTCTAGTGGGTAAAGGTCAGGGGTGTTGCTAAACATCTTCCCATGCATAAGACAGCCCCACAACTAAGAATTATTTGGCGAAAATGTTAATAATAGCAAGAAACTTCACAAACCACTTCTGACACATTTGATCAGTCACAGCCCCTCCTCCATACACTACACAAATCACTCTTTGCATTTCAGATGTGTTTCACCTTTCTTGAAATAATAAAGCATACTACGCCAAAAATGTTGTATATCTTCTTCCATCTTCAGTATTAAAATGGCCGTGCAAAAATTCACCAATTTTGATTTTTTTCTACATGCACGGTGATATGACAGCTATCACAATACAATCTAACAAAATTGTTTCAAATGAAGTTAAAAACAACTAAGCACTACTAGAGCCATCATATGGAAAAAAAACTAAACAAACCTTTTGGCCAATCCAATATATCTTTCTGAAGTCTCATCTCCAGGTACCACAGCTAATTCAACCAAGTATAAAAAAATAAAAAAAAAATTCTTTCAAAGTATTTTCCCAATGTATTAAACCTGAATACTTAAAAATTATAAAGCAAAAGCAAAGTGTGTTGCTATATAAAATGTAGATTTTCTATAATGTAGAAAAGGCCAAAACATTTTATAAAGTTAATACATTATAAATTGTAAATTTAAAATGTTATTTACTTTGACACATTCCTATATATCTTGGTTTTTGCTTTTTTTACACATAATATGTAAACTTTATTAATTGTGTGGTGTATATGAGGTCTATCTGGTAAGAGTCCAGTCATTGTTAATATAATGAGAATGGTTTGTGCAACATTGATGTAAACAGGCAGCAAAGGAGAGTGGACTGGAATGCACATGTGTGAGCCATGATGACTTCATGGTACTAGTCAGTGGGGGTGATAGACATTATTAAGGGAGCATGTGTACTGTGTGGACGTTCATTCAAAATGACTGAGTGAGTAGAGCAACAAATATGCATCATATTTTGCCGTAAGCTTGAACATTCCCCTGCAAAAACTATTCGGACGACTCAGAAGACTGCAGCTATGGGCAACTGGTGATTGACAGCTTCATCATGAGAGTGAGCCCGCTCATGCATCATGTCTCATGCAAAGTTTTTTTTGGCAAAACATCAAATCATCCAGGTCACACACCCTTTTACAGACCAGATTTGGCACCCTTTGAATTTTTTTTTTCCCAAACTAAAATCACCTTTCAAAGGGAAAATACTTCAGACAATCTATGAGGTTCAGAAAAATACAACAAGGCAGCTGATGGTGATTGGGAGAACTGTGTGAGGTCCTGAGGTGCCTACTTTGAAGGGGACTGAGGTGTCATTGTCCTATGTACTATGTTTCTTGTATCTTGTATCTTCTTCAGAAATGTCTCTATTTTTCATATTACATGGCTGCTGGATACTTTCTGAACAGCCCCTGCCATATTTATTCTCCAAAATGTAGTTCAATAAATTTACATGTATTAGGAAGTATATAACTTTTATATTTGTCAGATGTATGTTCAAAAAGTGTGAAGGCCACTGACATAGTTTACTATGCTCTTGAAGAAATCTAGTTAACTCATTAGTATTATAGGGGCTTCTATAGAAGAAGTGGGTGACTTATTGTTATTAAAACCAAAACAAAATTGGAATGTGCTGGTGAAGGTTTAAAAACAGGATGGGGTGGGTGGAAGCTCTGATTTGTAGTGTTTGCTGATTTTCTTAATGAAAATACTCCCACAGTGGACTGATTTCAGATTGCTAAAAGGACACCATGTGGAGTTGGGAATTGATGTGCTCAATCAACTCTTGCAAACTGTTACATGCTAGTTTTGCACAGTGTTGAATAATAACCATGTCCTGTGGGCAATTGTTTATTCCACTCTTGTTTGTCAAAAATAATATGTGAAATTCCAGCAAAAATATCCTGACTCAAACTTTCTTTTTTCTACAATATTTAGTAAGAGCTCTGTACATGTTTGTTCAATAAATGGTGCTGTCTAGTTTTAATCATTTTCATTTTCACATTCTTAAACATCATAATGTAATCCGTCTATAGGAACACATATTTTCTAAGTATGTTTGATAGAAAAGATATTAAGATACGGAGAGTGGGAAAGAGAGGGAAGGCATACTTCCACAATAAAGAAAAAAGCTATTTTAATGTTACATAAAAATTTTTCAGAGTTAGCTTAAATTGTTGAATAAGACTTACAAAGAAAACCAAATTTGAAATACAAAAACTTCCCATCGTGATAATTTCACAAGAACCCAAGAACTACTCAGAAAATAGTTACGTCAGCCTTAAATAAGTTCCCTCAGAACAAAGACTGAAAGCATTTTGCTCTCATGTGAACACATTTCTATTCCAGTGTTTTCCCACTGAGCAAGTTATGATTTTTCCTTATTCATTAAGATTAATTTAGAAAAGAACAGTATTCAATTGCTGGTGGATTCCTCCTCAATGTACTGCTCACATACAAAAATCAATTACACCTGGCTCGTCCAATGCTTAAAAACAATTTTAGGTTGCTTTATCACTCCAATCCAGTTGTAAATGTACCCTGCAATCATCTTCGTGTTCACTAAAGCAAGAACAAAATTTGTTGAAACAACAGTTGTTTTTAATGTCTGAAGTTCAGCCCTGGCTGGCGCAGCTCAGTGGATTGAGCGCGGGCTGCGAACCAAAGTGTCGCAGGTTCGATTCCCAGTCAGGGCACATGCCTGGGTTGTGGGCCAAGTTCCCAGTGGGGGCCATGCAAGAAGCAACCACACATTGATGTTTCTCTTTCTCCCTCCCTTCCCCTCTCTAAAAATAAATAAATAAAATCTTTTAAAAAAATTAAAAAAAAGTTTATAATGTCTGAAGTTCAAAAGAAGACAATTCAGCAAACACTATGCAAAAGGCACTTAGAAATGACATCTTGACTTACTTCATATTAGGCTATCATACTACCTACATAAAATGACATCCTTTATGTGATGGGAACATGCCACAGACCCTATTAATTTTCTCAAATATTTTAAATGAAAAGCCATGGACTTTTCATCTTACTAATTGAATCTGCCTCAGGAAAGATACCTATATTGTTATGCTAACCAACTTTGCTATGTGAAGAAAGCACAATAATTCATAGCTTATTGTGTAAATTTCCTAACTGGACTATTTGCCTCAAAGCTCATTCTTCTCTACTCTATTGTCTACATTGTTGTCATTTTAATTTTCCATTTACATCAGCTGATTTGCTTTTTTGTTTGCTCCCATGGACAGAATTTCTATTAAAGAAACTCCACAGATTGTATATATCTTGGAATGAATCATGTCTTTAGTCTCACTCATCTATTCATGTGTTCATATAAAAATGTCTTTAAGCTTTATCTACTAAAGATTTCCCAAACATGTATGCATATTTTATAGCTGTTTTAGGTTCATAAAAATTGAGAGGAAGGTACAGAGATTTCCCCAAACAGCCCCTGTCCCCACACCTGCATAGCTTCTCCCATCATCCACATCCTCCACCAGAGTGGTACATTTCTTACAATTGATAAACCTCTATTGACACACTTGAATCGCCCAAATCCATAGTTTATATTAGAGTTCACAGAGTTACTCTGTGCCTTGAACGTTCTAGAGTTTTGGACAAATATATCATGACATACATCCATTATTATATTGGAATACAGAGTATTTTCACTGCCCTAAAAATCATCTGTGCTCCACCTATTCATCCATCTTCTTTCCCCGCCCACTGAAAACCCCTCATCTTTTTACTCCGTACAGGTTTGCATTCTCTAGATGGTCATGCAGCTGGAATCATACAGTATGTAGTCTTTTCAGGTTGACTTCTTTCATTTAGTAATACGCACTTAGGGTTTCTGCATTTATTTTCATAACTTTTTTAGTTCATTTATATTTAGTGTTGAATAACATTCTATTACCTGGATAGAATTATTTCTATAATTCAATACATACTTTTGGTCTCCTTTTATATATCTCAGATACATTGCTAGGCATTGAGGCGAGAAAGCTGGGGACCTGATATCCTTGCAAAGAGCATCTCTATGTATCTTTCACTTAGAATATAACTTAAATCCCATTGAGGGCAGGAATTAACTCATACTTCTTAGCAGCTTTGAGGAAATGCAGGATAATACAATCATTTTTTAATGCTTTAAAATGCATGTTGTTGTTGCTGCGGTGATTAACATAAATATAATGATGGTACTAGATAAAGAAAATGGGAAATACTCTACAATTTTATCAGTAATAAATATAGCAATTTTGAATGGTAACCTTTATATCTGGATAAGCTAAAAATAATCAGTACCATGTTCCACATGATAAACCTTGTAACAGGAATGGTTTTCCCAATCTTCATCCAATATCACTCAGGACCATGGCTACTGGTTCTTAATATCTTACCTTATGTGCCACTTCTTGAAAATAATCTCTCAAGTAAAGGTTAAGAGGACATTTCAATGCACTTTTCTGTGCTTGCTCTCCATGGCATTCATGGCAGTGTTATATTTCTACTCCTTATCAGTGTCTAAGACTTTTAATGTCAGGAGTTTGTCTAACTTATGCACCACTTTACCCTCAAAACCTAACACCATGATATATTTCCACACTATATTACACACACACACACACACACACACACACATATACTATATTATATGCTATATATAGTGTGGAAATATAGATATATTCCACCACATTATATAATATATTTCATAAATTAATATTTACTAATATAAATATTAATAATAGTAAAATGAGGAACTCAAATGTTTAATGGTAACAGTTATTGTTACACATCTAGGTTTTTTCATATCTGATGACAGAGTATGATAACACTGCCTTTTTATTCCAATGCTCATATATATAATGCTTCTATATCTTATTTGTCTGTATTTCTAATTGCTTCGTTTTACTTATTGAGTACACATTAACAGTGGTGATGATATTTATTTTCAAGTAGTCATTCACCACACATATTTGTGTATTTAATACTCATTCTTAAAACAGGATTGAGTTTAGTATTATCGGCTCTGCTTTGTTAAGGAGACCCAACATGTGGCCTGGAATATTGTAATATTCCTTGCAAATATTACAGTAAAGATTGGAACTCAAGTTTGTTTAAGATTCTTCTCATTATATGATGACTATGAGCAGATCCTAGTGTCTGACTCACCACATTTGAATTATTTTAAATTATTCACTTAATTGTACTTAGGATACTTTGCAACTGTACATTCTATAATAATTAAATATATTCAGTAAACACACACTATGTATCAACTTGATCTCAATTATCACACTAAGTATCATGCAAAGATACAAAGGAAGTATATTAAGTATACAGTTCTGAAACTCATGAAGTTAATCTAGGTTAAGGAGATAATTAGTTATCTGCATCTTTTTAGCTAATTAAATGTAGGTCTTTGGAAGATTGAAATGACCTATGTAAACTCCTAAGAAACATTGCACTAGTAAGATACAGTCATAGAAAATGAATTAAGTAAGAAATTGTGAAGAAACTGCCAGAAAATATGAGGCTGGGCAAAAGTAGGTTTAGAATTGTGAGTATGTGGAACAGAGTTTATTCTTGTATTATTAGTTACTAATAATTATATCCGTTTCCATACAGTAATTGTAAACCTACTTTTGCCCATCTCTGCATAATGAAAGATTAAGAGAAGTTTTTATGAATGATAAAGAGAGGATCTTGAGAGTGAAAAAAGTTGTCAGGGTTCCTTTTCAGGTGGATCTGAAGATAGAAGGCAGAGACAGAGAAAATCATTGAAGTTGTTAAGAATGAGTGCCCATAGGGAAATAAAGCAGGGTCTTTGAATTACAATCTAACAAAGAATTTAACAGAGGAGGCTAGAAGCAAAAAGGAGACATGTCTTACCAATTAATTCAGCACTCCTGAGCCCAGTTTGATAAGATTGTCAGGTGTCCTGAGCATCACAAGCAAAAATTGCACAGAAGGAGGAGAATCCTTGAGACTCTGTGCTGGGAAGGGGAGCTTCTGTAACACTTTCACTAAAATGTAGGGCCTTTACTAACTGATAATGAAAGCCTTTGTAGCTGTACACTATACCCAAAGGGAAGGAAGAGGAAGAACCTAGAAACTGACTAAGGGACATAATCTCTGAACCCCTATAGTTGGCATACTTAGATTAGCTAAACACCCACTTGTAGCTTTGTCTCAAGTGTATAGAACAAACTTACTAACAACTTTATTTCCTCTATACATAGAGAATTTAGACTAGCTGGGTGCCTGCTTGCAGCTTTGTGCTTATATATGTTTTGTAAATAAACTTGCCATCTAATTTTCACTGTACGTGCTGCCTCTCATTTGAATTAGTCTCTTGTTGGGAGACAAGAACCGAGGCAGAAGATGGGGTCTCCTGACTCAGATGTCTCTTCTCCATAACAAAGGTAAGATTTAAAAGACATTACTGATTTTCTTTGGGTTACCATCATCACTGAATATTTCTTTGTATTCGAAAATACATAAGATTAGAACTTCCATGAATCAGAAATGGAGTCACCTACCAGTCTGACTTCAGATTTACATGATTCCACCTACACTGTGTTCTGTAGGGAGAGGTATGCAAGCCAGCTTCATTAAGCTCTCCTCTGGGAGGGAAATAATAAAATATTTCCAAGGAAGAGGAAAGAGGGATTTTCACAAAGTATCCATTCTATGAATAATTGATTAAAACAGAACAGAATGGATTTAGAGAAAGATTTTCCTGTAGGCCAAGAAATAGTTTTGTCAGTATAGTAATATGAAATGAATGTATACTGAAAAAAGGATATAGGTAGATAGACATAGGTATAGATATACATATGCCATATAAGTTTGTGATCATTGCTACATTTTTCTAGTTCTTTGTCCATTGAAGGTTAGAAGTAAACTAATAATATTGTAAATATGTTATACTTATATAATATTATTAGAAGACAATTGAAATTATTTAAAATATTAAATAGAAAACTGCAAAGATTAAAGCAGATCCTTAACTTCTATTTTTAATTATCATTCTTCCAATGTAATGAAGTACACGTTTAAGAAGATACATCTTTAATAAGGATCCAGGATCAGCTTGTTGAGCTGGACTGAGAATACAATAAGAAAATTAATACATTAACCTCCCTTTTAGTAAAATGTATTTTTCTTAGTAGTTTGTTTTAGGCATAATTGCATTTAATTATAATGAGAATTACAATAGTAAACCACTGAATGTGATAGGTTAGGTATGATGGAAATTGAAGAGTATTTTTTCCCCTATGATCACTGCTTAAGATACATTTGATTTGTTGCTAAGTGAATATACACACAATTTACACTTGGAAAGGCAGTCATATTTTGCTTTTCATTTCCCTTCTAAAAAAGCTTTTATCATTGAATACATACAATAAGTACCTATCAACTGCTTGTCTGATTTGATTTTCTAGTAAATGCAATGACTTGTTTTCTGAAAGAGAAAAAGCAGGCAGGTAACATACCTGGAAATTTTCAGTTTTTCAGTGTAATTGGGCAAATTAGAACTTTTATATTTTGCTAAAGTGGTATTACACTAATCAGGAAAACATGTGAAAAAACCCATACTATTGTTTCAGTATTCAAAAGTTTCTCTGACACTTGACAAACTCTGTATAAGGGAAATGTATATAGCCATCTCCTTCAATAAAATTTCACATGACAAGCCTACACAAAAATGCTTTTTCTTTAATTATAATTTTTCACTTCCAGCAGCTTTGAAAGAAAAAAAAATGAAAGAACAGAAACATTGAGTGGAATGTCATTATTTTACTATGCAAAGCCCAGAGTAGTTCTTTGCATTAAATGATAATTTCCTATACCTTTCAAATGGCTTTCATTTCTTCTTGAAAGAACCAGTGAATTTCCACAATGTACCTAGTAATTGTACACACATGCAAAAGAATAAATAATTTTGAGTATGTCCTTAAATTTTAGAGTTCTATTTATCATACCTGTGAATAATTTCCAGCAAAGTATTGGTCTTAGATTTAGTCTTTCATTTTCTTTTTATTGTTTGAAACTTTAACATTACAGCTACTCTCAATCTCTAAGGCAAAGGCACATGTTTCTCCAATTTTTGTATCCCACTGGCCCCAGATTATTGTAAACCCCCCAATAAAATCTTGAACATCTAAATGAGATCATAAAACGGAGAAGGAGGATAATAAGAGCTGAGAGAAAATAAAAGGAAACAAAAAATAAAGCAAATTTCCTAACAAGCATCTTAGATTAAAAGAGTAAAACAATTAGCATTGTCAACTATAATTCTCAGTTAACTGCATCTTTTATACAACTAGCCAAGACCTGCAGGACTCTCATGAGGCATTGCTGACCCCACTTTACGTTTGCTAAATCACTTCTCATACATGTGCTGTGCTAGTGGCATGCTAAATGATTCTATTATTATTTGGCCTCATATCTTAAAAAGAAACATCATCTAGTCTCATTTTCAATACATTGAAAGCTATATTTTTAACAGAACAAATGATTTTTTTTCCTTTTTTATTTATTTAAATTTAGAGGGGAAGGAGAGAGGGAGAGAAACATCAATGTGCGGTTGCCTCTTGTATGTCCCCTGACGGGAACTGGCCTGGCAACCCAGGCATGTGCCCTGACTGGGAATCGAACCGCGATCCTTCGGTTCGCAGGCCCGCGCTCAATCCACTGAGCTACACCAGCCAGGGCTGGAATAGGCTTTCTCATAGCTTTGAAGAGGCTGAACAGTGAACAACAGAGGCTCCTGTAGGCTCCCTTTGGTTGGACTCATGCGAAATCACCTCTATAAATAAAGATTGTCTGTTGTTGAATGGTTTTACTCAAAGATGTAGAAAGGTATGTGTTATATGAGAATTGTGTTTGTAATCTCCCCGTTGTAACAGTTTAAAGACTTCACAAATAAAGAAAACAAAAATGTGAAGTATCTCTCAAACATACAATTAAAAATATATGATAAGTTGATTTGCCAAAATAAAACTTATTAAAGAATCTATCAAAGATATAAATGGTCTAGATTATGTGGGGAACAATTTGCCAAAAAATTAACAACTGACTAGAGTTCAAACTTATCTAGGGCATGTAAAGCACACTCTTTGGACATATATCAGACAGATCATTTCCTTGGGAAAACTCTACAAGCACTGTGACTAAGTATAATTATCAAATTCCATGTTGTTGAATATGTAGTGAAGGTGATTTTACAAATTTAGACCTGGCGAGGGGAAAAAAATCAATGTTTCTTTCCATAGGTAAGAATGCACAATACTTTAATGGCTTTATGTTTATAATAGAGTCTAGAACAGCTTTTAAAAATTAATAACATTTATACTTCTTTGCAAGAAGCATCATTGGCTAAGGGGGCTGACTCTCTTTGCAATGTATGCAACAAAAAAACTTCACTAGTAACATGTACAGTGTTGGGATTTTTTTATGAAGCCCAATAAATATTTTAATACTATATCCCACCACTTCTTATTTTCATGAAATTAATAACCATCTGTTCCCCATCTGTCAAGAAATGACAGGAAAAGTTACATAACTGCTATCAATGGAAGCCTTGATTCCAAAGGGAGTTATTAATTATTTTGAGCATGCTTCCTCTTGCTGGACTAGCATTCTCCGAGGAAATTAGGGGGGAAAACTCAGATTTTTTTATAATAAGCAATCAAAAACAAGGCATTGAATTCAACCCCTATATACTGGGAAATAGGAACACTGAGCTTCCCAATCTATTCCTCCACTAAATTCAGTAATGCCTTTGAACAAGTTACTTTATCCTTCAGAAAAAGTGTGAGTTAAACTGGTTAGATTATGTGTGGAACGTGTAATACCAGAAAGCGTAGCTATCCCAGTAAAAGGTAAGTTAATCACTAGAAGACATCATTAGGAAAACTTGTTCAAGCTTTCCTGTCGTATGTCGCGCAGGCCCACTGGCTAGTAAAGAGCTACCGCCCCCTCATATGTTTCCAGAGGCAACCCCAAATAGGAACTTGATTGCCTTGATGACACCCCTTCCTGCTGAATATAAAGCGGTGGATCCGTTCTGCAAAGGTCTAACACCTTATTTAAGATGTGGGCTTCTTGCAAGAAAAGGTTGCAAACCCAAGCGGGAACTTTCTAGAATAACACGTTTCACAGTGGAAACTTTATTTTCTGGATGTCTTTATGCAGAATAAACTTTTTTATGAATAAACAAAAGAGTGTGTGTGCAGGTCACTGTGTAGGCAGAAGTGAGGCACTGGTCTTGCTGTCAGAGAGGAAAGCCAGTGCACTTGCCTGTCCCGTTTTAGGCTGCTAGGCACAGGCACAGGGCAGAGGTTAGCATCAGATTACTGTATGAACCAAGAGGTTAGAATTAATTTGAGATTTGTTTTTTCTGGGGAAATTTAGACAAATACAAGATGTGGTGTAAAGAATGTTAAATTGGAAATTAAATATTATCCCTCACTCTCTTACTGATCACTCATATCAATGTCCAAGCTGCATTCTAGGTAAATACATAAAATTATGCTTTTATACTTTATCAAATGTATCCATTTATTAGGGAAAGCAAATATTCTATTCAATTAAAGTGTTATATAAAAGATAGGGTATATGTAATATACCCTATCTTTTATGCATGTATATATGTACAGGCACAGAAGACTATATCCTGTGATCAGAAAAAATATTACTAAGGTGATACCATTTTATGCTGAATCTTGAGACAGATAAACAAGGAGAATCTTGTCGTTATGTCTCAACATTTTACATCAGTAGAGTGTAATTCAAAAATATGAATACTGATAGTTCAGTACGGGATGACCTTGGAATACTAAGGGACATTGATAGGGATAGTGTGGGTGAACAAAATATACCATACGTTAGAGTTGAAAATTAATCTTTGGGTTTGGTGAATTATCATTTTGGTTTAGCAAGTGCAGTTTATTAATATAATCCAGATTGCATTTGATGATTCTGGGGCTAGTGCATTTTATGGAATATTTTAGGTGTGGAATGAAGGTGCTTGAACTGGATGATCTAGAACTAGATTGTTTTTCACTAATTCTGCCCAGTTTGAAAACAAAACTGTAACATGGAGTTAAATTGCCAAAAGAATTATTTTATTTGAACAGGAAAAGAAAGAAAAATAAACTTCTTATTACACAATATTACCCCTATTGGCTTGCTACATTTCACAGTTGAAGACTAGCTTTGGGTTAGATGCCAGATTTTCAGAAAACCTCCATCAAAATGCAAATGCTTACCTGTAGAAGTTTACATATCAGCACACTTAACATCTCAGCAAGGTCAGACAGTTCAGTTTCAAATCAAGAAACGCTTATCTGACTCCACATCCTGTGCAGAAAGAGCATATGACTAATAAGAACTTTGAGCAATCAGGGCTTTTTAATTTATAGTTTTCTTTGATAAGTTAATTTTATCATAGATTTGAATGATGAAAATACATGGAAGATTTTTCATATTCATTCTTTGAAATAAGGTCCCCCAAAAGAATAACAATGGGCACATTCATTTTGCATTTCAAATGTTGAAATGATAAATTTTACAATTATTAATACAGCCAACTATAGCATTTATCATAAAGGCAATACTACTGAGAATATTCAGACAGAATTGGATACAAACTTTTTTTTTGACAAAAACAATACATTTCTAGTGTGTGGAGAGAGGATGAAGAGACAAAGAAATCGAACCAACAAGTGGTGGTTAGGACAGTGTATATGTTAATGGGGAAAAAAATCCATGAATATATTAAGCAAGAAAAATAAAGGAATGACATTGATTCTACAAGTAAAGTCCAGCTACCACTATCTTATCAAGCAAGTTGAATTCAAAAGTTTGGCTAATGAGAACTGGGTTTTTTGTTCCATTTATAAGGTGACCCCAGGAACTGATGTGGACACTGGCTAGCAGTGTCCGCATCATTATGGATGAAATAAAAACATACACACGGACTACCGAGTCCAGTAGAGGAAAAAGGACGACAGCGTGGCTTTTCTCTCAAGGGGAGCAAAAGCCACGGCCTCCGCCATGGCAGGCCTTTTTTCTGTATCTCCTCACATTACAACATGGTCCTCACTCACAATCCCCAGTTACAACAAAAGGAGCTAATGCCCCTAATCACATCACAGAAGAAGGATATTAGCAAATGAAAAGGCTAAAGTGGTTGAGCCAGTTACACTGGTCCCTGCAAGCTCTAGCATTGGCAGGGTGAGGGAGTTTTCAGCAAAAAGCAGGTTAGGTATATTGCAAATCTGATTCCCCAGGAGAGAACCTATCTGTGGGTGTGGGTCCTGTGCATCTCCCAGTGGGAGCTGGGCCCATGCCACGCAGAAGGGTCTGCTGCAAGGAACTTAGCTTATTAATGATTATGGTTATAATAACAAATTAATAATCATTTTAAATATTTATTTTTAATTATAATCAGTCATTCTATGTAAATCAGTTAGTGCTTTTACTAGCAAATATATTAATGTTAAGAGAGTAAACAGACTGGGTATTTTACTCATCAGTTTTGAAGAGATTAATAATAGTTTATGAGGATTACAAATGATAGTTTCAGCTGCTAAGGGGATAACAATTATTTTATATAATAGATTGCATGCATCAGAAGAGATAAATGGAGAAAAAGACACATATCCCTATTGTTAGGATTTGGGTGGAGACACTGCAGTGCATTACGTAAAATAATACAATTAGTGAGAACATTTAGGTACCAAAATCAGTTTTTGAAAAAAAAGGTGTGAAGGAAAAATTATTTATAAAAAATAGGAAATGTTACAACTTATTACAATATGCAGAATAAACATCACTTCTAATACATATCATTCATGTTGGTTTAAAACCCATTACTATTTCAGAATAACGGTGAGAAAAATAAGAAATTAATTACAAGTTTAAATCTTATTATGAGTTAGATTCATTATTGAGGAAAAATTATGCTTATCAAGCTTGGAGATTTGTTTTTGAATCCTCACCTTAGGATATATTTATTGATTTTAGGAAGAAAGAAGGAGTGTGGGAGAGAGAAAGACAGAAAGAGAGAGAGATTTATATAGAGGCCAACATCCATCATTTGCCTCCTGTATGTGCCCTGACTAGGAATTGAACCTGCAACATAGGTATGTATGTGTCCTGATCTGGCAATCAAACCTGCAACCTTTGATTCAACACTTGAACCAGACCACGGGGCCAGGATAAGCTTGGAGATTTTTTTTTTTTTTTTTTAATTGTTCAAGTACAGTTGTCTCCATTTTCCTACCACCAGTCTCCTCTGCCCCCACCCATACCCACGTCCCACTCTCAATCCTTCCCCTCTTTGGCTTTGTCCATAGGTCCTTTATACATATTCCTTGATGACCCTTCCTCTTCTTTCCCCCGCTATCCCCCTCCTCACATCCTTCTGATTACTGTCAGTTTGTTCTTTATTTCAATCTCTCTGATTATATTTTGCTTGCTTGCTTGTTTTGTTAATTAGACTCCACATATAGGTGAGATCATATGGTATTTCTCACTGCCTGGCTTATTTCATTTAGCATAATGCTCTCAAGATTCATCCATGTTGCTGGGAAGGGTAGCAGTTCCTTCTTTCTTTCTGCTGGATAGTATTTCATTGTGCCAATGTACCATAGTTTTTTGATCCACTCATTTACTGATGGGCACTTAGGTTGGTAAGTTCCCAGAATATACTATCGGCTTGCCCACAATCCATAAAAATATTTGAAACTCTTTTCATGCATCACAGTTATCTTCTAAAGAAAAATAATGAATGCTACATTGTAAACATCTGGAGAGATTTTGAAGCTTTAGAAGGAATTCACCATAGGTTAATAAGAATTGAAGGACAAACCCTCTGCCTGAAAAACCTTGAGGTCATGCAATCAAAACTGTTTCCAAAGAGACATTGCATCAGTGGCTTCTAGTCCTCAGCCTGAAGACTTCCTCTAAAGATGAAACAACAATTATAATACAACTGTGTAGCCTTGGATAACTTAAAAACTGCTAGAACTTCATCCAAGGAAGTGATGAAGAAGACCACATAGGTGCTGAAGATAGAATAGTGTCTATTAATTCACTTGGCAAGTGCTTTTCTGCACGATACACAGAGATGTAAGAGAACACTTCTTGGGAAGAGGGCATAGAGTATGGCAAATGTTTGTGATCCAGCTCTAGATTTTACAAGATTATACTCAACTTCTAAAAGTCTCGGTTTTGATGGGGTTAGTCATATTTCTTTGAATTCTTGAAGGACTTGATGAGATGTAGGAAACTGAGTGTTATGTAAGTGTAGGGGTGAGCCAAGTCAGTTTATAGTTATTTGTATGGAAAATTATATAACAATTAATAGCTAATAATACAAGAATAAACTCTGTGTTTCATGTATTTACAACTGGAAGCCTACTTCTGCCAAGCCCTGAATTATGCTTTTTAGAAATTATCATTAGTTACTTCAGGTCTTTTCTCAAAAGTAACCTCGGTGAAGTTTTCAATGACTATCTCATTTGAAATTTCACCCCACCTTGACAACCCTGCTTTTTTCTCCTAAGAAGTCCTCACAATCTACATTTAATTAACATTCTTGTTTATTGCCCCTTCCCAGCTCTATAAGATAAATGAAGGCAGAGCCCTTTGCATGTTGTGCTCACTGCAGAATCCCAGCACCTAGAGCAGCGCCTGCCATACAATATGTAACCACTAAGTGCTTACTAAGTAAATAAATGGACAAACAAATAAGTAAGTGAATGGATGGATTAAATGACTTGTCTGAGGCACTAAAGTAATATCCCATTTTAACTGAGTATTATTAGCATTTTCCAGCCTTCATGCTTTCCAAATTTATTATTCCCTTCTTCAGTAATGAGAAACAGGTTCCCATCCACTTCAGCATATTACTCAAACCACCTTCTTTTTTGAATGAATCTTAGATGAAACCTAAGCCTTCACTGCTGAAGTGACAGTCTTAAAATAAGACTATAAGAAAAACAAGCTCACTTTTCATGAACAACATGTCAATATGTGACCTGTGAAAAAGAGAGGCTGCTGGGGCCCATGAGAGGACCAACTTTCCACCATGGAGAGAATATTTCGACTGGCTTATACCTCCTCCTTAAATCAAGCCTGGCTCATGACAAGCAATAGGTGAAATTTTTTGAATAAGTTAATGATTGAATAATATCCTGTGACATGCAACTCTGTTCCTCTCACTGACTCTAGAAGAAGTCTTGCTATTGTTGTCAAAAAAATGTCTAAGTCTGCATGCCTAGTCATTGCACCCAGTCTGAGGAGATGAATGCCACCATCAAAACAGATTATTTTGTCCTGAGTTTAGAGATGGGACATCAGAGGGACAAGTAGTGAGACATCTTCATTCCTCGTTTATTATACCTGGTGCGCAGGCCTCATTTATTGGTCTAAATGTCTGGTAAAAATCCTCCATGTCATTCCACACATGTGTATAGGTTATGGAAATTAAAATAGCTTCTATTGAATTAATCTATTTACTTCAGAATCCATTTTGCAGCTATCTCTGTATTGTATTTCTGGAAACATCCATTTAAATAATATAATAAATTAATGAAGTTTTTAAAGCAGTTTTACTGATAGTTGTTGCCAAAAGCCATGAGTATTGAACCATATACATTTATAATTTATCATATAATAAGGAAGAAAAATAGCCTAATTGAGTTTGAATGGGTTTGCTAGTACTTAGGAATCAAAGACAACTCTTATTTTACTGGATAAGAAGAGTTTGCAGAGACAGCTTTCATTTATCTATTAGGAATTTCTATAGTATTTCAGACATTGTTAAAATTGAGCACTTTTAATTTATTTGTATAGTGTTTTACTGTATGGTCTCTATAGGAAGATGTGTCATTTTTCACTCTGAACTTTAGATAATGGCAAGGATGCCAACAACATTGCAGTTATTTTATTCCCTGCAGGCTCTCTGATGGGAAATGCTTCCAACTGAATCACAGTGAGGACAATTCCTTTTGGACCCCAAATAGAAGAAAAACTTAAAGGGATGAAAATGCCTCCTCTCTTTGTTCTACCCTGCCTTTCTTAAAAAATATTTATGCCTCTGATTTACTGCTGTGCTAAAACATGTAATATTTGGTGTACCTTAATTATAAGAGAGAAACTATATTAAATTAAAAAGCTTCTGCATAGCTAAAGAAAACATCAGCAAGATGAAAAGGGAACCAACCATATGGGAAAACATATTTGCTGATGATCCCTCAGACAAGGGTTTGACCTCCAAAATACATAAAGAACTCATAGGACTCAACACTGGGAAAAAACAATCCAATTAAAAAAAATGGGGGACTTCCGGCCAAGATGGAGGCATAGGTAGACACACTGTGCCTTCTCTCACAACCAAAATTAAAGACAACAAAAATTTGGAACCAAAAAAACAAGCAGTACAGATAGAAAATTGAATTGTATGGAAGTCTGACAATTTACCCAGACAAGTAAGAGGGGCGGAGTCGGCGGCTGGCAAAGAAGGATTGCGGCAGGAAAAAGCAGTGGCTAGTGGTCCCATACACACAGGCAGCAGTTGGCACACTCCAGGCTCGCAGGTTGCGGTTACCGGGCGCAGGGAGGCAACGAGCAGACCAAGCAAGGCACGCAAGGTGGCTGACTGCGGTTACATATTTGCATGCAGATAAACCAGGTGAAAATGGGGAGCAAGACAGACCTCGGAACCCAGG
Source organism: Glossophaga mutica (assembly GCA_039655065.1). Lineage (NCBI taxonomy): Eukaryota > Metazoa > Chordata > Mammalia > Chiroptera > Phyllostomidae > Glossophaga > Glossophaga mutica. Next base: position 168,240,231 of record CM077304.1, on the reverse strand, counting down.
GCCCCAGCGCCAGGAAATAAAGCCTAAAAGCACCAATTGAAAACACTTGTGGGGGTTGAGGTGTTAGGGGAGACTCCCAGCCTCACAGGAGAGTTCTTTGGAGAGATCCACAGGGTCCTAGAATGTACACAAGCCCACCCACATGGAAATCAGCACCAGAAGGGCCCAATTTCTTGGGGAAAGCTGCAGAAGGGACTGAAATCAGAGTGCAGAGCAAGCACCATTGTTCCCTCTCAGACCCTGCCCCCACATATAGCATCACAACCCAGAGACTGGGCTGCCCGCCCTGGGGAACACCTAAGGCTCCGCTCCTCACTACATAACATCATAATGTTGTTGAGAAGTATGATGATATCTAAATATATGTTGTAGAAAAATAGAAAGTTAGCAATTTTGATGAAATAAGGGCATATTTATATAAAGCAATATGTTTTAAAACCTCCCATTATTCAGCAAGACCTAAATTCAATGTTTAACAACTATTTAAGCAGCCTGACTTGCTAATGTGGAGGGCATTAATCCTCTTAAAATATCAATTGAAATTACATCACTGGGAAGGAAATTTACATCCATATTCACTTCATATGGAGAACAGTAATACTATTAAATGATATTCTTTAAGATTTATAGCCAGCTGGAAATGGAGAATGCTAAATATTGCATTATTTTTGTTTAAATTACAGAGTCTCTAATGTAATATGTGTATAAAAAATGTCAGTGTTAATAAAATTGAAATACTACAAATATTATTTTATGGCCGAGTGGACATTACTGAAATATTTTAGAATTATATCCAGACCTATTAAAGAAAAACAACTTATTACATATGTCACATAAAATTCATTATACATAAGAATTACAACCTTCATTTTCACACAAGTAATTAAATATGTATATACTTAGGAGGTAAGTCCTTTAAAGTATGAATTTTATATTGAATAAGTAATTTTATTCCTATTCCCATGTTTAATAGATTTTATCATGTTGGTTAATGGGTTTGGCCTCATCTTCCTTTTTTCTCTACTTTGTTCTTTGCATTATTTTATTTTTATTTTATTGCATTACTTTAAAAGTAAGGAATAATTAAACTTCTCATTTTTAATTTATATCTATTTATTGATTTTAATTGATTTTTTATTGTTGTTCAAGTACGGTTGTCTCCATTTCCCTCCCATTTTCCCCTGTCACACCCACCCCCACCTTCCACCCTCAATCCTACCCCCTTTTGTCTTTGTCCATGTGGCCTTTATAGTTGTTCCTGAAAAACATTCCCATTTTCCCCCCATTATCCCTCCTACCTCCCCTCTGGTTACTGTCAGTTTGCTCTTAATTTCAATGTCTCTGGTTATATTTTGCTTGCTTGTTTGTTTGGTTGATTAGGCTCCACTTATAGGTGAGATCATACGGTATTTGTCTTTCACCACCTGGCTTATTTCACTTAGCATAATGCTCTCCAGGTCCATCCATGCTGTTGCAAAGGATAGGAGTCCCTTTCTTTCTGCTGCATAGAATCCCATTGTGTAAATGTATCATAGTTTACTCATCCACTCATTTATTGATGAGCACTTAGATTGCTTCCCAGCACTTAGCTATTGTAAATTGTCCTGCTATGAACACTGGGGTGCATAGGTTCTTTTGGATTGGTGTTTCAGGATTCTTAAGGTACAATCTCAGGAATGGAATTGCCGGGTCAAAAGACAGTTTCATTTTTAGCTTTTTGAGGAAATTTTATACTGCTTTCCATAGTGGCTGTTTGGCTGTTTTTCTGAATACAAAATTTAAATGATCGATTATGGCAAATGCATAAAAAGTTTGAAGATTTAAAAGTAATTTGTAGTTATAACACTAGTAGATAACCATTCTTAAAAGTATATATTATTTCAGAACTACATTGAGCACTTTTATACATAAATGTTTGACAGCAACTAGGGAGATATCAAAGACTGGATTCCTCAAGTGAGACTACTGCAAAAAGAAAAATGCTTACTTATAAGGTTCCATCTATCTTCCCAAGTAACTTTCCAGAGAGGTTGTACCAATTTACCTAACTTATTAGCAGTGTGTGAAAATGCTCACTCTGTCACGCTCACCAAGCTGTCTGAATACTAGAGCTCTGAGACTTGATAAATAACATATGCTATATCACTGAATTAAATGTCCACTTTCTCTATTGACATTAAAATTTATTTTTTTAAGATTTTATTTATACTTTTTTGTGGGGGGAAGAGAGGGAGAGAAACATTGATGTGTGAGAGATACATCGATCAGTTGCCTTTTTGGTTTGCAGGTCAGTGCTCAGTCCATGAGCAACACTAGCCAGGGCTAAAATTGATTTTTTTTTTTTTTTACTGACATGTTTTTCTTTTGTGTGTGGCCTCCTCCTTTTTGTTTTGGGTATCCTAGCATTTATATAGTAATTTTTATAAGTAAAGAATACTAACCTTTTGTCATGTTTACTCATCTTCATAATTAAATAAGTAATTTATTGTTATTAGTCAGCAATTATGTTATTATTCTTTCAGCAAATATTTACTTAAGGTGACCTATGTTTATATTTCATAAGTAGAATTCAAGGGTTAAAACAAAGAGGTATATGCCCTGGCTAGTGTGGCTCAGTGGATTGAGTGCTGTCCTTCAAACCAAAGGGTCACCAGTTTGATTCCCAGTCAGGGCAGATGCCTGGGTTGTGGGCCAGGTCCCCAGTAGGGGGCGTGTAAGAGACAAAAATCTTTAAAACATACAGAGAGGTATCTGCTTCAAAATGGTTTTTGCTTTTGATTATACCAAAATTCCCCAAACAACATTATGAAAGAAGCAAAAATAAAGATTGATTTTTAACTGTGTATGTGTGTCAGGAGGTATACCTATAGATATGTCATCTGAAATAATTCAGTGGGCAGTAAGTAGAGTTTATAACAGCAGAGAATGTGATGGGAGAGAATCCTAAGCTGAAAACAGGGAATATACAAATTCAGGAGGGTTGAAAATAAATGATGTATTTAGGAAAAATAGTCCAAATGTGAATGCAATAGTGGACATGTAGAACAATAAAGCAAATTATGTGTAGAAAGGTGGATTGGGAATATACATGGAACAATTTCAATGAAATTAAAATGGTATTTGTGCCTTTATTAGGTAAGGACTATTTTCTATCACTATGTAATAGGTAGTTGGATAAGCATGAGAAGAGGAGGAACAATAGGCCCAGGTGCAGAGGGTTACCAGGGTGGAGAGCCTATCCTTTGCCTATCAAAGAGCAAAACTACAAACCCTTGCATGACCACTCTCTTAAGCATTACACCATAGAGATGACATCTAGACCTCCGCTGTGTTTCAGCTCTAGGCCCAAAGAAGCAGCAAAACCAGATAGGGCAATGCCACAACTAATATCAAGTCCAACTGCATTGACTAATGATCTTTGCCAACCAACTAGTGGAGACCACGAGGGAGCATACCTGGAAAGCTGATGAATATTCTTTTGAGTATCTCTCCTGAAACATCCAGATAAGAGCTCTGAGGATGGAGGACCCTGGATGGCTCTCTCTATGGAGCACTGTCATGCATTTTCCCACTCCCATCTTTCCCCAGAGAGTGTTCTCTCTCTCTCTCTCTCTTTCCAAGCATATCTGCGCCTTCCTTCCACTTTGGTCTCTCAAGATACGTCCATCTCTCTCTCTCTCTCCCCATACCTGCTGAGCTCCAAAGTCCCTTCTGTTGTCTCTATAACTCATTTCCCAAGCCCATGTCTTCTACAGCTCATTTCTTTTACCTCTGTGACTTTCTAAATAAAATTTCTCTCATAGTTTTTGTCTCGGCCCTGAATTCTTTCCTAGCTGAAACTCAAGTAACAAGGTTGCTGAACTGAGGTTTAACATCTGGCACCATTTTACCACTAACAACCAGTGATTTTAAGCAAGTATAAAAAAGCTAGTGGTGACCTGTGCTTTAAAAAATAATATGGCTAAATTAGAAGACAGAACTCTAACTGGTGTTAGAGTTGGCAGTTAGCTAGATATTAACAAAAAAGGAGGGAGCAAGTGAAACAAGGCATCTGATTAAGTCTGATTAAATAGGGGGAAAAAACAAAACAAAACAAAACAAAACAAAACAAAAAAACAGCTTTACAATTACCCTAGGGAGTAACAGACATTGCTCCTTCAAATGGAACAAAACATCCCAGTAGGTAGAAAAGAGAGCTTTTCCGTCATCCCAGGGAGTCTGCCTGATTAAGGGGAGGGAGAAAATGTCACAGAGGGAATTGCTTTCACTGACTGCATGCACAGCAGAAGCCACATGAGGAAGCAGAACTATGAGGCATGCACAATAGGAGGCCAAAATGGCAACTGTGAAGGGGGAAGGGCACTGATCTGGGAAAATTCAAGAAAGAGATTGGATAGGTTGAAAGTCTGCTGTTTCCCAAACCTAAATAAATATAAGAAAGTTGAACAAAGACCTCAGGGCAGCTGCTCTTTCCAGCCGGCCTGTTCTCTGTCTCTCGCTGAGAGTGTACTTTTCCTTTTTTGCTTTAATAAACCTTGTCACTGTCACTTAAACTTTTCCTGTGTGAGTGTTCCTGGATTATTTCCTGTGACATCGCAGAAGAACATATTTTTTTCCAGTAATACTGGGACATCGATATTTTAGTATTCTACTGTTTTACCTCAGATGAAAATAAATTACAGTAATAGAAATTACAGATGTAAAAATGATAGGATATATAGAAATAACAGTTCCTAACTGGGTGGGAAGTTGAAGGAGTGGAGAAAATCATCACTGTTACATTCAAGTTTCTGAACCTGGTAGGTGTGAGAATGGAGAATTCATTAACTGAGAGAGAATACAAGAAGGTGGAAAGGAGGAAATGTTCTGCTTTGTCTAGTAACTCTTGGGAAACCTTCTTCGTTAATTAATTTCACTGACAGGTATTCAAAGTTTACTAGAGTTGAAATGGCTTTTTCCAAAAGAATATCTCTTTAGATCTTGGAAAAAATAAAATAAAAGTCCATTGTAAATTTCTTTTTCATTCTTAAGATCATATAAATAACATTTTACAAGCAATGTAATAAATGAAAAGTCATAATGGCTAAATAAATACCTTTAATAAGGTCTCTCAGGGAAATATTTAAACTGACTTCAATAGATGATTTCTACTCATCACTTAAGCAGAATACGATCACTTTTCCTTCATGTATGGGTAAAAATTAAGTTGTTCTGTTTTATTTTCTATCTAAAAGTAATTTCTGCTACCTATCTATCAACCTAAATACTAGTTGATTTTCTTGGGATTGAAAATATTACAAGACACTTACATGAAAAGCATTTTTTTCAATGCTGAATATAATTAGTCTTTTATTTTAAAAGAAAGTCTCAGATTTTGTTAGGTCTGCTTTCCCTGAACCTTGCTTAGATTGTACATATGTGAAGCCTGTTTACAAAGAATGCACAGGCATAAATTTTGGTATAAATAATTTTAACACCTTCCAAAACTTAACTGATCTCATTGCTTCATTTATTCAGTTTTAGAGCATGAATACATTTCAGTAAATCAGAAATGTAGTATGTCATTATAGACAACAGATAGTTACATCTATATAGACAAAAATCTACTTACAAAATATTTTGCAGGACAATCTATTTATGCTGCAACTGTTACCATAGAAGTTAACTATTACTAATAAAGAAGGAAGCAAAGGTAATTGGACTTCATTGTGCATAATCAATTGGGGAGCATAAGCCTGTTTACTTCATTAGGAAGCTATAGCTTCACACAATCCAGGGGATCACAGCATCATTCCACCAAGGATTAGCATCCCCCTCTTCCCCTCTCTGGTACCAGACTCGTGGTGGGGAGCAGGAGGAAATAAGCACATGCACAATGGAAGACAAAATGGCACAGGGGGAGATGCTTGACCACAGAGGCCTATCAGTCTAACCTGAAAGAGGAAGAAATCAATTGGCTAGGAAGTAGATACCCCAGAAGCCCATGAAAGTTTGGGAAGTTGATTGTCGATTTTGAAAAATCTCCTTGGTTTTTCCAAGCCCAAGTTAATGTAATCCCAAGAAAAACAAAATTCTCTTTCTCTCGATGACCCACACTTGCCCCATGCACTCACACACATTGTCTCTCCAAAACCTCATGTCCCTAGTAGCCATGTGGCCAATGTGTGCGTGTGTTCCAAACTTAGGCTTCAGGTGGGAGCCTGGGTATAGCAGTATAGTAATGGACTGCAGCTGGGAAGCTGCAAGCTAAACCAGCTAGCTGGATGATAAGAAATGCTAGACTGGACTAAACTTTAATATGGCACAGACTTTCTGGACACTGACTGGCTTTTGTTTTGCCCTTGACAAAGAGGAGGTTGGACTCTACACAGGGGGACAGAGCTGAATCTGGAACTGAACCCAGAACAGCACTTTGTTTCACTTCAATTTCAATAAACCTTACCACAAGACCATGCCTTCTATGCAGATCCTTGGAATGCTTTCTTTGTGACATGGTGAAAGGGCCCCACTTCCACAAGCAACATGACTGACTCTTTTAAGGCACGCCATGAATAACAGACACAACCTTGGACTCGTTTAGCTGTTTTTCTTCTTTATTCATTCCAAGTCAATTAGGACTGCTCGGAGTTTCTTAGGGACCTTATGTAGAAATAATTTAGTTCTTACATCCTATTTTAATGACTTTTCTTGCAGTTGACAGTAATATAGCCCTCTTGATGACCAATTAGGTTTCCATATAAAAATTGCAGCTGCTTCAGTGAAGAAAATTATTATTGTAAACTCTGGTAGTATACTAGTGAGGTTATCAGACAGGAAACTAAATCTTGAAAATCAGCTGCTCTTTATTTCAGTTCTTTTCAGTTCCCATAGACTTATTAATTCCAGGGCATATGCAGGATGAGTCAGCACTAAACAAGGAAACAATTCAAGTTGCGCAACAGTTCATTTTAAATGCATCTGCAAGTTAGAGAAGACATAATTAAACATTAATTAAACTTTTCACACTCACCAAAGAACACTATGTTAATCAGAAATTTATAGGATAATGATATTGAAGGGACAAAAATTCTACTACCCTGAAATTGCTTTTCTGAGATACTGAGTTTAAGCTATTTATTAAAAAAACAAAAGACTCAGGAAGAAATTGCCCCTGCCTCTTTTCCTGCCCAAGAGATTCAGAGAAACCTGCTTCAGGAAGGAAATTTTAGGATGTTTGCTTTAGCCTAAATTAAGTGTAGTAAATAAGAGGAGTTCAGGCAGGTGCCTGTTAGCTAGGTATCCTCACTGTATTCCATTGTTTCTGGGTCACCTGGTATAAACTTTCCTCCCATGTGTGTTCCACTCTACCTCAATTCCCTGTAAATTGCCCATTCTCACTTCTGAAATCCAATACTCCATTTTTCCCTTTCTCCATTTTCCAAAAATGTTTTATATATCCAATATCACCTCAATTGTCTTTGGATTTTTATGAAATTATTATGTCTATGTGAATCCCCAATGTACACATGTTAAACTTTGATTTTCTCCCATTAATCTGTTTGTTAATTTGATAGCCTAGACAGAAGAATTTAGAAGGTGGGAAGAAAAATATCAATTTTTATTTTAGCTCCCATTATATTAAACCCTTTTCTTAGAATGCACTGTACATTATATATAAATCATTTTACATGTGCTTGAAGAGTAACAATAAAAATACAATAAAATTAATATAATTAGGGATATATATGTGTGTGTATATATATATATAGTGGGTTATTAATATTTTCATGTTTTTTCCTCATGGTGGGAAAACTTATATTTTATAAGCAAGGTAAGTCCATGTTAAAAAAATATAATTAGATTCTCTGTTATACCATGCAGGAAAAAAAAGATATATATTAATGTGCCAAAAATATGAAGAATTCTACAAGACAATAAAATATTACCAAAGATATACAATAATATATTTATGGAGAATAGAAAGTATTTTTAAGCAAGACAAATAAAGCATATAGCAAAATAATTGGACATCTTCATCATGCTAAATTAAAATGTTTAAACTTGTGTAAGGTGACCCAAAAACAATGAAGAAAGTGTACAATACATTAATATTGCAGACTAAAGATTAATATCTTGATTAAAAATTAAGTTGCTACAAATTACACAAAATAATAATGCACAGTGAAAGGATATGTATAGGAAACTTACAAAAATAAAATACAAATAGTCAATGATGACTTGAAAAGCTGATCTTGAGAAATAATCAAGATTTTAGTTATGTAGATTCATAGACAGATATATAGATGATAGATTTCTCATTAGATTGATGAAATTTTTAAAACAAAATTAAGCTCAGAGTTTCATGGAATTGTAGTAAAATGGTTAATTTCCATTTTATACAAGCCAGTGATATGAATTTTACAACCGTAAAAACAAATTTGACAGAGTTCATTGAAATTAAAACATAAATATTCAATAACCCAGCGATTTTATGGCTTAATATCTCTCATAGAGAAAATCTACACCTATACTGAAGGAATACTGTACATATTCTTAGTTGAAAACAATTTAAATGTCTCTTTAAAATATAATGGCTAAATATGTCATAGATCATCCTGCCAAACATATCTTATATATTCATATTATATATTATTAGATCGATTTATAGTGGCACAGATATTTATGGCAAGATTCTCCTGATACACTGGAGTTTTTGAAAGGTCACAGAATTATATGCATGGTATTTTTATGTTTATGATTTAAAATGTACACAGAAATGACTATTTTCTATTGGAGCATAAATAGGTATGGAAAGGCAATAGAAATATGGAATAATGATGACTGGTCTGATGACTACTAGCCAATAAGGGAAGTGGAGGAGGTAGGAGGGAGGCCGAGGACTGGGTGAGATCAGTAGATTCATAAGCTTCAGCTGTAATGCTCTAGTTTATACAAGGAGTATGCATGTGCTTGTAAAATACCACATATTTTATATAACATTTTATTTTGTTATTTACCTATTTTATTGTATTTTTCATTACCATTCATTCATTCCCTTATACCTCCTTCCCCCAACAACCACCTCACTGCTGTCCACATCCGTGAGCCCTTTTTCCTTTTTGCTCAATCCCTCCATCCCCTAACCTACCCCCATAGCTGTCATCCCGCTCTCTCTCTATGAGTTTGTCTAACATTTTAAATTTAATGCTGAGAAATTTGACTAATATATGAGATCACTAATACCTGTGAAATTATAGATTAAAGGGGAACCGTATCAGTAGGAAAAAAAGCAAGAAAGAATGAAAAGTGAGGGGAGGTAGGAGGGAAGGAGGGAAGATTGGAGGAGTGGCAGGAGGAGGAAGGAAGAGGGGAAAAGAAGTAGATATTGCTAGATAGCAGTTTCATAATGTTAGTATCTGAAATAAAGACTTGAGCTTTATTGTAGCTATGGCAAAAATGACTAATACATCAACTGATTTGACCAATACAGAAAACAGCACAAATTAGTTAAATTTTAGGAAATGTTTTCCACTTCCAAACAAAATTTATGGCATTGCTTATTATATTGTTTCTTTTTTTTTAAATATTTTATTTATTTATTTTTATTATTTATTTATTTATTTACTTATCTTTAGAGGGGAAGGGAAGGAGAGAGGGAGAGAAACATCAATGTGCGGTTGCCTCTTGTATGTCCCCTGCCGGGAACTGGCCTGGCAACCCAGGCATGTGCCCTGACTGGGAATCGAACCGCGAGCCTTTGGTTCGCAGGCCCGCGCTCAATCCACTGAGCTACACCAGCCAGGGCTTATTATATTGTTTCTTAACAAAGGAATATTAGCAAACATGAAGAGTGTCTTCAAATGCAGTTTTAGAAGTGAGGGAAACAAGTCTTTCTTACACCCATCCTGGGTAAGTGTAGGTAACACTGTAACATGGTGTAAGCTTTTCTGATGTGCAATGGCCAGTGTGACACTCTAGTTATCCAGGGGCACATGCATGGAGACCTTAGGCATGGTTAAATGACATACATGACATCTATGGCAGACCACAGATGGGAGCCTATGGTCTCCTTAGGGAGATGCCAGCCTTTCTTGTTGAATTTGGCCAAACAATGCCTTGGATGCAATGTGTGTTTGTGTTGTTAATTAAAAGTACTACATTATAGATTTTATTGGTTAAAATGAATGGCCTTCATAAACAAAGCAACAAACAGCAAGTGTTGGAGAGGTTGTGGAGAAAAGGGGACCCTAGTGCACTGTTGGTGGGATTGCAGATTGGTACAACCACTATGGAAAACAGTATGGAATTTTCTAAGAAAACTAAAAATGGACATACCTTTTGACCCAGCAATTCCACTGCTTGGATTATATCCTAAGAATCCTGAAACACCAATCCAAAAGAATCTATGCACCCCTATGTTCATAGCAGCACAATTTACAATAGCCAAGTGCTGGAAGCAACCTAGGTGCCCATCAGTTAATGAATGGATCAAAAAACTGTGGTACATTTACACAATGGAATTCTATGCAGCAGAAAGAAAGAAGGAGCTCCTACCCTTTGCGACAGCATGGAAGGAATTGGAGAGTATCATGCTAAGCGAAATAAGCCAGGCAGTGAAAGACAAATACCATATGATCTCACCTTTAACAGGAACCTAATCAACAAAACAAACAAACAAGCATAATATAAACAAAGACACTGAATTTGAGAACAGTCTGACAGTGTCCAGAGTGGGAGGGGAGGGAATTTCAGGGGAAAAGGGGAACGGTTTAGAGCAACAAGTATAAAGGACTCATGGACAAAAACTATGGGAGGTGGAAATGGGAGGAAGGTGGGGAGGGCTGGGGTGGTGGGCTGGGGCGGGGTAAAAGACAGGAAACTGTACAATATCAACAATTAAAAAATACTGATTTTAAAAAAATAAAACAAAAAATGGAAAAAAAAATGATAGCCTTTTTCTCCAGACAATATATATAGGAGGATCTACTTGTCTTGCTGATAGTAAAACTTCATATTCTGATATAATTTCTGCTCACAATAGAACATCACTATACTTCAGTAAAGAGTAGAGAAGCAATTTTAGGTAAAATCCTCAGTGTCATACACTTAATTTCCTCAAACATTTACCCAAATAATTGAGAGCACATTGTCTATATTAAACATCATAAGTGAAATAAGAACTACTTAAACCAGTTAACAGTTAAACATTTTACACTAGAAAACTGTTGTAAAAACTATATCAATATAGATTGTAGCATATTTTTATGCTTTAACTAGTATTGCATTCACATGACATGTAAGCCAGAGTGAATGGAAAAATATAACCCCTATAGCTAAGTTAATGTAATGTTTCTCAGCACTGAATAATCATTAACATTAAGTGACAAGCTCTAAAAATAAAATCTTAGTTCTCAGAGGTGGGGGGCGTTGCACAACTGGGTGAAAAATGTGAAGGTGTTAAGCAGAAACAAACAAACAAAAACAACTCATGGACATAAACAACGATATGGTGTTTAGCAGATGGAGAGGGAGGTGGAGGGGGCAGAAGAATATAAAGGGGGATAAACAGTGATGGAGAGAGACTTGACTTGGGGTGGTGAACACAATACAACATACAGATAATGTATTATAGAATCATACCCCTGAAACCTATATAATTTCATTAACCAAAGTCACCCCAATAAATTCAATTAAAAAAAGAAAAATTTAAAATAAAAATAAATCCTGTCAGGGTTTTCATCCACAAATAGAATCTTTGCAAATGAAACATGGAGCGAGTGGTTTTTATATGCTCCCTATGAGATCTAACGAACAGCTAGGTTGAGAACCACTACAAGTTAATATGTAAATGTGATTCTGATGTTTGAATATCAGTTGGTGTCACTTAAATGATGAAAACTCTATTCCAAATAAACATTCTAGTTTAAGAGAAAACAAGATTAAATATCCAGTTCTTCTGCCAATAACTGAATAATAGATACAGGTTGTAATAACCCTGTGTAATATAATCACCCTGTTAGGGATGTTGTATTATCCCCATGAAATCAAGATTTAGAAAGGTTAAATTAAATGTCCAAAAGCACATACTCAAATATCAGAGAACTAAACAGCCTTGTTTATCATTGAGATTTACACCACTATTTCTACAATATGCTATCTTTCTTATTAATAATGTTCTACACTTAAAAATGTACTACCTTCAAATTGACAAAAACAAATCATGGTATCTCAAAGTCAAAATTGATTTTTTTAGACGGCCAAGGCTTTCCAAAATTTTTGTCTTAGGGGAAAGTCTTTCTTTCTTTCCTGTTTTAGAAAGTTATATTTATTTTGTAAGCTCTGTGAATGTCCCTGTATCATCACCATTCCAGGGAAACATTCTGACTTCTGTCATCTGAAGATCACCACCACGATTTGGGATGTGCTGAATGGAGAGACTTTATTTAGTGCAAACAGCTCAGTTGTGATACAGCATGGCTGTGCAACAGCTCAATAGCTTTACAGCTCAGCTGATACAGGACGCACAGCTGCAACGTGGTCCTAGGGCAGCAAGGTGGACTTGGGCCTAAAGTCCCTGGTATTGCAACTCTGCTCTTCTTCCCTCTGCCCCTGTGTTGCAGCTTGGCTGCTTTCCAGCAAACGGCTCCACTCAGATCCAAAGAGATAGCTTCCATGTTACAGCTCCAGATGAAAAGGCACAGTATTGGGCTAAAACCTAAAAGTGCATTCTCTGAGCCAGAGGGAAGCTGATACATACAGAGGCAAGTCCCTTCCCCATGGTTCCTAATTAATTGGTCTGTCCTCATGCAAATGAGGACTTGAAACTTTCATAATTTGGTTCAAAAAGCACTGCCCTGATTGGTCAAAATGTTGCTTCTCTGGCCAGTGAGGATATTGGTGGGGACATAGCTGCACAGCTCCAAGTGGACAGAGAAAGTCTCAGTCTTAGTGGTAGAAATATGATTCCAGGTACTCCTTTGTAAGGGCTGGCTCCGGTGGCAGGAACACAGAGCAGGTAGACAGTTCAGGGCAGACAGCAGGAAGTTTGGCACAGGCTTCTCCCTGAAGCAGGGCTTGCTTGGGAGTCTCCTGTTTAGCAACAACAACTGCTAGGCTCTGTTTACAAATTTGAACCCAATTAACCCTTCTCAAATTCGTTCTTGGGGTCAACACTCTCTTCACATGTGCTCCCATAATAATTTTCCTACAAAATTCTCACAACAATAACCACATTGTTTGATTATCTAAATGACTGTGTGGGAAAATATATTTATAAAGTCGTAAGCATGCCCATATAAATGTACCTGCTGAGTCATCTCAAGCCCATCAAAACTTCCATAACCCAATTTGAATTCCTGAGACTTATTGAATAAAAAGTCTCTCCCTACTATAAACGAGCATTTAACACCTCTGTTTTTTTATTTTTTGATTTGATCTTTATTGTATTTTTCTCATTACCATTCAGTCCCCTTAACTCCTTTCACCCAGCAATCACCACACTGTTGTCTGTGTTCATGAGACCATTTTCCTTTTTGCTCTATCCCTCCACCCCCTAATCTCCCTCTGCAACTAGCTGTCATCCTGCTCTCCATCTATGAATTTGTCTCCATTTTCCTTGTTACTTCAGTTTGCTCATTAGATTCCACATATGAGTGAAATCATAAGGTTTTTGTCTTTCTCTGACTGGCTTATTTCACTTAGCATAATGTTCTCCAAGTCCATCCATACTGTTGCAAAGGGTCAATACTTCATGTGAATCTGCAATAATTTCAAAATGAAAAGTTTAATGAAAAAAAGAGGTAATTTTTTTCGTCCTTTTTTAAATTAAGCTTTTCATTTTGAGATTATCGTAGATTCACACACAATATTGAGAATACAGAGAGGCCTCATGTTTCCTTTGCCCACTTTGCCCAGTGGAAACATCTTGCCAAACTGCCATACAATATCATTACCAGTATACTGAGAGTGATACCGTCTAATAATGTTCACTCTGTCACGACAGGGATCTTTCCCATAAACTCTTTATAGCTACGCCCACACCCTGCTACCACTCCTCAGCCCCTTTCTTCTGACCATCACTAAACTGTTCTTCATTTCTGTACTTTTAACATTTTAAGAATGCTCTGTGGGTGCTTTAAAAAATGTATTTCTGTTGTTTGGTGAAGTATTTATATGTGTCAGTTAGAAACTGGTAGATGCCTCTATATCTTTTACAATTTTCTGATGGTTTTATCAATTGCTGAGAATGGACTGATAAAGTTCACAAAAATAAAATTGGTTTATTTATGCTTTTAGCTCTGTCAATGTTTGCATCACGTATTTTGAGACACTGTTTAGTGTGTACAACTTTAAAGTTGTTAAGTCTTCTAGGGGTGTTGATGGTTTTTCATTATGTAATATCACTTGTGTCTAGTAATTTTCTCTGATCTATAGTCTACTATTTCTATAAAAAGTAAAATCTATTTCTGAGAATAATATAGCCTCTCCAGTTTTGTTATTTATTAGTACTTTCAATGGCATATCTTTTCCATCTTTTTATTTTCAATCTACCTATGTGAATTATATTTAGAGCGAGTTACTTGCAAACAGCATATAATTGGATCATAGGGTTTTCTGTTTTGTTTCATTTTGTTTTGTTTTTTAATCATCTACATAAATCCATCAATCTCTGCCTTTAAAATGTTCTATTTTCACCACATTCATTAAAGGTGGTATGTTAGCGCTTGAATCTGCCATTTTACTTGCTTTCTTTTGTTTCATATTTCTCTTTCTTCTGTTTCCCTTCCCCTGGATTTGCTTAGAGGTTGTTTTTAAGCCCCCTGTGCCAATAAGTTACTGCCCTCTGTTGCTGAGTCTCTGTATGTTCCCGATGCTATCAAGTCAGTTCCCAGCCATGGTCTGATTGCTTTTACATTGTGGGCACAGCCTACAAAGTATGCAAATAGCCCTTCAGAACCTGCAGAGTTGACCGTGATCTAGGAGGACTTTCTTAACTGACTATCACTTTCCCTGGTTCTCCCCCTTTAACTTCTGACTACTCTCAAATTTTGCTTATATTCTAGAGCTACCATCTTTTTTTTATTGCTACCCACCAAAATCCCCATTGTTTACAGCGATGCCCTTAATTAAAAATATTGTAATAAGAACCGGTGTCAGGAAGTGTCAGCCTCTGGTCTTCTTGGCACGCCTCTAATGGAATGGAAACTTCCACTACATTAGTGAGCTGAAGTAGGAAAATCAGGGCCCTATTTTTATTCTACTGAGCCTGGAGTACAGTTTCCAAATTATGAGTGGGGTTAGGTGTTAGAAGACAGACACAGTCTCCTCCACCCTGTCTAAATATAGAGCTTCTCCAACATAGGGCTGGCTCTGAAAAACACTAGCAGCCTCACTCTTCCAGGGGACACTATAGCCTGACTAGGAACTTGGGGGGAAGGATCTGGCATCTTCTTGGTTAAACCTGCCCGAAGTGAACTATTTGGATGGCGGGGGGATGGGCAAGGGAGCAGGCTCTAGCTGTTCATACCAACATTTAGTAGGTCTTCTTGAAATAATATTTCTGCATCAGTTAAATGCCCTTAGTACAATTTCCAGAGAAAGTAAATATTTTTTTTTAAGAATTTATTTATTTATCTTTAGAGGGGAAGGGTAGGAGAGAGGAAGAGGGAGAGAAACATCAATGTATGGTTGCCTCTCGTGTGTCCCCTGCCGGGAACTGGCCTGCAACCCAGGCATATGCCCTGACTGGGAATCGAACCTCGATCCTCTGGTTCGCAGGCCCACACTCAATCCACTGAGCTACACCAGCCAGGGCAGAGAAAGTAAATATTTTTTAAGAATAATTTTCAGCAGTTAAATTGTTGCCCCTTGGTGAGAGAGGATCCACTAAGCTGATTAAGTGGCTGTTCCAGGATGTCAATGTCTAGCTATTATATATACATTTTTTTTTTTGAGGGGGAGGGGAGGGAATTTCAGGGGAAAAGGGGAACGGTTTAGAGCAACAAGTATAAAGGACTCATGGACAAAAACTATGGGGGGTGGAAATGGGAGGAAGGTGGGGAGGGCTGGGGTGGTGGGCTGGGGTGGGGTAAAAGACAGAAAACTGTACAATATCAACAATTAAAAAATACTGATTAAAAATAAAATAAAAAAATAAAGTGTTAAAAAAAGCTACTATATTTCTTAATAATTATTTTATTTTACTTTACAAGCAAGCCAGTAAAAATATACACACACACAATGTGCATATGTTTATATTTATATTTATATGAATAGGGTCTGGCACAAATAACACCCCTTTTTACTTACAAATAAAATCAAACAAAATCATACATATTTACATACAAAATCATAAGTATGTAATTCTATAACATAACAATATCACACTCAGGCACACCATATGACGTTTTAGGTGAAATGTTCAAATTAAAACTATAAATTATTATACCCATATTATTACCTTACCAACAACACTCTAGCCGGCCTTACTTCTGCTGGACACTCTCTCTACATAAATGTTTATATTTATAATTTTAAATTCATCAATAAAAACATTTTCATCCTTTGGGGAAGGAATCTACAGAATTTTCACTTTAAATTTTTCAAAATTAATACGCCATTTATTTTCTCAGCAGTTTCGTATTATATAGAGTTCTATGTTCTTTCACAATAGATTGAATATTTAATATTTCAACTCATGATAATAGTAAATAATTATTTATTTTAAGGGTAAAGTAAATGCACCTAAAATTACTATAAGAATGTATGGCAAGAAAAACAGGGTAAAAAGAGAAGAAAATATTTTTAAATTTGATATAAAAATAAAATATAAAACATATTCTCTAGGTAGTGTGGCTCAGTGGATTGAGTGCTGGCCTGCTAACCAAACGGTTGCTGGTCTGGGTCACTGGTCTGGGTTGCTGGCCAGGTCCCCAGCTGGGGGCATACGAGGGGCTACCACACATTAATGTTTCTCTCCCTCTCTTTCTTGCTCCCTTCTCCTCTCTCTAAAATAAATGAATTTTTTAAAAAAATGCATAAAACATATAATATTATTAAAAATACATGTAATACCAATTATTTTGTTCTGGAAATTTTTGGAAGATAATTGTAATGTGTATTTTATTTAATTTTAGATGTGTACACTTCAAAATTGTAATGTATCTTCCCCCTCAGGTGAAAAAGTAATAAATGTCCAATGTAGAAGGCTTGATGAGCTTAGAGAAATTTAAATTATATAGTCAAGAAAATAATGCTTTTATTTCACTGATAATTTTCTTCTAATTTTTCATATTTCTTCCCTTTAAAACATTGTCTTAAACTATGTTCTTTTGAATCCTACTTTGCCCTACATTTTTAATATCTTGCCTATCAATTGTAAATTCTTTTAAGCAGTGATTTTAATATAGCTTATTTAAATAGTTTGATCATTATATATTTCAAATTTTTGCTCATATTAAAAACATTGCAATGACGAGTTTTAAACCCACAAATTTAGGGAGCAGTTAGGAGTTAAGAGCACAGATTGTGGTGGAGACAACAAACTCAATTGAAATGCCCCTCACATGCTAGCCATGACATCTTGAGCGAGGTGATTATTATTTAAGCCTTAATTTTCTCACCTGTTATAAGAAGATAATGTGTGCTTCATAAGGCATTTGTACAGCAAAATTAGATAATGCTTATGTCTAAAATTTAGCAAGTACTCAACCAATAATATGAGCTATACCTCTAACTTTATTATCTTCATCACTATAATTATTATCATCAATGTTACTAAGGATGATATCTATGATACTGAAATTCAAAGGAGATTAACATAGTTTAATCCTTGAATAATATAATTGGTTTTCAGAATTTTTTGATAATTTAAACTCCCATTAGAAGAAAGGAGGAAGAAGAGAAAATTAACACTTTGTAGATCTGAATGCCAATCACCAATTATAAGCTCATCCAAAACATTAACTTGTTTAATACAATAATCCAGTGAAATAAATACTAATATTTTGCTAATTTAACAGGTGAGAAAACTGAGGTACAAAGGGGTTAAATTGTTACTTCAGTAAGCAATAAAGCTTATTTTAAATCTAGATAGTATGTTGGAGAATCTGACCATCACCTGTTATACACACTGCTGTTCTTGACAGTCAAATTCTGTCAAGAATTTGTCAAGAATTTCATCAATTTGTGAAATTCTGTCAAGAATTTTGACTTAACAGTCAAAATATTTATTATTTTTAATTAAAACCAATGTTGGTAGAAATGGAGTCCCATTATTTTTATATAATATTTACTCTTAATGATTGAATTATATATTTTCATGTGTATTTGGCAGATTAACTTTTCAAAACATTTAATCACGTTGGGGGAACTATTTATCATTTTATTATTAACTATTATGTTATTTTAAGGGTATGGGTTACTTAGTGGTCATAAGTAATGTAGATGTATTTTTAAGTTTACTTGCATTTTAATCTTTTGGTTGTTAAGAAAGAAGTAAGTCATCGCTTGGGTATACCACACATATTTTTGAGTTTCAATTTAAAAAACACTCACTGGTTGCTTCTCACATCTGAATGGCCTCGACCCTGGAAGTCATGGCTTTGAATGAAAAAATTGGATGTAGAAAGATGCAGGCTGTTCAGAAAAAAAGAGCCATTATTTTTTTTTTGATTCAGAGATCTATGATTATGAAAGAAAATTTGTGAAAAATCACCATGACCAGGCAGAGAACCATTGTTAAGTCTTCTTCCCCAGAGATGAAGCATGCCCTTTCCAAGTTGAAAGTATTCTTGGACTATAAATGAAATGACTAGTCACCTGATA
Organism: Glossophaga mutica; assembly: GCA_039655065.1. Classification (NCBI taxonomy): domain Eukaryota; kingdom Metazoa; phylum Chordata; class Mammalia; order Chiroptera; family Phyllostomidae; genus Glossophaga; species Glossophaga mutica. The sequence continues at coordinate 168,221,427 of CM077304.1, read as the reverse complement.
ACTTATTCCTTTCATGAGAGTTAAGACTTTGGGAAAAAATCAGATTTGATGTATCATATGAAATATTAACTTCTTAAATATATTTGCCAATGCATTTGCAAGTCATCCAACTTCACAAAACAATATTAATGGTGGCCCACGCATTAACATTGTCTTCAACTTGTATCTTATTAAATGTACCTAATTTTTATTGCCATTGTGTGGGAAACCTCTTACTTTATTTGTCTGCCAGCACAGGAGAAAACTAAGACCCAGGAAGAAAAATTAATTTTTCATAATCTCATTCAGAGTCAGCAGTTAAGCCTATTCTAATGCTAGAGCAATCATGATTTCCCATGTTTGACACTTTTTTTAAAAAATAAGTAGTATTAATGAGCATTTACTTTTCCACATTGCATAAAGTATGTGGCTCTGTGACTTTTAGTTCCACATACCAATCTACTGAAAAACAGGGGAAGAAGTGCATGTATCCTAACAGGGGAAAATAAAAAAATATATCTGATTTATTTTCCCATGACAAAATTGTCCTGTTTCTATCCCTTCTAAAAAACATACTTATTACATCTCTCAACCTCTATTTTATAAATCTGATGACCAGAGAAATATATCCCAGTGTGTAACAAGTATAGATTGATTATTTTTACTAGACTGATAGAAAGTTCTCTTGAGTGAGATAGTATTTACAATAAAAAATGACAAACTCATATAATGTAAACACATGCCTTTATACTTAATTCCAGCGATGAAGTCTCATGATCTATACATTTGAATGGCCACTACTTGAATTATTCCAGTAGTACACTTATCTGAGAATGAGTCAAGTTTATTGGGTGTTTAGTAATAATTTTTTAAAGTCTATAGAGGGCATGGATTGGGATGAAGACCTAAAAGTATTTTCAATTATTTCCATGAAAGATTACAATATGAAGGATAAAGTAGTATAATTTTTACTTGTATAACATCTTACACTCAGAGCAGTTTCATGAGCTCAGAGCAGTGTAATGAAAAGCAAATGGCTTTTGCAGTCAGGCAGATCTGAATTTGAATTTTGGGTTTACTACTTATTAGCTCCATGACTTTGGATATATTATTTATACTTGTAAAGTTTAATTTTCCTCAATTGGAAAAAGAAGGAAATTATAACACCCACCTGCAATGCTATTATGATGTTTCTAAAGAAATTATACAATAAAGTACCAAGTACAGAAAATTTTAACTTAAAAGTCCCAAATTCAATATTTTATTGAGTGCAAAGAATTGTAAATGAATCCCCACTACCATGCATATTCATTTCTGTTTGGTTGTTTCTAACTTCTACACAGATTGTCTGAAGCTGGGTTGTACTGATACCAGCTCACATGTGTTGGACATCTAATGATGAGGCTCTTCCATGCTTGCTAAACCCTGCCATGTGCACAGGACACATGGCACTTTTGTCCCCTGGTTAGACAGTGTGTCCTGTCTAACCAGGGAACACTGAGATGTCCAGGGTATAGGATCTGTGAACTCTTAATGCTACATGCTCAGGATGTCAATATGGCAATGCAGTCCCTGAAGTTCACTGATGTCTAGCTAAGTTATGGGTTAAAGGAGGAAAATCTATTCTCTGTGTTCTGTATGGTGAACAAGATCATAGATTATCATCTTCAGTATGTTTTCCTTTTCCACCTCTGGTTAAAGTCCTGTGACATGCTTTTAAATTTTCTTCTCCATAATCTTCTCTCCTTCAAGAAAATTGCTAGTATCCCCAACAATACTTATCCAGAGACATAATGAATACAATCTTCTGGTTAGAAAAAAATAAAATGAAATATCACAATGATTTATTTGAGATCACACATTAAAAATTAATCATTTTATTTGGAATTTAGGCTTTTACCACACTGTAGTTACAAGATTTTCCAAATCTGACATTTTGTCTTTTCCTAGAAAGGAAAGGATTGTTTTCATCATCAACATTACAACTTCTCATCACTGAGAACTTACTGAGACTAGTGAAGTGTGGCTGTACCAAGTACCACATGTGCATTCTCTTGTTAATCCTACAATAAATCCATGGAGTAGGTGTGTGATAGCTATACCTGTTTAGGCAAGACAGTGAGGGTTTTGAGTGATCAAGTGAGGAGTAGGAGGATGAGGTCCTCCTCGTGTACAAAGCTGAACACTTTGGCACACAGGCAGTTGTTTTCCATGCCAGGACCCTCCTCTGCTAAGCTCAGTTATTATGCTGCACAGATTTTTAGTGCCACACTTAATACTAGATGATTGATGGTCATTAGTAATAGCGGACTGTGGTGAAGAGACAAACCCAGAAACTTTACAAAGAAATTTTAAGTATGTTTTAATTTTGTCTTCTTTTCGTTCTATCCCGTATGCCTTCTTAAAAGAATCTAACAATCAAAGCACATTCAGAAGTAATTCAGTGTGTACATGTTCTTTCTTCATATTGAAAATAATATTTTGCCTATTAAAATAGTTCTTTAACTTGTTGCCATAAAATACAATATAAGGAACAGACAATGGAGCAGATGGTGAAACTAAAGTTTTCATAAAGAACAAAATATTTTTTTAATTTAATCTTTATTTTTTACATTACATTTTTCTCCCCTTATGCCTCTAACCCCCAGCAATCATCACACTGTTGCCCAAGCTCATGAACCCATTTTCCTTTTTGATCAGTCCCTCTACCCCCTATATCCCCCTCCCCCGTAGGAGTCATCCTGCTCTCCATCTATGAGTCTGTCCCCGTTTTCCTTGTTAGTTCAGTTTGTTCATTAGATTTCGCATGTGAGTGAAATCATATGGTATTTGCCTTTGTCTGACTGGTTTATTTCACTTAACATTATGTTCTTCAGGTCTATCTATAATGTTGCAAAGGGTAAACTTTTCTTCTTTGTATGGCTGAGTAGTATTCCACTGTGTAATGGAATACCTTTTACAGAATAAAAAAATGCAGCATGAGCCCTGGCTGGTGTGGCTCAGTGGATTGAGCTCCAGCCTGCGAACCAAAGGGCCACCTATTCAATTCCCAGTCAAGGCACATGCCTGGGTTTCAGGCCAGGTCCCCAATAGGGGGCATGCGAGAAGTAACCGCACATTGATGTTTCTCTCCCTCTCTTTCTTCTTTTATTCCCCTCTCTCTAAAATTAAATAAATAAATAAATAAAATACATTTTAAAATGCAGCTTGAATAACTTTTCATGAATAACATTTTCTCCATATTTCCTCAGTATAATAAAATATTTACTTTTGTAAATTTGTATCTAAGAGGTTATATACAAAGTGACAAATGGACAAATATGTATATAATAATTGACACATTTTTCCAATATCAGTGTGATTGCAAACACTTGCTGAAACAATGTTGATTTTATTGCCAGAGAGAAAAATAATCTTGAGTGTACCTTAATTTCTCAAAAAAGTCATTAAAGTTTCACTTCATTAAAAAATGTGACTATCTTTATTTCATAAATTTTATACTTTGAAGTGAAGGGATAACATTTAGGCATCACAGAGATTCTATACTTTTCTTTAAACTTATGCCCTACATTTTCTGAAATTCTGCATTGCATATAGTAAATAGTGAATGATCATTGAGAGTATAAAATTATAATATCAAGGGTAAGATAATAAACAAATTAAATATCTGTAATGCGAATTCCTCTAATCCTGATAACAAATAATAATAGTATTTTAATTTAACATGTACACTATTGGATTTTTTTTAGAAATCAAATCAAACCTGTTACCGAGTGTCCTTTAGTTGCATGGAGTCTTGCAACACTAGATTATTTTTCAACACTTCGAATAACAACATCCGTATCATTTAGTCATAAAATTCCTACTCCTTAAAATTATGTAAGTTTGCTTTATTTTTATTATATTTAACTTTCTCACTCTTCCCTTAATTGGGTTAGTATGTTTTGCCTTTAGTTACTGAGGTTTTCCTCAAGTATACAGTAAGAATAACTTCAATGTAGGTGCTCTCAAACTTGAAAGCACTATACTCTAATCCTTTATTCTATCATCCATCCTGTGACTATTTTCTCCGTTTCCATCACAGGAGCTCGAACTGAGTGACAACAAAGTCTTGTCTTTTTGGAGTTAAATTTTTTCCATAACAAATCTTCATCTTTTTACAAAAGCTTATTTCTTTTTCCTTATAATGCCAAATGAAAAATAATTATAACATTCAACATGATAACAGCTGTCTGGTGTGAATGAATCAAAATTACACCTATTTTTTGTCAGGTCATCAAAAAAATGTATTTTTGGTGTGCTACAGAATTTTAGTAATTAGTTTGTGTGTCATGATACATATGGTTCAAAATGTCTGTTCTAGATTAAATCATTAGAGTCTCAGCAGACATTGTATGACTTCTATTCTTTTGCACTTGTCAAGTATGTTTTATGGCCCAGGATATTGGCTACCTCGGTCAGTGTTCCAGGTAAATTGATGGTTTTGCCGAGTTCAACTATATCAACTGGTTTTTCATGTGCTAGATCTATTTCTGAGAGATATGCTGAATTCCACAACTATGATAGTGAAAATTCTTACTTCTCCGTGCAATTCTATCAGCTTGTGCCTCATGTAGTTTGATGCTCCATTGTTAAGTGCATAGTCATTAAACATTGTTATGTCTTCTTGGAGAATTGCCTTTTTTATTGTCATGTAATTCCCTCTTTATCCTTGAAAACCATCCTTAGTTTTAAGTCTACTCTGTCCAAAATTAATTAGCTAATCCTGCTTTCTTTTGATTTGTATTAGGATGATATGCTTTTTATCCATCCATTTACTTTTGAATATTTATATTCAAGATGATTATTGATATAGTTGGATGAATATCTACTGTGTTATTTACTGTTTTCTATTTGTTGGTCTTATTTTTTTCCTGATTTTGTTTTCCATTATTTTTACAGCATATGCTTTTTGTAGTTTTACTTGAGTATTTTATTATTCCATTCTTCTTCTTTTTTTAGAATATAGTTATACTAATTTTTTACCTTTTAAGTGGTTGCCCTAGATTTTTCAATAAACATTTACAAATAATCCAAATCCATTTTATTTTAAAAAGATTTTATTTATTTATTGTTAGAGAGAGGAGAAGGAAGAAAGGAAGAGAGGGAGAGAAACATCAATGTGTGGTTGCCTTTCATGCACCCCTTACTGGGGACCTGGCCCACAATCCAGCCGTGTGCCCTGGGAATCAAACCAGCAACCCTTTGATTTGTAGGCTGGCATTCAATCCACTGAGTCACAACAGCCAGGGCCAATTCCATTTTCAAATAACACTATATTTTACACACACACACACACACACACACACACATTATGCAAATGCATTTGTATATATAAAACCATGCATAAGATATATTTGTAAGCATACATAATTCAACATATTATATACACATATACATATATATGTTCATATATGTGTATGTTTCTGTTACTATTTTGGACAAAACCTTGTCTGTGAGATCAATTAAAATAAGAAAAATTAAAGTTCTTAATTCTGCCCTCACTTATACCTTCTTTCATGCTCTTCCTTACTAAAGGTAGATCAGAGTTTCTGATATATATTACATTTTTTTTCCTCTCTAAAGTACTTCTTTGAACAGTATTGCAAGGAAGTTTTACTGAAATAAAATGTCCTCAATTTTTGTGTGATGGAGCATTTCTCCTTCACTTTAGAAGGAAAATTTCAGAAGGTCCAGAATTACAGGTTGTTGCTTTGTTTGTTTGTTTTTTACTTAAGTTTAAATATTGTACTCCCCTCTCATCTTGCTTTCATGGTTTCTGAGAAATCTAAGTCTTACGTTTGTTTTTCTTTCCCTTTCCCTTTTTAGAATTTTTTTTATCTTTGATTTTCTGTACTTTAAAATGATATACTGAGGTGCAGTTTCTTTGACAGTTAACCTGGTCTTCTCTGAGATTCCTGGATCTGTGATTTGGTGACTGACATTAATTTGTGAAAATTCTCAGTTATTAGTATTTTAAATATTTATTATATTCCTTCTCTCTTTCCTCTCTTTCTGGTATTTCTATTCTGCATGTGTTACATTTTCATAGTTGTCCTATAGTCTAGGATATTCTTCTTTGATTTGTTGAATCTTTGTTTTTCTTTTTTTTGCTTCTTACTTTTTGTGAATTCTATTGATGCAGCATGAAGCTCAGGTAGTCTTTCCTCAGCTGTGTCCAGTCTGATAATGAGCCCGCCTGTTACAGTTTGTATCTCTAACATTTCTTTTTGGCTCTTTATTAGGACCTCGTCTTTGTTGACATCATCCATCTGTTTCTGCATGCTGTCTACTTTACTCATTAGAGCCCTTAGCATATTTAAATTCATGATCTGATCATTCCAACTTGTTTGGCTCTGATGTTTGCTCATGTCTATTCGAATTGTGCCTTTCTGCATGCCTTATAATTTTTTCTTGGTAGCCAGACATGTGTACTAGGTAAGAAGGAGTGTTATAAATGGGCCATTAGTAATGTGGTGGTGAGGTGTGGGGAAGGGAAAGCATTTTCTGGTCCTCCAATTAGACCTCAGTCTTTTAGTGAACCTATGCCCATTGACTGTCAGTTTCACAAGTTCTCAGATTTCCCCTTCATTGGGTGGCACAGGATGGTTAGAATGGGCGGGAGTTGCATATTTTCCTTCCTTAGTTCATTTTGACATGGATAATACCAACTAGATTAAACTCCAGTTAATTAGTGTTTTTTGAGTAGAGGTCATGTTAAAAAACAAAACAAAACAAACAATAACAAACCCAGGGTGCTCTAGCATATTTCAAAATAGTTCCTTTTCCCTCCTCCCTGACAAAGGCTTGAGGGAGCTTTTCTCTGATATTTACAACTAGAACCTGGTGAGGCTTGTGGAAGTAAATCTTACAATATTGCGGGCCTCATCATGACTTGGTCCCTGAAGTTTTTAACTCTCAGAGTTGTCTACACTGAGTCTGCAGCAAGTCCTCAGGTACAGTTCTGTGTTTTTTATTTTTTATTTATTTTATTTTTTATTTTTTAAATTATGGCACTAGTTTCTGCACTGGTTTCTACTTTGGTAGGTCTACTCTAGGAAGCCTTGGCTCACTCTTTGTACTTGCCTATCTTTCTCTCCAGTATTAGGAGCAATGGTTTGTCCTGTGTCTTCCCCTCTTATGGGTCCAAGAAAGACTGTTGATTTTCTTTCTATTCAGCTTTTCACCTGCTGTTAGAATGAAATGGAATTGTGACCTTTTTGGTCAGAGGCTGTGTCCTGATTTTAATGAAAAGATAATGGCCTTCAAAGCTCTAAATATTACTGAGAAATAAAGTCATAGTATAATAATATAATATAATAATAATATAATAATATAGTATAATAATAAATCATAGTATATTATTGTTGAGTTTTACTTTATATCAGATACCTAATTTCATGTTGTATATAATCACTATTATAATTGCAGTTTGTAGCCAAATAGGGTCTTATTTACAAAATATAACAACCCTTTTATTTACTTATTCATAGATATCTATTTATCATTTACTAGAAGGACCTATTTGAATTCATTAACTCATTCAATTACTTAATTAAATTTCCGCTATGAATTAAGTGCTCTAGTAGTTACTATCCAAGCAGAGGGAATAAAAATGGTGTTGGTCTTGCTTAATGAATATTACATTCTCACGTGGCCTATTATTATAGATACTACTATTACTACTACAACTAATAATAATAAGTGCCGAGAGAGACATGGGATGTTGTGGAAAACTGAAAATTGTAGTGCTCTGGGAAGTTTTTGCAGAAGGGGAGAATTGCATCCTAAAAAAGGGAACAGTATGATACAAAGACGTAGAGGCCAGGGATAGGAGCAAGAACCTGGTGTTTTCTAGGAACTGGGTAAATTTCATATAGACAGAACAGGGCAAAGGGAAGCAGGGATGGGACTAGCAGTTAGAGAAAATGGTGAAGTGGTCAAATGCCAAAAGCTCTAAGGAACTCAAGAGACAAAGTTCTTTAGATTTATATTAACCTCAGAGGAACGATGGAAGGATGATGGGTAGCAGCCTAGCCATGTGCTGATGGGTTTGTTAAAGTCACATAGCCTGCAGTGTGGTAAAAAGACTAGAGAAGGGCAGTTTAGGCAGAAAGAGTTAGAAGGTATTAAGAGTAAGCCAGGTGAGAGATGGCTTTCAAGTAAGATGGTGAGAATAAATATCGAGACATGTCAAAATTTAAGAGACAGTTTTTACCAGTTTATAATAATATGTATGATGTGGAAGGTAAGCGGAGAAGGAAGAGTACCCAGAGATGACTCAAGACTCTAGCTTGACTAACTGAATGAATTAAAATAATGATTAATATTTACGGTGCACATACTGTTTACCATACAGTATTCTAAGTGATACGCATGTACTAATTAAAAAATTTATAATAATCATTTGAGGAGGTGTTATGTTATTATCATCCTGATTTTTTTCACATAAGAAATATGAGAGAGACACAGACATTGGCCAAGATTACACTGTTAGTATAAATAGCAGAGCTTGAACACCTGGCTTCCTCAGAGCCAACCACTGAATCATTTTGCTCTTCTGACTAAATTGGTGCAATATTTACTGACACAGAGACACTGGAGAAGGGTTTAATTTAGATTTCAGAAAGATCGCTTCTCGGCCTTTTGGCTAAGATCAAGTGTAGATTTCAGAAAGATGTGTTCTCTTTTAGACTTGCTGATTTTAAAGAGATTATGATACGGCCAAGTGGGAATTACCAGCATAAACTTTGGTTATATATGTAAGTCTACAATTCAGAAGAGACCTGTGGTTGGGAGATTTAGATTGGAGAGTTTTCAGTAAACGGATGGATGCTGAAGTCATACGAGTAGGTGAAATTGTCAAAGTAAAGGGAAGAGATGGAAGTTGTGTATTATTTTTTATGAGTTTTAAAGGAGGACCTAGAAATGTAAAACATAATCCCCTCCCTGAGTTCCAACTCATAGGAGAAATAAATGACTGAACAGACAATCACAACATGGAGTGATCAGTACTGAATCAGAAGGCAGAAGCACTGAGGATAATTTATGTCCTGTAAGAGAAGCATCGTCCATGAAACTACTTCCTGGAGGCTGTGATGCCTGTCCTCAGCCTGGAATGAAAGTTTGGAGAAAATCAAGTGAAGAAGAAAAGTAGACATCATTTGACCAAAACAGCAAGCAGACATTTGGACAGTGAAGCGACCCAAGAAAAGACTGTGCCAACAACACCGTGGCTTGGATGCCACTAGGAGAAGTGCAATTTCTGCAGCAGGGTTAAAATTTTAGTGTGCGGACTGCACCTGTTGGTGGATAGGCTGAGGGAGGAGGTCAACCAACAGAAAGCTTGCAAAGTGTATCTTTTTTCTACGATTCCTCTAGCATATGCCATGACAGCACAGAGAAATCCCCCCTGTAAATAAATATAAATAGCATAACACATTTCGGATAACCCCTATGTATTTCATTCAGGGATTCAGATGGAGTTGGAAGTAAGCCATATTTCATGCTCAAATAATGGAAAAATGAGAAAGAGACTATTTTCTTTCACAGTTTAAAGAACATTTTACATGTTATTCTTGAATTTTACCACTAAAAACTATTTATTACAGTGGCAGAAAGAATTACAAGAGCACTGTATCAGAAAACAAGATGCCAATTTATTTTTTATTAAGTGAATACTAACACACAGTTTTCCTTCCTAACTTTTTAATATGTTAATGTTTTTTTATTGTTGTTCAATTACAGTTGTCCCCATTTTTTCCTATTACTGTCTCCTGCTCTGCCCACCCACTCCCACACTCAGTCCTGCCACTCCGTGCCATCCCTGTCCATGGGTCCTCCTCACGTGCTCCTTGACTTGCCCCTTCCCCTTTCCTCCCCCCCCCTTCCTCTCTGGTCTCTGTCTGTTTGTTCTTTAATTCCATGCCTCTGGTTCTATTTTCCTCATTTGTTTGTCCTGCTCATTAGGTCCTACTTACAGGTGAGATCATATGATGCTGTTGTTATAACATGCTGTACTTAGAGCACCTCCTCCTGGTGGTTGGAATTCCCCACAAGCAGAGAGTAATGTGTTCACACGTAAATATCTGACACCTTTCAACTTAATTCAAGATATTGTCACAATAATAATCTAAATATGTCACCTTTAAAAAATATATTTCTGAAAATTGTATTCTAACATATTCTTATGCTTTCTTGAAACAAACTTACCAAAATGTTAAAGCTTACTTTTCAAATATCTGAAAAGACAAGTACATAGTTTATTTATTATTACTTTCCATTACATCATCTAATGGTCTAAAATCATAATCAAGTAACTTGTCCCCAATCAAATTGGCAGTGGAATTTAAACAAATACATGTATGTACACACACACACACATACATATATGTATATATGTATATATTTTATTTGTTCATTTTCTAAATTGTGGCACTGGTTTCTACTTTGGTAGGTCTGCTCTAGGAAACCTAGAGCATGCATGTATATACATATATGTACGTACAAACATACATACATATATACATATATATACACACATGATTTTATTTATTTATTTTTAGGGAGGGAGAAAGAGAGGGAGAGAAACATCAGTGTGTGGTTGCCTCTTGAGCACCCCCTACTGGAGATCTGGCCTGCAACCAACACATGTGCCGCGAGTGGGAATCAAACTGGTTTGCAGTCTGGTGCTCAGTCCACTGAGTCACACCAGCCAGGGCTAAACAAATATATTTAAAAAAAAAAAACTGGATAGAGCATATAAAAAAGCACATATTTATTTTATGAATTTGCAAAACCATGAATGTCATTTGTAAGCACAGTTTATGAGATTCTTCATATTTATGTTTATGTATTACTGAAAATGTTTTCTAACTTCTTATTTGCAATGTGATTAGCTATCAATGAGGTTGACATAGACTTTATTCTCCCTTCACATTCAGGGGATTTCCTCCTGCATTTCTGTGATTTGAAGTGTTCCCACAGATTTGCTAGTGAGTATCAATTATTAGTGCAAATTGGAAGCTGAAACTAAAAATCTCCCTAACCCGGGTGTTAGCACAATGTTTTAAAATTGGATATAAAAGCATTTGGAATTCAACCCAAGTATATAAACCCTTGTGCTCAGATTCATATGACCTGAAAATATTATTTGTGGTTTAATGAAGTTACATAAGCTTTGGGTCAGAGATCCCACCAGAGTGGGTGTTTGATGAGAGTGGAGCGCTGTGTGTTACACAGACAACAGATGAGGCAAAAGACCAAAGCATTCTTCATTCCTTCTTTACAATCCAACACAGTCTTTTGGAAAGTGATGTAAATTTTAACAAAAATGAGATATTTCACATGAACATGGTGATGAGTTTTACAGTAATATTCCACCAAATCAACAGTAATCAGAGAATACATATCACCAAAGAGTGTGTGCTCTTTTTCTTTCAAGAAGTTTTTTTTTTGTTTTGAAATTCACTCATACCTTTTTTTTTCTGTATGGGCTCCTATGAATGTACTTTGTGAAGATATCAGTAGTAATGTTTCATACAGTTTCTCAATGTTATTATTTGTCTTTAAATCTTGCTTTCCTTTCTCATGTCCTTACCAGAGTTTGTTAATCAGCCAGAAGGAGAGGAGAAAAGTTATATTTGATGCTTCTTATGTACTCACACTCTGCCAAACTCTGTTTTCCCTTTTTATTAATCATTACAGCAGACCCATGTCATGTGCTAATATTATTATCCTGGTTTAAAAATGAGGAAACCACAAGGTCATTCACTAAACTGCTAAGTGACTAAATCAGGATATTAACATGGGCAGTCTGGCTCCAGGCCACAGTTTTCCAGTAGTCTGTACTCTCTCTTCCCCACTTTTAGACAGGAGTTCTAGAAAACAGTAACTGGAGGGGAAAAGATGAATTTAATGAGAAAGGGTTTTTTTTTTTTTTGGTGAGGTTTGTATAAAAATAGACAGAAAACATGTTTAGCATTAAAAGAAACTGAATATAAAAGGAGAGTTTTGAGAAATATTGTGATATATTGTGACTTCTTAAGAAATTTTTAACATTCCAATAAAAGAGGCTGTAGTTATTCTGATATGACTTTGGTTTTGCAGTCTTTGTTTGGATCCTGAAAATGCTCCCAGACGAGTCATGAGAGCTATGGCTTAATAAACATCACATTCTCATGGGTCGCGTGCTCTGTCTTCATCACTGAAGGCCCCAAGGTTCTTCCTGATCACGCTCTCCCTCTCAAAGAGAGCTTTTCAGACAAACAAAACCCTCCTCTGTTAATGGGGAAAAAAAGAAAGATTTTTTCAAGAGCACTTTTTGTCTTTTTCCCCCCTTTCTTCACAATAAAACATTTTAATCACTATGAGCTCCAAGTGAAACAACTGCTTCCTACCTGATATCTAGGCCTGGGGGAGAAACAACTAACCAGCTTGCAGACAGAGGAAACCTTCGAGTGCAAGCTCCAGGTGCAGCACAAGGAGACAGCAGTCCCCACAAGGCCATTGGAGGAGCAAATTAAAAATTGAGGGCACAGTATTATGACATAATCCTACTTCCACTGATGATTAACACCATCATTTATCTCAATTCTTTAACTGCAGTGATGATTACATTACCGGTGTGCTGATAAATGTTTAATAACCTTCTCTCTCTGTCTTTCTCTCTGTCTACATATATATACACATTTATACATGTAAGTGTATATACATATATGTGTGTGTATATATATACACACACAAACACATGTATATGTATAGCTACACAGATACACACTTGTACAAGGGAGGGCAAAAAACCCACATTTATTTATAAAAATATTGTGTATTTATTCTTACATGTTTAAACTTAAGTCACCTTAAAGTACTCTCCATTAGGTGCAGTACACCTATTGAAACCTTTCTTTTCCACTACTCAAAACAGTTTTTGAACTCTTCCGTTTTGATGCCTTTTAATGCTCCTGCCTTTTTTTTTTTTTTTTTTTTTTTTTTTTGCTTCACCTTTTCCACATCCTTTTGAGGATTTTTTTCATCTAGGGAAACGAAAAAAAAGTTGTTTGGGGTGAGTCAGGTGAATAGGGAGGGTGGGTCATGGGGATCATGATATTTTTAGTCAAAAACTGCTGAACACTCAACACTGTGGGTAGGTACACTGGTAAATCATTCATCATGAAGTGGGCAAACAAATTGAAATAGTCTTCAAAAAGAATTTCCTGAAGCTGAACACAGCCTCTCTCAACAACTCCAGCTGTACATTGATACAGAAGGGTTCCCAGAACACTCACCTAGTGGGGAAAGACTATACTACAAGGGGCCTGCTCTCCAGAGGATAATTGTTTTGGGGGGGTACCCCTTATGATAATATGTGTATTTACTTATGGAAAATGGTTATAGTGCAAATTAATAAATAATAAAAATACATCACATCTTTATTATATTATCTGTTATTGCCAGTGATTCTTGCACAATGTGTTTGTTGATTTTTACTGAATTCTTGTCTCTCCAGCCAACTATGTTTGCAACTGATAAAATAGTAAAGTACCTGAATGTATGTTAGATATTGGTTAATATTTTTATTTCCATTAATAGCTAGGAGAAAAAATAAAATAACAGAGACAGATATGTAAGAACTATATTCAATTGTAATAGCATGTATGACTTCTTCACTGAATTAAATAATGGGTTTCACAGTGGAAAAATAATCTCAAAATTTTTGTAATTTTTACAATTTAATGGCTACAGATGCAACAAATGTTTAAGTTTAATCAGCATCGTTAATAGTTTTTCTTCATATTTATAAGCCTAGAAGTTCAGCAAAACAATAAGCCAATTCTTAGAGTATTTCACAATTTTGGGGGGATACATACTCCAACCAAGGTCAATATTTAAGTTACTAATATAATATTACTAAAGGAAGAGTTGCAAAGAGATGTATAGGAGCAAACTGTTATATAATTTTTAAACTTTACAGATACGGGAGAGATAAATAACATTAGGGGCAGAGGTAATAGTAAAATGTAGTAAAATAATTAGAAAATTATGATGATAAGCTTGAGTAGTTATTAACTTTATTTTAAGATAATTTCTTAAACTCTACCTTCATATAATTTAATCTGAATAATGACTGTTTAATTACTGACTCAAAAACCCCCTGGAAATGGAGCTGTCAGCTGTCCTGAGTCACCAGGAGGCTGCTCCGCTGCTGTCACTCTCAGCAAATGGACTGTTGCGGCAACTGTCTGGTGAGCCTGTCTATCTACCACGTGCAAGTAACCACTATAAGTTATATCAATACATTTCTTGTTGGTTTTTACAAGTGCAGCAAAAGTCAGCTTTCTAGAAGTATATCTCAACTGTCTCAAGCTTTGATCCTGTGTGAGTCTCAATCTGACAATCCAACAAAGTCTGTTGACTCAAGTCCTTGAGCATTCCCTTTTCCTTGATGTTACATCTACCTACTTTCTGGTCATTTCTAATTTACTGAATAGATTCAGTCCTGGATCAGTGTCTTTCTCTTTACCCCACAGCCACCACCATTTTTGGTAACAATTATATTCAAGAGTATTGCCTGCCTATCATCCTGGCCTTTGAGTGTTGTGACCTCATCTCCAGTGACCACTTTCTTCAACCAGAATCCTAGGGTTCTTATGACTTTGACTAAATTTGTGTTTAAATCCGAGCTCTAGAAATAATATATCTTTCCCTGTGTCTATATCCCTTTCCCAAGATAATCAGGAACTCCTGAGGCAGAAAACAGTAGCCTGGACCTGATTAATGGTCACTATTCCAGACCTCTGAAAGCTAACAATAACATCTTGACCTAAATTATGTTTCAGGTCCTGAAATCCTCTGATTACTTTCCCATGAGACTGGACAGAGGGATGCTGTGGGGCCAGGGGGAACAACAACCAAAAATCACCACCTCAGAGCTGTTCTCAAGACCTGCGAAAATGATTCATCCCCTTTATCTCACTTTCCACTAAACAGTTCCCAGCATGACCGATAACCACTAGCCTACCATGTCTCGTGACTTTCCCCCATATAATCTGTAACCTACCTTGCACAGGGGAATTCAGGTTATTAAATATTAGCTTCTCATTCTCCTGGATGACACCATTCATAACAAAATAGCCAACACTTCTCCACTGCAATTCCCAGTGCCCAGTGCATGGCTCTGCTAGTGCCTGGTGAAAAACTCTTTCTGTTTGATAACAACACCTCAAACTTTGTCATCATCACTAACTGTCCCATTCTCAAAGTATCTTTAACAAACAGTTCGTATTTCAATTATTACCTATTACATTCTTATCCTACTTACTCTAATAACTTTCATTGCAACAATGCTTCTATCTCATTTATATAATTAACCCATAGATAATGAGGCAGAATACTAAGAAACTAGGGAAACTCCTTGGCAAGTAGAATGAGAAAAATGAGAGAGCTGAATAAACTGGGGAAGCAATTTACAGCCAGATATGGAAGGTCACCTCCCTAGAGATAACATCTAGACTTGTCAGCTCCAGGCCCAGAAAAGCTGTAGAACCAGGTGGGCAACCTCAGAACAGTATGCAATGACTAATGACACCCTGCCCTGGCCATGACCAATCAGTAGAGACCATAACTCTGAAAGGACACACCTGTAAAACCCATGAATATTCTGCTGAAGCCCTCCCCTGAGACATCCTCCTAAAAGTCCTACCTGTAAAAGAGCTAAAAACCTCAAGACAAAGGACCCAGTGCCTGTTCTCCCTCCCAATCCAAACTTTCCCCTTCTCCTTCTCCCCCTGCCACAGGCACATATCTCCTAAACCAGGGGTCCCCAATCTCTGGGCTGCTGTACCAGTCTGGGCCTGTTGGGAACCCGAACTACACAGCAGGAGGTGAGCTTTAATGGAATGTGCTTGAATCGTCCTGAAACCATCCCCACCCCGAGTCAGTGGAAACATTGTCTTCTAAGAAACCGGTCCCTGGTGCCAAAAAGCTTGGGGACCACTGTCCTAAACTTTCATGGACTCCAATAAGCAGCGGCAGCTCATCCCAGTCTAACCTCCTGAATCTGTCTCCAGGGTCCCCCATTCTCTGACTTCCAGTGAACTAAAGCAGCCCAGGCTAGCTTCTTCTGTGTTAAGCCCTTCCTTGCTACACTGTTCTCAGCTTTAATAAAATTACCCTGCCAATCATCTAGACTGGTGATGTGAAATCTTTCCTGCACAGAGTCAAGAACCCACACACTACTAGCCAGCCCTAGGAAGACCACTGGCTCAGGGCTAGGCTCCCTGTTTGATAACAATACCACCACATTTTCTGTATCTGTAAGACTTCTCTTACTTTCAATTTCTTTATTTTTTAATTTGAAAATAACTTTAGGTTCCAAGTAGGGTTTATTTCAGTGGTGCAAGGTGGGATCAACATTCTATAACAAATCAATATAAAAATACAATATAACAATATAAATAGAGTCTTCTACATTTAGAGGAACCAAAGTTTTGCCACCCCCAAAACTCTACCTTTTCAAATATTGGTTTTAAGCTGGTTATTAAGAAACAAACAAACAACAACAACAACAACAAAAACAGAAAGAACCTTTCTCCCTTCTTAAGAGATTCAGAAAGGAAATCTTAGAATGCTTTCATTAGCCTAATATGGATTGAGTGTACTGGATGGGAGGACTCAGGCAGGGTTCCAGTGGCAGGATCACCTCAATTCCCCTTGTGTCTGGGTGGCCTGGAAGCCATTTGCATGCCACATGTCTTCTGTTCTTCTTCAATTCTCTGTAAATCACCCATTCTAACTTCTGAAATCCAGGACCCACTCCCTGCGTTTCTCCTTTGTCCAAATGTCATATATACCTGCTTTTACTTCACTGTCTTTGGGAATTTTCATGCTTATACAAACTCTTTGGACACATAATAAATTTTGATTTTCTTTTGTTAATCTGTCTCTGTTTAATTATTAGCTCATCTTTAAAAAAAGCTTAGAAGATGGGAAGAAAATCGTTTTTTAGTCTGCACAATATTAACAATATAAAATAAAAACCATATCATTAACATACTAGATTTGACAAAATCAACACACACTTAAATTTTTAAAAGGAAAAAGTAATAAAGAAAACAACCTCAATCCAATAAAGAACATCTACAGTAAATAATATAATACAAAGGTAAAAGATTGAGGTTTTTTTCTGATTGAAAATAATACTTGCCCTAGCTGGTGTAGCTCAGTGGATTGAGCGCGGGCCTGCAAACCAAAGGATCGAAGTTTGATTCCCAGTCAGGGCACATGCCTGGGTTGCAGGCCGGTTCCCATCAGGGGATGCACAGAGGCACCCATACATTGAAATTGCTCTTCCTCTCCCTCTCTCCTTCCCTTCCCCTCTAAAGATAAATAAAATCTAAAAAAATTTTTTCTTAATTAAAAAAAGAAAACAATACAAATTTACATGCTGTCACTACACTTATTTACCGTCATCTATTAGGTTGTAGCCTGTGTAATACTAAAAAACAGAAATAAAGTATAAAGCTAAAAAATTAAAGAGAAAAACTTCACAAATTACATGTTGGAGAAAGATCAGTAAAAAATCTAGAAACAAGTTTCTTGGACTAATAAGTTTAACAATATTCAAATCTGCAGAAGCAAGGTCAATATATACAAATATTTTACTTTTACATACTAGCAAGGAAAATTTCCAAATTAAAATTCAGAAATATCCTATTAGAGATTAATTGAAAAAACATGTGTAGGATCTGTACCTTTTAAGCTAAGGATGTGTTACTGAGAGAAACTAAAGGGTATTTAAATAAATGGTGAAAACATGTATGTTCACAAAAGACCCTACAGTGTTAAGATGTCAAGTTTTCTCAAGTTTCAGAAATACATTCAATACAACAATCTCAGTCAAAATTTTGACTCTGACATTTTTGTGAATATTGACAAAGGATTGTAACTTTATGTGAAAATACAAAAAAATCTAAAATAGCCAAAATACTTTTAAAAAAACAACAAAGTTTAAAGACAAGTACTACTTAATTTCAACACCTAATATAAAGGTACTTTATTAAAATTGTGTAGCGTTGGCATAAGGTAGACCATGTAAATCAGTGGATGTGAATAAAAATTTCTGAAACAGAAACATTTCATTGTGATCATGTGATTTTTTATTAAAGGTCCTGATGACATTAAAAAAGGAATGATTGGATATTTATATGCACAAAACACAAAAACTTTATCTTTAATTCTTATGTAGTTCATATAAAATAAATTATAGTTCAATTTAGAAGCTAAACTACAAAAGTTCTGGAGAAAATCATAGAAGTCTGTATAGCCATGGATAAAAAGAGGTTTCTTGGATAAAGTAAAACCACTGAACAATAAAAATTGATAATTTAATAACCATTAAATTGAAATTCATCAAAATTTAAAACATTTATTTTTCAAAAGATGCTGTTAAGAAAATAAAAATATTTTTCAAAATTTAGCTTGTACCCTGACCGGTGTAGCTCAGTTACATGGGTGTCCCACTGCAAAGCAAAAGGTCGCCAGTTCAATTCCCTGTCAGGGCACATGCCTGGGTTACAGGTTCAGTCCCCAGTTGGGACAGGTACTAGAGGCAATAGATCAGTGTTTCCCTCCCACTTCAATGTTTCTCTCCTTCTCTTGCTCACTCCCTTCCTCTACTTCTGTAAATAAATAAGTAAATAAATAAGTAAACAAAATCTAGTAAAAAACTTTTGCAACTCAATGACAAGTAGAGAAAGAACTCAATTTTTCCAAATTAAAAAAAAATGAAACAGATATCTCACAAAATAAGATATGTGAATGGTTCTGTGATTAGGCAATAAGCACATAAAAACAATGTAATGTTATTAATCATTAGGAAAATACAAATTAAAAGCCTGGTAAGATACTGTTTCACACTCACTGAAATGGTTAACCATAAGAAAAGACTGAAAATGTCAGTTATTGAGGAGGCTTTGTAAGAAATAGAGTTCTTTCACATTGCTGAAAGAATACAAAATGGTACAGCTACTTTGAAAAAGTTTTGCAGTTTCATGTTAAGTTAAATATACACTTACCATATATCCTAAATTCTGTTCCTAGGTGTTTACCCAAGGGAAACAAAGCATGTTCAGAGAAAGAATTGTAGTAGGCTGTTTATAGCAGTTTTACTCAAACAAAAAACTGGAAAGAACCCACATGCCCCTTCATGACTGAATGAGTAAAAAAATTGTGGACTATCCAAAGAATGGGATATTACTTAGTAATAAAAAGAAATAAGCTACTGATATACATGACAACATGAATGATTTATAAAAGCATTATGCTAGTTGAAAAAAGCAAATTCAAAAATCTGCATACTGTCCGACTTTTAGTAGAATCAGAATCAGGATGAGGTTAATATCTATAGCTTTATTTTCATGGTTTTTATAACTAAACATTTTTCAACTAATCAAATTCTACACATATTTGTACAATTTTATTTAAATAAATTATACTTCAATAAAACTGATTAAAGTATACTTCTAAAGTCAGTTCTAAGGGAGTATACAAAAATAACAGTAGTGTACATATATTTTGAATTTATAGCTTTTTTTAACCTTTTATGGCTTCCAATTTTTTCTATGATATTTATGTTACCTACATTTAAAAAAAAATGATTAATAATGTATAGGAGACTGTTCTGCGTGGTGTGGGAAATGTAGTCCAGCTCCCACTCGGAAAGGCCAGCAGAAAGTGAGGTCTGGCACACAGGGCCTATGCCCACAGATAGGTTCTCCTGTGGAGAATTAGGCCTGCATTGTCCTTCGGCTGCTTTGAGACTTGCTTTTTGCTAAAACTTCCTCACCCTGAATTGACGCAGCAAATGTTTACTGCATGTCTTTAAAGTAATTTCCTAAAATCTATGCTAAACCTTCCAAGGATGAGTGTAACCAGTTCAATTACTTTTCCCTTTACATTTGCAAATACCATTCTTTTTTGATGTAATTAGCAACACCCTCTCCTTTGTTTTCTGTAAAAGGTAACCACCTAAAGGGAACCTATACATAGTGAATGAGGATCATCCTCAATGTAATGCGCCCAGAAAAGCAATAAAAGCCTGTCCAGGCAGGGGACAGGGCCGGCCCTCTCTTTCTCTGAGAGAGCAGCCGTGTCATCCCTTTTTCTCCACAGGATTTCTGTAGTCCATGTGAATTTGTCTTGTCTCATCCATTATGCTACAGACACTGTGGGCCGGTTCCCACATCAATAATGGCCAAATATTATTATTTAAATTAACATGATCTATTGTAGTTTATAATAATTTATTCAGAAATTCTACATGCTTACCTTTATTCTTAGAAAACAAATTAAAAATTGAATTATAAGATTTACTACAAGTATATATTTGATAAATGCCTAATGAAATAGATAAACACCCAAATGCATATACTGCTTTCAAGGCATTTTACCTTAGGAACAGATGTATGTTTGAAAAATTGCATACATTTTAGAATTTATTGAGCAGGCTTTATTTTGGTAGATTTATTTTAAAATATGCCAATCTTATATCACTTAACGAGTTGCCAAAATATGACTGTCATTTTATCTATACTTTGAAGAATGTTAAACAATGAAATGTTAAACCATAATATATTCTCATTTTTCTTTTGATAAAGAAAGTAAAATAAATATAGCAAGAAAATGAAATAAGAAACTGTTTTGATCTGTTTTGTGGGAGACAGCAAAATTGTACTCAAGCTGAGTTGTCTTTGTCAGCAATTTATTTAGCACTGGTTTGCTGTGTGAATTTCACAAGCCAATAAATACCATCAAGATAATATCTCCTAATAATCTAAATAAAAATAGCATATTCTAAACAAATAACAGATTGATTGGGAGAGACAGAGACCAACCAATGAGCTCATTTCCAGCTGCCAAAGCAAAGGTAAAACATCCCTGTTGCTATACCGTAGTGCTAAGATAGAAACATGCTAGTGTTGATAAATGAGCTGGTCATTTTCAAGGGCTACTGAGTGGTTTGTCATCACTGTCTCAGAGGAGTGCTTTTCCAAGGTAAGGGCAAATGCCCAAGGGTCTCTGAAGAGTTTTTAGGTTAGTGAAAAGTCACTTTACCCAAACCCAAACTCTCAAACAGCTCTCACAAACTCTTAGGATTTATAGTGTAAATGTCCCCTTGTCATAGCTGCTTTCTACACATTCGTGCATTCTCATCAATAAGCCCCCAGCAGAGCTCTTCAGCCACAGGCTTCTGAGGGCTTACCAAAAACAACAGATCGAGAAAGATGCCATGCTGGCACCACTCACTTTATTCTCATATCAAAGCAACTTTTTTCATCTTTGTCATAAAAAGTGGATTAAAAGAACTTCACTTAAGTCATAGACATGTAGATTTGAAACAACATTGAAGCTAGAGACAACAGAGGTCATGCAGTAACTCTAGTTAACATTTAAAAAATACATAATGCATGCACATGTTCATACATGCACATGTGCATAAGTATATTTTACATGTAGTATTATCTAGTGTCTCAACAGTATTCATGCTTTAAGAAATACGTTGCATATCAAATGAAAATTTCATTTTAATAACTGCATTATATATCATTATATGGAGGCAACTTGTTGCCACCATTGTCATATTGCATCACGTATTTTCTATTATAGTTCATTTTTCCATAAACCTATTTTTGCTGAAATATTTGGCTAAATTCTTGATGTAGCATTTTGTTTTGTATCAGTCTCAGTCCATCAATAACCAATACTGGCCTGGACCAAACTGCATGGTTCTATTATGATTGCAAGGTGCCCTTTAGTACTAAGCTTCAGGAAACTCAAGAAGACACAGATTCATCTGTTACAGGACCTAGAAATTATTACAGCTTTGCAGGGTTCACTTTTTTTACTGGTAAATTTAAAACACAAGAGTGAGAATTTAGAGGTGGGAAGAGGAAACAAACAAACAAACAAACGAAAACAAGTAGTCCAACAGTCAGTTGTTGAAATCAACCAAAATCTCTAAAACAAAGAAGCCTCAGTATGGGAAGGAAGCCCAGTTCTTTGGCCCTGTGGAGAGCCCACAGTGAAGTAAATGCCTCTTTGAAATTGATGTCTTGGCAATCAAAGCTTCGGTCAGGGACTTGTATTACCAGGAAAAAAAGTCTTACAATATACTGGTATAAAAATATGAATGGCCCCTACCCTCCAATCCATTCCTGCTCCAGAAGCATGATTCTAAAAAGAAATTTAAGCTTTACTAATTTCTTTCTCAAATTTTAATGGGGGTGTGTCAAGAGTCACTTTTGTCTATGAATGCTTATTATACTATTAATTTCTATTTTCTAGTGCCTCCAACTTGCCAGCAGTATCTATTTTTCACTATTCATTAAATCTTGTTCAACTGCACAATTCTACTAGGTCAAGATGATAAAAAAAAACAAAAACAAAAACAATGGTTTTCAAGCTATGCCGCCCATTAGAATCCCTGAGACAGTTTTTAAATATTCAAATTTCTAGATCCTTACCATAAAAAAATCTAATTTAGTAGGTGATTCCTAGGCCCTAATAGTCTTTAAAGCCCTCCAGATGATTCTCATACCAATATGCAATCTGGGTCGAAAACCACTGTAACAGATGGTTTCCCAGATTGACACTGGGGCTCTCTCTTACCTTCCATCTGATCCCGCAATTCTTGGACTATATTTAACTGTATCTCTAACTTTTATACTTTCCCCAAACCACCCCAGCACCTTAGTTTTGAGTTTCACTTTGACTCTTTCTCATTCTTGACCAGCAGATCTTTCTCCTTCCTTTCTACACAGATTCAATACTTACAGATGTTCGTTGGGTCCTAGGAGGAGCACCTTTCCACTTCAATTTATGTGATCACTATGTGAATTCAGTTCATAAACTTCTGAGCCCCTATGACAGTCCTGTTTAAGCTGGCCACTCCCAAAGGACTCTTGGTGCTGTCAGTTATAGGGAAATAAATTTCTAGATCTTTTACTGAGATTTCTGTTTTCTATTTTCACCTTTTCTTTCACCACAGCCCTCTTTCACTTTACAAACTAAAAAAATGGCCTTTCCTATATCTAGCAATATTGTATGTCCCTGGAAGTAAAATCTCTAGTACTCTAAACTTTTGGAGAGGGTCAAGATTTTTTATAGTGAGTAATCAGAACACCACAAACCAACACAGAGTCTGTTAAATACATGATAATCATGAAACATACCACAGAAGGATATTCTAACTAACATATATACTGGAAAAAATGAAAATTCAATATATTGTAGAATACGGTCATTTGAGTAATAGCAATTTTCTTTAATCCACCTCACTTCTTCTGCCCCTTGACTATTTTGAAAGAATGTACTACTCTTGAGGGAGAGGCTGACAAGAGAGATTTTTTGTAAAGAAGTCATAAGAGATATGGTAAATATGGCTTTTATGCATATAGATGCTCCTCAACTTATGATGGGGGTATGGGTCTGTTAAACCCCTTGTGAGTTGAAAATACCTTAAGTCAAAAAGATATTTAATACATTTAACCTGCTGAACATTGTAGCTTAGCCTAGCCTACCTTACATGTGCTCAGAATGAGATAGGGTGTGAGGCAAAATGACTGTAACCCACAAGAGCTATAGGGACTGTCAAGAAGACAGTAAAACCAACTTCTAACAGATTTTTGGCTTAGAACCAGGAGAAGTCAGCTGGATCTAACATAGCAACTAAATTCACTTTATGGGAGAGGTGTCAAACTCATTTTCACCGGGGGCCACATCAGCTTCACCGTTGCCTTCAAAGGGCTGAAATAATTTTAGGACTGTATAAATGTAACCACTCCTCAACTGTTAAGGAGTTGAAATTACATTCAGCCCTTTGAAGACAACAGAAAGGCTGATGGCCCCCGGTGAAAATGAGTCTGACACCCCTGCTCTACAGTTTTGGATGTATAGTACAGCAAGATTCCAAAGAAGCCCACCCAGGACCACCCTGAAGATCTGGATTCCGTTCCATGTACCAGTAGGAGTCCATTGTGTCCCACTAGTTCCTCAGTTTTTATCAGGTAAACTTGGGGAGTTTCCCTTGGAATTCTGGACCTCTCTGTCCAGAACCAACACAGAGTCTGTTAAATACTCTGTTAAGAGGCCCTGACTCTACTTGAGCTGTTTCCTCTTAATAATAAATTCTTGAGGTGGAACTAAAATTTAAGGGTTGAGATAACCTAGGCTAAACAAAAAAGTTAATTCAGAGACCAGAGTGGGGGAAAAGGGTGGCTCATTTTTAATTTGAGCTTTTTAATTAAAATTGCGTACTGAAAGTCTGAACAAAGCCTTTTGCTAGATAAATGAGACTGTGAACCCATTCAGCTCCAAAGATAAGGGGCATTTACTTCTTCTAGCCTGAATTTGGGGTATTCTTAGTTGACTAAAAATCTATGTGGAGGTGTCCTCAAAATAAGCAGGAGACCCCTAGAGAATTCCAACTGTAGTTAGATGATTAACTCATCTGGGGACTCACACACAAAGGCTGGCTACCTAGCCCTCTGAGGCCTCTCAGTTGCATCGGACGGCCAGGAGATAAAGGGAGGCATGTAAGAGGGTCGAAGCCACTAAACAGATGACAGCCCCTTGAGCTCTGCCCACAATGCAAACTTCAACCTACTACACAATGGTTCTAGAAACTTCTTTAGACTCTGCAGATCTCAAAATAAAACTGAATTAACAGGGGAAGTAATGCCTGCAAGGACTAAAATTCTCTGACCCCAGCCTCCGTTAGTATTCTTTTATATACAGTTAATAGAAAGTCTTTACTTGCAAGTACTTACAGAAATGGAAAGTTTTAACTAGAAGTAATATAAACTTAAAATGGACAAAATGGAACTTTTTTGTCACTGAAACGAAATATTTTTTGCATTAACGATTAGAAAAACTTGGGTTTGAAATTAAACTGAATATGTGGGAAGCATTTCCTGTCAGAAATTAGAAGCTTCTAGGAAAAGCACAGATAAATTATTTTCTCTACAGGAAGTTAAAAAAACAGAGACTGTCTCTGAACTAAGGACAGTTTCGGAAGCTAATCATTGCTCACACCCACTTTTTTCTCTTCTCCAGTCTCGCTACTGTACCTTTTACATTGTTGTCCAGACTTACTTTCTTTCCTCCTCCCCCTTTTCTCTCTTTTCTCCATCTTTTCCACCACAGCTACCTACTGACCTGGAACACTCAGAATACAAAACCAGACCAGGATAAACTAGAAAAAAATATTTGTCATCTCCCTTTCGAGAAAAGCCAATTTGAGGCAGAGGGGAGCCAGTGATTGTCTATATTTTTTGGACTAGAATCTACCTAAATATTTTCCCAACACTCTCTAGGGCCTTAATGAGATTACAAAGGAATTTAACTGTTAGGACATAGGGTCTTGACTATTCTGACCCATTCCAGTTAAATACCTACTAGTTTCTGGGAGCAAAGCAAAAAGCTTACTAAATAAGGTTTGTCAGAAAACTTCTTAGATGAGCTTTTTTATAGAGAGCTGGATCACCTTAAGAAAAGTTGCAGAAAATGGAAATAGAATTTAGAAAAAAAAAAAAAAACCAGTAGTGAGGCTACTAGTACTTTAGGAAAAAGTAAAAATTACCTTTTATAAAAGGGGGAATTACTAAGGCCCTGTGAATACTGGGGCTACTATAGTTGTTCTTAACCCTATCCATATAAGTTGCCTTCTCCTTTGGTATAATGCTTCTGTACAAATGGTATAGATATCTAAACAACCAATGGCTGTTTATTAATCAGAACCTGTTAATTAAATCTGCCTGCCCCAATTCACCTGATAGGGCAAGATTTTCTTGAAACCGATGATGCCCACATATCCTTTTTCTAAAAGGCAAAAAATGTATTTAGATTTAATAACTCAGACGCTGAACCAATTAGAAAAAAAAATAACGGTCTTAAAGGAACATCTACAAAAGGACACTAATCTTGATACACATTGGGCATTTGTTACAGGATGTTGTAGTGCAACTTTGGGCCTTTTTCGGACATCAACATCCTTTATGCCTGAGCTCGAAGTGAGCCTGATACACAAGGTTACTTTTAAAAAGGAGGACTTATAGTTTCATGTATTAGGCCCTATAATTCTCCTACTTTTCCACTAAAGAAACCCAATGGGAAAAGATGGATATTTGTAGAGAATCTCATAGATATAAATAAGGTAGTTTACTCCCAGACATTCTGTGGCTCTAAATCCATATACCCCACTACCAGCTATTTCTGTAGACTGCCAATATTTTTTAGTAATGTAGTGCCTTTTTTTGGTATTCCTAAAAACAAACAAACAAATACAGGAAATACCTCTTTGCTTTTACCTGGGAATATCACAACTTTACTTGGACAATAATGTACCAGGGATATATGCAGAGTCCCAGCTCTTTCTCTCAGACACTAAAAGCTGATTTGAATGATGTTGAATTTCCCTGAGATTCCACTCTAATCCAATACAAAGATGATTTCTTTTATGTACTAGGACTTATTAAACTCTCAAGAGAACATAATTTACCTATTACAATAGTAGCTATAAAGGGACATAAGTTCTCAAATGGCAAGCTTTGATCTTGCTTACCCCAAGTAAAAATACCTTGGTTATCTAATATCTAACGGTGTGAAACTAATAAACCCTGAAAAACTCAGAGGAATAATATTTTTTTGTCTTCTAAAAACAAATAGACAATTAAAAAATTGAAAAACAATGCCTTAAAGAAGGTTTCCTCATTGGTTTGACTGGATTCCAATTTTTTTTTTTTATTAATGGCTCAGCCTCTGTATGTCCTATCAAAGAAACCTGATAAAATTTAATGCAGTCCCAAAAGAAAATAATCTGTAAACATCTAAAGAAAGAATTATCCAAAATTCTTCCTCTGCAACACCTTAATTATAAACTTTCTAGCTTTTTATACATGAAAATAAAAGAAATACTTTAAAAATTTTAACTAAAAAACATAGAGGTAATCACAAACCTATAGAATATTACAGTCAGCAATTAGACTCTGTAATCAAAGGGTATCCTCCCTGCTCGACAGCCACCTTGGCCATAGGCATGTTGTAAAACAAACAGGAAGGAGAGTTATGGGCTCTCCTTTATTGATGTTCCCCAGTTTGTTGAATCTACACTGAATTCTTATCATGCTCAACATTCTGCTAGTCAACTGGTTTCTTATGAAGTACTCTTGCTTTCTTCAATTAATGTAACCGTAGTTCAATGTAACAGTCCTAACCCAGAAGTGTTTCTACGTTCTTTGCAGGATGAAGACATCCGCGATTCTGTTTTGCTTACTAACCACCTTCTTCTTCCTAGGAATGACTTATAGAAAACTCCTATTGGTGATGCTGACTCAATTTGGTTTAGAGATAGGTTTTATCTGAGAGATGAACAGGGATATTACTGAACTGGATATGCAATAACTTTTTAAGTGGAGATAATTAAAGGTTATTATACTTACCTGAATAAGATCTGCCCAACAAGCTGAATTCATTGATCTAACTTACCTTTGTCAATAGGCCAAAGAATAAGTAGCCAATATTTACACTGATAGTAGCTATGCTTTTGGTAGAGCTGATGACTTGGAATGCTGTGAAAGCAGCCAGTCTTCTTAACTTACTCAGGGCAGCCCATAGAGAATAGAAACAGGCTGCAGAATTATTAGATGTCATATGGCAACTGAAACAATTGGCAATTATCAAAATTCTAGGACATTCTAAAGCTGCCACCATGGAAACGAAAGGAAATCATTTAGTTGATGCTGCAGCTAGACAGGCAGTATAAAACAGCCAAATTATTCAGACCTAAGTATGCTCCTCACTTCTTATTAAATCAATAAAAGACTCTCTTTTACAGTTCAATTGGATGGCTGCAAAAGAAGAAAATAGGATATGGCAACAAAAATTAGAAACCTTCGACTCAGGCAAACAAGTAAGGCTTAGAAGAAATCTGAAACAAATCTTACCTGTAGGGGCTCAATTACCTATCTTTTGACAAGTACACAGGCTAATGCATTGGGATTCCAAAAGATTTCTGGGAGTAAAGAATATTACTGAAAACCAGCTCCTACTATAGCTTATAAAGTGTATAGCAGATGTTTTATCTGTCCAAAAATATAACCCTAAGAAATTACTTCATGGATCATTAGGACAGTTTCCACTTTCTTTTAGGTCCATTTCATGTATGGTAATGGTAGTTAGATTTTATCCAAATGCCACCATCTGAAAGACAAAAATGTTACTTTTTATTTCTGTATTTTCTAACTAGGTCAAAGTATTCCCTTTAGAAGAACAACAGCCTTAATGGTAGGTAAACTATTACCAGAAAAATTTCAATGGGGAGTTCCTTCTGAGTTACACAGTGACTGAGACACTTATTTCACTGGGCATTTCATGCAACCCATTTGTGATGCATGGCCTGTACTCTAGCATTTCTATTGTGCCAATAGGCCCAGTTCTCTGGATTGATGGAATGTAAAAATGGTGCAATTAAAAATAAAAAATCAACTAGGTAGATTTTCAGAAGCTTTGAATCTCCCTTGACCAAAAACTCTCCCTACAGTGCTCCTTAGCCTGACATTTACTTTTTTCAGTAAACATAGCCTTTCTCCTTATAAAATGGTGACATGTCTCCTGGTGCATCTAAAGAAGAGGCCATATATACCAAGATTACTAAAAGGAGGCATTCTGAATTATTATTAAGGGCTTATTAACTGGGCTAAAGAAATTGAAAGATTAATAACTGATTCATTTTTCAGTATGCTTCTGGGAGAAAGACTTTAAAGACCATGACTTACAGCAAGGTTTTGTTCATTGGAAAAGACATTGATTGAAGTGTCTCTCTGTCTTGTTGCAAAGGGCACCATCAGATGCCTAAACCTGAATGTACATCTGCTTCTGATTCTGACATTTGCCTCTGACCAAAGCAGAAATCAAAGGCTCCTTGGGGATGGGAAGCCGCTGACATCAGAGATAGAAAGCTTCCCCAAGACATGGGGGACACCTGTACGCCTATAAATTCATGTTGAATTAAAAAAAAAAAAAAACAACAACACTTGTTTGATTGTCTTTACCTGTCCACTTATAATATTAGTCATAATTACAGTTATACTTGTTCTTTGGGCTTTTCTCAAACTTTGTTTGTGTAGTCCAACTGTTAGTAATTGCTGAAGGTATATAAGACAACTTTTGTATTATCAATGATGCTGTTTGTGTTTTTTTGAAATTCAGAAGAAATTTTATTGCAAAATGAAGGAAATGGATGTGTGTGTATTATTAAGAAGAGTTAAAAGAGAGACTTTTTTTTATAAGTTGATTGTGTCTGAATGAGTAAAAAAAGAAAACTAAGAACAACAAGGGGAGTTGTGGAAGGTTACTGGAAAAGGAATACTGAGGAAGAAAGTGTATGTGTAAATGCTAGAACCTAATTTAGGGTCATGCTTACTCCTGGACCAATAAGGACAATTAACTATATTAATTCATATGAAAGCTAAACTCCCAAATAAATAAACAAATAAATAAATACCCCTCTATAACCTCTGTCCTCTGAAAAGTTTTAGATGCTAATTGTAATTTATACCACCATGTCTTATAACCTTGTCCCCAGATAAACCTTAAAGTTACAGTTTTCAATTTCATAACTAGCAGAAATCAGATTAATACCGAGTGATTCTTAAATGCCTCCAATGGGAAGATAGGCCATATTAAAATAATAATAATGATAATAATATCATTAATACTAATGATAAAATAATAATAATACCACCAGTTAATGAGAACCCATCTCACGATTATGAAAACTGAAGAGGTTTATGGTATACCTTCAAACTATAAGTAAAAGTTATACTTAGATGCAAAATACAGAAAAGTGAATCAGACAGGAAATCTTGGATCATGGTAGTTTATAGATTAGAAATAACCCAGAATATTTTTCTTAATGAAGGCCTATAAGACCTAATCTCTTCTCATTTTCTTGTTTTTTCCTTTTGAGAAAAATTCTGCCTTGACTTCCACCAAAATTTGCATCCCCAGTGGTCTATTGTTCAGCAAGACAAACACTGATAATAAGATTTCCTAGGAATGAGCCCTCCTAGCACCATGGGACCACATTATCTAACCTAAAAGTTGGTCACAAATCAATCCAAATGATGCATTTATGACCAAAAGGGAAAAGTGTGGATAAAAAAGGGGTCACGCGCTAAACCTGACAAGCTCAGGGGAGGCCTGCATGGCAGGCCTTTCAAACTCAGAGATCTAAGGTAACCACAGAAGATGGTCCAAAATTAAAACTTCCTAACTAAAAGCAAGTCATGGTGGGTAGTCCTGTACTAGTCCAATAGATTCCTTGACAAAGGTCAATCTTTATCTGAGTTTGTCTATTATCTTTTTCACCTATAGTAATATCCCTTTGGAATGTCGGAGTAATCCCCTTTTTTCAGACCCCTCGGAGCACAATCTCACTCCATAACATGATTCCATGAAAACTATCATTGTTACCTTGTTGGCCAAGTACCATATCTATGCTGTAAATGTTAATTGTTAGCTGCCCTATAGCTACTAATATAAAAGAAGTATTTGTTTCTTCATTTTATTCTTTATTCAATCCCAGAGATTTTCCTGCTTTGCTTTCTGCTACCTTTTTAATCTACCACCAAAAAATTTCATGCCTTACCCAGGGAGCTCAGTTGGTTGCAATATCACACCAATATGCCAAGGTTGTATGCTTGATCCCTGATCAGGGCACATACAAGAATCAACTGATGAATGCATAAATAAGTGGAACAACAAATCTCTCTCTCTCTCTCTCTCTCTCCCCTCCCTCTCTCTCTCTTTCTCTCTTCCCTTTCTTCTCTTTCTCTAAAATCAATAAATAAAAATTAAACATAATTTTCATGTAATCATTTTTATGCTTCCTTCTTTGATCATAATTTATACAATTAACTGCAAAACTGCCATTCTCTGGAACATTTTCTTAATGTCTTGATATTTCACTTCCCAGCCATCATTGTCATTTTGGCTCAAATAAATGCATACCCATTCTATAAATGTTTGGAATTGTAGACATACCTCAGGACTCTTCCAAAGCCATTTCCTCATTTTTAGGCATTTGTTATAGCAATACTCACTTCACGTTACTAAAATCTGCGTTAGTCTACTCTGGGTGCCATGGATTGCTATGTATGGTGTCAGACTTATTGGGGTGGTAACTACATAAGTTACATAAATGTCTAATCGCTATACATCTGAAACTAATATAATATTATATGTGAGCTAAAATTGAAAAAAAAAGAAACTAAAGGAAAAGAAAGACATGTGATGATATAAGGCAGCTCTGCGTGATGCTGCGTTGCTTGTTTAGCAGCTGGAAGAAGGGGGTTACAAGCCAAGAAATGTGGAAGGCCTTTAGAAAATGGAAACAGTAGGAGAGTTTTGGGGTTTTTTTCCCCCTAGAGTCTCACCTAAAAAAAAGCAAGCCAGCTTACACTGACACTCTGAGTTTAGCCCAGTGACCCTATGTCAGAAAATTCTACTACACATCTGTCAGACAACAAAGTGGCTTAAAATTTATATTATTTTAAGCCACTAAGTTTGTATTAAAAATTTGGTAGGGGATCAATAGAAAACTAATATACTAGGTAAGGGCAAGATTAAAATTAATTATATTTATCTATTTCTTGCTCTTAATTTTTAAAAGGAAACAGTGCAGTGCACATTTAAATACATACCTATATTTAATGGGCATGAAAAAAGTGTTCATAAACACTATTTTTAATTGAGCTTAACGGTTTCTTCTTTAAAGTTTTCCAAAGTTTGAAATAGGCAAAATAAAACTGTAAGAAGGCCTATGCTTTTGTAAATCCTAGGTCTCACTAAAGCTTTTAACAATGAAGTGCATGTTAATATTTTTTTTAGCAAGAGGGCATTACTTGATTTTCTACAAACTAAATTTCAAATCCAAGAATCATTAGCACAAAGTTAAAATCCCCTAAATTGCCACTGAAACCTACTTTACTTTGAAGTATTTATCTGTCTTTATGTCTGCTAACCTAAAAGTAAAAGTCCTTTTAAAGTGAGAAACAAGAAGCATTTACTTGAATTCAAAAGCACAGTGATCTGGGAAGTACTGATTCAGGCAGAAGCTCAAATAGTGTTCCAATCAGGAGACAAACACAAAGGGTTTTTATGGAAAAGAGAAGGGGACCAAATACATCAATAGGAAGGTATTTCTACTGGTGCAGAAAACATAATACAGTGATGTTAATTCTAAAGAATGTTTTGTAGTCATCTGTCTGGTCGTCATCAAACTTACTTCCCTGTTGTCCTTGCAGAAAGTTCTTTGGGACACACAATAGCCCAGTCAGCAGGTCAGTTTGCCCTGTTTTAACATTCCAAAGGTTGAGGCATAGACTAGAAGATTCTTTGGGATGGCAGCTCTGGCTCCATTTTATTTATTTATTTATTTATTTATTTATTTATTTATTTATTTATTTAATTGTTGCTCAAGTACAGTTGTCTCCATTTTCTTTCCATCAGTTCCCCCATCCCACCCCTCCTCACCTCCCACCCTCGATCCTTATCCCCTTTGGCTTTGACTTTGTGTCCTTTATATATGTTCTTTGATGACCCTTCCCCTAGTTTCGCCCATTATCCCCTCCTCCCTCTCCTGTGGTTACTCTCAGTCTGTTCTTTATTTCCACGTCTCTGGTTATATTTTGCTTGCTCAGGTTCCACTTATGGGTGAGATAATTTTAAAGTGGCTCTGTTTGTTTGTTTGTTTATTTATTTATTTATTTATTTTTTACATTTCTAAACTCCAAGTACATGCTTTTTATATAGTGAGGACTTCTTGTTTTCTCTGTGAAATTTCTTTACATAAGTCTAAGACAGGTAAACAAAACTTTATGTCCTGACTCTGTAAGGAGCACAGAACACCAGCAAGATTGATTCAAACCATTTTCCCAGAAGGAAGGCAGTCTTTCCTTTATTCTTTACTTACAGATTACTGATTCTAATTCTTATTATCATCTTTATTGTTTTTCTTCTCTTTGTGCTTCCCCTCCTGGTCAAAAATATTTGTTAATTATCTTTGGATTAAATGTATTTTGTTTAACATAAAGTCAAACCTTTTAAAGTACTTCCATTTAGTGAACACACAAGGGTTTGCCTGGAAAAAGTTGAGCCATTGTTTGCACAACATCCATGTAACCTGACAGCCAAGGAGAGTGGCCTGGAATACACATGCCTGAACAATGAGAACTTCACTGTACTAGTCAGTGGGGGCAGTAGATACCATTGAGTAAGCATGTGTACTGTGTGGCCATTGCATTCAAAATGACTGAGCAAGTAGACGGAAACAAGTCTGCATCAAATTCTGTGTTAAGCTTAAACATTTCTCTGCAGAAACTATTAGGAAGATTCAGAAGGCAACAGCTACGGGCAACTGGCGATTGCCAGTTTCCTCATGACAACGTGCCTGCTCATGCATCACATCTTGTGCAGAGATTTTTGGCAAAACATCAAATCACTGAGGTGACTCAGCCCTGCTACAGTCCAGATTTCACGCCCTGTGCCTCTGCCTTTTCCCAAAATTAAAATCACGTTTGAAAGGGAAGAGATTTCGGACTGGTGACAAGATTCAGTAAAATATAAAGGGACAACTGATGACAATTGGGAGAACTGTGTGAGGTCTGAAGGATCCTGCTTTCAAGAGGACTGAGACGTCATTGTCTTATGTACAATGCTTCTTATATCTTCTTCAAGAAATGTCTCCATTTTCATATTACATGGCTGGATACCTTCTGGACAGAATTTGAATATTCAGTGAACTTCTGCTGTATGTGAGGTTCTGTTTTAGGTACTGGGGACAGACATAAGTTATGAAAAAAAGGCAAACACCCCTTCCATCATGGGACATACATCCTAATAAGTGGAAAGAGATTAAATTAAAACAATATTTAAGTGGCACATCTACTTAAGATGTGATGAAACCTATAGAGAAAGTAAAATAAATAGAATGGCTAAGGAATGCAGGTGGGAGGAGGGACTGGAATTCTGTTTATGGTGATCAAGAAATCCCTATAGAGAAGGTGACATCTGAGCAAAAAAAGTAAGAGATGAGGAAGGGATCTAGGTAGATCTTGAAGAACATTCCAAGAAGGAAAAGCACAGGCAACTGAAGAGGCTGAGGAATCTGGGGGGGCGAATTTTTGTGGAGACTTCCTGAACATCAAAGAGCCAGAGTGGTTCAAGCCGAGAGTGAGAGTTGAGATGAGTGGAAGGGGCCATTGCTGAATGACCACAAAGTCACACAACTGAAGCCTTAGGGACTCTCACTTTCTGAGCTCTTACAACATCGCAAAGGGCCCTGCAAAAATCTTCTCAGTATTTTATGTTCTATGATGTTTTTGCAATGTGTCACCTTTCTTAGAAATTAGTGAAGTGTGATTTCTGATCTCATTCTAAAGAGGTACCCTTCCTTTTGTGTTTAAATTTGTATTTGTAATTGATTATACTGATATTTGAAGAAAATATTTAGTTCCCACAAAACCCGGGAAATCCTGTCTAGGAGGTGACAGCAGGGAAGAATCGGGGAAGGCTGAGGATGGTGGAAGGTGGAAAAGGAAAAGGGGTAGGTACTTACTTTTAAATGTTCTGCTCCATGCATCACACACCAATTCATGAATTCTGCTCCATCTAGTCAGAAGAAAATGATTAAGATGGCAATGTTGGAAATCATGCTACCATACCACTGCTCCAAAATAAGGGAGCAGATGGGGTTTTTTATTTCAATTTGGAATTAGAAAATTTAATCTCTTATTCCCAGAATCTTGTAAATCCTTTAAAGAAGTGTATAGGAATATGAGTAGAACCAACTTCGTCAATCTGACAGGCACTGAGGATACAATGAGAACAATACATGGTGCTGATTGCAAGCCAGAGAGTCAGCAAACCCAAATTTAAAGCCAAGAATCAAAAAATGTGTGTAATACTTTTTATCTATGTGTCTCTTTTCTTAAATAGTCAGCAAGCAGCTGTTTTATTATACAACAAAGAACCAGATCCCACATTTGAGAAGAGTCAGCAAAAATACATTTGAGTTGATTTTCCTAACTACACACATATCAAATGCTGTGTCTTCTAAAACAAAAGGTAGTGGAATGCAAAAGCAGTGCATCACTTCTGGGACTTGGTCAGCTCATCTTCTGAGGTTTTCAAATATGCTTTCATTTGCTTTAAACCCAATTTACTTCACTTGATTAAAAACGAGGCTGTAAATGGAATAGGAAATGTATAACCTGCCAACTGATACCGACGGAGACCATTCCGAGATTTTCAGTGTTATCAAACATAGGAGAGGATATTGTCAGCAACTCAATTTAAAATCTGTGATGATTAAAGTCTCTTCTCATTTCAGAGAGAAATAGTATAGCATAAACCACATTTTCGGGATTTTTATTATGTAAAGAACTGAATCTCTCTCTGGTTCTTTCCACACACATACACACACACACACACACACACACACATGCAACCAATCCAATTAAAAAATGGGCAAAGGATCTGAATAAACACTTCTCCAAAAAGGATGTACAGATGGCCAATAGACATACGAAAAATGTTCAGTGTCACAAAATCATCAGAGAAATGCAAATTAAAACCACAATACAATATCAGCTCATACCTGCCAGAATGGCTACCGTCAATAAATCAACAAACAGCAAGTGCTTGTGAGGATGTGGAGAAAAGGGGACTGTTGCACCATTAATGGAAATGCAGACTGATACAGCCACTGTGGAAAGCTGCATGTAGTTTCCTCAAAAAATTAAAAATGGAACTGCCTTTTGACCCTGTGATCTCACTTCCAGGAATATATCCTAAGAATCCTGAAACAACAGTTTGAAAGACTGTATGAACCCTTATGCTCATAGCAGTATTATATACAACCACCAAGATCTGGAAACAGCCCAAGTGCCCATCAGCACATGAGTGGATAAATCAGAGAAAGACAAATATCATAATCTCACGTCTACGTGGAATCTAATGAACAAAAAATAAACTGATGAACAACAAAAAAATAGAGGCCTGAGTACTCGGAGCAGACTGTCAGTTGTCAGAGGGGAGGCCTGATGAAAGAAGTGATCAGCCAAAAAACATGTATGGGTGACCCACAGACACAGACAACAGTGTTGTGATGGCCTGAGGGGAGGAAGGAGCTGGGCGGAGGAGAGCAAAGGTCGGGAAATGGGAACATCTGTAAGAGTGTCACTGTAAAATTTAAAGAGAGAGAAAATGGCATGCAAGCTGATAAAGTCAGTCAGTCAATTTCTGGTCCAGGTCCCTAGTACAGCCACAGTTTTATCAAGCAAGGATGTTACCTCAGAAGTGAATTGACCCCAGATAACCTCTAGGATCTATTATTCTGTAGGGTTATAGAAGGTATGCAGGCTTCTTTGGCCAAATATTTGAGAAACTGCACATGTTAAGCAAATATTGCTTTTCACTTGTTGGAAGAAAACACAAGAAATATTTTTAGCTCTCCTGCCAATATTTTTATTTTTTCTTTATTTTTAGACTGCAGAAGCTTTTCATGTATTTGCTATAACCTCCTAACGCTTATTGTAATGCCTATAAAGCCGTACATGCACTTAAGGACACTCAGCTGAATACCTTCATTTTTACACGAGAGGATGTTGATTCTCAGGTAGATTAGATTTCTGCAGGGTCACAAATCAGGTCAGTAGGAATCACTAACGAACTCCTCAGCTAATTCTGATGAGCAAAGTATTTTATTTTATTTTCTCTCTGA
This sequence comes from Glossophaga mutica, assembly GCA_039655065.1. Classification (NCBI taxonomy): domain Eukaryota; kingdom Metazoa; phylum Chordata; class Mammalia; order Chiroptera; family Phyllostomidae; genus Glossophaga; species Glossophaga mutica. Next base: position 168,184,571 of record CM077304.1, on the reverse strand, counting down.
AATTCCAATGGCTCCTTTAGTCACTTATGGAAGAACAGCTACAAGAGAAAAAGCTTACAGTGGTAGCAGAAATTGTAGGAGACTTAATATTGAACATATTGTGCTGAAGATGAAGTACAGCAGCCTGTGGTATATTCAACTATAACTTATTTTCTTTCAGAACTAGTATTCAGAAGCACACTTATCTCAAAATAGCAAACACAGAATACTAAATACACACAATCCTCAAAATCCAGAAGGCTCTTGAAACAGGATGCATATTTAATATCTGAGTGAAAAACACCCCCTAGGATATACATGTTGCAGTTATTAAATATTAAAGGTAAGTTGAAGTGTAAACCTCATCGTTAACATTCCACCAGAGACATTTTACAGAGTTATGGAAATGACAGATTTGAAGGTTTGGCCATAATTATAAATGAGAGATTTGGGCTCCAAGATTTTCTGCTCTTAAAAAGACCTAAACTTACATAAACTAGTGTCAGTGATTGCTTGGATAGTCAACTAAGGAATTACTGAGTTTTTCTAAAGAGCAAAATAATGAAAGGTTAGCTTTTAAGAGGAGCATAGCAAAAAATAAAAAAAAAAAAAATACTGAATTCTAAATTCTGATTGTGAAACAGATCTCAGGTTCCAGAACACTGCATAGCAGCAGAGGCCTAAGCTGTGAAGCAGTTGCAGTCCATGCTTCTTGTTCTTAGGATCTAAAATTTTCTTTGCTTATGACTTTTAATGTGGGAATGTGAGCAGTCCTGTAACATACAATACATAATGATATCTTTTATAAGCCTTAAAAAATTCTCATACTTTTAAGTTTGGATCAGATTCTAACATTTTATTGTTTGTATTTTCAATGTTGAAATCCGTCTGAGGGGTCCTGGCCAGGTAGCTCAGTTGGTTAGACTGTTGTCCCAATACACTAAGGCTTCTGGTTTGATTCCCGGTCAGGGCACGTAAAGGATCAACCAGTGAATACATAAATAGGTGGAACAACAAATCTATGTTTCTCTCTCTTTTTCTCTTGCTCTGTGTGAGCCTATGTTTTGTCAGGAATCTGAATCAGATAACAGTGCTTAGTGCAACTCACAGAGCGTGGCAGACCATTCTGCATGGCGTGGGCCCAGCTCCCACTTGGAGATGCACAGGACCCACTCCCACAGATAGGTTCTCTCGTGGGAAATCAAGTTTGTAATATACCTAAACCACTTTGAATCTTACTTTTTGCTAAAACTCCCTCACCCTGGATTGGGATGGCAAGGGCTTAACTGTAACTTCCTAAAATCCATGCTAAATCTTGCAAGGACCAGTGTAACAGGCTCAACCACTTTTTCTCTTTTCATTTGCTAATATCCTTCTTCTGTGATGTGATTAGGGGCATTGGCTCCTTTGTTGTCTGTATAGTGAACCTGAATAGTAAATGAGGACCATCATGTAATGTGACCAGAAATAAAATAAAGGCCTGTCATGGCAGAGGCCACAGCTTTTGCTCCCCTTAAGAGAAAAGCCATGCTGTCCTTTTCCCTCCACTGGACTCAGTAGTCTGTATGAATGTTCTATTTCATCCATAATGACGCAGACACTGCTGGCCAGTGTCTGCATCAACAGAGCCCTTCAATAGCTGTGCCCTGCACCCCAGTCTGCAGGTTGCCCTGGGGTGAGCACTCCTGTTGCATGTGTATGTAATGTATTGCACCACAGCACAGGAAAATAACCCTGAAATTATAGAACGTGGCACTTAGGCCTAGTACGGGGGGGGGTACGCACTGAAAGGCATAGGTCCAGGGTGAAGCAGGGTAAGAGCGGCAATGGTAAAGGTGGCCAACAGGCCCGGGTGGCAAGCGCAAGGGTGGTAAGGAATGGAGAGGCAAGTGTGTTTGTGCCAGAGGCCCAGGTGGCCTGGCTGGGTAACCAGACTTATATAGTGGGATGGAGGAGGGTGAAGAGGTTACATGTTGATTAACAAGTGAAGGTGATGCTAGCTTTCCTGCTTTTTTTAAAAAGAGATTTAGACAGAGGGCACACTTTTTTTTCATGTAATATAGCGGAGCACTTATTTAATTCATTGCATTTGTTCATCTATTTTTTCTTTTAAATTGTTGTTCAAATACAGTTTTCTGTCTTTACTCCCATCCCAGCCCATCCCCCCAGCCCTCCCCACCTTCCTCCCATTTCCACCCCCCCTAGTTTTTGTCCATGTGTCCTTTATACTCGTTGCTTTAAACCCTTCTCCTTTCCCCCTGAAATTCCCTCTCCTCTACCCTCTGGTGACTGTCAGCCTGTTCTCTATTTCAGTGTCTTTGGTTATATTTTGCTTGTTTGTTTGTTTTGTTGTTTAAAGAAAAGCAAACTGCTAGTGATTAAGCTGCCAGAGGAAATCGGATTTTTAAAAATTTCAGAGAAGAGATGTTTAAGAACACATAAGAATCAGTTTTTAAAAAGTGAAAGTAATTTGATATACCTCCTTAAAGACAGCTTAAAATTGTATAACTTTAGCATTGCACATTTTGAACTGTCAGAGAAACAGGCAAAGCTAGATGCTAATCATAACAACAATTAACCACTACACGTGATATTCTGATGTTTTGAAAATGTTGAAAGCCTTATAAATAGAACTCCTCATTATATACATATCTTAGAGAGAGAGAGAGCGAGCGAGAGAGAGATTTAGACAGAGGGCGGGAAAGCAAGGAGAGAAACATCACCATGTGCTACTTTCTCGTGCACCCCAACTGGGGATGTGGCCTGCAACCCACACAGGTGCCCTGACTGGGAATCAAAACTTCCCAGGTCCGTGCTCGATCCACTGAGCCAGGGCACATGCCCAAAGCTATTAATGGGTTTCTTCTTCTAGGCACCAAGGGCTCTTTCAGGCCCTGGGATGAAAGCAGGGTTTCCAAGGCTTTCTTTCCCAGATAATGGAAAAGATACATAGAGTTTCAAGGATGGCTGAGTCATCGGTGGGTCTTGTATCCCTCCTGTTCCCTGCCTTGGTTTACTATCTATCCTACCTAACAGTTAATGTGCTTTTGATCAAACTTAATTTTCCAAAACAAAGAATAAAACAACAATTATTTTTCTAATGATCAGTGAACCCCAATTAATTCATCCTGACAGTTATAAACACAACCAGGATTAAAAATAGCAATAGCCACCTCGGCCAGAGCAACTCCGATGGCTGGAGTGTCCTGAAAGCTCAGGGGATCGATTCCTTCTCTGGACATGTACCTAGGTTGCAGGTTTGGTCCCTGGCCAGGGTGCTTACAAGAGGCAACTGACTGATACTGACTGATGTTTCTCTTTCTCATCTATGTTTCTCTCCCTCCCTCTCTCCCTTTCTTCCCCTCTTTCTAAGATCAGTGCACATGTCTTCAGGTGAGTATTAAAAACACTAGCTATGAGCCTTGTGCTAACATTTATAAAGTGCATTACTTTATGAAAAGTATTTTCAAATACATTGCCACTTAATTCTCATTAAATTTTTGTAGATATACAGATAATATACTTATCTATAAAGTATAAATGAGAAAAATGTGATTCAAGCGGTTAAACCATCTGCCAATAATCATTCATTTAGCTACTTAGGAAGCATATTAATCAGCTTGGGCTGCCATAGCAAAATACCACAGACTGGGTGGCTTAAATAACAGAAATTTATTTTCTCATGGTTCTGAATGCTACAAGAGCAAAATCGGAGCACCAGCATGGTCAGGTTCTGGGGAAATCTCTCTTTCTGGCTTGCAGACAGCTGCCTTCTCCCTGGGTCCCCGCAGGAAAGGGAAGGAGAGGAAGAGCTCTCTGGTGTTGCTTTTTATAAAAACACTAATATTTTCAGATCTGGGCCTCACTCCATGACCTCATTAACCATAATTGCTTCCACAAAAGCTTTATCTTGAAATACCATCGCATTGTGGTTAGCACTTCTCTGTTTGAATTCTGGGGAGGAACAAACATTCCGTCTGTAACAAGAAGTCAAACCCTGAACACAGGTTTGATTTCTTTATTGTGGTTTTGGTCTGTGTGTTTGAACTTCCCTAAATGCTACCAGGCAGCTTGTTAAACCAAGTCTGAAGATATTCGATTCTAATAATTAGAAGTTTCTGCCTAAGAGAGAACACCACCTTGAGGAATCTTAGCTGTGTCTCAGAGAGGAAGTTAGAAGTGGGATGTACACAGGGCTTTGCAATAGCCGCTGGTGGTTTAGAGACAGTCTAGCAAGGTGAGGAGCTTCTGACCTTGTATCAGGCAAGGTCCCTGATACAATGGTTTAGGATTGGTGGAAATAGGGAGATGAGGGTCTTGATGTGACTCTTGGTAATTAAATTGTTGTGTAATAGGTACACTGTTAATAAACTGTTGTCTCCTATAACTAAGAAATATTTATTTTTATCTTTGTATCTTTGTAATGTAAATTTATTACATTAACAACTTAGGTAGATACAGGCGGCCTATAATCTCATCTGAGTCAGCTTCCACAGGTGGTCTTGGTTCTCACTGGTCCCAGTGCACACCCTTCTCCTATACCGTGTTTCCTCCTTTAAGAGCAAGGAAATCTGCAGCAGGTCATGAGTCAGACACCCAAGTAAGGAAAAGACAGAGAGAGCTATGAATTCTGCTTTTCAACAGAAATATACTACTCCTATGTCTCAAATATAAAACAGTTTACTTCAGCTTCTTTTTCTTGGAAAACTTTGTGAAAAAAATTAACCTCACTAACAGGGAAGAAGCAACTTTAATATTTCTCATGTTTTAATATCTTTGTTTATAACCTAAACAGCAATACTCTAAATAAAAGACATTCAATACATGGTTCAATATTTCAAGTCAATATCTTTAATACAAATGTTGGTCTAGTGTTATCAGCATTCAGACAGCACTGAAATTAAAAATAAATGCTAAAAAGTCAAAAAGGCCTAAGAACCCTAATAGACTTACCCAGGAGCTAATACAAATGTACCACCATGCATATAAAGGGTGAGGCTGTGCTGGAGAAAACTAAATTATTGAAATGCAAAGAAACTGTGTTCAAAAGGGTTGTTAATTAAGGAGTTGAACTGATTGTGAATATCAATGACCTGATTTCTACTGGTAAAAATACTTAAAGTACACAATTTTGACAAGCGAATGCAAATCAAATGACCCTCCTTATAAAAACCATTTAAAAATGTGCCCTTTCACTTTGTGGACATGTTCACGTTTTACCATAACCTAAAAAATTGCTACAACTTCATTATAGAAAGAGCAGAGGCCACACGGGCTTTTCTTTCAGAAGACGCTGCAAGAACAAAATCCCTTCCAACAGCCTCACGTGAGTACATTTATTGTACTTTTACTTTCATGGGTCAGACATTACTACTGAGTGGCAAGGGAACTATTCAATAAGAAACATGTTTAGTCTAGAAAAAAAAATGTTGACAACTAAGGTATTTTAGCTCTTACTTTCCTTTTCCTATGCAGTTTCTGGAGGAATTAGTTATTTTCCTACACACCATCCAGACTGAAATCAGGGGAGGGAAATGGGGAAAAACCTGAGGGTGCTGCCCAAGCCAGTGTATCCCAAATACACTGAGATCTCAGCAGTGTAGTGTAGGGCGATTTTCAAGTTTTTAAAGCTTACCCATTTATCCGTCCCCATCTCGCCACTAAGGAAGCCATTTTAAAAATCCATTTAAGGGAAAGTATTAAGGAATATTGAAGCATATTATATATGGTAAAAATATTGTAGCTGATATGAAAATGGTTAGTATTTGACATTACTGCCCCAAATTTTGAAAATATGCATATCGGTAAAACAATAATGTTATTACTGTTGGTCTTCTAAAAATCACCACTGTCTAAGAAAATGCAGTTGAAAAATTTACTCACCAGAAGACCACAAGAGATTTTCGATCAAATGATGACATTCTTTGATGGAATTACACTGGTCCCTGGTCCAGTATCTGTTTCCATTCTTATGGTGATGGTGATTTCTCACCTCGTCCAGAAGTAAGCCCACTTTTAACCTGAGAGTATCTTAAGGAAAAAGTTTTCTTTTCTTTTTGTTTTGTTTTGTTTTTTCCCTTATAGAAGATAAGTACCCACACATGGGCGAGCAACAACTTGGAAGCCTCTCTCCAGAAAGCATCAGCATCAGCTGAGTGATTTCTGAATGGTGCAAGGTACTTAGGCCTGAATGAAATGTATGAAATGGAACCACCTGGATCTCCTCTTAGCCTCAGTAGGTCATTTTTCCTTAAAATTTCTGCTTCTGTGAACTTGGATAGACCTGACGGATTACAACACTTGATTTTTCCTAGTTTTATAGCAGATATATAGGGTAGGGTAAAAGTAGGTTTACTGTTGTGAGCACACAAAACAGATTTTATTCTTGTATTATTATTTATTAATTATCATATTGTTTTCCATACAAACAACTGTAAGCCTACTTTTGTCCCACCCTGTATAACTACTTTTGAAGAATTACCTTCTTTTTTTATATTTTATTTATTTATTTTTAGAGAGAGGGCAAGGGAAGGAGAAAGAGAGGGAGAGAAACTTCAATGTGTGGTTGCCTCTCACACACCCCCTACTGGGGACCTGACCAGAAATTCAGGCATATACCCTGAATTGAACTGGCGACCCTTTGGTTCGCAGGCCAGCACTCAATCCACTGAGCCACACCAGCCAGGGCTGATTTACCTTTTTTAATTTGATTGTAAAATAAATATGTATGAAGTAATTGCAATCTTACTGTAATAACTAAAAAAATAATATTCAGTAATATAATCCACTACATTTTTAAATAAAACCCTGGAACACTGTAACCTTGAAAGTGTTTTTTTCCACTTTACTATGCTTGCATAATTTTTGAAGTCCTAGAATTTAATAATGTTTTTCCTCTTATAGTTTATCATCAATCATAATCATTTCTACATTTTCCTACTTCATGAATTTAAATGCCACGTTAGCAATTGTTGTTTATCTTTCTTTCAAAATTGTTTTCTTTTCCTTAGTAAGTGTGCATTTTATGAATAACAACACTTACTTAATTGCTCGGAAATCTAAACTGTAAATCACAGTAAACTGTCGAATTTAAGTTTAAAGCTGACATTTAACGAGAGTATCATATATGTGTATATGTGCATATAATGCTATCTATGATACACTTTTCAAGTATTTGCTCATATTTACCCTTAAAAGCACTGCAAGAAAAATATAGCTTAACTCTAAGGATGTTCTGTAACAAGTGTATGCATGGTTTTCACAAGATCGTCAGGCATGTATTAAAAAAATTCTATACTAAAGAAATAAATTATTAGACTGAACTTTATTCTGCATATACTCATTCTCCCCCGTTTATTTTCCTCTTCTTTACTGCAACAGAGTACTAGGAGGCTTCTGCCTAACAAGTCACACATATTTTTAAAATGTTGATTTAAATTTAATAGAAGTAAAACTTTGAATTGGCAGACATATTCCGCTTATTGAAATTTTATCTTTAGAGTGAAAAAATCTTAACAATATAAAGGAAAAAATAGCTTTTAGCATAGAGAAAACATCTGAATAGTGACAATCTGATTCTTGAAATTTCAGAAAACTGCATGTTGAACAAATGCGAATATCTTTGCAAACATGACCTGCCACTTCTTTTACATTTGAATTTTAAGAACATGAGAGGAAAAATGCACAACAGTCACACTACTGGTGTATTATTTTCACATATAAACATTCTTCTACCTAAAAACTTAAAATTAAAATTTTGTAGAGAGAACACTGACTTTTTATAACTTTAATAATGGCAAGTATTTCCCCATGTTTAGAATATGACATAATTCATTATAAATGGAAACTAATAACAGTTCATTTATTTCTAGGTAGGTAGATGATAGCTAGATAAATAGAGACATAGATGGATGCATAATACCTACATAGATAATAGATAGCTGTTCTGGGCTGTTTAAAATGCATCGTAAACTACTTGAGAGAATTAATGATAGATGGTAATAAACAAGAATACACAATGGAAAAACTTTTCTCGAAAACCTGTGGGTATTTCCAGAGTACCTAAAATATCTCATATTCAACATACAAGCTCTGTAAAGATTTGCGTAACCGCTCTACTCAACCATTCCTTTCTTGAGAGGAACCCTGTTGACTAAATTTCCAAGATTAGATAATCTGCTCATAACTGAAATTTCAAATGAATAAAGGCCCCTTAATTCCCCCAAAAGAATATATTTCCCTTCAGTGATCACCAATTTCCTCATCCAGTTGGCAGTACTTAAGTATCAAAAGTAAGGTAGAAGTAATTACCATTAAAAAAAAAAAAGAAAAGTCCAGGTGACCCATCTTCTGGGTATCTATGACGGTGACTAATGTTGCTAGGAGACAGATGAACGCAGAGGTAAAAACAGGGATGTTGCTTAATATTTTATAGTCCAATGAGATGAAGAGTACATTAGCAGAAGCCTAGGTCAACCTCTGTAATGCAAATCCACAATCCTATACTCAGTCTGCAAACGGGAGCCAGTGCTCAGACTCAGAACACTTTGACAGGAAAGAAGAGGCCCAGGTCCTGGAGAGGAAGGTCTCTTCAACACTGTAGCAATGGTAGATGGTAGAAACAACCATATACCCACAAAGGGACTTAAAGCTACTTTTATTTATTTATGTATTTGATTTGATAATCATGCTCTGGGGAGTGAAAATTAAACGTTTTTACATAAATTTAACTATGTGTGTTTTAAAAGCAGAAAAACAAAACAAAAATAAAGTGTAACAGAGAGCAAGAAACAGATATTTCGCAGAATTCTGCCACCTTTTATTACTGTTCTTCTTCTACAAAATAAGGATGAGATGGGACTTGTGAGCCGGCTTCTCTCCCCACCTCGCTTCCTTGTGCTGCCCACAGCGCGTGTGGCTTGCCCCACTCCTGCAGGTTCACTGAGGGTGTTCAGGTGTTGTACGAAATATATTTCTTACAGTAATGTTTCTTATGTTCAGACTGTAAAAGTTATTTTATATTCAAATAAAGAAATAGTAATCCGACCCAATGTTTTCTGAAAGAAAACTGGTTGTGTTGGGCCTTAGTGAATTTGTGAGGGGGGTAGTCTCTGAAATAGCACCATCTTAGGGAAATGTAATGATATTGTTGACTCTATGTGATATCTCTCTTTCCACACACTTTAGAAGCTAACCCCCACAAGCTCACACACAAGACTATCAGTATACACAAACATGTAAAAAAATTACTTACTCTTAATAAGAACAAGGTAGGGAATAAATGTAGTAAATGAGAAGACAATTGCCCTTTGGGGACCTAAATTTCGATTTAAAAATCCAACAATATGCACAAAACCCAATAAATAAATGAAATAAGTACAAAATTTGGTTAGTATTCTGAAGGAAACAGGCAAAGTAATGTAACAGAAGTAGCTGGAAGGGTGGAGTGGATACAGTTACTTTCAATAGCACGGTTATAGAAGGGGTTATCTTGGGTTGGTCTTTACAGTACCTCAAGATGAAGAAGGATGCGAGTTTATGAAAAGCCAGGGAGAGTGAAGGTCCAAGTCGAGATTAGGTCAAAAAAGGAAACAAGCTATCCTTCCTTTCTGAGACCAGAGCGGGCTGGAATTATGGATAGAATAAAAAGGAGTGAAGCTAGAGAGGAGCAAATGCGGGGATACAGGAGGACTGTGGGTGGAGACACTGTTACAAAACAAGCTGACCAAGGCTTTGTGTATCAAAACAAAACATTTGGACTTTATCCTGCGGGAGGCCTTTATTTACATACAGCTATATGAAGCAAATACTGTCAGAATTACAAGGTGCACTGGACCCAGCCCAATAATAATGATACAAGCAAACACAGGTCTGGTTGCTTGCCACTTTGAAAGCCAATATTGGAGAGGCAGGTACTGATGTAAAGAAAAGTGGTTTATTCAGATGCCGGCCATCTGGAAGACGGAGGACTCACGTCACAAAGCCCATCTCCACATCTCAGTAGATGCAGAGGTTTTTATAAGGAGGGAGAGGGGAAGCAGAACAAAGAAATCAAGGAAGAGGGTTGAAAAGTTCTCTACGTGCAGATGAGCACAGTCCATTTCGATAAGGCAGGTGACCGTCCAGTGTGCATCGCCCTGGTTTAGTCTTCCTGCCTTCACATCACCCTGGATCTACAGCTGAAGGTCAGCAAATCTCCTGGAGCTGGGAAGACTGAAGGTTGGAGCCTGTATCTTTTGAAGTTAGTTCCTAGGATTCTTATGCAAACACGCTGTTTATCCACAAGCTGCATGTTAGAGTGAGCATTTACACAGACATCAAGAGACTTGTGGGGTGGGTTACAACTTCCCACTGTCACAATCATAGCTGAATATTATTGTTTAGATTTCGATAAAGTATTCTCAAAGTAAAAATTTAGGAAATTTTGTATATTTATAAACATATCAAGGTGGGCTCCGTGGAGGAAGTGTTTACAAGACAGAATGGTTCCACAATAATCCCAGCAGCAGGATCTTTACAAAGAACCCCAATGACGCCTGCCAGCATGTTTATTTCTCTCTCTTGGGCTTTGTAATCACATTTTCAAACATCATCTACTCTCCTGAAATCTCCCTGCTCCACTCCTGCCAGGAAATAATATTACTTCTTTGTTCATGGAGTAAATTTAAAAACACTTAAAGAAACTAACCTTCAGATGAGGATTTATAGGTGTTTCAACAACAAAATACCCAAATAGCTTTTTTCTTGCCCTTCTGTATAGATAGAATGAGAATACGGCCCACCTAATATCCAACATTAGTCTTACCTGTGCTTAAATCTCAGTTCATCCTGGCTTCTCCAGAACCACATTTTTTCAATTATCCCTTTTCTCTCTTGTATATATAACCTGTTACTTTAAACAAAATCATTTTAGGGACACTCAACATTCTGAGTAAAATAAACAACAAATAACAAATCCCTAATCCATATTCTTGTCCTTATTTCATCTCTCTCATCTCTATTTGATAGTCAAGCTTCTATAAGAGCATCAACACCCTGCTCTAATTTTCCACCTCCTACCCCCTCCCAAACACATTTCAGTTCCCTTTTCACCCTATAATTCCATCAAAGCAACTCATTGTGTTACCGATGACCTCTGCATGTCAGCATAGAACTAGGAAATTTCGGTCCTAATATTACTTGACCTTTCCACAACTCTGATACAATGCTTCCTCCTCTCCTTGAAACACTTGCTCCTTTAGCCCCTGTGCTAAATCAGTGTCTTGGTTTCCTTCCTCTTCTCTAGCTCACCTTTCTCAGCTTTTTTTGGAGTCTTATTCATTTTTACCTAGCCATTAAATATTGGATTTATAAAGTCATACACACACACACACACACATATACATATACATATACATATACATATACATATATATATGTATGTATATATGACTTTGTTTCTAGGCAAATAGAACATGGCAATGCTGAAAAATGTACTTAAGGGTCCAAATCAGATAGATGATTTTGAGTTATTCAAGAGGCAAATGACCTGATTGGACTTGACATAATTAGATGAAACCCCCTTAAAAGAAGGTCTGGGCCATTTTCTAGGCAAGGGGTGCTCCCTATGGGCTTGATGAAGTACACGGCCCTGTGGTGGAAACACACGGGGCAAGAAAACCTGGCTGGCCCCCAGGAACTGAATACAGCCTCCACTGAGTAGACTGCAAAAACCAGGGTCCTCGTCCATATGGTCAGAAGGAAATAAATCCTGCCAGCAATCTCAGTGCATTTGGAAATAAATGCGTTCTCCCTAACGGGGCCACCACATGAAAATGCAGCTGAGAAACTTGGAGGGCTAACCCCTCCATGTTAGTCTATCAAGACACTGCAGGGAGGACCCAAAAGCTGTGCTCAGACTTCTTAACCAAAGAAACTGTGAAATAAAAAATGAATGTGGTTTTAAGTTGTTGTCTGTGGTAATTTCTAACATGCCATTAAAAAACTAATAAACTCTCAAACATTTTCTCAAATCTTTATGGGTCTTTTTAATCTTTTTAAAGATTTTATTTATTTATTTTTAGAGAGGAGGAAGGGAAGAAGAAAGAGAGGGAGAGAAACATCAATGTGTGGTTGCCTCGCAAGTGCCCCTTACTGGGGACCTGACCAGCAACCCAGGCATGTGCCCTGACTGGGAGTCCATGGCCAGCTACCCTTTGGTTCGCAGGCCAGCACTCAATCCACTGAGGCACACCAGCCTGAACAGGGATCTTTTTTATGCGCATCTTCCAAGACTTTTTTTTTTAAATGTATTTTATTGATTATGCTATTACAGTTGTCCCATTTCTCTCCCATCATTCTCCTCCACCCTGCACACCATGCTTCCTATTTTCATTTAGAAAAATAAAAAAATATATATTATTTCTATGGCCTACAAGACCCTGCACAGTCTGGATCCTGCCCAGACCTCCAGTCCCTCCCCTTCCTCACACTCTCCTGACATCAACCACCATGGTCTCACTCAGCTTCTCAAGCCTGCTTTTATGTCCTCCTTCCTCAGTGCTCTTACAAAGGCTGTTCCACCTTCTTGCAAGTTCCTAACATTCTTTAAATGTTTTCTTCTTGAATCAGTTCAATCACCATGTCTTTAGAAATGTACTCCTTACTTCCCTGAATAAAATAAATCATTTTGTGCAAGCAAATATTTTTACAAATTTATGAAAATCATTTTTGAAAACTTCTTGTAGAGCCCCAAATTCATCATACAGCATATCCCTAGGAAAATAGCACCACCCACAGTAATAAGACTGACTTCTAAAGCCAGGTTCATGAACATGTGGTGTACCCATATTTGCACAGGGCTCCAAGTTTGATTTAATTTTGTACTTTAGCCATATTGAAACGTATTTGAATAAAGGGCCACGCGTTCTTATTTTGCATCAAAAACCACAGATTATTTTTCCTGTCTTCATTTAATACTCTTTTCCTTCCTCATTCTCCTTGAAAAATCAGAATAAAACAATTTTTTCTCATCTACATGAACAAAGTCTAATTCAAAAAGGGGGATAATAATACCCAAGATATTGCTAATAGGTCTTATTTTCAATTACAATTATGGAAGATTATTCAAATTTTTGAGAACCTAAAGATCTTGCACAATTTTATCTTTTCCATGTAATTATTAAAACACTCTCATTAAAGATGTATCAAATTTATTTTTTATATAAGTGAGGTGGGGGTAGCTGGAGATTTGGGTCTATTTGCTAAATAAATAAGAACTTATTTAGATGTTACTCATCTGTTACACATCCAGTTAAAAGCCTTATTGCCTATGTGTATGTGTTATCAGATGTCAATCAAAAAGTTGAACATCTTTTCTTAGTAGCCAACAGCTCACATAATAGAAAATTTCCTTAGAGTTCTTATTTTTATTCTTACGCACAATTTATATTTTCTAAATGTAATTTTACATTCATAAATGTTACCCACTCTTATATTAGCTGGTAGAAAGCATCCTACTAATTTTATGTTGTAATTTCTTCTAACTTTTGCATATAACTTTTCTGAAAGAGCACCATCAGATTTTCTTTTTTCTATATTGAAATATAACATTTAAAAAACAGTATTTTCCCAATATAATTTGCTTTTAAAATTTTAATTATTAATTTCATGTCAGAGTCTTCAAAGGAATAAATAAGAAGCATGGAGGACCAGCATGTCCTTCTTCACTCCATGTTATATAAAATTGTCTTAACTAAAGACCAGTATCAAATGCACTTTCTTTACTAATTAATTTGGTGGTTACTTATCACATTGATATTTAAATGTACTAATCAAATGTTCATTTCATAATTGTATTACATTAACCCTGATTAAAGAGGTATTCATCACTCCAAGAATTACATTAAAATGCAAATGCTACAACTGTTGATTGATGTTAATTTATATCTATCAAATAAAGCAATTACTAGTGAATAGTGGCAATTGATATAAAGTCTTTTTTATGTATGTAATTTGTGACTTCATAAGTAAATAAATGAATGTACTAACTTTCTTAAAATTAAAAGAAGAGCTTCAAACATGGAACCATGGAAAGTTAAATACCATTTTTAATTTATAAACACAATTCTACTCTAACACAAATTATTAAATTCAACACAAGCTCAGTAAGTTAAAAAATAATATTTACTAGAAATGAACACAGAACTGTGAAACAATAATCAGATACCCAGCATAAATATCCATATTCTTTTTGTTTCTTAGGTACAAGAAGAGAAAACAAAAACTATAAAGGGTTTGAGAAGATGTCATCTTAGTTAAAACTGTGTTATGACGTTTGATGAAAGAAAGAACTTCAAAAATACCTGTGAAATTCCTACCAAATGAATCTTAAGATATTACTCTGGAAAAATCTGTAATAACTATCTCTGAAGTTTAACTGTTTTACACACACACAAGGAAATTCACTCGTAATGTAGAGCTCTATGAATTTTGAAAAATGCCTAGCCATGTATCTACCTAAGCAGTTGTAATGTGAAAGTTTCAGCAACCCCCCAATTTTTTGTCCTACTTTTTATTGTTAACCTTTCTCTCTACTTGTTATCCTTAATGACTGTTTTACTTTTCCTCCCTATGGTTTTGTTTTTTCTAGAATGCCACATATGTAATCATATAATAAATAGTCATAACAAATACAGCAATGTCAAAGACTCCAAAAATAATTGAATTTGTTTATTTCTCCTTTAAGTTAGTTATTTTTTTAATGGACTTTGCAGCTCTGTTCTTAGGTACATATTTGTTTAGTATTTTTTCCCTTGGGAAATTTAACTTATTTATTATTTTTAATCTTCTCATGTAATGTTTCACTGACAATATTCCTTGTTCTGAAGTCTATCTTATCAATAATCTACTCCAGCTTTTTCTGGTTAGTGGTTGCATAATACGTTTTTTCCACCCTTTTGCTTTTAACCAGTCTTTTTCTGACAATCTCTGTCTTTAAATCCCCCCTTAAACCTTTCATATTTAATGTGATTATACATTTGGATTAAAATCTATGTCATTGCCAGCTGTTTTCTACTTGTTTCGTAAGTTTTATTTTTTCATCTACTTCCCCCTTTCCTATTTCATTTATACATGTAATTTTGAAGTTAGTCTTCATCATATACATTTTCAAATCAATCTACCTTTAATAATATTATACCTCTCCTTTGTAGCACAAAGATTTTTTAACAATATATTCCTATGTACACCCTCTCTTCATTTGACCCTTTTGTCATACATTTTATATCCGCACTCTATGAATACACATTACATTGTTGCTATGTGAAGAGCCCATTAAAGACATTCTTTATGATGTTTACTGCAATTTCATTGCTAACATTTCCATTTGATCCTTTTTTACATCTTCCATCTCTCTGCTGAAATTACCCATCTGCTCCTGTTTGTTGTGCACCTTTTTCATTAGAGCCTTGAACATATTTATTAGTTATTTCACATCTCTGTCAGATAGTCCCAATATCTGTGTCCTGTGTGACTATGATCCTGTTCGTTGAATTGTCTGTTAGGGGACAATTTTTCTTGCCTTTATATATGCTTCATAATCTTTTGCAGAAGACTGGCCATTTCCTAAGGCAGTAGAAATTCAGGTGACTAGTTTTACTCTTGGAAATGGTCACTTCTTTTCTGCTATACCTTTACTGTGGAGGTTACATTATTTTGAACTGTCTTTGAGGCTTGTTGTAGCTATTCTTACCCTGACTACAACACAGACTTCACATTTTTCTGGCAGTTTCTTGGGTTTAGCGTAGTGACTTGTTTGCCAGAAGGTTTCTCTCATGTCTGTTCTGCCCTTAGCGTTAGGTCTTTTCTTTGTGCTGCTCCTCAGAGTCCTTCTGCAGCTGTTACAGCACGTTGTGCTGCTACCTCATTTTGATGCGAGCTTTCTTGGCGGTGGGAGCTGAAGAGAGGTGTTCTCTGACTTTCCAATTAAGCCTAAGTTTTCAGTAGGCACTGTGTCTCTTTCTCTTGAGAGCGTGGCTTTTCAAGTGTCCCTGTCTCTCTTCCAGTCCTATTTCTAGATCTAGCGGTCATCCCTGCCTCCTCCCCAGACATTAATGACAATTTTCAGGGGAATCTGATTTCTAAACTTCCCTAAAGTTACCACATTTGTTGCCATTTCACAACAGATTAGTACTTTTTTGCTTTCAAGGGGTAACAGAGAAAGGACAGGGAAAATTCTGTGACTGTCCCTCAATTGCTGTTAATCCCTCTCCCTGGCCTGCACTTAGTTGATAATATTTTTGGAAGTCTAGTCTTCCCTAAGTGGGCCTGCACATGGGGGGAAAAAGCTTGCAAGAAGGAAAAGTCCTGTTCACATTCTCTGCAAGGCTACTCTCAGACTACACCACTGTCCCATTATTATTTCCTCTTAGGTCCAGCTGCATTATCTCCAGGTCAGCAGATGTCTGCATCCCTCTCTCACTGCTGGCCCCGGTCTCTTCCAGATTGCAGGTTAGTCATCTCTCTGATAGCTCCAAAAACTCTATGACAACTTGTAGCTTATATGGTTTGTTTATTTTTTGTATGGATGGCTGCTGATCTTTCCAACTTTTTATGTCTCCCATCAGAAAGTGGAGATAAAGTTGATTTTAAAGCCACATAATTAATAATTTAAAAAACAAAGGAGAAACAGAGGGAACACTAACATTTACTGGCATCTGCAATATTTCAGACACAAAGCAGGTGAAATCATTTGCATATCTCATCATCTTTAATTTTATACTATTTCCACTTTGTATAGAGAACACAGACATCTTTGAAGGCGAGAATACTGCTGAGGCAGTCAAGAAATACCAGTGCTTGGAGCCCTTATCCGTCTAACGGGGAAATGCATTGTGCCCACAGCCATTATCTTTCATGCTTTAAATGGCCAGTGCCTATAGCTGTTATTTTTCATGCGTTAAAAAATGGAGGAGTCAAGAAAAAACTTATTTGAAATCAATGTACCGTTAAAGCATTTAAATACAGCAAAGAATATTCTGCTGCTAATTTTATTAGAAAATTGTCCACTAAAACACCATTCATTGAAGCCAGAAATCATGTGGGATTTAGAATAGCATCCAAATTACAATCTCAAGATTTAGGCTCTTACAAAAGATACAAAATGAACAGCCAAAATGGTACACATATTAACAATCTCTCTTAACCTTTTTCCTCTAACAAATGCACTGTTACTGATTCTTCACCTACATGATTAAAACATAGGGTGTATGAATTAAATCTTTTGTATTAGAGATATTTAGATATTCCATGGTATGACAGGAAGACTTTTCTTCATTGTGAGCCAGTGAAGCATATACTGACTTTCTAGTTGTTGAAAACTCAGTGGTGTTTACAAAGAAATGAACTTTATGCTAAGTGTTTTATCATTTGACTTTCAGCTCTAGTAGAGTTGTTTACATAACATGTATTTAAAGAATACACTGCTAAACTTTCAACATTTTTGAAGTCAGATAATTCTGAAAGGTTGTCTCAGAATCTAACACAATTTTTATACTGAACAGTTACTGCATTTCTTTTCTAAAGATAGACAGATTTAGAAATGATCCAACTGTCTGTGAAGCTCAAATTGCTTAGAGGAAAAAACCTATGTGACTAGATTTTTCTTTAAATCCATATTTAAGGGCTCAGACATTGAGATATATTAACATAAATTTTTTTAGCATACAGAAATATCTTGGCACTACGATGAGTGGTAACATTAATAATTTTTAAAAACTTTAGTATTTTTTCTAGGTTCATAACTTAACACATTGGTTTAGTAGTAGTCAAAACTGAAAGAATAAAAATTCTAAGAAATTTCTTTAACACTATATGTTGCTGCCAAGAAAATTGGATTTCCCCCAAAATATTCATGTCTTTGTACCATGAAACTTGTGTATGTTACTTTGTAAAGCAAAGGCTTTGCAGATATAACATTAAGGGTCTAGAAGTGATGATGCTATGGTCTGAGTGTATCCCCCCCAAATTTACATGTTGAAATCCTAAAGCCACATGTGATGGTAGTAGGAAGAGGGTCTTTGGGAAGTGTTTAGATCATGAGGATGGAGATCTCATGAATGGAATTAGTGTTCTTTTAAAAGAAAACCCACAAAGCTCCCTAACTTATTTCACCATGCGAGCCCAGTGAGAAGGTTCCATCTAGGAAAAAAAAAAATGGGTCCTCACCAACCAGCATACCAAGTCTGCTGGTGCAACAGTCTTGGACTTCACAGCCTCCAGAACTATAAGAAATAAATTTCTCTGGTTCAGAAGATGCGCAGTGGTATTTTGTTATACAAACCCAACCAGACTAAGGGGAAATTAGACTGGGTTATCCAGGTGGGTCCTATATGCAATCATGTGCATCCTTGTAATAGGGAAACAGAAGATGTCTCTCTCTCTCTCTCTCTCTCTCTCTCTCTCTCACACACACACACACACACACACACACACACACGCACACAGAAATGATGAGGTCATTTGAAAAAAAGGGCAAATAGATTTGAAGATGTTGTCTTTGAGGATTAAAGTGATGTTTCCAGAAGCCAAGGACTTCTGACAGTGAGATTGAAGAGACAAAGAATGGACTCTCCTCCAAAATCTCTGGAGGAAGTGAAGCACTGATAATATGTTGATTTTGGCCTAGAGGTTTTAATCTAAGACTTCTGGGCTTTAGAACTGTGAAAGAATGACTTTCTGTTGTTTTAAGTCATAAAGTTTGTGATAGTTTTTTACATGAGCTATAGGAACTATAACACTATTTTTAAAATAACTATGTATTCAAAGCACACTTACTTATAAATATTTTGAAAAGTAATACTAGCCTCAATTAGCCTGTGATATTGGCCTACTTCCCTTGTGTTAAGGAGGGTATATAAACTTAGAATACTTCTCTAAGGACCCATGTGTTTGATAAGTACTTGATGACTAGCTACACATAGTAAATGCAGTTTACTTGGCTCAAGAATTAACTTGAATTACATATTAGATAGGAAAAGAAAATCCTACTGCCTTTAGCTATAGTTAAATGATTATATAGCCTCATATTGCTTCTCAAACATTTTATTCTTCAAAAAGATAATGCTTTCACAGCAAACATGTAACACTTTTCATTTCCCTTCACAGTTATTGATGTAAATATAAAACTGTAATCAATATATTGCACACCCTAATCTTATCATCTTGAATATAAAAACAGAATAGTAATAGTAATATTCACTAAATGGAAGTGCTGTAGAATTAAAGGCTCTGACAATAAGATAAAAAAGCACACTATTTAATGGCATGTATCACAAACTAATCAGTAACAAGATATTAATGATGATCTTGAAAGATATACAGAGAGTTGAACAAACCTACTTTATATTTTAGTATTCTTATGAGTGAATTAAATTAATTTTAAGTGGATTATTTCCTTCTTTTGTGCTCAAGAATTCCTTTTTTAGCTGTTTATCAGAAGAAATGCATCTAAAACCAATTACTTATTTATTAAAATGAATTATCAGAGGCCTAATGAATAGTTCAACCAAATGACTAAGCCATTTCTGCTAATCCAGTAAAATTAAGCTTGGGAGATCCAGAAAGCAAAATACATAGTGATGAAGTTTAAGAATAAATATTTAACTTAAGAAACTTCATAAATAATATTAGATGTTTACTTTACACTGTATTGGAACCCAAATTAAACAAAGCCTTAGCAAAATCCACATGTTAAAGGTCACAGATATAAAATACTTTGGCAAGAACACCTTTTAAAATTTCAAAACCATCATGATAGATCTCCATTCCACAGAATAATGCTGAAAGAAGGAAACTTAAATTATGGCAAATGATTATGAAAATTAACTAGAAGAAAATAATAATATGATGGTGTTTGGAGATTATAATGCAATGACATTCTCTCCTTTCAGCACCTTTTGGAGTAATGCTCTTTAGACTTGAATGTACACTCACATCACCTATGGATCCTGTTAAGATGCATTTTCTAATTCAGTGGGATCTCAGATTCTGCACTTTTAACTACCTCCCGGATGATGCTAATGCTGGTGGCCTATGGCTCAGGTTTTGAGTAAAGATTTATCCCTGTTACCTCATGATCTAAGATCTGTATACAAATATCCCTGTGTTTCAGAATAAATGGAGCCTTCAGTGGATGAGCACATAATCAACACCCACAAAACTACATAAAGAGTGTTAATTGACTCTCAGTTCTCCTTGTGTTGATTAACATGCAAAGGGGTTATTTGATCTGAAGAGAACAGTTCTCCTGAAAAACCCTTGAGTCCCCACAGCCTTAAGTGATCTTTCAGGTGCTTCCCCACTGATATGCAGCTGAAATGGCCTCATTAATCTTCCTAGGACCATAACGGGGTGCACAGTAAAGGAGAACTTCTAACAGGCATCTGTACATTGCAAACACTAATTAAATTCATAAATGATTATTCTAAATGTCATTTGTATTAATAGTGACTCTCATCTGAGATTTCTAAATAGAAAGCAGGAGAAATAGAAGCCTTTACTCAGTATAAGTGGCACAGCAACTTGGGGTATACATATTTTTTTACTCTAAATTTGGCATAAATTACTGTAGTTTGAGTTTAAGGAGCAAAGTACATATTTATTTGACTTTGTGAAAATAAAATGTATGGCACCAAGGATATGTCTTATTTTCAACATATCTCATTGAAGGTAGAATAGTGTCATAAGCACACTGAATATTAACATCAAAAGAATTCAAAAACAGTCCAGGCTAGGAAATTCTGGCCTGAGAGGAGAATTAATTGATTCTCCAAGAGAAGACTAAACAGTTACAGAACAAGGAAGAGACCCCAGTTCTTCTGCTAACTGATTCTGAGAACCTCATTCCTGAATTATACCAAAATTTCCAATTTGATTCTTCACTAGCTTTCCAAATCTTTAAAGTGAAATACATCACTCTTCTTATGTCTGTTTACTTCTTATGTCTGTTTACTTCTGAGTCAATTGATTATGTTGTCTGACAGCACAAACTCAAGCTTCCCCACTCTTTATGAAATTATAGAAGGTGAATATTTTATTTTTTATTGATTTATTTTAGAGAGAGAGAAGAGAGAAAGAGGGAGAGGGAGGGGGGAGAGAGAGAGAGAGAGAGAGAGAGAGAGAGAGAGAGAGAGAGAGAAAGAGAGAGAGAGAGGGAGAGAATTGCTGTTTCACTTATTGATGCAGTTTTGTATGTGCCCTGACCAGGGATGGAACCTGCAACACTTGTACATCAGGTCAATGCTTTTAAGCAGCTGTGCTACCTGGCCAGGACAGAAAGTAAATATTAAAATAAGATACTTACAATAACACTAGAATGCAAAAAGAGGCAGTTGGCCCAGTGTATCAGTGTTTGAATGTATAAGATATTTTGAGAAATTTCCACCAAATATTAAAAATGTATAGGATCCCCTTGAAGCAGGAGTTCAAGTCACACCATAAAGCAGAGAAAAAACATGACTGCCACAAAGTCTGATTGCATTCACAGCTGGTCAACACTTGTCCACTATAGAAATTTCTTTCTAGTCATCACATTTACATTAAGGCTCCAGTACATTATGAAGATTTTCAGACAGAATTAATAGCAATAAAATAGGATGAGACATGTTTCAATAACAAATTAACCCTGATATATGAGCAGTTTAATGCAGTGTTTCTCACTTTTGCGAATTCTAATGTGTGTCAAATAAAAGAGAAAACGGCCACCCTGGTCTCTCTCATTTAATTATGTACCATATTTATATGTGTGTTCACTGCAGTTGTGTCTAATACTTTACTAGTTGAAACCACGGCAGACAATTTGAGGCATAAAAGGCACATCTATAATATTACTAACCTCATTTTATTATTAAATATAGTAATATTTCATTAGGAAACAGGAAATCCACAACACACATTAAGCTGAATGTTACAACAGAAGAAAAGTTGCCAACTAAGACTGTTCTAGAAAAACTGAGAGGCTTAGATTTGATTTTGGGCCATCAAAGATCTATTTTTCAGTAACTGTGACAATAATTAAATGTTCATTTCTTACTTATTGTAACTAGCATTGCTTACCTTCAATCATTACTATTATTATTCATTCCCTCCATGTAATTAACATATTTCTTGTGATTATTTCTTTCTGTATATGTGTTTCCTTCCCTCCTCCATTCTCTTCTTTCCCAGAGAGGAGAGGCGTAGCCTTAGTATTCTTCAGTAGGGAGCAAAACTTTTAGGCAGGGTACAGGATATGAAAAGATGGAAAACATTATTGTCCCCCCCAAATATGAATTCTGCTCTTCTCTTATTCCCAAAACCTTAAATCAACACTAAATAAGTAAATAAACCCTTCATATCTCTACTTATTAGATGATACAGTATCTATTAAAAATAGCAAATTGCCAAATGAAAGTCTGTCAAAGTAGTTATAGATTCTTCTTTTCTGTAGAATGGCATATATATATGCACACACGTATATATGTGAATACACATATATATTTATATATATACAGTATACACACACACACACTATCCACACACACACACACACATACACACAAAGTTTGTTTGTCCAGGAAAGGTTCAGCCATTGTTAATATAATGAGAATGGTTTGTGTAACATCGATGTAACCTGGCAACCAAGGGAAGTGGACGGAAATATGTATGCATGAACAATGATGGCTTCACTGTACTAGTCAGTGGGGGTGGTAGACGTCCTTGAGTGAGCATGTATACTGTGTGCCTGTGGCATTCAAAATGACTGAGTGAGGAGAACAATGAATCTGCATCAAATTTTGCATTAAGCTTGAACATTCCTCTGTGGAAACTATTAGGATGATTCAGAAGGCTGCAGCTATGGGCAACTGGTGATTGGCAGCTTCATGACAATGTGTCTGCCTATGCATTACTTCTCGTGTAGAGTTTTTTGATGAAACATAAAATCACTCAGGTGACTCAGTCCCCCTACAGCACAGATTTGGTGCCCTGCAACTTCAGGCTTTTTGCATAACTAAAATCACCTTCGGAAAGGAAGAGGTTTTAGACTATCGATGAGATTCAGGAAAATACAACTGGGTAGCTGATGGTGATTGGGAGAACCATGTGAGGTCCCAAGTTGCCTGCTTTGAGGGGAACTGAGTGTAATTGTCCTATGTGCAATGTTTTTTGTATCTTGAGTCTTCTTTAATAACTGTCTCTATTTTTTACATTACATGACTGGATACTTTCTGGCAGACCTCATATATATATATACATGTACACCCAATCTCCAAATAGATAAAAGCTTATTTCAAACTTTTCCTAATTTTTTCCATCTAGCTTGGTACTTTTTAATAATTCAACCTTCATTAAAAAGACCATTAGTTAGATAAAGGAAAAGGAAGATGTAACAGTGAATAAAGAAGATCTCATTTCATTTCTGCCAGACATATTTTCAAAAACCCGCTAAGAAAGCCATTCTATTAATGATTTTCAAGCTACCAAGGAAGTTACAGCTCAGAACACTTCATTGAAAAATGATCCATACATTATGATAATTTTTTTTAAGCCATAACTTGCTTCAGGTACCTTGATTGTCATAGAAGCTCTGTCCCATAAAGATACTACTACAAACACAAATCCTGGCCCAGTCCTCTTCTGGACTTCACTTTTGGTGGAAGGTTTTGGAATCAGGGAAAATAATAAGAGCTCACAGTGACTTAGGCTTCAGTGCCCAGTAAAGACATTATTGGCACTTGGGTCTATCAAATTATGAGTTAGGCAGCTTTAATAATGCATTTATACAATTGCAAGAAAATTATAACAAGTTTGTGATAGTATGCATTTTAGAAAATCAATATTTGGAATTAATTTATATTTAACAGTTCTAGAATACAGCTTGCTTTGGCAAATATTATTATTTATAAATGTATGCTCCTGCAAGCTCTTGACATTGCTTTTCACTCTCCCCCGACATTAAAGCTTTTTTGGCCTGTTTTGTAATCCATTCTGACATTGTGTGTATATGCATGTGGAGTTTCTGTATGCAGTTCGATATTCTTTCCAGACATTATTAGTTTTTGTACCTTTACCAAGAATAAATTTATTACCTAAAACTCAGATTGCAAAAAGTCATTTACCACTTTTACTCTTCTAAAAAGACTTATAAAACAGTGAAAAGACAAAGCAAAATCTAGGTGACAATATTTTTGATTCATATATCTGATATAGGACTTGTATCCAGAATATGTATAAGGTTTTCAAAACTCAATAGTAAATAAAGAAGCCCATTAAAAGTGGGCATGTGGACAGGCACCTCAGAAAAGTATATAGGATGGTGAATAATGCACAAAAAAAGATACTGGTTCAAGCACTTTTGACATGAGGGAAATATAGATTATACCCACTAGAAATATGAATACAACCCTATTACAATAACTAAATTTATAAAGCCTAATCGTAACGAATGCTAATGAAGATGTGAAGGGTCTGAAACTCTCTTTCATTATTGGTAATAGCTAAACTGGCTCAACCAATAAGGAAAATAATTTGACAGTTTTATTACAGTTAAACATATACCTAATACATTATCCGGCTATTCTACTCCTAGTGTACTGAATAGGAATGAAGCATACAAAGACTTATACATGAATATTTAAAGTAGCTTTATTTTTAATAGTGCCCAAATGGAAACAATTCAAATGTCCATAAACTCTTCAGTGGGTGAATACAAATGGAATTCTGCTTAGCGATAAAATAATTAACTATTGACATATTCAAGATAAATGGATCTCAAAATCATGCTGAGTGGAAAGAGCCAGAACCCTCTTCCTCAAAATAAGTACATATTATATAATTCCACTTGTGTAAAGTTTAGGCAAATACAAACTAATCTATACAAAGAGAAATCAGGTCAGTGATTGGTTGTGGCTGGTGGAGGCAGGGAGAGATAGAAAGGGGCATGAGAACTTTTGGAGATGATGACTATGCATTCATTGTTCGATGTGGTGCTGGCTCTACAAGTGTATGCATGTGTCAAATCTTATCAGACTGTACACTGTAAATATATGCAATTTATTTCACATCAATTATCGCTCAATAAAACCATGACCATGTCATTTGTTATTGCTTTCCCATTCAAAAGGCCATGGGAAAATTCAGCGTCAATTATTTTAGCCACCTAACCAATTGCAGTATCATGTGACATTTTTAAGGATATCATCCTAAGGACATGACACTTTTATGCATCCATTCACATTAATTCAATCTGAGCTGCCCATGATCTGAGTCACTTTTATTTAGGGATGCTTCACCTTTGTACTAAGGCATCCAATGTTTGTCATGGACATTTACATTTCTCATGCTGATAACACAGCCAATAGCAACTCACACAATTCATATTATATGCAATTGGATACAAAAAGAGTGCTCTGATTTTTTTCAACATGCCTGTCCTTGGTTAATTTCATAACTATTTATAGAGATGTTGTGAACAAACACTGGAAGTTACAAACTGATATGGTGAAACTAAATACAAACAGCAATGATAATATACACCCAAAGAAAACAATAAATGTTCAGGCATTCTGAAAAATATTTGTAATAAAAATAAAGTTATAATTACCTGACTAAATAATTTCTTAAAATTCCTGTTTGCTGATCATTCCCACAATGACACCAATACACTCTGAGAACTTAAAATTCTATTTTGTACAAGTTCCAGAACTTCCGACCTCCAAACTTCACAATTATAGTAAAAAGTAATTAGAGATACTCAGAAAAGTTAAGTATCTTTCTGAAAAATTTATAAGGCTGAAATATGAAAGAGAATGATCTGAATTTGAGCATGTCAGATACAAAATTTTCAAATGTAAATGGCTCCTTCTATAAACTTTAAAAAATTAGGTACAATAATATTTTAGTTTCATTCGTATGAATACACTATATAGAAAATATAACCTTAAGTGAATGGCGAATTAATTATTTTTTCTGAAATTGACAAGATAATTTTATAATTATCTACCTATACAGGTAGAATCATTACATACATACACTTCAGTTAGAAGTCAGAATTATGTATAAGCGTTTAAATATTTCCATCCTGTAAAAGGTCTAAACTTAATGATTTGATAATACACATTCTCTATATAGAAAATCAAGTACTAGTTACATAAAATATGACTTCTCAATTATTTTATAATATTTAATTTTGATTTATTTTATTTTGATGATTTTTTTTTCTTTTTTAGTGAACTGGCCTTGCATTTCAGGAATAAAGGAGACTTGTTTCACTTCTCTTTAAATTTCTTTTCATGCATTTTTCAGTAAGTATTGAGGAGCTTTGAATTAGGTGGTGGGCTTTTAATTTACTATGAATTACACACTATTAATACCTTCTGTCATCCCAAGTTGAACTCCTTTAGATCTCAAGCTTAAAATCATGATCCTGTTCATGAAACAACCTTTCTTTCACATCAATTTGCCAGGTTAAAAATAAAATACCTTGTGAGAAAGTTCCCTGCTCTTGGCAAAGGATTTGAAGTTTTATTTGGAATTCTCGCTGATGTCTTTGAATCTGTGTTTATTGATTCCACATGATTAAGGCCCTTTGTGATCAAGGCGCACCAGGATTAATACTCCAAGAAAAAAAGCCTGCATTGGTTTATACTTTAGTTTGGCTTGCAAACAAGTTTTTATTTTCCTAGTTTGTTTTGACCTTTCATTTTTCTCATTATCTGTGTCTGTGTGAGAGAGAAAGAGAGAGAAAGAGAGATGGAAAGAGAGAGAGAAATTTCCCTGTTGGAGGACTTTATGTGATTCTTAATACGTCTATGTAGAATATTTTATATTCACCTCTTAAGTTAAATATATTTTAATTCCAATGTTAAAATCTATGTTTCAGGCCAATACACAATATATATTATAATAATAGCCTACTCCCCTGTTATTTAGCTGTGAATTATTTTAACCTTTGCAATTCATCAATGAATCATGGTAGATAAACCTGAGAATAAAGATCTCTAACTTTAACTTTTGGCCATAAAAAATTAGGAGGTTTCAGTAACAGAATATATTTGTGAGAAATCATATAAGCAGGGCTAAATTCATTGCGATAATAACAAAAACAAAATCCAACAACTGCCAAAAATACAAAAAAATATATACATAGCAAAAATGAAATATTCACCATGCCACTATAAAAATAGTAATGGATCAGGCTGAGTTCTGGAACTGTAGTAGACAGCCAAAGTCTAGATAGGGTTTGCCCCACCTCCAAAAGCCTCAGGAAATACTGGGGACGGAGGTCACTATTTTACTGCCAAATTTCACCCATCCCTGTTGAACTCTAAGTTTTCTCATTGAGATGTGAGTACATAGAAAGACATTTGGTTTTGCTTTTAGTTTTATGTCCATGCAATAACTGGACAGGCAGAGGGGAAAATGAGACAAAAATAATGACATAGCTATGTTTAGAGAGAAGAGTGTTTTGGGAAGAGAAGTAATAAAGTGAAAGCTTCTAATGTCTGAATTTTGTGCATCACATATATATTATCAGTGTCTAAAGAATATGCTCTTCTTTACTGAAATAACTGATAATCAATTGTATAAGTTAAGCCTGGTGTTACAGCACACTGAATAAAAGTAACTACATAGTCCAAAACACATCAGGGAAAATTCCCTCTATTATTGTGACATCAAATCTTGGTGTGCTCCAGATTATAAAAATTTTGGTAGTATCAGAGATTTAAAGTATATTTGCTTACCTATAAGAGTATTTTTTGAGCCAGTTGATTTGCTTTCTAACTTTTATCACTGAATACATTTAACATTATGTATTAAGAAAAAATAATACTTGACCTTTAGCTAACGTTAAAAATTACTTGATTAATTAATGCAGATAGGAAGAGGTATTGACTGTTGAGTGAATAATGTACACAAAATGCAGATATTTCTGCACAGTTGTTAGAGGTGGATTCCAAATTTGGTCTCAGGTTTCTAACAATGAAAATGTGAGAACAACCACCAAAATCAACTTAAGGTTCATGGGGTCTGGACTAGAATAATCTTACTTGTATCTCTAAAACACAAAAACTATGCAATCAGATCTCTAACACCATTCTCACAGCAGTATTCCTGTTTTAAAAATTACTTTATTGTTGTTTAATTATAGTTGTCTGCACTTTCTCCCCATCACTCCCCCACACCCCAGCCAAACCTACCTCCCTCCCTTGCTTCCACTCCTTGGTTTTGTCCATGTGTCCTTTATAGTAGTTCCTGAAAACGCTCCCCACCCCCTATGCCCTCCCTTCCCTCAGATTACTGTCAGACTGTTCTTAATTTCAATGTCTCTGGTTATATTTTATTTGCTTTTTCTTTTGTTGATTATGTTCCAGTTAAAGGTGAGACCTTATGGTATTTGTCCCTCACCACCTGGTTTATTTCACTTAATATAATGCTCTCCAGTTCCATCTGCGCTATTGCAAAAGGTAGGAGCTCCTTCTTTCTCTCTGCTGCATAGAATTCCATTGTGTAAATGTATCATGGTTTTTTGATCCACTCATTTACTAACGGGCACTTAGGTTGCTTCCAGCACTTGGCTATTGTAAATTGTGTTGCTATGAACACTGGAGTGCATAGGTTCTTTTGGATTGGTGTTTTAGGGATCTTAGGGTGTAATCCCAGCAGTGGAATACAAAAAAAGCCAGGTAAGTAGTAGGCAATGCTCATATTGGACAAAATAGACTTCAAAAAAAAAAAAAAAAACCAAAAAAGCCATAAAAAGAGACCCAGAAGGTCACTTCCTAATACTCAAGGGAAGAATCCATCAAGAAGACATAAACATTGTAAATATATATGCACCCAACATAGGAGCACCCAAATACATAAAGAAAATCTTGGAGGCCTTCAAGAAAGATATTGATAGCAACACAATCATTGTAGGGGATTTTAACACCCCACTGTCAAAAATGGACAGATCTTCCAAACAAAATATCAACAAAGATACTGTGGCATTGAACAATGCCCTAGATGAAATGGACTTAACTGATATATATAGAGAGAGCTTTTCATCCCAAAGAAGCAAAATACATATTCTTTTCAAATGCACATGGAACATTTTCAAAGATAGACCACATGATAGGACACAAAACAAGCTTCAACGAATTCAAGAAAATTGAAATCACAGCAGCATTCTCATTGCATTCACTTAGGATTTTTCAGTTTAGCCAATGACTGCTCACCAGATGCACTGCAGACTAAGCAAACAGGAACTCCAGTGAGAAGCAATCATATATCTGACTTTCTCATGGCCTGGATCAGTGAATAGATTTCATATTACATAAAGAAGAGAATCTACTGTAGATTCTTTTTAAAGCATCTTTCTTAAGGTATAATTGATATACAAAAGCTGCCCACACTTAATGTATACAATTTGATACTGGACAGAGGCATGCCCCTGTGATGGCATCATGAAAATACACATGCCCAATACCTTCAAAAGTTGTCCTGTTTATTTGATTTGATGATTAATTTTGTGAAAAAATTCTATGCAGCAGAAAGAAAGAAGGAGCTCCTACCCTTTGTGACAGCATGGATGGAACTGGAAAGCATTATGTTAAGTGAAATAAGCCAGGCGGTGAAAGACAAATACCATATGATCTCACCTTTAACAGGAACCTAATCAACAAATCAAACAAACAAGCAAAATATAACCAAAGACACGGAAATAGAGAACAGGCTGACAGTGAGTGGAGGAGAGAGGGGAGGGAATTTCAGGGGAAAAGGGTAAGGGTTTTTAGGAACAATTATAAAGGACAATTATAAAGAGGGGATGGAAACAGGGGAGGGAGGTGGGGAGGACTGGGGTGTTGGGCTGGGGTGGGGGGGAAGGCAGAAAACTGTACTTGAACAACAATTTTTTTTGTGTGTGAAAAAGCACTTTACTTAAGAATTACCCTCTTAATATTTTAAGTGCATAATATGCTATGGTACTGGCATAAAGATAGACATATAGCTATGTAATATATATATTTCCATTCCTAATATTTTTCTGACTGCTTGATATAATATTTTAATAGTAATTTGGTATTCTAGTTTGATTTTCAAGTTGTCTATTGCATTTTCTGATCAGCTCTTAAAGATGGAACCTATTTTAACTTATTTTCATTACTGATATTTGTGTCCCTGCACCAATGTTTTATTATCTCTGTCTTTGGACTTTTAGGTTGAGATTCTATTTTCTGTCTTTTAGCATAGAGGTAAGTGTTGTTTGTCTTACTCTATTGTAGTGATTTGGAAGGTATTCTGTTCTAATCAAGTAGTGAAGGTAAGTTGTTTTTCACATTATAAAAATTCCAAAGCAAATGATAAATAATGTGCAGATTTTATTATTAGACATTTTATTTTCCCATCATTACAAAGGTATCTTTTTACTACATACCTATAATTATATTATTTTTTGATAATTAGTTTCCATTTCTCATTCAGTTGTACGGCCATATAAATCTTCTTTTAAATTTCAAATGTATTGAGTTAATATTCAGTTCTTGTGATTCATCCCTATTTTGTTATATTTTTCAGTCTCTGTTATCATGTCTATTCATAGTTACTCACCTGTATTGGAAATGTATTTTTGATACATATGTATCTGGTAAAATACCAATTAAGGAAAAAAGTGCTCCTATCTTAGCAAAGTAAAAAAAGTATTTATTTGTTAACTTTTTACTTAACTGCTTTGTTTTTGGTTGCTCTGTCCTGTCTTCAGGGTGGACAATATTATAGAATTTTATTTTAATTTATTTATTCTTATTTTAGCTCTAGCTCATAGCTTATTTGTATGTTTACTTATTTATTTTAGGGTTGACCAACATTCTTCTTTATATTTATACAGTCTACTTAGCTTTAATATACATACATTAAAATCAAGACTGGTATTATAATTTTTGCTTTAAAGTCATATGTATTTCAAATATATTGAAAACAGCAAAATATATTTTGTATTTTCTCTCATGTTCACATTTTCTAGCACCTTTCATTCCCTTCACGAAAACCTGGTGTTATTCCCTTTCAGCTTGAAGGGCATTCTCAGCGTGTTCAGGAGTGCAGTTTTTGTCTGACAAGAAGACGTTTTCTGAGGATATCTTTGTTTCTATTTCATTCACCACTTCAAAGATGGTTTTCTAGCCCTCTACACTCCATCATTTCTGGCAAGGTAGCTGTGGAAATTTAAACAAATGTCCCTGTATGTAGTATATCCTTTTTAGCTTCATTCAAGAGTTCTACATCCTCAGTTTTCATATATAGATAGATATAGATATAGATAGATATAGATATCTTGTCTTCCACAAAACCTTGTCTTTCACAAAATATTGGGTATTTTAAACCACCATTATTCCTTCAAATAGTTTTCTGACTCATTTTACCTCTCTCTTCTTTCACTGTCTCCAATTCCATATATAACCTTTGAAATTATCCCACAAGTACCTGAAGCTTTATTTCTTTTAATTTAAGCAAGCACTTTTACTGACAGTATATTAGACATATAGAAAACCACACAAATAGTAAGTGTATAGCTCAACTGAATTCTCAAAAGGTTAACACCCAGGTAGTCACCACTCACATTTTAATTCTTTTTAACATTTTGCTTAATTTCATTTTGCTTACTTTTCTCATCCCTAGTCTCTATTCCTCTTACTAGATGCTAGCATGGTTTTTATTTCCAACTTATCCTTCATTGTTGTAATGACTATTTTTTTCTTCCACATCTTTCCTGAGTTCTGTTAGCTTTCAATTCATGTCATTTTTATTTCTCCATTTATTTTCTAGGTTCTTTATCTCTGCTTTGTTCTTTTGATGTTTTGTACATATACATGAAAGTACTGAATATTAGGTGTGATAGATAGATAGATAGATAGATAGATGATAGACAGTATATATAACACATAAATATTTAATGATCTTTGATCCATCACGCAGATTAAATTGTAGAACTTTTCCAATAGGAAAGCTCCTTTACTTTCTTCACAGATAACAAATATGCCCTACCCAGAGGTAATTTCTAGTCTGACTTCTGCCCTATAGATCAATGTTAGTTCTTCTTGAAAATCTTTATATAGCCCTGGCTGGTGTAGCTCAGTGGATTGAGCGAGGGCCTGCGAACCAGAGGATCGAGGTTCGATTCCCAGTCAGGGCACATGCCTGGGTTGCAGGCCAGTTCCCGGCAGGGGACACACGAGAGGCAACCGTACATTGATGTTTCTCTCCCTCTCCCTCTCCCTCTCTCCTACCCTTACCCTCTAAAGATAAATAAATAAAGTCTTTAAAAAAAAATCTCCTTAAAAAAAAAAAGAAAATCTTTATATAAATGGAATCATACAGTACATAATAGTTTTGTACTATTTCTTAAATTTCTTTAACTGTGGTAAAACATACATAACAAAAAGTTTGCCATGTTAGCTAATTTTAGGTGAACCATTCAGTATTAAGTGCATTCACATTGTTGTTACACTGTGCAGTGTTTTGTGTTTGCATTTTATTTTTATTATTTTTGTCAATCTGTTGTTCCTTTTTATGAATATGTCTTTTAAAAAATATATAGTGTTATTTTATTACAGTTGTCCCAAATTCCCTTTGCCCTCTTCTGTCCCACCCGCTGCTGGCTCCCACAGTCAATTCCCACTCTGTTGTCCATGTCCATGGGTCATTCATACATGTTCATTGACTAGTCTTTTCCCATTCTTTCCACCATTATCTTCCTCCCCTCTCCTCTCTGTCTTCTGTCAGTCTGTTTCATTTGTCCATGCCTCTGGTTCTGTTTCGTTCATTAGTTTATTTTGTTCATTAGATTTCTCTTATGAGTGAGATCATATGGTATTTTTTTTTTACCAAGTGTCTTAGTAATAAGACACAATATTTTCCAGTTCTATTCATGCTGTCACAAAAGGTAGGAACTCCTTCTTTCTTTCTGCTGTGTAGTATTCCACTGTGTAAATGTACCACAGTTTTTGATTCACTCAACCACTGATGGGCACTTAGGCTGTTTCCAGCACTTGGCTATTGTAAATAGCACTACTATGAACATAGCAGTGCATTAGTTCTTTTGCATTGGTGATTCTGGATTAATAAGGTATATTCCCAACAGTGAAATCACTGCTCAAAGTTCCATTGTTAGATTTTGAGGAAATTCTGCAGTTTTTCACAGTGGCTGCACCCCTTGGCATTCCCACCAGCAGTGCACTAGGGATTTCTTTTCTCAACATCCTCACCAGCACTTATTGTTTGTGCATTTATTGATAGTATCCATTCTGAGAGGAGTGAAGTGATAGCTCATTGTAGTTTTAATTTGCATCTCTCTGACACCTAGTGATGTTGAACATCTTTTCATATGTCTATTGGCCATCTGTATGTCCTCCTTAGAAAATTGTTTCTTCAGGTTCTTTGCCCTTTTTTTTTAAATTTGGATTGTCTTTCTTTCTTGTGTTGAATCATGAGTTTTTAATAAATATTTTGGAGATTAAACTCTTGTCCAATGTATCATTGATGAATATGTTCTTCCATACAGATGATTCCCTTTTCATTGTGATGATGGTTTCTTTAGCTGTGCAGAAGCTTTTTAATTTGATGTACTCCCATTTGTTTATTGTTTTCTTTATCTCTCTCATGCTAGGAGATATACTGGCAAAAATACTGCTACATGGGATGTCTGAAATTTTGCTGCCTATGTTTTCTGCTGGAACTTTTATGGTATAATGATTTATATTTAAGTCTTTTATCCATTTTCAGTTTATTCTGGTGTACGGTGTAAGTTGATGGTCTAGTTTCATTTATTTGCATGTCCCAGTCTAGTTATCTCAACACCATTTGTTGAAGAGGCTATGTTTACTCTATTGTATGCTCATGTCCCCTTTGTCAAATATTAATTAACCATAGAGACATGGGTTTATTTCTGGCCTCTCTATTCTGTTCCATTGACCTATATGTCTGTTCTTATGGCAGTACCAGACTATTTTGATTACAGTGGCCTTGTAGCATAGTTTAATATCAGGTATTGCAATGCCTCCTATTTTGTTGTTCTTCCTCAAAATTGCTGAGACTATATGGGGTCTTTTTTGGTTTTACATAAATTTTTGAAGTGTTTGTTCTAGATCTGTGAAATATGCCATTGGTATTTTAATGGGAATTGCATTGAATCTATAGATTGCTCTGCAGAATGGTAGTGTGGACATTTTAAAAATATTAATTCTTCCAAACCATGAACTTAGTACATGCTTCCATTTATTTATGTCTTCCTTAATTTATTTCTCCAGAGTTGTGTAGTTTTCTGAGAACAGGTCTTTTACCTCCTTGGTTAAAGTTATTCCTAGATACTTTATTTTTCTTGTTGTTAATAGTAAATGGGTTTTTCTTCTCCTAGTTTCTCTTTCTAATACTTTATTGTTGGTGTATAAGAATACCATCAATTTCTGAATATTGACTTTGTATTCCACTACTTTGTCAAATTCATTTATTAGGTCAAGTGGCTTTTTGGAGGAACCCATAGGGTTTTCTATGTACACTATTGTGTTGTCTGTGAATAATAACAGTTTTACTTCCTCCTTTTCTATTTGGATGCCTTTTGTTTATTTTTCTTGTCTGATCACTGCGGCTAGAAGTTCCAATACTATGTTGAATAGAGGTGGTGAAAGCAGACACATTTGTCGTGTTTTTTTTTTTTTTTTTATCTTAAGGGGAAAGCTTTAATTTTTGCCCACTGAGTATGATATTGTCTGTAGGTTTCTTCTATATGGTCTTTATTACTTTTACGTATGTTCCCACTATTTTTACTTTGCTGAGTGTTTTTGTCGTAAATGAGTGCTGGATTTTATCAAATGCTGTTTCAACATCTATTGATATGACCATGTGAATTTGACTCTTCATTTTCTTTATGCGGTGTATTACATTTATCAATTTGTGAATATTATTGTATCAACCCTGCATCCCTGGGATGAATCCCAATTGACCATGGTGTATGACCTTTTTAATGTATTGCTGGATTCAGTTTGTTAATACTTTGTTAAAGATTTTAGTATCTGTTCATCAGCAATATTGCCAGTAGTTTTCTTTCTTTGTTGTGTCTTTATCTAGCTTTGGAATTAAGATAATACTGGCCTCATAAAAAGAGTTTGGGTGCCTTCCCTCTTTTTTAATCTCTTGGAATAATTTTGAGAATAGGAGTTAGCTTTTCTTTGAATGTTATTCATTATTTAATAACATGTTATTCAGTCTTCTTTCATTTGAATGTTTTTGAGTTTCTTCCTTGAGGTTGGTTTCAAGTTTCAATCCATCATGATCCAAGATGCTTGACATGATTTCAATTTCCTTAAATTTTTTGAGGCTTGCTTTGTGTCCCACTCTATTGTCTATCTTTGAAAATGATCTGTGTATATTTGAAAAGAATGTACTATATTTTGCTAGGTGTGATGTGCACTTTTTTGTCCCAATTTTTGAGGGAAATATAAGGATACATATTATACATGAGTAGTATTTAAATACTTTGTCTGTTTTTGTGTTTCGTAAATTATTTGTTAAACAAAATTTCTTATACCATAAGAAGTTCAAAAATAAATGCTAAAACTCCTTTATAATATAAAAATTATTTAAATAAAAATGCATAAAAATGAATTAAAATTAAAATGTATGATTTTTTCCTGAAATTTTGGTCCAAAAACACAAGTGCACATTATATGTGGCAAAATATGGTATATTTTAATTCTTGGGGGTGAAATATTCTGTAAATAACAAGTTCATTTGCTCCAGAATGTTGTTCAATGCCACAATATCCTTGTTGATTCTTTGTTTGGAAGATCTATTTATTTTTGACAGTGAGTGTTAAAATACCCTATGACCACTGGATTGCTGTTGATTTTGTTCCCAAAGTTGTCCAATATTTTCCTTATATATTTAGGTGCTTTTATGTTAGGTGCATATATGTTTACAAGAGTTACATCCTCTTGTTGGAACATTCCCTTAAGTATTATATAGTGACCTTCTTTTTATCTTGTTATGACACTTTCTTGAAGTCCATTTTGTCTTATATAAGTATTGCTCCCCAGGCTTTTTTTTCCTGTCCATTTGCTTGGAATTTTTTTTTTCATTCCATCACTTTCAGGAATGTGAAAATGTATGTCTTTTGTTCTGAGGTGGGCACACAGACAGAATATATGTGGGTCATGTTTTCTTATCCATTCAGCTACCCTATGTCTTTTGGTTGGAGCATTTAATCCATTTACATTTAAGGTTATTATCAATAGCTATTCATTCATTGCCATTTTTACCCTTTGTACCCATGTTACCCACCTCTCTCTTTTTCTTCATCTTCTTAAAGTCCCTTTAGCATCTCTTGCAATGCTGGTTTTGGTGCAGATGTACACTTTCAGCCTTTTTTTTTGGGGGGGGGGTGTGGCTCTCTGTTTTCACCTTCCATTTTAAAGGACAGCCTTGCTGGCAGAGTAGCCTTAGTTGCAGGCCTTTGCTTCTCATTACTTGGAATATGTCGTACCATTCCTTTCTAGCTTTTAGAGTTTCTATTGAGAAATAAACTCATGGCCTTATCAGAGCTCCCTTGTATGTTACTATCTGTTTCTTCCTTATTGCCTTTAAAATTCTTTCTTTGTCTTTAAATTTGTCAGTTTAATTATGATATGTCTTGGAATGGGCATCTTTGGGTTCCTCTTGGTTAGGACATTGTATACTTCCTGAACTTACATGATTTCGTCCCTCACCAGGTTGGGGAAGTTTTCTCTCATTATTTTTTCAAACAGGTTTTCTACCCCTTTCAGTTTTTCTTTATCTTCTGATATCCCTACGATGCAAATATTATTGTGTTTCATGTGTCCTATATGTCCCTTAAGCTATCTTCATTCTTTTGTGTCATTTTTTTACATTGTTTCTCTGCCTGGGTGCTTTTCCCTATCTTCTCTTCTCGTAAGTAACAACAGTGCTGAATTTATTAATTTTTACAATTCATTATTATGGGTTTTGTAATTATAACATTTTTATGTCACTTGTTTCTTTTCCTTGTCTCTCTATAGGGTTGTTTTGGTTACTAGAATTCATACAACTAAACAAATAACAATGAACAAATATACTTAAATTATATTTATAATTCTTTTAGACTAATTTTCTTACAAAAAAGGGTCTCTTTTAAAAAATTTTTCTTACCATAAAAACATTAATTCAAAACCTGAAAATATTTTTTTATTTTAGAAGTTTGAGGAGGAAAATACTATCAATAATAAATCATCATAAATAAGAATATAACAGAGAGAAAATAAGGTATGCAAAAAACACTTATCTATTTTGTTCTCACTAGTCAAACTTCAAAGCCACAGAATTTATAAGAAGGTTTTTAAGATAATTCTTTGTAATTTTGATTCTCTGTAAGCTAAAATTTAAACAAAAACCTTGTTAAAGTGATTAGCAATTATTGCAAAATACCAACAATTTTAAGTGACAAATTTTGAGTTTTCCAAAATTATAAATACTAGTTACAAAGTTTTTTCTATACAATATATTAAGAAACAACTTCTCCCTGAATTCTATTTTGTTGTTCCATATGAATTTACTGATTTTATTAAGAAATTTTCTATTTTCAAAATAAGAAAGTTGGAAATGAAGAAATAACCAGAAACCTCTTTCTACTTTGACAATACAGTGCATTACTGATGATATCAAATATTCTTACCTAACAAGACTTTTCTGCATCTCCCACACTACTGATATTTAAAAATATTTATGGAATTAAAAATCAGTATAGAAAAGGAAATTCAGTTGCACTGATAGTGAAACCAAACATGGTAAAAGCTATAAGTGATTTAAATAAATCACATAGCATATTTTGTTTGCATTCTTCAGTTGTGTGATCAGAATTTAATGTCCACAGTATGCTGTAACAGAATTACAAAAAAATAGTGGTCAATTTTCATCATTACTCTTCAGTTGAAAATGATCTTAGTGACACATAAGGGATTTTGGAACTGCTATTTGATAGACTCAGAAAAAATGTTAAAACAATTTGGAATTTAAGATAATAAACATATTTATTGAGCAAAAGAAAGCCTTAATATCATATTCTATGCATACTAATATATACCTACTTAACATATATGGCTAATAATTTGTAGAGAAGGTACTTCAAACCCAAGGTTAAAGAGTATTTTATGTAATTTGTTATAGTTCCAAGGACATGCAGAAAAATTAGAAAATGTGTATGTATAATGTAACTATATATAAAATGTATATGCATTTAACATAATTGTGGGTGAGATATATATCATATAAAATTGTGATACTATATATTTAATATATCTATGTACCTTTGTATACACACATATACATGTAAACACACACATATAGGCAGGAAATGCATACACACACATATTAATGAGGGCAACAGCTGAAAATTAGTTCAGTAAATATTTATAAATTATCTTCTTTAAGCATATCTCTGTTGTTTTATAATACAGATCATATTACATTAAATGCAACCCTTTGGTCTTAAGGTATATTTTAATGTTTACCTTTGAAATTATTTATTTCTACATCTTTTCTTATGTTGATTTACTTTAATATTAGATATGTTCTGTATTTTTTTATCTACCACATCATGACTTCTTTCAATAGCATTCTGTATAATGAGATACTGTGAAAGTATATGTTTAATTTAATTTTTATATTAATAGGTATATATCCATGCTTCTATATCTGTATTTATCAGCTGGTGTTTTGAAAGTAAAATTTATGTTATTATCAGGTGGGTGCATGCCTATTTATTATATATTTTAAATTAATTACTTGGGTAACTTCACAAACATCTTTTTATTTATTAACTTCTTTCTATTTCCTAAATAGAAAAATAAAACATATTTTAGAGTCAAGGTAAACATTATCTTAGATTAGCAACTTTAAATAACAAGATATAAGATTTATTCTACTACTACATGTATCTTCTGAGTTAATTATATTTTATCTTACCTAACTCAATCATGATATCTCCTTAGTCACATATAGCATACCATTTTGATTGAGCTGTAGTGACTTTTTTTGAAGTTCCAAGAACATGCAGAAATATTAGAAAATATATATGTATAACTATATATAAACATATACAAAGTTACTTTTGTTCTTTATCTTTGTATTTCAAGTTGTCAAAAAAGAGTTAATCATTATCACTCAGAATTATAACTAGAGTCTTCAGATATATGTGTTCCCTCTTAGTACCTACTTCAGTTGTTTCCATGCCCAAAAAGAGTAATCGTAGACTTCTCTAGGAAACTTACAAACAAATCTACTTTTATTTAGCACCATAAAATAGCTGAATTCATAACTAATTACACGATCTGTTTAGTTGTGCCAAAAATATTCATTTAGAGTGAGTCTATTTGACCTCAGTGGGCACCCAGGTATTTCCCCTTGCTCTGGGTAAATGCAAGACCTAAGGCTTTAAATTCTGACAACAGAAAGTTCTCTGTTCAAAGTGGAAGTTCAAAAAAATTTTTTTAACTGTTTCCAAAAGGAAAAAA
The DNA here is from genome assembly GCA_039655065.1 of Glossophaga mutica. Classification (NCBI taxonomy): domain Eukaryota; kingdom Metazoa; phylum Chordata; class Mammalia; order Chiroptera; family Phyllostomidae; genus Glossophaga; species Glossophaga mutica. The sequence goes on along the minus strand of CM077304.1, from coordinate 168,145,041 downwards.
AAGGTAAAAACATTAGGTTTTTCATTTTTCTTTTTTTTCTGCTTATTTTTCAAAAGCCTATTTATTAGGAGGAAAATTTAAAAAATAGGTTTTGATTTCCATAGTAAGCCAATGGAATAACCAACATTACATTTGCAGGACCCTTGAAACTGAATGTTTTTAGTTATTACATAAAGTAATATATAATTTAATTTATAGAGTCGAGTCTTTATTTCCACTTCTATTATGATATCTTCTATAGAAAATCCTATAGCTTAAATACAAAAAATAAAAGTTATTTAAAGTTTTCAACTCATTCATGTGGTCTATTTTCTTTCAATCTAATAATTGATGAAATGCACAATATCTAGAGAGTTCTAAAAAAATTCTGTATTCTAATGTTCTTAACAAATTTCTACAGAGTGAAAATAACATTTGATTTAGGAATTAAAATCTAACAAAACACTTATATAGTAATAAATAATAATTTCTTATATTGATATCTGAGTCTTCATCATGAATTCCCACAAATATCTTCTTTGATCTCCACGAAATCCTGTGTGGTAAGATGATATAGGAGGGGGGACCCCACAGAAACAGAATTATCTTCTGGAGTGTGGGCCCCTTGTAGTATAGGCTCCCCTAGTAGATGAAGGTTCTAAGAATCCATCTGTAGACGTGTACCAGCCGGTGGCGTTGTGAGAGGCTGTTTGGCTTCAGTGAATCTTTTTTTGGAGGACTCTTTCAAAGATGGGTGATTTAGGAGTGCATCTGCCCACACCATGCTGTGTTCAGCAGTTTTTGAGCAAAAATGGCATGACCCCTATGTTCTACCCTCCCTATTCACCCCAAGCAACTTCTTCTTTTTTTTCCTGGATTGAAAAAATCCCTCAAAGGGAAACATTTTGTTGATGTGGAGGAAGTGAAACAAAAAAAACAGCAGATGCACTAAAAAGTGTCAAAATCAATGGGTTCAAAAACTATTTTGAGCAGTGGAAAAAACACTTCAATAGGTGTAATGCATCAAATGGAGAGTACTTTGAAGGTTGCTGAAGTTTAAATATGTAGGAATAAATACAAATTTTTATAACTAAATTCTCTTTTGCCCACCCCCCATACAACTGTGCAATTTACTAGGTAACACACCCAACTTTTAAGTCCAAGAATACTGGGCTTCCTAAGGCCCTGTTCTTGTGAATACTGCAAACACCTTCCAAGAGGTTTACCTGCTTCTAGAGAAAAGGTTTGATTTCAAAATATATTCAAGGAAATTCCTTCAAGGTACCCCCCACAGATTTTCATCCTGGAGGTTTGAAAATTTCATCAAGAAACAGCAACAGCTTTGCTAACATAAATTAAGGTGAAAGCCTTATATTTAATCTATTCCAAAAACCATATTTCTGTAAAGTTGTATAGGATGTTATCTAATACATGCCCCTGCCTCCAATTCAGATGACACTATGACTAGGTATCTTTCTAGTTATTGGATGGATGTATATTCACAAACTTAATCATATATATATATTGCAATATTGTATAGGCAATAGGGATAGGTGAGGTTTACTTAATAGGCTCCAGGCTAACAGAAGTTCTGAAAACTTTTAAAAAGGAATTGGTATGTCTAAAAGATAATAGAAGTGGTTCTTTAGTTGTTCTGTTTCATTTTTTTTAATGTTACCATTCTAAAGCTTGAAAAACAAATACATATATAAATGGTGATCTTGGAGCACACCAAGCCCTATTATCCTTTATAATCTTTCTAGTAATTGAGATGGATTTGCACTAATTTCTTTATTATTACAGCCTTGGTCCCATTTGTTTATAATTCAGTTGTCTGGGTTAGATATCTATGGTATCCTTGATATAATATGTTTTTTATTTATTTGATTAATTTAAAATTATAACAAAATATATGTGAAAATAATCAATGAATGAATCTTTACATTCAGATCTCTGCTGTACTGTTATATTTTCAGAAGCACTCATTCTAAATGAATATGCCCTTTCATTCCTCAACTCCATATAATTATATTTGGTTCAAAACATTTATCTGACATAATATATATACTTAATTTTTAAAAGAATTTGTATGGCATCTATCTTCTCAACTAAACTATAAATCCCCTATGGACAACTTTGCTTCTTTTCTTTGTTGCTCTATTATCAGCACTTAAAATGACATTTGTTGGAGAGTGGGAATTCAGTAAGTATAGAAGAAATGGATAAGTAGAAATTTATGTAGTTCTCTTCACATCATTCTTTAACCAATCTCTTTATTAAACCAAGGTCAACTATTTGTTTTATACCCTGTCATGATTTCTGCATTTGGATAAATTGTTGTTTTTCGTTCTTTGTTTTTTAAGGGCATAATTCTGCTACAGTAGTTAGTTAGCAAGTTAGAAATTAACCAAAAGGGAGGGAGTGAACCAATCAGAAGCAGATATTTGATTAATCCTGATTAAGTTTTATAGTCACCCCTGTGGAGTCTGCCCCACAAATAGGTGACAGAAGATGAAGCACTAGGCACATTATCAGCACCCACCAAAAGGGTGACTATAAAAGGAAGGAGATGAACCTGGTAAAATCTGTGAACAAGATCTGATGGGATAAGCATGCAAGCTCAAGAAAAGCCAGGAAAGAGATTGAATGGTTTGTAAGAGAGCTTGCTTTCTCCCAAGCCCAAGGAAACATAGGGAAGTGTAACAAAAGGTCCCGGTCTCTTTTTAGCAACCCTTAAACCAACATGCAGCACAGATTATGGGCAAGACAGAAATGGAGACTAAGCTAGACTCCTAGAGCCTCACATGGTGGGGTAACGGCCAGGCAGCTCTGGGCCGTGGCCCCTTTCCTGGACTTGGTGGGGACAAGTGCAGACCTGAAGCCCTGGAAGCTGGATTGCTCCCCTCAGTGAGACTGACTAAACTTCCAGGTTATTGATGGGGTATAAGGTGTGGTGTAACTCAGGGCTGGGAATCGGTCTGCCAGCTAAGTGCCAGAGAAGTACCTCATTGGATGTGGCAGGCTTTTCAAGGGTGTGCTAATAACTCCTGTCACTGTTGCTTAAATTCCTCCTTTGTGACTATTGCTGACCTTCCATTCTTGGGACATTGCAAGAACCTATTTCCAGATGGTGCTGGGGCAAGCTGTATACTCATTTAGTTAAATATATCTACAAACCCCTTCTATATCTACTATGATATAAGCTTCCAAGGTGAAATTTCTGGGTGAATGTGAAATGTTAATATTAATACATATTGAGATATTGCTATTAAAACTGTGGCATTTTATGTTCCCAAGAGCAATTTATGATAACATTTCACTACAATGCCTTCTTTAAAATTATTCGCCTGATACGTGATAATTGTTATGACAACAGGTTTTAAATTTCTATTGCCTGTCAACTGGTTAGAATAAACTATTTTGTAGTGATCAGTGAATAACTGTCGAAGTTATTGATCCCACACAGAGCTTAGAACTATAACTTTGGCCCATCATCACCTACTTAAGCTCAAAATAGATCACATAAAGTTTATTAATAAACTCCAGAAAGTTTACATATGGCTGTCTGAGATGCAAAAATAAGTGTACCCTAAAATGAATATACATTAAAATTAAAAATACTTTTCTCAAGTAAAATTAGAAGGTAAGCAAGAATGACTACATGAATTTAATTATAACATGCTCTGCATATGTATTTTCTTGTTTGTACCAGTCAAAAAATTAGTTTCTACTTCTCAGACAGAAATATTCTTTCAACTAACAGAAAATAGTTGAGAAAAAATATTAAATCCCAAACTGTTTTCGGTAGCTGGTACTTATCAAAGGTGTTAAATATAATCACAATCTCTTGATAAGCTGTTTTAGGAAGCAGGCATGGCTAATCCCTTTTCTATTTTCTTTATCTTTAAGAGAATTTTTTAAATGATTCAGCAAGATGAAAACCCTTTCCCCCACTTTAGTCAAGAGAAATTGCACTTTCATAAGATTATTGATTGTATCCTACCTCGTAAATTGTGAATATTTTTCTATCATTAATCTATAATTTTTCAGTTTTTCTTCATAATAACTTTACTCACAAATGTTTTAACTGTTCTTATTACCTTTAGTGTTTTCCAGGTGTTTCATATTTCAGATACTTTTTGAGATAATTTTTAATCTTTAGCCTTACTGGTTTTCAGAGTTTGTAATTCATTTCCTCTTGTTTTAGGGGGGTGGTTTCTGCTCTAACTAATGAAACAATCTTAATTAAAAGTTTTCTAGGATGCGAAAGGTCACCTAATCTTTGCGATTCTATATTCAACACTTAGAACGTGAGCAGTACGGTGCTGTCAGATGATAAGGTGCTGGGAGATAACATTTAAGTGGCTTCTCTGCATAAATAGGCTACTTTAGTTTTCCTTTTTCGAGTGGATTTAACTACTTGATTATTGTAGCAGTTTTTTTTTACTAATAACTATTATTTTAAAATATTAAATGCTTCACATTGTTCAGATTTTTCTACTTTGTTTATTAGGCTTATCTTTTAGAATGTTTAGAAACTACTTATAAAAGTGTGAAACTGGATATTATAATTCGTTCGCTATAAGGACCTAAAATGAGCTATTTTTATTTCTAAGAGGATACTATATTGAAGAACTGTAGATAAGCCATATTCACATTTAAGACTTCAGATAATTGACTTAAAGGTATTAGATCAGATTCAATAAGTAATATATTGAAATTTATTTCTGAAAAATGTTAATATTTATTTTAATGTTAGTCATTTTGTATTGATTATGAGAAGTTTTGATATTACACTCTAACTCTCCAGCTCAGGATAAAATTTGTGAAACCTAATATTACAGTGTTTCCTAGTCCCTTTAAATTAGGTCTATACTTCAGTTGATTTTCAAGGCCCTACAATATCTGGTTACCACTATGGTCATTTGCTTCTCCTTCCTTCATCCTCCACACCCACTTATTCATGTGATTGGATCTTTCCCTCTCTTCTCCTTCTCTGCTGTTTCTCCTGAAATACAAATTACCTAATCTCCAAGTCTTGACAGATTTTGAAGGCTCAGTTCTAATGTGCAAGTACCAATTTCTCATCTCTTTAATTGGCCGTCTCTACCAGAACTTCGCTACCACTGAAAGATTGTCTAATGTTAAAATAACACTTTTTTCCTTTTTACTTATATCCTATTATGAATTAGAATTCACTAGCTTTCGGTGGTATTCTATTTCTGGAGATAAGAAATTGTGGGGAAGGAAAATGGGTGGAAAGCAGATGATCAGGGTCCATGCTAGCTGGCCACATGGAAACAACCTACATCTCTGGGCTCTTTTATTGTTTATGCTGCTGCTCAGTTGCTAGGCTATATACCTTAAGACTATTTGAACATTATTCTGGGAAAGTCTTATAAAAACACATGATTGGATGCAATTAAATTTAGATAAACCTAGAAGCAGGAACCACAATGTGGCCATTAATGCAATTTCTACTATGCAGAAAACCAACATAAGCAATATAAGAACCATTTTACTTAATTGCTTCTGGTAGTAATAATAAATATTTGAAAACCTAAAAAATAAAAAAATGGTCAACATCAAACACTCTTACTTTATTGCAAAATAAAAATTAAGTGATTCCTTAAATAAAACACTTTAGCTGCATAAGAGAAGTTGATTAAATATATCCCCATCAGACATTTATTAAATGTATAATTATGAAAAATTTTGTCCAATTATGGTATGTGGAGTACTGCATTTTCTTTACCTTCTAAAATATTACAATCAAATTGCCAAAGTTAGCATACACAAAGAAACTATCAAAATGTATTAAATAAGTGCAAATACTAAACTAAAAATTAAATTAATAATTTTGTATTATATGATTTTTAAAATTAGAACTAATGTGCATAAGACAGAGTACACAGCAGTAACACAGAGAAAAAAGAGGTAAAATATACCGCTTTTCAAAGTATGCTTGCTTTGTTTTTAAAAGACAGAAAACAATTGTTCTTGATAGAAATATGTATATACTCTTGGGCCTGCATTTATTTAGAAAACTATGCCCTCTGTCTTTCATTATTAACTTTGTCATGTAGAAGCTCCTCCCTCTCTCTTTCTCCTTTATCTTCCTTCTTTCCTTCCACCTGAAGTTATTTTGTATAATTTGAATTCCATGTTTCCTTGGTATTTCTTCTTGTCGTTAATACTGCTTTGTTCATCTCACACTTACATGGACAATTGCTATATAACTTCTATTTTGACTACTATAGAATAGAGAAATTCTTCTAAAGTCCCCTCCCTTACCTTATAAGGCCTGTTAGACTTTTCTCTGATTTGCTGTTGAGGGGCTGGGTAAAATGCATCACCGACTTTCCTAAGAATGAGTATTCAAGGAGGTAAACTGAGCTTGTACACCTAAACAAAATTTTATTAAACGCCTTAAAAAGAGAATCATGAGGGAATAGTGTCCATGTGAGTATAATATGCTGTTCTGGTTTTTTGTAATTTGAATCATGAGGCATTTTTTGTTTGTCTGAGATATATATATCTCATATATATATTCGTATTTCCCCATCCGTTGTACTTCTTTTTTTTTCTTTTTTTAAATATATTTTATTGATTATGCTATTACAGTTGTCCCGTTTCTCCCCCATCATTCCCCCCACCCTGCACACCCTCTCCCACCCACATTCCCCCCTTTAGTTCATGTCCATGTGTCATAAGTTCTTTAGCTTCTACATTTCCCATACTATTCTTCCCCTGCCCCTGTCTATTTTCTACCCACTATCTATGCTACTCATTTTCTGTACCTCCCCCCCCCCTCCTCCCACGCCCCTGTTGCTAACCCTCCATATGATCTCCATTTCTGTGGTTCTGTTCCTGTTCTAGCTGTTTGGTTAGTTTGCTTTTGTTTTAGGTGTACTTCTTAATATATATTGTACAAGGCCCACACATCCATATGCTTATATAATACTTATACCATAATGATGATTTAAGTGTGTGTATGTTTTTATATATATCTAAAAATATTTTTGCACATACCTTGTTGGAATAAGGAAAGAAGACTTTTGTGACTTACCTTCAGTCAACAATTTTTATTAAGAAGACAGTTGAAACTTTTCCAACAGAGAGATTCTATTTATTAGCAACACATACTTAAATCCTATTGCAAACAAATAAGTACAGTGGTACCTTGGTATTCATTGTTAATTCATTTTGGAACTCATGGTAAGTGCCAAAACAAAGGAGCAATGAACAATTTTTTCCCATAAGAATACTGTCATTAGGAATAATTTGTGAAAGTTCACCAGAAGTTTCACATTTTACTGGGCTACTATTAAGCAATGGGATTCTTTTGTAATACAGAACCTTAAAACTAAACAGACATGATTAAAAAAAGCAATTAATTACAAAAAAATAAAATTTAACTTTACTTGTACTGGGAGGAGTCTGTGGCATAATGGGGTGGTGGTGATGTAGAGAAGGAGGAAGAGGAGAAGGGTTAACTGTTGGAAAGGGAGTCCTCTTCCAAGACAATTTCAGGCAACTTCTCAGGGGTTTCCTCTGTTTTCTGTTTTTTGGCTTCACTAAACATGTTGGAGACTCAGATTTAGGGGGTTTCACTAAAAACCTATCAAGAGAAACTTGTTTCTGTCTATGTTTCAAAATGTTTTAAAATTGTGATGCTATCTATTCATTAAACAGCTCTACAGCTCAGAGTGATAGAGCTTTGTCTGGGTGATACTTTTCCACAAAGTTTGGAACTTCAACCCATTTACCGCACATTTATCAGTGCAGTTTCTCCCTTCCCTCCTCCTTGTCTGAAGAAATTTCCTCAGCCACTCTCTGTGGCTGTTCCTTTTGAAGTTCCTGCTCCTCATGAGGGCTGAGCTCTGCTCTGTGCTCCTCCGCCAACTCTTCGACATCTTCAACATTGACCTCCAGGCCCATGGACTTGCCCAGAGACAAGATATGCTCCATCATTGGGCTACCAGGATCATCCTTAAAGTCTTCAATGTCCCTAGTGGTTACAGCTTCCGGCCACAGTTTCTTCCAGGCAGAGTTCATGGTCTTGTAAGAGACTTCAGGCCTCATCTATGAGAGTAACACAGTGGAGGATACTGAAATATTCCTCCCAGAACTCTCTGAGTATCAACTGTGTATCCAAGGTTACTTCAAAACACCTCTAGAAAATAACACTCATATAGAGGTTTTTGAAGTTGCAAATGACCTGCTGGTCCATGGGCTGGAGCAGAGGAGTTGTGTTAGGGGCAAGAACTTCACAGTTATGAAACTGAACTCCCAGTAAGTCGTCCTCCAAGCCTGGAGGGTGAGCAGGAGTATCATCCATAATTAACAAAGCCCTCAGAGGCAGTTTGTTTTCCTGCAAATATTTTTTCACACTGGGGCCAAAAACTTCATTCATTAACTCTGTAAAAAACTGCCTCATCACCCTAGCTTTAGCATTGGCCCTTCACATCACACTTGCTTTTTATCACATTATCTCTCTTGAAAACTCAGTGATTTTCACTGTGATACACTAGTAGAAGCTTAAGTTTAAAATCCCTTGTAGCATTCTCACATGACAACAGAGTTAGCCTGTCCTTAATCAGCTTGTGCCCTAGCAATGCCTTCTCTTGAGTAAGGTGGGTTCTGTTAGACATTTTCTTCCAGAACAAACCAGTCTCATCACAGTTAAACACTCATTGGGAGACAAAGCCTTCAGCTATACATAATCCCTAAACTCGGTGACATAGCTTCCGGCAGCTTCTTTGTTGGCACTGGCTGCCTCTCCGTGCCTCACCACATTAGGAATGCCAGTCTCGTTTTAAATATAACAAACCATCCATGATTGGCGTCAAACATTTCAGTGCTCTCACCACTTATTCCAGGCTTATCTTTTAACAGATCAGCATGCAATTGCCTAGATTTCTCATGAATTGTTGCCTTGAATTGTTGCCTTGGAAATTCTGTCATCCACTATTTTTCATTAATCCAGATATAAAGCAAATTTTCAACTTCTTCCAATATCTGTGATTATTGCTTATTCACAGACTTGACTCCTTTAGCAACATTTCTTGCTTTAATTGCTTCCTTATTTCTCACTATTGTTGAAATTATTATTCTCAGAATCTTATACATAAGAGCAATATCGATATTAGTCACACCTACACCACTCTCATACATTGCTACAATCTTTTTTTTTTTTGAATGTATGGTTCTTTTTTATAAATTTTATTTTAGAGGGGAAAGGAGAAAGGGGAAGAGAGAAATGTGCATGTGGCTGCCTCTCACGCATTCCCTACTGGGGACCTGACCTAGCCTGCGACCTAGGCATGTGCCCTGATTGGGGCTCCAACCAGGGTGGGGGGAGGGGACCCTTTGGTTTGCAGGCTGGCACTCAATCCACTGAGTCACACCAGCCAGGGCTCTTTTTTTCTTTTTTGATCACTATTCTTACTAACTGCCTTTTAGGCTTAGTGATATCACTCCGAACCTTTTTGTGGCCCATTGTTAACATTTAAAATGCACAAAATAACCAGACAGTGATGATGAATATATGGGGGTTCTCCACAGTTGGTGAGCTACTGAGAGACTGACATGTCAATTTCTGATGAGTGATGAGCAAGGGATGAGTGATGAAGAATTTTCTCTTGCTGGGCAGTGTTGTGGCTCACACAAGTTATAGCAAGGTGCAACAAGTCCCAAGCAAGCACTGAGTGCTGAAACAATTTTTTCTCATCGAAATGCATTAAGTACAGTGTTTGACGAGTTCTGAACCTGATGAGTACTGAGTGATGACTGTATATGGTATTTATTTTACTATGAATCTGTTGATAAAATTTAGAGTCATTTGCTAGAGCTAATGAATGTAAAACAATAGAGTTCTAATATAAAATATATTGTAAGCCAATTATTAAGTAAACAAACATACTATTTTAGCTGGAATATATGATATTCAAACAGTATAACAACCTAAATACCTTAGATCCTATATCAAAAAATAATAAGAAGATAATATCTATGCATGTATATACATTATTTTAGTGGCAATCTTAATGTATTTTAATTAAAACTGTATCGTTTCAATTATTATTCTTGGAAAGATGATTGAATGTATACAAGTTGAGATGAATCAGATGATTCCTCCCAAACTTGTGCATATTTAAGCTAACTTAAAAGATATAATTACTTAGATAAAGATCAATGAAATTTTAGAAAAACAAAGATTACTTGCAGTACAAACTATCTCCAATATAATTAGTTTATTGTTGTGGTCACTAGTGAATTTTAAAACAACAATTTGGTAGCAAATCTTAACATCCACTTTATCTAGACCTAAGGCATAGAATGATATTTTCAGTTTTAAAATGACAGAAACTTCTGGACGAATAAAGAATAAGGCATTTTGATTAATCACTGAAAATCTTTGTCATTTTAATCACTGCCATGTGACTGGTTTTGGAAGTGTGTCCATGGCTTCAATCAGATACACATATAGATTAGATGCAACATAATGAGAGTCAGAGAGGCAGGATGGTGGCACTTTTTCTCTTTTCTTCCCAGTAGGTATTACACAAAACCCTACAGCTCCAACAGGGCTCATACAAGGCTTACAGCATAATCATGATTAAGTGAGGACCCTGAACCGCACATTCAGGCTTGATTTACTGCTTAAGCCAGACAACTCCTTTTAGAATGTCTAGAACAGCAGGTTGTCCAGTAATGTGCATAACAATGAGTTCTATTTTTACCATCTTTGCTTCTCAGCAAGTGATAAGTATTGTATCTGTACAGATTCACAAATGAAAACATTGTCCTGACTAAAAAAAAGGAAAAAAAAAGAATCTTCACACATTGCTTTTGTATTAACTCACAAGCAAACTAAAATGTTAGATGTAAAATGTTAGAATTTTGTTTCAAAATTTACACCTATACTTTAAAAAGTTATTCTTAAAAATAAAAATGCAAGCTTTGATAACAAAATGAATGATTGGTTTGTTTTTCCTATTATGGGCTACTTAAATACTTACACACGTAAAAGTGTGGAAACTCTTTAGTTGTACTGCATAAAGTTCTTTTATATTCTGAGTGGATTGTAATAGACACTACCTTTTATAATTAGTTGTCAAGACTTGTCCTTTTAGGAAATTTTCCATGCTAAAAATAATCTCTCGGGCTTGATAATGGTATATGCCAAATTGCTAATGGGAGTAGTGGTCTGTATACAGTAGACACACACACACACCAATGGACAAACACATGCAAATCTCAAATGTAGAGATGAGTTTATCATACTCTGCCTTTCAGGACAAGATTCATAGTTCTGGACTAAAAAAAACTTAATTCTACTTTGATTCTTCTTCTTCCTTCATCTCCCTATGCACCCACTTTTAGATGATTAATATATTAGTGATATGCAGGTGATATTGTAAAGTATGTTTATTTAATGTACATAAATTGTGGGGTCTTCGTTCAAGATTGTTTTCTCTTCTTAGCTTTTACAACACAATACTGTACTCGAATAACCTATCCATTTTGTTATATGTCACCAATAGCATCTCATATACTTCACCATTTATGGCATGAGCACCAAACAATCACAATTAATAGGGGCAGTACTTTATCTAGCTGCCAACAGACTGAACAACAAGTCTGTTGAAAAAGACAGTATGTAATTTCAATAAAGATTGCCATATTCAATTACATAAATTTGATTTTATATGTTGCAACTATCTTATCTCAGCTTTTAAATTATCTTCTCCATTTTGTAAAGAATTCGTTAATGAATAGAATTTCTTAATGGTTCTTAGTGGTTCCTTTATTATGTGCATTTTTATGTCTCATGTAGAAAAATCTTCCCAACAATGAGGTTCTAAACACAGGACCCTTATCTTCTTTCAAAAAAGTTGCAATTTTTGCTTTTCACATTTAAAACTCAATCAATTATAAATTGATGTGTGTATATGGTTTTAGAGTCTGATTCCAGTTTTGGGTTGTTTTTTTTTTGTTGTTGTTTGTTTGTTTGCATTCACTATAAAGTAAAAACTCTCCTCAGTGATCTTCAATGGTAGTTCTGTTATAAACAGTTTCCCTCTATATGTGGTACTGTCCTGTTCTTCATGAGGGAATGCCACTGGTGTATCTCCATAAGTATCATGTTTGCTGTTGTTGCTGAAGCTGCTGTTTAATAGTAAGAACTCTATGGGCACATAAAAGTTCTCTCTATTCATAGTTTACTAAGAATTGTGGTTTTATGCAGGCTATTGAATTCCATTATATATGTTTCTATATATGTGACATGATCACATATATATTATCTTTAATAAGAAAAAGTCGACTGTTTTTTTAATGTTAAACTTTAATCTCTGAAAACTAACTCATTCCCACCTTTGCCAAAACCCCTTATAAATATGAAGTCTGTCCAGAAAAAGTGTATCCATTGTTAATATAATGAGAACAGTTTGCACAACATTGATGTAACCTGGCAACCAAGGAGAGTGGACTGGAATGTGCATGTGTGAACAATGATGACGTTACCTGAAGCCTAGATTTGGCACCCTGTGACTTCTGGCTTTCCCCAAAACTAAAAGCACCTTTCCATTTGGCAGGTGGAAAGGAAACAGGTCTGGGAAGGGCAAAGACTCTAAGAAGGAGTGAGGATTGCCCAAGTTTTGAGGCTGTGAACCAGTGTCTGGGTGATGATTGGCAGAGCTTTTGGGAGGCCATAGCTTTTGAACCATTGTTTGTGAGATTGGTTCGCAGAAAACTTGCTTGTGAGCATTTGTTTGGAATACCAGAGTTGTGGGTTTAAGTGTTGCTTAAGTGTTTCCAGTTTGCCTGAATTTTTCTGGTCATAGTATTAGGCCTGCTGTACAACCAGACCAATGGGGGCTATTTTGTGTTGGTTCCTGGAGAGAGCCCACTGGGTAGAATTTAGAAGACTGGAATATGTATAGTCCTTTCCAGTATCTTAGGAGGTATTGGTTTATTATTACAACACTGTGTGGTGTAATTTTCAACTGTGGGGAAAAATGGCCCCTAAATAGTCCACTGAGTTACTGTACCATCATGCAATTGGAACAGTATTGCCAACCGTTAGATAAATGGGACAAAATCCATTATGTCAGTGCATTTATGCCATTGCATAACAGAGTTTCACCAGGGATGGAGAACCCCTTGGTGCAGAGAAGGAAAATGGTCTCAAAATCCATCCCTGATAGTAAGACACAGGAAGAAAAGGAGAATGAAGAAATGTGTCATTACAGCCCTCAACGCAGGAGACTCAGGTTAGTAGCAGGAAGACATCCTTCATCAACACCACCTCCACTAGCTACCCCTGAAGTAAGGCCCAGAGACTCAATGGATCCATCTCCATATGACAAGGAATGGTCTCCCCATCAAAGATCCATTAGGGCACCTAACTAATTGAGGGAACAGAAAAGTTCTGGAGCAAGACAGTTCCCTTTAAGGTAACATCCTAAATATGGAGTAAGTCAGGAATGCAAGCCCACTGACTACTATTGGGCCCATACTCCATTTTCCACCTCAGGCTTACTGAAGCAGAAGAATTCCAACTGCTCATCTAGGGAGAATCCTCAGAAAATGACAGATCTTGTTGCCTCCATTTTTACCACTCATCGTCCAAACTCTCCTTAACATCCTGCTAACAGCCGGTGAAAGATGGCTGGTTATAAATGAGGCTAATGAAGAGACTCAATGCCTCCACCATGAAAATCCCAATGGGACCCCAACCCAGCTGGGGCAATCACCTTGAAAAAGCCTGACTGGGACCAAAATAGTGGGGACCTAGCCCACCTGAAACATTACAGAAGGTGCATTTTGAAAGGGCTTAAGAAAGGGGTATCCAAGCAAAACATCTGAATACGATATAGGCCCTTCAGCAAAAACCAAATGAAGACCCTTCTGAATTTTTAGGAAGGATCTCTCAGGCCTATAGAAAGCACATGTATGCTGACCCACAGGCACCAGAAAATGTGCAGATGGTGAATATGACTTTTACTGGGCTAAGCGCCCAGGATATCAGAAAGAAACTCTAGCATTTGTATAAGCCATTGGACATAAATCCTTTCTAACTGATGAACATAGCTTTTAAAGTTTGTACTGCCTGGAAAGCCAGGAAATTAAAACAGGCCATGATGTTCTTAGAAACAGGGTGGGGATACCATAAGAAGAGGCAGTACCCTAAAGGAAAGAGAAAAAGCCCACTAGGTACCAATCAATGTGCCTATTGCAAAGAGAAGACCACTGAAGTAGGGAACGCCTGAAACTCAAAAGGGAGAATAGAGATGATAAAAACCCTCACTGAGTATGCTGAAAAGGAGAGGGCAGCCTGATGACAAATGAGAAAACCCAGGGGCTCCCTTCGGCATTTCCTGACCTATTACTGTTTCCCCATGGGAGCTCTGAGCACAGCTGACTGTGGTGCACAAGCTAATTGATTTCCTTGTACCTACGAGAGCTAGCTATTCAGTGGTAAACACAAAATTAAACCAGAGAAGTTCAGATGCAGCTATGGTTACTGCAGTGACTGGACAATTATAAAAACAGGCATCCCTTCAACCTTTAGAATGCCAGTTTGGGGATCAAAAGCTTATGCATTGTATTTGCTACATTTCAGTCTGCCTATTCCGTTGCTGGGCCAAGATTTTCTTTGTAAACCAAATGCACAAATAACTATTCCTACTGAAAAGCAGTAATTATGTGTAGATGTACCATTTTTTCTCCCACATTTGAAGTTCTTCTGGCTGGCCTAATAACCGAATTAGAAAAGACAAATTATCAGCAGAAAGTCAAAGTTTAATGCATGAATAGGGAATTCGCATAAACATGATAAATCCACAAATACTCCAAAGATAGTGAGGCAATATTGGTTATACAAAATATTTTGGAGAAAGGAGAAAAGGGGGAAGTGGGGTATTAGATTTCAGAAGTGAGAATAGATACCTGACAGATAGTTGAGGAGGAGCAGAGTACACAGGGCGGACAGTCCTTGCCAGGTGACACAGAAACATTGGGACACAGAGGGTATCTAGTTAACAGGCGCTCGCCTGAAACCCTCTTGTACTAACATACTTAATTCAAATTAGGCTAAGGCAGCATCCTCACATCTTCTTCCTAAATCAGGTTCTCTGTCTAAATCTCTTGGGCAGAAAAGGAGTGGGTGGATAGTCAAAGGCTCTTTCTGAGTTTTTTGCTTCTTAATAAGCAGCTGAAAAATCAATATTCGAAAGAGCAGCTTGAGGGTGGCAGAATTTTGGTCCTTTCACAAATTATTATGAATAAGAAAAATGTAAAAATAATCCCAACCCTGAAGGAGTCTACAATCTAGCTGGGTGGTAGGAACTCACTCATGAGTTCACCCATGTCCACCACATTGGTGACAATGAAGAGTGTTTCTACACAGATCACCTAATCATTTAATATGTTTCACAAAATTGTGTCTAATAGTAAAAAAACAAAAACAAAAACAAAAACAAAAAAACAACAACAAAAAAAACTTGAATCTTGCACAGGTTATATAATTTGGCCTCATGAAAATAAGGAGCTTTCCTGGTCTCCCAAATATCAGTTCAATGGGTCAAGATGTCAGGGCACTAAATGTAGTCTATCCGTAAAGCAAGATTTGATGTTGGCTCTTTGTGGCATTATTAGACTAGTTCTGAGCTAGGGTTGCCCTGTCCCTGCATAGCCTGGAACTTCTAGGTTCTTGACTCTCTCAGTAAAGAATTCAAGAATGAGTGCAAGTGAGAGTGAAACCAAATTTCATTTAGGAAGAGAAAAAAAGAGGTCAGGACATGAGTTCCTGGAGACAGGACCAGGGATGAGCCTAGGACTGGCTGCCACCACCCACTGCTCCCTTGCTGGCAGTTCTCACGGGCACCACTGTGAAAGCAGCACACATCCACGTCTGAGTCCACTTGGGCAGACCTGCAGGGAGGCACACACCAAGAGCAGTCAGCTCCTGGGACTTTTGTGTTTTAGGTTCTGAACTTTGTGGTGCCAAATTCCATCTCTGCTTTTGGGTTGGGAGGAGCCTTGTCTCTGATATATATGGTCCATTCTGGAATGATCTCTACTCGTGATGTCAGTTTTCATTATAATGATGGTATAGTGAGCTTTGAGATCAGTCTCTGGTCAATTTTTCCTCCATCTTGGATGGGTCTGGTTGCACTCAGTCTTCCTTGTTTCTGACTTCTGCCCTCTCCACAGAAGTTTCCTGCCACCAGCTGTTTCCCTTGGGGTGAACAGGGAGTGCTGAGGTGAGGACTTTGGTGAGAAGACATAACAAGTTATCAGCCTGGGATGCCCCTACTTTTCATCCCACTTGTCCAGCACTTTTTGCAAGTTCTTTCTATCCTTCCACATGATTGCTTGAAATTACTTAGTTATACTAAATTATTTCAGAGAAAACTGTCAAATATGATAGAAATCTATAAATATAAATGAGGAAAATATTGAAACAATGTACATAAAAATAAAAGTTGACCCTACAGAGATATGATAATTTGTTAAATACATAAATAATGGATAGATAGATACAAAGATAAAGGGGGGGAGGAAATTTAGACGGATGGATTGAAAGGTGGGGAGCAAGAGAATGAATAATCTAGGAGTATAAAGTTGTTAAAATAAATATTGCCTATTTAGAATCTTGTTTGGTTAGAGAAATTAGCAATAAACACATTTCACCATATCTTCTAAAATCTATGCCTATGTGTAGTTTTCTATCGTAATTATTCTAAAATAAAGAAATATGTGTATGTGTGTATCTTTCAGCTGTTTGCATGAAGGTTGGCCCATTAACATGTACATAAGAGGGGGTCAAAACACGTTTATAAGAAAATGCTAGAAAAATTCCCAAACATATTTAATCATTTTACTAAGGTTCACTACTTCCTTTTCTTCATGTCATTATTGAAAACATGTCCTTTTATTAAAGAAAGGTACTTTCTCCCACTTACTAAAATCAGATCTTATTTGTAGCACATAATGTGGAAAAATGAAAGTCTCTTCCCATAATTCACCCCATCAATTGTCCATTATTCTCTGACCTTTTTATTTATTGAAAAATTCTACACTTAACATTTTCCTCTACCCCAAACCTGCTCACACGCATTTAGAAAGCAAATGCTACCTAAAACCAGTCACGGGAACTTTTGTCATTTCTCTAATTCCAGTCCTGCTAAGTTGGAGCTTCACTTAGCCAAAACCATCATACATAATTTATCTACCCCTCTAATTTCATCAAGAACACTGAACTCTGATCATAACATCCTGTATTTTATTTTTCAATACTTCACTTTCAGTTGGACATTTCAACTATGATAATGCTTTTTTTGGCTAGTATATCATCCCCTTCTGAATTCTATACTTGCTCAGATTCCATGACTTGTCAAGAAATTGCTCTATAACAATCATCCTTCACTCTCTTATACTTCTATCCTTCTTTACATCTATTTGTTAAAATTTCAAACCCAAAACCACTTTATAATTTCTTCAATCAAATATTATACATTTTCCTCACACTGAATTTTATCTTTCTGAAGCTTAAAATTGTTCTTTTGAAACATCACCAAAATATACCTCACCGTTGTGGTTTTTCACTTGGGCTTTATTTTTCTTTGGATGCCATTCCTGCTATACTTTTTACCACATGAACTACCCAATTTTAAAGATTCAATCCAGGATTCATCTTGTTCAGAAAGTCTTCCAAGATCATCTCTAGAGGGAAGACTTCCCTCATCTCTATTCCCACAAATATATATATATATATATTTTATCATTGCATTGTCTTGTTTAAGTCTTTTCAGAAGCAGGTGCTCAGAATAGGACTTGAGGACAGGTTTTATATCTGGGAGGTAATCCCAGGAAACTTTGGTAGTAGATTGATAAAGTGAGACAAGGAAGAAAAGAGTCAATAAAAGTATATTTTCCAAAAAGTTATCACTTTGTTGACTGAAGATTAACTCCACTTGGGAACCTTGAGTGTCAATTTAGAATATACCCACAGAGTTATCCAACTCCCATCAGTTGTGGGCAGAGTGTTGCTGGTTGGAAACTGTTAACTCCCTGGCAATTCTGACATGTCTATCACTCAGGTAAAACAGGCTCCAGGACTCAGAGAGACACATTAGGTAACAATTTGAAAGTAACTGGTACAAATCAGTTACTGTAATGAAAGAGAGTTGCAAACTCTAAAGGAAATATGAGTTAAGAACCAATGGATCAGTTACATGCTTCACATGACATATTCTTTTTTCATTATTTTAAAATTTATTATCATTGTTAGTGAATTTACTAGAGTGACATTTGTTATAAAATTACAAAGGATTGAGTGTATAATTCTAAAATACATCATTGTAATGTATTGTGCGTTCACCACCACAAATCAAGTCTCGTTCTGTTATCATTTATCTTCTCATTACCCTCTTCTACCTCCCCCATCCCTCTTCCCTCTGGTGATCATCATACTGCTGTTTGTGAGCATTTTTATTATTCAATCCCCTTACCTTTTTCACACAACCTCCTAATTCCCCTCCCCTCTGACAGCTGTCACTCTGTTCCTGTACCTATGAGTCTTTCTATTTTGCCTGTTGGTTTATTTTGTTCATTAGATTCCACATATGAGTGACAACATATGGTACTTGTCTTTTTCTGACTGGCTTATTTCATTTAGTCTAATACTCTCCAGGTTGATTCATGCTGTCACAAAAGGTAATATTTCCTTCTTTCTTATAGCTGAGTGTTGCAGACTGTTCAGCCTGGTTTCAGGAGTTGTAACCCTCACCCCATGGTGGGCTGTGTAAGAGCCAAGGGACCTACTTCATCTGGGTCTGTTCAGTCAAGAGGATGTGAGCTACTAAGGAGACAAAGCTTATCTCCGTGGCAGGAGTGTTGCTTCTGCCTCATCCATCTCTGGCCCCAATGCTTGGTTGGTTAGTAAATGACAGGTAAGGCTCCTCAGGGGACGGGCAACCTAAGCCAGACACAACCACTTGGGAGGCCCTCATGAAAGGACTTAGCGGGCTGCAGCAAAGAGGATGTGATGGACCCTCGCCCCCCGGCTATTCTGACATAGCCCGAGTCCTCATTTCCTTCTGGGAGATGTCTTCTGCTTCCTAATCAGCTTAAAGCCTGAAACTGTGAGGGCAAGCAGTGCAGCCCTGTGCCAGCCAGGATGATTCCCTGGGTGATCGGGCATAAGAAAGAATTCCTAAAGTCCTGTGAAACCTGCTTTGATAAGAGTGCACTCACTTAAATGATAAGGGTCTGAGGAGGAAATGAGTATGTCTCCCAAAGTTTGGCAACCCCCTTTCCTGACAGACACTGACTCAGATTAAGCCCTCAGATTTTTTTGAAATGGTAACCATTGTTTGATCTTTGCCTCCTGACATACCTACATTCCTGTGTATTTGAACCCAGTAAAAGCCCAGTGAGGAAGGGGCTCTGGGTCATTCTCCTCTGAGAGTTTGTCCACCTCTCCTCCCCAAGCAGATCATGTCTTGGTAGTTTTTATTTTCATCCGTGATGAACGGGGAGTTCTGCAGGTGGTGCCCCCCGCATCTGAGTAGTATTCCATTGTGTAAATGTAGCACAGCTTTTATTCACTCATCTACTCAAGAACACTTGAGTTGCTCCCAAATATTCTATTATAAATAACACAGCAATGAACATACAGGTGCATATATTCTTTTGAATTAGTGTTTCAGGCTTCCTTAAATATATTCCCAGAAGTAGAATAGCTGAGTCATAAGGCAGTTCCATTTTTAATTTTTTTAGGAAACTCCATAATGTTTTCCACAGTGGCTATACCAGTCTGCATTCCCACCAACAGTACACTAAGGTTCCATTTTCTACATATCCTCACCAATACTTTTTGTTTGACGATTTATTGATGATAACTATTCTGGCAAGTGTAATGTGATATCTCATTGTGTTTTTAATTTGCATTTTTCTGATGATTAGCGATATTGAGCATTTTTTATGTCTATTGGCCATCTATATGTCTTGTTTGGAAAAATGTATATTCAGGTCCTTTGTCTATTTTTGAATTGGATTGTTTGTCTTCCTGGTGTTAACTTGTATAAATTCTTTATTTTGGAGATCAACTCCTAATCACATGCTTCATTGGTAAATATGTTCTACCATACAGGGGGTATCTTTTTCATTTTGTTGATGATTTATTTTGCTGTGCATAAGTCTTTTAGTTTGATAGAGTCCTATTTGTTGTTGTTGTTTCTTTATTTCCATTGCTCGGGGAGACATATCAGCAAAAAATATTGTTCCAAGAGATGTCTGAGATTTTATTGCCCTTAGCTCTCTCTCCAGATTTCCTCCCATGATTTTAGTCTGCTCTACCCTCTCTCTGCTGAAGTCCAGGGTGAGTGGCTGTAAATGAGATTTTGTGCATTAACCCTTTCACAGTGCCTTTGTCTTTAGCAGTCTCCAGTCTCTCACTAACAAAAGGAATCCCACTGATTTTCACAGCCAGATGTTATGTGGGTGCCTCTCCCCAGCTCTGGTGCTCTGGGCTAGAGAGCCTAGTGTTCTGTCAAGACCCTACATTCATCAGGGGGAAACTTTGCTGCTGAGATATCCTTTGGGACCTCAGCCATTGCCCATGGAAATGGGATAAAGATTTTTCACATCTCTTTTTTTATGACCAGTCTCAATGTGGCTTCTTCTGTAAATCCTTGGTTATAGGACTACTCTTGAGCTAGTCTTAAATTGGTTGTTTAGGTTTATTGCTCTATATTTTAGGTGTAATTCCAGTTTGGTCCTGGGATAAGGTGAGTGTAACATCTACCTACTCTGGCACTATCTTTCACCCTCTTTTAATATTATTTTTTGTGTGCATATCTTCTGACAAATTATGATGTTCCATGAAGGTATGTGTGTGTTTGTGTGTCTGGGTGGTATAACAAACACAATAACAAACACATATTGGTATATGCACAATATGTGTTTGTTATTGTGTATCTTTGCCTTTCTATCAGTTAGTTAGATACTAATGAAATAAGCATTTGTTGCACAATTAAAAAACAGAATGTTCAGGGACAAGATGGAGGCATAGGTAGATGTGCTTTGCTTCCTCACACAACCAAAAGAAGGACAACAAATTTAAAAACCAAGAACAATGAGGAATGACAGAAAATCAAACTGTATGGGAGTCTGACAACTGAGGAATTAAAGAGGAAACATTCATCTAGATTGGTAGGAGGAGCAGAGACAGACACACGGCAAAGCAACAGACCAAGCCAGGTAAGGTGGCAGGGGGTGAACTGGGTGGTCCCACATTCATGTGTGACTAAGCCAGGATGAACAACCAGGGAGTGAGACAGACAGCATAACCCAGGGTTCCAGCATGAAAAACTAAAGCCTCAAAACCCCTGGCTGTAATAACCTGTGGGGGTTGCAATGGTGGGAGAAACTCCAAACCTCACAGGAGAGTTTGTTGGAGAGACCCACAGGGTCTAGAATGTACACAAGCCCATCCATTCAGGAATCAGCAATAAAAGAGCCCAATTTGCTTGTGGGTAGCAGAGGGAAATGACTGATAGCCAAGAAAGCGGCATTGTTCCCTCTCTGATTCCTCCCCTACATACAGCACCACCACACAGTAAAGTGGGTTGCCCCACCCTGGTGAACACCTAAGGCTCCACCCCTTAGAATATAACAGGTGTGCTGAGACAAAACAATATGACCCAAAAGAAAGAACAGATCAAAACTCCAGAAAAAGTACTATGCAATGAGGAGATAGCCAACCTATCAGATGCCAAGTTCAAAACACTGGTAATCAAGATGCTCACAGAAATGACTGAGAATGGAAACAAAATAGAAGAAAAAGTAAAGGCTATGCAAAGTGAAATAAATGAAAATATACAGGGAACCAACAGTGAAGGGAAGGAAACTGGGACTCAGATAAATGATTTGAAACAAAAGGAGAAAATAAACATTCAACCAGAACAAAATGAAGAAAAAAGAATCAAAAAAATGAGGAGAGGCTTAGGAACATCTGGGTCAATTTTAAACCTTTCAACATCTGAATCATACTGGTACCAGAAGGAGAAGAGGAAGAGGAGGAAACTGAAAACTTATTTTAAAAATGTCCCCAGTCTGGCAAAGGAAATAGACTTCCAGGAAGTCCAGAAAACTCAGAGAGTCCCAGAAAAATTGGACTTAAGGAGGAACACATCAAAACATATCATAATTAAATTGCCTAAGATTAAAGATAAGGAGACAATCTTCAAAGCAGCAAGAGAAAGGGAGACAGTTACCTACAAAAGAGTTCCCATAAGACTATCAGCTGATTCTTAAAAGAAACCTTACAGGCAAGAAGGGACTAGAAGGATATTCTAAATCATGAAAGGCAAGGACCTACATCCAAGATTACTCTATCCAGCAAAGCTATTATTTAGAATGGAAGGGCAGATAAAGTGCTTCCCAGACAAGGTAAAGTTAAAGAAGTTCATCATCACCAAACCTTATTATATGAAAGGATAAAGAACTTACTTAAGAAAAAGAAGATCAAAACTATGAAGAGTAAAATGACACCAAACTCACAATGATCAAAAACTGAACCTAAAAAACAAACAAACAAACAAACAAAAAACCCCAAAACTAAGCAAACAACTATAACAGGAACAGAACCACAGAAATGGAGATCACATGGAGAGTTATCAGTGGGGAGGAGAAGGGGGAGAATGAGTTAAAAGGTGCAGGAAATAAGAAGCATAATTTGTAGGTACAGAATAGTCAGGGGACAGTTAAGAACAGTTTAGGAAATGGAGAAGCTATGAACTTATATGTATAACCCATGGTCATTAACTAAGGGGGGATGCTGGTGGGAAGGAGGTTACAGCATGGAGGGGGATAAAGTGGAGAAAAAAATAGGACCACTGTAATAGCATAATCAATAAAATATACTTAAAAATAAAATAAAAGACAATATGTTCAACTCTTTACCTGCAAGTTTAAGAACAATACATTAAGAATTATTATTTTGATAACCAATATTAATTAAAAATACCATTTTATAATGAACATAAGTATACCTAAATGAAAGTACAAAGATATTGGAAGATATTTGGAAATTTCACTCAACAGAGAAAAATGTAAGGCTTTGATACTTTTTGCATTTTGAAAAGCAAAAAATATTGTTATTCCTAAAACTTGTTTCCTTTTTTGGTCATTTTTCTCTTCCTTTTTATTTTAACTGAATTTATTGGTGAGTCA
Organism: Glossophaga mutica; assembly: GCA_039655065.1. Lineage (NCBI taxonomy): Eukaryota > Metazoa > Chordata > Mammalia > Chiroptera > Phyllostomidae > Glossophaga > Glossophaga mutica. Next base: position 168,121,812 of record CM077304.1, on the reverse strand, counting down.
TTGGTTGATCAAATTACATAGGTTTCAGGTGTACAATTCTATAATACAACATCTGTATATTGTATTGTGTGTTTACCACCCCAAGTCAAGTCTCCTTCCATAACCACTTCCTCTGATAATCACTATACTGTTGTCTGTGTCTATAAAGTTTTTTTCTTAATCCAATTACCTTTTAACCCAAACTCACAACTCTACTCCCCTCTGACAGCTGTCAGTCCATTCTCTATCTAGAGTCCATTACTATTTTGTTAGTTTATTTTGTTCATTATATTCCACATATAATTGAAATCATATGCATTTTTCTTTTATGACCAATTTATTTCACATAGTATAATGGTTTAAAGATACATCCATTCTGTTGCAAAGGGTAAAATATCTCTTTTTTATAGCCAAGTAGTATTGCATTGCATAAATGTACTACAGCTTTTTATCCACTCATCTACTGATGAAGACGTGAGCTGCTTCCAAATCTTGAGTATTATATAAATAACGCTGCAATGAACACAGGGCTTCATAGAGTCTTTTGAAATAGTTTTTCAGGTTTCTGTGGATACATTTCCAAAGGGGTCACTTGAAATGACTAACTAAAAAATACATATGGGTGGCCTTCAAGTGATTCTACTAAAAAATATAAAATAGTTCACAGTTAAAGCAGATTCATTCCATATCATTTTATTTGTCTAAAAACTATGAAGAAAAAAGCTTGAAAAGATTTTTAGTCAAATAATAGGAAGAAAGTTTCCATTCTAATATAATGTTGGTACATGGTATATTACAAATACAATGAAAAATAAGAGTAAGAATGAGGTAGGAAGTGGGGATGGCTGGGGTGCGGGAGATTGGTGGGAGGGAAATGGGGACAACTGTACTTGAACAACAATAAAAAAAGTTAAAAAAAGAGTAAGAATGAGATAATATATTAGGATGGTAACTCTATGAGGGGTGAAGGTTTCAACCCCACATTAGAAACCCATACTTTTAAGTCCTACACCTGACAGGTAAGTCCCTAAAACATATAACTTTAAAAGCCAATGGGGCTCACACTCCAAGTTTTATGAGACTAGTGATCTGAAAAATAGCTCTGAAATGTCATGCACACCTACCTCAGCCTCACAGCCTCACTCAGAAGCATTTGATTACATCCAGACTTCAAGTGAAAGAGGCCAACCTCCTTGTTAAAGTGACAGCTTGAAGGGTAGACATTTAAGTTAACATGTACAACTAGTAGCCTGGTAGAACACCCTCTGGGAACAGAGACTGGCACATACCATCTTCATGCTCCCCTTCGCCATACTCCCAAGCACCAGAATCACCTGGAGAGAAGCATTTACATGGGTCTGTTGTCCTATTTTTTGTGGTTGTCACCCAGGGGATGCCTCTTGACTGCCTGGCTATGAGGAACATGAGAATTTGTGTTCTTGGTCTCATGGGGTTATAACAGATCACCAAGAAAAGAAGCTTGTGTCCATTATCTGGTGCCCTTATTTTGTGTCTGCTTCCAGGTGACACCTCTAAGTTGTTTCAGGCTGTTGAACAGTGGAGAGTATTCTCATGGGTTCCATAGGACAGCAACCAATTGAGAAAGAATTACTTAAAAGCTACCACTCCCAGTTATAGCAAAAGGCTTAGGATATCTGTCTTTCTGTGAAGGATGTCTATTAGCTAAATTATTATTTCAGCTGGAGCTGCAAGTTTGTAATTAAATACACATCTATGGTCTTACTACAATTCTCTCAAGAGACCTTGGAGGATAGGCACTATCTTCACACCCTTTCCCTGACATGCTCCATAACACCAATCTCCCCAAGAGAGGAGCTCTATGTACATCTTTCATGATGGTATTTATGCCTGGTGCCTCATTTTTTTTTTTTTTTTTCAGCTTCTGCCAGGGGATGTCCCTTGATTACTTGGCTCTGGTGGCTACAAAGTTTGCATTGCTGAGTCCCCTGAAACTTTTGCAATTAAATGTTGCTTCTTGACAGGCTACTAGTCCAAATATCTGTACAGACAAGAGATGGAGTCACACATTCTAATATTTTTGTGGAGGCCGATGTAGCCTCTTGTGTCTGGACTTTGATCCGAGAGGCAAGCTTTAGGTTTGGCAAAAATCCAGTGGCCTGTGGAGCTACTCCAGGAATGCAGGCTGTGGGTACCGTATTGGTGCTCTGCCTCTACTTTACTCCAGCTCACAAGTGTCTATGAGAAAAAATGCTTATACAGTTGTATGGATCCTGGACTACTTACCACCCAGCGAACATCTCCAGAGCACCTGACACTGGTGATATTTAGGTTTAAGCTAGCAGTCTCACAGGATAGTATATATTTTATACATTTAAAAGCTGCTGCCTGAAGGTCTGGTTTACAATCAGTTTGATTTTAGATCCCTTTGGGCCACTGAAAGATCTTGACATATGCTTAAGTACTGGGAACTATTAAAAATATATAAACAGGATGCTTGGACAAGCACCAAGCTTTCAGAGTCAGTGAAGAGTCATGGTAGTGTTGAAGGGCAAGTTTTACTTCCTCCATGAGGCCAATATTTTTAAGACTAGGAGAGGTGGTTGTTTCATAAACTTCATAGAAATCAACATAGAGAGTTAAGCAAAATGAAGAAACAAAGAAACATGTTCCAGAAACATTTGTGTTCAAATGTTCAAAGAAACATTTATATTTTTCTATCATTTAGAACAAGATAAAACCTCAGGGGCGGGGGGAAGCACATTAATGAAATGGAGAGAAGCAAAGTGTTTAAATAATGGTCATAAAAAATGTTCACTGAAATTGGGAAAAGAAGAGATGAATACAGTGAAAATATCAACAAAGAGATGAAAAATATAAGGAAGTACTAAGTAGAAGTCACAGAGCTGAAGCAATTCAATAACTACACTGAAAAAAAAATACACTAGAGGAATTTAACAGCAGAAAAATGAAGCAGAAGAAAGTTCAGCACACTCTTAAACAAGACAGGAGAATTTACCCAATCAGAGCAGCAAGTAGGACATAAAAAATAAAGTGGCGATAGCTTAAAAAGACGTATATGACAACAGCAAACAGACTAACATTTGCACTATTGGGTTCCCAGAAAAATAAGATCAAGAGAAAGGGGCAGATTTATTATATGAAGAAATAATGGCTGAAAACTTTCCTAACCTATGGAAAGAAAAAGATTCAAATCCAGGAAGCTCAGAGACTTACAATCAAGATAAATTCATAGAGATCCACGCCAATGCACCTTATAATCAAATGCAAAATATTAAAGAAAAGAAGAGAATCATAAAAGCATAAAAGCAGTAAGAGAAATACAACTTGTTACGTACAAAGGCATCCTATAAGACCATCAAGTTTTTCAGCGTAAACCTTGCAGGCTGTAGGGGAGTAGACTGATATACTCAAAGTAATTAAACAAACAAAAAATTTCCAACCAGTACTGTACTTGGCAAACTTGTCATTTAGAATTGAAAGAGAGATAAAGAGATTTGGGCAAGCAAAAAGAGAAAGAAATTCACTAGCACTAAATTGGTTTTAAAAGAAGGTTAAAAAGATTTATTTAACCAAAAAAGAAAGCATGCTAACTGGTAACAAGTAAACATATGAAAATGTAAGTATAAATCTCACTGGAAAGGTGAACATATATTAAAGGTAATAGATTAATTACTTATAAAGCTAGCATGAAGGTTAAAAGACAAAAGCAGTAAAAATAACTGTCATTAGAATAATTAGTTAAGGTATATACAAGATACAAAGATATAAAATGTAACATCAAAACATAAAATGTGGGGACAAGGTAAAAACGTTGACCTTTAAAATGCAATCAAACTTAAGTTTTCATAAACCTAAAAGACTGTTCTAGATATAAGGTGTTATACAGGGGAATACAAAAATGGGTTCACAGTTGTTGACATAAAATAATACAATAATTAATAAATAATAATACAAAAATAAAAAGCTCTGTGTTTTGCATACTCACTACTGCAAGCCTATGTTTCCCCCACCCTGTGTACAAGTGTTATGGTGATCACAAAGCCAAACCCATTATAGATACACAAAAGGTTAAGAGACATGAATCTTAAGCATACCCCTAAAGAAGTCACCAAACAACAAAGAAAAAGAACAAGAGAAGAGAGTAAAAGAGAGTCACCCCCAAAACAGAGACAGAAAACAATGAACAAAATGGCAATAAGTACAGACATGTTCAAATGGCAGGAAGTGCAACGTGCTCAGCAGCAATGTTTGTTGTAACGGCCGAGGTATCAAAACACCCAAAGTGTCCATTAATAGATAAATGGATTAAAGATTGTGGTATATGTGTCCTGGCTGGTGTGGCTCAGTTGGTTGGAGTGTCGACCCATGAACCCAAAGATCACGGGTTCAATTCCCAGTTGAGGACTAAGCCCTGGATGTGGGTTTTCATTCCCCAGTTAGTGTGTTTATGAGGAGAAACTGATCAATGTTTCTCTCTCATATTGATGTTTCTTTTCTCCACCCTCTCTCTCCCTTCTCTTCTCTATCTAATAAAATAAATAAGCATATCCTAGGGAGAGGATAAAAATTTGTGGTAAGTATACAGTGGAATATTATTTAGCCACAAACATTGAAGCCTCACCATTTGTGAGAACAGAAATGGACCTGGAGGGAATTATAAGTGAAATAAATCAGAGACAGAGATGAAGAAGAAGTGATCTCTTTCATATGTAGAGTCTTAAAAAAATAAAGATTTAAAAAAAACAAACAAACCCTGAGCTTACAAACAAAGAGAACAGATTGGGTGTTGCCAGAGGTGGGATACAGGAGTGGGAGAATTTTAAATAGAAGAGTAATTCTTTGACTCTAGTTTCTGGAAATTTCTGACATCCTGTCAGTCAGTTTGACATTTATGCAGGAAACCTGATTCTCTAGTTCAGCCTAATATCATGCAAATTATAGAAAAATCATTTTTAAAGTAAGTGAATGGACTGGAGATGTGTGAATTGACATGTTAAGATTGGTTTAGTTTTGTTTCATGCATTAATTCACTCGCACTAATAATATTGTGAAAGTATGTTGATTTAACCTTAGAATAAAGGTATCTTGCATTTCGGAATATTAGCATATATTGGGACAGTAAATAATTTAAACAAATGAATGAGTTGTCAAAATAAACTTCTATAGAATGCCAGATGGCCCTGATTCCTTTCCTAGCTAATGACTCTCTAACAAGATGATTTGAATGAAACAAATTTTTCCCTTTAAAAGGAAATTTATCCAACATGAAAAAATAAACATGATTCAGTGTTTATCTACCCAAACATATTTCCTGGCAAAGAAAAAATAATTTTATTCATGTACATAACCACAGTGGTAAGAGAGACATATGTTCATATTTAGATGTTTGGGTAGGAATTTTGCACTAGCATAGCTCATTCATTAACACTAAATGTTAAAATATACAAAGGAGAGCTGTTTGTTTGTTTTAATAAGAAACTTTATAAGCTATCAACTGAAAATCATAATGGTTTCCTCAGATCTCAATTGGGTCCATTACTTCAGCTTGTGGAAATGCTATGAATGCACTGAAAAAGGCAAAGCAGTAAAGATCATGTGCGACATAGCAGATATGCCTCAAACAGGAATGCCTTCATAGCTGCACAGGGGAGAGGAAAGTATGTTTCTCTGGAGTGTTAAAAATCAATCTTTTCACTAAACCATTAGCTCAAAAATAAGTTTTTTAGATGGTGTGAATGCCCCTTTCTGTCTCTGTTGAAGGCAGTTCCTCAGGGTACAGTATAAAGACCTCTCAACCGTGGTTGAGAAGACACAGTTTCCAGGCCTCACTGTGCAAGAGAAGCACTATGTCCTTGGGCAGGACTTTGAAAGTTCTGAAGTCTTTCTTTTAAAAAATAAGAAATAATAATTTTGTCATGTCTGTATTATTAGTTTATTCTCATAATTAAATAAAGTGATTGTTATAAATACTTTGTTTATAAGCAAATAATACACAGTTTTTAATAAAGACATTTTATAACTTCCATTGAAGTCCATAAAGAGATCTAAATAATACATAGCAAGTTCATTTATTAGATGACAAAATATTTAAATACGTCAGTTCTCTGAACACTAATATCTACATTCAAGAAAAATTTTTTTTTCAGGAATATGACAATCCTTCAAAAAATTGTTTCAAAGGCTAAAGATCCACTGAAGCTAAGTCATTTTAAAGCCAGCTATCAGAGATGCAAATTAAAACCACAATGAGATACCACTTGACACCAGTCAGAATGGCCCTCATAAACAAAGCAACAAACAGCAAGTGTTGGAGAGGTTGTGGAGAAAAGGGGACACTAGTGCACTGCTGTTGGGAGTGCAGACTGGTACAACCACTATGGAAAACAGTATGGAATTTTCTAAAAAAACTAAAAATGGATATACCTTTTGACCCAGCAATTCCATTGCTAGGACTATATCCTAAGAACCCTGAAACACCAATCCAAAAGAAACTATGCATCCCTATGTTTATAGCAGCACAATTTACAATAGCCAAGTGTTGGAAGCAACCTAGATGCCCATCAGTAAATGAATGGATCAAAAAACTGTGGTACATTTATACAATGAAATTCTATGCAGCAGAAAGAAAGAAGGAGCTCATACCCTATGCAACAGCATGGATGGAACTTGAGAGCATCATGCTAAGCGAAGTAAGCCAGGCAGTGAAAGATAAATACCATATGATCTCACCTTTAACAGGAACCTAATCAACAAAACAAACAAACAAGCATAATATAACCAAAGACATGGAAATGGGGAACATGCTGAAAGTCACCAGAGGGGAGAGGGGAGGGAATTTCAGGGGAAAAGGGGAAGGATTTACAGGAACAAGTATAAAGGACACATGGACAAAAACTATGGGGGGGGGTGGAAATGGGAGGGAGGTGGGGAGGGCTGGGGTGGCGGGTTCGGGTGAGAATAAAACACAGAAAACTGTACAAGATCAACAATGAAAATAAAAATAAAAATAAAAATAAAAAAAAAAGAAGAATGTGCAACCTATGAGATTGTACTAGATTTTTGGAAAAGAAGAGAAAGTTTAGAAATAGACCTATTTATACATAGAAACTTTGATAAGATAAAGGTAGCCATGCAACTCAATGGTACACATGCTGGGAAAATGGCTCTCTAGGTAAGAAATAGAAAGCTGAATCCCTAGTTAATATAGATCCCTGATAGATTAAAGAGCTAATGTAAGTAGTAAAAACCCCAAATCAAAGAAAATTAAGGGTAAAACTACTGTTAGTGAGGGAGGATGAGAATCCTTGGTAAGATGCCCATGCACTCACCATTAGGCCAACGCTGGTCAACTTGACTCCTGGAAGGAGTTTCGTTACACTACTTTATGGTTCTGTTGCCTCAGCATCTGTGCTGTTTGGCCAAGTAGGCTGCATAATTTAATATTGAATAAGCTCCCTCATACAAGTGCATACCCTAATTGGCTATATGCAAAGTCACAAGCAAATATAAATTACTGATGGAATTTCTTCCACAATCCTGTGATCAACTGTCTCCTCTGACTCCCGGTGCCTTCCCAAATGTGCTGCTTACATGAGTGCCATGTGAGGCTTAACAAAACCCTGCTCTTTGGGTTTGAATTGATCAGTCTGGCCTTAGCCTGGGGACTCTAAAGCAATCTACCCAAAGACCCTGACAAAGACGTGCACCTCAGCTCTTGCCTCACTGTCTTCATTCTCTCTTGACCTTCCTGTTTGGGCCCTCTATGCACACTTCCTTAATGACCTTTGGATAATAAACTTCTCCATTTCACTTTATCTTGTGGTCTGTTCTTGAATGTAACTTATTATCTGGCATCTTCAGCTCTACTTAGTGTGTTCATTTGATAAGTTCATAAGAACATCACATTTTTTATTTAATAAAAGATACCAAGATACAGGTAACAAACCTGAATGCAGTCTGGGAGAAGATATTTAAGATACTAAAACTAATAAGACATCATACATAAGAAACTACTGCAAATTAACAAAAACTCATGAGAAAAAGTTGTAAAATGGAAAAAGAATATGATTAGACTTTTCACAGGATAGACAGTCCAAATTATTGTTCAACCTCATTAGGTAGTAAAAACAATACAATAGATTGAATTATTAAATTAAATTAAACAGTAACATATATGTGTGTGTGTGCGCGCGCACACACACACACACATACTCCTATCACCATGGTGGAAAAAGTAAGTATGATAGCTAATAATGAGATTGTTAAGGATGAGGGGAGACCATTCATGTCATCCATTGCTGGTGGAACTAGAAATATATAGTCATTTCAGGAAAAAAAGTAAGTATAATTAATAAAATTACTGCTGATTATACTTTATAAATCTGTGATCCAAGCTATATAATAGCATAAAACCAAGTATTATATAATACTTAAAATGTATCTCTCAAGTCAGATGATTTAGGTTCACTCTACATAGTAAGTAGTTACTGCTGAATAGTTTACTTAATTTTTCTGTGTCTCAGAAAAATTAAGACAGAAATAATATTTGATTTATAAGATTATTTTAAGGACAAGGTGAGTTTATTGATGCAATATAGTTAGAAAGACATATAGCACCTTGTAAGTACAAAAAAATATGAACTAGGGAACATGCATGAGTATGCCCATAAGTAGATTGTTGGAGCAGGGACTTGGAAGCACCCTAGGTAGCCATAATTAAGTGCATAAAAAATATGTGGCTGGAATATAGTATAAAATATTAGGCAGTTGATAAGCTTAATAATCTTGGATTGCAATAGTACATCTTAAATACTTGGAGTGAGTTTACTTGAATTAAAACAAATACCAGACTTCCTGTTTCAGGTCAGACGTAAAAACTTTGGAAACCATCATTCTCATCTTTAAAACAAGAAAAAAAGCTGAAAAAAATTGAAAAACAACAATTCTTTTAACATCCATTATCAATTGAGGTCATAAATTGAGAATTGAGGTCATAAAGTAAGTCTCTGCTGCAAACTGAAGATAAAAGCAGCTTTCAAAAACCACAGCTTCCTGGGAGCAGAAGCTTTCACTGGAGTTAATAACTGGTAAGACTATTATCCAAAATATGCAAACAAGCAAACAAAAAAACCCTCTTAAATTTCAACAATAAGAAGATAACTCAATGGACAAAAATATAAACAAAAACTTCACAAAAGATAAAAGGCAGATAAAAATAGAAATATGATCCTTAACATCATATGTCATTAGGAAATTGCAAATTCAAATAACATTGAGATACTGGTACATATCTACCAGTATGGCCCACACCGAGAACACTGACAGCCAAATGTTGTTGAGGAGGTGAAGCTAAAGGAACTCTCATCACTGCTGATAGAAATGCAAACCAGCACAGCCACTCTGGAAGACATGTTGGCAATTTCTTATAAAACTAAACAAACTTTTACCATTCTATCCAGTGATCATCATCTTTGATATTTACCCAAGGATTTGAAACTTACGTCCACACAAAACCCTGTACACAGACATTTATAGCAGCTTTTTAAAAATAATTACTACAACTTGGAAGCACTTGTACTTCAACACACTCTGCATACATTCAAACAATAGAATATTATTCAACAATTTTAAAAAGAATAAGCTATCAAGTCACCGAAACACGAGGAGGAAATGTGAATGCATATTACTAAGAGAAGCCAGACTGAAAAGGCTACAAGCAGTTTTATTCCAAGAATATAGCACTATGGAGAAGGCAAAACTGTTAAGACCCTAAAAAGATTAGTGATTACAGTGGTTGAGGGGACAAGGGGGTAGGATGAGTGGAGCACAGGCATATTTAGAGTGGTTTAGCTAGTGTATATCATATCGTGACAGTGTATACCTGACATTTTATATTTCTTAAAACTATACAGCTCAAAGAGTGAATCCTAATGCAATTGATGTGCTTCAGTTAATAATAATGTATCAGAATTGTTCCTCAATTGTAATAACTGTACTACATGGAAAGTTTTAATAATAGGAGAAACTGGGGGCAGGTATGTGTGAACTCAGTACTTTCTGCCCAATTTTGATATAAAATAAAACTGCTCCAATAAAGTCTGTTAATTAAAACTTACCAATGCCCAGACTGGTGTGGCTCAGTTGGTGGGGCATCATCGCACAGGGTGAAAGGTTGCTGGTTTGAGTTCCCGTCAGGGCACATGATTAGGTTGCAACTTTGGTCCCTGGCGGGAGCATGTAGGAGAGGCAACTGATTGATGTTTCTCTCTCACACTGATGTTTCTCTACCTTTATTTCTCCCTCCATCTCCTCACTCTAAAAATAAATTTAATTACAATTAAAAACACTTAACAATGAAACAACACTTATGAGAGGGGTTCTCCCCCCAGAAAACCAGAGTTATATTCTGGAGGGTAGGCCCTTTATTGTACAGGTTTCCCTCACTAGGTGAATGTTGTAGGAACCCATCCGTTTCAGTGTACCAGTTGGTGTTGTGAGAGGTTGCGTTCGGCTTCAGTGAATTTTGTTGAAGACTCTTTGAACGTGTTTGCCCATTTCATGATGGGTGATTTATGAACAGACCTGCCCACATGTTACTGAGTGTTCAGCAATTTTTGACCCCAAATAGCATGACTCCCATGTCTCTCGCTCCCTATTCATCCAATATGGCCCTGAGTGACTTCGTTTCTATTTACCCAAATGAAAAAAGTCCTCAAAGGGAAACAATTTGCCAGCATGGAAGAGGTGAAACAACAAACAGCAGAAACACTAAAAGGCATAAAAATCCATACGTTCAAAAATCGTATGGATTGAGCAGTGGGAAAAACACCTCAATAGATGTATTGTATCAAATGGAGAGGGCTTTGAAGGCAACTGAAGTTTCAACATGTAAGAATAAATACACAACCTTTTATAAACAAATTCTCTTTGGGGGGTTCCCCTTCTAAAGACATATATCAAACTTACTAGACTGGATGAGGGAGAAAATAGGAGTCAGGAAAAAATATCAGAAAGGAAATAGTGAGATGAGCCATTAATGACAAAACTAGCATAATAAAAACTGAGGAATATATTAATAACTTATTTCTTTCCAGAAGACCTCACATAGAAAAGAAAGCACTAAGAATTTTCCTTTATACTTATATTGACAAGCATCAATCTTGGCAAAAATTAATTTGGAAAGTGTTTCATGATAAAGAGCACAGCAAGAAGGTAGAGAGAGACAGATGGAGGAAATAGGCCAAGATCTCCTCTACCTCTAAGTAAAGGCTCTTTAACAAATGTAATAAATTTTCTGATCTAGCAAAGCTGGTAAGAACTCGGCTGGCTTCTGCAACTGACTAAGCAGCAATGGTCATTGTGCCTGAAAGTTCCTTTATTTATTATTTTAAAGATTTTATGTATTTATTTTTAGACTGAGGGGAAATGAGGGAGAAAGAAGAGAGAGAAGAATCAATGTATGGTTGCCTCTCACACATCCCCTACTGGGGACCTGGCCCACAACCCAGGTATGTGCCCTGACTGGAAATTGAACCTGCAACATTTTGCTTCACAGTCCAGTACTCAATCCACTGAGCCACACCAGGTAGGGCTGAAACTTCCTTTAAATCACTTTAGTATTGATGCTGTGATACAACGCATATGTCAATTCCTTTTATCTTTGACTTATAGGAATGGTCAATTGAAGTAATCAAGATGCAAGCCTTTTGAAATCGCTATCTTGATCAACAACTAATGGTATGAAAATTAGCATACAATGAGCAAAATGACTTGTTAATTGTTGTGATGAATGTAGGAAACAGGCTCTCATTAGTAAAGTTAAAGATATTCAATATATGTAGTTTAGCTGAAATATTTCAGAGACTCTCTCCCCACCTTTAATTACCTAGGTATAAGTATCCAACTATTCTGGAGGTTGGCTTTATCCCACAAAGTAACAGCATTAAGGTGTTGTGGTACATTGTGTCCTGGCAGTGGTTTTCATTTCTGAATCCATACCTTAAAGAGGTGTGAGCAAGTGAAAGGCCAGAGAGCTGGGACTTTTTTTGTTACCAGGATAGATACTTGCTTTGTTCACAATATTTGTTTAATAAGTATCTGTATGTCTGGCAGAATCTGATTGAGACTTTGCTCACCAAATGTTCTACGGGAATATCAAATTGAGAGTATGTAAGTGGACAAATGTAATAAAATACCATAACAATAAGTGCAGTGTGAATTTAGTGCTGTTTGGATTTAGTTACAGGAGACCATGAGTTGTAAAAGCAGTTTGAGAGTAAAAACAAGAAAGTAGAAAGAGCAAACTGGTTATTTTTACAGAAAATATCAATATACTTCAAGAGATAAGTTTGTCCATCCTGGGTGTTGATTCTGTATCGCTTAGATAAGGAGCCAGCTGGCACACAGGGCCGCTCCCCACTTTTTCTCAGTGGGAGCAGCTGTATCCAAACTCAGCTTCCCAGTGAAGCAGTGGATTTCTTCACTCAAGCAGGGAAAATCCCTTATGCCCTCAAGGACTCCAGGTGCTATGCAGCTGGCATTCCCACAAAATTCCTGTTAATATAGTAGTATCCAAATCTACATTGCCTGGTGCCAAGTAGTTTATACAAACTGACAAAAGTACTTACACCTGCGTGATAAAGATTAGGACAGGCCCAAACACACTTCTATCTGCTACTATAGGAGAATGAGAGATTTATGCTTTCTCTTTTCATGGGAACCCTAATCACGTAAAAATTTGCTTCCCTAACAAAGACTATACCTCTCCCCAGCCCATGCTGCAAAATGGCTCCTGCATTCTGATGTGCCCCAGGGACAGTGAGGGAGGTTGCTGAGGATGGGTAGAAGGGTATTGTACGAGCAGCATAAGACGAAAGCTGTCAAAAGAAATTTTATACTTGGGAGTAGTCTTTAGTTTTATAGAGTAAAATAGACTGGAAATATTTGAATGCTAAAGGGAAGTGATAAAGAGGGGAAGATGTTAAAGATCATAAGACGTACAGGGTAATCGATAGAGAAAAAGTCCTAAGAAAGGCGGAGGGCCCACTATCCAGGGCACAGGCGTGGAGACACTCAATAGTCCTGTGAACAGCTTCCCTGCTGCATCAAGAGCTGAGGCTAGTTGCTGCAGGCAGTGGTTTGTAAGAGCTCTCTACATAGAGTCTCAGGTGATTTTTAGTGCTCTCTCTATCTGGGCCAGGTTAAGCCATAGGATTCTCCCAACCCTAATTATCATGATCAAGGAATATGCTCCTCCTGGTTTGACCCAGGTCTGGCATCCATACCTATCCCTAAACCAGTCCTTCTGGTAAGGGGCACACACACACACTTGCACTAGTCAGGGCAACACTAGCTGCTACACAAAATCATGCTTCACAACAAAATACGCACTTATTTCTAGGCACCAAAGAGTTGGATGGGTCCTCTGTATTGTTGGAAGTCTCTCCTATGAATAATGATTTAGGGATTACAGCTTTTCTATTTGTGGTTAAACTCTCCTCAATAGATGGCTTACAGTATTGCCTTTCACATGTGATTTGAACTGGTAGAAAGAAAAAAAAGATAAAAAACTGTAACAAGAGACAAAGAAGCCACATGTAAGGTTATAGGAGTTGATTCATCAAAAGGATTCAGCAATAATTATATGCACTTAAAGTCAGAGCACCTAAATATATTAAGTAAGCACTTATAAAAGACCTGAAGGGGAAAAGAGTCAATAATGCAATAGTAGTATGAGGCTTTAATACCTCACATTCAAAAATGGATACATATTCCAAACTCCCCCCAAAATCAATAAAGAAACACTGAACTTAAGTATACCTTATGTCAAATTAACCTAACAAACACACACAGAACATGGCATCATCCGACAGCAACAAAATACATATTCCTATCAACAGCACACAGAGTATTCTCTAGGGTAGATTTCATGTCAGGTCACAAAGCAAGCCTTAGCAAAGGTGAGAGGAACGAAGTCGTACCATGTATCTTTAAAATCACAATGTTGTGAAATTAGAATTCAACAACAGGAGGAAAATTGGGAAATTAACAAAAATGTGAAAACTAAACAACACTCCTGAATAATCAATGAGCCAAAGAAGAAATAAAATTAAAAACCTTGAAACAAAAATCAATGAAAACACAACACACTAAAACCTATGGGATGCTGCAAAAACTCTTCTAAAAGGGAGTTTAATAGTGATAAAGACCTATATTAAGAAAGAAAGAAAAATGTCAAGTAAACCAATGAACTAGGAAAAAAAGAATGAAATAAGCCCGAGTTAGCAGAAAAAAGAAAATAGAGATTACAGCAAAAATGAATGAAATTGAGATGAGAAAAATTCAATGAAACTGAAAGCTGTTTTGAAAAGATAAACAAGATCATGAAGCCTTTAGATAGATTAACGAAAAGAGAGAGAAAACAAAATCAGAAATAAAAGACATTGTAACTGGTACCATGGAAATATGATGTCTATAAGAGACTTCTAAAAATAATTATATGTCAACTAATTGGATAACCTAGAATAAATAGACATATTCTAGTAAGTATATGACCTACCAAGATTGAATCATAGAGAAATAGAAAATCTGAACAGACGAATAATGTTTTAGGAGATTAAATAATTAATCAAAAGCCTCCCCACAAAGAAAAGCCCAGGTTCACAAGGTTTGCTGATGACATCTACCAAACATTTTTTTTAATTAATGCCAATTTTTCCACACTTTCCCAAAAAATAAAAAAAGGAGGGAAAGATTCCAAACTCCATTTTATGAGGCCAGCATTACACTCACACAAAAACTAGATGAGGACACTGTCAGGAAAAAAAACCACAGGTTTATATACCCTTGATAGATAGATGTAAAATTTTCAACAGTATCCTAGCAAACTGAATCGAAATGCACATCACAAGGATCATGCATTAATGATCAAGTAAGATTTACTCCTGGGAGGGAAGGATGGCTTCACATATGCAAATTAATAAATGTGATACAACACCTTGACTGGATAAAACATAATATTAATATAATTGCCTCAATGAAGGCAGAAAAATTCATTTGATAAAAATTAACATTTTTAATGATAACTCTAAACAAATTTGATATAGAAGGAACATACCTCAAAATAATAAAGGTCATATATAATAAAACCATACTAATAACATAGTCAACAACTTATAACTTTGTGAAAAGTTAAAAGATTCCCTGTTGCCCTGGCTGGTGTGGCTCAGTTGGTTGGAGCATTGTCCCATAACCAAAAGGCTGTGGGTTTGATACCCAGTCAGGGTACATACCTAGGTTGTGGGTATCATCCCTTGTCCAGGCATGTATGAGAGGCAACTAACTTGTGTTTCTCTTTCACATGGATGTTTTTTTCTTAATCTTCCTCTCTCTCTTTCTAAAATAAAAAAAAAAAAAAAGAAAGAAAAATAAAAAGTCCTCAGGTAAGTAAGGATTAAAAATGTTTTTTAATTAAAAAACACCTTTCCTGCTAAGATCAAAAACATGACAATGTTAGCCATTCATCTAACTCTTTTTTAACATACTACTAGAAGTCTTAGCCAGAGAAATTAGGCAAGAAAAAGGAAATAAAAAGTCTCCAAATAAGAAAGGAAAAAGTAACATTGTCTCTGCATATTGCATGATGTTATAAAAACCTCTAAAAATCCACCAAAATATTTTTTAAAAATGTTTATTTATTTTAGAGAGAGAGGAAGCAGCGGGGGGCGGGGGGGGGGAGAGAGAGAGAGAGAGAGAGAGAGAGAGAGAGAGGAAAACATGGATTGGCTGCAACCTAGGCATGTAAACAGGCCCTGAACAGGAATTGAACTCCTAACCTTTTGGTGCATGGGAGATGCTCCAATCAACTGAGCCACAATGGCCAGAGCAGAAGACTTTTAGAATTAATAAACAAATTCAGTAAAGTTGTAACCTGAAAAATCAACATACAAAACTCATATTTTTATACACTAATAAAGATTATTTTTAAAGGAAAAAATAAAACAATCCTATTTATAATAGTACTGAAAATCATAAAATGCTTAGGAATAAATTCAACCAAGGAGTTGAAAGATCTATAAAGTGAAAACTATAAGACATTAATGAAAGAAACTGAAGAGGACACGAATAAATAGAAAGACATCCCATGTTCAGGATAAACACAGACATATCCATGTCTGCCTATATTATCCAAAGACATTTATAGATTTAATGCCATCCTTATCAAGATTCCAATGTCATTTGTTTACAGAAGTAGAAACACAATTCTAAAATCTATATGGAGCCCCAGAAGACCCTGAATAGATAAAGCATAAAGTGGGATGCATCACATTTTCTGATTTCAAATTATCTTACAAAGCTGTAACAATCAAGTCAGTATGGTACTGACATAAAAAGAGGTGCCTAAGACACATAGACCAAAGGAACAGAAGAATCAAGAGCCCAGAAATAAACCCATGAATGTACAGCTAACTGGTATTTGATAAGGGAGCCAAGAATACCCAACGGAGAAAAAACAATCTCTACAATAAGTGCTCCTGGAGAAATTAAATATATTCTCATGTAAAAGAATTAAAGCAGACTGCCATCTTATACCACTTAAAAAATCAACTAAAAATGATTAAAGACTTAAATGTAAGGCCCAAAACTATGAAACCACTAGAAGAAAATGTCAGAAAAAAAAGTTTCTTTACAGGGGTCTAAACCTTTCTTTACAAGTGCTAAACCTTGCAGGGACCAGTGTAACCAGCTCAATCACTTTTACCTTTTCATTTGCAAATATCCTTCTTCTGTGATGTGATTAGGAACATTGGATCCTTTGTTGTAACCAGTGCATAGTAAGTGAAGACGGTCTTGTATTGTGAGGAGATATAGAATAAAGGCCTGTCATGGGGGAGGCCTGGGCTTTTGCTCCCCTTGAGAGAAAAGCCATGCTGTCGTCCTTTTTCCTCCACCGGACTCGGTAGTTTGTGTGTGTATTTTATTTCATCCATAATGATGTGGACACTGCTAGCTGGTGCCCGCATCAACTTATCCTTACCTCACACTTTCTAAAAAATCCAACAAATCCTGTAGGCCTTACCTTTAAAATAAATCTAGAATCGAAATATGCCGACCTTTACCACTCATGACCAACCCACCATCCTCCCTTGCTTAGACCACTGCCTAAGACTCATAACCGGTCTCCCTGTTTCAAACCCTTGCATTTCAGTCTATTAGCAATAGGGTCTCTTTTCGACATGAAAATCACTGTAATCTCATTAAAAACTCTGATTACATACTGCCTCAAAATCCTCCGATGGTTTTCTGCCTCAAAATCCCCCAATCGCTTTCCATCTCAGTCAACACGACTGTCAATATGCTTACAACAGATGGATTACAAAGCCTACATTATCTGGCCCTCTTTTAGTTCTTCGACTTCACCTATCATTCTCACATTGGCCATTCTGCCTCTAGGCTGACAGGGTTCCTTGCTGCTCCCTAAAAAACATATCTATTACACCTCAAAGTGTTTATGTTTCCTGGTCTCTTTAAGAAATGGACATAACATTGAATCTATAAATTGCTTTGGGTAGTATGGACATTTTGATGATGTTAATTCTTCCAATTGATAAACATGGTACATGCTTCCAGTGGTTTGTGTCTTCCTTTATTTCTTTCTTCAGTGTTTAGTTTTTTGAGTACAGGTCTTTTACCTCCTTGGTTAGATTTATTCCTAGGTACTTTATTTTTCTTGTTGCTATAGCAAATAGGATTTTTTTCCTGATTTCTGTTTCTGATATTTCATTGTTGGTCTACAAAAATACTATATAATCTCATGTTTAAGTAGAACCTAATCAAAAAAGCAAGAAAAATATAACCAATGACATTGAAATTAAGAACAATCTGACAGTAACCAGAGGGGAGGTGGGAGGGAATAATGGGGGGGAAGGGGAAGGGTTTTCAGGAACAACTATGAAGGGCACATGGATAAAACCAGGTGGGATGGCATCGGGGGAGGGAGGTGAGGATGGCTGGGTTAGGCGGGGAGTAGGGGGGCGGTAAATGCAGACAACTGTACTTGAACAACAAAATAATTTTAAAAAAGAAATGTACATAACAGTTGTGCAAAATGACTACATAATTTAACTTTCCCATGAGCAGTATTTAAGGGTTTCAGCACCTGCATGTCCTAATGCACATTTAGTATGCCAGTCTTTTTAATTTTAGTTATTCTTATAGTTATATAATGGTATATTATTGTGGTTTAAATGAATTTTCCTAATGATAATGCTGCTGGTCATTGTTTAATTTGCTTTACTGATATCTGTATATTATCTTAGGTTAGGTGTCTGTTCAAATATTTTATCTACTTTTAATTGATTGCTTTAAAAAAGTTCATTGTAAGTTAGAGTTATAGATTAGAGATATCCCTTCTATAGCAGATATATGATTTGCAAAGAATTCCATGCCATGTGTGAAAAAGTATTATTTTGTTCCAACCTGGATGCATTTTATTTTTTTTCCTTGTCTGATTTAATTTTTATATATATATATATATATATATATATATATATATATATATATATATATTATGTTTCAGAATTAAATAGTCTTTTTGCAACTTTTTATTTGCTGCTTTCTCTATGAACAAAAACTTTACCAGTTGTGGCAGATGAAACACTTTAAGTGCATGGAGAGAGGGTGTTTAGCATATTGCTAGGATACCATATTCACATCTTCCATAACAACGGCAGTAATTATGTGCCTCCTGGTACATAGTATTAGAAACACTGCCGGTTATTTCTCAGCATGCCACAGAATTAACTCTCATAGTGTTTATCATCTATTTCAAGCAGCTCATCTGCCAAGCTGACCTATACTGTAATCAACTAAATTGTATACTTTTGCTATATTTGCATTTTATTTCCAGTTTTCTCACACATGCACACTTCTCATTCGTTCTCTGAAATAGCCTTGCTTGTAAATTAAGACTCAGTAAATGAATTTTCTCCCCTCAATTTTCAGTTTAATTTAAAAAATACATAACATTTTTAAATATTAAAAGTTTCAATATTTAATATATTTTTAGATTTCAGTGAAACATATCTTCATAATCTATACTTCCTATAGTAAAGACAGAGTCATCTAAACTATTCCTTTAGCATTTACATTGTTTGAAGTACATTTTTACTGATTAAAGTCAAGCCCGCAACGTATTATTTTTAAAAATATACAATTTTTGTTATATTTTCCATTATCATTTAGTCCCCTTATATCCTCCTCTCCCCAAAAAGCACCGCCCTGTTGTCCATCTCCACGAGTTCTTTTCCCTTTTTGCTCAATCCTTCCACCCCTAACTCCCCCCACACCACTAGCTGTCATCTGCTCTCCATCCATGAGTCTGTCTCTGTTTTACTTGTTAATTTGGTTTGTTCATTAGATTCCACATATGAGTGAAATTATATGGTATTTGTCTTTTTGTGACTGGCTTATTTCACTTAGCATAATGTTCTCCAGGTCCATCCAACTGCTGCAAATTATTTTTAATAACACATTTCAGTGCCAGAGAGTATTCAGTTTAGCATTATGAGATATTATTATTTTTTAATTCATGGTAAGTCTGTTGTCTTGCAGGCATAGCAATCCCGTTGTATTTTATAAAAGTATTCAATCCTTCTTTATCTTTTTGCCCTTATTTATAAAGTAAACATAAAGCTATCTAATTCTAAGGAATGTTAACAGTGATCATTTGATGTTTGTGAAGCTTTTAGCACAGCGTCTAACAACATGTAAGTGGTGAATAAATGGCCATTATAACAATTTCATATTTTAGTTGAGGAACATCTTATACACAATGGTGTACAAAAGTAAGTTAATAATGATAAATAAGAATACAATAATTAACAAATAATAATATAAGAATAAACTCTGTGATTTGCATACTCACAAATGGTAAAGCTGCCTTTGCCCACCCCTATATTTTACCTCCCCAGCCCTTATCAGCAGGTGGATTTAAAATAAAACCCTGCCTTCTGAAAGTTTGTGTGTGAGTATAGCTGTCTAAAAATTATATGCACATGTGGAATTTCATAATAAAAGTTTACTGCTTATTCATAGCCATATATTTCCTTAGAGCTGACATGGTGTTGAATTTTTTAATGATATCCTTTGAAATCTGTAAGGAGTTTTTAGAACAGTTCTGGCTTTCATGCTTGAAATAAGGCTCCTTACTGTGGCTGACTTTAATCACCCTCAACAGCATACTGGGCTCTGCTACTAGGGTGGCTAATATACTTGCAGAAATGTTTCTTTCGAATCATCCCAGGTCTTCTAAGGTGAAACACTCTAAATAAATAATACAGCTACACTGTAGCTGGTGCTTTTTTAACCCAAAGCACATCACTGCAGATGCTGTTTGTTTCCTACTTTAAAATCTCATGGTGTCAGAATGTCTGGATTATAGCTGATCCTGAAACAGTAACTGCAAAAGAAATGTGGCCTGGTTAAGAGTTGTGGCCATTGAGATGAATGTGCTGTGCATCAGCGCTTAGAAAATTTTATGAAAGGTCTTTTTCTCCTTGTTTTTCTTCCTACCTACTGCCTGGAATGAACAACTGATGTATGGAGCTTCTCTTTTCAGGTTGGGCTTTGAACCCTTAAGTTTTAGAAATCAGAACACAGAGAAAAGAAACAAACAAACAAAAAAAGATCACTAAATTCATGGGTCTTGTAGAATCACCATATTCTCTTGGTCTACTTGAATGTTGACTTCTTGTCACTCACAAATAACCTTTGTCCTTGCGAAAGCACCCCTGCACTGAATTTTATACAGCATGGAGGCAAACCTGATATAATTGCCATCAAGATACATCTTCATTTTTCTGTAACTTGTTTGCCTGAGAGAATTCTGGTAACTTTTAAATTTCAATTGCATAGTATTTATTTTACTGTGGGATGAGTATTCTAAAGCATGTTTCTATTATGAATAATCTGATTATTATAAATAGTAGTTTGGCTAAAGTTCCAAAGAATGGCCATACCGAGTATTAGTGAGGATGTGGAGTAAACAAAATTTTCATGCACTACTGGTAGAAATGAAAAATAGAACCTCTACTGTGCAAAACAGCTTGCTCATTTCTTCAAAAGGTAACATACAAATATCATGATTCGCTCTTTTTTTTTTTAGCAATTATCCCAAAGAAATAAAAGCAAGCATTCATTAAAATAGCTGTGCACAAATGTTGAGAGCAACTTTATTTGTAAAATAAATTTTAAAATCTTGTATAACTTAAAAGCAGAAAAAGAACAAATATCCATCATCTAATTAACAGATAAATAATAGTATACCTATGAAATGGAATATTCTTCAGTAATGTAAAGAAATGAACTATTGATATGAACAACATTGGAAAATCTTAAAATAATCATGGTAAATAAAAGAAGTAAAAATAATACATACAGAATGATTACATATATTTATAATTCTAGGAAATTAAAATAATTTACAGTGACAGAATGCAGGTCAGTCATTTTCTGGGGACAGACGTGTGTTAGTGAAAGACAACGTTTGTAAAAAAAGCTCATGAGTCTATTTGGAGGGTGGAAGTATATGTTCATTACCTTGATTTTAGTGATTTTTATTGATAAGTACATGAGTATATACATATCAAAATATATACCTTAAATAGATACTGTATGCCAGTCATAACTATACTGTAACAAGTAATTATTCATCAGTGCATCCCTTCCATTCCAGGAACATTGTGGGAGAATTCTCATATGTTCTTTCAGCCAAGGATTTCATATTCTGCATAATAGTGACGAAGTAAGGGAAAGCCAACTGCTAGCAAGGTGGTTTATATTGATTATCTCATGAAATCCTTATGGCAATACTATGGGATAAGAATTCTTCTCTTTAATTTACACGTTAGAAAAAGTTGACCAATTTGCCAGGTTTGAAACCATGTTTTAGAGCCTTTAAGAAAAAAAATTGCCCTGGCTGGTGCGGCTCAGTGGACTGAGCAAGAGCCTGCAAACCAAATGGTCCCTGGTGTGATTCCCAGTCAGGTCACATGCTTGGGTTTCGGGCCAGGTCCCCAGTGGGGGCATGAGAAAGGCAACCACGCATGTTTCTCTTCTTCTCTTTCTCCTTCCCTTCCCATATCTCTAATAAATAAATAAATAAAATATTTAAAAAATAAAACAAAGAAAACAAATTCTCTCTGGAAGAAACAAGGCCAGGGCATTGGAAGGGAACTCTAAGCAGAATCATGCCTCCTGCAATTACTCAGAATATGGACCACAATTATAGAAAATGACAAAACTATATACTAACTGTGCAATCGATAGAAAGTAACTCTACCTTTTTGGACAACCATTTTATTTCATCATTGAAAAATGAAAGAATAGACTAAATGATCAGAAAATTTCTTTTAGTTCCAGAGTTATGTGTTTCTGTGAGTGATGGCCAAAGTGAATGCTGGGCATCGTTAGGAACTAAATGAAGCACTGAGGTGATCCATCCAGGAAAGGTGTACCATCTCAGGCAAAGCAAAAACCTAAGGCCTCCTGAGTGAATGAATTGATAAACTTTTGACCATTGCTCTACAGTCAGGACTCCGTTAGAAGGCATCAATATCTCCGGGGCTTGTCTTGTCTTTTGTGAGTCCGGGACTGTGATTAGGAATTTTCCCTGAATCATATTACATGTTACAAGTTATTTATTAAGGGAGGAACATTTCACACAAAATTGGATTTATTTCACAGTAGGTTTTAAATGTACTTTATAGTGTATGATTTATTTTTAATTAGAGGCCATCTGTTATAACTCAGCCTATTAATGCGTTAGCCTTTCATGTCCGGAAACCGGCTCCACATTCAGCAGTCGATAAGCCTAAAATCATCCTAGCTACATACGATCCAGCAGGGACATATTTAACAACACCGAAAATAGTTGCTGGTTAAAAAGAAGACTTATATTCTTGTTTACTAATTTAACAGACCATTACTTGTGAAGAGTTCATGTTTTCTTTATAAAATAAAAACCAAGTGATTTCATTTCTCTAATCTAAATACATAATCAGAATTATACTCCTAATAAATATTCTTGCTATATCACATTATAAGCATTAATTAAAACAGCTTATATTAAATTTGGTTATGCATATGAACTGAATTTAAAATTTATTATGCTTCTTTGACATATTTTAATTTTACCATGAAATTTGAAGGGTTTTAAAAATATTGCCAAGAATCCTTTAATCCTCTCTGAGACAGCATGGCTCAGTGACTCAGAGTGCAACCGAAGCTTGAAATTCCAGTCTTAGTTATTAGTTCATCTACTGGGTGATTTAGAGCAAGGCACTTAACTTCACCGATTCTTCATCAGTAAAATTGGGTTGGTGGAAGCATGCCTCTAAAGCACTGTGAATAAATATAAGGAGCAATTGGAGAATAAATTGCAATATTTATTCCATAAAAATAAAAATAATTAAATTGCCATTGTTTAGCATAAAACATCAATCCTGAGGCAAATAGGTAATAGAATTATTGTGAGTCATGGACCCATTGTGAGCCTTTGAAACTCATTAATGTGACACAAAACTCATGAATTAAATAAAAATCTTCATTGGTTAAAAACAGATTATATGGTTCAAGTTGAATTCAATATTAAGACAGAATGTAAATTCCAAAACATCAAGAATGTTGCAGTCCATAATCCATACACGTGCTTATGCTGATTGCTGCAGATACAGTTTAATGGTCCTTGTTCTTAGCTGGGTGGAGGCAAAGTAATTAAGTATATACAATATATCATATCATTATCAATATAAGCTGACATTAGAGAAAAATGAAATTTAATCTCTTTGCCCCCCAAAATAAGAAAACAAGGAAAAAAAACATATTCCCTGAAGACCACAATTTCTGATGAGACCCCAATGAGGGCATGGTTGGGGTCCATGGGCTTTTACATAAAGAGGCATTGGCACTGTCCTGCTCCTCTCAGGTGTTCGTTTTGTTGGGAAGAATCATGAACCTGAATTAGGTGCCTCTTAGTACCCAAACATCAAAAAACGTCAAAATAGCATCCCAAACAAGAAATGGCTTAATTCATGACTTTGAGTTTTAACTTCTTATAATTATTGTTATTTAATGTAACATTCTAATGTACTCACAGCACATAAGAAAAGCACAGGATGCAGTGGTAAGAAGGCTACATGATCAGAACATGAGTCTTTTAGATACTCTTTCTGTTTATTTCTAAACATTTTTAGTAAGATATTGATGTATGTTAGAAAAAATACGTCTTTTTCTCATAACTAAACATGCCAGGATTCATACTGTTATAAATCCAGCAATTTCTCAGTTTGTAAATGATAAAACACCTAACTCTGTATTTTCTACCATTTCCTATCACACTGGCCTTGTTGGGAGGAACAGGTTTTAGCCGAAGTATCCCTGGTTATACGTTAACTAAAGAGAGAGATTGTGATGGGTCAGTAAAATTCCACCACGACTTCAGCCTAGGACTTGGACAGCCAATCAGGCATTCTCTGCTGCCATCCCTGAGGATGGCAGCTGGAGCTCAGTCCAGGGTCTTATGTCATGGTAGACAAGCAGCAGTACGTCAGAGTATGCTATCTTGAACAGTGTTTATATCCTCTATGTTAGATATGCCTTTAATACTAGATATGCAAAAGAACATAAATCCTAATCCAAATTAGAATGTTTTTGAGATTATTTTCCCAAAAAGAAAGAAACAAACAAGCCACCCCTGCGATGAAAAATCAACCAAAATGAAACATTATTTTTTCCTTTTTATTGAATTTGTTGGGGTGAAACTAGTTAACAGATTGTTTAGATTTCAGGCGCACGGTGCGACAACACATCATCTGTGTACACTGTGTTATGTGCTCACCACCCCAAGTCAAGCCTCTGCCCATCACCATTTATCCCCCATACTCTCCTCCCCCTCCCTCTGCTCCCCTCACCCCAGAAATCACCACACTGCTGTTCATGTCCATGAACTCTGTCTCTTGTTTTCTTTTCCTCAGTCCCTCCACACCCACCACACAGCTCCCCCAAACCCATGACTATCAGCCTGCTGTCCATCTATGAGTCACTGTTTTGCTTTTCAGTTCATTTGTTCATTAAATTCCACATATGAGTGAAATCATAAGGTACTTGTCTTTTATCTCAAATTCCATGTGAGAAAGTTGAGGCACATTTTGTGACACAACAAAGTAAAGCACTTTCTTTTCTTTTTTAAATTGTGTTTGAGATTAAAAATATGTTCACACCACTAATGTCTTTGTATCTTACATGTTTTGCTTTATATTAATTGAGCATCTATACATTTCTCTTCTATAAATTTTTCTTTCTTTATATTCAGAAAAGCATGCTTATATTATTAATCAAAATGGTAGCTAAAAATACCATGCACATAGCTTACTGACATAGGAATTTTAATACATTAAAAAAAATTATCCCCTGTGAAATTAAAATCATCATATTTATAAACTTTGGTTTTAAAATCATCTTAAAATCTGATATATTAGTTCTCTGATAACTTATGCTCTGGTTAAGGAAAAACATCAGCATAAGCTTGATTGCAGCAAAACTTAATTATTTTTCTTGATATCAATTGCACACCTGTGTATTTTCTTTCAAGAGTAGCTTAAAATCTACGTTCTTCGTGAATAAGAGATTGATGATAAAATTAGCCTAATGAATTATTTAAAGCAAATCATGAACTCAGTAAACACTAATCTGTGTTTATTCAATAAAATAAAAAGAGACATGAGCTTTAAGTTTCCATAGAAGTATCTTCAAATTTGAACCTTTACGGAAAGGTAAACTGTCACCTAACTTAAACTTTAGAGTTTTAGTAAAATATAGAGATAAAAATACAAATCATTTAGCTCAGAATTTGTCCTATAGAAGGTGCTGAATAGACATTAACTCATGTTCTTACAAGTAATACATAACTAGATGCTCATTTAATAAGTTTTGCTTAAGTTCTGGAGTGGGCTGCTAAGGTAGAAAAGGGTGTGAATACATGTAAGTGTGAACTCCCTTTGCCAGCTGTGGGTGTCTAGACACAGGTATTTTATTAATTACAAAGAAGGTCTTGGGATAGCCTGAGGGAAAAGTCCATCCTCAAGAGTATGCTGGATGTCATTATTTTCCCATCACATGGAAAAATTCTTTAGCAAAAGAGAATGAGGCCACCCTGTGGAGAAAGACAGACTCCTGTGTGTGCGTGTGTGTGCGCGTGCGCGTGTGTGTGCGTGGGTGTGCGTGGACAAACCATAGACTAACTACCCTGAGTATTTGAGCCACTTTCACATTTATCCCTGTAGTTCTTTTGGTTTAACTCCTTGTTTAACCTAAGTTAGGAATTTGGGTTTCTGCTAGTTGTAAAAAAAGAAAAAAGAAAGAAAAATTTCTATTAAATCTGACATATGAACTCAGAGAAAACCTACATTTAAGTACTGACTCAGTTTTTACCAGGTATCTGAGACAAGGGAAGTCACGACCTCTTGAAATCTCATGTTCTGCACCTATAAATTGGGGATAATTAGTTATATCTGTCTCACAGCACTGTGCTTTGTCAAAACCAGGCACTTTTATTGTCAAAATCTCTACTAATAGTAAGTTTTAATCACTCTTTTCCCAGTATTGTATGTGTATAGCCAGAGAACTATTTTTTTAATGTGGGGTAAGGTTGTGAATACTGAGTTAGCAAAGCAAAACCCGCTGAGCTAACTCAAGGTGATGGTCAGGACCTCTGGGCGCTGACTGTGCTTCCCTGTGTTATTGTGAGCCCACTTCCACCTAACTGTCTGCTCGTAGATGATGGAGGCCCAGTTTGACCTCTCAATGGATAGATACGATTACATAATGCCTCATAAATGCTTTAGTAGTTTGCTCAGACTTATTATTTCTCTCAATTAACTGTAAAGCACTAAATTCAAGGATATTACATTTACTTGCAGTTATATCTCATTTAAATAATATATTTTCCTCAGATTTATTACAGTTTCTTCTCCTTTCATATCCTTGAATTTTCTTATGCATGGGAATAATTGTCAAAACTTGTCAGTAATTCAAGATGAGACTCAATAAGGAATATCACCTTTTCAAATTCAAAAATCTATCTTAAGGAAAATTCAGATTTGTTATGAGGATTTATGGACAAGATATTCATTGTTGAATCATTGCAAAATAAGACAAAAATATACACAGTTGTAAATTAAAGGAATTTTCTTTTTCTTTTCAGCACATCCATTTCTCCCTTTAAGAGGCTACCACCTATTTCCACTTTGCCTCTGACTTTAGAAGGGATCTATCTGCCTAACTTACAGCATATTTCCTGTTCTTAAAAAAAGATTACATCATATGTACTGTACTGCAACTTTATATATCACACATCCAATCAAATTTACTTCAGTACTCCTAATGATTTCATAAAATCTCACCATTGATTTAACAGCTCCCAGTGGTTCCCAATGGTAGGTATTTTAGGTTTCCAGTTTTATAATGTTATAAGGAATGATTCAATTACTTTTTTGAGGATACGTCAATGTAAAATCATTTTCAAATACATGTTATATATTATGTTATACAGAGAACATGAAAAATCATAATTGAAAATTTTTAATTACTAGCCATTTGAAGTACATTTTTCATTTCCTTTCCTAAACTCACAATGGACAGTGGCATCTCATCCCAGGCTGACCCCCTGAACCTGTCTCCAAAGCCCCCTTTCCTTGGACTTCCTAGTGAGCTAACACTGCCTGGCCTGGGCTCTGTTGTTGCTTCTTCTATAATAAGCCCTTCTTTGTTTCACTGTCTCCAGCTCTAATAAAATTACCCTCATAGTCACCTGGACTTGTGCTGTGAGTGCTCTCCAACATGAACTCCAGAACCCACACCCTACCGCTGGTCCTCACGCAGACCCACACAGGGCCAGGTACAGTACCTGTCTGGTAACAGTTGGGGCCACAGAAATAAAGATAAAATTGAAATTAGGATAAACGTGATAATAAGTTGTTCATGCAAAGCATTAATGAACATTTCAGAATGTTATACATTTTTAATTCCCTTGCATAGTGAGAGTTTTTACACACAGCAATTAAGAAAAAACTCGGTTGTCTTCTTTTCTTTCAGATTAAATGATGTTTTTACTCAAGAATCCACTTAATGACATTAAAAAGTTAGTAAGATGTTAACAACTGAACAATGTGTTTTTCTACATTGTCTATTAGACATCTGACTGGCTGGTTCAGGAGAATATTTGATTCAGAAAAAGCTTTGATTCCATGTCAAATAGATCCTAATGTCTCCACAAACACTTTGCATTAAATTGTCATATTTCTACCTACTAAGAAAAGAATAATTCGTCTGATCATATAGATCTTGGTAGATGACCTTTATCCACTCAATAGCTGAGAAAGTGGACTTGGGAACATAAATCAGAGCTTCGGCTGTAGCGCACGGGCAAATGATTGGCTTTTCAAGCTTTCTTTCTTTCATGGGCAAACTATGAGTACTACAAGTGTGTTTACAAAAAAAATGTATGGATCGAATGTGATAATGGATGTATGGGAGTTTGCACGGTTCCTAACAAAATATCATGTTCCATAAACATGCATGTGCAGTCGGCCCTCTGTTGTGTGAGTTCTGAATTCATGGATTCGTCGTGCCATGGATGGAAAACGCTTGGAAAAAGAAAACAGTACATCGTTACTGAAGTGTACTGTGTATTTAGATCTACAATGGTTGCTATCTATACTAAGCATGTACAAACATTTTTCTTGTTATTCCTTATGCAATATAGTATAACAACTATTTATATAGCATTTAGATTGTATTATATATTATCAGTAATCTAAAGATGATGTAAGTATAGTGAAGGATGTGGGCATTTATATGCAAATACTGCTTCATTTCATGTAAGGAACTTGAGCATCTGTAGATTTTGGCACCTCTGGGTGTTCTGGAAACAATCTCTGTGGATACTGAGGAATGAATGTAATTATATTTTTATATAAATTACTGTGTTATTATTGAATCAATATTCTAAATATATTATAAACATAAAAATCATTCATAAGCTTTGTAATTCCATTACTATTAGTTATGTATTTTATGTAACACCTACCAATCAAACAAAACACACTAATATACTATGAAACCTCCCAGAAAATATGTTTAAATTCCAGAACAAATACTTAGACCAGAAGATAGGTATCCTGATCCCTGGGCCAGGATTTACATTGCATTATCTCTTTAATGTTTTCCTTTTTGTACTCAAAAAGTTTTACGGTTTTGGTGAGCAGCTTCCAGACACTCCTGCAGGTAAATCCTATAAGCAGATGTCTAGATCAGTGCTCCAACTGTAGTTCCTGGACCAATAAGTTGATTTCACCTTGGAACTTGTTAGAAATATAAATATCTTAGCCACAGTCCAGACCAACGGAATAAGACCTTTAGGGGTAGGGCCCAGCAATCTGTTTACTTTTTTTTTAAGATTTTATTTATTTATTCTTAGAGAGATGGGAAGGGAAGGAAGAAGCAAGAGAGAGAAACACTGATGATGTAAGAGGGAAACACTGATCAGTTGCCTCTTGCATGCCTCCAGCCAGGCAGCAGCCTACAACCTAGGTGCATGCCCTGACTGGAAATCAAAGGGACGACCTTTCACTTCAAGGGACAATGCCCAACTAACTGAGCCACACCAGTCCGGAGAGCAATGTGTTTTTAAGTAAGTCCCCCAGATGTTTTAGATGCACACTCTAGTTTGAGAGCCACTGGTTTAGTTAGGGAATTATTGACCATAAAACCCCCAAATCTGGCAAAAGGTGTTTGTGAATGCTCAGCTGCTTGAGAAAATTCCTAGGTCTCAGTTTCTTCACATATAGGAAAAACATCACTTATTTCACACCAGCTGGGGCAACCTACCAACCCCTAGTAAGGAATGACCACAGAGAAAAGTGAGAATGGAGATATTGCTCTCAGGAATAACACCAAACACCAAATGAAACAAAACAAAAACAAATATATATTAAACAAGTGAGTGAGCCAAATTGGCTGATAAAAATATAATACATTTCTAGAAAGGTGAGTCAACAAACAACACTTTTGCTGACACCCTTTTCCCAAATACAATAATTTTGAATTGGCAGTGTTTTGAAGAAATTTAATAAGCTAGTTAAATTTTTTTAAGAAATTTGTTTTTCTGTTACAAAAAGTAAGCTTCCTTGATCTGTAAAGTTGCATAAAATGAATAGTGTTTTGATTCCCTGTGCTGTGCAATATGGTAGCCACCAGCCACATGTGACCATTTCAATAAAATTTTATAATTACTTAAAATTGAATAAAATTTAAACTTTAGTTTCTCAATTGTAGTGGTGATATTTCAAGTACTTAATAGCTGTATGTGCCTAATGGATACCATACTGGACAATACATTTCTAGAATATTTTCACCATTACTTAAAATTTTGCTTAATCTCACTGATTCAGACAGACCAATGTCATAATTCATACTTTATGTAAATGCTTCAGATGACAGGCACTTTGCTTATTTATTTATTTATTGGCCTAATTAGAAAATTATTTATTTGTTTTCTGCTTTGTTGCATAAATAGTTTAGTGTGACACAATTAAAATATAAGTACCTGAATTGATAAAAACAAACTATAATTATAAAAAAATAAGAAGAAACATAAGATGAAATTATTGCACAAAATCTATGCCTCCTGTACATTTTTTACAGGTAAAATTAGAATTTATTATATCTAGCAGCCAATTCCAGGAGAAGGCAGAAAAATGTTAAAAGATTTGGGAAGTTCACAAAAGAGAAACTAACAAGTACCTCATACTCCCCAGAGAGGCACTGTTATTTAAGTCCTAAGACTTACCAGATATTTACTTTGTGGTTTCTCATAAAAAGAACATGTACTAAGCAGAATAAAGCATGGTCTTATCACAAATTTCATCAAGCTAATCTGTCATATCAGCTGGAATCATAGCAATGCTCATTTAGAATAATAAGTTTTATGGGGTAATGAATTAATGATAGCAGTTAGCATTCAGAAGGAGGGTCTAACTTCAGAAAACTGTGTTAGAAGAACCAGCTTTATAGAGCTTCTTTATGTGACGTGATGCACACATGACTTTGAGAATTATTATAGGCATGATTACTCAAAAATGAATGTTCACATGCATTTCTATACAATAGGGGTTTCATATAACTTGCACATATATGTTAATACTTCAATTTTTATTACCTAAGTAATGGAGGCTATTAAAAATTGTACATTTTTTAAAACATATCTCACAGAGAATAATTCTCATTCACTTACTATTTGGTTCTAATAGATGTCAAATATCAATGAGCTCAAGATTATGTTCCTTAAAAAGTCCCAGAACATTGAGTTGCTGTTTTTGGTTAAAGATGAAGTTATATATTTTGCATGTCAAACAAGAGAGAGATTGCAATGAACTTGTTTTGAAACCTGATGAGACTGAAAATTATGTGCACGTATGTAGAAAATCAGCCTACTTCTCAACATAAGTAAGCCAAGGGTGTGCCTAGGGACTGCAACCTTTGCAAACACCCAACAAATACTTGTTCACTAGCATCACTGACAGCATAAACAACCAGTGGTCTGATTGACAGCTAGTGTTTAAAGATAATTAATTGATGATGCAATGTCAGGCGGGATGGAGGGGTCTTAAGGTATGCCCAAAATCTCTGGTTTGGGCCTCTCAATTTCAATGGGTAATACTTGCAACACATTTGCAGAGGACACAACTGTAGGATAGACAGTGCCTAAGTGGCTGACAGAAATGAAATTTAAATATATATATGATAAAAATATATATGAGATAAAATTATTCAAATATACTTAGTTAATATTTAAAATGTATGAATGTGTTATATTGCATCAAGATTCATAAACTTCATCAAGATTGTTAAACTTCACTAAATGTGCAAGGGAGGACTTTTGTCTTCACAGCAACTCTTGTATGGATTTTGTTTGAATGCAATTCATTATGAGCCATAAACGGTACAGGCTGCTACAAAGTCTAATGCCAATTTTTGCTATAGTGACAGAAGCCTAATATAAAATATAAGGAAGTAGTAAGAAATTATCACTGAGCTCTGCACTGGTATTTTGTTTGATCCTGAGCAGCACATTTTAAAATAGACACTGACAAGTTACTGATGTATGGAAATGTATGCTAAGATTGATGAAAGTTCTGTAAACTACATCATCTGAGGAGATTATGACCCAAATGAGAACTGCTGGGGGGAGCCCATTCTGGCAAGCCCGATGGATTGGACTGTTATTTGGAAATGGTGGAACACAGTAAGGAATCCAGGATCAGTCCGGTAACCAGTGCTTATGGCAGAAAGTGATCATCATAGAGAAGGCCAGTTGTCTTACAGCTAAAGATGGACCTGTCAAGAGAAGGCAAAGTCCCATTTCTATAGGGATTGTTTTTCAGAGTACCTGGTCATTTTTGGAGGCAAATGCTCAGGCAGACCCTGACAAAGACTGGAAAACCTGAGTATTTAGGACTAGTTAGAAATCTCCAGTTTAGAACTGAGGTGCCAAGGAAGAGCTAGACAAATCCTATAAAGGATAAATATATGAACAACTTAAACAATTTCTATTTACGTTTAGATGATGATTTATATTTATCATAGTAATTAAGTGGCAATGGAACCACAATTTTACCTTCCTGTATCCTTGGCAGAAACTCTTCTCAGGACACTCACCCTCACTGAAAAAGCACATGACCTCAAAATCATTTTATTTTTAAAACACAGCTTCAGGTTAACAGTGCAGAAGAACTGGCAGGCAAGATGAACCACAGAAGCTTGGTACATTGGGTTCATAGATGGCTGCAAAGATTAGAAACAACAATATAGAGGTGGCTTTGGGCCCTCTTTGGAGGTGTAGGCCAAAGGCAGCCATCACCTGTGTTTTGCCCAGGGCCAGCCAGTGTGAGCAACAGAGTGATCTGCACATGGCTGCCACTTGTTCTGGACTTGGAGGTGCCCAGGAGAGGCCAAGCTGCATATCAGCACTGGCTTGGGCTGGGCCTGGGGCCACTAGTGAGAGTTACAGGGCATGCTGAGGCCAGGTGCTGATTTTTGAGAGCTTTTAGGACATGAGCCAAGACAGGTCATTTCTGTGGAAAAGCCACTGGAAACAGCTTGGGTGGGACTTCAAGCTGGGTGGGGCAGGGTCTCAGGTGATCACCAGGGCTGGTCAAACTACGTTTGCAGGTTGGATGGAGGCTCAGCTCTGGGGGATGGCCCCTCTGGGTGAAAGCTGCTCTAAAGCTCTTGCCCTGAAGCCAGACAATTCAATTCTTCCCCATATGCTCCTGGTGTCTTTTCAGGTCTCTCTCTCTCGCTCTCTTGCTCTCTCACTCTCTTGCTCTCTTTCTCTTTCTCTCCCCTCCTCTCTCTAATCAATAAAAAAAGTCCCCTGTCTCACTCAGCCATAATCCTTGCTGGTGTTCCCAGCGCTGAAACACTGGGCAAAGAGGCCGGGTGTGAGGTTTCTACCCCTTATGCTTCAAGGGTGACCTCTGTAGTCCAGATAGCCCTTCTTATTTTTATCCACCATACATGGGTGTGGGATCAGCCAGTTCTATGTCTCTGCTCCCACTGCCAGTCTTTTTTTTTTTTTTACACCTTTATTGAATTTACTGAGGTCACACTGCTTAATAAAATTATATGGGTTTCAAGTGTACAATTATATATACATCATCTGTATATTATATTGTGTGTTCACCAGCCCAAGTCAAGTCTCCCTCCAACACCATGTATCCCCCCTTTACCCTCTTCTACCTCCCCCCACCCCTTTTCCCCCCTGGTTATCATCGTACAGCTGTCTGTGTCTAGGAGAATTTTTTAATCCCTTCACCTTTTTCACCCAGCCCTGCCCTCTGACAGCTGTCAGTCTCTTCTCCATCTATAAGCCTGTTTTTATTCTGTTTGTGAGTTTATTTTTTTCATTGAATTCCATATGTAAGTGAAATCATATGGTACTTATCTTTCTCTGACTGGTTTATTTTATTTAACATAATGCTCTCCCCATCCACCTGTGCTATTGCAAAGGGTAACATGTCCTTTTTCACAGTTGAGGAATATTCCATTGTGTAAATGTACCACAGCTTTTTTATCCATTCAACCGTTAGTGGACACTTGGGCCATTTCCAAACCTTAGCTCTTGTAAATAATTCTGTAATAAACATAAGTCTGAATATATTCTTTTAAGTTAGTGTTTCAGGTTTCTTTGGATATATTCCCAGATGTGGAATTGCTGGGTCATGAGGCAGTTCCATTTAAATTTTTGAGGTAAGTTTATACTGCTTTCCACAGTGGCTGCACCAGTCTGAATTCCCACCAACAGCACACAAGGGTTCCCTTTTCTCTGCATTCTGGTCAACATGT
Source organism: Glossophaga mutica (assembly GCA_039655065.1). Lineage (NCBI taxonomy): Eukaryota > Metazoa > Chordata > Mammalia > Chiroptera > Phyllostomidae > Glossophaga > Glossophaga mutica. The sequence continues at coordinate 168,087,369 of CM077304.1, read as the reverse complement.
CCTTTGTTCATTTATTGATGATAGCCATTCTGACAGATGTGGGTGATATCTCAATTTGGTTTTAATTTGCATTTCTCTGATGATTAGTAAAGTTGAGAGTATTTTCATATATCTATTTGCCATCTGTGTCCTCTTTGGAGAATTGTCTATTCAGATCCTTTGATCATTTCTAAATAAGATTGTTGTGTGTGTTTGTGTTGAGTTTTATAAGTTCTTTTTAATTTTTGGATATTAACCCCTTATCAGATATGATTGTCAAATGTGTTCTTCTGTTCAGTGGATTGTCTTTTCATTTGTAGATGGATCCTTTGGCTGTGCAAAAACTCTTATTTTGATGTAGTCTCATTTATTTTTTTCTTTGTTTCTCTTTCCTGAGGATATATATAAGAAAAAATATTGCTATGGGAAATGCTCAAGATTTTACTGCCTGTGGTTTCTTCTAGGATTTTTATGGTTTTGAGTCTAACATTTAAGTCCTTAATCTATTTTTTTGTTTATTCTTGTGTATTGTATAAGAAGGTGATCTAGTTTCATTGTTTTGCCTAGACCTCTTCAATTTTGCCAACATTATTTATTGAATAGATTATCCTTGGTCCATTGTGAATTTTTGCCTTCTTTGTCAAATATCAATTGACCATAAAGGTTTGTGTTGATTTCTGGGCTATTTTGTTCCATTGATTTATATGCTTATTTTTATGCTAGTACCATGGTGTTTTGATTATTATGGCCTTGTAGCATAGTTTGAGATTAGGTAATGTGATTCCTCCAACTTAGTTCTTCTTTTTCAAGATTGCTGAGGATATTCAGGGTGTTTTGTGGTTCCATATAAATATTTGGAATGGTTGTTTTATTTCTGTGAAATATTCCATTGGTATCTTGATAGGGGTTGCATTCAATCTATACACTGCTTTGTGTATTGTGGTCATTTTAATGATCTTAATTCCTCCTATCTGTGAACGCAGTGTATACTTCCACTAATTTTTATCTTTAATTTCTTTTTTCAGTGTGTTATAATTTTTTAAGTACAGGTCTTTTATATCCTTGGTTATATTTATCCCTAGGTATTTTATTTTCTGATACACTTGTAAATGGGATTGTTTTTGTAGCTTCCTTTGCTAACAGTTTATTATTGGTATATAAAAATGCAGCTGATTTCTGGATATTTATTTTATATCCTGCTTCTTTACTGAATTCATTTATCAGCTTTAGTAGTTTATTGGTGGAATCTTTAGGGTTCTCTATACACAGTACATGTCATCTGCAAATGATGACAGTTTTTCTTCTTTCCAATTTGGATGCTTTTATTTCTTTTCATCTGATTACTGTGGCTAGGACTTCTAGTATGCTGAACAAGAGTGGTGAAAGTGGACATCCTTGTGTTATTCCTGATCTTAAGAAAAATGCTCCCTCCTACCAGTCTCGATGTGGCTTCTTTATAACCTTCTTGTAGGACTTCTGTTCAGCAAGAATATAGGCATTCTAAATGATGGTTGTATGCAGTGTAGTTGCAATTTTGATGTGGTTGTGGGAGGATGCAAGTACCACATTTACCTATGTCACCATCTTCGTTACGAGAAGTAATGAGTTTATACATATGAATCAGTGATAGCACTGCCTGGCACAAAGTATAAATTCTAGACATATCAGCTAGTATTATTATATATATTTAAATGTAATTTAAAAGTCTTATGCAAGGCAAGATAGTAAAGTATCATAAGTCTGGAGTGACATTGAGCTTCACTTGAATTCTGGCCCTGCCATCCATTAGTGGCATGATTTTAGTCAATTTAAACCTTAGTCTCCTCACTCATTACATGTCACTGAGTCCTCTCTGACTCTGGTGACCCTATGATGAGTAATGTCTACAATGTCCTGTCTTTACCTGTCCTGCTCAGTTCCTGTAGACTCATGCCTATAGCTTCTTTTGGGTCAATTCATCTCATATTTTCCTGCTCCCTTCTATTTTCCCCTAAATTATTGTCTTTTCCAAATAACTTTGCCTTCTCATGATGTACCTGATGTAGGACAGCTTCCATTTTGTCATTTTTGCCTCCAGGGATGTTGCAGGCTTAATTTGCTCTATAGCCCACTTGTTTATTTTTTCTGGCAATCCAGGTTATCCATGGAGCTCTCCTCCACACCTTATTTCAAATGAAACAATGATTTTCCCATCAACCTTCACTTTCTAATGTTTGCATTTTTACATAATATTTGGAAATATGAAAGCATACATGACCTTAGCCTTGGCTTCTAATAACACATCTTTGCTCTTAGTGATTTCTCCTAATTCTTTCCTTTCTCCTTTTCAGAGTCTCAGACTTCTCTTGATTTTTTAGATACAGTCTCCACTTGAATTTATGACTGAACCAAAGTAAGCAAAATCTTTTACATTGTCAAAGTATTCACTGCCTAGGTTAAAGTTTCTTCTGTAGTCGTGAATTTTTTCTTCTTGATTTTTATTTGTCTTTTTGGTGTTACAAAAAGTATCCTACTTATAATTTGGTATGAGGTTTAAGTACAATAAACACACACATACTTATAAAAATAATTTATACTAAAGCAGAGTCTTTTTTATTAAATTTATCGGGATAGCATTGATTAATAACATTACATAAATTTCAGATGTACAACTTTATTACATCTGTTCCCCTTATTGTGTGTTCAGAATCTTGATAAATGAGGGATATTAGGACCAGTGTTGTTAATTCAAGTTATAAACTTCAGTCAGCTCACTGTTTCATTGTTACATTATTAATCGCTTCAAACCTTTCTTAAATAAAATAAAAATCAAGTTTAAAGTGAAATAAACTTCATATCAAATTGAATTCCTTGACACATTTGCAAGAATATAAAATTTTTGATTTTGTCAGAAATAATTTCATGTATTTTGCTCTTCTTTCAGGAAAAAAGGGGGAATTATGAACAATGGCAAATATATATCACATATATAATATATACACACATATGTGTGTATATATACATGTACATGTGTGTGTGTGACGACAATTGATTAAAATTGAATTTCGAAATGTCCAAACAAAAGTTTTAAAGAAATAACTGTGGGAGTTTTATCATTATTATTATTTAGGGATATCTTCTCAAACTTATCTAAAACCCTTGGCTTTTAAAACTTTCCAGTGTAATATCCAAAGCTGAAAATAAGAACACATGATCAAAGGAGTGCTTTTAATTGCATCGCTTTGACTTTTATAACTTGAAGCGTGGGATTAATAACCTCAAGCACTAGACGAGTCTATCAAAATGTCAATAAAATGCCTACTAAAACAGAGATTAAACAAAGTGCAGATACTATACCATGTGTAGCCTGATCCTGCTAAGTGGTAATAAAATTTAATGGGACGCATTCATATTAAATTTTATCTAAAAATCTCAGTGACTTTTTGTAATATTAATTTAGACCCAGTTACTATTTGGATGATGTTTTGAGACTATTGCTCTTTCCAAAACAAAAGGACATGAAAAATAAAGTGTTTACACATCAAACATGTTGACTGGAAAAAGTAATGGCTAAAAACATGAATCTGGATATCAAAGGGAAAAATAAAATAGCACCTGAAGATTTGCAGAACAGATTCTGAAATGTATAGCAAACTGCTTAGAGGTCAGATGTGTGCATTTATGTATCATAGGCATTGAAATGACTAGGGGAAAGGGGGTGGCTCGTGTGAGATACAAGCCTGAAGACTCTAGAGCCACTTTGAGTACTTTTGGAACAAGAGCTGTATATTTTTTAATAAAACATACAGGGATTCACTTCAAAAGAGTTGTGACATAGAATATGTTTTAACATTTCCCTTTTCTATAAGTCTTTCTTCTTAGTCTCCAAATACACCCTTCAAGAGTTCTTACCCTCAACACCCTCTTTTCTACTCAGGTTTCCCAGGCTGCTCTCTGCACACACAGCTAAATGGTGATGTGAAGAACATGTGGTTCAAGTAATGAAACTGTGACCTCACGAAAAAAAAAAAAAAACTTGGGTTTTTGTCAGACATTTCTATTATTTTCATAAACTTGGGGGAATCTCTTAACTTTAGTAATCTTTATAAAATAAAGAGCTTATGTTAAATTTTTCTGAATTTCTTCAATTACTGTTATTGCAACCAGATGACATCGAGGCACATAAATACTCACAGGCCCAGCACACTGACATAAAGATCATTCAAGAAAAATGTTGTTTAATTTTCAGATAGTGTAAAATATTGGCATGACAAATTTTACCAGTAGAGATTCTTCTTTTTATAGAGAAAAATCTATTATATTTCATTGATAATACCCACCCAATACTTTTGTAGGTAACCATCTCTATCTTTAGCCAGAATAGGTTAAATTGTGCTACTATAAGATTTGGGCTTAGTACCTTCAACAACAACAACAATGTAAGAAATGTTTATTTCTTACGTGGCTAGTGTGGCTTGACAGTGTAGGACTCTGCTCATTGCTATAACTCATAAAACCAGGCTGTTTAGGGCTTCATTTCAATATTTGTTTCACTATTGCTCTAGTATTGATCACGAAAAATAAAATATCTGGTCCAGAAATGACACATATTTCCTTTACTCACACATTGCCAGCCAAAAATAATCACATACAACCTCAGTGGTTATGAAGTGTACTGTTAACATTCAATATTGGCTATGATTTTTAAGTTATTTTCATAAAATATATTTAATTGTGCATCTATTTGTCTTCATTTGTACAGTGCATTGCATTGAATATCTTTTTCTTTGAATAGCTTCAGCAACATTGATAGCATTCTCTAAACCTGGGTCAGTCAACACTTGAGAGACAGCAGCATTAAAGTGCATGGCAGGGATCCCCAAACAAAGGACAATATTGAATATGAAGCTGGTGTTTCATTTTGGAAACTTCAGAACTTGCCAATGGAGTAAGGACCCTGGGGCACTATAATTCTCAATCCATGCCTGAAAATTTCATGGCTATTGAACCAGAACTCAACAATAAAAAGAGATCTAATGGCTCACACTAGAGATATTTTCTAATTATTTAAGATTAATCATTCATGAGCTGAGATTTATTTAGACATATCCTTGGTATGAAAGAGTCTATACTTTGTAAATATAAGATGCTGTATCTCAAAAACAAAGCTTAAAGTGGACACATTTTCCCTTTTCAAAATTAACTTACAAATATATTAGAAAGTTTATACTTCTACTTTGTAACTATATTTCAAATTCATCAGATTAAATCTGAAGAGACTACTATAAATTATGCTTTCTTTCCCATTTAAATATTATTTTAAAGCATACTATAATGAGTAGACTCATTTTATATAACATAGGTGAATCATAGTCACAAAGGAAACCCATGGCCTTGCTATTGCAGTGTTAAATACCAGTACTTTAAGACGTCATTTATTTTGCCACAACAGCAACCCACACCAACCATATTATCCTGAGCGAAGACCTGTCTCTTTGGGGTATCTAGAATGCTTCACAACACAGATAGAACCATTTTGTATTAGAAATATAAAACAAGTGTTTAAAAGAATCATCTCTTGCTTTCAGGAAAAGCAGTATTTCTTTTAGTTGGGTAAAAACGGTTTATAGACAGGTTTTGTTATAAAATTTTATTTGTAAGTCTGTTAGTTGGGATTCAAAACATGTTTTCTCAAAGGTGCAATACAATGTTATGTCTAGTAGTTACTTCCATTGGACCCATATTTTATCTCAGCCAAATTACTGGCATAGCTCCTCTGAATCCTATGTATAATATAAAATGTACCAAAAGATCCATGGGGAGAGGAGAGAGAAATGGAGTCTCTTAGCTGTTGAAATAAGAACTGTCTGTCTTCAGCATCTTCCGACATGATTTTCTGTGTGCCACTCCAACTTCTCCCCTGTCCCAGGCCCCCATGTAGTGCCCTTGTACCACATTAGCCTTCCAGGCTACGTACATCACAGTGCTTCAGAATTAGTGCTTTAAGCAGAAACATGAAAGTTAATCCAAGTAAGTTTTCCACATTTTTTCTGGTCACAGATTTCATGGAGATAAAAATATATTGAACATAACTTGCATTAACACATATGTATTTATGACCTATAGATGTAACATAGCTCAACGGGAGACTTTAGAGATAATTCCAAATAGAGAAACAGAGTTCTAGGCTCTGTTGGAGATAAAGTTATATTAATAGCCTTAACATTCATGGAGCATTTTAGGGAGTCTGTACTTTCATTTAGTTCTACTAATGCATTTGAGTTTTTAATAGCTTTAATTCTTTATCTATATTTTAGTCTGCAGGTTATATTAAAATATATGCATTTCATAGTTATAAATTTATGGTAATGGTTACATCTATATCCTCTATATATTATACATTAATAATCTAGAGTTAAAGTATTATTTTCATGAGCAGTGCAAAACTTATTATTAGAGATTATTTATAGATTCATTAATACCTTAACATTTAATTTATATTTATTATTTATTTTGTATTATGATTGACACAGATAATTAAACCACATGTTAAAATGTTATTTTTTATTTCACTCTGTAAACTCAAGAAGCTTTCTAATTAAGATCATTTATAAGCTTGATAGAAAAACAAGAAGAAATTTAAATTTACAAGTTAAACCATGCAAAAGATCTGATAGTTCCTACAAATCCATATCATAATTAAAATGTCATTAAAGGCATACCTCAAATTTAAAATAAGCACTATGTTCTATGTAGTGTGATAGGAGGGTGATGATGTGCATTGCACCTTTTTGCTAAACAATAAGCCAGGTCATAAGTATATACTCAGCACAGGCCCCAGAAGAAAGTGAATAAAAGACAAAATCCAATAAAAGGTATTAACAACATATATAAATTAGAAAGGATCAATATTCACAATTAATAAATAAGTAACGGACAATAAAAAGTATAAGGATGTATATGAATCAATAAGGAAAAGCCAAACACCATAAAGAACATTTGATAATTGCCTTAGTTTTTACAATAGCTTCAAATCTTTCTTATATTTTGAACCTTAAAAATGAAATTACTTTGTCTATTACTTTAGTCTATTTCCATTTATCAAGCATTATTTCTTTTCCCCAAAGAAGATCTCCAGGCAGCTTCCTAATCTACTAGAACTGAGTGCTGTTCACTGCCTAATGCACTAATATAAAGAGCACATGACATGAGAAGAAGTGAGATCAGAGAAGCTGGAGAAAGCATGGAGAGCTCTCATTCCCTGAGGTGGGTCTAACATCTGTAAAAGAAGAGTGGACAAGAAGGAGGAGAGGGTAAGAGGTCCCTTAGACTGCAGCAGAGTATTAAAAGAGCATTGCTAGACCAATGGGAAATCCTGTAGTCAAAGCACCCTGTTATAGGAATCCCATATCCCAAAGACATAGACCTCAGTGGTCCTCAGCTTGGAGCTGTTCTGGGAAGCACGGCCTTGGGGTGATCAAGATGGTGAATCCAATCCACTGAGCCACTGCTTGGATTATATCCTAAGAACCCTGAAACACCAATCCAAAGAACCGATGCACCCCTATGTTCATAGCAGCACAATTTACAATAGCCAAGTGCTGGAAGCAACCTAGGCGCCCATCGGTAAACGAATGGATCAAAAAACTATGGTACATTTACACAATGGAATTCTATGCAGCAGAAAGAAAGAAGGAGCTCTTACCCTTCGCAACAGCATGGATGGAACTGGAAAGCATTATGCTAAGCAAAATAAATCAGGCAGTGAAAGACAAATACCATATGATCTCACCTTTAACAGGAAGCTAATCAACAAAACAAACAAACAAGCATAATATAAACAAAGACACTGTATTTGAGAACAGGCTGACAGTGACCAGAGGGGGAGGGGAGGGAATTCCAGGGGAAAAGGGGAAGAGTTTAGAGCAACAAGTATAAAGGGTACATGGACAAAAACTAGGGGGGGTGGAAATGGGAGGGAGGTGGGGAGGGCTGGGGCAGTGGGCTGGGGTGGGAGTAAAAGACAGAAAACTGTACAAGAACAACAATTAAAATAAAAATTAAAAAAAAAAAAAAAAAGACGGTGCATCCAGAGGAGGTGGCAGCGGGAGCTGTCCACACACTGTGCTCCCTGAAGGTGGAATTATGAAGGGCGCAGGTTGAAGGTTGCCACAGCCTGCATCAGGAGTCAATAATTACCAATAACTTCAATATACAACTAATAAATAAATACCTGAGCTGTTTCATTTAATTGACTATTAGCCTTTCTTATGATGATTGTCATGTAGGGAAAGATACAGTCATTACATCATGGATCTTTTTTTGTAAGTGAGAAAAATACAATACATAATAAAATAAGTTACAATATAATAATTCTCAATAAAATGTAAAGTAAAATTTAATTCATTTTTATTAATTAGAAAATCAGATAAGTTAGTTAAATTAGAAAATAAAATATAATCCAGTTGAAATTGAAGGAAGTCATATTGCTGAAGGTAGAAAAGGAACTTGATATAGGATAAGCAATGATTTGTCAGAATGTTAAAATAATTTGTGATTTGTGAGAACTATAGCATAAGCAGGACCACAGAAAAATTTTAAATGATATTTAACAAAGTTTATTCATATAGATATATGTTAATAGAAAATAACGACATCATGATTTAATTAGAAACCACAAATTATTAACATATGAAGCAGTTAATTAGGCCACCTTCTCCAAGTCAAACTCAAAAGATGATTTTTAAGACTCTTATTCAGTGAACTTTAACATGAAAATTATTTTTCAGTTTCTGAAGTTTTAGAGATGGAAAGAGTATCACCAGTTTCATTAGGTACTTTTGGTTTGTGTGAAAATGCACAAGCCTCTTATCTGATTGATTTTTTCCAAATAACAGTTGTTTCAACACCAGTAGTCTTTTGAAAAACCATAAAAATCTTTTGAAAGCAGATCTGGCAATCATAAATAAATCAATAAAATAGGAAAGTAACAAGAAAATGTTACCATATGCATACAAGCCAAGACACATTTTTACTCTATCCAATGTCTTTAATTGCCTGAAAACACAGTAAACATACCCTCAAGTACAAGTCTTTGTCTCTTTGATAATATTTTTTTCCATAAGCAGTGGCATCCCAATGAGGACCCAGCCCACAATTCAGACTTAACACAGATAGCAAATTCTCAAACAAAGCTTAACAAAGAGAAAGTTAATTAATGTGTATTTTTCTTATTAATATATATGAAAGTGTAGACAAATAAGAATGAGCACAGAAGAAAACGTTTCTATGCACTCCCAACAACGTTCTTAGCCACAGCCTCAGTGAAGTCCTTGTATACTAGGCACTTCAGAGTTATGCTGACTTGGGCAGAGGGGTCTGTGTTATTATTTCCATTCCGCTTATCATGTGTTGGATACAGCCTACTGCAGGAAGGGCTCCTACCTTTGTGAAAAGCCACTCACTTCAGTTAAGGCTGACAGTTGAAGGCTGGCTGCCAGAAGCACTCCAAGCAGCTCTAAGAATAAGTTCTGCTATCTGAAATAGTATCACAATAGTATGACATAGCCTGAACTATACCTGTAAAGGAAATCTTTACCTGGAGACTAAAGGAAATACACACCCATGCAAGTACAATCAATTGAGGTTTGACAAGGGAGCAAAGGGAACGCAATGAGGAAAAGATAGTATTTTCAACAAATGGTGCTGCAACAACTGGACATCCACATGCACCAAAGTAAATCTAGACACACGCATTCCACCCTTCACTAAAATTATTTCAAAGTCCATCATGGATCTACATCTTAAGTGCAAAACTATAAAACTTCTACAATATAACATAGAAAAATCTACATGACCATGGGTGGTAGCTTTGTAGATAAAACACTAAAGGCACCAACCATAAAGAAATAATTGGCATGCTTGATTTCATTAAAATTTAAATCCTCTGCTCTGTAAAAGACACTCAAGAGAATGAGAAGAAAAGAGAGAGACTGAGGAAATATTTGCAAAAGATACATCTGATACAGGACTATTACCCAAATATACAAAGAAGTCTTAAACTCAACAACAAGAAAATAAAAAACACAATTAAAAATGGGCAAAAGACCTGAATAGACACCTCACCATAAAAGATCTACAGGTGGCAAATAAGCACATGGAAATATCCTCTACACCATATGTCATCAGGAAAAGGCAATTTAAAACAACCATGAGATACACACCTTTCAGAACAGCCAAAAACCAAAACACTGACCATAGCAAATGCTGCCTGGGATGTGGGCAACAGGGACTTTCACCAATTTCTAGGGGAGATGCAAGGCTGTACAATCGCACTGGGAGACAGTTGGTAGTTTCTTACAAAATTAAGCATACTATTGCCTATAATCTCGTAGTTGCACTTCTTGTGTTTACCAAAGGAGTTAAAAACTTACAGCCATGCCAATTCCTACCCACACATTTATAGCAGCTTTATACATAGTTGCCAAAAGTTGGAAGCAACCAAGGTATCATTTAGTAGGTCAATTGGTAAATAAACTGTGGTACACCCAGACAATGGGATATTATTCAGTTCTAGAAAGGAATGAGTTATCAAGCTATGAAAAAATACAGAGGAAACTTAAATGCATATTACTAAGTGAAAGAAATCAATCTGATAAGGCCACCAACTATATGATTCCAACTATAAGACATTCTGGATAAGATAAAACTATGAGGACTATAAAAGGACCAGTGGTTGCCAGGAGTGAGGAGGAGAGGGAGAGATGAATGGGCAGAGCACAAAGATTTTTAGTATACTCAAGCTCTTCATTAGAGTAAAACACTGTGACAGTAGATGCATGTCAGTGTACATATGTCAAAACACAGGATGCACAATGACAAGAGTAAACCCTCGGGCAAACTAGGGACCTGCAGTAATAGTGATGTGTCAGTGTAGGTTCATCAGCTGTAACAAATGATCCACTGTTGCCTGGGATATCTACAGTGGGGGAGGCTGGGTGTGTATATGGGGAGTTTCTGGACCTTCTGCTCAATTTTGGTGCAAACACAAAATTACTTTCAATAGTAGTCTATTTTTAAAAAAGAAATACATAGAAGCAGATGGAATATTCTTTGAGACAGAAGTCAGACATAGGGGAGGGCAGGAGGGTAGGGTGAGAAAATGTGGTTGATTATCTAGTCAGATCCACACCAGAGAGTACTTATTTTGATGAAACGCGCTTTTCCAGAATCTGTTTCTCCATCTGAAGCTCAATTGTATCTGTGTCAAGAATTAATGAAATGCTATAAATTATTTATGAGCCTGATACACAGATATCTGTAAATGGATGTTATACGAAGACTAAACTGTTGCATTAATCTGAAGAGGCCACCATCTACTTGTAGGCAAACTGCCTGAGAAGTCAAATTATCCAAATAATTCTTGAGGATCATAGAATTCAAATTAAAAATGGATGATTTTATGCTATTCTTCACAATATGAAACACAGATGCAAAACATCCTGTGTCTGTTGGGAAGGGCTGCTGAGTAGCATCTGGGTAGGTGTTGGTCATGCCTCCTCTTCTGAGGCTGACCTGTCCTTCCGAATGACGCCATGCCTCGGGTCACATAACAACATCCCCCATCAGTTTACTGTGAAGTGTTACAAGATGAAACCATTCTGTCTGCTCCAGCTCTGATCAATTATATGTTGACATTGTACATTTCACTTCTCTAGTAAAGGATAGTTCACTTGTAAGAGAACCTTGCTACTGCTTGCATCTATCACCTATGCCTAATAACTTAATCTGATTATAGATGTGTCTGCACATATATGTATATGTACGCAGGTGCATAACTTGTGGCTACTACCAACTCATTATGATTGTTGATGTGTGTGCTTTATGGTAGAATTGTAAATATAGATGAAGAAATGTAGTTTTATTTGGTCATTCCCTTTGATCTACCAGGTATGTTCACTAGTTCAGTATACTTTTATTGAGCATACGCCATGCCTATAACCTTGCAAGGCCCTGGAGAAATGACAGCAAACCAAAATCTGTTTCCAAAAGAAAACATTTGATCTGATCCCCATAGAGGGCATGTCTTGGTGAGCTCTTTGTCATTCATTTTATCATAGAAGGTAAACAACCATGCGTGACAGTTTCTTCTTTATAAAAACAGGTTAGTTTTACACAGGCTTTGGTATTTTAATTGCTTTTTTTTAACTATTAAATAATTTGTCCTGGAGTATCAAGAGCAAGGTTCATCTCTTTTAACCTTATTTATTCCAAAGGAATATAATTATATATGTTAGCATAATTACTGTTATAATTTTAATTTGGTTCTTATTGGTGGAATAAATTAATTAATATTTCTGCCCCAAAATATGGGCTGTTAATTTTCTAGTTTCATTGTCAAAACAAAAAGAACTGCAGTAATACTCCTAATTGATCTGATAAATAACTTTTCTGCCACTTTGTATCTTAACAATTTGTGGCAACACAATTTAATATTTGGTACTTTATAAAACATAAGGTTTTGCCCTGGCTGATATGGCTCAGTGGATTGAGCACCAGCCTGCAAATCAAAAAGGGTCACTGGCTGGATTCTCAGTCAGGGCATATGCCTGGGTTGCAGGCCAGGTCCCCAGTGGGGAGGCACGTGAGAGGCAACAGCACATTGACGTTTCTCTCACTCTCTTTCTCCCCCTGTCCCCTCTCTCTAAAAATAAATAAATAATCTTTTTAAAAAACATAAGGTTTTATGATAAAAATTTAAAATTCAAAATATGCTTTTAAGATCCATGACTTATGGGTATTTCTAGCCTTATATAAGTTCTGTGAGCTGTAACTGAGTTATGATCATTTTTATTTTATTTTTATTTTAATTGTTGATCTTGTACAGTTTTCTGTCTTTTATTCTCACCCGAACCCGCCACCCCAGCCTTCCCCACCTCCCTCCCATTTCCACCCCCCCCCATAGTTTTTGTCCATGTGTCCTTTATACTTGTTCCTGTAAATCCTTCCCCTTTTCCCCTGAAATTCCCTCCCCTCTCCCCTCTGGTGACTTTCAGCATGTTCCCAATTTCCATGTCTTTGGTTATATTATGCTTGTTTGTTTGTTTTGTTGATTAGCTTCCTGTTAAAGGTGAGATCATATGGTATTTGTCTTTCACTGCCTGGCTTACTTCGCTTAGCATGATGCTCTCAAGTTCCATCCATGCTGTTGCATAGGGTATGAGCTCCTTCTTTCTTTCTGCTGCATAGAGAATTCCATTGTATTATGATCATTTTTAAATGGATCAAATGATGACCTGAAATATTAGCAGGAAAGTAAGAATTGTTGTAAACTCTTATCTGAGATATCATTGGCAAATATGTTTTCCCACACAGTCGGTTCTCTTTTTATTTTAATACTGTTTTCCTTGGCCATGCAGAAGCTTTTTATTTGGATGAGATCCCATTTGTTTATTCTTTCCTTTATGTCAGATAAGGGTTTAATCTCCAAAATATACAAAGAACTTACACGACTCCACTCTAAGAAGACAAGCAACCCAATTAAAAAATGGGCAAAGGACTTGGGCAGACACCTCTCCAAGGAGGACATACAGAGGATCCAGAGACACATGAAAAGATGCTCGATATCGCTAGCTATCAGAGAGATGCAAATTAAAACCACAATGAGATATCACTTGACACCAGTCAGAATGGCCCTCATAAACAAAGCAACAAACAGCAAGTGTTGGAGAGGTTGTGGAGAAAAGGGGACACTAGTGCACTGCTGGTGGGAGTGCAGACTGGTACAACCACTATGGAAAACAGTATGGAATTTTCTAAAAAAACTAAAAATGGATATACCTTTTGAACCAGCAATTCCATTGCTAGGACTATATCCTAAGAACCCTGAAACACCAATCCAAAAGAAACTATGCATCCCTATGTTTATAGCAGCACAATTTACAATAGCCAAGTGTTGGAAGCAACCTAGATGCCCATCAGTAAATGAATGGATCAAAAAACTGTGGTACATTTATACAATGGAATTCTATGCAGCAGAAAGAAAGAAGGAGCTCATACCCTATGCAACAGCATGGATGGAACTTGAGAGCATCATGCTAAGCGAAGTAAGCCAGGCAGTGAAAGATAAATACCATATGATCTCACCTTTAACAGGAAGCTAATCAACAAAACAAACAAACAAGCATAATATAACCAAAGACATGGAAATTGGGAACATGCTGAAAGTCACCAGAGGGGAGAGGGGAGGGAATTTCAGGGGAAAAGGGGAAGGATTTACAGGAACAAGTATAAAGGACACATGGACAAAAACTATGGGGGGGGGGTGGAAATGGGAGGGAGGTGGGGAAGGCTGGGGTGGCGGGTTCGGGTGAGAATAAAAGACAGAAAACTGTACAAGATCAACAATGAAAATAAAAATTAAATAAAAGAAAAAAAAAAGAATTGTTGTAAACTGTACAAGAACCTAAGTCAGATTTACTTTAAAATTGTACCAGTTGGAAAGTCACTAAGTCATTTTATGCAATAACAAATCATTTATCAAATAAATTTACACGAGCATACATTTAACCAAAGTGAACAAAGTTTTTGCTAAAAAATTTCTCTGGAATTTTATTATGCTAATGTGCAATTTAAAATTTTTAGACAAGTCTTTAATAAACTGCTTTTCATCACTGTTATTATAATTATTAGTCTTTTCTGCAAGATGTTTAAAAAGCCATGTGATGAATTTTAGACACAAAATCTTTTAAGGAAGGACTATTAAAAATGTAATATATTTAATGTATTCTGACTCATATTTACCAGACTTTCAGATTAAAAAAGCTGATAATGTAATTACATTTAAATAATGGAAGATATAGGTATCTATATCTTAGATATAGGTATTAGTTTATTTCTAACTTACCATTCTCATTGTTTTAAAAATAATTAAGATAAAACTGAGCACAACACCAGGAGAGAACCCAAGGTGTTTTAGGGATCATCCAGGACCATGAAAAATACCTGGGCTAAGTTTTTAAAAAATGTATAATCAAACAAAACCAGTTTATGAATAAATCAGAAAGAGGGGAAAAGTAGAGTAATCAGTAAAATTAGGGAGGCAATGGTTAGAATCAGTACATGTGGCAAAACAATGAGGAGGCAAAAGCATAATTAAAAAGTGCTGGATATAATTTGAAAAAAATAAAAAAATACAACTAATTGGAGTATAAAGAGAAGGAATGTGAGTTTTGTTAAATATTGAGAGATGAGTTGTACAGGCTTGTTATCTAATGCAAATCATTTAATTGGACAACAAAATCTTTCTGCCCACCCATCCAGATTTCACTGTGATGGTTGTCACAGAATGCATGAAGGGCTGCAGGAAAATGAGTGTAGCTTTGCCATCTAGATATATACATGAAACCTATGTTTTAAATTTTAATAAATTTCCATAAGATGCAGTAGGCAATCATTTCTTGAAAAACATTACTCTTGTTATTGGATTACTGAAATATTTATCAAGTTTAAAGTTATAGTAATTTGCATAGATGAGTACTCTTAATTGCATTTGCATACACATCATTATAATTATTCAACTTGCATATAAATTGATTGATTGTATTATATTACTTGAAAACTTTAGGAGAACTGTAAAATAATGACAACATTTTTCAGAAAAGCACATTTTGTCCTGCAAGTACATGTATTTTTTTTTTTTTAATTTATTTTACTATGAGCCCTGGCTGCTGTGACTCAGTGGTTGAGTGCCCACCTATAATGCAAAGGTTCCCAGGTTCGATTCCCAGCCAGGGCACATGCCTGGGTTGTGGTCCAGGTCCTCAGTAGGGAGTGCATGAGAGGCAACTACACATTAATGTTTCTCTCCCTCTCTTTCTACCTCCCTTCCTCTTTCTCTAAAAATAATTAAATAAAATATTTAAAAACAAATAAATAAAATATTAAAAAATATATTTTATTATGAATTATACAACCTGTGTTTATAAGGATTATTTTGAATTTAAAAGAATTATAAAATCAACACCCTTAACTCAGTGCAGATTGGCAAATAAAATATTACCAGTATCTTTGTGCTTCATCCAAATTCATTCCTATTCCTCAAGAAAATGCTAACCTCTAACCTGAATTTTTATCTATTTTAATTGTGAAATGATTACACCTAGAGAATACACACATAGAAAAAAGTGAATAAAACAAAAATGTAAATCTCAATAATTTGTCACAAAGTAAAACACAGGTAACATCCAACAGGGAAAGACATTAAATTGTCAATAATATTGTGATATTGTGGGTACTGGAAAGATGGGGGAACACTTGGTAAAGTACCTGCTTTTCTAACCACTATGCTGTACACCTGAAACCAATGCAAAAGAATATTGTAAGTCAACTGTAATGAAAAAATTAAAATAAAAAAGCATGCCCTGACTGGTGTGGCTCAGTGTGTTGGGCATGGAAGTTGCCAGTTTGAGTCCCAGTCAGGGCACATTCCTGGGTTGTGGGCCAGGTCCCTGGTTCGGGGCATGTGAGAGGCAACTGGTTGATGTTTCTCTGACACACTGATGTTTCTCTCCTCTCTTTCTCTCTCTCTTCCCATCTCTCTAAAAATAAATGAATACAAAAATATTTTTAAAATAAACAAAGTCATGTAAAAATGTTTCTTGTATATTAATTACATACCAATAAAACTGCTGAAACACATTGAGATATCAAAAAATATTATTGGAAACATCAAAGCCACTCTTGAGCCCATTCTCCATCATCGTGCCCCCTCACAAAAATTCACGGCGTGATGACTTGTAGGGGGATGATGTCCATGCATTGTTTTAGAATTTTACCATCTCAGCAGGAGTCCTTTAAGACTTTGGCTTAGTTTTGGTAACTTTTGAAGTTTATGTTAATGGAATCAACATAAAATATGCTGTTTTGGACCTGAATTTCTTTGCCTCAGTATTATGCTTCTTAAATTTATACATGTTACAGTGTGCAGCTGTATTTCATTTATTTCAATATAGAATGCCGCTATATGATTATATCACAAGGTATCCATTCTAAGTATACACTTGTAATGTTACAAGTTTTTGTTCATTAAGTAACACAGCTCTGGCCACTCTTGTACAAATTGCTTAATGTACATAAGTAATAAGTTCTTTTGTCTATATCTAGGTGTGAAATTTCGAGGTCATATGTCATATGTATCAGTACTATGAGAGAGTAGAAATCTGCTTTTTAAAGTGCTTATACAAGTGACCACTAATCAGGAAAAAGAGCTCTCAGGAATACATAAGATTTCCTATCCACATCCTTGCCAATACAAATTAAACTCAATAAATCTTGTGGCCTTGTAATACTGTATCATCTATTTAAATGCATTTTATCTACAACATGTTTATTTATTTATTTAAGAGAGAGAGGAAGGGAGGGAGGAAGAGGAAAAGAAACATCAATGTGTGGTTGCCTCTCACATGGTCCCCACTGGGGACCTGGCCCGCAACCCAGGCATGTGACCTGATGGGGAATGGAACCAGTGACCCTTTGGTTCACAGCCCTTGCTCAATCCACTGAGCTATGCCAGCCAGGGCATATAATCTTTAATTTAAAATTTTTGTACTGTGGCTTTTAATGTTTTTTAAAGTCTCTTCTACGTAGAAATAAGCATATAGTTCAATGAATTTTTAGAAACTAATAATATTCATGAAAACAAAAGTCAGATCATGGAACAGAATGTTCGTGGCATCCCCAACACCCCAGAAGCAGTCTGCACTCCGCCCCGTCATTTCTGCTGGCAACCATTGTATAGATATCTGACTCTACAGGTTATTTTTGCCTGCAGGCAACCATATTTTCCTTTTTCCTGTATTTACATTTGTATCTGGTAATTTTTCAGTACCATTTCACTCTAGATATGGCTTGGCTATAAGACCTACAATGGGTTAATAACAAAAATTATTTAAATAGACTTGAAGAGCATTTTCCTTATTGAGCTTACCGTTGTTTTTGCTCTCAGCCATCAACATGAAAACCATCCAGAGGTTGGTTACTTGACAGAAAATGAGATACACTTGAAAAAGAGCAGGATCACTCAGTACTCCCAGGTGAGGCTACTGATACCTGGTCTTGCTTTGCTATTTCCTTTTTTCTGCTACTTTTGAGTTTAATTTGGCTTCTTTTTCAAGATTCTTGAAGTGGATACTTAGATTAGCTTTTCAGACATATTTCTTCACTAATGTATGCATTTTAAGAAACAATTTTTCCCCTAAATACTGTTGGGGTACATCCCTTAAATGTTGACATATCATAACTTAATGTTAATTAACTCAAAATGGATTTAAATTTCCCTTGTGACTTTTTTTCTTTGCCCACAAGCTATTTAGTTAGGGGTTTTTTTATTTGGCATTTGTTTTTCTGATTTCTACTTAATTCCACTGGAGTCCAAGAAAATATTTCCGTAATTTAAATTTAATGAAATTGATATTAAGTTTATCTTATGACTCACTACATGGAACATTTTTTTTTAAGTTTGCAGGTTTGGTTCCTAGACAAGGCACATTCAAGAGGCAAACAACCAAAGTTTGATGTTTCAGGATTCTTAGGGTATAATTCCAACAGTGGAATTGCCAGGTAGGTCCAGTGATTATAGGTGGGAAAGTGATGCTTATACTTCCTTTGAGAGAGCAGGTGTATGAAGTTTTATGGTATGTGTAATTAAGAAAAAACACTTTTAATTAAATTATAAATTGTGTACCAGGGAGAATTATAATTAATGGACTTCAGACCTGCATAGTTACTGGACAGATAGATGTATGAAGATACTCTTAACAAAGGTGAAAGTGGGAGATTTTTGCTTAAAAAATGGATGCTTCGAAAAGCTGTAATTATCTTAGTTCTTATCTCTCATCACAGTATATTCCACAAAACAAAATAGAGTAGGATATTATGAAAGTAAATGCATAATAAATAATTAAAAATTCAGATAAAGTTTTCATGACTAAGGTTTTCAACAATAAAATATTCTATATAATAAAGATAGGAACATAGATGTCATCCCCATCATCACCGTCACCAGCACCATTAGGATTAACCCCAGGATGCACATTTGCCAGGATCTCAGAGGTGCACACCTTCTACCCTCCATGAAAAACATATCACATCAGGACTCTATTCACATGCAATCTTTTCCCCATCTCCTCATCCCAGCTCTATTAGTTTCCTGTCACTGCTGTAACAAACTACCAAAAACATGGTGGTTTACGTCAACAGAAATGTATTCTCTCACCATTTCTAGACCCAGAATTTAACAGTCAATGTCTCAGTTGGTCCTTCTGCAGCCTCTTCCTGCTCCTGGGGGCTGTCTGCCTTCTTTGTCCTCCTCGGCTCTCAGTCACTCTACTTCACCCTCTGTCTCCCTCTCTGACCTGCCTTCTCTGTGTGTCCTTTCCTTTTCTGTCTTGTGTAAGGACACTTGCCATTGCAATTTAGGCACACCGGGATAATCCAGTATGAGTTTACTGGATTAAACTCATGAGTTTACTGGATTAAACATATGAGTTTACGTCAAGATTCTTAATTTAATTACATTCGTAAATGCCCCACCTCCCTCGCAAAAAGGGACGGTTCACAGCTTCTGGGGATTAGGACATAACAATAGCTTTTTGGGGTTCCTCCCCTGAAGTCATTACACCACCCTTCTTTCATGTGCTGCCTTCTACATAACAATGGAGAAGTGCAGGGCTTTAGGAAAGTTAGGCAAATCTTTAAATACAACAAAAAACTGCCGTCCTTTTAACTCAGCATTGGTTGATGTATGATGAAAGATAAACCAAGACATCCCAGAATGTTGATGCATGAAGTGCCACTGTCAATTCCAATTAACCTGTGTTCTTCCATGCATCCCTTGTATCCATCAGTTTACTAATTTTCCAGACCAGCAGAGTTTCTCTAATTCCTGAGAGTATCAGTAGAGTATGATTTTTAAAAAATTATCAACTATATATTATAAAAATTGATCCCAGATTTTTACAAGTAATTGTCTATTGCTTAGAATTTTGTGTTATGCGTTTTTATCTTTGATGCTTTTTTCATTGGTACTTTAGTGAAAAATTAGAAAACACACAAAATTGTCAGCTAGCAGCTACTTTAAACAAGGTAGCCAAATCATAACTAGGTAAATGGGTGATTTTTATTTATTAACAATGCTTTGTTTTATATCATTAGTAATTTTAATAATAAATTAATTTTAGTGAATTCAGAAAAAGTAATATTTAACAATACAAATAAAACAGAAAAGTTTAAACATCTCTTCAAGTTGTGTTTCCCTGTTTTTTTTTAATGTTTAAATAATAAGTGTACCTTATTTCAGACTTTTTTCTATGGTAGATTGTAAATATTCAGTAGTGGTTTTTTTATTAAGCCATTTTCCTGGAAACCATGAATCATACTAAATATAAATGCATCAGCAATGTAATATTTTAATTCAGTTATCATTAACAATTTGTCTATTTTTTTTCAGTAGAACTTGTGTAATTTCTTTGCCCTGAAGTACAATGCTTAGCAAAGTAAAATAGCACACATTTTTCTTTCCTTTTTAATTTGGAAATATATATGGTTAATGTCCCTGGGTTTTAAATATATTCATCTTTTTCTAATGCTTTCTCTAAGTCATAAAGTAGATTAAGACACATCATACTATCATGAGAAAGCAGGAATATAGTTATGCAGAATTGAATACTGTCCATCTTTAATGCTTTGATGCCATTTTATATCTGCATCTTTATTAATATTATAGACATTAGGTTGCAAATGCAACTGCATATCCTAATATATCAAGTTTATGGTCAGCCTAGCTCTATCAAAATTTTCCTATGGTTGATGGTATTAGATATTCACTCTGTATTTTCTAAGTGCCTAAGAAGGGATGATTAAGTAAATAATATAGTTTCCAAAATTATTTTTGTGAACATTTAGAGTGTAATCTGAAATCAGTCTTTCAGACTTTGCTTATTATAGTGTTCACGGCTGCCATGGGAGTGTTTCTGATAGCTATTATGCCGCCATAAAAAATACAAAGAGATTTTGACTCAAACTGCATACAAATGAACTAAACAATCTGATTTATTTCCATAGAAGTAAAAAGACAAAGAAGTTAAGGTTATAGTGTTTCATTACATTGGGCAATATAGACCAAAAATCTCTCAATACAGTGAAGAAATAAATAAAAAAATGACATTTCCACAAAATACATGATATCAGAGATGCTTTGAGCAGCTCCAAGCACAAATGGATATTTTTGAAGAAATGCAGAGGGTGCCATACATTTGATCCATATTGTTACCATAGCACACACCACCAATATGACATGCAGCCTCATCGTTACTATGAAGGAAGGTTGGTCCCCGATCTTTAATGGGTCCCTGAGAGCAAGTTAGGGACTTTGAATTTCTAACATTACGCAATTCACAAAATGGAACACTAGAGTCATGCAAGAGCCAGTGAATCTACGAGCAGTCTCTACCTCACTCCTCAAATAGTCTTTGGTGTTCTGGCAAAGTCCAGACAAACGTTCATCAAATACCAGGGACTATCTTAACTTCTGCTGTGCATCACAAAGGATGCTAATACTGCCTTTCCTATCACCAAGTTTTAAGTAACAAAGTAGCCTTATGAATGCTTACTTTTCTATTCTAATTTCTCTTCTCCTAGTTATCTCACTTCTCTGTACATTGAAGTTGTCCATATCGTTGTACAAGGTTGATCAGTCTTTATCTTACATATCAAAGTATGTAGGGGACAAGTGAAAATAAGTCTGATAAGTTCAGTATAGGGTTACATCAGCCTGGAATAAATGCGTATGTTATTCATGCCCAAAATATCTAAAAGAATATATATGTGTGTGTATATATATATATATACACATATATATGTGTATATATGTGTGTGTGTGTATACACACAGAGAGATGATAGATATGATATATGACAAAAATATGTGTATAATTTTATTTTTTATTTTCATTTTTAATATATTTTTAATTTATTGTATTTTCCCATTACCATCTGTACATCTTATACCCTTCCACTTCCACTCTTCCACTTCTACCCACCACCTCCTCCCATAATTAACACACTGTTGTCCACGTTCATGAGTTATTTTTCTTTTTTGCTCAGTTCCTCAACCCCACAAACTTCCTACACCCAGAGCTGTCAGCCTGCTTTCTATCTATAAGTCTGTCTCTATTTTGTTCATTAGTTCAGTTTGTTCATTAAATTGCACATATGAGTGAAATCATGTTCTATTTGTCCTCCTCTGACTGGCTTATTTCACTTAGCATAATGTCCTCTGGGTCTATCCATTCTGATGGAAAGGGTTTAATTTTCTTGTTTTTTACAACTGAGTATTATTCCATTGCATAGATGTACCACAGCAGTTCTATTCACTCATCTACTGACAGACACTTGGGCTGCTTCCAAATGTTGGCTATTCTAAGTAACTCTGCCATAAGCACAGGAGTGCATATATTTCTTCAAATTAGCAATTTGGATTTCTTTGGATAAATTCCCAAAAGTGGAATTACTGGGTCATAAGGAAGTTCGATATTTAATTTTTTGAAATTACTCTATTTGACTTCCACAATGTCTGCACCAGTCTGTAATCCCACCAACAGTGTACTAGGGTTCCCCTTTTACAACCTCCTTGCCAATACTTGTTTTTAGTTGATTTATTGATGATAGCCATTCTGACAGGTGTGAGAGGATATCTCATTGTGCTCTTAATTTGCATTTCTTTGATGATCTGTGATGTTGAGCATATTTTCACATATCAACTGAAGAAATGTCTATTCAGGTCCATCGCTCATTTTTTTAAATTGGGTTTTGTTTTTTGGTTTTGAGTTTTATAAGTTCTTTATAAATTTTTTATATTCACCCCTTATCAGATGTATCAGAGAATATGTTCCCTCATTCAGTGAGTTATCTTTTCACTTAGTTGATGGTTTGCATTACTGTGCAAAACTGTTTAAGTAGATGTAGTACCATTTGTTTATTTTTCTTTTGTTCCTTTGCCTGAGGAGATATATAAGAACAAATATTGCTACAATGTCCAAGATTTTACTGCCTATATGTTCTTGTAAGATTTTTATGGTTTTAAGTCTAACATTTAAGCCTTTAATCCATTTTTAATTTCCACTAGTGTGTGGTATAAGAAGGTGGTCTAATTTCATTTTTTGGCACCTATCTGTCCAATTTTCCCAACACCATTTATTGAATAAACTATCTTTACTCTATTGTATGTTTTTGTCTTCTATGTCAAATATTAATTGACTATAAAGTCATGGGTTTATGTCTGGGTTCTCTATCCTGTTCCATTGATCTATATATGTGTTGTTGTTTTTTTTTTATTCCAGTACCATGATGTTTTGATTACTATGAACTTATAGTATAGTTTGAAACTAGGTAGAATGATTTGTCCAACTTTGTTCTTCTTTCTCAAAATCACTCTTGCTATTCAGGGTCTTTTGTAGTTCCGTGTAAATTTTTGGAATATTTGTTCTAGTTCTGTGAAGTATTTTGATAGGAATTGCATTGAATTTATAGATTACTTTGGGTAGTATGGGCATTCTAATGATGTTAATTTTTTCTATCCATGAACATGGGCTATGCTTCTGTTTATTTGCATCTTCAATTTCTTCCTTCAATGTCTTATACTTTTCTTAGTGAAGGTCTTTTATATTCTTGGTTAAATTTATTCTGAGTAATTTAATTCCTTTTGAAGCAGTCATGAATTGCTTCATAATTTCTCTTTCTCGTAGTTCATCATTGATATAAAAATGCAACTGATCTGGATATTAATTTTGTATTCTGCTATGTTACTGAATTCATTTATCAGTTCCACTAGTTTCTTGGTGGAGTCATTACAATACTTTATTTACAGTATCATATCTTCAGCTAATAATGATGATTTTACCTCTTCCTTTCCAATTTGGAGACCTTTTATTCCTTCTTTTTGTCTGAAATGTGGTGGCTAGGACTTCTAGTACTGTGTTGAATAAGACAGGTAAAACTAGTGGCCCCTTTTCTCCACAACCTCTCCATACTTGTTTATTGCTTTGTTCATGATGGCCATTCTGACCGGTGTGAAGTGGTATCTCATTGTGGTTTTAATTTTCATCTTTCTGATAGCTAGCGATATTGAGCATCTTTTCGTGTGTCTCTGGATCCTCTGTATGTCTTCCTTGGAGAAGTGTCTGTTCAAGCCCTTTGCCCATTTTTTGAAATTGGGTTGCTTGTCTTCTTAGAGTGGAGTCGTGTAAGTTCTTTATATATTTTGGAGATTAAACCCTTGTCTGAGGTATCACTAGCAAATATGTTTTCCCTTACAGTCAGTTCTATTTTTATTTTAATACTGTTTTCTTTAGCCATGCAGAAGCTTTTTATTTTGATGAGATCCCATTTGTTCATTCTTTCCTTTATGTCTCTTGCTTTAGGGAACATATCAGTAAAAATGTTGCTACATGAAATATCTGAGATTTTCCTGCCTATGTTATCCTCTAGGACTTTAATGGTGTCACGGCTTATATTTAAATCGTTTATCCACCTTGAATTTATTTTTGTGTGTGGTGTAAGTTGGTGCTCGAGTTTCATTTTCTTGCACAAAGCTGTCCAGTTCTCCCAACACCACTTGTTGAAGAGGACCCTAGTGCACTGTTGATGAGATTGCAGACTGGTACAACCACTATGGAAAGCAGTATGGAATTTTCTAAGAAAACTAAAAGTGGATCTACCTTTTGACGCAGCAATTCCACTGCTTGGATTATATCCTAAGAATCCTGAAACACCAATCCAAAAGACCTATGCACCCCTATGTTCATAGCAGCACAATTTACAATAGCCAAGTGTTGGAAGCAACCTAGGTGCCCATCAGTAAATGAATAGATCAAAAAACTATGGTACATTTACACAATGGAATTCCATGCAGCAGAAAGAAAGAAGGAGCTCCTACCCTTTGCAACAGCATGGATGGAACTGGAGAGCATCATGCTAAGCAAAACAAGCCAGGCAGTGAAAGACAAATACCATATGATCTCACCTTTAACAGGAAGCTAATCAACAAAACAAACAAACAAGCAAAATATAACCAAAGACACGGAAATTGAGAACAGGCTGACAGTGACCAGAGGGGAGAGGGTAGGGAATTTCAGGGGAAAAGGGGAAGGGTTTAGAGCAACAAGTATAAAGAACACATGGACAAAAACTGGGGGGGGGGGCGTAAATGGGAGGGAGGTGCAGAGGGCTGGGGGGGGTTAGCTGGGATGGCAGTAAAAAACAGAAAACTGTACAAGAACAACAATTAAAATAACATTTTAAAAAAAGAGAGAGGTGAAACTGACCCCTGCCAGATTTTGATCTTGGATATTCCGGCTTTCAAGTTGTAAGAAAATAAACTTCTTTGTGTAAGCCATCCAGCCTATGATATTTTGTTTTGGTAGCCGAAGCTAAGATAGATTTTGATACTAAGAAGTGGGTGCTGCTGTAATAAATACCTAAAAATTTGGAGAGAGTTTTAGAACTGGGTGATAAATAGGCTGGAAGAGTTCGGAGGTCCATGTTAGAAATATGAATGTTAATGTTAAAGGTGACTCTGGTGAAAACTCAGAAAAAAATAAGAGGAGAGCTGGATAGAAAGTCTCTACTTGCTTAAAGAATACACAAATATTCTTAAGAAGAATTTTGGTAGAAATATGGATTTAAAGGCCAGTTCAGTTCACTTTCAGAGAGAAATGAGGAAATGCCATTGGAAAGTGGCAAATGCCAGTGAAAAGATGGTCCTTATTATAAAGTGGCCAAGAATGTGTTTGAATTGTGTTTATCTTCTAGCATTTTGTGTAAAGTAGAACCCGCAAATAAAATTGAAATTTTAGCTGAGAGGTGTCCTATGAAATGTGTTGGGAAAGCAGCTTGATTCATCCTGAATGCTTATGATAAAATGAGAGAAGAAAGAAATGAAATCAAGAAAGAATTGAGAAGCAGAAAGGAACCAGAACTTAGAGATTTTGAAAATCCTCAGCTTGTTCATGTTACAAAATATAAGAAAGCATATTTAGAAGACAGCACCAAGTGTGTGACTGAGCCATAGATTAATAAGGAGATTATGGGCTTACACGAGCAGAAATATCGCCAGTTTATGTGAAGGAGATGAAGATGGGATAAAATGAGGAAGGCTGTTGAAATTCCTAAATCCTGCAGCACCTCACAATAGAGCTTTTTAACTGCAAACATGCACTATTCTTAAAGACAAGACAAGATTAGTCTCACAGGTGATTCAGAGATCATTAAAGCTGCCTCCTCACTTTCAAAGGGTGAGTAAGAATCGCCTTGATTTAAATATGTCAGATGATGACTAGCTGGAGCATATGCAAACATGAACATAGTTTATATAAAAATATAGTTCCTATATTTTAAAATCCTGCCAGACATTCTAAACTGGTCCTGACACTCTACCAGGGGTGTCCAACATTGTGGTGTCTCTGGGCCACACTGGTGGAAGAAGAGTTGTCTTGAGCCACACATTAAATACATTGCAACATGTAATCACACACAAAAAAAAAACTCAATGTTTTAAGTAAATTTATGATTTTGTGTTGGGCAGCATTCATAGCCAAGTTGTGGCCTGTGGGTCATGGGTTGGACACCCTGTCTAGACTATACTGATGAGAATCTTTAAGTACTTTTATTTAAGACAATATATCAATGTGCTCGGATCCAACATATCAGTGTAAAAAAGGCAATACTTTCCTTACTGATGTTTGCAGCTTTTGCTTTATCAGTTCACTACTTTAGCAATGTTTGAGTTTCTTATTGCATATTGTCATTACTTTTCTTTAGAAGAAGACAAACAGAAACATAGAGTTATTCCACTTTGAACACTGTTCTACAAAAATAAATTATTGATTATTTATACTATAACTAAAATTTGGCTACAAAGTTAATTTGCTGCTTACACTGAAATGCTGAGAGAAGGCAAATGGCATATAATGGTTGGCAGTTGGCTCCAGTCCTCTGTATAATTAACATTCTCAAGAGAAAATAAATAAGTGAATGCTTGTCCTTTGTGTGTGGGGAGAAATTCAGTTAGGAGATAAATGCCTTCTCATTGTCAAGTACTTTATTAGTTCAGAGTCATTTACTTGTGTGCAGTATAGCTTTCCTTGTTTTGTGATAATAAAAAATAACTAAATACTATTGCTTGTTATTAAGTTTTCAACAATGCAATTCCAATCTTACGTGATTTAATTTTTAGACACCACTTACTGTGCTTTAACAAGATTAATTAAATCTTGTTCCTAACTCCCCCTACCAACCAAGCAAAATACTACTTAGAAGTTAATACAGAAGAGTGCTCTATAAGCTACTATTTATTATGATATAATTGTGAGAGGAAAAATCTTCATGTCCAGAAAAGCATAATGTAGAAGCAAGGGGCAGGGATAATACAAGGTAACTGAGGGTTGATTTTATCTTCATTGACTGTGGTGCTTTTCTGGGGCATAGTACAGCAAAATCATGGCCAATAGCAGTAAGTATCACATCATTCATCACCAACTATGCTGACTGGGACCTTGGGGAAATTTTCCTGGGGATTACAAGTGAGAAAAAAGTGGAGGATGGGATATCAAAACTCAGCCTTACCTTTTTCCTACTCCCACATTATACTCACTTTCACCACATGAATCTCCTTCATTATTTTGTCATAGTGCTTCTGTCACCTAACATGCCCTTCTTCTCACCTTTCCTTCTTTCAAAGTTCATGGTATTGGGAGGTTTCAATTGAACTATACAAATAGATTAGGGAGTTATTTTTTTCTAAATCTCAATTATTTTATGATATTTTACCACAGTCATTTGCTTTTTCTGTTTAATTGAAAAGCCACAGAGGCAAGAAGTTTTAGTTGCTTTCTGTAATGCACCCTTCATCTTAGTTACTAACCTCGACATAATCTCTTTCTCAGACAAACCTGTTCTCTCTGCCATTTCTAAAGCATTTTATTCTCCTTTCACAATAGAACTTAAAGCAACCAGAGGGCTAAGGTTACAGGGAAATCACTAACATGAAACCAAAGGAAAGACAAAGAGACAGAAACTTAAAAACATTTGTCTCTATGGAAATTTCAGGAAAACATCCTAGGATTAATCCTAGGATTAATATAGTTTCCCTAGCATTAGGAAGGGAGTGACAAAATTTATGAGGTCACTTACACGAGACCCGGAAATATTGTACTTTCCTAAGATGGAGCAAATGAGAAAAAGAGATAACACCTCTTCCCAGATCTCTGCCCCACACTGATAGGTTGGCAAGTCTTCAGAAACAAGTAATATCAGTTCATTACTGGTGCAAGTCAAAAATGTGAAACAAGAACCTCTCTAAGGTGCATGCAAAAGCACAGACCTAAAACTGAATGTGAAGCAGACATTGAGTAGAAACTCCCCAGCAAATTAGCTCACACCCTAATGCTAGAGGAATTTGAAAGATGGGGTTCGAGGAAATTAAACATAGCAAAAGCAAACCCCCAGATCAGATATATTCCTAATAAGACTGACTCACCCTTTCACATTATAGCCAAGAAAAAAGAAATGTCCATTTTCAAATACAAATAATATATACCTCAGTCTCTACTGCACTATACAATAAGTTTAGGTTTTATCCAAAAATTAAGAGATGCTGAAGAAATCATTGTTAAGAGATAAATTAATCAGCAAAATGAGAGTCAGATGTATTTCAGAAATTATAACCATCAAATAAGAAATTTAAATTAATTATAGTTAATATATTAAAAGTACAAGTGGAAAGGTTCAACATCATGCAGAAATAGATAGGGGATTTCAGCTGAGAGAAAATATAAGAAAGAATTAGAATAAAATTTTATAAATGAAAAACATGGTAATAGACATAAAGAATGTTGCCAATGTTACCATAAGTAGACTTAATAAAACCAAAAAGTCAATGGTATTAAAAATTAATAAAAATTACCCAAAGAAAAGAGAAGGAAAAGAACCTTTTGAAATCAAAACAAAATGTACTTCATCCAAGATCTGTGGAAAAATATTATTATCTAATATATGTATATTTAGTATGCAAGAAAAAAGTGAGTACTAGAGGAAAAATTTCAAAGAACTAATGTTTTAGAATTTTCTAAAGTTAATTTAAAAGAACAAATCAAAGACCTAAGGAGTTTAGAAAACATCAAATAAGATAATGCAAACCACAAAAACCATACCCACCCACAAACATACACACACCTGGAACATAATGTCCAAACTGCTAAAACCCAATTATAAAAACAAAGTATTTGAAGGCAACTAGAATAAATAACACAACACATAAGGAGGTACAAAGTTAAGAATTACAGATACAAGACTTCTCAGTAGAAACTATGGGAGCCAGAAGACAGTAAGTAGAAGTCAGTGGAGTATACACTACAAAGAGTGAGTTTTGCTGTATGTAAATTGTACCTTTTAAAAATGAATGGCACCCCCCAAGATTTCTCTTACCAAGTATCGTAATTTTGAACGTTCCAACAAAATTACTAGTAGTATTTAATCATTAATTAGAATATAATGATCGGTTACTACATAAGGCAAAATAAGATCATCAAAACATATTGGAAAGAAAAGCAGAAAAGAAGATCATCTTTCTCTATGCTAACATAATACATATTTATGTTTCTTCTTTCCATTCTTTTAAAAATCAAAATAAAATAATAATGAGTACATTATAATTTTAAAAAGATGTTATTCTAGCACTCTAATAAAATGATAGGGGCTTGTGAAAAAATACACTTTATTTAATCAATAATTTTAGTATTGGAATTCAATTTTCAGGCTAAATTTCTTTATTTTCCACTATTACTTTCAACAAGATATTCTTATAATATCTTGACATTGCATTCATGTTTAGAGTTTCAAAGTAAGAATATTTTGACACTGACATTACCTTATTTTTTAAAGGGATTTTCTGAGATTGTGCAATGCAAGTTAAAGCTTTAGGTTTGTACAATGCCAATTAGGATTTTTTAGAGAATAATTCAGCTGAGTTAAAGAAAAAAATTATGGAACATAAGTCACTTTATTCATAATCAGAAGGAAATATTGGAAACAAGAATACAGCAAGTTAGAATTACAACAGGCATTACATCCACGTACTGCATGAAATATACTGGTCGGAATGTCATTATTTCCCAGCTATACCATTGGCACTAACCATGAGGCAGTCCAGGTTGCTGCCAATAGGCATTAGATGTGTCCATTGTGATATTTATTTCTAAAGTTGTCTGCGTTTTTCTGTGTGTCCTCCTCAAAACTCAATATCCTGAACAAGCAGTTATGACTAGGTTACATGCCTCTCACTTGTATCCTAAAGTCCTTCTGTCTTCAGTTGATCTTCATTCCAATCCACCAGACCCTAAGTAATTTCATTTAAGTAAAACTATTTGTGGTTGGTCTTCTACTTACACTGATTTTTTTTTTAAGATTTTTATTTATTTATCTTTAGAGGGGAAGGGTAGGAGAGAGGGAGGGAGAGAAATATCAATGTATGGTTGCCTTTCATGTGTCCCCTACTGGGAACTGGCCTGCAACCCAGGCATGTGCCCTGACTGGGAATCGAACCATGATCCTTTGGTTCGCAGGCCCGCGCTCAATCCACTGAGCTACACCAGCCAGGGCTACTTACACTGATTTATCACCATAATTCTGAACTTCCTACTGAATGGAGTAAAAATCGTTTTTATTGTATTCAAAAAAACTCCATGATCTGGACACTGCCTACATCTCTTATATTGAAGGATCCCTCACATCTCAGGTTATACTGACCTTGCAAATCCTCAAGTTTGCTTTGCAATTCCTCTAAATATGACTTGAGTTTTTACATCTCTGTATTTCCACTGATGTGGTATTATCTAACTGAAATGGCATCCTTTGTCCAACACCACCAATTGCTTTCATACCCATTTCGATGTCACTCAAGATGAGGCTGCAATTTTTTTTTCAATTAACTACTAGCCAAATGAATCCCAATTTCCTTTTGCTATCTCTGTATCTTGTAAAAGTTACTATTATTGCACTCATCTCACTCTGTTTTAATTCTTCAAAAAATGTATTGATGAGAGAGAGAGAGACAGACAGACAGAGAGAGACAGGGAGAATTCTTGTTCCACTTCGTATTTATTCATTGGTTGGTTCTTGTATGTGCCCTGACCAGGGATTGAATCCACAACCTTGGTGTATGAGGATGACGCTCCAACTAACTGAACTACGTAGTCATGGCTGATTTAATTCTTTATTTCTGTATGACTCTCGACTGACCTTGAATTCCGTAAGAGCAAATTTTTTTTTAAATTCAAATTTGTGTTTTTTGTACCTAATAAAGTCCTTGGCACATAAGAGTTTAGAAGAAGATATTGTTCTAATTTAAAAGTAGAGTTGGAGAGAAAAACATATATACATAGAAAATTTTAGGACTGATTGGAAAATGTTTATACCATACGTAGGTACAGATAAAATGTCAAGGGATTTCAGAAGCAGAAAGATAATTTCTGGCTCGAGGGAAAAATATTTAAACAGGTGTTCAAACTAGTAAACATAACATCAAACACATGCTGAGCTATTTTGAAAGAAGATATAAAAAACCCAAAAAGTTATGGTTGTCTCTTATGGATTTAGCTAAATAAAATATATTTAGAGGATAGGATAAAATCACTCATAATGTGACAGAGGTAAAAAAACTCAACGTTACTGAGTTGAAGCTAAATGCTATTGACTGAGAGTCAAGGAGGACAAAGCAATGAGATAATTGGAATGTGATCATGACAGATAAATACTATTTTTTAAGTGACAAATGTTAAAATGTTAAAACTTAAAGTTCTATAGGTATGCTAAAGTAAATTGTTGACTTGATCTACAAGGATATTAAAGAGACAGGGTATAAGCATCTCTAGAGAGAAAGTTAATGGCTTAGTAGTACTTCCAGAAGCCTGTTGTGATCAAGAGTAAATTTCACTGAATTTGCTATGTAATTCTATCCTATTTTGTTTTAAAGGCCGAAAGGTTTTTTGGTCAAGTGAAATTGCATAGATACTTAATTTTACTATTCATCTATTCTCACCAATAACACCTAAATGATATTACTTAGGTAATGAAATGGTTATTAAGCAAACTGCATTCTTTCTTCTTGAGCTGGCATTTTGTCAGCTTCTGACAATAAGAGGCATGAGAAAAAAAGTGTACTCTTTCCTGTTTAGTCATTGTTCCTGTCAGCATCATGTCTGCAGCAGGCAGAGACAACTGCTTAGTTTCCAGTCTGTTTCCATTCTCGGAACCAGCGTCCACACACCCTCTACAAAGTACCAGCACAGCACCCCCTTCTCTGTTCTCTGTGCCTCATCTGGAAGCTTGCAGAGTTGAATAACCCACACTGCTTTCCTTGTGTCCCACAGCCCAGCATCAATACTTGCTTCCTGAAGTTATTCTGCTACTTATTTTCCATTTTTGTCCTTTTCACCCTCTAATATTTTTTAACTAACTTCTTTCTTTAAATTTTCTCTGTTCAAATTAACTAATATGGTTCCATTTATCCTGAATGTCTCTTAACTGTGAAAGGTATCTCCTATCTTGACTTAATAAACTTGATGAAATTATTTAAGGTTTCACTACATAAAATGAGATATGGCCATTTAGCAATTGACTGAACAACTTTGCCAAGGGGTATAAATTAATGGATCTTTAGGGGATTCACATGAAATTTTAGGATTATAATCTATAACTTTTATTTATTTTTTAAAAGTTTCAATATGATATCATTGAATATTTTAGCATTATCACTAACAAATCAATAATTACAATTGGCAGTGCTTACACAATTATGGCTAATGTTAAACAGAAATTAAATGAATGGTTTCCAAGGAATGTGAAAGGAATTACTTAGTAGAGTAGATAGTTGGTCTGGATGTTCGATAAAGAGCACTGAACCCTTTAAACCTAATGAACACTGTGAATTTTCTTCTCTCTTTTAGAGATTAAATAGATAAGTGTTTTTTCAATTTATATTTAATATGTAATTTATAATCTGAAAGATTTAGCCTGGTTAGATAATATTGGGAAGTGGCTGATAAAAACCTTAATATATGAAATACAATCATTTAACTATATACATGTAGACAAAAGCTGGTAACAGATTAAAATTAATGTTAGAGTGGCATGATTGTGTGTGTTTTTTTGTTCCCCTATGTGCTAAACATAAACTGCAGCAGCAGTTCCTCATTAAATTAACTAGAATATCAAAATAAAAGCCCTCTTTTTTTTTTTTCTGGGACTTTGGCCAAAAGGGAGAAATCCACAGATTATCTCCTTTTTTACTTTCAACTGGGGTTAACTTTCCACCATCCATAAGAACCAAATTAATTTACAGTAAAAACATCTAAACTGGTAGACATTTCAGAAATTTTACAACTATTATAAATATTTTTTTTTCTGTTGGAAACTTTTCCTTTCTTAATTTCAACATACTGTAATGGAACACTCTCCACCTTCCTCTGTTCTTGGTCTTATGATGTGGATCTTGTTCTGAGCCCAGTAATTCCTAACTAGAGATAGAAACAAAAGACATGATAAAGTGATAGTTGTTTTTTTCTTGTTTAAGGTAGCTCATATAATACAAAATTATAGGAAGAGTTGAAACTTTTTGCTTATTATAGTCAACCATTGTATCTTCATTAGGAAATTGGTGTATGAACAAGAGTCATTGATATTGCACTTATCAATTAATTATAAAAATTAACATCTCATCTCATTTCATGTCTCAAATGCAAGTGTGACAGAGATAGCAAAATGTCCAGTAAAATTCATGCTCCCTTGTCTTGATCACAAATTCATAGTGGACAAGAGGCTGAGTAGTCTGCAACTAAATACTTCAGCTTTCTTCCCAACTGGATGGAGTCACATAACAAAATCTTGCCAAGAAAATAAAAGGTGTAGTGTGATATATGTGTGTATTATATATTTTTTAACTTCTTGGCCTAGGTGACCAAAAAGAGGAAGTGTATTTTCCATCTTTTTACTTTCTTTGAATTTTTACAAAGGAGCACAGTAACCTTGGAAGAACATGGCAGAGCCAGGAGACAGAGGGAATGCAGAAGTCAGAGATCCCCAATGTTTGAAGGGGAGTCTCCCTACCAGGAACATCCCTTGGGGGCTCCACGAAATTATAAACCAATTTTGGTTATTCAGGAAACATTATACATTTTACATGTGGTTTTGTTTGTTAAAATAGTTACAGCTATACCAACAGTATTAAATTTATACCCTTACCTTTGCAACGGTGCTTTGGGCAGATTTTATATAACTTCATTTTTTTCTTTTTTAATATTTTATTTTTTCAATCATCATTTATCCCCCCCAACATATGCTCTTATTATTTTACTTTATGTATGTTTAGGAACTTTGAAATAAGATGTTTAGAGAGGACACAAGAAGAACTATATAAGGTTTCTCTTACTTAATTTGGACCTAATCTAAGTACAAGTCAAAAATTGCGTAGTGACATTTCTGAAATGCAAAAATATGTGAAAATCATGATTTTTTGTTTTGTTTTGTTATTTTTTGTAACTTACTTGTTGGAGAAACTTAACTTAACCTGAATGCAATTAGTATCTGACTCAAAATATGTGTCAGTATATACTGTGTTAAAAATTCATAAATTTTGCTACAATAAATGTGTCTGATAATAATGTAATGTAATGTAATGTAATGTAATGTAATGTAATGTAGGGTATTTTCACTTTGTTTCTTTCAATGGTTCTGAAATATGAATTCCAAAGCAATTCTAAACCCAGGTATTTCAGATAAGAGCTTGTGAACCTCCCTTTTTTAATTGCCTCATGGCAATCTCAGAATGACATGGGCCACGTCACAAAAATAATGAATGAATGAATGAATGAATGAATGGTAAATGATAGATAATAGAGACAGATAACAGATAGATAATGAACTAAATAATAAATAATGAATGGAGTTAGACATTATTTCATATGCTGATATCATCAAATATCTATATCTTTGCCTTCTATTCCCCATACCTTCTTTATAGCACTTAGCATAGCAAAATCTTCCATCTTTTGAAGTGATTTCTGAAGGTTAGAAACTTTGTCTCCACTTTGAAGTTTTATGACAAATTAATTTAAGAGGCAGCTTTTTGGCTTTTCTTGAAATTTCTGCTATCATTCCAAAACTTCTGGCTTTACTAGTGAAGTGATGATTGTTTGAAAGTTCTTTTTCACCTGGCAGAGGTGGGGTAATATTTTCAATAGAACGTCTCCAGCTCTGTGGCTCAGTATTTAAGGAGTGATGTTATAATGTGAACTGGAACATCAGGACAACGGACTCAGTGTTATCTCTGGATATTTCATAGATGCATAAATTATTCATGATTCCATACAATATACTCAGTTCTGTTTATTTTAAATTTGAATTGAAGTCAAAGTTACCATGTTTGTCTATACTTTGGTATTATAAATTAAATATTTTTATTTCTATATAAAGGTAAGCTTATTGCATTAAGTGGGTCTCCATTTTGTTTGGCTCCCATAGAGATTTGTAAAAATAGTGTATTATAGCTGCAATTTTTATACCACAGATGGCACATAATTTAAAGATAAGTGAGTGGTATATAATAGAACCAGCACAATTTCAGAATAGAACAGAATATATATTTACATATCAAATATATTTAGTATAGAGTGACCAGTAGTAACATAATCTACTCTCAAGAACTCTATGGAGTTGAATTTGTCTATTTAATGTGAGCTTGAATACTTGATTGAGTTTCTCTGAATAAGCAATCACTTCCTCTAAGTCCAATTCCCTTATATAAGACTATCTTGAAGGTTTAGACTATCTTGAGATCTCAATTGAGAAAAGTTGTGAAACATGTTCAATGTTAACAAAAATAATTGCTTTATTTAGCCAGATCTTGAGTTATTTATAACTGGCAGCTGATCCAATGAGTAGCATTCAATTAAATTTGATATTTATCAAGAACAGTATTCTAGTATATTGTAGCTAAAAGCTATTCAACCAAAGACTCTTAAGAAACATTCAACCAGTATTAGTACAACCACAATTTTAATGACTATTGATCTTTCCTGAATTGTATAACTGTAGCAATAAAACAGAATCAAGGCTGGCAAAAGAACTACCTAATGGAAACAGCATTACCTTTTGTGTACTTAGTAATTGTATTATGGTCAAGCACATTTTGAAACTAACCATAAGAACTTCTAACAGTTAATCTCTCTGATTTGATTTGAGCTTCTCATTCTGTCTTGGCTTCACTGGAGTACAGGGTGTTATCTCTACAACATAAACGAGGGTTAAATGGATGTTTCTGACACCTTTCTTTAATGTCTTGAATATACTGACTTTGAATTACAGGGAAAACAAATTCTAAGACAGTAGGGATGTGCAGCAACTATGCTGTATTGTATTAGGCAAATGCAAATTCATCAGAC
The DNA here is from genome assembly GCA_039655065.1 of Glossophaga mutica. Classification (NCBI taxonomy): domain Eukaryota; kingdom Metazoa; phylum Chordata; class Mammalia; order Chiroptera; family Phyllostomidae; genus Glossophaga; species Glossophaga mutica. The sequence continues at coordinate 168,050,864 of CM077304.1, read as the reverse complement.
AGGTGTACAAGCTGGTTAGATCAATTCAATTTTTTTTGTTGAATTTTAACTAACATAAAATAATTATTCCTGCAGACAAATCTACAGCCTATCGTAGGATTATAAATATTTGGAAACATAAGTATATTCATTTGAAGAGACCAGGAAGATACTCACTTACTCTTTATATACCATATAGACTCTAAGTGTCTCTCTCTGTCTCTGTCTCTCTGTTCTGTCTCTCTCTATATATGTATGTGTGTGTGTATATATATATATTCTATATATATTCTTATTGGTATGATATATATTGACCATACTATTTCTTAAGTGCTTTTGATAGACAATTTTTCAAGTATTTTGCCTTTGTGATGTTGATTTTTAATTTTTTTCTATCTTGTTCAGCAGTAATATGAATTCATTACTCTCCTCAGTAGCTCTTTTTTGCACCATAGCTAATATATAATTATAAGCACCGCAATTTTCATGATAAAGTCTGATTTCTTTCAAAACTTTTATTTAAATAATTTCTAATGGCATTTACATGTACATAAACATAGTATAAAGTTTCTATTATTTAGGGGTTTGAATCAGACAATCTCATTTTGAATATCAGTTTTTCCACTTACATTGTGTATAACTATAACCAAGTTTCTAGACATCACTGGGATGCATAATCCTCATCATGTAGTACTAATAATCTTTTGGTATTGTTTATGGATTAAAATAAATCATATGAAGTCCTTATGCTACCTGGAACATAGTAAGAACTTAATAAATGCTGGGTGTTGTTATTGGAGTAACATGGTGATACTTTTATTCATTAGAAGTCTAGGATATGATGCAAAGGTATTATTGATCTCACGGAGCCACTGGCCAATGAGCCAAGGAGCTGCAGTAGAAGAGTGCTTCTCCAAGTGGACAATAGCATCGGCATCACCTGGTGACTTGCTAGAAATGAAAGCTTTCAGGACTTGATCACACCTGCTGAATCAGAAATTTGAGGGCGGAGTCCAACATTCTGTTTTAATAGGTCCTCCAGGTGATCCTGTGAGCTATGGTTTCAGAAGCACTGGTAGAATGACACTGAACTTGGCTTCCCAGGAGACTGTGTGCATTGGGAAGAGTTAGGTGAGCAGCACAGGATTTTAGGTGCTGAACTGTGAGTTATATGGTTTTGAGAGGAAGAAAGGACATAGGGTTAGGACTGGCATCGCAGGTCCCCCAGGACCTCATAGGATTGCACAGAACCCTGTGAAATGTCGTGGGGAACAGAGTTCACCTCAAACCATTGGGTGTAGAGGAAGTTGGAACACTAATGAAAGGATAGGGACTACCGAGGCTGTAAAACCTGGGTGCAAAATCTGGAAAACAAGGAAAAATTTAGTTACCATATCCAAATATCAAGGAGGCAGGAGCCAACATGGAGCTCAAGATCAGATTCATCTGCACTTCTCCATTCAGTGCTTAATCATTTGCACATGACATCAGCACCATGCGCTCACCAACACTCTGTGGCCTGGAGCAGGTTGCCACATGGTGCAGTGGCTCCCATTTAGGAGAATGATGAATTGCCAGTGATGAGAATGTACCATGAACCAAAGCTGATTCTCCCTTCTGGGTTATTCAGAGTATCTAAAATAGCTTCTGAGATTAGTATTTTGAAATTGAAATTCTGTTACTAGTTTAAATCTGTTAACTAGTAAGCAAGAAAGTGAGAGTGAAAGAGGAAATCAGCGACCATGACAAAAATTCATTCATGCATTTTAATTTATTTTGAACAGAAGAAAATTCAGAACATATGCATTCAACATCAAAATACCAAATTGGACCCTGGCTGGTGTGGCTCAGTGGATTGAGCGTGGGCTGTGAACCAAAGGGCCATGGTATGATTCCCAATCAGGGCACATGCCTGGGTTGCAAGCCAGGTCCCCAGTGGGGGCCATGTGGAAGGCAACCACGCATTGATGCTTCTCTCTTTCCCCTCTCTCTAAAAGTAAAGAAATAAAATATTTTAAAATATCAAATTGGGATAATTCAGCTTACTTGAGAACAAGATAACATAAGCTATTCACACTTGTTCTGCCCCTTTATCAGAATGGTCTGGTCATCAAAACTCAAATGCAATAACCATCTAAACAATTAATCTACAACCATAACAAAGGCATTATTTTCTGCTACTTTTTACATTATGAGATTTATAATGTTATTTTCACAATTCAGTATCATTATCCCCATGTCCACCTTACATGAGCACCTTCCACCTGCCAGGTAATGTGCTAGAAACTTAGCACACAAAATAGGTTATTGTCCTTATCCACCAAAATTGTTACTTTTTTATTAATTGATTAGCATTCCAAATTTTCTTTGTCTGTTCTAGTGCAAAAGGAACTCTTCAGTGATAAGGACTGCTGATTGCTCAGAAAATCTCTTGCAAGTAATTCTGGACCCTATGATACTCACAAGTAGATCTAGTAAATACAGTTACTATTATTTTTTTAGGGTTCCAGTGAATAAACCTGGAATTTTACACATTTAACATTGAGAAATTACCTCAGGCAACACAAATATGTGACTGAAATACTGAAGAAAATTCTGAATATGTGGTCAGCCATTTATATTTGTATATCATATAAGTGCCTAGATATATAGAAGACACAAGCCTTTGATCACTAAAGATGGCTATCTATACAACAGTTTGCAGAAAGATCCTTTTGTCACTACTGGTACTATTTATACTTAGAAATAATTAACCTGTGAATTTTTCTGTTGCACAGATTTAGTAATTCTGTATCATTTCTGTTTGTTTTGGCAAAATTTCACTTTTTAATATTTTTTTACTTCCTCTGAGCTTGTTTTTCTTTATTTCTAGTATATTCTTAAAATGCTATTTATTTATTTTAATTGATTATAGCATTCCAAAAATGGTCATTTAAAATATTCCTCTTGTCTAAGAAAACATGCACCAACAGACATGGGCTACCTAAGAGGAAGGAACATGTTTTAATTGAAAACTGTTATAAGGATTTGCATTGCGATGGATTATGCAACGTTCACCATTCTAAAGTGCTATTAAGAACATAAATGTCTTATATATATTATATTTGCTTCTTTCCAAATTTTGTCTCAAAAGAAGATTAAGAAAGTGCTAAATATTGGAAATCAATAGCTGAAAAATGCATTCTGTTTCCAATGTCCTGTAAATGTTTAAGAAATATGTAGTATAAGAAGGGAAATGTAGAAGAAAAATCCGTTTTACCCACTCATTTCACCATATTAAGAAATCCATTTGATAAATGTTCACCCCCTATTGATTTCTCATGTATTATATTGCCTTCTATTAGGCCAGTGAATACAAGTCCATGAGCTCATAGTCTGTGCATTGCACCATTGCTGCAAAATTAATTGTATGCTCACATATCCATATTCACATCAAGACAATATGCTTCATAAGTCCTCATAACAAACACAACTTGGCTTATTGCTTTTACCTATTCAGCAGTAGCCTGAAACATGATTTTCTTTAAAAAATTACTACAATTATACAAAGGATACATGGACAAGGACAATGGGGAGGGGGTCGTCTTCATGAATGGGGTTGTTTTGGGGAATGGGGTAAGGTAGAGCCATAGGGGGAAAATGGGGACAACTATAACTAAACAATAAAAAAATAAAATTGATTTCAATGTGGAAGCATTTCTACCATCCCATAAAATTGTTAGGTTACAATTGATTATTTAATAAAACTATTTGATAAGATAGTTTCTGAGAAGATTATTTCAGAGCATTTAGCTTCATGTGGGCAATCCAACTTGCAGTGAAGAGCAATACAAAACTAAAATGACCATAACAAGAGTTCTGGCATTCCTTCATTACCTAATTATTACCATTTGTCAGCCCCACTGTAGTTCTGATACTGCAAAAGGTATTACTAACATTTACATGAATGCACTAAATTTATTTTAAAAGAAATATACCTAAATACTCAATGTAACTTAAAGGTTTTTAAGAGATTGTTTAATTTACCCTTAAAGTTATCAAAACATTTACTTTTAAAGAAGTGTGTGTTTAAACTTAGTTTGGTTTTTCTATATTATCTTTACATAAGTTTTATATGGATTATATATATATGATTATCTTAACTGACTTTTTAAATAAAAAATAGTGTATCAGAACTGGAATACATATAGATTAATAAAGCATAATATAAAAGAGCCATAATATTAATGGAGTCCATTTCTTAGAAATGCATTATTTTAGAATCAGAAAGAAATCATAAATTTTAGTCCACAATGTCTCTTCTTCTGATGTAAAATAATCCCCATGAATAGTACCGATAGCCTACTAAAATTTCTCAGGAGCATACTCTAGTTTAGTCAAAACATAAATGTATTTAAAGTGGAGAAAAACACATCATTAATTTAAAATTCCAACAGCAATTAAGAAGATACCAGAACGTGTTCGTGATTGAGTGAGACTGGAGTAAAGCACCTAGCTTTAACTCTATGTCTTTCTCTATCATGCAAAAGAGCACAGTGGATTTCAAGAAAGTGAGACTACAACTTATTTCACAGGAATGGCACTTTTAAAAATTCATAAAGAAATTATAGTCATTTTATTTTCAAATTCCGGTATCTATGTTGGGATATATTATGATTCATCACTATGTCATAAAAATATTATTAATTACTCCAAGTGACTACACAGTACTAACATTTTTGAACACCTCATTCAGTTCAGGCTTCTTCCATGTGTTAAGACACTTCATTGTCACAAAACACCCTTGAAGGGAATGTCTGGTGGAGACTCTTCTACACCCATTCTTTTTCTACCAGTTACCACAAAATATTTTCTTTGGGAACCCATCCCTCTACTATTATTAGCCAGGTGGTTTGTGTGGAAGATTGACCCTCACTCCAATTCCAAGGATGGGTTCAGCTTCAGGGAAGGTTTAATCTAATCAGCTTGTTCCATTTCCTAGACATAATGATTTCTTCAGAGAGAAGATTAAAGTGAATTAAGGCTAGAGAAATGTGAGAATGTTAATACAGAGACTTAAGGAAGAGTGAAGTATCTTGTCTTCTTCAGGACTTGCAGCAAAAGTGTGTGAGACTCAGTGCTATTTCATCTTTACTGCCATAAGGGAGCCCCTCTGAAGATGTAGGCAAAGAAGACTGAGAAGTATAGATAAACAGAGCCTTATTTAATGTCTTTTAATCTATTGGATCAAAACATGCTTAGAGGTCAAGTTGACACAAAGACTGTCAGTTTCATAGCCAGTAAACTGCCCTTCTCCCTTCCTTCCTTCCTTCCTTCCTTCCTTCCCAACTTCCTGACTTCCTTCCTTTCTTCTTTCCTTCTTTCCTTCCTCCTTTCCCTTTCTACCCCATCTCTTACTTTTCTGTACACCATCCTCTTTTCCTTTTTTTAAATTAAATATAGTTTAAATTGAAGATTTTTAACAATTATACATTTTTAAATGTGCATATTTTTGTCTCCATACTGAACTTCATAAAGTTTATGTAACTTGGCTAATAGAACTTATTTCAAATTCTCCAAATGACCCCAAAATCTAAGTTTATTTCCTTATACTGTGTAGACCTATTGCTGTTAACAGGGTCTCTCAATGGCAGAACAGGGGGAGAAACCTGTCTTCTGGTGACTAATCCAAGTATTTTCACAACACCAAACTTGATAAGATTTATCATAATAAAATTAAAACATATGAGCCCCATATGTAGCCAGTCTAACAGATGTTTATCTTTTATCTTTTCTCTTTAATCATTTTGCATCTTTACCCTTTTATGTATATGCCTAAAGATATTCCAATGTCCTTTGATAGAATATCATCTTTTAAAATAAAAATATTCTCATATTTAGATTAAAGGAGCAGATGGTGAGGGTAATTTAGTTTCTATTGCTTTTTAAATAAAACATTCTATGTTGTTGCAACTCAATCTCATTTTTCTCTTCTGATATTATAGATACAGTTGACCCTTGAACAACAGGGTTTAAACTTCATGGGTCCACTCACACATGAATTGTTTTCAGTAAGTAAACAGTTGTCCCTCTGCATCCCTGGGCTTTGCATCTGAGGATTCAACTGAGCATGAGATAAAAACAGTACTTCAGATCCACAGTTGGGAACCTGCAGAGGCTGAGAGCCAATTACATACATTGTTCTATACCATTTTATATAGGGTATTTGAGTATCCATGGGTTTTGGTATTCATGAGGGGGTCTTAGAATCAATCCTCTATGGATGTCAATGAAATGACTTAAGTTTTGTGAGGAGTCAGAAGTTATATGTAGATTTTTAACTGCAAGAGGGATGGCTACGATGTCGTTCGATATCTATATTTGAAATAAGACAGTGCTTGGGTCTGGCAGGATAAATAATATAACATCCAAATCACAAACATCTATGATAATAATCAAACAAAATTGATTATTTTAAGCTTGCATTACTAAAGCAATTTGCCAGAGCCTATAAGAATTTAAGCTACTTTAACTTTTTTTACTCTCAATATTAAACTTTTGCTAATACTAAAGTAAGCCATTGCCTTCAAAAAGGTAGTGTATGCTTCCAATTTACTTTTAATATGGTAATTATAGAATATAGATAATATTTGAAAAGTACTTGGCAAATTCCTGAGCTAGAAAAAGTTTTGTTCAAGCATTGGCAGTTCACAAACCATTCAGGAATCTTTTATTTTTTTCACTATAGTAACACAGTGAAAAAATAGTTGATAAATTATGCAACATATATTGCAAAGATATATTGAAATTAACTATATTGCAATTAAAACTAACTTCCTGCCCTTTTCTCTGTGGAATCATCATGGCTCCTGGGGCCCTGTACACACATCCTGAAAACTGGAGGGCCATCAAGGCCCTCATTGCAGCTCAGTACAGCAGAGGTCATGCCCGAGTGCTCTCTGTACCACCCCACTTTCACTTTGACCAAACTAACCATACCCCTCAATTTCTCTGCAAATTTCCAGTCAGGAAGATCCCCACATTCGAAGGTGAAGATGGTTTTTGTGTTTTAGAAAGCAATGCTGTCACCTGCTACTTGAGCAATGAGGAGCTGCTGGGAAGAAGTCCAGAGACAGAGGACCAGGTGGCACAGTAAGTGAACTTTGCTGACAGTGACATAGGGCACCCAGCCAGTACTTGGGGGTTCCTCACCAGGGGTATCATACATACAACAAGCAGGCCACAGAGAATGCAAAGGAGGAGGTGAGGAGAGTTCTGAGGCTGCTGAATGCTCACTTGGAAACATGGGCATTTCTGGTGGGTAAACACGTGACACTGGCTGACATCACAGTTGTCTGAACCCTACTGTGGCTCTAAAAACATGTCCTGAAGCCTCCTTTCCACCAAGCCCTCATCAACACCAACCACTGGTTCCTCACCTGTGTTAACCAGCCCGAGTTCCACTCTCTCTTGGGGGAGATGAAACTCCGTGAGAAGATGGCCTAGTTTGAGGCTAAAATATCTGCAGAAAGTCAGCCTAAAAAGGATACACCTCAGAAGGAAAAGGGATTTCAGGAGAAGCAGAAACCCCAGGCTGAGTGGAAAGAGGAGAAGGTAGCTGCCCCTGCTCCTGAGGAGATGATAAATGTGAGCCGGTGCTGGCTGCAGAACCAAAGGCTAAGGACCCCTTTGCTCACCTTCCCAAGAGTACCTCTGTGTTGTATGAATTTAAGGGCCAGTACTCCAATGAAGACACTCTCTCTGTGGTGCTGCCATATTTGGGGGAGCACTTTGATAAAGATGGCTGGTCCCCATGGTGCCTTTTCCCTGAAGAACTCATCCAGACCTTCAGGAGTTGCATCCTCATCACTGGAATGTTCCAGCAATTGGACATGCTGAGGAAGAATGCCTTTGTCAGTGTCATCCTCTTTGGAACCAAACATAGCAGCTCTATTTCTGGAGTCTGGGTCTTCTGAAGACAGGGGCTTGCCTTTCCACTGAGTTTAGACTGGCAGTCATATAGGAGGCAGAAACTGAATTCTGGCAGCAAGACCCAGATGCTGATTCAGGAGTCCTTTTGCCCTTTAACATTTCATATAAAAAAGGCTATCTCAGTGGTGATGAACTCCTTTAACTTGGCCTTTTCTGGGAAGCACTTTATCTGCCCTCCCATTCTAAATGATAGCTTTGCTGGACAGAGCAATCATGGATGTAGGTCCTTGTCTTTCATGGCTTTAAATACTTCTTTTCAGCCCCTTCTTTCCTGTGAGAGTTCTTTTGAGCAACCATCTGATGGTCTTATGGGAACTCCTTTGTAGGTAACTCTCTCCTTTTTTCTTGCTATTTTTAAGATTCTCTCCTTATCTCTAATCTTGGGTAATGTAATTATGATGTGTCTTGGTGTGTGCTTCCTTGGGTCCAACTTCTTTGGGACTCTCTGAGCTTCCTGGACTTCCTGGAAGTCTATTTCTTTTGCCAGATTGAGGAAGTTCTCCATTATTTTTCAAATAATTTTTAAATTTCATGTTCTTCCTCTTCTCCTGGCACCTCTATAATTTGGATGTTGGAACATTTAAAGTTGTCCTGAAGGTTCCTAAGCCTCTCCTCATTTTTTGAATTCTTGTTTCTTCATTCTGTTCTGGTTGAAAGTTTATTTCCTCATTTTGCTCCAAATCATTGATTTGAGCCTCAGTTTCCTTCCCATGATAGTTGGTTTCTTGTACATTTTGTTTTATTTCACTTTGCATAAACTTCACTTTTTCGCCTATTTTGCAGCCACACTCAACCAAACCCTTATTATATGAAATGTTAAAGGAACTTATCTAAGAAAAAGAAGAACATCAAAAATATGAACGATAAAATGACAATAAACTTACAACTACCAACAACCAAACCTAAAAACAAAAACTAAAACTAAACAAACAACTAGAACAGGAACAGATCACAGAAATGGAGATCACATGGAGGCTTTTCAGTGGGGAGGAGGAGGAGGGAGAATAGAGGGAAAGGTACAGGGAATAAGAAGCATAAATTGTAGGTACAAAATAGACAGGGGGAGATTAAGAATAGTATGGGAAATAGAGAAGCCAAAGAACTTATATGTACTACTCATGGACATGAACTAAGGAGGGGTAATGCTGGTGGGAGAGGTGGGTACAGGGCAGAGGGGAATAAAGAGGAGGAAAAATGGGGCAACTGTTATAGAATAATCAGTAAAATATGTATTGTTTAAAAAGATTACTTTTGCTGGGTGGGAGCCTTGTAGCATGTGAGCGAAGACTTCAAACAGGGCCAAATCTGCAAGTGAACATGTCTCGCCATCACGTAGCTGGCTGCACCTGTCCTTCAGGGACATGGGGGTCATTAAAGGAAACTGAACTTTGAGAAAAATACCTTCCTAAAAAATAAGTAGACAGCCCTGGCTGGCATAGCTCAGTGGATTGAGCGCGGGCTGCGAACCAAAGGGTTGCAGGTTCGATTCCCAGTCAGGGCACATGCCTGGGTTGCAGGCCAGGCCCCTAGTGGGGGCCATGTGAGAGGCAACCACACATTGATGTTTCTTTCCCTCTCTTCCCCTCTCTAAAAATAAATAAAAATTAAAAAAAAAATAAGTAGACAGAGTGAGAGCAAATGGTACAAATGACAACAAAATATTTTGAAATAGAGCTACATCTGCAAAGTTTAACTAATACTACAAAGCCACTAATACATATAAAACAGTAACATCTGAGAGATTTGCACCAAAAAAAGGGGTAGAGAATCTTACATTTATGGCCAGAATTTGCACAGTCTTTAAAAAATCCCCCCCCCACAAACCCTGTCTCTTCTGTTATTTTATGATTGACAAGAAAAGAGAGTTTTTTTTCCCCTGAATCTCAGAGGCTCTTATGATATTTTGACATATGATAAATTTATAGCTTAAAGAATTGTTTCATATCTTCTGAAATACCTAAAAATAAGAATTTCTTTTAAAGTGCAGCCCTTGCCAGTGTAGCTCAGTTGGTTGGAGCATAGTTCCATACCAAAAGCTGCTGATTCAATTCTCCATCAGGGCACAGGCCTGGGTTGCAGGTTTGATCCCTGGTCCAGGTTGTAGATCCCCAGTCCTGGTACTGCTGATGTAGGAGACAACCAACTAATGTTTGCCTCTTGCATCAATGTTTCTCTCTCTCCCTTCCTCTCTAAAAGCAATGAAAATATGTCCTTGGGTAAGGATTCAATATATAAATAAATAAATAATACAGAGAATTGCTAAATTTACTATTTTTCACATAAAGCAGTTTATTTTTTACTATCAGAACATTTTACTGATGCTCCTAGAGTCTAGGTCATTAGCTATATAAGAAAAAAAGTTTAGATATGTATGGATTTAATTTTGAATATTAAAATATCTGTAAAATGAATATTTCAATTTGTATTTGATTATGGAATATACAAATATGTATTTTAACCGAAAAATCAATATCACATATAATACAATTAAACACATGATTTTTTTCTTCCTTTTAGTGTAATTTTATAATTGTAAGAAAATAAAATATTTGATTCAAGGTTGAACTATTTCATCTTAGTAGATAAGAAAATCAAACACACAAAGATTTTAGAATTTAAGTTTGGACAAAATATTAATAATGATACTTTTTAAAATGTATTTTATATGGTATTATAGAGGCATAATTTATATGGTATTATATAAATAATTGAATATGTTAAATTTTTAAACAATTGCAATACAGCCTGTGACTCAAATGAATAGAGAAAGTTATAGACAATAGTTATTCCATGCCATTGTATGTGAAGTCATGAAAAAATTATTATTTAAGTTTATTTTGTTTCTCAATTAGTTAAATTGAACCACAGGTAGATTGAACCAAATATCCAGTCAAGTTGAGTGATATTTGCTTCAGAAAGGCCAGATATTAAACAAAAAATTTAGCCCTGGCTGGTATGGCTCAGTGGATTGAACTGGTTTGTGAATCAAAGTGTCACTGGTTTGATTCCCAGTCAGGACACATGCCTGGGTTTCAGGCCAGGTCCCCAGTAGGAGATGTGTGAGAAGCAACCACATATTGATTTTTTTTTCTTCTCTCCCTCCCTTCCCCTCTCTCTAAAAATAAATAAATAAAACCTAAAAAAAAAATCACTGTATGTAGACTACTATACTCATAATTTACAAATTAACAATATTACATATTTAAATTGTTTCTAGGAAAATATTTAATTCCTACTCAAAATTTTGGCATGTGTTTCTCTCATAGAATTTTTTTAGCATTTTCTTACTGTAATTAGAATACTCTATTTATAATCAATTAGCCTGTCTCCTTTAAAAAAATGCCTAAATTAATTCTGAAGATTCTGAATCTATGAATCTCATAATAAGAAAAAAATGTATTTCTTTTCTTCGGAGATGTTTTCATTTCTTCACTGTAAATTAAGCACCCAAAATTTTGATGGTTAACAAACTAAAGGGGTTCATTTGCCTGCGTACCTCAAAACCCAATAAGATACAAACAGGAAATTGAAGCAAAAGAAGTAAGGATTTGAGACTATTTTTACCTCCGAGGTCCTGAAGAACCAGGAGGTAATAATGAGGTAACTGCAGAATCCTGTTGATACTATCAAGGAAGAAGGCTGACATCCTTTCAGGGGTGTTTTCAGAAGACAGAAAGGTCCCAATGAAGAAAAGTAGATGGAAGCAGCAGGGAAGAAACAGGAAGATCAATCACAGAACTTGTGGCCGGAGAAAGCTGGCCCGGGTGGACCGTCCTGACTTTCAGATGTGACCCATTTTCCAGGGCAGAGCAGGACCTCTCTAAGGATTTCCTTGCACACACCTTCATTTTGCAAAATGCCCTTGTCTCTTCCAGGGTGAGTACCTGTTTTTTCACCAGTGAAATTCGGAAGGAAAATACAAATGCTTAAACAACTTATTGTCTTTTTATTTTAAATAAAAATTATTTTATTGAGGGAAGTTCCACATTGAAATCAATATATATTCTCACAAGTTGAATTCACTAAAAATATAGGAGATGGTCAATTTTAAAATGATCATCTTTAAACACATGAAAAGATGTTCGACTTCATTGGTAATCAGAGAAACTCTAACATATGAGGGGCCATCCTATACTGTCAAATTGGAAAAAAAAAAAAAAAAAGGAAGGAAGAAAAGCTTTATTTTCAGGAAGTGGTCCACACCCAGAGACACAGGTGAGCTAGTAAAGACATGGCTCCCCATACCTTCCAAGGGATGGATTGTGTAGGGGAAAATCATTAATCAGGATGATTAAGAGAGTTAAGGCTCTGGTCTGTATTGGTTGGTTGGCACTAGGGGTAGTGGTAGTTTAGCAGTTCATCTGATCCTGATGTCAGCAATACGGCCTCACTTCATCTAGTTTCACCAACTTCCAGGAACTGGACCTGAAACACAACTGAGACCTAGATGTTATCTCTCACTTGACCAAAGCTCTGTCTTTGTGATCAATGGACCCGAGGTTTTGTTTCTAAGATTGTTTGATGCCCACCAGAGCCACACTGTTCTGAAGGCTTAATGATTAAGGGGATGGTGGTGTAAGGGAGAAGAAAGTTGGTGAGTCAGGGTGCTGGCTGGGGCCAGTGTGAATCAAAAGGAAAGAAAAGAGAAAACGGCATATCAAAGGAAGAAAGTTTCTATGTGGTTACAGAAGTTGAGACAAGACATAACACAAACTTAACAGGTCTAAATCTACACTTCTGACCTTGCTCCCTAAACCTGCTCCAAAATCTTAGTGAATGACAACTTCTAGTTGCTTCAAGTTCAAAAGTTTTCCTCTTATCCCAAATGCAGTTCTTTAGGAAATCCTACTGAAGTCCTATCAAATCGATACCCAGATTCTGATCACTTCTCACCAACCCATGGACACCACATTGATCCAAGTCTGGATTATTTCAACTGGTCATTCTGCTCCTATCTAGACCCCACCTATTCATTCTCAATACTATGGGCGGGGTAATCCTCTTAGGTTAAATGTTTAATGATGTCGTTGCTGTTAATGAGTTTCTTTCATAGCTCCCCATTTTATTTAATCTAAAAGGCAGAAACTGTATTTATGGTTTGTCTTATTCCTCTTTCTTCCAATGACTTACTTATAGATGGTAGAACTGTCTAGAAAAATTTCTCCTTGAGGGCTTTTCCTTTAACTCAAAAGCTCTTTTCAAGAATATACTGACTTACATTATTACAAAAATTATGTTAAATTTAGAAACAAGGTAAAATAATTTAAAAGTTGAGTGTTATGCCCTTTCAATGTCATTTGGGAGCACTTTTTAATAAGCCCACCCACGAATTATTTAAAGTGATGCACTTTGTTTGATTTGATGTTTACAACTGAATTATCAACTATGGACTAATAAAGATTTAGTGAAGTTGTACACTGACTTGCAGATCTTTGGCCAGTAAAGATGCACATAAATCTCCTTGGCAGGAAGGAAAAAAAAGTTTACAGCTTATAGTTCAAAAGACATTAATCAGTTTTGTACCTAACTTGTCAAGTTTATTCTAATACTTTCTATTAAATCACCCATAAATCCAGAGCTCTGCAAAATGTTGACAAGCCCATCTTACTAATCCCCTCATTAATTAATGATTGAAATAACATCTTCAATATGTACATATTTTATTGTTTGTACAAGAGCCATGTTTTAACTTTTAAAAAAATTATACTTTCACAATAGGTTATTTATTTCAAATATTGGTGTGAAAACCACCTTCTCAGTGACTCCTATCCTTGTCTTCTTATTTTAAGAATTGCTATGTACCCCATCCCCAGCACTTCCTGTTTTATTTTGTTTATTTTCTTTCTTTCTCCTGATAGACTATAAACTTATAAGCATACTTAATTTTTCCCTTTTGCTACTAATGTACAGTTAGTTTTGCTCTAATAAAATATATAGGTTACAATAGACCACATTATGCAAAATGCACAATGAAAACCAGACTTTGTGGGAGAAGTGAGGGTAAAGGTACAAAACTCAAACACTTTGTTAGTGATGTTAAATAAATGATAAATAAATTAACACATGTTAAATGACTACGACACACACAGGTACTATAATAAATGTAGCACTTTACCTTGAAGAGACCTGAAGTGTGCTTGCAGATGCAGCCTTGAGAAGCTGCCACTGCTATGTTATTGTGAAGTAGTGGAAGGAGGTTTATCTAAATTGGTTGCATATTATCATACCAAATGGGATTGTGCATGTATGAGAACATATGTGATGAACTGAGGTGTGTGTAAGTGTGTGTGTGTGTTGTTCATTCCTATGAGATTTGGTTCATGGTCCTCCACTGGCTGCTAAAAAGGGGTATCTTCAAGAGAGAGATCAGTTAGGTATATCTTCCATTTCTGGTACAGACTTGAACTTTCCAAATATTTTAAAATAAGGAACCTCTCCAGAAAGTGCATGGATGGAAAAAAAAGCCAATGAAAAAGTGATCAACATTAGTATTCATCAAGGAAAAGCAAATTGAATCATACTAGAATACACTACACTGCTTTAGATTGGAAAACTTAAAAAAACAGTGATATTAATGGTTGACAAATATCAGAGAAACTGAAATTCACATACTTTGCTTGTGAGGATGCTAAATAATACAAACATGTAGAAAAAACAGTTTGACAGTTTCGTATAAAGATAAAAATTCACTTCATATGACCAGAATTTCCATTCTTAGATAACTGTCCAAGACAAATTATAACTAACTTTTACACAAAAATTTATACAGTAAATTATAACAATTTCACATGAAAAGTTGTACAGTAAATAATAAAAGTTAAATGGTCTGCACATAAAAGTATAAACACATTGTGGTACATTGATATGGTAGATTATTACTGAGAAATAGAAAAATCGATCAGCTGGTATGGACTATAGTATTGATGAATATCAAATTTCTTATGGGAAGTGAAAGAAGCCATACTCACAGGCTTATACTTATGATTCATTTATAAGATGATATCCTTGGTATGATATGCTGGAAAATTCAAAACAATAGGCATAGAAAACAGATCAGTGATTATCAATGGCTAGGAGTGAAAAAGACAGACTAAAAAAGGCATGAGGAAACTTTTGGGTTAATAAAACATTTAATATCTTGATAGTTGTGATGCTTAATAATTACATGTTTTTTATTAAAACTCACAAAACTCTATGTTAAAAAAGGGTTGATTTTATTGAACGTAAATTTATCTTAATTAGCCTGGCTTTAAAAATGATTATCACTTGAAAATTAAAACCATAATGAGATACCACTTGACACCAGTCAGAGTGGCCATCATAAATAAAGCAACAAACAGCAAGTGTTGGAGAAGTTGTGGAGAAAAGGGGACCCTAGTGCACTGTTGGTGGTATTGCAGACTGGTACAACCACTATGGAAAGCAGTATGGAATTTTCTAAGAAAACTGAAAACGAATCTACCTTTTGACCCAGCAATTCCACTGCTTGGATTATATCCTAAGAACCCTGAAACACCAATCCAAAAGAACCTATGTACCCTTATGTTCATAGCAGCATGATTTACAATAGCCAAGTGTTGGAAGCATCCTAGGTGCCCATCAGTAAATGAATGGATCAAAAAACTATGGTACATTTACACAATGGAATTCTATGCAGCAGAAAGAAAGAAGGAGCGCCTACCCTTTGCAACAGCATGAATGGAACTGGAGAGCATCATGCTAAGCAAAACAAGCCAGGCAGTGAAAGACAAATACCATATGATCTCACCTTTAACAGGAACCTAATCAACAAAACAAACAAACAAGCAAAATATAACCAAAGACACTGAAATTGAGAACAGGCTTACAGTGACCAGAGGGGAGAGGGTAGGGAATTTCAGGGGAAAAGGGGAAGGGTTTAGAGCAACAAGTATAAAGTACACATGAACAAAAACTATGGGGGGTGGAAATGGGAGGGATGGGGAGGGATGGAGTGGTGGGCTGGGATGTGAGTAAAAGACAGAAAACTGTAGAAGAACAACAATTAAAATAAAAATTAAAAAAATGATTATCACCAACTTATAGTAGCTTGATAGCCAGTATGAATTTTGGATTTATTTACATGCATATGCCAAGTGATACCCATCAATTTATTTGCCTCTTGTGTTCAATATATTCTTCAAATTAAAATGCAGATATTAACTTACTCTACCTTCAAAATAATCTTGTAAGGAAGGTACTACAGTTGTTATCATTTTGTATTTGGGCAAATTAGGCTCAAGAGGTTGTATAACTCTCCCAAGGTCATTGAGTCTGTCATTGCCAATGTAGAGATTTGAAAATAGACAATCTGGGGTCAGAATTCAACCTATAGTCTCATTACAAAGTGATATGTCTATGTGTATTTATATATAAAAAACATATAATTTATATAGCCATATATAGTGAGATATATATATATGTAAAGTTATATATTTTATGCTATTGTCATATATCAAACAATAATTTTAGAAAATAAGATGCTCATGATACTATATAATTAATACTAATACATCAAGGGTGGCAAGTATACATAGATAAAAATATATACTCATATATATGTGTATATATGTATCCTTATTATTTGTGGTAGTTTTATCCTATAAAACTGCCACAGACATGGAATTAGCAAATGTTGAATTCTTGCTCCTAGCAGAAATGGAAGTTAGGTGACTGTGAACTTCTGGCCATGACATTTCCATAAACAGATCCATAATTACTATTGTTTTGTGTGTGTTTCTGTTTGAAATCACTTTATTTCATATATTTTCTTGATTCATTGGTATTGAATTCAGAGTCTGCAGCAGTAGGACTGCCCAAACAGAACATCAAATACATAAATTTCTTCTGTAAGACACATCATAGTGTTCTTGCACTTATAAAACTCTAAACAACACTTCAGCACTATGCTCATGGGCCACTTTAAACATCAAAATTACCAACCAAAATCACAAAAGTAGAAAAATATGGCACCAAATACATAGTGATTATGACACTTGTTTACAGTGTGAACCTTGGAACAATAAATCAGAGCTTTACCTAATCAACCTCAGCTGGGAGTTTTGACTGAGGCAGCTCAATTTTTTTTGCCACTCTGCATACGCACTTGTCAGGAATGACTGAGAAAGCATTTCAAGTATTGATTTTAGGTTACAAATACATTTTAACAGGTTAATTGGCATACAAGGATTCCATTAGTAATGAATCCATTAATGTTGAGGATGGACTGTGTGTGTGAGTGTGTAATCTCCATGGTTATATTTTTCTTTCTTAGTATTAAAGCATTATTTCCAAAATTATTTGTTTATTCTTCGGAATTGCTATATTTGGTATATCACATATAGCATATTATATATGATCAGTCAATTAATTAGATATTTTTAAATGTTGAGATTTTTATATTCCTTTGGTATTATACATTTTTTCAGTGAACAATTTCTCTTTTTTTTTCTAATTTATCTTCCACTAGGAGATTACATGGGTCATATAGCCACAAATATTTTACTGCTCTCTTCACTGTTAGATTCCCTTTTTCTAAGACAATTTCTAGAGAATAGTAGATGTTTGATTAATATTTGAATGGATAAATTAATACCTTTAAACTCCTATGGGATGAGGGAACCTGGATCCACTGACTGTCACTCTTAGGAAGAAAAGAAAACAAATATTCCATACTTTCAAGATATGTGTCAGTCTTAAGAGTTAAAAAAGAATCTGTTAAAATAAATCTTTAATTTAACTATCCATTTCAGAGATATCCATCCATATCCAAGCAAAATAAAGTATTCTATTTTGAGATACTTGAAATGTGACTACATTTTTGGTCAATGAAATAATAAATTTTTATAAATCATATAAAGTAATACCTACTACATTTGAAGTTACGTTCGAAGTTATGTATAGTTTAATGTCAATATGTCAACATAATCTATTTCCATATCTGAGAAAAAACAATTTGAAAAAGTTTTCTATAGGTACAGAAGAAACCTATAGTGGATGTGAATACCTATTCTGTTATATAAATAATCTAGAATGGTACACAGTAATGGTAAGTATAATTATTTGAACTTTAGATAAAAAAGGAACCAGACTGAACAAGGGAGCCAAAAACAATTGCTAATGCATTTTTGAGTAATTTGAATGTCTTTTATGGCCAACTCAGTTTGACCTCAACAACTTGTTAGCAAGCACAGTTTTCACATGGATAGAATCTGCTATTGCACTTTCCTCTCAAACGATTAGCTCTGTGAATGCCAGTTTCTTCAGAAAATAAATCAGTATGGTCCCCTTTTCTCCACAACCTCTCCAACACTTGCTGTTTGTTGCTTTGTTTATGAAGGCCATTCTGACTGGTGTCAAGTGGTATCTCATTGTAGTTTTAATTTGCATCTCTCTGATAGCTAGAGATATCGAGCATCTTTTCATGTGTCTCTGGATCCTCTGTATGTCCTCCTTGGAGAAGTGTCTGTTCAAATCCTTTGGCCATTTTTTAATTGGGTTGCTTCTCTTCTTAGAGTAGAGTCTTGTAAGTTCAGTGAAAGACAAATACCATATGATCTCACCTTTAACAGGAACCTAATCAACAAAACAAACAAACAAGCATAATATAAACAAAGACACTGAATTTGAGAACAGTCTGACAGTGACCAGAGGGGGAGGGAGGGAATTTCAGGGGAAAAGGGGAACGGAACGGTTTAGAGCAACAAGTATAAAGGACTCATGGACAAAAACTATGGGGGGTGGAAATGGGAGGGAGATGAGGAGGGCTGGGGTGGTGGGCTGGGGGTGGGGTAAAAGATAGAAAACTGTACAATATCAACAATTAAAAAATACTGATTAAAAATAAAAAATATATATTAAAAAAGAGAAAATAAGTCAGTATGATCAACAATATTTGAGTGAAACAGAAAAATACAGTGGTGCCTATTGATGGAACAAATGACCTTTGTTTTACTTTGGGAAAAATACAAATCCTTGTTACTTTTTTAACAACTTTGTGAATTCCAGCTCAAATCTCAATCTCTAGAAACACTATACTGTTAAAGGTTTAGTAGGAAGAAATTCAGGTGAAAAGCAGGATATTACATAGATTGACGTAGATACAGAGAATAGTCATCTGCTTCAATAGAGGCACAGTTTACAGTCTCTCTCTGAAATGTCTTCTATCACTAAGAAGATAAATCTAATAAACTTTCAATTGTGATATTAGCATGGGTGATTAGTACATCCATTAGCAAAAAAAAATCTTGGAAAGGAAGATGGTCTTCAACAATGGTAATTTAAGGCATTTCCATTGAAATGATGAATCACTAAGAAATTTCACTTCTTGGATTTGGTCTAGAGAGACAATTATCTATAGATACTTTCATACTTCTGCACATTTGGGACTTTGTGGGCCAAGGGCAAAGATTAAAAGATGTTTGAATAGCAAATATACCTTGAAATTAGTGATAATGAATTACTCTAGAGATATTTAAAGACATATCTCCCCAGGGTCATTTGCCTACATTCCAGGATGGGGAAGCAAGAGAGTGTCTGTTCCCCCTCCTCTTCCCATCCCAGACATCATTTTGTCATATTACAGAGTCATCTCCCTCTCTCTCTCTCTCTCCTCAAACCTCAGAAAGAAAAGGCAAACCCAACTCATTATCATCTCTGAGTCTCATAATCTCAGCATTGCTCTCCTGGGTTGCACTTCATTGCACTTGCAGGGTAACACAGGGTTCTTACATCCAGTGAAGATTGGGCCTCTGGGAACTGGCACCGAGATTCTCTGTGCGGAACACACTATCTGTTCTCTGATGCAGGGACTTCATGTTTCCTGTCAGAATATAATTGCAAAGAACAATTAGGTTTCCTGCCAAAGGGCACCAGAGAGAAGCACTCAAAACTGTGGCTCTCAAATTTTGCTCAGTAAAAGTCTTGCTTCTCAATGAAAACATTATTCTATGAAGATTCAAGCCAATGTCTTTATGTTTTTCTGATTTTTCTCACGTCTTGCAAAGTTATAGCCAGGATATTTCCATCTGTGAGCTACCTCACCCACACCCACCTGATATCATCTAGTTTAAGTGCTATATATACTCTATCACTTCTAAGACTGGAAACTACGTGAACGCATCTTACATAATTGTGGTTTGAAATCAGGAGAAAGTAAATGCCTTTCTAACACTACTAAAAAGTAGCTTTCCTTAGGTTTTGCTTGGATTCTTGGATGTTATATTTTACTCCCTTCTCAGAATATTCTTTCTCAAAATGTTTCTTTTTGCCTCTGTGTTTCTAGAGGTAGACAGACACACCTACTGATTCCTGTGTCATTATTATACACCCCTCTTGGTAAGTTAATTTATTTCTACTGTCTCCAGTTCTGTCACATTGTTGACAATAGCACTTGACAAAGCTTTCATTAAAATAGTTTTAACCTACAGATGAAGTGGGTGTTTTAGTTAGTGATCATCAAGAAAAAATATACATAGCACAGACTGTATTATAAAGTATTACACTTAAAAGTAAATCTAATTGTTATAATTAGGTTCACATCAAATTATAACAACACATATTTTGATATTATAATAAGGAAAATGAAATATTTTAATCATTTGAAATAGAAAAATATTTTTACAAATTTAATCTTCATTTAAATATTTTAGGAGATAAATACAAATTACCACTTAATTTTTGATTTGATAAAATTGACTGCAACACTTTAGAACTTGTTAGCACAGACCTCACAAATCATAGGTTCCTTAAATATTGGTGACATGAATAAAATTGACAGGCACTATTTTCAATATTCACTAATGGTGTTACTTTGTCAGCAGAGTGGTTTTGCAGGCTTAAATGGCCCTTATTGTTTCCGCATGCGAGGCTTTCTTAATATTACTACAGTACATTCATGAGTCATGTTACAAGTCTCAGCCTCAAAAGAGTAAATAAACATTTCTTATTATGCTGTTTGGGACTTCATATGAGTTCATACCTGCTCAGAGTACAAATAGTGAGTTCGAAAGTCTAAACTTCCAACACAACACTACAAATGTCATAGAGGTAAATCATTTCAATGCATTTATGAAACACAGGAAAGATGACTGAGAAGGGAAGGAAGACTGAGAAGGGAAGGAAGACTGAACAGGGAAATAAAAATAAGGCTGATTGTAGATTGTAAATGTGGCAGGACACGTCCTAAGGTTTTGGTTATCAGGGCTGTAAACTGTAATCTCACCCATGGAGAAATCATTTTTTTTGTCCATCCCCAAATATCCTACCTCCTGTGCTTTGGTAGCCACATACCATAAACGCTGAAGATATTACATTTAAAGGAAAAAGGTAAGATAGTAAGAATAGTAGCAACTGCATTGCAGAGTATGAGGAGCAGCTGCCTACTTTGTGCCGGTATTGAGATCCAGGTTCTGGCTATTCTCAGGAAACTCCTATCATTCAAATGCTCAGGCCTGTGCTGTGATTCATAGTAAAATGATTTGTATTATCCAAATCTCTTTAAAAGCTTTTAGTATGAAAATGAAAGAAAAAGTTTGCTTTTATCACTTAAAAAAAACTATTCCAAAATTATTTAGATGTGTTAACATATTAATCATTTCATCTTTTTTCCCTGCCAACTTGTAAGGTAGATGTTATTAATAAATGGTATATGAATGAAGGTTGATGATAATATTGTAGGGTGATCACTGTGAAATGTCCTTTAAATCAGAAACACAGGCTAAGCACTTAGAGCCTGAGAAAACCTGCAGCCTTTTTACTTTTTAATAATGACATATAACATTTTTTGAGAATTTGTAAGCAGTGCTAAGTACATATATTCTTTTTTTACATTCAATGGTATTTTGCATTAGTTTCAGGTGTACCATATAGTGTTTAGATGATCATATTCTTTATAAAGTGTTCCCCATATATTTCTAGTACTCACCTTGTACCATGCATAGCTATTGCAATATTACTGACATATTCTCTATTTGTCTGCTTCACCTGCAGCCTATTCTCCAGCCAGGTCTGCTTCCAGGCATCAGTTTTTGTTATACCATAGATAGCTCCATGTGATACTTTTTACTCCTGCTTCTTCTACTTTCTTTTATCAATCCTACTTTCAGATACTACATTTACATTTGCATTTACATTTACATATGAAGTCCAAAAATAGAGTCACTGGATTTATATAAAGCACTGGGTGCTGCATAAGCAGAAGAAAGAATAAGACTTCTGTGCTCATCATAAAAAACAGGAACAAATCATAGTATGGATAGCATAGGCACATAAGGACTGTTTTCCCGCAGGTAAGCAACATTTTATTACATATTATGGTTGAAGGTTAAAAGTGTGAGCGTTAAAGCAGTCCCACCTGCTCGGGATGATCATGTCAATATATAACTGCAGGGCTTATCCGGAGGGGATGAAGATGAACTAACTATTAAATGGAAACTCCAAATCAGATCTGAAGTTTAGCTTGTTTTTTCGTTAATGTCTCATAAGAGCAATGTACCAGATACTGATGTTGGCAGTTTACAGATTTGTAAATAATCTTGCCTGAGTTCATTTTATTCCATTTCTTCTCTATTGAGACTGATTGTTGTATGTGCAATATCATTTCATGGTGATATTTTAAATTCTTGGTCCGTCTGAACTAATGTTTCTGCTGTAGGTGGTGAATGAGATCCAGTTTGCTGTACTTGTTAAGGCAATTGCATTGCTCAGTACTTTTGACCTGTGAATTTATTTTCCCCAGGTATGTATCTATTCAGGCTGTTGCTTTAATTCAAAAGAGGAGGGATACAGGCCCTAATCCCTAAACTGAAGTAGAGGGAAGAGAGTATCAGGTCCTACAGAGACACTAGACGGCACCCTTATTTGCTAATTCTCCTCTTGCCAGAATCTCAGCTTTATAAACCTAGGCTCTAGCAGCTTTATAAATATCGGGTCGTATTTGACAATGAACAAGTCCTTACGGGGAGGGAGACTGGAGGAAAGGAAACAGATGTCAAAGGGCATTGATTCTTCTTCCACAGGGATTGAGCTAGTCTGCTGTTAGTCTATGGACCTAACATCACAAGCTGGCCAGGCTGCTGCCACGATTCTTCATCCTGAGGGTGCAAGTAATGATGATCTCCAGCTCCTGTGAACTAAAAGGCAGTGTTGTTTTAAAGAAGAGCTGTTCCACTCTACCCAGCCCTTCCAATCAGGAGTGCAAGATTGCCTTCAGTCACCTTAGGGTTTCCTAGTGTTTGTATTTTCTTCAGAAAGCTGGCAGTAGTTCTAAAAGCATTATTTGAAACCATAACTTTTCCCTGAGGTACATGGTTTCTTCAAAGACTTGCCCCCAAGTCGTGCCAATGGGGAGAGATTCGTGATAGTCTCAGAACCTAAAATCAATATAACCTTCATAAAAAAAATTATTTGTAACCAATGAGTACTCACAGAGCTCCAAAACAGTAAACCTGTTGGAGAGGAACCAAAGGCAAGGTACCTCAAACCTCCCATTTTCATAATGAGAAAACTAAAAGTTTAGAAAAGTCACACCTGTAACTTCCTAGTAGAACTAGAATTATGACCTAATTCTTGACTCCTAGTCAAGTATTTTTCCCCCAAAATGTTCTTTAAATTCTAATTTCTTTGTGATATCAACTCTATGGTAATGACATAAATATATGTTCTTATAAAGAACATAATTATTTTCCCCTCTTCTCTCTAAGAATATACAGTAGAATCACATACTTCTCTAAAAGCATGGAATAATTTGATGGTATGAATAGATATGCAAAGTCTGATACTAAAAAACTTTAGCCCTCAATAATAGAATGCTTTTCCAAAAAAAATTCTGATTCCATTTTTCATGTTTGTGCAATTTTCTTTCTTCATTCTGTAAAAATGACTTGCTATCACAAGAGCAGGTAGATAATCAGACACATTTTTAAAGTTGTATCTGGCTCTACACATGATACCGATTTTCCTTGCAGGGAGAAAGATGGTACACTTAACAAGGTAATTTTAAAAGATGTGATGCATGTAACGAAAGGGCTATTTGCAGTGGTAAGGTCAAGGCTACAGGAACTAAAGTAGATGAAGCACCCAGATCCAACAATATCCAAAGACACTACCTTTCTTTGCCTGATGTGACAAAAGGAGGGAGATGATGGCAGAACCTGACAAGAAGCAAAGGCTGGAATCACAGCAAAAAGAACACCCAGTGGGATCTGAGATCTGAGGTTACAGGAAGAAGACTGTAGCCAGTGAAGAGGCTTCCACTCCTTTCAAAGATCAGTTTCCTACCAGTACCTCCAATTGGCTAAACCCAACCAGACTCTGGAGAGGAAAGGAGGTGGAGCAAAGCCTTCTGTCAAGGTCAATCTTCTGAGCTCAGAGCAAGGGGAATGTTCAAGGATAAAAGACCTAGATGAACAATCAAAAAATAATCAATAGAGTCACTATTATCAGTATAGTATTTTAAGCAGCTGAATGGAATCCAACTGACACCTCCTAACTAACATAGTGGGACAAACACCATGTGCATGTTATGGTCAAATTGCTCAGAGGGCAACAAAGCAGTGAATAACTCTGTCTGTTTGAGTTCAATAATAGTTCAGATAGTCTTATAAAAACTGATGCAGAAAAGAGAAAAATAACAAACAGAGAGACATTCAAAGCATTATTAATGAATGATTTAGTTTTCTTTGAATATATAATTAATGGAATAAGGGTTAGTTAGGAAGAGAAATTTTTAGGCTACGTAACGTAGCCAACAGAATAGGTTACGATTACATTTCTAAGGGTTTGGGATTAATTCTGTTATTAATAAGGGGATGAATAAGAAAATAGAGAGACCAAACATTAAGTGATATTATGATCATATGAGATGTAGTGAGTGAGCATGACCTTATGCAAATAGAACATACTAATGTCTCAAAAAAATTATGTAAAATTAAATTCATTTCATTTATTCTTGTATTCACGTAGATGTAGTATAGTCTGTTGCATGGTAGGCACTAAATTAATTCTCATTAGAACAGAGATAAGGCCAGATTTTGTGAGGCATGTATATAATTTGGGAAACTGTATTTAAGAATAAGAATAAAAATTATACATAAAATATGTACATAATTTTAGAAGTGGTCATGCAGTTAATTGTCCCTGAAGTCTAAGTCTTATTAATGTCCCAATAAACTTGCCTTTGCTTTGGATTGGATAAATACATGCTGTTATATGTATAAAAAACTACAATAAAAGTTAATTTTATAATAGAGAAAATACTGTATAAGCAAAAATAAAAACTTCAAAATAAAGTGAAATAAAAGCATCAATATTTTTCATATTGCTGGAATAGGTGGAAGAGTGTAAAATGGTTGTTGAAATTTTTAAGTCAATGATAGACTGCTCATTAGTTTGTTGATTCCAAAAAATATTAACGAGTGTACTCAATGCACCAGGAATTAGACTAGAAAATATGTATGGAAAAAGATATAATTAGTGCCTTCTAGATAGCACATTATAATGGTAGAAACAAGAAACTTAAGTTACACGCTGTGGTCAACACATGAAAATGGTGCTGGGAGGATACAGAGAACAATTACCTTCATCAGTCTTGATTCTCGTTGTTGGAAGTGAAGTAAGCCATCAAATGGGAGGTGTAAGCCAGAGCTCTGTCAACAGGGGACTGATCTGATCACACTTTCATTTTGGAAGTGTCTTTTTGTTGTACAATGGAGGGTGGATTGATGATAGGATAAGCAGGGAAGCATATTCAGGAAAAGGGTTGCAGGTGATGCTGGAAAGGAAATAATTAATGACGGGTGGGACTCCAACATGGGCAATATGTCCTGAGGAAGAAAAAATTAGTAGATAGAATAAACAGAACTTCATTTTAGACAGCTGGACAATTATACATCTGGAAGAGAGAAAAGGAGTAATGCCTAGTTTGGGGATTAACTGGATGTTTGTTGATGCGTTTATCAAAGTCAGAATATAAAAAGATCAGATTGTGGAAATGTTAATGAGTTTGGGTTGAGATATGTTGCATCTGATCTTCCCATGAGACATGAAAGTCAAGATCATCAGCACAAAGTTAAAGGTACAAATCTGCAACTCATGGGCAAGATCCAGAGTTAAGGTCGGGGTGTGGGCAATGGGTAGACACATGATGAGCATAGCTACAAGCATGAGGGAGACCATGAGTAAAAATCAGGTTACCTTCAACTATAAATAAGGAACAAAACACAACTCTTAGTAAGAATGGTTTAAATATGATTAACAACTACTTACATTTTTATGTTACACTTCAGAGCCTTTCATTAGCAGGGGTGTCAAATTCATTTTCACTGGGGGCCACCTCAGCCTCATGATTGCCTTCAAATGGCCAAATGTAATTCTAGGACTGTATAAATGTAACTACTCCTCAACTAGGGGCAAGGAGCTCAGTGCTGCCACTGGGTAGAAACAAGGTAGCAGGCCAGATAAAACAAGGTGGAGGGCCAGATTCGGCCCATGGTCCTTGTGTTTGTCACCTGTACATTGGAGGTTGTGTGTAACAGCACTAATCCACAATTCCCATTCATCCAGTGTTTCCATTTATCTGACTCTGTAACATAATTACTCAAAAATGCAGTGGCACAGAAGCAAACAAACATTTATTGTACTCAGGTTGCATGGGTGAAGAATTTCGGTGTGTCATGGTGGGTGATATGTCAAGACTGTGAGCTGGAAAATTTGAAAGTTGTGCTGGATTCATCTGAAAACTTGTTTAGTTATAAATCTAGTGGCTCTAACAAATGTAGATTTATTTTAGAATAGGAAAAGAAGTTGACATTCAACTGAAAATAAATGTATTAGATACTTAGATATTTTCTCTTTTCATCTCTGTTATTCCATTTTATCTGAAGCATTATATAGAAATTCAATTAAGTAGCATTCTATAATTTTCCTCTTCCCTATAAGACTGTTGTAAAAGTCCATTAAAACTCTCTCCATCAAAATGAAAGTTTTTGTAAAGCACCTGGATGGAATAAGGTGCACACAATGCACACAATGAAAGCTACTTTTCCTGACTTTCACCATTTGTGTGGATTTTTGCCAGGACGATTAAGAAGAGAAATGGTGACTGTAATATAAATGCAGTTGAGAAAGTCTATATACTTGAGGCAGAAAGTCACTACCTTAATGAATGAACAAAGAGCTACTGCCAAAACAGAAATCCAAAGGTCTCTGCAGTAATTAAATTACATGCAATATCAGGAAACAGCCATAGTGGCCTGGGACTTGGGGCCATGTGGAAAGCAGATCAGCAAGTGTGGATAGAAAGTGTCAGTAAATTAATACAACAGAGAAGGGGATTCAAGATTAGGTTGACCTGTGCTAGCTAAGGAGCGGGGAGTTTGCTGGTGGGAGCAAGAATTAATAATTTCACCAACATTTAAGAACATAGGGTGTACAAGTTAACACTAAACGTGATTATTGTATGATTACATATTAGTTGCATGAACTATAATAAAACTCATTATACGGTCTATTTGCAGTAGTTATGTTCATTAAAATCACTGGGAACACTAGAATAGAAAATACCAAATTATTGCTCTTAGGGGAAATACAGATTTAGATTCCTCCCAGCCTATTATCAACTGACTAATACACAACTTTTTTAATGTTTGTTGCTATTTAAAGACAACTTTTTAAATATATAGTGTTGATTCATTAACTCTGAACTCAGCCAATAGCACTGTAATTCATGCCTGAACAAAGATTATCGAACACACTTGTGTTCTCTGTAAAAGGCACATCATAGTTCTCTTCTGCTTCAGAACACAGCCAACACTTCAGCACTATGTTTGAGGGCCATTTTAAGCAGCAAAATTGCTAATAAAAAATACACAGAAAAGTGGAAAAACATGACGCAAATAAATTGGAAAAAACGCCCTTCTTTGCAGTATGAGAACTGAAACAAGAAGACAAGGTGTCCCTGTCTTTAACTTCAAATAAGAACTTTGCCCAGGGGGAGAACCAATTTTTCAGTCTTCTCTGCATGCCTATGTCTGCAAACAGCTGTGTAAGTGTCACAAAAATGGAGTTGAAAGTTACAAATAAATTTTAGCCAGTAGGCAATTCTCAGATACAGAATCTGCAAATGAGGATCAAGTATTCCATAGTGTAGGTTTAATTCTCATTATAAATTTAGTCATCTTAAGAAGAGTATGGTGTTTCTAGAAGAAGGTATCTGAATAGGACACATACACCCTACTTGCGAGGGATACACATTCCCTCACAAAAATCAAGTGGATCCCTGGCTTTTTCAGCCTTGCTGGAACTTACGTAGTCCTGGCAATGTATCCACCAGAAAGGGGGCTACTTTAGGTTAGGATCTGCTCTGTCCTCATCAGTTACGTTGTGAAGCTTAGCACAGTTTCTGACACAATTCATGTTTTAACAATAGTTAAAACATGAATTTAAATAAATATTAAAACATGAATTTAATAAATATTACCCTCCTCCATTTGTACTATTTGTGTTTTTATTGCCCAAATTTTATTTTTAAGCTTCTTCCATCATTCTTTAGTACTTTTTAAAATCCTTGTCATTGAAACAATCTTATCTTAAATTAGCATTTTTAAT
The DNA here is from genome assembly GCA_039655065.1 of Glossophaga mutica. Taxonomy (NCBI): domain Eukaryota; kingdom Metazoa; phylum Chordata; class Mammalia; order Chiroptera; family Phyllostomidae; genus Glossophaga; species Glossophaga mutica. The sequence continues at coordinate 168,022,292 of CM077304.1, read as the reverse complement.
TGTTTTCCTAAACTATATTTTGTTTACTTAGTCCTCTACTTTGACTATAATAGGTCCTAACATTGTCATGTTCACCATCATCCAAGTGTTCAGTAACATCCATGCTTTGCTTTATTGAGTGTTAGATCAAGTTTAGCAGTCCACATTGCTTATTCAAGTTGCTAACGGAAAACCAATTTTACCAAAGCAATTAATTTCTAATATACCCTATTATACAACTCACACAGATTTATTTCATTAAGAAAATAACAATTTTGTACATTTAAGAGACGGAGTTTCCCCAATTTCCCCCATCCCAAGAATCACCTGAAAATGCATGGGGAAACAGTATGTCCTCCATTTGACTAGGAAACACTAAGTACACACCACAGAGATCACATTTGTTTGTCCTTCTCTCCCTTCTTCACTCCTCCTTAACATCTGATTTCTTGCTTACCTTCCATAAATGTTTCATGCACATTGCTCTTCACCCTACAAAAGGCCGACACAGTACATTAAATGCTGCATATATTTCTGCCAGCCTCCCTGTTTCTCTCTTTCCATATATAACCTTAACTATTTCAGAATCTGAATCCATGGTAACTTAGACACTGAAATCTATACCTCATTCCAATGAGTTATAACCTATTTGGAGTGCACAGCTAAACTTAGTAAAACAATATACTGAAGTTGCTAAATTCTTATATTTTAAGCCTGACAATTAAGCACACTTATACAATCTTTTTTCTCGAAAGTAACAGAAACTTCTTTAAAAATCACTTAGACAAGAAGCATAACTTTTCTGTTAAGATAAAGGTGTAATTTTTCATTTAAGATGCAGAATGAGTACATACATTTATTTTCTCTAACATCTTGAAAACTCAATATAATCAATAATGAAGGAAGTTTAGAGAAATAACACCATGATAAAGAAGAAAACAAGAGGAGAGCTCTTGGAGGAACCTACCGCTAAGATAGTTGATAAGGGTGAATATTATACCCTTGCTCAAAAGTGATGGAAATAACTAACCTATACAGGGTCTCCCCTTAGTGTGCAAGCTCCAGGGAAACTTATTTTTCAGAGCTCCTGGCACTCTTTTGCCAAATATTACTTTATTCGCATGTCTTCAGGTGCAAAACACTCAGAAAGTTTCCAAAAAGGGATAAATATATATATATTTATGATAACAAAAGTAGTAGTAGTATAAAGGCATACTTCATTAAGAACACAAAGAGAATGATAATAGGTATACTCATGATAATGTAACATATTCCAATAATGTTATGATAAATATTTATTGCTAGTTAGACAAAAAAAACTATAGTGTCAGTAAAAGAAAAAATACAATTAAACATAAATAATTAATTAAAAATAAAATATAAAAAAGTCATGAGTTCAAAAATAAAAGAATGAAGAAATATATAGCATCCTGTTTATGTATTTGAGGGTGATATTACCTTGATAAAAATCATATTACTGTTAATTACCTCTGGAAAGCAATATGCCCTTCACAGCATTAACTAATTAATTCAGTTATAAAAAATGAGTAATTACAACTATTAGACTAATGGGCCTTTAAATCCACAAAGAGGTCATTGTTACAGAATATTCTTTCAAATGTGATCCATGGTGCATAAATACCAAAATATGTGTATGCATGCAGTCTTCTACTTTATAGCTTCATTGTCAATGACATGAACAAAGAATGGAGTAAATTAATAATGTAAGATATGGCTATAAGGCATAATCTAAGGAAAAGAAGTGTTTGATATTTAGGTTTGGAAAAATGTGTTACAACAAAATTTAGTCAAAGTCAGAGAAGTGATGCAAAATACAGGAACACTAAATATTGTGGAAATTATATAATTATCCTTACTTGTTAAATTTCCCTGCTATGAACTAGAAAGGACTGTAACTGGCTATCAGATCATCAGCATTATCATTATTAAATGTGATCAATCACTGTGCAAAGTGTAGCCTTAACTTCTAACAATAAAATAACACAGTGACTGTTAAGAGCTAAAATGATAGAAGAGGGCCATTACTTGCTATCAAGTAATAGAATAGAATAAAACAGGCAAACAAAGGTCAATATTGAAAATGAGATAGGTGATTTCCTACTAGAAGCCCTTTATGATTTTAAGTAAAATTATAATTGTGTCAACTTTATAAGTCTAAAATCTAATGTTTTCAAAGGAGCATGTCTCAGACCCTAAATAACAAAGTGATAACTTTTAACATAGAAAATGTATGTATTTCGATGGAGAAAAAAGATAAAATTCCTTATTTTCACGTTTATCTGAATGAGGATGGAGTGATAAGTTGGATGAGACCTCAGGGAAAGAAGTAGCATTTGAACTGACTTTGAAGAATGAAGAATGTTTTATACAAACACTCTAGAAAAAACCAGCATGAGTAAAAATATTCACTGTGCCGAAAACCATAAACTGCAAAAATCATTGACCTTGGTGATTAGGATACTGACAGCCAGTTTTATTGTTTTTTTACCAATCTCCTTGTGTTATCAATCCACCTTTCCAGCTGAATCAGAGCCAGTCTTGACCAGGTCTTAAATCAATGCTATGTAAATATTAACAACCCTTTTCTGATGCCTAACTGGAGCCTGGAATTAGGATACTATCTCACTTTTGTTGTATGTTTTGCTTCAAGTGCATGGAGGCAGCCAGATGCTGACTGAACAGTGATTTCCTTACTATTTAGCATCTCACATACCCAGTGGTCACAAATAGTCTTCTGTTTTTCTTTGCTGTGTGACTCTGATCCCACTCAGAGATGTTTTAGAATTCATCATTATATTTTAACATGCACTTTAAAGAGATTGTTCACTTTAAAACTGGATAACTTCTGATAATTAGCTCAGCCTCTTTTCTTTAATTTGCAGTGAACACATAATAAACATCTTCACTTTTGAAGGAATGCTATTCTTATAATTCATCTGACAGTTTAACCATAAAAATGAAAAAAATACTTTTATTGCATGAATGGTTAATTTTTTAATTATGTACTAAAATATTTCATCAATTGCTTCTCTGTTAGATGGTACTGTGTTCCATAACTATGTTGTCATAGCTCAGTGCTGTGAGCATGCCAGGACTTCTGTCCGCATAGCCCTGGTCCTTCAGGGTGACATAAACATCACCACTTTTGTGAAGCATCTCTTGACCAATCTCTAATGGCCTCACATTCTTATTAAGGCATGCATTACCCATTGATAGAATTCTTTTTTTTTTCACATGTGTGTTCTCTTCACCAAATCATGAGCTTCTTGAGAAAACAAACTCACATTTGTTTCAATACCCATTCTTAGTACATTGGCTGATTCATCCAGAAAACATACAGGAGAGCGCTACTCTTTGGAAAACACTTGGAGCTCACATTGCACAAAGCACTAAATACAGAACACTACTATAATCAATGCAGTATATCTGTATTTCTACTGCACCCAAATGCATATTTACATTATAATTAAATATGTACTGTTGTATGAAAATCTGGGGAGACTACAAATGAATCACTCAAAGAATAATTTTAAGTAGAATATTTTGCATTTCAGTCCTTGTCATATTCAAGGATAATACAAAAATCCATCAGGACATTCACAAATATGAAAAATAAGTGTAATTTGTCTTTATTTAGTTTAAACCATAGCTTTGTTCAACATTTGAGATTTTTAAATGGGGATTTCAGTGCATTCCTAAAGTGAATTCCAGCAAGTATTGCTTAAAATATGTGCTGAATTTTAGTTCATATACCTAAAGTATGGTTAAACAATTTATAGTGATTTTGTATCCTTTTAATATGTTTCCTATGAATTCTTATTCATAAACCCCTAGTTAAAAATGACAAAAACTCTTTGAACTCACTATTCTATTCTACCAAAAATAAGGTACAAAATTAATCAGTATTTTTATACAGTAAGAATCAGGTAAGAAAAAGACGTCTTTCTTATTCCACAAAGATAAAAGCAATTTAAAGCAAATGAATCTTCCCTGAATAATGGTTTGATTATATGCAAAATATAAAGTATGCCAATGCAACTTTACAACTGTAGCATCATATCCCATGAAGTAAAACATAGTATTTAAAACTAATGACTGGGCAACTGACACGATGAGAGCCCTGTGAAGGGGCAGTGGGTCAGCACAGACATGAGCTGCTTGGTTAGGTGTTAATGAGTTTGAGGCACGTGTGGCACATGCAAATGGACATGTCAGGGTGAAGGTTAGATGAAAATGGGATTTCAAGCATTTGTTTACCCATGAAATTCACGTTCAGATTTTACTGAAACTTCCCAAATATATTTGTATCTATGAAGCATTTGTGCAGTTAATATTGGATATATAACTGTCAATCCCTACATAACTAAATCAGATTCTGTGGCAACTCTTAGTTATTAATAAAGCTCTGCTACTGACTGTATTTCTCACACAGCATCTATGAATGCAAGTGAGTAGGAATGACACTAACGCGGACCCTTAACTTCTCTCTAATTTACTTTTAAGTTGATGATTTTTTACCATATGTAGTACAACAATAAAGGCTATAAGACCTCATATTCCACTTTAAATACTGAAAAGGAGAGTTTTTTGCATATTTGTGTATATGTAGTTCTACCACGTTCTTGTTTTTTATACTACCTATAGTATTTAGTTTATCATTTATTTACCTTTAATTATTTTTTAGTTATTTTTAGTGGTACTTTAAATATTTCACAGTGACCCAGTTCCATATATGGTAATTTTTAACTGAAGGCTGCAAGTCCTTGTCTCATAACTGGCAGTCTACTTCTTTTGTCATCATTCTGACTGCAGATAGGTTTGAAAGTACTCGTGACTCTTGTGTGGTTTGCATACCAGGGCTTTTCATTTCCCTCTCTTCCTTCTGAATTTATTTATACCATCTTGCTCTGTGTTATTTATCATATTTTTTTATCTTTTCTCCTTTCTGATAGTAGACTGTCTTTCATTCATCTCTTGCCCTTTGATTGCTTTAGAATAGTATTCATTTTGATCCTTTCAGTAATTTTTCTTATGTAATAACATGCTTCTTTGGCCTCAAATAATTTAAAGTTTCCACTAGTTCTAGTGCCCTTCTCTAGTAAGTTTGGATTTAAAAATGCTTTAACTCTGCCACTTCACCCCAACCTTTCTTTCATGTTATCAGTTATTATATTATTTGGGTTTAGTTTTAAAGTACTTGTTTCTGGCACCTGAAGATCATTAAATATCTTCTTTAAAACTCTGTAAATGTATTGTTAGTCATTAAGGTTGATAAATTTTATAGAATATGTAAATTATATGTATACTACTGGGTTTGTCTGGAAAGTATCCATCCACTTAATGTGAAAAATTGATACATTTATTAAAGAAGATACAAGATACAAGAAACATTATACACAGGACAGTAATGCCTGGGTCCCCTTCAAAGGTACGACTTTCTTGAAGAAATCTGGTTCATTGGTAGAGGTTTGAATCAAGTCATTAGCATCTACAGCATGATGTTCCTTCTGCTCTGGTAGCAGAAACCGCAGCATGAATTCTGCTACCACAAGTTTCATGCCGAGATCCTGTGTCAAAATCTCAGACATAGCAGTTTTTGGAATCCCTGGATTGGCTTCTAGTCCTCGCACCATCAGTCACCAACCTTTGTTGATTGCAGCCCATACACGTTCAGCATTCTCAGGTGTTCTGCTTGTTGCAGGTCTTCCAGAAGGTAGACTACTTTCAACAAATTCTCAACCATCTTTGAAGCATTTGTGTCACACTTTTATTTGCTCTGCACTCATTGCATCATCCCCAAAAGCCTTCTGAATCATCTGAATAGTTTCCACAGAGGAATGTTCAAGCTTAATTCAAACTTTGATGCAGATTTTTTACTCTACTCACTCAGTCATTTTGAATGTGACAGCTACACAGTACACATGCTCACTCAGTGGCATCTACCACCTCCACTGTCTAGTACAGTGAAGTCATCATTACTTACACATACACATTCCAGTCCACTTTCCTTGGCTGCCAGGTTACATAGATGTCACTCAAACTGTTCTCATTATATTAACAATGGCTGACTTTTTTCCAGACAGACCTTATATTGTGTATGTGTGTGTGTGTGTACATATATGTGCTGCAACCCTTCAAGGCCAGGAAGGTCCATGATATTTGTGCAGAGAGAAAATATTCACGGAGCCATTGGGATGTCTGGCATGCCTTTATTCACGGGTGGGTGAGCCACACATGCTGCAAGCTGCGTGTATATCTACATGTCTCATGTCATGGCCCTTCCTTCCCAATGTGGCACCTGTCCCCTTGCATGTCTCTCATTATCATTGCCCCCAGCAGGGAGTCCCTACCTGTTTAAGTACGTGAGAGGAACAAAGCCGGCAAGATGCCAGAAATTATATAATGTAACATAATTCTACGCATGTGAGTGTACTTCATGTTATGGGAACAGTTTATAAGCCCCAGTCTCAAGGCTGTGAGAACACTGGTTATCAGGCCCCTTCAAGGCTATGGAAACATGGCTTCCCTTGGCTACCCAGACACCTGGGTGAGGAAGCCAGACTGCCTCCACTTACCCTATAATGTGTGTGTGTGTGTGTGTATAATGGCAAATATTATTACTATTCTTTGATAATTATAATTACTGTATGTCATTATGCATTTATTTAAAAAATAAGAAAGCAGTAATCTTAAAAGGTATAACAAACCATCTCAAAATATGGATAAAGCCAAAATTTTAAAAGCCACAATCATTGGCATTTAAGTCACATATTGGAAAAAAATAAAAATACAAAAAAGAAAATACCTATTTTTATTAGGTAAATATATAATTTTTTTCAAAAGTCAGTATTATTTTACAAATTTCAGTAAAAAACTAAGAACCGATAGTATACAACCCATATTGATTGAGTCAAGTATTAAAATACACATAAAAAACTCTCTGAGACCTATGTTCCTATGGTAGTCTGAATTTCTGCTGATCAATGGGACTGAGACAGATAACCAGGAAAGCTGTATAAAATGTAAAATCACGTGTTCGAGCTATGGGACAGCTGCCTGGTCAAGCCAGACTTGAGGGGAAAACAATTGTAGGGAAGGGGAAGCAATAGAGTGCAGCTTCTAACAAACGCAGAATATTTGGTTATTCTGGCTGCAGGACCAAAAACTGAAGACTTTCTCAAAAGGCCCAGGCCAAAGGTCACTACTGAGCCTGGGGAGCCTGGCTAGCTTTTGGCATCCTCATGTGGACTGACAGAAAAAATTAATAGAGGCTTGAGGAGTCAGGAACCTACTACATGGAGTTATATTTGTGAAGGTTCTCCTAGGGGGTGTTAATCCCCTGGTACTTCTGACTTGCCTCAGACTGTTCACTGGCTCCCCACAGACCCAGTAAAAGGTGCCTGTCAGCACAGAGATGCAGATCCTGGCAGGCAGGAGTTGAGCTGAAAGCCTGGGCACATGGATGGGCCCCTGAAAGCATCTGCTATGACCGCTGATAACAGAAACTTACATGTGCCAGGCACTGTGTTATTTAAAATTTTTAAATCTGGTGTATTGATAACCTAAATGGGAACACAAACTTCAAATTATTTATAATAACCAATAGAACAAGTTTATACCATCAATTTAGTAAAGAAGATGTAAATCAGAATGCTAAAATTATAAACCATCAGCAATGCCGTAATCAGTTTTACTGTATTAAAGTTGAAATTTTTCTCAGGTAAAAGACAACAAAGACAGAATGAGGGCAAACCTCACACTAGGAGAGGAGGCATGAAACAAAATGATTGTTGTCCAAACTATATAAATAATTCCTACAATTAAATAAATGAGTAATTCCACAGAAACATGTGCAAAGACCGTGAGTGAGTACAGAATCCTCTACAGATTTATGCCAGAGGTAGGAATTGATTTAGGTCAAAACACTCATATGGTCCTTTGAGTAATGCAAATAGGTTTTATTTATTACACCAGTCCTTCATGTAGTCTTACTTTGATATATGGCAAAGGCCATTTCATTGGGTCACATACGTCTACATAGTACACAATATGACAACAGCATAGAGATTATTCAGATATAAAGCATGTCTTCAACAATAACCTGCAGTCTCTTTAGGCTTGGTCAGCAAGGTCCCTGTTTGTTCCTGAACTGAATACTGTCAGGTCACATAATTCTGGGAGAAATGCTAGTAAATCCTAAGGTAAAATATATGATTCACCCTGCAAGGAGTATTTTACATAAAAGAAGACACAAATTGTCAATATTTGCATTCAAAGATGCTCAACTTTACCAGTAATCAGAGAATTGAAAATTAAAATAACATCATTTCACACCTATCATTCCAGCAACTAAAAAACTGTCAATATGTCAATGATAATTATACAGGTTGTGATTATGCAGTTGTTAATTAAGCACCGGATAATGGTATGCTTGTTCATTCAATAAAACATTAGATTATAAAAAAACTCTATGAATTAGAGATTGTTACAATTCCTTTTTATAGACAACAAAACTGAGGCTCAGTTAAGTTAAAATGATAAAATTTTGTCAACTGTCCCATTGCAAATAAATGTCAGAGCCAAGATTAAAATTCTAGGGCATATGCTGTTACCCATTGTTTATACTGCCAATGTCAAGTGTCAGTGTAGATGGAGGGAAGGGGCTATTTTAGATATTATAGAAGGTGATATAATGCATGTGAGCACTATGGAAAACATTTGAAATATATCTAACAAACTTGAAAGTATCCATAACCAGAAACCCCAAATCAGAATATATTAATTTTTTAAATTAATTTATGAAATTTTTTAGAGAGGGGGAAAGGAGGGAGAAAGAGGGGGATTAAAACATCAATGTGTGGCTGCCTCTCATGCCCACCCCACTGGGAACGTGGCCCACAACCCAGGAATGTGCCTTGACTGCGAATCGAACCAGCGACCCTTTGTTTTGCAGGCCAGCATTCAATCCACTGAGCAACATCATCCAGGGCAATTAATTTTTTTCAACATTTGCACAAAGAGACCTATCCAGGATGTTCATTGCAAAACTTTTGACAATAATTAGAAATTTGAAATAACTAAATGTCTTTCAACTAAAAAATGGATACAAATCAGATACTTTTATTATGAAATACTATATAGCAGCTAAAAGCAGTGACCCTATTTATACGTTTTGACAAGTAAAATCTTATGGAAACAAGGTTAACTATACATGTAAATTGCAGAAGAATAGTTTGTGTACATTTTTAAATTAAGCAAAATAATATATATTATTTATAGATATATAGTAAAATCAGCATGAATGAGAGATACGTACTTTGGATTAGTATTTATATTTTGGGAAGATAAGAAAAGAACTGAGACTAACAAAGTTTACAACCACTGTTTGAATGTGATATCACGGTATAGAGCAAATACTTTTTGACTTAAACATCCAAACCTGTAGAGGAGAATTTTTGAGAGTTTATTTGAATCATGCCAGAAGCAAGATCTCAAATATTCTGGAGAACTGAATTTTTGCAGTTTCTTTTATTTATTTGGAATTAAGGAGGGAAGTAAGGAAGATGACATGAATGTGGGAGAAAGCAGTGCACAAGCATAGTAACAAGAATATGCGCTCCCTTGAGGGCAGGCACCCCGCCTCCCCCTAGAGGCCTAAAAAGGGGGATTTAGCCTTCAAAGGTGCTTTTGCCTAGATAGGCGAGAACAATGAACAGAGCTTGCTTAAGGCAGAGATCAACTTTTTTATAGGCCTAGGTCCTGACTCCCCACCAAGGCCTGCCCAGTTAAGAATTTATGGTCAGACCACCCCGTGAGTTTGCTTTCGGCACAGATCTACTACAGAGCCCCTTTGTGTCCACACACTTTAAAATGCTAAATATGTGTTGGGCTTAGGTAGGAGGTCATGGCTTTTGGCACATTATTCTGTATACTTTTCTGCATGTTTGAAATATTCTGTGTAAAAATGATGCCGGCAGATAGGAATACCAATGTAAAAGCAATGCTGTCTTGGTGATAAACAAATGGAAACTAAACAGGACACACATCGTGCCAAAATGGCACTTGGGAACGAACCATTGAGTTCAGGTAAGGGTTGATTTGGTGGAAGAAAATCCCAAAGGGCAAGTGATAAGAGTATGGCGATGATATAGAGGGAGGAAAAAGAACACAGAAATTGTGAACGAAAAAATTTCAAGTAAGGAGAAAATGATTCATGATATATGTCAACATACAAAATGTCCAAACCTGTAGAAAACTTTTATAAGGGTTAATTGTCCTGGAGGCGTTTACAATTAATACCTGTCCTTGACGAGTCAAGTTCCAGATGACCTTCCTACGTTAAACATAAGAAGGAGGTGTTTAAAAGAAATACACTGCCATTTTTAATATCTCGAAGAGTTGGGTTGATACCTAAGGGACATTATATGCTGATTTATTCACCCAAACCTTTTTACATAGTTTCATTTTAGCTTAGGGGAGAGGAAGTTTTTAAATTTTGAGAAAGTCTCTAACAGTTTCCTTTTCTTTATTTCCTTTATTTTGTCTAATTTTATAACCAGCTGTTTCTAATTGTGCATGCAAAAGATTAATTTAAAGGTATCAGAGGATCAACATATTGGCCATCTTAGTATTAATGGGAGTCTGACACCTCATATGGCTTGTCAGACTGAGAGGCACACTTACCCACATTGAGTGTGAGATCTGCAATCTGAACAAACTTCTGGTGAAACCAACCTGTACCTGCACATCTACAGGTGAACTTAATGCAGTGATTATGCCTATAGCAGTGGCCCAGGGTGACCTTTTTGGCACCAGGGACTGGTTTCATGGAAAACATTTTTTCCACGGATGGGGAGTAGGGAGACAGGAGGCAGAGCTCAGGTGGTAATGCAAGCAGAGCTTGGCTCCCTCACCTGCTGCTCACCTCTTGCTATGCAGCCTAGTTCCTGCCAGCCCACCAACCGGTAGTGGTCCATGTGAAGCCCAGGGGTTGGGGCCTACTGCCTTATAGGACTACTTTATATCCTAGAGGAAAATTTTCCTCAGGTGGTTCCTGGATAGGATCTGGCCCAGAGCGGGTCTGGCTCAGGCTGGCCTGTAATGTGTGGATTCTTGACTTCATCTGGAAAGATTTCACAACATGAGTCAAGGTGATTTTGGCAGTATGTTTATTAAAGCTGTGGACAGTAAAGCAAAGAAAGTGTAACCGAATCAGGTCCAGCTGCCTGCTGCTTCTAAAGCTCGTACTCGAGAAACAGGTGCTGGTAAAAAGAAAAGCGGTTTATTCAGATGCCAGACATCTGAAAGACAGGGGATTTGTGTCTCAAAGCCCATCTCCACATCTCAGAGGTTTTTATAAGGAGGAAGAGGGGACGCAGAGTAAGGGCAGATCAAGTGCAGGGGTTGAAAAGTTCTCTACATGCAGATCAACACAGTCCATTCCGATAAGGCAAGTGATGGTCCAGGTGCATCATCCTGGATTGGTCATCCTGGCTTCACATCATCCTGGCTCCATGTTTGAAGGTGAGCAAATCTCCCAGAGCAGGGATGCCTGAAGATTGGAGTCTGTATCTTTTGAAGTTATTTACTAGGATTCTTATAAAAATATTCTGTTTATCTACAAGCTACATATTAGTCAGAGTCAGCACTTACAGAAACGATGTCAGAAGAATGGTGAGGTGGGTTAGGATTTTCACTATTAGAGAAGGGCTTAAGGCAGAAGAAGCAACAGGAGAAAAAGAGAAAGGGGGACTTGAAGACAGGTTCAAGGGATAAATCCCTTGTGGACGACTCCCTGTGCCCATCATTGACACCTGTTAGATTCAGGGATCTCAGCAACTTTCTTCACTGGCTACCGATTTGGGGAATCAAATGTCATTTCTCTTTCAGAGCTAAGAAAGTTCTGTCTCTCTTTAAACCAGCAAAGCCTTTGTTCAGATCTTCAGTAAGCAATCCGATTAAAAAGCCAAAATTAAAAGCAGCAACCCATTTTTTCCCCCTTTCTCTGGGTTATCTTACTCTTGATCCACCTTGAGGATTTTCAAAGAACAGCTCAAATAAAGTCATGGTCTGCTACTTAAAGCAAGGAGAGGCCTGGACTTTTGAGAGAAAACTCATCCAAGTTCACCGGATACAAAGCAGGTAAACAAGGGGTCACAGCAGGACAGTGCTGATATACAACACCAAGCCCAGGCCCACAGGATGGTTCTGAGTGGGCTTTTTGGAATCCTGTCACACTATGCCAAGTAAATGCCAATGTAAAAAATATTCAAACATCTACAGAATTCATATGAGTTTATTTGAGCCAAACTGTAAACACATACCAGGGAGCAAGATATCAAATGCTTTGGAAAATACAAGTTTTGCAGCTTAAAAAAAAATCATTTGGAATCAAGTAAGGAACCTGGAAAAGATTAATGGAGGCGGGAGAAAGCAGGGCAGGGATTGGATTACAGGGCAGTTAACAAGATTAGGTACTACTCTCTAGAGGGTGGTTATGCTTTATTTCAAAGATGTGTTAAACTAGATGCACAGAAACAATGGACAGGGCTTGCCTAAGGCAAAGATAAGCCTTTTAGTTAAGAAGTTATGCCTTGTGCATAACTACCCACCATAATCTGCCCAATTAGGGATTTATAATCAAACTACCCTGTAAAGTTATTTTTCATAGAACCCCCTTTTTTAATCCACATAGCAAATACAGGAAGGAGGTCCAATAAAACTCGAATTTAAAAATATCTATTGAATTAGTTGAATAAGAAATTCATTAACTAGCTTCAGCTCATGGTGGACTGGAACCACTATTGTAATAAGTTAATAAGTCCACAGAAAATAAAGAATTTGAGAGGGTATATGAAATTATCTGTGGTATAATAAATATATTTGGTTTCTATTTCTAGCTCCTAATGTAGAGCTATTAAAACCCTTGGAATTTCCTTATCGATAGCGGTGTATTTTGTTATTCATATGAAGTTCCTTTAGATTACAACTGAGTTTATGCTAACAAGTTGATTTAGGTCGAGTCCCCTAGCTAGCTTCAGAGTGGTCCTATTCTATAGAAATACCCAATACTTTGTGATTGGAGGGTGTGAATTATCAGCCCACCTTTGAGGCACAAGGCTGGGGACTGGGTTATAAAACCCCTTGAACAATTTACCCTAGCTGGTGTGGCTCAGTTGACTGAGTGTCAACCTGCTAATCAAATGTTTGCTGGTTCGATTTCCTATCAGGGCACCTGCCTGGGTTGTGGGCCATGTCCCCAGATGGAAGTGTGCAAGAGGCAACCAACTGATGTTTCTCTTACACATTGATATTTCTCTCCTTCTCTTTCTCTGTCCCTTCCTCTTTCTCTAAAAATAAATAAAAAGTAAAACCTTTAAAAAAAATACCTCTTGAACCACATTTGGATAGTTTCTGGGCTGGTGCACATCCTGACCTATAGGGACAGAAACTCTTATCTTCAAGAAGTTTCCAGACCTGGCCTTAATGTATCTCTTCATCTGGCTGTTCACTTGTATCCTTTACAATAAACTAGTAAATGTCAGTAAAGTAGTAAATGTCAGTAAACTGACTTCCTGTGTTCTATAAGCCATTGGAACAAATTACCAAACCTGACGACAGGGTCATGGGAACCCCCAATTTATGACTCATAATTATGAGTGAACTGAGAGTTATGACTGGTGTTCAAAGTTGAGGCAGTCTTGTGAGACTGAGCCCTTAGTCTGTGGTGTCTGTCCTAACTCCAGGTAGTTAGTATCATAAATGAATTAAATTATTGGACATGCACCTGATGCCAGAGAATTGGCTGGTGTCAGAAAGCTCACCACAGTATCCCTTCCACGAAGTTTGCCTGAGATCAAGTGAAGGAAGACCGCTTAGTAACTGAAGGATACAGAAAAGTTTTAAAATTAATTCTTTTTTATACAGGTGTTTGAAAATATAGGTTAAGGAGTACTTAGGAGGAAGAAGACAAAGTTAATTAGGAGATAACTGATGAAGTTAGATCACTCAGAATGTGGAAGTAAAGAGAAAGTCAATCAAGAGTAGACTGGGAAGGTATAACCCTGAACACTGAGTGGGAACAGGAGGAAATTGATTGTTGTTAGTATTTTTGTTATTTTAAGAAGAGAGAACAAAGTTGCCTCAGTACATCTCTGATGGCTTAAATTTTCTCTGTAAAGGAGGAAGTGAATTTTTCCTTGGAGAAAGGAAAATTCTCAGCTGGTTAAGAGAAATGAAGTTTATACAGACATTTAGGAAATGAGACAGATGATGAGTAAAGAAAATAATTGAATAAAATCCCTTTTTTTCACATCTTTCTCTAGTCAATACAGCTGAAAATAAGATATCTGAAAGAAAAGTGGAAATTTATTTTACTATAGATTCTCTAAGGACAGAGCCTACATGTTCATCAACATCACAGAATGCCAAAAGGGGAAAGGGTAGTTGATATGGGTATGATGGGAAAATATCTTGCTGACATTAGCCAATAGCTCTATTTTGCCCCAATAGAGATTTTAAATATCTATTTCTACTACAGCAAAGTTTCCACTAAATTGCAGTGTATTTTAATTTGATTTTGGACTTCATTATATTGAAATTGTTTTTATTTTAATTGATTTTATATATTATATTAAATGATGTATAGGTTATAATCAACATTACATAAATATATCAAAGAATACAATAATATTCAGTCTTTACAATGTGGACAGTAATATATATCTTTAGAGAAAAAGCACTAATATGTATTTTTAAATAAATGAAGATATCTTTAATACATAAGAACGCATAAGAATGTATAAGATTTGGGAGATATACTGCTTTGAAAGGTGTGAAATCTATATACAATGTATTTTTTTGCATAATGTAAAATAATTTGAAGCTTTAATTCCAGAAAAAAATCCTTCTGAAATTACACTTTAAAATTCTGTGTAAGCATTGTTTGCATAGTTATAGTTATAGCTTGAACTAACTTATGCTTAAAAAAATTCATAAAATTTAATTACTTATAAAAATAAGTATCTGTCATACATTTTTCATTATAACCTTAACATAGTAATTCAGTTTATTTTTCCACTTACACAGAGTATAAATTATTTTAGTATTTTCATAGTTCAGTAGCATTTTAATTTTTTGTCTTTTTTAAATGATTCTCCTTTTATCTTTGCAGTTTGATTTTATTGTGCATTCATATTCACTCTGAAAGAAGATGACCTTCAAAGAGATTGAAAAGTTAGATTAAGAATGCTTTAATTTTCATTAGCTTTTAATTAGAGCATTGTAAATATTATTTTTCAAACTTGGGTTTTTCGTATAAACTATTGTAGAGGCCTTCTTACTCAATACTTGATTTTATGCTTTGTAATTAGTTTAAATTAATAAGAAAATACAAGAAAATAGATTATTTCAAAAAAGTGCATCCTTATGAGATGTTGCTAATAAACATTATTAACATTTATACCATGAGTGAATCTTTTAAGTAAATTAAAAATTTTGTTCCACCAAAGAGAGATTGAAATGGGGTTATGCATTTTTAATCTACAGGAGTTCTGAATTAATCAACTTAAAATATTTAATTATAAGAATGCAGAGTTAAGTAGTGGTTAACATACATATTAAGTCTAAATGCCTCAGGAATAAAGCTATAGTATGGTGTGTGGAAGTGAGGGTTACCAGTGAGGTGGGCACAGATATATATGCCAGTGTTTCAGTTATGTATGCATATGCATGAGTGTATGTGTATGTGTGTTTCAATTATCCAGTGCTCCATATGGTGACAAGATTACCTTACCCTTGGCAAACTTGGAAAACTTACTTATCAAAACTGAATACTATCAAATCAGATAGTTCTGGAAGAAATGCCTTTCTTCATAAAAATAGCCTATAAATTTGAACTAAAGGCAGGTACTTGAACCCTGATCAAGACCCGCTGAGTTAGCAACTCCAGGAAAACCAGGCATTTTTAGAATTTTCTACAGTTAAAAAAGTCAAGATAATTGTCCACATGTAACAGACTCTCCGTTTGTGTCTCAAATCACCATAAATGATATAAAGAACATTAAAAATTAAATCAATCTATAATTATGCTGGACAAACAAACAAACAAAATTATAGTGGGTAAAAATTACAAACAGTCCTTGAAAGAAAGAATGCAAAATGGATGAGATGGAAAAAGAAACTGAATATGAAAATAGCATTCGCAAACGGAATATTACTAAAATTCAACATTGACTAAAGTTTAAATAAATTATAGGTGATGATGGTGATTGAGAAAATGTCCATAGAGAAGAATCCTGCCATATCAGGCACCTTGAAACTGCTAAGCGAGTCATCAGAGCAAAGATGGTAAGTGTCAGAGAGCACTGCTCTTGCAGGCGTTCTGCACTTTGATGTTCTGTAATCCCTGGAAACCAAAAGGTCAAACACAGAAGGAAAAGGTTTTATTAAAAAGTAAATTTCATGCAGAAATTTCTGTAGTAAAAAAAAGGTTTCTGAGATATTCACTGGTACTTTCTGAGCTATTCAACAAAGACTTTTTACTAGAAGAATCATTCTATGTGAAGGCAAAGATGCTAAAATCTTGAAGTACATAAAACAATGTAGAAAAAATCTGCATTGCATTTGCTCACTTAATTTGTGATTGGTGTGTTTCATTAAGATTCATTTTATATTAATTGTCTAGATTTTCTTACGTAGGTAACTCAAGACCCTCAGGTATGTTTTCACCCATAACATCTAGGTAACAAAAATAAAAACCATGGCAAAAGTAGATTCACAATCCAACACCATAAAAAGCCTTGTTTACTTGACATCAGAGAGCAGTATTGCACAAGGGAGTACTGATTTGAAATTGACCAGAGATAATGTCAAACATAAAAGTTATCCAGTAGGCAACAGGACTGTTAGCTGGGTCCCCACCTCATGGACAGGTAGATGTTCACACTTTTCCATGGACTGGGCTACTTGTGACCTAGACATATCCTTCTCTGGGATAATATTTGTGGTAAATTGGGCAAAGGGAGAAGAGGCTGCCCTGAGTGGATGGCAACATATGCGAGGTAGGGGCGTCCATCATCTATACCAAAGGGATTGGACGATGTTCTGTCTTAGCAATAGTCTAGCCCTCCCGAAGTCTTCCTGAAAGCAGCTGGTATGGATACCACAGTAAAATTCCCAATCCCATCCTGCAAGGACACTTATTACAGTGTAACAGGAATTACAAACCGAAAATTCAAGAACCCAGTTAAGAACTGGCTAATTGAGTGTAAACCAATGCTGTGATGAAAGAAAAAAAAAAAAAAAAAAAAACCCAAATAAATACCCATACCTTTGTCAACTTTGACCACAGGAGAATACAAATCTGAAGGAGGAGTCAGCCCTTGGGAAGACAGACAAGAGCACAAAAGCATGCCGGGGCTACTAGAAATGAACAACAGGTTTCCAGGAAACCTGATGTGTGGTCCAGAAGTAAGTGTGGTCCCTAAGTAGGCAGGTAGACCTCTCTTTCTGTGTAGAGACATGGCTCAAGGAGAAATTTAGTGGGGACCTTGAGAGTGTGGGGAGTATAGCAGTAGCTCTTCTTGCTCAGGTCCAATGTTTTTACTACTTCAGATCATCACTCAAGTGTGAAGAGTGTTCCTCAGATTCAGAAACCCCATTTAGTGTCAAAGAGAATAATTACAATAAATCTACACATGAATGTATCTCAAAAAATCACATAGCAATAACAAAAAGAAAATAATGCAAACTTCTAGAGGAAAAATAAATTTTATTACTTAAAAAGAAATAACAGTCAGATAAAACATGGGCAATTCCAACCAAAAGTCTCTATTTTTTTAATATTTATTTATTTATTTTTAGAGAGAGGAGAATGGAAGGAGAAAGAGAAGGAGAGAAATGTCAATGGGTGATAGCCTCTCAAGTGCCCCGCACTGGGGACCTGGCCCACAACCCAGGCCTGTGCCCTGACTGGGAATCAAACTAGTGACCCTTTGGTTTGCAGGTCAGCACTCAATCCACTGAGCCACACCAGCCAGGGCCAAAAGCCTCTATTTTTTTGTGGCACCTTGGAGATTTCCTCAGTGGGAACAAGTTTTCAGAGTTCGGAAACAAATTCAGAAGTAAAATGCAACGTCTATTATTTCTGCCTCTACTCCAGACTGTACTTAGCAAGTACTATAACAAATAAGAAATAAACAAATAAAATATATAAGGCTAGGAAAAAAGAAACAGAGATGTCAGCATTGTCAGGTGATATGTCTTCTATGTCTTTATGTAGAAAAGACCAAAAAATATACAAATTATTAGAATTAATGAAGGGACTAATAAGGTTAAACAAGGAAGCAATAGATAGTATACAAACTACTAGACACATAATAAACAACTGTATAGCAACCAATATATTTAAATACCTGGCTGAAATAGATGATACCTTAGAAATATATACATATATTCTGAAACAGTGCAAAATAAATTAAGAAATTGGATTGATCACTATGTTTTAAATCAATTTAAATTACAGTAAAATATTTTCTTTCAAGAACTACATCTCTAAATTCAGAAAGTTCCATAGCTAAGCTCCATCAAATTTCACTTGTAAAATTAATTTTTTGCCAGATTAAGACATGTTTTGGAAGAAGATATATGTAAAAAATTATTCAGCTTTTGAAAATGTGATAGTTTTTTTGTGCAAAATTCATATTCATGGATTAGATGTTAAAAGAGAGAGAGAAAGGTAAGGAATTCCTGGGATATTTTCTGCTTGAATACAAATATTATTCAATGCGCATCTATTGTCAACCTTACATTTTTCTCCAAATAATCTTATTTTCTTCAAATATAGTGGAGTTGCACATCTATATGCTATACTACAAAGTAATCTTGAGTCCAGGCCTCCTTTTCTGAAATTGTCCTGTATATCAAATTACCTATATGAGTTTCTGCTAGATTTTTTCCCCAGGCTTTTCAAACAAAATTTGTCCATAATCAAGCTCTAATCATTTTCTAAAAAGTCTGTTTTTTTCTGATCGTCATCTCAGGAAATTAATAGTACCATCAGAGCTCAACAGAGAAGCCCAGAATCACCTCTTTCCCCCATCTCCACCTCATTGTACACAGCCGTCATCCCTCCTATCACTTCTATTACAAGTACGTCGCGAGCTTCATCCACCTCTGTGCTCCAGTTTGAAGTACTAAAATAGACTTCTGACTTGTTTGCCAACTCTCTACTGCCACATCCTATTTCATTCTCCGTGTAACAGCCAGGATGATTTTTTTTTCCCAGCAGAAATCTTATCACATCACTCACTCCCTGGTTTCAAAACCTTCAATAACTTCCCATAGACTTAAAATAATATGCAGAATCTTTTTGCATGACCTTCAAAACTTGGATTATACCTCCTTCTTCCTTGTTCATTACTCTTCAGCCCACTGGGACTCTTCCTTCATTTTGAAAGTGTCACACTATTTCATGTTTTGGGCCTTTGCATTTTAAGAGTATGAGAGTAACTTCTCTTCACCTTTCTGATATCAAGATAAATGATACTTCTCTGAGATCACCTCTAACCACTTGAAACAAAAGATTACCAAATTATTTTCCAATATAGCATTCTGTTGTTGGTTTTTTAAAAAAATAACATTCAGAGGTTGAAGTTATAAATTTGTTTGTGATTTTATTTGTTAAAAGTCATTTTCTCCCATTAGGTTTTCATCTACACCATTGAATCTTAAGTCAATAAATATTTTTGTAGTAATAGACAAATGATATAAATGGATTTTTGTTAAAGAACAACAGTAAACTCCCAATATTTTAGAAACTCCCAATACATTAGGGGAGGATCAAATTAAAAACAAATTAAAAAAAACCTTAGCAGTGTAACCATACATGACAAAACTTAAGTTTCCTAAAGCAATGTTGATTTAATTTGTAAAATTTTATTTTGTTTTTTCCTTTAGTTTTGAAAGTTAAATAAACTAAGATCTATTAATTTTTGCTTTTGCTGAATTTGAAACTGCTAAATGAATCATTTAGCCTGTGAAAGAACTTTATCACAGCCATCACATATAAGTTCCTGTAGATAGCATAAAATATTTAAACATTCAAATTAAATTAGATATTTAAAAACCATCAAAATTTAATTTGCATTTGACAGTGCTCAAGTACATTCTTTGAAATATGAAAATTAAGCTTTAACTTAATGAAGATTAGTTGGGAGCCCTCATGTGAAAAATAGATATGAGCTGTTTAAGATGTTTAATTATAATATTTTAAAGGATATTTTAAATCGGTGTTCTATAAAAATAAGTTATTCAGCACTTTAGAATATTTTAAATTAAAAAATAAAAAATACTTGAAATAATTAAGTTCTTAAAATAATTCCTTGAAAGTGTGCATCATTTATATATACACACATATATATTTATACCTATATTTATACTTTATATTTATAATTTATGGTTGTACTAGTTTCTTTTCATCATTTCCACCCTTAAATATGTTTCAAAAATATCCAGAATCTTTCAAGTTCTGATACAATTCAACAGAAATTTAATGTAGCTTTTCTTGTACGAAAGATAAGTCTAGTTATCAAAGTGACAAAATCTGTTTGTTATCAGCTCGCAGGGAGTTTAGAAGATCAGAGACCAGCACCAGAAGTGCTCAGGATTAAAAAGCTGGAATCATTCCTGGAAAAAAAGTAATGCTCTCTGGTCTATATGGAAAGAATATATATCTCCTACTACTGCTGTATAAACCTAATAATTGCAAAGTGCAAGAAACTACATATATAGATATCAATATAGATTATACAGAAAGAGAGATGGACTATAAATTTTGTATATATGTACATATGCATTTAGTTCACTATATAAATATTTATGTGCATTTGTGCATAATTGTATATCTGATTTACTATAGACTGTGTTCATGCATACAAAATACTTGAAATAAATGAAAAACACTAAGATGGTGTGTTTCCACATGAACAAGCTACTTAACTACTTAGTTCAAACAAACTGATCCAGCCCTTTTACTTGTTTGTCACAGAGACAAGACAGGTACACTTCCTAGGAGTGGTACTTTAGCCTCTGTCACTTGAGTGACAAAGTTCAGTTAATTTACTTTGTTTTTACTTTATTTTATTTATTTTTACTCTTAAAAACCATCCTTATTCTGACCCAGAAGTGACCCAGAAGAGTTTTGAGTCAGTGGCTCTGACTAGGTTCATTCTTCAGGGGTTCCGGGGTTAGTTCAAGCAGTCTCCAGGCTGGTTGAGGGCTTTGAGTTTTTTGGTGCTTTAAGGAAGCCACTGAATTTCTCAGTTAAATGATTCTTCTGTGCCAACATTAGGGCATTTCAGAAGGATATCTTTGTCCACACAGTTGCTGGATTTTTTGGATATCATCAACATCAAGATGCAAGGTTCTAGAGTTTTGATACATATGTCTGGTGTATATTATGGAGTTCTGTTTCATGGACTACACAGGCCCAGAAAACTAATGACTCATCTCATCAATGGCAACCAAGAACAGATTAAACACCTTGTGTGAAGTTGACCAATGTTCTCCCTTGTTAAGGTGCATAATTCTCAGAGTTTCAGAATTTGGTAAAAAGGCATGGGCCATGGGCTGGCCCACCAAAGGGCAAATCACCTCCATGGTCCAACTCCCAGAAAGAAAGCCTGGTGTCTGTATCTTGACTCTTCCCTTGCTGGGAGGTCAAGGCGGTTACATCACTCCAGATGGAAATCATGTTATGTATAATGTCATTCACTGTAGACAAATTTATGTCTTTTAGATAATTAATAGCCAGTGTCAGTATCACAGGATGGAGCCTCATTTCAGGGTCTGGGAAAGATGGTGCTTTTCCTATCCAGCCTTTGTAAACCTTTTGTTATCAGTCAAATAACCACTATTTCTGATTCTCTCGTCACTTAAGAGAAAATATTAAACCCAGGTGATAAAATAAAATTAACCTAGATAACCTGTTAACATTTTTCTAAAAATAAAACATCCAAGTTTCAGGACAGGAAGGTCCAAGAATAAAGGTCATGAAGGTATTAGATGCGAATTGCCCAGAGAGATGGACCCTGGTCTTTGGAATTGATTGAGGTGCTCTTAGGACAGAATCTGTGACTCTTCAAGCATAGACATTGCCTGGTTCTGTCACTGGAAAGGGACGAGGCCCAGAGCAGGTCTGCTTGGGCCAGTTGGTAGTGTGTGGCTTCCTGACTTTGTGCAGGAAAGATTTTACAACATGAGCCCAGGGGATTTTGAGAGCATGTTTTATAAAGCTGGGGACAGTTAAACAAAGGAAGGGCTTAGGGTAGAAGAATCAATAAGTGAGAGCCTAGGTGTACTCTGCTTTGGCTCCCTAGAAATATTACAGGAAATAAGTGAGCTTAGGTGTGGCTGCTGTTAGCTCACTGGGAAGTCAGAGAAAAAGGGAGCCTTGGAGAGAGGTTTAGAGGATTAAGCCTGGGAAGAGCTGCTGCTGCTGCCTGCCGCTCCCCTGGTTGCTAGTCACACAGGGACCTATGGAGGTTAAGAGAAAAAATAAAGATGTACGCCTGAGAGGGAAGAAAGGTATAGGTATACTCTACAGAGAGGCTGCCATGCTCAGTTAATTTTAAAATAAGATCTCCAAAATTCTCTGGATGACTAATTTTTTAAAAAATAGTGTTCACATCAAGTCATAGCTGAAGGTATTTATTATGAAATTATGTGGGTGACCCCAAGCTCCAAGTAAGCTTGGCTCATCTCTTGCTAGAGGAATAAGCTACATTTATCATTATCCCCCTTATACCTATACATGGACTTTGGCATTTTCAAACGATGTCCATCACACTCAGGGTGGTATGCCTACAAGTGAATTTGATATTTTCAAATGTAAAAATAATAAAGTCCTCTAAAAATATAGACATTTAATTTAAAATTCAAAATAAATAAGTATGATATAGGCATACCTTGTTTTATTATACTTCACAGACATTGTGTTTTGTTTTGTTTTTTACAAATTGAAGGTTTGCATCAACTCTTTGTTGGTGTTATTTTTCTAACAAGCTTGATGGTCACCATTTGTTTATCAGTAAAGTACTTTTTAATTAAGGTGTGTGCATTTACAAGCATTATGTTATCGTACACAATAGACTACAGTATAATGTAAACACAACTTGTAAATACACTGGGGAACCAAAAATATTGTGTGACTAACTTTATGGCGATATTTAGCATATTGCAGTGGTCTGAGATAAGTGTCATTAGTGATGGTTGACAAGTGATAATTTTCTAATTCCACCACTCCTTCTCTATTTATTACAGTTGGGGTAATTATCTACAATAACTCATTTAATCCTCACAGCAAGACAACAACTATCCCCATCTTAGTCATAAAAATTATGTAATATGCCTGAATTTACTTATTTAGTAAGATTAAAAAAAACTGATATTTGAACCTAGATATTTGGCCTCAAAGGTTGATGCTTTTAAGTTCATGGCCCTTTTTCCATTCCCATTTTGAGTCTATCCTATTCAGAACAAAGCTTTGTAACCAGTCATCCCAGGTCAGCTTATAATGGGCAAAGCCATCATGCTCAGTAAATATTAATTCACTCTTTTCTAAAAGTAGGGAAACTTAGCAGAATTAGTGGTTTCTAAACTGACCACAGAACTCAGGTGATGCTTTGAAAATGCATTAAGGCCAAGAAGCATGGATAATTGAGGGGCTTAGAACTGTCCCTACCTCGTTCTACAAGGGGGAGCTGCTCAGTGTGTACCTGGTGTCCACGGCTGTTTCCGTTTGGACAACGTGTGTTCCTCTGCTAAGGGAAAACAGAGTTTCAAAACCGCTGTGCCACACTGTCATCTTCTAAAAGTGTAGACATTTAATTTAAAAGTTTAAAATAAATAAATATGATATATATGTACCTTGTTTTATTGCACTTCTTCACATTTTAAAATAAATTACAGTTTTTGGAAGCTTTTTTCTAAATAAATGTTTTCAGTATGACTTAAGTTTGTTATTGTTCTTTGGAAGCTCCTTTTCATTCAAATCCAAATATATTTAGTAATATACTAAATTATTTTTATTAATTATTCCATACAAATTTAAAAGCACAGGGCATTTACTAAGTTTCTTCTATGCTTAGGCTTTGCCCCAGATGTTGTGGAGCCTGAAGGCAGTTAGGAATAAGACATGCCCACAATTGAGTGTGAGAGAACAGACAGTATTTGTAGGAATCGGTGTGCCTTCAGAAAGGCGTCTGAAGTCTTTCAGAAAAGGGAGGGACTCTGTCACTCAGCTCATTGCTGTGTGTAATGTGTGCTCAAAATTGTCAGATGTTCTACTTGTTTTTCAAGAAAAACTAAAAATACAGGTGCTTTATATAAATTATTCCAATTTTTAAGTATTTTCAACCTACTTAACACCATTTTAAAATGCTGTGGAGGCCTAAGCAAACGCATCTTTAGATCTCTGTTCAGTCCAAGACCATCAGTCTGAAACTTCTGAATTAGGAAGCATCCTCTAACCCCCCCCAAACCTGTCTCCAAGGTCTGTACTAAATACATGGCTATTTTAAAAAATAAAATTGTTCAGAGAGACAGAAATGTAACTCTTAAACACTGGATAATGTTTAACTTTTCTCTTTAAACAATTTCACATTTTCCAATTGTCAGCAATAAATATGAATGTACTTTAAAATAAAAAAAAATAACAATACCAAATAAAAAGGAAAAAGTAAACACTCTATTTGCTATGGTCTAAATGTTTGTGTCTTCCCAAAATTCATGTTAAAATCCTGACCCCAAAAGGTGATGGTATTGTCTGTGGGATGTACTTAAGTTTTGAGTGTGGTGTTATGAATAGGGTTACTACCTTATTAAAGATGGTCCAGAGAGACTCCTAGCCCCATCTATCACGTGAGGATGCAGTGAGAATGTGGCAGCTGTGAAGCAGGAAGAGGACTCTTATAAAAAGGCAACAATTCTGGTGTCTCGATCTTGGACTATGAAATATAAATAAATCTGTGTTATTTATAGGACACTCAGTCTTTAGGAGTTTGTTGTAACAGCTTGAATCAACTCAGACACCATTCTTTGGTGAGAAGTTATAATTCTTGTCAGAACTCAACTAGGAAGACATTAGCCTCAGAAGAAAAAAATAAAATAAAATGTATCTATCGTGCTATCAGTCTCTATTAAAATCTGAAGGGCAATAGGATTTAACTATAAAAATAAGAGTTTCATATGAACTTGTTGAAACTTAGCAAGGGCCCTCTTGCATCTGATTTTTATTTAGTGCTATAAGTAAGACTGAGAGCTTAAAATCATTCTCAACTACATTCTGAATAAAACACACACACACACACACACACACACACACACACACACACAAATAGCAGTATCTTCCTCAGAGGGTTGTTTTAATTATTAGATGGAATGCTATCTGTGAAGAACTTAGAATAGTACCTGGCAAATGGTTAGTATTTAGTAATTATTAAAGTGTTTTATTATTAATAAAAATGACTCTTTCAGAAAAGTAATTATGAATACCTCTTTGGGGGGAAAACATGGCTTGGCTAAACCTTGACAATCTAATATATCTGTGGGGACAAACAGATGGCCATCATATCCATTGCATCAGCCCCGCTAGGTTTTTCTCCCTAAGAATAACTTTACCGAGAACAGTCTGGCTGGTTCTTTCTTTCTTGAGCCATTCAGCAGCCTCCTAAAAATAGTCCCTTTTATTTAACTAAGCATATGTTTCTTTATATAATACTTCTTTCTTTTAAAACCATGTCATTTATTTTCCTTGAATATTATTTTAGTGCCAGCGATCTCTCCAATTTTTTTCATTTTTAAAACATTTTAATTTTTTTCTAATGATGATATCTGTTAAATTAAAACCTAAGTTAATCAGTATTTTCATAAAGTGTAAGCCAATAAAAACCCTGAGTAACTGATAGAGATTTAAGAGCTTCAAGTTTTAAAAAAGTATATTAAATAGTTAAGATAAACCTATTGTTATAGAGAAAATGAAATTAAACTAATCTCTAAGATCTCTACCTGTTAGAAAATGTGCTAAATGTATAACTTTAAAATATATTCCCAGAACAGAACTCAGAGATTTAACGTGACATGGGAACAAAGAACATAAGAATGCTATCTAATAACTACTGTTTATACAATAAATTATATAAATATCTAACCACTACGTTGTATATCTGAAACTAATATAAAGTAATATTAAATGTCAACTATAATTTAAAAATAAATGAAAATAAATAATTAAATAATTGATTGATTTAAAATCACTGAATCTTATTTTCTAATCCTAAACCATTATTTAGTCACCCTGCTTATAAGCCAAAAATTTAGGGATTCAAATTCACTGAGTATGAACCTTTTTCAATATTAAATTATTATGATTTTGGCCCAACTGCTTCTGTATCAAGTAGAGTAATTAAAACATGTTTAAATCATCACTAACATTGATAAGGCACCTGTGGAAAATGTGACCATTATCATACTAGACTTTGAGGCATATAAAACCCAAGCTAGTGTTTCCAAAGCATTTTGCTCTTCCTCCATTGCAATTTAAGGTATAATTTATAACATATCATAGCTAAAAGCAATGTAGTATATAAAAATAAATTGCATAGTATTGTTCTTCACTTTTCCTAAGAAAGGAAAACACCATGTTACCTATGTTTGCAAGCTAATTTTTAGGAAAAGATGAAAAGTATAGCATCTTTAAAAATGTGTACCTTGATATTACATATTAAAATAATATTTTGTATTTTCCTTGCTGTCTTTATTTTTGATAATGTTACAGATACAGCATTTTTAGGACTGAAATAACAAAGGAATAGCTCTGCCTCCATGCAAGAACCCCAGCTCCCCCATCATTTTAATTATACATTGATAATTTATTTTATGTTCTTAAGTTTCAGAAAAATCCATCACATTAAAAATGTATTTATTCATAAAATGAGCTCTCACACTGAATCTAAGCATTAGATTATAATTTTTGACACCATGCATAGAAAATATTTCCATATTCTGGGAGACATATCATTAAACAAATTAAAATCTCAAATTTTTAGGGCATAGAGACTTATGCTTTTGTCTATTTTGTTTGTAGTTATTCAACATATTTTAATAATGCATAATATTTATGAACATTAATTTGATTTGTCTATATGTTTTAACCAAATCATTAAAAGTTAGACAATATAGTAAAAGCTTTTACATTTCAGAGATTATTTTATTTCACAATGAAATACATTAAAACAGAAGTTTTTTTCATATTGTTACATGAGTGCAGTAGATTCTCTTTCATCATTTTATTTTAGCTTACTAAGTCATCTATTTAACATATTTAATAGTAATATTTTATATAGTGTTGCATTAGAATATAGAGATATAAGAATTTGCTTGCATAGAGAGATTTTGTTATATTCAACTACATAAACAATCTCAGAGAAATATTTTTTACTTGAAAATATCTAATATCATAAAGAAGAATATTTTATAAAGTACTTGAGTCACGAAAATATGCAAAAGACATGAAAATAAGCAAAGTACTTCTTTTTTAGCTTTAAGCTAATCACAGGTATTGATTAAACACACCAAATTACAAAGCATTCACAACACATTGGAGCAATGTTTTTAATTCAATGAAAATTAAAGCATATGTCCCCTCATCTCCACCACAAGACATAGATATGATGAATATTTTACAAATTAAATACAAAAATAAAATGCTGGTAGTTGAATTATCTAATGAAGCATTGTGCATGTTAATATAATTAAATTTATCCTTAATTTTATTAAATTAAATATCTTCCTTATACCAAAAATAAGAACCAAGAAGCCATTCTCTGAATTTTAAACATTTTCATTAAAACACAAACACACTTGCTACTGGCATGGTAAATTTAAGCCTGGTTGGGAGTGAGAATAGCTGTTATCCCATGAATTTCTTTTTTCCCTGTTTCTCTTCAATGCTCACGTACATAAAGTTGAAATCCATTTCTAAAGCAAACTTAAAACTTCTTCATACAGTAACTCAAGGAGAATATATGTCATTTATAAGATAAATGTTGTGTCTAAATTGTGAGACACTAAGCCATTATAAATTGTTGCAGAATCCACATTAGAAATGCAGGAGATAAGTGTTACAGAGTTTGTCTGTTCATTTAACTAATAAAAAATATGTTTTTTGTTCCAATAACATTAGAAATAGAAATGGAGACCAACATAAAAATAAGGAATCTCAGAATGACTAAAATCTTTTGCAGATATAATACCAAAAGTGTTGAGAAAAATGAGACTTTCTGTTCTTAAAAGACAGACATGAAGAGTTGTTTAATGAAACCTTTCAAAAATGCTCCTTGGAACACAAATAAATAATTAAAATAGTTTTGGTAAGAGCTCACTCTATGAGAATCAGAAGCATATGGATTGGAAAAAACTTCTTGAGGCCAAACTCATTAAAGTTTTTGCTAATGCAAAACATTTGAAAACAGCAAACAAGCTAGCTAAATCTAAAACAACTCTGATTTTCAACATATTTAATTACTGCATAAAATGAGTCCTCATTTACTCCTTTACAACACCACTTTTTTCTTTAGAAAACCATACAAAATATTCACTAATCCATTCCAGAAACATTTATTGAGTATTTTTTGCCATGAATGTTTTAGACATTGGATATAAAACAGTCAATTAGATGAAATACCTGCCTCAAAAAGCTACATTATAATAAAAAATATATATAGTATTACTATAACATAATTTATTTTTTAAAATATATCTCTTTTTAAAAGGATCTTATTTATTTATTTTAGATAGAAGGTGAGGGAGGGGGAGAGGGAGAGAAACATCAATGAGTGGTTGCCTCTCACATTCCCCCTTCTGGGGACCTAACCTGGTGGGTGACCCAGGCATGTGCCCTGACTGGGAATGGAACCAGCCAGAGCATTATAACATAATTTAATATCAGTGTATGAATTGTTCAGATAGTTTACATCAAGACTTCTACGGTTTTCTATAACAAAAAATTAACAGGGGTATAAGTAATTCTGTTGATTCTGTCTATTAAACTGTAACTTATAGTTTTCAATTTAATTATTATTTTTTCACATCCTTAAGTAACTGAATACATTCCTGCATTTATTTTTTAATCTGGTACTTCTTGCTATTAAATTCTTGCACCTGTTCTTTCAACTATTAAAATTGTCTTAAGAAGAAACACTCCAAGACATGTCATAATTAAGTTACCCAAAATTTAAGATAAGGAGAGGATCTTAAAAACAGGAAGAGGAAAAGAGAAAGTTACCTACAAAGGAGTTCACATAAAACTATCAGTTGATTTCTCAAAGGAAACCTTGAGGGCAAGAAGGGGCTGGAAAGAAGTATTTGAGGTCATGAAAAGCAAGGACCTACATCCAAGATTATTCTATCCAGCAAAGCTATCATTTAGAATGGAAGGGCAAGTAAAGTGCTTCCCAGATAAGGTCAAGTTCAAGGAGTTCATTATCACCAAGCCCTTATTATATGAAATGTTAAAGGGACTTATCTATGAAATAGAAGATCAAAACTATTAACAGTAAGATGATAACAAAATCACAACAATCAATGACTGAACCTAAAAAAAAAAATACTAAGCAAACAACTAGAACAAGAACAGAACCACAGAAATGGAGATCACATGTAGGGTTATTAGTGGGGGGGGGAGAGGTAGAATGGGGGGAAGGTACAGGGAATAAGAAGAATAATTTGTAGGCAAATAATAGACAGGGGAGATTAAGAATTGTA
This sequence comes from Glossophaga mutica, assembly GCA_039655065.1. NCBI lineage: Eukaryota > Metazoa > Chordata > Mammalia > Chiroptera > Phyllostomidae > Glossophaga > Glossophaga mutica. Next base: position 167,992,472 of record CM077304.1, on the reverse strand, counting down.
TAGGAAATGGAGAAGCCAAAGACCTTATATGGACTACCCATGGACATGAACTAAGGGGGAGGGGATGCTGAAAGGGTGGGAGTACAGGGTGGAGGGGGCTAAAGGGGAAAAATGGGACCGACCACTGTAATAGCATAATCAATAAAATATACTTAAAAATACTTTGTCAACATTGCTGCTTCAGGAAAAGTTTCATGTAACTAAGATGACTGAGCCAGATGAGGGTTGGGAAAGAGAGTGAAAGGGTAGGAATGAGCAAAGAGACCAAGCAGTGTTTCAGCTCCTTTTTTTTTTTTTTTTTTTTTTTTTTTTTTTATTTAAGTAGTGACTTTTATTGGTGACTTTCACCTCTCTACTTTTCAAATGCTTTTGAAGTTGTAGAACAGATATGGATAACAGGCATTTTTTTTACATCTTTCTTAAAGAATTGTCTCCAGAGCACCCCACTCCCCATTCGCTCCCCCTGACCCTTTCAGTCTTGGTATATTGTTATCTAAGAAGATGGTTTTTTGTGGGTTTTTTTTTATTTTTTTAATTTTTATTTTCATTGTTGATCTTGTACAGTTTTCTGTCTTTTATTCTCACCCCAACCGACCGCCCTAGCCCTCCCCTCCTCCCTCCCATTCCCACCCCCCATAGTTTTTGTCCATGTGTCCTTTATACTTCTTTCTTCCCCTTTTCCCCTGAAATTTCCTCCCCTCTCCCCTCTGGTGACTTTCAGCCTTTTCTCTGTTTCAGTGTCTTTGGTTATATTTTGCTTGTTTGTTTGTTTTGTTGATTAGCTTCCTGTTAAAGGTGAGATCATATGGTATTTATCTTTCACTGCCTGGCTTACTTCGCTTAACATGATGCTCTCAAGTTCCATCCATGCAGTTGCAAAGGGTATGAGCTCCTTCTTTCTTTGTGCTGCATAGAATTCCATTGTGTAAATGTACCACAGTTTTTTGATCCATTCATTTACTGATGGGCATCTAGGTTGCTTCCAACACTTGGCTATTGTAAATTGTGCTGCTGTAAACATAGGGATGCATAGTTTCTTTTGGATTGGTGTTTCAGGGTTCTTAGGATATAGTCCTAGCAGTGGAATTGCTGGGTCAAAAGGTATATCCATTTTTAGTTCTTTTAGAAAATTCCATACTGTTTTCCATAGTGGTTGTACCAGTCTGCACTCCCACCAGCAGTGCACTAGTGTCCCCTTTTCTCCACAACCTCTCCAACACTTGCTGTTTGTTGCTTTGTTTATGAGGGCCATTCTGACTGGTGTCAAGTGGTATCTCATTGTGGTTTTAATTTGCATCTCTCTGATAGCTAGCGATATCGAGCATCTTTTCATGTGTCTCTGGATCCTCTGTATGTCCTCCTTGGAGAGGTGTCTGCCCAAGTCCTCTGCCCATTTTTTAATTGGGTTGCTTGTCTTCTTAGAGTGGAGTCGTGTAAGTTCTTTGTATATTTTGGAGATTAAACCCTCATCTGAGGTATCATTGGCAAATATGTTTTCCCACACAGTCAGTTATCTTTTTATTTTAATATTGTTTTCCTTGGCCATGCAGAAGCTTTTTATTTTGATGAGATCCCATTTGTTTATTCTTTCCTTTATGTCCCTTGCTTTAGGGGACATATCAGTAAAAATGTTGCTGCGTGTTATATCTGAGATTTTCCTGCCTATGTTCTCCTGTAGGACTTTAATGGTGTTACGGCTTATGTTTAAATCTTTTATCCACCTTGAGTTTATTTTTGTGTATGGTGTAAGTTGGTGCTCGAGTTTCATTTTCTTGCACGAAGCTGTCCAGTTCTCCCAACACCACTTGTTGAAGAGGCTATTTTTACTCCATGTTATGTTGCTGCCCCCTTTGTCGAATATTACTTGACCTGTGCAAATATTATATTGTTTGATTTGTAAGACATTCTCATACTCAGGATAAGCATGAAATTTCATTTCTAAGGCAAATCTATGTACTTTTAGAATTAGTACTCTTGAATTTCCCTGCTGAAATATATTTTAAAAGGGTTTAAAATATATTAACATCCTGATCATTATTTACAATGTGATTTTTAAGATTGGTAATTAAAATAAGCAACAAACAAAATCCAAATTAGCACACTCCTTTGAGACTTTATGTTACTACATTATGCCAGGTGCTATAAAAAAACAAAAGCACAGGTGGTGTAGTTGGCCTTCCTTCCAGAAACTTAAACCCACACAAAGGTACACTGAAAGTAAAATGGTGCAGACAGCTGCTACCCAGCTCCTTGCTGCCATGACACTCTGTTTATTTTTATCTTTGGACAGGTGTCATAGTTAGAAAAATTTAGTACTAAAGGGAAATGTTGCATAGTATATTTATATTTATACACCAATTCTTCACAATGTCCCAGAAGTTAGCAAGCACTGAATCAATTATTTTGAACACTGAGGCGTTTAGGCCCAGAACTAACACAGACTAGAATAATTGTGGAATGCTCTACTGGAAAAACAAACAAACAACAAACAATGAAGATAGTTGCTGGATATGGGAAGAAAAATGAGAGGATGAGTCAGTAGCAGAGACACCTCACCAAAATGTAGACATGGAAATGAACAAAGTCCAGTCATCGATTAGTAAGGACTTGATTCTGACAAGAGCAAGGCTCGGAAAAGAGGCAGGAGGTGTTTGGATAAATAAGTGTGGCTGAATCAATGATAGCTTTGCTGAGCAATCTAAGGAACTTCAACAATTTCTGGAAAGTAATGTTACCTTGGGATATGAATGAAGAACATGAGGAAAGTAGGATTTTCACAACAATGAACTATGCTGAAATTTTTTTAAAAAAAAGAAAGAAAGAACACTAGAGGTCATACAATATTTTAAATATAAAAACTTGACCAGGGAAACATCCCAACAGGAATGGAAATGGAAGAACAGATAATTCAAAATTTGTAATCACAGATTTTATGATGAATTAGTGGTAAATAGAATAATTTAATAGAATTTTTGTTTCCAAGATGGAAAATCAGACACACTGGAAGTCAGAACTACATACAGATATAGTGGAAAAATCTGCTTATGCCACTAGCATCACAAGTAAGGGATGAGGAATCAAATGTTGACTTGAAGTCACTGGCACTAAGTGATCAATAATTGCAACCTCTTAGATCTAGGCTCAGAGGAGAAGGTCTTAACTTGGTAGATAATCAAATAAGATTCACATCACATTCAGGAAAGCTGGATGTCCTCTGGATAATGTCCAAATTAGAGAACAATCAGAAAAGACAAGTGACTCTGTTCTTGTCTTAATAGTTCAGTTTACAGTTTAGAGTGAGATAAGACTCATTCTCAGGTTATTTATTCTATAAGCATCCATTCTGTAATAACTACTTTGCAGGCATTATGTTGGCTCTAGAAAGAATCGATGGGAGATAATACCAATGCTTGAAAATCTCAAACTCTTATCAGAGTAAGAGATGAATAAATATTAACTCTAAATGGAAATGTAGGGGCTAAAAAATTACTTTCCCTCTCACCTCCTAAGTTCTTGTTACCAGACCAATAATTCAATCAACACAGATTAACAGGAGAAAATCAAATTTTAATACATGTGCTTGGAGAATTCACATAATTCACAGACAGTGGCGCAAAAGTGTGTATATATGACCTTTCTGACCAAAGGGAAAAGATGGGAAGGATCTTAGATTTCAAACATGAGAATGGATCACTCACAGGTACTCAAGGAGGAGGGAGGCACACATGGCAGGAAGTTCTTTCTTCAATGAGACACAGCAGCAATGCATCCACCAGGCCCCAGCCTGGAGTCCTCCCATCCACCATACTCAATTCAAAGGAGACTAAGATGAACATCCTAAGATCTCCTTTCTGGAGCTCGCCTTTCCATCTGAATCTCTTAGGGGGGAAAGAGGGAGGGTCGAAGGTTCCTTCTGAATTTTTGTTTCTTAATAACTAGATTAAAATCAGCGTCCCAAAAGGCAGCTTTAAGGTTTTGGTCCCCTTCAAAAATGTTCAGAGAAATTTTCTTGAAATAGGTTATTGATTATATATTTGTTTATTTATTTAGGTTTCTCAAGAGGAGAGGGAACAATATGAGGGGAAGGAGTGCATCATGGACTAAAACATGCAGTAATAATAAAAAATATGATAAATAAAAAATTGTTCACTGTGCACAAACCTCTTCTATAGTCCATATAGCTAGTTTAGAATATATGGTTACATAACTATAATTATTTTATTGACTATGATGTTTATTTTTCAATGTTTTATAATAAATTTAAAAGAAAAGGGAGTGCTATTTTTCACTGCCAATATACTTTAAATAAAAAATCTTATTAATTCTTGAGCCAGTGAGTTTTGCTAATTAACTACATAATTGCTTAGTAACTGAGTAATTCACCAATGTAAAAATTCACTTCATGAGGGTGAGTAGAAACATGTGGGTGCTTATCCCTGGGTGTGCATTTATGCACATAGGTAGTCAGGCTTAGAGACAGAGACTGCTGAGCATCAGCCATAGGTCCCATTGTGCAGTCTCCATGGTACTATTAGTACTATTGGTACTTGGGTAACTTCTGCAATGAATTGATAAATAATAAGGTTATGAGAAGTAGCCATTCCACATGAGGGATAGTAGGATGATGTTCGTAGAGCTAGTAATGGCTTCTTAATCCTGCAAAGAAGAATCTGTTTTTATTTTGACCTGGAAGGAAAAAAAAAAAAAACATTTCACAATATATTTGCAGTGACATACACAACCATAGTTTGCAGAAACGGAAATGTTCACCTTTTGAAGAGAATTTACCTGCTGTTTGAGAACCATTAACTATATATGGATAAGCAAACGGAAAATTTCAATCCTCATTCCTCAGTCATTCAGTCATTCAGCAACTATTTACTGAATATGCACTTCTTGGTATAGATATATTTTTAAAATATGACATAAAAAGCCAAAGTTCTACTTATAGATTTCATTTGTTTTTTAATAAATAAAAGAAGTGGTGGACCTAAGCCATCCTTACATTTAGAATTCAAGCAGTATAAGGGTCAACAGAAAAACAGGAGAAAGACCAGGAAGGTATTTTTTTCCGGAAATATAGGAGTAAAAGCAAGCCTCTTGTAAAATTAAGTGATACAATCTTGGCACTTAAAATATCTGTAAACAAATAATATTGCTTCCTTATTAATGATTCTGAATCCATTTTAAAAATGTCCTCCTGTGGAAAGAAAAAAGATCTTCAGAATCTAGAAAATAATGGGGTCTAGACCAGAGTATGCCATTTTCTACAATTAAGTGTTAACATTAGTCTCTTGGACACAATACATTGAAGACTGATAACAGGAATTATTATAGCATTTATATTAAGACAGTGCATCAGGCTATATTTTGGCCTCATTAGATCCTCATATCATTGACAAAGCAGGTGGCAGAACTAAAGTTTGAAGACAGGTATCCTCATGTGTATGCCTGATTTCTTTACTATTATAGTATAGCATTTTCAAAGTTCATAATTTCGTTTTTTCATAAAATTAATCAGTATTCTTTGCATATGTCTTTATATATTTACATATATTACAGTTGTGCATTTCACAGGCTATAAAAACACACGTGTATGGGCTCTGTAGATCCTCCTGACTATTACAGTAACTACAGCGTAGGGAACCGAAAATTATTTTCCTTCCACCCTGCTAAGTTCTTGGCTGAGATCCTCGGTAATAAAAGGCAGATTAACAAGAGAAAAACAAACAGAAGTTTATTAACATGTGTACCTCATATATACAAGTTTATTAACATGTGTACCTCATATATACATGGGAGACACCCAGGAAAAGTAACGTTCAAAGACGTAGGATTAGATACCATCCTAATAGGGAAAGGGAATAAGGGACTGAAACCTCTTGGGGGAGAACAAATAATTTCTAGGAAAAAAGAACGGGCTGTTAAAAAATGATTGGGGGATGTGGTTAGTGACAAAGGAGTGGTGTCCACTGCTTTCTCTTTCTGATGAAGGTAATGGTGCCTGATTTACGGTCTCCAAGGGAGAAGATTTTTAACAATTGAGTGTATTCGAGAGGATAAGGGGAAGTCAGAGGATGCCTCTCCCTGCATTCGCTGTTTGTCAAGTGCCTACAGATCAAGATAATCAAAATATCAAAATGGCAGATTTCCAGATGACATATTCTGAATTCCTACAATCATATTTTGGGATGACATATTCTACTACGATTCAACATCTACAGTAACTACTATGGAGACAATTGATGAAAAATATTATTCAAATTGGCCAGTCTATAAATATTTTCATTTGATGGGGAACTTGTTAATGTTTGATTATAATTTTCATTAACATAGCTTCTTTAAAATCTCTTTCAGTTCACTTACATTAGATCAAAAACAAATTTAATTCACTCATGTTATTTTTGTCACCTATATATCTATCTCTTTGTTGTTATTTTAAAAGTAATAAAAGAACTCCCAGTTTTTAAAGTAGTTTTCAATTTTTTTAAAAGGTCAAAGGAATATTTCTTTAGAAAGAGTTTAAATACTGTTTTCTTTAGTTGTGCAGAAGCTTTTTATTTTGATGAGATCCCATTTGTTTATTCTTTCCTTTATGTCCCTTGCTTTAGGGGACATATCAGTATTTGAGAATAGTCTGACAGTGACCAGAGGGGAGAAGGGAGGGAATTTCAGGGGAAAAGGGGAACAGTGTAGAGGAACAAGTATAAAGGACACATGGACAAAAACTATGGGGGGCGGAAATGGGAGGGAGGTGGGGAGAGCTGGGGCGGTGGGCTGGGGGAGAGTAAAAGACAGAAAACTGTACAATATCAACAATTAAAAAAAATAGTGATAAAAAAGAAACAATTCTTTCTCTTTGTAGACTCAAATTTTATCAATTTATGTAATTTAATTACATAATCTCGAGAAGTACAATGAAAATAAACATATTGGAAACAAAAAAAAAAAGAAAGAGTTTAAATAAAAAATAAGAGTAAACCTACATCCAATAAAGCTGGTCCTAATGCCATATTTGCAGCAAATTCCTTTTTCTCAAATAGCTTTAAAAAGCTTAACAATGATTACCTTACTTTTCTCCATTTATAACATCCCATAAACCTGCCATATGACTGTACAAAGTTGAATAAACTCCAACTTGAATACAATATGTAAACTGTAGAGGTAACAGAAAAATATCACAGATTTACGGAGATATTTATGGGCGTATTTAAGGTAAGACAGTGAATCTTTAGAGAAAGGATAAAGCAGCGTTGTGAAACAGCCATTCTAGTGTGGATCTCACACATTATTTCCACAGCAGCTCAGACAGTGGGAACAACCGAACGGCAGCAGCTGTCTGGTCCAGCCTGAACTGTACGACTGCACACACCACCCAGGCTCCTCTTCTTCAGAGGAGAATGATACATTTGTCAGCCAGTGTGCCTCAAGATACTAGAAGACATAAAGCATGTCAACTGTGGTATATTTTGTTTTATGATAAATGAAAAAATTGGGCAGCACTTGTAACATGAAGGTCTTTAGAGACAGATTCATCTTGTTAAAACCTGTTATTATTTTCACCTTGAAAGTGTCACATGTGTATATTGAAATTTGTTTTGGTTTATGGTTCATACAAAATAGTCTGTTTACAGAGAAAACTGCTAGCTAGCATTGATGCCCAAACTGAGATTGTTTATTTATATAAAATGGTAACATAATATTAACAAATTGCCATATACTCTTGTTAAAACATATTTAATACAGAGATTTTACTCGTTAATGTCAGAACATTTACTGACACTCCTGTAAGACAAATCATTTATAACTATGGGTATATTAAATTATGGAGAGAATAGTAATCTAACCTCAACAATGCCTAATACTGCTAACGCCTAGCTGCAACTGGTGCCCCCAGAGAGGTCAAAGGAAGAGACCAAAAAGGCCACAAATTTAAGAAGTGATTCTTCATATCACATGAATAATGAGAACTTATTATAACAAGCTAATTAAAAACATCGTCATCTTATTCACCATAGAATAGAAATGCTTTACACAATCAGAAAAATAGCAATTTATTTAATCTTTAAAGCATATTCTCTATCGATATTCTGGATGTTAGCATCATGCTAGTTAATATAAGGCCATCTGTGTCCACAGAATAGTGAGGGTTTGAGAAATTTTGATTACATAAATGTATAGAAAACCAACTTTTGTAATGGTATGTATGAGATATTTTCTAATGTCACATCAATAGCAATTACATATTATATTAATGATTTAAAATATAATAGAAATCTAGCATACATCTGTTAATTCCACCAAAGAATAGTGAATTTATTACAATGTTTGCTTTCAAATAAACATTTTGCTTATGAAATTTAGAGTAAGAGGAATACTTCTATGTTTTCATAAAGGCAAATTTTATTTTAATTCTCAATAGTTAAAGAAACATTTATTGTGAGATGTTTTAATATTTCAAAAAGTATTGCAATATGTAATGAAATGTATAGCAATGCATAACAAAGCAACATAATGTTTGAGATTATTTTAGAGCAATGAATACTAGAATAGCATATTCATAGCTAATGATTCAAATAGATTTTCAAGGAATTGTAATATTATCAGCAAAATTAATTCCAAAATACAAAATTTATAAAACTAACTTTATTAATTACATTAATTAAAGCCTCTTACTTTTTGGTACATGATAATTAAAACCAAAATGTTAAATTATAATAGACATAAATTGGTACTGAGTCACAGAAAAAACATTGTACAAGGGAACATTTGAAACCTGGAATAATTACTTTTACAAATATATGTTCACAAATGGATCTAATACTTCTAAAAGGTTGTAACTGGATTATTCAAATATAACTAACTACGCTATAAGCTAAATGACATGGAGATGCTAAAATATGTGTGTGCTAAAAGACTGGATAGTCTTTTAAGCTTAGCTACAGCAAATTCAAAATATAGACTGCTTTCCTTCAATCCCTCTTTAAATAGATGAAAAGCACCAAGAAAAATACAAAAATAAATTAGTCTAATAGATTAGTTGCTCCAATTACTAATATGATACCCCCAAAGACATACATTTAAATATTTTCAGACTTGAACATATGAAAGAGTACATTTCCTCTATAAGATGTCTCTAAAGTAGAAGTCTAATAACTTTGCAAAATATTAATAATGGCTCATCATGCTCTAAATTGTCAGAACATTCACATAGCATTTATCATTTAGGATAAATACAGTATTTTGAATTTTTGCATGCATATAATGGATATATTTTTAGCAAAGATTGTGAATGATGTATTTTTGCTCATTCTTTGATATTATTTAAAAATAAAATTTAAATTTATGGTATTTCTTTAAAATAAGAATAAAATTTTTCTATGTATACAGATATGTGTTTTATATGCATTTTTACCAAATAGGTTATGGAAGAACACATTTTATGCATCCATTTAATATATACTACAATAACTATATGCTGTTTCCACATTTAAAAAATAAGAACATAATTTGGGCTTAACCAGTATTGTCAAAGCTATTTAGTTCTAGAATATATGGCAAAGAAAAATTATTCTTTATTAAGCAAATCTTAAGAAGTAGTTTCTCTCTACTTAATTAAACTATACTTGTGATATTTTAATTTTATCTAATTAATATTAACTTTACCATAATATAAAAATGTACTGTAAAATATTAACTTTAATGTGTAATCACATGTACATATTCATTTAACATTATGAATGTCTCCTATGAAAAGAAAAGAATTGATAATGTTGTTACTTCAGGGGGCTTAATGTAAAAGTTAGGAAGGTAGTGGCAAAAACATTTTCAACATTTGGAGAAAGCAGAATACAGGCACTCACAAACAGGCATACAAATACTGTTGAAGAATTAGTTCCTCTAACATCAGAAGAGAAGTCGTGGCCATTAAAACAATGACAGTGCTATGTAAGGATATGAGGTAAAAATGTATACTACCTCCATTGCATGGGATCAGCCACAGAGAAATTAACATATAACCAGGTTAGCACCATAGAAGTTCCTAGGGCCTCATAAAGCAACAAATACAAAATTGCTATGTGGTAAGACATTCACAGTCCAGGTGTACAGGTGTCCTACCAAAATAACAGCCTAGGCAATAATGACTTAGCAATGAAACACTACAGATCACTAAGAATAAACTTGAGACTATTACAACCTTAGGATCATAGATAACAAAACAATCTCAACAAATAATTATTTTTAAATGTGTTAAGGATTAAAATGATATGAAAATAGCCTGATGCAACCCTGAAACAATAAGGCAGCATAAAAAAAAAGAAGAAAAATATTTTAAGTAAATCCAAGTTATAAGAACTTCTGAAAATGAAATTTAAGGCCATTGAAATTAAAAACTCACAGGATGTGATACAGAGCAGATTATATATAAGTAAATAGCTGAGTGAACTGGGAAGTAGATTGGAAACAGGTATATGAAATAAATCACATAGAATATATACAAAAATACAGAGGCATAAAGAGATAGACTCATTCAAGAGAAGACAAAAAAGATGGAAAATGGAATGATGAGGTCCAACACATGCTGAAGTGGAATAAAAAAAAGAGAGAACAGACAAAAAAGTGAATAGGATATAGGTAGTCCTCAAAAAAACAATGACCCAGAAGAGAAGTCTCCCAATGTGATTAAATATAAGAGTATTTACCTGGAAGAAACAAAATATTGTTCAGAATAAATAAGAATCCATAGATGTATTAAGGAACTATTGCAAGACACCAGGAGAGTCAAATAAACTGTAAATATATTACAACTAGACTTTTACCAGACTTTTAATGAGCAACAGTAGACACCTGAAATTTAAATAATTTCTTCACAGTTCTAAGGAAAAATGCAATAAATGTAAGATTTCATTTCCAACTTATCCATCAATCAAGAATGAAGGTGAAAAAAGAATTAAACAAAGATTGAGTTTATCTGTCTTAGTCTTTCACCAAAAAACTTCCAAAAAATGTGCTTGAAAAATTAAAGCAAAAAAAAGTGAACTGCAGAGCTACAAAAAGGATAGTTATTAAAATATAAATATGTTTATTAGAGAGAGGACAGACTAAGATTAGAAGGGATTCAAAATATAAAGGAATGAAAATTTGAGAAAATAAGAACATAAAAAGAATATTTGAGTTAACACATTTTAATGACCCTGTATTGTACAACTGGAAGTAAAATGTATTAAGCTTAGACTTGCTGTAGGAACTTCAGATGATGAAATTCTTAAAGATAACCACTAGAAGAACAAAAGTAGAATGTAAATCTGCCAAATCAATATAGAGAAATGATAAATTAAAAAACAATTCAGTGTAATTTAAATCAGGTACTAACACCCTGAACAATGTGGCTCAGTTGGTTGGATGTCCTCCCGCACACGAAGAGAAGAGGTCACTGGTTCAATTCCAGGTCAGGGCACATGCCTGGGTTTCTGGCCAGGTCCCCCGCTGGGGTGTGTAGGAGAGGCACCAATCAATGTATGCCTCACACATCAATGTTTTTCTCCCTTTCTCCCTCCATTCCTTCTCCACTCTCTAAAAATAAATAAAATGTTTTTTTAAAAATCAGTCACTAAAGATAACACAACAACTAAACCAAGAAGTAAAAATAAGGCATGGCAAACAAAGATAAAGATATTTGACAAAGAAACATCTACTGAGCTCTGGCTGGTGTGGTTCAGTGGATTGATCACCGGCCTGTGAACCAAAGGATCCCTGGTTCAATTCCCAATCAGGGCACATGCCTGGGTGGCAGGCTAGGTCCCCAGTAGGGTGCACTGGAGAGGCAACCACACATTGATGTTTCTCTCCCTGTCTTTCTTCCTCCCTTTTCCTTTCAAAAAATAAATAAATAAAATATAAAAAAGAGAGAGAAAGAGAAATATCTACTGAAAGAGTGATTCAAAGATTACACTTTGGAGGAAGATGCTTATCTACTTAACCAACACAGAGGTGATGATATATTCTACAATACATATTGGAATATTGTCAATTATAACATACAAAGTAAGCCAATATAGTTGCTATAATGCAAATTAAATAATAAAAAAGATATAGTTTGGAAGAAAAGTTCTGAAGTCTAAATTTATGTTATTATGCTGAACACTTATTAATGGTTTATTATCTGTAAGGCACAATTGTTTGACCCTGGACATGGACCCTAGAATTTGTTCCATTTAACATTAAAAAAAAATAAAGTGATGAAAAGTTCAGTGACTTCCGAAGATACAAGACAGTAGTTAATGGATCGTGGGCTCATACACAGTTTTTCAACTCAAAAAGGGATTCTGAAAATGGTACAACATATTAATTAAGATGCATGCATTGAAGAAGTTTATAGTCATTTGACTTCCATATTAAATTCCATCATGTGAAAGATTGGCAGACATCACATCACTTCTATTTTACCCAGAAGATACAGCTGGAAACAATTAGACAAATGACTATTCTTTGACAAGAGAGAGGCAGAGACAGAGACAAGAACTGCTGGAACTATAAAGTGTAGGAAACTCTAACTGGTAATTTTGCCAAAGTGCTGGAGATTAGCCTTTGATTGAGAATCCCCTGGGGGCTGCAGTCATCTGAAGTCCCGTGTTCTTGGGCTTTATCTTCAAATTCTCAAAGTGAAGATCTGAGAAAGATCCTCTCCAGGCTCTGGAAAGGAGAGAAAAGTAATCACTGTGAGATATGCCCAGTGCATTCTCCACATCAAAGCACTGGACTCCAGGGGAAAACATTGAGCAGAGCTTTATCACAGCTGGGGGAGAAAGGCATTTCTTCCACTCTAGATCCCTCTAACTTCCCTGTCTTACTAAGGGGAAGAGGGAAGCTATACCACTGGAGAAACATTTTGGAAATCAAAATCCAGCGATGGAACTGGAAAAGCCAGCGTTTGTACTGCCTGCCACCTACCAGACCCAATAAGCAGAGACAGGGATTGAATCTTTATGGGTGCATTATTCAGATGGCTGGCGATCTGAGAAGATGGTGGGTTTATCCCCTAACACCAAGCTAGCCTCTTTATAACAGAGAATGAGGTGCGGTTAGGGGTTTTGAGATTCAGGGAAAATTAGATTACAAAACTGCAGCATTCTCACCCTGGACAGTTAGCTGTCCCTGGGTTGGGTAGGGGGTGCGGGTGGTTGATGTCTATCTCTCCCTGGAACACAATAGCTTGGTTGTCCCCAGGTGTGCCCCAGGAGGTTGGTGGTTGATGTCTATCTCTCCCTGGAACACAATAGCTTGGTTGTCCCCAGGTGTGCCCCAGGAGGTTGGATGTCTCTCTGTGGAGTGGTGGGCTATACCTGAAGTTCCTGAAACAATAGTTCTAACATATGTTTCACTTACTAGGCTTATTAACTATTCACTAAAATCTTCCAACTCTTGAGTCCTCTATCATTCCCTGACTATTAGTTTTAAAATATCTTATTTCTATAAGATAGGTTGAAACAGCAGAGTGTAGTTGCCTCTACCCTCATAGTCTCCTGGACTCGGGTTGTGAAATCTTCCCTTCATGAAGTCAAGAACCCACATACTACTGGCTGACCCTGGGCAGACCCACTCGGGGTCAGGTCCCCTGTCCTGTAATGACAAACCAGTCCTTAATACTTAAGATTTTTGAAGCTAGTGAGGGACAAAGAGGACACAGAAGAAAAAGGGAGAGAGAAGGAAATACGGGAATGGCTTCAGGTACTGTAAATTTTATTTTTTTATTTTATTTTTATTTTTTAAATATTTTATTTATTTATTTATTTATTTATTTATTTATTTAATTATTTATTTTTAGAGGAGAAGGGTAGGAAAGAGAGAGGGAGAGAAATATCAATGTATGGTTGCCTCTCATGTGTCCCCTGCTGGGAACTGGCCTGCAACCCAGGCATGCGCCCTGGCTGGGAATCGAACCTGGATCGTTTGGTTCGCAGGCCCACGCTCAATCCACTGAGCTACACCAGCCAGGGCTCAGGTACTGTAAATTTTAATTAAAATGTTGGGAAAAGACAGAATTTGAATGATTGTCCAAAGGGGCATAATTGAAATAAGTTCAATTTTGTTCCTTATTTCAAGAGGAGACAACTTTTGCCACTTTGTAGATGTAAGGGAATGATACCTACGGAAACAGAGATGGGACACGCTGGGACAATGGGGAGTGGTGGAGACACAAGGGCTCCCAATCAAGGGAAAGGAAATGGGTGGATGATACACGGTAGATATTTTAGTTTTCAAAATCATAACTATATTTCTGTAACTTTGCCTTAATGGAAAAACAAGTTATTTAATTTGGTGTACATTCCAAAAGTATGTAATGAGGACCTAAGCAGATGCTAGTGCTATAGACAGTGAACAGAAAACAAAACAGAAACAAACAAACAAAAATAAACAGTCCTTGGTCTCAGAGTTCATAGGATAGTGTCTGAAAGGGGCAGGTTGCTTTGAGGTTTAGGGAAACAAGGTGGATTCTGATCTGGTATTCTCAGCCCCGTTCAGTAATTTGGGTGATCTCTTCAGAAAGCTGGTTTCTGTCTGGATGACTCTATTAGATGTGCATCTTTTCAGAACCATCCCCACTTTTACCTACCTTCCTTAAGATGATATCTAGGTGCATGGAGAAATAGCTGGTATGCATGGCATATAACCATAGACAATATAAGGGGGAGGGAGCTACCAAGATCTATTCAGTGTCCTTGGGATCCTTGCTAGTCTCTGCAGAGTCTCCTTGAAGACTGCTCAGATTTGATGCTAATGTAACACATGGTCTATGTTCTTAATTTAGACTATGCTTCTGTTGAATCATCCACTCCTTCTGCTTACTGATTCCACTGATATTTCTATTTGCTCTGATTTCTCTTTAGCATCAGATTTCTCTTCAGTTCTAACCTCTAGGAGCACTTAATCTCCTGCAATATCTACCTCTCACATTTTCAATAGCCAGCCGACTAGGCTAATAGCCACATTAGCTGCCCCGCTCTCTCTCTCTCTCTCTCTCTCTCTCTCTCTCTCTCTCTCTCTCTCTCTCTCTCTCACAGACACACACACACACACACAGAGACACACACACACACAATGATGCACCTTAAGGGTCATTTTCCAACAGTAGCGAGCCAAGGTAGGATTAAGAAGGCTAAATATGTCTGCTCTTTGTACAATTCGATCTGCTTTAGCACAGCCACATGAAAAGGTGACATTGATTAAAATCCCAAATAGAAGGTTAAATCAAAAAAACTTATTGCCTTTGACAGTTTGAGGATCTTCTTAACAGGATCCTCTTCTCTAAAACTCAGGCTGACAAAGTAGTCAGAAAATGCAGCTCAACACATATTTATTCCCACAGGTCATTTTTATGAAAATTGGGGGCTTTTCTTTCTCGTTCTTTTCATAGTTCTGACACACCACTAAAAAAAATAGTTACAATAAAATTCCTTTGACATGTTTCCAGATATACTAAAGAAGAACAATAAAGACATTTTTGAAATGTTTGCTTCTCTCAACTACACTGACTTTATATCACTAGTGTCTGGTTAAAGCAGTCAGGAATATCAGATTTGAACCTGAAAGATGATCAACAGATGACTAATTCTTGGTAGTTTCCACCTTCTTCCTTTCCTGGAGCAGTCATTCTCAATGCTCATACACGAAGATAAAGAATGGCAAGGTATATGAAAGAGAATATTTTTTAAAATAACGTTTTCCTAAGATCATATTATTTTTTTCTATGCAGTAACCTTATGTGTAATATTAAATTACAATTGTGCCTAATATAGGATATATTCAAATCAAGTAACACAGACCTGACAGTTAATAATTATTATAAATGAAGTAGAAAATTAGGTTGTCTAGTGAAAATTGGTAGAAATGGAGGGACTGCTTGATGAAAGTGGAAATTATAAAGTTATTTTTGAGAAATATAGTAAAGTGTGAAAGAACCAAGAAAAATGAGGTTGTTGTTTAACCTGAAGGAATCAGTGGAAACTTGACATTATGACTATATAGCACAAACGTTTTATAGTTTTTGCATCTCCTCCATCTATTGTGTCTATGCAAAAGAAGAAATCATTTGGTAATAGTGGTCTAGGTTTTGTAAACAGATCACAATCACTAGGGAAATTCAAATAGGACGGGACAAGGGGGTGGGTGTTGCTGTAGGTTCTAATTGGAAGGGAGAATATAATTAACTGATTCTGGAGTAGGTGAGAGAGTAAGTACAGCCAGAATGATTCTGTGTCATATTTTTATCCAGTCCATTTTGGGACTCAGGGAGGTTGAGAACAACTGTTCTTTGTCACTAATTTAATTATATTTTAAATTGTAGTCAGAATTGGTAACAAAAATGATTCAAGTCTCAAAATTCTCTGCAGGCTGCTCTATTCTAAACCATAAGAACTGAATCAGAACTGTCTAACTTATGAAGCAAATGTGTGCTCTTTGCACTTCTCAGATGACAACATGTACCAGAAATTGCCTGTGCTCCCTGGGAACCCTTTGAGTGACTGTTGTCATTGATCTTAGATCAAGAAAGCGTTGTGTATGCATGAGCATATTTAAGAATAAACAGTCTTCAGAAATCAACTCTCTCATGCTCTCTCTAAGTTAAAGATACGTTCATGATCGTAAGATAGGGTTTGTTTTGTTTTGTTTTGTTTTGTTTCCTGTTGACATGTACATCACACAGACATCAGGGAGCCAGCTGTTCAACTCTTTATGTTCCTATCTAGATGCTTAGTTTGCCAAATGTGCCCCCGTATCCTTTTCTCTGAATTCTTAGAGTTAGGAACAGTGAAGCTGAACTAAATTGGAAAGTCCTTTAGAAAGATATTTTCTTATTCAAGAACCATCTATTACTTAAAAAGAGAGAGAGAGAGAGAGAGAGAGAGAGAGAGAGAGAGAGAGAGAGAGAGAGAGAGAGAGAGACAATGCATTATACTTATAAGGGCAAATTTATCTAAGCATTTTAATCATTTTGCATACCTATTATTATAAAGTTAGAAGTTTTCATCACAAACAGCCCAATCAAGCCTCATTTCACTGTCAGGTTAAATTCAGCACCACATTTAATGAGGTTCCCTTCCTAAACTATCATGCATACAATTAGAAAGATGCTTCCATAGTCAACATTGCTTGTTGGCAAAGAGAACAACCAGCACTTCACTTAATATTATGGGCAATATTTCAGTAATTCTGTGTCATATAAATACCTTCTTTCCCAAATCTTTCTGTAATTAACTTTTGATTTGAACTTAGAGAAGCTTTTCAATGCACACATTTATAAAAGCTAGTGGACCAAGATTTCTAAAAGCATAGCTTCCTCCTTAAAGAAAATAACTGAAGCTGTACTGCAGGCCAACAACTGTTATATGCCTGTAAATCCTCATGGTTTTCCCTTCTACATGGCAGTAAAAGGTTAAATGTATAGCTCTGATATTTAACTCACAATAACATACACATATGTATCTTAGAACTTTAACAAAGTGATGCAAGCACTTAGAATGGTATTGATTATCTGATATGTAAGTTATTGTGACACTTGAATAAGGGATACAGAAAACTACATTTGAGGTCCATAGTAGGTGGGAAAGAAAATAAGGGGATATGGGTAGAAACATTGCTCTTTCTACTCTCAGAGCACGGAGACTGGAAGACCAGAGAGATAAAGGTATGAGGTGAAAAAAAAAAGAAAGAAAGAAAGAAAGAAAGAAAGAAAGAAAGAAAGAAAGAAAGAAAGAAAGAAAGAAAGAAAGAAAGAAAGAAAGAAAGAAAATATCCTCTGACCAGAATTGGATGACAACCCGCTGGTGTATAGGACAACCCTCCAATCAACTGAGACACCTGGCCAGGGCTCACCACCACTCTTGAATGACATGGAAGTCCCTAATGTAACCTGTTCTTTGGAATAGGGTACTTACTCTGCTTCAGATGTTCTCCTTCCCTCTCCCACTGTTCTCCCCCAACCTCAATTTGTCTACATGGACAATTCATCCTTTTAAACCCAGTCTTTAAGCACCCGTTTAAAAGCTGTGTTTTGCTTAATACCATCACAAATTTATCCTTTTCATTTGGAGTCCCACTGCACATGCGCACCATGCACATTCTGTTACACATAGTAGGTCATTTCATCACAGATAGCTCCTGCATACCAGCCACCCTGACCGTAGCACTTGAGGTTAGAGACTTCTTTCCATCTTTATGTCTCCTAGCAAATACCCACTTAAAATACATTTGCTAAATACATAAATGAGGTGTTGTAAATACTAAACACTTTACTGAATAATATTGCAGAGCTGAGGAGAAAGGCTTCTCACCAGAGTAATCATACAGATGTTTTTCGATCTACTATTAAAGCATCAGAAATGTGTGGGGAATCTGCTATATTTTCCAGGGTCTAGATTGTTGAGGAGGATACCCTGTCTTCTTGTCCTCTCTTGGCCATGAAGCAGGTTGTCCTTGTCACTTTGACAGTGACTGAGACCTTGTAGATGGGTGGCTAAACACTGTGGTATACATACCCATCTACTGTAAATGCATATCTCCATTTTCCTGCTGGGACCACTGTGATTTAATACCTAATTATAGTACTAGAGAACTCTTGGTTCCAGTTGCATTTAAAAAACACAAAATTTTATTCCACAGTCCAAATAATAAATGTTTAGTACAATGTAAATATTTACAATGTAAATATTTGTAAGCCAGTTACTAAATAAATGTTAACTTAAACATTACTTGTATACAGTATTTTTTTATTATATTGTGTTCAAGCAGAAAAAAAGTGAGGTTTGATTTCAGGTATATAAATATTTTTTAAGGCTTCCAGGAGAAAACAAGAAATCATACCGAAAATGAGAATGCTAAATTTAGTTGTGTGTACACTGTAGGGAGTAAAATATTTAACTTCATTCTTTATTCATTCTTTCTATTGTCATAACTCAGACTGTTGTTATATGAACTGTAGTTTGAAGACCAGAGAATTACTATCACATGGGAGTTCACTAGAAATACAGACGTATGAGACCCATCTCAGACCTACTAATTCAGAAGGTGCATTTTAATAAGATCTCTAAGTGATTCCTCTGTGTATTAAAGTTTCAGAGTATGGTCTACATTATCTTTCTTTATACCTACTAGACATTGAAGTTTTTAAGGTAAAAACTTCACCTTAAAATGTATTGTAGTCATCTGAGCATTTTTTTTTCCTTTTTGGAAAATAAAGCAAAAAGCACTAGACTAGGAATACCTGTTGTTCAGACATGTCTCTTACCTTTAAATGTGTATGTATGTGTATCATACACATACATTGGCTTTTCTGATAAACACAAGAGTTTTTTGTTTGTTTGTTTGTTTGTTTTTGTTTTTTATGATAACTTGTGCCAGAAGAAGAAAAGAGAATTTCCCAAGGCAGGGGACCCACCTCACAATGTTGGCCACCTGATCCTTCTCAGCAAACAGTAATGGAAGAAATGAGGAATAGAGCTTATTTCAGCATCCTAGAAGTCTCCCTAAATCACTAATCTACCTTCTTCCTTTGTCGGTCGATAGACACTGTTTCGATCAGGGGCTCTGTTGGAAACTACTTTGTGTGGTATGGGGAAATGTAGCCCGCCAAAGCCAGGCCTTGTATAAGGGCCTGTAAGTCTTGACCGGAATGCTGGGGGGCAGGCATGACACTGAGGGTTCCCAAGGGAAATCTGGCCTGAAGAATGCATTATAATCCTTGAGGCTTGCTTTGCTTTGTATACCACTGTTGCCATGAAAAAGATATCTAAATCCAAAGCAGAAGGAGTGAACTCCTAATCTCATGAACCCTGCCTTGCCTGAACCACCCTCTGGACTCAGCATATCTAACAGACCCTGACCTGAGGCAGATCTCTGTGGTTCCTCACTTACTATGTATAGATAATATCTGTTTTCTGTAACTGTGGCCTTCACACATGGATTGATGAGCTTTGTATACAAGCTGTATACTCCTGCATGTATTGTTCGCCTCAGGAGAAAGGACCTCGGGGCTCTGCTCATCTGAGAGATTAGCCAGCTTTTTCTCCCCAAGCAGATCTTACATTGGTAGCGTCATTTCATCTGTGACTCCAGGGAACACTACGGAATGGGGTCCCCCACAGGGCTCTTAGCAGTGACTTCACCAGCAGAACAGAAGCACAAAACTAAGCTGTCAAGCAGAAGGCAGCCACCCCCCATGCAGGCAGGAAATAGGTGTGTGGTGGGGATTCTTCTCAGTTGACACCACATGTGCTCAGATGCTTCACGCTCCACCTCACCTCAACTAATCAACTAACCTTGTTCAAAGTCAAACCAACACTCAAAATATTCAACAAAAATTGATGAGATTTTTATGCTTAAATGTTCTACGAATTTAATCAATATTTCTGGGATACTGTAAGTCAAGTCTCACTCCATTAAGTTGGCTCAGAGAGATTTCTTAGCATGACCCCTGTAATAGTCATAACCCCTGAGTAATTCATTTAGTTTTTCCTGTCTCAGTCTGCAGTATAAATAAAGAGAAAAGCCCTGGCTGGTGTGGCTCAGTGGACTGAGCGCCAGCCTCAGAATCAAAGGGTCATCGGTTCAATTCCCAGTCTAAGGCACATGCCTGGGCTGTGGGCTAGGTTCCCAGTGCGTGGCATGTGAGAGGCAATCACATACTGATGTTTCTCTCCCTCTCTTTATTCCTCCTTTCCCCTCTCTAAAAATAAATAAATAAAATCTTTTAAAAATATTTAAAAAATAAAATAAAGAAAATACATCACTCTCTGAGTATCAGTTGCAAAAATGTGTTTAAAATACCTTTGAAAAGTACAAAATGTTATGCTAATGTAAAAGATTAAAAATATATCTTAAAGGGGAATCAAGGGAGGTTAAGAAAAAATAAATAAATTATGAGTTCATTGTTTGCTAATACTAGATGTCACACCAAAATAATTAACCAAACATGAACAATTTGCTATATCTCTTCTTTGCAGTTATTTGTAAAGAAACTATTTTATTGACTAGAGCAAATTCTAAAATAAATTCAAGGGAGTTTGATCTCTGGTGGTGGAAAACAAGCTAACAAATTTCATTAGTAACAACTCATGCATCAATGCCCATGATGGTGAGGATGTTCAGAGTTTCAGGTGAGATTAAGAACATCATTTAAAGCCAAATTACTCAATTAAAATTTCAAAGTATTGTAAAATATGTCACTCAAATGCACTTTGTTCTTATTCGTAATTTTAACACTTGATACTTCTTTAAAAAATGGAAAAGAAAAATAAAGCCAGGGAATGAGCACCAGCTAGAAATAAGACCAGAGGTTGTTACCTGCATTGATGGTATAGTTAGAATTTCTCCATTTTATTCTGACTTAAAACTAAAATAAATAAGTAAAACAAAAATAAAAACAAGTGCAGTACATTTTATGTATGCACAACACAGATATTTCTCTTCAGGAGAAATTCCCCTGTGCTGATTTTATTTTTCTTTGTGAAAAAGGAAGTGAATCAGATACTGAATAAACACTTTGAAGTCATTTTATTTTAGAGATCTGTTGCTTATAATTATAGGTCTTACTGTTCAAGTATACTGTATTCCTCTTGGTCTGGTTCAGACTAAATTGATAAACATAGAAAAAGTGTAGAAAATAACCTATCAGCATTATTACTAATAAAACCTAGGTGGTAGGATGTGGTAAGGCAGTTGAGCTCCCCCATTCTCTCCCACCAAGTCTAGACTTTTAACAATTGATAATGATACTGTCTTTTTAGGAGTCAGGCTAAAACCCCAGGCACTAAAAGGCACACTGAGTAAGCTGATATCCCACCAGAACTGGACACAAACAGGAATGTCTGGAGTGGTGACAAGTCTGTCCTTGCACGTTCCAGCAAATTGATTGTTTCTCCCCCTAGTACCATAATCTTAGACATAAACATTAAAACAGCTATTTTTAGGTTATTCCTATACTTTTAGAATATTTGAGTCACTTGTGTCAAGCACTAAAGTATGAGAAAAGTGTATTAGATGTATTTTTTAATTCGGTATTGCTAAAAACAAAGTACATGAGAGTGAGAGCCCAAGTTGTCTTTCTTTCTGCATGTTTTATATATATATATGTAATATATATGTAATATATATTATATATAAATATATACACACAACTATATATATATATATTCATAGACTTTATGAAAGGATACACAAAAGCTGGTAATATTTTGGGTGAAGGAATTGGATACACACTGAGGAAGTGTGTTTGTGTGTGTGTATACGCATGCATATATATATATATATATATATATATATATATATATATATATATATATATGGATCTCTCTATACACACACACACACTCACACACACAGAGATCCACATGGGGAGGAACTGAGGCTTCCCTCTGACAACTGGCACCGCCTGGACAGCCACACAAGAGTCCTACCTTGAAATGGACACTCTAGTCTTCAGATGACTGCAGCCTTGGCTGACCTTCTGAGAGCGTCTTGAGAGACCCAGAGCCAAAACTTCCTGAGCCACTCCTGAATTCTTGACTCACAGAAATTGTGAGGAATAATTATTGTTGTTTTAAGCCACTATTTTAATATGATCTGTTACATGGCACCAGATAATCAATGCACTGTGTGGTACTGGGGTTCAGCTAGCCAAAATTGAGCTGGTATATTAATGAAAGACACCCTTGCAATGGTAGGGGACTTTGGCTCTGGGCTCCAAGTCTTCCCTTTTATCATAATATTTGTCATGCCACCAACACATGGATTTTCACAGGCACAAAATTCCTTGACCCCCTGTCATTTAAGAGGACAAATGTGCAAATATAAAGCAGGGTTTTGTTGTTTGGGGGCAACTTGCAAGCAGAACAATAACAGAGCTTAGTCACCAAGCTTTGAGAAAGGAGGATTAGCCCAGACTCATTGGACCATGTGTCCCATGGCTAGAGCTCCTGCAGAGAGGGAGCCTGCCTAGAAAGCATCCCATTTATAGGAAAAGTGGGGCAGGGAACATCTTACACCACCAACATAGCAGCCACTGGGTGACTGAAATGATCTTGTTAGAAAGAGGAACTCTGTTTTCCTATTGCTTGCTGGTATCTGCTGAGCCAGCTATCTGCTGAGCTGCTGAAAGGGGACAGGAAATGAGTCTCTAAGACTATCCTGTTTGTTTTTCCTCACCTCCTAGATTCCCAACACTTCACTGATCTCCATTCCCAGGCTGTGGTATAAACACAGTAAAGGTTTGCTGGCTCACTAGTGACCATGGAAAAAACACTCATTTTTTCATTCTCAATAAGAAACTTTGGAAGGTAACTGGGGCAAGCACTGAGAGAACAGCATCAGCAAATTAATAACTTCCGGCCGGTTCACTTTGCCTGGAAGACTTCTTAACCATTTTAGATAAGAATTCTAAATTATTCCCAATGATTTACTCTTCTTCCTTATTAAAAATCTCATCCCCATCAGACAAATCCTTGTCACGTAGCTTCTGTGCCATGTTTTTTCTTGCATGTGTCATTGAGAGACATATAAATATCCCTTAGCCAAAGCGGCCGCCTTCTACAGAAAACACCCTCCTAGAAAACAGACAGGGAAATAGGAATTCTGCATTTCCCTGCTTTCTCCTACTACAAAACACACTGGGATCTTTCCCAGTCCCACTGCTCCACCGGGAGACTATTGTCCCATGTGTGGTGGGCACCATTCTTCATCTCAAGTTACTAAGCCAGCATTTATTTGTGGTCACTTGGGTCGATTATTAAACTTTGTTTGTTTGTAATTTCCTTTACTCACTCTGTTTGTAATTTCCTTTACTCACTCAGGCATTTGTCTCACTGACTTACAAAGTGTGATTTAGTAATGACTCTCTTTGAAGAAGGAGGGGAAGAATCTGTACATTATTACTTGGAACGATGCAGCCAGCGGTCTGTGCTGGACGTGGAGGGAAGTGAGTAGGTTTGGAGCTGGGCTTAGCTGGCTGGAGCCCAGCAGCATACACCTGACCTTCAGTGTGGTCAGGAGAAGTTAAAACAGGACCAGTGAATGGAGAAGTGGCCCCACCAACATGTTTTTATGAAAAAAGGCCTAAGGAGGGAAGTCTTGGGCAATTACTATTCTCAGGCACTGTTCTTTACCCTATCTTTCCAGCACCTCCCTGCTAGCTATCCAATATTTGGGAGGGTTTCTTTTTTTAAATTAAAAAAGAAAACCAAAAAACCTAATGTGAATTTTCCATTAGCTTTTAAGGGTGGAGAACCCACTAAACAAAGACAGGGCCCATATTTGTGCATGAGTTTAAAAGCTTGGGGGGAAAGACAGGCCCCTCTATGAAGATCAGCTCAGGGATCTGCATGTTGTGACACCTCCAAAGACCTGATGAAAGGGGCCAGGAGTAGATGATCCTGCATAGATATGAGGTCCAGTATGTTGTAAATAGTTGCTACCTGGTGAACCAGGAGACAGAGACCCAGGATAAGTTGGTATTTGACTTCAAAACCTATACCCCTTGAGGATGATGGGTTTTCCAGTTCTCAGGGACAGACTACATTGGGGGAGAAGCCACTCTTCACCCTCATTTGACCACACTGCTGCTCAAGGAGGGACTGGCCACCCCAGGAATTCCAGCCTCATCCCAGCTTTTCTTGCCCAAGGCCCTCGTTGTTTGTATATAAATACTTAATTATTTATATTTCATTCCTTTCCTCATGGCTAGAATCAGTTATTAATTTGTTACACATATTGATAAGAAGAAATAATGTAGTTAGTCAGCAATGCTGAGATATTTCCAAAGACAATTTGCAGGTTGCCTGAGGATGGAGGTTCATTTCATGCTGGTGTCAGGCTTCACTTTCTTCACCCATCTCTTCAGCAGCCAAGTCTGGTGTAGCAACCTTAGATGTCGACATGGAAGCCGACCCCTTCTCCATTTTGTCAAAACCCTCATCCTCATCAGACATATCATTGCCATGCAGCTTCTGTTTCACATTTTTCTTGTGCATGGTGTTGAGAGGCCAAAACATATCCTAAAGCAAAAGCAGCCACCTTCTCCACAAATCACCCTCCTCCATCTCATGTTCTGATGAGTATCTCTTATGTCCAAGAATTGAGGGAAAAACCCTTCCTCCTTTACCTTCCTCTGATGCTCTTCTATGACAAAGCACAATTAAGACAGACAGTTACTACAAAAATCATTGCTACTGAAATCACAGGTGCTGCCAAGATGTTTGTTCTTATACCCATAGCTTGGTACTTCTTGGGTGAGCTCACATGATTCCTGCTCTTCCTCTTCACCCTGGGCTTCTATCCTCTCATTATTCCATTGACCTGTATCCCAGTCTACCTTTACTTATTGCTGCTCATGGAAAAGCTCCATCAGGAGATTCATGAAGACTGACAAGCTGTCAGCCTTTTTGCCCGAGGATGACCTCTATGTCTCAGTGGTCAGCTCAGTGCTGTTTTTTTTTTTTTTTCCGAAGCCTCATAAATTTTTGTGAAAGAGCCTTCCATATCTCCTAAATATAGTTCTCCACCACATTGCATATTAGTCAGACACTCAGTGTCACCATGCAGTTTGACTGTCTCACTGACAGCCGTGATATTATTTTTAAATTGGCAGAGGCAGCAGGCCACATGGCTAGGTAGGACCAAATTTTCCACTTTGAGGGTCATCATGAGGATGCTCTCAACTGTTTAAGTGACACTTGAGTTGTTCCCATGTCTAAGTATTTTAATGCTGCCAATTTAAAAAGATACAAATTTTCAACAGTTATCAGAGGTTGTGATTGAGAATTAATTTGTGTAAAAACTGCATTCCATGCCAGGCCTAAAACATTCCAAATCTCACTTTTATGATGAAATTATTACAAAGATTTATATATTGCAAAAAAGGGATTCAAATGTATTCCTCTTGACAAGTTATATTTTATTTGAGGATAAGTCTAAATACTGGAGGGAAAGTCTAAATACTGAAGGAATAGCAGGCCTTCAAATGAATCCTCATGTGATTCTCTCAAATTATTTTCACTGAGGTTGTTTCTTGACCCAATGGTATGACTTCTGTGTATCTTTTCAAGGTGAGAAATTGAGTCTCCTTAGAAATTTAAGACAGTGAAGGTGACATTGTAGGTGCTGGGGTCTAAAACAGGCACTCTGCAAGTCTTGGCTCGGGGTCAAGACCAGTACACAACCCTGTCTCATTACTGAAGGTAGAGAGCTCACATATGTTCACGATGGCATTCCGTTCAGTTGTTGGATGACCTGTCTCAGATGTTTCTAGTTGCTCAATTCTGATAAATTCCAGGTCTGACCCTAGAAATGTGACTTCATTCGAGGTGAGCTACTGGGCCTGGACAAAAATGTCACCTTACAGTGCCTTATAGGAACTGTAGTGGGTTGAGAACTGTAGGATGTTCAGCCTCCACAGTAAGTTCTGGTGTTATGGTGAGAGCTCCAGGTCCAAAGATGGAACTGTGACATCAGACGAGGTTGGTTATTGACCCTGAAGAGGCCCTGAATGTGGAAAATGTCACCTTGGGGTGCTTTGGAGGAGCAGCAGTGGTCTGCAGGGCTGTAGGATGTTCAGCCTCCACAAAAGGTTCTAGTGTTATGAGTTCCAGGTCCAAAGGTGGAACTGTCACTCCAGGAAAGGTTACTTGCTGAGCCTGAACAGACTCTGCATGTGGAAATGTCACCTCAGCATGCTTTAGAAGAGCTGTAGTGGGCTGCAGGGATGCAGAGTGTTCAGCCTCCACAGTAGGTTCTGGAGTTATAGTAAGCTGTAGGTCCAAAAGTGGAACTGTGACATCAGAGAAGGTTTGCTGCTGAACCTGAACAGGTTCTGGATGTGGAAATGTCACCTCAGGGTGCTCTGAAGGAGCTGTAGTCGCATGCAGGACTGTAGGATGCTCAGCCTCCACAGTAGGTTCTGGTATTATGGCGAGCTCCAAGTCCAAGTGTGGAACTGCCACTTCAGGCAAGGTTGGTGGCTGGGACTCAACAGTCTCTAAATGTGGAAATGTCACTTCAGGATGCTTTGGAAGAATTGTAATCTGCTTCAGGGCTATAGCCTTAGCCTCTGCAGTAGGTTGAACTATGGTTGCCTGCTGGAATGGAGACAATTCTATCTTCTCATAAGCCTTTTGAGGGACACCTGGCTGGGTGGGAAGTTTGAGCACCTCAGTATATTTTGTAACTGAGATCTCGTTAGTTGCAGATGGTTTTATCTCCTTAGGGTGCTTTAGTGTTATCAGAACCCCAACATCTACATTTTTAATGTTCATATTAGGCAACACTGGATGCTGTACCTGAATCTAGAGGTGAAACTGTCACCAAGAAGATTTTGGAAGCTGAGCTGGACCCTTCTGTTGCACTGAAAGAGGTTCTACATCAGCAAGAGGCAATTGAGGCAGCACTGAACTCTTCTGCTGGATTGAAGAGTAAATATTTTCAGAGGTGGTTGGATGCTGATCTAAAATTCCATGATAAACAATCAAAGATTTAAAAACTCAAGGGACTACAGACTGAGTTGAGGCATCCTCCTGGGTTGAAGAGTCATCTGCCACCTTGGGGTCTTCTGGTTGATGAGCTGGGACTTCCTGAGGGTTCAGAAAAGGTTCCATTTCCTCAGGGATCTCTAGGAAGAGCTGAGGGTTAATGTTAGAATGACAAAGGTTCAAAGTCTTCAGAATCTACAAAGCCTTGAGTGGGGGAGTACTCTGATCTGAAAGCCAGGCAGATCTCAGTGAGCTCCAGGGGAATGTAGGTCAGGATAGGGCTGGAGGCTGTGCTGGAGCTGCCTGGACCAGCAGTCACAGCAGCTGCTGTAGGAAAAGGACCTTGGAGCCCAGAGGTGCAGCCAGACATGACAGGGCTACGTCTGAGATACAATAAGCAACAAAACAAGTGGGACACAGTTAGCGATCCGGACAAGTGGGATACCAGCACTGTATTCTGAGCAAGAGCCAACAGTTGACAGCCATGTTACAATTGCCATCCATGTAATTCAGGTGTCCCTTAACAGCAAACCACCCCTCCCCCACCTTAGGTTCCAACCTTTATTTAGGCAACCTTTATTAGTCGAGAGTGACTGCAGAAAAGTGAGCCTTTTTCCCAGAATCACCAGAGACCAAGCAGTTCTTTTCCCTTGCAGAGGGGACAACTATTTCCTACTGGGCCTCACTTCTCCCTTCACAGTGGGGCAGGATTTGGGCTGCACACCTGGGTGGCCCCAGACTCCAGCAGCCCAGGGATGGTGGGATGGGGGCAGGGTGTTAAAGGAGGTGGGGAGTTGGGGCTGCTGCAGAGCTTCCCAGGGAAGCCACAGGGCCTGGCATCCCAGAAAATTCAGAAGTGCTAGTTTAGTTCTGGCAATATGAACTTCTTTAAAGCTCTCATCTGAGAAACATTTTTCTTCCTCTTGGTCATACTGCTTCCAATCAAAGTAGCTGGACTTTCTTAAGAATCTTCTTCACTTCTACGTAGTTCCTTTGATTGACATATACATGAAGTTGAGCTTCCAAGAAGTCATCTTGTAACAGAGAATAAAAACTTTATACTACTTTGACTTACCATGAAATTGAATTAAAATAAAATGTACTAACAAACTCATAGAATATTCATGTATTAAAAGTTTCCTTATGGGCATTTTATAGACATCAACAGTTGCAGCTCCTGTGTAACCAAAGAATGACCCTGCCCACAAGAAACTGGGCAAGCTAGAGCGACTCAAAGTGTAACGAGACCACACCTTCAGGAATGGGGGAGGGGTTGAGCTAAGCATACATATCTTGCCCTAGCAACCATGACAACATGGGTTGCTTCCTTTTTAAATTCTTCCATTCAAAGAGAAACACACTAAGGCACATCATCATTAAGTTACCCAAGATTAAAGACAAAGAGAGAATCTTAAAAGCAGTAAGAGGAAAGGAAATAGTTAACTACAAAGGAGTGCCCATAGTCTATCAGCCTTATTTCTCAATTCTTCTTGCAGGCTAGAAAGAGCTGGAAAGAAGTATTTGAAGTCATGAAAAGCAAGGACCTGCATCCAAGATTACTCTATCCAGCAAAGCTATCATTTAGAATGGAAAGGTAGATAAAGTGCTTCCTAGATAAGGTCAAGTTAAAGGAGTTCATCATCACCAAGTACTTATTATATGAAATGTTAAAAGGACTTACCTAAGAAAAGGAAGCTCAAAAATATGAACAGTAAAATGACAACAAACTCTCAACTATCAACAAATGAACCTAAAAAAAAAAAGAAGAAAGAAAATGAAAACAAAAACTAAGCAAACAACTGAAACGGGAACAGAATCAGAGAAATGGACATCATATGGAGGGTTTTCAGTGGGGAGTTGGGAGGGGAGGAATAGAGTGGAAAAGATACAGGGAAGAAGAAGCATATTTGGTAGGCATTATATAGATGGGAATAGGTAAAAAATGATATAAGAAACAGAGGACTCAAAGAACTTACATGTACAACCCATGGACATAAACTAAGGGGTGGGATGATGGAGGGTTGGGGGGTGCAGGGTGGAGGGGAGGATAAAGGGGGAAAATGTAATAGCATAATCAATAAAGTATACTTAAAAAAATAAATTTCCCCATCCTTCTCAGCCACTGGGGGCTGGAGGTCCTGGGTGGGCCTCAGACATTAGAGACAGTAGGAGGAGAGGGGGGGAGGACCCCACGCCCTGCCTCCTGCAGGGCTGCCAGTGGCTGCTACATGCCTGCTTCCAGAGTGGATGTCAAACTACACTTTAGTTTCAGTGATTTAATAGAGGGAGAAAACAACTAAATGGGACCAAAGTTTATGTGCCTTCTTCAGTAGCACAGATTTTTGTTCTTATGTTATTTTCAGGTCTTGAATCTATGTAGTAGTTGTAACGACAATTATTTGAATAGTTATTTTTGTAAACTATATGATTGTTAAATAAAAGGTGCCTTTCTTTTCCACTGAACTCTGTCTTTGGAATTTTGCCTGGTAGGGAATGAGCAGTAGGACCCCCCACACAGGTTGGGTGCAGTAATATCAGAACCAGCAAAAATGCTGCCAGCACATCCTGTTCCCAGATATCAGCAGTAAAACTGCAGACGGAGCAATGAAACCACATGATAATGTACACATAAGATACCATAGAAACTACCCAAGAACAGAGTGAGAAACTGCATATAACCAGAAATTCCTTTGTTTCCGTCTTTCCAAGTTTCCTCTATATAAATTAGCCAGGACACCTGAAATACTGAGACTGGCTTTGAGACTAGAGTCCACCATCCTGAGATGATGAAATCAGCTTTGAATCGAGAGTCCACCATCTTCCAGGTTGCTGGCACCTGAATAAAAACACTTTCCTTTACATCAGCACCTGCCACTTAAGTGTTGGCTTTCAAAGTGCCAGGCAGCCTGACCTGCATTTAGTTACAATCTCTTAAGGAATCAAGATGAACAGTACAGAGAATTGGATGAGAACCAGACTAAGACACCTTTTTCAGTTACTTCTTAAGCTACGAAGGCCATGAGAAGTCTCAGAGTCTATGTTGCTCCAAACTGGACTCACAGAAAAATGTTGAGGATTTTTTTTTCATGTGTGTTTTCTAGTTTCCAACCTTTATGACTATATATATATGCCTTCATTGTGCAGAATTAACCTTCCTCAATATCTGCATTTCCAACATTTATCTCATGATGATTATAGGCTCAGAATTCTTTCATAAGCAGCTGCTCAGCAGGAAGATCTAATGAGGAATTCTGTTTGCTGACAGTGGTAAAGAAAGTTTCCTGAGCAAACTGCAGCCTTACAAAATGATAGATCTGGATATAGAATTTTACCAAATAGAGCATGGAGCACATAATGTTCTGCTTATATGGGAAACATTAGTCAAGGTGATATTCAAGATGATAGATATAATATGAGGACCCAGTGTGTGGCAGACCCTTCTGCGTGGTGAGGGCCCAGCTCCCACTCGAAGATGCACAGGACCCATGCCCACAGATAGGTTCTCTCTTGGGAATCATATTTGCAATATACCTAAACTGCTTTTTGTTAAAAACTCCCTCACCCTGCAAATGGTTGTTGTAACTTCCTAAAATCCATGCTAAACCTTGCAGGGACCAGTGTAACTGGCTCAACCATTTTTACCTTCTCATTTGCTAATATCCTTCTTCTGTGATGTGATTAGGGGCATTGGTTCCTTTGTTGTAACTGGGGGAGAGTGAGTGAGGACCATCTTGTAATGTGAGGAGATATTAGAATAAAGGCCTTGTTTGGCAGAGGCCGTGGTTTTTGCCTCCCTTGAGAGAAAAGTCACGCTGTCATCCGTTTTCCTCCACTGGACTCCATAGTCTGTGTGTATGTTTTTATTTCATCCAAAATGATGAGGACACTGCTAGCTGGTGTCCTCATCAGCTGGCACCCAGGAACAGGGACTCAGAGGCCATGAGCTATCGTCATTATGGACAACATACCAACTTGGTGGGAGTACGTGCGCATAAGCCCAGGTAAGGGCCGATGACCCCAAGTGATTTTCCGGAAAGTCGTAAGGTGTGTTGGATTCAGAGGAATAGGATTTTCTTCCTCGGTCCCTCTCTCTTGCGACCGCTTTGCAACTCTACCTTCTTTAGTAAGCAAAAGCTTTGCTCCTTCTCCCAGGCTTTTGCCAGGAGGTGACCTCAACCAAGGTCTGGGCTTGGGAGAAAGAGCAAAGATTTTCCCTTTAATCAGCTTTAAAAACATCAACTAGTTACAGGACAGTTTACAGGCATCTCAGCAAATTCTTTTCAGCCGCGTTTTGTGGCCCATTAAAAAAATTTCTTTGAAGGTTTTTGCGCTTCCTCAACCACGAGGAACAGGCTCTCTAAGAACAAGAGCAATGTTTTAGGTTCAGCAGCATCTTGGGGCTGCTGATTTTCTCCCAGATAAAGGATCTTTACATTTTGGAAGTATGGAAGGGAAGGGACTGATGCTCATTAGCTAGGCCCTTCCCTAGCGGTTTGAGCCAGCTGCAGTTAGCCTCATGAGGCACACGGCCTGGAGTGGTGTGGGGTTCCGCACCCCCCACCTGGGGCTGGCTGGCACGGAGGCTGAGTCACACGTGCCCTAGGGATGCGAGCCCCCGGTGGTGACCTGTGGGACCCCGCAGCATCACCCGCCGCTGCGTGGGTCTCTTTGCCTGGCCGAGCAGCTGCTCAGAGAAGAGATTGTTTTCCCTAGCCTCTTTTTCTCCCCGGTCCAGTGTATGCTGGGGGAGACATTCCCCATGCCCAGACACACTGGTGCACTTGCGATCATTAAAAAAAAAAAAAAAAAAAAAAAGTAAATGCATTTTCCAGTAGAGAAAAAACTGGTTCTGAGAGTTGTGAATGTGTTCATAAATTTGTCGATCTAAAGCATGCTATAAGTGAGATAGGGGGTGCCATGTGTTAAAAATATATTAAAAATCCTCCTTGTTTATGCCAGAGCTGTGACCTTTATTGTAAAAATGAAATATAGGTATATTGTCTTCCATGTAAAACTAGCCCTTTTCCGCAGAAGACAAAGTACCATTTTTTAACTCAGTACCTGTAAACACTGATCGTTTCCTTGAGTAAGAACCGGCTATTCGCCAGAAGGAAACAGTTAATCAGTCGATCACAAAAGGCCTTTGGTGCGCAACCATTTTTTGTCTAAAACATATTTTTTCAGAGCACCTCCCCCCCTCCCATCTTTCCTACTTTCCTTGAAAACTGTGAATGCATTGCAGCTTGCAGAAACAGCAAGAGGCCTGTCTTTCCAAGCTAAGCTGAAAATATACAAGCCCTCTGGCTTGAGGCCTTTAACCATTTAGGATGGCCTCAGCAAATTAAAACTGATAATGGCCCTGTATACCTTGCCCATTCTACTCAGGTTTTTCTTCAGCGTTGGAATATCCAACATAAAGCAGGATTATCTTACAACCCAACCAGTCAGACAATTTGTAGAATAGGCTCATCATATTTTTAAAAATCTTCTTAAACAGAAAAAGGGGGAGTCATGAGTCCCCCCTCCAAATTTGATTATGTTAGTCCTGTTTACCTATGATTTTCTCAACTGTGATGAATCACTTTGTACTCCAATTGAGAACCATTTTCAGAAGAAGTAGCCAAAGTCATCTTATCTTTAGGTTTTATGTAGACATCCTCTGGGAGATGGCTCTTGGCAAGGCCCTGTAGATTATTTACCTTGGGGAAGAGGGTGTATGTGTTTGTTTCCATCCCTACAGGTCCTGCTTGGCTACCAGCCAAAAGAGTAAAGCCTTATCGTGAGGGGAGACAGACACTAAGCTCTGCTACCTGGAGCTGAGAACCAATCCACTGACAGATCAGATGACCCAGCTGACCCTGAACAACCAGAAGGAAAACGGACAATTACACCGTCACTCACGGGCCTGGGTCTGCCAACGAAGGAGGATGGAGCCTGCCCCAATGACAGGGGCCGAGGCTCAGGCACCTCCTGCAGAGAGCATCAACCCCTCGATGCCCCATAATGTCCAATGGTTGAACCCTAAAAAACTGTTTCTTAAGATTGCATTTGGGAACAGCAAATAGTAGGCTTCACAGGTTTAACAGCTACAACAGCATTTACAAATGAAAAAGCTGGGAGATTATATGTTGGGAACTTCCCTGCCTGGTCTCAGAGGCTGTAACCCACCATGGCTAGGCTGAGTAAGAGCCTAGGGGCCCGCTTCTTCTGGGTCTGTTCTGCCAAGAGGACCTGAGCCACTAAGGAGACAGAGCTTATCTCCCTGGCAGGAGCACTGCTTGTGCTTCATCCATATCTGGCCTCCAATGCTTGGTCAGTCAGCCAATGATGGGTAAGATTCCCTCAAGGGAGGGGTCACCTAAGACAGTCATGACCACATGGATGGCCCTCAAGGAAGGACTCAGGTCCACAGCAAAAAGAGGGTGATGGACCCTCACCCCCCAGCAATCTGGACTTAGCCTGAGTCCTCATTCCATCTGCAAGAAGACTCCACCTAAGCCTGAAACAATGCTGGAGGTGGGTGCGGCCCTGTGCTGGAAAGGGCAGGTTCCCCGGGGCAATCAGGCCTAAGAAAGAAAGCACAAAATCCTGTGAAACCTACTTTGCTGATACCCTCAATTTAAATGATAAGGGTCCAAGCCTGAAATAAGTTTGTTTCCCCAGAATTGTATGGCTCTTTAGCTATTTGACCCTGACTCAAAAGAGGCCCTCAGAGTTCTTTGAATGTTATCTATTTGACCATTATTGCCTGACCATGATTGTTTGGGCTTAATCTGAGAATGTGGGTCCTTGGAAGCACTGGTTGCTTACTGATTATAATAATGTTCTATGTATTTTGATATATTTGCAAATTATTTTCCCAGGGCCGTGTGGGAGACCAGCAAGCTTTCTGGGATCATACCGGTTCTATTAAAACAAAAGAGAAGAGATGTGGCACACCCTTCTGCATGGCATGGGCCCAGCTCCCACTCAGAAATGCACAGGACCCACGACACCCACAGATATGTTCTCTCGTGGGTAATCAGATTTGCAATATACCTAAACTGTTTTGCTTCTTGCTGAAAAGTCCCTCACTCTGCAAGTGCTAAACCTTGCAGGGACCAGTGTAACTGGCTCAACCACTTTTGCCTTTTCATTTGCTAATATCTTCTTCTGTGATGTGATTAGGGACGTTGGGTCCTTTGTGGTAACCGGGGCATAGTGAGTGAGGACCATCTTGTAATGTGAAGAGAGATAAAATAAAGGCCTGTCATGGCAAGGAGGAGGCCGTGGACTTTGCTCCTCTTAAGAGAAAAGCCACGTTGTTGTCCTTTTGCCTCCACTGGATTCGGTAGTCCGTGTGTATGTTTTTATTTCATAAAAAAATTCACTGCTAGGCGGTGTCCGCATCACCAGTAGACAGGTAAGAAGGGGACCAAGGGCAGAACCCCCAGGGACCCAGAGTGAGTAATGTTATTCTGAAAGCTGTGAATAGCAGAGAATTCTTACTTCTTATGGATGAGTTAAGCAAGGAAAGAACTGGTAGATGAAAAAGCTATAGTATGTTCTATGGATCATTTCAGAAATAAAGGAAGTGGGATAGGATAGTTAATACATCCTCTGCTCTTTCCCCACCTATATTAGTTTCCTAGGGTTGCCCTAACAAAGTGCCAAAACCTGGATGACTTAAAACAACTGAAATTTTTTCTCTGACAGTTCTGGAGGCTTCAAGCGTGCATCCAAGGTATCATCAGGGCCATGCTCGATTTGATAGCTCAGGCGGGGAAATCCCTCCTTGCCTCTTTTAGGTTTTAGCAATTGCCAGCAATCCATGATGTGTCACTCCAGGCACATGGACATCATCTCCCTGTGCATCTTCACATCATCATCCCTCTTTGTCCAAAATTCTCCATTTTATAAGGACACCAGTCATATCAGATTAGGGCCCACCCTAAGGACCTCACTTTAACTTGATTCCTTTTGTATTAGACTCCATTTTCAAATAAGTTCACATTCAGAGATACTAGGATTGGGTACTTAAATTTAACTCCTTTTGGGAGGACACAGCCCAACTCTGAACAGCATCCCAGGCTTCATAGTGGCTCTTATACTACTGTGAAGACTTTCCTCCTATGAAGAGCCCAGATCCCTTTCTCCACTTATCTCCCACTATAAGCAATTACTACTGAAAAGTAGTGGAGCAACTCCTCCCTTAGTAGAATGTACTTTTGAGTGGCTAAATGCTGGGCTTTGCTTTCCTGCTATAGAGTTCCAGTGATTGCCATATTGTCCCTTTCAGGTGCACCTCTGAGGACCCAAAATTCAGCACTCTCTTCCTAGTCTAGAAAAGCAGGTGGGCATTTTAAAAAAGGCACCACTAGGTCTCAGTGTTGGCCAAAGTGGCAGTGGTTTAATAGGGGGAAGAAACAAATTTGGCTGAGTTGGACAGAAGGGTCACTTTCCTTCATACCCCAATCTGCTTCTCTAATTAGTGCTTTATATGTACATTATCCACAAACTCTTCAGTATGATTTTTTATTTTCAGTTTTTCTTCAGTTCAATACATTCAATATTACAAAACTAATTTGACTGGCCACCTTTTCTGCAATGAGTAAATTGAATTACTTTTATCCTACACTACAGTTTTTTAAAATAATTCTGCTGAAATTAGTTCTCTCTGGTCATGACCTACTATGATAAAAAGAGTGTTTCAGGTAGAAATGAAAGGACACTAAACAGCAATGTGAGACTATACACTTGATGTTAGCCAAAGGCTGACATGTGATAGCAATATGAGACTATAAAGTATGAAAATTATTGATAAAGTTTAAGTTAAAATTTGTCTTTAGAAGCAAAGAAAGTCATCACATAATGATAAATGAGTCAATTTAACATGATATGATTGTGAATATATATGCACCCAACAGCAGAGCACCTAAGTATATAAATAAATATTGACAAATATGAAAGGAGAAACAGACAGCAATACAACAGTGGGAGACTCCAACAACCCACATTCAATAATGTACAGAACATCCAGACAGAAAGATCTATAAACGAAGAACTTGAACAAATCTATAGAACAAACACATCTAAAACATATACAGAAGTTTTCACCCAACAGAAGAATGCAGTCTTTTCAAGTACGGATTGGAACAATCTCCATGATAGATCACATGATAGATCTTAAGACAAGTCTTAACAGATTTAAGAAGACAGAAATTATAACATGCATCTTTTCTGAACACAATGGAATGAAATAAATAATGACTAAAAACAAGAAAATGGGAAAATTCATAAATATGTGGAAACTAAATAATACACTCTTGAACAATCACTGGGTTGTGGAGGAAATCAAGAGGGAATTTAAAATACACCTCAAGACAAATGAAAATGAAAATACAAATTTCCAAAATTTATAAGGTGCAGCAAATGCAGCACTAAGGGAAGTTTATTGTGATAAATAACTACATTAAAAAAGAAAAACAATCTCAAACAGTCTATACCTTAAGGAACTAGAAAATAATAACAAACTAAATTCAAAGTTAGCAGAGGAAGAAAATAATAAACATTAGAGCCGAAATAAATCTTAATAGAAAAACAATAGAAAAAATCTAAACTAAGAGTTGGTTTTTGGAAAAAATAAATAAAATTGACAAACTCTTAGCTAGACTAAGGAAATAAAAGACTCCCCCCCCCGAAATGAAAGAAGAGATATTAAAACAGATGTTTCAGAAATGAAAATATAATAAGGCACTATTATGAACAATCATATGCAAATGTATTGAATAATGTAGAAGTGAATAAATTCCTTGAAACAGACAACCTATCAAGACTGAATCAAGAAAAAATACAAAACCTGAACACACCAATAACAAGAGATTGAAGTAGTAATTAAAAAAAAATTCCCAATGAATAAACCACCAGAACCAGATGGCTTCACAGCAGAATTCTATCAAACATTGAAAGAATAATGACTGCAAATCCTTTTTAAGCTCTTCCAAAAAACAGAAGTAGAAAAAATATTTCCAGACTCATTTTATGAATCCAGTATTACCCTGATACCACAGCCACATAAATACACCATAAGAAAACTACCAATATCTCTCATAAACATAAATGCAAAACTCCTCAATAAAATACTCACAAAGTGGTCCCAAGCAGGTTGTTCAATTTTGGTGGGAGCATCATCTCATACACCAAAAGGCTGTGGGTTTGATCCCCATTTAGGGCACATACCTAGCTTGCAGATTTGATCCTGGGTTCAAGCATGTACAGGAGGCAACCAATCTCTCTTTCTCTCTTCCCCTCTCTCTAAAAGCAAGCATATCCTTAGATAAGGATTTTTTTAGTTTAAAAACATAAAATATTACAAACTGAGTTCAACAACATCTTCAAAAAGATTATATACTATAACCAAATAGGATTTATCTCTGAGATACAAGTTTGTATTAACATACACAAATCAGTCAATGTGATACATATACCACGTGACAGATGAAAGATATAAATCACATGATCTTCTCAGATGCAGTAAAAGCATTTGACAAATATCAACATCCATTTAATAAAATAGGCATATAAGAAAATTTCCTCAACATATGCCATTTATGAAAAGCCCACAATTAACATCATAATCAGTAGTAGAAGGTAAGGATGCCCACTCTTGAAACTTCTATTCAACATAATACTAGAAGTATTAGCAAGAGTGATCAGTCAAGAAAAGAAATAAAAGGTATCCAAGTCAGAAAGGAAGAAGTAAAATTATCTCTGTTTACAGATGGCATGATTCTATATGTTGAAAACTCTAAGAACTACACACACACACACACACACACACACCTGTTAGAACTAATAAACAAATACAGTAAAGTTGCAGGATACAAAATCAACATGCAAAAATCAATTGCATTTCTTTACACCAACATTGATCTATTCAAAAAGAAAATCAAGAAAATCATCCTATTTACAATATCATCAAAAAATAAGATAACCAAAGAGATAAAAAATGTACACTAGAAACTAAGACATTGATGAAAGAAATTTAAAAAGACAGAAATAAATGGAAAGATACTTGATGTTCATGAAATCAGGAGGATTAACATTGTTAAAATGCCCATACTACCCAAAGTGATATATATATTTAATGCAATTCCTGTCAAAATCTCAATGGCAGTTTTCACAAGAATAAAAAAAGCAATTCCAAAACTTGTATGGAAGCACAAAAGATCCCAAATAGCCAACAGAAACTTTAGAAAAAAGAAACACTGAGTTGGAAGCATCATGCTTCCTGATTTCAAATTATATTACAAAGGTATAGTAATTAAAATGGTGTTTTAATTGTCATTTTAATGACACATAGAACAGTGGAACAGAATAGAGAGCCCAGAAATAAACCAAAGCATGTTTAGTCAACAACAAGTTTTAATTTTTGACTAGGGCCCTAAGAATATACAATGTGACCCTGGCTGATGTGGCTCAGTGGATTGAGTGCTGGCCTGAGAACC
Organism: Glossophaga mutica; assembly: GCA_039655065.1. NCBI lineage: Eukaryota > Metazoa > Chordata > Mammalia > Chiroptera > Phyllostomidae > Glossophaga > Glossophaga mutica. The sequence continues at coordinate 167,953,474 of CM077304.1, read as the reverse complement.
AAGGGGTCACTGGTTTTATCCCCAGTCAGGGCAATTGCCTGGGTTGTGGGCTGGGTCCCTGAGAGGCAACTACACACTGGTTTTTCTCTCCCTCTCTTTTTCCCTCTCTTCCCCTTTCTTTAAAAATAAGTAAATAATTTTTTTTTTAAAAATTACACAATGTGGAAAGGATAGTCTTTTGATAAATGGTGCTATAAAACTAAGTACCCACATGCAAATGAATGAAATTGGTTCCTATCTTCACCACTCACAAACATCAACTCAAAGTGGATTAAAGACATAAACATAAAACCTGAAACTTCAAAACGGGAAAAAAATGTAGGAAAAATCTCTTTAACATTGTCCTTGGGAATGGAAACAAAAGCAAAAATAAATAAGTGGGACTCCACCAAACTAAAAAGCTTCTGCATGGCAAAGGAAACCATTAACAAAATGAAAGGCAACCTATAGATTAGGATAATATGTTTGAATGGTGATGCTCACCTTACACCTGCACTGGGCAGATCTTACAACACAAGGGAAAAAATGTAGAGATGAGTCTTGGGACAGGCCAGGCCAACACGGAGAGAGGGGAGTAGGCCAGGCCTTTTCAGTTTCCTCTACAGTATCACAGGAACCAGTGGAAGTAATGTTGTGTGGAGAGTACCCTATGACAGAACTGAGGCTTTCAGAGGGAGAAGGCAGTTGGGCCTCCAAAGTGGTCAGGGGAAAAGCTCAGGTAATAAAGAATCTTACTGTTCTTTTAACTATCCCAGAAAAATGATTTCACACTCTGTATTCAAAAGGTTACTTTGAAAATTAAAAATTAAATGTTCCTGCCTTGACTGGTGTGGCTCAGTTGGTTGGGTATCATCCTGAAAGTTGAAAGGTCACTGGTTTGATTCCCCAGTGCATGCCTGAGTTGCGAGTTCTGTCCCCTGGTCCAGGACTTGTGAAAGACAACCTGTGGATGTTTCTCTCTCACATCGATGTTGTTCGCTCTTTCTCCTTTCCTTCCTCTCTCTCTAAAAATAAATTTAAAAAATATTTTTAAAAAATTAAATGTTCCCACTGAGTTTACTGAGGTCTTCTCTGCTCCTCCAACCAGGGTATACAGTAGTCATAAACTTATAGTGTATCTGTATTTTCTTTCTGATACTTACTGACAATTCAGTACAAAATAGAATTTCAATATGTAAATTCTTATATGAACAAATTGCCAATAATATAATGCACCTCACCTGAGAAAACTATAAATCAAAGTAGGTAATATTGTTATTTTTTCACCTATCAGTCATCAAAATATCCAGAAATTCTGCAGTAGTAGCTCTGTTCAATAAATGTGTTTAAAGTGCTCTAAAATTAGAAGAGAGTTTACCGCACTATAATCTCTCAGTGGCAAATTGATCCAGTCTTCCTGTTTGCTTGATAGAATATAACTCATGTCTGTTTTCGCTTCCCCCTAAGTTGCAGAGAACACCCAGATGTTTGCTACCACAAAATATATTCCCAATAGAACAAAAGGAGCTTTCTTCGGGGATTCTGCTATGTTCTGTTAGCTTATCTGTATGAACCCATTTTAGCACCCAGTTTATCGTACAATCTTTAATCTTCATTCGGAAGAACATTGCTAAACCAGGAGCATTTTCTCCTGGCATTGTGGAGTTTCTTACTAGACGAATTGCATTTTTTGTCCTTTTCGCCAAAATTGACCTTGCTTTTAATTTTTCCTTTAATTCCCAAATTGGTTATTATATTGAATAGATTTAGCCAATTGACTAATTATTATATGTAATTTAGGTATTTGATTTACTATTTAATAATTTGTATTAAGCCAGTTATTTTAAGGCTTTCAAAATGAAACCTCCAAGCAATAATATAGCGTCACTGAGCCAGACACTATGCTCAGCTCTTTATGTATATATTAGAAATAATTACTTAGAAATAATAGCAATGATTAGTGAGACCATTGTGAATGTCAATTTTTGCCATACCAGGCTAGATGTAAAAGTGGTGTGAAATCCCAAGGGAAGTGTCTTTTCCCCCGGTATTTTTCTTTTTCTAATAAAGCCTGAACTGTGGGCAATTTTGAGCTCTATACTTTAAAAAATTCTGAATACATAAATCTTTCCTGTTATCTATGTCCTCAATGTCTTACTCATCTCTGACATACAAATTGCAGTGCCAGGTGTAACAAGAGATTCAGAGATGAACAAAACCAAGTCCCCACTTTTACTGAGTTCATAGTAGTAGTAGTATAGAGATAACGACTAAATTGTGGAGTGTCTCATTTTGCTCCAGGCATTGATTTAAACACTGTTAATTTATTTAATTCTCACGACTACCCTACAATGAAGACTCCATTTTACAGGTTAGAAAATCAAGACATAAAAGTTACAAATCTATTCAGAAAACTGTAAGTCCACTCAGCCTAAGGTAATTACCATCCATAAAAAACTTGAAGCCTGGCTGGTGTAGCTCAGTGGATTGAGCGCGGGCCTGCGAACCAAAGGATCGCGGTTCGATTCCCAGTCAGGGCACATGCCTGGGTTGCCAGGCCAGTTCCCGGCAGGGGACATACGAGAGGCAACCGCACATTGATGTTTCTCTCCCTCTCTCCTTCCCTTCCCCTCTAAAGATAAATAAATAAATAAATAAAATATTAAAAAAAAAAAAAAAAAAAAACTTGAATAAACTGCTTTGGAGGTTCTGAGACAATTAGGATCGAGAAAAATGTATGGATGAGATAGCTTTTGAGAAAGGCTGACAGTTCAACTGTGATTTCAATGGGCAGAGAAACCACCTGCAAAGCAGACTTTGATTTTGAATAGTTTGAATCTGACATGCTCCAGCATAGACAGATGCGAATATTTAGGCTAGTTTACAAGATTAATATTTAGGAGAAGTTGGGCAGGAGATACAATCCAAGAGTTACTTGCGTAGATTCAACTCTACTAAAGGGGAGAAGTTAAAGAGTATAAAGGAAGCCCAAGGATGGAGCCCAGGTAGATTGTCCCTTTCAGCAAATAGGAGGAAGACAACAAGGGAGCCAGTGAAGCAAGTGAAGAAGTAATAACCAGAACCAATTAGAAGGTCAGTTTCTAAAGAAAGGCTGAAAAAATTGGGTAATGGTATTAAATTCTTCAGGAAAGGAGATGGGTGGGAATGGGGCATAAGAAAAGGCCATTAGAAGATGAGGAGAAGGCAATTTAAAATTTAGGGGTGAAAAAATGCATTATAGCCAAGATGGAGACCAAACCTTTAAGAAGTTTGGTAATCAAGGTCAAAGAGATAAGGTGGCAGAAAGGTTTTGGAAAGGCATGGGTTTAGTAAGAGAAATGGCATGAATTCTCAGGAACACGTGAAAGACATAGGTGAGGGAGGAACTAATTGAGGAATGTCCTTGAGGGGGTGGGACGGAATGGGGTTCAGAACCGCAATGACTTACTTGTATGTTTATTTTCCAGATGAGCTCTGGAAATCCTCAACTGCATCAATATATGAAGAAATGTTCAGTAACCCCTCCCAGAAACACTGAAAAAAAGAGAGAGAGAAGACAAAGATTTTTGAATCAAATGGAGAGCTTAATACTCCACTGAGCTTTACTGAATCATCTTCAGGTAAATCATCATAGCTAAAACAGTTTGTAAAAATAATAATTAAATTAATTAAAATAAGAATAAAGGAAAATAAGGACACTGCTATGTTCAGATCATGAGTGTTTGAAATCTCTATAAAAATAATAAATGAGCATTAACAATCATCATTGTTACCTTTGTAAATGGGGATGGTGCCCGAAACATCAGTGACTTAATCATATAAGATATGGGTTTGTTGTTTCAAGCCCAATTTAATTTCTGATTACTCTGCAGATGTTTTCTTCAAAAAAATCATAATGTCTGCAATTGATAAGGATAATCTTAGTTTACATCTGAATACAAATATTCAAAGGCTTCGGATATATCCAACTTAAATCTGCATTCATTCTTGATTTATTCTTTCTTCCTACATTATGGTGATGTAAATTCCACTTCAGGCTATTCTTCGACAGGATCTCTTGTGGTCTCTTTCTAGACTCTTTTAATGTTCTGGGAAATAAATTGTCTCTTCTACTTAATTCAGATCCCTTCTTCAAATCTGCTTTGCTCCCACCCTTTCTCTCTCATACACTCACACACACACATACACTGAGGTCATTTTAATAAAATATAGACATGATCATATCGGTCTGCTACTTAAAAATAAATAAATAAATGACCCTCATTGATTCCTCATTCCACTGTAAGCTAAAAATTCAAATGCCTTAGCACCTTCAAACTCAATCTCAACACACTCTTCATTGTATATATACATATGGATATTAGTTTGTCTCTCTCAATTTACAACATATGTACATTTTCATTCTTGTTTAAGTATGTTGTACATCATAGACATAGGAGTATTCTTATTTTCTAATTTTCATCTATTTCGTGAATTTACCTGTATTTTAAGCTCTTTTTCCTGAGAAGAAAAATCTTCCTTCAAAGCAGTACTAAAGGTTTCTTTATCTGCTCTCCCATGCATAATATATTGATTAATTAATTTAGTCAATCTATCAATTATGCATTCACTAATTATTTATCATGACTATAGGATAGACGCTATATAAGCTCTAACAAAAATCTAGTGTCAAAAGACAGGAGGTTTCTACCTTCTTGGAGCTTAGAATACAATAGAGTAGAAAGGCCATAATAAAATTAACAAACAAAAAGTATAAAATTATATGTTTGATCGTTACAATAAGCACTGTAATGGAAAAGAACAGGGTGAGGGAGACAAGAAGACACAAGGGACCCACTTTAGATTGGGAAATATAGGCTATTCCATGCTGATGTGATAGGAAACAGAAATATACCATGTGAAAGAGCCAGTTCTGCTAGAGCACAATACCAAAGGGAAAGAATATCTGAGATGAAGTTGAAGATGCAGGATCTGAAGCAGTGAGGCCCACCGGGAGGCCCACCGGGTAGACAATGTTAAAGAGTCTACCTCAGTGTTAAAGAGTAGCATTTGGAAGTTAACTGGAAGATGCTGAATGTCAAGGAGGGCTAGCAGGTAATCTTTATAAACCAGTTTGACTGCCAAGTGGAAAATTAGCTGAATGGGAGCGAAAATGGAAGCCAGACACTAATCAGGAGTCAGGTGCCATTGTGAGGAGTCAGGTGCTGCAGACACCACTTACTTCGGCTAAGAAGATTGAAGGCAGTGGAGAAAGAAAAAATGGAAAAAGAGAAGCTTTCATTGAGTAATAAAATTTTGCTGGACTATATTGACTGCAGAGACTAGTAAAAAGACCAATTATATGTAGAGATCAGGAGTAAAAATAAGAAGGGATTGCCAAATTGATTTTAAATATTTTTGAGCTTCAGGGATGTCAGGCAAAAGGTGAAATGGACAGATGGGACCTCATTGGTCCTTTTTGTGTTTGTACAAAAAAATTCATTTAAACAAGTAGGGAAATCACTCATGTTTTAGCTTCTGAATTACATTCACAGTGTACCTTTTCCTGGGGAGACAAATAGCTTTAATGAGCACTTGGGCCAGTCTGGAAGCACTCAGACAAGGAGGGGAACACACTTCTATTCTGAAAGGCCTATGCACTTTGATTCAGTGCATGAAATCAATAAGAAGCTTCAGAGCCCAGATAGAAGTTACAGCAGAAAAATTACCCACTGGAAAGTGTTATTGAACATCTTTGAGGAAATCTTACAGTTTCAGTATGTCAAAGGATGTGTGCAGATGCAGTTCTAAGATGTTTCTGTTGGAAACATATTATTTTTAGATTTGTTTCAGATTAGTTGTTATAAAAGTATTGCTTGGAAGAAACATTAATTGTTTTTAGGTAAATAAACCTTACTGCCCCACCCTGGGTTAGACTACCTAAGGAAACTCACTTGCAAGTTCAGTTTTGAAAGTTAGCTTCTGCAATTGCAATACCTGGCTTTTCTTTGTTCACACTGTTGTATACATAAGGCATACGTCTGCGTAGAAGAATCTCAGGGCCTTCTATTCCCTCAGTTTTTCTTTGGAAGCATGACTGCCTATCTCACTGATGTGCGTTTCATTGCCTACCTTGCTCAACTGAGGAAATTTTGCAAATAACCACAGCCTGTATTTTAATTTGATCACATACATTTGGTTAAACAGATTCAGTCATTTCTCCTGATGCTGAAATAACTAGGCAAATTTCATTTCATTTATTAAAGAAAACTGTTGTGTTTCTTACAGTATACCTAAGCAACTAGATAAAATAATTTAAATCTATATTGCAGTAACTGTATATTTTCTTAGAAAAAGTGAATTTTCAATTACAAGTTAAAATTATAGTCACAAAGGCTGTATAAATCCTAGTCACTAAAAATAAAAGCATCTTTCCCCAAATAGTAGGTGCCCAATTAAGGAAAAACAAGGAAACTATGAAATGTTATCATTGATCCTGACTTGGGTGCTAGCTCCAAATGCCAAATGTGACTGTCAGCAAGATGCTGAGAAGCTCCTTTTGATCAACAAGCCTGCCACGATTAGGGTTGGTTCACTCTTTACTACACAGACAAGCTGATGACATTTAGTCTGATCTATTCAGATAGAGCTTCTCCTAAGCAGCTTCTTGCTGCCGAGGCTGGAACTGATCCAGACATTTGCAGGGCCTGGGACCAAAGGACAAATGGGGACCCACATGCCATAGTTCTAAGTAAACAAAGTTGTAAATAAATAAAGTTATAAATGAAGCAGAAAAACCACTTAATAATTATACTCTACCTCCCACCTTGATGAAATATATTGCTACAATTTCAAAGTTTCTCTTTTTGTTTTCACCCTTTACTCTTTCCTGAGCTCTACTTTATTTTTATTCCTTTCTAATTTTTGTACTTACATTCATTCTTAGTGATTTAAAAGATTGAACATAAGTGTAATTGTGTCCAAAGGGTAACATTTGAATATGTTTTAATAAAAATAATAGTATAGCTAATTTAAAATTAAAAAATAAAATTATCCTTCACTTTTAAAATATTTCCTTCCAAACTAATTGAAATTTTCTGTTAAATTTAATAGACAATATAAAATTATATTTGAGAAAAATAAAAATTTAAATACATTATTTCTATAAAATTGAATTATTAAGATTAAAATTATATTTAAATATTTTAGAAAGATTAAACTTCTTATGGTTTTGCCCTTAAGTGTGTATCTGTTTGCCAATATAAAAATTAGAGACACTGCATGTACCTTCAGGGGCTGTCAAGCTTTTTCTGTAAAGGACCAGATAGTAAATATTTTATGTTGATGGACTACACAGCTGTATTACAACCACTTGACTCTGTCAGTGTAGCCTGAAAGTAGCATACACTGATGCTAAATGGGTGAATACAGCTGTGGGACCAAAAGAAACTATTTCCAGAAACGTACAGCAGGCCAGATTTGGCCTGTGGACTCAGTTTGTTGACTCATGGTCTAGAATTACATGCATGCTAATTTAAGACTAATTTGACTTATTTAATATTAGAAGATGTCTCTCTAGCCATCATATGCAATTGATGAAATACCATATAACAGCATGAACATTTCCATAACCACAAATTAATACATAAAGACTTAAAAAAAGTAAATGGGGGAATTTATTGCAATCCTATTACTGAAATGAAGGATTTGACAAGGTAATTTGACTTTTCTTTTATAAGCACTTATGCTTTTAAATTCTTTCAATATGTCTATGAGGTATAGGCAGCAAACTTACAAATCTCCATGCTATCAGGAAGCAGTCCGACTTTGTTTGAGGATCTTAGCAAGAGACAGAGTTGTTTTCTGGCATTGTGCTGGCATGTTGCAACTGTTTAATGTGACTGGTCAAACTGTGCCAGCCCAAAGAGCCAGATTCTGAGTGACCAAGGTTCTCATGTTTGTTAGTGAATTCATTTCTGTGTATGTGTCTATGTGCTTTCTTTCTCAGTTGTAAGTGGACTCAGCAGATTAACATATCTAGAAAACAGCCTAATAGAACTCTAATCATATTTTGGTTCTTCCATGTGTTAACCTGTGTGAGCCAAAGAATGTTCTTTAGAAGCAAGGAACTATAAAAACAACATAAACATTACTTGCTAAATGCACAGAAAGAGCTTGCACTTAACCTGAAAAACAATGAGAATTTAATATCAATTTGTTGAAACATATCTCCACTCTATATACATCCTCTGAAAGTTGAAAGATTAGCTTTTTCCACACACGATGGTTTCAGAATAGTAGAGAAAGTAAACACGAGACCATAAATGTGACAGAAATTCAAGATCTTCCATCTGAAATATAATCAAATTTACTTGACTACAAACAAATTATATGGTATCATTCTGTGTATCACTTTGTGCACACTTTTCACATCTCTCTGGGCCTACAGAGCATTGCACTTTTCCTGATGTCTGTGACTCAAACTGCACTGCAGAACAGTATGATCTCGAAGAGCTGTTATGTATAAAAACCCACAGTGACGACCACCCCTGGGTAAGGCACCACATATGGAAAGAATGCCACAACAACTCAATTTTTCCATTAAATACCAAAATCTATACAAAATAAAATCATTTAAAATTATTCATGAGATGAAACTGAGTTTAAGTAACAACTGTTCACATGTGGCAGGTGACCTGATTATGACTACCTTTCTTTTTGAACTTGTAGTTACATACAAAGAGCCAGATCTCACTGCTGGTCATGGTGACTACCAGTCCAGGAGACCCCTGCCTTCATGCAAAAGGAACATTCCCACTTGCCAAATATCAACCTAATTGGCACCTTATTCATTGTCTTCTTCAATGCTAAAAACTATTTGGGATTATCAGATTAAGAAAATAAGGTTAAGGAAGTTTAATTTAATTTATTTATATTTTTCAAATTATATTTTATTGATTAGGCTATTACAGTTGTCCCCATCTTTCCTCCCTTCCACCCAGACCCCCTCACTCCTTCAGGCAATCCCCGCATCATTGTCCATGTCCATGGGTCATGCATACATGTCCTTTGGTTATTCTGTTTCTTATGCTTCATTTTACATTTCCATGGCTATTCTGTAACTGCCAATTTGTACTTTTTAATCCCTTCACCAATTTTGCCCATCCCCCCACCAACACCCTTCTCAACTGCTAACTATCAAAATGTTCTCTGTATCTGTGATTCTGTTTCCATTCTTCTTGTTTGCTTATTTTTTATTTACTTATGTGAAAATAAAGGACATTAATCTAGATCTGTCTACTGCACAGCCCAGGGTTATAAAACAATCATTGAACTGAATGAATCACAAGACTGGGTTGTAATTTTAATCTCCAGCTACCATGGCCAGCAGAACCAGCTTCATGCTTATCATGACATGGTCAGAAATGTTCCCCTCTACCCTTTTTTACACATGCCCTATTTCTGTGATACCATTTCTTCCAGTTTGCAACTTGTTCATTTCAAACAAATACAAATTCTCAGCTGGCTTGCTGGCTAGAAAAGAAAGGTCCACTAGACTGTTAATGACTTACCATGTTGCTCCTTCCTGATTCGTAAGCCCCAGTAGATCTCTTCTGGACTCACTTTTATAAATGGTCTCCAGAAGATGGTTTTCAAAATTCCTTTGAAATACACAAAGGCAAATTACTAAGAGTAGGATTAAAGAAACGGTGACATAAGATAGCGGTAAACTTTGTAAGAGGTGCATTTTACCTGTACTATGTAGTGTACTGACTTTCAAGGGGAAAACCAGACTTGATTTTCATATTCTGTGCTAGCACAGGTTTTAATTCTTGAAATCTTTAAGAGTATGGTATTTTTTAGCACTATGAATTCCATCTTCCCTATTCCCAGATTACTTGTTTGTCGGTATTTATGACCTTTCCACCAGAAATTTTATAACTCTCCTAACATTGAGGCTACTCAAATGAAACAAATCGGTAAATGATTACAGTCTTTTGCAAGCAAGGGGAGCTATAAATACTATATCTACTATTTAAAAAGCCAAGTACTAGCAATAAAACAACTTTGATATTGTTTCCCATGTCAAAAAGAAAACCTAAAAACAAAAACCTGTGTGATCTCACGTTTAAGTCAGATTTTGAATCTAATATTTATTAACTCCAGGAGAGACAGCACTATTCCCCAAACTAGTGGTGATCAGAACTATAATGTGAAAACTTCCTCAATTGTATCTTTCCATTTGAGAAAGTGTGGCCTTTCATGTGTCATTATAAAGGGCATCTTTAATTCCCTTTTCCATCTCCTTTTGGTATTTACATTACTAACATTAAACCATAATTGTATTATATAAAATTATGCCAAGATGGAAAATTGTGACAAGGGGATTTCATTTACCACTTGCTGTGTAGGGGATAGAGTTATACCACCTCTATAAATGTCAATAGGAGTTCATGAATAAATCTTTAAGAATACAGAGAAAAATGTATCCAAAGAAGAACATGAAAGGAAGACAATGGGTTTACTAGAGCCAAATTAAGTGGCTGTTTGATTTTTCTGAGCCAATACCTCATAAAAACTAAAGTCATATTTAAAATCAGTTAAGATAGTGATTTCCTTATTAAGAATGTACACATCTATGCACAGTTACTCATAATATGCGCAAAAATTTTTATTATTTTCTATTACCCAGGGCTTTCCAACAATCTGGGGCCATTTATGTAGTATCCCACTTCCTTGTAATTGCCATCAATTAAATGTTTAGATGATGAAATACATTTTCTGCAATAAATCATAATGGAAATATATGGTTGTATGTTTTAAAACTACATATTAGGAGGCACTGCCTGTGTGAACTTCCATGAAAGAAGGAAATATTTTAATGAAATTGTTGAATCAAAAATCTCTGGCACATTTATACAATGGAATACTGCCTTTCCTGACAGCATGGGTGGAGCTGGAGAGCATTATGCTAAGTGAAGTAAGTCAGGTGATGAAAGACAAATACCATATGATCTCACCTATAAGTGAAACCTAATCAACAAAACAAATGAGAGCAAAATAGAACCAGAGATATAGAAATGAAGACAAAACTGACAGCATTGAGAAGAGAGGGAGTTAGGGGGATAACTGGGGAAAGAAGAGGAATGCTCCTCAAGGAACATGTGTAAAGGACCCATGGACAAAGACGATGAGGTGAGGGGAGGATTGAATGTGGGAGGTGTGGGCGGGCAGGTGAGGGAGAGCAATGGGGGGTAAATGAGGATAACTGTGATTGAACAACAATAAATAAATAAAGCTTCTACAATCTAAAAAAAATTGTCATTATTTTGTGATGTGGATACTGGCTAGCAGTGTCCGAGTCATTATGGATTAAATAAAACATACACACTGACTACCGAGTCCAGTGGAGGAAAAAGGATGACAGCGCAGCTTTTCTCTCAAGGGGAGCAAAAGCCCAGGCCTCCGCCATGACAGGCCTTTATTCTATATCTCCTCACATTACAAGATGGTCCTCACTCACTATGCACAAGTTACAATAAAGGAGCCAATGCCCCTAATCACATCACAGAAGAAGGATATTAGCAAATGAAAAGGCAAAAGTGGTTGAGCCTGTTACACTGGTCCCTGCAAGGTTTAGCACTTGCAGGGTGAGGGACTTTTCAGCAAAGAGTAAAACTCAAACGAGCCTAGGTATATTGAAAATTTGATTATCCAAGAGAGAACCTATCTGTGGGCGTGGGTCCTGTGCATTTCCGAGTGGGAGCTGGGCCCATGCCACACAGAAGGGTCTGCCACAATTTTGGTGTTTCATTTTTTTGCAAAGCAGTCTTTCTACATAATGAAAATGAAAGCATGTTTAATGTTGCATTGTACATATTAACAATCATATTTTATTAAAATTGGTTGCATATAAATTTATTATCATTTACTAAAATTGAATCCTTTTATTTTTAAGTTACAGTTGATGTACAATACAGGGTCTAGCACAAATAATGCTCCTTTTTATTACAAAATCATAAGCATGTAATTCTGTAACATAACAATATCACACTCAAGCACACCATGTGACATTTTAGGTGAAATGTTCAAATTTTTTTTTTTAAACTATAAATTATTACACCCATACTATTACCCTACCAACAAGCAGGTGTTACTTCTGCCGGACCCTGTATTATATCAGTTTCAAGTGTACAACCCCACACTTAGATATTTATATAACTTACCAAGTGATCACCCCAATAAATTTTGTACCCATCTGACACCATATGTAATCATTATAATATTATTGACAATATTTCCTATGTTGCATTTTATATCCCCATGACTATTCTATAACTTACTGATATGAACTTCTTAATCCCTTCAACTTTTTCACCCACCTCCTTAACACTTCTCCCATCTGGTAACCATCAGACTTTTCTCTGTATCTATTAGTCTGTTTTTGTTCTGCTGTTTTGTTTGTTTTATTTAGATTCCACATGTAAGTGAAATCATCTGGCATTTGTCTTCCTCTGTCTGACTTACTTCACTCAGCACAATACCCTATATGTTCCTCCATGTTGTTGCAGATGGCAAGATTTCATTCTACTTTATGGCTGAGTCATATTCCATCATATAAAGGCACCATTTCTTTATCCATTCATCTCTTGATGGACACTTAGGTTGCTTTCATATCTTGCCTATTGTAAATAATGCTGAAACTAACGTATGGATGCAAATGTCTTTTTGATTTAGTGTTTAGTTTCTTCGGGTAAATGTCCAGAAGTGGAGTTGCTGAGCCCTTCTTTGTCTCTTTTGTTTCGAAGTCTATTTTGTCTGTCACTAGTAGTGCTACCCCAACTTCTTTGTTTATTTCTTTCCACTGAGTGAAATTTTTTCCACCCTTTTACTTTCAGTCTGTTTGTTTTGATCCGAAGTGAGTCTCCTGTAGACAACATATGTAGGGGTTTCATTTTATTTATTCAGTCACTGTATAATTTTTTATTGGACCATTTAATCTATTTGAAATTAGATAAGTATTTATTGTCATTTTATTATTCATATTTTTTTATATTTTTTTTCTTCTTAAAGAAGACCCTTTAATATTTCTTGTAATCCTGTTTGGTGGTGATAAAGTCCTTTAGCTTTTTCTTGTTTGGGAAAATCTTTATCCTTCAGTTCTAAATGATGGCCTTACTGGGTAGAGTAATCTTGGTTGTAGGTCCTTGCTTTTTTATTGCTTTGAATATTTTTTGCCAATCCCTTCTGGTCAGCAAAGTTTCTGTTGAAATCAGCTGACAAGTTTATGGGTGCTCTCTTGTAGGTAACTACTTTTCTTTTGCTGCTTTAAGATTCTCTCTTTACCTCCATTTCACTCAGGTACAATACCCATTGGATTTTACAGCCCGAAGTTATGGGGTCTTCTTTTTCTGGAACTGGAACCCTGAGCTATGGTTTCTGTCATCTTCAGCCAACATTCATGGAATGCTTGCACTTAAAGCTCAAAATCTGATGACTCCCAGGCACTGCACATCCTAACTTTCCATGGACCAAACTGGTTGATGGTCCACGCTGAAGAGGCCATTGCATGTAAAAGACAATTGTCAAAGCAATATTATTTGAAATCCAGAACAATGCAGTGAGAAGAAAGAGGGTGATGGTCAGATAGCCTGGCTTGAATTTTTAGATTAGCTGCTTATTGTCTGTGTGACCATAAGCACATACTTATATTTGCTGACCATAGCTTTCTCATCTTGTATATTGGACAAATAATATTTGCATTATAAAGTGATTAAGCATAGAAGTTATTTGTTAAAAGCTCTGGCATAAAAGGAAACCAGTATATAACAATCACTATTTAAGCATGTTTGTACATAGTAGTTAATGGCTGCTAGATAGTCTCGACTTCCCTAATGAGATTCATGCATAGCAATTCTTATCATCCCTGTCTAAATTCATAGAGTTTAAAAATATTTCACCTTTAATTACCACCTCTAGAATACCTCTGACTTATTCAGTGAGATCAGCCTCTGACTCAGGAGGGAAAGAGAAGGAGAAAATAGTGAACTATTTTACAGAAAATAGTGAACAACCTTTTACTGCTTCAATCCTCCCTTACAAACAAACAAACAAACATACAAACAAAAAACTCCCCATTTAGAAACCCAGGACATCATGCACTTTAACAATACAAGTATGTTTGCTTAAGATGAATGAGAATAGGTAGTGACTTCCTTTGACGCCTGGTTTACCCACTGAAGAGCTTCAGCAATATCTCTGTTAAGAGGAGAAATCAGCACATTGGGTCTGAAGTCAGCATTGTTTAAATAAAAAGAATGTATGCAGCACAGTCCAGACTGCTACCAAGGCTCTATTCATACAGTGGACTTCCCTTGAGGTCATTGCCACTAATGGCAGTCAGTGTACAGGAATCTATCTCCTTATGGTTCTTGTGTCAGCATTTATAACTGCTTTACTATTTCTTAGTACATTTGATTAAAAGCATAAAAATTTTATGTTCCTGTTGGTTCACCTGTTTTGTGAAGTCAAGTGTGGAACCATAAAATAGCAAAAGAAATTAGTAATACATATAAAATCTCAACTACATTTTCATTCTGGAGAATGAGTTTTACAAACCAAATTCTTGGCTTTCTCATATCTTACTTCCTGTTTCCCAAGAAGAGATACCATAACAAAATTCTTTAAAAAGACTCCCCATACTCTCTTTGATGTAGGAAACAGTCCAGCTGCAGTTTATTCCTTTTTCCTTTTATCTCCTGGGAAAAGAAGCTGGCTGAGTTAGCCTAGTCTTAGCTTTTATCACAGAGAAAAAAATGTCTTGAAGGGTGAAATAAGAATGGCAGGGAGATCTCTCCCTGAAGGCTGACACAAGTTCCTCTGGTTCTAAGTATACCCAATGTATTTATTTGACAGAACTATATAATATCCCAACACTAGTTTACATTCACCAGAATAGGGGTATCCTCTTCACTATGAAAGTTTTAATGCAAAAGGGAATATAACAAAATCTGTCATCTTGAGGTCACTGCTTGCTTCACAGAGTTCATTACTGCTTATGAAGGCCTACTGTCTGGCAGCTTGTACCACAGCATCACAAAAGAAAGTGTTTAAGGGCTAAAACAGTGGCATTCGGCATTAGCAGAGCAATGGGTGTTGAAGGTTGATGACAACGTACAAATATTAGGCCATTAGCACTGATAGCAATTAGTGTCGCAATAATAAAAAGTAATCATTCATCAATAATCATCATTTCAGTTTAGTAACAATCTTTTTAATGGTTTTTTATGTATATAGCTTCATTTTTCTATTTTTAAGCTGCTTTATCAATGTTATAAGATTAGTCCACTTACTAGATAGTAAAATCCAGTCAGTACAAGAGGATATAACATAAAATTGAAAATCTACTCCTCTCCATTCAGAGGCACTTTTAAATAGTCAGTTTTTCAGACTTTAAATAATTACCTCAATAACTATAAGTATTATATTCACACATATTTATTGTCAGTATTAAACATGATCTGTACTTCCATAAAAACTGACACATTACAGTTTTACCTTTTCCCTCTACATTTCTAAATCTTTGTTAACAACGTATATACATATTTATTTTTATTTTTATTCTATTAACTTCATATCGGTCTATAACACACTTAAATGTTTATTTCTTTAGTCAAAAATTTTTAGAGAGTATGTTGACTTTAAAGAAAAAGGAGAGGGAGAATGCATATTGGATTTATATATTTTCCACATTTTTAAATTAATATAACTACTTGATCATTTGTGCTTTCGTATATGCCTAAGGCCCCCCAGCTACTTAATCATGTATTTGTTATAAAGAACCCATTTATTTAAGGTACTTTTCTGGAAGCCCCCCAAATTTTTATTTTAATTTGTACCAATTACTTTCTATTTTTTTTAAGATTTTATTTTTATTTATTTTTAGGCAGAGGGAAGAGAGGGAGAAAGAGAGGGAGAGAAACATCAATGTGTGCGTGCCTCTTGTGTGCCCCTGACCTGGTCCACAACCCAGACTTGTGCCCTGACTGGGAATCGAACCAACAACCCTTTGGTTCACAGACCAATGCTCAATCCACTGAGCCACATCAGCCAAAGCAATTTGTACCAATTAACTTTCTAGGCCAGTTTTACTGTTCTCTTAAAATGAAGGGTCCTAATTTTTTTTGCGTCTTGAAGTAGGCCCTGTTTCCTGGATATCTGGGGCTCTGGACAACAGCTGTAATACCTCCTAAGTGAATATAAAAGAAAAGACCTGTGATTGATAAAATATGAGTTCTTTCCTGTCTAAATTAAATCTGTTTAGTGTTAAACTTAATCATTTGCTAACCTCTGATTCCTGTGGCCTTAGGTTATTCCTTTATTCACCTTGGTTCATGTTTTTTTGTGTGCTGTTTCCTGTTTTCTGATTGCTCTTGCTCATCCATCCAGGTTTTTCAATGAAAGATGCTATCACTTAACATTCATGGGTAAGGTAGATATTTTCTCTAACCATGTATTTTATTGTTATTAAAATTTTACTTTTGAATATCTCCACTTTAGAAACTCAGTAGCTCTTAAATCCATTTTTTCATATCAATATATGTTTTATGAAGTGTTCTTTGTCAGTATAGAAATATCCATATCATTTAATAGAGGATTAAACTATATCTTCCTTTACAGTTCTACTGGCCTATACACTGTTATCAGTGATTATTACTTCCTGCAGTGGTTTCACAGCAGCCTCTTTACAGGTCTCTTTGCCGTGTACCCATGTCCATTTATTTGAAATTAGAAAATGTTGGCAATTTTAGAAAACAAAATGAGCCTGTCATGTCTATTCCTGTAGTGAAAGTAAAAACAATGGTATTAAAAATCAGAACACTAAGTATCTTTCCATTTCATTGTGTCTTTTTGAATTTCTCTTAATAATGCTTTGGAGTTTTTACTATATAGGTCCTTCACCTTCTTTTTAAGTTTATTCCTAGGTATTTTATTCTTTCTTTTGCAATTGCAAAAGGAATTGTTTTTTTCTTTACTCTTTCTGACATTTCATTGCCAGTATATATGAATGCAGTGGATTTTTATACATTGATTTTTGTGTCCTATGACATTATTGTATTTGTTTATTGTTTCTAATAGTTTTTTGCTGGAGTCTTTAAGGATTTCTATATAAAGAATCACGCCATCTGCAAAAAAAAAAAAAAAAAAGCAGATTAAAAAAATGCCATTTACTTTTCCTATGTTAACTTAATTATCTTTGTAATTCCATAAGCTAAATTAGTAAGCACAGATCACTTAAAAATATTGAACTGAGATGAACATATTATATTTGAAACAATTTCATTTAGATGTAGTTATTAGAGGGAAAGATTGTCTTTAAAAATGAGAACCTGTATATTGGGAAAGTTGTATTACAGCTGCCCAGCTAACCAATTATTTTCCATTAGAAAGAAGTGGGAAAGAACTAGGTGCTCAAGCAACTACTTAAATGATTTGGTTCCTGGTAGCCTCAGGAGGTGTTATAATTACCCTGTTAGGGTTGTTCCAATGGAGGACAATGGAATTTTATTGAGGTCTATTTCCAAAGTAATTTCTGGATTTAAAAGTAGACTGACTCAACGTTGTTCACACTGGGAGTTATTCCAGTTCCCCCTGGGCTTCATATAAAGATAGGATTTGAGAAACAATGAATAAGGTAATCCTTTTAAATCTTTCTCTTGATTGGAAGCAGTTCAATTTATTCCAGAAGCAGATAGCTGTGAATACATTTTTTAAATTAAACTTTCTTAATATATTTGGCTCCAGGGATCTCTAAAAATATTTTAAAATATTTCATTTTGACATCTATGGCAATGTATATATGTTACTTTAATCTGTGCACATTTATTACTCTTTCTCCTGGTAATGAGACCTCATTTTATTTCAGGAAGTGGCTTCTCCCCACTCCAGCAGTGTGGAGGCTTCCAATACTATGGCTTCTTGAACCCTACTCAAAAGTTACATTAGTAGATGATCCTGTGTTATCCTGTGTTATGTTCTGCCATTCTGGGTCACTGTTTGCTATGCATTCAGAATATTTCTCTGTGATATTTTTAAGTCCTCTTTAGTTAGAGATTCATAACTATATGACCACAGTGCATGGCATTTTCAGAGACTGAAATAGCTCTAAGAAAGAATGAGGAATATGAAGTTCAAAGAGGATATGCAGGTGGTAAGCTGTCTCTAGGCCTCTCCAGCTTTGGAATCTCTGCTTCTCCTGGTTCATTTCTTAACTGTCTTTAAAAAAATTATTTTTGATTTTAGAGAGAGAGAGAGAGAGGATGTGAGGGTGAATGAAAGGGATAGAAACATTGATGTGAGGAACAAACATCAATTGATTGCCTTCTATACGTGCCCCGACTGGAGACTGAACCTGCAACCCAGGAATGTGCCCCGACTGAGAATTGAACCAGTGACCTTTTGGTTTTCTAGAGAGTGCTCCACCAAATGAGCCACACAGGCTGGGTCCATTTCTGAATTTTCATTGGATTAATTCTAGTTTCCCACTTACAAATCTTATACTTTCTAAAACTAGCATGATTTTCAGATAAAAATTCTTTCTGACATAAGAATCTTACTGCTAAGGTATCTCATTCGTCAAAAGACAGCTTGAAGTAGAAAATGCATGGGTGTAGAATGCAGTTGAGCACAGACTGCAAAGCAGACTGTCACTGTATCACTTTGGCAGATACTGAGCTTGTATTTGATTATCTGTTTGATTGCTACAGACTTACCTCAAGAATCAAGAAAAATCTCAAATAAATGATTTTACCTTACACCTAAAGGAATTGGAATAAACATCAACAAACGAAGCCAAAGAAAGTGAAAGGGAGGAAATAATAAAGGTTAGACAAAAATAAACAAAAGAGACTCTAAAAAAACAATACAAAATGTCAATGAAACCAACAGCTGGTTCTCTGAAAAGATAAACAAGAGTGATAAACCTTTACCCAGACTCATTAAGAAAAAAGGAAAGAGGATCCAAATAAAATCAGAAATGAAAGAGAAAGGGAAAGTGACAGAGAAGGAAAAAAACATTGCAAACACTGTATCCCAAGAAATTGGACAATTGGGACAAAATGGATAAATGGAACTTCCCTAGAAATATACAATCTTCCAAAACTAAGTCAGGAGGAATGAGAAAATTTGAATAGCCAGATTAAAACTAATAAAAAAAAAATCCTCTCAACAAACAGGAGTCCTAGACTAGATAGCTTCACAGGGGAATTTTATTAAACATTCAAAGAACTAATACCTATCCTCATACTATTTCAAAAAATTCAAGATGAGGGAAGACCCTCAAGTTCATTTTATGAAGCGAGCATTATCTTACCTAAAACCAGATAAAGACACTATAAAGAAAGAAAATTATAGGCCAATATCTCTGCTGAATATAGATGCAAAAACTCCTCAACAAAATATTAACAGACCAAATTAAGTAACATATTTAAAAGATCATACACCATGGTCAAGTGAAATTTATTCCTGGCATGCAATTTGGTACAATATGAGAAAATTAATTAACATGATACAGCACATAAATAAAATGAAGGATAAAAATTATATGATCATATCAATAGATATAGAAAGAGTATTTGACAAAATCCAGCACATATTTATAATAAAAATTCTCAGAAAGGTGAGAATAGGTATATAATAAAGATCATATAATATAATAAAGGTCACATAGGACAAACTAACATCATACTCAATAGGGAAAAGCCAAAAGTGTTTTCACTAAGATCAGAAATAAGACTGGGATGTCTGCTTTCACCACTCATTTAACATAGAACTACAAGTCATAACCACAGCACTCAGACAAGAGGAATAAAAATCATCCAAATTGGAAAGGAAGAAGTGAAAACTGCCATGATTTGCAGATGACATGATACTGTATAAGAGGACCATAAACATTCCACTAAAAAACAAACAAAAAAAAACACACAAAAAACTAAAACTAATAGTAAAGTAGCAGTATACAAAATAAATATTCATAAATCAGTTGCATTTTTATGTATCCATAATGAACTATCAGAAAGGGAAACTAAAAAAAAAATCACATGTACAATTCCATAAAAAAAATACTATAGGAGACCATTCTGCATGGCATGGGCCCAGCTCCCACTTGGAGATGCACAGGACCCACACCCACGGATAGGTACTCCCATGGGGAATCAGGCCTGCATTTGTACCTAAACTGCTTTGGGACTTGCTTTTGCTAAAACTCCCTCACCCTGAATTGAGACAGCAGTGCTTACTGTAACTTCCTAAAATCTATGCTAAACCTTCCAAGGATGAGTGTAACCGACTCAACCACTTTTCCCTTTCCATTTGCCAGTATCCTTCTTCTGTAATGTGATGAGTGGCATTGGCTCCTTTGTTGTCTATAAAAGGTAACCCCCTATAGTGAACCTGTGCATAGTAAATGAGGACCATCATGTACTGTGGAAAAAACCCAATAAAGGCCTGTCATGGCAGAGGCCATGGGCTTTTGCTCCCCTTGAGAGAAAAGCCGTGCTGTCCTTTTTCCTCCACTGGACTTGGTAGTCTGTGTCAATGTCTCACTTTATCCATAATGATGCAGACACTGCCAGCTGGTGTCTGCATCAAAATACCTAGGAATACATTTCACCAAAGAGATAAAAGACCAGTGTTCAAAAAATTAAAAGACACAGAAGAAAAAAATTAAAGATACAAATAAATGAAAGCATATACCATGCTACTTGATAGAATTAATGTGATTAAAATGTCCAAATTACTCAAAGCAATTCTAGAAATTCAACAAAATTCTTATTAAATTACCAATGATGTTTTTCACAGCATATAACAAATAATCCAAAAATGTATATGGAATGACAAAAGACTCCAAATAGCCACTGCCATCTTGAAAAAGAAAAACAAAATGTGGGTATCACACTACCTGATGTCAACTATAGTGCAAGGCAATAGTAATCCAAAAAGCTTGGTACTGGCATAAAAAGAGACACACAGATCATGAAACAGAATATAGAGCCCAGAAATAAACCCAAGCATACATGATCAGTTAATACATGATAAAGGAGGAAAGAACATACAATAAGATAAAGAAAGTCTATTCATTAAATAGTGTTGGGAAAATTAGATACATGCAAAAAGGAAAAAACTAGAATATTTCCTTACACCATATAGAAGAATAAACTCAGAGATTAAAAATGTAAATGCAATACCTGAAACCATAAAATTCCTAGAAGAATGCAAAAGCTGTAATATCACTGTCCTTTCCCTCAGTAATATTTCTTCTGAGATATCTCCTCAGGTAAGGAGAATAAACAATAAATAAAAAGACTACATCAAACTAAAATGTTTTTGCACAGGAAAGGAAACCAACATAAAAATAAAAAAAAAATACTGAATTAGAGGAGCTATGTACTAATGACACATCTGATAAAGTATATAATATGCAAAATGTATAACTTTATAAAATTCATACAAATTGACACCAAAATTAACTCTAATTAAAATATAGGCAGAAGTCCTGAATAGACACTTCTCCGATGAGGATATTCAGATGACCTAGAGACATAAAGAGATGCTCAATCACTAATTATCGGAGAAGTGCAAGTTGAAAGCACAATGAGATATCACTTCACACTTGTCAGAATGGCTATCACCAATAAATCAACAAACAACAAGTGCTGGTGAGGATGTGTAGAAAGGGGAACCCTCATGCACTATTTGTGAGAATGCAGATTGTTGCAACCACTATGGAAAGCGGTAATAATCTTCCCCCAAAATTAAAAATGGAAAAAAATTTAAAAAATGGAACTGACTTATGATCCAGTGACTCAACTCCTGGATATATATCTAAAAAAAAAAAAAAAAAACTAATTTAAAGGAATATATGAGCCCCTATATTTACTGCAATTGATTATAATAGCCAAAATATGGAAGCAACCTATATGCTCATCAATAGACAAGTAGATAAAGAAGATGGGGTACATATATGCAATGGAATATGACTCAGCCACAAAAATAAATAAAGTATTAAAATCTTACCATTTGCAGCAGTATGGATGTGTCTATTACTGCTAAGTGAAGTAAGTCAATCAGTGAAAGACAAATGCCATGTGATTTAACTTAATGTGGAATCTAAAGAACAATATAAATGAACAAAGAAAACAGAAACAGACTTATAGATACAGAGAACAGCCTGATGTTTGCCAGAGGGAAGGGAGGTTGGGAAACTGAGTGCAGAAGGTGAAGGGGTTGAGAAGGACATACCGGTAGTTATAAAAGTGTCACAAGGATAAATTATATATGGTGAAACATGGGTATTGGAAAAATTTGGGGAATACTTAGTAAAATATATGATTGTATAACCACAATTCTAGGCATCTGAAACTAATACAAAATAATATTGAATATAAACTGCGATTGAAAAATAAATTTTAGAAAAGTATTGCTGTTTATTTTAAAGAATAGTACATCTCAAAGTACATACAACTGAAGGAGATTAGAAACATCACCAAGTGGCTATGTACCCAGTACCATAGAAGCAAACAACAAAATACAATAGTTACTAGAGAGGTAATTGATGATGGCAGGTTAGGACTCAGGGAAGTAAGCGATTTCAGTAAAATCACAGTGTTGTGGGGAAATAAGTGAGGCACCTGACAAACTGGATATGATGGAAGGAGGAATCTTTAACTCTCTAGGTCAAGGAGTTTACCAGATAAGAAATAGCATTAGACACACTGAGAGGAACAGCATGAGAAAACATATACCCACATACTCAGTAGAAGGAAGAATGACTAGAAACTCTTGGAAGAAGGGGTTGGAAATGTACCACACATTAGCAGTAGCTTTGTGCTATAATTTAGCTTATTACCTAGTAGGCTTGGGATAAATTTTTAAACTCCACTAGGATATGTGAATCTCAGTGTAAAAAAAATTAGTTGTAGCAAAAACAAAACAAAAACAACCAAATAAGTAAATTAATTAAAAACCAAACTCAAAACTGCTGGATTTTTTAAAATTAACTAATTTCTCTCAGTTCTCTCTCTCTCTCTCTCTCTCTCTCTCTCTCTCTCTCTCTCTCTCTCTCTCATACTTGATAAATGGACTCTAATTGCCTCATTCCCACCCCTGCTCAGTCCCTTGCCTTTCCTCAGCTTGGGGTATGCTCTAGTATCTCCCAAGCTGCAAGGCTTCTTCAGGCCCATCGGATACTGCCCCTTTGCCCTGTCTCTTCTGTGCTGTAATAGCAACAAGCTAATCTCAATGGACCAATGACCTGAGGTCTTACCATTTCTTCCTAGCAATGCCAATAAGCTGTGCTGCCCTGGTCTCCCAGACTCTCGTCCCTTCATAGATTCTGAGAACCACATTTACAGTCAAGGAAGAGCCTTTCATTTATTTTAAGAATGGAATCTTAGTCTTACACTGAAGTCTATACGTGCAAAAGAAGTGAATTTAGATCAAAGAAATAGTCTCTGTCTGTAGTAGGTTTCCTAATTCACAGAGGACTTGTAAAAAGGTAACTATTTTAGTATATTTCCAGAATTTAAAATTGTTTTGAAAATACTTATTGAAAGCCTAATATGTTCCAGACATTATTTTAGATGCTTAGATTTCAGCAGTGGGAATAGACAATAAACAAAGAAATAATAAATTAAAAATTATATATTATATTAAAAGGTGGTAATAAAAATAGAGCAGGTAAAAAGAGGTGTGTGACTTTCATCTTTAAAATAGGGTGGATATGATAAATACTAATGATTGAGATTTAAAAGAAGCAAGATCGTTCAGCTATGAGGTTATCTCAGGGAAGGGTATTACAGGTGAAGAGTCTAAGTTGGGGAAAATCAGTGATTCAAAGAACAGCGAGACACTGGCTGCAGCTGAATAAACTGGGAGTAGAGGAAGGTGGAGCTATTGAGGGCCAGTACACAGATCACTTTGCAGAACTTGTGGAAGGGCATCATTGCAAGGATTATTTCTCAATGAAAGAGGAGCCATTGGAGAGTTTCTCTTAAATCTTCTAAAAATACATATTGAACACAGTGTTTCCCAATTTATTGATATATGCTGTTGCCTATTTTAAAAGGAAAAAGTAAAACAACACAAAAGTATTTTAAACATACTAAAATGCAAATAAACTCTAAGGATTACATAGCACCAAGCCATTTTTCCTAAACGTAGAAGGTGATGAAATATCATTTAACAGTCCTTCTGAACAACTTGAGAAAGGAAGCAACATGTTTTCCACAATTTTTTTTTCAAAGGGCCCAGATGCAGGCTAAGCCCCTCTGCCAAAGAGCAACAGAGAGACAGAGTCATTAACTCCCAGGTGTAATTTACCTTTAACATCTGGAACCAGCTGACAAATACAGATGAGCCAAGGAATAAGCCACCTGCTACTGTACTGGCTGAGTCATTATTAAAATGCTGTACCCTCTGACATGTACTTAGCAGTGCTGAGTACAATTGTCGTCAAAGTAATAGAGTAGAATGCCAACATCAAAGGTTTGGGAGTATTTTTAATATTCATGAAAGCAAAAATTAGCTAAAGATCTGGAAATCATGCTCAGAATATTCATCTTTATTTCCAGATATGGAAAATGAGGAACAACAGTTTATCAAAAATAAGTATTATGATTAGTGATTGATATTTATTGCTTTGAGTTGTATCTGTATTTATGGGAAATGCATAGAGAACTTTATTAGCTAACTATGAGATAGCTTATGTTTATATTTCTGCATTTACTATAGGAACTGAGTTATCATTTTGTTACTGCTATTTCATTCCTAAAATTAAAAAGTTGAGCAGGAGTTTCTATGCCATTTTTCTAGTGCTTGTTTTAGCATTTTCAAATATTTTTATTTCATAGTGTTTAAATAATTTCCAACTAAATTGTAAAGACCTTAAAATAAGTTGTTCTAATAATTGTTTATATTCCCTACATAAATTTAACAAACCCTGGAACATAGATGTTAAGAAACTGTTTAAGTGTAACTTTTACTACACACACTTAGACTTTGGCTGTGTGTGAAATGTTTTTTTCCTAACATATTGCCATTTTCTGATGGTGGTATAAATCTGAAAAATATACTACATACATAAGGTGTTCTCTCCCATCATGAGTCTTTCTTGCCAAACAGAGATATAAGACAATCTTATAAAGGACAAAATTCCAGTGGGGGGTAAAATTGAGTTCTATTTTGGATTAAAAATCTCAATTTATCTAAACTTTTTTTTGTGGAGATTTTTGACCCAGGGATGACAAGCATGGAACAACATTTCTCTCAACATACATGTGAGCTGGTGTCTCAGCCAACTCTCTCTGCTCCTTTATGCACTTTGCCTTCCACTATTTTTTCTTTCCTTCCATAGTAAGTTGTAGAAGTCATGGTGGCAGTAACTACAGTGGATAAAGTGTACAAAGAAGGGGGTTGGCTCAGGTCACAGAAGAAAGTTAGAGTGAATGATATGATGAGCTAGGTAAGTTATAGCTCTGAAAGAAGAAAGGCACCAGAAGAGCTCAGCTGTTCCAACCCCAGCTAGCTGAGTCTTCCAGCGCAGGAATCAGACACTGGTTGGGTGAGCCTTCCGATCATCTCAACTCCAGCATCTGAACCCACCCAGCATATACTAGGTGAAGCATAAATAAAGGTACTCTTACCAAACCCTGCACAGAGAACACGTTCATGAGGAAAACAGATGATGATGTTAAACCACCAAATTGTGGAGTAATTTTTATACAACATTAGGTGATAGAACACAGGCAAACAGTAATTTGAATGACTGTGGACCTCAATTCAGAAATAACGAAGACCAAAAGTGTTAAAAAAATATCTCTAAAGTGTTTAAAGACAAAGAATACTATTAACCCGGAATTGTGTATCTAGGAACTGCATCCCTCAATAATCAATAATATGACAAAATAAAGACATATTTAGGCAAAAGAAAACCAACAGAATTCTTCCCAACAGAGATGTACAACCAGAAATAGTAAATGTAGTTCTGCAGACTGCAATACAAACTCAGGTCTTCAGCAACAAATAACATGTATCAGAAATTTAAGTATATTTGACCTTATAAAATAAAAATTACAATATTTTTCTTGTGGAGTATTTGTATCAAGATATCATGCCTTGAATGTTTATATCATAACGGGTGATAGAGTAAATGGACTACAGAATTACAAGATGTTCTATATTTTAGATGGAAGTTTATAATATGAGCATATGCCCTACGTTCCAGTGTTAACACTGGAAATCCTTTCTCCTCTCCTTATTAAACAAAACCAAGAATAAGTGAAAATAATCTATCTGCTTGCTCCAAGGAATACCTTCTCTTGGAGGATAATGCTATAAACCAAGCAAACAGCTTACTTATTAAAACTTACTCATTAAGATTTATTTCAAGACCCTTTCTTCCAAGCCAAAGTTAATATATCCCAAACTTGGTCCAATTCAAACTAGTTTCCTACCTTACAAGTGTCAACACATGGTTATTGGCACCAACTTAACACCAACTGGAATATCCAATTTGGGGTCCAGTGAAAAATGAAACTTTATTCAGTGCAAACAGCTCAATGGTGATAGAACACAGCTGTGAAAATAGCAGAACTGTGAGGCCCAGGGCCAGGTGTCCCTGGAGCCAGGCTCCTCCTAAGCTAGGCAGCTCAGCTCAGCTCTGGTCTGGTCTGGTCCACTCTGTACCAATCTGACACTGCTCCTGCACAGACAGAGATGTCTTTGATTTTTCTCCTGTGGGGGAAGTGTGGCCTTGGGAAATGCATTCTTCATGCTTCTGGAGCCAGAGGGGAGCTGGCTTATATAAATAGAAATCTTTATTCCTGGTCTCAGATTAGTCCATTCTCATGTAAATGAGGACTCCAAATCCTCACAGTTTGAAGGGTTCAAAAGGCACTGTTTGTTCTGACTGGTCAGAATGGAGGTGCTCTGATTGGTCAAAACTGCACAACTCTGATTAGATGGGGGAAAATCTCAGTCCTATTGGTTGAAATAGGATTCCAGGAACTCGTTTTTAACGGCTGGCTCAGATGACAGGAACACAGGGTAAGCAGGCAATTCAATGCAGAGACAGGTAGTTCAGTGAAGATTTATTCCTGAAGCGCAGTTTGTATGAGAGAACCCTGTGTAAAAATGGCTGCTAGGCTCTGTTATTTGTTTGTTTGTTTATTATTTGAGTCCAATCAGCCATTAGGAATCCTTCAGAGTATGCATTTGCTTCCTCAGGGTCCACACAAGACATGCCTAAACCATCTAGTCTAGACTCAGAAACCCCACAGTATTGTCAATTGACCTCCCTTTCTGAAACATGATCAGAGTCTACCAAGGTGGCATTCTCTCTTCCTAAATAAATCTAATAAACTGAGTTTTGCTTGATCAACAGTTTTCTGTTGTTGTAGTTTAGTATTATTATTATTTATTATTATTGGTTGGCTTTGAGGAGTTGGTAGCTGACATGAAAAAAAGTAGGCAAATGAGTGGAAGGTAGAAGGCACTTACTTGCAAGAAGTCTTCAAGTTTTTTTTTTATTATTATTTTATTGTTCTTCAAGTATAGTCGTCCGCATTTAGCTCCCCCATTGCCCCCCTACCAGCCATCTCCATCTCCCTCCCTTGCTTCCACCTGCTCTTGGTTTTGTCCATGTGTCCTTTATAGTTGTTCCTGAAAACCCTTACCCCCTCCCCATTATTCCCCATTATTCCCTCCTACCTCCCCTCTGGTTACTGTCAGATTGTTCTTAATTCCAATGTTTCTGGTTATATTTTGCTTGCTTCTTTTTTTGTTTTTTGTTGTTGTTGCTATTGTTGTTGTTGTTGATTAGGTTCCACTTAAAGGTGAGATCATATGGTATTTTTTCCCTTACCTTCTGGCTTATTTCACTTAGCATAAGGCTCTCCAGTTCCATCCATGCTGTCACAAAGGGTAGGAGCTCCTTCTTTCTTTCTGCTGCATAGTCTTCAAGTTTTAAACAGACTTTTTTCTCATTGAGATAGTTTGTTCTACACTCTCTCAAGGAATGAACTCAAACCAAATGCATAGCCTGAATGGAACCTACATATAAAGCAGATGGATACTGCTTGATTAAAGTTAAGACATGGGTAAAAAGTAAGGACAAATGTGAACATTACATTTTTGTGATGCTCTTAGGCAGATAGTAAATGCTTCCTATGCTATAGCTTATTGAATAAAGTAAGTGAGGTACAGGATATGTTAACCTTTTTTCCATTTTCATTTTTAATTAATTGCAAAATTATTTTGATTATCTGTTTTAGTTTCCTCATTGGTATAATGACAATATTCTCTACTTCCCAATTATGATGAAAAAGTAGGCATAATTACAGCTTTAAAATCTTTGTCAATTCTGCAAGAATCTTTTCAAAGGAAATTATAATAAAACTAAGTCATTGGTGCCTGGCAGGGTAGCTCAGTTGATTAGAGCATGTGTTGCAATATGCCAAGGTTGTGGGTTAGATCCTTTGTCAGGGCACATAAAATAATCAACTGATGAATGCATAAATAAGTAGAAAAACAACTTGATATTTCTCTCTTTCTTCCACTCTCTCTCTCTCTCATGAAAATCAATCAATAATTTTTGAATAAATAATTGTTAAAAAGGAATTCTTCTTACTCCCAAAATAATTAATGATGACACCCGATGTTATGAGAAATATGGCTTTACTAAGCACATGAAGAAATAACAAGACTATTTTAATTAAATGTTGGATTTTCAGAACTAAAATAAATAAGTTTTGTTAGAAAGAGAATTTAAAAACAGAAATTACCTAAAGGTTAAATATAAATGAATCAGTTCTTAAATACCAATTAGTGCTTTACTAGAGATTGTATGAGAACATTTATGGATGCAAAATTGAATGGCAGAGATTAAAAAAAATGGATATGGTGGGTAGACTTAATTTATTCCTCCCACGCTAATCACCATTTCTGAATATTTTCTCAGACACAATTAAGGAGTTTTTCTACTTATTCTTTTTTTTCTTTTGTGACTAAGACTGTTGATATTAATTTTAATTTATGTATGTTAGTAACTAAGGGAGAACTATTTATAATTCAGAGGGAAAATAGTATTTAAAATTAAATTAAAAAGCTCTTTTACTTGTTCATACACCACTTCATTATTTCGTGTCAATGCAGTACTTTGTCCCAGAAAACAATAAGTTGTTCAATAGTTCTTTTATTATTTTTATTATCTCCCCTCCCATGGCTTGCTTTCAACATGACAATTATATTTTTAGTTGAAGTCATTTGTATATATAACTTTAAAATTGAGATAATGGCAATTGAGCTATGAGAATATCATTTTAGGATAATTAACTCCTTTAAGAACTATTTCATTTATAGGGACCCATATGCTGACATTCATCTAATGATGGGCAAATGCTGTAGGTACAGACAGAGGCACAGTGTGCATGTGGCTTTGCCAAAAGAGATCACAGAAATTGATACGTCAGAGGAGCTGTATCTAGTTGTAAAGGGTCGACATTGTCTCTGGGAAGAGAAAATGAGAGAATAAAAAAGATTTTCTGATTTTTTTTCCTCAAGGATCACTTGACTTGGAAGTACAACTTCTACCCAGGTTTCTCAGCTCCAGTTACCTCTCTCAAACCCTCACCCCTATTTTCTTTAGAACAGTTTCAGATTTACCAAAAAAAATGAACACGTTGTACAGAGAGTTTCCATGTAACACCCTTCCCTTTCCCTCACACAGTTTCCCTTATTATTAACATCCTTTATCATTAATGTAGTACATTGGTTACAATTAATAAACCAACATTGATACATTGTTATTAACTAAAGTCTATAGTTTACATTAAGGTTCCTTCTGTGTTGCATAGTCTATGAGTTTTGACAAATACATAGTATCATATATCCATTACAGTAGTATGCAGAACATATTAGTGTGCCAAAATTCCTTGTGTCTCTGCTATTCACCCTCTGCCCTCTCCAACCCTTGTCAGCCGATGACTTTCTTACTATCTCTATAATCTACTTTCTTCATACAGTTAAAATCATAGAGTATGTAGTCTTTCCACATCGGTTTCTTTTACTAAAATATGGATATTAATTTTAAAGTTTCCTTGATGCCTTTTTTTGTGGTTTTATATTTATTCTTTTTATTGCTAAAAAGTATCCCACATTTGTAGCTACTACAGTTTGTTAATCCATTCACCTATTAAGAAACATCATAGTTGCTTCTAGTGTATTCAGTTATGAAAAAATCTTCTATGAAAAATTAATATGCAAATTTGGGTGTGGACATTAGTTTTCAGTTAATTAGGTAAATACTTAAAAATATGATGAGTTAATTGTATGGTGACACTGTATTTAGCTTTGTGAGAAAGCGGCTGCCCCATCTGCTGTCCGTAGCAATAAACAACAGTTCTTTTGCTCTTCCTCTTTGATAGTGTTTCATATTGAAAGATTTTTTTTGGATTTCAGTCATTCCGATGGGTATATAGCAGTATCTCATTGTCATTTTTATTTTCAATTCATTGATTAGATGTTTTAATCATCTTCGACAAGCTTATTTTCCATCTGTATATCTTCTTTGGCCAGGGGTCTGCTCAGATCTTTTGTCCATTGTTTAATGTGATTATTTTTAAATACTGAATTGCAGAAATTCTTTGTATATTTTGTGATAACTCTTTTATTAGAAATACATTTTGCAAATATTTTCTCCCATTGTGCTTATGGCTTATCTTTTTTGTTTTCTTAATAACGTCATCCATACAACAATATTTTTCAATTTTGATAAAGTCCTACCTATTAGTTTACTTTCCTTCGTAGATCATGATTTTGGTGTTTTATCTAAAACTCATCACTAGTCTCAAAGTCACCAAGATTTCTATGTTATTTTCAAGAGTTTTTCTAGGTTTTTTTTGTTACCTTTAGGTTTATGATCTCTTTTGAGTTAATTTTCACTTATGTATGTTGAATTGTTTAGCACCATTTGTTGAAATTAATATTATTTTTCTATTGAGTTGTCTTTATTTCTTCACCAAAGAAGAGTTTGTAAAAGGTTGGGTCAGGTCAGGTCAGATCACTGGGGTGCATAGGAGTGAGCCTCATTAGGCACTAAAGGCAACACCTCCCCCCAGAAGGGCAGGAAAAATCCCCAGGCAGCAGATTGAAGCTGCAGCCTGGGAAATAGACTTCCACCCTGCGGGGAGGGTAAACAACTGGCAAGCTCATGACCCAGCCAGAAGGAGCTCATACAGAACCTGTGGGTGCTGTTAGGGCGGGAGGTCCCACCTTGGGTTGACATGCTTGTGTGCCTGTGGGCTGGGAAACTTCTGCCCCCTTCTGCAAAATGGTAGCCGAAAAAGGGTCAAAGGCACTGAGGAGCTGATAAGATTGGCCAACATTAATGCACATTGATGAAACAACCGGATGCTCTGTCATACATGGATTTCTGAGATTAGTCTTTAAAATGGAACATGCCAGGAAAACCTGTGGTCTTTTCCCTTCCCCTTGCTAGTCTGGTTAGCCTCAGTGGGCCTGACTCCCTGAGACTGGAGGTGGATCCCAGAAGCTGCACAGTCTGGAAACATTGGCAGCACTGCTCTCACACAGAACGCAGTGGCAGCGTGGGCAGTGCTGCACGACCCTGCCCAGCCAGGTGCACGAAGACTGGTGAGAGGTGCCTGGAGGCAAACTGTGACTGGGAACCTGCCGTGCCGCCTCAATGAGCATGCTATTGCCACCTATGTGCCCTCAAAGATGGTACTTTAACATGGAAATGGGATTCCAGGCACATTTTGGAACGGGTCTGTCCTGGCAGAGGTTGGCAGAGTTACCTGTCCCTGCGTGTTTTAAAGGGATCAGGGCTCTGAGGCAGAAACCTGCCAGTATTCCAAAGCTGTATAATCTTTAAATAAACACCTTTCCTTTTCCACAAAACTTCTGACTCCAGAGTTTTGCCTGTGGTCGGTGAGCTGTATTACTCCACTGTCTGTTTGGCAATCACACTGGCTGCTCTGTAACAAGTTGACTGTATTTATAAGGGTGTACCTCTTGTCTCTCTGTTCCATTCATCTATTTGTCTATCTTCCACTAATACCACGTTCTCCTTAATACCATGGTATAAATTTTGATGTTGGATAGTGTCAGTCCTGTGACACTATTCTTCTTCTACAGTATTTTGTTGGCTATTCAGAACCTTTACTTTTCCATATAAACATTAGAATCGCTTTGCCAATATTCCTTAAATAACTTTCTGAGACTACAGTTAGGGTTGTTTTAATCTATACATTCAAGAATTGACAGTATTGAGTCTTCCTGTCCATGAACATAGAATATTATGCTGCTTTTTTGTATTTTAGATTCTTTCATTAGTAGGTTTTTTTTTTTTTTTTGGTTTTTAGTTTTTCTTTATATATATTTTATTTACATATTGTGTTAGATCTACACCGAAGGTTTTTTTGGGGATGTGTGCTAATGTCAGTGGTATTGTATTTTTTATTTCAAATTTTAATTGTTCACTGCTGACATTTAGAAAAGCAATAGCTTTTTTTTATTTTCAGAAATCTTTTATTATTGTTTTCTGTGTTTGTTTCCCTGTTTCTTTGGAGTTCTTTATACAGATCACCATATCATTAGTGAGCAAACACAGTTTCACTTTTTCCTTAATGATGTATAATTTTATTTTATTTTCTGTTTATTACATTATCTATGATATCCAGTGTGATACTGAAGAGGAATGGTATAGGAAACATCTTTTCCTTGCTACTGATCTTAGGAGAAAATAATCCAAAATCTCATTAGTAAGTATGGGATTAGCTGTATGTTTTTTATAAATGTTCTTTATCAAATTAAGGTAGTTAAATTCTGCTCCTACTTTGCTGGACATTTTTATAATGAGTGGATTTTGGATTTTGTTAAATGCTTTTTCTACATCTATTGTTATAATTATACTTCTTTTATATAATTTATATAAAATTTATATAATTTTACTTCTTTTTCCTGTTGATGTGATGGATTATGAACTGATTTTCAAATACTGAATCAGCTTTACATACCTGAAATAAATTATATTTGGTAATGGTATGTACGCTTTTATATGTTGTTTGAATTAATTTGCTTAAGTGTTTAATTGGATAATTTGCCTCTATGTTCATGGAAGATAACATTCTGTATTTTTTTCTTATAATGTTTGATTTTGATATTAGGGTGATTCTGGCAACATAAGTGAAAAAGCATTCCCCACACTTCTCTTTTTCTGTAAAAAACTATAGAAAACTGCTATCATATCTTTCCTAGATATTTGGTAGAAATGACCAGTAAAATAATTTGCTCTTGGCTCAGTTTTTGAAAGATAATTATTGATTTAAGTTCTTTAATAGATATAAAGTTATTCAGATTAACTATTTTAGCTTCTGTGATTTTCATAGTTTGTGTTTTTCAAGGAATTTGTCATTTTCACCTTATATAAATTTTGTGGGCTCAGGGTGACTTATAATATTCTTTTATTATCCTTGTAATATCCATGGGAGTTACATTAATGACCAATTCTCCTAATATGATATTTCTGATATTAATAATTTGTGTTTTATCTTTTTACTTGGTTAGTCTGGCTGCAATTTTAACAGTTTTATTGTTCTTATATAAGAAACGAACTTTCACTTTGTTGGTTTTCTCTATTTTTTTCATTACAATTATACTGATTCTTGCTCTAATTTTAATTACTTCTTTTATTTTTTACTTTAGACGCATATTGCACAATGTTTCCTACTTTTCAAAAGTGGAAGCTTAGATTATCAATTTTACATCTTTCTCATTTTCTAATATCTGCATTCTGTGGTGCAGATTCTATGTCAGTACTGCTTTTTCCACATCCCACACATATTGATAAGTCATACTTTTAATTTCATGTAGTCAAAACATACTTTTATTTGACACTTCCTCTTTAAGCAATATGTTATTTAGAAATGTGTTACTTAATCTACAATTATTCTGGCTTTTTCCATATACCTTTCTGTATCAACTGCTAGTTGATAATAATTCTACCTTGTAGGTTTTCTTTTCAGAACTTTAAATATTTACTCAATTTTCTCCTTCTTTGCTTTTTTCTGACAGGAAGTCTAATGCATTCCTTATACCTCTTGAGTTAAGTTGGACCTTTCCCCTTCTTTCAAGATGTTCTCTTTGTCTTTGGTTTTCTTTAGTTTGAATATAATACACCTAGGTGTAAATTTATTGGTATTTATTCTTGGGTGTTTACTATGCTCTTAGGTTGTGGATTGATGCCTGTCATAAATTTTAGAAAATTCTTATCCATTATTTATAATTTTTTCTGTTCCTTTCTTCTATTTCTACTGTTCCAGTTATGCATATGTTACATCTTTTACCATTATCACAAACTACTAAATTTTCCTTGCTTTATAATTTGTTGTTTTTCTTAGCTTTTAAGTTTGGGAAGTTTTTATTAACACATCTTTAAGCTCACTGACTCTTTCTCTGCCATACCCAGTGTACTATTGGTGGATTCTAAAGCTTTCTTTACTTTGCACAATATATTTGCATCTTTCTTAGAGTTTCTATCTATCTGCTCACATTACCTCTCTGTTCTTTTATGTTTTCTGCTCCCCCATTAAAGTTTTTAAAACATTAATCAGCTTCATTTTAAATCCTTTTTCTGATAATTCCAAATTTTGTGTTATCTGAATCTGGTCCTAATATTTGCTTTATCTTTTCAGTTCATTTTTTTCCCTTTTAGCCTGTGTTTTTATTTATTTTATTTCACAGCTTTTTTTTAATTTTAATTGTTGTTCTTGTAGAGTTTTCTGTCTTTTACTCCCATTCCAGCCCACTGCCCCAGCCCTCCCCACCTCCCTCCCATTTTCACCTCCCCCTCAGTTTTTGTCCATATGTCCTTTATACTTGTTGCTCTAAACCCTTCACCTTTCCCCCCTGAAATTCCCTCCCCTCTCCCTTCTTTTTTGAAAGTTCTACATTATGCATTGGGCGATAGAAAGTGAGACAGTTAGCTCTGTCTTAAAGAAATTTATGTTAATCTTTCTGGCAGTTGCATTGGGTTTAATGTTTACAGTGCTAAAGATGTGGAAGGCTTTGGTTTCTTCTAATTTTCTTTTTTTCTCCTCTGTTATCTCGGTGACCCTAAAAACTCTTTCTTAAACAGCTGGTGTCTTGCACGTCACTTTATTCTGATCTACTGTGGTAGTGGGTTTTGGGGAGAGAAAGTGTTCTGCAATCTTATGTTTAAATTTTAGCTTTTTAAGTGACATTGAATACCAGGGCTGTGATCTTCAGAGTCATTTCTTAGCCA
This sequence comes from Glossophaga mutica, assembly GCA_039655065.1. Taxonomy (NCBI): domain Eukaryota; kingdom Metazoa; phylum Chordata; class Mammalia; order Chiroptera; family Phyllostomidae; genus Glossophaga; species Glossophaga mutica. The sequence goes on along the minus strand of CM077304.1, from coordinate 167,918,157 downwards.
GTTATTTTCTTTACTTTTACTTGAGCCAGAACATCTAGAAAGGGCTTGAGTTGGCTAATTTCCCTACCCAGAAGTCAGATAATACTTCGTTAAAGTGGTTTTCCTTAGAGGACAAGATTTATTATGGAGTGTTTCAAAGCTGATACTTTTCTCTCCATGGCCAGAATTCATTTGGGGTTTGTTTTTGATATTTGTGAAAATCTGACAGAGTTTCTGAAGGCAAAATTTACAAAAGTGCGAATGTTCTTTCAAGCCTGGGATCCCAGGTAGCATGATTCCTCCAACTTTGTTCTTCATTCTCAAAATTGCTGTGGCTATTTGGGGTCTTTAGTGATTCCATATAAATTTTTGGAATATTTGTTTTAGTTCTGTGAATTATCCCACTGATATCTTGATAGTAATTGGGTTGTATCTATAGATTGCTTTAGGTAGTACAGAAATTTTAACGATGTTAATTCTTCTTATCTATGAGCATAGTATATGTTTCCACTTATTTATACTTCTTCAATTTCTTACTTTAATGTATTATAATTTTCTGAATATAGGTCTTTTACCTCATTGGTCAAATTTATTACCAGGTATTTTTATGCAATTGTAAATAGTTTTCTTTTATTTTTCTTTCTGATAGTTTATTATGGATATACAAAAATTCAACTGATTTCTGAACATTTATTTTGTACCCTGCTACTTTACTGAATTCATTTATCAGTTCTAGTAGTTTTTTTGATGGACTCGTTAGGGTTCTTTGTATACAGTGTTATGTCATAGAAAAATAATAACAGGTTTACTTCTTCTTTTCCAAATTGGATGCTTTTTATTCCTTCTTTTTTGTCTTATTCCCATCTCTAGGACTTCCAGTGATACGTTGAATAAGAGTGGTGAAAGTAGATATCCCTATCTTGCTCCTGATCTTAAGGGAAACGCATTCAGTTTTTCCTGTTGAGTATGTTGTTGGCTGTGGGTTTCTCATATGTGGACTTTATTATGTTGTGGCATGTTTCTTCAATCCATGCATTACTAGAAGATTTGATCATAAATGGGTGCTGGGTTTTGTCAAATGCTCTTTCTGTATCTATTGATATGATCTATTATTTTTATCCTTATTATGTTTATGTGGCACATCACATTCATTCATTGTGGAAATTATACCACCCTTGCATCTCAAGAATAAGTCTCCCTTGATCACGGTGTATAATCTTTTAAATGTATTTCTGAATTTGGTTTCCTAATATTTGGCTGAAGATTTTGGCATCAATGTTTATCAGGGATATTGACCTATACTTTTCTTTATTTTCAGGGTCTTTATCTGGTTTTGAAATCAGAATAATGCTGGCTTCATAAAATGAGCTTGAAAGGATTTCTTCCTCTTGGATATTTTGGAATAGTTTGAGAAGGATAGGTTTTAGTTTTTTAGTGTTTTTTTTTTTTTAATGGCAAAATTCACTTGTGAAGTAATCTGTTGCAGAACTTTTGTTTGTTGAAAGTTTTTGATTGCTGTTTCAATTTTGTTGGTTGTATTTAGCTGCTCAGACTTTCTGAAATCCAAAAAACTAATTCAGAAGAATATACGCTCCCCTATGTTCATTGCAGCAGTGTTTACAATAGCCAAGATGTAGAAGCAACTCAAGTGCCCATCAAACAAGTAGCTAAAAAAGTTGTGGGGCACAATGCAGTGGAATGTTACTCTGTCATAAAAAAAAAAGAAAATCTTACTATTTGCAACATCATGAATGGACCTAGAGGATATTATAGTAAATAAAATATCAGAGAATGATAAATATCATACTATTTCCTTTATATGTGGTATCTAATGAACAATATAAACATATAAGCAAAACAGAAACAGACTAATAAAAACAGGGAACAAAATGATGCCTGTCAGAGCAGATGTGGGTGGCAGGCAGGATAAAAAAGGGAAAGAGATTAAGAAACACAAATCGGTAGTTACAAAATAATCACAGGAACCTAAACTAAAATAGGCGATATAGTAAAAATATTGTAATAACTCCCTGTAGTACCAGGTGAATATCATAAATATCAGGGGGAGTACTTTGCATCATATATGATTGTCTAACCACTGTGCTGTATACCTGAAACTAATACAAAGTAATACTGAATGTAAAAAATGCAGATTAAATGAAAAAATTTGGGCTCCCAGGAGTTTTCAGTTCATCGGTAGTCTACACTCATCCACCAATAAGTTATCAAAATTAATGAAATGTTTCTACCAATACTAGTTTTTGCCAGGTAAGATAATCTTGACTGTGATTCTCTATATCTACTTGGTTCTGTACATTTTGGGATGTAGTTTTGTCCTGAGACTTCAGTTCTCTGATGCATTTATAAAAAGTTACAGATTACACTTAGTTTAGTTTTTTTCATATAAAGGTGAAAGTGATAACTTCTAAGTTTCATATAAGTCAGAGTATTTTTTCACTATATCCTTTTCTCTTACTAATACATTTTAATATGTAGAAATTAAAATTACTGCAGTTAGTATCCAAAACATTCGAAAGGGAAGCATACTTTATTCTTATTCATTGTTGGTTTTGGCAGAACATCAACCAGTTCACCTCAAATGCACATCCTCTTATTTTCAGCAAATAAAGTTTCATAACCTTTTCCAGCAACTTTAATTCATTAATAGCACCTCCAATTACATTTTAGTTTATTTTTATGTCTAATGTTAATCCTTCATGTGGGTGCAGCTTTGACTTTCATATCCTTCAAAATGCTACCGAATTCATAAGTAGTATTCATAATGTACTAAACCAGTACTTCAATGTTTTCAAATTCTGACTTGTATGTAGTCTGTTGTGATGAAATCACTATAATTATGTTTGCTTTTCTATGTAATATTTTACAAAAAGTAAAGTTGTTTAATTTTCTCACCTCTCAAATTATCTTTAAAAACTTTATAGTGCTGGGAACCTAGCAACACACTATTTCACTTTCTGGGGTTTTTTGTTTGTTTGTTTGTTTGTTTGTTGTTGTTGTTGTTGCTGTTGTTAAAGAATCCTGCCATTTATATACTTTACAGGGCACGCAATTTGATAATGTATAGAAATTCATGTTAGAACTGAAATTATTTAAATTTGAATGCTATTTAAGAAGTTTATAGTTTATAAGATTAAACAGTTAGGAAAAAAGAAAATATATACTTAATGTTGAGAGAAATGTTGACATTTTCAGAGAAAATTGATTCTTAGTTTAAGTGTTAATTTTAGAAACATTCTATTGAGACAATAATCTTGATCTTACTAATGAATTAGATTTAAAATAATGACTTTGGGCAGTTTTTGGCAGTACGCATTTGGCAGAACGATTCCATGATTGAATCATTCTAAAGATGAGTAAATAAAGGGAATAAAATACACTCTTAGTTCTCCAAAAGTTATTTGTGTGGTTAATATCAGTCAGTGTTTTAAACAACTGTCCAACATGGTTATGTAATGACCAGTGACTTACAAAGTCTCAAAAGTTATAGATTGGTAAAGTAAGAATCTGATTTCAGTTCACCTGATTGCTTGTTTAGTTGGAATGGGTCTCACTTGAAAGTTATTTTAGAGACTTGAAAGAAAAGTTAATTAAAGTCAGAAATGAAATATTACCTGTTAAGGAAAGAATGAATAAAAGAGTCCAGAGGTAGAATTCTCAGGTAGAATGACTGAGTTAAGAAGATGGAGAGGACAAAAATTGTTCCAAGGAATGAAAGAAGAGCCAAGAAGTATGAAGGTAATAAAATTAGATGGAGTATGGTAGAGAAGGGACTCCAGATGAATCAAAACTTTAAAAAAAATTTTAACTAAAACATCAGCATAGTAGCTATCATAGTCTGCACAGATTGCAATAACAGGAAACCACAGACTAGTTAGTGGATAAACAACAGAAATTTGTTTTACATAATTCTGGAGGCTAGAAAGTTCAAGATCAAGGTGATAGCGAATATGACATCTGGTAAAGTCTTGCTTCCAGGTATTGGATTGGCCAAAAAGTTCATTTAGTTTTTTCTGTAAGATGGCTCTGTTAGCTCTTAGTTGTCTAACTATATTTGAAACAATTTTGTTAGATTGTATTGTGACTGTTGTCATTTGAGTGTGCATTAAAAAAATATCAAAATTGGTGAATTTTTGTGTAGCCATTTTAAAGATCTTTTTTTTTTTTTATTTGTCTTTAGAGGGGTAGGGGAGAGGGAGAGGGAGAGAAATATCAATGTACGGTTGCCTCTTGTGTGTCCCCTGCTGGGAACTGGCCTGCAACCCAGGCATGTGCCCTGACTGGGAATCGAACCTCGATCCTCTGGTTCGCAGGCCCGTACTCAATCCACTGAGCTACACCAGCCAGGGCGCCATTTTAATATTGAAAGTGGAAGAAACTACACAACATTTTTGGTATATTATGTTTTATTATTTCAAGAAAGATGAAACTGAAATGCAAAAAAAAAAAAGATGTATGCAATGTACGGAGAAGGTGCTGTGACTGATCAAACATGTCAAAAGTGGTTTGTGAAGGTTCATCTGAGAGATTTCTCACTGGACCATGCATGCTCCATGGTCGGGTAGATCCAGATGAAATTAATAGTGATCAAATGAGACATTAATTGAGAGCCATCAGTGTTATACCATGCACGGGATAGCTGCAATATTCAAAATATTCAAATCAATAAAGTTATTGGTGAAAATGAAAAATCTGTCTTTAATTTTGTGGAAATAACCATACAGACTTTTTGGCCAATCCAAAACATAGTTGTCTTTTCATTGTGTCCTCACATAGCAGAAGTGGGTAGAGTTCTCTGGCATCTCATTTATAAGGACACAAATCTCATTCATGAGAGCTCTGCTCTCAGAAGCTAATCACTTCCCATGTCCCCACCTCCAAATAGTACACTGAGAGTTTGGTTTTGATGTATAAAATTGGGCGGGAGGCACAAACATTTATTCTATAGCAGTAGCTTATGTTGGCATACAGTCGAAGATATATATATAAATTATGTGAACTGTAAATGAACCTAGAAATTATCTAGTATTAAGAATTTTATTTATTGATGAAGAAATTGAGGTTTCGAGGGATGAAATGAGTTCACAGGGATGACAAAATCATGCCAGAATCCCAGGACAAAGTTAAACATCCAGGGACAAGCACTTTGTTCCAAAATTGACTGGCTTTCTATCATGATAATCAACCATACATAGAATATTGTTTAGGTAAGTTTCACATAGCATGGAGTTTTATAATTTTTCATACAGGAAGAAGAGTCCTTGAATATAGCATGCAATTTTGAATACTGTCTAGTAAAAATCTTTAAAAATACTTTAGTTTAGAAGAATGTACGTAGATATTATAATTAAAAAGTGACCAAATCCTTTATTTCAAATCTTAGTGTCAATGAGAAGAAGCAGTATGTCATTTCTTTTTGTTTTAAAATAAAAGAAGCAAATTAAACAGCATCTTTAAATTTAAAAACATGAAGATACCAACTGAAAAGAGTTTACATATTTGCTTAGAAGTAGATTCCCTTTCTTTTATAATTAAAATTAATCTTCTCCAAAAGTCTTTTGTTCCATTGAAGATACCATGTTTTAGGCAATTCATCTTTATTCTGCCTCATCCTGATGATGTATTATATTAATACGTCATTAAAGAGACAGCTTTCAGAAATGATGTATTACTACAACACATCACTGGAGAAATCACTAAGGAGGCATGCCACATTGGGGTTCATACTAGCCTTTGAAGAAGGTAATTTTTTTTTTTTTTTTTTTTTTTTTGTTCAATGAGTTTCTTAAATGTGAAGGACCACACAATGGCACATCTAATTACCAATAAGTTGTTCCAGTGTGTGAAAATTAACATGGACAGAAAAATATAACAAAGTGCAATGAATAAGATTGTGTAACTTTGATGATAGTCCAAGATTATAAAGTGGTCCTTCAAAACAAAATTGAAGAATGAAAGCAATCAAATTTAAATAAAATGTTTTAAATCTTTAATATGTAATTTACTACCGGTCATTTCTTATTTGACTTAAGATGAAGAAAACATTGCTTTATCAATGCCATCATTTTAACATCATTAATGTTTCGTGTTTCTAAATCTCAGGCCTCATGAGGCAATTCAGTACGTAATATAGCATGACTGACTACTGAATTGTATTATTAAGATGCTATATAAAGCACTGTGGAAATAGCCTAGAAATTTAGATTGGTTTTGCTTGATCTTTATATGGTTAACAAGCAAAGTCTTTAAGAAGAGCTTCTGTATACATACAGTGTGGTGGTTAAACATTAAAAGACAAAGTAAGCAATACTTCCAATACTCATAAAGCCAAGTCAAGTCAAAAAATCAAGTCGGAAAATATTTTTTTTAAATTGTTTTCTTTACAATGACATCTGCACCTCTCTCTCCCTCTCCTCTTTCTCTCCCCGACCCTTGCAATTCTCATTTAAAAATTTCATAGAATTTGATGTTTCAGATGAATTACAAATCTTTCAGAAAGGAGGGGTTCAACTTTACTTGGCTTTCTTGGCAAGAAAAAATATTTGGAAGTAGAACTTCTTATAAAAATAGGAGTTTTGAATTTTGTTTGGTGGAATATTTTAAATCAACTTTATACATTAATTGGCAATTTAGATTTGAACAACTACTTGGAATTGCTATATATGACATTATCCACAATTGTGTAGATGAGAAAAAATACGTCTTATAGTAATGAATTTAAAGAAAAATTATCTTTACTTACATCAGTATTATGCAATGCTTTCCAGGCATCATTAAAACAACATGCTGCACATTAAGGCTCAAATATGACCCACCTCACCTTCAGATTTTTCTTCCTGTGTAAGAAAATCACTTAACCAGCAATTCTGCAGCAATCTTCAAATTAGACTTTAATACAATCAGTGTCGTTCTAGATATGCGCATCCCTAAGCTGCTTATTTAATTTTAAAAGGCAAGTAAAGATTGATGGACTTTTTATTCCATTTTATAAAACCATTTCTTTCAGGGAAATCGATAGAGGAGAATTTTTTTTGGTGTGTCTTGGAAAGTCCTTGTTTGGCTGTGAGCACAGGCCTTCAGTCACATTTGTTCAGGGCTTTTCCCATTGATGTGCCCTCCATGTGTGCTGCTGTGTGGCCTGCGCCTGGCTTTCAATGATTGCTTCCAGGCCGATGGCACTTCTGTCTCTCCAGCTCTAGACACTAAACGAAACACACCCCAGGGGTTGCCTCCAACAAATTCCCTTTTCCCAGGTTGTCACAGTATTTCAGCAAATTGTAACAAAATGAATCATGCTGGTGAGCAGCTCCTTAAAAAATGTGCTCATTCCTGAAAGTTAAGATCCACACACGAAAGAATAAATTACAGACTGAAAAGGCAATTTACTTAATCAATAAAAAGATATTTCCTTAAGATCCTGGCTACCAAACCCACAATTAATACAGAATGTTTAGAGTAATATTTTTTATTTGTTATATAGAATCGGAACAGTTAATTGATGACACTGCCAGAGGTTTTATTTAAAAGACTGTAAAAACAAATGAGCTGATTAATCAAAATTAAAAACTATTTCACACAGAATTAAATTTTTAAAAGTTTGAACAAATGCAGATAAAACATCTATTTGGTTGACAAAATATGCAGGGTGGCCCTGGCTGGTGTAGCTCAATGGATTGAGCGCAAACCAAAGGGTCGCTAGTTTGCTTCTTAGTCAAGGCATATGCCAGGTCACCAGTAGGGGGTGCATGAGAGGCAACCACACATTGCTGTTTCTCTCCCTCTCTTAGTCCCCTCCCTTCCCTGCTCTCTAGAAACAAATAAATAAAATCTTAAAAAAAAAAAACCCACAAAATATACAAGGTGGGACAAAAGTAGGTTTATAGTGGTTCATATGGAAGAATACAATAACAAATAGATAATAATACAAGAATATTAAAAAAGAATATATTCTGTGTTTCGCATACAACTGTAAATATTTTTGTCCCACACTGTATTTTACTTATCTGCCATCTTTTTCAAATTATCCAGTAGTGTTTGCACAGTGTTTTCCTAAAATAGTATTTTAGCTTATGAAATAGTGATAGCTGTGGTAAATCTTTCTTTGATTTACTAATCAAAGGTAACTGAGTCTTCTGTTTAACACAATGCTTTGATTCTATAGGTAATCTGAACAAAAGATTTCTGCAATCCCTAATTATTCTGAGATTATGGGTTTTAATAACATCTTCCAAGCCTATCTTTGAATTGGGCATCACCAGTTTCTTTTACCAGCATTAATGCTAAGATTTTAGAGTCTGTGGGCCACAAAAGGTAGGTTACTCCTATGACAATGATGTGTTTGACAAAAAAGTACATGTCATATTTTAGGACACTCCCAAAACACTAGGAAAAATAAGATCAAAATGAACATTAAGAGGTAAAGAAAGAAAAATGTGAAAAAGAAGATGTAAGCTCATAAAATACATGTATACATATGGATATTGATAGGCATATATATGGATATATAAAGACTTGCTACCTACTACAGCCCATTTAATAATTCACATTCATGTCATGCTTTGTCACTATCCAAAATGTAAATATCTTCAGCCATCTATCCCTTATTATTGAATCTCATATATATGAGTCCGTTTCCTTTTTTCTGGCTCATACTCCTGTTGATCTCTTCCCATTTACATCTGTCTTTGGTGCCCAGGGAAACCATCATTTCATAACAAATATCCCCTCGATCTTTATGGTCAACATTGTAATCTCCCTTACTTCCTTATTACACTCTAAACTCTCTCCTAAAGACATAATCTTCCCTGAGGGCACCATGTCCCTTTCAGCACTTCTGAGTGGATGCTGCTCAATATTTTCCATTCCATGTAAATAAAGATCATGCAATAAATTATATATTGAGGACTTTCTCATTTTTTTCTTACTCTCTATTTCCCTACCTTTCGTTCATTTGCTATCTCCATGTTTCTCTCGTGCATCTGAGATTTCCTTGCTTTCCTTTACTCCTTAAACATCACTTAAGGTCTGGCACAGTCACAGGATCTTCAGTGAATAATCCTTCAATATCCTCACTCCTCAGGTCCATTTCCAGTGGCCTGAACTCCAGCTGAATCGCAGTCACTCTGAGCTCCAACCCTGTGTGTCATCCTTCTCAAGAGACATGGGAACTCTGGAGCAGAAGAGCCAAATCTATTATCATTTGACTTCAACCATAAGACCTTCAGGTTGTCTTACTCTCATGCTTATACCTGTTCTTCAACTTCATTGGGACCTCAAGTTTGTACACACTTCACAGTCTATTTTTATAAGCTCATTCTGTTCTCTCTCTCTCTCTTCCTCTCATACACACGCACGCTCTTTCTCTCTTTTTTTAGTGTTTAAGATAGTTTCATTACTTCAACCACTCTCATGAAAATTTTTAAATTGTCCTTTGTCCTTTTGTACAAATGTTAGAGTAGAAAAGTCCAAATGTTTACTTTCTTCTGGGAATATTTGCCTTCTTGTAGCCCAATGATTGTCAGACTTACAGGTTTCAGTATGCTTTTAAATTTAAAAATTGTTAAGGACAATAAGTAGATGTTTTTTGTATGTCATATATATATCAATATTTACAATATTAGAAATTAAAACTGAGAAATTAAACTATGTATTTTTAAAACACTTATTATAATAAACAAACCCATTACACATTAACAAAAATGTATTTTAATGTCAAAATAACTACTTTATCCAAACAAAACAAAGCAATGATAAGAATAGAATTTGTTCTGCATTTTTGCAATTTTCTTTGATGCATAGTTACAGATGGCATGATGACATGTGCCAACTTGGAGATACATGACTTGTCATCCTATGGGTGTGTTTCCAGTTTATGTGTGATCTCTTTCTCCTCTTAACTACCACAGAGGGTTTGAAATATTTGTTATGAGTTTTTTGACTCTCATTGCAGATGTTTTCTTGAGCCAGCAGAAACAAATTTAAAAAGGAAAAAAAAAGAGACAATAACAACCATAAAAACTCTTTACTTCCCTTTAACACACAAGTTCTTGATTTTTTCTGAAGATGGCGATTATATTATGTACCAGAAAAGGAGAAAATACTTTTGTTATTGTCATTGCTGAAATTATTTCTGGCCAAAAAAATTCCCATGCCTCAATCTTCTACACCTGGTTCAAGTAATCTCAAGACTGGACGTTCTTCAGAATGAATGGATATGATTGATACTGGACTTGATGAAGAGCCTCCTTTTACAAAGTTGGTCTGTCTTGGATCTTCACTGTGATTAGTATATCCTTAAGGCACAAATTAAGTAGGGTCACACTGAGTTCAATGGTTTGTCTGAGAAAAACAAAATTTGCATATCAGCAGCTTAATTTGAGACCCCTAAATTTAATTGAATTTCTCAGTCCAACTCACTTCCTGTTAGAAGTCTAGCTCTTCAAAGGGCTTATCCCGTAAAGAAATTATTTTCTTATTTATTACTGCCATTATTACTGTTGTTATTATTATTATTTTATAATTCTTCATTAGAGGTCTTGGGCATCACATTACTCTTGGCCGAGTATTCTATTTTTCTTAGGGGAACAAGTTTGACTTAGTGTCAAGTCTCCTGTATTGGACTCCTCCCAACCCTGCAAAGACCAAAACATCTCAAATAGATTCAACTCATATTCTAAATGTTGTTTTTTTTTCCCTTTCATGACCCCAGTGCTTTAACCAGCACTGATATTTAAGGAACTATACAGAGCATTTGACCCATCAACCTGTATAAATTTCTCAATGACCAGGAGGCCTACTTTACAAAGAAGAAAGAACAGTGGTGACACATGACAAAAGATTCACTGGTGCAATCATATGCCACATATTCCACACCTCCTGGGAACTGTCAGCCCAAAAGAGTGACTGAGCAGCTAAACTGAGGGCACAGCTAAGGTGCCAGCTTGACGATGACACCCAGCAGGATGTTACCCTTTTAGAACTGAAGCACTCATTCCCTAGCAGCTGCTGGAGTGTTAAGGACTGAAAGCTTTCAGCTGAGTTTGCACTTCTCCACCTCTACCTTCTTTCCCCATGATTTCTGTGATTGTCAGTAGGTGATGAGAGCTATCCCAAGGTCATGCCCTTTTTCTTCTAAAAACTGGTGATGAAAACTGCTAAAGCTTGGTACCTTGTCCTCAAAGTGGGACACCTCTTGACCATGCCATCTCCAAAGTTTCTTTTGGGATTGGCTAAGGTTTTTGTCACAACAGCCATGCAACTCTTCCCAATCCTACATTCTTCATTCTTCTACTGGTACTGATACTGAAGGCATTTCTCAATTAATGTCCTGCACACAGTCTTCATACCATAGTCTGCTCCCTGGGGGAGACAACCTTCACTGCTCTACTACATGGAACTTGGGGAATGTAGTCTTTAAGATCGGCGGGAATGTGCCTGACTAAAAATCAGTGTTCTACCTAAGGAAGAACAGGAAAATACTTGTAAATTGTTCAGTAGCATACCAGTCTAGTGTATATGTAAAATAGAAGATTTTTGTGAATAAGGAGAGTTTGTTTTTTCACCATGGTACTAAAATTGAGAAATGAAACATATTTTGTAAATGCTCTTGAATAAATAAATAGAAGCTGATATTTTGTATACCAGCATCTATGTATGTACCTGTGAAATTTTTACATTTTTTTTTTTTTTGCCCCATGAAACTCTCATAGTTTAAAACATTAATCAACAGCTTAGGATATGTCAAGCACTAGTCTGAGTTAATTAAATGTGCTAATTAATTTATTATATGACAAAAAACAGCAGATATGACAAAAACAAATTGAGATGACTATGAAGATAATCGTGGCAATTTTGTGTTGCTATTTCAGCCACAGAGATTACAAAACTCAGGAAGAGAAATGATATACTCAGTACAATAAATAGAGTCATCTTTTTAAAAGTAAAACATGGTAATTCATGTATAACATTTTTCACCTAAAGTTATTCATGGAAGAATATGTGACAAAGCTCCAAATATTCAGAGAAACATCAGTTTATCATCAGGTGCTAGCTGTCTATAATTCAATGAAGATTTTTCTAGCTAAGTGTGATGCTATTCAAATAAGGTTTTCAGCAAGGAAAGCAACAATTATATAAAAGATTAAAACAAGTAGATTTTCAATCACATGCTGTCAATTTCCATATTTTTTAAAAAATATTCATCAACATTAATAAGCAACACTTTTTTCAACTGGAACTGTGTAAAATGTTGTATTGCACTATTCTAATAGTTTGTAAGCCACAGTTATCAAGCAAAAATAAAAGACTTAATACAAGATTTACAAAGCTGGATGTTTTTACAAGTTACTTAATAGCTACTTCTCCTTCTGTATAAGAATATTTCCACTTGCATATAGGTGACACATAGCCAAGACCTGGAGATGAGTCATGATTAGCTCATCATCATTCCCTTCTCTGAAGAATATACTCACTTGCCGTAAATGGTGGTCGTATGACAGGGTTCCAATCAGTGATCACATGTGGGGAGGTCTACTAGAATGTTGCTACAAAAAATTTTTGCTCTCCAGCAAAAGGTACAGGATTGTAACAGTCCTTATTTGTGAAACCTTATCCTTTCTTTCTTCACATATTTATACATTTGATAACTGCTATAAAAATGTAATATTTGGAGCCAGAATAATTATTTTGTGCCCATGACAGAGAAAAATCACTGACACATCAGACTTTTGCTCTAATATCATTTAGCTGAACTACATGTGAAACTAAATCTTCTTAGATTTCTTAGTAAGTAACCAATAAACATCATAATGGGTTAAGTTATAGTTACTCAGATTATTATTGTTTACCCCAAGAAACTCCCATAATTTATAAATTTTTTTCTTTTAGATTTTATTTATTTATCTTTAGAGAGGAAGGGAAGGAGAGAGGGAGAGAAACATCAATGTGCGGTTGCCTCTTGTATGTCCCCTGCCGGGAACTGGCCTGGCAACCCAGGCATGTGCCCTGACTGGGAATTGAACCATGATCCTTCGGTTCGCAGGCCTGAGCTCAATCCACTGAGCTACACCAGCCAGGGCAAACTCCCATAATTTAAAACATTGACCAAGACCTTAGGATATGTCAAGCACTAGTCTAAGTTAATTAAATGCATTAACTAATTTATTTTTCAATATAATCCTTTGGAATATGTACTATTACTATCTTCACATTATACATGAACAAAATTAGTCACAGAGAACTTACTCAAGAACCTATAGCTAGTTAGTGGTAGAGACAAAATTAAAATCAAGCTAAAAATATACTTTTCAAAGACAAAAAAAAAAAACCTAGTAAAATTAAAAAAGTAGGAAGATCACCTGAATAGACACTTTTCCCAAGAAGACATACAAATGGCCAACAAATATATAAAAAGATGCCCAATTTCACCAGCTCTAAGGTAAATGCAAATCAAAGCCACAAGATACCATCTTAAACCTGTTAGAATAGCCATTTTCAATCAATAAGACAAATAACAACAAATGTCGGAGAGAATATGGAGAAAAAAGGAACCCTTGTATACTTTAGGTGGGAATGTAACTTGGTGCAGCTACTATGGACAACAGTATGGAGATTCAAAAAAAAAGAAAAAAGAATAAAGCTCCATATGACCCAGTAATTTCTTTTCTGGATATCCAGTTGAAATATTTGAAAATGCTTAACTGTAAAAATATATGTACTCCTATGTTCATTTCAGCATTATTCACAGTAGCCATGACATGAAAACAAGCTCAGCATTTTTTGATAGGGGACTGCATAAAGATGCGATGCATACATACCGTGAAATACTACTCAGCCACAAGAAAAGAAAAATATTGCTATTTATGACAACATGGACAGATCTTAAGTACATCATGTTAGCAAAATAAGTCAGACAGAGAAAGAAAAGAGCCATAAGATTTCACTCATATGTGGGGCATAAAAGTGAAAGCAACAAATTTTTCAAAAACTCCCAAAATAAAGAAAAGAATAATCTCATAGACACAGACAATAGTATGGTGGTTTTCAGCAGGATTTGGGGGGCAGGGAGCCATTGAGAAGCATACAAGGGAATAAAATATATTGTGACAGAAAAAGACCAGACTTTGGGTGGTGAGAAGGCAATGCAATGTACAGATGTATTTTAGATTTGTACATTGACGTTTATATAATATCGTCTAACAATGTCACCCAATAAATTTAATTAAAAAAAGAAGAGACTAAGTATGAGTGCAGCTCTGTGTCCTCAAACCTGAGGCCCTGGCTGTACCCTGGCATCCCCAGTGTGGGGGTGGGTTTTGTTGGGGTACTGTGTTTAAACAGTTCCAGTGTCATTGCATGATGTAGGGTGGAGGGCGAGCAGTTAGCAGTCCAGAGGGCTCCTTGGAAGTTCTTTCCTGAAGAAGAAACCCAGGTAGGAGACCCCAAGGAATGACCTCACTTCCTGACAACAGAGCCCAACGGAACTGGGAACCATGGTAACCAGCAGCCACATTCTAGAGCAGGCCCTGCCCAGCTCACTTGGCTGGAGATGCTGGAGAGAATAACATGTTCTCTTGCTGCTTCCCTGGTTGTGAGTCTGTGCCCTCAAGAATCCCGTACGGGTAGATTGTTCCAAGGCTGCAGAGATTGGGTCATGTCTCAGCCCAGATGCCTCTGGCCCTTTTCTTAAAGAAACCTAAATGTAACACGGGGAAGCTCAGGGTAGTCTAGGACAGGCCACCACTCTGACCACACCAAGAGCAGGCTGAGGAGTAGTTCGAAAACCTGTGAGTTGATCATGTTCACACCCCATGTCCTTCTGTCTGAGGTTTATCCTGAGCCTTGGAGGTGAAGCTTATTTCACTTGGGTGGGGGTCTGTGCGGACAAAGATCCATACTTGATCTGGCAGCCGGAGATCGATGAGAAGCAGGTTGACAGGGGCACTGCCCCATTCCTCTAAGTCAGAGGCAAAATAATGCTCCAAACCATCCACAAGAGCCAGTATAGGTTTGGAGCGAATATGGACACTGAGGGGCCTCTACAACTTGAGCCCAGAAATGGCCAGGAAAGGCTTTTTGTCCAGATAATGGTTCATCTGGACCTATACTGGCTACTTCAGAAAACTCTGAGCTGGTGATGGATGTACTACCGCTAAAGAGCAAGCAATCATGTGAGCCTGCACCACTCTGCAGGAGACCCTAAACTGGTACTGGATGCATTAGCCCTGAAGATTGAACCATCACCTGCATCTGTACTTGATCCTGCAGATGACCATGATCTGGGTCTGGTTTCATCACATGGAAGGAAGAGCCATTATCTGCACCTGCACCAGCACCAGCACCAGCACCCACAGAAGACCCTGAGCTGGTACTGGACGCACCACCCCTTAAGGGTGAGTTTGCTGGGGATCCATACTCTATTCTATTTATTGATTTTTTTTCTTCAAATACTATCTCATCACAACTTTCTTTTCTCTTTTTGAGCTTTCTTTTTGTTTTCTTTTATATTTTTATTTTGTTTTACATTTGATGGTTTTAAATAAATACAATAAAATTTAACATTTTATTTTTTTCATAAGGGGGGTGGAGATGGGAGGGTGGTGGGGAGGGCTGCGGGGATGGGCTAGGATGGGAGTAAAGAGCAGAAAACTGTACTTGAACAACAATTAAAGTAAAAAAAAAAAGACATGCTCCACATCACATGTTATCTGGGAAATGGGAATTAGTACAATAGGAGATACCCCTACATACCCACTAGTATGGCCAAAATCCTCAACACTGGTGAATCCAAATGCTGACCAGGATGTGCAGGAACTGAACTCCCTTTCACTATCGGTGGAAATGCATAATGGTAGAGCCAAATTGTGGCACAATTTGTCAGTAGCTTACAAAACTAATCATGCTCTTAAAATACAATCCAACAATCACACTGTTTGGTATTTACACAAAGGAATAAAAAAAAATTATGTCCACTAAAAACCTAAAAACATGTTTATAGCAGTTTTATTCATAATCACTAAAATTTGGAAACAACCAAGAAATGTTCATTAGGATAATGGATAAACAAACTGTGGTACATTCAGACAATGGAATATTATTCAACATTAAAAAGAAGTGTTACTAAGCTACAAAAATGCATGGAGGAAACAAATGCATATTACGAAGTGAGAGAAGCCAATCTTTAAAAGCTACACCTTGTATGATTTCAGTTATACGACCTTCTGGAAAAGCCAAAACTACTGAGACAGGAAAAAAATCAGTGGTTGCCAAAAAGTCCAAAGTCTGTTGGGGTGTAAATGGTTAGAGCACAGAGGATTTTAAAGCATCAAAAATACTCTGCAAAATACAATGCTGGGTATACATCATAAAGCATTTTTCCAAACCCATAAAATGCACAACCCCTCGAGTGAAATACAATGTAAACTCTGGACATCCGGTGATTGCAATGTGTCAATATGGGGGCACAGCTGTAACAAACGTACCATTCTAGTGAGGGATGTTTGTAATGGGAAGGCTGTGCGTGTGTGGGGGTAGGGCCGACATGAAAAATCTTTGTATGTTCTCCTCAATTGTGCTGTAAACCTAAAGCTGCTTTATAAAAAATGTCAATGAGAAAACAAAAAAAGGAATGATAAATAGGCATCGTAGCATGTTCACAGTAACCAGGTGCACCTTTTCACATATGGAAACAGTAAGTGTCAAAGACAGTGAATAATTTACCCAAGTGCACACACAATCAACTTGACCTTCAGATTCTGTTGTGTGGACAACCAAACTAATGAAAATCTTAAAATAAGGACTACTGTCACTTTCTATCGATTAGGCATTTGCTCTGTCACAGGAAGATCTTATATTTAATGGAAATCTGAATCACAAACCTATTTTTGGTGTTATCTTACATTAGAAAACTGAAGTAGCATTTGATACTAAAACATGATTTCTACAAAAAGCTTTTTAAAAACAGTGAAATGTGAAATTAATCTTGAGACAAAATTTTTATTTCTTCTCTCCAATGCACAGACTTTTCAAATGACAAAGGAAGGTTTTATGGTGAATTAATACTACTTCAAACACAATTCCAGTAAACACAAATTAGAACAAGATTAAGATGAGAGTTTTAAAATGCTCCAGGAAGAGAGAGGGACAGGTAAGCATATGATTCCATGATGAGGCACTTCCGGGGATATATGTAGGAACAGACATCGACAGCCAAGCAAACCTTAACTGGCCCAAGTCTTTGCAACACCGAAGGTTCACTGACGACATGGTCATCTCTTACTAAGTGCCCCTGTCCAGACTGCTCTTTGATCCCCTGGGCCTCTGGGGCCTCTGGGACCTCTGGGGATTTTACCCTTCGATTCACCCTTCGATCAGCTCTCCAGTTAAAGCACTTTCCTGTTTTCAGTCCTGATTCTCACGTAGAAAACACTGCCAAGGCCAGCTGTGACCTTTGCTTGGTGCCTTGTATGCAGAGATGGCTCCCTGCAGCTCTCTCCAAGACCCTTTGCTTGGCCCGAAGTCTCCCAGGGTGCTGAATCATGGAAATGCTCTTCACCTCACAGTGGGGTTTCTACAGATTTTCTGTCTCACTTTTTAAAAAACCTTTGGAATTGCTTTTCATTTGTAGGTCTTTTTCCCTCCCTGCTCTGAACACACAGTCTGTGTGCGTAATGAGAATAAGTGGAGGCTGGGTCCTTGGCCAGATTGCCTTGAGCTGCTTTGCACACTTCTTGCTGTTGTCTACTTCACAGGAGGGGCCTGGCTAGCCTTGTTTGGCCAAATAATTGTGGAGTAGTTTGTTTTCACATGTTTCTGGTTTAGAGCAATAAAATTTAACATCTGTATGAACCACAAAGTAATAACCTCCAAAAGTCTAGTTAACTCTTCATTAAACTATATGGGAACACTTCAAAAATTTCCACATCGTCCTTGTGCTGGGTCATGTTCATCTCTGTATCTGTCCAGTTTCAGTATGTGCATTGAATCCAGCACTGTTAGATACTAGTGACCTCTACTACCTGGTTTGTCCTGTTCTAGCAGGGGCTACAGGAACTCTCACAACTTTTGATTTCAATGACTCCTTGTTTTCACAGTGGCTTCTGAAATGATTTACTGTACTAGATAGCAACTCAGCTGTAAAAAGATCTAAATAAATGTACTTTTAAAAAAAATCTGGAGTAAAAGCCCAGGACTTCAAAGTTAACAAAAGGAAGGAAATAACAAAGATCAGAGAAGAAAAAAAACCTGATATAGAGACTGGGGAAAAAAATAGCAGAGATCAATGAAACTAAGAGCTGATTTTTAAAAAGATAAACAGAATTGGAAAAACTTTAAATAGACTTTAAAAAAGAGAGAGAAGGCTTAATAAATAAAATCGGGAAAACAAGAGATATTACAACTGGTATTGCAGAAAAACAAAGAACATATAACCTACCAAGACTGAATCTTGAAGAAACAGATAATCTGCACAGACCAATTATAAGAAAGGAGACTGAATCAGATATCAAACTGTCAACTGTAATGAAAAATATTTTAAAAAATAATCTCCCAACAACAACACAAAAGCCTTGGACCCAATGGTTTCACGGATGAATTCACCAAAACATTTAAAGAAGAATTAATGCCAATTCCTCTAAAACTATTCCCAAAACTTGAAGAGCAAGGAACACCCCCAAATGCTTTTTATGATCCAGAATTGCCCTGATACCAAGGCCCAATAAAGGTACTACAAGAAAGGAGGGTAAAATGCTGGTGGCTGCCTGGGCCAGGAGGGTGTAGGAAATGAGGAGATGTTGATCAGAAGGTATCAACTTCCAATTCTAAGATGAATGAGTTCTGGGGGTGTAATGTACAGCCTAGTGATTATAGTTAATACTGCTGAATTATTCTTTTCTTTTGGGTATTTCTTTTTTTTTTTTCTTTTAAGATTTTTATTTATTTATTTTTAGACAGAGAGGATGGGAAGGAGAAAGAGGGAGAGAAGTATAAATGTGTGGTTGCCTCTCAAGCACCCTCTACTGGGAACCTGGCCTGCAACCCAGGCATGTTCCCTGACTGGGAATCCAAATGGCAATCTTTTGGTTTGCAGGTCCGTGCTCAATCCACTGAACTACACCAGCCAGGGCTGAATTATATTCTTGAAAGTTGCTAAGAGAGTAGATACTTTCTTAAAAAATATTTTATTTATTTATTTTGTCTTAGTGAGAGGGGAAGGAAGGGAGAAATAAAGGGGGAAAAAAAACATTGATATAAGAAAGAAACATCAATCAGTTGCCTCTCATCTGTGCCTGAATCCAAGACAGAATCCAAAACCCAGGCATTTGCTCAGATCAGGGACCAAACCCTAAACTCAGGCATGTGCCCCAATCAGGAATTGAACCAGGAACCTTCTGCTTTGCAGAATTATGCTCAACCAACTGAACGACACAATTTAGGGCAAGAGCGATCTTAAATATTATCACCACAATTTAAAAAAAAGGTAATTATGTGAAGTATTAACTAACATTACCACGGTAATCATTTTGCAATATTTAAGTGTATCAACTCAATAGGTAGTAAACATTAAACTTATGCAGTGTTCTATCTCAAACAATTTGCCATTAAAAAAGACTAAGGCTGATGTGACAGCTCCTTAATAAGTAGTGGGTAGTATAGACAATAACAATATAAATAATAATAAATAATTATTTAGCACATGCTATGTGCCAGTGACTATTCTAAACACTGACAAATTGAATCTTAGTCAATCTTCCTATTATATCTCTGATGAAAGCAGAGGTATTATTATTTCCATTTTACAAGTGAAGAAGCTGAGGTATAGAAAGGTTTAAGAAGTTAACTGCAAAAGAGGTAATGGAGTCACGTTTCAAGCCAAATCAATTTCTCAACCTGCCTATACTGCTTCTGTGCTGAACTGTTCCCCTCAAATTAAGGTACCTATAAAAGTCCCCTCCCACAGTCATAGTCAAGACTCTTTTTTTAATGTTCAAATAATCTCCCAATTTTGCCAATGGGAGGCCCTTCAAGCTGACTTGAATATTCTTTTCACTCATCCCCATCATTGAGTATTTCTTCCTTTCTTGCCCAATAACATGTCTCAATTCATCTTATATTTTACAGCCCCAGGCTGCTTCCAGATTCTTCAGGAAGCAAATGAGTATTTCTCATAATTTTAAGAAAAATTATAACAAAATGTCCTTAAAACAACCAATACCAACTAATATCTTTAAGATGGTATAGTAAAGTAATTTGCCAGTTCGTCAATTAGGGCCATGGTTGGATTTTTATCATCAAGAATAAATGTTTAACTTAGTAGAATTTATCTTCATTAAAATCATGGCTCCCTAAGAAGTCAGAGACACGATGAGTGAGTATAGGCAGAACTTTAGAATTGCATCCTCAGAATGGAGATCCAGGCTTAGTTCATAACTTCCTGGACAATCAAGACACAGCCTTACTGAATCTGAAAGAGTCCTCCCCAGCAGACACGTAAATTAAATTTAATTTATTAAGTTGGTAATTTTTTCTATGCTGTCATTACTGCTAAATCAGCATTCCGAAATCCTAGAAGACTTTGCTCTAATCCTATACTGTGTCCAGCCTGTGGGCATATGTCCTATAAAAACAAAGCAGTTCACATGAACCAGAAATTCACCCTTTTGCCCCAAAGGTAATAAAGTTTTCATAAACCCCAAGAAATTTCCCAGAAGACAAAATCTACCATGCTCTTCTAAATAATATTACAATTGACATCTTAAAACCAAGTTCTAATTTTTCATTTACTTTGAAATAAAAAATTCAAATAAACCAGACTCTAGAGAATACTCAGGAAGTAAATGAATTTGGTATCAGACCAAATATTAGTTTGAATACCAGCTCTAAACCTTAGAAACTCTGTAACCTTCGGTGAGTTATTACATTTCTCTATGCCTCAGGCTTCTAAGGGAGTTAATATGGTAGTCGAACACAATAATTCATTAAGAACATAGGACCACACCTGGGGAGTAAGTGCTCAATAATGGTTAGCTATTGCTTTTGTTGGTTTCCTTTCTTATCTCTAACGACTGCAATTACCAGTGCCACTGGTGTTAGTCAGATTAGGCCGGTGATTCTTCAGTGACTAATTAATCCAAATTCTCACTGGCCCAAGCATATAAAAATTATTCCTCATACAAAGGAAGAAGACCCCTGTATGTCCTCCCATTACCACACACATACAGTGCAGCTGTCCCCGTGCAGTGACCCAAGCAACTCAGGCTCCTTGAGGTTTTCTGGGAATTTTGGTCTACTTTTTCATTTTATTAGGCCGGGATTGGTTTTCTTATCCCCTGCATGCCATTAACACCTACAGTTTAATTTTCTATGTTGGTAGCTGCCCACAGAGCAATTTCAAGCTCCCAGATTTGCTTATCTATTTGTTTTTCGATTTCTATTGAGTGAGTGGGTGTGTGTGTTGTGGAAGGGCAGAGAGGAATGCAGGTAGAGCGAGGCTTTGGGGAATGTCTCATACTCCCATCTGAGTTTGGCTGTTTGGCAAATCATTTAGAAATATGTTTGTTGTGGTTTATTCAACCTGTAGGTGTTTCATAGCAGGAGAACTAGTTTGCCTCACAGCCCAGAAGCAGAAGTTAAACTTGGCAGCTTGATTTTTATTTTGTTTTAACTGTGTGTGTGTGTGTATATATATATATATATATATATATACTTAAAAAAGAGGAAAACATTTCTTACAGAATATGTCATTCATTCTTACTTAAGTAAATGACTCAAGAAAAATAAATAAAAATATACATATATGTGTGCATATATATGTGAGTTAATGTTTTAGTTATATGATAGCTATGTGATCAATGATGTATAGTCAGTTCCTAACTTCTACTTTTAACATGATTTTGATCATTATTTTTCTTACTTTCATTTTGTTATGTTTCTTAAATATATTTTTAAAATTTATGTCATACATTTTTGAAAAAAGCAATGTCCAATGTTAATTAGCTTGAGAAATTAATTAATTAGGTTTTTTTCTGCCTTTTAATTTAATTTGGGGATTTCTTTTATATTACTTATGAGTCTCACTATTTAATTTTAATTTTTATTTTTTTAAGATTTTATTTATTTATCTTTAGAGGGGAAGGGAAGGAGAAAGAGAGAGAGGGAGAGGGAGAGAAATATCAATGCATACTGCCTCTTGTGCATTCCCTGCTGGGAACTGGCCTGCAACCCAGGCATGTGCCCTGACGGGGAATCGAACCATGATCCTTTGGTTCACAGGCTCGCGCTCAATCCACTGAGCTACACCAGCCAGAGCTCACCTATTTAATTTTTAACTAGGTTCAGAATTTCTTATTCTCCTCATAAATCCAAAGAGGAACAGAGGTAGAAAAATATAATACAGTATAGACACATCAACTTTGAAGGTTTTTTGTTTGTTTTTTTACATGAAGAAAAATAAAAATTTATTTTTGAGCTCAACTGAAATTTAAACTTTTATGTTTACATATGTCTTGGTTACCTTTAAAACAGTCAACATGGTACAAATATTTTATTGCTTCACTGGCAATGATTTTTTTAAGTAAGTAAAAAATGGTAAGCTTAAAAAATTCCATTAAAGAACTCGAAACTCAGTGTAACTCAGTTTCCCAAAATCTTAGTTAAAATTTGACAATCGAATGTAATTATAGGTTAAATGTCCTGCAAATGGACTCTTTTATATGTGCTTGAACCAATGACTTAAGAGGTGGAGTGCATATCAAAGAATCACAATCAAAGAAATGAAAAAGTAAGCAGGAACATTAAAATGTTACCCATCTCAGGGGGGTTTGCCCCTTGGAGTGCTGTTTTTAGAACAAGACATGGTTGTCTCAGGGTTGATTTATTTACTTGCGACAAGTAAAGAAGACAGGAAATTCATAGCCAAAGCTCTGTCTCACCAAAGAAAGGCTTAGCCTTTGCTTATATACACTGCTTGGTCGATTACATATTGCTTTCTTTCTTTTTCTTCTTTCTTTCTTTCTTTCTTTCTTTCTTTCTTTCTTTCTTTCTTTCTTTTTTTTTTTTCCAGTTGACTACACAGATCAAGCTTATTCTGTTTACAGCAGGTCTGCAAAATACTGTCGTACCTTTGAACACTTAGCAAAAATAGCATTTAGGAAGAATGGCCCAGACCTTGAGACTCTAGTCCAATCTAATAAAATAACTGATTAAATTTAAATCATGTTAAGATGGCATTAGGTTTCTCAACAGTTGACAAACTTGATAGAAAACATTGTCATCCTATTTATGATTT
Source organism: Glossophaga mutica (assembly GCA_039655065.1). Taxonomy (NCBI): domain Eukaryota; kingdom Metazoa; phylum Chordata; class Mammalia; order Chiroptera; family Phyllostomidae; genus Glossophaga; species Glossophaga mutica. Next base: position 167,894,879 of record CM077304.1, on the reverse strand, counting down.
TATAATATCAATAATGATGGGGAAATAATATATTTTAACAAGGTGTTTGCCTATTTTAAACAGCAAAGATAAACATAAAGAAATGAAATTTTAATTCAATTTCATAAAAGGAGTCTTTCATCCAAGTGTTCCATCTAATGTACCAGTGTACTATTAAATCCCCAAATTCAGTGCGAAAGATGTTCATCTGCCCAGAGTCAAAGGTGGCATGATGCACTGAAGGTTCTGGTGCCCAGAGCTATGCTATTTAAAATCCTTCTTAGCCACTCTTTGAGAATAGTGGTGTGGTCCCAGAAATACTGTGATGCTGAACTGCACATGCTGGGCCCGCTGGCTTCAGAACACACATGATCATGATGCACAAGGAAATCCCACAGGCGGACGACAGCCGTAGGTAATGGGTTGTTCCTTTAAGGGGAAAGCATGGAACTCAGACCTGGACCGCGGGCAGAGCATGACGCTGGGTCACTGAACCTGACGGAGCTCTCCAAGCATGTGCTGTGGTCAAACGCAAGACAAGGGCCCCGCACAAAAGCGAGGCTCACAAATCGATGAACAATCCTCATGCATGTTCAGTGTGAAAGGCACTCATTGATCTTTTCATCAAACCCAAACTGATGGTAATAATCACTGACCCTATTCGTCTGTTTAAAATGTGCATCTTCCAAACAGCAAGTTTTTATAGAGATCGTTTTACTAGATAATGAGAAAACATTCTAAGTTTCTATAATTATTTTCAAATACATCTGAAAAAAATAAATTCCATGTACCCAGTGCAACATTTTGGAGAATCTTATTGAGATAAAAATATAAATAAATAGATAGATTGAAATTCTGATCAATATCCCAATTATCCTGTTACAGGAGATACCCTAGGATGGCATTTAAAGTCCAAATTTAACTGAAGGGCCATTTAGCTTTTTAGAGAAAGCATCCCAAAATGGGAGGCTACAAGTCACTTCTAAGTAAAATTGATGCTTCACACTTCCTGCCAGTGAAAACTTGAATGCACCTAAAATCAGAGCCGTTGGTTTCCATTAGGCACTGTCCTGACTCATGTAATTGTATGTGTTTACAACAGCACAGGATCCTTTAAAGTACATGTATTAAAACAAATATTTCATTAAAATGTGATTAGTTTAGCAGAGAAGGAGATTTTGGCCAACCAACATCATTTCCTTTGTCTTCATGCCAAAGACCTGTCAGACTAAACTTTTCTTGGAGTTACTTTCTTCCTGCTTTTCTTAGCATATCTTACAACACAGCCTCCTCATTTCAGAACAGATAACTTGAGAAAAAAAATGAAATCCTGAAATTTCCCTCTCACATTTATCATTATTTTGGAGACAATGTATTTTCTCTTAAAGTACTTTTTCTCCAAGTGATACTTTATGGGAATCGTCTTCAGAAAGAATGTAACAACCTAATACTCAGCAAATGCCTGCATTGATGGGCGATCTGGTAAAGCAGGAGTCCTCAACCTCCCTGTTAGGAACCCAGCTGCCAGCAACACTCCCATAAACTCCTCCTCCTGCAGCCCAGCCAACCCCATCCCCGCCCAGTCTATCCCTGGTCCTTGTCCCTGGTGCCAGAAAAGTTGAGGGCCGCTGCCTTCAAGTTCTCTTATCTGTGTCTGCACACATGCCTCACGGTTTGTCTTTCCTCTCCTTTCACGATGCAAGATTCTCTCTAACAAGGACTCTCAGATGCAGTTCCTTTTGAGGAAAACTGACCTGGTGCCCTGGTGCACTGACTTCTTAGGAAGTTTGTTTGCAGACACTTGCGCTTGACATTTTGATATCACTAAATGGTGGCTGACAATTACAATAGTATTAAAACGGGAATGAATTTGTAAGCGATGTTGCTTAGTAAAGAAACTTATTTTGAGTATTAAATGTGTTAGGCTTCCTGGTGATTATAGTAATTTTAACATTAATCATCATTTGATAGAAATAGTCTTACATGATCAAAGAAAGAAATTACCTGCAGTTATTTGGGGGTATAAAGTATAAGTTTAATTCAAATTTTCGAAGCAATTCAATGTTCTGACCTCGAATTTTAAATTTTTTAAAAAAGAAAAAAGACAGCATAGAAACAACATCCTCTCTCAGAAGACTGTAAGATAGTGTTGTGATTTAGAGAAGACAGGGAAGAGAAGTTTCAGGGCCTCTCTTCCACGTTCTCCTCACTCAACCCAAAACACCCCAAATAAAAACACAGACGAAGCAAAGCACCGTTTGTTACAGAAATGAAATTTCAAGGTAATTAAGCCATTTCTTGCAATTTGATTGCTCATTTAAGCCTCTTTTTTTAAAGACATTACGCAGCCAGTAGGGAGCATAGAACTGCATTTCTTTCAAATTTAGATTTTCATATTTGTTGAAATGTTTAGTATGTAACTAAATTAATTACAGCCCTGGTGAGGTAACTCAGTTGGTTAGCACATCATCCTGCAGACCAAAAATTTGAGGATTTGATTCCTGGTCAGGGCACATGCCTAGGTTGCAGGTTCAATCCTCATTTAGGGCACATGCAGGAGGCAACCGATGGATGTTTCTCTATCACATCAGTGTTTCTGTCTCCCCCTTGTTCTCTCTCTAAAATCAACAACATTATCCTCGGGTGAGGATTAAAAGAAAAAATTAATTACCACTAATAAAATTTAGTTAAAAAAGAAGGTATAACTGGATAGATAATAAAAGCAGTTAAAATAATAACTAAAACAATAACAACAAAACCTAACCTCTACACATCTCCTACCATATTTCATCAGTGTCTAGTGAGTCTTATAAGTAATGGAAAATTCCAAGAAATAAGTGGAAAGCAGTTAAAAGTTCGGTAAAGGGAAATATTTTTGAAGAAATGTGAAACTGATATTCTACACAGAGGAAGACAGAATCACTAACATTTTTGGTTTGATTTTATTTACTATTACCTTATGGCCATATATAATTGAAGAAAACCTTTATAGTTTGTGTTATAGCTATCTAAACAGAGGCATTGACTATAGATTTTTCTAAAATACAAGTTGCCTTCCATCTTTTTCTCTTTTGTTCCTTTTTCTGAGATGCTACAGAATTCAGTTAATTCCTATTAAAGGAACTCTTCTATGTTCCATCTCTGTATCTTTACTTTTCATTAGAATAATGGAAGGAAAACAGTCCATTTGAGGGGCAGTGACTGGGAAATTGTTGAGTACACAGTTTGATTTTAAAAATACGAACATTTGAAAGCTATTGTTAAATTTAAACTATGAGCCGAGTGCTCTGCTCAGCACGGTGAGGAATGTGATGCGGTGCTGTGAGTGATCTTCCTGAGGGCCTGCCCTGACCCCGGCACAGGTCCTGGGCACACGACAAAAAACAATCTGGTCAAGGTTCCTGTTTTCATAGTGAGTGTATTCCAGTTGGAGGAGACATACTGACAATAAAGAAATAAACGCATCATAACCTCAGGCTAGCGATGAGTGATATGTAAAGAAATTTAAAAGGGTGATACAATAGAGAGTTACTGAATTGTTTCTTATAGTCACCTGAAGAGGTGACATTTAAGACAGCATCTGAATGAGACAAGAAGGAGCCAGCCCTGAGAAGGCCACAGTGAGGGCATGTGCATAAGTGGGAGTCAACCTTGCTTAACAGGTTAGCACACTCAGAATTTGAAATCCATGAAGCTTTCTGGCGGTACTAGTAATTTAAACATTTCTACTGATATTTTATCTAAAAAATGTTCGTGTGACCAAATGTGGATAAAATAGCTTGTACAAAGTTCTTATGTAGATAGACCTCAGCTCAGTAACTTTGTAAAGAATCTAAAGAAAGAGCAACACACAAAGTTATGCGGGGCAAGGGGTACACAGTTGAGTTTCAGAGTGGAGGTAGATAGGGGATTGCTCATTTAGAGCTTTGTAAACCAGGAGTTAGGATTTTGTTCTAATTTTGAAAAGAAGTCACCAGAGTTTTTACAGAAGAGGAGTGATGTGATCTGATTTACATTTTAGAATATCACCTTATCTGCTTTATGGAAATTTTATTGCAGAGACATCAAAGGTTTGAGCAAGGAGATGAGTTAGGAGGATATTCCTGAGTGGAGAGTTGTACCATTTATTAGAATTGGATACAATAAGGTGGAACACATTCAAGAGGAACATTCCAGGGTTTCACACTGGCCAGAACTTGTTTAAGATGCCAGTCAGACAACTGTGCAAAAATGGCAAGAAGGCAGTCTGGTTGGTGACTGTGGGGTTTCAAGGAGCATTTCAAACAGTGATGGTGTTTAAAGTCATAGAACTGGATAGATGACATACCCTATGTGCATTGTGTAGAGTGATGGGAAGTAAAACTGGGCCCAGGATACAGCTCTGACTTACTTCAACCTTTAGAACCAGGAGGAGGCACCCGCCAAGGACAATAAGAAGGCAGTTGTAGTGAGGTAAGAAGTGTGTACTGTCATGGAAGCAAAGGAATGGGTGATTTCAAGAACTAAAAAGTAACTGAGGTGTCAAATTTTTCAATTATTTTTCTAGGTGAACAAACAAAGAGAAAGGGACAATAGTTTCTGGTAAATGTGAGATTAAGCAGGTTTGTTTATTTTATTTTTATTTATTTTAATTTATTTTTTACTAAGGCAAGAGGTGTTTAATACATGTGTATATTGATGGGAATCAGTCCAGTGGATAAGGGAACAGAAACAGTATAAGAGTGAGGTGAATGCCAAATCCAAAGCACTGGCATGCATTTTGCCCAGTTTTACAAGGACTAAAATTTAGTTTTTCAGCAGTTGTTTGATGCACACTTAGCGCCAGGCTGGGGGCCACATGCTGTGAGACACTAAGGGCAGATACAGTCCCACGCTTGTCCTTTATTATCCACTCCAGTGGTAGAAATAGACTGGTTCACACACTGCCTTGTGTTATTAAGCAACAGTCAGAATCTCTCTCTCTCTCTCTCTCTCTCTCTCTCTCTCTCTCTCTCTCTCTCTCTCTTTCTCTCTCTCTCTCTCTCTCTCTCTCTCTCTCTCTCTCTTAAGAATCAGAGGATTTTCAGAGGTACTTTTTTTGGAAAAAAAAATGAAAGAGTGCTTTAATATCACATTTAAGTCAGCATTCATTATGCGCTACTTCTCCAGATGATGGCAATGTTCTAATTGGTCATTGGTAGATTAGCTGTGGTGTAAATGTGTCATTTGAAGGTTCTCTTTCAAACAGATTATAATAACCTTACGTGTTGTGTAGTATGCAATCAGGTGATAAAAATGGTCACTTTGCAACTGACACTGTTTCCCCTTAATTCTAGCCAGAAAACATTTGATGATTTTTAGGTTAAAAATGTTTCCACTATTTTTAAAGACTAGGACATGACTCAAAAGATCAGTTCCATTTTTTAAATTTAATGTCCAAAGAATGTTACATCTTAACAAGTTTTTGACATGTTTTTCAGATATTTCTCTTCTCTCTACTAATATGTACACACATTTCTCTTTACCTCTCCCCACGATAAGGTTGTGACTAATGTATCTTTACATGTTTTTTCTTCTTTTTATCATTTTGTTTCACTGCTGAATCCCTTGTACCTAGAACAGTAGTTGACATACAGGAATGTCTAACTAAAAATGTGCTGAATAAATGGGTAACGTGAATCTTTGCAATTCTAACATCACATAGTATAATAACGCCTGGCCTAGAGGTGATGCTCAGATATTGGACAGGTCACGTGAACGGAGAAGGCTGTCGAAGCTTGAGACTGGAGTCACCTCCTTTTACAGAGTCAGTGACACTCAGGTCCTGCTTGGTCGTGTTCATAAGATATGACATTGCAGCAAAACAGTGTTGCTGAATCTCATCTTGTCATTTTATGGGTGAATATGAGCTTCTGACCACATTAACTAAAAATTTCAATTGGATTGTTCTATATGTTCATTTCCATAATAGGAAACAGTTGAAGGGACATGATGATAATTATGTAAACATGAAAACAACTTATAACATATTATGATGCTTAAAACTTATCAGGAACAACATATTTAAAATCTTTGAAGAAAATTTTATCAAAATAATTGAAAAAAGGGATACATATTGAACACCAGTGATAAAAAGATTCATGTTCAGATGCCATCAAAATACTTATTTTACATTACATGAAGATTTCGGCTTTTGGGAAGTCATAATGCCTGTTTTTACACACGCACTCAAGTTCTAAAATTTGTATAACATAGTACATTCATGTTATGAATTAGGTATAAAAATCTTAGAGGTAACTTAATAAAAAATGGTGAGTATTAATGAGTAGAGGACCTTTTTGGTTTTGAATTTGAGAAAATGGCAACGATTAAAACAGGTTTCTTACCAGGAGTCCTAAAATTTAGATCAATAAAACAAATGATGAATTTGATTTGATAGGAATGATCTTATCATTTTATGACTCTATCATTGAAGTACAAGTAGTAAATATAGCACAAAGTAATGGAAATGATTGGATTTAGTCATACTGCTCAATTTTCACTTCAAAATGTGATGTTTTAAAACCTATATCCCAAGTCTCCAGAGTATGATTCCTTTCAATCAAAAACTCTGAACGCCTTTCACCTTCTTGTCAGAGATTTTCCAACTTGAAATTTGGTCTCATACATCAGCTGCCAAAGCTTGACAATTGACATTTGAAAGAGTTAACCTAAGGGACATTATAGTTATTTATTCCTATAATTTCCTCTCAAATTCTCCCTTTGAACAGGGCAGACAACCAGCAAGCCATGAAACTGGACTCTATTATTCTGTCCATAGAAACACTTTTACTGAAACAGGGTTTAACATTTTGTCCTAAGGCTTATACTGGCTTGATTTACCTAGGAAAAGGTCGTACAACGTTACAGGTATTGTCTAGTACAGTGTTCAGCATGTCTTACAATACAGCCTGCAAGTAAATTTTTCTTGAAGATCAATGCTAGGTGCGTTTTCTTTTCTTTCTTTCTTTTTTTTTTTTTTGTGATCTTTTTATTTTTTCTGATGACCTGTGCTTTTTCATAATAGATAATATGAATGATATTACTCAGCCATTTAGTCTTTTACTTCAGTTGCTAAGCAACCTAGTTTAATGCTTACTAACTTTATTTGTCCTTGCTTGAGATGCTTCTAATTAAAAAATAGACACGATTTTAATTATTCTTGTAATAAAAAGTCTCAATTGAATCTAGTTTACTCAGATTTTGAAATTTATGTTTTTGGTATAGTATACAACCATATGTGAGTTAATAATTGGCTTTGCTAAAATTTGATTGCTGTAAATAACCACCTGTGCATCACAACAAAAATCACATAATCAATACCATATCAATAGTAAGACTATTTATTGGTCTTACTATTGATGTATTTAGTAATACATTGGGAATGTATCATTTGAATTCATGAACTGAGCAGGGTTTTAGATTCTTTGGATATAAATTATGTCCTGTATCCTTCACTTATTAACGGGCCTTCTCATCTTGAGCAACTGACCTGTCCAAGCCTTTGTTTCTTAATTTATAAAACATGCATAAATAATAGTATCTAATAAAAATTGTTTTATATATTCTAAAAAAAGATACGGGAGGTAAATCAACTAGAATTTTAGTATATATGGCTGTTCTATGAATACTATCTATTCTATTTCATAAACAGTAATTATTAATTATTTTTGTTAAAACTATGTTTTTATCTAAACAACATCTATAATAAAATTTGTGAATTAAGCTAGTATTTTTCATCTTAGATTTTTATATATTGCTTAAAATTATTCTATCATTTAAGAAGCAAAATAATTACATCTGTATTTCAGAGCTCTGATAATTCTAGATATTTATATCCCTGGGTCTGTAAAAAAGAAATTATTTTATTGCTTCATCAATTCACCTTTTTAGGACTTGGGTCTTTAATGTATCCTTCAGTTTACTATTAAATGTGAAATTAAAATAGTTAACAAGGTATTATTATTATAGAACTTTAATCATAATGGATATTTTTTTAAATATGACTTATGAAGTTTCAAAGATAAAATTAAATATTGTATCAACAGAAACTTTCTTAGTATGGAAAATAAATATACCTCTTATTTCCAAGATTTCTTTAAACCTACATGAAAATACGTTGCCATCCAAAGAAAAACAGGTTTTAGTCAACCTCTAATATTGTGTAAACGAATAAAATAAGTTCCTGCTGTTAAGAACTATAAAGTCAGACCATTCCCTCATATCATTAATTAATGCTTAAAGCAGCCTTTTGAGGCTGATACTGGCATCATTTGGATATTCTCAAGGAGAAAACTGAGGCACAGATAGATTTGCAATTTTCCCAAAGCCGTACACTTTGCAGGAAAAGGATCTGGCTAGAATCCGCATTTATCTGACTCAGAACTTGTTGCTCTGAGACACTATGCTATAACTTCTTCAAAATGTGTGGTTGTGCTCCAAAAATAAGACACAGCTTAGTGCAAAAGGACTGGAGTAGAAATTTTAAGGCCTTACTTCTTCCTCTGTCTCTGTTAATAACTAGCTAGGAGTCCTTAGGTAAGTTGATTCACCACTCAGAAACTCAATTTCTTTTCTGTGTACAATTATGAAGTTGAAACATAGGCTCTCTAAGTTCCCATCTGATTATAAAGTTCTTGCTTTCATATATTTTTGTACCATGCCAGCTTGAGGTTAAAATGTGGGTGCCATAACAGTCACCACATTTTTTTTCTGGTTCTAACCCTTCCTTTCTCAGCGCTGGGAACATTGCCTTGCAAACTCCCTCTTAGAATTTTTAAACAAGTGTCTCAACCATGTTCTGGATCACAACCTGACATGTGATGGCTGATGTTTCTTTTCTTACCCTGGCTTTTGTGATGATTTCCACTGGCCAGAGCACTGTCCAGTCTCTGCCCTCTGTAACAGATTACTAAAGAACGTTATGCCAGAACCCGTTTCACTGACTGAAAGAAAGTGCAATGCAACATTTTGTTTCTTTGGTTTTGGTTTTTCTTTATATTTGAGACCCTTTTCTCTAAAGCTTAGTCAAATATGCACTAGGAAAACATAAGATAATCTAAGTGACAAACTATTTTTCTCTGTAACTAAATCAAATTGTCCATAGACTTTTACTTTACGCACCCTCTATTTACTTGGCATAAATTTATATCTCAAATATTCCAATCATTTCCACTCATATTTTTAAAATGAGCTTGTGCTACAAACTATCCGAACAGGCTTGGGCATATAAGTAACAAAATTCTAAAGTGACCTCAGTTTATCGAATTTTGAAAGCTGTTTCTGTATTGATTATGCAGGAGTCTACCATAATCCACTACCCCTCCTTGACTATCATTTTATAAGGTTTAGTGATTCAGAATTGAGCTGAACAAGTGATGTGGACACCGGCTAGCAGTGTCCGCATCATTATGGATGAAATAAAAACATACACTCGGACTACTGAGTCCGGTGGAGGAAAAAGGACGACAGTGTGACTTTTCTCTCAAGGGGAACAAAGTCCATGGCCTCTGCCATGAAAGGCCTTTATTTTATCTCTCTTTATGATCTCACCTTTAACAGGAACCTAATCAACAAAACAAACAAACAAGCATAATATAACCAAAGAAATGGAAATTGGGAACATGCTGAAAGTCACCAGAGGGGAGAGGGGAGGGAATTTCAGGGGAAAAGGGGAAGGATTTACAGGAACAAGTATAAAGGACACATGGACAAAAACTATGGGGGGGGGTGGAAATGGGAGGGAGGTGGGGAGGGTTGGGGTGGCGGGTTCGGGTGAGAATAAAAGACAGAAAACTGTACAAGATCAACAATGAAAATAAAAATTAAAAAAAAAAAAAAAAAAAAAAAAGATGGTCCTCACTCACTACGCCCTGGTTACAACAAAGGAGCCAACACCCCTAATCACATCACAGAAGAAGGATATTAGCAAATGAAAAGGCAAAAGTGGTTGAGCCTGTTACACTGGTCCCTGCAAGGTTTAGCACTTGCAGGGTGAGGGACTTTTCAGCAAGAAGCAAAACAGTTTAGGTATATTGCAAATCTGATTACCCACGAGAGAGAACCTATCTGTAGGTGTGGGTCCTGTGCATCTCTGAGTGGGAGCTGGGCCCACGCCATGCAGAAGGGTCTGCCACAAACAAGGCCCAGCTTTTCACACCAGTAAGGAAACAAATGAATGCATGAATTGTCAGTGCAGTATAATGAATGCACATTGGAATTAGTCAGGTCTTGGTTACAGTCCAAGCCTTCCACATACTAGCTCAGTGGTCTTAATTCTCTTGTCTCAAATGTGTCATTTATAAAATGAGGATTTTTTTTTGTGAATTCCAAAATATATAAAATAATGTAAAGTGTGGCAATGCAATAAATTCTGGCTATTATTACTAACAATTTTGCAAAGTATTGGAGTAGACAGAAGGAAAAATAGGAGAGATCATGTGGTTGGGCAAGTGAAGTGCATTGGCCTCTCTATGTTTCTGGAATGTACACATTTTCTCTTGAAGCAGTTTTATAAATTCACTGATGATCTGCATCATAAGCCTGTTGCATGTGGATTTAAACAGTTATATTTGTATAAAAAGTAGTGTCAACACAAATCTATACTCAAAACACATTTTAAGTTATCAATGATTCCTCTTACATTTCTGTTAAAACTGAAGCATATAAACTGTATAATAAACTGTAAGTGCTGATTCCATAAGAAGAAACCACAGCATCGGGGTAGCTGGCCATACCAGGGTGGTGATGCTGTATCTCTGGAGAGGGCGCCAGCCCTTGCTCAAGCTGCCTGGCAGGTCAGGAGCACGGTGGGGGTTTGCAGTAGAGAATTATTGCACCTCTAGTGTGCCACCCCAACCAGGCATTTTCTTTTAAAACCTTTGTTCTAACAGGAGTGAAAATTTCAGAAACATGGATTTTTTTTTCTTGAGAAATACAAAGAAGCATACTTTGGAAGACTGTCCCAGAAGTTCCTTCTTAAAATAGAGCTATAGCATATGTGAAGACCGCTCCAGTTATGAGGAGAAAATATATAAAGTGTCCACTGAGTTCAGTTTTTCATAAACAAATACATCTGTGCCTCTGGGCTCCAGTAGTTTTCTCAGTGCCCTGTAATTCAGATGTGCCTAAAAATGCCATACTTCAGGAGCTGTTGCATATAACTTTTAAAATAAGTAAAAGACCCTCTTCAGTTAATTTTCATTTTAAAAAATTATGATATATCAAATGTGCCTGCAATAATGATTTCCCAAATGTACTAGAATAGGTTATGTGTGCAATTAACTACTAGAAGGTGACGTTTTGCAGAATCCTATGAATGCTCTGATCCAAAGTGATTTTTTACCTAAATATTCACATGAAGAAAATTTACTTGGAAAGATAGTTTGAGTCCATCAGCAGAGCATGAATAAAGCCATTGATTCTGCTTTCTTTTTTTGTCTGTGAACATTGGTGTTTTAAATTCTATGTCTGTACATACAGTACATAGTTAAACTTTGTCCTTAAAAATTTTTAGTATGTATCACAGGCAAATATAGATATTTAAGTATGAAAAAAGATAAAAGATGAAAAATACAAAGTAAAAAAATCTCTAACAATAAAGCCACTTAAAATTTTATCAGTACTTAAAGGATAATGTTAGTGCATGTCTCATTTATGATGTTTATTTACAGAAGCCATTGGACACAGATAAAAATAGATATTCAAATTTTCTGTGACAATCTTAATTTTCTATTCTTTATAACTTGACTCTATAATACCCTAAAATTTCTAATATATAGCAAACAAAGTAATTTAGTCAAGACCAATAATACTTAATATAAAATAATGTAAGGTAAAATATAATTTATTAAACTGAGTGTTAATAATTTGGAAATTGGGAAAAAAGTAAATAAATTGGAGGTCTGGATTTTCTTAAAATTATAAATTTATAATTTATAAAATTTTATAAAATTGATCCAATTATTTGACTTCTTCTATAACAAATAAAGTGTATAGTAAGGACCTCAGAAGAAATCATACATGAACTTGCTTAAGATATAGAGAGATAAGGAATCAATGGATTTCCATCTGATTTTCATAAGTAACATATATATATATATATATATAGTTCCCCTTAAACCGTTAATTAGAATGAAGTTCAAAATAATTCATAGAAAACAATTTGAAGATTATAAAATTTAGAGCAAAAAACTCATAGTATTAATAACTGAGTTTCTAAAATATGCTTTTTTAGTTGTAAAGAGAAATAAATGAATTCAACTTGCATATGTAAGAATTTAAAATGGATCATGTGATTATATATAACAAAAAGGTTGTTAAAGCATTATTTCATAAAAGAAACAATTTACCGTGCTTTGTCTGCCCTGGTCATCATAATCTGAGCAGAAGTAATCAGGTTTACTCTACCTATCCGGATACTTCGTGACACAAGAAGGGAGAGTTCTTTGATTTGAATCCTGGGAAAGATCAGGGAAATGATGTCGTCAACTAGTATGGAGCGGACTTTATAAATTTCATTTTACATTAATTAAAATCTCATGAGAATGTCACATGCTACTGAGTTCCAGGGTGAAATTCTGATGTAAACGACACCCCCAAGATACCTTCGCCTCTGACTTAGCCAGAGGAGTTAAACGTCAGATGCCCTTTGTACCAGGTTTTGTAGATCATCTTTTAAGTCCATCCTTTTGGCTCCAGCTAGTCTATTGTAAGATGACCTGTTATTATTTTAAATAATTTATATTTATTTTCCATTTGAAGCTTTGAGTTATTGACTTTTAGTTTTATTATTGTTGTTTTGTTTTGCTAAGTTGTTAAGTTCTTTATCCATGTCATGTGGCAAAAAGGTACTTCCACTACACTTTACAAATTATTTCTGCTGCTGCTTCTTCTCCACAACCTACAAACGGGACTCTCTGTTTCCAGGGTATCAACACTCTCCCTTATCTTTTTTCTGTGGAGGCTGTGGTCCCTGCAAGATGTGAGTCAATGTGAAGTGCAGAGTGGCCTTGCACACTAATGACACCACACAAGTGAAGGTTACTTTCTGGAGCACTGGATAGTACTTTGACCACTGAATGAAATAATAAGGACTAAAATGAAATTTTTGATGGCATATCAAAGAACAGTTGAACATAGAAAATGATATAATAGTTACTGTGTACTTACATAGGCATTAGGCACTTGCCAAGTCTTTTGAACAAATTAATTTTCATGACAAACTTGCAATGATGGGGGAGGGTTAAACTATATATCAAATGTCACAGGTATGACAAGATGGCATTAAATTCCTTGGAGGGTGACTCTTGTCCAACACTGTGTAAGTTCTTTTAGTTTCTGTGTAGTTTGTGTGTGTGTATGTATGTGTATACATGTAAACATATATGGATATCCATATATATACACAGATACACACACACACACAGGGATGTTTTATATAATTCTGAAAGGGCAAGTTAAATTAACACAGTATTGAACAACATTCACACTGGAAAATAATGTCAGATGGAATTGCATTTATTTTCCTTCCTCTTCCTCTTCCCCTTCTACTCTTCCTCTTTCTTTTTCTTTTTAAGACATGCTATGTATCTGCTTTTCTCATTTGGAGTTTGAGGTTCCTTTTTTTGATCTTTTCTATGTCCTCCTTCCATGAGTAGGTGTTCACGGAGAAGTCATTCAATAAATTATTCCTGAATACACACATGGATAACTAAACAAAATATTGTTGAAGGGTTCCCTTAAAGAGGTTGAAGGGAAGCTGTTGTCATGTAGAGCTACTGTCTGATGGTTCTTGGAACGAATACTTGGTGCTACACCTAGACCACTGTTGGGTGGCAGTTCTTGCAGTCTTCCGGCATGAAATGAAGGAAAGCAAGGAGAAGCTGGATCTGGCCAGGCATCTGTGCTCCCAGCTGGGAGGTCTTGTTAATCCATTTTACAGAGGAAGAAACTTTGTTACAGAGGATTAAGTCACATGCTCATGGTCACAAGACTGCTAACTGGTGGTACCAGGATTCAACTAGAAGCAGTCTGTCTTTCAAATCCAAAATCTTATCTATTTGTTTCTGTAGATCTAGAAACAAACAACATATGCACGAGCATATAGTCAGAATCACTAGTGCTTGAAGAAATTCCAATCAATGCAGAGTTTATAAACATCAACCCTAATCTATCAAAAGTTGGGAAGACCAATGTGCAGGAAAACACCAGGAAGGACAGCCTTCAGGTACTCCGCTGGTTTGACAATGAATTGCAGTAATTTTGGAAAGTCATTGTCAGTATCTATCAGAGAGCTTACGTGGCACGGAAAATTCTGCCTATACCGATTTGTCCTGTAGAAATAAAAGCATCAGTGTGTAAAGAAAAACATGCAGAAATGTAGACATGCCAGCATCTATAACAGTGTTATTGGTAATAACATAAAATGGGAAGCAACCTGAATGTGCATCAATAGAAGAATAAATGAACAAATTGTAGTATAACATTCTATCAAATGTTATGAACCTATGCAATTAATGTTTCTATAACTCTAAAAAATATGGTAAATTCATAACTTTGAAAATTACTTGATGTTCATAGTGCAATCTGAGTTTTAAACCAAATAAAGGAATATTTTTATAAGTATGTTGCTATCAGCATGAGACATCTATGGAAGAATACATACCATGCTGTTAACATTGCTAACTTCAGAGTAAAGAATGAGGAAAGTAGAGAGCACACAGAAAGAAGTGTAATTAATTTTTGATCATCTTTATTTATATATTTCAATTTTTAACTTATTATATTGAGCACCTAAAACTTTTGTAATGACAAAAATATTAAGTATAGAATGCTTCTCAGGAAGCTAAATAATTTGATATGTCTTAAGAACATTTAAAACAATGTTTATTCATTTGAAAATGTGATAAAATAAAAAACAATTCTGATTAAAAGATTTTATATTAATAAAAATGTGATGGAATTGAAATGTTATAAAATATAATAAAAGAAGTTGATATTTTAACATTTTACTTTATGAAAAGCAATTTATATAAGAGGTCTTCAAGCATTGTGCAGATAAAGTGACCTCTATAAAAATATAGCAGTGTGAGAGAAATCTGAGTAGTCATCTGTTCACCGTATATATCTCTATGGAGAGAGAAAAATTGTACCTTCTCATTTCATTTATATTTCAGCAACTACAAATATTATGTTGACCCACCAGACTCTAGAACAGAACAGGTAAACTTCCAAAAAGCAGTAGTTTATGCTTAAGGGAATCAACAATTTCTTAGATGTAGCCATTAACGGAGCCTGGAAATCTTGCTTTTATGCAATATTTATATTTCTCATCAGTTCTATTAAGAAGACAAGCATATAAGAAGCTGAGTTTGCTAATGATGGGTTCTTTAGGTCACTGTCTCTCATTTTAAAAATAATGTACAAGATCAACAATTAAAATAAAAATTGAAAAAATAATAATGCTGATAAAAGGGGAAGAGAGAGAGAGAATATCACTATGGAAGAACCAGTACACAAAATTAATTTTCCAAACACTTTTAATTTCAACATCTCAATTTGTGTGAGAGACACATTATTCACTTGATGCAATGGGTGTGCGAATAGTATTCAAATATAACCTCTATTTTACTTAAACAAAATTCATGTGAGTATTTGATATATTTGGTTAAAGTATTAACAGATTTGGATAAAATGGTATAAAACATGATAAGGTAATAATAGACCCAAATGAAAGGTCCTTTTACTGAACTTGTACCTATCTCCATGCTAATAATATGCCATGCATAGTATTGAGAAGGCCCAAGTATATTTCAAAAAATTGGTAATTTAAATTTCCATTTCATACATATGTATCTCACTCTCATTTGCACTCTATAATTCACCTCTGAGTGATAATTTCTAAGGTTATAATATATTATAAATACATTTTCTACTTATATATCTATAAATACTTGTCAAAGTTGAAATGTTGATAATATAACTGATGTGATCAGTTTAACATCACAAAAGACTATTTTTCTTTTAAACCTTTAAAGGTGTTCAAATGTAATGCTACATACATGGTATACTAGAGCTTAATATATTATAGAGCTGTTGTACTGATAGAATCAGAAATACATTTGCAAATGTACTTTGAGGGTAATTTCCTGTCAAGTGTCAAATTTGTTAAGATCTTGAGTAACTTTGCCCCATCTGAAATGCAGATACTCTCAGACTTACTCATTATGATAGTTGTTGAACTCTGTTATAAGATATGGCCAATAAAAATGATCTATTAATCTACTTGGAAAAAGCCATCTATAATTAATTCCTGCAGATAAATAGCATTCACATTTTGATAAGGAACATAAGTACCAATAACTCTTCCGCCTATACAGTTTTATGTGTCTCTCTTCATAATTATCATTTTGGAAAGCTTTCAAGTGATACCTCTTATTACAGTAGAATAGTTTCCTGGTAAAGTCCTGATATATGTGTCCTTATTTAAGGTGAGTTCTAAGATGTCTAGGTCAAAGCTAACAAAGTCAAGTGTAATTTGAAGGTATCCAGTTGAAGTACTCTTGAAATACACCTAGAAGCAAGAAATTTACTGCCAGTGGAAATTATTTGCTCTTATAAAATATGCTGTGAAAAGTCAAATTATCATATAGATGTGAACATATTACTTTTCTTGAAGATATTTTACCTTTTTATGTTCAGATATACTAGTGTCTCTTCATGAACCTGGTGTTTATAAACACACAACAGATTGCTATTTGTGAAATGAGATTCTGACATTAGATTAAAATTAAACATGGGTCTCAGGAAAAGCTTAATCAGTCACTTTTTAAAAAACTTTTGGTAAACAAAACATATTTGAACCATAAATCTGAATAATGCTTAATTTTTTTTCAAAAATTGGAACACATGGTTACTTTGTCTCTCCATAAAGTTTACTTCTCCCTATCTTATATCTTCTAAATTTATAGCTATCTTTTTTTCTGGGATTTTTTTTTTTTACAAATTCATTATTGTATCAACTAAGTCTAATATAAATAAATCAGTTTACAGCATATATCATTCTTTTACTTGGCTGTTAAATCACTCTGCATTAACAAATTTTTAGACATATCTGATTTGTAACTTCAGTTTGTTCTGATGCTCACATACAGCCCCTATTAAATTATGTTATATAGTTTATTCATATATAAGCTAACTATTAGTAGTATACACGCATCTTTTATAACTATACTGAATCCAGCCACCTGAGAACTACTTTATGAGATTTCATAAAATGCTTCATGATTTAATGAGATCATTTATTGTTTTTATTTCATCATACTAATGTATCACAATTTATGTTACAGACTTAAAAGTGTTGCAACAGATTCAACTTCAAATATCAATTCTGTCAAAATACAAGTTGATAAGAAGAATAAACTGACAGAACTTCTTTCCTTGAAAAATACAACCTGAAATATGGACTATGTCAAGATTCAATGACAGTCCAAACGTTGTGAAGACCAACTCTATCCTAAGAAGTCATCAGGTACATTAAAAAATGTTTGAAAGTTTGATTCCTCTTTTTAATATTATATAATTTACAGAGAAAGAACTTCATATGTTGATTGACTATTCATAAATTGTATGGTAACATTTTAAATTATCATAAAGAGAACTATATTCCTTATCAAAACAGACTTTCCTATATTTCTTGATTTTTTTCTAATAAATATATATAAATCTGGATTAAAATTGATATAAAAGGAAGTAAAAGGACAAGGCTACTGTCACTGTCACATTGTTAGTCCTCTATATCGTTATTGATACCTTAATGGGTCAGAGGCCTTCTCTGTATACCTCTTAGTAAAAGTGAATATGAATTTCTCCAGCAACACTTATAGAAATAAAGTTCACATGTGCTGCCAAAAACAGAAGCAAATTACAAACATCTAAAATAATTCATTCTACTTAAATTTAAAAACACTAAAAAGGTAGAAAATGTGTGGTTATTTATATTTATATAAATTATAAATAACACTTCCCAAAAGCAAGAAAATGGGTATATATGGTGAGAAAAAAAGAGGTGTAATGTGGGAGGAAACTATACATGTATATTATTTTTAAACTGAATTTATTCAAGTGGCATTGGTTAATAAAATTACATAGGTTTCAGGCATACAATTCTTTAATACTTCATTTGTACTATATATATGTTTAAAATGAGCTTTGTGTGTATGTGTTCCATACATTTTTGGTATGATTGCATTATTTTATTATACATTAAAAATGGAAACTGAACAGAAAAATTTGTATTAATGGTATTTAATATCTATGATTGATACTCATGCCTTCACTGAGTCATGTATGGTGTTCAAGGCGGCTCATGATAGAATGGCAGTGTTACAGCCAGAAGGCTGTTAGTTTCTATTGCAAAATGGTAACACATTTCTCATTTCCTTTTTTATTTTATTTTTTATTTTTTAACTTTATTTTTATTGTTGACACTATTGCAGATGTCCCATTTTTCTCTCCCTTTGCCACCTCCCACACTCTCCTCTCCCTTTCCCTCTGGCCATCCCCATGTTGTTGTCTGTATCTATGGGTTATATATTTATGTTCTTTGGCTAATCCTTTCACTTTCTCTCTTCCAGTCCTGCCTCCCTAATCCCCTCTGACAGATGTCAGTCTGTTCCATGTATCCATGCCTCTGTTTCTATTCTGTTCTGCATTTTGTTTTGAGTCCCAGGCAGCGCTGCCCTGGAGTCCAGAGTTCTACTACCAGAATGCTCATGGTGATTTAGGCTTTCTCTTTCAGGACTTCCACAACTACTACGATGGCTGAGCCACCATATCTCTCACCTGGATTTCTGCACTAGCTCCTCGGGCTTCTTCTTCCACCCTTCCCTATCTTCACCTTATTTATGAATCAGAAACCAAGTGGTTGTTTTAAACCTTATTGGATTATATGACTATGTTCAAAACACTAACCTTGTCACATTATTTCAATCTCAAACCCATCCCCATCCCCAGTCTATCAATTTCCTATACTCTGACCACTACTTTTTTCTCTCAAAGTATTTATCACCATTTCATTTACTTATAAATATGCTCCACCAAGGCAGAGCTTTTGTCTCAATTGATGTTTCAAAAAGAGAAAAAGGGAAAGAAGAGAGATTTCTACTTATAGTTCTACTAACCAGAGTGTTCAGAACTTCAAGTAATACCCCATCCTACCTAAACAGACTGATGCAGACATGCTAATGCTTTAACAAAATCTGAACAGAAACAGTACATCATATGTTCTCCAATGATATTGAATGATGATGGTCTATTTGAAAGTATATTAAACTTATCATAAGCAGAATGTCTCAGGTTTAAACATGTTACTTTTTTTCATTTTGTCTTTTTTTAAAGATTTTATTTATTTATTTTCAGAGAGAGGGGAAGGGACAGAGAAAGAGAGGGAGAGAAACATCAATGTGTGGTTGCCTCTCACACACTGCTTACTGGGGACCTGCCCCATAGTCCAGACATGTATTCTGACTGGGAATTGAACCCGTGACCCTTTGTTTCACAGGTCAGCACTCAATCCACTGAGCCATACCAGCCAGGGCTTCATTTTATCTTTGACCAGAAGTTTTTGAATTGATAGCTCATGGTGAGTGTCCGAATTAATATGGTGATGATAATAATTAATGGAATTAAAAATAGCCTGTAATTTATTTATAACAAAAATACAAAAATACATTATTCTTTCAGAGTTTAAATTGGTACTTTGATCTCATGAATATTCTTTTAAGAGTGTTATTTACAAACAAATTACTTGGCTACCAAAGAGACTCAATCAGCAATTCTAATTTGCAATTCTATGATTCACAAATTCATGGAACTTTTCAGAGTAGCAAATATTTCAACACTTTATCTTGTCTGGGTGTGTAACATTTTCTAAATTTTAAAAATATATATAAAAATGAGAATCCTGACTCCTGTGAGATATCAATCAACAAATGAAACATGAACATCTAGCTAATGAAATTCATCTACATACATTAATAAATTTTTGTGAGAAGTACATACTGCCATCAAGAGTTTGCCTTTTTACTATTTTTATTTCTAACATTTCCTAATAGTATACAGTTTTGGTAAGAAACAAAGTAAAATTATATGCGCTTTCTTGTTTCTATGTGTACATTCACATATATGCAAATATATGCTATTGTGAAATACTGGGATTCTTTTGTTCATTCTATTTTTTAAAGAGTATGGCTATAGAATTGCCTTAACAAGTTAAAAATTCTTACAAGTTTTGAGTTTAAAAGATTGATTTCAGAAAACTCTAGATTACAAGAATCCTAAGAAATAATGTTAAAATATAAGAAATGAAAATATTTTTATATACTCCTGTTTACATACCAATTATTTTCTTGACTAAGGGATCAATTAATATAAAATAGTTTTGGAACCATGGAATATTAAATATATGAAATATTGTTCACTTGCTTAGCAAGCATTTCGGGACTTTCATATTAAAGATTGTTGGAAAATTGCATCACACATTTAACTGCAATTGGATAAATTCTTCTCCCTTCTAATTAATTAGGCTTGTATCAAAGGACTTTACGCAGCTACTGAGGATTCTTCTGTTGTTCCATGGCTACACTTCAACCCAAGTCGGAACTGAAACCACATTGATAAAGGTAGATTCTTTGTGGCATTATAACTTCATTAAAGGAAGAATTGGAAACAAATATGTACCAAATATATATGCAAACACACACAAAGTACTTATATTTTTATATAAATTTGCTCGACTTTTTCAGAAAAGGCTTTACATCAGTACGAACAGTTTCATCTTTTTTTTTTTTTTTTGTCAAACAGATGACAGTAGCTGCTACAATCTCAGTGGCCTGTAGAAATATCTACTTTACAACCAGAGAAAAAGAGAAATTACTCACCTAAGTCTTTGTGTAACTTGTTAGTATAATTCCATAGCAAGGCTTTTAAAAAATTCTTAAAATATGTTTTTGTAAACTCAATTTTTTTCATGCATAATCTCATCTGTGTTGACCTTCCTGCTCATACATGTAATACATCATGTCTGCCTTATTACTAGAGCGCATCTGGGTGTGTAAGAGAAGAGCAGTAAAGAAATATCTACCAACTCTGTCTCCTTCATACATCCCCCAGGGCACATCAGTGTTGATTACACTGCTAGATGGCAAATGGCTAGGAGGATATGTGACATTCAGCACTATTCACAACCAGTCTGGTCAGATCAAGCAGGGCACTGGCCAGTACCATGTGGACATGAACCTTAGCTGGAAGATTTTTTGACCACCAAATAACACCAAATAGCAGTTACTGGAATGCTATTTTAGGTAAAGCTAAGAATCGAATTCTCCTTTCAATGATAACATTTATAAGCATAATATTATGGTATAGTAATAATACTAGGTATTGTTCATTGAGTGCTTACTATACCAGAGACACTCTTAGTGTTATAATCTTTAATGATATTGCAACTGATATGAGTCCACATGGTATGACCTCAGAATTTATTTTCTTGTCCACTGTCAGTTATCCTGCCTCTGCAAAGACTAGGAGATCCACTTCATTAAACTATTACTCACTATCTCTTTCTATAAAATGGGGACAATAATATCAATCTCACACTATTACTGAAAACAAAGCACCAAAAGAGGTCCCTGGCATGTGTAGACTCTAGACAATGCCAGTTTCATTTGCATAAAATGAATATTTCTCATGAAAATATGTGTATATGAATCATCTGTGCATGCCAGAGAAGTCAAACTATTCAGATTCTTTAGTTTTAATGGATTTATTACCAGTAAATTTTAATTTTTCTTTCTCTTTATAAAGAGGTGCCAGATCTCTGTAAAAATAAAACATCCAAAAAAAGAAATATCAAAGTTACACCACAATAACATTCAAAATAGATGAAAGAATATGCAGTATCTATTGAGTTTTATGATGAGCCAGATACCATAGTATTTGTTCCCCTTGCATTATCTCATTTAGTCTTCCATACTATAATTCTTTTTAATTAACATTCATATAACAGATAGGGAAACAATCATGGGTGATTTTGTTAATTTACCCTGGAGTCCATCTCTGGGACCTAATGCCAGACAAAGATTTATTTATTTTGTTTAAATTGTTGTTGTTCAAGTACAGTTTACTGCCTTTTCCCCCCACACTTCCCCACCACCCCAACCTTCCTCACCTCCTTCCCCTCTTTCCACCCTCCTTTGTTATTATCCATGTGTCCTTTATAGTTGTTCCTATAAACCCTTCACCCTTTCCCCCCTTTATCCTCTCCCCTCCTCACTCTGGTAACTATCAGCCTGTTCTCAATTTCAAAGTCTTTGGTTATATTTTGCTTGCTTGTTTGTTTTGTTGATTAGGTTCTATTTAAAGGTGAGATCATATGGTATTTGTCTTTCACCACCCGGCTTATTTCACTTAGCATAATGCTCTCCAGTTCCATCCATGTTGTTGTAAAGAGTAGGAACTCCTTCTTTCTTTCTGCTGTGTAGAATTCCATTGTGTAAATATACCATAGTTTTCTGATCCATTCATTTACTGATGGGCACCTAGGCTGCTTCCAACACTTAGCTATTGTAAATTGTGCTTCTATGAACATTGGGGTGCATAGGTTCTTTTGGATTGGTGTTTCAGGGTTCTTAGGATATAATCCCAGCAGTGGAAATGCCAGGTCAAAAGGCAGATCCATTTTTAGTTTTCTGAGGGAATTCCATACTGTTTTCCACAGTGGTTGCACCAGTCTGCAATCCCACCAACAGTGCACTATGGTTCTCTTTTCTCAAATCCACTGAGAAAGTCTATTGACTCAGAGTCCATACTGTTAACCAAAGTTTTCTCACTTGCTGGTAGCAAAAATATAAAATTTTCAGTTTATTATCCTTATATTTTTATTTCTCAACTATAATGTTACCTCAATACAAAAACTTTAAATTCATTTGAAATGCATTTCATCAAAAAAGTAGTTATCTACATAATTACATTTGATATGCATTCTAAAAATATAGGAAATGTCTCCTGATTTTATTCAATTTTGTATTTTAATAAAGTATCCCAGCATGAAACACTAGAATATTAATTGCTAGACTCATATGATTTCCTGTGTTTTTAAAACTAGCATCTATTCCCTGTACTGTAATACTTGTGGTTGAATTGTTTTCCAATACCCACTAGCTAGCTTGATTTACTTACTTTGCACATTACTAACATCAGTGGTTTGAATATAAATGGGTCATTTATTTCCAGAAGATAATTTTTTACATGTGTTTCTGAACTCTAAGGATTTCTGCAAATTGTCTGTAGAAAAAAACAGAAGTTTAGTAGAAATGTTCAGAAAGCTATGTAGCTTTTAAACATAACAGGTTTGAATTATTTTTCCTTTTTACCTAAAAACTCTCAGCACTTTCTATCGCATATCTGAGGCACATATTTTGTTTTTCTCTCCTTAAAATAAGACTCATCCATCTAGTCACAAATTATATAGTGTTGCTATTCCATTCCTTCTTCTACAATATGATGCAGCTTCAGCTTCTAGCTTTCACATTTCTGCAATCATCTGCTTTACTTTTATTCAGACTTATCTTCCAGATCATGATGATCAAACAAGCATGGTAACAACTGATGCATTAGAAGTTCACCTTTCCCTCCCAAATGTGATGGCTGTGCTCCATAAAATAGTCCTCAGCCAGCAGGTGGACATGTGCTACACCAGAACAGGTTTTCTTTCCATTCTTGGAGCAGAATGGCTTGCCTCTGCTGGGGTTTATGCTTACAAACAACAGGACTACATTTAGTTGTTTAACATTTAACAGTTGCACAGAGCTTCCATATTAACAACATATTACCTTTCTGGGACAGCATGATATAACAAATGCAGTAAATAAGATTTTTTATTCTTAATTTTTTATTTTACCTTTCCAGTAAGTCTGGCAAAAATGCAGGGCAGGTTTAATATTTTCACTTCACATGAAAAACTTGAGACAGAAAGATGTAGAAATTTCCCCAAGATTAAATAATTAGTAAACGTTGGAGCTCAGAAAAGGATATATTCTGAACCGCAGGAAAGCTCCTAGCCTCTCTTTGCTTCTGCTTTCTCTCAATAGACACTGTTAAGAGGAATTTAAAAAGTTCTTGCTGTCATCAAATGCTTGCATTCCTACTCTGATCCTGCTGGATTCTCTAGCTGTGTTAACTTGGCCAAATCCCTTAAATACTTGGTGACTCAATTATTTTGCTCTTCTGTAAATAGAGCTTTATTGTGAATTTTATGTAACAATGCTTAATCATAGTAGTATATATAAAAATTAGCAATAATAAACCCTGACCCACCTGTTTTAAGGTCTTCATTTTCTAGTAAAATTATGTAACTAAAACTAATAAAGGAATACCTGAGTTATGCTAGAGTTGAAAAAGCCCCAGGACAGATCATTGCCTTAGACAGCTGTGGACTATTCCTGGTACAACACAGGACAGAATGTGTCAGGAGACCAGCGAAAGGCAAAGAGAATGTGTTAAAGGAAAAAGAAGACATTCAGATGGAAATTAGATACCTTAGGTACCCCCTCCATAAAGCACCTTGGTTCCCAGCATGTCATAGCAAATTGAGAAATAAGATAAGGAAGTGGCAATGGCAGTGGGGACTGAAAGATCACCTTCATGAGTGATAAACAAGCAGTTGTCTCTGGGTGTGAAGCAAAACAGGCCTGTTACTGAATCCAGAATTAGGCTGATTTACAAACCCGGAAGCAGATACACACTCCCCCACTCCAGGAGTAGAGGGTGCAGAGTGTCCATCTCCAAAGGATCATCAAGAAAGTTCTTGTTCCCTGTACTGGGTTCCCAGGAGGGAGAGAAGGCAGGGCTGATCCTAACATGCCAGGAGACTCCTCCGCAACATGATGCTCAAAAAGAAAAAAAAAAAAAAATCACTCTATAAACCCTAGAATTGAAAAACAAGCAAAAATAATAGAAATATCTAAGTGAAAAACAAAAGATTTACCAAAAAAAAAAAAAAAAAAAAGAAAAGAAAAGAAAAAATGCAAAAGCCACAATAAAAGACAATGTTTGAAATACGGATATATTAAGTAAATGTAACAGAGGAAACTCAACATGAATTCTTGCATGAAAAGTCAAAAGCAGGCACTAACTTCAACACAAATAGGAATATTAGAATATGCTGTGTTACCCTGATCTTTTAGAAGAGCAACACAGTCAAAATGTAAGGTATTTTTTTTTAATTCCCATAACAGTACTGTGCAATGGGTCATAGTACCTTTATTTTCCCAATGGGATGGGAAAATCGGAGAAGTTCAGTTGTTTTCTGCACCCTGAACATAACTCATGGAAGAACTGGGAATGGGAACACCAGCAGGTGACTTCAATTTCTCAGCAGAAAATATCACACTTGGCAACAGAACACAATTCTCTCATTAATGTGGGCATCACACTGATATCAGAATTTGCTTATAAAGCAGAATATAAAACTAAAGAGCAGCTAATGACACTAATGGAAAATAATGACAGTCTAATGTCTTCTCCATTATAAAAATATACTAAAGTATATTTTTCAAAAAATAGTAAAATTGTGACTTTCATGCAAATATGAAATGAAGCCTCATCAAAAATTGTATTTGGTTTATTAATTAAACCACCAGTAAGATGTTTGAAATGATTCCAAGATAATTTTAGAAACTGGTTGTATGTAGGAAATTTGTCAAAAAATTAAAACACAATTACTAGATTAGATTATTTTTAAAGTGGTTAATATCTAAGGGAACCAGCCACAAACCATTATCTTTGGTTGGTATTTAACCTGTTGTACTACAAAGAAATGATTTGCATCATCACTGGATTTGACTTTTGCCCTTCCTTTATGGAAATGGATACTGTCTGGTCAATAAAAAGTCAAGTCCGTGGCTTCAGGAAACGAGCACTCAGTAATCTCTTTTGACTATTTCCAATATTCAAGTAAATACTCTGACAGATACATGTAAACACTTGCCACTTATTAATTAAGGTTAATGTTTTTCTCTTGGATGCTCAAAGCCCTCTCTGCCACCTGTTTGGTACAGGAAACAGGTAGAAAATGGTTGATCTTTGGCCACTCACTTTCATAACCATGCCACTGTTTCAGTCACCTCGTGTGATGTCACTTACTGGACTGAAGTTCTCTTTTAGCTTCCCCCCTACCCCCATTACCCGACTTAGTTGTCTCGACTGGACTAGAAATTGTTCTAGTGTATTAACTACAAAAGAAATAGCTAAATCTAAATTAAAACTAAAAAAAAATAAAGCTAAATAAAGAAAACAATACACAAAGTTCTTTCCCAGGACTTTTGTGTCCTGGTCCGTAGACCTTCCACGGACCACAGTCAGTACATTGTCGTTGACTTTCTCCAGTGAACTGGGATGCGAGGGAGGGCCGAGGGCAGCTCCTGGCTGGCTCTACTCTGGGGTGACATCCAAAGTCAGCCACAGTTTCTCGTGCTTTCTCAAAATCTTTTACCTCTTTATTCTTCTTACATTTTTCTCAAACATGTCTTTTTTTTTTTTTTCAGCTGCGGTTATACACTTCTCTGTGCCTGTTTTCTACCCCTCTCTTATTTACTCTCTAATCACAATTGTTCAAACGTCTCTCCACTGGACAGATGGTCCAATTCTCTTACTCACTTTTCCTTTTATACTCTCATAGTGTTTAATGCAGTTCTGCATAAAAAGCAGGACTTCATTTTTATTATTATTAGTTGCTTGTGTTAATTACATAGTACATCTTTCCAAGCCCTTTGCACAAAAAATGTATAGTTAATATAAAGTGAGTAAATGAATTAATCAATGAACGAGTACAGATGGAGTAATTAGTTAAAAAGACATATTCAGTTTATCATAATTGTACTAGTAATTCATTATGGGTGAATTGTGGAGAGGTGTGGGTAAGGATATTTATATAAAATTTTTATGTTTTAAGTTCCAATATCTTTTATTGTCAAGATTCTGTTCGGGGGTGATCTCCTTCATGAAGCTTTGTCTCCACTGCCAAGAGAAAATACTTGGTCCCTGTGGGGATTGGGGGTTGGTGGAGGAGTGCAAGATGCCAGAGGAGAGGTGACAGACAGAAACTGGAATAAGAAACACAGGGCTTTGTTTAGCAGAATTAATAGAATTTTTACTCAAGTCAAAATTTTCCAGTGTAAACCAGGCACATTGTTCATACTCAGAATAGCTTTATGCAATTAAAAAATAATGTTTTCTCAAACATCTTATAGTTCCTATGATAAATAGATGTAATAATAGATGGCACATTTGATGCAGAAGACTTATTTCTGAATTGATGAGTCACTATGTTAAAGAAACAATGACTATTTATAATCCCTGCTCCCCTGGAAAAAAAAATCTGCTTGTCTCATATTTGGCAAAGGTTGATGAATGTTTACATGACCCATAAACTAATGTGATTTTAGATCATTTTCTGCAGACTATAATCCTTAAATAATTTCCAAGACAATGTTTTCCCATCAAATGTTATGCAAATTATAATGAATTATGATAATTAATTTTAAATGCAGATTTTCTGCTGAGAAAACTTTCATTCAAACAAATGTGTTTTCAATGTAATTGGAATTATAAGCTGCAAATAAGTGTAGTAATTTACTAAGATCCTTTTACTTAGATTCAACTGAACATCAGCTGATTATCAGAAAGGTAAAATAAAGAGTTTCCATAGAAAAATCATACACTTCTAGGGCTGCTATTAAATGTATCAGTAAGTATTTTTTATTACCTGAATAAGCAAACCTCTGTCATTGTGAAATTGAAATACTGTGGACCTGAAGCCTATCTATGAAGTATTATATCTTTAATATGTACAATCAGAACTTCAGGTGAGGGCATTTTTGTGTTTCATCCAGAAAAACACCAGGCTCTTGTCACACCCAGGAGTAGAAATGCCCTTTTTATTCATTTGCTTGGGGTGGCATTTTGATTAATTATTTATGATTCTTACCTAGTTTGCCTTAGGCTGCTGTCATTTTTTAATAAAATATACAGTCCAAAAATATAGTAGAGATTTATGATGGAAGTGGAAGACCCGGACCCAAGAAAAGGCCTAAAACCCGGATGAGTTCAAAGAATGAAAGTGGAGGTTATAATTTCTGCCTCTGGCTACAATACTTCAACCGACTTCACTTTTCTAGAAGAAAATGTTCTTCATATATAGTTCACATACACACCATGCACACATGTACACAGAAAAAAAAAACATTTTGTGCATGTCTTCTGTTATGCTCCTAATCTTACTAAAGCCTGGCCAGCAGAATTTAGGGTGACTAAGATGGGAATCGAAATTCCCTGCTAGCGGATCCCTGTACCAAGAGGGTCACTGGTGGACAGGACTGATTGGGGATGTTCTCATTTTCATGTCTGATGCCTGGACAATGAACCCCGGTTCTGGATAAATCATTGCCATGTATTTACAACATGTTTAACTGAGTCTAATTATGAACATATATTGCATCCTGGAGGACATTTCTCCATGCCACATAAATTACATGGGTAAAAAAAATTGCAAGGAAAAATTAAACACTACTTTCTTTCTTAATTTTAGAAATTTATTCATTTTGGCCTAAGGAACTCCTAAAGGAATGAGTATCACCATTGTTTTTGAATTTTAAAACATACATTAACAATCAAGTGATGTGTTTTTTTTTTCCAATAAGAAAATTTTAGAACCTGGAGATCCTGATATCAAAAGTAAAAAAAAAAAAAAAAAAAATCTTTCTTAAAGTAACATACATGAGTGGTAAAGTGCTACAGAAAAGATATTGTTCAGCATTTAGTAGACTTGCTAGAGAGAGTTTATTCACAATTCTTATTTTTTCCTAGGCAAAGTAGTTAAGCCATTTTTCCAAGACAAGAAAAGGAACACATTAAGCATTCTAGCTTTTGGGTTTTATGTCCATATACAAATTTCAAATTATGGTTTTACAATAAGGACAACAGCATCTTTTGAAATTGATATGAGAGAGGTCTGTCCAGAAAAAGTCCAGCCATTGCTAATATAATGAGAACAACTTACATGGCATCGATATAACCTGGCAGCTGAAGAGAGTTGACTGGAATGCGCATGTGTGAACAGTGATGACCTCACTGAGCTAGTCAGTGGGGGTGGTAGATGCCATTGAGTGAGCATGTGTACTGTGTGGCTGTCATGTTCAAAATGACTGAGCGAGTAGAGCAATGAATCTGCATCAAATTGCATAAGGCTCGAACATTCCTCTGCGGAAACTATTCTGATGATTCCAAAGGTCACAGCTATGGACAACTGTTGATTGGCAACTTCATCACAACAACACACCAACTCATGCATCACATCTTATGCGGAGTTTCTTAGCAAAACATCAAATCATCCAGGTGACTCAGACCCCCTACAACCCAGATTTGGTGCCTTGTGACCTCTGGCTTTTCCCAAAATTAAAATCACCTTTGAAAGGGAGGAGATTTCAGACTGTTGATGAGATTCAGGAAAATACAATGGGGTAGCTGATTAGGAGAACTGTGTGAGGTCCCAAGGTGCCTATTTTGAAGGGGACTGAGGTGTCACTGTTCTATGGACAATGTTTCTTGTATTTTCTTCAATAAATGTCTCTATTTTTTATATTATGTGGTTGGATACCTTCTGGACACACCTCATATAGCATATATGCAAATTTCCCTGCTTTCGTCCTTGACACAAAAATAGAGGAATCATTCATTCAATTAATTTTTTATTTTGCAATTAAAAAATTTCTACTATCTTCACTTGCAGAGTCCTCTCCAATGTTTAGTATATATCTTTCCAAACACTGTGACACAACTTGTAAATATGTAAATACATAAATAATGAATAACCAATAGGTATCTATGTATACATTATTAATATCTATATTGATATAGTTATCTCTCTACCTACTCCTCTTTCTAAGGAAATGACTACTCTTATAATCCTTGGTTAAGGATATTGCCAAAGGTAGTTTCCTGACTAAGGTTCCTGTCTAATTTATTAAATAGTACTTATTGAACTGGGAATATATTCTGGGAATTATGGAGTAACTGAGTATATTACCAGCAGGAGGTTTGGAGAGAAAGTCACAAAGAAGACAGCATTATGGTAACTGAGTCATTTCAATGGTAACAATATTGTAAGAAGTTTGGAATGGATTGTCTGTAATTTTGCCTTAGGTTGCAAATGAACTTTGAAGTTTTATGGTTCAGCCAGATGCATGTATCTGTTCTAAATAAACATTTTTTGTTTGGAGGCCTGACATCCATTCCCTATTCTGGTGCTGAAATCTTTCTTTTCCTTAGGTATATCCCTGCTCCTTCATTCTCTGTCCATGTCATTTGTATGTGGCCGACCTTACTGCCAACTCTAGTGTCAGGCACATGTCAATACTCAACTGTCCCAACCACAATGATTCACTCAGGGATGGGTACGGGGCCAGATTTAAGTCAAAGAGGGGTAAGTCCAAGGAGAAGAAACAGGTTTTTTAAAATATACATTGTCCGGCACAAATAATTCCCCTATTTTTTTACTACAAAATCATAAGCATGCAATTCTGTAACATAAAAATATCATGCTTAAACATGCCATATAACATATTAGGTGAAATGTTCAAATTAAAACTATAAATTATTACACCCATGTTATTACCCTACCAACCACACTCACACAGGCATTACTCCTGCCAGTCCCTGTATAGATGTTTCTTCTATGCTGAACTTGGAAGCAATAAAAATATAATTGTGTAGTTCTTGACAAACACCTTGTCACCTCAGTTCAAGGAACTGCTTGAGAATAAAGCCAACTCCTCCAGAAAGCAGAGCTGCGAGAGAGAGAGAGAGAGAGAGAGACAGAGAGACAGAGAGACAGAGAGACAGAGAGACAGAGAGACAAGACAGAAAGTGGCAGAGATAAGAACCTGAGGGCATTTATTAAGGCCCTAATGGTAGTCACACTTAAAGACAAAATATCTGCAAAATGTTCAATTTTGTCAGCCAATTGTTTTTAAATTTCTTAAGCCAGTTTTTTAAATCTTTCCCCATTACAATTTAAAGGGTATGATCACAATTCTTTTTGGTGTGAATATTAAGCTTTTCTTAGTTAATCTTTATACATAGGGTGATTATATAACATCCAAATCATGATGCTGTTTCGACTGAGAGGGAACTATTAATAATCACACAGCATCAACAGATGTAAATTGTGACCTTTCCCAGCACACCCAGAAGAATGGTCACAGTAACCATACTGCAAAAAATCGGTCACACCGGCCTGACTCCACTCCTTTCAATGAACTTCAGTAAAAGCAGAGCAATGCCTCCTCAGGACCCTACTTGGAGCATGGATAAGGCATTTACCATGTGGGAGGTATAGTAACAAAAATAATTGAAGACGATAGAAGCAGGAATAAAAGTGAGCTTGTGATAGATTTATGGCTGGTTTTTTTTTTCTCTTTTTGATTTCCTGGCTTCTTTAATTTCTCACTTCATTGGTCATTTGTTTTTCCTTAAGCTTCACTAACTTGTCAGTCATTGTCATTCACAAAGTACATTATAAGCTTGCTAGTGTTTACTTTTTTCCAAAAAAAAAAGACACATTTTAAATTTTACATTGGAAATCTAGCACTTTTCTGGAATTAGTTTACTATAGAATAGCTGTATACCTAAAAATAATAGAAAAATAAAGCTTGGGGATTTGTTAACTTTTACTAGGAAATATTGTAAAACTATATAATTTTTAACTGTAAAGTATGGTTTTAAAAAGAACATAATGGCCAAGTATATCTGGCTTTTTTTTCTCAAATTATGCAAGAAAAGGCAAAAGTGTTTTGGTTTTCTAAATCTTGTTGAAAATTCAATTTTAAAATGCATTTTAAAACACAGGTTATTGTGTGTAATTATAAATTAGAACAATAGTGAGGGAACTGTTAAATCCTAGTTCTTTTTAAATGATTGACATTTATTTTTCTCAAGGCTTAAACATTTTTTACTTAATAAAAGGAGTTTAGCTATGTGTTTTCCCGTGAATTATGCTTATGACAATTACACAACTTACAATTTACATACAATTTATAGAGTTTCTGTCCATGGAAAATAGTTTATTCCACATGTAGAGGAAAATCACCACAAACTTTATATCCATTTGTTAATATCTCATTCAGTCATTTTTTTCTTCCATATTATAAGTTTTATCATTTTACAGTGATAGCCTGTGAGCCTTCTCAGTGATGGTCAACAAAATAAATATTAGAAAATGATTCCTTTTTCCATATGGCTGTATTAAAGCAAATACTATTCTACCTCAAAACTGTTGTTGAAAATACAACGAGGCACCCTGTCCTGTGGAATACCTAGACTCAGAGACTATTTCAGTCCCTGTGAAAGTTATCTTTAACATTTCATAACAGAAAATTATGATTGAAAATGTATTTAAATGAACATCACTGTTTTTTGAAAGCTTAAAGACTTGTATTTTTATTAGGTTAATGTACATGCTTAAGCACATTCCTCTTCTACTTGTATAGAAGTAAAATAACATGTAAGCTTCTACTAGATTTGTTTTACTTTAATAACAATTTTGAAAATTTTTGATTATTTAAATTGGGACAAGCTGTATAAAAAAAGATTTTTTGCATATGATTTTTGAAAACTGAATAAGCTAACATGTTTTACTACTATTATTAGTTTTAGTTATTAGTTTTAGTTAGTATCAGTTTTCGTTAATATCAGTATAATCTGCAAATACTACTTAAGAACGAGTACATGAAGGTACGACTTGTAGTTAGTACAAGTGAACTTTCATTTCCTCATGTACCCTTTCCAAGGCTCCACTATCTTGAGGCAACATTATGAACCACTTCTTATTTAGTTCTTCAAATGATTGCATTATTAATTTATATTTATGTACTGATATTTCTGTTTATGGAGATATTTATTTTAAACAGGACCTCTTGGCTCTTTGCTATAATTAGTTTCATTCTCTTCGTATCTTTTTTTCCAGTATCTTCTCAGTTTTAGCATGAACTTTTTGTAGTTTTTTACTAATGTTTCTTTAACCTATACCATGTTGTAGATATTTAGTAATTTATATTGCACATTTATAAAATATATTTACACAGCATATTTATATTTTATATATTTACATAACCTGATATTAATCTATATAATTCAAACAAGATTGGTTGTTTGTTAATTAGATGTAGCATTTACTGGTTTCAGGATGACATAAGACTATTAGTTATTTTCCTTTCTTTCCCAACCTCTCTTGCCCTCTAACTTATATTGTCATAGTTTTGTTTGTGCAGTTAGGTGCATAAGACACACACTATTCTTTAGATGTGGTGGCCTTCTATATTTTATTGATAATTCTAAAAATTGGGAAATATAGACATTTAAAACATTGTTTCAATAAAATCGTTAACGTTAATGCAATGTTATTAACCACAGAAAGATAAAAGTGTTATGCTACTTAACATCCACCAGTCAGCAGCTGATCTTCCACATAAAGTATCCTATACTTTTTTCTAATATTTTGTGTTCTGACTATACTTAGCTGACTTAAAAACATCCCAACTTCTATTTTTATTTATTCTGAGATCTTGTTTTTCTTCATTTTAGAGCAAGATATTTTGAGTTTACGGAAAGGCTGGTTTTATTTTGCCTTAAATTTGATTGACAGTTTTTCCAGTAATAGAATGAATTCTTAGTACTTAAACACATTTTTGTCATCTGAAAAGTATGCTGCATATCAAAAATATAATGAGAATTGGTTTTTATTTCTTCTTTCTTATCTCTCTGTCAGCATTTTAAACTCATAATTATAAAAATTTAGCAAGAGATTTCTAAATATTGGTCTTATTTTAAAATCTTGCTTGACCTATGGTGACCTCTTTTATTCTGGTAATTACATTTTCTTCTTTTTTAGTTTCTTTCCTCCACTAATTTTACCTCCTTCTAAAACTCTGTTATATAGAGGCTATATCTCTTGGGTCTATCTTCTATGTTTTTCTATACTTTCCATCTCTTGCTATAAATAGATACATTAAAACTTTTTCTTTCAAAAGAATCAATTTCACTTGCTTTGCTAATTCACATTTGCCTGCCTCTTCTATATTGTTTGATTTCTTTAAGTGCCAGGTGTTAGTGAGGAAGGATAGTAAGAAACTAGGAAAATTCCTTGACAGGTAGAATGGGGAAAATGAGAGAGCGGAACAAATGGTGAAGCAGTTTACAGCCCGATACGGGAGGTCACCTTCCTAGAGGTAACATCCAGGCCTTAGGAGTCTTACAGCTCCAGGCCCAGAAAAGCAGCAAAACCAGCTGGGTCATGCCAGCACCAGTTGCAATGACTAACAACCTGCTGCCCTGGCACTGACCAATCAGAAGAGACCATAAGTCTGAAAGGTCACACCTGGAAAGCTAATGAATATTCTGCTGAAAACCTCCGTGAGACCTCTCTTAAGATTCCTGCTAGATTCCTTAAGATTCCTATAAGAGAGAGATAAAAATCCTCAAAACAAAGAACCCATCCCATGCTCTCCCTCTAGGGATCAGTCTGCCTCATTCCCTTTCCCCTCTTCTTCCCTCACTTCTTCCCCCATAGGCCTGCATCTCCTAAACTCTAATGACCTCACAAGTCTTGCACCCAGGAGAGAAATGAGCAGCAGCAGCTGACCCCAGATTTACCCCCTGAATCTGTCTCCAAGTCCCAGTGGGCTAAAGCAGCCCTGCGTCCACTCTCCTGTTGCTTCTTCTATGCCAAGCCCTTCCTTGTTCCACTGTCCCCAACTTTAAGTAGGTACCCTCAAAATCACCTTGATTCATGTAAAATCTTTCCTGCTTCAAGTGAAGAACCCACACACTACTGGCTGTCCTGAGGCAGAACCACTCAGGGCAAGGTCCTCTGTCTGGTAACATTAGGATGGTCTGGTTTATTTATGACCCTTAAGACTAGTTTTTGTAGCTGGAGTGGACTTCCTCTGCAATTGGGTTGATTTATTTTCTTTGAATGGGGGTGACTCATTTTAACCTGTAGAGAAATCTTGGAAAGACACACACCTCTGGATAAGGAGCAGGTGAGCATATGAAGATTCCCAGATTTTCTAAATAAAGAAAAGTTAATTTTCAGGTTGTACTTCACTGGTGTTGTAACAGCTTAAATTCTGTTTGTTTCAGAAAAATGGGAGTCCAAGAAGACTGATTCTGCTTGAACTGTCTCTCAGACCACTTGCAGATAGTCAGTGGAGAGCACTGTAGGAAAGTGCATCCATGGAGTGAGAGCAGCCTGGGTAAAGGCGTAGCGGCCAGAGAGAATGGGGAACATGTACGGAGTTGAAGTGGCTCAGTGGACAGGAGTACAGCATGTGTTCTGCATTGCTCCACATGTTTGCTTCAAGATAGAATAGAGATATCTAAGCCACATTCAACTTTCTTTTCTCCTCTTAAATATACTTGATTTTTAGAGCAGTTTTAGGTCCAAAGAAAAATAGCAGAAAGTACAGACAATCCCCATATAGCATTGCCCCCACTCATGTACACTGTCTGCTACTGTAAACATCCCCCACTAGAGCGGTCAATGTGTTAAAACTGATGAACCCACATGGATACAATATTAATACACAGAGCTGAGAGTTTACGTGAGAGTTCACTCTTGGTGTTGTACAGTTTATGTATTTAGACAAGTACCCAATAACATCTATCTACCATTGTAGTATCATAAGAATAGTTTCTCTAGCCTAAAAATCCTCTGTGCTCTGCCTATTAGTTTCTCCTTCCCCCTAAGCCGTAGTAGGTACTGTCCTAACAGTTTTAACTGTCTGAACAGTTTTGTCTTTTCCAGAACGTTATATAGTTGAAATCACATGGTATGTGTAGCCTTTTCAAATCGGCTGATTTCACCTAGTAACATATACTTAAGGGTCCTCCATATCTTTTCATGGCTTGATAGTTTTGTTTTGTTTTGCTTTGTGTTTTTCAGTACTGAGTAATGTCCGTTTCTTGATGTACTACAGTTTATTTATCCATCAACCTAGCGAAAGACATCTTGACATCTTGGTTGATTTCAAGTCTGGTAATTATGAAGGAAGCTGATATAAAGATCCCTGCACAGGTTTTTCTGTGGACTTTCCTTTTTAAAGTAAGAAACAACCAATTATTGTCAGAAAGCTCTGAGTTTTAGAGGTTTGCTTGTTGTTGCAGCTAGAAACATGTATCTTTGTTAATAGAACTGACCATTAATTATATTGAAAAGTCTTTTCTAGGCATCTCAGTTTTTATAAGGGAGTCTCAATGTTACCAATTTATTTGATCTCAAAATACAGGAATTTGATTATCTTCATAGTTTTTTTCTAATTAGAAAATATAATGATTTTATAAATGACCAAATTAAATATATACATTAGCAAAAAGCTTCAGATAAAATAAAATTACTTACAAACAGAACAATAAGATGGCCTCTGCCCACCAAGTGGTTTGTATTTGATAGAACTGAACTATTTTTGTTGTAAATACAAGAAGGTATATACTTGTGTGTGTGTATGAAGATGTTCAATAAGGTATGAGAGCAAAGCTTAATTAAAACATATTAGGAAATTATGCCAATTGTAAAAACATAAAAATTAAAGGTTGCATGGCCTTCTACAACATTTGTGATGTAACTAGTATTTTTTGATAGCTTCACTATATTTAAAAAATTAAACTCTTGTAATGTTGTCATTGTGTTTGACATTCCATGTAAGGATGAAAACCTTTGGGCTCTAATTCAATTTTCTAGGGAAGGTGCATATAAACAAGCAACAAAATACTTGGTAATACGGGCATCAATACATGTCTTAAATATATGACAGCAACAGCACAGAGGAGAAACACAAGGTTACAGAGTGTGTAATTCTTCTTAATGCTTACAAGGCCAGGTGAAGACTTAAGGAAGCAGGGATATCTGATGAAAGTTTTAAACAATGAGAAGTAAAGGTCCTACATATGTAAGTATGCACTATTCAGGACTTCACAATTTGCACACTTACCTTGTCAAAGCTTCAAAATACATGCATATAGATATTTTATTTCTCAGATGGATAACGTCATTAAAGTTCTGAGAAATTCACCATTAAGAGCTGATATCTTTGGAATAGTAGTATCTTCAAAATACCAAGTAAGCTAAGGCATGTTTCAGTTTCAGTGTTACCTGTAATAGCCTCTCCGATTGCTTGCTTCTCCATTTCTGATAATATGCTTTGAAAAACAATGTCCTTTAGGGTTCAATGGACCATGAAATAGTCTCTGCAGAAGTACCCCTGTTGCCAGCACTGAGACAAACATTCATTTTGGCTGTCAGCTAATAGAACTTGGAAGAAATGGAGCACATTTATTATGTACTGATATATTCTGACTAGATAATCCTTTTTAGTTGGAGGCACTATGAAATCAAGTGCAGATTACTGTTGGCAAAATAGTGAAAAATAAAATTTACTTGAGCTGCACAAGTTTTGCTTCCAATTTCACAGATGGGTAATTTTCTTTATAAATGTATATTAAAAAGTTTTGCTGGGGATGAGTATATTATTAAATAAGTAATTTATAATATAGTAAGGTCAGATAAATCAACAGATTTCCCAAGTAATAATGTTTGTTTTCAAAATGTGATAGTTTTCAAAGTGTTTTATGATCAGTAGTTCAGTTAAGTAACTAAATAAAAATGGGGACTATTATTAGCATGAAAATGCAGTTATAGTAAAATTTTTATAAACCATTTATAATAGGAAATGTTAGATAACTATCTTTTGTGTTTATAGCTAGAAAAATTAATCCTAAATATTGATATTCTGAAATAATAAAATAATGAGTTATTTCCTGCTTAGCCATAACCTTAAAAATGGTGGTGAATGTTAATAGAAGGTAAGTAGAATAGGACAAAGTTAACTTTTCAGGAGTAAAGAATAGACATTGTTAACATGGTATAGCAACAGGTTGAGCGTTTGCCATCTTTCAAAGGGAAGAGACACACAATTATAGTTTGCATTGTAAGAGGTCCTTTAGATATTTATGTAAACTATTCTCTTTAAATGGAAATGTACTTCTTTGTAAATTATTTAATCAAATCTAGTAATTACTTTGCTATTTCCTTCTGTTATTCAAAGCATTTTAGCAATTCACCCTGCTCCACATTTGTTTCAGTCATGAGTGAAATAGCAATAGTGCTTAGAATGGTATCCAGGTATTCTTATCTGAAATCAGTGAGGTGGATTTTTATGCCTCCTGCCTCTGCCATTGTTTTTAGCAACTATCTCAAACTGTGTCTCAAGTCCAAATAGCCAGAGTTATTCCTTATCCTGATATACAGCCTACAAAGCAGTGATAGTGGATAGAGATCAATGA
The DNA here is from genome assembly GCA_039655065.1 of Glossophaga mutica. NCBI lineage: Eukaryota > Metazoa > Chordata > Mammalia > Chiroptera > Phyllostomidae > Glossophaga > Glossophaga mutica. Next base: position 167,856,431 of record CM077304.1, on the reverse strand, counting down.
CGACATTGAAAAACCTGTCCAAGTGCACCAGTTGCAGTCAATAGGAAACTAATCTGTGTAAGTAAAAATACTTTTTTTCTAATTGTCTCTTTTTTTTCTTTTTCTTCTTCTTAGATTTTACTTTATTTGGTAAAACTCAGAAACCCACCACCAGTTCATGTCCACACCCTCATCCTCTACAGACAAAAAGGCTGTGATTTGGGAATCATCCACCACCTCCAGGGTCCATAATCAGGCAGCTGATGGCCTGGTATTCTGCCCTGCAGACCCAAAGCTCTCAGTGAAAACAGAGTAAAGTAAAAGGAAGCTTTCACTTCAGAGACAATGAACTCTTCCTTCCCTTCTACCCACAACCTCCCCACAAGTCCAACCTAAATAAAAGGATAGCAGAGGACAATGCTTGGGTGTGATAAGTGTGAGAGACACACACACACCACACACACATATGGAACTTCCTTTCAGTAAAGGAGCTGCAAAATCCCTTCCTGGAAAGAAGACGATTGACAACACCAATCAGGGCTCTGTGACCCTAGGTTATGGTTGGAATCATGTGACACTGGTAAAAATCCAGAGAGAAAATTATGCTGCCTTAAGCCCATTCCCAGGTCCCCAGTGAACTGGTTTTAGTTCTAAGTAATTTCCATATCCACATAGGTGACTGTGGCTTTTGGGGTAGCTGACTTAGGAAAGATCTTCCATGGCCGAGGAGACAGTGGCGGGGGAGAGGAGACAGAAGGCCAAAGCCTTCTGGTAAGCGCCTAGGAAAAGAGATCTCTGCCCTTGGCTAATAGACCCACATCATCCACAACCTTGAACAGTCATTTGTGGTGGCTTGTAGCTTCATTCAGCTGCCATTATCACACTGTAGGTTTGCCACAACCTCCTGCATCTTGGACCAGCTAATATCCAAGAAACTCTCAATCAAGTCTGCATTGATGAAGATGGTGGCAGGTCTGTTTTTTTGCTGGGCATGAAAGGATCTCCAGAAGGAGCACTGTGAGGAAGAGCACTGAGCCCTGCAGTGGGGTGGAAGCCTCTCCCAGATTCCACAAAACCAGAGAGCCAGCAGTAGACACTAACAAATTCACTTAGGTGGGAGAGACCCACCTCCTGAAAATGTTTCCGTTCCTCATAAGTGGTGGTAGCGCTATCCTTCTGACACACAAACAGAGAAGGAGATTTGCACCCAGTGTGACCACAACAATGACATCATGGTGCTCTACATGAAGACAAGGGTGACTTCCTCCTGGTGGTCTCCTAGCTCATGCTCTCCCAGCTGCTGTTCTCCTTGAAGCTCACAGGGGGAAACTTTGAAGAGATTGCTGGAGACTTTAACCCCAAGTGGATGAGTGCTACAGAAATCTTGGATGACAACAAGTTCCTGAGGACTGAAAATGTCTATTTACTTTTAATAAAATCATGTGAAAATAGTTGAATAAGTTTTGCCAAATATTGTAGGCTAAATTTGGGAGAGTCTAGTTTGGAATATGAGCTATGTGACACATTAAAAATTTACTTTGGAGGTTCATATTATACCTCAAAAAGATAACTATTCCTCAAAGAAGTTTATTTTGGCATCACATGCAAAGCTGTAAGTAGTTTCTTGAATAAGTAGTGTCAAGGGCCTATTTATTTCACAGTAGTTCATGATTGTCCCAGATAATGCCATTGAGGCCCACAAGCCTAGATGAATTCACTTCCTATCATTTTCATAAACATATCCCATAATAAATCCTCTGTATATTAAGCTTTTTGAACTAAAGAATAGATTCTAATTAAAGAAACTAAATTCACTTAATAACTTCTTTGTTTCTATATATATACATCTTATTTCCTTATTACTATATATTCCTTATACAAAATTCAGTCATTATAGAAACAGACTCCATATTTCACCAGACATAAGAGAATGTACTGTTTTTTGCCTATTAATAAGAAAAAAGTGACAATTAGTATATAATGATTTCTTACCTAAAAATTTAGTTTTATGCTTTTGGGAATATTTAGCTCATTTAGTCATAGATTTTTTTTTTTAAAGAAAGAAATTTTTTTTTATTTACTCTCATAGAGTCTGTCTGAGCTTTGCCTAGGAGTTCAACAAGAGAAAAGTGTAAATATTTTAATTTTTATATGTACATGGGGGCCTTTAAAAGAAAAATGAAGACCCAAAGAAGGAGTTAGAGAGAATTAAATGCTTGTATATGAAGTTAGACAAAGAGGAGTAAATCATAAAATGTGAAAAAGCAAATGGTATTGGATTACAGTAGATAATTATGAAAAAGTGACTAGGAAGATCAAAATTAGTTTAACAAAATTTATTAATACAGATTTTTCTCAGACTTTGATCCTCATCCTTGGTGATAAGAATTTTTTCTTTTTTCCTGGTATACGAAAACCATCTTTTCCAGGAGAGCTTTATTTCTGGCTTCTAAGAGGGAAAAAAGGAAGATCAGAGTGTCCTTCTTGCATCTCTCATTTTTCAAGGGCCTTTAATACAAAATGGACAAAAGGACACAGTGGCATATTTTGGGGTGGTGTGATTGGAACTTCTTCATAAGTCACAACCATTTTGCATATTATATTAACTTATTATTGCTGCTATAACAAATCACCACAAACTTAACAGTTTCAAACAATATAGATCTATTATTTTATAGATTTGAAAACCAGAAGTCCAAAATGTGTCAATGGGGTTATGTTTCTTCTGGAGTTCTAGGAAAAAATCCATCTCTTGCCTTTTTCCACCATCTAGAGTTGTGTTTCAGCCCATTCCTCCATCTTAAAAGTCAACAGAAAAGCATCTTTAGATTTTCCTCCATTCTTCCTTCCTTCTCCTCTATTTTGCCCCACTCTCACTCTTCCCCAACTCTCGGATGCACTTCTGTAGTCAACTTCTCTGATTCTGATTCTCCTGCCTTTCTCATGTAATGACCCTTGTAATCACACTGGGCCCACATTGGTAATCTAGGATAATCTTCCCATCTCAAAATTCTTAACCTAGTCTCATCTGTAAAGTCCTTTTTGGCATGTAAAGTAACATATTCACAAGTTTAGGGAAAAAGAGTGTGGACATCTTTGAGTGTCATCATTCTGCCTGCTACATATATATAAAAGGCAAAACATGAGATAAATTATGATTTCTAAAATTTTATATCCAGAGTCTACTTATAAAAATATTGATTTATAGACATAGACAACAGTTATTAAGACTTTTATTAAGTATAAAAGTCAAATACATAAAGTTCAATAAAATATTGCAAAGTGAAAAATAAAGTATGGCAAGTAAAAGTAGAACATTGCCAACACCATTTATTGAAGAGACTTTTCTTTTTCCAGTGTATATTCATGGCTCTTTTGTCATGAATTAGTTGACTTTATATATGTTGATTTATTTCTGGGTTCTCAATTCTGCTCCATCCTCCTGTGTGTTTGTTTTTCTGTCAATACCATACACTTTTAATTACTTTAGCTTTGTAGTGTATTTTGAATTTGGAAAGTGTGATATTTCTGGCTTTGTTATTTTTTCTCAGAATTGCTTTGACTATTTGGGTTTTTTGTGGTTCCATGCAAATTTTAAGATTTTTAATTCAATTTCAATGAAAAAGTCTTTAGAATTCTGATAGGGATTACTCTGAATCTGTAGGTTGTTTTATGTATTGTGGACATTTTAACAAAGTTAATTATTCCAGTCCATGAACATAAAATATCTTTTCATTTCTTTGTGTCTTCAATTTCCGTTGACCATGTCTTACACTTTTCAGTGTACAGACCTTCAGCCTATTTGTTGTTTATTCTTAAGTATTTTATTTTTTGTTGTGATTATAAAAGAGATTGTTTTATTCATTACTGTTTATCATAGTTCATTGGGAAAAAATCCATATGAGAAATACTTAGACTAGACCACTATCTCATACCATACACAAAAAATTAATTCAAAATGGATTGCAGATTGAATGTAAGACCTGAAACAATAAAATGCATATCAGAAAACATAGGCAATAAGCTTCTGAACACTTGTCTTACTAGTATTTTTGTGAATTCTACTTCAAAGGCATATATATATATACACACACACACACATATACACATACACACACACACACACACACACACACACATATATATATATACCTCATTCAACTGAGCAGCAAAAAAAAAAAACAAAAAAAAAAAAACACTTGTTTAAAGAAAGGGCAGAGAATCTAAACAGACATTTTCCAAGGAAGGCAGACAGATCGCCAACGAGCACATGAAAGGTGTTCAACACTGATAAAACAAAACCATACTGAGCTATCACCTCACATCTGTGAGAACTGCTATGACCAAAAGACAAGAAATAGTAACTGTTGGAGACAATGTGGAGAAAAGGTAATCCTCATACAGTGTTGGTAGAATTGTAAACTGGCACAGCCGCTGTAGAAAACAGTATGGAGATTCTTCAAAAAAATTAATAGAACTACCATATAATCCAGCAATTTCTTTTCTGGATACTATATCCTAAGAATATGAAAACACTAATTTGAAAAGATATAAGTACTCCTATGTGAATTGCAACATTATTTACAATAGCTAAGATACGAAAACAACATAAGTGTTCCATCAGGGGTGTTCATTAATGGATGAACTGATAAAGAAAATGTGAGATTACACACACATACACACATATATAGTCTGTCCGGAATGTCCAGCCACACACTATGAAAGATAGAAACATTTATTGAAGAAAATACAAGATACAAGAAACACTGTACATAGGACAATGATGCCTCAGTCCCCTGCAAAGTAGGTACCTTGGGACCTCACACAGCTCTCCCAATTGCCATCAGCTATCCCATCATACTTTCCTGACTCTCATCAATGGTCCGAAATACCTTCCCTTTTGAAGATGTTTTTAGTTTTGGGAAAAGCCAAAAATTGCAGGGCATCAAATCTGTGCTATAGGGGAGCTGAAACACCTGGGTAATTTGATGTTTCAACAAGAAAATCTGTATGAGACGTGATGCATAAGCAGGAATGTTGTCTTGATGAAGCTGCCAATCACCAGTTACCCATAGATGCGGCCTTCTGAATCATCTGAATAGTTTCCACAGAGGAATGTTCAAGCTTCATGCAAAAGTTAATACAGAGCCATTGCTCTACTTGCTTGGTCATTTTGAATGAAACAGCCACACAGGACACATGCTCTCTCAACAGTGTCTGCCACCCCCACTGACTAGCACAGTGAAGTCGTCATTGTTCACATGTGCATTCCAGTCCACCTTCTTGGATCCCAGGTTACATCAAAGTTGTACAAACTATTTGTATAATATTAACAATGGCTGGACTTTATCTGGACAGACCTCATATGTATAGTGGAATACTATTTATCTATAAAAAAGATGAAATATTGCCATTTCCACAACATGGATGAATCTTGAGAGAATTACATTAAGTGAAATAAGACAGATGGGAAAGGACAAAAATCATGTGGTTTCATTCACATATGAAACGTAAAACAAACAAAACAAAACAAAACAAAACAAAACAAAACAAAAACAAACTTATGGATACAAAAAATGGATTGGTAGTTACCAGAGGGAACGGAGAGTGTTAGGCAAGAGAAATTGCTAAAGAGTGTCAAATATATGATAATAGATGGAAATTAGACTTTTTGGTGGTAGGTACTTTATAGTGTAAACTGATATTGAATGATAATGTTATATAATTATTAATCAATGTTACCTCGATGAAAAAATAGTCTATTGTTTGTACTTAATAAATTTAGGCTTTCTCATGCCATATCTGAATCTCTTTTCCCTCCTTTCATTCTAAAAGAAGCACTCTTCTCATAACCTTTTTTTTTTTAGTTTTGCTTATTTTGAACCTTACACAAATTGAATAATATAGCAAGACTCTGTAATTTGTTTAGCTTAATGTACTACTTTTAATTTAATATATTTTATTTTGTGAACTGGGGCTAATTAACTGTTATCATTGTTTAGTATTGCATTGATGGAATGAATAAACCCCAACTTATCCATTCTATAGTTGTTGGAAATTTGGTTGTTTCCAGTTTGAGAATATTCTAAATAACACTTTTTTGAATAATTGATTAGTTATGTCTCTGTCATCATATGTCTGTTAGGTAAATGTGTATGTGTTTCCATTGGATACATACCAAGGAGTAGAATAGCATAATCATTGGACATGTGCGTATTCAGTTTGGGGTGACACCACTATGCTAATTTCCAAAGTGATTAAATTATTTTTCATTCTCATTAGCAGTGAAGTAAAAGCTCTGGTTGATTGCTTTACCTCCCTGCCAATAGTTTAATTATTAGACTTTTTTACTTTAGGCAATCTGGTGTTTGTATACTAGTATTTCACAAACTAATGTTATATTTTAAATTGGGGTTTTCCTTACTAATAAAGTTGGACACTGCACATTTCCATGTTTACTGACTTTTGGATATTTTCTTTTGTGAGGTGTTTACTTAAGTATTTTGCTCATTTTCCTATTTGATCAACGGTCTTGGCTTTATTATTTGTAGAAGTTCTTTATTTATTCTGGATACTGGCTTTTTGTTAATTATATGTTACAAATATCTTAGTACATACTGTATCTTTACTTTGCATATTTTAAGGGAGTTTTTATTAATAATTTTTACTATTTTTTTGCCCTGCTATTTTTCTTTATGAAAAGTGCTTCTGTGGCTAACTTTTTAGTAGCAATATTTTTTAGTGAGCTTCAATAAGCATGTAATTAATAAGCATTTTTTAAATGAGTGAATAAAAGTGATTGCTAAATAATGATACCATCACCTTTTCATATGTAGATATGTTGTTTTTTAAACTCATTATATAAAGTACTTCTTTATGTAGCTTCTTTCAGAACTTTTCTTTCATATATTTCTGCACTTTCCTCTAATAGAGAGAGAACTATGTGCTCCATTTCCTCAGGCTGCTACATTAAGGATTTTTTTCCTTTGCCTTCCTCATCAGGGGCATATGCTTGTATATTTCTCTTTCCTCTCCTATGGCTGAATTCATTTGTCCTTTACACAATATCGATGATTATTAGATTTTTGAGGTCATCTATGTGTCTTATATCGGTTCTTTGTTCTACTTACCCTCTAGATTCTCACTTCTCTGGCATGACAACAGTGACAGGGAGATTTTTCAGGAGTAAGCACCCTGGTTTAATGCAATCCAGGTTAATTTACATGAAACACCAGGAGAGGGAAACTCTACCTTTTCCTGGATGTGGTTTGTTTTAGGCAGAGATGCCAACTAGTTAATAGAACATGTAAAGAAACACAAATATGACTATATCAGCCCACAGGATTTATTGATTACATTGACTGACCATGGTGGATAGGCAAAAAGTGTGCTAATATCAAACTATCACACAAGTTCTTAAATATACTCTAGTATGTGTATATATATACTTTATACACACACACTATATATACACACATATATGTGTACACTATATATACACACATATACATATATACACACATTATATATGTATAAATATATACTAAATACATATTATACATATATATTTAATTTTGTTTTTCAATTACAGTTGACATTAATATTATTTTATATTAGTTTCAAGGGTCACATATATATTTTATATTGGCATATTTAAACAAAATTTTCCGGTTTGCATTCTTACAAGGTGCAACCTTGGAGGAGTCTAATAATGCAGCCTAATTCTACATTCAAATCAGACATGTACATCTAACTCCTTGTGTCACCAAATAATGATAATTTGCGCACTATTTGCCTGTCTGGTATACCGTTTTGACATCCACATGGTCTGTCCTTGGTGATGATCCAAGAGCTAGTTTGTTTTCTTGTAGGCATCTGCTATCCATATAATGTTGAGTGATAAAAATATGCAAAAATCCCCAGACATTTACTAATAATTATAATAGGCATCAGCTAGAGTTAACACCACATGTTCAAAAACTATCTTTGTTCTTTGTTTCTGTGTTTTGGTAAAAGTCTTTTACTCCTCTTATCAAGGTACTCTTAGACTTATTTTTAGAATATATTTTATTTTAAACATTGTAATTTCTCTGAATTCAGTTTTACAAATACTCAGAGTATGTAACGAATAAAGAAAATGACTGAATTATTATCCTTCCTATACTACTAGCTACTGATTTTCACCTGCAATTATATATACCAAAACTTACCCTGATTAAAAAAGCCATACCCACATTTAATTCTCTCTCTGAGAAGTTGTTGAATCTTACAGATTCTACTTCTGTAATGTTTTCTCTTTTCCATCCTTTTTTCTGAAACCTCAGCTCAAAATCTTAGTGTTCTGACTGGAGAAGCAGTTTTCAAATAAACATACATATTGTTGCTAGATTATCCTTCTTAATTCACAAATTTATTCATAACATTTTAATTTTTAGAACTCTAATAATTCCTTGTTGATGACAGGTTAATGAGGAATGATTGGATTAAAAAGTTTCCTAACATATTCTTATTTACCTTTCAAATTATATCAGTCCCTACCTTTAATAGATAACCCAGAATGCTTTATTCACTATATCTCAGAATTACTGTATATATTTTTAGCTTCACAGTTTTGTTCATCCTATACTTACTCTTAGAATGCTGTATGACATATGCTTTTTTGCAAAAGCACACTTTTCCTTCAAAGCCCTTTTCAAATGTCTCTTCTGTAATGTGATTTTTCCTGCCTGGGCTGTGCCTGAACAGGATATTGTTGCTCCTTTATTTGGCCTTCATTTTGTACCTCTGAAAGCTCGAGTCAGTACATTCCCAAGGTTATTAACAAAGAAGTGCAATCACAATATATTCGGACAATAATCCTGAAGGGATGGCCCCTGTACTGAAAAATGTTGGCCTCCTGCTCAGATTTCCTGCAATCTCTTTTGCTGATTCTGTATCCACCTTTTCTCCTCTACTCCCACCGTGGTGTGCTTTCCCTTCTACAAGACAGAGATTCCCATTGTGGACCAGGGGAGGCCCTCAGGCTACTGAAGCCTTCTTGTCTTGAGGCTGAGCTGTCAGAACTGCAAGTGCCTAGGAGTCCAATGACCCCAGGAAAAAATTTAACTAATGACCACACTGATGCTACAGTGGGAAAGTCCAGCTCCCCCCCATGGGACAACTCCTATGGGCCTTATACTGCAGTTTTGTCTCCAGGGCAGAGCTTTGCCTGAGGAGGCTTCTGCTTCCTCTGTCCTTTCCCATGCCCCTGCCAATTATTCCTGGGAGAACTTCTTTAATATCAGGTACCCAAATGCTTGTTTTTGGAGAATCTCATTTTAGATTGCCTTGTAAGAGCAGTCCAGATCCCTCCAGTTGTCTCCCAGTTTACTGTAGACACAAATAGAAAGACAAGTCAAATTACTCAAGTCCCTAAATATCAAGTGCAAGATACCAGTGCCCTGGCATTTTGAAACAAGTTGCTCTCATTCTAGATTTTAAACACTTGCAAGTGTTTAAAGAAGGCTGTTGAAGGAGAGAAGGACAGAATTTTTCATTTGTGTTTGCAGTAAGTGAGGGCAGATATGCTTATCCATATAAGCAAAATACCTCTGATGGAATAGGCTATAGTTTGTAGCCTTGGCTTGAAGAGTTCTACTCTGCTGGGCTATTAGAGTATGGATTTTGATTAGTGTTGGCTGAAGCCTAGTCCCTTATCAGCTATTTCCGAAACACATCAGTTCTGTGTCATTCAGCAGTGTTTTGCTGGGAAATAATTCTGACAATCTGGTCTATTTTATATTTATCATATAATTTTATGCAGCCTAGTCTTAGTGGATTTTTCACTAAAACGTTCTATATTTTCCTCTTGACAAGATTCTGCTAAGTTGTGATAAGCAACTAGTGTCTAGCTAAGAGGCCAGGAATTGCTGTATTTTCAGTTCTGAGGGGTCTGTCAAAATACCCAAAACAAAGAATGGGCTTTATAGAACACCATTAAGCTCTATTATGTACAGAGATTGTTCAGATATTGCTAAGTCAGCCTCTATCATTTTTATAACCTTGTTTCTTGAAATCAAGTGTTTCTGCTATTTTGATCTTTACAATTCTTATTGTCTTTCATAAAATGTTTGGCTCTAAGACATTTATAAAACATAGGAGAGCAGTAATTCCAGTCACTTTATTTTATCAGTTTTTATATTACATTTTATATTCATAACACTGTATTTGTTCACCCCACAATTGTCATTTTATAGCATGCTTTGTAGATAGAGAGCTATTGTGGCTACCTTTTGTTTGTTTTGTTTTGTATTTCCAAATGACTTTAGCTCAAGTTCACTGTGGGAATTTATCTTTACTTCCAATAGGAATTATAGTCATGATTGGAGTAGGTATTTTTAACTAGAAGAGGCGACTACCTCAGTCAAGATGTTTACTCTTTATGCAAGAACAAAATGCACGGTGTGGAACATACCAGTCTGTAAACTTTTGATTTATTGTAACAAATGAAAATCATGTTTATATACAAAACACTCATCTGCCAGTTAAGAATACATTTTTATACACTTCACATGTTTTAGGGATTAATTTCGTATTCTTAAGAAGAGTACAAAATAGTATTTGAATAAGTATAATAATTGCTTGCACTGCTTTGTTTAGTCTTAAGAGTATGTAACTCAGATAGATGAACTCTTGCTTCTGATATAATAGCCTTCGGAGAAAGAGGAAAGATCAGTGTAAAACTAGTATGTTATAAAACATTAGAGTTGGAGCAAACACTTAAAACACTTGAGCTCTGTTTATAGAGATATCATACTACTCTAGCTCTAACAATTGGAGAATGTGGAGAATGAGGAAGATACTTACAATCCACCTTTAAGCTACAAATGCCTCCACAGAACAAACCCAGATTTCTTAGAGTCTTCTATGGACACCAAGCATGCCATAGCTACATTTCTGTGCCTTACTCACTTTTTTATGTATTAGCGATGTTCACATCAATCTTGAATGAAATTTGACCTCCTTTACTATTTTTCATAAGCAATACAATCATACTTAGCAGTGTTTGGCTATAGTAACCTTATTCTCAACTCTCATGGAAAGTACAGAATCATCGATGCCCTGTACAACCTCAGCCACAACCATACCATCAACTTTATTCTCCCCTGCCTTCTGATTATCCACCAGTCACAGGGAGAACCCTGGATAGTGTGACTTTGTTCTCTACCTTTTTCTCATGAAATTTATCCTGCTAACTTGCTCCCCCTTCTCTAGTGATCCAGGCAGTTCTTCATGTTTACACCCCTCTGAAATTCTGACAAATACAATTTTCCTCAAATAATAATGAATCAGTACTTTATATATAAAAGACATATATATTATACTTTATGATATGTGCTGGAAAACAGCCATGAACAGACTGCTATGGTAACCGAAGTGACAATTCCTTGTCAGCAATGGGAAAGATTAAAAGAGATCTTCTAAAAAGAGGTTATTTTTGAACTGATACAAAAATCATTAGTAGGATATAGGAGGTCTAATTGGTATGTAGAGGGTAAGAGAATATTTTATAAATTAAAAGAAAAACTTTCTAGATGTTGAGTGCTTTTGCAAAATAAATCATTGTGACTAGTAGGTTGATTTTCATGAGAAACAGCTTCTATGTTGGAGATTCGGTGCACGAAGTTTACTAGGGAACATTCTCAGAAACAACATCACTAAAGAGGAAAGCAGGATTGGGCAGAGGGAAAAGTTGAACCATGATGTCATTGGAGAAGAAGCCTCAGGAGAGCTTCTGAGACTCTGCAGCTGGACCACCCCTCGGAACTGTTCCCAATCAAGGCAAGTAGGCTGCGCCTTTGCATTTCCTCACTGACCTGCCATTATATGTGGGCTGCCTCTGATAAGAGGACATAAGTAAGAGCAGGACTCTTTTCTAAAAAACAATGACCAAAGGCTGTTAGGAGAGTTAGTTCCAGGCTCCTGAAAAAAATCTGGGTGGCACAAACAGCATGTACCACACTTACTGTTGAATTTATGCATTCCTTAGCCATCAACTGACAATAAATAATAGCTGTTCTCTACTTGCACTGACCAGAGAACATGTAGCATATAACATAACTGTATACGTTAGTAGAATGAAGTACTAAGTACTAGAAAATTAATCGTCTTCAAAAGAGTTTATGTTAATTTTCCTGAGACATATAGGAATAAATAATGCCTACAATTTTCTTGAAAAGGAGCGAACAAAAGAAGATATGTTACATAATCTTTACACTAGCTAACAATTTTTAAAGTTTATGACAAGTGGCTAGAGGATCTTAAACCCTCTGAATATGTAGATTTAGGTTTAATATTGTAGAGGTAGAGAAAAATGATATAGATGACTTAACTTGGACTAAGTCACCCTAATTTTACACTGACATATGGTTAAATCTTGTGATAATTGAGTTAGACCCTCCTGAGAAATGTGAAATGCTAAATGTTGCTTTTCTTATATGCATATTATATTTAACACAGTAAGGTCACAGTTCTAAAATTATAAATAAGCCTATGATGGATTTATTAATAAAGTGACATTATCAAAAGTTAATATTTCTACAAATCTTGTATGACCACTTAATTTTTTGTATCACTGCACAGTAGATTGTTGTACATTACAGATTTTACACTACAATGATCACAATAATTAAACTCACTGAAGCTTATGTATAAAGTGTAATGATGTATGAATAAACATAGTCTGGTCATCTTTGTCGCATGAATAATGTATGCCCTAGATTTTTGAAGACGGGGACAGTTTATTAGAAATATTTCCATTTTAAAATGTATATTATTGATAGGCTGAAAGTAAAGGTAGTTAATTAGATGAGTTGGAGAGGAAAAATAGTAATTATGCAAGAAAATTCATATCATATGTGCCTACATAAATTAAGTTAGTAAGTGGGCTAAGGAGAATATCAGATGATCATTTGATTAAACAGCAAAAAAAACCCACAAAAATTTGATTAAATTAAACACCCTCTCATAATAAAAAATCCTGTGCAAACAAAGAATGGAATAGAAATTTCTCAATATGATAAAAGACATCTAAGGAAATCCTATATCAAACATAGTATTCAACAGTTATGTACTGAATGTGTCACCAAGATCAGAAACAAGAAATAGATAATCATTCTCTCCTCTTTGAATTAACATTATACTGGAAGTTCTAGCCAGGGCAATAATGCAAGAAAATAAAATAAAGACAAGGATCCTAGAAAGGAAGCTACTCAAATTAAAAAGTGAATTTAGTAAGTCAGGGCATATGTTCAATATAAAATTAAAGGATTTTTTTTAATATTCTAACAACAAATCATTAGAAAATAAAAATGTTAATACAATACTATCTTTTACAATGCATCATAAAACAGACCAAAAAAACTTAACAAAAATATGCAAATTCCCTGTATAATTAAAACTACAAAACATTTCGGAAGATAATAAGAAAATCAGGTCTATGGCCATACCATTTTGAACTCGCCCAATATCGTCTGATCTTAGAAGCTAAGCAGGGTCCGGCCTGGTTAGTACTTGGATGGGAGAGAAATCGGGGTAAATAGGGTGACTGTAACAGATTTATGAACAAGAAGACAATACAGTTAAGATGTCCTTTCTCTTCACATTGGTTTTCTAGGGCTGCCATAACAATGTATCACAAACTGTATAACTTAAAAAGCAGAAGTTTACTGTCTTGAATTTCTGAAGTCTAGAGGCCTGAACACAAGGTCCTCTTGTTGGCTATAAGAGGACATTTGTTCCATGGCTCTCTCCTAGATTCTGCATACTTACTAGTAATATTTGTACTCTGTGGCATGTACACATCACCATAATCTCTATTTTCACATCACATGGCATTCTACTTGCGTGTATTTGTTGATGTCAAAATTTTCCCTTCTCATCAAGAAATCAACCACTCCACTCCAATATGGCTCCATCTTAGTTAAATACATCTGCAATGACCCATGAGGCAATGACAAAAGATTCAAAATTTACCACATTTGCCATCTATAATGTGCTCTCATGTTTTGTGTGCATTGTACATGGGATTATTACACCCATGGTATGTTACCATTATACCCATGTATAATGTACACCCTTATTTTGATCTCAAAAATTTGGGCAAAAATGTGAGCATTATACACAGCAAAATATGATATATCATCAGAGCCCCAGAAACACTGGAAAAAGAGTGGAACAAAAACAGTATTTGAAGAAATAATGGCTGAAAACTTCCCCAATTTGCTCAAAAACACAAACCTACAGATTCAAGAAGCTGAGAGAACACCAAGAAAGGATAAGTTCAAAGATATACTCAATGAGATACATCTTAACTAAACTTTGAAGGATAAAGGCACGAAAACCTTGAAAGCAGGCAGAGAGAAATGGAGCTTTATCCATAGAGAAAAAACAATTTGGATGATGGGTTTCTCATCTGAAACCAAAAAGGGTCGAAGAAGTGACACATTTCTTACATGCTAGAACTGTCAGCTTGTGAATTTTATATCTAATAAAAGTAAATCCCAGAAACAGAGGAAAAACAGACATTCTCAGACTAAGGAAACTAAAAGAATTTGGCACTATCATAACTACTCCTAGAAAATGGTTAATTCTTCTAAGAGAAAGAAAATGTTAAAAGAAGAATCAGGAAGAAAGAAGGAAGAGTGAAAAAGTAGAAATATGGGTGTATGCAATAGGCTACTTTTCCACATGCATTTTACATATCATATTTGATGATTTAAACAACAAATGCTAACACCATATAATAGTACAGAAGGTATATGGTATTTTTATTTAATTGTTGATTATAATAAACTAAGTAGCAGAATGAATAGGTTAGTGTTACTAATATCAAGACTATAAATAAAAAAATCTATAAGCATTTTTCTTGTGGCCAATATCCCCAAATATTTCAAAAACAATCTATAATATCGTTAGCCTATGAAGTTCTAAAAAGGCATGTTTTTTTTCGAAATGGTGAATTTTCTGCAACTATAATTTTTTATATTTGAATTTATGTGATTTCTTAAGAATTATAAAATAACTGTCATTTAAAAGCATAAAACTAAAAAAAAAAACATACCTCATTTAATTAAAATAAGTAATTACTTCAGAAGAATAAAGTGTGCTATATAGATTTTTATTACATTGTTGGGGACCACTCAGTGTGGTTTCCAAGCACTGTAGCCCTGTGAGAGCAAGCACTGAAAGGGGCTAGTAAGTGTCCCTGGAAAACCAGGTAAAAATGCAGGTGGCAGACATGACCCGACTCTAACACCAAGGGTCTCTGTGGGAACCAGGCCTAAAATGTACATTGTATCCTTTGAAGCTTGCTCTGCTTTGTTTAGTATAGCCCTGATGATGTAAACCAGATGTTTAAGTTCAAGGCGCAAGGACTAAACTCCTTATCTCATGAAACACATCTTAAAGACCCTCTGGCACCAGGATGACCGACAGACCCTTACCTGTGACAGATCTCCATGTTCCTTCAATTGTTATCTATAGATAATACCTGTTTTTGTATAACTATAGCCTCTTTGACATTGATTGATGAGCTATCTATGTATGCTGTGTACACCCACATATACTGTTCCCAATAAAAGCCATTTAGGAGAAGGGCTCAAGGCATTCTCCACTAGAGGGAATTGCTACCCCCTTTCCTGCCAGAACAGCAAGATTGTGTCCCGGATGACTTATTTCTCATCCACGGTATACAGGAGGAGCATGCTGCTGGATGGAGTTCCTCCCACCTTACTTGGAATAACTTAAAACTTAAAAATTGTTGGTGAGTAAACATGACTACCTGCCTTATTTGCTTAGTTGAATTTTGTTGTTTTTGTTTAAACATATTTAAGTCATCTGCATTTTAAACAACTATATTAGGGAAAGGCTAATCTGAAAAACTGAGAAATATTTTATATCTAATGTGTATTTAACCAATTTAAATTAAAAACACTAAAAAAATCCTGAGATATTTACTAAACATTCAGTAAGATTTCAGATAATGCTTTATCAACCCTATCTTCAACATAACATGAGTTTTCTGAGATAAAGTAAGTTTTATTTGGAAGTAGATGTGTTTTCAACTCTCAAATTCATCAAAATCCATAGTCCATTCATTCAAGATGGACTTAGTGACTTTGCACTTCAGGACAGAGAGTAATTGTAAAGTACTGCACAGGAGGAAGATATGTGGCACCATCTCGGGGTCCTGTTCATATTAAGTACCAAAAAAAAAAAAAAAGAGCTGCAAACCCTTTAAATTGTAAATGTGATCGTGGGCCATTATTGTCTCAATGTTTTCAGTTGACAGACTGGAAAATATTGTTACATAAAGCGTTCCAGGGTGAATAAAAGGGCAGGGTGAGGAATTATAGTGTCAAATCTTTATTGTGTCTTCATGGCTGTCATTATTTACTCTGAGAAGTGTTCTCCTTTAGTAGTTTAAGCAAATTAATTGTGACACATTTGTAATCATCATTGTTAATTGGATTATTTAATTTTTTTATTTTATTTTTGGGTACAAGCACAAATCTTGGCATATAATTACATTTACCATATTATTGTTATTAAAAACAATATGGGAAGTGGCCC
Source organism: Glossophaga mutica (assembly GCA_039655065.1). Taxonomy (NCBI): domain Eukaryota; kingdom Metazoa; phylum Chordata; class Mammalia; order Chiroptera; family Phyllostomidae; genus Glossophaga; species Glossophaga mutica. The sequence goes on along the minus strand of CM077304.1, from coordinate 167,839,841 downwards.
CATATTTGCTACTTTCCATTTTATCATTTTGAGTTTATTGTTCACATATTTATTTTTAGTTTTAGTTTTAAAGGTTTTATTGATTTATTTTTAGAAGAGAGGAAGGGAGGGAGAAAGAGAGGGAGAGAAACATCAATGTGTGGTTGCCTCTCCTGTGGCCCCCACTGGGGATCCAGTCCACAACCCAGGCATGTGCCCTGACTGGGAATTGAACCAGTGACCCTTTGTTTCACAGCCTGTACTCAATCCACTGAGCTAGACCAGCCAGGTCTATTGTTCATATATTTCAACAAGAACATTTTTGTAATTTGTTATTTCACACAATGATCTGCTAAAAATAACTTTCTTTGGACTGGTGATAATGTAAGCCTATATCAGAACATCAGAATACTTCCCATCCCTTCACTATACAATCATTGTAGATTTGACTAGACTCTTTCTACATGAACAGGTTAGACCATTTACTTCGCCTTTTCCTCTCCTATATCTCTCTTCTGAAACACACACAGACACACATTCATTGCATCATTCTTTACAATAGCCAAGGTTTAGAAACAGCCTAAGTACCCATCAGTAGATGATTGGATAAAGATGCTGTGGTATATTTACACAATGGAATGTTACTTAGCTATAAAAAAGAAAGAAATCTTACCTTTTCCAACAGCATGGACGGACTTGGAGAGTATTATGCTAAGTGAAATAAGCCAGTCAGAGAAAGACTAGTGCCATAAAGACTAGTGCCATACTATTTCACTTATATGTGGAATCTAATAAACAAAATACACTAACAAATTGGAGACAATTTGTGGATACAGAGAACAGACTGACAGCTTTCACATGGGAGGGGTTTTAGGGCTGGGTGAGAATGGTGAAGGGATTAAGCAAAGAAGGAAAAAAGACTCATGAACACAAACAACAGTATAGTGATTGCCAGAGGGAAGGGGGTGAGGGGAAGTAGAAGGGAAAAGGGGGATAAATGGAGATAGAAGGAGACTTGATTTAGGGAGGTAAACACAATGCAATATATCGATGATGTATTATAGAATTGTATACCTGAAACCCGTAAAGTTTTATTAACCAATGTCACCCTAATAAATTAAAATAAAAAACTATCTTTGGTAGTGACTTGGAAAATGTATCACAACCAGTTGACACTAATGAATAGGCTTTGTAAAAACAGTCTTTATTTTGAACCATTTTTTCCTATTTGGTAATTTTTTTAAAAAAAGATTTTATTTGTTTTTTTAGAGAGAGGTGAAGGGAGGGAGAGAAACATCGATCAATTGCCTCTCACACGTCCCCAACCAGGAACACGGCCTGCGACCCCTGCATGTGCTTTCACTGGGGACCAGTTCTGTACCAGCCTTTCAGTTCACAGGCCAGTGCTCAGCCCATGGAGACACACCAGCCAGGGCTATTTGGTAATTTTCTAAAAGACACTCTTCAAGTTCCATTAGCAAAAGAGTAGAGCTTTGCTCAGCAAGGTTAACCTCCCAAAATCTAGAGAAACAATGCCTACTTCTATATTTGGAAAAATAGAACACTTACTCTTCTCTAAATATTTCTGGAGAACACTGATGGGAAATAAAATAGTTTAAATGTATAGTTTGTCCCATTGTAAGTCTGGACCTGCCTATTTTAAGTCATTAAATGGGATGCATTTACATTCAATATACCAATCATACCTGTCTCAGTATTTCAATGAAGATAAATTGTAACCGTTGGTAATTAGTTAATTGGTAATTTGCTCATCTATCTCCATATTGTGTTTGTCCCATCTTGCTTATTACATTCTTTTTTCTTTTTCATTTCTACAGGTGGGAAAGCAAGTTTAGAATAAATATCAACCCTGAAATTCCCAAGTAAATAAAAGCCAGGCAGCTTTTACTACTTAGGAAATTAGATTTTATTTAGAAGTGAGTGGGAAGAGGCAAGGGGACATACAATAAGACCCACGCAAAGTAAAATGTAAAACTGTATTCTCAAATCATAGAAGAGCAATAGGTGAAGCCAGAGAAGCAGAACATAAACTGGAGTTAGGGGATATATTCGTTTTTCCATCCACTGTGGGGTGACCAGAGGTGAGTTTGCTTCTCTAAATTTCAACTACACTGTGCCAGCCAGGATTCTTAAATTCAAGCAATGAAATCACTTTGTTCATTGAAGAAGAAGAAAATTCATTAAAGGATATAACACAGTGATGAGACATTCAGGAGGACAAGAGAAAAAGGTCTGAACAATTTTCAGCAAGGATAAATAGCCACATCATTGACTACTGCAGGAGAGCCCCTGTTGCTACTTCCCCAGGACACAGACGACACAGCTCTCACCAGTGATATTGTGCATCAGGTGTCAAACTCTTCACCATGGAGGCACCTCGAAGCATGACACATCACCTTCCTTTCAATCACGTACTGGTTCCTTCAGGACCCCTGTGTTCTCAAGTGACTTTCGCAAATCAAGGTCACGGCAGTTGCATTTCATTGGTAGAGCCTATGGTAAATGCCTATGCCCTGTGTTCAAGAAAACTGAGAAAATAAGTTTCTAGCTTCTGCCTTGCACATGTAAGAACTAATAGCATAAATATCTTACATATGGGGTAGAGGAGTGTTCAAAAATTCTGGGTCACCACAAACTTTTATAAATATATACTATTGTCTCCTCTATGCCAATATACACTCCCTTTTTCATTCTCAAATTTTAAAACAGAAAAATGAAAAAAAAAAAACACAAGAATATAGTCACCTTCTGAAAAGGTTGACATTCCTAAGTTCCAGTAGTCAATGTGTGCTGTGTCATCTAAGTTATCGTTGTGACATCTGTCCTTGCACTACCTCCGCAGACATCTGCTCTGTAACCTGGCATGCACAATATGCAAGGGACAGCTCAAGATTTTACCTTACTTAAAATAGTATAGAAAATGTTATAAGGATAAGAAAAAATCAGTTAAAATTTAAAAATACATATAGAGAGAAGAGTATGATGTCAAAATAAATGTTTGTTTAGATGTGAGAGTCATTTTTGCCTCTTAACACAGAACTACAGTCTTTATATGACCCTCTCTCCCCACTGTCTATTGTATTTTCCCTTTGCCTTCAGCTAGAACTTCAGCCTTTCCCAAATTTTACCTGGCTCCATAGCTGATAATTAATTCCATATCAAACGGATGTCTCTGTGATCTTGCTCTCCAAAGTTTACTTTGGTCTGCTCTGAACATTTACACAGATCCCAAAGAATACCCTAAATTTGAAATACACATTTCTCGGCGAATTTTGGAAAGCAATAATGGTATGACATACAGTAATCAGGATCAGTCTGTCCAGTCAACACAGCAACTCATTTTTTAGTCTGTTCTTCTGTACACTAAGAAGTCTATTATGGCGAGTCTGGCTTCCAATTTAATGGAATCCATGTTTTTTCATGGTTTCGGGGGTAGAAACCTTGCTGTGCGTTTATCACATTGTTTCCTTTTTCAAGACCCAGAAGAAAACTTTTCCTATTTTCTTTTGCTGTTTGACGGAGGCCATGTGATAAATATTTGGTTAATGTAACTTGGCCAGAAGTGCCATTAGCTGTTTGAAGATATGTTAAAAGGGTCCCATGAGAACCTACAGCCCTGTCTCTTTCTGCACTGGAGTTGGAAGCCACATGGTCTAGTTGTTGTGATTACCAGATGGGGTACGTTGCCCAATTTGCATCAGATTAGGTTGAATGTGTGTGACATAAATTATTTTTGCCATGTCGAAGAGATGTAATTATTTGTTTAGCCATAGTGTAAGTGTCTAACCCTTGCTTTTACAGGTACTAAGACTTCAAATACAGGAGAATTCAAAAGCATAAAGATAGAACATATAATTTTTGAGCGAACCAAACAAGTGACATTCCAATTTCCACTACTTTGTCCCTGGCTGCATACATTTTGGTACAGGGAAAAAAAGTATTATATTGTTCATTTGTTACCATTCTCCTGGTGAGATGGGGGCAAGGAGGCTGCTGCATCTATTGTTTTCTGTTCATTGGGATAAAAAAGTAATCTAGCTCACAAGGCTGACAGCTCACTCTCTAATAAGTTTTTAATGCAAAAAAAATTAAAGTTACGGATGTAGCTAGAGAAAAAGAAAGTAACCTGAAATTAATGTGTTCCAAGGTAAATGTTTAAAATGATATTCTAAGGTTACAGTAAATATATTGGAGAAACATGATGGTTGACACAGAAGGAAATATCAACTTTTTGATAGGCTTATTTCTAATTGTCCAGATTTTTCTAGCTATTTCCTGGCAGAGCCCATCATTTCAGGTCTCAGTGCCCACATCCACTGTTTTTGCCTGTGAAAAGTTATATAAACTGAGACTTCCAAAATGGAATCAGAGCCAACCATCCCAAAAAAATCACCTGAACACAGCTTACTCTTTAAACTTTTGGGGTGTTTGAACGGGGCAAAATCACCTTTGACTGGGCCAATGCAACAGTGTATTCCAAACAACAGTTTGTAAAGTTAATATCCTGAATAGGAGGACTGAAATTAAAGACATTCTTAATTAGCAACATTAATAATTGCTAAAGCATAACTTAGTTTATTAGTAGCAATAGAAATTCCTTCCTTAGCTTATGAGCACCAATAGGAATTCCTCTCATCTATTCATGTAATTATTCCCCTTCCCTTTCTCATAAAAATGCTTTGCCTTCACCTCATAATTGGAACATGATTTGGGTTTCTGCCTGAATCAATCCTTCCCAGAATTGCAATTCTTTTTTATCTCAAATAAATGCTTGCTGCATCCCAATTTGACTTTTTATTTTTAGGTTAACAAGCCCATAAGTAAATGCCATTGCTGTCTGCCACGTAACAAAGTCTGTTACGAGCTGCATGACCCAGATTCCAGCACGCAAGGGCCAGCGGACGGAAGGATGACTGCCCCAGGTTCCTTCTGCCTGCTGCCATCCATCCCTTCACAAACTGAGAACACTGCGTGCTCCCACTTTTGGAACAATTCCCTCCTTTGCATATTCTCATCTGTGGCTTACTATTTTTTTTCTCCTATCAGTCGTAGTGCTTCTGAATTCTATAGTTTACAAATTCCTCGTGGTTTTCCTTTTAGTGCCTTGCACTGTTAATCTAACATACTTTTTAAGTAGAAAGGATTATTGGAAAGATAAAAGGTGCATATTCCTGTGGAGTGGGCCCTAGGATCCCATGGTGCACTCAACAGTTTTGAAGTGGGGATGAGTAAATTTGCCAATGATGGGTAATAATTTGTACTATATTATACAATCATATTATTTATTGATTTATTATTTTTAAAATTATTTTATTGGTGTTCAATTACAGTTGTCTGCATTTACCCACCACCACTCCCCTCCCTCCCATAACCACTCCCACCTCCCTCCCTTGCCTACATTATTTAAAGAGAAACTAAATTTCTCAGTGGAAGCACATAGGTGAGCTGACTGGCTGGATTTTATGCTCTCTAATTCCCAGGTTTCCTTTTTTTTTTTTTCTTTTAGATTTTATTTATTTATCTTTAGAGGGGAAGGGAAGGAGAGAGGGAGAGAAACATCAATGTGTGGTTGTCTCTTGTATGTCCCCTGCCGGGGACTGGCCTGGCAACCCAGGCATGTGCCCTGACCGGGAATCGAACCGCGATCCTTCGGTAAATTCCCAGGTTTCTTTCACAACTAAAATGTAATTCATAAAAAAAATTAGAATGAAATAAATATTTTAGTTTAAATTTATTTAGTATCTTCATGTCCTTGGAGCTGTGTTTTTTAGTAATGAAATTATTGTGTATAAACATAAATCTTTTGGCTCTTTACCTTTCAGTGATAATGAAAAATAATAAATAATAAATTCTTCCTTACCAAACCACAGTAAAACGAAACCATTCAGCTGTTTAGCTTATTTCATGAAGCATAAAGTATGTTTCCTTCATAGCTATTGACCAGACTCATTTTCATATATGTGACAAATATACCTAATCATTAAGTTCAATAGAACTGTTAACAGATTTTTTTATAAACAATGTATTGAATTGAATCAGAAACATTATTTCCTTTTAATTTAAGGTGTGGATCAAGAATAAATAAATATACAAGTGAACTGGCTGGAGATATGACTAACATCTGTAGGAGAGAGGCTGAGATATTTTTCTGATTGAAAATATATTAAAGTTTATATTATTTTAAACTGAAATAAATGTGATTATATATGTGTGTAATCAATCATGACACGATAAATAATATGTGGAAGAGTCACTCTAGTAAGTATTTATGCCTGCAATTAAATACTATTTCAAATGATAAATTCTTTATAATTGTTTTATATATTATAAATCTTGTTTATATTAAAATAGTTATATTAAGAACTAATTCTCATTGAAGAGACTTTAGGAAAATAAAGTAAAAAGGAATAAAAAGTATCATTAGTCTATCTTTAAGAAAATAACAACACATGAATATTTTAACATGTTATCTTTTGGACTTTTTTCCTAGACACATTCAATTGTTTTGTTTGTTATTTACTTCCTTCAAAAAATTGAATCATCTTGGAACTCTAAATTTAATGATGAAGTCTATCCTTTGGGACAGGACACTTTTTCAATCTTAATATGTAGTTATTTCTCTAATAAAATATATCAAATTATAATAAAACAGTTTACATTTGTTACCATTAGTTAATTAGAGCATCAGTCTCTCTTATAAGTTCAATGTGTGTCAAACTCCATCATGCATAATTGTGTTAAATGAATATTTCTCTCAGGACTCTTAATCAGTTAACTGTTGTGAATAGCTATAGTTTTACTGGACAATGTAAAAATCATCTGATACCATGAATTGCCTTTATTGAATTATTTTTATTTTAAAGATTTCATTTATTTATCTTTAGAGATGAGAAGGGGAGGGAGATAAAGAGGGAAAGAAACATCAATGTTGCCTCTCATATGCCCAGTGGGGACCTGGCCTGCAGCCCACGCATGTGCCCTGCCTGGGCATCTAACTAGCGCCACTTCGGTTTGTAGGCTGCCTTTGTTGAATTCTTGGCATTGATTCATCTCTCAGTTTACTAATGTATACCTTCAAATAATTTTTCTTCTACTTAAATCATAAATGTATCACTACATCTGAAATAGAATTTCTGATGTTACACAAATGAAAGATGAATAGAATGTAAATAATTATGAACCACAGGCTACAAGTAATTAAGTTTAAATGACATAGTTCAAAAACAATGTTAATGATTCTCCATAATCTTCTAAAATTTAGTTATGCAAAGAGGGTATTTTTGACCATGTTGGATTTTGTCTGAAATCTGTTTTGTTTTTATGTGACTTTTGTCTTCATCCTTGACTTTAAGGCAAAAAACATAATTATTACAAATAGCAGAGTGTTTAAATAAGTTGATAAAGAATATTCAGCCAGAAAGTAACAGCAATTTACAATCAAATGAGAGTAGCTAACTTTAAATTAATTGCACTTTTTAACGACTTTTAAAATGTTTTCTCTTCCTCCATTCCTCTTCCTTTTTGGCAATCATCAGCTTGATCTCTGTATGGATGAGCCTGTTTCTGTTTTGTTTTGTTTACATTTCTCATCTAAGTGAAATCATATGGCATTTGCCTTTTTTTGTCATATTTATTTCACTTAGAATAATGCCAACTAGGTTTATTCCTGTTCCACCATAGCAAGATTTTATTCTTTTTTATTGATAAATAATATTCAAATGTATATATGCCCCACATGTTCTTTATCTACTCATCTGTTCATAAGCACCTGTGTTGCTTTCCTATCTTAGCTATTCTAAGTAATGCTGCAACAAACATAGGGTACATAGATCTTTTTGAATCAGTGTTTTTGTTTTCCTCAGATAAATACCCAGGGTAGAATAACTGGGTTGCATGAAAGCTTTATTTTTAAGTTTTTGAGGGATCTCCATACTGTTGTTTTTCATAGTGGCTGCATGAATTTACAGTTGCATTAAGACAAAGTATTTAGTGTCTTTATTTTCTTCTTGGAGTTTTATGTCATTGACTCATGTTAATCGCTCTGGACAAGGCAAACATTCTTTCTCTTATTACATTTTCATCATGTCCCCTTGACCTAAATTATTTGTTTTATATTCAAGATAAGTTGTACCTTACCCTATTATGAAAAAAATATAGTATCTCACATTATCATTCACATTAAATGAGGTTTCTTCATTACAAATATTTATTGTTAGTTTTATATCATCTTGACCTTTGTTACAGTAATTTCTGTTAGTTGATTATGGAAAGAAATGTTTAATGTATGCAAAAGTATTTAAAACTTTTTTCATCTATTGTAAACAGATTTAAAATGTCTTACATTTAAGTCTAACACATTTTGGGTTTATTTTTGTATATGTTATAAGAAAGTGGTCTAATTTTATTTTTTGCATGTATCTATCTATTTATTTATTGATCTATCATCTAACTATACAAATAGTATCTATAGATACTACATATAGTATCTATATATACTATGTATACTATAATATATATTGCATGTGACTATATTTAAATTATCTAAGTACATATTTATACACATTTATATACTTATATAAATGTAAAATTATATATATTTATATTTTATGTATTTATATATAAATATTTATATATAGATATATAATCAGTTTTGTGTCAGTAACATATTATTTTTATTATTGTAGCTTTGTAGTATATTTTGAAATCTGGGAGCATCTAGCTTTTTGAATTAGTGTTTTTGTTTTCATCAGATAAATATCCAAAAGTGGGATTACTGGGTTGTATGGCAGCTCTATTTTAAGTTGTTGAGCAATTGCCATTCCATTTTCAATAGTGGCTTCACTAATTTATAATTGTACCAACAGTATATAAGGGTTCCCTTTTCCCCATATCCTTTGCCAGCACTTATTGTTTGTTGATTTGTTCTTTCTCAAGGTTTCTTTGGCTATCTGGGAGTTTTCTGTGGTGCCATAAAAATTTAGAATTAGTTTTCCTATAGCTGAGAAGAATGCCACTGTTATTTAAATAAGAATTGATCAAATTCGTATCTTGCTTTTGGTAGTAAGGACATTTTAACAACATTAATTCTTCTAATCCACAGGCATTGGACAGACACCTCCAAGGAAGACATACAGAGGATCCAGAGACACATGAAAAGATGTTCCGTATTGCTAGCTATCAGAGAGATGCAAATTAAAACCACAATGAGATACCACTTCATACCGGTCAGAATGGCCATCATAAACATAGCAACAAACAACAAGTGTTGGAGAGGTTGTGGAGAAAAGGGGACCCTAGTGCACTGTTGGTGGGATTGCAGACTGATACAACCACTATGGAAAGCAGTATGGAATTTTCTCAGAAAACTAAAAATGGACATACCTTTTGACCCAGCAATTCCACTACTTGGATTATATCCTAAGAACCCTGAAACACCAATCCAAAAGACTATGCACCCCTATGTTCATAGCAGGACAATTTACAATAGCCAAGTGCTGGAAGCAACCTAGGTGCCCATCAGTTAATGAATGGATCAAAAAACTGTGGTACATTTACACAATGGAATTCTATGGAGCAGAAGGAAAAGAAGGAGCTCCTACCTTTTGCAACAGCATGGATGGAACTGGAAAGCATTATGCTAAGCAAAAATAAGCCAGGCAGTGAAAGACAAATACCATATGATCTCACCTTTAACAGGAACCTAAACAGCAAAACAAACAAGCAAGCAAAATATAACCAAAGGCACTGAAACAGAGAATAGGCTGACAGTGACCAGAGGGGAAAGGGGAGGGAATTCTAGGGGAAAAGGGGAAGGGTTTACAGGAATAAGTATAAAGGACACATGGACAAAAACTAGGGAGGCGGGGTGGAAATAGGAGGTGGGGTGGAAATAGGAGGTGGGAAGGTCTGGGGGTGGGTGGGCTGGGATGGGAGTAAAAGGCAGAAAACTGTACTTGAATAACAAAAGTAAAAAATAAAAAATAGAAAAAAGTATTGGATATTCTTCTATTTATTTGTATCCTCTTTAATGTCTTCTAGTTTACAGAGTACAGGTCTTTCACAGTTTCAGTTAACTTTTCTTAGGTATTTTTTTTTTGATGCAATCACAAATGGGATTGTTTTCTTACTTTCTCCTTCTGATTATTCATTATTAGTGTATAGAAATGGAACAGACTTCTATATATTGATTTTGTATCCTGCAACTTTATTAAATTAATTTATCATTTCTAATAGTTTTTAAGGTTATTTTTTATGTATAGTGTCATGCCACCTGCAAATAATGAGTTTTAACTCCTTACTTTCCAATTTAGATTTCATTTGTTTTTCAAGTCTGATTGTTTTTTGTTTTTTTTTGTTTTTGTTTTTATTTTTAGATTTTATTTATTTATCTTTAGAGGGGAAGGGAAGGAGAGAGGGAGAGAAACATCAATGTGCGGTTGCCTCTTGTATGTCCCCTGACGGGAACTGGCCTGGCAACCCAGGCATGTGCCCTGACTGGGAATCGAACCGCGATCTTTCGGTTCACAGGCCCGCACTCAATCCACTGAGCTACACCAGCCAGGGCGTCAAGTCTGATTGTTGTGGTTAGGACTTCTAATATTATGTTGAAAAGAAGTGGCGTTAGTGATCATCCTTGTCTTTTTCCTGATCTGAGAGGAAAATCTTTCAGCTTTTCATCTTTGAGTATGATGTTAGCTGTGGGTTTTTCATATATAACCTTTATTATGCTGAAGTATGTTCCTTCCCTACCCACTTTTTTTGAGAGTTTTATTATAAAAGGGTGTTGGATTTCGTCAAATGCTTATTCTGTATCTATTTAGGTGATCATATAATTTTTATCCTTTATTTTAATACCAGGAATCATGTTGATTGATTTATAAATGTTGAACCATATATCCCTGCATCCCCAAAATGGATCCCACTTGGAAATGATATCTAATCCTTTTAACATGTTACTGAATCCACTTTACTAATACTTTGTTGAGGGTTTTGGAATCTATGTTTATCAAGGATATTGGCCTGTAATCTCTCTTTATAATGTTTTTGTTTGATTTTGATATAGGGTAATGCTGTTGTACAAGTTTGAACGTCCTTTCTCTTTAATTTTTTTCAAAAAGTTTTAGTAGGATAAGCCTTAATTTTCTTTAAATATTTATAGAATTCACCTGTAAAACCATCTGGTATGGAATTCTTATGCATTGGGAGGTTTTGATGAACTGATTCAATTTCATTGCTAGTAATCCATCTGATTAGGTTTTTAGATCATTCCTGATTCAGTCTTGGAAAGTTATATGCTGCTAGAAATTTATCTATGTCTTGTAGATTGTCAAATTTACTGGCATATAATTGTTCATAGTATCCATACATTTCACATTATGAACTTAAATAACTGAATTAGTGAGGAGATTTGACTTTAGGCGATGAACACACAGTACAATATATAGATTATATATTTTAGATTCAGATTTGTGCCATTGAAACTTATGTAATTTTATTAACCAATGTTGCCCCAATAAATTCAGTAAACATATGTAAATAAATAAAGAAGGAAAGAAATAGCCTTGGATGGTGTGGCTCAGTGGATTGAGTGCCAGCCTGTGAAGCAAGGGGTCCCTGGTTCCATTCCCTGTCAGAACACATGCCAGGGTTGCAGGCCAGGGCCCCAGTATAGAGCATGTGAGAGGCAACCACATTTTGATGTTTCCCACTCTTTCTCCCTCCCTTTCCCTCTACTAATAAATAAATAAAATTTTTATAAATAAATAAATGAATAAGTAAATTAGCACTGTTATATTGCTTTTTAAAAGTTTTCATAAAATAAGGCATTCAAGAGTCTGTTTTGTTTTTTTTTGGGGGGGGGCATGTGAACACTAATTTTATCAGACTCTTCAGAATTTGTTATTGTTTCCAAAGAGAAGGTAGTGCTTGAATAGAGATTTGTTTATAATTATTTTTTCAGTGATTAACCGAACTGATTTTATGATTATTTTTATAAAATACAATTGCATTAAATAATGTAATATTAAATTTGAAGTCTCAACTGTTGAATTTTTAACAATTCCCTCTTCATTTATAATAATTCAAGCAATAATAGTTTGAATAAATATGAATATTTGAAATGAATTAATATTTTATTCTAATTCTGTAAGTTTATACCTATTTCCTAAAATTATTTAGTTTTCCTTAATAAAGTTAAGTAGACAATAGCATAAAAGTGACCTAGGAGGACTATATTTCAGTCAGATTTTCTTCTAGGCTTATTGCATCTCCAATTAAGTTGTCCAGGCTTTGGTGATGCCACAAAATGTGGTCATTATTTTAAAAAATATTTTCTCATATTTTACTATTTTTCTTTACTTTCCTGCTTAAAGTAATTAAAGTTATGTATAAAATTCAAAATACTCAAAAGGAAATGTCAAAAAATATTTAAGTAATTAAACTCTTAAATGGTTCTATATTATATTTGTGCTGTTATAATTCTAAAGTTATTGAGAATCAAAACTGCCCTGTAATTTGGGACTCCCTTTAGATACAAATGTATTTTCTAAAAAGGAGACAGATGTTTTTCTATTATTTTGTCTTTTACTCTAATTTGTTGTAACTAATACTACTAGCTTACTCAACTACCATATTTTGCTATGTATAATGCACACCCACGTTTTTTGTCCAAACTTGAAGGAAAAAATATGTTGTTTTAATTTTTTAATTCAATTTTTATTTATTTATTTTTAGATACCTGTTTTTGTATTATAAAGGAATTTTGGCATTTATTTTTGAACATATATGGAACAAGAAATTTTATGTACCAAATAATTGCAAAACATAAGAACAGATACAAAGTATTTCAGGTACTACCCATGTATAATATGCATCCTTATTTTTCCCTCAAAAATTTGGGCAAAAAAGTGTACATTATACATGGAAAAATACAGTATTTTACAATTTCTTTTCTAAAGCAAATTTATTGCATTTATAACATGGAATCATTGAGCCATACTGCTGATTATAATTCTTTCTTTGTGTGATGCTAAGATGCTCTGATCTTGCTTTGCTCCTCATATCTGCCTGAGAGTACAGAAAATTATGAACGATATTACATACAATACAATCTTTTCACCTCTAAATTTTATTTTCCTCTCTGACTTCCACACTTCTGTGTTCACTTTCTTACCTTATGTATGACTTTGTCAGCTGCCTATAAGATCCTTTATTTAAAAAACCCAAATTTAGATTTCTGGCCAAGGTGGAGGCATAGGTGGACACACTGTGCCTCCTCTCACAACCCAAATTAAGGACAACAAATATTTAGAAACAATAAAACAACCAAAACTGATAGAAAATTGAACTGTATGGAAGTCCAACAACCATTCATCCAGACCCGTAAGAGGGGCAGAGTCGCAGCAGGAAAAAGTGGAGGTGTGGACACGAGCATGCAGGCAGCAGCAGCTGGCAGTTCGCAGGCGTACAGGCAGCGGCTAGCAGAACCCAGGTGCACAGGCAGTGGCTATCGGACCCTGGGCATGGGGTGGCAACTGTGCAGACCCAGTGAGGCCGCACAAGGCTGCTGGCTGACCAGGTAGTCCCACATTTGCACACAGATAATCCAGGCAAAGGGGAAGCGGCAGAAGGGACTGGAATCTGAAAGAGAGAGAGAGCAGAGCATGCTCCATTGTTCCCTCTCAGACCCTGCCCCCACATACAGCATCACTACCCAGCAACTGGGCTGCCCCGCCCTGGGGAACACCTGAGGCTCCACCCCTCACTACGTAACAGCTGTGACTGGACCAAAAAAACAAAACAAAACAAAAATGGCTCAAACCAGAGAACAAATGAAATCCCCAGAGCCAATTCCTCTAAGTGACCAAGAGATAGCCAACCTATCAGATGCACAGTTCAAAGCCCTAGTGATCAGGATGCTCACAGAACTGGGTGATTTTGTTCACAAATTAGATGAACAAATGAAGGCTACAGTAAGTGAAATGTAGGAAAATACATAGGGAACCAATAGAGATGGGAGGAAAACTGGGACTCAAATCAGTGGAGTGGACCAGAAGGAAGAAAGAAACAACCAAACAGAAAACAAGGAAGAAACAAGAATTCAAAAAAATGAGGAGAGGCTTAGGAACCTCCGGGACATCTTTAAATGTTCCAACATCTGAATTATAGGGGTACCAGAAGGGGAAGAGGAAGAGCAACAAGTGGAAAACTTATTGGAACAAATAATCAAGGTGAATTTCCTCAATTTGGCAAGGGAAATAGACTTCCAGGAAATCCAGAAAGCTCAGAGAGTCCCCAAGAAGTTGGACCCAAGGAGGAACACACCAAGGCACATCATAATTACATTAGCCAAGATTAAAATGAAGGAGAGAATTCTAGAAGCAGCAAGGAATAAGGGGACAGTCACCTACAGAGGAGTTCCCATCAGACTGTCAGCTCATTTCTCCAAAGAGCCCTTACAGGCAAGAAGGGACTGGAAAGAAGTATTCCAAGTCATGAAAGGCAAGGACCTACATCCAAGATTGCTCTATCCAGCGAAGCTGTCATTTAGAATGGAAGGGCAGATAAAGTGCTTCTCAGATAAGGTCAAGTTCAAGGAGTTCATAACCACCAAGGCCTTATTATATGAAATGTTAAAGGAATTTATCTAAGAAACAGAAAATAAAAAATATGACAGTGAAAAGACAGCAAACTCACAGCTATTAACAACCACACCTAAAACAAAAGCAAACTAAGCAAACAGCTAGAACAGGAACAGAACCACCGAAATGGAGATCACATGGAGGATTAGCAACAGGGGAGTGGGAGAAAGAGAGAGGGGGAAACATACAGAGAATAAGTAGCATAGATGGTGGGTAGAAAATAGGGGGAGGGCAAGAATAGTGTAAGAATAGGAAATGTAGAAGCTAAAGAACTTATGACACATGCACATGAACTAAAGCGGGGAATGTGAGTGGGAGGGGGTTTGCAGGGTAAAGGGGAATGATGGGGGAGAAATGGGACAACTGTAATAGCAAAATCAATTAAAAAAAAAAACCCAAATTTAAAATAAATAAATAAAATTCAGTGTCCTTTCAAACTTGCCTGATGATATGTCTATCAGGAAAACCTTAGGAAGTTATGTTACCATTTAATGTGCTGAATAATGAGTTGGTTAAAATCGGTCCAATAAGGGAATGAATTGTTTAGCAATATTGATTTTCTTAGGAATGTATGGCTTTTGTTTCTTTCGGTGCAGCTAAACCAAATATCTTTTAATTTGGAATTTACCATAATTAGTTATATGCAGTAATTAAAATCAGTTAGCATTCCATTAATACTAAGTCAGAATCTATGGAAGTTTGATATTTTATTCAGACAGATCTCCACATGAAGTGTGATTACCTTCCACCCAAACAGAATTATAAACATAAAATTTTCATAATTATAAGGAATAATTAAAATCACTAAAGTATGTATTTCCAAGAAAAATAAATAAACAAAGCATGGGCTTGTATTTTTCTCTCAGCAACAAACTGTTATTCTTTATAGAATCTCACATTCCAATAAATATTATAAAATACATTTAAGACAGACTATTAAGTCATATTACAAGGTCCCTATTTGCTTTACAATTATAAATCGAAATGAAGCAGCAGATATAACTTCAAAAAGATTGTTAAATTATAAAAAATTATAAAGTCCTCAAAATTTGATTTTAGTTACTAGTGCCTCACATCATTCCCAATTACTTTAATGTGTCACATCATACCACTCTACTCGAGCAATGATAAAATGTAGTGACTCTAGGCACTTAGTTATTTGCAGTTGTTACTTAATCTAAATTCATTATATGGGCTTCAAAGTACTCTCTAGTATTTTAACACTTTTTATAATACTGTTTCAAATGTTACATGATTTTTATGTTGTAGTGAAAAAAATTTGCCAGGTAAGGTTTGCCGTGGTGCCTGAAAACAAGGGGGCCCTACCATTATCGCATACTTGATGCTGAAATGTAGAGCTTACTATGAAAATTCCAATCCAAGGCAGAGCAATGTGGAAAAGACAGCTTTGAAAGTTCCTGATAGCAGCGTGGTTTCATGGGGGAAGACCCTTGGTTTTGGAATTGGCCAAATAAAAATGATCCTCTTTTATTATAAATTGCTTAACTTTGCTGTCAATATTTTAATCTGCACAATAATAAAAACAATTACCCTCTCACCTCATTAGAAATTGTATCAGATAAAATGACTGGTAAAATACCTGGTAATTGGGAAATAATCAATACATCAGAGTTGTTATTGGATTTTTACTCTTTCTGGGGCTTGGAGTACTGAAGAAAGACAGTTTGCCTTATTCTGGCCCTGCTGAATTTCTGAAATACTTGAAGTTAACATCTTAGCAGACACTTTGTACACTAGGAGCATGGGTTCTCACCACCAGATGGTTAAGCCCCAGTGCAGCATGGTCTAGGCCATTGTCCTGCTCAAAAGTAGTAAACATTTCACTCACAAAAAGGATAAGCACAGAGTCTTTCATTACTTGACTGTAATGTTTCTTCTTCTGTCAGTCCCTGTACTGACAATTAACCCCAAAACATTCATTTTACTGTCCTTACAAAATGATCTCAACAAATTATTGGTCATTAAGTGGCTCCTTAATTATAGAGCTCTAATTATCAGCAAAAAATGGTCCATTAACTAGAGACTATTTGTTTCCTTTGGCATGGTAATTTGTTTGTATATTTAATTGCTTTGATAGATGTTTATACACCATAAATATTCTCATTCAAATATTATTAAGAGGACATAATATCACAGCTTTTCCTGGGGTCCATTTGCTCTTATTTTCTTTCTAGTTTAACCTTCATATCTGAATTATTTAAAAATATTATTTCTACTTATTTTCCAAGACTCATAGATCTCATTCTACATATTTTTGTTGCCTATCTATTCAATTAATTTAACAACTTCTATATCTTTCAGTTCTTTTTGTGGATTTCCACTGCTTTTTGGTCATCTTTTTCTGATGTCTATATTTTCACATATAACTCATTTAGATATTCATTATCTGACATTTTCTTCTTATTTTTCACAACATATTTATATGGGGTTCAAAAAATCCCATGGGAGGATGGAGTGGGGCAGCTCCATGAGCCTAGTCTTCATCTTCTCAAGCAAGACAATTTTGGTACTTTCTGAGTTTTAACATTATTACTCTGGGTTCTTCAGAGGATGGGAGTGTGCAATGTGAGGTGAGATGGGAGCAACGGGCCATGGTGAGTCACCCTTGCCTTTGTAGGTCTAAGTAAGATAACTGAATATTTCTCAAGTGCAGTAGCAACTATTATTTTCAGGCAGGTCAGTGACATAATTCACTTTCAAATTCACTCTTAAAATTTACATGTATTTAGGATTTTTTTACATACATATACTTAGAAATGTTTATAACCTAATAGTGCAAGACGAGAGAGAGAGAGAGAGAGAATAATATTAAGAGTAGAAAACCAAATTTTAGAGCTCTTTAAAATGTGGGGTTGCAATATCAAAAATACCTCAATCCAAAATGCAGCAGGAAATGCCTATTTGAAATTCTAAAAGCTGTTCACAAAGCTTAAAACTAAGACGAATGATGCAGATTGCTGGTGGAGTAATGGGACTGATGATCAGTGGTGGAAGAGTAACCAGCCCATCTGTGAGTGACAACCCATTCCACCCACACACACTTCAACTTCACAGGTGCTCCTATTCTGATTATTTTTTTTTTGCTAGATTTTACTAGAGGAAGCAGAGATTCTTGTCACAGAAAGAAAAAAAAGAACCCTCTACCAGAGACTCAGAGACATGGTTGAACCCGAGTGAGTCTTAATCAGGAAGAATAAATAGGGACCCTCAAATATCAAAGATGGTGCCCTAATTTATACTTTACCCTTAACATTCCTTGTGACCCTCTCATCAGACACATCTGAAAGCAGGTAGGAAGAACAGCTCTAGAAAGCTGGAAGGCAAGGTCAATTATAGAAGAAACCATCCCATTGAGTAGGCTAAACTCAGTAGGGTAGAAAACCTGAAACAAACTTATGTTCTTCAATCATAGCCATGAAGATCCCTTTGTTAAACTTCCCCATGTGTTCCTTAACATTTTAGGAAGATCTTCTAATTTTTTGGTTACACATCCCATTATTACTAATCCTACCCTATCTTAAACTTCCATCTCACATCCAGTTTATGCTCAAGACTTCCTCATCCTTCACCACAGACCAGGTTTCAGAGCAAGCTACTTAAAGTTAAGAAGTATATTATTACCCTGCTTCTTTTTCTTGTGCCAATCTTCTGTTTTTGTTTTAGTTTTAGTTTTTTTTTTTTTTCGGGGGGAGGGTTGGTATTCAGCCAGAAAAGGGATTTTGGGAAATTAGGCACAGTATTTTCTTTAATTACGTAGCTGTATAATATTAGTCCTTTGTTGGTAATGCTTCTCTGGCTATGCTGGCTGAACATCAGCAACTTCAAAGTGCAGGAAACCAAGTGTTGGCCCTACAGTGAAGTGTATTTGTATAGAATGAGGCCAAGTTGGAGACTGCTCCAGTGAAAAGATCTTTCTCAGCCTGACACACCACACTGACTTTTGCTTCAGGAGTCTCCTTATCTACTGATCACATTTTTGGTGCCAACAAATTACCCTAAAATGGCTGTCTTCCTTGATATTTACTTCACTCACAAGAAACCCTGGCCATCCCGAAACCTGGGTGTGTCAGCTGGTCCCTTACACCCCTACTCTTTCAATAGACTGCCTAACGCATTTCTCTTTCCCTGCTGGTTCAGAAAGAAGAACAGCCAGTGTACTGCGTGATGGAAGTACAAACAAGGTTAAATGCCCATTTATTCTACTTGCAGGTAACTCCAGGCTCTGAGAGCAATTTTCTTGAAAAGACCCCTTCAGTTGGCTAGAGGTTAGAGGTATTTCCCTGACGTTGATAGCTAACAATAAAAATTATGGAAGTGGGGCACCATGATAATAATGGAACTAAAAGAGCTAGTGTGGCCACTCATTGGTAGGCCAAAGTTGGTCTTACTCCCAATTACTTTTTGGATTTCTTTAAAATGGGGAGTATTGTTCTATATTTGTGAAATATGTCATGGGTACTTTAATAGGGATTGCATTGAATCTATAATTCGCTTTGGGTAGTATGGTTATTGTGATGATGTTAATTCTTCCAATCCATCAGCAAATGAGTGGATCAAAAAACTATAGTACATTTACATGATGGAATTCTATGCAGCTGAGAGAAAGAAGGGCCTTATACCCTTTGCAACAGCATGGATGGAACTGGAGAGCATTATGCTAAGTGAAATAAGCCAGGCGGTGAGGGACAAATACGGTAAGATCTCTCCTTTAACTGGTACATAACCAACAAAAGAAAAAAGCAAACAAAATATAAACAGAGTCATTGAAATTAAGAACAATCTAACAATAGCCAGGGGGGAGGGACGAGGGGACAGTGGGGAGAAGGGTTTTCAGGAACTACTATAAAGGACACTTGGATAAAACCAAGGGGGAGGGTGGAAGCAAGGGAGGGAGGTGGGTTTGGAGAGGGTAGGGGGTAAGAGTGGGGAGAAAACACAGACAACGGTAATTGAACAACAATAAAATAATTTAAAATGGGGGGTATTGATGCCTCATGATGTGATCTACTGAGCGACACAGATTATTTAAGTATTATCCCAGTAAAGACCCATGACTTCTACTTAATCAGGATAAATAATCAAACATAAACATATTGAAAGCCATTCTAAAAAAACTACCCTGCACTCTTCCAAAATGTCAATTCCATTGTTCTTTGGAAACATACTAAAGTATAAAGTTAAAGTTTCATTATGTCTGAAAATTACTTTCCAATGATTCAGGAAAAAATTAGAGAAACAGAAAATACGGCAAAAAGATGGCAATTGGTGAATCTAAATAAAGAGTATATGTGGTTTATTGTACTATTCTTTGACTATTAACCCTGTGACTATTTGTAACTATGAAATGGGATAAAACTATATGATGCAATTCTTAACTTACTATTTTTATCTTTATTATATTTTTCCATTACTATTTAGTCCCCTTTTACCCCCTCTACCCAGCAATCACCACACTGTTGTCCATGTCCATGAGTCCTTTTTCCTTTTTGCTCAATCCCTCCACCTCCTAACCTCCCTCTCCCCACTAGCTGTCATCTGCTCTCTATCTATGAGTCTGTCTCTATTTCACCTACTATTTTTTGTTAAATTCATTGGTGTGGCATTGGTCAATAAGGTCATCTATATTTCTGTGATATGATCTATATATTGCTTTGTGTGCCTACCACCCATCTTATGTCACCATACATGTGACCCCCTTTACCCCTTTCTATCTCCTCCACCCCCTTTCCTCTGGTAACCACCATACTGTTGTCTGTGTCTATGAGCTTTTGTTTGTTTTTATTGTTCATTCATTTGTTGCTTTCACTTTTATATCCTGCATATGAGTGAGATCATGTGGTTCATTATAGCCTTATTCACAGTGGCCAAGACATGAAAACAACTAAAATGTTGTTTTTATCTAATAGATGATCGGATAAAAAAGATGTGATATATATATATATATATATATATATATATATAGCTATATATATATAGTTATATATATAGTTATATATATAGTTATACAGTTATATATATATAGTTATATAGTTATACAGTTTTATAGTTTTATATAGTTATATATATTACTACTACTCAGCCACAAGAAAGAATGAAATACTGACATTTGTGACAACAGGGATGGACCTTGGGAATATCATGCTAAGCAAGATAAGTCCGACAGAAAAAAAGAAGTTTAAATTTTCAAGATAATACTAGTTCAATTTTTCAGGAGAATTTTCTTGACTTCTTAAGACATTTACAGACATAACAAGATAGAAATATCAGTGCTAAACTGAAAGCTAATAAAATTGAGGATTTTTATACTAGAAGAAGGTCAAGTACACTTAATGGGCTTTAGACTCTGGGTTGTGGAGTCAGGCTGCCCAAGTTTTAACTAAAAAAAGTTGAAGTAAATTTCTGAAGATTCTATAACCATTAAAAATTTACTTTAGTGTCTTAATGGCTCAGTTGCTTCAAGAATAAATTGGATAATTAAAACAAGTTTTTTAAAGGATTAAATGTAAACCTATAAAGAGCTTAAAACAGTGCCTTGTACATGGTTAGCAGTTTATACATGTTTCCATGGTCATTTTTTATATTCATTTGAAATCTATGGCATAGTTTAATCTAGACACAATGTTCATTGAAAAGTGTCAAATGACTAACTTCCTCAATTTTAATATGGTTTTATAATAGAACATTGAATAGAAGGGGAAAATTACTTTGTTTTCATTAATTTTTAAATAGCATACAGTGTTTACTCCTTACCTGGTTGCATCTAAAATTGACATTTTTCTGAGAAGAAGAATTTTTTTTTTTAATTTTTACAAGTAAGTTTCTGGCTTGGAGGCTCCTCATACATAGTAGGCACTGCACTTTGTTCAGATTTGCTAAATCAAATTCATACCATGTACTTTGAAATGAAACTATCATCAAAGTCAGACATACTATGAAAAATTATTTTCCATAAGTAAAGAAACAGTACAGCTTTGATACAAATGATTATAAATTATGAAATATATAATTGGGGAACATGGAAAAGTTAATGTTTATTCAAAATTTGCATTTATGCCTCTTTTATCCTAATAAGAATCCCCTTCCTGTGGATGGGGCAGGGAAAAATAGAGACAACTGTACTTGAACAGCAATAAAAAAAAGTGCCAAAAAAAAACAAAATGAAAAGAATGCCCTTTTTTAGCATTTATTAAAGATCTTCAACCCCCTTTGCCTGTTTTCACCTTTATTGGAAAAAAATGCATGAGCTCAGCTATTATATCAAATAAGTTTTATCTGACAGAACTAATTAATATAGAGAAAACATAAAGCAATTTTAGAGCACATATGCTCCCTCTTCCAGGTACATTTTATGATGAGGCTTCGTAGTTCTAAGAGGAAATCAAAATGCTGTAACTGGATTTAAGGAAAGATTAAATGATTGCTGAAAGTAGCTCTAGTTTGCAAAGTAAGCATTAGAAAGATTTAGATAATTAAATCTGTAGCTTAGGGCATGAGATAACTAACTTTACGAATAAGGAAAAAATAAGCTACATTCTCACTGCACAGTTTCTTACTTCACAAAATAAAAACCAGCAGAAATGCTATGTATTTTAGGAGATTATTTATAGTAACAATATAAAGTCATCTTATTCAAATGGCAGAAGGGACACTACACAATTCATTCTATAAGCCAATATTACCTTAACACTAAAGCCAGGTAAAGATAGCACAAGAAAAGCAAATAACAGACTAAAATTCCTCATGAATATAGAAGTAAAAATTATAATAACATGTTATTATCACACTAAATCTATCAACATCTAACTAAGATTCCACATCATGACCAAGTGGGATTTATCCCAGGAATTAAGTTTGCTTAACCTTTAAAAATTAATTAATTAAATATACTAAATTAGTCAAAAAGTACAAATGTTACATAATCATCTAACTATAGAGAGTAAAGCATTTGATAAAATCCAACATGCACTTGGATTATGAGAATAAATGATACTTCATGCATAAAATGTGGAAGGACAAAAGAGAAGAGTAATGGACATTTGGTCCTGTCTCAAACATCCATGAAAACTTTTGGTCTCTGCCAAAAGATCTTTCATACAGGCAATACAACAACAACACAATTATTGGACTAATTATTGGTATAATTAAACATGATAATATTTTTATGTGTTCACTTTGTAAACTCAAAGTGTAAATAAATGTTATGGGTTATTTTCACCCAGGGACATTTTATAAGCATGATTGTTTTTGATATGACCAAATTTCAAGGACTTTCTTGTTGTAGACCACATTGTGTCCTCAGATGTTTTAGACAGGACTGAATGTCCTGTAAGAAAAAAAGAATAATGAAGAAAAAGAATCTATATTTATACTGCTCAGACTATGCCTAAGTTAACATTGTGACATGTGTTAGTTGCAGCTGCTATAACAACCTACCACAGGTTAGATGGCTTTAAAACCACAGACATTTGTTTCTCACAGTTTTGGAAGCTGAAACTCCTAGATCTGTGTGTCCCCTGGTTGGATGAACACCCTTTTCTGAGTCACAGACCACTTTGCATCCTTACTTCCCAAAGGGCTCATATCCTTGTACCATTATATTGGGCTTTAGGATTCCAACATGTAACTTTTGGAGGAACAAAAATGTTCAGACCATAGTAGGCATAGACCAGGGCTGTACAAACCTTTTTTCTGCACATTCAATATTATATGATGTATGTGAATTTTCCATATGTAATAGTCAAAAGTATATAAAAATGCAATTGTCCATTTAGTAAATTTAAATATTATCAGCCATTCATTTGGTTTCCAATGCAGCTTCTATAACCTATTTTATGTACATTTTTCTCATTTTGGATTAATTCCTTATGGTTTCTAGAAAGAGATTGAAACTGATATGAAAAAGCACTTGTTAAAATTATCCAGAATTTTTGTGGGGCAGCATATTCACTAACCGTATTTGGTAAAACTGATACTATCAAACTATCTCCAGTGGTATGTACAATTTAATTATTTCTAAGTTAAATACACAAAATAGACATTTTACCAACTTAATTTTTTGATGACTAATAAAGCTGAAGTTTTAAAAGACATGTATTAGATAGTTTTATATTTTACTTTTTGTGAAAGAATATAATGAGAAATCCGTAAAGTTTAATAAGTTATTAGTGAAGGCAAACATAACCACCAGCCAGTCTGAGAATAAGAAGTCACCAACCCTCCAGAAGTTGTCCATCATGACTTCTTCCTTTTAGCCTGAGAATATCAAATAATCTGATTGTTAATGTGATTAACTTTTTTTCTACTTTTCTTTATACTTTTAATATTTTATCCTGGGACATACATCACAAAACCTAAGATTTAATTTGTTATGTTTTAAATGGAACTCAACACCGTGGGACTACAGTATGTAACCTTTTGTATTTGAGCTTCTTTCATACTCATTGTTTGTGGGAGTCATCAACCTCATGCAATACTGTATTTTTATTTTTATGCATAATTTTGCTGTAGGTAGACTTTTTTCTCTATTTCTATTGTTGATGGATATTTTAACAATTCAGAATTTTGATTTTTACAAATGTAGAAACTAGTATTGTTTTTGTAAATGCCGCTAGGTGCACAAATATTTTTGTTACTTATATACCTGAGTGTGGGGTTGCTGAGTGGTACTAGTTGTACATGTTCATCTTTATAGATGATGCCAAACTTTTTTACAAAGTGAGTGTGTCAGTTTTCTCTGCTTCAGCACTATATAAGCATTTTCCTGCCCTCACTGGTGTAGCTCAGTGGATTGAGCATGGGCCTGCAAACCAAAAAGTCACTGGCTCGATTCCCAGTCAGGGCACATGCCTGGGTTGCAGGCCAGGTCCCCAGCGGAGAGCACACCAGAGGCAACCATACATTGGTGTTTCACTCCCTTTCTTTCTTTCTCCCTCCCTTCCCTCTGTCCATAAAAATAAATAAAATCTTTAAAAAATAATAATAAAATATAAGACTTTCCCTTAGTCTACATCCTTGCCCTGCTTCATCTTGTCAGAATTTATTCCTTTTAGCTTTTGCGGGGGCTATTACTGATAGTACATTGTTGTTCTAATATACATCGTATAGCCTTACACTTAATGGCTACTTGGCTATTCTTTTCTAATATAAACAAAATTTAAAATCTTTGTTGTATGTACTGCTAGTATCTTCTCCCATTCTATGACAAATTTTCTATTGTTGAATGATATTTTTGATATTATAATACTGTGAAACATAACAGATTACTTCATTAGGATCAGTGTTTATTGTTTTTCCTTAAGAAATGAATCCTACCAACAATCATAAAAGTGTTTTTACACAGAATTACAAAAGTTTTATTGTTGTGATGTTCTTACTTGTTAAGCAAATCTTTAAATTCTACACAGAGGATTTAGAGTCTGAATGCACTGGTGTAACTTTGAATTGCATAACTTTGCCCAAATAGGCTTTACTTTCTGCTAGTCAATTGTTTGACAACAACAGGTTGTTCCCTTAATTTTTAATTTCCATAATTAATTAATAAAATTTCATTTGGTAACCTTCACTTTTTTGGGGGGGTGAATGTTAAATCAGGAACAGGAAAGGTGATTGAATTAGTGTGTGGGTGGAAATGGTTCTGAGGCAATAAGGAATCCTGAGGTAAAATGAAGTACAGTCCCAGGGAAGAATAAGCCACTCGGTTCCGCTGACACTCCTGCTGTATCATCAGTGCTATCCGTAATGAGCAGAGACAGCACTGTGAACATCACATGGCAACACATGCCAGGGAAAACAACTTTTAAAAGAATACCTATTTTCTCTAATGTGTTTCCATAGAAACTAAAATTGGATGTCAGCCTGATTCCTGTAAATAACAATTATGTTTGAATCCGAAGGTCTATTCTGGAAGGAGCCATCGGACCACAATCGTGAACAAACCATGCTGGAGCATGACTCGTGGTCTGGTGATAAATTGATCTGATTACCGTACTTTAGAGTCTAAAAACTATTGAAGAAATAGTCATAATCAAATTTATAATTAAATATTTCTTTATTCAAGCACCTGGTGCAGAAGTCGACTTATTTTTCAGTTAACAGCATCATCTGAATTTATTCATTTATTCATTCATCATCAAACATGCATCGGATGCTAAGTCTGCAGTGTTGTCCATGCGAGTTCCAGAAACATGCGTTATTGCCTGTAAGGAACTCTTCGTTTGCTATGGATGTATCTTATATCTTCCATGCCAGAAAAACTACACTTTCAAGGACCTGTCAGCAATTATGTGTGCACATGCATATGCTTTCTGATGAGGGCCTGTCTGTATGTCTTGAGATAACTAAGATTAGATTAATAATTGATTTTTGTCATGCTCTGTTGTACTTATATAAATTAATGTAGGACTTCACTTGCCTTCAAAAATGATTGTACAATATTTTCATTGCGCAAGATGAACCACCAGCCACTTTATATATCTGAAAATGTATATGGAATGACTATACTAAATATTTTCATGTTACTAAATCAATTAAATATTTAAAACTCACCAAGGCATCTGTGTCTAATCACACAAACATCCTTTCATGTCTTCATAACATATAAAATGACCTCTTTATACTCTAAAACATAAAATTTTTGTGAATTTTTGTGTGTGCTTCTGTGTGTATGTGTGTGTGAGTACTATTAAATCAATAGCAAAAATAAAGAAACTTAAGCCTAAATGTTTATTCAGATGATTGGATTTCTCTTTTCAAATGCTCAAATTTTCCTTTTCTCTAAAAATGTTAACACAATCCAATATAAATATAAATGCTAATAACAATTTCAAATTGAGAAATGACAATTGTTTAAATTGATTGCCAATGAGTGATTTGTATTAGGTATCAAAGAAACAGGGTTGTAATTTTGGCTCTGTTACTGTGTACCTAACATCTGGTTTGAAAGATAAATATATGTATTAAATTATATGTTAAGTTATATATATGTTATATTAAGTTATATGTAAGTATATATAAAACTTATGTTTGGTAACACCATAGGTTTATTCAATTTGAGATCATCACAGATGCTCCAGTGCATCTGTGATGCAAGGCCTTGGGAGGACCCCATTTTCATAACGAGGGGTCCTGTACTTATTGTTCTTGTAATTCCCTGATTGTAAATAAATGGTAAGGCTAGAAAGACAGAATCTGACTGATCTTGTGCTGTACTGAGATTTCTAAATATCTAAGAGTAAAAGCTGAGTGAATAAGAATTTGTTCATCCTATCTTACCTCATTAACAAATGAGTAGTTATCTGACTTTAGGTTTGTGTTAAGTTATCTGGGCTGTTTATTAAAACTACCATTTTGGCCCTGGCTGGTGTAGCTCAGTGGATTGAGCGCGGGCCTGCGAACCGAAGGATCGCGGTTCGATTCCCAGTTAGGGCATATGCCTGGGTTGCCAGGCCAGTCCCCGGCAGGGGACATACAAGAGGCAACCGCACATTGATGTTTCTCTCCCTCTCTGCTTCCCTTCCCCTCTGAAGATAAATAAAATCTAAAAAAAAATAAATAAATAAATAAATAAAACTACCATTTTGTCTAATATACAAATATTTTGATTGACTGAGTCTCCAGTGAATCCTGGAAATCTACAGTACTAATGAACAATCCAGGTGATCATTAAAAGCAAGTAAGAGACTTGTAAATACTTCTTTATACAAAGGTTAGTAACTGTTAGTAGAACCAGGTTAAATAATCCATTTGTGAATGGCTTAAGTAAATTCTCTGATTATAGAAGTGTTGTTTGAACTTAATAAATTTAGAAATGTTGGCCTGCAAAATGAATTCCTAATATCAATATAAATTCATCCTAAAAGTTAACTCTGAAATCAATATGGACTCATCCAAAGCACTTTCTTTTAATGCAGGCCATTCACAATGGTCTAATTTAGAAAACTGCTTTTCTTAAAATTTTGTACAGCCCTATAGCAACCCTGTTACTGTCTTTCAAGTCCCAACTCTACCCTAGGCCAACTCTTCAAGATACTTTGGTTGGATTATTGAAATCTCCTTCTGTTTTCCTAGTCCTTTTTTTTTTTTTTTTTTTTTTGTATTTATCTTCATCTTGTACAATATATTTCATCTATTTATTGGATTTTTACTGTCTCTTGCCCCCCATTAGCATGTTAGTTTTACTGAAGTACAGAATATTGTCCCTTCATGCATAGCATTTATAAAAATGCATGGTAATAGTGACAGCACATTCTGGTTTTAACTGGCATTTCTCTGATGATCAGTGACATTGAGAATCGATGTTGGCCATCTGTATGTCTTTTTTGAAGAAATGCCTATTAAAATTCTCCACAATTTTTTAGTCAGAATGTTTGTTTTTCTGGTGTTGAGTTGTATTAGTTCTCTGTATATTTTTTGTATTAACCCCTGACTGGGTGTTTCATTGGCAAAATTCTTCTTCTATTCAGTAGGTTTTGTTTTCATTTTGTTGATGGGTTTGTTCACTGTGCAAAAATGTTTTAGTTTGATGTAGTCCAATGTGTTTACTTTTTCTTTTGTTTCCCATGCCTGAAGAAATATATTCAAAAATATTACTAAGAGTGATGTCAAATTGTTTTTTAACCCTCACCCATGCATAATTTTTATTATTGATTTTTAAAGAGAGAGGAGGGGAGTGAGAAAGAAAAAGAATCATCAATGTGAGAGAGAAACATTCATCAGTTGACTCCCATACACACCTCAACAGGGGACTGAACCTGCAACCTAGGTATGTGCCTGAGTGAGAATCAAACCTGCAACCTCTTGATGCACAGGAGGAAGCTCCAAGGAACTGCATACACCCAGCCAGGGGGATGCCAAATAGTTTACTGCCTGTGTTTGCATCTAGGAATTTCATAGTTTGAAGGCTTAAATTTAAGTTTTTAATCCATTTTGAGTTTATTCTTTTATATGGTATAAGAAAATCGTCTAGTTTAATTTTTTTTGCATGCATCTTTTCAGTTTTCCTAAAATGATTTTTTAAATAGTTTATCTTAACCCATTGTATATTCTTGCCCTCTTTGTCATAGATTAACTGACCATACAGGCATGGGTTTATTACTGGGCCCTCTATTCTGTTCCATTGATCCGTAGGTCTGTTTTTATACTAGAATCATGCTGTTTCAATTACTATACCTTTGTATATAGTTTGATAGCAAGTAATGCAATACCTCCAACTTTGTTCTTGTTTCCCAAGATTGCTGTGATAATTCAAGTTCTTTTGTGGCTCTTGTAAGTTTCAGAATTGTCTTAGTTCTGGAAAAAATAGCATTAGTACTTTGATAGGGATTGCATTAGATGTATAGATTGCTTTGGGTAGTATGGACATTTTAATGATGTAGATTCTTTCTAGTAGAGTATATCCTTCTATCTATTTGTATGTTCTTCAATTTCTTTCTTCCATGATTTCTTTTCTAATTACAGGTCTTCTATTTTCTTGGTTAAATTTTTTACTAGGTATTTTGAAATATTTTTATAGTTTTTATGTAATTGTAAATTGGGATTGTTTTTTTAATTTCCCTTTCTGATAATTTTTATTGGTATATAAAAATAAAACTAATTTCTGAATTTTAATTTGTACCCTGTCTTACTTTACTGAATTAATTTATAAGTTCTAATAGTTTTTTTGGTGGAATCTTTAGAGCTGTCTCTATATAGTATCACATCATGTGCAAATAATTACAGTTTTTTTTTTTCTTCCTTTCTGATTTAGGTTTTTTTTATGTCTGTCTCTTATCTGATTGCTGTAGTTAGGAATTCCAATACTATGTTGAATAAAAGTGGTGAAAGTAAACATCTGTGTCTTATATCTGCTCTTAAGAAAAATGCTTTTAACTTTTCACTGTTGAGTATGATGTTAGCTGTGGTTTGTCATATATGGCCTTTATTATGAGATATGTTTCCTCTATTCCAACTTTGCTGAGAGTTTTTACCATAAACGGTACTGGCTTTTGTCGAATGCTTTTTCTGCATCCATTTATATGGTCATGTGGTTTTTACTTCATTTCATTTACATGGTCCATCACATTAATTGATCTGAGACTATTGAACAAAATTTGCATGTATGATTTTTCAACGTATTGCTGAATTCTGTTTGCTAATGTTTTATAAAGGATTTTCACAACTGTGTATATCAGAAACATTTACCTGAATTTTCTTTCCTTTTTTTGTATGTGTTATCTCTGTCTGGATTTGGAGTCAGGGGAATATTTTTTCATAAAATGAGCTGGGGGATTTTCCCTCCTTTTCAATTTTTTGGAATAGTTTGAGAAATATTAGTATAAATTTTTCTTTGGATGTTTGATAAAATTTACCTGTGAAAGCACCTATCTGGTCCAGAACTTGTTTGTTGGGAGTTTTTTATTACTATTTTTATTTTGTTATTACTAATTGGTTTATTCAGATTTTCTGTTTCCTCTTGTATCAGCCTTGGAATATTGTATATTACCAGAAATTTATTAATCTTCCAGGTTTTCTAACTTGTTGGCATATAACTGTTTGAAGGATATACTTAAACTCTTTTGTATCCGTGATGTCATTTGTGATCACAAAAATCATTTGTGATTTTAATTAATTGGACCTACTCTCTTTTTTCCCTGGAGAGTTGTTTAAACGTTTATTAATCATGTTTATCTTTTTAAACAACTAGCTCTTGGTTTCATTGTGTTTTTATTAGACTCTATTGCATTTATTTCTACTCTGATCTTTAATATTTCCTTTTTATACTCATGTTAGGCTTTGTTGTTCTTTTTCTTGTTTCTTTAAATGTAAATTTAGATAGTTTATTTGAGTTTTTCTTGTTTCTTGAGGTAGGTCAGCATTGCTGTGAATTTCTTCTTGGAATTACTTTTGCTGTGTTCCATGGATTTGGGGTTGTTGCATTTTCATGATAATTTGTCTCAAGGTATCTTCTGATTTCTTCTTTGATCTTATTGTTTACCCATTCATTGTTCAGTAGTCTGTTATTAATTAACTTCTGTGTGTGTTTTTTATCTTCCTCCTTGTAATTGATTTCTAGTTCCATATCATTGTGATAATAGAAATGCTTGATATGATTTCAATCTTCTAAAATTTAACGAGACTTGTTTTGTGGCCTACCATGTGATTTCTCCTGGAAAATGTCCTGTGTGCACATAAAAAGAATGTATATTATGCTGCTTTTGGGTGAAATGTTCACCCAGAAAATATCAATGAAATATATCTGATTTAATGTGTCATTTAAGGCCAATGTTCCCTGTTGATTTTCTGTCTGGATAATCTCTCCATCCATGTTAATGAGGTGCTACATTCTCCTACTATGATTACTTTATTATTGTTGTCTCCTTTATGTCTGACAATATTTGTTTTACATAATTAGGTGCTCCTATGTTGGGTACATAAATGTTCACAAGGGTTATAGCCTCTTGCTAAATTGATCCCATGATCATTATGATATGATCTTTATTGTCTCTTGCTATAGCCTTTGTTTTAAAGTCTATTTTTTTCTGATATAAATTTATCCTAGGTTATCGTTACTCTAGTATTTTTTTTATTTCCATTTGCATGAAATATGTTTTTCTATCTTTTTCATTTTAGACTCTGTGTTTTTCAGTCTGAAGTAGGTCTCTTTTTGGCATCATATGTATGGGTCTTGTTATCTTACTCATTCAGCCACCCTATGTTTTTTGATTGAAGCATGTAATCTATTACATTGACCACAATTATTGATAAGTATGTAGTTATTGTCCCTTTATTGTTATTTTCTGCCTTTTGTTGGGTCTTCTATGTTCCTTTTTTACTCTTTTGCTCTCTTCTCTTGTATGTTGATGACTTTCTGTAATATTGTGTTTGGGTTCCTTCCTTTTTATTTCTTCTATGTCTCTTGTAGATTTTTGGTTTGTGGTTACCAGGTGCTTCATATATACCAAGCTAAGCTTATAGCATTCTGCTTTAGGTTGATGGTTTCTTAAGTTTGAACACATTCTAAAATAACTACTATTTTTTATCACCTCCTCGATGTATAGGTTCATGTCATTTTTTATTTTGCGTGTGTATGTAAATGTGTGTACAGTTGTAATTACACATGATCTTCTTACTGTTGCCTTTTAACCATTGTACGAACTTGGGTGATGATTGATCCACTGCTTTTAATATGCACTTGTCTTTGTTAGGGAGAGGTTTTTTCCCCCTCTGTGATGTTTTCTTATTTACGTTGTTGTTGTTGTTGTTCTTCTTCTTCCTCTTCCTCTTCTTCTAAAAACTATTGTTTTAATATCTTTTAATACACATTTGTTGGTGGTAAAATCCTTTAGTTTTTTTTTTGTTTGTTTTTGTTTTTGTTTTTGTTTTTTTTTTTTTGCTGTGAAGCTCTTTATCTCTACTTTAATTCTAAATGATAGCTTTGCTGGGTAGAGTAGGGCCTTGCTTTTCATCACTTTGAAATTTTCATGCCAGTCCCTTCTAGTCCAAAAAGTTTCTGTTGAAAAATCAGCTATCAGTCTTATGGAAGCTTCCTCATAGGAAATGAACTGATTTTCTCTTGCTGTTTTTAAGATTCTATTGCTTTACTTTTGGCATTTTTATTATGATGTATTTCGCAGAGAACCTCTTTGGATTCATCTTGTTTGGGATTCTCTGAATTCCCTGAGCTTGAATGTCTATTTCCTTCACCAGGTTAGAAAGGTTTCCCAGCATCTAGTCTTCAGGTGGTTTTCAAGCGTAGTTGTTCTGTTGTATAATTTAGTTTTAATTTTGATATGATTAAGGGAGGAGGTGTACATAGCATTTATCTACTTCAGTTTCTTGACTAGAAGTCCTTGGAAGTCTATCTCTTTAAAAAGGAGATACTAAAAGTCTTCTAAAATTTTCTACAAGCATGGATTCAATTGCTCAACATCTCATTTTTACTATAGAGTGGTCACAGGGCAAGAGCTGGACCATTTTTTTTTAATTGCCCTCAAACATCAGTATCTTCAAATCAATTCTCTTGGATTGGTTCCTTAAAGGTTAATTTAATGTTTGGCTTGATGGAAATGGGGACATGTAATTCTTCCTTCTTGAATCTCTAACCTATGTTGGGAAAACATGCTTGAAGGTCTCACTCTTCATTATCTAAACTTTCAATTAATCCCAGATTTTTCAGAATGGTAACTCACACTGATTTTCCATGTAGAGTACTTGTCCCTGAATCTAGTCCAATTGGGTCATTTTTCCCAGAGAGAAGATTCCCATTGTCTTCTGGGCTGCAAAGAGGTTGTTCCTTTGTGGATGAAGTGGGAGGGTAAATTTAGAGATTATACTGCTTCTTCTACTCATACTCAAGTAATCCATATATAGATCTAACACCACTTCTCACCACACTCTCAGAATACATTAAAAATAT
Source organism: Glossophaga mutica (assembly GCA_039655065.1). Taxonomy (NCBI): domain Eukaryota; kingdom Metazoa; phylum Chordata; class Mammalia; order Chiroptera; family Phyllostomidae; genus Glossophaga; species Glossophaga mutica. Next base: position 167,806,790 of record CM077304.1, on the reverse strand, counting down.
AGTATATAACATTAGAAGGTACTTAGTTACATTTGAATTTCAGAGAAACAGCAAAAGTTTTTAGAATAAGCGCAGCCCATGTGACATACTTCTGACAAAAAAAGTTATTTAATTTTCAAATTTAACTGAGTGTTGCCTATTTTACTTGGCAACTCTACCAGAGGCATGGCAGCTGTTGCCTTCTATTTTTAACCTCTTCTTGAATATTTTCTATTCATTGAATTGAGTTTTATTAGCTTTCCCCTCACCTAGAAGGGTGGCATCTAGATATCAGCATTCTCTGTTCTGAAAGTCAAGTAATGTTCATTCATACACTTTTCATCCTCCTAAAATAATCATTGATATACTTCATATGTTTTCTTTTCCTCTCTTTTTTTTTTAATGTGGTAAGCAATGTGTTCCTATTATTCATTTACTTTTGTTGTTGAAATTTTTACAGTGTTGAAAAAAATGTATTTCAAGTCAAGTTTATCTGAAAGTCTTTGTGATTATTTTAAAACTGTAAGATTTCATTTCCAAGATATTCCTTTACATAATAATTTGCATTATTTTCTAAATTAATTGTGTAGGAGTGAATAATTAAAAAGAGCTAACATTTTTGACCCTATGTTAAAATATTTCTCTTGGTTTTAAATACAAATAGTAGAATAACTAAAGCCTATAGGAAACTGTTGCTTTCTCATCTAATTAAATTATTAAAGGTGAATAATTAAGTACTTTTATTTGATGAAGTTGTTTGAATAAATATGATGTGGATCACAAAATTATATGATGTACAAAGGTGGAATATAGAAATTATTTTGTTTTGCATGTTTCTTGTCACAGAAACAAAGATGCAATCAATAGTTTCAAACCTAGACAATGTCAGGGTTGATTTTACACTGTCAAAGAGATCTTTGTCAACAAATAGATTTTCATATATTTGCACCTATTAAGCTCCAATATACAAGGTCTGTTGGGAAAAAGTTCAACCACTGTTAGTATAAGGGGAATGGTTTTCATGACATTAATGTAACCTGACAACCAAGGAGAGTGGACTGGACTGTGTGTGTATGAACAATGTGACTTCACTGTACCAGTCAGTGAGGGCAGTAGATACTGTTGAGTGAGCATGTGTACTGTGTGGCCATTGCATTCAAAATGACTGAGTGAGTAGAGCAATGAGTCTGCATCAAATTTTGTGTTATGTGTGAACATTCCCCTGCAGAGACTATTAGGATGATTCAGAAGGCCACAGCTGTGGGCAACTGGCACTTGGCAGTTTCTTCACCACAGCATGTCCCCTCATGCACCATGTCTTGTGCAGAGTTTTATGGTGAAACATCTAATCACCCAGGTGACTCAGCCCTCCAACAGCCCAGATTTGGCACCCTGTAACTTCTAGCTTTTCCTAATAGTGAAATCACCTTTGAAAGGGAAGAGATTTCAGAGTTTTTTATGAGATTCAAGAAAAGGTGACAAGGCAGCTGATGGTGATTGGAAGAACTGTGTGATGTCCCAAGGTGCCTACTTTGAAGGGGACTGAGGCGTCATTGTCCTATGCACAATATTCCTTGTATCTTTTCAATAAATGTCTTTATTTTTCATATTACATGGCTGGATATGTTTTGGACAGACCTTGTACATCAGCATATTTAGTACATTAAATGAAAAAATTCTTTTATTTTCCTAAAGGAGACATTATGTTACATGCTCCAAATGAGAAATTAAGAGAGTTGAAATACAACTCAAGACTGAGCATATGTCAAATTAAACATGAATGCAGCAGACAGTCAATTGGATTTTCTTTTATAATTACATGTAGCTCCCTTCTATGGATGCAGTATAATAATACTTTACAGAATAATGCATTTTACCTATTTCTGTTGTTAAAGCTTTAAAAATAAGATGACATTTATTGTTGCTGTGCCACAGTCACTGTTAAGCATCCAAAGTTTGTTTCTTTAAGGATATGTTTTTCCACAGAGAAAAAAATAGCCATCAGATATCATCTCAGATACAAAATAAAAAGCACTTTAAGATTCAAGTTAGGCTCAAATGAGTATTACGTGTGATGTCAAGCCTGCTAGTCATGTTAGTCATCTCTCAGAGCCTGGCAATTGCCAACAGCAGGGAGAGACACAACTTGGGTATTTCACTTTATAATTTTCAGAAACTAAATAATAAATATAGGAATGAGGAAAAGAATAAAAATCCCCCTTTCATCAAATCACAGAAATATCTCCTAACTAGGATGATGTGTAAGTATAAATTACAATTAAGTAAAAAAAAATTTCTCCAAGGGTTTTCAAAATTTATATTGTAATTTTTGGTGTTTGAGAAGGATAATTAACTGATGTGATCAAAGATGAAAAATATCTGAAGATTCTCACCTCTCCTTCGAGAGAGAGAACATGCAGTTTCCTTGGCACTGCATTCTTATTTAATGAGATATTTCATGCACAGAATTCTAAAAGTTGAAATAGCACCCAGTGCTAAAAGCTAAAAGCACAAATTTGTATAGGGTTATTTGCCTTTTTAAAGAGGAAACAGTATGTTTATTGAGCTTAGTTGGGTTCATGCTATATATTTTCAATTTAACATGATAGAATTTTAATACATTAAATGGAGGGCATGAGGAATAAATGTAGTGTGTATCAAAAGAGTTTTGCTGTGAAGGGGAGCAGAAAAATATGGCAATGACTGTAAGGGATGTATGATTGTGGGTATTTTATTTTCTTTAAGAGGAAAGCTATTAAGCATGTTTTTCAGCTGGTGAGAATGATTCTGTACAAAGGAGAAAAATAATTTTTTTAAATTAAAAAGGAGAAAGGGAAGATAATTTTTAGCAGATGAATTGTTCAGTAGACAAGAGGAGATAGGATGCATTTAAAAATTGGTGAAATTTATCTCAAATGATAGCACAAGCAGTTCATCTGTTTTAATTGAAGAGAAGTCATATGCATGTGTTACCGGTAGATGGTAGGTCAGAGTCAGGGAGTCTGTCCCTGGCCAAGATGGTTGCAGGGGGAGTTCTTACACTGAGTATGCAAAAAGCGTTCCTCCTCCCCTGCCCCCCATACCAGATTGGGGGTGGGACCAGGGGCACATGCTCCATAAAAGTCAAAATGGTGCAGAGAGAGGTGTTGGACCAAAGAAGCCCTTCCATCTGGCCTGGAAAAAGAAGGGATAAGTGGGAGGTAGACCCTCCAGCAGTGTGCAAAAGTTTGGGATGTTGATTGGTCATCTTGGGAAAGCATCTGGTCCATCCCACACCTAAGCTAATATAAGCCCAGGGGAACAAAGAAAGTTCTCTTGCTCATGGCTCTCCAGTTTGTGACCTGCATTGGCATGGCACATTGGCCAGTTTTCTCCAAGGGCCATGTAGCAGCCACGTGGCCTGTGGCCTCCAGGAGGGAATCTCTCTTGCTTTCTCATCCACCTGGTGATGCACGGTCTGGTATGTTCAAACCCTCTGGTCTCAGAGTGCATGACCTTGTGGCCCTAGTAGCTGCATCGCCCATGGACTCCAGGAGGAAGCCTGAAACAGAGAGCAGCAGGGAACAAGCTAAGCTACCTGGATGGGGAATATGGAGACCTCTTAGCAGCCTCCTGCCAGCTCCAAAACACTGTCCTTTCCTTCCTTCCTTCCTTCCTTCCTTCCTTCCTTTCTTTTCCTTTCAGAGAAAGGAAAGAAGAGAGGAAGAAAAGAAGAGAAACATCAATGTTCAAGAGAAACACTGGTTGCCTCTCACTTGCCTCCAGCCTGAGACCAGCCCAGATCCCAGGCATGTGCCCCGAACAGGGAATAGAACTGGCGACCCCCTGGTTTGCAGGAGCTCAATCCACAGAGCCACACCAGTCAGGACCAAAAGACTATACTTTAAATTGGAGCAGGAACTCTGGACACTGCCTTTTGTTTTGTTCTTGCTGAGGAAATTAGCATTGAGACAAGAGTCCACCATTCTACCAGATCTCACAGCATTTGAACAAAATGTCTTTTCTTTTTCACCAGCAACTGCCTCAGGGGTTTGGCTTTTGTGGCAGCAGGCAGACAAACCCCTTGTTTTGTTCCTAAACACGTGTAATTATTGATAGTGGGAGGGTGGAGAAGGGAACACATTGATACTGTATTTCTATAAATTATTAAGCCGGGTCATTAGCTGAATGAGTGCTAGCTTTAAAAGCAATAAAAAGTGGATTGAGCGCGGGCCTGCGAACCAGAGGATCGAGGTTCGATTCCCAGTCAGGGCACATGCCTGGGTTGCAGGCCAGTTCCCAGCAGGGGACACATGAGAGACAACCCTACATTGATATTTCTCTCCCTCTCCCTTTCTCCTACCCTTCCCCTCTAAAGATAAATAAATAAAAATCTTAAAAAAAAATAAAAAAAATAAAAAAAAGCAATAAAAATATGAAATACATAGTTTGGAGTAAAGTAGAATGAATTTGCTAGCAACACATATTAAGATTAACTCTAAATGTATCCAGAATATTTTTCTCAGCTGACGTAACAAAACATTTGTTTTCCCACGAAGATTAAATGTGTATCTCTAACACTCAATCTAAACAACCTTTCCACTAATGTGATAAAGTAGGTGGTAACTACATGTAGCTGCTGAGCACTTGAAATGTGAATAACATACGTTATGTGTTGTGGGGAAGGGAAGATTTCAGGCATATTGTATGTAGTACGTATGTTGCATTTGTTTCTCAATTGCATATGCCAGACTACTTTGCACCAGAGTGAAACCTTAGAGAGGCAGCATGCAGGAGCACTCTGTTAGGTACATAGATATACAGAAAAGGAGACAGATTGACATCGATACACTTAGTGAGTGCTTACAATGTGCCAGGCGCTTTATGAGTGGCATGTTTCATTTAGTTCTCACAAAACCCCTAAAAGAAGAGTTGTTATTCCCCTTTTCAATTGATTTTAGAGGGGAGGGGAAGGAGGGAGAGAGAGACAAACATTAATTTGTTGTTCCACTTAATTTGTGCATTCATTGGTTGATTCTTGTAAATGCCCTGACCGGGGCTGAACCCTTGATGTACGGAGACAATGCTCTACCAACTGAGCTACCTGCCCAGGGCCTGTTTTTCCCTCCTTTTAAAGCACAAGGAAACTGCAGTTTAGGATCATAGAACTAGTAAAATGGCACATCCAAGATCCAAATCTGTCTTTTTCCAAAGACTCTATGCTTTTCAACTATTTCATGAAGCAAAATTATTATGTTCTATAAAGACAAATGTTAACTGTTTCTAGAAGCAAACTCTTCCCCCAAGCCTGGGCTCTCCACACATCAGGAGCACCAATCTCACTTGGGGCCCCAAATCTTGCCTGTGTTACACAATGCCACTTTTTCTTGTGACCGCTATTAAAAAGTAAAGAAAATGCAGATCTGATTTCAGAACCATCTCTGGTCACACTCACAAAATGATAGTATTGAAGGCAAAGGGGAGGCCTTGTTAGAACCACTCTGACCCGTTGCAATGGGCTTCCCTGGGTGATTGGGTCATGAACTAGGTCAAGCCTTACACCTAGTTCAAAACAATTGTTCTTTGCAGTTGTGTATGTGCAGGAATATGTCTTTCTTCCTTGATAGGCTTACAAAGATGGAAATCTGTTCGATGACACACAACCTGCCATTTCAGAACTTCTCAAGAACCCTGGGGATTTTGCAGCCATCTGGAATTTGTTGTCATGCTGTAATTTCTGCAGGTTTGTTTAACTTTTAATCTTTCCTGTCACATCCTTTATTATTTGCTCTATGCATAATTTTTGCATTATGTAGTCTTAAAAAAACAGTGGGCTGAAATTGCTCAATTTAATCACAAACATGACTGAAAGGATGCAATGTCTTAAAATTATTTCTCTCTTTCCTCACATTAAAACAAATGTTTTGGCTGCAACATATTTGTTGCTCAGAAATTAAATCCTATCCTCTGGAGGAACACAGTACAAAGCAAGTTTGAATGAAGGCTACATGCTTTCAGGATTCATTATTAGCAATGAAGATAACTTTGATTTGTGTTTATTTGCTATGTATTTTCCTAGGTGTGAATGTCCTTGGATTTTAGCTGTTTCTCCTGTTTCTAAACCATAGAAGGTTAAGACCAGAAAGAGAGTTGCTTATCATATAATTATGAACAGGATAGGTGACCTAAAAATGAGTTTGCTAAAGACTAATTCACTACCAGGTAACGTGTTTGCCTGAAATTCAATCTTTTTTTAATACTGTGGCACTTTGTTTCCTCTTTACTTCATGATAATTTTTATTTTAAGAATTGTGAGGCTGAGGGCACTTTCTAGTTTCTCCACAGAGGATTTTGTGGTCTCTGACACTTCCCCACTCTACGAGGGGCCTGTCCTGAGTGCTGCTGCCCTACGTCTCACATGGACAGCTTTGCTGAGCCCCATGCACAAACTTGCACACTAACTAACTCATGTTTTTTTTTGTTGTTGTTGTTTTTTGTTTGTTTTTTCCTGCAACCATTGCTACATTTACCAGAGTTCTATAACCAGGTATCTCACTATTTTGTTGCCTTGCACTCTTGTTCTCTCACACTTTTACTGATAGCATCATAGTGGAATTCCCAGGGATGGGTACTAACTTCTAGGGAAAACCATGAGTAGAATGTTACTCTAAGATGAATAGAACATCCAAAGTCACCACTCTGCTGTCCATCTGAGTTAAAGCATTTTTTGGTGTCTAGGAATTGTGATTTCTTTTCTCTTCTGCAAGATATTTCCAGCTTTTATTCAATGGAATGTCTCACTTTTTTCCCAGTTACTTTTATTTACTTTTCTGTCACCCAGGCCAGAGAACACCCTGATTGTGGCAGATAGTAGGTGTTTTGGCTCTGATACTACCTGGTCTGTGTTCCCACTGAGTTAGTCATTCCTCAGTCATCTTGGAATGCCTACTCTGCACTGGGCACTTCATGATACTAAGATGGACTGCACAATGTATAAACATATAAAAAATAAAATGAAGAAAATATATAAAAATTCAAAAAGTCAAACACATAAATGAAAACTTCAGTAAATTTTGTTATATCAACTTCATAAGTATTTTATATGAAAAAAAAAACTCCAAACTATCAAAACAGTTATAGGACAAAAGAAAGACTGGAGAAAATATTTACACCAAATATATGATTAGTTTTTTAAAAAATAAGAAGAGAAATCTACAAGGAAATAAAAACAAGACTAACAATTAAGTAAGTATGAGGAAGAACTATAAATAATACACAAATGTGTGAAAAGATACCTTTACTTACTCATTTATGAAATATTTATTAGTTATGCATGGTGTGAAAACACCGAGAAACACTGGTGAACAAAAGACAATGAAGATTTGTGCTCTCTTGTGGGGAGGCAAAAAGAAATAAACAAAAGTTAAAAAAGAAATATGCGTAAGTGAGTTGAAAGGGAACACAGTGGGTCAGTTTTGGTTTTCTAATCAGACAAAAAGACCTAACACAAGCTTAGCTCAATATTTCTATATTTGAGCCATACAAATTAAAACGAGGGGAAATTTCTATCCACCAGATAGATTGGGGTGGAGAAATTATGTCAAAATTTGGAGAGTGTAATTTCATATCCCAGCATATATGTTGGAGTCTTAGCCCTCAGTACATTCATAATGTGGTCCTATGTGGTCTGATGTGGTCAGACTCAGGTTCATTTCTTTCTCTCCTTCATATCTGCCTATTTTATTCTCTAAGATCTTAAATGTTCTCTTAAGAAATTCTCTCTCTTCTTCCAGATTAACAAGCTCATTGTAATGAGTTTTTTTCTCTTTGTAATTCTTCTGTACTCACACTGCATCATATTTCTTCTGTTTTGAAAGTAAAACTAAAGAAACATGTCTTTAAGGAAAATACAATTATTTGTTGACCTCATATGAAAATCTGATTTATGGAAAGAGAGTCTACCAAGCACATATGTTTCAAACTATTTTCATTGCCTTTGGTTCACAATGACTTCAAGAATTTTTTTTTCATTACTGTATCCAAGAAGATGGCATGTTCCATTTATAATTAGGACCCTCAGTTCTTTTTTTTCAGGTTTTCCTTTTTAAACTCTACCATATATATGGTAGTTAGAGTCTAGGCCTCTGAAATCTAAACTCAGGAGTAGAGCCTATATGATTAATACACACACAGTCAAGTGAGATCCATGTGGCAGATGGCAGACAGTTAGCCATGGGCCAACCACAGGCATCAGTTTAGTCCACACAGTTTAGTTCACTCTAAATGGAGTAAAATCAACAAAAAGGAAAATATAAATTTAGACATGAACCTAATGCTTCTCACTAATGACAGAATATCCTATTTAGAGGCACAAATGAGATGACATGGTTAATTTTTAGCATACTTTATTTTGAGGTATAAATCAATGGAATAGTTAGGTTGTGTATAGTCCTGGCCTTCTATCTGGCTGAAAAATGCAGTAAAAACCACAAAAATCGTTCTCTCCTAAGAGCACATCAGTAAACGAGAAGTTGGGGAAACTGAGCATAGCAGTGCATTCCCATCACAGAAATGACAGGTGCCAAGTTACTGCACTTAAATAAACATAATTTGTCTGAAACCATGTGGCACGACTGGACTATGGATTGCATGTAAAGAAATAGAGAGAAAGTAGGGAGACAGGACAGCAGAGGAAATATCCCAGGGGTCTTATAATTCATGACAAGCCATTTTTTCTTGAATCCAATCTCAAGCGCATGGCTCCTGAAATATTTTAAACAAGAAAGGAATATAAGATGCTCATTTTAGAAAGATCACTCAGGCTGCACTATGAGAAATATATTGAACACATACAATCTATGAGTCAAGAAGTGCACTGAGGAAATGTCAGAGTAATCTAGGTAAGAAATGACTGTGGTCTGTTTTTTAAAACATGTAGTAAGGATGGAAAATAATTTAATGCTCTTGGGAGATATTAAATAAATAGAATCCACAGGGTCTGTTAAAGTGCTGGACCATCACAGCCAAGCTATGTGACAGCCAAGGAGCAGGTATCAATGGCCAGTTTTATCCAATTGAAATTAAAAAAAAAAAAACAAGTGAAATGTAAGTAAACTCATAGAGAGAGGTAGAGTAAGGAACTTGGAGTCAGAATATGCAATTTTTATAATTTCAGAGATGGGATTTTTTTTTGTGATAAATTCTAGATCATGATCCTGGTAAATGTTATTGATATACACTAAAGTTGACAATTTTTGAGTTGAAAGGATAAGTAATTTTGAGATTGTTTTGTTAGATAAGGAATACAGATAAATAGATATACATATGTGTATATGTGTATCTTTTATGGTAATGGCAGGGATTAGAGTAAGGTAGAGAACTTGAAGTTCATCACACAATTCCTCAGTGAATGAACAGTGAGTCAGAGATGATGAGTAGGCAGCAATGAAGAATATTCCTGTATGCACAGTACTAGAATTAAAGACCCACAGTATTGGAAATAAAGATAAGTGAAGAAGTAGACATTTTAATATGAAATAGAAAAGTAATAGTATAAAAAGGTCAATAAACATTAAAGTATCGTGCCATTTTATATGATGTTGGGAAACTAAGCAGTCAATAGGTAACATAAATTTCCAGGGAAAGGTTTTCTCAACAAAGCACTAGAAACTTAATGTTTTTGCAGATAAAGCTCTGAAGACTCCACAGATGTAGATGAATGAAGAACCACAAATGAACTAACAGGGATTACTTGGATTAACAAAATTGGTTATAGACTGTAGCAGTTAAAAGGCATGAAAGTGAGAAAGAAAAGAGACCATGATAGACCAGAGAAAAATGTTGTTAAAAAGAGCTTATATCTGCAGAGCATAGTTCTTGCTGGATTTATCTAAAAATGTTTCAAGCATAAACTCTGAACAGTATCACTCCCAAGAGTCATGAAATATATATGGATATTTGTCTTAGAGCATGTGTATCTGAAATAATAGATTCCAAGACTCCAAGTGTATTCTGTCCCTACACAAACACAGAAGTAGAAAAACATATAAGCACAGACAGAATCAAATGACATGCAAGTACTTCAGAATGAGGAGGGTGTATTCTCCTTATCCAAGTGCTGTGAATAATTACTTCAAGAACATTTAATAAAATAAGAAATATTTGACCAGTTTCAACTTTTCCATAAGCTATTTTGTTCTAAAGGTATTATTTTGGTGATTTAAATATATTTACCTATGCTATTCAATAAAATAATACTTCTATCAAGAGTCCAGGGGTACACATTCCTTTTTATTTTTGTAGCATGATGACAGCTGATATCAAGATTGCTTTAGTTTAGAGGGGACCCAAGATAAAGTCTATTTTCGCAAGCAAATCAACTGACTTCATTGGTATGTGTCAAACTGCATTTCTTCTAAATGATTTTTAAAAACTGGTTCATTAACTTGTTTTTGGAAATTGTGTGCAGAACATTGTGATATCAATGGCTTAGAAATGCTCACTCGCTTCATTAGCATATCATCTGGGAAAGTTGAATTGCATTAGATGAAATGGCTTTTTGTTCAGTTTTCCTTGGGGCTCAGTGTGTGTGTGTGTCTGTACACATTAATTTAAATTTTGCCAATATCTTGAGACAATGGTACTGCTTTTCTTCTCATTTATGATTTTTGACACATCTTTTTTGGTTTATGGTGACTCTAAAGGGCAGGGGAGATATACATAGTAGCAATTCTGGAGTGTGAAAATGGGAGGAAGCTGGCGTGATTAAGTAAGGAATAAGTGGGTTTAGTACTACAGTCATGTGGGATCCTCAACTTATTAAAGCCAAAATTATTTGATACGATTTTGGTTTTATAATGAATAAAATAAATGCCATGGTGTAAAAGTTTGTGTCCCACCAAAAGTCATATGTGGAAATACTACTCCCCTTAGGTGATGGTATTAAGAAGTAAGGCCTTTGGGAGGTGATTAGGCTGATCTCATGAATGTCATGACTGCGCTTATAAAAGGGACCCCACAGAGCTCTCCAGCCCTTCCATCATGTGAGCACACAGTGAGGAGACTGCCAGAGAGGAAGCAAGCTCTTACCGGGTAACGGATATGGACCTTGACCTTGGATTCCCCAGACTCCAGAACTCCAAGAGAACTGACTCACATGACGACACAAAATAAGAACTCCCACACTCTGCAAACAAGAAGTCAAGGAAAGCTGCTAGTGTAATTCCAGTGTGAGTCAAAAAGCCTAGGAACCAGGGTACCTGAAGGTGTAAATTCCAATCCAAGAATAGCAGAAGACTGAAGTCCCCGACCTCAGGCAGGCAGACAGGTAAGAAAGGGGACAAACTTGGTTTTGTTCTAATCTCCCACGCCCTTAACAAATTAGATGAGGCCAACCCACGGTGAAAAAGACAATTTACTTTATTGAGTCTACTGATTCAGATCTCAGAAACACCCTCACTGACCACCCAGGGATAATGTTTAATCTGGGTAATCTATGACTCAAAGTGACACATAAAATTAATCCTCAGAGTTTCTGTATTATTTACTAAATAAGTAAGTTTAGCTGCTGTCTTCATTTTAGAATTTAGTTTTTAACATTATAAAATATCTTTTTTGGGGGTCTCACTTAATGCCCTTTGTCTTATTTAATGATTTGAAATCTACCTTGGATCTCTCAACCTAAGAACAGTCCAAACCTGTAGAAAATTTTTATGAGTTTATTTGAGCCAAACTGATGACAATTTCCAGGAAAGAAAATCTCAATGGACTGAGAAAATGCTCCAGAAAATGGCAGTTTTACCACTTATTTTCTATATTAGAGTCAAAGGAGGAGATGTAGGTAGGGTTACATGAAATCCATTGGTGGGAGATTAGGGAGGTAGGAGAAAGCAAAGTAGGGAAATCTCTGAGACTGGATAAAAGGTAAAATGAAACACATATACTTTTTTTTTACATTGGTGGGTACAGAATAGTTAACAATTAGCACTTACAGCACACAGAGATGGTACTCCTGAGAACAAGAGAGCCATGAGGGATTCTGTGGTCTTCTGCTCTGGTGGGAGATTATGCCCTGAGGGGTCTGGAAAAAGAGAATTACTCTGACTTTCTAAAATGCTGTGTTATCATAGATGCAAAAAAAAAACAATAGACGGCCCAGTTAAGGTCAAGATTAAGCTTTGTCCGGGAAGATGCTGACCTGGAACATGACTACTCGCCATCACTTGCTCTTGGTTAGAGAGTTTTCATTTCAGACCATCCTACATGGCCACTTTAGGTCTTTGAGTTTGTAAGGCACCAGGCAGACCTCCATGAACTTGTCAGGTTTAGTATGAGGCCCCTTCCTATCCACATATCAGATGTGCAAGCTCTGTTTTCTTTTTGTCTGATAAATCTTTTTTCAGTCTAATTTAAATAACAGCATTTTAAGTGTGTCTCTTATACACAGCATAGGGTTACATTTTGTTTTAGGAATCAATTTTAAAATATTTTTTAAATAAGCAAGTTAAACCCATTTCTATTTGTTCATATGAGTCTCATGTTTGGACTCAATTTCATCACACTATGTTATGTTCCAAGTACCATTTGTATTTTATATTTACTGAGTTTATCTATTTGGTTGTCTTTGTTTTTCTTTTTCTCTAATTTTTATTGGTTTTTAGAAAGGCTTGTCTTTCCATTCTAGCATTTGTTTCTTAAAATACTATTTGAAGAAGCTTAAACCACCTTTTGTTTAAGTTTTTACTTCTGAAAGCTTTCAATGGTATCCTTTGAATTCCATCTATTTCACCTGTTTTTTTTTCTCTTTTCACTTGATTTGTTGTATTTTTCCCTCTTTGTCCAATAAAATAAAAAGTGCTATTCACATTGGCACATTATTATTTAATCAAAGAACCTACCTTTTTTTTTTAATATTAGCTCTGCAATTAAATGTATGAAATACTTACCCACTAGTTCTTTACATGGTTTTGTCAATCACCTGTTTGTTGGTTGAAGCTCTTCTTTTAGTAAGTTTCTTGGAAACATTTTTAAAGTCTTTCCAGAGTTCTGGCACATTCAACAATGGTTTTATGCCCTTTAAACTTGAAAGAGAGCTTAGTCTGCATTCTCCTTAAGTTTGTTCTTTTTTTCTGTTTTCTTTTACTTTTTCCTTTGTTGTTTAAGTTTCTCAAAAATTCTACTCCACATTGCATATCAGTGCATGTTTTTCAAAGAATAGGATGTCATTCTGCCTCTTTTGCCTTTGCAATCTATTTTATCTCTTTGCTGGAGGCCTTGTGATTTTCTTTGAACTTTTAAAATCTTTTAATTTTACTGCAATATATGATGCCTGTCCAGAAGGTATGCAGTCATGTAATATGAAAAATAGAAACATGTATTAAAGAAGACACAAGATACAAGAAACATTGCACATAGGACAATGACCCCTCAGTCCCCTTCAAAGTAGGCACCTTGGGACATCATCCGGTTCTCTCAATCACCATCAGCTTCCTTTACGTACTCTCCTGAATTTCGTTGATGGTCTGAAATCTCTTTCCTCTCAAAGGTGATTTTAATCTTAGGAAAAGCCAGAAGTTGCAGGGCACCAAATCTGGGCTATAGTGGGGATGAATCAGCTGGGAGATTTGATGTTTCACAAAAAAAATTCTGCCCTAGTTGTGACGCATTAGTGAGTGCGTTGTCTCATGATGAAGCTGCCAATCACCAGTTTCCCATGGTTTCAGCCTTCTCAATCATCTGAGTGGTTTCTTTGGTGGAACGTTCAAGCTTAACACAAAATTTGATGCAGGTTCGTTTCTCTACTTGCTCAGTCATTTTGAATGCGACGGTCACACAGGACACATGCTCACTCAATGTGGTCTACCACCTCCACTGACCAGTACAGTGAAGTTGCCATTTTCACACAAGTGCATTTCAGTCCACTCTCTTTGGCTGCCAGGTTACATCCCTGTCACGCAAACTGTTCTCATTATAATAACAATGGTTGAACTTTTTCCAGACAGACAATGTATCTTAGAGTGGTGTATTTTTAGTCAGTTTTTCCTGGAAACCAGTAGGCTCTTTCAAAATGGAGATTCATGTTGTCTTTTTCTCTGGAAAATTTTCTTGAATTTTATCTTTTCAGTATTATTTCCGTTACATTGTTTTGACTTTGTTCATCACAGTCACTATAGTTCATATGTTCAACCTGATCTGCTCATATATCTTCACAAACACTTTTACTTTGGATTATTTTTGCTTCTTTCATTATCTCATTTTTTTATTTTCTTAGCTGATTTTCTGTTCTTATTCGAAGTCTTTTATTAAGTTTCTATTTGAATCCACCACAACACCCCACCAGTTGGGAACCTTATAATTAAATCTTCATTTCTGATATGATTTGTCTTTTTCTTATATTAGTTTCCTAAGTTCATTTAAATCTGTTTTCAATTATTGTTTTTTCTGCATTTTTATATCTGTAATTTAAAGTTTTTTAATATTCAAAAATTGGTAAATATTATATTTTTAAAATCTTATTTGAGATAATTATTTCATTGCAGAACATGCTATTATCATTATTTTCAACTTTACTGATTGCATTTTGCCAACATTTTTCATCAATAGAAAAGTTTTTATTCATTTTTTTTGCTTTTTGTTAGTATTGTTTGTTAATGGATGCAGTCTGCTTATTTCTACTCCTGTTCACTTGAGGTCAGGATTTCTGGTTTGGGAGTGCTCATTTCGGCCAGCTCAGGGGTCTTCTGTGCGGGTTCTGTATGGAGACTATTGTCATAATGGTAGGGGGTGAGAAATGTTGGCGTGTATGATTTCTCATCATTTCAGCAGGATGCATCTTTAATTTTTGTCTCTTACAGGCTTCTTATGTTTATTGCCTCATCTTTAAGATGCACAGCATTTTTCATTTTTAATATTCACCTCTCAATATCTCATTCTTTCCCAGAAGCAATATTTCTAGGAAGTTGTCTTCCTAGAAATTCCAGTCCTGAACACTTTATGTTCTGGTGGTTTGTTTGTGCTTTCTCTATGTCCTCCCTCTCTACTATATTTCATTGAGTTTTTTAAAATTCCTCTCCCTTGCTTGCTGCACTTACAGGTTTACAATATATGACAGACAAGGGCTGCAGGCTATATTATTTTGTTCTTTATTTATAAGTAATTTGAATGTTCTCTGTCTCCTGGTATGGATAAAGTTACTGCCTATGATGTTACTTGTTCTTACTGATTTTACATTTTTGGGGGGAGTATAAGGAATATATTAAGAATTAGATTTAAACCAATTCGCTTCAAACCCCAAATTCCTTAAAGTAAAAAAATTTGAACATTACATAGAAGGCAAAATCTCATTTGGTTTCCCCACAGCTAATTCTCTTTCTTTGTACTCGCTCCCTAGGCAGACATAACTATTGTTCCTAGGTTGCTCTATTAGAGTCCAGAATCTTGTTTTAAAATGTGGAGAAAAATGTTAATATTTTAAATATATAAAAGATACTATACTCTATGTATGCTTATACTATTAACTCTTTCACATGATGATGTCTCATAAAGAACTTCTCTTAATATACAGATCTAATCATTCTTTCAAAAATTCTGTGCTACTCCATCATGTTTACATTACACTGGACACATCTCAATAGCAAGGCATTTAGTTTGTTTCAAATTTTTCACTAGTATAATAATTCAGTAAAGATATTTATAAATGCTTAAGAACCTGATATTGTAGATTATCCAGATCTATGAGTGTGTTTCTGGTTTAATTTAAAAATATAAAAGGATTCCTAAGATATAGAGAATGTCTATTTCTAACTTTAACAGACACAACCAAATTTCCATAGGACATCCTAGCTATGGAAATTGGCAATCTCTTTACCAGTACACATGCACACACTTGAAAGCATTTGGCTTTTCTTCTTCTTTTTTTTTTTTTATACTCACATGAGGACATCTTTCATTGCCTTTAGAAAGGAAGGAAGAAGTAGAGAGGTAGAGAGAGAGAAACACCCATGTGAGAGAGGAACACTGATTGGTTGCCTTTTGTAAACTCTTGTGGGATTGAGCCCACAATCTAGGTATGTGACCTGACCGGGAATTGAACTCACAACCTTTTGGTGTACAAGACATCACTCCAACCAACTGAGCTACACCAGCCAAAGCAATATTTGGCATTAGTCACCTTAGAAATATTCATCCATCTGATGAATGATATTTGTCCTAGACATATTTTAATTTTTGTCTACCATGTTATTACTTTAAATAAGTTCTTTTGCAGTTTATTTCCAATTTTTATTTTCTGTCCTTGGTACTGTTTCTGTAACCTAAATAATTTTCTATTTTTAAAATTTATTTTCTTTGGTATGAAGAAATTCCTTTATATATTCAGAATAGTAAATTTTGGTCTGCTATATGATTTGACATATTTTCTACTCCTATTTGTCTTTCAATTTTGTTTATATTTTATTTTGTCAAAGATAAATTTTAAGTACATGTTAAGAACTGTTATCAAATATTCCCATTTTTTACATTTATTTGTGTGTTCTGGTATAAGTGTGTATGAAATTGTTAAAGAAATTCCACTGAAGGTCATAAACATTGAATTTTATTTTTTTAAATAATTTCTTCACTTGTTTTACATAGATAGATCTTTAGTCCAAGTATATATTTATTATTGTGTGTAATTGGTATGAAATAGTGGTTCGAGATTATTTCCTTCCTTTAATTTTTAAATAGTCAAATTCTTCAAAAGTCTTCATTGAGCAGTCCATTCCTTCTCAGCTGATTTTCAGTGCCACCTGGATCATGAAATTCACTCTCAGGTATGCTTGTTTTTCTTTCTTAACTCTTTATTTGGTTCTATAATTAATTATTAATGTTTGATACTATAATGACTAATTAGTTACATTAAATTTTATTTATGGTTCAGGTGTCCAAATTTTCCTTCCCTTTTCAGCATATTTTGAATATCCTTGTTTCTTTATTTTTTGATATTAAGATTAGAAATTTCAAGGTGAATTTTGTTGAGATTTTGATTGAGATGCATCAAATTTATACATTATTTTAAGGAGATAATTGACAACTTCATAATATTTATTCAGTCTATTTGTTAACATAAATCTTCATTTATACATTTATATATCCTTTATTAAATTTATATACTTACCTTTTATGCAAGTGTATAATCTTTAATAAAGATTTTATGCATTCTATTAGATTTATGGATAAATATTTTTAATACTTTTGTTACCTTGAATGTGTTTTACCCTTTGGCAAATTATAGTTTTTCCTTTTCTGGTGTATAGAAAAACTGTTTATTTTTATGTATTTATATTGTATTTAAATTCAAATGCAATTTTTAAATTCCTAATACTTTATCAATTGTATCTCTTAAAATTTGCATGTATATATAATCATATCTTCAGCCAAGAGTGAGAATTCTTTCAATTTTATTTATTTCCCATTTTAATAGTTTATTTTTATTGTATGTTATTTCACTTATACCACGTATCCCCCTTATAGCCTCTTCCACCTCCCTGCAATCATCACACTGTTGTCTGTGTTCACGAGTTCTTTTTCTGTTTTGCTTGATCCCTCCAACCTGCAACCCTCTTCCCCCAAGCTGTCAGCCGGCTCTCTATCTATGCGTCTTTCTTTATTTTACTTGTTAGTTCAGTCTGTTCATTAGATTCCACGTTTGAGTGAAATCAAATGGTATTTGTCTTACTCTGACTGACTTATTTCACATAGTATAATTTGAAAGAATACAAGGTCTGTCCGGAAAAAGTCCAACCATTGATAACATAAGGAGAACGGTTTGTGCAACATTGATGTAATCTGGCAGCCAAGAGGAGCGGACTGGAATGCACATGTGTTAATAATGATGACTTCACTGTACTACTCAGTGGGAGCCGTAGATGCCATTGAGTGAGCATGTGTCCTGTGTGGTCATTACATTCAAAATGACTGAATGAGTAGAGCAACAAATCTGCATCAAGTTTTGTGCTAAGCTTTAAGATTCCAAGGCAGAAACTATTTGAATGATTTATAAGGCTTTCAGAGATGCTGCAACAAGTGCAGTGCAAACAAAAGTGTGGCACAAATGCTTCAAAGATGGTCAAGAATCTGTTTAAAGTGATCATGTTCTGGAAGGCCTACAACAAGCAGAACACCTAGGAATGTTGAACGTGTATGGGCTGCAAGCAACAAAGATTGGTGACTGATGGTGTGAGAACTAGAAGCCGATCCAGGGATTCCAAAAACTGCTGTGCCTGAGATTTTGACACAGGATCTTTGCATGAAATATGTGGTAGCAAAATTCTAGCTGCGGCTTCTGGTACCAGAGAAGAAATAACATCGTGCTGCCTTTACTAATGACTTGATTCAAAACTCTACCAATGAACCAGATTTCTTCAAGAAGATTATGACCAAAAATGAATCATGAGTCTAGGATTACGATCCATGAAACAAAGGCCGAGTCATCCCAGTGGAAGTCACCTGGTTCTTCACCCCCAAAAAAGGCGTGGCAAAGTGGCAGAAATATCAATTCCATAGCAACAGTGTTTTTGGATTGGGAAACTGTTGTCCATCATGAGTATGCCCTTTCAAGCCAAACAATTAAGAAGGAGTACTACCTCAATGTTCTTTGTTGGTTGAGAGATGTAATGTGACAAAAATGGCTGCAACTACGGGCAAGTGGTGATTGGTGGCTTCATTACGACAATATGCCAGCTCATGCATCACGTCTCACGCAGGATTTTTTTTGCGAAGCATTAAGTCGCCCAAGTAACTCAGGCCCCCTATATCCCAAATTTGGCACTCTGTGACTTCTGGTTTTTCCCCAAACTAAAATTACATTTAAAAGGGAAAAGATTTCAGACTGTCAATGAGATTCAGGAAACTAAGATGGGGCAGCTGATGGTGATTCCAACAAAGGATTTTGCAGTGTTTGAATAGTGGAAGAACCACTGTGAGAACTGTGTGAGGTCCCAAGGTGCCTACTTTGAAGGGCACTGAGGCTTCATTACCCTGTGTACAATGTCTTTTGTATCATCTTCAATAAATGTCTCTACTCTTCATTTTACATGGCTGGATACATTCTGGACAAACCTCCTCATATATGCACCCTTATGTTTAATTTTATTTCTTAAATTATTATATCATATAGTGGTTTTAAGATCATTTTATCCTGCTCATAGATGAGGATAGCATGATCATTTCTTTGTTCTACTTTTTTTTTTAATCAGTATTTTTTAATTGTTGATATTGTACAGTTTTCTGTCTTTTACCCCGCCCCAGCCCACCACCCCAGCCCTCCCCACCTTCCTCCCATTTCCACCCCCCCATAGTTTTTGTCCATGAGTCCTTTATACTTGTTGCTCTAAACCGTTCCCCTTTTCCCCTGAAATTCCCTCCCCTCCCACTCTGGACACTGTCAGACTGTTCTCAAATTCAGTGTCTTTGTTTATATTATGCTTGTTTGTTTGTTTTGTTGATTAGCTTCCTGTTAAGGGTGAGATCATATGGTATTTGTCTTTCACTGCCTGGCTTATGTTCTACTTTTAATAAATGTTGAAAGATATGACTGAAGATCAGTACATCTGAACACATAGAACTTAAGAGTAATAGCAAAAGACTAATTATACATGGTCCCTGATCTCAAGGAAATCTCAGGCTTAATTTTTTTTTTTTTTTTGCTTTTTTTCTGATTTCTTTATTGTTCTATCTGTGTGAAACCAGGGTCATGTAGGGCAATTAGAAAACACTGCTGAGAAAAAACTGAAAACCTCCTCTTAATTTCCCTGTCAATATCTGATCTAGGATGGGAAGCTATAAAAAGTTATTCTCCAAATTTTTCCATAAAGAACCAAAATACAGCATTCCCTCTCAGAAAGCAGCAACAGTTTACCCTTTGAGATTAATGTGTAGGGAGGCTTTCTTTGACTACTCTCGTAACCACAGCAGCTGCTTTTCTTTCCTGTTTTGGGATCTTTTGATAATTTCTTGCTATCTTCTTAGAACACTCTACATTGTAAGTTGTTGAAATAATCATACTGGTGTTTATACATGGATAATGTTAAAATGTTGCCTTTGAATATATTCTGATCCATATAGCTCCCCTCTTTCTGACTTGAAAATTTAATGGCATACACGCAGGAAAATAAGACATAGTCTTCCCTTGGAACAAAAAAAAATAATTTTTCTGCTTTAATATTTACCCAAAAGCATATAAATGTTGTTCACTAAATTTCCAGAAAAATAGAATATTGATTTTAAAAATCATTGAACAGAATTAGACTTGTATTTTTATGAGAAAGTTTTAAAGCACAACTACATATGGACACTATTAAGTTTTTATTTCTAAAAACTTCATAAGAGTGGATTACAAATGTGAGAAAATTCAGTAATATATGGTGATTTATAAAGGAGACTTATCAGACTTCAAGAATAAAGGCAAGACTAATTTTTAAAATGAAAAATATGTAACTATTCTTTAAAGAACTCAAAGAATGGACCTGAAGAGCCCTTGAAATAGTTTCTTATGAAGACCTTAAGTCCGATGATTTGATGAATGAATTAGAATTATCTTGAAAGCAAATGTCATTTTACAATCTGGGGTAACAATGACAGAGACGCACTTAGAATAATAAACCTCCCAAAGAAGGGCATACAGAAAAAACTTAGTTCAATGTCTACTTTATCCATTATATCAAGTCCTTCAGTTACCAAGACAATTATGAGAATTTGTGTAATATCGAAATTGTGACCCTACATCTTGATTTTTCCTAATGAAAATGACAACTGATTATTCACCAAACAAATCAGATAAGGATAATTCTCTATAACTGACTTTTGAAAAGAAATATTTCTCTCAAAAACCTTACCTTACTAATTATGGAAATGTCTACAAAGTGAAGAAAACCCATCAATCTGGTAAGTATGGTTATGGTTTTATCTAGAGTTTAGGTCTTCATAGCCAGTGAAGAAACCACAGAGGGGAAGAACCTTTATATATGTAGTACCAGCTTTAGTGATATAGCATGGCTTAATAGACACAAAAGAATCCATGCAGGAGAGAAACTTTATAAATAGTGTGCCCTTTGGCTTTCCAAAAGAGCTTTTATGTGAGTAAGCCCATTTGTTAGAGTGTAATAATTTCTTCCACTATAGTTTAACTCTTTACCCCACCAAAGTTCACCCAAGAAGAAAACTGTACCAAAATTACTAATATTAGGTGTTTCATGAGAGATCAACCTTTATATCCATCAAGATATTTATATAATTTACATAAAAAATAGATATATTTA
The DNA here is from genome assembly GCA_039655065.1 of Glossophaga mutica. Lineage (NCBI taxonomy): Eukaryota > Metazoa > Chordata > Mammalia > Chiroptera > Phyllostomidae > Glossophaga > Glossophaga mutica. The sequence goes on along the minus strand of CM077304.1, from coordinate 167,785,539 downwards.
AAGTAAAAAAATCAAATATATAAGTATTTAGTAAAGAAATATTGTACATAACATTTAGCATGCCAAGAAATATTTACCACCATCCTTCTGAAAAGTGTAATTTTGGGTCTTAGGATATTCTGCCTTCCTGTCATTAAGTAGAAAACCCCTTTAAACATATATCACCAGCTAAATATCAGGTTTTATTCAAAGAGGTACATATATCTTGTTATATCTTTTCCATATCTTCCTAACTGAAAATGCCACTTGTAGAATCCAAGGTTCTGAGGTCTTTTTTTTAATATATATAAAATTTTATTGCATAGTTGGGTATAAAATACAGTGAAAGTTGAATTTGATTAACTGAGGAAAGATGAGTTTCATTGACAGTTCTATTGGTATCTGTGGATGCCCATTGTCCTACCTTTTGACATCTCCAAAACTCAGTTTTCTGCTTACAAAATTGTCATTACACCAAATAACCTCCCAATGTTCCCTCCAGTTCTATATTTCATCTTTTTTTAAAAGCTATCGTTTTATTATTTTCTTTTAGCAGAATAAGACTAATACTAATATGACTTCACTAATATTGTCATGAATGAGTGGAATGGGGTATTCTCAGAAAAATTCCACACAGTGGTGTGCCTGGTGGGAATGAGATGGAATTTTTTTCCAGTAAATAAAAAAAAAATAAAACTTCACGAAGTCTTCAGATGTGCATGACATCAATACACTTCATGTCACTTTTTTTAGAAAGTCATTTCATTTAGCATCATTTGACAAGGCAGTGTCAGTAGAATGGACAGTAATTTAAAAATTCTGCCTTCTAGGGTAAAAGTTACTTACAAAAATATTCATCCATTTTAATAATACAATTTGATAAATTTTGAGAAAATATTTAGTTTTGACAACTATCCTAATCAAGATATAAAATATTAGTAAAACTCCAAAATTCTGGAAATTATTACAGAAAATACTGCAAATTACAATTAGTATGTTTTTCTCTGCCATCCTACTCCACTCTCATAGACACAAATCTATATGTCATTATCATTCTGTCTTGTTCAGGACAAAATTTTCAGGTTTAAAATGTAACCATGTATCTAGCTCCTTCACTGTGAATAAGACACTTAATATTCATCTATATAGCTACATAAATCAATTTTTCCTCTTATTGCTAAATATTATTCAATTTTGTAAATATATTACAGTCTATACACCTATTCACATTGCTGGTTAGTAGGACTGTTTTAGGTGTTTGTCCAGTAAGAATAAACCTGCTATGCACATACTTCTGAATCAAAGAAAATCATAAACAGAAGTAAAAGTGGTGAAGACTGATTTTATTAACAAAAACTATTGTAATAAAGGAAAAGAAACCTCAGTATAGTACTGAGATTAATTCCAAATACAATAAGGAAAGATGGAAATTTGTCCCTAAGATAGTGGGAATGGTGGATGGAAGTTTACTAAACAAAAAGTAGGGGTGAAGGGATTCTGGTTAAACTAAGTTAACAGGATCCTTGACAAAAGCAGATAGGATGATCAGATAACCAAGTGAGGGATGGGGAATTTGATCAGATATCTAGAGAGGGTGGGAATTCTTGTTAAAAAACAAAATAAGATTCTCATCAGAACTGGAATCAGTAAGGAAAGACAGAGAAAGCAAGGATTTCAGGACTAGTCAAAATAAGAGTTCAGCTGAGTCTGGTCAAAGATTCATCAAGGAGAGAATCTTATCAGTATCCCAATATTATTAATTTTACATAAATCAATGCGGGATTTTGTTTTATTTAAATAATGTGGACCTGTGTTCTTTCACACAGGTAATTTCAGATCATTTGATCCTTTAAAAAAAATTTTGATCCAAGTGAATAGAGCTATCTTTAGTGTATTGTGAATTTATCACCTCCAGTAAGATGAAATCCTTCTAAGGTTTCTACCTAATGCATTGCGTATAACTAGGTCTTAGCACTCTCTCTGTCCACTCAGATCTCAGCCTTTTTAACTGCTAGACTGCATTTCTATCGCCCTTCCTGAACTACAACCTGAACCTTGCCTCCGGGGAGTGCAATGGTACTGCCATGATCCACCCTGCTTGTTTTCTTCTTTCAGGAGTCAAAGCCTCGTGCTGGCTATTGTGTCACATTTGAAAGCAGTTGTTTCACATATTTGGTTTGGCTGTGTAGTTACTTCTACACAGAGGGGAATTTCTATAGCAGTAACTACTTCAGTAACAGATGTGACCATCTTGAGTCTTATCATATTTATTTTGATCACATATACTGTTGTTTCTCAAAGTCTATGACAATGGTGGACATGGCTGAAGAAAATATAAAGGAAATTCATACCTCTTTAAGTCATAACTTTCTTTCGTACTCTTTTTCAGTAAGGCAAATGCTTTATATCCAGCAATCCCAACTTTCTTCAAGATAACCTATATATAATAGAAGCAAATGACCAATCTATCTTATTATATTTCTCTACCTGTGCCATTACTTGAAAAGAGAATACAATTTTAAAAAATGAGGATTAAAAATTGATATTTTTAAAAATGTACATGTTAAATTTTTCAAAAGATCCCAAAACCCTGAAGCAAATTTCATTTTTCAAATAATTAATAACTACCCCCAGGAAAATATAGTTTTTACAGTATATAATATATACAGAATACATAGAAATATAGAGTATAAAACATGTAGATTTTAGAACATAGAAAATAAATCATACCTCATTTCTTCCTGAAAAACCAGATTGTAACTTTCATCTGATGACATTGATTTAAAATTTGTTAACCAAATCTTCACATACAGTAATATATGTGAAATAACATGGCCATGAAGAGCTATGATGCTTCTCGTCAAACAGATGGAATTAACATGCATCATTAAAAATATATGAGGTGTAAAATGCAATAACTTTTGTCAAAAGGATTTAGCGAGCCTCAGAAATGCCTCTTTGTGAAAAGATTCCACAAATTTTTTAGTTTTCTTTTTAATTTTTATAGTTTGAAATTTTACAAGAATCAATATATTATTTATTTTGATGCCTTAAATATACTATCCTTTTATTAACCTAAATTTAAAAAAAAATGAGAACAGAACTCTCAAAATGACCATGAAAATACTTAGACTATGTACAAAAATTTTACTTATATGTGATTCTAGCTCTAAATTATTGATGGGTTGCTTTCCAAAGTGCAGTTATATTTATTTCTAAAGTTCCCACTAGAGACATGTGAAAAGATGATCAGCATCACTAGCCATCATAGAGATGCAAATTAAATACCACTGTGAAGAGATACCACTTCACACTGGTCAGAATGGTCATCATAAACAAAGCAGCAAACAAGTGTTGGAGAGGATGTGGAGAAAAGAGAACCCTGATGGGAATGCAGACTGTGAAGCCACTGTGGAAAACAGTATGGAATTTCCTCTGAAAACTGAAAATGAAACTCCTTTTGACCCAGCAATTCCACTGTTGGGATTATACCCTAAGAACCCTGAAACACCAATCCAAAAGAACTTATGTACCCCAATGTTCATAGCAGCACAATTTACAGTAACCAAGTGCTAGAAGCAACCTAAGTGTCCATCAGTAAATGAATGTATCCAAAAACTATGGTACATTTACACAATGGAATACGTAAATGTACCATAGAAAGAAAGAAGCTCCTACCCTTCGCCACAGCATGGATGGAACTGGAAAGCATTATGCTAAGTGAAATAAGCCAGGGGGTGAAAGACAAATACCATATGATCTCACCATTAACAGGAACCTAATCAACAAAACAAACAAGCAAGCAAAACATAACCAGAAACATTGAAATTAAGAACAAACTGACAGTGCCCAGAGGGGAGTGGGGAGGGAATAATGGGGGAAAAGGGGGAAGGGTTTTCAAGAACATGTACAAAGGACACATGAAGAAAACCAAAGAGGGGTAGGATCAAGGGCGGGAAGTGGGGATGGCTGTGGTGGTGGGGGGAATGGTGGGGGGGGGGGATAGAGACAACTGAACTTGAACAACAACAAAATAATAATAATAAAATAAATAAAGGAAGAAATGTTTTTTTGACTTAAGTGAAAAGTCTGAGAGAAATATGTTTTACCAGCTAGTATTTCTTATTTCTGTCCTGTTTCCCATTACTGTTTGTGATGTTTTCCATCAGCCCTAAGTCTTTATTTAATCATACAAACACTTCCAAATGTGGCACAATTTTATCGTACTAGAAATTTAGTCTCTACTATTTTCTCAACTCTTATTTGCATGACATATTTATTAATCAGTAGGTATACAAATTTTCTTGCCATGATCTCAAAATATTAGGCAATTTTATTTATATTAGGCTTTGAGCCTTTGGATTAGCTTTTTGTTACACCTGTAATATCTTTAATCTCACCTCTCTTTTTTTTCAAATCTAAAAATAATTGCAATTAATAAAAAATATTTATACTATGTTTTAATAAAATCCAGGAGTTATAGTAAACAAAATTACTACATAAGTTATAGATTGTATCTATATTAAAGATAAAAATGTAGACTACTGATTAAATAACTTCCTTATCATTCAAAAGCCAACATGTTTTCTTATTCTTTATGCCTCTGTAGAATTTCAAAAGAACAGTTATTGTGATTGACAATAGAAAGATATCTGGAAAGTCTCCAAATATTGGTGCACTAAGTAACACACTTATAAATACCTCAGGGATAAAGATAAATCCGCAAAAGGAAATTACAAAGTTTTTGAAAAGAATAAAAATTTAAAAATATCAAAATGTTGGGGCAGAGCAGTACATATAGAGAATTACAGAACTAAAGTCAATGTCATAAAAGAAGGAAGATATCTTATCCACTATAGCAACATCGATACATAAAAATAGGAAAAGGAGAACAAATGTAAGCAAGAAAGAAACAGTACATGGCAGAGCAGAAAACAATGAAATAGAAAACAGAAAAAAATATAATAAAGAAAAATCTGTAAATTTCTAAGGCATTTCCTTGAATGCCTTAAAAATTAATAAATGAAATTGATAAAACTCTAAGACTTATCAGGAAAAAGGAGAGAAGTGACACAGTTTATCAATATCACAAATGAAAAAGGAAACAACATTACTTATTTTACAGAGAACATCTTACTAGAATAACTCCTTGTTATTCTAGTAAGAATAATAAGTACATGTAATTCACAGCCTTTTGCTAATAAATGTAGCAATTTGGGTTAAATGGACAAATCATTTGAATGCTACAAACTCCTAAATATGATCCCAGGAGAAAAAGATAATTGGAATAATGCCATATATATTAAAGAAGTTAAATTTGTAGTTAAAAAGCTCCCATGGGGAATTCTAGAAATTTATAAGAAATACTGCCAATTCTTATGTTTTATTTTTCTCTTCTCTAATTCATAACTCTTTCTCATCCTCTCTCTATGTATTTTTGGTGATGCTTTCCTCGGCATTTCTGAATTTGAAACAGAACAAATAATTTGGCACATCAGGCTTTAAAGATTCCTAGTAATCTAGTATTAAGCTGAGATCACACAATAAATAAGCAGTTAATACAAGCAATGTAAGTATAATTATGAATGAATCTAAATATCAGTTTACAGAAAAATAAATTCATCTTTATTTTCTCTTTCACAATTTCTCATCAACATAGTTTGTCCCCATGGATGGTAATAAAGCAATTTCTAAGTACTGCTTTATCCTATTGATACCAGTAACATTTAAAATCACTCTTTTCATTTTTCTCTTGTCTTTGTAATTTGGTAAAAATATAAAAAATCAGGTCATTGAAAATTTGCATGGTTTATACTCTGTACACTTTTAATTTTCTAGCTCATTAACAACTTTTTTCAACATTATTTGCAACAGTACTTTTTGCTGGCCAATGAATTGTATCCTCACATGTTGACATTTACACACATACACAAACTTTTGATAAGTATTGACACATTTTTAAAGAAACCCTACGTGATTTCTTTATTTTTTTTAAGAACTGTTGATACTAAGTATCCTTAGATCCTGCAATGACATTTGTCTACTTAAAGGTTTGCTATTCTGCTGCTGTTAGGAATGCTTCTTCATATATACTACTAAAGCCATACATTTGAAGTTATAGTAGCAAAGCATATTATATACATGCAATCACATTAAGGAACTATTAATACTCTGATAGTTTGAAGTACTTTAGCTTATAAGTATTTTATATTTCTTATGTTTATTTTTAAATAAATGGAAGCATAGTAAAACTATATACACTGAAAAATACTTGGCCAAATATTACAAGTGAAGTAAAACAGTTGTAAACCTGAGATAAATATCCTTAAATTGGTCATTCAGGAACAGAACAAATGGATCATTGATACAAGTCAGAAAGATCAACTTTTCACTTAGCCACTAGTCCTAAAGAAAGCTTGTACTCTTGGGAAAAACAAAATGAAAAAAATTGTGTTGCTTAGACAGTCCTATTATATTGTATACAATATTTAATACCAAATTGAAAATTATAATATTTGAAGAAACAAGAAATAGAATGTACAATGGGAGAAAATTAGCAGAAACTGCCTCCTCAAATAACCCTGATATTGAAATTAGAATAGAAAGACTTTAAAGGAATTATAATGTTTATCAAATGTTCACAAGAAAAGATGGAAAGATGAGAGAAAAGGCAAAAAACCTCAGCAACACAATTAGCACTAGAAAAATATATTCTAGAATAGAAAAACATTTCTAAAATCAAAACTAAATACAAAACTACAAAATTAACTGTAAAAAAATCATTGAAGTATAAAAATATCAACTGAAATTATCCAAAATAAAAAAGACACCCAAAAGACAATGATATGGCAAAATATCAAATACACTAACAAAGTTATAATTGCAGTCACTTAGGAAAGGAGAAAGAGGATTGGACAAAAAAAATATCTAGAAAATAATGGAAGAAATTTTCCTAAAATGACTTAAAATGATCAATCCATATACATGAGTAGTTAAGAAAGGCAAACCTAGGCACATAGTAGTCCAGTTACTGAGAGCTGAAGATAAGGAGAAATCCTAAAATTGGTCATTAAAGAAAACATACACAGAAAGCAATCATTTATAATGAGAAGACTGATTTCTCATCAATAATAAAAGCCAAACAAAAGGTGATGAAATTACATTTTTAAAGTATACATAAAAGTAATATTAAAGTTCTATATTCAGTTAAATTTATCTGAATTATTTTTTCTGATAAATTAAAGTTGAGAGAATTTGTTGCCAGCAGACTAGCAAAGCAACAAATGACAAATGAAATACCTTAGCACACCAGTTAACTGTTTCAATTTACAGAAAGAATTGAAATCGTAAACAAATGCTAAAAAATGTAAGTTAAAAATTATGATGTACTTATTAGAAAAACAACTAAAAGGAAAAGAGACAGAAAAGAATTAGTTGAATATATGCAATATTTTATTAGTATTAAAGAAGGCAGCCCTGGCTGGTGTAGCTCAGTGGATTGAGCGCGGGCCTGCGAACCAGAGGATCGAGGTTCGATTCCCAGTCAGGGCACATGCCTGGGTTGCAGGCCAGTTCCCAGCAGGGGACACACGAGAGGCAACCGTACATTGATATTTCTCTCTCTCTCCCTCTCTCCTACCCTTCCCCTCTAAAGATAAATAAATAATCTAAAAAAATAAAAATAAATAAAATATAAGAAGGCAGGAAGGCAACAGCAAAAGAAAAATGAAATATTTATTTTTAAAAAAAGCAAGATCATAGTTTTAAATACAACTGTATAAACAATTAGATATAAATGGATTTAAAGGCTCCAGTTCCAAGGCAAAGAGTGTCATGATTAATTTAAAAATAGCAAGACCTAACCATATGCTATCTGTAAGAAATTAGCTTTATTAGTGCAAACACTAAGTATGAGAAAACTAGAGTGACTACATTAATACTACAGAAAGCTGACATAAATCAAGTACTACTAGAGATAAAGAGAAACCTTTCATAACAATAAAAAGATCAATTAAACAAAGACAGAAAAACTTAATAGCAGAACTTCAAAGCACATGAAACAAAAACTGATCAAGATAACAAGATAAATGCACAAATCTGTACACATCATTGGATACTTTAACATTCTCTCTCAGTACTTTGTAAAATAACTAGATTTAACGGACATAAAATTCACTCAATCCAACAACTACAGAAAATGCAATATTTTTAATGTACATGGATGGACTATATACTGGAACACAGAAAATTCTCAATATATGTCAAATATTAAAATTATATAGAATATGATTCAGACTATTACAGAGTTAAATTAATAATCCAAAAATAATCTAGATATTACAAGCCACTGAAACTAAAGGTGTTTGAAAACCTATTTGTCAAAGAAGAAACAAGAAAACTATAAATATTTCAAAACATTAATGAAAACAAAATTTTTCAAAATGTGGGACACAACTGCTTATCTTATAAAATTAGAGGATTTAAAACTCAATGAAGGAGCTATCATCTCAAGAAGACTAAAATAAGAACAAAGTAAATGCAAATAAAGAAAAGATATAATAAAAGATTGGAAACTATTGAAATACAAACAATTACCAATATCAACAATGAAGAAAATAGTGAAAACATCTTATAGATACTAAGAGAATAAAAAGATATTATGAACGATTTTGTGTCCATAACTTTGACAGCACAGATGAAATAGATATGCTCTTTGAAAAATACAACTTACTAAAACTGACCCAAGAAGAAAAACAAGCTGATTATCTCCATACACATTAAAGAAATAAGTTCCAAAAGAAAATATTTTCACCAAGAAAAGTCTTGGCCTAGATGGCCTCGCATTTAATTCTACCAAATATTTAAGAAAGACATACTCATCTTAAACAAACAACTAAGAAAAAACTTCCAAAGAAGAGAATAGGTAAATGTTCCAACTCTTTTTGTGAGCTCAGGGTAACCCTGACCCAAAAAGTGTCAAGAACATTATTAAAAAATCAAAAATGTATATTTTATCAGCACTAAAGTTTTAGAAAATCAAGTCCAGCAATGTGTGTGTGTGTGTGTGTATACATATACATATATATATATATATATATATATATATATATATATATATAATGTATTATAAAGTTAAAGTGAAAAGACAGTGAATAGATTATTGGAACAGATTATATATTTCAAGATTATACCCATATATTTATGACCAATTTTCCAACTATACCACAAAAACACTTGCACAAACATGTCATAGCAACTTTTTCATAGTAGTAAAATCTTGTAATCAACTCACATGTCCATTAACAGGAAAAGGGATAAATTATGTGTAGCAATAAAAAGGACCTATCGATTGAAATTCACAAAGATATTTCTGTCTCCACAGAAATAGGTTCAACAAAGCATGTATACTGAATGGTTAAATTTATTTCAAGTGCACACACAGGAAAAAAATTCTTGATGATGGAAATCAGAAGAGTGTTTTCTTGGGGGAGTGAGGAATGACTGGAAAGGGACACGGAAGTTTGGCAGTAGCTGAACTCTGCATCTGCTGGAGCGTGTTGACTACATGGCTGAGCACATGGCACAACTCGTTGTGTTAAATCTTAAGATCTACACACTTTATGCAATTATATCTCACTAAAATGACTCCTGCTTCACATGTAATCATACATGAGAAATTTTGATTTTGGTTGTCTTGTGGAACGCCTCTGAAATCAGTAAGAAGTTATTAAAGAGATAATACTAGCAGAAAGCAGACTTTACAAGTGCTCATTAAGATAATTGAAAAATAATAGATGGTAAACCAGAAACCAACTATTCTTCACTCTTCATAGTGATACCACACTGACAACTCAGGAATGACTTGACTTTGCCAACATTCACCCAAGCATGTTTGTAGGCTCTGATATGTTTTAAATCAATTCATGGCTAAATGTAGCCATTCATTGAGCAGTTAGTAATAATTTTATACCAGTACATTTACAACTATTGGAATTGAAGATTTATAGCCAATTGTCGTATAGTTCATACTTATTGTTCTTTGAATAATTTGAAAGGTACAACTGCTTATTTCACTCCCATATTCAAGTAAAATTAAATTTGTTGTTGCCTATAACTGGTTTCATTTTATTCTGATAACTGCAAAAGTAAACAAATTAACATTGAAAAATACATGCAGCTCTGCTATTTAAAGTAAAGTATCTCATGTGTATATTACTTTGCCAATTTAAAATTCACATTCTGTGCCACGGTTACCTCTTTCCTGTTCTACTTTCTTCCAGGCTGGTGTATTACAACCTTCTTCCTTCTGTGCTGGTATCTGGATATAGAGAGAATCTTATACACTATTACTTCTTTATCCCCAACATACACATACTCACAAATCAGGACACTGATCCATAATCTAAAATTTATTCACTTTTACCAATTGACATGATCAAGACAGTATAGCGTATAGACTGTGTATGTAAATGTTGACATACACTGGGTCCTGTTAACTTAGTTAATACTTAAAGTAGTACAAACTGAACACATTGTACATTGAAATCACAGATTTCATATATTGTATAAATTATTTCGATGACAACACATCACACTTTAAAATTGTTTGAAAGTATTATTTTTAGTAAAATAAAGTATAGAAATAAATTGGTGATATGAAATAATATATTTTATAATATAATAATAATAATTTGGTGTCTCTGAAAACTTAGCCCTTTTAAAGAATACTTGCTTTGACATATCAGTGTTAAATTTAATTTAATTTTTAAAAAAGAAATTTAAAACCTTTCACAAATTTGTATTTTGTGGCTCCCATGTTTCCATATTAAAATAATTTCTATATAGTAGTTATTTGCTTATGGTTGTGTGAATACAACCCTCTCTTTAGTATCTAATTTTGTCTATTTACACATACATCCATGAACATAGAGCAATACATGTAACAGGGTGGGGCAAAAGTAGTTATAGTTGTATGAAAACAGAGCTATTCTTGTTATTATTTATTAATTATTGTATCATTTTCCATATGAACAAATGTAAACCTACCTTTGCCTCACCCTGTACTATTTTTCTTATGTTTTAAAAATCCTGATTATTGTAGCTGGTTTAGAGCAATTCAGAGTTGAACAGCTGCAGGACATATCTTTGTTGTATTGTTTGAGAATATTTGATTATAGCAAGGAAAAATTGATGAATTCCATAAGCTTTGTTAAGTATAGATAAAAAGTCAGAATGTAGAGCATGTGTGAGTTAAACATAAAGAGGATTGGGGGGATTAAGAATGCTGATTATTCACGGGGTACTAAATATGCATGAGGTATCAGAGGCACTAAATAACAGGGTGTATTAAATATACATAAGACATATAAAGTACTTATTATTCATGAAGTCCTAATCAAGCCACCCATTGATGACACCCATTTTGGCTCTGACAGTTTTATGCCCATGAAAGTTCATACAAAACCATCATTTTTCAGCAAGTTAAATAGCAAACTACAGCTATAAGCCAGGGAAACTTGCCCTGTGTCTGTCTGATAAAGCAAGAGTATGTCATTTGCCCTGGGGCATCTTTGCAGAGTAGGCTCCCTCCCTTGAAGTTCAACTCTCATTCTGGTAACCATGTCATCACTGGAAAAACAAAGAGACATTACAATTAAACATCGTATAACACGGATTCGGGTAGTACAGTCCTTCCAACTCACTTGCATTTCATACTAAATGTTAACTCACTCCACCTCTCAACCATTGCTTCACGCTTTGTGTATTAAAGGTACTTATAAACTTCATGATTGGTGCATTTTAATTGTCTGTGAACCTTTTTGTTTCATGATCAGGGGAAAAAGATACCAGCCCCACAATAGACTCCCCAGCCTTTAGTGCCAGTGCCAGGAAGAGGAGCCCCCACAATACCTGTCTGTGAAAATCAGTGGGAATTTTGTCCATCCAGGTGAGAAGGAAACCCAGCTGTCATTTTTTTATTTTATTTTTTATTTATTGCAAATGAAAAAGAACAAAATAAGCTGGGGTAGCAATATTTATATCAGACAAAATAAATTTGTGATGGTAACATTCATATCTGTCAGAATGGCTGTCATCAATAAATCAAAAAACAAGTGTTGGAAAGAATGAGGAGAAATGGGAACCCTTGTGCACTTGTTGGTGGGAAAGCAGAATGGTTCAGCCGCTATGGAAAATGTGAATGAGTTTGTATCTCTCAGATCAGTTGCATCCTCTACCTGGTTAAGACGAAGGGCCCTGTGTGAGCCCCCTCCTCTCTCTCTCAAGCAGGCCCGTGCCTCACCTCTTCTTTTCTTCTCTCAAGGTGTCTACCTTTGCTTTCTTTCTCTTAAGCTTCAAAGGACCTTCTTTTGCCTCTGTAACTTGTTTCCTGAGTCCATGCAGCACAGCTAGCTCCTTTCTTCTACCTCTGTGATTTCCAAATAAACCTTTTGCTTGTGTTTGAGTTCTTTGCTCTGAATTATTTCTTAGGCAAGCTCAAGGACTGAGGTCAGACTTTGCTGGTAACATCTGGCACCTTTCACCATTAATAACTATACTAATTTTACTAATTTTTTAAACAATCATGCCAAAACTATTGTACCAATTACAAAATTCTACTATATCAAGCAAATTACTATTTAAGTTCTCTTGTATTTCATACAACTGTAGGCATTTTTATATTATTGCCTGCTGTAGTCTCTCATGGTTGTCTATTAAATAAATTTACCTTCTTTGCTTACAGCTCCCAATTTGTTCCCCACTATGGAAAGATAACTCGGTCTCCATCTCAAGGACTGGATCTGAGTTTTTCTAAAGGTCATTTGTGGCAACATTGTTACCGTGATTAGTTCACAGGCAAGGGACTTCATTCTGGTCAGTGATATGTAAAGAAATGTCTTCAGAAACTTGTAGGAAAAATGACTATTATTTTTTAAAAAAATGAGAAGAAGAAATAGTTATCTCCTTCCTTATGTTGTTGCTGTGTATCAGTACAAGTCACGTAACGGCTGCTGCCCTAGCAGGGCCAGAAGGGAAGCTTCCACTGCATGTGGCAGAGTAGTAAAAAAAACAAAGTAAAATCATCTTCTCACCACCATCTATTCATCCTTCTTTCCACCCATTTGTTTATTTCAACACAATATTGATCATAGCCTGGGTCTTAGTGCCAAGTGATTAACAAAGGGCAATATTTAAATGAAGACCTCTCAGTATTAAACTATATAGTATATAAGCTACTATAAAAATTATCTGCATCTATTATAGTGCTGACATTTTAGTAAATTAAAAAAATGAAAGCGTTTATCTCCTTAAGATGTAATATTTTCATTATTATTCATAATATTATTATGTTAGATTTTTTTACTCAAAGGTCAAGTATACTTTAATACTATATTCAGGAAAAGTGAGAAGATAAACATTTGTGAGAGTTAGGTTTAATTCAAAACTTGTAAATTATATATACTTTAAAAAAATTAAATTTCACCATTCTCTATTGCTGTCTAAAAAGAACTCATCGACATGGGCAATAGTGTGATGATTGCTGGGGTATTCACAAGAAAAGATGGGTATATTTTAAAGGTACAAGCAACAGGATTTCCTGATGAAGTTGATTTTGGGTGTGAGAAAAAAAATCAGATATGTCTCCAAATTTTTGGCCTGAGCAAATGGAAGAATGAGTTTCCCACTAAACGTTATATGAAAGTCTGTGCTTGTAGCAGGAGGAGGTAGAACGACCAGAACATCAGCTTTAGACAACTTGAATTTTTGAGGCAGCTTAGTAAGATGCCAGGACAGTTCATTAACAATTGGAATGAGGAAAACCAAGACAGACAGTTGAACCTAGAATGTAATTTACAGATTCCACACCAGGCCAGGGCCAACCCACATTGGTCCTGATCCATCTAGGGTGATATTCTTTGAAAGTGAAATTGACCAGAGAATGACCCTGACCCCTTTGTCACAGGTGGGCACAGGTAACCAGGTTCTTGGTGATCGGGACAAAGAATTGAACCGAACACCCAGAGTTCATAGCAGAGAACATGGGAGCAGACCAACTCCAAGCAGAGATTGACCTCATGGGCTGGAGGGACTCTATTCTTATAGGGAAGATCCTTCCTGGCTAGTTTTGGTTGGCTTTTACTGCACGTGTACAAGTAGTTGTATTACTTTAAAGCTACTGCGCATGTGGTCTTCCATGATTTTCCCTGATTGGCTGCCAGGGAAGGGGGTCCCCCTGTGCTAGTTTTGCCTTTCCCATTGCCAGAGAATTACAGCTCTCCATATCAGAGATTGGTGAAAAGGAAAGAAATTATTTATTCAAGTTATACAGACTTAAGAGTAATGACTTAATGTCTTCATCAAAATCCCAAAGTCCCTTAAAACACCCACAAACACACACAGTACTTCCTTCCCCGCTTTGTCCAGTCCAGGGTACCATATCTCAGGAAAAGAAATAGAAGTCCGTGGCCCAGGAAGCCCCCCCCCCAGTTCTTCCCAGTAATCTGTGCTCAGCTGGTAGGCCTCTCTTGGTTCCTGGCACCATCAGATGTGTTGCTGGGATCTCCAATTAATCCAAAGTCATATGGCACCTTCTCATGGCCCATTGGTAAAAGTCCTTTCTCCTTTTTCTTCCAGGCAAAGTCTCTCCTGCTTCCTAAGCCATGTGGCCAAAGGGAGCACGCCAAAGCCATGGGGGTCCCCCCATCAGAGCTGCCGGGGGTGGGGGGAGCAAAATCACATGGTTTTGTGCCATGTGATTTTGTGATTTCTGCCAAATCTGCCAAAATCACATGGTTCTCTGCCAAAGCTGAGTGGTGGTTCTCTGCTAAAGCCACGTGGTGATCAGGGGTCCTGACTCTGCCAAAAGCGAGTGGCTCTCTTTCTCCAATGGCTGCCCCATCTGGGTTTAAATCCCCATGCCAATCTTCTTCTGCAGCCCCATTTCCAACTTCTCCCACAATCGTCTACACTTGCCAGCATTCCCGTATCCGTCCAGCTTTACTGGGCTGCCACAGAGAGTTTGGGCAGGTGTGGCCCCATGGTGTAGAGCCAATCATCTCCAAGTTATAACGCAGATGCTGTAAGGGGAAGTTGCCTCCCAGTTAGGAGTTGGGTGGAAGTCACTCCCTTCTCCCTGGCTCAAAGCTTGGCCACAGCTATTGAGCATATCTATGAAACCAGTTAAAGGTTATAGATCTGTTAAGTAACCGTTCTAGAGGTTATCTGCAAAGCTGTTATGAAAAACAAGTCAATGGCCCCGCTCCAAGTGTCCCACTCCTCAGCTCAGAGTTGTGGGGGTGAGGACATCCCATGTTTTTAATATTTCCTGGACACCCTGAGTTTGGGACCCCATTATAATCCTTCTTCTGGGCGTCCCCTGGCTGCACCCTCCTACACGTTTATATGCTCATTCTGATGTATCAGCATAACAAAGGACACACCTGGAAAGCTGATGGGTAGTCTATTTAAATCCTCCCCGAGACCTCCACTAAAATTCCCACATTCAGAAACAGATAAAAACTCTCAAGATAAAGAACCCAGTGCACACTCTCTCTAGTAAGAACACAAATGTATTTTAGTTAATTCTGTGTTGACTAGTGCATATAGTATTCGTTCTTTGTCTTTGCTGAAATTCTCTTGTCCGTTCCCAAAATTTTAGTTGGCTTAAACATGTAAGGATAAAAGTATTCATCAACATCAAAAGACAATCTGTCTGCTACTGTGTTGTTGGGTTTTTCTTTAGAAAATATACGTAGCATTTTCCATTGTTAAACATGCTTTTCAATCCTAACTGGAAACTTATGTTTTTAATCACTTTCAGAATATAGTGTTATAATTATTTATATGTTATTAAAATTTTACCTGTAACCTCTGAAGTCTCACCTAAATTTTCTTTAAAATTGATTGATCTCCTTTCCTTCCTAGCAGCAGCATCATGGAGGCAGCAGAGCCTGCCCTCTGCCTCTTTACCTCCCCACTGGGCTCTAAACCTGCTACACTTCCCCTTCACCTGCACCAGTAGGACTGAAGATGTCACCTCCTTTGCCAAGGACATCCTGACCCGGAGGTTCCACTGCCTTTATCTCCAAGATAGCCCTGGCCCCAATCCAGTGATCAAACTAGTGATACAGGTGCTACCTGCCAGTAAGCAGGTCACAGCCAACTAGCAGTACAGGGACATCGTGGACTGTATCATAAGCATCACCAAGGAGCAAGATGTGCTGTCCTTCTGAAGGGACAACCTGGCCAAGGTCATCTGTTATTTCTCCAAGTAAGCCCTCAACATCACCTTCAAGGAGAAGTGCAAGAAGGTCTTCCTCAGGGGTATGGACAAGCACAGGCAGTTCTAGAAGCAAATATTTCACTGGCAACATGGCCTTCAGTGGTGTAGCTAGGTCCTTCCCTCTGCTTCGCCTGCCCTCTGGATTTTTCCAGAACTCGTCTGGTAGCTGATGTATAGAAATCAGGCACCGAGCAGGAATTCCAAGGCCTGGGAGACTCAGGGGAAGATTGCCAAGTCTGACAGTACCTGGGGCCTGTACCAAGGCATCATTATCTACAAGGCCACCGACTTCAGCCTGTACCACACAGCCAAAGGCATACCTGGACCCCAAGAACACCCACATGGTGGTAAGATGGATGATCCCCTCACAGTGCTGGTGGTGGCTGGCCTGTTCTCCTATTTTTTTGACACTGTGAGGTGGCAGATGATGCAATCAGGGCACAAAGGAGCTGATATTATTTGCAGGGGGCCATGCACTGCTAGCAAAAGATCTTCAAGGATGAGGGTGGAAAGCCTTTTCAAAAGCACCTGGTCCAGCATCCTCAGGGGTGTGGGCACATCTTCCTGCTGGTCCTGTAAGAGGAGCTGAAGAAAGTCATCCATGTGTATCCCCTCTGTCCCCTCACCTAGACATAGGTCCAGGAGAGTTCCATATGTAACTTAACTGTTAGAGACCAATGTTATTCCAGAAATTCTAATGTCCTTGTCCAACCAGATCTTGTGTAGAAGGCTAGGAACAGCTCTAGAACGGGTTCGATGAGATCAAGACCCCTGGCATCCTGATTCCATGCATCAATTAGGAAGAAGGGAAATCCTGGCATCTTCTTGGGGCACTGGCTGGGCAGCTTGCCACAACCCAGATCTAGGTGCTTATAGGACCAAGCTGCATTTAAGTATTTATTTAAAGGAAATCACATCTCCCATTCATACCTAAGCACTGTCTTCTTTTGCACAGCCAAGTATTTGTGATTACCTTCTGTGTTTGACATTATGCTGCAAAGAAAACCAGGCACAGAAAGGGGAAAAAATTGATCTAATATTAAATTCAACTTTGTTTAATAATACTTCAGTTCAATCTGTTCAACATGAATTGTGAAGTCAATGTAAGGTAATGCTTATATAATTATTTCTCATGTTCTTTTGAGCAAATGTTTACACCCATCTTATTTGTACACTCCAAAGTACACACGTTTGTGTGTACACATTTGTATGTACAAACATGAAATCCTTCCCAGCCACATCCCCTCCCTCCACAGAGGTACCTAATCTGATTTTTTTTTTGTTTCAGTCCCTTGCTTTTCTTACTATTTTTTATACAAATGAATTTTTTAATATTATATTTACTTGTTTTAAAATGTATCATTAATGTTTAAATGGAAAACCAGATGTGCCCATATTTTGGGCATATGTTAATACTCATTTTCTGTTCTTTATTTTTCAATATAATCCTCATTGGGTTTCTTGGGCTGGTATTTTTTCTCCTGTGTTAATTATATAATTCAACCATTTGTCCTTCAAAGGCTGCAGGTTCTGTTAACAGCTTAATAAAAAAGACATTACAATATAGAGAGAAAACATCTCCTCTTCCCTTTTAGCTACAAAAAAAAATTGTGTGTAGCATCATAAATCTGCCTTTATAATGTTTACTACAAAGAAAGCATTGTACAAACTAAGACCTGCAAAAGTAATTCAGTTTTAAGGGCTTTCTAACTGGTATTATTATTTAATAATATTATTAATAATATTTCAATTGACATATCATTCAGGGTCCCATTAGGAAACCCAGAAATATTTAAAATGAATCCATTAATGATTTAAAACATTCTCAGGCTAGCAGCAGTGGTAACCTGTTAACACCCAGGGGGGTAAAAGGCAGAAAAGGGAAAAAAAATGGAGAGGGAGCTATAGCTGTAAATGGGACAGAAATTATGACCTTTGATATTGAAGCTCTATCATCAGTCTGTGTCTTGACAGGAAAAGAGCCATGGTATTAAATATACTGTCCTCCTGTTCTCTCATTTTGTGCCAATGCATCTAAGTTTTTTAAATCTAATACAAGTCTGGGAGAAAAGTAGCCTAATAATTTGTTGTCTGCATGGCTTAACCTCCTAGTGAGAACTAGGGTAGAAGTTATAACTAAAGGGGCAAAGAGAGATTATCTGAGAAAAATGGTAATATTGTTTGTACAAAGATATAAATATTTTAAAATTCTCTTTATTAAATTCCAACAACTTATGTAGCCAAATTCTCAAGTTCCTTGGGTATATTTCTGTATTTCATGTTACCACAAGCAGCAGTTTAAACAATTTTTCCACTACTATAGACTACAGATGGTTGTTTTTCCAGCCTAACATACATAGCAGTTTTATCACCACTTTTCTAAGCTCCATGAACAATTTCCTTGCTGCTTTTCAAGATATTATCAACTCACAAACACAAACAATGCAATGGTTTAGGTTTCTGTTACAGCAGAGCCCTAGATAAGAAAGAGTTCATGTATCAGACTTTGGTATGCAAAAAAAAAATGCAAAATTGAAAAACTTAAAAAATGTATTTGGCTTAATAAAAAAGCAAATTATTTCATTTAGCTCATAATTTTTGTAGTGGCTAGGTGGTTCTTCTGGTCTGAATTAATTCAAATGACTCCTCTTGGGTTCCATCTGTGACTATAGACAGCTGGCCAGTGAGGTAGATCAAAAATGTCTGCCCTCCTATCTCTGGAAGTTAGTATATTGTGACATAGGCTACTCTCTTTTCTTTCTTGTGCCCCTTACCTTTCAGTACAGTATTATGCGCTCGTTTATATAGTTTACTTATGATTTTAAATACAGCATGCAAGGGAAAACCCCAATAGTTGTTGTTTTAAGTTTTTGCTTGCATCCCATTTCTCAGCATCCCCTGGGTAAATTCAGGCCATAGACCAAGTCTCAATGTAAAAGCTGGAGGAATAGATTCCATGTTCTGAAGGAGCAGAAATCACCGCTAGCTCACATGATAAATGCCATCTGAATTAGAAATAAATATGTTGTTTCAAGCTCTTGAAATAATAATGCTACTACTAAAGGATATGAAGGTCTCCTTCTTGTCTGAAGGCCAAGTGTTAATCTTTTGGCTACTGAGTGATGAGTTCCCTTAGTGAGAGGCAAGTTGGCTGGGGGAAGTAGGAGGGCTTGAGGTAAATGCTGTTGACCGTACTAGTATGGGAATTATCCCCACACTTTAGAAACTAGTCCAATCATATCAGAACATACTGACTTAATATCAACTTAGTATTGTACTTTACACAGATCTAAGAAGATCTTTTTTATTGTATAAATAATATAATGTGCACAAAAATAAACACACTACAATGCTATTTATTTATATTCTGAATATAAGATACATAAACACAAACATTTTCACTTACATGTGATATATATCTACATATTTACAGACAGGCATGAAACACATTGTTTCTTGTAAACCTATACAAAACTGAAAGTAGTAATTGATTCTGGGAAATAAAGAAGAATATACAAGACAATTTTAATTTTTAACTCATTTATTTTTCATTCCAAGCTCTGCATTTCTATAAGGAGAATGCAATAATTCTTGTATTACTTGTATCGAGAAAAGTACAAGTCTTTGTTGCATACATTTAATATGCTCTCTCTTAAGAGGAAATAAATTAGGCAAATCAGTAATTTAAGTTCAGGCAAAATGAATATTTTCTTGATGCTCTGTTACTAGAACCTCACAGAATTCTCAAGGAAGGTAGAACATAAATTCGTGGCTAAGTGGCTGCTTTTGCCACATGTCACTTTCACTTCCTCGCTGCTTGTTTTGTCTTGGTTGCAGGCAGTGGATGCAGGCAGTGGTTCTGAAGCTCGTCAAACACAGGAACACCTGTTTTTTCCAGTGTAGTGAATCTTAGAGATTAAATTGCAATTCTCTGACAAATATTTTATGCAATACATCTTTGACACTGTACTGACTATGACATGACATATTTTCAGGACATATTTTACATTTGTCTTATTTTTTACATTCTATTACTATTATTAGCCTGTAAGAACCCAATATATGATATGCAAATAGAGGTTTGAGAAAGAAAATAGATAAGTTAGACTTGGTCTGACAGATTTTGATTTATGATTATGATTATTATTACTACTTATTTGTTTTTTGGGGTGGGGATTTTCTGTGTTTGTCTGAAATAAAATATTAGATATAAAATAATGTAATAGATTTCAAATTGATCACTAACATGCACTGAGAAATTCTTTTTTGCCTAATCTTTCTATACATTAAACTTCTTATCTTCTTGCCCGTGAAGTGAAAGCAAATGTCAAGTAAGCAGAGAGAGTCTCTCTAAAACCAAGTCGGATTTTATTGATAAGGAAATTGAAAGATCTTAGAAGTAGATCTTAGAGACAGGGAGACTTGCCCTTAATTACATAAATCTTGGACAATGACAGAGAAGTCCAGACACACCTGTGTGTGCTAAATTTATCAATACCTCTCTTTCACAGAAATAAATTTAATTCTTATCTATCAAGGATCATGTAATAAAACAAAATATATCGTTTTACAAGATATGATAGTCATAAATGTTATTCAGCAAAAATTTGTGATGATGTCTCCTCCGGACACAAAACTGTAATAACGCAGCTTCTAAAGCTAGCTGTACTTCGAAAATTAAAACATGAGTTAAAACACATGATGTGTTTACTTTTATCTGCAAACTTGAAGCCATGTGTACTCCTTCCTGACTCAGCAAGTACAGAAATTCAATGATGAAGCCTATTTCACCTGGGCCCCTGGGTGAAGTAGAGCTCCTGAGATGCTATTGGTTTTGTCAGCAACTGTTGAAGTGAGCTGTTTTGTGCATCTCACAGACTCTCCTGACAGATGCACGTACGTTTGTTTGCTTCATGTATGCACCCTGGAAGATAAGTGATTGAGTATAAGATTTTAGGTATGGGTCTTACCAATCATGCACTGAAATTGTACAGGACCATGAGTCATTTCTAGTCACTTCACTGGAAAGTTCTCATGTGTTTCAACATTATTCGAACTTGCAGACAATTGGGCTTGCGGCCCCTCCTAATGACACATTTATCCATTGCACTCCTCAGTCAGATTCATATCAGATCTCTCCCTCTTTTACATTTTCTAGTGAACTTCGCCATCTTTTTTGGTTTAATAACTAATATTTTTGTTAGTTTTGTTAGCAAACATCAAGCACAAATGACTCATTTGAAACCACCTGAGATTTTATTAACTAGAAAAATAGAGATCTTAAACATTTATTTTATTGATGAGAAAAACTGAAGTTTTTTAGAGAGACTTTCAGGAAGGTAATGCTTTGGGTTATAAGATATGTAAAAAATGCTTATTTTGCCTTTACATATGACTGTTTCATATGTAATTCTAGGATTAATAATAGTCAAAACTTCAAAGCACTTGATATTTTGTCAGTCAATTATCTTCAAATATTTTTGAGACATTTCATTCCAGTATATTCTTCCTAATTTGTAGGATAAATTTTTGATAGTAAAAATCTTAGCTTTTCTCTTAATATTTGTGTTATATCATGAGTATATGTCCAGATATATGTGTATTTAAAATAATTTTCTGCCTCAGTTGGGTGGACCATCTAACTGTGAGGATTAATTCAAGTCAGGTACATTTTCAACTACTGTTTACTACCCTATGGTCTCTCAGTTTTCCCCTGTTGACAGTTCTATTGCATGGATGTACAAACCTTTGGCTTCATGCTCTGTATTTCTAAAATTTTCTATTACATTTTAATATCTCTTTTACTTATTGTTGAAACTTCTGGGAGATTTTTATATTGCAGGTCACTGATATGTGAATTCTTTTATCTGGGCATTCTGTTGACTTTTTAACGTACGAGTTACATATTAATTTATAATGGTTTCCTTTTGTAATGTTTGTTCTTATTTATTTGTTACTCTAATAAGATCTCATTTTTGACTGGACTCAGACTCAAGCTCCCAGAGAGGACAGCACACGTCTCATGGTGATCTGTTCCCAGCATTTTTCTTTGGCCCTCTTCATTCTCCTAGATAAAAGTTTCCTATGGGAAGGAATAGGCTACTATTCTGTAGCCTTTTCCTTATTTCTCATAGTATGTTGTTTCTTCAGAGCAATATCTTAACATTTGTGTTGCAGGACACTTGGAATAACAACATGCTCGATCTCCAGTGCTGTGGTCCTAGGTATTTTCACCTTCTCTGTTTCGTTCCCCCCCCCCCCGCCCACAACATACTGGTGGACATCATCCGTTTTTGGAGAAATTGAAAAGCTTGAGGATTCTGCCAGCCCTTTTAGGCCTAGGCAATGAGACACAGTAGTACCAGGGAAACCAGGAATATCTACTACCCCCCTCTTTTTCACAATGACCAGGTTGAGAACACTGAGATTGGCAAGCACAACACAACCTCAAACAGTTTTGCACATTCTTCCTCTAGTCCTCCTTGGTCTATAACCGACCGGTACACCCCTTACTCAGCAGCAGGTGAACATGGCCATGGGTCAAGACCCCCTGCTTCATGGAGAAAAATTCCTGCTACTTAGTCAAACCACATAACTCTTCCATTCTTCACCCAGAGCATCAGCAGCAATTTCTGTGGCCATATGCATCTCATAAAAGGTACGAATTTTGCATTCATTGTCCACTTCAATGAGTTTCTACCAGCCAGTGGCTAGGAAAGAGATGTTCAGCTTCATCCTTGAGTAGCTGATCAACTCTGAGGCACCACAAAAAAGAGACCTGACTTCTGCTTAGTCCAGATTACATAGTAACTTCTCTATAATTATTTATTTTCTGATTGCTTTCATTTCAATAAGTTAGTTCATAATTTTTTCTAAATATAACATGCTCTTAATTTTTTCTAATACTGATTAAATAATATTATGTGGGGGGTTTTTTTGTTTTTTTTTTTTTTTTTTGTCTTCAGATTCATAGATTCAGCTTTTGATTGGACCAGTTGTCCTCATTGGTCATAGTAAATTTTTCTTAATGTTGTTTGTTTCTCAAACATTTGTTAGTCTTTTGTTGTGCTTTTATATTTGAGAGCAGCACTGTGAGAAGTAGTATATAATCTTTATCGTTTTCCTGGTCTGTTCATTCTTCTGAATTAGCTGCATGTGGGCTTTCTTTCAGCATGTGTGGTGTTTCATGAGCAGACTAAATAAAATAAGAATGGCCTTATGTTGGAATGTCTTAGGGTAATGTTTAGTTGCTGAATAAAGAGACCATATAATTATTTTTTCTTTTTCATCTGTGTCCCCTGTAGAGGTCTGTAGCAACAGTGGGCTATGGCTACGTCCTGCTTTTCAACTATATGAACTCCCCATACAAATGAGGCTGAGGTTAGATAGTAATTTTCACAGCTCGAACCTGACAGCAAATCCTGCTTCCTGTACTTGAAGGAAGGGTTGGTTCAGCCCCAGTCTTGGCCATTGGTCCATTGTTTACTTAACTATGCTAGCAATTTTCAAACTTTTTTAGCTTAGGAGTCATTTTTATATCTTTATTTATGTTTTATTCTAATATTACCATATTAATAATTAAAACCAAAAAAGAAAACATTTAAAACCAAAGATTATACAACAGGCATTCTATCAGCCTTTGGAGTAACAATGTCATCACATTATGTGGTCGCTGTTTCCCATAATAAGAGAATGGGAGTAAAAAATGCTCTGATAATACTGTTTACATTATTACAAAAATTGGCCCTAGACCACAGTTTGTAAACCGCTGGACTCTGTTATTCCGTTGTTTAGCTAGGGTAAATAATGTCTCAAATAATAGGACGTTTTCTTCCACATTTTCTTTCCTCACTGCCTTTGCCAAAATTTAGTCTGGAACTTTACAAGTGACCCCAGAGTGGTAGCTGGAGACAAATGCCACCTCTCTGTGCCATTTCATTTTACCCATGACCTAAAAGTTGATAGATACATTTCTCATTCCTTGTTCAGTATGTGTTTGCTTTGATTAGACTCTGTTGGGGAAATGACAGAAATTTTTGCAACAACCTTCTTAGCTTTGGTTTGATTTTTCCCTTCTTTGTGTGTTCCAACAGTGTCATCGCACCTGCCCGCTGCGTTCCTTTGCAGTCAGCCTCCCTTTCTCAGGCCCAGACCCCGGGCACCACGCATCTGCGGGCGCTATTGTTTTTCCCTTTCTCAGAACTTAAAAAAAATGCAGCATAAAGTGGTTTCTTTCACTTAACATAAAGCCTTTGGGATTTGTGCATGTTTCTTGGTAATGTTTAATAGTTGGACCCATTTTATTGCTTCTTCATAGATATTTTGATTGTTTATTGATTTTCGTTATTCTGAATACAGCTATAATCGACTTTTCACTAGTCTTAATATGGACAGGTTTTCATTTAACTTGTTTTATAATATATTACTTGATTATTATTTTGATCTCGAAGTGATTTACCATCTGCTGCAAACGTAAGTCATTTTTAAAAATTTTAATAAGAGAACAGAAGATGAAATGGAAATATTAAATATATTGAACAGAAACAGAAAGTTCCATACAAGGTCATTTGCAAAAGAGAAATTATCTTAGCACATTTTGAAAAACATCAAAGGTATTGAGAACATTTTGTTATAATAAGAGTTCACCACACAAAAGAAATTTTTAAATAAATTGATTTGTTACAAATATGTGTGCCCTAATATTGGTACTAGACTAATATAAGCATAGTTTTTGACTTCTTAAAAATGTCACAAGTCTGAGAGAATATTTTAAAGGTCTATAATCTAGTATAGAATTATTACTAAATATTTCAGGAAATATTGGGCTTTTATTAAAACTACTGAAATTTTTAATTTTCTTAAATAATAAAAATAAACTTATTTTACAAAGTATTTTAGTTTATTCAACTCATTAACAAATAGTTACTGAGCATCATTTTGTGGGCACTATCTTACTTTCAGGAGTCAGAGAAAATAAGTATAAATATGTATAGAACGTTTCACAGTCAGCTTTAGACACAGTTTCAACTGTATCCCTGTAACCATGGGAATAACAACACAAAAAGAGACCAGTTTTTGAGTGTTCATCTTAATTCTAGTTATTCCACTTCGTAGCCAGTTTCGGGTGTTCTCTGGTCACCAGTAGCAACTTGCCTTTCCAGTGGAATTTCACATATGTCACTAACTCTATTCTCTGAATGAAATATTTTATTTCTCGTTGAAATTAGTTAATGACAATCTCCATTAGTACTGAGACCTCTGAACTCCGAAATTCTCTAGTCATAGCCTATCTTTCTACATAAAAAGGTGTTTTTAATCACTACTTACTTACCAGAGACAAACTAATAACAGATTAAAATAGTAGCCTTTTTTTTTTAATTAGGGAAGGTCCTTACTTTTGTAGCAATATACCAATCAACCATTAATCTCTAAAATGAAATAGAATATGGTGAACAAATTTGGATTGAATTAATAAATAAATGAAAGTAAATGAGTGAACTAAATAATGAATAAATGAAAGCTAGTTTTTATGTTTAGGGACGAAATTGCTATTTTCATTAATTCTACAGGTTTGTATTTTTTCATTATTTAATTATATAATTGTTAAGAAACAAAAGAATATGGAAAATATAAACAAGTAAAAGAATGATTCATAAACCAATTTTAGACTAGATCCAGAACCATCAGAATAATAGAATTCAGTGGGATGCCCAAAGGAATTGATTCTACTGGCTTAAAAATGCAGCTGTTCAAAAAATGAAATTTAATATTTCATTAAAAAATCTGAACCCTGGTGCTACATTTACATCAATTTGTTCTACATACATTTAGTTTTTATGAACCTAGAAACTAGGTCAGTTGTCCAGTTCTATTCAGCTATGTGTTATTACAATAGTAAGATTTATGCTAATTCTAAATATACTCTATGGGAGTCCACTAGGATTGACATATCATATATAAAATATTTATAGAAAGTACTAATCAGAACTCTAAATAATGCCTTAATAACTCAAGAAAAAGAAAGATTAAAAGGATATATTTCTGCTTCCCCTACAATATGTGCATTATTAGAAAAATGACATTCAAGTATGTTATATAAAAACCTCTCCCCACCCTTTTTGCTTGGAATTAAAGCTGTTGCATTAGAAGTCATTTCAGCACAAATAGTACTAGAGCTTTTAGTCAAAATACCTTATTAAGGGAGTAAGATCTTGCTCCTAGGCACATGTCAGTTTTGGCTCAAATAAATGCTTCTAAAAATTATCGACATGTTTGGGCATTTCTTACATCAATACTTACTTAAAGTAGTGTGGCAGGATTCTGAAGCAGCTCTTCTAGAACAGTCCTGCATGAATCCTGTCTGATTTAGAATGATTCTGACTTTAAATATAGAGTGTTGATTACTAAGACATGTCAGTTAAAAATAATAGTATGGCCATTACTGGTGTCAGCAAAGGAAAGTTGGTCACACCAATAATGTGACTAGATTGTCAAAGTGTAATCAGAAACAGGGGCATTATGGCTGTGGGTGATGCAAACACAGCCAATGATGGTATTATTAATTTTTCCAGCCTAAAGTATTTTATAACTAAGACCACCTTACATTTTACTATACAATATGTCCACATTCATGTTTTTGAGTGATTTCTTTGAACAAACAATAGGAGCACAACATGCTACCACTAAATAGGCCACTTTAGCATAAGGATTACTTTTGGCTGGCTATTTTTAAGAGGCTGGTTACACAGAAGAATCTCTGAAATCAAAAAGTTGCCATTTTTGTGAAGTAATTTTACATTTATAAAGGAAATCTCCATTTGTATGTGTCTCCTTCTAAATAGCAGGAACATGTGTCCTTTATAGTTATTCTGAAAAACCTTCCTGCTTTCCTCCCCCATTATCCCCTCCCACCTCCCCTCTGGTTACTGTCAGTTTGTTCTTTATTTCAATGTCTCTGGTTATAGTTTGCTTGCTTGTTGGTTTTATTGATTAGGACACCAGTAATGGTCACACATGGAAAAAACCAAGGGGGTGTGGAATCAAAGGAGAGAGGTGGGGATTGCTGGGGTGGGGAGAGGGGTGGGGGGAAAAGGCCGACAACTGTACTTGAACAACAATTAAATTTTTTAAGAAGAAAATAAATAAATGAATAAATACCAGGAACAGAAGGATGACTAAATATGTAGAAACATATTTTTCTCCCTTACTAAAGGATATAATGAAGGATTACATGATCTGTTTTAATTTTCATTAAAGTATAAACACACTTCAGTATACCATCTTTAATATCAGCAGTATCCTCAACAATATACAATCATATGAAGAGTTAACAACTCATCAAAAGTTATGTAGCATGTTAAAGACAAATAAAACAATATATTCAATTAGTAAAAGTAAAAAAAAAATAAAAACGTCAATATGTCCCACAGGAGAACTCTCATAGGGAAATTATAAGACCAGATGTGCCAATGTTTTGGCATGGATACCCGGAATATTGTGTTGTTCCTGTGAAAACAAAATTGCTTAATCACTAGCTCTGACCCTAATGTTATTTCAGAACTAAAAATATAAGAAACAGATAGTCATTAACCTTCAGAATTTTTTTTCTTAGATAAATTTTCTCCCATTATTCAAAAGTACAATATTCCTATGAAATCTTTCCT
Source organism: Glossophaga mutica (assembly GCA_039655065.1). NCBI lineage: Eukaryota > Metazoa > Chordata > Mammalia > Chiroptera > Phyllostomidae > Glossophaga > Glossophaga mutica. Next base: position 167,757,615 of record CM077304.1, on the reverse strand, counting down.
AAGCTGAAATGACATAAGATGAAGCAGTTACCCAAGGACACATCTTGCTAATGGATGCACAAAACACACTGAGATGAAGAGAAGATGCTCACAGACAAAGGAAATGGTGGCTTGGTGCTGAAATGCTGAGTGTGTTTCTCTGGAGGGAGTTTGGCGATGCAGCTTTCGCTGCTCCCTGCACGCTGCCCTTATATTCAGCAAAGCAAATGCTGAATGCTGTTTTCGATTTGCACTTTTATTTTTAACAAAAGTAATTTTTAAAAAATTTCTTAGCAAAAAAACTGTTATAAATATAAATCTTTTGAAAAGTGAAGTAGCATAAAGCAAATTTTTGAAAAGTTGGTGATACCTATACAATCGGAGTTTACTTCTATAAAACTAAAAATGGGCTATTGAAGGGTTTCGGAATCAGCCTCCCCTCAATGTGATAATTTGGCACGTGAACTCAAGCTGAATGCAATCAAGACTCGGAAACTTTAAGAAAACCTTTATCGCTTCTCGGCCTTTTGGCTAAGATCATGTGTAGTATTTGTTTTTATCAGTTTAAGAAAACCTTTAAGCTTTCCCTTAACTGCCTAAAACAATTTAAATAGAGGGCCAGGCCAAGAAACGGGGTTATTACCAGATAATTTTTTTTATCTGGATGACCAATTGGTATGACAGAAAAATCATCTAATTACCAAATATGTGCTTTTCTTATTTTCTTCCAAATTACTCTCCCTCCTTTGAAGTCTCAGGTTCCCATCGAATTTCTTATCTCAGGCTGGAATACAAGCTTCAGTGGTCTGAGATGTTCTTCCTGAGTCAGATATTCTTATTAGGGAAACCTGTACACATCTACTTAAGTTTGTTTTTTCTCCTGTTACTCTCTCTTGTGTTAATTTAATTATTAGACCAGGTGAAAAATCTAAGAGTAGAATAAAATATTTTCCTCCCATATAGTATCCAAATGAGGAGTGATTGGAGCATCTTAAAGAGTTCTTTGACATAGGAGTAACTAAATAAAATGGAACTTGGGATGAGAGAGACCATGCTCCCTTTCAGCAGTGTGATCAATGATGAATAGGTTGTTAAAACACTACTGATCATATTTCTTTATGTGGCTTAAAATACAAGAGCAAATGCATATATAATGTTAACAACTTATAGAAAGTTTAAAATTCCTAGAAGGAAATAAAGTGTGTAAATGAGCACAGTGTTATAAATCTTGTAGAGCCTACAACCCTGTGGGAAATTGCTGACAAATGGTTTAGAGAGATTCAAAGGCAGCTTGCAAGTACCCTCTGAACAGTTAGAGTAACTCAGCAATTCAAACTAAGGTACCACCAAAAGTCCTCAACATCTCTTACCTTGAAAATAAGTATATAATCTGATAAGCGGAAGAGAACAGGAGCAATACTGTCACAGGCTAAAGGGTGGGTTCTCAGCTTTCCCCAGAAGGAAATCAGGGGAGGAGACCAAAGTTAGAACAGAAAATGCTTATTAAGGTTTAGAGGGAAGAGACCAAAGCTTCATCCATTAAAGCAGGGCACACTGAATGTGAATATGGCACCCTAGCCTCTGCTGAGACCCTGTAAATACCTCAGGGGGTGTCCAGTTTCGTGGTTGACCTTCCAAGTCTCTCTCTGGGTGAGCAGGCTCCATGCTCCAACATCAAATGCATGTGTCGTTAGCATTTTAAATCTCTTCACAGGGGTGTGTTTTTACTATTACAATGAGCATAAGTCACCAAAAAGACAATCTCAAGAGCTCCTGTGCACATGCAATTTTTCTCTGAGCCTGACTGCATCTCTTCTGCGTTCCACAGCACTCCTGACACCGTGTCCTAATTAGCTGAGGGCAGAATGGTATGCTGCTACTCTGGTTTGAAGCAGAATCCAGTCCTGCGGTTTTCTTGCCAGTGGCCTTCTGCAATATCCCCTACTCAACTGCAAAAGAGAAGAATGGAAAGAGAAAAGGCAATGAATTCTTAAAAGCTTCACATTTAAGTCAAAACTGAATTTATTGATTTTTTCAGGAAGTTCTTAAAATCACTAATTTAATCTTTATTAGGCCCATAAGACATATTGCATCAGTGTAAAGTTATTTTTCATAATCTTTGCTTTAATGCTTTATTTGAATTCAAGACACAAAGTAAAACCTAGCACATATAAACATCTAAAACAGCAGGCAAGTACTTTTGGGTCCAAAGGTTTGATAAAAGTAATTCAGTCTCAAGAATTTTTTTTCTTTCTTAAAAGATTTATTTATTTATTTAAGAAAGACGGGAGAAAAGCATCAATGTGAGAAACATCAGTTGGTAGCCTCTCCTATAACCTGTGACGGGGGGGCAGAATTTGCAAACGAAGCACATGACCAGGCATAGAAACAGCTACTTTTTGCTTTGTGAGACAACACCCACTCAACTGAGCCTCACTAGTCAGGGCGTAAGTTCCTTTTTAAAGTTTAAGCAACAGAAAGAAAAGGTTTAATGACAATGAATTGTCAAGAGAGTTTTACAAATGGTCTCAATTATAAATGTTTGGGAAATGGATGATATGTAACTAAAACTTAACTCATTTTGAATAAAAAGTTAAAATAACATGATATACTTTGAAAAGCCTGAGAAAATAGTGTTAAACAAAATTTTAAGTTCCAGGGCTGAAAATCTTTTTAACACAAAGGGTTTATTAGGACATTGCCAGTAAAAACAAACAAACAAACAAACAAACAAACCCAGCTTGGTAGGCATGGAATCTAAACCACCATCAGCACTGTCAGGTAGAAAAGGCAAGCATGTCCATTGACCCTTAGTTGGTGAGTGTTTTTATACATCATGCAGGTAGAGAAAGTTATTTTGAAAGAATTTACATTGGCTTCAGATAAATGGGGTAGAAGAAGTTCAGAGGAAGGATTGTTCTAGCATAAATGCAGAGTCCATAGGAAGGAGTGTCCACTTCTGTGACTTAGCCTTGGGTAACGAAGGATAAAATTCATGTGTAAATAAGAAGTGGAGGTTCTTATGGTTTGATGGGATCTGGTTAATCTCTGTTTTAGATGGTGGTGGAAATAGCCACCTGGAAGTCAATTCCGAGTTCCAATGAACACTCAAGAATGTAAGCAGTCCTTTGCTGTTTCTCTTGCTCTGCAATTGTTAACTGATTAAGAACCTAAGATCCATTCCATATTTAATTATTTTTTATTTCTTAGTTATTTCACTTATTTTAAATAACAAGAAATGATTAGTTCTTTCACATTGTATAAATCTATGCAAATACAACTGTATACTTATGAAACATAAAAGAATTATTCAACAAGTTTCATAGTGAGTGATATTTTGTCACCATATATAAACTATTTTCCCTTGTTTGGGGCAGTCTTTTCCACACAAACCTTTACTAAAAAGATTTAAACTGTAAAGTTTTCATGGCTAAGCAATTATTTTCAAATAAAAATGTACATATTTGTTTTGTTAGTCTCACACAGATGTGTATCTTTAAATATGCAAATAACAGGAATATCCTTCAAGGTAATGAGTTTAAGTAATAGATTAAAAACTGATTACCTATAATCTTTGCTTTTACCTTAGTATTCAGAAACATACCCACTTCAAAATAAAAGATGAGCTATATATTATGATAAATTATGTACTGGAGATTATGCTAAGGACTTTTTGATAATTATTTGAGTATATTTATTTTGTGTAACTTTTAATCACATTCTTTTAGATTATAAAAGTGTATTTTGAAATGATTATAAAATAATTTATGCCTAGCTTTCAAAAATGTGCCTTTTCTCAATTTCCAACAAAAGTTCTGAAGATGTTAAGTGGTAAGTTCTATGTCTGGAAACTTTAAAATTTAATTGGTGTTCAACATCTGCTAGATTATTAATAGACTTTGATAGACTTCATGTCAACTACTGATAGACTTTATATTTTCATAACTAAAATTGTGTAACAAATCATAATTACAGATGTCTTTTTGGACATATATTTTTTAGAGAGAGGGGAAGGGAGGGAGAAAGAGAGGGAGGGAAACATCAATGTGTGGTTGCCTCTCACATACCTGTCCTGCAACTCAGACATGTGCCCTGACTGGGAATGAAACCGGCGATTCTTTGGTTCACAGGCCAGTCAGTACTCAATCCACTGAGCCACACCATCCAGGGCTATTTGCAGTTTCCTAAGTGATAGATAAACTGCTTTTTATAGTTGTTATACCCATTTGCTTTACAACCCACCAATTCTCCAAAAATTCTAAGTTTTGTCAGTTATTATTGAACTATAACACATCATGAGAAATAGAAAATGTGTATGTGGAAATTGGCCATAAATATCTTTGACAGCAATTTGTAATTATCAGTCATGCTTATAGGTCCATGTAGAAATTTCTTTTTATAACAAGAAACCTTAATTTTGTTTCTTACACACTTATTTTTTAAATGTTTTATTTTGTGATAGTACAGAGAATTTCCACAAACACATCACCCAATTTCTCCTAGTGTTAATGATTAAGATACACTCATCAAAAATTCAGCAAACATCGCTACCTTACACTGAACAAAAATCCTGGGTCCTGGATTTTAACAGTTTCCTGTTTCTATTCCAAGAAAAGTATTTTAATTCATTCCATCAAATAATCCCAATTAATCTAAAGGAAATTTGGAATTGGGAAAATAAGTAATTTACTCAAATTAAACATTTATTCAGTGGAAGAGGCAACGTGCTGCACATAAATTAAGGCAGTTTTGTAAGAAGGCTTAATAGCAGTAGTTTCAAATTTCTCTATTTTGGGGAAAAACTTCCCAAATCAGGTTGATTTCAGAAGCAGGTGTATGTGGTGACAATGAAAATACAAGATTAGAAAAAGAAAATTGAAAAGATGAGAGTGATATAAAAGATATTTATGTTACTTAAAACAATATAGATATGAGTTGCATTGAATATTTACACATTAATCACTTTTAACAAAAAAAAAATTATATATTAAGTTTAAACACTTTAAGCAGCATCAATGCCTAAAGATAGCATTATGGTAATAAGTGTTGAAAGTCATTTGAAACTGCTTATGTATATGTTAGCTGACATTAGCATAAGGAAATTGCTTCTGTCCTGAAATCCACCTTGAAGCCATTTTTAAATTTGATAATTCCCTATCCTCTAATGTTCAAGTCATATTTAAGTTAAAAAAGGAAAATAAAACTCTGTCTGTTACCCCTGGGAATTCTGTATGCTGATGAAGTTCTAAGTACAGTCCATGGTAGTACTCGTCTTTATGCAACCCCTATGCAAGTAATTCCACACAACTCAGAGTATAGGCCTCAATGATCTACCAGGAAAGATGACTGAATATAATAACCTTTTATTATATTTTATTTATTTATATTGACTATTATTTTGAAAATCAACAACATAGCAACTGAAAGCCACCCCTGATTATACCCAAGCTGGCAGTCACAATCACTATTTAAACAGGGTTATATGTGAGAGAGAGAATAAACTTGGAGAGAAAATAAACTTGACAGTCTAGTAGCAAGTCTTTACTCTAGAAAAAGCCTCTAAATTATGTCCTAATACTTGCCATGTCAATGACATTGTGTCTCCAAAAATAGTATAAATAGTACTTCATAAAACTTATAGGTGTTTTGAAGATAATGAATAATAGAAGCTCAAGTAACATCTAACTTTTTTTCTATGATTCCTAGTTGGTTATAACTAAAAGGTGTCAACTATGAATACTTTTTGAGAGATGTTTTAGTGCTGTATTCCACATGTATAATTATTCAATAATAAAGAATTGCAAGAATATTGACTTAGGATTTTTTTAGCCAAGGTTAAGTGATAAAATGTTACTCTCCTTGCTGAGTATCCTCAAATTCTGTGTAGTAGATTTTTCTTTTTTCTTCTTTATCCCCCAAGGTTTTACTTTGTATATTTTGAATATTTTCATTTGCCTCATGTAGTCTAGTTAGTCTAGTCTAACTAGAAACTTTTTTCTTAGTTTCTTAAATATCTATTTTTTTTATTTTTTCAATCTTTCTAAGTATAGAAGGTAAGTATTTTTGTTATTTTTCTATTATCTCAAAAATATTTCTGAGTTGGATAACTCTTCCAAATTATAGCATCAGAGTCTCAATTATTAGAAGAATATGGATTTCAGGTGAAGATGGCAGCATAAGAAAACACAGTATCCCCATCTTCCCAAAACTGCATCAAAATTATTGCTAAACTAAGGTACAATCATCACTGAGAACTGCCTGAAATCCAGCTGAACAGAATTCCTATAACTAAAGATATAAAAAGAAGCCACATTGAGATTAGTAGGAGGGACAGAGATGCAGAACAAGCTAATCTTACACCAACCAGTGGCAGTTGAAAATCAGGAGGGTTATCTCATCTGCAAAGGTGAGCAAGGGATTCCACCCACACACCAGATACCCAGTATAAAGTTTCAATGCCAAAAATAGAAGTGCCCACAACTTCTGGCTGTGAAAATCAGTGGGGATTGTGGCTGAGTGAAGTGATGGGCTTCTAGAGTCCCAGCAGTTCCTCTTGAAGGGCCAGTACATGTACTTACTCAGACTCACTTTTTCTGATTTCCACCACTGAATCAGAAGGTCAAAAGTCACATCAGGGACATAGAGGAAGGAACTGAATTGACTGGCTTTAAGCAAGGACCGGAGGGACAGCTTTCTCCCTGAAAGAAGTGGGTAGTGACCACTGTTTCTTTGCTGAGCCCTCCACCACAGAACCAGCAGGCAAGCACCATAACTGACTCTACAACAACTTGGCTGACGCTGCTCACCCCACCTTGATGATTCACTGAGACCCTGCCCCACCCAAATTTTGATCCCACTCAAGCTCTTTCCAGTGGCTTTTCCTACAAATGTCCTGTCTTGCCTTGTGCTTCAGACTTTCTTAAAATATTTTAAACAAGCAACATCTGGCTTTATGGTGCCATGTTACTCTTGCCAAGTGGCCCAAAAGACTAACACTAGTGGCAGTCAGCATTGGTTTGCAGATTGGCCTTCCCTGGAAACCTTTCGGCCTAGCATAGATAGTAACCATATGCAGATCACTCTGTAGCTTCTGCCAGGTGGCTCTGGGCAGAGCATAGGTGGTGGTTGACCTTGCCCCACATCTCTTGGAAGATCTCAGAGTCAGCATACACAGTGGAAAGCTTCAGACCATGCCAAAACACATCCACAAGTGACTCACTCAAGGGGCAGACACAATAGGCTCCAGAGGTCATCTGTAGTGACACTTCCTCCTTGGGGTCAGTCCCTGCATAGCAGATCCTTCACAGCGGTCATAGCTAATTCTTCCAGCATACTGGCCTGGGCCAAAATCCCTATTGATGCAGCATCCATACTGAAAGCTACAACAGCCTACAGGCTCATACACCTAGATCATCCAACTCAAGTGATCATGAAAACTGTACCACTGAGCCTTACAAGATACCCACTACCTAAGGCCACTCCACAAAGACCAACAAATATGGCACCTTTATCTAATACATAGAAACAAACACAGGGAGGCAGGCAGAGTGAGAAGAAAAAGAAACATGTACCCCAAAAAGAACAGAATAAAACTTCAGAAAAAAAAGCTAAACAGAATGTAGATAAGCAATTTACAACATGCAAAATTAAAAACACTGGTTAGAATTATGCTCCATGAACTTAGAGGAAGAGTAGATGAACTCAATGAGAACTTCCACAAAGATATAGAAAACATAAAAATGGAGATGAAAACATAAAAAACAACCAGTCAGAAATTAAGAATATAGTAACTGAAATGAGAAATATCTTACATAGAATCAAAAGCAGAATAAATGAAACAGATGGTAAAATCACTGATTTAGAAGATAAGGAAGCAGAAAACACCAAACAAGAGCAGCAAGAAGGAAAAAGAATCCAAAAAATAAAGCTTCTTTAAGGGGCCTCTGGTGCAACTACAAGCATGATAACATTTGTATCAATGGGAGCTGGAAGGAAGAAAAGGAGAGCAAAGAATTGAAAACCTATGTAAAAAATATTAAAGGAAAACTTCACTAACCTGGTAAAAGAAATACACATACAAGTCCAGGAAATGCAGAGAATCCCAAACAAGTTGAAATCAAGGGGCCCACATAAAGACACATCAAAATTAAAATAGTAAAGTTTAAACACCAAGAGAGAATTTCAAAATCAGCAAGAGAAAAGCAGTTAGTAAACTAACTGCAAGGGAGCTCCCACAAGACTGTCATTTATTTTCTCACCAAAAACTTAGAAGGTCAGAGGGATTGGCAAGGAATATTCAAAGTGATAATAGCAGGAACCTGCCATCATAATTATTCTGTCCAGCAAAACAATAATTTAGAATCAAAGAACAGATAAAAGGCTTCCTAGACAAGACAAAGATAGGGGTTCATTACCACCAAACCAGTATTATATGAAATTTGAAAGGCTCTACATTAAGAAGAAAAAGAAGAAAAAATATGGATCAAAATATGAATAAAAATGGGAATAAATGCATATTTATAAATGATTACTTTAAAAGGATTAAATGTTCCTATCAAAAAACACTCTGTGGCAGAATGAATAACAAAACATGACCCTCATATATGTTATCTACAAAAGACTCACTTTAGATCCAAAGACACACACAGGCTGAAAGTAAAGGGTAGAAAAAGATATTTCATGATAATGGAAACAAACAAAGAAACGAAACTAGTGTAGCAATATTTATAGCAGACAAAATAGACTGTAAAACAGAGACAGAAAAGGACCCAGCAATTACATTTCTGGTTATCTACCTGACAAAATTGAAAACAATACATTGAAAGTCTTATGCATCCATATATTTTTTGCAGTATTATTTACAGTAGCCAAGTAGTGAAAGCAAAGCAAGTGTCCATCAAGCAATGACTGGATAAAGCACAAGTGGGGCATATATGGAATGGAATATAACTCACCTATAAAAAAGAATGAAATCTTGCCATCTGGAACAATATTGATAGACCTAGTGCATGAAATAAGTTGAAAGGGAAAGATAAATGTCATATGAGTGCACTTATATCTGGAATCTAAAGAACAAAATAAAACAAACCAGCAGAACAGAAACACTTATAGATACAGAGAACATTTTGACAGTTGCTAGATGGGAGAGAGCTGGAGGAATGGGTGAAGAAAGTGAAGGAAATAAGAAATACAAATTGGCAGTTACAAAATAGTCATGGGGATGTAAATTACAACATAGGGAATGTAGTCAGTAACATTGTTGTAACTACATATGGTGTCAGATGGGTACTAGATTATTGAGCTGATCACTTCATAAATTATATAACTGTGTAATAACTTGGTTGTACACCTAAAACTAATATAACATTGTATATATATCAACTGTAAATGAAAAATTAAAATTATTTTAAAAAGAAAAAACTAATAATACATTTTATACATTAAAATGGCCATATTTATTTAAAAATTAGTAGAAAATGTTTACATACTGATAAACTGTCAAGCTTATAGTGGCAGATACAAGTTTTAAAACAAGTCTACCTATTACTGTAGATTCATCTATTGCTAAAGCATAGTTACAATTCTGCAGATAAGATACAGTTTCAATTCATGCTTGTAGCTAAGTCTTTAATTTGGCAAGTTACTGTATTGTTAACCCCTTTTAACTAAAAAAGTTAATATATTAAGTTTATATATATCTAAGCTTGTTAAATCCCTTTTAACAATCTATTGTATTGTTAATTCTTTTTAACAAATTAAGTTAATATAGTAAGTTTAAATATTTCTAAGAAGCATCAATACCTTAGGAAAGACTAATGTAATAGCTTTTGACAGTTACTTGAAATTGCTATGTATATTTTAATAATCCTGTGAATTCTATTACTGACCTCTCCTTCAGTAGGCATGCATCAATGCCAACTCCATAAAGCTTTATTAGTCATTCATCCGCCATGTGTATTTCTCAAATGTAAATTATATGTTACCATAATAATATGTTTATGTGCCTGCTTTATTTTCAGTTTGAAAAATTATAAAATAAAATTTAGGGCTTCTTAAGAGCTCATCAAATCTACATTTGCAATATTTAATTTCATTCTATATGTATCTAGGCAAATGGTCTCAAAATCATGCTACAACTAAACTGGCAGCATATTATTAGAAAAATCTTTAGTTGCATAACACATAATAAGTTATTAACATTTATAAAGCTTAAAATGTGATAGCATGTGTCATATCTGTGTTCACCACTCACACGATTTGTCCATTTTGGGGGAAGGAGCATAGATTGATTCCTCTTTCATAGTCAAAAATCTATGATATATCTGATCTTTCTTTTTCAGCACCAATGAACATAAATGATATGGGCTAAAAACAAGTCTTCTAGTTTCCCCCTTTAAACTATAATCCGGTTTGAAGTATCAGAAAGAACATATAACAAATACATTTTATTTTATGAAATTGTTCTGCCCTAACCTTTTATAGGGCAAAGGTGAGACTGCAGAAATTATAACAGATGTAACTAAAGACAGTGAGTAAAAACTCAGAAATACCCGGGAGAGGGTGATTTAATGTTTCAACACACACATATTCATATCCTACACTACAAACTTTAAAATGCATAGATTGTCAATGCACAATTATAGTCTTGATTATTCGGAAGAGTACATTGCTTCTGTAAAACGAAAACCAATCTTCTGTACATGCTCATGAGGCAATGAGAGTGAGAGAAGGAAAGTCATGACTTAGGATGATTACAAATGTGGGACTAAAAGTAAAATACCAAAATTTATTACATACCCCAAAATATAGATGGTCTTGTAATACACATTTTCAGATATGCATGCATATATGTGCACCTAGCTCTGATATAAAATGGATTCCATACTGTCACTGGCCATGAAACCAGCATTCTAACCCAGGAGTTGAAAACTGCCAAGAAAGCATAAATAATGAAGAGAATAAAGTCAGTTTGCAGATAATAGAGTCATGTAGAGGAATGGCAGGTATGTATTGCTTGGTTTTTCAGAAACTTAACTTTCTATAGAACATATTTCTTATGAAAATGTTGACAACTAATAATTTTTAGAAGTACTATTTGTCTCTCCATCCAAATATCTTATTTATACTGGAGATATTTGTATTATGTAGGGTTTCTGTTTATATTTTTAGAAGGCTTTTTAATAATTAAAAAATCTTATCTGCCTCTCAGGCTCCTCAGTTCCAAACCTCTTTCTCAACTATCCTCAGGGGAACCTTGAATAATTGCTCCCTTCTGATCCTCTTCCCCCATTTCTGTTCACTCCTCAAACCATTCCAGTGGGGCTCCCTGCCTCATCACTATATTTAAACTGTTCTTGTAAAGGCTGGCAAAACATCAGTGTTCAAAAATCCAACAGACACTTACAATCTCACTAAATTTTTCTTAAATATTATTAAATTTAACTTTTTTTTGTCCTCAAAACTAATTTTTCTTGCTTACTTCCCATTAGCCCAAATCGTGCCACTCCTCTCTGAGTCAGGCAGGTCAAACTTTCTTGGTTTCCTTTGCTTGTTTCTGCTTCTAAATGTCAGAGGGTCCCACTTGTAAGATCTGCAAGATTAGCTTTGCCTCCTGTCTTTGGCACAGTCCTTACTGCAATCATTTTGATCTCAATGAGAAGAAAAAGAAGGACAATTAAAAAAAAAGATAGTTTAATTAAAATGCTTTACTATCAGCTTATTTCTTATTCTATGAAATCCAAAAAATCATCACCTCTGGTTTCAAAACTAAATATGATGGGATTCTCTGATGTAAAATTTCTGGACCTGAGACCAGACAGGTCTAAACATTGAAAACTAGTTATTTTCATCACTGTAATTATAAATGAACAGAGAAATTCCTTCCATGGTTACCTCCCAAACTGGCAGGCAGCTAGGCTACATTTTTTTCTCTTGGGCAAAATTTGTGGACTTGGGTTAACATCTCTACATAACTTTGTTTTATTTTATTTCCAATGTAAAGGACTATATTTTATCCCAGATTACCTATGGGACATATAGAATGAGAATAAGCATGCAGGATTTCTAATCTAAAATTTTTGAAACAGAGTAGTTTAAAGTGCTGCATGTCATTTAACCTCCTTGCAGATTAATGGTATATGCAGAACCTTTGACACTCCTTGCATTGAAGGGCAGACCTGTTCTCATGTCCCTTTGAATATGAGCTAGCCTGTGACTGCTTGAATCAGTAGAACATGGAAGGTTTGACACTACACCATTATTGAGTTTTGTCCCCTCAGACTGTTAGCTTTCTTGAGGAGCTCCAAATTGCCATGTACTAAATCTAAGTATACTCTGAAGGGACCACAGGGAGTAGCCCTGAGAATAATGCTGCAATGAACATAGGGGTTCATGTATTCTTTCAAATTAGCATTTTGTGTTTATTCAGATATATTCCCACAGGTGGCATTGCTTGGTCATAAACCAGTTCCATTTTTTTTCCAAAAGATTTTATTTATTTATTTATTTATTTATTTATTTATTTATTTATTTATTTATTTATTTATTTATTGCTAGAGAGGGGAAGAGAGAGAGAAACATCAATGTGTGGTTGCCTCTAGTACACCCCCAACCGGGACCTACTTGCAACCCAGGCATGTGCTTTGGCTTAGAATTGAACAGGCAACCCTTAAGTTAACAGGCCAGCACTCAATCCACTGAGCCACACAAGCCAGGGCTCCATTTTTAATATATCCAGGAACCTCTATACTGTTTTCCACAGTGGCTGCACCAATCTGAATTTTCACCAAAAGTGCACAAGTGTTTTATTTTCTCCATATCCTTTCCAGCACTTGTTGTTTATTGATTTATTGATGATAGCCATTCTGTCAGGTGTGAGGTGACATCTAATTGTGATTTTAATTTACATTTTTTATTTTGAAAAATTGTTTAACAAGGAAAAATTTAAGCATATTACAAAAATAGAGCAAATAGTATAATAAATCCCTATGTGTATGTATTCAATGTCCAACTTCAATGATGGTCAACTCATGGACAAGCATTTCACAGACATCCTGCCTCCTCTTCCCCCAAACAATCCCCCAAATGATCCTAAAGGAAATTTTTAGACATCATGTCACTTATACATGTATGTTTCACTATATATCTCTAAAAGATAATATATATTTTAAATATAACCATGATACCATTATCCCACTTTAAACAGTTAGCAACAATCTGAGTGTCAGCAAATAGCTAAAAAATGTTCTATTTTTTTTCTGATTTTCTCATACTTTTTAACAGATTATTCAAATCTGAATCTCAATAAGGTCCATATAATTTAACTAGTGGATATCACTCTTAAATATTTTTGTTCTACAAATTGTTGCTTCTTCTTGCTTTTTATTTCCTTCTTATACCTTTGTTGAAGAACCCAGCTTCCAGGTCCTTTGTTGGTCCTGTGGTATCTCCCAGAGAGGAGTTTGGTGATTTAATTCCTGTGGTGCTGTTTCATATCCTCTGTCCCTTCTATTTTCTGTAAATTAGTAGTTAAATCTAAAATCTTGATCACATTTAAGTTTGATTTCTCTCTCTCTCTCTCTCTCTCTCTCTCTCTCTTCCCTTCTTTCCTTCCTTCCTTCCTTTCTTCTTTCCTTCCTTAGGGTCAAGAGCACCACAGATGTTACTTGCACTTCTATTAAGAGGCTCATAGTTTCTGGTTGTTACTTTTTGCTGCATTGTGAAAAGCCACTGATGTTCGTACTTCAGATATTATTTTATTAGGAGTTACAAAATGGTAATATTGTAATTCAACAGTCATTTCTTACTTTGTTATGTGAAAGTTTTATGAAGAGAAATTTTTTTGTAAGTTTATTAGTTGATTACCTTGTGGTAGTTTGTATTGAAAAGGCTGTATAAATGTTTAAATACTTCATTTTATTTATCAGTTTTCTAAATATAAACTTGTTTTTCTGGTATGATAGTAAATTGAGTGTTTAAACATCTTTTGGTAATTCATATTTTTTTGATGATTGATGACATTGAGAATCTTTCCAAATGTATATTGGCCATCCATATGTCCTCTTTGTAAAAGTGTTTATTTAGATATTCCCCCTTTTTAAATTATAATGTTTGTTTTTTCCATTTTGAGTTGTATAAATTCTTTATAAATTTTGGATCTTAACCCCTTATCAAACATATCTTTGGCAAATATGTTCTCTCATTCATTGGATTGTCTTGTCATTTTGTTGATGGTTTCTTATCCCCAAACTTTTTAGTTTGATGTAGTCTCATTTATTAATTTTCTCTTTTGTTTTTCTTGCCCTAAAATAAGAAATATATTGCTACAAGAGATGTTTGCTATTTTACTGCCTGTGTTTTCTTCTAGAATTTTTATGGTTTTGTGTCTTACATTTAAGTCGTTAATCCATTTTGAGTTTATTCTTATATATGGTGTAAGAAGGTAATCTAGTTTCATTTTTTGGCACATATCTGTCCAATTTTCCCAACATCATGTATTGAATAGGCTATCTTGAGCCTGTTGTATTCTTTTTGCTTTTTTTGTTAAATATTAATCGACTATAAAGTTATGGATTTTTTTTCTCGGTGCTCTATTCTGTTCCATGATCTATGTGTCTGTTTTTATGCCAGTACCAAACTGTTCTGATTACTATAGCCTTGTAGTATACTTTGACAACAGATAGAGTGATTCCTCCAACTTTGGTCTTCTCTCTCGAGATTGTTATAGCTATTCAGAGTCTTTTGTGGTTTCATACACATTTTTGGAACATTTGTACTAGTTCTATGAAATACATCATCGTTATCTTCATAGTACTTGGGTTGTATCCATAGACTGCTTTGGGTGTTAATGGACATTTTAATGATGTTAATTCTTCCTATCTATGAACATGATATATGTTTCCACTTCTTTGTATCTTCTTCAATTTCTCTCTTCAGTGCCTTATAATTTTCCAAGTATAGAGTTTTTACACTCTTGGTTAAATTTACTCCTAGATATTTTTTATGTCATTATAAATGGAATTGTTTTCTTAGTTTCCCTTTTGATAGTTCATTACTGGAATATACAAGTGCATCTAATTTCTGGATATTTATTGTGTATCCTACCACTTTACTGGATTCATTTTTCAGTTCTAGTAGTTTTTGGTAGATTCTTTAGAGTTTTCTATATACAGTATCATGTCATCTGCAAATAGTGAGTTTTCTTTCTTCCTTTCTAATTTGTCTTTTGTTTCTTCTTATCTAATTGTCATGGTTAGAACTTTCATATTATGTTGACCAAGAATGGTAAAATTATCTTGTTTGTGAGCTTACGGGAAACATTTTCGGTTTTAGCCCACTGAGAATGATGTTGGCTGTTGGTTTGTCAAACATGGTCTTTATTATATTGAGTTAAGTACCTTCTCTTCCAATTTTTCTGAGACTTTTTATCATAAATGGCTGCTGGATTTTATCAATACTTTTTCTTCATCTGTTGACATAATCATGTGATTTATATCCATCATTTTGTTTATCTGATGTATCACATTTATTTTTTGTAGATATCATACAAACCTTGTATCCATAGAATAAATCTCACATAGTCATGTTATATAATCTTTCTAATGTATTGCTGAATCTGGTTTGTTAATATTTTCCTGAGAATTTTAGCATCTCTGTTCATCATGGATATTGACCTATAATTTTTTTTCTTTGTTGTGTCATTATTTTATTTTGGAATTAGGATAATGAGCTCAGGAGTCTTCCCCACTCTTGATTTTTTTGGAATAGTTTGAGAAGATGATGTTAGTATTTCTTTGAATGTTTGATAAAATTCAGCTGTGAAGCCATCCAGTCCAGTACTTTTATTTATTTGGAGGTTTTGTTTTGTTTTGTTTTGTTTTTAATTACTGCTTGAATTCTGTTATTTGTAATTGGTCTATTCACATTTTCTTATTCTTCCTTATTTAGTTTTGGAAGACTGTTTCTAAGAATTCATCCATTTTGTTCACTTTATCTAATTTGTTGGCATGTAGTAGTTTGTAATGTGTTCTTACAAGTCTCACAATTTGTAAGGAGGGCTCTTGTAACTCCCATAAGGGACATTCCTGGAGCACCCAGCTCAAGTGATAATGTAGACTGCAACATGGATCCCACAGGCTACCCAGTATATGAGGCCACTCTACTCATACTGGGAGACTTGCAGATTGACTAATATACATTTATAAACAAACACAAAGAGGTAGCCAAAATTTGGAGACAGATAAACATCCCCCAAATGAAACAACAGGAGAAATTTCCAGAAAGAAAGCTAAATAAAATGGAGGCAAACAATTTACCAGATACAGGGTTCAAAAAATGGTTATAACAATACTCAAGGAACTTAGTGAGAGCTATATCAAGCATAGTGAGTACTTCAACAACATGGAAAAGGACACAACATCCATAAAAAAAGAACCAGTCAGGAATGAGGAATACAATATCTCAAATGAAGAATACACTAGAAAAAATAAATTGTACGTTAAGTGAAGTAAGAAGATCAAAACAAGGATTTGAACAAAAAGGTAGCAATCAGATTACCAAAACAAAAAAAAAAAATTAAAACAAATGAAAATAGTTTAAGGGACCTTTGGGAAAACATGAAGTGTAACAACATCTGTATTGTAGGAGTACCAGATGGAGAAGATAGACAGCAAAGGATTGAGAACTTATTTAAAGAAATAATGACTGAAAACTTCCCTAACCTGGTAATGGAAAAAGATACACAAGTCCTGGAAATGCAGAGAGTCCAAATAAGATGCATTTAAAGATGTCTATATCGAGGCACATCATAATTAAAATAGCAAGGTGAAAGACAAGAAGAGAGTCTTAAAAGCAGCATTAGAAAGACAAGGGAGCTCTCATAAGACTGTCAGGTGATTTTTTTATTGCAAACATTTCAGGCCAGAAAAGATTGGCATATAATATTCAAATCTATGTAAATCAAAAACCTATAACCAAGACTACTTTATCCATCAAGGCTATTGTTTAAAATTGAAGGGATTGGCATGAAATATTCAAAATTATAAAAAACAAGGAACTACAACCAAGATTACTTTACCCAACAAGGCTATCATTTGAAATTGATGGACAAGAAACAGCTAAAGGAGTTCATTATCACCAAACCAGTAGTTCAAGAAATGTTAAACGGTCTTCTTTAGAAGAAGGGGGAAAATATAGAGGAACATAGTTATACAGAATAAAGTGGTGGAGATAGGCAAGCCATGTAGTGAGTACCACCAGTACCCAACATGTTACGGACAGCAATGTGGGTGTGGGCCTCCAGCAAGCTCCAGGACTACAACAGGGCCCACAGTGAGGGCCCACACCCCCTGCTGAGGGAGTCCGGGCCACCCAGCTAAGCCAGCCAACCATGTGGCCACTGTCATGATAGAGAGCTGGGAGCCATGAGATTTGAGGCAGTGTGACTTGCCAGGAGAATGTGTGAACCCCCTACATGCGACCCTGAGGTCACCAAGATAAGTGGCATGGTCCTTGCAAGCACCCATGTCTAACTATCCAGGAGTCCATCAAGCACCATGGTGTTCTAGCCCTGAAGAGCCACCCTTGACCTCAGGTCTCCACAAATCCAGGATTTTTACAGCAGCAGAATCACCCACCATGGAGAAGCCAGGGTACCACAAACTTACAGATTTTGACAAGCAAAAAAGGAAAGGGGGATTAGGAGGAGGGACAGAGAATGTCCAAGGCAGGCAGCTGGATCAGCCACGGTGTCTGCTTCTTCAATGGGAGAAAAAGGAAATTACTGCAGACATACAAGTGACCCTGGTGGTGGTGCCACATTCTCTCATTGCAGTCCTTGGGGAGCTTATTTGAGTGACCCACAGTCAGGACCTAGACTGTGGGCCCAAGCTGCCCACCCATGCATGGGTTACTTCCTTCATGTAAGACTTTGCCTAAAATTTCTACACCTGTGTCTAGTGCTCCTTTCCAAGAGCATTAACTGTTTAAAACAAGGCAAAGAAAACACAGCTGCTGCTTGCCCTGTGCCTCTCCCACTGTGTCTGCTGAAGTGAACAGTACAACCTGGAGGCATTGGCCAACCAGCCTCCCAGCGCACCAGCCCATTAGTGACATAAAGTCCAGCTTGTCTCCCTCTCCCTAAAGGTCACTCAAGGGGGTGCTGTGGAACATTGCTGCCGGGATCAAGCCTTCCCTGGGCCTCTCCAAACCAAAGGCATAGGTAGGCTGGGAGTGTTGCCCAACCCAAAATGCAGCACCAAAGCTTGGACACAGTGGCACTCAGGTATCCCTGCAGTAGCTGCTCTTGGAGCCTAGGGTGACCAACTATGTGGCTACTTGGGCCAGGGCTGTGTCTGGTGTTGGGGATTCTTGTTTCCCTTCTCAGTGCCACTGTCTATAAGAGACCCAACTCAGAACAAAAGTAAAGGGATGGAGAAAGATATTTCATGTGATTGGAAATGAAAAAAAAGAAAAAAAAAAAAAGCCCTGAGTAGCAGTAATTGTATCTGACAAAATAGACTTTAAAACAAAGCTCTAACAAGAAACAAAGAAGGACACTGCATAATGGTAAAGGGAACAATACAACAAGAGGATATAACCCTTGTAAACATTCGTGCATGCAACGTATAAGCACCTAAATGTGGAAAGCAAATCTTGATAGATGTAAAAGGAGATGTCAATGGTAATATAGTCATAATGTGAGATTTAAACACACCAGTGACATCAATAAATAGGTCTTTTAGACAGAATACCGGTGAGGAAACAGCAGCCCTAAATGACACACTGGATACATGGGTTGAATTGTTACCTTCAGAATATTTCACTCCTAAGCAGCAGAATATACGTTAGTTTCAAGTGCGCATGCAACATATTCTAGGATAGACCATATGTTAGGACACAAAACAAGGCTTGATAAATTTAAGAAGATTTAAATCAGGGATGCCCAAACTTTTGGCATCTCTGAGCCACACATTAAATACACTGTGACACTTAATCACAAAATATCTCATAATGTTTTAAGTAAATTTACAGTTTGTGTTGGGCTGCATTCATACCCATCCTGAGCCACACCCATAAGTCACAGGTTGGACACCCCTGATAAATCATATCATGCATCTTCTGTGATCACAATGTTATGAAACTAGAAATCAATCACAAGAATAAAAACTGAAAAACACAAAGACATGGAGGCTAAATAACATGTTACTAAACAATAAATGAGTTAACAATGAGATAAAGGAAGAAATCAAAAGACACCATGAACAAATGAAAATGAGAGCACAACAACCCAAAACCTACTGGACACAGCAATAGTACTCCTAAGAGGAACTTACACAGCATTACAGGTCTATTTAAAAAAAGAAAAGGAAAGGCTCAAATAAACAGTCTAACTTCACACTTAAAGGAACTACAGAAAGAACAACAAACAAAGCCCAAAGTGAGGAGAAGAATGAAAATAATAAACACCATAGCAGAAATAAACAAAATAGAGTTTAAAAAACAAAAGAGATCAATGAAGCCAAAAGCTGTGTCTTTGAAAAGATAAAGAACATTGACAAACCTTTAAACAGAACTACCAAGGAAAAAGGAGAAAAGAGCCAAATAAAATCAGAAATGAAAGAGAAAGAGTAACAACTGTCACCATTGAAACACAAAGGATTGTAAGAAAATATCACAACTACATGACAGCAAAGAGTACGTGATTTTAAGCTGTTAATATTCAATGTGGTTTTTATGCAGCAAAAATTTATTGATGCAACCATCCTAGCCTTTATCTCAACTACTACAGAAAAGTGATAGCAAGAAGTGGGCTAGTGACATAAACATCACCTGCATTCATAGCAGGTATCTGGGATAAGGATAGAGCAGGCTAGAAAGCTAATGTGTGTGTTAAGCCACGGCAAAAAGTGAAATTGGCACATGAAATGCCTTGGCGATTAAACTACATACCAGCACAGCCTGTAATTTTTGCATAATTCTGCAAAATTGATTGGTTTTAGTATATGTGTTTCAGTAACTCTCCAAAAAGTATTACAGTAAAATCAGGGAGGTACTCTGTAAACCCTTCACTAAAGGAGAAGGTTTCTAACAACCCCCTTCTCTATTCCTATCCAATAAAACCCTCTACATTCAACATCTTATTGCTAATAATACAGAATAATTTCTACTATAGCATAGTAAAAGTAAAGTAGAATTAAGTTTTATTGGAGGACAAAAAGTATCTTTTTGTACTGAAATGTATATTTTGTTTGATGTATAGCTTTGTCCGCACCAATTTACAAGATCCCCCTCAATGATCCTTACCTCCTAGTTCTCGTGAACTCGTGTGACCCCTTCTCACACTGAATAGGATCAACTTGTATGATCAGTAGGACTGTATGAAACTAACAGTATACAATTTCTGATGCCGAATAATAAAAGGGATTAGGACTCCTGCTTTTGTCTTTTGTACCTCTCAGCTTTGGGGAAGCCAGCTGCCAGGACTCAAGAACAATCAATCAAGCAGTCTGAAAAGAACTACAGGGAATTGGGTGGTCCCCTGAGGCCCCTTTCCTGTAACTGGCTGAACATGTGAGTGAGGCACTTGGAAGTGGATCTTCCAGCCCTTGTCAAGCCTCAGATGCCTGCAGCCAGGCTGACATTTTGACTGAAACCTCACAAGAGATCCCATGGAAGAACTGCTTAGCTAAGCAGCTCCCAAATTTCTAATATGCCAAAACTGTGAGAAATAAGAAAATATTCCTTGTTATTTCAACTGTATTTTAAGGCAATTGCTGTTGTAGTAATAGATAACAAAGGCAAACTATACACAAACATTGTATGTTTTTAATTTTACTTGAAGGCTGAATTGTCATTTACTGACTTTGTGACCTTGCTTATTTTCATATGTTCATTCCTCTAATCTGCAAAGTGTAACAATCATAGTACTGACATGACTGAGGTATGTGAAATTTAAATTCAATAACACACAAAAAGTGATTAGAGGACATGTAGCACATAGTAAACACCTAACCTCTACCAAAAGTCATTTTTATGAAAGGGTTAGTTGTTAAAGATTGAATATACAACCTATCACATTTGACTGATTTCAAACACTGCAGGATTTGTTTTCAGAATGTAATACTGAATATAACTGTTACTTTCTATCTTTTTTTCATGAAATATTTCTGAAAGTTTCTTTCACTTCTATGATTTTGTTGTTTCACAAAATCATAATGAATTTGGTATTCCTGCTACACATAACCCGAGCTTTGTAAACATGGGCAGTCGTAGTTTCTAATAAATGAAATAGTTATCTGAAAACATAGTGTGGAAGATACGTATCAAGGTCTGGACACAGAGTGGAGGCTTCTCTTTATATTAAGTATGCACTTCTCCAATTTTAGACTCATACCCTTTATCTGAACTTCACAATCCTTGGGAGATGTATCAAATGGTAATTCTTGCCTTTTCTGATGTTACTACATCAAATAACTTATTTCCTTTGGTGCTATTCATTTTACTCTCATAAATAAAACATTTTTTCACCTATCATATTTTTTATTGTTACTGACAGCAAATCCTAGGACTACAATAGCATCAGGATTTTATTTCTTTAGTTTGGTCATTTTATTGTTCCTGTAAGCTACCTTATGTTAGAAATACTTATACATTATACCCAAGGAATATCAGAAGTCTTCACTTTATATTACTTGTGTCTGCCTTCCAACTCCCCAAGTGTCTAACTCTTTCCTAAATAACACTTCCTTCTCAAGGAGAGCTATTTTTCATATATATATATATGATAAAAAGATGATCCTAAAGAATAACAAAAATAAGATTCACTAGTTTGATTCTGAATTGAATTTTTGAAAGCTATTACTTTAATAACTTGTGTTAATTATTGAAACATCCATAAAGAAAACAAAATAAAATGATTACTTAAGGTATTTATTGATGTAATAACTTAATAGGGAAGCTGATTTCTAAATTAAGATATTTTATAAAAGTTCAACATGAATTATTGACAGTTTTAATTTTGGGGAAAAATGACAGTGGAATCATTAACTATATTTATTATGTTGATATAATAAACTAAGGAGAACCAATGGACTATGCGATATAGGGGGCATAGGAAAGGTTATCCTGTTATCACCAGGTTGGCTCTCGCCAACGTGAAGAACACAGCTTCATTGAGCTTTCTGTGCAGAACACTAAACTGCAAATGCAGGATTCCAGCTTCTTGTTGTGAAAATGGACTGAAACCTCATAAGAGGGAAAAAAAAAAAACCAACCATTTAGGTGATGTTTTAGAACTGTTACTGCCAAAGTAAGTAAATTTGCAAAAAATAGTATCACATTTTTGTGACATTTGTTTGGAATTACTTACCTCAGGCTGACTATGTACCATGTAGATCTAGATGAAGTGGCCATTGTCAGATTGTTCTACTTTAACAATTGAAAATGAGAACAAGAAAAAAAGGCCTGCTCTTCCCCTTCCCCATTTCTACCTCTACTGGATAAATACAGAGCCTGTGGATGTGGAAACAAATCCATTTATGTCATATAGGTGCTTGATAGGAAGGACATTACACAGTTGTATAATTAGGTGTAAATGTATACAAATACACACACACACTCCTACTAAACTGCTTCTCACTCTACAACTCTACACAGATTCTGCAGCGCCTCCAGAGGGATTGTGTATATCCTGCAGATAAACTGTAGTTTATATTTCTCCCTAAATAATCTGAGAAAAATTTTAAAGATTTCATTTATTTATTTTTAGAGAAAGAGAGGGAGAGAAACATCCATATGTCGTTGCTTCTCACATGTACCTAACTGGGGGCCTGGCCAACAACCCAGGCATGTGCACTGTCTGGAAATCGAACTGGCGACCCTTTGGTTCACAGGCTGGCACTCAATCCACTGAGCCACACCAGCCAGGACTGGGAAATTTTTTTAGTGGTTTCTTTTTCTAAATTAGAGGAGATGACTTTTAAGTATAAATTGGTGTACAAGCTTTTTAAGCATGTATAATCTGGGACAATATTGGCCAACATTTTCTTCTAATTGTTTGAATATTTTTTATACTTTTGTTAGCTAAAATGTCAGAGCACAGGTACACCTTAGTCCCAAGGGTGAAATAGGAAATACATTTTGTGTGTATGGTAAGTACTTAATTATAAACATTAATTAAGCAGGATCAAACAAAATGATTTAAGCCAATGAAAGGAAGACAGAAAAAGAGGAAGTGGGGGAGGGAGGAAGAGAGGCTGAAAGACAAGACAGAAAGAAGGAAAGAAATCACTGGGCACTGAATTTTTCCTCAAAAATACCAATGTACACTAGGGGAAGTACCTCAGGGTATTTTCTGCTTTCTGCCTGAGGAAGGAGAGGAACAGCTATAATGACTAAGACTGGAAACTCTCTGCTAAGGGCTGGAAAGGAATGAGCATAAAAAAGATTTTCAATCAGGCACACTTGCTTTAGTTATATCTATTGTCATCTCTGCAATCTCACCTTTGCCCAATAAATGTTAGGACATAACATTTCTTATAAAATGAAATGTATTTGTTGTATGTTTTTTCTAATATTTCACACTGTATCATAGTTTAAAGAGGGAAACTAGAAGACTTGTTTCTCAGCCTACATCATTTATGTTCACGGATGCTGAAAGAGAAGGACCAGACATATCACAGATTTTTGACCATGAAAGAGGAATGAATCTACCCCACAGAAAATGGACAAACCGTGTAATGATACATGTTATAAGCATGAATTGATACTGTATCTTATCTATAGAATTGTAACTAAGCCTTAGCAACAGATGACTCTACAATAATAGGTAGACTTGTTTGAAAACTTGTATCCACCACCATGAGCATGATAGTTTATCAGTGTGTAAATGTTTTCCTATAAATGACATTAATAAATATGGCTATTTTAATGATGCGTAAAATATATTATCAGATTCTTCCTTTTAAATAAATTTTAATTATTTAATTGCAATTAATGTTCAATATAATATTAGTTTTAGGTGTACAACCCAGTTATTAGAAAGCAATATAACTTATGAAGTACACACACCGATCTGCTGGGAGAATGATTTGCAACCCCTGTGAAGGATCCGCTATACAGGGCCCCTCTTCATGAAGCAGAGGTGGCTTCAGGGGACCTCTGGAAGCTGTGTCTGCTCCTTGAGTGTGTAACCTCTAGAGGTATTTTAGCATAGTTTAAAGCTTCCCACTGTGTGTACAGACCTTGGGGCCTCCCAGAAGATACGGGCCAAGGTCAGCTGTCACCTGTGCCCTGCCCAGTGCCACTGGGCATAAGCTACAAAGTGATCTGCAAAAGGCTACTAACTGTGCTGAGATGTGAAGTAACTAGGAGATGCCCAGCTGCAAACCAAAGCTAGTTGTGGCCAGTGCCAGTCCTAGGGCCACTAAGCAAAAGGTACATTGCATACCAAGGCCAGATGCTGCTTTTTTATGAGATTTTTAGGAAAGTCTGAAGCATGAGCCAAGATAGGCTATTTGTATAAAAATCTACTGGAACTACCTTGAATGAGCCTACAAGATGGGTGACGTGGGTTCTCAGGGAATCATCAGGGTGTGTTGAACTGTTAGCCAGGTTGATGGAGACTTAGATATGGCTTCCTCTGCCAGCTCTGAGACGTAAGAGCTTAGCAAAGCAACAATGGCTTCTTCCAGGACTTCTTTCTAGGAGGAAGCTGCCCCTCCAGCCTTTGTTCAATTCCAGACAATTCATTTCCTTTCCATATGTCCCTGGTGTGAGTTTTGATCTTCTTCCTCAGTGCTGGAGCTCAAAGCAAGTGAGTCTGAGTAAGTCTATGTATGGGCCTTTTACAAGGATGGCCTGAGTCTCTAGAAGCTCATCATCTAATTTAGCCACAATCCCCACTGGTTTTTACAGCCAGAAGTTATGTGGACTTCTCTTTTTGACAATGGAACCCTGTGCTGGGTGTCTGATGTGGAGCTGGGACCACTTGGTCCTCAGTGGGGTCCTTTGCAGCTTAGATATCCCTTCCAATTTTAACTGCCACTGGTTGGTGTGGGATTAGCTTGTTCTGTGTTTCCACCCTTCTAACTAGTCTCAATGCAGCTTCTTCTTTATATCCTTAGTTATAGGACTTCTAGTCAGCTGGAATTCAGGTGGTTCTCAATGATGGTTTTTCTGTATTTTAGCAGTAATTTTGATGTGGTATGGGAGAGTGTGAGTATTGTGTTTACCTATGAAACCATCTTGACCTAAAACCCAGATTCTTCTAATAATTGAGACTCTGATGTTATAATTTGGAAAAGTTATCCAACTCAAAAATATATTTGAGATAATGAAAAAAATAACTGATATACTTAATTTCTATGTCTAGAAAGTTTATAAAATAAAAGAATTTTAGATATTTAAGAAACTAAAAAGAAACAAATCTCTAGCTAGTTAGACTGCATGAGGCAAATGAAAATATTCAAAATATAAAAAATAAAAAAATAAGGGATAAAAAGAAAAAAGGAAACTACTACACAGAATTTCAAGATACTCAGCAAGCAAAGTAAAATTTTATCACTTTAACTTGGCTAAAAAATCCTAAATCACTATTTCAAAGTTCTTCATTATTAAATAATCATACGTTTGGATTACAGCAGTAAGTGCTTTTTCAAAAATAACTTATAGTTGACACCTATTTATTTCAACCAAAAATTATAGAAAAACAGTAAAGTTGGATGTTATGCCCTTTTCTCTTGTGCTTCCAGCTTCTATTGCTTATTCTCTTCAAAAACACCTGTAAGTTTTATGAAGCACTAATTCTACTACCTTTGGAGATTCAGTGTCACTGATATGGCAACTATTAGAATATATTAAGAGATAAATGATTATATTCAGTCATCTTTCCTGGTAGATCATCGAGGCCTATACTCTGAGTTGTGTGGAATTACTCACATAGGGGTTGCATAAAGATGAGTACTACCATGGACTGTACTTAGAACTTCATCAACATACTGAATTCCCAGGGGTAGCAGAAGCAGTTTTATTTTCATTTTATTTAAATATGACCTGAATACTGGAGGATAGGAAATTATCAAATTCAAACGTGGTTTCAAGATGAATTGCATGACAGAAGCAATTTACTTATGCTAATATCAGCTAACATATACATAAGCAGTTTCAAATGATTTTCAACACTTTACTACCATAAAGGTTTCTAAGGCATTGATGCTTCTTAGGAATAAATAAGCTTAATATATTTTTGTTAAAAGTGATTAATATAAATATATAATGCAACTTGCATATCCACATTTCTTATTTTAAGTAACATAAATATCTTCTACATCACTCTCATCTTTCCACTTTTCTTTTTTCAAACTTTTATCTTCATTGTCACCACATACACCTGCTTTTGATATGAAACTGATGTGGGAAGTTTCTTCCCAAAATAGAGAAAATGTGAAAACACTACCATTTAGCCATTTCACATATCTATCCTAATTTATGTACTGTATTTTGGCTCTTCCACCGAATAAATGTTTAATTTCAGTAAATTACCATTTTTTCCTAATTCCAGTTTGCTTAAGATTAATTGGAAGTAGTTGGTGGGATGAATTAAAATATTCTTCTTGGAACAGATATAGGAAAAACTGTTGAAATCCAAATCAATCTAGGATTTTGTTCATAGTAAGGTGCCAATATTTGGCAGCTGATCTTTGATTAATGTACCGTAGTCATTAACATTAAGAGAAATTGGGTGATGTGTATATGCAAATTCTCTGTATTATACAAAAAAAATTTTTTTGAATGTGTGTGCGAGAAACACAAGGGCTCTTATTAAGGAAAACAACAACAACAACAACAAAAAAGAACTCTTACATCAACCTATATGCATGATTGATCATTACAAATTGCTGTCAAAGATATTTATCACCAATTTCCACCAATTTATCACCAACTGGCTCAATAATAACTAATAAACCTTAGAATTTTTGGAGAATTTGTGTACTAAAATACAAATAGGTATAATGACTGTAAAGAGCAATTTATCTATCACTTATAAAACAAATAATGTTCTGATACTGACCCATGTGATAGTTTTGGTACTTATTCTACAGTAAAATTTTAATGTATACAGAGAGACATCTTATAATGGTGATTTGCTGCACAGTTTTTAATTATAAATATATAAAGTCCATCAATAGGTAAAGTGATAAATAAAATATTATATGTCAAATATCAAATAAATTTTAAAATTTCCTGATGTGGGATATACTACTTAACAGCTTTCGAAATACCTTTTTCGGAAATTGATCAGGAAAAAGATAATTTTTGGAAGCCAGGTATAAGTCATTTTGTAATTGTTTCAAAATATGCTTTTGTAATCTAAAAAAATATGATTAAAATCATATAAATTACACATATAAATAATTATCCAAAAGTCTTAAGCATGATATCCAGTACAAATTTATCACAATGTATTGTTCACCTTTTATTGTGAATTAGGTATGTTTGTGAATACAAAATAAAACCAAAGATTGTAGGTAATGAGTTTTTAATCTATTACCTAAACTCATTATCTTGGAGGAGACTTCCATTATTGACATATTTAAGGCATATTTTCTATGTGAGATTTCCAAAACAAATATGTACATTTTTATTTTGAAATAATTACTTGTCAGCAAAGCCTTTATAGTTCAAATCTTCCTTTTAGTAAGGGTTTGTGTGGAAAAGACTGCCCCATACAAAGGAAAATAGTTTACATATGGTGACAGAAATATCATTCACTGTGAAACTTTTTGAATAATTTTTCACAATTCAAAAGTATACAATTATATTTGCATACGTGTATACTATATGAAAGAACTATTCTAAGCATTCCTTATTTTTTTAAATAAATAAATAAATAGTGTTAATCAGATGCTAATTTTTTGTCTGGAAAATTTAAAAGTGTTTTACTCATATTTTATCTGAGATGTCTTAAATTACATCAGGCCAGAGAGTGGAAGGAAGAGACAAGAAAAGCATGATCAGTTAATAATTGCAGAGCAAAAAAAAAAAAAAACAACAAAAGACTGCTTACATCTTTGAATGCAGATGAGAACTCAGAATTAACTTCCAGGTGGCTATTTCCACTACCATCTAAAAGAGAGATTAACCAGGCGCCATCAAACCTCAGGAGCCTCCACTTCTTGTTTACACAAGAATTTTATCATCTGTTGCCCCAGGCTAATCCGCAGAAGTGGATACTTTTTCCTATGGACTCCCAACCTATCCTAGAACAATCCCTCCTCTGAACTTCTTCCACCCCATTTATCTGTAGCCAATGTAAATTCTTTCAGAACAAGCTTGTATTTTTCCCCTACCGATGGTATAAAAACACTCAGGAACTCCGAGACAATGGACCTGCTTGCCTTTTCCACCTGACAGTGCTGCAGGTGGTTCAGATTCCCTGCCCCCAAAACTGTTTTTGTTTGTTTGTTTTTACTAGTAATGTCCTAACAAACCCTTTCTTTTAAAAAGTCATTCAGCCATCAAACTTACAATTTTGTTTAACAGTATATTCTCAGGCTTTTCAAAAGCAACCATATTTTTTTATCTTCTTGTTCAAGATGAACTAAGTCTTATTCACACATCACCCTTTTCCCAGGCATTTATAATTGAGCCTCATTTGTAAAACTCTCCTGATAATCCTTTGTCTTCAAACCCACACTTTCTTTTTCTTGAACTTCAAGGAAATAAACACAACTTCTTGACATTGAATTGCTTTATCATTCCTTTGACCCTCAAAGTATTTGTATACTAATTTAGATGTTTGTATCTACTAGATTTAACTTTGTGTTTCAAATTTAAAGAAAGCATTAAAGCTAATTTTTATTAAAAATATCTTTAAACCAATGTAATCTTTCTTGAAGGCCTAACCAAGATTACATTAGTGATTTTTAAGAATTTACTGGAAAAAATTAATAAATTCAGTTTTAAATTAAATATGAAGCTTTTAAGAATTCATTGTTTTCTTCCTTGCAGAGGGAATATTGTAGGAGGCAACCTGCAAGAAGACTGTCTGACCAGATCCTGCTGCAAGCCAGCATAGCAGAATACTATTTCTCTCCCCTACCAGTTACAACAGTGTTAGTAGATGCAGTCAGGCTAGGAGAAAGTCTGTAAAATTGTCCTTGTGCAGTAGCTCTTGAGATTGTCCTTTTGGTGACTTATACTCAGTGTAATGGTAAAAAACGCACCCATAATAGAGATTTAAAATGCGAACGACACATGCATTTGATGCTGGAGCACGTAGCCAGCTCACCCAAAGAGAGACCTGGAAGGTTAACCACGAAATAGTACTCACCGGACACTATGTAAACGCAGCCTCGGCAGAGGCTAGGGAGCCATATCCATTTTCAGTGTGCACTGCTTTGCATCCAGTTTTGATCTCTTCCCTCTAAAGTTTAATGAACATGTTCTGTTCTAACGCTTGTCTCCTTCCCTGATTTCTGTCTAGGGAAAACTGAGGACCCGCCCCTCGGTCTGTAACAGTATTGCTCCCTTTGCCTTCTTTCCAGTTATCAGGTTATATACCGAATTTCAAAGCAAGAGTTACTGAGGGCTTTTTATGGTGCCTTAGCTTGAATTGCTGATTAACTGTCCAGAGGGTACTTGCAAGCTACCTTTGAATCTCTCTAAACCACTTGTCAGCAATTTCCCACAGGGTTGTAGGCTCTACAGATTTACAATACTGTGCTCATTTACACATTTTATTTCCTTCTAGGAATTTTAAATTTTCTGTTAAGTTGCTAGCATTATGTGTCCCTTTGCTCTTGTATTATGAGCCACATAAAGAGATGTGATCAGTAGTGTTTTAATAACCTACTCATCATTGATCACACTGCTGAAAGGGAGCATGTTCTCTCTCATCCCAAGTTCCATTTTATTTAGTTACTCCTATGTTAAAGAACTCTTTAAGTTGCTCCAATCACTCCCCATTTGGATAGTATATGGGAGGAAAATATTTTATTCTACTCTTAGATTTTTCACCTGGTCTAATAATTAAATTAGCACAAGAGAGAGTAACAGGAGAAAAAACAAACTTAAGTAGATGTGTACAGGGGGTCCGTCCCCATAAGAATATCTGACTCAGGAAGAACATCTCAGACCACTGAAACTTATATTCCAGCCTGAGATAAGAAATTCGATGGGAACCTGAGACTTCAAAGGAGGGAGAATAATTTGGAAGAAAATAAGAAAAGCACATATTTGGTAATTAGATGATTTTTTTGCCATACCAATTGGTCATCCAGATAAAAAATTTATCTGGTAATAGCCACGTTTCTTGGCCTGGCCCTCCATTTAAATTGTTTTAGGCAGTTAAGGGAAAGTTTAAAGGTTTTCTTAAACCTTCCGAGTCTTGATTGCATTCAGCTTGAGTTCACGTGCCAAATTCTCACATTGAGGGGAGGCTGATTCCGAAACCCTTCAATAGCCCATTTTTAGTTTTATAGAAGTAAACTCCGATTGTACAGGTATCACCAACTTTTCAAAAATTTGCTTTATGCTACTTCGCTTTTCAAAAGATTTATATTTATAACAGTTTTTTTGCTAAGAAATTTTTTAAAAATTACTTTTGTTAAAAATAAAAGTGCAAATCGAAAACAGCATTCAGCATTTGCTTTGCTGAATATAAGGGCAGCGTGCAGGGAGCAGCGAGAGTGGCATCGCCAAACTCCCTCCAGAGAAACACACTCAGCATTTCAGCACCAAGCCACCATTTCCTTTGTCTGTGAGCATCTTCTCTTCATCTCAGTGTGTTTTGTGCATCCATTAGCAAGATGTGTCCTCGGGTAATTGCTTCTTCATCTTATGACATTTCAGCTTAGGAAAGATTTCATAAAAATGTTCTACTTTTGGATAGCAAAAAAAAAAAAAAAAACTTGTATCTCATAAAACAAAGCACTGAAGGTTAGTTCTGATCTGTTTCTTATATTTTTAGTCCTGAAATAACATAAAATCAGAGCTAATTTTTAAGCCATTTTCATTTTCACAGGAACAATATTTA
The DNA here is from genome assembly GCA_039655065.1 of Glossophaga mutica. Lineage (NCBI taxonomy): Eukaryota > Metazoa > Chordata > Mammalia > Chiroptera > Phyllostomidae > Glossophaga > Glossophaga mutica. Next base: position 167,726,603 of record CM077304.1, on the reverse strand, counting down.
ATATTCCTGATATCTATGTCAAAGTGCTTGCTCACTTGGTCATATAATTTCCTTATTGCATATCTTCTCTGTGATGTATTGATTTTTTTAGTTTATAAATTGCATATATTGTGTTTATTTGTCTTCCATTTGTCAAGTAACTTTTAATGAGCCAAGTAAACTCTTCATATGATTATATACTGTAGAGGAAGTCCCTGATAATAAAAGTGGCATGCTGAAGTGAGCTTGCACTGTCACGGATGCTATGAAAATTAAAACGGATCATCTAATACTTCATTATACACTTTTGTAGGTGAGAAAAATGAGTTTCTAGAAATTTAGTCATCCTTCTGTTCCTGGTACAGAGAAGGAGACACATAGAAATGGAAATTTCCTTTATAAATGTAACATTTATTCACAAAATGGAAACTTTTTTGATTTCAGAGATTCTCCTGTGTCCCCAGCCTCTTAAAAATAATTAACCAAAAATAACCCTTATGCCAAAGAAGCATATTTGGGGGTAGGGTATTCTGAGCCTCTTGATTGTACAAAGAAATCACTCAAAAACATGAAAATTTAACTCTTTTATAGTTATATGGAGATTTTAGTTATAAATACTTTAGGCTGGAAAAAATTAATAATAACTCCATTGGTTGTATTTGTATCACCCACAAACATGATGTAACAGAACCGCTTTGGGTCATATTGCCCACTGCTGAAAATTCAGTGACTTTCATTGCCACAGCCTGGTGAAAAGGAAAGAAACTATTTATTTAAAAGTTAGATTTAGGACTTCCGGCCAAGATGGAGATGTAGGGGGACACACTGTGCCTCCTCTCACAACCAAAATTAAGGACAACAAATATTTAGAAACAAGAAAACAACCAGAACTGATAGAAAATTAAACTGTACGGAAGTCCAACAACCATTCATCCAGACTGGTAAGAGGGGCGAAGTCATGGCACAAAAAAATGGAGGTGCGGACCTGGGAATGCAAGCAGCAGCGGCTGGCAGTTCCCAGGAGCACAGGCAGTGGCTGGCAGTCCCCGGGCACAGGGGGGCAACTGTGTAGACCCAGTGAGGCTGCACAAGGCAGCTGGCTGACCAGGGGGTCCCACATTCGAGCGTGCAGACTATCCAGGCAAAGGAGAAGTGGTGGAAGGGACTGAATCCAGGAGAGATCAGAGCAGGCGCCATTGTTCCCTCTCAGACGCCGCCCCCACATACAGCATCACAACCCAGCGGCTGGGCTGCCCCACACTGGGGAACACCTAAGGCTCTACCCCTCGCTACATAACAGCCGCAACCAGACTAAAACCAAACCAAACCAAACCAAAGCAAAACAAAACAAACAAACAAAAAAAACCACCAAAAATGGCTCAAACCAGAGAACAAATCAAAGCTCCAGAGCCAATTCCTCTAAGCCATAAAGAGATAGCCAACTTATCAGATGCACATTTCAAAGCACTGGTCATCAGGATGCTCACAGAATTGGTTGATTTTGCTCACAAATTAGATGAAAAAAATGAAGGCTACAATACGTGAAATGAAGGAAGACGCCTGGGGAACCAATAGAGATGGAGGAAAACTGGGACTCAGATCAATGGAGTGGACCAGAAGGAAGAAACAAACAACCAAACAGAAAACAAGGAAGAAACAAGAATTCAAAAAAATGAGGAGCGGCTTAGGAACCTCCAGGACAACGTTAAACGTCCCAACATCCGAATTATAGGGGTACCAGAAGGGGAAGAGGAAGAGCAACAAGTGGAAAACTTATTTGAACAAATAATCAAGGAGAACTTCCCCAATCTGGCAAAGGAAATCAACTTCCAGGAAGTCCAAGAAGCTCAGAGAGTCCCAAAGAAGTTGGACCCAAGGAGGAACACACCAAGGAACATCAAAATTACATTAACCAAGATTAAAATGAAGGAGAGAATTCTAGAAGCAGCAAGGGATAAGGGGACAGTCACCTACAGAGGAGTTCCCATCAGACTGTCAGCTGATTGCTCAAAAGAGACCTTCCAGGCAAGAAGGGGATGGAAAGAAATATTTGAAGTCTTGAAAGGCAGGGACCTACATCCAAAATTGCTCTATCTAGCAAAGCTTTCATTTAGAATAGAAGGGAAGATAAAGTGCTTCTCAGATAAGGTCAAGTTAAAGGAGTTCATCCTCACCAAGAGCCCTTATTATATGAAATATTAAAGGGACTTATCTAAGAAAAAGAAGATCAAAAATATGACAGTAAAATGACAGCAAACTCACAGCTATTAAGAACCACACCTAAAACAAAAGCAAACTAAGCAAACAGCTAGAACAGGAACAGAACCACAGAAATGCAGATCATATGGAGGGTTAGCAACGGGGGCGTGGGAGGGAGAGAGAGGGGGAAAAGGTACAGAGAATAAGTAGCATAGACAGTGGGTAGAAAATAGATGGGGAGGGCAAGAATGGTGTGGGAAATGTAGAAGCTAAAGAACTTATGACACATGGACATGAACTAAAGGGGGGGTGTGGGTCGGAGGGGGTGTGCAGGGTGGAGGTGAATGATGGGGGAGAAATGAGACAACTGTAATAGCATAACCAATAAAATATATTTAAAAAAATTTTTAAAAGTTAGATTTAGAACAACAGTGGAATTCTGCCGTTAAATCTCACTTCCTTTAGAAGCAAATTAAACACCCACAAACACATACAGTCCTGCCTCCCTTTGCCAAATCAGGCTCATCTCAGAGTATGCCAGCCAGGAATACCTTCTCTTAGAAAAACAGAAGTCTGAATCACCTCTCCTGGTCCCAATTCCACATTCCTGGCTTCTCCCAGTCACCCCATACTTGGCTAGGCAGGTTGTCAATCTCCAACACCATCAGTCATGTTTCCATGTTTTCCAGTTCTTAATCCAAAACTGCATGGCATCTCCTCATGGTGGGCCAGTGGGTGTCCTTCTGCATCCTGTCAAACTGGGTGGTAAAGAGACCAAATGGCTGCCATGCTTGAGTTTTTGTATTCACCCCCAACTCCCTATCTCTCACAGAGCCTCCTGATTCTCATGGGGCTTTCTGCCACTTGCACAGGTGCAGTAAGCTTTCCCATCCCCAAACCAGTTTAATGGGGGACTTCTCCATTCTGGGGGACCTCTAGCTCAACACCTCATTTCAATGATGCCCATGTTTCTGATTATACTTTGATAATCTAATCATGTTATTAATTTTTCTCTTGAAGAAGAGCCAGGAATGTGACTTTCCTTTGCTGACAACAGTAATGGTCATACCATTATTTTCAACTGACACTTCTTAGTAAACAACTCTTGGCATAAGATACATAAAAGTACATCAGGATCATTCTGAATCAGACAGAATTTAATCAATAAATGACAAAAGGGCTAAACTTAACAAAATTTACTAAAATGAGAAAATTGAAGACTATATTAGTGCAAATAAAGAATTTCAAAGTTATGTCATTTACTTTTGAATCAGACTATTCATAATTAATAGAATCACAGCTAAGCTCTGTTTTCATTCTTCTAAACCACAAAGTCATATAACATATACCCTATATACCTGGTCTCCAAAACAGGAGAGGGGAGAATTTCTTGAAAATCAACCACAAACAACCAAAATGTTGTGCTCTTAGAAGAGAACAAAAATCATTAAAGACTTGTTGACCAAATATAAATGACCCATTAGACTTTGCTAGATTTAAATGATAATGTTTTATTCAAGGGTCTTAAGATTTGCAAATTGGAAACATTACCAGGGTAGAGACACCTAGCATGTTCCAAAGAAGAGAGAAAAGTTGAGAGTTCTAATAATAAAAAGTATATTCTTGAGGAGAAGAAAAAAAAAAAAGCGGTCCTGCATTCTTAGCTCCTAGATTGGTCCAAGATGTTATCTTCTGCATGTCAAGCAGTTTGGATAATGGATGGCAAGCGTTTAGACATGTGAATATTCTTTTCTAAATTTTTCATAAATGGTTATCTATAGGATACACACACACACGAGGTCTGTGTGGAAATTTTCCAGCCATTGTTAATGTAACAAGAATGGTTTACACAACATTGATGTAATCTGGCAGCCAAGGAGAGTGGACAGGAATGCATGTGCATGAACAATGATGACTTCACTGTACTAGTCAGTGGGGAAGGTGGTAGATGCCATTGAGTGAGCTTGTGTTCTGTGTGGTCATTGCATTCAAAATGACTAAATGAGTAGAGCAACAAATCTGCATCAAATTTTGTGTTAGGCTTGAACATTCCTCTGTGTAAACTATTTGGATCGTTTAGAAGGCTGTAACTATAGGCAATTGGTGATTGGTAGCTTCATTACAACAATGCAACTGCTTATGCATCACATTTTATGCAGATTTTTTTGGTGAATCATCAAATCACCCAGGTGACTCAGTCATGCTATAGCCAAGATTCGGTGCCCTCTGACTTCTTGGCTTTCCCCAAAACTAAAATCAGCTTTAAAAGGGAAGAAATTTCAGATCGTTGATGAGATACAGGAAAATATGAGGCAGCTGATGGTGACTGGGAGAACTGTGTGAGGTCCCAAGTTGTCCACTTTGAAGGGGACTGGGGTGTCATTGTCCTATGTACAATGTTTGTTGTATCTTGTATCTTCTTCAGTAAATGTCTCTATTTTTCATATTACATGTCTGGTTACCTTCTGGACAGACTATGTGTGTGTGTGTTTGTGTGTTTATGTACAACTGAAAAGATCAAAAGTTTGAGTTCTCAGACTAACTAATAAAATAAAACCTATTCCTTAAGTTTCAGCCCATTCTGATTCATGTAATTTTGTTACCCAAGCTATGCTGACTAACTTGTTTTTTTGCTCTCAGACCTATGCTACGAAAAATTTACTTTAGAAATTGAAATAGAACAAGGGTTCTACTACCTGCTGCTTAGAAAGCCAGTACTGAAGAGAGGGGTGCTGGTGTAAAGGAAAGTGGTTTGTTCTGATGCTGGTTGTCTGGAAGATGGAGGTTTATGTCTCAGAGCCCATCTTAACAATTTTAACGGAGGAGGAGGCTTCTATGATGATAAAGAGGGAAAGCAGAGAGAATAAATCAGGAGGAGGGGAATGCAAAGCACTGCTTCTCCTGAAAAGAGGAAGCATGAGATAAGAACATGACTGAGGGAATACAAATCTGCAGCTTCTCAAGATTCTTCTTCTGATTTCAGCTTCAAACAGGAATCTGCAGGTTTACTGAGAATACCTGTGGATCCTCATGGCTGGTGCCATTCAGCCCTTTCTCACCAGCAGCATACTTCTCTAAGCTGTAAGAAAGGCTAGATAAGGAATGAACACACAGGTCTTTATTACACACTCTAAAGAAACAGAGGGCTGGCCTCCGCCTTGAGGAAAAAAAGCAGAATACACACCCCTTTATTGCTTAAGTAAAATGTTGAGTCATGGTTATGAAAGCATTAATTATAAGTATTGATGTCATGCTCAAAATTGCAGTTGATTACTCAGTTGAGTATATTTTACACAGCTGTAAAATAATTGGAAACATAATATCAGCATAACAGCTAATAATTATGTTGTAGTATAACCCATCAGTGCTCTCATGTGGCACATAATTTTAGGTATCTGAGCAAATTAACAGAAAAATTGATAATCCTCAAAACTGAAATTACATAAAATATGATAGCGTGACAATTTATACATCACTACTATTTTAATTAAAGTATTTAAGATTAAGTAGCTTTTAATTAATCAAAGAAGGCCGTTCGACTGAGGTGGCTCTAATGCTGTGGCAGCCCATGTAAACAGACCAAAATCTAAACCTATGAATGTCTCAAGGCTACGTAAGCAAAATGGCTACTACAACGAAATACAAATAGCTATCATAGATCAGTGAAGTTCCTTTCTTTACTTCTACACTCTCTGTATACAATTTTGTGCCACATAAAAGTGTTTTGGTAAATGACAGACTACATATACAATGATAGTATATCAGATAGCCTATGGGTATAATAAGGTATGCCATCCAGGCTTGGGTAAGTACTGATATGTGCACAATAATGCAATTGCCTAATGATGCATTTCCCAAAACACATCCCCCATTGTTAAGCAGCACATCAATGTGTAAGTCTTTCCCCAGGATCCTGTCAGCTGAGTGGTCCTAACCACTTCCGTTTTAGTGCTGTCCCATTTGGAATGGTAAATGCTGAAATGAACTCTTAAAATTTTTGTCTTTTAGCACTATCTGTCTACATCCATGAGAAAAATGCCAGTAGTGTAATTCAGCTGAGCAAAGGGTAGATTTGATATTATTGTGCATAAGTCTGCTAAACTTGAATGGGAATTCTAAAAATCAGGATTAGTATTTCGAGGTCTTTTGACTTTGCTCTGAAAGCACCGGGACATTTTTAAGCTGGTACGATCTATTCCCCAACCCCAGCATTTTCTTTCGAAGATCATTCTATTATTTTGGTACCAATATATAGAGTAAATTCAGAAACATAGATTGTTAAAATTAAAACAAAATAGAAAAAAGTATAAATTACATATATTACATTTTATTATCACTTCCCATAAGAATCAGGGTCAAGATTCCTATAAGAAAATAAATAATTTCATACACATAGATGGTGGGGAACTTGAAAAAAGTTAGACTAACAAACTCACATAAAATATTTTATATATATTTTTTACTTTTCAGCTATAGTTTATATCCAATATTATTCTATAATAATGTCAGATGTACAGCATAGTGGCTAGACAACGATGCACTTAAGAGCTGTCCCCAGGAAATGCATTCTTAAAAGTCACAGAAAGTCATGGTAAAATCTTTTGAATGTCTTCCACTGGAGAGCAGTCTGGCATAATTCTTTAAACAAACACATGCAATCACTATAAATACTTAATTTGGCTGTAAGAGCAAATTAAAAGCACATAATTTACAAGTGAACTCACTATGATGATTATCTTTATACTCCATAGTTAGCAGTTTATTTTTAAATCAAATTTCCAGTAAAATGTGTTTAAAATTTACTATTTTTAAAAACCTATTTGTTTTCCTGTAAACAGATTGCCTTCTACCCAACACTCACCTTATTCTCATGTCTTCTGGCTGTGTTTGGCTTACATGGGAAGATGCTACTCTATATGTAAGTTCAATGATAAATTTCATGAATATGTCTGAAAAACTAAAAAAACCTAGTACTAAAAACCTAACATTCAAAATTAGCTGTTATGAAACACTCTAAATATCAGGCAATGTGCTAACCAATTTACCTACATCGTTTCACCTACCGTATTAGCAAAATATAATGAATATTTTAATTTCTAAAATTAAGCATGAAAATCAGTGCCATTATTTAAAATCAACTCTATAACACTTTTGACAAATTTTAATACAACCATAATGATATTTTCAAAACCTTTCAGTTTTCCCTAATAATTAAGACTTCATTTTTTATTACAAGTGAAAATTTGCAAAAGCTGTATCATTTGGGTTCTTTGCCATCTATTAGTAACCATACTTACTTACATATTACTCTTATTACATAATACTTTAAATGCCACTTGACTTGGATAGCTTAAGGGAAAACATTCATGAATAAAAGGTGTTTGAATACATAGTTGCTTGAAACCAATAATAAGTATACCAGATGTGTTCTCCCGTGTGACGCTCCTCCGAAGCAGGGAGTCCACAGCACTCCACTAACATCTTGAAGCAGGCAGATAGATATTCTAGAGCCCCGGTACCTCAATTGCTTCATTCTTGAGTTACATGTTTTTCACTCTCCTTTAATCCCAGAGGAATGAGAAGTGGCTACCAGACAGTTTAATTAACAAAGACAAAATAATGTCAAAAGGTGACAGAATTTGAGCACTAGACTCCAGGATAGAGAGCAAGGATAATAAAAGGCCTTTAATGGATGCTTTGCATTTGCAGCCAACTCTTAATTACTCTGCTAATGAAAGGGAGCAGGGTGGTAATAAGCATACCAGAAGTCATTCATATTTGGCTTTGGAATGCCATTTCTTACAGCAAGTTAGCATTTCTAATTGCTCCATTAGGTATGACTTCGGAATTAGTTTGTAAACTGTGCACACTCAATTCATAATGTCAGGAGAGGAGGCTGAGAAACATCCTGTAAGGACAAGGAGTTAATAGTCTAAACACCGGGTTCTGCTGTGAATAATCCACATAGGGCAAATTGTCTGAATATTATCTCTGGGTAATCCATGATGATCAATAATCAGGTGTGTAGGCTTATGCAGTCATATTTTATTCACAGCATATTCTGCAAAATTACTGTTAACTTTTTTCCTAAGTGTTATAGGTTTCATGCTGCTATTGTAAATAGGGTCTGTTCTTTCATTATATTTTTACTTGTAACTTTTATGTAGAAAACTTTTAAGTACTCATATACTAATTTCATCCTTAGCCTGATTACTGTTATTATTCCCTATAGTTTTCCAAAGAATTTTCTCTTTTCTAAGCACAAAATCAGGTCAATTATAAATAATGATCCTTGTTGTTTTCTCCCTTCTAATACTTTATTATTTCTTTCCTCCAATTTCATGGCTACTACTTCCATAAAATCATAATATAATATGGGTGAGAGAAGTCATATTTTTATTGCTTCAAAGTCAATGGGAATCTTTGATTGTAAGACATTAATTCAAGTAGACTTTTATTAAACTGCAACCCACATAAGAAAAATACAGAAAGCAAAATGGCACAGTCTACTGAATCTGCATAAAGTGAACCTGTGCATGCTCAGGACACAGAACAGGAAGGAGAACACAACAAGCACTCTACCTGACCACTCTGCCCCTTCTCAGACACTGTCCATGGGTAAGGGTCATCACTGTCACAATTGATTGTCAAAGAATAGATCTACTTTCATTTTTATGTAAACGAGGCAACATAGTGCTTATTCTGTCTAGCTTCCTTTGCCAAACATTATGTCTCCAAATTTTTTTATGTTTATCTGAATATAGTGTTAAAAATTCTCATTGTTTTTGTGGCATCCCATTGTATGCATATAGACACTTGGTTTGTTATACTATTATGAATAAGTCAGCTGCAAAGATTCTTATACTTTTTCTTGGTAAATATATATTCATGTACATGATTATATCATGTGTGAATAGTGACAATATTATACAATTTTTTATTCCTTTGAACTTTTTTTAACATTTCCTTTTTTTGAATTACTGTGCTGATTTGCACTTCCATTACAATGCTGTATATTATTATGTGATAGTGGGTACAGTTGAGTCACTCATATTCTCAGGGGGGAAACGTTCAGCAAATTTCCATTGTGCATAATGTCTGATGAAGGACTTTTGTAGATACTCTTGATCAGAGCAAAGAAGTTGCCTTCTATCCCTAATTTGCTAACAGTTTTACCATGAAATAATATGGAAGTTACAAATAGTTTCTGCAACTATCAAGAGAATGATATGATTTAATCTTTGTTAATGCACTTAATTAAACCACTCTTGCATTTCTAGACTAAACCACATTTTTTCTTTTTATACACAGCTGAATTCAATTTGCTATTTTTTATTTATTATTTCTGTAGCTTTGTTTATGAGAGAAATTGGTGTCATATTTCTTTCATATCCTCATCAGGTTTTGGTATTAATTTTAAGCTGACCTCCTAAAATAAGTACATTAAAAATTTCTATAAGAATTTGTGTTAGTGTAGTTTTATATCTTTCTTAAATATATGAGAAAAAAAAATCATCCATGAGCTAATCTGGACTTCCCATTTTTATTGATGGGATTTTAAAAAAATAGATTTGCTTAATAGGTAAAGGATTATTTATATATTCTAGATCTTTTTGTGACAAAATGGTAGATTTTATGATTAAAGAAATTGTTCTGTTTATTTTAATTGTCAAATTTATTACTGCATGATATTTCACAATTTTTATACTCTTCAAATTGTACTGAAGATCTGTAGTTAAGAGTTTTTAATTTTTGACATTGACAGACTTGTTTTTATTCCCTTATTGTGTCAAACGAACTTACTGGGCTTTACTTTTTTTCTATTGATTTCAAAAACAATTTTTGGCCTTGTTGATTTACTCTATTGTACATTGTTTTCTATTTCCATGTTATTATTTACTTTCATCTATACCTTGAGTGAGACCATTGTTTTCTAGTTTTTGAAATATTAGATTACTGATTCCTTGCCTTTCTTCATATCTAAGGTAATCCATTTCTCTCTAAGCGCCTCTTTATTTACCTCACGTAGGATGTGATGTGCTGCACGTCTTTCACAATTCAAACAAAAGTATTTTCTATATTCTGTCATGATGTCCTTTTGACTTATAAATTATTTGGAAGCATATCGCTTAATTTTTAATCTTGTGAAATTAATTGGGTATTATTTTAAAGTCAATTTTGATTACTTCATGGCACATAAAGTGCATTTTTCACAGATGTCAGGTGTAAAATTTTATATATATTTATACTTATATTCTTATATATAATATATATCAATGTATCAAGTTTTTCTTTGTATTTTTATTATTCTATATATTTTTGGTGATTTATTTTCTCAGCTCGCAAAAAAGTAGTATTAAAAACTGTTATAATTTTTAAAATATATTCTATTGATTATACTATTACAGTTATCCCATTTTTATCCTCTTTACTCCCCTCCATCCTGTGCCCCCCTCCCACCTGTAAACCCCCTATTAGTATATGTACATTCATGTCCATGGGTCGTACATATAAGTTCTTTGGCTTCTAGATTTCCTATACTACTCTTACCCTCCCCCTGTCTATTTTCTACCTACCATTTATGCTACCTATTCCCTGCACCTTTTCCCCATTACCCCCTTGCCCTCCCTGCTGATAACCTCCATGTGATCACCATTTCTGTGATTCCATTCCTATTCTATTGTTTGTTTAGTTTGTTTTTGTTTTTTTTAGGTTTAGTTTTAGATAGCTGTTTGTTGTCATTTTACTGTTTATATTTTTTAATATATTTTATTGATTATGCTATTACAGTTGTCTCATTTCTCCCCCATCATTCCCCTCCACCCTGTACACCCCCTCCCACCCACATTCCCCCTGTTTAGTTCAAGTCCATGTGCCATAAATTCTTCAGCTTCTACATTTCCCATACTATTCTTGCCCTCCCCCTGTCTATTTTCTACCCACTGTCTATGCTACTTATTCTCTGTACCTTTTACCCCTCTTTCCTCCTCCCACTCCCCTGTTGCTAACCTTCCATGTGCTCTCCATTTCTATGGTTCTGTTCCTGTTCTAGTTGTTTGCTTAGTTTGCTTTTGTTTTAGGTGTGGTTCTTAATAGCTGTGAGTTTGCTGTCTTTTCACTGTCATATTTTTTATCTTCTTTTTCTTAGATAAGTCCCTTTAACATTTCATATAATAAGGGCTCTTGGTGATGATGAACTCCTTTAACTTGACCTTATCTGAGAAGCACTTTATCTTCCCTTCTATTCTAAATAAAAGCTTTGCTGGATAGAGCAATCTTAGAAGTAGGTCCTTGCCTTTCAAGACTTCAAATACTTCTTTCCAGGCCCTTCTTGCCTGGAAGGTTTCTTTTGAGAAATTAGCTGACAGTCTGATGGGAACTCCTTTGTAGGTGACTGTCCCCTTCTCCCTTGCTGCTTCTAGAATTCTCTCCTTCATTTTAATCTTGGCTAATGTAATTACGATGTGCCTTGGTGTGTTCCTCCTTGGGTCCAACTTCTTTGGGACTCTCTGAGCTTCTTGGACTTCCTGGAAGTCGATTTCCTTTGCCAGATTGGGGAAGTTCTCCTTGATTATTTGTTCAAATAAGTTTTCCACTTGTTGCTCTTCCTCTTCCCCTTCTGGTACCCTTATAATTTGGATGTTGGGACATTTAAAGATGTCCTGGAGGTTCCTAAGCCGCTCCTCATTTTTTTGAATTCTTGTTTCTTCCTTGTTTTCTGTTTGGTTGTTTGTTTCTTCCTTCTGGTCTACTCCATTGATTTGAGTCCCAGTTTTCCTTCCATCTTTATTGGTCCCTTGTGCGTTTTCCTTCATTTCATTTATTGTAGCCTTCATTTGGTCATCTAATTTGTGAGCGAAATCACCCAATTCTGTGAGCATCCTGATGACCAGCGCTTTGAACTGTGCATCTGATAGGTTGGCTATCTCTTGGTCGCTTAGAGGAATTGGCTCTGGAGCTTTGATTTGTTCTCTGGTTTGAGCCTTTTTTGTTGTTGTTGTTGTTGTTGTTTTTCTTTTTCTTTTTTTTTTTCTTTTTTGGTCTGGTCACAGCTATTATGTAGTGAGGGGTGGAGCCTTATGTGTTCTCCAGTGTGGGGCAGCCCAGTCTCTGGGTAGTGATGCTGTCTGTGGGGGCGGGGTCCAAGAGGAAACCATGGAACTTGCTCAGCTCTCTCTTAGATCCCAGTCCCTTCCACTGCTTCCCCTTCGTCTGGATTATCTGCACACAAATGTGGGACCACCTGGTCAGCCAGCCACCTTGCTCGGCCTTGCTTAGTCTGCACCATTGCTATCCTGTGCCTGGGGTCCTCTAGCCACCACATGTGGGCCTGAGGTCTGCCAGCCACTGCAGCCTGTGTACCCGGGTCCGCCAACCTCCACTTTTTCCTGCTGCGACTCCACCCCTCTTACCAGTCTGGATGATTGGTTGTTGGACTTCCATACAGTTCAATTTTCTATTAGTTCTGATTGTTTTCTTGTTTCTAAATCTTTGTTGTCCTTAATTTTCGTTGTGCGAGGAGGCACAGTGTGTCCACCTATGCCTCCATCTTGGCCAGAAGTCCCTGTTTATATTTTGGATCGGCTTCTTTTTCTTAGATAAGTCCCTTTAACATTTCACATAATAAGGGCTTGGTGATGATGCACTCCTTTAACTTTACATTATCTTGGAAGCACTTTATCTGCCCTTCTATTCTAAATAATACCTTTGCTGGATAGAGTAATCTTGGATGTAGGTCCTTGCTTTTCATGACTTTGAATACTTCTTTCCATCCCCTTTTTCCTGTAAGGTTTCTTTTGAGAAATCAGCTGACAGTCTATGGGAACTACTTTACAGGTATCTCTTTCCTTTTCTCTTGATGTTTTTAAGATTCTCTCCTTATCTTTAATCTTGGGTAATGTAATTATGATGTGCCTTGGTGTGTTCCTCTTTGGGTTCAATTTCTTTGGGACTCTCTGAGCTTCCTGCAATTCTTAGAAGTCTATTTCCTTTGCAAGATTAGAGAAGTTCTCTTTTATTATTTTTTCAAATAAGTTTTCAATTTCTTGCTCTTCCCCTTCTCCTTCTGGCACCTGTAGGATTCAGATGTTGGGATGTTTAATGGTGTTGAAGTTCCTAAGCCTGCCCTCATTTTTTTTGAATTCTTGTTTCTTTATTCTGTTCAGGTTGACTGTTTATTTCTTCCTTTTGGACCAAACCATTGATTTGAGTCCCAGTTTCCTTCCCTTCACTGTTGGTTCCCTGTACATTTTCCTTTATTTCAGTTTGCATAGCCTTCACTTTTTCCTCTATTTTGTAACCATACTCAACCATTTCTGTGAGCATCCTAATTACCAGTGTTTCGAACTGTGCATCTGATAGGTTGGCTATCTCTTTATCACTTAATTGTATTTTTTCTGTAGCTTTGATCTGTTCTTTCATTTAGACCATTTTTTTTTTTTCTGTCTCTGAACACCTGTTACGTAGTAAGGAACGAAGCCTTAGATATTCACAAGGATGGGGCAACTGCATCGCTGCATTTTGGCACTATATGTAGGGGAGGGGTCTGAGAGGGAACAATGCTGCTTGCCTGCCTCTGGGCCAACTTTTAGTCATTTCCTCTGCTACCCACAAACAAATTGAGGCTTTCTGGTGCTGACTCCCCAGTGGGTAGGTTTGTGTACATTCTGGGACCCTATAGTTCTCTCCAACAAACTCTCCTGTGAGGCCAGGAGTTTCTCCTGCCTCTGCAACCCTCAGTTTTTTTTCAGTCAGAGGTTTTGAGGCTTTATTTTCCTGGGTTGCACAGCCTCTCTTACCCTCCAGTTGTTCCTTCCTGTTTATCTGCATGCAAATGTGGGACAGCCTGGTCTTCTAGCCTCAGACTTGCCTGGTCCACCAGCTGCCGCACTGTGTGCATCCTCTCCACCCCAGCTAACCGTCTCCGCCCCTCCTACCAGTCTGGATGAATGTTTCTTTAACTCCTTGGTTTTTGGACTTCCCTACAGTTTGAATTTCTGGAAATTCTGATTGTTTTTGTTTTTAAATTTGTCGTTGTCTTTCTTTTTGTTGTGCGAAGAGGCAGCAGTACATCAACCCATGCCTCCATCTTGGCCGGAAGTCCAAATTTTATTATTTCTTTTCTTCTGCTGACTTTGAGTTGCTTTTGTTCTTCTTTTTCCACTCTTTTAAGATGTAACACTAGGTTTTCTAATTGGTATTTCACATTTCTTGAGATAGGCCTGTAATGACATAATCTTCCCTCTTATTACTTTTTTCACCATATCTCAGCAGTAATTTTATGTCACATTGTCATTCTCATTCATCTCTGAATAGCTTATGATCTCACCTTTTATTTCTTCTTTGACTCAGTTACATTTCAGTAGTATATTGCTTAATCTCCACATATTTGTGAGTTTATTTCTTTTTTACAATTGATTCTTAATTTCAAAGCATTGTGATTAGAGAATATACTTGATATCTTTTCAATCTTCTTAAATTTGTTGAGGCTAATTTTGTAACTCAATATATTGTCAACTCTAGATAATATTCTGTATGCACTGGAAAAGAAAGTATAATCTGACATTCTGGAATAAAAGACTCTGTAAATGTCAATTATGTCCATTTGGTCTTATGTGTTAGTTAAAGCCAATATTTCTTTATTGTTTTTTTATTGTTGTATAACAAACAAGCTCTTGAATATATCAAACAATTCTACTGTTTTGTTTAACTTCTCTCTCTCTATATATATATATATAGATATATACACATATATATATTTCAACACCTATGTTCCACTTTTACTACCTTTATTTTAATATTTTAATAAATTTTAACTCATTCATAGATTAAAATAATTTGTTCCTTAAAAATGATAGTATTTATTAATTTTTTTCTGTCAAAATTTAATTCTATATACTGGATTACAAAAATTAAGATTATATAGAAATTACTGATAAGGTATCCCTCAAAGATACGTATTGATTTCTTTTACCCAAAAAAATTAAACTTTCGAGCTGCTTTTTGGGCAATAAGGATCATCAACTGAGCTTGTTTTGGCAGCACATATATTACAACTGGAATGATACAGAGAAAATTAGCATGAACCCTGAGCAAGGATGACATGCAAATTCATGAAGAGTTCCATATTTTAAAAAAAGGAAAAGAAATCCCCACCAAATTGAAAAGCTGCTTCTACAATTAGTTTATGCCTTGTGTATTTAACATTATTATATTTACTGCCCCAACTTTTATGACTCCTGATGACTCATTTAGACTGAATTTATTATTATAAAATGCTCCTGCTTGTCAAGATTTAGATTACTTTAGATGTGCCTTTGAATAAGACAAAGACACATAGTCTTACTTGTTTTTTATATAATTGAAAGACAAAGATTTTTGTATAATTTTATTTTATTTTTATTATATCACTTTTAATACTTTTATTTTCTCCCTTCTGTGATTGATAACCTCTACATTTTATTTTGCTGTGTATGCATGTTTGTGTCTCTGTGTTGGTGTGTGTGACTATTTCTCCTACTGACTGCAGTCAGATCACTGTTACTGGTACTTTTATATGACATAATTAAGTTGATTCATTAATGTTAGCTGGTTTAAAAGTAGCAAACATTTATCATATGGTGGCATTTTTTCTATGTGCTTTGAATCAATTAATTCCTTTCGTTTGTACTACAACCGTGTGTGACAGACACTACTATTACTTTTATTTTGTTGATGAAAAAATAAAGCATGTAGAAGTTTCATCCCTTTGCCAAATTGACATTCTCAATAAGTAGTAGTAGAGCTGAGACTTGAGCCAAGGTGGTTGATGCCACAGCACTGTGTGTTACACTACTAA
This sequence comes from Glossophaga mutica, assembly GCA_039655065.1. Classification (NCBI taxonomy): domain Eukaryota; kingdom Metazoa; phylum Chordata; class Mammalia; order Chiroptera; family Phyllostomidae; genus Glossophaga; species Glossophaga mutica. Next base: position 167,710,588 of record CM077304.1, on the reverse strand, counting down.
ATTATTTGTCTCTGGTGTTTAACTGAAAAAGAAGGTGACGCAATTGAAAACTTTAAAAGATGAGGAAATTATGCCATTTACATTTCCTATCATGTTTCTCTACCCACAATGTCATAATGTTAATATAGATAGTCAAGAAAAAATGGGGAATCACCTCATTGGCCAAGATGGTACAGGGGATGTTTTTATACTGAGTACCCAAAAGCTAGAATGGTGAGTGGAGAGGGCTCAAGCACACCAAAGGCTGGCAAGATAACTGGATAGAAAAAAAAGCCATATCCTCCCTATGCCTATAAGAATGGTCAGCTTTATCTGGAAGGGGTAACAGTGTTTGAGATGGGAGTCCACTATTCTCGCAGGTCTTAGCACCTATCTCACAGTCTGGCTTCTGTTGGAGCAAGCAGCTGACCCTGCTTTTTGGTTACAATGAGGTTTGCTTTATGTCTATTCTTGTGGCTATCCTACTATATAGCATGTCCTAGTTAAAGTTTCTAAAGGACATTGTTTTGATTTTATCTAAGTAAATGTCTCAGCATTTAGCCCCCAGCTATTTTCTGTTAGAGGCACTCTGTTTTCTTGGCTTTCTAATTGCTACTTCCTCAAGGCTTTTTGTCATCTGATTGGTTGCTTTATTATTTTTACTCTCCCTGGGTATGACTTTCAAATCAGCTTTCTTCCTTTTCTCTCTGGTTTTCTATTCCTTGTTATTCTTACATTAAACCTTGGATTTTAGTATCATTTTTATGCTAACTATTCTCAAAATTTTATTTTTATCCCAGAATTATTAACTAAGCAGAGACTGGCATATTCAGTGGCCTATGTGGTTACTAGATCTCCTGATTATGGTAAAATGTCTATTTTAATTGCATTTACATGTTCCAAAATAAACATGTAAATATTTACCTCAAAACTGCCCTCTGCTTCAAGTTTCCTTATCTGAGTAAAATGGGGTTTTCACACTGTAGACACCAGATGCTTAGGCCAGAAACTTACACGTCATCCTCCTTTTTCTTCATTTTCACTTCAGATCTTTCAATATCTCTGGCTCTTTTGTGCCTAAAATATGACAAAATTATTAATGTCTCTGAATAAACTCTAACATCATCAAAATGAAGTCATTGTCATAAGAAATATGCAAATATTACCTAACTATTCTCTTCTCATTGACTAAACATATCACCCCCCAAAAACGATCTCCTTAAAAAATAAAAGAAATTATGTCACTTGCTTCTTAAAACATTTGATGATTTTCAGTTGAGAGTAGGAAAAGAACATTCTATTTACAAAGAGACTTAACTGTTTAGCTATTCAATCCTCTCAATCTTTTGTCACCGAAATTTCTCCACACTAATCTGTATATACTTTTTAAAAAGCCAAGTGCTTCTTCTTTAAAAGTCTGAGGACACATCAAAAAGATGGTTGTCTATGAACCAGGAAGTGGGTCCCCAGCAGACACTGAATCTGTTGGTGCTTTGGTCTTAGACTTCCCAGACTCCATCCAGAATCTTTTGGTGCATGCTCAGTGTATTTTTCAGCACTTGGCAGGCCATCGTGAAGTTGCATCACCTTTTCCCTTTTTCTGGAATGGCTCAGTCCAGTAGGCCTGTTTTCTGGTTACCAGTTTTGGATATGGAATCTTTCTGTATGGGTCTAAGCACCTGCTTTTAAAATCTGGCAAACCTGCCTTAACTTGCCTCACTTGCAGTAGTTCCCGAGACAGATACGAAGCTTTAAAAGAGCTGGATTGTAATACAATCAGTCAGCTGTTGACAAAAACTTGCTGAAGTACTTAGCATACCACGAAAGCCAAAAAATTTCAATATCTATGTCTGTTAACTAAGTATGAGAGGATTATAAAGAATTAAAACTTAACTTCTGAACACAAATGTTGTTATTCTTTATACTTTTGGCATTTAGAGTTGATATAAAGAAATGTTGTTTTTGTTTTTGTTTTTGTTTTTGTTTACTTTTTTACTCAAGGTCTTGGGTATGTACCTGCAGATTATTCTCCTGCTTTGTTTGAAAATATAGTTCTATCATTCACTTCTGAACTCAGAGTGAATAACCTTAATGGTTTTAACACTCGAAGGTGGAAAATGCAAACTACAACATCAATGAGACACTCATCTGATTATGAGGGAAGGAGAAGAACTCCAGGAGGTTGCTGAGGGGAGCATAAATAAACAGGTACAACCACGTTGGAGAACAATTTGACAGCACCCTGCTAAGGACCTACAAACAGAACTGTTTGTAAAGCTCAACCTTGCTGTACATTTATACAGAAATAAATAAGTTAAATAATGGTACTTTATAAAGGTTGAAATGCTAAAAAATACCTTTCCTGCTTAAAGGCCATTATACCTCTTATTTCTTTCCTAGAAATAATCCTCCTTCAATCTTTGGACCATCTTTTTTTTTTTTTTTTATTACTTTCAATATTCTCTAAAGCCCTCTGTAATCACTCCATTCATTATCTCAGCTGCATATGATTTCTTACTTACACTTACCAAAATTTATAGTTATTTTAATTATTTCTTGACTGCTCAGTTTTCAGAAGTGCACTATACTGTAATGTAAGCCCCATTAGACCAGAATCCACACATGTCTTCTGCATTTTATTCCAGGATCATAAAGAAGAAACTCTATAATTATTTACTGAATGCATTCATAAAAAACAACTAAATATTAATTTTACCTTGAATACAATTTAAATGTTTATTAGTTCTATTTAATTTTTGGAAAATATTTATTCAAGGGTAATTTGAATGTATGAATTTTCTTTAATATTTGTTGTATATTAAAGTTTAAGTGAATCAGTCTTCCAGAAATAAGTTCTATTTGCAGTAGCCATTATTATCTCTGTACTTCTTTTATTTATCAATATGTTTTTTCTGCAGTCATTTTAGTCATTTGTAGCTTTTGTCCAAGTTAAAAATTTTGGCAACAGCTATCTCTTCTTTTCTTTGTTGTTCATAGCTTTAATATATCGGCCTTCACTCTGGTTAATTTCATTGGACTCTTTCATTTTATTTCATTGTTTTATTTTAGTACATCAATTCTGGCTTCATTATATTGAATTTATGTAAAAGTCTAAATTTTTCTATAACTTGAAACACTTGTGAACTTTCTACCTTACATTTATTTATTTAGTATGACCATCTCTTTTGATTTGTTATATTATATCTTTGTGTAAGTATCTGATAATTTCTTTAATTTACTTGCATCTAACAGGAGTGGTTCAATGACCTTTAATCAGTTTTCTATATAACGTAAATAAAATTAGCCATTATATTCTTTTTGACGCACGACAAACTAGTTTTATTGCATTTTTTAAATCTTTGGACTACATATTTAATATTATATGTGTTTCTCTTTATCCTGGAAAAGGCGTTGTCAGATAAGGGAATATTTGAAGGGATATTTCAAATATATTCTGGTTAGTTTCAGCTGTCAAGTAGGGCTTTTTAAATGCTCTTTATGAAGACCTTTAGAGTATTTGGGGGTACCCTAAAGCTTTGAAATACTTGACCAGTTGTAGAAAATATCCTTTGATATTAAAAAGCCCCAAATGCTCAATCACTATAATTCACTCTAATTCTCAGAGTCTTGACCATTTTTATCCCAGCTTAAAGAGCAAGAGCAATTAAAGAAATGTGTAATTAATGTTTCCATTGCTGTTAGTCAGCATCTGGAAGTAGAATTCCATGTGTGGCTTTCTCTTTATAAGTCTCTTAATCTCGTAGCTACTCCACGAGATTTAGTACTTCCAGTTCTTTCTTTTCCTCTGTTAAACCTCTCTAAGTCTGTAGTTAGTTCCAAGTAATTTTTATTATTCTCCTCTAATTTAAAGGTTTTCTTTTAATTAAAAACCTAAAACAGAAGGAGTGCTTGACAATCAAAGAAATAACAAAATTATCGAAAGCTTTGTGGGGGTAATAAACATTCTGAAGATTGCACAAGGCTTCAGTTTGCTTTCCATAACATTCCAAAGCATATAACTAGACATTTTAGAAGTTTGTTTCCAAAAAGGAGAAAGAATTATAGGCATTAGGTAAAACAATAAGAAATGAAAGAAGAAAGTAGGAAGAGACGACCAGAGAGCAAAAGAGGATGTCTAGGCACATAAAAGCAGAAGCCACAGAATTCAGGAATGAAATAAACAAAAGGCTTGAGGAAAAAGTAAAGGCTAAATTATTTGTAGTGTAATAGAGAATAAGCAGTCTGACAAACACAATATAGTACACAAAGTAGAGAAATACCACAACTATCACTCAAACAAACTAGAAGAAAACAGAAATGAAAAAGTAAAAGTTATCAGGGAGAAAATGATATGAATTGATTACAAAGTAAATTTATCAAATAATTATTTGAAGTGTTCAAAGAAGAAAACTAAGATAATCACCTAAATATATATTTTAGGTTACACTTCAAATGAAAATTGTCTGAAAGAAAAACATTTAAAACTGTATAAACTACATATATAAGTATCAGATCTGTGCCAGGGGAAATTAAACTACAATAGTTAAGAATAAGACAAGATTAATAATAAATGCATTCATTAAAATTTAAACATTAAAAACAAAATATTTGGACAAAAAAGTCTTTTTAAGAAATCCTTTTTAATAGAATAGCTAGGATGCTGTTCAACTTCTCTTTAGCTGCATTCAAAGTGAGAAGACAATGGCATGAAACCCAGTAGACACTCATGGAAAGAAAATCTGAGACAAGAGATTCCACATCAACAAGTACAAATGCAGTAAATACATTTAACTTGATATTTTTACAACATTTGTTTTAGAATAAAAATGTAAGGATAAAAGTGACAAAATGAAATGTAAATGAAGCGATAAGGGAACTCAAGAGTTAAGAAATTTTGAGCTTTAAGTTTAAGTTCATAAGCTTAGTAATTAATGTATGTAAAAATATATTGTTCCAGGAACATGGATGTATGACCCACCCAACTCCAGCAGACCCACAGACAATTCAACCTTTGTGCCCCAGGACTGCAAGCAATCAGGATGATATCTGAGCCGTTATGCTTCAGGGAGGGAATATCAGCAGACCGGGACACAGAAAAAGAATTGCTGGTCAGCAGATGAAGAGCTGCTAGGAAAATGGCCAGACTGCAGCCTTTATCTGATTAACCTTTTTCCTGAATTGCAAACTCTTTATCTACACCTTTCTTATAAAAATGGTCAGTTTGAGATGAGATGTAAGATGGTCTTTTAGGGTACATAACCCACCATCTTTGTCTTCTCACATCATGGGCCATCCGAATAAAATGTCCGTAGAGATTCACTCCTTGTCTCTATTTATTGCTCCTGGTAGTAACAGGTGGCCCAAATACCGACTTTTCCAGTTTCAGAAGGAAAAGGAGAGCAGCTAGAAAATACAATGATCTCACTAATTGTCTTATATGAGCTTAAATTTTAAAGAGTATACTAAGGTACACTGAAAAAAAATAATTTACAATTGAATAATAAGGAGAAGAAAAGAAAATATAGAAAAATTACTCAATTTCTTTATATAATCATTCAAGTATCTACCTAATGAATACTACTTTTAAAATAGGACTTACAGAGTAACACATACAAAAACATATTTTAGAAAAAAATGTCTACCTAAATATTGAGAAAAGGTACAATCAGATGCAGAAGAAATAGGCCACATAGTAAAAGACTATGGAATCAAGAAGATAAAATAGCCTTTCAGTTGAACGTTGAGAAAATACCCTATAAATACAACATACGGATTCCACTAAATGTAGAAACCTTAATTTCCTTTTTATGTTCAAGTTCAGTTCTGATTAATAAATGAATACATATTTGATAATTATACTGTCTCATTCAATTTATGAAGCACTCAAATTAACTGACCATCTGTCTGTTTTCAGCAGAAAAATAATTCAAATATTGTATTGGCTTTTAATTTAAATAACAGATGTCCAGCTAATATTCCTTGTTTTCTCAATGATTTATGAACTGTCATTAAAAAACATTGGGGAGGGCAAGAATAGTATGGGAAATGTAGAAGCTAAAGAACTTATGACACATGGACATGAACTAAAGGGGGGAATGTGGGTGGGAGAGGGTGTGTAGGGTGGAGGGGAATGATGGGGGAGAAATGGGACAACTGTAATAGCATAATCAATAAAATATATTTAAAAAAATAAAAATAATTTAAAAAATTGGGAAAAAGAGTACATACTTTGGAACCATTAAATGAGTAAATTTTCAATTATAAATGTAATTTGCTTAATATTAATAATGAACAAAAATTAAATTACTTTTAAAAAGTGAAAACAAACTGTACTGTATATTAAAATCTAAATGTTATTTAGAACTCTTATATAACACATAGGTTTATAGGTAGTCAGACAAATGGACACATTTAGAGAATCCCTTAATATTTCACTAAAATTAAATTCTAATAATTTACATATTCTTAATTTCGGTACTTACTGAGGGATCAGGGGACTGCTATTTACCAATGGAAATCTCAGGTTTCTCATCTGTAAGTGGAATTGATATCTACCTAACTGACAAAGTAGTACATGCAAAATTTAGTACTTTCTCTCAATAATTACTAATTACTGTACAAATTAGCTGTCTTCCATTTCTTGGCAAAGTTTATGTATGTGTGCAAGCATGTATCATGTGCTTTCAATTGTTCATGAAAACTGCAAGAAAGTAAATGTTACAAAATATTTTTAGATATCCATTTAATACTCATTTCATACTATATTGCATTTTTACTTTTTAGCACACTTTTGTAACTTCCTATGAGTGATAGAAGGATGATAAATATTAATGCTATTAAAAGTAATAGTTCATTGAGTGCTTATTCTGTTGTTATTTTTAAAGCATTTTTAAACTGTTTATTTAATTCTAATAGTGACATTCTGTTATTCACATTATTATTGATGAGGAAACAAAGGAGAAAATACGCTGAGGAATTTCACAAGGTTGTGCATAAGTAAATGATGTGACAACATAAATTAACTGCAAAACTCTCATCCTTAAGGACCTTGCTCACTGGGGAGAGGAGTAAAGGGAGGGGAGTTATGGGTTCAATAGGTTTAGCAGCCTATATCATTTTAAAAAGTGGAGGCTAAACACTGAAAATACCTAAATCAAGTTACTTTAAAATTATACATAGTTTGACTCCCAACAAAAATAAAAGCCCTGGACCAGATAACATTACAAGTAAATTTTATGAAACATTATGAGAACTAACACCTTTCTTTCTCAAACTATTTCATAAAATTCAAGAGAAGGGAAGGCTCCTAAACTCATTTGAAAGGGCCAGTATTATCCTAATTCCAAAACCAGATAAAGACATCACAAAGAAAGAAAATTATAAGCCAATATCTTTGGTGAACATAGATACTAAAATCCTTAACAAAATATCAGCAAATCAAATACAGCGATGCATCAAAAAACCATACACCATGATCAAGCGGGATTTATTCCAGGAATTCAAGGTTGATACAACATTCATGTGGGGGCCCCTGTCTTGGGTGCCAGATGTGGGGGGGCTCCACCTGCAGAGCTCCATCCCTCCGTCACAGATGAAAATAAAAACTACCAAGACATGACTGCTTGGGGAGGAAAGGTGGTCAAACTCTCAGAGGAGAATGACCTAGAGCCACTTCCTCACTAGGCTTTTATTGGGCTCAAATACACGGGAATACAGGTATGTCAGGTGACAAGGATCAAACAATGGTTAACATTTCAAAGAAATCTGAGGGCTTAATCTGAGTCAGTGTCTGTCAGGAAAGGGGGTTGCCAAACTTTGGGAGACATACTCATTTCCTCCTGGGACACTTATCACCTAAGTGAGAGCACTCTTAGCAAAGCAGGTCTCATAGGGCTTTAGGAATTCTTTCTTATGCCCGATCACCCAGGGAGCCGTCCTGGCTGGCACAGGGCTGCACCACTCGCCCTCACAGTTTCAGGCTTTAAGCCGATTAAGAAGCAGAAGACATCTCCCAGATGGAAATGAGGACTCAGGCTATGTCAGAATAGCCAGGGGGCGAGGGTCCATCACATCCTCTTTGCTGTAGCCCCCCAAATCTTTCCGTGAGGCCTCCCAAGTGGTTGCGTCTGGCTTAGATTGTCCCTCCCATGAGGAGTCTTACCCGTCATTGACTGCCAACCAAGCATTGGGGCCAGAGATGGATGAGGCAGAAGCAGTGCTCCTGCCAGGGAGATAAGCTTTATCTCCTTAGTAGGTCACGTCCTTGTGACAGAACAGACCCAGATGCAGTGGGTCCCTTGGGCTCTTACACAGCCCACCATGCGGTGAGGGTTACAACTCCTGAAACCAGGCTGAATGGTCCACAACACATTCACAAATTAATAAATGTGATTCACCATATTAACAAAATGAAGGATTAAAAACCATACAATCTTATCAATAGATACAGAAAACTCATTTGATAAAATCCAGTACCCATTTATGATAAAAACTCTCAGCAAAGTGGAGATAGATGGAACATTCCTAAACACAATAAAGGTCATATATGACAAACTCACTGCCAGCATAATACTCAGTGGGCAAAAACCACAAGCATTCCCCTGAAGATTGGAAACAAGGTAGGGATGTCCACTTTCACTTCTCTTATTCAACATAGTATTGGAAGTCCTAGCCACAGCAATCAGACAAGAAGAAGAAATGAAAGTATCCGAAGTGGAAAGGAAGAAGTAAAATTGTCATTGTTTGCAGATGACATGATACTGTACATAGAGAACCCCAAAGATTCCACCAAAACACTACTAGAACTGATAAATGAATTTGGCAAAGTAGCAGGATACAAAATTAATATCCAGAAATCACTTGCATTTTATATGCCCATAATGAACTATCAGAAAGAGAAACTAAGAAAACAATCCCATTTACAATTGCTTCAAAAAGATTAAGATACCTAGGAATAAATCTAACAAATGATGTAAAAGTTATAACACTCTGAAGAAAGAATTTGAAGAACATACAAATAAATGGAAACACATACTATGCTTGTGGATAGGAAGAATTGCTATTATTAAAATGCCCATACTACCCAAAACAATCTATACATTCAAAGCAATTCCTATCAAGATTCCAATGACATATTTCACAAAACTAGATCAAATATTTCAAAAAATTACAGGGAACCCCAAAAGGCCCTGCATAGCAACAGCATTCCTGAGAAAGATGAACAAAGCTGGAGAAATCATGCTAGGTAACCTAATATCAAACTATAATACAAGGCCATAGTAATCAAAACAACCTGGCAATTACATAAAAACAGATACCTAGATCAATGGAACAGAACAGAGAGCTCAAAAATAAACTCACACTTTTATAGCCCATTGATATTTGACAGAAGAAGCAAGCATATGAAATGGGCTAAAGATAGTTTATTCAATAAATGGTGTTGAGAAAATGGACAAACATGTGCAGAAAAAAATGAAACTAGACCACATTCTTACACCACACACAAGAATGGACTGAAAATGGGTCAAAGACTTAAATATTTGACCCGAAACGATAAAAATCCTAGGGCACATAGACAGCAAAACATAGGACATTGCTCGTAGCATTTTTTTATCAGATGTATCTCCCCGGGCAAGGGAAACAAAAGGAAAAATAAACAAATGGGACTACATTAAACTAAAAAGTTTTTGCACAGCACAGGAAATCATCAACAAAATAAAAAGCCAACCCACAGAATGGGGGGTTGGCTGCCAATACATTTGATTAGGAGTTAATATCCAAAATTTATAAAGTACCTATAAAACATAACACACAAAAAACAAACAACTCAATTTAAAAAATAGGTAAAGGTCCTAAGCAGACACTTCTCCAAAGAGGACATGCAGATGGCCAATAAACATATGAAAAGATGCTCAACCTCACTGATCATCAGGGAAATTAAAACCACAATGAGATACCACCTCACACCTGTCATTAGTACATTAAAAAAAAAAAAAGTGTTCACAAGGATGTGGAGAAAGAGGAACTCTTTTGCACTATTTTGGCAATGCAGATTGGTGCAGCCACTAAGGAAAACAGTCTGAAGAAACTTTAAAAAGTTAAAAAAGGATATGCCTTTTGACCCAGTGATTCCACTTCCAGGAGTATGTCTGAAAGAATCCAAAATACTAATTCGAAAGAACATAAGCACTCCTACACCCATCACAGTGTTATTTATAATTACCAAGATATGGAAGCAGCCCAAGTGTCCATCAATAGGTGAGTGGATAAGACAACTATGGGATATTTACACAGTGGAGTATTACTTGGCTGTAAAAAAGAAAATTTTACCCTTTGCAACAGTGTGGAAGGTCCTGGAGACCTTTATGCTAAATTAAGCCTGTCAGAGAAAGACAAATACCACACATATGATTTCACTCATCTATGGAATCTAATGAACAAACTGAACTAACAAACAAAATGGGGGCAGACTCATAGATGGAGAGCAGATGACGGCTAGTGGTGTGGGGGGAAGTTTGGGGGTGGAGGGATTGAGCAAAAAGGAAAAGGACTCATGGACATGGACTACAGTGTGGTGATTGCTGGGTGGAGGGGGTAAAAGGGGACTAAATAGTAATGGAAAAGAATACAATAAAGACTGAATCGAGAAAAAATAAATAAATATCAAAAATATATACAGGGTTTGTGAAAAATTTATGTCAAGAAGTGAATGTCCTTGAGAAATCTTTATCTTTTCTTTCCTCAAACTTGTACTGTTTTAGATTCACAGAAAATGGCATATGAGAAAAAGGACTTGAGTAAAAATGGTTAGTTAAGTACTATTTACAGACACTCCATCCTGATTTACATGTGTGTCTTTGACATTATTTTCTGAAACTTTCCTAAAATTTATGTTTCTCCTTTCGAAATGGAGAAGAGCTCATCTGTCACAAAAAGTTTGTTTGTCTACTTAAACAAATTTATTTATAAATACTTAGGGTAATAAAATGAGCTTTACTATCATAACCACATGATATAAAATAATCTACTGGTAAATGTTTAAATTAAGGATTGTGGCAGTTAATACTAAAGGAAAACAAATTAGTTAAATTAGTCGTGTTCTCATAGCTCCTTTGGAACTTTTCTAAAACTCATCCCTTAAATACTAGAGATACTCTGGGCTCTGTGGATCTAGGTCTTTTCCTTCAGAACTCTCCTTAGATGATTTTCTTTATTTCTGTATAGTTGATATCACAAAAGCTTCAAAATGTCTCACTTGTGAACTGAAGACTTGACCATACAAGAAAGTATTCGTTGCCCTCTGAACAGCTCTCCCATATCTAAAACTTCTCAGATCAGATACCGAAAACAGGAGCTATGCAAGTTATTTTTAGATAATTTAATATAAGAAATTTTGATACTAGGAGATTGAAAATGCAAAAATAGAATGTTGAGGTGACAAGGAGATATCCTAAATTAATTACAGCAGGCCAGTTGGTAGAAGGAAAATAGGAGTCTAATCAGTTAAAAAATTCAGGGTAAAACCAACAAAAGACCATTACATTCCTGAGTGTGTATTGGAACTTTGAATTAACTTCTAGGAGGCTATTTCCAAGATTATCCAAAAGAGTGAATAGTCAGTGACACAAACCCACAATACACCACACTTCTTGCTTTAAACTTTCTTGCATTCAACTTCTTGTACACGAGCTTTCTAGACCCTTGGCCACAAGTAATCCAAAGAAGCAAATACTTCTTTCTTACATATCCCGAAACTAGCCCTGCTTCACTTTCTCCCAAACCCTTTACCTGTAGCCAAAGTAAATTCTTTCAAAATGGTTTACGTCTTTCTTCTCCCTACTTAATGTATATATATTAAAAAAAAAAAAAAAAACAAAAAAACAAAAAAAACTGTCAACTCCAGGATGGCAAACATGTTGCTTTTTCCACCCAGTATTGCTGGTGGTTTAGAGTTCATGCCGCATGACCTGGTCCTTTATTAGCCCAATAAATCCTTTCCTTCAGAAAAGTTTTCAGGCATGACACTTTTAGTCTTTTGTTTGCTTTTGTTTAACAGAGGCAGCAAAAAGATAGTAAATGCAAGAAGCAACTATCATTGCTAGGGGATATATAATAATGGTTCATGCACAGGTTAAAGTAATGACAACAGTAATAAAAGTAGGTTAAAAGATGTTTAGGAGATACAATTAAAAGGGCTCGGTATTTGATTGGATGTCTGGAAGAGAGAAAGACAAAGTGTAGAAAAAGCTGTTTAGGTTTTGGTTTGGGAAACTACTGCTTGAATCAGGGAAAGAGGATCAGGTTTTTGTGTTGGCTTTCACATGTAAGGGGTTTAAGAGGGACAGCAGTGCCAGAGTCCACCTGGATGCCCCAGTTCCAATCTCACTCCTGCTGCTCTAAATCTCATGTGAACTCTAGAGGAGGCAGCGAGTTCAACATATGTAATTCCGAGTGCAGTACAATTAAAATTCGGGTCTGATTTTCAGCCAATTTTTTTCCTGTGGTTTACAAGATAAGATTATTTTAGGGCCACTAAGTAAAATCTCTGGTTTTCTGATGTTGACTTAAAATGAGAGACTAAAGCTCTAACCTGTTTATTTTATTTGTATTAGTTCCTCTATGAAGTTATAAACAACCATCCTGCCTCCAAGCTTCTGTATTCTTTAAAAAAATAACTTAAAAAATAAAATTTGCCTTCGATAATGAAAAAGAACATAAAATTAGAGGAGAGTGGACTCTTTGAGAAGGGGGCTATAATTGTTTTATAAACATAAGTAGAAAATTATTTTAATCTGTACTACTTAATTTTTAATAAACATTAATGTATCACTAATGTAATTACATAAATGCACAAAAGTTTAAAGAAATTCATTATTTTTTTATTTTCTTGAACATAGTGCCACAAAATTTGTGAGACTATTCAAGTAGGCATGAGATGATGAGATGGTTTAATTGATAAATGTGTATACATTTTCTATTACTGAAAAAGATTTTAGGAATATAATATGTTCTGTTATCAAAATGATCACCACTTTTCATTATTTTTTGTGATTTTTAAAGAATCTTAGAAGAAAAAAGAGGATGTTTTTCTTTTTTCATTTTTCTTTATTTTTCTTTTTTCTTTAAAATAAAAATATTCTCTCCACTTTTTAAAAATTATTTTATTGTTGTTCAATTATAGTTGTGTGCATTCCCCCCCCCACCATTCCCCTGACACCCCAGCCAAACCCACTTCCCTCTTCTTTAACCATATTCTTTATATTTTTTGGTTTTCTCAAATTATTTTCAGAACCACTTGGAGTAAAAAGTTTTTCTATGTGAATTACTACCTATCTGCATCTTTTCTTATTCTTTATCATTAAGTGTACTTTATCTAGATGAAAAATTGTTATCTGACTAAAGGGGATTGTTTGTGCCCATCAAAGCCCAATGGCACACTTACAGGAGTTTGTAGCAAAAATTAAGGATTTGTTTTCAGGAAGTGGCCCACACCCAGAGACAGGTGAGCTAATGCTCAAGACCTGGCTTCCAAAGGCTTCCAGGGGATGGATTATATAGGGGGAAATCACTAATCACGATGGCTAAGAAAGTTAGGGTTGTGGTCTCTACTGATTGGTCCAGGGTTAGTTGATTAGGGCATTTGATTCTGACTCAGCCAAGGCTTCCCTTCCTCTCATTTCCCTGATTTTCTGATCCTGGAGCTGAAACGCAACGGAAGCCTGATATTATTTCTGGTTTGACGTAAATTCTGCCTCTGTGGTCAACAGACCGGAGGTTTTGTTCCTGCAATTGATTATTTAATGCCGACCAGAACCACATTGTCTTGAGGACTTAATTAGGATTAAGTTTTAATCTTGAGGATTAAGGTAGTGGTCATGCAAGGCAGAAGGAGGCAGGTGAGTCAGGGTGCTGGAGGAGGCAGTTGGAATCAAAAGGAAAGAAAGGAGGAAAGGTCATATTAATGAAATAAAGTTTCTATGCAGTCAAAGTAAACTGCACGTAAGTTTCTTTTGTAAAAAATAGTTATAATAGACTAAGATTTGTTAGAGATATTGGATTTTAAAAATGCTATAAGAATCGGTATAAGAATAAGACATCTGTTATGATGCTGAAAGTAGAATTTCAGCAACAAAGGTAATCTTCACCTGTAAAGAATCACAGAGAGTGGATAGAAAGGCTTACTGAGTAAGAGAAATGAAATAGACAATTCTTTTAGAAGAAAGGTGGTAGATTTAAAGTATTACCTTAATTATGTAGCACATTCTTCTGGTAAATATCAGCTGTTAGACTATCATTTCTGCTCTTTATCCATTTTACTTAATTAAATATAATGACATGGTTTTTTGTAGGTTTCAGGTACTATTACCCAATTGTGTAAAAGAAGAAATTGAAGGAGAGAGAGTTATATAATTTACTGAGGCTTAAATCATTTCGGTGGCAGGGCATGAAACTTTAAGTTGATTACTCGAAGTACCTTTTACAAGCTCAGAAGACAAATAGGCACTTTTTAAATAATTTGGATGACATCAAGTTGCTGGCACTTAAAATAACATAATAAACTGTAACTTTGTAATTATAATTAATAAAAACATAATATTTCATGAAATGCAAAAAATAAAAAATATTTAAATAAACCACTAATTAGATGTCATTGATGTCACCATTTTATTTTTAAGATAAATAAAAAATAATTAACAAAACATTTGAAAGCAACTTCCTATCATTGTTTAATTCATATCAATGCTTTAAATTAATTATATTATATTTAGTTTGTTCATTATATGCCCTATGTTAGCCAAAAGTTGTCTTCCATAGCTTTACCTAGGGGATTCTGTCATTGTTTGGATTCAGGATGGCCCATACAAAATTGGTCTGGAGCACATCATGTGATCTCTGCTCCAAGGACGTAGATCTCGGGCTCCAGTGTGTATCAGAATGACTTGGGGGGCTTCTTAACTCAAAGGTTGCTAGTGCCTCTTCAGCTTTTTTGATTATGTAGTTTTGGGGTGGGGAATCAGAAATTTTACATTTCTGACAAGCTCCCAGGTGATGCTACTGCCAAAGGCCATACTTTGTATACTAATACACTAAGTGGTAACAAAGTTCATGATAATGGCTATTGGTCCTGCCCACTGACCCACTCAGCCTGACTGAAAGCAGAAGACTAAGCAAGGGCAGAACAGAACACCTTTCAAAATAAAATGAAAAATATCATCCCCACTGTGACTCTGAAGGTCTAATTGTATAATTTGAAAATACTCCTTTTTCTTAATATGAATCTAGAATAAACTATCCTATTTTGTAATTTTCTTTTACTCTTTTGAGGTATATGTGCATATACATGTATGGAAAACAGAAAGATTTAGAGCTGATAGCAGGATGAGCAAGAATTTAGGGAAAGCATACTTAATTCTTACACTGGCATAAAGAGAGTGAGTGAGTATCCATGGGCCACATAGCACCCAGAAATATGCAGCAGAATTCATCCATGGCTGCTTTTAATGTTATTGAGTTTGGTCACATTTTAATAAGTCCTAATAAGTAGCTGGGAAGCAATGCCCAGCCCATGCTGTTCTCTGAGCCATGAACTCCAGCTCAGCTGTGTCCAAATAAGGAAAGGCAGGAATTTTACTCCTTTATATAAAGAGGAACTTTACATTATACTCATAGCACTCATCACCCTCATCTCACACCTGTAACCCTGTGACTTTTTTGTAGAATGATTATCTCAATGATCAGGGGAATTGTTGCTAAGGCAAGGGCAAACTCTATCCAAGAGAGAAATTGTCCTAAATCACTGCAGGGGATATTTCCGCAAGTATGAACAAGGGATACTCTAGGTCTAAATCTCTCTAGAGCTCCAGATAGAGGAGAAATTCCAAGAACTTAGATATTTCTAGGGGATAAACATTTATAAGTATGATTTTATTGATATTTTTTCTGTTGCACTAAGAGGAGATACACTGTTGGAGTGAATTTAAATCATGCAAATTTAACAAAATGCATGAAAATTGTGGAGGGAATTGCAAAAGTCTCTGTCTCATACAGAGATGAGTCCATAATTCCATTTTTTTTAGTGTCAATTTGATGCTGATACTGTGAGTGTAATATACCCTGTCTTTAAAGCGGTTGAAGATTTTTTCTCATATACCTCAGCTCCTCAAATTGTAGCTATTATCTTGTGCTATCACAAAGTACTAAATATCTGTTCTAACCCATATAAAAAAAGAAGAAAAGAAAAAACTGAGTAGCTTTACTTTACTAAAAGTACACAACTTGTTTGCTCTTGAAGTTGTCGTTCAAGAGACATATTGACCTTAATCAATTTTGCATTATATGCTGGCTTCCAACTAAAGCCTGCTTTATGATGATATTCTACTATATTTAGTGTACTATGTACATTGATTACCGTTTGTCCCAGTTACTTGTAATTCTCCAGCAAAAATTGCTACAGGAAGTGTCAGTGTATTTTTTTTTCTATATAGTGAGCAGTTGCCAGTTGGAAAAAATAACAAGATAAACTCTCTGATTTCCTAATATAATTTTTTAAAAAGTCAAGCTTAAATAAAAAAGCTGGCATGCCAATGATTTACTTAACACCCAAAATTCATGTTGGGAAAAAGGACTGTTTATCTAGAGATAAAAAAGGACATTAGAATCATATTGATTCAGATATGATCTGTGTTCTGGAAAATTATCTAACTTTTCAATAAATGATCTGATCATCTATTGTTGTTTTCCCCAAATACAGTCTTTTATTGAAAGTTTTACAGTGATATTTTTTCTAATTATATCATTAGGTTATTACTGGGCATTCTCATTCTCTTACAAAGAAGTCTTAGATTTCATTCTACAAAATGTCCAAAATAGTGTGAAACTACAGCAATGCTCTTATTTCTGATACTAAAATATTAAATGAGGTTTATACTTATACTGAGGTCTTTTAAAATGTTTGTAGTCAGCTCAAAGTGTCTATTTGGATTGTTTCCAATTTTTCATAATGAATATGCAGAACTGTGTATATATTATTTCTTACTTTTGAAGAACGATTTTCAGAGTTGAGTCTCATAAGTTTTGCTGATAGGTAAAAGGTTAATATAATATAATATGATATAATAAATATCCTATCATATCAAAATTTATCTTTATTAGAATTTCCAATGTTGATTTTAGAAAAACAAACCTTTTCCTTCTGGAAGTGAAATCTTGTTGATATTATCTGCATTCCTCTATACAGGACCTCACTTTAGTATTATTTTTGCACAGTACCCAAGTATATTTTTTGCTGTGATTTTTTCCTGTGGTTTTAATTATTTCCTCACTTTCATGTAAATTAAAATGTATAGTATGTAATCCTAGCAGTGGAATTGCTCCAAAAGAACCTATGCACCCCAATGTTCATAGCAACACAATTTACAACAGCTAAGTGTTGGAAGCAACCTAGGTGCCCATCAGTAAATGAATGGATCAAAAAACTATGGTACATTTACACAATGGAATTCTATGCAGCAGAAAGAAAGGAGGAGCTCCTACCCTTCACAACAGTATGGATGGAACTGGAGAGCATCATGCTAAGCGAAATAAGCCAGGCGGTGAAAGACAAATACCATACGACAAATACCATCTCACCTTTAACAGGAACCTAAACAACAAAACAAACAAACAAGCATAATATACCCAAAGACACTGAAATTGAGAACAGGCTGACAGTCACCAGAGGGAAGGGAGGGAGGGAATTTCAGGGGAAAAGGGGAAGGGTTTAGAGCAACAAGTATAAAGGACACATGGACAAAAACTAGGGGGGGGTGGAAATGGGAGGGAGATGGGGAGGGCTGGGGCAGTGGGCTGGGATAGGAGTAAAAGACAGAAAACTGTAGAAGAACAACAATTAAAATAAAATTTTTAAAAAATGTATAGTATGTGCCGTCTCTTAGATATACTATCGGTGTGGGCTTCAGATTATTTTATTTGCTCTATATATTAATCTATAATATTTGGAAAGATTTAAATTGTTGGGTTCCATTAAACTGGAAGCTGCCCTCAGTTTACACATTAGTATTATTAAACACAATTGTGCCCTCAAGGTCTGCAGTTGGTTTATTGTTCATAACCTATAACTTCTGTCTGTGTATGCTGACTCAGCTCTGCATTCCATCTGTCACTAATCCCTCATGCAGTTTAGTTCCTTGAACAATGTTTGGCTATTTAAAATTTTTGAAATTTGTAAAATTTCAAAGTAATAAATTAATTACATTTTATCTCAAATATACTTACAATTGACTGAAGTTGCTAGTTCTGATTTAGATGAAAGTTTAATTATAAATTGGTAAACACAGGATAGGAGTTAGGTCCCACTGACCTGTAAATTCATAAATATTAGTTTATTATGCCAGTGAAAAAATATATATTTAATTATATTTTATTGATTATCCTATTACAGTTGCCCTGATTTTTTCCCCTTTGTCCCCCTCCACCAAGTATCCTCCACTCCCTCAGGCAATCCCCACACCATTGTTTATATCCATGAGTCACGTGTATAAGTTCTTTGGCTACTCCATTTCCTATACTGTAATTTACATCCCTGTGGCTATTCCATAAGTACTTATTTGTACTTCTTATTCTCCTCACCTCTTCATCTATTCCCCGTACCCCACTCCAATCTAGCAACCATCAAAATGCTCTCTGTATCCATGATTCTGTCTCTATTTTTCTTTTTTGCTTAGTTTTCACATTTAGTTGTTGATAGATATGTATTTTTTGCCATTTTATTATTTATAGTTTTGATCTTCCTATTTTTCTTAAGTAAGTCCCTTTACATTTCATATAATAATGATTTGGTTATAATGAACTCCTTTAGTTTTTTCTTGTCTGGGAAGTTCTTTATCTGCCCTTCAATTCTAAATGATAGTTTTGCTGGGTAGAGCAATCTTGGCTGCAAGTCCCTGCTTTTTATGACTTTGAATATTTCTTGCCAATCCCTTCTAGCCTGCAAAGTTTCTTTTGAGAAACCAGCTGACAGTCTTATGGGAACTCGACTGTAGGTAACTAACTGCTTTTCTCTTGCTGCTTTTAAGATTCTCTCTTTATCTTTAAACTTTGGCATTTTAATTATGATGTGTCTTGAAGTGGGCCTCTTTGCATCCATCTTATTTTGGACTCTATGCTTCCTGAACTGGCATATCTATTTCCTTCACCAAATTAGGGAAATTTTCTTTCATTATTTTTTCAAATAGCTTTCCAATTTCTTGTTCTTTCTCTTCTCCTTCTGGCACCACTATGAGGCAAATGTTGGACCTCTAAAAGTTGTTGTAGAGGCTACTTATACTTTCCTCATTTTTTTAGTTCTTTTTTCTTCCTGTTGTTCTGATTGGTTGTTTTCTGCTTCCTTATGTTCCAAATCATTGATTTGATTTTCAGTTTTATCCACTCTACTATTGTTTCCCTGCAAATTGTTCTTTATTTCAATTAATGTATCCTTCATTTCTGACTGGATCTTTTTTATGCTGCTGAGAACATCACAAATTCCTTGAGCATCCTTATAGCCAGTGTTTTCAACTCTGCATCTGACAGACTGTTTATCTCCATTTGGTTTAGTTCTTTTTCTGGAGTTTCAATCTGTTCTTTCATTTGAGCCATGTGTTTTTGTCTCCTCATTTTGTCAGCCTTCCTGTGTTTGTTTCTATATAGTAAGTAGAGCTACTTTGACTACATTTTTTGGTACGGCTGCCTAATGTAGTAGGTGTCCTGTAGGGACCAGGGGCACAGCATCCCCTATCAAGATGTACCCTTTGTGTGGGCTGAGTATACCCCCTTCTTGTAGATGAGCCTTGGTTGCTTCTGGCAGATGAAAGAGAGGGATTTACCCAGGCCAGTCAGCTGCAAGGATTGGCTGTGACCACTTAACACCATGGAGGATCAGCTGTGCAGGGGCAGGGTGTTGGTACTCCAACATTGTCTGTGGCTGTCCACTGGGTATACTGGCCATGACTTTTCTGGATGATGCAGGCCAAGGTCAGTCCCCACCTGTGTTTTTCCCAAAGCCACCCTGCCTGAGCTGCCAGCTCTGTAGGGGGAGGGTTTAGAAAAGGGAAAATGGCCTCTGCTTGCCTTGATGCCAGAGACTTCAGTTTCTCCTTGTATATGACTGATGCCTTTCAAGCTGCTACCCCAGTGCTGGGTTTCAGAGGGAGTAGTCTGTGTGTGAGTTCTTTAAGAACTGCTTGGGGCTTCAGCAGTTTCTTCTACCAACTCAATCACCACTCTTTTTTGCAGCCAGAAATTTTGGGGACTTATCATCCTGGTACCTGAACCCTGGGCTGGGTGGCATGATGGGATGAGACTCCTCACTCCTGAGATATCCCTCTCAAATTTTCATTCACCACACATGAGTGAGAGACCAGCCCATTCCACATCTTTGCCCCTCCTAAGAGTCTGCATGGATGGTTTACTTAATACGTAGCTGTCCCACTTCTATTCAACTCAATTTCTGATGGTTTTGAGTGATGGTTGTTCTATATTTTAGTTACAATTTTGATATGGTTGTGTGGAGAGGTATGTCATGTCTGCCTATGCCACCATCTTGACCAGAAGTCTGCCCTGAATATATTTTTTAATAAAGCATCTTCTTTGATGACCTTCCTAGGTCAGTCATTCATACTATTGCCTGTGTACAGTGAATAATAGATAACATACTTAGGATTTAGGAATTGTAAACCTACTTGTTCTGTTAGACGTTAATTAGAAAAAATAAGAACTATTGTGGGATTGATCATATTACTTTCTAGTCATTAATACTAACTAGTATAACATTTTGAATATAAGAAGAAGGAAGAACGAAACAAAGATTGTTAAAATATATAAAACATTATGATTAACTGGCTTGAAACAATAGAAAGCTTTTATAGAATTATGTTCTGAAGAAATGGAACTTCAAGAGTACTGAGAAAACTGTTAAAAGAAATGAAGTTTAAGGAATGGATAAAAGATACAAAGTATGAATGCCACAGAATATTTTTAATGTTAATACTCTTAGTAATACCTTTAGACAGTTTAGCTTCATCTCACTTGACAGCATAGAGCAAATGGAAGTCAAATATCAATAGGTATTTGGTACATTTTGACTTTCAATAAGTGTATAAACTTTAGTAACTTTTGGTTTTAACAGAGAGTGGTGAATAAATAGTAAACATTCAAACAGTTTGTCTCATAATTTTATTTAATGTTGTTACAAAGTGGAAAACATGAATCCCTTGTTCTAAGACATGACTGGTAATTATGGCATTATATGAGTCACATAACAGCTTTGCCAAGTGATTCATTTTTGTTCAGATTTTCTGAAAATATATTTTTATATTTACTTATAAAATATTCTGGCTGCTAGTCTTATGTGACATGAATCAGAAGCAGAAATTTTTGTCATGCATGAAATAGAGCATTATTATTCACAAGTTAATAAATAGATGACTGCCATTTAACATATTTTTAGACTTCTCTCATCTTGCATAAATGAAAATTTGTATTCTTTAACAAACATCTCCATTTTTTTCAGCCCCCAAGCTCTGGTAACCACTATTCTCTTCTCTGCTTTAATGAGTTTGACTATTTGAGATTTCACATATAAGTGAGGCCATTTGTCTTTGGCTTATTTCATTTTAACATTATGTCATACAGATTCATTCATATTGTCTAAACTATGGATTTTAAGAAAGGCTCTTCTTTTTAAGTATATTTTATTATGTTTGTACAGTTGTCCCAATTTTTTCTCCCTTTTATCCTCCCTCTGCCCTGCACCTCCCACCCTCCAGTATTGCCTGCCCCACTGCCCACTTAGTTCATGTCCATGGGTTGTACATATAAGTTCTTTGGTTTCTCTATTTCCTATACTATTCTTCAACTCTATTGTCTATTTTATGCCTTCCAATTATGCTTCCTATTCTGTGTACCTCTTCCTCCCCATTCTCCCACTCCCCACTGATAACCTCCATGTGATCTCCAGTTCCGTGACTCTGTTCCTATTCTAGTTGTTCGTTTAGTTTTGGGTTTTGTTTTTTAGGTTCAGCTGTTGATAGTTATGAGTTTTTGTCATATTATTGTTCATAGTTTTTGATCTTTTTCTATTTCTTAGATATGTCCCTTTAACATTTCATATAATAAGGGTTTGCTGAAGATGAGCTCCTTTTACTTTACCTTATCCGAGAAGCACTTTATCTTCCATTCCATTCTAAATGATAGTTTTGCTGGATAGAGCAATCTTGGATGTAGGTCCTTGCCTTTCATGACTTCCAATACTTCTTTCCAGCCCCTTCTTGCCTGTAAGGTTTCTTTTGAGAAATCAGCTGATAGTCTTACGGGAACTCCTTTGCAGGTAATTCTCTTCTTTCCTCTTGCTGCTTTTAAGATTCTCTCCTTATCTTTAATCTTGGGAACTTAATGATGATGTGCCTTGGTGTGCCCCTCCTTGGGTCCAATTTCCCTGGGACTCTGTGATCTTCCTGGACTTCCTGGCAGTCCATGTCCTTTGTCAGATTGTGGAAGTTTACCTTGATTATTTGTTCAAATAAGTTTTCAATTTCTTGCTCTTCCTCTTTTCCTTCTGGCAGCCCTATGATTAAGAAGTTGAAATACCTAAAGTTGTCCCAGAGGTTCCTAAGCCTGTCCTCATTTTTTTTGCATTCTTGTTTCTTTATTCTGTTCTGGTTAGATGTTTATTTCTTCCTTCTGGTCCAAACCATTGAAATGAGTCCTGTTTCCTTCCCTTCACTGATGGTTCCCCATATATTTTGCTTTATTTCACTTTGTGTAGCTTTCATTTCTTCCTTCATTTTGTGACTGAGCTCAATCAACTCTGTGAGCATCCTGATTACCAATGTTTTGAACTCTGCATCAGCTAGGTTGTTTATCTACTCATTGCTTAACTCTTTTTTTCTGGAGTTTTAATCTATTCTTTCACCAGGGCCATAGTTCTTTGTCTGGGTGCACCGGACTGGATGAATGTTTCTCTAACTCCTTAGTTGTCAGAGTTCCATGTAGTTTGCTATTCTGAAAGTTCTGGTTGTTTATTACTTTTAATTTGGTTGTTATCCTTCTTTTGGTTATGTGAGAAAGTGAAGCATTTCTATCTATGCCTCCTTATTGGCCAGAACTCACCGGAAAGGCTCTTCTTAAAAGGTCAGTACATTTAAATCCTTCAAAATTCAGTTTACCCCTATTTTTTTTATTTTGTCTGTTTTAAATTAATGCTTCTTACTTTGTACAGACTAAACATTAAAACTTTTAGCCAAATCGAAGTGAAGGTCACATGAGATTACCCCAGAAACTGAGAAAAAGAGTGATTGGGTTTCACCAGACTTTGAGATGGGTTTCTCAGGAACACAGTTTAACTTCTCCAGTAGGTGAGTTCTTTTAAGCATATCTGGAGAGGTTCATTATGTTAGTCAGTTGAGATCAAAGCTCTTTTTATTGAAGCCCAAAGAGGCATTTTTTACTTCAGTTTAGCTAATATTTTTGTTTCATGCAAGAAAATTATTTTTTAACAAACATTCTCAAACATCATAGAGCTTTAAGAACTCAATATATATCAGAGCTCCAAGCAAAACACCAATTAAACAAGTTTTCAATATGAGTTGTGGAAAATATTTCATTTGCTTTGTTAATTTGTCAGTTTCTTCTACCTTTTGAATAATGCTTTTTCAGAAGTGTCACCATGCTGAACAGAAAAGGATTAGAGTTGAGATCCTTTTGGGGGATGGAGCTCTGGTAAACTCAGCAAGGTATCATGTAAAAATATTTGTAGGGCTATGTTCTACAATCTACACAAAGGTGCAAGCCAGAAGTGAAGTGAGGCTTATAAAACTAAAATCCAGACAAAGTCAGCCCAGTAGCTAATTGGATTAAGGCAATCAGCCCCAAGTCTAGCTGCCTAATGAAGACCAATAATTCATTCTTTTAAAAGAAAATAGTGACACCTGGAGCCTATACAATTTTTACTTGCCAATTGACATTCAGGTTCTGTACATGATGGAGTAGTTAGTATCAGATTTCATTCCCATGATACATATATTTAAGCGGATGTTACATATAAAATTACTATTTGGGGGCTTTCAAATGGAAAATGTGGTATTGTGATTATTGAGGTAGGAGAAACAGATGAGGTAGTCCCACACATAAGTGGAGTCCTTGAGGAAACCAGGAATATTGACATTTGGAGAAGAAGACATTGGAGTTTAGGGTTGCTGAGGTTCCTGGGAGTAGATACCACAGAGAAGGCACTAACACCTCCACAAAATTTTTCTTTAGATTCCTAAGATGCATATATGAAAGGTGAGGCTCCTGGAGGGCTTGGCAATGAACAGCTTCTGAGCTTAACAACTGCTAAGTTCTGACAGCCAACGAAGAAAGACCACGGTAAACACCCAGCATTAATTTGAGACTACATAAAGCCTATGCCCTAAAATTTAGGGCCAGTGTTCAGAAAAGTGCTACTAAACATTAAGACTAAGCAGGAAGCTGAAATACCTCTACCTTAATAAAACCTAAAACCAAACAACACTAGTAAGATCATTCACTTGAAATTTAAGTGCCTGCAAGAACAAAACTCAATATAACATTAGAGCACACTGTGTCCAGCAGTTCAGCTGCCTCCTTTGGTAGGAACACAGACATGGCAATGTGTTCACATACTTCTGTGGCTACTTGCATGCTGTAGCAGCAGTTAAGTAGTTTTGACACAGTATGGTCCCCATTCCTAAAATTTTTGACTACAAGTTGTCAGCCTCTGCTTTAGAGGAAGATAATATATTTGAGTTTCTAGAACACTAAGAACAAAGTAAAATAAAAAATTACCAAACAGAAAAGTTTACTGCTACCTGAGATAAAATAGTAAATATTAGCAAATATTGAGATGATCCAGATATTGGAGTTAACAGACAAGTATTTCAAAATAATTGTAATTGAAACATTAATAAAAAATAGTGAAAAAATAGACAAATGGAAGAAAACAAGTAATTCAATAGAATTAGACTCAATTAAAAATGTTCAAATGGATATTACATAACTGAAGAATATAATATCTTGTATATTGTTAAGAAATCACTGATTGGACTTAGCTGACTGGATGTGGTAAGAAAAAGAATTGGTGAATTCAATGATGAATATGAATCTTTAAATATTGTGCTTAAATGAAAATTTTACTAAATTAAAAGTAGTGAACACTTTGCTTAATGTTATAAAATTAAATAAAAGTAGTAAGCACTTTGCTCAATATTATGAAATTATATCTAGTAAAATGGTGGCAGAAAGAGATAAGATTTCTTTTAAACTTTTGCACTATTTTCATTTTTATCAAACAGTTGTGAAACAATATA
The DNA here is from genome assembly GCA_039655065.1 of Glossophaga mutica. NCBI lineage: Eukaryota > Metazoa > Chordata > Mammalia > Chiroptera > Phyllostomidae > Glossophaga > Glossophaga mutica. The sequence goes on along the minus strand of CM077304.1, from coordinate 167,685,248 downwards.
ATTTCAAATACCTTGTCTAATGACTGGTTAATTTTTATTTTCAAGGTGAAAAGTTCTCATTTATTTCAAGTTTTCAGAGACATTTTAGGAGTATATGTGGAGAGGAAGCAAATGGAAATAGATTTTATTTAAAACAAATCAATTTTGTCTTAATCATGTGGTATGTATATTTGATTTTATTATAATAACTGGTACATTGGTCTTACTCAAGGTATATTCATTTTTTTATATTTCATAGCTTTTTTTGAGTTCTTAAAATGTAGAAAAGAATCATTGCTTGATTTTATCTCCTGTTCTGATTTGGAAGGTATGCATGTTAATTTTGGTGAACGCTCAAAATAGAGTTTAGCTCCTCTAAACATGATTCTTTAGAGATATTTAAAGGATTTATATATATTTTTTTACCCTCTTAGAAATACTTACCAGCTTCTGCTTGACATTCACACAGTGACAGTCAATACACCCTAGAGGGTGTGTTCCTGTTCACATTCTTAAACACACGATTTACTCACCTTTTCTCAAGCAGGGCTAATCAACTTGCCAGGAACCCCCAACTACCTCTTCAGTGCTAACCAGCTGAGACTGCAGCGTTACTATATCTTAGAACCTCAAGTTTCTGAATCATCACCAAGCAATAAACTGTGGACTTTGATACTCTACAACAGGAAAAAACAAACCAAACTAAACTAAGTAAAGCATACCTATCCTGCCTCCTTACTTTACACAAAGATTTATAAGACTCTCTCATACTCTCCCTTTTGAAAAAGACATTTAGAGAAATATGAAGTCAATTTGCAATGAAGAAGTGAGAAGAGAACTTGGAACTGTGGAGACCTTCCATATTTATGTTAGAATTTATAATAACCAGTTAGAAGGTTAATAGTAAAGTGCTTAACCTGAATGTCTTTTTAGAATTTGAATAGCATAACTGCCCAGTTAATAACACGGTTTGAGGTGAGAGCCAGAGCGTGTGGCTTGTCAGAGGATAAGGAGAGCGCATTTCCCGCGCACCTTGGACAGTTGAGAATGGAGGACAGGCAAGTGGAGAGCTGAAACAATTAGCAGTCACTATCAACAAAGCATGTCAGGAAAATTTTTGCAGGGGGTGCAGGAAGAGCAAGCAGCTGTTAGAGGGGACGTAACTGTTGACATGGCAATGCTGTGATATTCCAGTGGAAATAGCCACAAATAATTGTGCACATAAAATTTACATCCTTCTGCCCTGGCTGGTGTAGCTCAGTGGATTCAGCATGGGCCTGAGAACCAAAGGGTTGCCGTTTGGAATCCCAGTTAGGGTATATGCATGGGTATATGCCGGTCCCCAGTAGGGGGCATATGAGAGGCAACCACACATTAATGTTTCTCTCCCTTTCTCCTTCCGTTTCCTTCTCTAAAAATAAATAACTAAAATCTTTTTTTAAAATGTACATCCTTCTTCTATTCTTCAGTTACCTCTTTATACCTGGAGTTTAAGAAATGGTAATAGGAATACATATATATTGGGTGTAGAAATGGTTGATGACGAAGACTTTAGAGACAAACAGCCTGAGGCTGGTTAAATCCTGACTCCACCATTTCTTAGTTGTGTGAAGTTGTACCAATAGCATAATTGTAAAAACAATGGTAAGTATTTCATTCTATTACTGAGAAAGTTAGGTGAGCAAATATTGAAACCATGTAGAATATGGTGATAGCATGTGGGTTTTAAAGGAAAGTGAAAATGGAGGTGGAATGTTTTATTATAAAGTAGCTAAAATAGAATTGCTCTGTTCTTGGGTTCCTTAAGGCAAAAATTAACAATAAAAGTTATAATGTATGAAGGACACATGGACAAAGCGAAAGGGGGTGGATTTGAGGGTGGGAGACAGGGATGGGTGGGGCAGGGAGGGGCATGGTGGAGTGTCTCCATGGGTGGAGACGATTGTACTTGAACAACGATAAAAATAAAAATAAAAATGTTTAAGAAAGAATCATTGAGATTTAGTGGTTGAGGGAGAATAAAACATGTCTTGAAAGGCTAATTAGAGGAGGGAGTTGACCATGCAATTGAAATTCTTATTTTGCTATAGGGATTAGTGTAGCAACCCTAATTAGAATTATATTATGTTTTGTAATGAAAAGCATGAGATTATTTTTTCAATGAAAGTCCAAGCACCACGTCCACTACCATAATGAATATATTTAAATATATGAATGAATTCATCAAGGATACGAATCTCAGTAGGGAGTGCTTTTGCAGGTGGGGAATAAGCACAATTTGCAGGCATTTCTCATGTTGGAGTTGGAGTTTGCCTCAATCCAGCAGCACTGGATTTGGCAAAGATGTAGATTGAAGAATTAGTTATTCATAGTGTAAAATTGGAAGTTGAGAATAATATTGTATTCTGGAATAGGAAATAAAAATAAATCATGATCTTGAGATTTGAAACAGTGTAAAATGGTGGTACCTTGTCAGTAATTTCACTGGCTATCCTCTCCAAAACAGCATCCTCTCCCACTCTATCTAGCACACCTTCCACACTCTGCCTCTTCATCCCGTCTCTTTCTCTATCTTTTAGCACACGGCGTTAACTAAAACTAGAACATATACTTCATAAAGTCAAAATGTTACTATTTTGTCTCTGCACTTCAAATACTGCGCAGTATGTAGTAAGTTCCCAAGAAAATATTTTGAATGGATAAATGTTTTGATCAATTTCTTACAAAACAGTTTAGACCATAGGTTTGAGAGAAAAGGACTCCAGGAGTCATCTGTATAAACAAATAGCTAAAATAAAAGTAATACACCTCAAAGGAAAGAAGTTGTCTAGGACAAGATCAGAGAATTAGAGTCGCCCATATTTGGGAAGAAAAGCCACGAAGCAAAGGTGATGCATCCTTTAATTGCAACCGGATAAATGTTTTGAAAACTTAGTAAAATACCATGAAAGCAATGGAAGAAAAGATTACCAAAAGGCAAGATTGATTAAATTATTCAAAACTGGAATAAAGGTTTACAAACAAGAGGCTTTTTTATATATTGTGTTTTTCAGGCCAATTAAAAGTTTAGTTAAATGCCATATTAGGATAAACGTTTTCTGTATATAAAATCAGGCATAAATGGGTAAGGGAGAATTGAAGAGAGTGTTGAATAATTCTGTTAAAGACTTAATTTTATTTGAAAATTTAAAATTTTTGTAACATAAATACTTTTGTAGTGAATTATTTAATATTCTTAATCAATATTCCTTCATTAAATACTCAAGATGCAATGAAGGTATTTTGATAATTAATATTTTGTGAAGGTATAGGTTTTATTACCATTTTGACACAGAGTTTCGTTAGATTTTTATCTCTGTAAGCAAGCAACTAAAATTACCACCTTGGATTGCTTTTGATGTGATGTTAAGGTTAAAAATGCATGTCATTCCATTCTGCTCAAGACAGAAAACATTGCAGGTGGCTTGACATAATTGCTCTGTCAATATCAGAAAATTATACAACTGCCAGCGAGCCCTGCTTAAAAGTGATCTTCGAAAGGCTTGTTTATGTACTATTCATGTCCAGAGGCTGAAGAAAATTTGTTAGCCTGTCAATGTCTTCTCAGCCAGGTCTGTTCTTAACTCTTTATCAGTATTGAAGTGTGCTATGTAAATAAAAATTATTTTCTACCAGGGGAAAATTATGGATAAAAAGAAATGTAAATAACTATAATTGTGAATTAAGTAATTTGAAATATTCATTAACATCTGTAGTCTATACACTGTTGATATAGCCAATTCTATACAACATTAAAATAGCGAGTGCTTTAACTGGCAATCATTACAAACGTTCACATAAGGAGCTAGAGGACATTTATATGTTAACTAATTTATTTCTGGGTTCTGTTCTACAATTATGAGCAGTATTCATTACTCTCACTTTATAGATAAGAAAGTGTGATTCCACCATGATTGTGTAGATACTAAGTGGGAGAGTTGGGATTCAATCTTAGGTCGGTATCATTGCAAAATCATTGTTTTTTTAACCTAATACTTAATCAGTTATTCGTGGGTGAAAAATTCCATGAACCTTGGTGTTTAGCCTAAAGTTTATGTATGTATTTAGTAATAAAGTATCAAGCCTTTAGGCCCTGGTTTATATTATTGCTAGGAAAAACTCATTGTTATTTTGCTTTATACTAATTGTTTAATATAAATATAAAAATATTTTTAATTAATTTGTCCCTAGTTATTTTACCAGAATCTCTTCATTCTTGAATGTTTTTTGGTTTATATGTTTGTTTCATCATTTAGTTGATAGATTTCATTAATTTGTTTTATTCAAGAATGGCTCTTGATTGCTTTATTTACTTAATACATGAAAGTTTGGTAAAGAGCATTTATACTTTTAAAGCTTTTGCATTATGAAAATACTACATTTAATTAAGAAATGTTTAAATAACGAATAGATAAAAAGCGAATGAGTATTGTTCCCACCTAAATCTCCAGACATTCCACAGGGTATGCGCTGATGGGAGATTTTTGCATTCGTGCCATAGAGTATATGCAGATGTATAAAATATGTTTTGATTTCACTGCTTATTTCACTTTCTCCTAATTTTCTATTTCATCTTTACATAATCTTTATTGTATTTTTGCTGAGTGTGTTTGCTGCTCACTGTTAGTTTTTGTCAGTTTACACACAATTGTAATTATAGAGAGTAACCATTTAAATTAAGTTTGCTTGGAGCACCTCACCACCTACTGTTTGGACAAGGACAGAAGTTATTTAATAGTCCCTCCTGATTGTACCCAGTAACAAAACACAGGTAAATTGATTGATGATAGCGTGGCACTTCCAGCCAAACCCCAACACACTCCCAATGATGATCATGATATGCACGCTGCATTTTTACTTAAATTTTCCATCCTTTCGTCATTTGCACAGGATATTTGAAGTTTTCTTTGTCTTTTTCTTCTAGTACGTCTATTGCTCAGCCTTGTTTTATTTCAATAATTATATTTTAGATTATAACAGCTATTTTTCTTAAATGGTTTAATGTTTTAAAATTTATAAAGTAACATACAAATATGATTTCTTAAATTTTAAAACATTAAAAATAAAGCTGAAGATTCATTCAACTACTGCTCTCTGCATTAGTCTATTGCCTTAACCCCCACCATCACTGCTAAACTGTGTTTTATGGTTTCTTCCATACCTTTCATTATGTATCCCTAGCAATCAGAGAATAATATTTGGTGAAAATATTTGTTCTTAAATAAATTGTATTGTGATGTATATGTACATTTGGCAAATTATTTCTTCCTGAAAAATTGTGTTTTACGAAACCATACTAGCATATATAGAGTGACAAATTGTTAATATTTAAAAAATTAAGCTCTCCTACATACTGTAGAGGGCACAGATACAGGTATAAAGCTCAGAAAATTTATAATCACCTCAAATCAAGATACACAATGTTTTCATTGTCCTAGCGGTCCCCCATTTTATTCCACCCAAAATGCACTCCTCTCAATTAAAGGTACCTATATTCTGATTTCTATCATGATATATCAGTTTTGCTTTTTTTGAACATAACATAAATTATATCATACAGTATATAGTCTTTTGTGTTTATATTCTTTCAGTAATTAATTTTAATCTAAGATGCACTTAAAAATCATTTTTTGCATACTCTAGTAAATGAATATATCACAATTTACTCATTTCTTCTACAATTAATGGGTATCTGGATTATATTCACTTTGGCCTACTTGTATTAAATCTCTGAAAACAATCCTCTCTCTTTTAGTTGATATGTATACTAATTCTTTTTTTTATGTAACTAGAAATAAAACTGAAAGGTCATGAGATGGATGTATGTTTAGTTTTTGTTACTACAAGAACTTTGTACCAATTTATAACTCAAATATCAATTTATGAAGTTCTTTTTTTTTTAGTACATTCTTACCAATTCTTGGCATTCCTTTTTTTTTCTTTACCTCACCTGAGGACATTTTTTTATTGTTTTTTTAGAAAGAGGGGAGAGAGAAAAACATCAATGTGAGAGAAACATCAGCTGGTTGCCCTTGTATGTATTGTGACCGGGAATCGAACCCATGACCTAGATATGTGCCCTGATCAGGGGCTGGGGATTTACCCTGTAATCTTTTGGTCCATGGGACAATGGTCCAACCAATCAGTGCATTGAGTGCTGGCCTGCTAATCAAAGGGTCACTGTTTTGATTCCCAGTCAAGTCACATGCTTGGGTTGTAGGCTAGGTCCCAAGTATGGGGCTTGTGAGAGGCAACCACACATTGATACTTCTTTCCTTCTCTTTCTCCCTCCCTTCCCCTCTCTAAAAATAAATAAATAAAATCTTTTTTAAAAAAAAACCTAAGTTAGACCAACAAGTTAAAATAACTAATCAATTTTTAAGACTATATCCCCCCCACAGACATATAATTTGATGCAATCCTCTCCTGACCTAGTATAAAACAGGTTTCAAAACAAATATTTATCTCATTATTCAGAATCTCTGAAAACATGTTTAATGCCAACTCTCTATTTCAGTATTACATTCATGTCACGTCAGTTTTAAATTGTCTTCTAAATACATTTTCCCTTGTGTTTATAAAGCATTCTGCTGGTCTTAAAATATATTACACTTAAACTGTGGTGTGACATAACAAGTAATACTCAAAAAATTAGGTGGTTTGCAATGTTATACATCTGATACACATGCTTCAAAAACACAAATGGACATGCTCAGTGAATCTAATGCTTGAAAACTTGAATTATGATGACACTTTTTACATGCATTGTCGAACAAGAAAAGTAAATCATTCCATTCTTGTAAAGTATCTTTAATATTAATTCAAACACTGTGTTTTCACCATATTTTATATTTACATATTTCAAATCTTTACACCATCCATGTGTTAAACTGGAACAATGTCTCTGCTTTTAATCTGCACCCTGGGAAAGAAACACTTACACATAACTAAATTTTGAATTCTAGAGTCTGCATTCTTTCTCTCGTTAACTTCTGTAACTTCTCCAAAATTTGTTCTTTACTACTTGGTTTCCTCCTGGGCTGCACTAACTAACTGTGATGTTGATTCTAATCTTGAAAGAAATCAGAAACTATTACAAGTTTACTCAAAATTTATCTAAAGCAAATGTGGAAAAGGCCACTGTTTATCATTCAGGAAGTGGGATCCTCGCATGTATCAAATTCACGGATGTGTTAGTACTTGCTTGCTGTTATGGGTTTGGTTGGTGGTTCTTCACAGATTTGAGGTTAAAACTGAAAAAGGGTGTTCCTACAAAGATTGAATGCACACACGGAGACAGATGCAGTGATTGAATAGAGCTATGGTTGTTTTAGACACGTGCTAAGTAGCATATTCTTAGAGGAAAAATGAATATTGTTAACTGGAAGATCAGCCTCTTACAGAATGACCAGATATCCAGTAAAGCTCTTTCTCCCTCATATTCCTATATTAGAGTCTACATCCCAGCCTCCTGCACAGATAGTTATGGTTATTTCACTTGAGTTCTTGCCAGTGGAAGGGGAATGAAAGTGATGTCCATCACTCTGAATCTTGCCCATATACTGGTAAGTCTTTTGTTGGATTCTCCATTTTCTTGCTTTTCTGTTAGCTAGAAGGCTGGTGCCCAAGTAAAGACAAGAAATTATGCTACATTTCAAGTGTCAAAGACACCATCAGCCTGAGATCTCACTTAACTCTAAAAAGCCTAATACTTTTCCTGTCCATCAGCAAAAACAACAGCTTGGAAACTCTGTGGGCTGTGTATGTGAATCAGTAATATAGCCACTAACTAAGAGCCAATGAGTATGGTGGTTTTCTTACAGTAGAAGATTACTATAATTACAATAATTTCCAACATTATTATGTTCACATACATACTGTTTTATTTGTTTATTTCATTATCTGTTCAAATATTTTTCTTGTTAGGGCTTTTCAGAATCACATAGCATACACTAAAATTTCAGCTCTATTATTTATTTCCTGTTTTATGTTTAAATTAGTAACTCATGTTATCTTTTAAGAGTGTGGCAACATTTTTCCCTGGAGAAAAATTAGGCTTTTGAATAAGACAGATGTGTAATTGAATCCCAACTAGAGTTATTACTGAATAATTACTGCACTGCTCTTTAATGTGACTTAGTTTTTCTAAACTTCTAAAAAGCTGTTATGAAGATTAGAATAATACATCCAAAGTATACACTGAAAATATGCTAAAAAATGCTAACTCTTTTAACTGTTATTTTTTTGCACAGTAGTTAATTTGCTAGTGAGAGGGATATTCTTAAACAAGAAGACACAACATGCTAATTAAAACTCAACAAAATACAGATGCTCCTCACTTTACCATGGTGTTACATCCTGATAAACCCATCATAAGTTGAAAATATTGTAAACCAAAAATGCATTTAATACATCTAAACTACTAAACATCATAGCCTAGCCTAGCCTACCTTAAACATGAGCAATTAATCTTGAGTGTTTTTTCAAGAGTAATTGCTTTCCTCTTCTGAGGCAAGAGACACAGATGCGATTTAGAAATATGATAGAATACAAAAACATAAAGCACAATATCTAAAATATGGTGACAAAAATGAACACTGTAGAGTATTGGTTGTTTACCATTCTGATCACATGGCCAAGAGGGAACTGCAATTCATGGCCACTGCCCAGCATGACGAGAGAGTATGCTACTACATATTGGTGGTCTGGGAAAGATCAAAATTCAAAATTCCAAGTAAGGTTTCTACTGAGTGTGTATTGCTTCCACATATTTATAAGGTCAAAAAATTGTAAATTACGTCATCATAAGCCCGGGACCATCTGCACATGATATAAAGAGGTAGGCACAATATGACCCAGAAACTCTGAAAATACAACCATCACTTATCCCACTACAATTAGAGCTGAAGGAACAGTTCATTGGAAAAGATGATGGTACAGGTAGCTCTGAGTGAGCTTGTGACCATTACAGGCAAGAAGAAAGAAAAATATTTTCTTCAAAGTTTTTCTAACTTTTTAAAATAAATATTATCTCATTTGTTTTTACAGTATGCTCTACTTTAATACTTAAAGTAAACCAGGACAAATCAATATAATACTTTAGCACACCTAAGCACATTAAAATTTTTCATGAGGCAAAAGTTCAGGGCTAAGTCAAACCAAAGCATTCCTATTATATACAGTTATTGGGTTTGCTACCTGAGAACAGAAAACACCCATGGGCAAATTGCCCTCCCAGTGATTAGACAATTAAATGAACTTTTAATATATCATCTTCCCACAGAACTGCTCATGTTAATATCCTCTTTATGCATTCCTGCTGAACCATGTTAGTGCAGAAAACCCTGAAAAATCTCAGGGTGACAATCATTGGAGAAAAGTTGGCTTAAGGGGAGAAGAAAGAACAGCTTTAATATTAGGTGATTAAGGAGTACCAAAATCAACTGGATTTTTATTAAATTTATTTGTTAACTTGGTTTAGTATTTTAAAAAATGATCAAAGAGCCATCTATGCAGACTTGTACATAGAATTTTAATATTTAGTTCTAGTGGTGAAGTATACATAGATGGTATTTTTTAAAACATAATTACTCTCATTAATGATCTGATCAACAAGAGAAGCACAATATACATTTTGGAGCATTTAATTCATCTTAGAAGTTTCATAGGACTGTCAATCATAAAAACTAAAAAAAATTGTCTATGAGTTTGAAAATAGAGTAGCATAAACAAAATTTTAGAGTCATATTTTGTCATCTTACTCAAAAAATAAAAACTGCCTTTTAAAAATGTAACTAGAGAGGACAAAATAATACAACTGTTTAAATTTACCTGAAGTAAATAAAAACATCTGGAAAGATAAGAAAATAAAAACAAAAATACTGCTATTAAAAGAGTATAATGTATTTAAAGAATGAAAGAAATCCCTAAAATAAACACTTAACCAGAGATCAAAGAATTTAAGAACCAGCAAAGGGCTTAAACATTACCTTATTATTCCCTACTCACAATTTAGAGGAGAAAAAAATAAAAAATATATCCGAACTCATATTTATATGAAAAAACAAAAGAAACAAAGAAAAATAAGTGAAAAAATAAAGTATTTCATTTTTCTTATTTGTCTTAATCTACTATTTCAATGATAGCAATAGTATATTGGCTGACTATAGCATATGGGTAAGTAAAATGAATAACAGAAATGTTATTTAGGATGGGAAGAAGAAACTGAGAAAACTAAGTTATATACTACCCATGAAGAAATATAGTGATATTTGAAAGATTTAAATTAGTTGTAAATGTATTTTGAAAACTGGAGTAACCATTAAAAAGAAATACAATTGATATGCTAAGAAAGGAGCAAAAAAATGGAATCAAATACATTCTCAGTTAAACCAGAGAAGGCAGGAAAAAAAGGGAACAAAAAGAAACAAAGAACAAGTGCAACAAATAGAAAACAGTTATGAACATGATGGATGTGAGTCCAGTTATATCGATAAATCACTTTCAGTGGAAATAGTCTAAACATAGCAATTGAAGTCAGAAACTGTCAGAGTAAATTTTAAAATAGTGTCTAGAAGAACCCCACTTTACATAAAAAGACACAGATTAATTAAAATGAAGGTATAAAGATATATCATGCTGACACTAAGAAGGAAAAAGCTGGAGTAACCATATTAATTTTTGACAAGGCAGACTTTAAAGCAAAGGAAATATTAGGGATAAAGATGCACATTACATCATGAAAAAGGGACTCAATTCTTCAAGAATGTGTAATAATGTTTATGCACTGATGAATGCATGATGCAAAAACTGATAGAACTGCAAGAAGACATTAGTTTGGAGATTTCAACACTCCTCTATCAAACATGAACAGATCCAGCAGAAAGAAAATCAGTAAGAACATAGTTGAACTGAAAATCACCATCAATAAACTGGCTCTAATTCATATGTATAGGTCAATTCATCCAAAAATACCACAGACACATTTTTCTCAAGGTTGCACAGAAAATTTACCAAGATAGATCACATTTGGGGCCATAAAATGGACTTAATGAATTTAAAAGACTAGAACTCATTCAATATCTGCTTTCAGGCAACAATGATATTAATCTAATAATGAAAAATAGAAAGGGTTGGAAAATCTGAAAATACCTGGAGATTAAACAACACACTTCTAAATATCAAATGGGTCAAAGAAGAAGTCTCAAGATAAATTTTTAAAATATTCTGAACTAAGTAAAAGCGAAACTACAACATCAAAATTTGTGGGATGCTTACAGGGAAACTTATAGTATAGATGATGCACATACTTAAAATGAATAAAAAGTATAAAATCAATAATCCAAGCTTCCACCTAAAGGAACTAAAGGAAGAAATGCAACATACTTTGAAATATGTAGAAGAAAGAAATAATGAAATCAGTAAAATTGAAAATAAGAAATAAAGAAACATCAATAATACCAAAAGCTGGTTCTTTGATAAGTTTAATAAAAATGATAAACCTCTATTTGGGCTAACCAAAGGAAAAGAAAGAAAAGAAAAGAAAAGAAAAGAAAAGAAAAGAAAAGAAAAGAAAAGAAAAGGTAAAATGAGAGAAAGAGAGAGAGCAAGCACAGATTACTAATATGAGGAATGAAAGATTACTCCCTACTGACCCTATGAACATTATAAAATAGTAGAAGAATACTATGTTCAATGACTCTATTCCCACAAATTTGATAACTTTGTTAATGGATCAATTTCTTTAAAGATAATTACTAAAACTCACAAAAAGAGAAATCCATAAATAGGTTTATGTCTATTAATGAAATGTAGTCAATTTTAAACAACGTTTCAAAAACAGAAAGCATCATTCCCAGATGATTTCACTGATTTTGATAGAAATTGCTTTAATCTGTATATTGTTTCGGGTAATATGGCAATTTTAACTATGTTGATTCTTGCAATCCAGGAACACAAAATATCCTTTCACTTTTTTGTGGCTTCCTCAATTTCTTTTACTAATGTCTTATAATTTTCAGTGTATGGGTCTTTCACATCCTTTGTAAGTTTATTTCTAGGTATTTTATTTTTATTTTATTAACTTGGATTCTTTGTTTTTAGTAAATAGACTTTTGAAAACAACAAAATGGTTTTTAAAAGTTTGAGCAAGTTTCAATTTAAAATGAAGAACCATTTTTACAGTTATACATTTAATCTGCTTAACCTGAACTCCACTGACCAACCCTCAACCCTAGGTTATTTCAGCCAACATAAAAATTCAGCTACTTCCACCTTCTGAGCTATTGTAGTGCAAATAAAGGAAAATCTTTCACTTTGACAACTGTGTATACAGAATCAAGAGCTTTTGAAGACATATCCTTATTTTTGTAGTAAATTAGAATATTGAGATACTGAAAATAATGTGTTAAAATTGGCAGGGTCAGGTAAGATGTACACTTACTAATCTATTCTTTTGTTACAATTTTAGTAAGAATTTAGTGACTTGTCTTGAAAGGCAAGGACCTACATCCAAGATTGCTCTATCCAGCAAAGCTGTCATTTAGAATGGAAGGGAAGATAAAGTGCTTCTCAGATAAAGTCAAGTTCAAGGAGTTCATCATCACCAAGCCCTTATTATATGAAATGTTAAAGGGACTTACCCAAGAAAAAGAAGATAAAAAATATGACAGTAAAAAGACAGCAAACTCACAGATATTAACAACCATACCTAAAACAAAAGCAAACTAAGCAAACAACTAGAACAGGAACAGAACCACAGAAATGGAGATCACATGGAGGGTTAGCAACAGGGGAGTGGGAGGAGGAGAGAGGGGAAAAAGGTAGAGAAAATAAGTAGCATAGACGATAGAGAGAAAATAGACAGGGGGAGGGCAAGAATAGTATGGGAAATGTAGAAGCTAAAGAACTTATGACACATGAACATGAACTAAAGTGGGGGATGTGGGTGGGAGGGGGTGTGCAGGGTGGAGGGGAATGGTGGGGGAGAAATGGGACAACTGTAATAGCATAATCAATAAAATATATTTAAAAAAAAGAATTTAGTGACTTGTTACTATATGCTTAAGGTCCTGTGGATAAAGCAGTGGAGAACAAGAAAAAAAAGTAAACAAACAAGTGGACACAAGTTCTATAGAGAAAAAGGAAAGATAGTAAGGTGTTATGGGGTATGATAGAGAGTACTGGTGCTTATAATTTCTACTTTATTTCAGAGAATCAGAGACAATCTGGCTGATTAGGTGACATGTGAGTAAAGTTCACAAACATACAGGTAATTGTCATGCACCAATTTGGGAGATGAGCACTTAAAGTAAAGACAGCATTAACCACAAGTACATCAGACACATTTAGATTGTTTGAGAAAAATAAGAAGGCCAGTGCGTGTAGCTGAGTATCTAAAGGGGAGAATGGTAGGATGTTGGCCAGAGAGTTGAAACTGAACTATGTCATGTAAGGTCTTGGGACTTTGGGCTATTTGCTCACCAACGTGAACTGCTACTCAGCCTGAGCATAAAGACTATATTTTAAATAATTTTTTGTCATTATATATAGCCATGTGACTGACACACTCAAAAGAATGTGAGGTGAGGTGATACATTTCATTTCTAGCCCTAGCCTATAAAATTCTGCTAGGTTTGGTCATCACACTCTTTCCCCATTTGTTATCATAGATAAGACAAATAAACAGAGTGACAATGGAGGCCACATTCTCAACAAGATGAAGACGTATGTTAGATTTTGTGGCCTTCAACCACAATGGAGAAGAGAAATACCTTTTAATCAGAGACATATGTTTGGGACTTATGAAACTTCAAAATAAACATCTGTCACATTTTAACCATTCTACACTCTAGCTTTGTTTCACACAACAGCTGGCATTACCTTAAAATTGGGCCACTGAAAGAAATTTGTCTTTTATTGTGAGACAAACAGGAAAACCTTTGGAATAGTTAATGAGGAAGAGTGACATGATTAGATTTATAGTTTAAAATGATGACTCTGCTCATGATACAGAAAACTGATTACAACTGAGAAAGGATAGAAGGAAGGAGATTATTTAGAACTCTATGGTGATGATGAACTAGATTGTTAGCAGTTAATGTGGTAGATGGTTGTTAGATTTTTGGAAAAAAAATTGTCTGTATAGCTAACAATACCACTGATAGCCTAGAAGTAAAGTATGTGAGAAAGAAATCAAGAAGTGTAATCATTTCATGCTGAAGCAACAGAAACAAAATGCTAGCTTTTACCGGGTTTACTTTAAATAAAAGTAGCAGAAGTAGAGAATGATCAAGAATTCAATTAGAGAAGCCTTTTGACACTAACTATTGATATTAAATAGACATCTTAAATACGAGTTGAACATCTTGGTTCAAGACAGCACCAAAGGGAAGAGATTCTGATCTCAGCTTCTATAGCTACACAGAGCACAATTTCCTCCTTTAGAAAACCTACAGTCAGGTGAATGATGCCTTCACCTTAGGCACATGAAAAGAAAACCACATTAAAGCCATAGATCCTACCCTCAAAGTGGCGACCTACAATCAGGAGCCAGCTCAAAAACAGGAGTGTCTTCCTGAGGAGTTAAGAGTTAAACTCCACATGGAGTACCTCAACTTTTAAAACCTAAAGCTGAAAGACAAGCCCCCCAAACATCTAACTGAAAATGAACAGGGCTCAAGCCCAAGACCCACAAGATCGGGCTTGGGAACTGCTCTTAACAGGCCCATGCACTTGGACTTACCTATCCCAGGGCCCAGCTCAGAGGCAGTCAATAGTTCCCAGGCTCATAATGTGGACCTGCCAGCTTATATTAAAGTGTTGGCTGAGGGAGAGGTAACTAGTTTAACACACACATCTAGGAGCTTGCTGTAACACTCTCTGGGGACAGAGATTGGCGGGCACAACCTTTCTACAATCCCTTTGCTGTGCTCCAACCAGTATCTTCCAGATGGGGCATTTTATATTTGTCTGGCGTTCCTGTCTTTGCAGCTTCTGTCCCAGTGATGCCTCTTGACTGCCTGAGTCTAGAGCCAGGACCGCTTGTGTTACTGGACCCATGTGTCCCATTTTGTGAGGCTGCTGCTAGGAGACACCTCTACATTGCCTAGCTCTGGCAGCCAGGGAGACTTACATTGCTGGATCCCACAGGACTATAATCTATGGAGTAAAAAATTCTTTTTGAAAATTTATTGATTGTTACAGAGAGAAAAGAAGATATATATATATATATATATATATATATATATATATATATAGAGAGAGAGAGAGAGAGAGAGAGAGAGAGAGAGAGAGAGAGAAACATCAATTTCTTGTTCCAATTATTTATACATTCATTGTTTGATTTTTGTATGTACCCTGATCGGAGTTTGAACCTGCAACCTTGGCGTATTGAGATGACACTCTAACCAATGGAGCTACCTAGCCAGGACTGGAGAAAGAATACTTAAGCAGCAACCATCCCTAGAACTTAACAGGAGACAACAGACCCAGAAGCTCAGTCTTGGCTAATCATCACAGCTATGGTATGAGCAGCAGGCTTTTAATCAGAAACTGTCTGGAGGCCAACTGTAACCCCTTTCAGAGCATTGGTAGGGTGGACACTATTTTCATTCTCTCACTCTGTCATGCTACAGTGTCTGCTCTCTCCATGAGGAAAGCTTTACATGCAGCTGGTGCTCAGGATTTTGTGTCTGGTGCCCTGAATCTTGTAGTTTACGCCAGCGTATACCCCTTGGTCACCTAGCTCTGGTGGCCAGGAGGTCTTGCATTGCTGGTTCCCATGGGACTGTGGCAATTGGAGAGGTGACTACAGGCAGACCACCACCACCGGAGCACTGCACACACAGGAAACCGAAGCAGGGTTCAGATTCAGCACATAGCTTAGTGGACTACACAACTGCTATCACATAGACAAGGACAACAGTGTGGTGATATGACAGCCAGAGGGAAAGGGCAGTAGGGGTAGGTGGGAGTGTGCAAAGGGGGGATAAATGGGCACTGACAGAGACTTTAGCTTGGACATTGGTCACATGATGAAGTGTGCAGATGAATGAATACCACCCCAATAAATCCAATTAAACAAAGAAACAAATCACCTATATAGATATTGGATTTATAAGTAATTATGGCAGAGATTGTTAGAGAGATAGAGACTGAGGCAGATATGATCTTCAAAAAATGAGGAGTTGACCAAAGGGATCTGTTGATGACTGCAACAAACATAGGCTGCAGTAGCTCCCAAGTTGAGCTGATAAAATAGAACCAGTGCAGTTACTTTAAAATATATATTTACTCTCATCATTATGCATTCTCATTTGGCACCAAGTTTTAACCACTATAAGCTAAGTCCACAAACTGGTTTAAGTACCATTCCTGAAAAAATATCTTCCAAAAGCAGTTAAAATTCATGACTAATAAATATTTTTAGAGAATAAGTGATCATTAATATCCTGAAATTGGCTCTGGTCTCAGCAATTAATCTTGACAGAGTATATAAATCAGTATAATTATGTGCTTTTTATCTACCTAGAACTGTGTTGATAAAATCTGAACAAAAACTTTTCAAGTTATCCATAAACTCAGTTTATAGTGCACTACGTCCTCTCTAGCTGCATTTGTAATGCTTTACTTCAAGCTCTGATAAACTCTCACAGTCTGATGCAACAACTTTTATTTTATTTTTAATTTGTATTTTAATTGTTGATCTTGTACAGTTTTCTGTCTTTTACTCCCACCCCAGCCCACCACCCCAGTCCTCCCCACCTCCCTCCCATTTCCACGCCCCCTTAGTTTTTGTCCATGAATCCTTTATACTTGTTCCTGTAAACCCTTTCCCCTTTCCCCTGAAATTCCCGCCCCGCCTCTGGTGACTGTCAGCCTGTTCTCTATTTTAGTGTCTTCAGTTATAGTATGCTTGTTTGTTTGTTTGTTTTGTTGATTAGGTTCCTGTTAAAGGTGAGATCATATGGTATTTGTCTTTCACTGCCTCGCTTATTTCACTTAGATAATGCTCTCCAGTTTCATCCATGCTGTTGCAAAAGGTAGGTGCTCCTTCTTTCTCTCTGCTGTATAGAATTCCATTGTGTAAATGTACCACAGTTTTTTGATCCATTCATTAACTGATGGTCATCTAGGTTGCTTCCAACACTTTGCTATTGTAAATTGTGCTGCTATGAACATAGGGGTTCATAGGTTCTTTTGGATTGGTGTTTCAGGATTCTTAGGATATAGTCCAAGCAGTGGAATTGCTGGGTCAAAAGGTAGATCCATTTTTAATTTTCTTCGAAAATTTCATACTGTTTTCCATAGTGGTTGTACCAGTCTGCACTCCCACCAACAGTGCACTAGGGTCCCCTTTTCTCCACTTCTCCAACACTTGCTGTTTGTTGCTTTGTTTATGATGGCCATTCTGACTGGTGTCAAGGGGTATCTCATTGTGGTTTTAATTTGCATCTCTCTAATAGCTAGCAATATCGAGCATCTTTTCTTATGTCTCTGGATCCTCTGTATGTCCTCCTTGGAGAAGTGTCTGCCCAAGTCCTTTGCCCATTTTTAAATTGGGTTGCTTGTCTTCTTAGAGTGCAGTCATGTAAGTTCTTTATATATTTTGGAGATTAAACCCTTGTCTGAGGTATCATTGGCAAATATGTTTTCCCATACAGTTGGTTCTCTTTTTATTTTAATACTATTTTCTTTAGCTGTGCAGAAGCTTTTTATTTTGATGAGATCCCATTTGTTTATTCTTTCCTTTATGTCCCTTGCAACTTTTCTTAACTCACCTCCTTCACTCTCTTTTCTCCCAACTCCAATTTCTCTTTCACAGTTACTATTTAGATTCAAAAGTGACTTTGATGATAAATATGCTTGTCTTCCATCTGCTTAAAAAGAATAAAAGAAAAAATTAACTTTATAATACTTAGTAAAGAAACCCAAGTGACTTTTGAGGCCATTTACATTCAAAGATTGGCTGGTTTTCAGGGGCATGAGTTAATGCCAGCTGTAGATTTGTGATTACTCACGTGAGACTATTACTCACAAGTTGGTATAGCAGCCCATTCACTGGAAGGAATCCACTTCTGATTGGCTGATTTAAACAAACAAGCAAACAGATAAAAAAGTAAATACATAAAATGAGGTGCTGTTACTGATTAATTCATTTCCAGAGGATTGCCCACTGAGAAAAAATTTGTTATTGGTTAAATAGAAATTCACAGTGGATTTTAATAGTTCTATGACTATGAAAATATAATGTATTAATTAAACAGGCATCTAATTAAGATCTACTTGTTATGTTGTCTAAAGAACAATCAGTTTTCCCCAGGATGTAGGAATTTCTTTTTAATCCCACTTCTTCCTTTTTCACGTTTCTTCAGCCAAAACCACAGGAGAGAAGATTAAGAATTAACTAGATTTTAATCATTTTCATCAATTCTGTGTAAACATGATGTTTTGTTTTTGCAAAAGGACTGATTTTATGCTTCAGTTTTGATTAGTTTAATTTCATTCATGTTTTGTCTTTTAATTATTTGTTGAACTCTTTGAACAGTGGATATATAGATATATTTAAGATATCATATGCAGACATTGAGGAGCTGTGAAACAAGAAAACTAAAAGTACTATAAGAAGATATTGAATTCCTCTATATAAACATGATGTAAGATTACCCAGGTCTGACCAAGGAAATAAGACCCAATAACTTCTTCAGTCTATTTTAAACAACCAGGTTGTTTTTCTTCCAGCTTATATATAGATTGTATAATTTTACCTTTAGTGTTAAAGCAGATACAATGTGAAATGTTACTGGCTGTGCAGATTTCCCATGGTTGACCAAAAGAAGAAGTAGACAATTCTTTTGTTCATCTAAGAAATTGAAATTTGATTTTGGGACCAGAAATTTTAACTTGAAATATTAGCTATGTTAGACAAAATGATAGACAGATTATTTTAAAGGAAGGGAGAGAGAGAAACATCAATGCGAGAGAGAAACAAAGATGGGTTGCCTCCTGTACACAGACCAGGGATTGAACCTGCAACCTAGGCATGTGCCCTGAACAGATTGAACACACAACCTTTTGCGCTCCAACCAACTGAGCCACACGGGCCAGGACTAGACAACTTTATGATAACTATCTCAGGCTTTCTAAACGCTATGGATTTTAGCACTGTCCTACAGGTTCTTCTCAATGACTATCACTTCTTTCCCCAGGAAGAGTTTTATCTCTTTGGTCTCTTTTTAAGAACACTTAGTAAGCTGAGGATGATAAAAATTCATGTACTCAGAATAGTCTAATAATCTCACAGAATATATTTAAAATCTTAAATGTAAAGAAATTACACACACAAACATGCACACACATTAAATAGAAATACACTTATGTGGCCAAAATAATGAAGTCAAATGTGAAAATTAGTAATTTCAGGTGTCTCTTTGGCTTTACGTGAAAACTGTCTATTTAGGGAAGGCATCTACTTGTTCTGAGGATGTTCATTAATAGTCAACCTCCATCGATTTTTCTTTTCCGGATATTCTCTCTAGAGTCACGGTTAAAATTAGCAAATGTTGTCTTTTATTTTTATAATTTTTTCCCATTCATCCAGAGTTTGAAAGTAATAAGTCAAGTTTGTAAACAAGAGGACAAGCTTGCATAATTCATAATATGCATCCCAGGAAGATGTGTTTCCCTGTTGCTGGGTAGATATGTGGAATGTCTTCAATAAGATGCATAGTATCTATCATTGTTTTATTCTACATAAGTGCTGTGGTTTTGACATTAAAATGTTTCAATTGATCCAAAACATATATACTATTAATAGACTATTTTTATAAATCATAGAGAAAACCAACATTGTAAACTCCATCTAGAGAGGCTCAAAGTAACCTCTAGGATATGGTTCCCTTCTATGCATGATATTACTGCTTAATATCATGATCAACTTGTATCAGTTGTGACAGATAGTCTCATGGAGAATTTTTCATCAAATCTGGTGCTACTAGGCAGCCATTCTGGCTTTGCCAGATCTTATTTTGTAAACCTGCCAACTCAATAATTTTAAAATGTTTATGCAATTGAGACCACATCTGTGTGTATATGATGAGATCCCTAGATTTCTATATGCATTTATCTTTTTTACACCGACATAACTCTGGTTATAGATGCCTGTTTACTATGATTATCTACTAAAGTAATTTTTCTAGATTTCATGGTATCTCTTTTACTATAATTATCTACCTTTATTGGAACAATTTCTTTGGTAGCCTCAATGCATCAAGCAGTAATCATTCAATAATACACTGCATATAGATCAGTGTATATATTTACACTTTTATTCTTTTTATTTTTAGTAATTTGGCATGCTCTTTAAAAGGCCACAATTGTTGCTATTGGAGTTGACTGACTTCTGATGAAGAAAAGAATTTGTAAGAAGTTAGCTGTTGCATCCCCAGGCTGGCATTGTCACTTTTAATTTTTAAAATAAGATAACAAAACAAAAATACAACTTCATAATTTGTAGATAATGTCAAAAATATCAGGCTCTATACATGAATATTTCTGAATCCTCAGAAAGAAAATTAATTATGAAGTACTTCCTTTGTTAACGATAATATATGTAATGGTTTGAGAGTGTTGTACCTGTTGATGATAATAGAAATAAAAAAAGCAACAACTTTTTATAATCAGTTAGTCAGTTGCCTAAAACATATTGACTGTTTTCAGTTAGCAATAGGAATTAAATGACATATGGTACCACAAGATTTAATGGCAATCTAGTATGAGTGCTTATATTCTTTAGTCAATTTTACCAAGGCTGAAATTTTTCTGAGGCAAGGAGGTTAAGTCG
This sequence comes from Glossophaga mutica, assembly GCA_039655065.1. Taxonomy (NCBI): domain Eukaryota; kingdom Metazoa; phylum Chordata; class Mammalia; order Chiroptera; family Phyllostomidae; genus Glossophaga; species Glossophaga mutica. Next base: position 167,664,388 of record CM077304.1, on the reverse strand, counting down.
TGGTTACCACATCAGGAGAGAGGCTACGCTAAGGAGCAGGTTGCTGATATGTGTCATGCTAGCAATGATTTTAGGACACAGACTAAACACTCATGTACATATGAAAAGATTTTGATTATCTTGAAAAAATCGGTCTGGATTCTTATATGTACTGCTCTGCATATTTTGTATCCATAAAGTCTTTTTACCTTATAGATTCTAGAACCATAGATGTTTCTGTTTTTCATTTATTTTTGAACCGCATATAGTGTATGTATATTAATGTCAAGATCTGCAGTAATCTGATCATGTTTTAGAAGACTTTTTTAAAAGTTTGTCATCTTTCTACAGTATGTTATTGGAAAAATTGGTTTTAAAAGTAAATTCTACCTATTACATTTGGCTGTTATACCACAAGATGAAAGATGCCTCTTTTTGGTCATGTCCACCAAAGGAGTTACAGGCCAGATTTGGGAAAGGATTATGAAAGTTGGAGATGTGATCCACTTGAACATTCTGGCAAACCAAGGTGATGATTCATTACCTGTCAAGGCCTTTACAACTTACTATCAATGTTCAAGTTTATCTTTTATTCTGTTACTTCATATTCTGACACAATCGGACATGTTCATTTTTTAAAGAAAATTTCTTTTTTCTTTCTTTGTAATAGTGGTTAATTTGCCTTCCTACTCTCCATTAAAATCACTTCAAAATTTACACTGAAGACCTGATGGTCTGTGGCAGTGGCATCCTGTCAGTAAGAATGCTGGATTATTTTCTACCTGTATTTACAAATAATATTTCTTGGACATTTAAAGAAAATACAGAAACTTTAAGCGCTAATGTTGCCTTCAAAGTATACTTGGACAGACTCTGTAGAGATGCCCTTTTTGTTTCTTATGCAGCATGGGGTACTGTTTCTTCCAATGGGACTTTGTTTGCAGTTTCCACAGCGGTTCATATTCATAGGCACATGACTTTTAAGAACAGAGTAGTTTTTGTTTTTATTGTGGAAACCAGTTGTTTTATCTAGCTCATTTACTTTTTAAGACTTTTTAAGAAATGTCTGGCTATGCTTCTGTGTTTTTTTAATTGGCAATTTCGTATTTTAATTTTACTTTTTTATTTTTCTATTTCTGAGGAAGTCAAGCGCTCCCTTTAATTCAGCTGTTACATTCACAGCAGAATACCCCATAACACTATTTCCTGTAGTCAATTTCTTATCTGAATTTCCTAACTTTGTGGAATATGCCCTTAAGTGAAAAGCTTTTGAAATGGAATTAGATAGTATGTTCCTTCTGAATTCATTTTTTGAAAATAGCTGGGCCATTTATAATCTTTACCCTACTCCAAAAACTTTAACTTTATTTTTTATTTTTTTCAATTATAGTTAACATTCAATATTATTTTGTATTAGTTTCAGGTGTACAGCATATGGGTTAGATAATCATACACTTCACTAAATGTTCCCCTCAATATTTTCAGTACCCATCTGGCACCATGCATAGTTATTACAATATTATTGACTCTATCCTCTATACTGTATCTTGCATCTCCATGACTGTTTTGTAACTAATAATCTGTACTTCTCCATCCCTTCACTTTTTTTACCCAGTCTCCCCTCAACCTCTTCACATTTCTCTCTCTCTCTCACTCTCTCTTTCTCTTTCCTCTCTCCATGACTCCCTTCCTTCCTCCCTCCCTCCCTCCCTTCTTCTCTCTAATTTAAATGGCTATTTATTAAATGACATAATTGGTTAAGATCCAGGACACTAGGGATCTAATAATCTTGAATTTTTCAATAACTTTCTGTGTCTGAAGTTCAAGGAAGTCCTTAATTGAAGTACTTTACTCAGGTCTAGAGCTGGGTTTGAATTCAATTTATAAAGACTTACCTTAGAGTGTAACAATTTTACAGCAGATTATTATTTTCCTGCAGAGACTCTAAGGAAAGAATAATTCAGTTTGGAGGTCAGAAGAAGAAGCATAGACAAAAGAAGGAGCACAGGTGGAGTGCAGTGTTAAAGCTGAGGGAGAAAGCAATGCAGGAAGGGTAGGATTCAGATTAAAAAGAGAATGATTTGAGAGTGACTATTATGGAGTTATATTTCTCATGATTTGATTTAAAAAGCTGACTATTGTGCATTTTATCTCCTAATTTTCATAGACTTCCCTCTTTAATGTGTTAGTTCGTTGATTTTCACATGTCAAAATTTCCTGTAACATCCACTGTTATTTTAAGAAAAAAAAATGTACCTTTTACCAAGTTCAAAAGTTTGATTATACTGTGAGTTGATGAAAGTAACCAGAATTTCTTCCAGATTTTTTGGATATTGACAAATTCATAATAAGAAAGTGACCACCACAGTTGGTAAAAATGTATGCTTATGAATAATCCTCAGCTTACTCAACTAGGCAGAGGCTAGGAAAGTGTCCTATAACCAACAATTCAAGCTTTGATCCCAAAATAAGAACTAAATTACATGACTCTTCTTTCACAGGTCCCTAATGTTTTAGGGGACCCAAATCAAAGTTAGACCAATTACTAATGTGTTCCTATTGAAACCTTAATATTAGAGTTCAGAACTCCAGGACTGTGACATAATAAATTCCTGTTGTTTTAAACAGCTACCTTTGTAATAATTTGTCACAGAAGCTGCAGGAAATTAATATAATGACTATACAAATACCTGTTTGGTTACATAACCTAGGATCATAGAATGTATTTAAAAAAAAAAAAACAAGTGTTCAGTAAAAACAGTAAGAGGTTGCCCCGGCCAGTGTGGCTCAGTTGGTTGGAGCATCATCCTGTAACCGAAATGTTTTGGGTTTGATCCTTGGTCTGGATGCTTATGGGAGGAAACTGATTGGTGTTTTCTCACGCTGATGTTTCCCTCTCTCCCTGCCTATCTTGCTAAAAGCGATGAAAAAAAAGTCCTCAGGTGAGGATTATAAAAATATAGTCAGAAGTCAAACCATAGCTGATCATTGATCAACTGGCAGCCAATCTAAAGGACAAACAAAATTAAAAATGTCATTTATTGCTTAAGCAGTTCATAAATGAGGCCTGATGACTACTTGCTATCATGGTCATAGAATAATTAGTCTTTCTGTAAGAGTATGAAAATAACTTTATATTCTCATGGGGGATATGTCTTATTCATTTTTATATACCTGAATAAGTGGTTTCTTAATTATTCTGTAAATAATTTTTCTAAACTAATGAAGGCTAAAGTGTTCTTTTGTTGAAGTAAAAAGTTGTTCTTTCACTAATAATATTTTATAGAATTATTTTGGGTGACCAGCAGAGAATTTAAGTATTTAAATTTGACTTTATATTTGCAGCATGGACCTTTCATGGGTTTATAATTCACTAGTCCCCGTTGTTCTACATAATACTGGCTGATTTCATATGTTTCCATTAAATGTGTAGATTCTAAAGATATAAAGAATGACAGCCTCTTTTAGAAAACTATCCACTGTCAGCTTTTTTTCTTGATGCCACAGATATCCAGTAGATTATGTGAATAGATATGCATGTGGACATAATGGTTAAACTCCATTATTTGTTATCCCTAGGGGTCTTTTTGTAACCTCCCTCTATCTCTCCCACCCAAGAGACTTTACTGAAGTATGAGAATGAACTGCTTGCAAATTGGAACCAAAATTATTAGTGACTACCTGAAAACCATTCTTCTTTCTAAGGGACTGCTGTTTCTGGGAGTAAAGAGATGAAATGGCCATGTCAGTTCTCTGAAGATATTTGCTATCAGAAAGAGAACGAATTTGTTATCTATAAAACATATTTAACAGGAATCCTGGGCTCTGTAGCTTGCTTATGGTAAATAAACGTAAAATATATGAATTTCTGAGTTATAATCTGCTAACAATGGAAATCTTCTGTATAATTTTTGGAGACACTTCTTGATTGAAGTAGCTCCTTTTGTGTAAGTGATATTCTATATTTATCACTTTGAACCTCACAGGTTAAATATTGAGTAAAGTCAGTCCTAACATAATGAGACAGGATCTGAGGAACTATGATGATACCTTCAGACTTCTCTAAGTTTTTGCCTGTGTCTTACTATCTATGTCATTAATAAAATTTGATACTGAGAAATCTCCCCATTCATTCAATTTATTAATATGAACCTGTATGTTATCAGTTAAACCTTGATGCTTTAATTTTATTAGTAACTACTAGTTACTATTATTTCAATACGTCTTATTTTTTCAATATACACTTGTGTGTATATACATCATGGTTTAGAATTATGACTATAAAGAATCAGTCCGACAGTGTTGAAGTTCATTTGGGAAAGTACTGGTATAAGGAACTTAGTAAGCAAAGGTGTGCTTAGCATAGAGACTCTGAAGTTAGAATGTGAATTTGAGTTTGTTGACATGGGTGATATTGTTTGGTACTTTTGTCCTTATTTGTTGGTAAAAGCAATAGTTTAGATTAGTCAAGTGACTGCACACAAGAAGGCCCATTAGTCACTTTGGCAAAGGGAATGTTGTAGTCATCCAGACATTTTTGAAACAACACCTGGACCTCAGATGTTAACAGAGCAAATGATGTGAAATGATGTATAAAATTTCAAAAGTTCAAAGAAAGAATCAACAAGTTGTAGTAAAAGATTGGATACATAAAATGCAGTCAAAAATGATCCTAGATTTCTAAGATCTGAAAAGGCTTCTATGCAGTTCTTCATAGACTAAAAGGTATTCAGTGGGATTTTGTTCCAAAGGTAAAATTTAAATCAGATACTTTATGGGTTAATTGAAGTTGCTGCGGGTAAAGCACATAAAATATGGTGTTAATAACTATTTGAGAGATATTATCTAGCTGATATTTTAAAAATATCAAAAGAGAGCATGAACAATTTAATTATATTGAGTTTATAAAATTGTATGAATTTCTCCCAGCTTTACTCCTTTAAGATTTGGTTGAAGTTTTTTACAATTTTAATCTGACGCCACACTAATTTAATTTATATATTAAAATGACCACACTTTAAGCATGATTACAGGCAGTGGGAATTGGTATATCTAATAAAACCACATATTCAGATTTTAAATGCACTAATCTATTTGCTAAGCACTGTGTTATATAAAGAAAGGAGGGGCACCATTGTGCTTTGCAAACTTAAACCCCAACTTTTAACACATAAAAATTTCATGATTTCTTTTAGAAACGGTTACAGTTTTTGGCCCACTGCAAAAATTGCCTTGTTGTTAGCAAAGGGAAAGTGCTCCCATGACAGAAAAGGAAGGTAGGTTTGACTTGGCCACTGTAAGTTAGCCAGTTCACAAAGGTTACTTGAAAGAGTTATTAAAGTCACTGATAAAACCTCTCTGAATGATGGCAAAGTGTTTATCTCATAAGTGGGTGCTATTATTTGATTGATACTTTGAACTTTTACCCCATCTATATAATGTAAAATTGTCTAAATGAGGGGAGATTGACATTAAAAGAGTCTTTTTCAGAACTCAGAGAAAGAAAAAATATATAAGATGTATATTATTTTTTCTGTATGATGCTATTCCTCATTATAGGAAAGTCTGGATAGGAGTGTGTGAGGCGGAGAAGGCATGAATTTGCATTTTAACTGTTTAACGTCATAATGCAGTTCATTGTTTTTGTGAAGTACAGAATTTCATGGTATTCTAACCAAAATGTGTTTTAATAGTAGCTTTACATCATTTCATGTTGCAGAATAAAGACATAAAATATTTCATTTTATCCATTTCATTGATAAGATACCTATTTGAAATTAGTAAAATGTAAATACCAACAGATCATTAGCAACAAGGCAAATCTTGAAAGAATAACATACAAAACGCTAGTATACCCCGAGAGACACTTGTTCTGAAAGTCGTTCTCTGTGTATTTTAGGAAACACTTTGGCGCACTCCACACAAAGTGCGAGTCACATAGTTGGTGAGCTAGTTTCTGATTGACAGAGCTCTGAAAATGTCACCTGTCCAAGCTGCTCAGTGAGAGATGTAGAAACCCTAATTGTATTTCAACAGCAAAATAGGGCTCCGGACACGGTTTCCCAAGCATTTCACATCATAGTATGCAGAGAAAACGATGACATAGATGGCAGCTGGGCGCACATGGACCAGACTGCTCATGGGTGGAAGTGACAGTTCTGGCCATTTCAGTGCCCACCCGGCTTTCTCGAAGTGTGAGGGCTTCTACTCCTCAAGAAAGTCTAGTTTAGTCATTCAGTAATGACGAAAGTATCATATTCTTCTGATGGGAAGATGAATATTTTTATGTTAAAGAGATAAATCATCAATCTCATGCTTTTATGTCAAAAAGAAGAAAAATATAATGAAAAAAACTTATATGATTTATTGTCTCTTCCAAAATGCTAAAAGTTTGATGTATTTGGTTGGTATTCTAATTTTTGATTAATCAGAATATAAGATTAATAAAAATCAGGGAATCATTAGAAATTTTGCTGTTATCATAATTGTCCACACATAATATGACTTATATATCCCCCTTTATTGTTATAAAAATTAAGTTAGCTCTCTTCTAAAATTAAAAATGAATATGAATTCTATATTTTCTACATTGAAAGCTTTTTTCCCATGTTAAGTTCAAGACCCAGTGGAGCCCACTAAAGCCGCAAGGTGAGGGTTGGTTACCATCTACTTGAAGACAGTACAGTAGTCTATAAATCCCCGGTTCTCTGATGCTACTGATGCTGCTACTGAAAGGTGTGCATTTTTTAGTCCAGAAAGGATATAATTTGCTTTTGTTTCTATTGTGACAGATGTTAATCTGTCAGTAATTTTTGCAGATGTGGAGAAAAAGAAAAGATCTCTTGTTCTGTTTAATTACAATTAGCCCTCACCATATTACATGGGTTCCTAAGGTGACAGATATTTGGTGACATATATTTATCTATCGCAGTAGCCCCTCTACCCCTTATCCAAGGGGACATATTCCAAGACCTGAATAGTACTGAATACTATATTTATTATGCACTTTCCTATATTGTCACATGCCATATAACAATGTTTTGGTCAAGGACCAACCTCATACATGACAGTGGTTCCATAAGATTATAACAGAACTGAAAAATTTCTATCACTTAACGATGTTATAATGCATTACTATACAAACATTACTTATATGTTTGTGGTGGTGCTGATCTAAACAAACCTACTGTGCTGGCCATTGGATAAAAGTATAGCACATACAATCATGTACAGTATATAATACTTGTTAATAATAATAAATGGCTATGTTATTGGTTTATATAGTTAATACATTATATTTTGTGTTGTTATTTTAGAGTGTCCTCTTTCTACTTATAAAAACAGAAAGGAAAACAGTATGCAGTGATATGAGGGCAGCAGGCTCATATATCTCTAGTGGACTACTATTTTGATTTCATCATTTTTGTGTGTTTGAACAATAGCATGTTATACAACCCAAGCTGTGTGGCTCAGTGGATTGAGTGCCGGCCTGTGAACCAAAGGGTTGCCAGTTCAATTCCTAGTCTAGGGTACATGCCTAGGTTGCAGGCTAGGTCCCGGATAGGGGGCTCATGAGAAGCAACGACACACTGATGTCTCTCCTCCTCTCTTTCTCCCTCCCTTCCATTCTGTCTAAAAATAAATAAATAAAATCTCTAAACAAATAACATGTTGTACAGTTTTGTAGCCTGAGAGCAAAAACTCTACAAGATAGCCTAGGGGTGTTCCGTGTAGATTTGTGTACATGTACACTATGATGTTCTCACAATTGCCTAATGACACATTTCTCAGAATTTATCACCATTGTTAGAGACACAGTAAGCGCTTAACAACAATAACTAATAAAATGCAACAATTATAACAATATACTATAATAAAAGTGATATGAATATGGGGTCTTGCTTTTAAAATATCTTATACTCTACTCACATTTTCACTTAAAAAAAAGCACTTCATGGCTTCTCTTTGGCATATCCTAAATTTCCAGCATCACTACTCCTACACTTCAGTACCTTTTTTAAAATAAAAGAAGTGTTACTTGAATGCAAGCAAAGCAATGCTACGAGAGCTGGTCTGATAACCCAGATGGCTACTAAATAACTAACAAGCAGGGAGTGTACAGTGTGGAGACGCTGAACAAAAGAATCACTGACACCCCAGTCAAGGATGGAGTTGGATGGCACAAGATTCCATCCTAATTCTCAGAAAGGCTCTTAATGTAAAACTTATGAATTGTTTATTTCTGGAATTTTCTATTTAATATTATGGGATAGCAGTTGACCATGAGTAACTGAAACTGTAGAAAGTGAAATTGTGGATAAGACAAGGGCTGTTGTAGCTATATTTTTACCAGCAACGGCCATAACTATACCATTAACTGGTATTATTTCTAAGTCAATATCTATAATTACAACTATATCTATTTCATAAATAAATCACTTGATTTTTAAAACAAGATTTATTTTAAATGATAACTGGAGAATAAGGTGATTCAAGGGAAGTTTCTTTCAATGCTTACTTTCCTTTGCAAGCAATTTTCTCTTCCAAATTCTTCTCGAGCTTCACATTTCCTAAAGAAGAAACCTCTGAGCCAGCTCTCAAAGCCCCTAATGATCTTAATTTCAGTTATCTTTCCAAGAATCTCTTTCACTATTTTATGTGCACCCACACTCCAGCTGGATCACTATTTTTGGGTAAGGATTTATCACAAACACTTTATTAGCTCACACTTCAGTAGGTCCAAAGTCTGGTGAGCTCTGCTGTGTTCTCTGCTCAGGGTTTCACAAACCGGAAATGTTGACTGGGCTGGCTTGTGGTTCTCTTTGAAGCTCGTGCGATGTTTGCAGAATTCATTCTTTGCAGGTGTAGAATTTATGAAGACTGAATTTTCATAGCCAGCAAGAAAGTGTTTCTGTATTTAAATCTCCCTTTGAAGCAGTTATCTGATTAGGTCACAGCACCCAGGACAATCTCTTTTTGATTAAATCAGTGATTAGGGGCTTTGATTGCATCAGCGAAAATCCTTTTTTACCAGAGAAAGTAATATAATGATGAGAATGATATGCTTTTATATTCACAGGTTCTGCCATGCTCAGAGGGACGAGTTACACAAATTATGTCATACTATACTATCACACCAGCCAAAGTGAACTACTTGATTTTGTTTTTTCTTGCCTCACACATTTTCTTAATATTTTTATTTGTATGCTCCCTTCCACCTAAAATGAGTTCTTTTTCTCAAGTCTACATATATAAATATTATAAAGTTATAAAATTCAATATTTAGCATAAATACCATTTTAGTGATGAAGTTGATTCTCCAAATTGCTTGGTAGTTTTGAACTGTGTTAATTATTGTTGAGTTGTAAAAGCAGCTTAATGAATGAATAGCCAGTATTAAACAAAAAGAAATACAATAAAATAGAACATATTACATGGAATTACATAGGATAAAGTGAAAATATTGTTCTGTGACATGTTTGTCTTAGTTTTATATATACACACAGTGTAAAATGAATTTATTACTGTGGTTTGTAGTAAAACAAAATTTGAGAAATACCACTGTAGCAAATCTTTACTGCCATTTTGTCATTTTTTTACCTGGAATTCAGTATCTGTATTTCATATCTATACTGTGTGATTAATTCTTTCAAGGAGAAACTATGTCTCTTTTATCTTTGTAGCTCTTATCAAAGCTAGTATAATTCCTTATACAAATAATGAATTCAATAAAAATGTGTAAAACAAATAAAAGTAAATGTTATGTTTTATATTTTAATTTTTTCCAACAAATAATCAGGTTAAATGTCCATCTTTTTTCCAAGTTTTCCTGATTTATGTAAAAATCCCTTTTTACTTACATATAAGAAATAGATTTATCAATAATAAATTATGTAAATGTTTAGGTGTTGGCAATATTCAGACATTCAAGTGATTTATTAAAGATTTTTCTCTATTAAATAATTGGATTTCTGAAAAAATACGTTTTAATTAAACAGATATTTATTTATTAAGTATTAATCAGTTCTTGGCCCCAGAGATATAATACAGCAGGTGTGGTAAAGACCTTGACCTTGGGGAGCCTGCATCTACTGGGAGAGGTGGTCAACACACAAATGGAGGAATTGCCCTGTGACTACCATTATCAAGGGCAGAGTTCTGCAACAGAGTGTCACTGAAAGGACCTACTGTACAGAGGCAGTCAGCAAAGATTGCTCTGAGGAGGAGGTCAAGAATGTAAGAACTTGGAAATTCTCAAATATCTTGATTTAGGACCAGAATATACAATATTCAGGGGTAATTTACTGTGAAATCATATGATTATGTCTTGGTAGAGCATACTATTTATTCACTAGGATTTTTCATGTTTTTTTAACATTATATAGAGTAATTCAGTGACTATAACTTTATTGTATGCAAATATGTGCTAATGACTTTTAAAATAAAAATGCATAAATATATATTTTATGTATGAATTTTCATATATAAAGTTTGAACTATATATGTTCATATTTGAATCATCCACTCACATTTGAAAATATTAATAAAATGCTAACAATTTTCCTGCATATTTAATAATATAAATATAATTACATTTTATTTAACTGACATCAACTATTTGACCTAACTTGGTGTCAGTATTCTGTTTCTATACATTCCTCAGTTCTTTGTATTCTAACTGAAAGTTTACTATTGCCAAAAATCCAGAAATCACAAAAATAAAATAACCAAATCAGTAAATAGCATTTAATGAGAGTTTATTGTACATATAAAAACAGTTTGAGAACTGTGACCTTTCGCATCGAAGACTGACATGAAGCTCAGGTGCATGAAGTTTCAGGATAGCTTATAACACGAAAATGAGGAAGTTAGCCTTTACAATGATTGATCATTAATGAGCGCTTCCAGGCAGCTGGGGATGGCTAAAAGTAATTATTTCATACTATATTTTGGAAGATGACATATGTTAATTTTATAATTGTCAAAAGCATTTACAAGAAATAACCTTAGTTAAGTTTTGGTTATGTTCATGAAACAAACTAGATTTAGTTTTGCTTATGTGGCTTAAATGGTTTTGTCTGCTCAGGGACTTCTCAAGTCTGGTTTCCATTTTGTATTAAATTTTAACACCATGACTGTGAAGGCAGAGTTAATAAAGTTATTCTTTGAAACTTGAATTTTCAAAAGGGGGAACTCAGATATTAGTAGATATATGCTTTGTTGATCATATTTTTGACCATAATATATTCAATAATTTAAAGATTACATTCCCAATTACTTTACTCTTATTTTTTTCCAAAATAAAATCTGTTCTCCCTGAAGTATTATAACCCAAATTCAGAAATTGGAAATACTCACAAACTTTAATTAAATCTTGTCACGTATTTTAAAACATATCCTTTCCCCTACTGGTTAGCATACTCCTATAAATGCATTAAAAGTTTTTCTCTAATAAAAATAATTATAAACAATATATATGGTATAATGTTAATGTGTTATTTACTTGAACTTTTCTCTGGTTATATCTTTAGTTTCAGCTTAAGACTGGAAGTAGTAGCATTAGTGCATCAAGATAATTAATTGTTGGTTTCCACTCTCTTTTAGAATTTGGAGCACACTGGCTCCCTATTTAAAGAAGTTTTTCTTATTTTAGAGAGAGGGAAGGGAGGGAGAAAGAGAGAGAGAGAGAGAAATAATGATGTGAGAGAGAAGCATCAGTCGGTTTCCATTGGTACGTGTCCCAACCCAGCACTGAACCCATAACCTAGACATGTGTCCTGACTGGGAATAGAAACGGCGACCCTTTGCTTTGAGGGACAACACCCAACCAACTGAGCCACACCAGCCAGGGCCCTATTTAAGGACTTTTTTGCCTATTGAGTTAACTGACAACAATTTAGCATGGGATCTGGGGATCTTCAGAACATGATTCCACATACCATTTCAGCCTACTTGCCAACCACCCCATGCATAGAGCCTGCATTTTACCCAAACAGAAATTCTTGCTCTAAATATGATCCCTCAACTCCAGAGTTTGTGCCTTTGCTTTTACTACTTCTTTGCTCATGAAATTTTTAACCTTTCCAGCTGGTATAATTTAACCCATTATTTGAAGTCCAGCACAAAGACAGTCATTTCTGGGAAGACTCAGGATTCCTTAGAAGAGTATAATCTTTTCCTTTTTAGTATTCCATAGAATTGTATTCTGCATTTCGTTATGGCAGCTGTTATTCTCTGACCTGTGTTATTATTTTTGTGTATCTATCATTCCTTCACTACTAAACTGTAAATTCACTTCTCCTTCTCTTCATATTTTCTGAAAACTTTCCTTCAGTCATAGCTCTGAAAAACATCATACATGCTTTGATTCATAAGCTTCAAATGCATTTAAAACATTAGTTTGTCATGCATTATTTAAACTTAAACTTGTGCCTACAGAAGTAACTCAGATTTTAGCCAATTATTTTGAAATATTGTTATTTTTCCCAAAAATCATTTGGCAGATTATCTTTGTTTCTTTTCAGCTCTTGTTATTGCTTTGCCTTAGGCAAATTTACAGAGCCAAATATTACATTAAAGGACAGTATTTTCTAAGTTACCCTTAACCATTTTATCCCCCAATGATAGTTTTTGTAACTTTTGTTTAGAAAATCTATGGTGTGAATAATACTTATTGAATGAGTCAGTGAGCTATTGTAGTTCTAAGTAGGTGTGAATTTGCATGATGTTGTATTTTTCACATTTTTATAATTTTGTATTTCTAATGCAAAGAATAACTGCAGCTAGAGTGAATTAGTGTTTACTGGTTTTATATTAGCTGCCATGAGGAATTTATATTTCTGTCTTTATATATCAAGCAAATAAATATACTACTTCCATACCTACATTGTGGAGTAGCAGTTCAACTTTCCATTCATGATCAGGATCAATTAGTTTAACCAGTACACTGGCCCCCTTCTTTGCCTCTGAATTAAAGGCACGAAGAACCCAAATTGGTCTGGTAGCAGTTTAACTTCCAACTCAATGTAATAATTATATCTCCTGATGGAAGTATTCATTGATTTGGAAATAATTTATAACTGAAATCACAACCTATGACCAGCTTAATATAAATGGACTTCATTCAGTGCATATTATGTTGTAAATTCATTATATATTAAATTACTACAATATTGCCTATATAACGTATTGAAAGGGTGTTTATACATGACACAGTATAGTTAGGTATCAAAAGGGATCTGAAAAATAAAAATATTTTTAAAGTATTCATCTTATTATTAGGAATCATATTTCAGTATAAGCAAAAATCGTGTGAAGAAGTCTGCAATGCTGAAGGAGTGTGACATTTACAAGCAAATGGATCTCCGCTTTGATAGAGAATATATTGAACGTGTTGGTTTAACAACTACAGTGTCAAGAAGCCAAATATTTCACTACAAAAACATCTCCCAGTAACAAAGATGTCAGCAACGAGCATTAACACAACACACATGAGACAGTTCATTGTAGCTTCAAGCTAAACATGAGTAAAACAGTCTATTATATTTTATACTTCTCAAATTTTCATCATTTCCATAGTAATTCATAGCATAATTTACTGCAGCAGGGACCTGTAACCCACCTATATATCTTATTTTAATTCTCTATGCTCAGTGTGTGACTGACTTATGAATTTCTGATATTCACCTCTATCTACTCTTTTCAACTGTTGGGGACCTGCCCAAGTGTTAGTACCCCAAACCAGCCTAAATTCACAAGGAAACAGTGACATTAGTCTATAGCTGACACTTTTCTATACTCTTATAAATCATATATACAATAGCAGCTACAACATTTATTGAACAATAATGAGTTCTTTAAAAGAATAGGAGAGTACAATTAAAATATGTTTGGAATCCAAATTAACTGAACAGTGGTAAGGAAGCCCATTCCTACACACACACAAAAATGTCTATGATATAGATTTTTTTCTTTTGCAGCCTCTAAAGGCTACTTTCAAAGCTTTTACACACATCTTTGAGATCTCTGGTCCTCACTAAAATTACCAAAGTTGCATCACCTGGACTTTGTATATACAATCCATTCTCTGCACCCCCAGGTAACCGTACATATAAATTCTTCTTTTAAAAATAAATCTCTTCATTTTTCTAATTTACTTACTATCTCAGTAAAAAAACAATAGTTTATAAAAATATCATTAAATATGGTAAAAGTTTAATATATTAGTCTCTTCATTTCAACAGAATAAGACTATAGTTGTCCAAGAAATAATGTAATGCTGGACCCCTTTGCAGAATGCCAGTTGGGTCAAGGCAATATATGTGTACATACGGACTTCCATCACATGAGATAGTAGCTCATGTTATATAATTGTGACAGGATAAAGTATTTTCACCATTTTTTCCAACCTTCGATTAATTTTCACTAATGTAGTCATAACCTGGGTTAATTGTCTTCCAAGTGATGTGTGCAAGACTATCCATTGAAACATGAGAAAAAGACATCAATTTATTGTTCAAGTTATCAAATATATTACATACCACCTCAAACTTAGTGCTGTGAAACAACTACTTAGCTCACAAATGTGCAATTTGGACTGAGCTAAATGGGACAGCTTGTCTCCTCTTTATATGGCATAGCAAAGGATGCTCCAAGGATGACAGTTAATGCTGCGTGCCAGCTGGGACTTTGGCTGCAGCTGCTGGGAAGATGTACACATGGCCTGCCAGCACAGCGCATGGGATCAAAAGGAAGTATCCCTGAGAGAGTGAAAAGGAAGCTAGATTGCCTTGGGAGTCACTTCCTGAGTACTGTGAGTGAAGGCAGTCAAAAAGCCCTGTGCAACTGTGCAGAAGAAAACATGGACTACAGCTTTTGATGGGAGACTGGCGAGGTTCTGGGAAAGTATGTGAAACAGGAAATATTGCTGTGGCCATTTTTCAAACATTAAATTGACCTTTTATAAGTTTTTGCTGTAAAACTGTATTTCTATTTCATATGAGACAATATGGTGCCTCTTCTTAGTTCAAACCTTATGTTTGAGTGACACATTTATTATCAGTGAATTATCATGAAGGAAGTGTGAAAGCTCCAGAACACAGAGATGCTGAGAGTGACACCCTTGCTTTTTCTTTATTTCTAGCTAACTATGATGATGCCTAACAGCCTGTCCTGACCAAGTAGGTTTTCATATGTTATTACCTGGTTTTAAGTAAATTAATCCTTTAAAAAACAGTTTTTCAGTGAAACTGCAAACTAAGATTAACACCAGTTACATGAACACATGTGAGAAAAAAATGTAGTTAGCACTTTCTCTTATTTCCAAATAGGTTGTAGGTTGACCATTAGACAATATAAATATAATAATGATCTAGTCATACAAGAAAAGAAGTTGCTTTAAACTTTGGCTTTAAATTATCAAGAGGACCATTCGAAACATTGAGGAAGAGCATTAAGTTTATATTGCACATTGGGGTGTTAGCAAATTCATCACTACTTATGGACATTTGAAAAATAAGCAACTAGAATTTGAAAACAAACCTTTAAGGTCACACAATATTTTATACCACAATTTACTTACTGTCACAATTCAAGCATAAATATTTAGAACCAATTCCATAATTTTAATATAGCAGTGATACCAACAGCCTGGTGAAACTGCTATAAGCAGGTGGAGAGACAGGAAAAAGAGAGGCTGCTGGAGATGCTAATCACCAGAAGCAGTGAGCAAGTACAGTGTCTTGGTAACCAAGCCCAGGCCTTGCAAATACTCTGCCCCACATGTGGAGTGTCCTGCTCCTGGTGGCAGATCCCCCATTTCTGGGCAAGATGGAGGCAGGAGGAAGTATTGCATTGAATGTGCACAAAGCTAACAAGATAATTGGATAGGGGGAAAAGCCCTCCTACCACCCTGGCAGTACCTGATAGGGAGTGGGGCCATGGGAAGGCAGAAACAAGCACCATAGAGGTCATAGTGGCTGCACAGGGAGGTGCTGGCCATCCAGAAGCCCAGGGTGTCATCAGTCTAGGCTGGGGAAAATAAGGGATTGGTCAAGGGGTAGACCCTCACGGAGTGGGCAAAAGTTTGGGAAGCTAATTGGAGATTCTGAAAAAGTATCTGGTCAGTCAAGTATCCAAAACTAATATAAATGCAGGGAAATAAAGAAATATCTCAAGCTCATGACTGCTGCTTGGGACCTGTACTCAGTGTACTTGCTTTCCTCTCCATGGATCATGTGACTCTATGGCCTCCAAGAGGGAGCCTCTCTCTCTCGTCCACCTAGTGGTACCTTCCCCTGTGCCTTTACCAGCTCCACCACCCAGGAGCACAGGACCTTGTTGCTTGAAGCTGCATGGCCAATGGCAGCACTGGTACCACACACAGCCTCCAGGAGGGAGTCAGAAGCCTTTTTAGCCATCTTGGCTCCAAAGGACAGTACTTTAAAATGGAGTGGGAATTCTGGGCACTGCCTTTGGTTTTGGTCTTGCTGGAGATGTTTGAGTTTTGCCTGTGTTTTGAGGAAGAGATGACCTTGATGAGCCCAGAGACAGAGAGTCCCCAGTCACCCCATATTATCAAGCATTTGAATAAAAATCCTTTTCGTTTCTCACCAGCCTCTGCCTCTAGAATTTGCCTTTTAATGACGGTGAGCAGCCAAACCCCACTTTGGTTCAGTAATAGCAGTACAATGTCGGTGTGTGGAGAAAGATGTGCATAAGCTTGAATATAAGTTAATATATACAATTATGTGTACAAATATGTACATGATGGGTATGTTAAGACATGTGTATATATATTACATCTGCATAAATCTATGTAAAACTCTAAAATATATTAAAATATATGTGTTAAATAAATATTTTTTCAACACTGTTTTTCAAACTTTGCCTACATAAAAGCCCAGTTGCATGTAAGTTCAACAAGCATGAAAGACCTCTGCTGCATGCAGCTACAGAAGTCACATGAAGAGATTTGTGAAGGCATCAGTCATGTCCTTGTACACCCCTGGACCTTCCAGCATAGCCCAGCTACCAGCAGATCAGAGAAGAGTAAATGACCCTTGGAAAAGCCACAGAAAACAGAGGCTCTGCCCAGGACAACACTATCTGTATTTCTGACTCATGAATTTTGACCAATAAATAATTAATTAGGTTTAATCTCTGATCATGGATGCTAATAGTTTTCAATGACCTAGAAAGACAAGCAAAATAACCAATGGTAATATAATAGGTGCTGCAATTGAAATAGTAAGATATATGATATCATTAACTGAGGGACAACCTATTCAATGTTTTATAGAAGGATTTTGGATTTGAAATTGTCAGCAGATGACATCACAAGGAAAAGTTCAACTTCAGCAGAGTCATAAAAGATGAGAAGTAAAAGATGCAAGGCAAAATATTGTAGAATAGAAATTTCAAAAATTTAAGATACAAATGAAATTTATATGGATAGAGAATAAGGAAGAGAAACAACTGATAAAGTCAAAAAAGATGCATGTCTGAAATTGAGACAATATTTTAATATGTGATATAATAAGAATTACTTTCATTTAAAAAGACATAGAGCCATTGAAATTTTTCATTTCTGAAAAGACCTGATTAGATATTTGTGTTATAAAGATTTTTGTAGAGTCAATTTCACTACTGTAATCAGTCTATCCAGATTCTATAATTCTTTCTGTTTTTGAAGATTGTATGTTTCTAGGAATTTACCCATTTTTTCCAGATTGTCCAATTTTTTTGGCATACAGTTGTTCATAGTATTTTCTTACAATCTTTTGTGTTTCTTTGTTATCATTTGTTACTTTTCTTCTTTTATTTCTAATTGTATTTATTTGAGTCCTCTCTCCTTTTTTCCTTGATGAGTCTGGTTAAAGATTTCTAAACCTTATTTATCTTTTCAAAGAAACACTATTTGCTTTCATTGTTCTTTTGTGTTTTTTAGACTCTATTTCATGTATTTCTGCCTTGATCTTTATTATTTTCTTCCTTCTACTCACTTGTGGTTTTGTTTGTCATTTTTTTTTCTTTTACAGTTCCTTTGAATGTTAAGTTAGCTTCTTTATTTGCTATTTTTCTTGCTTCCTGATATAAGCCTGTATTTCTATAAATTTCCCTCTAAGGACTGCTTTTGCTGTGTCCCATATATTTTATGTTGTTGTGTCCTCATTTTCATTTGTTTTGAGGTATCTTTTGATTTTTTCCTTGATATCATTGTTAACCCATTCATTTTTTATTATCATGTTATTTAGCCTCCTTGATTTTGTGTGTTTTTCAGTTTTCTACTTGTGCTTGATTTCTAGTTTCTTACCACTATGGTCAGAGAAGATGCTTGACATGATTTCAATCTTCTTAAAGTTGTTGAGACTTGTTTTGTGTTCTAACATGTATTTTATCCTAGAAAATGTTCCACGTGCAGTTGGAAAGAATGTATATTCTTCTGCTTTGATGTGAAATGTTCTGAAGATATCAATTAAATCCATCTGATTAGTGTGTCATTTAAGGCCACCATTCCCTTGTTGATTTTCTGCCTGGAAGATCTATTCACTGAGGTCAACAGAGTATTAATATTTCCTACTATGACTGTACTACAGTCGATTATCTCCCTTTGATGTCCATCAAAATTTGCCTCATATATTTAGGTGTTCCTATTTTGGGTGCACAAATGCTTTTAAGAGTTATATCATGTTGGGTTCTTCCCTTTTATCATTATGTAATGTCCTTCTTTGTCACTTACTTTAGCCTTTGTTTTAAAGTGTATTTTATCAGACATAATTGTTAACCCAGCTTTTTCTTAATTTCCAATTACATGGGATATATTTTTCCATCTTTTATGTTTAATCTGTGTGTGTTTTTCATTATGATGTGGGTCTCCTATAGACAGCATATATGTGGGTCATGTTTTCTTCATTCAGCTACCCTATGCCTTTTGATTGCAGCATTTAAATCATTTATGTTTAACGTGATTATTGATAAGGCACATATTTATTGCAAATTTAATTTTTTCCTTCTTTTTCTACTAAAGCAGGCCCTCTAGCATTTCTTATAATATTGGTTTGGTGGTAACAAACTGTTTTTTTGGTTTTTTTGTTTTGTTTTATTTTGTTGTCTGGGAAGTTCTTTATTTATCCTTCAATTTTAATGTTACCCTTCCTGGGTAAGATTCTTGGTTGTAAGTCATTGTTTTACATCACTTTGTATATTCTTTTGTAAAATATATTTTTGTTTATGTAACCGAAAATTGGAAATCAGAGGGGTGAGATTCAGGCTGAGCCAAATAATGGCTACATCCTCCCCAATAGAACAGGGAGGGAAGGTGGCCCTACACTCTTGGCCCCTGCTCACTCTGCTGTTCATTCTAGGGGCAGAGCTCCACCTTCTTTGTGACTGGGATGGTTATTTCACAGCTTGCTTTGCCCCTGGCTTCTTCCCAAGCATATCTTGTAGGTGAGGGTAGACAGATCAGGAGGCAGTGAAGATGAGCATTTGGTGCTGGTAAAAGTAGCAATAACAGATTTCTAAGGATGAAATGTTGAAAAAACACACAACTGATTAGAGGTAGTTTGTGAACAAATGAAACAAAGAACCAGAAACTTGGGGTGGGGGGGGGAGAGGAGCAAGGTGTGAGAGGGGCCAGGCTAGCTCTTTATCAGTGCCCCATGTGAGGGAAGGGGAAACTCAAGGCCTAGAGTGGAAGCATATGGGTAGGGGGCTTACACCACTCCTGCTCTACATTCGGTTCCTTTGCAGGGACTTTCCAAACTAGTGCACTGACTAGGCAAGGCAGGGAATGAGGGAAATTGGGTATGAGCTGCACCTGGTCAGGGCCTTTGAGGGTCAAAAAACCCTATCCATGGCCATACATGCCAATACTGTGGAGTGGGCACCTCAGAGAGAGTTGGGGCTTGGGCTGCTTTAAGGACAATGTAGCCCTGCCCCGGGCCCATAATAGGAAGCCAGAGGTAAGAGTTGAAATGGGATCCTCAGACCAGGAGCCCAGTCAGCAATGCCCCACCACCAAGTACACAAACACAGCACATGCAGGGTGTGGCTAAGTGGGAAGTCAGCTTTTTCTAGGCAGGCAAGCGAATGCACGTGGGTGGGTGAAGGGTTGCTGGGAACAGATACCAAATGAAAGTTGTTACCCTCTTGGCCCCATGGGGCCCTGAAGTGGCTGTTGTGCTGTGTAGTATGGCAGTGCAAGTGATTACAGATAGATAGGCACAAATAGGTGGCAGTGACTGGGGGTCGGGAGGGAGGGGTTGGGAGCAGTAGGAATGGGGTTGTCCTCTCCCAGAAGGAACCTGCTCCTTGGTAAGGAAGTAAATGTCACAGCATGGTCACTGCTTGTCCTCTGTGGACTGCTACAAGATTCCTTCTCCGTTCTCTTTCTACAGCTTTTTTGGGGGGTCTGCCCCTTGCTTTTCTCCCTGGAGTCATGATGGTGTTCTGGGTGAACAGAACACCTTGTTTTTGCTCCCTTTTGGTCTTCCCCAAGGACTCAGGTATTGGCACTTTTCTGGGTTTCTTCTGACTTCCTAACAGCACTGTCCCAGGACTCACCCAAGGCTGCTCATTTCTCAGTGCCATCCTTTCCCTGCTTGGAAGCCAAGGGCTGGCTGGACTGTAAGTTTGATTCACTCACCTTCCTTTCTCTCTGAAGCAAGTAGAGGAGTAATGGATGGGACATGCAAACTTGGCCACTAGCCTGCGGTGCAAGCTCCACTCTATTAGGAGTGATGGTTCTGGCCACTGGTAGAAAACGTAGATGCCTTCTTTGAGCCATACCAGCACCAGAAATAGCCCAGGCTTAGAGTCCCCATTAGAAGACTACTTTGTATATTTCATGCCAATCCCTTCTGGCTTAAAATGTTGCTATTGAGAAATGATCTGACAGACTTATGGGAGCTCCCTTGTAGGTAATTAACTGCTTTTCTCTTGTTGCTTTTAAGATTTTCTTTTTGGTGTTAACCTTTGCCATTTCAATTTAGTGTGGGTCTCTGGATTCTTCTTGTCTGGGACTCTCTGTGCTTCATGGACTTACGTGTCTTTTTCCTTCACCAGGTTAGAAAAGTTTTGGTCATTATTTCTGCAAACAGGTTCTTGATTCCTTGTTCTCTTTCTCCTCTCTTTCTGGTACACATGATGCAGATGTCATTACACATGTTGTCTAAAGATCCCTTAAATATTTTTATATCCCTCTAAATATCCCTCTAAATATCCCTCATATTTTTAATTCTTTTTTTCTTTTTGCTGTTCTGATTAGGTGTTTTTTTTTTTTCCTACCTTGTCTTTCAAACTTGATCTTCTGCTTCACCCAACCTACTTTCTATTTCTTCTAGTGTATTTTTTGATGTCAGGTATGGTATTCTTCATTTTCAGCTGGTTCTTTTTTGTGGTTTTCATGCTGTTGTAGTTCTCAGTAAGTTCCTTGAACATCCTTGTAACCATTATTATTTTGAACTCTGTATCTGAAAAATTGCATGTCTCCATTTTACTTAGCTCTTTTTCTAGACATTCTTCCTCTTGTTTCACTTGATACCTGTTTATTTGTCTCCCTATTTGGCTGCCTCCTTGAGTTTGTTTCTATGTATCAGGTAGACCTACTATGACACACAGTCTTCATGAGGTGGCCTTAGTTGGAGTCCTGTGGGACCCAGCGGTACAGTGTATTTTTTCTTCTTAGCTGGGTACTCTAGGAATGTCCCTTATGTGTGTTATGTGGGTTCCTCTGTTGTAATTGAGTCTTAATTACTTTTGGACCATTCATGTATGGAATTGAACCTCAGGCTGTCCAGTTGGCTATGAGGCTCAACCCTGACCATGGCGTGCAAGCTGCAGTGCCACTGCTGACCAAATAATAATGATAAGAATAACAACAACATCAAATAAATAAAATGAAAATAATAAAATATATAAAATAAAGTAAAATAAAAATAAGGGAAAAGGACAAAGAAACAAGAAAAAATGAAAAGAAAGAAATGGAAAAGAAAATAAACAGAATTCCCCACAGCAGGCTTTAGGGGTTTAGTGCCTCCTATACTCTCCCTTTGGCTATGCTGTTTGTGAAGTTTATTCAATCTTGCTTCAATGTTTTCTGAAGCTGGCCACTTGGTGTTTTGACTCTGGCCCATCGGGAGGGACTCTAGTGCAGACTAACATCAGATGCTATCTGTGCCTTGTCCTCAGCAACCTGTTCAAAGCTATCAGACATCCACAGATAGTGGCTGCCTCTGCTGGGCTTGGCTGCACACAAGAAGGATCAAGCTGTGCTCCCAGGCTGGCTTTTTCCAACAGTGGTACTGAAGGAAGTCTGTAAATGTCCCAAGGGACCCCAGGATCTGCCTCCACCTGCCTCTACCTGTTTACCTATCTGCTATTTGTTAGGGTCAATCACTGAAAGAGACTCTGGCAGAATCAGGAGATTGGAGCTAGTAGATCCCCTATGATGGAGAGGTACCATTCAGATTTCAAGGAAGGTGGTGGGTGTGGTCCCATCCCAGGGACACATGACTGAGTCTGTCCTGGATTTTGCCCTGACCTTGGCAGGACAGGGCCCTGGTGGTCAGGGAGGTGAGGCCTCTAGAGTCCAGAAGTTGGGTCTCTCAGAAGTTAGGAGTGTGTTTTCTATAGGATCTCCCATGAGGGGAAAACACTAGTCATGTTCTTGGGAAAGTTGTGGGAATCGCCCTGCCCCAAAGGCAGTCACTGAGGTCCCCTGAGTCTGCCCAGATTTCTATACCCTGTCCTATGCAGGTGACTTTCTGGCAGGGCTTAAGATCCATAGGGTGGGGCAAGAAGATTTCAGAGAATGCAGTAACTGGTTTCC
This sequence comes from Glossophaga mutica, assembly GCA_039655065.1. Classification (NCBI taxonomy): domain Eukaryota; kingdom Metazoa; phylum Chordata; class Mammalia; order Chiroptera; family Phyllostomidae; genus Glossophaga; species Glossophaga mutica. The sequence continues at coordinate 167,641,578 of CM077304.1, read as the reverse complement.
CCCAAGGCTGATGCCACTGAGATGGGATCGTTCTGCCCTAGAAAGATGGTGACTACACCACTGGAGGACAATTCAACACAGAAAATCCAGTGATGATCCCTGAATCACCCCCAGAGTCCCCACACCCCAGAATCTCCCCAGATGACTCCAGTCCACACTGCCCTCCCTTCACCAGAACCCAGAGTAAGAGTGTCTGAGAATGAAATTTTGTGCATTTTCCTTTAAGAAGGCTCCTATGCCTCCACCGGATTTTTTTTCCCCTTGGTGGACATAAAACCCTCTGATTTTTACAGTCAGATGTTGTATGAGCACCTCTTTCCAGCTCTGGTGTTCCTGGCTGGGGAGCTCTACCAGGGTTTTAGGTCCAACACTTTTCAAGGGGGAATCTCCCCCCGCATAGCTGAGGCATCCCTCCAGAACCCTCAGCTCCACCTTTTGGAGTGGGGTCAGCCTTTTTCATGTTTCCACCCTTCCTGTCAATCTTGTTGTGGCTTCTTCTGTACATCTTTCATTATAAGACTCCTCTTTTGCTAGCCTTTAGTTGATTATTCAGGGTTATTGTTCTTTAATTTAGTTCTATTTCCAGTTTGGTACAGGAAGGAGGTGAGTGCAAGATCCACCTACTCTGCTGCCATCTTGGACGATCTCCAAGTTAATACACTTTTAATAAGTTAATTGTATTCAGATTGCTGCAAAGAATTGAAACTCCTTCTAATAACATTATGTCATAGTAGTGACAGAATTTTTTTAAAAATATGAACACACACTAAGATAATCGGGAAAAAGATTTGAAAGATAGTTAACATTCTAAGTGCAATGTTAGAATACAAGAAGCAGCTCTATTTGAAATGATTGGTAATTGAGTGCCTATGGATGCCGTGAAAAGCTGGACAATTTATACTGCACCACACTGAAAGGGCTGGAGAATTGAGGATCAGGACTCCGTGGAAAGTGGCATGAAACAGAGGTTGAAAACCGGAGAGTTTAAAAGTCTGAATAAGAAGCAATGGGACCCTCAGTCCTCTCCCAGGTTCATTATATCCTTGACCACTCTTCCCTCATCCAGCAGGAGACTATAGGTTTAATTTATAGAAAAATGGAAGCATAGAGGTCCCTGTTCAGGGACCCAAACTCTGTCAGAAAATCAAAGGCATTACTGGAAATGGTGTCAAACTCTGTTGAAAAATTCCAACCAGAAGCTAGAAAACAGCAGAGCCCTGGAGATGAAATCTATACAAATCAGTCCACAGTGATCAGCTAGGGACATGAAGCCAGAGAAGCACAGAGTGAATGCACAGAAATAAATAGACAACATTCTTCACAGAGAACAATAAAAGATGAAAATGTGTGTGTGAAGAATAACAAGCATAGGCCCTCAAAACTACTAATTGGATATATACTAATTAAAGTGCATATTGTATATTTATGTATGTTTACATTATATGCACAAAAATTTTTTAGAAAGTTTGGATGTCTGAAAACATTTAGGAAATTTTGATAACATTAAAGCAAAAAAAGATAAGTTCTACAAAGTAGCAGAGAATAGTTTAAAAATTAGAGGAATTGTCCAAGAAGTTCCATATCCAGTATTAGGAGATGCAGAAAGAGAGAAGACAAAATTTACTGTGGGGGAAATATTTTAAAAATCTATCAGAACTGAAAAAAAAGTTAATCTACATATTGAGAGTGCCCATATGTACTAAAAAGGGTTAACATTAAAGACCATCCCTTACCTAAAAGAGTAAAAAGGCTAAATTTCTGAACCTCTGTGATAAGAATAAATTCTTTTTTTTCAATTTTTATTTTAATTGTTGTTCTTGTACAGTTTTCTGTCTTTTACACCCACCCCAGCCCACCACCCCAGCCCACCTCCCTCCCATTTCCACCCCCCCCCATAGTTTTTGTCCATGTGTTCTTTATACTTGTTGCTGTAAACTCTTCCCCTTTTGCCCTGAAATTCCCTCCCTCTCCCCTCTGGTGACTGTCAACCTGTTCTCAATTTCAGTGTCTTTGGTTATATTATGCCTGTTTGTTTGTTTTGTTGATTAGATTCCTGTTAAAGGTGAATAAATTCTAAAAGTTTGCAGTCACCAAAAACCAGTTCCGTACAATGGAGTATGATTCAGAGTGGCCTCTGACTGCTCAGTGGCCACACTGGTCACAAGAGAACCAAGGGGAAAGTCTAAAATTGTGGGGGGAAATGAGGTTCAGCCTAGATTTCTAAAATCATTCTATCTATAATTTAAATTTTCAGGTGAAAAGATAGATACATTTTCAGAAGTTTTAAAAATCACAAATTTCAACTCAAGAAAGATATTTTTAAATTCAGTATCCCTGAGATCACACTCATCTGTTTATCTCCAAGTTTGGATTGTTCCTTCCTTCTCTTTGCAGATTAATCTGTCTTTATATGATGTTAATACATGCTATGTGCAGGTTAATTTTGAATTTTTAAGATAACTATTACTCAAAAGATGCATATGTTAATATAGGTATGCATGTGAATATGTACAAAAACAAACATATGCTCTTATCCATATCTAACAGAAAAATCTTAAATTCAAGTTTTTAATTTGAACCGATTCAGAAATTAAGATGAGAGACTTTTAAAAAGCCAGGTTTTATTTTTGTATCAATTTTTACCATGTGATATAACAAATTCTTTCCTCTCAAACTCATATATCACAAATTGGAAAGAGCAGGGATTGATGGATTCGGTCACAACACTATTCCTCTCCAAGCTATTAAATTTTAGAAAGGTTAGCAATACTCTTATGGAATCAGTTTCTTCCTCTTTAATATTTGAATAATAATAACACTGAAACCTATTTCTTGGGTTGGTTTGGAAGTCTAAATGCAATTAAATAAGGTAAAATGACTAGATACAATAGGTGCTCTTAAAACATTTCATTGGTTTTTTTCCCTTCAGCTTACTCTGTTTCTTCCCTCAGGCTGAGCAGAAACAGAAAGATAGGATTTGCCCTAAGAAATAATTCAACCTGGGGGACTTGGGGCATAAGTGGAATCATTTTATTAGCTGCCATGTGTCTAGAACTTTGGGGCAGTATACCTAAAAAGTAAATTTTAGAAGCTTTGCTGTGTTTTGTGAGATATAATTTTCTATACTGAATTTTTAGAAATTACTTAAAGCTTTTTCCAGGCTTCTGTAGTTGAATTTATACATCCTTTGAATATGATACAATACTAACACTATTCTGAGGCAAGAGAAAGAAAACTGAATTCTATTCAGATGCAGACGAAATCACTACAGTAAGTTTTCATAGGCATCCCCTTCACTGGCAGTCCATCCTAAACAGAGAATTTCTTAGTCACCCTTTGACCTGAATGACCCCATTTGCCACTCTGTAATATGGCAAATGTCTTGTGTTTAGAAATTTTCACCCTACTTTACTTAGGTGGTGTGAAGAAAATGTATCCTTTAATATTATTGAAATTTCAGAGTGACTTCTCATAGAAAGCACACTAAGATAAATTAAATCAAAGTCTTCATTTTACAGATGGGGAAATTCTAATTCAAATTAGTGAATTGAATTTTCCAAAGTCACACAGCTAGAAACTACCAAAGAAGCCTCAGAATTCACATCTCCCAAATCTTTGCTCAGTTTTTACTAACATTAGAGTAATTTTACCTTGTATTTTTTTCTGAATAATCAGATACATTAGATAATTTAAATATTGTTATACCTCTCTGGAATTGTCAATATAACACCGTAGTTTTCTCCAATAACATCTTTTCAATGTAGACCTCTGAATGTTCAGCCTGAGTCTTTGAGGAAATCTTCAAACACTTGCTTGACTTGAAACCCAAGCTTACTGCCGGCTAAAATATTTGCAGCATAAAGCATGGTTTTTGAAAAATATTTTCAAAAGAAAACTTTCATTGCAGTAAAGTCTTTCTTAATTTACATGTATTCCTAATATTCTTGATATTTCCCTGTAACGATTTCAATTATCAATACACATCTGCATTGTCAAAATCACAGTTGTGTGATTCCAGGAGGGAACTTGTGAAAACCATTAATTCCCCCATTTGTGAAAGTCTGTTAGCTTCACCCCAGGATTCATTTGGAAAAGTACCTGGAACTTCTCGCCGTTAGAAGTCATTGTCATGTCTCCTACTCACTGAAGCAAAGCTGTCCTAAATGAAGACGAAGTAGAAACATTACGCCTGTCAGGAGGAGTTGCCGGGTTCTGACAGAAGCTGTTATTGCCTTAGCACCAAATTTCAGTCTTCCACGCATGATCTGTTTCATTATAGAAACCTACTGTCGCGTGATTTTTTTATAACAGATAAAAAGTATTTTGTTTTACTCACCTGTGTATAATGACGGGATTACCAGTCTGAATCCAAAAGATACCGTCAACAGTGGCATTGCCATTATGTGCATGAGGCCAGGACAATAGCACTAACAGCTTAGTCACAAAGGTATCGTAATAGTAATTTGTCTGAGGGATAAAAAGCAAGTGAGCATACAAAGAGAAATCTCTGTCTTATAAGAAAAAATTATAGTTGGGTTATATGAAAAATGGAACTTATTTGAAATATATTACTTGGAACTCTCATAATGAGTTGCCAAAATTTAATCTGAAAAAATTAATTAAATGTGACATTATATGACAGCAAAATAAAAGCCTGTCCAAGACGTTTGCTTTTGTTTTCAAAGACAATTAATGTAGAGCCCTGATGGTGTGGCTCAGTGGATTGAGTGCTGGCCAGCCTGCGAAGCAAAGGGTTGCTGATTCAACTCCCGGTCAGGGCACGCGCCTGGGCTGCAGGCCAGGTCACCAGTTGGGGGCATGTGGGAGTCAACGGATCGATGTTATCCCTCACACATTGATGTTTCTCTCCCTCTCTTACTCCCTCCTTTCAGCTCTAAACATAAACAAACAAAATCTTTTTTAAAAATAATAATTAGCATAGAATATGCCTTAATATTTAATGATCAAATGCTTGTGAGTCATTCTAAATATAAGCAAACATTTATTAATTTAATCTTCATATGTCTTTAAATAGTGATTTACCTTTTTTACAAAAAATAGATTTCATATATATTTTTTAAGATTGTACTTATTTTTAGAGAGAAGGGAAGGGAGGGCGAAAGGGAAGGAGTGAAACATCAATGTGTGGTTGCCTCTCACATGCCCCCTACAAGGGACCTGGCCTCCAACCCAGGCATGTGGCCACGCTGGGAATCTAACGGGCGATGCTTTGGTTCACATGCCTGCACTCAATTCACTGAGCTACACCTGCCAAGGGCTTTATATTTTTATACAGTCAAAATTATGCATATTCCGTTTGTGATTTTTACTTTTGATATCATTTTTACAAGACCAGTTCCATGAGAGTATATAAATATTCTTCAATACTTTGTGGAAGTATTTTAAAAATGAAATATTATTTTAATATCTATGTGTTTATTTTATTCATAATTATTATTTATGTATTTTATGATTTGGGACATAAATTCATTATTTTTCCCAAATAATGAACCTGGCTACTCTAGGACACTTATTGAATAATTCATTCTTTTTCCAATGTTTTAAAATGCTGTCTTTATGATGAGCTAAATTCATCATAGTTTTCCTGAACAAGATTTTGGGTTTTCTACTTTGTGACAGGCTGATTTAATGTGACACTATGCAAACATTGCAATAAGTTGTATGAATATTATAGTATATTTTAAACTGCATGATTATAACTTTTATGTCATTACTTTCTTAAGCTCATTTTTTCCTAGAGGCAAACTTTATAATTGGGTAAGCTTTTTTGTAAGTACCTTGGTATTTATACCAGGTAATATTTATTATATATTACAGTACAGAAATTTGTTATGCCTCTCCTATCAATATCACCTCTTTTGTTCATAGCAGAATTTTGAACATTTTTGTATAATACAGCATATTTCTATTTGAAGTTCATTTCTTGATATTTTGTTTATTATTTATTTATTACTTATTGTTTCATTTATTTAGTTATCTATATATATATTTCTTTCCCATTTTATTAAGAGATTAAGTCTCATATAATAGAAATATATTGATTCTGTATATTTGTTTTAACCAACATGATAAATCCACTTACACTTTTCAGTATTTTAGTGATTTTCTTTGACATTCTTTCTAGACAATCATATCATTTGCTAATAATGATATTTTGTATTTTTTCCCAAACTGACAAGTTTACTAAATTCCTTTTTGATTTTACTGTTTCACCCCAAATTTTGAGAACAATGTTATATAAGAATGATCAGCACAGGCATAGACTTCTTTTTCCTATAAATTATTTGAATATGATAGGTAGATTTAAATAGATACTATAAATTGTATGTAAATTAAATACTACTCTGTGATCTACTTCAACAAAAAGGAAGACAATATTTTAGTCATCTATGATTCTAGAAAACAGCAATGTGATTTTTACATAGAAAATATTTTTAAAATATTTGTTCAATGAATGGAGTAAATATATCAAGCAAAGAAAATTTTATGAATAAATACATAGCAAGTGCACTTTATAACAAGTACTTTTTCTTCACAGGCTACATTTACTTTTTATGGCTTACGGATTTTTCTGAGAGTGCTCTACCTGCTTTCCTTGTTCTTTGCCAATTTATTTCTCAGGGTTCTGGTTTCTGCTCCTGAAACCATTCTCAGAGCTGGAAGCCTGAAACTCTTCCACGTTTCCTCACAGTGAATGCCCACCTGGTCAATGTAACACTGTTTTCTAGGGACCGCATATGGCAAACACATTTTGTGGTATCTCTCCAGGACAAAGTCCTTTTCTCTCTGAAAACCGTCCCAGCTGTTGTGTCTGTACTCTATGACTCTGGTCAGCCTACTTCTGTCCATCAGACCAGACCATAACCAACAAATAAGACTCTGTCCATAAATTTGAAAGTAGGACTGAGAACTGGATCCTGCTGTATTCAGTCCTGGAGGGAATATAAACCTGAAAGCTACCTAGAGAACATATTCTACTTGACTTGTGCCATGCAGTAAACAAACAAACAAACAAAAAAAATGAGTTGGAGAGAAAATGAAGTAATAAGAAAGGTATTGAGAGGAGATATAGAGAAATGTTTATCATGATATCTGGTTTACCTTTATTTTTTAGTATCTTATTCTTTCACTTTCTGATACTTTTATCTTTGCTTTCAATTTGTGTTAAAATTTATTTTTACATAAGTCCCTCTTCTTTCTTTATTAGGTGGCTTATGCTAAATGATGATGATGATGATGATGATGTACCTTAACTAAGATATGATTAATGTGTATCTCCCCCATTTTGAGAAACTTAATTGTGTCTCCTAAGACACTTAGATCTGTACATTTATTGATTCAGCAATTGTGATTGAATACTTCTGGAGCCAGCCTGCTTGAGGTTGCATTCTTTCTGTACCATTTGCAAGTCCTGAGTCTTTAGGCAAATTATGTTACTTTTCCATGACTTACTTTCATCATCTGTAAAATCACAATATTAACAATAATACTTCCATCATAGAGTTCTGAGAATCTAAGCAGGTAATATTCCTAAGGCCCTTAGAACAGTGCCTCACACAAAGTGCGTGTGTTTGTGTGTAATCGCACAGAACAGCATCCACACAACACACACGTAAATTAATATTCTTGAATGATCCATGAGAATTAAGTTAATTCAAGAAGAAAAAAACACTGGATTCCCAGACAATCTAACAGCAGTGGTCCAAGCTGATTTTATTTTGCTGAATAGAAATAAAAGTTGTGGTTATGTATGGAGTGTGGTGGAAAAGTTCAAACTGGTTATACATGAATAAGAGATCCTATTACCCTCTTTTACCTTTAGCTATTTCCATATCTAAGCTATTTCAGGCCGTTGGAAATTCGTCCATTGTTCAAATTTTAACAAAAAGATATTCTAGTGTGCATTTTGTGACATTATTATATTTTGGATTGTTTCTTTGACCAAAATCAATTTTTTTTATTTAGCTTCACTATGTGAGAAGTGAGAAATGCTGCACATTTTATCTTCTCATAAATTGAAGTGACTAAGGTCATTATAAAAAATATTAGAAAAATGAATCTGTCAATGTTGTCTTAAATATTACATTTTAAGATGAATAAAAATTTATAAAAACAGCATGTTTGACAGATCATATATTCACTTTTAGTCCTTAAACCATTGATATTTTACCAGGTCATAAATATATTCGAAGTTTACCAAGTTTTATGTGTGTAAGAAATTCAATCAAAACCATGTTCTATAGATTGCGCCAGTTTTAAAGTATATTTGATGCCCCTTTTTAGACTTAGGAAATGAGCCAATTAATTACTTACAAATTATGCCATTGACAAAATAAGTTGATCTGATGCTTAAACATTTTATAATGTGCTTGTGTTCCCTGATAACATTTATTGATGCAGACCTGTCATTTGCTGGGCTTTATCAATGAACCATAGGACTGCATGAGTTAGCGCAACATTTCCCAAAATGTTGAATTCACTGAAACCTAAGACTGCACCCTTTTGCCTGCTTCTAATATGTCTGGAGAGATGGTGGCCTTGCTAAAATAAATTTTGGAATGTTACATACTTTTGGAGAGATACTATATGGAAATATTAATAATAATTATTATTATTATAAGTTTTATACCTACTTAATGCAGAATTCTAAAACTTATTTGGTCATGGAAATCAGTTTGTAAAATATATCTATTAATGGGATTCAAAATTTTCAATCTGTAGAATATATTTTGGGAAATTCTGAGGACTATGCCTCTCCCAATTTGATTAATTTAAAACTGAAGAACAGCAAACCAGAAAAATTTGACTTGCGCTGTTATATATTTTTGCCTTTCAAAGCAGCACAGAGCTTAAGAAAGGGATTGCATTGTGAAATTGAAAAGCAATTAGTGTATTTTATCTAGCACTAGTCTTCCAGCTTGGCCTAAATTAGCCTTGTTTTCTAATCACAATCTATTTAGCAGGGAAATGGCATCATATTCAATTTCACTTGCACATTGATAATTATAATCATTAACCTCAAAAGAAGATGCAAGCTATTAAATAACCTCACAATAAGCCACCTGGTGGCTCATATAGCTGTGTGTGCAGTTTTGGAGGTGAGATTAATTACCAAAAAAAAAAAAAAAAAAAAAGTAACAATATATAAAAGGAAATCTAAGTCAGAAAACTTGTCTTCATATTATTTTAATTTTCACTGGCTGAATCAAGCTCCAAACACCTGGATCCCAGGTCCATATGGTGAGGAATACACTGATATTGCTAGGCATGAATATTTTGTACTCCCATTGGGAAAATTGGAGCCTAAATAAAATATGGGGATAAGGAGTAACAATCTTTGAACAATGGTATTGAACAGTCAATATAGAGACATCTGAGAGATGTTTCCCCAAATGATTTAATTATGACTATTTGAGCAAAAACAAATTTTACTTAATATATTCATTATTGTCCCTGGTTAATATCCTAAAAAGATGTCATATAATATGACAAAATCATATTTATGATAAAAGCATAGTGTATACACTATTAGTGAAATGTGATTTTCCCCTTTGTACTTATAGGCATTTTATCTTTTTACTTCATCTGAAGTTTGCATAAGCTTTGGGGTATTATCAGTGATGATGAGAGGGGAGTTATTTTATCAAGACTATAAAAAAGAAAGACTATATTTTATTATTTTAGACCAGCAAATGAAATATTTTCATTTAAAAAGGATTTTCAAAACCAAGTTTTATTAAGAAAAGAACAGATTTTCTAAATTCAGTTTCCATTTAATGTATAAAAACCAAGCCCTAAATACTCAGATTGTAGAATTTATTTCATAGAATAGAGAGCATGTCACCTTAAACCCTGACAGTTAGGTCATAAAGCCACATGCCTTAAGGTAGAAAGTTAAGATGATCTGAAGAAGTAAAAAGTCCCACATACCCCTTTTACTCGGGGTCATTTTGGGGAGAAAACAAATATAGTTTAGGAAAGCTGGGAGTAGACACCTGAATCCAATAATACTCTCCTTGGACTTACCTTTGGCCTGCAAAAGGATCAGAGAAAAGATGTGTTGCAGGAACAGAATTAAATGGTTTTCCCATTTAGAACCATGGCGGTAGCTAAGCAAGACTGTCACACTCTAAAATAAGGTAACCTTGGCCACGCATCAAAATCAGACCAGGAAGGAATGCTCAGTTTTTACTCGCAAGTCTTCTTTAGCCCTCATGTGTTAAAGAGTTGCCTCAGATTTTCCACATTCCTCAGGAAGGTGGAGAAGGATTGCATGAAAGAATATAATGGCAACGCATTGTGAGGGGGGAACAAAATTTCTCAGCCCTCAAGGTTCTTCTGTCTGGTTTCATAATCAAATGGATATGAGACAGGCCCTGGCTTGGTATCTCAGTTAGTTAGAGTATCATCCTCATTCACCAGAGTTGAGGGTTTGATCCCCTATCAGGACACAAAGGGAAGTCAGCCAATGAATGCATAAACTAGTAGAACAACAGGTGGATGTTTCTCTCTTTCTCTCTCCCTCTCCCTCTCTCCCCTTCCTCTCTCTCTCTCAAATCAATAAAATTTTAAAATTCCTTTTAAAAAATAGACATGAGACAGATCAGTAAGATGAAATAATCACATTTAATATACACACATGTATGGGAACCCCATTGTACATGAGAGAGTCAGAGACCCCACATGCAGGAGAATGTGAGAAACAGAAATGGGTGCTGAGCTACATCCTCAGTCCATGCTGAACTGGAAATAAGCTAATGCAACTTGGGGGCTTTAAAGGGTCATTGAAGGATGATAAGAAGGACAGAATTTAGTAAATAGAAATTTTCATTGCCTTATAGGTAGTCAAAACAAGTTGTCTCTGACAATCTTTTATGGGCAAGGCCCCTAATTCAGGTTCTTCAAGGTAGTTAAAGGGAGGAGCAGAAATTTTTCTTGAGCTTGTGGCTAAAGTTGCCATTAGCACACCACAGGGGCACATCCTAGAGAGACTCATTCTGAAACCCTGCAGCATGAAGTGAATCACGTAAGGCAGGCATTTGGTAAGGGGCAAAAGTGCAGACTCAGAAGTGTCTGCTGAACCAGCAGTACTTAAGGACTTATCAAGGACCAGCAATCTAAAATAAGTGTTGAGTAACAATGGTAATTGTGAAAGGTTAAATTTTTCCCTCCAAAATTAGTATGTTGAAGACCTAAACCCCAGTACCTCCATCTGTGACTGTATTTGGAGAAAGGGTCTTTAACAAAATGAGGTACTTAAATAAAATAACGTCATTAGGGTCTGCCCTACTCTAGTATGACTGGTAGGGTGATAAATGAGGGAATTAGGAAAAAGATATACAAATGGAAGACCATGTAAAGACACAGAGAGAAGATGGTCTCCACAAGCCACAGAGAGAGGCCTTTGGAGAAGCCAACCCCAACTTGATCTTGGAACTAACCTCCAGAACTGTGAGAAAATAAAAATCTGTTTTTTAAAGCCAGTCAGTGTCTAGTACTTTGTTATGGCAGCAAACTTAAAATAGATTTTGAAACTAGGCAGTGGGGTGCTGCTCTAACAAATACATAAAATGTGGATGTGGCTTTGGAAGTGAGTAATGGAGAGGAGCTAAAGCAGTTTAGAGGAGCATGTTAGAGAAAAGTCTAAATTGCCTTAAAGAGATGGAAGAAATATAGACACAAAAGACAATGCTAATGAATTTTCAGAAATAAATGAGAAACATATTACTGAAAACTGAGGAAAAATGATATAAAGTTTCAAAGTGCCAAAAAAATTGGCACAATTATGCTCTAGTATTTTGTGGAAAGTAAAATGTGTAAGTTATGAACTTTGATATTTAGCAGAGGATATTTCTAAACAAAATATTAAAGGTGCGGCCTAGATTCTCCTTGCTACTTAGAGTAAAAATATAACAGGAGAGAGAGAGATTAAAGAGGGAACTAAGTCAAAAGGAAACCAGAACCTGAAGATTTAGAAAATTGTCAGCATATCTTATAGCAAACCATGAGAAGGCATGTTCTGCAGTGAACAAGAGTATGGCTGGAAAATCTCCTGCTAAAAAGATTGCCATGTGATTCATGGGTCCAGTCAACCACCTCTGCAGCAGCTAGACATGGAGATGCAGAAATCCAGGAAGGATCTGTGGCAGCCCTCATATCTTATGGCTGGGTGCCCATGAATGGCATGGGAGACGACTTTTGAGAATTTTATTTGTGCAGAAATGAAGACTGAAGAAGACAGAGATGGGAAGAAGTAAAAGAACACTGTCAGACTACAGGATGAACCAATAAAACTGTCCAGCTACAAACATGTTTTATTACTCAAGAATCTGGAAGAAAGACCCCAAAGGCATCTCAAATATCAGCAGGGCTGCCACTCTCACCAGCGGTCCAGAAGGCACAGGTCCAGTGGGTTGGGGAAACTACCCCCTCCTCAGTTCCAGAGACTGGGGCAACCTCCTTGGTTTCAGAGAGCCAGGCCTGGGGCAGAAGGGGCAAGACCAACACACTGATGGGTCCAAAAATAAGGCTACCTCCCTGGCGGGCAAAAAGAATTAAGCATCAAGTAAAAGAGTAAAAGTTAATCCTCAAGCCTTAAAATCTGATGAAATTGTCCCTGCTAAGTTTCATACTAGTGTGGGAGATATAATGCCTTCTCTTCTTTTGATTTATCCTTTTTGGAATAGAAATGTCAATTATACACCTCTGCCATTATTGTATTTTGGAAGTAGTACTTTGTTATGAAGGCCTAGCAAACTAATACAGTAATACTAGCTATAATACACAGTAGCAGACCAAGGGGGAGGAAATCCTGGGAATCAGATAAAGCAAACATTTCTCAGTAGATCCTGGCCAAGTACACCCCCAGAACAACACAACGACACATTCTCAACCTTCATGTATATTGGTGACATCTTTGTGAAAGAAGTAGGGACAGTAGAAAATGAAGGAAATGCCATAGTATAGTAAATATATTGCATATTTTTTGGTTTTTTTTTTTTGAAGATAGTGTAAGCAAATTTAAAACTTTGCTTAAAAAACTAATATACATATGGAAATTAATATACATAAAATACATATACTTAATGTAGGATAAAGAAAGATAGAGAAATAGGTGAATTTTGAGAGGAAACTTAAGTACAGATAGCTTACCTGAGCACAAAATTCAATCCTAAATCCACAGAGGAAGAAAACATATCACATGTTAATGAAGTTTATTTTAGAGGTTACTAAACGGGACTTCTAATGACTAAGAACTTTTCTGCATTGCTGAAGAGTCGTCCAGTTGGTAATGGTTTAATGCTTCTGCTCACCTCATTTTTTTTTATTTGAAAAGAAAAGTTGGACTGGATTTCAAGTAGTTTGCATTATATTCATATTTTCTCTGACAAATATTAACCATTACCTGAGTTTCTGTGATTTATTAGAAAAATTGCAGTACATATACGTGGGGGTCCCTGTCCTGGGCGCCAGATGCGGTGGGGCTCCGCCCGCAGAGCCCCATCCCTCTGTCACGGATGAAAATAAAAACTACCAAGACATTTTCTGCTTGGGGAGAAAAGGTGGTCAAACTCTCAGAGGAGAATGACCTAGAGCCCCATCCTCACTAGGCTTTTATTGGGCTCAAATACACAGGAATACAGGTATGTCAGGCGACAAGGATCAAACAATGGTTAACATTTCAAAGAAATCTGAGAGCTTAATCTGAGTCAGTTTCTGTCCGGAAAGGCAGTTGCCAAACTTTTGGAGACATACTCATTTCCTCCTGGGACCCTTATCATTTAAATGAGAGCATTCTTAGCAAAGCAGGTTTCACAGGGCTTTAGGAATTCTTTCTTATGCCCGTCACCCAGGAAGCCGTCCTGGCCATCCTGGCTGGTACAGGGCTGCACTGCTTGCCCTCATAGTTTCAGGCTTTAAGCCAATTAGGAAGCAGGAGACATCTCCCAGATGGAAATGAGGACTCAGGCTATGTCAGAATAGCTGGGGCGGGGGGGTGGGGCAGGGCGAGGGTCCATCACATCCTCTTTGCTGCAGCCCCCCGAGTCCTTCCATGAGGCCTCCCAAGTGGTTGTGTCTGGCTTAGGTTGCCCCTCCCATGAGGAGTCTTACCCGTCATTGATTAACCAACCAAGCACTGGGGCCAGAGATGGATGAGGCAGAAGCACTGCTCCTGCCAGGGAGATAGCTTTGTCTCCTTAGTAGGTCACGTCCTTGTGACAGAACAGACCCAGATGCAGTGGGTCCCTTGGGCTCTTACACAGCCCACCATGGGATGAGGGTTACAACTCCTGAAACCAGGCTGAACAGTCCACAACACATATAGATACTGTGTATAAATCAGATACTAAAGAATAAAAAGTATGATTTATATGAAATCATACACAAATATTACAATCAACTCTTAAGAACAACAACAGAATATGGGTGAAGTGGCAACATAAGTATTAAGTTCTCTTGGTAGAAATCATATAATTATAATGTAATTTGTAATGAATTCTATATTAAAACTTTTTTTATTATTTTTAGGACTTGTATTGGACCCTGACTTTGTCTTCCAACATGCAGAACCAAAATTTAAATGCAATCACATGTACAATGTCATTAGATAATGACCTACCATTAGGTGTGAAAATACATTCATGTAAAATGTGTTACAATGACTGGTAAATAGAGGAATGGATCTCAAGTCTATTCAGACCACACACAAAAATTAACTAATGATCACTCATAGGAACAAAAAACCTAAAACTGCAAAACCTCTAAAACAATGGGTAGCAAACTTTCTAAAGGGCTGATCTTAAATATCTGAAGCTTTAGGACCATACTCTCTCTGTCAGAAACAGTCAGCTGTGCCACTGTAACACAGAAACAGCCATAGACAACAAATAAGTGAATGGGCCAGTCATGTTCCTGTAAAACCTGATTTATGAAAACAGTCAGTTGACCTATAGGCTATAGTCATCAACCCAAGAAGAGTAGTTTTATGAACTTTGGCGAACATTTATACAAATAAATACATATAAATTTTATTTATACAAATACATAAAATATTTACATACAATAATTTTATTATATTATATAAATATAAAATACAAAATATAAATTTTATTTATAAAAATAAAAGAACATTTTTATGAATTTGGGGTAGGCAAAGATTTCATAGAGATGCCAAAAAAATTAATCATAACACTGATTGAAAATCACTGGTTACCCAAACATTTCTAACTTTCTTTTCATAGATGTCAATCATCCCTGCCTCCCTGACCTATCCCCCCACTATACTTCAGAGTCATTTCTCTCAGTAAATTTCTTGCACATCTAATCCCACTTGAATCTGTTTCTCAGATGATGCATAGGGGCTTAGGTTCCATGGTTATGCATTTGTCAAAACTTACATTTCACTGCACTGAGGGCTATTCATTTCACAGTATGTGAATTTTACATTTAAAAATCAAAGCCTACAGAGCCATTCTATATTCTAAACTGCAAGTATTCTTATATATGTCACTACTAGATAAAAACATTTGACTTACTTTCCAGGATGATACATCAATCACAGACACCCACACAAAGTCACAAATGTGTTCACCACATTGTTTGCTAGGTGTCTGACTTGAAGGGAACAGGCTCATTCATCATGGTAACTTGAGACCAAAACTCTGGGTGGTGAGCTCAGTTCACTCATTAACAGGTAAGCCTTCTGGACAGAAGCCAACTCTCACACAATGTATATACCTCAGTGTGGCATAGTAACCTATACATTATTACAAATCCTGAAACTCTGGAATTGTGTATGAATTGTCAATGTGTATGAATTGTCAAAGAACAAATGGCACGCAATGAACTCGAGTGAATATTCCACAGTGTAAGCCAACCCAATTCTTCATTTTTAATTCTTTCTTTCTTCCTTCTCAGATATAGATGATCATCACCTTGTTTTTTTAACTCTAAACGGTTTGTAACTTTCCAAGGTTATATTTGTCTCAGTATGATGTACCTTTCCTGAAGTTTAAATTCCCACTATTTTGTATAATTCTCCAGAAATTAAACTTCTGAAAACATGTTTCTTTCACCGTTCCTCAAATCTACTATATATTCAGTGTCTTTTAAATGTATCATTAGTCTTTCTCACTTATATCCCAACACAATGCGACTCTGATACATAATGGATGATATGTATGGTGGTTATGTTCCTATAATAATTATCTATAAACCACAAGAGATTTTAATAAATAGCTGTAATTGCCATTTTTTGTATACAGTGGAAGTAAAGCTTCCTGCAATCATTTCAGGAGATGGCATGAACGGATATCCCAGGCCTGATTAAGCATTCTAAAATGACATCAACAGGAAAAAGTGGCAGCCTGAATGTTCTTCCTCTAATAAAAGAATGAACATACAGCAAATTCTCACTTAGTCACCATCAAAGGTCTATTTGTCACCTGCTATGTGTACCCCAGCACTGCACTGTGTACACATGATACTATGCAAACAAGACATTTTTCCACCTTCAAGGAATGCTAAATCTAACTAGAATTACAGATAAGCAAATCAAAAGTTACAGTAAAACATGACAAGTACTCTGATGCACTTGCTGATAAGTTGCTGACAGTTCTATTTCCCCACGTTGCCCAGTGTGAAAGATACAATGCCCAGGACAACTAAGGTGACTGTATTCAGGCTATTGCAATAGAAACAACATTCATTAATGAAAAATATTTCAAAAAAAGATGGAGAAAACATGGGGTTTTATAAACTAAGGAAGTTGAGAAGGAAGATGGAGAAGCGTTTCATCTGAATCATTGAGGAAGGTACAGATGGGTATCATGTACACATGTGAGGGCAGGATGGTCCTCTACAAACAGCAAAGGGTAGGAGGTTTCTCCACCACCACTACCTTCTGAGAACATAGGTCTCAGAAAAGGTTCAACAGGGAAACACTTTATTGAACCTATTATACCTTCATCCTCTTTTGATGCCTCTCCCCACCAGGGAGTCTGGGGAAGAAGGATGTGGTAGGGCAGACGTGCTTGAGAGGTTAGGGACAAAAGTTTTCCCAGGAGATCATCCATGACCTGGACCTCAAGGGGAAAGCAAGATTCACTCACATGATTAAATAAGGAAAGGACATTCTAGAAGAATAGAACAAAACAATTCGGATACATCAGAGCATCAAGTAATTTGGAATGACTGAATTATACACAGGGTGTGAGTCGCACCATGGAGGAGCTGAGACCTGAAATGTACATGGGCAGGAGAAAAAAAAAAACATTTAAAAGAGTGTGGGTTTGGAGATGAAGGCGCTGGGTTGGGGAACTACTGAATTTTTAAAAGAGGGACATTATGTGATCAGACAAGTGCATGGAAAGAAATGCACATAGCATATCGAATAGATAAAATGCTTAGGTAAATGTACAAAGCATGGAGAATAGATAATGGAAAGTCAGACCTGAAAATAGGACAAAACAGAAACAAGACTGCCTTTATAAAATGTAGGATGCATATTAAAAGTCTGAACTAAGAGTCCACTCCTATTTTGCTTGTAGATGGAGAGTGGGCTGACAGCTCTAGGGCTGGGGCTTGGGAAGGGAGTTGGGGGCGCAGAGGGATAGAGCCAATAAGAAAAAAGAGAGAGAGAAAGAACTTATGGGCACAGACAACAATGTGGCATTTGTGGGGGGTTGGAAGGGTGGAGGTGGAAGAGGGTATAGGGAATAAATGATAATAGAAAAATACAATAAAAATGCAGTAAAATATGCTTTAAACAAAGAAAATTTGAACTAAGATGTTACAAGGGAGCACTCATGACAAACCATTAACACATGTGACAGAATATTTTATTATTTGTCATTGACAGCTGGGTTGTACAAATGAATTTTTATTCTTTATTTACCTATTTGCCTAGAAGAACATGACAGGCTACTTGAGGACTCCTCTAAGTTCAGGTGCTAAAAAGTCACCATTGATTCCCTTGAAAATTTCAGTTTATTTTATGCAATATTTAGTGCACATTTGCATTTTCCCTTTTGCCCTTAGTTTTTCTATTTTCTTATTTTTGTTCTGTATCTATCTGTATCTTCCCTCACCCCTTTACCTCAGCCTCCACAAGCCCCAGTTACCAGCTCCTGTAACAGGAGAGCCATCTTGCAAATTACTGTATGCGTTGTCACCTTTCCTGTCCTCAGGAAATGGTTAACTAACAAGCACATGCATACATCTTTCCTGCTTGGTAGCAGTGGGTCAGGAAATCAGTGGATTTTAATGACTGATATTCAGAATCTAATATGCAAATCACCTCAATTTACATTTAAATGTGAATAAGTGTTGAGCATTTAAATATATTTACATAATGTATATTTACATTGAAATTCAGCTGAGAGTGAGGTCTGAATGCACAAGTTGCTGACAGTTTTATTTTCCTGGCTTCCCTGTCTTTTGAAAAAGCTCCATTCCAGTGAAAGAGGTTGAGGTGTAGGAAAAAAATGGCCATTTTGCAAATGCTACCGACATGCTTACCTGGAAAGTGTTCTTATTAGGATTATAGCAATAACTTCCCATTATTAAAAATTTGTGTATAATTTAGTAAAAATAAAAATATTTACAATATCAACCATGTTGTCATTCAGTCTGGAGGCAAGAGGTTCAGAAAATGTACCTATAACTTACAGGGACACACCCCATCACTAGATTAATAATCACTGAGGTCACCATTTCATTAAAACAGTCAAATGCTGCATCAGTGATGCAGGAATAACATGCAGCACATGTAGAATCACTTCAGAGAGGAAAACAGTAGACATTCTATAGGTGCAAGAAGCATGTTTGCTCTGCACAAAACATAATCACCACCTATAGAGAGAAGATAAAATAAGAGATGAGTGAACTTCAGCTATACCCAAGGGATATATCTTCATTTATCTAGTTTGTCTACACTGAGAGCACAGAATATAAATTGCATGTATTGGAGTTAGTGACGAGATTCTGCATAGTCAGTGGGACAAAACTGATCTTCCACTTATTTAATCTAACCATTGCACTGTAATCAGCCTCAAGAATATTTTGTTTATGAACTTAATTTCCTTTGCAGAAAGAAATAGGGTGAGTTAAATAATTCAGATTTTGTGCAAAACCTATTTTTTTCTTTTTCCCTATCACAAATTTCCATTTCTAAAGAAAAACTGCCAACATGGACTTTTTTCTCTCTGCTATTCTTAATAAGTTACCATTGCAATTCTCTCAGAAAAGGACATTCTAGAAGGATAAAAACAAAACAAAAAAATGTCAGATACATTTGGGAGGCCTCAAGTAATTTGGAATTACCTATAGGCTGCGAGCCGAGAAGTGGCAGGAGCCAAAACCTGACAACAGCAAAACTCGTTTATCTCTAAAGTACTGGGGGATGTGGCCACTCACTGGATCTGCACTGCAGATAATTATTATGAGCACAGTTATGTCATCTGAATCAGAGCAGCTCTGACTGAATCACTGCTTAGGGTTTCCAAACAACTGCCCAATTTACCGAGCCATCCAGAACATGGCTATATTCCATCAGCACCACATTTTAAACCACCGCATTTTATACCAGGTCATATTTAATAAAGGACTACTTTTTACTTTCAATGGCCTACTGTAGTGAAGAGAGACATTACAATAGCTAATGGATAGTTAATGATTGACAACATCCTTATATTTAAAACAATAATAATATTGGACAAGAAAAATTAGACAAACATTTTAATATTAATCAAATTAATCCAGGATTTCTGTTCAAGTGAAATATGAAAGACTACATAAACTTGTTAAGTATAATTTACATGAAGAAAAGTAATGTTCAATGTATCTTCCAATTTTCTATACAAAATTAACTTTTTGTTTCCTGATTCTAGTAACTATGACCTAGCTTTGCCAAATAATGATCATAATTACATTTTATATTTCAATAGAGAATTTCAAGGGCTAATTGTCCCATGTTCATGCACTCATTAAATGTAGCTAGAAACACATTTTTGATCTGTCAAATTCAATTTTGTAGAAAGAAAATATCTCAGGTATAACAGTTAAACATATTGATCATAATTTCTAACTTGATAAATTAAATTAAACCAAAACTGCATATTCAAAGAATATAAGAAAAAGTATGGTTTTTAAAAAGCACATAATATTCAAAATTTAATTACTTTATTGAAATAAAAGATGTAAATTATCATCTAATTTTCCTAAGTACAATTTATCAACTAAAATTTCTACTTTCATTTACCTTACCATTGTTGACAGCTGGTAATTGCTATTAATTTTAGCATAATTCAGTGGCTTCAATTCTCAACCATAGAATCAAAATATCAGAAGAGTGGAGACTTCGCCTAAAATCCAGAGTAAAGTATTTACTCACACTAAATCTACCATTTAATTTACATGGAAATTTCTGTAAATTTCAATAGAAAGTCCATTAGGCTTGTTATCCCATTCACTGTATTATTCATGTGAGGTCGGCAGTTAGACATACAAGAGCAGAGCAAGGACACTGGGCCAGGCACAGAAGGCCACCAGAGCAGCAAGCCCCAGGTGCCTACCAACCAGCAAAACAAGGAAAACAAGAACCTCACCCCTGATCACTAGCCATGCACTTAAGCCGCCTGCCCTTTCCTAACGCTGCCCATGAGGTTCAGACCCTCTTCCAACCTTTCAGTATTGCTAGTCATCTGGTTTTAGATCCCCTTAGAGAATGACCAAAGGACAGGAGAATAGCTTCATATGACTCCCATGCAAGCCCTTACATAACTACTCCTTTAAGCATTAAGTAATCAATGCAATATCTAGGCCTCAGTTGTGTTTCAGCTCCAGTCCCTAAATCAGACAAAGCAATGCCATGGCTGACATCAGAAGCAGCTGCAATGACTAATGACTTCCTGCCCTGGCACAGACCAATCAATGGAGTCCCCAACCCTGAAAGGACACACCTGGAAAGGTTATGAATATCTATTGAGATCCTTCCCTGAAACCTCCCCTGAAATCCTTACCTTCCAAAGCCCTTTGGATGGAGAACCCAGCACATCTCTCTCTACTTCTCTCTTCCCGCCCCTCCTCTGTTTCTCTCTGGAGCACACCTATGCCACACTCCCCTCCCCTAGGTGCGTATTTCTTGCCTCTCTTTTTCTCCTTATCTTCAAGGACCCTCTTTTGCCTTTGTAAGTTTTTTGAGCCCATTTTTTCTATGGCTCACTTCTTCTACCTGTGACTTTGTAGATAAACTTTTTCTTACAGTGTGTGCCTTGGCTCTAAATTCTTTCTTAGCCAGAACTGAAGTACCGATATTGCTGAATCAAGGTCTGGTCTAATTCCACCAATTGAACACCTGGGGCCATTTCATTGCCAACACATGTACCAAGAAAAAATTAATAAGATTTTACTTAGCAAGTATGTCCAAATATGGAACTAACTATCCTCATTACACAGAATAGTATTGCATAATCTGGGTAAAGATATTCAGGACATACAACTCAAAATGTTCCTCTTAGGTATATTGATTATTTTGATTGGAAGGCATTTGATAAACTACAAATGGAGGGAGAATCTTTCTCTGAACTCCCCTTATCTGCCTTAAGGTGATCCTTCAAAAGGAACTCAGTTGTCATGCATCCCTTCCCAATGAGTGTCATGGACCAGGGAAGGTGACTTTTATCACAGGACAGTGTGGGGGACCCCATCCAACAGTGTCCCCCAGAGTCATGGATGAAATGAGGCTACCAATGCAAGATCTGCTTGGGGAGAAAAGGCTGGCTAATCTCACACAGGAGAAGAGACCCCAGGTCTTTTCTCCTGAGGCTTTTATTGAGAACGATATGTGCAGGAGTATACTACATGCATGCAAAGCTCATTAATCAGTGTTAGAGGGCTACAGTTAATGCAAAACAGATATTGTTTATAGGTAACAATAGAAGGAACACAGAGATTAGCCTCAGGTTAGGGTCTATTAGACATGCTGATGCCAGATGGTCAGGAGTCTTCTACCCTGCCTTGAAGTTAAACACCTAGTTATTCATTATCAGAGCTGTAGCAGAACAAGCTTCAGTGGATACAGTGCATTCTTTAGGCCAGATTTCCTACAGGAACCCTCGGTGCTAGCATGAGGCCATGCCTGTCTCCCAGCATTCCCGGCATTCTGGTCAAGACTTACAGGCCCTTATTCAAGGCCTGGCTTGTGCAGGACTACAATTTCCGATACCACACAAAGTGGTCTCCAATAGGAGAGATGAGAAGTTCACAACATAGCCAGATAAACTTTATGACAAAAGTAACACATGTCCCATTCATTCTTCTATGAGGCCATTCATCTTTACCAAAAATCATTCACTCTCCCCTGAGAGTCCAGTATGTCCCTTCTTCCGCCCTTTCCCCTATTAAGATGGTAAATAAAATTTACAATTTTACAAGTTTTTTGAGTATTAACATTTTTCCTGTGATACCCTTGTGAATGTAGATATTAAAAATTACTAAATTTGTATAAATTTCCTCCTGTTAATCTGCTCGTTGTTAATTAACTTCAGAGACACAGCTATCAAACCTAGAAGAGAAGAGGCCACAATAAACATTTTTAAATAAAATAAACATATCCACAAATCAATTAATTAATGACAGGCATATGTGTTCTTATATATTTTTCTATTCATTGTGAATAGATAGTTGGCTCTCACAATCAATCAGTTATAGTTTTTTGTACATATACTTTTCCATTTTTGTGACTTTAATCCTGAGGGATATAATGGATGTTCAATAAATATTGGTAAGTGGGAAGTAGGAAAAAATATAAAGGGAAAAGTAAAAAGTAAGAAATGAAGAAGAAAAACAAAGTAATGAAGAGGAAAAGAGAAAGGAAGAATATTTATCAGGTAAAATAATTAAATTACATATTTTATATTGATATTCAGACCCCTGCATTATAATACTAACTACCACTTATATTTTGAAATAAAATAGGTTCCGAATAGAAAAAGAAAATGTTTATAGTATATAAATATTTAAACAACTAAATTTAGAAGTTGTGAAACTTTAAAATAAGTATCTTGGCTATTAAATAAATATGGTTAAATTTAAAAATATCCATTACATGTATTTATTTTTAAAATAAAGATAAAGGAATGAAACTGGGTCCCAGTTGCCCAATAACTAATAAAAGTTATCTTAAATACCAAAATAAGCAAGTCAAAATATATTAATAGCATTTAAACAAGGAAAAGTGACAGCTAAGAGATGCTGAAAAGAATCTAGAATGTTGTAGCTTCTCATTACTTCTCCAATAAATACACAGAAGGGAAATGGAGGAAAGAATGTAAGTAACAAACATCTTGAGCATTACTTATGGTCACTAAGTTTAGAGAGAAGTGCATAGAAGCAGCAACAGGCAACACTGAGGGAAAATGTGGTGTGTTGGAGGCTGTGGGTGTGGAGAAAGGGAGGGTGGCAATGAATAAGAAGAAACCCTATCATTCAACTCAATTTTCAAAGAAGTTGGGACCTACAACCAATACTCACAATATTATTTATCTTTATTATGTGGAAACCCAAAAGGAAGATAGAATAATCACAACCTTAGAGTTATCACTTCCCACAAAAATGATATATTTAGCAAACATGAAAACAAAACCAAAATATATGTTGGTTCATAAGATCATTTAAGGAGCAGAAATCCTGGGGAAAAGTCACAAAGTAAGGCCCATTTCAAGTGTCCTCTCTATTATTGTGTTGCCCATGAAACAAATCTACACTATAATCCATGCATAATTTATCTAGGAAGAGATAAATAGGGCTTTCTGCACATTGATCTGATGCTCCAGGACATTACGTGAGAAGGGAAGATACGGTTCTTCAAACTAGGTGGAGTAAGTCCTGGTATCGGACATTTCATAGAAGCAGCAGCGGCAACCAGGCCTTCCTACAAAACTAGACCTTCTCCCTTGCGTTCACCATCAGGCTACAGAATATATAATACAGGGAAACAGTTCTCACACTCTAGCTATGAAATAAGGTGTGGGAAGAAACAATTCATGTGTCAGATATTGAAACAGATTAGGAGTTTGGCTGTATCACAATATTTCTATAATATCCTTTGCAAGTAGTCCAATTCTCTTCCTACATGTTCTGCTCTAAAAATGTTACTAATGATTACAAGAAATATATGAGTCACAACTGCTTCTTTTTTAAAAAAATTCTGACACTCAAAATCCTTATACCGTATTTATCCTTAGTTCATTATAATCTCCCCACCAAGTTGATGTTATCTTTTTGTACTTTTTGTAATCATCTTTAAGCACAGACAAAATGTGAACATCATTCAAACCATAAAAACGTCCAAACATCTCACTGTCCTGGACAATATGAGCGACTGTGCCATTTTTATTACCAACTTGGCTCTAATTCTGATTCATTCTTCCTGCCTTATAGATAAGGCTCATTAGTATACCAAGTTAGCCAATCTGCTGACCAGCAGTGGGCACGGAGCTGGGAGCCTGGAAGGATGGAAAATCCAGTTATCAAAACTGATCCCAGAAGAGAGAACCAAATACGCCATTAACAATAGAATAAATTGTTAATGTTTTCCAAAAGCTATCATTCCTCAAAATGCCAGACCCAGATGGCGTGACAAGGAAGACTTTGATCCTGCAATTGTATTGTCATAATTCTTCACAACGGAAGGTTAAAAAAATCCTTCATGAAGAAAACTCTTAAGCTACATAATGGATTTGGAAGCTCATGAAAGAGGTTGTTCATTATGACACCTTCAAAATGAAATATATCACTATAACAGTGATTGGGGAAAATATAATATACTAATCAAGTAGTGATTATAAAATAGGTGGTACTAACAGACTCGTTGAAAAAATCACATATTAATAGCTTCCTTATGAGTACTTTGTAGACATCAGCAGTTGCATTTCCTGCCTCACCAAAGAATGACCCTGACCACAAGAACAGGACAAGCGTCAGCAACTCGTATCAGAACAGCAGAAACACTGCCTGCGAGTCCTGCTCCTGAGCATCCTCACTAAAACTGGAGATGGAGCAATGAAACTGCATGATGACGCACGCAGGAGACACAGTGAAACCACCTGAGAGCAGAGCGGAGAAACTGCACATTACCAGACATTCCTTGATTCCCCCCTCTTCACAGTCCCCCCATGTGACCTAGCCAGGACACCTGAGATGCTAAGATGGTTTTGGAAGCATGAGCCTGCAGTGTTGAATCCTGAATAAACCTGTTTTCTTCTCAGCCAGAACCTGCCTCATCAGTTTGACTTTTGTGGCAATGGGCAGCCAGACCTGTGGGTCATTTTCTCAGTTTCATCACCTCAAATTATAAATGTTGGTGAAATAAAAAATTGCTTAATTGGCTGCTGTGCAGCTGTTAACAATATAGCAATCACATTTCCCCATTCAGGTCTTCTTTCTATAACAACTGTATAGAATCAAAACCAAGGCTGCAATGCTTCACTTGAGGAGGGATGTATTTTGAAACGTATTGTGGAATTTCCCCCCATTAATACAGAAGGCAACTACGCTGGCATTTATGTGTTGCCAGACTGAAGGAGTATATTTGCCTGCATGCACCAAAGCCCGGTAACACCTGGCCAAGTATTTGCAATCAAGAAAGTAAGGATTCACTAATTGAGGAAACAGTGCCGTTCCCAGAGTCACAGGAGAACTCGTGCTCGAAGACCTGGCTCCCCAGTGGCTTCCATGGGAGGGATTGTATAGCAGAAAATTATTAATCATGGTGACCAAAGGAATTAGGGTTGTGGTCTCTACTTATTGGTTGGTACTAGGGTAGGGGGTGATTGATCATTGCATCTGACCTGTGTCAGCCATAGAGTCATTTTGCATGTTTTCAAAAGGATTTGTTCTGTAGGATAGCTCTGCTTTCCTGGGTTTGGAGATACAACACAACTGAGGCCAACATATTATGTTTAGTTTGATTGAAAACTCTGTCTCTCTAGTCAACAGACCCAAGACCTTGTTCCAAAGACTACTGGATACTGACCAGAATTTCATTGTCCCGAGAGCTTAATAATTAAGCAAGGGAGAAGGAGGTGCATCAGCACACTGGGTGAGGTCAGTTTGAATCAAAGGGAATAAATAAAAATAAAAGGCAGATTAAAGAAAAAATAAGGCTTTTGTGAAGTGACGTTACTGAAACAAGTGCAGTTCAGCTGCCTGTCACGGCCAATAGGCAAATTCTACAGACAGAGTCTGGTGAGAAAGGAAATACATTTTTATTCAAATGCTGCATGATTTGAGAGAATGGAAGACTCTTGTCTCAAAGTCCATCCCCTCTAGGAAACCCAGAGGGAAAACCCAGCCATCCTCAGCCAGATTAAAATGAAAGGTAGCATCTAGAGCTCCTTCTCCTATATAAAGTGCCATCCTTTGGGAACTGCAGGTAGCTGATGCGTGGCCATGCAGGCAGCTCTTTTTTTTTTTTTTTTCTTAGTCACTGTCCAGCTTCAGGCTTCCCCTGGAGACTGCATGTGGGGCTGGCACTGACATTGGTCATGTGGCTTCCAGGGCCAGAAGATCCAGTGAATGCACCACCCAATACATGCGTGAGGTGGGTAAGAGAGGTCCCTTGTGATTGTATTAGTTTGGGGTATGGAAGTGGCCAGGTGCTTTCTCAAAATGCCCATATAACTTCCCAAATTTCAGCATACTCCTGTAGGGTCTGTCCCCTGACCAATTTCTTCTTTGCCCCAAGCTAGACTGACAGGTTTGTTTCTCCAGTTCTGCACCCCCCCCCCCCCACCATTCTGACTTCTAAGGTGCATGCACTTGCCTTCCCCTGGCTCTGCTCCCAACCAGGTACCAGAAGAGAGTAGGAGGGTTCTTCCCCTATCCAATTGTCTCAGTAGCCTTCCATGTGCTAAGTGCAACACTTCCTCCTGTTGCCATCTTGTCCAGGGGCAGGGGATCTGCCACCAGGCTATTGGTATCAACATCTTTATGAGGATTCATCTTGCCTTCTCTGTAAGCATATCAGTACCCCAAATTTTGCAACACAGACATGACAGCAATACTTGCAGGGACAGCAAAAGTAGTTTCCACTCTATTGGAAAGGGTATAAACATTTCTTCAAGATCATAAGCATCATGACAAATTTGCAAACAAACCCTTTTCAGGCTTTTATAAGGCACTGAAGTGCCATGGAATTGGAGACTTGTCAAGACTTGATACCTTCTCTTGTCTGTAATGGATTCAGTAATGTTGTTTTTCAATCCTCACCCAAGGCTATGCTTATTGGTTCTTCAGAAAGGTAAAGGGAGAGAGAGAGAGAAACATTTATTGGTTCCCTCTCGCACTCCCCCTGACTCCCTGACCAGGGATCAAACCCGCAACCAAAGTATGTCTAGGTATGTGCCCTAACCAGGATTGAACCTGTGACTTTTTGGTGTACAGCGCAAACTCCAGCAAACTGAGCCACCTGGCCAGGGCAGCAATGTCTTTTTGATTTTTCACCTTTATCTATCTACTGCAAGAATTCACAGTGCTCGTTTTGTTGATGACTTTATCTGTGGAGGTCTATTGAGTGCTACATAGGAAATTTTGTTTCATCCAAATAATGTTGTAAAAACTCACATGCAGTCTTTCTTGGATTGGTGGGAAATTTCTGTCTTTTCTCATGGTTTTCCAGGAACTCTGGTTAGAATAGGACAGGAAACTAACAAATCTGTTCAGAGGAACCCATCCGAACTACCACTGGTCCCTCATCTCTTGGGGCATAATCAGTGTGACTTATGAGTTCTTGTTAATGATTACATGGAAGAAATCATCAGTTACATGACATTTATTAACTGACTGGACCTTCTAAAAAGAATGCAGTCTGGCCTTATTCCTAATTGACCAAGTAGAAGTTGGTGTCATAAGTTTAGGGCACAACGAATTATGGGCAAAACTGGTTTTTTTTTTTTTTTTTTAAGCATCAGTAAATTCAGAATAAAAAGTTTCAACAGAAAAATTTAAGGGCTTGGATTTTTGGGGGTTTAACATTACCTGAGAACTTCAGGCTCATTGCCTGTTTAATGGCTGTCTGATGGATGGCTGTTGACAAGGAAAGTCATAGTCAAGATGGTCTTTTTTCTCAACGTTTTTAACCTTCTGTATTAAAACTTAAGTGATAATGATCAGCCAGTGAAAAGGCTCTTAGGACCCCTTGAATTCTCAGGCTTACTTTTATTACTCCATTTATTGCTTCTCTGCTCTTATAAGGAATTTCAAATGCTAGTCTTTGCTGAACTCAAGGATACACAAGAGGACAATGGAGCAGGACAGAAAAGAGAGCTTAATAGGTGTAAGCTTTTCATGATAAATTGCTTGTATTAGTTTTGAAACAAAGCACCCGTTGGAATAGACATTAGCCAAACAATTGATTTTTAGACATGGTAGACTCAATAAGCTTATAAAAGTTAGCATTTTGCCTTCAAATTTGAAGGTTTTATGCTTAGTTCTTAATGTGACCACAAATTTATCCCAAACATTTTTATGTTAATTTTACTAATTTCATTTCCAAAAGATGAGAAGATTTAAATTTTGTTATAGGCCTTTTATCCTGTTAAGTTTCATACTAACTGCATACAGATCAAACTGTTCAGTCTAATTTCTTTGAATTATTGTTGCTAACCTAACAAATAACTTTGGCCATTTTTTCCCCTTTGTGTAGGAGTTTGTTTTATTCAAGTGTCCTATTCTCTTGAAACTCTTTTAAGAAAACACTTCCACAAAATTTTATTTTAGAATTCTAATAGGATCTCAGGTTTTTTTATGCTTTCAAAATTTGGGGGGAGGGGACTCAAGTCAGTTTTCACCTGACAGCATTTGCTTTCTTTTTTATTTTTTTATTCTTGGAAATAGAGACTTCTACTAGGATTTCTACATTTTTGAGAACTCAATTTTACCATTTTATCATTAAAACAGTTTAAAAAGATAAGATCTAAATAAAAATATTTGATATATTAATTTTAAATTTCTAGAAGCTCGTAATAGCTGAACAGTTTACTCATCCTTTACCTAACAAAAACTTATTTGTCAGAAGAATCAAATTTTGAAATATTTTCCAGATAAATAAGACAAAATAATTTGTACACCAATTGAATAACTAATAAAACATACAAAAAATTGTAGAAAAGTTGTTTCTCTTTTTAAAGCCTACATCTGTAAATATTATGTAGCTAAAATTCTTTCTAGCATCTGACATCACTGAGTAGTTTGTTTCCTTATTATCAGTTTTGCATTTCTCTGTATAACTGCATATTAATATGTGCACATACTGACCGACATAAAAATCAATAAAAATCAGGGTCTCAGTTGGTAGTTTACTTAGTTTCTGGGCAAATAAAAAAAAAGATGTCAGCTTTTCATGCAGTATGGATGGCCAAATAAAGTGAACATCCTTCTTCCAATCAAAAGAATTAGGAAATATTAGCAAGCATTTGTCAGGTAGTAATCAAACTTAGGATTTTTATAACCACTTTGTTGGACAATGTTGTGCTAGAAATGGCAGTTTACTTTAGCAACAGAGGTATAGATGTAAGGATTTCAGAAAACAATATCAGTAAATAAATATGAGTAGCATCCTTTGGCCTACCAAATAGATTTAAGATTTGAAGCTGCTCTGTCAGAAATAAATGATAATGGTACTGTGGTGCCTGGTCCCCATCATTTGTGTGTGTGTGTCCCTGTGTGTCCCTGGGCATGTCTAATTTCTCAGCATGTGGCGGGTGTGTTAGCCTGAGGTCGTGCCCTGGCCCTGGCAATGGACTCCAGGAGCTGTGGTCCCACAGGGTTTCCTTCTGTTTCTGCACTCAGTGAAGCTGGTAGAAATCTAAGTTCCAAAGCACTTTTGTGAAATACAAACGAAGTAAGAAATTTGAAGGAGGATGCTTTGGTTTTAGGTGTTCCAAACATGTGACATTTAAAAACAATAAATATTTTAATGGTTTTAACTCAGAATATTCCTTCATCATTTTTTGCAACTTTTGAAGACCAAACTGCAAATATATTGCCAGAGATGATTTTGTGTTGTCCTATAGATTTGTTAAATTTGACAAAACATGTAACAGAACTTGTGGTGGCCAACAGCTTTGTCTGCAGTTTAAAATGAGTCAAAATGTGTTACTAATAAGTAAGAGATTCTAACTATTGTGTTTACCTTCAGTATGAACTAGCACAGTAATAATTTTGAAAGCACAAACATAATCAAATAACTATTTAAAAAGCTTTAAAAGTGGCCCCCCTATTACATGCATGACACACTGCTCATGAGTGCAGGGTATTGTGGTTTTGCTGCCTGTACTTCATGTCCAATGTTACGGATGCAGTGTATTGCTTATTTAACACACTCACAGAGGTACGAGCCCTTGGGACTGCACCACAGAGTAAACACAACCTCTAAACAGTGGCAAATTTGTGTGTCTATTTTATTTGTATTAGAGACAAAATTGATGTTTTTTGTCTCAATAATCAATAACCACCTTTGCCTAATCGTTATATAATCCCCCGCTGTATATTGTGAATTGTGTAGTGAAACAGAATTGTGTATATATAATCATCTTTGGAAACCTGAAATTTCCCAGCTCAATTATAGTGGTAATACCCAGAAGGCTGTGCCAACATTTAAGGGAATAATGGATGGTGGTAGACAGGATGTGTGAATTGGGATCTAGAGGAATTCACGGTAAGCCAACCATGTTGACCAACACTGGCTCAACACTGGCTCACATACTCCTAATGTGAGGAGTATGCAGTCAAAACAGAAATGAAGCAGGAGATCACACTTGAAGAAAGACTTGATTTCTTCCTAATTAAAATAATTCTCTTTGTTTTCTTGTGTGCATATAAATGTCTATCAAAGACTTGAATAGGCATTTTCCTTAAATTTGAGGATTTTAGTTTTGAATGCTATTTTTTTTGTTTAATATTAAATATTTGCTTGCCTAAGTGGCTCCAAAATCCAGATGAAGTCTCTACATGTTTCCTTCTTTAAAGTTTTATTATTAAAAGTCCTTAAGCACATAAAGCTGTTTTAGTTTGATATTTTGAGTTTTGTGACTGAGTTTAAATGTAACCTGTTAAATGTTAGAGTTAACATGATTCTTCTGGAAATTCTTTTTGGAATAAAGCTTTTTTAAGTCCAAAAAATAACAAATCTTATAATATATAAATCATTCATTCATATATATATATATATATATATATATATCTTAAATATACACATATGTTTAAGAGAAATATACAATCATAAGCATATAAGAATCTCTATGATAGACAAAGCTGTGGAAGAGAGGCATAGGCATAAGATTTTAAAATGTCACAAAACAATGCTGGCCAGTGTGGCTCACATGGGTGGAGTGTCGTCATGGAACCGAAATGTTGCAGGTTCAATTCTTAGGGCACATGCTTAGGTTGTGGGTTTCGGCCCTTGGTCTGGGCACGTACAGGAGGCAGCCAATCAATGCTTCTCTCTCCCATTGATGTTTTTTACTCTCCCATCCTCCCTCTCTTACTTTCTCTCTAATAAAGCAATGAAAAAAAAAATGTCCTCAAGTTGCAAAAGACTGGATATCTCTCAGGTGCTGAGAGATAACAGGCTACACATTAAGATTATTTAGTTACTGGAACACTTTTTAATATATGAATCCAATTTTGTAGAAAAGAAAACAAACTCTTGGGTCAAATTATTTGGTTTAAAAATAGTTTATGAAAAATGTATTCCTTATCGCCAAACCGAAATATAAAGGATTTGTTATTTAAATATTGTAGTCTTTCTGGTATGCATCGTATTGTTATGATTGATCTGAGGCTTCAAAATATGAAAAACCTGGGTTTAATTCAACCCTCTTACATGTATCTACCATAAGGAAGTGAACAATATATTAAACACAAATCAGCTTACTCAGCTTAAGGTGGGTAAAATACACTAACTCTTAGAAGTGGTGTGAGTGTTAATGGATTTAAAAAACAGTGCTTGTCATGTAGTAGATTTAAAAAAAATATTTGTTCATATATCCATCATTTGAATCTCTTTTTACCTGTGGTTAATATGTATTTGATTTGCAGCACTTACAGAATATCACATAAGTATGTCAAATATAGAATAAATTTAAAAACTGGAAATAAAAATCTCATTGGATAGAGAAGATTTCACCTCAGCTTTTTCTTCTTTTTTTCCAGTTAGACAGGGAGGGATATTTGACCCAGAGAGACACAGGGGAAACAATGTGGAAAGGAATGCTAAGTTTTACATCACCGGACACCAGGAGAGAGGCATGGGAAAAGTTCTCTTTCAGAACCTCCAAAAGGAACCAATTCTGTTGACACCTTACTTTTGACCTTGTTTAAACAGAAAATTATAATAAATTTCTGTTGCTTTAAGTCACCAAGCATGTAGCAATTTGCTGTGGTAGACCTAGGAAACTAATACACAAAGATTGACTAAAAGTGGTAGAAATAGTTCATTTTTTGGATAGCAGGCCACATTTGCTCTTCCTCTCTTAACCCCCATTGCTAATTCATTTGACAAAACCTACCTGCTATTACCTTCAAACCATATCCAGAACCTGCTGTTTGCTTCTGTTTCCACCATCTTCCCCCAATGCACCAATGTCTCTTAGTTTATTGTAATAGATTCTTGTGCTCAGTAACTTCTGTTTGTTCTCCAACATCTTCCATACCCCTGTGGGCCTGGGGACACTGACCTATGTAGATCCCAATAGATTCCAGCCCCTGGCCTAGGAGGAATACCAGCAGGATGTGCTAAGTTGTAAAGACAATGAAGCCACAGTATTTATTTTTCTACTCTTTCCTTTGGGTACCTCACTATATACATGTTATAGCTTTCTACCACAAATTGCAGGCTCTTTTATTTGTTTTACACAAAGAAATCAATAGTGTACAGCAAGATGAAACTTTTTTGGATAATTCTTTTCCCAAAACCACCCTGTCCATTTAACCCCAGTGTGCAGAAGTAATTCTTTCCTGACTTGAATAAAATTTTCTGCAGGGCCCAATACCTGGTCACTCTCAGATAGTAAAAAGCAGTCAAGTCACTTGCAGTCAAAACAAAGAAAAATGTCATTATTTCAATAATTAAAAGTTTCAATCTTCTATATGTAATTTCCAAAATAGTCTAATAATAGTCTAAATTTCTAATTTCTAAAATTAGAAATTCCCTATACTAATTCCTAGGGCATTTGAATACAATGAAACATCAGTTCTGTGATGGCGTCATGTGATTTGGCACAGCTGACTTTCAGAGAGGGAGGTTATTTGGCTAGGCCCCATCTCATCTCACAAGAGAGTGTTTCTCAGGGAGGAAGAAGAGGAATTCAGAGAGATTGGAAGTGTGAGAAGACTATATATGCTGTTGCTGGCTTTAAACATAGAGTAGGTCACAGGAGAAGGAGCTGAGTGTTTTTAAGGGAATAAGAGAGGTCTTTGATTGACAAACAGCAAGAAAATAGGTATCAACCCTACAAACCACAGGAAGAGGACTCGAAGGCCCAGATGAATGTACTTCCAGTCAGCACCTCGATTTTGGCCTCATGAGACCTGAGCAGAGAACCCAGTTAAAATAAATCATTTTGGACTTCTTCCTAGAGAACTGTAAGCTAACAAATTTATGCTGTTTAAAGCCACTGAATTGGGGTAATTTGTTTGCAGCAATAGAAAACCAGTATAAATTCAATGTCATTGAAATTCCAGGCTTAAAGCTACTCTTCTTCATAGTGTCTTCTGGAAGACTACCAAGGGAAAGTAGAAATAACGTGTATTGTTGGCTTCTTCCCTGTTTCGCTGTGCTGAATTATTTCTCCTTATCTTGTGGTAGTCTTGGCGTCTGACCCCCACTAAAGCAAGGGTAATGAGGGAAAAAAAGTAGGAAATGTCTCAATTTACTAATAGTTCCATGAGCTGCTGGTGGATCTCTCTGAGCTTTGGTTTGGGTTGTTTAAAACTATCTATTGGGCTTTGCAGATATTCAGTGCCGAATCAACCTCAATCATGAACACCTAGAGTTTGAATTCAGCGGCACCTGCAAAGGCGTGACTGTGCTTTGTTCTACAGCACAGCAGCAGTACTAGACTTGCGGCACCCCCCACAGCTCCTTCTCCCCAGTCTGTGCTGTCCCTCCTCGTTGCCCATTCTCATTTTGTCAGATGTCAAAGATGTCAATGAGAAGTTTGGTAAATGTCTCTAACAGTCTATATGTTGAAAGAGAATGATTACATCTAGAACTACTTTCTAACAAGCCCCAAACACCTTTTCTTCACAAACACTATCTCTTTCCTCTCCCCTACCCCTATTCTGTTTCTTGGTTTCTTTTTCAATAACTCAAGATACATTCCTGAATTCTTTACTTCAATGTAAGGGATCTGAGTGCACAAATGCAGATAGGAAACAAGTAAACAAACAAAAGAAAGAAAGAAAAAATATTTCCACTAAATAGTTTTGTCACTGACTACAGAAACTTTTTCAGAAGTAAAAGCTCCTTTCAGAGATAATTCTGTCTTGTATAAATGCATTTGGCATTCTTTCTTTCATTCTCAAAGCTTCAGTTCGAAATCTACTCTAAATAAAGAGGTTAAAGGCCTTAGCCAAGATCTTGGAAAGCCACAATTTAAATTGTAACTACTTTACTTATGAGCTGCATGGTTTAGGAAAAATTACTTAACCTCTCAGTCAATTTCCTCTATAATGATAGAGAATTTAAATTAAAAAATATCTTAAATCTTTTATAATTATAAAGAGACTTCAACGAATAATGTAGGATAAGAAATTATTACAATTAGAATCCTAGGAAGAGTTACTGTCCCTATAAGTTAGAACAAAAAAAGATTGCCTCATAGCTGTACAAATTTTAATTTAAAGGCAAATTTCTTTTTTCCATTTTGGGTGAATCTTCAAATAATTTTCAGGTCTCAAAAATTGATGCATTCTATCTGCATAAAACAGGTATTCCCAAACATAGTGACTTCTCCAAACAAAACCCTTTGTTCTTCCCACTGTTCCATAATGTGGGCCGGTTCAGGAAGGCAGCTCCTCTCTGCTCCTATGGAGTGCTCGCAGTGCTGGTGGGGACCCAGAGGGGAGCTGCA
The DNA here is from genome assembly GCA_039655065.1 of Glossophaga mutica. Taxonomy (NCBI): domain Eukaryota; kingdom Metazoa; phylum Chordata; class Mammalia; order Chiroptera; family Phyllostomidae; genus Glossophaga; species Glossophaga mutica. The sequence goes on along the minus strand of CM077304.1, from coordinate 167,606,422 downwards.
GAGCCACTTACAAGTTGGCTCACTCACATGGCTACAGAGTAGATGCTGTTTGTCAAGGGCACTCAGAGGGGGCCAGAGACCACAGTTCTCTCCCCAGCAGGCCTCTCCCTGGGCTGCTTGGCTTTCTCAGTGGTATGGAAGTTACATCCCAACAGCCAGTGTCCCTAGAACAATCAGGCAGAAATAGTATCACATTTCAGGATCTAGCCTCAGAAGTCAAACCACGGAAAACATCTGAATCCCAAAATAAGGAACATAGACCCAAGATGACAACTAAAGAAGTATCAATTTCAAGTTGTAATAAAAATAAATGGAGTGGGAGATGTTTTGGAAGTCATTTTGGAAAATACAATGTCACAGTTTATCCTTTGACCACAAAAATTTAGATCCTTCTACATGCAAAATATATTCTCTCCTTCCTCAAGACCCATCGCTTTTTAGCATCAGACTGAAGTCCAGAATCAGTCATCTCATCAGGTCCAGTTGTGGATAAAGCTTTTGGTTACAGTTATTCAGGTAATTCCTAAGTGCTATTTCTCTTGATCTGAAGCAATGAGGACTAAAAAGATTATATATATATAATATATATAATTTATATTATTTATATATATATATTATTTATATATATATGTATATATATGTATGTATTTTACCCACCATACACATACAGTGGAGATGAACAACAGGGATAGGACAGCTTCTATAACTTTTCTTATTTAAAGGTAGGGGGTGAATTCTGACATACAGAGAGACATATACTGCCAATTTCTTGATTAGGGCTCAGCTTTACTACCTGGGTCTTGTTTCTGCAGCTTTTGCCTCCATTCTCTGGACCATTGCTTTGTCTCTGGGAGTCCCCTACTTTTTCCATAAGAAACAATCTGTGTTTGCAGTCATTTTCTCTGCCTACTTTTGTCACTTGGAATTCCAAGGCAGTTTTTTACTTTCATTTTGGATTCGTTCTGACATGTCCAGTCCATGCTGGCACAATTTCTTCAACATTTTTAGGATTTTTGCCTACTGATTTATAATTCACTCAACTAGACAAAAGTCATACCCATAATTTAAGGTAGGCCCCTCTCTACCTTCTGCTCCACACAAAATTTATGTGGGACAATAGCCTTTAGGATGCCCAGAAGACCTATTGTTTGCTTGTTAGAGTTTGTGAGACATGCCCTTAAGTCTCTCTGAAGAACTATTGAAAGTATATACAAAGTAATTCTCTAAATTTGTATGAGGTTTTTCAGGATCTCACAGGTTTAACCTCAATGAGATATTTAACTGGGAGTCATTTCTTAATTTCAGAATAGTATGCCATCTTGATTACCTGGGAATTAAAAAAAAAGTTTCTGGTTTAATTTAAAACCCATTTAGTCCTGATTTATTTATAATTCCTTGAGTTTCTACTTAAAAAAACTAACAGTTCCTTTTTTAAGTTTATCTTGCCCAAGCCTGCCCCATTCCCACAACATTTCAGCTAGTAATTTCGGCTATCCCTGCATGTAAGAATGTCAATAATTTGAAAGTTAGCCTGTAGTTTGGAAATCACTGAAACAACCTCCACTCTCGAAACTACTTCCCCCAAGCAAATAAGGAAGTATGTATAAAAATAACAGATTGTCAAAGATTTATAGAAATACTGTGACAGAAACCACAGCAACTCAAGCGTGTTACGGATAAACTTTCACAGTCTTCCTCAGACGCTTGCTGGTACCAACATGCTTCTGGTTGTCAATCACCTCTTGACTTCAAACCACTCCCACTTCCCCCTTCTCTTCATATAAAAGAAGCCTGAATTCTGTACTTTCTCAAATGGTTCATTAGGACTCTGGTCCATCATCTTCTTGCTTTGCTGGTTTTCTTAATAAAGCTGCTTTTCTTTTCCTAACACTTTATCACTTGACTTATTGGCTGACTCGAAGCGAGTGATACGAATTTAGACTTGGTAACAATCCTTCTCCACTTGTATTTTCCTATGGACAGCTAGAAGATTCAAGTGAGAATGCTAATACTCTGTCCCAAAATTTTCTTGCCTACGTCATCAAGTTCACTAAGTACATGCCCGACAGTGTTTCCGGCTTTCTGCCACAACATAACAATGGTTCTTTTCCTTTTAGCCTCTAATAACATTTTTTTTTTTTTTACTTTACTTGAATCCCTGACTGGAAACACTGTTTCAGAGTCTTCTTAGATTTGTTAGTAATTTTCTTTAATTTGGCAGGAGCAGGGGTGGGTGGGTGAGGGAGGGGCATCACCTATAACAGTTACAAAGATTCATCTTAAATTTCGTCATGTCAATATTCCACTTCCAGTACCAAAATACTTTCTAGATGTTTATTCCTGAGAAACAGACCACACATCCAAATCGTAATGGCTCCAAACAAAACTAACCCTTAGTTTTTCTTACAAGTAGGCAATTTGCTCAGAAGTTGGTGGGAACATCTAGTATGTGCTGGCTAACAGCTGGGATTTTGAGCTTTGGGACTTGGAATCCACGCATATATCTCTGCAGACCGCTTGTCAAATTCTCTGTTGAGAACTCACCCTTCCCTAAGCCACCAGATTTCTGTGTAAATCAGGAGATTTATGGGTTTTTGTCCACATTTTTTCCACAAATTTTAAACACTTTTTTAAAGTATTGGTTTTTAAAATAACAGTAATCATTTTTGTATCACTAACTAGAATGATTTTGCTTTTATCTTCAAGAATTTTTGACACCAGCATGTATCTGTGGAGAGAGCCATTCATTAGGAAAATGTCAGAATTTTGTTTTGTTGCAAGAGAAGCAAAACCTTTCATAAAGCCAACTGTTCATTAATGAGACACCACTAGTGTATCTGCCAATACAGTTCCTCCAGGACAAGCTTTTTTTTTTCCCAGATACATTAGGCCTTTACTTGTTCCAAACCCTGATTTGAGGAAGTAAAATTTTTCTTGAATTTTGCACTTACAAATCTTACTACAGTGATGATGAAATGAAAGATAAAGATAAATAAGAAAAGCCCCTCTTTGCTCTTCATGACATTAAAATCTAACTGGAGAAAAGATGAATATACTTTGAAAAATTGAAAACCTAAATATAGCAATGAGAAAAGGCCATGTAAAAGAAATATCTCACTAACCTAAAGGAAGCATCATAGAAATTAAAATAAACAAACAAACACAGAAATATTATTAGAGTTCAATATCATGACACCAACGACTGGAGGATGTTGAACCTTACTGGAGTTTTGTCCTCCTGCAAATGCAGAAGATTAAGAAATCCTCACACAGTTTTGTGTTCTGGGAATGACTTACTGGCAGCCACCACTCTCCTCGCAACGTGATGTGAGATAAGGCTGGTGGATGACCTTTGCTCACCTGTGACCATACCAAACACAGAACCTCGCAATTCCCTTTTTTTTTTTTTTTTTTGGTGTCTTAAATGATTAGCAAAACTGTTTATACCATCAATCATAAATCTGGACAAAATATCTACTAACACGCTTTGACTAAACTTTTGTTAGACTTCTTCCTCACTACAGGGCTTGAGTATTGCATCAACTTTGAATTTACACAAGCACTAAATTGTAGAATAACACCTCTTGGTGGCCCCTCCTAATAATCCAGTGACATCAGGGGAAGACCTGCCCCAGTTGACTTTCTCTTCACTCCACCCGCTCATTCCACTGCATTACAACCAGTTCTTTCCAACCCTGTTCACTTATCATCAAAGAGAAATTCCTTCTGCCTGAGTTTTCAGATACTGGCTCCCTACCCAATTGCAATTGTTCCTTTTTCTCTCTACAACACCTTTTTTAAGTAAGTTTCTTCATACGTAAGTACAGATTTTTCTTGTCACTCGACAATTTTAATAATTCATTATAAAAATGTCATCAATTGTATCTAGAAAGATTTATATGCTAAATATTTATTTCAATATTTTAGGTAATAAACAATGAAACCACCTCAAATTATGTCCAAGGATTGGTTTAAAAAGTTATAGTTGGGATAAAGAAATGAGAAAGTCCTACATGTATTGATAAGAAAAATATCTCAAATATACTGTTAAATTAAAAACATAATGTAAATAAGAATGAATGTGTATACATTTATTTGTTTAAATATCTATATACATATCCTTGTAGACTGACACTTTATATTATAGAGGGCAGGAGGAATACCTTCAACCTACCCATCTTAGGTTCTCCAGCCGGTACCCTGGAAATGACACTGAAAACTAAGGCAAAAAACTCACAAGATAAAAATAAACAGAAGCTTATTAACATGTGCATTGTTCATGTATACCTGGGGCACCCAGTGATGAGTCACCTGAAGGGGTGCTTAGACCTTGGACATCTATATCATCTTAGGTTAAAAAAGAAAAGGGGGTTTGGGGCGTCTGGGTAGAAGAGGCAAGTGATGGGAATAGAACCAGGAAAAGTATGATAAACAAGAGTTGTTTGTAAGGTTTGTTATGCAGATTTAAGTCAGTGTTGTCTCCGTTCATAACAGTTATCAAGAGTCCTCCACTTTCTGCTGTGGGATGGGATAAGGAGAAGTCTTTTACAAATTGAAGTTTCACTTAAAAAGGAAATTTTGCACCGTGTGTTTGGAGCTTTTCCTGCATCTGCTGTTTCTCAATGACCTTTAGCTCAAAATGATCCATATGTCAAAGAGGTGTATTTTGGAGAGGCATATTCTTATATATATATATATATATATATATATATATATATATATATATAAATATAAATATAAAGACCAGTTTTAAATAATAACCAAGTGATGACATTATAATGTCAATTAAAGATATTATAATAATTGTTACCTCTAGGAATAGGAATAGGGTCTTGGTGCTAGTGAAATTTATGTTTAATTCTATAATTTTGCACTGTTAGAATTTTACTATAGGCATGTATTATTCTATTTGTTTTTCAATTAAGTGCCAGCTGAAAATGAGTGCACTATAATAGAACAATCTTTAGTACTAAAAATAATAGTGCTGCCTCACTCCAAATCCCTCATTATTTCTCTTACTCCACAGTGTGAACCGGAATCTGCAGGCCTTAGTCCTTCTCCCTGACTCGTCAGACCCTCCACCACTAGGAACAGCCACAGGCACTGGGGAAAACTACAGGCCCAGTGAACAGATCCAATCCCAGACTTCTCTTAGGTACACCTCAGAGTGGTCTGTATAAGATTTAGTAATAAAATGAAACAATAATAGCAAGTAAAATATATACCGGACTATAGATAGAATGTTTCCATTTGTATGGTTGAAAAAATGTTATTTAACGATATTATTTTTCCCTTCCAAAAAAGATCAATCACTTTGATGATGGTAATAATATAAATATTTTTTTCTAATAGCCACAATTACCTTAGCTTTTAGTTTTAGGCTAAATATAGTTTTGATTTCTTTTCTTTTTTTTTTTTTTGACATTTTATGAGCAAGCTAACCTCCCTGGAGGGGCATTGTCTCTTTCCAGAGAGTTATGTGGTCTGAGTGGCAGGGGTGATGAGCAGTTGCTGATCAGCAGTGCAGCTAATGCTCAGCCCCAGGATAAGAGCGCACTGAAGCATTTCCCACTCTGGGGCACAGTGGTGCTGCACCGATCTTTCCTGTGGAAATGTGTATCAAAACGTTTAGTCCACAGGGAGCCCAACATTCACTCACTGCTCACTGCCCATGGAAAACAGCTATTATGGTCATTCTCCAGTCTTTCAAAGCAGAACAAAAAGAAAACCAAAGGAAAATAAAAGAAAAACGCTAGTGTAACAAGAATGGTAAGAGAAACAGAATTGTCTTATAAGAACATAATTCAGCCTTAAGGTGTACATTATTTGAAACCTATTAACAATTATTATGAATTATTATTCTCTTCATGGTTACCACATTTACGATCATGTTGAATTGGGTGGGAGAGACAAACCTATGGTTTTTATTTCTATTTAATAAAGTATCTTAGCACTTTGCTCCTCCTGGTTGACAGACAGCTGTGTCTTCCTGCTCAGTGCTGGCCACAGCCCTGGACGTGATGGCGAAGGTTGGAGTGAATGGATCTGATCGTATCAGGTGCCTGGTCACCAGGGCTGACTTTAACTCTGACAAAGTGGATATTGTCTACATCAATGATCCTTTAACTGACCTCAACTACATGGTCTCCATTTCCTGCATAATTCTACTCATGGCAAGTTCAAAAGCAAGGTCAAGGTTGAAAACTGGAATTTTGTCATCAATGGAAAGTCCAGTTCCATCTTCCAGGAACAAGATCCCACAAACATCGAATGGGGTGACGTTGGCACTGAATATGTTGTAGAGTCTACTGGTGTCTTCGTTACCATGGAAAAGGCTGGGGATCACTGAAAGGTTATGACCCAGAGGGTCATCGTCTCTGCCCCTTCTTCGAATATCCCGTGTTTGTGATGATATGAACCATGACAAGTATGACAATGCTCTGAAGATTGTCAGCAGTGCCTCCTGAACCACCACGTCCTTTTCCTCCTGGCCAAGGTCATCCATGACAACTTTGGCGTGATGGAGGAGCTCATGACCACACTCCATGCCATCACTGCCACCCAGAAGACCGTGGATGGCCCCTCTAGGAAACTGTGGTGTGATGGCCGAGGGGCTGCCCAGAACATCATCCCTGCTTCTACTGGCACTGTAAAGGCTGTGGGCAAGGTCATCCTTGGGATGAATAGGAAGCTCACTGGCATGGCCTTCCCTGTCCCCACCCCAATGTGTCAGTTGCGGATCTGACCTGCCACCTGGAGAAAGCTGCCAAATACAATGACATCAAGAAGGTAGTGAAGCAGACATCAGAAGGACCCCTCAAGGGCATCCTGGGCTATACTGAGGACCAGGTTGTCTCCTATGACTCTAACAGTGACACCCACTCCTCCACCTGAGATGCTAGGGCTGGCATTGCCTTCAACTACCACTTTGTCAAACTCACTTCCTGGTATGACAATAAATTTGGTTACAGCAATAGGGTGGTGGATCTTATGGTCCACATGGCCTCCAAGGAGTAAGAGCCCTGTGAAGTACCCGTCCAAGCTACAGGAAGAGATGCCCTGAGCTGCTGGGAGTCCTTGCCCTAGATCAATCCCCCAAAACACTGAGAATCTGCTGACCTCCACAGTTTCCATCCCACATCCCCTGAAGCAGGGGAGGAGCATAGGGAGCCCTAACTTTTCATGCACCATCAATCAAGTTCACTGTACCCAGCACCCCCCAAATTAAGTATCTTATCTTATTTTCTTTATCTTATTTGTTTTCATTAATAATGGGAATTTGAGGAGTTACAAGATTTGTTAGAAGAAAATAAATGAATGAATAAATAAATGGGAGAGAATGAGGGATTGGTTAATGATAATTTGGACTTTGCTTGCAAACACATATAAGTTAATGCTGAAAATTGTATTGTTCTATTTATGTTTAGAAATCACAGAGGTAAGTAACATTTTCTTTGCTGCAATGCAATTTCCTCTTTCAAACAACACATCAACAAGAATTAAAGCAAGAAGACAACATCTTTGATTGGACTAGACATAGTTCTGATATAATGCCATAACCAATGTAAAAGACTTATTAATAACAGTGAATATAGGGTTGGGTGAAATAAGTTTGTCAGAGGAGTGCTGCAGACATTAGGTAGCAGCCTTGTTCCCAGGTAGGCTGGTGCCCAGAAAACCCAAACCACCACGTTGCTTCATGCTGCAGAGTATAAGTAGATGATGCTGAACAGAGGAACTTCCAGACATTAAGTTGTAAAAGAATAAGACTTCCTTTTTGCAGGATAGAAAAGAAAGCATGGGCAGAAAGGAATACGGTGATTTAGGACAGCTGAAGAGTCTCATTAGTTTGTAAACATGGAACTTTCTTGTTAGCTGGGAATCATTTCATATCAGTCTGAAGGGGAGACATGAAACAGCAGAGGATGAGTAAGAATGGTTTTGCTGAGAAACCATATACCAAAGTCCCTGGAACAGTCACAAAGAGAGTTCATTGTCCAAGGACTTCACAATCTGGGCCCCCCGACTAACACTGAGTTTGAGCATGGTACTGTAGAGAGCTTGACCAGCTGCACTGCTCATCCCTGGTCCAGCACAAGAGGGTTGGCTTTCAAATCCTACTGTTCCCTTGTGGTCTAACCACCGTGAACACACCGAACAACACATACTTGTGTAGAGAAAGCCAAGGCTCTAGCCCTCATTGACACTTTATGACACAAACCTTCAACCATACCCAGAAACTTTTGCAAGGAGAGAAGTGAAGGACAACCCTGAAAACCAAAATAAGAGATTCATTTTAAAAAGTCAACTGAGACTGAGATACCTTTAAGTTTAAAGATGTTAAACTATGAAATTCATCAGGTTTCAAGTATAAGATTATGGATAATTATATACAAGGTCTTTCCAGAAAATGTTCAGCCCTTGTTAATATAACATGAATGGATTGTGTGACATCGATGTATCCTGGCAGCCAAAGAGAGTGGACTGGAATGCATAAGCATGAGTAGTGACAACTTCACCATACTGGTCATTGGGGGTGGTAGATGCCACTGAGTGAGCATTTGTACTGTATGGCCGTTGGGTTCAAAATGACTCAGTGAGTAGAGCAATGAATCTGCATCAAATTTTGCATTGATCTTGAACATTCCTCCGTGGAATCTATTCAGATGATTCAGAAGGCCATGGCTATGGGCAACTGGTGATTGGCAGCTTCATCATGACAATGTGCCCACTCATGCATCATGTCTGACACTGAGTCTTTTGGGGAAACATCAAATCTTCCAGGATTCAGCCTCCTTACAGACAAGATTTGGTGCCCTGTGACTTCTGGATTTTCCCAAAACTAAAATCACCTTTGACAGAAAAGAGATTTCAGACCAATGATGAGATTCGGCAAACAACGATGGAACAGCAGATGGCAATTGGGAGAACTGTGTGAGGTCCCAAGGTGCCTACTTTTAAGGGGACTGAAGCATCATTGTCCTGTGTACAATGTTTCTTGTATCTTGTATCTTGTTGAGGGTAGGAGTTTTGTGGACACTTTGAGATTCTTCCCAATCTTTGGGAATTCTTCTTCTTCCTTGTCATTTTATTTTTTCTCTTCTATGGAATTTTCATTGGTGAATGTAGAATAAATGCAGTTGAGTTTTAGGTGTCCCTTCTGCTAAGAAACACTCTTAAAAGTAGGAAAGTAAGAGCATTTAGAGAGGGAAGGGAAGCCAAATGACACTGCTTCAAAAGAAACATGTCTTGCTAAGAAGCCTTACTCATTAAAGAAGTTGAATGCATTTGCTTAAGAGTTTCATAGGTTTCTCTTAAACTCTATATCCAGGTTCTTCTTTCTACCTGGTCTTGCCCCAAGCCCCTAAAAAATGGACAAGCATTTACTGTACTAAAAATTTCAATTTACCTAGAAATTCTTCTTGAATCTCCATTTCTTGCCCTTCATCTTCAAAATCCAACTTCAATCTTAAAACTTGTTTTACTAGATCACTGAATTGTCCGTTATCAAGCCCCCTTGCATTCAATGTTACTTCAATTTATTTATCATACTGAAAGGTTGTTTTTTTTTTTTTTTTAAGCAATTCCAACTATGTGGCCATGTTCTTTCTCTGATTCTCATTGTCTTAAAAATTCTAAGATCTTAACATGGCTTACGAAGCCCCTACCTACCTTATTATCCTTGCCTTAAACCGTCATCTTATTTGCTTTCTACCTTTTAGTTTTTCAAAAAGACTATGATGCTTCCTAGCTCAAACTCTTGACAAACACCTGTCTCTTTGTCTGGATTCTCTCTCCTCACCCTACACATGATTAACTTCTGAACTTTACTAGGAGGTCAGCTCAATTGTCTTTTTCCTTCTCCGATAACCATTAACCAGGGCTTGCCCTTCTATGCATTCTTGTGGATTGCTCCCTTTTTCCTTGATAGTACTTATCACAACTTCTATTAAAAAATCAACTTCACAATTTATTATTAAAACATTTCTCCGCACTACAATGGGATTTAGAAACTTTGAGTTAATTGTTTACCATAATATCCCTAGTGCTGCTATATATCTTATAATTAGCCAACCCTGAAGGAACATTTTAAATAAGTGAATATATATTAATTCTTGTTATATCCCTTCTATTCTTTATCCTTTATCATTAGTGTGCAACACAAGTCAATGTTATGTCTCTTTCTGAACATCTTCTAAACCTGCTCTCACTTAAGTTACCTGTTACCTATATGTAACTGAATATAGGAGACTTTGAATCTCTGAAGTTACTGAACTCCTCTGATATATATTCTGCAGACCACACTTCTCTTGAAAACCTAATGTGGAAACATTATATATATGGAAAAATAGCCAAATGAAAATTAATTTCCAGTAATAGTTGGGCAAAAAATAACTTCCACAATCTAGGTATCACTGGTATGTAAAACCATGACTAAGAACTAGACACCTAAGCAAGTTCTCCTAAAGTTGGAATGTTTCAGTCTGCAAAACAAGATGAAGGACACCTTTGATCCATCTAGTGCCCATGTAGAGTTACAGAAACAGAGGTAACAAAGCCAAAAGTTAGCAGTCATTTAACATGTTCCCCAATGACTCCTGACTTGGGGATGTGTTGAGTGAACATAGAATATAGCAAAAATGGTGGTATGTCATTTTCAAGATTCAGTTACAAAAGACTGTGACTTCTTCCTTGCTGGAACTCTCCTACTGTCTTTCTTGCTCACTTTGCTAAAGCCAACCACCATGCTGTTAACTGCACTACAGAGAGATCTACATGGCAGGGAACTTAGAGTAGACTCTGTCCAGTAGCCAGCCAGTGACATACTGAGGCTCTCAGCTCAACAGCCCATAAGGAACTGAATCCTGCCAATACCCACTGAATGAGCTTGGAAGCAAATCCTCAAGCACATCTTGAGTAGATTGCAGCTAGAGCTGACACCTTGATAAAAAATTTATGAGACACTCTGAGCTAAGCAAAGATCAGCTTCCTCATCTACAGAAACTCTAGGATGATAAATATGTGTTGCTTTAAGATGTTAAGATTTGGATCAATTTATTACTGAGCAGTGAGTGCTAATACACAAGCCATCTCACAGAAGCAGTCCCTTGGGCTATTTAAAACACAGAAACCAGGAATGGTGAAAATTGGCATCACACATGGATGCTGATCTTTAAGATACAGTAGTCTATCCTCTTACATTTATCCCTCTTACACATTCAGCCCACTGGATACTCAGCTATAAACAATTAGGTAAGTAACTTCCATGTTGTCCAACATAATTCACATCAATTTTGCAACAGTTGCATCAATAAAAAGATAAATGCCCCACAATTAAATTAAAAACATCTCTAATAATCAAGTTCCCAGAGATACAATTAACCTCTCTAAATAAATTCAAATCCCTCTATAGAATTCAATGAAAAAATAAATTAATACACAAAAATTTTCTTCTTCAAAATTTCACATTTGGTTGGATTAAGCCAAAATAAGCAATATTCTGATGATTGGATAGAGGTATCATTTTTTGTATTCATCAGTGCAACCCAAAATACACTTTACTGAATTATATATAGAATCCCTTTAGCATTTCCAAAGTTAAATATATCTTGGTCTATCTCTATGTACCTGTGTTAGTTTTCTGGGGCTGACAAAAAATTCCACAAATTGGGTATCTTACATAAGAGGATATTGTTTTCCAACAGTTCAAACTCCAAGATCAAGGTGTGTGGAAGTTTGGTTTCTTCATAGTTTCTCTCCCTGGTTTCCAGATACTCACCTGTGTCCTGTGCTTCACATGGTCTCTTCCCTTTATGTGTGTGCTGTGTCCTGATCTTGTCTTCTTATTCGGACACCAGTCACACTAGATTAGTGTTCACTCACATAGCCTCATTTTGCCTTATGACTTTTTTAAAGGCCTTAACCCAAATACAGTCATGTTCTGAGGTACTTAAGATTGGAAATAAAACCTATGAATTGGGGGTGGAGGGACAAGTTAATCTATACTAGCACTCAAGCCTTTGCATACTTCCAACTGGACAATAATACATGAGAACACAGCACAGCAATGACTCTTACAATTACATCTGTAATATCTAAATCAAAACAATGCAGCAATAGCATTTTTCCCAAAAAAAGGATTTTTGTTATTTTCTCTTATGAACCATAAAATACATATGAGAATAGGTAGACTAAAGAGGATCAATACTAGACAGAGGAAATAAAAATAAGACTTATTTTTTGTGATTTATTCAATTCTTTTCTTTTTAAAATTTAAATTTTTGAGGCTTGATTTAGTTTTACTAATCCACTAAAAACAAATATATTGCTTGTCACACCCTATGTTTCAGAAACAGCAAGACCTGACTTGTGCTGAAGAAGCGTAAGAGACTTCAACGTTAAATATAAAAACAGAATACGAAGAGGTTATTTATTTATTTTACTTCTGAGAAAGCTTCTGTTCAAGTGACCTTTCATTTTAAAGGTCATTTCCCTATCCACATTTAAATGTGAATTTCTACAATCAAAGGTTACTGAGGAAGATCTCCTTTCACTAGAAGTAAATCTTTAGTTTCAACTAATATCAGATGCTCACAGTGTGCTGTCTTGAACCCAAAATATGCTGCCTTGATTGCAGTAGTTGATCCCAACCTTATCTTTTCACACCAGCCGCTCAAATCAAGAGTTCTAAAAATTTCCATGTGGAAGTTTTCCCCACAACATAAGTTCCTCTTTCTTCCCCATGACATATTCATGGCTACTTCTGTAGATTTGACTCTGAGCTAAATTACTTGCACCAGTGAAGTAAAAAGATGAAAGAAATCAGAAAGAGAGAAGGCAGATGAGTAACTTAGGCCTTCTAGGACACAAGGTATGCCACCCAGAGCTTTTAAACTCTACAAAATACCAACCCAGCAACACAGAAGGAAAGTAGCTGTTTCTTGATTATACTCTCTCTTTCCCTTGGATCCAAGTAATAAAGTTTGGAGCAAGAGATAGAAATGCCTCTTCTGCCCCCTACTTGTGCACAGGTAAAAGCACATGGAAAGAGTAGACGGATTCCAAATAAACCAGTGATGTTCAAAGTATGGACCACAGACAGTGCTGTTCCCTCCAATGTTCCCATAAAGGAGCTAAGTTCAGAAAGTGAGAGTGAGGAGATAACATTTATAAGAACCTGAAAAGGTAGTGTTTTATCTGCAGAAACTAAGTTTTACAATATGGACTTGCATTTTCTTTGTTTATTTTCAATCTAATTTTCAGGTATCTTAATTTCATTATAATTTATTAAAGCATCACTCTATGATATATTGGACACACAAAGAACTGGTCTTTTATTACCACAGATAGCACTTCTCTATACACTAGTGCAGCTGTGCTTCCGAGCACTGGACATTGGCGTCCTTTCAGCTTACAAGGGTACTCCAGGGAACATATTATCTTTAGCAAAACTCCAAGAGCAAAAGTTAAAAAATATTTATTCTCTCTAGTAATTTGCCACTCTCTGCTCTGTGAATCTACTTCTGTGTTTTCTGAGGCAATTAACCAAATTACTGTCTTCTCTGTTTAACCCTTTTCCTATATTTTAGCTTTGGCTTCCTTAGTTCACTTGTGGACAATTATACTTTTGGTCTTGTTTCTTGACTTATTTAGCATTCCTGATATTTGACTTGAATTCTAAACCATTCTTGACAGCTGACTATTCCATATTGCCCAGTTCAAACCCAAGCTAGAGTCTCTAATTAGCCTCAATAAAGTTCATGTGTCTCTGTGGTGGAGATTTTACCCTGGGCCACATTATAATGGAAGATTGACTGATACACTAGCTATTTTTGAAGCCAAAATTAGAAGCTATGGTCCACAGGGGGCTGTGGTGTCACATAATATAGACCAAACCCACCACCACTAAAGGGATAATCAGGATAGGGCAACAGCAGCATTTTGACTGAATTACTGAATAATATTAACTATGAGAAAACAATTTTGAATACAAAAGATATTGCAGTCTTTTCTTTCTATGAATACAGTACCAAATGAATTATTTCTGAATTTGAAAAATATAAATAGAAGAATTCTTATTTCCAGAAACGTAGATCTGAAATAATATCCAGGGTAAATACAATTAAAAATGCTGAGTATGATCTTTTTTTTTTTTTTTTTATCATTTAAAGCCAATGAGAAAGTGTGACTTTGAAGAGGTGAATGGGAGCTGAAGTTGGTATCTGCACTAATTCCCTGTGTCCAAGGCTTTGACTTTAATCCACCACAAAAAGGGCAGGCAGCTGGCAAGGCTTAGGGCCCTATGCGATGTGAACATTGGTAAGTGATTGCCTCATGAAGTGTTGCACTTCCTGAGATGACAGCTGCAGTTGAGTGAACGAAAAAGTGAAATGCTTCCAAAGCATGTGCACAAGAGAGACAGACAAAACACAAACATGGAGAAATAAAATTTAGTGTAACATTTTCTTATACGAGTGACAAATTTGCAAATCATAAAGAAATTTTATTACATTAAAGTTAAGAAGTTGTTTAACATAAGGATATCATATATGTTAAAAAATAAGCCATAAAAGAAAGATATTCACAACATGTATAACCAAGAATGAATATCTAAAAACTTTAAATTTCTGAATTCCATAACAATAACATTAATAAACTAACAGTGATTTTTAGTTGATATTCACAGCATTAATAAGCAGAGGCAAAAATTGAAATCATAAAATAAAAATTCTATGCTCATTAGATTCCCAAAAATGTTATGAAAAAGTTCTTGCTGGGAATGTGAAACAATTGACATACAATGGACAGTGGATGGTTTTATTTATATCACCATCATGGAAATCAATTTTGCATTATTTAGTAAATCCAAAGATGTAAATATCGTATTGCCCAAGGGTGTTCACAGCGTTAGCATTACCAAAGATCTGAAGTAACGCAATCGACCACTGACAGAGAAATGGAAGAATAAAATGTGGTAGAGTTCATAATGAAATACTGTACAGCAATGCAGCTTAGATTAGCACCCCATACATTAATAACAATGAAAAATATTTAGTAAAAATATAGCATTAGGGGTAAAATAATCCATAGTAAAATTATTTTTTAAAAAACAAGAAAATAATAAACACAAATTTCAGGAACTGCAGTAGGTAGGAGTGCAGACAGAACTGAGAGGGGCAAACAGACACCTCAAAGATACATTATGTTCTATTGTCTTTAAGATGGGTAATAAATATAAAAATATTTTATTATTATTTAAACCATAAACATATATTACTTATACTTTTTGAGTCTTTCATATATTTTATAACAACTTAAAACTATAAAAGATGTACATCTCTAGTTTTAAGATATATATATGACAATTTATTTGTAATATAAACATAAACTAAAACTGAAACAAAGCTCTTGAGAACTTGAAAAGAAGTTCTTGCCTTATATTTGTAAAACAGCATCAAGAAAATAACTACGTTGTATAATTAGACAAAATGTCTGCATTGTATTTTAGTGAAAATGTTTGAAAACTTTTAGAATTTAGCAAATTAAAACATTCACCTTTCCATACAAATCTACAAAGCTGCTTTTTTAGAATTTACTAACTTTCCATTCTGATGATATCTAAGTTTGTAATAATTCCATACTCTGCCAATTTTTGGACTACTTTTGTTAATCATCTTTCCATGCACTTGAATGCTCTATTAAATGAGAGAAGAAGAAGAAAGTAGTAAATCAAGAGAACGAAAAGTTGATAAATGAATACAAGCTTAGCTGAATAAGAAAATTAGTTTAAAACATATTCTAGAAGATATAATTTATCAAATAATAACAATTGATAGTGTCTAGAAATAATTATAAAATAATAACTTTCTTAAATGTCTTCTAATAGGAATTTTGCTTTTGTATTTTTAATACTTGTTTTAATTTATGACATTTTGGAAAAAGAAATAATTTATTTGAATAAATTTTGCTTCTTCCTATTTCATGAATAGACATGCCACTACGGGACCCTTAGAAAGACTGGAATATCCACATAAGGAGTATAGGTGCAAACTATTTTTCTTAAATTGTACTATCATAAATTATGAAAGAAAAAGTTAAAATGGGGTTTAAAAAGTTTATGGTAATAAAGAATTGTAGGGATAAAAATATTGGAAATGGTTTATGATTAAAGTAGAGTCGGGTTTTTTGAGGAGGGGTCACTAAGATACATACCACATTGTAGATTGCTAATGTTAATACAAGATTGACAAATTTTAACTTTCAAGATATAAAAATAATGCTCAAGATAAATTTTCTTGATCTCATGAAATAAACCACAAATATTAAAAATCAAAGATATACCATTTTGGAAGATGCCACTGAAGTTAAATAGTTCAATCTTTTCATTTTTAATCACAAAACATTTACCCATATTATAAAGTCAAGTACGGAACAACAATTCATTATAATTTAAGATAAAATTTCATTTAAATTTAAGGTAAAATTGAATTAAACTGAAGATAAATACACTGGGTTAGATTTAGTGAATTAAAAAAGTGGTGTAAGATCCCAAATGGCAGCTGATTAGGTGGAAGTGACACTAACTTCTTCCCAGAACCTGACTGGAACTACAACTAAATTATAGAAAAATTATCCTGAATAACCAACTGAACACTAGCTGTAAGGAAACCTCATAACCAAGGACTTATAGAAGAAGCCACATCAAGACTGGTAGGAGGCAAGAAAGGGCTGGCTGAGCTCTTGTGGATGGCGACTGAAGTTCTAGTGTGATATCTCATCTGCAAAGTCCCCCTGAGAAGTGTGAAGTCTAAACCCCAGTCCAGTCTCCCCAGCCTAGAGTACCAGAACTGGAAAAGGAGACCACATAACATCCAGCTGTGAAAAGAAGCATGGTTCCTTTCCACCAGAAAGGGATGGCCAGAGATAAAGACACTTCCTTAAAAGAGTAACACACAAAATTTTGTTTGCAGCCACTTATCCTGGGCTCCAGCAGAAGGAAGCCAGAGCAGACTAGAGCCACATGAGGAGAATCTGGGTTTGTTGGCTTTAGGGAGAGAGCTCAGAAATTGCTCAGTACCACAGAATCCATCTTTCTTGGCCAGGGCACAGTACTCCCCTCATTGCAGCATCAGTCATGGGGAAGCAATAGCCCCATCCTATGGAGCTTAATCCCTGCTGAAGAGTACAGCCAGAGGCTCTTTCTGTGAGCAAGCCTAAAAGAAATGCTGCAGGTGGAGATGAATCTCTGGGTGCTTTGAAACTTTAGCTGACCCTCATCTGGGCCTGTTGCTGGTAAAAGCTGGCCTTGGTGCACAGCTTAGCTCTTTCCACATACACCCAGGCCAAGCAGAGAAAGCCATAAGCAGTGGATTGATGATAGCTCCAAACAGGTTGCTTAGGGTTGATCACCAGCAGCATCTGACATAGGAGTCTTTGCAGATCTACCTAATACATAAAAAACACATGGAGGCAGCCAAAATGGGGAGACAGAGAAACAGGACCCAAATGAAAGAACAAAAGAATTTTCCATGCCTGGCTGGTGTGGCTCAGTGGATTGAGTAATGGCCTGAAAACCAAAAGGCTGACGGTTCAATTCTCAGTCAGGGCACATGCCTGGGTTGTGGGCTAGGTCCCTAGTGAGGAGCACAGGAGAGGCAACTACACACTGATGTTTCTCTCCCTCTCTCCTTCCCTTCCCCACTCTCTAAAATTAAATAAATAAAATCTTTTAAAAAACAAATTTTCCAGAACAAGAGTGAATGAAAAAACAATTTATAAGATATAGAGTTCAAAGTAATGATTGTAAGCATGCTCAAGAGCATGAAAAGGACATGGAAACTATAAATAGGACCAGTAAAAGATGCAGAATGCAATATCTGAAATATATAATGCACTAGAAAGAATAAACAGTAGATAAGATGAAGCATAAGATTGAATGAGCAATTTGGAAGACAAGGCAGCAAAAACACCCAATCAGAGTAGCAAACAGAAAAAAAGAATTTTAAAAAATTATGACAGCTTAAGGGACCTTTACAAGAACATGAAGCATCAACATCCGCATCCTTGGGTGCCAGGAGGAGAAGATCGTGAGCAAGGGATCGAGAACCTATTTGAAGAAATAATGACTGAAAACTTGCCAAAGCCGGTGAAGGTGAAAGACACACAAGTGCAGGAACAGCAGGGAGTCCCAAACAAGATGAACCCAAAGAGGTCCACACCAAGACACATCATAATTAAAATGGCAAAGCTAATGACAAGTATAAAACTTAAAATCCACAAGAGAAAGGGAGTTAGTTACATACAAAGGAGCTCCCATAAACTGTCAGCTGATCTCTCAAAAGAAACATTTTCAGCCAGAAGGGATTGGAATGAAGTATCTGAAGTGATGAAAGCAAGGGCTACAACCAAGGCTAATAGCCCAGCAAGGCTATCATTTAAAATTGAAAAAAGAAATTAAGAGCCTCCCGGACAAGAAAAAGCAAAAGTTTGTTAGCACAAAACTGTTGTTACAATAAATATTAAATGGCTTGCTTTAAGAAGAAGGAGGAGGAGGAGAAGGAAGAAGAGGGGGAAGTAATAGGAAGAGGGAGAGGAAGGGGAGAGAGAGAGAGAAGGATAAGAAGGAAAAGAAAACCAGAGGGATATAGTAAGAAATAAAATGGCAACAAATACATCCATCAATAATTACTTTAAACACAAACTGCTTAAATGCTTTAATCAGAAGACATAGGTTTGCTAAATGAAAAAGAAAACAAAACACCTAAGAGATCTGTCTGGAAAAACTCCAGCCACTTAACAGAATGAGAACAGTTTGCTCTGCATCCATGTAACCTGGCAACCAAGGAGAGTGAACTGGAATGCACAAACATGAACAATCATGACTTCACTGCACTAGTCACTGGGGGCAGTAGGAAAGGTTGAGTGAAGATGTGTACTCTGTGGCTATCACATTCAAAATGAATAACCAAGTAGAACAGCAAATCTGCATCAAATTTTGCATTAAGCTTGAACATTCCTCTGCTGGACTTTTTCTCCACAGATGTCATACACTGTGTTCATGGATAGGAAGAATTAACACCATTAATATGTTCATAATACCCCAAAATCTACAGATTCAATACAATTTCTATCGAGATATCAATGGCATATTTCACAGAACTAGAACAAATATTCCAAAAATTTGTATGGACCCACAAAAGACCCCAAATAGTGAGAGCAGTCCTGAAAAAGAACAAAGTTAGAAGAATCACACTACCTAATATCAAACTATACTACAAGTCCATAATAATCAAAACAGCATAAAAATAGATATATACATTATTGGAGCAGAATAGAGAGCCCAGAAATAACCTCAAATCTTTACAGTCAATTAATATTTGACAAAGGAGGCAAAAACATACAATGGGCTAAAGATAGTCTAGTCAATAAATATTGTTGGGAAAATTGGACAAATGCACAAAAAAAGTGAAACTAGACCACCTTCTTATGCCACATACAAAAATAAACTCAAAATGGTAAAGACTTAAAGGTTAGACTTGAAACCATAAAAATCCTAGAAGGAAACATAAGCAGTGAAATTTTGGACATTTCTCAGCAATATTTTTTCTAATATATCTCCATGGACAAGGAAAACAATAGAAAAATAAACAAATGGGACTACATCAAACTAAAAAGTTTTTGCACTGCAAAGGAAACCATAAACAAAATGAAAGGACAACCCACCAAATAGGAAAACATATTTGCCAACATATCTGATAAGGGGTTAATGTCTAAAATTTATAAAGAACTTATACAATTCAACACACACACAAAAATTCAATTAAAAAATTGGCAAATTACCTCAATAGATACTTCTAGAAAGATGACATAGAGATGGAAAATAGACAAATGAAAAGGTGCTCGATGTCACTAATCATCAGACAAATGCGAATTAAAGCCACAACGAGATATCGCCTCACATCTGTCACTAGGCTATTATCAATAAATCAACAAGCAATCATTGGCAAGGATGTGGAGAAAGGACAACTCTTGTGCACTGTTGGTGGAAACACAGACTGGTGCAGCCACTGTGGAAAGCAGGCTAGAGCTACCTCGAAAAAATAAAAATGGAACTGCCTTTTGACCTGCCAATTCTGCTTCTGGGAGTTTATCCAAAGAAGTCTGAAACACTAATTTGAAAGAATATATTCACCCCTACCTTCATTGCATCATTATTTACAATAGCAAAAATTGGAATCAGCCCAAGTGCTTCTCAGTAGATGAGTGGATAAAACAGCTATAGTACATTTACACAGTGGAATTCTACTCAGCCATAAAAAAGAAAACTTCACCCTTACATCAGCATGAATGGACCTGAAGAACATTATTCTAAGTGAAATAAGCCAGTCAGAGAATGACAAGAACCATATGACTTTACTCATATATGGAATCTAATGAGCAAACTGAACTAAAAAGCAAAATAGAGAGAGACTGAGAAAAAGAGAAAGCCAGCAGCTCTTGTTAGGGTGTGGGCCCTGGGGAGTGGAGGGATCTAGCAAAAAAAGAAAGAGAAAGAACTCATAGACACAGACAACAGTGTGGTGATTGTGGGAGGTGGAGGTGGAAGATGTTATAGGGGGATAAATGGATATGGAAAAATATAATAAAAATAAAAATGTATGATAAAAATAAAAATTAATAAGTGATATAGAAAATAAGTATCACTATATAATTCAATTTAGACCACCCTATTAGACAAACATAGAATTTTCTCTGTGAGATTATATAAAAAATTAATGATTCTAAACATATTTTTCTGTAGTCATTCAGTTACTATAAATCAAGCTAATATTTGTGGGAAATTAACTATATAGTCTCATCTATGCATAGTAAATTTATTTTATTTATTATCTTTTTTGATTTACTTATTCTCACCTAGTAGAGATTCATTTCATTTAGTTATTTTTTTCATTTAGTTAATTTTAAATAGCAAAATAATGGTATAATTAAACATGTAAAGGTTTTATTTCTTTAGTTACTGACCATGAGCCTGACACAGTTGTTCTATATGGACTAAAGGACAGGTAAGGTATTACAAGTCATTAAGTTCTTAAATGAGAACTTCTACAGATTTTTAAGGCTGGAAGAAACATTAAAATAGTTACATAGACTTAGCCGCATATTGAACTTGTTTGCTAAAGAAAACAAAAATCGCCCCCTAGTGTCTCATAGCACGCGTCCTATCACTAGAGGAAGGAGTAAGATGTTAGAGCTCAAACTGGATAGGATGCACTACCACAGCCAAAGAAGGAACATGTCATCAAAACTGTTACAGAAACTATGGAAATGGAAGAACATTTTTAAAAAATCATTAATGACTGGACTCATCCAGTCACTATTTGGGGAAAAGTACCGGTGGTCCCCCTTGCAGGAGACTACTGTTGTGTCTTTGAGGATTCTGGTCCCTTTGGGAAAGGCATTCTCAAGTGCATGGGGATATTGTCATACTGCCAGGCCTTGAAACCTGGCCATTACTCTGGATGACTCTGGACAATTTATTTTACCTTTTGTGCCTCAGTTTCCTGAGGCTGCTAGTATCTACTTCATATGGTGGTCATGACAAGTAAAAAAAAAAAATAGAAACAAAGCAGTTTTTTTTTTTTTTTAAATGCCTGCACCCATATGAATTCAATATTCTACTTCACTAATTTAATTAATTATGTATTCTTCATGAGATGGATATGTCTGCTTCTCAGAGAGACAGCGTAGTGTGGATTTTACTACAAATCCATGCTGCCTGATTTGAATTTCTCATTCTACCCCTTACCGTATGACTTGGAGCATGTAGCTTTCAATGTCTTCCATTTTAACTCTAAAACAGAGATGGTAATAGCATCAGCTCACAGAATTATTTGATGATTAAGTAATTAATTAGTTGAAAAGCACTAAAAATACAAATTCTGTTCTCTGAAGTATTATTTTTTTCCACATTTTTAAATTGTTGCTCAAGAACAGTTGTCTCCATTGCCCCCCCACCACTCCCACCTACCCCAGCCGTCCCCACCTCCCACCCTTGATCCTAACCCCATTTGGTTTTGTCCATGTGTCCTTTATACGTGTTCCTGAAAACCATTCCCTTTTCCTCCCTTTATCCCCTCCCACCTCCCCTCTGGTTACTGTCAGTTTGTTCTTAATTTCAATGTCTATGGTTATATTTTGCGTGTTTGTTTCATTGATTAGGTTCCCCTTAATTTTAAATTGAACTAATTATATGTTTTATTTATTAAGCTCCCATGATTGCAGAATGGCCTTCCAGTATGGTTTCAATGTTCACTTTTGTCTGTCCATAGAGGAAGAATACACTCTTCACACAAAATAAGTATTCTGTCATTATGACTTATTTCTCTTTTTAAATAACTAAATTGCTCTAATGGATGAAGAATTCTATAGCTGAAAGCTATGGGATTGACATTTCTTAATGAAAACTATGTCATGATGACAATGGCTGGATTTCGGCCACAGTTTAATGTGGAAAATATGACAAGTACTTTAGTTCTTCAGCCAAATACAGAGCTTCTAGTCACAGTTCTGAAACAGCATCTTTGAAAGTAAAAGGCAATAGTATTATATTTACCTAACTGCATGCTATTCTCTGAGCTAAGAGCAGTCCACATGTGCACAATAGCCCTTAGCCTTGATCAGAATATACTCAAATTTCAGTCATTTTTCTGTACTTGCTGGGGCTGCTCAGTATCATTTAATATTGATAATACGACCCATCCTACATGTATATGGTTTTTCAGTTGTATGACTTTTATGAAAAAATATCAAATGATGTTGATATAAAGGGTATAAAAGTAATAGTCTAAGAGTTTCTATATTTTTGTACTCACTGGAAGATTATACACTATTTGATTGTTAAATGATAAAAAAATACACCATTTACAATGGGTCAATACCAAAGCGATACATTTTTTGGTGAATTTGTTTTTATTAATTGTTTAAGCAAGTGTCATTGAAAGTTATATTAATATTCCTGTTCCACAGTAATTTTGCATCTTGGGTGTTATATTTATAGGCAAACAAGACAAAAATGCAGAACATATGGTGGGGCCTGTGTGATGTTTTCCATCCTCCTTTATACCACAGACATGACCTGGAAGAAAATATCTGTGCTAAATCTCGAACATTGCTATGCCAATACCAAAATATCTGCACCCTTGAAGTCAAATAAGGAACTCTTAACTTGAACTGCATGTAATAGTTATTTTCATTGAGATATATGAAAATTATTGAATAGCATAACATGTTTAATTTTAAAAGTGATCATATAACTGAACTGTATGTTAAAGCACATTACAAACTACCTAGGTCTCTCCTACTGTAAAATAGCACCATTTAATAGAAGCTTACAAATTAAGATTATTACACAATATGTCAAGATAGTCTCTCCAGTACTGATTAATGTGTTTACATACAGAAACTGGGTTGAAATAAGCACAAAGCTATCTAGGAAACAGATCATTGTGTTAATCTTTCATGTACTTGGAAACTCCCAAGTAAAACTATTTGGGGTTTTTTTGTTTGCGGCGGGGCGGGGGGGGGAGGGGTTGAGGTATTTTGATTTCTTAACTTGGTCATTCAGTTTCAAATCTCTTTAATGAGATTCACTTACTGGGAATTCATTGGAAACTCACAAATAATACTAATGTTGCTGTTTATCAACTTATAATATGATTATGGTGATTTAGAGTTTTTAAAAGGGATGAATGAACCTCTCCTTTCCTCCCCCAAAGTTAATCTTTAATAAATGTGGCACCACAATTCCTAATTTTAAAAGTATCTTTTCATTCTTGTATCTTGTACATGTGAACACTTTTAAAAATAAAAGCCATGCTGTTTTTTTAGTTTTTTTATTGTTTTTAAGTACAGTTTTCTGCCTTTTTCCCCCACCCCTCCCCATTACCCCAGTCCTCCCCACCTTTCTCCCCAATTTCCACCCCCCCTTGTTATTGTCCATGTGTCCTTTATAGTTGTTCTCATAAACCCTTCACCTTTTTCCCCCTTTATCCACTCTCCTCTGCACTCTGATCACTGTCAGCCTGTTCTCAATTTCAATGTCTTTGGCTATACTTTGCTTGCTTGTTTGTTTTGTTGATTAGGTTCCTGTTAATGGTGAGATCATATGGTATTTGTCTTTTACCACCTGGCTTATTTCACTTAGCATAATGCTTTCCAGTTCCATCCATGCTGTCGCAAAGGGTAGGAGCTCCTTCTTTCTTTCTGCTGCATAGAATTCCATTATGTAGATGTACCACAGTTTCTTTGATCCATTCATTTACTGATGGGCACTTGGGTTGCTTCCAGCACTTGGCTATTGTAAATTGTGCTGCTATGAATATTAGGGTGCATAAGTTCTTTTGGATTGGTGTTTCAGGGTTCTTAGGATATAATCCTAGCAGTGGAATTCCTGGGTCAAAAGGTAGATCCATTTTTAGTTTTCTTAGAAAAATCCATACTGTTTTCCATAGTGGTTACACAAGTCTTCAATCCTACCAACAGTGCACTAGGGTTCCCTTTTCTCCACACCCTCTCCAACATTTGTTGTTTGTTGCTTTGTTTATGAGGGTCATTCTGACCGGTGTGAGGTGGCATCTCATTGTGGTTTTAATTTGCATCTCTGATGGCTAGCGGTACTGAGCATCCTTTCATATGTCTTTGGAACCTCTGTATGTCCTCCTTGGAGTGTCTGTTCAAGTCCTTTTCCATTTTTTAATTGGGTTGCTTGTCTTCTTAGAGTGGAGTCATGTGAGTTCTTTTCATATTTTGGAGATCAAACCCTTGTGTGAGGTATCTTTGGCAAATATGTTTTCCAATACAGTTGGTTCTTTTTTCATTTTGATGCTGTTTTCTTTAGCTGTGCAGAAGCTTTTTTATTTTCATGAGATCCCATTTGTTTATTCTTTCCTTTATGTCCCTTGCTCTAGAGTACAAATCATTGAAAATATTGCTATGTGGAACATCTGAGATTTTCCTGCCTATGTTCTCCTCCAGGACTTTATTGGTGTCAAGACTCATATTTAAATCTTTTATCCACCTTTAATTTATTCTTGTATATGGTGTAAGTTGGTGGTCGAGTCTAATTTTTTTGCATGTAGCTGTCCAGTTCTCCCAACACCATTTGTTGAAAAGGCTACCTTTGCTCCATTTTATGCTACTGCCCCCTTTGTCAAATATTAATTGACCGTAGAGACTCGGGTTTATTTCTGGGTTCTCTATTCTGTTCCATTGCCGCATGCTTCTGTTCTTATGCAGGTACCAAGCTGTTTTGATTACAGTGGCCTTGTAATACATTTTGATATCAGGTATTGTGATTCCTCCTACTTTGCTCTTCTTTCTCAAAATTGCTGCAGCTATTTGGGGCCATTTATGGTTCCATATAAATTTTTGAAGTGTCTGTTCTATAGCTGTGAAGTATGTCATTGGTACTATAATAAGGATTGCATTGAATCTATAAATTGCCTTGGGTAGTATGGACATTTTGATGATGTTAATTCTTCCAATCTATGAACACAGTATATGTTTCCATTTGTTTGTGTCTTCCTTAATTTCTTTCTTCAGTGTTGTGTAGTTTTCTCAGTACAGGTCTTTTACCTCCTTGGTTAGGTTTATTCCTAGGTATTTTATTTTTCTTATTGCTATATCAAATGGAATTTTTTCCTGATTTCTGTTTCTGATATTTCATTGTTGGTGTACAAAAATGTCTTTGACTTCTGGATATTGACTTTGTATCCTGCTGTTTTGCCAAATTTATTTATTAGGTCAAACAGTTTTTTGGTGGAGTCTATAGGGTTTTCTATGTACACTATCATGTCATCTGCAATGACAGTTTTGTTTCCTCTTTTCCAATTTGGATACCTTTTATTTATTTTTCTTGTCTCATTGCTGTGGCTAGGACTTCCAATACTATGTTAAATAGGAGTGGTGAAAGTGGACAACCTTACCTTGTTCCTGATCTTAGTGAGAAAGATTTTAGTTTTTGTCCATTGAGTATGATGTTGGCAGTAGGTCTCTCATATATAGCCTTTATTAAGTTGAGGAATGATCCCTCTATTCCCACTTTGCTGAATGTTTTTTATCATAAATGGGTGCTGTGGCATGCTCCTTTTAAGTATTGCAAATATGAAAATAGTACAAAGAGAAACTGTAGTTAACTTTATCATTGTTTCATCGTATTTGCTGTCTTTTAAAGTAAGAGGTTATGTAACCCTACCATTGCCACATGACATCCTGGACCTCCTAAGGAATTCAAGTCCCCACCCCATTGTTCTGGTCAACAGCATTGGAGCAGCTGTAACACACACCACATCTGAACAGAATTCTCAGAAACCATATGACGTTTCTGCCTATTACCTAGCTCTTTTCCTTGATTAAAAAAAAAACACCTGAATTTCCTGGAAAGTGACAGCTTCCTCACCCTGGATTCTATAGTAGAAGAAGTGAGGAATAGAGGCACTTCATGCACTGTACTCATCACAACCTCCCTTAATGTGAGCAAGAAGTCTTCCACTGTTTATAGGTTCCTGAGGATTGGAGCATTTGTGTCAGTGTAGACTCTCCAGCCAAACTGACAACTAGAGCTAACACTAAATTTTTTTCTTCCAATATGTTTGGTATATATACACACGCATGCACCCACAAAACTTATGTGCAATCTTGAATGTGTGCATCTCTAGAATCCAAAAGAACAATTTGATTAGTGATTAATAGGAATGTACAAGACGCTAGAAAAATCTAAGCTATACATTGCAAAGGAACTTTAAAATCTTATGATTGTTAAAATAATTACTATAATTACAAAATGATACAATAAATTTGATATAAATAATATTTTTCAAAATACCTCAGATGTTAAAAATAAAGCATGAACAGACTCAAAAGGAAATGTTAGGAAAAGAAGAATCACCAAAAGTGGGCTCCTCTGTGGTCTCCAACAAGGCTTGGTGCCCAGGTATCACCACCCAGTATGGGTTCAGGAATAGGAATAACCGAGGCCTCGTGTGAGCTACTGTCCTGTAGACATTGAGAGTAGTAGAAATGTGAGCATGAGAAAGAAATAACAAGCTGGCCTGGCTTTAGGTTCCAGCTCTTTTTTGTAGAAGCTGCATGGGAAATTCAGATGCCTCCTGAGGATCTGGGGCCCAGAAATTGCAGAAAGGGGTGTAGCCCCTCCTGCTGGAAGAAGGGGCCATGGTTTTCACCTGATGCATTGTCCAGTCAGCTTAGAATTAGATCCCAAGGTCATTGCAAGAAAATTCTGCACATTGTTCCAGAGGAGGTCAGAAAAATAAGTAGGGACAAATTCTAAAAAAAGTAATTCCAATTATATCTTGAAAGAAATGAAGAATCAATACAGGATTTTAAGCAGGTGAGTAATACAATTTGATTTATATTTTGGAAAGTTAACCTAGCCTGAAGGTAGAGGATGGTTTGGATCTGGAAGAAACTGTAGGTGGTAAGGTTAATTAGGAGGCCAACTTCACAGCAAAGATGAGATGTGGAATGCATGAAATATGAGAGTGATTTATTCAATGGCAACCACAAACTTTTATTGCATCTTAAATATAGTTTCTTCTAAAGATTCCTCTGCTTAGAAGCAGTTTCAGTCTCCTCTTAGTTCCTGTAATGTTACCTGCAATGTGAATTGCACATGCACTGTCTTCAGTTCTTGGCCTTTGTTATCAACTTGCCATCAAGAGAATGTCTGTCTCCAGAGCAACTGGCCTAGCTTCTTTCACTCAGAAGGTATTTCTTTTATCTTTATTGAGTAAAGGGTTATAAAAGGTAACAACGAGGGCATATTCATAGATGTTGATCCCAGGACCCCATCAAAGCTGTATGAAAAACACTGTGCTGCACACCAATGCCCAGCACGGGGACTTGAAGGGTGGGAAACAGCACAAGGTCTGAAATCCAGCCTGAAAATCACGCCATGCAAGGAAGAGGCAGAGAGAGACAGAGAAACAGAGAGAGGGCCACATTTTTATAAGTAATGGATGACTGAGGTTCTGAATGGGGGCACAGATCTCAAGATAAAAATAGACACAACATAATTAATTTTTCCCAAAACAAGATAGTAGTTTTGAGGGAATGGTGGTTAGAAGACTATAGAGAAATGGGAAATTTTCAGGATTTTGACCCCATGTACAGTCAAATCCTTTGTGTATCAATCTTGTTTGTACTATTCTTTTAATAATAATATTAAATATATTGATGACTAACATTTCTTGAGATTTTACTATTCCCTGTTAAGTATGTTGCTTAACATGGATTAGCCCATTTAACTATTACTAGATCATTCTAATGTAGGCATTATTAGTATCCTTATATCATAGGTGGAAAATTTGAAATTTAAAGAAATTAAATAAATTTCCCAAGCTCGCATAGATAGTTAATGGCATAGCCATTATTCAAACACAGGTCAGTTAGAGTTTAAAAAATGAGATGTAACTATTACCCTGTAAGGCCAATGTTTTTAGAATGAGCGGAACGAATATTTAGTATTATTACTGACCCACAAAATAGAATATATTGATACATTTGTAAGAGAGACTGAATATTAATTTGATGGTACATGATGGATTATTAATATTGTAACAATTCTAAATATTCTAAATAATTTTGTTTCACTCATTCTAATTTCAGAAAGAATAAATTTCAATTTTTAAAAATAGAAAATTATAATAAAACATATCAATTCTCTAGGTATTAAGTTTACTTCATAAAATATTTCTACAGCTTTATAAAACATTTTATAGCATGTTTAAGCCATTAACACGTTCAGGATGAGCTGAATGGAACTTTAGAAAAACACTAAGTGTGAACATTTGTACCAAGTTTATCTCAGGTGCTTAGAGAGAAGGACAACCACAAATGGAAAGAGGATGTGGAGAGGCATTTACCTACAATCATTTTGGAAACCTATTTCTTAAGTTCATTGCTAGTATAGTGTGATAGTTACTTGATACTTAAATTGGTTTCAAACTTTTCCCTGGAAAATATTTCCAAAAGTTTTCAGGAAAGATAATGTATCTTTAGATTTAATATGTTGAATCTTTGTGCAGTATGTAAACCAATACTTCATAAATGTACTTATTTTTGCCTCCTACCTTGTACATATTGCAAAAATGGATTGGGATGAAAAATTGTCTATTTTAGCCAGCTGTTGGGAAAATTTGTTTTTTGTGGATTGGAAGAATGTCATGAATAATGTTACCTTTGTGGATACACACACACACACACACACACACACACTAATTCACAATTATCAGAAAAGAACTAGGCATTGTGAATTGATGGACCATCAAAGAAATTTCTAAACGCATTCTTCTCTCTTCATTTGATTAGGGAAAATAAACTTTGCGAAAACTGCGTGAGTGTTATAATCGGATAAACCTGACTTGTTTAGATTCATTTCTTATTTTCTGTGGGGCATTTTGTCAAGTGATGCCTTATATTTCTTAAGACATCTGAATTTTTCCCTTTTATTGTAAATAACCATAACAATATTTCTTTCACTGTAACTGTGAAGGTTAGAGTGAGGTATTTCAAACACATTCTCTGGTGTGCAGCGGAGTCTCAGAAAAATTGTACCAATACTCTATGAGACATTGGAGAATGACAAATGTTCTTCTGTTTCTGTCCCCTTCGTTTTTTAAATGCTGTTTCACCACACACGCACACGCACACACATACAAATGTATGTGTAGTATAAAAAACAGTGCTCATAAGAAGAATAATGATATTTACTGCTGGTGGAGAACTCACATTGTGTTAGGCATTGCGATAATAATCTACATGCATTACGTTCTTAAGATCTGTTTGGGGGGATCTATTTTTACAATATTTGTATTTCTTGAAGTGAAATATCCTTTCAAATTCTAAAATGAAACTAAAAATGATTACCATTAGCACTGCAAAATCATAAAAATATCAGGTGAAAAAATTTAATTTGTTTTCATGTTTCCAATTGATGAGATCTGATTAAGCCAATTATAAATAATTGAGATGATGCAATAATATCTACAAAATGCTTCAGGCAACAGTCTTTGGAGCAATGTTCTTATTAAGAGTCTTTGTTTTTACTCTATAGCCATTTATTCAGTTTGTTTCATTTAACATGTAGTGATATATAATCTGCGTAAATTTTCCTTAGAGCCCTGGCTGGTGTGGCTCAGTGGATTGAGTGCCGGTCCATGAACCAAAGGGCCTTTGGTCTAATTCCCAGTCAGGGCACATGCCTGGGTTGCAGGCCAGGTCTCCAGTGGGGGCATGTGAGAGGCAACCACACATTGGTGTTTATCTCCCTCTCTTTCTCCCTTCCTTCCCCTTTCTCAAAATAAATTAAAATCTTTTTAAAATGCCATTGAGTCTTCATTTGTATAAAAAAGAAAAATTTAATTTCCTTATAATATGTCACCATCAGGTGATTTTTCCCACCTCTGTCACAAGCAAAATGGAGAGCTGAACATAGAGGTCACAGGCTCAGCAGCCTGCTAAAGCCTGACTCTGGGAGATCCCCATAAGTGGACAGCAGTTGCTGTTCAGTTGAGAAGAAATGGGGCTAATCAGCCCTTCATTAAATGGCTCTTGTAAAGTAGACTTTAATTTATACTGGGCCGTATTAAATATTTTAATGGGTGGGGGCACATCCACAGGGTCCCGTTTGGTGTGGCCATAGTACTGTTGAGTTTAATTTACCATCAATCTGTCATTCATTGGGTCAGAGCAGGATGTTTTAAGGCAATGGCTGCTTTGACCATGGGGAATTTGGGCAAAGCAATACTCCTGTGATTAAGGTGAGACAAACTTTTTATCCTCTATTTTATGTTCAGTAACACCTCTTGTACACTGAAAACTGCAAAGCATTGTTGAAATAAATTAAAGAAGACCTAAATAAGTAGAAATATATATGGTGTCCATGGGCCACAAAGTCTAAAAATTTTTAATGACTATAGTCCCTAAATTGCTCAAGTAATTCACCTAATCTCTCCATTTCCCTGTTTACTTACTACATAGTCACAGTTGTTAAGTTGGTGTGATCCTGGCGTAAGGATAGACATTTAGGTCAGTGGAATAAACTTCAGAGTACAAAAACAGGTCCTCAAATTTATACTTTTTCCCAACAAAGGTGCTTTGAAGGATCTCTGTCTTTCAATATTTTGACTAAGATGTGGCTGATTGTCCATCTCCTTACATTTACCCCACTTTGGGTTTATTGGGCTTCTTGGGTATGTAAATTAATGCTTTTCATCATATTTGCAAATTTTCAGCCATTCTCTCTTTGAATTTTCTTCTGCTTCTTTCTCTCTCCTCTTCTTCTAGCACTCTCATTAAGTGCATGTTGGTGCACATAACATGCCCCACACATCTGAGACTCCATTTATTTTTCACTCTTTTTTTCTTCTGTTCTTTAGATTGTATGCTATCAGTCTGTCTTCAAGTTAACTGATTATTTCTTCTCCCAGCTCAACTATACCATAAACCCTTCAGTAAAATTTTTATTTCAATTATTGCATCTTTCCACTCCAGAATTTCTATTTGGTTCTTCTATCGTCTCTCTTCATTGATATCTTATGCTAATGAGCTATTATCATAAAATCTTTCTTTAATTCCTTAACTGTGTCTCTTTTAGATCTTTGAACATAATTCTAATAGCTGCTTTAAAGTCTTTGCCTGCTAAGACCAGCATCTGGACCCGAAATGGCAGTGACCTATTTTATGGGTTACACTTTCTTTTCTTGTCTTTTAATATCTCACAATAGTTTTGTGGAAGAGAGATATTTTAATTAATATAAGAATTTGTGATAGTGATATATTTGGTTTGTGATAGTATATTTGGTTTGTGATATATCTGGGCTTTAAGCTTTTTGACATTTTTGTCTGCTTATTCCTTTGTTTAGTGACCCGGAGGGTGTAGTCAGTAAATCTGGGTTCCCCACAGTGTGCAGCTCTGATGTCACTCATCAAAGAACACAGCTTTCGGCATGCATGCGTTCTTTCTGACTCTTTGGAACGATTGTGATTTTAGCTGGGCACTCTTGAACTGTTTCCTGGTCTCCTCCTTAGACTGCTAACTGGTTTTCTCCATTGGTATCACAGCTATTAGCTGTTTTGACAGATCCCTAGAACCTAAGTTGCTTCATGGTCTGAACCAATTGAAGTCAGGCCCCTTGGCAGGGTGCTCTGGTCTTCAAGCCTTTCTCTGACCCTCCATTGGGCAGATCCTCTGCACTGCAGAGCAGAACTAAAGGCCGATATGGAAAAATGCTCTTCGCTGGCTGCCCATTTGGATCCCGTCTGTGCAACAGGATCTGCTACTCCTTATGGAGTAGTAGCCTAGTTGCTACTACCTAGTATATATTTTCTATAACCCAGAACCAGGGAAGATGGAATCTTCCAATATTCACAGGCTGCTAAGTCCACCCAGAACACACTACACTATGAAGCTGGGATAGCTGGGAGATGCCACTTGTCTCAGCCCACTGGAACAACTTTCCTGCAACATAGAGTTATGCCTCAAAAGTGGGTTATACTCTTACTAGCTACTCACTCATATCTTCCATATATGGTAGGAGCTAGGAATGGGGAAATGGGTACCACCACCTGGTGGCTGCCACCATCCATTACTTTAGGCAATGTATGACATAATAGGTTTTAGAAAATGGGATCTTTCAGGGTGCTAAAACCACCATGAATACCTCTTCCTCACCAGGAAGCTGCTGAAACAGCTGTTCCTCTGAGTATAGCTGTGGGTTGCAGGTACAGGGCCTATCTCCAGTGTCATGGCTGCCACTGATCTGAGTTTCCATAGATTTTGTTGAACAAATGCTTCTCAATTTGTAATAAGCTCTTTTGTCAGTCTCCAAAAAAAACTTTGAATAACTGTTTTAGATAACTTTGAGCACCATAATATGTCTTTTTGGGAGGCAGGTTTTCCTGAGTTTCTCACACATTCTTTCCTAAAGTACTACCCTATTATCTTTTTTAGATCTTCTCTTTCTCATGCCTGGGAAGCGCAGAAGATTATTGCAGTAAGTTAACCATCCCAAATGTCAAATATGTCATTTGACAAATAGTACCAGTTTTTATTGTTAGACATTTTAAGTAATACTACTTTTAATAAAATTAACGTATTTATAGCACACTTAATACACTAACCCTTCCCTTTTATGTTTTCTTTGCATTTTGTGCAATATCACTTTGACTTGATTATTCATGGGTCTGTTTTGTTTCCTGACTCATATGTTGCATTTGAACTATTTTTACCTGATGGATTTGCATATGTCCTCTCTAGATGCCTCAAATTAAGTCTGACCAGAATCCTACTCTATTTTCTACAGTGGAGAGACCATACCCTCTGCCTCAGGGCTGTCTCCATTCACCCACGCTATTCTACCCATAGCCTTGGGTGGAGAATGGGAGACCCTCTCTACAATAGATGTTGACTTCCCAAATTGTGGGGGTTTCTAGGACAAAAAGAGCAGGGGGTTATCTGTCCCTATATGAAGGGAGAAGAACTGGAGACAGGGAGATGTGTTTGGGGTCTAGGGCCAGGAGGGGCATGACAGAGTCATTGGTGTAATGGAGCAGGCTCTTTTTGCCAAAAAGAGAGCCAAGAGGCCCATATACCCTCCTGCATAGCCTGGAGGAAAGGGACTGACCTGATTGCCAGCTGGCTTGGTAGAAAGAAAGTGCTTTAAAAATTGCCTTCTCACATGCAAAAGCCAAGCTCCCCAATTTTCAGTGGAGAGGGCAATATGCCTCCAAGCCAGAGCACAGTGAATTACCCCTACCTGAACACCTACAGATGGAGGTGGACTGGAGCAGAGGGTTAGGGTAAAGATCACCCAAAGTCTCCGCTGCCCTCCTCCTGCCTCCACATCCTTGGGAGCTCCTTTTCCCAGGTCTTCAAGGATAGTACCTCCATTCTACTCCAGTGGGTGGGAAGTCTGTCTTAGAATGTAAGTTTTATAAGACAATAAAGCACTTTAAAAACCTGTAAAGCGGAGTTCAGCTTAAAGGAGAACGAGTAAAACTGTTACTCCCACTGCTGCTACATGCTAAGTGGAAAACTGGGTGGGAACAGGGATGGGGTACAGACCCCTCAGTCACCTGAAGTTGAGGTAAGAAGTGTGTGTGTGTGCATCTCTTTGTGGAATGACCTCCCAGGCTTTTGAATCAATCTGTACCACTTGAGGATACACTTCCAGAAGGACTTCCTTAGTTAGGCCTGGGAGCCCAACTGAGAGCCCCAAGAGTAGATGTAATCACTTTGGAGAAAGGGCTGCCCAGCAGAGATAAGAGTGGTTGAGATGGCAGGATCCTGGCCCTGTGATGGAGAGGACGAGCGAAAAGGAAGCTTGCTCACCCTCCTCTGCTGCCCCTACCTCACTGAAAATATCAACGTCTATCCTTCCAATGTCACTGGGAACTAAGCTCCTCATCAACTGTCCTACAAGTTAAAAATCCAAAGATGGGTAGATTAGATGGATAGATTGGAAATCATTTTCCCTCAAATTTCATTCAAAGTCTTTATCTGTTGTGACCTAAGTGCCCATCAGTAGATGAATAGGTTAAACACTGTAGTACATTTACACAATGGAATAGTATGCAACAGTAAAAAAGAATGAAGTCCTACCTTCTGCAACAGCATGGATGAAACTGGAGAGCATTATGCTAAGTGAAATAAGTCAGTCAGTGAAAGACAAATGTTATGTGATCTCACTTACAAGAGGAATCTAATGAACAAAATAAACTAAGGAGCAAAACAGAACCAGAGGCATGGAAACATGGAACAGACTGACAGCTGCCAGAGGGAAGGGAAAAGGAAGAAGGGTGAAAAGAAAGAAAAGAGGTTAGTCAAATAATTTGTATGAAAGACCCATGGACATGGAAATCATGGGAATTGACTGTGGGAGTGGGGTGGTGGGCTGGGTAGAGAGGGCAAAGGGGAAAAGTTGGGACAATTGTAATGGAATAAATAAAAAGAAAAAAAAAGAAACTTGAAGACATGTTCCAGAAAATATAAAAAATAAACAAGAATAATAAAAGATGAAAAATATAAGAAAATTATAGGATTAATTCAGAAGCTCCAACATCTGACAAAAAGGAATTCCAGAAAGAGAAAAGAGAGGAGAGAAGAAAGTTACCTATGAAATAATGGAAAGATCTTTCTCAGAACTGAAGAACTTGATTTCTAGATTGGAAGGACAGACTGAATGTCTAACCAGGGAGGGAAATAAGACCCATCCCAAGTCACAAACCTAAAATTTCAGAACTCCTGGGAAAAAAAGAAGATCCTACAAACATTCAGTCAAGGTAGTGGGGGGTAGGAGGGCAGGGAAAACAGGTCACAATCGGGAGAATATTCTGATGGCTTGAAGAGGCTGTGATGTAACGAACAGGGCACTCGGGGTCCTTCTTCTCACAGATGCATACTGCACACTCCATGCAAAATAGGTTGTGGCCACAGGGCACCAGGACACCAGTCACCTCACTGTAGAAGCACACCATGCAATCCTGCCCACACTGGGGTTCCTCAGACCTCCAGACCCAAGTTTGAAAAAGCCCTGAAGTGGCTTTCCAGGTGGGTGTCTTGGGAGTCTTGCCAGCTCTGAGGAGATGGAAGGAGAGCTGTGCACTTCCCAGAGACTCAGCAGGTGTCTCCGTGGCAGAAGAGAAGAGCACTGAGGTGGGTGCTGCATTCTCCTGGCCCGCCCACAGTGGGAGTAGTGGGGAAGGGAGGGGGTGCTGGTCTCTGCCACCCCATAGCACACATCTTGCTTGTCCATACTATAGCCAGGAAACAGGTACCTGCCACAGCCAAAGTTCCCAAACTTTGGGTATGTGGTCTCAAAGCCAAGTGCACTGCGCACTCCCCAATGCAGCCCAGGCTATTCTGCGGGAAGGTGGAGAGGGGCTTGAAGTCCGGAGGGTGCACCTGCCCAGCCTCTGAGTAGCAGCTGTCCAGTTCAGAGTCAGAACTCCCTGCCAGGAAGTCATTTTTGTTGTCGTATTCAAGGGTCTTGCCAGTGCACACTGTGATGTGTGTCTCAATCTCCTTGCCTACAGGTTCCACGTTGCCTGGGTCACCCATAATTTCAAACAACCGGTCGTGATCGCAGCCCTGCGTGATATTGTATGTCTTAGTCTGCTGCTGGACTCACTTAATAGCTGCCCCTTTGGGGGCCACCACCAGCCCCACCACAAGGAAGGGCCTCCGCACAAGAACAGTCACCAGGTGATCCTTCTTCTGGCAAGCAGGGCTGGCGCCACACCAAAGGAGGACTCGCATCACGGAGAAATGCTCAGCTGCTGAGATGATTTCCCTTCGGGCTGTGGGCACGTCCAGGCCTCCCAGTCACCATGAACGCTGACTCCTCGCCCTGCACTCACCGGAGTCTTGATGTAGGTGTTGGTCTAGGCCTGCAGAGCCTTACTCTTGCATCCTCGCCTTGCCCAAGATCTCGGCCATATGCTCGGAGGTGGGTGTGGGAATACACTTGGTGGTGGTACTGCTGCCTTGCAGGCTCATCTCGATCTCTTTGTAGATGGCACAGAGCTTGGCATTGCTGGCTCCTTTGGGGGGCTGTAGTCAGGAAATGCGGGGGCACCGGGGGCAGCAACCACGTGGCCGGCTGCCTGGGAGAGCGGCTGCCTGTACAGGGGTGCCATCCCCCACGTACCCGTTTCCCAGGTCCCCAAACCTAGGAGGCAGAGTTGATGGAAAACCAGCTGAAGGGCGCTCATTTTCCAGCAGCCCTCAGTCCTTAGCTCTCCCCCTGAAATATCCTAGTTCCCCGAAACCCCCATTTCTTTCCATTACTCCAAATACCACCAAATTAGGCACCAAGAAACAAAAGCTGAAGGAGAGAGGGAGAGAGGGCGAGAGGGAGAGAGACAGAGAGGTTGTGGAAAGGGAAAGAGCTATTGTTAGATTAACAGAACCCACTGTTCTTTTAAAATCTGTCGTGGAAAAATTTATATGGTCTGCATTTGCCTCAAGAACTATTCAATTATGTCTCAATTATATTAAAATACCATATGTTCAGTAGTCATAATGATGATTAAAATAATTGCTATACGAATATTGTGTTAATGTTTCTATCCCTTGCCAGAAACTTTCCAATTAAACCAATGATATGTAGTCAATTAAATACAAATTGTTAAAATAAGAGGATCAGTGGCAAAGTAGAATAGCTATTTCTGGTTGCCTTTTTTGTTGTTATTATTATTATTTTACATTTTTAGGGCATGTGTTCACTATCTAATAACTTCAGTTTTCTAAATAGTAGAATTTAGAGAAGAAATAACAAGAAGTTTAGTAGGTACTTCAGTTTTCAGAAATATTTAAGGTAAAATGATATTTAAATTTTAGGAAATAATAAAGAAGCTAGAAATGCTAAGTAAATATATATGCTGGAATTTATTTATTTATAGAAATTCATTACTGAGTTTTTGAAAATGAAGGGAAATCCCCTGGATCAAAGGTGATGAAGGGACTAAAAACAGGAAAATTACAATATCCAATAATAGGGTACAGCTTCTCTGGCAAATAGCTGTATTTCTAACATCAATATCTAAGGTATGTGTATGGTGCATAAGAAATTCCACTGGGGAGCTGCAAGAAAGTATTTAACAATAAATTTACATTCATTTTAAATATCACTTTTATTTTTTTAATTTTGGTACATTCAGTACATTAGTAGTGCATAATTATGATTAGAAGTGAGTATTGCATAGTTTGGGAATGGATTTCAGGTGTTCTTTCACAGAAAAGAGTTCAGTTTGGAAATCACTAACACAGAGACTTTGGTCAGAAGGCTGGGAGAAAATGCCCTGCTTTTCCGCTGGGACTCTGAAAGGGCTGCAACCTTGAAAAAGGAAAAAGGAAAATAAAATTCTGTTTACCAGCACAAAGAAATAAATAACAAAGCTTAGCTATATTAGATGAGGTAAGGAAAGCCAGAAATTGTATCAATATCAATATCAATATCAATACAGAGCAGTAAAGCAAAGAAAACGAATTGATATTAAATATGGATTTGAATACATTGGTGAAGAAATAAGTGAAAACAGACCAGGTTGACTTTTCCGATCAAACTAAAAACTTAGCTATAAGGCAAAAATCAGGACATTTTCCTTTTATAACATGCTCAAATAAAAAATGAGACAGGGGAATTTTGAAATTAAATGATAGAAATTGCATACCAAGCACTAATAATAATAACAATGACAAAACCCATATCAAAGTTAGGTCAAACAGACATTTTGTCAAAACACATTATTTAGGATTAAAGATAATGTAATGGCAAGATAAATTATTCACCAAAAACTTAAGTATATGTGTGTATGCATCTAACCATATTGTCTCCATTTATAAAACAAAACAGAACTATAGGAGAAATTAAAATTATTAGTATCATTGTGTGAAAATTAAAGCAAATTTCTCAATAACTGATGGATCAAGCAAATTAAAAAATTGTAAGAATGAAGATTGTAATATGCAAGTAGCAAGCTTGATCTGATAGGCACATAAAACCCGAATCCCAAGAGTAGAGATTTACTTTTTGATGCTTTTCAAAATGGCAGGGGTATGATGAGGGTGGGGACAGTTAGTTCCTGTGCTGATCATCAGGCTAAGGATCTTAAGTTTTTCCAGATTTACAGAAACATCCATGATTTTGGAGAAGAGCCTAGGAATGTCTTTCTTATGGCCCTAGATACCCAGGAAGAGGAACTGGCAGAGTTTACAGGCAGCTTCCACAGTAGGTATGAGATTATAGATTATCGATTGGAAAGTTTTTGACAATTAATTTGAAGCCCAAGTGGTAATTGGGGGCTGTCTAGGAAAGAAAACTCTGACTTTTTTAAACCATATTTAATCTCCAAATAAAGGTCATAATCCCACCTAATATAATACAACGATTCAAAATCAAATAAAGCACTAAAATTCCTTCTCCAGAAGAGGAGGTAAAGACCTTGAGCGGTGTTACATCTTCTGATATTTCATAATGTAAATACTATGATGTAAAACTAACAATACTTAAATACCACTATAAAGTTAATACATCTCAGATAACATTATAAGGGAATAGAGAAAAAAGATAATTTGCTTAATATGTGTGTATACACACACACACACACACATAGTCAAAACAAAATAAGGAGGAGTGCTCATAACAATTACAGTTTTCTGTAATTGGTCACATGGTCAGAGCTGGATTTTATAACTATTTTCTTTTACTATCCATTGTGTATCCCTTTTGCCCTCATAAAGCACTTTGCCAGTCACAGATCTTTACCATCTTCCCTGATGGGTCTGGGCCATTAGTTCTGTCTGGATTAGGTTGTTGTAGTTTTTCATTGTCCTTAATCGCAAGGCATGGTAATACTAAGGGATATTTCACAGGATCTCCTGTATTCCATACATACTCTTCCTTACCTCTATTGTGGAATAGCAGTTCAATTTCTTTGGTAATCAGGGTTAATCACCCCAGACAACACCATAACTCCCTTCTCTGCCAGTTGATTCAGAGGCATGAGGAGCCCAAAGTGGCTGAGCTGTAGTCTTAACTCCCAGTTCAATGGAGTCATTGTTGTATGTCTTGGTGGAAGCATTTCTTGCTCTGGAATTAAGGCCTGTAGACAGGCAGAGCTTAAAGTTATGCAAACAGAAAGCAGAAAACTTTGCTAGTGGGTCCCTAGGGGCAATAGTCAGCTGTGTCACTTTCATTTCCAGTTTGATACACCCTTGTATCCAGGCTAAGAGACTATATATACTGGACACTATATGTTGGACATTGACTCAATCCAGTAGCTTTCTGGAGAACCTTATCCAGCATGAAAGGTATTGTCATTATGTCTCTAAAAGTACATTCCTTTATTCCATCCAAACAGCCATTTCAGGGTGGTGGGGACCATGGTAACACCAGAGAATTTTATGAGCATGGGTGGGCCCAGTTTCATACTTCTTTTCCTATCAAGTGTATTCCTTGATCACAAGCAATGCTGGATGTGATACCATGACAGTGGACAAGGCATTCTGTAAGTCTACAAATGGAAGATTTGGAAGCATTACATACAGGGAAGACATGTCTGTATCCATAGTGTCTATTCTGATAAGGGCAAAATGCTGCCCCTTCCCAGAAAGAAGATGTTCAATATATTGATCACCCTGCCACCAGGTAGCTGACTGATCACCCCATGAATGGTGCCATATCAGGGGCTCAGTGTTGTCTCCGTTGTTGCCGACAGGTTGGTCATTCAGTGGTGGATGTAGCCAAGACAGCCTTGGTGAGCAAAGTATAGTTGGGAAGCCCATGTGGAGCCTCTATCCTTGCCACCATGGCACTTTGTTCAGGAGCCACTGTGTGATTACCAGGGTGGCCGCTGAAAGATGCTGATTGCGCTCTCATGACTGGCCTGAGCAAGCCTCCTATTTTATTTTACCACCCCCGCTTCATCCCTGATTCACACTGCCTTTCTCCTCCACAACACATCTCTCTTCATGTTTTCCATCCATCTTCTTAGAGATGCATTACCTTTGTTAATATTTAGTGCTGTTTTGTGTGTGTGATTTTAATTAGCATAAGTGGTATTGGACCATAGTTTACATTCTGTTTCTTACTTTTGAAAGATAAGAGAGAAGATTCAGAGAAACCAAGTAATGTTTCCAGAGTAACACAGCCTGCGTATTCATACCCGAGGTTCAAATTATAGTATGTTTAACTCAGAAAGATCTTGCTATTTGCAATATGGCACACTATTCCCATTAATTCACAGTATAAGCAAATTCATGGCATATGTTATAAGGGTTTTACTGCATTTACTTTCTTGTGTATATTGAAGGAAAAATGCAACATTTTTAAAGATTGTAACAAGTTGCACTATGCCATTTGTTCACTTCCTATGTGTACTTACTATCTACTAATATTGCAAATCACTATGATTTCAAAATAATAGCAATATCTGCAGGTTCCATAGTGCATTAGTTTCTGTGAACCTAACTTTATACAATTTGGAAATAACCTGTAGAGGGAGAACTAGACAAAACACACGTCTGAATGATAAAGCATAATATAACAACTGAGTCTGTTATCTTGCCTTTATAAAACATCAAGATGGTCAATAGTTTATGGTTTGCAATAGTAACAGCTTTTGTGATGTTTTTGTCTTCTTTTTGGAGAAATAAACAAAAAAGATAACAGAAAAATATCTTTTCTGTGCTATCATAATTTTCTAACCTTTTAAAATAGGTTTCCCTGTCTACACCCCAAGCTGGGCCCAGGCCAAGGAAACCTCAAGTGTGGGAGGAGCAGGCCCTTCTAATGGCCCTCCGTTTGTTCCTTTGGCTGGCGAAAGGTGGACGGCAGCAGCCTGTGTGCTCCTGTGGGTGTAATTTCATGTTGTCTTGGCTGCTGTCTCAGTACAGAGAAGAGGCCACCTCAGCCCCTGCCAGCCAGCCTTGATGGGAGCTTTGGGAGCCTTTACTGGGTTTGTATGCAGTAGAGCTGTGGCGGGGGGGGGGGGGGGGGGACAGTTTATAAAGTTAAGCTTGAAACATTTCCTGTGCTACCTGCTTTCTAAATCTTGGTAACTGAAGAAACTATTTCTGAAAGAGTAAGAGAAAAGAAAAAAGTTTCAGTGAAAACAAGGAAAACATCAACAGCAACTTCTGTAAGCACGTCCTCAGCCCGCTTACCCTCTGGGCTGTTACCCCTGCTCCCTCCTCTCCTGCTTCCTCATCAGATGCAGTTATTTGGTTCCCTCAAAGCAGCACATCTTCCAAAGCACCAGGCCACCTACCTGAATCTGAGGGTGCAGGTGATGGCTTGCTGTGGGCTAGGAGCCTCCTTCCTGCTGCTGAAAAAAAAGGCCTTGGAGATGGGCCTTGTTACTGTTAGTGAGGTTAAGGTGCCCCTTGTACAAAATGACCAGCTGGCTCTAGATAATGAGATGTAGGAGAGTGTACAAAGATAGGACCATGTCAGTCACTGGGAAATCAGCATTAAACAGAGAAAAAGATAGTATGTACTCTTGGAGTTAGGGTTTTCTGTTCTCTGATTGTGAGCATATTGGGTGTCTATGTGTGAGTGGGCATTCACATGCATTTGGTTACTTTATTAGATGCCATAAAAAGGTGACTATAACAAGGATTTTTATGAGAAGAATTAATTGGTTGTTTTAACCATGTAAGTCAACATGTATACAATTTTCAAGCTATATTTCAAATATAGGTACTTTTTCAATTATATTTAACTTTTTACTTATACCCTTTTTTGCCTTTTTTGTTCAAGCACATTATCATTAACATGCAACAATAAATTGTAAGAGTTTACCTAAGGGAAAAAAAATTCTCATCCTTAACATGTCTTTTAAGTATGATTATGCAAGATTTTTATTATAGCACCCTTCACGCAGATTTACTTTGCCCACCGGTT
Source organism: Glossophaga mutica (assembly GCA_039655065.1). Lineage (NCBI taxonomy): Eukaryota > Metazoa > Chordata > Mammalia > Chiroptera > Phyllostomidae > Glossophaga > Glossophaga mutica. The sequence goes on along the minus strand of CM077304.1, from coordinate 167,563,940 downwards.
ACAAGAATTTATGAAAATAGCATTCCTTTTGGTTTAACTAATCACATCAACATGAGATAACCTTGAGCACTTATTAAATTTTCCATAGCAAGAAAATTCCATTAGCATCTGTCAGAGTTCACTGGTTACTACAGGTAGGAAGGTCAAGGAATGCGTGGTGCTAAAATTCATCCCTGCTGTATCTGATATGCTTCAAACAACACAGTCCCACTTGTGCAACACATGGTCACAGACAGGCAGCAGTAGGCAGAATGAAGGAAACAGCACAAATAAGGTAGAAAAGGAAATAAAAATTATTTAGGACATTTTGTGAGCCAGATGCTATGCTAGGTGAATCACATATGTCTTTCTCAAAAAGTTCATGATATAGATATTATTATCTCCCTTTACTATCATTAAATGTGTCTTAGAAAGATAAATAAACATATCTTAAAATCAGTCAAAGAAAGAGTCTGAACTGGGACCCAGACCTTTCTGAACAATCCAGTACAAGTTTTGGTACTAAAAGTAGTAAATGAGACAAATAAAGGATCAAAAATCAGATAAGCCAACAGGAATTAAGAAGTATATTAAGATTAGGGCCCTGACTGGTGTGGCTCAGTGGATTGAACGCCGGCCTGTGAACCAAAGAAGTATATTAAGATTAGCTGAAAATAATACAAGCAAACATATCTTTTCAGAAATCTTTGGAGAAGTTTTAAGTTTGATTGGTGGTAGTCATACGTCAGGCCAAGAGTTTAATAATCTGGAGGACCACCGGAGCTAAGGAAAGAATATGAACTGAGCAGAAAACCTGCAAGGATACTTTTGGCTCAATATCTGATAGAGAGACAGCTTGTGATTTTAACTTTATCTACTTTCAAATTTAATAAGAGTTAATAAAAGTCTGGTTACAGTTACTCAGGTTAAAATCATAAACAATCAATAGACCACGTGTGTGTCCGAGATTTCCCTCTTAACATTCAGTGAATGAACATGAGCCACTGCAGATGGGGAGAAGGAGAAACAAAGTGGGAAGATGTGCTGGGGAGAAAGAGGGAGAGAAAGAGAGAGAGAAAGAGAAGATGGGAAAATAGGAGCCTAAACCAGGGCAGGTTTGAGAATAACAGGTGAAAAACAGATGAGAAATATTGCAGAGAATCAGGATGCCAGTGGGTTAGGAATGTCAGAGACAAGGAGGGTAAAAGATGATGAGAATTCAGTGAAGGAAATCCAATTACTGAGATCAAAAATGCAGAAAAATTTTAGAAGTGACTGGACTAGAAAAACATGCCATTGAATTCATCTGCATGTGTAATTCTTGTTTTCCCTCTTCTTCAAGATTTAAAAATCACTTATAAAATTCCTTTGCAATAATAAAAATGTGTTAACAGAATTCACAAAGTTTTTGAAAAGTCATGTTTTTAAAAATAATACCTATATGACTTTCAAAAGCATTAAGAAACAATTTACATTACCTATTTTTTTGACAATGATAATAAATGGCTATTTATTGCCTTATGTATTTACCATACTATACTTTTTAATCGTTATTTTTCCAAATTTTATAGCATTTATTCTTTTTTATTTTTATTTTTTGTATTTTAATTGTGGTTCTTGTACAGTTTTCTATCTTTTTTTTGTTTGTTTGTTTTTTTAAGATGTTTTTTATTTTAATTTTTTTAAATCAGTATTTTTTAATTGTTGATATTGTACAGTTTTCTGTCTTTTACCCCGCCCCAGCCCACCACCCCAGACCTCCCCACCTTCCTCCCATTTCCACCCCCCATAGTTTTTGTCCATGAGTCCTTTAAAAGTTCATTGAGATTTCATTTTCTTTATATTGTCAGTTGTGTGTTTAGAACTAGAAGAGTATAATAGCGTACATTGATCTGAAATATTTGCATACAATTCTAGAGCAATTTTACAATAAGACAGAATTGTTTAAGAAAATAAATCAAAATGTAAAATTTCAATAGGTTATGTACATGCAATAGCAAAAAATATATACTTAAATAATACTATAAAATCCAAAATCAAGCAGAGTACTTTTTTTTAAAGAGTAAGTTGAGGCATGAATGCTTATATTCTATTTATCAGAGGCTACAAATTTAATTATCTTTTATCTTGAGATAAATAATAAAAACACTAGTTTCATAGGCTACTATCTCATAAAATAATGTAAATTTATACTTTCAAAATAGAATTTATTCTTTTGTCTCAGGAACAGTAAAATATGCTCTGAAAATTATGAAGTATAATTCTTGACTTTATTGAGGAACATTTTATCAAATGAAGACTAAAATTTAACTGGCAATGTAAGTTTCAATTTAAAATGAAGCTGAAGAGTTTTTATGTATGTAAAAAGAAATTTCTTCTTTTCCATGAAAATCTATTACATTATCAGCTTCCTACCATCATATTAAAAGATGTTTATTTGAATTACATGAAGTTTCCATCACTATAAAATAAAAGTCTTGAAATCTTTCATGATTTGTCATTTTGCTCCCCTCCTTCATTAAATAGTCAGACAGTAAATCTTCAATAGTCTAAGATGCATTAAACATATCTTTAGGGCAATTTTAAGCCTGCGGCTATAAAACAATAAAATGGATCCCTCTAGAGGATATTCTTATAATCATTCTTGTTTGAAAAACATTTTTTACATTCAGATATCTAATATAAATACAACTGTATCTTTAAACAGAAAACGTAGAGTGGCCTGTGAAGCTGTATTATTTCTTTGCTGATTCATAAGAGATAACTAGTATTTAAAACTACTCAAGCAAGTTTCTCATAACCTTAAACAACAACAACAAAAAAGAAACTAAAGTCATGGCAACAAAACAAAAAAGAAGTTACAATGGTTATTATAATGAATTCAATAATAATAATGATGATGACTGGAGTACAATTCTAGCCTCATCATTCTACAGATGACAAAACTGATGCTCTAGTAGTTAAACTTACAAAGTAGTCATTATTAAGCAACAGTATTGATGTTCAAAGGACAGCCTTTCTCATGCTGCAGTCTTTATACCAAACAGCCTAATGCCTTAACATAGAAGCAGTCAATGTATGCATGCATATGTCCCAGAAAATGTAAACTCCAAGAATAATTAAATGATCCTTAAATTTAAATACAGAGATGTATCAATTAATTTAGCATCTTATAGATCTGTATATGCAAAACTGAAAAATTAAATGATTTACAAAAAATTATATTGATTTTCAATGCCCACCCATCTTTTTCCCCTAAGCCAGATACCTTTAACGTTTTTTATAGATACAATTTTTTGCATATTCTTTTTTAAATTTTATTTTAATTGTTGTTCTTGTACAGTTTTCTTTTACCCCCACCCCAGCCCACCACCCCACCTTTAACTTTTAAGATATTCGAAGGACCTGAATTTTCACCACGCACAATGCATTTTCAGTTTGGCATGCATATCTTGTTCTATTCCATTATAAATATAAACTCAAGGAATAACTATTCTATGAGAGTAAAAATCTGTGTCAAAATCACTGCAGATTAAATGTAAATAACAAATGTATATATTGAGTAAGAGTGGGATTAGCCAGTACATTCCTGGAGCTGTGAAGATCTCAGTAAAGTCAACTTTTTAAAATATTAAAAAATTAAATGACTTTTGTTCTTATTTCTTTAAATAGATTTAAGGACAAACAGAACTCAAAAAGGGTCTGCAGATTTCTGCACCCTGCCTGAGTGAAAACAAAAAAAAACAACACCCATATCAGGCTCATTTTTAAAGATTTCTACTAAGGTGCACAGACCTACTTCACTAGTAGCTAGTAAAATGAGTTTGCAGAACAAAGGTTTGGAAACAGAGAAATCATCTTTCTCAACACAATAATCCAGCCTATCCATAAGTATCTGATACAACATCCATGTCTTTCTTACTTTAAAACTAGTTAGTTTTGACCTTCTTAATTACAATTTTTATGACTTGAAGGATATAAAATCAGAATTTTGAGAATCAGGAAGGACCTCAATATATCGCTTCATTTCAGGACAGTATAATCTCATGATATAAAAGAGTCTAGAAAGAACTAGAGAAGCCGAATAATAAACGAGATCACACAGATACTAAATGACTCGAGACAGGCTGAAGGACAGGGGCTTATTTCTCATCTACCTAGATCCTTTACACAGTATTGCTTTGTCTATAAAATCCTAAAAATAGCTTGGCATCAAAACTCCCCAAACAATAAGATACACCACAAGTACTCTGCAATTTACCAGAGTAATTGATTAATTTATTGATTTGTTTGAATTGCCAAAAAGCAAATAATGAAATTGTTTTCAAGCATCTAAGTATAACATTAAAGCATGGAATCTTATAACTGACATATGTAGGTATTCTATTTATTCCATTAAATACAACCCTATCCATGAAGTGAAGATATGCAGTTCTTTCAGTTTAAATAGAAGTAGAAACAAAGAATTTATATTAGCTTCTATTGTGCTGGAAAAAGTAGAAACTGTACGAACAATAGGAAAGATTGATGTGACCCAGAAAGTGTTTCCAACTGTGTTTTACAAAATGTTTGGTCAGCCGAAAGCTTTAAGAGGAAAATTACTTGCAATGGTTTATTTTCAATCTCCTGGAAGACATAGCCTCGAGGTAAATAGCCAATTAAAATGAAATGGTCATAAAGCAGAATGGAGAAAATAGTAAGAATAAGTTGAGACTTCAAGCATCTGGGACATTATAGGTTTGGGCCGGGCAGAGCTGAGGAAAGTTGCAAGGACTGCATCCTGCTATTGTGTGTTAACCAGACATCCTCTCCTCATCTTCCCTGCAAACTGAGTCCAGTCTGTCACATTTTCTCCAGAGCTGTATGCACCTGGTGGCATGAAAAAATTGTCAGCCCTTCAAACCCTTCATGAATTCTGTAATACAAGATTAAATTTACTTATAAAGTTATTAAATATTTTTCATAAAATAAAACTCACTCGACCTTATACATTTTGGAATCCCAGCATTCAGCACAATATCTAACGTATAATAGGTGCCCAATACATATTTGTGGAACTGATGAAGTTGATTATAATAATTCTACAATACAGCAAGAGGGACTGAGTTTTGTTATAGCAGTAAGACCTTAGCAGCAGCAGAGCATGGAACATTTGGTGAAGAGATGAGAAATTTTAAGACAAAGGTGAGCCAATTGTAAAACCCAGTTTGAAGAACAAGCTGTGGGGCGGGGGCAGTACTTTATATGACTGGCCATTGTCTTTGCTTCCTATGCAATAATTTATGTTTATATTTTGTTATTGAACTACTGAGATATTTAATTCCCAAACCTGTGCATGATAATTGGTACCACTTTAATAGCGTTAAGAAAATAAAAATTACCTTATCATAGGAATGTTCTGTCTGTGCTAAAGGTGGGCTGCAGCCTGGTGGTCTGTGAGGGACACTCTGGAGTTGGGGACATCCAGTACAGGTTGCTTTCTGAAAACAGAGACTAAACGAGACAATTCAGTAGTTAAACTCAATTAAATAATTAAATGAGGAAATGCCTATATTTCCCACTCAATTACCAGAAAGCCAACAAAAGTTTTCTATTTCCCAAGGCAAGAGATTAGAAGATAGTTGTCTAGAAAAATTGACCAATCCAAGAGAAAAAAAAAAGACCATTTGCAGCTCCTCTTTTGAAAGAACTGGCTCCTTTGTAATCCTTGTTCAGCAAGTTCTGTCAAGACTAAGAGATGCAACTGACCTCTTAAATGAAGCATTTTTAAAATCTGTAATTAATATGAGAGTTCATATAATGATACTGTATCCTGGAAGTGACAACATGATTTTAAAGCAAATTTCTGAGTACAAAAAAAGAGCTACTATAAGTTTAAATATAATAGCTTTTTAAAAAATGTAGCACAAGTTTGAGAGAATAACAGTTATCAAAACTTCAAAAAAGAGGACCCAAAGATTTAGAAATATAAAATACAATAAAAATGTTTTAGAATAAATCCCAAAGGTCTAATCTTCAATTACTAAATATTAGAAAAAAATAATAGAAATCTTGAGAAAACTTCAATACAATACAGAACAATAAAAGAGAAATCTAAAAATCCATATCATGACTTTCTGGACTGGCAGGATTACCCAAATGCTACTGCACTGAATAACAAAAGACTGATTTATGATGACAACATTTCAGTACAAAGATAATAACATAAAATTCTTCCTGAGATAAAGAGAAAGACAACACATCACATCCAAGGATCAGGTACCTGGATATCATTGGACTTACTTAGAGACACACTGGAAATTTGACAACAGTACAATATTCAGAATTACAATGACACTATCTCCAACCCAGATTTTTATGCCTGCCAAATTTTTAAGCAACTGTGAATGTAAAATATAGACATGTTTACCATCCACACAGTTTCCCAGAGAATTATTTTGCTTTATGCATTATTAAATGAAAGTAAAACAAGAAAGAGAGAAATGAACAAAGAACAAGGGGATCCCACATAAATAGTGTATGGGAGGATCACAAAATAATAGCGAAGGGGGACCCAGCTACCCAGCTCCACAGGAAGCATAGAAAAAACCAGTAGAGATTATAAAACAGAAGGTTTCTTATAGATGTCTTCAAATTAAAAAGAAACAGATTAATAATCCAATGGGTTTTGAATTACTTGGAAGGACATTTATCATTCTTGTATGTATTTTGAGATGTATTAGTGACAAAGAAAACTAAGCATATGAATAAAATGAGGTAATTATTAAATTCTAAAAAATGATGAAAATAAAGGAAATGTAACCATGATATACATTAAGACTCAGTTGAGTATATTTACATAATAAATATAAGTAGCAAATATTGATTTAATTAAAAGTTTGAGGTTAACTATGCTTGAGGATGGAATGCATTGTGTTTTGGACATGAAATATATCATGGGGTAGAAATGTCTTTTTATCTTGTTTTCCTTATTTTCCAGTTTATTGGGTTATAATTAGTGTACAGCACTAAAAATTTAAGGCATACAGCATCATGATTTGAGTTACATATATTGTGAAGTGACTATCACAAGTTTACTTAGCATTTATTATCTCATATATATAAAATAAAAAGGAAAACATTTGGTGATGAGAAGACTTATTATTTACTGTCCTAACAACTATTCTATATAATATACAACAGTATTAACTATAGTCATCACATTGTACGTTACTGCCCTCATACTTATTGATCTTATAATTGTAAGTTTATACTTTTTATCTACCTTCTTTTAATTCCTCCTCTTTCTGTCTCCCATCTCTGGTAAGCATATCTAATCTCTTTTTGTTTTTTAATTTCTACAAATAAGTCATATCATATAATATTTGCCTTTCTTCAACTTATTTCTTTTAGCATAATGTCTTCAAGGTTCATGTTGTCATAAACAGTAGGATTTTCTCAATTTTATAGCTAAATTATATATTATACATTATTAATATATATTAAAATTATACATATAATTTAAACCATTATATATATATATATATGCATGTATATTTAATTTTATCCATAGTATATATAAACATTTCTTTATTCATTTATCCATTGATGGGCACATAGGTTGTTTTTATGTTTTCATGTCCTGGCTATTGTCAGTGATGCTGCTATGAACATAAGGATGCAGATATCTTTTTAAGTTAGTATTTTTACTTTCTTTTGATATACTCTCAGAAGTAGAATTGTTGAATCATATGGTAGTTCTATTTGTAATTTTTAGAGGAGCCTCTATACCATTTTCCATAGTGGTTGTACCAGTTTATAATCCCATCAACCATGGACAAGGGTTCCCTGTTCTCCTTTTCCTTGTCTGGATTTATCACTTTTCTTTTTGATGATGGCCATTCTAACAGGTGAGAGGTGATATCATAATGGTGTTTTGATTTGCATTTTCTAATGACTAGTGACATTAAGAATCTTTTCATATACCTGTTGGCCAACTGTACATCTTCCTTGGAAAAATGTCTATTCAGGTTGTTTGTCCATTGATAATATAAAATCAATAAGTAAAGCATAAAATTGAAAAACTCAAAATAATAGTTTTATGAAGATAAATATTAGAAGAAACAATAAAAAATTGAAAGTATACATTTTTTTCAGAAAGTGAGGAGAAGGGTAGATAAAGGATGATAATGTTTTGTTATATATAATATTTGTTATGTATTATATTTCATATTGTATTATATATTTTACATTTTATTTACATATCATATATTACATATTTTATATATGAAATCAATTGAGGAAACACTTGATGAGAAATCTGACAATTTACCCTTGAACTTCCTGAGATGAAAGTTGTTTTGTCGTTGACAAAGCGGTTTCACTGAGTATAAATGAAAGCTCTGCTGGAGTGCACTATTGAGAGAACAGGAGATAAAGCAAAAAGAGAAAAGCAAAATATTATTTGAGAAGTTTTACTCTAATTGGATTGCAAGAAAATGCAGTGATACAAGAGAGGAATATATGTTCAAAGAATTTGTTTGTAAAAGTTTGAATGATAGAAAATAATATATTTTTCTATTTGCTTACTTAAAAATAGAAAAACAATCTTATATTGGTTGCTTACTTATGTTTTCCAGGAAGTTGAAAACACCATTCCATGGTTACAATTTCATCACAATCATAACTTTTACTTTCATCTTCAACATAGAAACAATAGCAGAAAGTTTTTAGTTGGATACCGAGTACACTTTGAGAGTAAAGCTGAATGTATAGCTGCCGTCAGGTAGCAATGGCCTTCCATGCTGCCTCAGTAGAAATGGTATTTCTTCAGCCCTGGCTGGTGTAGCTCAATGGATTGAGTGCAGGCCTGCAAACCAAAGGGTCAAGGTTCCATTCCCAGTCAGGGCACATGCCTGGGTTGCCAACCAAGTCCCCAGTTGCAGGGTGCACAAGAGGCAACCACATATTGATGTTTCTCTCCCTCTCTTTCTCCTTCCCTTCTCTCTAGAAATAAATTTTTTAAAATCTTTTTAAAAAAGAAAAGATATTTCTTCAGTGTTAATGCCACTCCACTTTTTAATGCTTCATATGTTTCACAAAGTAATTATTACCAAAATTAAAACAAAACATCTTCTATAGCATAGGGTTTTCATAATAAAGAAAACACAACCTCACAAAATACTTACCTCTCACATGTTTCTCACATATGTGTTAGGAACTCATTTTTATTCTCTGCATATCAAAGTCCTGTTCCACCATAAGGTTATCTATCTAAGAAAGTATTTGCTATTTGATAACATCTGCATTAACATAATTTGATGCCTATCAGTACTCTTTAATAAAATAAATTTGAAAATTGCTTTTGTTGTTTTCTTGCTGAAGCTAATCTTTATCTACAATTTTATATTTGTTTTAAAAATTTTTTTGGCAATAGTATGAATCCTGTCAAAAGATCCAAACTTGGGGTCTTTCTCTATGTTTAGCAACTAAGTCAATTTCATGCAAAAAACAATATTTTTAATAATTCTTAAAAAACAACTAAGTTGGTTAACTAATAAATCACTTTATTTGAAAGTTATGCTACAGCTTTAATGGTTTCATGATGCTATTTGACAAATTTCTAATACAAACTATATCCCAAGGAATAGAGGTGAATGGATCAATGGTCCAATAAAATCTAATTTTCATGTATAATGTTCTTCCTGTCAGCACTTTTTTAAACTTCTTATGTAATAGAATCATGACATATTTACTTGGTATAACCATCCAATTAATTCTGTACTTAAAATGTAATAGATTTGTATTTATAATGTAGAGTTGCAATATTTATATTATGATGTCTCTCTTTATGATTTAGCATACTACATTTGAATGAATAACATGTCAGTTATTCAGGGTTATAACAGACCATTATAGCAAAATAAATAAATAAATAAAATGCATAGAAATTAACACACAAAAGACTAAAATGAGTCAGCCTAAGTGAATCATGCCTTTTTAGATAAAATGAAGTGTCACAATCCTAAAGCTGCCACATATTCTAAGGTTATAATGATGTTTGACTTACGCATATACAGCAAAATGTCTTTGGCATGAAAGAAGAATTGTCTATTTCAAATTTGTGAACTGCCTAAGGACAAATGAGACGTACTTTGTTAGAGGCTGAATTCCATCAGAAGTATCCACAGACAGAGATGAGCATATAGGGCATTCATTAGCAATCTTAGAATCACCACTTGTAGATGGGAAAAGAGTGGGAAGGGGCGAGATTGCATGAAGGGAGAAGTCCAGCTCCATTGCAGTCTGAATGGATGCTCAGGATGCCCTATGAGGAGTTCTGAAAATGGGTAGCCTTGGGAACTCTGAGCTCCCACACAACACAAAGGATTTTTCTGCATATGATGCTAAGGGACTTGACCAAGTGTTTGCCTGGCTTTCACCTGCACTGGGCTTCATCCCTAAAGGTGTCCCCAGCCCCTGTGCAGAGTCTTTGCTCAAAAAATAAAAAATAAAAAAGTGCAGTGCTGACAAATCACAAAATGTACATTGTTCCTACCCTTACTCACATTGTCAAACCATTTGCAGTCATTTTCTATTTATTCCCCTTCTGTAATTGTCATTTCCCAGTAGGTCCCTAGGGTTTTTTTTGTTGTTGTTATCCCCCTTTCCAACACCTCTAGACCCCTTGTCTCTTTAAAAATGTCACTTACCTTTGTCTTAATTAGAATTGAGCTTAGTTTGTATTGGAGTCTTTTGTCCTAACCCAGTAGTCTGAACAAAATGTCTTGTCACCTTTAACAAGTGTCCGGTGGTGTTTTACTCTGACCCCCTTTGGAGCCATTCAAACTGCAGCAAGGAGGCCAGGCCTTTATGCAATCCTTCTTATTGGCCCCTGGAAGGGGCTGCCCTGGAGCCAGATCTGATCTTAAATGGGGCAGTTTTCTTCAACCACAGCAATTCCAACACTCTTAGCAGCTGCAAGACCAATAGCTTTGTCCTGAGATATCCTGTAGGAATTCACTTTCTGTGTTTCCGTTTATGCCAGCATTTTCCCACGTATTTCTGATACTTTACTCGCCAGCTTGATTTTTATTTTAACAGTTCAAAAACAGTTCTTTCCCAAACAGAAGAAAGAAACAATTTCTGTAGAGTGATTTCATATTGATGTAAGTTGTTTACATAATCTGTAAAGTATCCTGAAATTCAAACTGAACTAACTTCTCAAAATTGCTCCTTAAACCTTGAGCTTATAAAAAAAATTACTGAAGAAAAGGCACATATATTTTCTTCTCTGAATGTTTTACACTTGCCTATGTAAATGGATGCTAAACCATGTTATATAATCTTTGTCTTGAGTGTTCGTAGTTTTGTTCCCAAAGTATTTTGTAAAATCTATTGTAGTTTCTTCAACTTCACACAGCTATAGACTTTGCTTCAGATAATGCAATAATGCCTATTCCACTTTGCATACTCACCGAACATCAACTTGTAAATAGCCCAAATATAAAGAAAAATACAAATGATATAAACACAGAGTGAAACAAGTATATTTCACAAATAACAGCAGCTCATGGCTCCTGAGCTCAATGAGTCCAACATTCACAGACATTAACATACTCTCCACGAGGAGTCAGATACTAGAAAGGTAGTAAATATATGCAAGCACTGAAGCAGGATTCAGAAAACCGAATTTTGAGTCCCAGTTTTGCCACCACCTATTACTGTGACCTTGAGAAAGCAACTTTACTACGTTGAATCCATTTCAAGACCTGTCTTGCTTACAAGTTTTATAAGGATACAATGGTAAATATACGTAAACATGCTTTGAACATGACTATTGCAAAATTGGTAGTATGCTAATTGCTAATAGGAGTAATAGAAGCAATAATAAAAACTGTTGTCTTTTTTTGAATACTTGCTGTTATCCAAGTGCTTTGCATATTATTTCACTTAAAGTTGACAAAACCCTGTGGGAGAGGTATCCTGGTAACCACTTGACAAATGAGGAAACCTATTTTGAGAGAAACTAGAACTCCAAGCCCACTGATCTACCCTAATACACAGGGCCTCAGAAAGCCCGCAGGCAGAGGGGGTGGAGGGCTGGGTGGATGAATGATGTGGCAATGTCATTGAGGGCATGGGCGGGCTGGGAAGGATTATCTTCTAACAGCTGGACGAAGGCCTGTGCCATGGAAAGAGGCATGTTGAAGAAGATCAGCAGACGCCCACACCTTTGAAAGCAATGTAGGCGTCAGGAAGATTGGGGAAGGACAACCAGGCAGCCTCTATCTTCTGCCCGTAATGAGAAGGCAGCTCTGCTCCTGAGGGGAAGCTTGTGATAAAGTCTGATGAGTATGACTGTTGAGGAAAGAAGTCAAGGTTAAAAATAGGAGATAGAATTGAAACACAGTGGGAACTTCCCAGTTATTTTGAGGACCATTTTTCATGTTATTTCGAGGACCATGAATTTGTCATATTCCCAATCCACTTAAATATGTTATTTTTCTTAAGAACATGTAGCAGCTTGAGTATAGATGTTGAGAAGGCAGCAGCCTTGACTGATTAAGACTTGGGGTTTGACCTTGTGATTGGCAGGAATGGGGAGGAGATACAGGAACAGAAGACCATCAATGTTCAGGCTGTTTGCCACCTTCCTCTTCATGATGGATTGCCCTTTTTAATCCACATTTTTCTACTAATATATACCACTTAATAGATTCAACTATTTTTTTCTTCTGGTTTAACATAACTGAAAACAGAATTATCTATCCCATTGCTTTGACATTTGACTCACAAGAGCTCCAGATACGTGGTCTCTGTGGGGTGACCACCAGAGATGGTTAGAGTGAGGCCATAGCTCCCTGGGGCATCTCAGGAAAAGGGCTGGAAACAGGGACAAAGCCAAAGGCTCCCCCTCACCATTGTGCAGACACACCCATGTTAAGAATGGGATTGTAATAACATGCTTTCAGATTATAAAATGTCACGTGCAAACAGCTATGACTCTATATCACTGTTACAGTGTTCTGTGTCAAATTTTTTTTTAAAAATAAAAGGATCCTAGTCTCAAATACTGCATCAAATGTGGTTCTGATGTTAGGCAAAGACTGATGAATTCACTTTGAATATAAAATTTGACTAGACCGTGGCCTGCACCTGCCTGTGCAGATACAGCCCCCGTTCCACCCCTCCTTCGAAGTTGCCCAGCACTGCCTCCCTTTGGGCTCCAACCTCTGCTCACTCTACCTGCACGGGAGAACTTTGAAGTCTTTATGACAGATAAAGTCCTGTCCATGCAGTTTGTGCATTTTCTCAAGAGCAGCTGTGATGAAGCATATAACCTCTCCTGTTTATGTTTAGTGCACTCTTTGAAAGAGTGGCAGGAAAATGCCACAAAATACAGCTCACCTATAAAAAAAAAAATAGAATCTCCAGTCCTTGCTTGCATTTATTTATTCTTTCTATTAACTTGCTTCTTCTTCATTCCCACAAGGCTATCACCACCTGACATACTATGCATTTACCTTCCCCTTCTATTTTTATTTTTATCCACTCTCTCCACCACCCCAGTGTGTAACCCCATGAAGAATGAGCTTTGTTTTGTTCATATCTGTATCACAGACAACTAGAATACCTCCAGTCAGAGCAGAAACTTAATATTTGTTGAATGAATGAATGAATGAACAAATTTCGAATAGATTATACAAATTAATAATAACTGAATGAAAGCTGAAGATTTAGAGTTTAAAAAAACTAACAATGGTTTAACGATCAAATAAGACGAGTTGAAGTCGTATTATTTTTCTCAGCAGTGACGTGAAATGGCTTGAGGGATTCTGGATTCTGAGGTCAGCGTGACACGAACATTAATTACATACTATGTAATTAATTACACTCTACCACGCAGGTAGAGTGTAATTAATTACATACTATGTAGTTAATGTCATCAGCAGGGGGCGCTACAGCCATATGTCCATAAATGTAACTCGGAGCTTTTTCAGGACTTCCCACAAACTGTCTGAAAATCCTTTCCTACTCCAAACACAGGGGAAAAAGAAAATCTTGTGGGCCAGAAAGAGAAAACCGTAACTTATACCTGTAATTGTTATCAGTGTCTCTCCTGGGAGAAGTAGCTGATGCAAGGTTAAGGGCAGCGGCCCTGCTATCTTGTTTAAGAAACAGATTTAGAATAAAAGCTTCAAAATTGATGTTTCTATGTGAAGCCATTACTGCTAATGTTTAGCTTCATGTTATTCTCTTAATATGGTAGTGCAAATTATTTGAAATGTCCAGTGAATAAGGTCAGCAAATTATTCAAATTTCATTTTATTGTATTATAATAAGCTGGGGAAATGCTGTGTATAGTCTCACAAGACTATAGAACCGACAGCTTGCAGGCACCTCTGAATTCAACTTTAACCACACTTCCAATACAGGAATGACTTCTGCAATACCTCTATCCTGTTTCTGCTAGAAATTTTGCAGAGCCAATTCACTACAATATAACACATATTTGTTATATTTGCATGTAATATCAATAGCACACTTCTTACCAATAGAGGTAATTAAAAACCTATAGACTAAAATAGACCATTGGTTGCTTTTGCTCGGAGGAGAGAGTCAGTTAGATATTTGTAATTTTAGAAACTATATGGACATCCTAGTAATTTCAAGGATATAAATATAGCTGGACAGTACAGCTTGTTGGTTGAAAGCATAAATTATTGGCATCTCATTAATTAGGGTGTAAATATAAGTTCTGCCACTTATTTTAGGCAAGGTACATAGAACCAGGGATTCTATGAGTTTGGTAGCATTCAGAAGCACCATGGGGTGTTCGGTAAAAATACAAAGGTCCAAGCCATTTTCTACTTCAAGAAGCCTAGGCCTCATATTCTTCAATAGTTTGTAGGTGATTCGAATATATCCCCAAGTCTGACAACTATTGACTTAAGCAATAACTACATTTCCTCATTCATAACGTAAGGTGTTAATAGCACCTGCTGTCGTCATAATAGTTTAATGACTTAATCTGTATGAAGCCAGTGCCTACGGTTATAAATGTTTACTCAGTAAATGTTTGCTATAATTATTTCACAAAGGTGATGTTTTTATAAAGTCTATCCATGCTGGTGGGAAAGAAATTTATCCTACTGAACTGAGGTTAAATTGAGATAATATTTCTTTCTACTTCCTACCCAAGTAACAAAAAATATTGTTAAATCCAGTTGCCTAAAAATTAATTGAGGAAGATGGAAAGTAGTAAGCTTTATCAATATGTTTTAGAAAAGATTGAGTTATCTATAAAAATGTTTGAGTCAACAGATTTTTATCCTTCTCTTTGAAGCTGTCATAACGATAAAGTCTTTTTGGTTTTATGGGTCTTAGCAGACTACTTTAAAGCAACTTAACTATAAACACACATTATAGCTCATAATGCAGAAAATCTAAAGTTGCACCCTTATTAAAATCAATGTTTACTTGCAGATTAAATACTATATTAAAATGTTCTTTCTTGTACATCTCTTGCTTTATGAAAATAGTGTATTTGCTTCTGTGGTACAATTTCTCTATCCTTTGCCTTGATGCTTTATGAGAATAAAGCAAGAGATGAATGATCTGATGAAAAAATCTCTCAAATCCCAAGAAATGCAAAGTTTCACTTAGTCTCTGCCCTTTCTTGCTAATTTTGGATCTTGACTCATTTAAAATCTATCATTTTAGTACAACATAAATTATAAGTTTCAAAAGAAAAATGTCAGAAAGCCACCACACTAAAATAGAAGAAAAATGTAGTTACTGTGAAGGAGTAAGTGGAAGCCATTGCTGGCCGAGTCTTTTAAGTTCCTTTGTGATTTTCCTGAAAAATGTTGAAGAATTATATGCATCATTCTCGGAGTTTGGATTTGGTGACTTAGTATTTGAAAAAAAAAGTCTCATGTGAACCACAAATATACCTTACTTTATTAACATCATTAAGATTTAAATTGAATTTCCAATTTTAAACCCAGACATTATAAGCCTTTTAGCTGTACTCATTCCATCTGACTGGACCCAAATTTTATTTGCTTAAACGATTAAGCAACAAAAAATGTGTATTTCTGTCATTTACCAGCAATGTTCCAAAAGTCTGTTTTCTGTTGCCAAGCAGGTGTCATACTCAGGAGACATTCATTCACTGTTAGTGGTCTTCATTCAACTTCATGGCTTTAACTATTCCTAGAGCATCTCCACTTAGTGGATATTACACATGCTTACACACACAAATCACTTCAAACAAAAGTAGTATATCTGCCTCTGCAGTACAATTTATCTATCCTTTGCCTTGATACTAGTATAGATTCAAAAATCTTAAGAATATTTGCTTCTGCCGACTCTCCCACATAAATATGACTAACAAATCTTTTTGTGAACCAAACCACAATCACATCTATCAAACCACATTTTTGTGAAAACTTTTATAAATTTATTGGACTGACAATGGTTAACAAAATTATGCAGGTTTCAGGTACACAATTCTACAACACATAATCTATACACTGTATTTTGTGTGGTCACCGCTCCAAGTCAAGTCTCCTTCAATCACCATTTATTCACCCTATACCCTCCTCCACTCCCACCCACCATTACCATACTGTTGCAATATTTATGAATGTCCTTCTATTTTTTTCTTTTTTGCTCAATCCCTCTACCACCCCACCCAGCTTCCCCACTCCAACAGCTGTCAGCCTGCTCCCTATTTTTGAGTATCTCTCTATTTTGCTTATTAGTTCATTTGTTCATTAAATCCCACATATGAGTGAAATCACAGGGTACTTGCTTTTCTCTAACTTTATTTTTTCACTTAGCATAATACCCTCAAAGCTCATCCATACTGTCACAAAGGGTAAGATTTCATCCTTTTTTAAGACTGAGTAGTATTCCATCATGTAACTGTACCACAGCTTTTTATATCCACTCATCTACTGATGGACACTTGGGATGCTTCCAAACCTTGGTTCTTGTAAGTAATGCAAGAATATAAGGGTGCATATATTCTTTCTATTTAGTCTTTTGAGTTTCTTTGAATAAAAACCACACAATCATATCAATAGATGCAGAAAAAGCCTTTGATAAAATCCAGCACCCATTTATGATGAAACTCTTAGCAAAATGGGAATAGAGGGAATATACCTCAGCATAATAGATGCCATATATGGCAAACCCACTGCCAACATCATACTCAATGGGCAAAAGCTAAAATTATTTCCCTTCAGATCAGGAACAAGACAAAGACATCTTTCACCATTCTTATTCAACATAGTACTGGAAGCCCTAGCCATATCAATCAGACAAGAAGAAGAAATAAAAGGCAACCAAATTGGGAAGGAAGAAGTAAAACTGTCATTCTTTGCAGATGACAGTGTAAAGAACCCTGAAGATTCCACCAAAAAACTAAGAGAAATGATAAATGAATTCAGTCAAGTAACAGGATACAAAATGAAATCAGTTGCATTTTTATACACTAAAAAATTCATTGTCAAAAAAGGAAACTAAGAAAACAATCCTATTTAGAATTTCATCAAAAATATGTAATAGCAAAGAATAAATTGAACCAAGGAGGTAGAAAGACCTGTTGATACTTAAAAAATTATAAGACACTGAAGAAAGAAATTGAAGAAGATATAAATAGTAGAAGCATATACTGTGTTCATGAATAGGAAGAATTAACATCATTAAAATGTCCATACTGCCCAAAGCAATCTGTAGATTCAACATAATTTCTATCAAGATACCAATGGTGTATTTCACAGAATTAGCATAAACAATACAAAAATGTATAATGAACTACAAAATACCCCGAATAGCCACAGCAATCTTGAGAAAGAAGGACAAAATTAGAGGAATCACACTACCTGATATCAAACTATATTACAGTGCTACAGTAATCAAAACAGCATGGTACTGGCATAAAAAAAAGACATATAGATCAATGGAACAGAATAGAGACCCCAGAAATAAGCCCACCCTTTATGGTCAATTAATACTTGACAAAGGAAGCAAGAACATACAATAAGGTAAAAACAATCCATCCAATAAATGGTGAGAAAGTTGGAAAGAAAAATGCAAGAAAATGAAACTAACCCACCTTCTTACATGATACACAAGCATAAACACGAAATTAATTAAAGACTTAAATGTAAACCTCAAAACCATAAAATTCTAGATGAAAACATAGGTAGTGAAATCTTGGACATTTCTTGTAGTAATATTTTTTTCTAATATATCTCCTCAGGCAGAGGAAACAAAGAAAAAATTAACCAATAGAACTAAATCAACTATAAAGTTTTTGCATCACAGAGGAAACCATCAATGAAATGAAAAGACAACCCACTGAATGAAAGAACATATTTGCCCATGATAAATCTAATATGGAGTTAATATAAAAAATGTAAAAATAACTTACACAACTCAACAATAAATATAAAAAAAACAATTAAAAATGGGCAAAAGACCTGAATGAACACTTCTCCAAAAATGGCATGCAGATAGCCAACAGGCAAATGAACATATGCTCAATGTCACTAATCATTAGAGACATGTGAATTCAAACCACAGTGAGATACCATCTTACACTTGTCAGAATGTCCAACATTAATAAATCAACAAACAAGTGTTGGTAGGTTGTGGAGAAAAGGGAATCAAAGCGCATTGTTAATGGGCATACAAAGGTGCAACCACTGTGAAAAACAATATGGAGTTTTCTCAAAAAATTAAAAAATAATCTGCCTTATTACCCAGCAATTCCACTTTGCAATACATATCTAAAACACTAATTCAAAAGGATATGCTCCCTTATTTTCATCGCAGTGTTATTTACAAGCTTTATAATGTTGGAAAACTTTTGAGTCCCAGTAACTAATCACACAAAACTAGTCTATGCCTAAGATTTAAATTCCAAAGTATTTTACGTTTATATTTATACTTATATCTATGTTGGTTTTTGCTTTTCAAAATGAATTTACATGAACTCAGCCAGTTCAAGCGTTATTCTACTGATGAATTTGGCTAGAAGTTTGTGTTCTGTTGTAATAGAGTATGTGAGCAAACTTGTGATGTCATTTCAGAGAGACAGTCATGTCTCCACCTGCTTCTCACACTTCACAACCCTCTAATCTTAGACAAAGAGTTTTTTTTTTTTCATTCTACATTAAACAAACAAACAACAAATGTAATTATTTCCTAAATACTATAAGGAGAAATTATTTTTAACTTTCTGGAATCAAAGGAGAATTTATTGAAAAAATCCTTTGTGATATATTTGAGTCTTAACTTTAATTAAGATCCTATTATGACCTGGCTGGCGTAGCTCAGTGGATTGAGCATGGGCTGCAAACCAAAGTGTCGCAGGTTCGATTCCCAGTCAGGGCACATGCCTGGGTTGTGGGCCAGGTCCCCAGTGGGGGCCATGCAAGAAGCAACCACACATTGATGTTTCTCTCTCTTTCTCTCTCCCTTCCCCTCTCTAAAAATAAATAAATAAAATCTTTAAAAAAAAAAAAGATCCTATTACGAAGATGGTGGACAGATTAGTGAAGAGACATATGGCTTTTTCACTTTATACATTACCTGTCATACTAAAAACACTTCTCAAAAACACGAGAGGAAAGCAGGGAAGAATGTGAATGTGTAGTAATGGTGGAAATGGAATGTGTCAGGGATATACCATAAGGCCACAAGACCATAACTTATTACCCAAGTCAAAACTAGGTATTAATGTTTTATGTTTGCAATTAATTTTAAACTAATGTTTAGGTGGGAATGGCTAGGGTGGTGGGGTGGGGTAGGAGGAA
Source organism: Glossophaga mutica (assembly GCA_039655065.1). Classification (NCBI taxonomy): domain Eukaryota; kingdom Metazoa; phylum Chordata; class Mammalia; order Chiroptera; family Phyllostomidae; genus Glossophaga; species Glossophaga mutica. Next base: position 167,544,147 of record CM077304.1, on the reverse strand, counting down.
AGGCAGAAAACTGTATTTGAACAATAAAATTCAAAAGTATTTAATAAAAAAATTAAACTGTTTAAAATTTCCCTTGTGTGATACATTTTTTTCTAAATAAGCTGAAAACTGTGTTTCAAGTATATTTTTACTTAGTAAATTATCATTTGTTTTTATTGACTATAATAGTTGTTTATAGTTTCATTTATGTAACTCTTTGCAGTAAAGTCATTATTGGAGCTGTTAGCTTTTGTTTTCTGTTTTCCCACAGAGGTTAATTCTAATGAACTAAATTGTTTCTATACTCTACATAATTCAAAGTAATTGTCATAATGTTTTCTGATTTGAAATACTGTGACTTATTTAGTTTCAAATTGCTGAATCTACTGAGTCAGTACTAAATTAACACAATATTATTTTGAATCAAATCATCAATTACTTTTCTCAAGCACTTCCTGGAACTTCCTGAAAAATATTTTTGTCTTTCACAAATCCTCCTGTAGAGCTTTGCAGCTTTCTTCACAGGATATGTCACCATCAGCTCAGTAAAAATGGCAGCTTTGAAACAGAAGTCAAGGGCATTTGCTGTATGTCTGAACTGATCAACATTCCTGATTAATGGTGGTATTTCCATGAAATCTGTGTCACTCGGACAGCTAGTCTTTGGATAAAAATCTTTCCTTCTATCAATTTCAGGTATAGGTGACACAAAGGTTTTCCTATATAAAGGTGTTTCAAGGTGAAAATAGATTAAAATCTTAATACTTTGTACTGTATCTCCTCTTACCACTAAGATTATTTTCTGACTGCATGGGGTAGAAGGCTAAGCTCAAATAGCTGTTTTCATTTACTATAGACATTGTTTTATTGAGATATATGGCGGGAAACCTATGTACAGACACTTACAATATATAAAGCCTCTTTGTATTAAGCTGTTATATATTGTAAGAAGTTCAATCCTTCAATCAGATTCCAAAAAATGAAAGAGAAATTACCTTCCAGTAATATTAAAACATCTTTGTGAGCCCATAACTACACTGAATTTTGAAAATGCAAAGGAAAAAGCTATTTGGACATAAATACCCCACTAGAATCAGTATCTCCAGAAACACTTCCCAGAGAAAATTATGTTAAAGAAAAAATTAATCTTGAAGGCTAACTATCTTATCTGGAGCTATGGGCAAAAATTATAGCTAATCAGATTTACCTAACAAGGAAAGAAATTAAAAACCCTTTAGTTAGCATTCACAGGAGAAACATTTTCTAACTTTATTGAGGAATAATTGACAAATACAATTGTATACATTTAAAGTGTATGACATACTTATTTGATATACATATGCAATATGGAATAATGCCTAGTCAAGATAATTAACACACTGATCATCTCACATACTTACCTTTTATGAGTGTGTGTGTTTGTTGATAATATCTGATATCTACTCCCAATAACTTTCAAAAATGCAGGACAGACTTCCGGCCAAGATGGAGGCGTAGGCGGACACACTGTGCCTCCTCTCACAACCAAAATTAAGGACAACAAATATTTAGAAACAAGAAAACAACCAGAACTTATAGAAAATTGAACTGTACGGAAGTCCAACAACCATTCATCCAGACCGATAGGAGGGGCGGAGTCGCGGTGGGAAAAAGTGGAGGTGCGGACCCAGGAACGCAAGTAGCAGCGGCTCGCAGTTCCCAGGTGCACGGGCGGTGGCTGGCAGTCCTTGGGCCCACAGGCGGCAGCTGGCAGACCCTGGGCACAGGGGGGCAACTGTGCAGACCCAGTGAGGACTCACAAGGCGGCTGGCTGACCAGGGGGTCCCACGTTCGCGCACGCAGACGGTCCGAGCAGAGGGGAAGTGGCGGAGGGGACTGAATCCAGGAGAGAGCGGAGCAGGGGCCATTGTTCCCTCTCAGACCCCGCCCCCACATACAGCATCACAACCCAGCGACTGAGCTGCCCCACACTGGGGAGCGCCTGAGGCTCCACCCCTCACTACGTAACAGCACGCGAGCATGCGCAGATAATCCAGATGAAGGGGAAGCTGCAGAAGAGACCGGAGTCCAGAAGAGAGCGGAACAGGCGCCATTTTTCCCTCTCGGACCCCGCCCCCACCTATAGCGTCACAACCCGGCGACTGGGCTGCCCCGCTCTGAGGAACACCTAAGGCTCCACCCCTCATACGTAATAGCTGCAACCAGACTAAAACCAAAAATGGCTCAAACCGGAGAAAAAATGAAAACCCCAGAGTCAATTCCTCTAAGCAACGAAGAGATAGCCAACCTATCAGATGCACAGTTCAAAGCACTGGTCATCAAAATGTTCACAGAATTAGTTAATTTTGCTTATAAATTAGATGAGAAAATGCAGGCTACAATACGTGAAATGAAGGAAGATGCGTGGGAAACCGATAGAGATGGAAGGAAAACTGGGACTCAAATCAATGGAGTGGACCAGAAGGAAGAAACTAACAACCAAACAGAAAACGAGGAAGAAACGAGAATTCAAAAAAATGAGGAGAGGCTTAGGAACCTCCAGGACATCGTTAAACGTCCCAACATCCGAATTATAGGGGTCCCAGAAGGGGAAGAAGAGCAACAATTAGAAAACTTATTTCAACAAATAATAAAGGAGAACTTCCCCAATATGGCAAAGGAAATAGACTACCAGGACGTCCAGGAAGCTCAGAGAGTCCCAAAGAAGTTGGACCCAAGGAGGAACACACCAAGGCACATCGTAATTACATTAGCCAAGATTAAAATGAAGCAGAGAATTCTAGAAGCAGCAAGGGATAAGGGGACAGTCACCTACAAAGGAGTTCCCATCAGACTGTCAGCTGATTTCTCAAAAGAGACCTTCCAGGCAAGAAGGGGCTGGAAAGAAATATTTGAAATCTTGAAAAGCAGGGACCTACATCCAAAATTGCTCTTTCCAGCAAAGCTGATATTTAGAATGGAAGGACAGATAAAGCGCTTCTCAGATAAGGTCAAGTTCAAGGAGTTCATCGTCACCAGGCTCTTATTATATGAAATGTTAAAGGAACTTATCTAAGAAAAAGAAGATAAAAAATATGACAATAAAAAGACAGCAAACTGACAGGTATTAAGAACCACAGCTAAAACAAAAGCAAACTAAGCAAACAGCTAGAACAGGAACAGAACCACAGAAATGGAGATCATATGGAGGGTTAGCAACAGGGGCGTGGGAGGAGGAGGGGGGGAAGGTACAGAGAATGAGTAGCATAGATAGTGGGTAGAAAATAGACAGGGGCAGGGTAAGAATAGTATGGGAAATGTAGAAGCTAAAGAACTTACGACACAAGGACATGAACTAAAGGGGGGAATGTGTGTGGGAGAGGGTGTGCAGGGTCAGGGGAATGATGGGGGAGAAACGGGACAACTGTAATAGCATAATCAATAAAATATATTTTTAAAAAAATGCAGGACAACATGTTTTTCACTGAACTGAATTGAATTGAATGGAGCTGGACACTCCTTTTCTTACCAGTATGTGCCATGGCTTCAAAAAAGGGCTTGTGCTTCTGGTGTAATGGCTGCGGTTACTGGAAATTCCCAAGTTAGTTGAAATAAAAACTATGTTACTGTAAAATAATATCACCACACGTTTTTAATTATTTGAACCATAGAACAGGCTAATTTAGCCCAGTACCTACATTAGATTTATAATATTCATGTAATTATAGTCATAAAAATCCTTGATTATATCTCACTGGTTTGCAAAATGTAATCAGGAAAGTTGTTGATATACAATGTGTTCCTTTTGTCCATATCTTTGCCTCAATATTTTGTTTTAATAAAATGAATTTATAGTGTGTGTGCATGTGCGCGTACAGCCAACAGTGATCGATAAAAAAATTGAAAAATATTGCTGCATGAAATATCTGAGATTTCCCTGCCTATGTTATCCTCTAGGATTTTAATGGTGTCATGGCTTATATTTAAATCTTTTATCCACCTTGAATTTATTTTTGTGTATGGTGTAAGTTGGTGCTTGAGTTTCATTTTTTTGCATGTAGCTGTCCAGTTCTCCCAGCACCACTTGTTGAAGAGGCTATTTTTGCTCCATTTTATGTTGCTGCCCCCTTTGTTGAATATTAATTGACTGTAGAGACTTGGGTTTATTTCTGGGCTCTCTGTTCTATTCCACTGGTCCATGTGTCTGTTCTTGTGCCAGTACCAGGCTGTTTTAATTACAGTGGCTTTGTAGTACAGTTTGGTATCAGGTATTGTGATCCCTCCTACTTTGCTCTTCTTTCTCAAAATTGCTGCCGCTATCCGGGGTCGTTTATGATTCCATATAAATTTTTGAAGTGTTTGTTCTATGTCTGTGAAATATGCCATTGGAACTTTAATAGGTATTGCATTGAATCTGTAAATTGCAGATTCGTATAGTATAGACATTTTGATGATATTAATTCTTCTGATCCATGAACACGGTATATGCTTCCATTTGTTTGTGTCTTCCTTGATTTCTTTCTTCAGTGTTGTGTAGTTTTCTGCATACAGGTCCTTTACCTCCTGATATGTCCCCTAGAGCAAGGGACATAAAGGAAAGAATAAACAAATGGGATCTCATCAAAATAAAAAGCTTCTGTACAGATAAAGAAAACAGTATTAAAATAAAAAGAGAACCAACTGTATGGGAAAACATATTTGACAATGATACCTCAGACAAGGGATTAATCTCCAAAATATATAAAGAACTTACAAGACTCTACTCTAAGAAGACAAGCAACCCAATTAAAAAATGGGAAAAGGATTTGAACAGACACTCTCCAAGGAGGACATACAGAGGATCCAGAGACACATGAAAAGATCCTCGATATCTCTAGCTATCAGAGAGATGCAAATTAAAACTACAATGAGATACCACTTGACACCTGTCAGAATGGCCTTCATAAACAAAGCAACAAACAGCAAGTGTTGGAGAGGTTGTGGAGAAAAGGGGACCCTAGTGCACTGTTGGTGGGATTGCAGATTGGTACAACCACTATGGAAAACAGTATGGAATTTTCTAAGAAAACTAAAAATGGACATACCTTTTGACCCAGCAATTCCAATGCTTGGATTATATCCTAAGAACCCTGAAACACCAATCCAAAAGACTATGCACCCCTATGTTCATAGCAGCACAATTTACAATAGCCAAGTGCTGGAAGCAACCTAGGTGCCCATCAGTTAATGAATGGATCAAAAAGCTGTGGTACATTTACACAATGGAATTCTATGCAGCAGAAAGAAAGAAGGAGCTCCTACCCTTTGCAACAGCATGGATGGAACTGGAGAGCATCATGCTAAGCGAAATAAGCCAGGCAGTGAAAGACAAAAACCATATGATCTCACCTTTAACAGGAACCTAATCAACAAAACAAACAAACAAGCATAATAGAAACAAATTCACTGAATTTGAGAACAGTCTGACAGTGACCAGAGCGGGAGGGGAGGAAATTTCAGGGGAAAAGGCGAACGGTTTAGAGCAATAAGTATAAAGGACTCATGGACAAAAACTATGGGGGGTGGAAATGAGAGGAAGGTGGGGAGGGCTGGGGTGGTGGGCTGGGGGTGGGGTAAAAGACAAAAAACTGTACAATATCAACAATTAAAAAGTACTGATTAAAAAAAAAACAAAAAACGGAGACAACGACTTCCGGCCAAGATGGAGGCGTAGGCGGACACACTGTGCCTCCTCTCACAACCAAAATTAAGGACAACAAATATTTAGAAACAAGAAAACAATCAGAACTTATAGAAAATTGAACTGTACGGACGTCCAACAACCATTCATCCAGACCGGTAAGAGGGGTGGAGTCGCAGCAGGAGAAAGTGGAGGTGCGGACCCGGGAACGCAAACAGCAGCGGCTGGCAGTTCCCAGGTGCACAGGTGGCAGCTGGCAGTCCCCGGGCCCACAGGCAGCAGCTGGCGGACCCTGGGCACAGGGGGCAACTGTGCAGACCCAATGAGGCCGCACAAGGCGGCTGGCTGACCAGGTGGTTCCACATTCGCGTGCACAGATAATCCAGGTGAAGGGGAAGCGGCGGAAGGGACCGGAGTCCAGGAGAGAGCAGAGCAAGCACCATTCTTCCCTCTCAGACCCCGCCCCCACCTACAGCGTCACAACACAGCGACTGGGCTGCCCCGCCCTGAGGAACACCTAAGGCTCCACCCCCTCACTACGTAATAGCCACGACCAGACTAAAACCAAAACAAAACAAACAAACAAACAAAACACCAAAAATGGCTCAAATCGGAGACCAAATGAAAGCCCCAGAGCCAATTCCTCTAAGCGATGCAGAGATAGCCAACCTATCAGATGCACAGTTCAAAGCACTGGTCATCAAATTCTGCTCACAGAATTGGTTGATTTTGCTCACAAATTAGAAAAAATGCAGGCTACAATACGTGAAATGAAGGAAGATGCGTGGGGAACTGATAGAGATGGAAGGAAAACTGGGACTCAAATCAATGGAGTGGACCAGAAGGAAGAAACTAACAACCAAACAGAAAACGAGGAAGAAACAAGAATTCAAAAAAATGAGGAGAGGCTTAGGAACCTCCGGGACATGGTTAAATGTCCCAACATCCGAATTATAGGGGTCCCAGAGGGGAAGAAGAAGAGCAACAAGTGGAAAACTTATTGGAACAAATAATAAAGGAGAACTTCCCCAATCTGGTAAAGGAAATAGACTACCAGGACATCCAGGAAGCTCAGAGAGTCCCAAAGAAGTTGGACCCAAGGAGGAACACACCAAGGCACATCGTAATTACATTAGCCAAGATGAAAATGGAGAGAATTCTAGAAGCAGCAAGGGATAAGGGGACAGCCACCTACCAAGGAGTTCTCATGAGACTGTCAGCTGATTTCTCAAAAGAGACCTTCCAGGCAAGAAGGGGCTGGAAAGAAATATTCCAAGTCATGAAAGGCAAGGACCTACATCCAAGGTTGCTCTATCTAGCGAAGTTGTCATTTTGAATGGAAGGGAAGATAAAGTGCTTCTCAGATAAGGTCAAGTTAAAGGAGTTCATCATCACCAAGCCCTTATTATATGAAATGTTAAAGGGACTTATCTAAGAAAAAGAAGATAAAAATATGACAGTGATAAGACAGCAAACTCACAGCTATTAACAACCACACCTAAAACAAAAGCAAACTAAGCAAACAGCTAGAACAGGAACAAAACCACAGAAATGGAGATCATATGGAGGGTTAGCAACAGGGGCATGGGAGGAGGAGAGAGGGGGAAAAGATACAGAGAATGAGTAGCATAGATAGTGGGTAGAAAATAGACGGGGGGGGGAGGGCAAGAGTAGTATGGGAAATGTAGAAGCTAAAGAACTTATGACACATGGACATGAACTAAAGGGGGGAATGTGGGTGGGAGAGGGTGTGTAGGATAGAGGGGAATGATGGGGGAGAAATGGGACAACTGTAATAGCATAATCAATAAAATATATTAAAAATTAAAAAAAGAGAGAGAAAAAAATTAAAAAATTTTTTAAAAATTAAAAAAAATTGAAAAATATGTTGACACTCCTGAAATCATACTATGATTATGTGAGTGTTGGGAACCATTCTTCCTGGTTTCAGGAGTTGTTACCCCTCATGACTAAGGCTGAGTGAGCGACCTTCAGACTGTGAGCCACTAAGGAGACAAAGCTTATCTCCCTGGCAGGAGCGCCGCTTCTGCTTCATCCATAACTGGCCCCCAGTGCTTGGTCAGTTAGCCAATGACGGGTAAGATTCCCTCAAGGAAGGGGTCACCTAAACCAGGCACGACCACTTGGAAGGCCCTCGAGGAAGGACTGCAGTGGCTGGCTGCAGCAAAGAGGGGGTGATGGACCCTCACCCCCAGGGCTATCCTGACCTAGCCTGAGTCCTCGATATGTCTGAGAGAAATTTTCCTTATCTCTTGGCTTCCTGGTCTTAATCCACTTAAGCCTGAAACTATGAGGGCGGTGCAGCCCTGTGCTGGCTAGAGCTGGCTCTCTGGGTGATCAGGCATAAGAAAGAATTCATATAGTCCTGTGAAACCTGCTTTGCTAAGAGTGCTCTCATTTAAAAGATAAGGGTCAGAGGAGGAAATAAGTCTGTCTCCCAAAGTTTTGTAACCCCTTAGCTGACAGACCCTGATTCAATTAAACCCTCAGAGTTCTTTGAAATGTTATCTATTGTTTGATCCTTGCCACCTGACATTGATTGATGAGCTTTACTTGTATTCCTGTGTGTTACAAACCTAATAAAAACCATTGAGGAAGGGGCTCTTGGCCCTTCTACTTTTGAGAGACTGGCCACCTCTCCTCCCCAAGCAGATCATGTCTTGGTAGACTTATTTTCATCCTCGGCAGACAGATGGGGCTCTGCGGGTGGAGCCCCGCCACATGTGAGTAAACAATTTTCTGGAATAAAATTCATGGTTCTCATTTAGCCTTGAGAAAAACAAAATGGAATTTTATATCCCATCCAGCAAATTGAAGTTTAAGGCCACACAGATTGACAATAAAATGATAAGATAAAAACCTTAAAAAAGAGAAAGGTTATGGCTTTTTTGTGTCTAAATACATAAGGTGCTTTAATGAATTTAAGTTCTTAAGGATTCAAAAAAACTAAGAAGTAAAACTGTATTTTCAAGGCAAGCCTGCATTTTGTACACCAAAAGATAATTAATATTCACAGCTTTATGTAAGAACTAGCTCTTCTTTTACTGCTCTTAACCATTAACATTAAGAAATAGAAAAGAAAAAAGAAAAAAAAGAAATAGAATATAAATATTATGTTGAATGGCTGGTAAGTTAAAATAATATTATAATAGATTATTTCTAGTGACTTGCTATAATTTAATATAATCTGTGATTTGGAAAACATAATTAAAAATGATTTGTTTTTTTCCTATATCTTTGTTTTGTCTGATAAACCAAACAACACTTGAACACCAACGTATCCTGAAGGGAATGCATGTAGACCTCAGCCACGAGAGCTGGGAGGGGGCAAAGCCAGACTGCTTCAGAGACCCTTGACTTGCTCAGAGACTGAGCCCAATCAAGTCAGCCATGCAGAGCAAGCTGGGAGCATAATAGTTCAATTTAAAAAGCAGCATCAGAGCACAAGGTAAAAGTTCTGTAACAAGCTCAAATGCAGGTTTTAAAAAATCCCCCTTCTGAAGGGTTCCAAAATTTGTAGTCCAAGAAGGCCTGAGAACTATGAGCACACGAGGTGTCTGGGGAATGGAGTGTATGTGTAGCCGCTGGACAGGCTGATTGATTCTGTTCAAATTTCTGATGGTCCCAAGGTTTTTTAAAGTCATCTCCATATACAGCAATTCAGAGTTCAACAGATACAGGGCCAAATATTTCATTGTGATTCGATAAAGCTCAGCTTGTTTGAATTGGGGAGGGGTAGAAAGTGAGGTAGTAAGGGCAGGTTCACACTGTTGTTTGGAAAATAGCATTAATGACCACATCAAATATGGACAGAACACTTACATACCAGGACACGAGGCACTGGCCTAGGTGACAGACATACTTTCTTCCTTCAAGGATTACAATCTACTGAAGGTGGTCGACAATGTACACACTCTTTGTAGAAATCAGTAACAGACTGAGATAAATCATTGTGAGAGACCTGCTTTAGATTGGGTGGTTAGAAAAACATGTCTCTGAGGTAGTTTACAATGGGAAGAAGGTAGTCAAACAAAGGCAACAGGGTTGAACATTCCAGACAGAAGCTACAGTAGAGAGTATTTAGCAGAGTATCAGTAAAAGGGAATTGTGACAGACAGATGGCAAACCATGCAAAGCATAATAGGCCATGATGAAGGGCACTGTCTTTTGTGTTATAGGTGGGAAGAAGGGGAAGATACATTGAAATGGCTATAGTTTTGTAGATTTGAACTTGGCAAATGAGGGAACTTTCTTTTCCCACTGAGGGGTGAATTGAAATCAGCTGACAGTGAGGGTGGAGGAGTAGGAGTGGGGGAAGTTTGAAGCAAGAGAAGGTATGAGAAAATTCTTTTTAATGTGCCAAATTAAACCTACCAAAAAAGTTAATATTGCAGGACAGATTTACATGCTAAATTGAGGTATGAGGTCAGGCACCTCAGAGGAAGAAGAAAGTCTAGAACAAACAGGGCTAACAAGAATGAAGTGAAGGGCAGGTCTTGATAGGAGCACCAGATTCAGCACAGTCCTCATATCATACATCAGGGAAGAGTGAGACAAGAGCTGGGCAAACTACTAGGTGTGAAGGCTCACATGGTGCCAGTGCTCAAGCTGGCATGTGAATTATAGGTCTAATTATGGCAAGACAAACCTTGTAATTTTTCTCATCTAGGGAGGTTCAGTTTTCTGATAGACCACCTGCATGGCTCCAGAACACCGAAGGGCTGAATTTGCTCGAAGAGCTTATTAAGAGTTACTGCTGGGAAGCACTGGGAAAGCCAAGAGAGAGAGAACAACGTAATAAGATGAAACTTACACTTTAGAGCAGATAATGCAATTCACCATAAAAACCAAGCAGGTTTGGGGAACATTTTAAGAAATTCAAGAAAGAACAAAATTAGTTCAGTCTGCTATTAATTTGGGACAGGAGGAAATTACCCATTTAAGGACTTCACAGATTCCTCTCTTGCATATTTTCTTGAACCACTTCTGTCACCTAATCCCCCAATTTTAGACACTATGTATAGAGTACTGAATTTTTTTAACAGAACACAAAGTATTGCATAGACATTCCTCTGCTTTAACAAATATGAACTGATAGACTTAAGTCAGGGAATAAAATAAAGTGAATACAGTTGCTGTGAAGTTTAGAGGCAGGAAGTACAACACTAGCTAAGATACCTGGGCATGATTTTTAACAGAAAGTGAAATGTAAGATAAAGCTTGAAGACTGAGAAGCATCATAACAATCCTGGGAGAAAAAGCATATCATTTTAAAACCTAAGCAGGTGCAATAAGGATAACACAAATGAACACAGACCGCATATTAACATGTGCACACACTATACAACTATGAAACATTAAAACATATTATTGCTTTGTCTTGATTTATGTTTATTTAAAGTATATTGCTTGACTTCTAGTCAACTACCCATGATAGAGTTTGGATTGAGTCCTGTCACCCCGGCTTCACCAAGACTTTGCTATAACTCAGTTCTTCACCAAGACTTTGCTATAACTCTGCTACAGGAGAGAACCTTGAAGAGGTGTTTTCCAGATCCAAGAGTGGGCACTGTTTCCATTCTCTAGAGAGCAGAACTTTCTACTGAAAAGGGCTGAAGCATCATAACTTCAGAGATCACAGACAACTTAAAAGAACATCTGTGGACTAATACTCTCTCTCACTTTGTCTCCTAACACCCATGCACCTCATACTGCAAGATAAGAACATGGTCTCTATCTCAGAGATGAGAAAGTTTAGATTAAAGTAGTTAAAGAACTTCCTTAAGATCACAGTCACCAAGTGTTACCGTAACCCTTTTCTCTGCTGTCATTTCACATTCGATTTAACCCTATAGATATGTTAAATGCAACATGTCTACCGTGTCATATACAAATAAACATTGCTGATTACGAAATGACCTCTGTTTAGTAGATTGCATTGGACCAGAAGAAACTAAAAATGAACTATAAGTTCCTGATGGAGACACCACAGTTGGATTTAGTGACACTTATAACAGTCCATTTTGGGGATTTGGGGTGCTATGCCTATATCATTTTTACAAGAGATATTCTCTCCTGTGAGGCATGAAGCTTCTAAGTAGAAGATTTAAGTAATTCATCTCCCATATGTGCCCAGTGTGGTTCCATCTCCTTGAATGTGAGTTGTTATTTAGGGGGAAGATAACTCCCTGACAGCTGTGTGAACTGCTACAAATTCAGGGACTACTGCTGAGAGGAGCAAGGAATGCCTGGCACTGCCCCACTGGAAAACTCTGATTCCTGTCCTGAGAGTCTGGTTGTTTAATTGGGCCTTGAGGACCTCTGAGGTGAAGTGTGGGCACCTATTTGGTACATATCAAGTCTAGGAAAGCTCTACTGTGCCTTGAGGTGGCGATTACTCTATCCATTTCTTCTTGGCTCAGAATGAGTGCTCAAACTCTTCAAAGGCTGTGATAAAGACCCTGTCATTCTGTCTTGTTAATGGATAAATTTAAGGGTCAAAGTCCCTTTGCAACATACCCAAATTTCTTTCACTACTTTCTCCAAATTTCTCACGTGTCCCCCTCTATGGCACATAGACTAATTGAGTTACCAGTTTCCAGGAATGAACTTCCCTAGTATTTCACAGTATTTCATGATAATTACACAATCCAAAAATCGAATAACAAACATGGAGTGCAGCATCTAAGGACAAATAAAAATTAAAAATGAGATAATTCTATCCGTGAAAAATAAACAGACTTCTTTCCTCATTTCTTAGAGAATTAACTTTTTTTCTTTTTTTTCTTTTTATTTTAATTGTTGATCTTGTACAGTTTTCTGTCTTTTATTCTCACCCCAACCCACCACCCCAGCTCTCCCCACCTCCCTCCCATTTCCATCCCCCCATATTTTTTGTCCATGTGTCCTTTATACTTGTTCCTGTAAATCCTTCCCCCTTTCCCCTGAAATTCCCTCCCCTCTCCCCTCTGGTGACTTTCAGCCTGTTCTCAGTTTCCATGTCTTTGGCTATATTATGCTTGTTTGTTTGTTTTGTTGATTAGGTTCCTGTTAAAGGTGAGATCATATGGTATTTGTCTTTCACTGCCTGGCTTATTTCGCTTAGCATGATGCTCTCAAGTTCCATCCATGCTGTTGCAAAGGGTATGAGCTCCTTCTTTCTTTTTGCTGCATAGAATTCCATTGTGTAAATGTAGCACAGTTTTTTGATCCATTCATTTACTGATGGGCATCTAGGTTGCTTCCAACACTTGGCTATTGTAAATTGTGCTGCTATAAGCATAGGGGTGCATAGGTTCTTTTGGATTAAAGAACTTACACGACTCCACTCTAAGAAGACAAGCAACCCAATCAAAAAATGGGCAAAGGACTTGGGCAGACACTTCTCCAAGGAGGACATACAGAGGATCCAGAGACACATGAAAAGATGCTCGATATCACTAGCTATCAGAGAGATGCAAATTAAAACCACAATGAGATACCACTTGACACCAGACAGAATGGCCTTCATAAACACAGCAACAAACAGCAAGTGTTGGAGAGGTTGTGGAGAAAAGGGGACCCTAGTGCACTGCTGGTGGGAGTGCAGACTGGTACAACCACTATGAAAAACAGTATAAAACTTTCTAAAAAAACTAAAAATGAATATACCTTTTGACCCAGCAATTCCACTGCTAGGTTTATATCCTAAGAACCCTGAAACAACTTTTAAAAACTTGTATTCTTACATTCTTTTTCTGCCTCTTTGAAGTGTATGTGAATTCTTTTAGAAGCTAAATAAACCTCTTGCCAGCTCTCTGACCTAAAAATGTTTTTCACAAAGACCTGGGAGACATTTTTTGGGATTGTAAACCTCAAGGGAAATAGCACCTCTCTCCCCCAGCTTCTGTGGGAGGGTAGGAGCCTTGCTCCCAGTTGAAAAACTACCTCCTGTCATAAAGATATTATTTTTCCTTAGTATAACACCAATTAACCAACAAGGATAGCCACCCCAGTTAACAGGTGAGTTTAGGATAAACTACATCTAATAGGTGGTGATATTAAATTGTCCTACTTGAAATCTAGTGATGGTTTATCCTGAAAGGATATATTATAAATGGGTAAGACATTTTTCTCTCTCTGCAATCACTTAGTGGATTGCCTACAATTCATGTCACATTCTGACTTAATGTTTCCGCAATAATAAAAATGTACTCTTTCTCTACTACTTTTGTGGAGATTTCCTGGGTTGGGAGATTTTGTTTTCAGTTAGATTTTGCCAAAGTAGTGTATCATTTTTTTATCTTGCCCAAACTGAATATTGTTTGGCTAACTTTTATGCATCATGAGTTTCTATTTCGTTATCCACAGATCTAGATATTATGTAATTCAGGAGAAAAAAATTACTTCAGGTGAAGAAAAAATGAGAGGTAATCATTTTTAAATGCACTTTCATATTGAATCGTGCTTTCAGAAATGAGTATTTCCTGAAAGATAAGAATTTTATACTATAATCCACATGCATAATAAAGATTATTTTTACCCCAAAGAAAAGGTGTGGGGGAAATGTTTTAAATGTTTTGTTATTTCAAGGATTTCCATGTAGAAGATAGGAGAGGCTTTTTTTCATTACAGTCCCAGAAGCAGAAAAAATACCAGTATGTGAGACTCTTAGAGGTGGGGGACTGATTTAGTAAAAGCAGTGCTTTACTAGATGAATCTCTAATCCCTCAACTTCAGCACCTACTTAAAGTCATGTGCATGCTAACAATTAAATCGTTTGAGGTCGCTTTGGCAAAAGTCATCTGGAACTCTTAAGACAAAAGCCCTGTTCTGGAGGAATATTAAAGCCAACGCTACCCAGATCTCTCTGACTCTACCTTCTATTGTTTTTTTGTAAAGAAAAAAACATTTTTTTAATCCTCATCCAAGGGCATGCTTACAGAGGGGAAGGGATGGTGGGATACAGGGAGAGAAACATGGATGTGAGAAAGAAACATTGATCAGTTGCCACTCATACGCACCCCAACCAGGGACCAAACCTGCAACCCAGGCATGTGCTCTGACCAGGAATTGAACTTGTTATCTTTCAGTTTACCAGATGATACTCTAACCAAATGAGACACACCGGCCAAGGCAGGAAAATATTTTTTTATCCAAAGAGAATAGGTGCTATAAAGACCAAAATCTCTTCTAACAAAAACAGTATCTACCTTTGCCAAAAGTCTTTTATGTGGCAAATACTTTGCTGAGGATTTTACCCACATCATTCTTAGTCTTCACAACATGATGTGAACCTACATCAAACCTAAGATGTATGCATTCTGAGCACCATTCTATACCTGGAAAATTGATGGCCGCACATCTAGTAAATGTGTCTGCCCACTAGGTGTTTGTGTTTAGTATCAGACCATGCTGCCTCCCATCCAGCAAAACTGCACAGGCTCTAGAGATGAAGTGCATGAAGTCAGAAGGATTCATTGTGTTACTTTCTATGAGTAAAATAACATGAACTTTATAGAAAATCATAGAAGCATGCGGAGTGTATTAATTTCTTTCAACATCAACATACTCCCAAAAGGCTTTTCACATTTCCAGAGTTTATAAAATGAATAAACAATTCATAAATTTCTAAAATGACACTCTGAGGAAAACAACATTTTCTCTCTGAAAGTTTTGCTTCTTAACAATTTTTAAAGTGTATTACAGTATTTAAAGGTATATTACAGAATTATAATAATTCTGTTAAGACAGTTTTATTGTAACTTCAAGGCAGTCGTGCCCCAGAATTTTCTGTTAGGCTGTCCTTATTAGACCTTTGCTACCATACCCCCAACCACCTCCCCAGCACTCCCCCTACCCTATCCTGTATCTGGCAAGTAAAGAGAGATTTTCGTGTCAGAGCCTATCTGGCTCACACCAAGTTTACAGCTCGAATTTCATTCTGGCCCTGTAAGCCTACCAGTCATGCCTCACTGATTTCTTTTTTGACGTCAGCAGCTCATATTCCCAAATTCTACTTAAGGATCGTTCACATCCCCACTATACTCGAACTTATTGCAGATGTGTCTCCTTTCCTGACACTTTTCATCTGAGACTTGCAGAAAATCTTTGAAAAGAGTCTCTCTTCTCTGCCTTCTCTTTTTGTCCATGCCCTCTTTCTATCGGCTTTCTCTGATATTCTGATATTCCTCCCCCAGTCAAAGAAGTCTTAAGATAGTCAGAAAACAGGAAAAACATCCATTTTGCTCAGATAGATTCAAATCTTTCTGTTTTACATCTGAGATTTCGAATTGAATTTGTAAACAAATTTATTTTGGCTGCTATCATTTGATTACCCTTTTCCAAACCAATGGATGACATGGCTTCCTCTGATTGTCAGGGAGGAGCTCCTAGTAAGAAAAACAAATAAATGTGATAAGGGAAGGAGAGGGAATAACAGCAATATCATTTAATAGTTCAACATTCTCTGTTACAAAGACAAACTAAAAAAAATATTGACCCTCTACCCTTTCCTGCTACCACCCCTTTCCTTTTTCTGATAAACTCCTTAAGGGTCATAGTGAACTGCTTTTCTTCCCTCACCTCCCTCAACACAATTCAAATACAGAGCTTAGAGGTGTACAAGAGAGGTACGAGAGGTACAAGTTTAGTAGTTCTGATTATTCTCAAGTCACAATGGAGACATGGGTCTAAAAGACCACACTGGCATTTCCCAATGTACCTGGTTCTTCTCTGATTCCAGGCACAGGGAAGGTATACTTGTTTCTGTCAAGAAAAATAAGCATAGCCAAGTGGCTTGTCTGGTCAAGAAAACATGAGTTGAAGAGATGGGTGTCATCATGAGCCTTTAACATCCAGTTCCCATTCTCTGACTTGGACTTCAGTCTTGGGGAGCCCTAGAGCCTGACATTGAGATGATGGGGTCATATACTGTGGATGTGCCCCTCAGCCTGGATCTTCTAGGGATTACAAAGGACAGAGCCCTCACTGACCAATTTCAATTTGGCTAATTTTTATGTGTTTTAATTCTTATTTCATTATGGATAGATCTAGAAATTACTATATTTACTGCCTACCTGCACTGCATGTCTGGCAAGATTGGGCAATATTTATTTTATTAATTTTAAGTCTCTGAAATTTTTTTCTAACCATGGCATTATTAGTCTATTAGCATGAAACAAGAAGGCATTATGGATATTTTGAATATTCGAAATGAGTACTATTTTATATAAAGTATTTTACTAGAATGTGAAATTTTAGCTTTAATAAATAAGGCAATTTACAAACGTGGGGTACGAAATGGATTTTAACAATGAAATTAATATAACTACTAGCCCCCAACCTTCAACTTTGAATATGTTTTTCTCTTCTCCCCCCAAATTTTTCCTAACCTTGTACTTTTTCCTAACCTAGCAATTCCACAACTGCTGTTTAATAAGCTCAGATACCCACACTTCTCTGCTGAAACTGGTCATTGTAAACACCACAACTTGAGGCCAGATGGATGTTCCAATTAGATCTAATGTATGTGTAGCTTAAACTTGAACAGCAAAAGAAATTCTCAGCTCACTTGTGTCTTAGCAATTGTAGCTGCTAATATAGCCAAAGTTATATCCATGGGCCAGTTCTGAGCAACACCTTCTCTTAACAGGACATGTTGTTCTCTTCATTTGTGGCTAAACTAAAAGCTGCTTTTCTCAATCTCCTGTGATTTTTCCTCTTCTCTAATACTTCGGAGTGTTGCTCTACCTACATTTACTCCCTTAGTAATTTCACCCAGTGTCATGTAAGTGCCAACTCCTCTGTGCTTACATTTTGCAGTCCATGCCTCCAGCCTACAGCACTTCCCAGAATCCCACACTCACCTATGTGAGTGCCAACTCAGCATGCCCACTTGGCTATCTAATAGATATCTCAAACCAACATGTCAGATCTGATTCTCCATCTCCTACATTGACATACCAAAGCCTGCTCTTCCTATAGTCTCCCCATCTCAATAGCAGCAACTTGAAGCTTTTCTCCTTTGCATTCTTAAACCCTTTTCTTCACTTTCCTTATTTTCTTTTTCCAATGCTCTTGTTATTAACATACTATGTAATTCAATTATTTATTGTGTTTATTGTTTATATTCTGTATCTACTCCTGGAAAGCAAGTCTTATAAGGACTTTTGTTTAATGTTTCTGCTTCACTGCATAAAAGTTAAAGCATCCTCTGGCTTAAGTGAGTAAGCTTCATATGCACTGCTTATGAATCAGGAGGCTTTTAATTTATTAAAAACATCAATACACAACTGTAATATAAATTACCCCTCTGAAAGACAAAAATCAGAAGCAATCATTTTTCAAAATACATATTGTTATTATTTCAATGTTTCTTGTCTTTTCTTTTTTACTTCTTTTTTTAAATCCTTACCTGAGGATATGTTTTTATCTGTTTTAGAGAGAGATGAAGTGGGGGGGCAAGAGAGAATCACCAATATTAAAGAGAAGTATCAGTCAGTTGCCTCCATACATGCCCCAACTGAAGATCCAACCTGCAACCTAGGTATGTTTCCTGACTAGGAATTGAACCTGCAACCCTTTGATGTACACGATGATGCTCCCACCAAACTGAACCACCCAGTCAGGGCAATTTTTCTTTCCTTTTAATCAAAAACTAAAGTAAATGGAAGTTAACAACAAGAAATGCACTTCTAAAGAATATCTAGCCTCTTTATACTAAAGTACTAAACAAAAACACTATCAACGAATGGCACAACTGCTATATATTTAGATAAATCTACAATGTCAACTTTAATTACTTAGCCCTTATGTTGATATTATTTCTCACCTTTAAGTGTATTAAAGTTGTCATTTTATAAGGTCTAAAATAAGCAAAGACAGTTATAGTTTCACATATGCAATCAGTCTGAAAATTTTTATTTTGCTTAACTTCATGAAAAGAATATTTTAAGTTTATTGAGTTCATATTCCATGAAATTCATATATTTTAAAATACAATCCCATGTTTATATTATATTCAGAGTTGTATAATCACTATTATAATCTAATTTTAGAACACTTTTATCATCCCATAATACAAACTCCATTCCATTAGCAGTCACTTCTTATATCTTCACCCCAGTCCCAGGCACAAACACTAATGTACTTCCTGTTTCTATGAATTTGTCTATTCTGGAAGTTTCAAATAAACAGAATTACACAATATGTTTGTGTGTGAGAGACTGGCTTCTATCACTTAATATAATATTTTTAAAGCTAAGCAATAATGTAGCATGTGTCTCAACATCATTCTTTTTCTGCCTAGTTCATTGTATGCCACACACTTTTATGCATTCAACAGCTGATGGATATTTGGAATGTTTTCACATTTGGGATAACAGGAATAATTCTGCTATGAACATTTATGTGCAAGTTTTTTTGTGTGTGAATGTATGTTTTTATTTTGGTCAGGTACATACCTATGATTCTATAATTGCTGGGTCATGTGGTAACTAACTACATGCTTAACATTTTGAGATGCCACCGAACATCTTTTCCAAAGTAGATATCCCATTTTGCATTGAAAAGGGATATATATTACATTGTTAAGATTAGCATTTTTTGAAATGTTATGGTTTGCTGAAGGGGAAAGTTAAAATTTAAATGATCATAGATGCATTTCAATAATGAAATAAGGCAACATAAGTTGAACAAGACTAAAGATGCCTTGTTACATTGAATTTAGTATTTTATACATTTTACCTTGAAAACATCAGTTTTAGTATTTATCAAAAGAGCATTAATATTTATACACCTGCTCTTCCTATAGTCTCCTGATCTCAATAGTAGCAAGGAAGGTTCCCCTCTGTTTAAAAGATCAGCCATTTGGACTGAGAGCATAGAATCAGGAGGAGATTCCAGACAGAGCAGGAAAGGAGAGAGGCATCAATAGGGCTGACAATCAACTAAATAAACCCCAGAAATAAAGAGAAGGAGGGCCAGAACCCACCATCCAATCACCTTTTGTTTCCACTGGGTATGCATTCCTTGTCTTGGATATGACCCAATATGGCCTGCAGCGCATGACATCAAGGGAGGCCTCCAATCTAAGCAGCTACCAGTTATTATGTCAAAACAACATGGAACAGAGTGCAATGTTCTGAATTTTCTCCAAACCACAGCTAAAGACACATATACTACCTTACCTGGGCAAGTTCTCCAGATGCTGCTGCCCTTAGCACAGGGAGTAATTCACAAAAATGCCTGCTATAACATTATTCAAATAAAAAACAACCTAATTCTCCTTTAAGAGGGAAAAGGTTGGTATTCAATAGTATTATATACAAGTTGAAATAGATATGTGAACTATTTATTAAAACATATAGTGTAATGCTAGTTATATGGTGCTTTAAAATTCTCAAATTTTTATATTTCAAATATATAAGAAAGTTAAAAGAATAGTAAGATGACACCCATAAATTCTCCACCTAAAATAACCAACTGTTAACATTTTGTCACATTTGTTATTTCTCTACATATATCTTCATGAAACATTTGAAAGCAATTTGTAAACCTCATGGCACTTCATATATAAATGCTATATATATCCAAATAACAAGGACATTTTTTCTAAATATCAATAATACCATTGCCATACCCAAGAATGTAAGAATTATTAAAACATATTATTAAAATATAAGAATTATTAAGACAACAATACTACACAAGGTTTACAAATGCACAGTACAAAGGAAGAAAAATACTGTGCATCTCAGAAATTTCCTTAGAGTTCCTCTAAGCAGTAATGGGAAAAAAGAAGAAATGGAGTCAGGGAGGGACATGAAGGAGACTTCTGTTGCACCTGCAGTATTTCTTCTCTAAAGAAAATAAAAATATATATTGCAAAATGTTTATGCTTATTAAATCTGAATTGTTTATACATGTATTTCTCAGACTTAATAGTATATGTTGAAATGTTTCATTAAAAAAAAGAGAGGCTGTGATTAATTGAACTTTACATTGCTCTGGATGAAGAATAGCCACTGATGGTAATAGGAAATAAGTGTGCTTTGTAAATAAGAAATGGCTTAATATCTAAATTTGGTATAGTTCGATACACTATATATTATATATTTGACTAATTAAATATATTAATAAAACCACCACAAGGAATGCATATTGAGGTATATAGCAATATCAGTTGGCTTGGTTTTCAAGACTCATGAACATAGACAAAACTCATGAAGACCAGACCATGAGACAAAGGCAATGCTGAGCAGCACAGCTGCCAGACCTGCTGAAGAAGGTCCCCTGGAGCAAAGCCTACAGAGAGAGGACTAGAGGTAGGTACGTGGGTCCCCAGTGTCTCGCACCACCAGGGTCGCTGACAGTAATCTGACAGTACCTGATGGCAGACTCTAGAAGGATTTGAATCCTGGACTATGGGGTTTTCAACTATAAGATTAGAAATTTTAGCACCCCTACCATGTGACCACAGGCTATATTGCAACGGCGCTATGACTTGACAGAAACCTGGCCCCAGCCCTACCCACCAGCTCAGCACCAGGTGAGCACCAGCGTGCTTGGGAACGAAATCCAAGCCTTACACTCAATATGCTGGTTGCATTCACTTGTAGCTGGTTTCCATGGAGCCTTGTAGGAGGACAATTATTTTTCCTGGGGCACCAACCTGTAGGGGAATTGTCTTCAATAAATTAATGCATTCCTCACAGATGTCAGAGAAATACTTCTCTTCTCTCTAAAGAACATTAATCTAGAAAAAGACTACATTAAGTAAATGATAAAAAATAAATATAGAAGGCTGGCAGGGTAGACTCTAATATATTAAAACATAAAAGAATGACTATATGAGAGGCTATAAAATATAATGGGAAAAGCATTGGAGGATAAATCAGGAGATGTGAATTACAGTTTTTATATTTTCACTGTTCATTTGAGTGATGTTGGGCAATCCACTAACATTTTTGAATAAATAAATAAATAAATTTAATCTGGAAAGAAAATAATTGTTCATAAACTCTTTAGACTTATGTCTGTTTCTTAAAAGTCTGAATTATAAATGACCAATTAATTAATTTTGGTTATGGTAAGAAAAATAGTATATTTCTGACTGAGTCATTCTGATTTGGAGTGAAAAGTACCACTATTTAAAACTATCTATTGTTATTTTATTTTTTTAAAGAAATAAAAATGATTTTGATGAAACAGGACAGAACCTCAATCATTTCATCAGCCACTCCAGAAGCAGAGGCATTACTAAGTATAAAGTACCTACATAAATCCATACAAATGATACGTTAAAATGTGCATGATTGTGAAATTTTACATTCCAAAAATGAAATTACTTTTTTCTAATTTCTTTATATGAACCATCACACATATTCTACTTTAACATAAAACATTTAAAGAGTTTCAAACATATACTTAGTTCTGTTAAATCACTAACCCAGTCATTCATAATCTTCTACCATATTCCTGGTATAGTATAACCCTAGATATTATAGGTTTTTTATGACCATGAGGGAAATGAGTGTCCTTTAAACTTTTTTACTCCTGATTTATTCTGATCTTTATTTTTGTTATTATTTGTATTCTAATTTATAACAGTCCTTATTCCTCTTTGGGAAAACTGTATAGCAATATGCAGAGTTTGTGAAAAGTAGGTTTAGTATTGACAAATGGAAAATAATACAATAATTAATAAATAATAATACAGGAATAAACTGTGTTTTGTGTACTCACAACTGTAAACTTACTTTTTGCTCCACTCTGTATATATATAATGTACCATTGATACAGTAATTTCAGTTTATGCTTTCTGTTTTCTGTTTATTAACAAATACTTTTTAACTAGATTCTCAGTGGTTAATCCTAGTTTTGTCTACTCTTTTGAATACTATAACTTTGCAGTATTAAAAACTGAAAAAAATATGGTCATGAATAATCAACATAAGACTGGTATTTTGAAGGAAAAAAACTAAGGTATGTGACTTCATAAGTTTTTCTAAATATCATGCCCCAGCGCTTGAAAAATTGAGGGGAACCTTTAGAATATTATAGATAAGGACTTCTGTTAATTTAACATTTTCACTAATCTCATCTCTTGCTCATCCCATTCTCTGAACTTATCATTCTACTATCTTTAATGGTATAACTGGAAAAGAAGATAAAAACAAGAAAATGAAAATGGCTAATACTGTATAGGACTTTGTATTTAACATCTGTACATATAATTTTATTTCATCTCCTTAGCAAACCTGTTAGTAGATATGAAAAATCACATTCAAGCAAGTCATGAGGTTTGCGACAGAATTCATAGCTCATATATTGTGAATTTGTGACAAGAATGCTAATCTTTAGATTCTGGATTTTCTTACAGGACAGCTTTAGCTCTTACAATAGGTAATAGGATATCTGGTTGACTACTTCTCCACTTCCTAAAGTCCTGTTCTGGAATCCAGTAGAAAAGATTGTGTACATGAGTACTTTCTTTCTGTGTAAATAGATTAGAATCATCCCAAGGTTCCACGGCATCCTAAAGCTTTTGTCTCACCTTGTCTTTAATTTATTACTAGTAAATCTCCAAAACATACACTGTGTTTCTACAGGAAGTCTAGGCACCTCCCAAGTATCATGGAGGATGCATCAGGGGTCTCAGCAGAACCTAGTACAATGTGTGGATGTACCAAATGCTTGAGAAATGTTAGATACCAACATCATTATCCCTTTCACTCCACCCTTCTCTACTTATCACCTTTACCCTTCACAAAATACTTCATGTACTTCCCTCCCCCAGGCTCATCAGGCCTGGGAATGCTAAATGTTGTCCTTTTGTTTCTCAGCACACACCTAACAAAAGGTTAAAGTGTTCAACAGATAATATTAAGGCTTTTTTTTTTAAAGATTTTATTTATTTATTTTTAGAGAGAGAGGAAGGGAGGGAGAAAGAGAGGTAAAGGAACATCAATATGTGGTTGCCTCTCACATGCCCCACACTGGGGACCTGGCCTGCAACCTAGGCATGTGCCCTGACTGGGAATCCAAGCAGTGACCCTTGGTGTGAAGCTGGCACTCAATCCACTGAGCCCCACCAGCCAGGGATGGTACTAAGACTTTCGTATGGCATAATGAGATTGTGATGCAGGGAAGAAAACACTCCTGAACATTTTTCAAGTTATTACCCCAACTAGTATCTCTTTTTTTGCCACATTTTCTGCTTGGCCATGTCCTGTCTTTGACCTTGTGCCAGGTTGTTGATATTTCCTATCTCTCCTGTTAGCATCCGCTGTCTGCCGCACCCTGTCTCTCAAACTCCAAGCTTCAAATTGCTGCCTCTGGCCCAATTGCAAGAAGCCAAAAATAATTTCACATCATAATCATCTCTTCATTCAAGAAATACAGTCCTTTCACATTTTTCTGCAAGGCAATTAATTCTTGATTATCACAAACTTTGATATTTTTGAATAGATATTGTTTCACTTTGGGTAACCAATTAAATGATTGGTGTTTTTCAAAGAAGAAAGCCAAGAACCTCAAAAGCAGATGTAATACGATATTTTAAGCTGCAGAAATATTAATAAACATTTTTCACTTTCTTTTTCTTCTTTTTTAGCCATCAAAAACTCAGAGATTCATTTCCCACATAAGATTTAAACTCAAGTCTTCACTCCACCCCCAAAGTACCTGCAGAGACTGCTTTTCCCAAGATAATCGGTAGCTTAATTTAGACACAGAAGTATAGTGGCAGTAGATAATATTAGTAACATTCCAGATCCAAAGCCAAGGTCCAGCTTCTTCCAATTACAATCATTCTTTAAAAAAAAATATAGAAAGAAAGCAAGGATTATAATCTGTGAGTCATTTTTCCTTCAAAATTTGGATTAGACATAATTTGTAAATGTGGTTTCTGTACTAATATGATTATTTACTTGAGAAAAAGGTGTAATCATAGTATCTTCCTGTTTTATTTGCATGATTGTTTTGATCATATAGTCTCTGTACTAAAATTACTTTGTTTATTCTTATAAATCATTTATTCAATCTGATCTTTTCCCACATACATTTTTTTAAAAGCTTTGACTAGCATTGGAGGGTACCAGGATGTTTAGAGAAACTGAAAAATAAAACTAGAAATAATTTTCATCAGAAGTGGTGAAGATGGTTAAGCAAAATAACATAAACACTGAAGAGGTAAGAATTTATAGGGTTATCCTTGAGCTCAAGGTTTTATTCTAAATAACAAAGTTAAAGACATCCAGGTGACCTTTGAGACAATCTCAGACAACCCTGTGTTGTGCAAATAAGAAAACCAAGTCCTCCTGTGAGGAGAAGTGCAGTCTAGTTTGGAGCCTAGATCCCCATTCCGTGTCACCACAGAGACCAGGATTCCACACCCTCCACCTACCTCACAAGGCAGTTAGGGTGCTCCATCTATTATACTTGCATTTATATAGATGACATTTTATGAAGTCTGTTTTTCCAGTGGTTTTCTCAACAAAAGATAAACAGTTCCTTTAAAATGTAGCCTCTTTGCATAGTGCAATGTTATTGTATGACATTGTGAAGCTCATTTGTCTCTTCCTCCATGAAGTTTTGTTTCCAAAGCAGAGGAGAGTATATTTGTTCCAAAAGAGGAAAGAACGTCTGTCCAACTCAACATCCTCAGCCCTGCTTACCCTAGAAAAAAGGCAGAGATGTCTTTAGACAAGACAAACAAATCTGGTTTTATCTCATTTGAAACATATCATAAATTTAAAATTCTGCTTTATCAATTATAATAGTACAGGGTTGTGCTATATAGATAGATAGATAGATAGATAGATAGCTTATTTATTTATTTATTTATTTAATATAAGAGCCAGTTCACTCAGGTGATAGCGGTTACCTTGCATATGCCCACTACAATTCACTTCACTTTTCATTAAATGTGAATTAACCTGAAACTAACCTAGACTATAAAAGTGCAAGAGGCGTGTGATAGCATAGCATAAAGCTGGCATTAAATCAGCAGAAACACAACATCAGATTTTCTATTGAGGTTGCTTTGCAGACTGTAAATACGGATCATTCTTCCATGAAGTTATAGATATTCTCAATGCGTACAGCTGACCTATGGCACAGCCTGCTTTTAAGTCAGGGGAATGAAAGCAAATTTAGATGTGGCGGTAATCATATTTTCATAATGAAAATGAAAGCTGGAAAAAATGCCTAATTATAGTATCTAATTTGCAGTAATATTATTTCTTACTGCATGCTGTACACTAAATGGTATTCATGAGAATGCTAATGAAGTCATTTATTGACACAAGCCTTCCTCTAAAGCTACTCAGGCTTACTCCTTCAAATATTAGAGAATTGCTGTGGTTTAAAAATATAAAAAGGAAAAACTATGTAATTATCATAACTGTGTATCTATGATAGAGTTTCTATTCCAAAACTTTGTCATGAAGCAACATTAATACCTTTTAAACACATGAGTATTTATTCTCTCCTGATTTATGTGATTTTTATTATTATGGAAAATTTATTAAATGTTATGTGAAAGTTATTCAATTAAGAAAGAAAAATACTCACCACTTTCATACAACTGCTGTTTTCATTTTCGTGTATATCCTTCCCATTCATTTCTCACATTGGCTCCTTTCAATCTCTGTGTGATCTTGATAGAATTTTAATGCCATTCCATATTCAGCCTTCTGATAAGATACCTCAAGCTAAAGAGAGTGACTGCAAAATTATCCTGTGGTTTTCCTGAGGCATCCTGGATGTGAGCAGAAACTCTTAGATGTTGTAAATAGTATAAAAAAACCTTTGTATTAAGAAAGACAAATACCATATGATCTCACCTATAAGTGGAACCTAATCAACGAAACAAACAAGCAAGCAAAATATAACCAGAAGCATTGCAATAAAGAACAAACTAACAGTAACCTCAGGGGAGACAGGAGAGGGGGAATGGGAGGAAATAGGGGCAGGTCCATCAAGGAACATGTATGAAGGACACATGGACAAAGCCAAAGGGGGTAGGTGCCAGGGTAGGAGGTGGGGATGGGTGGGGCAGGGGGGTGGTGAAAATGGAGACAACTGTACTTGATCAACAATAAAAAAAGTAAGAGAGAGAGGTGGGGGAGAGAGATCTCCAAATTCTCATGTTGGTGAATTCTATAAACTATGTATCTTAGCTCTAATGATAATTAGAGGCAGCTTTAATCTAGGGCAGCTTTCTAGAACTTATAAAATGGTCCTGTAGAAATGTTTGCAAATGATTCATACAAATTTCTAGTACAAACAAACCCCCTGTTATCAATCTTCTTTGCAGATAAGAAACCAAGTCTCCTATGTTCACCTTATTTACCCCTCAGAAGGGAGTGTGGGATTAGCAGCACCCAGCCGGAGGTGGCCTCGCCTCTCACTGCTCTCCACCATACTGCTTCCCAGAAGTGCCCACTGGGAACAATGGACGTCCCTATCTACCTGTGTGTTTCAGGTTCATGATGGCAGAACAAGAACTTGGAATGATGTAATTTAATTCTAGTATTGTTCCTGTTCCAAATCCAACATAAACTGCCCGATGTGATTGTAACTGATTTTGGACTTTTCTTGATTAAAAGCAAGCATGGACTAAATAAATAAATAAATAGCAGTTATATGGTGATATAGCACATCTGTGACTTTCTCTGAAATATTTTCAATGGAACAGTTTAAAACTGAAAATACTAAACTTTTAATGATAACTATACCTCATCAATAACTGACCCAATTACAGGTTCTATGCTTGTGTTCATTTTTAAAATTTTTTTTTAGTCTCAGGAATCAAACATTGAAACAATGCCAAAGTGGTAGAAAATTTTTTAAGCGAGGGGATTGTAAGAGTTGATGGGATTCTCAAAAGGCTGAAAAATATATGAGAAAGAACTATAGGTCTCCATAAAAATTTGCCTTCTGCTAGCTTCCAAGTCACAAGTTTAGAATGTTTTCTCTTCTTTCTGATAAGTAGCTATGTGGCCTTGAGCAAACTACTCCCTTTGTTAGGGTATCTTTATCTGTAAATGAAAATATCTCTTCAGTGATCTACCTCATTGCAATGATAGAAAAAGAAAAGACTATGCCAAAAAAAACTTACTATCACTTTTATTCCATTTCCTATTTTATTAACTTCAATCTATCAATCATTGGTTTTAACATAGGGCTCTATTTACTCCGAAATGCCTTCAAGAGCCCATATCATCATCTGTATCTTTATTGTAAGTCATTAAATGACAGGACATCCAAACTACAAAGACTGAAAATTTTGGAATACGCTTACAGAAATAATGTGAAGATTTGACTCACTACTCTTTCTACCCTAAAACCTTTCCCTACTTCCCTAGAAACATCAGCCTTTTCGGGTATCTTTGTTCACATAATTGATTATTTAC
This sequence comes from Glossophaga mutica, assembly GCA_039655065.1. Lineage (NCBI taxonomy): Eukaryota > Metazoa > Chordata > Mammalia > Chiroptera > Phyllostomidae > Glossophaga > Glossophaga mutica. Next base: position 167,516,088 of record CM077304.1, on the reverse strand, counting down.
CTAAAATGTTTTCCCTCTTTTCTTCCTCTACATAAAACCCTGCTCATCCTTGAAGCCTAGCCCTCAGTGAGCTTTCAGTTCTAACCACACATATTGTATTTGGCTCACAATTTAAACCTCTGCCCTTGCTCGCAAACTATTTGATATGTGTTAGATTTGTATTCTAACACACACAATGTCCATTCGATGTGCACTGAGGAGGAATGATATATATTATACACTGGTGTCAAGCATACTGGTGTTGGAGTTATTGGTGCTTATATTTGTTGTTATATGGCCTTGAAAAAGTTATCCAATTAGTCTTATTTTCCTTATCTTTAAAATACAAAATTGTTATTGCACATACTGAAAAGTATATAATGCATTTGGATAAGGCCTAACACACAATATACTCTCAAAAAAATATAGTTGATATGGTTGTTAATATTATTTACTTTTTCTTTTGTAATTCCTAACATGGTACTTGCCACATGATTTGTGATTCATAAATATCTGTTGTGTGAATAATAACTGTGATGTTATCAATAACACCTTGATAACTGTGATGTTGAGAACAACAGCAATGGACATGATTTAAGTTGTGTTAAAACAGATTTTTATTTACCATAATTATATTTGGAGTTAGCGATTTGGTTCACTGTACTACCCAATCTCAATACCATGGAATTTTATCTTATTATTAAAGTAACACTAGTCATTTTTATGGATGTTCCCTCTTTGATCAGTCAAGTGTCTCAAATAACAACCATTTGAAGTCAGAAAATAATAAGAACTGAAGTACACATCAAGGTGTAGAGATAATAGAGCTAATGGATGATTTCCTTTCTGAATGTCTCCATATCGTCCTATGAACACGTTCATTTAGAGATGCTCTGAACAAGCATTTTCTCCAAATGCCTAAAAACCAGGGGTTATCAAAATATTCTGCTTAGCGGAGAATATTAACATCCTGTTATGAACTTTTGAGATCAAAAATAAACTGGAAATGAAATCAAGAATAAATTAGAAACATTACTAAATAAAATTATAGCTACAAGTGACTTCTCAAAAGTTTTCATGGTTACATTTTGAAAGCTTCACAGTTATTGCAGAGGAGCAGTGATTTCTCTTCACTGACCTTCCTGGGTTGCTGCTGCAGTCAGTATACTGCTCATCAACAACGAAAAATGATGTTCACTTTCAAATGAAGTCGATGAAGAAGCATCATGTTTGGAGGTAAGTCATTTATTTCCCAACTCTCCACTAGTTTCTTTGTCTTTGTGTATTTTTCTTTTACATTTGTATTAAAATGATTTATCATTGACATGATTTTTATGTTTTTCCTTCTCATGAAATTTTGAGTTGGCAGTCTACATTTATTTCATCTTCACTACAGGGGAGAAATTGCAAAATAAATTATTTGCTAGAGAAACTAGGGCTAAATGGAATTAAATATCTGAGAATCACGCAGAGTTCTTATTTTGTTTAATTTATAAATGTTATTACACAAAACATCTGTAAACATTGACTTTGCTCTTATGGTGTAGTTTAATATTTCATATTCTGCCTTATATTATCAAGAGTTTTATAATATTAATTGGTTAAAAGTACATATTCTTTCAAAAGTTATCCTGACGATGCATTCACAATGAAGCTGGTAGTGACTGATACCTACTTCAAGGGTCTGGTGAGAAAAGGGATTCCATGTCACCTAAACCCAGAGCTTTAGAAGCTATACACATAATTTCTAAGAGGTAGCAACAATTGACATGTCTTTCACCAGGTAAATGGATAAACAAAATGTCCTGATTTGGACACTTTTGGGTCCTTTGGATGATTCACCAAGTCATGTTGAGTGAAAAAAGACAGCCTAAAATCTTTACATCATATGATTTCAATTACATAGCATTCTGCAAAGGACAAAACTAGGCTGACTGAACCCATCAGTAGTTTCCAAGAGCCAGTGTGGAGGGGAGGTTTTGTCTACAATGGGACAGCAGGAGGGGAATTCAGGGGAGAAAAAGAAGGTACTGTGCCCTAATTGTTGTAATGGTCATGTGGATCTATATGTATTTGATAAAATCTATGGAACTGTGTCCAAGAAAAGTCTATTGGACTATATTCTAATTAAAAAATAAACTTCTTTTAAAAAAATTGTGGTCTCTGGTTCACTCTGTCAACTTTATATAAATGCTTTCTCTTATAGCAAATTCCCAGTCTAATCTTTTCAATCCAAGCCAGCGAAACCAATAGGTGTCTGTTCACAGAAAATGTATCAGTACATATGCGGCCCCCGTATTTAAAAAAGAGAGCTCCTGAACACCTATACTCTTCTCTTCTCTTTTCTTATCAAATCACTGTCTTCTCTAAAAATTATATTTGTCAACCATCAATACCAACCTCTAATGATAAGATTTTTATTTGTATTGAATTTACTGTAGTGGCACTGGTTAACAAAATTATACAGGTTTTAGGTGCACAATTCCAAAACACATCATCTGCACATTGTATTGTGTGCTTACTACCTGGAGTCAAGTGTCTGTCCATCAGCCTTTAATTCCCCTGATACCCTCCCCCACCTCTACTACTCCCCTCCCCCCAGTAATCACCACACTGGTGATTGTCAGTGACCATGAGTTCTTTTTTTTTTCTTTTTTGCTCAATCCCTCTACCCTTCTTACTGAGGCCCCCCAACAGATCATAGCTCTAATGTTTCTACATTTATTCTTTTATGTGTTCTTTTTTGTTGTACTTGATTTGTCGCCCTCAGTAGATTTTAATATCAACAAAAGTAGGTATCAGAAAATTAAAAAATTTTAGGTTTGGCAAAACATAAATTTAAAATATTATAATTTATTCTACCAATATTTGATTTCCCTCTGAATTAACATATTAAGTAAATGTCCCTGGAGTGTACACATTAAAGCAATTCTTCTCTATTGATATCTTCTTTTGTTAGGAAATTCTCATTATTGATTCAAAAAATATGTAAAATATTTATTAAGCAATTACTAACTGTTGACGCTCTTTGAATTTTTAGAGTCAATATGCTTTCCAAGAAGTATCATCCATGCATTAAATATATTTATGCCCTGGCCAGTGTGGCTGAGTTGGTTGGAGTGTAGTTCCATAAACCAAAGGTGGCAGGTCTGATTCCCACTCAGGGTCAGGGGGAATACCTAAGCTGCGGGTTTGATCCTGGGCGGGTGTGAGTATGAGAGGCAACTGATCAATGTTTCTCTCTCACACTGATGTTTCTCTCTCTCTCTAATTCTCTCCCCTCCCCTCTTTAAAATCAATGGGCATGTCTTGAATGAGAAGAAAATACATATAATTTATGAAATATGTACAGTATATTTGTTTTAGCCATATTAGCTTAAGATCTGGTGAGGCTTGGTGCAGATTAAGAGGTAGAGTCATTGCAAGGAGTTTCATAGTTTTGGTTTGTTGCTGTGATTGTTCTAATACTCCCAGTTCCCTGGGTAGAAATAGCATAGCACCGCTCATACTAAGGTTCAGTCACAAGGCAGAGGGAGGGTGACTGTGAGCAAGTGTTTGTTTTTTTGTTTTGGGTTTTTTTTTTTTTTTTTTTTGAGAAGGGAAAGGTGGGGCAGGGCAGAAAGGCTCAGGATTGGCTAATGTGAATAATACTGGGTTCAAGAGCCTAGGGGCAGTTACTTGTTTTCTGGTACCTGGCCCTGAGGCAATTAAGATTCAGGTATACTGTGGCCAGGAGTATGAGAGGAAGATGAGGGAGGAGGTGGGGGTGTGAATTCAATGAGCTGCTCAAGAAAGGAAATTGGCCAGGCTCTGGCAAAAGCCTCAAAACTAGGTCAAGATAGCATTAAAAAAAAAAGAAAACCTTATGACAAAATTTTATAAACTGTAAGGAATCTAGGTTCTCCTTACAAATTGTGAAGACTCCAATAACTACTCAAGACTTCTAACATCACCACCCTGGTTCAAGTTACCATTGTTCTTCACGGGACTGTTATAGTATCTTAACTCTCCTTGCTATTTACCACAGCAAGGAGAGTTTAGATACCCAGCACTTCACTCTCCTCCCCAACATGGCACCTGGAGTAAACCCTTATAAAACATGAGTTATATAACTACTCAGCTTGTAATATTCAGTGGCATCCCACCTCTTCTGTAGTAAAGTTTATAATCTTTGGAGTGGTCTATATTAGGTTATACCATTTGCCATTCTCAAATACTCTCAGTAACTTTCTGACCTCTTTTATTTTCTTCTTCTTAGCTCACTTCTCTCTAGGAACAAGGTTCTTCATGCTCCTGCAGGCAAGAGGAAAGGTTCATTTGATGTAAACCCTGAGAAAGAATTTACTCCCTGAGATGGACTCCCCATGATCAACCAAGAGCCCAAATTTTATGAATAATAAAAGCCTACGGCAATTTGCTGATAGGGACCCCTCACATACTCTAGATATCCAGAAGAACTTCAGACTGAACTCTTGGCCTCCCACACTCTGCCCCATGTGTTTATGCAATCAGCATCAAACAGTGCAGGGAAATCCCGGCTTCACCTTCCTACCAGCTGAATGAGACCTGCCCTGTCTAATCAGAACTACACAATTTGGATACCTCGGGTATAACACCGATGTAATTGGAAATCTGGATGGGAACTTTTGCTATAAAAGCCTGCCTCCCTTTTGTCTATGTGGAACATAACAGGTTAATACCTGAAACTGTCTCCAGGTTTGCAGTTCTTTTTGCTCAAATAAATGCTTGTTATTTTTTTTTACATTTTTTATATTTTAATTTTTTTCAATTATTTTAATTTTTCAGGGTTTACATTTAATGTTATTTTGCATTAGTTTCAAGTGTGCATCATAGTGGTGAGACAATCATATACTTTACAAAGTATTCCCTTTGATACTTCCAGTACCCAAATAGCAACATGCATAATTATTACAATATTATTGACTATATTTCCTATGCTTTGCATCCCCAAGATTATTTTGTAACTACCAATTTGTACTTCTCAAGTACTTTACCTTTTTCACCCAGTCTTCCAATGCTACTCCCCTCTAGCAACGATCAACGTGTTTTCTGTATCTATGAGGCTGCTTCTGTTTTGTTTGTTCATTTATATTGTTCTTTAGATTTCACATATAAGTAAAATGATATGGTATTTGTCTTTCTTTGACTGACTTATATCACTTAGCCTAATACCCACTAGGTCAGTTCATGCTGTTGCAAATGGTAAGATTTCATTCTTTTTTATGGTCAAGTAATATCTCATTGTGTACAAAGTCTGTACGAAAAAGCCCCGCCATTGTTAATATAATGAAAATGGTTTGTGTTACATTGATGTAACCTGGCAGCCAAGAAGAGTGGACTGGGATGCACATGCTTAGATAATGATAACTTCATTGTACTAGTCAGTGGGGTAGGTAGATGCCATTGAGTGAGCCTGTGTACTGTGTGGCCATCACATTCAAAATGACTGAGTGAGTAGAGCAACGAATCTGCATCAAATTTTGCAGTAAGCTTGAACATTTCCCTGTGGAAACTATTCAGATGATTCAGAAGGCTGCAGCTATAGGCAACAGGTGACTGATTGGCAGCTTCATCACAACAACGTGCCACTCATGCATCACGTCTTGTACAGAGTTTTTTGGTGAAACCAAATCACCCAGGTGACTCAGACTGCCTACGGTCCAGATGTGGTGCCCTGCAACTTCTGGCCATTCCCAAAATTAAATCATCTGTTGCTACTTCTACTGGATTTCTTTTGAAAAGCTGTATATAAAAAAGAAGCCCTCCTCCCCACTCAATACATCCTATTGTTATTACGGCCAGCACATGTCTCTCTTATTGGATTTGTATATCCCATGGACCTTTAGCTGTTTATGTATAAAAGTTATAGCACAGTGCTTTCTGAGTTATAAATTAAGGAATGCTTAGATATAGCTCACTGCTAAGTAATATGAGTGGAATGATGACTACCAAGAAGACAAAAGAACTCAATTCCTGGCAAAATAAATGAGGGTAAATGGAGATTCCTTTTAGAAAATCTTTTATTGGGGGAGAGAGAAACTCAATATTGAACGATGCAAATGAAGAGAGAATAACTCATATCAGTAAGAGTCTTTGTATCTCTCCAACGGGCAAAGTCAAGTCTATGATAAGCCAGTACCTGCATTTGCCATGGTCTGGAGCCCAAGGCATCTCTCTTCCACTCTCCACCCTTTCTCAGGCTGCCAATAATGCACACAGTGAATAACAAGCAGACTGTCCCTCACCTTGACAAATACAGCTGTGCCCTGGATGTCTCCCTGCACACTACTGGCAGGTAATTGACATAGCCACCCAGAAACTGATCGGCTGACCATATAATTTATATGGGGAAACACAGAACCTAGAATTGCCAAAACATTCTTGAAAAAGAATTAAAAAATACAAGAATCACTTTATTTCACAATTGCAGTAATCAAGACAATGTAGAGGTGGCATTAGAACGAACATACGGGTCAATGGAACAGAACTGGCAGTCAAAGGACATGTGACCAAGGTGTAGGGGATAATGGAGGAAGGATATTCTTTTCAACAAAATGGACACGCATGTGCCCCCAGTCCCCTGAAAATGAACCTCAAGCTTTATTTCACACCACATGCAAAAAGTAATTTAGAATGGATCTTACAGCTAAATATAAAACCTGAAACTTTAAAATTTCTAATATGAAATAAGAAAAAAACTTTAATCTTGAGTTAGACAAAGAATTTCTTACTTATTAATCATAAAATGATTAATTGTACATGTCCACTTAGAATGCAGTGAATAGCCCTGGCTGGTGTGGCTCGGTGGATTGAGTGTTGGCCTGCAAACCAAAGGGTTGTCAATTTAATCCCCAGTCAAGGCACATGCCTGGGTTGCAGGCCAGATCCTCAGTAGGGGGTGCATGAGAGGCAACCACACATTGATGTTTCTCTCCCTCTCTTTGTCCTTCCCTTCTCTTCTCTCTAAAAATAAATAAATAAAATCTTTCAAAAAAAGAATACAGTTAACATAGTTAGCTATTTGGCCAAACACTGGTTTAGATATTGCTTTAAAGACATTTGTTTAGATGTGATTAACATTTACACTCAGTTGACTTTAATGTTACCCAGCATAGTGTGGGTGAGCCTCAAACAATCAGTTGAAGGTCTTAAGAGCAAAGACCAAGCTTTCCCAATGAAGCAGTTCTGCCTCCAGACTACAACATAAAATTCTGAGTTTCCAGACTTCAAATATAAGGTATAATATCAACTCTTCTTTTTTAAAGTTGTGATCAAAACAAAACAAACTGTCCATAAGATCTACCTTCTTAACGAATTAAGTACAATAGTGTACTGAAGATTTCTAGAATTTTTTCATCTTGAAGGACTAAAACTTTATAACCTTTGAACAGCAATTCTCCATATCCCTTTCCCCCAGCTCTTGGCAACCACTAGTCTACTTTTTGCTTCTGTGATTTGACTACTTCAAATATCTCATATAAATGGAACCATGCATTATTTGTCTTTCTGTGCCTAGCTTATTTCATTAAACATAATGTCCTCAAAGTTCATCTATGTTGTAGCATATGAAAGGATTTCCTTCTTTTTTTAACAGTTGGATAATATTTTATTGCATGTATGTACCACATTTTCTTTATCCTTTCATCAGTCAATGGATATTTATGTTGTTTCCAACTCTTGGTTATTATAAATAATGCTGCAGTGAACATGAGAGTGCAGCTATCGCTTCAATGTGCAGCTGGCTGGCTTGCCCTATAGATTTTTAGACTTACCAGCCCTCATATCCACAAACATGGGAGCCAATTTCTTAAGTCTCTGTCTCTGCCTCTCCCTCTCTCTTTCTTAATATATCCTGTTATCTTATTGGTTTTCTTGAAAACTCTGACTAATACAAAAGATACTGATACTAAAATGAGAAAAATCACAAACAGGAGAAAACTTACAACCACATATCTAGTAAAATGTCTGTATTGAATACACATAAACAATTTTTTTAAACTTAAGAAGAGAAACAAGTCAATGGGTAAAGGATTTGAACAGACATTTCATTAAAGAATATATATCAATAATCAATGTAGCTTGCAATAAGCACATGAATTAATACTCAACATAATTAGTCATTAGGTGAATACAAATTAAAATAATGATTAGATACTTTTCTGCACCAACCTTAGTGGCTAAAATGAAAATCTGGTAATATGAAGTGCGGATAAACATTTGGAGCAACTGAAGCTCTTATAAATTGCTCTTGAGAATGTAAATGGCATGACCACTTTGTAATAGTATTGAACATACACATACTACATAGCCTAGAAATCCCCCTCTCGCCAAGGGAATTGAAACACATATCTACACAATGACATATATATCAATAGTTTAGCATTTTTATTTATAATCACTCAAAACTGCTAACATCACATATTTTCTTTAACTGGCAAAAGGATAAATAAGTGGTGGAATATCTACACACTAAATAATAGTATTCAACAATAAAAAGCAGAAAACTACTGACACATGCAACAACTTGGATCAATTTCAAAAGCATCATATGGAATGAAGTAAAAATGACAAAAAACCTACATATTAAATAATTCTACACATGTGCCATTTTTGAAAGGGGAAACTCATTGATATAGAAATCAGATTAGGGATGGGATTTTGGTGTGATGGTACTATTCTTACTTTGAATGTGATGATTATTACATGTCTATATGCACTTGTCAGATCTCATCAAGACACACAATTAAAAGGTATAAATTTTACCTTAAAATTATACTTCAATAAAGTTGACTTTAAAATAAAATAAAATATGAAGAATGATCTGACTTATCAAAATTTTCTATAATGTGTTACAAGTAATGGCTAAAATTGAAATTAGGAGGAATTTCAAATGTGGTGTTCTCTTAGCAATGAGAGTTCCTCCTGGAAATGGAAATGTTAGAGCATTAAATTTCAACTGTTTATAAAACTGAAAATAAATTTGATCATAAGTTTGGGAGCTTGCTCCTGGGAATGCAGGCTGGTGCAGCCACTGTGGAAAGTAACATGGACATAACACAAAAAATTAAAAAATGGGTCTGCCTTTTGACCTAGTGATGCCACTTCTGGGAATATATCTGAAGAAACCCAAAGCACTCATTTGAAAGAACATAAGCACCCATATGTTCCTTTCAGCATTATTCACAATTGCCTACGGAAGCAGCCAAGTTTCCATCAGTAGACAAGTCAATAAAACAACTATGGACATTTACACAATGAAATACAACTCAGCTATAAAAAGGAAGAAAATTTTACTGTTTGGACATGGAGAACATCATACTACATGAAAGAAGCCAGTCAGAGAAAGACAAATACTTTATTATTTTACTCATATGTGGACTCTAATGTACAAACTGAACTAACAAGCAAAATAGAGACAGACTCATAGAGAGCAGGGTGACAACTCTTGAACGGAGAGGTTAGGGTGTCAAGGAATCGAGCAAAATGGGGAAAGTAATCATGGGCATGGACAACAGTCTCATGACTGTAGGGGGAGGATGGTATAAAGGGGTTAAAAGGTAATGGAAAAATACAACAAAAATTTTTAAAAATAAATAAAAGAAAATAAAAATATTAGTTTCTTATTTTATTACTATTCATTATTGATATTAACAGGTCATTAAGAGTTAATTGGCCATTCATGTTAAAATTAAAATGATTATTTTGACTTATGGAATTTTAAAGAAAAATCTATAGAGAAACAACAGCAAAGGGGAGGAAGTCAGGATTTAAATCAATGATTTGGAACAAAAGGAAGAAATAAGCATTCAACCAGTACAGCAAGAAGAAACAAGAATTTTTTTAAAAATGAGCCCTGGCTACTGTGGCTCAATGGAATGAGCACTAGTCTGAGAGCCAAAGGGTCACTGGTTTGATTCCCAGTCAGGTCACATGGATAGGTTACAGGCCAGGTCCCCAGTAGGGAGCATGCGAGAGACAACCACACATTGATGTTTTTCTCCCTCTTTCTCCTTCCCTTCTCCTCTCTCTAAAAATAAATAAATAAAATCTTAAAAAAAAACAAGGGTAGTATAAGAAGCTTCTGGGCCATCTCCAAAAATAACAACATCTGAATCATAAGGAAACCAGAAGGAGAAGAGGAAGAGCAAGAAATTGTAAAATTATTTGAAAAATAATTAAAGAAAACTTCCCTAATTTGGCAAAGGAAACAGACATACAAGTCCAGGAAGCACAGATTCCCAAACAGAGTACCCAAAGAGGACCACACTAATACACATCATAATTATAATGCCAAAGGTTAAAGATAAAAAGAGAATCTTAAAAGCACCAAGAGCAAAGCAGAGAGTTACTGACAAAGGAGTTCCCACAAGACTATCATATGATTTCTCAAAAGAAGCTTCACAAGCAAGAAGGGACTGACAAAAAGTATTCAAAGTGATGAAAAGCAAGGACCTACAACCAAGATTACTCTATCCAGCAAAGCTATTACTTAGAATGGAAAAGCAGATAAAGTGTTTGCCAGACAAGGTAAAGCTAAAGGAGTTCATCATCATCAAGCCATTACTACATGAAATGTTAAGGAGACTTTTTTAAGAAAAAGAAGAAGATCAAAACAATGAACTGTAAAATGACAACAAATTCACAACTATCAACAACTGAATCTAAAATAGTAATAAGTAGAAGAAGCAGTGAACAACCAGAATAAGAACAGGATCAAAGATAAGGAGGTCATTGGGAGGGTTATCAGCTAGGAGGGGGAATAGGGAGAATAGGGGGAAAGGTGTAGGGATTAAGAAGCATAATTGGTAGGTACAAAGTAGACAGGGGGGTGTTAAGGATAGTATAGGAAATGGAGAAGCCAAAGAACTTATACGCATGACCTATGGACATGAACTAAGGGAGGGGAGTGCTGGAGGGAAGGGGGGTATGGGGCAGAAGGGGGCAAAAAGGGAAAACTTGAGACAACTGTAACAGCATAAATAAAATATATTTTTTAAAAATAAGTGAATTGAAATGGTGACAACTCTAAAATTTCTATTGGCCATTATGTCACTGAAGCATTTTAAAAGTTTTATTCACTTCTTAAGATGCTGAATTAAAATTTTTAACTACAATGGAACTGTAGAGAAAATGCATTTGAGAAGATTAATTAAAAATGTATTATTTTGAGGTTAATTTGTTTTTAACTATAGCTACAGAAATTCAACCTGTTGGTCCTTCATGTGAGGCAGACTTTTGATGAAAATAAAAATGACAGGTCTCAAAAACATTTGCAAACTTCAGATTAAATTTTTTATTTTAAATCAAAGAAATAATTTTATTAAACAGCATAAGTATGAAAAGTAATTTTATAGTACTCAAATATTAAGAGAATTAATGTTTTTTAATTTGATACATTAAGTTGAAAATAATTCTCCTCTAATTTAAGATGGTAAAATTTTGGTTGCGTTAAACTAAGGTGTTTTAAAGAAAAAAATATTCAAGAGGAAGAGAGAAATAATGTCTCAAATGAGAGCACATAATACCACCGAATTTCTCTTATATGTAAGTCACTGTTACTACCCTTTCTGTAAAAGTCTATCAAGTACTAAACACTTTCACCTACACCTTTTTTTAAAACTATATAACTTCTGTATGAAAAATAGCAGCATATTTTTGTCAATGTTAATAAATAAGTTTCTTTTCAAATGTGCCCAGCCATTCCTAACAGAGTTGTGCCTCAATGTTAGTCTTTACCCTATCCCACTGTGCTCCTCTTCTGTTATCCTCTTATGGAATTCAATTATACCCCAGTTCATTCTAATAAATAGTTGCAGCTGATTTATAGAAGCCTGCCTTTGTTGTTCACTTACTGTTAAACTTTTTTTAATTTCTTGGGGTGCCAATGGTTAATAAAATTATGTAGGTTTCATGTGTATAATTCTATAATACATCATTTGTATATTTAATTGTATGTTCACCACCCCAGGTCAAGTCACCTTCCATCACCATTTATTCCACCTTTACCCTCTTCTACCTCCCCCCTCCCAAACCCTTTCCTTCCAGTAATTAGCATACTATTTTGTTGTCTTTGCCCATGAGTCTATTTTGGTTATTGTTTAAACCCTTCAGCCTTCTCACCCACCCAGCCCCCAACCCCCACCCCTCTGACAGTTACCAGTCTGCTCTCTGTATCTGTAAGTCTGTTTCTGCTTCGTATGTTACTTTATTTTGTTAATTAAATTCCACATATAAGTAAAATCATGTGGCAGTTCTCTTTCTCTGACTGGTATATTTCACTTAGCATAACATTCTCCAGGTCCAGCCACGCTGTTATAAAAGGTAAGATTTTCTTCTTTTTTATAGCCTCATACTATTCCATTGTGTAAATGTAACACAGCATTTTTATCCACTCATCTACTGATGGGCACTTGGGTAGCTTTCATAGCCTGGCTATTGTAAATAATGATGCAATGAGCACAGGGGTGCATATATTCTTTCAAACTAGTGTTTTGGGTTTCTTCTGATATATAGCAAGTGGAATCACTGGGTTACAAAGCAGTTCCATTTTTAGTTTTCTGAGGAAACTGCACACTGTTTTCCACAGTGGCTGTACCAGTCCACATTTATACCAAAATGCACAAGGGTTCCCTTTTCTCCATATCCTTGCCAAAACTTCTTTTTGTTGATTTATTGATGCTAACCATTATGACAGTTGTGAGGTGATATCTCATCATGCTTTTAATTTGCATTTCTAGTGACATTGAGCATCTTTTCATATGTCTATTGGCCTTCTGTATGTCTTCTCTGGGGAACTGTTTATTCAGGTTTTTGCCCACTTTTTAATTGACTTGTGTTTTTCTTCTTGAGTTTTCTAAGTTCTCTACAAATTTTGGATATTAACCCCTTATCAGATTTATCAGCAAATATGTTATCCCATTCAGTGGGTTGTCTTTTCTTTTTGCTGATAATTTCCTTTACTGTGCAAAAACTTTGGAATTTAACATAGTCCCATTTATTTTTTTTTCCTTTATTTCCCTTACCTGAGGTGAAATATCAGAAAAAAAATGTCACCATGACAAATATCCAAGATTTTACTGCTTATGTTTTTTCTTCTAGGATTTTTATGGGTTCAGGCATAACATTTAAGTCTTTAACCCACTTTGAGTTTATTCTTTGTAAGGTGATCTAGTGTCATTTTTTGCATGTATCTGTCCCATTAGCCCAACACCATTTATTGAATAGACTATTTTTATCCCATTGCATGTTTTTGCCTCCTCTGTCAAACATTAATTGACTGTAAAGGCATAGGTATTTTCTTTGTTGTTTGGTGGTTTTGTCTTAGTTGAGCTTGCCAAGTAAAGGGGAAGAATATGATTCCCAAAGAGGGTAACTGTCTTGGTAAAATGTAGTGCTAGCATACTCTGTAAAAAAAAAAAGCTTTTAGTTAATATCTATAAATGACATATAACCACAATAAATCATTTGTAAGTAAATCAGTTGTCTTGATCCTGAATTAGTCACTACATGCAACATAATATGATGAATGAGATTTGTTTTAAAGTATTTTAGGACAAGGAAGGTGAAGATGATAGATGGAATAAAATCAGAGAAATGTGGTGACTATAACTATTTGTTACAGAACCAGACAATGGTGTTCTGGAAAAGGTATAGGGTCCGACTGCCCACCACCAAGAAGCGTGACTCCCAAGGCAAGAGTTTGCTGGAAAAGGAAAGGGGTTGTTTATTTAAAGGTTATATAGATTTAGCATAATGGCATATTTCTGCTGTTAAGTCCTGCTCCCTTTAAAAACACCCCAAAACAAATAGTCCACCTGTCCTCTGCCAAACCTGGCCAGTTTTAGAATACACCACTCAGCAGTACCATCTTTCAGAGAAGCGGAAGTCTGCAGCTCAGAGTCTCAGTCACAGTTCAGCTCCAAGCATCTCTCATGAGTCTGGGTGACTGGGCAGGTCCCCTCAGCACTGCCAGCTCTACTGCTGTCTTCTGCAGGCAAACTTCCAGGCAGGTCTCCCAACCTTCTCTGCAGACCTCTCTGCGGACCCTGTGGCCAACTCACTGCTTTGTAACAGAATTCCCTGAAGACACCCAGACAGACCTACAGGCAGACCTCCCAGCAGACTTTCTCTGACTTCTTGGCAGCCTGCTCTAATTTAAGTGTTCAGCTCAGAATTTCCTGTGTGATCTAATATCCTGCTCTTCCCATGGTATGTGAGTGTCTGCCATATTTGTGAGCTTCCCAGTCTCTTTGATCCTCTTTCCTCTGCCATCCTTAGTCAGGGCAAGAGTTCCCAGTGATGCACAGGCATCAGGGGAGGGCATCCACTCTCAGCTATGTCACGAGACAGTGCGCATTCTCATAGTCACAAACACAATTCACCCAGGCAGCAGCCTTCTTCTCTTCAGGAAGGTATGGCTGTTAAGCTGCCTTTGTATGCAATGTGCCTTAAAACACTGTACTTTCTGCTACGTGGGCAGCCCTTCTACCCCGACCTTGAAGGCAGGATTATTGTTTGTTCCTCTATTATCAGGGGACCCAGGCTCTGTACCCTGTTATATATTGATTCTGGAATAAGCACACATGGATATTCATTTATTACTCTCTCTACTTTTATGCATATTTAAAATGTTTTATAATATAAAAGTTATTTCCAAATGCCACTATAGATAACATTCTCTTTACTATAATCAGAGGCAATATTATTCATTGTTGTTTCTTAAATATTTGAGTAAAAAATTAAAGCAAGATTCTTGTGCTTATGATGCATAATCACTTCTGTCAGAAATTCTTACCCTCCTCACTGTTTGCAATGGACTTATTTACAAAACCAATACACTTTTACTTTAAAATGAAATGTAGCAATTCACGGAAATGAAAAGGAAAGAAAATAAAGCAAAATCTAAGATCACCACAAATCATCTCATTCACCTAACCATCAGAGGATTTGCTCCTGAATGTCATTTAATTTCCATGCTGCTGAGCAAGATCATGAGAGAAATGACGTTGAAAGTCCAGGACACTAGGAAGACTGTCACTATTGTATTGAAGTAAAATAGCCTTTAGTTCTTAGGTCTTTTCTCAATTTTCCAAACATAATGCCACAGACTACACAGCATAGCAATGCATTTTAAATCCAATATTTTTACTGTCAGTTTTTAAAAATAGACTTTGCTACTTCAAGTGCTTTTTGAATTTAAAAGAAGTAAAATAGTAAGAACCTTGGAAAAATCTAAAAAACTGAAATAAATATTACTAATTGCATATGAGAGCATTGTCCATAATTAACATGACAAGGAAATGCCCTCTACTGATGCTAAAATTATTCTCTTAAAATCTTTTCCCTCATTTCTGTAGAAACTTATGTGTTTTAAGTACAGTGATATATAAACATAATGATGACTACTGCTGGCACAGTAAAGAAATATAAATGATTCAAAATGCATTGGCCAAAGAAATTGAAGATAACTAGCCTATTCAAGCCCCTCCACCATCACACTTTCCTCTCACTGTGCATGTAACTAGAATGTAAAATAACCTAAATGGTAAGCTTTATCTAAACTTGCTGCAGTCAATCTGGAATAATGGTAGGATGTTTGATGTGTCAATCTCATGTGTTAAAATCTTGAATAGTAATAACCCAAATTAGAGGACAAAATTAAGTAATCATCAAAATATCTCCCAAGTGCTGCTTGGGCTGACGGCTGTATATATACCCTCCTACAAATGTCAAGGAGGCTTACGAGCCTCCTACAAAAGATGAACTTCATGGCACAGCAGGGCTGGACAGAACGAAAGCAGGGAGCCTTCACCATTTGGTATGTGAATGAAAACTTCAACTTCATAGTTTTATATCTGCATGCTTTCAATTTTAAGTCTGAAATTGTGTCTTTAGTTAATCTTTAAGAAATTGGCATGATTTATTTAAATATTTAACAAAAACATAAAAAATGAGGCTTTACAAAGTACAAACACAAGTCAAGATATTAAACTGAGATGCTAGTTTCTTTTTTATTTTAGAATTTTAGGTGGAAGAAGTTGTATATAGATAAACCAGGAATAACATGATAACTGATGCAGAAAATCACAAAATGTTTGGAGATTAAGTCAATGAACCAAATCTTAGACAGACTAGATACACAAGAAATGTTGCATTAAACACACCATTGTGTCCCATGCAGTGTTGACATGAAAAAAGAAAGCATAGTATTTAAAAGGACTGGTTTAAAATGAACTGCCTTCCAGTGCTATGCTACCATCAGCTGGCTCGCCAAGGACAACTGTTAAATTTCCAGGGATTTTTGAGCTGCTGTTAAGTCTATCATTATTAAAAATTAAATTATACAAGCAAATTACGTAAATTATATCAATAAGAAATATAATACACAAAAATCATTACATTCTAATAATTTTGCTTCATTTTAATATCATCTATACTGTTGTGGACCGTTCAGCTTGGTTTCAGGAGTTGTGACCCTCACCCTATGGCGGGCTGTGTAAGAGCCCAAGGGACCCACTGCATCTGGGTCTGTTCTGTCAGGAGGACATGAACTACTAAGAAGACAAAGTTTATCTCCCTGGCAGGAGCGCTGCTTCTGCCTCATCCATCTCTGGCCCCAATGCTTGGTTGGCAGTCAATGACGGGTAAGATGCCCCTCATGGGAGGGGCAACCTAAGCCAGACGCAACCACTTGGGAGGCCTCATGGAAGGACTCAGGGGGCTGCAGCAAAGAGGATGTGATGGACCCTCGCCCCCCAGCTATTCTGACATAGCCTGAGTCCTCATTTCCATCTGGGAGATGTCTCCTGCTTCCTAATAGGCTTAAAGCCTGAAACTATGAGGGCGAGTGGTGCAGCCCTCTGCCGGCCAGGATGGCTCCCTAGGTGATTGGGCATAAGAAAGAATTCCTAAAGTCCTGTGAAACTTGCTTTGCTAAGAGTGCTCTCATTTAAATGATAAGTGTCCCAGGAGGAAATGACTATGTCTCCCAAAGTTTGGCAACCCCCTTTCCGGACAGACATTGACTCAGATTAAGCCCTCAGATTTCTTTGACATGTTAAACTTGTATTCCAGTGTACTGGAACCCAATAAAAGCCCAATGAGGAAGGGGCTCTGGGTCATTCTCCTCTGAGAGTTTGACCACCTTTCCTCCCCAAGCAGTCATGTCTTGGTAGTTTTTATTTTCATCCGTGACGAAGGGATGGGGCTCTGCAGGCAGAGCCCCGCCACATCTGGCACCCAGGACAGGGGCCCCCGCACTATACTCAGGATTCTTTATGTCTGTTGTGCTGTGTGGTGGGTATATAGTCATGGTTTGTACTGCACATCTCTGCCCATTCCCATGTTTATAGCAACATGACATGGTCTCAGGAGGTTGAAATAGAGTATGATGGAATTATCTAAACTATGGAAATCAACAAATAATACAAATCAGTGCTATTTTTCTTAGAGAATTGGTTATTAAGATTTATCAACATATAATTTAATTTTGAATTTACAGGAATAAAATAAACATTAATACACATAAAGTAGCTTTTATAGGTAAAATATAGGACAAATATATATGTTGTATTATATTCCTGTTACAATTTTTTATTTATTTGACAGCTCAATTAAAGGAGAAATTATTTTATTTAATCATACATCTATGTAGAAATCTAGTTTGTTTTCTCTAAGTTGGAATGATCCTAAAGAATGTATTGTGGGGAGAAAATAATCTGCTATCTATTTTAATTGTTTAGAATAAATTTGCATAATTACAAATAACAAAAACATTTCTAGGTATGATTACATCAACAAATTATTGTCTAGGTCTAACATTTAAATTAAAGGTTCAGTGAAGGTGATTAGGAGGTGAAAAATAATGTCTTTGTAAAAATAGATGGCTATTTTGGTGACCCTCAACATGGAATCTA
The DNA here is from genome assembly GCA_039655065.1 of Glossophaga mutica. NCBI lineage: Eukaryota > Metazoa > Chordata > Mammalia > Chiroptera > Phyllostomidae > Glossophaga > Glossophaga mutica. The sequence goes on along the minus strand of CM077304.1, from coordinate 167,498,173 downwards.
CCTATCTGCAAAGTACCAGGTACTACTTGCCCATTTTTCAGTTGACAGAAAGAAAAAGTTTGAATTTGGAACTTTATTGTAAATACCAGATCCTATATGGTCCATATTTTATACATGAACTCAAAGGTATAAAGTAACCTGAAAATAGCACAAAACTGAATAAAAACTCAGCCTATTTGTTATAAAGGAAAACACTGCTAGAAATTATTGTGAGATATTTTCATGGGATAAGAGGAACTTAAACTGGACTTTTGTAGCAAGAGTAAAGTAGCAGAAGTAAAATAAGTAATCATACTGCCTGGCAGCACCAATAAACACAACTGCTATTCTCACAAAGTGAACAGCTGGTTTGCAACTACTCACAACCCCAGAGCTTTTTTCTCTAAAAAAGTCTTCTACACTGAGAACAGGGTTCTTTTTTTTTTTTGGCTGAGTTTTTGGGGTGCAGCCCTCTTGAATGGAGTAAATAAATATCTGGTCATGTTAAATCTGTAAGAGTCTTGTATTAGTAAAATGAAAAGTGATAGTGGAATTGAGTGCCTTTAATTCTCTTTATTTTAATTTTTCACTAAGTATGCAGGGAGATAAATTAATTTTCCACAAAATAAATTGCTAAGAAATGGTGGTGATGGAAGTTTTTAGAATCCTTTGACTACAATAATTATTTCCCATCACTACATTGTTTCTACATTTAAAAATTACAAAGCCCAGTCCATTGTTTTGGTAAAATTAGGAGATTAGTTTTAGATTAGATTACCTTCTGCATCACATGCCAATTCCTGATTTATTATTTTTGGTGTATCAGTATGTATACATATGAAATCATAACTATTGCTACAGGATTTATCTCTACTTTATAAGTCCAAGTGCTTCTTTTAATTCTTTCTTTAACTTCTATTAGTTTCTAGTTTCCAATTTGGTCTGACTTTTTTCAGTTTAAATAATGCATGGAGACAACTGTATTCAAACATTAATAAAAATTATTTAAAAAGTAAAAATTATTGTCTAAGACAAGTAGCAATGGGGAAATTTATGTATTGAAATTACCTTTAAAGTAGTGTGTCAGAAAACAAGTATGTTATAGAAATGACCGTTCATTCACTCATACATCCATCTATAAGAATGCATTAACAGCCACATGCAAAAGAATGGAACTGGACCAATATTTTACACCATACACAAAATTAAGCCAAAATATTTTAATTACTTAAAGGTAAAACCTGAAACAATAAAACTCCTAAAATATAGGTGTTAAGTCCCTTGATTTAGGTCTTGATGATATTTTTTAAAATCTAACACCAAAAGCAAAAGCAACAAAATAATTAATTAGTGGGACTGTAACATATTAAAAAGTTATTGCATAGTAAAGGAAACAATCAACAAAATAAAAAGGCAATCTACCAAATATGTGAAAATATTTGCAAATCATATACTTGATAAGGGGTTAATTTCCAAAACATATAAGAAAGTCATATAACTCAATAGCAAAAAAAAAACAAATCCAATTAAAAAATGGGCAGGATGTCTGAATAGAAAATTTTCCAAAGTGAACCCATACAGAAAAGGTGTTCAACATCACTAATTATCAAGGAAATGCAAATCAAAATCATGATGAGATGTCATCGCACATCTGTTAGAACATCCTTTACCAAAAAAGCAAGAAATAAATCTAGGCAAAAATGTGGAGGAATGGGAACCCCTGTTAGTGGAAATGTAAAATGGTACAGCCACTATGGAAAACAGTATGAAAACTCCTCAAAAAAAATTAAAAATAGAACTACCATATTACCTGGCAATTATACTTCTAGATATTTATTTGAAGAAAGGAAAAACACTAAGCCCCCAAAATCTAGGCACTCCCCCGTTCATTAATTTACAATAGCCAAAACATACAAACAACCTAAGCACCCCCTGGTGGGTGAATGGATAAAAGAAATATGATATATGTATTTACTTACAATAGCATACTATTTAGCTAGAAAAAATAATAAAATCTTGACATTTGGAAAAACATGGTTGGAACTCAAGAGTACTATAATAGTCAAAATAAATCAGACAGAGAAAGACAAATACTACACCATCTCACTTATATATAACAAAAACAAAACTGAGCCCAAATCATAGCTACAGAGAGCATATGGATGGTTACCAGAGGTGGGGGTGGAGGAGTGGGAGAAATGGGTGAAGTGGTGGGAAAGCACAAACTTCCAGTTATAAATCAAATGGGTTGCAGAGATGTCATGAACAGCATGGTGACGACAGTTTTTAATTCCACACTGCATATATGGAAGTTGCTAAGAGAGTCAGTCTTATAAGTTCTCATCACAAAAATGTATAACTATGCAAGATGATGAATGTTAACTAGATTTGTTTTAGAGGTCATTTCAAAATGTACATAAATACAAATCACTATGTTGTACACCTAAAACTATGTCAATTATACCTCAATTAGTTGAGTGGCTTATTTCCTTTAAGAAATTTAAAAACATAGTTCTAAGTCTTCCATGATAACTGCAATTAATATTATTTACTTTGCTAAATGTTAAGATTTTAGGAAATAGAAAGTACCTTTAAATAATACATCAAACTTAACAGATCAAGAAAAAGATTTTGTGAAGCAACAAATTTCCTTCACATTTTGTCTTTCCTTTCGTAGGGTAGGAAATATGATCAGAATCAGAGATGTGCCCTAAAACCTATTGCTGTTAGACAGATATGGACATTTATTCAAATACAGCAAACCGTTCCATGAAATCTGTACTCAAAGTGTTATCCCAAGGATTTCAAAGCACCAGGAAATGTTAGTCAGGACAAGAACAGATTTGTGACTGAAAGACTGACCTCAGATGGCAAATTCAGATCGACACCAAGGATAACTGACCTATCAACATCAAGCCTATTTGTGATTCTTCAGAAATTGCTCTTGGCTTCATACCAGGAAGAAAAGAGTAAGAAAATACACCTTATGCTTGTTGCCTAAAACTTATCTGAGAAAGTAATTCTAGCGTGTGTGTGTGTGTGTGTCTGTGTGTGTGTGTGTGTGTATGTGTGTGGTAGAAGAGACAGAGAGAGAGTACAATGCTCCTCAAGGTTATCAAACTTTTGTGCTCTCAGGATATCTTTACATTTTGTAAATCCACCCTTCCCAAGAATATCTGTTTATGTGGGTTATACTTAATTTAAATTAAAATTAAGAAATTTATTTACTTGAAAATAACAGTAATAAACCCATTACTAATTGACATTAATAACATTATTTTTTTATCAAAAATAACTATATTTTCTAGAAAAAAAAAGTGGGGAAAATGTAAAGCATACCTGAGGAAGAACAAAGCTGGAGGCATGTCATTCCTAAGTTAAAGCTGCAGTCAACAAAATAATATGGTCCAGACATAAAAACAGACACACAGCCCCATGGAGCAGGATCGAGAGCCCAGAAATAAACCCATGCCTATATGGTCAATTAATATTTACAAGACAGCCAAGAATACCAAGTGAGAAACAGACAGTCCCTTCTATAAATGGTGCTGAGGACATTGGATATGCAAATACAAAGAAATGAAACTGAACCCCTATCTTATATCAAAACAAAAATTGTATTTAAATGGGTACAAGACTTAAATGTAATACCAGAAACCATAAAATTCCTAGAAAAAAAATAAGAAAAAAAGTTCCTTAAAATTGGTGTTGGCAATGGTATTTTGGCTATTACACCTAAGTCATAAGCAACAGAAACAAAAATAAACCATGTAAGCAAAAAGCGTCTGTACAGCAAAAGAAATTATCAATAAAATAAAAAGTCTATGTATGGAATAGAAGAAAATATTTACAAATCATATATCTTATAAGGAGTTAATATCCAAAATGCTCATATAAAAGGAACTCATACAACTCAATAGCCCAAAAATATAATAATCTCCAATTTAAAATTTGTGAAAAGACCTGAATGGAAATTTTTCCAAAGAAAACATCCAAATGCATAACAGGCACATGAAAAGGTGCTCAACACCATTAATCATCAAGGAAATGAAATCAAAATCACAATGAGATATCAGCCCATACATGTTAGAATGGCTATTAAAAAGACAATAGATATCCAGTTCTGGTGAGGATGTGGAGAAAAGGGAAAGTTTGTGCACTGTGGGAGGGAATGTAAATTGGTAAAGCCACTACAAAAATAATGTAGAGAATCCTCAAAAACTTCAACATAGAACTACCATATGATTCAGTAGCTCTTCTTCTGGGTATATGCACACAAAGGAAATGAAATCACTATCTTGAAGAGACACCTATACTGCATGCTCATTGCATCCATACATTATTTACAATAGCCAAGGAAAGGAAACAACTTAAATGTCCATCAAAGGATGAACAGATAATGGAAGTGTGTCTAATGGAATATGTTTTGGCCATAAAAATAAGAAACTTCTGACATTAGTGACAATATGAATGGACCTTGTGTGCGTTATAAATCAGACAGAGAAAGACCAATACCATGGATCTCACTTGTGTGTAGAAACAAACAAAAGCCAAACCCATAGAAACAGGAACCAGATTGGTAGTCGCCAGAGGCAGACATGGGGTATGGGGAAGATCGATGAAGGTGGTCAAAAGTACAGAAACTTTCAGTTATAACTTTTGGGGATATAATATACAATGTGTTAATAATATTGTGTCATATATTTGAAAATTGCTAAGAGAGTAGGTCTTAAAATTTCTCATAACAAAAAAATTGTAGCTATGTGAGGTGATGAATGTGTTAACTAACCTTATTGTGATAATCATTTTACAATCTGCACATATATCAAATCATGATGTGCATATCTTCAGCTCATAGCATGTTATATATAAATTATATCTCAATAATGCTGAAAATACAAGTAAAACTTCTTCTGAAACATTTTTATGAATTTGTAATTAGATTTTATAACAATTACCATTTAATCTCTGATATGTATCTGTTATTTCATTACAGTGAATTAAAAATACAAGCTTCAAGAGAAACAAAAAGGAGAGAGCAACATTGTTTTAAAGCTTTGGAGATATCTTTAAACTCTAACTTAATAGGAGACAGCTTGATTACCATATCTGCTTCTGCATTGAAACTTTTGCTATAATAGTTTTGGTTGAAGTATATTAAGAAAATCTGTCTCAAAAGATATAAAGTTGAAAAAGGCAGAAGTATTTTAATCTCTTCTCTAGGTAATTGCAGATAATATTTTCATAGTACACCAAGTTGACAAGTTGTAATTTTTTAGAGTTGCTTGCAATGTGGAATCTGCAATCATTTCAAGGCAACTTCGTATTTTGTTACATTAAAATCTAATGATCTCTCAAGTATTGGAATAGGTCTTTTATGCATGCCCAATTTTATTACATATGCTGTGTTCACTTTTGAAAACATTGCTTCACTGCGGTATGCAGACCTTTCAAATTTTGAAATCACAGTTTTTAATATCACCACCAATCTAATCAGAAAAGTCAGTATGAGGAAGGTGTTCAACTCACAGAGCAAGAACACATTTTCCAAAATCTTAATTTTCACTTGAAAGTTCAATTTTCCTACTGGCAACAAATATAGTCAATTATTTTCTTTAAAGTAACAGGCTCAGCTGATTCATGAAAAGAAAGAAAGAAAACTAAATCTGTCAATACTCAAGTCTGATTAGGCATAGTTTGTCAGTCTTTCAAGTAAAACTGATATTTCGTGAAATAAGCAGCGAGGAGGCTCGCTATTCGGCCTCCAAGTCATGCCATCACACGTGTGTTCCTTTATCACCGCCACCTCACTTCCTTATGCCAGGGAAGAGCTTTGTGTGTACGTCGCGTTCCGTCACACAGACTATTAGAAAGACATACACTCAGGGTTGAGGCTTAATAAAATTTGAGATTGACACCACTTCATAAAGGACATTCTGAAGTGAACATAGATTTTCTAAATGGAATGCGCGTAACAGTAAAGGACACGATACCTACTTGATGACAGAGTCTTGCTTCTTGCCAAGGTGCCAGCAGTGTCACACTCTCTGGTCTTTTGCTGTAACGGTGAAACGGGCAAACCATATTGTAGTATTATTATCAAAATAAGTTTTACTTTGCGGACCTCCTGGAAAGGTCTTGGGACTTGTAGGGCCCATTGTCCTTCAAGGCTCTGCTTCTTCACAAGCCTGCATAGGAGCATTGCCCGAGATCTTTGGAGACTGCGAGTGTGTGGACTCCACACCCGATTCGCTGAATCAGGCCCTGGAGCTGGGCTCTGGCACAGGTTTATTTTAAACCAGTTGGTTCTAATGTAACCAAATGAGAACAACTACTTTAGAGACTAGCAAAAGAGAGAGGAATAATCTATTCCTCTCGGTAACAGAGTATTCTGTGAAATTCAATGATGAATCTAATAACCTAAGCAGGCTTCTTAGCACTATGAGTCTTTTTTTGATTTTTACTCCTAGAAGCCTGGCATATCTCCATATGTACCTAAATGCAAAATTCTTGTATGTTGTCTGCAAGATTTGGGGCAAGGAAATTTTAACAATTTTCAACAAAGTACCAACGCAATTGTAACAACTTGATGCAGATGAGCACATGTATCAATAGTTCTTAAGTAACCCTCAGGGCCCACTCAAGGTAAGCAGTTAATATTTCCATATATTTTTTATTTACAGAAATATGTCCATTTTTTCAATGTTATTAAAAAATCTTAAGCTGTTTCACTTCTCTAGCCATAATATCATCCCCTGTAAAACAAGAAGTTAAACTAGATGAATCTGCACGTGGGATAGCCCATGAGAAATCACTTGCAGGGCTTTATGCACAGTGAAATAGTAGGTCGCTGCCTGTACCGCATGCTGGCCAGAGGCCACGACACCATTCGGCTCCACTCCACAGATTCAACCAGTAACTGTTGAGTGCCCATCAGCCCACTGTTGGAATTCCACGCATCTGACTTAAGACTTAAAGCAAATTTTAGCTTTTAAAAATAATTTTTTCTTAGTAACGCATAAAAGAAAAGGACTTATTTGTCTTCAACGATAAGTAAGTTAGAAGCATCCTCAGTGGGAGCTAAGCCGGTCTCAGGAGTGAAATATTCACGCCGTGGGATGGTGCCTCCACTCTCAGTTGTGTCAGGCACTGCGTTTGATGTGGAATTCTGGTACAAAGTTACTCATTGTGTTATTAATTTTCTCCATTAAAAAATTAAAAATAACATTATAAAGAGAGAGCCAAATAAAATAGCCATTCTATACTTAACACAGAATCAATTTTTATACATTATTAATTAAATCAAAATCTAGTTAAAGTTACAATCCTGGAGAGATAGTCATTATTTGTTATCATTTTTATTATTTAGAAATGTGTATCTAAATATAACTCCTTATGAAAATACCTATTTTATTAATGCAAAAACATTTGCAGAAACATTTTCATATTTTCAGTCTAGGTGAAACTGTACTACTAGACATATATGAGTGTCCTCAAGGTTATATCTTTTTTCTTGCTAAAAGGAGAAGAAAAAACTCTATATTGTACCTGGCTTCTTGAAAGGGGAAAAGTTGAAAGGTTAAAACTGCTTTAGAAAAAAAATAAACACAAAATCTGTGCTTAGTGAAACCATGTATTATGCCCTTCAGAGAGAAAAAATGGGTTTAATGCAGACACCAACAACAAAGTTATAAAAGGGCTACACATACAGACTGATTGGACATATTACATCTACTGTTAAATTACTCATGAAAGAGTAGAAAATATTTGCATCCATTTGCTAAAGCCACCTGGCATACTGCTGCAAAGCATGTTTTGGCCAAGTTTGGTAAAGTAAATCAATCTTGCTGTCCAGAGTTTTTTTTTAAAAAGCAGGAAAGATATATCTCATGTCTAAGAAATGAAATGTAGGGTGATTTGCAGCCGCTGAAGCAGTCTGTCTATCTGGCCTTTCCATGAGACTTCAAAGGCCTTTCTCATAGGCAGGGCACATGTCCCAGGTGCATTACTTGGGACACAAGCTGCTAGTTCTGTGCAACAAATTTATGTATTTCAGCAATCCTAAAATATAGATTTTTTTAGCATTTTAACATATCTGGGATCGTAGTGTGTGTGTCTTCTGATGGTCTCATGATTGTTGTTGCAGAATTGCTACATAATTGTCATTATTGTGTATGTGCAAACTTGGTTATATTTTTATTGCTTCAATTTATTTTATGCATTGTTTAATTGCCCTTTACAATGACTTCTTAGTTGATGTATGTAAAGGCTTTATTTTCACACCATCTGTAATGATTAAGAAAGTTCCAAAATCAAAACTTTTGGAAAGAGTGCCAGCAGCTGAGAAGAAAATTGAGAGCCCAAAATTGAGCACTCTTCCATGAAATGTAGCATTACAAATGTATTTTAAAATACGGAAGAAAAAATTATGCAGAAAAATTGTGATAAGCAATAATTATACCAACACTTAATTGACAAAATGGTTTTTTTAAACATGTACAGTATAGTACATCTTAGCAATAACAGCATAAGGTTGGTAAAATACAGTCTAAGAGGACAGTTTTAGACAGTTTAAAACTGTATATAAAATTCTGTTTTAGAGGACAGGAATAACAGCGTTCAGTAGGAATGGACCTCTAACGACACTTAATGATCACTTTACTTACTGAGCTCTGGCCTGGTATCATTTGAATTAACTGTCTCATTCATAAGTAAGGAATAAACAAGAAATCAAACTTAAAATCAAACTTAAAAAATATTTTGCACAGCAAAGAAAACCATTATTAATGGTTCTTGAAAATTTATTAAACAAGTCATATGACTTGATACCAAAGAAATAAACCAACTAAAAAGTGTGCAAAGGACCTGAATAGACATTTTTACAAAGAAGACATACAGATGGTCAATTAACATGAAAATATGTTCAACATCACTGATCATCAAAAATGCAAATTAGGGAGCAAGTGGAAGCTACGCTAACCTTCTTCCACCATCGTGGATGAATCCAGAATTACAAATTGTAGAGAAATCATCCAGAATAACTAACTGAATGCTAGCTGGAGAGAAGCCTCATAGCCAAGGACAAATGGAAGAAACCACTTTACCACAGTGTGACTGGTAGAGAGTGCATAGATGGAGCAAGAGGGCTGGCTGTGCTCCTATGGGTGGCAATTAAAGTTCCAGAACAATATTTCAGTGGCCAGGGTGTTCCCTGGAGAAGTGTGGGGTCTAAACCCAAACTGGTCTCCCCAGCCCATAGCACCAGAGCTGTAAAAAAACACAGATAACATCCAGTGTTTAAAAGCAGCAGGGTTCTGTTGGCCAGGAAGAGACTGCTGGAGATAGAGAAAGCCTCTTAAAGGGCCAACATACTAAATTTTTTTGCAGCCACTAACCCCCAGCTCTGGCAGAGGCAGGGCAGAGTGGACTAGAGACGCTTGAGAGTCTGGGGCTGGGGTTCTGGGAGAGAACTAAAGCAACAGCTGCCAGGATCCCTATGCTGAGTCATTCCCCATAGTGCACAGACCATCTCTCTCAGGCAGAGCAATCTTCTCCAAATGGCAGAAGCCTGAGGAGAAGCAATAGGCCTGCCCACAGAAATCACTCTGCCCCACCCTGTGGTATTAAAGTCAGGCTGCTGATTACAGCTTGATTATATTAACAAGTGATCAGTTTAATGGCTCATTCATTTAACAGCTAAGGAAGAAAAATACAAAGAAGCAGACTAAATGGGAAGACAAAGAAACAGATGGCAAATGAAAGAACAAGAGAATTCTCCAGGAGAACTAGATAAAATGGAGGCAAAATGATAGAGAACTTCGAGTAATGATTATAAGGACACTTTCAGAAGCATCAAAAAGACATAGAAATCATAAAAAAGGACAAGTCAGAAGTAAAGAATGCAATATCTGAGATAAATAATACACCAGAAGGAATAAACAGTAAGTTAGATGGAGCAGAGGATCACATCAGTGATTTGGAAGACGAGGTAGAAAAAATACCCAGGCAGAGGAGCAAAAAGAAAAAGAACTTTACAAAATGAGGAGAGATTAAGAAATATTTCGGACAGCATAAAGCATAACAACATCCACATCATGGGAATACCAGAAGGAGAAGAGAGTGAGCAAGGGATTGAGAACTTATTTGAAGAAATAATGACCAAAAACTTTTTTAATCTGGTGAAGGAAAAAGTCGCACAAATCCAGGAAGCTCATAGAACCCCAAGCAAGTTGGACCCAGAGAGGTCTACACTGAGACACACCATAATTGAAATGACAAGGCTTAAAGACAAAGAAAGAATACTAAAGGCAGCAAGGGAAAAGTGGGGAGTTACCTACCTGGGAGCACCAATTAGACTGGCATCTGATTACTCAACAGAAACATTTCAGGCCAGAAATGAATGGTGTGAAATATCCAAGGTGATAAAAAGCAAGGACGTATATCAAGGCTACTTTACCAAGTGAGGCTATCATTTAAAATTGAAGAAGAAATAAGGAACTTCTCAGAAAAAGAAAAGCAAAAGAAGTTTGTTAACACCAAACCAGTACTATGACAAATGTTAAAGGACTTGCTTTAAAAAAGAAGAAGGAAGAAGAAGAAGAAGAAGAAGAAGAAGAAGAAGAAGAAGAAGAAGAAGAAGAAGAAGAAGAAGAGGAGGAGGAGGAGGAGGAGGAGGAGGAGGAGGAGGAGGAGGAGGAGGAGGAGGAGGAGGAAGAAAAGAGAAAGAAAAAAAACAGAGGAAAACTGTCTAACAATAATATGGTACTAAATACATATCTGTCAATAATCCCCTGAAATATAAATGGCTTAAATGCTCCAACCAAAAGACAGAAGGTAGCTGAATGGATAAGAAAACAAGACCCATATATATGTTACCTCCAGAAGACACACATCAAAAGATACATACAGACTAAAAGTAAAGGGTTGGAAAAAGATATTTCATGCAAATGGAAAAGAAAAAAGCTGGGGTAGCAGTAATTATATCCAACAAAATAGACTTTAAAATCAAGGCTAGGTAAGACGCAAAGAAGGATACTACATAATGATAAAGGTAATGATCCAACAAGAGGATATACCCTAACAAACACTTATGCTCTCAACATAGAGACACCTAAATATGTAAAGCAAATCTCGGTGGACATAAAGGAAGTGATGAACAGAAATATAGTCAAAGTTGAAGACTTTAACATACCATTGCCTTCAATGGATAGCTCTTTTCCAGACAGAAAACCAATAAGGAGCCTGCAGCCTTAAACAACACAATAGATCAAATGGATTTAATTGATATCTTCAGAGCATTTCACCCCAAAGCAGCAGAATATACATACTTTTTCAACTGCACATGGAACATTTTCTAGGACATACCACATGTTGGGACCCAAAACAAGTCTCAATAAATTTAAGAAGATTGAAATTTCATCAAGCATGTTCTCTGACCACAATGCTTTTAAACTAGAAATCAGTCACAAAAGCATTGAAAAACAAGCAAAGGCATGGAAGTTAAATGTCATGTTACTAAACAATGAATGGTTCAAAAACAAGATCAAGGAAGAAATCAAAAGATATCTCAAAACATATGTAAATGAGGACAAAACAATACAAAATCTGTGGGACACTGGGAAAGAAATCCTAAGAGAGAAATTCATAGCAATACAGGCCTATCTTCCCTGCCCCCACCCCCAAAAAGAAAGCAAACACTCAAAGAAACAATCTAAATTCTCACATAAAACAACTTGAAAAAGAACAAACAAACAAAAAAAGCCCAAAGTGGGTAGAATGAAGGAAATAATAAAGATCACAGCAGAAATAATGGAGTTGGGAAAAAAAAAAAAACCACAATACAAAAGAACAATGAATCCTAGAGGTGGTTCTTTGAAAAGAATAACAAGACTGACAAACTTTTAACAGACTCATCAAGATAAAAAGAGAGAGAATCCATATAAATAAAATCAGAAATGAAAGAGAAGAAATAACAACTGACACCAAAGAAATACAAAGGATTGTAAGAAAATATTATGAACAATTATATAGGAACACATTGAACAACCTGGATGAAATGGATAAATTCCTAGAAACATACAATCTTCCAAAACTAAATCAGGAGGAATCAGAAAATCTGAATAGACAGATCACATCTAATGAAATTGCAGCAGTAATCAAAAATCTCCCAACAAACAAAAGCCCTGGACCAAATAAATGGCTTCACAGGTGAAGTTTACCAAACATTCTGAGAAGAGCAACACTTCTCCTTCTCAACCTATTTCATAAAATTCAAGAAGAGGGAAGTCCTCCAAACTCATTTTATGAGGCCAGCATTTTACCAATTCCAAAACCAGAAAATACACTATAAAGAAAATTATAGGCCAATATCTCTGATAAAAACAGGTGCTAAAATCTTCAACAAAATATTAGCAAACCAAATACAGCAATGCATCAAAAAGATCATACACTATGATCAAGTGGGATTTATTCAGGAAATGCAAGGTTGGTACAACATTTACAAATCAATAAATGTGATTCACCACATAAACAAAAGGAGGATAATAATCACATGATCATATCAATAGATGTAGAAAAAACTTTTGATAAAATTGAGCATCCATTCATGATAAAAACCCTCAGCAAAGTAGCAATTGAGGGAAAAATACTTAAACATAATAAAGGTCATATATGACAAACCCACTGTCAGCATCATACTCAATGGGCAAAAACTACAAGCATTCCCCTTAAGATTGGAAACAAGATAGGGATGTCCACTTTAACCTCTTATTCAATAGTAATGGAAGTTCTAGCCACTGAAATCAGATTAGAAGAAGAACTAAAAAGCACCCAGATTGGAAAGGAAGAAATAAAACTGTCTTTATTTGCAGATAACATGATACTGTATATAGAGAACCCCAAAGATTCCCCCAAGAAATTACTAGAACTGATAAATGAATTCAATACATTTATCAGGATACAACATTAATATCCAGAAATCAGTTGCATTTTTATATGACAATAATGAACCAACAGAAAGGGAAATTAAGAAAATAATCCCATTCACAATTGCTTCAAAAGAATAAAATACCTAGGAATAAATATAACCAAGGATGTAAAAAACCTGTAAATGGAAAATTATAAGATACCGAAGAAAAAAATTGAAGAAGATACAAATAAGTGCAAGCACCTACTTTGTTCATGGATAGGAAGAATTAACATCATTAAAATGTCTACACTACCCAAAGCAATCTATAGATTCAATGAAATTTCTACCAAGACTCCAATGGCATATTTCACAGAACTAGAACAAATATTTAAAAAATGTATATGGAACCACAAGAGGCCCTGAATAACAATAGCAATCCTGAGAAAGAAGAACAAAGTTGGAGGAATCATGCTATCTAATATCAAACTATACTATAAGGCCATAGTAATCAAAATAGTCTGGTAATTGCATAAAAACAGACATATAGATCAATGGAACAGAACAGAGAGCCCAGAAATAAACCCATACCTTTACAGTCTTTTAATATTTGGCAGAGTAAGCAAGTGCACACAGTGGGCTAAAGATAGTTTATTCAATAAATGGTGTTGAAAAATCAGACTGATACATGCAGAAAAATGAAACTAGACCACCTTCTTACACCATACAAAAGAATAAATTCAAAGTGGATCAAATACTTAAATGTTAGCCCCCAAACCATAAAAATCTGAGAAGAAAACATAGGCAGCAAAATTTTGGACACTGCTCATAGAAATATTTTATTGGATATATCTCCCCAGGCAAGGGAAACAAAAGAAAAATAAATAACTGGACTAGATCAAACTGAAAAGGTTTTGCACACACACACAAAAAAGATCATCAACAAAATAAAAAGACAACCCACAGAATGGGAGAACATCTTCATCAATACATCCAATAAGGGGTTAATATCTAAAATTTATAAAGGACTTACAAAACTCAACACCAGAAACACAAATAACCCAATTAAAAAATGGAAAAAGACACTTCTCCAAAGGGGACACACAGTTGACCAATAGACATATTAAAAGATGTTCAATGTCACTAATCATCAGATAAATGCAAATTAAAACCATAATGAGATACCATCTCCCACTCATCAGAATGGCTATCATCAATAAATCAACAAACAAGTGCTGCCCAGGATGTGGAGAAAGGGGACTCTTCTTCACTGTTGGAGGGAATGCAGATTGGTGCACTGTGGAAAGCAGTATGGAGATACCTCAAAAAATTAGAAATGAATCTGCCTTTTGATCCAGTGATCCCACTTCTAGGAATATATCCAAAGAATCCAAAACACTAATTCAAAAGGACATAAGCACCCCTATGTTCATTGCAGCATTATTTACAATCACCAAGATATGGAAGCAGCCCAAGTGCCCATCATTAGATGAGTGGATAAAACAACTATGGGACATTTACACAATGGAATTCTACTCAGCTGTAAAAAAGAAAATTTTATCCTTTGCAACGGTATGGATAGGACTGAAGAACATTTTGCAAGTGAAATAAGCCAGTCAGAGAAAGATAAATACCATATAATTTCACTCATATGTGGAATCTAATGAACAAACTGAACTAACAAGCAAAACAGAACAGACCCATACATGGAGAGCAGATGACATCTAGTGGGGGCGGGGGGTTAGGGCATGGAGGGATTGAGGAAAAAGGAAAAAGGACTCATGGACATATGGACAACAGTGTGGTGATTGCTAGAGGGAGGGGGTATAAGGGGACTAAATGGTAATGGGAAAATTACAATAAAGATTAATTTTTTAAAAAAATGCAAAATAAAACCACAATGAGATATCACCTTACACCTTTAGAATGGCTTTTATCAATAAGTCAACAAAACACAAGTGCTGCTGAGGATAGAGAGAAAAAGGAGCCCTCATGTACTGTTGGTGGGAATGCAAACTGGTGCAGCCACTATGGAAAACAGCATACAGTTTCCTCAAAAAAATTAAAATAGAACTACCTTATGACTCAACAATTACATTTCTGGGAATTTATCCAAAATACTGATTTGAAAAATATATGCGCCCCTATGTTCACTGTAACATTATTTAAAATGGCCAAGATATGGAAGCAAACTAAGTACTCATCAATAGACAATTTGATGAGAAAGTAGAAGTATATATGCAATGGAATATTACTTGGTCATAAAAAAGAATGGAATCTTACCATTTATGACAACATGGATGGCCCTAGAGGGTATTATGCTAACTGAAATAAGTCAGATCACAGAAAAATAAACACCATGTTATTTCACTTTAAGGTGGAATTTAAAGAACAAAATAAACAAACATAACAGAAACAGATTCATAGATACTGAGAACAAACACATGGTCACCAGATAGGATCGGCTTGGGTGGGGGCTAGGTGAAAAAGGGGAAGGGATTAAACAGTCCAAATTTGAAGTTACAAAATAGTAACAGAAATGTAAAGTACAGCATGGGGAATATAGTCAATAATGTTGTAATAACTATGTATAGTGCCATGTAGGTACTGGACTTATTGGTGGGATAACTTTGTAAAGTAGGCAAAGGCCTAACCACTATGCTGTATACCCAAAACCAATATAAAACAGCATTGAATGTCAACAGTAATTAAAAATTATTTTAAAAAGATGATTTCTATTTTTATCATAGCCATCACCTTAACAATGAAAACATTGCCCTTCTTGGTTCTTGGTTCCTAAAAAAAAAAAAAAAAAAAAACTCTATTAGTCAACAAGGTGTACAGGATGAGGACAGGACAAGCTTTGGTTAATTTCTAGATCTTCACAAGTAAATAAATATTCCGCCATACTTTAATAGATGGCTTACAAAATAAAGTGGGTATCACATAGTCTACTTAATACCAACAAATAAATGATAGAGCTGAGAAGAAATAACATATCTGTGAGACAGAGAATGTTTTCAGACAGAGACACACCTTTTATTACCTCCTGTATTCATTCCACAATGATATACTTACCATCTATATGACAGGCAGAGCTCGAAAATAGCATTACTCCTACAAATACACTCTAACATATTCTCTAATGCACCATATCACTCTTTTACAAGGTATATTATATTACACACACACACACACACACACACACACACACATATATCCATCCCCTTATCCATAGGAACCAAACTTCTCCTTCAAGAAGAGGAAAAAAATATATGTTCTCCTGACACAATGAAGTGATTGCAAAAATACAGTCCAATATCTTCATACTTTTTTTGAAATGTTTAAAGTGTTTTGCTAAAATGTAATAAGACCCTGAAAATTCTGATCATCAGGGCCCCTGTGGCTTTCATGAAAACAGTGGTATTCTATGGCTTTTCCCAAGAATTCTCTGCATATAACAAGAATGAGGAGAATCTTTTGGCATCATATTATTTTCAAATTTCTTACTGAGAAAATATTTTAGTGTTAAATATAAAAATCATCTCTAATCAGCTACTTTAAAAGAGGTCTCTTTTGAACTTTCTGAGAAGCAGCTCAACAATGGATTTATTTATGATTTCTTAAGTTGAACTAGAAAAGCACCAGTAGGTAACATCACATAATGGAGACAAGCTTTAATGAGAATGTAATTGGCTCTGCACAGAATCAAAACCTAAGTAAAACAGATGTTTCTATAGACATTAAGAATTTTGATTTTTACAAATGTCAGATTATATTGTACACTTGAAAGTAGCATAATAGCACATGTCAATTTTAAATGTAAAATGGAATTTGGGGATTTAGATACTGAAATATCTTTCTCTGTGTTGCAACTACCCCACAGGCAGAGGACGCCCCACTCATAATTTAGTTCAGATATGGAGACTGATACCACATACTCACACTCTGCAGGAGGTGTGGTGAGCAGAGCCAATAAAATGGCATTGGTCCGATCAAGCTAGCATAAAGTACATAAAACAAAGTGGAGTCACTCATGTCAACTAAAATGGCTGCCAGCCAGCCATAACACTTTGGTCCAAGAAGAAAACTACCTAGTCAAGGCAGACACATCTGGCAAGGAGTCACACTTAATATACATACACATGTGTTCAGAGCAGCCATATCTGCAGAGCAGGACTGCCCATAGATAGGCTCCTGGGGAAATTCACACTTACCAGCAGGTGTGTCAAGCAAAAGAGCTATGTACCTACCACCCATAGGCTCCTGGACAAATTCCACACTTGACATCAGAGATGCCAAGACATTTATCAAAAAGACCCAGAAGGGTGGACTACACTACTTTCAAGGTACAACTGAGGCAGCTTCCAGATCCCTGCTGAGACAGCCGAGCTCCACACACCAGAATCCTGCTCCATGCCACACTGATCTCACTTGGCATCAGCCACCTGAGGCTCTGCCCTGCAGGACTGAGGACTTCGTTTATTCTGCTGCCCACCTGGCTCCGGAGATCCTTCCTTGCAAGATGCTGATGGCTCCCTTGCTCACGGTGCTGTCTCCTGGACCTGCAGACTGAGACTTGGGGACCTGGTTCATTATCCCACATTAATTGCTGTGTGTGTGTTTTATAGATCTCTTAGATTATTAGAGTGTGAGTAGGATATTAACATTTTGTTGATGTTCTACTTTCAGTGAACCTGAATTCAATAACAGCTGAATGAATAGCATAGTTACTGTGTGTGATTCTTGTTTGTTCCTTGGTGTTGGATGGCTCAGCACGCAGCTAGCTGGGCAGTTGCCGGGCTGACTTATAGAAAAGATTATAGCATGAACATATGCTTGTGACAAGCGGGTATAAAAAGCTATCTCTAGAGAAAGTATTAATATGGCTCTCAAGCAGGTTTGACAATGGCTGATAAGAAAAGAGACTGGCTTGGGGTTTTCTATGAGGTTTGAATGTGGGGCTGACCTGAGGATTCCCATACCTGGTTTGCATTTCTCTCCAGATGGAAGGAGAGACCATGAGGCAGAAGAGGAAGAAGAAAAGTTGAGGTTTAAAAGATGTCATCAGGCTCCAGCTGGGTGGAGCATTGTCCCATGCACCAGAAGTCTGCAGGTTCAATACTTGGTCAGGTCACATACCAAAGTTGTGGGTTCAGTCCCTGGTTGCGGCACTACTGAAGGCTGATGCAGACACCAGCTAGCAGTGTCCGTGTCATTATGGATGAAATAAAAACATACACACAGACTACCGAGTCTGGTGGAGGAAAAAGGACAACAGCATGACTTTTCTCTCAAGGGGAGCAAAAGCCACGGCCTCCGCCATGACAGGCCTTTATTCTATATCTCTTCACATTATCAGATGGTCTTCACTCACTATGCCCCAGTTACAACAAAAGAGCCAATGCTCCTAATCACATCACAGAAGGATATTAGCAAATGAAAAGGCAAAAGTGGTTGAGCCGGTTACACTGGGTCCCTGCAAGGTTTAGCATGGATTTTAGGAAGTTGCAACAAGCATGTACAGGGTGAGGGAGTTTTCACAAAAAGCAGCTTAGGTATATTGCAAATCTGATTACCCACAAGAGAACCTATCTGTGGGAGTGGGTCCTGTGCATCTCTGAGTGGTAGCTGGGCCCACGCTACGCAGAAGGGTCTGTCACAGAAGGCAATAGTTCAATGTTTCTCTCTCACATCTCTCTTTCTCTCTCTCTCTCCCTTCTTCCTTCCTCTCTTTCTGAAATCAAAGGAAACATATCCTCAGGTAAGGATTTAAAAATTCTACTTAAAAAGCATAAAAATAATATATATTTATTATACATTTACCAATAAAAGTACAGGAATTGAATATTGAAAACTACAAAACACTATTGATAGAATTAAAAATTTAAATAAATGGAAAGACATTTATGTGCACCAATTACAAGACTCGATATTGTTAAGGTGGTAATATTTCCCATCTTGATGTAGAGATTCAAAGCAATTCCTATCAAAATTCCAGCTAGCTTCTTAGCAAAAATTAACAAGTTGATCTTTAAAATCATATGGAATTGCAAAGAACACAGAATAATCAAGAACAATCTTGAAAAAAATACAGTTGTAAGACAGATATTCCAGTTTCAAAACTTAACATTAACCTACAGTAATAAAAAATGTGATAGTGACATAAGAATAGGCATAAATTAATGGAATAGAATGAGTGTCACAGAAAACAATTCTTACATTTATGATCATCTAACTTTCAACAAAGGTGTCAAGATATTTCAATAGGGAAAAAAACATTTTCAACAAATATTGCTGGAACAACTGGATATCCACATGCAAAAAGATAAAATTCAACCCATACTATGCAGCATAGACAAAAATTAACTCAGAATAGATCATAGAAATAAATGTAAAAGCTAAAATATAGGAGATACAGAAGTAAATCTTCATGATCTTGGATTAGGGAGTAATGCCGGTTTCTTAGAGATGACACCAAAGGAAAAAAATGAAAAATTGGACTACATCACATGTAAAATGTTGGTGCTTCCATAATCAACATCAATGAAGTGAAAAGACAACCCACAAAATGATGGGAAAAATGTTTTCCAATCACATATTTGATAAGAAACTTGCATTCAGCATATGTAAACAACTACTAAATATCAAAAATAGAAGCACAAATAACTTAAAACCTGGTCAAAGGATTTGAAAAAATATTTTTTTCAAAAACAATATACAAGTGGCCAAGTTAATATAAGATGCTCAACAACTTTAGTCATTAGGAAAATTTGAAGTGAACCCACAATGTGATACCACTTTACATACTAGAATAGCTAAAAATTTTTTAAGAATAAGTGCAAGAATTTATGAAGATGTAAACCCTCATCCATGCTGATGAGAATGTAAGTGATACAGCTCCTTTGGAAAATCTGTTCATCTGTTCTTCAAAAAGTTAAACATCAAGTTACCATATGACCCAATAAAACCACTTAAGAGTTTTATATATAAGAGAAACAAAAACATACATCCAAACAAAAACTTGTATGTATATGTTCATAGCAGCATTATTCATAATAGTCAAAAAGTGGAAACAATTCAAATTTCCATCCTCTGGTGATGGATAAATTAGATGGGGTATATTAATATAATGAAATATTTTTGACAAAAAAATACTGATATGTGCTACAGCTTGAATGAAACTTGAAAACATTATGCTAAATAAAAGCACCCAGACACAAAGGACCACATATTGTATAATTTTATTTATGTGAAATGTCTAGACTAGACACATGCGTGGAGAAAGTAGATTTGTGGTTGTCAAGTGCAAGGGGTACTGAAGAATGGGGAGTCATTGCTAATGGGTATGAGGATTTGGGGATGCAACGAAAATGTTCTAAAATTTGGTGATGGCTGAAAATACTAAAAGTAATTGATTATACATTTTACACAGGTAAACTGTATAGCATATGCATTATATCTCAGTGAAGCTATTTATTTACATGTCATATCTTGAGAAGAAAAAAAAGAAACTAACTCTGAGAAATTGTTGAAAACACAGATCTTAAACTTGACCCCATTCCACACAGCTGAAACAGAATTTCTGAGAAAGTTGTCCAAGTGTCTGCAATGTTTTTCACAACTTCAAGTATTTTTAGGTGCCCAGAAACCAGAGAATGCTGCTTTAGACTTTAGAGGTAACTAAAATGGAAACACCCATACAGAATGACTATTCTTGCTATCAGCCATCATTCCACCCTCAGACTCAATGGCCAGGTTTAGTTTTCATCTACGAGGAATGAGCTTCTTACACACAAAAATGGCCACCACTCCTTTTGGGTAGGGAACACCAAGAGAAGAGAACAGAGTTTCCAGGAGACAAAGGTGTCACCACGTAGGAGCCAGGAGTACAGTGGGCAGCCCCACAGTCAGAGCCCTGAGCCTGCACGGCTTTGCTGACAGTCTAGCTTTAAGCAAAGATAAAAGCTTGGAACAAGAGCAACCCCAAGATATAAAAGATCTTGACTGTGAATGTTCAGATAAAGCAGAAAAGTCTTCAGCTTTATTATTAATTTATTATTTTCTGTAAGAGATTATTCTATATTAGAACACACTGTACTTGTCAGGAAACTAATTTCTTATTACTGTTACTTTTATATCTTTGCACAGTATGTATGTGATCAACTCTAAATTATAAACCCTCCTGTAATCACCTCCTTTAACAAATCAAAGTGGACCCACAAACTATGAAGTTTTGTTCTATTAACATATACAGAGAAACTCTCATGTAGTGTTTACTAATTTGTTTTACAAATTGTGGCTCAGTCCTTTGACTTTCTGTCCCAAACAATCATTTTAGTCAGCTAATCAATGGAAGTGTGGGGACATAAATAGCATTTTTTTTTTAATTTTTGGACTTTTCTTTTTTTTTTTTAACCAGAGAATAGCAAGAAAAAAAACTTCTCCAGTCATTTTGTCAGTGTCAATGTTAAATGTCAATGTAACCCTTAAAAACTAATCTGCCATAAGTAAATGAGTCCCCTTTATTCTTTTGCCATCACACCAGGACAGGCTTGCTCCTGCCTGACTAAATTGCCATCCTACCAAAAAAGACTCAGCAATCAAGTCTTCTGTTAAATAATCTGAGATAATAGTAAGGTCTGTGAAACTTTAAAAATGCAACTTAATAACTAATTTAGCATTTAACATATCCACAGTAGTCATGTCTTCAAGGCCTGTATGAAAGGAATGAGTTTTCAGCTCTGCTTTTAGCTCACAGCAGGAACACTGTAAGAATGTTAAGGGTTCTTACAAAGCTGTCTCCATCAAGCTGAGGCCATTCATCCTTGACTATTTTAAGTTCAGCTTTAACTCTTAATTTTGTGATTTAACATAAATTTAATTTGGGGTTCTCAGGTTCCTTTCAGCTTTATAAAAGGACATTTCATGAGAAATAATATATGCTATTATTTATCAATTTGCTATAATATTAATTAGAAATGAAAATCTCCCAAATGATTTAAAGGTCACTTTAAAAATTGTATTTTGGGACCACATTTGATATTTTAATGCAGTGATCTTTTCTTTATAACAAGTCTTTGAAAGAAAAATCATTAACAAGATTTTTATATGTAAAGTATTCATCTAAATGTATTTAAGAACAAGAGTCACCAAAACTTAAGGAGTTACAGTAAATACTGAGTAATTAACAGTTTAGAATTTGTATACATAGGCAAAATCAACAATTGTCCTGCTTTGCAAAACTATGGTTGAAGACAGGTTAATTTTGAAATCTAATATGGGATATTACATACTTTATGTATGTCCTCTAATCCCTGAGGTCTTCCAAAAAGCCATTCATTTAATAAAATATGATAATTCACATGATAGTATAAATAGAGGAAAAGGGTGAAGTAGGTAGGAAATACTATTAAAAATATAAAGGAAAATTTTGTTAAATCTTAAATTTCATTGTGAACATAAAAAAGGAAAAAAAGATTGGTTATAAAGTATTTCATATCTCTTATTTTTATAATATTGTATATTTATATTAAAATAAATATTATTTGATATGCAAGTCACCTGCAATGTTACTAAAAAGATATATAATTCATATTTTCTGAATAATTTTTCTATTCATTCATGTATTTATATGGATGTGTGTAATTTTCATGATTACATCATAAGTGATTAATATGTATGGGTTATATTTTGAATTGCTCTAGAGAGTATTTTTACTTATGAAAATTTTCAAATATGTGATGAAGAAAGGAAGCTTCTACAATGAACTTCAACATACCTACCCTTCACCAAAGTGAAAAGTTATTAAGATTTTGCTTCTTGCTTTATATATCTTTTTCTCTTTTTAATCATCCTCATTGCTGAATTATTTTAAAGTAAATGGCAGATACCATAATATTTTATTCTCACATAGTTTCATATGCAACTATTTAAAAATGGGCCTTTGTATGATATCATCTAACTGCTAACAGAATTATAGATAACCTATGAATGTATCCTAATTTTACAAATTGCTTTAAAAATATCTTTTTACAGTTGCTTAGTTTAAATTAGGATTTAAGAAGTTTCCACACATATTTGGATGTTGTATCTCTGAAGTGAATTTTAGTCTAAAATTGAGCACTTTTATTTATTTTTTTAAATCTGTTATTGGTCAGTTAAAGAAACAGTCAGTTGTCCTGCAGAATGTTCTACATTCTGGGTTTATCTGTCTACTTCCTTGTAGTGTATTCCACTTAAACTATTGTTGAGTAACAAACAATCCCAATTTTAAAATATATTATCTATTTTCTCACTGCTATGGATTGACTGGACAATTGTGAGGTTCTTGCAGCCTCTCATGTAGGTTCCGTTAGATGATGGTCAGACATCAAGAATCAGAAGACTTGACTAGAGTAAATGTCTAGTTTGAAGAACCATCCGTATGCCCGGAAGTCAGTGCTGACTGTCCGCTGAGAACGCTGCGATGCTGTCCATAGAAATACTTCTTCGTGGCATTGCAATGTTGCTTGAGCTTCTTACAGCATGGAGGTTGGACTCCAAGAGGGAACTTCCCAAAATAAGTGTTCTGATAGCAGAAGCTGCAAGTCTTCTTATCATCTAGTCTTGGATGTCACACACAGTGTCACCTCCACAATATTCCATTGGTCAAAAAACAAGTCTCGAGGTCAGCTAGAATCAAGCAGAGAGGACTATGCAAGGGAGTAAATGTGAGATTTATGCATTGGAAAGCAATCTTTAGACTTCAGATACAACATTGTGTTTTTTCATTTGTTCTGTTAGTAGCAATATAGCCTGTAAGTGAAAGTTAACACTAAAGGCTTAATTACACTCAACTGTTTTGGCCAATAATATGTCCTAGTGGCACTACATACTTCATATTATGCCACATCAAAAGGCACATGGTGCCAGATATGATTTAAGGCATCTTATAAATTATGTGAAAACCAACATAGTACAAAGTAAAATAATGAGTAAAATGTTAAAGATAAATAAAGGCAAATATATAAGATATTATTAAAATTCAGGATGACAGTGGTGGAGGAAGGAGTGGAGGGGGTCGGAGGGATTGAGCAAAAAGGAAAAAGGACTCATGGACATGGACAACAGTGTGGTGATTGCTGCGGGGAGGGGGTTGAAGAGGACTAAATGATAACTGAAAAAAATAAAATAAAGATCAAATAAATAAAACAATAAAATACATGCATAAAAATACACACACTTTAAAGAGTCTCCAATCCCACCTCCATAGCTTCCATACTCTGCTACAGGAGGACACATCACAATCTCCAAGGAGAACAGAGCATGACCTTTAAAGTGTCTCTTTAAACAGTGTCTTATTCACATGACTCAGCTCTTTAATAAGCATATCTGTGTTGTTGGAAGAGACAATTGCATGTGTCACCTATCAAATGGCCATTTAATATGAGTCATGAAGAAACCATGTCATGTTTCAGGCGAGATGGAGGAGTGCCCAGCACTACCTGTGGGAAGTTACAGGGTGCACCCAGGGGAGGACATTATTTTTTTCTCGAAAGGAAGGCTCTGAAATCACTCAAGTAACTTAAGTGACCAAGGAGATTCACCAGGGACATCTGACAGGTAAAATACTAAATGCCCAATTAGAATTTTGATAAATGATGATTTTTTTTTTAAAAGCACAACTATATTGCAGGCACTATTTGGGACATACTTATACTAACAAATTTGTTGTTTATTTCAAATTCAAATTTAACTTGGCATCTTATTTTTTATTTGTGAAATCTGGTAATTTTAACCCCAGAGAACATGAAAAAGGCTATCTGGACTTGAAAAATGTAAGAGAAGCATTATTATTCTGTTGATTTAATCATGAAAGAACATTAGTGTGGTTCCCACAGCAGGCCTTACTTGTGTAGCACTGCCTAAAAGTTTCAAATTTCCTCTTGGTATACTTTGTGTCTAGAAAATATGGAGGGCTTTACTACTCAATCCAGGACATTATAACTCAGTTCAGCACACACAGTCATTCTAAAATTACTGTGCAATTATCTGAGTTTAGTAATTACACTGTTGCCTAGTGCCAGGCAAAGGACAAAAGTATGAATAACAAAAATAAACCTTTTCCAATGAAGGGTGGATAGAAGGGTTACTCTAAGTATAAAGTAATTATGGTCCTAAGTATAGTCATAAGGCAAATTCACCACAACTAGAATTCAAAAGATAGAGGTTAAAATACCTGACTAGAAGAAAAATAACATAAATGTTAGTAAGAGATCATCTGTTTATTATGAGAGCCCTTTCAAAAATTTTAAACAACTTACCATTTTTCATAGCATAATCACTAAAGTATAGCTCTGAAACCAGGTGGTCCAGATTTTATATCCTGCTTCTTCCATTACTAGTTGTTTGCCTTTGGAGAAGCTCCTTAGCTTCTCTAATTCTCAATCTATCCTCTGCAAAATGCAGAAAATAATGTTGACAGCATGGTTGTACTGAGAATTAAGTGAGTTGGTCCCTGTAAAACACTTAACCCATATGCTGGCATGTAATGAGTACTCAATTTTAAGTAGAAAAATGGCTAAAAGATGAGAATGATGTTGGTGATACTGAAAATAAATATGCATGAAAAAAGAGGCATAGAAGTCTATCAGTTATTATTCCCAAGCAACTTGGTTTTCTTTCTTATCATTCTGTTATTTATGAAATTTCCTAAAATCATGTAACTTTAATAATCAAGCAAACCTAATATTTTAACTGCCCCTACAGTAAGTACTCAGAGTGTCTTTTTTGTACAGCTTGAGCACAGTCAATTTCCTCATCCTCTAAAGTGTCTAAAATTGTAATCATGCCTTTAGAGTAAAAGTGTTTATCTGTTAGTTACTTGGGGAAGAAGAGAAGATACTGAAATAATCACAGTAGTGTTCACTAATATTTAGCACATCATGAATTGGATCATTTAGCTTATGTTTAGTAAAGAAAAGAGGAGAAGTAGAAAAGCTTGCAAGGTTTTCATGAAAATGGTGGGAGTACAGGGGCTAACAAGGAAGGCTCTGAGATCCTGGGGGGAGGGGCGGGTTGTTTGAGGGAGGAAGCATGGCAGAGGAAAGGCTGTTGAAGCACAGTTGAAGACAAAAGGCATCTGGGGGCTCTTTCATACTGAAGAAAGTGGCAGGTGAATTGCCAAGCACGTGATCTGATTCACAACTTTGCCTACCACAGTCCACAGACTAATGATGTTGGTGGAGATGATGTGTTATGTTTAGCTGGTTTCAAACTATTCACATATTTTAAGATTTTGATTCTTTAGTTTCCTCTAATTTAAACTTAGTTTGGAAAGCCAGTGCTTATTTTAGAGATTCTTTTTTAATCTTATGTCTCATTTTGACCTAGAATCTCCAAATATTTGTTTTTCAGATTCTTATAATTTATAACTTTAATAATATTCAGTAGCTTTTCTGTCACCTCTAAAACAATAATCCCTGAATTTTTTTCTCTAGCTAAGCCTCCTTGCATGAACCCTAGGTCAGTAGGCATTTCCCTGGCTACCCCCATGCATTACAAACCCAACATGTTCTGAAGGAAACTCATTATCTTCCTTTCCCTCCACCCACACCTCCATGTAAACTATTAGAGACTGGAAGACCCCCTTTTTTCATTTTTATTTGTTTCCCCCCGCACAACACATAAAGCTAACATTTTCAGTTCACCTTTACCATTCAAGTCCAAGGTAATCTTTCTTTTCCTTTTTTTTTTTTTTTTATGTATTCCCCCACACGCACAGTTATTTATACTATATTACAAATGTAGACTCCGCCCTTGGAATCTACCCTCATTCTTTCATAATGTGACAATACTGTTATGTATTTAGAAGATTCAAATTACACTTTCCTAAATTAGCCCATTTTATGCTTTGTAGCCTAACTTCATAGAAATTCTTTCTTTACAGTGGATATGGATTTCTTTAATGTCTATAATATTTAGCAGAGCATAAATTTAGGAGAAATTTTGCCTCCAAATTTTCAAAACACATAGAATGTTTCTGTTAATAAGTAAATGCATATGTCTAATGTGGAAAATATTCTTTAATTTCTAGATGAAGAAATAAACAGAATATAATAAAAACTTGGTAAAGTATAGACTAATGAGACTTCAAGCTTATTGCACAATTCAGAGAACACATTTTTGTGGGATAGCCATTAAGTAAATGAGAGACTTTCTTATGAAAACAGAAAAGCATATGACTGGCATTATTGTAATCATTTCAAAATAACTGTGAAAATGAAATTAATTAGCTTGCTATAAGAATTTATACTTTATTCATTCTTCTAATGTACACTTCAGTCTCTCTCTACCACACTCTGAATTATCAGCCTCTTGTGATAATTTTTTGACAATTAGGGAGCACTTTGCCATCTGAATTACATGTAACATCTTCTCTTCACATTTATTCCTGAGAATAACTCTATGAATTGTCCAAGGCAAATGAGAAAAGTTGTGATGAAATGATATTGTGAAGTATTGCTCATATTATTCTTTCCCAGATTTTACTTATACCCTCTGACCTTCATCAATAGGCATGCAGATGTACTATTTCTGTATTACCAAGAAGTTCTCAAGAATTAGTGGGAAGAGGAAGAGCCAGCTACCATAAGGATTTTACTTCCTGTGATAAGAAAATTGAGGCTCTCAGTGGAGGTATCAGTGGTGATTCAACTCGAAAGCATTCAGGGATGGGAACATCATGAAGATGTCAGCAACAATGGCTCACTGTACCCAAGATCCAAACTGGATGCCCTACATTTGAGTAAATGACAGTGTGGCTCCCAGATTAATGCCAGCAGCCAGAATGCCCACCTAAATTACTCTCCACCCATCAACCTACGTGGCCAATGGTGAAGAATTTCAGAAACATCATGGAATTTGGAAGCCAACTCAGGAAGAAGGATGCTGAGAAGATCATAAATTGAGTTAAAAATAATCCTAATCTTTGCCCTCCTTCTGGCACCTTTTAATTCACAACTTCACAAATAGGAATAAGGTACTGGTCTTATCTCTCACCTCAGTCCTTCTTCCCCAGTTTTACTGAGAAATTTTACACATCACTGTGTAAATTTAAGGTATACACATTATTGTTTGATTTATATATATATATGAATTATATACATATAATTACATGTATAGGTAATTATATATAGACTTATATACAATTACCTATGCATGTAATTACATATAAAATTATATGTATGAAATTAATTACATCTATAATTACAACAGGTTCAGTCAGTATTATTGTCTCATATAAATACAATTTTTTAAAATAAAGAATAAAAATTTTCTCCTTATAAGAAAAACTCTTAGGATTTACTGTAAACAATTTTCCTATATACCATACAGCAATATTAACTACAGTCACATTGTACATTACCCTTGTGTGCTGTGGGAAGATTGTAAATTTGTACAGCCAACTATGGAAAACAGTACTACTGAAAAAATTAGTAATAGATGGATTAGAATTATCCACCTCTAAGAATATATCCAAAAGAGAGTAATTTGAGAAAATATCTTCATCTCTATGCTCATAGCAGCATTATTTACAATAGCCAAGATTTGGAAACAATCTAAGTGTCCATCAATGGATAAATGGATGGAGACATTGATGTATACAATGAAATGGTATCCAACCATAGAAATTGAGAAATCCTAACATTTACAACAACAAGGAGGGAACTTTAAAGCATTATTCTAAGTGAGATCCATCAGACAAACAAAAATAGTGTATGAATCCACTTATATGTGAAATCTAAAACAAAACAAAAATTTAAAAATCTCAACAAAAACAAGATCATACTTGTGGTTACTGGAGGAGAATGTAGCAGGGAGTGGGAAGGAGGAGAAATTAAAGGAAAATGATCAAAAGATACAAACTTCCAGTTTCAAGATAAATAAGTAGTAGGGGTGTATCTCAGAAATTTGAATCAATTTTCCCCTAGTTGACATATTAAAATGCATTTGTAAATTAGGAAAGTCATTATCTTCTTTGAAATAAAAACAGTATTTTACATTTACCTTTATTAATATTCCCAGTTTCAGACCGTCTTCTACATACATTCAAAATGTCAACCATGCACAGCTAAACAGGTATTCTTTAGTTAGTAGCAGGTGATTTACTGGACAGAACTCTCACCTGGGAACTTGGTGACTAACTGCGTAACTGTTCCATCTTTACCACTGCTCTATGACTTTGGGTTGTTGGGGAGATAACAATTAAAAACAAGCCAGGATCCTTCTCCACAAAGGCAGAAGAGAAGGAAAACAACTTTATTATTGACTAAGCATTAAACCAGAATGTGCTATGCACCACAAGCAATCTGCTAAAGACAATGCCAAGATACTAGTCAATCCCTCTGTTCTGGTAGCCAATAGATACACAACATTATGTCTCTAACATGAACCCGAACTAGTTCTCAAGAAAGAGAACTTTCTTTGACTAGTATGGCACACTGATTGGAGTATTGCCCTGTATTCTGAAGGTCACAGGTTTGATTCCAGCCAGGGCACACCTTCAGGTTGCTGGTCCAATCCTTAGTCAGGACACATTTCGAAGGCAGGCAATCCACATTTCTCTCTTGCATCAATATTTCTCTCGCTCTCTTTCATCTTCCCCCTTCCTCTCTTCCCTTTTCCTCTCCCCACCTTCCTCTTTCTCTAAAAAAAACCAATGAATATACCCTTGGGTGAGGATTAAAAAATTAACAAATAAATAATTAAAAATAAAAGAAAGAGGACTTGACTGCACCATTTGTCACAAGTAGTTCATCCTAAACTGACCTGATAATTGGAGTAACCACCTACATTAGCTAATAGATTTTATCCAGAGGAATAAGAAACTTCTCCTATAGGTATGATAGGAAGTAGTTTTGTGACATGGTGTGGGGTGAATTCCAACAAAGTTATACTTCTACCAATACACAGAAACTGGGAAATCAGGTCATATCTTCCTTCATTACATTTCAAAGATATGATGCCCACATCTTTGCAAAAGATAATCCTGGGATATAAATCTGGCAAGAGGCTTATTTAAGTTTTTAAAAGATTCAGATATATTTTAAAGAAGCAGAAAGAGTTTAAAAGTTTTCTAGAGTAAATGTTCTATAAAAAAGGGAAAGGTAAGTCTCCTTTGCTTATTTTCATCAGGAAGAATTAAGTCTTTTATTTTTTCTTTTCTTTTTAAAAAATTTTAAAAGATTTTATTTATTTACTTTTAGAGAGAGAGGAAATGAGGGAGAAAGGTGGGAGAGAAACATCAATATATGAAAGAAACATCCAACTGCAATAGAAGGGCACACAAAATCCACACAAGTAACAACTCCAGAACACCAGTTCGGGTGTTCAGGGAGACTGGGCCACTGGGCTCTACAGCACACCTACTACTTAAAGTCACTATTCTGATGATGGGAGATGTAGATCTACCTAACACACAGAACCAAACACAGAAAGGCAGCCACAGTGAGAAGACAAATAAACATGTCTCAAATGAAATAACAGAACAAAACTCCAGAAAAAGAACAAAACAAAATGAAGACAAACAATCTACCAGATTTAAAATTCAAAACATAGGCTATAAAAATGCTCAATAAACTTCAGGGAAGAGTAGATGTGCTCAGTGAGAACTCAGTGAGAATCTCAAAAGCAGCAAGAGAAAAGCAGTTAGTTACTTACAAGGGCATGCCCATAAGATTGTCAGCTGACTCTCCACTGAAACTATGAAAGCCAGGTGAGATCGGAAAGAAATACTTGAAGGGGGGGGGCACCTACAACCAAGACTACTCTATCAAGCAAGATTATCATTTAGAATCAAAGAATAGATAACAAGCTTCCCAGACAAGGAAAAGCTAAAGGAGTTCATCACCACCAAACCAGTATTAGAAGAAATGTTAAAGGGGTTTCTTTAAGAAGAGGAACAAAGATAAAACATATGAATACTAAAAATATGAATACAATCAATAATTATTTTAAATATAAGTGGATTAAATGATCCAATCAAAAGACCTAGGATAGCTGAATAGATAAGAAAATAAGACCCATACATATGCTACAACCTACAAAAGACCCACCTCAGGTCAAAAGACGCACAGAGACTGAAAATAAAGAGGTAGAAAAGATATTTTATAAACAAGAAAAGCTGGGGTAGCAATACTTATGTCAGGTAAAATAGATTTCTATATAAAAGCTATAACGATACACAGAATACCCAATATATCTATTTCTGGGTATTTACCCTAAGAAACTTAAATCATTAACTTAGATGTGTGCATTCTTATGTTTATTGCAGCATTATTTACAATATTCAAGATGTTAATGCAACCTAAGTGTCCATCAATAGACAAATGGGTAAAGAAGATGTGCCATATATACACAGGGGAATATTACTCATCCATAAAAAGTAGTGAAATCTTACCATTTGCATTAGCACAGATGAACCCAGAAGGTGTTATGCTAAGTGAAATAAGAGGAGAGAGAAAGGCAAATACCATATGATTTCATGTATAAGTGGAACCTAAAAAACAAAATAAATAAAATGGGAACAAAATCATAGGTATAGAGAATAAACTGATGGTTGCAAATGGGTGAAAAGGGGGAAGGGATTAAGATGTACAAATTGCCAGTTATAAAAATAGTCATGTGGATATAAAGCACAGCATAGAGAATACAGTCAATAATGTAATAATTATGTGTGGTGTCAGACAGGTACTGGGCTTGTGAGGTTGATCACTGTAAGTTATATACAGTCTAATCACTGTATAATACACTTGAAGTGAATATAATATTTTATGTCAACTGTAATAAAGATTAGAAAAAACTTTTAAAACTCCAGATGTTCTTCCTACGTTTCCTTTCTTCCTCAATGGACTTCAGACAATATCACTTTGTAACCTAACATTCTGTCTCCCTTCTTTAGCAAGAACTGTCTTCCCCGGCTGCATTCTGGCTGCACCTTCAGTGTCATCTCAGTACTTTACTTATTTTTATCTTCACTTATCTGACTCCCACACCGCTTGGACCCTGCCACCACATTTTTCTTTCTCATAATTGCCTTTCACATACACTTGTTATGATTCTTTTCTTTTTCAAAAAATAAAAGTTGCTGACAGTTGGATAACCTCATCTTCCTTTCCACAACTATTTCACAATTAGATTTCTCAGAACAAATCTAAGCTGATTTGCCATGTACTTGAATTGCTAAAATAACACAATATCTGAGATTTAAGAAAGTGAACAAATTCTGCAGTATGCAAAAAAAAAAAAAAAAAAAAAATGGAATCAGCCCAAAGTTCTCTGGTAACATAGATTTGTGTTCTTCTGAAACAATATGAAATAAATCAAAGATCTCTGATGATCTAACTCTAATGTCAAACTCCCTACTTCCCAGGCTCTGGATTACTATCTATGTTCTACAGTTATAAAGCACTTTGGTATTATTCTATCTGAATTTAAAATTACAGTACTTTGCATTTCTCAAAAAAGTTTCAAATATTGGATTCATACAATATTCTGTAAACTAGGCAAAAAAAGTGTTCTGTGTTATATTATAGAAAGAAAAACTGGGAAATGTTAAATACTGTTCAAGGTCAAAAGGAAATGGTAAAACAAGGACTTAAATTTAGCTCTTCTGAGGTATAATCCCTTTCAACTACAAAATGGAGTTTCAGCATCCTCATTACAACTTATTTTGCTTGCAATATCCCTACACAATTTGAGAAACAAATTGACATTTAAAAAAAAAACTCTCATTAGACACTGTTATAAAACTGTAACAAATTCTTCTAGAAAGCCACTTGGCAATGATTCATGTACAAGTACATCCATTAAAGAGTTATTTATAATTGGAATCAAACTACATGCTGGCAATGATAGAAGGTTAAATAAATACAGTAAATCCACAAGATGGAATTATGAACAGCTGTTAAAATACAGCCCACTGTGAGTTGTATTACATGAAAAACTTTTATTCTATAAATGTTAATTAAACAGGAGAAGATTCAAGTATATATATGTATATGTATATGTATATGTATATGTATATGTATATGTATATATATATGTAAATTATGACCACAACTACCACATATTCTCATTCATGCATGTTTTCATTTGTGTACATTTAAAGTGGTCATTTTTATTTTGTTTTCTGAAACTGTATTTTTAAATTAATGCTGCTCTTCTTATCAATGACATTTTACACTAAAAAAACTATTTTGTAAAATGTATGAAAGAACTCATGAATAAAAGTAAAAAAATATTAGAAGTTATTTTGAGTGGTGGAATTATGGATAAATTTCTTCTTGTACTTTTCTATATTTCCCCAAACCTATATTTTAGTAAACAATAAC
The DNA here is from genome assembly GCA_039655065.1 of Glossophaga mutica. Lineage (NCBI taxonomy): Eukaryota > Metazoa > Chordata > Mammalia > Chiroptera > Phyllostomidae > Glossophaga > Glossophaga mutica. The sequence goes on along the minus strand of CM077304.1, from coordinate 167,464,915 downwards.
ACTTGTCTCCCAGAGAAGCCTTCCCTTTGTCCATTTGTGCACATAAACCAAAATCTTTTCATAATGTTGACCTTCATCCTTTACCAATGTAGCTATTCTGGAAATGGAAACATTTTAGACCATCAATATTTTATTTCTTTTTGTTAACTCTTCCTATTCACACATTTTTCCCCTCCTGTTTTTTTCTATTTCAATTCTCATCTTTTATTTTTATTTGTTTGCTTACCTGTTTTGATTTGGGGCATTTTTGTTTATTTGTTTGTTTTTTGTTATTTGCTTCCTGAGACCACACTAACTCGTGAAAACTTGGTTTGAGATGCTCCTTTCTAACCATCTCGTGGCAGCCATTCTCTGGTCTGGTCTCCCAGGTCTCTAGAGAGGTAATCTCTCTACTATATGAGGGGCAGAAGAGACATGTCATCTAGGATGTTGACCTGTAGTATAACTACACCAGCCTCTGGTTAAACTAAGTTAAAGTAGCTGAGCTAGACCTGAGGCTAGAGCACAGTCTCGCATGAATATGGCTGCTACACAAAGGTAAAAGTCACTAGTGCTGATTAAAACCCAATGGTTTTAAAATACCCAGTTCATAAAATACCACCAAAACTCAAACAGCTCTTACGAATAGGATTTGAGAGTCAAAGTGGTAAAAATCAGTGGAAAGCTTTGAGCGGCACCGAACCAACACTATGCTGTACTACATGAGTTTAATAATTAAGAAAATATTTTAAAATTCCTCCATATGATGGATGATTGGAAATTAATATTTCTTCAGCTTCCACAGACACCCAGTTTCTTAACAGAAATTCATTGAACACACAAGGACAGTGTGACAGGATGGTAAATGCATTTACTATTCAGCCAGACTCTGGATTTGGTCTGGGCTCTGTTCTTTGGGCAAGAATATGTATTTCAATATGTAGGATAAGTCTAATAAAGAAATCTACTCCAAAGCTTTAAAATGTTACTTAAATAATTGACTAGTTACAACATGCTTAGAAAATGTCTATAAAGGTCTCTCAAAAATAGGTCTCTTCAGTATAAGGATTACTTTCAAGCTAATAATATTTTTTAAATTTTCACCTGAGGACATTTTTTATTGCTTTTTGAGAGAGAAGAAGGGAGAAGAGAGTGTGTGTGAGGGAGACAGAGAGAGAGACAGAGAAGAGAAACCTCAAGACAGAAACATCTGTTGGTTGCTTCTCATATGCACCCTGACTGGAGTCCAAACCCCCAACCTGCGTGTGTGCCCTGAGCAGCAATCAAACCTGCAACCTTTTGATCTGTGAGATGACACTCCAACCAAGTGAGCCACACTGGCCAGGGAGGGATAAGCTGATTGTTTGTTTGTTTGTTTGTTTGTTTGTTTGTTTGTTTGTTTTAAGAAATAGCAAATTAAGGAGAAGCTTTGAAAATGGAGTTGTGTTACCCTTTTCTAAAGAAAATTTCCACTTATAAAGAAAATCTCCATTTGTAAGTATCTCTCTCTCTCTGAACCAAGAAGAGGAAGACAGTCTAAACCACCAGAAACACTTATCTATAAAGAAGGCACAGACTTAAACTGACATAACACCATACATTTATTTACCATATTTTTCTATATAACTTCCCTAAACTGCCTCTCCTCAATATCTTTCTTTTTTCTGTAGCTGGAGATGGTATTTAAGGTCGAGGCTTGAGCCAGTTTTATTGATTCCCTGCCTGTCTCCCATGTATACATGAGGTATACTTGTTATTATGCTCATGTTTTTCCCTTTGTAATCTGTTATTACAAGATGTTTTAGCTAAGAGCCTAGAAGGGTAGAGAGTAATTGTTTTCCCTTCCCTACAGACAACATGATAAGTACCAAATAAGTTTTGTTAAAGAAAGAAACCTTTAAAGAAGGTTAAGGTTTGTTCCAGATTTCTTCCTCTGGTGAGACTCTCACCCTTAGGGGTCTGGGCCTAGCACTAGACTTGTATTATTGGTGTAGTAAGTCACCAAATATGGCAAGAAGATTTGTTGTGATGATCAGCTTTATGTTTTAATTTGGCTAGGCTAAAGTATCTAGTTTTAGGAGAGATAAAATAATTTTCTCTCTACCATTCTAAATTCTCATCTAGGAACTCTGTGACAACAGACAGATTAAATAGAGAAAAATAAACAGAAGTTTATTAACACATCTACCTCATGCATAAATGGGAGACACCTGAAGAAAAATGAGTAACTTTCAGAGATAACTTAGTATAACAGAGTGTAGGTTTAACAGAGTGTAGACTTAATGCGGCCCCATACAAGCCTAGCTGGGGGGTTGGGAAAAGCAGCAGCACAGGGATTGAGAGTTATTTTGCATATTAATAACAGCAGGCTAGTTTCATAGTCTGCTTGGAGCCAGGAAAATATGCATGACTTTGATCCGTGATGTAGCTGGGAGGCAGCTCCCCCAGTTACAGAACCTGCAAGAGAGCTTGGAGATGGTTCCCTCCATGCCACAGGGCCACACCTACCCAGACCAACAATGGCAGCCAATAAGGCAGAAGAAACCATACTACAGGCAGGTGCAGCCAATTGTGCGAGGAGTTGGAAATGGGGTTACCGGAGGAAGATCCGCGCTGGGATTTAAACCCAGGTGCAACAGTCATGAGGCACTTAACCATGCAGTTTTGGGAATCGAGAGTGGGCTCCCTTGACCATGCATCTTAGGAAGCAGGAAAGTGAGGTGCAGCAGCCATGCAGAGCCCTCACTCTCTCAATGGTTTGAAAGAATGCAGAAGGATTCCCTGGGTTGCCATGAGGATGCGGTTTTGGATTAAGAACAGGACCTTAGCTGATCTGCCGACTTCTATTTTCTTTTCCTGAGGTATGGTACCCCCAACTGGCATGGTTTGCCAAGGGGAGGCAGGACCGTGTATGTGTTCGTGAGTGTTTTAAAGGGACTTTGGGGTTTAATGGTGACATTCCAGCATTACTCTAAACTTGTATAACTTTTGAATAAATAGTTTCTTTCCTTTTTACCAAACTCTGGTACTGAGAGCCACAGTTCCTAGTATGGCAGCGGGCAAAGAAGAACCATAGTAAAAAAGACCCCGGGGCCGGGGGCGTTCATTTTGGTAACATTAGAATTCAGGTGTAAGTACCATCTTGAGTTAGAGGACAGAAGGGTGTGGTGCAGCTAGTTATGAGTGAGTGACTAGAAAAGTATGATAAAGAAAAGTAACATTTGCTATGAAAATTTAAGTCCACTCTTTCTCCCTTGATAAGAGTTCCTGGTAGGAACAGAGGAAGAAACTATTTGAAGTTAATCACCATTGTTGAACTTCACTACTCCAGTGAGTCACCTGAATTATACTCTTTAAGGAAAAGTAATCAGCCTGATGTACTTCTGTGAAGTGGCAAGAGAAAAAATTCTGAGATCTCCCAAAATAAGTTACAGCAGGCCAGAGAGTGTGAGGAAGAGGCCAGGGAAGTTAAGCAGCAGCCTCTAACTGATCCCAACAAAGACTTCGTACAAGGTTGTCATCATCGGTATAGAGTGAGAAGACTCCTTTGTTTTTTCCCTTAAATTTACAACAGATGAGACAACCATAACTCAACAGAAGTTTTCTGGCTCAACACATGAACACATTGAAAGACCTAGCAACTATACACATGAAGGTGGGCAACGTGGAATGAGTAGGGAGGTGGGACAGGATGAAGGGCTGTAGATGCAGTTTGCACCCACTGTGGCTCCTGCGAGGACAACAGAGGTGGGGAAGTCAGGCCGCAGCCATCACTACAGCCTGGTGCATGAGGCAGCAGAGCCAGTGACCCTACAGGAAAGGCACCCCTTCCCCTTCCCCTTTCCCGTCCCCATCATGGCAGAGCCTGGTAGAGACACCTAAATAGTACAGCAGTGCTGACAGCCCAGCTGACAGTAGGGTGGAGCCCCTAAATCTTGAACTTGCCTCCCCAGCCCCACCCATCCTGGCAGAGCCTAGAGACAGTAGGGATTCTCCAAAAACACAGTGGACCCAGCAGTCATCACTAAAAAGAGTTCCTTGCTGGGATCTCACCAAACTGATTCTCCACCCCCACCCTACTTCCCCACATCAGCTGTGGCACCCTGTAACTGAGGCGATGCTGTTGTAGTGGGTGCCTGGCATTTTCCTTAACCAAAGCAATGCTGCTCCACCTCCATCTCAGAGGAGCAAATAGTGCAGGTAAGAGAAAATAAAAACTTACACTATAACACCATCTACTGGAATACAAAATAAAGTACCTTATCTATCAATCTGCTAAATTACTGAGAGCAAAACAGTATCGAAACAAGAAAAGAGTTCACTGCCTCAAATGCACAGCCAGACAAACAATCCATCCCATATCATGAACAGCCAAGGTAATGTGGGAGCACAGTGAGAAGATGAAAAGTGTCCAAAACCCAAACTCAAAGTCATGGAAGACTGTGCCTTCAGTGACAGAAAATTTAAAACTCCAACTGAACTATACTATTGTAAAAGGAAGAATGCAAGATCAAAGTCATAAATAAGACTGCAGCCAAACTGTCACCTCATATAAAACTGGCCACCTGAGTTAGTCTAAATCTGAAAATAATATAAAATGAAATTTAAAAAAAGACAAAGATATGGTGCCAGCTACAAAAAGTCTGGAACAAAGTTACATTTTTGCAGGTTTTATGGAAACCCAAATAGAGTGAACTGAATGCTTTATAAAATATGCACCGCCGAAAGTTACTTTCACAGGTATGAAATAAACCAGGTTTCTACAAAGTCAAAGCATTTGCTGTCTTAGAGTTAAAAAAAGGAAAAAGAATAGACATTTGATAACTGTAAGGTATGGTTTATTTTTTTTTGTTTTGTTTTATTTGCAATAAAAAAGCATTATGCAAGAGATTCTATATTTTAGAATGATCACTGAATAAAAGGTGAAGGCTGCATTTAAAACTCGTTAAGTATGCAATAATAAAATCATGTTTGAATAAAGTCTGGGTTTGTTCTGTTGAAGAACTAAACTTTCTGCCTTTGATAGGAAATAACAGCAATTTAGCATATTTGGGACTGCTGAAGGTGTAGAATTGCCCTGTCAATCACGAATTACCTCTTGGAACACAAGGCATTTAGAAATTTAAATCTTTTCAGTGACTTGATAGACTCTCCAAGTCAGATTGTGAAATCTAATTGTGAAATCTCACTTTCACTTGTTCTGAGTTTGCCATCGGTCAGAATCCTGCATCAGGAGCCTGCATCTGACCAAGAATGTTCGTTCCATAACTTCCTTATTCAGTGTAACTAATTCGATGCTCTGATCTATTTTTGTCTCTTTATGTTTTTAGATGCAACAAGAAGTGATAATTAATATACTTTATTGTATGTCAAACAAAATAAAGCCATAATATATTATGGTTAGAGAGCAAACTTGTGTTTGGAACCCTTCTAAAGGCTATAGGAATGTGTATTGTTCCTTCATCGGTGCCAGTAATACTCTGTGTCTCTTTCTCTGAAAGTCCTCAGGTTCACCAGTGTTCCTTGCCTGCCAGGAAGTGAAATTCTTTACCATCTCTAAGGCTTTGGAGCTCGTAAATATTAGAGTAGTGATAAAGGAAATGTGTGTATCAGGACCCACAAAGTGGAGGTTTCCTCAGGCATCGGGCCCACATCACAAATCTAAACCCAAGTCAACCCACCCTCAGTGTCTAGGAAACCTAACATACGTTAACCACAGTCTTCCACCTCAGCTTTAGCCAGCTCACCTTACCCTAGCCTTACCAGGAAATCCGCTACCTACCAGCCAGTCATGCCCTATTTGTGCATTGCTGCTTCCCGCTCTCTCCAAACCTTGCTCCCGCCCAAAACCCCCACGGAAGATGCTTTAGTGCTTGGGAGGCAGTGCACTCCCCCACTCAGTGGACAGTGTTCCCTTGAATAAAGGATGTCAAATGTGTTACTAAATTGTATTATTTTTGTCATTTGACAATAAATATCAGACCAATTTCCTGAAAGGACTTTGAGGCACTCTTTCCAAAAGTGGGACAGAGTTCTTCCCTTTTAATAACCTTATGTCACTTAGTTTAGTGATTTTTTAAATTCTATTGTGAAATTTGCATAACAAAAAAATTGCCACTGTAGCCATTTTGAAATGTGTGATCAAATGGCATTCATTATATTCACAATGTTGCGCAACCATCAGCAAGCACTACCTGTTTCCAAAACTTTCGTATCATCCAAAACCAAAACTGTGTCCATTAAGTGAAAACTCTCCGATCTACTTTCCCCTCAGTCCCTGGTAACTTCTACTTTCCACATTGAATTTAATTTTAAATGTAACATTTCTGGAGTGGTCCTGGATACAAATTTTAGTTTATCCAATAAGAATAGATTTTTATTAAAATATGCAAATAACTACATTGCCATGAAAAGTATTTTTTAATATTTGACCATTTATCTAATTCTGAATATAAAGCAAATCAATATATATTCACTATTTTCTATATATTAACCATTAGTTTTGATGATGACCATTAGGTTATGATATATATTAAGATTTTTCCATAAGGTTTGTTTTCCCAAAAATTCTGAAAGTTTGATTGGGACAAGACACCATTCAGAGAGACTTTTATTTCAATTTGCACAGGTGTGGCCTAATAACCTGGGGATTAGAAATAAACCAAGGAAAAAGAAAATTGTTTTATAGCATACCCATCAGAAAATATAACATTGACTATAATTAAATTTCCCTTATATAAGTTATAGTCAAGTCTGCATAATTAAGTATTTACAGCTAGGATTTGACTTAGCAGTCTGCTTTCATAGAATCATCTGTTTCTAGATTAAGGTCTTCTGGATATTTTTATCACTTTCCCAAAAAGAGTCTTATGACTATCTGTTTTTGGTTATGATGTCAGCTGATACCTAAATTTGGGGAAGTCAAAATCAATGAGTTATCAGAGGAGAGTGATCATTATAGAAAGACCTAAAGACAAAATGATGATAATCTTGACTACAATTTTAACCAGCAACAATGTTTTGAAATAAAAACAGCAGAGAATCCCACAAATTATAAGGAAGATGAGCTCTTTCAGAAGAGAAATTCTTATTTTGATTTTAAAATGTTTTGCAAGCATGACAAAGTCAGTATAAAGGCACAAAATGTTCATAAATCCTCAATGATTATGTTTTCAAACACAATTGAGAATGGATTAAAGTCATTTCCTTGATCCATTTACAAAGAAGTGAGTGCCAGTCACTGGGGAATTTCCCAGTCCTATAAACATGCAATAAACATATACAGAACAAGAACAAATCCAAATGGCATCCACGGGTGGACTGTTTCACAGTCTCTAAAACAAAATGAATCCACATCTGCAAGAAGTTAAATAAACCAAAGAAAGAATCTGAGAAGGCAAAACCTCTGTCACCACACATTACTAGTCACCCCAGAGACCAAGGACAGAGTTGGGCACCAGATGACCATGAGGTGCATTTATTGAAGAACTTATTTTGCTCAATTTCATTGAGTAAATCTTTATGAGTGTCTTTACAGGTCCACCAGAAATGATAAAACTAACAAACAGATAAATAAATAAGTAAGTAAATAAATAAGCAAGCAAGTAGGAAAACTCATTAGAAATTTAGATCAATCAATAAATGAATATTTTCTTATTTGCAATAAATCATTAATCAAGGCAGATCAGCTTTCAGAATAAGTAGCTTTTTGGTATAAGGAGTAACATTTGTAATTACCATTCAGATTTTTATATCCCACTGAACAATTCTGATTGGATAACATTTGGGTCAATGTCAATAAAAAACAGAATTTACAGGCTTTCACAAGAAAAAATCATAATGATAACATATTTAAGGATGTAGTTTTCAAAATAGTAAGATCCAACTGAGAGGGAAAAAAAAGAAAGCAAGCAAATAAATGAGAAAAAGAAAAAATACACACATACATATATAATATGTTCCATATAATATGAAATATATACACACATACATAATAATGTGTGAAGGTATTTCGTTATAAAGCTCTGAATACATGCAGGTAGATAGACTTTTTTTTACAATTCAGGAAAAACATAAAAATAAAATCTGAGCTAATAATAGATTAAGTTTGCTGCAGAAAACCTTATCTTTCTAGTTACTCTAGCATGAAAATATACACTGGTCATAAAACCATCATCTTGATTTTGGGGATAAGTACATGTTTTTCCATGGTTGTTTATAATTCTTCCATTCAGTTGTCCCACAAAATAGCTCTGGCTCTGTATGGAACCTCCATTTTAACACCAAACTAAATCAGTCTAGCTTCCTCATCACTACAATAAAATAAATTTTAATGCTCACTCTTAACTTAATATATCTACTTTACTACTCACTTTCTTCTCTGCACTAAGAGAACCATAATTTACAGTTGGTGGGAATGCAGACTGGTGTAGCCACCATGAAAAAGAGTATGCAGTTTGCTCAAAAAATTAAAAATGGAACTGCCTTTTGACCCAGAGTTTCCACTTTTGGGAATATATCCTATAATGTATAAAAATGGTAGCCAATAAATGGTATTTGTTATAATTATAAGCACAGTTATTGTTATTTGCATGCCCAGCATATACTTAATGTCAATAAGAAAAAAAGGAAGGCATTCCTGCCCTTTGTGACAGCACGGACAGAACTGGAGACTATTTTGCTAAATGTAGTCAGTGAAGGGCAAATATCATATGACCTCACTTTTAAGAATAACCTAATAAAATAAACTAATGAGCAAGATAGGACCAGGGGCATGGAATCAGGGAACAGACTGACAGCTGCAAGGGGAGGGGAAGTGGGGATTGATTGAAAGAAAGTGAAGGGATTAGTCAAAAAACATACATGAAGGAGCCACAGACATGGACAACTGTGGGGATTGACTGTGGAAGTGGGAGGTAGGCTCAGCGGAGGGGGGCGAAGAGGAAAACTGGGACAACTGTAATAGCATAAACAATAAAACATTTAAAAAATAAATAAAATGTAACAGAAGACAAGCACATTTTTAAATACAGATATTCAGTGTATTACTTAATTTAAATATTCCATTTTCCCAAGAACAGATAAACCCCTTTAGTAAAGCTATTCAAAGGGAAAGCAATCAAAATAGTAAAATATTTACAAATGACAAACGAGCTCCCATTTAGAGGACATTTACTGATCACCTATTTGGTGCTGGCCATTTTGCCTGACACCACTGATTACAGCTGTGATGCTATAAACAATGTTCTTGAACAGCATAGTGATAGCAAAGAACACACAAATTAACAGAGTTAACAAGTTGCACAGAAAGTCCTGTAACAGCATAAAAAATGCTGTGCACAGTCACAATTTGGGTAACTTTCTCAACTTTCCAAATTTGGAAATGAATTTATAAGGTGCTGAAGAGTAGAGACATAGTGCCATCCAAGAATGAAAAAAAGTATTCCAAAGAAAAGCATTAAAAAAATGAAATGACCTAACATATGTCCTCATAAAAAATATCTCAAATATGTCCACTCCTGTCCACAGACACTGGCACAGCCTGGTCTCAGCCACCGTCCTCTCTCACCAGACTGCAGTAATTCTTGCTAACGCCTCTCTGTGATCCAAACTTGCCCCCTTCATCCCCTGCCAGGAATCCTCCACAGAGCAGACAGAGCAATTTTTTATTTGTACTATATATTAGATCTTGTCACTGCTGCTTAAAATTTGTCAAGGTTTTCCATTTTTTTAAATGAAATTCAAACTCCTTATCAAAGCCTCAGTAATCTGACCGTTCTTCACACTTCAAGCTCCACACTACTAACTGGCTGTGATATATATCATCTTTAAACTCTTCCCCCAGTCAGCTTGCTTGTGAAACCATATTTTTAAATACTCACATACATTTCAGAACCAGAATCTATTTTGATAGTATTTTCTGAAGTTGGCCAATTGTTCAGTACTTTCTTTATCCTATTAGAAACATACAATTTCAGGGAAAAGGTATTTGAATTATAACTATATGGGAATACGTACTTGTCTACTAGTTGTTCGTCAAGCAATTGAAAAAATAGTAATTCTTTAAACTTGGAATAATATTTGAATTGCGAAAAAAGGCTTCCTGTTCTCAGGTTCTAGATAACTCAGACCCTTCCAAAGAGGATAACTAGAAAAAAATACATATTTAATAATTATGTACATAAGCTTGTAGGGACTGGACATGCAGAATTACTGGGCCAAGACTTGAGAGACAATGGAAATCCAGAGATATGAGTGAGGCATTTGAGAACAATTGCTCTTGGATTTTCATCATGCCAGGGGCAGTAGGGCTTTAGGGAGACTGAAAGGCTGAGCAGGTTCGTGGGGCAAGGGAAGCAAATGTTCATCCAAAGCAGCAGAGAGGTGTGTCTCTAAATTCGTGTGCATGTTGAGGAGCTGACTAGGTATCTACCAGTTCGCACAGAGTTACATCCTAACTTTGAATTACTCACTCATCAAAATGGATAAGGAGACTCCCAGGCCGTCTAGGAACTATAAATGTCAGGCAGGAACAAACATAAGCCTTCTTTAGAGGAAGATAACACCATCCTAGCCCTCAAGTTTTTTCTATAAATATTTTTTTTAAATACAGTGTGTGGCATACAATGACAAATAATCAGGCCTATGAAGAGCAAGAACCTTGATGGAGAATTGCAGAAGTAACAAACGACAGAAAGAGATTCATTTTCCGGAAAACAAAAAAAGTTCCAAACTATATTAAACTTTAATAAGTAAAGGATAAATGATGCAATTTCTAAAGTAATAACTAAAGTAAAAATAAAAGCATATATAACTTCCAAGGTTAATAAAGGCAAAAAATTAGAATAATAACTCTAAAGAAATCAAAAGAGGAAGGAAAACATCAAACGAGTGAAACAAACAAAACAAACAGTAGTGTAAAGTATTTAAAATAAAATATGTCTGAAATTAGAGTTGATGTTAATGAACTAGATAATTCATCTAAAAAACAAAGTGTGTCAAAATAGATCCCAAAAGAAAGCACCAGTGGAACAATGAAGGAGAGGCGGAGGCCCAGGGTAAAAAGCAAGCAATCCCCTTCCATAGCTTTGGAATCTTGAAAAACGGATTTCACCTGTTGGGGTCTCTCTTTCCTTTCTGTAAAGTGGCAAGTAACAGAATTCCTTTGTCCAGGGACAGCTGAGCAGTGAATTCGTTTAGGTAAGGGTCCTGTGGTAGTACCTGGAACACAGTAGTGTTTCTCCCTCTTTCCCCCGTGAGATAAACATACTGGATAAGACCACGTTTTCTTATCATCAGATTCACTTAAAGTGAAGTGCCCCTTTAATTTTAAAGTGACTTCACATGATTAGGTCTGCTTAGTTCTGAACCGAAACAGCTATTTTATTAATCGGGTCATTGAAGTACATGGCATGAGGCTTGATGCATAATTTTAAAAATGAACTATATCTTAATATATCCTTAAATATTTTATTGATATTTTGGTTGAATGTGGGTAATAAGTGGGATTTGGCTACCTTTGTGTTCATACTTCATTATATAACCATCTAAATTTTAATCAGGCAGTTATTATGCTAATATATTTCATTAACAGTGGATATTTATTTTCTACACCTAGCCATCTACAATCTTGAAAACTAATTTAAATAAATCTTTTTTTAGCAGGTCTGTGAAAACTGTATATTCATTAAATTAAGGATCACTCTGCATGCCAGCACATTTGAATTGTACATTGAAATGATGCAAGATAAACAGCAGGTGTATCCAAAATATATTTTTCTTCTGTTGCTAAGGCAACATTGTTCTGTCTTTAAAAGAATGAAATGATGCAGAAACAAGACAAGGTTCTGGATTCAATAAGAAGGTACCCTTCATATTTGCCACTACACCGTAGCCAGTGTGATTCTGAAGTGTTCTAATATTGTATATCATCTGTGCTACATTTTATAAGTTTTATTGTCAATAAAACAAGTCCTGTTAGCAAAATTTTGAGCAGTTCTCTAGCTATTTCCACCTCTAATGCACTATTTACCATTTACCTCCCCAAAGGAAATCTGACAAGGCTCTAAGCATTTCTCAAGCTGAGGGTGTAATTGGATGATGAACAAAAAAATTGTAAGATTTATGGATTAGATTCCCAAATATCAGGAAAAACTAGGTTGGTAGCGAGATGCCTATTTTCCCTGCTTTTCTTATTCAAGAAATCCTTCTCTGAATACTACCCACCCTTGTTAACATGTACATATTCTCCCTCCCATTTATACAAACTCATTTATGCACTCTTTCTCTCCCTCTCTCCCCACCCCATCTCTCTCCTCCCTTCTTCCCTCCTTCACTCCCTCCCTCCCTCTCTTACTTTCTTGGACCAAACATGAGGAAGATCTTATCAGCATGGAAAGATACCTTTTTTTATGATAGCCTAGAAATTATCATGTTGTCATTATTTAATTTGTGGGGATTGGGTCACATGGGATAGCAAGAAACCTTGGACCTTCTTGGAGAGTCCAGAGTGGAAAAACTCTGGCAGTCAATGTCTGGCTCCAGGTTCTCCTACTGAAAATATCAGAACAACCTGTGAGGAGTTTGAGAACCATCTCCTTTGTCATTAAAAAGCAGTTACAGGGCTGAGCAATATCGATCAAGAAAAAAGCAAATAAACGGTGATTCCAAAAAGTATGTTGTCGGCTAACACCTTTGGCCTTCTTTCTTGAATATCCCTTCAGTTTTTTAGTGTTTAGTAAAGGACCTGTTAGACTGAATTGTGAAGAGGTGGTGTAAGGAATCAGTGTTCGGATACATATGAAGCAAATTTAGGGGTAAATGTCCCAAAACATTTTTTTAGAAATGATTTTACCAAGAAAACAAAGAGTTCTCACTAGTGCTATTTTATGTGAGATTGTGTGAAATTAATAGTTCTTTTCTAAGATGATTAAAATTTGAAATAAACCTAGAATGTTACCTCAACCTCTACACATATTTGTGTAAAGTCTATTTTGAAGACTTATTATCATATTAAAAGTTCTCCTTTCCTCCAGAAAAGTAAAAAAATAAACAGAACAACTCAAACTGCCCTTTACCAAAGTGTATATAACACTAACAATTTAAGGAGATAAATAGTACACATTATTATTGAAAAGTAAAAGCATTTAAATGTTGACTCTCAAACAACACATCGCTATAATAATTTATGAACAATACATCACATCTTGTCTTTATCAAAGTTTTAAAGTAAAAATTGAAAATTATGCAGCATGTTTTGAAGACTTCTCACTTAACATTTACAATAACAGAAGAAGAAAAATTATCTCTCCTTTTGTCTGTGGATTTGGCTGTTTCAGATGAAGTTTAACATGTGTCTTAGAGGAGGATGTTATTAATGATATTTTCTATAATATTTATTATTTCTCTTAAGTTATGTTTTATTTGGAACAAAATAGGACATCTGGAACTAATAAAAACACAAAATTATTGTGATAATATTAGTGCTAACAAAGACAGTTATAAATCCTAGATAAACTATTTTGTGGCTTAAAATCCAATAGAAAAATAATAAAAATATTGACCACAGCCCCTGAAATATAGAAAGCCATTTTTGAAACAAATAAAAATAATCTGCAAGAAGAGATAAGAGAGAAAATAATGGAAGAAGTAAGGTTTAAATATTTATTTGGCAAATAATTAACTAAAAATTCCAACCACGCAGAACAATTCAAAAAACCCACAACTTAAAAAAATTCTATAAATCGTAAAGGAAAGTTTACACTTACTACTTTCAAGCTACTATAGCTAGAACTTAAAGATTGCTAGAAATATTTTAAAGTGCTATGGGGGGTGGGGCATTTTGGTAGTTATTGGACTCATTAAGTCCCATATTCCCACATCGAAAGTTTGAAAAAAATGAAGAAGATAAAAGGAAGGTGAAAAGGAAGGTGGTAAAAAATAAATGGGGTAAAGAAAGAAAGTGGAAGAGTGAGAAACAGAGAATGCGGTCCTGACCTCCTGGAATACTACTGGCTCTAGTAGTCCACTAGATAATACAGAGAAACCTTCAGCAAATTCGATTAAGAGAACTAAAGACATGACACAAAGAAACGATTGTGGGTTTCCAAACTGGCCCCCAAATATGAAAGGCAAGGAAAAACCAAAGAAAAAGCAGACCACTCCAGATTTGTAGGTGGCAGATTTTATATGCAAAGAAATTTACTTGTACTTGTATACAAGGTTTATCTTGGGTGACTGTGAGATAAGCAGATCTCCACAACCGCCCACCAGAATCTTAATGTTTTTATAGAGGCCTTAACTGGGTTCAGTCATATATGCCATCCAGATGGTCTCAAGAGCACACTGGTCCCTCAAGACTTAGTCCTTGAAATGCCTCCCACGGTAGGAATGGTGGGCAAGACATACTTTCCAAGACTGTGGGAGAGGGTGAGGAGCTTCAATTGCCTGAGTCTAGCTCATGGGTCAACTGATGGTCACTGCTCTCAATGACTTTCCCCAACAACAATTTGGGAGTTGTACAGAAGGCCTTATTATATTCAAAGATTCTTTTTTTAAGTACCACATCTAACTTTATAGCTGTAATTTTGAAATTATAACAAAAATCATTTTTTCTAGAAAAATACAAAATTTGTCTCATAAAGAATAAGCATTGTTCTCACTATGGAAAATAAAGAGCACAGATAAACTCTCTTAAAACCATACATAATAATGTAAGGTGTAACTGGCAAGTTCTACCAAACCTTAAGAAACAGATACATCCTGTGTTATGCAAGCTATTCAAGAGTAGTGAAATATATGTGCTTTACGTTGAGTTACAGAAATGCTATTAAGACTCAAAGCAAAGGAAAAAAGGTTCTAGACTATATTCTAAATTTGGAAATTTTCAAGGAGATGGTACATGCAACCATGACACATGACAATGCCATAACACAAAAACTGAAAACTACGCAGGTACAAATACTGGCAGAAATTATCTTTTCCTATATGCTATTCTATTTAACAAATCTAAGAAAATAGTGTGTTAAAATAGAATTAATACATAGCTAACTAACCAGCTTTGGGATAAGCATAAAATTGGTGAGATTCCTATACAGTAGTAATAAAAATCATTTAGTAAATATGTTACTTAAAGAAAACCCATTTAAAATAACAATAAAGTATATTTTTAAAATTATAGTAATGCATTTAAAAAGAAGGATTTGATGAGAATATAAAACTCATCTGAATGATATTAGAAAGGTACAAAATAATTAAAGATATAGAACATGACCTAGAGAAACATTCAATATTTTAAAGACACGAATTCTCCATGCAAACTCATTGAGAATCTAAACAGTTTTTAAAACAAAATTTCACAAATTAAAACTATGAAAATTAATAATCAGAAACCTCATTTAAAACAGAGTCAGGAGGCTAGAGGAGAGAATTCTCACACATGGGTCACACAAGGAATACTACTGGCCCCAACAGAAAATGAAAGGACCTTGAATCTTCAACAGGAAGTGATACTTAGGCCCTCAGCAGGAGGAAGAAAAGATTCCTCTTTGCCCAGTAACATTTCAGTCAATGGGAAGCTGCAATAACTCAGCCAATGAGAAGTGATTATACTTTGAACTTTTCATTTCTTCCTCTTTGTTTACAACAGACTCTGCCAAATCCATAAATTTCTCTCCTTTGTTTCTCTGGATTTGAACATGGTTTGCATTAGACTTCATGTCCCAAGTTGAAATTCTTTGTTTTTCTCTGAGTAAACCCATTTTGCTGGAGAAATATTTGGCTAATTTTTTTAAAAGTCAACATTATCAACTTTAATCCGAGAAACAAAAATGCTGAAGCTGAACCAAAAATGTTTTCAAGAGAAAAATGAGAAATGATTTGCTGTGCTAAAATTTAAAACAAGTTATAAAATAATAATTTGTTTTAATTTTCATTTTGGTGAATATAAGATAAATATAACAATGAAGGAGAATAAAAGATAGAAATATACTTATATATTCATTTTAATTTAATAAATAATAAAAACAACATTCCACATCATTAAGAATAATAAACTATTTAATCAAATATGTTCAATAAGCTGGCTATTATCCATTTGTGGAAAAATAAAGTAAATCATCATACAAGTCACAAAATTAACTCTCTATGTATTAAATTTCTGAATAGGAAATTTTGAGATATTGAATAATTCCCAAAGATATTGTTGAAAAGTAAGTTATAGGAAAATATAAACGATATTTATGAAAATGGAAACAAAATAGTTTACTGTATGAATTTATATGTCTCTAAATGATATAAAAATCATACTGATAATGTGGTTATCTTTAGGCAAGAATATGGGATTTTTACCTAGGTAAGAGACTTGGTTTATCTTCATGATTTAATATCTTTAAATAAAATTTTCAATTAATTATTTTGCTATTAAAATTTTAATTATAATTTTAATCGGCAAGGGGCCAGGGGAAAATAATATAAAATTAAATCCAGCAGACACTTAATCAACTTATATACGGCAGAAATTGTATCTTGTTACTTAAAGAAAAGTATCAGTTCATTTTTTATATAGCCAGCACACAAATCATGTTAAGTCGAGGCCATATTTTCATTCGTGGAGACCATTCATAAGTGCTTGAAGCTATTACTTATATCTCCAATTCGAGTACCCATAGCACATGTGAGGCTCTCTTTAATGTTATAGCAGAGCTTTCTGCAATTTAATAGAGTTAATGAAAATAAACTTGAACTTAAATGACTTTTATCTTTGCTCTAAAAGACTCAAGATAACAACATACAGTTAAAAATGTTACTTTGGAGGCAAATTGACCATTGTAATATTGTTCAACAGACCAAGACACAAGTATGTCAACTACTTAAAGCAAGAAACTCCCTTGGAGGGTAATGTCATGAATAGAGGTTGTGCTGTCTGAGGAAGTATAAAGACAGTGAAATAGTGACCGTGCCAGCATCCTTTGAGGAAATTGCATTTTAATGTACAGTATTTTTCCAAGGTTTTGTCAAAGATTTCTGTAAAAATTTCAATTCAAACAATATTTACTTAGGGTATCTCTATCAAGATACAAAAACAGAATAAAATCTGGATTTTATAATCTGGGAAGATAGGCTGACAAGTACAAAACAATTAAAGAAAATTAGAAGATAAAATATTCTCAAGTGTTAATTGACATTCTGAAATATATAAAGCTGTAATAGGTCCAGACTGGAGTGGGCCATTGTTATCTGGAAATATTAATTCATTGAGTAAATTGAAATAAGACTTAAATTCTTACAGTCAAAATATCTACATATATATTTTATCTCTACACTATCCTGCCAAAGAATATCTGTCTTGAGCTGACTAATTTCAGTGTGTATCAGGGAACTCAAAAACCATTATGGGTCAGCTCAGAAGATTCTTATCTGAGTTGAAGTCTACCTCTCTATGGCTATCAGCCATATTTCCCCTGGGGCATACAGAAAAAAGTATATAATCTCCCTTTTTATATTATAGTCTTAAAATGCTTGAACACTTTTCCACTCCTGAAGTCTTCTAATCTCCAGGATGATGATTTGCTCTGTAATTTTCCTCATGTGATCTTGATTTGAATCCCTTCTCTGTCTTAGTCACTCTCCTGTCCCAGTGTTTTTTTGTTCTGTATCTGAACACATTAGTTAAGACTGTTTGCTATGATCAACTGAAAAAAACCTGAGTTTTATAAGCCCAAAAGTAAGAGGAGAGACATACTTAGAAGAATGCAAAGGAATCCTTTTTACACCAATGTGGAGAATTCATCTTACCCACAAAAGACTATATGGAGGGATCAGAAAACCATCACAAGCCAAAGTTCCCCATTTCTCATTGCCTCCTTCCATCTGTATAACAATTCTGTCTTCTTTCTCATTTTCAATGTCCTCCTTCTTTTATGTTTGCTTAGTATTTTGTTCTGCTGCCTAAATACTGGACTAGAGATTCTCAAAGCTCTAAGTTTAGATATCTCAGGTCAAGATCAACAGGAATTTTTCATGTAACCTTTCCATGTAAAGGATCTGACATGACCCAGTTTGGATGTGAAGGACAACCTCTTGTCTGCCCAATGCACTCTGTCTCTAAGGGGTGGGGTTGTCTTGTTCAAAATGACTGCTACAGGCTCAACCAGGGACTGGAGTACAGATAATACAAACAAAACAAGTTGAGCAGATAGCTTGAAATATGGAACTCAGAGCTAAAATATAAAACTCCAGGACTGTTCCAGGTAACATCAGAGTAGCATAACATGATGTCAGCAGAGATGAAATTAATATATTTCATTTTACAGATCAGGAAACTGAGATATAGCGTAAGCGAATGTCTTGAAGTTTTGGGTTTTGTGGATAAATGACAATAGTAATGCTATCCCCAGGGTAGGGGTTTGGAAGCCTGCCACCACTAATAGGTAAATTCTAAAAGCAAAGGTTGATGAGAAAGGAAAGGTTTTTATTCAAAATGCTGCACAATGTGGGAGAATGACAGACTCTTGTTTCAAAGCCCATTCACTCCAGGAAACCCAACAGAAGCCCAGTTATCCTTGGTCAGACCAAAACCAAAGCCAGTTTCCAGAGTTTCCTCTCCCATTTAAAGTAACATCCGTTAGGAACCACAGGTGGCAGTCAAGTGGTCACCCAGGCAGCTCTGCTTTTCTCCCAGCTACTGGCAGACCTCAAACTCCCTTCTGGAACCTACATGTGGTGCTGACACCACCACCAGCCTTGCAGCTTCCGAAGTCAAAAGGTCGTGCAAATGCACCAGCCAGTATGTTTGCAAAGTGGGTGAAGAAGCCTCCATAACTTCCATTGAGATTATTAGTTTTGAGTGTGGGAGGAGCCAGGTGCTTTCTCGAAAATGCCTAATTAACTTCCCAAACTTCTGTGAACTCCAGGAAGGTCCACTCCCCCCTACCCCCACCAATCCCTTCTATTCCCCAGGATAGACTGACAGGTTTAGTTGATCCCATACCTCCCCCTACCACCATTCTGACCTCTATGGTGCATGTGCCTGCCTTCCCTTGATTCCACCCCAACTCAGGTACTTGAAACGGATAGGAGAGCTTTTCCCCCTATCCAATTATCTTGTTAGCCCCACACATGCTCAGTATAATACTTTCTCCTGCCATCATCTTTCCTGAGGGTGGGGAATCTGCTGCCAGGAGCAGGACACTCGGCATTGGGGTTGGACCATTCACAAAGTGCCAGCTTGGTTAACCAGATACAGTGACCCCACCCGCTGCCTTGCCTCACTGCCTTGGGTGGCTTGCAATCTCCTCCGGTGGCCTCTCCTGTACCCCACCCACCCTCTGCGTGCTCCCAGAGGTCTGGCCAAGCTATTGGTGTCACTAACACATTTCTTTTGAATCCCACTTTATTCCCCCCGGGAAGTTTTTCATGGAAAGATTTTTCTAACAAAATACTTCTCCCACCAAAATCTGAAAAAGTAATTACCATAGACCTAATGATGTCAGCCAGAGAAAATACTCAAACTTTCATATGAAAACTATTTCATGTTGAAATACTACTACCAGAATTCTTACTTGCATTCAAAATGAAAATTTGCCTAACACAACCATGAAACAAATTCTAAATTATTAATATTTTATATTAGATCATTGATCTTTCTGTGCTATAAACATCTTAAATGAATTACCTAAGAGAAAACCTTTAATAATTTTTGAAAAATAAAAGATTAAAATGATTTTAACCAGCTATTTCTATACCACTTTTGAATTTGATTTTTAATTTCTTCTTGCATTGTCCACATTTCCTTACTTTCTATATTTTTGATGCTCTGAACTTTGGGGCCTTGATTCTGGAGGAACTACTCTTTCCAGAGCTAGTTAATTCCTAGAGATAGCAAATTACTCCCCTGCTAGCATGCCTTTGACATAGAAACCAACCAATCCAAAACCCACAACCTCAACTGCCTCCTTTATCACCCTCTCCCACAACAAGCCAATATTCCCTCTGCTATGAATCACCCCAGGACAGTTACCGAACAATTAGAGCCTACCCCTACAGACTCAATTGAAATTATCCAAACTATGTAATCCTAAATTTGCTCAGCACACCTACCCTACTTCACTCATTCATCCTTCAAAGCTCAAAAAAAGGCTCTGGATCATAATCTCTTTCTTTGTTCTACCTCCTGATCATTCCTAGTCTTTCCCCATGCGAAGCTGCACAGCCCAGCATTCCAGTTTGGAGGGGTATGTGGTCATAAACCTCTTCCATCACAATAATCATTTCCATGTCTGCAGTTTGTACACACTCCCTGCCTACTTTTTTGACTCCACAAAATCTATTTGGCCAAGTTACCTTTGATCAGAGTCTGTGCTCAATGTGAGGACCCATTCCCTGCCAGGCATTGTGATTGGACAGTGACAATCCAGAGACTCTATATACATGTAGACATTAATATTTTTTCAGTACAATTTACATTTTATTTTCTCCAAAGAATTTTTCTTTGGTCTTTAAGAACTTAGCTCCTTACATAGGCTTTGGCAAAAATCTTTGGGTGGCATCTGAAGGTCCAAATTAGTGTAGGAGGAAAGTGAGAATTTGTCCTTCCAAACTTCACAGGAACAAGTCCTGACTACATTGCTATGAATGGCACAGTGTACACAGTAATGAAGTTTTGCATACAGCTTGAGAAACACATTGGCATCAAAGACACTTGCTTTGGAAATGCCCCTAATGCCTGTGGCCTTTTATGTGTTTCTAACCATGAACTTCTTAATGGCCCCTGTCCTTGGGCATGCACTGGGCACAGCTGATGCACGGAATAAGCTGTGCATAGTTGTGGCCGTTTGGGCCACCACCACTGTTCCTTCTTTTCTGGGTCATATTGGAAGCAAGTACCCAACTGAAGATACTTGTTTTTGTTTTTAGCAATATTTTCTTCAGTCCTTTCATCCTTACATTGTTAAGGAAAAAATTCATAGTTTAATCACTTTCTTTTGAGTTTTTTCCAAGGTTTTTGCTTAGAAGGCCCACTGTTAATAGTGCTATTTCCTCTTCATAAAAAAATAAATTACTAATTTTTAAGAAAACTTGTTGCCCAGTAATACTCATGTAAGTGATTTGCCTATTGTATGCATTGGCTAAAGTAGTCTGGAAACAATCTAAATGCTTATTTTTAAGTAACTATTTAAATAAATTAGGTTGTCCAAGTAATATGCTAGGCTCTTGGGGAGAAATGGCATAAGGATAAATAAGACAATTTCTACTCTCAGACAATCTGGTGAAGGCAATAAAATACACAGACATTACTACCATTCAAGACAGGATATAAGGGCAATGAGGTAGATTATAGAGTGCTTGTGGGGGGTAAAATTATAAAAGGAAGAACAGCTTAAGTATGATAGGGAAGACAACCTGATTTCATACCTAGAAAACCCAAGATAGGGCACTGAAGAACCATTAAAACCAACAAGTGAGTCTGAGAAGGGGATTGCATAGAAGAGCAGACAGAAGCCAGGGGGTGTTGCTACATCAGCAATAGCCCATCACAAAATCCAAGGGAAGGAAATACCTATTCATGTCCACAACTGAAACTATAAGTTTAGGAATAAATCTAATGAGAAATCGGCAAGACCTGCTTGAATACAGCCATAAAACTTTACCAAGTTCCATAAAACGGAATTGAATAAATGGAGAGATGCCCTATATTGTTACATAAAAAAGATTCACTATTGAAGAGTGACAGTCCTCCTCAAATTGATTTGTTATTCAATATATTCCAATAAAAAGTCCAATCAATTTCTTTTTGGAATTTGATGAATAGATTCCAAGTTTATCCTGGAAAAGACAATAAGCGAGGAGAAACAAGAAAATGTCAAAAGAAATAAAAGGAAAAGAAGAGATAAGAGACATTTTTGCCATATATTATAGCATACTCTAAAGGTAAACTATCAATAATTAAAATGGCATGATATTCATGAAGGATTAGATAAGTAGATTAAATTGGAAAAATAAAATATTCCAGAAACGAACCCCATATATATGGGAATTTAATATGTGATAAAGGAGGCCTTTCATTAGCAGAAAGAATGAACTGCCCCAGTGCGTGATGCTGTCCTTGAACCCAGTCTTTCCCCCTATAGAAAAAGGTGCCACGCAGGGTGGGGAGACTCCTGGCATGGGAGTCAGAGAAATCTGGATTTGAATCCCAGCTGTACCAGTTAAAGTGGTATCATCTCGAACACATTTCATCAGTTCTCTGAGCTTTCTTTGAAAAATGGAGAAATCAGTCCATGTCATCTACCTCACATGATTGCGATGACAAATAAAATAATCTGTACATATAAACGGAGCTTGCATTGTACAGGCACACCTTGGAGATACTGTACTTTCAGTTCTAGACCACCATAATAAAGTGAGTATCATAAAAGTAATTAAATAAATTAATGAATGAATAAATAAATAAATAACTTAAGTTGTGACAAAAAGCTATTATCCAGCTGAACAAAATATGGTATCATTATTCACTATTACAGAAATATCACTTATACTATCAGACGTCTGAGCAGCATGTATGGCCTCAGGCACATAAAGATTACGAGTAATATGTAACTATGATTATGTAATATATAATTATATTTTATACACATGCTGCTACTTGCATAAATTTTTCAAGAAGACTTTAGAAAGAAAATGATAGAAGTATCTTTGGAGAAAGAAACTTGAAAAGGATAGGAATGGGGAAAAGAGGGTTGTGGTATTGTTTAGTTATCATTTTATAATTTTTGTGAAACTGAATTTTTAAAAACTTGTGATACTTTCATTTTTAATTAGATTTTTAAAAGTCTGTCTATTATGCAAACATTTTATATTTACTTCTGTTTTCATCCAGATTATTTATAAATTTTCATTTCTTTTCCAATCTAAAGTTTTGCATTCATGTTCCCAAACAAAAGAGTAACTTCACAACTTACTAAAATTTGCAAAAGCATAATTTTAAAATATGTAAATAACATTACATAATTTAATAATATAGTAATAATATATTATTATAGTAATAATAATATAATAATTTAATAATATTAGTTACTATAATACTATAGTAAAAACTTTTAATAATATAGTACACGGAAAAACCGTCAACCAAAAATCTCATAATCTGACAAAGATTTTTCAAAAGTGAGGGAGAAATTAAATCATTACCACTAAACACAATTTGAGGAAGTTTGTTACCACTAGAACTTCCATGTAAGTAATTCTCAAGAAAATCCTGCAGGTTGAAATAAAAGAACATCTGACAATAGCTCAAGCTATATGAAAAAGTAAACATTTCAAGAAAAGTAAATACACAGGCAGTTATAAAAGCTAGTGTTGTTTTAACAACAGCTTGTAAGTCTACTTTTGTGTTCTACATAACCGAAGATGCTAATCCATTTGAAAGGATAGCACATTTGTTGTGGCACGCAGTGCAGAAAGATGTGATTGCGAGAGACCGGCCACTGAAAAGGGAGGAGGTGAAGCTGTAACCGGGCAGTTTTTGCAGGTAATTGAAGTCAAACTGATAGAAATTCGATCAGAGAGTTGAACTTTATGTTGTTAAATGTAATCCCTGTGGCACCCACGAAGACAATATCTGTGAAATAAAAGCAAAGGAAATAAAAAAGAAATGTAAATATTTCTCTGAAGGAAATTACCTAAACACAACAGAATGCAGTAATGCTGACAATGAGGGACAATACAAGCTATAAGGCATGTATAAAGCAAATAGTAAAGTGATAGAAGTAAGTCCTTCCTTATCAGTAATTACTTTGAATGTAAATGGATTAAACTCTTCAATAAAAACACAAGATTGGTAGAATGGATACAAGGACATAATCTAACTGTATGCTATCTATAAGAGACTCGCTTTATGTATTTATTTTGTCAGCTTCATTCACTATACTGTTGATTCCCTGTAAATTGTTCTTCATTTCAATTAGTGTATCCTTTATTTCTGACTGAATTGTTTTATGCTATTGAGGTCCTCGCTAAGTTCCCTGAGCATCCTTATAAGCAGTGTTTTGAATCCTGCATCTAGCAGATTGCTTGTCTCCATTTTGTTTAGCTTGTTCTCTGGAGTTTTGTTCTATTCTTTCATTTGGGCCTTGTTTCCTTGTCTCCTCATTTTGGCAGCCTTCTGTGTTTGTATTAGATAAAGCTGCTACATCTCCCAGGCTTAATACAGTGGCTTAATATAGTAGGTGTCCTCTAGGGTCCATGGCACAGCCTCCCCTATCACCCAAAATGGGTACTTAAGGTACACCCATCATGTGGGCTATGTGTACTCTCCTGTTGTAGTTAAGCCTTAATTGCTGTTGGCACATCTAGTGTCAGCCACTGCCTGTGTTCTGGTTACACAGCGTGAACTACAGAGTGATCTGCAGGTGACAGCTACTTTTGCTGGGCTTGGAGTTACCCAGGCAAGACCAGCTACTGCTAGTGGTGTGCCTAGGGAAACTTAGCAAGAGGTACAGGGCTCATCGAAGCCAGATGCTGCTTAAGAGAATTTAGGAAAGTCCAAAGCATGAGCCAAGACAAACCGTTCATGTGGAAAAGCCACTACAAACAGCTTGGATAAGCCCAAAAATTGGATGGGACAGGGCCTCAGTGAATCACCAGGGTGGGGCAAACTGTCGAGCCAGGTTGATGGAGTCTCAGATATGGTGCCCACCTGCCAGCACTATGGTTCTGTGAAGGAAGGGCTCAGAAAAGTAACAATGGCCTCTGCCAGCATTTCTGTCTGAGGGAAAGCTGTCTCCCAGTTCTCATCCTGATGCCAGACAATTCCAAAGGCACAAATAGAATAAAAGTAAAAGAATGAGAAAAGACATTCCATGCAAATAGTAACCAAAAGAAAGCATAGGTGTGTATACAAATATTAGACAAAGTATACTTTAAGTCACAATATTTACAAAAGACAAAGGATATTATATATCAATAAAAGGTTCATAACAATTATAAACACTTTCACAATAACAATAGAACATCAAAATATATGAAGCAAAAATTGACAGAGTTAAAGGGAAAATAGATAGTTCTACAATAATAGTTAGAAATTTCAATACCCCACTCTCAGTAATGGATAGAGCAGCCAAACAGAAGACAAATAAGGAAATAAAGGCGTTAAAAAGAAGCACAATAAAGCAACTACATCCAACAGACATACACAGAACACTCTACCCAATTAAAGCATACACATTCTTCTCAAATGCATATAGGACATTACCAGAATAGACCAAATGTTAGGCCACAAATTATGTGTCATTAGATTTAAAAAATATAGATGTCACAAATGTGTTGTCTGAGCACAATGCATTTTCCAGGAAAACTGGAAAATTCACAAATCTGCAGAAATTAAGCAACACACATTTCTTTTATTTAAATCCTCACCCAAAGATATGTTTATTGATTTGGAGAGAGAAGAAGGTGGGGGGGAGAGAGAGACAGAGAAGCATCGATTTGAGAGAGAAACATCAATCAGTTGTACCCCAACTGAGGATCAAAACCATAACTTAGGTATATGCCCTGACCAGGGATCAAACCTGCAAACTGTTGGTGTATGGGATGATGTTCCAACCTACTGAGCTACCTGGCCAATGCTAATCAACATACTCTTCAAAAACCAATGAATCAAAGGAAAAAATGCAAGGAAAATTAGAAAACAAAAACACAGCACACCTATTCTTATAGAATACAGCGAAAGAAGTGCCGAGGGAGGATTTACAGCTCTTTATTTATTGTTTCCAGTACAAAACAAGAAAGATTTCAAATCAATAGCCTAACATTACAACTTAAGGAACTATAAAAAGAAAAAAAAACTAGACCTAAAACTAGCAGAAGGAAGAGAATAATTTAGAGCACAGGTAACTGAAATAGAAAATTGAAGAGTAATATAGAAAAATCAATAAAACCAAAAGTTGGGATTTAGAAAGATCAGCAAGACTGGTAAAACTAGCTGGATTAACTAAGTAAAGACTCAAATTTTTCCTAAAACAAAAATGAAAATGGGGACATTGCCACTGAATCTACGGAAGTATAAAGGATTATAAGAGAGTACTATGAAGAATTATATGTCAAAAAGTTGGATAACCTAGGTGAAATGGACAAATTTCAAGAAACACAAAACCTAGCAATTATGAAGAAATAAAAAATGCGAACACACAAATAACAAGTAAAGTATTTAGGAATTAACTATGAAGATGAAAGACTTGCACAATAAAATCTACAAAATATTGCTCCCTATTGCCAGAGGAATAAAGTGCCTCAGGTCCTTTTAGGACTCTTGGTCTTTGGGGAGTAACACAAATCGAGTGAGGAAAAAAGGAGAAAAGTTCTCTGGATTCCTGCAGAATTGATTTATTTGAAAAGGAAATAATAGAAAAATATTCAACATTCAAAAGTCTTCTGAGGAAAATGAAGGTGAACCACAGAACATGCCAAAGGCCAAGAAAAACCAGCTTTCATAAGACGTACCTCAGGAGGCAGAAGGAAACCCTCAATCTTCTGAAGGTGTAAGTCAGGAAGCCAAAGGAAACAGCTGAGTCAGCCTTATCCAGGGATTTAAAAAGGACAGTCCCATTAGGCATTTGGAATGTGAAGAGATGCTAAGAGGAGTAGATGAGTTGGAAAGGCTTAGGGAAGAAATAAGAAGAGTTAAGAAACAAGTTTGTGATGATGCATTGGGAGCAAAAACGTTCCACACAGACATCCTTATCCTGGGTTCTTTAGGCTTTGAATTTTTTTTTTTTAAGTCTGATAGTAAAATCTGGCCCCTGTTTTCTTTCTGTTAGCATTTCCTGATGTATCTTTTACCTTTGTTTTACTTTTAATCATCTGGTGGAATTTTGTTTTAGGTAGATTCCTTGTTACCAGCATCTTACTGAATTTTGTATTTTGAACCATTCTCCAGGTCTGTTTTTCAGTTGGGAAGTTTCAAACAAATGCATGAAAATATGTTCATCCCATATTGTAAAGTAAAACATAACAAGTTACAAAGAAACATATTTAGTATTTGTTCACATTATGTAGGATAAAAATCCCAAATTGTGTGTGTGTATACATATTTATGTGCATACATCAAAAACTTAACTGTGCTTATTTCTGTGTGGTGCAAGTTTTCTTTCTGCTTATATGTAATTTTTAATGAACATATGCCACAGAAAGAATTTAAAAACTTTAGGTAAGATAATCAAGTAATTTGCAACCAACTTATAAGGCAATGGGGGCACCTAAACTCTTGATGAAATCTCTATTAACCTCAAATGGAAACCTCATATCACCTCTGGATCTCTTAGCCAGAGGAATAAAACCGGCAATTATTATAGAAATAATAAACTACAAAATACAGCTGAAAGAAAATAAATAAATGGAAACACATCCCATGTTCATGGATTAGAAGACTTAAAATTAAGATGTCAGTACTACACAATGCAATGTACAGATTCAGTACAATCACTATCAAAATCCCAATGATAATTTTTATAGAAATATGAACCCACCCTAAAAGGTATATGGAATCTAAAGGGACCCCAAATAACCCAAACAGTCTTTAAATATAAGAACAACCTAGAGGACTCACACTTTCTGATTTTAAAGTAGAATAAAATTCACTTACTACAAAACTATAGTAATCAAGACAGCATGGTACTTGAACAGAATAAAGAAAACCAAGAAAAAAAAAACAAAAAACAAACAAACAAACAAAAAACCCTTCAAGGAAGATAAAGTGCTTCTCAGATAAGGTCAAGTTCAAGGAGTTCATCATCACCAAACCTTTATTATATAAAATGTTAAAGGGACTTATCTAAGAAAAAGAAGATAAAAAATATGACATTAAAAAGATAGCAAACTCACAGCTATTAACAACCACACCTAAAACAAAAGCAAACTAAGCAAACAGCTAGAATAGGAACAGAACCACAGAAATGGAGATCATATGGAGGGTTAGCAACAGGGGAGTGGGAGGAGGAGAGAGGGGGAAAAGGTACAGAGAATAAGTAGCATAGACGGTGGGTAGAAAATAGACAGGGGGAGGGCAAGAATAGTATGGGAAATGTAGAAGCTAAAGAACTTATGACACATGGACATGAACTAAAGGGGGGAATGTGGGTAGGAGAGCATGTGCAGGGTGGAGGGGAATGATGGGGGAGAAATGGGACAACTGTAATAGCATAATCAATAAAATATATTTAAAAAAATAAAATATTTAGCTAGGAAAAAAACCTTCGCATGTATGGTCAGATGATTTTGATGAATATGTTGGACCATTCAATATGGAAAAAACAGTCTTTTTAACAAATGATGGTGGGCAAACTGGATATCCATATGCTAAAGAATTAATTCGGACACTTACCTAACACTACCTACAAAAAATTAACTCAAAATATGTCAAAGACACAAATTTAAGACTTAAAACTCTGAAATTGTGACAAGAAAATACTTGTCAAAAGTTTTATGAAACTGGATTTGGCAGTGATTTCTCAGATATGACACCAAAGACAAAGGTAATCAAACAAAAAATAGACAAATCAGATTTCATAAAAATTTAAACATTTTGTGTATCAAAAAACTGATATCAAGAGATTAAAAAGGCAATCCATAGAATGGAATAAAATATTTTCAAATCATTTATCTGATAGAGGTAAATATCTGGACTATACATAGCACTCCTAGCTCAAAATAAAAAAATAAAATAAAAATAAACAAGAAACAACTTGATCCAAACTCAATTCAAAAATGAGCAAAAAACTTGAAGTTATTCCTCCAAAGAAGATGTATGAATGATCAATAAGCACATAAAAAGATGCTGAAGATCATTAATCACAAAGGAAATGCAAATCAAAACTACAATGAGATACCATGTCGTACCTGTTAGGATAGTTACTATAAAAAAATCAGAAGTATTAGTGAGGATGTGGAGTGATTAGAATTCTTATGCACTGTTAATGGGGATGATTCAGTTGCTGTGGAAAACAATGGCAATTCCTCAAAAAAATTAAAAATAGAATTACCATGATTTAGCAATTCCACATATATATATACACCCAAGAGAATGTAAAGCAGGGACTTAAAGAGATATTTGTACACCTGTGCTCATAGTAACATTAGTCATAATAACTAAAATGTGGAAGCACCCTGAATGTCCACTGATGGATTAATGGATAAGTAAAATGTGGTATACACATATAATTTGGATTTAAAAAGCAAGGAAATGTTGACATGCTACAATATGAATCAACCTTTATGAACTATGCTAACTGAAATAAATCAATCACAGAAAAACAAATACTCTGTGATTCCACTTATGAGTTAATTAAAATAGTCAAAATCATAGAAAGTAGAAAGGTAGTTGCCAGAGACTGAGAGGAAGGGTGAATCACTATTTGTTCTGGGGTTATTGTTTATGTGTGTAGAGTTTCAGTTTTACAAGATGTAAAATTTCTGGAGATGGGTGGTACTTATGGTTGTACAATATTATGAATATATTTAATGCCACTTAAATGTTAAGATGGTAAATTTTTTGTTATGTGTTCTTCACTACAATTTTTGTTTAAATTGAAAGAGAAATACAAAATGAAATTTTGATAGGGTTTGGTTGTACTAGTGTATGTATTTGTCAAAACTCAACAATTGTATGTCTAATATTTGTATGTCATTGTTACATAAATTTTACTCCAAAAGAAGAAATTGTATTAAATACTGAACTCTGGTTAAAGATGTGTATGCTGAATTATTTAGATAGAAATGTACTAATATCTGCAATTACTTTGAAATATATAAGAAAAATAAGACCGATGAGAGGGTGGATAAAAGGATGCATAGACGCATGGATGTGTGATAGACTAAGTACATTGTCCAGGAAAATGTGAAAAGTAGAATCTAGGCTTTGGGTGTGTGGATGTTTAGTATAAAATTTTCTCAACTTTTTTGTATATTTAAAATTTTAGGAAAAAATGCATTTATTAAAAAGCAAATGGAGCCATTCAAACATATGAGCAGTTTGGGGCTATTTAGTTTAGGAGTAAATAGCTCTTCATATTTTACTAGTTACTGGAGTTGGTTTATAACAGAGTACATTCATCAATTTTATAATCATGAATCATTTCATAATGATATGGAAAGTGCCCTCTATTTAAGAAGTCGTAAAAAAGCATGATGCACTTGGGAGACACTGTCATCCATAATAAAATTAAAGTATTGGCTCCTAAATAGTAAATTTCAATTATTATGAAAAATCTGTTTTGGTGAAATAGTCCCTTCCCTGTAATGGTGACTAGATGGCTTTTATTTCCAAGTGAGAAAATGTTTGGATATTAATCAAATCATACACATAGAATGCCTAGTTTATTTTCTTGTTTTTCAGAACCCACACTTCCTTAATTTGTTTACATTTCTAATAAATTCAGCCATTAACTTGTCTATTTGCTTTGAATCTTCTGAAAAGGTATGACAAATTGTAATGTAATCTATTTCAATATTATGAATTGGTCCAAATGCACATTAAATCAGTTATGAAAACTGAGTATTCAATGTCTAATTTGGTATCTTTCAGATACAAGAATAGTCTTAAAAGTAATTTTGCAGTGGATCTAATGAATTCTGGTAGTGTAAGTAATGAAAATGTAATATATTTAACTGGTCCTCTTAGTTATCATTTGTTCAACTTTTTAAAATGAAATTTATGATTTTGAGTGCAGCTGCTGTCTTTTGACAGGTGCATGTGAGCAAAGAACGGTAAGAGAAGATGGGTAAAAGTAATCAAAGATAGGAGAATTGATGAATGTGGGTGGTGGTGATGCTGATTTCACAGCCCAAATAGTGTGTTCACAAATAGAATGCTTTCAGATGATTCGCAAAGCTAACTAAAGATTTCCCTAGTTTCGTTTTCTCAGTGCTTCTGCAGTGAAATGCCTATTAAAATGCCTGCAGCATTTTTAAATGTAATTTTACTTTCCATTAGAAACAAAAGCATATGAATGAATTTTCATTTACTTGAATTTCTTCACATGATGTTACCAAAAAAAATAGACCTGTGGTTTATTAGCTGCGTGAGCTTTAACGAGGCATTTAATTTATCTTGGACTCATTTACTCCACCTTTAAAATAGATACAATAGATAATAAAATGAGAATTTAATGAGAAAGTGTATATACAAATACTTGCAAGCTGTGGAGTATACGAATGTGAATTCACGCTATTATCCATGACTTTTTACATAGCTGAGCCAAGGGCTATAAAAAGGATTTACTATAGTATAAAACAA
The DNA here is from genome assembly GCA_039655065.1 of Glossophaga mutica. Lineage (NCBI taxonomy): Eukaryota > Metazoa > Chordata > Mammalia > Chiroptera > Phyllostomidae > Glossophaga > Glossophaga mutica. The sequence continues at coordinate 167,433,651 of CM077304.1, read as the reverse complement.
GGTTCCCTATAGAAAGAATTGGGCTGTCCAAAAAGTTGATTCTCTGTTTAGGTAAAAATGAAAGACCCATTTTTATTTTCACCAGTAACTTTATTGAACAACATATTCACCATTTTGTTCTGCTACCTTCTGCCATCTTTCAGGCAACTTCATAATTCCATCTTCCCAAAACATTTTATCTTTTTGAGCAAAGAACTGTTCCAGGTGTCTTTTACAGTCTTCCAGGGAGTTGAATTTTTTTTCCATTAAGATAATTTTATAACAACCTAAATAAATAGAAATCTGAAGGTGCCATGTCTGGTGAATATAGTGGATGGATCAGAACTTCCCAGGCAAGCCATAACAGTTTTTGCCTGGTCATACAAACATGTGGTCTTGTATCATGATGGAAGATTACACATATTCTGTCGACTAATTCCAGACGCTTTTCATAGAGTGCTGCTTTCAGTTGGTCTAATTGGGAGCAGTACTTGTCAGAATCAATCGTTTGTTTTTCCAGAAGGAACTCATAATAGTGGACTCCTTTCCAATCCCACCATTCCAACCCCACCATGTACACAACATCACTAGTCAGTTACCCTGAAGGTTAAGTGATATTCAGGTAGCTGAATGGGAGCAACTTCTGAGAACGCCTGCACAGAGCACAAGGACCATCATTCCCTATAAGGCTGAGAGACTGCTGAGAAGGAAGAGGTAAGGTCGGAAGATAGAATACAAACATGACAGTGATAGAAAGGAAACACAAACAGCATGTGCTAGGGTATAGGGTACCTCTGCAACTAGGGAAAGAGATATATACATTTTAGAAAGAAATTGTTAAAATAAAAATATAACCAATTAAGAACTATTAGAACTGAAAACCAAAAAACTAGACAAATATTTCAACAATGGAATTTATTTCAAATGAGAAACTTATGAGTAATTTGCCATTGATCAATTTTCTGATTTCGATTGAACTATGAAATACACTGACAAAAGAATTAAGGGGAGTTACTGGGCATCTTGTGGTGTCTCCCACACCCTTGGGGTTGGCACAGCTCACAGTGATCTGCACCTTTTCATCTTTGCAGAAAACTGGTAATAATATACATACTTCTTGACCACAGAAATGCAAAGAAATTTTGTCTAGAGGAGAGAAGTTGATTCTCCTTCCAAGAAGTCACTTTTTCATCTATTTTAAAAGTGAATTTCAGGATTTCTGACCACCTAAGTAGATGTATTTGCTCTTTGCATTCTCCTTTGAATTAGAAAATTTTTAATAGTTTACTAACTTCCTTGTGTATCAATTTCCTAGTGCTGCTGTAACAAAGCACCAGAAGTTTGGTGGCTTAAAACAACACAAATTCATTCTCTGATTGTTAATGGAGTCAAGAAGTTTGAAATCAAGATATCAGTAGGGCTGAGCTCTCTCTGAGTCTCTAGGGGACGATCCTGTCATAAATCATCTGGCTTCTAGTGGTTGTTGATGATACATGGATTTAGTTTGCATCTGCACCACTCCAGCCTTGGCCTATATAGTCACATGGCCCTCTCCATTGTGTCTCTGGGTCCCTCTGTCTTCACAAGTCCTTTGTATAAGGAGACCAGTCATTTGACTGAGTGCCAAGCCTAATCCAATATGACCTCATCTTAACTTGATTATATCTGCCAACACCCTATTTCCAAATAAGTTAACATTGGCAGATTCAGAGGGTTAGGACTTCAGCATACTTTTTTGGAGAATGCAAAACATTAACTCATTAATTAATGAATTAGGGAAATCTATAAATGTGCTGATTTTATCTTTTGTGAGATTCATGGTTTTGCCTTTTAAACAGCTATATTTCAATAAAACTAACATTTTATAAAAGAAACATAACCCACTCCCATTATATATATTTAACAGCTAAAATCTAAACTGTGGGCTTTCTGAGGACAGGTTTATTGTCCTTTCTTGCTTCATCCCCAGTATGTAATATAATGTTTGGTACTGTAGTATGCATTTGATAAATGTCGGATTTAAATCAAAATATGGGTATTTTAGTTCATCTACATGTATTTACTTTGTGAACACTCCATACAACTCTGTGAGGAGTCCACTAACCATTCCCCTTTCTCAGTAACAGTTCAACATGAGAAGGGTGGATGGTTCAGGACATAAGGGAGCTGCTGCAGGGCTCCAGCTGTGCACAGCAGGGCCTGGATCACATCAGAATGGAGGACCTGGGTAAAAGGTCAGAGAAGCATATTCCGAATTTGGAGGTAAACACTAGGAAAGGTGAAGGAAGAATCCAGCATGACATCAATGTCGAGGAAAATTAAAACAAACATAAACTATCACTTCGATGTTCTGGGAAGTTAATCTTCCGGTAATGAAGGAAGTCCACAGTCTAAGGAAACTGATAAAAGAACTCCTAACATTCTAAATCCAGAGGCTCTTGGAGTCAAGCCTCTTCATTTTATTGCATGTTATCTGACTTTTAGAGAAGGTAGGTGGCCAGTTCTACAATCCAGATAGTGAGAGAACAGGGCATCCTGACTCTCAGTACATTGGTCTCACACTAAACTGAGATTTCTCCCCCAGGAACAAACCTATGAGCTGTTAACAGACTTCCTTCATGTCAACTTCTGCCATCAATAACAAGAACACCAGAAACAGTTAGTTCATACACAGATTGGCATGCTATGTTAGTGACTTATTTTTTACTAGATGGCTGTTTCAGTAGTGCAATCATTCACTGTCCTCCCTCTGCCTTAGGTAAGCAGGCTTTCACCCATCATCTCTGTTGTCCTGGGTCAGTGGAGAACACTATGTGAATTCTAACATCTGAGGTTGCAGTGGTCATTCTCTCTTTATCTTTTCAGATCCATTCTCTACCCTCTCTCTGTCTTGATGTGTGTCCCAAGCAGTAGACCCTTAGAGCAAGGATCCCCAACCAGGCTGCACAGCAGGAGGTGTGGTGAGGTGGGGTGGGGTGGGAGGTGAAGCTTCATCTGTATTTACAGCCGCTCCCCACCACTTGCAGTACTGCCTGAGCTCTGCCTCCTGTCAGATCAGCACCACATCAGATTCTCAAAGGAAAGCTAACCCTACTGTAAACTGTGCATGCAAGGGATCTAGGATGCACACTCCTTCTGAGAAGAATCTAATGCTTGATTATCTGAGGTGGAGCTGAGGCAGTGATGCTTCTGCTGGGAACAGCTGCAAATTCAGATCATCATTAGCAGAGAAGTTTGACTGCACAGAGACCATAATAAGTCAATTGCTTGAAGTCTTATATTAAAACCCTATCAGTGAGTGGCAAGCGACAATTAAGCTGCATCTAGTGGCAGGCTATAAAGCCATCCCCTCACCACCTGGCCCATAGAAAAATTGTCTTCCATAAAACTGGTCCCTGGTGCCAAAAAGTTTGGGGACTGCTGCCTTAGAGAATGTATCCCTCAGAATTCTTGTTTTCTCATTTCCAATGGATTTTACCAAAGGAAGGCATGAGCAAGAGCTCCAAGACTGGGCAGAGAAAGGCTGGGACACTGGGGTCATTTGTTCCTGTTTGCTTTCTCTGTAACCACACTACTACCCTCCCTCCCCCCCACACACACACATATGCACACATGCCAGGTCCATGTTTTCTAGCATTGCCTGCATTCCTTCATGACAATGACCCCTCAGACATGGCCCTTTATCCATGGGTCTCCATAGCAGGCATCAGCACATTACTTTTCCTCTTGTCCTTCAGGCCTTGGGATGACAACAACATCCACTGTTGAGTAGCAGTGGTTGCCTCCATCTCCCCCTTTATTCCCTTGTTGCCCACACACCTGTAAGCAGTCCTTTACAAAGAGTCTTCAGTTGAGCCATCTGAATGAAGTTCTGTTTTATGATGAAACACCGACTGGCATAGTGGTTATTCAACAAAATTCAGCATCTGTCAGCCCTGAATTTATATATAACTTAAATACATATGCCATAATGACAAACCACTTAAAAGTAGCTATTTATGGCATAAAAGGTTAAAAGACTAATGTTTTCAGATGGATTTAATCACAAAACCCTGAGGCTTCTTTCTTATTTCACACACACACACACACACACACACACACACACACACACACTTTCCATGTTCACCAGATTCTTGTCGCTTTCTAAAATCTTCCTTCTTCTTTCCGTGACATCTCGATGAATCATAAATCTAACATTATTAGAAAGAATTTCAGTATACCAGGAGGTCTAATAATGGCATTTGCAGTAGTGTAGAATTTTGCAGGACCTTCCATCTTTAAACCATACAATCACACATAGCAGTTCCTATAAGTTGTTGGAGGACCACCCGGACTTCCAATTTCCCAAGTAGTAACTGTTTAGAAAACTGCCTACCTATCTACAATATGCATTTCTGGAAACAATATTAGGTAAAAGTATCTATAAAATATTTAGACATGGAAAATCTTTTTTTACTGCTGACCCCTCTAATATATAAACCCCTGGAGTCTCTTGTTAGTTAGAAAATCAACAGACTTCTATTACATTCATTTGCTTTTTCTTTTAAAGGAACAAGATTTGTTTCTCAATGTTTAATGTGGATTTAGTGCTAAAGTTAGGAAAAATATGCCCCATGGGGAAGTTAACAAGAAGAAACGATGAAATAATAAAAAGGAATCCACAAACTTTTTTCCCACTTCATTTCTTTATAACTTCTTGGACAAGGGTAGAGGACATTATCCTGCAACTGGAATAAGAAACCAGAATTTTTATCCTGACTCTTTCCTTAACTCTAACAATGTGTAAGAAACAGTTTTCTGGGCTAGAATTTTATCTGAGACATTTGGATAAGAAATTCATTGGGATCCCTTTAGCTTTTGGATTCCATATTCTGTCTGTAAATTGACATTTTTCTTTTTACCCTCCCAGGAGGACAGTCTAAGGGACTCTGTTGCACAGGAGGAAACTGCCTGGCAGCAAGGCAGGAGGGGTTGACTGACAGGGATGCTGCTTCAGTTCTCAGTACTTCAAGTAACTGTACTCACTCCAGCAGTTAACACTCTTCCCTTGAAAGGTTGTGGGTGGCCGCATGTCACAAAATTCGAGAGGAGAGAACATGCAGCGTCTCTAGCTTTAGTTTCATTGTGAAGATCTTCGTCAGACTGGTTCTGTTCCCTCTGCCTTTTAATAATGAAGAGGGAAGTCTCTGTCCACTACCTAATGGGCCTCTGGGGAAATACGCACAGATATCTTTAGACTGGTACCTGGATCTCTGTGATCTCCAAGGGGATGTATGTCCACCCCTTACCTCATAAAATATATAATTACTTTACCATCCTCTAAACTCTAGTCCCTCCAACATCTGGTAAATTTTCTCTCAAAACTGCACTTTTGTTGGGTTTTCAACCATTACTTGAGCTCATTTAGTCATGTGTTATCCTTCATTTTTATAGTCTCCAGCTGGTCTCTGCCGAGCTGACCATCTCTTCCAGTTGCTTTGGCTGCCATCCATAGGTGGAGTGTCAGGGACTCCTTTTCAATCTTGCAGGGATAGATTTTGCTATCAGGGATTTCAAGGAATGCTAGCCCATAGCCTCTGGGGCCTGCTGGGGTAAGAGATCAGGGACTGCTCAGATTTGGAAGGGGAAAGAGAAATGACACACAGCCCTATCTCCACTGGTATCCTCGTAAGATGATCAGGGCTCAGTTACCTTCACTTTTCCTAAGGGCATTCTTTCTGCCTCATTAGTCTCCCCAGACTAAACATACTCCCAAAATGCAAAAGGAATGTTAGGGAGAATCTGTTGGGTCTTCATGGAGCAGTAGAGCATAGGATAGCTCAAGAATTTTAACATTAACTTAATTTTCCTAGTGTGCCACTGACAGGGGCTGTAGACCTTGGCAATTGGCATGAAGACAACAATCTCTCTCTCCTTTGTCCCTCCTGCTACTCTGGTACTCAATTTCTCTTCTTTCCTCTCTTCTTTTTTCTTCCTATTTTTCTTTCCCTTTCTCCCTACTGATCTCATATTCCAACCCCCTTTCTCAGGAAACCTGCCATGGTTTGCCTTCTCTTTTGTCTTATAAACTCAAGCTCTCTACTCTTCACATGGAAAAAAAAAAAAAGATATACACCTGCCCTGGCTGGTGTGACTCTGTTAGAGCATAACCCCGGAAACCAAAAAGTCAGTGGTTCAATTCCCTGTCACAGTACTTACCTAGGTTGTGGATTTGATCCTCTGGGGTACATATGGAGGCTACCAATCTATGTTTCTCTCTCACGCTGATGTTCCTCTCTTTCTCCCCCTCCCTCTCTCTCTAAAATTAATAAACATATCCTCATGTTTGGATTAAAACATATATATAATATATATGTGTGTATACACACTATATATGTGTAGTCTGTCCAGAAAAAGTCCAGCCATTGCCAATATAACAAGAATGGTTTGCACAACATCTACGTAACCTGGCAGTCAAAGAGAGTGGACTGGAATGCACATGTGTGAACAATGATGACTTCACTGTACTAGTCAATGTGTGCAATAGACACTGTTGAGTGAGCATGTGTACTGTGTGGTGATTACATTCAAAATGACTGAGCAAGCAAAGCAACAAATCTGAATCAAATTTTATGTTAAGCTTGAACATTCCTCCATGGAAACTATTCGATGATTCAGGAGGCTTTTGGCGATGATGCATTGAGGGCAGTGCTGATCAAGTGTGGCACGAATGCTTCAAGCATGGTAAAGAATCTGTTGAAAAATTCCATGTTCCAGAAGGCCTGCAACAAGCAGAGCACCTAAGATTGTTGAACATGTACAGGCTGCAATCAACAAAAGATTGATGACTGATGGTGCAAGAACTAGAAGCTGATCTGGGAATTCCAAAAACTACTATGTCTGAGATTTTGACATAGGATCTTGGCACAAAATGTGTCATGGCAAAATTCATCCATGGCTTCTGCTACCAGAGCAGAAGGAACATCGTGCTGCAGTTACTAATGATATATTCAAACCTCTACCAATGAACCGTATTTCCTCAAGAAGGTCACAATCTGTCTTTGCACAGAACATCTTAAGCTTGATTTTTCTAATAGTCTCAGGAGTCCAGATCTAACACTCTCGACCTTTGTAACTCCTAAACTCTATTGCAAGATCCTCTACTCTTACTGTTTTCTGTTTTATTTCCCTTTCATATTTTCAGTTTCTCTCTTTTTCTAATTATTCCCCCAGAGAAATGAGTCATGGTTTGGGGGAATCAAAATGCTCTCAGCCATGGAAAATTAAATAGATATAAATCCTGGAAAAAATGTTTCTGCTGAGTGGAGCTGTGTAACTGTCACTCCAGTTCCAAGCACTGCTGACTAAGGACAAGGTGGTACAGATTCAGCAGAAGTTTAGAGAGACAGTTTTAATACTAATTTTTAAAAAGAGATCCAGGGGAGAAAGAGCTGATGAAGACAAATGAAAACTACTGCAGGGTGTCTGGCCAATCACATGGACTAGCTCTACACTCTCTAGGGAGTGTATAATGGCACAGGGCAGAAGAGAGCTGCCACTTCCTAAGAGAATGAGCAGAAATATTGCTGTTCTGAACAGAGGTGACATGGCAATGCAGAGTTGTCGAGATGGTGGTTCCTCTTTGCCTACCCAGCATCCAGCACATCAGCCCTACAAGGATGGGCAGCTTTGGACGCATCCCCGGACAGCACCCCTGGTGTACACTTTGATGTTCTTACGATGTCCTCAATATGCTTTTTGCCACCATCCACATTGGTGCTTCTAGCAGCTTCACAGAGGAGTCAGAACAAAAGGGAAAAATTTCAGAGAAGTTCTCCGGTGTTGAAGATGATGACAGGTGTGTGAATTCCCACAGTACGCACCTGTAGGCCCACAGAAATACCTGAGGGAGCCATGTGGAATTTCTGCATGCACACTTTGATGTGAGACTAGGAATTTGGGTTATTAAATTAATGGGATTTATTTCATGTGTGTTTTTGGTTAGACTGATAACTAGGTAATAATTGCCTACTAACAAAGAGAGTTTCAAGCTGGGATAAGGTTACTCTATCTAGGATATTTCTAGGTAAATATTAATTAGAGCCTTTTAAAACTTCTTATAAATGCATTTATCACTAATTCCAATTTAAGTGGTTCATTGTAATTGACAAAACTCAGGATTTTAGTTTTTTTTTTAAAGAAGACAATCAGAAAAAGTTTTGAGATGTTGAATAGCCACTAGAAAAAGGAGGAAGTAAAGGTAGAGGTTTACTGCAGAGATAATTTGCTAATCAAACAGGCCCGCTCAAGGGAAAAGAGTTTCAAAATGAAAGGGTAGCTCACCACCCTCCCCCCAAAAATGTGTGTGTGTGTGTGTGTGTGTGTGTGTACACACACACATACATACTACATCAGAGGAGCATTGCTTCAGATTGCTTATTTTGTACATTAAGAAGAAAGCTTTAATTATTGATAATTTCATGACCAGAGATGCCCTTGTTAAAGGCATCTCTCAACAGAGTTAAATAAAGAAATAACAAATCCAATATTATCATTTGACAGTGTTCAAATGCCAGGAAAAAAATAAAAGGTGCATGCTGTTAGAAAGGGCCTTACTGTGTTTGTAAATCTGTGCTGTTATTTCCAGGATATTAGCCCATTCTTCTGGAACCAGGCTTTCTGCCTTTAAATCTCATCTTTACTAATTTCTAGTTGGCTGTCCTTGGCTTCTTTAGCTGTGAACTTGAGATATAATAACATCAACCACACAAGTTTGTTATGCTCTATCAACTTACTGATATATTATATGTAGCATGCATGGAATTCAGCATTCACATAACAACTAAGTTAAAAATATTTCTTTTAAAACGTTAAAAATTATGATTTTTACAAAGTAAATATGTATTTACACTTTAGATTTAAAAGATGGTTTCTCTATTGCCCATCTAAACATCATCTATACTACAGTCTTTTCATATTACTTAACAAGAAAGAAAGTACGTAACAAGCCCATTTTAATCACAGTTGCTTAATTCAGATAAAATGAAGAACTTGGTACATTCTTAAATGTTTCTGGTCCAATGAAGAAGGCTGGTAGCCAAGATATTTGCAGTAACTCTGTCATGTCCTGAAGCACTCGCTCATATCTCCAAGTGCTGTTTCCCAAGTGTTCATGTCCGACAGCACTTGGGAACAGTAGCTATGGCAGGCATGAACACAAAACTTTCATATGGCCAATGTTATGAACCAGGGAATAGGGAATTAAGCAGAATAAGAAAAGTAGATGTTGGAGCTAAGTCAGGAGTCAGTATAAGACCTCACAGAAAGATAGAATGACTCATGTTTCAGTGCCTTCTAGGGCAATGTCCGATATGACTAACATGCCATCAAATCAAATGCCTGCTCCAGGGCCGTCAAAAGGATGACTTTGGACTTTTTGATAGACATTTCAATAAGTGTGACTAAGGTAAGACCCAGAAATTCAGGAAGACTGGGACAAAGATTCTCTTTAGGGGGAAAAATGTAAAAAAAAAAAAAAAAAAAAAAAAAAAAAAAGAGGATGAAAAGCTTCCTTCTTTACATTTACATGCCTTTTGTCTCTCTACTATGCTCTACTATGCCCTGGAATATGAGTGCTGAGCAAATGAGGGTGAACTCCTGCTCTAAAAATCTAAAAAGCTAGCTAGTTTAGATAGATAGATGATAGATAATGATAGATAATGATATCCAAAGTTATCAAATAAACCATTAAATTCAGATCACAATACCTCCACATTACTGATTTTCCACATAATTGTCTTGTAATTATAGAGGACTTGAGGAAAATATCACCTATGACCTTCTTTCAATCTTTAAAAAAATACAGAAGTGTATGGTGTGTTCATGACATGCCGATCACTATGCTCAGAGACATGTATATAATGTCCAGAGATATATGTGCATTTTACAAGTCCAGAGTTAGCTGCTTTTCTTATCCCCATTGTATACATGAGAAAAACTCAGTCTTAAGAAGTGGAAGTGAGTCCCCCAGAATCACACAGTTCACATGTGTGAGTTTATGAATTCAAACACAGGTCAGCCTGACTCCATCCTAAGTGCTTGGGCTGTATCACAAATCTGCCCATAAGTCAAGTCATGAATTTTTGCAGTGGATGCCACCTGGGAGGCTTGCATAAATCCTGCTGGCCAGACCACCCTTGGCACCAATTTAGTGAAAATCTTTGGAGTGAGACTCAGACATTCATAAATTTTTTAAATTCTGCATGTGAGTCAATATGCAGACAAGGTTGAAACAATAATCATATATTCCACACAAAAAATTACTTGTGAACTTGGTGCTTTTTGTAAAATTATCACCAAAGATCTCACATGATTTCCTATTTTCAAAAATTAAAATATATTTTATTGAAAATTTGTGTATAAATTGTCTAACCATTCTCAAGATTTTGTAGTGCTTCCAAAAAGACTTATTTCATTGAGTAGTATGAACATTTTGATGATTGTCAATTCTTCCAATCCATGAACACAGTATATGTTTCCATTTGTTTGTGTCTTCCTTGATTTCTTTCTTCAGTGTTGTGTAGTTTTCTGCATACAGGTCTTTTACCTCCTTGGTTAGGTTTATTCCTAGGTATTTTATTTTTCTTTTTGCTATATCGAATGGGATTTTTTTCTTGATTTCTGCTTCTGTTGTTTCATTGTTGGTATATAAAAGTGCCTTTGATTTCTGGATATTGATTTTTTATCACACTGTTTAGCCAAATTCATTCATTAGGTCAAGCAGTTTTTTGGTCGAGTCTATAGGATTTTCTATGTACACTATCATGTCATCTGAAAACAATGACAGTTTTGTTTCCTCCTTTCCAATTTGGATGCCTTTTATTTCCTTTTCTTGTCTAATCACTGTGGCTAAGGCTTCCAATACTATATTGAATAGAAGTGGTGAAAGTGGACAACCTTGTCTTATTCCTGATCTTAGTGGAAGAAGCAACCTAGGTGCCCATCAGTACATGAATGGATCAAAAAACTATGGTACATTTACACAATGGAATTCTATGCAGCAGAAAGAAAGAAGGAGCTCCTACCCTTTGCAACAGCATGGATGGAACTGGAAAGCATTATGCTAAGCAAAATAAGCAGGTGGTGAAAGACAAATACCATATGATCTCACCTTTAACAGGAACCTAATCAATAAAACAAACAAACAAGCAAAATATAACCAAAGACACTGAAATAGAGAACAGGCTGACAGTGACCAGAGGGGAGGGAATTTCAGGGGAAAAGGAGAAGGGTTTACAGGAACAAGTATAAAGGACACATGGACAAAAAACTAGGGGGGTTAGAAATGGGAGGGAGTTGGGGAGGGCTGGGGAGGTGGGCTGGAATGGGAGTAAAAGACAGAAAACTGTACAAGAACAACAATTAAAATAAAATTAAAAAATAAAAAAAAAACTTATTCCAAATACCTGTTTTCTACCAGCATTTTTTAGTTCATCAGTTTTTACTTTTTGGATTAGAGTATTTCAATAACAAGTAAATTTACAATTCTCTATAGCATGAAGGTTAAGAATTGGGGATTTGGAGGTGATGTGTCTAGGTTTGAATCCTGGCTCCATCACTACTCTTGGGCAAATTAACTTCTTTGTGCATTCATTTTATTATATTTAAAATGAAATCAACAATATTACCTGACTCATAGACCTGAGTAAGAATAAAGTTGCATGGAAAGGAGTCCCAGAATAATGCCTATCACACAACAAAAACTCAGTAAATGTTCATTATTGTTACTTTGTATAAAATAAGAGAATATATTTTCCCTAGTTATGTACATATTCATTGATGAGATAAGGATCTAATTATATCTCATTTTCACTAACTCCCCAAATTAGAAAGGTCATTTTTCTCATAAGAACCAGGGAAGTCATGACCTTCTTTTCATTGCTCAAAAACTTGCTGCAAGCATCTCTTACCTTTACTATTGAATATGAACCTCAGATACTTGGTCTGAATCAAGTTTTCTGATTCATGATTATTACTATCCACCTATTTTGATGTATTCAAGCAGCACTAGAACAATTCTCCTCTCCTGAACTCCTCAACTAGAGTTGCTACTCTAGTAATTAAGAATAATTCCTTGTCTGGTGTAGCACAGGGAGCTTAAGTCTGTTTCTACCTATGTCACCCCACAAGCTTCTCCCACCAGAATCAGAAAATAGGAGTGAGGTTAGCAAACTTCTTTCCAGCTTGAACATGAGAGGGGACCATGCTGGGGATACAGTGGTGAGGCTTTCAGCTTTCTTCAGTACACACTCACCAGAACCTCAACTATGAGAAATATTTATATCACAATCATACAAGGTTTTTCAATTTAGTGCTGAACACCAAAACATAGTTGGCTGCTAGACTCTCCTTTTTTGTTTGCTTTTCTTCCCTATAGATCTTAGCCTAAAATATTTTTAATAAATGACAAACTACTTCCTATACATCAATTTTTATCTGTGTTGCAATATGTTTTGCTTACACTATGTATATTCTTTTTTTCTCTATTTCTTTCAACATATGCTATTCCATTTCACCTCTGAGAGCTGCATCATTACAAATAGCTAAATTATTTTTTTTGCTCGGCTGGGTGTCTCAGTTTGGAGCATCATCCTATACACCAAAAGATTGTAGGTTTAATCCCTGGTCAGGGCACATACCTAGGTTATGGGTTCAATCCCTGATCATGGGAGGCAACTAATCCATGTTCTGTCTCTCCCCTTTCTTCTCTCTCTAAAAATCAATAAACATATCCTCAGGTAAGGTTTATAAAAATTGGCTAAAATTTTTTTAGAAGATGATGCAAATTGACTCTCAGATGCAGACAGAATTACTTGGCTTCTTATTTAAATTTAAGAACTATAGTCAGAATTCCCACAGAGAAACCCCCTCCTCTGTGGGATATTCTCAAAGGGCCTCGTGGAGTTCTAGAGGCCATATATACATTCTTGAACAGAAGTGTGCAGATGAAACAAGTCCAGGGTTTATCTAGAGAGAAACAGCGCAACATTATAGCAACAGAGGCCATTTAATAGCCAAATGCGCTACATTCCTGGAAGTTCAGATAGATATAGCAGCTGAGAGATAGCTGAGGAGGTAACCTCTGTCATGAAGGGCAAGGCCAAGACCAAGATGGCCTCCTCAGAGCCATGGCAGAAGCAGGCTCATATCTGTCAGTCTGCACCCTGCCAGAGGTTTTCAAAGCAAGATGGAGAAAAGCAACCTATTACTGGGAAATAAACTCTCTACTGGATATTGGGAAAATTTGCCATACCCATCAAAACAGTAACAGGGAGTAAACTGTGCATCTTTGGAAAAGACATCAAGCTTTAATGCTGCCTCAGTGCATCAGCATGTCCTGGTAACCTTGAACACTTCACATCACTTCCAAACTGCCCACCTCATACACAGTGAGTAGCTTGCATAGATTAGACATTTAGACTAGACATACTCATACCAACTACACAAAAGATGTCATCGCCATTGGGATATACACAGCAGCAGGCTTGCTATTTTATAAAACCTATTCTAGTGCACATTCTCTATAAGTATACATTTTTATGATGTTATAAGAGAAGAGCCTTAAAATTTTATTATTCTAGTTCTCACAGCCAAAATTTCTAATGGATGCTATCAGACACTGACCTCCTTATACTGAACCATAACTTATATATTTGTATTGCATGTAATAGGACCCGATACTTTTACGTTTCAGGACAAAAAATATTATAATGGAGTCCTAGCCAGGTAGCTCAGTTGGTTAGAGCATCATCCTGATACACCAGGATCGTGGGTATCATCTCACTATAGCAGTGGTTTTCAAACACTCTGAATATGTGGCCTGTTTAAAGAAACTACTCAGAAACCTGCTTCCCAAATTCTAAATGGAATAATACTAAACCTTATTCTGTTGGAAAATTGTGGTTAGCTAAAAATAATATGACATAAGAAAACATATTTTATAAAATTTATGGAGCTATGTAATAGTAACATTGTTATTTCTGGGTATAGTAACACAAATAGCTATCTAATATTTCCATGATTTTTTGTGTAGCTTTATTGAGTTTTTAAAGCCACAATTATCTAAATAACATTACCACTAAAACTATTTTGTGAAAGTATTTTTTACATAAAGCTTGCTTCTGTCTAGATGTCAATGTGCCCGTTGCTTTCTTATCTGGAGTGTTCAGAAATCAGATACAGATGTTTTTCAGTCCTTTGGTCATCAACATGAGCTAAGATTGCTAACAATTTCCTACTAAGAGAAGATGTTTTCCACATAAAAAGTTGACCTTAACAATTAGGATTTTATAACCTCTGGTATCTCCTACTGAAAGAACTATCACACCCAAATTACTGATGCTGGGGCTTAAAAAAAGGGAGTGCAGACTAGCACACAATCCATCCAGTTTCTATTTCAGCTGTTTTCCACAGTCCCTTGGGGCCTCGGAGATGCATTGCTCCTTTCTCCTTTAGTTTGTCATATTGTATGTATATTATTTCATGATATGAATTAGCCCAGTCAAAATTCCTCCTTCATCACAGAATAAATAGTCTTTCATTATTAACAGAGGCAAGTAAAACAATGTTAATTTTTGAACAGCTATTTAAAATACTGAGAAACCTCTCTCCAGCAATATCTGATTCCCATCCTCTCACTTCTTGGCACTGTGTTCCTCTGTGCCGAGAGGTAAGGATAACACACAGTAAACCAGGAAGAACGAACCACAGCAAGTGCTGTGTGGTACTTTTACCAACCGCATGAGCAGCTAATACAAGTTCTGCTTTGTGTCACTAGCTCTGTCATGTGCAAATCACGTGACTATCCTGCGTCCTTTCATATTTTCAGGAAGAATCCCTCAAAAACAATTCTAAAGACATTCCAAATCCAAAGTGACCTTAATTCCCCTTGATAATCAAATTGGATAAATTTGACAACTTGCCACACAAAAATGGTTTCTCTTCATGAAATTCGCTGATTGGTCAAACAATAGGGAAAAAAACAGGCAGAGATTTCAGACTCTTACTAATTAATTTTAATTTCATTCATTTCATTCTTTTGGAGAGCAGCTGCAACACATGATTTGATTTTCACTTCTCACTCCTTAGCCTTTTATTATTATTTGTCTGTGCACAGCTATCTATTCTTTTTTCCCCTCCAGACTATATTTCATACACTATTCCTCTTCCCTCTAGGCACCCACACTGACATATTTAATGTATGTTCCTCTAGGCCATCTTTCATAAATTCATATACTTGTGTGTATATCTGTGATATTGATGAAGTTTTGGATTCATAATTTACAAGAAATGATTGCTCTGTTTATTTTAAACAAAATATTTTGGAGATCAATTTAATATTGTGTGAAATGCAGATTTATATCTCGTGCCTTCTGACCACTGAACAGTTGACAATTATCTCATAGTCACCCACATTTTATCACCTATTACTCTTGATGGATGTACTTAATGCTTACAGGGGTGTCCAGCCCGCAGCCCAAAGGCTGAATGCAGCCGAAGATGGCTATGAATGAGGCCCAACACATCATAAATTTACTTAAAACATTTTTTTTGCTCATCAGTTTTTGTTAGTGTTTGTGTTTTTAATATGTGGCCCAAAATAACTCTTCTTATTCCAGTGTGTCCCAGAGACACCAAAAGTTCAGACACCCCTGCCAAGAGAATTAGGCTGTGCCGACAATACAACAGGTGTAGTGAATATGCTTGCCTTCCAGGAGGGGATGAGGAAGTAGGCAGCAGCTGATGAAATCTAAGAGTAGAGAAACTGTTCTTTTCCCCAATAGAAGAAAGAGAAAGGCAGGTATTATTCATCATGACTACTCCAGTTGAAATGGAGATGGAGAACAAGAACATTTCCCATTATTAACCTGTCCTGCAAGCATCCAAGGCCAGGCAGGTTAATGCTGGATTCAGCCAGCCAGAGGAAAATACGAGGAGCCGTGGGGATGTCTGGTGTGCCTTTATTACAGGGTGGGGTGATCCCTTGTATACTGCGTGAACACAAAGCCCGAGGGGTGCCAATATCTGACCTTCTGGTTATGTAACAGAACTTAATTCTGCACGTGTGGGCCCTTATGATGGTTGTGTGAACATTGCTGAGTCGTAGTCACCCAGAAATTCCGGTGTGGGAGCCTGACTGACTCCATTATCCCTGCATAACCATTTCTCTGTAGTTTGTGTCAGTCTGTCCTGGCCTTGCCCATTAAGCCTACCCTACCTAGTCAGACCAAGATGCTAACATTTCAGAGGACTGAAACCCATTAACTCTATCACTAAATGCTTCTTTCTCAAACATCTTCATTGTTATTTTCCAACCTGTTTGATATTCCATGCCCCATATTTATGACCTTGTCTTCTGTCTACAGCCTCAGACATGATTTTGAATCTGATACCTTGAAAAAGCTCTGGCAAGGCTCAGGTAACCTCCTTCATCTATGATTTGCACTCACCCCTCAGACCTTCATTGCATTAAGCAGCTCCAGAAACACAGATGTCTCAAACTCATGTTTAAAAGCCAGCTCCAGTAATCAATATTTCAGCTCAGTTTGCTTCATTAAAAAGAATAGAAAAACATATATCAGATAAACAAAATTGATAGTAATTAGCTGTCAATGTTTGGGAGACGTGAATGGTGAGATGCTGCTTCTCTAGCCAAAAAAAAAAAAAAAAAAAAAAAAAAAATCAATGGATTGTATGTTACCTTCCAAATATCTGATTTGCCTGTTCTAATCGGACTATCATAAATCCACCAGAGATTTATTATAATACCCTGTTTCATCTTCAGTGCCCACATTAGACAATTTAAGTGTCCTATATTTCTAGTAACCCTTAAAAATTTTTAGAAAATGAACTAATTTCAATTGTGGTATTTAACCAAGGCTTTTTCTTCCCTGGGTATTTTTGTAATGAGGTGGGGACAGCAACAACAAAAAATTGGTATGGAAAGTAACTTCCAAGTTTGTCTGATTATAAAATTGCTAGCTGGGCAGGCCTTGGTGAGTAGTCACACCCCAGGAATGTAATTTCTTTCGTATTTTTATAAAAGATTTATTTTTGCCTTAAGCAAGCCACATCCATTGTTTGTATGCACCTAGTTTAATGCCTCTTTGAAATGCTTCTTTTCAGACCCCTCCTTCTGAAGTGTGAATACCTGCAAAAGAGCACACACTGGCTTTAACCACCCTGTGATCTGACCCCTGCCTTCCTTTGTCCAACCTTCCTGTAATCTTCCTTGTGTTCCCTCTTCAATTCCAAATGCTTCAGAGAAGTTGCAAACTGCCTTATCTTGGAAGCGTTAGTCTCAGTCTGTTGAGATCTTGCTTGCAGGTATATCCTCTGTTTGACTCAAATAAACTCATAAAAATTCTCTACAGGTGTGGAGGTTTCTTATGTCAACAAAGAGAAAAAATGGGTTGCCGCTTTAATTTTGGATTTTAATTGGATCATTTACTGAGAATCTGATAAAAAATGTTTGCTGGTCAAATGAGAGACTGAACTCATTTTAGCTGCAAAAGGGTAAGGGCACTTGGTTCCCCAACACAAATGGCCAATGGGGTGATGGTAATTGTTCAGATCCCTGAGACTGGTTGGTGGTGATGGTCACCGGGAGTCTTCCAGTTTGGTAACAGAGAAGGGCAAGGCACCCTAGAATGGGTTCACTGCAAGAGAGGGGCCCATGTCTTGGGAAACTTGGGGTTCCAGTGTGGGTGGCCCTCACTCAGTGACTAAAAATCTTTGTGGGGCTTCCTGAGGAAAAATTTTCTCCAGAGCATGAAGTAGTCCTGTAGGGATATTCACCACATTTGGCTCCTCTGGAGATGTGAACATGAGGGCTGGTTTTTCTAGGAGTTTGCACAGACCCTGCATACTCAAAATTGGCAGGGGAAAGGGTGCCTCTCAGGCCAACAAGACCCACGACAGTCAGTCCCCCCATTAATACTTAGATGGCAGAGAATAGGATCCTTGGATACTTCTAAAATTATATTTTGTGTAAATACTCAGTAAAAGCTGGCTATACAATTAGGAAAAATGAATGGAAAACATTTAATTGCTCTCTGGAAGCTTCAAATAGAGGACTTAGACAAGTGGATAAAACTATGATGTGATTTAGGAATCAGGCCCATGCTTTGAGGTATTAAACACAATTGTCCTTTTTTATAAGGGCAATCCTTATTTGGAGCTTGACTTGTCAAGGATAGATATAAATAGAAAATTAATCCAAAACAAAACTTGGATCCAAATGTTCTCTGTTTGTGTCTGTGTATGTCTATAAATGTATTGTAAATGTGAGATAAAGAAACTAACACATGCTTTTCAAGTTTACGTGACCTAAGATAATCTTTAGTAAATAAAAGCTAGCTTATGTTTATTGTTCTAAGTAAAAGAGTTATGTCTCTATTTTGCCTCAGTTTTACAAAAATAAATTCATATTAATGATTAACTTTGATGCCACAAAATATGTCTCTAGAGATTATAAAATGTCTTCATAAAGTTTTGCCAAGCTAATGATTACTAATTGCTTACTTCTTAGTTTTCATTAGAAATTGAGGCTTTAAGGGATAAAATCTCAACATATGAAGGAATAACTGTGTTTTTCCAGAAGGGTCCCTGGAACCAAAAGACTTGTCTTTTATGTTAAATTGCATGGAAAGCATTGTAAAAAAGTGATAAAAACTTCTAGGGTGTGTTATATGGGCAAACAAGGGTTGCAACTAATCAAGGCTATGAAAATGCAGGGAGTCTGGGTTCCCTGGTTCCTCCGTTGTTCAGTTTTTTCCATTCCTTCATGCATCTCAGTGCATTAAGGGGAACTGAAATTAGATGAAGAAATTTATGAGCTGGCATTGTTAAAAGGAGACATCTTACACTGTTGCCAAGGTCTGATAGAGTTCCTTCAAGAAAATGCCAAATAGGTAACTTTTTCCTTGCACTTCCTTGCACAGAGAGCTCCCAGGAGACAAAGACTTTAAGGATAATTGACTGCCACCTAAAAACAGATAGAGATCTTATGAATACAAAGAATGTTATATAAAAGGCAATTTTGTTTTGATTGGGTTGCGGATGCAAAACTTGTCTCTCACCATCTACAGGAAAGATTCTAGTTTTACTTGGTTACATATGCAGCCCCTGCTCTGAACATGAAGAGTAGAGTGATAATGTAGTGCAACATGATCGAATTGCCAACTCAATGTTTCTATTCACTCTTCCTAGAAATTTCAAACCAGATTATAAAATTTGTGAAACGTCAGTATTATAATGCAGTTTTTCTTATTGAATAGAGGCAGTGCAATTTATCATATTCATTAATTATCAAATCATAATTATCGTGATAATACACAATATTCGATGAGATACACATTTTAAAGTGCACACATGCAATATGCAGAAAAGAAGAAGAAAAGAAAGAAGCTATGAAATCAAAAGGGGAATTAGGAAAACAACTTTTTAAGTAGCTATCGACATTCACTTGTTGGTCACTGGCTAAAATGTCAATATTTTGTGAATCGTGAAAATAAAAAATAATCAGAACATGTTATACCCTTATTCTCTTGGGTTTTTTTTTTCTTCTCTGTTTAAGTAAAGGAACTAGGTTTGAACTTTCACTACTTCTCCGCCTGCCTCAATCTGTTCTCTCTTCAGTATATCCTTTATCGTTTACCATTCCCTCTGAATATAAAAAAGGAAGGCTCCTTACTCCTTAAAAAACAAGTCCCATAATCCTTAGCAAACTTGACTAAACTAGCACTCAAGCTTATCCATTCAGATGCATGTCCTCCTGAAACAGAATCACCCTGGATTCTATTCCTCTGTATTCTATTGCCTGCCACCAGAAAACTGTGACTCCCAATGCCAGAGTCTTATGAAAAGGAAAGGAACAATTTATTTAAAAGTTAGACAGATTTAGAACACTGACAGAATTCTGCCATTAAATCTCACTCCCTTTTGAAACAAACAAACAAAAAAAACACCCATAATCACACAGCCCCGCCTCCCCTTGCCAAACCAGGCCAGTCAGGAGGACCATCTCTCAGGAAAACAAAAAGAAGTTTGCAGCTCAGCATGCCCCTTGTCTCAGTCCAGCATTCCCAGCTTCTCCCAATCTGTGCTCAGCTAGGCTCCTGTTCTTAATCCAAAATCACATGGCCCCTGCTCATGGTGGGCCGGTGGGGCTCCTTCTGCAAGCTTTCAAACCACAGGGCCAAGATAGCATGGCTTCCCCACTCCTGAGTTTAAATCCCAGCGTGTTTCTTCTTCCATAACCCCATTTCTGACTCCTCCCACACTGCGTTACATCTGCCCTTTCCCATACCTCCTGCCCTTCTCGACTGCCATTGTGTTAGTTCGGGCAGGTGTGGCCCTGTGACATAGGAGCCTCTTCCAAGCCTCTCCTGCAGGAGCAGCAAGCCCCACCAGCTACATCACATTAGAGTCACACACATCTCCCTGGCTCTGAGTGGGGCAGGCACAGCTATTTAACATTACTAAAACACTGGCCAATTTCTTTAAATATCAAAGTAACTCTCAATGGCCCTGCTCCACTTCCCCTTCCCCCAACCACATCAGGGTTTTCCTTTTTGGGGACCTTGATATTCCCTGTTACTCTCACTCCCCATCGCATGACCTACTCTGGAAACGCATAGGTTACTTACATTTCTGTGAGATAGCCACACTGGTTTTCCCCTAAACTCTTACTCATTACTTTTGTCGAAAATGTCCTCTCTCCAACCGAATGAACAAAATGAACTAATGAGCAAAATAGAACCAGAGGCATGGAATCATGGAGCAGACTGACAGCTGTAAGAGGGAAGGGAGGAGGTGGGGACTGAATGAAAGAAGGTGAAGGGATTCGTCAATGAACATACCCGAAGGACCCATGAACAAGGACAATGGTGTGGGGACTGACTATGGAAGTAAGGGACAGGTTGGGTGGAGGGGGCTGAAGGGGGGAAAATGGGACAACCGTAACAGCATAAACAATAAAACATTAAAAAATAAAATAAAAGTTCAGAAAAAATAAAATGTCCTCTCCCCATTCTCTGCCTGGCCAAATATTTTTCATCAAAGCTTGCTCCAAACGTTAGCCCCTCCATATAACATTTTTAGAAACTTACGCTTTTCTGCACCTGTAAACAAAAAGAATTTATTACCTCCACCTGACACGTACTTGGTAGTCAGTAGGCAGGGTCATCACTGTAAGAATTAATATCAGTAACTATACAGTTCCTATAGCTACATTCCACCTTTTTTTTCCTGCAGCAGAAGAAACTATATAATATATACTAAGCTTTGAATGGCTGTACTGAAAAAAAAGGACTGTGCCAATCATTCATCTTTAGTCCTAATAAGAAACAGGATACAAGTTTCCAAATGAAGAATATATGTGCCTTCTCAAATTGTTAAGAAAATCTTCTCATCACTTTTATCACTGTTGATACAGGAAATACCCAAAGAATACAACTAAAGGGCACTTTTTAACACCCCTGCATTTGCTTCAAAATGGTCACCATAAGGCAATGTACGTTTGGATATTGCATAGTTCAAAGATATCCTAACCCTCCTCAACATGGCAGATTATGTTTTGAAAGTTCTACCTATTCTACATCCTTTGTCAAAACCCATGCACCAAGATCCATGTCAAATCACAAGCAAATTAGCAAACTGGGTTTTTGGTTAATTTGCTTCCTCAAGAACACTGGTCACCTGGGTTGGACATATACGTAGCAGTTTCAGCAATATATGAAACCCATACTGAGAAAGCCTAAAATACTTCTTAACGTCAGAATTTCCCCTATACCATTGAAAGAACTGTGACATGAAGTGTTAACTCCTTTAAATACTAGGGAACCTCAAAGGTAATAGTGGGTGAGCCAGCTGGAACCTAGGAACTAGCATCCCAGGGGATAGTTTTATTTAGCATGGAGGAAGAGGGATGCTGTTCTCTTGTTCCTTCTCCTCTTTCTTCTTCTCTCCTCTTCCTCCTCCTTCTTCTTAATAATCTTTATCAAGTTATTACTCTTGCTCTGAAATACCAGCATAGAAACTCATCTGGAAATAGTAATAATGGTGGCTATAACTGGGCTTTCCAAAACTTCAGCTATTCTATCGGTGTGTGTGTGTTTGTGCATGCACACACATTACATTGTATAAAATGCCTGTGATACCTAGGATTTGTACCTATGAGGAGAGAGAAAGCCACTGGGGCAACTGGCAGCTCTTGATACCATTTTTCAAGAGGCTCCTGGGACATCAACTTTTTCTAACCATTGCCATAAGAGTGAAAAGGTTAAGTTTTACCAATTTAGGGTTGGGATAGAAATTGGTGCACTTTACTTTCCTTGCTATATAGGTATCCTACTAGAGGGTAGAAAGAACTGTGATCTGAATATTTGTACCTAAAAATTTCAGTGCCACAGTAAGCTGGAAAGGTCATAAATGTCCCTTCATCCTAAGCCCAGATTCTCACACTGAGACAGAAATATCACCCAGATAAAGCCCATTAGTATGATGGCATTAGCTACTACCACTTAACAAAACACATAAAACTTGGCTTAAAACAACCACTGTCCATTTAGTCACAATTCCCTAGTTCAGCAGGTTAGGCCAAGTTCGGCTGGCCATTCTTGGCTTGCCTGGACTTCTCCTCATGTGTCAGCTGCCATCTGGGGTCATGGCTTTGATGTTATGTGTGCTTTTCCACAGGTCACTGCCCTCTGCTGGGGAAAATGGACTGGCATTGCTCTGGGTGCAGCAGTCTCTCACCCACAGCAGACTGCCTGCTGTGGCAGGGCACTGCCCCATAGGGCAGTGGCAAGGTCCCAGGGAGTCATGGAAGTACACCAGACTTCTTAAGGTTCAATCGTGGACTAGCACAACATCATTTCTACTGAATGTTGTTGGCCAAGTCATCCTACCAGCCCAAATTCGAGGGGGAAGGGAACTTGACTGCACCTTTTGATGAGAAATGCTGCAGAACGGTATTGCAAAGGGGCGTGAACCCAGAATGTAGTGAAGGATTGTGCTCATTTTTACAATGTACCACTGTGAGGTGGGAAAGGTGCATTGTTTCCTATTCCTGGGAAATCGCTGATATCCAGAAGATAGTTCACCTGTGGTGTGAGTGGCCGATCTTTACCAAGCTAGTAGAGGGCTGGTAAGAGTCCTTGGTAGCATCATCGTGCCATGTTTATGGAATACTGTGAATTCTGGCATTAGCTCTCGGCTTCCGTTGGCATAGAAGCTGTAAGAAAAAAAATTTGTTTAACCTTCTATTATGCCAGTAAATAGTTTCCTGTTGTTTTGGAAATGAAGGATGTGGAGCATTTCTCCATTATTCTTTAGAATTTATGCTAGCTATTAGAGAATAAAGATGCTCTCTGTGTAGCAAACAGTCTATAACATGCTTTTTTGTCACATAAATTCACTACAGATTCTCTCATTCCTCTATAACTGAGTTTCTCTTTACCAGTATCTGAGTATATCATTCATTCTGAAACTACTTATGTGACAAGAAACGCAGAGGAGGCATCTAGAGTATAATGTGCTGTATCTAATATGACGTGAGCAGAGGTGACTCATTTTCCTTTTTGATTCGATTTGCCTAAATGCCTTTAGTCTACCAGGATCAAAATACACTACCCAAACTTGTCATTTTTATGTTAAGAATCCTAAAAAGCATACTTTTCTACAGAGTAACTGATTCAGGCATACTGTATTCAATCTGTAAAATAAAACACAGATTCTCCTCTAAAAGAAGGAAAGGGAAGGGGAGGGGAGGGGAGGGGAGGGGAAGAGAGGAGAGGAGAGGAGAGGAGAGGAGAGGAGAGGAGAGGAGAGGAGAGGAGAGGAGAGGAGAGGAGAGGAGAGGAGAGGAGAGGAGAGGAGAGGAGAGGAGAGGAGAGGAGAGGAGAGGAGAGGAGAGGAAGGGAAGGGAAGGGAAGGGAAGGGAAGGGAAGGGAAGGGAAGGGAAGGGAAGGGAAGGGAAGGGAAGGGAAGGGAAGGGAAGGGAAGGGAAGGGAAGGGAAGGGAAGGGAAGGGAAGGGAAGGGAAAGGAAAGGAAAGGAAAGGAAAGGAAAGGAAAGGAAAGGAAAGGAAAGGAAAGGAAACGAAAAAAGCTTTCACTTGTTATCCACACAGAAGACAAGTTTGATCCTACACTTCAGGGGGCCTAGTGTTCATATAAATGTCTCCTAGGTTGAAACTTAAATGATAATGTAGTTTCAGTAGGTCCAGAAAAAAAGATGGGCTGTGATGCTGTTTTTGCTGACCTTTGGAAACCCTAAGCAGAGAGAGCAATAAGCATCATGCACTTTTCAGAAAATAATCTGTGGCCACATGCATTTAATTTACCAGGTTCTAGCAGTGATATTATCAAGATTCCCAGAAGGTCAAGGCAAAAGTATGCTAAATAATGTAGAACAGGCCCTATATTACAACTCTTGGGCACGAAGGGCTTTGATAGAGGTGCATGGCACTGAGACTCTGTTCAAGAGTATAATGATTAAGGATATGCAGAGTGCTTCTTAAGGATGCTGATGTTCAAATGAGAAATTTGATTCAAACATATGCAACCTACTAATTTTGGAAATAACTTGTGACTCAGAATAATACTATTAGTTGTGCAAGGCACAGTCTGAAATATGAAGATGATTCTTTAACCCATGCCTACAGTATGTCTGGAAACTGTTCAGTCCTGCAGTTCCTCTAGAGTATTCCTGAGCGCAATGCCCTTGTTGAGGCACTTGGGGAGCCACTATAAATTGACCAAGAATGAATGGAAGTATTGGCCACCATTCTGAGCTTAGGAGAAATTCTATTATTAAATGGTAATCTTTTATTTACTTAGTAGATTTTAACATGGGGTACTTAAAAGTATACTGAAGCATACGTCCTGCCCCTGGAGACTCTGACTCAATCCGAAGTGAGATGTAGATGTGTGGATTTTAAAACCTGCTAAGTTATTCTAACATGGAATGATTCCTTACTCAATAGGAAAAGGATGTATAGAAATTATTGAAGCTTATGCAGGGAGTGGACTTTCTTGGTGAGTAGAAATGTTTCAGAGGTGCTTGCTTCCAGTTGTCAACCATCATCCATCCAGGGAGTAACAAGACTCTGAAAGGATTGACACAACTAACTGACTTGCAAAGCTGTCACAATCAACCATTTCCTGAAAGCGTCATTCATTCTTGCAGAACGGATGTCCTGTTGGGTCTGGACTTTCACCTGTCCTGAGCAGACTCAGAAAGCAATAGCTTCAAGATCTCAGACTTGTGTGTTGAGAGTAATCCTATTATGTAAGAATACCAGGGCAGGAGTGCTGTAAAGAATTTGAACAGTTAGCATTTTGACTATAATTCAAGAATGTTTTATTTGTGGCCTTATACACAGAAATTTAATAAAGGGAAGGATTTTATTTGGATTTTATGTTGTTGGTACAGTATTTGTGGTATCTATATCATCATGGGACACCTGTACAGTCTCTGGTAAGCTGTTTTGGGCAGCATGACTGAGCATAATTGGTATGAAAAACAGGGATAGGATTTTGGGCTCAGATTATGTATGACAAAATCACAACAATGGGGACAGAGGAGAAATCATATCTGTTTCTTACTAAATTCCTACTACAGTCCCTAGGAGGAAACGTTAGCTAATAAAGCTCATTCTGGGGAAGAAGTATTCACATTTATCTTTATCCTACTACTGACTCCTCCCCTGGGGAATGAATAATGATTGGCTCTCATTACCAGTGGGTTCTGAAGAAGCAGTGCTCACTGTGCTCAGCCTTTCTCTTGCTCATGGCTGTCTGGACCCAAATGTGGTTCCCATGTGATGAACAGACAAAACACACCCTCTCTAGAAAGTCCAGGCAGGTCTCAGCTGTCTCACCTCCTCTGTTTGACACTCCATGAAGACCCAGGTCAGCTCCACTTTATGTCGTCTTAAAAGGGAAGTCCTGTTTTGGCCTCAGGTCACCATCACACACTCCAATCCAATTTTCCCAGCAATAAAGTTAATACAATAAAAATTTGCTTCATTTCATATCTTATGTCAATTTTTCATTTTGTTACAACCAAGAAGAAAAAATTGGAAATTTTAATAAGTCCATATTAGAAACTCCAAAACACCGCTAAAAATAATTAAATGAAACTAGCAAATAATATGATTCTAGTGTACTCACCACTAAAATATTCGCAAATTCAAGTGCTGCACCACTGTGATCTGCTTCGAAAGATCCATATGTATGTGTATGTGTGTGTAACCACGTACACATACAGAGAGAGACAGAAACAGAAAGAAGGAGGGTGAATAACCTTAAAGCAGGTAATATATACACAGCCAGATGTTATGTGGGCAACTCTCCCTGTCTCTGGTGCTCTGGGCTGAAGATACAGCTTGGGGTTGAAACCTCATGCTTCTCAGGGGGAACCTTTGTAGTTGAGATAGGTCTCCAGAACCTCAGTCACTGCCCATGGGTGTGAGTCAGCCCTTCTTGCATCTCTGACCTTCCTACCAGTCTCAACAAGGCTTCTTCTGTAAATCCTTGGTTAGAAGATTTCCCTTCAGCTAGTGTTCAGTTAGTTTTACAGGTTGATTGTTCTATATTTTAGTTGCAATTCCAGTTCGGTCCTGGGAGGATGCGAGTGTAGCTTCCATCTCTTCTGCCATTATTTTGGATCCCTCCAGACTTCATTTATTTTAAATTATCTATTTAAAGGACTTATCTCCAAATATAGACACATTGGCAGTTAGGGTTTTAACAATACATTTCAGTCCATAACATTGCCTTTTAAAAAAAGTGAAGTGTCAGCATATTTATTTAAAAATATGCTCATTTTATTTGTTACTAAGCTTAAAGCTTCAAACTATCTATGTTGATTTTTCCCTCCCATGACAAAAATGGAAGTCATAAAATCAGGATATTTTGAGAATAGCAAAAGATGGTTGGGACTAAAGCTACCAAACCAGAAAATTTCTAATAAATATATTTATCTGGTTATACAAAGTAGCAATAGATTTCTAAAATAAAAATTATATTGTTTATCATTAATCCAAGGTTTCAGGATATTAACATTATAAAACTGTAATCAGCATTATGGTAGTAGATATATCAAGGGAGATGTCAAAGCTGGCACAAAACAATAATGTCCCACCTTAATCTAAGGAACATTAAGTGTGAGACAGTTTGGATGAAAATACCTGAATCCACATGTACAGTTCCCCCAAAATAAAGTTTTGCATGTATAGGTACAAAATGTTTTTAAAACATATAAGTATATTCCATTAAAGTTAATAATATTTAATCTTATTTGAATACATTATCAAATTCAAAACAGCCTTTTTCCTTTGTGATTTTTTTCACAAAGCAAATGATACCTGAAACACAACTAAGAATGGCAGATTTTGAGCCTTTTAGATATTCACAAACAAATAAATACATAATTTAAAAGACTCAGAAACATTGTAAATAACAAAACCATTTGGAGTTCAAAGGCATAATACACTGTCATGGATTAGGATAACCAATGAAAATATTTTAGAAATGGTGGAACTTAAGTATGTCATTGAGAGATGGTGGGAGGATTCACAGGTAAAAGAAAAGAACATATTAGATATGAATACGATGGCATAATAAAAACATTCATCTCATTTATAAGACTAAAGTAATTGGACTAAAGTTTCAAGAGGTAACAATGATCAGGACCTTAAATACCCAATTACAGAAGTCAGATTTTATCCTCAAAGAATGGGTACATTGACAGAGTTTTTGTAGGACAGTGTCCACAATGAACACTTTCTTGAGTATCATGTATAAATCTCCTTTTAAAAGACAAGGCTGAATTTTTCTTGGAAAATTTCCCCATCCATATTCTGAGTCCTTGAGTCAATGCACAGTGTGGATTTTATCTTATCCTCCAGGCATGGGCATCAGTCCCAGGACTGACCAGTAAATGTATTAAAACTCCTCAGCCAGGGATGAACTTTTGAGACAAGCAATTCCAGTATGACAGTACAGGAAAGTTTGTTTAACAGACAGTTAATTAGTTTAACAGAGAGTTGAAAAGGGAAAATCTCATTCTGCGAGGATTTCTAGGCGGTGGGCGGGTAACCCGAGAGCTGCTTGGAGTCACCAATAGAGGCTGCCTGAGAGTAAAGATGACCATGACGAAGAGAAGGGCAGAACTGGGCAATGGGAGGAGTAGCTCACAGGTAACAGAAATTTTTCAGCACCTTCATATATCTGAGCCTAAATAAAATTGTACTGCTGAAATGTTCAGTCGTATCAGCTAATAAATTCCCTTTTTGGTTTAAGCCAATTTTCAGAATGGTCACTGATTCTTGAAACAAAAAGAGGTCTTATTAATTCACTAATAGAATAAACACGTAAGGTTGTGTCAAAAAACAAGGTCTGTAACTATGGAAAGAGAACACTTAAAGTTACAGAGTGAGTGTTGCTCCAATGATTTACCACTAAAGAAGAAAAACAGTTCCCAAGTATGGCATTTCCCCCGCAGAGAATGATGTGTGGGGAAGGAAAACCATGGACTAGGGAATTAGTTTCACAGACAGCATTGGAAAGAAAAATAACTGACCTCACAAAATACAGCAGCCATAATACAGAAAGCGCTCAGCCATAAATTTATGTTGGAATCATATAGTTTACTATCAAAACTATAGTTTTTGAATGTAGCAAATATGATGAGAATCTAAAAGGGACCAAAGAAGCAAACATCTTGGAGAAAGCTGAGAGGTTAGGAGCCAATGTAGTTTTTTGCACACACACACACACACACACACACACACACAAAAGACACGTGAAATGTATGGTTCAGAGCATGAAAGTGGGTAAAATGGCTTTATAGGAACTGATTATATCTGAAAACCAGCATTTTAAAATCAATATTTCCTCTATCTTTTCAGAAACCAAGTGCATGGGATTTACTCTAACACCACCTTTAGCTGGAAACTTTAAATGATAAATTTAAAATGAGGTATTATTTCCCAAAAGAACCTTTTAAGAAGTATGACCATTCACCTAAACAATTTTCATGTAATAATTTGATAAGCAATAGTTTAACAAATTACTTTCCACCATGCTTTTGTAAACTTGTTATTTTATCTAACACTAATCTAATATAGTAATAACAACAACCCAATTTGGCCAATAGAAAAAATTAAATGAGTAAAAAGCAAAAAGATTTTAAAAAGAAAGGAAAATTAATGGAAAGAATATAACTACCACCGAGTCCCTAGATAATTTGGCCCAGCGTCAAGAATGAATGAAAAATATTTATAATGCTTAAACCTCCAAATTACTTTAATTAAGAAAAGAGAGAAAGAAAGATTAGAGAAAGTGTGAAAGGAAGTTGGAAGGAAGGAAGGAAGGAAGGAAGGAAGGAAGGAAGGAAGGAAGGAAGGACAAGAAAAAGAGGGAGGAAGGAGGAAGTAAGCTATAATCCTTGGTTTAAAATCTTAAACCTTTTGGATAAGGGGTTAATATGCAAAGTTTATGAAGAATATATAAAACCCAACACCAAAAAAATCCAATTAAAAATGGTCAAAAGGCCTGAATAGACTCTTCTCCAAATAGTACATACAGATAGCTAATAGACATACAAAAAGATGCTCAATGTCACTAATCATCAGAGAAATGTGAATTAAAACCTCAATGAGATATTGCCTCACACCTATCAGATGGCTATCCTGAATAAATCAACAAAAAGTGTTGGTAAGGATGGAGAGAAAAGGGCATCCTCATGCTGTGGGTAGGAATATGGATTGGTTTAGCTGCTTTGGGAAGCAGCATGGAATTTCCTCAACAAATTAGAAATGGGACTGCCTTATGACCCAGCAATTCCACTTCTTGAAATATACTGGAAGAAACTGTGAAACGCTGATTTAAAAGAATATATGCAGCCATATTCATTGAAGCATTAGTTACAATAGTCAAGCTATGAAAGCAACCCAAGTGCCCATCAGTAGATAAGTGGATAAAAAGGCTGTGGTACACTTACACAATGGAATACTACTAGGCTGTGAAGAAAAGGAAATCTTTTTCTTTGAGACAGCATGGATAGATCTGGAGAACATTATGCTAAGTGAAATAAGCCAATCAGAGAAAGACAAGTACCATATGACTTCACTCATATGTGGAATCTAATGAACAAAATAAACTAACAAAAAATAGAAACAAACTTACAGATACAGAAAAGACTGACACCTGTCAGAGGGGAGGGAGGTTTTTAGGGCTGGGTGAAGAAGTTGAAAAGATTAAGAAAAAAAGAAAAAGAAAGAAACCTCATAGTCACAAAACCTCATAGCAAACAAACAACAGTATGGTGATTACCAGAGGGATAGGGGGATGGGGAGGGGCGTAAGAGAGTAAAGGGGGGGTAAATGGTGGTGAAAGAGACTTGAGGTGGTTAACTCACATTACAACATACAGATGATGTATTATAGAATTGTACACCTAAAATGTAATTTTATTAGCCAAAGTCATCCCAGTATATTGAATAATTAATTAATTAATTAATTTTAAAAACAAAAAACAAGTGATCTTTGTCCACTACTCCTGAAACTTGTATATGTGTACATATGTTAGCCGTTTTTGCTTCCTTCCTTGTTTTTTGGTTTTTTTTTTAGTTGTCTTATG
Source organism: Glossophaga mutica (assembly GCA_039655065.1). NCBI lineage: Eukaryota > Metazoa > Chordata > Mammalia > Chiroptera > Phyllostomidae > Glossophaga > Glossophaga mutica. Next base: position 167,402,984 of record CM077304.1, on the reverse strand, counting down.
GCAGAAGGAGGAATTTTACTCAGAAAAGTAAAAGAATACAATCATGCACTCTTACTCAAGGGGGTTACATCCCAACACCCACAGTGGATGCCTGAAACTGCAAACAGTATTGAACTCTAAATATCCTATGTTTTTTTCCTATACATACATACCTATGGTAAAGTTTAATTTATAAATTAAATAAAATAAGAGATTAATAACAACTAATAACAAAATAGAGCAATTATAAGAGCATACTCTAATAAAAGTTACGTGAATGTGGTCTCTCTCTTTCTCTCAAATACCTTATTGTACAGTACTCAACCTTCTTGTGGTGATGCAAGATGATAAAGCACCAAACCTCCTCCTGACACTGTATGACCATCCCTTATTTTCAGTAAATGGCTTAGTGTCACTTTTTTCAGGGGATCCCTTGCTGGAATTTTCATATAGGCTCCAAGCTTTTTGGCACAATGCGTTGCCATCAATCAGAACCCGTTTTCTTTTCATGTCTCCTACCCATAAATTTAATGACTTTTCCATCTTCACTTAGCGCTTCTCATACATGTGGCTATAAATTGTAACTTAAGTTGAAACAGCAAAAACAGAACAAATTTCTTTTTTCTTTTTCACAAATTCATGGATAGAAGATTTGTTCTCATGGTAGATCTTAGCATCTTTAGCATATTTTTTTCTTTATTATGTCAAGAACTTTCACCTTTTCACTTAAAGGAAGCACTTTATAGCTTCTCTTTGGTATAACTGAATTGCCAGCATCACTCTTTGCACTTTTGGGGTCAAATAAGGGTGCTTAAATACAAGCATAATGTACCACAATAGTCACCCTGATAGCCAAAAGAGCTACTAAATGACTAACAGGTGGGAGCATACGCAGTGTGAAGACACCGGGCAAAGAACGAGTCACATTCCATGTGGGATGAAGCAGGGTGAAACAGCAATTTAAAAGGTATATTTTTATTTCTGGAATTTCCCATTTAATATTTTCAGACCTTGTTTGACCATGGGTAACTGAAATGGCAGAGAGCAAACCTATGAATAAGGAAGGACTACTGCACTTCACTAATAGGGTGAAGGTTAATTGAACATCTATAAAAGAGGGAAGGTGTTGAAGGAAAATGGAATTCATGAGCATAAATTCGGAAAACAATAAAAACCAGCAGTATGACTAAATCATACGACCAGCGAGGAATGAGAAGAAACAGAAAAAGAGGAGAAAGAAAACTGGGAAAAAGAGTGGAAATTCTAAGGGAGATCGTACTAAGAAGTTTCGACTTCTTACTAACGTTGGTTCCAGATTTTTCATGAATCAGGAATGCCTTTCCATCAAAAAATCATTGTCTGCTCAGTGTGCACATATTGTTTGCACAGCATCTTCTTGTTTGAGGATTTAAGCTCCTCCCTTTACACTGGAAAAATTAGTCTGACTTCTTCCCAGCCCTGTCTCCCAGCCTCAGTAACCTTAATAATTATTCCATGAATATGCAGGTAAGCCAATAAGATGCTCCTTAAGTCTTTACCTTCCTTCCTTCCTTTCTTCCTTTCTTCCTTTATTTTTATTTAGTTTGTTTATTGCTGGAGCAATTGGGAAAAGAGCTCTCTTCCTGTAGAATTATAAGCTATATATAGGGAAAATGTAAGTGGAGCTCCTTGCAGCCTGTGAAGCAAACCCTCTATGCTAAGAAAGAACTAGGCCAATGAAGAAAGAGAAACAGAGCTCAAAGGAGGTGACAGGGGCTTAAAGCTAAGGTTTAAGCCTCTGAATTCAGCCCTTGTATAGAAAGTCCTACCTTGCCTATATTTATGACACAATCTTGCAAATATGTCTTAGGTATATTATTTCATCATTATCAGCCAAAGCTTGATGTGCTTGTCAGTTTGTGACCTCTTTATAGTAAAACTGTTACCCTTGTTGGTATCAGCATTCTGTGGCTGGAACTCCATGGCATGACAGTATGGATGGAACTAGAGAGCATTATGCTAAGTGAAATAAGCCAAGTGGTGAGGGACAAATACCGTATGATCTCACCTATGAGTGGAACTTAATGAACAAAACAACCAACCAGCAAAATAGAATCAGAGGCGTGGAAGCAAGGAACATACTGACAAGGACCAGAGGGGAGGGAGGAGGGGTATAAGCGAGGAAAGAAGGGGCAGAACCTAGTTAAATACCATCTATGAATGATCCACGGACATGGACAACAGGGTGGGGATTGACTGTGGGAGTGGGAGGTGTATGAGGCAGGGGAGAGCAATGGGGCAAAATTGGGACAACTGTAATAGAACATTTTTTTTTAAAAGACACAATGAATAAAACCCCATTCACTCAAAATAATTTTAATTAAAAAATAAATAAATGAAATAGAGAATTATCTTCTATTAAAAAAAATAGCTGAGCCCTGGCCAGTGTGGCTCAGTTGGTTGGAACATCGGTACCATAGACCAAACTGTCATTGGTTGAATTTCTGGTCAGGACATACACCTAAGTTACAGTTGATCACTGGTCACACATAAGAGAAGGCAACCAATCAATGTTTCTTTCTCACATCGATGTTTCTCTCTTTTTTTCTCTCTTTCTCTCCCTCACCCTCTCTCCTCCTTTCTCTCTAAAAAGCAATGAAAAAATGTCCTCAGGTGAGGATAAAAAAAAAACAAAAATACTAGCTGAAATCTCTGGGAACATGACTGTAATTTACCCAGGACCTTGCAAAATCATTTGCTTGATGTCATTGTTTCCTCTCCCTGCTATTCTAAGTAAATGTGATTTTTTTTAATTCAAAATTGACACTGTGAAATTCATTTTGAGAATCAAAAGTCAGCCTTTGTCAGGTGCTTGGTTTCTCAAAAAAATAATATGCTGGAGATTTTTGATGTTGCTGCCTTTAATTTCCTGAAGTGGAATAGATGTTCTCCAAATATAATAGATATGTGTCTATGTGAATCCTTCATTTCTAAAATCAAACTTCCAGAAGTATTAGTCTTTTTTCAGAAGTATTAGTCTTCATGTAAAAACAAACAAACAAAAACACTCTTCCTTTTTTTCAACAAGAGGAAATTGGCGGTTCTTAGTGTTGATGTTGTTTTTGTTATATGTAATTGCAGCTTGCAGTTCTGCATAATAATCACTTTCTCAGAGATGATGGTCAGTGTTCTACAATATTTACAAGAAACTCTTAAAGACAGTAGACCAGGTGGCAAACTGTACAAGATCAAGTCTGTGAAAACTTGCTTCTTCAGAGATACCTATTGAATATTCTGTCACCAAGTGCCATCAACTCTTTTGACACCATTCATAATACCCCTTTCTCTTTTTTGCTCCCCATGTAATTTAATTTCCACCCCTATATGTTGTTGGACATTTTCAATTTCATTGTCATCACTGTCACCACATCCTCATCCTGCTTCTCTTTTCAAATTGATCCAATCTATCCTGAATACTGCAGTCAGATTCATCTTCCCAAATATTATTTTAATTGAATAAACTTTTACCACCATATATTATATCTCTAAAATACAAATTATAACCAATTGGCAAAGCCTAGCACAATATTTTCAAAATTCTCCCTCTACCAACTTATATAAAGACTCTAAAACATTTGTCATCTCTAAAACACACTTGTCCTTTTCCAGCGTTTTCTTTTTCCTTATTCCTTTCCTCTCCCACCAACTGGTATCCAATATTATATACCCACCGGTCCTGCAGAGTTTATACATTTTTCCTGGATGCGTAATCCTACTTTTTAGCTCATATTAGCCAGTTTCTCATGATAGACATTTTATATTTTTAAATATTTTTATAACTATCTCTTATTGTATGGTAAGATTTTGAATAAGTTCTTATAATTCCCATGGTGCCATCACTTGGGTTTTACAAATGTTTAATTGTTGAAAAAGATGAAAAATAAATAGATAATCTTTTAATCTTTTTATACTGGGAAGAGGGGGAAGAACATAAAGTTTCCAAGCTAAATGTCACAATTTAAATCCCAGCTGGCTTGAAAATTTTGCTTTCTATAATTTCCAGATTGTAGATATGTGTAGCTTACCTTTTGAACTAAAACACATATCTGCTGTTCACTTCATCACCATCATTGGATAACCTGTACCGCAATTCCCATGTATAATTTTTTAACCATGCACATTAAAAAAAAATCAGAATAAATAGATTTTGGCAGATATACAAGACAAAATATTTTTATGGTGATAAACACAAGTAATGACTTTGAATGTTTAATTTCATTTGTATGTCCCATTTCAACTCTATGTCTCAGAGAATTTATTTAATCTATTTCATATTTCCTTTACTTACTTTAATTCAGTTATAAATTACCAGATACTTTACAAGGGCCTGAATAGTATTATGCAAATAATAGAAAATGGAAAATGTGAGTTTAATATTCGAAACATTATTGTTTAGAGCCCAACTCAATTTTACCTGCCCTCCCCTCAGTAACTTGGAATTTCAGGCTTTCATTCTAAAAGTTCCTCAAGTTGATGTATCACTATAGCCCTGGCATCTGCCTGCAATGGAGGAACATTGGTAACATTGACAAAAATGCTTTCCAACAGCTAATACTAAAGGCTTGGTAGAAAAAAATCCTTTAAAAGTCATTATAAATCTGTCTTAATCCTTTCTGGAACAAGCAAGGATTAAGATATAAATGAAGTCATCTTTTTTCTTTCTTTGGGGAAGGAATACATGCAGATCATTTTCTCACAACTTGGAAAAAATTTCTTCCTTAGTTTTTTCCTGAAGGGCTTTATCTTTCTTTACTTACAACACACACACACACACACACACACACACACACAGCTGGTGCTTCAACTTTCTCTGTGGCATCCAAATTTTGAAACCCTTCCTGTTTTCTACAAATAGTAAAATATGCCTTGACATCACCATAGCAAGAAGATAAAAACAGAAGTCATCAAGATATCAGAGAATGTGAAATTCCTTCAGAGGTAAGAAAAGCCTGCCTGATGTTCAAATTCAATTGACCAGACCCTCATCCCTCCTCCTCCCCACCCAACCCCCACCCAGGCCCATGACGTGATGATGACCACGAGGTATAGCTGCAGCCCCAGGAGTGCTCACTCGCAGCAAAATGAATCCAGGTGAAAATGTGGACATTTTCTCCTCTTTCCTCAATATTAGGTAGAAAAATATCTGTCCTCCAAGTTATTTTTACTGAACCATCAGAGGTGGGGAAAGACACGTGCCTTTGCTTAAGAAAAGTCTTCTGAAAAACCTGGAGAGTAGTAACATGTGTGAAATGAATACTAATAAAAATCGATGTTGAGAAATCTTAAAGAGAGTATTAGTTAATATCTGAAACCCACCATCATCATTTAACCTCATTTGAAGCATTTAATACCTTATGATCCAATGGTCCAAGAAGAACTAATAACCATTCACTGTTTTAACAAGCTTTTATTGAATGACTAAAATGTTTCAGGCAATATTATATGAATAAAGCAGAGATGGTTCCCACTGACACAGAGCTCAGACACAGTGGAGAAAGTACATTTTCCACATTAACACATCATCCTCCTCCAGTTTCTGGGCCTGCTTCCCATATCTCAGATATTGACCCTTCTCCTTGCCAGACACCTGGAACCAATTACACACTCTCCCTTTTCTCTCACTCTGACATCCTCTTAGTAATCCACTTCAGATATCCTAGCTCCTAACACTGCTGTCTGTGCAAACAAATGATGCTTGTGAAGCTCTACCTTCCCAAGTGAGATTACTGCTGCCTGGAACAAAATTTAAAGTCAAATATGTGATCTTTTTTTTAACTACATGTACACATTTTTAGTTGTACTCTTGTCAAGGCAGGGCAACTTATCATATGTTTAATTTAACTTTTACTATAGCCCAGGCCAATAGTGTTGCATTTTTCTTGTTTCCTTCTTTTCAATTTTTTGAAGGTTTCATTTATTTTCTATGATTGCCTCAGCATTCCTTCCATTTTCTTTTGATTAGGGAATTATTCATTTCTCTGCCTTAACAACCAAACCAGATAAAGAGAAGGAATGATTTACAGATGGAAAAAGTGATAGGTTATACTTGAGGTCCAATCATACTGCTTTGGTAACTAAATATACCTGATGCCTCTTTTAGTTTTCCTGATGATTTAAAGTTAAAGAATATAGGAATTCTGGCTATGATGGAGGCATAGGTAGATATGCTTTGCCTCCTTGCACAACCATAAGAAGGCTCACAATTAACCTCAAAACAAAGTACAACCAGAACTTCCAGAAAATCAAACTGTATGGAAGTCCAACAACCAAGAATTTAAAGAAGAAATATTCATCCAAATGGGTAGGATGGGTGGATCTGGGGATCTGGGCAGACAGAATGAGATGTGGCAGTAGCGAGGCAGTGGGAGCCATGGCCAGCTGATTGGGTGGTCCCACATTCACATGTGGCAGAGAAAATTCAGGAGGCATAACTGGGGAGCAAGCCATCTGAGCCCCAGATCAGACCACACGGTCCAGGGTTCCAGCACCAGGTAAATAAAGCCTCATAACTTCTGGCTTTAAAAACCAGTGGAGGTTGGGGTGATAGAAGAAACTGCTGGTACCTCAGGACAGTCCATTTAAAGGACACATATGGCCCTAGACTGTACACAATCCCACCCACTCTGGGATTCAGCACCAGGGGAGCAGCTAGAAGGGCACCAGTCACATACAGGAAGTGAGGGAAGTGAATGGAAATGGGATAAGAGCTGAGCAAGTGGTATTGTTTCCTCTCTTACCCTTCACCCACATACAGCACCACAAAGCAATGAATTATTTGCCCCACCCTATAGAATACCTAAGGCTCTGCCCCTAACAATATAACAGGTGCGCCAAGACAGAATCAAAGCAGCTCTACCTAATACACAGACACAAACATAGAGAGGCTGTCAAATTGAGGACACAAAGGAATTGGTCCAAATGAAAGAACACATCAAAACTCCAGAAAAAACTAAGCAAAATGGAGATAGCCAACCTATCAAACACAAAGTTCAAAACACTGGTGATAAGAATGTTTAGGGATATCATTGGGTGTGGCAAACACATAAGGGAGGAAATGAAGCCCACACTAAGTGAATTTTTAAAAAAGCCACAGGGAACTAACAGTGAAAGGAAGGAAGCCAAGGTTCAAATAAACAATTTGGAACATAAGGAAGAAATAAACAGTCAATCAGTACAGAATGAAGAAACAAGAACTCAAAGAAATTAGGAGAGAATAAGAAGACTCTGGAACATCTCCAAATATGCCAACATTCAAATCATAGGGGTGCTAGGAGGAGAAGAGGAAAAGCAAGAAATTGAAAACTTGTTTGAACAAATAATGAAAGATAGCTTCCCTAATTTGTTGAAGGAAATAGACGTACAAGCCCAGGAAGCACAGAGAGTCCCAAACAAGTTGGACCCAAAGAGGACCACACAAAGATACATCGTAATTAAAATGCTAAAAGGTTAAAGATAAGAAAGAATCTTAAAAGCAGCAAGAGGAAAGGAAAGAGCTACCTACAATGGAATTCCCATAAGACTATCAGCTGATTTCTCAAAAGAAATTTTGCAGGCAATAAGGGACTGTCAAGAAGTATTCAAAGTGATGAAAAGCAAAGACCTACAACCAAAATTACTCTATCCAGCAAAGCTATCATTTAGAATGGAACAGTGGATAAAGTGCTTCCCAGACAAGGGAAAGCTAAAGGGGTTCATCATGACCAAGGCTTTATTATATGAAATGTTAAAGGGACTTATTTAAGAAAAAGAAGATAAAAACTCTGAACAGTAAAGTGACAACAAACACAACTATCAACAGCAAAATCTAAAAAAACAGTCAAAACAAAAACAAACTAAGCAAACAACTAGAACAAGAACAGAAGCACAGAAATGGAGATTATATGGAGGGTTATAAGCAGGGAGAGGGAAGGGGAAGAATGGGGTAAAGGTACAGGGATTAAGAAACATAATTGGTAGGTACAAATAGACAAAGGAATGTTAAGAATAATACAGGAAATGGAGAAGCCAAGGAACTTAAATGCATGACCCATGGACATGAACTAAAGGGGGATTACTGGAGGGAAGGGGGCACCAAGTGATGTGGGGAAAAGGAGAAAAATTGAGACAACTGTAACAGCATAGTCAATAAAATATACTTGTAAAAATACGCTAAAGTACACAGGCCAATTCTAAAGTGGGCTCGAGCTTAAAAGCCTACCACTTGCCAATTCTCATTCCCATGTTTCAAGAAGAATTCTATACAAATACGCTTGTAAATTTTGGTAGGAATATGTGAATTAAGGGGGTGAAAATAAATTATATATATAATATATTACATATTATATATTATATATATTAAATCAATGAATATATATTAAATATATATATATATATATTAAATCAGTGAATTAAAAAGAAACTTTTAGATCTTTGCCCAAGAACTCCCAAAACTACAGGGCAAAGGGTGGAGATATAACTAAAAATGGAAACACAAAAGTCGCACAACTATATACTAGGAAGCAAGCATTCTTTTTCATTACACAAAAGCACTACTGATTTGGGGTATCTAAGCATGCTTGGCACTATTTCCAGCACTGGCAATACAGATGTGAAAATTCTTGTGTTTTCATATTCTAGCCCAGGAGACAAGTAATAAACATGTACCCATATCAAGATATGCATATTGCCCTGGCTGGTGTAGCTCAGTGGATTGAGCGCGGGCCTGCGAACCGAAGGATCGCGGTTCGATTCCCGGTCAGGGCACATGCCTGGGTTGCCAGGCCAGTTCCCGGCAGGGGACATACAAGAGGCAACCGCACATTGATGTTTCTCTCCCTCTCTCCTTCCCTTCCCCTCTGAAGATAAATAAATAAAATCTAAAAGGAAAATAAAAAAAAAAAGAAAAAAAAAGATATGCATATTATTTTTCCCAATTTTAAATATCTTTATTTTTAATTTTAAATACTCTACAAAAATGTGATTTTTAGATAAAAGACCAAAGAAGAATTTACCATGCACACACAGGAATCAACAAAATGAAAAGGCAACCTATAGACTGGGAGAACTATATATCTGATAAGGGGTTAATATCTAAAATACATAAAGAATTCATACAATCCAATAGAGAAAAATAGTGAAATTTAAAAATGGGCAAAGAACCTAAATAGTCATTATTCTAAAGAAGGCATACGATGGCAAACAGGCACATTAAAAGGTGCTTGACATAATCATCAGGGAACTACAATCAAAACCACACTGAGACAGCACTTCATAACTTACAACATCACCACAGGCATTGGCAAGTATGTACACTGTTGAAGGAAATGTGCTTTGGTACAACCACCAATGAAAACAGAATGAAGCCTCCTTAAAAAAATTAAAAATAGAAATACCATGATCCAGTAATTCCACATCTATGCATTTATCAAAAAAATCAATCTCTCAAAAAAGTTACATGCACTTCCAAGTTTACTGCAGCATTAATCACAACAGGTAAGATATGGAAACAACATAGCTAAAGAAAATGTGAAACAAGGGCATGGGAAACAAGGGAATACTGCTATTTTGAACAACATGGAGAATCTTGAGGGTACTATGCTAAGTGAAGTCAAGTCAGATAGAGGAAGACAAATGCTGTATAATGTCACTTATATGTGGAATTTTAAAAAGCTGAATTAATAGAAAAAAGATTAAAGAGATAATTAACAGGGGTTGAGGTTGTAGTCAAAGATGTGGGGCTGGGAAGTGTTGGTCAAAAGATACAAGCTTCAGGCCCTAGCTAGTGTGGCTCAGTTGGTTGAAGTGTTAAATAAAAGGTTCCAAGTTCAATTCCTGGCCATGGCACACGCCTAGGATGCAGGTTCTGTACACAGTAGGGGTATGTATGAGAGGCAGTCCATCAATGTTTCTCTTTCATGTCGATGTTTCTCTTCCTCTCTCTCCCTCCCTTCCTCTCTCTCTAAAAGCAATAAGCATGTCTTCAGGTGAGGATTTTTAAAAAGGTACAGACTTCTAGTTATGAGTTAGTTCCGAGTATTTGTTGTGCAGCATGGTGATTATAGTTAATAATACCATATTATATACTTGAAAGTTGCTAAGAGAGTAGATCTTAAAAGTTCTCACCACACATACACACACAAATAATAATAATTATGTGATGTGATGGAGGTGTTAACTAATGCTATAGTGGTATTTTGCAATATATAAGTATATCAAATCAAAACATTGGTATAACTTAAACTTACACAATATTATATGGCAATTATATTTCAATAATGCTTGGGGAAAATAATTTATCAAAGTGAAACTTGATATACTTCTAACATAGAAACAAAAATGGAAGGAAAAAATAATTAACATTACATTTCTACTCCACACCTAAATTTAGTATTTCTTTTAATCTTCACATTAATCCTCTGAATAATAGATAAACTGTAAGTTTATTGAGACTTGTATTAAGACCTACAGCATGATCGGTTTTGCAAATGTTTTCCAATATTTGTTCTATATATTGACATTATGCTGAGCTTATTAATGTTCTTGTTCAAAGATTTATATTACTAATCATATAATTTGTATTTATTATATCATATTACATGTTTAATCATCTTTATTATTATATTAATTTGAGCAATGAGTAAAAGTTATTAAAGATAAAGGTGAATCATCATCTTTTCTAGTATTTTCCATTTTTGCCATCATGTTCTGAGTTTATGTTATTGGATTTATACAAGTTTAGAATTTTATGTGTGATCTTAAATTAACAAATTCCACACAGCTTTGTCTGCTTCTCTGTAAAACAGAGGCATTTGTTTCTGCCAGGTGCCCAGTGCCACTAACATTCTAGGTTCATTTTAAATAAAATTTAGGTCAAGTATGATTTGAAATCCTTCATATCCTTCAAATCATAATCCTCCAGATTTCTACTATTTAAGGAAAACCAACAGGATGTCTACTTTTACTACTTTTATTGCACACAGTACTGGAAGTTGTAGCCCCAGAAGTCAGGCAAGAGTAAATAAAAGGCATTCAAATTGGAAGAAAGAAATAAAGCTCTCATTATTTGCAAATGCCATGACACTGTATGCAGAGAACCCAAAAGATTTCACCAAAAAACAAAAAAACTACTAAAACTGATCATTAAAATCAGTAAAATAGCAGAATACAGAAAAAAATAGAGAAATTGGTTGAATTTTTATACACCAATGATGAATTATCAGAAAGAAAACACAAGAAAAAATCCTATGTAAAACTGCATCAGAAAGTAAAATATCTAGGAATAAATTTAACCAAGGAGATAAAATACCTGTACTGAGAAAATTTTAAGACACTGAATAAATTGAAGAAGATACAAATAAATGGAAGCATATAACATATTCATTGATTTTAAAAAGTTAACATTGTTGAAATGTCCATACTCCCCACCATAAATAGCCACAGGAATTTTGAAAAAGAACAATTTTGGAAGAATAGCACTACTTGATATCAAACTATACTAAAAGGCTAATCATAACAGTATGGTACTGGCATAAAACATACATAAAGATCAATGGAATAGAGTAGAGAGCCCAGAAATAAAACCACTCCTTTATAGTCAATTAATATTTGACAAAGGAGGCAAGAATATACACTGGGATAAAGATAATCTATTGAATAAATGCTGCTGGGGAAAATTGAACAAATATATTCTAAAAATGAAACTAGAACATCTTCTTACACCATTCACAAGAATAAGCTCAAAATGGATTAAACACTTAAATGTAAGACTCAAAACCATAAAACCGTAGAAAAAACACAAGTAGCAAAATTTTGAACATCTCTCATAGCAATATTCTTTCTGCTTTTTCCTCAGGTAAGGGAAATGAAAGAAAAAATAAACAAATGTGATTATATCAAACTAAAAAGATTTTGCACAGCAAAGGACCATAAAAAAATGAAAAGACAGCCTACCAAATGGAAGAAGATATTCACCAATGATTCATCTGATAATGGGTTAATATACAAAGTTTTAAAAGAGCATATACATTTTTAGTTTTATGAGGAAATTCCATACTGTTTTCACAGTGGCTGTACCATTCTGCATTCCCACCAATAGTGCACTAAGGTTCCCTGTTCTCCGCTTCTGCACCATCACTTGTTTGTAGATTTATTAATGATGGCCATTCTGACCAGTGTGAGCTGACATCTCATTGTGGTTTTAATTTGCATCTCTCTGATAGCTGGTGATATCAAGCATCTTTTCATATATTATGGGCCATCTGTATGTCTTCCTTGGAGAAGAGTCTATTCAGGTCCTTTGCCCATTTTTTAATTGGATTGTATTCCTGGTGTTGAGTTTTATGAGTTTTTTAAATAAATTTTGGAGATCAAATCCTTTTCTAAGGTATCATTGCCAAATATGTTCTCCCATACAACTCAGTTACATTTTCATCTTGATGATGGTTTCTTTAGCCATACAGAAGCTTTTTAATTTGATGTAGCAATTCTGCTGCTGGAAATATACCCTAAGAATCCAAATCACCAATTCAAATGAACTTGTGCACCCCAATGTTCATAGCTGTGCTATTTACAATAGTTAAGTGCTGCAAAAAGCCTAAATGCTCATCAGTAAATGAGTGGGTCAAAAAACAATGGTACATTTACACAAGGGAATACTATACAGCAGAAAAAAAGAAGAAACTTCTACATTTTGCAACAGCATGGATGGAACTAGAGAATATTATACCAAGGGAAGTAAGACAGTCAGTGAAAGAGAAATACCATATGACCTCACCTTTAGGAGGAATCTAATGAACAAAATAAACTATCAAACAAAATAGAACTGCAGGCATGCAAACATGGAACAAACTGACAATGATCAGAGGAGATGGGGGAAGAAAATAATGGGAAGAGACTTGTCAATGAACACATATGAATGACCCATGGACACGGTCAACAGTGTGGGAATTGACTGTGGGTGGTGAGAAGGGTGGAGGAAGGCAAAGGGGGAATAACTGGGATGACAGAATAACAATAAATTTTTTTAATTACAGAAACAAAAGAAAAATAATATATGCAACTCAATACTAAAATACAAACAATCCAATTAAAAAATAGGCAAAGGACCTGAATAGACTCTTCTCCAAAGAAAATATACAGATGGCCAGTAGACATATGAAAAGAATACTCCCGTCACTAATCATCAGAGAAATGCAAATTAAAACCACAATGAGATATCACCTTGCACCTGTCAGAATGGCTGTCAACAATAAATCAAAAAATAACAAGCGTTGGTGGGGATGTAGAGAAAAGGGAACCCATGTGCACGGTGGGTGGGAATGCAGACTGGTACAGTCACTGCGGAAACAGTATGGAGTTTCCTCCACAGATTAAAAATGGTTCTGCCTTATGACCCAGCGATACCTGAAGAAAACTGAAACACTAATTTGAAAGAACATATGCAGTCACATTCATTGCAGTGTTATTTTCAACAGCCAAGCTATGAAAGCAACCCAAGTGCCCATCAATAACTGATTAGATTTAAAAAAGTGGTGGTACATATATACAATGGAATATTACTTGGCTATAAAAAGAACAAAATCTTACCATTTGCAACAGCATGGATGGACCTAGAGGATATTATGTTAAGTGAAATAAGTCAGAGAAAGACAAATAACATGATTTCACTGATATGTGGAATCTAAAGAATAATATAAATAAACAAATAAAACAGACTCACAGATGCAGAGAAGAGACTGATGATTGCCAGCGAGCAGAGGATTGGGGGACTGGGTAAAACAAGTAAAGAGACTGACAAGCACAGAAGGGTATTTAGAAAATAGTCACATGGATTAAAGTACAGCATAGGGGATGTAGTCAATAATATTATAAGAACTGCATGATGCCAGGTGGACACTGGAAATATCAGGGGGAACCCTTTTTAAAGTATGTGATTATCTAACAACTATGATGTATACTGGAAACTAATCCAAAATATATTGAACGTAAACTTTAATTGAAAATAATAAAAATAAAAAAGAAAGCAATTGAGCTTAATTGAATTATGAATTAGTGCAAGTAAATAAGTTATTTAGTGAGAAAAAACAAATTCTCTTTTGAGTACAATACATGAGCTTTCTCTCACTACACATGTAAACATCTCTCTGGTCACACGGAAACTTCTATTACTTAAACTTTAGTTATTGAAAAAATTACATCATAGAAGAATTATATTTTCCCTCCAAATTTCTTAAATTCAGTATGACTGTGCTTACTCAAGCAGTAAATAGCGCATAGGAAATGTAATTGAGCAGCAAAATATGCTTGTAACTTTTAATCAGCAAACTTTTCTATGTTCACTGATAATTTATTGCCAAAAATAAAAATCTCCCCTAAAGATTAAAGGACTAATTTTACATTGGTAAAGTCAGTAGATGAAATGTGTATTTGCATTACAATTGCTCAGTCTAGTTAACCTTAAAAGTCAACCAAATGGCCTTGTGGTCATTTATTCAACCAGAACAAAGCGGGAAAGCTAGGGGAATTACACAAATTATGCATTAAAGTGAGGACTGTTTCATTTTTCATTTCAAGGTATTGAGACATATTTTGACACACTAATGTGATATTCATAGCAATAACTGATTGCAAAGTATTAAGAATATAGGCAGAAATATAATTAGTTAAGACAAAAAAACCACGTAGCCTGAAAATATTCAAAGATGTTGGAGATAATACTTTCATAAATTTAGAAGAATAGTGTAATTCTGGAGAGTGACAAGTTTGCTCATGAAATTCCAAGCTTTAACGGCTTACACATTTATATTCAAGAAAATGTCAAGAAAAGAATGTGCAAAATTTATATGTTTTACTTTAGATATCACAAAATTTTATACATTTTTATGATATGCTTCATAAACTTTATCTTTTCATAACATTTAAAGCTTTCAATATAACTTTTCCTTGACTCATACAGAAGTGATAAAATTATACTTAAAAATATCTCTTCCTCTCCTTACTCCAAAAAACCATAGTAGTAAAATAGAAAAAGGAATTTTTACAAATTTTCCAGGGAT
This sequence comes from Glossophaga mutica, assembly GCA_039655065.1. Lineage (NCBI taxonomy): Eukaryota > Metazoa > Chordata > Mammalia > Chiroptera > Phyllostomidae > Glossophaga > Glossophaga mutica. Next base: position 167,387,934 of record CM077304.1, on the reverse strand, counting down.
TGTGTCTAAATTCTAAATGGAAGGGAAACAAATCTATTTGCCAGTCAACATAATTCCAAGACATCATAATTATTAAGTTTTATGACTAAATGCCCAAATAGATGGTTTGTAGTTATTCTGTAATATGCAGATATAAGACAAGGAATTATACATATTACTTGAGTCATGTTCAAATAGTAATAATTGCACATAGTTTACTTCTTTTTTATTTTTTATTTCTTTATCCTCACCCAAGGACATTTTTTTCATTGCTTTTAGAGAGAGAGAAAGGGGGAGAGAGAGAGAGAGAAGGGAGGGGGAGAGAGAGAGACAGAGACCCATTGATGTGAGAGAGAAACATCAATCAGTTGCCTCTTGCACACACCCTGACCAACTGAGCCACACCAGCCAGGGAGTAAAATTGTCACAATTTTTAAAGAAATTTTTCTAAAACCAGTTAAGATCTATTTGGTTAATCTGTTCCATATCTTATCAGCTTTCTTCTGAGACTAGCAGCTCAGAGTCTAGTTCTGTACAATATAACACATTTGGCTGCAAATAACAAAAAACTTAACTAGCTGTTTTCAGCAATAAAGTCACTAAGTAATGACGGACATCAAAACCTGAAGGCAAACAGTTGTTCATCTGGTTCCACAATTCACTGCTTTCCCCAAGAATCAGGCTCTATCCTTCTGCTCCACTACACTCGCGGCATCAGCTTTGGGCCTGGTGGTGCTTCTACCGAAGGGTCACAACGCTGCAGGGGGGCATCAAGAGCTCTTCTTCTCAATTTCCCAAATCTTTTATCAGAAAGCAAACTACTTCCCTTATTTGCATCTGATTTGCTAGAATGTGTGCTGTAGTTGTACAGGGCAGTGGGAAAGCAAGTGCCTTGGAGGGAATGGATTGCCATGGCTGGTGTGTGTCCAGGACTGTGTGCAATGTGGAGTGAATGAAATCTTGGTTCTCCAGTGAGGACGATATCCATTGTAGAGCCATCTCCTCCTCTACATTATCAAACTTTTTGAAGGTGGAACATTCTTTGTTTTAAGTGTAGAGATTCACTATGTTCAGAAAAAGTGGTATTTCAAAGCTTCCAAAATATTGAGGGGACTTAGAAAATACTGGCCTTCTAATTTTGTAATCTTATTCATCTATTAATTTTTAAATGTATATAAAACAATGACTACATCTGAAAAGATCACTCCCCTTTCTCCCTGAATGGTTTAAAAAACCTTCCTGTAATGAATTAGATACTCGATCTAATCTACCAAGCAAACTAACTGCAAAAAAATTTCCAATCCAGTACCTCTTCCTTAATCAAAAACACACACTTATTGTTGCTTATCAGGAAAAGAGTGTGGCCTCATGAAGATATACAGAATGTTGCCTACAAAACAAAAAATATCCAGGAAAATATAATAACATAGCCTGGTGTCAAAAGTGCATTGCTAAATTTCTGTGTGGGGTAGTATTTAGGTTTTTAAAATGATAAAGCCATGAACAGATTTTCAAAACCCTTCTATTTGTATTTTATATTACACAGGAGAATCTACATCATGCTGTGTAACAAACAATATTAAAGTCTCATTAACTTAGCAAAATAAAAGTTTATTCCTAATTCATAATGAAGTCAGCATTAGGCCCAAGAGACTTCCCAGGGTCTCTCTCCTCTAAACAGATGCTCATTATTAGAAGCCATTTCAAGCTTGTGGCACCTCCATACAAGCTCATGTTTCCAAGATCACAGTGACAGGGGAAGGAAAAACACAGAGAAAAATACCAGCACTTAAGCACTTCTTCCTAGGAGTTTAATAACATTTAATTTGTCAAAGAAAACCACATGCCTTTACCAAATTTCAAGGGATTATGTACCCAAAAGAAGTGAAGAACAGAAAATCTTGTGAGAGTACATCCAAAGAAACCAAAAACAATAGTATGCACCCCAATTTTCACTGCAGCATTATTTGCAATAACCAATATTCGGAAGCAGCCCAAGTGCCTATCAGTAGATGAGTAGATAAAAAAATTATGGTACATATACAATAGAATACTACTCAGCTGTAAAAAAAGAAGAAAATCTTACCTTTTGTGACAGCATAGATGGACTTGGAAAGCATAATACTAAGTGAAATAAGCCAGTCAGAAAAAGACAAGTACCTTATGTTATCACTTATATGTGGAATCTAATGAACAAAATAAATGAACAAAGTGGAGGCAGATTCATGAATACAGAGAGAACACTGACAGCTGTCAGAGGTGAAGGGGATGGGGCGGTTGAGAAGGGTGAAGGGATTAAGCAAAGAACAAAAAGAAAGACTCCTGGACACAAACAACAGTATGGTCATTGCCACAGGGCAGAGGGGTGGGGGGAGGAAGAAGAGGTTAAAGAGGTATAAATGGTGATGGAAGGAGACTTAACTTGGAGTGGTAAACACACAACACAATAAACACTGATGATGTATTGTAGAACTGTATACTTGAAACATATAATTTTATTAACTAATATCACTCCAAAAGTTCGATAATAAATAGATAAATAAATATTTTGAGAAAAATATTTTAAAATCACATTTTTGAAATACATATAACTTTTTTCCCAGCTGATGACACTATGAAGTCAAAACTAATTCATGACACATTTGGATGTGGAAATATGCATTTATATTTTATTTTAAATATTTAATACAGTATTATAATTTAATTTCATATACATTTATAGAGTCCTTCCTAAGGGCCAGCCAGAGGAAAATCATATGTAGGTTTAAACATCTTTGAGTCTTCTTTTCTCATTTTCTTAAATTCTCCTCATTCTTCAAGTTCCTGTTTAGGTTCCACATATTTGAAGTGTGTCATAGAGTAATAAAAAGGTGCAGATTTGAGATCAGAAAAACCTGTTAATATATCCTACACAATATTATCAATATTCCTTTACATACTTATTTATAAATTAGCTTATATTGTTCCGAATGCTCTCATTCTATAACCTCACATTTAAAATTTAGATAAAGTTACTAAAAGATGCGCACAATGATTTATTATACCTTTTTCACTACCATCTAGTAGGTAAACAAATATTTGGCTAAAATTTCATCCATTTCAAGTCAATAGCAGACTATTTAGAACTACTCTCTTAATATGACATTCCTACAGTCCAGCTGTGCTGACTCTATAGGTATATGCAGAAGCTTTAAAATCCACATTTGGTGAAGTCTCATAAAATAACTGAGCTAAGAACATTCCCCACAGGATGTCATTGGCTGATTTCAGCAAATGCCAGGGCTCAACAGGTGATGCCCTTAGGCAGGAGAGAGTTCTGTACCCTGGAACTGAGAGGAATGGGTGTTATCTCCAGCCTCCCAAGCTCAAGGAGATGCCTGAACTGAATAGAAACTGAATATTTTTATAATACTTTACTCCATTTAGTGGAAGATAATAATTGTACCTAATAGGTGATTTGAAAGAAATAAGTTAGATTCTTTTCATTGTTTAGATTATCATCAGAAAGTAATTAATTTGATTTAGGAAATCAATACTATTGTGGTATTTATATATGGCTTACTTAAAGTGGGAAGAACATGGTCTTTTGTGTGTTGTGAATTTAGAAGTTTAATTCATCATTTGCAAAAGTTTTCCACTGAATTTTATCTGAGAAAAAGGGGTCTCAATTCAACCCTTTTCATGGAGAAGAGCTACATGATGGCTTCCCCAGCCAGAACCGGCTTCCTACCCTGAATCTAGAGGATTCAGAGCTTCTTACATGGACTAGGTCACAGTGTAAAGATGCAGGTTGTGCCCAGCTGAAGAGCATTCTGCCTAGGGGTGAATGAGCATTGAAATTTCATCCATGTTCCCCTCACCATGCCAAGACCCTAATGCAGGAATACATCTGCCTGAGTGAAAGGGCATGTTTTCTTACTTTGAACAAAAGAACCACATGGATCAGCAGCATTCATATGTACAACAAGCATTATATATAGCAAGCACCAAGGACAAGGAGTTATCATAATTTTAAGCATTTCAAGACCAGGACTCATAGCAGAGAAAGACTTGTCTAGGGTATATTCATTTGCTAGGGTTGCTGTCATAGCAAAGTGTCACAGACAGAGTGATTTCAATGACAGAAACTTATTTTCTCACAGTTTTGGAGGCTAGAAGATCAAAGTCAAGGATAATAGAGTTGGTTGGCTTCCAGAAGGCCACCTTCTCTCTGGTTTTGCATAGTCATCTCTGTGTACATGTCTGTGTCTTGATCTCTTCTTTTTTTAAAAAAATAGTTTTTAACTCTTGAATCATAATTTACATACAGCATTATATTAGTTTAGGTGTACAACCCAGTGATTAGAAATTTATACAACTTAAAATGTGATCATCCTGACAAATCTAGTACCCATCTGACACCGTACATAGGTACTACAATACTTTTGATGATATTCCCTATGCTATACGTTACATGCCCATAACTCTTCTGTAACTACCACTTTGTACTTCTTTATCTTTTTTCCCTCTTCCCCAAGCCCCTTCTCATCTGGTAACATGCAAAATGTTCTCTGTATCTATGAGTCTACTTCAATTCTGCTTGTTCATTTATTTGTTTTTTAGATTCCACATATAAGTAAAATCATCTGGCATTTGTCTTTCCCGGTATGACTTATTTCACTCAGCACAATACCCTCTAGATTTACCCATGTTGTTGTAGATGGCAATATTTTATTTCTTTTTATAGCTGAGTCATATTGTACTTCATATATTCATCAATAGATAACTAACAGCTTTCCCATTGCTATTTTTGAGATTCTTTGTCTTTAACCTTTGGTATTCTAATTATAATGTGCTTGATGTGAGCCTGTTTGGGTTCATCTTGTTTGGAACTCTCTGTGCTTTCTGGATTTGTATGTCTATTTCCTTCACCAGGTTAGAGAAGCTGTTTTTTGTTTTTTTTTTCCAAATAGGTTTTCAATTCCTTGTTCTCTTTCTTCTGCTTCCTGCACCTCTGTGATGCCAATGTGGGTATTTTTTAAGTTGCCCCAGAACTCCTTAAACTATCTTCATTTTTGTGTGTTTCTTCTTTTTGCTGTTTTCATTGGGTGTTTTTTTCACCTTTTGCATGTTAATTATGATGTGTCTTGATATGGCTCTCTTTGGGTTCATCTTGTTTAGGACTCTCTGTACTTCCTGGACTTGGGTGTCTTTTTCCTTCTCCAAGTTAGGAAAGTTTTCAGTCATTACTTCTTCAAATACATTCTCAATCCCTTGGTCTCTCTCCTTTCCTTCTAGTACCTCTATGATACAGATGTTGTTATGCTTGATGTTGTCCCAGAGGTCTATTAAACTATCTTCATTTATTAATTCTTTTCTTTCTTTTTACTGCACTGATTGGATGTTTGTGCTATCTTATCTTACAAATTGCTCATTTGATCCTCTGCTTCATTTAGTCTGCTGTTGATTTCTTCTAGTGTATGCTTCATTTCAGTTATTGTATTCTTCACTTCTGACTGGTTCTTTTTTATGGTTTCCATGTTTTTTTCTCATGCTGATGAAGTTCTAAGTCCTTTGAACATTCTTATAACCCTTGTTTTGAACTGTATATCTTGTAGTCTTCTTGTCTCCATTTCATTTAGTTCTTTTTCAGGAGATTTCTCCTGTTCTTTGATTTGGGATATGTTTCTTTTCTTCCTATTCCTCCGCATGTTTGCTTCTATGTATTAGGTCAAGCTACTCTGTCTCCCAGTTTTGTTAGAGTGGCCTTATGTAGTAGATGTCCTGTGGGGCCCAGTGGTGCAGCCTCCCTTGTCACCTCAGCTGGTTGCTCCAGATGAACCTTGTGTGGCCTGTGTGCACCCTCTGCTGTTATTGAGCCTTGATTGATGCTGGAAATTCAATGGAAAGGATTGACCCCTAGGCTGGCTGGCTTCACGGAACAGCTGTGACTACAGCAAAGAAGCTGTTGTGCAGGGCCAAATTCATGGAACATAACTCACTCCAGGGTTCTGGTGCCAGCCAAGGGTGCCCCTTGAGTGTGTTGCTCACAGAGGTGGTTGGGTGGTGCTCCAACGTGATCTAACCTTAGCCGCCAGGTGTGCTGTTTCTGAAGCCTTCTGAAAGGGTGAGACTAAAGTCAGATTCTGCCTGAGCCCTGCCTGAGGCTACCAGATGTGAGCTAGAAAGCAATCTACAGATGGCTGTTACTTCTGCCTGGGAAAGGCTAAGCTGTGAACGGAGGTCAGTTCACACTATCACCGTGTTTGTGACTGTTTAGCAAGAGGTATAAGGCATGTGGAGGCCATACACTGCTTGTTTGTGGTTTTTGAACTTCTGAGAAATTTTAGGAATGTCCACAGAATGAGCCAAGGCAGGCCATTTGTGTGGAAAACCTACTGGAAGTTACTTAGGTGGGCTTCAAGTTGGGTGGGTTGGGGTCTCAGGCAATAACTGGGGCAGGGTGAACAGTGATAGCCTGGTTGATGGAGAGGCTCAGATATGGCACCCATCTGTGCCTGTAGGGGGAAGGTTCAGTAAAGGCAACTTCTATCTAAGCAAAAGCTCCCCTTCTAGCCCTCAAAGCCAGGTACTTCAGTTTTTCTCCATATTGCCCTGGTGTCTTTTGAGCTACTGCCCCAGTGGTGGAAATCCAAGTAGGAGAGTCTGAGTAAATCCATCGTGGGCCCTTTAAAAAGAATACCTGGAACTCCAGCAGCCATCTCTCTCACACAGTCAAAATTCCTGCTGGTTTTCACAGCCAGAAGTTATAGTGACTTCTATTCCCAGTAGTGGAACCCTGGTCTAGGGGACCTGATGTGGAGCTGGGGCCCCTCATTCCTCAGGGAGGATCTTTGCAGCTAAAATATCTCTCTTGATTTTTAACCAACACACGTATGTGTGGGACCAGCTCCTTCTGCATCTCCCTTTCTGCCAGGCTCCATGTGGTTTCTTCTGCATATCCTTAGTCATGGGATTTTGTTCAGCTAGATTTCAGGTGGTTGTAGATGGTTATTCTGTAGGTTAGTTGCAACTTTGATGTTGTGGGAGGAGGCAAGTACCATGCATACCTACTCCACCATCTTGTCCAGAAGGGACAAGTTTCTTAATCACATCAAACTAGCCTCTTGATGTTAGGGATCTTTGAACACAAGCAACAGAAAACAACTCCAATTCAATTAGACACAGAAAAATTAATTGGATATTTATTGAGATCCAGATAATCAATGACTATCTGAAGAACCACAGAGAAGGAAAAGGCAGAACCAAGGCATTTAGGAAGGGGGGGGGGGTGTGGGTGAAAGTAGCAAGCATCTTCTACAAGAAAAGTAAGTTGGATCTCCTGGAAAAAATAGATCTACAACTACTTCAGGCTCTTTGTTTCTTAAATGATTCAAATCTGGGGAGGAAGCAAAAGAAGGACCTAGCCAAAGTCAGCTGCATATGCTACGTGAGTGGAAGGGACTCCTAGGTCTGTCCAATAAGTGGTGCTAGTAAAGGGCCAGCCCTCAGGCAGGAAATGAGAGTGCTATTAAAAAGATCAAATAAATGTGACGTAGCCAAACACCCAGTGACATCTACTTCTGTCTTTGTTTTGATTTCGAATTTATATTTGTATAGATATCAAAATAAAATCATGAAGAAGAATTACCACTCTAATACAGTCATTAGTGTTACTTGTTAAGTCATTTTGCTATTTTCGCCTTGAAGTCTCTAGAGCTTCCATTGTGGGTAAAATATTTACATTTATATTAATGTCTTAGCACACCAAGGCTAAGTCTGTAAACCAGCTGATTCCTTATAATACTTTTATACACTAAATGCACAGTAAATTATAATCTCATGCCATTTATCTGAAATTGAAACAAATTTACTATCTTTCAGTCACCTTTCTCCTAGGAGTAAGACAGCTCCCTAATTTCAGGAGCATTTAAACATTAGACTGAGGAAGATTAGAATGTAAGAATGTGAAGGAAACTGTGCAGGTTCATTCAAATAGATCAGCAATATTTTTTAGCATGTTTTAAACTTAGTAGATTTCCTATCCAAACTAAAAAAAAAAAAAATCTTTTATGACTATTGGGCTGATTTCTAACGTTCTGATTGCTTCCACAAACCAATTCAATCCAATTTAATAAAGGGGGAGGGTTTGCAGGGAAAATTTTAAATAGGCAAGCTTTCCTGTAATGACTGGAAAATTACTGAATGGAATAAGCTCCCGTTTCCCGTTAAACACTGGAGCTTAGTCATAACCAAAATGGCTTTATGAAGACAAGGTACTCAAATTAATGTGTCTCCTTTCACTTGCCCAAGAAACTGAGAGATCTTCAGTATGAACAGAAAGAGCAGAAAACATCCAACAGATGTATTATATGATTTTAACTGTTTCCACAAACCACAAACATTTAATTATTCACACCTGAAGCAGAGTGATCAAAGGGATTATTCCATATTTGTTTTATACCAAGGTTGAACTGTTTTAGTGTGTGTCTTCCTTGAAGATATAGGTTATGAATTATGAACAATTATTATATCATACTATCACTCCAAACCATATAGTGTAGTTTAGTGCATCACATAATTTTAACTCGTATCTCCCCAAATATCTGTGTGATTTGATATGGCAACCTAATAATTCACATAAATCACATTGCAGCCACCATGTAAAATTAACTTATTGAATCAGTGGGTATGTTGCAAATTTTCTCCTCTCTCTGGCATCTGATATTGTTACTCACTCCTTTGTTGTTTCAGCTTTGCCTCCCAGCCATCTCAAAGTCACTGTGTTCTCTATCCTGTGTTGTCTATCCTGTGTTCTCTCCTCAGTTTATGCAGGCTTTATGACAGTTCTCCTGTTTCCCTATAGAACGAAGATGCTAAAATCAGTTATTCTGATTTTTACACCTCAAGAACCAACTGCCTACCAGATGTTTCCATTCAGGTGAACTCCAAACACCTCTGGTCTCAACCCATCCACATTGGACATCTCATCTGCTTGGCCCATCCCACTTCCATCTGCCAACAGCCTCACCATCCAATGTATGTTTTATACCTTCTCTCATTTTATCCTCGTTAATTTGTCATAAAATCCATTCAACAATACCTTCCTAATATATTTTGATCCCCCCCATTTTCTTCCTCATGACCCTGCCTTTATTGAGGCATCATCGCTTTGACCTTGAATATTCCTTTTCACTGATTAAAAACCCTTACACATCTCCTTGAAACCTACAGAAAACCTTTGTGCTACCATGATTTGCTCTCACCCTTTTCATAAGCTAGACCCCACTTGCATTTCTAGCCTCAACTCTAGGCAGCCCACTGTACCTAATTGTCACACTCACTGACCCGCTGAAAGGTAAGTTCATCCTACCTCTGTTTCATGCTATTCTGTCATTTGTTCATCCGGCTCATTCATCAAAAAAGTAAGTTTGTATTAGACACCCTACAATCATTCCTTTGCCTGTTTTTTCTTATAGAAGTTTAAGTCTTTGCTCTCATTTCTTTAACTACAGCACCTACCACAACAATTAGTATGTAATAAATATATATTTTTCAATACCAAAATTTCTACCTAAGCAGTCTGTCTTGGTTAAATTATTTAATCTTCCTTTGCACCAGTTTCCTCTCTGGCAAAACAAAGATATATAACAGTATTTAACTTATAATGCACTAAAAAGCATTATAACTATACTTGGTACATAGTAAGTCCAAAATAAATATATTAGGTACTGTTACCATTGGTGCTAGTTATTACTGTCATTCAGTCCTTTTCAGGCATGTCTTCTGGAGTTTTTCACTGAACACGTCAAGTATGTTTTTCAGCAGCCCCTCCAACAGCCCTCACCTGTTTGATTTCCCTCTCTACAGCAATACTAAACACCCTCAGCTTTCAGCAGCTTTCAAAATCTCTCTTCCAGAATCAGTAGCCAGTTTTAACTTTCTTTTCACTGTCAACACACCCCACACTGAATATACACTTTGGCACTGCAGCATAGGTGTTAGGAAAGCAGCTTCTACGGCCAGACAACTTGGGTTTGAATCTCGGCTCCTCCACTACAAGTGTTTACTGCAGGGAAAATTCGGTTTCTCTGTGCCTCAGTTTCCTTACTCAGCAATAGTGTTGAAAAGAGTACTTCCCTAAAAAAATCATTGTAAAATCAAATGAATTATAAGATTTAGCACACTCAGAACATTACATGGGAATAGCATGCTCTTAATAAACATTGATAGGAACACACCCAGTCAGTGGCACAGCTTACTCTATCAGGAAGCATCATTGCCTAAAGCACTTCTGCAATATCGTCATTTATGACAAAGTGGGCTTTCACAATTATAACAAAGTAGAATATAGACATTTTTCAGAATACATTAAAGATAGTACGTCCGAAACCCTTGTTTGACAAATGAGGAAGTAAAGACCCATATATATTAGACTTTTTTTTCTTCAACTGGGCTAGTTCACAAGCTTCTGCACCAACTCCCAGTGACTGATATTTGGCTAATGCTGGTAACAGGGTATTACTGCACAGAGAAGGCACAGGCTTCTGGTCTACACCAAACCATCATTATACTCAGGGAAATAGCCAGACTGTCACAGTGCACGGGTAATCCTGGCCTCCCACTGCACCAAACCAGCACAGCACACAGAGGGAAAGGAAGAATCAAGGGCAGTAGTTAAGAGCACAGGGTCTGAGCTGATTATTTGGGTTCAAATCCACATTCTGCCATTTGGGAGCTATCTGACCATGGACAACTTACTATGCTCCCTGTGCCAAAACAATAATTTGTCAGTCTAGCAGAGGAAATAGACTTCCAGGAAGTCCAGGAAGCTCAGAGAGTCCCAAAGAAGTTGGACCCAAGGAGGAACACACCAAGGCACATCATCATTACATTACCCAAGATTAAAGACAAGGAGAGAATCTTAAAAGCAGCAAGAGAAAAGGAGACAGTTACCTACAAAGGAGTTACCACAAGACTATCAGCTGATTTCTCAAAATAAACCTTGCAGGCAAGAAGGGGCTGGAAAGAAGTATTCTAAGTCATGAAAGGCAAGGACCTACATCCAAGATTACTCTATCCAGCAAAGCTATCATTTATAATAGAAGGGCAGATAAAGTGCTTCTCAGACAAAGTCAAGTTAAAGGAGTTCATTATCACCCAGCCCTTATTATATGAAATGTTAAAGGGACTTATCTAAGAAAAAGAAGATAAAAAATATGAACAGTAAAATGACAATGAACTCACAGCTATTTACAACTGAACCTAAAAAACAAAACTAAGCAAATACTAGAATAGGAACAGAATCACAGAAATGGAGATCACATGGAGGGTTATCAGTGGGAGAGAAGGAGGGGGAGAGACAGGGAAAAGGTACAGAGAATAAGTAGCATAAATGATAGGTAGAAAATAGACAGGGGGAGGTTAAGAATAATACAGGAAATGTAGAAGCCAAAGAAATTATATGTACGACCTATGGACATGAACTAAAGCAGGGGAATGCAGATGGGAGGAGATGAGCAGGGTGGAGGGGAATAAAGAGGGGGAATGGGACAACTGTAATAGCATAATCGATAAAATACATTTAAAAAACAAAACAATAATTTGTTCAGAGTTCCAATAAATTAATATATAAATACCAAAAAACATAGAACAGCACTTTGCACATAGTAGCACCCTGTAACTTTTACAGGTTATTATTGTAAATACACAGCTACATGTATACTACTGTGTTTGTTTTTACTTCAAATTCCTAACTGTGTATCTTGTTCTAAAATTCAACATACCTCCTATGTTTCCCCCAAGTACTATAGGATACTGGGAACTAATGACTTTGTTATTTTAAAATAAATCTTATATTCATATTTTATTAAAATACAGCTTAGTTTTTGCCTGAGTATTTTAACTTGGCTTAAGACTCTGTAAGGCAGTAAGTCACTTTCCAAAGTAGGGGTACCAGAAGCAGCATCACCATGAAGCCAACAAAACATACACTGCAGAGGCTTTTTCTGCACTGTTTCACAGGCTACTCCAGGGCTGTGGGAGAGTCTAAGAATGTGTTCGCTGAGTCAATGAATTAATTTTCAAATGTTGTTTATATTTAGGATATGTTCTAAAAAGAAGATACCCCAAATTTTATAGCCTTCATATTGCCAAGGTCTGGATTCAACCTTGGATAATATTGACATCCCTGGCATATCTGTAGGCAAGTGGCACAGAAAAGCTATCCCGTGGCAATGCTCCCTTCTATACTGGGCACTAGGAAAAAATTCCATTCTTTAATCTGAAGCCACAGCTATTATTTGCAGGAAATTTCTGTCTCAAGGCCTCAGAGTGAGCCTCATCATCTCTGACATGACTTGTGTTTTGCGTATTATTTTCGTGCAGCCCACAGATTTGGTGTGTCAACTGAAGATATGCTTTATATACATCAACCACATTACAATTCCTTTATGTACACTGCCACCAACAGTGCACCATACCTGTTATTTGGTTACCTTGTTTTGAAGGTGATTTTGGAGGCCTCAGAAATGGTCCTGTCTCTGCTAGGATGTTCACAAAACATTACTGACCTTGAGACCAAAAATTATATTATACCCGAGCACATATAGGTATACAAATACATACACACAGAACTCTCTGCATTTTCTATCACCTCCCTTGAAATTCTTTGTACTCTATAGAAAAATATTCACATATACAAGACATTTCTATTACTGCCTCTGACACTGAAACCAGAGTCTTTGAGCTGTAAAATTGAAAACACCCACCACAAAACATTCTACGTATTTGCAATGGAAAATAAGAGAAATCTTAGTCCACAATCTGTTATGTATTAAATTGCACCTATACCTGTTTTTTTCTTGCTTATACCAACCTTTGGGGAACTCAGAATCACATGGTGGCTGCCATTACATTATAAAGTATCATTCTCTTCTGGTTATTGTTACTCAGATGCTGTTGTTCACACCATTGAAATAATCTTGCACCTGCAAATGTGCTCCAGAGAAACATCAGCAATTCCATTACTGTGGGAGGTGTTGGAAGACGGTCTGTGGGGGTCTGCTGGCTCCTGGTCAGCTGGTGGTTACCTACTCACATTCTACAGGTTGCACAGAGAGAGGTCTTCCTGCTGAATTAAAAAAAAAAAAGAATTCTGTCATAATATAGGAAGCAGAAGAAGAGGAACTTCCTAGACCAACATTTGCCATCTGCCATTCCTTTAATGCTGGCCTATGGCAATGCTATGACAAAAAGTGGAGCCCTGAAATTTCACCTGGTACTGAGGATCATTTCCTGACTGTGGAAAAGAATGTGGTTTTTAATTCTTAGATGGCTTCTCCTAACTGGAGTAGCCACAAGTTAGACAATACATTGTTCTCAGTGGACCAAGAACTATTGATAACCAATCGTTCCCATGGGTCTGTCTAATCTAAAAAAATGAATCAAGAAATATTTTAAGGACTTAAGTTTTCCCTTTGAGTAATACTCATATTTCAAGAATTATCAGACATTAGTAATTCTTTATAACAAAAGAAACTTTCCAGACTCACAAAGAAAGAGACTAATGTGGTAGATTGGGGTAGTCTGTTCTATCTGATTTCCCTCGTGTGCTCCCTCACGTGCCTTTTCTGGCCAAATGTCTGGAGACCTCATTGCCCCTACATGTGGGCTCTGCACTGGACGCCCCAGGGCAGTGCTAGAGATGTGTGTGCAAATTCATAAATATGCCATATGGAATTATGAGGACACACAAGCTCTAAATTGTTTATGAATCAAAGTTGCTAGGAGGTCAGGGGTATCTTTTGTATATTAAAATACATAAAACAGTTTACTGTCCTTTAAACACTTACTGAAGTTTCTTTCCCCTCTTATTTGAAGAACATCATCAAGATAAAAAGCAACAATGTCTGGGCATTACCCAGACCAATTAGACAAGAACAGAGGTGATGGGTGGGAATGAGGACCGGTAATTACACTGTGCAACCAGGCTGCAAACCTTTATCAGTATCTGCGGCCAATATGTAACCTGGGAAGGCCACAAGTTTGTTTCCTGGTATGATTTAATGAGACAATGAGACCTATAATGCACTTTTATTTTGTATCCAAGAAAGCATTAGAACGTTCAGAGAGCAATGTCTTGAAATTTACATTTTTATTATATGATGACCATCACAATTGTGTTTATTTTGATAGAATAAGATAAATATAAAATGTAAATTGATTCTAGCATACATTTAATATATGTGCAGAGGAAATTCTACAGATCAATTATGTAGGTTACTGTCTATGTTCCTAAACTTAATGCCTGTTAATGTTCTCAAAGTAGTCCAAGCCACAGTTCGTCTACACATGTGGCCCTGTGGCTTAGACATTTTCCTCTGACTATATCACTATGACCACAGACATGGAAAAACACATAGTGATTTCCTCCTCAAGGGAGAAAAAGCTCTGATTACTCATAAATGCTTAGTTATAGATAGAAGCTCTAAGCTGGTCAAAGAATGTGGAGTTCTATATCAAACAGAGACCATCCTCTGTCCTTTGTTTTTAACAAGTTAAGATGCATTAGGATATACAAACAGAAAGATATACAGGTCATTTTTTTTCTTTACTATGTCATGATAAGTTAAAAATTAATGTTTTTCAATGCTAAGTGTAAGCACTCTTACTTTTGGCTTTACTCTGCTAGAGATATAATTTTATAACAAGCCATTGAATGGCAATTTCATCTGGGTTTTTTATACTAAGAGGGGTCTATAATGCTTAGCTACTCACTCCTACATCAGCCTTTGAAAACTATTAACTTGTTTTGTATAGCTGACCAACTTCACCTTCTCGACATCTTATTGAACTAGGGGGAGAAGCTTACCCACAGGCAGCTATCATCGGCCATTGGCTGGTATGCCCACTAACTAGGACACATTATACTAGATTGAGACAAAACACCTGTAGGGGAAACAGAGTCCGTTAGGCTCCCTAGTTGCCCGATAAGCAGCATTCCCATAACCATGAGTGGGCCCACATGCACAGAATTACCCTTTGTTACACAATATCTTGGCACCCCGCTGGCTCTGCATGCATTTTGTATATAAGGGAGTTGGGACTCCCTGCCAGTGTGACACGCAGCTTGCAGTGCACGTGTGGATTGCCCCACCTGGAATAAAGGCATGTCAGACATCCCAACAGCTCTGGGAATTTTCTTCTGGCTGCCCAAATCCCGTGTGAACCTGTCTGGCCTCGAAAGGCTGCAACACAACACCCAATCAGAATCTGGGAAGCACTTTGTAAAATCACATGAATTATTTCATTGTTTCTCAATCATTAAGCCATCTTCCAATTGGTTGGCTCTCTGTGATTTACAATACTACAAAGAAATTTGCTTGTCCTGATGTATTCATCTGCTTCTCTACTCTTGCATTTTTCATTTGAATTAATAAAATATCATACAGGAAGGTAAACAAGTCTATTTTCTGAGAGAGAGATCAAAGCTTAGTGCACTGACTATGCAAAGTCAGGTTGCAGAAAACAGTGCTTAACACCACCCATCAACCTGCAGAGCAGTGCTTCTCCAACTTCAAATGTACGCAAAAACCACCAGATGCTGCCATTCTACCACTCCACAGGCCATTCAAGATTCTAGAGACAATTGCTATTCAAAATGGAGTCTTCGGTCCAGTCACATTATATCAGAGCTTGTTAGAAATGCAGAATCTTAGGCCTTACTCAAGATCGACAGACTAGAATCTTTATTTTGGCTCAGTGATTTCACGCACAGTAAAATTCAAGAAGCACTGTTCTGAGACCAGTAATTGTCAAAGGGCCAGCAGCATTGCCATCATCTGGGAACTTACTGGAAATGGGAATTTTCAGATTCCAGCCCAGATTTGTTGAATCAAAACCTATGGGGCTGGAGCCCAGCAATCCGTGCTTTAACAAGCCTTTCAGATGATTCTGATGCAGGACGAAGTTTGGGAATCGCTCCTTTAGAGCAGTGGTTCCCAAACTATATCGCACATTAGAATCACCAGGAGAGCTTTTAAAATTCCTGATGACTGTATCACATGTTACAGGTTAAATAAGAATGCATGGGGATGAGAGGCAGACATCAGTGAGTTCTAAAGATCCCAGGTAACTCCAATGCGAATCAAAGTTAGGAACCAATGCTTACACTATAACAAAGTCACCAAGATCAATAACAACACTAGCAGGGCTTTCCTACTTTATACCCATACTGGAATCACCTGGTTGATGCCCAGATCCCATTCCAAGACATACCGCTTTAATAATTCTGAGAATCAGGATTATTTTTCCGTTTTAATATATTTTTTAATTTATAAAGAGAAAAGCCTCACTGTTTATGGCATACTATTCTATGGGGTTTGACAGCGCAAAAAGTCACATTTCCATTTCCAGAGTTGTTAGTCCAGAGCAGTTTCATCATTCACAAAACTTCTGCTGCCTTTCAGCCCCTGAAACCACTGATACATTGTATTTCGGTTAGAGTAATTAACTGATTCTTTCTTCATCTGTGTTCAATCTACTGATGAGCCAGTTAAAGGCACTGTATATCTGTTACCGAGTCCAATATCTAGCATTTCCATTTGTTTAACATCTGTGTTGAAAGTTTACATCTGATTTTTCATGCTGTCCAACTTTTCCATTAGAGCTTTTCATAGAGCACACATTTTTTTAGATTCTGTGTCAAACCGTTTTGATACCTGTGTCATGTACAGCAATGGATATTTTGATTGTTTTATTTCTTGGCATTGTGTTTTTATCTTCTTGCCTCTTTTATGCCACATAATTTTTTTGGTTTAAAGTAGCCTGCTGTGAAAGATAATACAGTCAGAGACAAACAGATTTTATGCTGAAAATGGGCAATTCTTCCCTTAGTGTGAGATTTGCTTTAATAAAGCCAGAGGTTAGTCCATGGTTAAAGTTTTTGCTGTTGCTCTGTTACCTTCAGTGAACCACATGCTTGCAGTTTCTCTAGTGATAACTTCGGGGCGGGAGCTGGTTTTCCAGAAGGTTTTTCAGTAACTCCCCACCATCGGCTTTAAGTTTTCCTTATGTTATGCCTAAGAGTGTGGTGGTCTTCATGTTCTTGCAACACTCCCAAAAGTACTCCAGTTTCACGGGTCGCTGGGCGGTGTTGGTCTGTTGATGGAAGGCATGGAGGAGGTTTCTATTTTGTTCCAGTTAGGATGCAGTCTGAGGAAGGCAGTGTCCCTGGGCCTTAGACTGTCGACTTCCCAATGTTCCTCTTTTACACCCAGCTATTCTTGCCCCGGTGGTAAATAACACCTATTTTTCCATTCTCCTCCCCTATCTATAATGTGTTTTCACCAGTAACTTAAGGTGATTAAAGGTCTTTTTCCATCAGAGATATGAGAGAGGAGCCCAGGTGGAATTTTGTGCCATCACACAACAGATGTTATCCCCTCCCCCAGGCTCGCACCGTAAGGAATGCTCCATCAGAATCCTCACCAATCTTTGCGGACCTGTTGGGATCTGTGGTGAAGAATATGCAAGAGAGTGAGATCGCCCCTTGGCCTGTGGCCCCCAGGGGCTCCTAGTGTCTTCCCAGTTTACACTCATCCTCCACCACTTGTTACTTATTCTCGCTGAATTGCCTTACTTGTATCTTCCTGCTACATCTGCCCCAAGTAAGAAAATCCTCAGATCCTCTCTATCCCTGAAAGCACCTGCCATTTTTACATTTTGGGCTGCTTGTCCGCAAACACAATGTTCTGAGAGGCTCAGAAAAACCATGAACTTGCAAGTATGTTCATCTCTTTTTTGTTGTAAAAGTATGTGTGACACCCTCCCCAGCTCTTTACAATCCAAAGCAGAAATGAAAAATATGGAAATTGGAATTTTGAAAGCATCCCAGGTGATTTTAATGTGCATCCAAGGTTAAACGGCCACTGCCTTTCAGGAGTAGTCTTTGAAGCCAGCTAGATTTCTCCAGTCAGCATGTTTCGCTTCCACCCTTTGCTGGTCGTGCTATAGCACTCAAAATAGTTACAGAAGATGCTTTTTAAGCCAAAAGCAGGTTAATTAACAGCACTAAATTAATCTGCTCCCTAGTGTTTTCTTCCTATTTTATAATCTAGACTTTCCATAACGTTTAGTAGCTTGATTTTATTACAATGACATTTTAATGTTGTTGCCAAACTAAGATAAATTTCTAGAAGAAAAGAAAAGAAAGAAAGAAAGAAAGAAAGAAAGAAAGAAAGAAAGAAAGAAAGAAAGAAAGAAATAAGGAAAGAAGGAAAGAAAGAAAGAAAGGCCAAAGAGGGGGAAGAGAACACTAAAAGAAAGAAGTATAATAACTCCACAATAAACTTCTGCATTTTTCAAACCAGATCATGATCAAGTAGGAAATGAAGGGAACTGGAAAATATGTATATAAAGTAATCATCTTGATACATATTACAATAGAAGAAGGAATATATACATATATGCATGAATTTCAGGTCAAAATATTTGGGGTAAAATAAGAAATTGCCAACTACATAACATTATAGATTTCTTTTCCATTGTAACAACACTTAATAGAAAAGTTAAAAGGTAGTGAGAATTGCATTACTTAAGGAAAAAGAACAGAAAGTCAAAATAACAAATGACCACTTAAAACATTCCTTAAACTGTTCTGCACAGTAGCTTTCACAGGTAGAATTAATTTCCAGTATTTGTGTTTCTTCTCTCTGGGAAGATAGAAACATTTTACTTAATTTTCCACAGAGATGACTTTGGGAAAATTACTAAAATTTCTATTATCTTTATCCTTTTAGGATTTAGATTACCATATTATGGATACTATTTTCTAATATACTGATATCCTCCTATTTCAGACACTGTTCAGGTTCTTCAAGCTTTACGCATCTAACAAACTCGGAAGAGACAATTTTCACACCAGTAACGTAGGAGCACTGAAGGAACTAAAGAATTGCAAAATGAAGCTCATGCGGCCTATTCTGACTTTTATTGACTTTGCTTCCAGCCCTACTCTTCTTATTCTAACCCAGAAACACACAGACACACACACATGCATGCATGACCGCACCTGTTTAATTACAGATAACTGATTTATAAACATTCAAAAGTGAAAAGTAACTTCTAATTTTACAGGCAGTGCACTTGCTAATTCCTGGATGCTATTCTATTCCACATTCCAGGCATACACCCAGTTATGCAGTCCTATACATATTTATAACAAAGAGGAAGTGGTAAATTCTGAATGTGATTTCTTCAGTTCCAGTTTCAACAAGCCTCATGTTCACCTGGCCAGCTAGTCATATGCTTGCTACTGACTATTATAAAATTTAAATGCCATAATTGCTGTAAAATTTAATCTAGGCTGGTTGAATACCAAGAGTCACTGAATTAGTAACAGTCTAAAATAGGCCCCCAGATTAGGAAAACACCGTATAAATTACATTTGTTAAAAATAGCACCTTTAGTAGGTTTGTGTTTCAGCTGATGCCAACAATTGCCAGATAATGTGGGAGTCAGTGAACCAAAAAAAGAAGCATTACCAATTAGTACCTTACCATCTGTGAGCAATTTGGAAACAGGATTCCAAATGTGATAAGAATATTCAAAACATTCGAGGAAGTACTGATGAAGAAACTGCAGGGTATGGAGATTACTTTGGGATATTTATCACTATTATCTTATAATCCTAGATCACAGAGAATTGGACTTTCATGTGAAGACACCTACATTTCATTCTGTTGATAAAAATTTCACTAGTTTATACAAAGGAGGATTTATTAGATGAGAAGAAATGAAAATATATTTACCAAAAAAATGCGCATGTGAACACACATGGTTCCCTTTCCTTACGCAAGCAATCAGCTGTGACTGGCTACCATACCCTGGAAAACAGAGTGCATCTAAAGTTTCCCAGGTCACCACAGAGTTTAGGTAAGAAGACAATCGGGTCTAGTTCAGGCTGGTAGATTCAGGTCACTCCACGTTTTCTTAGAGATTCGCAGGAGAATGAGATTATATTATTGAGCTTTGAAAAAGAACTATTAAGAGTATGTAGAATAGTGTTCCTCAGCCCACTCATGCTAGAGCCAGGTAACTTGCTGTATAGTTCTTCTCAACTCTGCATTGGTAGCTTGAAATTAGCTGTAACAGAAATATTCAGAACATAAAAAATGATACATGCTAGAAATGAGACTTTGTTTTTTCTCCCAAAGAGCTAGTTTATCAGCACACCTCGGGAATATAAGCGTACCGTCAAAATGATATGAATGTCAATAAAATTTTGTAGGAATGCTGACCAGTTGTGCTAAAGTTACAGAGGAGATGATACTATGAAATACTCAGTTCCATTTGTTACTCATTAGAAGGTCAGTTTAACCTGATATCCAGAGATCAAAACTTACTCTTATTTGTTTAAAATAACACAATTCCCATGGATGAAAGTGTTCCCAAAAAAAAGCCATATTTTCTACTCAACAAATTGAAAATTTCAATGGTATGAATATTAGTATCCTCCTCCCCCAAAATTCATATTTGAAATCCTAACCTCCAAAGGTGATGGATGGTACCAGGAGGTGGGGCTTTTGGAAGAATCTCAGGTCATGAGTGTGGAGACGTCATTAGTCCCATTAGTTTTCTTTATAAAAAAGATTCCACACAGAACTCCAGCCTCTTTCACCATGTGAAGTCACAGCAAGAAGACAGACTATGACCCAGGAAGAAGACTCTCACCAGCCCAAGCTGGCACTCTGATCCTGAACTTCCAGACTCCAGAACTGTGAGAAATAAATTTTTGTTGTCTATAAGCTGCCCAATCTGTGATGCATTGTTATAGCCACCTGAATGGATTAAGACAGGAACAACTTTGAATGAAAAACATGAAGGTACCTAAAACGGTAGAGGAATTTAGTCCATTTCAGTTGCTCTCTTTTTCCTACACATGAGGCACATTTTCTTCTTTCCAAATAAATACACTGTTTTTTGGCTGGAAATACTGAACTATAAACCAGAAGGCCAAAAAATTTGTGGTTCAAATGAGAAAGTCTGGAAAAGCAGCCTAAGGGAGTCCTGTGTATTTTCCTTACATGTGATGATGGGACTTCAAGTTTATCCTCATATTTTCACTTTCTAGGCCAACACAGTCTTGCAACCTCTATTTTTCTGGATTCCTATCCTAAGTTGACCTCAAGGTGACAGCAGGAATCTTCGTAGCCTATAATAGAAGTTACATTTAATGTTCAGAGTTAAGAAGTATTTGTAAGTTACCTTGTGCTTGATCTTTCCAATAATGTACCAGATGTAATATGAAAAAATGAATCCAGACATTACAAAAACCTGCTAGAAAAAGTCAGCCTTAGTCTTAGAGAAGTTCACAGTGCTTCAACTAGGCAGCAATTGAAATCAAAGTGTACTGAAAATGAAATATTGCAGTTTCCTTTCAAGAAATCCAGAAAAGTTTCAGTACTTGGAATGCAGCAATTAATCAAGATTAACATGGATAATTTCAATTTATAAAGGCTGTACAAAAAATTCAAAATCATTACAAAAAGGAATGCTTATGGAAGCTCAGATTTTAGCCTTAAAATATAATTATCAACATTAAATGTTGTGACATAACAATTTTTCAAAGCAAATCATTTAGAAATTATTTTAATTACTCTAAATCTTTGTCATACCTGAAATAATTACATAAAAAATACTTTTTAGTAGCTTATTTCACATATCAGAAACATGTTTAGATAAATCATGAAGTGATTAGTTCAATTTTGTCAAAATGAACATATCTTAGACAAAGTAAATAAAGTAAAGTGTTAACTTTACAAATGCAGGTGAAGTTTTTGGGTATTATAATTTAAAAAACATTTTTTTAAATATTTTATTTATTTTTCTATTTATTTATTTATCTTTAGAGGAGAAGGGTAGGAAAGAGAGAGAGGGAGAGAAATATCAATGTATGGTTGCCTCTTGTGTGTCCCCTGCTGGGAACTGGCCTGCAACCCAGGCATGTGCCCTGACTGGGAATCGAACCGCGATCCTTTGGTTCGCAGGCCCGCACTCAATCCACTGAGCTACACCAGCCAGGGCTAAAAAACATTTTAAATAAGTATCCAAACTTGAACATGTTGATATACAAAGTAAGAGTAGAGGGAATAAATGAGGACTCTATTTTACACCCACATGTCCTACTTGTAGGCATTTCTACTTGTTGATGTCAACATTTGGAAAGGAAATCATGTAAAGTTTCTTTTAAAATACAGTGCCTTCCATATATAGGCCAGCCACCTTTTCTAGACCATTCCAGATAGTGCACATGCCTGGTCCATGTATATACACCTCAGTCAGGGAATGACATAGGCTGCAGGGATCCTAGTCTAGACATAGATGAAGAAGAGACTGCAAAATACATCATGGTTAGATGTTGGGGAGTGGAAGAAGATCTATACTTTTATTTAAACAGCCTTTAGGATACTATTTGCTAGGGCCAATACCTGGATGACTTTAACACTACAAAGCCCCAGTTTCCTCTTTTAGTTTTGCTATATATACTCATATGTTAGGAAGAGTAAAAAATTATACTATCAAAGAATTTGTCTTAGAGCAATGCAATGATTGAAATGGTTGGATAAGACCTTTGAAAATTCCTACACAAAACCAATGCTGGACTGCTAAAATTATGTCAGAACTCTGGAAAGTAACCAAAGGCTTGCAGCAATCTGGGAGTATTTATTCCAGAAATATGCCTGAATACCAGTAAAAAGAGCTAGTTTTGTGGCTAACTTACCCTATTCCCATCCCACTCTCCAGTAGCCTAAAAAATCAACAGCTCACAGTTACAATAAACACTAACAGTCAGAACAAAGCAAAACAGGGTTGGAACTTTTTCAAAACTTCATATTCAGAGAACTGTGAATCCTTGGAAGTCTCCACCTGCAAAGTTTTTGTTTTTGTTTTTGTTTCTGTTTTCTATATGACCTGCATCTGAGCTTACCCTGTGCAAAAAATATTTTCTGCAAGGGAATTTAGCAAAAACTTTAGAGCTAATCATATTACTTTGTGGCTATCTAAAGCGATGAATAAAATTTGGGCCAAAATATAAGCTATGCAAAAAACGTAGAAAGAAAATCTAAAGAATAAGATGTTCTTAAGAGCTTTGAAAAACTGTGACATGTTCTTGTTAATATAGATGTTCGTGTGAATTCGGAGGGCTGTGAGAATGTCCAGAGCTGTGCACATGGCCAGGAAAGACTTGAGTAGGCCTGAGGCTTTCACTTCCGGCTAAATCTGAGGCTCTGGGAAGGTAGTAGGTGAAAACTAAGGCAAAGTTGTCAACTCTCTTGCTGAGCGCTGAAGTTATGTCCCCTTGGCAAAAACTGAGAGACTTGCTGATTTTAGGCATTATGGAACTCTTTGTCAAGTCGTTAGCTGACAACTGATCTAACCAGTATGGGACTTCAGTGGTTACAAATGATGACTACAGACCTGACAGAATTAATTCAGACATGTCACTAAACAAACAGATAACAAAAATAAAACATTAACAGCAACAAACCCTGGGAAAAAGACAGAATCTGGTTTTCAGAGTTGAAAATTGTATTATTTAAAATGTTTTTTTAAAAAAACATTCTCAAGGCAAGCAAAAAATAAGAAAATATGGCTTATATACATGAAAAAATTAATTAATAGATACTGTTCCTGATAAAGTCCAAGAGCTGGACTTACCATACAAAGACTTAAATCAGTTATTTAAAATTTGTACAAGGAAGTAAAGGACACCATGTCTTAAGAACTAAAAAAAAAAAAAAGTGGAAAATGGTGTGTTGAGAAATAAAGAATACCAATAAAGAGATAGAGAAAGTATAAAAAGATCCACATAAAATTTTGGAGTTGAAAAGTATAGTAAGTGAAATAAAAAATTCACTAGAGGTGCTCAATGACAGATTTGAGGAAATAAAAGAAAGAATTACCAAACATAATGATAAGTCAATTAACATTATCCACTTAAAGAAAAATAAAATTGAAATAAACACACACAACTTTAGAGACCTAAAAGAAACTGTCAGGTGTACCAAAATAAGTAAAATGTGAGTTCTAGAAGGGGAGTAGAGAAAAATATTTGAAGAAAATAATGGCAGAAAATTACCAAGCTGGATGAAAAACATTAAGCTACATATCCAAGAAGGTCAACAAACTCCAAGTGAGATACAGTCAAAGAAGTCCATACCTAGACACATTAAAACCTAAATGCTGAAAACCAAAGACCACAGAGATCTTGAAATCAGTATGAGAAAAGCAACTCATGACAACAAAGCACCCTTAGTATAATTCACAGCTGAATCATCAACAGAATCCACAGAAGCCAGAGACAATTGGATGGAATATTTACAGCACTAAAAGAAAAAGATTGACAATCAATAGTTCTATATTCAGCAAAATTATCCTTTAAAAATAACTAAGAAATTAAGACATTCTCATATTTTAAAAAATGAATTTGTCATTAGCTAACCTGCCCCATAAAAAGGCAAAAGGGAGACCTTCAGACTTTAATGAGAGAATAATATACAGTGATGAAATTCACATAAAAATTAAAAGCACCAGTAACTATAATGGTAAATGAATATAACTATAGTGGTAAATGTTAAAAAGAGCATAAATATATATTTTGATTACTACTTTATCTCCTATGTGATTTAAAAGACAATTGTAAAAGGCAATAATTGTAAATCTATTTTATAGGCAATCAATGTATAAAGATGTAATTTGTAAGACAATAATAGGACACAAATGGGTGGGGGACAAAGCAATACAGAAGTAATAAGCTTTTTGTATTCTATTAAAATTAAGTTGGTATTAATCCAGGCTATATTATTTAAAACACTAATTCAAAATATATAGTAAAAAAAAGGACTCACGGACAAAAACTATGGGGGGTGGAAATGGGAGGAAGGTGGGGAGGGCTGGGGTGGTGGGCTGGGGCGAGGTAAAAGGCAGAAAACTGTACAATATCAACAATTAAAAAATACTGATTAAAAATATATAGAAAAAATATCAAGAGATTTAAAGTAGTACACTAAAAAATTTTCTATTTGACAGGAAAAAAGGGTAGTAATGGAAAAAGAAAGGTACAAGAACACATAAGACATGAAAAATAAATAGCCAAATAGCAGATGAAAATCCTTATCTGCTATTACCTTATCAGTAATTACTTTAAATTTAAATGGATTAAACAGTTTAATCTCCAGCCCATTCCTCACACAAAAGATGATGCTAAATGATTCAACAACCAGAATACAAGTGCTAAATCTATAAAAATCATAGAATAAAATAGAAGTATCATTCTCATGGTCTTGAATTAGGCAGCAATTTGTTAGATATGACACCTAAAGCACAGGGACAAAAGGGAAAATAGATAAATTAAAAAATTAAAAACCTTTGATCATAAAAGGACTCTGTCAAGAAATTGGAAAGACAATCCACTAAATGGGGGCAAATATTTTTTTTAAAGTGTGATGTGCTGATTATCTGAAGAATTCTTACAAATTATGAATAAAGGGAAATACAATCCAATTTTTAAATGATCAAGGAATTTAAATAGACTTTTCTACAAAGAAAATGTACAAATATAGCCAGTAAGCACTGAAATGCTCAACTTTGTCAGTTATTAGGTACATGCAAATGCAAACCAAAATGAGACACAATTTTATACCTACTAGGATAACTATATTTTTTTTAAAAAAAACTAAGAAAAATTTTGGTGAGGATGTGAAGTCATTTGATGTCTTGCACATTGTTTGAGGGATGCAAAACTGTACAGCTGCTTTGGAAAACAGTTTGTTGGTTCCTCAAAAATGTTAATCATGGAGTTACCATATGACCCTGCAATTCTACCCTTAGTTATATATATCCAAGAGAATTGAAAACATATGCCTGCACAAAAACATGTACACAAATGTTCATGGTAGCATTATTCATGATGGCCAAAACATGTAAACAATGCGAAGGTCCATTAACTGATTAACACATAACAAAATGTGGTATGTTCATACAATGAAATAATACTCAGCCATAAGAAGAATGATGTACCAATACTTGCTACAATGTGATGAACCTTGACAACATTTTCCTAAATGGAAGGAATGAGACACAAAAGGTCACATAGAGTATAATTTCATTTGTTTGAAATGAGCAGAAAAACCAAATCAAAGTGGAAAGAAAATAAACTGGAATTCCCAAGGCTGGGTGAGTCAGGCGGGTACTTAAAAAGTACTCATTATCAGTCGATAATGAGTACAGTGTTTCCTGCAGGAGAGACAAAAATGTTCTAAAATTAGGTTTTGGTTATGGTTGCATAACTTTGTTTATGTACTAAAACACATTGAATTGTATGCTTTAAATTGATTAACTTTATAGTGTGTGAATTATATTTCAAAAAAGATGTATAACTTTAATTAAGGAATTAAAACAATATTTCTAATGTGAAAAGGGAAATGAAATATGACTAACTAACAAAAGAGAAGGTGCTGAAAAGGATAAGTAAACTTAGTCTAGAGAGAAATAGAATGAGATTCAAGTAGCTGATCCTAATACTTAGGTTTAAACAACTTTTTTTTGAGGCCAGGTAAGGATCCCTCATTATTTTCAAGAGGTAATTTAGGTTTTTATTTATTTTTTTAAGTTCTTTTCCTTAAATTTTTTAATATCTATTTATTTTTAGAGAAAGGGGAAGTGAAGGAGAAAGAGAGGGAGAGAAACATCAGTGTGTGGTTGCCTCTCACACACCCCCTACTGGAGGCCTGGCCCATAACTGAGGCATGTTCCCTGATTGGGAATCAAACCAGTGACCCTTTGGTTCTCAGGCAGGCACTCAAGCCACAGAGCCACACCAGCCAGGGCTAATTTAGGTTTTTAGATCTTTTTTCCAACAAAGGATTATGCAATCTATCAATTTTGATCTCCTTTGTTAGCCTGGAATCAAGAACATTCACAGTGAGGGAAGTTGTCCAAGTCAAATTCCAAAGTGTACTACAGGGTTAAACTATAGTCATCTATATTATTTCTGTGCAAGCATAGCAACAGTCCAGCTACTTGTGGAGAGTGAAGCAACTATTTCAGGAACTCAGTATGTCTCGCTTAGGATATCTAGCTTAGCTTTTCTTAAGCATATTTTGTATTTACTGTAGGGGCCTTCAAAACTTCCTCATTTCTAACTATCTGCCTGCCTCAATAAGACATGAAAATTCCTTCCAATTCCATATCTTTTCCACAGGACCTCACATACCATATTTGGAATGAAGATTTGCAAGAACAAGTTAGGGTCACTGAGTTCTTTTAGAAACAATCCATGGAATATTTTAGTTTCAAGTTAAGGTAAATAATATTTTAATTGGAGTGTTTTTTATGATATTTAATATCAATAGTGACATCTACCTCAATCACTGATTTAAATAATCTCTTAGACCTTTATTTCAAGAAAATAAACAATCTTCCTAAGGAGAAGCTCGTCATGACCCTCTTGAGCTTTTGCCTAAGCATCAGTCTACATGGCATTTTCAAAGAAGTTGCGAAATACAAAACTTACTGAAAAATTATATAAGACAACTTTCACATTGCTTGTTTAAATGTTGATGTTAAAAAAGTAAACATCAAACTTTAAGCAGCTACATGGGAGTCACTAATTCTCAGAGTCATTGTAACAACATTAATAGCCTGAAAGAGTCTTTATTGATTTTTCTTTTTTTTTAATTATTTTTATTATTGTTCAGTTATATTTGTCTTGCCTTTTCCCCATTGCTCACCCCTACCCCATCCCCTCCACTCCCACAGTAAATCCCAACCTATTGTCCATGCCCATGAATCCTCTATTCATGTTCCTTTGCTTGACCTTCCCATTCTTTCCCCCATGATCCTCTTCACCCCTCTCCTCTGGTCACTGTCAGTTTGTTCTTTATTTCCAAGTCTCTGGTTCTATTTTGCTCAGTTATGTGTTTTGCTGATTAGGTTCTGTTTATAGGTGAGATCACATGGTATTTGTCTTTCACCTCCTGGCTTATTTCACTAAGCATAATGATCTCCAGTTGCATCCATGCTGTCCCAAAGAGTAAGAGTTCTTTCTTACTGCTGAACTGATTTTTCTTAAAAATGAAATAAAGTTCAACAATTCAAGTTTATTGGGGACAAAAATATTCAGAGTGAATGACAATATATTTAAGAAATGACAATTCATTATCATGTTTTCAAAATACATATGAATCATTGGTATAGAGTACTTGCACAATTTTTCCAACACCAACACAATGAAACTATTTTCTAATACAATGTTCTGAAGTAGAAACAATACAATTTTATCCACCTCCTTTAACTTATAACTTAACAAACTAAAAAAGAAGTTAACAATTAAGTTAAAAAAGAATTTAATAACAGACAATCCTCACTTTGCATAGCATTGAATTAGGTGAAACCACTATATACCATGGAACCATGTAAATTGAGGACAGGGTTCTCTAACATGCATTTCCATTAACATGGCACCATGCAAAAGTGAGGACTGAATATGCTAGTTTAATTGGTAGATTTCACTATAATTAAAATTCAAAAAATTATATGGAACCATAAACAACCCTGAATAGTCTCAGCAATTTTGAGGAAGAAAAACAAAGTAGGAGGGATCACAATACCTGATATTGAACTGTATTACAAGGCCATTGTAATCAGAACAACCTGGTACTAGCATAAGAACAGACACCTAGATCAATGGAACAGAATAGAGAACCCAGAAATAAACCCAAGTCTCTATGATCAATTAATATTTGATAAAGTGAGCAGAAGCATAAAGTGGAGTAAAAATAGCCTCTTCAACAAATGGTGTTGAAAGATCTGGACAGCAACATGCAATAAATGAAATGACCACCAACTTACACCATACACAAAAATAAACTCAAGATGGATAAAAAAGACTTATAAGTTGTGACACCATAAAAGTCCTAGAGGAGAACATAGACAGGAAAATTTCAGATATGCCATGTAGCAATCTTTTCACCAATATGTCCCCTAGAGCAAGGGATATAAAAGAAAGAATAAACAAATAGGACTTCATCAACATAAAAAGCTTCTGCATGGCTAAAGAAAACATCAGCAAAATGAAAAGGAAACAAAAAGTATGGGAAAATATATTTGTCAATGATACCTTGGAGAAGGGTTTGATCTCCAAAACATATAAAGAATTCACACAGCTCCACTCCAGAAAGACAACCCAATTAAAAAATGGGCAAAGGACACCTACCCAAGGAAGACATACAGAGGGCCCAGGGACATATCAAAGGATGCTCAACATCACTAGCCATCAGAGAGATGCAAATTAAAACCACAATGTGATAGCACTTCATACTGATCAGAATGGCCACCATAACCAAATCAACAAACAACAAGTGTTGGTGAGGTTGTGGAGAAAAGGGAACCCTATTATAGCATTGGTAGGAATGCAGACTGGTGCAGTCACTGTGGAAAACATTATGGAATTTCCTAAGAAAACCAAAAATGGAATTGCCTTTTGGCCCGGCAATTTCACTGCTGGGATTATACCCTGAGAATCCTAAAACACCAATTCAGAAGAACCTATGCATCTATGCACATCTTCATAGCATCACAATTTACAATAGTCAAGTGTTCCAAGTGACCTAAGTGCCCATCAGTAAATGAGTGGATAAAAAAACTGTGGTACATTTACACAATGGAATACCATGCAGCAGAAAGAAAAAAAAAAAAAGAGCTCCTAGCCTTTGGGACATCATGGATGGAAGTGGAGAGCATCATGCTAAGTGAAATAAGTCAGGTGCTGAAAGACAAATACCATGTGATTGCACCTATAAGTGGAACCTAATCAACAAAACAAACAAGCAAGCAAAATATAATCAAGGGCATTGAAATAAAGAACAAACTGACAGTAACCAGAGGGGAGGTGGGAGGGAGAAAGGGGGTGAAACAGAGAACAGTTTTCAGGAACATGTATAAAGGACACATGGACAAAGCCAAAGTGGGGTATGATTGAGGGTGGGAAGTGAGGATGGCTGGGGTGGGGGGAAGATAGAGACAATGTACTTGAACAACAATATAACTAAATAAACAAATAAATAAATAAAACCTTTAAAAAAGAAAAAACAAAATACCAAATTAAAAAAAACACAATCTAAAAAAAATAAGATAAAATAAAATTCAAAGTTTTAATCACTTGTGTCATCTGAGTGAGCTGTTCAAATGTTGTTTTCTCACAAGCTTGGATTTCTGAGATAGCTTTGCTAAACTAGTGTAAGGGTCTTGAAAAATTAACACATTCAGAGATTTACTTCAATAGAACCTTGTACCCATAACCTTGAAAAGTTACATACTTTTAAAATCTCCAGTATGAATGTGGGGTTGCACAAATACACACATATATTTTACTTTATTTCATCTCAGTGTTATATGGTACTTAGAGAAAGCTTCTGTTAGAAATTCAGCCATAGTCATTTTTGAGGTAACACTTTTGAGGAATCAAGTTTCCATAATCACATGTAAATATTAATGTTATTTTATGGTAATTAATTTTGAGTGATATACTCTTAATAAATTTATATGAGGAAGTACAGATAACCAGGTAATATTTCTGAGATCTTATTGTACCAGGCAGAGATGTCAAAATATGTTAACAACATCAATCAGGATTCACCAAACATGTAAGATTTCACTTTTTAAAACATGAACATCCTTCATAATGAGTTATTAAAATGTCATCATCATTTCTCTTTACAGATTCTTGCTATTTAATTCAGCTCACAGGAAGAATTGCACCAAGCAAAATTAACTATGAAAAAAATTTCTGCATCATTTGATACTTCGAATTTTAGGTAACAAGGGTAAATAACAGTGAATGAATATGATATGAAATGTAGACTTTCCAAGCACTTCTCTGGTGATAATCCCTTGCCGTCCCCCCACAAGTGTTACCATTGTTCTTCCATTGAATAGTATAGTGAGTTTGTTTTCAACTTTATATAATAGAGTTCCTTCTTTTTTGTGGCCCACTAGTATTCTATTGTTCAATGACCCGAACAAAGACCTGAATAGACAATTCTCCAAAGAGGACAGACAGATGACCAATAGACATATGAAAAGATGTTCAACATCACTAATCATCAGAGAAATGAAAATTGAAAATACAATAAGATATCACCTCACACCTGTCAAAATGGCTATCATCAATAAATCAACAAACAAATGCTGGCAAGGATGTGAAGAAAGGGGAACACTTCTGCACTGGTGGTGGAAATGCAGTTTGGTGCTGGAAAGCAGTATGGAGATACCTTAGGAAAATTGATCTGCCTTTTAACCCAGCAATCCCATTTTGGGGAATATATCTGAAGGAACCCAAAACACTAATTTGAAAGAATATAAGCACCCCTATGTTTACCACAGCATTATTGGCAGTCACCAAGATATGGAAGCAGTCTAGCTGTCCATCAGTAGATGAGTGGATATAACTATGCTTCATATACACAATTAAATACTGCTCAGCCGTTAAAAAAAAAAAGAAAAATTTACCCTTTGCTACAACATGGATGGACCTGGATAACATTATGCTAAGTGAAATAAGCCAGTCAGAGAAAGACAAATAGCCATATGATTTCACTCATATGTGAAATCTAATGAACAAACTGAACTAACAAGCAAAACGAAGACAGACTCATAGAGAACAGGCTGACAGCTGGGAAGGGGAGAGAGTGCAGGGGTTAGAGAGTGAAGGGATGGAGCAAAAACGGATAAATGACTCGTGGACATGGACAACACTGTGGTGATTGCCAAGGGTGGATATAAGGGAGATAAATGATAATTAAAAAATTAAATAAAATTTTAAAAGTATTTATTTTTCACTTAAGTTTTCAAACATCTTAGCATAAAGGTATTTGAAATATTTTCTTTTGTTATTGAGATATAATTTACATACCATAAATTCACTATTTTTAAGTTGTACCATTCAATTGTTTTTAGTATCTTTATAAGCATCTACTTTCTGTCTCTATAGATTTATCTGTTCTGAACATTTCATTTAAATGGAATCATATACTTTGTGACATTTTGTACCTGGCTTCTTTCACTTAGTGTAATGTTTACAAGGTTAATCTGCATTATAGTATGTATCAGTACTTTATTCCTTCTTATAGCTCACTAATATTACAATGTATGCATACACCATATTTTGTTTATATGTTTATTAGTACTTTTAAAAATCTTATTTATTTATTATTAGAGAGAGGGTAAGGGAGGGAGAAAAAGAGGGAAAGAAACATCAATGTATGGTTGCCTCTCGCACACCCCCACCAGGGACCTGGCCTGCAACCCAGGCATGTGCCCTGACTGGGAATCAAACTGGCATCCCTCTGGTTCACAGCCGGGCACTCAATCCACTGAGCCACACTAGCCAGGGCTATACGTTTATTAGTGGATGGACAGTTGAGTTACTTCTAGTTTTTGGTTGTTCTCTATGCTATTACTATGAACGTTTGTGTAGAAGTTTTTTGTGAATATATGTTCCCAATTCTCTTGAGTATATACCTAAGAGTAGAATTGCTAGGCCACACTGTGACTCCATGTGTAACATTTTGGAGAACTGTCAGACTGCTTTCCAGAGGAGCTGCACCTGCAGTGTTTCAGCATTCCTATTTCTCCACATTCTCACAAGAACATTTTTCCCTTAAAAAAAAAATAGACACCCTAATGGTTCTAAAGTCATATCTCAGGATGATTTTGATTTTCATTTCTCTAACGATTAGAGATGGTGAGTATCATAATGTGTTCTTAATGTCTTTTCAATGTCTGTAATGATGTAGTGATGTGGCCGCTTTCATTTTTCAGATGGGTAACTTATGGGTTTTTTCCTCTAATTGTCCATTATCATTCTTGCTAGGGTGTTATCATTTTTCAGTCTTATCAAAGAACATGTCTTTAGCTTCATCACTTTTCTCTTTTGTATATTTGCCTTGTCTTTCATTATTTTCTGCATTCTTTTATTTCTTTGGGTTCAGTTTATTATTTTTATAGCTTCTTGAAATAAAAGTATAAATATTTATTTTCAACCTTTCTTATATTTTTACATATGCATTAAAGTTCTAATGTCTCTTCAAATCACTGATTTAACTACATCATCCTTAAAATAACATATTGTATTGTCATTATCATTTAATGAAAAATATTATCTAATTACTATTCTGACTTATTTTTGACTCGTGAGTTATTCAGAAGATTGCCATTTTTTATATTGTGTGTTCCCAGCTTATGTTCATTTATCTCAGAGAATGTACACTATTTAAATCCTTAGAAATTTGTTGAGACAAAGTAATTATAAAATATACAGAAGTCTCAAAAATATGTGGAAATGCATAGTCATGCCCTTCTATTTCAAGAGTGGGAACTAAAGAGGGGTCTTCCCATTTTTATTCTTTACCTCTTTCATATATATGTAAATAAAAAATATTGCTTAGAAATGTAACCATAAAGAAACTGTGCATGCACTCAGTATATTTATATGTGTATTACCATTCTATAGCAGGTTCTACAGACTACAGCATTCCTAAACCTAGGGCATATTGGAATTATTGCAAAGACAAATACAGATTATTCTCTTTCATATCTGACCTTTGGAAAGTGAGTAAAAATTCTTCCTCTGTGATCCATCCCTACTGCAGGTTCTCTCAGAGCTTCCCAGGCTCAAACATTGATGGGGCCTTGGGACATAGATTCCTTATTTGAATTTTGACATTC
Source organism: Glossophaga mutica (assembly GCA_039655065.1). Lineage (NCBI taxonomy): Eukaryota > Metazoa > Chordata > Mammalia > Chiroptera > Phyllostomidae > Glossophaga > Glossophaga mutica. Next base: position 167,354,187 of record CM077304.1, on the reverse strand, counting down.
TATTTTATTTATAGCTATACTTCCTGATACACACTGGCTCACAAAATGTGTCCTGAGGCCATTCAAAGTTCTGTCTTGCCAATTTTGGCAACAAATATTCAACTTTTATAATAATAATAAACTAATTACCTTTTACTTTTTTTGTTTTCCCATCTACACAAGATATGGTACAGGCCATACCAATACCATTCAATACTGTAACTGAAAATACAGCACAACTGATTTGGAAACCTGTTTGATAATTGATTAAAAATTTGAATACATATCTACCCATTGATTCTGTAAATCCAATAAAAGAAAAATAGAAAACATATGTCCACAAAAAAACTTTGTACAAGAATTTTCAATCAGATTTATTCATAATAGCCAAAATCGGCCTAAATGTCCATCCACAGGAGAACAAATAAACCATTGTAGGTTTATCCAATGAATACTACTCATAATACAAGAAAGGCCACTGACATATTCAACAACACAGATGACTGTCAAAGCATTGGGCTTAAACCCAATTAAAAAATGGGCAAAGGACTTGAAAAGACACTTCTCCAAGGAGGACATACAGAGGATCCAGAGACACATGAAAAGATGTTCAGTATCGCTAGCTATCAGAGAGATGCAAATTATAACCACAATGAGATACCACTTCACACCAGTCAGAATGGCCATCATAAACAAAGCAACAAACAACAAGTGTTGGAGAGGTTGTGCAGAAAAGGGGACTCTAGTGCACTGTTGGTGGGAGTGCAGACTGGTACAACCACTATAGAAAGCAGTATGGAATGTTCTAAGAAAACTAAAAATAGATCGACCTTTTGACCCAGCAATTCCACTCCTAGGATTATGTCCTAAGAACCCTGAAACACCGATCCAAAAGAACCTATGCATGCCAATGTTCATAGCAGCACAATTTACAATAGTCAAGTGTTGGAAGCAACCTAGGTGCCCATCAGTACATGAATGGATCAAAAAACTGTGGTACATTTACACAATGGAATTCTAAGCTGCAGAAAGAAAGAAGGAGTTCCTACCCTTCCAGACAGCATGGATGGGACTGGAGAGCATTATGCTAAGTGAAATAAGCCAGGCAGTGAAAGACAAATACCATATAATCTCACCTTTAACAGAAACCTAATCAACAAAACAAACAAACAAGCAAAATATAACCAAAGACATTGAAACTGAGAACAGGCTGCCAGTGACCAGAGGGGTGAGGGGAGGGAATTTCAGGGGAAAGGGGGAAGGGTTTAGAGCAACAAGTATAAAAGACACATGGACAAAAGCTAGGCAGGGTGGAATTAGGAGGGAGGTGGGGAGGGCTGGTGCGGTGGGCCGGGATGGGAGTAAAAGACAGAAAACTGTACAAGAACAACAATTAAAATAAAAAAAAATTTTTTTTAAAGCATTGGGCTTAGTGGAAGAAGCTAGAAATGAACATTCTGTGGATTCCGTGTATATTCAGTCCTAAAACAGACACAATTAACTGATGCTGATGGAAACCAGATCAGTATATACCTCTAGCTTCAAGGATGGTAGAAACCAACCAGGAAAGAGCACGAAGGAAATTTTTTTGATTAAGAAATGGTTTGTATACATATTCATCAAAGATAATTAAAACATTTACTTAATATTTGAGCATTGTACTCAATAGTGGCTTGACTTTTTAAAAATTAAATATTCAGAGGACATTTGATTCATACAAAATCTAGTAATAATTTATTTGACAAATCTAATACAATCCATTAGCCATTCCAGGACATTCATTTTGACTAATATTTTTAAGGTAATGCTTTACTAATGAACTGGGACAGACATGCACTTTAACAGACTGAAAATTAGTAAAAATTCAGTATTACTCTGATGACATTCTAAAACAGTAAAATTTATATAGACCATATTTTGAAGTCTGTAAAATTCAACACATTTTAGAATACTTTGGATGTTTGCTCAAATTTTTTAAATATGTAAACTACATTTTTAAGAAGCATTAAATCACTTAGCTGCTGACATCCAATGGAGCATTTCCATCCTTTATCTCACCACTTTGCAGCTATTTAACTATTTACCAGCATCACTTATGACAAAGCTTGAGTTTTGGAAGAAGACAGTCATACCATCTAACTAGCTGTTGAGCAAGATACCAAATTACTCATAACTTTTCTCACTAAATAACATTTAAAAATCTAAAATAGTGCCTGGCACATGATATAAAACCTGATAAATGTAAGTTTCATTCTTGCTCATAGAGTACCCATAATAAATGAGTTTTCTTCTCCCTCCTTCTCTTTCCAGACCCTTTTGTAAAATATGCCAGTGACACATTGTAGGGGTGTGGGGTAGGGAATGAGAAAGCCCTATATATAAGGTTTATAAAAACTATCATTTCTATTTGTCTTTAAATCTGTTACACAGTATATTTTTGTATTAAAAATAACAACAAATGTTAAAAATCATGAAAAATACATTTCCGTTGCATAAATCAATTCTAAATAATTTTTAAGCTTGTAATAAATTTAAGCCTAAAGGATTTTGTCAGATAGTGTCTGAGTTTTTTCTATAAATATGGGAGAATTGCAGATATTAATTTCTTGACTAGGGAAAAAAAACAAGTAAAAACTCTCTGTGCAGCTGTGGACATAGCCATTGGGAAAAGCTGGATGCTCCGACACATGAATCTAACCTGACACAGGCACTTTCTCATTTCTCCAGAGTAAACGGGGGACTTCAGTCTTTAACTACATGCCCATGATAACTTTCTTCTGTTTTCAATGTTCTTTCAAGCTATTGGATCTAAAGAAAAATTATATATAGATCTAATCACTTCTTTCTTTATAAAGATACCTCAGTTTGGTGTTTTCTTTTTTCCTGATGGTATCTAATGATGAAAACCAGATTAGACATTTTTGAGAGGAATTTGACAGAGAAATTCTATATCTTTATCATCCTATTATGACATACATGATTTTAAATTTTCCCATTATTGGTGTTGTTAGAGAGGGCTCCTGCCAGCTGTTCAGAATTTTTTCACAGTATGATTATTCTTCTATGCTTTATCATTAATAAATATTTTGTGAGAAAATACTTTGAGATGTAAATATTCTATTCATCATCAAAATTTTACCCACAGTTTTAGCATCCACTGATATTTCTTTGCTGAATGATTATTACAGTTGCTGTTTCACTGTGATTTTTGTACTTCTATTATTTCTTGTTTTATTAGTTAATATTACATGAAGGGAAACCTTTCTCTTCTTATTTATTTTTATTATTATGGACCCATGAATTCTTATTTAATTTCATTGTTTATAATCCATTATCATCACTCTTACCCCAAATTGTCCCAAATTTGGTCAGTGGGAACCTCTTGAAGCTGACTCCTGTGACCTTTTGACATGGCCCCATCATTTTTTGAAGCGTCCTTAGTTTCTGACAGAAAATATTGTTCCAGGCTTATCTTATGTGTTCCCTAGCCAGTCCTGGAAAAAGCCATTAATTTCCTCCAGTTTCAGTTCCTTTAATGAACACTATTCGATACAAACCAACATCTGGTGATAGGTTATTCGTCATTGCTAAAGTGTTATTCTCAGACAGAACTGGGAAATGTGTTGTTTAGGTACTTACATTTATAACCACATTTTTCGCACATGGAAAACCATTGATTTTCAATGATACCATTTGAACCCCAAATCACAAGCTTTATAGAATGTTCTCCCTTCCTATATTTGTATCTCCCATCTTTGACGATGACAAACCTGGCTTTCATTATCCTTAATTTATTCAGTGTTCGATTCTTGTGTATGAAACAAATATCCCAAGGGTGACACTGCTATCTCCTCCCACACTTGGACTCTGAGACCTCACGCAGAACCCCACCCTGCTCCTCTGCTAAAGCCCTCCTCACTACTGCTCTGATTCCAACCCCCTGAGCCAGACCAAGACCAACAGCATCCACAGGATACCTCCTTACATTGCTCAGGCTCCAACTCCCCACTGTGATAAGATACACTCACTGAAAAGCCAAAAAGCCATGATTCCAAAGTATTCTACTAGTCCAGGCCCTCCAAGAAACAGATGCCAAGAATGAATTCATATGTATGGATTTCGTTCAAGGAAATCCCTGTGTGAGAGAAAAGAGGGAGAGAGTCTGACAAGCCTGGAAGGGGCCTCAGAGTACTAACAAGTGTGACTCCAAGTGCAAAGAGAATGACAAGAAAGGCTGGGTGGAAGCGTTTAAGGAAGTTTTGGCAAACCCATCCGGGTGTCCTTGAGCCACAGCAAACTATCAGAGGAGTGCTGTGACTCCCAGAAATCTTTCTGCTTTAGTGTCCACTCCTGCCATGTTCCATCACTGCATACAAAGATCCTGTCTGAAACATGAGATGAGTGCAAAGAAAGGGATGGAATTCACAGCCCAGCAAGCAGGACCTCTCGGCAATTTGACCTTGTAGTTGGAGGCACATGATATATATACTCATAGCCGCCCAAGATTAATTGGAACTACTGCAAAACAAAGTCATATACTGAATGTAATGATAAGACCATTTTTACCAAACCATCGAGCCTTTATATTTTCTTCACAGCTCAGAAATAAAGAGTACCACATGAAGTTAAACCCTTTTTTACTGTAAAAAGTTTTTGGAAGTGTGCCCTTCAGAAGCTTCCTGGAGAAGAGTTGTTGTTGGATAAGTAATTATTAATTGTCAAATAACTAGACCATGTGTCTAGCGCTGTGAGACAATGCTAAACATGGTGAACAAGCAGGTCTCTTACCATAGACAGAGTGCCGGTTAGCTGGCCACTTTGGAGGGGCAGGCTGTGCAGGCACACTGAGGGCCGCACAGAGAATGCGGGTGTGCTGTGATCCAGAAGTGCCCCCACAGACTCCTACTGGCTTCCCTGTGTGTGCAGTCACAGGTCCAGCATGGGGAGGTGGGCTGAGGGCTGTGGCATCTTCAGGCTTCCTGACAGCGAGTCCTGTAGCCCCACATTCTCTTTGCTGACCCTGATACTGAATACAGGGAGCACCAGGGAGTCTCCCCCATTAGCTCAGATAATGCAGGGAAAGATTCTTATGCTCAGCACCCCAAAAGCAAAAAAGATGAATGAATAGGTCCCAGATGTAACAAAAACTATCAATGTGATTGGATAAGGGGGAAAAAAACAACCTTTCCCTCCTGATCCCTGTAAGAACCACCAACTTGAGGAGGAAAGAGACTGGTCTTTGAAAGCAGTGTCCACCAGTCTCCCAGGTGACAGCACCTGAACAAGTCTCTTTACTTTTGCACCAGCACCTGTCTCATGAGATTGGCTTTCACTGAGGCATGTAGACAAACCTGCATTTTGATTATAGATCTTTCTAAAAGAATAAACTTTTCGGTAATCATATTCTTTATTTGTGCCGAACATTACAGAACTTTGATTTTTTATGTACTCTGTCTGTACTTTTAAAAATGTTTTATCAAACTTTGTCAAATAAATTAATAAAAAGAATAGGTTGATTATACACATTTTATAAAATGCAAGGAAAAAGGAAATAGGCATAACTCCAGGCCTTAGAGCTACAATTCAGCATTTCATACTCTGGATATTACCTTTGCATTTAATCATCACATTTTAACATCAGTTTGGGTGATAGCCATATATTTAAACTTCATAAGTTCAGCTTAAAACTTGGCACAATTCTGAAGACCCCTATAGTCTCTAAATACACAAAAATGTTATAAAAGAAATATAGCAAAAATACATGTAGATATAAAACAGACATTGAAAGCAAACAGATAAGGACATGAGAAATTAGACACTTGTAATGATTTTTCTGATGAAAGTTGTGAAATCTAGTTTACAAAAATATCCCTGAAATTTAGGATATGCCTAAAGATTTGAAAGAAATGCACCCTTCAAAAGAACTTTAGAAGATAAAACCCAGAGCCAAGACTTCTGGTAAAGATGGTGACATAGATCAACACTGTACATGCCTGTTCTCCTCCCACAACCACATCAAAATTATAACCTAACTACAGAACAACCATCATTCAGAACCATCAGAAATCAAACTGAATGGAAGTCCTACAATTATAGAATTAAAGAAGTAATCGCATTGAGACTGGTAGGAGGGGCAAATATGCAGAACAGACTAGCATTACAGCCATGTGTAATAGATAAAAATCTGGAGGGATATCTTGGGAGTGAGGGTTCCCAGACCTACACCAGATCCACTGCCCAGGGGTCCAGTGCCAGGAAGAGAAGTCCCCATAACTTCTGGCTATGAAAACCAGTGGGGATTGAGGCTAAGGAAGATGGAAACTGTTGGAATCCCAGGTAGTTCCTCTTAAAGGACCCATGCACAGGCTAACTCTGACTCACTCCCTCTGGCTCCAGCATGGGGTCAGCAGCTTGAAAGGCACCAGAGACATATGCAGGGGAACTAATTGTCTGGCATCAGAGCAAGAGCTGGGGAAACAGCTTTCTCCCAGAGAGAAGTGCTGGCAGGGTCCATTGTTCCTTTGATGAATGCCACCACCATTCCCAAATGACAGAGCTGGCAGGTGGGCACCATATCTGAGACTCCATCAACCTGGCTCACACATTTCCCCACACTGGTGATTCCCTGAGGCCTTGCTCCAGCCAGCTTTTAAGTCTACCCAATCTATTTCCAGTGGCTTTTCCAGATTCATGGCTTGTCTTGGCTCATGATTTAGATTTTCCTAAAATCTATGAAGCAAAGAGCATCTGGCCTCAGTGAGCCCTGTATTTCTCAACAAGTGGCCTAGCCCTGGTGCTAGCAGCAGCCAACCTTGGTTCACAGCTTGGTATCACATGAGCACCTCCACCAAGCACAAGTAGCAGCCACCTGCAGGTCACTTTGTAGTTCATGCCAGGAGGCCCTGGGCAGAACACAGGTGGTGGCTGACCGTAGCCCGCACCTCCTTGGAGGCCATAGAGCCAGCACACCCAAAAAGCAGCTTCAGACCACATCAGAGCACCACCGTCTAACCACCTCCACAAGCAACACGTTGCAGGGGCAGACTCACCAGGCACCAGAGGCCCACGGAAGTAAGTCCTGCTCTGTGGAGTAGGCCCTCAAGCAACTGATCCTCCACAGTTGTCAGAGGTTGGTGGTCAGTGGTCATAGCAAGTCCTTGCAGCTGACTGGCCTGAGTTAATCCCTCTTATTGACCTTCCAACAGCAATTAAGTCTCAACTACAAGAGGAGGGTATACTCAGCCCAAAGAGTGGGGGTACCTTGAATACCCAATGTAATGATAAAGGAGGCTTTGCCACTGAATCCTATAAGACACCTAATACATTAAGCCACTCTACCAAGCCTGGGGAATGTAGCAGCTCTATCTAATACATAGAAACAAACATAAGGAGGCTGCCAAAATGAGGAGACAAAGAAACATGGCCTAAATGAAAGAACAGATCAAAACTCCAGAAAAAGAACTAAACAAAACAGAGATGAGCAATCTGTCAGATGCAGAGTTCAAAACACTGCTTAAAAGAATACTCAATGAACTTAATGAGAACCTCAAGAGCATGAAAAATAACCAGTCATGAATTAAGGATACACTAATTGAAAGAAAGAATAATTTACAAGAAATCAATAATACAGTCTATGAATCTGAAATTCAAATCAGTGATCTGAAATATAATGATGCAAAAACACCCAATCAGAACAGCAAGAAGAAAAAATAATCCAAAAAAAATGACAATAGTATAAGGAGTCAACTTCAAGCATACTATCATTCACATCATGGAGGTGCCAGAAGGAAATGAGAGATAGCAAGAAATTGAAAACTTATTTGAAAAAATATAATGACAGAAAACTTCCTTAATTTGGTGAAGGAAATAGACATGCAAGCCCAAGAAATGCAGAGTTCCAAACAAGTAAAACCCAAAAAGGCCCATACCAAGACACATTGTAATGAAAATACCAAAGGTTAAAGACAGAATCTTAAAAGAGCAGGGTAAAGCAGTTAGTTATTTACAAGGCAGCTCCAATAAGACCATCAGTTGATTTCTCAATGGAAACTTCGCAGGATAGAAGGGATTGGAAAGAAATATTCAAAGTCATGAAAAGCAATGATGTACAACCAAGATTACTCCATTCAGCAAAGCTATCATTTAGAATCAAAGTCCAGATAAAGCTCTTCCCAGACAAGGAAAAGCTAAAGAAGTTCATCACCACCAAACCAGTAGTATATGAAATGCTAAAGAGTCTTCTTTAAGAAGATCAAAATTATGTACAATAAAATGGCAATAAAATGGTTCTGATTCAACAATTGAATCTGAAAAACAAAATTAATGAACAAGCAGAACAGAAACAGAATCATAGATACAGAGAAAGTTTTAATGGTTGCCAGATGGGAGTGGTATTAGGGGAAATGGGTGAAAAATGTGAAGGGATTAAGAAATACAAATTGGTCTTTACAAATAGTTATGCGGATGTAAACTACAGCAAAGGGAATACAGTCAATAATAGTCTAGTAAGTATACATGGTGTCAGAGGGGTGCAGAATTTATCGGGATGGTCACTTACTAAGCTATGTCATGTTTAATCAATGGGATGTACATCTGACACTAATATAATAATGTATATCAACTGTAATTGAAAATTAAAAATAATTTAAAGATAAAAAACCTAAGACCAAAGCACTATTAGTATAATAAAGAAGTAAAACTATTTCTAAAAATGTTTACGGTTTACAGCTATTCAACATTTCATGCATATATGTGGAATGCCTACGATGTGGTAGGTAATGCATTTATACATACAAAATGCTGTTCAAAATGACAACCTCTCATCACATGTACTTCCTGAACACTTGAAATGTGTCTAGTTCAAACTGAAGGTGTACACTAAATGAAAAATACACACCAAATTTCAGAGACTTGAGATGAAAATAAATAACTCAATAATAATGTTATGCTAATTACACATGCAAATGCTAATATTTTGGACATATTGGATTGAAATATATTATTAATATTAATTTAACCTACTTCTTCATGCCTTTCTAATTCGGATACCAGTTATTTTTACATTATATATGGAAATCTCATTATATTTCTTTTGGGGGAAAAATGTCATAAGTACTATTGTGGCAGATGTTCATGTTTGCCAAACAAGTGTCTCTTTATCCTTTGTGGTACCTGGTATATGGCACTCCCTCACTCCCTTTGACATTAAGTGTGACCAAGAAGTTTCCTTTGACCAAAAAATTATAAGGAGATGAAGTAAGTGTCACCTCCCAGAGAAGACTTTAAGAGGCAGTGCACATTTCACTCCCCTGCTGTGGTTACTACAGAAACAGATGTTGTAAAGAGGACTCCACCTGCCTGGCTGCCCAGTGACTAAGATTAGAGCCTTCCCACTCCCCCCTCACCCCATGATAGGCATGTAGTTTGAGTCAGTTTTAGTATTTAAGCCACTAAGATTTAGAGTTACAGCATAATCTGGAGTCCAATGTTTTCCAAACTTCAGGGTGCATCAGAATCACCTAGAGGCTTTGTTTAAACCCCGGTTACATTTCTAACGAGTTCCCAGATGGTGCTGATGCTGCTCATCCCTATACTTTGAGAAGCCCTGGCCCTGGCTGTCCTGGCTGGCAGGTGCCATGAATAGCAGGAAAAGGATGTGACCGACTGTGGGGGTAATAATAGTTTAAAGAACTCCTACATAATTGCTGGTAATCATTCCAATAGTATTGTTTATCCAAATATACTAATGAGATGAATATCAGCACATCCGTGTTAAGAGAAATTACGATTATGCATTAGACAGAATTTTTTTTTCTAATTATTGCAACGTATTTTTACTTACATTATTCCATCTCAGGTACTGTCTACAATGACATTTTCAACTTGTCGCTTTCCTTTTCCAACCCACTAGAAAATACAGAGGTTAAACTGTATTATAATAAGTCATCACAATTTATAGCTTGCTTTCTAAAAATAATTCCTGTTAGACAGTCCCTAACAAATGCTACAATTTAATTACTGACAAACAAAACGGTGATACTAATTAACTTGTGCTGAAGCAATTTTTAGTAAAAATTAACCTGGAAGCCACAAAATAACTAGTCTTAATGTCCTCGAGAGATAATTCCATTACTTCCTAGCTGCTTTCAAGATGGAAAATGGACACAAAAGCACCAGAGAATATCCAGTGCTTCAGGCTGACTAATGTGGAAAAACACAAAGGAAACACAAACACACCCAAAATGCAGGTATTTCAGGGTTTCATTTGGGGTGGAAGAGGGGCCATTTCTTCAGCAATGTCCAATAAAAAATAACCAGCCACGCACAAGTAAAAAGTAACTTTAAAAAATTATTCAACACCCTCTGCCCAGATCCTGCTTTCCAACATCACTCTATTTCTCTGTGAAGAACTGACGCATTGAGGAACTGCGGCAAGACAGCCCTGCGGCACCTCGTGGTGCCAGAAAGTGAGGAAGTGCGCAAAAGACACAACGGTACGGCCAAAAGGATGGGGGCAAAGGGGAAGAGATTGGGGCAAGCGTAATAGTATAAACAATAAAATATTTTTAAATAAAAAATAAAATAAAGTACCTATTTTTCCCTCAGAAAAGAAAAAAAAACCCACAGGAGCCAATTGAAAGAGGTCCAAATACCCAAAGTTGCAGTAATTGCAGCAAACAAAAAACTAATGCCATCATTATAATTAAAAGTATAAAATAAGTATCCATGAGAAAAATAATTGAATAAATAAATAAATCAGGATACAAGACAAATCTGTCCTACAGAAGAATTCCAAATAAATGATGTGTATGTTCACCTTCACGAAGGTGAAGCTTCACTCCTCACCCTCTGATTGTGGACTATGCTTAGCAATTTTTTCCAAATACAGAACAGAATGAGGAACTGGGCAAACAGGCCACTTGATAGTGGAAAAGCCTGGCAAATACTTTCTTTCCAGTTGATCAAGGTTAACGTCACATTGATAACATGTACCCTTGATGTATAATGTTGAGAATGTCACTTCACCTATGAGGTCTTCTTCCAAAAAACCATAACTGACTGAACCTGAGAAAAAGAACAGACAAACCCAGACTGAGAGGCAGTCTGCAAAATACCTGATCAGCACCCAACAAAACTGTTCTGGCCATGAAAACGCAAGGAAAGTCTGAGAAACTGCCACAGCCCAGAAGAGCTTAAGGAAACCTAAGGGTTAAGCTGGCCTGGATGGGATTGGGGAACAAAACAAGAACTTTAGAGAAAAACTAATACAACCCAAATAAAGCATGGACTTTAGTTGGCAATGATATGTCAACATTGGTTCTTTAGTTACAATGAATCTGCAAGAGTAACATATTAACAAAAGGGGAAACAGTGTGGTGTATATGGAAAGTAAGTGTTCTCTCTTTGAAACTTTTCAGTAAATCTAAAACTATTCTAAAATTAAAATTTTATTGAAATATTAAAAAAATTATAGCCACTTTTAAAATGTCCTTATCTTTTAATTGCGAGATAGCTGAGCTGAGCCAAAATTCAGGTCTTTTACATCCTGAGTAACCTCCTAGAAATTATTCTTGCTACTACTCCAGACGGCAATGGTGTCAACCAAGGAAGGCTTCCCAAATGAAGACAAGATGTGAGTCTTCATGCGGGTGAGACTTTTCTGATGTTCACTGCGACACTGGTAGTTGTTTCGATTAGGCTGCAAAATTCACTGAAATATTAAGTTGTTGGGAATTAGAATAACATTAGTAAAGCTGAACAGATAAAATTGTTTTTTACCCTCATCCCATCAGCTAAACTGACTCCTTCAGCTTTGAGTGGTCCTGGATTTAATCAGTTTTGAACAAGAGATTTAATGATTTCTCTCTAGAGGATTGAGCTTCAGCCCATGCCTCTGGGAATAAATCAAATGATGGAAATGGTTCCATTTAAAGTTGTTATTAATGGATTTGTACAAACATATATACAGTGTGGAGGTAAGGAATGGAAATCATTTTGGTATGAGGTTAGGATTTTATACATACCTTTAAATCCCTAGTTGTTTTCATATAACCAAATTTACATTTCAAATTTTAATATCAAACCTTAAAATGATATTCTGACCATGTGTCCTTTATTTTCCCCTTTAACTTCTTTCTCTTTCTCCCTCTCTCTTTCACACTCTCCTTCCTTCTCTTCCTATTTTTCTTTTTCTGTTTTTATTTCCAATTCTGGTTCTTTTTCTCCATACTTCTCCTGGGGAGAAATCTGAGGACAAGAGGTTTCCGGGGAAGCCTGGGTGCCACTGCTAGTTGGAACGGTGTGGGATGTACGCACATGCCCCTACACCCCAGTGTGATGCAGGCCCACCCAGTGACAGCATTGCCTCCACTGTGTATTCACACAGCTGCACATTCATGGAAACGACCTGTGGGCCCCACTGCTGCATGTGTTCAATTAGGAACCTTTACTAATGGGCCAAGTCTGAACAAGGAAATTACCGTGCAGATTGCTCTAATTTATCCAGTTCTTCTTCTCTCTGTCTTTCCCAATTAGTCCAGATCTTTTCTCTTTACTTATCTTCTTTCTATAAAATCTGTATCTCTTACTTTTGCTTTATTCTACATTTACTTTGCTTTCCATTATCATGCACATGCACTGCCAGAAGTTCACCAATCTTTCCCCCCCTGAGAAGGGTTTCTTTCTAAGCTAGACTACTCATCCCTCACTGTCTGTAATTTCTTAAGAAGTATCAGTCTATGTAGAGTTCTAAATCTCATAAGATGAATAAATATGCACACTATTGATGGTGACAATTCAATGTTTGACTAGAGTTTTACAGGAATTATATAGTGTCACTCACTTCTAGAGAAGAACTGTTAAATTAAAAACAGTCAAATAGAACTCTCTACATATACTCGAACAATGCCCATTTAGAAAATTACCTCAAAGATCTAATTACTCAGATCTAAACTATGGCTAAAAATTGTGTGTCAGTTTTTTCTGCATTTGATTTTGCAAGTATCTGCTTTTTATCTCTGCCTAATTTGGGGGTTCAATTATTTACTTTTCCAAATCCACTCTATCCACATATTCACGCTATAAGACTAGGTGTACTGAAAGTTGCAGATAATTAAATGATGCACTTTCCACCCTCCAGGAGGTTATAACTCATTTATCATACTACTATAATATAAAAAGAATAAAAATCTGCAATCCTAAACGTTAAGCCCTGCAGGTAGATCAAAAGAGTGAATTGTATGCAACGTTCCTTATTGGCACCCTTGCCCAGTCTCGTCCACCCACATCTACCGAGAAGCACTACGTTAAACAAGGGATGCTGAGTAAATATTTAAAATATTCCCCAATATTCATATATTCATCCCTTTTACCCTGAAACACTATATGCGTCACCTCTCTTAGTCTCTGATCACCTTAACCTGGAAGTGGAGAGAAGAAGGCCCCTGGATTGTCTCTGTTCTTGAGAAGCTTCATGACCTTGAAAAAACTATTTGCTCCTTCTATACAGCTCAGTTTCCTCATCCAGTAAATGGTGTTTACAATAGAACTTATAACATGTTGTAAGGATTAAATAAAATAACTATAGTATTTAGATAACAATATTTGACATACAGTAAGCATTTAATAAACATTGGCTATTGTTATTACTGATCTGGTGGTTTGCAGCTTCTTTCAACGGCATCCTCGGATCAGGAACCAAACTGCAGACAGAGGCACCATGCTCCTGCAGCCAGAGGCACCGTGCTCCTGCAGCCAGATGGTGCTGTCAGACAGCAACAGTGAGACCCCTAGCACTGTGCTCTGGTGAATGGGACACAGGGATATCTAGAGGAAAGGTAAATTTGCTTTTCAACTTAGTAATCAGATAAGGTTTCACAGCAACAGAAAATTTATTGCTTTCCCATACTATCACATAATTATATTTAAATTCTATTTACAATGCTTGCTTCAAAAATTCGAAATAGACTTGCTTTCAATCCAGGTTGAAATGACAGTGTGCTGCGTTGGTCCATGACTCCTTCAATGAAAATAATCCTGATACAGGACCAAAATATTTATCTTAAAATCTGACTGAAATATAATGTTGTCTTGTTTGTTATAATGCACTTGAAACAGTTTATATGGTTAGCTCTTTACCCTGAGAGCCTCGTGGAGGCATTTAAAGGCAACCTCAATTCTAATGAAGGGAAGATGTCACAGCAGATGAGAAATGTGGACTACAGGAATTCTTATTTCTGTAAGCAGAGCCATCAGCAACAGACCATACAGAAAAATATCAAAAATACTACTATCTCTGCAAAGAATGTAAGCATTCTGACACCTGAAATAAAGAAAAGCTGCATAAAAGAGAACACATTCTACTCCAATGATTTGACTTTGAGTGACAAGGATAATGTACACCTTTACAGATTAACTAGCAATATGGCAAACAGGAAACCAGTTGGTATTTGATGTGGAGACATTATTAAATAACTGTCATTTTGTAGTATATTTAAATTAGTTAATTTGTTTCAATTCATTCATTTTTAAATTAATCAGTTCTATACGTTCTTTTCTCAGATAAAAAAAGCTGGCAGGATTTTCCTGCAGCTCAACATTGCTTTCCTGTGGACTATAAGTCATAATATGGTATTTCAGATATTTAAGGAAGAAATAAGAAAAATATACTCCTATGACACCAGTTTTAAAATAAGCAGTCAGTTCTCAGAATCCTGGATAGCAGCACACGTGTCTGGCTTCAGCATTTCTAATGTGACCGTATCATATTTGAATGCCTCCCTCTATGGATCAGCTCTTCCCGGAAGACAGTTCCCAGCTTTAAGCTACCCTGTAGTCCTGTGGGCAATTGTTACCAAAAAATGGAGCAACGTCCTAATAAGTTAGTTAGTTCACTGAGTCTGGCCGATAGTTACAGGGACTTCCAAGGAGATTTTTCTTACTGAGCATCAGGTATTATTTAAATTAAAAATGTATAAAACCTGTTAGATTTCTGGGAGGTATGGTGAGTTTAAAAATAAGAAAAATTTTCATTAATTAAGTATAAAAGTCCTTGTCAGTTTTACACTCTATGCTGCCAGAGAGACATAAGCCTTATTCTTCTAGGAATCCACCAGGACCTCCGGACTGAGCGTGTGTGACAAACAGTGAAGCAGTTGGACAAAACAGAAACAAACACCAAGTCAAAGGACAGAATCAAGGTGGATCAGGAAAAAAGAAAATGAGAGAGACTGGGAAAATGCTTTTTTAAAAAAATTATTTTCTGAGAATTTTTATAGGAGTTAATTTGATCCAAACTGATGACATAAGCCATGGAACAAGATCGTCAATGTTTCCAGGAATAACAGTCTTGTAGCCTCTTTCATGCATTTGAAATTAAGAAGGAGATGTAAGAAAGATTAGAGAAAGTAAAATGGGAATTGGATTATAGGATAGTTAACAAGATTATGTGTTTTCTTGAGGGCTAATACCTGATTTCTAGCATTTTAAAGGTGTCCTAATTTAGATGCAAAAGAACAATGTATAGCACTGCCTTAAAACTTTCACCGAAGAAGTTATAGGCCTGGATTTTAACCACTCGCCATGGCCTGCCCAGTTAGGAATTTATGGTCAAATCACCCTGTGAGGTTACTTTTCATAAAACCCTCTTTTTTTCCTCCACAGTTCCTTCTTTTGGTAATAAATCAGTCTGAAGGATGCATTGATGACCAAGTCTTTGGTCAGGCAGCATGGTCTCATAGCACTGGAACTGCATTCCTAGGAAGTCTCAGTAGTGACATTATCTTATTGACCACTGGAGATGGAGCAATACTGTAATCAGAGGATCTGAGTTGAGGCTGAACTTTTCCCTAAAAAAGGAAGAGTAGTTAGGTCTTATGGCCTCCATTGTGAAAAAACACTCTGAATCATTTCTATCCTATGAACTATCATGATTTGAGTTTTGCCTTCTCATCTTTGTGTATTTGGCATTGAGCATAACATTCACTAAAAGAGTATTAAACGGATATCTTATACTCTTTCAGTAATCATAAGGAGTTGGATTGTATAGAAAAACCTAAAGAATAAGTACAACTATTGTTATGATTAATACTGCTAGCAGACAGGTAAAGACAATCAAACAAAATGGCTTCTGAATTCAATATCAATCTGCAGAAATGCAGGCCTTGTCAGTGTCCTGGGACAGCTGTGTAGCTTTGCTATCAGCAGCTCCTCATCCTCAACAAGTCTTTGGTGCTCAGAGATAGGGGGAGATGTCTATTCACAGTTAGTGCCTGACTAAGATCCTTTCCAATGAGGTTGGAGTGTCTTTTATTAGATGCTCTTTCCAAAAAACAACTGTTGTGGACCGTTCAGCCTGGTTTCAGGAGTTGTAACCCTCACCCCATGGTGGGCTGTGTAAGAGCCCAAGGGACCCACTTCATCTGGGTCTGTTCTGTCACAAGGATGTGACCTATTAAGGAGACAAAGCTTATCTCCCTGGCAGGAGTGCTGCTTCTGCCTCTCTGGCCTATTGCTTGGTTGGCAGTCAATGACGGGTAAGACTCCTCATGGGAGGGGCAACCCAAGCCAGACGCGACCACTTGGGAGGCCTCATGGAAGGACTCGGGGTGTTGCAGCAAAGAGGATGTGATGGACCCTCGCCCCCCGGCTATTCTGACATAGCCCGAGTCCTCATTTCCATCTGGGAGATGTCTCCTGCTTCCTAATTGCCTTAAAGCCTGAAACTGTGGTGGTGAGCGGTGCAGCCCTGTTCTGGCCAGAACGGCTCCTTGGGTGATTGGCATAAGAAAGAATTCCTAAAGTCCTGTGAAACCTGCTTTGCTAAGAGTGCTCTTCCTGAGGTGACAAGTGTCCCAGGAGGAAATGAGCATGTCTCCCAAAGTCTGGCAACCCCCCTTCCTGACAAACACTGGCTCTGATTAAGCCCTCAGATTTCTTTGACATGTTAAATTTGTATTCCGGTGTATTGGAACCCAATAAAAGCCTAGTGAGGAAGGGGCTCTGGGTCATTCTCCTCTGAGAGTTTGACCCCTTTCCTCCCCAAGCACAAGATGTCTTGGTAGTTTTTACTTTCATCCGTGACGGAGGAATGGGGCTCTGCGGGCGGAGCCCCCCCCACATCTGGCACCCAGGCCAGGGTCCCCAGCATCTGGCGCCCGGGACAGGGACCTGAAACCTGCTGGACCAGAGGCTACGAGCCATCGTCATCGGACAGCACGTCTAAGTGGTATGGAAATCAGCGCTTCATCCCCATAGGGATCCAGGGGCACCTTTCGGTAAGGCCCCCAGACGTGTTACAGATCAGAGGAAAGGTACTCTTGCCACCTCTTGAGTGGTTTTCTTCTCATTTCTCTCCCCTGCACTAAGGAAGTTAAGGAAATAATTCTTTTGTTTGGGCGTGAAGCAGGGCTTCACCCCACTATTTACTCCATCCCCCTCCCCGGCGCCGGCAGGTCCCAGTGGCGGGCTGGGGGCGGGGGCACTGAAACTGGTTTTGTAAGCGCCGCACTCGGCGGGAGAAATTTTAGAAAGAAATTCTTTTGTTCATTAAGGAACGAGCTCTTCTTAGACAGAGAGCAATGTTTTAGGTTCAGCAGTTACAGGGCTGCTGTCTCCCACATAAGGGATCTTTACATTTTGGAGTTATGGAGGAAAGATGCTACTAGCTACGCCCTTCCCCCACCTCGGATGTAGCTAGCAGCTTGAGCCCGAGGGCCCACAGGTGCGCAGCGGACCGGTGACTCTTAATGTGGGCCGCAGCTTCCCGCGATTTGCCCAGATTAGGGCCTGCATTGCGGCCGCACCTGGGAAGCCTGTTCGCGCGGCGACTGGGCGCGCGGCGACCGAGCGCCCGGGACCTGCGCTGTGCTACGCGGCGCGGATCCCGGCTGGGTTGGAGTCTATTTTTCTCCCCAGCTTTTTCTCTCTCTCCCTGCGTTGCTGGCGCCGGGCGCTAGGCACGGTTCTGGACCGTGGGGTCTCGGACCGCGGGCTCCCGCCCCGGGGCTGGCTCGGTTTTTCGGCCTAGTAGTGCCTTGCAGCACCTGGGAAGGCCGGTGGGCGCGCAGCAGTCTGGAGAAGGAATCTTCAGCCAGGTCATCTCTGATATAGGAACAGCAGCTTCTGAGTTTTTAAGAAGCTGCCAGCATGCTTAATTTCAAACAGGAGATTTTTTATTTTTGTTTGCATTTCTATACCTGGGATAGGGGGCATTTCTCAGCCTTGCAAAAGTGTGTGGATTATGTATCTTGCAGAAAGTTCAAGTAAGCTGTAGATGGTCAGTAAGGAAGGAATTAAGAAAGTGAAGGAAAATACAGGATTGAGTAGGAGAAAAGTAAGGAAGGAATTTAAAAAAGGAAAGGGAAAGGAAAGGGAAAGGAAAGGAAAGGAAAGGAAAGGAAAGGAAAGGAAAGGAAAGGAAAGGAAAGGAAAGGAAAGGAAAGGGTAGGAAAGGAAAGGAAAGGGTAGGAAAGGAAAGGAAAGGAAAGGGTAGGAAAGGAAAGGAAAGGGTAGGAAAGGAAAGGAAAGGAAAGGGTAGGAAAGTAAGAAGGAATAAAGGAAAAAGATAGATGCCATGTTCATGTGTGGTTTGGAAAGAAAGTAACAGCA
Organism: Glossophaga mutica; assembly: GCA_039655065.1. Taxonomy (NCBI): domain Eukaryota; kingdom Metazoa; phylum Chordata; class Mammalia; order Chiroptera; family Phyllostomidae; genus Glossophaga; species Glossophaga mutica. The sequence goes on along the minus strand of CM077304.1, from coordinate 167,335,602 downwards.
GGAGGCCTGTTTTTCCAAACAGGCACTTTCCTCAGGTGTTACATATGCGACCTCCCCCTCTCTGGGGAGTCAGTGGAACAATATCAGAGCTCATTGACTTAAGGCCTTTAATCATTTAGGATGGCCTCAGCAAAATAAAACTGATAACAGCCCAGGATATTTTGTGCAAGGCTCAGGTTTTCTTAGAAAAGTAGGGGAATTCGACATAAAACAGGTATTTCTTATAACTCTAAGGGCCAAGCCATTGTTGAAAGAGCTCTCTAAACTTTTAAAACATTATTAAAAAGGGTGGAGTCAGGAGATACCCTCCAGAATTTAAACATGCTAGCAATATATACATAAAATTTTTTGAATTTTAAGGATAATCTGTAGTCACCCATAGCAAGCACCTTGTGCAATATAGGCCTGCCTTCCCCACACTCTTTGGGTCTTATATAAAGACCCATTAGGGGAAGGAAAATGGGAAGGCCCAGTTGAACTATTAACATGGGGAAGAGGGTACGCTTGTGTTTCAATTCCCACAGGTCCACCACTGTGGCTCCCAGCAAAAAGAGTGAAGCCGTATCATACCAGACCCACCCTGACAACAGATGTGGCAGCTCATCAGGACCCGACAGCTCGGACAGAAAGCAGACTGGCTAGAGAAACAGATGGAGCAGATGTCCCCAAGGACCAAAGCAGAAGAATCCTGCCACCAGAAAATACAGACTCACAAGAGCAACTCCCTGGATCAACCTCAGGGAGTAATTTGGGGTGACCTTAAAACCCTTAAGATAAGAGCAGAGCAGATTACCCAACAAGTAAGAGTCAGGAATGCTCCAAAGAACAGGTTCTTAGCTTATTTTTCAACTGTTTTTTCAAGCTTCTCCAAGGTAGCCCTAATTTTGGGCCTGCTTATCTGCCTTGGAGAACTAGGTTTAGCCTCTGAAACTGAACATATATATTGGAGCCATGTTATAGACCCACCTATGTTTAAACTCCATACGTGGTGGAATCCTGAGCCTCCTTTATCTAGTAATGATACTGAGTGGACCGGAGGCACCTGGCTCCCCCCGGACGGACCCCTAGAGGAAAAACATCATTGGCTGTCTGCTCCGGAAGGCACTGTATATGTCTCTGACCATTTGCCTGCTTGCTTTTCTGTGTTAACCAATACCCTCTGCTTGCCCATTACGTCTAAGTGGTATGCCTATGCAATAACTAATTATACCACTCAGCAGTCTCTGCCTGCAGTAAATCTCTCCTTAGTTGGAGCAATAGGATTTATAGGAGAAAGGCCAGGGGACAGTACCAAACCACCCAATCTTCCTTTATGTCTTATAGATAGTGGATCAACCAAGGCAGTCACTTGGAAACTATGCCGTGATCGAATACCATCATTAATTAATATTACTAGCACCCCTCTTGTAGCAGAAAACTGGGGTGCAAATTGGAAGATATATGCCATAGGAAACTCGGGAATAGTAAACCCAATACCTCTCACAGCGTATGATAAACTCAGTTGGCGTAGTGGAGGAGCAGGAGCCCCTATTCTCAGAATAAAGGGTCTTAATCATACTAGCCCATGGCATACTTCTACTTGGAAGATGGGGCTCCCTTTTGTAGACCGTCAGACAGGACAATTTCAACTCATCCGAAAGAAAGACAATGCCTTTGGTTACTTTAACATTTGGAATATTGAACGTACCTGGGTTACTGTATGTACTTCTCATCCTTATCTATTTGTAGCCATCCCTGGTACACCTCAACTCAGGTATAATGAGACTTCTACTGTATATACTTTTACTACTACTCCTGGCACTATATATACTAGCTGCCTAACCCGTGCGAATGTCACTCAATTAAATCTTACCTCCATATTTGTCATTCGCCGACAGGCCCAGGCTTGGGTTCCTGTTAACCTTACCCGGGAGTGGGCTGATCCAGGAGGAATAAGTGCCCTCAATAAGGCCCTCGCCCATGTCAGAGCCCGCCGATTTATAGGCATGCTTATTGCCTCCATAGTTTCTGCTATTGTAATAATTGGGGCCGCGACTACTGCATCTGTAGCCCTTACTGAATCCATTCAAACTGCACATGCAGTTGATGTTCTTCTCACTAATACTACTCAGCAGATGATTCAACAAAGCCAAATTGATCAGGAGATTCTTACTCGGCTCTCTGCCACAGAATCTGCCATTGTCTGGCTTGGAGAGCGACAGGATGCTCTTGCCTTAAGGCAACAGCTTACTTGTGATCCTGGTTTTTCTAAACTCTGTGTTACTCCATTAAGGTGGAATTCCAGTCAGCATTCCTGGGCAGATATTCGTCATCGCCTGCAGGGAGCATTTTCTACCAATCTTAAAGGACAAATTGATCAGCTTCAGCTTGAGCTTCACCAGCAGCTCAGTGACATCAAACGCCTAACTGAACAAAAGGTGTTCCAGACTCTGAACAATAATCTACAATGGATGAATCCTAAGAACTGGTTTGATGGACTGAATTTACAAATGTGGGCTATGGCAGCCCTTGGATGCCTCCTTGTTTTAATCCTTATTTGTGCTTTATGATGTATGTGGAAATTGTTTTCTTGTGCATTTGAAAATAGCAGATAGTAAGTTTCACAGGCCTAACAATTACAATTGATTTAAATAATCTAAAAATGGGGGAGATGTTGTGGACCGTTCAGCCTGGTTTCAGGAGTTGTAACCCTCACCCCATGGTGGGCTGTGTAAGAGCCCAAGGGACCCACTTCATCTGGGTCTGTTCTGTCACAAGGATGTGACCTATTAAGGAGACAAAGCTTATCTCCCTGGCAGGAGTGCTGCTTCTGCCTCTCTGGCCTATTGCTTGGTTGGCAGTCAATGACGGGTAAGACTCCTCATGGGAGGGGCAACCCAAGCCAGACGCGACCACTTGGGAGGCCTCATGGAAGGACTCGGGGTGTTGCAGCAAAGAGGATGTGATGGACCCTCGCCCCCCGGCTATTCTGACATAGCCCGAGTCCTCATTTCCATCTGGGAGATGTCTCCTGCTTCCTAATTGCCTTAAAGCCTGAAACTGTGGTGGTGAGCGGTGCAGCCCTGTTCTGGCCAGAACGGCTCCTTGGGTGATTGGCATAAGAAAGAATTCCTAAAGTCCTGTGAAACCTGCTTTGCTAAGAGTGCTCTTCCTGAGGTGACAAGTGTCCCAGGAGGAAATGAGCATGTCTCCCAAAGTCTGGCAACCCCCCTTCCTGACAAACACTGGCTCTGATTAAGCCCTCAGATTTCTTTGACATGTTAAATTTGTATTCCGGTGTATTGGAACCCAATAAAAGCCTAGTGAGGAAGGGGCTCTGGGTCATTCTCCTCTGAGAGTTTGACCCCTTTCCTCCCCAAGCACAAGATGTCTTGGTAGTTTTTACTTTCATCCGTGACGGAGGGATGGGGCTCTGCGGGCGGAGCCCCCCCCACATCTGGCACCCAGGCCAGGGTCCCCAGCAAACAACATCTCCAGGTGACAATGATCTTTGAAGTCTTTGGCTTCTGGGAGCCAGCCAAGTTCACCTGATATGAGGCAAGGGACCAGTCTGGCACAATGGGCCCTTGTTTATAGCTAGCACTGGGTTCAGGCCCAAGTCCATGGGGTGGTCCTGGATGGCCTTCTTCACATTCCTCCCAACAAAATGTTGATGCCAGACTGTTTCTCAGCTTCTGGGATCATCCAGTGTCATCCTTGTGGCTTCTGCAGCCAGTACAAGTCACACTGGGACTGACTCAATTTTTTTTTAAATAAAAGTCATTGGATTTACTTTTTAGAAATATCCTTTTTGGAAATTAATATTCACTTAATGTCAACTAATTAATACCGATGTAATTAATATCAATCTATTATTTATGTTAATGTTGAATTACAACATTAAGAAAATGCTTTTTGTCTATTCAAATGACGATAAAAAGAGTAAGTGGCCCAACATAAGTCACTCTCCTACAAAGTGCCTGAATCATCACAAAACAATTATAAGTCAGTCTAGGATAAGTTGTTTTAACCTTTGTGAGCTCAGTTTGCTCATCTATTGAATAGTATTATCATTCTTATTTTTCAAGTTTGAAGGTATAGATGAGAAATAAGCTGAACAAAATATCTTACTTAGCACATATATTGATTGGTACAGAATGGCAGCTTTTTGAAAAATAGCTAATAATTAACAGTAGCCATAATTGTTATCTTAAATTTCAGAGATATAGTTTACATATATAGCTTAATTTCATTTTATAATAGTATTATTGCAGCCACTGTTCTCTGGCAAGGCTTCCCAAGGGTTATCAGAGTGGAGAACAGAGAGACCATCTAACTTGGGAAATTTTAAGAGTAAATCACAAATGAACCATCTCAAAACGAAGTCACAAGAGCATAAACTTTCACTGAAGCCTTATTATAAAAATCCACATCCATAATTTAACGTAATTTCAATTGCCTCCCACTTTGGTCCCCTGTAACCACCATAAAAATCTGCACTCCAGAAAGAGCGGTGGGAACCATTTGCAAAAGAACCTGAAGAAATGAGTCCAAGACCTTCGAGCCAGGTCGACTGTGCATCCTCAAGAGTCTTTTGCGGGGATCACCTCTTTTTCCTGTGGGTTCTTGGTGTGCAGGATGCAGAGCTCCAGCCACGCACTCGACACAGACTTTCCTGGGCACAAAGACTCTGATTGTCTTGGTCCCAAAGCACAATGTAGGTCATATGTAGCTTTTCGACACTCAGCATGCTTATGCAAGTCAAACAATAATCATAAGCAAAGATGAGGAAGGTCAATATTCCAACTATTATGCTCCAATCACAGAAAGAAACCTAGCAAGTCTTCTGAGGCAAAAGAGTGTGAAGGATGTCACCTGCAGCACTCACCACAGGTAAATTCAAAGGACTAGCTGGTGATATCATCCATCTAAAGCAGTGAATTTCAACTGATGTGCCACAAAAAAATTTTAAAACATGAAATACCTGACTCCTTAGTCAGGGGCACTGACCTCTTTCCCTTAGATTGTCAAATAAAAAAATGACAATAGCCAACACAACAATAGCCATCAAGTGTGAATGAATCAAAATTGTACCTATTTGTTTTTGTCAGATTGGCAAAAAACAAAACAAAACAAAACATATTTTTGGTGTGTCACAGAACACCAGTAATTAGTTTATGTGTTCCATGAGATTAAAAAACAAAGGTTGAAAATCACTGATCTAAAAGGACACTATCCAAGAAAACAGAAAGGAAATGTAATCCAAATTGCCAAGTCGTATGAAAAATGAGTTAATTTTTAATCACTATTAAGCACTGCACTAAGTCCTTCTCATACATTGACACATTTAATCACTATAGCAAACTTGTAAAATATGAATGTATTATTATGCACAGTTTACAAGTTTGGAAACTGAGGCTCAACAAAAGAAATACCACTTACTTAAGAGTACATGTGTAGAAAGTTGCTGTACCCACATTAAAACCAAACACGAAGCTAATATTCAAATAAAACATGTCTGATTACAGAGCCTGAGCTCTTACCACTCCATGATACTGCTTTTCTAAATTATTAAAATTGTTCATGCATATTTTTTCCTTTTAAAATACACCACAAATCAAAGATATCTTTGTACTGGTTAGGAGACCTAATAAGCTTTATTAAATGTGTCTCCAAGAGGTAAAGTTATGAGCCTATATGCGGCAATGCAAAACCATGTCTTCTGGTTGGGGAAAGAGGTTTGTGAAAAGTCAGTTTTCTTTGGAAGGGTAAATCTTCGTGAGAACAGTATGGAAGGCCTGGTCCTGAATCACAGCCTGGAGTTACTGCAGATGGTTTGACATTGTCCCTGATAGATGCTGCCCAGAGACACAAGTATACTCTGCTATCTCTTTGAACCATGAAAAGGGGGAGCCACGATAAGCAGCTGCAGAAATCAATACCCACCCCAAGGAAAAGAGTGTCTTCACCCTAAAATTATCCTATGCTAGGACAAAGACACAAGAATCACAGTCGATGACACTTTTCTTGTTTGTTTATAACACCCAAATAAATAGGCCTCTTTTCCTTTAAATAAGTGCCTGATGTAAAAGTAATGAATTTAGTCGGTCCCTTCTTTTGTGGATGGAACAGTTTATATGAGCTGCTGGAAAACCCATTAGGCTGTATTGGAAGGTCTTCTGGAGCAGCCTCTTAGACTGAGTCTCCTGATGACGTGCTGGAGGACTAGAACAGAGTAGGGTGCATCAGGAGTCAGACTGGTAAATTTCAGAGCCAACCTCCCACAAGTGGAAAGGTTAAATTCAGTTACAGCACACATAAATGAGAATCATGTTCATGCAAAAGAAAATTAGTAAGCATTGGAGAACAGTCTTATAAACTCTTGGAAGATCTGGCTTTTATGAAAGAATTCCAAATCTATCAGAAAATTAATCAATTTTAACATAAAGTTTTTATTAAAAAACTGTATTGTTTTCGGAACAATCATGAGGCTTTACCAAAAGTAACAAAGAATTTTATTCAGGAAGCAAGCACATTGCCAGGGAGGGAAATGAGGCAGTAAATTGTGAGTAATAGTATATAAAACCCAGGTCCTCCTCACTTTGAAAGAGACACACCTACCTCAAAGATCAGCAAAAGAGTGAACAGTAAAGAGGAGGAGGAATAATCGCAGCCAGACATCACCAGAGAAGTGTAATAATAAAGAAGTACACAAAGTAGTCATTTCTTTCAGACCTGGAAATGGTCAATTTCTACAATGCTTCAAAGGAACACCACTCAGAAACAAAAAAGAGCCAGTTAGAGGGTTTGAGCCTGAGACATATTTAACGAAAGAAGTTCCCACAAGATTTATGGTCCTAAACACAAATTCTGCCTCCAGAGACAAACTTTACATCATAGCTGCACAAATTCGCTGCATAAGGTATATTTGAAAAAAGTTAGCAAAACTTCCTATCTTTAATAGTTTATTTAACTCCAATTTCAATTAGATATAAAATATTGCATGATGCATTGTGTAATATAAAATTTTTTTTAATAAGTTAAATATTTCCGTGGCCCCAAAGTTAACAGGAAACATGGAAAACTATTTGAAAACAGGCTCCATGTAACTGACGGCCTTGTCCCCTTGTTTCCTTGTTCTCTGCCCTGTCACTTAGAGGGATGAGAAGGCAGAATGGAGAAGGGAGAAGCAGACAGTGCTTAAGAAGAAGCAGAGGTGTGAAGGGGCAGACATTAGTGGGGACAAGAGGAAGGAAGAGGAAGTAAAGGAAGCAGAGAAGGGTGTATTGGGGTGAAAACTGAGGGAGGAAGCAGGTAGAGGAAAGATAGGAGGTAAGGATGGAATAAGGAAAAGCTTATTGATCTCTTCATTATTTCACGAAAGTATAGGATATCATTTTAAGAGTATTTGAGCTGGAGTTGGATAAATTTTCAAGCTATGGAACTGTGAGTTTTAAAGTTGCATACTTTGAGTGAAAAAAATAATTGGTTCTAAAGGAGGGCAGGAGGCCAAAAATTTTTTAAGTGCATCATCTGATTATGAGTATATATGATGGTAAAAAGAAAGTCAGTGCCTTCAAAGGAAAATGTGGAAAGATGCGCGGTATAGAAAGTCGGCCACCTACAAGAAAATCTGGAGAAAACATTTCTGGTTACATCAGTCAAGGCTGGTCTTGTACTAAGGTTTTCCAGATTATTTGCCAGGCTGCTAAAATGGCAGTATATATAAGATATAATTATTGGTTTGCCCATTGAGAATTACAGACCTTTGAGATAAAAGGAAACCATCAGAGAGATCACAAGTCTAAAATCCCTTAGTTCACAAACCCAAGTGCCTACTGAGGTCAGGGACATGATTGCATGTACAGCCCGGTGGGTATTGTGGCAACCAGGGGAGTGTGGGTGCCATGTGAAAGGCACAGGGGGCACCCCTCAGCTCCAGCTAGTTTTGCCATGTGAGACTCCAGGCACTGCATCGCCAGATCTTCTGATTTTTCACAGAAACTAGAAACACGGATTTATACATAAAATAACCTAGTTTTGTTTTCATTTTGTTTTTATTATTTATATTTAATAGGCTTTATTTTCAGCACAGTTTTAAGCTCATGGTAAAACTGAATAGAAGTTAAGGAGAGTTCCCATACACTGCCTGGACTCACACGTGCAGATTCAAATATTGTCTGTCTGACTCCAAACTCCATGTTATTTCCAGTGTTTCAAATAGCTTCTCAACTCTCACCCACAAACAATTATTTTAAATTAACTTTATTTTTTAAAGCAATTTTAGATTTGTGGCAAAACTGAACAGAAACAGAGTTCCCAGCCCCTGCACACGCACAACCTACCCCACTATCAACACCATCCACCAGAGTGGCACGCTTGTTACGGTGGGTAAATCTACATGAACACATTGTTATCCCTCAGAGTCCATAGTTTACATTAAAGTTCACTCCTGGTGTTGCATTCTATGGGTTTGGACAAATGTATAATGAAATACAATTATAAGCAAAGAATATTTTCACTGCCCTAAAAATGCTCTGTGCTCTGCCTATTCATCCCTTCTTCCCCACTAAGCCCGGACAACCACTGATCTTTAAACTGTCTCCATAGTTTATCTTTTTCAGAATGTAATATGGTTGGAATCATAGAATACACAGTCTTTTCAGATTGTCTTCTTTCACTTAGTAATATGCAGTTAAGTTTCCTCCATGTCTTTTCATGGATAGATAGCTCATTTATTTTAGTGCTGAATAATATTCCTTTTATAGATGTACCAGTTTATTTATTCATTCAACTATTGAAGGACATCTTGGTTGCTTCAAAGTTTTGGAAATTGTGAATAAAGCTGCTGTAAACATCCATGTACAGATTTTTGTGTGAACACAAGTTTCTGTTTGGGGTAAAAACCAAGGAGTATAATGGAAAAAATGTGTTAAGTTTTGTAAAAAACCATCAAACTATCTTCCAAAGTGGCAGTACCATTTTGCATTCCCACCAATAATAAATGAGAGTTCCTGTTGTTCCAAATCCTCATCAGCATTTGGTGTTGTCAGTATTCGAGATTTTGACCATTCCAATAGGTGTGTAGTGGTATCTTGTTGTTATTAGGAGCTCAAGACACTTTGATTAAAAGACGAAAAATACATTGCTCAAAACTCTGGTTTAATTTAATTAAGAGAGAGAGGAGAGAGAGAGAGAGAGAGAGAGAGAGAGAGAGAGAGAAGGGAGGGAGGAAGGAAGGAAGGAAGGAAGGAAGGAAGGAAGGAAGGAAGGAAAAGAAGGAAAATGTGGTACTTACTTCCTTCCACAACCACACCAAAATTACAACTAAAACTACAGAACAACCATCATTCAGAACTGCCTGAAATCTGGCTGAATAAAAATCCTTGAACCAATGATTTAAAGAAGCCACATCAAGAGTGGTAGGAGGGGCAGAAATGTGGAAAAAGCTTATCCCACAACCACTTGTAGCAGATAAAAATAGGGAGGGATATCTAGACTACAGAGATCCTCCTAAGGACAGGGTCACAGGCCCACACCAGGCCCCCAGCCCAGGGTTCCAGTGCAAGAAAGAGAAGTCCCCATAACTCTAGCTGTTAAATACCAGCCATCAGCAGATTACTTGGTAGCTAATGCCAGGTGCAATGGGTCTGAATAAAGGCAGTTGCTGACCAGGAGCCCTGACTGGGCAGCTCAGTTGGTTGCAGCATTGTCCTGATATGCCAAGGTTGCAGGTTTGATCCCTGGTTAGGGCACATACAGGAATCAACCAATAAATCATAAATAAGTGGAATGACGAATCTCTCTCTCTTTTCCTCTCGCTCTAAAAAAAATCAATTCAAAATTTTAAAAAACCAGCAAGAAGTAAAGTTGAGGGAGACAGAGGGTCACTGAGGTCCCGGGTAGTTCCTCTTAAAGGGCCATGCAAGAACTTACTTGGACTCACTCCATATGAGCTTCAGCTTTGGGCCAGTAGCTGGAAGGCAACAGGGACATATGGGGAGAAACTGAATAGTTTGGCATCAGAACCAGAGCTGGAGAGATGGCTTTCTCCCAGACAGAAGTGTTGGCAGAAGCCATTGTTTCTTTAATGAACTCTTCCCCCACAGAGCTGATAGGCAGACACCATATCTGAGACTCAGTCAACCTGGCTCACATTGTTTGCCATGCCCTGGTGATTCCCTGAGGGCCTGCCCCACCCCATTTTTGGACCCATCCAACTCGTTTTCAGTGGCTTTTCCATGTGAATTGCCTGTCTTGGCTCATGCTTCAGATTTTCCTAAAATCCCTCTAATAAACAGCATCTGACCTTGGCATTCCCCATTCATTTTGCTAAGTGGCCCAAGCCTGGTACTAAGCAGAAGTTGACCTTGGTTCACAGCTTAACCTCACCTGGGCACCTCTAAGCCCAGCACAAGCAGCAGCCATCAGCACATTGCTTGGTAGCCAATGCCAGGTGCAATGGGTCTGAACACAGGCAGTTGCTGACTTTGACCTGTACCTCCTGGAGGCCCCAGAGTGAGTGCACCCATTGGGCAGTTTCCGACTACATTGAATTGCCACCAGCCAACCACCTCCACAAGTGACACTCAAGGGGAGGACTCAGCGGGCACCAGAGCCTCATTGAGATAAGTCCTGTTCTGTGGGATGGGCCACTGCACAGCTGACCCTCCACAATGGTAAGAGGTTGGTGGTTGGTGGTTTCAGCCAGTCCTTCAGGCTGATCATCCGGTCAATCACAGTGATGTACCAACAACAATCAAGGCTCAACTATAAGAGGAGGTTGTATGCAGTCCACATGGTGGGCACATCTCCAAGGCCAAGCTTGGGTGATAGGGGAAGTTGTGCCACTGTACCCCACAAAACACCTACTACATTAGGCCACTCTACCAAACCTAGAAGAGATATAGCAGCTATACTTAATACACTGAAACAAACACAGAGAGGCTGCCAAAATGAGGAGACAAAGAAACTTGGCCCAAATGAAAGGACAGAGCGAAACTTCAGAAAAAGAACTAAATAAAATGGAGACAAGCAATCTACTAGATACAGACTTCAAAACACTGGTTATAAGAATGTTCAATGAACTTAGTGAGGACCTCAACAGCATACAAAAGATCCAGTCATAGATGGATCTTTCCATAGAATAGATCTATTCTATTTACAGCAGAATAGATAAAGCCAAATATCAAGTCAGTGATCTGGAATATAAGGAAGCAAAAATAAATAAATAAATAAATAAATAAATAAATAAATAAATAAATAAAAGCACTCAATCAGAACAGTAAGAGGAAAAAGGAATCCAAAAATTAAGAATAGTAGAAGGAGCCTCTAGGACAACTTCAAATGTATCAACATTTGTATCATGGGGGTGCTGGAAGGAGAAGAGAGAGCAAGAGATTCAAAGCCTATTTGAAAAAATGATGAAAAATTTCCTAACCTGGTGAAGGAAGTGGAGATATAAGGCCAGAAAATGCAGAGAGGCTCAAACAAGATAAACCCAAAAAGGCCCACACCAAGACACATTAAATAAAAACATCAAAATTTTAAGACAAAAGGACAATCTTAAAAGCAGCGAGAGGAAAGTAGGTAGTTACCTACAAGGATGCTCCCAAAACACTGTCAGTTTCTCAACAGAAACTCTACATGCCAGAAAGGATTGGCAAGAAATATTTGAAGTGATGAAAAGCAAGGACCTACAACCAAGATTACTCCACAAAGCTAAGCCATCATTCAGAATCAAAGGACATATAAAGAGCTTCCCAGACAAGAAAACCTTAAGAAGTTTATCACCACCAAACCAGTATTATATGAAATGTTAAAGGGTCTTCTTTAAGAAGAAGAAAAAAAAAGATCAAAAGTATGGACAAAAACAATTTGTTATTGATAAACAGCAACAATTTATTCCCCACAGTTCTGAAGTCTGGGAAGTCTGGGATCAGAACGCCAGCAGACTCAGTGTTTGGTGAGAGCCTACCTCCTGGTTCACAGAGACCATATTCTCTATGTCCTCACATGATGGAAGAGGATAACTACGGTCTCTTCATCCCTTAAAGGCACCAATCTCATTCATGAGGGCTCCATCTTCATGACCTAATCATCTCCTAAAGCCTCAACTCCTCTTGCTATCACATTAAGGATTCGACTTCCACAAATTAATTTGGGGGACAGAAAATTATTCAGTCTATGAAACCTGATTAGAATTTCCTGAGATTTTGCTGCTGTTTTATAAAATGGACATAGTCTTCCTCAGCCTCAGATTTCTGATTTCTTGGAAAACTTCTGAAGTAAACTAAACTTAAAATACTGTTCAATACAGCAATAGAACTGTTCATCTGCTGCCCTGAAGAGTGAATTTAACACCCTGTACTCCTAGCTTGCTTTCTGATTCAGGCACTTAAAAAAAATTTTACTGTTGCTCAATTACAGCTGTCCCCATGTCCCCCCTATTGCTCTCCCCTGCCCTGCCCACCCCTCCATATTTAGTCCCCGCCCCGACCGTTGTCCTTATCCATGGGTCCTTTATATACTTGTTCCTTGACTTGACCCAGGCACTTTTTAAAGTAGCTTATGTTTCATATCACAAGTGGTTACATTTTGAACAACTGTTTCAAACTAAAACTATATGAGACTTTAAAAACATATGTAAAGTGGTTTTGTAAAAATTATGTATAATGATATATTGACTATCCAAAAAAATACAAACTTTTCTTGCTTACTTTAATTCAGAGAGTCTAAAACCCATACATTTTGTACCATAATACAGAAAGGCACAATTTTACTGGAATCCAAGGCAGCTCCATAGTCTTTTAAAATTCAATTTTTCCAAAATATAGAGTTTCCATCCAGGAGCTAGTAATTTTTTAGTTTTGATGTGATGGCCTGCCCAGGGAAGGCTGCAAAATTGAATATTTCCACTTTCTTCATAGTAGTCTTCATAGTAGAAGGAGATGAAACCTTTGAATGGCTCATAGGTGGCCAAAGTTCACATCTGCCCATAAACTGACATTGCGGATGAGTTGGTGAGGAAACAAATAAGGCACCAAAACTTAGTATCTGGAAATGAAATTCTTCTGCCCAGTGTGGAGTACAATAGCCTTTGTAATAGCATTTACAAAGTGTAAACAGCCTTTACAAATTGTTGGCCCTGCTTAAAAACAAGCAAAAAAAAAAAGATGAACTATGAACTATGTAAACTCTTTAAATAAAAATAAACTGAAGTGATCGCAGAGTGCATTAAAATAGTGTCCATAAAATGTTGTTCTTGGGAGGACAGTCTATCTTTCAATAATGTAAGCCAGATGTTGACCAGATGCTGCATATACTGACTTCATCACAAATGGGACTTTGTTGTTACTGTGGGCAGGCTCCAATAACTGCTCTCTACACTTTATTTAACCTAGGCTTGTACACTTTCAAGTAATGGCAGTCTGTGCTCTCAAAATCCATGTATGGAAACCTCAGGACTGTCTGCGTGGCACAGAGTACAAGCATGTGGAACTGGTACATTTCTCCAGGGAGAGCAGCGGTGAACGAGGGCCATAATTAGAACCCAGTGACAATGTGATAAAATGCATAATGATTATCTTTTTAAAAGTTGATTCTTGACCAAAGTTCAGGAATTTGTGAATGAAAATTCTTCTACGTACTACTTTTTAAAGTACACATCAATAAAAAATAATAGATTGGCAATTCAATGACCCTTTTCTGGAATTATTTCTTTGTTCAATGAGTTTGAGATTCTAAACTGACTTTCTCTTCCAATGAATATAAATTCTGCTTGCACTTCTTGTTTATATACACACAAAAAAATTTTACACAAAAAACCTAAAGTGGAAGACAGAAATGACTATGAATTCTGTTCAATTTTGACCTTTAAAGATAGGAAACAACTTGGAGCTCAACAAAGGAAAGTAGGTTACATACATTAAACTCATTATGGAGTTGTTTCTAAATTCTAAAAATTATTTTTTAACTGAAAGCAGGAGAGATAAACATATTAAGATTCAGGTAGCATATTCCCTACCACATGACTTCATTTTCTCCTCCTAAAGGTCCTAAGTGTATTTCTCCAGCCCTCAGTCTAGGTTCAGCTAGATGACGTGCTTTGGCATAAGGATCAGGTGGTCAGTTCCAGGCGTCGACCCCCAGGAGGCCCTCTGTGTTGCCACTTGCCCTCTTCTACCCACATCTTTGCCAGTAAAACATGCCGGGGTTAGCCCATGAGGCCTGGCAGGGAAAGGAGAGGTTTCTAACAGAGAAAATCTCACTAAACTACCCCCAGGCAACTCATAGATTCATGAGATTAAATCAGTGTTATTTTAAGGCACTTGGTTTGGGAGTGGTTTGTTATGTAGCTTTTTGTGTGGCAAAGGCTAACCGGTATCTGTGTACAGAGAAACTGCTCTCTAGCCCTGGCAGGACCCCAGTCTTAGGATAACAGCAATGACAGTCATGATGTCTAGGAAGGTGTTCAGACAAAAGAAATAAGACAAATCCAGTTTTAGTCAGTGGTGTATATAATTTCCCCATGGACTCAAAAGCAAACAAGCTTCAATACTGTCTTGTTACTTGATCTACTTGGGACCCTTAAGCACAGAGAGGATTAGAACTGAGCTGAAAGCAAACAGGACTGAATCTCTAGGTGAAGGTCTAATATATCCAAAAGTGGAAACAAATGATGGGCAGCTGGTGGTGAGAGGAATGCCTTGGCGGCTTATAGAGAGGACTCTGCACAGTAGCCCATGTGTCTTCTTTTGGCTTGGCTCTCAGCAGAGCTTAGTGATAGTTTTGTGTGCAATTACAACCCCTCCTATCTTCATTTAATGTTATTAACATCATTTCTTTGGACTATCTCTAACTCATTTTAAGTGGGCATGGCATATACTATGAAACCTATGAACCAGTGCCTTCAAAATTGTACATTATAATCAGCAGCAATGTACTTAATATACCAAGAATCATGGGGGATACTACATGAGGGGACTCCTTGCCTTTAAATAAAGGGCCAGTAATGTTTTTTAATGAAATTCTAATTTACTATAATACAACACTAGAACAATCTAACAGCTTTGAAAGAAATGCCTTTGCCAAATGACCCTGAGATGCAAGTTTAAGTAATTATAGTTATTCTAATTAACCCCTACTCAGGACCATGGTTAATTTCAGAAGTGCCTGAATGAAAGTTTTTCTGCTGCCAAACTTTTTAAACAACTCTTTTACTCTTTTGTAAAATACTCTTTTGGTATCTTCTAACTGGAAGATACCAAAAGTCAACGAATAAAAAGTAGTTTTGTTTGGATACGCTTTAAGACCCAGTATATTAAATAAAAAGACAGCCACTAGCATAGGATTAATGCATATTTTATTTGGAAAAACCTTGAATTTTGAAAGCCATTCTGGATTCCATGCTTACTGAGCTAAGTCCCTTGCTATTGAGTGCCATCCAAGTTTATTCATAGTATGATTTTAGGGTGCTTTTATATATAGTACATGTCAACCAAATTATATTATGCATAAATCCAATATAAGACATGTTAAATTGAAATTAAACTTTATAATTTTTAAATATCCTTTTCAAAATTTTCTAAACATTTTATAAAAACTAGTAGTAATTTCAATGTTTTTTGTTGAAGATTGGCTTTTTAAAAATTACATTTGGAAATTCTGAAAATCATAGTATCAGAGATAATTAAACTGGAACACAGAAAAAGTCTGATACTTGCACTCAGATTTTTTAAAAAAAACACATTTAAATACAGTTCAGGAAAACCTCATTTAAGAGCAAAACTCATTTTGTTACATTAGAATCACTGAGGCACTCAAAAATACACCTGTACCTGGGCCTTACCCCCAGAGATTCTGGGTTACTCGGTCAGGGCTAGAACATGGGCATTGGTATTTTTTTAAAAATTCCCCAGGTGATTTTAATGTGCAGCCTGGTTTGAAAACCACTGATCTACTGTTTTCTTCCAGATCACTATGGTATGACTCCTATAGAAGGTGATGATATCTTAAGCTGAATTTCTAGTAGTACAGTGGACCAGGCTGAAGAAGGAAAACAGAACCTGCAGTCGTTGGGGAGTTGTGTCCTATTCCAGGGGACAAAGGAGAGAGAAGCAGGGGGTTACAGAGGATAGGATGATGAGATGGTTCACAACATTGCAGGTTGTGAAAACCTGCAATGGTTGTCTTGGAGAGCAGATATAGAAAAGTTACAATCCACTTGCATTGCTAACGCACTGAAAAAGGCATTCACTTTAGTCTGTGTTTGTCCAAAAGGCAGACCTAGAGGCAATTGGACAAAGTTAGGGGGGACCCGACATCAGCTCGATATAAGGAAAAGCATTCTGTTAACAAGAGCTTTTCAACCACAGATGAGAGATCTCCAAAATGCCCAAGCAGAGGCCAGTCAGTGGTCTGTCATGGACATGGGAAGGAAGTTGGACTATACATATGATCTTTTTTTTTTTTACTTGTACAAATAACATGAATGAACATCTTGAAGCTTCATAAAATTTCTTAAACTGTCCCACTGTTTTTGGAGCTAAAGCAGAAGATATGCCTGACTGAGGAAAATTCAAACTATTGGCTGGAACTAAGGCCATCTAATCATGAGCTGTTTCTTCTTTGTGTGATTGATTGCACTAGGTTTAACGCAACTGCCTTAGCACTGGTCAAGTCTCTGGATGTAACATACTCTCAGGAGAAAATAGTTTTGTCTTCCAGTATAAACATTTCACTTGTAGATTTCATTCTGTTTGCCATTAACGCTTGATCAGACATTTTCATTTACTGTGGTTCCATTATTAGCAAAAAAAATCATGCAATAAACTAAGTATGTTAAAAGTATTGTGTAGTGATAAAAATAATCACTTATCTTTGTTTAAAAAATTATTCAGTGACACTTGTTAAAGTGCAATAAAGCAAACTTTATCCAGGACCATTGCAATAGGTACAGGAACCACTACAGTGGAATTTTGCAGTGGAAGAGACTGGACTCAGCTTGGAATATAGCACGAGCAAGTGAGAATTTATAGCCAAGGAGCAGGGTCGGGGTGGGACATTGAAATGCCTAAGAGGAAACATCTGTAGAAAGGAGGGATTCTAGGTGGACAGACCTAAGAGGATTCCTGCTGAAGGCAGGCCAGGGTGATAAGACGTCACCTGGGGAATGTTGGAGAACGATGACCCCAGTCATACATTAAGTGTGATCTGCTGAGGGCAGGGGTGTTCCGGTAACCTGCCCAGAAATGGGCCTGGGAGAAGGTTCAGGAGCTTGACTAATGTTTGGCCAAGCATAGAATCTTTGTCACATTTAAAGGCTGAGCAAAGTCTGATCTTTCCAACTGTTGGTTCTTATTGGAAGCATTTAAGGGGCTTTTAAAAATAATTGATGACCTGGCCTCACTCCCAGAGCAGGGAATTTAATAGGTCCATTAGACGGTCACAACATTCAATGCTTTTAAAAACTCCCAAGTGATTCTAAGAGAAGGCCAAAGCTGAGAACCCCTAAAGTATATAATTTCTAAGAAAATTCTCTAAAATTTCAGGATTCTATGTTTATTTTCATTTAACTGTAAATAAGTACATTGTTTAAAAAAGTAAAGTAAGAAATCCATGCCCATAATCAGCTTTCTGATTAGAAAGTTCTACAGAGCTTAGTAGGTCGTTCCAGTGTGGGCAGGACTCTCTGCAGTGTCTTGTAAATTACCACGACCCAGTTGCTAAGGGTTTGCTCATCATTGGGGTGTCATGCATGATTCAGGAGGAGAATGACAATATTATGTCAGGTGAGAGAGTCAGCTTTCACACGGATTGCAAGAAGGTAACACTGTAATTTCAAACTAATAAATTAAATTGAATTGAATAACATTCTATACTTGGATCAATGAAAACAAGAAAGTAAGTCCTATGAAGTGAAGTCATGGCTCAATAGCTTCCCACATGAAGGAAAACAAATTTTTACCTGATTGTAAATTGTCAACAGTATGATACAGCGGCCCACTCCCACCAAAAGCAATTCGATATTAAGTTGTATTAACAAAACTCCAAAGTATGAATATCCCTTTGTTTACATACAACTTATATTTACTTAGTATATTGAATTTATATCTGACCACCACCATGGACATAGTGATAAATCACTCCAAGTGTCCAGTGCCTGAAGTGCTATCAACACTGTAAAATCAGCAAGCTATGCTCAGCATGGTGGAGCTTTCAAAGATGGTCAAACAAGGACTAGGGAAGAATCTGACATTTTAGGTGTGGAAAAGATAACAGGGTGAGAAGTAAAGGGGCATGAAGAGAATGGCTATGATTAATGCTCTTATGTATTTGAAAGATAGGCCCATGGCATTAATGTTTTCATATTATTCACAAACGTATAAGTAAAAATTTTAATAGAAGTTACAAAAGACAGATTTTTGCACAATTAAGGAAAAGCCTCACTGTCTCTAGGTCAGGATTCAGTGAATAGCTGGCCCCTGGATTATAATGAAGGATGATGTCTAAGTCATGAATGCAAGTTCAGGTACAGTGATAGGCATGTAACAGATACCAAATAAACATTCATGAAGTGAAGTTTTCAAGCACAGTCTGGATGATCAATGACCAGGGAATCTTGAAAGGGATTTATTTAGGGTGGGAGTAGGACAGAGACTGGACTACCTAGCTTTTAGGACCACTTCTAATCTTGAAATTCTATTGTTGGATAATGTAAATGAAATTGCTAAACCCTAAAATAACTATAGGTTTTTATTATTTTTAAAATCAATTCATACTTAATTCCCAATTAAATATATATTTTTTTATCACTCACAATGATTTTTGCATTAAGTAAAAATAAGCTGTCTTGCAAGCTTTGAAACAGTGGCTTCACTTGGACTTGTACTGGCCATGTTTCAAATGGGTGAACAATCCACATCACTTCTCTTAGGCCACTGGTGCAAAGCTGTTACACAACCCACCAAGCTGTGAGTGGGTGGGAAATCTGGGAAGCACATGGATACTCAGTGAAAACTCCATGCAACCTTCACAAGAGTAAACCATCATTGAAGACTGAGATTCCGGGCTACAAGCATCTGAGAGTAGATGGCAATGGATCATGTGACACAGACAAGAACATCTGCACCTCTTGCTCTGACCTCATTGCAGATCTTAAACAACAGGGTAACACTGGACTAACATTTGCAAGGAAGTCTGTGGAAAGATGAAACTGTTTAAACACAGTGCCCACAACATGCTTCCTAAAACAACAGAATCTTACATCTTAACATCGAAACAAATGTCCCAAATTAGTAAATCTAACCCCTGTAATCAATGGCAAGTTTATGTCCATTTTTGGAATGTGGATTTGTATCCATTTTTCGAAATCTTACTTTTAAATATAATTAGTTCGATTATAATTTTTGAATCTCATACTCTGTCCCAAGTTGTTACTAGTTTTCACATTGGACTTCACTTTGTTACCTTTTATATGTTTACATGTTTAAGATCTGCCAAATCCTTGACCAATTGTAAACAGTTAATATAGCCTCTGTATTTACATAAAAATATTGCTTCCCAAGTCTGTTTATTCAAACTTATATGCAGATGAAAAGATTGTAAGTTCTGAAGGTTTTTCTGTTTGTTTTTTCAGACATCACCCCAGTTGCAGCTCTCTTAATTCAGTTTTTGAACAGATTCATACAGGTCCGTAGACAGAAGTTTGTAAGTTGTGTTTTCTGGGTTTTTTTCCCCCTGACATCATAACCAATTGTTTACAGCTCTCCTAAACAATTCAGTTTTTTAACAGATACACAAAGGTCCATGCTGTTGAAATTATAAAATTTTAATTCCATTACTTATCACATCTCTACGACCACACTGAATAGATACTAAAATAATGTTTAGTTAAAGTCAACAAGGCACACCCAAAAAGCAGGGCCATCTGTAACCAGAGTAACAATAGTTCCAGAGAAAATACACATTGAAGCCACACTCTCCATGGCATTTGGAAATCCAGTTTTCGCATTTCTAGTTTAAAACTGTTTTTAAGTTTAAAAGTGGGATGATAAAAATATAGACTTTTTAGTGACATAATGCTTTATTGACATAATGCTTTTTAAAGCATTTTTCTAAAAACTATTTTAAGATTCATAAAACCAAATCCATTCAATTCAAAAAATTTATTGAGAATCTAATAAACATAGGGCTCTAAACGGGTTACTCCCAAACTGACCAGTCTTTGCCTCAGTCCTTTGTCCCAGAATGTTGAAGGTTAACAGTGATATCAGTTTCTTTTCATAACATCTTAGTACATCATTCCATTCAGCTCGGGGCCACCTACACATACCTCTACTCAGGAATAAATGTACAAAATGTCTTAAGTCTTTACTTTATACACATTGATTTATTTTTTATCTTTGGTCTATATGCTAAACTCAAAACTCCTATTCCCTTCAGGCTGTATGCTAGGCTCTGAAACGGTAAAGACTAAGTCCCAGTGACCCTACTGAGGAAAGGTGAATAAACAATCCACTCTGCTAAATGCTAAGAAAAGCAGACACAGCTAAAGAGGCAATATAGGCAACTCTCCCTGTTTCAGGTATCTGTTGCAGGGTAACAAACTATGCAGAACTTCACAACTTAAAATGATGGTATCTTTATCTCTCATGGCTCTGTGGGTTGACTGGGCTCAGCTAAGTGGTTCTCTCTTGGGGATTCACATGTGGTTGCAGACAGAAGTCAACTGTGAGGACAATAGTCATCTGTGGGTTTGACTGGTTTGATGCCCAAATAATTCACTCACAGGGTGACAAAGGAGACCAGGAGCTCACCTTCAGCTGTGCCAGAGGGCCTCTCCATGTGGCATGGGCTTTCCAGAGAAAGTGCCTTGGATTCTAGAGGGAGTGCACTAAGAGTGAATGCTCCAAGAGATGGAAGACACAAGGTCTCTCCTGACTCAATCTGGAAGTTACGTAGAGTCACCTACCCAGCACTCTCTTGGTTACAGAAGGCCCACCCAGATTAAGCACGGGAGGGAGCGGTACAAGCATTCAATTCCTGGGAGGCATGGTTCATTGATGGCTATCTTTGGAGACTTGCTATTACAGGCACCCAATCATTTAGGTTTCAGTAACACATACTTTTTAAAAATGTTCTCTCTTCTTTCCCCACAGATGGTCAAGAGGGAAGCTGCCTTGAAACAGTATAAAGTCAGTGAATTCACTCCACTGTTAGATGAGGGGCACCTGAATCTGTTCCAGCAGCCAGGGCTCAAGGTGAACCACATGAGGGGAAGGTCCCAAGAAGGACACATTGCCAACATTTGAATGTGCTAGAGGTGAAGTAAATTAAAACTACTTAGTACACCTCCCTTTAGCAACTTCAGTAGGAACAAATTTTTTAAATTTTCAAAATGCCAAAACACAGGTTATTAATTTCACTGTTTGATTCAATTTTTTTATCACAGGAATCCTATCCTCATTACCATACTGACTAGTTCTGTGCTGATTATGAAGAAAAAAATAACGGTGATTTACCTTTCCATGCCACAAATAAATTTCTAAAACCGTATTTGTTTTCAGAATTGAATTCTCTGAAACTGCTCCACTGATATGTAAATTATCTTGTTTACTTAAAACCAATGACTGGATCTGTTGTAATTGAGTCTGGCCACTTCTACACTAACTTTAGTGCTAGTCCAGGCCCACATTCTCTAGTGAATATTAATTAGCAGTTTACAAAGTACATACAAAGCAGTAAACAAATTACATCAGCAGTATGAACTGTAAACACACTAGCTATCTTTTATTTCAGAATAAGGTGTCCCAATTCCTCCTTTCAAAATTATGTATTGGATACCACAAAAAAATTTCTGAAAAAAATTATCCAATCTAATCATTCTTATTTATATTAGCCTTCAAGAAAAATTTTGAAAGCATGATTTTTTTTTAAAATTTAAAGCTCTTGCTTTTTGCTGAAAATTTAGAGCCTAGTAGTCATCTACATTAACCACAAAGTGAGCCAGTGATGGCACAATTTGGCAAGATTTGTAAAATTCATAAACTATGTAAACACAGATGAAAATAACTTAATAAAGTTTAATAGGATAATGTCATTTTCCAAATATGTACTTTTTTCAATTAATCTATTATCCAACCATTAATGCTCAGAAGAAGAAAAATATGCTTTAATTTATCCATTTCTCAGTTGGAAGTCATTGAGTTTTGTCAAATGTAAAATTCTCCTGAGTAGGTGCAGAATTATACAATGCAGTGTGATTTCCTTAAAGATTCTTTCTACCATTTCACAATAACATTCCTGAAGAAAAAGTTACTGAACATAAGTTATTGTTAAGAATAATAACTTTTAAAATTATTTTATAATTAGAGTTCACTCATTACAAATCAACATAAAAATTTTTCTCCTTCTCCATTCCTTAATCCTTTTTTCTTTTGTAGACTAATATTTCCTTTGGTTGAGGATGTTTTCAAAGAAACAGCATTTTCTTATTTATGGCATGCATAATCTGTTCCACTTCATTTATTAAAACTATTATTTAAGTTGATTACTTATGTGTTTTGTATTATTAAATAGGCAGAAATTCCTTTCTAACTTTCAGTAGAGCATACATATTCATATTTTATAGTCAACCATTTCTCAGGAAAGACAGCTATAGCATGCAAAAATAATCACTGTTACTTGATTTATCAAAATAATAAAAATTAAACACCACTACCTCAAAAAGCAACAAAACATACTTTTCCAAATGAGTATTTTCTACTATTTTAATATATTAAGAGTAAAGACAAAAATATAATTTAAAATTAATCTTTAATTTTTTAAAACCTCTCAGGAAGATGTAAGATTTATAAAGTCCACAAATCCCCAGTATGTATATTTACCTATCCAATTTTTCTAATTCCTTTTATTAGAATAATTTATCTACATAGTACTTGCATTTTTAAAGTATGGCTACATGTATTTTTTTCTACTGCTTTCATTATTTATTTTTTAGTATATTTCTCTTCAAATTTAATACAAAATTTGTTGCTTTCATTAAATAACTTTATACATATCCCCATTTTTTCTTACCTTTGGCTTTTTCTTAACAAAGTGTTTTTCTAAAAGAAGTCAGTTATTCTTAAAACAACAAAAAAGAGGAAGTCTTGCTATTCTAAAAGACCAAAGGTAAACAGTCTTATTTGACAAAGGCTGCTTTCATAAAGTCTGAAAGACTTCAATTTTCCAAAAATAGTCAACATCTAGTCAAAGAGAGGTATTTACTGAAATTGACTTCTAAACTGTGACTAAAAGTTTTATTTGGTTTTCCTGCAACTTGAAGAGAGCTTTTGGACAAACCACTCCACATTCCAAATGAATGTCAGGTCCCCAAAATGTCATACAAGATGGGCTTTAGGGCTTAACAAACAGGAAAATTAAGTGCATATGACAGACAGGGAGATAGTAGTAAAGGGATATATAAAGAAAGTCTGCCACTAGGATGGACTACTCAATTCACATGTTGTTTTCCATTTTTTAAAAGACTTTATTTAGTTACTTATTTTTAGAGAGAGGAGAAGGACGAGAGAAACAGAGGGAAAGATACATTGATCAATTGCCTCTCACAGGCCCCCAACTGGGGACCTGGCCAACAACCCAAGCTTGTGCCCTGCCTGGGAATCAAACCAGTGACCTTTTGGTTCACAGGCCCGCACTTAATCCACTGAGCTATTGTTTTCCATATTTTTATTCCATAGGGGGTAAACTTTGATCTCTTAGGTAAGTTACCAATAAAGGTAAATTACTGTTTTTTTTTCAAAAATAAAGCCAAATGGAAAAAACTAATATACTAGACCACTACTAAAGTATCCATGTGAGGGAAAAATATTTATGTTGATTCCTATTCATATTAGGAATTAGAAAAAAAACTGCTGCCATGATGAGCATTTAAAGCCATCAGTAGTGTATGTATGCATGTGCACACATATGCAAATATAACTGGTTATCTTTGACATTAATATACTTTATATAATCGAATTAAATTAGTTATGGGAATTCTCTTTCTACTCTTTTTAACTTAAACAATAATATGCAATTTATTTCCATAGAAAAAAGAATTCATTTCCTCAAAAATAAAAAAAATAGCAATGATATAATCTAGGAATTCCACTTTTGGGTAACTTAAGAAAACAATCATTATCTCAAAAAGACATCTGCAACCCTATGTGAATTTACAGCATTATTTATAAAACCAAGGCATGGTAACAACCTAAATATCCACTGACGGCTGACTTGATAAAGAAGTTACACCCACAGACATAGACACACAAAATGGAATATTTGTCAACCATAAAAAAGAAGGAAACACTGTCATTTGTAACCATATGGATGAGCTTTGAGGGAGTTAAGTGAAATAAGTCAGACAAGACTAATACTGTATGCTCTCACTTTTGTGTAGATTCTAAAAAACATGAACTCACAGAGAGGACAGATTGATGGTTGCCAGAGCTTAGCATGTTTCAAGCTGCTGCTTCCTCCATCCATCCAAACCTGTCTGTTTTCCATCTTTCAACTTTTCTGACCTACTTATGGGAATTTCTCACACTCTTCCTCACTAATCATGAATTTTTCTTTTAAAAAGTACATACAACATTTCATGAAATCTGGGATAAGAAGGACAATAGAAACTGTGCTCAGCTGAGTACTTCAATCCAATTTCTGGAAAAATGGCACATGGTTAATATAGTTACTCTAGGTCAGCACCCATGTACACCACAGCTGAAACAAACTAGGATTCTGTAGACATCATTCTTCTGAGATGACAACAAGGGACAGTGAGCGGGCTCGCACTGGTAGAACTCCGCTTTATAAGAGTCTGTTCCTACTGGTGGCATCCATGACATATCAGCTGTTACATATATGGAATACCACCCCTGAAATATACTAAATATAAACCACAAGTCATTATTAAAATGTCTTCTCTACCAACAATTGGATGGATAGTAGGAATTTACTCTGGGTATTAAGTGCCATTGAAGAGGAGAAAAGAGGCAGGGCCCCACTTCCTTATTTCCTAGGCCCATCTCCCAGTAATTATAACATCTTGTTCATCACCACATCCTCAATGCCTATAACAGTGCCTGGCCCACAGTAGAAACTTGAAAATCACTATTGAATAAATAAATTTTTATTGAATAAAATTATTAATAAAATCAATAATGTAATATATTTCTACTTCCTTGCTTGTAAAATAAATTAGGTAAATTTCTAGTCACTTTAAGATTGAAGATATTAATTCTACCTATAATTCCAGTTTTCATTAAGATATGATACCAGGGCCCGGCCAGTGTGGCTCAGTGGACTGTATGCCAGGCTGTGAACCAAAGGGTCGCTGGTTCGATTCCCAGACAGGGCACATACCTGGGTTGTAGGCTGAGTCCCCAGTGGGGGGCATGTGAGAGGCAACCATACATACATTGATGCTCTCTCCCTTTCTTTCTCCCTCCCTTCCCCCCTGTCTAAAAATAAATAAATAAAATCTTTTAAAAAAAACTTAAAAAAATAAACAAAAATAAAGATATGATACTAGGAAATATACCAAGCAAAATGAAAAAAATTATAGCCTATTTTATCCAGATATTCAGCCTACTCCATTATAACTCCTTTCTTCTTCTTTTTTTTTAATCCTCACCTGAGGATATGTTTATTGATTTTAGAAAGAGAGGAGCCGGTGGAGAGAGAGAGAAAGAGAGAGAGAGAAACATCGATGTGAGAGAGAAACATTGATTGGTTGCCTATCATTTGCACGCAGACCAAGGATCAAACCCACCCAGGTATGTGCCCCAATCAGGAATTGAACCTGCAACCTTATGTTGTATGGGACAACACTCTAACCAAATGAGCCACCTGGCTAGGGCTAATTCTCTTTTTAAGATAAATCACCAATAATAAAGAGAACAACAAAAACTTATTTTAAATTATTTTATTTTTCATAATTTTCTAACACATGGTGTTAGAAATATGAATTTTGGCACCATGACTCAGAACTTTTTTCAAGTTTAACCTATAAATTAAAAACAGTAGCTACAATAAGGATATTTAAACCTCACTGAGAGAATTGGTGAAGATCAAGGCACAAATTGTTTTGTGTAGGGAAATTATTTCAAAGTGGGATTTAAAAAAGATCATAAAAAAAAGTAAGAAAGATAAAATGGAGACTATGCTGGGAAGACAAAAAAAAGTGAATAACCCTCCCTAAAGAGAGAGTAAGGAGGGAGGCAAAGGGAAAAAGGGAAGAGAGGCTTGCTAACTTATTTTCCTGATATAAAATTCAAGTATTTAAAAATATCTTTTAAAATCATAAAATGCTGCTACTCATCTCCAAGAAAAATTAATCCTTATAATTTTCTAGAATTAAAGAAAAAAAAACACCTTCTTTGACATAAAGACACTTAATGATCTTAGTCAAGACCTAAGGAATTGAAAGTTTGAAAGCTTTTCTAAATCTAATATCTATTTAATATAATCTATCTTGGAAAATTCATCTGAAGGAATGAACACAGGGCTTTATTCCTAATATAAATGTAAAAAATCTGTCTAACAATCTAAATGAAAATGTTTTCAACTGCATGTGCAACTCATTGTATTTTGCACTAAGTTCTTAAGGGAAAACATTGTGTAATACTGTTCTTTGTATTCCGTCAGGAACTACTATAAAACATACCTACATAGGAGGTCAAAAAAGTACTTACACATTAACTGCACACAAATTCAGTTAGAATTCCAGTTTTCCAACATTTCAAAAATTGCCAATTTTCATTTATTTCCATTTTATCTAAATGCTGATAAATAAAATTCTTCCCAGGCTTTGTTAAATAAGAAAATATCATTAGTCTCATTTGTCACTTGTACACTTGTACCTGAATATTTCATCAACTGAAATAAAAATTCAGGAAATTGTCATTATTCTCAGAGACAATAAGGCAAAAAAATAAATATTCACTTTAGCTTTTTCTTTCTTTTCTTCTTCGATCTGTGTTTTAAGGCTCAGAGCAGACATTAGGATATATCAAACAATTTTTTATAAAGTTTTTCAAATGTTTGGCCCAAAGTGAAGTTGTTCTGTCGAAGTTACTTAAATATTCCTCTCATCTTCTCAAGCACAACTTCAGACATGTTCATGCCAGTCATCCATTCCAAAAAAAAACAATTCAAAAGAGAGTGAATAACTTAGGGGTCTATAAACGACACTGCAATGTATCTCGTTCCATTTTTAACAGGAAGTCCTTCGTGCAGATGCGTGAGTCTCCCTGGGTGCATGAAGCTCCAGCCCTTTCTGGGTGATTCAATGGAGCAATTGTACCTTAAAAATTTGCATCCACCTCCCTAAAAGAAATAGAACAAATTAATGTACTAGCCTATTATGTTTAATTTTTTTATCAGTAGCAAATTCAAATTATGCCACAAAGCAGAATCTTTTAAAAAAAAGGATAAAGGCCTTTTTGTAATGTCATATTTGAGAAATGTATAAAATAAAAGCTGTAATTACCTGAAAATCTTCTCCCACGCTATTGAGCGCAATATTGATGGTAAACGTAGAAGCATCATGATGAGGACGAAGAGAACGCTGTCTATCCGGGGAGTATTTTACCACAAAATTCAATAATGCAAACCCCTAAAAGGCAAGGTAAACAAATGGATTTGTATTAATAAAACATAAAATAGCATATTTGTAAAAACTAGTAGGAGGTAGGCAGGAGAAACAGGAGAATAACTACCTTCGTATAATAGCCTGCAAAGACTTTCAATGTAACCGGTGCAATAAACTCCCGGATAAAATGAAGCCATACATTCTCCAGATCAATTTGCTTCATGTGGATATCATCAGTTGGGACATTTTCATAACCACCAGATATACGGCTATCCTAAACAAAGCAATAATGATTTCATAAAGTGTGGTTCACGAGCAATCTACATTTACATTATCTTGGTATTCTTTTCAACCCCAAGACCATTATGAACAAAAAAATGAATAGTGCAATTATGGCACACCATCTACTTTAACTGTAAAACTGTAAAAAAAAAACTTAGGAAACATGGCTTTGCAAGTATACCAATGAAGCAAAACACTGCAGAGTCAGTAGACCCCTTTCCAACTTATTTAATGTGTTAACCCAAAATTAAAGGGCCAAAATAAGAGGCAACAAATATTTATTTGAGATGCAAAAGAATAGCTATTCAGAAAGCACTGATGCAGGCAGAAACCCAGGGTGTTCACAGTAGGAGGCAAAGACAAGGGGTATTCATGAAAAAGGGAAGGAGAACAACTACACCAATAGAAGGAAGATGCTTCTATAGGTACAGATAAGCTGGCACAGTGTTGCTAACACTAAGCAATGTTTTTAATGTTCAGTGCAGATAGTCATAGTATCTTCTTTCTTGTCATCTTTGCACATAGTTATTTGGAATACAATGCTGCTCTGAGGTCGAGTTCAAGGCCCTTTTGCCCTGTTTCAACATTCTAAAGATCTGAGGAATAAGATGTTCAAGGTTCTGGGATGACAGCTCCAACTCCATTTTAAAGTGGCTCCATTTAGTCAACGTATTATTTTTTACAAATGTGTATGTGAGGTCTGACTATAAAGTAGATAAAATTAATTTCCAAGGCCCTCCCAAGTCCCCCCAAAAGTGAGTTTTTTTACAGTTATCCTTCAGGCAGTCTTAGCTACTTGATGGGCAAAGATCCTCTGGATTACCAACCATCAAAACTACCTTTCCCCACTCTGTTCCTCACATCTACTTTGCAGAACCCAAAGTCCTTACACGATAGGTTCTCATTATATTGCCTGTTCTCATTATTCTGCCTGTAAACCGTTGACTTCAAGTTCTTCATCGTTGTTTGAACTCTTATCTACCTGCTCAGCTAAGTTGCTGAAATATGTAATTAAGCAGAGGCAGTAATATCCAAGAGTTTCCACTTAAATTTCTTCGTATTGTTAAGGAGCCGACACGTGTGGGTTCTTGGAGGAAAGGAAAAACACTGAATCACTGAGAGTAAGACTCCCTGCCAAGTCTTTTTTACACTACGGGCATTCAAACAGATTCTTCCTTTTTACATTTTGTAAAAAAAAAAAAAAAAAGCTTTAGACAATCAACTGTATAAACCTAGTATTTAGAACCAAAAGTAACCTTGAAGAACATCACAGAGTAAAGACATACATTACCTTAACATTTCCAGCCTGGGGACACTGACTTTTAGGGACCATCCAGTGTAATTACATGCGTAAATGAGAAACTGGGCCCCAGACAGATCAAATGTTAAACACTAATTAGTAGCAAAATTACACTTAAAAATAGCTTTCCTGACAGTCTTCGCTAGCCCATTCATTTCGGTCTACTCAGAGTTGTACTCAGCTCTGAGTTCTCTAAATATCTTCCCCTCCTCCTACCCCACAAACACATTTTAATTTTCCATGTAGAATTCCAACTTACATGATGTTTCCCTCCAGACCACTGGCCATAATGCTCCATTTCTTCCACCAGCTCATCACAGGCTTTCTCAGAAAATATTGGAAACCAAAAGACATCTGGACAAGGCTACAAAACATGGCATCACCATTAAGAAAATAACATTTTGTATCTTTTAACTAATAATGAGCATTTCAAAAGTAACAGGACAGAATAGTCAATATTTGTCTCTCATAGATGTTCTTTTTAAGAAGTTTGTCCCATATTATTGGCATTACTATTGTATTACAAATACTACCAGTTTGGGTTGTTTGTTTTTTTTTAACACATTCTGAGACTTTTTAAAAAATATTTTAACATCAGTGAAATCAACATGTGTCTTAAAGCCAAGCAGCCATTGCAATGTAGTTTTAATGCCACAGTGTTTGGTCAAACATTCATTCTGCCCTTACCCTGTGTGTACATGTTATGTGTCTGTAAACATGTTACGTGTCTGTATACATACATGCATTTAGCTGGTGTTGCATTTGCTGAACTGAGTTACCCTTTAAAATGTTTTTTTTACATGATTTACACTATAATTCACAACAGAAAGAAAAAGTTATTGTATATACAGTACCTAGAACATGTAACATCTATGCCTTGGTAAGTCTAAAATAAGCCTTTAAACATGTATAAAATAAAAAATTCTAAATGACTAGAAAACATTGTGTCATAGTTTAATTGGCAGAATTTTTTTTCTTTCCCACAGTAACAAAACAACATATCTCAGAATCAAAGACACCTTACCCTCTCTGATATAAGGTATTAGCAATAGTTTAGAACACTAATCTCAAACTTCATCTGTAAAAACCACCTGTGAGAAGAGAATCTTGAGGCCCAATTTCTTTCAAAGGTAATCTGTCACTGAAGGAGATCTGCCAATGGCTCCTTATTTTTAGTGGTTTGAAAAAGCTATGACATTGGGAGTGTACTTTAAAAAACCCATGACCCTACATTTTTTGTTCATCGCCACATTCTACAGTTTTACAGCTCTATGATGACCCTCAAGGCTATAAAATTGGGGATTAAGCCATTTGAATTTCACCTAAATTAGGATAGTTCCTCCTCTTTCGCAACATCCTCTGCTAAAGCAGTATTGCAGTAATAATTTGCCCTTCTGGGAAATATATAACAAAAATGCTGTATAAATCGTAGTAATTATTTTTTTACTCGTTTTTATTTTAGAGCAAGGGGAAGGGAGGGAGGAAGAAAGGGAGGAAACATCGATCAGTTGCCTCTTGTACATGCCCTGCCTGGGACTGAACCCAAAACCCAGACATGTGCCCTGACCAGGAATTGAACAAGTTTTGCTGGACAATGCTCAACCAGCTAAGCCACACCAGTCAGGGCTCATAGTAATTATTAATACGAACCTGTTCAACTATATTTTCAGTGAAAATCTTTGAATAATCACGGTTTATGTACTTTTCCTTCCAGTCCTACCAAAAAAAAAAATATCAATTGCACAGATTAAAGCAAATACTTTTACAAAAACTGTAATAAAAATATAAAATATAAGCATTTTATAAATTTCTCAAACAACTTATACATGACTGTTTGTTTTGGACAAAATAGTTCTCAGAAATCACGTTTATGTTTTTTAGTATTTACCTATTTCTGTATTTGATCATATCTTTCTACAAAACACAAAATTTTTATTTATGAAGTTTTGTACCTTAGGATTTTAAAACTTGAATAATCTATAGTGATTAGATTTATACGCTATATCATATGCATATATACAGGGTAGATAAATATGTGTTTAAAAGTGAACAAAGTCTATCAATAAATATTAGTAAATATTAACTAACATTAATCAACTTGAGTCTTATACTTTCATAATGAATTCCTCTAAAATAATTTCAATTTTTAAAATGCATTTAAAATTTCTTCCTTCACTCCAGTTTTTAATATTTATTAACAAATGATAATAGGGTTACTAACACTTCACTTCTTTTAGTTACTAAAATTAAGATACAGGACCATATATTAAAAAATAGGTCCTCTTCATGCTAACTCATGAATCTGATTCTTCTCTTTAACCAATCGCTGACACATCAACCACACATTAAATCTCTCAATCTTTGTCAGCATCAGCTAAGGAATCCTTTTCCTGGGTCAAGTGTTTCATTTAAAAACCCAATTGTTTAAAGGGTATATATAAAAGTATTAAGGGATTTCTTATCCAAAAAGATCTCTTCTTAAAAGTATTTAGACAGTCTAACAAAATTCTTAATTTTCTTTTTACACAGTACAAATAAATATCAGGAAACCAACGAGGAAGAACGAGGAAGTATGGATGTAAAGTAATTCCAATCAAAATTATGTTCCAAAAATATTTGTTTGGAGTATACCTTTTGAGACTAGGTTTCAGGGGAGTCTAGATAATTTATATGGCATTGTTAGCTTTGCACATCTCTGCTTATATGTAGCTCAGATATTTTTGATACAGAGAAGCAAAGCTATCTTCAAATTCTTTAATAAATCTTATTTGTAGTATATAATTATAAGGATCAAATTATTATATTAAGTTATTATTCCCTCTAATATTTAGTTTTCTGATTCCCAAATATGAGAAAAAATTAGAAGTAAATAATAATTCATAACATTTCAGAATCTTTCTATATTCTTTCTTATGTATCATTACTGATTTTTAAAGTAAAGCCCCTAAAATTTTACATTAATTTTTCATTTTAGACCACATTTCAAATACCATTGAACAAACTAATTGACCTTACTAATTTTTTAGAAAGTCTGATAATGGGACAATCATTAAATATTTTGCTATGTATATCCCCCACAAGGCATATCCATAAGGCTAATTTCCAAAAAGACAGTTTATAAAGCCATAGAAAGAAAAACAGTCCCAAACTTCCTTGTGATATTATCATTATATACTCTCCAAAGATTTGAATTTTTACACAAGCATCCACAATTCAGGATATAACCTGGAATATTTTTCCAGGAAGCTAATATTACCCAAGAAATCAAATAATTCTCTTTCTCAAATAACAAGACATTCAGTGCTAAAGTAAAATATGTAATTCTAGCCTCACCATTTAAAAAGCATCTTCTCAAGTCTACTCCTGTGGAAGATGAAGATATGCAACTAAAAGGGGCTGGAAGTACTTTTACAATACAAAAATGTCAAACTATACTCTTTTTCTATTCAACAGAGAATTCAGAGGCCATTAAATTTACTATTCGCAGATGTCAACTACTCCTACAAAATAAACAGAATTCTGATAAGATTAATTGAGTCTCTGTAATGTAAAACTTTTACTATTGGCAAGCGAAAACCATAAATAGCAGTATTACACAGACGATTACTGAAGAGAGTACTTTCCCCTGAATAAATATGCTGACTTAACTAAAAAGAACAGGCCCCATTAAGACAAAAAAAAAAAAAAAAAAGTCCATTTCTGTGTGATTTATATCTTTCTGTAAAGAAATGATTGGATACCTTAAAAGGAAATAGTTTCCTCAACTTAAGACTTTCTTTATATGCTGAATCCACTTACTCTGCATTTTTGTCTGGCTATCTTTGGTATGCATTCACAAAATTGTTATTAAAAAAAATAAAATGATAAAGTAAAATGTATTTCCCCAAGCTAACTTGAATTTTCTTCCTGAAAATCAAAATGTATTATTGTCATATGTTAGCTATTTTAAGCATTTCTTATGAAATTGTGATTAAAAATTTGATAGTATTTTACAATACATAAGTACATATACTGGGAGAAATTTAAAAAACTGTTAATTCCCTTCCCCAAAGCCAATATATGTCTTATTTAAAAAAAGTTCTTGGTCAGGTTTTGATATACTCTAAAGGACATAAAATATATTTAATTATAGCTTTAAAAAAATCATATAATTAAAAAATACCTTTTAAAGCCTCTTACCATATTTTCATATTTTTAACCCTATTTATTTTCATCCATTCAGAGTTACAGGAAAGTAAGTAATAAGTAAAGTTGAGTATGAAATACATACCACAGGATTCTCAAAAATCTGCCAAAGGTCATTGTTATAATGGGAAGTATTATAATTAGCAGTTGATAGTAGTCTTCCAAATTCGTGTCTGTTAGAAATGTACATAAATACACCCTATATGTCAAAAAATAAGAGTATTAACAATCTTAGAAGAAAGTACAAAAAATACAGTTAACAACAATATATAATATTAATTTCAACTTTTATATTTTCTTTCATGAACATGCATTTTTATTTTTCATCTAAAACATGCATGAGTGAAAATGAGAGAAATAAAATCTTGATTCATTATGAATTCAGCCACCACACAAAACTAACTGCGAGCACGGACACTCAACCGAAAAACCGAAGCGGCAGAATGGACTGTTTGTGTCCCTTTCTCTTTGATCCTAGAGGTAGACATCGAGAAAAATATTCCTGTTTGAAAGCAGAAGTATTTTTAAACATGCAAGTTCAATGAATTGATTGTACCTCTTTTGGCTTCTTTCCCTTTCAAAGAATATATCACATTTTTAAACAAGAATTCAAATGTTAATATTATTTCATCACTCTTTTATTATTTTATTGTCCTAATGTTTAAAAACTGGACACAGATACTGCTCATACATTATAAGGCAGCTAAAGAAACTTAGTCTTATATCCCTGTCCCAAACCAGATAAATGTGGCAACACCACTAAAGTAAGGTTGTTCATTTTGTACCTGTTTTAATAGTAAAAGAGTTAGTTATTAATAATACAAAAAAAATTGTGAAGAGTGCTCGTTTCATTTTTATTGAGATGTATTTTATGCATACTCCTACTTCTTCTCTCCTTTAAAAAAAACAAAAACTAGTGAAACAGATTAATTTAAGTTTCATTTTCTCATCTGTCAACATAAAGTGTAAATCAGCACAAGGAACAGAGCGCTGAACATCACGCAATGCCCACCCCCAGTACACAAAGCTTACAAGCCCATACACAGAGTCAGAACCAATGAATACCAAAAGTTTAACAAGCTAAACAGAAAGAAGACTCTTTAAAAAACTTTACTGTTAGGCAGTACACTATATCTTATATTAATTAAATCAACAAAAACAAATAAAAAGAAATAAAAATAACACCTTTGGGGGGCTGAGCATTTGGAATGTTTCCGGAGTAGGGGAGTCTTTTTCCCTTTGTAAAGTCTAAAATGAAGAGAAGCATTGGGTAAGTTGACCTGCACACCCACTCTCTCAGGTATTCTCAGGTAATAAAATAGCAGCCCTTGATGAAAAGCTGACATTCTGAAATGTCCTTCATAGAAAACATGCAGAACAAGCAAAGCTTATAGTGCACACAAAGAAACCATTCCAGCCTTTTTTTTTTTTTTTTGATGAAACACAAATCCAAGCTCATTCCGTAGAATTTCCATTAGACACAAAGTCAAGACAAAGAAAAAAATGTGTAAGAGAGGCCATTCCAGGATGCGCTGTTGAGTCAAATCAGCCAAACATGAGCACAAATTACAATTACAGAGACTGAGAATATTCAATATAAACAATGCACACAGGTTTTGTAGGAGAAACGAACATATTCAAACAACACATGCCTTATTAAACTAATAAAAAAATACTTGCCAACTCTTTTGATTTTTCCGAAAATTATATTTGTTTACACAAATTTGAATAAAATAATTTAATCCTTTCTAAAACAGAAAATCGTATAAATACATTTTAAAAGATATTTATACACTTTGGAAAACAAATTCTTTTCTACAGTCATTTAAGTTATATAATGAAAGTAGAATAACAATCTATCACTAATTTTTTGGATAGATGAAATATACTCCATACCTCAATCCTTCTCCCTGTTTAGTGGTAAGGAGTGTGGAGACATTGATTTTCAGATAAAAGTATATTCTTAACTTTGTAAATGATCATTTCACCCAGGCTCTACCTAATTAGTTTTAATTAGGTCAAGTTTTCAATACAGAATTTCAAATGGAAGTAAAGGTGAATTTTTAATCAATGAAAAGCTGATTTGTAACAAATTCATGCTGATTATTGAATCCCACTGTTGCTTATGAATTAGTGTAATCACCAGCCTAATTTTTCAAATGTTTCATAGGCAACCATTCACTAATTATTTTCCATAAATGCTCCTAATTCTTCAACACAGAACCAAAAAAATTGGCTAGTATTTACAAATCAGAAAGAAAAGGAACATCAAAAGACAATGGCACATCAACTGGGAAAGCAAGCCATTTTCTGACAGCATCCAGCAAGCCATCAGGATATCCTCACCATTTCTCTAGCATTTCGGCAAAAAGCCATGTCAGGATCCAGTCTATCCCGAACAAAATAGTTCCTTTCATTCATTTCTGATCGAAGAGTCTTTCCTTTAATTAAGTATACATTAGCCATGTATGGGACATTCCATAGCCCTCTGAAAGTAAAGAGAAGAAATTCCAAAATACCACAAATACAAAATACCTGAAGTTTTATTTTTGCTTTAAAAATAAATACCTTGTATGTTTCAAATTTTATCAAAATTATTGAAACAAATTACATGGAAATGCCAATACATTTAATGATATCTGACATATTATACACACATACATATAATTTATATGAGATTATTTGGCATACACTACATTTTTTTGAGACAAATCACTACCTCCCCTAAATAAATTTTATTTTAAAGTTGATATCATTTGACATTTTGGCTGTCACCCCTCAGTTGTTAGAGTATGATATTCTATTGTACAGAAGGTGTTTCCATTTAAGTAATTTGATAGAAAAAGATAATGACATACAACTGGTTTGCTACAGCTAGTTTACACTGGCTTTCCAGAGCTGACTTATAACTTCACTTTGCAAGTCTATGCTGTGTGACTTCACATCAGAAGCTTGAAATCAGCCATGGTAGAAGTATTTACACCATGGAAACTGGCAAACACTACAAGTCAGGACACCCTCCAACCCCAAGAACCAGCTGTTAGACATTTATCAGCACACCACTGAATATAGCCTAAAATTGTCCTAAAATACATTCTCTTGAAATTCATTAAGCCATCTCAAATTTTTGTAAAAAAAAAAGCGGGGGGGGAGATATGAAGAAAGGTACCCAGAAGAACATGGGAGGCACATTATTTTGTCTGTCATTCTTCCCACAGATCCATCTCCTCACTCTGAACAGCCAGGCCCCCTTCCTAAGAACAGTATAAAAAATGATTTGCCTGAAGGAATATATATGCCTGTAGCTTTTAGAGAACAGAAAGGGAAGATCTTGACCAAAACCATGTATATATTGACAAGAATATAACGCCATTTTGTCTTACTAGATGAGCCTCAAGAGAAATGGTTATAAAAATGTATATATTGTGTCATCTGAATTCAGAAATTCATCACATAATAGCATAAACAATAAATATAATTAAAAAAAGAAATCACTGGCAGAGTGTAC
The DNA here is from genome assembly GCA_039655065.1 of Glossophaga mutica. NCBI lineage: Eukaryota > Metazoa > Chordata > Mammalia > Chiroptera > Phyllostomidae > Glossophaga > Glossophaga mutica. The sequence goes on along the minus strand of CM077304.1, from coordinate 167,298,711 downwards.
AGTCTTTCAGTTTTGAAAGAAAACACACAGGTCGTAAGATGTCATTCCTTCATGTAGTTTTTAGATCAAAACCTCTACCTTATTCTAACCCTCACATTTTAGACAATGACAGAAGGTTGGACGAAAATCACCAGTGCCTACAGCACTTAAATAAAATATGAATTCTCTCTTCTACTTCTGTGAACCCTTATTTCTTTTATGCCCACAGTCAATATCAGGCGTATGGTCTATACAAATAATCCCAGAGACAATATAAGTACTTTGAAACAACAGAATACACTTTAATAGTGTTTTCTCAACTATCATGCTTCTTAACTGCAGCTTTATCATATTTATCTCCCTCAAATTTACTATTACTATTTTCACAAACAAAACATCTTTTTACTACTCAGCTGTGGAACAAGTGTGTGATTTTTTTTTTTCTAAATTTAAGGGCACATAGTTTAGTAATGAAAGAATGCTGTCCCTTTTTAATTGGGTTGATGTATTTGAGACACCAGGCAAAGCACTTAATGTCTTGTTCACTCTGGTCTGTTATGCATACAAAAAAATGAATGGCAATCTTCTGTGATATTACCTTACAAAAAACTACTACTTCAGTGGTCATTTTTTAGTTTAAAAAATATCAACTACTGTCTTTAAAGTAAATATCAGTCATGCACACACTTAGTAACAAGTATATTCTTTTCTAATTCTAGAAATTGAAATCAGATACTGATGAGGAAATTGATCTTTAAAGCAGAATATTAGTTATTTTACACAGAAAATACTTTGCAATAGAAAGTGTTGGAAGGTTCTGATGCAGAGTATTGTTTTTATTTGCTCATTTGTAAGTTTTAAAATCTATCAAAACAACCTTCATCCTGGCCACTAACTTTTAACTAAAGAATAATTACTCTGCTAATAGTTGATCATAAGACTGCTACCCATAGTAACTATATATTATCTCTTAGTATGTCCTACAACAGTGAATTTGTTCCTTTAAAGATTTAGAATTTTAAAAACTTTTTTTTGTAAAACACTAATTTATACAAGTATTTCAGGATCCCAAGTAGTCCTCAGGTTTTCAAATTTCCATTAAACATAAAAAAAAGATTCCCTGGCCAAGTAGCTCAGTTGATTGAAGTGTCATCTCATGCACCAAAAGGTTGTGGGTTTGATTCCAGGTAAGGGTGCATACCTAGATTACAGGTTTGATCCTTGGTCAGGGCATGTAGGGGAGGCAACCACTGATGTTTCTCTCACATTGATGTTTCTCTCTCTCTCTCTTTCTTCCTCCCACCCCCAAAGCAATAAACATATCCTCAGGCGAGATTGAAAAAAACAAAGCTATATAGTAAAAAAAACAAAAACAAAACAAAAAACTCCAATAATATTAATAAGACCCCATCTCTATATCACAGTATTTTACATTAAAAAGATTAAATTAAGTAACTTACACTCTATTCCCTTGAACAATATCCACATAATCTTCAGATCGAGCATAATATCCATCAGGACTAAGTGCTCCCCAGAAGTTGGACCACAGCTTTCCATGGCGAGTTACAAGAGGAGCAATGATCTTCCTAAAGTGAAAGAAAAAAAATCCAGGTAACTATTTTTTCTTAAATGACCACACAATTATGTGTCTGGACTTTGCATGACACACATAACAATAAAGTTCATTTAACACACATGCAGTTTGTCGAAAAAACTAAAATAGAGAAATTTCTTCCCAACATTTTTCTTAAATAAGTACACTACTGATTTTCAATGGTATTTCTTTAAAAGACTACAAAACTAACTCAAAATGTGAATGAAAGTATAAAAAGGACTTTTAAAAGACCCTTACTTATGTCCAAAAAGTGAAACTACTTTAATTATTTCAGAAACTGTACTATATAAAATCAAATGTTTTCACTGTCATTAGAGAAACATAATAATCCCTGGTGCATTCAGGTATCCAATAAATATCTTGAATAAAGAAAGGAATGATGATGAGCTAAAATATCTGTAAATGAGCCAGTTTTCCTGAAGTTGAGTCTCACTTTAGCATTTGTTTCCATTTTGTACAACTTCGAAAATGGGTTGTGCTAACGCTGGCAACATGGAACATTTGTCTGGTCCTTTATAACTATTTCAGAAGACAAAAGAGACAGTAACTGCCGTAGCACTCCACCTGCCAGGAAATAGTCTCTTTGAGATAATCACATGTGACAAATCCAAAACATGTCATACTTCTTCTTAGGAAAATCTAATCTATAATGTGTCAACATTTTACAAATAAGGTAACAAAATCTAAAGTTCCTCTAGAATTACTTCTAAAATACAGTCCACTATAGTGGTATCTCAGTTTTTAAAAAAAGCCCACAAAACTCCTCCAAGAGAAAGCTTATGGCCAAACCACTGTCCATGAAAAAAATCTATTCTACGACACGCCAATCTTGTGAAGGCCAGGTGCGCCCCTTCTCTTACCCACAGAACAGTGAGACTTACTCTACAAAATACACAGCATGCAAAATAGTAATCCTGGTTTAATTTTTCCTGGTTCCTATTAAAATGAAATGTTAACCAGAAACACTTATATTTTGTTTTAAGTTACATAAATAACAAATTAGAATCTATGTATTATGTTTATTTAAGAAGCGATAATTCAATGTCAATAATGGACAAGATTAAATATTTAATATAAAAAAATTAAAATCTCAGCTGCCTCCCAAAGATAGTCAAGCAAAGAAATGCAGAAAATCAAAATCCATGTGTGGTGTGCCTACTGTTTCTGAGAATGAAAATACAGGAATAACAGCTGGGGGCGATTACATGCACTAAACAACTCAAGGAGTAAAATTTGGGGCAAGGCAGCAAACAGCAGAGGTAGGAGGAGAGGGAAAAGAGGACTAGATGAAATGCTGGAAAGCCTCGTGCCCTAAGATGTGACCCATCCCCTGCTCCTCTAGCCTTCGGGCAAGTCTACTGAATCTGCAAAAGTCTTGGTATATATAAATGAGCTGCGGAAACTACATGCTTAGTTATTAAGTGCCACGATACATGTAGTATCTACAGGAGAGTATCGTGTGAACCTAACCCTTTGAAAATTAACAGAAATTTATGAAACTGGAGAAAGAACCAAAGTTTCACTGAATCTTATGAAGGAAATTTTATATTTTACAAGGCTTAAAATATTAGATTGATTTTAAGGGGGGATATACATTCAATGTAGAGGATGAATCCAATAACAGTTCACTATAAGAATTAATGTGTCATATAATAAAAACATCTAAATATTATTAGAAGTATATGTATATTACAAGTATTGAATATCAGAAAATTAAGATGGAAATTTCAAGAAAATATTACTAAATTCCACTGGTTTTAAAAATTACAAATTGTAATTTTATTCATGTTTTTCCTTGTATAATGAATAAAACCTTATATGTATGATTTAAAAAATTACCTGCAATTTATACTTATCTTAGATAGATATATATCTACTCATAGTTATGTAGTGGAGCTGTATATGCAAATTAATACTGAGAAGTCTTAGATTTTGAAATAATAACCGAATTCTCACATTGATAGGTCATTTACATATAGGGTAAGTTAGTACAGAATAATAAATTTCTCACATATTTTATGCAGTAAAATAAAAAGTAATATTTCATTGCTAACTATTCTGTCATGAGAAATAATTGCATTAATATATGTAAATATATTTAGAGAAACCCTGGCACTTAGTAACTATTTACTAAAGGTGAGCCATTAGTACATATGTTAATAATACTCTTATTAGTGGTAACAGTAGCATTAATAAGTGAAGGTTTACTGTCATTATAAGCTGGTATAGATGGTATCTTTGTCCCATTTCAATTCAGTTATATGAAAACAGGTATATCATTGTAGTTTTAATTTGCATCTCTCTGATAGCTAGAGATATCAAGCATCTTTTCATGTGTCTCTGGATCCTCTGTATGTCCTCCTTGGAGAAGTGTCTGTTCAAATCCTTTGCCCATTTTTTAATTGGGTTGCTTGTCTTCTTAGAGTAGAGTCTTGTAAGTTCTTTATATATTTTGGAGATTAATCCCTTGTCTGAGGTATCATTGTCAAATATGTTTTCCCATACAGTTGGTTCTCTTTTTATTTTAATACTGTTTTCTTTAGCTGTGCAGAAGCTTTTTATTTTGATGAGATCCCATTTGTTTATTCTTTCCTTTATGTCCCTTGCTCTAGGGGACGGGACGTATCAGTGAAAATATTGCTGCACAAATTAAAACTACAATGAGATACCACTTGACACCAGTCAGAATGGCCTTCATAAACAAAGCAACAAATAGCAAGTGTTGGAGAGGTTGTGCAGAAAAGGGGACCCTAGTGCACTCTTGGTGGTATTGCAGACTGGTACAACCACTATGGAAAGCAGTATGGAATTTTCTAAGAAAACTGAAAATGGACATACCTTTTGACCCAGCAATTCCACTGCTTGGATTATATCCTAAGAACCCTGAAACACCAATCCAAAAGAATCTACGCACCCCTATGTTCATAGCAGCACAATTTACAATAGCCAAGTGCTGGAAGCAACCTAGGTACCCATCAGTTAATGAATGGATCAAAAAACTGTGGTACATTTACACAATGGAATTCTATGCAGCAGAAAGAAAGAAGGAGCTCCTACCCTTTGCGACAGCATGGAAGGAATTGGAGAGTATCATGCTAAGTGAAATAAGCCAGGCAGTGAAAGACAAATACCATATGATCTCACCTTTAACAGGAAGCTAGTCAACAGAACAGACAAACAAGCATAATATAGACAAGGACACTGAATTTGAGAACGGTCTGACAGTGTCCAGAGGGGGAGGGGAGGGAATTTCGGGGGAAAAGCGGAACGGTTTGGAGCAACAAGTATAAAGGACTCATGGACAAAAACTATGGGGGGTGGAAATGGGAGGAAGGTGGGGAGGGCTGGGATGGTGGGCTGGGGCGGGGTAAAAGACAGAAAACTGTACAATATCAACAATTAAAAAATACTGAAAAAAAAAGAAAACAGGTATAGATCAGTAATAATTAGTTCAGTACTAAATAAAACCTCAGATCTGGCTGTGAAAAAATTTGTACCTCTGAAATTTCAACTTCTAAGAACTACAACTCTCTTTGTAACAACTTTTTAGGTCAAAAGTTTTATGAAATTCTACTTTAAAAATATCTACAGAGTAATGGCTGGTGTGGCTCAGTGGATTGAGTGACAGCCTGCAAACCAAAGGGTCCCAAGTTTGATTCCCAGTCAGGGCACATGCTTGGGTTGCGGGCCAGATCCCCAGTGGGGGTGCCTGAGGGGTAACCACCCATTGATGTTTCTCTCCTTCTCTTTCTCTTTCCTTTCTCCCCTCTAAAAATAAAATCTTTTTTAAAAATTATCTTTAAACAAAGTTCTACAGAAAATTTAAAAATTCCAAATTTTACTTCTATCAGATTCAATTTCACCTATCTTTAGACAGAAAAAATAAGGCAAGTATACTTTGACAAATATCACATTTGTGATTGTAACTAATAATAAATACTTCTAATTTTTATTAGATTATTTTCTATTTGACTCCTTTAAAAGAAAACTAATTAGAATTGAAAGCTTATAAGGTATAGAAAATACTTAGTGTGAGTTCCCTCAACTTGCTCCTCCCTATCTGTTCATCCTACAGACGTCTTTATAGTGTGTCTACACCAAGGAAGAAAATGGTCATTGTTTAAAATATAAATTGACATTGAATTTTATATAGTACCTGTTTTGTTCAATCAAAATCTTTAAAGTTCTTGGATTTGTCAAAACAACATCTGCATCCACACTAAAGTAATAATCACAGCTGTCATCCTGACGGCAAAAATCCCTGACATAAAAAAAAGAAATACAAATTAGAAAAAATAAATATTTGCTGTTGAAAAATGTTAATATAAACCATATATATAAATTAAAGTTTATCTAACATAGTTTTCTAATAAAAATAATGAGACAATATCCAAAAGGGTAAGTATTGTTTTGAATTTCAAAATGGTCAGTTTATCAACACACATGTTCACTGGCAGATCAACACCAAAAATTTTAGGCCAGGTGAAATATGTTTTCAGCTAGTAAATATTTTAGAACATAAAACAGGTCAGAATAGCAACTTAGAATTAAATTCTTTCTGAAATGGAAAAATAACTTACCCCAATGTATTCATCAATTTTTTTCAAAAAATCAAACTGTTTTTGTCCATGCACACGAGCACACGCACACACAAACACACCCTGCACAATCTCAGCTGCCCCGCAACTCAGGTTTCAGTGACTCCTACAGATCCAGATCAATTCCTCTTCAGGTATTAGCTTTTTTTAAAACTTGATTTGCATGGGATTCTTTCTAAGACTACTTACTCCCTTGCTTCTTACCGGGGACACTGACTATAATGTTGCTTTTCTTGGGAGAATGTGCTGTGTTCTATCAGGACTCCATGGAACGTACCACTTGAAAACCTTCCCACTACCACGGTTTCTGCATTTCAGGTCCTTTCCTTCCGGACTCTCAGATACCACTTTCAGCTACTGTCAGTGTGTACCTCTACACCACATTGGTTCCTAACTAACCATCAAACTAGTACCCAGGCAGTAAACTAGTTAAAACTGTACAAATAATAAAAAAAAAATAAGTTTTGAATGTGGACCCAAGAGTTCTTGAAGAAAACAAGTTATGTAACCACTAATAAAGATATAAGTTTGGCCCTGGCTGGTGTAGCTCAGTGGATTGAGCGCGGGCCTGCGAACCGAAGGATTGCGGTTCGATTCCCAGTCAGGGCACATGCCTGGGTTGCCAGGCCAGTTCCCGGCAGGGGACATACAAGAGGCAACCGCACATTGATGTTTCTCTCCCTCTCTCCTTCCCTTCCCCTCTGAAGATAAATAAATAAAATCTAAAAGGAAAAAAATATTACAAAAAAAAAAGATATAAGTTTGGTTTTCCAGAGACCTGTTTCCCGACATCCCCCTACCCCCTACACCCAGCAGCATCTGCTATGCTGAGCCCTCGGCTTTCACAGCACAAAACAAGGAGTCACCATGACTGTTCACCCCTTCATCAGCTGTTATTAACCCACTGCCTGCAATATTCAACTACCATTTATTACCAGAATTGTATTAGTAATCTCTCAGAAGTATTGAAAGGGTTAAACAGAGGACCTAAAATATTTCTTCTTGTATCAGTAGCTAACTAGAATGCAGAAACATCCTTTTTTCCCTTAGTCTGAAACACTCATTTCTACCACACACAACCTTCACAGAGTAGACATTTAAATCACTGCTTACATATGTCATACTATACACTTGTCTGTGTATTTCTTAATCTTGATCTTAAGTTCAATTAATAGCTTGATTAAATACATGGATGCTTAGCCATTAAAATAAAAATGAAAGTAACTTCTCCCCCCTTACACACAAATGCAAATAGTCTAACAGCAGAAGGTGCTCACACCTGTGCACAACTCACATGCACACACATATAACTGAGACATTAAAGGTAGGGTACGAATTTTTTTAAGGTTTTCTTTTAAGTTTCTTTAGTAGAAATTGTTGAAATTTATTAAAACATACATTCCCATGTTTCTGGCTTCAGCTTGACTTAGATTTTCTTCTGGTCCTACTATTTTTATAGTACTGATTTCATGTTTAGCTGTATCAAAAAATACCTTGATGTCCTTTTCATGATAAACTTCCTGTAAAATATTTAAAAAATAGAAAATCAGTGAGAAAAATAAGACAATAAGATGACTGAAGTATTCATATGTAGGGATGGGTTCACATTCACAGTGGTGAATGCCATAGTTTACATCATCACACCATTACAGACAAAACCATGACCAAATTAGACTTATTTAAACATTACCTGTCACATATACAATCTAAAATAGACCCATATTCATATTTTTAAAGAGAAGATACTTTAATATCACTGTAACATTTATTCCTAGACAGGTGATTACATAAATATTTAAATCCTGGGTGCTACAAAGTGTTTCCAACTGGGGGTCAGGAGAAGGTTGCGGAAGTGGTTTATGGCCTGAGAATGATAGACATGTGCTGTAAAATATCCATTAAAAATACATGTTAGGTCTAATAGATACTAATCCAAGTGATAAATAATAATTTTATAAAATGAATACCAGTGTTACAATATCTGTGACACCGGAGAGAAAACATAATGGTCATATATAAAACTGGTTTTACAAAAACAGTATTTAACAAAATTTTGTTGATGGGAAAACTATCAACACAAAATCATCAAATTAGTTTCATTACACTGTGCAAAAACTTCAATTAAGATAAACTGTCTCCCTCAGAGCATTTCAGAGCTTTTTATGTATCAAGTCTCATTAACTATTTTAAAAAACTTTTTATGGTTGTTAATACTTATCATATAAAGGCTACACAGAGCTAATTATAAATAAAAGAAGATAAAAATCTCTGCTATCAAAGAGTTTTAGGTCTTCCTATGAAAGGAGAAAAAGTACAATTAAAATACAATGCAGGCTGGGGCAAACCTAAGCTTAAGGTTGTTCATATGGAAAATAATACAATAATTAATAATAACACAAAAATAAATTCTGTTTCATGTACTCACACCTATTTTTGCTCTGCCCTGTACATAAAAAACAAAACACTTTAATGTAAGAATATACACTACAACACATTTTACAAAGCAAATGCTCAATGATTTACCCTTTAAAACTTATTTTTGCTGGCTTTCTGTAAATTTAAAACATTCTCTGGGAAAGGCAAATGATTAGATGGCATGTACATTTGGAAACAAGAAGAGTGGTAAAGAAGAAGTATTTGGACAGAGAGAGAGAAAATAGCATACTTCACAGCAATGGAGTTTTTCTTGATGATGTTAAATACCAACTGTTTTAACAGGAAAGAGACACGTTCATAGCGTCTGTGAGAGGTGTTTGAGAGGCTCTGAATATTTCTGAAGGAAATGATAATATCAAATCCTATGGGGAAGATCATGCAATTGTGTGATTAATCAAACAATACTCTACCTAGAAGATATTTCAAGTTTTAATGTTATGGTATTACCATACACTAAAAACAACTAATGACAGGTTCTATAAAACAAAGTACCAGAACTAACCCAAAGGTACAGAAATATAAGGCCCTCTGGCATCTCTTTATTATACATTAAGTTGATCGACAAAAAATGGCTGGTGTTCAACCATTTTTGATCCACAAAAACTGTCAATTTGATGAAGCTCATCCCAATATTACGATACTAGTTTGTAGACTCATCCTTACGTCTGAAAAAGGCAGGGAAGTAATTACTCCAAAAGTCCCCTATGTAATTTAACCCCATGGATTTTTTCAGACACAAATAGAATATAACAACTAGCTCCAAAGAAAATAAAAGATATATTTTACATAAAATATTCATTTATCAAATACTTACTTTGTTATGAATAAATACTTTAAGTGCTTCTTTTGGGTAATCCAGGGTCAGTAATGTGTCCAGAAATCGAGGTAGGAAAGGGGTTGGTTGCTCAATAAAAATACCTATTGTTACATTTGGATACACCTTCATTTTACAGCAAACATAAGAAAAAATTATCATTAGTGTTGTTTTATTTTAAATTCTATTTAAGTCTTACTCAGAACAACATGAAATATACTAGAATATAAATTCAATGTAATCAGCTAAATTTGAACGGCCCTATGGCAATTCTCTAACATTGGAAATACATTTTTGTAGACCCCATCAAAGTGACTGATTTTACTCAATCACAACTCGTCATTGTGAATTAGGTTTGAAAGGAAATTCACTCTCATATTTACTATATGGGTATAATTAAAGATACTGTGTACTCTAATACACAATGCTCCCTTTATGGTAGTCCTTAAAGAAACATCTTTCAGATCTAAATCTATTTTAATTATTTTATCTAAAATTAGAAAGTTAATTTGTTTCTCCTTTTGTTCCCATGGCTTAGAAGTTTGGTGGTTAATTTGAAGCTCAAATAAAGAAATTAAGGAGGTCTTAAGCCTTTATTTCTATTCTTGAATGTCTCCCTTAATCTCATTTTATTATGTGTAACCTAATTTTCTATGTATAATATTATAATAAAGTAAAATAAATTATTTTGGTTCATTATATTATATATAGAAAAGCTATTTTCTTTTTTTAAGTATGTTTCATTGATTATGCTATTTCAGTAGTCCCATATTTTTTCTCCCCTTTATTCCCCTCAGCCCTGCACACCCCCTCCCTCCAGCACTGCCTCTCTTAGTTCATGTCCATGGGTGTACATACAACTTCTTTGGTTTCTCCATTTTCTATACAATTCTGAACCTCCCCCTGTCTATTTTGTACCTGCCATTTATGGTCCTTATTCCCTGTACCTCTGCTCCCTTTCTCCTCATTACCCCTCTCCATTGATAACACTCCATGTGATCTCCATTTCTGTGGTTCTGTTCCTGTTCTAGTTGTTTGCTTGGTTTGTTTTTGTTTTTTAAGTTCAGTTGTTGATAGCTGTGAATTTGTTGTCATTTTACTGTTCACACTTTTGATCTTCTTTTTCTTAGATAAGTCCCTTTAACATTTCATATAATAAGGGCTTGGTGATTATGAACTCCTTTAACTTGACCTTATCTGGGAAGCACTTTATCTGCCCTCCAGCTTTGCTGGATAGAATATTCTTGGATATAAGTCCTTGCCATTCATGATTTCAATACTTCTTTCCAGCCTTTCTTGCCTGCAAGGTTTCTTTTGAGAAATCAGCTGATAGTCTTATGGGAACTCCTTTGTAGGTAACTGTCTCCTTTTCTCTTGCTACTTTTAAGATGCTCTTATTTTTAATCTTGTAACTTAATTATAATGTGCCTTGGTGTGTCCCTCCTTGAGTGCAAATTTTGGGGACCCTCTGGGCTTCTTGGACTTCCTGGAAGTCAATTTCCTGCACCAGATTAGGGAAGTTCTCCTTCATTACTTTTTTCAAAAAGTTTTCAATTTCTTGCTCTTCCTCTTCTCCTTCTGGCACCCCTGATTCAGATGATGGGATGTTTAAAGTTGTCCCAGAGGTTCCTAAGCCTCTCCTCATTTTTTTGAATTCCTGTTTCTTCATTCTGCTCAATTTGAATGTTTACTTCTTCATGTTCCAAATCATTGATTTGAGTCCCAGTTTCCTTCCCTCCACTGTTGGTTCCCTATACATTTTTCTTTATTTCACTTTTCAAATCCTTCACTTCTTCCTCTATTTTGTGACCATACTTAATCATTTCTGTGAGCATCCTGATTACCAGTGTTTTGAACCCTTCATCTGATAGGTTGGCTATCTACTCATCACTTAGTTCTATTTTTGGAGCTTTTATCTATTCTTTCATTTGGGCCATATTTCTTTGTCTTGGCATACCTGTTACATAGTGAGGGGGCAGGGCCTTAGGTATTCACCAGGGTAGGGCAACCCACTTCATTGTGCTGTGGCGCTACCTTTGGGGGAAGGTCTGAGAAAGAACAATGCCACTAGCTTAGCTCTCACCCTACTTTCAGTAACTTTTCCCACTACCCACAAGCAAATTGGGCCCTTCTGGCCCTGATTTCCAGGTGGGTGGGTTTGTGTACATTCTAGGACCCTGTGGACCCCTCCAATGAACTCTCCTGTGAGCCTGGGAGTTTCTCCCACCACAACCCCCACAGATTTTTACAGCCAAAGGTTTTAAGGCTCTATTTCCCCACGCTGGAACCCTGGGTTGCGTGGTCTGTCTCATTCCCCAGTTGTTCCCCCCAGTTTATCCACATGGCATGAGAATGTGGGACTGCCCAGTCCACCAGCTGCTGCCTTGCTGCACGTCCTCCCTGCCCCGGCTGCCTGTCTCTGCTCCTCTCTGCCCCTCCTCCCAGTCTGGATGACTGTTTCTTCTTTAACTCCTTGGTTGTTGAACTTCCATACAGTTCAATTTTCACGCAGTTCTGGTTGTTTTTTTGTTTTTAAATGGGTTGTTGTCCTTCTTTTGGTTGTGTGAGGAGGCAAAGTATATCTACCTACACCTCCATCTTGGCCCCCCAAAAAGCTATTTTCTTTCACTAATACATTTTATCTTATTGTACCTTTTTTTATATATTTTCTCCAATACTCCAGGTATGTTTTAGAGGACAGTTTATCTTTCATTCATTGCATGTCAACTTCTGAAATATCTGTCAGTCCTTGTAATAAGCAACATTTAAAAAAAGAAATGAAAGTTCCTTGCTTTAACTTTCATACAGTGATGAACGAAGATTTTACTTTGGGTGGTAGGCACACAATGCAATATATAGATGGTGCATCATAAAATAAACCTATATAATTTTAGTAGCTAATTTTACCCCCCCCCCAATAAATTAAATTTTAAAAAAGATAGCTACTCAAGGAAAAATTAAAAAAATAAAGAAAATTAAAAGCTCCTAACTGTGCATAAGTTAATCTTTATTCTCCTTTTAGACAGTTATATGAACAGAATCTGGTACAATGAGAGTGTTATATATTTGCATGGGTTCAGGAGTTACTGCAAATTTTATTTCCATCTATTCATTCTACTTATCTGGCATTCTGTAAATACTCAATAAGCTTATGGTGAATGAAGGAAGGAATTAACCTTAATGACCAAAATCATCCCTAGAATCCATACACATAATAGACTTCCAAGTTACAAGAGCAATTTTTTGGAAGAAAACTAGTACTATAGAATATCTAAAAACTGCGCTGGTATTGACAGAAAAATTCATAAAAATGTATTTTCAATTGATCATTTACCCTAAAAGTGTAAATGATAAACTATAGCATATTCTCTATAAAATATCTACAGGTTAAGGCAAAAGTAGGTTTACAGTTGTATGTGAAACAGAATTTATTATTGTATTGTTATATATTAATTATTGTTTCTTTTTTTATTTTAAAGATTTTATTTAATTTTTTAGAGGGGAATGGAAGGAGAAAGAGAGGGAAAGAAACATCAATGTGTGGTCGCCTCTCATGCGCCCCCTACTAGGGACCTGGCCCACAACCCAGGCATGTGCCCTGACTGGGAATCGAAGCAGCGACCCTTTGCTTCACAGGCCCACACTCAACCCACTGAGCCACACCAGCAAGGGTTGCTTCATTTTCCATACAAACAACTGTAAACCTACTTTTTCCTCACCCTATGCATATAAGTAACACTGTGCATGGCATATATGATGTAAATGACATCCAGGCAAAATTACACAGTGATCAAGAATATGGACCTGGAGCCAGACTGCCTAAATTTAAAGCCTACCTCCAACACAAAAATATTATATGCCCTTAAGTGAGTTACTTAACATACATATACTTCATTTTTCTCATCATAAAACACAGTCAATAGTACTATCTACTGAAAAAATTTTATGCAGTTTAAGTAAATTAATGTATGTAAAATTCTTGAAATAGTCCTTAGTTATACAATAATATATTATTCTTAAATCAAATTTAAAATCAAGCACAAATAAAATGAGTCAATAAAAATGCTGAAGAACTATAACTATTTTTTCCTCAATGCTTTTATCAGGTTAGCAGACTAAAATTAAACAAGAATACCCAATCATAGCAAGTTATTAAATATTAACAACAAAACCCCTTTTATTGGAGTCAATTATTAATTGGCTTTGCTTTCAAAAATAGTTCAGATATACATAAATCTACCAATTTTCTTAATCATGTTTTAGCTTTATAAATCCAATACTACTTATCAAAACTATACAATAACATGCCCCCCGTTCTTTTTACAAATCACTATACTTCATGGCAACATCTTTTTTCTTACTACATTTCATCAGTCAATTCCACTTACATTTACTGCAGACAAGTCAATTGTATCCAGTTCACAGAAAGTGCAGCCTTTTTCCTGTGTCCATGCATTAGGCACATAGTTCCCAAAATAATTCAGGAGAATCTAGTGAATGAAGGAGAACTGTGTTAACAAAAGTTATCCTCTGCTTTCAAGGTACTTTCATTCCATGTAGCTGGTATATGCGACTGGGTAGATTCCTTTAATAACTGTATTAACATCTATCACTTAGAGGTCCACACTGAACATTATCTCCAGACAATGAATCATAAAGCAGGTCAAACTTTGTCTAGAAATGCCAAAAAATGCTTCATAAACCATAAAGGTCATTTAATTTATTATATAGGGGATGATACCAGAAGAGACACAATTAAAGAAATCTGTCAAACAATGAAACAGTTTTATTGAGCTAATGAGACTTACCAGAAAAACACCACAAATAAGAGCAGTCACATGAAGAGTAAGTTGGTAACAAGACTGATGTTTATAAGGATCAACACAGACAGCTACAGCAAATTGGGGCAGTGTCAGGGTGACCTCTTACCCACCATCACCACACAAAGCAAATACTACAAAATTTATCACCAAAGGCACTAAAATATGCTGTCTACTATAAAATAGGCTTCTGGAGCACTGATTTTAGGAAAAGAAAACTTGCAAATTAAAATAGATCTAAAATAAACTGCTAATTACAGCCACATCGCAGATCCTATCAACAAAAAGCTCAAGTACAATAACGCTTCACCCCTTTCAGACCTAGCAGAGCATCTCCTTTGTGACTCACCCTCTCCCCTACTCCTTACGCACCTACTGGCTGGCATTGCTTTTTTCTACAAAGTCTGTGTCCTTGTGTTCTGGATGAGGGAGCAGGTAGAGAAGATGGGTGGAAAAAACATAAACACACTAAAATATGTTCTCAGCCCTCAGACAAATCTTGAATATCCATAGATTTGAACATCTTACGAAAAATTCTTCTGATTTACTTAAAAAAATTACTGCACTTTCTACTGCAATACCAATACTTATAGTGGTATGAACATCTCCAGATTTTTATTCTACTATTTCTTTTCACAAAGTACTTCACTTCAAGACAGTGGAACCGTAGCAAACTAGCTTTCGCTGTGACTTTACTTTTAACAGGAAGCACCTAAAATCCTTGTTATGCTATATAATCATTGACTTTTGAGTGGAAAGGTGAGATGGACTCAAAAAAAGAAAAAGGCAGTGGTCAAAAACATACAGAACTGCCAAATAAGTTTTTCTAGCTTCCTAAGACCAGAGAAAACATCTTAAGGTATAGAACAATTGAGGTAATCAGTCCAGTATCATTCCACAAAAATCCTCCAAAATATTTGAGATTCCATCCAAATATTTCTACTGAACTGAAACTAAAACATACTGTTAAGACACATGCAGTATTAATTACAGTGGGAAAATCTCTGTTAAATACGGCACACCTAGTTACATTCAATCTGCACAGCACACCGAGGACATGAACAGCAACTGACTCATTCACATTTCTTATGAACTACATGACATTTCAGGAAACGAATTACAAGGCAGGAAATACGCAGTTCTGGCATTTGTTAACGACATTTCAAGAGTCAGCATGGTCACTTTAATGTGCCTCTATAACAAAAAATAATTATTTGGCTGCTGTCAAAACACAGATGCAAATATTAATTTAATCATTCATGTTCTGTACAAAATTATGGTTTTGAAGGAAGAAAATAAAGCGATTCATGTGAAAATAAATTCTTTATTTAGCATAATGTGTGAAAGAGATTTTTAAGGCAAGTGGGAGATACACAGTTTTGTTTAAAACATCCTGGGAAAGAATTGTTTTTTAAGTAAGAAGAAAATCCCCCAAACAGCTGGTTGTCTCTAAAATTCCCATCTACATATACTTGGCTTAGAAATCTCAACAAACATTAAATATTTATTTCATGAATTATTGATCAGTCTATTAGGTTCCCAATGTGAATATGAAAATAAGCCAACATTTTTTGAAAAGGTCTGAGCATAAAAGGCGTTATCTTTAGTTCTCAAAATCTAAACTTTATTTCATAACCTCTGTACTTTCGCCTGGAAACCTCCCTCTTGGATTTCTCACCACACAGGCAGAGGTCATCCACTACTGCAGCCTTCCCTTTACATCTGTTTTCTTCACTAAAAACCAGACATTTATGCTGGCAGCTTGGAACAGTGCGGGAAACTGTTTATGTATTTAGGCTGTTCTGGGAAGCCCTTAGCTACTAGGTGGCAGTCCTGTCCTGATTCCCCTTTCACAATATCAAGATGTTGCCAAGTATAATGTCATTTCATTGGCAAAGAAACGGTTCCAACTCCATCCTTTCTTTTTCTTCAAATCATTCAATTATTCAAGGTCACAGTAACCCAAGCATGGTAGTTCTTATGCAAAAAAAATAAATTTTTATTGCAAATCTAAATAGTTTCAGGAATGACTTATTTTCATGTGCAAATTAGGTGACATGATCTTGTTCTGTTTGTATGAAAATGCCACCACTTTCATAATGATTACTTTAAGATGTATATTATCTGATATTTAAAAGAAAAGTTTCAGTATGTCATCTTTTCTTAGGGCTGAGTAGAAGTCTGTGTATATAGGGACCACATCTTAATCCAGTCATCTATCAAAGGACACTTGGGTTGTTGAAAACATGAATAATGATGCAATGAACAGAAGGGTGCATATATCTTTATGAATAAATGACTTGAAAATTTTCAGGTAGATACCAAGAAGAATCATATGGTAACTCTATTCTTAATTTTTTGAGGCACCTCCACACTGTTTTCCATAGTGGCTGCACCAGTTTACATTCCCACCAGCAGTGAATAAAGGTTCCTTTTTTCCCCACAACCTCTCCAACACTTGTTAATAACAGACATTCTAACAGGTGTGAGGTGGTATCTCATTATAGTTTTGATTTGCATTTCCCTAATAGCTAGTGAAGCTGAACATATCTGCCTATATCTGTTGGTCATTTGTATGTCTTCTTGAGAGAAATGCCTCTGCCCATTTTTTAATTGGATTGTTTGTTTGTTTGGTGGTGAGCTGCTTGCATTCTTTATATATTTTGGATATCAACCCCTTGTCAAAGCTGTTGCTCACAAATATCTTCCCCCACTCGTAATAAAATAAACACCTTAGGAGCATGTGAGATCTTGCTCCCTGGCTTATGTCATCAGTTTGGCTCAAATAAACTCTTACAAAAGTTGTCCCAAAAAAGCATCTTAAAAAAAAAAAAATGAAGCCCTGGCTGGTGTGGCTCAGTGGATTGAGTGCCAGTCTGTGAACCAAAGGGTCACCAGTTCAATTCCCAGTCAGGGCATATGCCTGGGTTGCAGGCCAGGTCCCCAGTAGGGGGTGCATGAGAGGCAACCATACACTGATGTTTCTCTCCCTCTCTTTCTCCCTCCCTTTCACTCTCCCTAAAAATAAATAAAATACAATCATTATTAAAAAATATGAAAAGCAGACTGAAATGGCCTCAATAAAATGATCAAACTTATGTTTTTTAAAAAAGCATCTTATATTACCAACAATGAATTAGCTTTAAGAATAAAAAGTGAAGCTTTAAACCAGAAATCATTGTTTCTATCTAAAAACTGATTTATATTAGATTTTATCTAGATAAAGACAAAAATTACATCAAATACAGAAATATATTTCAAATAAAAGGCTACTTAAAAAACACAAAACTTTATAAACCATTATGAAAAGAAATAAAAAATAAGAATGTTCATAGATATATACTGAAAAGACATAAAACGGAAAACAGCTATGAATGAAAACAATATGGGAGGTTAATGGGATTTTAAGTGATTTTTATGTATAAATTGTTCTTCCTAATAATAGCATAATATTTAGAGACAGTAACTAAGAAATAAACTCCTTTTTATACACTTCAGTCTATAAACACACTACAAACAATTTATCATTTACAGCTTACATGTATACAGAAGTTCCCCATCAATCATGGTTTAATTCTCTGGGGTTTCAGTTGCCCTGATCAACCTCAATCCGAAATAGTAAAATAAAAATTCCAGAATAATCAATCATAAGTTTTAAATTGTGCATTGTTCCAAGGAGCATAATGAACTCTTGAGTCACCCTACTCCTACCCAGGATATGAATCATCCCTTTGGTCCAGTTATCAAACCTGTTCATGCTCCTCACCAGTCTAGTCACTAAGTGGTTAGTTATTGAGTAGCCTTCTCAGATAGCAGGTCAATTGTCATGGTATCACAGTGGCTGTGTTCAGGTAATTCTTATTTTACTCAATAGTGGCCACAAAGTGCAGGAGTAGTGATGCTGGCCATGTGTATGTGACAAAGAGAAGCAATAAGTGCTTCTTTAAGTGAAAAGATATATATGTATAGGAAGAAACACTATATATAAGGTTCGGTGTTAACCGCAGTTTCAGGCATCCATGGGTGGTCTTGGAACATATCCCCTGCAAATGAGGGTGGACCACTGTATTACAGCTTAGGTATTAGTGAGTTCAATATTATGGCACAAAAACCACTGGCATTATACTCATTCCTCACTAAATAATAACTAAAATTAACTTATAAAACCTCATTTAAAAATCCTTTCAACTTCCATGATTAAGAGTTATATCTAAAGAATAACCTATTTTCTTTTCCTGTTAGCCTGGACACAGGGGAAAGTGTAATATATCCATGTACCTATATTTAACTTTAATGTAATATTACTAAAAAGTATTAGCATTGATTGAATGCTTATTTATACAATTTTTTCAAATTTTTATATTATACCAAATAACAAAAAGACATCATATTTCACATTTTGTGGTCAAATAAAATCACAGAAAGACAGACTAGACAGGATTATGTCAGAGAAAATACTGTGAGATCATCACACTGTTTAAATTACAGAATCAGTGATAGGCCAAACTGAGAATGTTTCCCAGAAGATTTAAAATTCCTTAATGTTAGGTGAGGGCTCCATAGCTCAGGGGTTAGAGCACTGGTCTTGTAAAATTGCTTAGTGCACGTAAGTCTTTCTAAATGACTGAGGACTGGTGATCCCCTTTTGTGAGAAATCCATTAGTCACTTTGTAAAACTCCAGTCAGATTACCCTGGGAATTCGGAAAGAATTGTTGATCACATTGAAAGCCCTGAACCCACAATAGCTAAATTCTCAGGACCAAGCTCCCTCTTTTAAGGACTTCTAAATTTGATTAAAATACTACATTACCAACAAGGAATAGCACACTATTTAGTTATAGGAGATGTCTGTTTATATAAGCCCTTGCCTCAGGGGCACCAAGACATCAGACAGAGAGCTAAAAGAGAAACTGCCACATGCCCAAACACACACACACACACACACACACACACACACACGCTGGAAAGGGCTGCATAGACAAAATCTGTCCATTTATCAAATTTGCCTAATGACAGTTATAGTGAGCCACAGCAATTTTACGACTATTTTGTCCTTCCAGGAAAAAAAAAGTGTTAACGTCTAAGTCTTAAAAGTCTTACTCTCAAGAATAATGCTGGATCATTATGCTGTTTAGATTCTGACATTCAAATCCCACTTACATAAAGGCTAATGTAGGCTACACCTGTGCTGAATGCCAGGGAAACAAAAAGTGAATGGGACAGGTGTGAGTTCTGTAATTCCTAGGCTAAAGGCCTAGTAAGTGAGACAAAAAAAAAACAGGTAAATTCCATCACTGTCCTGTGTGTGGTATGTACTATGAGGAACAAAGTCCCAGCTACTATAAAAGCATGCACAGGAGTAAAGACGAAGCTAACAGCTAAAAGGTGACAAGACACAGCAGATGGGTACAGGAATGGGAATTAGGGGCAGAGGATTCCAGAATGAGTGAAATGCACATACGAAACTTGCACATGGAGGAAACATGAAAACTTTTGTGAAGTTCAATGTAATTCAGTATGGCAAGAGCTGAGGAACAGAATAATTGACTACAGGAAATGGATGCGTGGATATTGTCATGTCAGGAATTGGGGGATAGAGGATGGTAGATGGGTGGTCACTAAACAGGAGCAAAATTTAAAAAGAGCCTTATGAGACAAACTGAGAATTTGGAACTTCATACCTAAACACATGCACGGGTAAGTAATGTGATCCGGTTTCTAGTTCCAGGCTACTGGTGGGAGGTGCAGGTGGTCTGAACTAAGGAAGTTGCCATGAGCACCGAGGAAATTAGATATACCACCATACACAGCAGTTGGAACAGCTCCTGGACCGGGAGTGGGAAGCAACTACAGCCAACAGAAAACTCAGGTTTTGGTTAATCAAGCAGATGGAAGAGGAAGTAGAGCTTAAGGTCCTGACCTCCAGGTCTCATATGACATGCAAATAAATCTATTAATTGGGCATTCAGACCTGGAGTTCAGGAAACATAATAGGAGTTAGTTCAAAGATCTGAAAAAACATCAGCATTAAGAGAGGATTTGCTGATGTGGGAATGAAGCAGATTACCCAAGAATGTGAGTACAAGAGAAAAGGAAGATGTCTTAGATACCTGCAGAACACTTAACTAAAACAGTACAGGAAGAAGACCACCCTCCAAACACAACCCTCCCCCAACACATACACAAAGGGTTAGATTTTAAAAATATATAGGAAAAAAGAGAGAGAGAGAGAGAGAGAGAGAGATTGAAGAGTAAAGGCCAGAAAATTAGTAGACAAACCAGCAGAGCATCATGGAAAAGGGGAAGCGTATTTCAAGTAGGAAAGAATGGGATCAACAATGTCAAAAGTTATCTCTGGGTGAAATAAAAATGCTGGCTGCCAAGTGTTTACTATTCAACGAAGACGTCACAACCCACAAGATGCTGGCCGGTTCACGACCTGGTGTGTGTGAAGGGGAACAAGGGTGGCAGAGAGTTGTCTCCACTTAAAGGAAGTGCGGCTGTGAAGGGAGAGGACAGGCAGGCTGCCAGACGACTGAGGAGGATATTACAGTTTGTGTTGGCTCAGTCTTGTTTTGTTTACAGGATGGGAGAGATTTGAGGGTCTGTAAATACTGATGAGAAGGAGAATGCTCCTGGAAATTGACAAAAGATACAGAAAGGAGTGCATATCATGGGAGAGCAAGAAGGGGATGAAAAGCAAAGCAGAAAGATTAACTAGAGGAGATGAGGAACCTACTTCCATTTGGATGTGGGAAATGGTGCCAGCATGAGTTTTCCCTTGAATTTCTTCCCATGCGTACGGCTTTTGTTGGAATTCAGACTACTCACTTCTCTGAAAAAGCACACACCTCCCCATCTTGTCTTCCACAATGCAAAGCTATCTGTAATCTCTTTTCCAGATACTTGTGAGTAAACCAGTCAACTAAGTATCTCGGAACACTGTTTTAAGCATACACACACACACATATACACTTAAACATGTATGTGTATATATGTATACATACACACACTATACAGACATACACATACACAGAATTCATGTTCCATTTAATTGGATATCAGCAACACAAAGTTTACCAACTTATCTACAAATTTGCAGTTGATAATACTTTCAGCAAGCTCAAATACATATATTTGAAAAGCATCCAAAATTTCATTAGTCAAGGTTATGTTTGTCAACTATAACCCAGGTAGAAAACAAGTGCAAGAGGAAGCTTCTGTCCAATCGTAGCAGAACCATTAATTTAGAAAATGGGGACTAAGATAAAACAAATAATCCCTTAACAACCTCAAAGATTCGTATTCAGAAGATATCCTATATGAAGGAAATGTGGCTCACTCTCCAGTTAGCTGTTATTACTAAATACTAAAGTGAAAGGTGTTACAAATAGAATAAAAAGTTATCACTCTGCTGAGATAAAGCCAGTAATTTGCTGGCACCAAAATAAAGCCTCTTAAAGATATTTTAAAAAGAAGATATTCTTCATATTGCTCCATAGTCTATCTCCAAGAAGTAAGAAAACAGAGAAAAGCCACTGTAAGTCACCTTGGTGGGTCCATTTCCATTAATTGCCACTGGTAATGTTTCATAGAATACATTCTTAGCTCTGGCTTTGCCATTTTCAAATTTCAAAACAACTTCATCTGAGTTAAAAAGAAAAACAGGTTTTAGTAATCTAAAATGTGAGTGTCTATTCATGTATACATACATACATACATATTTTCTTGTTTTAAAATTGCTCATGCATGCTATTCCATGTGCTACAACACTTTTTGTAACTTGGACTACTCCTAGTCAGCAGACACCCAAATGACAGAATCCGATTCTGAGCATCTCACTTGCTCCAACCTGGCACCAGCAGACTGAGGGGCTAGGCCACTGAGGTGTCTGGCAGGAGGAGAGCCTTTCTGCAATCCTGCTTCCGCCCCTTTATAGTGATGTGATCCTAAAAGAGTTAAAGTATAGTCTCAATTTATTCATCAGTAAAATGGGATCCTTGCCTGCTTTTCAAGATTATTATGAATATATGTACAGCAGACAGAACACTGCCAGGACAATAAACAAAGTTTCTAGTTCTTGAAAATCAGGCTTAATGTAAATTCCAAAAATATGTACAAGTCAGATGGGAGTAGAAAGGTTTTTTGTTTGTTTGTTTGTTTGTTTATTTGTTTGTTTTCAGGTTTCTTCCCTCACATTTCCTGAGCACTCCACCCTAAATGCTTTCCATTCTGAGAATGCTGTTCCTCTATGTACTGCCTGGAGGAATTGTATTGAATTGCAATGTAGTTTTTAATTTTAAAGCATGATGCATTAACAAATTAATGTATGTTGACTTTTAATGTATTGATCAATATATTAATATATTTTATCAAGATACATGTCTATTTAGGTAATCGCACAGGTACACATGTGTGCACGCATGTAAGCACACGCACAGAAACACACACTACACAGTGAAAGTGCCTAGTTACCAGGTACATTTCAACTAGGTGAAAATACTCTCATACTCTACCATTCCAGAGTAATTCTCAATACAGAGAACTTATAATAAAACATATATAACGATAAGGTATAATTAATTTAGAAATACATCTATAGACCTCAGATGACGAGATAATGAATTCTAAGTTACCGAAGACCAGAAGCTGATCCTTTTTGCATCAGTATTGGACAATGATTTTAACCAAGTGTATTTAACTATATCAATAAGCTCAAGTCCAATATTATTTTAAAAGTTGCAGTATCTGCCCTGGCTGGTGTGGCTCAATGGATTGAGCACTGGACTTCGAAGCAAAGTGTCCACAGTTTGATTCCCAGTCAGGGCACATGCCTGGGTTGCGGGCCAGGTCCCTGAGTAAGGGGAGCAGGAGGGGTAACCACACATTGATGTTTCTTTTCCTCTCTTTCTCCCTCCCTCACCCTCTCTCAAATAAATAAATAAATAAATAAATAAATAAATAAATAAATAAATAAATAAAATCTTTTTTTTTAAAGTTGCAATATGTACCAATATACTTTAGTCATAGCCCCAAAATATAACAAAAGGCAGACCGTTGAAAACACAGGTGTCCATTTGAATACATGAGCATTCCTGTGTTTAGGAAGCATACCTACAGCTCCATTTAAAGCCTGGAAAATTTTGCATTTGTGATCCAATGTGATGTTAAAAGATTCCTAAAATAAGAACAAAGATAGTATTACAAATGACAACAAAAAACAACAAAAAATACGATCATATTAATGTCGTTTTTTTCTTTAAAAAAGTTTTTTAAATACCTTGTGTAAATTATTCCAGCAGTATCCCTCAGAAAGACTGTAATTTTTTAGCTGATTAAATTAAAGGATAGAAAGTATGGGAAAGCATTCATGCTGTTCTCCAAGTATTTCCACTTCTCCACCTTCTGACTAATTCTAACCAGTGAAATTGTTAGCAGAATTAAAATAAATCACTTCCAACCTAGAGATGTCACTACGAGTTTGAGACCCTAAGTGTGCTCCCTCTGCCTGGCACATGAAGCAACAAGGTTGGAGATGGCTGCTCCATCAGCCAGGGCCCCAAAGTGACTGCAATAAGCAGAAAACACCCTGCTGACTGATAACAGACTTGTAGCAGAAGAAGTAAACCTCTGTTGTGTTAAGCTACTGAGCCTGGGGGTTGTTACTACAGCATAAACTGCCTGAATGCCACAACAGGTTGGTAATTAATCAATTCAATCATAAAGATTAATCCTCTTTATAAACCTCATGATTCTCAATGCACCAGTTTCAGCTACATTGTTCTGTCACAATAATATTCCTAAAATTATATTTGCATGCTGTTATGGATTGAATATTTGTGTCCCCTCAAAATTTATATGTAGAAGTCCTAACCCCACCGTGAAGATACTTGTAGTGGGGGCCACCGGTAGATAATGAGGGTTAAATTCAGGTCATGAGAGTGGGCCTTCACGGTGGAAATTTTGTCCTTATAAGAAGAAATAGGAGAGTGTGGGCACACAAGTGCTTGCTCTTTCTTGCCCTCTGTTTATCTCCCTCCATGTGAGGACCCAGCAGGAAGATGGACATCTCCAAGCCAGAAAGAGAGTTCTCACCAGAAATTCACCATGCCAGCAACCTTATCTCAGACTTCTAGACTCCAGAATTGTGAGAAATAAATTTCTGTTGTTTAACAGTGTGCAGTCAGTGGTACTGTGTTACGGCAATCACAGCACACTAGGACATGCTAACCAGATAAAAATCTTAGGTTAGAGGGAAACTTAAACAGGATTTAGACAACCAAAAATATCACAAACCTAAAGACAACTACATAAGCCCCAGAGCACTTTCCCAGGTGAATTACACCAAGGAAAGGCGAGCACCATGCTACCTGGGCGAGCACCCTCACCAGGTGGAGACACCTTCTCCAGGTGAGAGAGCAAGCCCTCAGGCCTGACATGTCAGGCCCAAGAGAGAAAGTGAGAAGCAGAGACAAAGAAAATAAACAGTTTAAGAATAGGTTTCTTAAGTATCAAGGGTCTATTTAAAATATTTATCTAAGAAACAGAGACAGTTTTGGTTACAAATTCACTATAAAATGTACTTTAAAAGAATGTTTCCTAATGACAGTACCCATGAAGACCCAATTCAGTAAATTGAGAACTCTACTGGCCATATATAGTAAATTTATGAAATACTAACTTGTATTATGTAAATAAAAATATTGTTGAATTAGAGAATTTTTATATATTTTATTGTTTTAATTATATTTTATTAATTATGTTGTTACAATTATCCCACTTTTTTACTCCCTTTTATCACCCTCTGCCCTGCACCCCTCCACCCTCCAGCATTACCCCCACTTAGTTCATGTCCATGGGCTGTGCATATAAGTTCTTTGGCCTCTCCATTTCCCACATTATTCTTAATCTACTCCTGCCTATTTTGTACCTACCATTTATGCTTCTTATTCCCTGTACCTTTTCCTCCATTCTCCCCTCTCGCCCTCCCCTCTGATAACCCACCATGTAATCTCCATTTCTGTGATTCTGTTCTTGTTCCAGTTCTTCACTTAGTTTGTTTTTGTTTTTTTTAAGCACTTATTATATGAAATGTTAAAGGGACTTATCTAAGAAAAAGAAAATCAAAACTACAAACAGTAAAATGACAACGAACTCACAATTATCAACAACTGAACCTAAAAAAAGGCTTTTCATGACTTTGAATATTTCTTGCCAGTCTTTTCTAGACTGCAAAGTTTCTGTAGCAAAATCAGAGGACAATTTTATGGGAACTCCCCTGTAGGTGACTAACTGCTTTTCTCTTACTTCTTTTAAGATTCTCTATCTTTAACTTTGGCGTTTTAATTTTTATGTGTCTTGCAGTGGGCCTCTTTGCATCCACCTTGTTTGGGACTGTGTGCTTCCCAGACTTGCATGTCTATTTCCTTCACCAAGTTGGGGAAGTTCTCTTTCACTGTTTTCTCAGATAGATTTCCAATTTCTTGAGCTTTCCCTTCTCCTTCTGGCACCCCCATGATGCGAATGTTGAAATTTTTGAAGTTGTCCCAGAGGCTGCTTATACTATCCTCATTTTTTTGGATTCTTTTTTTCTTCTTGCTATTCTGATTGGTTGTTTTTCGCTTCCTTATGTTCCAAATTATTGATTTGATTCTTCGCTTCACGCACTCTACTGTTGTTTCCCTGTAAATTGTTCTTTATTTCAATGAGTAAATCCTTCATTTCTGACTAGATCTTTTTTATGCAGCTGAGGTCCTCACTAAGTTCCTTGAGCATTCTTATAAGCTGGGTTTTGAACTCTGCATCTGATAGATTGCTTATCTCCATTTCATTTACCACTCTTTCTAGAGCAGGGAAAGGTCAGTCCCCACCTGTGTTTTGCCCAGGGTCACCTGGCCTGAGCTACAAAGCAACCTGAGATGGCTGCTACTTGTGCTGGACTTGGAGATTCCCAGGCAAAGATAAATTATGTGTCTAGGCTGGTTGCTGCTAGTGCCAAGCCTGGGGTCACTGAGGCCAGCTGATGATTGAGAGGATTTACAAAGTTGTGAAACATCAGGGAAGATCAGACATTCGTATGGAAAACCAGCTTGGGTGGGGACATAAGTTGGGTGGGGCAGAGTGGTGATCTCCAAGGCAGGTCAAACAGTGTCAGCCAGGTTGATGGAGTCTCAGATTTGGCACCAGCTGTCAGCTCTGTGGAGGGAAGGTTTAGGAAAGAGACAATGACCTCTGCTCTCACCTTGATGTCAGACACTTCAGTTTCTCCCTATTACCACTGGTGCCTTTCAAGCTGCTACCCCAATGCTGGCGCTCCAAAGGAGTCTGAGTAGGTGAATCCATATGTGGGTTCTTCATGAGGAACTTCTTGGGGTTTCAGCAGTTTCTTCCACAGACTCAATCCCTGCTGGTTTTTGCAGTCAGAAGTTGTGGGGACTTACCTTCTTGGCACTGGAACCTGGGATGGGGACCTGATATGGGCTGGGACTCCTCATCCCCGAGATATCCCTCCTGAAATTTTATCCACCACACTTGGGTGAAGGATCAGCTCATTCATGCCAGTCTGGATGGATGTGGTTTCTTTAATTCCATAGTTGTTAGACTTCCATTCAGCTCAATTTCCAATGGTTCTGAGTGTTTGTGAAGAGGCAAGTCATGTCTGTCTATACTGCCATTTTGATCAGAAGTCCTGCTTTTATATTTCTCCAAAGTTTCATTCAAATCAATCTTAAGAGTGTTCTCTCTAGGGCCTGTGGCAGACTTGTATTGGCCCCCACCTTAATTATAGGACTCAGGTTTCTAGGACATATGTACTTGAAATAAAGGACAACACTTCCTTTGCATGTAATATATAGCCACATAAATATGTTGTAGTAAAAGAAAAATGTGAGAAAGAATATTGTGGGAATGAAGTTGACAAAAATGAGATGGTCCCTTATTTACTATTCTGCTGCTAACTGCCCAGAATCTCCAGTAGCCAATAAGAAGAAGGCAGTTACACTGCAAATGGGAGCAGGAGCCCCTACATACCCTCTTCACTGGATCAATGTAAATTTTAGTATAAAATAGTTGATCATCATCATTATCCTGTAGATTCCACTGTTGAACTATACGGTTGATATATGGAGCATAACCAATAAATCCTGCAATACAACAGAGAACAGAGAATTTAGTATTCAAAGACCAAAACTCACCTCTATGTTAATTCCATTAATTCTATCGACCCACTGCATATTGATAAACCCATTAGGTCTAATCCTTACGCTGGAGCCATCACAGCTCACCAGAAGAGAAATATGAGTTATTGACAGTCCTTTGGATTTTATATATAAATTACAATAGAGTGTGTTTTCATTCCAATTGCAAATCAAAGATTCTTTCAATAAACACATACCCAAAAATTAACTAACACAAGACAGGGAACTAATAATACTTTCCAGGGCTCCTTAGGAGCCCTGGAAACAGGTTACTAGTAAAAGAATAAAATAGTCAGAAAAATGTTCTTTCTGACCTTCTAAAATGCTCTTTTTGGCTCCTTTATAACAGATTCAATGTTTCTGAAAAAGAAAACCTCTACTACGATGATTTTATCGTCAGTCCAGATGCTAACGTAATCAAAGGAATGTTGGATTTGTCACTGACTGTAAACATCCCAAAGAAATTTTATATCTAGCACATTTGGAGAATTTTCCCTTTACTTGAGCTAGTCATTATTGTACCTGCTAAACCATTTTCTGGCTAGCTTTTGTGTGTCATAGTCTGGAGAAAGGAAGTCTAAAATTGGATTGTTCCCCTTGGCTTGAGAACATAAGCATTAAGTTTGCCAACAACAGTTGTCTATAAAAAACACAGACAACAGGATCATTTTTCCCTTGTTTGAGTCTTCCACTGAGTTTTAAAAATGCAGCCAAACTATGTTTCACTGACATACAATACTTTTTAAGAGACCAATTTTACTCCTGTGAATTAAAGAGAAACCTAATGTTTTACCCGCAAAACTAAAATTCCCTCATAAAAATACAAGAATTAAAAGAAACAGGTCCAGGAATATGGCTGTTACACAGCAAAAACAAGACAAAATAAAAACGTGGCTAAAGCAATCACTAGTTGTTCCTTTTTGTTATTTTTGCCAAATAAAAAACCTTAAAACACTGAGAAATGCAATTTTTAATCCTGTGACCAATCCACTCTGATTAAAAAAAATATATGCAAGTAGACCATGATATTTTCAATGGTTTGCGTTACTGTTTTTCAAAAATTACATTTACTTATCTTTTTTTATAAATCCAAAACATCCTTAAAAAAATAAAAGAAATTATAGTTGACCTTTGAACAACATGGGTTTGAACTACCTGGGTCTCTTTAGATGTGGATTTTTTTTTTTCCAACAAATATACAGTTAATCCTCTATACACATGGCTTTTCATTCTGTGGATTCAACCAGCTACAGATCAAAAATGGTATTTTTGATTCAAGGTTAAGAATCCAGATGTGGAAGGCCAACTGTATGCATTCTTTTATGTCATTTTACATGAGACTTGAGCACCCATGAACTGCTATCTGCAGGGGATCCTGGAACCAATTTCTCTTGGGTACTGAGGGATACCAAAGCTTTGGGGGAGTAAAAAGTTGTACATGAATTTTTGACTGCACAAGGACCAGTATCCTTAACTCTCCATTGTCCAGTGGGCAAATATACATCTATTTTTCACTGTATGTGATATGTATACTATATGATTTGTATTTTTCTATTAAACCACATTATTTCAAACCAATAAAGTTTCTCATATTCTGAAATTTTCCTTATAAGGAAATATGTTCACTCTCCATATTTTTTAATGATATACCCCAAAACAAAACTTATATCCCTTAAATAACTGTCACTATATCACTCATGAAATCACATAAACTTTTATTGAACACATTTAGATTTTCTACCACATCTTTAATTATTATACTACAAAAAGCATAAGCATTGTTTTGATCCCTTGTTTGATCTCTTTCTCACTTATAAATACCTTTTGCTTAACTAAATCTGCTCTCAAAGGCACTCACTTGGTGGTTTTTTTTTTTTTTTTTTTTTTTTTTTTGCTATGTCTGCAGTACTCTGCGCTGTCTAAAATTAAATCCCTGATTAGATATATCATGATCGAGATTAATTTACATACTTCATTATATATGCTTTGTTTGGAAAAAGTCAATAAATATAAAACAAAACATACCAGAGTTGCACAACTAAATGGTTTTTAAACTATCTAGGATTTAATGATAATTTGAACAATTAGTCATACTGAGGGCCTGGCAGTTTGAAAGCAGAAGCAGCAGCAATCTATGATCCAAGTGTTCAGACAAGAAGTCAAGAGTGGAAGTTTTCTTAGGGAGAAGCTTTGTTTGTGCATGACCTGGAAATCTAAGGAAAAGGCTGCTAGGATGATGAGGAAATACTGACCAATATGATAAACCCTAGATTCTGACTTGAATACAGAAGTCCAAAGGTGGTAGGTAGATAGAGCAGAAGAAAATAAAATGATCAAGAGATACCAGAAACCATGAAATGTGATTGAATTGAGATGGAGAGAAAAAGTGAGCTAAAGCTTGGGAGTACAAACTGCAATTTAAGGTTTTAGAAGTGTAATATTATTTACATGGCCTGACAAAGTTCTATGGTACAACTATAACAGTAATTTACTTAGATAAAGGTGCAGATGAATAGAGTTGGAATTTGGGCATCTCAGAGAATGTAAACCACTTGATAAAAGAGGTTTCATTATGTAATCAGCTGAGCAAAGCCTAGAATTCAGACACGCTGCTAATTAAAGCAGCATTTATTTTTTTTTTATACTCACCCAAGGACATGCTTATTGATTTCTCAAGAGAAGGGAAGGGAGGTAAATAAAGAGAGAGAAACATCGATGTGAGAAACACTGACTGGTTTTTTTCTTGCACATGCACCAGCTGGGACTGAACCCGCAACTAGGTATGTTCCCTGACCGGGAATCAAACATGTGATCTTTTTGTTTCCAGGACAACATTCCAACAAAGCCACACCAACCAGCGCAAAGTAGCACTTATCTGAACTAGCCTGAATAGTATCAGTTGTATATATACATATGTAAATCACTCAAAAACATCTGTTCTCCCAGTGTGGCTTGCATGTCTAACATGTCCCCAGCCCTATCCTATTTGATTATAACTTATGGCCATTTGTTTACATTAATCTCAGTCTAAAAAGAACATTTTAGAGTCATATAATGACCAAAGTCAAATTTTACTTTATATTTTGAAGGGAGGGAAGAAATGTGACAATTTGTTCCCTTAATCCACGGTGGCATAGTTAATGCAGCATTTGAAGTATAACAAACAGTGCATGTTGAATCTTTTTTTTTTTTTTAATTTTTTATTCATTGATTTTAGAGAGAGAGAAAGTAGGGAAGAGGACAGGGGAGAGGAGCGGAAGAAAACACTGATTTGCTGTTCCACCTATATATACATTCATTGGTTGGTTCACATAGGTACCTGACTGGGGATGGAACCCACAAACTTGGCATATGGAGACTGTGCTCTAACCAACTGCTACTGAGCCAGGGATGCATGTTGAATTTTTTTTGACAAGTGACTTCTAGACAAATTACTCATTTACTCCAATATATTTAAAATATAGATAAAATTAATGCCTATTTTTTAAAACTACATGATTATAGCTTATACTTTTTCCTAAGAGTTTACTAAATGCAATTCTGTCCTATAGCCAGAAAATTCTCAACGCTACTATAATCAGAAGATCCAGATTCATATTGCTTTTTCTTTAACAACTGAATGTCTTTTGAAGAAATCACTTAAATTTGGATTTCTCACTCATAATTCAGAAATAATGACACACTAGTATTGTTAAGGGCATCACATGATATAATACTTATGAGAAAATGCTTTGTCAGCTATACAATGCACTGTGGATTTTAAACTGATTAAGTTTGTTCAGAGTAATAAGATAGTGGCTATTTAAAACTACATGTCTGCAGTTTTACCTATCAAACAAGGTTGTTTCATCATTATTTATAATTTACTATAACTTACATTACACTTTTCTGTCAGTACCTTACCTACCTCCTGAATTCAGGTAGCGTTTCCCAATGTGCACCATGGGATACCTGTCTGCCAGTCTTTTATCTGGCCACAAAATCCCATCTGCTGCAAAGACCACTTTGTGATTTGACTTTTGGAACTTTCTTAGAACTTCTTCTGGACCACCAGCAAATATGACATCAAAGCTGTTTAGTGAGAAGGAAAAAAGTTTTAAAATACAAAACAAAATAGACTTCTTAGAATTTAGGCACATAAACCAAGAAGCAGTCTCTAATAAAAGACAGCATTCAGAATCCAACACAATATTAACACCAACTACTTACTGAGTACACCAATATCCCCTCAATTTAAATTATATGAATTCTATTAAGTTACTAGTGTTTGTGTTACATTGAAAAATGAAGTCCAAATAAAAGACAGATTTTTGTTAGTACTAGTCTTACTATTTTTTTCAATAATCACTTATTCAAAATTCTAAAACAGTCTTGAAATGTTAAAGTCAGTAATTTGCTATCTAATATAACAATCTAGACACAATCTTAACAGAAGTTACCATTTTAACTGCCTAATGTCTTGATTTAATTTGTAACTATCCATAATAATTTCTGAACATTTCATTGCTTTAAAAAAATGTGGCCAACTACTAAGTATCATCAATATTTATATGTATTTTCATCACAATTTAGCCTGAAATCCTAAAATAAGGTGTATAGTTAAGTACATCATTTTAAAGCTCAATAAACTTTAAAAAAAAAAGTAAAAAATGACACCTCAGTTTAATGCCTATAGTTCCACTGATCTTTCTGGAAACTTTATGCCTTATAGTCCATTCACAGAATCACAATGACTTAACAAAATATAAAATACAAAAGCCACTACCTAATATATTTACATTCTGCAATACATTCTATATTCTTGCTACAACCAAAAATTCTTCTGCATCATTTTCATAATATGATAATGTAATAATTCAATACCCCAATACCCCAGGTAACAAACAATAAATCAAACTGCTGCTCCTCAATGCAGCACCAGGTCTTCCTCAAGTCAACAGTCCAGAGGTGCTGCTGTGGCCTGTCACAGAAGAGTAGGAAGGCCACTCCACAGGCCTCTCTCAGCCAGACTTGCTCTCTAGGAGCTTGTTAATATGCGAGGATAGTAGTGAAGCATTAAGCAACATTTAATCACTTTCTATATATGAACTATGTTATCAAGAAATATACAATTTCTCATCCCTATAAAAGTAGAAACCCAATAAAATTGTTTAAACCTCCTTTAGCAAAAATAGTGTAAGTTTATATTGTGTTAATACTTGTGGCAGCGATGCAGATACCCTCAACCCACACCATATACATTCTCAGGCCTTTATTTTAACAACAGAATCTTTCATGTTACCTGGGCACATGGCCATCCTGCTAAAGTCTACTCTGAAGCTAGCTATGGCCACATGACTACGTCTGTCCAATGAACTGTGGGTGGAACTGGTGTACCCCCATAACCTCCGGATGCTTTAAAAAGGAAATGGCCTGCCTTCTGCTTCCTCTCTCTCTCTCCTTCCCCTTCATGGTGAACCAGACCTTACAAAATACTTGACATACACACCCTCACCATACAGTCCACTTCTGAATTTAAAAAAAAAAAATGAGGATGAAAATGTTAAGGTGCAACTAAATGTAGTAATTATGCCTAATGAATTTTTTCTTTAATAGTAAAAATAGGGCTGGGATCAGAGGCATTGACTATTCCATTTATTTTAAATTGGATTTCATTAAAAATTATTCTAAATGATTTAAATGTTATCATCCATCTTTATTTCAGTTACAGAAAAATAGCAATTCAAAATTAAAACATATATATGTATTTATGTTTTGGTAAATAGTTTTTTCTTTATTCCAGGATCAGCAGGCAAGAAACTATTAAAACCTAATCATAAAGTGACTTGTGATATACAATTTGAAGTCTGCTGGATGGGTTTCTAATCCCAGCTCTGCCACTTGCTATCCATGTAACCTTAGACAAGTCAGTTACTTAAATTCTTATTCTTTAGTTCTTTATGTATAAAATGTAAGAGAAAGTTGTACCTATCTTATTAAATTATTATAAAAATAAATAAAAATTAAGAACAATATATTAAAACTATAATAAATTAACAAAATTAATATTATTGTTTATTATTAGAAGAAAAGTACTGAAGTAAAAGGAGAGGCAGAGGAAAAAGTTGCCTTTGAGTTTACACTAATCTGTAATTCAAAATAAATTTATTTTAGCCAGATACACATTTTAAGATAAATTTTAAGTCGGAATAAATGTGCTCTAAGTAAAACCTCAAAATAATTTTCCCTTTTTGGTTGTTGATTTTTTTTGAATCCTCACCCAAGGCCATGCTTCTATTGATGTGAGAGAGACAGGAAGGGCAGGGGAAGAGAGAGAGAGAGAGAGAGAGAGAGAGAAACGCAGATGTGAGAAGCATCTATCAGCTGCCTCCTGCATGAGCCCCAATCGGGACTGGAACCTACAACCTAGATATGTGCCCTGACCAGGACTCGAACCTGCAACCTCTCGGTGTACAGGATGACGCTCCAACAAACTGAGCCACCCAACCAGGGCTTCTCTGACTGTTTACTTAAAAACTGAATTAATCTGACTTCAAAAAACAATATTTACATAAACATATCAAGTTTCTGTTTTTCTTACAAGTGATTTCTTCAGTGTGACCACTTCCAAATTCTGCCTAAGATAATCTTATCTTTTCTAACAAGGGTATTTTCCTCAAGGCTACTAGTTGTTGACATAATTTTTAATATTGAAGATTAGGAAATAAGACCAGTTTTATGCGTAATTGAGCCGGCACAGGCAAGGCAAATAAACCAAACCGCCTGAGGCTGCGACTGCCAGACGGGCTGCAGCGGAACCCTGACACGTAACACGGAGCCAACTGTGTCTGAGAATCGCTAAGATG
Source organism: Glossophaga mutica (assembly GCA_039655065.1). Classification (NCBI taxonomy): domain Eukaryota; kingdom Metazoa; phylum Chordata; class Mammalia; order Chiroptera; family Phyllostomidae; genus Glossophaga; species Glossophaga mutica. The sequence goes on along the minus strand of CM077304.1, from coordinate 167,264,407 downwards.
GGAGACTGGGGCCAAACTGATTTAAAAATGTTGCAGATAGCATCACGTTCAAAGTTATAAAAGCACATTTGGGAAATGAACATTTTCTGTCTTTGTAACCCTAGTGAAGGACACAATATCTACACAGTCAGTATATCTCCAACTATTACCAGAAGTCAGTGACCTAAAAAGGAGAAGTTGTGGCAACTTTCCTTTTATAATTTAGTATTTCATAAGAATGCACTACCTGTATAACAAAAAAGTGGTGTTTTTAAAGCAAACTGTAAAGGTAAAAATTTTCTTCAAATAATTCAAGTGAGAATTTGATTTTTTTTTTAGGTTGCTAAAATATTTCCATTATATTATAGTGCTGTTGTTATTTCTTGTGTTTAGGTACTTCAGAAAATTTACTAGCATCAATTTAAAACTGTTCAAAGTTTTCCTACTTAAAGTTACTTTGAAAACAAAAACCCAAATAGTTTTTTTTATGCATAAAGGTCATAAAAATAATTCTCATAGGAACTTAGTCCATCTAATATGAAGAATAAAATAAAACCTTCCATAGTTAACTGGTAAATATTCTGGGTCCTGCAAAACCCCTGAGGTTCTACCTCCTGTGGCATGTTGAGTTCTTCCCCAGATTGGTCAGTGTTCTATCTCCCAAAGGTCATTGAAACTTTTATGACCATTTGTCCTTAGGCCTTCCGTTTCCATGGCAACGGTAACCATGCAGTCACCCAAACTGCAAATCTTTCATGCAACCTTGATCTACCCTTTCCATGGCCTCCTCTCATCAAATTTTGCCAAATCACATTGATTCCATGCACTTAATCTATTTAGCATTCAACTCCTCCACTCCCACTAGAAGACCCTGGACCAGCTTAATTCAAAACACTTCCACATTACCATCTCCTCCATCACTAATAAGGACTGCGACCTCTCCAGAAAACCATTCTGTACCAGTCCCCAGACTGGAATAGTGGTTCTCAATGGGCTATGTGGCCTCTGTTGCAATGACTCAACTCTGCTGTTGTGACACAAAAACAGCCACAGGAAAAACGTAAGCAAATGGGCATAGCTGTGTTCCAATAAAACTACTTACAAAAACAGGTACTGGGCCAGACCAGAGTTTACCCTCCCTGCCCTATAGAACAATCTAAATGAATCAGCCTCACATTAAAAACTTTCCATTAAATGACCTGTTCGGAGGCCAAACTAAATTGTTTGATCTGTCAGATCTGTCACCGTATCTCTACTCACGTTGTTTCGTTTGCTATATATTAGCATGTCTTTTTGCAGTCAGGCCCAAACCATTCAACCTCAAGTCGATTTCAAATGTCACCTCCTCTTCAAATCCATACTTCATCAGCATAAATGAAAAAGATCACTTGCTTCCTCTTCATTCCTACAGCTCTTTTCCTCTCCCCTTTCATAAAACACTTTATTTCTGCTTTTTGTGCTGAGGCCAGAGCGCATGTTCTTCTTCTGTATGGCAGACCCACATCTTTATTCACCTGTGTGCTCCTCTAGCCTTATATTTTGAAGACAGTCAATAGGTATTTGTTGAACAAGTGAATGGATAAATGAATCCCAAGTTTCAACACTTTCTTCATCATCCCTGATATAAACTTAAGCTCATGTAAACTATTAGCGGCTAGAGTTTAAAAGTTTAAAGTCTGATGAAACTGAAACACACAAGTAGCCACACACCTTATAATTCTGTCTTTAATCAAATCTACACCTTAAATACCTATCAATTGGGTTGGCCAAAAAGTTCATTTAGTTTATTTCTATAAAATACAATAAAATACACATTTGTCATTTTCACCAATAACTTTATTGATTTGTATATTTTGAGAATATTGGCTATCTTCCACATGGTATAAAGTTGATTGTTCTCACTTAATAACTTGACCTGATCACTATCAACTTGGATTGGTCTACCCAACCATGGGGCATAGTTCAGTGAGAAATCTCTAGCACAGAACTTCACAAACAACTTTTAACATGTTCAGATCAGTCATAACACCTTCTTCATGTACTGCAAAAATCTTTATTTGCATTTCAGTTGCATTTTTACCTTGCTTGAAACAATAAAACATAATATGCCAAAAATGTTGCTTATTTTCTTCCATCTTCAATACTAAAATGGATACACAAAAATTCACCAATTTGGTGTTTTTTAAATGCACGCTGATATGACAGTTGTCACAATACATTCTAACAATATTGTTTCAATGAAATTAAAGTCAACTAAGCACTACTAGAGCCATCTTATGGGGGAAAAAAGAAGTGAACTTTTTGGCCAACACAGTATTTCCATAGATAATACCACAAACCAATATTATGGAACTATCCATACCTGAAAAAAACATGTCTACCCAGTTGAACCCGCAGAATAAATCACAATAAAATCACAGTGGAAATGATTAGATTATTGTAGGGGTTTTGGAGGGAGCAGAAGGATATCAGCTTGTATAAAACTGTTTTTAAAATGAAATATTACTGGGAGGATTGTCCTCCAAATGGAATATAATTTGGTTTCCTGAACACAGAAGCCGTACTGGGGCTGAGAAGAGGCAGAAGTCTAGGAGCACAGGGTCTAGCTGGGGGGTCATTTCCTGCAGACTGTTTTCTGAGAGTGGCCTGGTGCTGGCGTGACACCCAGAAGAGCAGCAGCCAAGGGGAGAAGGGTGGGCAGACAGCAAACTGCTGCCGCTGCTGGCTACCTGAGGGGCTCTGAGTCATGCCCCCTGCTGCTGAGTCAGCCTCTTTATAAATAAATGGTTAATGGATGGTTAATTAATGAAAATCTCCCTTTAAAAGGATAGTTCAGTTTAAACTCTGCAACATCAGTACTTTCAAATCTGACACATATTTAGTGCACCATAAGTATTCATTGAGTCAAGAAATCAAGAAACCTTTTTTAAATCCCCCAAAATTATGTAGCCAAGCATTCCAGATACATCATATAGAAAGCTCTGAATAAAAAAATGTATCCAGAAAGCAAGATTTCTATCCCAGCCAGCACCCCTTCCCATATTTTGCACTTAATCGATACTTCTTAATACATGTTTACTCAAAAAACTAAATTCATGGAGTAAACAATCCACTTTTAGGAAAAATATATAAATATATGTATATATGTATATATACATACATAAAATAGACATATTAATGTCATACGAGACAACCCTATATCAATCTCCATATATATAAACAACCAGTGTTTCTTGGGCATACAATCTGCTTCTCTCTCATTTCAACATACCTACTAACACTCAGTAAAATTATCAAGAACATTTCAACAATTTGAAAAAATATGCCATTCATTTCCTATATAATTTCTAAGCATATTTCACTATTCTGAATGAGCCAAAAGTCAGTGCAATATATTTATGTGACAGCTAATAACTCTTTCCTTAAAATAATCTTTCCTTAAAAAAAAATCAATATAGGAACTGAGAACTTTGATGTGTTTTGACTTTCCTTTGTCCTAATATAATGAAATGTTGTCCATCACCAATGACTAGGTTCTTTAAATCTACACACTTAAATTGCCATCACTACCAGGATGTAGGAGTTTATCAAATAAACCTTCCACAATTTGTTAAAATTACAGCCATCATACTTGAAAATGCCTGCTTTCAGAAGATTTTTTACTCCGCCTTTTGTATAAACAATGTAAGACAATATAAAATGGAGGCATACTGAGTATGTAACCTGAATTATGAGGGGCATAAAATGTTTATTTCATAGAATAAAATAAGATAGGATTTGATTAGCTGTAGAATTAACCTATAAATTATATTTAAGATAATATCAAAATCATAAAAATATTTTCAAAAATAGAAAAATGATGCAATAGAGTCATCTTTCACAATATCCTAAAAGTAAGTGACTCAGAGGAGATTATGCCAATAATCAAACTTTTGAAAGCGTACATCTTTCTTCCAAATTACATGTGTTCAGTTTCATTTGCAACATTAGTATACTATGAGAATTCCTTGAAGGTGGGATCTGTGTTTACCTCATCTTCTGTAGTGTTAGGTTCAACACCTAGATTGCAGTGTGTGCTCAAGACACGCACACCAAATGAAAAGTTAGAAATCTGTTCGAGGGTCTCACTTCTGAAGCCAAGTAGCACTTGATTAGAAGCCAAAAGAAACAAACATCAGCTCACATATGAAAGAGCAGAAACGAGAGCATAATTTTCATAGTTTCTAATACAAATTCAATTTTTTAAATAATTTTAGTCTTTGAGATTTAGAAACATTTTCAATGTTTTCCTGCTTTTGTGTGTCATTTAATTTCTCCAAATGAATGAAGAACAATCCTTAAAAACAGTTTCAAAGCATCCACCTTATTTCTCCCTCTTGAAAGTTCTGTTTCTCCCTCTTTTAATGTAATTTACTGTTACCTAATATTTATTGGTCCCTTGATATTTAACCTGACAACATGTAGATCAGACACAGCCCCCAGCTTCACTGTCTGAAACATACAATTATAATTCAATTTGACAAGTGAACAGAAGCTAGTAATAACGGATCCAAGTGAAAAGGCACACACACTAACAGCAAAGATTTGCGTGACTGAGATTTTGAGCTAGTATTTGTTTATCCAAATCAATCTCCCAAACTAGGGTCACCTATAAAACTACTCTACCAGTGGCTTTATTTTATATTCATGTTAATTCTACATTAGCTTTTGTATTGTAACATTGACTACCATTCTAGTTTAAGTGACATTCTAGTGGTCTTCCTCACTGCTATCATTAGTTAGCAATAGCCTATAAATTACAAAATCATTTTAGTTAATTATCTTTTAAACATGTACCTAAATGCACCAGGAGTGTCTACATACCAAAATGTTTTGGTAGATGTTTCCATAGAGGAAATACTCCTTTTGATATGCTAATAACCACCCTCAAATATGCCTTTCAGATATTTCCCAAATTGGGAGACTTTCAAAGTGGAGAGCATATTTGCATCCTGATTATGCAAATGGTGGAATACTTAGTGCTGCCAGAAAAATATAAATGTCTGCTCAGTCCAAATTCATATTCAAATAATTGCACCAACTTTATTTCAACTACTTTTCTTCTAAATAATTTAAAGTCTAAAACAAAAAGGATTAAACAACCAAAGTTTTCTTTTTTAACTTTTTAAAAAACCCTCACCAGAGGATATGCTCATTGATTTTAGAGAGAGGAAGGGGGAGAGAGATTATCAGCTGCCTCCTATATACACCCCGACCATGGATCTAACCCATAACTTAGGTATGTGCCTGACTGGGAATGGAACACATGACCTTTTGGTATACCAAATGACAAACTGACCCACCTGGCCAGGGCAATAACCAAAGTTTTTATTAGACATTTATCTAATACCCAAAGGTGTATCCCACATGCTTATTTTAGGATCTGGACTCTGCTAGTTTATATTTTACTGTACTCATTGAAGAAAAAGTTTGTGGGGATATTCAGTATGCATCTGTTTACTCACAACTACTCAAACACTTCTTGTTACATACTGGCCCACATGATTCTAAAAAAAAAAAAAAAACAACTTCGTCCTTACATAATAATTAGATCTATTGGTCATCAATGTGACTGGAGTAAAAGAAATACATGCTTTGGAAGATAATTCTAGACAAATACATATTAACAAAATTGTGTTTGAATTAATTACAAAAGCCAATGTAAATGAGTTGGATCATTCTGGGGTATTGGAAATGTTTTAAAATTGAGTACTGATGATAACTGCACAACTCTGTAAATTTACTAAAAATTATTAAATTTAACACTTAAGTGTATATCATGGTATATAAATTATTCTTCAATAAAGTTATTTTAAAGAAGCCTATGTAAGCCATTCAGTACATAAATCTTTGTATTTTTTTCATATAGTGATCCATGCTTCCCTAAAACTATTACAGTTGGATGGTCCCTAAAAAAATCATGTAAGAATTAGGAATTTGTGTGATTTATTAAAATTAATATATTCTGAATTCTAACCTTAACCAGATGTAAACTTAATTAGGAAATTAGCAATTCCGTATAGAATCCTGATAGAATGGTATCCTATTTCAAATAATTTACAAACAACCTAATTCATATCTTTATAATTTTCAATTGTATTGAATTGAATTGTATTGAATTGAAAATACATATTACTCTGCACATGATACTTCCCTAAAAGGGTGTTGTTTAAAAAAACAAAGAAAGGGAATAAAAGTTCTAAAATAGCACCAGTTGTCCATCCTCTTTTCCTCGGTTACTTTCTCGTTATCACTAGGTTTTTCCAGGACAGAGAAGATGTGATGAAGAAAATGTTAATGATCATTCTTAGGAAAGCGCTTGGCAGAGGTTAGACTGCATGTTTTCAGTTAGCTAACTGTTCTCACAGAGGCAGTTGTCAGAAATTTTGTCTGTTTGGGTCACTGATACAGTCCAAACACTAACAGAGCCTGGCACACACTGGCCTACCATTAAAATTTTACTGCCGTCTTTTTTATAAAGCTGAGTCTCAAAGTATCATTTAAATACACAAATGCAACCTCAAGCAGTCTTCAGATATCTCTGTTTCTCTCTCCTCATCAGAAACAAATTGGCTCCTTATTAAATCAGTTTCTTCCAAGGCTAAATCTTAGATGAGGGTGTTAGGACAGGGCATGGGTAAAGATAGAGGGAAAGTTCTTCCTAAAACCATCACTGGCTAATTTGCAGCAGGTAACTTTTACAAGGATAATCTCCCTCAACGTCAAAATTAAAATCTACATGTGGTAAATTCAAACCGACCAAAATGACTATTTGAAGTCCACAGTAATTTAAAATCCAAATATACTTATATTTAACCTAAACACTTCTTGTAAGCTTCCTACTATTTTAGCAAGTGTAAAAATATGTTTAATAATAGAGCCTGTAGAAAAATTCTCAATACACAGCTAACCAGCTACACCACATCTCATATTTGCAAGAATAAGTAACTATAAGCAGAACTTACTTTTTTCAGGATTTATGGGAGAAATTTTAGAGATGTAAGTATATGAACCCTTCAAAACTTTTTAAGTGTTGACAGCACCGAGAATTCATTATGTCTATTTTCATTTGAAAATGTATGCCTTTGTTATTTACTTATTTGCATTAAAAAGATATCTTATTTCCATCTGCAATAATGTGTGGTTTTAGATTTTCAAATTGAGGGAGAGATATTAGGAAACTTTCCTAAATCAGAGAAGAAAATGCCAGGGGATTTCAAATGAGCAATCAATGACTAGCACATAAAATAAAAAAGGTAGAGAAATGGAAGAAGGTAGCAACCACTAACGACTCATGACAACATGACATTATGAAAATCATGTCAGAAGGTAAAGAAAGCCAGCAGACACTCAAAGTTAAGTGGAAGTAAGGTGTAGTAGACAAAAAGATATTTTTACATTATAAAACATATTTATACATCTTTCTTAATAAACACAGGTTTTCATTATTTCTTACTTATAACTTTACATAATCTATCTGCTCCTGTTTGACCAGAATCCCAAGTTACTCTCCTCAATAGAAAATCTCAGCACAATCTTTACTCCATCTCTGAATCAAAGCATTAATTAAAGCATTAATTTCAGAAAATTATTAGCTCATGTTATGTTTTCTCATTGGTGTTTATGATAATATCAAAATTGATCACATTATATTACTATGTCAGACCATGGTTTATTAGTAAAACCTACTTTTAAAAATATGATTTCTTGTGAATAGAGTAATTTAATATATAATGTACACATATGAACTTCAACTTTTTTTTAAATAATTTAATATAGATTTAAAAATCCACAGATTATTTCTCTTACCATTCAGTAAACAAGACAACCAGGTCCTCTTGATTGGCATAACGATCCATAACTTCCTTCATTAATCTCACTTTTTGGCCCCCTCCAATACTATTAATTCCATCACCTCCTCTCCACTCTTCTCCTTGACCGAGGACCTATAAATAAAATCAACATTTCATCCCCAAGCAAAATTCAAGTGACAGTATCATAAAAACTGGAAGTCATCAGCAATTTGTAGAATATTACACAGTAACCACCTTTAAACATTTCACTAAATCATAATACTAAAAAAGAAAACAACTTGATACCTAGGTCAGGTCATAATTTTTAAATATTATCCACCCCATAAAATGCTGTTCCCAATGTTACCATTTCAAAAGTAGAGTCTAATCTGGCAGATGGTGGGGGGGGTCACAGAAAGTATTTCTCATATGTTATTTCTATCTGTTCAGATTAAAAAGAAAAGGAACAAAGTTTCCATAACACTTCCAATCTGACAGCGAATCTATACGATGAACCCTGAAAGCCCTGGAGGCTCAGTGACTCCTGATGGATGGAGCCTTAAGCAATTTTCCTACTGAACCAAAGTGGGTAGTTCAGGGAAACATGGAAAGCAGCAAGTCAAACATCACCTTCTTTACTTCATACATTACCCTCAAAAGCTTAACAGAAATTCATCCACGCAAGAAACTGCCTAAGCACAATTAATCAGAACGAAACTTGAAGCTGTTCTCATCACTATCTACTTCTGCCTCAGCAGCTCCCACCTGAGTCAAAGGTACACAGTGACACACCTGGCTGTGAGGGAGCAGGAAGCCTATGTCCCCCACACCCAACACACACCTTGTATAACTTTGTTTCATCAGAAGAAAGTCTGAGGTTCCCAAAATAATGATATACTTGGAAGTTTGTAAAATTAAGGGGTAATGAAATTAAAAATCATTAGAAATGGATAAAATAAATTTAGAAAATAAATTATTAGTTTCAAATTTTACTTAACATTGAGTCAAATATAAATCTGGCTGGCAAAGCCTACCTCTCTAGGTATCACTTCATGAAGGGTGGAAGAAAAGGCTAAAAGCAAGAAAACTCAAACTGAGGTGAACCTGGATTCATACTGGGGCTAGTGAGTAGACATATTTAGTGTTTGCCCTAAAAAGTGGCCTCCTCTGACCCTGGGATTTATTACACTTCCACTTCCATTTCACAGCCCTCCTGGACTTCTCCAATACTGCAGTAACACGGGGCCCAGAGCATCTGAGAGCCTTTCTATACAGCACACTATACTAGGCTCGATTCTCCATTTTCCTTGCACTCTGTCAGTGTGCCAAACTGGGGCTTGTATCTGAATCACATAGAGGGCTTGTTAAAACACAGACCGCCCCATTCTGCTCCCAGAGCTTGTGATTCAGCAGTTCTGGGCTGGGGTCTGAGAATCTGCATTTCCATTTCCCAGATGATGCTGATGCATTTCAAGAGCCACTGAATTTTATAAAGGGAAGTTAGCAGGAGGACCAAAAATGCCAGGCAGTCCAACAGGACTGGAGTCCAAGAGTTCACATTATAGCTCCATACCCTGGGGCAAGTTTTCCTCACCCATAAACAAAGCAGAACCTTACACAGTTCATATAATGAATCAACAGTATACCATAGATGAGGTTTGTCCAGGCGGTATCCAGCCACGTAATATGAAAAATAGAGAAATTTATTGAAGAAGATACAAGATACAAGATACATTGTATATAGGACAATGATGTCTCAGTCTCCTTCAAAGTAGGCACCTTGGGACCTCACACAGTTCTCTCAAAGGCTTCAGCTGCCCCGTCATATCTTACTGAATCTCATCACCAGTCTGAAATCTCTTCCCTTTCAAAGGTAATTTTAGTTTGAAGAAAAGTCAAAAGTCACAGAGTGCCAAATCTGGGCTGTAGCAGATCTGAGTCACCTGGGTGATTTGATGTTTCACCAAAAAACTGCATGACATGTGATGCATGAGCAGGCGTGCTGTGGCAATGAAGCTGCCTCTCACCACTTGCCCATAGCTGCGGCCTTCTGAATCATTCAAATAGTTTCCGTGGAGGAATGTTCAAGCTTAATGCAAAATTTGATGCAGATTCATTGCTCTACTTGCTCAGTCATTTTGAACGTGATGGCCACACAGTACACATGCTCACTCAATGGTGTGTACCGCCCCCACTGACTAGTACAGTGAAGTTGTCACTGTTCACACATATGCATTCCAGTCCACTCTTCTCAGCCACCAGGTTACATCGATGTCACGCAAACTGTTCTCATTATATTAACAATGGCTGGACTTTTTCCAGACAGACCTCCATACCATATATAAAGTTCCTAACGCAGTGACTCACACATAGGAAATACTCCTTGCTCTGCCCAGTCTGAACCCTAAAGACTCCCCTCATTGGATTTCAGCATTATTTTACCCTGATTTTTCCATTACTCCCATTGTGCCTCCTATCAGTGCATACTATTATATTTCTCCTCTGTCCTAACAAATTTATATTTTTCATTTATCCTGTACTAAACTTAAACATCTAGTTGTTAACACGAGCTCTCTTTCCCAGCAAAGTTCAGCCTCTTTAATAGGTATTCTATCTTAACCTAGTCTTCCAGTAGTAGCAAATTCTACCTTCTTTCTACATTATGTACTAGAACAGCTCAGTTTTTCCCTAGGCAAAGCTACCGCCACCTCCACTTTCTAAGGGTTTTTTTTTTTCCTGTAAATGGGTTAATTTGTTTGTTTTCCTATCTGGGATTCCTCCCTATTTTCTCTTATTTATAGGAGGGGGGAAAAAAAACCTTGCTGAAAGGCCCTCATTTATATTAAATAAATAAGGAAAAAAAAAACGCTTTTCACAGCTCAGTTCACTAGCTCACCAAATTCCTCAGGTTCCCTCTGATCATTTACCAATGAGGTATTCCCCTGAAGATATCTTCTAAAACCTTTTTTATATTTTTGTGTTTCCAAACTCCTCTAAAACAAATAAAAAACAGGCAAGCAAATCTCCACAATGGACAGAAAGGCATCCCCTTCGTCATGTTTGCATTTCTCTGTAAGCAAAGTAACAGCATGGCAGACGAAAATATTTCTGTAACATCTCAGGTATGTTGTGCTCACATGTGACCCCCCGAAAGAAATATAAACATAAAAACACATAAGCATATTTTTGTTATTTTATAAACATGTTTATACAAAGCATTAGCAAGTTTAAGAAAATATTGTCTGAGTGGCAGCATATTAATGAGGCCAAAATGTATTTTTAAAATGATCAAGAATATATGAATTGTAAAAGCGATTACGTAATCAAATTTGCCTTCTTCTATGGATCCCAGGTTGGGTTGCTGTTGTTATTACTGTTATAAAAAGGTACTTTAGGCACATATTTTAATATCTTCATGAATTAAAGATATACTGTACCTTCACAGTGTAATTGAAGTATTTGGCTGACTGCATAAATCGATGGAATCCATCACTTTCTTTTGTTGCTACAGTTATGACTAATAATTTATCTGCAAAGACAGAAGGAAATAATGTAAGATGGTTTCCCAGAAAAGAAGTTAAATGCTCCCACTTTACAATCACCATGGTGATTCAAAACCTCATGCACTCATGGGAATACTCTGGTTTGCTAATCTACACAAAGATAAACAAAGAGCCGCTGAAAAAACAGGCAATTCAAGTTGGTGATACTACTGCCAAATGATGAACCATTGTACAAAAAATCATTTTAATGGTAAGAAAATGCTTTAATGTTTTCAGAAAAGCATGCTCTCAACAGAAAATTTCAACACTAAAAGAAACACTTCGATAAAATACACAATGTTTTTATCTATAAAGGTAGTCTCTCCTAGATATTATCTGATCAACCAGCCTCATCGTCACCTGTAAATAATCACTGACGCATTACACACATCAGTGAAGTCTGGGAACATATAATACGTGCAAAAGAAATCCAGTCATGAGACTGGTCATAATTTTTTTTAAATAAATTATGATAAATTGGAAGCAAATATTTAAAAACAGAATCTTAATTTTTTCTTCCTATCAATGAATTGTTGTATATGAAAAGTCTGTAAAAACAATATTTACATTACTTCAGTGTTTTGCTTTTACTTGTAAAGAATAAAAGGAACCAAAATCCACACTACCCTAGTAAATACACAGTTTTTAGTCACTATTTTATTCTACTGGATTATTATTTTAAATCCAACAAAATACTCCCTCTTAGTAGAGAAATAAATAGGTTTAAGGAGCCTTTTCAAAATACCTATAGAAGCTATCAAAGAAAATACTTATTAGGAAAAAACATGTTGCAAACTGCATAAAAGAAACAACTGCATCAGCAAATGTCAAAGATGCTGGGACTTTTTTTTTAACCTGATGGTATAGGAGGACCAGTGGACTAAGAAAGCAAAACTAATATTTTTTTATATTCTAGGTACTGGTACTAAGCTACATGATTTGATTCTCATTTGCCTGTTATAAATAAGAAAAAAGAATTAAGAAGGTCTTAAATGTCCCCTAAGCAATAGACAATCATTGAACATAGCATTAATGTATTACAGGAATCAATTAAAAACAATTCTATATGACCCAAAGTAATCATCAAAATTTGAAAATAATTGAAACTACAAAACATAAATAGGTGCAGTACACATAAAGAAGTAATAAATTCAAACACTCATTAGTCAACCCAGAAAATGAAAACATTTTCATGAAGATAAACAACAATCTTAGATTTTTTTTCTGTTAAGAGGCATTTCTCACATAATATTCACCATTACGAAAAATAAATATTCAAGGAAAAATAAGTCATTTTCATAAAGTTGTCAGACCCCAAGTAAATATATATTAAAAGTACTTTTTCAATTAACTATTCTTTTTTATCTAAAAAATTTTATTTGTAATGTTTCAAACAGGGGTTAACCAATTAAGAAAACCTGACATGTTACCACTCACAAAAAATTTCAAAATAGTGAATGTCAGATTGTATTTATAAACTTAAAGAACATGCTTTATAAAGTCTTTTTCTCTGTAATATAATGACCATTTAAAGGTAGTTTTCTTAAATTTTTCTACATAAATCATAAGAATTAGCTGCAAATTTACATTTTAAGTGGATAGATTTTTTGCTTACCATTTCCAGTATAAAATTAACAGCAAGGATTTTATCATCCTTAATAGGAAAAGTAACGTTGGCCAAACCCTCCGGTAGACAGATACGTGACCCAAACCAATGACTCAGAAGGCAGAACTAAAAATGAGTAGTCTGGCAATCTAAATAATTTTGTTAAATGAAGGTATGTTTAGTAACATTGTATTTATATAAACACCTGTTTCCTCTCATCTGCTAATCAGCATCATTTCTGTGATGAGAAATAAATCCTACTCAACTGGGGGGCAAAGAAGAAGAAAGCGCTGACATGCACCACCCGCGAGCTCTCTCTGACCAACACAAGGGTCCAGCTTGCTCACCATTATGAAGTGCTCTTGTCAAAAAATTTAACCTACATTTGATACGTACTTTAGATTTCACTAAAATGTACACTACAAACTTACCTAAAATGAAAAGAAATGGAAAACTGACCCATAAAATCAATGGCAAATATGAAAAAGGATAGAAAAGCGTTACACTATATTAACAGAATTAAAAGGTAATTCGACCAAAGGTAAATCATGAACTTCAGTTGGGTCCCAATTTGAAAAACTAATGGCAAGCTAATAGCAAAAAAGAGTATTTAGGAGAAAATCAAGGCTATCTGAACACTAATTGGAAATTTGTTGATATTAAGAAACTGTTAATTTTTTAACATGGTAATGACATTGATTTTTTTTTAAAAAAGAGTGCTTATGATTGAGAGACAGATACTAAAGTGTTTACACAATGACAGGCTAAAGAGTTCGTGATTTGTTTACAATTTATGTGAAGTGAGATATAAGGCAATGAAGGTGGAGGAGGAGTCTTATATTAAATAAGACCAACCATGTATGATAACTATAAAAACTAGATTCCTTTTGCATAGGTCTGGAAATTCCTATAATTAAAAAAAGAAGTTCAACTTGATGCACAATCCCTTATCTTCCAACCAGAAAAATGACAAAAAATACTCAAAATAAAACTTTAACAGTCTAAATCACCCAAGGATAGATGCCCTAGATAGAAAGCAGCAATTTTCTAAACAAACAAAGTTACGATTTAAGCAGTTATGATTAGTACCTTATCTAGTCCATCCAGCTCAACTGAAATGACAGAGTGAGATGACAGGGGGACGGGCCTGAATAACAGGCACCCATCAAACACTACCAGCACCAACCTACAGCGGCTGGCAAACGGAAGCTCGCCTGTGGCCAAGTGTAACCTCCATAGCTACTGTCTGACTCTATTAGACAAGAGATTAATACAGCTTGCACGAAAAAGAAACATGCAATGCATCTAGAGTATGGTAGACTAGAACAACCACTTACCCATGAAAATCACATCATAGAAAAACAACAACAAAAAAGACACTTTCGTGATCATCTTTATAAAGTCCCATAAAATGCCTATCAGTATAGTAAAATTTAATAAATATTGAAATGGCTAACTATTTAGCTCTCTACAAAAATTCAGATGAACTTCTTCAAAAGTCAATAAATTAATTTATTTAGAAAGGTCAAAACATGCTGTCTCTCATGAATGCACTCACAGATGTGGTGGGAAAATGCACTGTTAGATTCATTATTTTTTCTTCAAATATTTGTTGATATAAGAGCAGAATGTATCAGTCGATGGTGCTGACCTAATTTTCCGTTCAAAGACAAATGATGGATTTAAGACAGGAGGTTTTTTTGCTCATTTATCCTGCTAAATGCTGAACTGGCACATAAAAACCATCTGGAACTCAGCCTTAATGACAGGGATTACATTAAGTAACTCAGCACCAGCCCAGCTGCCTTTGATCCCACCACTGAGGAATAAATTTCCTATCTTCCCAAGAAACTTTCTCTACACAGAGTCAAACCAGTCCTTAATTATAAATTTGCAAATATCAAGAAAAATCATTCTACCACAGGAACTCTTGAGTTCACTATTCTCATTCTGCAACTCACTCATTTTATGAGCAGACGTGGCCTTCATCTGTAAAGATCAGTAGCTCTCAACTTTACTGAAGGCACGTTTTCTTAAAATGGTCAGCAAGTGCAGGGGCAGGAAATTCTTGATGCAAAGGACGAATTGTAAATATTTTAGGCTTTGCTGGCCACATATACTTTCTGTCGCAATTCCCTTTTTTTCCTTTCTTCTTCTTTTAAACCCTTTAAATTTGTTGTTGTTTTTTTCTTTTTCAGTTTTCTGGCTGTTTGTACAAAAAATAGCCATGGGCTGGATTCGCACTAGTCACAGTGTGCCACTGTGGTTGGCTGTGTGAACATGAAGACAAACTACCCGAGTGCAAACCCCAGCTCTACTACCATTTATTATTTGTCAGCAATTGGTCCGCAAAACTTTGTGTCTCATCTGTTTCTCATCTTTAATATGTGTGTAATAATAGCACCTACCTGACAGGTTTGCTATGAAGGTTAAATTAGTTAATAAATGCAATGTAGCTAATACACTGTGAATTCGGTGTATCAAATAGTATCTTATCTTTTTCATTATTTCTACTCTACGATGCATGGAAAAGACAGGTTGTAGTTGTGCAAATTTCAGCAGGTTATATCTGTCTTTACTGGAATTACACACTCAAGAATCTAGTATCTCTTCCAACTCTCAATATTTTATGATACTAGTAATGGTTTAAAATAAACACTATGTAAAAACAGTTCAACTTGAAGTTGTTCATTCAAATAATTTAGCAAATAACTAAATTACACTTTCTCAAATCTTTACATCTCTTCAACTCCAAGCAAGTTATATAAAACTGACTCAAATTATAATCATTATTAGCCCAGGCTTCTGCAGTAGCCTCTTAAATCCACTTTCCCCACTCTAATCATATCCCTACAAAGCAGCCAGAGTGGTCTTTTCAAGAGGCTTATATATCTGATCATGTCACCCACTGCTAAGCACCCTTAAACGGCTCTCCATTGCTCTTCGGATGGTGGCTAGGATTCCTCAAAGTGGTCCTCAACTACCTGTGTCCTCTCCAATCTCATCTATTATCTCTCTCCCTTTGTGTTCTCTGCTCCAACTGCACTGGCCTTTTTTTATTTTTCCAGCAATGCCTGCCCCCTCCCACCAGATGCAAAGAGCCTGTGCAAGACCTTTACCTAATCCCTCCTGATCTCTTGATGTAGCTACCACCTATTCAAATTTGAGATTCTTACATATGTGCCATTTCCTCAAGACCTTCCCAGACCCACTAGTATAGGTCAAAAACGTATCAGTGCTCATGATACGTTTTTACTTCTCTTTCTACCTCGTGCACCTTCTACCTCTCTTTCAGTGCACTTGCCACAAACTGTTTATTGCTGTAACTGGATACTAATTTACATGGTTACTATTTGAGATTAAAGTCTCTCTCCCAAACTAAACTATAAATTGCAGAAAGGCAGGGTGTCTTTTGCTCCACACTACACCTCCTGGGCCTATCACAATGTTTTTCATACAGTATGTTCTAGGTAAACATTTGTTTTCAATAAAATCCTTATGTAGTTAGCTTTACTATCTTCAATTCATGATGAAGGTCAAGTTTATAGAGCTTAAGCAACTTAGCCAAAGTCACCCAACAAGTTACTAGCAAAGCCAGGAGTAGAACTTCAGTTATTCCTCAAAGCCTACTTCTTTCCAATGTGTCATGCGGCTTTACTTGGTGTTGAGAAGCCAAGAGGCTAGGTGCAAACTCTGAGTTTCATCACACGTGAGGAAGAGATAATGTCTTATGAAGATCTGCTTGCCGGGTGGCTCCTTGGCTGCCAAAAAGAAAGTTACATTTGAGGAGGGTTCCCATCATTCCCAGAGAAGAATCGTCCGCTATATCTAAATTATACAGACAATGTATGTATACCAAACACATGCTTTCCTTCTAGGAGTTGGGAATTTTGGTGCAGGGGTGGCCTGTTTGAACAGCCCCCAGTAAAAACCTTGGGCAGTAAGTCTCTAATAAGCTTTCTTAACAAATAACATTTCACGAGTATTGTCACTAGTTCCTGAGGGAATTAAACAAATTCTGTGTAACCCTACTAGGAAGGACTCTCAGAAGCCATGTCTGGTTTCCCTGCACTTGACACATGGGCCCTTTCCCTTTGATGATTTTGTTTGGTGTCCTTTCAATACACTAAATCCTAACCATGATTACGACTGTACGCTGAATCCTGAGTCCTCCTAGTGAATGGTTAAACATGCGGATGGTCTGGAAAATGCCCTTCCCATTATGCATCTAGCTACAGGCAGCAAGTTTTTGTCTCAAAGAGGCTGTATGGTATTAATTGTTTCTGTGTCTGATAGAAGGCTGGATATCAGGTTCTGCTCTCAAAGGCCGGGCTAGAAATTAGAAAAGCCTCCACACAGACTCCAGAAAAGAATTTTTTTTCATAAGGCAATGATACCCTGCTCACTACTGATGAGAGTCATTTCACTTTCACATAAACTGTGGCCTCATAAACAGTCTTGCAAAGCCCACTTCTTTTACAGAGTAGTAGTCCAGGAAATAAAGGGGAAACAAGACTTGTCCAGGATCCTGCAGCGAGGTAGTGACCCACCTAGTGCTGAACTCAGGGTACTAAAACTGTGGTTTCCCTAGGTCGTATGGCACAATTGTGTTGCTTTGTTAAGTACTGAGTCGTGTAAACACTATGACAAACTGAAGCTAGAGGACAAGAAAACAAATTTTATTTTGTGGAACTGTTGAAAGAAATTCAAGACAGAAAATCCTCAAGAGCAATTCACAACTCCATTTCAACAAGGAAGTGTCAAAGAGACATCAGAGGATTCTTCAGCATTTTTGCAAAGAAAGTTAAAAGGGGAATGTAACATTCAACCACGAATGCTATATAGAGACCACCTTCGTACATGTTAGCACTCAGATGGAAGCCTAAGCTTCCACATTCCACTGTGGACAGTGCACAGACATACAGCAAGTGATGTGCTAGGAGGTTGTAGGGAAGGGTAGTGTGCAGGGTGACCAACCATGCCAGTCTGCCCAGAACTAAGGAGGCTGCCAGAACACAGGCTCTCGGTTCTGAGACACAGAAAGTCCTGGGCAGACCAGGACGAGTTGGTCACCCCAGCAGTATGTGCAGTAAGATGAGACAAGTGAGAGTGGCTGGTTATGTATAAAAGACTGGATGAGAAACAGTCCAGGACACCAATGGCAGAAGGGCAGTGAGTTAAGGATAAACTCTTCCAGAACCAGAACGTCACCTACGCCAGATATCAAATGAAGCAGGGCCAGATTAAGACCTCCAGAGGCCGTAGGCACCTAGTACGTCAAAGTGGACTGAAACCAGCTCTGTTGCTCCTAAATAGTTCAGTTCAAAATATACATTTCAAATAGAAAAAAATGCTGTACATGAGCTAAAATTAAAAACCTTATTTTTTTAGGTTTTCTGATTTTCTGTTTAGATACCCATGTTTTCTGATTATACATATACATGTTGAGTTTGCCTGTTGGGTAACCTAGTATTGAATGGGAGACAAAATTCAAGACAGAGTCAAAGGGCTATTAATATTATGCTCAAGAATTCCTAGGAGTTAGGAATAGGTGAGGGATTAAAATTTCCTCTATCTGAAAAAGAAAAAAAGATTCACCACTCCCCATCTCCTAATATTTGAAGAGAAAAAAAGAGATCTCCTCTATCTTATTTCACAAGAGATAACTGGCTAGGGGAAGAACTAATGAAGAGAGGCAGGTTTTGTCTTGACACTGTGTTAATCCATTCAGACTGCTATAACAAAATAGCACAAACCAGGTGGCTTATAAAAACAGAAATGTACTTCTCACAGACGGTCAGGCGAGAGCCTTCCTCCTGGTTCGTAGCCAGCACCTTCTTGCTGTGTCCTCATATGGGTGAAGGGACTGCAGTCTCTTTAATAAGACCACTAAATCAATTTATGAGGGCTCTACCCTCATGACTTAACCAAGGCCCCATGTTCTGATGTTCTGATACTATACCTTTGGGGTTTAGGATTTCAACATATGAGTTTGGGGGGGTGGGGGCACAAACATGGACCATAGCAAATGCAACATACAAGTAAAAGAATGCAGAATGAATGGACTTGTCTTGGAGAATCAGTTTACTATCTTTATAAATATTAATACAAAGAGCATGAGACAATTTTCCAGGATTTATGAACTGAAGAGCACACTTAATCCCATCAAAAGTTGTGAAATCTATGCCTTGGATGTAATTTTAACGTCAAGGGAAAAGGGATCTGCCCCTTTCAAACACAGCAGACTTCAATCTGTTAAATTCCAAGGGTTCAAGGGTTGCAACCTCCAACACAGAAAGATGTACCAGTAATGAAACCTCCTTTCAGTGAAACTGTGTAACTCATTTTGCTGGACAAATGCTTTAGCAGAGATTATGAATTGTCTGCCAGAAATCTAGTCCCAAGGTTGTGTAGTTGATTCAAACAACTTTGATCTATTGTTGTTTATTCCACATTTTATTTTATTAAATTACTTTATTGTTGTTCAATTACAGTTGTCTGTATTTTCTCTACCCCTCTCCCCACCCCCTCCAAACCCACTTCCCTCCCTTGCTTCCACTCTCCCCCTTGGTTTTGTGCATGTGTCCTTTAACTGGAACATAATCAACAAAAGAAATAAGCAAACAAAATATAACCAGAGTCATTGAAATTAAGAAAAATCTACTACTATTCCACATTTTACATAGACACTAAAAATATTTCCCACACTCCTAAGCAAGGAGCAGCAGTAGTAAAGTTAACAACCAGAACAAAACAACAGGGGTTGAGTTAATATATTCCTGCTAATTTCCTACAAACAAAAAGAAGAGGTGCCCTGGGCAGAGGCTAGTGAGAAAGGTGTAAGGGCAAGTTGCCTAAAACAAGATGACTTTTACTTCTCCGTTGTTATCTTTTTGAAGAAGTCTGCCTACCTAAAGGAATGAGAATAAATGAATTTGGGAACAAAATTAAAAGCAGCATGGGCAATCACAAAATAAAAGGAAATACATTCACTATAAAAAGAATGGGTGCTGGTTGTACAACAAAGTGATAGAGCAAGGTGCTCCAACTCATGAGGCTGATGTGCTAAAGTCTATTGAATCCTTACTAGACTGATTACAGCCCTCTGCTATTTCCCTACACCTCTCTTATATATCTTACCTCTTACCCCTCCCTCACCCATGTGCAAACAAAATGGGGTAGTTTAAATGGGCATTTAATTGTTGTGCATAATTTAAAAGTTCATGATTTAGTGTTCTAATTAAACATAATACCATATAGGCCTCTCCCCCAATTTTTTTTTTTAATAAAAGTGGACCTGATAAAGTGTGGTGTGGCTGAAAGGGAAACAAGAGAGGAGAAAAGTTGTAACTTTCACTCATCAAGTACAGTGAAGTATTTGCTTCTTCCACTCCACATTTCCATGAACACATAATACTTTTCAGAAGGGAACATTTTCTATTATATCTATCTACCTTACATCCATCCTCACAGTCTTGAGAGTTTTATGGCATCTACTTTGGGAACTCAGAATCCTCCCCCACAACTTGCTAGTTCTACATATTGTTCAATAAGCTGAAGTTGCCATATAAGAGAGTACTTGAAAATTGAATCAGTATATTAATGGAGATGTAAAATTAAATGTAGGTGATCTGATATCTACAACTATAGGTATCTTCTACAGAATTACTACAAGACTCCAGAAAAATGGAGCTTTATTATTCATTTTGGATTGTAAATTGTCTTAAACTTTATGTAAGAGAAATGGGGTTTTTTTGGAGTATATCCCATAAAATAGCAGAAACATTCTAGCATTCACTGTACCAAGTCAGAGATTTTAAAATATATGTTGATATATACACGACTGATTTTTCCTTTGCCAGCCACTCTTGGTACTTAATTTGTTGGACCAGGAGATAATGCAGAAAATGATGTTCTTTCCCAGCCCTTTCTCTCATACATCCAGCTGACTCTCCCTTGGAGATACTGAGGATATTGCTCCTACGATGGTTCAAGAAGTATGTTAATACATATAAAAGGAAATACCTTTTATACTTGACACCCATTTTTGCATCTTTTTAAAAATATTTACATATCTTTGAGATATTTTCAAATAAAATCCAGCTGTATAATATTCCATCATATAGACGAGGCATAATTTAACCACCATAATAATGACAGGTATTTACATTGTTTCTAATCCAATGCTGTACTTTGGTTTAATTTTTTATTTAAATATTTTATTGTTTATGCTATTACACTTGTCCCAATCCTTCCCTTTTGCTTCCCTCCACCCAGCCTGCTTCCCACTCCCAGTCAATCCCCACACTGTTATCCATGTCCATGGGTTATTCATACATGTTCTTTGACTAATCCCTTCACCTTCTTTCAACCAGTCCCCACCTCTCCCTTCCCTCTTACAGCTGTCAGTCTGTTCCCAAGCCACTGGTTCTATTTAGCTCCTTAGTTTCTTTTGTTCATTAGATTCCTCTTATAAGTGAGATCATATGGTATTTGTCTTTCACCAACTGGCTTATTTCACTTAGCATGAATAGTCTTCAGTTCTATCCATGCTGTTGGAAAGGAGTTCCTTCTTTTTCTGCTGCATAGTATTCCATTGTGTAAATACACCACAGTGTTTTTATCCACTCATCTACTGATGGCCACTTAGGTTGTTTCCAAAGCTTGGCTATTATAAATAGCACTGCTATGAACATAGAGGTATATATATATTCTTTTGAACTGGTGTTTTGGCATTCTGATATCAAAAAGTGGGCAAAGCACCTAAATAGACTCATATCCAAGGAGGACATACCGATGGCCCATACACATATGAAAAAATGCTCAATATCACTAGCCATCAGAGACATGCAAATTAAAACCACAGTGAGATATCATCTCACATCTGCCAAAATAGCTATTATCAATAAATCAACAAACAACAAGTGCTATCAAGGATGTGGAGAAAATGGGAACCCTTTTGCACCGCTGGTGGGAATGAGGACTAGTACAGCCACTGCGGAAAGCAGTATGGAGATACCTCAAAAAATTAAAGATGGAACTGCCTTTTTTTTGTAATTCTCTTCCTTTTTTTAAGATTTTATTTATTTATTTTTAGAAAGAGACAAAGGGAGGGAGACAGAGGAGAGAAACATCAATGTGTGAGAGAAACATCCACTGGTTGCCTCTGGCCTGCAACCCAGGCATGTGCCCTGACTGAGAATTGAACCAGCAACCTTTTGGTTCTCAGGCTGGCACTCAATGCACTGAGCCACACCAGCCAGGGCTGTAACTGCCTTTGGCGATCCCAATGCTGTACTTAAAAAAAAAAAACCTGCAACAGATAATGATATGTATATACATGTAAGACTGCCTCTGTAGAATAATTTCCAAGTACACGATCTGAGTCAAGTATTTTCCTCCCATTTACAATTTATCTTCGACTTTGTTTTGACTACATGATTTTTGCCAGGCAGAATTTCTTTTTCTATCAGCATTATTCTAATGGCATTGTGTTTATAAACTATTAACTCTTAGGTCTTCCACATGCTGCAATTATAAAATGATTCATCCATAATAATTAATAATTACTATAATATAATTATTATTCCATATTATCTAGTACTTTTAGTTTTTCTGCATGTATATCTTTTATCATATGGTTGATAGTCAATAAATAAAATGATAAACCACTGAGAACTTAGCTCATATTATTCCAAACAAAGAAAGCCTTAGGTTCTGAATTACCAAAACCTAGGACAAATTAACATGTTAATGTTTTAATGAGAAATATTGTTTATTTCAACTATGATTGATTGCAAGGTGATTTTTTAAAAGACAAAAATAGGCCAAAAGTATGCAACATATATTTGTATAAATTATACAAATTCTGAAAACACTAAAATTAACAGGAGCACAATACTGTTATACAATTTGTTTTTCTATGTAAAATTGGCTTTATAACAATATTTTAATTGGGTATGAAAGCCCATATTGAAGGTTATCTATGTGCTCCCATCTGCTTCACTGACAAAAAGCTCCTCTAAAATGTAGTAAGCTCTGATCCAATCAGCTTCCTGTTGTATAAGTGCCTGATTTTCCTGGCTTCTTATTTCTTCTCTCAGTTTTGGATAGTGACCTCCTTAAATTCTGCACCCGGTCATATGTTAAAAGACATATATGGGTGATCCTCACCAGCAAGTCACTGTTGGACAAGTCTGGCCTGCATCTGATTACTTATGGAGCTTACAAGTCTTGAAGGTCAGCAGCAACAGCAGCAGAAGTCAACCTAAATGACCTTGGACCTTATTTCATGCAAAACAATGTAAAATCCTAAACATGTTAACTTTTCTAGGTTTTGTTAGTGCAATACAAAGCTATTAGAAAAATTTGAGTAGAAGGATGACATAATAATTGCTAAAATACTACTACTACTATTATTAATTTGCACTGGTTTTGCATAAATTAATATGCAAGGGTGTTTTTCTTTTCCTTTTTTAAAAACCTACTTGTAGAATAAGGAAGCCATAGTTGCACATTCCTATCACTTTAATAACAACTAAATGCCATCACTTTAAGTCATTAGTGAGACATGTGTTACAGGACTGGAATGTGTGCATTGAAAAGCAACTGGGGAAAAGAAATACCAGTAGTCAGTAATGAACACTGTTAGAGGAAGGCCACCGTGAAAAAGTCGATCCCTCCATCCGACTCTGTCCCCATCTCTACCTGCAACACTAGAGAAATGAATAGTTCACCAACTGCTTCCTCAAGAAGACTAAAAACATAGCAAGTCATTAAGTCATCATAAATATAATACATATTTAAAATAGATATTTATAAAATAGCTCTCTTTTGAATGCAATCTAATCTCAGCAGTTTAAATGCGCATGGGGCAGGATGCTCCACTGTACTGGGTCAGGCTGTATCTGGAAAAGTCAGCAGCTCATTCAGGGAACCTGTGTAACAGGAACCAGATACCCTGGTGGGAAAGTTCAGCCAGCGTCACATGGGGCCAGATGCTGTGAAAATCCTCAAAAGTCCAAGGTCTCAAGAAGCCTCTGCACTCCAGAGCCAGAAGAGGAGACATCCCTGCTGCTGAAAGGGATCCTGGCATTACTCATCAGAGAACTGCTCCCCAGGGAGTCTGATTCCACTGTGACCTGGAAGGAGGGCTAAGTAAGCATTCAGTATTTTCTCGGCATGATGACTTCAACACTCCCCACTCGTTCTTAGTTCCAGAATTTCTCAAAGTAAGTGAAAATTCACAATAATGTCATACATCCATATACTGTTGAAAATATAGGTACCCAAAGAACTGGAATTAAATTATACTACTATTTAGGTGTAGTTTTTTCAGAAATATACAGTATGACTTAAAATAAGAATAAAAAATTTCTTAAATTCAAACTATTTTCCGTTAGCACTTTTAGGCATTGAGCATTCCTGTCAGTTAAACATGGAGCCTCTGATCTTTCTCTTAACACTTTTTAATAAAAATCATTCTATAAAATACTATAATTAAGCAAAGACTACCAAACAAACATAACTTCTTCCTGATGTTTTATGACCCTTACTTACTGTACTTTCCAGTGATACCACAGCTCCCCCAAACACACCTAATTCTAGAGAGCTATTTATCTCAGGAAGTGGCCCAAGAAAGAATGCTTTTTCACATGCTGTTTCTAATCTTTAATGTCCTGTTCTCCATTCTGGTGTCTGAGTGTCCATATTCCCGCCTATTTCTGCCCCCTTAGAATTTTTATATTATGTCCTGAGAGATAGAAAACTCTTATTCAAACTGTGTATTAAATAAACATGGTAAATTATCTGGTTTTATTATCTCTAATAAGAAGAAATATAAAGAAACAGCTAGATATTTAGATTTACTGGCAAAAAGTACAAATTTAACTGTTAAAATTAAAATTGCTATATTTTGTAAATTCACCAATAATAAAATGATCACTACTACATGAAGTAGTTAGAAATTATTCTTGCATCTTAACTGTAAACACTCCCCACATGCAGTTTACAAAAGAAGATCGAACATTAGGGAGAGTCTAGTTTTCACTGAAAGAAAAGTCAGGCTGACGCAGTGAAAACTATCTCAGGCTTCCATGGTATTTGGGGGAAAAATCATGTTGCTTTGATAATTATGAGAATGGCATGAAAAAAATTCCAAAACTCCTGGGGAAAACGATATACAAACACACACGCACATAACCTACCTACGAATTCTTCTGCCAAATAAACAAGTAGTGTTTGAAGAGGAGAGAAGCCCCTACACATAAAGCGCATACTCTTCTTTCACTAGCATAGTAATCTGGGACCCTACAGGACACCAAAGAGTTTTTTTTTTTCCTTTTATGCTCACTTGAGGACATTTTTTTCAGTGCTTTTTCAGAGAGAAGGAAGAGGGGAAGAGAAAATAATTGATGCAAGAAAGCAGCGAGAGAAGCACCAACTGGTTGCCTCCCGTATGCTGAGATCACAGACAATTGCACTGGGAATCGCACTCCCAACCTAAGTATGTGCCCTGACCAGGAATCAAACCCACAACCTTTCGATTACAGGAGGACGGTCCAACCCAGCCACACTGCCCAGGGCCTAAAGAGCTTTTAAAAATACTGATGCCCAGGACCCACCTTTGTCAGACCAACTAATCATTCAGAATTGCTGTGTTTTTGTATTCCCCATTTCAGGGAGGTAGATCACTGTGGTCAGACAGAAACTCTTGTGCACCACAGAGTACCACCGAGGCAGGGGTACCTGGAAATGTCAGCCTGTGAAAGAGAAAAGGAATCCCCAGCCTCAGCAGAAGTTTATATTCCTGAACTAATAATCCTCAATGACTTCCATCTTCATTTCTTCAATAGTTACTGACTTCTCAGAGAATCAGGCTCTGTGTGAAATGTTATAGAGGTTTAATGGTAAAAATGTAGGACAATGTAAACTCCAGGATCTAATGCACCCCCAATTCCCAGTTGACACATAGTAAGAATTCAATAAATATTTTGGGAAGGAAGGAAAGCATTCAATAAATACTTTTGGAAGAATCAATCACTGTCTTCATTGATCTTATAATACAGTGCAGGGCCAGGGGGTGGCAGAAAGTAAGCAAATAATTGCATGAATAGGTGTAAATGGAAATTGTAGTAAATGCCAACAATAAATTAAAAGCAAGAATAAGATGAGGGATTTTAACAGAAGAATCTGTTTTAAACTGAAAGGTTAGGGAAGAAGTTAGGACTTCGCACTAACACTAGGGCCTGAAGGAAAGATGAGTTCAGATGAAGAAATGTGCTGCCTGTATAAAGGGATGGAGTTAAATACAGTCCAGTAATACTGATGTCTCAGGGGCCCTCTCTTTGCCAGCTATTCTTTTTTTCCCCCCCATTTCTGTCTGTAAAGAGTTAGAAGATTGGTACAAATGTCCCTTTCTGTACCACTGACCAAACATTCCTGTCAAAACAGCAATTAACAAGTTACAGTTTAACACAATGTCTATCCTACTTTTCAAAAAGATGAAGAAAATACATATCCATTTGCAAGTAACTCTAAATCAGCCACAACTGAACCTACTATCTACTGATACTTAATATCCTTTATTTAAAAAAAAACTAATTTTTATCAGATTTTTGTAGCCTAAATCAATATGTGTACAGTATTTTCTTTTGTCAGCAAACAGAAAATTATGTAAATCAACAAATTTCAGTTTGAGTCACTTAGCAAAACATCTAGTGCCCAATTCATTCACTGTCCAGCTGTGTCAAACTATTTCTTCCTAATGCTTCTCTATTTTTTCCTGACAATTCATTTCCAGTCTCTTTTTCCAGTTTTTCCTCCTCCATCTGCTCCAGAAAATTAAGTAGCACTTTTTAAGAATCACCCAAAACTTTTTTTTCCAGCTATAGAATAGCTGCACCTTTATGCAAAGTACGGTCAGTGAAAATGCTGTAAAACCCAAACCTCTAATATTGCAAGAACGTTCTTCCCATTGAACAAAATCGAAACCAAAGAAGACAGGAGTAGTTTCCAGGCACATAAATCTCCCAGTGTGGCCTTTAAACATGATTTAACCCTAATACATAACAAACAGGAAAAGCTAAATTCAAAACAAAGCTTTTAATTAATAATATACTGCATCAAATATAAGAGAAGGCCATCATCAGCACATTCCACTCCGTTAAATCAAACATGCTGATGCCTTGGTGCAAACCGGGGCCAAGGGGGACTCGTGGCAGCAGCCCTGACCTCACGGTCGTGAAGCCAGATTCCCCCATCTGTTCCCCGCTCTCCTGGGTTTGGTCGTATGACAATCTCTGTGAACTTCGAAAATCTGCTTCAAGCTGCTCTGTAATTTTTCATCACTTAACCATTTTCCCTTCTCTCCCACACTCACAGTTCAGCGAACACAGCAGCTGCTTTGGCCTGCTTCCCGTAGGCCTGTTTACAGCACTAGCACTCTACTAAATAAATACTTGGATAACAGCATTACAGACATAAACATACTAAAACTGTTAATAATGGCAATTATTAAAGTAACTGTAAAAGTGTCACCAAAGTCTCTTAAGAAACATGAAATCCATGTAAAACAAGAATGAAAACAGGGAGAATGGCAGGTAGAGTGTATTCCTCATTGATGCAGACTTAGGCAAATTTAAACTTTTAACATGAAATTTTTTAACTCCTCTGTTCCTCTCACATTCCCCATCCAAATTCTCTCAGCATTACAGAATCCAGCCTTACCTCCCCACCTTCTCTGTGACTGGCCCTACCGCCTCCTCCCTGCACTACTGGAGTGGCCTCCCTGCCTCGACCCCTGTCCACTTCCCTCTCCCCGTCGCAGTGCCACCACTACGACACATCCACACTGGACCAGCAAAGCAGCCGCATGCACACAGCCGGCTAAGTGGAGAATGGGGCAGAAATCCAGCCTTCCTCCATTCACAGGAGGTAACATTCTAATTCACACAGATCTTGCCTCTTTTTTCCTCAGAATAGTCCAATGGTGTCCTTGTTGTTCTCAAATTCCAAGTCATTACCAGTCATTACTATGGTCATGACTTGGAATTTGGTGCCTAAGAGATCTGGACCTGACTGTCATCCTGTTCTCTTCCGCCACCAGCCCTTCTCTACCCCTACTTCAAGCCCTCGGGTCTCGTCAAGCACATCCTGGGCTCAAGGCATTTCCACTGGTGACTCCTGCTTACTGCCCGTAATGCTCTTTCTTCTCCCAGCAACAAGCCCTCCTTTCAAATCTCTGTTCAAACGTAACCAGGCATATGGAAAGCCTCCCTTGGAAATAGTACCCAAAAAGACCTTTCCGACCTCAGCATTCTTACCCCAATCCTATTTCATTTTTCTTCTTAGTACTTATATCTACGGAGATCATCTATCGGTCATCCTTTTTCACTCCTCTGGAACGTACGCTCCATTGACGTGAATGTGCAACTCACAGAAGAAAGAGCAGTGGCCAAAAAAATGCTTTTATTTTGGCAAGTGAATGAATCACTATGTATTTAAGAAATAAAAAAGAAGGATAAAGAGAATTAAATCCTATTTTCCCCTAAAAATTAGAAGAGTTTTTTTTTGTTTTTTTTTTTTGTTTTTTTTTTTTTTTAAGCAATGCTGCTGAGAAGACCATACAACAGACTACTCAGTACCCGACTGGTAGAGCAACTTGGTAATATGTAACAAAAGATACAAGAGTTCATATCCTTTGATTTCTGTATGTTTCTTGGACCCATTTGGTAAAAATGAAAACCAAACTCAGTTTGAAGAAGATCCCTATGATATGTTGTTAGTACAGAATAGTGCTATATTCTAATAATAGGGTAATGGTCACACAAATTATGGTATAATAATCCAATGACAAATATTGACAGGTTACTAAAAAATCATGACACAAAGAATACGTGAAGTCATGAGAAAATACTTACAATATAGTGTTTTATGAATAAGGCAGAATACAAATTATTTCTTTGTGCTTATCAGTAAGTGTATGCATCCTGGTTTTATAAAGAAAGCATACAAAGCTACATGAACACATGAAAAAATACTATCACAATGCTTTACATTGTTTACTAATGATACTGAAATCATGGGCAAATTTAACTTATTCTTCTTAAATGTCTTCACTTTTAGTTATAAGCAAGTATTTCCTTAAACCAAAAATATAATTTTTAGATGAAGATATACCATCCTCATGATGTCTCTTCTGTCGAGTACTTAACTGATTCTTAATGATGCCCCAACATTCTTGCAAGAGATCCGTTATTTCTTACTACAGCATTCAGGATGATTTATAGATGAAAAACATTATCAGAAAGAGCTAAACTGACTGCATTCTGGGCACATTATTTTATTGGGTACATGTCATCAAAATAAACCAAAGATTTGTTAAACCTACATTTGCACTATTAATCTTACCTATCTATTCCCAATCTAGTTTTGTTTATTCATTTTAATATTGAAGTATACATACTTACCACAAGTATTTGTCACCAACAATAAGCAAAACAAATATAATTTAAAAGTAAATAGTCCTGGCTGGTGTGGCTCAGTGGATTGAGAACCAAAAGGTCGCTGCTTCGATTCCCAGTCAGGGCACATGCCTGGGTTGCCAGCCAGGTCCCTAGTGGGGGGCGCTTAAGAGGCAACCACACATTGATGTTTCTCTCCCTCTCTTTCTCCCTCCCTTCTCCTCTCTCTAAAAGTAAAATAAAATATTATATAAATAAATAAATGCCACATGTAGCTGAGAAGAGCCTAGAAAAGTCAGGTAAAATGAACCAGCATTTGCATGTCCCAATTCCAAATAATTTTGAGGAAGACCAACATTCTAAATCTAATGCAAGACACCCTTCTGTAGATTTGCTCAGCAGTTTTGGCCACGAATTATAGTGTCTACTATGGGCAAAGAAACTACAAAGGTAAAAAATGGACTACATGAAAAAAAAAACTTTCAGCCCCGACTGGGTAGCTCAGTTGGTTAAAGTGTCATCTTGTTGTGCTAAGGTTGTGGGTTCAATCCCCGGTCATGGCACATACAAAAATCAACCAATGAATGCATAAATAAGTGGAACAATAAACCAATATTTCTCTCTCTCTCTCTCTTTCTCTCTCTCATTTTAGCTACTATTTTCCATCTGCAGCTGGTTGAATCCATGGATGCGAAACCCAGGGATATGGAGGGCCAACTTATTCTCCAGAATTCATTGACAATCTATACTTTTCTCCCCATCATCAATCAAGACACAAGAATTAATTCCATATATTCTTGGTTTCACTCTAGAATAATGATAATTAGAAGTATACTGTTTAAAGTAGTATACTATAGAGCTTAATAGCGCTTACTGAGCAATTTCTGTCTGCAGACCCTATGCTAAGCTCTTTACTAGAATTGTCATATTTAACCCTCCAATCAACTCTCAGAGGCAATAATCATTATAAAGAAACTATAATTTAGACAGGATAAGTAACTTGCTCCAAGGAGATCGGCAAATAACTGTTAGAGCTGGGATTTAGATTCAGGCTGTGTGATTCCAAAACCCCATCCCCTTAACCACTGCCCTACACTGTCTCCCACAGGGCCTCTTCCATAATTAGCACACAAGCCATTTATGAGCTTCCAGCCTTTATATAAGTGACGTACTCCAGTAAGCCAGTGAAGTTCACACAGACCTTTAATTCACAGTTAGAAGATTCTAGCCCCTTTCCTGTATAGAGAGCCCCTTCTGGCTCTATCTGTAACAGAAAGCAAACCCTCTCTTCTATACAATCTCTGCAGTTGCCCTAATGTCTGAAGAGCAAATAGCATCTTCCTCAAATTCTAAGGAATACATTCATGATGAAAGTGGGATCAATACAGCTTTCCAGATAATTCAAAGCACAATGGACTTGCACCTAAACTTAAAACACTAAGTGATGCAAAGTGAACCTCTTCTACGATGGATTGGAGCACATCCAGGTTTGGCATCGTAGTCAGAGCCCATATTTATAAACCTCTAATCACCAAGGCAATGAGCTAATCCCTTCGGCCAGATGAAAGCAAATCCAGTACCACACACTGTCTCAGTGTGCACATCCTGCCAGAGTCATTGCATGCTGGACCGCAGGCTGAGAGTCACGGTATGGCAGGAATGCCTGGGACATACTATTGAGTACAGCTATGAAATGCTATGTCATCAGTTACCATAACCCAGATTGATAAATCCCTAAGCATGAGCTACTCAAAATGTATTTCTGCTTGGGGCATGTTGATTTCACATGAGTAAAGATCCCCTTTATCAGCATTTGGGGCAGTGGCTGCTAGTTCAGTTTTTTCTGAATTAATTGTCTGAATCCATTTAGATCACAAATTTTATAATTTTCTAACAAGCTGGTAAGCAATTTCACCCCAACCCCCACTTATCCTCTACCCTGTCGCCTCTTCACACTGAATAAAACTCATTTTCAAAAGGATTTTTTACAATTCAAGTATGCTTGAAACTAATTTAAATGTGGACTTTTCTGAACTTATTAAGAAAAATTTACATTTTGCAACTACAAGAATTTCAATGCATTTATAGAAAAGATGTAAGTGTCATTTGTATTCACTTCTTAAGTTTACATGTATGGTTTAAAGTAAGCTTCTTAGTTTATCTTTCACCTCAAACTGAAAAAAATCTTAGCTATCCATTCAGCCCTAGATGGTGACCCCTGTCAGGATGCTGCTGGCTCTGGGGCAACAGAGCCTTTCGCTGACTTGGTACTGAGAAGGGGGGCTTGGCTGCTCAGGACTTCACACCCATGATAAAGCCCTGTGCTTACACTTAAGAGACACAAAAACATCAACTACTTTTTATTAAATAGTAATACAATGTTAAAAAACACATTTCCAAAAAATAAATTTTTCTTTAACCTTACTTACTCTACAGGAGAAATTACTGCTGACATTTACTTGCTTATTCAATATATCATAGTTAATCTCCAAAGACAACACCCAGACTAAATGGTTCTGTGATTTCTAGTAGTCTTACACTTGTAAAAGTAACAGCAGTTTATATTTTCAAAATTAAGCCACCCTCTTCCTCCTCCAAATGTTCTATTTGAACTGCTTCCTTCATTTTACACACCTCCACAAACAGCATGGGGAAAAAAAAAGCCGGGAGAAGGGGAATGGCAGTGGGCACCACCAGCTCCTCTAAGAACTGGGTCTAAGACTGTATCACTCACGAGATGTGTCCCATTCTAGAAACATGAGCACTGGCAGAAACAATGCCACTGAGTCAACACGGAGCAGGACCTCAGAAAAAAGTGCCAATCAAAAGGCATTCTAACTCTCTGCTCTGTTCTTAAGGCCTAACAGTAATCTCCACGCTAAATACATTCGCTCACACACACACTCATATACACACAAATGCTGCTTCTCTCCAATAAACTGATTTTATTTATCATGTCCCTAGTTTACTAAATGTGACCACATTTTAAAGACATTTAATACAACTAAAAGGTAAAACCTAGGAGATTCGATAACATTTTCAGGAACAATTTGGAGGAGGGCCTAATTTTTTTTTTTATTGTTGCACATTCCTGTAAAAAATGTTTTTAATTTCTAAAGAGTTACCAGCATCATTTTTGTTAATCAATATGACTTAAACAAGTCAGGATCGAAACAAGAGAAATATAAATTCGTTTTTAGGTTTATAATGTTTAAAGGTACTAAGGAGTGCATGACTCCTCACAGGAAACAGAAAATTGCTTCATGTAAACACCAGACTGTTCTCTCCTGTCATATTAGAACACTCGGAATAATTTTAAATATAAATTTAATTCTAGTTATTCTTGGCCTTACCTTCTTACCTCTAAATCAAAAGCTAATTAGGAACAAAGCAATACCAAAGTCTGGCCAAGTCCAGCTCCTGAAAGAATAACTAGAATATTAAAATACAAAAACTTTGTAGCTGCGCTTCCTCTGACCTAACAAATGTATTGACAGGAAGTTTACTTAAGGCCTCTTTCCCCACGCCTGTAGCACATTATCTCTACTACACATCCTGACACTTAGAATTCAAGGAACATCAAATAACAGAGCTATGCAGATCATGAACTACAAAGAAGTCCAGAGAGACAAGGTAGTAACTGGCTCAAGGCTGGTGAGTGGAAGGGCTGGACCTCAGGCCCAGGTCTCCTGATGTGCAGATGTCTGTGCTCTTCCCCAAGTGCCAGGCTGCTTCCCTTCAAGGGTAGCTCGTCGCTGGGGGTGGGGGGTAGTGGGGGTCGGGATGGTGGGGTGGGGTGGGGGGGCTTGTTCAGCTTTACACACCAGTGATTTCCCTTGTAAGCATCTTAGTTAGGGTTTCCATGTGGAACAGAAACTGGGCCCAGAGTGTTTTTTATTTGTCTTCTTTTGTTTTCCTATTTTTCCTCCACATAAGGCAATTCAGAACACAGACTAGTCATTGAATCAACACTTGCTGAACTACATTTTGAAATATTGTTACACTTCAGAGTATTACACAATGGGAATTATTCTTAGTATATATTTGTATCTAAGAAGTTAGGATACTGTCAGTTACCTTTAGAGTGTAAATGAACTGTCAGAGAATTGTTAAAGTTTAGTTAATGAAATAAATGGAGATTTACGGAAGTATAAAAATTCATGAAAGCAAATGTAAATTACTGCTCAAAACCAAGAATTAAAGCAATACCAACAGACTTATAGGCAAAAATACATTAAAACTTTCACCCACGAAACAAAACATTGTCTAATGGCTAGGGATACGCTGACAGGTCCCTACAAAAAGTATACAAACACCTAGTTCCCTATGTCTAGGAAAACACTCAGGTTTCTCCTCCACTACGTATACACAACACTTCTGACAATGACACAGGGTTGTTTCTTTTTCCCCAACACTGACCAGTTCTCCCACACTGACTGGGTGTCCTGCAATTCAATTCAATTCAACCAGAGTTAGTGCAGACCCCACAGGTTAAGGTCTCAGTCCCACAAACTGCTCCTACTTCAAATGCCAATCACAAGTAGTAGGTCCTCGGTTATCTACAACTTCTGTAGGCCTTGGTTACAAATCAGAGGTTCTCAAGACCCCCGCCCCCCCGCCACCTCAGGTTCAGTAATTAGCTGGAAAGGCTCACTAGAAGCCAGGAATAGTTTACTATTAACTGTTTATTACAAAGCATATTTTAAAAGACACAAATTAATACCTAGATGAAGAGATATATAGAGAAGGTCTGAAAGAGTCCTGAGTGCAGGAGCTTTTGACCCCATGGAGCTGGGGTGCACTATGCTCCTAGATTATAATTGCATTCAACACCCCAGAAGCTCTACAAACCCCACACTTCAGAGATTTTTTTATAGAGGCTTCATCATGAGGGCATGAACAATTATTAACCTACTTTCTTACCCCTCTCCCTCTTCAGAAGATGGTATGTAGGGCTGAAAGTTCCAAGCATCTAATGTTTCTAGTAACCAGCCCCCATCCAAGAGCCTAACAACAGATGTCTCATTAGAACAAAAGATGCTCCTATCACCCAAGAAATCACAAGGTCTCAGCCTGACCAGTGGTGATCAGTTGGTTGAGCATCAACCCACAAAGTGAAAGGTCGCCCGTTTGATTCCCAGTCAGGGCACATCTCTGAGTTGTGCACCCGGTCCCCAGCTGGGACGTGTGCAAGAGGCAACCAATTGATGTTTCTCTCACACCTTGCTGTTTCTCTCCCTTTTTCTTCCCCCTTTCTTCCACTCTCTCTAAAAATAAATAAAATCTTTTTAAAAAATTACAAAGGTGTTAAGAGCCATGTGTCAGAAACCAAAGTCAAGACCAAATATTAGCAAGAACTGGGAGCAGAAACCAAATATAAAATTTGTATTATTTCATAACCTATTAACACCTATCTACCCATGGACTTCCCAGACGCTGAGCCTGAAGAAAGAGCTGTCTGTGTAAAAGAAAGTGGTGGGAAGTGAGGAGTGGGATCGAAGGAAGGGAGAAAAGGTGAGTAGGACACAGAACCTATGAACTGTGTCCTATGGATGCCAGATATGCAGGTCTCTATCTAAAGTCAGAGGAAAATAAGAACTCTGTGTCTCTACTTTGGAAGCCTGTTCATTTTTTTTGCTTTGGTGGTTTTCCAGTTGCAGGGTTTTTGTTTTGCCCTTGGTTACCTAGTAAAGTCACTGTTTAAAAAAATTCCAAACCTGTTTAAAGTAAATGAAGAAGAAAAGAAGAATTGTACGTCTCTAGACATGGTTGACAGGAATTCCAGAGGGTCTGGACCAGCAGGGCACTCTGCTCACAGTTGTGGCACCAAGTGCCGGCCAGGAAAGACCCAGCAACGCCCGAGCAGGAGAGAGAGGGCCTCTGAAGACAAGGAGCCTCAGAGCTGACTGGAAAATCCCAAGGGTCCAGGTTGCTCTCTGCCTAACAGCTCTTTAAGACTTCCCAGGTGATTGAATTGGGACATTTTAGCCTGCCTGAAAATTGTTAGCTACCTTTTTAGTTTTTAAGAAATTATTTAAACTCTCTATTTGCTGAATTTTTTCTGAGATGCTAAAATAGTTGCTGGTGTTTAGTACACTGTTAGAAGCAGGAAGAAAATGATTACATGTTTAAAGAACCAGTTAGAGAATACACTGAAAATACCTAAAAGTAACTGGCTCCCTTCTTAGCCCGGCATATTGCACCTGTAATTAGCACCCGAAGGCCCCATGAAAGTTTGGCTTCAAACCTGCAAAACAGACCAGTCAATGCTGGCACCTTGCTGATGGGACACGGGCTCTGTGCTGGGGCTTGGTGGTCACTGGAATTAAGAAATATAACTTCTGGGACATTTCCTGAACAGTGTCCCAGAATTAGAAACCCAAACTGCCAGATTCCGCAAATGTCTTCCACTTTCTGCCGTGCCTGCAGAGGTGAAGCTGTGTGGCAAGATCTCCTTAGAGATTCAATGTCTCCTTGGAGCCTTTGAGTGTCTGGGACTGATGGAGGGTGCTGGTGAGAGTGATAAAATTGCATGTGTTTGAAAGTCCCTTGGCGCACTAAGAATCTTTACCAAATGGTGTCCACAGCACAGAGGGGCAGAACCACAGCACTTACATCAGAAGCAAACCCTCTGTTTCTCTCAGGAAAGAACTTTAAATCATAATAGAGGTAACTAGAAAACACGTACAGTTCCTTTTAAAATTCTGAGAATGTAACCCTAAAGAAAATGAGATGAGCCACTAATGTAATAAACACCAGGATGTCTTATGCATACAAAATAATAAAAGCAATAGTAAAATCAACATGTCAATCAAATGAAATTTAATTTTAACTCTGTCCCACTTTGGAAACTCAACCATGTTTGTTACAAACACTTTTCTTGACCATTTAGCCCCTCATTTTAGCTCTATGTCCTCCAAAACTCTTATCTGAATGTAAAGTTTTATACAGTATATTTATAGTAATAAGCACGTTCTTTAAATTACATTGAAATTTAAATGCGAGGTTTTTTTCCATTTCCAGTGAAAACTCTGATTATAAATACAGTGGTAAATATGAGCCCAGCTAAAAGGGAGTCGATAATCAGACATAGCAGACAACGCCGGTCTTGACGGTGACAGAGGTGTCCACTTCCCTCAGAAAGTTGCACAGAAACTGTTACTTCCTAGTCAGAAGAATAAAGGTCAGAAAGAACAGTAATGGAAATATTTCATTGTTGACTGTGCTTGAAATAAAAGCAAAGATTGTCTGCTAACTATTTAAAGTTGTCTCCCTAATTAGCCCTGACTGCTGTGGCTTGGTTGGACGTCCTCCCACAAAGCCAAAGGTCACCAGTGATTCCTCCCAGGATCACGTGCCTGGGTTGCAGGCCAGTCCCCAGCTGGGGTCCAAGCAAGAGGCAGACGACCTATGCTTCTCTCACACATCGATGTTCCTCTCCCTGTTTCCCTCCCTTTCTCCCTCCCTTCCCTTCTCTGAAAATAAGTAAAACCTTTTTAAAAAGTAGTAAAATAATAAAGTTTTCTCCCTAATTAGACATTTAATTCTAAGCCTATACAAACAAAACTTTAAAACAAATTTCTTGTAGCAAAATAGAAACAGTAAACAAAGTATATTTCTAACCTAACAAATCAAGCATTTTTCTCACTTAATTGCATCTCCTTTAAGAAATAAATTTAAGGAGATATATCCATATTTCAATGGCAATAAAAAATGATCATTATTTTCCCAAAACTGCTACAATATGCTACTAATAAAATTATGGTCTGAAAAATGTCTATTAATCAATCTAGTAATTAAATACGTAAATGTAGCAACCTGAATTTGATTTTTTTTAATTAAGATTTACATTTAAAAACAAATCTCCCTCTTTAACACACAAAAGAAAATATGTAATGAAAATCTTTCCCCTAGGTAGAAAAATAACATACCTCTGCTCTTTGACTTTTGTTTTAAAGTTGCCCTGAACGGGAAACATTGAAAGTCACTGTGTTTTTTCATTATAAACAGTATTTTTTGAAGGGGCATTCTTGTGACCCAGTTACGAGGGTAGCAATCAGTTTTGTACTTCTAGACCATCCTCAGTAGCATAACCGCAAATGCAGGGGCAACAAACGGGCCTTAAGCTAGTAAGTAGTATGAAGACAGCACTGTAACTACCACTGACCCTTCTACTGTTCGGGGTAACTAGTTCCTGGCTAAAATCACAAGAGCTATGAAAATCAGTTCTATTATTTCAGTAAGCATACAGCACATGCAAACTAGTAAAATATAATAGAAAAAAATCTGTCACTTCAAAAGCAACCAGTTTCTCAGTTTAGCATAATTTATAGCAAACGCTGAAGAATAAAAATATTCATTGAGAAATGTGCTAAAAATTTCCTCCCAGGAACCTAGCCACAAATGTATAACCCAGTTACTAGATCAAATTTCTGGAACACACACAAGCTCTGAAGAAGAAATATGCATCTCCCTTCCAAATGGCCATCGGAGTGTTTTATTCATTTTTGATCATAACTACATTATTCACACCAAAGTACATGTCTAGTTAGCAGTAAGACCCATGTTTGAAATGTTGTAACACAAAAACTCTATATTTGAATTCAAAGGTCTGAAATGAAAAACAGACTTCTGCAAAAGGAACGACTTCACTAGGGATACAGTTAACACTGCTGCATGATATACAGAAAAGCTGTTGAGAGAGTTAATTCTAAGAGTTCTCACCACAATGAGAAAAGGTTTTCCTTTCTTTTTTCTTTTCTTTCTTTTCCTTTTGTCCTATCTATATGAGAACACAGACGTGAGCTGAACCTAGTGTGGCAATCATTTAACACTGTATGTAAATCAAATCATCAGGCTGTGCACCTTACACTTGAAAAAATAAATCAATTGATAAAAGGCATGTCAAATGCCCAGGGCCAGCTGCTACTGTCTAGAGTCTGGTTCTTTCCAAAGGAGCAGCAGAGGTGCATGTGCCACAGCTGAAGTGGGAATGTTATATCCTATGGCAGGGGTTGGCAAAATTTTTCCATACAGAGCCAGAGAGTAAACAGTTTAGACTCTGAAGGTCATACAGTCCCTGCAACTACTCACCTCTGCACTGTATCATCAAAGCAACCACAGCCAATATGTAAATGAATAAACGTGGCTGTGAGCCAATAAAGCTTCATGGACCCTGAAAATTGAATTTCACGTAATTTTCACACGTCGCAATGTATTATTTTTTTTGCTACTTCTCAACTATTTAAAAATGTAAAAACTGCCCTGGCTAGATAGCTCAGTTGGTTAAGAGTGCCATAAAGATACAGCAAGGTGTGGGCACAGTCCATGTCAGGGCACATACAAGAATCAACCAATGGCCCTGGCTGGTGTGGCTCCAAGGGTTGAACACATGGCCTGCCAACTGAGGGGATACCAGTTCAGTTCCCTGTCAGGGCACAAGCCTGGGTTGCAGGCCAGGTCCCTGTTTGGTGGCCTGCAAGATGCAGCAACGGGCATTTGAAATCATGTTTCTCTCACACATGGATGTTTCCTTCCCTCTCTTTCTCCCTCCCTTCTCGTCTCCAAAAAATGTAAATAAAATCTTCTAAAGAATCAACTAATGAATGCATAAATAAGTGGAGCAAGTCAATGTTTCTCTCTCTCTCCCCCCACTCCTTCCTCTCTCTCCCTTCCTCTCCTGGGGGCCACAGTTTGTTGCCCTGGCCTAGGGCCCAGTTTGTCTAAAGTTCGTGCCTATCTTCCCACCCCCGACCATTTACATAAAGTTACAAAGTCTGTGCTTTCTCTTTTAGCAATACATTCTTTTTGCTTCTCAAATGACTCAGTCTGTTTCTTTCCCATAGGTCCTAAAAGTGCAACAGAACAATGAAGAGGTCAACAAAGATATGGAGCATGGGTAGAAGAAAGGGCACAAACCCCTCTGGAGTAGCTTTGCAGCTATGTGATCTTCTGAGAGTCACATAACCATTCCAAATCTCATTTTATCATGTATAAAAAGAGGATCATGGTATCCAACCACTGGAATGCATTTCCGAAGGTGACTCAGAAATCAGCAAGAAAGGTAGAACAAAAAATAAAACATGGAGTGCTCGCTCCAGCAGTGCATATACTAAAATTGGAGCAATACAGAGAAGATTAACATGGTCCCCATGCAAAGTTGAGATGCAAATTTGTGAAGCGTTCTGTATTTTCAACCAAAATGTGTGTGTGTGTGTGTGTGTGCACGCGCACAGTTCAGAAACAAGCCTTACCTGATGATTCACTGTGAATTGCTAGATCCTGGTAGTGTATAAGTCCCCAGGATGGAGAAAAAAAGCTCAGTGAATTTAATTAAAATCCTGGGAAAAGGAGCAGCTAGCAACCTCACTGACTGCATGCCACTTTTCATGTTTCTCTGAGTGAGTCAAAAACTCAAGAAAAATAAATTGAGACTCTTCTTTGGGTCCAAAAAACAGGGAAGGTACTGTGAAGAGCACAAAGATGAATAAGACTCAGTCCTTCCTTCAAAGAATTTATAATTTATTAAACATAAACATCTATTATACAAAGCAGTTATGATCTGCATAAACCAACTGCCTCAAGAAGTTCAAAAGAGAGCCAAACAAAAGATAGTATGAGGAAGAATTTCCTAGGAGCTAAATTTAAACAGAATTTCAAGAACAGGCAGACAAAGAAATTTGAGAGCACAGTTGTCCCTCGAATCTGCAGGGAATTAGTTCCAGAACCCTCACAGACACCACAATCTGTGGATGCTCAAATCCCTTACATAAAATGGTGTACAGCAATGTATGCAAACTATTTCCAAAAATTTGAAAATAAAATCAGTCTTTTCTTATGCAACAAACAAATGGAAAAATGCATGCAGTCATCCCTCTGCATCCCTGGATTCCCACCTGCAGATCGAAAATGCTGTTTTCAGTCCACAATCAGTTGATACTGAGCATGTGGAACCCTTGGATATAGAACCTGTGGATACGGAGGGCTGACTGTACTATAGGATTGCAGGATTTGAGGATTCTTAATGCCACTAGATGTTACTAAATTGTTCTCTAAAAATGTTGCTCTCTCATCAACAGTCCGAAAGTTCTCATCCTTACAACACTTAGTCTAATCAAAGTTCATTTTAAAATACTTTAGCCCATATGATGACTAGAAAAGGGAATCTCAATTTAATTTTCATTTCCTATCCTAACATCGTCCAGAGCTGTTTCATATGTCTGTGTTTTTACTATGAAGTAAAAGGCACAATCTGTTTAAGGATAGTAAGATGTGTGCGACTGGAGCCCAAGACACAGAGAGTGCACAGAGGACAGGCTCTCTCTTCCTTCCAGAGGTTTCTCCAG
Source organism: Glossophaga mutica (assembly GCA_039655065.1). NCBI lineage: Eukaryota > Metazoa > Chordata > Mammalia > Chiroptera > Phyllostomidae > Glossophaga > Glossophaga mutica. Next base: position 167,223,640 of record CM077304.1, on the reverse strand, counting down.
GACCTTGCTCTTTCTCTCCACCCCATAAATTGCCGGTTTACATCAGCAGATAGGGACAAACCTCTCCTTTCTCCTTGATTGTGCCAGAGTAAATTAAAGAGTTTGTAAATGAACATGGTTGAAAAATACCAGTCTTGACAGAAACATCTGAAACCATTTCCTCCATTTTTGCCCAGAACTTGGTTTCTGCCCAATTTATATTATGAAATAGTCAAGGTACCTTAGAAAACACACAAAAATGTTGATTCTGGTCTGGAGACCTGGTTGCAAATGCTTGGCAGGAATACAGCCACTCTTCTCCTCTCATCCAAAGGGTAGAAAAGTGCAGGAAAGATAAACCAAGGTATGAACCTGATTTTTTGGACACTCATTTAGGAGGGTGTTACCATGAAAGCTCCCATGGGGACAGAATTTTACGGTAAAATTCCTATAAATAATTTTAGGAGAAAAAGCAATGTTTTTGTCCAGAATCTTTTTTAGATTTTTTTTCCATGCTAAGAACAAAGTGGCAACCAAAAAGAAATAAAAACAGCATGCAGCAGAATGCTTAGTGAATCTAACAAAAAGCAATGTTCTCAACTCTGGTCAATACACAGCGTCAAAGCTACGAAAGAACTATATTCCAAATTCTGACTAATGTGATTCAGCTAGCACATTCCCCACTACAATGGAAAAATAGAAAATCACTGTAAAAATTTGCTTTCAAAAAAGAGCTGCTATTATCATTCTAGTAACACTATAAGCTACATTACTTCAAACACACATAAGTTTGTCTCCTCCAGTTATTTTCAACCCCTCAGGAAACATTTGGCCAATTTTCATTTTGAAACAGTTTTCGTTCTCATACCTGGAGGAGGGAGCTCCTGGCATGTTAGTGGGTTGAGGCCAGAGGTGCTGCTAAACACTTCAAATGCATAAGACAGCCCCACAACAAAGAATTATTTGGCCAAAATGTCAATAGTACCAAGAAACTTTGAAAACCACTTTTGATATATTTGATCAGTCACAATACCTTCTCCACACACTGCACAAATCTTTTTTTGTGTGTTTTGGTTATGTTTTTACCTTTCTTGGAATAATAAAGCATAATACACCAAAAATATTGGATATCTTCTTCCATCTTCAATATTAAAATGGCTGCGCAAAAATTCACCGATTTTGATTAAGTCTTTTTTAAATGCACACCAATGTGACAGCTGTCACAATATGACCTAACAAAATTGTTTCGAATGAAGTTAAAGACAATAAGCACTACTAGAGTAACAGACTTTTTGGACAACCTAATACATAAATAAAAATTTCCAATTTAGTAGTTTTCACTTGAAATATTTTAGGGAGAAAGAATATAGTCCAGGATTCTAGACATGTTATCAAGCAGTGTTCTATCTATATTTATTAACTTACCACATCTACCAACACAAAAATTCATAATCAAACTGGCTACTGCTGACTCTACCTATTACAAATTATATTTCCTGCATTTCGGTGATAACTGATTTCCCCATGCCTACCCACCAAAAGCAACTAATCCTCAGATTTTAGCAGTAGGCTTTATGTAGTCATTTTCTAAGGAAATCATTCACATCTGAAATTCCCTTTCCTGATGTTACAGTCCATTAAAATGTTATTGTCCAGCTCCAGGAAACTCAAGAGCCAAAGGGGGAAGGGAAAGATTTGGACTGCAAACTTAAAGGCAACAAGAAAGAAATACCTCCTATAAAAAGTAAAGGGTGTTGGTGATTAAGTGAAATAAAAGAGACAAAGGCTGAAGAGGTTCCTCTAAAAGTGAAAAGCTGTTAGAGGTTATTTTATTTCCCACTAAGAGTCCTTGGGTGTTTAGCAAAGAAAGTCATTTTTCTGGTGAATTTTTTTTAATATCTCCAAGTCTGTGGAAGGCAATTATTTACTTGTCTGTGTTCTAGCTATTACACTAAAAGAAAACTTTAAAGTTATGAAAAAAATCAGTTCACATTTAAAAGAACCACACAGGGTTCAGAAATCCATTTCAGCCCTGGTCAGGTAGTTGAGTAGGTTGCAATACTCCCAATACTCCAAGGTTGCAGGTTCCATCCATGGTGAGGGAGGGCACATTCAAGAAGCAACCAATGAATGCATAAATAATTGGAACAACAAATCGATGTTTCTCTCTCTCTCTCTAAAATGAATAAATATTTTTTAAAAAGAAATTCATTTGAAACCATCACATATATCTGAAAGAAAGAAAAAGCATCGTGTTAACTGATAGAAATCCATCTGCATGCTGGTTTCTCAAGCTAACAAAGTAGGAATGTAGAGAGATGGGCAGCTTAGCCACTGAAGTTTTCTGAAACGCTTGAAGATGCAGACAAAACTATTGCTACATGGATTAGCTAAACTCTACACCAAAAGGTCAACTTCAGAGTGTAAGCCTGAAATAGAAATTTGTGTCTTTGTTTCAAGCAAAATTTAAGCAGAAAAGTGTCCTATGTACTTACCAAAAAATGCCAAATTATCCTAAATTTTAAACAAAAGTATAGTAGGGCATTTATATGCAAGACATAATTTCAGGTAATGGAGCAGAGTTAAAACACAAAAATGGAAAACTCCAAGGACACCTCGTGTGTGACAAATGGCAGCAAAATATGTTTAGACAAACGTGGTGAGACTGTTTTTAGCTAAATGTAAAAAGTTTTGTTTTACATGAACTTGACTAGACTATTAACTGCAGTTCCAGCTTCTGAAAACAAGAACCGGCACCAGGTTTAGGAAAAGAGTGGCTAAGGGAAGAATCTGTGTGTCCACAGCTTCCCCTCTAAATCCCCAAGGAGGAAAGCTGCTGCCTAAAGGTATTGGGTAACTAGGCAGCCTTACTGAAAACAACCAAGGTTTTGAGCGTTGTTTTTGGCAAGAGGTAGGTGTTACCGGCTGCTTCCTGGGGCGCTTGGAAGGAATGTGTCACCATCAATCAGAAAGTACACTGAGCCCCGTGTTTAGGTCACAGAAGGAGTACTGCCTCGTCCAACACGGATAAATGATGCCAACTCAAGGAGGAGAAAGGAGAGTTGCAGGAGAGGTGTTGGTACCCAGTGCCCTGCAAGACCAAACGGGAACCCGGACTCGTATAGTAGGAAAACTCTGCGCTGTCAGGTTACAGAGAACTCCAGAGCCCGGGAGGTCGGGCGCTCCCACTCCCGTGGGGACCAGCACTGCGGTCCTGGGGCGGAGGGGCAGTCCACCGACTCTCATCAGTGGGCTTGGGGATCGTCAAGTCTGCACCCACCTCTGCGATGCTGGGGAGAACGGAGCTCCCCACCTACTCCCTGGCAAGCCCCGCGCCAAGGGCTGAGGATGATCGAACTGCCCCCTCGGACGAGCCTCACGGGAGCGGGGCGGGTCGCGGGAGTGCTCACCTGTGGGGATGCTGGAGGGCTTCTCCAGGTCTGCACCTAAGCAGGGTTTCCAGAGCTGGATGACCAGGACCAGCCATAGGAACCGAGGTTTCCCTACGCACATCCCCATCTTCGGCCCCTGGAGGGCCCGGGCGGGCTGGGGCGCCCGCACGACCCAGCAGCTGGGAACTTCTCGCGAGAACCGGCAGAGCCCCCTGGTTCCGCCCCAGACGGAGACCGCGGACGGAGGGAGCGAGCTAGTGCGCGCGGAGAGCCCGCACCCAGAATCAGGCGGTCGCGGAGGCGCTCTCGGCACTGGGAGTGAATTATAGGCTTCCCGAGTGGGAGGCGACGGGGCGGGCCGCGCCGCGCCCCGACTATTGGCCGCAGCTGACCCGGCGCTCCGCGGCGTGCGGCCTTGCGGTCGCCTCCGCTGGGCTTCTCTGCCCCTCGTCTGGGTTGGTTTGCTCAGCGCCGGCCTTTTTAGGGAACTGTCTGCGGCTACGTGTGGAGGCTCACGCAGGGATCTGGCTGGAAGCGAGAAGCGTGTACCTCAGTTTGGGAGTGGGCCCGGGAGAGCGGGGAGGAGCCACGGGCGCCTGCGGGCGGCGGCGCTCCCCCTCGCTTACCTCTGCTGCCCCAGCCCAGACGCTTTCTTTCCATTAGCCTCCAAGGGTGAGACCTTTCCCTGCTCTCGGCTTGGATACCACCTTGTGAGAAGCGGCCGAAAGTCCTCAGCAATCCAGGCTGAGTGGCACCTAGCCAGACTGTGGCATTGAAATGGATCCCCCACCCCCGTTAAATTCAGGGGTCACGTTTCTTCACCCAGCAAAACAAAGGCTCTGTTTTTGTTACTCTAAACTGAAAGTTTTTATTGTCCCGTGAACATTTCTTCCTCTTCCTCCAGTGCCAGGAGAGCCATAGACTCTGTCCAGTAATGGCTTGTAAATCCTGCGAAATTGGAGCCCAGCGGTGTAACCTGGGGCTGTGCCTTACAAGATCGTCCGTCAGTCCACATGGAAAATTACTCCCGGAGACGTCTCAGCCATCTCGGCTCCTTGGCGCGGCCTCCCTGCTTGCAGTTTTGACTCCTGTCTAAGCACATTTCATTTTTCCGTATTACTTCTCATAACATTTTAGCTCGTCCAATGTTTAATCTGTTAGGATGAGCAGGGCAAAATACAAACTAAGGTAAAAGCGTGAAGATACTACCTCATGTATTTCACGTCTTGAGCTGTATTATGGGGAAAAAAGAATCCGACTGGCAGTATGGCACTATTTTGTAATCTGACGTGAGCCAATACCGTTTCCAACTCTGAACCTTTGAAGTGGAAACAAAAAAAAATTTTTGAAAAAGATATGTTCCATTATAATCATATTTTGTCTACAGTTAGCATGGTATCCAGATAAGAGGAGCACTAAATGGTTGCATAAAAAAAAACAAAAACAGGTGGAAAAACCTGCAAAGAAATGTTCCCTGGGGTGTGACATTTTAGAAAAAGAATCATTTCCTGTGCTTAGAACTAACCCAGTTGTTAACTGTGTTTTGAAGGTTCGGTCTCAATATTTTAAAAGGAAAATTGGAGAAAGTTCAGAGAGCAGTACCAAATAATTAGATGGAAAGTATGACCTGTGAGAAGAATGAAATGAGGTTTATTCAGCCCAAAGAAGAAAATCTAAGAGATGATTCCTTCGTAACACCTTCCAGTGCGTGGCCAGCACCACTCTTTAAAACTGGGCAGTAGGCAAATAACGTTAGTCCTTTGAGTCTGAGGGCTCTGCTGCAAATGGCTGGTCTTTTGTCCAGATCTCTGCCTCCAAAACTCCAAACTTGTCCACTGCACCGGAACTCTGCCAAACTCCTTGAACTGGACTTCTTGCTTCCCTGGTTGCCCAGTAACTTCAAGAACTTGCGTGGTTAGAACCCAGCTTTCTGCCTTCCTTCATGCCCTCATGCCCTCATGCACATTTATAGCCTCTCCACATCACAAGTGCGTGTGTGCTTCTGCAGAGTCTGCCAATCATTACAGGTTACCATAACATGCACTCTTCTGTATTGAGTCACAGGTCAGAGCTGTAAGAATTGTATAAAGCAAGTTTTTCTTTGAGGTTTTCAAAATAGCCAGACACATGTATCACCATCTGAAAGAGCCCCAATTCTGAAATAAAATCCTTCCTGCCTTCTTGTATTTCCAGCTGTCTGCTGAATATCTCTCCTTGGACATTCCACTGGCACAAAGTCCAAATGTCTTTTAACTCATCAAATCCAAATCCCACTCAGTTTCCTCATCTCTATTAACGATACTGCTGCTCTCTAACTCACATGGCCCTGCTACACACAGAGCTTAACACCAAATCCTGTCCTTTTTTCCCTTCACATTTTCTCTCCATCTATTTCTTTTCATGCTCACTGACACCTCACTAATGCACTTCTGAATATACACTAACTGTGCTGCTTGAATTGTCTCCTTCCTGTACACTCTCCCTGCCCCCAGTATTATAACATTGGATACCACAGCTAGATTCATCATATTCAGATATCCTTTTGGTTACTTCATCCCCATCCTCAAAGATTTCCTGAGGAATTTGGAAACAATTCAAATTCCTTAATGTAAAATTCAAATTCCTTTGCTATCAAACATAATCTCTACTACCTATATCCTATATCCAGCCAATCTGGTTTGTTTGTTTGTTGTTTTGGGTTTTTTTTTTTTTTTTTTCCCAAAGGCTGCCATTTTTATTCCCTAGAGTTTGGGTAATAGTCATTGTCTTGAATTGGGTTCTTCCAGAGGCCAACTCTGAACCAAGACTTAAAGACCAGCAGTTTGTTGGGAGTTTGAAGGAAAAAGGTAGTTGAATGTGAAGTGATAAAGGGAAGTTAGCTGGTAATGGTGCCTTGTTAAATCTGACACAGTAGCTGACTAAAATTTACCTTATTCGTGTTATCTATCTAAAAAGCTTTTCTCCAAACCTCTCCTCCTTCCCTCATTGGGATAACTTTGGTCAGACTCAGATACTGCCTCCTACAGGAAACCCAACTTGAGTGCCTCCCCTACCCTAGGCTGAGGCTGGCTTAGATGTCCATGTTCCATGTTTTCCAACTCTTCAAACAAACCTCTCTAGTTTTTTTGACAGATTTTTGTTAGTTTATTAATTAGAGAAGGGCAAGATCTAATTTTTTGCATTATTGTATACTAAATAACTGGTACATAATAGCATGTATTCATCCATTTGTTCATTTAAAAAACATTGTGTGCTGCGGCGGGGGTGGGGGGCACTTCCTGTCCAGATTGCTTCATAGGCAGACGTGGGTCACCTCTTTCTACAACCACATCAAAATTACATCTAAAACATAGAGCAACCATCACTCAGAAACTTCAGAAATCAAGTGAATGGAAGTCTGACAACTACAGAATTAAAGAAACCACATCCATCGAGACTGGTAGGAGGGGCACAAATACGGCATAAACTGGTCTCACCCCATGCGGTGGCTAAAAATTCAGGAGGGAACAAGGAGTCCCAGCCCCACCACAAGCCCCCTAGCCCATAGTTCCAGTGCCAGGAAGATAAGTCCCCACAACTCTGGCTGCAAAAACCAGTGAGAATGAGTCAGTAGAAGAAATTTCTGGAGCCCCAAGAAGTTCCTCTTAACCCACACACAGACTCACCTACTCAGACTCACTCCCTCTGAGCTCCAGCTCCAGGGTGGCAACTTAAAGGACACCAGAGGCACACTGAGAGAGGCTAAAGGGTCTGACATTGGGGCAAGCAGAGGCCATTGTCCCTTTTCTGACTACCCCCAACAGAGCCAAAACACTGACCGGCTGTTGCCATATTTGGGACACGATCAACCTGGATAACACTGTTTGATCCAGATCTGCCTTGGAGATCCCCAGAGATTCCACCCCACCCAATTTATGGGCCCACCCAAGCTGCTTTTCCATATGAATAACTGGTCTTGTATCTTGCCTCACAGCTTCCTAAAATCTATCAAGCAAGTGACAGCTGGCCTCAGTGAGCTCCAGGCTAGGCACTAGCAGCAGCCAGATTAGTTTCACAGCTTGGCTTCACCTGGGAATCTCCAAGCCGAGCACAAATAGCAGCCTTCTCAGATTGTTTTATAGCTCAGGAAGAGTATTCCTGGACAACACACAGGTCAGGGCTGACCTTGGCCTGCGCCACCCAGGAAACTCCAGGGCCAGTGCACCCAGTGGACAACTACAGACCACTTTGGAGTACCACCACTCTGACCCTGCTCAGCTGATCCTCCACAGAGGGTGGAAGTTGGTGGTCAGTGGTCATAGCCAGTCCTTGCAGCTGACCGGCCTGAGTAAATTCCTCCCATTGATCTGCCAACAGCAACCAAGTCTCAACTACAAAAGGAGGGTATAGTCAGTCCACATAAAGGTCACACCTCAAGTACCCAGCTTGTGTGATAGGGGATGCTGTGCCATTGAACCCTACAAGACACCTACTGCATTAGACCACACTACCAAGACATGGAGTCAAAGCAGCTCTACCTAATACATAGAAACAAACAGGGATGCCGCCAAAATGAGGACACACGGAAACGTGGCCCAAATGAAAGAACAGATCAAAACTCTAGCAAAAGAGCTAGGCAAAACAGAGATAAGCAATCTATCAGATGCAGATTTTAAAACACTGGTTATGAGGGTGCTCATTAACTCAGTGAGGACCTCAGCAGCACAAAAAGGATCCAGTCAGAAACAAAGGATAACACTAATTGAAATAAAGAACAATGTATGGAGAAACAACAATAGAATGGATGAAGCCAAGAATTAAATCAATGATTTGGAACTCGAGGAAGCAATAAAATAACCGCATAGAACAACAACAAGAAAAAAATAATCCATAAAATGAGGGTAGTATAAGCAGCCTCTGGGACAACGTCGAGAGGTTCAACACTCATACTGTAGGGGTGCGGCAAGGAGAAGAGAAAAAGCAAGAAATTAAAAGTCTATTTGAAAAAATAATGAAAGAAGACTTCCCTAATTTGAAGAAAGAAATAGACATGCAAGTCCAGGAAGCACAGACAGTTCCAATCAAGTTGGACCCAAAGAGGACCATACCAAGACACATCATAATTAAAATGCCAAGGGTTAAAGATAAAGACTTACAAACAGCAAGAGAAAAACAGAGTTATCTACAAAGGAGTTCTCATTAGACCGTCAGCTGATTTCTTAAAAGAAGCTTTTCAGGCAAGAGGGGCTGGCAAGAAATATTCAAAGTGATGAAAAGCAAGGACCTACAACCAAGATTTTTCTATCCAGCAAAGCTATCATATAGAATGGAAGGGCAGATAAAGTGCTTCCCAGACAAGGTAAAGCTAAAAGAATTCATCATCACCAAACCTTTATTATATGAAATGTTAAAGAGATTTATTTAAGAAAAAGATAAAAAATATGAACATTAAAATGACCATAAACTCACAACTACCAAAAACTAAATCTAAAACAATACAAATAGCCCTGGCTGGTATGGCTCAGTGGATTGAGTGGTCGCCTGTGAATTAAAAAGTCACCAGTTTGATTCCTGGTCAGGGCACATGCCTAGGTTGCAGGCCAGGCCCCCAGTAGGGGGTATGCAGGAGGCAGCCAATCAATGTCTCTCTCCCTCTCTTCCTCCCTTTCTTCCCCTATCTCTAAAAATAAATAAATAAAATACTGTATTAAAATATTATTTTACCAAAAAGTAAATAAAAAACAAAAACGAAAACTAAATAAACTACCAGAACAGGAACAGGAACAGAATCATAGATTTGGAGATCATTTGGAGGGTTATCAGCTGGGAAGGGAAAGGGAGAGAATGGGGAAATGGTGTAGGGACCAAGAAGCATAATTGGTAGGAACAAATTATGCAGGAGGATGTTAAGAATAGCATAGGAAAGGAAAAAGACAAAGAACTTACACTCATGACCCATGGACATGAACTAAGGTAAAGGGGAAATGCTGGAGGGAAGGTGGGCACAGGGCAGAGGGGTCCAAACAGGAAAAACAGATGGGACAACTGTAACAGCATAATAAATAAAATATACAAAAACAAAACAAAACAAAACAAAACAACATTGTGTGCCCACATGCCTACTACATCTTAAGCACTATTCTAGAGGTTGGTAAAACAAATATATCAAAAAAACAAACATCTCTGTTTTTATAGAGCTTTTACTGTTATATAATGAAAGAGATAAACATATAATGGTGAAAGTGGTAGAGAGAAAATAAATCAGGAAAGTTAACTACAAAGAACCAAGAAAAAGGTCACTGAAGCTTTGACGTGGGTCCAAAAGGCCTCACTGAGAAGGTGATGCTTAAGCAAAGACCTGGAAGTGGTGAGGGAAAGAATTGGGAGTGTTGGAACTGGGCAAGGAGGAAATGAGCAGGAGTTCGCTGCCTGTAAAATTAGCAGGAGATGAAGCCAGGGAGGTAAAAAAAAAAAAAAAAAAAATGGAGGGGAGGGATAAACATATAGCAGTGTGATTCCAGTAGAGCCTGGTAACAACTCTGGCCTTGAGGACATTAGTCTAAGTGAAATAAGCCAGTCACAGAAGGACAAATACTGCACAATTTCACTTACATCGAAAATAGTCAAACTAACTCATAAAAGCAAAAGATAGAATGGTGGTTGCCAGTGGCTGGTGAAGGGAGGCAGAAGGAGCTACTGATCAACAGGTACAAAATTTCCATTATGCCAGATGAATAAATTCTAGGTCTGCTGTACAACGGTGTGTCTTTAGATAACAATAATGTATTAACAACACTTAAGAAGTTGTTCCTACCACAACTTAGAGAGAGAGAGGGAGAAACCGAGCACCACTGGGATGGGTGTAAGCAGAGAGCAGTGACTTGATCTTATGTAGTGTTTGAAAGAGTCACAGAGTCCAGATGCTGGGTTAGACTAAGACTAAGGAACATGCATGGGAAAATTAAACACAAGACCTGAGACCACCTTGGAGCTTAATGCAGGGGCCCAGAAGACGAGGGTGGTTTCAACCTGTTTGGTAGAAGTAAAAGCAAGTCAGTTTCTAAGTAGACTTTGAATGTAGAGCCAACAAAATTTATTAGAATGAATGTGGGTGTAAGAGTAAATATTCAGTGAATATCTGTTGAATGAATGAGAGATAAAGCCTTGGGAACATGTGTTAATAGTTCTGGGGATGGAAAGGGAGGGAGAGGTTAAATGAAATAGATTAGAAGGAAAGGCAAACAGCCAAGAGCTAAAACTAAGAGAAAACAGACCCTTGGGTTGGCAGAGGGAGGGGAGTGATGGTGGAGGAAGGGAGTAGGGGCTGGAGGAGTCAGCAAAGCAGGCTGATAAAGTCAGGCAAATAGAGTTCCATAGAAGAGAGACTTAGGAAATAAGAGGAAGCATGAGAAAAAGCCATTGAGAATAAGGATTTGGGATCAAAGTCTTAGATGGGAGCGGAAACCACACGGCCTGTAAGATACAAACTGGAGAGAGGGTGTGGAGGACACTGTGAAGCAGAGCCTCCATACTGTGACTCTTCCTTCTAAATCAGGCCTCTCCTGCCGGTGTCAGTGGGCGGCCTTTGAATTGCAGGTGAGAAAATTTGCACCAAGGGGAAGGCACTGTCTATCCAAGTGTATGAGGGGCTTACAGCGTACTCTGTGGGTCCCAGCACTTTTTTTCTCTAATTATTTGAGCAGAACTTGGAAGGAACAATTTCCAAGGTGATTTTTTCCAAGAGTAGGGTATCCAAACAAAATTGGAATGAGAAAATAACAGCGAACTGCTTAACCTATGGTAAACAAAATATGTTTTTTCACCCAACTTATGCCAAGGCAGCAAAAATCTCAAAATGCTCCCTAGGATAACAGTTTTGCAGCTTCTTCTGTGCATTTGAAATTAAAGAAGGGATGTAAGGAAGAACACAGGAGGGTAGGGGGAAAGCAAGGTGGGGACTGTATTACAGGATAGTTAAGATTATGTGTTCTCTTGAGGGTGGTTATAGTTTACCTCAAAGGTATGTTAATCTAGATGCACAGAAACTATGCTCAGGGCACGATTAAGGCAAAGATAAACCTTTTACTTAAGAAGTTATCTGCATCCTTGATAGACCTTCAACAACCTGACATTACCCTTTTAGTTTGCACTAGGATGTGAAAGGAAAAAATCCCTGCCCTTTGTCTTTGTGGCAACCCAGATGGAATAGGGGACTACACCTGCAGAGAAAGGAGAAGGAAAACAAGAGAAAAAAAAAAGTTATGTCTAGGGTGTGACTACCTACCATGACCCGCCTGCTTTCTGTAGAACCCCATTTTTCTTTATTTCTTTCTTCATTTAAAAATACGGAACACTTCACAAATTGTCATGTCATCCTTGTGCAGGGACCATGCTGATTTCTGTACTGTTTCAGTTTGAGTGTATATGCTGCCACAGCGAGCACCAGGACCCCCTTTTTGTTGTTGTTCACACTCCCTAGGTAGATCTGGATTGTGAAACCCTGTACCTAACAAAATTATGTCAGTTGTACAACTAAATTCAGCCAGATTCTAAGTAAGAAGAGCAAGCCAGGACAGTAACAAGAGCCAGAGCACACACAGTATCCCAGAGACGATCCTAACAGATGTTTGATGACTAGCTGCCCTGATTTGGATAGAGCTGTCTAGGCCATGAGTCACTCTAAAAGGTTAGCAGGAGTTTGTGGCTTCTGCACTCAGTCTTCCAAACACATTTTACAGAACTTCCAAGCTATGACACATTTTACCGAAATCCCAAACTATGACATATTCGTTGGTGTTAGAAATGCGCAAGAAATAGAGGCAGGAGGAACCAGATGATCTGATCCAAGCACCTTTATTTGATGCTGAGATTATGGGCAGGCTGAGTCTGGATCGAATGCAGCCCCCGGAGGAGGCAAGAGTAGGGTTTTTAAAAGGAAAATCATGGCGTTTGTGGGGGGATAGGAGAGGGGTTAGTCTCTTGTTCTTCTGGGCAGGTACCTCAGCCTTCCAGAATGTGAGCTGGAGCAACAGGTTAGGTAAAGGGCCAGGCTGTTCCCAGGGTCAGTCTGACCACCATCCATTGTGGCTGGCACCAGATGTCTGTTCTGTGCAGTGAGAATTTCGATTAAGCCGAGGGCTATCTATTGAGGCGAGATAACTGAGTCGTGTGCAGTCCAGCAGGCTGGGAAACTGGCCTGACCCCTTTCAGTTGACAAATGTGACACCAGTATGACATTATCATTAACGAAAATATAGCACTATCAATGTAAGAAATGTTCAAACCTGTAACAATTTTTATGACTTTACCTGAGCCAAACTGACAAAAAGTACTGGAAAAAAAAAAACCTCAGTGGATTGAGGAAATGCTCCAGAAAATAAAAAATTTGCACCTTATTTTATACATTACAATCAAAATGAAACCAGAAAAGACCAGCATTCACGCTGCCTGTCACATATCGAGCCCAATAAGCAGAGACGGGGATTGAACCTTTATGGGTGCTTATTCAGGTGGTGGATGATGCAGTGGGTTCACACCCTAACGGACCCTCTTACATTCTCTTTCAGACCAGCCTTTTTGTAACAAAGAACGAAGTGCAGTGAGGGGGGTTGAAATTCAGGGAAAATTAGATTTAAAAAATTGCAGGATTTTTGCTCTGAGCGGTTAGCTGTCCTCAGGTGGGCGACTGGGCATCTGTCTTTCCCCAGAGCACAATGGCTCCAGCTGCGCCCCAGGCAGAGGTCTTTAGCTGGGCCCCAGGAGGTCCGCTGTCTCTCCCAGAAGCGGTGGGCATTATCTGAAGTTCCTGAAACAATAGCTTTAGCTTATTCATTACCTACTAAGCTTATTAACTATTTACCTTAAACAAAAATTTTTCAACTCTTGAGTCCTGTATCAAAAAGAGGAGGTATAAAGGCCCTACATGAAAGCCATCAGTAGTAGATTAGGGAGGTGGGAGAAAGCAAAGTGGAGGAAACCTCTGGGATTGGATAAAAAGGTAAAATGATAGACATATACTTCTTTTACATAGTTGGGTATAGGATAGTTAACAGTCAACAATTAACAAAGTAACAAAGAGGGGATTTGTGTTCTCTGCTCTGATGCAGTGGTCTTGCAAGGAGTCTGAAAAATGGAAGTTATCTTGACATTCCAAAGGTATGTTATCATAGATGCACAAAGATAATATACAGACTCAATTAAGGTAAACATTGACTTTTGTCAGGAAAGTTTCTAGCCTAGGAGATGACTACCCTATGCACCATAAACTGCTTTTAGTTAAAAAAAACTTTAATTTCACACAGTCCTATGTGTTTGTAACCATGCAAACTGGAGCTCAGCCACTTGGCGCCTTGAATCTACATGACTCAGCAATTTGTGTTGAAGAAAACAGGTTTTTATTAACAGGGTCCCAAACTTAGGGGTGCTGAGAGCACTCTGCTCAGAGCCCTCATCTCCCACAAGACCAAGCACTTCGCTTGCTCCCCAAAAGACTACAAGCCAAAACCATGCCCAGAAGTTCCCCATGTCCTTATCTGTCCATCAGTCAGTCACACGAGCAGATCTCCATCCTCTCTGGAATGTGCAGTTCTGTGTTTCAGAGTCACCATCCTCTCACAGAAGCTCCCTCCTGGGGTGCACTGGTCTCAGTCTCCATGTAGAGGTTCAGGAAACCATGTGCCTTGTTTCACCATCCCAGAAGCAAGGGAGTGACTTCTGTGTACATCTTTCAGGAAAGCAGAAGTCTGAAGCTCTGCATTCCCAGTTGGACATTTCAGCTCCAAGAATCTCTCATGACTCTGGGTGGCCAGGCAGGTCCCCACAGCTCCATCAGCTCCGTCACCATCTTCTTCAGGCACACCTTTGGGCAGACTTCCAGGCAAGCAGAACTCGTGAAGACTGACCCTCGGACTGAAACGGGAAAAGCCAGTGTTCATGCTGCCTGTCACCTACCAGACCCAATAAGTGGAGCCAGGGATTTAATTTTTATGGGCGATATATTCAAATGGCCGGTGACCTGAGAAGATGGCAGTTTTGTACCCTAACAAACAGTGTTAAATTGCATTTTAAACTGATCATTTTTATAAGGAAAAGAAAAGTAAAGGTAAGGGGATTGGAATTCAGGGGCAAAGTTAATCAGATAAAAAGCTGCAGCATTCTTTCATCTGTGTCCTGGGCGGTGGGCATCTCACCCTGGAGTACAATGGCTCAGATACCATCTGGATTGCTTGAGTCCTCCTGAGGCACAAAGGTGGAACCACTTACCGTCTCCTGGAGTCAAGGTGAGTCATACCTTCAGTTCCTGAAACAATAGCCTTTTACATTCATTGATTACTAAGCTTATTAGCTATTAGCTGAAACTAAAACTTTTCCAATATTTGAGTCCCCCATCGAGACCTGCCACTCCAATTTTAAATGCTCAGTTCAGAACTTCTTGTGTGATCTAATATCCAGCTCTTCCTATGGTGTGTTAGTGTCCACCACTTTTGTCAGCTCCCCCATATCACAGTTCCCCACCTCCTCAGTATTTCAGGCAAAACCCTGTTTTAACTGCCATCTGTAGTCAGGGCAAGAGTTCCCAAAAAATGTATGGGCATCCGGGGAGGGCATCCTCCCTTACACAGCTCACATAGGTGCTATATGAGCTGCTGCATGAGCTTCTGTCCCCACCCCATACCCCCCCAGGGCTATGTCACAGGTCACTGCAATTGCGTGTTCTCACAGTCACTTACACAATTCTGAAGAAACTTTCACAGGTTCTGAGATCTTTCTTACAGGAAGGCATGGGCTGTTAGCCTGCCTTTGTTATGTAATGTACCTTAAAGCTATACTTATTACTCTGAGCATTTCCCTCCTCATCCCCCTCCTACCTCCCTGCAGGATTTGGGGGGTATGGTGGACCACCTCTTCCCCTCCCCGTCAGGTGATCCATGCTGTGTACCCCATTACAAGGTTACTTTAGGTCTCTGAGTTTGTAAGTCTGCCACACAGGACTCCCTTGAGCTCCTTATGCTTAGTTATGGTCCCCTTTTGTCCACAATATCAATTTTTTGTTGTTGTTCAACAGTAGATTCTAATGATTTTTTTAAAAATAGTTATTTACAGCCCTGGCTGGTATAGCTCAGTGGATTGAGCGCGGGCCTGCGAATCAGAGGATTGCGGTTTGATTCCCAGTCAGGGCACATGCCTGGGCTGCAGGCCAGCTCCCAGCAGGGGACACACAAGAGGCAACCCTACATTGATATTTCTCTCCCTCTCCCTCTCTTCTACCCTTCCCCTCTAAAGATAAATAAATAAATCTTTAAAAAAAATAGTTATTTACTTATTTATGTTTTAGAGAGAGGAAAAGACAGGGAGAGAAACATCAATTCAAGCAAGAAACATCAATTAGTTCCCCTTCATACATGACCCAGCCAGACCAAACCTGCAAGGTAGGCATGTGCCCTGACCGGGAATCAAACCAGTAACCCTTTGTTCTGTGGGGATGAGGCCCAACCAACTGAGCAAAAACCAGTCATGAGAGCAGATTCTCATGAAGATTCTAATGATTTTTTTATGTCTCTCTGCCCTTATGGTTCCTCATTCCCCTGCTTTTCAGGACTATTCAACTCCTTTATCTGGAATCATCTCTGCCAAGAGGCAGATTTGCCCTAAACCTGAGAATGTTTAAGTGTCATTTCCTGTCATTTGCAATGGACTTGGTGAATGTTGGGAGTGGCTGGGAGTTGTACGTTATCTGAGGTTGGAAATGAAGCCAGGTTGTAATGAAGAAAAATTACTGGGAAAATAACAAAAGAACAACAAAAAGGAAGGAAGGAAGGAAAGGGAAAGAAAGAAAGATTTTCTAAGAAAGCATTTCTTAGAAACTATCTAGGGAACCTTAGGAAAAAGAGGCCTGAGCTCCAAGGACACAGTCAAGTATTAGATTTTATTTTCTTATCCTACATAACTGTGCATTTCTTTCTTTTATATTGGTAACTCTAGTCATTTTTTCTTAAAAATGATTTATGTAATATAAACTTTAGGCCTCATTAAGCCTTAATTTGCTCCTTGCCATACACCTAAAATCTTACTCCAGTCCTTTCCGTAAGTATTGAGAATGTAAGGAGTCTATAATCAACAATTCCTGGGCTCAGCATAGAGTTGGACTTTCCTGAGTCAACTCTGAAATAGGATCCAAAAATAGTGTTCTTTTTTAAAAATCTATTTTATTTTTTTATTTTTATAGAGGGAAAGGGAGGGAGAAAGAGAGGGAGAGAAACATCAATGTATGGTTGTCTCTTATGCAACTCCCACAAAGGGACCTGGCCTGCAATCCAGGCATGTGCCCTGACTGGGAATCGAACCCTTTGGTTTTCAGGCCGGCACTCAATTCACTGAACCACACCAGCCAGGGCCAAAAATAGCGTTCTTACCTTATTCCTCGATGATGGAGTGCTTTCTTATACAACCTATCTTGGATCCCTATCTGATATTCTAGCTCACATCAGGCCAAGATCTTTCCTTGTCTTTTCATAATCTCCAGAGATCCCTGATTGGTGTGGCTCAGTTGGTTGAGTATTGTCCCACAAAGAGAAAGTCATTGGTTCGATTCCTGGTGAGAGCCTATGTCTGGGTTGCAAGTTCAGTCCTTGGTTGGGGTTTGTAGGAGAGGCAACCAATCAATGTTTGTCTCTCATATCACTGTTTCTCTTCCTCTCTCCCTCCCTTCCTCTTTCTCTAGAAATAAAAATTTTTAAATCTGTAAAAAAATAAACCTCCAGAGAATGGATTGCTTTAACTTCCCCAACATCTGAACTTTCTCAAGACCACCTGCTGGCATTATCTTTCTACTTGTTATTGAATCCTTCCTTACATGCCCCCCACCCCACCCCATGACTGGCTGATATACTGGTTCTGGTCATCCCTGTTCTGGCAGAGCTGGCTATGACAGAGCTGAACTTAACATACATTGATTACAAGTGTTAGATTCCATCAGAATAAGAGTTAAATAATTGTATTATAATGTCACTTGGTGAGATCTTCATGAATACTGATTGGAAATAAAGCATAGCCTAAGAACATAATCAGATCCATTATGCAATAAAATATATGCAAATAACACTAATATTAGATTTTATAAAAAGAACAGGGAAAAAGCTCAAATCCAGGATGGCAGCATAATAGGTGGGTGCTATACTCACCTCCTCCAAGGACCAGCTGGAATTATAGAACAATCAACCTGGATAACCAACAGAAGACTAGCTGAAGAGAAGTCTTATAAACAAGCATTTACAAAAGAAGCCGCATCAAGACTGGTAGGATGGCCAGAGATGGGAAAAGGGTGGGTTCTAAACCCATGGGTGGACGCTGAGATTCCAGATGGATATCTCAGCTGCAAGGGGTTTCTCCGAGAAGTGTGAGGTCTCAACCCTAAGCTGGGCTCTCCAGCCCAGAACAGTAAGAAGAGGTACCGCATAACATCTGGCTGTGAAAAGCAGAAGGTATTCTATACAACAGGGAAAGAAGCAAGTCTGCTAAAGACACAGACACACTTGTAAAGAGCCAATGCACTAACACTTCTTTGCAGCCACTTATCCTGGGCTCAGGTGGAGGGAGGGTAGGGTGGAATAGAGAAAGGAGGACACCGTTTACTAGAGTCACATGAGGACATTCTAAGGTTTGTGGCTTTGGGGAGAGAGCAGAAGGTACAGCCACCAGGATCCTTGAGCTGAGTTCCTCTCCCACATGGCAGAGAGTGGGGCCATCCCCGCTCCCTGTAGTATCAGCCTGGGGGAAAGAATAAGCCCACACTCTGGACTCCCTATCAACCCACCCTAAAAAGCTCATAACCTGCTAAGGAGCTAGCCACTTTGGCAGGGGGTCTGGGCAGACTCAGAGGATGTCAGTGACTGAGTTGTGTGGTTTTGGGGTGGGAACCATTCCCCCCACTTTCCTGTGAACCTGACTGATGCTTCTCCCTTATGGGAGATCCACAAGAACCACCCTCTGGGCTCTAGAGGCCCCATTCGCCCCCACTCCTAGTGGCTCCACCCTGCCAAGGTTGAGGCATAATCCAGGAGAGACTGAGTTGTGTGGCTCTGTGGTAGATGCCACAGCCCCACTTTCTTCCTAACTTGACCAGCACCTACTCCTCACCAAAGATCCACCAACCACAACATCTCAACTCCAGCAGCTCCACCCTGCTGAACTCCATCTCCTCCCAGCAAAATCTGGGACAAAGCTGTGTGATTCTAGCACTGGGGCCATTTTTCCTCACACCCCTGACTGGAGCAGAGCCCTCAATGTACACAGCCACAGTTGGTTTGTTTGGGTCTGAAAAACTATGCATCCTCACCCTGGTGACTTCCTGAGTCCCCGCCCACAAACAAAGTCATGAGAGCATCCAACGTTATATTCAGGGACATTTGCTGAGTGCCTCAGATCTGGTACTGGCACTGAGTGTGAACCTGTATCAGTCTTGTGAACACTATTTGCTCCTACCTAGATAATCACTGTGAAGCTACTTCATGCAAATTGAGTACCACCAGAGGCTTTTTTAGTGACTAAGCCTAACAGGCAGCTAGCAGGTGGAAGGAGAAGGAGGCTTTTCTTGGGGTACCTTGGGACTTTTATGAACCTGCCCCTGGCCCTTTAACTGGTAAAAGCCAACCTTGGTGCACAGTGTACTACTTCCCTTGTGTACCCAGGTCTAGCAAAGGGAGCCCCAAAGTATAGATCACTTTTCACTCCAAACAGGTTGCTCAAGGAAAGTCAAGGGCAGTATCTAAAATTAATCTGCACCAGAGCCCCTCACAAGAAGCCCAGAACCAACACACTTGTGGCCATCTTCAGACAAGAGCAGAGCAGGACCTAATAAGCTTCACAAGCAAAGGGAGATCTCAGCAGGCACCTGAGCGGCAGCTTGCATGCCATGGTCGGGTTGAGCTTCACAGTCAGCCAGCTGAGGGTCAATCCCACACACACACAAGCCAGTAGAAATCAAGAATCAATTACAATACGAGGGCCCCAAAATTTATACAGAACCATAAAAGCCGCTGAATAACCACAACAATCTTGAGAAAGAACGAAGTTGGAGGAATCACACTACCTGGTATCAAACTGTACTACAAGGCCATAGAAATCCAAACAACATGGTACTGGCACAAAAACGGACCCGTAGATCAATGGAACAAAATAGAGAGCCTGGAAATAAACACACACCTTTACAGTCAGTTCATATTTGACAAAGGAGGCAAAAACATACAATAGGTTAAATATAGTCTATTTAATAAATGGTGTTGGAAAAATTGGACAGATATGTTCAAAAAATGAAACTAGATCTCATTCTTATGCCATACTTAAATGTTAGACTTGAAATCATAAAAATCCTAAAAGAAAACATAAGCAGTAAAATCTCAGACATTTCTCGTAGCAATATTTTTTCTCATATATCTCTTGGGGCAAGGGAAAGAAAAGAAAAAAATAAACAAATGGGACTACCTCAATCTAAAAATGTTTTCACAGCAAAGGAAACCATCAATAAAATGAAAAGGAAACTCACTGAATATGAGAACATATTTGCCAATGATACATCACATATGGGGTTAATATTTAAAATGTATAAAGAACTTGTAGGACTCAACACCAAAAACAATCTTGTTAAAAAGTGAACAAAGGACCTATATAGACATTTTTTCAAAGAGAACATATGAATGGCCAATAGACATATGAAAATCTGCCCAATGTCACTGATTATTAGAGAAATTCAAATTCAAACCACATTGAGATGTGTCACCTTACAACTGCCAGAGTGGGTGTCATCAATAAATCAGCAAAATCAATTGTTGCGAGGATGCGGGGAAAAGAAAATCCTTATGCATTCTTGGTGGGAATGCCAATTTGGGCAGCCACTATGGAAAGTATTATGAAGTCACCTCAAAAAATTATAAATGGAACTGCCTTATAACACAGCAATTCCACTTATAGAAATTTACCTGAATGAATCCAAAACAGTAATTTGAAAGAATATATGTAACCCTACATTTACTGCAGCGTTATTTACAATAGCCAAGATTTGGAAGCCCCACAAGTACCCATCAGTAGATGAGTGGGTAAAAAAAAAAATCTGTGGTACATTTATACAGTGAAATACTACTCAGCTGCAAAAAAAAGAAAAAGAAAAAAGAAAGAAAGAAAGAAAGAAAGAAAGAAAGAAAGAAGAAAGAAAGAAAGAAAGAAAGAAAGAAAGAAAGAAAGAAAAGAGAAGAGAAGAGAAGAGAAGAGAAGAGAAGAGAAAAGAAAAGAAAAGAAAAGAAAAGAAAAGAAAAGAAAAGAAAAGATCTTTCTCTTTGTGACAGCCTGGATGGGCCTGGAGAGAATTATGCTAAGTGTAATAAACCAGCCAGAGAAAGAGAAGTACCATGTGATTTCAGTCATATGTGGAATTTAATGCGCAAGATAAACTAACCAAAAAAGAGAAACAGACTCCTAGACAAAGGAGAGTTTGACAGCTGCCTGGTGGGAGCAGGGTTGTGGGACTACGTGAAAAAGGTGAAGAGAAGGAGAAGGAAGGAAGGAAGGAAGGAAGGAAGGAAGGAAGGAAGGAAGGAAGGAAGGAAGGAAGGAAAGAAGGAAGGAAGGAAGGAAGGAAGGAAGGTTGGTTCATAGACAGCCAACTGTATGTGTCCATAGGGGAAGAGGGGGCGGGGGAAGGTAGAAGAGGGCATGGGGGGATAAATAACAATGAAAGGAGACTTAAGTTGGGTTGGTGAACATAAAATACAATATAGAGATGATGTATTATAGAATGGTACACCTGAAACCTATATAATTTTATTAACCAATATAGTGCTGGTAACTTCAAAAAATAAAAGAAAGAAAGAAAAAAGAACAGGGAGGATAACACAATAGAAAAATCTAAAGCTTTGGCCTGAGAGAAATGGATATTATTCAAATACATGCCATAAAAGCTACTACTACTATTTTTAATTCTTCATTTCCAAAATCTGGAGAGTAAATTCTGTAACAGACACTGAAGGAAATATTTTTCAATGTAACTGAAAGGAAGGAGAATTTACTGTAAAGGGAATGCCAATAGAGAAAAGCATGGCGGTGCCAACACACCATGCCACGCCCAGTCTGCCTGCTGCACCCAGAATTATAAGTGTTGTCTCCTTTAAAGTATTTTCCATTACAGGTTTCCAAAAGGGACGGTTTGCATCAGATATAATTTTCTGTACTATAGACACAGCACAATGCACGGAACCTCTTCATACTTTTTGAAACTAGCCATAATGATCATGCGGTGCATTTGCTGACTGCTTTCAAGGCTCTTTGTATCCTGCGAGAATGTTCAGTGAATTCCCTGTAGGCATAGGGTTTTGCGGAGTTCTCTGACGTCATAACACCACTCTGGTATTGAAGGTAGCCATTTGGTGACTGCCCTCTAATTTCTTTAACTTCAATCATAGTGTTTTTCTTAATTACTGCTCTAATGTTGCTTTGTTAATGTGTGGCCTTCTTATTTTTTTCCATTTAAAATTATTCTTAAAAATCAAAATTAGAGGTAATTAATGCCAATTTTAATTCAAAGTAAGAGCACTATTTATGTGCAAAGGATTGTTAGTATTTAAAAACTCTTTTAGGTATAGACTATCAAAGGCAAATAATCACTTGAAGAACAAGTTTTTAAACAAGAATTGTTTTTTCCCTTAAAACTTAAAAAATCTCTCATTATGAGAAATCTCAAATCAACTACTCTTTTCATTATAAGACTCTGTAGAGAATTTTATAAAAATTTACTTAAACCAAAAGGAAGATACACCTTGAAGCAAATTTCAATAGACTGAAATACATGTTCTGGGGGGAAAAACATTTTGCAGTTTCTTTTATGTGTTTGAAATTAAAGAGGAAAAATAAGAAAGATTACATGGCAGTGAGAGAAAGCAAGGAAGGACTGGAGTACAGGATAGTTAATAAGCATATCTGCCCTCTTGAGGGTGGTGATAGTTTATTTTTAAGGCCTCTTCATCTGGATGCACAGAAACAATGGACAGGTCTTGCTTAAGGCAAAGATAACCCTTTTACTAAAGAAGTTATATGCCTGGAAATGTGCACACCTTCACCTGTCCAGTTAGAAATTTATGATCAGATCACCCAGTGAGGTTACTTTCCATAGAACTTCTTTTTTCCTTCAGACTCTATTGTGTCCCTTTGGATTCTTCCATTTTTAATAATGACGATTTAATGCCTAAATCAAAATAAACACTACTAGTATCCACATAGCAAAATTGCCCCAAATCAATCACAAAAATAGAAATCTCTTTTTCTCTTTATACCACTCATGGTTTTCTTAAAGTGGGTGCACAATTGTTCATTCACTCAGCCAACAAGTAATTAATGTGCAGGTACCGTGCTCCGGACACTGTTTTGTCTTCAAGACTCTAAGATAAATTAGACACTTCTCTCATTTTGGGTACTTCCATGCGTGCTTAAATTATCCTTCCAAAGAGTTAACTAAATCCTGCTTTTCTTTACACTACGATGTATGTAAATAAAATTTTGTTAAAGAAAAATAAATGTTCTAAGTGTTGGATACTACATTATTTTGGACATATTTTAACATCCCAGGTAAAATAATTTAAATTATCCTTTCAAGATAATGTTTCTTGTTATTTGTTGTTTTATCAGGATAAGGTACTTGGTTTTGGCATTTACTTAAATAATAGGAGTATAAAATATTATGTGCTTTCCTGTCTCTTTTATTTTTTGGTCCATGTTTATTCTCAGTATCAGTCTTTTGGAAGGTACAGTGCAAACCAAGAAAATAATTTTGATACTTCAGTTACCAAAAGAAAAATAACAATGACCAAATATGCCTTTATTTTTAAAAATAAAACTATGAAACATAAGTTCTTAGGGTCTTAATGTGGTCTTTAGTCTTGACTAATAGAGCATTTCATCTAACTTTCATATGCCCTAAATTTTTTCTCTGCCACAAAATTGATTTCCATTTTTAAAGTATTCTGTGAAGATACACTGGCAATGTTGCAGATGGAGATGGGCTCCAGGCTCTTGATGGTCTGGAACAAAGAACTGGACTGACCACACAGATGTTGTAAAGTAAAGCAAGGGGGGAATTTATTAAGGAAAGTATACACTTTCCAAGACGTGGGAGCAAGCCATTTCTGGCCAGGGAAAGGCTCCCTTAGATTTTTTTTTAAAGATTCTATTTATTTATTTATTTAGAGAGAGGGGAAGGGAGATAGAAAGAAAGGGAGAGAAACAGCAATGCGTAGTTACCTCTCATGCACCCCACCCCTCCCCAATGGACACCTGGCCCACAACCTAGGTATATGCTCTGGCTGGGAATTGAACCAGCAACCCTTTGGTTTGCAGACAAGTACTAAACCCATTTAGCCACACCATCCAGGGGGTAGCATCCTTCTACTGAAGGGTTATAGACCACAGGGTTTTTACTTAAGCTTCTACACATGCAATTTCCCACAATCCTTCTTGATTGTCCACTTGCGGCGGAAACCACAATGCTAATTATTATCAGGTGTCACAAGGCAATTTTCAGAAACCAGGATGCTGACTGATGACAACTGCTGTGTCTCAGGGTTTACTATTCTGTCTCTTGCTTCAGCAATATGGCATTACAGTTATCTCAAATCTTTGATTCAGACTAACCTGGGTTCCAATCATAATTCTACAACTTAATACCTGTGAGACCTTGGCCTGGTTTTGTTACTGGAAACTTGGTTCTTTTCACCAGCCCTCAGATCACAGAGATGAAAGTGGATGAGTGAGGGTTTTATTAGTACATGCTGGAGGGAGACAATGGCTTGCCAACGTGGCAAGAAAAGGCTTAGCACAGGAGAAGCAACCGGAGAGCCTAAGCTGGGCTGCCTTAGCTCACTGGGAAGTCAGAGAAAAGGGGACTTAGGGATAGGTTCAGGGGATAAGCCTGGAACAAGCTGTTAGTTGCCCATTTCCATAGAGTTTAGGAGATGCATGCGTGTAAAGAAAGAAGTTGGGTGAGGGATAAGAAAGGAAAGGGAATGAACGGCAGGACTGTTCCCCAGAGGGAGAACACTAGAGAGCTGGGTCCTTTGTCTTGCAAGAAACGCTTTCATCTCTTTCTTGCAAGCAGGAATCTTAGGGGAGGTCTGGGGTAGGGGAGAGTTTCAGTAGATTATTCATCTGTTTTCCAGGTTTGCCCTTTCAGGGTCATGGTCTCCTCTGATTGGTTGGTGGCAGGGCAGGAGGTCATTAGTCACTGAAGTTAGTTCTGGCATCACCCACCTGGTTGTGCTGCTTTGGGGCCTGGGGCTGAAACACAGCTGAGACCTAGATGTTATCTCTAGGGAGGTGAGTTTTGTATCTGGCTATAAATTGCTCAGCCATTGTGCTCAGCTCTCTCAGGTTCCTTATTCCACTTGCCAAGGAATTTTCCTAGCTTCTCACTATCCTGTCTCAGTTTCTTAATCTCTTGAACTGGCTAAGATTCTAAGAAATTTACTATTACACATCTGGAGGTGTCCAGAAGTAGGGAGGTCCCAGATTTGGTACGTTAGATGTCTGGCTCTATTTCTTTCTGATGCCCTTGGCTTTCCCTACTCTGCATACTTCTTGGATTGGGAGTAACAAATGTGCTCTAGTCCTGTTATATTAACAGGAAGGTATCCAGAAAAAAAATAGAGAAAAAAAAAGAAAACTGCCTCTTTTTTTTATGTCTTTGCCTAGAAGCTGTTTGAAAAACATGTCAAAAAGCTTCCTGTCATTGGTCAGAATAGGTCACGTGGTCATTCCTAAACCAATAAGGGTGGGAAAAAGGATTGCCACCCATGTTTAGTTGGTCAGACTCTTTCCCTGGAGCCAGGCACAGAGTCAAGTTTCTCTGACTCACATGGCAGGGAATCTGTTTTAGAAATGTTAACAAAATTAAGGTTCCATTAGGAAGAATGAGTACCTGGCTGACAGCCAACAGAGGTAATTTACTATGGTTTCCTTGCCTTTCTTGTATGCTTCCTGCTTTAACTGCAATTAATAATTACATTATTTTAAAATTTAACCGTCATGCTTTCAATGCGGTATCTTGTATCACATTTATGTGATAGGGGTCCCTGAGTTCATGCCCTTCTGTTTCACATTCTACAGGGAATGCATCTCCATGCTGCTGGGGGAGGAGGAGAGGGGAAAATCAAGAAAGGGATAGTTTTCTGACCATGCCAGGTTGGACAGGGCATCTGAGGCTTACATACTTCCTGTACAGACCTTAACTAAATCCTTTTGTTGTGGCCCTACCACTTACTTTAATTCCAAAGTATTGGATAGCTCCAAATTATGAGCCTTTCTCTAGCAAGAATTGTTCTGTTTCTCATGGGAATCCCTGTCTGCAGGCACTCAGGGTTCAGCTTCCTCTTACCTGCTCTATCTTCCCATAATTTCGTGATATTATCCACTCCCACCTTACTTATTTTACCTTTTAGGTTTACGTATTTGGATTTTATCCTCTCACTTACATTTTAGCAGGATTTCTGAAGACAAAATGCATGTGTTTAATCTGCTATGTGCAACTATGTGTCTGTTTCTTAATTACATAAACTTCTATTTCCCCATCAATAAAGTAAGAGTGTTAATAGTACCTGTCTCATGTTATGATTGATGTGTTAAGGGAGTAAAGCATTACAGTTGCTAGTATATTGCCTAACATCTAGTAAACATCAGCTTAATATTAATTATTACTATTATTATTATTAAGGTTATACAACAAATGTAAATACAACATTTATACCCACAAATAATGCATATGAAAATATATTTGATTCTCCTTGTTCTATATTAAAAATTCCATAAGAATAAAAATATTGCCTGCCCTATTTATTATTGATTACTATATATTTTTTAATTAAATAGGATTGAATTTTTAATACTTGCATTACAAGATCTGACTAATTAAGTAAAAAAAAAAATCTCTGCCATTAAAATTATGTATTTCATAGTTACAGACATGTTGGCCTGTTAGGCTCAAATCACAACGGAAGTTCAGAGACACCATTGTCATCATTAAACATTGATGACCTCCCTGTCCACACCCCACCAGCCAAGAATGATCTCTTGGTTTTAAATAACTGTATTTTTGTAATTATTTCCTAAAGGCAAAGTGTTAATTTAAATAAAATCACTTGGAATAGGAGATGAATATTAGGTCTTGAAAATAGATTTATAAGTATTTCTAATATTTCTAATTCTGAAGTTAATTTATCCAAAATTGAGGAACTTCCATAGGTTTGTCTGGTAGAAAGTCCAAGTGATCAACATATCATTAAAGGCATGTTCTTTAAGAAGTGTAGCATCAAGATGAATTCAGCCCTAAAAATGAACTTAGTAGTGCCTGGACATTCCATTTAAAAAGGCAGTGAGGAACCTAATCAACAGAACAAACAAACAAGCATAATATACCCAAAGACACTGAAATTGAGAACAGGCTGACAGTCACCAGAGGGGGAGGGGAGGGAATTTCAGGGGAAAAGGGGAAGGGTTTACAGGAACAAGTATAACGGACACATGGACAAAAACTAAGGGGGGTGGAAATGGGAGGGAGGTGGGGAGGGCTGGGGTGGTGGGCTGGAGTGGGAGTAAAAGACAGAAAATGTACAAGATCAACAATTAAAATAAAAATTAAAAAAAAAGAAAAAGGGTCTCAGTTAATCGTTCTATCACTAAGGGGCTCCTCTGATCCCTGCAGATGCAAATGCTCCCTTCCTCTCTCCCTGCCTGGAATTTCATCTGCAACCCTTTATCACACTTGCTGACTTAGCATTCTCCTTCTTCTTTTATTTTTTTCCAAATCGTAAGAGAAAGTTTATTTAGAAAGTTACAGAGATAGTCGCAGTAAGCCAGCTGGGCTGCGTAGACTCAGGAAACAAGTTACAGAAGCAGAAGTGCCCTTGGAGCGTAGGAGACAGAAAGGCGAGGGTCCCGGGCCTGAGGGGAAGAAGAAGGAGAGGGAAAAGGTGCAGGCAAGTGCTTGAGAGGGACAGGGCTCAGAGTGTTCTTATACTGCTTCACACAGGACAGTATTTTTCTTTGAGGCAAGGGCTGTGCCTGACCCATGTTTGTATCCCCCAAAGCCCTGGCATGAGGCCTTAAAAATTGCAGACATTCAACAAATATCTCATGAATGAATGCATTTACTTTTCCCCTTTCTCTTGCATATAAAGACTAAATTCACTAGTTCTCTTTTTCTAACCAGGCTTTCAATAATTGATAGACACTTATTTTACTTACTACTCTAGGATTAATAAAACAGGGTATTGATTCATTCTGTAATTTAAACCATCCTCCTTCCACTCTTTATCTAAAAGCTATTATAATTGTACTTTCTTGCAGCCAATTGCTTTACTCTTTTGTATCATTATATTTGAATTTCCCTCTGTTTGTGTTCAGATGCTGCAATGCTGGTGTTAAACCTGTCATCATGTGGCATCATTTTGGGAAGACTGACTTTTGGACATTTTACCTTTTCAGTCTAGTGTGCGGCAGACAGTTGAGCTATAACTTATTTATTGTCAAATTCTAAACTTTTGCTATACATGCAAAATCATGTTAGCATTCTTACATTGTGACGTGTGAATCTTATAAAAAAACTGGCATTAAAAATTATTTAAAAACAAGTATGTTGTATTATCAGGTACAAAATAATAACATATAATGAGGACCAAAATATTTTCTAAGGGAGCGCCTCTGCCACTTGGGACTAGCAGTCAATAGGCAACATACAAGAAGCAATGTACAGGCAACTTTATGAAACTGTACCTGGTTGACAAAATCTTTTCTGCTTTTTATACAATATGTACCAGTACTTTCTAAAGTCAGTCGGTCCTGACTGGGCATCATTAATAACATGATGTCACAATGAATTTTTTATGACATTCAGTGTCATATTAACTGTATACTATAATATATTTTCACTTCTCCAAAGTTTTGAATTATGAATGTTTTAAGGCCAATAGGTTATTTGTATTTTGAGGGACCAAACAAAGTTTAGTGTTGAGCCATGGAGGTTTATTTAAACATACGCTTACTTTTCTATTGTATGTAAGTATGTTTTGGTGAGTCTTGAGCAGTCATTGCACATATGATGACATAATTCATTGCACTCATGGGGCTAGAAGTTACAAAAAATGAGTACAGTCTGTGGGATTAAATTTGAAAGAATAAAACGTACTTGAAGGGAAAAAGTTTAAATTAACAATGTTCCTTGTATTTTTAAAATAGTTTTTTCCCAGGTACATGTCTCCAAAGCCTGTGGTCTGTAGAAATGTAATCAGTGAGTGCTCTTCTGTGTCTGGCTTCTTTCTCTCAACAGAATATTTTCGAAATTCACGCATGTGGCTGCTTTTATCAGTGGCTCCATCCGCTGAGTAATAGTCTATTCACCACAGAAATCAGAACAGTGATTGTTGCTGGGAAAGGAGGGGGCTGACTGGAAAGTGACAGGAGAGAATTTTCTGTGGCAATGGAAATGTTCTGTATCTTGCCTGGTGTGCTCTTTCCATAGGTTTATATACAAGAAGGGACCACCCCCACCATGGTACTTATTTACAAAAAATTGTGTATTTATTCTTACATGTTTAAATTTCAGTCTAAGTACTCTGCATTTGATGCAATACACCTATTAAGACTTTTTTCCATGGCTCAAAACAATTTTTGAACTCTTTGATTTTGATGCTTTTTAGTGCTTCTGTCATTTTTTTTTTCACCTCTTCCACATCGGCAAAATGTTTACCTTTGAGGACATTTTTTTCATCCAGAGAAACAAACCAAAAAGTCATTCAGGGGAGATCAGATAAATAGCAAATGTAAGGCTCATGAGTCATGTCATTTTTGGTCAGAAACTTCTGAACATAGAACGATGTGGGCAGGTATGTTCGTAAATCATCCATCATGATACGGGCAACCACATTGAAAGAGTCTTCAAAAAAATTTATGGAAGCTGAAGGCAGCCTTTCATAACAACCCCAGCTGGTACACTGATACAGGTGGGTTTCTAGAACATTCACCTACTGGGGGAAGTCTGTACTACAAGGAGCCTGACTTCCAGAAGATAATTCCACTGGGGTGGGGGTGGGGACGGCATCCCCTCCTCATATTTGATAACATGTAAGATTTCTACATTTGACTGTATCTATGTAATTATACCTCAATAAAATTTAAACTTGATCTAAAGGAACACATTTATCTGGAGAGAAATTTTTAAGAAGTTTTTATAGCTAGCATATACTTGTTTTGTCTGACAATAGAAACATATTTCTATTGGTTCCAACTCAACTCTGCATGTTTCCCCTTGAAGAAATAATTTGATAAAGGTGTTTAAAAGATGTGCCTTAAAGGCTCCAAATGAAAACATCTTCTATTAAAACCATTTTTGATGCTTTATTAAATAGCAAATGTGTTAATGGATTTGTAATCCTTTGGGCATTGTGTACATCCTGAATCCTGGGGATAGAGTGTGTTGAATTAGACAGACAGAGTCCCCATCCTCTTGGAACAGAAGGAGCTACAAGCATGCTGGCTGTCACAAAAGGGAGCACAAAGTGACAAGGCAGTTGAGTGGAGGCCTTACCTAATGGGGAAGGTTCTGATGAGAAATTGTTTAAACAAATACCTGAAGGGTGAGTAGGGTTTCACTAGATGAAGGAGGTGGGAATGAGGTATTCTGGGGCTGTGAAGGTCATAAGCAGAAAAGCAACACAAATTGCTGACCAGTAGTGAGCAAAGGGTATGTGAGAGGAGATGGGGCTGGAGAGGGAGAGTGGAGTTGGAGGTGGGAGGTTGTTCTGGCAGAGGGGACTACAAAGAGCATTAAAGGCTGAAGGGAGAATTTGGCCTTTGGTCTTTGGTCACCATCAAGGCAAGTCAAGTCGATATTGGGCCTTCTTAAAAAAATATATGTATTTTTTTTTAAATTTTTTATTCCAGAGAGAGAGAGGAAAGTAGAGAGAGACAGATGTGTGAAACAAACATTGATCAGCTGCCTCACATAGGGGCCACCACCTGGGACCAAAGCAGCAACCTAGGCATGTGCCCTGACCAGAAATTGAATCTGTGACCTTATGGTTTCCAGGACGGCACTCCAACCAATTGAGTCACAATGGCCAGGGCAATATTGTACCTTCCTGTCAATTGTTGCTAAGACTTTCACATGTCCATCTATGTGGCTTTTTGCTGCACCATTTGAAAAATATTTTAGTCTCATGACAGTGTGAAGAGGTTGTCATTGCACATAGGACATAGGTTTCACATTTCCTTGAATCTTCACAAAGATCTGTTAACTCAGTTTGGCATCATGGATGGTATTACTGGAGAGTTCAGAAATAAAACATTTAGACTCTTTGAAGGATGTAGCTAATTGTAAAAGAAGGATGATTCCATAATGGTGTGCAAGGTCATCCTTTGTCCTCAAGATCTTCTGCTTCTCTAGTGAATTCTCACCAGAACTTCCCTCCTCCCACTTGCCAGGGCTCTGACACAAGGCAGGTCCAGAGTTACACCAAGGTTTTCAACCTGCCTTGCAGCCTGAACTCTCACTCCCAGCCATCTTCCCCCACGAAAACATTTGTAGTCACTCTGAAGTATGAATTAAGTTCAGACAGCATTTTAAAATACGTCTATAGAATCACTTGAGAAATAGATTAAGTTGTCTTTGGTTGTGACAGAAACAAAAGCCCCTCTCCTATTTTTAAAGTTATATCAATGCAATTCTTTTTTAGGGAACTTTGGATGCTAGTTCTAGGAAGAGGTTTTTTCTTTTAATCAAGTGTGAGTTTTCAGCCTTACAAATGGTATAACTCTTGCTCTATCTTTTAAAGTCACAAACTAAATTTTAAACAGTTACATTGATTTTAACCTATAGTGGACATGCAAGAAGAACATGGACAGTGACTTTTCTAAAAGAGAAAAAAAATAATTTGTTGTTCAGTTTAATAAAACATCTAACTTTAAGATATTACTATTTTATAAAATCATTTTTTCATTGTTTACTTTTTACATGAGCTAAGGATAATATGAATGAACTATATTCAATAACAACAAAAATTTTAAGTTCTTCTAAAGAAAGTTTCAGGAGTTCAAAAATTCATCTTTGATTGCTTGCCAGTATAAGGCTGCATGCTCCTAGGAACCGTTCCCGCCTATTTCTTTAATGGTTAGTAGAGACCTTTACTTCTTTGCTTAAGATCCAACTCAAAATCTTTTTTAAAGAAGATTTAATTTATTTGCATATTTAGAGAGAGGATAAGGGTGGGAGAAAGAGAAGGAGAGAAACATCAATGTGTGGTTGCATCTCATGTGCCCCCTACAGGGGACTTGGCCTGCAACCCAGGCATGTGCCCTGACTGGGAATCAAGCCAGTGACCCTTTCATTCGCAGGCCTGTGCTCAATCCACTGAGCCACGCCAGCGAGGGCTTCAACTCAAAATTTTAATCTCAAAGAATTCTTTGTTTTCTACTTAAAAAGAAAGTGGAGCCCGTGAATATACAGGTTTGAACCAACTTCCCTTCTTACTCCCAGGGCTCCAGCTGTGGATGTACCTGCACTCACTGCCCTCACAGATCCTCCCAGTCAGGCTTCTCCCCCTGTGCTCGGGGTCGAGTCATTTCAATGTACTCATCCACTGAACCCAATGGTCATCTCTCCTGTGCCGTCAACACCTCTCTCACTTTGCACTTTCTTCAAAGTGCTTCTGTCCACTACACATTCTGGTATAATAAAATGAAAACACCCATTTCTTTGGACCTACGAATCCATCCGTCCGATTTCTGGGCCAGAGATTCTTAAATTTTGGAACACTTTTCATCCTTAAAACTTATTAAAGATCCTGCCGTATACTGAATTTTTGCCCCCCTCCCAAATTCATTTGTCCATATGCCAGAGCTCCAATCCCCAATGTGATGGTATTTGGAGATGGAGCCTCTGATAGGTAATTAGGGTTAGATGAGTTCAGGAGGGTGGAACCTTCCTGATGAGTGAGTGCTTTGTAAAGAAGACCTCTCTGATCTTCTGTCAAATGAAGATACAACAAAAGGACAGCCTTCTGTAAACCAGAAAGAAGCCATCACCAAACACTGAATCTGTCAGCTCCTTGATCTTGGACTTCCCAACCTTGAAAACTGAGAAATAAATATTTACTGTTTAAGCCACCTAGTCTAAGATATTTTGTTATAGTAGCTTGAGCTACCTGAAACAAATCCAAAGATATTTTGTTTATGTGGGTAATATTCATTGACATTTGTCATATTTAAAATTTAAACAGACTCTTTATTAATATTTATTTACTATTTTGATTTATTATTATTATTTTTAATCCTAACCTAAGGATATGCTTTTATTCCTTTTAGAGAGAGAAGAAGGGAGCAAGAGAGAGACAAAGAAAGAGAGAGAAACATCAATGTGAAAGAGAAACATTGATTGATTGCCTCCCACCTGCGCCCCCACCAGGGATGGAAACGGCAACCTAGGTTTGAGCCTTGACCGGGGATCGAAACTGCAGCCTTTTTGTGTAAGGGATGATGCGCCAACCAGCTGAGTCATCCAGCCAAGCCTACTTATTTATTATAAAGTCACCAGGTTTTATTATAAAAGCTCAGTACATTTGAACATAAATCATGTATTTTGTAAAAAAATAACAATATTCCCAAAACAAAAAAATCTAATAAGAAGGACAATTTTTAAAATATTTGGCTTAATAAAAAATACCGCTGGATCCTCATGTCTTCTTATGCATACTTTCTGTTGTAATGTTTTTGCTTTTCAGTTAAAATATATGAAGAATACCTAGTCTTATACAAATATGTCACCCCCCAAAAACAGAATTATTGTAATAACCATTTCAGAGACTGAACTGTGTCAGTGAATTGTGATTGTGAATATTCTTCTCTGATGCTACACCAAAATCTGAAAAGTACTAGTTTCTGAAAGGTTAGTTGGATAATAAAATCTGAAACCATGTCAATGAACATTTGATACTCTGTCAAATTAAAAAAAAAAAAAATCCATTGGTGTAATTTGCACTTTGAATGTATCTTTTATTCATATATGATATAGCGTTGTGGTTTTTTAGTGTAGTGGCATATTGAGTTATACATATCTTCCTAATATACAGTGGAAAACTCTGCCACACACTTATGAGATAATGAGTGAAAAAGTCCAATAGTAAACTACCATTACTATGAAAATAGTTTCGATGATTTCTAGGTGATAGGGTTGAGTGGTGCCAAGAGTGGAATCTGGTGTCAGACTTCTAGGTGTGACGATATCTCTACCACCTTGGGAAAAACCTGCACATCAGTTTATTATGGCAATAATAAAAAACCTTCAGCATTATGCCATTATGTTAAAATGACACAATAATGCAATATACTGGCACAGAGTAAATCATGCAGGATGGTAATCCTTTTTACATTTCCTTCAGTTCCTTTTGTTCCCTGTGATTTTAATTTCTATTCATGGTCTTTACTTTTATTTTGCCTCCTCTTCTGATCTCTGACCTCTGGGGTATAATGGAGCCTTGGGTCAAGCCTGAAGAAAATTTTCAGAGAGTACAATCTTCAGCTAAATTCAAATTGGAGGAACAGAAGACAGGCTAGTGCATGCTTTTTAAAAAGTAAGAAGATTTCTAGAATTTGGAAAACAAAGAAAATGAGTCCTTAAACCCCAAGGATCCAAAAGTTTCACAGGTGAAGGATTAAATTTATTAAGGCTATTTTCTTACTAAGGATAAGACATGGATCATTGAAAAGAGTGTATTCTGAAGGCCTCCTTGGGCATCTCTGTAACAGGAAGCAGAGTTTTTCCCAAGTTGCTGGGACACTTGGGAAAGCATTTCGTCAAACTGAGGAGAATGGTTGCATTTGGCTCCCTGGCCATAGAAAAATAGCTGATTTCAGCCCTTTGTCAGAAGTCTGACTCAAGTTGTGTTTAAATTTCCAGTTTTGTTGCTACTGCTGTGTAAGAAATTACCCCCAAATTTGGCAGTGCAGTTTACAAAAAACATTTCATTAAGCTCACAGATTGTGCCATCAGAACTTCAGACAGAGCACAATATGATCTGCTTTTCCACATCTGGGGCCTCAGCTGGGAAGATTGGAAGGCTGGGGAAACCCCACAGAGTTGAAATTATCTGGAGGCTGATTTACTCATTGTTGGATTAAGTACCTGCACATGGTCTTTCCATGAGGCTGAGGCTACCTCACAACATGACAACCTCAAGGTCCCTGGTGGCTTAGGGCTTCACATGCGAGTATTCCAGAAAACAAGCTAGAAATGGCACTGCCTTTCATGCCCCAGATCCGTAAGTCACGAAGTATCACTGCCAGCATACTGAATTGGTTGAAACAGCCTGTTGAAATACTGCCTATATTCAAGGGGAGAGAATAAAGACTCCACCACTTAAAACGAGTAGTGTCAGACACAAGGACATGAACTAAAGGGGGGAATGTGGGTGGGAGAGGGTGTGCAGGGTGGGGGGAATGATGGGGGAGAAACGGGACAACTGTAATAGCATAATCAATAAAATATATTAAAAAAAAAAAGAGTAGTGTCAAAGAATTTTTAGGTCACGTTTTAGAACCACCTGAATCCAGACAAGGAACCTATTCTCTGGAGCTTAATGTAAAGAAGAGTCTAACCCTGTGAACTTGGGCCCAGGAATGAAGAATAAACAGGAGGGGCAACCAAGGCTTTAGAACACAATGAGTTGTAAGGAGATTTGGACAGTTAGGGACTTGGCTGGATTGGGCTTGAGAATGCTCAAGGGTTCTTTAGTAGCAGACCTGGACATGAAGAGGATGGATGAGATAGTTTAACAAGAAAATTGGGAAAACAAAGTAAAAGTAAACAAAATAAAATCACTCAAAATCCAACCACCCAGAAATTACCACTTTACATTTTGATGTTTCTTTCAGTGTTGCATCTGCATGTATGTGAATGAGAATGTTTACATGTGAGCGTGTGTGCCTGTGTGTGGGAGCACACATGTGAAACAACATTGCAATCACAACATATAATCAGTTTTATGCCCTTTCATCCCCAAAATTGGCTTGCTTCTCATAGGCACCTTGCTCCAAGTAGGTTTATATTTCAGCTTTCTTCATTTCTGTTAATTCAGCTAAGTTAGTCTTGATAGAGTTTCCTTGTGCTTAAGTCCCTGTGCCCGTGCCACTACCCTGCTGCCGAGTTTTGTTGTTGTTGTTTAAGTATTTAGCAATCTGAAGAAGCCTTTCCAACCTAGAAGTAAGCAAAGTCACTAATGACTTCTCCACAAACATAAAGGCCAAGGTTCAACACAAAGAAGCTTCTGCACTATAAACCAGACCCCGCTGTCATTTATTAATGTGCCATTCCCGGTACAACAGCAAAGACAAGAAAAGTGGCTACTAACAAATATCATTCCTCCCTTCCAGCAATTATTGGCGTGGCCCCAGGTTGGCCATTTGACCACCTAAGGTCTCTTTGGAACAGATGTCCAAAACAATTTAGTAAACTCCTATCTCCTCAGTGGGTAGCTTCATCTACCAAGAACCAGTTTTTCTGACAGAGAGGAGTCCAACTAATATCTCCCAGGCTGCTGTGCCTACTTCTGAGACATCAGTCAGATTCCTGACCTCACCACCAAATAGGGCCAAGGCAGAAAAGCTTTCTGCAAACAAATTGTGAGGAGAAATTATTTCCAGATTTGCATCCCAGGAAAAAAGCAGAGCCAGAAGTAAATTATGTCTTGCCAAAAGACTTAGAAGAATCTAAGAACAGGGAGTCAAGCTGAATATATATAATGTGTTGCATTTTTGTTTATTTATTAGTTTTAGAGAGAGGAAGGTAGAGAGAAAGAAACATGGATTTGTTGTTCCACTTATTTATGCATTCACTGATTGCTTCCTGCATGGGGTACTGAACCTATAACCTGGGTGTATTAAGACAATGCTCTAACCAACTGACCTCCCTGACCAGGGCTAATGTATTTTTTATTTTTTGAAATACTTTATTTATTTTTTTAAAGAGAGGGGATGGGAGGGAGAAAGAGAAGGAGAGAAACATCGATGTGTGAAAGATATATCCATCAGTTGCCTCATGAACACCCTCAACCAGGGACCCAGCTCACAACCCAGGCAGGTGCCATGACTGGTGATTGAACCCATGACCTTTTGGTTTGCGGGCCAGTGTTCAATCCACTGAGCCATACTGGCCAGGGCTAATGTGGTATTTTTAAACAGAAAAAAAATTATGGCAAATGGATATGAAATGTATATTCTCAAATTTAAAAATGTCTTTTTAAAGCAGCCATCATGGTTAAGAATGCAATTATTCTAAGGATTTAAATTCCACTTTTTAAAAATATTAACTTTATAAAGAAAGAGAAAGTGTGTGTGTGTGTGTGTGTGTGTGTGTGTGTGTGTGAGAGAGAGAGAGAGAGAGAGAGAGAGAGAGAGAGAGAGAGAAGAACACTGATTTGTTGTTCCACATATTTATGCATTCATTGGTTGATTCTGGAAGGTGCCCTGACCAGCAATCAAATCTGCAATCTCAGCATATGGGATATGCTCTAACCAACAGAGCCACATGGCCAATGCTTACATTCCACTTCTGAAATTGCTGCCTGTTGGAGCCAGTGAGGATGTATTGGTAAGCATGACACACAAAATCCCTGCCTCCTCAGAAATAAGCATAAATAAACAAACAAGCACACAAATAGTATTTCTGGTGGTGCTAAGTGCTGACAAGAAGAGAGTAATTTTGGGGACTAGAAATATATTAGGTAGAGGAAGTCAGGGCATGCCCTTCTGAGGAGGTAAACTGTGAGGAAAAAAAGTAAGCTACCTTAAGATTCAGGTAGAGTGATCTGGGACACTGAGAAGAAACAAAGTTTGTGCTGTGTTGTATGGGTCAATGGAGAGCTGCTAGGGCATTTTCAGAAGGGTGCAGCCTAACTGGGTAAATCATTGAGAGTGGATTTGAGATAAGTGGGTGAATGTGGTGAGCGTTTGAACTGAGTCATAGAGTTTATGGTACAAACAGCATTTAATAATTTGGGGAGTCACTTTTAAATGTGGTTTCCCAAACTGTGCTAGTGGCAGTGACCTTAGGAGGTTTCCCACACGGGCCTCACCCAAACTAAGTCTTTACCAAGAGTGAATATCTCGTTAACAATGGTTGCACGTATGAAGGCAGTGAGTAAATTTGTAAAGAATCTAGTATGTCTAAGAATTGAACATATGAATTATATAAACAGTTATATTGTTTTTGTTTTCTTTTTGGGAGGGTTAAATATGCTTTTGATTCTTTAAAAATTCACCACTGAAATAGTAATAGTACACTTGAGTTTAGTAGAGCTTGACTGAATGATCACATATTCCAGCTTTGAGGAGCCTGATGTGATGCAGTCTCCTTGAACTCTAAAAACAGAAATGGGTTCTGATTCATAGGGGAACTTACATTAGCTAATCTGCCTAGACATATGGGAACATAACATCTATACACATTTTTTTCCATTTCATTTACTTTACCACTCAGACTTCAGGGATCTTCCTGTAAATTTGTGACTCATCCTTGAGTGGATGACTTAATCTAACCAAGGGAAGGGAACATGATTATTCAACAAATCCACGATCCCCAATTAGGGTGCTGGGAACCTCTAAGTGGGCTCTTGTGGCTTGGCACTTTTCATCTTTTCTTTTTTCCTTTGAAATCAGTGCTTACAGACAGTCTGGTAACTGGTATTTCTTTTACCCACCGAGGGCATTTCTGGGTCCGTTTGCTTTACTAGCTCGTATAAGAGCCTGGCTTAAGCTTCTTTGTATAGAGCAAAACAAGCCCTGTTCTGACTACTCTTCTCTTTTTTCTTTTACAGTAAAAATGTTAATGTTTGGAATAACCCAGTCTTATCCACACAAATTATCTCATTGGAATTCTCACAATAACACTGTTATCAAAACAAGTTCGGAATTATGTTTTTAATTTTACAGACGCAGGAATGGAGGAGCTTCGTTTCTAGCCTAAAGTCACTTAATTTAGTAAGGATGGCCGCTGGACTCCAAGCAATGTGCGGGCCCCACAAAACATGGTTGCACTCTCTCTGGTAGATCACGTCTCTGCAGGAAACACCCAATACTTACTAGAGACATGCCTCCCACCACCAAATGAATATTAGACACCGTTACAGTTTAAGCTTTCATTGTTCTCTTATCATATGTGTGTTATCTATAGTAGTGATTTGTGTGGTTAATGGAGAATTCTAGACAAAGGGTTTACACATTTGCAGAGATAATAGTCCTTTCTCTTCAGTAGACCATTTACTGAAAGAGACTCTGTGGTTGATGTTTGAAACTGACACTGAAAGCAGGAGTTAGAAGATAAATTTACTCAATTCCTGGTGTAACACGGACAGGATACACCCTGAGGCTTGCATTTCCAAATGAAAGAAAAGGAGACAATTCCTGAACAAAGGGTTCTCAGAGTCCTGTGAGTGCACACGCACACGTGTGCACTTACACATGCGCTCACCCACACTGGCCGACCCATCTGTACATTTCCTTGCTTTAGATATTTCTTGCATGGTACAGAAAAAGAAGATTCACAAAATCTGAAAGTAGGTTGATTAGCTGGTTGCAAGGAAAAAGGACTGAGGTGGCGAGAGTGATAGGAGCAAAGTTTGGCAGTTATTTGCTTATTTGTTGAGTTGTGTGGAGAAACTCAGCCAAGAAACTGAGCCAGCTGATATAAACCCCAGAACTATTACAGATAAACAAAGAGACTTTTAGGTCGTTTTACAGGCATTAGAATGATGATCTCTCTTTGCTTCCTCCTCAAGTATTCAGTCCTTAAAAGCTTCTTTTCATACAGGCACCTTCATTACTCTTCAGTGATTTTTGGAATACTGTTTGTGTTTGGTTTGTAGGGTTGCCAGAATTCACACATAAAAGGACAGGAAGACTAGTTAAATGTATTTCCATGTAAGCAGTAAGTAATTTGTGTGTGTATGCAAATCTCAAATATTGCATGGGACAATCTTTTACTATAAATTGATATCTGCAATTCAAATTTAACCAGGTGTACTCTATTTTATTCAGCAACCATATTCATTTGACTAAGACATGGTTAAAAGCAAGAATGCTTACTTTATCGACTTTGATGCAAATTGGAGGAAAGTTTCTGGAGCTTTTGGGCAGTAGCCTCTGTTTTCTCACTTGGATGCATGTTAGAGTCACCTGAGGAACTCTGAAATCTGGTGCTGCTTGCGGCTCCAGCATCCAGTCAGGGTAAGGGGTTTTGGGAAGCATTCCAGGTGATGCTAATGGTTAGCAGTGAGAGGCCAGGGGATGGATGTGCAATGGTTTTCATCCTGCGTGACACACAAAGAAGACCTAAGGGACTTGTTTAAAGTACCCGTAACCAGATCCTACCCCACAGCAATCAAGTCAGTATCTGGGGGTAGGCACCCTGCTTTGCAATTAAGGAAAACCTCTCAGAAAATTGCAATTAAGGAAAACCTCTCAGAAAATTGTAATATCCCTTCAAGGTTAGGAAACCCTAAATCATAGCAAAAAATGTGACATCCTAAGGGAGGATCAGTTATAGGAAACTTTAAAAATTTATCTTTAATTTTTAAATTATGAAAATTAATATTTATTATAATAAATTCAAGTAATAAAGAAACATCTAAAATAAAGACAAACTTCCCTAATTCTACTTTTCAGAGGTATTCACTGCTCCCTGTTGAAACCTGGGTCTGTTCTCCTGTGGCAAGTGTACAGGGAGGAAGACTCAATGAGAGGCGGCTGGTATGTGTCGGTTATCTTTTAAAAAAGTTGCCACACTTCACTTTACTGGACCAGAACTTTAACACGCCACCACATCAAGGAAATAGTTGTGTTTATTTCAGGCTTCACTGTGAGTCAGTGAAATCAGGAGCTATACTAATATGAGGGAAGAGCATGAGAAGAGACTTGAGTGGACAAAACCACCTCTTCCACAATCATTCTCCACCCCTGACATTTCCAGGTAATGGTAGTGGCATTGGGAAATGCTTCTGGCCATTCTCTGTCCTCTCATGTGTTTGCCGCAGGCAATGGGGATAACTTACCCAGCTAGAGAGTCTGAAAGAAGAAATTGGGCTTAAGTAATTCAGTTCCTTCTTTTTGTCTCTCTGGCAAAGACAGCCTGTCCTGTCCATAGGGAACAGACATTCCTAGCTTTTCCACAGGGTCAGTTTAACAGGGACCAGCCTCCACCAGAGATTCCTCCAGTTCCAGCTGGAGACCGGGAAGGGAACTCTGATTCTACATTATTCTGTAAACCCCCTGTTGTTAAACAACAGTCCTTAAAACAGCCTGAGCAGGATAAAAATCATTTATGTTTCCCTCCTATGTCTATCTTGCAATCGATTTCATTCGCAAAGTACTCTATCAAAACACCAGCAATATAAACATAGTTTCCCTTTGAAAGTTACAGAACTATCAGGGAGGAAATTAGCATCAACTCTCCCTGCTTCCCATGCTCAGGCATGTCCTGTGGTCATATCTCAAAAAAGTGACATGAACACATCATAAACAGAAACACACAAGGCCATAGACAATGGCGATTGATATACCAACACAAGAAACACACAGGAAAATAGAAATGCCCTAACTAGTAGAAAAAATATTAACAGCAAAGCAATTCACAGAGATAAAATAGACACTGAACATGGCCAGGAATAATCCTTATAGCTGACTCTCATCCTATGTAACAGATCCCTGAATGAAATAATCCCACGCCCCCAGCCATGTCATCTGTTGGCTCAACAGGCAGACTAGGTCATATCTATGCAAGAGTTGTGTTCACTTGTCCATTAGCTGTATTTTTCTTTCCCTACTTAGGGTAATGGTGCAAACATGTCTTTGTTCAACTGATTCCTTTTTGAATAAAAAATTACATTTCTTCAAAGCAGAAAAATCTATCAAATAATGAATATCATTTTCTATTCATTAAAAGAAAACAAGGAAAAATATATATAGTAATAAAGAAATTGAACTCAGATGTGAGTGATGACTACAGAAGATATCACTGTATGAATGGGTGAATAAATAAAATAAATCTCTATGTTACCCATGACACAAATATATGTATATTTAATCCTTGCCAAGAATATGTTTGAGAGGAAGGGAGAGAGAAGGAGAGGGACATTGCAAAATGAGAGAAATATCTATCAGTTGCTTCCTTTACATGCCGGACTGGGGATTGAACCTTCCAACCCAGGTATGTGCCTTGACTGGGGATGGAACTGGCATTCTTTTGGTGCATGGGACAATGCTCCAATCAACTGAACCACCCAAACAGAGACATGATGCAAATATTTTAAATATTCCTGTTGTTGCTTTTGTCATATAGTAATTAAGTTGCTTTTTCTTAACTAGAAGACCTCTGTGACATTAGTCTGGTTTATTGAGGTACATTTTATAAGCACATGCTTAAAAATGATTTAGAACATTTTGAGAAATTTGAAACTGGGTTTTATTTTTTTATTGATTAAATTTTCATGTTATGAAAGATGTTGCATTAAAATTTTTAAATCACTGCTAAATTTTTGGTGTGGTGGAAGGAAACTGGAATAAGAAATGGAAATCTGTACTTTTACTTCTGGTTCTACCACTAATTCCCAGTGTAACTTTGAATATATAGTCTGAGTCTCTCTTAATTTCTTCCCTTGTATATTAGAATGTAGAACAGATAGTTCTTAATGCCCTTTATAAACCTAAAATCCTTTGATTGTGTTCATTCCCCCTGGCTGGCTGGCTTGGTTGGCTGCAGCATTGCGGGTTTGATTCCTGGTCAGGGCACATATGTAGAAAGTGGGTTCAGTCCCTGGTGGGGGCGTGTGTTCAGGAGGCTACTGAATGATGTCTCTCACATAGGTGTTTCTCTCCGTCTCTGTCTCTCTGCCTCTCTCTCTCTGAAATCAATGAACATGTCCTTGGGTGAGGATTAAAAAATAAATAATAATACAAAAAAACCTTATAGTAAGTACTGATATATTCTTGGCTGGAAGAAAAAAATGAGCATAGGTTCCTACAAAAATCTGTGAGCTGCTGCTGCCCCCTATAGTAGACTGCCCTGGAGGCGGGGCTGCAGAACTAGATGAACATCTTGTCATTCTTCTACCTGCTTCCTTCTGCCATCCTCTATGGGCCTCATCTTGCAAAACCAGGAGTTTTAAAAATTGTCTAATTTCTAGCTGCTTGTTTTTATCTGTTATAATGAAAAGTAAAACTGAAATAAATTATATTTAATGATTGTTAGCTAAGACAATTTGAGCAAACATGTTTTTAAAACTACTGGAAGAATTGCTTCTGTAATTTCCTAAAATAAATTTATCTGAGCCTGGGAATGCCACGGGGACGCCTGCAGAAGTGAAAGCAAGCCCCTCAGAGGGAGCACACATCCACACGGGACCTCCTCGGAGCCTCGGGGGCTTCCCAGCTGTGATACTAAACTTGAGAACATGTGAGATAACATGCCACTATTTTATGTTAGTTCTGTTTTTTTATATTTCTCTGCTAACACACCAAGAAATCACATAGCACACAGAAGCGCAGAGCATAGTGATTTTATTTGAAGCTGGAGCCGACTTCAAATAATGGCTTTGTGGGCATGAGTTAGATACCTAAGGCTCTATTTTCTCATCTGTAAAACGGCAGAAATTACAGTAGTCTATCTCATTGGGTTATGAGAATTGAGTAAGTTAATATATGGAAATTCCTTAGAACTGGAATGGTGTCCACCTTTTCAGAAGCACTGAAGAGTTAGCTAGCATTATCATCACCATCACTGTTGTCATCGGTACTTGGTCACGTTGTACCACCTATATCATGCTTTGGTTGGTTTTTCTCCATGCGTGCTCAGATGTGTATCCATCTGGCCTGGAATTATATCTTGAGGTAACCTAGCAACTACACATTTCACATGACTGGCTCCTTTGTTGAGAAACAGCAGAACTAATAATTGCAGGGAAATTTAACGGGCAACAGTTAAGCTAATTACTGAAGTTTTTAGAA
Source organism: Glossophaga mutica (assembly GCA_039655065.1). NCBI lineage: Eukaryota > Metazoa > Chordata > Mammalia > Chiroptera > Phyllostomidae > Glossophaga > Glossophaga mutica. The sequence goes on along the minus strand of CM077304.1, from coordinate 167,180,219 downwards.
TTTGCTATTCACTTTTTGTTTAGATACTGTGTGCAGAGCCACCACCATCACCCCAACCTCAGCAGCTACCCCACATCCACCACACACCTCACCAGGGAACACTCACCACCAGCTCGTGCAGAACAACTAACTGGGAAAATGGGGTTAGAAGGGCAGGCTGCCTGTTGAGATTCCTAGCTGGAATCGTGAGACTGGGCAGCCCTGCAAGCTCTGGTATGACCTATAAGTTCCACCTGTTCTACTCTCCCTCTTCCAAGAGCTTTCAGATTTCTCACCTTTTATCGAATCCTTCAGTTTTCCTTCATCACAATTATAGCAGGAGGAAAAATTTCGTAGCACCCCATCTCCTTCTTACTATTGTCTCTTCATGAAGTTTGTTTCTTCCTTTGAAAAATGATATTGATGGTTATCTCATCAGTTGGGGGTATTAAGTAATGCACATTTCCAATAGAATGGTTTTTATTTTATGCGATAATTCTTTAGCTTTGTGCTGCAATTACATACTTACTTGCTTTATCCTTGCTGAGGAGTAAAGGACTACCTTTTCATTTCCTTCCTTAACCACCTGGCACAGTGTCATACATATTGGAGCTTTTTTCATTCATTCAACAAATATTTGATGAGCATCATTGATGTACCACTCTCCTGGGATCTATGTTTACTGTAATAAATAACCAATCCTGGATTTGCTTGATTAAATTTGCTAGATTGATCTTCTAATTGTATTTACCATGCATTCAGCTTTCAGACAAGACTGTGAAATGAATTTTATTCACCTTCAGCAGTATCAGGAAATTTACCTGGGCGTATGACACTATCAGCCAGCCTAAACTGTGTGATTAAAGAGACCGACAGAAATGTGTTATGTAGCACATGAGATGGTGCCTGTGCCATGGCCTCTTATTTAGTGTGCGAACATCCCATTGAATGCACGTGCCCACTGTGGCCCTCCAAGATTTGGGTTTTGTTTGCTTAAAGGTCTGTCTTGCCCTGGCCAGTGTGGCTCAGTTGGCTGGGCATCGTCCCACAGACCGAAAGGTCACGGGTTCCTAGTTAGGGCATTAGCCTAGGTTGTGGGTTTGGTCTACTGTTGGGGTGCATACAAAAGACAACCAATTGAACTTTCTTTCCCTTTCTTTCTCCCTCCTTTGCCCTCTCTAAAAGCAATGAAAAAAAATGTCTTCAAATGAGGGTAAAATCAAAAGAAAATAAATTAAGTCTCATTCATTAGCCTGTGAACCTCTGAGAATACAATTATGTATTTTTCATCTTTGCATGTTCCTGTCTTCAGAAAGTAGTTCAGTGCCTGAATTTAGTGAATGCTCAATAAAGTACATATTGATAGAATGAAATAGTGGAAACATTTTTGACTGGCTACTATAATATTTCAAAAATATGTCCATAGGCTGTATTGTTATTCATTAGGCAGATACTGAGTGAATGAATGCCTGCCATGTGCTCTTATTAACCATGCTAATTGTTTTCATGTAGCATATATACTATGTTGCCTCACTTTGACTATACCTGGAATATAGCATTCTGTTTTTCTCTTTTCTGGAGCTTACAATTTAAGAAGCCTAGGGACAAACAGGAAAAGCATTCTGTGTAGGTCAACCAAATTATGGGAAAGATCCATTTTAAACCTTAGCTATCACTAGCCAAAAAGCTGAATTTGGTATTAGTTTAATAAATCCAGACTCATGGGTCTCCTGAGCTTGATTTTCTAATATAAATTAAATTAAACATTGAACCCAGTGGTGGTGGGAGAAAAGTACCAAAAAGTAGCCAGTTGTCCCAACACTGGCAGGATGCAATTTTCTGGAATCATGACTTATGCTATATTTGAACTTAATTTATCATCTGGTTAGTTAAAAATTCAACTGGAAAATTAGTCTGCTAACCAGCTTTTTGTATAATTTCTGGACAATTTGGTCATTAAGAAAAAAAACTTTTAAAATGCATCCTTATCACCCTCAATAAATTCAATAAAAAGATAAAAAAGTAAATAAGTAAAATTCATTCTTCACTGACATTAAAAATTCTAGCAGCTGTCCTCCTTGATATAGACATCGAAATCATACTTAGAATTTAAATGTGTTCTAAATAAGTGGGTTAGAAATAGGCATTTATAAATAACTTTTAACTATCAGAAAGCTAGTTACTATTATGCAACACTACAGATATGAATTTATTGTATTAAACTTACATAGGAAAGCAAGTACCTTGAAGGAACCTAATAATTAATAAGAAATTAGTTTGCAAATCTCTTTGAAAAAAATATCCAAACATGGTCTGAGTGCATCTGGATGGCTATAACAAAAATACCACAGACTGGGAAGCTTATAAACAACAAACTTATTTCTAAGAGCTCCAGAAGTTCAAGAAAAAGGCGCTGGCAGATTCAGTGTCTGGTGTGAGCCCACTTCCCGGTTCATAGACGGCTGTCTTCTCACTGTGTCCTCACGTGGCAGAAGGGGTGAGGGAGCTTCCCGGGTTCTTTGATAAGGGCACTAATCCCACGCATGAGGACTCCAGTTTCATGATGCAATCCCCACCTAAAGTCCTCACCATGAAGTACCATCACACTGAGGGTTAGACTTCAATACAGGAATGTTGGGAGGACACAAATATGCATCTGTAGCATCCCACCCCTGCACAGGACAAAACTCATGTCCTTCTCACATGCGAGATACACTCACTCCATCTGAACAGCCCAAATGTCTTAACTTGTTTTTAGCAACAACTCTCAAAAGTCTAAGTCCAAGTCTCATATGTACCATTTAAGTCAGATATGGCTTAGACTCAAGGTAAGACTCATCCCACAGCAAATTTCTCTCCAGCTGTGAACCTGTGTAACCAAGAAAATTAGGTGTCACCAAAACAAAATGGTGGGACAGGCATAGAATAAACATTCTCATTCCAAAAAAGAAAAATAGGAAAAAAGAAAGGAGTGAAAGGCCCCAGAAATTCAACATCAAACAGGACAACCAACATTAAAACTTAAGGCTGAAGAATAATCTTTGCCTTCTAGGCCCACTGGGCCTAGACCCACAGGGCCTGGGCAGATGGCCACACATACTCCAAGCCTGGGCCCCATGGTTCTCCAGGGCTGGGGTTCTGAACCTGAGGTTCCCCCCGTATAGCCCTGTCCCTTTCTTAAATAAAGATTTTATTTATTTACTTAAAGAGGAGGGGAGGCAGAAAGAGGGAGAGAAACAGCAATCAGTTACCTCTCACACATGCCCCAACAGGGACCAGACCTGCAACCCAGGCATGTGCCCTGACCAGGAATCAAACCAGCAACCTTTTGTTTTGCAGGTCGATGTTCAACCAATTGAGCCATGCCAGTCAGGGCAGCTCTTTCTTTGAAATCTAGGTAGAGGCAGCCATGACCCCGTGGCCTGTGTACTCTGCACTCCCATGGAGAATAGGTGGGTGCCCTCTGAAGGGGTAGCTGCAGAAGCCATATGACAGCAGGACCCAGCAGAGCTGCATCTGTGGGGGAAGATGAGCATGGCACCAGAGTGCAGAGAGGTGAACCCCCACCTGAAGTAATACCAGGGAGCTTGCAGGGGTTCCATAGATACTGGCAGACACTCCTTTGAATTGCTCTGTCCACCAGGCCCTTGCACTGGGGCCTATAACATGAGTGGCAGCTCCGGTGATCACTAAATAGTCTTTGGTGACCTTCTATTGCCTTGGAGAACAGCGCCTGACTTCCCTGAGAATGCTGATCCACATTAACCTTGCTGGCCACACCCTTAGTGTTGTCATGATTTCCAATATGAATAGCCTGAAAATTTTCCTCCTTCAACACTTTGCTTAGGAACTTGCTTTAGCTAAATAGCCAGTTTCATTGCTTGCAAGTTCTACCTTCCACAAAATAATTCAACACAAATACAATTAAGCCAAGTTCTTTGCTACTTTATAGGCAGTATTGCCTCTCCTCCAGTTTCCCATAATCTTGGAACCAGAAAAGTCAGCACTTGTGCTGCCTTTCACTACCAGAACCAGTAAGTAGAGATGAGAATTGCATTTTTATGGGCACCTTATTCAGATGGCAGGCTATCTGAGCAGATTATGTACCCTAAAAACAATCTTAACATCTCAAGCTGACTTGTCTTTGTAAGGAGAAGAAAAGGGTAGGTAAGGGGTTTGGAATTTAGGGAAAAAGGTTAATCAGATAAAAGCTGCGGTCCAGCCATTTCCCTACCATTCCTCCATCTGCTGACCAGATTCTTTATCTGCATCCTGGTCCACAGACATTCCCTCCCTGGAGCACAATGGCTCAGAGACCCTGTTGATTGTAAGCAGTCCTCCTGGGGCACAAAGGTTGAATTGCTTGCAGGTCTCCTAGAGTCAGGATTGGTCCCTTCATACATTCTAGTTCCTGGAACAACAGCTTTCTACAGGCATTAATCACTGAACATATTAACTAGAATTTAAAGCTAAAAAGATTTTAATTCTTGAGTTTCCCATCAATCTGTTTTTTCATTTCCATCTGAGACCTCATCAGAATTGCCTTTATTACACACATTTCTACCAACATTCTGTTCAGGATTACTTGGGAATCTCTAAGAAGATTGAGGCTTTAACTACAGCTCTCTTCTTTCTGAGCTCTCACCAGAATCATCTTTAAAAATTCTGTTCATGGCATTCTAGAATGCACCTCAAAACTCTTCCAGTCTCCACCTGTTACTCAATTACAAATTCACTTCCACATTTTTAGGAATTTGTTATGGCAGCACCTCCCTTCTCAGTACCAATTTCTGCCTTAATCCATTTGGGCTGCTGTAACAAAAATATCATAGGTTAGTAGCTTAAACAACAAACTTTTATTTCTCATAGTTCTGGAGTCTGGTAAATCCAAGGTCAAGGTGCTGGCAGATTATGAGGGCACTAATCCCATTCATGAGAGTTTCACCTACATGACCTATCACTGCACCAAAGGGCCTACCTTCAAATACCATCATATTTGGGTAATTCAAACATTTTGGAGGGAATACGAACATTTAGTCCAAAGCAAACATTCAATAACAAGTCAAAAAATAAAGCACTATTTTTATAAGCCATATTATATTTATTTAAAAGCCAGAAACAATATGATGAAGTATGAACACACAAATTTCAAGAATACCTTATTTTTTAATCAATCTGACCTATGTATACAATGAAATATCATTTAAGAAATTATAATATGAACTGTTGTATAAAAATATAAGACATGGTATTATTGTGAAAGAAAGAAGTTATAAATGTAAGAGAATGTTAAAACTTTGAAGAAAAATTTAAAATGTCATATGCTACAAATAATTTTTTTCTTGGTATTATGCAGCAGGTCTTAGAATGGGAGGTATGCAAGTAAAAAAGAAAAGTTTATATAGATAAAATGTCTGAATACTACTTGCCTGATTTTCTATAGAAAATGTCATATATTATTATGAGAAATAATATATATGTCTCAAAAGGTATATATATTATTGAGAAATATTGAAGTAATATATATATATATCAAAGTACAATTGCATTTTCAAATATAAGCTAATTAGAATTTTAGAAAGCAGCAACTTTTACATATTTTTAAAAAGCCAGTAGTTATGAATAAAAATGAATATTACAATAAACTGAGTAAACAAGTTTTGCCATGAAAAGGTGAATACAATTAATAGGTGAAGCACCTCTCTTTCACTTTAGTAAGAACTGTGGGTGAAAGCCCTTATCTCAGAATAACAAAGCTAAGAACATTCAGACTGCTTTATTTAATACGGAGCAGAAGAACATATTCCATTCTATGTACTGGCGGTGTAAAAACACACACAGAGTTGATAACCAGATAGAAGGTAAAGTACAAGAGAAGCAAGTGGATTTATCAGAGTATAGTCAGTCACTAACATACCATGCTGTTAATTGGTTAATACAAACTAGTACAATGTTTTAACTATGTTGATCCTATATAATCTGTACTCATACTATATAATCTGTAGAATGTTTACTGTTTTATCTTTGCATAGACACAGATTTATCTACTATTCAAAAAGCAGCAAAGTAATAGTAAACAGTGTCAGAATTTGTAGTTCTTGCTTTTATTTTTAAAAATTTTTATTGTATTTTTTTTACATTGCCTTTTAGTCCACTTATTACCTACCCCACCCCTGCCTCCCTCCCAACAATCACCATGCTGCTGTTGTCCATGTCCATGAGTTCTTTTCCTTTTGATTTAATTCTTCTACCCTCTAACTCCCTCCCGCCGACTGGCTTTCATCCTGTTCTTCATCTATGAGTCTGTCCCCATTTTCCTTATTAGTTAAGTTTGTTCATTAGATTCTACATGTGAGTGAAATCATATGGTAATTGTCTTTCTCTGACTGGTTTATTTCACATAGAATAATGTTCTCCAGGTCCATCTGATCTATTGCAAAGGGTTAAATTTTCTTCTTTTTTATGGCTGAGTAGAATCCATTGTGTAAGTGTCCCATAGTTGTTTTATCCACTCATCTATTGATGGACACTTGTGCTGCTTCCATCTCAGTGATTGTGAGTAATGCTACAATGAACCTAGGGGTGCTTATGTTCTTTCAAATTAGTGTTTTGGGTTCCTTCACATATATTCCCAGAAGTGGGATTACTGGGTCAAAATTCAGACCCATTTTTCATTATTTAAAAAAACTCTATATTGCTTTCCAGAGTGGCTGCACCAGTTTGCATTCCTGCCAACAGTGCAAAAGGGTTCCCCTTTCTCCACATTCTAGCTAGCACTTGTTTGTTGATTTATTGATGGTAGCCATTCTGACAGTTGTGAGATGGTATTTCAGTGCGGCTTTAATTTGCATTTCTCTGATAATTAGTGAAGTTGAGCATCTTTTCATGTGTCTGTTGGCCATCTGTATGTCCTCTTTGGAGAACTGTCTATTCAGGTCTTTGACCCATTTTTTAATTGGGTTGTTTCACTTTTTGGTGTTGAGTTTTGAAAGTACTTTGTAAATTTTTATGTTAACCCCTTATCAGATGTATTGGTGAATATATTCCCCCATTCTGTGGGTTGTCTTTTTATTTTGTTGATGATTTCTTTGCTTTGCAAAAGAGACTTTATTTCGTTTTAGTTTGATGTAGTCCCATTTATTTTTTCTTTTGTTTTCCTTGCCTAGGGAGATATATCTGATAAAAAAAATTGCTATGAGCAATATCCAAGATTTTGATTTCTATTTTTTCTTCTAGGATTTTTATGGTTTGGGGTCTAACATTTAAGTCTTTGATCCATTTTGAATTTATTCTTTATTTAAATTTTTTTAAATTTATTTTTAGAGAAGGGGAAGGAGAAAAAGGGAGAGAAACATCAATGTATGGTTGCCTCTCATGTTCCCCCTACTGGGGACCTGGTCTGCAACCCAGGCATGTGCCCTGATTGGGAATCCAACCGTGACCCTTTGGTTCACAGGCTGGCACTCAATCCACTGAGTCACACCAGCCAGGGCTCATTTTGAATTTATTCTTGTGTGTGGTATAAGAAGGTGGTCTAGTTTCATTTTTCTGCACATATCTCTCCAATTTTTCTAACACCACTTATTAAATAAACTATCTTCAGTTCATCGTACATGCTTGCTTTCTCTGTCAAATATTAATTTACTATAATGGTGTAGATTTATTTCTGGGCTCTCTACTCTGTTCCCTTGATCGACGTGTCTGTTTTTATGCAAGTACCATGCTATTTCGATTACTATAGCCTTATAGTGCAGTTTGATATTAGGTAGTGTGATTCCTCCAACTTTGTTCTTCTTTCTCAGGATTGCTGCAGCTATGCAGGGCTTTTCATTGTTCCATATAAATTTTTGAAATATTTGTTCTAGTTTTGTGAAATATCTCATTGGAATTTTGATAAGAATTGTGTTGAATCTATAGAATGCTTTGGGTAGTATGAACATTTTAATGATGTCAATTCTTTCTAGCCATGAATACGGTATGTGCTCCCACTTATTTGTTTCCTTTAATTTCTTACTTCAGTGTCTTATAATATTCCGAGCAGAGGTCTTTTACACCCTTGATTAAGTTTTCTTCTAGGTATTTTGATGTTTTTGAAGCAACTGTGAATGGGATTGTTTTCTTGATTTCCCTTTTAGTTTGTCATTGTCATAAAAATGCAACTGATTTCAGGATATTAAATTTGTATCCTGCTACTTTGCTGAATTCGTTTATCAGTTCTAGTAGTTTCCTAGAGGAGTATTTGTGGTTCTCTACATACAGAATAATGTCATCTGTGAATAAAGACAGCTTTACTACTTCCTAATTTGGATATCTTATTTATTCTCCTTGCTTCATCTAACCTATTGTTTATTCCTTCTAGTGTATTATTTCAGATATTGCATTCTTTATTTCTGACTGATTCTTTTTTACGGTTTCTATCTTTTTTGATGCTTTTTAGTATCCTTGTAATCATTACTTTGAACCATGGGTATCCAACCCACAGCTCATGAGCTGCATGGGGCCCAGGGTGGCTATGAATGTGGCCCAACACAAAATTGTAAACCTACTTTAAAAACATTTTTTTTGCTCATCAGTTTTCCTTATTTTTTGTTCATTTAATGTGTGGCCTAAGACAAGTCTTCTTTCAGTGTAGCCCAGAGATGCCAAAAGGCTGGACACCTCTGCAAAGTATCTGATAAATTGCTTGCCTCCATTTCATCTAGTTTTTCTGGAGAATTCTCTCATTCTTTCATTATTTTAGATGCAGGATTTTATTTTTAGATTATATTTTATTTATTATATTATTACAGGTGTCCTGATTTTTCCCCTTTGTCTGCCTCCACCCAGCACCTCCTACTCCCTCAGGAAATCCCCCCACCATTATTCATGTCCATGGGCCATGCATGTAAGTTCTTTGGCTACTCCATTTCCTACATTGTACTTTACATCCCCATGGCTATTCTATAACTACATATTTGTACTTCTTAACTCCCTTAACTTTCACTCATTCTCCCCTATACCCCTCCCTCCCTTTTGGCAACCATCTGGTAACTAACTTCTTTTCTCTTGCTGCTTTAGAGTCTTTATCTTTAACCTTCAGCCCTTTATCATGTGTCTTGGAGTGGGCTTCTTTTCGTCTATCATAATTGGGACTCTGTGTGCTTCGTGGACTTACACGTCTATTTCCTTCAGTAAATTAGGAAAGTTTTCTTTCACTCTTTTTTCAGATAGATTTCCAATTTCTTGCTTTTTCTTCTCCTTCTGGCACCACTATGATGCAAATGTTGGACCTTTTGAAGTTGTCCCAGAGGCTGCTTATCTGAGTCTCATTATTTTAAATTATTTTTTCTTCTTCTTGTTCTGATTTTTTTTTTTTTGCTTCCTTATGTTCTCATCATTTATTTCATTCTCAGCTTCATCCACTCTACTGTTGTTTTCTTATAAGTTGTTTTTATTTCAAGTAGTGTATCCTTTGTTTCTGACTGGGTCTTTTTCATGCTGAGGTCCTCACTAAATTCCTTGAACATTCTTATAAGCAGTGTTTTGAATTCTGCATCTGAGAGATTGCTTATCATCATTTTGTTTAGCTCTTTTTTTGGAGTTTTGATCTGTTCTTTCATTTGGGCCACATTTCATCTCCTCATTTTGGCAGCCTCCTTGTGTTTGTTTATATGTATTAAGTAGAGCTGCTTTGACTCTGTGTCTTGGTACTGTGGCTTAATATAGTAGATGTTCTATAGGGTGTAGTGGCACAGCCTCCGCTATCACCCAATGTGGGTTTTTGAGGTGCGCTCTTCATGTGAGCTGAGTACACACACCTCTTAAGTTGAGGTATGGTTGCTGTTGGCAGGTCAATGGGAGGTATTTACCCAGGCCAGTCAGCTTCAAGAACTGGCTGTGACCACTGACCATCAACCTCCATCTGTGGAGGATGAGTTGTACAGGGACTGAGTGGTGGTGTTGTGATATGGTCTGTAGCTGTCCCGGGAATTTCCTGGATAGTGTAGGCCAAGGTCAGCCCCGACCTGTGTTTTGTGTGGGGCACCCTGCCTGAACTGTAAAGCAATCTGAAATGGCAGCTACTTGTGCTGGGCTTGGAGATTTCCCAGGCACAGCCAAACTGTGAGTCTAATCTGGTTTCTGCTAGGGCTCACTGAAGCCAGCTGTTGCTTGTTTGTTAGGATTTAGGAGCCAAGACCAGCCATTCTTATGGAAAGGCAGCTTGGGTGGTCCTACATATTGGATGAGGCAGAACCTTTGGGGATCCCAATGTGGTGGGTCAAACAGTGTTAAGCAGTTGATGGAGTCTCACATATGGCACCAGCTTACCACCTCCTTGTGGGGGAGGGTTTAGCAAAAGGACAATGGCCTCTGCTTGCCTTGATATCAGACAGACACTTCAGTTTCTCCCTGTATACCACGGTGCCTTTCAGGCTACTACACTGGTGCTGAAGCTCAGAGGGACAGAGTAGGTGAGTCCGTGTGCGGGTTCTTCAAGAGGGACTGGTTGGGACTCTAGCAGTTTCTTCCACTGACTCAATCCCTGCTGATTTTTGCAGCCAGAAGTTGTAGGGCCTTATCTTCCTGACATTGGAATCCTGGGCTGGGGTGCCTGGTGTGGGTCTGTTACACCTTGCTCCCAAGAAAGCCCTCCTGAATTTGTATCCATGTGGGTGTTGGACCAATCCATTCTGTGTCTGCACCCCTCCTATCAGTCTGGCTGAATGTGGTTTCTCTAATCCCATAATTGTCAGACTTCCATTCAGCTCAATTTCCAATGTTCCTGAGTGATGGTTATTCTACATTTTAGTTGTATTTTGATGTAGTTGTGCCATGTCTGCCTATGCCACCATCTTGACCATAAGTCTGTTCTTTCATTTTGGTTCTGTTTCTTTGTCTTCCCATTTTATCTGCTTCTTTGTATTTTCCACTTTAGTTGTTAAACTAATCAGCCATTAAACTGATCAGTTGTTAAATTAATCAAGCTATAATCAGCTGCATGGCCTAAGCTCCACAGGATGGGGCAGAGTAATTCCTGCAGGCAGGGTTCTTATTTCCTGTCAGACTAATGCCACCTGAAGGGGAGCACTCTGCCTGAGAAAGATGGCTCCTACAGTGTGAAGAATGACTCAGCACAGGGATCCTAGTGGCTGTTCTTTCAATTCTCTCTGCAGAGCCACCACCCTCAGACTCCCTCAGTCATCGCTAGTCTACATTGCCCTCCCTCTGCTGGAGCCCAGGGTAAGAGGGTGCAAATGTAATTTTGTGCATTGACCCCTTAAGAGGCTCTCTGATCCTCCAGCCATCTCTCTCTGGAAAACAGAAATCCTGCTGCTTTTCACAGTTGGATGTTATCTGGGTTCCTTTCTAACTCTGGTGCTGTAGCCTAGGAGCCTAGTTTGGGGTTAAGCCCTCACACTTCACAGGGGAAGCCCACTGGCTGCTGAAATATCCCTCCTCATCTTCAGCTGCTGCCTGTAGGATCCCAGCCAGCCCTCTTGCACCTCTTCTGCAGTCCCTGCAAGTCCCATTGTGGTGAAGTGGTTTATTCTGTCTGTCTATGGTTATAAGGCTTTCTCCAGCTAGTGTTCAGTTGGTTATTCAGAATGCTTTGTCTACGATTTAGTTGTAATTCCAGATTGGTCCTGTTAGGAGGTTAGTGTAGCTTCCACTTTCTCCTCTGCCATCTTGGATCTCTAGAATAATTCTTGCTTTTAGAAAATGCAATGCAGACTGTCATATTTCCAAATTTGAAAACAAAACTCCAATTCTTGTGATCAAAATAGCACAGTGATTATCAGTGATCTTCTTGAAAGAAAATGGTTATCTCCTCTGTGTTATATCAAACAAGATACAACAGTTCAATCAGTAAGCTTAGAGATTTGGCCAAAAATATTTAATATGTAAGGCATCTGACCAAGAGAGGTTAAATGTATTAAATGTAAGCTTTTTATAAGGCTAGTGATGTCTCTAAGTTGCTGAGAGATCTAGAGTGTCTCTGGCCCTTGTCACCTTTTTTTCCTGAGAGTCTGATCTTGTCTTCATATATAAGGCAGCTCCTGATCGTCCACGCTAGCAAGTAAGGGAACAGGCATGGAAAACGTAAATCTTATGATAAAAAGTTTTATTTCATAATAAAATCAAGTTTTCCACTGAAATTTTTATAAATTTTGCAAAATGAGGCTTTGATCCATGTACATAAGTGAAATGTTCCTTGTGCAATAAAATGTAATATTTCTGCCCACCTTCCTTTTTGTTTTTAAAGATGAAGAGTATCATTGTTTTCAACATGAATCAAATCTGTCTTTGGTAAGAAGCCATGTCGATCAACATTACCTACTAATATGAGAGCTCTGGAATTCATTTCCCCTATATCACATTAAAGTGTTTACAAGCTCATTTTGTATCTATATTTACTTGGTTAATGAGTCATAGATTTTTCAGGATGAACTCCTATCCTACCAAGCAGACAATGAGACACATACTCAATTGAAATGCACATTAGATTGTGTTCTTATACTTGCAGCCTATATATCAAAGCTAACACCAAATAAAAATAATCTGCAAAAGCAGGTAAATATATTTGCAAATAATTGAGGGTTGACTGTAAGCCCAATCCAACCTTTCTAATTTTTTTTAAAACCATCAATGGTGATTTGCGGTGTCCATCTATCTTGATGAATGTTGTGGTGGAGATCTTTCAAAATACATGAAGTCCTGAAATTGGAAAAAGAATTTATATATACATAAATATGTATATGGAGAAAGAATTATATTTTCATAAATAAACAATTTGACATAATGCATAAATACTACCCTTTATAATTTATCTGGCAATCCTCCATACCAGTTCAAAGTAAATAAATCTAATAAAGCTTTACAAGGAGGACCTAATATAAAGAGCAGCAATTATAAACTTAAAACTGTTGGCAGCCAATATATTTTCTATTTGGGATACTAATTAACTAAACTTTTATTGTTAAAAGACAGAAAAACTTGATAATCAATATTAAATATGTTAAAAATACCATTTGCAATATGTTAATTAAGTTCATAGAGTAAGTATTATCAAGTTTATTTCTATGCTTTACTTATGACTATTACCCACTAATTACTAAGAAATGCACACAGCAAGGGAATTTCACCTAACAAATATAAACATGGTATAACACCAACAGTGCATTGACAGAGAGGCAGTAAGGTACAGAGAAAGAACATCAGCTTTAGAGTTATTTAATTTCATTAAGAAGTCACAGGGAAGGCCTTTTAAAAAAATCCTCATCTGAGAATATATTTTTTTATTGATTTTAAAGAGAGAGGAAGAGTGAGAGAGACAGAAACATCAATGTGAGAGAAACATCGATTGCCTCCTGTATACATGCCTGACCAGGATGGAACCTGCAGTCTAGGTATGTGCCCTGACTGGGAACGAAACCCACAAACTTTTGGTATATGGGATGATGCTCCAACCAACTGAGCCACCCAGCCAGGGCAGGGCAGGCATTTTTAAGTATTGAGAATAATCAGTAACATGCAATGTTGACAATACACCCATTTGATGCCTAGAATCTTCTACTTTCCTGCCCCTTTATTCATATGATATCGAATAGTTAATATTTATAAACTGAAATTATAAGTATTTTTATCTCCACTTGATAGATGAGGAGACTGAAGATTATAAGTGTTAAACACTTTATAAAACATGTAACTAGTAAGTGGTAGAGACAGAAGTTGGTCTAGTTTCAAAGCTATTGCCTTTCTACTGTGTTGCTTTTCATCAGAAAAAATAAATCTCTCAAGATAACTCAAAAGCAAAAGGCTTACAATGAGGAAGCAAGCTCCAAAAATCATGGCTTTCATCTTCACATCCAGGTCTAATGGGAAGCGAATGTCAAAGTGGTCAGCATCACCCATGGCTGACATCAAACCATTCCACTTCCTAATAATACTACCGATGTTGGAGACACCATCCAGGGATGTTACCTAGAAAGATAAGAATTTGACTGTATAATGGCTGAAAAATGTTATAATACATATGTTATTCTTCTACTTTAGAGCAGCTTCACTGACCACAAACACAGTACAGGAAATGAATATATTAGAACATAATTTCAAATGGGAAACTATGGCCAGGAAGGGCTTAGTACCTTGCAGCTGGTCAATAACTGAGCTGGAATCTTATATCTTACACTTCTCAGGCCAGTGTTCTTTCTTAGTCCTTAGATGAGTTGGGAGGTATGATTTGAATTGGTTCTGAATTTTTTCTGCCTATAGCAAAGGGTGGGAGTTAGGGATTGGAAGGGAATTTCTTCCAATCCAGGGAAACAAATGAGCAAAAGCAACGAGGCACGGTTTTGTGCACTTCACAAACTCCTTATGATTATAAGCTCAAGCTCACTCAAGCTTTTGCGTGCCAAATAAATTGACCCTGTCTTCTTAAATTATGCCAGGATCCTGAAGGACTTCAGCTTCTACTTTTAGATACTGATTTTTGGTGATCAGAATGACCTTATACACAAAATGATTTTGCCCCTGGAATTTGGCTTATCTATATTTTCTATTTCTCTACATGGTCTTTTAAAAAATAGGAAATGCTTGATGACTCTGTAATGTAAAATGAGAACTAAGGAAAGATTATTGCGGGTCATGGGAAGTACTGGAAAGAGTAATTTTAGATGATGAGCTTGCTGAATTGCAAGGAGTTCAGAAAGGACTCTCAGAAGCTCAGGAAATATTTCTAGGAATCTCCTTTGTCAGATTCATATGATTATGCATCGAGATAAAAGCAAAGCAAAAAGATTTTCTTTTCCTGAGAAAATGTTATAACCCTATTGACTTTTATCCATGTTATTGGTGTTGTCCTATTTCTTGAGGACACAGACTCCTGCAAAGATGCAATGTGCACAACCTTGGGGATGCCTCCATGTTCTGTAAGACGGAGGGCACTTTTCTTCACTCAGGACCTGTTCTCTGACCCTGGAAATCTTTGATAAAAAATGGTTAATTAAATACAACCAAGAAATCTTTGATAAAAAATGGTTAATTAAATACAACCAAGAATAAAATACATAGATTATGACAGGCTATTTACTCTCAGAATTAATGTTTTAATAGTTTCTTTTATCTTTACCAAACACTAAAATCACAAAAAAATAAAGCTCACACTTTGGAAAACATTAAGCCATCCACTAACAATAATTTGAAAATCATATAAAGTCAACCAGCTAACTCCTCATACTACTCTATTCATTTACATGAAGAATCATCTAAAACCAAATCAATCTGAGGTCTGTTAGTACACGTCAAAAAAAGATGTGGAGACATTATTGATACATTTGTTTACCTCAAACACAGAATCCGAACCACAGCCGTAGGTGGAGCATGGCCCACGTATGCGCATCACACTTTCCCTCTTCTCATTCTGGACGCTGTACACTGCCCGGCACAGGTTCCAGTGGTCCAGAACATAGCCAAGGGTGACACCGGGAGGACACTGCACCTCCAGCTGCAAATGAGGCATGACAGAGGGGAGGATGTTACAAGGTATGTGTGCACATTCGCACAACCAAGATGTGTCCTCGATCCATTTGGGGACAGGGGGCAGGGGGCGGGAATTGCTACTGGGAAAGAGTCTTCTATTTTACCCCGGCTATTTCTTAGCCTTGTATGATGGGAACAGCCTTGAGAGATGAGGTCATATGCCCTTTTGGGACAAAGTTCCTACTTATTTATCATATAATGGCCAGTTCTCTGGGCTTGGCGTTCCACAGCTGTGAGCTCTTCTGAGTCAACCCCATAGAACATGGGGACAAGGGGACCTATAAAAACATGCTGGTGCTCCTGCCACTCTCTGTGCTGTAACGAAGATCACTGTGTCTTATATCTCCTGGCACAATCCACAAAACAATAGAATCTAACTTCTTAGATTTAAATTTCAGGCATGACATTTAGAATGGAAAACAAAACAGAAAAGAAGCATTCTGAAAACTGTACATTGGGAAAACAACAGAATGTGTTACGGGTATAAAAAGCCATTTCTAAAAGAGTTTTAAAAACACTGTCCAATACTCTCTTTCAGCTAATTATCTTTGCAATATTCCTTTGGGAAGAACTAAGATCTTCATATTTAATAATAACAAAAGAGTCACAAAATTAAATTATTTGGTAAAAGACCAAACTAAAAGTTCTACTGATGATTTCCGTGGTGTCAGATACACTTTCCTAAGAATTTTGAGTCCCCTGCGTCTCATTATGGGGCAAGACTACACAGCTTCGTGAACTGTCAAATGAAGATATTATTGTTCATATATATACAATCACACGCATATACAAACACATAAATTTGATAGCTTTCTAGGACAGAGATTTCATATAAGTTTAAGCCCGAGGTATAAACAACAAACAAACCTGCATACAAATAAATTAGGTTTAAAAGAATCCATATGATTTAGTCATAAAAAGGAATGAACTATTAATACATGTCACAACTTGTATGAATCTCAAAGTAAATTATATTGCCAAAAAACAAAAACAAAAAAAAAAAAACCAACAGTTCTGAAAGGTTCCATACTATATGATTCTGTTTCTATGACATTCTTGAAATGACAGCTGGAGATGGGATCAGTGGTTGCTAGGGGTTAGGGATGAAGAAAAGGGAGAGAGGGAGGTGTGGTTATGAAAGAGTTTTTTGTGGTAATAAAACTGGCATTTGAATTGTGGTGGTGGATACGGGAATCTACATGGCTGATAAAGCTGCTCAGAACCAGACACATGCACATGCACATCAACACAGGTCAAACTGGAGAAATGGGAAAAAACCTAAATAATGTTGTGGGACGAAGTCCCATATATTGGACTAAGGCTGTAACACTGATTTGCTCTATCCTGCCCTGGGTAACTGTGGTCTTGGAAGGTGGCACTTACAGGCTTTAATTTCCAAAGCCCAACTCGTGAATACAAAAAAATGCTTACTAAACAAAAGCATCAAGGATAAGAGATGGAAATTCATCCCAAATATAAGGATACACATACACACACACAGGACAAGAATGCTAAAGGAGAAAGATATTTGACAGTGATAGCTAATATCCATTTAACACTATGCTATTTTCCAGGCACTGTGCTAAGTAGTTGACATTTATTTACTACTTAATCCTCAAGACAATTATCCATGAGATAAGTGCTATTAATATCTCCATTTTAAAGGTGAATAAATCAAGGCACAGAAAGGGCTGAAATAAGCTACTACAGTAAATGCTGTAGTTAACATTTAAATATCCCAGTAATCGAGAAGGTATTGTTCTGCACAGTGTCCAACAGTGAGGCCCAAAAAGGTTAAATAAATTGTACAACTTTAAATAGGTGGCATAACTGAAATTCAAATTCTCTTGGGCCCCTCTCTAAACCTACTTTTCCTTTCTTTTTTTAAAAGATTTAATTTATTACTTTTAGAAAAAGGGGAAGGGAGGGAGAAAGAGGGAGAGAAACACCAATCGGTTGCCTCTCACATGTGCCCCAACCAAGGACCTGGTCTGCAATGCAGGCATGCGCCCTGACTGGAAGTCAAACAAGCAACACTTTGGTGTACAGGCGTGCGCTCAATCCACTGAGCCACACCAGTCAGGACCCTGCTTTTCTTTTTCCTTCAGCAAAAAACTTTCCTAGAGGTACACAGGTCACAGAACAGTAACCGAACTGTAACTCAGAACGTCTGTGTTCCAGTTCCAGCACTGCCACCTCCCAGGTGTAACACCATCCACAGGTATTCCATCTTTCTGAGCCACCCTTTCTTTACCTATAGCCAAGGTTTGTGTTGTAATGAGCAGTGTAAAGTTATTTAAAGTCTCTTCTAATTCTAAAAGCCTATGTCTACCTTAGCATATTTTATCTGAGGATACATAGGTACATTTAGATTAATGCGTGTGACTCCTAAGTGACAGGTAAATTTCTAATTCGGTAGACACAGACACAATTCATAGAATTGTGGTCACTGATGAAATACTTTTGCTTGATCCACTCATTAGCACTGAGGAGCATAAACCCCCAGGAAAAAGCCCTTTGTAATTTAATTTTCCTTAGGGGAAACAATGAGGCTTCCTCCCTCCTTACTATCTTGTTGCATTCTGATGCGCAGAACCAGTGACAACCCCCTCCTGTGTAGTTTTGGAAGAAGCGCAACCATATGTGAGGAGCTGGATCAGGAAGAAATAATGGATTAGATTTCCATTCTCTGACCTCTTGCCTGGTGGAGGGACAACAGAAGCAACAGCAGGTGCATCTGAAAGGCCTCTGCATTGTCATGATTTCTCGGCCTGTGAAGTCAGTGACCCGGAGGACAAAGGGCCTCAGTGTCCGATAAGCGTTCCTGGCAAAGTCGTCTGTGTCTTCAGTTACAATGTAAATCATCTGGTCCAGGTTGTTTTTAATATCATATTTATTATTAGTTTCAAAACTCATCATCACTAAAAGATAAAATGAGAAAACCATCTTAAATTAGAAGTAAAGTGGGCCTCAAAAAAGGGAATAAGAGGACCAAACCTCTAGTTATTTAAAACAAAAGAAGTCACAGAACTGTAAAGTACACAGAGAGGAAATACTCAATAATATTGTAATAACTTTGTATGGTGACAGAAGGTTAGTAGACTTATTCTAGTGATCACATCATAAGGAATATAAATGTTGAATCATTATGTTGTACAGTTAAAACTAATATAATATTGTATGTTAATTATACTTCAATAAAAAATAGAACATAAGTTCTTTTAGGGGCTTAAAGCAAAGTAGCTTTTATAAAATTTCACATAAAATATATATGATTGATTAGAATAGAATATTGAAATAATTTGTATGCTGTTTAAGTATTTATATAATTTAAAAAATTTTAAACATTTCTTTTTAAAAGTTCAGTGTAAAAGGGTTTTAAAAACTTTCACATAAAATCAAAGATTGAAACAATATTCCTACAGTATCTGAATTCAGAAAACAATTACAGAAACATATAAATGAAATTATATATGAAACCATAAATGAATTAGCTCATGAAATATGCTGAGATGGTTAGGGTCAATATTAACTGCAAATAAGAAAATAAACCAAGAAAATAAACCAAGAAAAGTCAAAGGCCCTATGTGGTCAAAGGAATATGTAGATCTGGTATAGTGAAGGTCAGTAATCTTGCGAGAATGAACTGAGAACAGACATCATATGAATATATTGTGATTTCTTCCTACTTCCAAAAAAAGGGAATTGGGCTAGAACTTAGGTTTCCAGTTCTGCCACTGATTAGCTGACTTTGGTTCACCTGACTAACTGAGACTTTGGCTCCTTCTTTTTGTCATTCATGAGAAGTTAATACAGAAGAGCGGGGTAAGTAAAGGGTAGGGCAGTTGTCCACATAAAATATAAATCTTGTTCAAGTCTAAGAGCTTACGTGTGACATATAAATAGATAAAAATATACAAAATGTTTCCCTTTATTACTTTCCTGAATCACTAAAAACTGATCAGTAGAAGTAAGGAACTAGGTATCAGATAATACAAATTTCTCCTGGTTCAAATACTGACAAACACTACTGAATTATACATACCTTCCAGAGGCTCAAAATGCTGAAGAACATGTATGTTGTCCAACTGTTGGGATAGAACAAAGCAATTAGGAAAGATAGAAATGTCAGAATTAAATTAAATCAGCACTAGAAAAGAAACTGATGAGATAGGTATTAAAATTTATCAATCAATACCAAAATATCTTTTTGAAACTGAACAGAATAAAACATGTTTGACCCCATGGAATCAGCCCATATGTACCTGATCAGGTGATTACTGGAGCTGTTGAGAGAAAAAACAATTTTCTCTGGTTCTACTGTAAAAGACTAAAACTTTGGTCTAAAATATCAGAAAATTACCCCCCACCACAGTAACAGCTTCTAGAAGCAGCTGGGGTGACACAGGCTGTCCCTAGCTCAGTCCCTACTCACTGGTCACTCTGACATGTCACCCACAGACTGGAGGTGCTCAGGAAGTTCAGGACAGTTTAACATGGACCAGCCATAAAGAAAGCAGTTGTCTCATGGCTGCAGGAGAGCTAATCAGCCAGGTAGAGTCTACTGCACACAGGAGTGTCCAATTTTATATCATTTTCCAGGTACTTCTGAGAGATTAACACGCTGATTTTTCATTCACCTGAGCTACTAAACACCAAGACCTTCCCCAGGTGCACACTTCAGTAACGGGAGGGTCTCACAGGGTGGAAGCATTCGATGTGGATTAAGACAAAGGAGGGGAAACTCCGGGGTGGGATCCCTTCAAAAGGATTTCCAGGAGACTGGAAATACCACTAAATAAACTTCAAACTTAACTTTACCTAGGAATTACTCTAAACAAAGACAGTTTAATGGGCCTGTTATCTGTTCAACTTCCTTGCAAAAGAGAAAAAAACCTCCTCGAGGACAGAGTGATCATATGTGTATATGTAGATAATATAGATCATTAGATCATTTCTAATCCCTGAGCCCAGAATACTGCCTGACATGCCATATTTCATGAAATAATGGTTGAATACATTACATAATGGGAAATACATGAATATGGTGATAAATAAAATTTAAAATTACAACTAGACATGAATGTTTTAGGGTTTGATTGATGATAGGAAGGTATAGGAACATATAATCTTTCATTCAAAATGTTTTTATTACATAAAAACACAATCAGGTGAGGGGTCTAAACATGTCTGCACATACATCCTTTACAAAATATCAAAAGTGGCCACTAAGGTGGGTTATCGCCCCTTAAAAAAATCTAGAATGTTAAAACTTAGAATTAAGAAGTGAAAATATTCACTGCATGGTAAAAGCATTCACTACTGAGCAAGGTTTTCTAAGGATACCATGCCCGTTAACGTGGAAGAAGTTTGCCCAATAAGATACCAAGGCTGTTAAGGAACAGGTCTCTAACAAACTGGTAGAGTCACTGGCCAAGCCAATATTCTGGAAATAATATAACACTGCTACTTTAGATACTCTAGTCATGATAGCCCTGACAGAGATTCAGCTGTCTGCACAAGAGATGGCAAAAAGGCTAGGGTGAAGAAAATGATGACGATGATGGGCTCTGTGTCTTCTGCTCACATATAAGGTGTATTAACTAATAACATCCACACAGCTATCATCTGTTGGTTGAGCCCTGTGTGCCAAAAGTACTGGGCATGTAACAAACTTTATTCAAGTTATAGAGTAAGGGAGGAGTAGAACTAGAATTAAAAATCAGGTTTGTCTAGCTCCAAACCTGTTTTGTTTCCTTTTTCATTTTTTTTAAACTCAAAACAGTCCTGAAAGGGAAAACAGAATTCATGAAATATGTTAACGTAACTTTGGTCAGAGTAATAAAAAAAAGAGAAATTTCTTAAATATTTAAATGAACAATATTTAAGTTATACATTTTCAAAAGAGAAATGACTCTAAGTCTTGGATATCCAAAGACAATTTCAGTTATTTATCACTAAGTATAAAAAAAGACTCTAAACTTGATTAACTTATAAACATTTTATAAGCTTCTAAAATGATATATGGGTTTACTCTAACATTTTACCTGAATGACTGGCTTTGCATTTTGTCATTATTTTTGCCAAAACAACAACTTCATAAAAATTTTTGTTCATGTAAAATCCAAATTTTCCTGATTCAATTCTATTGGCTTGCAAGTATCAAACACTGTAATGTTGTTCCAATGGTTTTCAATACACAAGATTAACTGAGTCTCTATCATTGCATAAAATTGAAAAGAAAAATTTACCAACTTCAAGGAATGTTTGGTTGACTATATGGGAAGACACGTATTGAATTGGCAAGTCCCTTACTTGTAATGTATTTCAACACTTTCTTTTTCTAAAAGTGAAACATGATTCAGTAGTTTCTAAGGGATTTTCTATATTAGCATTTTCTTACTTTCATTAAGCACTCTTTTTGAGTTTTTGATATGGATTTTGGGAAACACACCCTTTGGTATACCAACTTAGCATATTGCCCATTTCTAACCTGGATGTCCTGGTAGCTCCAGAATGCCTGTAGAAGTGGAAATTATGGAGCCGCTGGACTATGTGAAGGGGTTCTCAGGGACTGCGCCTGAAGCAATATCTCTGTTCAGTCCCCTATTTTTATATGCATTGCATGTTTTAGGGAATGACAGGCTGGATAATGAAAACTATAGGTGGTGAGAAAAGGCTATGGGCTAAGACACTCAGTAATTCACTCACCGTCTACTGTTCTGTTCTTTTTTTTTTTTTATGTTGCTTTTCTTCATGTTAACTCTACTTCTAAGCAAATGACATCCCAATTAGCATCTTTGATAGTTTTTCTTATATTTGTATTCCTATTTTTTAAACTGCCTTCAACAGGACATCATGAGTGTTTTAAAATTCAACATATATCCTTTACAAAAACCAAACTCATTCCACCAAAAACATGCCTATACTCTCTGGCCTCCTTTTGCATTTCTAAAATTAATACCATCACTCTTACAGTCTCACAAACCAGATTATCTATCATCACTGACCCCTCACTTTATCCACTCAGTTCAGCCTTTTGTCTCTTGTTGGATCCCCAGGCATACTTTATTAGGAAATACAAATTGGATTTGTGTGAAGTACCTGGGTTAAGTATTCCAGGCCAGGAGGGCAGTCTGGTACTGGAGCTGACCCTGGCATCCATGTTATTGGAGCAGACTGATATGACACTGGATATTTGCCAGGCTGGTATTGGATAGGGTAGGTGCCACCAGTTGGCTTGTAGTAGGGGATGGTACCGGGCTGCTGTAGACTATAATATCTCACAGGGAAGCCTCCTGAGTAGCTTACAGGTGGAGGGACAGCTCTTCCAGGGGGTCCTGTGTTAAAAAAACAAATGAAAGTGTTATACGTTATCAAGACTGTAATGTATTGGAAGTTATTCCCATTTCAGAGGTATAGAAATAAGGTTTGAAATATGAAGTAACATGTTAAATTCTCTACACCTTAGGTTTGTTCCTCTTCTGAAGAATATACATACCTACTTCATTAGGTTGTAGTGGCATTAGCACAAGGCTAGCACATAATTAGCACCACAAATTTCTGTTAAAGGTCATGAAGATAGTAAGGTCTACTTAACTTTAAAGGGGCGCTTTTAATGACTGCTACCTAATTCCAGAAAAGTTTCATCAGTCATACCCATTAGCAGTCATTCTCCGTTGCCTGCCCTGCTCTTCAGTCCCTAGAAACAACAGTCTCTACAGACTTGTCTAAGCTAGGTATTTCATATAAATGAAATCATATAACATGTAGCCTTTGTATCTGGTTTCTTTCACTTAGCATGATTTTTAAGGTTCATCCATGTTGTAGCATTCCTTTTTTTCTTTCTTTTATCTTACTCTTTTTTATATGCAATTAATTTTGGATTTATTGTAATGCTTTTGGAGGGGTTATTGAGGTATAATTTACATATATTAAAGTCACCCTTTTTTGATGTACAGTTGATTTTTCACAAACTTACAGTCATGCAACTGCCTCCACAATCAAGACACAGAACATGTCCAGGATCCCAAAAGTTTCCTTCAAGCCCCTTTGTAGGTCATTCCTTATTTTTTTTAATTATTTGTAGCATTTCTTTTTATGGGCAACTAATAATCTGTTGTATGGATATACACATTTTATGTATCCATTAATCAACTGATGGACATTTGGATTGTTTCTACTTTCTGGCTATTATAAATAACACTGCAGTGACCACTGGTATACAGGTGTATTTGTAGCTAAATATTGGAATTGGCAAATGGTAACTCCATGTTCAACTTTTTCAGGAATTGCTGAACTATTTTCCAAGGTAGCTTCACCATTTTGCACTCCCACCAAAAGTGTATGAGGGTTTTAATTTCTTTATATCCTCACCAAAACTTGTTACTGTCTTTTATTTTAGTGATTTTACTGAGTGTGAAGTGGTGTCTTATTGTGGTTTTTATTTGCATTTTCCTGATGACTAATGATGTTGAGTATCATTTCATGTACTTATTGGACATCTGTATATCTTCTCTGGAGAAATGTCTGTCTATTCAAATCCTTAGCCCACTTTAAAACAGCATCATTTGCTTTTATTGTGGCATTGTGAGTACTGTTATATATTGAGGACAAAAATCTCTTGCCAGATAAATAGTTTATAAAATATTTTCCCATTCTGTTGATTGTCTTTTCTCTTTCTCAATAATATTGTTTCAAACACAAAACTTTAAAATTTTTATGAAATTCATTTTATTTACTTTATTTTTGGTTGATTGTGATTTAGGTATCATATCTAAGAAATCATTGCTTAACCCAAAGTCATGAATACTTATATCTATATTTTATTCTAAAATTTTTATAGTTATCATTCTTACATGTCAGTCTTAGACCCATTTTTAGGGGTTTTTTTAATATACACTGTGATATAAGGGTACAAATTCATTCTTTTGTGTATTGATAATCAGTTATCTCAGTACTATTTGCTGAAAAAGACTATTCTTTCCCCAAGCAATTGTTTTGGCACCTTTGTTGAAAATGAGTTGGTCATAGATGTTTGGGTTTGTTTTTGGACTTTCAATTCTACTTAATCAGTCTACATGCTGGTCTTTCTAACAGTACTATATGGTCTTGACTCCTGTAGCTTTGTGGTAAGTTTGGAAATTAGAAAGTGTGAGTCCTCCAAATTTGTTCCTCCCCCCAAAGATTGGTTGGGCCATTCTGACTGCTTTGTATTTCCATATACATTTGAAGATTAGCTTGCTAATTTCTTCAAAACAGCCTAATGGGAAATTGCCAAGAAT
This sequence comes from Glossophaga mutica, assembly GCA_039655065.1. Classification (NCBI taxonomy): domain Eukaryota; kingdom Metazoa; phylum Chordata; class Mammalia; order Chiroptera; family Phyllostomidae; genus Glossophaga; species Glossophaga mutica. The sequence continues at coordinate 167,155,437 of CM077304.1, read as the reverse complement.
TGTGTTGAAATTGTAGATCAATTTGTGGAATACTGTCATTTAATAAAATTTACTTTTCGAGTCTATGAACATGAGATATCTTTCCATTTATTGGTCTTCTTTAATTTCATTCAATAATAGTTTGTTTTCAGTGTATGCATCTTACACTTTTCTTATTACACTTATTCTAAGTATTTTATTCCTTTTTGATTTTATTATATGTAGAATTGTACTATTACTTTCTTTTGGCTTGTTCATCACTCTTTCATGGATATACCATTGGCATTTTGTATATTTATCTTGTACCTTACTACACTGCTGACTCATTTGTTAGTGCTATGTGTGTATGTGTGTGTGTATTTCTTAGGATTTTATATACACAATATCATCTCATCCGCAAATAGAGATAGTTTTGCTTCTGTTTTTCCAATCTGGATGACTTTTATTTCTTTTTCTTGCTTAATTACCCTAGCTAGAATCTCTAATACAATGATGAATGGCAGTGGCATAAGAAGACATCCTGTATTATTCTTGATTTTAGGGGGAATGCATTCAGCTTTTATTAAGCATAGTGTCAGCTGTGGGTTTTTCTTAGCTGTCATTTACCAGGTTTGAGAAGTTCCTTCTCAATCCTAACTTGTTTAATGTTTTTATTATGAAGGGTGTTTTATTTGGTCAAACACTTTTTCTCTATCCATTGATGTGATGATGTGGTTTTTGTCCTATAGACTACTAATACAGTATATATATCAACTAATTTCCTTTTTTAAATTAAATTTATTGGGTATAACAAAGGTCAATCACATTGTATAAGTTTCAGGTGTACAACCTTCAGGTATACATCTGTATATTCCATTGTGTGCTCCCTGCCCAAAGGCTAGTCTCCTTCTGGAACCATATATGTGATCCTCATTAACCTCTTCATCCTCCCCATACCCTCTTTCTTCTCTTGTAACTGCCAAAACTTTGTCTGTGTCTATGTATTTGTTTTATTTGGTCATTGGTTGCTTTTTGTTTCATATTCCACATATGAGTGAAATCATATGGTTCTTGCCCTCTTTTGTCTGCCTTATTTCACTTTACCTAAATTAAATTTCATGTGACAAACCAACCTTACGTTCTTGGGATAAACCCCACTTGGTCATGTTGTTTAGCCCTTATTATATGTTGGTGCATTTAGTTTGCTAGTATTTTGGTGAACATTTTTACATTTGCATTTTAAAAGGGATATTGGTCTATAGTTTTCATTTCTTATGGTATCTGTCTTAATTTGGTAACTTGCTTCATAGAATGAGTGGGAAAATATTCATTATTCTTCCATTTTTGGGGGAAGAGTTTGCAAAGGATTGGTATTAAAATCTTCATTCAGCATTTAGTAGAAGTCACTAAGGAAGCCATCTGGGCCTTGGCTTTACTTTGTCAGAAAGTTTAAATTACTGACTAAATCTCTTTACTTGTTATATGTCTATCAGGTTTTCCATTTCCTCCTGAGTCAGTTTCAGTTGTTTGTGTCTTTCTAGGAATTTGTCTGTTTCATCTGGGTTTTCTAATTGGTTGGCATACAATTGTTCATAGTATTCCTTTACAATACTCTTTAATTTTTATGAAGCTGTTAGCGATGTTCCCATTTTCATTACTGATTTTAATAATTTGTCTGTTATTTCTTGGTCAGTTTGGCTTAAGTTTTCTCAATGCTGTTGATCAATTCAAAGAACCAATTTTTGGTTTTGTTGAGTCTGTCTATTTAGTTTGTTTCTCTATTTCATTTACTCCTGCTCTAATCTTTAAGATTTTCCTCCTGCTTTCTTTGGGCTTGGTTTATTTCTAAGGTGGAAAATTAGATTACTTATTTGAGATTTTCTTTTTTATTTTAATTTTATTTTATTTTATTATTTTATTTTATTTTATCCTCACTGAGGACATTTCCATTTTTCCTTCTAGAGAGAGAGGAAGGGAGAGAGAGAACATCAGTGTGAGAGAGAAACAACTGGTCACGTCCTGTAAGTACCTGGACCAGTGATCAAACCTGCAACTACTGTAGAATAAAGAGGCCTTGAGAGAGTAGGATAAGGTAGAGACTGATCTTTCACAGAACCCAAAGGAATGTGTCCTAGACGCAGATGTGGAAGGAACTCCTGTTAGAGAAAGCTATGTTGACTACAAGAAAAGGATAGAAAAAAAGAAAGGAAAAAAAAAAAAAAAAGGAGAGGGGAGGGGAGGGGAGGGGAGGAGAGGGCAGGGCAGGGCAGGGCCCTGGCTGGTGTAGCACAGTGGATTGAGCACAGGCTGTGAACCAAAGGGTCACCGGTTTGCTTCCTAGTCAGGGCACACGGCTGAGTTGTAGGTGAGGTCCCCAGTAGGGACCACGTGAGAGGCAACCACACATTGATGTTTCTCTCCCTCCAGTCCCCTCTCTCTAAAAACAAATAAAATCTTTAAAAAAAGGAAAGAAAAGAAAAGAAGTTAACACTTACTGAGCTCTTTTATATCCCAAGCACTGCTATAACTACTTTACAAGTACTAAATGTTTTCATCATTACATCAACCCTATGTGGGAGGTACTATTATTATTCTTAATTTACAAAGAAGGAAACTGAGGCATAAGGAGGTTAAGTAACTTGTTGAAAGATTAATAGGTAATATGTGACAGAGTCAGAATTAAAACTCAAGTATTCTGACTGCAGAGGCACCACCATTAACTAACATGATAATGCTCCCTCTCCCTTCAGATCGGAGGCCAGGAAGACAAACATCCAAAATGGGATTCTGCAGACCTGAAGAGCAACTCTAGCCAGCAGCTATTTTCAGGTCCTTAAATCCTTAGGTTCTGCACACCCTCCCCCTGCCTATGGGATAGCACAGCACAGGAAAAAACAGTTTAGCCAGCAGGAAGTTGGTGTCAAGAGAGTAGAGGTGATCAGCATAGAGGCAAAGCAGTGGTCTGGAGTCAGCTAATGCTGAGAAAGCCAACCACCACCAGCAAGGGACATTGCCGGAGAAGCACTTCGGGATGAGAAATAAAACAAAGATGGCAATCTCTGTAAGGCAAGTGGGACAGAGGCTCGGATTCAAGTGATCTGAGTGCAAAAGGGAAGAGTGGCTTTTGAATCTGATGAAGTCTGGGACATTTTGGTTACTCATAAAACTCTCACTCATGAAAGTCATGAATTGCAAAACTGTTTTTCCCAATACTCTCTGAGTACAAGGCTATAAAATAAATCAACATTCCTTTACCTAGGAAACATTCCTCAAGCCCATTTCAAGGACTAGCTGCTGTGCCTGCTGCTAGGAACAGGGAGGTGTACAAAGACCTATCTTCCAGGACACCCAGTTCCTTGGAAAATACACACATTAATAAGAAAAAGTGAACGGTATCATGAAACGAGAGACTGGTGTAATCAGAGGTGGATGTATTGTATGTGATGGCATCAGAGAGGAGGGGCACCTAGCTTAGGCACAGGAGGTACCCTAGAGATGAGTGCTGACACTTAGAGCTCACCAGCAACTCCCTGAGGGGCAATGGTTTTACAGAGAAAAGATGCAAAAGGAGCAGTTGCATAAGGGAAGCTCAGCACTGTGTGGGGAATGGCCATGCATGGAGGTTTAGCTGATGAGGTGGAAAGGAAGGTTGGGAAGAGTGAAAATTATGAAAGATCTATACTCTGTGACAAGAACTTGAACTTTATGTCAAGAAAATTGTAAGTGGAATGGTTAGCTTTACATTTAGAACCTTTACGGATAAGGTTGGATTAGGCAGGAAGGGCTTGCAGAATCCAGAGGGAAGAAGGCAAGGAAGTTTGATTGTGATGAAAGGAGCAAAAAGTGGAGAAATAATAACCAATATTTAAGAACACTATTGTCTTGGTAATAAGTTGAATGCAAGGAAAGATTCTGACTTGAGTCCCTGTAGACCTTCAAAGTAAAGAAAGAACAGAGGGTGTGTCTTCGGGAGCAAGTTGCCAAAGCTTGATTGAGAATCACTAAGTCTGATATCCAGGGCCATCTGGGGAAGTGTTCTATAGGCACTGGAAATGCAAGTTCAGAGCATTGATATGGAGATTGATATGGAGCTAAGGGATTCACAGGTGGTTAAAGGCAAATGAAGCCATGGGTGTTACAAAGTGACTTGGGAGAGTATGTAGAAGAATAGGTGAACAGCGGGGGGGGGGGGGGGGGGGGGCGGGGGGGGGAGGGGATGGGTAGGGCAGGCAAGGACAAGGGAGTGGACCAAGGAACTCTAGAGAATGCCAGTGTTTGAGGGTAGGGGACAGAGGGCTTGCTTGTGACAGAGACTGAGACTCAGGAGAGACTACAGGAAAAAATAATGGTAACCAGAAACAATGTCAAATCAAAGTTTTAAAAAAAGATGCAAAGTCTTCTAAAAAAACGAAAGAAAAAATTTAAAAAGGGAGAAATGATGTTTTAGTTGGTCATGAACTGTCTTTAATTTCTTCAAGAGCTGTGTTTAAGTGAACTTAAATTGGGTTACAAATCAGATCTCCTTCCCTACTTTTATAGAAGTGTTATTAAAAACAATGTAACTAAAAATCATATGAAGTATCTTAAGAATACTAATTGTTATATCATTTTAATAAGTTGAGGATTAATTATTGTGATATTAATCTAGTGACTCTAACATTAAAGTATCTCATGTAATAAAACTTGATGATCTATAAATTGAGAAGAAAATTACAGTTTAGATTATGGGGTTTTTCAGTATAAAGATTACATTTCTAAAATATGTGTGTGTGTGTGTGCGCGCACACACCCAAACTTATGTGATCAAATGATTTACATCAAATGATGCATTTTCCAGAGATGTTTGAGAACTGAGGAAAAAAATATGACAAATTACATGTGGGGAACTGGTATTTCAAAACTCTCTTTTGAGCTTTGAACTTGCCACTAAGTGTTCTGTTTCATTATACAGGAAAACAAAACAAATTAAAACATGTTTAGCTTTATATAACTGAAGCATCCCTCACTTATTTAAAGGAAGAAGTCTGACCAGCAAAGCTATCATTTAGAATTAAAGAACAGATAAAGACCTTCCCAGACAAGAAAAAGCTAAAGGAATTTATCACCACCAAACCAGTGTTACAAGAAATGTCAAAGGATCTTCTTCAGGAAGAAGGGGGAAAAAGATTAAAAAATGAATAATACCCCTGGTCGGGTAGCTCAGGTGTTTAGAGCGTTGTCCAGAGGTGCCAAGGTTGTGGGTTTGATGGTCAGGGCATCTAAAGGAATCAACCAACTAGTGCATAGAAAAGTGGAAGAACAAATCAATGTTTCTCTCTCTTTCTGTCTCTCTCCCTTCCTCTCTTTCTCTCTAAAATCAATTTTAAAATATGAATAATAAAATGGTAATAAATACATATCTTTCAACAATTACTTTAACTGCAAATGCATTAAATGCTTCAATCAAAAGACATATGAAGGGATAACAAAACAAGACTCTTATATATGCTGTCTACAAGAGACTCACTTCATATTGAAAAACACACACAGACTGAAAGTAAACAGATGGAAAAGATATTTCATAAAAATGGAAACAAGCAAACAAAAGCTCAAGTAGCGATACTTATACCATACAAAATAGACTTTAAAACAAAGGCTATAACAAGAAACAAAGGAACCAGCAGTTCCACTTCCAGGTACATATTTGAATAAACACAAAACCCAAAATCAAAAAGACATATACATCCATTTGTTCATTGCAGCATTATTTACAATAGCCAAGATATGGAAGCAACCTAAGTGTCCATCAGTAGATGAGTGGGTAAAGAAGTGGTGCATACATTCAATGGAATATGACTCAGCCATAAAAAAGAATGAAATCTTGCCATCTGCAACAACATGGATGACCTAGAGGGTACTGTGCTGACCTAGAGGGTATTATGCTGAGTGAAATAAGTCAGACAGAGGAAGACAAATGCCATATGATTTCACTTATATGTGGACTATAAAAAAAAAAACAAACTATGAACAAGCAGAACAGAAACAGACTCATAGATATAGAGAACATTTTGACAGTTGCCAGCTAGGAGAGGATTTGGGGAGACTTATGAAAAAGGTGATGGGATTAAGAAGTACAAATTGGTAGTTACAGAATAGTCATGGGACTGACTGTACAGCACAGCATAGGGAATATAGTCAAAAAAATTCTCATAACTATGTATAATGTCAGGTGGGTACTAGATTTATCGGGTGATCACTTAGTAAGTTATATAACATCTAATCACTGGGTTGTACACCTGAAATGAATATAATATCATATGTCAATCATAATGAAAAAAAAAAACAAAAATATTTAAAGTAAAAAAAAAGATCAGTAAGTCCTGAGCATGAGTACAGTTAATAATGCTTACTGTATACTTGAAATTTGCTAAGAGAGTAGATCTGAGGTGTCCTTACCATAAAAAAATTAAAAGGTGAACTATGTTAAAAAAAGAAATCTATTATGGACCATTGTCCTACCAATATTAGTATCAGAAATACTGCCTTGTGGGATTTGTGTTTTCTTAGTTATTTTTGAATACTAACACTTTTTCATTTCAAGAAATTATGTCATTTTTCTCTTTAAATAGACTATGTATAAAGGTATTATGTATTAACCATTATTTTAAACATATTTGGGACAAAGTAGTTTTGGGGAATAACACATATCTAGTACTATAATGTCAATTAAATTATATAATTGAATTTAAATTAATTAAAGCCAAATATTTCAAGTACAGTGTTTCAAGTTACTTAATATGAATCACAGGGACATAATCTGTCACAAAAAAGTACATAGTTCAGCCACTAGGTGGCGGTAACAGTAAATTTTTGTTACAATTCCATCAGAAAATGTGTTGTATGCTCTGCATCATATTTTTCAACTTATGTAGACATTTAATTTGAAAGATGTCTCCTACTTTTTAATTAATTTTTGATATACAAAGGAATAAACACTTTCCAAGATTACCAGAATAGGATTTATAACCAGTGTTTACTTCTTAGAAATGGTGGAATGGCTGCTCCAGTGGAATCTAGGTGCTTAGATGGAGTGATTGGTGAAAATAAAATAGATTATGTAGATCATATTGACAGTCACTGAAATTAAATATAGAGAAACAATCAGATACAGGAAGATTATAATTTTGGGTTGTCAGAACCATGGATTTAACAGAGTTAAGCCTGTTACAGGGGTTACACTGGATTACAATATGTGTACGCATGAGGGAAAGAGGTAAAGGAAGCCCTGCTCCTGTCAGAAAACACTGCAGGGGTCAAGGCTAGCTGAGCCCCATGGGTCATACGCCTAGAGCCAGAGCAACATCTCTGCCATCATCCTGTGGATACCAGGGTTTCTTCTGGTCTTTAACAACCTTACTCAGTGGTTTCTACCTCTAAATATACATAAATACATATCTGAATAAATACTGCTACAAATTTCTCTATCATTTTCTTACTCATTAAAATATATTTGAATATAATCCTGATGAAGACTACTTACTTAGAAGTGTATTTTTAATTTAAAAAATTTTACTCACTGCAAAATTACTTGCTAAAATGACTATATAATAACCCAAATTTCCACTAGCAGTATGAGTATCCATTTTCCTGAGTTACCAGCAGCCATGTATTTAGATTTGTTGAAATATTCATGGAACCACAAGCTCCTTAACCAGGAGCCGATGACATTCACTTCTATTTCTCTTGCCATTTGTCCCATGCTTGTTTCATACCAGACCTTCATGACCTGTGCTTTTGGACATATTGTTCTTTTGGCCAGAAATTGTCTCTTCTTGTTTTATTTGATTGGAAAACTCTTTACCCACCATCAAACATGACTTCCTCAGTGAGGGCGTTAGGCCTTCCCGCAGAGCCTAGGTAGTCAGTCACTATCACCTGTGCCCCTATAACATTCTCTTCATTTTTCCATCATCAAGCAAAGAGAATGCCATCGATGTTTGTACAGCTTTCTTCCTCAGTAGCCTATAAATCCTATGAAGATTATGTTTTTTTAAATTATATTTTATTGATTATGCTATTACAGTTGTCTCAGTTTTTCCTTTTTGCCCCCCTCCACTCAGCACCCCCCACTCCCTCAGGCAATCTCCATACCATAGTTCATGTCCATGGGTCATGCGTGTAAGTTCATTGGCTACTCCATTCCCTAAACTGTACTGTACATCCCCATGGCTATTCTGTAATGATCTATTTGTATTTCTTAATCCTCTCACCTCTTTACTCCTTTCCTCAAAACCCCATCCCATCTAGCAACCATCAAAAGTCTCTCCCTATCCATAATTCTGTCTCTGTTCTTCTTGTATGCTTACTTTGTCTTTTAGATTCAATTATTGATAAGTATGTATTTATTGCCATTTTAGTATTCAAGTTTTTATCTTCCTTTTCTTAGACAAGTCCCTTTAACATTTCATATAATAATGGTTTGGTGATGATGAACTCCTTTAGTTTTTTTCTTGTCTGGGAAGCTCTTTATCTGCCTTTCAATTCTAAATGATAGCTTTGCTGGACAGAACAATCCTGACAGTAGTCTCCCACTTTTCATGATTTTGCATATTTCTTGCCAATCCCTTCTAGCCTGCAAAGTTTCTTTTGGAAATCAGCAGACAGCTTTATGGGAACTCCCCTGTAGGTAACTAACTGCTTTTCTCATGCTACTTTTGAGATTCTCTTTTTATCTTTAACCTTTAGCATTTTAATTATGATATGTCTTAGAGTGGGTCTCTCTGATCCATCTTGTTTAGGACTCTTTGTGCTTCCTGGACTTACGTGTCTATTTCCTTCACCATATTAGGGAAGTTTTCTTTTATTGTTTTCTCAATAGATTTTCCAATATCTTGCTCTTTTTCTTCTCCTTCTGGCACCCTTATCATGTGTATGTTGGGTCACTTGAACTTGTCCCATAGTCTACTTACACTATCCTCATTGTTTTAGATTCTTTTTACTTATTGTTGTTCTGATTGGTTGTTTTTTGCTTCCTTAAGTTCCAAGTCATTGCTCTGATACTCAGCTTCATCGACTCTACTATTGATTCAAATTGTTCTTTATTTCAATTAGTGTATCCTTTGTTTCTGACTGGGTCCTTTTTATGCTGCTGAGGTCCTTGCCAAGTTCTTTGAGCATCCTTATAACCAGTGTTTTGAACTCCACTTCTGATAGATTACTTATCTCCATTTTGTTTAGTTCTTTTTCTGGAGTTCTGACCTGTTCTTTCATTTGGGCCATGTTTCTTTCTATCCTCACTTTGGCAGCCTTCCTGTGTTTGTTTCTATGTATTAGGTAGAGCTGCTGTAAGTCCCTGTCTTGGTAGCATGCCCTAATGTATTAGGTGTTCTGCAAGTTCCAGAGGCACAGCTTACCCTATCACCCAAGCTGGGTACTCGAGGTGCACTCTTTGTGTGGGCTGAGTACATCCTCCTCTTGTAGCTGAGCCTTAATTATTGTTGGCAGGTCAATGGGAGGAATTTTCCCAGGCCAGTCAGCTACAAGTACTAGCTGTGACTACTGACCACCAACCTCCATCTTCTGTAGAGGGTCAACTGTGCAGGGGCGGAGTGGTGGTGCTCTGACATGGTCTGTAGTCGACCATTGGGTGTGCTGGTCCGAGGTTTCCCGGGTGGTGCAGACCAAGGTCAGCCCCCTCCAGTGTTCTGCGTAGGGCCACCCTGCATGAATGACAAAGCAGTCTGCAGATGGCTTCTACTTGTGGTGGCTTTGGAGGTTTCCAGGTGAAACCAGCTTTGAACCTAGGCTGGCTGCTGCTAGTGCTGGGCCTGGGGCCACTTAACAAGAGGTATGGGGGCAGAGGGCTCAGTGAGTCTAGCTGTTGCTTGTTTGAGAGAATTTATGAAGTTGCCAAGACCAGCCTTTTGTATGGCCAAGGCACTGTAAATAGCTTGGGGGGACCTGTAAATTGAAGAGGGCATAGCCTGAGGGATTCACCTGGGTGGGGCAAACAGTGTTATCCAGGTGATGGAGTCTTAGATATGACAGCAGCCTGCTGGCTCTGTGGCTTTGTGAGGGAGGGTTCAGAAACACAACATTGGCTTCTGCCTGCCTTTTTGTCTGGGAAAAAGCTGTCCCCCAGCTCTCGCCTTGAAGCCAGATACTTCAGTTCCTCCCTATATGCTGCTGATACCTTTTGCACTGCTTTCCTGGTTCTGGAGCTAAGAGGGAGTTAGTTGAATAAGTCTTTGTGCAGATTCTTTAAGAGAAATTGCTTGAGATTCTAGAAATTTCTTCCACTGACTCAATTGTCACTGTTTTTTTGCAGCCAGAAGTTATGGGCATTATCTTTCTGGCACTGGAGCCCTGGGCTTGGGTCCTGGTGTGAGGCTGGGACCCCTCACTACCAAGATATCCCTCCCAAATTTTTATGCACCCCACATGGGTGTGAGACCAGCCTGTTCTATGTCTACACATCTCTGCCCCTCTCAGCAGTCTGGATGGATGTGGTTTCTTTAATTCTGTAGTTGTTGAACTTCCATTCAACTCGATTTCTGATAGTTCTGAGTGATGGTTGTTCTATATTTTAGTTGTGATTTTGATGTGGTTGTGTGAGGAGGTGAGCAGTGTTTACCTACATCTCCATCTTGACTGGAAGCCCTAAGATTATGTTCTAAATCGACACTTAGTAATCTACTTGGTGCCCATGACTATTAGATATCTGTTGAACAACTCATTTAATTAATTGTTTTAAAAGCAATCTTGACTGTTAGAATGGTTGTCTAGAGAGAGGAAAGATCCTGTCTGAACATTTAGCCTACCTGGTACAAAATGGGAATTGTAGTCAGGAGGGGCATCAGGCAGTGGATCAGGCGACTTTATTTGATTTTCCATTTCATCTGCAGGTTTCTCAGGGGCTGTGGGGACTACATCTTTGGGGAAAAGTAGAGGACAAGATTTACAACAGAAATGATATGATAACAGAACGTATTCATTTTTTTCATATTGGCATGCACCAACGCATAAAACCAATATGAAATACAGTCATATTTCATACAAAAACATAACCCATTATGTATATTAAATACCAACCTGTTAATGTATATTTGATTAATTTTCCAGCTGAATATAAATTTAAAAATAAAATGCAGCATTATACCACTGTGCAATGATCCAAGCAATGAGATTTTATACTAGTAGCTTCAGCGGGCCTGAATTTGACTGCTCCTTACATAAATCCCTTTCACAGTGTCAAAAATCCTTTCTCCTAATACATAGTCATACATAGGGTGAATCTGACTTTTTCCTGAATCTATTTTTGGAAATAGCTGCATTTCAAAAAAATTTCAAAACATAACATGATAAATACTTAGTAAATTCAAAACAGAGCACAATGAACACTAAGTGCTCAAAAGCCAGCAGTGCCGCACACAGCCCACGAGCGGTGGTTTGGTCTGAATCTGCATCGCCAGTGAGCCACACTCGCACCCTGTTCTTCCTGAGAGGCCTGAGTTGCCTTGATGGCATCGAGGGGGTATTGCAGTGTCTTTCCATGGTGTCTTCTTGCTGAAACGAGAGAACCTTATCCTTGGACTCACCAGAAGGAAAAGTTCTGAATCTCTTAACTGATTGACTTTTATCTAAAAAAACATACACAAATCCCACAAATGTGTTTCTCTCCTTCTATCATCTCCTGCATCGTTTGAAAATGCAGGGGCTACTTTTGAGCCCTCCTCTGTGAAGGTAGTCTGTTATCACAGGCTTTTTACTGTGACTACCTTTCTGTGCAGACTCACTTTCCTACCAGTATTTTTCCTTTACTCAAACTTCCCCATATACTTTAGAGATCTTTCAGTACATATGTGCCAAAATAAATCCCTTTTAATCTTTTTTGTTAAATATAGAAAAGAATGTTCATATGTATAAAGAAGTATATATACATGAATATATATATTCTCCAAACAATAAATAACAATAAAAAACTTCAAAATGAAATAAATTCCAATTTTTAAAGAAATCACACTATTCACATTTGAAAATAAAGCGTATTAGGACTTATTCACAAAAACTTACCTGACATTTTGAAGAATTCCAATCAATCCTGAAAAATAAAATATTTTCACACCTTAAAAAATATAGTTACCATTATTATTTAGTGATACATAAACAAATTCTGTGATTCTTTTAGCCTCCAGGTACCTTTCACTCATTCCTTCATTAATCCAACAAATATTTACTGAGCACCTATTATGTACCAGGCACCATTACAGATGTTGAAAATATAGCAGTAAAGCAGAAGGACATGCTTCTGGACATTATATTCCAGTGGAATGAGATTTTAAAATATGTCAACAAATACTTAAGATTAAATTTAGATAGTACAGTTATGAAGAAGGTAAAAAGTTTAAGAAAAACATGAGCGTCAGGGTAATGCCCTCTCAGGAGGTGACCTTTAAGCTATTTGAACTATGAAAGGAGATATTACACCAATAATGTGGGAAGAGAGTTCCAGAAAGAAAGACAAGGAAGAGCAAAGGCCCTCATGTAGCACTGAGCTTGGAATACCCAACGTAGAGAAAGAGGTCAGGTGTGACTGGGACACGATGAATGAAAAAAACAAGGTAAGGAATGATCCGATCACACCTAAAGGGCAGGGCAAAATGCTAGGAATTTGTTGTAATTGCGGTGGAGTGATCATATCTGATCGATAATTTACCTTGATGGTGTAAGAGTACAGGCAGAGAGCAGTGACAAGGGATGGTAGCAGCTATCCAGATGAGAGATGATGCTGGCTTAGAGTGGGCAGGTAACCCTAGGTGTGGTCAGATGTGGGACATGATTTGGAAGCAGATCCTACAGATGGACTAAAGAAGACAGGACTCAAAGACGGGTCTCAGTTTTAGGTTAGGACAACTAAGTTGGTGCCAGTGCTATTGCCTGAAGTGGAGAGAAAGATGGTGAGGGAAATGGTGGAGAATGGGGAGGGCAGGAATCAAATGTTATGGTTAAGAGGAGGCCAAAAGAAGACATGTTAAACGTTTAATCTAAAATGTGTATGTGACCATTATAACTCAGAGAGGTAAACTGGACGTTCAGATGAGATTTTGAAACAAGGGGTGGTTGGAGAGAAATTTCAATTTGATCAAGAAAGAAAAAGAGGTTATCAAAGAAAGTAATTTCAGCATTTCAGGTTTCTGAGTTCTGGGTATGACAAATAACAAGGAGGGCAATAACACTGGAATTTACTGCATGTTTACCAAATGTCAGGCAGTATTGAGCACTTTTCATCTATTATCTCTAGTTACACCAGCATCTCTCTAATATGTAAATGGCCAAACTTGTTAAACTCAAGTAAACCCAAAGTCCATGTCCTTTCCAATATGTTATCCTGTTTATTAGAGTAGTGAATGTGGACATCATGTTGTCCGAGTAGAATAGAAAGTCACCAACACAGAGTAGGTATCAAAGAAGCATTAGAACACCATGTAAGTAGTCAATACAGAAACTGAGTTGACTCAGTGAATGTCCCCATGGTATAAGCCAGTATGTAGGTTCCCAGTTCAAATGACTGTCTGGACAAGCATGGGCCAAAATTTCCAGTCTTGAACCACTCACCTCTGGAGCTGAAGTTACATATCTTAAATGTAAAAAGAGTTTCCTGGGGCACACCAAAAATCCATACCCAATCACAGGCCGACCAAAGAGTTCAAGGAAATTGATCCTATTCCTTGAATGAAGGTAACCTCTGGTAGTTAGAAAATAGCCACACCTTTCTAGTATCTTAAATTCTGGATATACCTAGAAATGTACCCTCAAGTGACTCTTGTACATGTGCACAAAGGTTGTGTACAAGAATGTTCTTGACACATTGTTCACATAAAAGGAAACCGAAAGCATTCCTAATGTTAATGAATGGTACAATAGATTCTGGTATATTCATATGTCCTCCCTTAATGTCATTGATAGGTTCTGAACCTTTAAGGGAAATGACAATGTATACCCAATTTTAATGCAGGCTAATTGGTGTAAACAAGAGTTAAGTTCCTACAGCACCTTGTTGACATTATAACAAAACTACGTAGAAAAAAAGACATTATTGAAGACCTGTTGTAGTGAAAACAAACTACAACCAAACATATCAACAGGGATGAACCTCAAAATTATAATACTGGAAAAAATAAAAGCAAGTCATCTGGGAAAACATATGAATCCATTTAAAAAGTGTTCAAAACCAGGGAACTGAAACACTTTTTTTCTGATACATCTATGGAGAAAAACTTTAAAGAAACATCAGGAAATAACACAAAATTCAGGAAAATGGTCACACGTGGAGGAGAAATGATGTGTGTTAAATACTGAGCAGTGGCCCATGAGGGGCTTGAAGTTCCTGCTAATGTTCTGGTTCTAACAGGGTAGTGGGTACAGGAATGATCCATTGTTATTAGTTTTTAAAGGGTATAGATATATGTTTAAATATGCATATTTAGATGGATAACATTGTTTCACAATGAAAAGAATAACTTGACAGTTCTATGTTGAGCAGAACCTTCTCAGGAAACACCTGTTGTTCCTTTCTACATTAAGCCTGTGAATAACATGCTGTCAAGAGACAATGAAGGAAATGAATTAGAAGAGCTTATTAAATGCCTTAATAGACAAAGAGGCCAAATTGCCTACCACCCATCCAAACATCCATCCATCTATTCAAATATCAATAATGGCAAATGGTACAGTATAGTACAAAAGTGGCAAATTTTAACAATTGTTGAATCTGGGTTAAGAGAAAGATTTGAGTATTTTTATTTTCAAAATGATAACTTGAAGGGAAAAATACAGAATTCAGTGAGATTACAACTGACCCCACAGAAATACAAAGGATTCTAAGAAACTGCTGTGAACAATTATGCCAAAGTAAATATAACCAGAGACATTGAAATAAAGAGCAAACTAACAGTAACCATAGGGGAGGGTTGGAAAGGGTTAATTGGGGAATACAGAGGAAGGGCCATCAAGGAACAATATATAAAAGACACATGGACAAAGCCAAAGAGGGTAGGTTCAAGGGTGGGAGGTGGGGATGGGTGGGGCGGCGGGTGTGGTGGTATGAAAATAGAGGTAAAAGAAAAAAAATGCAGAATTCATGCACCCAAACATGGGGTCCAGGCATGGAAATAGGTACTTTATCACAGTCCTACGTAAGCCTTATAACCAGGTATGTTTGAGGCTGATATATTATAAAGAAAAGTAACAGTTCTCAACCATGCCAGACAGAAATTAGGATTCAAATCTGATTCAAGTGATTGAATAACAACTTGAAAAGATAATAAACCCTTCTTAAAAACTTTAAAACTATGTAAAGTGTTTTTAAAAAGCGATTAATATCACCCTGGCCAGGTGGTTCAGTTAGTTGGAGGATTGCCTTGTATGCAAAAGGTTGCAGGTTCGATCCCTGGTCAGGGCACATACAAGAGGCAACCAATCAATGTTTCTCTTTCATATTGATGTCTGTCTCTGTCTCTGTCTCTGTCTCTGTCTCTGTCTCTCTCTCTCCCCCTCCCTCCCTCCCTTTCTCTGTTTCTCTCTCTCTTCCTCGCTTTCCAAAAGCAATAAAAACATATCCTCAAGTGGGGATTAAAAAAATTAAATGCAAGTAATATCAATGAATTTAAACAAAATATAAAATACATACCCATTGCCTCACAAGCTGCAGGTGCGAAAAGAATGTGTTTACCTCCTTCACTTTTTGAGCCACTAGGTTTTCTTTTTCACCACACTAAATTCTCCTCTCATAAAATTTTACAATGCTTTTATCCAAAATGTTATTAAGGCAGGATAATTTCCAATTGGTACAAACTGAATGTTGTTAACTTAATCCTTTCTCAATATACAGTGAATTGTTTTCGGATTTCCCAATCACCCAGCAAGAGCAAAAAGTACCATACACTGAAGAGAGACTGACTTCTGGCTTTATATCGATGGAAACCAGAACAGAAACCTGCACTGTGTCTCCATAATAGGTTAGCATTACATGGTCCAGAGAGCTCTTAATTGCAGAGGCCTCAGCATTTTCAAGTCTGCCTACAGGGGAATATAGGCTAATGGGAACACAATAAAGAGGGAAAGGAGCCATTGGCTGGACAGGCCACGGTTGGCGGAGCAGGGCTCTGCTGCTTCGCAGAGCAGCCCTGACATTCTCAATGACGCACTACAGCAAGACAGCAAGCACATGGATACCACTTGCCACACCCAGCACTGCAGCCATGTTACATGCTTGCTCTTCAATTTCACCTTAAAAACATGGACATGTTAGCAGAGCTCAGTGAAACCGCAAGCTCTAGACACGCCATGGGTATTTGAAACTTCAGTCACAAAACAGAGAATGATGGTTAGCTTTCGGCATTTGAGTATTTACTGGGATCTGTCCTACCTCTCGGCAAGGGAGGCTGTGGGAGCCTACAGGTTGTAATTTTCTGGGCACAAGGCTTAGAAACCTGCACATGCCATCTAAAACCTTAGGCTCTGCCTGTCTCCAGTGCCTTCAGCTGTGAGAGGAGAGGAAAGAAGGACACTGTTTGTACAGTTCCTTCTGCTTCTTAGTAAGGGCAGGAAAAATAGCTAGTTCTACAAAGTCCCAGTCCACTGATCACAATCCCCCATTTGGATTCAGGAGAGTTACAATATCCTTTGTACTTAGGTAAACAGTGTATGTCAGCACACTCAAGATAGCATGTGGACAGTGTGTGGTTCAGATAAACAGATCCCAGGAATCTCTAATAGCTGTGTGACCTTGAGTGACCATTCTGTTTTGGGGTTATCCTGTGTTATGGGCATGATGACAGTTCAATGCATCTCACAGGACTGTTGTGAAGACTGAAATGGTTACACTTAGCATTTAAAACAGTGTCTGGCACACAGCAAATCCAAAACAAATATGCATCACTACAGTTTCACTAGGTAAAATAAGCCAACTGGTGAAGAAACCAAGAGTAAATGTCTGCATTCAAATCTGGTATATAAAAGAGCTGTCTGCCATTCAGCCATTCAATGTGATTAGTGAGCATCCACTTATAAGGCTTTATACTAGGTTCCAAGCTGACGCCAGTAACTGTCATCTTCCACCACCAGTGAGTTCTAGCAGATGTGATTTGATGGGCATTGCTTGTAATGAGTTTTAAAGGGTAAAGAACTAAGAGAAAGAAAATGGAGATGCTGCTGGAGGGGTTTTTCTTATCTTGTAGCTAAATGAAAGACAAACAAGAAAGTACAGCTTAAGTGTCTATAGGATTTACTTTTACTTCACGATAGTGACATTAATTATGTTACGTCATTCAGACAGATTTATCTAGTAACACTTTAAAATGTGCAATTAAAATTAAAGACATCTTCTAACAATTAGAAGAACGTAATACTCATCACATCCCCCAAGGTGTAACTACAAGCATACCTTGAAGATTTTGCAGGTTCCAGACCACTGCAATAAAGCAAATCACATAAGCTTTTTGGTTTTCCCACTGCATATGAATGTTTACACTGTAGTGGACTATAACATGTGCAATAGCATTAAGTCTAAAAAAATGCATTAAGATATGCATTAAGATACGTACATATCTTAATTTAAAACTATTTTATTGCTAAAAAATACTAACCCTAATCTGAACCTTTGACAAATGTAATCTTTTTGTAAAAAAGACATAGTATATGTAAAGCACAATAAAGTGTAATAAAATGAGCATTGTTTTTTTAATTACACTACACTGAGAAACTGAATATTTAAGCTTATATTAATAAATGTGTTAGTATTTTTTTCCAACAGTCAAATTTTATAAAACTCTTATTTCACAAGGATTCATACTGGGTGAATATAAGTTAATGTGATAATAATCCTAGAAATGTATATATGCTTTGCTTAAATAAAAGAAATATCTATCAGGCTTTCTAAATTATCTCATGTATTTTCTTCTAAATCCACAGGAAGTGATGGCTTCACAGTTTTAGTTATTTCATGTGACTTAGCATTGTATAAGGATTTGTCTGGCCTTTGACTGAGGTTATGGGGGGGGGGGGTGGCGGTCCTCTAACCCTCTGGAATTTTCTGAGTGACATGAGTGTCTTTATTAATCCTGGTGGGCCCCAGGTTCACACTTTGGGTTATGCTAAGGGGACGTCACAGGATCGATCATGATGATCATGTCAGAAACATCACCATAGAATTGAGGGTTCGGGCTTCGAGCTGTAATATTTGACCGATGTCCTGACCTCTGAGAGATGAGAGGGGCTGGAGTTTCAGTTCTACCACTTGGACAGTAATCCAAAAGCCCAGTAAAAATTCTGGCCACTGCCCTAGCCAGTGTGGCTTAGTTGGTCGGCTGCCCTCCAGCAAACCGAAAGGTCAGGGCACGTGTGTGAGTTGTGGTTTTGGTTTCCAGTTGGGGTGTTCACAGGAGGCAACCAACTGAAGTTTCTATTTTACATCAGAGTCTCTCTCACTCTGTCCCTCTCTCACTCTCTCCCTTCCCCTCTATCTAGATCAATAAAAGAAAAAAGAAAACTCAAAACCTCTAGCCACTGAGGCTTGTTTTTTCCTGGTTGGTGAACACATCATTGTGAGGAAGGCGATGCATCCTGACTCCACAAAGAGGGAAGAGGCATGAAAGTTCTTTTTTTTTTTTTTAAAGATTATTTTATTCTATTTACTTTGGGGGGGGGAAGGGAGGGAGAAAAAGAGGGAAACATCAATGTGTAAGAGATTTGGTTGCCTGTCACACACCCTCAGCTGGGGACCTGGCCCACAACCCAGGCATGTGCCCCGACTGGGAATCTAACTGGTGACCTCTCAGTTCACAGGGTGGCACTCAATCTGCTGAGCCACAACAGCCACGGTGGCATGAAAGTTCTAAAATAGAGACCATATCAGACCTCACCCTACATGTCTCTTCATTTGGTTGATCCTGATTTGTACTCTTTGTGACAAAACTTTAATCATAAATATAGTGCTATCCAGAGTTCTGTGAGTCATACTAGCTAAGGATCAAACCTGAATTGGTGATGGGAACCCCTGAATTTGTAGCCAGTTGCTCAAAAGTGGGGGTGACCTGAAGAACTTATGGCTGGCATCTGAAGTAGTGGAAATCTGTTGGGGGACTGTTCCCTTAAACTTGTGGAGTCTGTGCTAACTCTGGGTGGTTAATATCAGAATTGCATCATACTTAAATTGTCAGAAAAGTTGCTAAACTGTTACAAACACAAACATAGGAGGGAGACCCCCCCCCAAAATGGAATTATCTCTGGAGGCCAGCCACCTTTTAATACAGGCTTCCCCCACTGGCTGAGTGTTCCAAGAACCCATCTGTATGAGTGGACCAGCTGGTGTTGATCTAAGAGGATTCATTCAGCTTCAGTGAATTTTTTTGAAGATTCAATGTGTTTGCCCATTTCATGACAGGTGATTTACAAGTGCACCTGCCCACACCATGGTGATTGTTCAGCAGTTTTTGACCAAAAACAGCATGACCTCCATCGCCCACCCTTCCTACTCACCCGATCTCTCCACCAACTTTTTTTTGTTTGTTTTCCTGGATGAAAAAAGTCCTCAAAGGGAAACATTTTACTGATGTGGAAGAGGTGAAACAGAAAATAGCAGAAGCAGTAAAAGGCATGAAAACTGATGACTTCAAAAACTGTTTTGGGCAGTGGCAAAAATGTCTCAATGGGTGTATTGCATCAAATGGAGAGTACTTGGAAGGTGACTGAAGTTTAAACGTAAAAATATACCATTTTTTATAAATAAATTCCATTTTTGGATCCGCCTTCTGTATATTTCTAGTTATAAAAGTAATACACCATCATTTGTAAAAAATCAAGAAATGAAGTACAAATACAAAACAATGAACACAATGCTTTTTAAAAAAGATTTTATTTACTTATTTTACAGAGAGAGGGGATGGGAGGGAGAAAGAGAGGGAGAGAAACATCACATGTGAAACAGTGATCAGTGATCAGTTTCCTCCTGCAAGCCCCAACAGGTGCTCTGGCCTGTAACCCAGGCATGGGCCCTGACCAGGAATTGAACTGGTCACCTGGCGACCTTTCAGTTTGCAAGATGTTGCCCAATTCATTGAACCATGCCAGTCAGGGCAAAATAATGAACATAATCTTTAATCCAACCTCCCCAAATAACCATTGTTAAAATGCTGGCGAATAGCCTCTGTGTGTGTTTATGCTTCTGTGTGCATGCATGGGGCGTTTATAATAAATGTAAGAAATACTGGGAAACGAATAAATGTATTTGTTTAAATCCAAGTTACCAGTGACTGTACCTTAATTCAAAGGATTCCGTTTTTACTGTTTATACCCTTTTGGTATTGTGATAAATGTCATAAAATTTCTATTTACATAAATATTTGTACATGCCTCTGGCTCTTTCCTTATGCTAAACTAATTTAAAATGGATTCATGTTCCATTCATTTATCTGAATGGATTCATTCAGATGGTGAATGTTTTTACAATTTAGGAAACATTTTGCCAAATTTTCTTTCTAGCAAGAGTTCTTCAGTTTAAACCCAAATAATATGTGAGTGACCATCTCAGTATTATTATCTTTCTTTAAACTTTGCCAATTTGCTAAGTGGAAACTTTCCTTTGTATTACTATGCCATTAAAAATAATTCCTAATTCCTTAACTGTTAAAAATAATAATGTTTCCCAAAAGAGACACTTTAACTCATATGGTAGCTTAACAGGGTTTAAAGAATCACCAATGCAAAAATATTACAAAATAGCAGGTACTCAATGTGGAAGGAACTTTCACTTAAAACATTAAAAAGGATTGTTGATCCTTCCTTCTTAAGTAACCCTTTAAATACTTACTGCTAATTTAAACATATAAAAGATTCATTCATTTCTTCAAATGAAGACAAAGACAAATGGAAATGTAATGACTGCCTAGAGAAACAGCCCCCCAAATTGGAGGTTTTAAAGCAACAGATGGGGGTGAGAAACTGAAACGGATTCCTCCTACCTTTGCACCTCTTACAGGAGCAGCTCAGCCCAGCCTGTCCTCGGCACCGCTCCTCTTCCTCCAGTGGGGGAAGGATGGAGAATGAGAAGCTGCAGTGTCCAGGGAGTCCCTGTGCCCGGCCCTCTACCTGTCCTTGGGGAGCAGGCAGGGCGTGCGATGCCTGACGCATCCGGAGTTACTCAGAAATAATGTTGGTATCTGGAACCCATGTCAAACTTGTATGCAGGAAGGGCAACAATGATTGCAGCTGGGGATTTGCAGGAATCTGCTCCTTGGGTGCAGACCACTGCAAGCGCCACCTTTGAACCTGAGCTTTGGCAGCTGCAGCCAACTTGAGTTACGGTCTCCTGACGGTACTGCTGGCTTGGTGGGATCCCGCTGAGAGGCTATACTCCACCAGGAACAGGAGGAAAGGCGAAGTGAAGAAAAGGCATGAAGGAAAGGCATGAGCAAAATGGGAGAAGTGGGCTATGATTTGGAACTGTACGTGGCTGGAAATACAAAGATCTGGAGCAAAGGAAGTAAAAGCCAGGCATTGGCCATTTATAAAGTGTTTACGGTTGATAGTCTCGTTTAACAGACATTGGGATGTGACTTCATTATATCACAGGCTAAGTCTGAAAAGGCCCACAGTAGGCTGCAGCAGAAAAATGCATGTGTATATCGCAAAGCTCTTGTGACATACATGGCACAGAAGGAAAGATTTACAGTTTATTTTCCTTTTCAGGCTGCAAATGTTTGGCCCACCACATAGTGGTTGTTCCAATGAAGTAGTTCTTCACAGAGGTGCCTCTACACCCCCTATAAACCTTTACCCACTATGCTCAGCATGCTGCATCTACTAAATGAAATGCCCCATTTGTTTATAAGTCTGGAGGTGTTTTTGGTTCATCGTGGGTGCAACATGTTGTAGATCATGCGATGAAAACAGTTTTTCTTAACACTGACCCCTCCATTGTAATGACCTACGACACCGCTCATAGTTCATGTCTGCACACTGCACAGATTCTCCAGGATCAAAACAGAGAACAGAATGTTGTTTCAAAGTTCTCCGACAGGGGAGAACCGCCCAGAATATGGCCCCTAACACCTCCCTCACAGCACACCTCAGAAGCCTTTCCAAAGGCGATTCCCCCATGGCCACACCTTCTGGAATTGCTCCTCCACACAGCCAGAGTGAGTCCACCCCATGGACCAGTCCGCACCCTGGGTCTCCTTCAGTCTCCAACAGAGCAACTCTGTTGGGCTCCTCCTTCCACTGCCCCAGGAGTGCACTTTTTCTGAAGGGTGCAAAGGTTCTATGTTTCTAGCCATAATCGGTCTCCAAGGAGACCCAGTATTTCTCATTCTCCAGATAGTATCCAAATGGCTCTTTTCTTGAACCAGAAACAGACCCAATTGCTCCTGAACTCTGAACTGACCATTTATGGACAGAAGCAATTGCTAATATAAGATTTGGAGTATATATTTTTATATTCAAAGAAAAATGTTGCTAAAAGTTTTAGGAAATACTAGGTATTTTGCTTAAATTTCTTTGTAGTATACCCAGTTATCAATATTTATAAAAATATACAAACATGCATTAAGGCTTCCTGTGTTTCAGTAGAGGACATTCAATGTATTGAGTGTGATCATAAAAACAAAAAATAAAAATAAAATTTAAAAAAAGCAACAGATGCAGTTTCAATTTAACTTGCCCCAGACTCTGAATTGATTATTAAAATAGCTAGATTACCACCTTTCTGAGAAAAAAATCCAAATTAATACACATCTTTAGGGCAGGTTCTGTGAAATCATTGCTGAAGAACACTAGTTCCAATTAGGTTTGAAAAAAATATCCAAAAGATGCCCTCTGATCCTTCCCAATCAACTCTATTTAGTTTTTTAATTATTCTTTTTGATTATGCTATTACAGTAGTCACAATTTCCCCCTTTCCCCCCTCCACCCAGCACCCCTGACTCCCTCAGGCAATCCCCACACCATTGTTTATGTCCACGGGTTGTGAGTATAGGTTCTTTGGTTACTCGATTTCCTATACTGTACTTTACAGTGCCATGGCTGTTCTATAACTACCTATTTGTATTTCTTAATCCCCTCACATCCTCATCCATTCCCCCATAACCCATCCCATCTGGCAACCATCAAAACACTCTCTATATCCATGATTCTGTCTATGTTCTTCTTGTTTGCTTAGTTTTTTTTTAAGACTCAATTGTTGATATGTATTTATTGCCATTTTATTGTTCAAGTTTTTATCTTCTTTTTCTTAAATAAGTCCCTTTAACATTTCATATAATAATGGGTTTGTGATGATAAACTCCTTTAATTTTTTCTTGTCTGGGAAGCTCTTTATCTGTCCTTCAATTCTAAATTATAATCTTTTCTGGGTAGAGCAGTCTCGGCTGTAGGTCAGTGCTTTTCATGACTTTGAATATTTTTTGCCAAATATTTCTAGCCTACAAAGTTTCTTTTGAGAAATCATCTGACAGTCTTATGGGAATTCCCCTGAAGGTAACTACTTTTCTCTTGCTACCTTTAAGATTCTCTCTTTATCTTTAACCTTTGGCATTGTAATTATGATGTGTCTTGGAGTTGACCTCTTCAACTCCATCCTGTTTGGGACTCTCTGTGTTTCCTGGACTTGCATGTCTATTTCTTTCACCAAATTAGGGAAGTTTTCTTTTATTATTTTGTCAAATAGATTTCCAATTTCTTGTTCTTTCTCTTTTTCTTGAACCTCTATGAAGCAAATGTTAGAATGCTTGAAGTTGTCCCACAGGGCCCTTATATTGTCATCATTTTTTGGATTTTTTTTTCTTCTTGTTGTTCCGATTGGTTATTTTTTGTTTCCTTGTGTACAAATTGCTGATTTGATTCTCAGCTTCATCCACTCTACTGTTGATTCTCTGTAAATTGTTCTTTATTTCAATTGGTGTAACCTTCATTTCTGACTGGATCATTTTTATGCTGCAGAGGTTCTCACTAAGTTAACTGAGCATCCTTATAACCAGTGTTTTGAACTCTACATCCGATAGATTGCTAATGTCCAATTTGTTTAGTTCTTTTTCTGGGAGCTTGTTATGTTCTTTCATTTAGGCCATGTTTCTTTGTCTCCACATTTTGGCAGCCTCCCAGTGTTTGTTTCTATGTATTAGGTAGAGCTGCTATAACTCGCTCTAACTCCCCTGTAGGGTCCAATGGCAGTTTCCCCATCATCCCAGCTGGGTACTCAAGGTGTGCCCTTTGTGTGGACTGAGTACACCCTCCTCTTGGTTGAAACTTGATTGTTGTTTAGCAGGTGAATGGAAGGGATTTTCCCAGGCCAATCAGCTGCAAGTACTGGCTCTGATTACTGACCACCAACCTCTGCCCTCTGTGGAGAATCAACTGTGCAGGGGCTGAGTGGCAGTGCTCTGACATGATTTGTAGGTGCCCACTGGGTGTACAGGTTCTGGGGCTTTCCGAGTGGTGCAGGCCAAGGTCAGCCCTCACCTGTGTTCTACCTGTAGTCACTGTGACTGTGCTAATAAGCCACCTGAGATGGCTGCTGCTAGTACTTGGTTTGGAGATTCCCAGGCAAAGCCAAGTTGTGAATCTAGTCTGGATGCTGCTACTACTGGGCCTGGGGCCACTTAGCAGGTACGGGGGGTTCTGCGCTCACTGAGGCTGGCTGTTGCTTGTTTGAGAGGATTTAGGAATTTGTGAAGCATGAACCAAGACCAGCTATTTATATGGATAAGCAGCTTGCATGAGCCCATAAGTTGGGTAGGATGGACCGAGTCTCTGCCAATCTCCAGGGCAGGAGAAACAGGGTTATCTAGGTTGATAAAGTTTCACATATGGCACCAGCCTGCCAGCTCTGTGGCTCTGTGGGTGGAGGGTTCAGAAAAGGGACAACGGCCTCTGTCTGCCTTTCCATTTAGGAGACAGCTGTCCCCAAGTTCTCACTTGGACACCACACATTTCATTTTCTCCCTATATGCTACTGGTGCCTTTCAAGCTGCTACGCCAGTGCTGCAGCTCAGAGGGATTGAGTCTGAATAAGTCCATGTGTGGGTTCTTTAAGAGTAACTTCTTGCAATGTCAGAAGTTTCTTTTACCAACTTAATCCCCACTTGTTTTGCAGCCAGAAGTCATGAGGACTTATCTTTCTGGCACTGGAACCCTCAGCTGGGGGGTCTGCTATTGGGCTGGGACTCCTCATTCTGGAGATATCCCTCCCAAATTTTATCTACCATCCATGGATTTGGGAGCAGGTCATTCCACTTCTGCCCTCCTCTTACCAATCTGGTTGGATGTGGTTTCTTTAACTCTGTAGTTGTCAGACTTCCACTCAACTCAATTTATGATGGTTCTGAGTGATTTTTTTTTTTGTATTTTAGTTGTAATATTAATGTGATTGTACGAGGTGGTGAGCCATGCTTGCCTATGCTGCCATCCTGACTGAAGTCCTTATAATTAGGGTTTAACTCCATTTTTTTCCAGCAAATTCACTAGACTTATGTGTTCTTTTCTTTTTACATTTCTTAGCTTTACAATGATGGGTAAAAAAAGCTGCAGTGCTCAAGAGCTGATTACTATTCTTGTGGTCAATATATCAAATCAGAATCTGGTCCCCATTATTGATGAACCTTTTTTATGTTTAAATTGTATTTAACAAAACTCTTTAAAACACCTACAAAGGCAACTTACAAATGCTAATTATGAAAGTGGTACCATAACATATGGAAACTAAAGCACAGAGAAGTTATTTATTTCTTTATTATTTATTATTCATTTATTTATTTATTAAAGATTTTATTTATTTATTTTTAGAGAGAGGGGAGGGAAAGAGGGAAATAGAGAGGGAAAGAAAAACAGTGATGTGAGAGAAACATTGACTGGTTGCCTTGCATACACCCCATCTGGGGACCTGGCCTGTAACCCAGGCATGTGCCCTGATGGGGAATTGAACCAGCAACCTTTTGGTGCATAGGCCAACTCGCAATCCACTGAGCCATACCAGCCAGGGCACAGAGAAGTTATTTAAAGGTTTGTCCCCAAGATTGTACAGCTAGGGAAAAATACTGCCAGGTTTTGACCCTAGCATCCCCTGCAATCCAGTTCCCCGAGGACTGCATGTTGCTGCCCCATGTATGTCTTTCTCTTACCCACTGCAACTGCCTGCCTTCTAGCCACATCAGAACTCTTCAATATTTACTTCTGAGATAGGGCAGAGTGGGAAAATGGAAAAATAAATACAATTCACTGAGTTACTTTTTCTTGTCTCTGTAAAACGTAACAATTCTCGTAGTAGATTTGGTAGAATAAAGAAAACAGACACAACAAGTTCAAATATACTTCACTTTGAATATGAAATCCATCTCATAATTGGATGGGTCTGATCTTTGAAATATTCTTGTGGTAAGGGTGATATACTATGTTAACCCCTATTTTGGCTCAGTTAAAGTTTTATGAATTATAAATAGACTAGTTAATGTATAGCATTAGCATGGATCATGTTAGCTGGAAATTTTAAACTGAGTCAGTTTACATGTAACAAAGTAGGTGAAGAATTTAGTTCACAAAAAATTCTTCAACAAGATTTCTCATAACATAAACATAGCTCATAAATAAGATGCTTTTCATGGGCTTCCCCAACCTTCCTTCCTAGGAAATTGGCCAAAAGGGAGATTACTTATGAATGGGAGTACTGGGGTCTCTGCCATCCTACTATGGCCAAATAGATGCACTTGACCAAAAGAAAATAGCTTTCTGACTTAGGGGTGGTGCCATGTGATGGAGAAAGAGGAAGGGCAGTGGAGAGTGGTCCTCTGGTAAGGAAATGTAGGGAGAGAGAAAATTAGCAGTTACAAGAGTTAACAATTTTGAGGTGGTAAAAGCTTTAAAAAAGATTAAATTTTGGTGGAAGCCCCATCTAGAAGGTAAGTTTCCTAAAGAAAGAGATTTTAAACTATTTTTCACTCTAATATTCTCAGTACATAGAACAGTACTTGCACATGATAAATGGCCAGTAAATATTTTCAAGTGAAGCTTTTCACCATGTAACATCCTATGCTACATCCTTTAAGAAAATCTATAATAACAGCTTGAATTTCTCTTCTGTGTCTTGGGCATATTTTTGTTTTCCCTGAATATAACTCCCTACATATTCTGCATCATAACAGGCCACAGGATTTAAGCACTTTACATGCACCAGTTTCTCTGAAATTAAAAAAAAAAGAAGGGTGTATATTTACTCTAAATAAATTTAGAGTAAAATTAAAATTAAAATTAAATTTATCATGCCTGAATTGCAGGCCAGGTCCCCAGTAGGGGGAATGTGGGAGGCAGCCAAACATTGATGTTTCTCTCCTTCTTTCTCCTTCCCTTTCCCTCTCTCTGAACAATAAATAAATAAAATCTTTTTTAAAAAGCTTATTGGTTGTTAGTACATTCATGTGAAGAGAGTTCCCTAGCAATTGCATGTTTTTGTCACTTTTTCATTAGTCTACATTATTATATTGTTCTGCTCATAAAATAAATTATAAAATGTAATATTCTTGACCATATACGACCTCTACAACCCTCCTACTTAGAGGCAGTATGTCAACTTGAATGTCAAGTTATTTTTATAACATACTACTTACCTATACTTTATATGTTATGTACTTACATATATTTATATGATATATAATACTATTTGTATATTATATATATATATATATATATATATATATATATAAAATACTAAGCCACAGGGCTGGAAAGAATAGGAAAACCAGTCATTTCAATTTAAAACTAACGAGTGAGGCTAAGTAGAAAACATCATTCTTCTAAGTAAAAAATTTTAATATTTTCTAGAGAAAATTTAAAGTAGTTTTTAAAGGAGCAGTTAGCTATACAGAGCTGTATAGTCACCTACTGATTAATTAAGACCCTAAATAAACTGATATAATATCCTTAAAATACCTTTTTTTTGTTGGGTTTCAAATTTAAATATCAATTACTAATTTTCTATGAGGTACCAGGAACTTTATACATTTTGAGCAAGGTGGATATTATAATTTTCATTACATGTGCAAAGAAGAGAAGCTAAGAATTTCATAAACTGGGCAAACTATAGTTCAAAAATGCCATACTCACAGGCCAGGTTACTATTTTAAACCCCCCTGAAAATTACCTTTTGCATCTTTGCTGCCCTTTCTGCTATCCCAACACCCTCTCATTTCGTATTACCCAGCTTGCCTTACCACTATACCCTATAATATGAAAATAGGCCCTTCTACCTTCCATTCTGTAAGTTTTTAAAAATATATGTATAACTTAAAAAGAAATTATCTACCAACCTGGAGAAACAAAATTCATAATAGATCACATGTTCCAGTTCTGATTAAGCCACAGTAAACCTATATCACCTTGTCTCTCCCATATAATGCAATTAATTAACCTAGATAAAAACTTTGGGCAACTTTTTGAAACCCTGGTAATTAAACAATAGTAAGCGCATAGGAGAAGAAGACCAGAATTGGATGCTCACAGGTCTCTAGAATTCTAAGAGAGGGAAATCTGGATACAAGGAGCTGTGATACTAAGATGATAGGGTAAACTCCATCTGCCTCCTTGCTTTTGTTTTTCTCTCCTCTGCCATCTTATGACTTGATCTTGAAAGAACGTAAATTTGTGGGAAGTATATAGCAGAAAAAAGTATATAAAACCTAATTTTTCTAGTTTGAGAACTGAAAGGAGAGGCCCAGAATATTGGTAAGAAGATGGTGAGGAAGCTTCAGAAAGTATCCCAGAAAAGTTATTTATGAACTTTCAGCACATCCCTGAGTGGTGCATGCATAGATTTGATCCCAAACATCTGATCCTAACAAACTCTTTGAGAACTGAAGTAAGGGAGACTACTGGCCAGGTCTCAGACTAGCCACTGTATTGCATACATACAACAGAGATCTAAAAAGCATGGCAAAGACTTTGAAAACGAACCTGACATTGAAACCACCACACACCGAAGGCTTGTCAGAACTTGTGACCTGTAGCCAACTGGGTCACTGCCTGCTAAAACAAGAAAAACAATTTTATCCATAGCAACTAAACAAGACTCAGAATCTCATAATAACATTATTGTTAAAATGTCCATGATACACTAAAAAATTACTTGGTATACAAAGAACCAGAAAAGTCTCAACTCATATAGAGGAAAAACTCAAAGTAAGCCAAAGCCAAGATGACACTGATGTTGGAATTATCTGACAAAAAAAAATGTAAAGCAGCTATTAAAAAATGCTTTAAAGGGGGGAAATGAAAATACTAAAGGTCTCTCATAAAATTCAAGATGTAAAGTAAATGGAAACTTTAGAAAATAAATAAAATGTGAAATTCACTAGATATGCACAATAGAAAAATGGATATTACATGGCAAAAGTTACTGAGCTTGAAGACAGGTCAATAAAAATTATCCAGCCTGAAGAACATGGAGAAAAATTATTGAAAAAAAAGTCAGCAAAACCTTAGGGATCTGTGGGACAATACCAAAGGTTCTTTTTTAAAATATATAATCTTTATTACATATTTTCCATTACCATTTTGTCCCCTTATACCCCCCCCAGCAATCACCACAGTTGTCCATGTCCATGACACCACCAAAGGTTCTAACAGTTATGTCATCAGAGTCTCAGAAAAAAAGGAGAAACAGTGAAGAATAGAAAAAAAAATTTGAAATAATAGCTGCAATGTTTCCAAATTTGTCAAAATAAAACCCCATAAACATATAGACATGTAAAGCTCACTGAACCTCAGACAGGATAAAGTTAAGCCATCCATTTCCTTACACATCATAAACAAATTGCTGGAAAGTAAAAAGGCAAATAAAAAATCCCAAAAGCATCCACAGAAAACAATACATTACTTAAAGATGAAGAATTACAATGATAGTGAATTTATCATCAAAGAATCATGATGTTCAAAAAATTATTTTTTCAGTGCTGAAAGAAAACAATCAACTCAGAATTCTATATCAAGTAAAAATTTCCATCACAATAAGGAAGAAATAAAAACATTGCAGTATAACAGAAAACTAATGGAATTTGTTGCTATCTGATATGCTGAAAAGGAATTCACAAAGAAAGCTTACATATGTAAGGGAAATGAAATAGCAGAAAGAAACGTGGAACATCAGGAATGATGAAAAATAACAATGGTAAATATCTGTATAGTCAAATATTGGTCTTCTCTTCTTAAATTATTTAAAATAAGTTTGATAATTGAAGGCAAAAAATACAATATTGTCCAAGGTGGTTTGCAACATATGACCATTTAAGACATAGGCAACTACAACATAAAATTATAGGTGTAAAGAGATCTACATGATGGTAATATTTCTACATTCCACTTTAAGTGGTAAAATATAAATTATAAAAACACTCTGAAAAGTTAAGTACATATACTACAACCCTTAGAGCTACCAGTAAAAACACTAGTTACAAAGATACAATTGAAAACATAGTAACAGACTAAATACCACAAAAAAGATTCAAATACCCATAAAGAAGACAGTTAATGACCTAATTACATGTTCTCTAAAAGAAACTCAGTTCAAATGTAATGCTTAAGTAGGCTGCAGGGAAAAGATGAAAAAGATATATCATGTACACAGGTAAAAGAAAGCTGGAATGCAAGACATATAGAAAACAAGTAGCAAAATTCTGACATAAATCCTATCTTGTTAGTAATAATTACTTCAAGGGGAATGGATTAAGCAATCCAATCAAAAGGCAGAGAATAGATGAATATATTAAAAATTGTTTTTAAATGTAATCCATATACATGCTGTGTATAAGAGACACAATTTAGATTAGAAACCAAACAGGTTGAAAGTAAAAGAATCAAAAAGGTATATACATGTAAGTGCTAATCAAAAAGTGTAGTGGCTACAGTAATCTCTGATAAAATAGACTTTAAGACAAAAGTATTACAGGAGAGAGAAAAAGATTATCTCATAAAGATAAAAGGCTTAATCCATCAGGAAAATGTAATATATACACACATATATGTATATATACACATATATAATATATACACAAACATATACATATGCATGTCTATACATAAATATGTATATATGCATGTACATAAACATATACATGTATATATAAACATATATACTATATACACATAAACACACACACACACATATACACATAGACAACAAGAGTCTCAAAATACAACAAACAAAACTACAGAATTGAAGGAAAAATAAGCAATTCAAAAATAATAGTTTGAGACTTCAATATCTCATTTTCAATAGTACACAGACCCACCAAGCAGGAAACCAATGAGGAAACAGAAAACTTGAACATGTTTATGAACCACCTAAACCTAACAGTCATCTGTATAAAATTGCACCCAACTGTAGCAGGATATATTTCTCTCAAGTGCACATGGAACATTCCACAAGATCAATCATGTGCCAGTCTACAAAACAAACTTCAATACATTATAAAAGACTGAAATCATGTAAAATGTTCTCTGAAAACAATGGAATAAAATGTAAAAGTGAACAACAAAACAAAATTTGGGAATTTCACAATATGTAGAAATGAAATAACAACCTTCCAAAATTCACAAAGAAAGTTAGTTTGAGATTAATGAAACTAAAAAAATGAAATGCCAAAAACTTATGAGAAGCAGCTAACACAATACTTAGAGGCAAATTTATAGCTATGAATGCACATTTAAGTTCCCTAATCAGTAATCCAACTTTCCATCTTATCTAAGAAAAATAAAACCAAAGCAAGCAACCCTGGCTGGGTATCTCAGTGGGTTAGAGTGTCCTCCTGATATGCCAACACTGTGGGTTCAATCCCTGGACAGGACACATACAAGAATTAACCAGTGAATACATAAATAAGTGGAACAACAAATTGATGTGCATGTCTCTCTCAAATTAATCAATAAATAAACATTTAAGAACAAACAAACAAATAAAGCAGCCCTGTTCAGTTATTTTGGTTGGTTAGGGCATCCTCCCTATACACTAAGTATGCGATTCAATCCCCAGTCTCAGGGCACATACAAGAATCAACTAATAAATGCACAAATAAGTGGAATGACCAATTGATATTCCTCTCTCTCTCTCTAAAATGAATACATTTTTTAAAAAAGAAAAAAAAGCAGGCAAAAGAAATAGCAAAGATTAGAAAGAAATAAAGTAGAAAATAGAAAAAATAAATGACATCAAAAGTAGTTGCTTTGAAATGATCAACAAAACAGACTTTTAGCTAGACTTAAGAGGGAAAAAAAAAGACCCAAATTACTAAAGTAATAAAAATGAGTCATACCTACATTAAGAAAAAGAATTATAAGGGAATAATATGTCAAAAGATTAGATTAACTAAATGTAATAAAAATTATTAGAAAGATATAAACTACCAAAAGTGACTAAAGAAATAGAAAACCCAAACAGAATCAAACCCAAACAAAATCAGAAAGAGACTGAATTAGTATTCAAAATACTTCCCATATAGAACCTAGGCACAGATGACTTCATTGGTGAATTCTTCCAAAGGCCTAATAATAAATATAAATCCATCACAAACTTGTCTAAACAATGTGAGTAAACATACCCCAATCATATTTGTCTCTATGCCTATGATATCAATATCAGGCAAAGGTATCCAAAGAAAAGAAAGCTACAGTAATACCTCTAATAAAGACAGACACAAAAATCCTCAACAAAACTAAGAAACTGAATCTAACACCATATAAAAGAGATTATAAACTATAGCCAACTGGGATTTATACCAGTAATAAAATATTGGTTTAATATACAAAAATGAATAAATAATTTAGTAATAAAATGAAGATCAAAAACACATGATCAGCTTAATAGATGCAGAAAGTGTATTTGACAGAATTCATTACCTTTTCATAGTTAAAAAAATAACAATAAAAAACTCCCCAAGCCAATAAACTAGAAATCAAATGAAACTTCCTTAATCTGATAAAAGGCACTTAAAAAGTGCCTCATAACTGACATCAGACTCAGTGCAAATATGTGGAGATATTAAAAGCCTCATACACTGCTAGTGGGAATGTAAAGTGGTGCGGTCACTATGGAAAAGTCAGGCAGTTCCTTGAAAGATTAAACATAGAGTTTAATATGGTTTGCACAACTAAACGTATGACCCAGCAATTCTATTCTTTGGTACATACTCAAGAGAAATAAAAATGAACACTGACATAAAACACGTTCATCGCAACATTACTCAAAATAGTCAAAAAATAAAAACAACTCAAATGTCCATCAACGGATGAATGGACAAATTTTAAAATGTGATATACCCTTATAATGAAATATTATTCAGCCATAAAGGTAATAAGTTCTGATACATGTTATAACCTGAATGAACCTTGAAAACATTAGCTAAGTGAACAATGTCAGATGTTAGTTGCAAAAGATCATATATCATATGATTCCGTTTGTATGAACTATCCTGAAGAGGCAAGTCTATAGAGATACAAAGTAGATGAGTAGTTTTCAAGGGGCTGGAGGAAGGGCGACAGGAGTGTGGAATAACTGTTTTGGGCATGAGGTATTTTGGAATGATAAAGTGTTCTAAAATTAGATTGTGGTGAGGGTAGTGAAACCCCATGAATACAGTAAAACTCTAACTTTAAATGGGTGACTTTTGTGATATGTGAAGTATACTTGCAAAAATTTATTGAAAGAATGAAAGTTGGATATTAACATTCCACCAGTAGATTTCAGAGCGAAGAAAACTACCAAACTTAAGAGTACCATACTCAAGCGTGGGAGTCAATATACTGACAAGACATAGCAATTCAAATGATGGGGCTTTCCAGCCCAGGTTCCCAGAGCCAGGAAGAGAAGTCTCCATAACCTCTGGCAGTAAAAACCAGTGGGGATTACGGCTGAGTGAGACCAAAGGATTCTCAAGTCCCAGGTGTTCCTCTTAAAGGGCCTGTGCACAGACTCACTCACTCTGAGCTCCATTGCTGGGGCAACAGCTTGAAACAATCCAGGGACATAAGGGGCAGGGGAATGAATTGTCTGGTATCAGGGCAAGAGGTGAGGGAGGCAACTTTCTGCTGGACAAAAGCGCTGGCAGAGGACATGTTTCCCTTTCTAAAACCGCACACACAAAGCTGGCATGTGGACAACATATCAGTCTCCATTAACCTGGCTCACACTGTTCTCCCAGAACTGGTGATTCCCTGACACAGCCTCACGCAACTTTCAGGCCCACCCAAGTTATCTCCAGTGACTTTTCCATACAAATGGCCCTCTTCCCTCATGCTTCGGACTTTGCTAAAATATGTCCAACAGGAAGCATCTGGCCTCTGCATACTATGCACCTCTTGCTAAGTGGCCCAAGGCCCAGCACTAGAGGCAGCCAGCCTTGGTTCTCTGCTTGGCTTCTGTGAGGTACCTCTAAACCCAGGAAAAGTAGCAGCCATCTGGAGTTGGCTGACTTTGCAACTCTTAGGTGGCCCCAGAATCAGTGCACCCAGTACATAGCTTCAGATCATGCTGGATTACAACCATACACTCTCCACAAGAGACATACCCAAGGGGTGAACTCAGTGAGCACTAAAACTTCACTGAAGCAAGTCGGGTCTGTAGTGTCGACGCCTGCATGGTAGCTTCTCCACCGCAGTTGTAGCTAGTCTTCACATATTGATCAGCCTGGGGGTCAATCCCTCCCAGGACTACCAATAGCAATCAAGGCTCAACTACAACAGGACAGTGCACACATCCCACACAGGGGTGCAGCCGTGGAGGCTGTGCCACTGTACCCTATAGGACACCTTAGACACAAGGTCACTCTACTAAGTCCTGGAGACACAGCAGCTCTACCTAACACATAGAAATATATAGAAGCAGCCAAAATATGAAGACAAGAATGGGATCCCAAATGAAAGAAAAGAAGAAATTCCAGAAAAAGAACTAAACGTAATGGAGGAAAGCAAACTACCAGGTACAGAGTTCAAAACAGTATTTAAAAGAATGCTTACAATTAAATAAAAAAATATTTAAAAAGTAAAAAAAAAGAATTCTCATGAAGTTAGTGAGACTTCAGGGAAGTTAGTGAGAACTTTAACAGAATGAAAAAGGATACAGAAACCATAAAAAAGGAACCAGTCAGAAGGGAAGCATACACTAACTGAAATGAAGAATAATTTACAGGAAATAAACAGTAGAATCAATGAAGCCAAAAATCAAATCAGTAATTTGGAATATAAGTAAGCAAAAAACCCTAATCCAATAAAATGAAGACAGAGCCTCTGGGACAACTTCAAGCATACCAACATACACATCATGGGGGTGCTAAAAAGGGAAGGGAGCAAGAAATTGAAAACTTATTTTAAAATATAATGACAGAAAACTTCCCTAACCTGGTGAAGTAAATACAAATACAAGTCTAGGAAGCACACAGAGCCCCAAACAAGATGAACTCCAAGGGGCCCACACCAAGACACATCATAATTAAAATGTCAAAAATTAAAAACAAGCAGAGAATCTTAAAAGCAGCAAGAGAAAAGCAGTACATTACCTACAAGGAAGTTCCCATAAGACTGTCAGCTGATTTCTCAATAGAAACTTTGCAGGCTGGAAGGAAGTGGCAGGAACTATTTAAAGTGATCAAAAGTAAGGAGGAACTACAAGATTACTTACTCAGCAAAGTTATCATTTAGAATAGAAGGACAGAAAAAGAGCTTCCCAGACAAGAAAAAACTAAAGGAGTGTATCACCACAAAACCACTATTACGTGAAATGTTAGGATCTCCTTTAAGTAGAAGAAAAGAAGATAAAATGTATGAACAATAAAATGGCAATAAATACATGTAATCAACAAATGAATCTAAAAAACAAAATAAATGAACAAGCACAACAAAAAAAGATGCATAGATACAGAGAACACTTTGACGGTTGCTAGATGTGAGGCAGTTTGAGTGTATGGGTGAAAAAGGTAAAGGGATTAACAAGTACAAATTGGTTTTTACAGAACAGTCATGGAGATGTAAAGTACAGCATATGGAATATAGTCACTAATATTCTACTATGTATGATGTCA
The DNA here is from genome assembly GCA_039655065.1 of Glossophaga mutica. Taxonomy (NCBI): domain Eukaryota; kingdom Metazoa; phylum Chordata; class Mammalia; order Chiroptera; family Phyllostomidae; genus Glossophaga; species Glossophaga mutica. The sequence continues at coordinate 167,119,399 of CM077304.1, read as the reverse complement.
GCTGGGTGTGAGATTTATCAGAATAATTACTTACTAAGTTATATAATGTCTAATCACTAAAGTGTACACCTGAAACTAATATATGTCAACTGAAAAATAAAAAAATGATTAAAAAATTTAAAAAGGAAAAAAAGGAGAAACAAGAAAGCCCAAGTAAACAACCTAACATTACATCAAAGAACTAGAAAAAGAATGAAATCAACCCAAAGTCAGCAGGAGAAAGAAAATAATAAAAATTAAACAAGCCAACACAAAGGAAATATATATATTTAAATGGAATAAAAAAGAAAATAAAAACAAAAAATTTAGAGTAGAATTGAATGAAATAGAGAACAAAAAGACTCTACAAAAAATTAATACAACAAAGAGCTGGTTCTTTGAAAAGATTAATAAAATTGATGAAACCCTGACTAGACTAAGGAAAAAAGAAAAAAGACTCATATTAACAAAATCAGAAATAAAAGAGGATAGGTTACCATAGACATTATATAGAAATACAATGGATGTTAGAATACTACAAAAGAATTTGTCACCAAATTCAATAACCTAGAAGGAATGGGTAAGTTCCTAAAATATATAACCTTCCTAGACTGACTCATAAAGAACTGGAAATGCTAAACAGACCCATCAGCAGTGGGGAAATTGAAAACACCATCAAAATCTCTCCCAAAAATAGCAGTCTAGGCCCAAATGTCTTCACTAGTGAATTCTACCAAACATTCAAAGAAGATTTGATACGTATTCTTCTCAAACTCTTTCAAAAAATAGAGGAGGCAATACTTCCTAATGTTTTTTTAATATATTTTATTGATTATGCTATTACACTTGTCCCATTTCTCCCCCATCATTCCCCTCCACCCTGCACATGCCCTCCCACCCACATTCCCCCCCTTTAGTTCATGTCCATGTGTCATAAGTTCTTTAGCTTCTGCATTTCCCATACTATTCTTGCCCTCCCCCTGTCTATTTTCTACCTACCATCTATGCTGCTTATTCTCTGTACCTTTTCCCCTCTCTCCTCCTCCCATGCCCCTGTTGCTAACCCTCCATATGATCTCCATTTCTGTGGTTCTGTTCCTGTTCTAGCTGTTTGCTTAGTTTGTTTTTGTTTAGGTGTGGTTGTTTGTTTTTGTTTAGGTGTGGTTGTTTTTGTTAGGTGTGGTTGTTAATAATTGTGAGTTTGCTGTCATTTTACTATACATGTTTCTTTATCTTCTTTTTCTTAGATAAGTCCCTTTAACATTTCATAGAATAAGGGCTTGGTGATGATGAACTCCTTTAACTTGACTTTATCTGAGAAGCACTTTATCTGCCCTTCCATTCTAAATGACAGCTTCACTGGCTAGAGCAATCTTGGATGAGGTCCTTGCTTTTCATGACTTGGAATACTTCTTTCCAGTCCCTTCTTGCCTGCAAGGTCTCTTTTGAGAAATCAGCTGACAGTCTGATGGGAACTCATTTGTAGGTGGCTGTCCCCTTATCCCTTGCTGCTTCTAGAATTCTCTCCTTTATTTGAATCTTGGCTAATGGAATTATGATGTGCCTTGGTGTATTTCTTGTTGGGTACATCTTCTTTAGGACTCTGAGCTTCTGGCTTTCCTGGAAGTCTATTTCCTTTGCCATATTGGGGAAGTTCTCCTTTATTATTTGTTCAAATAATTTTTCCACTTGTTGCTCTTCCTCTTCCCCTCCTGGTACCCCTATAATTCGGATGTTGGGACATTTAAAGATGTCCTGAAGGTTCCTAAGCCTCTCCTCATTTTTTTGAATTCTTGTTTCTTCCTTCTTTTCTGATTATATGTTTCTTTCTTCCTTCTGGTCCACTCCTTTGATTTGAGTTCCAGTTTTCCATCCATCACTATTGGTTCCCTGTGCGTTTTCCTTCATTTCACTCATTGTAGCCTTCATTTTTTCATCTAATTTGCAACCAAAATCAACCAATTCTGTGAGCACCCTGATGACCAGTGCTTTGAACTGTGCATCTGATAGGTTGGCTATCTCTTGGTCGCTTAGATGAATTGGCTCTGGAGCTTTGGTCTGTTCTCCCTTTTGAGCCATTTTTTTTTTTTGTAGGATTTTTTTGTTTGTTTGTTTGTTTGTTTTCTTTTCTTTTGGTCTGGTCATGGCTATTACATAGTGAGGGGTGAAGCCTGCTCCAGGGCAGGGAAGCCCACATGGCTGGGTTGTGATGCCGTATGTGGGGGCGAGGTTTGAGAGGGAACAATGGTGCTTGCTCTGCTCTCTCTCTGATTCCAGACCCTTCTGCCGCTTCCCCTGAGCAAATTGGGACCTTCTGGGCTGATTTCCATGTGGGTGGGCTTGTGTACGTTCTAGGACCCTGTGGGTCTCTCCAACGAACTCTCCTGTGTCCGAACTCTCCTGGGTCTTCCCATTGCCACCAGGTATGCAGGGTCTTCCAGCCGCTGCCTGAGCCCCCGGAGTCCGGCAACCTCCACTTTTTCCTGCTGCAACTCTGCCCCTCTTACAGGTCTGGATGAGTGGTTGGTGGACTTCCGTACAGTTCAATTTTCTATCAGTTCCGATTGTTTTCTTGTTTCTAAATCTTTGTTGTCTTTAATTTTGGTTGTGCGAGGAGGCTCAGTGTATCCACCTACGCCTCCATCTTAGCCAGAAGTCTCGCACCTCCTAACGTCTTATGAGGCCAACATAATCCTGATATTAACCCCCAGCAAGGATAACACACACATATAAAAACTATAGACCAATACATCTGATGAATATAGATGCAAAACCCTAAACAAAATACATTAAAACAATAATACATTGCAATCAAGTGGGGTTCATTCCAAGGGCACAAGGATGGTTCAACATATGCAAATTGATCATTGTAAAACACCACTTTAACAAAACAAATGATAAATCATATGATCTTACTAATAGATGCAGAAAAAGCATTTGATAAGACACAACATCCATTTATGTAACATAGTCAATAAAATGGGTACAGAAGGAGAGTACCTCAACATAATAAAGGTGTACGACAAACCCTCATCTAATCTTACATTGCATAGTGAAAAACTGAAAGCTTTCCTCTAAAATCAGGACAAGACAAGGATGCCCATTCTCACCACTCATTCATCATTGTTCTGGAAGCCCTAGCCAGTACAATCAGGTGAGGGAAAGAAATAAAGGACATCCAGATTAGAAATGAAGAAGTAAAAACATCACTTTTTGCAGCTATCATGATTCGGTATATAGAAAACACAAAAGACTCCCCCAAAAAATGATTACAAAAAAATAAATAAATACAGTAGAGTTTCAGGATACAAAATCAATATACACACAAAAAAAATCCACTGCTTTCCTGTATACTAACAATAAAATTTCAGAAAAAGGAATGAAAAAACAATTCCTTTTTAAACTGTAACCAAAAGAATAAAATACCTAGAAATAAAGGTTGAGAGGGACCTATATACTGAAAACTACAAAGCATTATTAAGAGATTGAAAAAGACACAATAAAATGGAATTGATATTCCAAGTTCATGGACTGAAAGAATCAACATGGTTAAGATGCCATGTTACCTAAAACAATAAAGAGATTTAATGCAAGCCACATCAAAATCTCAATGACACTTTTTAAAGAAATAGAACAAATACATCATCAGATTTGTATGGAACTACAAAGACCTCAAATAGCCAAACCAATGCTGAGAAAAAAGAAGCCAGATGTGTGACTTTAAATTATACTTCAGAGCATGGTATTGGCATAAGAACAAACACACAAACCAATGGAACAGAACTGAGAGCCAGAAATAAAACCACATGTATATGGGCAAATAATTTTTGACAAAGGAGCCAAAAACACACAATGGAAAAAAGAAAACCTATTCAATAAATGGTGCTGGGAAAACTGGAGAGTCATACACAAAAGAATAAAACTAGATTATAGTTTGTGCCACAATATAAAAATTAATTCAAAATGGATGAAAGACCTACACATAAGATCTGAAACAATAAATTACATAGAAAACAATAAAGGTACTAAACTTATGGACCTTGATGGTAGAGAACATTTTATGAATTTTACCCCAAAGACAAGGGAAGCAAAGGCAAAAATAAACAAATGGGACTATATCAAACTAAAAAGCTTTTGCACAGCAAAACAAACTGACAACAAGACAAAAAAAGGCAACCAATCAAATGGGAGATATTTGTAAACAACAGCTTCAACATATCCAAAATATATAAAAAACTCATACGACTCATCACCAAACAAACAAACAAACAATCTAATTAAAAAATGGGCAGAGGACCCAAATAGACACTTCTCCCAAGAAAACATACAAATTGCCAAAAGATATATGAAAAGATGCTCAGCTTCAATAGCTATTAGGGAAATGCAAATCCAAACTATAGTAAGATACCACTTCACACCTGTTAGAATGGCTGTTACCGAAAGACAGGTAATAACAAGTTTTGGAGAGGTTGTGGAGAAAAAGAAACCATCATTCACTATTGGTAAGAATGAAAACTGGTACAACCACTATGGAAAACAGTATGGAGGTTCCTCAAAAAATTAAGAATAGAGTTACCATATGAGCCAGCAATCCCTCTTCTGGGTATCTACCAAAAAAACTTGAAAATATTTACTCAGAAAGATATATGCACCACTATGCTCATTGCAGCATTATCCACAGTGGCCAAGACATGGAGACAACCAAAGTGTTCTCTGGTAGAGGTTTGGATAAGGAAGACGTACATACACAAAATGTAATACTACTCAACCATAAGAAAATATGAAATGCTGCCATTTGCGACAACATGGATGGATCTTGAGAATGTTATGCCAAGGGAAATCAGTCAATCAGAAAGAGCTAAGAACCATATGATTTCACTCATGTGTGGGATATAAAACTGAAATTCATAGACAACAGTATTGTGTCTACCAGAAAGAATGGGATGGGGGAGTAGTAAAACATAAAGAAGGCCAAATGTATGGTGATAAAAGATAAAAGATGTTTCATTGGTGGGTGTACAATGCAATATACAGATCATGTGTCACGGAAATGTATACTTGAAGCCTATGATCCTATTAACTAATGTCACCCAATAATTTTAATAAAAAATAACATTTGCATGTCCATTTCTGAGAATTGACTGTCATTTGTCAATATTTCTGTGTGCTTGCTTTCTTTAAAATTTTTGGTGTTGTTTATATAAATGATATCGGAACTTTATTTTAAGAATTTTTTTCAAAATTTGTCTTTTATATTTACTTCATTTTTGCCATGTATTCTGTATTTTTTGTAGTTTAGATGATTTCCTTTTTAAAGGCCAGCATCTCTCTCTCTCACTCCAAAGAATGAATACTTTTAGAACAGTGCTGCTAAAATATATATAGAACATGAACAGTCCTGCATTTCTTGTTTATAAAGAAGTTAACAGATTGTGAAACTCTTCAGGCAAAACTTTTCAACTCTGTGCCTACATGAAACATCCCAGCAATATTAAAGAAGAGAAATGGATTTTCAAAGAAAGAAGCTGAAAGAGGAATTCAAAGAGAAAGTAAATTAAAAGAATATGGAAAGCTTTGTGAATAAAATGTTTCTTCTACAGTGAATGACAAATAATAATCTAGACAGGAATTATTTTTGTAAATTACTAATTACACTCTTAGTATCTTCATTTAGTGTTTCATTATTTTTCCTACTACAAAATCATTTTTTCTTATAAACTTACATGAATAATATGTACTAGAACATGAATATATATAATTCACTCTTTATTTACAAAATGTTGTTGCTGTGTATGCACACATGTACATATCCTCTGTGTTTCCACTTATTTTATTTTTTGGTGTATTTTAATGTATATTCTTTGCACATAGCTTCAAGTTAGAACATTTAGAACTATCAAATGTTTTAAAACTATGTATTATTCCACCTTTGAATGTACCATGCATGCTCTTTTGCCTAATGCCACTGACCTATAAAATTCACAACATTGTCAAAGTGTGATGATAGGCAGTTTTGGCTTTCCAAACTTTTTGGAAATTATGCTACTGTTTCAAGATAACCATGTGAAACACATAGATGGAGGTTTTTGGTCTATTCCAATCGTTGCAATACCCAATTTTAAAGTACTGAATCCACACCCTTTTAGTTAGGTGGGAAATCAACATTACTGCATTACAGTTTTAGTGGCTTCATTTCACATGTGCAATGTAAACATCACCTCACACCTGTCAGAATGGCTATCATCAATAAATCAACAAACAAGTGCTGGCGAGGATGTGGAAAAAGGGGGACTGTAGTGCACTGTTGGTGGGAATGCAGATTGGTGCAGCCACTGTGGAAAACAGTATGGAGTTTCCTCAAAAAAATTAAGTATGGAACTGCCTTTTGACCCAGCAATCCAATTTCTGGGAATATATCCTAAGAATCTCAAAACACTAGTCAGAAAGAATATATGCACTCCTATGTTCATAGCAACAGCATAATTTACAGTTGCCAAGATCTGTTAAAAGCCCAAGTGCCCATCAGTAGATAAGTGGATAAAAAAGCAGTGATACATTTACATACTGGAATTCTAGTGGCTGTAAAAAAGAAGGAACTCACCCTTTGCAACAGATGGACAGACCTGGAGATTATTATGCTAAGCAAAATAAGCCAGTTAAAGAAAGACAAACACCATATGATCTCACTCACATGTGGACTCTAATGAACAAAAACTGACGAACAAAATAAAACCAGAGGCCTGGATACTGGAATAGAAGGACAGATCTCGGAGGAGAGGGAGTTGGGGGGACTGGAAGAGATTAGTCAAAGAACATATATGCATAGCCCACGTACTCAAACTACACTGTGATGAAGGTTGTGAGGGAGGGAGGAGTTGGGGGAAACGGGGACATCTGTAATAGTGTCAACAACAAAAAAAATTCAATTAAATTGTATAGCCGAAGAGAAGATAAACAAGACCGGAAAATAAAAAGACCAATCTAAGTCTTGACATATATACATATATATTACAGAAACAAAGCAAGTACACCCAAATGAATCACGTCGCCCCGACTTGTCTACATTACTAAGGTGAGACCGGGCCTCTCCGGTAACCCAGCCTGCCCAACCCCCACCCTTCTCCCTCCGAGTAAAGAAGTGACTGTAAATCTTTTTTTCTGCCTTTCTACCTAGCCCAACTCCGTGAGGGCTGCGCGGAGAGGAGGGCTGCACGCAGAGAATGCCCTCAAGACTCAACGGAGCCCCTCAGGCGGGACCAGCCTGCGGGACAGATCCGCGCGTGGGGCCAGGGATGCACCGCGCCCCGCGCCACTCCGCCTCCGGGGAAGCCCGATGGGGCAGGGCAGCCGGGCACGCAGCCAGGTCTCTAGAGCGTTCCTCCAGGGCCCAGCCTGCTCCCCAGCAGACAGCCTTCGTGCGGGGCCCTTACCTCCACCCCGAGCTGGACTCGGCTCGCGGCCGACGGCCGGGAACTTTGGCAGCCACCTGAGGCTGCGGCACCGTGCGCTCTGCCTCACTCACCGCCGAGCCCGCAGTCCGCTCCGCACCCGCGCCACCAGGCCTGGGGTCTAACTTTCTCCCCTGGGAGAGAGAAGGGGGCGGGGAAATCGAGAGAAAGGGAAGGGTGTTCCCAACAAAAAGAAACTAGAGCCCGCGGGGAGGGGGCGGTGCGGGTGGACTCTGTCTGGGTTGACGTATCCAGGCTCAGGGGCCCCGGCTCGGACTCCGCCCAGCTCTGTGAACCAGAGGGTCAAGGCTCTGAGAGCTAGCGGTTCTCCTGGGTCGGCTTCCAAACAGAAGAGGAGAGGGAGAAGGTAGTAAAGAAAAATTAACTGGTCTCTGCTCTAATGTGCAGTTATTGGAAGAGATAAGCCTAAGTCCACTGTGGCCTCTTATCAGGGACCGGCAGGTTCCGGAGTCCGCGAGGAAGGGCTCTGTCAGAGGCTCCATGACCTCTGAAATGATGGGAAGAAACTACTCTGACAAGAGGCCCAGTTGATTCTCATCTGCTCCCACCCTACCCCTTGGCTGGGAATTGGCCTTGGCCTTGCAAGGCTGGCTGGAAATACCGGGCTGAGGCCCAGGGTTTTTGTTTTCTTTTCTCCAGGATCAGAGCAATTGGCTGTGGAAGGGGGGCCTGGAAAGAGGGAAGGGGAGCAGGGTGCCTGTGCTATCTGACCTTTGGTGAAAAATGCAATTTGTTAATTGCCCTCCTTAGGCACAAAATCTTTTTTCAAACTAATGGGGTCAGGTCTGTGGTGGTCTATGGGGAGAACCTTAATGTCCCTGACCTTACAGAAAATCAGAACTGTACAGAAGTAATATAGATTAAGCTCTGATGAGTCCTTGGCAGTGTTCCACAATGGGAGAACTTTGGACAGGGCAAGGCATATGGGAATAGAGTTCTGGAATTTTCCATTTTACTTTGTATGTATGCCATTCATTAGTATGCTTGTGAGAACAGATTTTTAAAATTCATATTGTATTTCTCGGTAATAATTGCACAGTACATAATCCAAGTACAGAGATAGTGTTATATTAAAAGCATAAAACGGAGACTTCTGGTCAAGATGGCGGTGTAGGCAGACATATCTTGCCTCTTCACACAACCACATAAAAATTACAACTAAAATACAGAACAACCATCACTTAGAACCGTCAGAAATCAAGTTGGATAGAAGTCTGACAACTATGGAATTAAAGCCATCACATCCATCCAGACTGGTAGGAAGGGTGCAAACACTGAACTGGATGGCGCCACATACATGTGTGGCAGATAAATTTTAGGACAGGTATATCAGGAGCAAGCAGTCCCAGCCCCAAACCAGGCTGCCCCAGCCCAGGGTTCTAGTGCCAGAAAGATAAGTCACCACAACTCTGGCTGCAAAAACCAGTGGGGATTGAGCTGGTGAAAGAAACTTCTGGAGACCGAGGCAGTTCCTGTTAGAGAACCCACATACAGACTCACATACTCAGACAGACTTCCACTGAGCTCTGGAGCCATGGTGGCAGCTTGGAAGGCTCCAATGGCATTCCAGCAGAGACTGAGCTGTCTGGCATTGAGGCGAGCAGAGGCCATTGTCCCTTTTCTGGGCCCTCCCCCACACAGAGCCATGGAGTGGTAAGCTGGTGCCATGTCTGAAACTCCATCAACCTGGCTAACATTGTTTGACCCGTCTTGGAGGTCCCCAAGGACTGTGCCCTACCCAACTTAGAGGCCTACCCAAGCTGCTTTTCCATATGAATTGCTGGTGGTCATGGCTCATGCTTAATAACTTCCTGGATCCTATCGAACAAGCAATAGCTGGCCTCAGTGATTCCCAGGCCCAGCACCAGCAGCAGCCAGCCTAGACTCACAGCTTGGCTTCACCTGGGAATCTCTAAGCTCAACACAAGTAGGAGCCGTCTTGGATTGCTTTATAGCTCAGGCAGGGTGGTCCTGGGCAAAACACAGGGGGTTTAACCTTGACCTCCACCACCCAGGAAACACCAGGGCAGGCATACTCATGGGATAGCTATAGACCACATTGGAGCAACACTACCCTGGCCCTGCACAGCTGAGTCTCCATGGAGAGTGGGGATAAGTGGTCAGTGGTCACAGTGAATCCTTGCAGCTGACTAGCTGGGGTAGTGCCCTCCCATTGATCTGCCAACAGCAACCAAGGCTAAAGTACAAGAGGAGGGTGTACTCAGCCCACATGAAAGGGCACACCTCAAGTACCCAGCTTGAGTGATAGGGGAGGCTATGCCACTGGACCCTACAGGACACCTACTATGTTAAGCCACACTACAAAGACACTGAGCGAAAACAGCTCTGTCTAATAAATAGAAACAAACACAGGGAGGCTGCTAAAATGAGGAGGAAAAAAACATGGCCCAAATGAAAGAACAGATCAAAACTCCAGAAAAAGAACTAAATAAAATGGACATAAACAATCTATCAGATGCAGAATTCAAAACACTGTTTATAAGGATGCTCAAGGAACTTAGTGAGGACCTTAATAGCATCATTAGCCATCACTAGTTTACCTGGTGTGTTTCTTCTTGGATCCAACTTCTTTGGAACTTGCTGAGCATCTTGGACTTGCATGTCTAGTTCCTTCACTAGACTGGGGAAGTTCTCCTTCATTATGTTTTCAAATAAGTTTTCAATTTCTTGCTCTTCCTTTTCTCCTTCTGCCACCCCTATTATTCAGACGTTGGAATCTTTAAAGTTGTCTCACAGGTTCCTAAGCCTCTCCTCATTTTTTTAAATTCTTGTTTCTTCATTCTGTCATAGTTGAATGCTTATTTCCCCTATTCTGCCCCTACCTTCTCCCAGCTGATAATCCTCCAAATGACCTCCATATCTCTGAATTTGTTCCTGTTCTTGTTGTTTGCTTAGTTTGCTTTTGTTTTTTTAGATTCAGTTGTTGATAGCTGTGTTTGTTGTGATTTTAATGTTCATAGTTTTGAACTTCTTTTTCTTGAAGAAGTCCCTTTAACATTCGGGTAATAATGGCTTGGTGATGATGAATTCGTTTAACTTTACTTTGTCTGGGAAGCACTTTATCTGCCCTTCCATTCTAAATGATAGTTTTATTGGATAGAGTAATCTTGGTTGTAGGTCCTTGCTTTTCATCGCTTTGTATACTTCTTGCTAGTTCCTTCTTGCCTGCAAAGTTTCTTTGGAGAAATCAGCTGATTGTCTTATGAGAACTCCTTTGCAGGTAACTCTCTGCCCTTCTCTTGCTACTTTTAATATTCTCTCTTTGTCTTTAACCTTTAGCATTTTAATTATTATGCGTCTTGGTGTGGTCCTCTCTGGGTCCAACTTATTTGGGATTCTCTGGCTTTCTGGACTTGTATGCTTACTTCTTCCCCAAATTAGGGAAGTATTCTTTCACTATTTTTTCAAATAAGGCTTCAATTTCTTGCTCTTCCTCTTCTCCTTCTGGCATTACTGTGATTCAGATGTTGGGACTTTTGGAGGTGTCCCATAGTCGTCTTATACTATCCTCAGTTTTGTTTTGTTTTTTTTTTAATTCTTGTTTCTTCTTTTTCTTCTGGTTGAATGTTTATTTCTTCCTTATGTTTGAAATTATTGATTTGGATCCTGGCTGCCTTCCCTTCACTGTTGGTTCCCTGTGAATTTTTCTTTACTTCACTTAGTAGTGTCACCCTCATTTCTTCCTTATGTCTTTGCCATACTCAATGAATTCTCTGAGCGTCCTATCACTAGTGTTTTAACTCTGCATCCAATAAGTTGGCTATATTGGTTTTGTTTAGTTCTTTTTTTGTGGTTTAGTTCTGTTGTTTCATTTGGGCCATATTTCTTTGTCTCCTCAACGTGGCAGCTTCCCTGTGGTTGTTTCTGTATTAGGTAGAGCTGCTTTGACTCCTTGTCTTAGAGCACCTGTTAAGTTGTATGGGGCAGAGCCTTGGGTATTCACCAGTAGCAGCAGCCCACTTCACCACTTTGTGTCTCTGTGTGGTGGGAGGGCTAGGGTTAGGGAGCGGGGACAATGCCACTGCCTGGCTTCTGGAGGTTTGCCTGGCACTTGCCCCATTTCCAGTCACTTCACCCATACTGTACATGACTTCTAGTTGTTGTCCTGGTAGTGATTCCCAGAGTGGGTAGGTTTGTATATGTTCTAAGTCTGTGCAGGCCCTTTAAACAAATTCTCCTGAGAAAACTGGAGTTTTTTTCACCACCCAGACCCCCACTGGTTTTTACAGCCAGAAATTATGAAGCTTTATCTTCCCAGCACTGGAAACTTGGACTGTGCAGTCTGGCCTGGGTCTGGGATTCCTGGCTCTCAAGGTATCCCTCCTGATTTGTGATTATGTGGTGGATAACCACCACACGTAAACTTGGGACTGCCTGTTCTGCCCCTGCTGCCACAACTACCTCTCCATGCCACATCTTTTCCTCTCCACCCTGATTCCATGATTCTGCCCCTCGTACCCATCTGGATGAATATGGCTTCTTTAAATCCTTGGTTGTCAGACTTCCGTACAGTTCACTTGTCTGGAAGTTCTGGGTGGTTTTTGTTTTGAGGTGGTGGCATAAGGAGGCAAAGTGTGTCTACCTATGCCTCCATCTTGATCAGGATTTCCAGTTTCATAGATTATTATCATAGAAGATGCTTGATATGATTTTGGTCTTAAATTTCCTGAAAGTTATTTTGTGTCCCAACATGTAGTTCATCCTAGAAAACGTTGCATGTGCACCCAAAAAGAATGTATGTTCTGCTTTGAAATGCTTTGCAGATATCAATTAAATCCCGTTTGATCTAGTGTGTCGTTTAAGGCTGCTCTCTCCTTGTTGATATTCTGTGTGGAAGATCTATCCATTGAAGTCACTGGGATGTAAAATCTCCCACTAGGACTGTATGTCTGTTGATCTCTCCCTCTTTGTCCATCAATATTTGCTTTCCATATTTAGGTACTTCTACTGGGTTCAAAAATTATTGGATTGTTCCCTATATTACTATGTAGTGTCATCTTTGTCTCTTACTCTTGGTTTTAAAGTCTATTTTGTTGGATATATGTATTGCTACCCCAGCTTATTTTTTCTTTGCATTTCCATGAAATCTCTTCCTTCTTTACTTTAGTCTGTGTGTAGCTTTCATTCTGAGATGGGTCTCTGGGAGACAGCATATATGAGGGTCTTATTTTCTTATTCATTCAGCTACTGTATGTGTTTTGATTGGAACATTTAAGCCATATACATTTATAGAGATTATTAATAGATATATTTGCCATTTTATTTTTTAACTATTTTGCTGGTTTTTTTCTTCTTCTTATAAAAAACCCTTTAACATTTGTTTCAATACTTGTTTGGTGGTAACAAACTTCTTTATCTTTTTTGGGAAGCTCTTTATTTCTTCTTGAATTTTAAATGTTATGCTTGCTGGTTAAAGTAGATTTTGTCGTAGGTCCTTGCCTTTTCTCATCTTGAGTATTTTATGCCAAATCCCTTCTGTTCTGAAATGTTTCTAGATAAATCAGATGACAGTCTTATGGGAGCTCCCTTTTAAGTAACTAACCACATTTCTCTTCCTGCTTTTAAGATTCCTTCCTTATTTTAGAGCTTTGCCATTTTAATTATGATGTATCTTGGTGCGGGCCTCTTTGGGTCCATCTTGTTTGGGACTCTCTGGGTTTTCTGGACTTGTATGTCCTTTTCCTTCACCAGGTTAAGGAAATATTTGGTCATTATTTTCTAAATAGGTTCTTGATTCCTTGCTGTCTCTCCTTTCCTGGTTTACCCATATTGTGGATGTTGTTACTCTTCATGTTGTCCCAAAGGTCCCTTGAATTCTCCTCATTTTTTAAATATTTTTATTTTTTTGCTGTTCTGATAGGTGTATTATTTTACATTATTCTCCAAATTGCTGATTCAATCTTTGTCCTCATTTAACCTACTATTTATTTCTTCCAGTATATTATTTGTTTCAGATATTGCATTCCTTATTCCTGACTGGTCCTTTTTTGTGGTTTCTATGTCTTTTATTTCATGCGGTTGGATAGTTTTATAATCATCACTGAACTCTATATTTGACAAATTGCTTTCCTCCTTTTATTTAGTTCTACTTCTGGAGAATTATCTTTTGTCATTTGGGGCTTGTGTTTTTCTCTCCCATTTTTGAATGCCTCTTTGTGTTTGTTTCAATGTGTTAGGTAGATACGCAAAGACTCTGGTGCTGTCCTATGTTCGATATTGCCTTGGCTGGCCCTGGGCAACTTGTTTGGAGCTATCAGCTATCAGCTACCAGTTTGTGGTTCCTTCTGCCTGGGTGTACCCAGAAACAACCAAACTGTGCACCAAGCCCAGCTATTACCAGCATCGTGCCCAGGGAAGGGGCAGCTAAAGTCTCAAAGTTCCCAGAGATCCACCTCCACCTGTAGGATGTCTCTCAGGCTTACTCACTGAAAGTGCCTCCAGGTGCACTACTCAGCAGCAGGGTTTAAACTCCAAGGGATGGGGTGAGTGGGATTCCTGAAGGTAGGGCTATTGCTTCCCCCGAGCTAATCCTGCATGAAGGTGAGTGCTCTGCCTGAGAAAGATGTCTTTTGCAGCGTGGGCTGAGAACAGGGGTCCTGGTGACTGACCCTCCAGCTCTTTCCCCAGAGTCACCAACCCCATGACTCTAGTCAGTCCACTCTGCCCTCCCTCTGCTAGTGCCCAGGGTAAGTGGCTGTAAATGAAATTTTCTTTGTTGGCCCTTTAAGATCTGTCTGCATCTCTAGCTGACTCACCTTTGCAGGCAGAAATCATGTTGTTTTCACATCTGGATGTTATTTGAGTTTCTTTTTCAGTTCCAGTTTCCTAGACTGGAGAGCCCAGGTTGGGTTTAGAACCCACACTTCTTAAGGGGAACCCTCCTCCAATCATCTAAAATATCTCTCCAGAACGTCAGTTGCTGCCCATGGATCCCAGCCGACCTCTCACACTTCCACACATCTTACCAGTCTCCGTGTGGTAATGTGATTTCTTCCATGAGTCATTGGTGATAAGGCTTCTCTCCAGTTAGTGTTCAGTTGGTTATTCAGGATTATTTCTCTATAATTTAGTTGTAATTCCAGTTTTGTCCTGGGAGGAGGTTAATGTAGCTTCCATCTACTCCACTGCCATCTTGGATCTTTTATTGTAAATATATTTAAGTGATCATGTATACAAATGTTTTGCTATTAAATCATTGGATTATATGAAATAGTATATATGAATATATTTCAGAAATATATTGACCCTAGACAAGTTTAGATTCCTTATAGAATGATGTGAAACAATTATTTGTTAGTGAATAAGGATCAGAGATAATGTTTATTTTTTCCTTCTTTTATTCCCCTCTTGGTTTTTTCTCTCCTCCATTAACATTAACACAAGGATAGTCAATTTAAAAAATCAGATAAAAATGTAGGCTAAAAATAATATAACACTTCCCCCAACTACTTACTTGCTCTAACAATCTTGTATGTGAAACAGTCTTTGTTAGGACTCTGCCATTTACTTATGTCCTGAACCCATGCAAGTTTTTTTGTATTGAATGAGGTTTCATGTGTCTTGGGCCTGAAACTCAGGCTCCTACGAAACCAATTTAATTGTATATGTTTTGTATGTTCATATAGGAATACAATGTCTTTACCCTTGTGTTTTAAAACTTCTCTTCAAAAGAATCACACTGTAAGTATTTAGCAAATTTCTTTTTGAACCAACCATTAAAATGTAACATTGTTTTAAAATGGTATATATTTGTTATTTCCTTTGTTATCTCCCTCTGCAGCACTCCGAAATTTTGGCAAAGACACTATGTTAGGTCAGAGTAATTTAGATGAGTACTAGTGTATTTTTTAAGCTCTACATGGAGATGCACTTGAGCCTTGGCATCTGCCTAGAAACCTGATTCTCAAACCTGGCTACATCTTAGTCTGGAAGAAGTTTTTAAAAATTCAGTCTTCACCCACAGAGACTCTCACTTCATTATTCTGATGTAGGGGCCAGAAATCAAGTCCTGCTTCTAGCAACAGTATTTTAGTGAATGTTTTTCTCTCTGTGTGTCTTTCCTCTGCCTCAATGTATTGCAATACATTTACCTTCTATTTGCTGGATTGCTTTTTCTGCTTCTTGGTTTTAATGGCAGAAAAATGGTCCTTATGAAGAGAGGAGATGGTCATCTTGTAAATGCTTGCTTGCTTCTGTAGGAACATCCAGATAAAATGTGGTCCATGGTAGATGGCCAGTTTCCAGAAAATGAAAGTTCCCTAGTTTCTTGTCCTTTTGATAACAGTCATTCCAACAGGTGATATCTCGTTGTGGTTTTGATTTGTAGTTTCCTGATGGTTAGTGATGTTGAGCATCATTTTATGTACCTGTTGTCCATCGGTATATCTTCTTTTGAAAAATGTCTGTTCATATCCTATGCCCATTTTTCAATGAGATTGTTTATCTTTTTTACTGAATTGTATGAGTTCTCTATATGTTTTGGATATTAACCAATTAACCCTTTATTAGATATATGGTTTGCGAATATTATTTTGTTGATGATTTTCTTTGCTATGCAGAATCTTTTTAGTTTTAAGGAATTTCACTTATTTTTACTTTTTTCCTTTGCTTTTGGTGTCAAGTCTAAGCAATCACCACCAAAACCAACATCAAAAGATTTACTGCCCAAGTTTTCTCCTAGAAGTTTTATGATTTTAGTTCTTACATTCAATTCTTGAATCCATTTTGAGTTAACTTTGCATATTGTGTAAGATAGTTGTCCAATTTCATTCTTTTTCATGTGGCTGCCCAGTTTTCCCAGTAGCATTTATTGAGGAGACTGTCCTTTCCCCACTGTATAATATTGGCTTCTTTGTTCTCAATTAATTGATCATATTATGTGTGGGTTTATTTCTGGGCTTTCTATTCTGTCTCTTTATCTCTGTGTCTGTTGTTGTGTCAATACCATTTTAGGAGGTGATTTTTTTATTGTTAAACACAATGTAAACTAAATTAATTTATTTCTAAATACTCTAAAGTAATGGTAAAATATTACAATAAAGAATATAATATGCAGAATATATGACACACATGATATTATGTGCTTTATCATAAGTATATAATTTTTACTTCAACATTTAAAAATCATTAAGCAACATTAGTGGTGTTTATGGTGGATCACACCTGTGATTGGCAGCTCACAACTGAAATGAGGGATTCTATCAATAGACAGGAAAATAAATACCAAAGAATTGTTTTAATATAACATAATTACTTTTCAAAAACCAACAACAATATTATAAAGCCACTAACTTGCAAAAACTCTTTTTCTATAACACACTTATTTATGAATGCACTATAAGAAAATTCACACGTGTATTTACATATTATTGGTACTTGCCATATAAGTTTTAATTAATATGGCCACATTTTCATGAGGACATAAAAAATTTCATAACTTGTCTAACATCTAGTAGGTAGTATGTGATGGAAGTAGGATTTGGACCTCCATTGGCTCTGTTTGAAAGCTTGCAGGTCCTCGTTGTAGACCAAGTGAGAAAGATTTAGCTTGCTCTTTTATATGAAGTGATACTACACTCTGGTCAGGGCTGGCTTCATAGGCCTGATTACTATTAGTCTTACACGCCTGGTTTAATGTGCTTCTATTGCCTCCTTGAAAATATAATGGTGTTTCAGCAAGTGGTATTGCATTTTTAGTTTGCACCAGGCTTGGCAAATTATGTAGCTAGTCCTGCTTCTTAGTAAAAAGCGCAAGATTTACACGATCTGAAGAGAAACCAGAGTATTGGTCCTGTTTCCTGGAAATATTTCAACAGCTCTTTTAACAGTCCTTATGTTTAAAGATATGATAAAACATATACTAATCAACAGCAAAACTGTTCCTAGACAATTTTGAGACTGACCCACTTCTTTTCATCAGTAGTATTATAGCTTTACCTCGCAGATGTCAGGTTTCTCCTCCCCTTAAGAATGATACTCACTGACCCTGAGTGTGCTCTTGTTGCCTAAATGCCCTTCATCTATGGTGACACCTCTGGAGTTCTCCCAAAGGAGGGGGCATTCCCACTGGGAAGGCGTGCCCTTTCATTTGGGTTGAACAATCCTCGTAGCAAACCACAGGACTTGGGACCAAAATGACTTCCTCTAGATTACTGAACACATATTTTGACCTTTCTTTAAATCCATCTTCAAAATACTAAATCTGTGTGAGGAAGAAGGAAGAGGGTGCAGAAGACATGGTGCAGTGGTGGCGGGGGGTGGGGGGGGGCGCGGGAGTAGGTAAGGGCTGGGGAGAGACTACAACACTCTCAATAGTCCCATCTAGAAAGAGTGTATTACTTTCTCATTGGATTCCTACAGCACTTTATATAAATCTCTTTAATTGTCCTTCTCACCTGGTAAAGTTGTTACAGGTTTTAATGTGTTACTACACTCCTTGAATAGTGGAATAGACTGTCGTTTATCTTTTTTTAACTTTGGACTGCTAAAATTTAGTCAAAATTTTGATGGAATGTTTGGTGAAACAAAATGCCAAATTCCCCTTTTATTCAGATTTTGGCAATTATATATCTCAATCACAGTTACAAACTTTTCAAGTGAGTTATGTGAAAATGTTTCCATACTGAAACTTAATGAATCCCTGCAATGGATGTGTAAGTGCTTCATTACCTAAAAGCAATGGTTTCAATTAGTTTCCACCTCTGGGTTTTATTTTCCCAATGTGATTTAACTAATGTTTTAGCTAAAGAGAAATTGAGCCATTGATTAAACTAATGTTTTAGCATAAGACAGTGTGAATCATTAATTAGCATAAATCTTTCTTCAATAGCATTGACAAAAACAACTGCTGATTATTTAGTTAACTACAAATGAACTTGTCAGGTAGTAGGATCATGACGTTCTTTTTGCCTTTCTTTTTTCGATTCTCTTTTTTACTGAAAAATGGTGACATTGTACTCGTATAAGTAAAAGTTTCTCTTGAAAAACACAGAGTAATTGTGGGCATGCTCTTTGTAGAAGAGGGAAATAATTTACACTGAGAAAAATGAGACAATGTATATCTATTTCAGGAGTAATAGGACTAATGTTCAAACTCAATTAAAACCCTGTTAATGCTAACAAAAATTTAAAGAAGAAGTAGAAATACCAATATTACATCATTTTTTTCAGAGTATAAAGCACAATGGAACAATTCCCAAATGTTTCAGTTTTTCAGTGAGAATGATGGTATGTGGAGCCAGCTTGCATAGGTGAACAAGAGGTAATGGTGAGCATCTCTTCCTAATTT
Source organism: Glossophaga mutica (assembly GCA_039655065.1). Lineage (NCBI taxonomy): Eukaryota > Metazoa > Chordata > Mammalia > Chiroptera > Phyllostomidae > Glossophaga > Glossophaga mutica. The sequence goes on along the minus strand of CM077304.1, from coordinate 167,100,643 downwards.
TGCTATCAGTGACATCACATTGGTAGATTCAAATCAGCTCTGATAGGAGTATGTTCGCCAAGGTAATAATTAATCACTGTATGTCAAAGCCTCTTATTCCCCTAGAAAGCCAATGATTTAACATATACCAGCACATCACTGGGTCAGTTAACCCTAATTCCATAATTCAACAAAGATATAACAAGAAGAAAAAATTACAGAATAAAATCACAAATGAACATAGATGTAAGTATCTTCAACAGAATATTAACTAACACAGCCCAAAGAAAATGCATAAAATATGATCAAATGGTATATGAAATTATAATTGATAATTTAGGAATGCAAAGTTAGTTAAATAATCCAAATTTGTCCATGTAGTTTATCAACTTATTAAAAATAAGGAGAAAATTCATATGACATTATCACCAGATGCATAAAAATCCTTTAATTAAATTTAAATTGGTAAAAATTCAGGAATTGAAGGACAGAATTAAACTTCTTAAGTCTGATTAAGAGTATCTATTAAAAACCTAGAGTGAACAACATACAGGGGTGGGCAAAGGTAGGTTTACAATTGTGAGTATAGGAAACAGTTTTTTTTAAAAAATCCTTGCTCAAGGTTTTTTTTATTGATTTTAGAGAGAGAGGAAGGAAGACAGAGAAAGAGAGAAAGAAAGAGAGAGATTGATGCGAGAAACATTAATTGGTTGCCTCCTTCCTGTACACGTCCTAACCAGGAATGGAAACTGCAACCTAGTAAGTGCCCTGACCAGGAATGGAAACTGTGGCCTTGTTGTGGTGCACAGGACAGTGCTCCAACAAAATGAGCCACCCAGCCAGGGCCACGGAGTTTATTTTGGTATTATTATTTATTTATTAATTGTTGTATTATTTGTTATTATTAACCTACTTTTGCCCACCCCTGTATATGAGGGTGAAATAGCCAGTTATTTTCTTAAAGAAAGTTGGGAACAAAGCAAAGATGTCTACTGCCAATACTGTCATTCACCATTATAATGGATGTCCCAGCCAATTCAAAAAAGCAAAGAAAAGAAAGAAAACCCATAAAGATTGGAAAGTGAAAAGTATAATTATTTTTTATTAGCAAATGATGAGTGTGTGTACAAAAAAATCAAAGACTCTAAAAAGAACTGCTAGAACTTAAATCTAACAAGTCAATATGCACAAAATCAATTGTATTTTCATACACAAGAAACAAAAATTAGAATATACAATTTAAAAGATGCTGGGGACTTCTGGCCAAGATGGAGGCATAGGTAGACACACTGTGCCTCCTCGCACAACCAAAATAAGGACAATAAAAATTCCAAAACTAAAAAATATCCAGTACTGACAGAAAAATTGAACTGTATGGAAGTCTGACATCCAAGGAATTAATATAGACACATTCATCCAGACGGGTAAGAGGGGTAGAGTTGGGAGTCAGGTGGCCGGGTGGAGAGGTGTCCCGGCAAAAAAAGTGGTGGCTGGTGGATCCCAGGCACGGGGTGGAAGTGGGCAGACCCAGCGAGGTGGCAGATTGCAGAGGGGAGCAGCATGCAAGGTGGCTGGCAGACAGGGCCACGCAGATAAACCAGGCAAAACTGGGGAGCAAGACAGACCACGCAACCCAGGGCCCCAGCGCCAGGAAATAAAGCCTCAAAACACCAATTGAAAACACTTGTGGGGGTTAAGGTGCTGGGAAAGATTCCCAGCCTCACAGGAGAGTTCGTTGGAGAAACCCACAGGGTCCTAGAACATACACAAGCCCACTCACATGGGAATCAGAACCAGAAGAGCCCAGTTTGCTTGGAGGAAGTGGTGGAAGGGACTGAAATCCAGCAGAGAGTGGAGCAAGTGCCATAGTTCCCTCTCGGACTGCTGCCCCACATATAACGTCACAACCCAGCAACTGGGTTGCCCTGCCCTGGTGAATACCTAAGGCTCTGCCCCTCACTACATAACAGGTGGGACAAGACAGAAAAAAAAATGGCACAAATGAAAGAAGAGATCAAAGCCCCAGAGCGAATACAACTAATCGGCGAAGAGATAGCCAACCTATCAGATGCACAGTTGAAAGCACCGGTCATCAGGAAGCTCAAAGAATTGGTTGATTTTGGTCGCAAATTAGATGAACAAATGAAGTCTATGCTAAGTGGAATAAAGGAAAATGCACAGGGAACCAATAGTGATGGGAAGGAAACTGGGACTCAAATCAATGGAGTGGACCAGAAGGAAGAAAGAAACAACCAAACAGAAAAGAATGAAGAAACAAGAATTCAAAAAAATGAGGAGAGGCTTAGGAACCTCCAGGGCATCTTTAAACGTTCCAACATCCAAATTATAGGGGTACCAGAAGGGGAAGAGGAAGAGCAACAAGTGGAAAATTTATTTCAACAAATAACAAAGGAGAACTTCCCCAATCTGGCAAAGGAAATAGACTTCCAGGAAGTCCAGGAAGCTCAGAGAGTCCCAAAGAAGTTGGACCCAAGGAGGAACACACCAAGGCACATCATCATTACATTAGCCAAGATTCAAATGAAGGAGAGAATTCTAGAAGCAGCAAGAGATAAGGAGACAGTTACCTACAAAGGCATTCCCATGAGACTGGCAGCTGATTTCTCAAAAGAGACCTTGCAGGCAAGAAGGGGCTGGAAAGAAGTATTCCAAGTCATGAAAGGCAAGGACCTACATCCAAGATTGCTCTATCCAGCAAAGCTTTCATTTAAAATGGAAGGGCAGATAAAGTGCTTCTCAGACAAGGTCAAGTTCAAGGAGCTCATCATCACCAAGCCCTTATTCTATGAAATGTTAAAGGGACTTATCTAAGAAAAAGAAGATAAAAAATATGTACAGTAAAAAGACAGCAAACTCACAGTTATTAACAACCACATCTAAAACAAAAGCAAAGTAAGCAAACAACTAGAACAGGAACAGAACCACAGAAATAGAGATCATATGGAGGGTTAGCAACAGGGGAGTGGGAAGAGAAGAGAGGGGGAAAAGGTACAGAGAATAAGCAGCATAGATGGTAGGTAGAAAATAGACAGGGGGAGAGCAAGAATAGTGTGGGAAATGTAGAAGCTAAAGAACTTATGACACATGGACATGAACTAAAGGGGGGGAATGTGGGTGGGAGGGGGTGTGCAGGGTTGAGGGGAATGATGGGGGAGAAATGGGACAACTGTAATAGCATAATCAATAAAATATATTTAAAAAATTAAAAAATAAAAGATGCCTATACAACAGCATCAAAACATTCAATATGTAGAGAAAAAATGTAATGAGAAATGTGTAAGACCTCTACTGTATTAATTACAAAACTTAGATGACAGAAATTAAAGACCTACATCAAAGAGAGCTATTTCATGCTTTCATATTGGAAGTTTCAATATTTTTATGTTAGGTCTATGGATTCAATAAAATTCCAAACAAAAACTCCAACAAGACTTCGTTTGTTTTTGTGAAAGTGGGTGGCGGGGAGTAGCCAGAGACCCCTAAGTCTTTTAGCAGTGTTTGAGTTTTTAGACTATTCATATACCACTTACTGATAAATAAAAATTGATATAATTTTTTTATTTTTCAGCCACAGTTTATATTCAGTACCATTTCCCACCTGTTTCAGATATACAGCGAATTGGTCAGAAAACCATGTACTCTACTTAGTGGCCCCCTGCTGCCCCAAGCATCCACCTGGCCCCATACCCAGCTATCTTGACATTACTTACTATATTCCCCATGCTGCAAACAACATTTTTGTGGCATTTCTGCAGCTACCAATTTGTACTGTTTAATCCCTTCAGCTTTTCACCCAGCCCAGCCAAATCCCTCCCATCCGACAGCTGTCAACTGTTCTCTATATCTATGAGTCTGTTTTTATTTTATTAGCTTTTTTTGTTCATTAGATTCCACATGTAAGTGAGATCATATGGTACTTGTCTTTCTTTGACTGGCTTATTTCATTTAGCATAATACTTTCCAGGTACACCCCTGCTGTCACAGAAGGTAAAATTTCCTTCTTTATCATGGCCAAGTATTGTAGTATTCCATTGTGCAATGTACCACAGCTTTTTTACCCACTCCTCTACTTTTAAAGGATGGGCACAGGAAAAAAAAACAGTAGAGACTAAGTGAGAAGAAGTAGGGAATCAACTTCAGGGAATGGGATCTCTAGAAACCAGTGAAAGAGGAGAATTCTGAAAGGAATTGTCAACAACTCCAAATGCCCTAGAGAAGTCAAGCAAGATAAGGTTTAACAGAATCTCTTGGTGAAAATGAGGGAATGGTGAAAGTGCAAGAGAAACCACAATAAACTGGGTGGTAAATAGGAGCTGAGAAAGTGGAAAAAGGAAGAGAAAAGTCAAGGTTAGATATGAAAGAACAACAAAAAGCTAGAGGTAGACATGTGATTGAAGGATATTAGAGGAAAATTAATAGAATCCAGCGCATGTCTAAATATTGATGAGAAAAAATATTCTTGTGAGTGGTTCTGAAACTTGTCTACACATGAGAATCACCTGGAGAGTGTAGAAGTTTCCAAGGCCTGTGTGTATGTGGGAGCAGAAGGTATATTGGAAATCTCTGAGTCTTGAACCTAAAATTGCTCTTAAAAGAAGTCTATTAAAAAAAACCTTCATGTTCACTCCTATGTTCATTGCAGCATCGATAGAAACAGCTAAGATGTGAAGCAACCTAGATGCTCATCAATAGATGAATGATTAAAGAAGATGTGACACATATATACATATTACTATACATATATGTATGTATATATGTATATATGTGTGAGGTCTGTCCAGAAAGTATCTATCCATGTAATAATGAAAAATAAAGACATTTATTTCAGAAGATACAAGATATAAGAAACATTGTACATAGGACATTGATGCCTCAGTCCCCTCCAAAGTAGGTACCTTGGGACTTTACACAGTTCTCCTGTTCACCATCAGCTGCCCTGTTATATTTTCCTGAATCTCACTGATGGTCTGAAATTTCTTCCTTTTCAAAGGTGATTTTAGTTTTGGAAGAAGCCAGAAGTCGTAGGGCATCAAATCTGGGCTGTAGGGGGGCTGAGTAACCTGGGTAATATGATGTTTTGCCAAAAAACTCTGCACTAGACGTGATGCATGAGTAAGTATATTGTCGTGACGAAGCTGCCAATCACCAGGTGCCCAGAGCTGCCACTTTCTGAATCATCCAAATAGTTTCCATGGAGAAACATTCAAACTTCATGCAAAATTTGATGCAGATTTCTTGCTCTACTTGCTCAGTCATTTTGAATGTGAAGGCCACACAGTACACATGCTCACTCAATAGCATCTACCACCCTCACTGACTAGTGCAGTGAAGTCATCATTGTTCACACATGCACATTGCAGTCCACCCTCCTTGGCTGACAGGTTGCATCAATATCATGCAAACCATTCTTGTTATATTAGCAATGGCAGGTGTGAAATATTATTCAGCAATTAAACATGATGAAATCTTTCCTTTTGTGCCAGCATGGATGGACCTAAAGGGAATTATACTAAGTGAAGTCAGACAAAGACAAATACTGTATGATTATACTTATACATGGAATCTAAAAACAAAACAAAACAAAACAAAAAAAACAAATGCATGAACCAAACAAACAAACAAAAAGACCCAGTGACATAAAGAATAAACTCATGGTTGTCAAAGGGGAGGGCTTAGGGAAAATGGGAATAAAATAAATAAATAAAGTAAAATACACTAAAAGTAAACACAGTGGCTCAAAAAAAGAAAGAAAAAAATCGGTGCCCAGGCTGTATCTTAGATGAATGAAACAGTTAAAGGGGATCGGACAAAAACATCAATAGCCTTTCATTTCCCATGGGATTCCAGTGCGTAGATGACTGAGAACCACTGCACTGCTCTGGTGCTTCTCATACTTTAGTGATGATTAAAATTCTCTTGAGTTTGTTAAAACACAGATTGCTGGCCCCAACCCCAGAGTTTCTGACTTAGTAGGTCTACAGTGGGGCCCATGAGTTTACCTTTTTAAAAAGCTCTCAGATTATGTTAATGTTGTTGACTCAAAGACCACACTTAGAGTAATACTCTGCTCTAGGGAGAGAGGTTGAAGATAAAGGAAAGGTGCTTTGGGAAGATGGAAACATCTAGAGCACCAGTGATTTGGTTGTCTTTTCAATGGAAGGAAAGGCAGGTGCTTCTTCCTTTGTGGCAAGGAGGAAAAAAAAGAATATATGAATATGAATTAAATGAGTTTGTTGGTAGATTTGCAGGAAATTAAGAAAGGTCTGCTATGGTCACATCAAGCATTTTAGTCTAGTACTGGCAGCATAGAATTGTCACAAGCATCTGACATATACATAGTAATGAAGTAATCTACAACAATTGCTTATGTGTCTGCAAAGTTGAATTTCAGACAGCTCTGTGCAGGTTACATGGATGTGTGTAACCAGGATATATTAGCCCCCAAATTGTGTGCAGTTGTAACCATATTGATTATAACATTTGTTTTCTCACATGAAAACCAAGAAAATATGCTGCACTGCCAGTGTTCCCGATAGCTGCATAGTAACAGAGGTGACTCCTCTGCTTTGAAGTAGGAATTATTTTTGGACAGTCATTCAATAGATTTTTGGGCTATGGAATCCAATCTCAATTAAATTAATCCAAACCAAAACCTTATCTAGTCATCTAATAACTCGAATATTGATGATTGTCTCAAATTATTCTGCAAACTTTGAAACACATCCAGTGTCATTGCTAGTTGCACTGGGAATGATTATTCCTACAGATAGTGTGGAACGGTTCTGAGAAGTGTTCCCAGTGACAGTTCCCGTGAGCTAACATAATTGTTACGAGGTCATTAAATCAATAATATATTCTGTAGATATACCTGAAGGTCCCCAATGATGATGTATGAAGATGGGGCAATTTGGATGATTTTGGTGATTCCATAAATGTTTAATAAGCCTTCATGATTTGCTCAACTCAGTCCCTTCAGCAGGTCTCAGAATTCTGACTGAAATCTGGGAATTTATTCTAGAACCAAGGTTCTGAAAGTGTGGTCCCCATCAGCAGTAGCTTCACCTGGGAACTAGTTAGAAATGCAAATTATCAGACCTCAGCCCAGACATACTGAATCATAGACTCTAGGGGTGGGGTGCAGAGCTCTGTGTTTCAAAAATCCCTCCAGGTGATTCTGATGCATGCTAAGTTTTGAATAATGCTATTTCAATGAATGGCCAAAAATTAATAACCAGGAACCCCAAAATGTCAGCACCCATCTGTCAGTGAATTATTTTGGTGGATGATTTGGAAAATATTTTCTAGCATAATCTACTTTGTTAGAGTGACAGTGTAACCATGCACCATGGGGTCTGGCTGCTTGTCACCATGTATACACATACCACAAAGATTTGTGAGGAAGAAAATAGGTTTTTATTAATAGGAAACTTGATTTGAGAGGGCTGGAAACATTTCAAGCCAACATCATTTGCAAAGTGCTATAAATCAGCCAACCTGAGGAAGATTAAAGTCCAAAACCAAACTCAGAAGTTTTCCATTATTGCTTACCTGTCCTTTTGGAGCTCAAGAGTACACTCCATTTCCAGTGCTCTTTCGTGCTCGCTCACGCGCTCGAGCTCGCTCTCTCTCTCTCTCTCTCCCCCCCTCCCCCCCCCCCCCCCCCCCCCCGCACCCATCTCTATCTCTCCAGTAGCTGCCCTACTGGAGCTCTCTATCCAGCAGAGGTTGTGCAGGAAAAGTTCCATCCCTGGAGCCCCAGCACCCAAAGGTGCTGTTGGCCCCAGGGCCTTTGTTCATTCTCAGGTTACTCTCAGCCTCTGTGCACTACTCTCAGGGTGAGAGAGGGGAAGCAGTCCAGGATGCTGTGCTGTGCAAGGGTTGGAGCCTCCCAGCCTTCGAGGTACATGTCCCAGTGTGGGACTTTGCCTCTGAGAGTTGGCTTCTGACCCTGTGAGGCCTAAGCCCTAAGTGGGGTCAGTGTCTGCCCAGTGGCCTGGCTTGTGCTGGTCCTGCAAGTGCTCCCACAGGGTTCACCAACTGGGGATGCAAGGAAAGCAAGTTAGAGCCCCAAAAGCCTCTGCTTTTAGCCTTTCTGTTTTTAAAGGATTCCTTTCAAAATCTCACATGCAGGTAGCTAGTGGGAGTATCCACTTTTTTAACCAGTGTGTGCCAGTGTGTTTGCCCCTCCAAGCCATGGGCTATCAAGTCCCAGCTTCTGGTGCAATCCCAGGCTGCCTCTCTGTCTTTCCTGCCTGAGGCAGTTCTCTTGCAGCCTCACTGCTGGGAAGGCAAGGGCGGCTTGGTTGTCCTGGCAACTCCTGCTCTTCTGTTTACAGTTGATAGCTGCCTTTGTTAATAGTTTGCCTTAGGCAATGTGCCTTCTCCTCCAGCCCCTGCCTTAGAGGAGGCAGGCTACTTTAATTTGCTACAGTGGCAGCTCTTCCAGCCCCCTGCCTTCTCCTGGTGGGACGGGGAACAGCTTCTTGTGCTGGATTGGAGCTCCCCTGGACTGGGGTCTCCCCTGTTCTCTAGCAATCTCTGGTCTGACCTACCCCGTTACAAGATATCACATCCATCCACTTACAGAGCTGGTGAGACTTACATGTAATGTATTTTTATGTACAGTAACATGTTGAAGTACGTATAAAAACTCTAGTTATCTTGCTCTAAAATTCTATTGGATTGGCTCTGCAAGGCAATTGAAAATCTCATTTGCTTCCTATCCAGAGTATTTACTGGTTGATAATTTTGGGAGCATATGTGAACCTACATATTGGCATATTCAATAATGGGAAAAAAGAGGACCCAAAGTTTCTTCGCAGTTTCATATTCAGAAAATAAAACATAAAACAACCATAAAACCACTCCAGTACATGTCTCTAAGTAATCTTTAAAAACTGTTAGAAATCAAATACTCTGTAGAGTATTAATAACAATAACAATAACAATAACAATAACAACAAGTACTGACTGGCTCAATAGCTCCCTCCTAGGTATGGCAGAGCCCCCCTATTCTCCTAACGCCCTCCTCATAATTTCACCATGTCATACCAGAGAGTATATTTCAAAGGCATTTCATTTAAAGTGTTTTCAAGAGCCGGTCTATATCTGTTCATTGTCCACTGTATGCTGTTATCTGTTTCTTCTGCTCTTGCTTCCACTTATCCTTCTCTAGTGTCACCTGAAGAAACCCTACCTGGGCCATAACCTGTTACGAGAAACTTCGTACCAAGGACGTTGGGTGTAGGTGCTGTCAGTGTGCTAGAAGAGCATCAGGTCATCTACTGAGGTAGGACTAAATGTTGTTCTGAGAACAATTTCACCTGTTTTACGTAATTTCTTCTTGATCAATTGTGCCAGCGTTTGGCCCACAATGCCCAAATCACAAAGGATGAGACTCAGACACTGTAGCTTACACTTCATCTTTTTCTTCCTCCTGTAATCATTTTATTGCATTAAACATATTTGACAAATCATGAGCTGTAGATAAATTTATTTTTTCTAACATATCCCATGTAAATGGTTTACTACCTTGTTCTGCAATGTAAGCATTGAAATCTTAATGTTTTATGCTTAGCCTTTGGAAGCCTGACCAAGACAAAAACAGAAAACATTCAATTTTTATATTCTATTAACAACTTCAAACAATACTTTGTCCTCTAAATGAAGTGTTGATATCTACATAAATGGAGTCTAACTACATACTAGTGTGCGAACAAGTTTCAACTTTCTCCATATGATATTCCATTGTGCGTATGTGGATATCTATCAACATTTAATTATATATGGCTATAAAAACACTGTCTAATATATACTAAGCATTCAGTATGTGCCATGCACCGTGCTAAAAGTTATCTAATTTTATGTTCCAAACAATGCTTTAAGTAAGTACTATTACCATATACACAGTTCAAAGGAGCTGAGTACTTTGTACCAATGGTGCCAAACCCTTATTTAAACAGACCTGGATGTAGAGGGAAAGTGGATGTGTCTTCCAGGAACTGTAGGCAGGTAAGTTTCCTAGAAGGAACTGTGAATAATATAATTTGGAAATAAAATTGCTTCACAAAATTTGGAAACAAAAAAATCATATTATGATTTTTTTTTCTTTAGTTTAATTTGGTTCTAAGTCTCTTCTCACCAATGTGCTAAGAGTTTTTAGTCTCATATATTTTTGAGTGTGTGTATGCTATTTTCCTCCTAAAGGTCATAAAAGACTCCTAGTGAATATTAGAAAGCATAGAAAACTCAAGAGAACTTCGTAGGCCAATGTCTCATAGTCCTTCAGAAGGCATAAGTTTCCATATCCTCCAGACTAAGACAGAACATGGGGTTATTTTATGAATTTCCCCAGCCAAAGCTTGCAATAAACACCTTCAGGCATATGCATGAGTCCATTTACCTCTGGAGTGGTCACCTACTCACAATCCCCATCCCCTGGTAATGTATCTCTCAAGTCTACCCCTCTCTTCAGATAAGCCACTTCTGACTCCTTACATTTTTTTCTTTCTAACACGTTCTAGGTCATATGCATTTCAAGCATGAAATTTTGCAAAAAACAAAAACAAAAACAAACCCCTACTATTTTCTTTTGTGGGGAGAAACCTCCACCACCAGGACAAGATTTGTCCAGAATATGAAATGGCAGCCCTTGTATGCCAAGGGCTGTTCTGCCTTGACACTTCCGTAAGAAGGAAGCACAGCCTTTGTGTGGAAATTTTCAAGCCTTGTTTTAATATATTTCACTGAGTCTTTATCTGGTTTTGGTCCTCTTAGGACAGTGTCTTTGTAGTTCTGATGTAGATGACCTGTTCTTTGGAATTTACCTCTTATTGAGAACAAACATATCTAAAAATGATCATGAATTACTTAACATAAGTTACTTACACAATGAGATAGAATTGAAACATAAATCACAGATTAAAAGCTATTTCTTAGGTAACACTGTTTTATTCATTTTGGTTTATCAACAACAGAAATGAATTTCTCACAGTTCTGAAGGCTGGGGAGCCCAAGAACAACATTCTGGCAGATTAAATGTGGTGAGGTTCCACTTCCTGACCATAGTCGGTTATCTTTCTGCTATAACTTCAAGTGGTGAAAGGGCAAGGGAGCTGTCTGGAGTCTCTTTTATAAGGGTTCCTATCGCATTCCTGAGGGTCCCTCTCTCATGACTTAATCATCTCCCAAAGGCCTCACCTTCCAATATTATTACATTGGGGACTAGGTTTAAACACATGAATTTGGGGGAACAAAAACATTTAGTCTAGAGCAAATACAAATAAAAGAAAACTCACCTTTGAACAACCTGGTAGATTGTGAAAAATATCCTCAATATTTTATAGTACCTCATTTCAAGGAATAGGATCTCTTTCAATATCCTTTGAATGTGGATTTAGCCATGTGACTTGAATTCCCATGGGACATTAAAAAACTTGATGCAAGCAGAGGATTGAAAAGCGCTTGTGCACAAGGGTGTATTTTCTGGCCACTTTTAGAAGCCAGCCATCACACAATCAAACTAGGCTAGCTACAAATAAGTCCAGAGACAGAAGCCTGTCCTGAGACAAAGGGCGGGTATCGCTTTTTAAAATGGAGTGAACTAAATCCGATACGTGGAAAGCAACATAGTTTTTAGGGAATTATACCAATACAGAGTAAAAGAGACTGAGACAATTTAAACCAAAAAGGGACTTCTGTCTCCAATTATAAGCTATTCAACTAAAAATATGGCCATTTCATTTAGGAAATGTAAAATGTCTCAGAAAGCAGAGCCAAAATACCAGAAGGCACAGCCATGGAGAAGGATGGATTCTGCCAGAGGGCAGAATATTGTGTCCCCAGAGTGAGTAGAACTGACCACATGTGCCCATCTCAGTCCTGAAACAGCTGTTGACCGTTGACTGCTGGGAGGACTCCATTTGTTTATTGGGGTTGCTTTGACTTTGGCTCACTATTGGACATTGGGTGTATCTTTTTATTTCTAAAATCTCTAAATCAAGAGGAGCTGCATCCAAATATCCTAACTTATACTCACAAAAGATAAAGATCATATAACACCAGCCTGGAGACTGATGCATAATTGAAAAAGAGATTCTGGAGACTCCTGACAGGGTTGAGGGTGTTGTACATGTGGGGAGAATGAAATAATTGTGACCACAGGGTGGACAATGATATATTGGGATGAGAGGGCAAAGAAGGTCATACTATTTTGCAGCAATTCTCATAAAGAAATTGAGTCTATTTTTTATTTTTCCATTCCTTGAATCTTGACTTGACCTCTTTTGGCCAATGGAACAGTAATGCATATAATAAAATCAGAGACTTGGAATGAACTTGAACATTTGAGCTTGCCTTCTTGCTGCTTTTGTTTCATAGTCATTGTGTGTAAGAGCTTTGTCCAGCCTCCCAGATGATGAAAGATTTGTGATCTGTTGCCTCCATTGCCACAGACAATAATAACCTATGAATGAGGCTGTCTGGGATAAGACAGTCCCCAGCAAATCTGTTTACTGACTGGACTGTTTACAGACACAAGTGAGACAGGTCTTGACCAGGAGAACTATACAGCAAGATTCTTATCTAAATAAAGTGATCATTATAAGTTCTAAAGTTTGGTGTGCTTTATTATGCTAAAAAAAATATCCAAGCAGTTTTATTGAAATAAAAGTTTATTTAGATATTCTCCATGAAAGTGGTTTAATTTTGCTTAGAGCTGTCAAAAACGTAATGCTGGTTATCTCTGGCATACTCTTTTAGGCTGATTTTTATTACCAAGGTTTCAAATACATGTAGTCCTAGAATGGAAATGAAAAATAAATGTAATTATGTTGGCCTGATAGTAGAAATAGGTACAAACCTTAGATATGACAGTGCTTTTTGCATCTGGTTTATTATAACATGATTATAAACATATTAAAACAGCATTCTGGGGATAAAATCAATAAGCATCCAACTTCTAAGGGCATAAGAATGATTGTTTGCTACCTTTGTATGCACCCAAATAATAATTTTGAATTTAAAGTCTTTTAGAGAACAGAAACAAATTCTACCTCATTTTATTTCTTTCTATATATTTTTATTCACATATTCAATATAGAAAAGTGTAACAATAGAGAAGGAAAAAAGTTATATGTTAAATCCTGCCAAAATCTAACATTAGTATTTTGTTCAAATTCCTTTCACAAATACACACTTGACATTATAACACACCTATAGCCTGCCGTTTTCTCTGTATGATAGATCCTGAGTATCCATTTCATTAGAGTTAACTTACTGAACATTTGAGTGTTTAACGTTCTTTTTAGATATATTTCATAGTGTGTTTAATACATTTCATACTCTAAATTTTAGGTTGTTTTAACTTTTTTCTATTTATTAAAGTTTGCTATATAGAATATACATTGCTATGTACTAGAGTATATGTAATTATTTGCTTGCATCTCTGTTAATTTTTGAAAGACATTAATATATAAAAAATAAACATTAAAAATTCAATTATATTCTATTTATCTAATTATTTATTTTCCATCACCATCTATAACCTTTTCCACCTACATCCACCCCCTCCCCCACAGCACAGTGTTGTCTTTGTCCATGAGTTTTATTTTGAATTTGTGTTTTGGGTTTCTTTGGATAAATTTCAATAGTGAAATCTGTGGTTCATGAGGCAGTTTCATTTCTAATTTTTTGAGGTAATCCCATACTGCCTTCCATAGTGGCTACACCAATCTGCATTCTCACCAACAGTGCACAGGTTCCCCTTTCTCTGCATCCTTGCCAACACTTGTTGTTTGTTGATTTATTGATGACAGTCATTCTGACAGATGTGAGGTGCTATCTCACTGTGGTTTTCATTTGCATTTCTATGATAATTAGTGACAATGAGCATCTTTTCATATGTCTATTGGCTATCTGTATGTCCTCCTTGGAGAAGTGTCTGTTCAAGTCCTTAGCACATTTGTTAATTGAGTTGATTGGGGGTTTGGAACAAAAGGAAGAAATAAACATCCAACCACAATAGAAAGAAGATACAAGAATTCAAAAAATGAGGAGATGCTGAAGAAAATCTGGGACAACCTTAATTGTTCCAACATTCAAATCATAGGGGTTCCAGAAGAAGAGGAAGAGCAAGAAATTGAAAACTTATTTGAAAAAATAATGAAGGAAAACTTCCACCATCTGTAGAAGGCAATAGACTTCTAGGAAGTCCAGTCAGCTCAGAGAGTCCCAAAGAAATTGAACCCAAGGAGGAACACACATCATAATTAAATTACCTAAGATTAAAAAGATAAGAGAATCTTAAAAGCAGCAAGTGGAAAGGAGAGAGTTACCTACAAAGGAGTGCTCATAAGACTAGAAGCAGATTTCTCCAAAGAAACCTTACAGGCAAAAAGAGGCTGGAAAGATGTATTCAAAGTCTTTATAGGCAAGGACCTGCATCCAAGATTACTCTATCCAACAAAGCTATCATTTAGAATGGAAGGTCAGATAAAGTGCTTCTCAGATTAGAAAAGGTTAAAGGTGTTCATCACCATCAAGCCCTTATTATATAAAATGTTAAAGGGACTCATCTAAGAAAAAGAAGATGATCAAAAATATGAACAGTAAACTGACAACAAACTCACAACTATCAACAGCTAAACCTAAAAAAACAAAAACAAAAACAAACTAAGGAAACAACTGGAACAGGGACAGAAGTACAGAAATGCAGATCACATGGAGGGTTTTAGCAGGGAGGGGTGGAGAGTGGGGCAAAAGGTACAGGAAATAAGAAGCATAAATGGTAGGTACAACATAGGGGAAATTTAAGAATAGTATGGGAAATGGAGAAGCCAAAGAACTTCTACGTACAATCAATGGACTTGAACTAAACAGCGGGAGGGGGATACGGTGGGAGGAGTGTGCAGGGCAGAGAGGGATAAAGTGGAGTAAAAAAATGGGACAATTGTAATACCATAATCAAGAAAACATACTTAAAATTTGTATATTGGAACTTTAAAAGGAATGAAAAATTACATGACCTTCTTTTGCATGAGTCAACCATTTTGCACCTTGTCCATTTTGAGCTCTGGTTTCCACATTTTTTCTGGTTAGATAGTATTATGTTTTACCAGTGTAATAAAATGTATTTACCTGTCAAACCTTACCTATAGACAGTGAGACAGTCTTGGACATTTGTAAACTGCCTTGAACCAAGTAAGGGGCTTGAACATATTTTACAGTAACAGGAAATATGGACATTGAGTAAACAAAAATATATTCAATCTCACTAGAACAATTTTCCCTATTAAAAATGTCACTTGACAAATCCTGACAATATCAAGATGTGGTGGTATGCAAAACAACAGCAATGCACATGCGCTACTGTTAAAATAGTAAATTGGTATAACCAACTGGCAGAGCAATGTTACAATCTCATGACAATGAAGGGGTTCATACCCTTAGAACTTGAAATTCTAATAATAGCAATAGCCCCAGAGAACCTCTTCTTATGCATAGAAGGAAACACTTACAGAAATAGTTACTGCAAGATAGACTATAAAGAGAAGTTAGTGTATTAATAAGGGCTATTCAGGGAATCAGAATAAGGGAGAGGATCAGGGGGAGGAAAAGGAGAAAACGGTGTTTTTAAGGAATTGGCTCACATGACTGTGGAAGCTGGCATGCTATCCCTTGGCACAATTAAGCTACTTTATTCTCCAAAAATTAAAGGTAGATTGAAGTTTAACTTGCATGCTTAGTATAGGGAGAAGTAAGTTCACAAGTTTATGGCCAATTGACTGTTGGGTATTATGGCCTACTCTGCTTATAAATCCAGAACTTCTAGTTCAAATCCTGTATTGTTCAGTTAACAATATTTCATCTGGTCTCATGCTACAGATGTTTGCCTCCTTCTTTCATGACTTACCATATTTTGAGGCCACGAAGCTAAGAAGGGAAGTCAAGGCCTCAGGACTCTGATGGTATTCTACCCTCTCTGAAATGAGAATGGTTTTCCAGTTTGGCATTTTATATAAAGACATCCTCTCTCTTCCAAGAAGGGAATCAGTCTTCATCTGTGGGTTCAGAATAATTTGTATATGTCATTTAAAGCCACAATACAGAGATACAATTTAGCTTAAGTTTTGCACGTTGGATGGAGCCACTTCTCTCATTTTAAAACCAATGATCATTACTAACACTAAAGCATTTTTCCTTTTCTGCAGGAAACTGCTCAATTGCCTTGACTAGGTTAAAACATTTAATCCTCACTTTGACCTAATAAAGTAGACACTGTTATGCCCACTTGACAGTTGATGAAATGAAGATACAGGTGGTGATGCAGCTGGGAAGAGAAAAGGTCTGTGGCAGGAATGTCGGCCTAAGAAATGTAGTTAGCTAGGGCATAGCAGATGATGGGCAGGGACGGAGACAGGAGCCGGGCAAGTGTCATGCGAAACTGATTTTGAATTATAGTCTAATTTCTTCCATTTTCATACCCCAAATACACAATTAATGTAATTATAACATAAAATTATACTTTATTTAAATCTAGCTATAATTTACTTCCTTTGTAAAAACTAGTGTTATTCTGCAAATACTGTATATTCATAGTTAAATATTAACATAATTTCAGTCACCTTTATAATTATGTTCAAATAATAGTTAACTAATATGCATATTTTCAGGAAAAAGTAAAATTTGTATTTGTTTTATATTCAGGTATTTTCACTATATTTAACTTCTCCTAAAGGTAAAATGTTCTATGTAATTCCTCCCAAATACACAATGAACATTCAGAGAAAATATATAAAAAGATTTATAAGCAATGATACAGAAAATAAGCTATATAATTTGAAAGTGAAATCATATACCTGGACTACAAGGCATCACAGGGTAATTTAAACATGGAATAATTATTTTTAAGAAACACACCGATTGTCCTTTTAGACAGTCCCAATCCCTTCACTGTGCCAAGCACAGACACTTCAAATCTTGCAACATTCATTAATACACTAACACAGACTTGTTCTCAGAAATGTATGCAATATTTTAGAACACCACTTATTTTCAAAAAACATGAAATCCTAGATAAAAACAAAAAATACAGAAATGAGTTTTCAGCAGCAAAACAGACAATTCTCTGATATAGAAATTCTAAAGGTTCTGAGGAAAACAACATATCTGTTAAACAAGAAAACTTAACTGTATTGAGTAAATCTGAGAAGAGTTTATAGCTATATAAACTCTACCTTCAGCTTTCCATTTTTGAGCAATTAAATCCTATAATTCTATTTATTTGTTGACATCTGCATGAATTTAATTATCATCTGGTAATTTCAATATATTTTGCCTTCTCTAGTCCCCTAGAAATCTTCCTTTTTCTATCTATCTTACTCAACTTTTTTCATCCCTGTCTAATAATAGAACTTTTTCTGTGACTAGAGTTCCATCTAAAATTTAAAAAAATATTATAAGAATGACAGCCTTTTTAAGAAGTAGAATTTTGGGGGGTGTTGGTTTCATCTGTCTTCCCACTTCGTCCACTCTGTTCCCCAGTTTCATCTGTGTCTATACAGATGAACTGTTTAGAACTGTGTCTACTTCATTTCCTCAGTGTCCATGCAGGCCTCTACCTGTATGACTTCAGCCACATCCCACGGAATTTATCTCTCTCAGTCATTTTCCTTTCTACTGTCAACAGAAATAATTTTATCTTTATTGCTAATGACTAGCAAATGCACTATTGCAATTTTACTTCTCAAATGTATTCCTCACATAGAAACCAGGATTTATCTTTCTAAAATTTTGATTTATAACTATTATAGTTAAACCTAGTTTGAAATCAACATTAAATAAAACAATTCTCAATGAATTACAATTCTCCATAAAAAGTTGCTTGACCTTTTCCCCCCTCTCACCAAAGGATTTGTTTATTGATTTTTAGAGAGAGAAGGGAAGGGGGGCACAGAGAGAGAAGGAGAGAGAGAGAGGCATAGATCAGTTGTCTCCCAAATGCATCTCACTGGGGATTGAACCTGAAACCTGGTATGTTCTCTGAATGGGAATCAAACCTGCAACCTTTTTGGTGTACCGGACAACACTCCATCCAAGCCACCCAATCAGGGCAAAAGTTGCCTGATCTTTAAAGATCCTTTAGCTGAAGGCCTTAGTCGTTTACGAATCAGCCAAACATCACCCCAGCCCCATTTCCCATTGATCGAAACATTTTAGAGTACCCTCTCTTCCCTAAAGACACCATATATTTCACATAGCCCTGTCTTTAGAGAGAGAGAAAACGGAGGAGAGAGAGAGAAACATCAATGTGAGAAAGAAACATCCATGGGTTGCCTGCTACTTGCCCAGACCAAGGATCAAACCTGGGAATGCACCCTGACTAGGTATGGATCCCGCGACCCTTCCGTCTATGGGACAACAGTATGACCAACCGAGCTATCCTGACCAGGGCAAATAGCCAATGTTTAAATTTCCCTAAATGTGTTGTAAATGTTTTTAAATTGATTAATTTGAATCAATATCCAAACATGGCCAACAAACTATTACGTTGATAGTTTGTCCCTTTTTCATTTTATTTTTACCTTTTTATTTTCCTGATCTTTATTTACTGAAATAACTATTCTTTTTCTGTACACTCTCTCACCTTTTACTTTTTTAAAAATTTGCTCCCTCAAGTCAACATTTGTGTTCCAAACTTTGCTTGCACACTGGAATCACTTGGGAGTGATCTAAACAGTTTGCAGGCTTGGTCCCATCTCCAGAAATTTTGATTCAACATCTGGGTGCAGTCTTGACACAGGAGGTTTGAAAAGCTACCCAAGCTGTTTCTACTGTGCAATTTAAGGTTAAGAACTGTTGCTCTCTCCCAGGAGTCCTTGACTTTGGCCGCATATTGAATCACCTGGGGAGCTTCACAAACTTCTGAGTTAGTTGAATGAGGATATGATTTAGTACATGGGGTTTTTGAACTCTCCCTGAGTGATTTAATGGAAGACAAGTTCAGAATCACTGTCTATCCTACGTGTTTCCTTTCAATTTCCAGTTCCATCTGGTGGCTTGATTGGATGCATACTCTTCTGCAGTTCACACTCCTGCAGTAGAAGGTTTAACGGAATAACGAATCAGGATGAAATCTCCCTGTTTCACTGAGTTGTGCTCCATGGAAGCTCATGTTTGAAGTCTTACCCAAAGCACCTGTTTCAATTTTTAAATAGAAGCCCCAAAGACCAGAGCCTCTGTGTAACACACAAGGTCCTTTTACTGCCACGTGAAACTGGATAGAATTTCCCAAGAAACTGGTCACCTGTGAATCCAGACTATCAGGAGAAAGTGAAATTTCAGAGCTAGGATCAAATGGGACCTTTGAATAAAACCTATAAATTTAAACAGATCATTTAAAAATATAGTTTACTGAATCTTTTCAGAATGATACTAGAGAAATACCCAAGATTAGCAAAAATAGGCTTACGATGAAGAGACATGCACCAATCATGACAGCTTTCATTTTCACGTCAAGGTCTAAGGGGAAATGAATATCAAAATTAGTGCAATCTGTAAATGCCTCTCTCACAAAACCAGTCCACTGCTTGGAAATCGTGCCAATCACATTTTCTTCATCAATAGATTTAATCTAAATTGAAAAAAAAAATGAGAGTCTTAGGAAATAATAAAGAATTATTAATTCTTATAAATAGTAAAGAGTTCTAGAAAATAATAAATCTATTGTACTTTCAAAGCTGGAACACGATGAGGCAAATACACTATTAAACTTATGTGTAATGCAAATACATAACTCTGAACATTATATCTCATTAGACACATATAAATTCCTGTAACAATTTATATATACATGAAAAAAATTATTTCTTTGCTACAGAGAAATATATGAAAACAGATTTATTGAAATATTTAACATTTTATACATTTAAAAAGATGGTAATAAAACATTTGAACTGATCTAAAGCAAAATTTAAGCGTGAAAAGACACAAACATGAAATGTTTCTTTGATGAAATTTCTACAAGCCATCAGAAGGCTAGCAAACTAAACCCCATGTGACACTTAAGTTCTGTATTGAGACAAGCACAGAGAGTTTACATAGGCTGATGGGACAGACATTAATACTCACTGTCAGTAGGCAAACAGGAATGCTAAGGGCCTAGGAAAGAGGACTGGCAGTTTCGAGTGAAGGCAAGTTTCCAATAAGTAAGTTGATGGGATGTCTGTGGTCCAGGGTTGGGGTATGTCTGGATGACAGGAGCGTGGGGAACAACACAAGAGAAGGGTGTATGCAAAAGAGCTCTAAAGTAAAATTTTTCTGAGTTCACAATTCTGCCTGAGGAAAGTCCAGGGCCATCATAATTTACAGACTTGGCACTTTGACCCCTTTCCTGACCTCTGCGGAGGAGACAAGGGCTAGCACTTGACTTGATCAACGATGGCCAATGATTAATCATTCATGCCTCTGTAGTGAAGCCTCCATAAGAACTCTAGATAATGGGGTCTGGAGTGTTTCCTGATTGCTGAATGAATCTATGTTCTGGGAGGGTGGTAAACCCTAACTACACAGGACAGAAGCTCCTGAACTCAGGACCCTTCCAGACCTCGCCCTATATATTTCTTTATCTTGCTATGTATCTGTATCCTTACAATATCCTTTAGAAAGCCTGTAAACGTGAATAAAGTATGTTTCCGAGCCTTATGATCCATTCTAGCAAATTATGGAATCTGAGGATGGGGTCATGAGCACCCCAGATTTATGGCAGGCAGTCAGAAGTACAGGATGTCTAGAACTTGTGATTAGCATCTGAAGTGGGGCAGTCAGTGGGACTGAGCCCAATACCTGTGGGGTCTGCATCAGCTCCAAGCAGTTCATGTCAGAATTGACTTGGGTTACAGTACAAGCAGTTGGTGTATAGGAAGAATTGTTTGGTATGGGTACCAGCCCCACTCCATACATTTTGTGCCTGAAGTGTGGATACCATTATGGTACATTACATTTTAATTAATTTATAAATAAATAATTTAATGCCAGTATTAAAGATATTATAAAATGAAAACTATAGATTCACCTATAATGTAAATACAATGAAAAAATAGAACACTAGCACTATACCTAGGTAAGTATCAAAAGAATATACTGTAATAAAATACAAACTAGAAAATCAATGTAATTTAAAACATGCTCATACCAATGGCTACCAAAAATATATTTTATTATTTACTAATTAAGCATTTATATAACATCTAGTATATTTATGACATACAAAAACTTTATGATTGTTAGGTTTTTTAATTAATTTATTTTTTCTTTTTTTAATATATTTTATTGATTATGCTATTACAGTTGTCCCATTTCTCCCCCATCATTCCCCTCCACCCTGCACACCCCCTCCCACCCACATTCCCCCCTTTAGTTCATGTCCATGTGTCATAAGTTCTTTAGCTTCTACATTTCCCACACTCTTCTTGCCCTCCCCCTGTCTATTCTCTCCCTACCGTCTATGCTACTTATTCTCTGTACCTTTTCCCCCTCTCTCCTCCTCCCACGCCCCTGTTGATAACCCTCCATATGATCTCCATTTCTGTGGTTCTGTTCCCATTCTAGATGTTTGCTTAGTTTGCTTTTGTTTTAGGTGTGGTTGTTAATATTTGTGAGTTTGCTGTCTTTTTACTGTCATATTTTTTATCTTCTTTTTCTTAGATAAGTCCCTTTAATATTTCATAGAATAAGGGCTTGGTGATGATGAGCTCCTTGAACTTGACCTTGTCTGAGAAGCACTTTATCTGCCCTTCCATTCTAAATGAAAGCTTTGCTGGATAGAGCAATCTTGGATGTAGGTCCTTGCTTTTCATGACTTGGAATACTTCTTTCCAGCCCCTTCTTGCCTGCAAGGTCTCTTTTGAGAAATCAGCTGACAGTCTGATGGGAACTCTTTGGTAGGTGGCTGTCCCCTTATCCCTTGCTGCTTCTAGAATTCTCTCCATTTTCATCTTGGCTAATGTAATGATGATGTGCCTTGGTGTGTTCCTCCTTGGGTCCAACTTCTTTGGGACTCTCTGAGCTTCCTGGACTTCCTGGAAGTCTATTTCCTTTGCCAGATTGGGGAAGTTCTCCTTTATTATTTGTTCAAATAATTTTTCCACTTGGTGCTCTTCCTCTTCCCCTTCTGGTACCCCTATAATTTGGATGTTGGAACGTTTAAAGATGTCCTGGAGGTTCCTAAGCCTCTCCTCATTTTTTTGAATTCTTGTTTCTTCATTCTTTTCTGTTTGGTTGTTTCTTTCTTCCTTCTGGTCCACTCCATTGATTTGAGTCCCAGTATTCCTCCCATCTCTAGGTTCCCTGTGCGTTTTCCTTCATTTCACTTATTGTAGCCTCCATTTGTTCATCTAATTTGTGAGCAAAATCAACCAATTCTGTGATCATCCTTATCACCAGGGCTTTGAACTGTGCATCTGATAAGTTGGCTATCTCTTTGTCACTTAGATGTGTTTGCTCTTGGGCTTTGATCTGTTCTTTTGTTTGGGCCATTTATTTATTTATTTTTTTTGTCTTGTCCCACCTGTTATGTAGTAAGGGGTGGAGCCTTAGGTGTTCACCAGGGCGGGGCAACCCAGTCCCTGGTTTGTGATGCTGTATGTGGGGGAGGGGTCCAAGAGGGAGCAATGGCTCTTGCTCCGCTCTCTCTAGGATTTCAGTCTCTTCCACCGCTTCCCCCAAGCAAATTTGGCTCTTCTGGTGCTGATTACTGAGTGGGTGGGCTTGTGTACATTCTAGGACCCTGTGGGTCTCTCCAACAAACTCCCCTGTGAGGCTGGGAGTCTGTTCTGCTGCCTCAACTTCCACAGGTGTTTTTAATAGGTTATTGAGGCTTTATTTCCCCATGCTGGGGCCTTGGGTTGTGCGGTCTGTCTTGCTAACCAGTTTCACCTGGTTTATCTGCGCATAAATGTGGGATCGCTCTGTCAGCCAGCCACCTTCCGCGCACCTCACTGGGTCCGCCAGCCACCACTTTTCCCTGCTATGACCCCTCTCTGCTGGCTGCCCAACTCTGCCCCTCTTACCCGTCTGGATGAATACGTCTATTTTAACTCCTTGGTTGTTGGACTTCCATACAGTTCAATTTTCTGTCAGTTCTGGTTGTTTTTTGTTTGTTTGTTTGTTTGTTTCTAAATTTTTGTTGTCGTTATTTTGGTTGTGTGAGGAGGCACAGTGTGTCTACTTATACCTCCATTGTGACCGGAAGTCCAAGTTTGTGTAACTCTTTAAATAAAAAAATCCCTTTCCTTTTCACCAATCTTGGGCATCGAGAGACATCTTTTCCTGGCAATGGGCAAAGTAAACCTAGTACAGTGTGGGGGACCCCTGGAGCATAAGGGTGGGTCCATTCAGTAACAGTATATCATTCACTGCCCTTCCAACCAGGTCTGTTCTTTAACACTTTAGAATTTGATCCCGCTATCAGTATCACCATTCAGCATCTATTTTTATGTTTTGTGATACCTAAACATACCATAGAGATTTTTTCAATTCAGATTTCATATTCATGGAGAAGCCTGGATTGGGATATCAGTTTAATGTATGCATATTTTTTCCCTACCAAAGTCCTGGAAGAAGACAGATTCCCTTATAATCTCCTTGGGATATAGAGGAAAGTCTACTTGTCTTCGTTTCACACTTGGGACAATCTTCTCACAGCTTCAACTACCATCCGTATGCTGAAGAGTCCCCAGTATTTTTCTCTACATGTGTAAAATTCAATATAATAACTCAAATACAAATCACTAGCTCCCCACAAATCAACTACTTCTCTTTTAAGATTATCACCTTTGCAAAAGGCATTATTTCAGTTTCTTGATTCTCAGACATCAGATTCATCTCTAGATTTTCTTTCATCCTCAATGGACATCATATTCATAAGACAGCTCCACTTGGTCTACTTATAAAATTTCTATGTTATTTCTTCCTATAAAATGACTCCTGCTGTGTTCGGGCTTTTATCTTTTTTCTATTCCAAATTTCCATAACTACTGACACAATGATGGCATAATCCATGTTCCATAGCAGTCTCTCATACTCAAAATTTCAGATTTAAGGTGTCACTCTTGCATCACAAATTGATTCAAATGACTATTTCTCAATGCTCTGGAAGATAGCACCTAGTTTTCACCATTCTGGATACATAGGAGAGAAGTTAGTTTATTACATATGATGAATTCTCCAAGGATTCTATTGTGAAAATTTGCCAGATAAAATCTAAATTTGTTAGCATTAAATATAATAATTTCACAATGCTTTCCTAGTGTTTTCACCAATTTCTCCAAAATAATACATGCCAGGTAAACTTCTGTTATTATTGTTCTGTGAATGAACAATTATCTTTCCACTCTTCTGGATTTGTGATAAGTATGCCATACCCTACATGAGGAACTATTGTTACATATACTTCTATATAAAGTTCTTATACGTACATATTACACACACACACACACACAAACATACACATTATCCAGAGCCTTTATAAAAGCTCTTTCCATTATGTGTGTTTTCTTATAATCATCCATCTCTTTCATTAGGCTATTAATTATGTGAAGGAGATGATTCATCTTTATATAACTAGGGTATAACAGAATTGAAAATCATACAACTAGGGAAGTCAGGCAAATAATATAAAAAATAAAGGGGATAGTGGGAAACTGAGAAAGTTGAGAAAGAGGCAGAATTCCCATATCTTATTAGAGGGTGGTATCCCTGTTCAGTTGTACACTTTTGCCCTTTCTGTGGAAATGTGGGCTCAGTTTAATAGATTTTATAATTTTTAAAGAGAATCATAATATCAAGATTGTGTTATAAAATCTCCTGATTTTTAAACATTTACAACTAAGTACTTTGGGCTTACAGCCAGAACATCTGTTGGAAAACTGCTATAATGAAATTGCTTCATACAATAAGTACACAGATATATTATGGTTTCTAATAATCAAACTTAATACAAAAATAAAATGGAGACCATAGAGAAGCATAACTGGGTGGCACAGTTTGCACTACCTTCCTGAAAACTCTCTTTGCCTCATTGGGCTTTCTGTAGGAACTTAAAGATGTCAGACCTCCTGAAGAGGGCTGAGGGCACTGACAGCCTGTGTTTAAGACTAAGGAAGGATTCACGGGCTTTGGCAGTCAGATGTTGATGACAAGGTAAATGTTGTATTCAAAGTGGAT
Source organism: Glossophaga mutica (assembly GCA_039655065.1). Classification (NCBI taxonomy): domain Eukaryota; kingdom Metazoa; phylum Chordata; class Mammalia; order Chiroptera; family Phyllostomidae; genus Glossophaga; species Glossophaga mutica. Next base: position 167,075,422 of record CM077304.1, on the reverse strand, counting down.
AATATATAGCACTTCTGCACAGACCTCACCACATTTAAATGTTAGTTGTTTTGCTTATATTTATTGAGTGTAAGGCTCTGCTTCACTTTTTTCCATTCGCAGAATCAACACTGAAGCTCAATGAGATTAATAACTACCTTTCTGACCAACATTACATATATGAGACAGTGGACTCCCTCTTGAGGTATTAGGATACACATATTTATTTAACATATTTGTAACATGTTACAAGATTATATTCTCCTTATATTTGTAAGTCAAATTCTATTAGAGTGATTACATCTCTTACCTCAAAGACAACATCTTCAAAACATCTGCGTGCACAACATGGGCCAATAATTCTTAGTATATCTTTTTTATCCTCATTTTGAATTGTAACCTTAGGCAGATACGGGTTCCTAGCCTGAATAACATAACCTATTAGTGTACCAGGAGGAGAGTAGATTTTTATCTACAAAAGCAAAAGAATATGTAACACACAATCATCATTGTTGTCCTCAGCATAATTATCATAATAACAATAATACGAGCTCTCACTTAATGAGTACTTTTATTGCAATGGGCAATATTCTTCCTTTCCAGCTTTACTGATGTATAATTGATGAGTATAATTATAATATATTTAAAGCGTACAATGTGATGACATATGCATTATGAAATGATTACCACAATCAAGTTAGTTAACACATCTGTCACTTCATATAGTGATGCTTGAGATCTCTCTTAGCAAACTTCAAATATATAGGATAGTCACCATGCTGTACATTTGATACTCAGAACTCATTCATTGGATAACTAAAAGTTTGTACAGTTTGACCAACATTCTCCCATCCTCCCTTTCCCAGTCTCTGGCAATTATTATTCAAATCTCTTTTTCCATGAGTTAGATTTTTTTTTTTTTTTTTTAGATTCGGTATATGAGTGATACCATCTAGCACTTGCCTGCTCCTGTCTGACTTATTTCCCTTAGTGTAATGCTCTCTAAGTACATCCATGTTGTCTCAATTGCATGGTTTTCTTCTTTTCTTTGGTTGAATAATATCCCATTGTATGTACCTATGTTTATACTACATTTTCTTATCTACTCATCCATCAACAGACAGCTTAGGTTGTTTCTATATTTTTATTATTTTGAATAATGCTTCAATTAATATGTGAAGGTAGATATCTCTTTGAAGACCTGGTCACATTTCCTTTGCGTACATACCCAGAGGTGGGATTGCCGTATCATATGAACCTGCATGTTCTTTTCCACAGTGGTAATAACAATTTATATATATTTCCACCAACAGTGTACAAGGGTTCCATTTTCTCCACACACTTGCCAAATTATGTTTTTTTTTGATAACAGTATTCTTAACAGGTTTAATGTGATATCATATTGTAGTTTTGATTTTAATTTCTGTAATAATTAGTTGTGTGGAACAGGTTTTTATATACCTGTGGTCTATTTTTATGTCTTACTTGGAAAAATGCCTATTCAGCTCCTTTGCCCACTTCTAAGTATAAGACACTATTCTTGAAATACTTGATTGAAAACAATTGTTTAGATGTGTGAACAAATTTCTGATCACTGGTGCAATTTTCCAGCATGAGTGGCAATGCTTCTATACGGAAAATGGGGCCAGGCTCTTGGCTCTGCCGTTAGCTGGGTGACCTAGAGAGTACAGTCCAGTCACTTATAAATGATGCCTCCCTAGACTGTTTTCTAAGATCAGTAGTCTAATGTGTGTTACTGTGCTTTTTTACATTTACAGCACATTTCCTCAAACTCTCAGTTTTCCTCAGATATTCCTATGGACAAGTACTATTATATCTAACCCAAATGACATAACACACAAAAGAATTCAGTAGGAATAGCTTCAGTTAACTGTTTAAAGTAAATGCAGTACGAGACTTCGAGTGTCTATGTGCTTGTGTGTCTGTCTGTGTCACGGACTCAGAGCTACTTGTCTGGAATGACTAGCCAGGCGAGGGCTGGTCTCAGGCCAGGGGGATGTAGGCAAAGGCCAACTTTCCTAGAAACTCTCTGTGCCCTGGTGTCTCCCCTGAGATCCACGCTGTAAATCAGTGGGATGACAAGAAACATGAAACAGACATCTGGTCTTTCCAGACCTGAAAGTACCCATACCTAGCATATCTCTATGACAGAGGCTCAAACACATTCGTTTTTAAAAATGGGGGTCTTAAAAACACAGGAGTTGAGATTCCTCAGAGGTGGTCTCTCCTAGGTTTGTTCCATAATATGTTGGCCAAAATTATGAGATGACTATATGTTCTTGTCCTCATTCTTCTGCACACTTGCTCCTGGAATTGTATTCTAGGATACTGTCTGTGGTTCCCTCCCCCGGCTTTGGCCAGGCCTCTTTGCTGGTCACTCCCAGTAAGGGACTTGACCAAGGTGCCTTATCTTCTCAGCTCTCCTCAGAGATTAGGAAGTCTGGTCTCTGAGGAGATGCTCAATCCCATGAGACAAACTTCTCAGGGACACAGGGCTAACTCGTCACTGTTTCTCACCTGCCATCCTTCCTGTCCAAGTTACTCTCAAGCATAAAATAACAGCTCATGGGCCAATTTTTAGAAAATCTCATTTGATTATACAAGTTCAATCACAGGGTAAAAATTCTTATTGAACTACTTTACAAATTACTCAGGTAACAGCTCACAGACCTCCGGAAGGCAGCACAGGCAAAAACAGTTGGTGCATCTTAGTGGTCTCTCCAGAGTTATGACCTCTCGGCTCATAAAATCAAGAATTCTCATGGTAGAAGGCCTATAACATGAACAGTAATTTCGAGTACAGCAATCAGTATCTTCCACAGCAAAGTAAATCCTCTGTCCAAGGCTGTTCTTAATTTCATATTTGTTATTTGCTTCAATATTTATTGTGACTGAAAAAAAAAGAAGAGAAAATCTTAATCACCATTATGGTTAAAAGTATAATGTATCTAAATACTTAAAATAAAATATTTTTGATAATATGTCAATACTTAGATGACACTTAATGTCACATAGGGAGAATGAAAAGGAAAGATGTTTAGAGATGATCTAGATCCAGACAGAAAAAATTCAAAGGAAGGGAAGCAGGAGAGGGTGTGAAGGTGTATAAAACTGAGAGTGCCTCTGTGAGACATGGAGAAGAAAATCCTTCTCTGCCCAATTCCACAGACTCGTGTCAGAAAGGGCGACTTTGCTGCGGAGCAATGGGCCGTGCTGCAGATGGTCACAGCCACACTGGGTGTGTACAGCATCATGTCCATTTGCATGGTGCTGTTTTCAGATATTCAGTCAGAGAGGGGAATAGTGGATGATTGCCATGTTTATGCTGTATTAAGTAAACATAGTGCATTAAACAAGTTGGCTTGAGATTTTGTTTCATAATACATTCATGGCTTATCTTTATACACTGAATGAGGGAAGGTAACAAAAGTGTTTACTCCCCTTGGATATGTGTAAAAAGGGAGACCGTGACAGTGGAAGGTGGGTTAGAACATCACACTGGACCCAGAGTGTCCTTGTTTAATGCAGCAGTAGTTGTTCAGAGGTGGGAGGTGGTATTAGATGCGGGGGTGGGGGATTGGGGGGGTGGAGGTGCCTGGCAACCAAGGCCACAACTCACAGAATATCTCAGCCTCTGTCATCCTAAGTGAACTCTGTACCTTAGAGGAGGCTAATCTCTTCTCCTGGGAAAGAGATATGCTCACTACTGACACCCATCTAATATCTTATGAGAGTCTTCCCAGACTGAACTGCACATTGGAAACTGCTCCTCACTCAGAGCCAGGAAGGAGCAACTCACATTCCCACTTGTCCAGAGCCCTCATTAACTTGGGTTGTAGGATGTCACAAGCCACCCAAATAAAAAGTGATTAAAAGAAATATATGAAGATGAAAAGTACTCTCTAATATCCATATGGATAGATTTTGATTTAGATAGAGATGCCCTGAACAAATTCTAGCACCATGATCTCCCCTAAATATCTTTGTTCTGACTCACACAGGCCCTGGACTTTATCTTCATAAGAATCACTCTTCACCTAAACATATGCCAGTCAAATATTTCATAAAAAAATTAAACTAATTTATGAAGTGGAATTTATTACCTAAGTGTTTCATTAAGTAGCCAAATCTCACAAATCCTCTTGTTTATCTGAAAATGAGATCAAGGGACTCACACAATATCTAAATTTTTTCTTGTTACTTAAAAAATAAAAAATAAAAAAACAACAGACAATTCTATGGCTATACCTTTACAGTCTATTAAATTTTTTCACAGTTTTTATTTTTTATTTTAATTAAATTTATTGGTGTGACTTTCATTAATAAGATTATATAAATTTCAGAAGAGTTCCGGCCAAGATGGAGGCATAGGTAGAAACCCTTTGCTTCCTCTCACAACCAAAAGGAGGACAACACCAATCTAAAACCAATCAACAACCAGAAGCCCCCAAAAATCAAAGTGCATGGAACTCTGACAATCAAGGAATTAAAGTAAAAATCAACCAGAACAACCAGACCAGTAAGGCAGATCCCATGGGGCAGGCAACTCAGAAAAAACAGTGGGGGCAGCTTGGGGGTGGAGCTGCTCCGGACGGACTGACTTAAGGGGGAAACTGAGACTCAGAGCTGACTGTGGGCTATGGCTGGGGTTGCCACGGTGGGAGATAACTTCCAGTCTGACTCAAGAGTCTGTTGGAAAGTGCACTAGAGATGAACAGGCAAGTTGCATTGCTCCCTCTCTGGCCCCTCCCCAACACTCAGTGCATCAGAGAAGGTTGCCCTGCCTGGGTGAATACCTAAGGCCCTGCCCCTTACAACTTATCAGGTGTGGCAAGACAAAGAAATATGGCCCAAATGAAAGAACAGAGCAAAACCTCAGAACTAAGTGATGAGGAGATTGCCAACCTAACTGATGGAGAATTTAAAGCCCTGGTAAACAAAATGCTCACAGAACTGATTGAGCTTAGCTGAAAAATGAAAGAACAAATGAAAGATACCCAAAATGAAATAAAGCAAAATATTCAGGGAACCAACAGTGACAAGAAGGAAACCAGGATTCAAAGCAACGATTTGGAACAAAAGGAAGAAATAAACATCCAACTGGATCAGAACAAAGAAACAAGAATCCAAAATAATGAAGAGAGGCTGAGGACTCTCTGGGACAACCTGAAATGTTCCAATATCCGAATTATAGGGGTGCCAGAAGGAGAAGGACAACCACAAGAAATTGAAAACTTATTTAAATAAATAATGAAGGAAAACTTCCCCAATCTGGTGAAGGAAATAGACTTCCAGGAAGTCCATGAAGCTCAGAGAGTCCCAAAGAAGTTGGACCCAAAGAGGAACACACCAAGGCACATCATCATTAAGTTACCCAAGATTAAAGACAAAGAGAAAATCCCAAGAGCATCAAGAGAAAAGGAGACAGTCACCTACAAGGGAGTTCCCATCAGACTGTCAGCTGATTTCCTAAAAGAAAACTTACAGGCAAGAAAGGGCTGGAAAGAAGTATTCCAAGTCATTAACTGCAGGACCTACATCCAAGATTGCTCTGCTCAGCAAAGCTTTCATTTAGAATGGAAGGGCAGATAAAGTGCTTCCCAGATAAGGTCAAGTTAAAGGAGTTCATCATCACCAAGTCCTTACTATATGAAACATTAAAAGGACTTATCTAACAAAAAGATAAAAAATATGAACAATAAAATGACAACGAACTCATAACTATCAACAAATGAACCTAAAAAAAAAAGAAAACAAAAACAAAAACTAAGCAAACAGCCAGAACAGGAATAGAATCAGAGAAATGGACATCACGCAGAGGGAGTTCAGTGGGAAGGGGGAAGGGAAGGATGGCGGGGGGAAGGTACAGGGAAGAAGAAGCATAATTAGTAGGCATAAAATAGATGGAGAAAGATAAGAATGGTATAGGAAACAGAGGACTCAGAGAACTTATATGTACAACCCATGGACATGAACTAAGGGCAGGGGATGCTGGAGGGTTGGGGGTGGAGGGGGGATAAAGGGGGAAAAAATTGGGAAAACTGTAATAGCATAATCAATAGAAAATACTTTAAAAAAGATTATATAAGTTTCAAATGTACGTTTCTATAATACATGATCTTCATATTGCACTGTGTGCCCACCACCCAAAGTGAAATCATCTTTTGTCACCATATATTTTAAGCCCTTTACCCTTTACTATACTCTCCACCTCCCTTCCCTCTAGTAACCACCATACTGTTGGGTATGTGTAGGAGTTTTCTGTTTGTTTGTTTTTCTTGTTTTATATCCCACATATGAGTGAAATCATATGGTTCTTAAGTTTTTCTGGCTGACTTATTTCACGTAGCATGATATGCTCAAGGTCCGTCAGTGTTGTTGCAAATGGCAATATTTCATTTTTTCTTACAGCTGAGTGGTATTCAATTGTATATGTGTACCACATCTTTATCCAATCATTTATCGAAGGACACTTTGGTTGTCTCCATGTCTTGGCCACTGTGAATAATGCTGCAATGAACATAGGGGTGCATATTTCTTTAAGAATAAATGTTTTCAAGTAGGTATCCAGGAGAGGGTTGCTGGGTCCTATGGTGACTCTATCCTTAATGTTTTGAGGAACCAGCATACTATTTTCCATAGTAGTTGCACCAGTTTACATTCCCACCAGCAGTGAATGAGGGTTCCTTTTCCCTCACAACCTCTTCAACACTTGTTACTACCTGTCTTGGGACATGGTAATTCTAATAGGTGTGAAGTGGTATCTCATTGTAATTTTGATTTGCATTTATTTAATAGCTAGCCCAGTTGAGCATCTTTTCATATATCCATTGGCCCTCTGTATGTCTTTTTGGGAGAAGTGTCTGTTTAGGTCCTCTGTCAATTTTTAAATTGAATTAGGTGGGTTTTTTTGTGTGTAGTTGTATGACTTCTTTATATATTTTAGATATTAGCCCCTGGTCAGGGCTGTTGTTTGCAAATATATTCTCCCATTAGGTTGGTTGCCTTTTTGTTGTGTTGATGATTTCTTTTTCTGTGTAGAAGCTTTTTTGTTTGATATAGTCCCATTAGTTTATTTTTGTCTTTACTTTTTGCCTTTGGAGTCAAAGTCATACAATCTTTAAAAGCAAGACACATGCTTTTAGTACCTATGTTTTCTATGTAATTTCTTTTTTTCAGATATTATGTTTAGGCCTTTGATCTATTAGAATTAATTTTTGTAAATGGGGGCAAAGTATATCTAGTTTCATTCTTTTGCATGTGGCTCTCTAATTTTCCCAGCATCATTCATTAAAGAGTCCTTTTCTCCATTGTATGTTTTTGCTTCTTTGTCAAAAATTATTTGCCCGTATGTATGTGGGTATTTTTCTGGGCTCTCAATTTTGTTTCATTGTTTTATAAGTCTTTTTTTCTGCCAGTACCAACCTGTTTTGATTATTATGGCTTTGTAGTATAATTTGGAGTCTGGGAGTATGATACCTCTGGTTTTGTTCTTTTTTTATCAGGATTGCTTTGGCTATTTGGGGTCTTTCGTGGTTCCATATGAATGTGGTAAGTTTTTGTTATTGTTCTATTTCTTTTCTTTTCTTTTTTTTTTAAAGATTTTATTTATTTATCTTTAGAGGGGAAGGGAAGGAGAGATGGAGAGAAATATCAATGTATGGTTGCTTTTCGTGTGTCCCCTGCTAAGAACTGTCGCTGGGAACTGTCCTGCAACCCAGGCATGTGCCCTGACTGGGAATCGAACCACAATCCTTTAGTTCGCAGGCCCGCGCTCAATCCACTGAGCTACACCAGCCAGGGCTGTTCTATTTCTTTAAAAAAAAGAAATGCCATTAGGATTTTGATAGGAATTGCACTAACTCTTTATATTGCTCTGGGTGATATGGACATTTTGACTATGTTTATTTTACCAATTCATAAACACAGAATATCTTTCCATTTTATTGTTTCTTTTTAAATCTCTTTAATGATGCTTATAGTTTTCAGTATGTAGGTCCTCCTCATTCTTTGTTAAGTTTATTCCTAGCTACTTTATTCTATTTGTTGTAATTGCAAAAGGGACTTTTTAAATACCCTTTTCTGAAATTTCATTGTTAGTATATAGGAATGCAGTGTTTTTTTGTAAATCGATGTTCTATCTTGCAACTTTACCACTTGTTTATTGTTTCTAATAGTTTTTTTTTTTCTTTTTGGTGGAGTCTTTATGGTTTTCTATATATAGAATCAAGTCATCTGCAAAAAGTGATACTTTTACTTCTTAATTCCCAAATTGGATGTCTTTTATTTCTTTCTCTTGTCTGATTACTCTGGCTAGGATACCCAGTAATATGTTGAATAAGAGTGGTGAATGGATATCCTTGTCTTGTTCCTGATATTAGAGGAAAGTCTTTCAGTTTTTCACCATTGAGTGTGATATGCTGAATGTTTGTCATATATAGCCTGTAGTATGTTGAGATACTTTTCCTCCCATCTTATTGAGTGTTTTTATCACAGATGGGTATTCTACCTTATTAAACGGTCTTTCTGCATCTATTGGTAAGATCATATGATTTTTATCCTTTGTGTTGCTCATATGGTATATTACATTGATCAGTTTGCATATGTTGAAACTTCTTTGTGCCACTGGAATGAACCCTACTCAGTCGTGGTATATGAGGTCTGTCTGGAAAAAGTCCAGCAATTGTTAATATAATGAGAATGGTCTGTGTAATATCGATTTTTTGACAGTTTTAGTAGTATGTTCCTTGGAGAAGGCTTTTTTTGGATTGAAGTAATTGTTCTGTTTGCTCCTTGGATTTGAGAATCTAGCTCTTTCCATAGGTTTGAGGAGTTGTTGTCAACTTTCAGTTTGAATAGGCTTTTCATTGTTTTCTCCATTGCTTCTTCTAATATTGCTCTTTCTGAGGGAGTCAGTTCTCATAGAGTTCTTTCATTTTTTTTTATGCTCAAGTGTGTCTCTTTTTCTCTCTGCATTATTTCTAGATTTCTATCTTTGATATCACTAATTCTTTCCTCCATATGGTCAGCTCTATTTCCTACGCTGGGTAGTTTATTCTTTACTTCTTTTTTTCCTCTACAATTCCTTATATATTCTATAATTATTTTAATGTTGGTAAAATATGATAGCTTTTTTAATAGTTCATTTTTATTGTAGTTTTTCCATTACCTGTTATCTACCCTGTACCCTTTTCCACCTCTAGCCACCCCTGTACCCCTTTCCTTTATAGAGTTCTTTATCTCTAGAATTTCTACTTGGTTCTTTTTTTAAAAGTTTCAATCTCCTTGGTAAAGTACTTGTTTAGTTTTTTTTATTGTGTTTCTGAGTTTGTTAAATTGCCCATATGAGTGTTCTTGAATCTCATTGAGTTTTTTCAGAACCACAATCTTAAATTCTGTCATTTAAATGACATCTTTCGATGTATTTAAGTTTATTTTCAGGAGATGTTATATTGTCTTTATTTTAAATTATACTCTATTCTTTATAGCATTACAGCTGTTTCCAAATTTCCCCCCTTGTCCCCTTCCACACAGCAAGACCCTAACCCCCACCCCCAACTCCCTCAGGCAATCCGTATACTGTTGTCCATGTCAATAGGTCCTGCATACATGTCCTTCGGCTAGTTATTTCCTAACCTGTAGTTTACATCCACATGACTATTCTGTAACTACTAATTTAATAGTGATGTACTCCTTAATCCCTTCACCTTTTTCACCCATCTTCATGACCCTCTCTCATCTGGCTACCATCAAAATATTCTCTGTATCTATGACTGTTTTTTTTTTCAAAGTACATTTTATTGATTATGCTATTATAGTTGTACCAATTTTTACTCCTCTTTAACCGCCCCCTGCCCTGCACCCACTCTACCCTCCAGTGTTCCACCCCCTTAGTTCATGTCCATGGGTTGTGCATATAAGTTCTTTGGTTTCTCTATTTCTTATACTATTTTTAACCTCCACCTGTCTATTTTATGCCTACCAATTATGCTTCTTATTTCCTGTACCTTTCCCTCCATTCTCCCCTTCCACTTCCCCACTGATAACCCTACCTGTGATATCCATTTCTGTGATGCTGTTTCTGTTCTAGTTGTTTGCTTAGCTTTTGATTTCGTTTCTTTATGTTCAATTGTTGATAGTTATGAGTTTGTTGTCATTTTACTGTTCAGAGTTTTTGATCTGCTTCTATTTCTTAAATAAGTCCCTTTGACATTTCATATAGTAAGGGCTTGGTAATGATTAACTCCTTTAACTTTACCTCATCGGGGAAGCACTTTATCTGCCCTTCCATTCTAAATGATAACTTTACTAGATATAGAGTAATCTTGGATGTAGGTCCTTGTCTTTCATGACTTTGAATACTTTGTTCTAGCCCCTTCTTGCCTGTAAGGTTTCTTTTGAGAAATCAGCTGATAGTCTTATGGGCACTCTTTTGTAGGTAACTTTCTCCTTTTCTCTTGCTGCTTTTAAGATTCTCTTCTTGTCTTTAATTTGGTGTAACTTAATTATGATATGACTTGGTGTGTTCCTCCTTTGACCCAATTTCTTTGGGAGTCTCTGAGCTCCCTGGACTTCCTAGAAGTATATATCCTTCACTAGACTGGGGGAGTTTTCTTACATTATTTGTTCAAATAAGTTTTCCATTTCTTGCTCTTCCTCTTCTCCTGGCACCCCTATGATTCAGATGTTGGAGTGCTTGAAGTTGTCCCATAGGTTTCTAAACCTCTCTTCATTTTTTTGAATTCTTGTTTCTTCATTCTCTTCTGATTGGATGTTTATTTCTTCCTTTTGTTCCAAGTCATTGATTTGAATCCTGGCTGCCTTCCTTTCACTGTTGGTTCCCTGTATTTTTCTTTTATTTCACTTTGTGTAGCCTTCATTTCTTCCTTCGTTTTGCAACTGAGCTAATCAATTCTGTGAACAACCTGATTACTAGTGTTTTGAACTCTATGTCAGATAGGTTGTCTATCTCTTCATTGCTTAGCTCTTTTTCTGGGGTTTTGATCTGTTCTTTCATTTAGACCATATTTCTTTTTCTTGGCACACCTATTATGTTGTAAGGGGAAGAGCCTTAGATATTTGCCAGGGAGGGGCAATCCTCTTTGCTGCGTTGTGGTGCTGTCTGTGGGGGAGGGGTCAGAGAGGGAACAATGCCACTCGCTTGTTCTGCTCTAGCCCCACTTTCCAATGAACTCCCTTGCGAGACTGGGAGTTTCTCCCACCACTACAACCCCCACAGTATTTTACAGCTAGAAATTTTGAGCTTCTAGTTTCCCAGTTAGCCATCCCCACCTTGCCTGTGCAGTCCACCACCTTGCTGCAGATCTTCTCTGCCCTGCTGCCTGTCTCTGCCCTCCTACTAGCCTGGATGAATGTTTCTTTAACTCCTTGGTTGCTGGATTTCGATGCAGTTTGATTTTATGGCGGTGCTGGTTGTTTATTGTTTTTAAATTTGTTGTTATCCTTCTTTTGGTTGTGAGAGGAAGTGAAGCATTTCTACCTATGCCTCCATCATGGCTGGAACTCATATGATTTTGTTTTTGTTCTGCTTTTTTTTTTTTTTTTGATTCAATTGTTGATAGATATGTATTTATTGCCATTTTATTGTTCATAGTTTTTATTTTCTTATTATAGAACAATTTTTAACTTTTCATATAATACTGCTTTGGTGATGATGAACTCCTTTAGCTTTTTCTTGTCTGGGAAGCTCTTTATTTGTCCTTTGATTCTAGATGATAGCTTTGCTGGATAGAACACTCCTAGCAGTGGCTTCCACTTTTTATGACTTTGAATATTTCTTTCCAATCCCTTCTAGCCTGCAAAGATTCTTTTGAGAAATTGGCTGATAGTCTTATGGGGTTTCCCTTGTAGGTAACTAACTACTTTTCTTTTGCTGCTTTTAAGATATCCTTTGTGTATTTAAACTTTTCCATTTTAATTATGATGTATCTTGGAGTAGCCCTCTTTGGGTCCATCTTGTTTAGGACTCTCTGTGCTTTCTGAATATGTATGTTTATTTCCTTTAACAAGTTAGGGAAGTTATCTTTCATTATTTTTTAAAATAGGCTGTCTATTTTCTTGTCTCTATCTTCTCCTTCTGGCACCTCTGTGATGTGAATGTTGACATTCTTGAAGTTATCCCAGAGGATCCTTACATTATCCTCATTTTTTAATTCTTTTTTCTCCTTGGTGTTTTGATTACTTTTTTCTTCTTTATATACAAATTGCTAATTTTATTCTTGGCTTATTCCACTCTACTGTTGATTCCCTGTAAATTGTTCTTTATATTAATTTGTGTATCCTCTGTTTCTGACCAGATTTTTAAAATTTTGTTGAAGTCCTCACTAAGTTCCTTGAGCATCCTTATAACCAGTGTTTTGAACTTTGCATGTGATAGATCGCTTACTCCATTTTGCTTAGTTCTTTTTCTGGAGTTTTTACCTGTTCTTTCATTTGGGCCATGTTTCTTTGTCTTCTCATTTTGGCAGCCTCCCTGTGTTTGTTTTTATGTATTAGGTAGAGCTACTATGTCTCCCAGACTTGATAAAGTGGCTTAACATGGTAGGTGTCCAGTAGCATCCAGTGACACAGCTGCTCCTATTTTCCAAGCTGGGTACTCAAGGTGCACTCAGCGTATAGGCTGTGTATGCCCTCTTGGTGTAGTTGAGCCTTGATTGCTGTTAGCATGTTCAAGGTCATCCAGTGCCTCTGTTCTGTCTGGGGTCACATAGCATTAGCAACAAAGTGATTTGCACGTGGCTGCTACTTGTGCTGGGCTGGAGGTACCCAGGATGGCTTTCTAGTGCCAGGCCTGGGGGAATTTAGTGAGAGTTATAGGGCACAGTGAATTCAGATACTACTTATTTGAGAGAGCTTAGGAAAATTTGAAACATGAGCCAAAATAAGCCACTCATATGGAAAAACCTTTGGAAACAGCTTGTGTGGGTCTGAAAATTGGGTGAAGCTGGGTCTCAGTGAATAACCAGGTGGGGCAAACAATGTGAACCAGGTTGATGGAATGATATGGTGACCATCTGCCAGTTCTGTGGCTTTGTGGAGGATGGGCTCAGAAAAGAAACAATGGCCTCTGCCAGCACTTCTCCCTGGAAGAAAGCTGCCCTCCAGCTCTCACCCTGATGCTGGACAATTCAAATTCAGTTCCTCCCTTTAATTCTTGGATGCTGTGGAGTTCAGAGGTAGTTAGTGAGTTGAAGTAAGTTGTTTGTGGGCCTGTTAAGAGGAACTGCCTGGGACTCTAACACTTTGTCTTCCACAGCCTCACTCTGCCCTGGTTTTTACACCCAGAAGTTATGGAGACTTATCTTCCAGGCACTGGAACCCTGGGCTGGGGGTCCTTGCTCCTGAGATATCACTCCTGATTTTTATCTGCCACACATGGATGTGGGGCCAGCCTGTTCCACATCTCCACCCCTCCTCCAGTCTCAATGTGTTTTCTTCTTTAATTTTGTAGGTGTAGGACTTCTATCAGCTATTTCCAAATGATGGTTTTCTGTAGTTTAGCTGTAATTTTGATGTGGTTGTGCAAGGAGGTAGGCCGTGTTTACATATACCATCATCTTAACCAGAAGTCTTTATTTGCTTTGTGAGCTGCCTCATTACATTGATTATTCATGGTATTTGGTGGATTCCTCCTTTATACGCATCTACGTATGAGTGGTACTTCTGTAGGTCAAAAAAAGGAAGTCTCTCTATTGTTTTCCAGTAGGTGGTGCTGAAGCACAAGGTTTTTAGCTCTTCAGTACTCTTGCTTTCCAGATCTTGGGGGTGAAATGAGGTGTGTGTGTTGGAAATTAGCCTATATTTCCTGGGGATTTGGGCATCTCCTTTATGTTTTGGTAGTCTAGGTCCCAAGGGACCAACTTCACTGGGGATTTGATGGGTGGTGGGGTTCCAAATCTGTGAAATCCCAGAGCTGTTCCCTGAGGGCAGATGCCGCTGCTGGCAGTACAGTTATGATATGTAGGAGTAGGGTGAACTGAGGGGATTTGGCTTCTTTCTTTGTTGCTTGGCTCTCCCAGTAATGATGACTCCCAGAACTCTAGGGCATCTTCTATGTGTCTCCACATGACCCCTGAATTATCTGTAGAGTGTGCCCGTCACTCAGGGAAAAATTGTTTTCGTAACACCAATTCTTCAGTTTATAAATAATGTGCTCTGCAGCCTGAAACTCATTGCTACAACTTCTTCTGGGGCCTGCTATGAGCTCTGGGAGGGGGAGAGGAGGTGGTCAGGCTTCCTGCCTTTGTTTCTTTTTCTATAGTGCTGATTGCCAGAGAACTGAGGCCACACCTCTGGGCTTTGTCACTGGACTCAGCTGCACCCCCTACTGCCCACTCTTGCAGGAATAATCACTGACTCTCTTTGCTCTTCCCAGATGAAGGGAATGCATGCAGTGACCTGATCTGTCCCCTCTCTGGCTGAGCACTGCAGTGAACTCCAGCCTGTGAACCCTGACTGTACGGCTGTGTCTGTGGCCCATCTCTGTTCTTCTCCTTTCCCACCTTTCTAGTTTGCTCTCACTTGCCCAACTTCAGATGTTTTAATACATGGATCTCTCAGAAGTGTTTGTGTATTGACCGGTGAATCATTTATTGAATTACAGCTGTTCGAATTGTTGAAACTTTAAGGGGAGAGACCAAGAGGATCTCATGCTGCCTTCCTTTGACGTCACTTCCAGAGACTTTCTGGTCTGTTAAATTTTGAACTGGGCAAAGGTATAAGTTTCTGTCATAGTCTTAGATGCTAAAAATAAACTTTATCCCTTTACACTAGTCACTGACCTCCTGAAGGCAGCCAAACACCTTCATCACTTTGTATGCTTTGTATAAAGTGTAAAGATAAAGAGTAATCTTCATTACTTTCTACTTGTCCTAATGCTAAAATATAATGTAGACTTTCATATAGAGATAATTGAAAAAAATTCAAAACATCCATTTTTAAAAACTGAAGAATTAAGAAGTAGTATTTTTGCTACTTAAATTATATTTCATAATAAATATATATTTCACATATATAATGTTTTTAATTCTAAAATCATGATTAGAGGGCTGTAAAATATACAGTACGTATACTTTCAGGTTTTATAATCTCAATATATGTCTTAGAATAAAACACTTAAAATGCACAACACAAACTATTAAACATCAGAGAGCTCCTTTATTGATAAAATTTAGTGTTGAGAAACTAAACAAAATCAAGAACATATAAATATCTAATGGTATACAGTATAAGTAATTTTTAAAAATGTATTTACTTATTTTTTAATTTTTTCAATTACAGTTAACATTCAATAACAAGTAATTGTTGGAGATGATGCTTTTATACTATATTTTATTGAAATGTAATTGACATATAACATTGTGTAATTTTTAGGTGTGCAATGTAATGATTCAATACATGTATATACTGTGAAGTGATTGCCACAATAAGTTTATTCAATATCCATTACTACACCCAGATAAAAATCTTCCTATGATGACATTTAAGATTTACTCTCTTAGCAACTTTCAAATATACACTACAGGATCGTTAATTGTATTCACCATGCTGAAATCACACACACAGGGCTTATTTATCTTATAACTGGAAGTTTGTATCTGTTAACCACCTTCATCCATTTTGCTAACCTGCTGCCCCACCCCGACTCTCATCTCTGGAAACCACCAAGCTGTTCTTCATATCTGTGAGTTTGATATTTTTAAATTCACACATATATAAGTGATATCATACTGCATTTGCTTTCTATGTCTGTCGTATTTCACTTAGCATAATGCCCTCAAGGTCCATCCATGTATCTATGTTGTTGCAAATATTAAGATCTCTTTCTTTTCTTATGGCTGATAATATTACACTGTCTATCTACCTATCTATCTATCCATCCATCCATCCATTCATCTGTTCATGGACACTTAGGTTGCATTTCTATGTCTAGGTTATTATAAACACGCTACAATGACCATGGGGGTGTGGATATCTTATTAAGGTAGTGTTTTTGTTTTGTTTTTTGTTTTTACTCTGGTTAAATACTAAGAACTGGACTGCTGAATCATAGGTAGTCTATTCTTAATTTTTTGAGAAATCTTCATACTGTTTTCCATAGTGGCTGTGCCAATTTATATTCCAACCAAAATTTCCTTAATTATTATTGAGGTAGATAGAACATGTTCAAATACCTGTTGGCCATCCGTATGTCTTCTTTAAAAAAATCTATTCAGATCCTCTGACCTTTTTAAATAAGTTGTTGTTTTCCTATTGAATTGTGTGAGTTCTTTATATAATTTGCATATTAATCCCTTACCAGACATATGATTTGCAAATATTTTCTCCCATTTCATAAGTTGTTTTTTTTTCATTTTGTTCATCTTTCTGTGTTGTAAATATTTAGTTTATGTTGTCCCATTTGTTTTAGTTTTGGTTACCTGTGCTTTTGTAATGTAATCAAAATAATCATTGCTTATACCAGGAGTGTCCAATCCACAACCCATGGGCCACATGTGGCCCAGGATGGCTATGAATGTAGCTCAGCACAAAATCATAAATTTACTTAAAACATTATGAGGGTTTTTTTTTTTTTTTTTTTTTTTTTTGTGATTACGTGTTGCAATGCATTTAATATGTGGCCCAAGACGACTCTTCTTCCAATGTGCCCCAGAGATGCCAAAAGGTTGGACACCCCTGGCTTAGACCAATGTTAAGGAGTTTACCCTTCTATGTTTTCTTCTAGGAGTTTTATGGTTTCACATTGTACATTCAACTCTTTAACGCATTTTGAGTTGATTTCTCTACATGATGTAAAATAGTAGTCCAGTTTCATTCTTTGCATGTGGTGGTCCAGTTTTCCCAACATCATTTACTGGAGAGCTTATTCTTTCTCATTGTATATTCTTTCTCTTTGTCATATATCAAATGACCTTATATGTATGGGTTATTTCTGGGCTTCCTATTCTGTTCCTAACAGAATAGCATAATGTGTGTCTGTTTTTATGCCAATACCATACTGTTAGATGTGCTTAAAGCTTTGTAATACAGCTTGAAATCAGGTAGTGTGATGCCTCCAGCTTTGTTCTTCTCAAGATTGTTTTGATATTGGTATCTTTGGCAATTTTGTACAATTTTAAGATTGTTATTTTCTTTTAGTGAAAACTACCATTGGAATTTTGGTAGGGATTGCATTGAATTTGTAGACTGCTTTGTGCAGTATGGACATTTGTACAATATTGATTCTTTCAGTCTGTGAGAAAATTTTTCCATTTTTTGTGTCTTCAATTTTTTTTATCAATGCCTTATAGTTTTTAGGGTTTCGCTTTTTGGTTAAATTTATTGCTAGGTATATATAATTGTTGATGCAATTATAAGTGGGATTTTTTTAAACTTCTCCTTCTGATAATTCATCATTAATGAGTAAAACAACTGATGTTTGTATATTAATTTTTTAACTTGCCACTATACTGAATTTGTTTATTAGTTCTAATAGTTTATTGGAGGAGTGTTTAAGGCTTTCTATATAATATTATTCCACCTGCAAATAGATTTTTACTTTTATCTTTACAACTTGGATGACTTTTATTATTTATTTATTTATTTTTCCTAATTGCTCTGACCTGGAATTCAGTAACATGATGAATAAAAGTAGCTAGCGTGGCATATTTGTCTTATTCCTAGTTATAAAGAAAAGGCTTTCCACTTTTCATCATTGAATATGATGTTAACTGTGTGCTTGTCAATATATGACAAGCTTTTATTATGTTGAAGTACATTCCCTCTATACTGAGTTTATTGAGTTTTTATTGTGAATGGATGTTCAATTTTTGTCAAATACTTTTTTGTATCTACTTAGATCATATGCTTTGTTATCCTTCATGTTATCAATCATGGGTGGATCTGCAGATGTTAAAACATCCTTGCATCCTTGGAATAAATCACACTAAATCATAATGCATGATTCTTTGAATGTATTGTTGAATTCCATTTGCTTACATTTGTTGAGGATTTTCATACCTATGCCTTTCAAGAATATTGTACTATAATTACCTTTCCTTGGAGTGTCTTTGTCTGGTTTTGGCATCACAGTAATGCTGGCCTCATAAAGTGAGATTGTAAGTGTTCCCTTTTATTTTTGGAATATTTTGAGAAATGTAGATATTAATTGATTTTTAAATGTTTGGCAGAATTTACAAGTGAAGCCATCTGGTCCTGGTTTTTTGTTTGTTGAAATATTTTTGATTATTAATTCAATGACCTTATTAGTAACTTATTATGAATTATTTTGTTTCATAAAATATGCTGTTTCATGGAGAATGTTCCATGTGTTTGAGAAGAATGCATATTGTGTTACTTTTGGATGGAATGTTCTGTAACTGTCTTTTAAGTTAAAAAAATCAATCAAATTTAGAGAGAGAGAAAGAGATTTGTTGTTTCACTTATTTATGCATTCATTGGTTATTTCTTATATTAATATGTGCCCTGACCAGAGATGGAACTTGCAACCTTGACACATCAGGATGATGCTCTAACCCACTGAGCTACCTGGCCAGGGTTCTTGCTACCTTCCCTTTGAATCCATGAACACAAGCCCTGCTGGCTACTAGAAGCAGGCTATCAATAGATGTGTCTCCTGGATGGTAGCCACAAAAGCTGGGGGTGCCAGACATGCACAAACTCTCCTTTTTGGGGATATCAGTGACCTGTATTTGGACAAGGAGAGTATGAAGTTGGCTTCCATTGGCCTCTCTGGTCTCTGGAAAGTATTGCAATTGGCCTTAGATGTGTGTTAAATAAGAAGCCTGCACTCCAAATTAAAAAAAAAAAATTTTTTAAGCAAATATGCTATTTTCACAGAAAGACCAGCTTGAATCAATCTGTTGCCTCTGTGCTGGGCCCTCAGGGTTTAGCCATGGTGAACATGAGACCTCTATTAACTGTCTCTGAGTTTGCTATAGCTTTGTGGGACGTGGACACAAGCCCCCTTGGCTTTCAAAGCTAGGTGTTTTGGCAGCACATCATGCAGGGAGAAATCTTAAAAGTGGGGGCACCAGATGTGATGCTCAAACCCTTTGATCCTCAGGGAGAAGCTGGGAGTTCTGAGTTCCCTCCTGTTTGTATGTCATTGTGTCAGGAGTGGAGTTTATGGTTATGAAGCATTACAGACTCTTCTACCTATTTCAATATGAATATTCTCTCATTTGTCCAGTGTGTAGGAGTCACACCACTAGTTTCTGGATTTTGTTCACAGGGCATTCATTGTTCTGTACGTAGCTACAGATTCAGTGGGTCCATGGGAGGGGATGAGTTTAGGAGCATGTTGCATCACCATCTTACACTGGACCATTATAAATACTTGTATTTTTTAATCAAATTCATTACTCTGCTAGTACAATTCATGTTTTAAATCTACAAATAGAAAGGAAATTTCTAAATAGATAAACATGGATTCAACAGGTATATTATAAAACTTAGCAGTTTTCTCAAAACTTCTTTTATCTATAAGGAAATCACTATTGTTTTTTTATAAATCCTCACCTGAGGATATGATTACTAATTTGAGACAGGGAGAGAGGCAGAGAGAGAGAGCGGGGGGTGGTGGAGGAGAGAAACATCAGTTGGTTGCCTGCTAAACTCACCCTGACCAGGGATTAAACCCTCGATCTTCATATGTGTCCTGACCAGGGATCTAACCCATAACCTTTTATTATACAGGATGACACTCTTAACAGTTGAGCCACCTGGCCAAGGCGACACTATTGGTTTATGTTGTTGTTGTTTGATTTGATCTTTATTGTATTTTTTCCATTACCATTTAGTATCCTTATAGCCCACTCCCCCCAGCAAACACTATACTGTTGTCTATGTCCATGACCTATTTCCTTTTTGCTCAATCCCTCCACCCCTAGCCTCCCCACCCCTTACTAGCTGTCATTATCCTTGTTAGTTTAGTTTGTTCATTACATTCCACATATGGGTAAAATCATATGGTATTTGTCTTTCTCTGATGATTAGTGACGTTGAGCATCTTTTCATATGTCTATTGACCATCTGTATGTCCTCTTTAGAGAAGTGTTTATTCAGGTCCTTTAGCCATTTTTTAATTGGGTTGTCTGTTTTCTGTCGTTGACTTTTGTAAGTACTTTACAAATTTTGGATATGAACTCCTTAGAGCTGTATCAGCAAATATGTCCTCCCATTCTGTGGGTTGTCTTTTTATCTTGTTGATGTTTTCCTTTGCTGTACAACAACTTTTTAGTTTGATGTAATTTGTTCATTTTTTCTTCTGTTTCCCTTGCCTGGAGAGACAAACATGTCTGATAAACAATTACTAAAAGCAATGTCTGAGATTTTTCTGCCTATTTTTTTGTACAATATGTATGGTTTCAGGTTTAACATTTAAGTCTTTGATCCATTTTGAACTTATTCTTGTGTGTGGTGTAGGAAAGTGGTCTAGTTTCATTTTTCTGCATGTATGTGTCATTTTCCCAGCACCACTTATTAAATAAACCATCTTTATCCCATTGTATGTGCTTGCTTCCTCTGTCAAATATTAGTTTACAATAAAGGTTTAGGTTTATTTCTGGGCTCTCTATTCTGTTCCATTAATCTATGTGTCTATTTTTATGCCAATATCATGCTGTTTTGATTACTGTGGCCTTATAGTATAGTTTGATATTAGGTAACTAGATTCCTCCAACTATGCTCTTCTTTGTCAGGATTGCTGTTCTCACATGAGGTCCTGTGTGGTTGCACAAAAGTTTTTGAGTATTTATTCTAGTTCTATGAAATATGTCATTGGTATCTTGATAAGGATTGCATTGAATCTGTAGATTGCTTTGGGTAGTATAGACATTTTAATGATGTTAATTCTTCCTATCAATGAACAAATTATGCGCTTCTGCTTATTTGTACCTTCTACAATATCTTTCTTCAGTATCTTATAATTTTCCGAGTACAAGTCTTTCATATCCTTGGTTAGGTTTATTCCTAGGTAGTTTATTCTTTTTGAAGCAACTATGAATGGAGTCGTTTGCTCAATTTCCTTTTCTGTTAGTTTGTTATTGGCATATAAAAATGCAACCGATTTCTGAACATTAATTTTGTATACTGCTACTTTGCTAAATTTATTTATGAGTTCTTGTAGTTTCTTGGTGGAATCTTTGGGGTTCCGCAGTATCATGTCATCTGCAAATAATGACAGTTTTATTTCTTCCTTTCTAATTTGGATATGTTTTATTTATTCTTCTTGTCTGATTGCTGTAGCTAGGACTTCCAGTACTATGTTGAATAAGAGAGGTGGAAGAGGACATCCCTCTCTTGTTCCTGGTCTTAAGGGGAATGCTTGTAGTTTTTGCCCATTGAGTATGATGCTGGTAGTGGGTTTGTCATATATGGCCTTTATTATGTTTAGGTATGTTCCCTCTATTCTCACTTTGTTGAGAGTATTTATCGTAAATGTATACTGGATTTTATCAAATGACTTCTGCATCTATTGATATAATCAAGTGGTTTTTATCCTCCACTTTGTTTATGTGGTGAATCACATTTATTGATTTGAAAATGTTGTACCTACCTTGCATTCTTAGAATAAATCCCTCTTAATCATGGAGTAAGATATTTTTGATGCACTGCAATATTTGGTTTGCTAATATTTTGTTTAGGATTTTAGTATCTATAATTCAGGGATATTGGCTTATAATTTTCTTTCTTTGTAGTATCTTTATCTGGTTTTGGGATTAGGATAATCCTGGCCTCATGAATGAGTTTGGAGCCTTTCCTCCTCTTGAATTTTATGAAACAGTTTAAGAAGGAGAGCTATTAGCTCTTCTCAGAATGTTTGGTATACTTCACCTGTGAAGCCATCTGGTCCAGGGCTTTTGTTTGTTGGGAGATTTTTGATTACTGCTTCAATTTCACTAAATGTAATCTGTCTATTCAGACTCTCTGATTCTTCCTGAGTCAGTTTTGGAACATTGTATGTTTCTAGGAATTTATCCATTTCATCCAGGTTAAGAGTGTGTTGGCATATAGTTGTTCATAGTATTTTCTTACAATCCTTTGTGTCAGTTGTTATTTCTCCTCTTTATTTCTGATTTCATTTATATGGGTCCTTTCTCTTTTTTTTCTTGATGAGTCTTGTTAAAGGTTTGTCAATCTTGTTTATTTTTTCAAAGAGCCAGCTCTTGGGTTTATTGATCTTTCTATCATTTTTTAGACTCTATTTTATTTATTTCTGCTATGATGTTTTCTATTTTCTTGCTTCTACCTACTTTGCACTTGGTTTGTTGTTCTCCTTCAAGTTCCTTTAAGTGTAAAGTTAGATTGTTCATTTGAGCTTTTTCTTGGTTTTTGAGATAGGCCTGTAATGCTATGAATTTCTCTCTTAAGATTGCTTTCTTTATGTGCCACAAATTTTGGACTATTGTGTTCTCATTCTCATTTGTTTCAAGGTATCTATTGATTTCTTCCTTGATCTTGTTGATGACCCATTCATTGTTTAATAACATGTTATTTAGTTTCCATGTCTTTGTGTGTCTTTCAGTGTTCTTCCTGTGATTGATTTTTAAATTCATCACATTATGGTCAGAGAAGATGCCTGATATGATTTCAATCTGCTTAAATTTATTGGGACTTATTTTTTGTCCTAACATGTGATCTACCCTAAAAAATGTTCCATGTTCCTGAAGGGTATGTATATTCTGCTGCTTTCGGGTGAAATGCTCTGAAGACACCAGTTAAATACATTTGATCTATTGTGCTGTTTAAGGCTATTGTCTCCTGTAGATTTTCCTCCTGGAAGGTCTATCCATTGAAGTCAATGGGGTATTAAAATCCCCAACGATGACTGTATTTCTGTCGGTCTCTCCCTTTATGTCCATTAAGATTTGTTCGACATATTTAGGTGCTCCTATGTTGGTTGCATAAATGCTTGCTAGGGTTATATCCTCTTGTTGGGTTGTTCCCTTTATCATTAGTAGTGTCCTTCTTTGTCTCTTATTATAGCCTTGGTTTTAAAGCCTGTTTTGTTGGATATAAGCACTGCTACTCCAGCTTTTGTTTTTTCTCTTCTTTTTGCATGGAATATCTTTTTCCATTCCTTTACTTCTAGCCTGTGTGTGTCTTTCAACCTGAGATGGGTCTCTTGGAGGCAGCATATATATGGTTCTTGTTTTCTTATCCATTCAGCTATTCTATGTCTTTTGGTTGGAGCATTTAAGCCATTTACATTTATGGTGATTAATGATAGATATGTACATAATGCCATTTTTATTAGACTATTTTCCTGTGTTTATTTTTCTTTCTCCTCTTCTTCTTAAAGCACGCCTTTTAACATTTGTTGCAGTACTGGTTTGTTATTAACAAACTCCTCTAGATTTTTCTTGTCTGGGAAGCTCCTTATTTCTCCTTGGATTTTAAATGATAGCCTTGCTAGGTAAAGTATCCTTGGTTGTAAGTCCTCGCCTTTCATCACCTTGAATATTTGATGCCACCTCCTTCTGGCCTGCAATGTTTCTATTCAGAAATCATATAACAGTCTAATTGGTTCTCCCTTGTAGGTAACTACCTGCTTTTCTCTTGAGGATTTTGGGATTTTCTCCTTGTCTTTAAGCTTTGTCATTTTAATTATGTTGTATCTTAGTGTAGGCCTCTTTGGGTCCAACTTGTTTGGAATTCTCTGAACTTTCTGGACCTGTGTTTTTTTCTTTCACCAGATCAGGGAAGTTTT
Source organism: Glossophaga mutica (assembly GCA_039655065.1). NCBI lineage: Eukaryota > Metazoa > Chordata > Mammalia > Chiroptera > Phyllostomidae > Glossophaga > Glossophaga mutica. The sequence goes on along the minus strand of CM077304.1, from coordinate 167,051,691 downwards.
CAGTCATTATTTCTTCAAATAGGTTCTCGATCCCTTGCTCATTCTCTTCTCTTTCTGGTATTCCCATGATGTGGATGATGTTACATTTCATGTTATCCAAAATGTTTTTTAAGCTCTCCTCATTTTTAAAAATTTATTTTTCTTTTTGCTGCTCTGCTTGGGTGTTATTTTTTACCTTGTCTTCCAAATCACTGATCTGATCCTGTGTTTCATCTAACTGGCTGTTTATTCCTTTCAATGTATTATTTATTTCAGATATTGCATTCTTCATTTCTGCCTGGTCATTTTTTTATGGTTTCTATGTATTTTTTTCATGCTGTTGAGTATCCTTGTAATATTTACTCTAAACTCTGTATGTGATACTTGCTTGCTTCCAATTCATCTAGTTCTTCTGAAGAATTCTCTTGTTTTTTCATTCAGGGTCTATTGGGAACTGTTCTGCCTGGTTTCAGGAGTTGTAACCCCCCATGACTAAGGCTGAGTGAGAGACCTTCAGACTGTGAACCACTAAGGAGACAAAGCTTATCTTTCTGGCAGGAGCGCTGCTTTTGCTTCATCCATAACTGGCCCCCAATGCTTGGTCGGGGTTAACCAATGATGAGTAAGATTCCCTCAAGGGAGGGGTTGCCTAAGACAGGCACAACCACTTGGAAGGCCCTGAAGGAAGGACTTGGGGGGCTGCAGCAAAGAGGGGGTGATGGACCCTCACCCCCTGGCTATCCTGACATAGCCTGAGTCCTCAATCCATCTGGGAGAAGTTTTTCGTATCTCTTGCTTCCTGGTCTTAATCCACTTAAGCCTGAAACTATGACGGAGGGTGGTGCAGCCTTGGGTCTGAGCAGGAAATGAGATTGTCTCCCAAAGTTTTGTACCCCCTTAGCTGACAGACTCTGTCTCAGATTAAAACCTCAGAGTTCTTTGAAATGTTATCTATCGTTTGACCCTTGCTGTCTGACATTGATTGATGACCTTTACCTGTATTCCTGTGTATTACAAACCTAATAAAAACCATTGAGGAAGGGGCTCTTGGCCCTTCTCCTTTGAGAGATTGGCCACCTCTCCTCCCCAAGCAGATCATGTCTTGGTAGACTTATTTTCATCCATGGCGACGAATGGGGCTCTGCGGGCGGAGCCTTGCTACAAGGGTCTGTTTCTGTATCTTCCCATTTTGGCTGTTTCTTTGTATTTTTTGACTGAGCTGTTAAACTAATCAACTGTTAAACTGATCAGTTTTTAAACTAATTAATTTGTAATCAGCAGCCAAGCTTAAGCACCACAGGTAGAACAGAATAATTTTTGTGGGCGGGGCTATTGCTTCCCTCAGGCTGAAGCCACTTGGAGAGGAGTGTTCTGTCTGAAAAGATGGCTGCAGTCTTGGTGTGGTGAAGTGGTTTCTTCTGTCTGTCATTGGTTATAAGTCTCCTTCCAGCTCTTGTTCAATTAGTTTTTCAGGATGCTTTCTCTATGATTTTGTTGTAATGCCAGACTGGTTCTGGGAAGAGGTTAGTATAGCTTCCACTTAATTCTCTGCCATCTTGACACTCCCAAGGCAACACTATTGTTAATGAATCTACCCAGGGTTTTTTTGTTTCTCAGGGGTCCTGAAGTTCTAGTGGCTTTCTAAGTTTGTTACTGCACTCAGGCAGTACTGGAAACATCTTGTAGAGTCAAAGGTGTCATGTAGAATGATCAGGAGTGATCTTCTAGGAAACTAGGCCACTGGGCCTGCTGGTTGGCACAACCAACATTGCAGCATTGTTTCATCTAGCTGGTAATTAACAGTCCATGAAACAGAGATTTTATAGGATTCATCTCAACTTCAAAGAGAACCTGTGGGTAAGTGTATGGTTTTCTAAAACACAGCCATCCAAATTTAAAGAGTTCCCTTATTTTGGAAATGTACTAAGGCAACTATTAATATGTGGTACTAAGGTAACATGAACTATTGCATGTGGCTCTGTTCTAATCTCAAGGTTATCACAAATTGGGGAGAACACAGCTGAAGTGATATAGGCAGGTAAAGTAATAGAATCACTAAAGTGATTTCTAGAGAGAAGGGGTAAGAAACATAAGTTTTGTTTCTTCTCTTTCCAAATTAAGGTCAGTATCATGAGGACAGATGCCCAAAGAAGTAGCCTTTCACCAGTTGATTCCTAATTTCAAGATATGAGCTGATGACCATCTTTATCATTTTGCTGTCAGGAAGGGAGGCATCTGTAAATAACAAGGCTTCACCAGTGCCATCAGTCAAAGTTGTTATATTTGTGGTTGTTGATGTGTCTTTATCTGCATAAATGTCTACTCTTTATAGAGAAATGATAATAAGTACATACCTTCCAGAAGATCAATTTGCTGATGAATCTGTATTTTATCTATCTAATATAGTAAAAAAAAATAGCTTTAAATACATGTCATATTTTTTAAGCTGACCAAATTAAGAATCATTTTTTATATTTTTAAGAATGCATATAGATATAAATATCTGTCAATATTTTCAATATTTAACAACAGTTTATATTACTTTTTTGTTTTATTTATTATTTTTTAAAATATATTTTATTAGTTTATATTACTTTTAATTGTAAAACTAAAGTTCAATAACTTATAATTTAAAAAAGATCTTGGGTGTGTTCACTATTAAAGGGAGCAAATGACTTATACAGGAATCTCTATAAAAATAAGAAAATACTTAAAATAAGAAAACATTCCTTCTAGAAGATGTTTAGGAGATAGGAACACCTTTTCATCCATTTAAGGAACTTTATAAATATCAAATTTTTTTAAGTATACTTGATATGATTATTTGTAGTAAACAATGACTTGCCCTACATATTATGTGAGTCCTCATTTAAAAAAAATTTACTTATTGTATTTGTTGAATATGTAAACTACTAAAATTTGTATAAAATATTTTACTCAAGTGCATATGGGAAATTAAGTCAATAAATAAAGTACAAAAGAGACCACTTATTTATTGAAAAATGATTTGCTATTGTAAGAATATTTGTTTATTTATTTAGACATTGAACACATTAGAATTTGTACTTTATCTATGAAATTCTTAATACCAAATATGAAACTTCACATTGGTGAGATAAACTATCATGTAGTATATTAAAATCCAAGATGTTATTATTTTTTTTTTTTTGGTGATGTTGACCCTGAGAAAGAAGATACTTATCAGGAAGGGATCCTGGTGGCTAATTGGTCTCTAATTTTTAAAAAGAGTCTAGTAGCTGTTTCTAAGCAGGGTCCTTTTATGCAAGCCACACTTCAGAGAGAAGTTTGCACCAAACTTCCTGCCTCCCACACTGAATTGCCTTTCTTCACTGTTCCTGTCCTCTGAGCCAGACTGTATAAGGGAATTCCTGAAATTGTATTTCAACCAATAGGACTGAGTCCCTCTCCATTTAGAGCTGCATAGCTATATTCTTTTCAGTATCTTTACAGACCAATCAGAATAGCTCCATTCTGACCAATTAGGACAGGACAGCTTTTAGGATTAATCAACCTGTGAGGATTTAGAATCCTCATTTGCATGAGAACAGACCAATTAGTGAAGAGTGGCAGGGACTTCTTTCTACTTTAGTCATCTCCCTTTGGCTCAGGGAGCATAATTTCCCTTTCCACCAAACACTGAAGGCTGAGTTTCCCTGGCTAGAGCTGAAACACCAAAGATGTCTCACCAGACCATAATGGAGTGGATTGGAGTAGAGTGGAACAGAGAAGAGCAGGTGAGCTCACTGGCTCTAAGTGGACTGGGGTGGAGCAGAACTTTCTAGCCAAAGAGAGGCTCACACTTGGGATGCCTCACAGCCATGCTGTTCCACAGCTGTGCTATTTCATAATTAGTTGTAACACTATTGAGTGGTTGCACAGCAATGCTGAATCTCAATTGGGTTGTTTGCATTGATTAGTTTCCTTCTTCACTGCACCCCATATAGAGGATTCTTGTTGGCACTGAACTGGCACTAACGACTATCAGGTGATAGTAGTATCTATAAAATTGGGTTTTACATAGAACAAGAGCATTATAAAATACAGTTTTGTTAATTAAAATAAAAAGTGGATCTTATTATATACAAAATACTAATTCCTTTTTTGGTACCATTTATTGAAACTCAACGGTAAATTGAGTTTGATCTTTCTTCCCAATTCCTAGGAAATTACTCAGTGTTGGGATTAAAGAGCCTGGGATACAGAACCAAGGTTCCACAAGTAAAAAACGATTCCCACTTCCTTGGCGTTTTGATGTTGAACAAATCACGTAACTTCTCTGGACCTCAATCTCCTCTTTTGTAAATTGGTAACAATTATAGCACCTATATATCATGGAGTTTTTGAAGGAATCAAATGAGTTAATACTTGTATTATACTTAGGAACAAAGACTTGAAAATAGTGCTTAATAAATTTTTACTATTGACTATTACCACAGATTATATTCAATATCATAGAAAACACAATTTCCTAAGGCATTTGTAGTTTGATTTAGAAGTAAACCTGACCTAGAGGAATTAGAGTAATTTGTTAGCAAAAATGTTTTACCATTTAAACTGTTGCGAGTCATTTGTTAATAAGTAAATCGGAAGCATGGTTTTATTTTTATGACTCTTTTATGAATTGGAAATTACCTCAGTTAAATATTCCAACCCTGGCGGACAGTCCAGTAAAGGTGGTGGTGCTGGCATCCACAGTGGCCCTGCAGGTTCCCCTGCCTGATTGTACCCTGGCTGGTGTTGGACAGGGAAGTCCGCTAGAGCAGCACTTGAACAGCCAGGTGTTGGGACTGAACTGTTAACTTGGGGGCCAGGGTAGGCATCCTGGGGGCCGGGATGGACCCTATATCCTTGAGGTTCTGAAATAGGAACAAGTAAAACAGTTTGTCTCTGAGAAGAAAAATAGAAACATCAGTACATTTAGAATTGCCCTAGTTATCTGTAAACTAAAATTTTAGCTCAAGAATACTGTTTCAACAAGGCTTAAAATTTGTATTATTGTCTTTCAGCAAGTTTTCTATTAAATATCAGTGATTTTATATATACTTCCATTCTGAAGGTGGTGGAATGTGAATCAAGTCAGCCTAAGTCTTACCATTGCTATTAAAAATTTAGATGTAAATGCTTAAAATCTAAAAAAAAGGAAGAAAATCAACAATGATCTAGAGTCACCTACATAAAGATTCTGGAATTTCTTCATGGGAAAAAGAGATGGCATTGGGAAGAGGGACCATAATAGTGACTTTGAGCCAGTGCTTCCAAGACCAAAACACTCCACAAAAAGTTATATTTTGGAATTCTAACAAATGACATCTCTTATGTGTATAGAACTGGGACCAGTTGTGCCCCCTCAAGTGATATTTGGCAAGGTGTGGAGGTGTTTTGGTTTTTGGAAGGGAAGGGTGATACTGACCAGGAATGCTACTAAATGTCTTAAAATGCCCAAAATGGAATCTTTGAAAAAAAATTATCTATCCCAAAATATTATAGTGCCACTGTTCAGAAACCCTGATATAGAAGTGAAAGAATGTCATCCATTTATTACGCTCCAGATACTTTTCTGGATTAACATCTGCAAGAAGTTTTAATCCATGGGGCAACCCATTCCTGAGACACTCCACATGAAAACAAAAGCCCACTATGATATTCAAATTACAGATTTAAATTTCACAATTTAGTACCATCAGCATTATGGGAGTAGAATTAGAACCAAGGTAGGTAAAAATGTTATTATGACAAAGCTGTCTTAAGTTCTTAATAAGCACAGTGTATACTGTGTATACTCTATATTTCATGTGAATTTTGACTACGCTGGAGCTTCATAGTTTATATGTATAATGCATAGAATAACAATTCCATAGCAATGGAATATAATTTGAAAGGACTGTGCTCCACAATATTTTAAAAAGCTGGTTTCCACAATATTTTAACAGTAAAGGCCATGCAGTAAATTTAACTTAGAATATGCAATTTGTAAATACTCTTAATGGAACACTGATGAAAAATACATATATAATTAAAAAGTAAGAATAAGAAGAGAGCTTAAATCTCATTCTCATGTCTTCTAAACACTATAGTTTTTATAATTAATTCCTTCTAAAACAAACAAGTATTTACAGATGATCTATAATCTGACTCTGGTCTAGAATCAGAGGATATGGCTATTGATAAGTTAAACTGCTCTCACAGAGTTTACAGGCAACTTCTGGGAGATAGAAAATAAGTTTTTAAAAAAAATTTCATATTGAATTGGAGAAAATGCATGGGGAGAGGGAAAAGTATCAACTAGTTGCTTTTAAACAGGTAAAATTTAAGCTGAGAACTAAACGGTGAGAAGGGAAAAGCTTTGTATGACAACCTGGTGAGGAATGTTCTAGGAGGAAGGAAAACTAAATGCAAATTCCCCAATTTAGGAATGAATTTGGCATGTTTGAGAAAGAGAGGAACATCTTAAGGGAGAGAAAGAATAGAAGCAGTTGTCAGTAAAGAAATAGGAGTGGTTTATCTAGGGAGTCCCTTAATAAGGAGTTTGGATTTTACTCCAAGTGTGTCTGTTACAGGCACTAGAGGATTTCAAGCAGAACAGTGAGTTCCCTGACCTGAGTTATATCTTAACAAGTTTTAGGAGTGCTGGGCACTGGAATTTAAAATCAGAAGCACAGATAAAAATCGTTCACTCACCGCCTAATGGGAGAGAGAACTTTATACTCACCTTTACTGTAAGGGGATACAATGCTATAGTGATTAATTAATTAGAATTGAAGGTAAGTAATTTGAAGGAAGGGGCCAGTGTTGTGACTATATTTGCCAAAGGAAGGTGTTTGGATGAGGAGAAAGGGAAGGAGTGGGGACCACTTCCCCGAGGACCAAGGGATAAAAGGAGGTGAGTAGGCCAGTAGCACAGAACATTTCAGAGACAAGCACTGGCATAGCAACAAACATAGGGCCCTTCAAATCAGACAAAAGGACCCATTTACCGGAACAGCAGAGAGCCAGGTCTAAGAGGATCTTAAAGGGAAGGCAGGGAGCCCCCAGCACCTGGTAGTCAAATTAAACATTTTGGTTCCCAGCTTAAAAGTAATGGGAAGCCAACAGAGACTGAATACTGTCTGTAATATGAAGAGACTTGTATTTTTAAAGAACCACTAGGAAGGTGGAGATGTGAGTTAAAATAATTTACAAATCACAGGACTATCACGTTGTCTTAAATATGTATTTTTTAACTTTGACATATATTTACAGACATACATTTTATTTCTATTTTTGCACACACCTACATACAAATACATGTAATGGTTCATATGATCCTGAAAAGTTAAAAAGTCATTATGAGCATGGCCAAATATAACACTGTTAAGTGATTTGAAGCTTCCTAAAGTTTGTAGCAAATAAAACAGCTTAATACTTCACAAATTTACTTTTAACACACTTTGCATTTTTCAAATGAATAAAATTAAGTCTATAACAATCATTAAGAGAGAATGATAAAACTTCATGAGGGAAAGGTGCGATTGGGGGTCCTGAGAGGATCTAATAAATCTGGTGAGGCTGTAGTTGTGGTGAAAAATAAACATCATTTGTCTATATTAATAAAGATAAAAAGGAGAATAAAGATCATTTCAGAAAACCAGATTTTTTTATGGTACGCCTTTTTTTTAAAGACAATTTTTTTAACTTTACAATGAAATTGTGAGGGAAGTCCACGGTTTTCCCACATACCCCATTTCACATACGCATAGCATCCCCTATGAGCAGCATCACTCAACAGAATGGTTCATCTTCCCCAAGGATGCACCTACGTTGCTACAACATCATAATCAACAGAAGTCCCTTGTTTACCTTACGGGTTACTCCTGGTTGTGAATATTTTATGGGTATGCACAAATGTATAATGATATACCACCATCACTGTAATGTCACAAAGAGTATTTTAACTGCCCTAAAAATCCTCTGTGCTATGCCAAGTTATCCCTCCTGCAACATGCACCCCCACCCTCCTACCCTCCCTCCGTAAAAACTGATTTTTTTCTCTCTCCCTACAGTTTTCCTTTCCCAGAATGGCATACAGTAGGAATTATACAGCATATAGCTTTCTCAGATTGGCGTCTTTCACTTACTAGTATGCATTTAAAATTTCTCAATGGAATTTCATGAAAGCATTTTCATGGTTTAATTTGATAGTTCATTTCTTTTTTAACACTGAATAATATTCCATTGTTTGGATGTACCACAGTGTATTTATCCATCCACCTCCCAAAGAATATCTTGTTTACTTCTAAGTTTGGATAATTATGAATTAAGCAACTATAAACATCAAGGATCAGGGTTTTTTGTGGATTTATTTTCACCTTCTTTAGGTAAATATCAAGGAGTGTAACATTTCATGGTAAGAATCTGTTTAACTTTGTAAGAAACTGCCAAACTGTTTTCCAAAGTGGCTGCACTATTCTGAATTAACTGCAGTAAGGTATGAGTGTTCCTGCTGCTCCTCATGCTCACCAGCATTGGGTATTGTCAGTGGTCTGGATTTTGGCCATTCTAATAAGTACGCAATGGTATCTCATTGCGGTTTTTATTTGTATTTTCCTGATGACATGGAATGTGGAGTATCCTTTCATGTTTATTTCCCATCTGTATTTCTTCTTCAGTGAGGTGTCCTTTAAGTTCTTTGGACCATTTTTAATACCTTTTTTGTTTTCTCATTGTTGAGTTTAAGAGTTCTTTGCATATTCTTGTTAACATTCCTTTCTCAGATGTGTCTTTTGCAAGTATTTCCTCCCAGTCTGTGGCTTGCCTTCCAATTCTCTTGCTATTGTCTTTTGCAGAGCAGAAGTTTTTAATTTTAATGAAGTCCGTCTTATCAATCATTTCTTTCATGGAATATGTTTTTCATGTTCTATCTGAAAAAACATCACCATACCCATAATCACCTAGACCAGCAATTTTCAACTGATATGCTGCAAGAAGTTTTAAAACATGCAATACCTCACTATTTAGTCAGGGGTACTCACCTCTTTTCCCTTCCATTGTCAAACAAAAAAGTGACAACAGCCAGCACAACAATTTCATCTGGTGTGAATGAATCAAAATTACACCTTTTTTTTTTTGGTCAGATGGGCAAAAAAATCTAGTTTTGGTGTGCCGCAGAATTTCAGTGATTAGTTTACTATGTTCCATGAGATGAAAAAGGTTGAAAATTGCTGATCTAGGCTTCCTTCTATGTCATCTCTAATGGTGTTAGTTTCACATTTTACATTTAGTTCTGTAATGCATTTTGAGTTAATTATTGTGAAACTGTAAGGTCTGTATCTAGATTATTTTTTTTTGCATGTGGATGTTTAATTGTTCCAGCAACATTTGTTAAAAAGACTGTCTTTGCTCCATCATATTGCTTTGGCTCCTTTGTCAAAAAACAGTTGCCAATATTTATAGTGTCTAATTATGAGCTCTCTGTTTTGTTCCATTGATCTATTTGTCTATTCTTTTACCAATACCACACTGTCTTGATTACTGTAGCTACAGAAGTACATTCTGTTGTTAGGTTAGCATCAGTTCTTTGACATCCTTCTCAGGATTTTGTTCTTGATATTTTCTCCTAATATGTATTTTTTCTCTTTAGAACATTAATTTTGAAAAAAATGTATTTTATTGCATGCTTAATTAATATGCATCTAATTTAAAATATTCTTTTTTTAATAAGTTTTTATTTATTTCATTTTTAGAAAGAGGGGAGGGGAGGGAGAAAGAGAGGGACAGAAACATCAATGTGTGGTTGCCTCTCATGCACCCCATACCTGGGACCTGGCCTGCAGGCCAGGCATGTGTCCCTACTGGGAACTGAACCAGAGACCCTTTGGTTTGCAGGCCTGCACTCAATCCACTGAGCTACACCAGCCAGGTAATTTAAAATATTCTTGATAGAAAAAAATCTAGAGCATAATGATTGGAATTTATTTAAACCTATACACTTTTGTATGTTATGAAACATGTATCAAGAGATCTAGCTAAGAATTTTATTATAATGAATGACATATTAAAGTTATTATCTATTAATTAGTGTGACTTGAATAGTATTTGTGTATATAAAATGCACTAGAAAAGGGAAAACTGATCTGGATGGAATACAGTATAAATTAAATTAATTCCCAATAAGCTTGACATTTCTTAGTTTTCTCTAAGATTTTTATTTTTTATTTTTTAAAGGGAGAAGTAGGTGTAGTGGATATTTGTGTATAGTTTCTTGTTGTGGACCGTTCAGCCTGGTTTCAGGAGTTGTAACCCTCACCCCATGGTGGGCTGTGTAAGAGCCCAAGGGACCCACTTCATCTGGGTCTGTTCTGTCAAGAGGACATGAGCTACTAAGGAGACAAAGCTTATCTCCCTGGCAGGAGCACTGCTTCTGCCTCACCCATCTCTGGCCTCAATGCTTGGTTGGTTAGTCAATGACGGGTAAGATTCCTCATGGGAGGGGTAACCTAAGCCAGACACAACCACTTGGGAGGCCTCATGGAAGGACTGAGGGGGGCTGCAGCAAAGAGGATGTGATGGACCCCCCCCCCCCCCCCCCCCCCGGCTATTCTGACATAGCCCGAGTCCTCATTTCCGTCTGGGAGATGTCTTCTGCTTCCTAATCGGTTTAAAGCCTGAAACTGTGAGGGCCAGTGGTGCAGCCCTGTGCCGGCCAGGATGGCTCCCTGGGTGATCGGGCATAAGAAAGAATTCCTAAAGTCCTGTGAAACCTGCTTTGCTGAGTGCTCTCATTTAAATGATAAGGGTCCCAGGAGGAAATGAGTATGTCTCCCAAAGTTTGGCTACCCCCTTTCCGGACAGACATTGACTCAGATTAAGCCCTCAGATTTCTTTGAAATGTTAACCATTGTTTGATCCTTGCTGCCTGACATACCTGTATTCCTGCGTATTTGAGCCCAATAAAAGCCTAGTGAGGAAGGGGCTCTGGGTCATTCTCCTCTGAGAGTCTGACCACCTTTCCTCCCCAAGCAGAAAATGTCTTGGTAGTTTTTATTTTCATCTGTGATGGAGGAATGGGGCTCTGCAGGCGGAGCCCCCCCACATCTGGCACCCAGGACAGGGGCCCCCGCAGTTTCTCAAATACTGAAGTTACATCCATTCAGAAACTAATTAAAACATTATGACAAGTACCTGTTAATAACAAAATTAATAAATAGGAAGGAAAGTAAACAAAGCAAGTCACTTACTTTGGTTGTCCATGATTTAGAGTTCTGAAAGAGAAGATCTGCTATTAATACATTATTTACAATTTATAGGTCAAATATCACTGTTGAAACAAGATACTCTGTAACTATATAGTCACACATATAGTATATTTCTTTTTATTTATCTTATCTATTTGTCTCTGGCTATTTAAATCCTTGTGGCTTGACCTTTCTCATTGCTATGTTTCTGAGTATGACTTTAGAAGTCATTGTTCAGCCAAGGCTGGTGGACAATTTCTAAAACCTGGAAGGAGAGGGCCCAGTGAGGCAAAGAGCCATGAAGAAACACTGGGGTCACAACACCCCACATGGCAACCAAGTTGAGCCTTCACATGTTATACAAACTAAGGAGAGCATGCGATCTAGCACCTAGCTCCAGGCATGTTCCAGAAGGAGGAGAAAAATTAGCTATCAGGTCATACTACTGCAAAAATCTCTGGAAGTCCCAGGTCCTGTGGATGTGTTCTTCCCAGAGCAAACAGAAAATTTGCATAGGTCTGACCCCTGTTCTGTGAATCGATACATGCTTTTGAATGTATTGAAGAGCTAGAATGCTCCTCTCAGGCATTGTAGGAGCTATAACACCGTGACAAGCCAATGGAAACTTTACATGGCTTATTGCTATAGAAAACAAACAGATAACCAAACTAAACATTGTACTCAGTACTTCTACCTTCTAGTGCTTTGATCCCGTCCTAGTCCTTCCCACTACTGTCCAGTCACTACTTTCCCTATCTCTCCACTTTAAAACCAACCCCTATCTATATGCCTATTAACTAAAATGAACAAAGGTGACAAAAATCTCTGATACTTGTTGGATTTATCTTGGACCTACACATTTATATTAGTCAGTCCTACCCCTTCTCAGGACCTGCCTGCCTTGATTGCCCTCTTCCAACTGTGTCATCATCAGTGGTAAAAAAAAAAAAAAAAAAAAAGTCAACTAATCTCCATATCCTGAACTAAATTCTGTTTCCAACAAGAACTCGCTTCCCTCCTCTCCATGTTAAAATTATTAGCCTGCAAGGCCCCATACTAAGCACTAAAACAAAATGGGGGAGGTGGAAGATAAACACAAGTTAAATACAATATTACAAGTACTCAAAGTGCTATCAATAAATCTAATGGCACTGTAATGAAGACTTATAGGGGCACTAGGCTAGGTGATGGGGAGAGGGTGTCAAGGAAGACAGATCCAAGAGCTCAAAGAAGCTTTTTTGAGGAGTGGGTGGGTTTTATAGACGGAGGTAACTGCATGGGTGGAAGTCCTGAGGCTGAGGGAGCTCTTCTCATTCAAGGAAAGGAAAGGTCTGTGGGTTACAGACCAAGAGGGAGAGATCATTAGACATGAGGATGGAGAGGTGCACAGGAGACCATCTTCACACATTACTCTTTCTCCAGCAGCTCTCTAAACTCTCAAAGGCCGAAGCATGGCTGGTCCCAGGCAAGGCACTTAATTGGTGCTTCTTGATTCAACAGTGTGTGTGGAGGATTCTTTCATTCCTTTCAGTCAGAAAGAATAGACCCCTTACAGATTTGGAGGCTGCTTAATTTACAGCCTGGCTATTTCAAATGCCACTTTCTCCCCAAGTGACCAAGTCCACTCATTTCAGTCGTTAGTCCAGCGTTCCAAGTCCTCCCATTGTCGTGCTTGCCAGGGAAGTATTCAGAGAAACTTGTGCTGGTACAAAAGTTCAAGGGAGAAAAAGGGGATCCCAAATCGCCTGACAGGTCACACAGAACCAGTGACACTTGTACAGTACTAGCCACACCCCTCACCTTGCTAAACCAGGAGAAACAACTGTTTCCTGCCTGTCCCCTGGAACTGGGAAGTGACCATGCCACACTTCCAGGACTAAACGGAGAAATAAAACGGGAACGAGACAGTAGATTTGGAGAAGCGGGGACTTTGTCAAATACTAGAAACAGTAAAAACTGTCACTGAGTACCTGGGACAGTGCCAGACCCTGCTCTAACAGAGTTACACTAGTACATGTCCTACCCTGACTCTCCTAACTCTGGGTAGTCACACCATTTCAGAGATGAGGTCAGGGAGGAAGGTCTATGAAGAAACTGGCTGGAGGGCAGAGTCCCCAGATATTAAGTAACAGAGGGAGGAGACAGAGGGACTCCCGAGATACCGGCTTGGCCTCTAATCTACAAACCGCCTCAGTGTTTCCAATTCTGGTGTCCCAGGGTGCCTAGGGTAATTCCAGCCATACTCCTAATTGGTATTTACTGTTAAACGACAGCTAGCGGGCTCTATTAATAGCTCCCTCTTCTTCCGAAATAGATCCCCCTCGCCCAGATTTTCCTCTCTGGGCTGTGTAGAGATGCACTAGGGGAGCCCAGCTTAGGGGCGGTTTCCGATAGGAATCTCACTGTCAGGGATACTTTCGGGGCCTGAGGTACCCACCTAGGGAGCTGGGGCCCATGCTGTTCCCTGGGTCCACTTTTGAGTGGCTTCCTGAGGCCGTTGGAACCCCGCCCCCACCCTGGGAGCAAACACTACGCTAGTCTCCCCGCACTCCCCAACCGCTTCCCCACCCCCTCTCACTGCCCACCCCACCTCCTCGGGTCTGGGCGATGCCACATCCAGAACGCAGGGGGAGACGTTGGGCCTCTGGGCAGCCGCGGTCTTGCCTTGGGCCGTGCATGTCAGCTTGTGGGTGGGAGAGCTGCCGCGAAACCACAGCCTTCGTTTTTACTCTCTGGAGAGAATCCAAAGATGTTGGCTCCGCACTCAGGGAAGCAGGGAATTGGGGTGTCGCAACAGCTGGAACTGGGAAAGTCACTGACCCGGAGGTGGCTGCCTCCTGGTGGTTGTTGGTGCCTGGCCTGTGGGAACTTCTTTTACTCTGGCTTGACCTCCACCCCTGGGACCCCTGTTGCTTCCAAAGCTGAGAAGTGACGGTGTTCTGAGTACAAGTGAACATGTGAACACGGGTCAACCTTGTTTTTCTTTGAGGTCTCTTTTTTCTCTTGCTCATGCTCTCTTCCTCTTCTTGTCAAATGATGTTTTAGCTTGTTTTGGAGACACAGCAACCAAGTGCGTAGAATATTTACCATTCTATACAAACTTATTAAATTGAACTGTTCGTTACTTTTTCTTTAAAATTTTTAATTTACAAAAGCAACACAGGATCTTTCAAATAATAAATCCTAACAGAGGAAAGGAGTAAAATATATCCTCTTCTTTCTCATTATTCTCTCCATTACATTGTTAACCAGGGTTAACAGATATTTGAAGATTTAACCAACAGAGGTAGGTGGGAGGAGAGAAAAAGGGAGTTGGAAGGGAGAGGAATAGAGAGAGAATCAGAAAATCAGTTGGGAAAAGGAGGGAAGAAAACCAAGCTACTTGGGGTCAAATCTTCTCGTCCACATTCATCCTTTTCATCCCTCTGATTATCTCCATGACCTTGTGAAAGTTACCTGACAATCTCTGTGCATAAGTGAGGGTAGTCATGGCATCTACAGCATAGGGTTTTTATGAGGATTAAGGAGGATCAAGTTTGGAAAGGTGTCTGCCACAAAATAAGCACTCGGTAAATGTTACTATACTGTCAAAAGTTTAGAAGTATAAAACCAATGAATCACTGAAGTAGTAATTAGTAAAAGTTTATTATCCCACACCAAAAAGACAGTTTGCAAACAGAAGGCTAAAACCAAAACATGGAATGAGACACAGGGGTATGTATGTTAATAAGCAGCTTATATAGTGAAAGAGCAGTGACTGTTTATTCTCTATAGTGATTAGTTATATCAGAATTTTCAGTGGTTACCTCATATCAACCTTGGGAAACAGTTCACTTTTTGCTTATGATTTCCAGAGGCTAAGCAAGAAAGGACTCAGGTGAAGTTAGTCTTGCAAAATAAATTAAGCTTTATTTATATGACTACACTGGTTTTGTTTGCTCAGGGAATTTTCAAGGCTGGTCTCCATTTTATTTTAATTTTAATAATACAAGTATGTATGTACACATCTATATAGTCTTTTTTTTACATAAATAGGATTAGTTTTTACAAGTTGTTTCTGATGATGCATCTTGGAATTCTCCAGGCCTTTAATACAAAACTGTATCTTTGATCTAATAACATAGGTGTACTTTACTTTTAGATTTTTGCTATTATAAGTTATGCTGTAGTCATCATCTTTGCACATATCTTTTTGTACAGACTACAGAAAAATATTCTATTCTTCTGCCAATAAAGTATGAGAATACTGTTTTATACATCTCTCCAATCTGTATTATCAATTCTAAATATTTACCACTCTGATTGACAAGGTTATCTTATTCTTATTTCTGTTTGTAATTAATAATTATTAATAAGATTGAGTAGTTATTTTTTTTAATCCTCACCAGAGGACATGCTTATTGGCTTTAAAGAGAAGGGAAGGGAGTGTGGAAGGCAAACATTGATGTGAGGGAGAAACATTGATGGGTTGCCTCTTCCATGCACCCTGACTGGGGACCAGACTGGAAACCAAGGCATGTGCCCTGATCAGGAATCAAACCTGCAACCCTTCCATTTATGGGACCACACCCCAGCCAACTAAGCCACACCAGCCAGGAAGGTTGAGTACTTTTTAATATGACTACAATCATTCACCATTTTATTCTGTGATTTATCTAATATTTCATACCCGTTTTTCTGTGGTATTTCCATTTCCTTCCCCATGCTGATTTGTTGGTGCATTTTATCATGTTGTGGAGTTGAATTCCTCTTCTGTTGAATAAAATACAATTCTTTTGCCCACTGGTCTCTGGATTGTAACTTATTTAAAGTTGTTTTCATGATACATAAATTTTCATTGTTAATTTACCTTTTACTGTGTTTTTCACTTTTGATTTTGGGCTTTGCACCTTATTTTAAAAAGCCTACTGTACCTCAGGACATTCACTATGATTTATTCCTTGACACCTGCTTGTTTCCTAATTGTGAATGGGATGAAAAGTTCTAGTTATATTTTTATTATTTATAATTGTGTTATCATCCAAGAACATACTGTGAATGGTTTCAGTAATTTGAAATACTTTGAGACTTGCATTACGGCCCTTTGGTACACAGCCAATTTTTGTATGTATTTTACAAATACCTGAAAAATGGGTAATAGTCTTCAACTGTGGATACAATGTTTTTTATTGGCTTAATTTGTCAATTTTAGTTATTTTCTTTTGTTTGCTTTTCTAGCATTTAGTCAGAAGAATATTAAAATCTTTTTTTTTTTAATTTTTTTTTTTTAGATTTTTTTTTTCCTTTTAGATTTTATTTATTTATCTTTAGAGGGGAAGGGAAGGAGAGAGGGAGAGAAACATCAATGTGTGGTTGCCTCTTGTATGTCCCCTGACGGGAACTGGCCTGGCAACCCAGGCATGTGCCCTGACTGGGAATCGAACCGCAATCTTTTGGTTCGCAGGCCCGCGCTCAATCCACTGAGTTACACCAGCCAGGGCTAAAATCTTAATTGTAATTATGGATTGATTTATTCCTGCTTTGATTTTTTCCCCATATATTTTGAGATTATATGATTAAGCAAAACTTGAAAGTTGTATCTTTCTGGTGAATTCCTTATAGTAATTTCCTATAGTGTCTGTTTTGTCTGAAATTAACGCTTAATTAATTTATATATATGCATATATATGCCATATATCCATATGTATATATACAGGTATTCCCTGCTTTTTGAAAGTTTTTTTCACCACTTCGTTTTTATGAAAGACCTGTATTTGTAGCTGTTTTCGCTAACCAAAAGAAATCCAAAGAGGATTTTTGCTTATACAAAGGCAAAAAGTGAAAATAGCATTTAGTGTTTGTGTTGCAGCGCTGTTATAGAGGCAGCATGCACCCGGAGCAGCAAGAGTGACATCACGTGTCTTCCCTAGAAACAACACTCAGCACCTCGGTGTCAAGCTGCCATTGCTTTGAATTGTGGCTGTGAGCCTCTGTGTTTCAGCTCCATTTATTTTGTGCATCTGTTACCAAATTGCATCCTAAGGTAATCATTTGTTTGCTTTACACCATTTGGCTTATGGAAGATTTCATAGGAACACTCTACTTTTGGATAGCAGGGGAAACTTGTATATACAAACCCACAGAGAATGACATAGATAGGCTCTCTCATCCAGCAACACATCAACAGGAGCAAGTTTTTCGGTGCTCTTCCCATCTGAATGGTGGAGTTTACTTCTTTTTTATTTTATGAGGTGATAACTTTTTATGAGCCCAGATTTTAGTGGAGATATTCTACTAGCTTTTTCTTCTTGATGGACCTTGAAATTTATTTCTGGTCTTAACATCATCCATTTTCTTCATCTTGTGCGGCAATAACAAAACTCACAGACTGGATTGGATTAAACACATTTTTTTCCCTACTGTTCTACTGTTCTAAAGACTCGGAAGTTCAAGGTAGGTGTCAGATGATTTGGCTCCTGGTAAAGGGCCCTCTTTCAGACTTGCAAATAGCAGCCTTCATACTGATCCTCACTTGGCAGAGAGAATTAGCTCTTGTTTCTCTTCCGCTTCTCACAGGGATTCTTAGCTCATCATCATGCCCCACCCTCATGACTTCATCTAAATCAAAATACCTTCCAAAGGCCCTATCTCCATATCATCACATTAGGGCTTAAGAGTTTCACATGTAAAATTTGGGGAACAAAACCTGCAGTTCACAACATCCTTTCCCGGTAGTCAAAGTAGATGCCCAAGGTTTCCGCTGCTTGCAGAAGCTACTGCTTGGAGTTCTGCTTCCTGACTGTTCATCTTCTGCTGCATAAGGGTAGGAAACAGTAGCAATGCAGTAGCTTCTATTTAAAAGTGTTTTACAACCCCCATTCCCACAGTGGATATTGTGTTTTTAAATTCCAGGGCTTTTGCCTCATCAGAATGTTCCTTTTTCTCTATAGCCTGTTTCAGAGATAGGCAACATTCCTCCAGATCTCACTGAGGTTACAAATAAAGCCATGTTTTAATTCCTGGTGTTTTTATCATTTAAATTTCTAAGTTTTCATTTGTAATGAAAAATTTTCGAATTTTACAAATTTCATTTGTAATTTTTCTCTTAGTAAATGCTGTTTTCCTAGTATTCGAACTTAAATGGATTCTGCAGATGTCTATGGTTTCTGCACAAATCTTCCTTGCATATTGAAGAAGAAACTGTTCAAATCAGTTGTAATTTTACTTTGCTGAACCAGAGATCCTGAATTTTGTGCATAGGAGTGGGTAGAGGAAGAAGGAGGTGGTGAGAAAGATGGAGAATGAAGGATGTAACTGTCACAGAGATAATATCAGTACCTCTAGCCTCATTTTGGGTTGGTTGTGGTACCCGACAGCTAGCCTGGAAAGCCCTCCTCTTCTCTAACTGGTATAACTAGTGCCACTAGGGTCCAGCTATGCAAGTACCTCACTTTATCTGGCATGCTGTCTGTACCAATTATAAACTGAATGAACTGAATGCGGGAGCCATGGTTACTTCTCAGCATTGTAATCTGGCATCTGGTGAACTATTTGACTAATAAACATGGTCTAGACTTAGATTTTCCTGTAGCTCCCCTGACATTCAAATGTTCTCAACATTAGGAGCTAGTGGTTTTGGTGGAATTTTGCTAAGGGTGAAACCGAGTCTCTCCCCAAACTCCCTAGGTCCTAACCATTTTTCCTTTGCATGAGCTGAGTTATGGTTTGGGCCTCCCTTCCCATGCAATCCAAATTTTCCTATAAAACAGAATATAAAAAATTCCTTTAAGTTTCTAACAGATAGAAATCCTAGTTTCCAGTACTGGTATGGATTTTGCTAACAATTATCAAATGCTTTTGCTCCTTTGAAAAGGAAGGCAGGTGTTAAATGTGTAAGGTTCAGAACATCGTATGAATTAGTTGTTCAGTTTAAAAACAAAAATATGCAAAGAAATATATCAACAATTTTTTATTTCAGTTACTTGATTGTTGGCATATATAACCCACTAGCCTATCAGTGAAGTTCATACTCTGGTGAAATATATATGTTCTATTTAATAAATACCTGAGTGATATTATAACTGCCATGCTCTATGAATGATAGAATTAGGTACAAAACATTCCATGTGTAACAAATTACCTCAAAAATTATAACAATACTCAAGTTTTAGAGTGAGTGAGTCTTTAAATAAAGTGTCTTTCTTTGGGGCAGAATCATATCTTTTTCACTGAAATCCATTAAGAATTGGTCATTGTCTTGTCAATATGAAAATCATAGTAACAAATTAGTTTATATAAAAAGTTAAATGTGGTTTAATTGCTGAATAAAGACAAAAACATTTCTTACTTTTCCTTGATAATATGAACTTGAGTATTATTTGAACATAATAAAAGAATTTGTAAAGGAAACTGAAGTTATGTTCATTTTTAACCTTTTTGAATATAAAATATTTGCAAAATAACAGTTGTTATATATAAATTTTAACTAAATTTAATAAAATAATGCATAATCTTATA
Source organism: Glossophaga mutica (assembly GCA_039655065.1). Classification (NCBI taxonomy): domain Eukaryota; kingdom Metazoa; phylum Chordata; class Mammalia; order Chiroptera; family Phyllostomidae; genus Glossophaga; species Glossophaga mutica. Next base: position 167,031,985 of record CM077304.1, on the reverse strand, counting down.
TTGAAATCATTTTAATTAATTTTGCTATAAATTTGAAAATAAAGCAATTTATCAAAGGCAGTTTCATTTTTAAATGTAAAAATTCTAATGCCCTTTCTCAGAAATACATAATAAAATACAAAATGTATAAAAGGAAAGAAAAGGTACAAAAACATTTATAATTAAGTGATACAGAAAATAAAGCTCTATAATTTGAAAAGTGAAATCATATACCTGGAGCTTCAGGCATCATAGTGTAATTCACAAATTATAAGTCATTTCAATAAAGAAAAAGCCCACTGAATTTTACTTGTAGATAGTCCCAGTCACTTCACACTTTCCGAGGAGACTTTACTCATCCACTACCACACTCCTGCTCTCTGTTCTTGGCCTCCACTCCTTTCAAAAAACATGAAATCCTAAGTAAAAACAAAATACAGAAATGAATTTTCAGTAACAAAACAGAGATCAATTCTCAGATGCATACATGCTAAGGAATATGATGAAACAGAATGATATATCTACTAAACAAGAAAACTGACTCTCATAAGTAGATCTGGGAAAAGTCAATAGTTTCAGCTTTTTATTATAATAGCAATTAAATTCTATAATTCTATTCACTTATTAATACCTGTATACATTTAATTAGTCCTCTGGTAATTTCTCTAAATTTCACTTTTTCTCAGGTCCCTTGGAATGTTCCTTTTTGATTCTTCCTTCTCTATTAATATGACTGGAATGCCATGTACAACTTACAGGTTTTTTTTCAGGGGAATGAAAGCCATTTAGAGTTAGAATACCATTTGGAACTGTTTGGCTCAGTTTTATGAATTCTCTTCCAAACTTATCTACTGTGGTCCCTAACTTGCCTGACTCCATCAGTGTCTAACCAGACCCTCCCCTCCACGACTTGAAGTCAAATCCTATGGATTTTATCTCTCACACCTATCATTTTCCTTTATCCCATCAACAGAAATAATTTTATCCTTATTTATCTTTCTAAAATTTGGATGTATAACTATTTTTTTATACTTAATTTAAAAATAACCAGTCAATTAAACTATTTTCATTGCCCAGTCCTTAAAAGTCCTTTAGTGGAAACCCAATCTATTCCATAGCTGTTTACTAATAATCCCACCACTGCCCCCAATCCCATGTCCCATCTATCCAAACATCTCAGACTGCCTAATCTTCCCTGTATGCACCATATCTCTGGCTAAACACTTCCCTAACAGTAAGGTTAAATTTTCCTTTCATGTGACATAAGTGGTTATTGAAAACACCATTTTTAAGCAGAACTACGATTTTCTTTAAAAATTTATATAGAAAACATTGAGCCTATCCCAAATTAGATAGAATAGCACAATAAAGTCCCAATAACTACTCACCCAGATTCAACAATCATTAATATGACCAATCTTAGTTTATTCAATTACTCTGTTTTCTAGATTCCCAGGCCTCACCCCCATTATTTAAATGCAAATCTGTGATACACCATTTTATATTGAAATACTTCAGTAAATGACCCTAAAAATAGGGACTCTGTTACTGTTTTATTTTTATATAACCATTATAATCATCAGACCTTAAGAATCAGTAAGTCAAAGATGGAGGCATAGGTAGATACACTTTGCTTCCTTGTACAACCAAAAGAAGAATAACAACCAATTTAAAAACAAAAAACAACCGGAACTTCCAGAAAATCAAGCTGTACGGAAGTCCAACAACCAAGGAGTTAAAGAAGAAACATTTAGACTCATGAGAAGGGTGGAGACATGCAGCTGGGGTAGAGAGGACATGCAAACAAAGTGGCGGCTGGCAGACCAGGGTAGGTGAGGTGGCAGCTGGTGGACCAGGATATCCTACATTCATGCAGATAAGCCTGGAGGAACAACTGGGGAGTGAGACAAACTGCAACCAAGGGTTCCAGCTCCAGGAAAGAAAGCTCCAAAACCTCTGGCTGTAAAAACCTGTGGGGTTGCAGTGGTGGGAGAAACTCCTAGTCTCACAGGAGAGTACACTGGAGAAGCCACAGGATCCTAGAATGTACACAAGCCCACTCTCCATGGAATCAGCACCAGAAGGGCCAAATTTGCTTGGGGGAAGTGGGGAAAGTGACTAAAAGCAGAGTGGGATCCTAGTAGGTGGTGTTGTTCCCTCTCAGAACCCTCCCTCACATACAGTGCCACAACATAGCAAAGTGGGTTGCACAGCCCTGGCAAATACCTAAGGCTCCACCCCTTACAACATGACAGGTGACTAAGACAAAGAAATATGACCCAAATGAAAGAACATATCAAAACTCCAGGAATAGGACTAAGCAATAAGGAGATAGCTAACCCATCAGATGTAGAGTTCAAAACACTGGTACTCAGGATGCTCATAGAAATGATTGAGTATAGTCACAAACTAGAGGAAAAGTGAAGGCTATGCAAAGTGAAATAAAGAAAAATATATAGGGAAACAACAGTGAAGGGAAGGAAAGTGGGACTCAAATCAATGGTTTTGAATAAAAGGAAGAAAAAAATCCAATCAGAATAGTATGAAGACAAAAATTTAAAAAAATAATGAGAGGATGAGGAACCCTGGGATAACTTTAATCGTTCCAACATCTAAATCATAGGAGTGCCAGAAGGAGAAGAGGATGAGCAAAAATTGAAAACTTACTTGAACAAATAATGAAGGAAAACTTCCCCAATCTAGTGAAAGAACTAGATATGCAAGTCCAGGATACTCAAAGAGTTCCAAAGAAGTTGGATCCAAGAAGAAACACTCTGAGATACAACATAATTAAATTACCCAAGATTAAAAATAAGGAGAGAGTTACCTACAAAGGAGTTATCGTAAGAATATAAGCTGATTTCTCAAAAGAAACCTTACAGGCAAGAAGGGGCTGGAAAGAAGTATTTGAAATCATGAAAGGCAAGGAACAACACGCAAGATTACTCTATCTTGCAAAGCTCTCATTTAGAATGGAAGCACAGATTAAGTGCTTCCCAGATTAGGTAAAGTTACAGGAGTTCATCATCACCAAGCCCTATTATATGAAATGTTAAAAGACTTATCTAAGAAAAAGAAGATAAAAAATATGAACACTAAAATGACAAAAAACTCAACTATCAACAACTGAACCTAAAACCAAAAACAAAAGACTAAGCAAACAACTAGAACAGGATCACAGAAGTGAAGCTCACATGGAGAGTTATCAGTGGGAAGGGGTGGAGGAGAATGAGGGAAAAAGGTACAGGGAATAAGAAGCATAATTGGTAGGCACAAAATAGACAGGGGAAGGTTAAGAATAGCATATGAAATGGGGAGGCCAAAGAACTTACATGTACAACACAGGGACATGAACTAAGGGGCAGGGGTAATACTGGAGAGAGGTGGGTACAGAATGGAGGGGGATAAAAGGGAGAAAAAAATGGGACGACTGTAATAGCATAACGAATAAAATATACTTAAAAAACCCAATATAACATTTGAGTTACTAATGTCCTATTTTTTAAAAAAAACCAGTAAGTCAATTGTCAAAGTGCCATTCGATGTTGAAATTTCTGTGAATACCTATAAATGTCTTTTTATATTGGTTTGTTCAATTCAGTATACAGAATTTACACACTGCATTAAATTGATATCTTTTAAATATCTCATTTTATTATATTTTTATTTTCTTGACATTTATTTGTTAAAGGAACTGGGTTGGTTTGCTGGAAATATCTCTCATCTTTTAGTTTTGTTCTCAGGGCATCCCCAAATAAATATTTAAGTTATTCATTTGTGGTTCCAAAGCTTGCTTGCACACTGGAAAAATTTGGGAGTTATTTAAACAGTTTGCAGGCTTGGTCCCATCTCCAGAAATTTTGATTCAATATCTGGGTGCAGTCTTGACACAGGAGGTTTGAAAAGCTACCCAAGCTGTTTCTACTGTGCAATTTAAGGTTAAGAACTGTTGCTCTCTCCCAGGAGTCCTTGACTTTGGCCGCATATTGAATCACCTGGGGAGCTTCACAAACTTCTGAGTTAGTTGAATGAGGGTATGATTTAGTACTTGGGGTTTTTGAACTCTCCCTGAGTGATTTAATGGAAGACAAGTTCAGAATCACTGTCTATCCTACATGTTTCCTTTCAATTTCCAGTTCCATCTGGTGGCTTGATTGGATGCATACTCTTCTGCAGTTCACACTCCTGCAGTAGAAGGTTTAACAGAATAATGAATCAGGATGAAATCTCCCTGTTTCACTGAGTTGTGCTCCATGGAAGCTCATGTTTGAAGTCTTACCCAAAGCACCTGTTTCAATTTTTAAATAGAAGCCCCAAAGACCAGGGCCTCTGTGTAACACACAAGGTCCTTTTACTGCCACGTGAAACTGGATAGAATTTCCCAAGAAACTGGTCACCTGTGAATCCAGACTATCAGGAGAAAGTGAAATTTCAGAGTTGGATCGAATGGGACCCTTTGAATAAAAACTATAAATTTAAGCAGGTCATTTTAAAAATGTATAATACACTGAATCTTTTCAGAATGACACTAGAGAAATACTCAAGATTAGCAAGAACAGACTTACAATGAGGAAACACGCGCCAATCATGACAGCTTTCATTTTCACGTCAAGGTCTAAGGGGAACTGGATCCCAAAGTTATCAGCATCTGTAAATGCCTCTCTCACAAAACCAGTCCACTGCTTGGAAATCTTGCCAACCACATTTTCTTCGTCAAGAGATTTAATCTAAATAGAAAAAAATAACAGTATTAAAGAATAAAAGAAAGTGATAAATCTGCTTTCAAAGTTGGAATAAAATGAAACAAATACACTATTAAACTTACGTGCAACATATAACTAGGAACATTTTTTCTCTCATTAGATGCATATAAATTCCTGTATTTGTTTATAGATACATAAAAACTGTTTCTTTGTTACAGAAAATTTATACGAAAGTAGTTTTACTAAAATATTTAACATTTTATATGGTACATTAAGACAGTAACACAACATTTGAACTGACCTAAAACAAAATTTAAGCATGAAAAGACACAAATACAAAACGTTTCTTTCATGAAATTTCTACAAGCCATCAGAAGGCTAGCAAACTAAACCCCATGTGACACTTAAGTTCTGTATTGAGACAAGCACAGAGAGTTTACATAGGCTGATGGGACAGACATTAACACTCACTGTCAGTAGGCAAACAGGAATGCTAAGGGCCTAGGAAAGAGGACTGGCAGTTTCGAGTGAAGGCAAGTTTCCAATAAGTAAGTTGATGGGATGCCTGTGGTCCAGGGTTGGGGTATGTCTGGATGACAGGAGCGTGGGGAACAACACAAGAGAAGGGTGTATGCAAAAGAGCTCTAAAGTAAAATTTTTCTGAGTTCACAATTCTGCCTGAGGAAAGTCCAGGGCCATCATAGAGTTGAAAAGATCATAGCTGGACAAATGCACCTCACCTAGTGGGCACACAGGGTTGTAGTAGCCACACTCACCATGGTGTGTACACGTAGGGTTGTGTCAACACCAGGATGAGAGGTGTCTTTTTTAAGTGTACACAAGGTGGCACATGTGCCAGCAACACCCTGTGAAGCCCTAGCTCAGGTTGGGAGCTGCTACATAAATGTGGGGAAATTAAACACTGCTCCTTTTATCCCTTTGTGGGTGGTTAAGTTCTTAACAAACCTGAACTAAACTTTTCATCTGAAAATGGTGATAGCGTGGATTACTGTTCAGCAACATTCATTCACCCCTCCCACTGTAGGCCCAGTATGCCTCCCTGTACATTGATAACTAGGGTGGTCCATGAGACTTGTTTAAACAATGGAAGGTTAGTATACATGACAATGAGCACAGACCTTAAACATGGCTAACTGGTCTGGCCTGGCTCTTGCTCTCCAGTGACCAGCCACTAGAAAATCATGATCCAGGTAGTTGTTCTTGCTGCAGCTCTAGGATGAGCATACCTGGAGCAGAGCTGGGGCCAACTTCTAGACTAAATCGGATCCACTTAGCAGAGCCTATGAATATCCACTGAGAAACAGTTGACCTGCAGACTGGTAAGCATGACAGCAAATGCCTGTTGTTTAAGGTACTGAGCTCTAGAGGTTTTATGTCATGTAACACTATTGTGGAAAAACAGACTGGTACATATTCTCTCTTTTGACACTTTAGTGTTTTATGTGCTAATAGCTGTCATCCAAGCACTTGTAGCTAGCAATAAAATGTTATGTTTTAATTTTTTAAATTTGGTATTAATTTTTGAAATATTTTGCAATGAAATATACAAAAGATAACTTGTCAGCCACCATAATCCTATCACTAGATTTAACATTTACCCTTTTTGATTCCTTTGGCAAGAAATCTAAAAGTTCACCAAAGTTGATGCATGAAGTAGCCCATACAATTTCTTGTGGATAGGTTCAGAAATGTGAAAAATTATCTATAGCTAAAAAGTCAACAAAACTAAAAATTTTTAGCTAAACTCTAATTAATATTTTAAAAACAAAGAAATGAAAACAAAATGATTTCAACTTCTGAAAAAATAAACTGGTATTATATTACTATCAATTGAATTTTAATTATTTAAAAAATAATTGATATTCTAAAGATTCTTAGCAATTCATCCATTTGAATATTCAACAAATTCTCCATCTTCTCTTTTTCTGTATTCTTTTTTGGCATATGCAAGAGTGGTTTATTCTAGCTTCCTCATCTCTTCAATTTTTGTAATCCTTTCAAATATATATTTTCCTTATTTATTTTCCTAATACGGACCATCCATTTTAGTGACTTTATCTTCATGTCTATCTAATTGCAGCACTCTTTTCCAAAGAGGTTTAATGACTCTTCTTCCTTATACTATTTGGCTTGTTTTCAAATCCTCCTTTCCTTTAATGTTAGTCTTATTCTTCCCATTATGCTTCTTGTTTTGTCCAATGTTTATTAATTATTTCTTATATGACAGATTGCAGATTTTTCTATTATATCAAATTTGTTCTTGATGGGTTAATTCCTAGAGCATTATGCACTCATGGCTTCAACTACCATCAGTATGCAGAAAACCTTTCATCTTTTCCTTCTACATATCTAAAATCCATTACAACTCAATTCCAATCAACTGGTTCTGCTCCAAGATTCTTAACATTATTATTCATTCAGCTTCTTAAACCTCAGACAACAGAATAATCCCCCAATTTTATTTAATGCTCAACTGACATCAAATCCATGAATCAGTTCCACTTAGTGCACTTATTAAGTGTCTCCTGAATAATTCTTGCTATGGAAGGACTTCTGCTCTTGCTGTGTTTTACATATACCAAATTCCCAAGCCCACTGATACTCAAATGGAATTCATGTTCTACTGTATTTCCTCATGTTGATAATTTCTGCATTTCAATTTCCTGTCAGATAGCTTTCAGAAAATGTTTCAAGGGACTGTTTTCTCAATTCCCTCAAAAATGGTGTTTATTGAAATACGTAAGAGTACAGTTAATTTATTACCTATACTAGATACTCTAGGTATCTGTTGAGAAGGGTTGCTAGATTATTTCTAAATTCGTTAGCATTAAATACAATCTGACTTGCTTCACCAGTACTTTCCACAAATAAAATATATGTTAGCCAAACTTCTCTGAATACTCCCTGAAAGAACAATTACCTTTTTACTCATCTGGATCTTTGATAGGAATAACAACCCCTACATAGAGAACTGTTATTATACACAAATCTATAACGTCTTTACATATGTGGTATAAATACCACCCTACAACCTATTGGATTGGTGAAGAAGTTTGGTTTTTACCATACAATGCCCCTAGTAGTTCTTAGTTGTCTTTAACTTCATTTGAAACAATGTTGTTAGATTGTATTGCTGACATATTGGCATGCATTAAAAAAAAAAAAAAAAAAACATCAAAATTGGTGAATTTTTGTGTAGGCATTTTAATACTGAAGATGGAAGAAAACACACATTTTCAGTGTATTATGCTTTATTATTTCAAGAAAGGTAAAACTGCAACTAAAACACACAAAAAAATCTGTGCAGTATATGGAAAAGGTGCTGTGACTGATTGAATATGTCAAAAGTGGTACTATTGGTACTACTGACATTTTAGCCAAAAAATTCTTTGCTATGGGGCTGTCGTATGTATCAGAAGATATTGAGCAGCACTTCTGGCCTCTACCTACTAGAAGGCAATGGTGGGAGAGAGCCAAAGTACTCAAAATATCCAAATCAATAAAATTATTGTTGAAAATGAAAAAAATGAAAAGGTGTCTGTCCAGAAAGTATTCAGCCATGTAATACTAGAAATAGAGAACTTTATTGAAGGAGATGCAAGATACAAGAAACATTGTACATAGGACAATGACACCTCAGTTCCTTTCAAACTAGGTGGCACCTTGGGACCTTATGCAGTTCTCCCAGCATCTCATCCACTGTTCAAAACATTCTGCAAAATCTTTTGTTGGAATGACCATCAGCTACTCCCTCATATTTCCCTGAATCTCATGGACAGTGTGAAATCTCTTCCCTTTGAAAGGTGATTTTAGTTTTGGGAAAAGCCAGAAGTCACAGTGTGCCAAATCTGGGCCATATGGGGGCTGAGTCACCTGGGTAATTTGATGTTTCACCAAAAAACTGCATGAGACATGATGCATGAGAGGGCATGTTGTTGTAATGAAGCTGCCAATCACCAGCTGTCCACAGCTACGGCCATTTTCATCATACTGCATCTCTCAACAGATAAAGAACATTGAGGTTGTATTCCTTATTAATTGTTTGGCCTGGAAGGGTGCACTTGTGAAGTACAATACCTTCCCAATTAAAAAACACTGTTAACATGGTCTTGATTGTGCTGCAACTTTGCCATGCCTTTTTGGGCATGGAGAACCAGGTGACGTCCATTGGGATGACTGGGCCTTCATTTCCAGATCATAGCCGTGGAAACACAATTCATCTCTGGTTATGACCTTCTTGAGGAAATCTGGTTAATTGGTAGCAGTTTGAATCAACTCATTAGCAACTGCAGCATGATATTCCTTCTGCTCTGGTAGTAGAAGCCCAGGAACAAATTTCGCCATGGTACATTTCATGCCAAGATCCTGCAACAAAATCTTGGACACAGTAGTTTTTGGAACGCCCAGATCAGTTTCCAGTTCTTACATTGTTAGTCACTGACCTTCGTTGATTGCAACCTGTAGATGTTCAACATTTTCAGGTGTTCTGTTTGTTGTAGGCTTACCAGAACATGGATCACTTTCAACAGATTCTCGACAATCTTTGAAGCATTTGTGCAACATTTTTATTTGTGCTGGACTCACTGCACAGCCCTGAAAGCCTTCTGAATCATCCAAAATCATTTCCATGGAGGAATATTCAAGCATAATGCAAAATCTGATGCAGATTTGTTGCTTTACTCACTCAGTCATTTTGAATGTGATGGCCACACAGTACACATGCTCATTCAACAGTGTCTGCTGCCCCCATTGACTAGTACAGTGAAATTATCATTGTTCATGCATGTGCAATCCAGTCCACTCTCCTTGGCTGCCAGGTTACATCAATGTCGCACAAACCGTTCTTGTTATATTAACGATGGCTAGACTTTTTCTGGACAGACCTCATATTTTATGGAAATGGATATTTTGGCTAACCCACTATATCCCTTTTTGAGAGTCTTATAAAGTCTCTATCATAGCATGTGTGTTTTCTTAGAATTGCTTGTCTCCCTCATTAGACTCTGAGGTCATTGTGGAGAAGGATGCATTTTTATATAACTAGGGTCTAATTGTGATTTGATATCATATTACCAGATAAATACCATAAAAGAATGCAGATGAATAGTGGAAAACCTCAGGAAGCCACAGGAGACTGGCAGAGTTCCCACATATTTATTACAACGGGGTTGCACTACTTGGGTTCAGCCTGGTTTCTGCCCCTTTTATAGAAATGTGGGTCCCTTTTACCACATTTTCAGCTTTTCCAGTAGAATGTGAAAATCAAGATTAAGTTATAAAATCTCTTTATTTTTAATATTTGCAACTAAATAATGTGAACTATAAGGCTAGGCCATCTGTTTGAAAACTGCTGTAATGAAATTGATCCATGTAGTAAGTACACAGAAATATTCTGGTTTCTAACAGTCAATTTAAATCAAAGATAAAGCAGAGACCATAGAGAAGCATAACTGGGTGGCACAGTTTGCACTACCTTCCTGAAAACTTTCTTTGCCTCATTGGGCTTTCTGTAGGAACTTAAAGATGTCAGACCTCCTGAAGAGGGCTGAGGGCACTGACAGCCTGTGTTTAAGACTAAGGGAGGATTCACGGGCTTTGGCAGTCAGACATCGATGACAAGGTAAATGTTGTATTTAAAATGCATAATATATAGCACTTCTGCACAGACCTCACCACATTTAAATGTTAGTTGTTTTGCTTATATTTATTGAGTATAAGGTTCTGCTTTACTTTTTTCCATTCGCAGAATCAACACTGAAGCTCAATGAGATTAATAACTACCTTTCTGACCAACATTACATATATGAGTCCACTGTCTCCCTCTTGGTATTAGGATACACATACTTAATAAACATATTTGTAACACCCTCCCATTTTATATTATTATTATACTAGGAAAGCAAACCCTATAAGCATTATCACATCTCTTACCTCAAAATCAATATCTGCACAACAGCTGCACACAACACATGGACCACTAATCTTTAGTATATCTTCTCTCTTCTCATTTTGAACTGTAAACTTTGGCAGGCATGGGTGCCAATTCTGAGACACATAACCCACTGGTACACCAGGAGGGGAATGGATTTCTATCTGCAAAAGCAAAATCATGTATATAAATTGTAATAATAACAATGTGTAATAATGACTCTCATGTATTGAATACTTTCCAAGTGTCAGACAGTGTGCTCAACACCACTTGATTTACAATACATTTAGGCAGGCTGGTACAGTTATTCCTATTTAGAGAGGAAGTGTTTGAATAACAGACAGGTTCACCAGCTTGCATCAGATTCCCCTGCTACAAATTGAGGTGAGACACAAACACAAACAGGCGGTGCACGCAGACGCCACTCTTAAGCATTGCTCTGCTGATGTACATTTTTAAGTTCCCATACTTATGAAACATTATGAAGGAGCTCTTTTCTCAAACTCCTCTAAAAATAATGGTTCAGGCATGTGAATAGAGATCTGATCACTGGTTCAATATTCCAGTATGAGTGGCAATGCTTCTATACGGAAAATGGGGCCAGGCTCTTGGCTCTGCCGTTAGCTGGGTGACCTAGAGAGTACAGTCCAGTCACTTGTAAATGATGCCTCCCTAGACTGTTTTCTAAGATCAGTAGTCTAATGTGTGTTACTGTGCTCTTTACATTTACAGCATATTTCCTCAAACTCTCAGTTTTCCTCAGATATTCCTATGGACAAATACTATTATATCTAACCCAAATGACATAACACACAAAAGAATTCAGTAGGAATAGCTTCAGTTAACTGTTTAAAGTAAATGCAGTACGAGACTTCGAGTGTCTATGTGCTTGTGTGTCTGTCTGTGTCACGGACTCAGAGCTACTTGTCTGGAATGACTAGCCAGGCGAGGGCTGGTCTCAGGCCAGGGGGATGTAGGCAAAGGCCAACTTTCCTAGAAACTCTCTGTGCCCTGGTGTCTCCCCTGAGATCCACGCTGTAAATCAGTGGGATGACAAGAAACATGAAACAGACATCTGGTCTTTCCAGACCTGAAAGTACCCATACCTAGCATATCTCTATGACAGAGGCTCAAACACATTCGTTTTTAAAAATGGGGGTCTTAAAAACACAGGAGTTGAGATTCCTCAGAGGTGGTCTCTCCTAGGTTTGTTCCATAATATGTTGGCCAAAATTGTGAGATGACTATATGTTCTTGTCCTCATTCTTCTGCACACTTGCTCCTGGAATTGTATTCTAGGATACTGTCTGTGGTTCCCTCCCCGGGCTTTGGCCAGGCCTCTTTGCTGGTCACTCCCAGTAAGGGACTTGACCAAGGTGCCTTATCTTCTCAGCTCTCCTCAGAGATTAGGAAATCTGGTCTCTGAGCAGATACTTAATCCCATGAGACAAACGTCTCAGGGACACGGGGCTAACTCGTCACTGTTTTTCACCTGCCATCCTTCCTGTCCAAATTACTCTCAAGCATAAAACAACACCTCATGGGCCAATTTTTAGAAAATCTCATTTGATTATACAGGTTCAATGACAGGGTGAAAATTCTTGTTGAACTACTTTACAAATTACTCAGGTAATGGCTCACGGACCTCCTGAAGGCAGCACGGGTAACAACAGCTGGTACATCTTAGTGGTCTCTCCAGAGTTATGACCTCTCGGCCCATAAGATCGAGAATTCTCATAGTAAAAGGCCTTTCTGGCCCACAGCAATTTCGAGTACAGCAATCAGTATCTTCCACAGCAAAGTAAATCCTCTGTCCAAGGCTGTTCTTAATTTCATATTTATTATTTGTTTCAAAACCTGTTAAGACTAAAACCATAAAAGCAAATCACTATGACCATTATGTTAAAAAATATTAAATCTATCCTAAGACACCATAATACCTAGCTATACAATTTTTAGGTGACAATACATGTCACATAAGGAGAACCAAATGGAAAGGAGTTTAGAGGCTACCTAGACAGAGGAAAACAGCAAAGGAAGGGAAGCAAGAGAGGGTGTGAAGGTGTATAAAATTGAGAGTGCCTCTGTGAGACATGGAGAAGAAAATCCTTCTCTGCCCAATTCCACAGACTCGTGTCAGAAAGGGCGACTTTGCTGCGGAGCAATGGGCCGTGCTGCAGATGGTCACAGCCACACTGGGTGTGTACAGCATCATGTCCATTTGCATGGTGCTGTTTTCAGATATTCAGTCAGAGAGGGGAATAATGGATGACTGCCATGTTTATGCTGTATTAAGTAAACATTGTGCATTAAACAAATTGGCTTGAGATTTTGTTTCATAATACATTCATGGCTTATCTTTTTGTACTGAATGAGGGAAGGTAACAAAGGTGTTTACTCCCCTTGGATATGTGTAAAAAGGGAGACCGTGACAGTGGAAGGTGGGTTAGAACATCACACTGGACCCAGAGTGTCCTTGTTTAATGCAGCAGTAGTTGTTCAGAGGTGGGAGGTGGTATTAGATGCGGGGGTGGGGGATTGGGGGGGTGGAGGTGCCTGGCAACCAAGGCCACAACTCACAGAATATCTCAGCCTCTGTCATCCTAAGTGAACTCTGTACCTTAGAGGAGGCTAATCTCTTCGCCTGGGAAAGAGATATGCTCACTACTGACACCCATCTAATATCTTATGAGAGTCTTCCCAGACTGAACTGCACATTGGAAACTGCTCCTCACTCAGAGCCAGGAAGGAGCAACTCACATTCCCACTTGTCCAGAGCCCTCATTAACTTGGGTTGTAGGATGTCACAAGCCACCCATATAAAAAGTGATTAAAAGAAATGTATGAAGATGAAAACTCTCTAATATCTGTGTGGGTGGCCTACTCTGTAATATCTGTTTGATTCCGGTAGAGACATCCTGAACAAATTCTAGCACCATGATCTCCCCTAAGTCTTTGCTCTGACTCATGTAAGCCCTATTATCTCAGTGTTTCCTTAAGGAACTTAACTCATAAATCTTTAGCCTATTTATCTATAAAATGAAATCAGTGGGATTATATAATACAGTATCTAAATTTCCTTCTAGTTACTTAAAAAATGAAAACAAATAAAACAAATAAATTCTATTGCTATGTCTTTATTGTCTATTAAGTTTTGAACTGGGAAATGTGGCCGCCACAATCTCAGATTCCAAAAATAAGCTGAGTAATATGCATCTTGTTTTACTATTCATAATGTTAAAATATAGACTTTCAATATGAGACAAAAATTAAAGACATCCCTTTTAAAAACTCAAGACTAAATAACTACTAAATTTGGTACTTTATATTTCATGATTAATACAAATATTTCTTAAAAACATATAAAAAACATATAAATTTAAAACTATAAATGGAGTACTGTATAATGTATTGGGGGAGGTTTATAATCTTAAAAATAAATTACCTAGAATAAAACATTAAAAAAATTCAGAATACAAATTATCTAAAAACAAAGAGCTCCTTTTCAGCTTAGACTTAGTTTAAACAAGTTAACAGTAATGAGAACATTATAAATATCTAACAATGTACACTGTAATCAAAATACAATAGATAATAATTGTATGTTCTAAGCTAATCTATTACCAACTAGTGTAATTCATATTATAATTTCTGCCTGTGGAAGAAAACTTTACAGAGTGGTGAAGAAGGGTTTAATAGATATATTCTAAAAACTAGTAGAGTTTTCGTTAAACTCTGTATGTAGAAGAATGGTTCTTCTCCATTCACGAATGTCGCTGGCTGGAGTTCTGAAACATCTAGCGACTTCCTAAAGTTACCTTCTACGTGAGGCGCGCTGGACCCAGGGGACACCTGCTGGAGTCAGGCCCAAGCACATCAGCAGGAATACTGTTTGAGGAAGCCAGACCTCTAGGCCTGCTGGTCAGCATTCTCCCACATCCAAAGTGATAATCCTCAGTCCATGGCAAAATGGTTTTACAGGATTCATCTGAACTCCCAGGAGAAGCTGCCAGCAGGAATGTGATTTTCTAAAACACAGCCATCCAAATTCAAAAAATGTACGCAGTTTGGAAATGTACTAAGTAGCTGCACTGTTGCACATGGTCTGTGCCAACTTCAAGGTTATCACATATTGGGGAGAAAAGAGCTTAAGTGACAGAAGTCAGGGAAAGTGATAAATCACTGCATGCTTTCTAGAGAGAAGGGGGAGCAAAAGTAAGTTTTGGCTGGTTTCCTCCTAAATTAGGGCCTGTATCATGAGGACAGATGCCTGGAGTAATAGTGACTCCTAATTTCCAGAAACGAGCTGCTGACAATCATCATCATTTCATTATCAGGATAAAAGACATTTGTGAATAACCAGGCTTAATCATTCCACATCAGTGAAACTGTTGTGTCTGTGGTTGTTGACATGTCTTTATTTGCATAAACATCTTCTCTTATGGAAATATAATCAATACATACCTTCTAGAAGCTCAACTTGCTGATGAATCAGTATCTGATCTATCTATTATAGCAAAAAAAAAAAAGGTAAGATGTAAATTATATATCACATTTTTATGCCAACTGAATTAACATTAATGTTTTTATATTTTAAATAATATATAATTAATTAACAATACTTATCAGTATTATCAATATTTAACAATAGTTTACATTACTTCTGGATATAATCAAAGTTAACATATTTTTAATTAAAAAATATCTATTGAATATGTTCACTATCAAAGTGGGCAAATTAAGGAAAGTGAGTCATATCACATACAAAGTATTAATTCTTTTTTTGGTACCACTTAAACTCAACACTGAGCTTTTTCTGTTGTTTATCTCCTATTTCTAGGAAATTATTCTGCGTTGGGATTTGAGGCCCCGGACACAGAGCTAAGTTTCCACAAGTAAAAAGCCATTTCCACTCCCTCGGCATTTTGATGCTGAGCATTTTATGTAACTTCTCTGGAACATAGTCCTTCTGTAAATTGGTGATAATTATAGCACCTATATATCAAGGAGTTTTTGAAAGAACTAAATGAGTTAATACTTGTATAATTCATACGAACAAAGCCTGGAAAATGGTGTTCAATAAATGTGTGCTATTGGCTATTACCATGAACTATATTCTACATCATAGAAAACAAAATGTCCTAAAACATTTGTAGTTTGCTTTAAATAAACCTGACCTAGAACAACTGAAGTAATTTTGTTAGCAAAAAAAATGTTGTTTTACCATTTCAGACTCTGAGAATTAGTCATTTGTCAATAAGTAAACTGGAGCGCAGTTTTATTTTTTATGGCTGTTTAGTGCATTTGAGATTACCTGAGTTAAATATTCCAACCCTGGTGGGCAGTTTGATGGAGGTGGTGGTGCTGGCATCCATGGTGTCCCTGCAGGTCCACCTTGCTGATTGTACACTGGCTGGTGTTGGACAGGAAAGCCCACTGGACCAGGACCTGAATAGCCATGTGGTGGGACTGAGTAGTCAGTATAGGGGCCAGGATAGCCTGCCTGAGGTCCAGGGTAGGGGGCCTGCGGGCCTGGGTAGCCAGTATATCCTGGAGGTCCTGAAATACGAACAAGTAAAACAATTCGTAACTTCACTGAAGAATGGAAGTGTCAACTCTTTGGGATTACCCCAGTAATTTCAGATCATAAGTCCTGTGTCTATGAAGTATAAAATTCATGTTTTTATCTTTTAGCAAATTTTCAATTAAATATCTATGGTTTCATATACACTACTATTTTGAGAGTATTCAGTGGAATAGAGTTGGTTCAGGCCTTACTCTTACCATTCAAACCTCAGATGAAAGTATGCTTAAAACCTAAGAAAGTGAAAGAATCTAGATCAACCATGATCTAGAGTCACTTGTGTAAGTACTCTGGAATGCTTTCATGGAAAAGAGAGAGGACATTGAGTAGCACACCAAAAATAAAGGTTTGGGCCAGGATTTCTAGGACCAATGCACTCTGTAATAAATGGTAATTTTGAAATTCTAACAAATGGTATCTCCTATATGTCCAGAACCAGGGATGGTTTTGCCCCTTCAAGGCATATTTGGTCAGGTCTGGAGATGTTTCTGGCTGTTACAAGAGAGGAGGGTGATAGTGACATCTGGTGGACAGAGGCCAGGAATGCTGCTAAAAATTCTAAAGTGCCCGGAACAGCATCCTGAAGAAAAAGAAGTATCCACCCCCAAATATTATAGTGCTGCGGTTGAAAAACCCTGGTATAGAAGTAAAGGCATGGCATTCCTTCCATGTAATTTTCTAGGTTAACAATCTCCCTGAAGTTTGAATCCACTGTATTCCACTCCTAAGACCCCCTACATGAAAAAAAAAAATCCGTAATAATGTTAAGGTTACAGATTTAAATTTCACAATTTAGCATCTTGGGCTATCTGGAAACACAATTTGAAAAAGGGTAGGTAAAAAGTAATCATGAAAAACTGTCTTAAGTACTTAATAAACTGTCATATGGAGTTTAGAGTATATGCAGTATACATATGAATTTCCAAAGTGTATACTTCTTATGTGGAGGCACGAGAGGGCTGGCTGGCCACCCATGAGTGGCAGCTGAAGTTCCAGTGGTATATTTCAGTGGCCAGGGGTTCCCTCTGAGAGGTGTGGGGTTTGAATCCCAAGCTGGGCTCCCCAGCCTAGAGTACCTGTATGGTAGGGGGAGGCAGTCTGGCTTCCTCACCCAGGTGTCTGGGTAACAAAGGGAAGCAGTACTCCCATAGCCATGAATGGGTCTGGTAAGCAGTGTTCTCATAGCCTGAGACTAGTCCAATAAATGGTTCCCATTACATAAGCTGGGCTTGCATGTACAGAATTATGTTATGTTATATAATTAATTACCCGGCTTGAAGTCCGCTTTGTTTGTCCTAGTATTTTAAGAGGGACTAGGGGCTCCTTGCTGGGTGCTACACTGGGGAGCAAGGGACATGACATTTGCCACACAGAGACATGCAGGGAGACACACAGCTTGCAGTGTGTGTGGCTCACCCACCCTTGAATAAAGTAATTTCAAGCATTCCCACAGCTCTGTGAATATTCTTCCATCTGCCCAAATACTGTGAACCTGTCAGGCCTTGAATGGTTGCAACACAGCACCCGAACTGGGAATGGAATCCAAATAACATTCAGCTGTGAAAAGCAGCAGGCTTTCTCTCCACCAGGGAGAGATAGTTAGAGATGCAGGGAATCTCTTAAAGGACCAAAACACAAAATGTTGTTTGTAGCCACTTACCCTGGACTCCAGCAGAGGGAGGGCAGAGTGGACTAGAGATGCATAAAGAGGGCTGGGGTTGGTGGCTCTGGTGAGAGAACTGTAGTATCCCTGCGCTGTATTCTGTGCTGAGTCATTCCCCATTCTTCAGAAGCCATCTTTCTCAGGGAAAGCACTCCCCTATAAGTGACATCAGCCTGGGGGGAAGCAACAGCCCCACCCACAGGAATCACTCTTGCCCTACCCTTTGGAGCTTTCAGCCTGGCTGCTGAAGATTATAGATGGAGGCTCTTTCAGAGACAAAGCCTAACAGAAAGACTTCAGACAAAGGTGGATCTCTGGGAGCTCTGACTTTAGCTGATACCCTCCTAGCCCCTGTCCTGGTAAAAGCCAGCCTTGGTGCACAGCCCGGTTTTTTGTTTTTTTTTTTCTGCACAAAAACAGGCCCAGCAGAGGGAGCCACAAGCTGCAGACTGCTGTTACCTCCAAATAGGTTGCACAGGGCCAATCACAGGAAGAGTGTGACATAGGCCAGATCCAGTCCTGTGCAGTCTACCTAATACACACAAGCAAACACAAAGAAGCAGCCAAAATGGAAAGACAAATAAACAGGACCCTAATGAAAAAAAAAAAAACAAGAGAACTCTCTCCAGAAGAACTAGATGAAATGGAGGTAACAATTTATTGGATAGAGAGTTTAAAGTAATGATTATAACTATAATAAACAGCATGAAAAAAGACATAGAAACAATAGAAGAGGACCAATCAGAAATAAAGCGTTCAATATCTGAAATAAATAATACACTAGAAGGTATAAACAGTAGGTTAGATGAAACAGATAATCAGATCAGCGATTTGGAAGACACAGTAGATAAGAACACCCAAGCAGGGCAGCAAAAGAAAAGGAATAAAAAAAAAATATGAAGAGAGCCTAGGAAACCTTTGGGACAACATGAAGCATAACAAGACCCACTTCAGGGGAATAACAGAAGGGAAAGAAAGTAAGCAAGGTATCGAGAACCATATGAAGAAATAACGGAAAACATCACTAGTCTGTTAAAGGAAAAAGACAAGTCCAAGAAGCACAGTTAGTCCCAAACAAGACGGACCCAAAGAGGCCTACACCAAGACACGTCATAATTAGAATCACAAAGCTTGAAGACCAGGAGAGAATTCTAATAGCCACAAGAACAAAGCAGGCAGTTGTCTACAAGGCAGCACCAACTAGACTGTCATCTGATTTCTCAATAGAAATGTTTCAGGACAGAAGGGATTGCCATGAAATATTTATGGTGATGAAAATCGAGGACCTACAACTGAGGTTACTTGACCCAGCAAGGCCATCATATAAAATGGAAGGAGAAATAAGGAGCTTCTCAGACAAGAAAAAGCTAAAAGAGTTTGTTAACACCAAATCAGTATTGCAACATGTTAAAGGGCTTGCTTTAAGAAGAAAAAGAAAAAGCAAGAGGAAAAAAAGAGGAAAATAGTCTAACAATAAAATGGCATTAAATACCCATATATCAATAATCACTTCAAATGTAAATGGCTTAAATGCTCCAACCAAAAGACACAAGATAGCTGAATGGATAAGGAAACAAGACCCATATATATGCTGCCTCCAAGAGACCCATCTCAGGTTGAAAGATACACACAGACTAACAATAAAGGGTTGGGAAATATATTTCATGCAAAAATGGAAAGGAAAAAAAAGCCAGGGGAGCAATACTTATATCTAACTGAATAGACTTTAAAAGTGAGTCTATAAGAGATGAAAAAGGATACTACATAATGATAGAGGGAACAATCCAACAAGAGGATATAACCCTAGTAAACATTTATACAACATAGGAGCACCTAAATATGGAAAGCAAATCATGATGAACATAAATGGAGAGACTGACAGAAATACAGTCATAGTAGGTGATATTACACCATTGACTTCAATGGATAGATCTTCCAGACAGAAAATCAACAAGGAGACAGTAGTCTTAAATGACACACTAGATCAAATGGATTTAATTGATATCTTCAGAGCACCCCAAAACAGCAGTATATACATATTTTTCAAGTGCACATGGAATGTTTTCTAGGATAGACCACATGTTAGGACAAAAAACAAGTCCCAATAAGTTTAAGCAGATTGAAATCATATCAGCATCTTCTCTGACCACAATGCAATGAAACTAGAAATCAATAATAAGAAGAACACTGAAAGATACACAAAGACATGGAAGCTAAATAACATGTTATTAAAAAATGAAGGGGTCACCAATGAAATCAAGGAAGAAATCAAAAGATACCTTGAAACCAATGAGAATGAAAACACAACAATCCAAAATCTGTGGGACACAGGGAAAGCAACCCTAAGTGTGAAATTTATAGCATTACAGGCCTAATCAAAACAAAACAAAACAAACAAACAAAAAAACAAGAAAAAGCTCAAATGAACAATCTAACTTTACACGTACAGGAACTTGAAATAGGACAACCAAAAAAATCTCAAAGTGAGCAAAAGAAGGAAATAATAAAGATCAGAGAAGAAATAAACAAAATAGAGTCTAAACAATGATATAAAAATCAATGAATCCAAGAGTTCGTTCTTTGAAAAATTAAACAAGACTGACAAACATTTAATCAGATTCATCAAAAAAGAAAGAGGACTCAAATAAATAAAATTGGAAATGAAAGAGGAAAAATAACAATTGATACCAAAGAAATATAAAGGGTCGTAAGAAAATATGAATAGTTATATGCCAACAAACTGGACAACTTTGCCAAAATGGATAAATTCCTAGAAACATACAATCTTCCAAAACCAAATCAGGAAGAATCAGAGAATCTGAATACAGATTACCCCTAGTGAAACTGAAGCAGTAATCCAAAAACTCCCAACAAATAAAAGCCCTGGACTGGATGGCTTCACATGGGAATTTTACCAAATATTCCAAGAACTAACACCTCTCTTCAAACTATTTCAAAAAATTCAAGAGGAAGGAAGGCTTCCAAGCACATTTTACTAGGCCAGCATTTTTATCCTAATTCCAGAATCAGATAAAGACTCTACAAAAAAAGAAAATTGTAGGCCAATATCTCTGATGAACATAAATGTTAAAACCCTCAACAAAATATAAGCAAACCAATTACAGCAATACATCAAAAATATCATACACCATGATCAAGTGGGGTTTACTCTGGGAATGCAAATTTGGGTCAACATTTACAAATCAATAAATGTGATTCACCATGTAATCAAAATGAAGGATAAAAACTACATGACCAAATCAATAGATGCAGGAAAAGCATTTGATAAAATCCAGCACTCATTAATGATAAAAATTCTTAGAAATGTGGGAATAGAGGGGACATACCTAAACATAACAAACCCACTGGCCGCATCATACTCAATGGGACAAAACTACAAGTGTTCCCCTTATGATTGGGAACAAGGCAGGGATGTCCACTTTCACCTCTTATTCAACATGGTGTGGAAGTCCAAGCTATAGCAATCAGACAAGAAGAATAAATAAAAGGCATCCAAATTGGAAAGGAAGTAAAACTGTCATTATTTGCAAATGATATGATACTATATAAAAAGAACCCTAAATTTCCTGCCCCAAACCACTAGAATTGATAAATGAATTCAGTAAAGTAACAGGATGCAAAATAAATATGCATAGATCAGTTGCACTTATATATGCCAATAATGAACTAACAGGAAGGGAAATTAAGAACACAGTACCATTCACAATTGCTACAAAAAAGAATAAAATACCTAGGAATAAACATAACCAAGGATGTAAAAGACCTGCACTTGGAAAATTATAAGAAAGTGAAGAAAGAAATGGAAGATGATACAAATAAGTGGAAGCACATACTGTGCTCATGGATAGGAAGAATTAATATCATTAAAATTACCATACTCTCCAAAGTAATATATGGATTCAACACAAATCCTATCAAGATTCCGGTGACATATTTTGCAGAACTAAAACAAATATTTCAAAAATTTATATGGATCCCTAAAAGACTGCACATAGCAACAGTGATCCTAAGAAAGAACAAACTCAGAGGAATCATGCTACCTAATATCAAACTGTATAAAGCTATAATAATCAAAACAGCATGGTACTGGCATAAAAACATTCACATATATCACTGGATCAGAATAGAGAATCCAGAAATAAACTCATACCTTTATAGCCAATTAATATTCGATAGAAGCAGCAAGCACATACAATGGGCTAAAGATAGTTTACTCAATAAATGGTATTGGGAAAATTGTAGATATGTGCAGAAAAACACTAGGCCACCTTTTTATAGCACACACAAGAAGAAATTCAAAATGGATTGAAGACAAGTATTAGACCCACAACCATAAAAGCTCTAGAAAAAAACATAGGCAGCAAAATCTTGAACATTGCTCAAAGCAATATTTTATCAGATATATCTCCACAGGCAAGGGAAACAGAAGAAATGATAAGCAAATGGTACTACATTGAACTAAAAAGTTTTGCACAGGAAGGGAGACCATCAACAATATAAAAAGACAACCCACAGAATGGGAGAATATATATATTCACTGATACAGCTGATAAGGGGTTAATATCCAAAAATCTATTAAGAACTTACAAAACTCAATACCAAAAAAAAAAAAGAAAGAAAGAAAAAAAAAGAAACAACCCAATTAAAAAATAGGCCAAGGAACTGAATATACACTTCTCCAAAGAGGACATACAGATGGCCAGCAGACATATGAAAAGATGCTCAATGTCACTAATCACCAGAGAAATGCAGATTAAAACCACAATGAGATATCACCTGTCAGAATGGCTATCATCAATAAATCAACAAACAACAAGTGCTGGCAGGGATGTGGAGAAAGGGGAACCCTTTTACACTGTTGGCTGAGATGCAGACTGGTACAGCCACTATGGAAAGCAGTATAGAGATACCTCAAATAATTAAAAATGAATCTTTTGACCCAGTGATCCCACTTCTGGGAATATATCTAAAGAAACCCAAAACACTAATTCAAAAAAAAAAAAAAAAAACCATAAGCACCCCTATATTCATTGCAGTGTTATTTATAATCACCAAGATATGGAAGCAGCACAAGTGTCCATCAGTAGATGAGAGGTAACAGAGCCATGGGACACTTACACAACAGAATACTACTCAGCTGTAAAAAAAAGAAAAGTTTACCTTTTACAACAGCATGGGTGGACCTAGAGAACATTATGCTAAGTGAAATCTAGTCAGAGAAAGACAAATGCCATATGATTTCACTCATATGTAGAATCTAATGAACAGACTGAACTAACAAGCAAAATAGAGACTGACTCATAGATAGTGAGCAGGATGACAGCTGTGGGGTAAGGGGGGTTAGGAGATGGCAGGATCAACCAAAAAGGAAAGAGGACTCATAGACGTAGACAACAGAGTGATGACTGCAGGGGGAGGAGTTTATAAATGTAATGGAAAAGATACAATAAATTTTTTTTTTTAAAAAGCACTAAGGATTGGAGGTGCAGCAATTTGTTTAAAACCAACAACTATTAAGTACAGAAGCCAGAACAAGCCTCTCTATACCTGTGTTTCCACTTGGATAATAGGAATAATTAATGTATTTACCTCATAAGGGTATCTGAGAATTAAATGAGTTCATCCACATCTGGCAGAGTAAGCTCTCAATATTAAGCTATCAGTGTTGTTACATTAAAACCTGTGCTGTATGTGGCCTTGAACTTGAACAATAAAATTGAGCTATTTTTTCCTACAAACTCTTAAGTATGATGATAACAAATTCAATTATGTATCATCTACTTTTAATTAGCTGTAGGTGGATTAAATCATTCTCCAAGTGCCTTAGATGAGTATTACAGACTTGCTAATAATTGAACACCAACCATTATTATAAGAATTTAGAATAGTGGTTTGCAGCCCTGGCTGCCAGTTAGACTAACCTGGGTAATTAAAAAATTACCAGTCCCCGAGTCCCACTCCCTGAGCTTCTGCTTTAGTTTTTTTCTGGGATTGTGCTCTGGTACTAGTGTTTTTAAAAGCTCTCATGGAGCACTTAAAACAGGTACTCTTGAGACAATTACCTTAGAGCCTTGGATTTTTTTCTAGCTCACATTATTTTAATTGCAAACATCTGATGACATCCAGGCCCCACTGGGAGATTTCCGGTTAGACAAAGAGACCATTCAACTCCTAAGCACATTGTTCAGAGTAGAATACAAAATGCATATAGCCTTCTCTTCAAACCTGAAATCGAAAGTCCCCCATGGTCTCTCAAGATGTGGGTAGCCTGCCTACTCAAATGCAAGGCGTAATTCAGCATGTAAACAAAAGGAAAGCTTTTACATGTTACAAAGTGAAAATGAGAATTATGCCCAGGTAACTTCATTTCTACTGCTTGTAGCTTTGTTTTATTAAAGCAGTCATGTCTCTTGTGTGACTCTCACTGAACAATTAACCTGAGATATGCATGACTCAAGAACACTCAGGATTAAATCTTCTAAATGTGATTATAGGATCACAATTTTCTGAAGAGATGGAGAATCAATATAATATTTTACTTAATATGTTTATTTTGGGGTTTAAGTTATATGCAGCTTTATATTTCACGTACTAAATGTAAACTCACTACTATTTTTACTTACTCTATACCTTTACTACTCTGTACAAATAAAACTTACTTTAATGATATTTATGACAATATATAGTTAGTTAACCACAATCAAGAACTAGGTTGGCAATTTCACTATTGCACCTTCAACAAAGTGCAATACTATAATAAATATACAGACAGACAGAAACATACACACACGCCCATTTGGGAATATCAATGATCGATTTTCTTTGGTTTTATATCTTGAAAAATTTTTTTACCTTGATACGCTGCTGGAGGATATTGAGGATACGCAGCTGGGAAATTTGTTCCTGGGTGAGGAGCATTCATTTGCACGTCTGTAATTCAAGGAGAGGCAAACATATATGTGCTTTAATGAAATACCTATTAGAAAGACAAATACAGTATCTATACATAACTTCATTTGTATGATCTTATGCTGTATTGAAATAGAGGGAGTGAATTCTCCACTTAACAAAAGCTGTGCCTGTTACCAGAATCATTGTGCTGTAGAATCCTGTCTCAAACAAATTCTCTTTTGGGTGAAACAAGACAGCCTGAGTTAGTGGGGTTGAATTTCTAGTTTTTGGCTATGCCTGATAAATGTTCATTTCCATACTTCTGTTGGTATTAGAAAAAAGGGTGTTTTAAAAACACATATAGAGTGTGAAGAGATAAATAAAACTAGGTAGATGTGTGGATGGGAATGAAAGGATAATGGATAAATGTTAAAGATATCTATAATCATTGCTATAGGAATTTCTTATTTTTAAATATTTTCAATATATTTTTTATTTTTTTCCATTACCATTTACCCTCCCACCTCCACCCCACCCCTCCGCCCTGCAATCACCACACTGTTGTCCTTGTCCGTGAGTCCTTTTTCTTTTTTGCTAGATCCCTCCACCCCATAAGCCCCCAACTAAATACTTAAAATAATGCATATATAGCTGTATTTAAATATCTTTTTTAAAAAATATATATTTTTAATGCTTACTCTGGAATTACCCTAATAAGGCTGACCAAAGTAAATTCTAATATTTGACTGGATTTGACCCACAAATATCATAACTGACTTAATTATAATAAAGTAACATTAAATGTTATCTGCTAATCAGTGTGCCTTAAATAACCTCAAAATATGTACAAACGGTTCAACATCCTAGTTCTTCATTTTTGTGTTTCTCCGATTAATTCATTCAACAGCCATCCCAACCCGACAATAAATATTTACGGAGCATCTCCTGTCTCACCCCTGAGTTAGGCTCTGGGGCTTTGCTGGCCCTGTCTTCATGGAACTTATGGTCTAGTGCACACTACACTTTTGCCCTCCTCTCTTTCCCATGGCTTACTAACCATAAATTCAAGTTTCTTTTTGAATCATGGGGACATGTCACATGGAAATGTTGGCCAGACTTTCGATCTGACACACTTCCTGTTTGCGTCCCTTTCATTTGCCTTTTAAAATCACTCCACCCATGTGGTTTCAGCAGGAAGGCTGGATTCTGGGGCCCCCTCTCTCCTCCATTCAGTTGGCTTCATAGTAAGTTCAGCAGAATGAAGTCCATGGAGACTGCAAATCCAGGCAGCAGAGAATCCTTTACTTCCATCAAGGCAGATACTACAACATTCCCTGACTTATCATGTATTTCTGAAATACCACAAGCCATTCCTTCTAACCATTTCCTTCTGTTTCTCTCAGGGCTTGGGGGCGCACAGCCCCGACTCTCAAACTGAGCTGGAGATAACAGGATCAGACTCAACAGATCTCCAGGAAATCCACTACAAGTCTGACAGAAAGACTGTTGGGAACTGCCCTGCCTGGTTTCAGAAGCTGTAACTCCCCAGGGCTAAGGCTGAGTAAAAGACCTGGGGACCATAAGACACTATAGAGACAAAGCTTATCTCCCTTGCAGGGGCGCAGCCTCTGCCCGCTTTACTTCACCTGCTTGGCCCCAGGCGGATGACTGGTTAGCCAAAGATGGGTAAGATTCCTCAAGGGAGGGATGACCTGACAATGGGGTCCTCAGGGAAGGACTTGGGAGATTACAGAAAAAGGGGATGATGGACCCTCACCCCTCGGCTTTGACATAACCCGAGTCTTCATTCTGTCTGCAAGAAGTCTCCTAATCTCTTGGCTGACTTACTTCCCTTGCCTGATTTAAGCCTAAAACAATGCCAGAGGGCGGTGCAGCCTTCGGCAGGAATGGGCGGTTTCCTGGGGCAATAGGGTCTAAGAAAGAATGCACAAAATCTTGTGAAACCTGCTTTGCTGAGAATGCCCTCAATTTTCTGATAAGGGTCCAAGCATAAAATGAGTTTGTTTCCCAAAGTTTTATGGCCCTTTAGCTCAGAATAAACCCTTGTGGTTCTTTGAATGTTACATATTGTTTGATCCTTACTGCCTGACGAGCTTTACCTGTATTCCTGTGCAAATTGAACCCAATAGAGCAAAGAGCACATGAATCACAAATGGATTTGAGAAATGCAACTTAAAGTAACTTAAAAAATCATAGGAGTACCATACTGTTTAAAGGTATTTAACTTGTATACATGTATATTCACATATATACATTTTATATATGTATATATAAAGTATACATATTTACATTTCATTTCTATTTATGCAAACATATATGTACAATTTACCTACATGAAACTGAAGAGTTAAAAGGTGACTGCAGAGTAATGAACAAAATAAAGTGAAAAACAAAATAGAAACAGAGGCATGGACACATGGAACAGACTGAGAGTTGTCAGAGCTGGCGGGCTAGATGGAAGAAGGTTAAGTGATTAAACAAAAAATATATAAAATATATATAATATATAGACACAGAAATAGTGTGGTGATGGTCAGAGGGAAAGGGGGATAGATGATAGGTGGAGGTGGGCAAAGTGGGGGAGAATGGGAACGGAAAGAGACTTTGCTTTGGGCAATGGGGACACGATACAGTGTGCAAATGTTTCAATGAGTTGTACACTTGAATGTATGGTTTTGTGAACCAATGTCACCCAAATAAATCCAATAAAAAAAAGAAAACATACTCTGTTTAACAAAATAGAAGAAACTCCTACCATTGACTCCTAATCCTTACAGCTGATTTCAAGTTACTTTGTAAACTTATCCCAGTAGGTGTCAGTGCTGAGTTGAGGCAAAGTCCTTTTTCCAAGTGTAAAATTTTAATTAATTAAAAAAGAAAAGAAAAGAAAGAAAAAAGGTGACTATGACTGTGGCCAAAAGAATCTTTATGAAGTGATTTGAAGCATCCCAAAGTTTATAGCAAATAAAATAACTTAATATTATATACATTTATATTTAAAAAGCTTCAAATTTTGCAAATAAGATTAAATTATTACAGAAAACATAAAGAGAAAATCATGAAACTTCCTAAAGAAGAGCAAAGGTTTCTGGTCCTAATAAATGATACTACAGGTAACAAGTGATATTGTGGTGAGAGACAACATCTTTGGCTATTTAAACGAAGATAAAGAAAGATGATAAAACCTTTCAGAACACAAAATTTTATTGTTTATATTTTCCCCCATATGGATTGCTTTAGATTTTTAATCAGACAAAGTCTTATTAGATGCTTGTCAATACTCAACTTATTTAAAATTTTCTTGAAAGAAAAAAAAGCCAGAACATGTTTGGTATTTATTTAAAACTATTCACATGTGTATGTTATAAAATACATACATCAGGGATTTATGTGAGGATTTTATGACAATGAACTGACATATTAAATTTATCTGTTAATTAATATGATTTGAATACTCAATGTGCACAAAATACACATGGAAAAGGGAAAACTGATCTGGGTGAAATAAAAATAAATTAAACGATGTATTTTCCAGTAAGCCTAAAATTTCTTAGGTTTATCTAAGGCTTTTTAAAAATATTTTTAAAGGAAAAAGTAGTGGTAGTGACTATCTGTGCATATGTATATGAAAACACTGAACTAGAGCATAAATCACACAAAGCAAACCATATCCGTTCAGAAACTGAATAAAATATATGATGAGGAATATATTAAACAACAGATTTAACATTGAAGGAGAAAAGTCAACACTTAATTTACTTACTTTGTTTGTCCATGATTTAAAGAGTTCTGAAAAAGAAGACCTGATATTAATACATAGGCTATAACTTTATAGGTCAAATATTACTGCTAAAACAAGATGCTCTGAAACTATACATGCAAGTAAGATATTCCTCCATTCATCTAGTTTACCGGAATCTGATTACTTAAACCCTTTGGTTGGTCCATTCCCCATTGCTATGTTTCTGAGTCCGACTTCAGAAGTTGTAAGTCAGCCTGGTTAGTGGACAGCCCAGGGCTGGGATCCAGGCATGGTCCAACATGAGAAGGAGAAAGGTTAGCTATCAGGTTACACTACTGTAAATATCTCTGGAAATTTCCAGTCCTATGGACGTTTTCTGCCAGCTTAAATGGAAAACCTGAAAGGTCTGGCCCTTTGCTCTATGCTTGTAAGACACACATGGACAACAGCGTGGTGATTGCCGGGGGCAGGGGACGTAAAGAGACTAAATGGTAATGGGAAAAAATACAACAAAGATTAAATAAAAAAAATTTAAAAAGACACGCTTTTAGCCAGAGAATCCATTCACTCTCAAGGGTTGTCATAGTTGTAGTAGCATAACAAATCCAACTCAAATTTTGTGTTTGGTCATTTCTACTGAAAATAATGAATAATTTAAAAAAATTAAAAAATAAACACTGTACTCAGTACTTCTGTCTTCCGAGAGTGCCTTGATCCGGTCCTAGTCTTTCCCACTACTGTCCAGTCACTACTTTCCCTGTCTCTCCACTTTGAATCCCAATATGCCTGTTAATTACAATTAACATGTGAAGTAAAAACTCTGTTACCTGTTTCATCTTGGACCCACGCACTAATATAAATCATCCCTGCCCTTCTCAGGCTCTCTCCAGGCTTGACTGCCATTTTATTAACCCTTCCTACTATGTTGTCTTAAATGGTAAATAAAAATCAACTGATCCCTCTGTCCTTTACTAAAATCTGGTGTTCCCAAGAAGGAACCATGTCACTCCTCTTAATTTTTTATCATTGCCTACTTTAGGCATAAAATTTCATAACCTAGTAAAACTCTTATGAACATTCCAATTGTAGTCACCTCTTAACTATATACTCAAGAAATTCAGCAATGGTTGAATAATTCAGAATGTGTTTACTTGGCTTGGAATAAAGCAAACAATTTGAGTTACTAACTTCACTTCCTGGATTTTCTTAGAATAATACAAATACAAGTTTTTATTAGCTAGTCAGAAACCAACTGCTACAGACCTATCAGGCAAAAAGAGCAAAAAGATTAAAATGTATGCTTTTCTTCAGTTAATTGATAAAATGATCAATAAGCAAATAAGCACATGTAACCAAAGTTGGCTAAACATCTTCATAGGCCATATTCATGTTTTAGTTTCTGTCATAAAAGAGTAAAAGGAGACTTAATGTCACACATACCAAATGCCATGGTTACTTTCGTCAACCTCACATTTCCATTATCGAAGATTACACGTTGAAAGTAATATCCATTACCTTAAATATGCTGAGTTCCTTCACAGATATATAAAATTAAAAGACTAAAGTTGTGGAGTAGAATTAAATAGTATTCCTTAATCAACATACTGGACTGGATATCTCTAAAGTTTTTAATCTATCCTCTGTGGCTTGTAGGACAGCCTTCTTTAATATGATTAGTTAAACAATATCCTATAGCCTTTAACCAATTTTACAGCATTTTTCCATCATTCTCCACTTGCCTACAGTGGCAGAAAGGACCTCATTTCAAGGACAAATCCTGAACAATATCTGGAGGAGGAACACACACTCTGTGTGTGGGGTGGGTGGGGTAGGGGGTACTTTAAAATTATTAACTTAAGTATTTTTACTTAAAAAAATAAAATACTTTTATTAAAAACATATATATTTTTTACATTTAGTTTCTTGACCCTGGGAAGTGCAGTGCCAGTCAGAAAGAAAGAATGTGCCAGAAAGAAGAAATTCATAAACAAATGCTGTGAATCACATTAGGAAGAGGTGGAGGCTCTTAAGTAATGAGTGCCGTTAAGTGCCCACGTCCTTGCCAAACAGAACCAACTGGAATACCAGAATATTTACCTTTCTTTCATGGGGTCAAAGATCATTTCCTTCTTGTACAGAAATCCAAAGAAGTGAAACTAAACGAACCCCAAAACAGAGCTCATTTATTCATATTTACTTTTCTTTCCTATTTGGTTACATTATTTTGAGTTTCATATTTTTAAAATAATTTTCCCCACATGCACATCTCCAAAGCCTGTGGGTCTTAGCAGCATAGTAGGTCCTATTGGCAAATGGTGTCAGTCGAAGTTGTGCTATAGAAAGCATTTAAAATATGGTTATTTATCAGTGTAATCAGTGTATGCTCTTTCGTGTCTGGTTTCTTTCACTCAGCATATTTTTGAGATACACCATGTGGCTGCTTTTATCATGGCTCCCTTCCACTAAGTAATAGTCTATTAGCCACAGAAATCAGAACAGTGTTTTTTTCCAGGGTAGGAGGGGGCTGACAGGAAAGTGACAAGAGAGAATTTTCTGTGGCAATGGAAATGTTCTGTATGTTACCTGGTGTGCTCTTTCCATAGGTTTATATACAACGGGTCCCCAATAAAAGGAATTTATTTATTAAAAAATTGTGTATTTATTGTTATATGTTTAAACTTGTCACCTTCAAAGTACTCTCTTTTTGACGCAACACACCTATCGACATGTTTTTTTCCACTGCTCAAAACAGTTTTTGAATTCATCGATTTTGATGCCTTTTAGTGCTTCAGTCACTTTTTGTTTCACCTCTTCCACATCTGCAAAACGTTTCCCTTTTGGGACGTTTTTCATCGGGGAAACAAAAACAAAGTCACTCACGGTAAGGTCAGGCAAATATGGAGGGTGGGCCAAGGGATCATAACTTTTTGGTCAAAAGCTGCTGAATACTCATTGCACTGTGGGCAGCTGTGCTCATAAATCACCCTTCATGAAATGGGCAAAGGTATGGAAAGAGTCTTCAAAACATTTGCTAAAGTCAAATGAAGTCTCTCACAACAACGCTGGTTGGTATATGGATGGGTTTCTGGAACACTCACCTAGAGGGGGAAGCCTATACTACAAGGGGCACACCCTCCAGAAGATAATTTGTTTTTTGGGGGGTCCCCCTTTGTATAATATACATATACATATATAAATACTATATAAATATTCACTTAGTATAAAGCTTGTGCCTCTTTTCAAAGAATATTGATGGAAGACGGAGAGAATATACAGGGCACTATAGCAATCACTAGAGCAAAATGACAAATAACAATATATTACTACAGTTGAAATGCTATAAATAAATCTAATGGCACTGTAATGAAGACTTATAGGGGCACTAGGTTAGGTGATGGAGAGAGAGTGTCAAGGAAGACAGATTCAAGAGCTCAAAGAAGCTTGTTTGAGGAGTGGGTGGGTTTTATAGACGGAGGTAACTGCATGGGTGGAAGTCCTGAGGCTGAGGGAGCTCTTCTCATTCAAGGAAAGGAAAGGTCTGTGGGTTACAGACCAAGAGGGAGAGATCATTAGACATGAGGATGGAGAGGTGCACAGGAGACCGTCCTCACACATTACTCTTTCTCCAGCAGCTCTCTAAACTCTCAAAGGCCGAAGCATGGCTGGTCCCAGGCAAGGCGCTTAATTGGTGCTTCTTGATTCAACAATGTGTGTGGAGGATTCTTTCATTCCTTTCAGTCAGAAAGAATAGACCCCTTACAGATTTGGAGGCTGCTTAATTTACAGCCTGGCTATTTCAAATGCCACTTTCTCCCCAAGTGACCAAGTCCACTCATTTCAGTCGTTAGTCCAGCGTTCCATTGTCGTGCTTGCCAGGGAAGTATTCAGAGAAACTTGTGCTGGTACAAAAGTTCAAGGGAGAAAAAGGGGATCCCAAATCGCCTGACAGGTCACACAGAACCAGTGACACTTGTACAGTACTAGCCACACCCCTCACCTTGCTAAACCAGGAGAAACAACTGTTTCCTGCCTGTCCCCTGGAACTGGGAAGTGACCATACCACACTTCCAGGACTAAACGGAGAAATAAAACGGGAACGAGACAGTAGATTTGGAGAAGCGGGGACTTTGTCAAATACTAGAAACAGTAAAAACTGTCACTGAGTACCTGGGACAGTGCCAGACCCTGCTCTAACAGAGTTACACTAGTACATGTCCTACCCTGACTCTCCTAACTCTGGGTAGTCACACCATTTCAGAGATGAGGTCAGGGAGGAAGGTCTATGAAGAAACTGGCTGGAGGTCAGAGTCCCCAGATATTAAGTAGCAGAGGGAGGAGACAGAGGGACTCCCGAGATACCGGCTTGGCCTCTAATCTACAAACCGCCTCAGTGTTTCCAATTCTGGTGTCCCAGGGTGCCTAGGGTAATTCCAGCCATACTCCTAATTGGTATTTACTGTTAAACGACAGCTAGCGGGCTCTATTAATAGCTCCCTCTTCTTCCGAAATAGGCTGGCAGATTCCCCCTGGCCCACTGTGTAGAGATGCACTAGGGGAGTGCAGCCTGGGGGCGGTTTCAGGAAGGAATCTGGTTGTCACGGGCACTTTGTTCCTGGGGTACCTGTGACCCCGGTCACCTGGTTCGCCTTGCTGGGCCCCGGCTCCACTTCCGGGGACTTTCCTAGGCCCGGAGAATCCCAGTATCTCGCCTCCCCCGCCCCCCCCCCCCCCCACCGGCCCCAACCCCAGCACAAGCCCAAACCAGCCCTCACGCCCCTGTGTCACCAGCCACCCCGGAGCCCCGCGCGCGCCGCAGGGGAAAGAGAACGCCGCCGCCCACCTGTGGCTGCTGCTGCTCAGTGGCCGCGCGGGGTCAAGGAGCGCCAGGACCCCTGGCGCGGACGGCGGCGCTGCTCCTCTTGGTGCCTGAGTGGCCCTGCCCTGCTTGTTACACAACCTTCGCTTAAGTCGACAGGAAGGGGCCTCGGAGCGACCGCGGCGCTGAAACTGCGTCTCCCGGTTTTGTTTCCGGGATCCTACGTGTACAGAAGGGTTCCCTGGATGTCCGGGTAGTTGCTAGGAGGCAGGAAGGCTGCAGGGAGACCGCCACCCTGGGGCGGTGCGGAGATGTTGCCCCGCCCTTCTACTTGCCCTCAGGACAGACTCCAGAAGCGCCCTTCTGCGGCCAAAGGGCAGCCTGGGGCTGGGAGGTCCGCACCAGGTGGAACTGGGACAGGCACGAACCAGGAGCCCGCTGCCTCCGAGGTGGGGTTGGAGGCACCGAACTCCGAACTCCGGGAACTTCTTTCCTCGGACCTTGACCCCCATCCCTTAGACTCTTCGCTTTCCGGGCTGGGAGCCGTGAACAGTTCAGAGCACAGATAAGAAAGGTCAAGCTTGTTTTTCTTTATGGAGCCTTTTCACTTTCGCTCTCTGGCTCTCTTCCTCTCTTTCAGTCTTTGTTTCTCAGAAAATAATGTTAACTCTTTTTAAGTGTCAAACAGATCGTATGTGTTTAGAATGTTTAGTTTTTCAGGTTCCCTCCGACTGGCATCCAAGCACAATAAATGTTTGTTGAACTGAACTGAATTCATTGGTTTCCCTTTTCTTTTAAAATTTTCATTCATAAAAGTAATACACGATCTTCCACACCATAAAGCCGAATATGGAGAAAAGCGAAATATACCTTTTGCACCCCCACTTTTCTCCCCAGGACGCTGTCAGGAGACACTTGAACATTTACTGGGTGGCCAGGGAGGTGGCAGGGAGGAAGAAGGGAAATAGAAGGGTGGGGGAGGTAAGGAAATTGAGAAAATGGTACTGAAAAGGGAGTGAGGAAACCAAACCACTTTGGTTTCAATCCCTTCTCATCTCCGTGACTTTGTGCAAATTGCACTCTCTTTTTTAAATTGTAAAATGAGGATTAGCAATACTATCTACCTCATAGGATTTTTATGAGAATTAAGACGTTCAAATATACAAAAAGTTTAGAGTGATGCTTGTGACAGAGTAAGCACTTAATAAATATTTTATATACAAAAGTACATAGTTTTTTTTTCACATAAACAGGATTATTTTATGCAAACTGTTCTCTCACGTGTTTCCACCTTATGATGTATCTTGGAAATCCCCTTGCCTTTAATACAGAACTGTATCATTGATCTAATTATCATGGTGTGCTTTGCTTCCAATTTCACAATGACAAATAATGTGTGGTCATCGTCCTTGCACATATCTTTTTGTATACACCAGAGAAACTTGTCATTCTGTTCTGAGAATGCTTGTTTTACTACATCTCTCCACTTCCTGAGTACTATTTCTAAATGTTTTCTATTCTGATGGGCAAATATTAACTTATTATTGTTTTTCTTAATTCTGATTAACAACATTTATTATTTTTTCATATTATTATTGAATATTCTATGATATTCTTTTGTGGTACGTCTGATATTTAATAGTTTTCTGTTGGATTGGAACATTTTTTCTTCTTTCTGATTTGTTGTTCTTTTTATGTATTATGGATTGAATCCCTGATCTGTTAATAAGGTTCAATCCTTTTGCCCAGTGAGTCTCTGAATTATAACTAATTAAGTCGCTTTAACAATACACAGTTTTCATTTTTAATCATCTTTTACACTGCCTTCACTTTTGACTTGTGGACTTTTCATCTTATTTTAGAAAGCTTCCTGTATATACCCCAGAACATCCAATATGAGTTCTTCCTTGACACCTATTGTTTTTTTTTTTTTTCAAATCAGGACACAACTTTTAATTTTTTTTATTTTTCAATTATAGTTGACATACAATATCATATTAGTTCCGGTTGCATCGATTAGACATTTTATATCTTAGAAGTGATTACCATAATAAGTCTAGTAACCATCTGACAATATATATAGTTTTTACAATATTATTGCCTATAGTCCCTATGTTGTACTTTACATCACTGTGACTTTTTTATAGTATTCACTAGCGGACATATTTAGGGAGAGGAAGGGAGAGAGAGAAACACCAATGTGAAAGAGAAACATCAACTGGTTGCCTCCCTTATGTACCTCATCTGTGGATAGGACCCAGATCAGGCCTAGGTATGTGCCCTGACCAGGAATTGAACTGCAACATTTTGGTGTACAGGCTGACACTCCAACCAACTGAGTCACCTGGCCAGGGCTTTATAACTGTAAATTCATACTTTTTAATTTCTTCGCCTTTTCATCTATCCCCACAACCCCCTCCCATCTAGCAAATATCAATTCGTTCTCTGTATCTATGAGTCTTTCTTTCTTTCTTTCTTTCTTTCTTTCTTTCTTTCTTTCTTTCTTTCTTTCTCTCTCTCTCTCTCTCTTATTCCACATATAGATGAAATTATAACATATTGTTTTTCTCTGCCTGGCTTATTTCATTTAACATAGACTTCTAGGGCCATCTATTGTAGGGAGCCATTTCGCATGGTATGGAAATGTAGCTCAGCCCCCATGTGGAAAACCAGTGGGAATTGAGTTGGCACACAGGACCACACCCACAGAGAGGTTTTCCCATGGGGAATTGGCCTGCATTGTACCTACACTGCTATGAGACTTGCTTTCGCTAAAACTCACTCACCCTGAGTTGAGGTAGCAAGTGCTTACTGTAACTTCCTAAAGTCTGTGCTAAACCTCCCAAGTATGGAGTGTAACTGGTTCGACCACTTTCCCCCTTGGTCTGCAACATCCTTCTCTTTGAAGTAATTAGCAACAATCTTTCCTTTGTTGTAAAAGGTAATCACCTGCAGTGAACCTATGCATAGTAAATGAGGACTATCCTCCATGTAATGAGCCCAGAAAAGCTATAAAACCCTATGCAGGCAGGGGCCAGAGTAACTCTCTCTCCTTTAGAGAGTGGCCACACCATCCCTTTTTCTCCACAGGATTTCTGTAGTCCGTGTGTATTTGTTCATAGCAACCACAACACACAGATCCTGCAGGCCAGGATCCACATCAATCTATGTTGTCACTAATGACAAGATTTCATTCTTTTTTTATGGATGAGTAATATTCCATTGTATGTGCACTACCTCTCCTTTATCCATGCATCTATTGATGGACATTTATGATGCTTCCATATCTTGGCTATTGTAAATAATGCTGTAATGAACATAGGGGTGCATATATCTTTTCAAATTAATGTTTTTGATTTCTTTGAATAAATAGCAGTGGAATTGCTGGGTCATTTTAATTTTGGAGGGAAACTCCATACTGTTTTCCATAGTGGCTGAACTGACTAACAATCCCACCAACAGATATATAAAATTAAAAGACTAAATTTTTCCAGTAGAATTAAATAGTATCCCTTAATCAACATGCTGTTCTGGGCATCTCTAACATTTTTATGTATCCTCTGTTGCTCATAGGCCAGAACGTATTCTAAGTGTTTAACATGCAATGACTTACTTAGCTCTCACAACAGCCCTGTAAGAAATGTGCAGTTATTATACCAGTCTTACAAGTGACATCTCTAAGCTATCACAGAGCAATTCAGAATAAGCTTATCCCCACTTCCATATTTCAGCATCCAGATTTTTCCTTTTTCTGGGTATGTACCTCTAGATATCCCTCATAGAACATGCTTTCTACAATCTTCATCTTTTTTGAGGTATAATTCACATAAACATTGCATTAGTTTTAGGTATACAGAATAGTGGTTGATATATGCATATGAGTATACTACAAAATGATTACCACAAGTTTAGTTAATATTTATCACTATACACATTTACGATTTATTTTCTTGTGGTGAGAACATTCACTCCCTTCACAACTTTCAAATGTACAATGCAGTATTGTTAATGATAGTACGTTACATCCCTGGGGCTTATTTATCTCATAACTAGAAGTTGCTACCTGTTGACCACTTTCACACATTTTGTCCTCCTCCTCAGGTCCTACCGTTGGCAACCACCAATCTGTTCTCTGTAAGTTCAGTTGTTTTTTGTCTTTTTTCAACTTCCACATATAAGTGAGTTCATATAGTATTTGTCTTTCTAGCCCTACTTATGTCACTTAGCATAATGTCCTCAAGATTTGTCCATGTTGTCAAAAATGGAGGATGTCCTTCATTTTATACCTAAATAATGTTCCAGTGTGTACATGCATTACATTTTCTTTACCCGTTCATTTGTTGATGGACACTTAGGTTGCTTCCACGTCTTGGCTGCTGTAAATAATGCTGCAGTGAATGTACGAGGGCAGATACCTTTTTAAGATAGTGATTTTGTTTTATTCAGATAAATATCCAGAAGTGAAATTGCAGACTATATGATAATTGTATTTTGAATTAATTGTTGAGGAATCACCATACTGTTTTCTGTAGTGGCTGCACTATAGAAAATTTACATCTCCACCAACAGCACATAAGGGTTCCTTTTCCCTCACATCCTTACAAACACTTATTTCTTATCTCTTGGATGATAGCCTTTCTAACAGGTATTGATAACTCATTGTGATTTTGACGTGCATTTCCCTGATTGTTAGTGATGCTGAGCAGTTTTTCACATTCCTGTTGGCAATCCGTATGTCTTCTATGGAAAAGAAATGTCTATTCATATCCTTTGTCTGTTTTTTAATCAGATTGTTTTTGCGAGTTTTTTTTAAATGTAGTTTGGATATTAATCCCTTATCAGACATATAATTTGCAAATATTTTCTTTCATTTCATACATTGTCTTTTCATTTTGTTTATGGTTTTATTTGCTGCCAAAGCTTTTTAGTGTAATGCAGTCCTATTTGTTGATTTTTTACTTTTGTTACTTTTGCTTTTGGTCAAATCCAAAAAATCATCACCAAGATTGGTGTCAAGGAACTTATGACCTATTTTTCTTCTAGGGGTTTTGTGGTTTCAAGTCTTAAATTCATTTTGAGTTGATTTTTGTATATGGTATAAGATAAGAGTTCAGTTTCATTCGTTTGCAGATGGTTGTCCAATTTTCCCAACATCATTTATTGAAGAGACTATCATTTCCCTATGGTATAATCTTGGCTTAGTTGTCATAAATTAATTGACTATTCATCATTTATTTCCAGTTTCTATTTTGTTCTATTGATCTATGCGTCTGTTTTTATGCCAGTACATACTTTGTTGATTACTGTACATTTTAATATAGTTTGTTTATTTTTAAATTTAAAAAATTTAATTAAATTTATTGGGGTGACATCAGTTCATAAGGTCATATAGGTTTCAGGTGTACATTTCTATAACATGTGATTTGTGTATTGCATTGTGTGCTCACTGCCCAGAGTCAAATCATCTCTGTCACCATATATTTGGCTTCCTTTACCCTTGGCTACCTCCCACTCTCTTCCCTCTGGTCACCACTATGCTGTTGTTGTTTATGTCTATGAGTTTCAGTTTTATATACCACATAAGAGTGAAAGCATAAGGTTCTTAGCTTTGTATGATGACTAATTTTGTTTAGCATAATATTCTCAAGATCCAGCCACATTGTCACAAATGGCAGTATTTCATCTTTTCTTATGGTTGAGAAGTATTCCATTGTATGTATGAATCACATATCCTTAATATAATTTTTTATCAAAGGACACTTTGGTTGTCTCCATGTCTTGACCACTGTGAATAATGCTGCAATGAATATAAGAGTGCACATAACTTTGCCAATGAATGTTTTTGAGTTTTTCCTATAGATACATAGAAGAGGGATTGCTGGGTCATATGGTAATTCTATTCTTAACTTTTTGGGGAACATCCATACTGTTTTCCATAGTGCCTGTACCAGTTTACCTTCCCAACGGCAGTGAAGGAGGATCTTTTTTCCTCTGTAAACTCTGCAACACTTGTTATTACCTGTCTTGTTGATAATAGCCATTCTAACAGGTGTGAGGTGGTACCTCATTGTAGTTTTGAGTTGCATTTCCCTAATAGTGAAGTTGAACATCTTTTCATATATCTGCCGGTTGTTTGCATGTATTCTTGGAAAAGGTGTCTGTTCAGCTGCTCTGCCCATTCTTTAAATTTAATTGTTTGTTTGGTGTTTAGTTGTATGAATTATTTATGTGTTTGGATATTAACCCTTTGTTAGAGCTGTTGTTTGCAAATATCATCTCCCATTCAGTTGGTTGCTTTTTTTGTTTTGTTGTTGGTTTCTTTTTCTGTGCAGAAGCTTTTTAGTTTGATATAGTCCCATTCATTTATTTTTGTGTTTATTTCCTGTCAAATTCATAAAATTTTCTCTATGACCAAGGTCCATAAGTTTAGTACCTATGTGTTCTTCTATGTAATTTACTGTTTCACATCTTACATTTAGGTCTTTGATCCATTATGAATTAATTTTTGTTCAAGGGGACAAACTATAATATAGTTTCATTCTTTTGTATGTGACTTTCCAATTCTTCTGGCATCATTTTTTTTTTGGAAGAGTCTTTCTTTTCTCCATTTTGTGTTTTTGGCTTCTTTGTCAAAAATTATTTGCCTATATGCCTGTGGTTTTATTTCTGGGCTCTCAGTTCTGTTCCATTGGTGTATGTCTGTTCTGCCAATACCATGTTATTTTAATTATCATAGTTCTATAGTATAATTTGAAGTCAGGTAGTGAAATACCTCCAGTTTTGTTTATTTTCTCAGGATTGCTTTGGCTATTCAAGGTGTTTTATGGCTTCATATAAATATGACAAAATTTTGTTCTATTTCTTTAAAAATTAACATTGGGATTTTGATGGGGATTGCATTAAATCTGTATATTGCTTTGAGTAATACGGGCATTTGAACTATGTTGATACTTCCAATCCATGAGCGCAGAATATCTTTCCATTTCTTTGAGTCTTTTACAATATTTTCAGGAACTACTGTAAAGGACACATGGACAAAACCAAAGGGGAGACTGGAAGCAAGGGAAGGAGGGAGTTTGACAGGTGTGAGGTGGAATCATGGGGGGAAAGTGCAGACAACTGCAATTGAACAACAATAAAATAATTTTAAAAGTGCTATGAAGTTTTCAATATGTAGGTACTTCATGTCCTTTGTTAAGCTTATTCTTAGATATTTAATTCTTTTTATTGTAGTTACAAAAGAAATTGTTTTTTTCCTTACCTTTTTGAAGTTTCATTGTTAGTATATAAGAAAGCAATGAATTTTTGTACATTGATTTTATATCCTGAAAGTTTACTGTATTTGTTCTTTGTTTCTAATAGTATATTGGTATATGTAACCCAGGCATGTGTCCTGACTGGGAAATGAACTGGCAACCCTTTGCTTCACAGCCTAGTGCTCAATCCACTGAGCCACACCAACCAGGGCTATTTGTGGATTTCTTTACTTTGTTTTGGCAGTTGATTTTTAATTTCAAAGCATCGTGGTCAGGTAATATGCCAGGTACAATTTCAGTCTTGAATTTGTTGAGACCAGTTTTGTGACACAACATATGTTCTATCCTCAAGAATGTACCATGTACACTGTAGAAGAATGTATAATCTGTTGTTTTGGGGAGAAAGGCTGTGTAAATGTCAATTATGTCCATTTGATCTAATGTGTCATTTAAGAATGATATTTCTTTACTGATTTTCTGTTTGGATAATCTATCTAGAGCTGTCAATGGAGCATTAAGGTCCCCAACTATGACTATGTTTTGTCATTTTTCTCCCTTTAATTCTGTTAGTATTTGCTTTATATATTTTGGTGCTCCCTGATTGGGTGCATGCATATCAAGAAGATGTATCAGAAAGCACCATAATGTAACTCATAGTGTCTACTTTATCATTATAAAATTTCCATCTTTGTTTCTTGTTACCTTTATTATCTTGAAATCTATTTTGTCAGATATAAGTATAGCTATACCTCACCATAAGTTTTGGTGCTGCTATGTTGGGTGCATATATGTTTACAAATGTAATATTCTCTTGTTTGATTGACTGTTTCATCATTAAATAATGATCTTTTTCCCTCTTATTATGGTTTGATTAAAGTCTATTTTGTCTGATGTACATATAGACAAAAACTAAAGCTTCAGTCATGTGCATGAGCTCATTTGGGAGATACCAGGAGTGAGGAGATCTGAAGTGAGAGGAAAGAAAGGGTGAAGATGGTGTCCACTGATTTTCTGGTCTCTGAAAAGTGTAGCCTTCAGCTGGTTGTTTATATTAAATAGATGCCTGCCCCTTTGGTCACAGCTATTAAGATAAGCAAATATGTCTCTTTTATGGAAAAAGTGTTTCTGACTGCCACCTGTGTTCCAGGTCCTGGGGGTATAGTCATAGTGACTCTACACTGGCCTTTTAAGAACAGGCATTGAGTTTTCCATAGCCTTGTGGGTGTTGTGGACTCAAGCCTCATTGACTTTCAAAGATAGATGTTTGGGGGCTCATCTC
Source organism: Glossophaga mutica (assembly GCA_039655065.1). Taxonomy (NCBI): domain Eukaryota; kingdom Metazoa; phylum Chordata; class Mammalia; order Chiroptera; family Phyllostomidae; genus Glossophaga; species Glossophaga mutica. The sequence goes on along the minus strand of CM077304.1, from coordinate 166,990,080 downwards.
TTTAATGGAAGTCTTAAAAGTTGTGGCACCAGATGTGTGCCAAACCCTCATTCCTCAGACTGATGCTGGGAGCTGTGAGTTCTCTCTCTGTTATGTGCAGCTGTGCTGAGCTAGAGTTTATTGTGAAATTGTGTTTCAGTCTCTTCTCTCTGTTAATTCAAGTTTATTTCCCACTTTCTTGATGTAGAGGAGCTTCTCAGCTAGTTTCTGAGTTTCTTTCAAAGGGAACATTCCGTATATAGCTATAGATTTGGCGTGTCTGTGGGTGGAGGTGAGTTCAGGAGTATCTACCATGGCTATCTTGAACTGTAACCCTTCAATCTTCATCTTTTTAATCATTCTTTTCTAGATGTCCACCAGTTTACTGGTGTTTTTAAAGTTTAGAATCTATTACTATAGTGTTCATAACACCCAAGATAAAGGATTATTGACACATACATTGCAATAGCTACTATCCTTGTTATAGACAATAACAATTCTGTCACTTCATTTTAGCATAACTCTAGCTTTTTATAGTTACTTGAGCTTGTAGTTAAATAAAACTTTTATATTTCTTTTACATAAAATATTGGCACATCTCTCTTATTTTGAAATTTTGAAGATAATTTTTAGTCTGAGATGTTATATATATATCTGCTCAAAATTTTCATTTTTCCATCACAAGAAAAGAAATGTTTATTAAAATTACCTATATGCAAGGCACAGTGTTCTTGGCATTATTGGGGACATATAGAAAAATGATGCAAAGGCAGAGCCTGCTACGAAGAAGCTCATAGTCTAGTAAAGATGAGTCATAAACAGAAGTAGCTATAATGCACAATAGAATGTGCTTATTTCCATAATAACATTAGCATTACAATTTGACATGAAGAGAATGGTTCCAGAAGGTAGTACAAATGGAATGAAAATCAGATAATTTAGGGGCAGATACAATTTTGACATTAAAAAATGAAGAGCATTTAGACAGAAAAATATAGGAATGTATTAGGGCAAGGGAAAAGTACAAATAAATATTCGGAAATAGGAGTACCTTGAGACTGGCTGAGTTTGAAAAAAGCTTATTAGCCTATGATTATGTAAAATCCAGACATTTTTATTCTTTAGATTCAAAATTAAGTTTTAAAAGTTTCATGATTTTTTTTTTTTTTTTTTTTTTAGCTTTTTAACAGTGAGATTTCACTGCTTCCCTCTCTGGTGAGGCTGATTGATGTGCAGGTTTGTTTAACTTTCTTTTTGTAATTGTCCACTAATTTATGAAAGGCAGGAATCCAAATCTGCTGCCAATGTGATGATTCTCAGCCCTCGCCAGTGTCTCATTTGTTGTTTGAATAATTGAAATATTTCCTGAAAAGGGATTTACACTTCGACATTTTCTGAAGTTACAACCAGGCATAAATCATTGATCAATGCACCTATGTAATTTTTTTATTCATAAACACACATAATATACCCTATTTTATTAGGGGTAAATATATAAATGTATTAGGGGTAAATATATAAATATTAAAGGGGTGAAATATAATGTACATATCAAGAATAAAAGTATTTTTTTACTTCTTAAAATAGAGTCATAACACTTTGTGGTATAAAATTTACTTTGAAAGTCAATCACCATATCTCCTTTTATAATTTTTAATATATGACTTTCTGTCCCTTCTACTTTATTCCTGGTATTTATTTTTGAAAAATGTATATTAATTATAATATAAAGCACTACAATAATGTTTTTGTACAATAATACATTTGACTCAGGTAATTGTTGCATAGTTCATTCATAATGATTATCAACAAAGAACATATTAATATCCTATCATCTGAAAGACATTTATAATATTACCTGTTAGAATTTTGCATTTGTTTCATATTAAAAAATTTATGAAAAGAATTAGCAGTTTGTCAATTATTTATACAGACTACATTTTAATAATTTTCTTCTTTTCTTTTTATAGCCCTCTGAAATAGTACAGTAAAAATTACATCTTATTTCTTTTTAATATGCAAATGTGGCTTCTAATTCTTTTGTCCAATCTCATGAGTGGTACATTTATTAAGCACATGTAAACAAAATATTCAACAAGTGATTCTATGCTTTGTTTGTGTATAATCTACAAGCCTTTGCTTACTTTTTATCTTTTTGGTTAGTGAAATCTTTATTGCTATTATTTATATTCATCTGAGGGTGAAAAGGCTTAATATTGAAAAATTTTTAATTATGCTACTTATTAATACTTCTATAAATATTCTTGGAGAGTATAAAACTCTTAGTTCAACTGGAAAATTCAGATTTTTTTAAAGATTATGATACCAAATCAAGGGGTCCCAGGAATGTAGGAAAGTGTTATTTCCAAGAATTCTTACTTTTGTTTGTTTTTCATAGCCTGCTGTTTCTCTTTAGTGCAAACATCAATTTTTCAAATTTCTCAGTATACGTTGGAATTTTGTTTTTAGAGTTCTCTCTGTTCCCTTAGCTTATTCTATTTGTATTTACTCTTGTTGGCAATTTTAAAATTTATCTTGGTATTCTGTGTCTCCATGTACCTGGTGGTTTTAGTTTGTTCATATTTCAGAATAGAAGACCGATGACTTGTCACTTTGCTCTGCTCTTGGACACCTGTTTCTCTGCTCTTGGATGCCTGTTTCTCTGCTCTTGGATGCCTGTTTCTCTGCTAGCTCTCTCTCACCTGTAGGACTAATAAGACTAGGAGGTCAGGAATGAGTAATGTTGGTGAACTTTAGGGTGAACAGATGGGGAAATCACTCTTTGAATGCGAAAATGAGGAGAGCTTTACTCTGGTACCAGAAGCCATTCCAGAAACATTAAAAACCTTATGCACATGCAGTTAATTCCTTTGAGTGCTATATTGAGGTGCCTAGAAGTGTTAGGCTGGGCTGCTATGCTCGGTGTGCATGAAGAAAGGAAGAGGTTAGAAAGGAAATCAGTGTGGGGCACCAGACAACACAGTATTTCAGTAAACAGACTTTTAATAACTCTGTTTTTAAACATTCTTCCTACTCTCATGTTCCAGGACACTTGTCTTTGAGCCACGTACCTCCATGGGCTCAGGTCAGTTCTTCATACAGATTGTTTATATAAATATTGGGCTGCCTTTGCCTTTTAATCTATCATTATCTTCATTTGTATAATTTCATGAGGTACTTAAGAGAAAAGGGATAAATTCTTCTCTTTAGCTGTCTTTAACTGGAAGAGACACTTTTTGATACACTTACTTTAAAAGCTCAGTTTATTAGTTATATGGAAAATGGAGTGTACAAAGGAGCAGAGGCTAGTTTCAGGGACATAGTAATCAGGTTCAGAAATAGAGGGTGACAGTAGGAAATAGGGTGGTGACAGATGAAGAAAGAGAAGAATTAAAAAGAAGGTGAAATTTGTAACATTTGGTGACTATTTTGTCATCAGTAGTTGTTTATGCATAGGAAGATATAATTGTTTCTTTTTGCATGACCAATAGACATAATTATAATATAAAAACAATATGTAAAGCTCCAGACTACATGTCTCTTCAGAATTACTCTCTACCAGTATAATTAGGTTTTAAGTAATTAAAATTTGATTTACTGATTTTCATTGAAAAATTATATTTTCTGAAATCTAATTCCAGAACCATTATGTCTGGATTTACATGTAAACAGTATGAGCAATTCATAGAAAAATTGGAAGATATAATTCTACACTTAATTCTTCGTTTTTTTCCTTCTCTTTTTCCATAACTCCATAAAATAATGTCTGAGGCTCAACCTTTTAACTCAGATTAATCAAATGTTTATGCTTTTGATTCTGTAGCAAAAACTCCATTCTTATCCAAATAGCAGGTTTATTCACCTGCATTTGGTATATTATTTTTGTTGTATTAGTCTATGGGCTTTGCTTAGTTACTTCTCATAATTTTTCTGCAGAATACTAAAAAAATCCATGCCTAATTAAGACTACTAACGCCACGCTCATCCAGATCCTCGTGGTTGCTGATATTTGCTCTCTATATTAATTCTAAATTATTTTTGTCACAGTAAAAACATTCCTTACTCATTTTCTTTGATTCCTTTTTTTTATCATGCCCAAATGCACTAAATTAGGAACCTTACCAAGTCCATTTAACACTACTTTCTCTAAGGCCTAATGATATTCAAAGCTCTAAATCCCAAGCAAAGAACAAAATCATGTCTTTTTTTTTAAAAACTCTCTGTAACATAAAGATTAATTACCACTCACCTCATAGAAACCTCTCATTTCTTCTTTTTTATTTTTTTTCTCCTTTTCTGTTTTACTGTTGTTCAAGGTCCATGGTCTCCATTCCCCCACCACCACTCTCCCCGACCCCACCCATCCTCACCCCGCCTCAATCCTACCCCCGTTTGGCTTTGTCCATGTGTCCTTTATACATGTTCCTTGTAGAACCTTCCCCCACACCATATTCTCCCCATTGGTTACTGTCAGTTTGTTCTTTATTTAAATGTCTCTGGTTCTATTTTGCTTGCTTGCTTTTGTTGATTAGGTTCCATTTATAGGTGAAATCATACAGTATTTGTCTTTTACCATCTGGCTTATTTCACTTAGCATAATGCTCTCCAGATCCATCCATGCTATTGCAAAGGGTAAGAGCTCCTTCTTTCCTTCTGCTACATAGCATTCCATTGTGTACATTTTTGATCCACTCATTTACTGATGGGCACTTAGGTTGCTTCTAATACTTGCCTATTGTAGATTGTACTGCTATCAACACTGGGGTGCATAGGTTCTTTTGAATTGATGTTTCAGGGTTCTTAGGGTATTATCACAGTAGTGGAATTGCCAGGTCAAAAGGCAGTTCCATTTTTAGTTTTCTGAGGAAATTTCATACTGTTTTCTACAGTGGCTATACCAGTCTGCATTCCCACCAACAGTGCACTAGGGTTCCCTTTTCTCCACAGCCTTGCCAGTGCTTGATGTTTATTGATTTGTTTATGATGGCCATTCTGACTGGTGTGAAGTGGTATCTCATTGTGGTTTTAATTTTCATCTCTCTGTTGGCTAACAATACTGAACATCCTTTCATATGTTTCTGGGCCCTCTGTATGTCCTCCTTGGAGAAATGTCTGTTCAGATCCTTTGCCCATTTTTTAATTGGGTTGTTTGTCTTCCTGGAGTGGAGTCGTATGAGTTCTTTATATATTTTGGAGATCAAACCGTTGTCTGAGGTATCATTTGCAAATATATTTTCCCATATGGTTGGTGCCCTTTTCATTTTGCTGATGTTTTCTTTAGCCATGCAGAAGCTTTCCTGCTAGTCTCTAGGCAGTTCTACTCCAACCTTTGTGGACTTTCCTTCCTCTTTGCAGTAAAGTATGGTGTCCCAAGGCTTCTTCCAAGTTTGACATTCTTTTGTTTTCATGCAATAGAATTTCAGTGGATTAAGCCATGCACTCATGGCTTTGATTCCTAAATTTAAACCTTCAAATACATGGGGTAGTATCATAGGTCATAGGAAATCTTGTAGATATTTATAGGTTAGACAATATAACAAAAACTCAATGGAAAAAATAGAAATAGATTTTCATAGAGCTGACCTCATTTAGAATACAATTGAAAAGCCTGGGAGTTGTCATAAAGGAAAAAAAAAGTCATTTTTCTCAATTTTTTTCTTAGTATTTTTTCTGTGTATTCAAGAAATGTCATAAATTTTTCCCTTGAGGCAAATCTGAATAGTTGTTTTTGAAGATAGTGGCACTTTAATCATTGTGTGTGTGTGATGGGTTAATTGTTCAAATTTTACAGAATTATATAAAGTAGCTATTAGTTCCCACATATGCCTGTCCCAACTGTGAAATAATTACTATTAAATTGATATGTGTTCTTCCAGATTTTTAAATTTGAGTTTGTTATATAGTGTTATGCAATTACTACTTTTTTTTTGCAAAAAAATGAATTACAATTCTACATATTTCTACAAAGTAACTTGCTTTTCCTGTACCTACTACATCTAGACATTCCCTTCTTCCCCTCTCTCCCTGTCCCCTGTCTAAATGCTTATGAATCTTAATTTTAAGAAAATAAAATTTCCTTTACTGTATGAATGGTTATTTATTTATTTATTTTTAAGGATTTTATTTACTTACTTTTAGAGAGGGGGAAGAGAGAGAGAAAGAGAGAAACATCAACATGTGGTTGCCTCTCACGTGCCACCCACCGGGGACCTGGCCTGCAACCCAAGCATGTACCCTGACTGGGAATTGAACTGGTGACCCTTGTGTTTCAGGCTGGTGCTTAATCCACTGAGCCACACCAGCCAGTGCTGAAGAGTTATTTATTAAATAATCAACAATTGGTTAACACTTAGGATGTCCCTATTCATATTATTGTTAATATTAAAACAATTTTGCAACACCCAGATACATACATCTTTGATGGCTTTTGCATTTATTTAATATATCTGTAGAATAAATTCCAGGAAAAAAAGTCACTTACTCAACTAATATGTACATTTATTTTTTTTACACTTAATACTATATGTTCCTCCTGATTAACAGCAACTTACTTTTCCATCAAGAGTGTGTAAAAAGTGTTGCTTTTTTGACCTTTTACCATCAATGGATAATTCTAACTTTTGAATCTTCTCTAATCTGATTTATTTTTTACTGGCTATTAATATTTTTAAAATAAGTTTTATATTTATCACTGTGCCTGTTTCCTTATAAAATATTTGTCTCATGTACTTGTAGTTCTTCCCTGATCATGAGTAAGCATTATGTCTTCTTTCATGGTGCCCTTTTCTTTTGTCTGAGTGCATGTAGTACTGTGCATGACAGAAAACTTTCATCTTCTAGAATTTGACGTTTGATTTCTATATATACCTTTTTGTGTGTGTGTGACCCTGCATCATATTTTAATTTTTCTAAATGGTTTTACCTGATAGCAATGTTTTCAGCTTTATGTTACAGTCTACCTGAACTAGTGGCCTAAGTACTAAATGATTTCCTAACACATGCATGATCTCACTTAAGAATTTTGGAATTTTAGACATAGGTAGTCCAGGACTGGTACAACAGCTCTACGGTGTCTCCAAAGACCCATAATCCTTCTATTATGTGAGTTTCTGTCTTTATTGACTTACTGACTCATTACGATTGCTGCTATATTTCCAGTAATCAAATCACATTTGAAGGAGGAAGTGAGCAGAACAATGGAGCCAGTCACATCTTCCCTTTTTAACACAAAAGTAAATGCTTTACGAGAAGCCCTAATAGCCTTCTGGTTATGTTTCACTGACAAGACCTTAGTTACATGGCAACCCCTAGGTACAAAGCTGAGAAAACAACTAGTTTTAAAATATATGTAGATCTATAGGATAAATCTATGTTCTAGGTACATGTCTTTTAACCTGTATCTAAAAACATCTTATTCAGTTTTTGATTGCATACCTGTGCTTCTGCTATAGCAAATAAGAAATTTAACCTTTGCACTCCTTTTTTTCTCTTTTTACACACCCCACATGTGTGTGCGAGATCATAATTCTGCATACCTTTACAAAAATCTTGTTTTTTTCTTTATTATAATAGGTATTTTGTATCCTGTTTTTCCATATACTTAAGTATCATGCCTACTGTCAACCTTACAATCCAATTTTAAGAAAATAAGAATTATATTCTATGCATAAATCATAATTTATTCATCTATTCAGCAATGTTGAGCATTTTACATATTTATTAACAATCTCTTCATGTAAACTCTGGTGTGGTAAAAAGACCTGTGGATGTGAAGTAGAAGAAAGTCACTTAATTTTTTTACTTCTCATTTTCTGTAACTTGAACATTTGGAGGTTGTACCTTGTCATCTCCAAAGTTGTGCACAATTGAAAACCTGTGTTTTCTAGTGAGGCTGTATGTATAGAAGTGATTTGGCATGTTCTATGGGATTATACCAATATATAGATGATGCCACTACTGGTACTGTGATTTTGCAGTCACTCAGTACACTGGAAACGTGGGTTAAAGACAACAGACTGGGAACTTGCACAGGGATCCAGAGGGACATGACTGCACTATAAAGGGGCCAGACTGACAGGAAGTTTATGTACGTAAACCAGATCCAGATTACTAAATATTGTCACTGTTCAATTTGCACTTAGACTTAAAAATGAAGTTTATACTATTTTGTCAGCATTGAGTAGCAAGGTATTTGCAACACCAGTGACACATTTATATCACTGGGAAGATTTTTAATAAAGAACACAATGGCTCCAGAGACATGGCTAGGGATTTTGACTTAATTGGTATGGAATGAGACTGAGGTATTGGAATTAAAAAAAAAAAAAAACAAAAAAAAAACTCTCCACAATTAGTATTTAAAAAGAATGTAACTTAAACATTTAGCCTGTATTGAAAATCACCCATACAGGATAAAGTTGATTTCTCTATATTTTACACTGTATTTCCCCTACTTCCCCGCTTCTCCCACCATTCTGATTAGCATATTCATTATGGTTTTTGTGTTTCTATCACTTTACTACCCTAAAAGCCAATTTAAAAATGGTAGGTAGGGATTTCCATTCATGATCAGACCTACTCACCCTTGCTTGATGGCCTTGAATCACCCAATCTGGAACAGATTTGACTCCATACATGTGCCATGGCTTTGCCTACACATTTCCTGTGAAGATGATCAAGATGCAACATACAGATGACCAGCGTGAAGATATTTTCTGCATGATTCTACATCATTTTAGATTTTGTGTATCAACCGTTTTGCTCTTTAATGATGAATAACAAATAAGATATGGGGATCTAATTTCAATTACATGCTCCATCTTTATGTTCGCCTTTACTTAACTATTTGATAACTATTTCCAGTTTCCTTGGAAAAATAGGAATACATGTATATGCATTCACTAAATTGATGGGAATTTAATTCAGTCTGGTTATCAAAAATAGTAATTACTAAACTTTTATGTTATATAATATGTATCCATAAAAGTGGTCTGTTTCTTGTTTCATAATGCAAATAACATCAAATCTTCTCTCCTACATAAAAATTAGTACATTTTCTATGGCAGATGATAGAAATAACAAAGTGAATATTCATTAGAAATTTGTGTTTCCATGAGTCTGCTGGCACAGCCGAGCAGAATTGATGAGATGTCCTGTCACCTGCTGCACAGAAGACCTTAGAAATATATCACTTATACATATATAACTTGGCTTTGAACAATATGTTTATTTAAACAAGAACTGTTTAATTTCCCTATTTAATTTCTCTATTAGCCTTTCTATTTATTTTCTACAGCTAACTCTAGACTTACTTAAAAATATAATATATTTAGGAATATTCAAAGTACTTGTGATTATGATATAGGTGTCAAAATAAGTACTGAGATTATATCTATTATTTGATTATGTTAAAATTGATTTTTTAAAATGCAATTAACTAGTAGATTAAGGTAGTCTTTATGATTTATTGGTACAAGAAAATATTTTCTATTTTTTGAAAAAGTTTTAAAAAACAATCCAATAAAATTTAAACTTTTTCTCCAAATGATTTTTCAAGCTTATTTATTTCCCACTTAATCTATTATATAGGGTAGTAACCACAGAGATAGCCACAAAAATGACAACAAAGATATAGCCAGTTAATGAAAAATTTTAAGTTGTTATTTATATGTTGCTTTTCCCAAAAGAGATAGCACATAGCATTGATGAGAATATTATTCAGGTGTTAAGTGGATGAGAACACTTCTCTCTTAGCTTTCTGAATTCTCATTCAGATGAGAATGTATAGAAGTTCTTCTTTTGCCATTTTTAGTCCACTCACATTCTCATTGTAGAAGGTAAACAAAAATCTAATAGCTCTGTAAAATTTGGCAAGTTACTTTAAACTTTCTGAGAATTGATTTCTTTATCTGTCCTTTTTGGCTTATAATAACCATTTCATTATATTGCACTGAAATTAGATGAGAACTGCATGTGGGAAGTCTAGCATAACGTCTAGAATGTGCTCATTTGTGTTAGCTTTTATATATTCATGAAACAAATCATTTCATCATGCTTAGTTATGTTTCAGGCAAAATACCAAATTTTCATATTTGAAATATCTTATATTTCTATTGTAATTGATTTTTAAAACCAGATATTTATAACTAAATAGAAAATTATTTAGCCCAAAAAGTGCATTTCAGTTATTTTGATAATATGTTTTATTGGAAGAAGCTAATAAAATACTGTTGCAGTCAGCAAAACCTAATATGGTTTTCTCCTTTTCTCTAACAAAATTTCAATTAGTTCATTTTTTCTATGTAAAATAAAACATAGATTCCATAAATTATTTAACTTAAATTACTGAAATCTGTGATGCCTAAATTTAACATCTGGACAGGTGCACAAACTGTAATACATGTTACTAAGAGAAGTGCTCACATATTTTAACGGTAAAAAAAAGTCCTAGTATAAGAAATAGACAAAACTATTTGTATTTAGAGAATTTTTATTAAAAAATATTTTTCTTTCTGAGATAATCCACAGATTCCAGAACAAATATTAGAAAAAAGAAAAAAGGTCAAAGTTTATATAAAGAAAAAAATTGCTGAACTTGCTAACTCAAAATATTATAAATAATTTATTTTCCTCATAATTTTAACAAAGGAATGTGAAAGAACTGCAAAAATAAGAATAAAATTGTGAAACATTAAAATTTTGTGTTATTTTCTAGGTTTATTCTTATTTGATAAAGACAACAAATCTAAAATAAATGTATATAATATGCTAATTAAGGCCCAAATAAATTGAATTTTAGTAAACTGCCATATATGCTGTCTGGGCTTCACTCTTATTCTTCATATCACTGCCCCTCTTTTGGAGGAAAGTATTGGTGATTGACCTAACAAGCTTTTAGTTTCTCTCATCTAGGATATTAGGGGTAGGGAAAAGTATTCAAGGTTGGTTTGTTTGCTGGTACCTGTTGGTTTACTCAGACTCAGTTACTGAGTTCAGTCTAGTTTCTAAATCAATTTCAAAGTACAAAGACAAAGTATATATGTCCAGGAGCAGAAGCTATTTTTTGAATCATGACCTAGTGCAACTACTCAGAGGGCACCTGGGCATAGCTGAGGGGGCATTTGCTAAAGAAAGAGTCGGAACTCATTAGGCATATCCTGAACTCCTGGGGTTTCTTCGTTCATGGTGATAACTATGATGATATTCACTTCTATGCTTTTGTGCTGTGCTCTTGGCAGGGAATGTTCTGGTTTTGACCCCATCCAGAGAGCGCACACTCATCTCATGTGTTATATGCTCTCTATGGGTTCTAACCTTCCACCCTGAATGTATTATATGCTAACTCTTTCTGTGCCTTGAAGTACATTCTTTTATAAGAGCAACTGTAGCACTGATTGCACCTGTTTCAGTGGGTGTCATGGCCATTCCTTTAGTTTCTGACAACAGAAACTGGAACTTGAGTTCTGAGTATCTTTTACATCCCACATTCAATCAAGTGCCAGTTTTGTCAATTCCTTTCTCAATCTTGCCTTGTAAGACTATATATGATTTAGCCCAGGGGTGTCAAATTCATTTTCACCAGGGGCCACATCAGCCTCGTGGTTGCCTTCAAAGGGCCGAATGTAATTTTAAGATTGTATAAATGTAACTACTCCTTAACTAGGGTCAAGGAGCTCAGTGCTGCTGCTGGCTAGAAACAAGGTACTGGCCAGATAAAACAAGGTGAAGGGCAGGGATTCGGCCGGTGGGCCTTGTGTTTGCCACCTGTAATAGCCCCTGGATACTTTTCCTACTGTAACTCACACCTCCTTTTCTCTTGTTTATTCTACTCCACTTGCTTAGCCTTCCTCTTTCTCAAGCTTGCCCATCAGGCTCTTGATTCAGAGCCATCACACTTCTTTTTCCATCTGCCTTTCCCAAATATTGTTGTAAATTGCTGTTCTTTCCTCTTTTCTCTGCACAAATGTAAAAGCATCTCCCTTTCTTTCTATTTCTTTATCCTGGAATGTTTTTCTTTATAGCTTTGGGAATATAAAGTTCTCATGCTCCTAAGAAAGAGTTGATTGTTTTCCATTATAGCAATGAGTAACAATCAAAACCAGGTATTGAATGGGTTTAATCAACCAGTGATTTATTACAAAAGTGCATACACTTCTGAACATAAACTAGTAACATCCCCTGCAATCCACTTTAGAAAATTAGAAAATCAGCAACAACTTCTGTGCAGCGAACAGATTTCTGAGTCAGCCAGTCTGCAACACTCTTACTCTGGCAATCATGTTGCTTTGTTCACTGCTAGAACTTAATGCTTGACATCACTGCCTAGCACGTAATATGGACTTCACAAATATTTAGTGAATGCATCTTTAGAGTGGGAATAATTGCCACTAAGCATAATATTCCCACTGCCTGAAACACTGCCTAGTACATAAAAGCAATTATTTCATAAAACATTAGTTAATGAATGAATGAATGAATGAATGAATGAATTCATTGTCCATGCAATTTTAAAAATATTTGTTAGGGACATCTTTGAAGCAAACCAGTGATTATTCAGATCTCTGTGGATTCATATAGTGTTCACAAATTCATCTCTCTTTTCAGAAATACACTAGATGAAAAGATGTCCACCTGCCTATTTGGAAGAGTTAAAGGCATTACAAACTCATTAAGTTTAAAATTGAACCCATGCCTTTTAGCCCTGAACCAGATCCTCTTCTAATGTTCTCTCTGTCAGTAAATGGGATAAGCCGGAAATCCCCCTTTTCCCTAAAATCTCCATTTTCAACTCAGCATCAAATAATGGTGATTTTACCTCCTAAATATATCTCAAATTTGCTCGCTTGTTTCCCTTTACATGAGTGACACATTAATCCAAGTTGCATTAGTTGTCACCTAAACTACTTTATAACCTACTAATTAGTCCATGAGCATCTCTCCGGCCCTCTCAGCAATCTTATCTTTAATCAGTTAAGTTGCTCCATATAAACTTTTATCAGATGCTTTGCTAAAATCATTGATACGGTCTACTGGCCCCATTTATCCTCACCTTGCCCCACATTCCATCTCACTATTGGAACTTTAATCCCTAGCCTCCTTCAAGTCACTTGAGATTGTCATGTCTCTTTTTTTCTCACCAGAGAACTTTCACAAATGTTAATATTTCAGCCTAAACATTCTCCCTCCCACTCTTCCCCATTCTTCATATATTAAATCCCCATCACTTCTTCATTGCCTGACCAAGTCAAATATCCCTACCTTACTTATTAGTCTTTTGTCTATTTCCTGGAAACACTTCTCATGTTTGAAATTCAACTTTTGTTTGTGTGATTATTGAATCAATTGCTATCTCTTTAATGAAACTGTAAGTTCCATAAGAGGGGGAACTATATTTTTGTCATATACAAGGGAGTCAATAAGTATTAAATTAATAAAGCAATGAATGAATGGGAGGTATTTAAATCTGGTCAGGTCTTCTCAGTATATCTCAGAGGAATACAGTTAGACCTTGTGTTCTGAGGGCCAAAGGGAGGCAGTGGAGAATAGAGGGCCCACCTCATTCTAGAACCACTCATTGAAAATTTCACTGAAAAGTGGAAGTCTCTCTAGTGTCTCATTGACTCATGTTTGGTGAGACAGAGAAAAATAGAACATAGAAGATGTATAAAGGTCAGTTTCACCTTTACTGAGGAAGGGGAGAATGGATTTGTTGTAAAGTGCCAATTCCAGAGCAAAGTACCACAGCAAGTTTTTATTTAAAACGGCCAACTTTAAAATGTGTGTCATATTTTCAGAAGGATTTTTATTTTGGGGGACTCTCCTTTTCCTTAGGTGTTAAATAGCTCTTTTCACTAATTTTAGGGTTTATTTGGATAATTTTTGAAAATCCAAAAGAGTTTGTTACATTAAAATGCAGCAGTTATAAGTGACGTTTTCTTTCTCCTAGTCTTGACCGAAAGTCTCAATTGCTGCTATTATGACATCAGTTTCAAAAATCTTTCATTTTAGAACTCAAAAGTAAAAGACAAGAGGAAGCCATGAAAAGAGCATTATCCTTGGGAAGAGCATGTGCGACATGCACAGGTCTTCCACTTACCACCTGATTTTCCTTAATTTCCATATCATTTTGTTACCCCACCTGGAATTTACATTAAACATAGTGCCTGGCATATAATAAGCCCTAAAAAATGTTAGCTCTTTTCCTCCATTTTATTAGTTAATACACATCAGCTTTAAAAATTACCATCTCCTTTAGCTTGTTATAAATGATTATAAAACACACATACTTCACTTAAAACAGATCAAGGGGAAATGGAGGAAATACTGTGCACCAGCTAAATGCTGCTTTAGCAACTGATGCTTTAGCAAATACCAAAGCATCATCATGGCTCTGCCAGGTAGCAAATGGGAGACCTGAGGAGGCTCAGAAAGTCTACCTGGCGAGTTGAGAGACATGCCTAGCACACCGGGGATGCCTGTTATTTACAGGACTTGAGTTCCCGCCCCTGATGCCCTTGTTCCCAGCTGTAGGTGATACCAGTTAAATTGATTTTCTCTATCTTCCTTCTCATCTTTAAACATATCATTAACCAATTTTTAGCTTTTCCAATATAAAATAAAAATGTCACAATAAGCAGATTAATAAAGTAAAAATAAAAAAAACTGCTTATGAAAGAATATTTTAGAAATCCAGTTCTTCTGATTAGTAACCAGCTTTGGTACCAGAAAAACTTCAAAGTACTCTCTAAACATTGAATTTTCATCAGTGATGCTGCAAGCCTTAGTTCTCATCTTTCATGCTTACCCATGCAATAACTTCAAAAGAATAAAAGGAAGAATGGTAATCTCTCAAAGTAACCTTGTGCTAGAGCCAGTAATCTAGTTTTTAGCTCTCATGCATTCACAACCAAATCATTGCTTCATTGCATTATGCTTTATTAAATATAATAATTAACATTTTGTTACAAATAAGTAAATACCCAAACCATTCAGAAATGAAATCCAAAGCCCAAGGGTTTCTAGAAGAAAATGAAAAAGAATTAGCATCAAATGTCAACATCTTCAAGGGAAAGAAATCATTTAAAGTTGCCTTTTACTTACCGAAATATCTCCTGTATATTTTATTGTTTCTGTCATCTTGCTTGTTATAATCCAGCCAGTGAATGTTCAAAGAACATAAAATCCTACAAAGAAGTAAACTGAATGTAAGTGAATTTACCAAAAGGCAACAGTTTAAGATCAAGAGTATCACGTGTAAGCTTTGATTACTTAAAGCAGTCATCTTTCCTTGTGGTGCTCCAGCAATGCATGATTTATTTTTCCAGTAGGAGAAAAATGTTGTAAAAATTGTGACTTTTATGACTCGTGTGTGTCTGATTTTCAGAGCACACGTAATTGAAAACCTTATCTGAATCAGTATGGTATTATCAGTCAACATGTGGGTGATCAAAGTTTGCTTCAGAATTAGATTGTAGGACATCCTGGGTCAGTGCAGGAAGCTGTAATAGGCACCGATCTTTGAACAAGAATCAGATATGTCATCATGGACTCTGGTCAGTAACTAGATAGTTATCTAAGGAGGTACTGAACACTATACTAGAGAGCACTCAGGAGGCAGGAGATTAGAGCTGTGGGTGTTGTGGTGGGCTTGGACCACAGGAGGACAAAACTGAGATGTACTTCTGAATTTTGCTGTTTGGGTCAAGGAATGTCCTCACACTAGCAGCTTTTTAAAGTCTCTTACAACAAGGTAGTAAAGTGGAGACAGAATTTAAAAATTAAAAACATAATTCTTCCTATCAGTTTATATATAATGTCAGTAATTTGTATTGGTAATACGCGTGAGAAAATTTTAAAAGATATGTTAGTAAAAAGTGCAAATATTTTCTAATACTGTGGTAAAAAGGAAAAAGAAGAAATGGTGGGTGTCATTAGATAGTCTTAGTGAGCACGTTTCTCCCTCAGACTCTGGAGTAAAAGTTGTCTTTCGGGGGATCGAGGTGTTATCCAGGTCGTGCTGCTCGGACTCGCGGTGTGTAGGGCTTGCTGACAGCACGTGACTGCCGTGTCCCGCTACAGAACAGAGGTGGGTAGGGCAGATTAAAGATGGTCTCTTTTTTTAATACACACACTCAGTACAGGGAGCATCGAAGTGGCCAAATTAAAGTTTGGGGAAGAGAGTGTGAGTGTGTGCGCATGTGCACACATGTGTGCACTTGGAGAGACTGGTGTTGAAGTGCAGAGTGATGAAAATGGGAAAGGTGAGCAGGAGCTGGCAGGCTGACAGCCCTGTCAGATGAAGAGAGGAGAGCACGGAATGAAAGCAATGTGAGGTGACAGGTAAGAATGACTGGGGTTGATTATATTTGTAGACGATAATGGGAATTGAGGGTAAGTGACCACTTAGCAAGGATAAAAACCTAGCAATCTACGTATACAAATTCTGCCTTCTACCTATTATAAGGAACTGGTAAGTTAAAATAATTCTTCTTAAATTTCAGAAGAAATAATCTTTCTAATATATATATAATTATTTATTCTGTAATAAACTAAGTATCCATCATTGATGTCACTAGAGAATTATTTTTAGTTATATATCTCCCATGTGTTTTTTTACAAGAGACTCAGTAAACAGGGCCTATTATTTTCCCCACAGCAACACACATTAATATAACCATAAGATTTAGGGTCCTAAAACCCCGAAGAACAGGAAAATATGAGAGGTGGAATGTAGGTTTATTTTTAAATTGCATGAATTTTTGTGAGTGCACTGAAAACGCTGGGCAGTGAACGAGATACTGGAGGGACATGGGGACAGGAGGCAGCCACTCCTTTGGCACAGACATTGGTAGACTTCTGTTTTCCTATCACCGGACTCCACACCAAGGAGGAAAACGTTGTTGATGAAGTTGGAAGTTTGAAAGAAAGGACAGAGACATAAAGTCTTTGTAATATGGAAACTGGAACATATTAATGCAAATCTATCATCTCCTGTATCTATGTACCTATCAGAAGGGTAAAGAAATGGTACCTTTCACATTCTGAACATCGCCTAGCTCATTGATAAGCAATGAAACTACCCTGAATTTTATCCAGGATAAATAATCAGGATATTTATGTTTACATATTTTTCAAGGAATGTGAAAATAAGCCAAATATCTAAATTGAAGTTGAAAGAGAAGGGAAACTCAGGTTTTGATAAAATGATGAGAAAGGGCTTCCTGACAGAAATGCAGGCTCCTGCCTCCTCACCGCAAAGAATGCTGGTCCTAAAGCTGGCTTCTATGCCACAGTTATTCTTTGGGGTACATGTCGTGTGTTTGTGATTGGCAATTGAAACGGAGAGAGATAAATCAGCTACATTCTTACAAAGAGAAAACAAGCACCGATCATCGCTGCTTTGACGGTCACATCTAAATCGGCAGGAACATGGATCCCAAAGTTGTCAGCATTGGTGAAAACGTTGTTTACAAATCCGGACCAATATTTTGAAATCTTCCCAATTGTAAGCTTTTCATCAATGGTCTTCAGCTTTAAAAAGAAAATCAGAGGTATAAAATTTGAAGGGGATATAGATGTTCTTCACATGTTTACTTCATGAGAGATATGAATTATTTTATTTATCATCTCTATGACAATATGATGTCCATTCCTTTATATAAGCACAAATTGGTAGATTTAACTTTGCAGTTCACTCTTCAGGAAGTTTGCTTTGCTGACAGTTTTGTAATCCATCACAATTTTTTATATACAAATGGAGAATATAATAGCAATAAATAATTAAAGCCAGCTGACCACAAGATGGCAGCAGGTACCTAGTCTCAGTTATGTGATCTAACCAGGAAGGTAATTCCTTTTTACTAGAGGTCCAGATTTTAAAACGAACAAAATAAACTGACAAAGAAAATAAAAGCAGAAGCATGGATACATGGAACAGTCTGACAAATCTCAGAGGGGAGAGGGTGGGAGGGGCTGGAAGAGATTAGCCAAAGAACATATATAAGCGTATATGCATAGGGCCTATGAAGGCAGAAGTAATGTGGTGGAGGTGGGGGTGCTGGGTGGAAGTGGGCAAAGGGAGGAAATGGGGGGAATCTGGAACAGTGTTAATTAAAAAAGAAAGAAGAGAAAAAATGTTGGAGAAATGTTTTACAAGGAATTAGCTTCACTTGCAGGTATAATTCGTTAACTTTTAAATTTTACTGTTAAGATTTTATAGTTACAAACACATTTAAATATTACTAACTATTGCTTAATCTCATTTTACATTATACTTAGACATTTACTAGATCATTCCATTATAATCAGATACAAGTCCTATTTTTGCATTATGAAAGCCCTAATATATCACACAGGAAATTCAGGCTAATTTGACCTAAAAAAAAACTCTATTATCTTTCTCAGCTAGAATAAGTCCACAATTAAACTTTATCAGCTATTCATTTGCTTGCCCTGTTTACCATTCAAAAGCAGAAAGTAATTCAATAAAAATGTCCACTTTTGGCATGCCAGCAGAAGATAGAAAATAGAGAAAGTTACTTAGGACATCCCTATACCAGGAATACTAAAATTCTATGTCTAAGTTCTCCTTGATTAGAGGGCATATTTTTATACTTTCCTCTTAGGAGAGCCGCGTCAAATCCTCTTGGAGTAGGGTGGGATTAGTACAGCTCATTCTGCCAAATTTGCATCGTACTCAATGTGAATGGTGTTCCCTAAAATTCTACAAACTGAATGTCCTAGATGGATGTACATGAATGAATGAATAAAAAGTAAATATACAATTTAAATCAAACCATCTCCTCTGCATAAGATGTACTTCTAGGAGAAGCTGTTAAGTAAGCTACTTCATAGTGATAGAGACTAAATTTGTGGATATCTGTTATTTTTAACATTCAACATACACAAATACATTTATGTGAGAGATTGTTTTACAAAACGAAGTTATCAGGTCTTATGAACATGACTTTTAAATTAGTGATATTTTAATGGAATATGCCTCTGAGATGAGATTTGAACTGGAGTACATTACCACCAGGAGTATAGGAAAGAAGATGTAATTTATGTGATTCTAAACTATATATATTTGCTTTATACTTCGGGTGCTATACTGCCACATAAATCAACTTTTTATAGTATGTTAAAAAATTCTTGGACTTAGTATTTTTGAAATTATGAATTCCTATCAGCATGTGCAATATTGGCTTATTATATTATTCATAAGTATATTATTTTCTGATAAAATATTTCTATATTTATAATAATATATTTATTCCAGAGATTTTTTTACATTTTGAACATTTAAAAAAACTGAATTATGTTGCAAAAAAATCAAGACCTAAGTGAAAACTTCATTTTGTCAATCATACCTCAAAATCCACATCGCCAAAACAGCCACATGTTGCACAAGGACCGACAATTTTCAAAATATCTTCTCTGTTTGCATTTTGGATTGTGAATTTAGGCAGAAAGGGGTCCCACTTCTGTGCAACATAACCAACTGTAGTGCCAGGAGGAGCTTGGATTTCTAACTGTAAGAAGAGGTAACAAACAAATAATATTTCTAAGATTATTATATTTTAATTTTACTATAATGTAAATTTACTTTTGAACAATATACTTCAATGAAATTATTTTTTTATGCCACAAAAAATTTTAAATATCTGCTTCTAAGGAAGCAAAGCACTGTTTTTTTTCAGACTTTATAAAAACTAAGAAATTCACTGTATATGTTCAGCACTGTGCACTGAAAGCCCAAGTCTTTGATCTTACTTCCCTAAGGAGAACCTATCCCAGACCTGCCTTCTGACCCTGGGATACTGGCTTCTTTGCCATTTTTGTTCCAAGTACAACAGTTGGTCAAGCATGGGAAACTATTTCCCATGAGGGACTCAATATCTACTTCTGTGCAGTTGTTGCTACAACACGCATCTATTTTTAATATTCATTTATCAATTATTAAGTATGCATAATTTTTTCTCTCTTCAGACTGTCAACCTCTGGCTTCTCTGTGTTCAATTAAAAGCAAGTGTTTCTGCAGAGTTACAATTATTACACACCAATACAATCATTGTTTAACTTCTTCCAAAGTGTTAAAGATAGCAATTGCATTTTCAAACGTTAGTATTTTACCCATTACCCTTCATTCTAATTTCGTTATTTTTCATTGTATTGTATTTCAATAGGTTTATGTAGCCAAATCAATTCTTTGTAAAATAAGCTGGAAGTAGGTGCGCATAATAAAAATTTTTGGCTTTTAAATCAAACTAACCATCATCAGATCTCATTTTGTCTTTTCTTATTTATTGAGTTTATAGTCTTATGTGTATGTCTATCATGTTCTTGGATACACAAAGGTGGTTTCAACAAAGCTTCTTAAAATTGTATAGAATTGTTCTGGGATCACTTTTAAAATTATTGGTTTGATTATGACCAATTTTTAAAAATTATTAATGGATGTTGGGATATATCTTATGCTTAATTTATGTGATAGCGGCTACTATAAATTAAAACATCAATTATCAGAAATATTCAAATGGGCATATATTCTGTGATTATACTGACTATATACCATGTTGGGGCATATTAGATCTTAAATATTCTCAGTACAAGGATGGAAATTCTTGGGCTCCATCTATGAGTACTTTAGCTATCTTCTCACTAAGCCAGGTGATTAGTTATAAATAGTGGGAGAATAAACTTCCCTAATTATCCTCCTTCTGCTAATATTTATTTCCATTGTTCTAGAGTACTTATACTTATACATAGGCCCTTCACAGAGAAACTCGGGTTTGAATAAAGACAGCTGGACCAAATCCCATTTATATTTCCTAGATATGTAATCACAGGTAAGTCACCTCCACACTCTAAGCCTGTTTCCTCAACTGCAAAATGTGGATAGTCAAACCTATTCTTTCTAGCCCATAGAGATGTCATGATATCAAAGACATAAAACTAAGTAAATGTTATTTATCACCTGTATTATGTCAATTAAAGTGATTATTAAAGGTCCATCAAAAAGTAATGGAATCTATTACACATTAAAATAAAATAATTTAATGATTCCCTATAGAACAATAACATTGTCTTTTCCAAACCTTGATGTTTGTCATAAATGAGTGACTACAATGTGACATTCTGTACTAAACAGTATTACCTAACCAAGAGAGAACATCTTGGAGGAGTTCAGTATCACTTGGCACTTTCTGAACTTTTGTACAGCTAGAGAAGACAAAGGGAAAAAGGGTAGATTGCTTAATGGTGAAACTCATAGATATTACAATTACATGCTAATAACAAGGTTCAGGAAGATGTGTCTCATTTACATGATGCATGAGCTGTCTTCACCAATTAACATCATAGAAGCCACTACCTTTTTTTTTTTTTTTTGGTTGGAAAGGAAAAAAAATTCAATGAATTACCAAATCCTCAAGCTGTTCAGATTCTAAAGGGGCAACTACTAATTCAAACAATTGAAATGTTAATTGCCCCATAGCTCCAGATGAATGCCATTTATTAAAGAAATAATTGGTAATCTTTTCAAAGGTAGGAGAAAAAAAGCACACCAAGCCAACGACTGACCTCTTGCAGGTAGCAAGGGCACCAGCAGCTGTTACATCTCAAGGGCCTGTTTACTGTGATCACCTCTCGACCTGAGTTATCTGTGATCCTCAGAGTGCAAGATCGCAGTGTGGAACAGAAAGTCCGATTGAAGCAGATGCTTTCCTCCACCGCGAAGTATATTCTTTGTCCCAAGCTGTTTTTAATCTCATATTTGTTTGAGGTCTCAGTGCCAAGTATCACTGATGGGACAAAAAAGAAAATTCTTCAAAGTAATGCTAATGCTTAGTATCATATCTTTAAATAAATAAAAGGGGTTGTGCTATTTAAAAACATAGTGACAGATTAGTTTTTAAGAATATGGTAACTTCTTCACACAAGTCTACTTCTGTGCTCTAAAATTTGAAGACTTCTCTATGGAAATCAAAGTAAACTCAGAGAACAAAGTTATGCATTTAATAAATGTTGATGCTAGATGCATGATCTACTTGGAAATGTGCAATACGACTTTTCAACTAAGAAAGCAATGCTATAAGGAATAATCTAATACTCAAATAATAATTGTGTCATTGATATGAAATTTATTAGGACTACTCACATGATAGAATTTTGTCTAAAATCTGTCTGGTAATATATGTACAACTGCATGCTATCCTGCTATAATAATTTTGACACATTTTAGAAATAAGATAGTATAAGAAGAACAAAAAAATTCAAGTAATTTGCATTCTGTTAGTCCTACTTATTTTCATGGATTTTTAAAAATTTAGTGTCAAACTTGATTTTCATTTCAGGAATTATTAAGAAAATATAAAATATTAGCAACCATGGAAATCATCACTTTTTAAAAATTTTAAGATTAAAAAAAATGTTAGATTCCTAATGGAAATATCACCAAAGGCATGGAGAGTTTTATACTTTTAGGTTTGTCAGACTAGTAATTTTGCTTACAATGTTTATTTTAAAACAATAAAATAAAATCATGCTATTTTCAACCTAAAACTATTCTAAACATTTAACTTGATTCTTTATAAAATTTTTAGATGGAGAGAACCTTCTGGAATCTAAAACATTTTCAACAGTTAAATAAGTAGAGAATAAACTTACTTCCGAGAAGCTCCACCTGCTGGTGAATAATGATGAGTTCTAACTGTTAAAGGAGGACATAAAAGAAATAAAAAGTATTAAATCACAGCTCTGAAAAAATTTTGGAGATATTACTAAGCTGTTTACTAGACTATGTGTAGGTCATTTTCATGCTCTTTATTATTGAAACAGTTGAATACAGCTCACATTTTATAATGAAAAAGAAAGTAATATGTTTTTTGTTCAAGTGAAAATAAAAAAAATTACAAGAACCCTGAAAATTCCTAGGCAGTATTGCCCAAAATATAAATAGAAACTGGGGTTAACTCTGTGCTCTTTCTGTGTTAATGAAATAAAAGGGAACAATACTGCTGGAAACAATACTTTGAGCAGATTTTTTAAAAATCTCTGAATAATAACGTCTGTGAAGTTTTAAATGCCTACTCCCCCACCATTTTTTTTTTTTTTTTTAAGAAATGAAACAAAACGACAAGGATATGAATGTCTGGCCTCCCCTCCCAGCTCTGCCTAACTTGACTCTCTGTCAAGCTGCAGCTCATGCCCCAGAGTGAGGTTATGTCTTTGTTACAGCTGAAAGGGCATGTTCTGGAAAATTATCTCATTCACACCTTCCTTTGGGCTAGGGGAAAAAAGCCTGCTGATGTTGACAAAGTATCAATTTAAGCAGAATAAGAGTTATGCCACTAACTGCATGGTAAATTTTACCTTATATAATTAGAAATTAAGTTAATTTACAAGGCAAAAAATATCCACACAATTGTGAAATGACAATAAAAGTAGACAATACATATTGTTCTTAAAGAAAATTTTAAAATATGTTTTTAGAATGAATTTTATTTGTGTCTGCTTTAGATTTGACATTCAGTACTTGAAGTCATGAACATGGATAATGCTGGTCATTGTTATTTCTAATATTTAATTTTCTATTTCACCTTAAAATTTACTTTATTCTCTTTCCACATTAATAAACTCACATGTAACTGTCATCACTAATATTTGGCATTAATTGGGCATCACAAACCCAGAAAATTGAGAGTTACATTACTTCTTTCATTCTCCTTGTATATACTGAAGTGGAGGTAAAGCTAATATCATTCCTGTATTCAAATCTTATTATTGATAAAAGTGAGCATGTGGCCTCTTCTTAAGATTCAAAACTATATTTTCCAAAAATAATTTATGATTTAAGATAGTATAAAACCTATTTTAACAATTATGGCAATTGTTTTTAAATTAGAACTAACCAAATGGGAGAAGATATTTGCAAATAACAGCTCCAACAAGAGGTTAATATTAAAAAAAAAAAATAAAGAATGCAGGCAACTCAACAATAAAAAAACAAACGATTAAAAAAATGGGTGGAGGACCTGAATAGATACTTCTTCCAAGAAGACATACAGATTGCCAATAGCTGTATGAAAAGATCCTCAGCTTCACTAGCTATTAGGTAAAATACAAATCAAAACTACAATGAGATACCATCTCACACTTGTTAGAATGGCTATTATCAACAAGACAGGTAATAACAAGTGTTGGAAAGGTTGTGGAGACACACAGCAACACTCATTCACTGCTGATGGGAATATAAGCTGGTATATCCACTATGGAAAATGGTAGGGATGTCCCTTAAAAAATTAAGAATAGAATTATCATATGACCCAGAAACCCCTCTTCTAGGATCTACCTCAAAAGTTGGAAAACATTTATTCTCAAAGATATATGCACCCCTATGTTTATTGAAGCATTATCCATGGTGGCCAAGATATGGAAAGTGAATTGTCCCTCAACAGATGATTGCATATAAAACTGAAAGCAACACAAGCAAACAAACAAAAACTCATAGACACAGGCAAAGTATGGTGGGTACCTAAAGGCAAGGGTTTGGGGCAATAGTAAAGGGTAGAGGTGGTGGACTATATGGTGATGGAAATCTGACTTTGGGTGGTGAGCATACAATGCAATACATAGATGATGTATCATAGAACTGTACACTTGAAACCTATATAATTTTATCAACAAATGTCATCCTAATAAATTTAATAAAAAAATAGAATCAGTTTGTTTTTGTAGTGTGCTGTTGTTAGTTCTGGTCTCTTATTTTGAGAGAATTTGAGGGTTTGGGGATGAGAAGACATAAGCCTCATAAAAGCTATTCATAATGATTTAGCATCTGCTCTATGTAGAAGTAACATGTATGGGGAGAACTATTGGGTTAAGACTAAGGTTTAAGTTTAGGGACTTTAAATATCAGTGTCATGGATCAAGTCTTAGTCTTGAAATTAAGAGGCTAACAGTTAAGGCCCATTCTACAATGGAAAAGGAAATTATACCTCTGTAATATCTAATCATGGCAGTTGTTTATTTAATGACTACACTGAGGTACTCACCATGCTAGATATTTTGACATAGTGTCTAATTTATTTTTCACAAGAACTCAGAGAGATAGATATTATTATGTTTTACACGTGAGGAAACAATCCCAAAGAAATTAAATAGTTTGCCCAAGAATTGCAGTCTGTAAATGGCTGGGCTGGGACTTGACCTCAGGCTATGCTACAGCCAATTTTGATATGCTTTCCACTGTTGCACTGGCATCACTAAGCTAATCTTAGAAACTGGGAGAAACAGCCCTGACTGGTGTGGCTCAGTGGATTGTGTGCCAGCCTTTGAAACCAAGGGTCACTGGTTTGTTTCCTAGCCAGGGCACATGTCTGGGTTGGGAGCCAAGGTCCCCAGTAGGTGGCATGTGAGAGTCAACCACACATTGATGCTTCTCTCCCTGTCTTTCTCCCTCCCTTCCCCTCTCTCTAAAAATAAACAAATAAAACATTTTTAAAAAAAGAAACTGGGAGAAACAATTCTTAAGTGAAACCATGGAACCTCTGAATACCTTTCTTATCCTCTACTCTTATATTCACCCTAGACTCTGTAAAACATTTAATTTGATTTGATTTATCTCTGAGAGAAAACCGCCTGCACTCGAGTGTCTTGTTTTTGGTTGTTTTTATAGTTTCATTTTAGTCCTAGGCCACCTATAAACCATGGGAGAAATGGGCCCTTTCCATCCTTTGCTATTAATTAATGAACTGGGAATTGTTGGAAAGTTTAAACTTCACCAAATCATATATTCAGGCGTCAGGGCAAGTAAAGCACTCCTAAAGTATGAATGCTATAGAATTAATGACAGACAGCCTTGGATAGAGAGCTTAATAATAACTTCTTCTGCATAATAGATCAGGTTTGCAGATATCAGCAAATGCATTTACATATATGTACCATGGACTTTTGAAAAACCCAAGTTTGAATTGTCCAGGTCCGCTTATATGTAGATTTTTTCAATAAATACTGTAAATATATTTTCTCCTCCTTGTGATTTTCTTAATAACATTTCCTTTTCTCTAGCTTACTTCATTATAAGAATATAGTATGTAGTACATGTAACATACAAAATTTGTATTAATTGATGATGTTATCAGTAAGGTTTCCATTCAATAGTAGAGTATCAGTAGTTAAGTTTTGGGGAGTTCTAATTTATAAGTGGATTTTTTTCTGTGCCTAACCTATGTGTTGTTCAAGGGTTGATTGTACTTCAAAATAGACATCATTTACATGTTTTTTTTGTAGACTTTAATTCACTTCTTTTACCTATAGGTAACTAAATTATTATTATCCTTTGACACTTGTAGAATGAAATGTTATTGATTGTTATGAATGTGTTAATCTATTCTTAAAAAAGAAGCTATTAGTTTTCTTCTTAGGTTTAAACTTAAGCGTGTGTGTATATATATATTTACACACACACACAAACACCAGGTCATGCACATACACAAAACACATGGGAGTATATTTACAAATTGTTAATGAAAAAAAGATTCTCAGTAGTGATTGGGTGGACTTGATTAAAAGAGAGTAGATGATATTTTAAAATTTTACTTTTTTAATTTAGAGAATTTTGTATATTTTTGTATATTTTTTCTGTTTACTCATCGAAGAATGTACTATTTCCAAAGATTCATAATTTTACTTAATTCTTACAATTTTCAGATAAAAGTTAATGCATAATGCATACAAATTCATTCTATATAAGTCCCTTACAGATTTATGATATAAAGCTTTTAAAATGATCATTCGTCCTATTATATATACAGTGCTTCAAAACAAATGTGTTCTTTTAGTATAAAGTGAATAAATTGTCTTTACCTTTGAAGTAAAGTATTCACCAATTTGTGGCATATTTTTGTTTTCTGTAAAATATTTTTGGGATATTTTTGGAAAATTGACTTTGTTTTAGAACTGAAGCTGATGAGTTCATATCTCTATTGACTATGAGAGAAAATGTATTCATGTCAAGCATCTGGCTCCGGGTGTGTCATCATTCATGGATGGAAGAAGAATATGTGATGACCATATGTGATCATCAAACCTCAGCCCTCTGGCACTGGTATATCACTCTTATCCTTGGCAAAACCTTGTCTGACAATGTTCCCAAACAGCTTGCAGCAGTTAATCAACTCTAGTCAGCTATTACAGCTGATCCTTTCTGCAGATGGAAGATGGTGGGTTAGCTCTCCTAGCTCTTTTACATATCTCCCTGAGCTCCCCAGTCTCTGAAGTACATTTGTCTGCCAGTGGGTTTCTGGAGAAGGCATCTGCAATTATAAACATTTTCCCAGGAACATATGCTGCATGCAGCTTAAACCCTATCAGGCATAACAGAAATCTCTTGTACCTTAAGGGAATTAACACAGAGATTTGATTTTGATAAAGGAGATAGACTTTATAGTTTGAAAGAATGCCAAACAAGCTGAAAATTGCAGCAGATGTGCTGACATCTCAATATTAGTGTATTTCTAATCTATTGTAGGATAAAATACCAAGGCAACAATAATATATACATACAGTTGCTATTCACATGTCACATGATTTAGATGATATATCTTGATTGAATTATTACAACAGCTTGAACCACTGCTTACCTTCTAATGATGACTAATGACTATCAGAAATAATAATAGGATTTTTCAAGCAAATTGACCTGGAGATGCAACAGTGTCAAAGACAATATTATCAACTTGGTAGTTTGCTTTCCCTTCGATTTGTATCTGCCATCTGAGATTCAGTTGAAGACAAACTCTCAGCTCATTACAGAAATCTCTTGCTCAGTATATAACAACCTTTTCCCTTCTATCCATCTGCATGCACACTGTGCATGTGTGTTACCTGGCTTTGGTACACAGCCTGGCACTTTTTGTCAACATTTTTTTTGTGTTGCCAATTAGGTTACAGAATGCTTGAATGAAAGGACTACGTTATATGCTTTGATTTTAGCAAGTGCTCAATAAATATTCTTTAATTAAATAGCTGTTGATGTCTAGACATACATATTAAACAATTTTTTGAGGATAAATTTGTTGGCACTTTGAGCAATGAGCAGAAGGAGGATAAATGTGCTAAACAGCTCAATCAAAAATGTTTAGTTTTATTACTCTGGCAAGGAAACTAGAAGCGGTAATAAAAATAAACATAAATTTCTTCCCCCCAAATAGAAATAGAGTAAATAAAAGAAAAAATTAATTTCATGGTTTATAATGCCTTTCTCACTGCAGTAAATTAGTTGTTGAAGTCCTTCAACCTTGGTTGAAAAGCAAGAAACCAAGTTTGTATTCATTTTAAGGGGAAACATTTACGGAAATAGAAAAATAGAAACACCTGGCTTAAATATTCTAGACCAGGAGGGAGGCTGCCCGGCAGAGGGTGTCCTGGCTGCCACACCTGGCTCTCTGGACCAGAAGGTGAGACATGTTGGCCATGGTCCGGGTCTGAAGCTCCAGGAAGAAAATGAGGCGGACCTCTGCTTCTTTGGTTCTGTGCATCTGCAAGAGAACGAAAATCCCAGCTTATATGAAAATTTAGGCCATTACAATTACTTTTTAAAATAGTACTTGTTACTTCTAATTTGGTGAGCAGACTCTCTCCTGCTGCCCATTCCCTCAGGGTTTCCTACTCACGGTCACACCGTGTGATTCTGAAACCAGAGAAAAGGAATGTAGAAGATAGCTAATAGTTGTGAGAAAAAGTTGGGTGATTTGGGCTGAAAACAGGATGTTAGAAAATGTATATTGTTTGAAGGCCTGTAAAAATTCTGTTCAAAGAAGTAAAAAAAAAAATGTAAACTACAAAAGGAAAAGAAATGGTAGAAAGAGTGAAATATTCTCTACTTGTAAAAGGATAACCTTACACATAGGTTTTGAATCATAATTATGACTTTCAAGAAATATTCTCCCTTCTTCAAATATTATGATGGTGCCTCATAATTTCCAGGAATATTTTGTGTTGTTATCAATCATATTGTTATGACTAGGTTTAATTCAGTAGTTCTTATTCTTCGTTCTGCTTCAGTGCCACCTGGAATGCTTGTTAAAACAAGATTTCTAGGCCCCTTCCCCAGAGTTTCTGATTTAGTAGTTGATGTGGGGGTGGGGCTTGGTAATTTGCAGTTCTAATAAATTACCAGGTAAGTTAATGCTGCTGGTCTGATGGTATAACTTGAGAATTAACAGTTTAATTCTATATACTATGAGCATATTTATAATTATTTTATGAGCTTCTGAAGAGCAATATAATATCTAATTTAGCTTGGATTTCTCAATATTTTGTAGAAAAGCATTCAAAAAATTTTTTACAAAATGAATTCCTTTGTAGCTCACCCAAAATTACAAAAGATAAAATAATTACAGATTTCTATAATGCTTGGCTTTTTCTTAAAAGAATCACCTGTTTTCTACGTTAATGCCAGGTAAAAATATTACTATTTCAATAATCTCTTAGATTGAAATGTGGAGATTTGCTATTTACTCTGTATTAGTCTGGAGCCTGTGTAAAATTATGTATAAACTCTAATAAGTGGTATTAGAGTTTAATACCACAAGCAAAAGTATTCTTCTTTGTTGAAGGGTATAAATTATTCTTTCTACTATCATTTTTCCTTTTCTTCTCATATGACTGCCATTTGGATACCTCCCTCAATAGGTACTGGTATTTTCAAGGGCTATCATTTTTTTTTTTGCTTCTCATCTTTACTAATTCATTAATTAAAAAGTTCTCAGTGTGCATTGATTTAGTTTATCAACACTATGCAGTTTTAGAAGGAGTATAAGTGTGGATTAAGTTTCATGACAATATTTTCAAATATTGGAGCAGGCGCAATAAAGGCAAATACTTCAGACTATTCTAAAGACAGATGAGTGGGAAAGACAAGGAAAATGGTTCTGGTTTAATGTAAGAAGAAATTTATAACAGTTGCACAAATATTTGAACAAGTGCTCTCATACAAGTACTAAGGCTAGAATGACATCTATATAATTCACAATAAATTAGAATGGTCTCTCTTTAGCACTGATGCTCAGATTCATGTAAGTTGTGTGTGTTTGTGTGGGGAGGTATTCTTCCGAATCTCTTAAATTGGTAAAGTATATATCTGGAAAAGGACTGAGTTGTCTTTGTAAATAGTAAGTTCCCCATTATTAAGGGAATTCAGGTATAGCTGGGTTGAGTACTTGGACAGAGTTTTAAAAAAATGGTGAAGGAACATAAGCATCAAAGGAATGGTCCTTTGGACGACATAAATTGTTTCTAGTAATAGAAAGGCTGCGTGTAGTTGTATTAATGAGGAACAATAGCAGATGATTCCTTTATTTATTTAACCTTAAGGGAGCAGGAATAGATGAAGACGAATGGCTATTTGTACTGCTCTGTGGCATTTAGAATTTGGACAAGCTTCAGGGTTAGGACCATATGGAAACAAACTTGTCATTTGGCTCTACTGAAATAGAGCTCCATACCCATAACATAGCCGTCTGGTTCCCACAAGGACCCCATCCTGAGCTTCTCTCAGATCTGGGCAGACACAGAGGATATAGGCTTTAGAACTAACTCCTCTTGCTCTTGAGAAGGAACCTGAATGGGGCCCTAAACAATAACCTGAGAGGAAGACTATGTGGCATTCCATCAGATTTCGTAGAGGAGCTAAAGGCCAGTGTAGCAATAAACACTGAAAAATAATAACAGGCAACAGACATCTTGTCTCCAGCATTAGTGCCAAACACACTGCTGTCATTGACTTTCAGAGAAACATACAGGTGAAATTGCAATCTAGGGAAAACTAGTTCCTAATGAAAAAATTCAGAACAGTGCTTCTGTTTGGGAGTGGAGGAACATGGTAAGTGACTGGAAAGGAAACTTTATGAGGTGCCAGAAGTGTTCTACATCTCCATCTTGGTGGTAGTTACACAAGCACATCCATATTTTAGAATTATAGGGCTTAAGCTGAATGCTCATTATGCACTTTACTGTTCACATATTATCCTTCAATTAATATTAGAGTCTCTCTCCTTGTAAATCTTGTTATAAAAAAGATTATAGAATTACTCTAATTTTATCACGTAAACTATGTGTGCTCTAACAAAATGCAGTAGGCTGTTCAGTGTCTGGCAAGAGGCTCTACCATCCTGACTCAGGTCTATAGGTCCTTAGACCTCACAGCATGTCCAGAGACAGTAATGCACTTGGGGCCCAGGGCAGATCATGTCCAAAGTCTTTATTCATGAGTAGCCTCAGTAGGTGGAGACTGTTGGGATCCCCATTCTGAGATTACTTGCTTTCTCATCTGGGATTTCAGTTCACATTGGAACAGCCTTTAGGAGTAGCTCTAGTTCAGTTGTTATTGTCACGGTAACTCCTGCTTTTCTCAAATTTAAAACAAAGTTTGATACCAATACGTTCTTAAATTGTGTTTCTTTACACTAAATCAGGGGACTGCAGACCACACAAATATCTCTTCAGTTCTGATGGCATCCAGTACTCAGACTGTCCTTTGGTTTAGTGGTGCCATTTGAACTGCCTACAAAATGTGTGAAATGCCCAATAAGCCTGTATTACCTGGGAAAATGATCACCACTAATATAGTTTCACAGGCCAGAGAACATTCACAATGTTGTAAATAATGTCTTTAAATATGTCTAAGGAAAACTGTGCACAACAATGTTTAAGTAAATAAAAATGGTAATCCTACTTGCCCCCTCAAACATGATTTCTAATTCAAAAGGATGCTTCACTTTTACTCCTTGTAAGTAGTGCAGGGTCTCTCACAGATGTTTTACCCACATCACAGGTTACTTTGAGGAGGATGCAGGAGGAGTGTTAGTTTTCTACCTGAAGTTTTACCTCAAAGTTTAGTGGTGAACGCATCATTAATGGCCATCACTGCTGTTTTGGTAGATTAATCACATTTTGATCATAGTATTGCTTTCTAGTCACAAGTTTCTTCAAAGACTCAGACCACCAGATAAAGAAGGAACTCCTTTGAATTTCCATCTGGCTTTGAATTTCTATCTACTATTTTAAAAATGTATAACTAGCTTATAAATATTTCAAGTACTCTGCAACTCTTTATCTTACAGGCTACAGTTGTTCTGCAACTCTTATTTTGTAAAGTGGTGAAGCATTTTGACTAAGTGTTAGTGTCAATCTTAAATTAAAACAAAAAAATTGCCAAGATTTTTTTGTTTGTCTTCAGTACAAAAATGAAGCACACATATTAAAATTAATGATTTTGATGCCTCGTGTCTATATTTTACAATTTGTTTGAGCTTTCCCAGTGATACTCAGGGACTGGTGTACATGAAATGTTGATGGAAAACGAAAAGTTACCTTGCTTTACTTTATAGTAAATAGCACCCAAAGTGTATTTTGATTAAAAAAGAAAATTAACATACACATTTCTTTGAATGGATCATTAATTTAATTTAGGATATTTTAAATTGGTAGATTCTGTTATCCTATTTATAATTAGGTTAGTTTTCCACTAATTAAACTAATCATAATTCTTCATGATAAAACTTTTCATTATAGCTTAGAGTTTAATGACTTATTCTGATAATGAAATGAAAATACATTATAATTTCATTTTTATATAACTTCACATGTGCTTTTAGTAAGGTTGCAAAGCATTACCCTAAGAAACAACCACATTTCTTGTCTTTTTGAGAAGGTCTTTAAAGTAAGAAAAGTAAGACAACACTAATGATAGTTACACAATTTTAGGGATTTGAGGAAAGTCCAGTTTCTCTCTGCCCTAGTATCTAGTTAATCTGTTTGCTAAATTAGTTATTTTCTGTTAGCATATATAATTTACTATCAAAGAAATTTTGAAAGATTTTTGCTTCATAGTTCAGAAATATGTATTTCTAGAAAGTCCACTAAAATTTTAGGATTAGCCAAAAACAGATTTTGCATTCATTATGATAAATGGCTGCATCATACAACAAATGGAAGATTTAAAAATGGTGAACTGTACTTTAACCCTTTTTAACTTACGTATGAAAAGTTTTCTTCAAATCTCTTTAAACTTGGAAGATCAACCTGTCCTTGTGTTTGGCATCAAATATTCCCATTTTAAATTTTGCTATGCAACTTCTCTTATTAACTCATCACATTTATATTTATGATAACTAAGACATTGTTTACAGCTTAATTTTCACATTTTATCAAAGTGGTTTTTTTAAAAAAAATTAATGCAACATGCTCCTTGGAGTTTAAAGATTTAAAAATTCCAATGTTCAAAAGAAACAAATGACAGGTTTTCAAGTATCAACCTCACTGATTATAACACTTCTACAACTCTATATATTTAGTCATACTATAAAGGAAAAATTATTAGCTGGCTACATTTATTCTTACCTTTAGAGGCCATGAAGATTTCTGAGTCACTTCTTCAAAGACAACCAGGTCAAAAGAAAAGGCTTTTCTTGTTGCAGCAAAGAGAGAAAACACAGCATGAGTAAAACTTCAGAAGGTATCTGTCTACTTCATGTGAGCTTACAAATAACAGAGGAAGGGAGTGCCACGCTCAGCTTCAAGAGTGCTGTATTTTATCACTGTGGACAGCAGGGGAAGAAGCAGCTACCACCCAAGGTACACACTGCTTAGAAGCCATCATACCACTTGGTGGCTGGAGAACAATTTAAAAATAATAAAAACCAGAAAGGAAACTATATAACACTCATTTTAAAAGTCTTGTTTCCACTTAGTTGTTTTTATATTCCTTGGAGCATATATACTTTTATATTCACTATACATCAGAATTATTCTGTTTTTCTAGTTTCTAGAAATCTTCTACGCCAGAATCTATGATAAAATATTCTATCATGTGTAAGTTTCTGACAGTTCTAAATACAATTTTTTAATTCTGATAATGTTTGAACACTAACTCTCTTATTTTTCTCTTGAGATTTCTTCCTAGCTTCTCCCCAAAAACAAACAAATAAAAAGATTGTGTCCCCTGTCATTTATGTACATAAATTTTTATTTTTATTTTTAATTGATTTGATGAATCAGAGGTATTTGAAAATACAAACCTTCAATTACCTTGCAGTTCATTGAAATATACAGGTGATATTTAACTACATTGCACACTACACAGAGGGGGAAAAACACTGTAACCTTGAGTAGACAGCTCACATTTCTACGTGTAGCTCACCAGATCACCATGGAGATTTTGCTCACCAAGTCAATTGCCCTGGGTGGCACGATCTGCGAAGGTTGAACTTGCCGGGTATACTGCATTATCAGCAACACTGGATACTTCTAAAAATAGTTAAATGTCCCGAGAAGGCATAAAGAGTGATGAAAAATTATAAAGTCAGCCTCATAGGTTTTAAATAGCCAAAGTCTAAATTCTTCTTATTTGGCAAGGAGAGATTTGTTTTTATTACTGCTGTTTCTCACTGTTTTGGATTAAAAAGAGCTCCCATTATTTGAGTTGCAGAAAAGATGTATAAATATGATTAGTATTTTTAAAATCCTCACTCAAGGATATGTTTATTGATTTTTTTTAGAGCAAGGAAGGGGGGAGAGAGAGAGAAAAAAAAAAAGAAACTGATGTGAGAGAGAAACATCAATTGGTTGCCTTTCCTATGTGACCTGACCAGGATCAACTGGGACATAGGTATGTGTCCTGACTGGGGATCAAACCCACAGCATTTTGGTTTATGGTAGCATGTTCCACCCAACAGAACCTAGGCTAGGGCAACATAACTAGTATTTTAAAATTAAATTATATATTTGCTAAATTTCTTAATGTTTGTCATGGACATTTGGGAACACTTTATTCTAAATAAACTAATTTGTCAACACTATCAAACCAGGTATTTTAAATTACGGTCATAATGGATCAGTTATTTTTTACTTTCTACAGAACACCAATTTTGAAATAAAAAATAAAAACCTAAGTGAATGAAAAACATATTTTGATGTATACAAAGTGAAACTTCTATGTATTTGGATTGGCCATATGACTGACTGATGGAATCTGAATATTTAACCTGAGAAAGAGACTTTCCAGGCCATCTAACTTGGTCAAGTTCAGGTGCTTTCTATTTCTTCCTTCACGTTTCTCCCTCTGTCTGCCAAAGGCCCAGATGATACCAACCTGAGATTTCATCTTCCCTCCCCCTACTCCTTTCTCAAGAAGAGGCTTGCAAATGCTCCTTGATGGACCACTCGGATGTTCAGGTATCCCAATAGCGTGTGCTCCAGCAGCCAGGTGATGTGGCTCCAGGAGCTGGCCCATGTTGTCATATGATATGACATATCAACAACTATTTAGTTAGATGTTCTTCAGGGTATATGCTTATGTGTATAGCTCAGAAGGGAGAAAGGGGGAGAGAGAAAGAGAGGAAGGAAGGAAGGAAGGAAGGAAGGAAGGAAGGAAGGAAGGAAGGAAGGAAGGAGAAAAAAAGGAAAGAAAAAGATGAAGAGGAGGGAAGGAGAAAGAGGAAGAAGAGGAGAAGAAAAAACTAGAGTTAGTAAGTAGATTGACAGGGGAATTAAGAAGACACTATAAATCAGAAGCGCCAATGTTCTCCACCAAGAACTACTTAATCATTTTGAAAATCTCTATTTCTACTATTATTTTAAATATACTTACCTTGTGCTTGGGTTCTTGGCCTCACTCAGTGTGGTCATTTTGTCCTCCACACATCTGCCTGTATCTATAGACTTCACCAAAATACTTTACCAAGCCTTTTGGAGGCAGCCCAGCAATGCTCTGCATACATCTGCTTCATAAGCAGTCATATATGCACAGCAGGAGCAGCTGCAATCCTGTGCCCACTGGAGAACACCAGTTATTTTCTGCAGAACATTTTCTTCACAGTTCCAACATCAAAAATAAGCTTCCCCAGCCCTGGCCAGGTAGCTCAGTGGATCAGAGCATTGTCCCAATACACCAATGTTGTGGGTTTGATCCCTGGTAAAGGCACATACATGAATCGACCAATGAATACATAAATAAGTGGAGCATCAAATCTCTCTCTCTCTCTCTCTCTCTCTCTCTCTCCCCCTTCCTCCCCCTCTTCCTCTCTCTCTCTAAAAATCAATTAAAAAAAAAAAAGCTTACCCAAGCTTGGATCTCTCCAAGAGCATAGTTCCCAAGAAACTGAGATATTTATTATAACATTAAACATATAAACAAAGTACATTACAGTTAATCTAGGCTTCATAGTGCACATTCAGTGCTTTCTTCTGGCATTATTTATAGGCTACGTGTCACCTCATTTGAATGCATGCCTTGCTAAATAGTGGCCAAAGGGTGGGTTGTGCCCTGCATGCCTTGGAGAATGGTGTTTCAGTGAAAGGGAGTGGAAAAGCAAGGCCTCTTTTTGCTATTTGTCGACATTCTGTTTCTTGTTGTGTTTGTTTGTTTTCCTAATGTAGGTCCTGACCTATTGTGAGCATTTGTGAAATGTTAACAGAAAAAAATAATAGAAAAGTTGTCACCAAAAGTATTATCTTTTTTGTTTGTTTGTTTGGGTTTTCTTTCTTTGATTATTCAGTCCAGCAATTTTCAACTGGTGTGCCACAGCAGGTCTGCTGGTTGCCACAACAATTTTTAACCCATGCAATACCTGACTATTTAGTCAGGGGCACTGACCTCTTTTCCCTTAGATGGTCAAATAAAAAAATGACAGCAGCCAACACACTAATAGTTATCTGGTATGAACAAATCAAATTATACCTATTTTTTTGTCAGATCATCAAAAACCAGAATATGTTTTTCGGTGTACCACAGAATTTTGGTAATTAGTTTATGTGTATCATGAAATGAGAAAGTTTGAAAATTGCTTATTTAGTCTATAAGCAAATGAAGAAACAGAAAATAGATGAGAATTATGATCTTGCTTTTCATTACAAACTCTAATCAGTTGTGATTTGAATAAGATGCATACAAGTATGCTCTTGTGTTTTTGGCATGACTAGAACAATTGTGTGTTTGCGTAAAGTGAACTATATTTATGTTTATATAGTTTTATTCTTTCTTTTGAAATCTCCTTAGTCGTATTTTTCTCATTATTAAATAGATTCTACTGTGCTATTGTCAATAGAAATATATTTTGAGCACGTGTGTAATTTGAAATTTTCCAGGAGCCATATTAAGAAATTTTCCAGGTAAAATTAATCTCAATGTTATATTTTATTTGACCAACTATTTTTAGCATAATATAATTTCAACATGTGGCACTAGACAGTTTTCAAGTACACAGTATCCACATGTGGCTAGTGGCTCTTGTTTTGGCATAGAAATCCTAGTGTATTTATACAGCAAAGATAAATACTTGGCTGATGACAGATTAAAAGTTGTTTGTTAATCTTATGTTTTCCCTTATATATGTACATGTTTTAAAACAATTTTAAACTTCAATATTTTACTTACTTTGTATTTTAATTTTTTTAAAGATTTTACTTATTTATTTATTTTTAGACAGAAGGGAAGAGAGGTAGAAAAAGAGGGAGAGAAACATCAGTATGTGGTTTCTCTCATGCACCCCCAGCTGAGGACCTGGCCCACAACCCAGGCATGTGCCCTGACTGGGAATTGAACCAGCAATCCTTTGGTTTACAGGTTGGCACTCAATTCACTGAGCCACACCAGC
Organism: Glossophaga mutica; assembly: GCA_039655065.1. Classification (NCBI taxonomy): domain Eukaryota; kingdom Metazoa; phylum Chordata; class Mammalia; order Chiroptera; family Phyllostomidae; genus Glossophaga; species Glossophaga mutica. Next base: position 166,952,446 of record CM077304.1, on the reverse strand, counting down.
CAGGGCTATTTTTTAAATAAGAGTAACACATTGATATGTAAAACAAATAGAATTTATATTGCAAATAATAAATGTAAAGTAAAAGGTTATCTTTTCTCCCACACCAGTTCCTTTCCTCTGAAATAACTGTTACCTCTTGTGCATATATTTTCAGGTAAAAAATGCTTATACTCATAATATGGGAATATATATTTAGAATTTCCAACTACATAAATTTTATTATTTTTAAATTGAATTTACTGGGGGGACATGGGTTAATAAAACCATACAGGTTTCAAGTGTACCACTCTATAACATCATTTGCATACTGCACCATGCGCTCATCACCCAAAGTGACTTTCTGTCACCATTTGTACACAGTTTGACCTCTTCTACCACCCCCCACCACCTTGCTTCATCTGGCAATCCCCAAACTGTTGTTCCTATCTATGTGTTTTTTTTCTTCTTCTTAAATCACTTTACCTGTTTTACCCAGTCCCACAAGAGTCCTCTCTTTTGACAAGTGTTAGTGTGTTCCATGTATCCATGCCTCTGTTTCTATTTGGTTTGTCAGTTTATTTTGTTCATTACATACCAATGTCTCCATAAGTGAGATAATATGGCATTTGACTTTCTCTAACTGGCTATTTTTACTTAGCATAATAATCTTCAGGTCCATTCATGTCATTGCAAAAGGAAAAAATCTCCTTTTTATGGCTGAGTAGTATTCTACTGTGTAAATGTAACACAGCTTTTTTTTCTTTTTTAATCTACTCATCTGTTGATGAGCACTTGGGCTGCTTCCAGATCTTGGATATTGTAAATGCGGCTGTAATGAACATAGGAGTGTATATATTTTTTCAAATCAGTGTTTCAATTTTCTTGGGATAGATTCCCAGAAGTGGAACTGCTGGGAGGTAAGGCACTTCCTTTATTAATTTTTTGAGAAAATTCTGTACCATTTTCCACAGTGGCTGTACCAGTCTGCATTCCCACCCACAGTGCACAAGTGTTCCCTTTTCTCCTCACCAGCACTTGTTTGTTGATTTATTGATGGTAGTCATTTTGACAGATGAGAGGTGATATCTCAGTATGGCTTTGTTTGCATTTCTCTGATGATTAGTGATGTTGAGCATCTTTTCATACATCTACTGGCCATCTGTGTGCTCCTTGGAGAAGTATCTATTGAAGTCTTTTGCCCATTTTTTAATTGAGTTATTTGTCTTCTTGGTGTTGAGCTGTAAAAGTTCTTTACATGTTTTGGATATTAACCCCTTATCAAATGTATCATTGATGAATATGTTCTCCCATACAGTGGGTTGGCTTTTCATTTTGTTGATGGTTACCTTTGCTGTGCAAATCTTTTCAGTTTAATATGTTGTCCCATTTGTTTATTTTTTTGTTTGTTTCCCTTGTTCGAGGAGATACATCAGAAAATATATTGCTACAGGAAATGTCAGATTTTACTGCCCATGTGTCTTCTAGGATTTTTATGGCTTCATGACATACCTTTAAGTCTTTAACCCCTTTCTGTGTTTATTATTGTATATAGTATAAGAAGTTGGTCTAGTTTCATTTTTTTGCATGTAGCTGTCCAATTTTCCCAATACCATTTGTTGAATGGACTGTCTTTAGCTCATTGTGTGCTCTTGTCTCTTTTGTCAAATATTAATTGACCATATTTCTGGGCTCTCTATTATGTTCCATTGATTTATATGTCAGTATCATCTTGTTTTAATCACAATGGCCTTGTAATATAGTTTGAGATCAGGTAGCATGGTAACTCTGACATTGTTCTTCTTTCTCAAGATTGCTGAGGCTGGGTTCTTTTGTGGTTCCATATAAATTTTTTGGAATATTTGTTGTCATTATGTGGGACATGCCATTGTTATTTTAATAGGAATTATGTTGAATCTATAGATTTCTTTGTGTAGTATGGACATTTTAACGATGTTAATTCTTCCAATCCACTTATTTGTATCTTCTTCAATTTCTTTCTTCAGTATTCTATAATTTTCTGAGTATAAGATTTTTATCTCCTTGGTTAAATTTATTCTTACATATTTTATTTATTTATTTTTTGTCTGCAATTGTAAATGGGATTATTTTCATAGTTTCTCTTTCTGATAGTACATTATTGGTGCATAAAAATGTCACTGATTTCTGAATATTAATTTTGTATCCTGTTACTTTACTGAATTCATTTATCAGTTCTAGTAGTTTTTTGGTGGCATCTTTAGGATTTTCTATATACAGCATCATGTCATCTGCACATAATGACAGTTTTACTTCCTCCTTTCTGATTTGGATACCTTTTGTTTCTTCTTCTTGTTTGATTGCTGTGGCTAGGACTTCCAGTATTATGTTGAATGAAAGAATGAAAGCAGACATCTCTCTCTTGTTCCTGATCTTAAGGGAAATGCTTTTATTTTTTGCCTGTTGAGTATATGTTGACTGTGGGTTTGTGTTATATGGCTTTTATTATGTTGAGATATGTTCCCTCTATTCCCACTTTGCTGAGAGTTGTTATCATAAATCAGTACTGGATTTTATCAATTGCTTTTTCTACATCTATTGATATGATAATCTGATTTTTATCCTTCTTTTTGTTTATGTCATGTATCATGTTTATTGATTTATAAATATTGTACCAACACTGCATACCCAGAATAAATCTCACTTGATCATGGTGTATGATTTTTTAAAAATGAATTGCTGGATGTGGTTTGCTGAAATTTTGTTGAGGATTTTTGTCTCTATGTTCATCAGGAATATTGGCCTATAATTTTTCCTCTTTGCAGTGTCTTTATCTAGATTCGAAATTAGGATAATGCTGGTGTCCTAAAATGAGCTTGGAAGTTTTCCCTCCTCTTCCATTTTTGGAAATAGTTTGATGAAGGTAGGTGTTGGTTTGTCTTTAGATGTTTGATAAAATTTGCCTGTGAAACCATTGGTCCAGGACTTTCGGTTGCTGGGATTTTTTTTTTTTTTTAATTACTGCTTCTATTTCATTAGTTGTAATTGCTTTATTCAAATTTTCTGATTCTTCCTGGTTTTGTTTTGGAAAATTGTATGTTTCTAGAAATGTATGCACTTTTCCCAGGTCTAATTTGCTGGCACACAGTTGTTCATAATATTTCTTTTACAATTATTTGTATTTCTGTTGAGTCAATTGTTACTTCTCTTTCATTTCTGGTTTTATTTGGGTCCTCTTTTTTTTCTTGATGGGTCTAGTGAAAGATTTATTATCCTGTTTATCTTCTCTAAGAAATTGCTATTCGTTTCATTGATTTTTTTTTTGTATTTTTTGACTCTACGTCACTTATTTTTGCTCTAATCTTTAATAAATCCTTCCTTCTACTTACTCTGGTCTTTGCTGTTCTTTTTCTAGTTCTTTTAGGTGTATCATTAGATTGTTTACTAGAGATTTTTCTTGCTTCTTGAGATAGGCCTGTAATGCTATGAACTTCCCTTTCAGAATTGCTTTTGCTGAGTCCCACAGATTTTGGATTGTCTAGTTTCCATTTTCATTTGTTTCTAGGTAAATTCTGATTTCTTCCTTGATCTCATTGTTAACCCATTCATTGTTTAGTAACACGTTAGTTAACCTTCTTGACTTTGTGGTTTTTGAATTTTTTTCCTGTGGTTGATTTCTAGTTTCATACTATTGTGGTCAGAGAAATTGCTTGATATGATTTCAATCTTCTTAAATTTATTGAGATTTCTTTCCTTCCTCCCTGCCTTTTATCTCTCTCCTTCTCTTCTTCATTCCTTCCTTTTTTTATTTCAAGATCATTTTTTGCAGTGCTAACATGCTTCTTTCTTTCATCCATCTTTATCAAAGCTTTTTGATTCTTTTAGTGCATTGTGAATAAATCCTTCATTATTTCATTTTCCAACTTAATATAAAATTCACAGAGCTCCAGTTTAATATTTTGGCTTTTCAAAGTCTATTACTTTTATTGTGCCTAAGAGCAGGATGGTCAAAAGGAGAATTTAATACAGGCTCTGTGATATACCATTTAAAGGATTTGGTCTCTGTACTTCTTTTTCCATTTTTTTGTGGAATATTTTGTATCATTTTCAAAGTCCTAAATTAACTGTGTATCCTGTTCTTGTTCTGAGGTGGATATACTTTTATCCAAGTAAAGTGGAAATTCTAGCACCCTCCTTAGCTTCTGGAATGATTAGCCTACACGGTTCTCTTTCCACATTTCCCCAAAGCACTGGAAGAGAAATACATTGGAAACTACACTTTTGCCCACAGAATTTTTAGATTCGCTATATTGTTCAAGATGGGGTTAGCATATGAGGAATTAGGGCACTGCTTGGTAAAGGGTCTAAGTCTGCTAACAAGGCATTTAGACCCATGGCCTTTAGCATACCCATACCTACTCCTTGCTCTGGTCTCTCAGATGATCTGCCTTGCTTTTGAATTTCATTTTCTTTGACTGCTTTGTCTTGCAGCTGGAGTTAGTTAACTCTGGGAAAGATTGTTCATTTGTCTTTTCTTTAATCATCCTTCCTGCTGGGAAAATGAAAAGTCCTCAGCATTTTTCCTGCTTCTCATGAGGCTCTGACACAGTAGGGAGGGGCTATCTAGAGCTTTTGTCCATATTTTTTCTAACCTGCCTACGTATCTCTTCAGTTTGCTTTTCAATTTGGGAAAAAAATTTAAGATCATAAGATTCAAGGCTCAGAAAGAACTCTTAAAATTCATGTATTATGTTGTTTACTAACCAGTAGCTTAATAATCAGTTTCAGTGTTATTTTTCATAGTAGGTACTGATAGCCAGAAGAAAAGCAAATTATGAATAAAATGAAATACCTAAGTACATGCAACTAGATATAGCTTCTGACTCTCAATTTCTTAAAGCCTTTATTACTATATTTCTATTACCCCTTTTTTTCTATTTTGCCTACTAAACCCTATACAAAGACATCAAAAATATTTTAGTCTTTCAGATCATTCACAATTTAAATTGACTAGTACATTTTCAAGCTAAAATTTTAAAGCTATTTATAAAAAAATCTAACATATTTTTGTTTGTCCAGTTAATCAGGAGCAGCAATTCTGATTTGCAGATTCATGCTGTTATAAATTGAGATATTCTGTCCAATTTTTTATGAAGAAGCAAGGGGGATTTCATTATATCTCAAGACAGGCCATTTCCAAGGCCTGTCTCTTATCTCACCATCAGTGTGCCACTATTACACTTAATGTTTCATTTCTCATGAGGAAAATTTTTTCCTTTTTAAAATCCCTTGTCACTTTCCAAATTATCATTTTTGAGACTCCCAATCAAAGGAAATTGTGATTCTTTGAGCCTCTCAGCTGTATTCTTTGTAACCATGGAAACCAAGCCAAACTGTTACCAAAGTAACCTTTCTGAAGCCATGATTTCACGCTCATTATCAGTGTTTCCTAGGATTAATAAATGTATTGAAAGTTTAATATGAAAGTTCAAATGTATTGAAAGAAAATACAACAATCTTGTGTTGTATTTGTGTGTAATATATGGATTAGTGTATAATTATTTTTAATCTTCTTATTTTAAATTATACATAACTGAATTTACTGTTCAAGATGGAGGAACAAGCACACTCATGTGGCAATATTTTGAACAATCGATGGAGTGTCTGAAACAGTAATTAATTTGACTGTGATGCTGAGAGTATTTTGCTTTTGTGGCACACATTTTGTATTTTAGGATTACTTTTTTTTCACCCAACTTGGTTCTGCAGTACTGGATGCTATAATGTTTATTATAAATGTTATTATTGGTCTTCAATTTGCATAATGAACCAATGGATAAAAACACAGAGTGCATGGTTGTAGACAAATAACAGAAGATAAATTTTAGAAATGTTGAAAACCTAAAAGCAATGTTTTACCTTTATAACATGGTGAAAGTGTGATTTTATTAAATGGCTAATCTCATATTGTCGAGACTCAATTTGTATTGTTTAAATTGAAAAATCAGGAATCTGAAGAATAATCATATTTTAGAATAATATTATAAATATTTTCATATAACTATAGTATTTATATATTTGAATGTTCTAAGTTACCTTAAAATCCATCAACATGCTGCAGGTCCTAGAATGTCATCATGAAATTCCATTTTCTCAGTCCTGGTTTAGAATACTTTTCCCCCTGCTTGGGAAAAAACAACAAAATGATTCTTATTATAGGAATAGTGACTGTACATAAGGATTTTTTGAAATCTGCGGCATCACTAGAGTCCTTGTTTCACTTGAAAAAGGGAGTACTTGAAGGAGGAAAAAGAGAAAAGAAAATTCACTTGCCCTTAACATCTTTTGCATCAGATGCTATGAAAGAATTAAATATATATATATTTAATTCAATTTAGTTAATCACAGCAAATTGATAAGGTGAGTAATGTTCTTTGTTTTACAACGGCCACGTACATTTTCTACAAAAATTTGTTTCAATTATGTTCTTTGATGGCTATTCAGTTGAAAGCACTTATGAACCATAAAGTAACCAAAGTGAGTACAGGAATAAAATATGAAAAGGTAATAGACTAGATCAATGAATTTTAAAATATGCCTTGGGAAATCCTCGTGTTCCAGGAAGAGGGTTCCGGGGCTTCTGAGGTGTGAAGGGTAACCCAGGATGGGGGACCCAACTGAGGATGGGCAGAGAGATTTTGGACCCTTCCTTCCTTCAAACAGAGAAGTGCTGATCTGATGATCTGCTTTCAAATTTTTCTTAAAAATAACTTGTCTAAAATTTCTAAAAATTGTATGATCAGTTTTAAATATTTTTTCAAAATCATCTCTAACATATAAGTGGCATAAAGCTTTCAAAGAATATTATGGTAAAGTAGAAATGAAACAGTAATCAGCTTGCTATCCACATAAACACCAGTATTACCTATTTTGTTCCACAAAGGTTCACTAACTCATTTAAAGCCAGACACTTCATTAAACAAACATGTGATCAGATACAAGCAGTTCTTTCAGAAAGTGAAAGTGAGAAACAGTACAATGTGACCACCCAGGCTAAAGATTCTTTTCATGTTCCTTCTTGAGGCCTGGCATTTGGCTATTCTTCCTGGGCCCTTTTTTTAATTGCCTTCTTACATTTTATCAAAGGAACAGTTTTGAGGAACTTATTGAAATATTAAGCAACTGTTATGTGTCCATTTATTGTATGACTATTGTGTTTTGATGCCAATGCTCAGTCTAGAAGGGATCTGTAATTATGCCCAAGCAGGTGGGTGTGTGAATCCTGCCTATCCAGTTAGAAAGCTTTGAGTGATCCTGCCAGCAAGATGTCTTGATGAAATAGTGAAGGAAAAAAAAAATAAAATTCAGAGCAGTCTTTTCTCATGTAACCACATATGTTTTTAATGGAAATATAACAAACAATAACACTGTACAAATTTAAAGTACACAAAATGTTGACATAATACATTTATATATTGTAATATGATGACTGCCATAGCATTAGCTAACACCTGTATCATGTGCATAACTATCGTTTTTTTTTCTTGCAGTGGCAACCATTAAATCTAGTCTCTTTGCAGCTTTGAAGATTATAACCCAGTGCTGTTGACTATAATCACTACACTGTGCATTAGATCTACAGAACTGATTTATCTACTAGTTGCAAGTTATGCCCTTAAATAGCATCTCCCCAATTTCCCAACCCCCTCATCCTTGGTGACCACCATTATTTATACTTTATCTCTTATGGGTTTGGCTTTTTTAGATATAAGTGACATTGTATAGTTTTTATCTCTAACTTCATTTCACTTAGCATAATGTCCTTAAGGTCCATCCAAGTTGTTATAAGTGGCAGAATTGCCAAAACACTTTTTGTTTATAACTAAAATAGTATTGCCAAAGTAGGAGACCCTAAGAATCTCACAGAAGCCCACCACACCCCCCTTCTTAGTGTGCCAGGGGAAAGAAAAATATTAAGTAGTCTACTAGTTTAAAGTAAACAAAGAAAAAAACTATAATTGAGACTTTTAAAAATTGGTATATTTTGCAAGAAATAGGGGTGAAGCACAAGAGTTCTCTATTTCATTCTTTGGCTGATTCATTCACTTATATATGTATACATTATCATACCAAAGAACTCGCAGAATGAAACTAATTATTTTTAAGTCAAGTAGAAACAAACAAACAAAATAATGACAAAAAATGAATGTGAAAATTGTATTAGAATTTGTAGGTTTTTGTAAATAAGGAAATTGCTGTAAGGGCTCACATATCATCTGTGTTTAATTTTTCCCTCATATTTTATTTTCTTTATAAACAAGAAATATCTGAAAATGTTGCCTTAGCCTTTCTGAGTTACTTCTAGAAGGCTAATAAAAGTGAGGAAGAAACGAATCACAGTGGTGTGGGGATCTCAGGGTCTCTAGGTTTTAGGTGCTTCATCTGCTTCCCCTCAGGTACAGCCTACAAGAAATTTGGACAATGAACCCAGAGGAAAGGTGATTCCAAAGCCATTTCTATTAATTCATTGCAATGTTTAATTGCCCTCCCTTACAAGCAGCAAGTTCTTATATCTGTGAGCAGTGTCTTGTCCAGCAATTTAAATATCATGTGAAAGAAAAACTGAAGTATTATTTCTCTCATTTGTGTCTGTGTCACTTAAAATGCCAGAGTCTTTGTCTCCTACCTTTGACTAGAAGCTTCCTGAAATATGTGTCGATATTTACCTCCTGAACTTCCTCTGCACACACACTACCTGCTGTTCTCTATTTTGACAAGTGCAATCTGGCTTCTGCTTCCTAATTCAAAGGCTTATCACTTCTCTGAAATAGCAGTTTCCAAGGTAACATATGACCCTCTGGTTTTCCAAACTAAATGTGCTTTGAAATTCTTATTCATTTGACCTCTCTAGGCTCTTGACTGAGTTGACAACTCCCTTGTTTTGAAACACTTTCCTTCATTGACTTATTTGATATTATTTCCTCTAGGTTTTGCTTTTCATGACTCTGAGGTCTTTTTTGAATTCACCTAACTTTTAATTTTGGTGTTACCTGTGCTGTGTCCTTGGTTCTGTCTTTTTTTTCTCTTTCTCATTTTATGTTCTCTCTTTCAATAATCTTATATACATGGAGGCTCTAACCCCTATCAACTCCAAAATCCTTATTAGTCCAAACCTCTCTTCTGGTCTTTAGATTTGTACAACACAAATTTTATTTAAAAGTATATAAATAATTATTCATGTTGATAACTCAAAAACTCTTGGTATTCTATAGATGTACACATGGGCACCATCACCATCAACAATAACTTCATTATAAATCATATTTTATTTATGATTTGTCTTTCTTTTGGCCAGTCATCATACTGGACACAGGACTTCGAATTAAATACAATACACACATGGTCTTCCAAGAGTTCCAGGCCCAGTGACCCTGAGCTCTATTTTAGGTTTACCTATTAAGAGTCACTGTGCCACCTTGACTTATCCCACACTGTGCTATAGCTGCCCATTCCCTCACATACATCTCACACATGCAATGTCAGAAGGACAAAAGTTCCTTCTATCCTGTTTATGTCTCTTTCTAACTCAGTATAGATTTCCTGACTTAGATAAATGGATCATCTCAAGGGTAAGTATTACATATATTTGATGTAAAAGAAAATTCTTATCTATTCTCTTGAGTTTTAGTTTTATAATTCTGCAGCTATTCTCATAACAGGTCAAGAACATTTCTTTTATTCTTTTAAAGTATATTTGTATATTTATGAACCAAATGCAAAGCCACATGTAAAATACAAGTGACTGTTGGTTAATCTATGAAACAAAGAAACTTATTTAGAGAAATATAGTCTGAAATATTAAAAACACTACCAACTTAAAAAGGCATCTAAAAACTTTTAGTACAATTCCATCTTTTTATTTAGAAATTTTTGTGCATTTTTATTGGGCTTATTATCATAATTAAAAAATGAGTTTACTGATATTAGCTTATGCATACCCGTGAAATTCTTGATTATAATTTATAAGGCCCTTTACCTGTGTTAGGGTGTGGGGAAGGAAAATAATTTTTTCTCCTATGCTTTTAAGTTCTTCTGACTGTAATAATCAAATTAACATGAGACAGATTAATAAGAAAAAAAGACCAAATTTATGCCATATGTACATTTGGGGATTCTTTAAGAATATGACACCATCTTGAGTCAAGAAGAAAGGGGATCGGTGGTTGTGGTTTTGTATTCAAAGGGCAGGAAGGCAATTCACATAGAGATGGAAAAGCAAATGTTTGTTAAATAAATGTTTGCTGGGCATCTTTAACAGTGGGACACAGAGAGACCTCTGATTAAGTGGTTCCTTCCTAGCACACTCATGGTGACAGCTCCCTTCCTGGAGCAGGTCCTCTGTCTAAATTCTGGTAGGCCATTAGGAGAAAAGTTAAAGTTTTGTTTGTTTTCCTGAGATTTTTTTATTTCTTAAAAATAACCAACCTAAAATCATCAGAATCTCAATGAGGCATATTTTGGGGTGACAAGCTCTGTGCTCCTTCAAGGGTAAGGGTTTTCTGTAGTCTTTGGCATTGTATAAAAATATTGGTATATGTACATAAGTTACTTTTATGGGGTAGGTTCTGTAGCTTTTATGAGATTCTCAGAGGAGTCTGTTTTTCCCATAATGTTAAGAACCAAAATGACATACACTTTTCTGTATATTGTACCTGAAAATTACTAATGAGAAAAAAGTTTTCAGAGAAAATTTCAAACAAATACCTTCAGCCAAAACCAAATCTTTTTGTTTAGAAATTTGTACTACATGGAAATGCAAATTCTCTTGATGCTGACCCTATCAGGGCATTTCTATTTGTAAGTGAATAGATTCATTTCCAATTTGGAGAGTATCTCATGTTCCATTACCATGCAGCCTACGACATGCTTGAGATTGCTAATTAGGGTGCAAATTGTGGTGGTATTTCTGGCGACCTGGACATGTGTTCAATAGAAACAGAAATTAGCCCATGAATTCATTTTACATGGGCCAGAACACATCTGCCAGATGGTTATAGCTCTCAATAACTATTAAACTGGATCACATTTGAACAAATGGTTTAGATATATAGTGTTTTAAAGCTTATTCTGAAATTTCTAACATATCCATGGAGATTAGTCTTAATGAAAAACTACATTAGTCTACCTCATGTATTGTGATTAGCCTGAAATGGATAATTCCTTCTCCTTTCACAAAAGTCAAGCTAAAATTGTCTTTATCTACTATCACACAATGCTAACAAAACATCTGGGAGATTTATTGATATAAGCATCTATTAGGACATCAAAATTAATTCCATTTCCCTGAGGTATCTTATTTTAATTTAAAAGATCCATAATCCTCTTCTATTAATTAGCGTGTTGAAGGAGTAAGTTTGAGATGATCCTAACAAAGCATTTATCTTCTAAAATAATAAAAAAGCATTAATAACCTCAATCTAATTTGTTTTATACTTTTAATAAAAGTCTTAAAATTCCATCTACAAGATTAATATAATTAATATTTATTATTTCAAATGTAAAGTCTTATTTTGGGAGTGCATATGTCTTACAAGTCTCATTATTAGTGGTACCATTGTTTTAATATCTTATCTTTCAAAGATTATTAATGTGAACACAAATTCATTTTATCTGCTATATTAAACTTTCTGTTTAATGTAAATCTCATATCTATTTCACTTCCTGTGTTTTTCTCACCAACTGGATATGTTATAGCATATGACCAGGACATTAACCAGGTATACTCTGTAAATAATTCTCCCTTCTGCTCAAATATATAGTTTCTGTGTAGTCATATATTTTACTCTATAGTTCTATTATTGATATATTATTATATTTTGAAGCTAATCTTAAGTATAGCTAAAACATTTTGAGAAACAACATAATTAACGTATTAGATTAACATTGCATCTCATATAATATTAAGAACACTAATATACTGGAGTATGTTGGACAATTTTAAATAATTGTGTCTATATTAAATGATGGCTTCAGATGCTATAAGATTAGAGAACTGGATTGTAAAAACCTAAATGGCATTGTTCTGAAACTCCTTGTAGAATTTTTCCATTTACATATTTGTTTTGTTGCAGACATGTTTGTATTGGAAGGTATGGAATTATTCTCAAGTAGAACACTAAAATAAATGAAAACAAATCAAGATTTTTCAGATGGTTTCTGTTTTGGAATCTTTCATACTGATCACCTACCCTGTAAATGGCTAGATAGTAAATACTTTAAACTTTGTGAGCCAAGATGCAAAATTGAGACTATTATGGAGGTCATTATATAACAAGTGAGAAAATAGGATTCCACAAATCTTTTTGATGAAATTCAAAATATAATAATTCAGATACTCTTTGTTAATACAGGTCTACTAGTGAGAAGGATAGAATAGTACTTTTGGAATACTATTTCACTTAATGGTTATTCATAGTTGGTGTTTCCTGTTATCAAAATCAATGGCGAGTACTACCTGTCAATACTAGTCTGTGATGAGGTTTTATATATTTCTTCATAATGTCTTTTCACAGAAACAAATACTTCCAAATACTGATATTAACCCATGGAAGATGTTCATAGAATTGTTAGATTTTTTCTCAGACAGTTGCCTGTTAACATGCCATTGTATTTCAGATTATTCATTACCAGATGAAAGTGAGGTTGAAGCTCCTCACTCACACAGCTAAATGAATTTTGAAATGTGGAAATTCCTTGAAGTTAAAATTACTAGAATTTGGTTTGAGCTTGAAAAGTATATCTCCTACAAAATTATGTGGTAATAGAGGTGTTTCTTTTTAATCTTAATCTTTGACAACTGAGGAAATATATATAGCAAATTGACTAGTATGCATTCACAACTTACTTACAATTCAAATGGTACTAGTTATCATCAAAATGACTTTTATGCAGTTTATGTTTTGCATATAAATACTGTTATCAGTACTTATACTTTTATCTTGTAATTTTACATCAAATTAATTAAGAAACATTTTCAAATCTACAACAAAAGGCAATTTTCAAATTCATTCAGTGTTCAAAATCAGTAGTGGAGAGTGATTCTTCTTGATCACAGGCTCTTAATCTTGGCTCTGACCTCAAAAAATAGCAATAACATATCACTGCTAAACTACAGCATTGCTTTGTGGTAGAGCAAGTCAGGGCAGCCAGCTTCTATTTCTGACACACAGTCACAAAATTGATCATTATTACATCCATGAGAGCCAGTGAAAATCACTGATGACACTAACTGTAGTAGTTTACACAATATAGTCTTTTATTCTTGATGTGCTTATTAGCAATAAGTTGTTGTGTGGGATTATATAATATATGCAGGAGATACACGAGTTCTGTCCAGAAAAATTCAAACCATTGTTAATATAATGAGAATGGTTCTTGGGACATTGATGTAACCTGGCAGCCACTGAGTGCACTGGAATGAGCATGCATGAAAAACAAGGACTTCACTGTGCTAGTCAGTGGGAGGCAACAGACAACATTGAGTGAGCATGTGTACTGTGTAGCTGTTGCATTAAAAATGACTGATTGAGTAGAGCAATGAATCTGCGTCAAATTTTATGTTAAGCTTGAACACTCCTCTACAGAAACTATTTGGATGATTCAGAAGGCTGAAGCTATGGGCATCTGGTGATTGGAAGCTTCATCATGACAATGTACCCACTCATGCATCATGTCTCATGCAGAGTTTTTTGGCAAAACATCAAATCTCCCAGGTGACTCAGTCCCTGTACAACCTAGATTTGGTGCTCTGCAACTTCTAGTTTTCCCCAAAACTAAAATCACCTTTGAAAGGGAAGAGATTTCAAACCAACAATGAAATTCAGGAAAATACAGTTGTGCAGCTGATGGTGAGAACTGTGTGAGGTCTCAGGATGCCTACTCTGAAGGGGACTGAAATGTCATTGTCCTGTATACAAAGTTTCTTGTATCTTTTTCAATAAAGGTATCTTTCATATTACATGGCTGGATACCTTCTGGACAGACCTCATGTTGCAGGAAACATCTGAGATGGACAAGAGGGAAGGGGCTGGAGAAGGTGAGAACCTTCATGCTAAAGCAGTTCTGACTCCTGAGAAAAAGAAAGGTCTTGCATTGCAGTTTAAAGAAAGTCTTGGATAAGCCAATGGAGTCCCTCATCAAAGTCATTCATCAGTGGAGTCCCTTCTCTTTTCCATCTTTTTAACAAGGAGCAGCCTTTGGGCAGTGTGGCCATAGCACAATCATACTGGCAGATTTCAAATGCAGTAGCTGAGGCCACCAGTCAATTACGTTTTCTTTAGCAATAGATCTGAGCTGGTGCATTTTTATGGTGGCGCAGTCTACCACTAACTCCACGCAGATTTACTTCTCCACACTTAGTTAAGAGAAGCTCCATCATGGGCCCCATGGAGCTTTATCCCTGAGGGGAAACTGAAAAGAGAGAAATTTGTGGAATGAACTAAAGCTCCAGTCACTGCACTTGATCCATCTGCCATTGGTACTTATCCTGTTATGCAATTTATTCCTAATATCCTTTGTACTCAGATATAACCTCTGCAAGTCTTGATTACTCCATCTGATGTTGTGACCTAAACCTTCATTCCTGAGCATCTCAATGTTTGACGATCAAACTTTTCTCAGGCATAAGTTGCTGTACGTATCTATTCAATGAGGCAAGGGAGTACCAGGTGATGCTCAAATCAATAACTTGGGTTCCACATGTGTTTCTCCATTGCAGACTTTATCTTCTGCCACTCAGTCAATTACCCCTGTTTGTTTGGTAGTTACTATTCTTACCTGTTAGTATCTGGATACAAGGAGTCCTGGTGGACAAAGTGCTCTGGTGGCAGTTATACCTTATAATGAAATGGAATCCTTCCTGATTTCCTTGATGAGAGTATAAACTTTTTGGGTTTCAGTACCTCAGTCCCTGCACAGGCCAGAACTTCAGAGATAGGAAGTACAGAATCATCGGGTCATTGGGAGTGATGGCACATAGGATCACTCTATGTTTTGGTTCTTAAATTTGTATATTTTTACTCTCGAGGGCACTATGACATATTGAGGTCTCTGATTTAATGCATAGAACAGATACCAAAAGGTGGCATTTTATCCTTTCAGAGAATTGACTCTGAACTGGTGCTGAAGCTGAACTTTTAAAAGCTGTTCTAGCATTCTGTGAGATCAGCTGCATCTGGATGGTTTCATATGTAATATAACTGGTGGGTTCTATGGTCCTGGGCCCACTCCATACCTCTTTTACTGCAAAGTAGATTCCTGGTCTCATGTTAGGCCATGTAAAAACCATACCTATGGTTAGGAATTCCATAAATCTCCAGATAGCACTGCTGATTGAAACTATGCAGGTAAGAATGGCAAACCCATACCCAGAATAGGCATTTATACCTTTAAGAGGGATAAACTGATGTTTTTCCAGTGTAGAAGGGGCCACTGTAGTCAACATGCCTCCAAGTAGTCCACTGGTTTCCTTAAGTAGTAGTACCACATTATCAAGAACTATGGAGGATGTGAGATTTTACCCTATTTGCAAGCTAAGTTAGCTTGCTATATTTCCATAGATTTTGTCAGAAGACATAAGACTCCTGGATCAGAGAGATTAGGCAGCATTACATACAGCAATGGCAGCACTCAGAATATCATCATTTTTGTGCTGGTTTCCCCAACCCCAGTACCCAAAAGGTTTGTGAAGAGGAACACACATCTAGTTAGTTGAACTACAAGATGGGAATCCCAACTTTAGGGAAACCAGATATTTTATAATAGGAAGTAAGTTTGTATATTTTTCCCAGATGGAGCTGTTATCATTACCATACTGGACGGTAATTCTGCCCTTCACTCCAATGGAAGACACTATCTCTGTCCTCCAAGATTTATCACTAAAAACATTGTTGCAGATAGTGTCCTGAATAAAAATATCCAGGGCCTATTCTAGTAAATCATAAAAACAGATGAGAAACACATGGAGAATTTTTTTAACAACCAGAGGCAAGGCACAGCATTGGCCTCTGTTGCTGAGGTAGTTACACATTCAGAAGCAGAAGCAGCTATACAGGATTTGATTAAGGAGAGTCCATCCTCTTGTACTGTCTCATCTCCATCTCTTCCACTATGACCATTCCTTTAATGTGCCCTTTATGCTAAGTCTGGAGTTGCTGTGAGATTTGCTGCTGTTAATTGGTCAAGTAATTTTCTATACTTGGTTGTGTAGTCCCTTTTCTATGGTGCACGTTTCTGGTGGGTATGAAAATTGCTACAAAAATGTTCATTTGCTGTCCACTCCACATATTCAGACATATGCCTCTACCCCATAACTTCTTTTTTTATAGAAAAGAATAGAGATATTTATTGAAGAAGTTACAAGAAACATTGTACATAGGACAATGACATCTCAGTCCCCTCCAAGTAGGCACCTTGGGACCTCACACAGTTCTCCCAGTTGCCATCAGCTGCCCCGTTGTATTTTCCTGAATCTCATTGGTAGCCTGAAATCTCTTTCCTTTCAAAGGTGATTTTAATTTTAACCCCATAACTTCTTGTCTCTGATCTTTCAGGGCTTTCTCTTCCCCTGGCCAGAAATTCAACCAATTGGCTACTACCAAGGAGTCTACACATATTCTCACCTTTGGACACTTCTCACACAAAGTAGATGAACAGGTGCACTCCTTGCAGCTCTGCCCATTGGGGAGATTTTCCTTATATAATGTATTTCAAGACCACTCATGAAGTTGACTGCACTATACCACTAGTCACTATCCTTTTTCTGTTTACCATGACGTACCAGGCTAGCCCATTAATAAACCAAGTTCTGACTGCTTCTTCTTCCTTCCACTGCTCATTGAGAACCCCTCTATACAGCTGTAGTGCACAACCTGTGTAGCAGACAATGGAACTAGCCACATGGCAACTGGAGATAGCATCCAAAAGATAAAACCTCAACTGAGTCTCAGAGGATAAGAAGACAACAGTGGGCACTCAGCAAGCAGGATAGGATTTAGATGATTTTGTAATCTACCTGTAGATTTGGAGCAGAGATCACTGAAAAGCAAGGGACCTCAGGGCAGCAGTTTAAAATAGCAACCAGGCAGCCCAGACCTTCCTGAAGGGAGGGGCTGTGGAAAGGAGGCTGCTGCCTGGGGAAAACCGTAAACAAAGACAAGGTGGCTTTGTGAATGTGTGCTGGCAGAGGCCAGGGAGGGGGGAAGCTCGTATAGCACCTGTATGAGTGTGGGTGCTGCATGCCCCATCTAGGATGACTAGAGACTTCTGCCAATGATCAGAAAAAAGGGGAAAGGCAAACATGGCCATTGGTTGGAAAGCTGGATACTCCCACTGGCTTTCTGCATGTGTGGAATTTTGGGAACGCCTTTTTAAACCAAAGTCGTAGAGATGCTCTCACTCTCTTGATAGAGACACTGCAACTTTGGAGCTTGTTGCAATCTTTCCCTCTCTCTGGCTTTGGCAGTCAGTACAGGCTCTTGGCTCTGGCCTTGCTCCCTGCATGAACAGGAGTGCTCGTGGGATCAGGAAAATTTTGTCATTTTCAAGAAGGAAGAATGGATGAAAGTGTTGGTAGCATGATGAATTGACTGGGAGCAGTGACATTAGAGCAGGAGCCAAATGCAAAAATGCATACATGGGCATGGTAGGGACAATAAATGAGTATCAGAAAACCACAATGACTATGGATGCTCATAACCTTCAGCATCACTGAAGCCCTCAGGATTGGTAAGAACATTCTCTGTCCTGAGGAATGTCACTACTCAGCTCCAGCAGTTTGTAGCCATAGGAGAATATGGCCCAAGGTATCAATCTTCTGATGTTTTAAAGAAAGTAGAAATACATTTAAGAATAATTATCCCAATTTTTAAATATTGAAACTTGATTTAATTTTGTTTATATGTTATGCAACAAAAGAAATTATACTTGAATACTAGATACTGCCACAGGCTGTTGGTTTGTAACTTCATCTTTAGAGTCAGCCATATCTCAATTTATTTTTCTTTTGTACCTAGCTATGCAGTTCATGGGAAATTTTCTTAACTTGTTTTGTTTCCACACATTTAAATTAGTAGTAACAATAGATACTTACAGAGTTGTTTTACAGATAAAATATGATTATGAAAAACTCGTAAGACAGTGACATATTCAATAACACAGTGCCTGGCAGGTAGTAAAGACTCAAAATATATTAGTAGTAGTGGTGGTGGTGGTGGTGGTGGTAATAACATAAGTGTTTACTTTATGTCCCAGGGGACCCAGTGAGATTTATTATTTGTAGTGAGATTATTAAAATATAACTGTTACAGCTTTGGGGAAAAAGAGAATTTACACATTTTCTCAAAGCAAAACAAGGCAAGACCAACAGGAAAAGGACAAAAAGAAACAGGAAATGCTCTGTAGGTTATTCTTTATGCCATTGAATTAAAGAAAAGAAACTGAGTCTTTGCCTGCAAACATCACATCACGTTTTCTTTTAAAATATTTTAGAACTTCTGTAAAATCTACAATTGGTTAATTGATAATAAATCTATCATTTACTAAGACAAAGAATTCATGTTTATTGATCATTTTACTTTGAATGCTGTAGGGTGATTCTATACAATTGCACAATGAATGACTATGCAGTCTATAAAGAAGACATTCTGGGAAAGAAAAGCAATATCATTGTTTAACTCCATGAGCCATAATTGCATGATCAGCTCTAATATATAATACCATAAGAAAACTAATGACCTGGCTTTGAAAAGCTTTACAGATTCTGAAAAACTAAATAATCTTCAGGACTCTCATTGACCACAGATTATTTCAGATTTCAGCCTTTGTACAAATAGAGAATTTTCTCTGCATTTTCCTTAAGTAACATAATGTATATGGGATTATTTATAAACTCTAAGTATGTTAAATAAATATATGAACTGGGACCAGGCAATATAATATCACAGTGTATTTCAAGCTTTGATTTTTGAAAAACTATTTTAAAGTTTCTTGCAAACTCTAGTTGGCTATTTTCAATCTGCTCTCCAAGGAAATTATTTCAAATTGTAGGCTTCAAAGTAAGCAAAGAATATACTTCATAAATAAAATGATTTTGCCCTGGCTGGTGTAGCTCAGTGGATTGAGCACGGGCCTGCGAACCGAAGTATCGCGGTTCGATTCCCAGTCAGGGCACATGCCTGGGTTGCCAGGCCAGTTCCCGGCAGGGGACATACAAGAGGCAACCGCACATTGATGTTTCTCTCCCTCTCTCCTTCCCTTCCCCTCTAAAGATAAATAAATAAGTAAAAATAAATAAATAAAATATTTTAAAAAAATAAATAAATAAATAAATAAAATGATTTTCCTAACAGGGGACTCCCTTTGCAATTCATGCATTAGTTACCTTCCTGGGACTCTCTTCTTCAATTCACACAGTCCTAGATAAAACCAAATTTATATTATGTCTGTCTTCCGCTTGAAGCATGTCAATGGCTTATGGATACCCTTAGAATGAAGTCTAAAGTCTTTACTGTAGCCTTCAAAACCTTGCAAGTTCTGTTTCTTTCCCTGCTCCCTTTCTTCTGTAAGTACCCTGTAAAGTCTAGCCACTGTTTGTAATGGGGAAAAAAATCTGGAAATATTCAGGTATTTTTCAATCAGGAATTGGTTGAATAAACTATAGTATATCTGTACACATTTGAGTACTACGGAGTACTATGTAGCTGTAACATTTTTTGCTCTTTTTTCCTCTCAACATTATATATACACATATATATGTATATATACTCATATATATGGATATCTATTTATCTATCTATCTACCTATCTATCTATCTATCATCATCATCATCATCTACTATCTGTCTGGATGTAGGAGTAGGGAAGAAGGGATAGGATGGCAATTACGCTTCACTGAATATACTTTGACCTGTACATTTGACTTTTAACCACCTATATATTTTGATAATTATAAATCAGATTTAAATGTGAAAATTCAACTACTAAAAATCAAACTCAAAATGCAATAAGTGAATTTAATTGTGTATTTACTGGTGGCATAACCACATGGAGAGTAGAAAAATCGTTTTCTCTTAATGATATAGACTTTCCTTAAACTTCTTTTTATGGAATAATTCAAAGCTTTTTGCTGGATTCCTTTGAAAAGAATTCATGTCCTACCATTTGGGACATTTCCTGAGTCCATGTGGCCTACAGGGAATGCATACAGGAACATATACATGCTTGTCCACACCAGTCATTCAAGATGCCTCCTGCTGGATTTTTAAAAACTTTCACACATCTCCAACTAAGAATCAGATACCAGCTCCAGCACTCCATGAGCTCCAGAAATCCCAGATCAAGTTCTTCAAGTGGTTGGGTGTAACCTGTCCCACTTGTTTTGAGATGTGTAAAAAAAACACATTTTCCCCCCTTTTATAGAGCTGGCAGATTGTCTGGCCCTCCCACAATTATCTCCAAAAATTTGTTCTCTCTCAGTCATCCTTGAATCACTCTCCTCACTACCTTTCATATACATTATTGTGCGTTATGGGCTAAGGATTGTGTCTACTTTGGGATCATCATGTAGCAAATTCAGCATAGCTTCTCTGATCCCTCTTTTATCTTCTTGTATTTGTCAGCTTTGGAGCTTCGGCTGAAAGTAAAAGCCCAGGCACAACAGGCAAAGGGTTGAAAGGCCCTGGTCAAATTTCTAAAACAGTCACAGCTGGCTGGGCTTCAGACCACAAACCACCAGACTGCCAGTGTTGTGCTACTTGGCCACTTTGATGAATATATGCTTAATAGTACTGTATGTAAATAATGCCAAAATATGTTCTTATTGTGAAATACCAATGGAAGATTAATAGAAATCTTATCAGAATGACACGGAGAATTTCCTTATTGCTTGTGAAGCTCCCACGTGTCCCACAGGCAAGAGAATAGAAAAAGATGGAAAACGCCTGATCACCAGTTTAAACATTAGGGGAAATAAATGGATAAAACCCATAATGTTAATAAAAACTCAGTATGTATAAAAGCATGTAAATTAAAGACAAATTACAAAAGAGAAAAAAGAGGTAAAAATTGGGGATGACTCTCACTGGGGATTAAATAATAAGAGTGGGTATGTTCTTTGACATTATGGAGAAGAAAGTAATTTAAGTTGTAGTATAGGTTTTCTCCTCTCTTTAAAATAATCTGTATAGTTATTTTAAACTGCTAAACATTAACACTATCTTGCTCTTAAATTTACATGATAAAATAAGCCTAAAACCATTGGGAGAAATAAAATTAGTCTAAGAATCTCCTTTAAGGGAAATCATGATGGCAATGAGTAAATATTTAGGTTTGAAATTTTAGTTAACTATTTATGAGCAAATTTTATGTGAAAAACAGTAGACGCAATAGAGAAATAGAAAGAAAATAAAAAATGTGACCGATGCTCATGCACAAATGTCTGAACCAGCTGGACCTCAAACGCTGTATGACGCCTCTCAGAGCTCATGTTCACCCCAAGTAAGCTCTTCATTGTCTTCTGAATACCTACCCTCTTAATAACTAACTTCATCTGACACAATCTAAGGTGATGCATGAAAAAGTTTAATTAGAAAGAATAATTAATTTGACATATAAATTATCAGGAAACCACTTATATACAAATAAATACATGATATATGTGTAGAGTAGAATTAAATATACTTGCAATGTTGCAAGTTAAATATTCTCTTCATATCTATTCATAGAATCAGGTGTATATTTCATCTATTTTATGAAATAATGTAGTCAGGAATTGAAGGCAACATTTTATTGAGAGTATAAAAGTCACCTTCAAAGGAAAATCCTTTTCTAAACAAAAACATATTAAATGTATTGACTCAGAATTGAGATGGTAAATATTGGAATAAACATTAGGTAATTTAGGCTAGATGTTGTCTAGCCTAGATTCAATAGCAGAGTTGATATTGTGGTCGACTTCCCAATATCTGTGCATTTCTCACACACAGTGTAGCTGCAACGCTGTTTATCAAATGGTCTAAATCCAAGAGTAAACACTTGAGAAGTCCAAGGCAGCCATGAAAATTCTGCTTCTCTTCTCAGTGTTCAGGAACTCAGGAACAAGCCAGCCAGTGCACTGCATTCACTCCCTAGTGACAATGGTTCATTTGGTAAGGCATGCAACCGAGTGGTCTAATTTGTCCAATAAAATGGAATATTGTTGTGCTCTGAGGGAAGAGGTATTTTCTTTTTCTTGAACTGGTCATAAATAAAGAAACATGTGGCTTTGCTTGGTCCTGGTAACTATATTAAAAACCAAAAGGTTGAAAGCTGCCTTAGTGAGGTTGAAGCTGTTGATGGCGGAATGAAGAAACCAAAAGAGCTGGCCCTTAATGACAGGGTAGAACAGACAGCTTATTCGACCCTGGACTGCCTGGTATATAGACCAGTCCATATCCTTTTTTGTTTAGGCTACTATCAATTGGCTTCTGTGTAACATGCAGCCAAAATTATACTAATGCATCTGTAATTAAAGTAAAAGCTTGGTTCTCTTGTATGAAGTAGTTGCCATGAAACAGCTAATATTCATTTCATTAAAATAAATACTGTATATTTATTTGAGTTGCATAAATGAACTTAATTTGGTTATGCCATACTTATGGGAAAATACAAAAAAGACTGCTTCTATCTTGGTATTCAATGGGTTGCAACTGAAAATAATACTTAATAACATTGTTTTTATAAGGTCCATTTTATGTTAGAATAAATCAGGACCTTGCCTTTTTTTTTTTTTTTTGAAAACAAGTACACTTTTATTACAGAAAACATGTTAAAGCAAATTGTAGATGAACTGGTAAGCTGCTTTTTAAACTTGACAATTATTACAAGCATTTTCAATGTTACTAATATTCTAGTGTTATTTTTTTCTTTTTTAATATATTTTATTGATTATGCTATTACAGTTGTCCCATTTCTCCCCCATCATTCCCCCCACCCTGCACACCCTCTCCCACCCACATTCCCCCCTTTAGTTCATGTCCATGTGTCATAAGTTCTTCAGCTTCTACATTTCCCATACTATTCTTGCCCTCCCCCTGTCTATTTTCTACCCACTATCTATGCTACTCATTCTCTGTACCTTTTCCCCCCTCTCCTCCTCCCATGCCCCTGTTGCTAAACCTCCATATGATCTCCATTTCTGTGGTTCTGTTCCTGTTCTGTTTGCTTAGTTTGCTTTTGTTTTAGGTGTGGTTCTTAATAGCTGTGAGTTTGCTGTCTTTTCACTGTCATATTTTTGATCTCCTTTTTCTTAGGTAAGTCACTTTACCATTTCATATAATAAGAGCTTGGTGATGATGAACTTCTTGAACTTGACCTTATCTGAGAAGCGCTTTATCTTCCCTTCCAATCTAAATGACAGCTTTGCTGGATAGAGCAATTTTGGATGTAGGTCCCTGCTTTTCAAGATTTCAAATATTTCTTTCCAGCCCCTTCTTGCCTGGAAGGTCTCTTTTGAGCAATCAGCTGACAGTCTGATGGGAACTCCTTTGTAGGTGACTGTCCCCTTCTCCCTTGCTGCTTCTAGAATTCTCTCCTTCATTTTAATCTTGGCTAATGTAATTACGATGTGCCTTGGTGTGTTCCTCCTTGGGTCCAACTTCTTTGGGACTCTCTGAGCTTCCTGGACGTCCTGGAAGTCTATTTCCTTTGCCAGATTGGGGAAGTTCTCCTTTATTATTTGTTCAAATAAGTTTTCTACTTGTTGCTCTTCTTCTTCCCCTTCCGGGACCCCTATAACTCGGATGTTGGGACGTTTAATGATGTCCCGGAGGTTCCTAAGCCTCTCCTCATTTTTTTGAATTCTTGTTTCTTCCTCGTTTTCTGTTTGGTTGTTAGTTTCTTCCTTCTGGTCCACTCCATTGATTTGAGTCCCAGCTTTCCTCCCATCTCTATCAGTTCCCCATGCGTCTTCCTTCATTTCACGTATCGTAGCCTGCATTTTTTCATCTAATTTGTGAGCAAAATCAACCAATTCTGTGAGCATTTTGATGATCAGTGCTTTGAACTGTGCATCTGATAGGTTGGCTATCTCTTCACGGCTTAGAGGAATTGACTCTGGGGTTTTCATTTGTTCTCCGGTTTGAGCCATTTTTGGTGGGGTTTTTTTGTTTTGTTTTGTTTTGGTTTTAGTCTGGTCGTGGCTATTACGTATGAGGTGTGGAGTCTTAGGTGTTCCTCAGGGCGGGGCAGCCCAGTCTATGGGTTGTGACGCTATAGGTGGAGGCGGGGTCTGAGAGGGAAAAATGGTGCCTGTTCCACTCTCTCCTGGACTCCGGTCCCTTCCGCCACTCCCCTCTGCCTGGACCGTCTGCGCGCACAAATGTGGGACCACCTAGTCAGCCAGCCGCCTTGTGCGGCCTCACTGGTTCTGCACAGTTGCCCCCCTGTGCCCGGGGTCCGCCAGCTGCTGCCTGTGGGCCCGGGGTCCGCCAGCCGCCGCCTGTGCACCTGGGAACTGCCAGCCGCTGCTGCTTGCATTCCCGGGTCCGCACCTCCACTTTTTCCTGCTGCGACTCCGCCCTTCTTACCGTTCTGGGTGAATGGTTGTTGGACTTCCGTACAGTTCAATTTTCTATTAGCTCTGGTTGTTTTCTTGTTTCTAAATATTTGTTGTCCTTAATTTGGTTGTGAGAGGAGGCACAGTGTGTCCACCTACGCCTCCATCTTGGCCGGAAGTCCAGGACCTTGCTTTTTAACAGAAAGAAAATCAACTGAAAACTATCAAGTGCTTATTATAAGCCAGGCATTGTACTGAGAACTTAACATGTATAGTTCTACAGTTGAAGCCTATATAGTTTTATTAACCCCAATAATTCAATGTCACCCCAATAAATTCAATTAAAAAAAAACAGTCAGTGACTTCATGCATCCCACAAGATGAACATTAAGGCTTCAAGCACTAATTTGTCAGAAAGTATCTACTGACTTTGACTTTTATTTATTTATTTTTGCTTTTTCATATGACACACTGATAAGGACTACAAATATTTATAATTTTTAAAAAAGGCAGGTTCATAATAGAGCCACCTAGTGGTAAGATGCATAAGCTATGGAGACATTAGTAATTACTAGGTATTTTGAGATTTCAGAGCAATTTTATAAAATAATATTAAAGATAAGAGATAAATTTATTTTTCTAATATGTAAATTATACAAAATACATATTATAAGTTATGCAATTATACTTATTTGGGAAAATATTTTTATTAATATACATTATATAGTATATAATGTATATAATACTAGTAAATGATGAGAATATCAATGTTTATATATGTATACTTCTTATTGCCAATAAACAAATTTCCCTGCACACAATTTTTATGATCCTTTTCCTATCTTCTCCTTACAACAGGTCAGCAGAAAAAAACTTAATATTTGCTTCCTTGCATCTTATTTGTCTTACACATAGGTTAGAGCTATCGATATTTTCACAGATCATTGATGGAGCAACACTGGCCAAGCATCCTAAAATTTTTGGTTGCCTATAAATTAAAAGAAAATTACTAACATCAAAATTGTTTGTGAAATATGTTTCTTTTTCAGGAAAACTTTGAAACATAAGTAGTAACAAGAAAATACACTATTATTTCACAATCACAGACTATATATATATATATATATATATATATATATATATATATATATATATATATATACAGATCCTCTATTATATTTTGTTTTGTTTTTCAGGCCTAAATCATTTTTATTTTTTATTGAATTTGTTAGGGCCACATTGGTTAGTAAAACCATACAAATTTCAAGTGTACAACTCAATAAAACATCATCTGCCCCCAAACACCCTCCCCTCTGATAGCCGTCAGTCAGTTTTATGTACCCATGCATGCCTCAGATTAAATTTTGTCAGTTTTTTCTTCATTAGATTTGACATACAAGTGAAACCCTATGGTATTTTTCTATGTCTACTGACTTGTTTCATGTAGTGTAATACTCTCCAGGCCCACCCATGCTGTCACAAAATGTAAGATTTCCTTATTTTTTATGGCCAAGTCATATTCTGTTTTGTAAATGTACCACAGCTTTTTTACTCACTCATCTATTGATGAGCTGTTGGGCTGTGTCTAGAGTTTGGCTATAGTAATTAACGCCGCGATGAACATGAGAGTGCATATATTCTTTCAAATCAGTGTTTCAGGTTTCTTAGGATAGATTCCCAAAAGTGGAATTGCTGGGTATTAAGGCATTTCTGTTTCTAATTTTTTGAGGAAACTCTACAGTATTTTCCATAGTGGATGCACCAATCTGAATTCCCACAAACATTGCATGAAGGGTCCCAATTCTTCACATCCCCTCCTGCACTTTTTAGTTGATTTATTGATAGTGGCCATTCTGACCTGTGGGAAGTGATATTGCATCGTGGTTTTAATTTGCATCTCTCTGATTATTAGTGACATTGAGCATCTTTTCATGTCTGTTTGCCATCTTTAGAGAAGTATCTATTCATATCCTTTGTCGATTTTTTAAATTGGATTGTTTGTCTTCTTGGTGTTGAAGTGTACAAGTTCTTTGTAAATCTTGGAAATTAGCATCTTATGAGATATATCATTGGCGAATATGTTCTCCCATTCAGTGGGTTGTCTTTTCATTTTGTTGATGATTTCTTTCACAGTGCAAAAACTTTTAAATTTGGTATAGTCCCATTTGTTTACATTTTCCTTTACTTACTTTGACGGAGGAGAATTATCAGCAAAAATATTACTAGGAGAAATGTCTGAAATTTTGCTGCCTGGGTTTTCTTCTAGGATTTTTTTGGTTTTGTGACTTATATTTAAGTCTTTAGTATTTTTTTTTTCTTGGCAATTTCATCTGATTCAACCAAACAGAAAAAAGAACAGCTGTTTATCTGACAGCTCTGTGAGGTAGTACTATCAACAAATCCATTTTATAGATAATGGAAGTGAGGCTTAAATGTACAGAGATTGTTGTGTCAGGGCCCAACTCCAGAGCTTAGAGCCTAGGTATTTTCTGTATTACTCTTGAGTTCTGAAATAAAACATCCAGTGTTGCTACTTTTCCCTGTAACATTAGGAATGACTGGAGACCAATTACCATGGTGATACTCTGCTCTGAGTACTACAGGCCCTATGATATCCCCATGGTTCTCCTTACTGCCCAAGGGCAGATACCAGGGTACCTGCACAGGTGAAGCCCTGCCTTCTGCATAGCTCATCCTTGAGGAATTGGGTCAAGTTTTTTTCTTTATCTTTTTTCTTTATTTTTAAGTATATTTTATTGATTATGCTATTATGGTTGTCCCAGTTCTTTGTCCCCCTTACTCCCCTCTGTCCTGCTCCCCCCACCTTCCAGCATGCCACCACCCTCCTTTGTTCATGCCCATGGGTTTTACATACAAGTTCTTTGGCTTCTCTGTTTCTTATACTATTTTTAACCTCCCCTGTCTATTTTATGCCTATCAGTTATGCTTCTTATTCTCTGTACCTTTTCCCCTCTTTCTCCCTCTCTCCTCTCAATGTGCTTTCTATTTCTGTGGTTCTGTTCCTGTTCTAGTTGTTAGCTTAGTTTTTGTTTTTGTTTGTTAGATTCAATTGTTGGTAGTTATGAGTTTGTTGTCATTTTACTGTTCATAGTTTTTGATCTGCTCCTATTTCTTAGATAAGTCTCTTTAACTTCTCACATAATAAGGGCTTGGCAATGATGAACTCCTTTAAGTTGACCTTCTCTGGGAAGAACTTTATCTGCCCTTCCATTCTAAATGAAAGCATTGCAGGACAGAGTAATCTTGGTTGTAGGTCCTTGCCTTTCATGACTTCCAATACTTCTTTCCAGCCCCTTCTTGCCGGTAAGGTTTCTTTTGAGAAATCAGCTGACAGTCTTATGGAAATTCCTTTGCAGGTAACTGTCCCCTTTTCTCTTGCTGCTTTTAAGATTCTCTCCTTATCTCTAACCTTGGGTAACTTAGTTATGATGTGCTTTGGTGTGTTCCTCCTTGGGTCCAATTTCTTTGGGACTCTCTGGGCTTCCTGGAATTCCTGGAAGTCTGTTTCCTTTGCCAGACTGGGGAAGTTTTCCTTCATTATCTGTTCATATAATTTTTCAATTTCTTGTTCTTTGTCTCCTCCTTCTTCCTCCAATAGGAGGAAGGGGAGAAAGGTTTTCAGGAACAACTATAAAGGATACGTGGACAAAACCAAGGTAGGGGTCGAAGCAAGGGAGAAAAGTGGGGATGGCTGGGGTGGGGGAGGGGGATGACTGGGGGAGTAAATGCAGACAAGCATAATTGAACAACAATAAAATAATTTTAAAAATATTATTAAAAAGAAGAATGTATATTCTGTGGCTTTGTAATGAAATGTTCTGTAAATATTACTTACCAGTAAATCTGTTCAACCTAGTATGTCATTTAAGGCCATCATACCCTAGTTGATTTTTCTGTCTGGAAGATATATTCATTGATGTCAATAGGGTGTTAATATCCCCTACTATGACTGTATAACTGTTGATCTCTCCATTTATATCCACTAACATTTGCTTTGTATATTTTTGTGCTCCTAGGTTGGGTGCATATATGTTTACAAGGGTTATAGTCCTTGTTAGATTGATTTCTTTAGTATTATGTAGCGACCTTTGTCTTATTATGACCTTTGTTTTGACGTCTATTTTATCTAATAATAAGTATTGCTACCCAAGCTCTTTTTTTTTTGTTCCATTTACATGGAATTTTTTTTCATTCCTTTAGTGTCTGTCTATGTGCATCTTTTGATCTCAGCTCAATCTCTTGTAGACAGCATATGTATGGGAATCTTATTCATTCTGCTACCCTATGTCTTTTCATTGAAACATTTAATCTGTTTACATTTAAGGTATTATTGATAGATAATTATTTACTGCCATTTTATTTTTTATACCTATGTTCCTCTTCTCTCTCTCTCTCATTTCTTTCTTTTTTCTTCTTTTCCTTAACGCAGTCTATTTAGTATGTCATGCGATACTGATTTAGTGGTAATGATCTCTTTTAGCTTTTATTTTTATTTTATTGTCTGGAAAGCTCTTTATTTCTTCTTCAATTTTAAATGATAGCTTTGTTGGATAGAAAACTCTTGATTGTATACAAGTCCTTGCTTTTCATCATTTTGAATATTTCATGCCAGTTCTTTCTGAACTGGCCTGAAGTGTTTGTGTTGTTCTCAACACAGCTGACAACCTTATGGGAGCTCCCTTATAGCTACTAATCATCTTTCTCATGCTGTTTTAATAGTCTCTTTGTTTTTAAGCTTTGCCATTTTAAAATGATTTTATTCATTTATTTTTAGAGAGAGGGGAAGAGAGGGAGAAAGAGAGGGAGAGAAACATTGATGAGAAAGAGAAACACTGGTTGGTTCCTTCTCATATGCACCCCAGCCAGGGACAAAACCCACAACACAGGCAGGTGCCCTGACCAGGAATCGAACTGGCAACCTTTTGACTTGTGAGACAATGCCAAACCAACTGAGCGATATAGGTCAGGGCTAACTTTGCCATTTATAATTATGATGTGTCTCAGTGTGGGCCTCTTTGGGTTCATCTTGATTGGGACTCTGTGCTTCCCATACTTGTGTGACTTTCCTGCACCAAGTTAGGGAAGCTTCCTTTCCTTTCCTTTCCTTTCCTTTCCTTTCCTTTCCTTTCCTTTCCTCTCCTCTCCTCTCCTCTCCTCTCCTCTCCTCTCCTCTTCTTTTCCTTCCTTCCTTCCTTCCTTCCTTCCTTCCTTCCTTCCTTCCTTCCTTCCCATTACCAAATATTTTATTGCATTTTCCCCACAACCATTTAGTTCCCTTATACCCCATCTCTCCTACAATTACCAGTCTGTTGTCCATGCCCATGAGTCCCTTTTCCCTTCTGCCTAGTCCCTCCATCCCCAACCCTCCTCCCACACTTCGCTGTTATCCTGCTCTCTATCTATAAGTCTGTCTCTATTTTGCTTGTTAGTTCGGTTTGTACATTAGATTACACACATGAGTGAAATTTTATGGTATTCGTCTTTCTATAACTGACTTATTTCACTTAGTATAATGTTTTCCAAGCCCAAACATACAGTCACAAAGGGTAAAATTGTCTTATTTTTTACAGCCGAGTACTATTCCATTGTGTAAATGTCCCAAGGTTATTTTATCTACTCATCTACTAATGACACTTGGGCTGCTTCCACATCTTGGTGGTTGCAAATAATGCTGCAACATGGGCTTTTATGTTCTTTAGAATTAGCGTTTTGGTTTCCTTCAGATATATTCCCAGAAGTGGGATAGTTGGGTTGAAATGCAGATTCATTTTTGATTTTTTGAGGTAACTCCATACTGCTTTCCACAGCGGCTGCACCAGTCTGTATTTCTACCAACAGTGCAAAAGGGTTCTCCTTTCTCCACATCCTTACTAACAGTTGTTTGTTGATGTATTGATGATAGCTATTCTGGTGGGTGTGAGATGGTATCTCATTGTGGTTATAAGTTGTATTTCTCTGACGATTAGTGATATTGAGCATCTTTTCATATGTCTATTGTCCATCTGTATGCCCTCTTTGGAGAAATGTCTATTCAGGTCCTTTGTCCATTTTTAATTGAGTTGTTTATATTTTGGGGAACAGAGACATAGATCACGGAACAGAATAGAGAGCCCCAAAATAAACTCACATCTTTATAGTCAATTAATATTTGACTGAGAAAGCAAGCACATACAATGGGCTAAAGATAGTTTATTCAATAAATGATGTTTGGAAAATTGAACTTATATGTGCAGAACAATGAAACCAGGCCACTTCCTTACACCACACAGAAAAATGACTTCAAAATGGATTAAAGATTTAAATGTTAATTAGACCTGAAGCCATAAACATTGTAGAAGAAAACAAAGGGAGCAAAATCTTGGACATTGCTGGTAGCAATATTTTTTCAGATATATCTCCTAGACGAATGAAACAAAAGAAAAAAATAAACAAATTGGACTACATCAAACTAAAAAAATTTTGCCCAGCAAAATAAAACATCAACCAAATAAAAAGTTAACCCAAGAAATGTGAGAACATATTCACCAATACATCTGATAAAGGGTTAATATCTAAAATTTATATAGCCATTATTTCTTCAAACAAGTTATTGATCACTTGCTCACTCTCTTCTTCTTGTACCCCTATGATGCAGATGTTGTTATGCTATATGTTGTCCCAGAGGCTCCTTAGGCTTTCTTTATTTTTTTTAATTCTGTTTTTCTGATGCTCTGCTTGTGTGCTTACTGTTAACTTGTCCTGTAAATCACTGATTCAGCCTTCTGCTTCATCTATCCTGCTGTTGATACCTTCTAGTCTATTCTTCATTTCAGATATTGTATTCTTCATTTCTGACTCTTTCTTTTTTATGGCTTCTATATCATTTTTAATTCTTACTATCTCTTTGTTTAAGTTCTCACTGAACTTATTGATTCTTTTTCTAAGGTCTTTAAGTATCCTTATAAACATTGGTTTACATTCTGCAACTGGTATATCAATTGCTTCCATTTCATTTCATTCTGGATATTTCTCTTGTTCTTTAATTTGGAGCATATTTCTTTGTCACCCAATTTTGTCTCCATTATTATATATATATGCTATGACTCCGAAACTTATTATTATGGCTTTGTGATGTAGCTCTCTTGTTGGGCTCACTGCTGCAATCTTCTGGATCACCTGAGCTTGGTGTTTCAGGAATGTTTCTTATATGGGTTATATGCACCTATCTGCTGTAGTTGTATTTTGAATGCTATTGTCTCTTTTGTGGGTGGAGTTAACCCTTTAGGCTTGCTGAATATAAACATAAACCTCGATCACTTTGTTTATGTTACTGTGTAGGGGCTGCCCCCTTAAGGCAGAGGTGTTCCCAGGAAGGTCTGGTGACTCCCAAAACCCCTCTTTGGGTGTTCTGCTTATGTGGCTAGTTGGGTTGAGCTCTGGTGTGGTCTGAAGCCCACTACTGATTGCATTGGTTCTGGGTTCACTTGAATGGGATTCAGGTACAGGTTGATGTCATACATTGTGTGTAACCAGTCTTGGGTTACACACCTTCTGGAGCTACTGCTATTCACTGTTTGTGGCTGCAGCTTCTGGGCCTAGGTGTGTGTGGCAGAGGCCAATATATGTACAAGTATTAGCTTCCTTTAGCTTAGAGCTATGGGCATATATAAAAAAGGACCAAAGCTCCCTGAGCTCTGCCTCCAGCTGTCAGCCACTTTTTCACCCTTTGAGGTTGCTTGGTTTTCCTGCAGAGCCTTCTGAAGAAAAACTGTAGAGTGGGACCAGGCTGGCTGTGACCCACAAGCCCTTCCACAGGTCATAGACTTGGTAGGGAATGTCAATCAGGGTGGAGAGGCCACACAGTCAGGCACTGAATGAGCGGAATATATCCCCTACTCCAGAGCAATTACTACTAGACTCTGTCACAGTCACCAACTCTAGCTTCCCCAGGAAGCATGCAGTGAAGGTTCAGGGTGGGTGCAGCCAGCTGTTCCCACTGTAGTGCCAAGTTCAGCAGGGTGAATCCACTGGGGCTCAGGCAACAGACTCAAAGAGCCTTACACTGAGGGTGGTGCTGGCCGAGCCTGCAGGTAGGTGGCAAGCACCATGTCCTGGTCCAGACAAAAGGCCTCTGAGGGAGATGGCACTCCTGCCCCTATCCAGCTGATCTCAGCAGGGCAGGTCACTGGAACTTGGGAGGGTAGAGCTGGTCTCCCTTTGGGGGTGGTACTGACAAGTCTGTAAGAGGAGGGTGACTCAGGTCCCTTCCCTTGCAATAGTGTCCAGAGGAGTGAATGTACTGAAGGTTCCAGCTCTAAGCAGCCCTCAGACTCACACAGTTTGGATCTTTCCTTCTACTTTCTCCCTTTGGACACCATTCTGATGTATGAGTCTGGTGTAAGCCAATGACAGGTGCTGTCCACCTCTGGCCCTTGGCTGCCTTTTTGAAGGTATTCGTGATCCACAGTTTCTGGCTGCTTCCTCTGGGCTTGGTTACTCTCTGGGTGGGCTAAGCTGCTCTGCAAAGCTGGCTTCTATCAGCACTGTGTCCAAGGGTGTTTCAGCAATTGTCCCAGGTCTCCACAGGAACTACCTCTTCTTGTCTCTACCGACTGCTCTGCTGTCAATCTTATACTAGTCATAAACCAGACTATTTCTGAGAGGGATTCCGGCAGAAACAGGGGCCTATGATTCCTGGATCTCCCATGGCAGGTGCCTTTCAGACTTCAGGGAAGGTGGTGGGTTTTTTCCTCCTGCGCCAGCCACTCATCTGAATCTGTCTGGGATTATTTCCCTATATGCAGAAGATCAGGGTGCCTAGTAGGCTTCCAGAGCCCAGATTTTGTGTCTGCCAGATGCCAGAAGGGTGTTTCTGTTGTTCTCCTGTGGGGGGAAGTACCAGTCTGTTTCCCAGGCTAGTTTATGTATTGGCTATGCCCTACTGCCAGTCTCTGACGATGCCTGAATCTGTTTATGTTGCTGTCTCCTCAGCAAGGGTTAAGATACAAGATGGGAGAAATATTAAAACAAAACAAAACAAAACAAATGAACAAAACAACAGAACACCAAGACAGTCAAACTGAAAAAAAAAACAAACAAACACAATGTTGCTGAATGGAGCAAACAGGATTTCAGAGGTTGTGGCAGGGGGTTTCTAGAGGGTGAGGGAAATGGTATCTCACAGAGTAAGATAAATGGTTTTACCCACCAGGGAGGCAGTAGCTCTTTTCAAGAAAGATGGCTGCTGTGTAGCCCAGGTATATCCTGCCAGGAAAATCCCACAGCTGCTCCCTCAAGCCTCTCCCCCATGCCTCCCACTGCAGACTGTCCTGGGACAACACCAGTTTGCTCCACCCTAGTTTGCTTCACTTGGGCCCAAGGTGGGCAGCGTAAACACACAACTTGTGCTTTACCCCTTTAAGGGGAAAATGATGAGTTCATCTCCAGCGAGTTTCTTCTCTCTCCAGAGCAGAGAGCCCTCACAATGCAGACTCCTTGATCTCCTGATCTGGGTGCTCTAGGAATGTCCTTCGGGTTGTATGGACACTCCCGCCTTATTTGGGACCTGACTTTTCATTGGTCTGTTTTGGTGGGAACTTTCCCTCAGTCTGGCTGATTAAGTGGCTCAACCCCTACCATGTCCACCTCTGCCTTGATTGGGTTTCTAAATGTGCCCCAGTGGGGACCTGTACAGGAGGCCACCTATCACCCTTCTCTCTCACTCCTACGCCTCTCCCCCAACTTCCCAAATCAATAAAATATATCTTGTGTGCATCGTCTTCTTTTAAATCTCATATCGTCCTGATGGGGTGGGGGAGGGAAGGGAAGAGTCCAGCAGCAAAACTGTAACAGGAAACGGTGGCTGAGCGCGTGCGCCGCACCCTCCTGCCTGTCTCAGCCTCAGACGCCAGACGTTGCGCTCCCAGCACTGCCCTCCCGCTGCCAGCGCTGCCCTAGCCGCCTCTCTCCACCCTGCGGTTCCTGGCTCCCGGGGATCCGCAGCCTTGGCAGTCAGACTGTGTCCTGTTCACGCTTCCAGCGGCGCCCGGTGCAGGGAGGCTACAGTCCCCTCCGGGACAAAGTGCTGCAGCCCCTAGACCCTGGCCCCAGTCGGCGGATGAGTGCACGTTCGGACCTGGTGGGCGCAGAGATCACAGGGCGTGTCCCGGCGCCAAGGCGCACCTGCTCCAGACAGCTTCAACCTGAAGAGGAGGTTGTGAATTCCACAAAACGGCTCCTGCTCCAAATCTGCAGCCACACATGCCGGGCTGGGTGGCAGCAGAGGCGGCAGTGGTAAACGGCTGTACTAGGAGAGACTGGGCCGCTCACCCCCAGGTTCTTTCACAGGCGGACAGGCACGTGCACACTTGCAATCACACCTGCACACTCCTCCATGCACACGCTCACTCAGACACCCTCTCACTATCACTGAACAGAATTTTTTAGTTGATTGCTCTGTGGTTTAGATGCAAAACTGGTCCGGGGCTGGGAGCAGGTGGACGATTTCCAGCTACTCTCCAGCCGTCTTGGAAGCCTCCATTCTCAATTTTTGCCTTGACTTCCCTTGCCTTTGGTGTCAAATTCGTAAAATGTTCTCTAGAACCCTTTTTGTAATAATCTTTCTGTTGTTTTTTTTCTGAATCATAACTCCCTGAGTTTTATCCCACGTCTGTAAGAGGGCAGGGGAGAGGGGGGACTTGCTGAA
The DNA here is from genome assembly GCA_039655065.1 of Glossophaga mutica. Lineage (NCBI taxonomy): Eukaryota > Metazoa > Chordata > Mammalia > Chiroptera > Phyllostomidae > Glossophaga > Glossophaga mutica. Next base: position 166,917,197 of record CM077304.1, on the reverse strand, counting down.
AGAAGTCGAAGGGGTTAGTCAAAGAACATTTGCAAGTAACCTATGGAGGTGGGCAATAGTGTAGGGATTGACCGGGGGAGTGGGGGCGGGCTGGGTGGAAAGGGGAAAAATTGAGACAACTGTAATAGCATAAACAATAAAATGTTTAAATTAAAAAAAATAAAAGAAAACCGCCTTAGACCCAGCAACAGGATTTCCACGCTTTTATTTGCATTTATATGGTGAAATGTTGCCATCTTGTGGTTAGTTTATCTATCACACCTTCCTTTTTCCTCAGGGACAGGGATTTCTTTTTCTTTTCTTTTCTTTTTTAATGATTCTTGAGTATTTGGGGGCAGATATTATGTCTATTAGGGAGTCATTATTTTAATTAAATAACAAAAATTAAGCATAGTAATTTTAAAATAGAACTAAAATCAGTTTACTCGTATTGTCAGAAAATGGGACTTTAATCTGTCTCTTCTAGAACTCTCTGATAATTTCCCTTTTTGTGGGACAATTATTCAAGTTACAACTTCGAGTCTAGGTGATTTTTAAAAAATGTTTGTATCTGCTCTGAAAGTCGCCACGAGTTACCAAAATGTCCATGTAATTTGGGAACTATTTCTAATGCATACCCCATTTTAAACAATAGGGGGCATTATGATGTCATGTTTTGAGTTTCTCTATGAAGGCAAACGTTTTATTTCATAGTAAGTAAAACACGGGTTTTCTTGATAAGACCAGTTCTCTTAATTCAAAAGCACCTTGTTGTATTTTGACAGTGCTGGCAATGACTAAGCCTCATCATGTATCCTTGAAAGATACAGTTTCTTAACAGAATGTACTACAGTAGTTTACCACTATTTCAATATATGCATACATTTAAAAATTTATATCAAATCTAAAGCAATTTATATTTAATCCTAATATAATAGTTTTAATACATACATGCTTCTTCATTAAACACAGAAATGTTGCTGTTTTCAAATCAATTTTTTCCACTATGTATTATCATGGATAGAATTTTTTTTGAAGTTAAACTTTATGTAAGGTGAAAAAATCATGAAACTATGTTCTTAGCATTATAAAATTTGAAATATATAGATAAATTGGGTAAAAAATTTTTTAAAGTAAAAATATTTTCCAAGTTAGCAATCTTCTGAAGTTAAGGTGTTCTTTTACTATATAGTATTTGGATATTTTATCTTTTCAAAGTTTACACAATTTCAAACTGAATATAGAATGAAACAAGATTTAGTAGATTAAATACTTAAATTCAAAATTCTAAGTTTTCTATGGGAGAATACATATATATATTTTCAATAAAAAGCATCGCTTTTATGTTTCATCAAGGAGATGTAAGGAAACAGGATAAAACAAATTTTTAAGGCCATGATATCTGTCTCTATTCAAAATCCCTAAAGTAATAATCCATTAGTGTAATAATTGACAATATTTTCTTAAGTTGTATTGAAATTATACACATATACATATATACACACACATACAAATATTACATTATACATTCTTTTTGTAAAAAATTAAAATGTTAAATAATGGTCTAAAGTCAACTTTTAATTTCCTTCCCCAATTTCAGTTCTTCATCAGGTAATGGTAATCATCACAGTGAATTTGTTATATACACTGAATTTTTAATGATTCAGACAAAGGTGAGTGACTATGATATATCTTTGTTACATATTTATAGGCATTAGGAGCCATATTGAACACATTTTTTATATCATTTAAAACAATGTTTTTTTTTTTTTTTTTTTTTTTTTTTACTGCTCTAAATTAGTCATGGTGGGAGTATTTATACCAGGAAATCAGAAAATTCCACAAATCTGGGATTTTTATTTCTCCCCCAGAGCTTGAGCTTATTACCAGGAGTCCAATAGTTTGTTTTTGTTTTTTAAATCTGAAACCACTATTGGCATTTTGATTAGAACAAGTCATTTTTTTTAAGGTTTTCTTTCTATTGCAGATGGATAAGTATTTCTGGCCCCTGCCCATTCAATACCAAAATAGCAAATCCTAGTCACTGAAACCACTAGAGAGATGCCGAAGAAATATGTGGCAGTACAATAATGAAGTATTAATGAAGCAATAAATTCAAAGGGCAGAATTAGACACAAAAATAGTGTTATAAGTTAGGTTCAAAAAAACAAATGGACTGATTGACAGATGCATTTAAATTATCATCGTCTACTTCTTGGGCACATTGTTAGCCTGCTTATTGATAGGACTAGAATGTGGAGAAATGGAAAACCGGGAAACCAATTAAGAAGTTGTAGTATATACCTGGTTTTGGGTTTTTATTTTTTGCCAGCTGATAGCATTCTTTTCCTTCTGATAGCATTTCACTTCAAGCACGCTCTCTCCTCCAGCATGGTGTTGCCCAGTGTAATAGCCACAAGCCACAGACAGCACTGAGCGCTCAGAATGAGGCCAGTGCAATTGAGGAACTGAATTTTTAATTGAATTAATCTATTTAGAAGTGTAAAATGCACACTGGATTTAGAAACTCTCAAAGAAGAAGGTGAAATATTTTATTAACTATTTAAATAAGATTAAAATGGCAATATTCTGGATATGTTGGGATAAATTATAACATGTGCTATAATTAATATATTCACTGATTTCTTTCAACTTTTTAAAACGTGGTCACCATTCAATAGAGCATTTAAAATTACATACATCGCTCTCATGTTGTTTCAATTAGACAGTGCTTCTCTAGAAAGATCATCACTTTTCATGCTAAACCCACGCTGCTCTGACCTTTTTGATTCTGTAGCTGCTCTGGAGGTAGGCAGTGATTTAGCCTGGCTGATCAGAACATTGTATCTCATCTTTTTAGGGACAGTTACATGACCTAATTAATATCAACCAAAGAGAATGAAACACAGAGCTAAGCTCAAACTGCTGGCTGGGAAAGAATGGTTCTCTCTCTCTTTTTTCCAGTTATATACATAATTTTAATTTTTACAATATCATTAACATTCTATAAAATACCTTCAAAATAACACTTTTAATGATTGCATGTTAACATATTATCAGATGTTTTGGTCGCTTTTAATTTTTTTTTATTGTTGACTGTATTATGGATGCCCCCCATTTTCCCCCTTTGCTCCCTTCCACCAAGCACCCCCCACTCTGGCCTTCCTCACATTGTTGTCTGTGTCCATGGGCTAGGCATATATGCATATATGTTCTTTAGCTAATCTCTTCCAGTCCCTGCCCACTCCTCTCTGAGATCTGTCAGTTTGTTCCATGTATCCATGCCTCTACTTTTATTTTGTTTATTGGTTCATTTTGTTTATTAGATTCCACATATGTGTGAGATCATGTGGTATTTGTGTTTCTCTGACTGGCTTCTTTTGCTTAGCATAACAACCTGGGAATATATCCTAAGAATCCCGAAACACCAATCAGAGAAAGATTATACATTCCTATGTTCATAGCAGTGTTATTTACAATAGCCAAGATCTGGAAACAGCCCAAGTGTCCGTCAGTAGATGAGTGGATAAAAAGGATACTAAACAGCTGTATTAAAAAAGAAAAAAAAAGGAACTCTTTCCTTTTGCCACAGCATGGATGGACCTGGAGAATGGTTCTCTTTTTCTAATGGACTTGGAGCTGTTGGTAAGAAGCTTAGAGCTGGTAGCAGCCATATTAACCCCTAAAAAAAAAATGCCAGGTTGGAAAGGAAGCCAATACTGAAATGCAGAGCCAAGAAGAAAGGAGAGACTCCGAAAACAGGAACTTTTAGCTACTTTGAGCAGTAGGCACTTTTTTGACTCAAGCCTGTTTGAGTTCAGTTTTCTGCTGCTTTAAAAAAAAAAATCCCTTAACTGGGCAGAGACAGGAGACAGTTAAAGGCTGTGGCTTCAGCAGTAGCAGTGAGGATGGAGAATATCAAACCTAAGACTCACTGCAGTGAGGATGGGCCTATTCTGCCTTAAGGTATACATGTAGAGATAGGAAAGTTTGAGAGTGTTAAAAACACAGCCTGCCCCTCAGCTGATTGTGTTAAGTGACAAATACAAGTTTTATTAGCATGTGGTATTAAACTTGTGTTGAAACCTAGTGTTTTCCAATGCATGATATGCTAAGTTCAAATCCTCAGTAACCTAGTTGTCAGCATTTAAAAGTGACTTTTCTTAGTTTACCATGTGACCTTCTAATTAGTCTTTATTTTAAATGTTAGTGTATAATCAATGAGATTAGAAATTATGATATATATTTTAGGTCTAAACTAAAAATATATTGACAGTGATTAATATAGATGCAAGTATTACAGCTTTATATAATCAACCAACCACAAACTCTTTCCCTCTTACAAAGGAGGCCTGTATTCATGGCCCAGTCACCACGTGCGGCTATTGCACACAAGCTTTCAGTCAAGTGAAGGCACTGATGATTTTAGTCAAGTGCCTTCTGACAGCCATAAACTTTTACACAGTGCTACATTTTTATTTTTGATTAGTCATAGTATATTTTTGACATTCTGTTTCTATTGAATCTTCATATCTTAGTAATCTTAAAATATTTCAACTCGTACAGCTATTAGTCTCTAGATTTTTGAAATATACTGTTTAAATTATGAAGGTGACATGAAAAATATATTTGATAATCGTCCTTTAGTTTTTACTTCTGCCTTCTAGTTCACTTATGATACTGAAAGATTTTTGTAAAATGTTTGATCCTTTCCACCTCCTGCCTTCATAAGGTTCCAAAAGAGCAGATCACTGGGAAGAAGATAGAAAAAATTGAAAAACATTTCAATTAATAACAGATAACTGAAATAAGATAAGCTTTCTTATTATGATAGAAACTTCTCAGGAGGCCCCAAAATGATATTGAAAAAATAAGCTCCCAATAACGTACTGGTTATATTCAACTCAGATACAAGGGATTGAACCAGTAGAGATAGTTCAGTTCTCTTGACACCAACAAAAACATTACCTACTGGAAGGAAGAAAGATAGGTCTTTCTAACTGTATAACAGTGGAAAGATACTTGCATAATTACAGGGTGACAGTGACAGCTGCTTACTATGTCCACTATCATGCACTGCAGGCGGTAATTTACCCATGTGCTTCCCATTCATTTGAATGGAAAACAGTAGGGGGTGGCCCTTATGCATCCCATATAATTGCAGACACTTTAAGCAACTATCATTGAAGATTTCTCATTTTAATATTGTATAAAACTGTGGCTTATTTTTTTTATATGGGACTCTCCCACCCAACAGAATCTTTTAGGTACTATGCCTAGAGTTTTTGTCTTCTCACTTTTTCTCTGAAGTTACGTATTATCTTTGCATTCCATGGCATATGTGATGGGTAAAAAACAACAGCAAGATTTTGTTGGGTAAGATATGGTCTAATGAAAATATTGGATAAAAATTTGTCTTTTTATTAATATTCCTAAATGTAGTAAGCACAATAGCATAAAAAAGACAGCAAATACATTTGGAGTTCAGAAAGCTTGCACTTCTTAAAACTGCATTTAATAGGCATTTTACCTGCAAATATTTTCAAAAGTCTTTTAGTGCTCACTTATAAGGAAGTTCCTAGTTCTCCGATGTCAACTCTCCAGAAGAGACGTGGGGACCAGGCAATAACCAGAATGGTTCCTGCATGACTGAAGCTACCGGCTGATGAGTTCAAGGACAAAGCCACTCATGGTCTTTAGGGGAGGCCCTCCTCTTTTGAAGGGAAGTTCTTTTACTTAGCAAATCATTCTTACAAACAAACAACAAACTAAAAAAAACCCAAGCAAACAAAAAGCTTTATTTCCTAATATAGAGGAAATTAGAAGCATCAAAAGAGAAAAGATTAGATAGGAGAAGAAAAGTTTACTTTGGTCACTTCTGGACACAGGCTCACATTTCAACTGTTTTCTATAGACTTCTTACATCTTCAGGATTGGATTTAATTGCCTCATCTTTTGGGCTCCTGGAACTCTTTATAAAAATAAACTAACATTATGGTTAGGGTTGATATTAAAAATATTTAACAACTGTTACAGACACTGTCCAACTGCAGAAATGAGAGCATGGAGCATATCTGTGCTGGCCATTAACCCTGTAGCTGCTGGATCCTGAGGCATTACAGGGTGTCCCAGCACCTTGGTGGCTGGGGAGACTGGGAAGCATTCAGGGAACAGTGGCAGTGGTTATTTGCCATGGAGTATGGACATATATATTACCTCAACAAACAATCAGAATGCATGGATAAAGGGCCTGTTTCTTGTTCACCTTAACATTCTCAGTTGGCAGAGAACAGGAGATGTTAGTAACTTAAATAAGTAGTCTTTGTATTTAATGTATTTTTAACAAAAAACTGAAGAACAGTTTAAACTCGTATCAGTGTATATTTAACCTGAAGTTTTGTCTCTATAATTTCCACAAATTAGTAGCCAATGAATGTGTACAACATACATGGAGTGTAGAGAAAGGGACATTATAGACAGAGGACTTGGCTTGGCCAACCAGATTTTGGATTACAGATTCCATTTATCAGGAGTTGTTCTTGGAGTTAAACAGAGATGCCAAAGTAGAAGTGGACTGATAAAAGTAAACAATAACAATGACAACAATAACAATAAGATTGTTTTAACAGATGTGGTGTCAGAAATTAAATAAGACAAGGACATTTTGGAATGTTTGGGTTTTATTCTTTGCTCTTTAGATAATGTTCATGCTTTCTATTCCTTAAAATTTAGCTTTCATTTAGCCCTTATTTTCCTGCTTGTTGGTGTCTTATTTAGCAGAAGTGGAAGACACTATGTGGAAGAAATTAAGAAAAAAAATCCAGTCACAACAAAGCCGATCAAATACCGAAAGTTATTTCTTTATTTTACATATAATTTATGGTCAGTAAAGATAGTAGCCTCCAAATAATAACAGGCCAATTCTAATATCATGCAACAAGGATTATATTGCATAATTTTGTCAGAAGACAAATTATACCATAAGACATGTTTTACATACTTAGAGTTGAAGGTGAGATGGATATACCGAACATTTACATTCTAATTATAATCATGGGTAGATAAGGTTCTTATCATTCTATATTACATTAAGTTAATGAACTTGGTAAGCAGAACTTGAACAAATCATCAGTTTTACTCCAATTCATTATAAAATGTAGGGATCATTAATGAGGACTTATATTCCATTTTACTTAAAGGAATGTCAAAGCTTATTTGAATTATTAGCCCAACTTGTTTTTCAACCATGCAAATGGTCCTCTCTTAGTCTCAGACTACGGTGAGCCTGCCATTGGATTTCTATTGTTTTCATTCCTAATCTAATTCAAACCTAACTGCCCTTTTGGAAATTCTGAGAATTTTCTTTCTTCTCTTCCTTCTCTTCTTCCCTTCTCCCTCCCTCCCTCACATTTCCCCCTCCTTCCTTCCAAATCTTTCTATATTTTTTATCACAATTGATACACAATGAATTACATATATTTAATATACACTGTTTGATGTTTTAATATATATATACTCCATGGAACTATTAGCAAAATCAAGATAATGAACACACCCATCACCCCATGAAGTTTTCTTGTATTGCTTTGTAATCCTTCCTTCACACCCCTCCCCAAGAGCCATCCCCAAGCAACTACTGAGCTATTATGAAAGTTTTCTTATTTTGATAGTTTATAGATTATGATTTTCATAAAGAAGTTTGATTGTCCATTTTAACATGTTTAGTGTGCAGGTGGATTGGCTTTATACGGTAAGTGGAACAGCATGAACATACTTGGATCACATGCATGCAAGCTAAATAAGGTCAAAATAAAAATGGAATAAATATGCTCTTTCTATAATTGTTGTGACCATTTTACAACTACAAGAAAAAAGTTTAATAGTGAATGTTTTAAGGTAACTACCCAGAAACACAGATTCTGGCACATTATAACAGCCTCAGGTAAACGCACTATTTAGAAAGCCAACATTTCCAGCCTTACATTAAGACATGCGTGTTTGTTAATCGAGGCATAATGGATCACAAAGCTATAGTAAATACTGATCCCCTGAAATCTGGGTCTACAATTTTGTTGTAATTAAATATTAAAGAATTCCATTAGGTATCATGAACCGTTCTTTATTTTTAAACAATTTTTTTCTCAAGCTCTTTCTCCTTACTCCGATTTTGGCAAAAAGGTGAAAAACAAATACCTTATGGTGTGTGTTATAGTCATTGCACTAAACGTTGCATGCATTCTGTAGAAGTGATAAAGTTTCAATCAGCCTGCTTCCACCCTAGATATGGGAGTGAGGAATAATATTTGTATGTCTGTGTGTGTCTATGTTTGTAAAGAAAGATAATTAGAATAGAATTCCATCACTGGTGCCTTCTGTTTCTGTATCTGTAAAATAAGGATAATAGTTACGAAGTTGTATTAAGGGTGGGAGGACATGTGTAGTAGCAACCTGGTGTATAATATGAAATATTCAATAAATTTTAGGTATTATTAGATAAAACATTTGTATTTTAGTGCTATTTGAATGAAAATGTGTACATGTCTCCCCTCCATAACCTGCTTGCCCTTTAGAAAATGGTTATTGACTTTTGAACTCTGGAAGCTATAGCTGTATCTGGTAGGAACATCCTCGATTGACAGGCTATTGGGTGAGCTGTCTGGAAACAGCCGTGAGTGGGTCACTTCTGATTAAAACTGACATCTAACTCTTTTTAAAATGAGTTCCTTCCCAGCCTGCTCAGGTACTCCACTTTATTGTTTATAGAACTGCAAAACCTGTTACTTAAAACAGCTCAGACGCTTCATTTACTTTCTGCTGACAATTAATGCAATTAAGAATAATTAAAAGTCCAGGCACTACTAATTCCCTCATAAAGTATCCTCAAAGCTGATACAGCCACAAGGATTTAACAAGATGTTAATCCCATGCAGTGTGGGGACCAGTGCCCTGTGCTTGAATTGTTTGTTTCTATTCTATGAGGAAGTAAGTACAGAAATTGAGAATAACAGGATAGGTAAGTGCATACTTTAATATTTTACACAGTATTGCTCTGGTGGGAATTGGAAAGGGGAAGCCCTGATCCCTCACTACAGTAATTTACAAAGCACTGGTTTAAGATGAAATCTTTGCTCATAAGCAGGTAGTAGTTTATGTGGTACAACTTGTGGAGATCTGGGTGTCCTCAAATCTCTCCCCAAGCACCTGTGATAAAGTCTGGTTTTATAATAAGAATTTCATTTGTTAGAATCGTAGACTTAAAGATGAGCATTTAAGATTCTTTTATAACATTTTTGAAAACAGAGGTGAGAATGAACATTTATTGAACAACTACTGTCTGAGTTACTTTTATATTTATTATTAGAATTTCTCAAAATGCTAACCTGATGCCCTAAAAACATTGTTACCATGAAGGCCGCTTAGCTGTCTGGTGAGCACGTTAGCAAAGAATGAGAAATGTTGTGTGTGTGTGCACATGCGTGTGTGTGTCCCGTAAAGAATTCACAATCAGAACTAGAGTGGCCGCCTCGTTTTGCCTTGTATGTAACTCCTCAGAGGTTTTATTTATTTGACCACTTTGGGGACATGTGGGTAGAATAACTTTGGATATATTTTTGCTTATAGTTGGGGGTTGGGGTGGAGCTGTGTATCTATCTACTCTGATGCTCACACAGAGGGAGTTGAGCCAGCTGTTCATTCTGTAAAGCTTCACATCATGCTTTACTCTGCCATGTTCTCATTTCCTGGATGTGGTAGGGAGTGAGTTCTGCGTGAAAATGTCCTGAGCTATCAGAATGGCGAAGGAAATCATGTATTCTATACTAGCTATTTTAGTTCAAGTATTATACATTTCCTATTTTCTCTTAAGAATGTTTTCTTGATACTTCAGGCAGAGTTTTAAGATGAATAGAAAAAACCAAACAAACCCACAGGATTCTCTAAACAAGGATTTCTCCTGCTTCTACTTTAAAATGTTTTCAAATTTTTCTCACTTATTTTATGAATTTAGACTTTCTAACTTGGTCAGAACATTCTTTTAAATTTTCTTTCCCATTGACTTGTGATTACGGTATTTACTTTTGTGTTGGCTTTGCTAGGAATATTTTAATAATTTGATATTGAATGTTGATAGATATTGAATGTTGATAGTCTGGTACAAGGGTCATTCTGAGTGTCAGACTAAAGTTTACCTGGTCATGGGTATGGACATTGGTGCTCAAAGAGGGTTTCACGTTCACTGTGTTAAGAGATGTTCAATGACAGGCAAGTAACTTATCTCAGTGTGATGACTAAATGGGCCATTTATTCTCTTCTGATTCATAAAGTGTTAAGATTAAATTTTACACATCTGTTTGGAAAAGTGCCCTTTAACTGAAGATTTTGCTTTGGAAGAAAAATATTAAAGATAAGTCACTAGGTTGTAAAACCCATAAGAGCCTTCTCAAAGCAGCTTTCTTATGAGAGTAAATTGGTCCCCATGCTGATATTTGTTCTAGTGCATTTTGAGCTCATTCCCAAATGGGAATGAGGAAACACAAGCACTCTTTGGGTTACAGACCTTTTGGTCATGAACTCATGGGCCCTGAATCTATATATAACTTCTAAACTAGAGAAATTAAAACTGTTTGCACTAAGCTGAAGTGGAATTTTGTTTAATTAAAATACAAGAAGATTTAATGACTAACTTTAGAAAGAAAACTGAGTTTATAATTAAAGTGATTATTTTAAAATTTTAATAAATAATAAAATCTGCAAAATTATTTTTGCTTTAAGTTCTTGAACTCAGACACAGTTTGCTGTATTTCAGTTTCTTTTCTTCCACTCTTTTTTCTTTTTTTGAGATATACATGTATACAATTTGTTAACCCCTTATTATGCAGATAATAGGCTCAAATAAAATAACTGTATTCTCATTTAATCCTCACAATATTCCTGTAAGGTACTAGAGAGCTTTTCTTCTCTTTTTCTGGGATGAGGAATTTTAAGTATAATATTATGATTTATGTTCACAAAGGAGGCATATAAAATTCAAATGGTCATATCTAAATTTATAATTTACCTGCCGCCTATCTGATAGTACATTTGGCATCAGATAAGTGAATGCACTGTGGCTTGTTGTAGGGTGCAGAGCTGACCTGCATTCCTCGGGCCTCCCACTGTCAGGTGTGACCACTTGACTGAGGGAGTCTGAGAGGGTGGTAATGTGCCACTTCTAGGAGAAGGCATTTAAGAAGTGTGTGTGCCAACTCTATGTTCTTTTCCACTTTTTCCAACAGGGTGAAGATTACAACAAGGCCTTTGGAGATACTGGAGCCACAAGATAGAGCCTTCGCTGTCGAGGAGAAAATCTGCCCATGGACAAGATGCCTTCAGTAGATGACTTGATTATAAAAACTAGAAATACAGTTTCTATTGTGTTTGAGTTATTGTACTGTTATACATTTATCTGTTAAAGCAGCTACTATTATATTAATGCATGCTTATTTTCATTGTTTCCTGCCTTTCTTTCCCAAAATTTTATAACATATTCTGTTAGAGGCACTTAAATCTCTTCCTGTTGATGCAACTTGGAAGACAGAGGGTTCTTCTAAGTATATAGAAGACATTGCCGTTATAGGTGACATCACTCTTACTATCTTTTTTCCATGATTTTTGGCACAAGCTCAGTATACTGATTATGAATTAATGTTAATTTATGATTATCACGATCTTAATGCAAAAGATAAGAAACTTACTATTTCTTAACCATTTTGTTAAAAGGTTGCTGATAGACTTTTTAGTGCATATCATTAAAAATGCAAAATGAAGGTTCAGACTAAGACATATATATTGTCAAAATACTGTATGTGTATGTGGTTAGTCTATTACTTGGCCATTTAGACAAAATGTGGTGATTTTCAACAATTCCCAGCTGTGAAAAAAAAATAGTATCAGTAGAGAAAACTGAGGTTTTATTCCTTAAGTTATTCCTGAGCTACACCAGCTAGGGCTGATGACATTTATTGACTGTTGTCTCTGTATCCAAAAATGGCCTAGGTGCTCTCCATATATTAATTTATTCAATATTTACTACAGTACTATGAGATACTACTGTTGCACCATGTACAAAAGGAAAACAGAAGAATAATGGATTACAGTTATTTTATAAAAGTCATTCAGGTAATTGGTAGCAATCTGTGACTTCAACGGTCAGCCTGGCTATGGAGTAAACACTATTAACTGTTTACTAGTGGTTTTCAAACTAGAGTGCATCCAAATCACCTGGAGAGCTGTTAAAACACCATTTGCTAGGCCTCTGCCCCAGAGTTTTTGATGTAGTAGGTCTGGAGCCATGCCTGAGTATTTGCACTTCTAACCAGTCTTAAGGGATGCAAAGGGTAAGAAGCACTGTGGAGGGACTTCCGGCTGAGATGGCAGTATAGGTAGATACACTGTGCCTCTGTGCACATCCAAAGAAAGGACAAAAAAATACAAAAAATGAGAACACACAGAAGATCGAACTGTATGGAAGTCTGACAACCAAGGAGTTAAAGGAACATTCATCCAGACTGGTAGAAAGGGCAGAGATGGACAGCCAGCCGGAAAGAACTCATGGCAAGGTGGTAGCTGGGAAGGCCAGGGCAGGCAAGGTGGTGGCTTGCAGAGCGAGCGGTCCCACATTTGCATGTGGATAAACTGGGAGGAACAACTGGAGAGTGAGACAGACTCTGCAACCCAGGGTTCCAGCCCAGGGAAATAAAGCCTCAAAACCTCTGACTGAAAAAACCTGTGGGGGTTGAGGCAGTGGGAGAAACTCCCAGCCTCACAGGAGAGTTTGTTGGAGAGACCCACAGGATCCTAGAATGTAAAAAAACCACCCACCTGGGAATCAGCACCAGAAGGGCTCAATTTGCTTGTGGAAGTGACTGAAAGCTAGCAGAGCCCATGGAGTGGTATTGTTCCCTCTCTGATCCTGCCCCCACATACAGCATCATAACACAGTGACCTGGACTGCCCTTCCCTGGCGAACACCTAAGGCTCCTCCCCTTGCTATGTAACAGGTGTGCCAAGACAAAAAAAGAAAAAAATATATGGCCCAAATGAAAGAACAGATCAAAGCTCCAGAAAAATACAACTAAGCTATGAAGAGATAGCCAACCTATCAGATGCATAGTTCGATGCTCAGAGAATTGGTTGAGTATGGTCACAAAATAGAGGAAAAAATGAGGGCTATGAAATGTGAAACAAAAGGAAAATGTACAGGGAACCAATAGTGATGGGAAGGAAACCTGGACTCAAATCAACAATTTGGAACAAAAGGAAGAGATAAACATTCAACCAAAACATGAAGAAACGAGAATTCAAAAAAATGAGGAGAGCCTTAGGAACCTCCAGGACAACCTCAAACGTTCCAACATCCAAATCATAGGGGTGTCAGAAGGAGAAAAGGGAGATCAAGAAGTTGAGAACTTATTTGAACAAATAATGAAGGAGAACTTTTCTATAATCTGGCAAAGAAAATTGACTTTCAGGAAGTCCAGGCAGCTCAGAGAGTCCCAAATAAGTTGGACCCAAGGAAGCACATACCAAGGCACATCTTAATTACATTACCCAAGATTAAAGAGAAGGAGAGAGTCCTAAAAGCATCAAGAGAAAAGGAGACAGTTACCCACAAAGGAGTTCCCCTAAAACTATCAGTTGATTTCTCAAAAAATACCTTACATGCGAGAAGGGACTGGAAAGAAATACTCAAAGTCACGAAAGGCAAGGACCTACATCCAAATTACTCTAGCCAGCAAAGCTATCATTAAGAATGGAAGGACAGATAGTGTTTCCCAGATAAGGTCAAGTTAAAGGAGTTCATCATCACCAAACCCTTATTATATGAAATGTTAAAGGGACTTATCTAAGAAAAGAAGATGATCAAAACTATGAACAGTAAAATGACAACAAACTCATAACTATCAACAACTGAACCTAAAAACAAAAACAAAAGCTTAAACTAACTAAGCAAACAATAGAACAGGAACAGAATCACAGAAATGAAGATCACACGGAGGGTTGTCAGTGGGGAACGGGAGGGGAGAATGGGGGAAAAGGTACAGGGAATGAGTAGCATAAATGTTAGGTAGAAAACAGATAGGGGGAAGTTAAGAATAATGTAGGAAATGTAGAAGCCAAAGAACTTAAATGTATGACCCATGGGCATGAACTAAGGGGGGAAGAATGTTGATGGGAGGGGGTGTGCAGGGCAGAGGGGAATAAAGGGGGGAAATGGGACAACTGTAATAGCATAATCAATAAAATATAATTAAAAAAAGAAGCACTGTGGAATATCTACTGCCTTTCTGCTTCAGAATTTTGATCTAGGACTTCTTTTACAAGAGTGTTCATTCAAATTAGTTAAATAACATTATAAGAAAATGCTTTCAAATACTAAAATTTCATATTTCCAAAAAATCATATTCCAACAACTTATTCTGTACAGTTATCTGACAAGAAATTTGATTTATAGTCTTTGAATTTCATCTTGAATATTATTTTTAATTTTCCTTAGACTTTCATTATAAAATCATAGATATAGTTTGGATAGTTTGAAATGAGAAAGAAAATAGAGACAGTAATACCACACAAGTATGAGAAAAAAATAGAAATATAAGTTAAGAGAGTCTTCAGAGTATAGAGAAGAAATATTCTAATAGTAAATATTTATAGTAAATTTAAAAATTCTTTCTGCCATACATATACATGTCATAGATACCTGTATACCATACACATGTACACATAATGATTCAGTGCACAATGTGCTTTCACGTGTCCAAGCTGCCATGTTTTAAATATCTTATATTGAGTGTTTTTCATAAACTCCATTATAAATTTTAGTTTATTTTAAACTGGTAAATTTTGACATATATAGCCTTAGATTATAAACAAAATGAATAACTGCATAGAAATTGATGACATAGGGGTAATGAAGCCTGTTGATTTCCTAGACGTTAAGAGTTTCTGTCTTTAGAACCCAGAAAGAATGTCTTCTTCAGGATTATTTGCCTTCTAAAGCATCTGGGGGTTTGGAATCATGATCAGGGAAAGAGGTTCTGAAATAAGAGAAGGATGTAGGTTACAACGGTCAAAAGAAAGGAATTAAAAAGTAAAATAAGTGAAGGGAACATGTACTAATTAAAACCACTTTTCTATCTTTTAGCAGCTCCAAAATGCACATAGATGAAAGCACGGCTGCTTGTTTTATTAGTTGCCTAACCAATCAATACCATCCTGGAAGCAACAACTGTATAAACACAAAGCCTGCAGCAAATGCTTTGTAGAGCCACCTGCACTCTGATCTAAACTGAACCGCAGTGACATTGCAAACATTCTCATGAGAAGTTTTCTACTTTCTCAGGATACAACATTCCACACAACCCATAAGATTATCGGAATGTGTTCAGCAGCATTTTTTTAGTCCAGTACACGCAGTACAGATTTTCAAATTGTAGTTGGAAAATAAGCTCATCTTTGATTGTGAACATATAAAGCTGTTACTATTTTAAAAGAACATGGAAGGAATTGCAATCTGTCCCTGATAATTGTTATTGCATGTGTTCCTGGTGCATATTATTATTTCTTTATTTTTCCAAATTAGAATAATGACTAACAAAGTTGTGTTTTGTTATAAAGTTTATCTTTTCATGGGCTATCATATCAGAGTCTTGCAAAATAGTTCTTTGTATAAAACCAAACCAAAAATGTGCTTATAATTAGTCCAAACTTCTAAATAGAGTTTTCCTTTGGATAAAACAGAGGCATGATCTGTTTGCTACTGGCAAAAAGATTAGCCTCATTGGGACTTTGAATTAAAATTTATTTATAGTTTTTAAAATAAAAAGAGCTAACAATTAACAAACACTTTCTCTTTGCTAAGTGTCATGGTAGGGCTTCATTCATTAACTTATTTAGTGTTTACCACAGCAATGGGAGGTAATGTCATGATTTCATGAGGACACTAAAAGTTAAAAAAATAATAAACTTTTCTCAAATCCCACAACTAGTAGGTGTCTAAACTAGAACTTGAACCCAATTCTAAATGAATTACAGTAAAAATTTGGCCTTTTTTGCATAAGATGGATTGTGTAGTAATTGTCCATTTATAACAATAAAAAATCCACAGTCACTGATTAAAATAAAATACAAATATATCCACAAATAAAGTAATAAAGAGGAATTAGTTGGAAAAGGGAGAAGGATGAGAGCAGAAAAAGTTTTAATCTATTTAATTCTCTTCACAAACATACATTTATTCTTAACATCATGGAAGGACAATGTTTTGAGGGAGAGGCATGAAGCACATAAAATTTTTGAGAGAGAGATCTTTAAGAAAAAGACAAAAATATCATTTTTTTAAAACAAATTACGGTAATAAAAGGCCTTAAGAACACATTGTGAGGGTCCTCCCCAGGGCCTCAAAGGTAGTCCATCTGTGAAGATCCCTAACACTTAAGCTTTATTATCTGTGGTAAATTTGCCTCAGGTGATTTTCTTTATTTTACAGATGAGAAAACTTAAGGTAGAAAGTGATGAAAACAGTACTCAAATGTAGGTCTTTCTGATTCCCAAATCAATGTTTCAACAACTCTATTATACTTTAAGACACTTCATTAGCACAACCAGGAGTTATATGCTTAGTTATGGCAATGGTCATATTTTATCTGTTTCTATGTTCACCTCAGCACAGTTCAAACAATCAAAATGAATTATGTGTATTAAGCCAAATAGCTTTCTAAAAGTATGTGATACAAAATATAACAAATTTTATACAAGAATTAGTGAGAAGTAGAAAAAATAGGGGGCTTAAGGAGGGGGCAGGATGGAGAAAGGAACAGGGAATCAAGGAGACTTTGGAAAGAGGAATCCTGACAGACTATCCTGGCCAAGCAGCATAGGTTCTGTGGTCACAGAAGCCAACACTTCCCTTTATCTTGAACAGCTCTTTGCTAATGTGGATCCAGGAAGAATAGCTAGAAAATTTTTCTACTTATCTTTCTTTGGGTAGTTAGTAATGATCAGAAATAAGACAGATCATAGAACATATGTAAAAAACACACATCCCCATTACTGTTCCATCTTAAAAACACTAAAATAGGAATCACCTCACAGTTAGATGTATGACAGTCAGTGATATACCCAATTTACACAAGAGTATTTCAGGAAATTTATTTAGACATCAATATAGTATACTTTTCACTTCTTCCTTTCAGTCACAAATACTTTTTACCTGTTTGTTGATGACTGAAATTCTTGTAAACTAGTGGCAACATTTTTCATTCGACTAAATGAGAGAAGGCTCAAAATGTAAATGCTAGAATCCTAGATCATGAAGTATTTTAGCTGAAACTCATTAACCTTAATCAGAAATAGGTGGTTCTTTCTGGATTTAATCAACCCAGAAGGCTATTGCAAGGAAAAGGACCAAAGTTGGATGACCCTGAAGCTTGAGGGAAGACAAAGCCTCAGAAAGATGAATGTGATATAAACAAATTTCATATTCTATGATTCACAATTGTACCTAAGTTTTGCATATTAACTTATACGTGTGTACACAAACAAGCCGCATATAAAGGGAGTTTGGCAAGTGAAGCAATAGATGTGAGTTGATAGACTGAAGTACTTTTGAGTCTCGTGAACATGGCTAGGTTCTCCTGTTCTTTATGGAGTCTTCCCTCTCCCCCTTTTAATGCAGCCAACATGTTTAGAGAACAATTTATCCCCAGAAGATATATTTGAAAATACAACAATATTCAGTTCAGGATGATTGACAAATCCAATGTGGGATGAATTAAAATAAATTCACACACACACACACACACACACACACACATAAATTTATAGAACACCAAAGAAAAAGAGAAGATTATAAAAAAGACCAGAAAGAAAAAGAGAACCTACAAAGGAATAGCAATTGAAATGATGAATGATTTATCAATAGCAACTTGGACAGATAGAAGACAGAAGAGTATTTTCAAAGAACTGAGAGAAAATAATTGTCAACCTAGATTTTTGGCAAAAATATCCTTCAAGAATAAGAACAAAAATTAAGATATTTACCAAAAAACTGTAGAGTTTACTAGCAATAAATTCTCATTTTGAAAATCCTAATATATACTTATACCAAGAAAAGACTGAATTTACTTGTAAAATGGAATATTGAGTAAGGACAACTACATTAACTGATAAAATAATAATGATTTTATATGCAGTATATATATGGAATATATATATTCAATATTTTGATTCCAACAAATTTTTCTGTCCCATTGGGGCATCCTGATATGTTTTCACTGTCCTCTTGTCCTTACTTCCTCAGGCTATACATTATAAATATTACTATGAATATATGTATATAACCCTCCTCTCTCAACTTCACTGACTTCTTGCATTTTCATAGGAAAGACAGGATATAATTTAACTCACCACCAGCTGTTTCTCTGAAGCTAAAATGTAGGAGAAAAACAAACTATTACTCTGATTAATTCTGACTTTAAGTTAATGACCATCAAACTTAAGTGAGACAAATACTGCCTGGCAATCCTTTATTTCTATATTTTATTCTCTCCGCCACTGTCCACTGTCTTAGCTGACTATTGCTTACTTTTTTCTATCTCTTCACATACTTATTGCCTCTTCACTTGCCTCATTTTCTGTTGTTGACATTTTCTCCTCTTTCACTTGGAAAACCAAAGCATTTTGTTTTTTTTGTTTTTTTTTTTTTAAATATTTTATTTATTTATTTTTAGAGAGAAGGGAAGGGAGGGAGAAAGAGGGAGAGAAACATCAATGTGTGGTTGCCTTCATGTGTCCCCCACTGGGGACCTGGCCTGCAACCCAGGCATATGCCCTGACTGGGAACTGAACCAGTGACCCTTTGCTTCACAGGCCCGTGCTCAGTCCACTGAGCTAAAAAGTTTGTAAATATCAGGTTGCATAGAAACACACTGTTGCTCTCACCAAGCACAAAAGAAAACAATACAAACAAATCTGGACTTCAAACTCTGTACCAGCTGCCACCTCATTTCTTTGTTTCTACTCATAACCAGTTCTATAGAGTTCCTACATTTCTATTTTCAGTTTTTGTGAAGACTTTTTTTTTTGCTTCTAAAACAGAAAAATGCACATATTCTAAGTGTATAGCTTGATTGATTCTTTTCCACAAATTGAATGTATGCATGAAAATAACACCCAGGACAAAATGATACCAGGAACCCAGTGCTCTTCCTATTCTTCCTTCCAGAAACAGCTCCCCCAAACTGTCAAGATTCCTGAATTTTAACAACATAGATTAGTTTTGTTTGTTTTTATTTCCATAAGTGGAGTTATAGAGTATGTATTCCTTTATGTTTGCTTTCTCTTAACATAACATATGTAGTATGTATTTTAATCTATTTTTTCTCTTTTAAATTTGCTCCAATTAGGCGTTTGTCCTCAGCCCTCCACCAGTACTATTTTTAAGTCAAATAACCCCACGTTGCTCAATTTACTGTTCAAATATCATCCTACTTGGCTCACTTTTTAATTTTATTCATGTTCTTCACTTTGTTGCTTGAACACTTTAGCCTTGTGGTTTTCTACTTTCTCTAGTCATCAGTCTTTCTTTGTCTTTTGCTGGCTCCTTCTCTCCTCAATTTTCTCTTAATTTTGAAGTGTCCTAAAGCTCAGTTCTTGGTTCTCTTTCTTTTCCCCTCAGTCACTCACTTTCTTGTTGTTTTCATGGTTCTAAATAACATTAGAATGGCCATGATTCCTAAATTTATATCATAGCCCAACATATTTCTTCCCTGAAATCCAGCTTTGTGTATGCAATGATGTTCTCAACAGCTCTACTGGGGTGTCTAATACTGACAGCTAAAACCCAATAGCTACAAAATTGATTTCCAATTTTCCCTCTTCAAACCTGTTCCACCTAAAGCCTTTCCATATCATTTGTTAGCACTTTCATTCTTCTAGGTGCTCAAAGTCAAACACTTGGAATTATCCTTGAATCTTCCCTTTCTCTTACAGTACCTCTCACCTATTGGTAAATCTGTTCATTCTTTTTTAAAAACACATGGAAGAACACAATAGTGCTTATCACCCCCAAGGCTTCTACCTAGAAGCCAACATTCTCTGCTTGGCTTACTGTAATAGCCTCCTTTCTCAGCTTCCTTCCTCCCTTGACATCATCCCCCGTATAGTCTCAAAGGAGAAGACTTAGAAAAATGTTTATTTTAAGTAAGATTTTACTGAATTATAACATATTTGTGCACTGTTAAAAAATAAACAAATCCTGAAAAAAAGAGGCAGATTTTTGTGAGATTCCTATATAATACTGTATGTAGCAGTAGTTCATCTTTATTGCAGAGTGTATTCCATTATGTGAATATACCAAATTTATTAATCAATTCTCTTATTAACAGATATGATTATTCTTTTTGGCTTTTGGTTGTTATAAGTAGTGCTGCTATGAACATTCTCATACAACTTTTTATACACATACATATTCATTTTCATAGGCATATAGCTACAAATGGCATTGTTAAATTGCTAGGTCAGAGAATATCTGTCTATCTATCTATATATATTCACTTTTAGTTAATAGTGCCAAAACATTTTATTCATTTCTATTCTTCTTATTCTTCTTATTAATTATTATTATTTAGAGAAAGGGGAAAGAAGGGAGGAAGAGAGGGAGAGAAACATTGATGTCAGAGAGGAACATCAGTGCATTGCCTCTTGCACACACCCTGACTAGGAATGCTGCCCATGACCCATGGATGTGTCCTGACCAGGAATAAAACCTGCAACCTTTCTATTTGCAGGATGATGCCCAACTAATGGAGTCACACTGTCCAGGGCAATGCCAAAGCATTTAAAAAATGATTCTACCGATTTTTTGGGTTGGCCAAAAAGTCTGTTTAGTTTTTTCCGTAAAAGAAAAGACATTTTTCATTTTCACCAGTAACTTTACTGATTTGGATATTTTGAGTATGTCATCTGTCTCCCCTGTGGTATGATGTTGATTGTTCTCAATTAACATCATGACTTAATCGCTATCAATTTCAACTAATCTACCTGATGGTGGAACATCATCCAGTGAGAAATCTCCAGCACAAAACTTCACAAACCACTTTTAACATATTTGTTCAGTCACAGCAACTTCTCCACACACTGCACAATTTTTTTGCATTTCAGTTGCATTTTTAACTTTCTTGAAATAATAAAGCATAATACGCTAAAAATGTTGCATATTTTTATCTTCAATATTAAAGTGGCTACACAAAAATTGACCAATTTTGATGTTTTTTGATCAATTACAGTTGTCCCACATTTTTCCTAGCTGCTCTTCCCTGCCTTAGACACTGCCTCAACACCGCCACACCGGATCAATCCCCACCCTATTGTCTGTGACTATGGGTCCTCTGTTGTGGAGCGTTCAGCCTGGTTTCAGGAGTTGTAACCCTCACCCCATGGTGGGCTGTGTAAGAGCCCAAGGGACCCACTTCATCTGAGTCTGTTCTGTCACAAGGACGTGACCTACTAAGAAGACAAAGCTTATCTCCCTGGCAGGAGCGCTGCTTCTGCCTCATCCATCTCTGGCCCCAATGCTTGGTTGGCAGTCAATGACGGGTAAGACTCCTCATGGGAGGGGCAACCTAAGCCAGATGCAACCGCTTGGGAGGCCTCATGGAAGGACTCGGGGGGTTGCAGCAAAGAGGATGTGATGGACACTCACCCCCCTGCTATTCTGACATAGCCTGAGTACTCATGTCCATCTGGGAGATGTCTCCTGCTTCCTAATCAGGTTTAAAGCCTGAAACTGTGAGGGCAAGCAGTGCAGCCCTGTACCGGCCAGGACGGCTCCCTGGGTGATCTGGACATAAGAAAGAATTCCTAAAGTCCTGTGAAATCTGCTTTGCTAAGAGTGCTCTCCCTTAGGTGATAAGTGTCCCAGGAGGAAATGAGTATGTCTCCCAAAGTTTGGCAACCCCCTTTCCTGACAAACACTGACTCAGATTAAGCCCTCAGATTTCTTTGACATATTAAACCTGTATTCCGGTGTATTTGAGCCCAATAAAAGCCTAGTGAGGATGGGGCTCTGGGTCATTCTCCTCTGAGAGTTTGACCACCTTTCCTCCCCAAGCAGTCATGTCTTGGTAGTTTTTATTTTCATCCATGACGGAGGGATGGGGCTCTGCGGGTGGAGCCCCCCCCACATCTGGTGCCCAGGACAGGGGCCCCCACAGTCCTCTATACATGTTCCTTGACTTTTCCTTCCCCTTCTTCTCCTTGTTATCCCTCTTCTCTGGTCCCTGTCAGTTTGTTCTTTATTTCCATGTCTCTGGTTCTATTTTGCTCATTTGTTTTGTTGATTAGGTTCCACTTATAGGTGATCATATGATATTTGACTTTTACCACCTGGATTATTTCACTTAGCAATACTCTCCAGTTCCATCCATGCTGTCATGAAAGGCAGGAGTTCTTTCTTTCTTTCTGCTGCATAATATTCCATTGTGTAAATGTACCACAGTTTTTTGGTCTACTCATTTACTGATAAGCACTTAGGTTGTTTCCAGAACTTGGGTATTGTAAATATGTACAATGGGGTGCAAAAGTTCTTTTGAACTGTTGTTTCAGGATTCTTAAGGTATAATCCCAGCAGTGAAATTGCCCAGTCAAAAGGCAGTTCCATTTTTAGTTTTTTGAGGAAGTTTTTTCCGCACTGTTTTCCACAGTGGCTTCACCAGTCTGCGTTCCCACCAACAGTGTACTAGGGTTCCCTTTCCTCCACCACTTCTCTAGCATTTGTTTGTTGATTTATTAATGCTGACAATTCTCACCAGTGTAAAGTGATATCTCATTGTGGTTTTAGTTTGCATCTCTCTGATGGCTAGTGATGTTGAACATTTTTTCATGTGTCTACAGGCTGTCTGTCTGTCCTTCTTGGAGAAGTGTCTGTCCAGGTACTTTGCTCATTTTTTAATTAGATTGTTTGTCTTCCTGATGTAGAGTTGTGTGAATTCTTTATATATTTTGGATGTCAAACCCTTGTCTGAGGTATCATTGGCAAATATGTTTTCCCATATGGTTGGTGCCCTTTTCATTTTGCTGATGTTTTCTTTTTTTTTTTTAACTTTTTTTTTTTATATTTTATTTATTTATCTTTAGAGGGGAAGGGAAGGAGAGAGGGAGAGAAACATCAATGTGCGGCTGCCTCTTGTATGTCCCCTGCCGGGAACTGGCCCGGCTACCCAGGCATGTGCCCTGACTGGGAATCGAACCGTGATCCCCTGGCTCGCAGGCCCACGCTCAATCCACTGAGCTACACCAGCCAGGGCTTGCTGATGTTTTCTTTAGCTGTGCAGAAGCTTTTCAGTTTTATGTAGTCCCCTTTGTTTATTCTTCCCCTTATATCCCTTGCCCTAGGGGATGTATCGTTGAAAATATTGCTGCATGGGATATTTGAATTTTTCCTGCCTATGTTCTCCTCTAGGACTTTTATGGTGTCATGGTTTATATTTAAGTCTTTTATCCATCTTGAGTTTATTTTTTGCCTGCAATACATTGGAAAGGTCATACACTGTGATGAAATTAGATTCATCCCAAAGATGCAAGGGTTGTACAATATTCTCAAATCAATAAACATAATACATCACATAAACAAAAGGAAAGACAAAGATTCCATTATCATATCAATAGATGAGGAAAAAGCATTTGGTAAGGTACAGCACCCATTTATCATAAAACCACTCAGCAAAGTGGGGGTAGAAGGAATGTACCTTAACATACTAAAAGTCATATACAAGAAACCTACAGTCAACATCATACTCAATGGGCAAAAACTAAAAGCTTTACTACTGAAATCAGGAACAAGAGTATCTGCTTTTACCACTTCTATTTAACATAGTATTGGAAGTTCTAGCCATAGCAATCAGACAAGAAAGAGAAATAATAGGCATCCAAGTTGGAAAAGAGGGAGTTAAACTGTCACTGGTTGCAGATATGTGATAGTGTATATAGAAAACTCTATAGGCTCCATCAGAAAACTACTCAACCTAATAATGAATTGGGCAAAACAGTGGGAAACAAAGTCAATATTCAGTAATTGAAGGCATTGTTGTACGCAAACAAGGAAATATCAGAAACAGAAATCAGGGGAAAATTCCATTTGCTATAGCAACAGTAAAAATAAAGTACCCAGGAAGAAACTTAGCCAAGGAGGTAAAGGACCTGTACTCAGAAAACTACAAGACACTGAAGAAAGAAATTAAGGAAGACACAAATAAATGAAAATGTATACTGTATTCATGGACTGGAAGAATTAACATCATCAAAATGTTCATAATACCCAAAGCAATTTATATTCAACACAATCCCTATTAAAACACCAATGACATATTTCACAGATATAGAACAAACATTTCAAAAATTCATACGGACCATAAATGACCCCAAATAACCTCAGCCATTTTGAGAAAGAACAAAGTAGGAGGGATCACAATAACTGATATCAGACTATATTACAAGGCCACTGTAATCAAAACAGTCTGGTACTTGCATAAGAACGGACACATAGATTAATGGAAGAGAATAGAGAGCTCAGAAATAAACCCATGTCTCTATGGTTAGTTAATATTTGACAAAGGGGCAGGAGCATAAAATAGAGTAAAAATAGCCTCTTCAACAAATGGTGTTAGGCAATCTGGACAGCTACATGCAAAAAATGAAACTTGGCCACCAACTTACACCATACACAAAAATATCCCCTGCCTTTTTAAAAATTAAATTGTTTATTTATTTTGGTGTTAAGCATATGCGTTAGCTGTGGGTTTGTTAAACGTGGCTTTTATTATGTTGAGGTATGTTCCTTCTCTATTTCACTTGGCTGGGAGCTTTTGTCATAAATAGGTGCTAGATTTTCTAAGGTGTGTTTCCTGCATCTACTGACATAATTATATGATTTTATACTTCACTTTGTTTATGTAATGCAACATTTTTTGGATTGATTTCCATGTATTAAATCACCCTGCATTCCAGGAGTAAATTCACTTGATCATGGCATATGATCAGTTTAATGTACTGCTGAGTCTGGTTTGCTGATAATTTGTTGAGGATTTTTGCACCTATATTAATTAAGGATATTGGCCTATAATTTACTTTTTATAAGTGATGTTTGTCTAGTTTTGAAACCAGAGTAATGCTGGCATCATAAAAGGAACTCGGAGTCTTCTCTTCTCTTTAATATTTTGGAATAGCATGAGGAGGATAGGTGTTAATTCTTTGAAGTTTGCTAAAATTCCCCTGTGAAGCCATCTGGTCCAGAAATTGTTCAGAATTTTTTGATTACTGATTTAATTTCATTGGTAGTAATCTATCTGTTAAGACTGCCTGTTTCATTTTGTTTTATTCTCAAAGAGTGTATATTTCAATGAGTTCATCCATTTAATCCAGATTGTCCAAACAAAAGGAAAGACAAAGATTTCATTGTCAACTCCTGAAACCAGGCAGGGCAGTTCCCAACACGGTTTGTCATCTTTAGGACTTTCTTTATTTCCTAGTCTTGTATTTCTATTTGTTTCACCAGATTAGGGAAATTTTCCAACATTTATTTCTTCAGCTATATTTTCTACGCCTTGCTTTCTCTCTTCTCCTTCTGGCATCCCTAAGATTCCAATGTTGGTGCAATTGATGTTGTCCCAGAAGTCCCTTAAATTTTC
Source organism: Glossophaga mutica (assembly GCA_039655065.1). Taxonomy (NCBI): domain Eukaryota; kingdom Metazoa; phylum Chordata; class Mammalia; order Chiroptera; family Phyllostomidae; genus Glossophaga; species Glossophaga mutica. The sequence goes on along the minus strand of CM077304.1, from coordinate 166,891,497 downwards.
CTCAGTCTTTTTTATGCTTTTCTCTTTTTGCTCTTGTGATTGGGTGTTTTCTATTACCTTGTCTTCCAAATCACCAATGTAATCCTGTGCTTTATGTAATCTGTTGTTGATTCCTTCTAGTGTATTCTTCATTTCAGTTATTGGGTTCTCTACTTATGACTGGTTCTTGGTTAAGGTTTCTATCTCCTGTTTTTGTGCAATCTGGTATTTATTAGTACTTTGATCAGAGAAATTCAAAGTTAACCATACTGAAGGGGTTCTAGAATTCTAGGCTGTCTCTTAAGCTGTAAACTGAAAGGCCTCAGCTACTTGTCATGCTGGTTGAGGTTTGCCCAGGCATTGGACCTAAGCTGCATTAGCAAAGATACTAAGAGAAGAACCCTTTTCTTCTAGCTGGAGTCTGTGGGTGAGATACTGTTATAGACAGTAAAAAGAAGTGTCAGGCATTTCATCCTCATCAGGAAAACTGTACAGTTTCATGATCTGCTTTATGTCATAGGCATCCAAGTACAAAGCAGGAACTGAGGCAGCCAGCCTCTCCAACTAAGGATCTTGCATTTGGTCATCACTTGTGGGAATCTCAGTGATGACAGAATTCTGTGCCAAATTGGAAGGGCCTACTAGATAGGTGGAAGGGAGCTATAGAAATCTGAAAGTACAGGAAAAAAAGAGTAAGGATTGGTTGATATTGTGGGTGAGGTGGGCACAGTCTTGGCTTGAATAACCTGATTTGATTGATTTGGTGACAGCTGTTGCTGCTGCTTCCTTGGTTTGATTCATTGGTTCCTGAACCAAGTGTCAGAGGATTGGACAGACCTTTATTGTTGACTCTGGTAGGCTGATTTTCAAAGTGAGTTCTTTTCAGAGATTTTTTATCTGGAAACATGGTGTAGCTAAATAGAGCCTCCAACTGTTCATGCTGCATATGCATAAATGAGGTGCATTTTTGGTGTTTCTCCCACGTTGTGCGACCAGCTGGATTCTGTGGTATCAAGTTCATGCTGGAATCATCCATGTGGTTACAAGAGAATCCATGTGGCTGGGGATTCTCTGGGGCTATTCTGTTCATCAGAGGTACCAACATCTGGGATGAAAAGCTGTGATCCACTTTGTCTTGTCGTATCTTGTCAATGCTGTGATCACTCATGTGGACAAACGAGTAGGCCTGGGGAGCCCCAGTGTCTCTTCCGTTCATCTGGGCACCAGAGAACTGCATTGGTAGGCCTGCCACGAATCCCTTCAGAGTACCCATTTTCAAGACTGCTGGATGTGTCTCTCTGAAAACGAAGTTTCTTTAGTGGTTTCTATATCCTTTTAATGCTTGTGTGTGTGTGTGTGTGTGTGTGATTTTAATGATTATTATTACTTCACGTAGTATCTCAAATGTTTTCTATCTTTCCAGCTGATGAATAATTTTCATGTCTTTTTTTTCACTAAACTAAATAATTGGGAATCGTTTTCTACATTTATGTCTTGCTTCTGGATATAATACAAATTGCATAGTAACATTCAGACTACCAAAATTTCTCTGAAATTTCAACAAGGAGGGTTGTTCTCTATTTTCCTGCTTAATCCTTTTTCTTGAGACTTAGTGGGACATACTACCAATTTTATCATATTTGGGAGGTGAAATTTTATTTTTAGATATATGCAATGTCATCTATTTACTGCTGTAAAAATGAGACCTCCCTCTTGATGCCACATGAAGAATGATGTAGATTATTTCATTGCCATTAGCAATATGGTTAATAATATTATTTCTAAAGCCTGAAAATGGGAGGCAATTCAAGGAAAGGGGAAGTTGTATGCCTAACAGAATTAAATTTTCTCCCATTTTTCTTTTTCCTGTTGAAGATGATAATCTATGTTGCTGGGAAAATGTGTTAGGCAATGTACTGGTGTTTTGCTTTTGCTTAGTGCTATGTGAGGGAGACACTAAGAGAGCAGTGAGTATTTTTAATCTGCTCTTAGGCTTTCTAACATTCAACCTTGGGAGCTTTCTCACTACAGGTAATTACAAAAAAATGCTTCTAACTATCCAATTCTAAATATATGACTATAATTTCTGTCACTTTGCCTAGATTAAATGACCCCAATTCAGGACATCCTGGTTTTCTCATGACTTTGTTAAACTTAAAGATTTATTTTTAAGTAAGCTTGTTGAGGTATATTTTTCAAAGTACATAATTCACTTATTTTAGTGTACAGTTCTATGAGTTCTAACAAATGCACATCATTGTGTAATTGTCACTAAAATTGAGATTTAGAATAACTCCATCACATCAATTTTTTTTGTATTTATTTATAGTTAAAATTTTTAATCCCACTTCTAGCTTCTCACAACCATTGATCTATTTTTTTTGTCTCTATGGTATAAATTCTAGACATTAGGTACCTTTGTCAGTCTGGCTTCTTTCATTTAACACAATTAATTTGATATTATCTATGTTGTTAGGGTGTCAGTAGTTTATTCCTTTTATCCTAGAGCTTAAATGCAACTGTCTCTTGTTTAAACTCTTCAAAAGCTTATTTATAATTTGGAAGTGTATACATATCTACTCTCAAACCCTTGAGCATAACATCTGCCTGTTTCACTGAAAATTCACAACAAGAATAAAAATTTAGGAAATGCAGAGCTTTAAATTAATTAAACAAAATCAATCTGAAAATTGATATATAAATTTTATACTTTTTGAGGTTAAAAATAATATCTTTATAGGTTTAAATTGATGAATATTCTATCTTTGAAAAGCAGGTGGGTGTGTCTAGAGTTGCTGTATTCTCTTTATGCCTTCAGGAAAATTTTAGGTTGAGTAATTGAAATTAAACATTTATCAGCATAATTGTTGCTTGAATAAATATCAGATGAATGATGTATTCATTATTCTTTAGAAAGTGTTGCTCTTATTCCTCAATTTCATATAATCTGATTATAATAAGTTAAATTCCAGTCATATGGTAATATTTAATTAAGCTTAAATTTGTTCTTACCTTTTAGAGTAACAAATAGACAAGACACTTTCAACTGCAATGCCAGGAATGTCAGTTTTTAATTATACTTTGTTTTGATTAATCCAATTCAGTATGTGATATTGAAGTATATATTTCATGCCTACTAATTGTAATTGGGTTATTCAAACACATTAACCAGAATGTTTTTTCACATTATATTTGCCTTGTCTTAATTAAAGACAGAAAGTATATTTTAAAATGAAATCTATATGGAAAAGTTTCCTACCATCATGAGACAGACCGCAAAACAAAACCCTTTGAGAGGACCCACCCCAATGTAATATCAAACCTTTTTTTTTTTTTTTTTGCTTTTTTATTGTCTTTCAGTTACAGTTTTCCCGCATTTTCTCCATTGTTCTCCCTTGTCCTGACCCCACCCACTCCCACAGTCAATCTCCCCCATTCTTCATGCCCCTGAGTCCTCTATTCATGTTCCTTGGCTTGCCCCTTCCCCTTCTTTTCCCTGTTATTCCCCTCCCCTTCCCCAGTCACTGTCAGTTTGTTCTTTATTTCCATGTCTCTGATTCTGTTTTGCTCACTTGTTTGTTTTGTTGATTAAATTCCACTTATATGTGAGATCATATGGCATTTGTCTTTCAATGATGGGCATATTTCACTTAGCATAATGCTCTCCAGTTCCATCCATGCTTTCTTTCTGCTGCATAGAATTCCATTGTGTAAATGTACCACAGTTTTTTGATCCCCTCATTTGCTGATGGACCCTTAGGTTGCTTCCAGCACATGGCTATTATAAATTGTGCTGCTATGAACTTTGGGATGCATACATTCTCTTGAATTGGTGTTTCAGGATTCTTAGGATATAATCCCAGCAGTGGTATTGCTGGGTCAAAAGACAGTTCCATTTTCAGTTTTCTGAGGAAATTCCATTGTTTTCCACAGTGGCTACACCAGTCCGCATTCCCACCAACAGTGTACTAGGGTTCCCTTTTCTCCACAACCTTGTCAGCACTTGTTTGTTGATTTATTCATGATTGCCACTCTCACCAGCATGAAGTGATAGCTTATTGTGGTTTTAGTTTGCATCTCTCCAATGGCTAGTGATGTTAAACATCTTTTCATATGTCTGTGGACCTTCTGTCTGTCCTCCTTGGAGAAGTGTCTGTTCAGGTCCTTTGCCCATTTTTTAATTGGATTGTTTGTCTTCCTGGAGTGGAGTTGTATGTGTTCTTTATATATTTTGGATGTCAAACACTTGTCCGAGGTATCATTGGCAAATATGTTTTCCCATATTGTTGGTGCCCTTTTCATTTTGCTGATGTTTGCTTTAGCTGTGCAGAAATTTTTTAGTTTAATGTAGCCCCTCTGTTTATTCTTTCCTTTATATTCCTTGCCCTAGGTGACATGTTGGTGAAAAAATTCCTCTATGGGATATCTAAAATTCTTTTGCCTATGTTCTCCTCTAGGACTTTTATGATGCCATGACCTATATTTAAGTCTTTTATCCATCTTGAGTTTATTTTGGTGTATAGTGTAAGTTGGTGGTCTAGTTCCATTTTTTTGGATGTACTTGTCCAGACCTCCCAACACCATTTATTGAAGAGGCTATTTTTACCCCATTTTATTTTCCTGTCCCTTTTGTTAAATATTAACTGACCATATTGACATGGGTTTGTATCTGGGCTCTCTATTCTGTTCCATTTGTCTGTGTGTCTGTTCTTATGCCAGTACCAGACTGTTTTGATTACAGTTGCCCTGTAATATGAAGCCATTTTATAAAAGCATCTTTTCCTTTTTTCTCCTTGCCTGGGAAGCCTTGTGCATTTTATTTCTACACACATGAATGACAGTTTATTGTGTCCCAAAGGACAGGGTATTAATGATCATTTGCTTCCTGCTGTGAGGCCTGTCATAATTTTGCAGTGGAAAACTGGGAAAGGAAACAGCCAGTCATTGTGCTAGTACTTCCTGAAAATGGGTAGTTATTTTCAGCAAAATAGGTGTTTTTTCCAAATACTTAGGTAATTTTCATTAAAAAATGCAAATTTTGATAGCATTGCAAATTCTGAGATGAAGCCGGTTGAAGAAATCATATATTTCCTTTGTGTGGCAGAGTTCTGTCTCAGCAGATGTCTTTTGGGGGGAAAAAGAAAGGCTCCTAATCTGAAAGTCTACTTTTGTCACCAAGAATCAATAACTAAAAGACTCACCAATTTGTCATATCAATATCTTAAGGTGAAGAATTCTATGCAGCTTACAAAAATTAAAGCTAGTCTTGAACCAGTAAATAAATAGAATGCAGATTCTTTAAAAGTGGTAGTTGAAAACCAAATATTAAAAATTCTGCAGATTTGTACACTGTGATATGGCTCATTTTTCTCTTTATTTATTCACTTTTTATGACTTGCACTTTTTTAAAAAAAATATGCCTAAAATGATAGCTTTAATGTTAGTATTGATAAATATGTATTATATAAATATAAATATTTGAATACTTTATTAGCTATTCTATAACATATAGCCAATAGTGAGTATACTATTAACTAGGGGAAAAAAGTTTTAGAATGATTTTTGAGTGTTCATACAGCATATGAACACATGAGTACAGAGGGGATTAGTAGATTAAGTTATTGACAGTTGGTGGCCTTACGGCTACAGATGAAAGGGCTCCACTTTCTCTGCATAAAAATTATGTTTTATTCTTATCCACATACAAACAATGCCAACTATGTAAACTATAAACAGAATTTCTTTGAAAACACTGTAGTCAAATATTCTCATCATAGAAAGCAAAACAATAATAAAAAACTATAAAAATTTTACATGTGTGTACAGCTATATGAAATACAAGATAATATCATTGAATATCATAAGCATGTTTGAACAGTGCTGATTCACCCTTGGGGCTAGAAAAAGAGTTCTATAGCTCAATATTTGAGTTTAGTTATTTCAAAATGTATACTTGTTAGACTATAGTGATGATCAATGCTATTGCCAGGAAATTTTTAATGTATTTCAATAAAAATTGAGAAGATATTATATCAAATGCAATTTTACTTTTTGGAAAACAGAAACAAAACTTGTTTGCTGCCTGCTGTTTATTTTATTTTATTTTTTGTATATGGCAATTTTTATACATTACAAAACCAGCTGCCTTTCACAAACCCATAAACATTTTGCTATCTTATGAGATGTTTGTAATAAATGTGATTGATGATTTTTTTTACAATTGCCTATTAGAAATAGTGTTTTGTGATTAAATATTTAGAGATAACTCAATTCCAAGTCACATGATCACATACTAAGAATTAGTATGAGTACCAAAATACATGTTTAGTTTGCTATTTAAATTTACTTGTATATTTATTTTATGTAGCACTTTTCTTACTTTACAGAAATTTTGCACTTCAGTCAATGGTACAGCTATCTAAAAATACTGCTAGAGTGGCTTGAGGCAGTAAAATGACTTACAGCTGCACACACATATAGTCACAATGGTAAATAGCTATAGTTATATTGGAGTTCATCTAAGAAATCCTCTTCAAATTTGTGTGTACCTCAAGCAAACATAGTGTAAATTGATTTTAATATTAAAAACTTTTTACCTTGATAGTATCATTTATTGATTATTTTTCATGTTGCTGTATCTTCTAAAATCTAAAATTAAGGTAAATATTGATAAAAATTTACTGTAATTTCAAACCAAAGCCTTTCTCTTAAGATTTAAAAAAGACTTGGCTTAATGTAGTAAAAGATAATGAATGAAAATATAAAAATAAAATCTTATTTTATTTTTTTAATTAGTATTTTTAATTGTTGATATTGTACAGTTTTCTGTCTTTTACCCCGCCCCCAGCCCACCACCCCAGCCCTCCCCACCTTCCTCCCATTTCCACCCCCCCATAGTTTTTGTCCATGAGTCCTAAAAATAAAATCTTATTTTAGTTATTTAAAATTGGGATGCAGACTATGATTAAAATAGGCTGCTGAGACATCCTTTAAATTACCCTGAAAACAGAATTTGGTTTATGTTCAAGCATACGCTCTAAGTTGTACTTAAAAAGAGAATAAATGAAGGCAAATTGCAAACTTCTCTAGTTTTAGGTGATGAAGAAAGGAAACCCATATTTACTGAAGCATTTGCTAAAGTCTAATTTTACCATTTAGGTCTATAAAGTATCTTAACATTTTTTATCCCTTCAATTTACCTTTAAAAAGAAATTTACTAATCTAGGCCATTGTTAAACCAAACAGTAATGTTTAAACTTCCCTTCAAGTCCTACTCCTTTGGAATTTCATATACCTGGCATAATAGGGAAGGCTAGAAATGCCTTCCTTTTTAGGTTTGTGCTTCTAACTCAGAATCCATGTTGGGAGCCTGAGAAAGGAGGCGTAAAGCAGGAAACTGGCCAGACCACAGCCTCTGCAGGACGTCTTCTGTGCCTGATTCTGACTCATTGTCTTTCAGCAGGTGTGGACTGGGTTCAGAGTCCATAGCCACAGGTAGTAATACATTTTTTGCTTTATTGAGCTATAATGGACATATAAAATTATGTAAGCTTAAATTGTACAATGTGATGATTTAATATATGTATACACTGTAATTTTTTTACCACAGCAAAGTTAGTTAACACGTCCTTTACCTCACATATTTACCATTTTGTTATTGGTCTGATGAGAAGATTAAAGCTCACTTTCAGAGCTACTTTCAAGCACATAATGCAGCATGGCAGTAGAAAGTTCCACACCCCCATGGTTTCAACTGTTTTGTATAATTTTTTTAAGTTACTAAGAAGGAAGGTCAACAACAACAGCAGATATTTGAAGGATGTCACATTAAATACCTTTGTACTTTTTTTTAGTAACACAAGATTGTACCCTTCATTTTTATGTTTACTGAGAGGATGCCTTAATAAACTATCATGGAAAAACAGCTAGCAGTCAGTTCCTATGTCTTTCACCCACTATAGTCATTTATTCAAAATAATGTAATGCTAAAGAGCATTGATTCTGCTTGGATTTGAAGCCCGTTCTGCTGGTAAGAAGCTATGTGACCACTGTAAGTTATGTAACCTCTCTAGGAATCAGTATCCTCATTAATAATTTAATAGAATCTACATTATAGGGTAGTTTTGAAGATTAAAGTAGAAATACATATCTAGAATGTAAAACAATATCTCTTAAACAATAAGTATTCTTAAACATATTGTATGCTTAAACAATATCCATTTGCTATTGATAATATTATAATTAATTCAGTAACCCATTCATTCACTGAAACTATCCAACTTTCTATCATTTTATTAATCAATTTATTTGGGCATTAATCTAAGTGCAGTGAAGAATTCTGCAATGTATATGCAGGATGGTTTATTTCACTGAAAAAATCAACTCTCTGGCAAAAGAATTAACACAGATGCCAATCTGTAACACATGATTAATATTGAGTGTGTACAGAGTAATAAGAATAAATGGAATAGGTACAATTTATTATGTCATAATGTCAGGCACTATGCTAGATGCTCCACATAAATTGTCGCATTAATCCAGCTCCTGGATACAGAGAAAAAGATAGATTTAGTGCAGTAAACAGTGGGTAAGATAAGTAATGAAGGACTGGGTGAATAAAAATTTAAAGAGAGCAGAGAAAATCACTGCATTTGAAGAGTGGCTATACTGCAGCACATAGACTGGGACAGGGAAACACCAAACGATTCTGGGCAGTGAGAAAATAGAGCACAAGGAAAAAAGTGCTGTGCCTTTACCTCTGGGTTATAGAGTCATGTAAAGGAGGCACCGAGGTGTCATTAATCTTAATTGGATTAACATAATAGAAAATACAATACCAAATAGATATTTAATGTTCAAGAATATAAATATTTTATAGAACACTGATTATAAATATCTCCTGCTAAACTAAGTAGTGGAAAGACAGCTAATAATTTTATCATTTTTATAATAGTCTATTTTCAACAGTTTTGTTTGGTTCTTGTCATGAGACAATTCTACACGAATATCAGATATGTCTGCATTGTCTGGGTACTCTGACCAAAGGCATTTACAGTTAATTTAAGAATATATGTACAAGTTCCACTTATAGGTGAGACCATACGGTATTTGTCTTTCACCACCTGGCTTACTTCACTTAGCATAATGCTCTCCAGTTCCATCCATGCTGTTGTGAAGGGTATAAGCTCCTCTTTCTGCTGTGTAGAATTCCATTGTGTAAATGTACCACAGTTTTTTGATCCCCTCATTTACTGATGGGCACTTAGATTGCTTCCAGCACTTGGCTATTGTAAATTGTGCTGCTGTGAACTTTGGGGTGCATAGGTTCTTTTGAATTGGTGTTTCAGGGTTCTTAGGATATAATCTCAGCAGGGGTATTGCTGGGTCAAAAGGCAGTTCCATTTTCAGTTTTCTGAGGAAATTCTATACTGTTTTCCAGAGTGGCTGCATCAGTCTGCATTCCTACCAACAGTGCACTAGGGTTCCCTTTTCTTTACAACCTTGCCAGCACTTGTTGTTTGTTGATTTGTTAATGATGGCCATTCTCATCAGTGTGAAGTGGTATCTCACTGTGGTTTTAATTTGCATCTGTCTGATCAACAAAACAAGCAAGCAAGCAAATACAACCAGAGACATTGAAATAAAGAACAAACTGACAGTAACAAGAGGGGAATGGGGAGAAGATTAATGGGGAAAAATAGGGGAAGGGCCATCAAGGAATCTGTATAAAGGACACACAGACAAAGCCAAAAGTGGTAAGTTTGAGGGTAGGAGGTGGGTATGGGTGGGGCGGGGGGTATGGTTGAGTGAAAATGGAGACAACTGTAGTTGAACAATAATAAAAAAATTTAAAAAGTTTTAACAACACAGAAAAAATAATATTTGTAAAAAGGGGTGTTTTGGGATAGTAAAGCCTAGAGATATCTGCCTTGCCAGACAAGATCTTTTCTTTCTCTTAAAAAATATTTGCTTATATTCCAGAATAAAGGTAAATTTATTTTTTCCTCCAGAGGAGTGGTTGGACAAATCACTAGCAGTCCTAATTGAGATGAATTTCCTGATTTTAGGTTCCTTTCCTGTAATGCACCCCATTGCATGTTCAAGTACCTCCTGGCCACTAACACATTGTCCTGTGAAAATTGGGGCTTGGGGAATAAACACAAATGTTGCTCTGGCAGGTCCTTTGCTTTCAGTAATAGATTGTTTTTGTTGCTGACCCATGGCTTTGTGATTATGTGTGTGTGTGTGTACTCATATATGCATTAGCTTGTCATACATTTTACATACATATAATGTAAGTGTACATACTGAATATATGATGTGTATATTAAAATATATGCACATGGTATGTACGTATAATATATATCTCAAACTAACTTGTTAGCTTGTAAGTAGGATATATTTTCAGATACTTTGCAGTTTCTGATCCTAACTGTTTAGAGGCGAAACTTACTGTATTATATATTCTCTAAATCCACCTTATTTCTTTCCCAGAACTCAGTTAATTTACATTTTCTATTCCCTGGCAGGTAGATGTGTCCACATAACAAAGTATTAACTAATGAAAGAAGAACAGAAAATGCTATACCAGTTTCAGCTAACAGCAGATGTCTGCATGTATTATCATTTGTTTCATGGAGGCCCTTGAAGTTATGCTGAAGATAGAAGCAGGTCCAGATGGAAGGAACCTGTGTCCTGACCAACTAACTGTGTGAAGTGGATCCCACCACCTCTGGCAAACATAGTAGACTGTGGTACAGTCAAGCAGTAAGTGCTAAGCCACTAAAGTCCAAGGATTGCTTATTGTAGAAGTTGGCCTTTCACTTTTAAGGTCTGCATTTAAAAATCTCATTGGTCTACTTTGGAGAACACTAGGGAACAGGTTTATTATTCTGTCAACTGCTAAGTGAAGAGAAAGAGTCATACATGTATGCTATCTTCATGTACTTTAGGATAACTGGATAATTAATGAAAAAAGGTTATTCTTTTATAGTTTACTAATTATAGATTTAGAATTATAGCTTAATGATGTTAATGAATTACAGTTAAAGCATATTGTCATAGTTTTAAAATAGTCCTCATGCTTAGCAATAAATTTTGACATATTCATGGGAATAAAATAACAGATTACCACTGAAGTGAGCTTATTTTCCTATAAACTAGAAATGAATATTAAAGAAGACTTCTTCTAATTGGGCATTAAAACCTTCTGTTAAACACATTTTTTTCCTAAAGCTGAGTTGGCCAAAAAGTTCTTTTTTTTTTTTTTTTTGCCTGTAAGATGGTTCTAGTAATGCTTAGTTGTCCTAAACTTAACTTGAAACAATTTTGCTAGATTGTATTGTGACAGCTGTCACGTTAGCATGCATTAAACAAACCTATCAAAATCGGTGAAGTTTTTTTTTGTTTTTTTTTTAATTTATCTTTAGAGGGGAAGAGTAGGAGAAAGGGAGAGGGAGAGAAATATCAATGTAGGGTTGTCTCTCGTGTGTCCCCTGCCGGGAACTGGCCTGCAACCCAGGCATGTGCCCTGACTGGGAATCGAACCGCGATCCTCTGGTTCGAAGGCCCGCGCTCAATCCACTGAGCTACACCAGCCAGGGCAAAATTGGTGAAGTTTTGTATAGTCATTTTAATATTCAAGATGAAAAACTATGCAACATTTTTGTCATATTATGCTTTATTATTTCAAAAAAGGTAAAAACAACTAAACACACAAAAAAGATTTGTGCAGTGTATGGAGAAGTTGCTGTGACTGCTCAAACGTATCAGAAGTGGTTTGCAAAGTTTTGTGCTGGAGATTTCTCACTGGACGATGCTTCATGGTCAGGTAGACCAGTTAAAGTGGATAGTGATTAAGTCAAGACATTAACTGAGAACAATCAATGTTATACCAGGCAAGAGATAGCCAACATATTCAAAATATCCAAATCAATAAAGTTATTTGTGAAAATGAAAAATGTGTCTTTTATTTTATGGAAAACAACATATGAACTTTTTGGCCAATGCAATATGTAAAAAGAATTTAAAAATTTCTTAAAATAAAAATTAGGAAACCATGACAAATAAGAATTTGAGGTAAATCAGAATACAACATTAATGAAAATGTTTAAAAAATAAACTAAATAGCCCTGGCTGGTGTAGCTCAGTGGATTGAGCGCGGGCCTGCGAAGCGAAGGATCGTGGTTCGATTCCCAGTCAGGGCACATGCCTGGGTTGCCAGGCCAGTTCCCGTCAGGGGACATACAAGAGGCAGCCGCACATTGATGTTTCTCTCCCTCTCTCCTTCCCTTCCCCTCTAAAGATAAATAAATAAAATCTAAAAGGAAAAAAAAAAGATATCTTTAAAAAAAAATTAAAAAAAATAAAATAAACTAAATACATGGAATGAAGGACATGAAGAAAGATAAACACATGCAAAATGAAACAGAAGGGAGGGATTAATAAAGATAAAAGTAGAAGTTATTAATAGAAAATAGATAAAATATAGAATCAAGAAATTGAAAGTAGTTTCATGAAGTAACTGAAAAGGTAAATAAACCAGTTAACACAAACAAAAATACAAATAAATAGAGAAAGCACAATTGTATAAAATTAGAAGTGAAAGTGTGCTAATAACAGTAAGAACTGAGAAATCTAAAAAAGATAGGGAGTCTTTTTTATATAATTTACATATAAAATTTATATATTTATATATAGTTTATATATATTTATATATAGGGAGTCTGCCCAATATATATAAATATATCAAAGTACACAAACACTCAAACACATACATACACATACATATGTCATATGGTACATATGACATAAATGTATATGTGATGTTTCAGGAATGCAAGGTATGAAGAAATGACTATATGATATATATTATCTGAGTTAAAAAGAAAATTATACCTCACATATAGAAAGGAGATGATATAATCCAACACCTATTTGTCTTTAAAAGTATCAATAAATTCAGAAATAATAAATATTTAAAAATATTGAGTGTAATATTTCAAAAACATGTATATCAGTTCCCAAAATCAGCATCATTTTTTTTTAAATTTTTATTATTTATTTATCTTTTAGAGGGGAAGGGTAGGAGAGAAGGAGAGGGAGAGAAATATCAATGTACGTTTGCCTCTCGTGTGTCCCCTGCTGGGAACTGGCCTGCAACCCAGGCATGTGCCCTGACTGGGAATCGAACCTCGATCCTCTGGTTCGAAGGCCCGCGCTCAATCCACTGAGCTACACCAGCCAGGGCCAAAATCAGCATCTTATTTAATGAGAGAACAAGACTCTTCCCTGATAAAATTACACAATATAAGTTACTACTCTTTAGACTATTACCTGAATAATTTGCCAATATATTTAAAGAAGAGAAACTATTTAGAGGCATGGAGAATGAAAGTGGTTAAAATGATCTCTAGCTGTAAATGATATGACAATATCTGAAACCTGTAACAGAAACAAATCCAAGTACAAAAATTAATAACATTTAAGTGGTTATATAAGCAATAGCCAATTGGAAGATCAGACTACTTTATTGTAACAAAAAACCAAAACTAAGAACCAAAGAAAAGAAGAAAATCTTCTAAGAGCACAAAAAAAACCTGATTTTTATAGAAAAAAAGTTAAATCTGATACTTAACTTTTCTCTTTTGTCAGAATGGGTCCACAGACTTTAAGAATAAAGAATTCTAACTATACCTGGCTGGCATAGCTCAGTGGATTGAGCGCGGGCCTGCGAACCAAGTCTTCGCGGTTCGATTCCCAGCCAGGGCACATGCCTGGGTTGCAGGACAGTTCCCAGCACGGGACACACGAGAGGCAACCATACATTGGTATTTCTCTCCCTCTCTCCTATCCTTCCCCTCTAAAGATAAATAAATAAAAATCTTTAAAAAAAAAAAAAAGAATTCTAACTATAGAGGTATATACAACTATATTATCAGAAAACCAAAAAAAAAATATTGAAAATAACAGAATTAGGTTTTTTAAAACCTTCTCTCTCTTACTGTTTAACAGACTTATTAGTAAAATAGAAAAACACAGCTCTCATATGGCTATGATGTCATAGCTATAAAGAATATAGCTCTGGCTAGGTGGCTCCATTGATGGAGCATTGTCCCATACATCAGAAGGTTGTAGGATCAATCTCCAGTCAGGGCACATACCTAGGTTTTGTGTTTGATGTTTCTCTCTCACAATGAAGTTTCTCTCTCTCTCTTTCTCTCTCCCTCTAGCTCTTTTCTCTCTTCCTCCTGCCCTTCTTCTCTCTTTATAAACAATGAACATATCCTTGGGTGAAGATTAAAAAAAGAATATTATCTATTTCAAAAAGAAAGTATTTTAATATATCTAGAGATTTTTTATAATTGCCACAAATAAAACCTTCCATATATTTAAAAGTAGAGATTATGTAGACCATACTCAATAATTAAAATCCCCCCAATATATGAGATTTAACAAAAACAAAAATATCTTACCTATGTCAAAGGTAAGAAACCCTGTTGATAAAATCTTTCATTAGAGAGGAAGTAAAACTAAAAAAGTAATGAAAAGATTTATAAAGGTAAAAATTTTTGTAACTCAATACAAGCTTTAATTAGAACCTATATTTTCTTTCTTTATTTTTTTCTTTTTTTTTTAAGATTTATTTATTTTCCTTTTAGATTTTATTTATTTATCTTTAGAGAGGAAGGGAAGGAGAGAGGGAGAGAAACATCAATGTGCGGTTGCCTCTTGTATGTCCCCTGACGGGAACTGGCCTGGCAACCCAGGCATGTGCCCTGACTGGGAATCGAACCGCGATCTTTCGGTTTGCAGGCCCGCACTCAATCCACTGAGCTACACCAGCCAGGGCGATCTTTCTTTAATATTAAAGAAAATGATTGAAAGTGACTAATGTATATATAAAAATAAATATATCTTTCATAACAAGATTTTATGAAACTGAACAGCAAAATAATCCAAAGAAAATTCAGTGTAGAGAATCAGTAAACATAGCAAAATTATTTTAAAAATTAGATGGAATAAATAAAACATTAAATTATTCAAAATCCTGATCCAGGAAAGAGAGGCAACTAAATTGTACCTTTGAATTGAGATTGGTTAAATAACTACAACTACTAAAATTTTCTAAGAGAATTATAGAAGAGCCATAAAAAACAATAGTACCAATGTAAGCCTATGGCTCCATATTCTAAAACCTCAAACAGAGTATTTAATAGGCAATATAAATGATCAAAACTTACCTTAGAAGAAAAACAAACTTTGTTAGAGAAATTACCTATGAAAATTTTAGAAGGGCAATTGAAGATTCCCAATTTAAAAGTTAAAATTACCAAGATTAGATATAAAATATGAAGGGAAACCCACAATTCATTTAATAAATCCAGTATTTTCTTTATATCAATACAAAAAAGAACAGCAACAAAAAACTACTGTAGACCTGTCTCATTTATGTAGGCAAAGCAATTCTAAATAAACTACTGAGAAACCAAAACTTAAAATAATAAAATAAATATGCACTGGGGTTATTAGTATTTATGTCAGGAAATGCAAGATCTCAAAATATTGGAAAAATCTTTCAGCTTACCTTGATCTATGACATCATTCAATCAATGGAGAAAACCCATTTGACCAACACCAATATGTTATAAAGTCATTTCATAGACCCAACAGACATCCAAATAAAAATTACTAGTAAAGTAGACACAGAAGGCAACTATTTAAATATCATAGTGACTGCCAAAGTCACCAACAAATGAACAGATGCCTGTTTCCTCCCTTATTATTCAACTTTGTTTATAAGTTTTAGTAAGTACAATATAACAAGAAAATAATTATTGGAAATATTGAGTCTAGAAGTCTACATGGAAACTTGATTTGTGATAAAACCGATATTTCAATTTGGTGGAAAATAGATGATTTATTTATTCAATGGTAATGATAGAACTGACTATCCATCTGGAATGAAAAATGAACCTAGAAATTAGAAAGAATCAGGGAATTTGAATAGACAGATTACAACTAAGGAAAGTAAAGCACTACTCAAAAAATTCCAACAAACAATACCCTGGACTGCATAGACTTACAGGAAAATTTTACCAAACAATCAAAGAAGAAATAACATCTATCCTTCTCAAACTGTTTCAAAATATTCTAGAGGAAGAAAGATTCCCAGTTCATTTTATGAAGCCAGCATTAACCTAATTCCCAAACCAGATGAAGACACTAGAAAGAAAGAAAAGTATAGGTCAATATCCCTGATGAACGCAGATGCTAAAATCCTCAACAAAATATTAGCAAACCACTCCATCAATATATTAAAAAGATCATACATCATGATCAAGAGAGATTTATTCCAGGGATGCAAGGTTGGTACAATATTTGAAAATCAATTAACATAATATACCACATAAATAAAATGAAGTGTAAAAATCACATGATCATATCAATAGCTGCATAAAAAGCATTTGATGAAATCCAGTACCCATTTATGATAAAAATTCTCAAGAAAGTTGAAATAGAGGAAACATACCTCAACATAATAAAGGCCATATGTGAGAAACCCACAGCCAATGACATACTCAACAGGCAAAAATTAAAAGCGTTTCCCTTAAGATTGGGAACAAGACAGGAAAGTTTACTTCCCCCCCATCTTATTAAACATAACTGGAAGTTCTAGCTACAGCAATCAGAAAAGAAGAAGAAATGCCCTGGTCAGGTGGCTTGGTTGGAGCATTGTCCCATGCACCAAAAGTTTGCAGGTTGAATCCATGATCAGGGCACATACTTAAGTTGAGGGGTTGATCCTCAGTTGGGACTCGTATGGGAGGCAACTGATCAATTTTCCTCTCATACCAATGTTTCTCTATCATTCTCCTCTCTCTCTGAAATCAGTAAATATATCTCCAGGTGAATACTTGAAGTAGAAGAAGAAGAAGGAGGAGGAGTAGGACAAGGAGGAGGAGAAGAAAGAGAAGAAGGAGAAGGAAGAGGAAGAGAAGAAGATCTAAAGTGCATCCAAATTGTAAAGGAAGAAGTAAAACTGTAATTATTTGCAGATAACATGACAGTGTACATAAAGAACCCTAAAGATGCTACCAAAAACTACAACTGAATAATGAATTCAATAAAATAGTAGGATACAAAATAATATTCAGAAATCAGTGGCATTTTTATAGTTCAATAATAAACTGTCACAAAGAAAAGGTAAGAAAACAATCCCACTTACAATTGCAACAAAAAATAAGGTACCTAGGAATAAATTTAACAAAGGAGATAAAAGACTTGTACTAAAAAAGTATATGATACTGAAGAAAAGAATTGAGAAGATACAAATAAGTGGAAACATATACCTTATTCATGGACAGAAATAATTAACATTATTAAAATATCTATATTACCCAAAGCATGCTATAGATTCATCTCAATTCTTACAAAAAGAGTAATGGTGTACTTCGCAGAACTAGAACAAATATTTGAAAACTTATATGGAACACAAAAGACCCTGGAGAGCCACAATAATCTTGAGAAAGAAGAACAAGTTTGGAGGAATCACACTACATTATATCAAACTATATAATACTATAAGTTCATGGTAATCAAAACAACATGGTACTGGCATAAAAAGAAACATATAAAGCAATAGAACAGCACAGAGAGCTAAAAAAATAAGCCCATGTTTTTATATCAATTAATATTTGACAAAGAAAACAAGAACATACAGTGGGGTAAAGATAGTCTATACAATAAATTGTGTTGGGAAAATTGGACAGTGCAAAAAAATAGACTACCTTTTTACACTATACAGAAGAAAAAACTCAAAGTGCATTAAAGTCTTAAATGTTAGATGTGAAACCATAGAAATCCAAGAAGAAAACTTAGGCATAAAATATCAGATATTTCTCATAGCAATATTTTTTTTCTGATATATCTCCTTGGGCAAGGGAAACAAAAAAAATAAATGGGACTACATCAAACTAAAAAGTTTTTGTACAGCAAAGGAAACCAATGAAGTGAAAAGACAGCTCATTGAATGGGAGGACATATTCTCCAATGATACATCTAATAAGTGATTAATATACAAATTTTATAAAGAACTTACACAACTGAAAACCAAAAAAAAAAAAAAATTCCAATGAAAAAAATGAGCAAGGGATTTGAATACACACTTCTCAAAAGAGGACATATAGATGACCAATAGACATATGAAAAGATGCTCAGTGTCACTAGTCATCAGACAATGCAAATTAAAACCAAAATAAGATATCACCTCACATTGGTTAGAATTGGTCAGAATAGATCAACAAACAAGTGCTGGTGAGGATGTGGAGAAAAGGGAAACCTCATGCATTGTTGATGGGATTGCAGATTGGTACAGCCACAGTAGAAAGTATTATGGAGTTACATCAAATAATTAAAAATGGAACTGCCTTTTGTCCCAGTGATTCCATTTCTGGGAATATATCCAAAGAAATCGAAATCATTAATTCAAAAGAATATATGCACCCCTATGTTCATTGTACCGTTATTTACAACAGCCTAGGTTTGGAAGCAGCTCAAGTGACCGTAAGTAGATGATTGGGATAAAAAGCCTTGGTATGTTTACACTATGAAATGCTACTCTGCTGTAGAAAAGAAGGACTCTTACCTCTTGCAACTGCATAGATGGACCTGGAAAACAGTATGCTACATGAAATAAGCCAGTCAGAGACAAATATCACATAATTTCACTTACAGGTGGAATGTGATGAACAAAATAAACTAACAGACCAAATAGAAACAGACTCACAGATCCAGAGAACAGACTGACAGCTGCCAGAGGATAGGGGGTTTGGGAGCGAGAAAACGTGAAGGGATTAAGGAGAAAAAACAACCACCTCATAGAAACAGACAACAGCATGGTGATCACCAGAGGGAAAGGGACAGGGGTGGGAGTAGGTAGAATAGGGGAGAAATGGTGATGGAAGGAGACTTGTCTTGGGGTGGTGAACACACAATACAGGTTATGTATTATAGAATTGTACCCCTGAAACCTATATAATCTTATCGTCCAATGTCACCCCAATAAATTCAATAAAAATAATAAAAAAGAATAATGAGTATATATAGACCAAAATATAAATACATAATTTTTTTTAGAAAATAGAGGATATCAGAGAAAATCATGAAATGATTCTCTATTCATCTGTTAGCAACTAAATCTAAATTATTATAAAGTTGTATCATTTTATGAAGTTCATATCAGGGAAATTAAATCAAGTGATAACACCTGCTGGTTGCAGTGATGTAGTATTCTCATTCATTGCTGATGAAAATGTATGGGTTTTTTTTTCATAATCAGGGGAACTTGCAGCTTTTTTAATTATGGGAGGGGGGAAGTACATAAGCCTAAGCAAAAATCCTGCTTGTGAAAACTTTAGGAACACAAAGGTTCTGTTAGCATGGAGAACAGAAACTGAAAACTTGAAGAACCAGAAGTGGATAACCCTCTCCAAAAAGTGACTGGAGAAATGGTTCCAAGGTCCACATAGTCAGGAACAGATAGCTAGGTATTTTCAGGAAAAAGGATACAATTATCAAATTTTGATGCCATTATCCTTTACATAACAACACATCATCATTAAACATCATTTGTAGCTAAATTTTCATCCTCGTCATTCCGAAGTGAAAGAATATGCCTCTAAGTCCACATAAGCCTGTTGTACAATCAGAGTTTGATTGTATTTCTTTCGGGCATTTTTAGCAGGAGTTAAAAGTCTTATAATCTAGACCAAGGTGAAACTGATAAAACCATGATTCTTAAATCCTCAAGCAAAAGCCCATATCCTGATATAATAACATCAGGAAGATAAATTATATATTTTGAGGTTTTTAGCTATGCAGATTCTTCACCAACATCTTAACTACTGAAATCATCTTTAAAAACACAATACATACTTACCTGGCAGGGGAGATACCATGATCAAGAAGGTGGTTTTCCCAGGGCGAGGCTTACCCATTGCACTCCGGATGTGCTGACCCCTGCGATTTCCCCAACTGTGGGAAACTCAACTGTATAATTTGTGGTAGTGGGGGACTGCATTCATGCGCTCCCCTGTTTTAAAAAAATGCAGTTTAAGTCCTTTACCCATTTTTTAAGTGGGTTGCTTGTCTGCCTAGAGTGGAGTTGTGTGAGTTCTTTATATATTTTGGATATTAAACCCTTGTCTGTGGTATCATTGGGGAATATGTTTTCCCATACAGTTGGTTCTCTTTTTATTTTAATACTATTTTCTTTAGTTATGCAGAAGCTTTTTATTTGGATGAGATCCCATTTGTTTATTCTTTCCTTTATGTCCCGTGGGCTGGGGTGGGGGAAAAAGGCAGAAAACTGTACTTGAACAACAATTAAAATAAAAATAAATAAAATTAAACTAAATAAATAAAATCTTTTCAAAAAATGGAAAAAAGTCAGTTATAGTAAAAAAAAAATACAGTACAGCCTTTTCTTCCTTCTTTTCTGTGTTCACTTTCTACTTTTAGTCTAAATCTCTTGTCTGAGCTCCATACAATTTGTCCAACATTTATGACATCGTTTTTGGATGTACAAATTCCAGTATACCAAAAACCCAATGATCTTCCACCCCATGTCCACTCCCAAATTTTGCCTTTCTCTAGGTTCCCAGTTTCAGTATGTGGCATTGCCAGTTGAACAAGCTAGAAAATGAGGAGTTATCTCCGACACACCTCCAAGTTCAATTCATCGATGGTTCTTTTGAATTTTTCACTTAAACATCTCTCAAATTAATCTATTTCCACTCCATTTGCTCTTTCAGCACAGTACATTTACCCATATTACCAACACCTCATGCCTGAACTGTTGTAACAGCCACCTAGCCAGCTTCCCCTTTGTTTCAGAATTCCCAACCCCAATATAATCTCCATCCTATAATTTGAATACCCCTTCAATAAGAATCACCTCTGCAATAAAATATTTCAGCAATTTTCTTTTAGAATAAAGACCCAAATGTTTCAATGGCCAACAGGATTCTACATACACTGACCCTCAACTCCCTGGTCTCAGCTTATGATGCTCTTTGACCTTTCTCTTAGTATTTCAGACATGTTTCTGCCTCTTCTGCTGATGTTCTTTGCTGCCTCCTGCTTCAAGAAGACCATTGCTCCCTTTCCTGCAAACATTCCCTAACCCCTTCCTTCACCAAATGTACCTAGTATCTTCTGTTCACAAGTAGATCTCAGCTGAGATTAGACTTCTCTGTGCTTACAGCCCAGCACATTTTATAGTTTGTATACCTGTCTGAATGATTACTTAGTATTTCACCTTCACTCCCATGAACTCTTAAGTTCTATGAAGGCAGAGTCTACATCCCTTTTAAACTACTTTGTCTTTTGTCCCCCACACAGGACCCAACACAAAGGTAATGCTCTGTACATATCTACTGCATAAACAGTTTGGCTGTGGTCTTTCTAAATGTGACATCCCATAACTCTCTCCTACTTTCATTCTTAGGTAATTAATCCTAGGTGTAGTCATCTTGATAATTTTTGTGTATTCCCCATATTATCAGTATTTATACTATAATCTTCATTCATTCTCTGTTTTGTGGTTTTATATATTACATTTTTAAGATCCTAAATTAAGGTTTTTTTCCCCTATAAACATGGTTATATTTAAGTTTTCTATAAAGTAGGCTGTATATAGTCTCTATAATGAAATACAAAGGTGAGCAAATGCAATATCATATACAGGAAGTATAAAATAAGTAGGAATTTATATTGAAGAAATATGGACAAATGAATATAGGCTATATTTATGGGCTTGAAGTTCCTGGGGGAAGTTTTGTATCTTACCTATGTCTGTATAATTTACAACACCCAGGACAGGGGCTTGCACTTATTGGGCAATCTATCATATATAATGAATTAAATGTTCCATTAAAAAAAACTTTTACAAGAAATTAGCATTTGCTAATAAACATTGCATGTTGAGATAATTATTTTGTCCCCACTTAAATTATCACACAAATAAGGTTCAAACAAGAACTTTCACATATAAACACTACAAATAATACATTTATGTAGCAGTACATATTTTCTTCAAGATTAATTTAAATGTGAACAAATTTGTCCCTATTAAAAAATAAGTCAATTTAGACTTAACATATTAACTTGAGAAAGCATCAGATCAAATGTACTAGGTTCATTAAGCTGAGGAAATTTAATTTCTGAAATTTGTACTTCTTACTAATAGATTCCAAGAGTAATATTTAGCAGCTTGTCAAATATGTGCTTATTTATCATGTAAATTGATATTAGAGATTAGAACAAGCAACTAGTTTTAAATAGATACTTTTGCAGACTCATAAAGTGTTTATAATCTAAAATTTTAAGAAAGTAGTATACTACTAAGCATTTTAGATGAGATTGGCTGCATTCGGGGTGGTATGGCAGTAGACATATACTACTAAGCATTTTAATAAAGTAGTACATTATTTGCCTGAGATTAAGTTGCTTCATCTATAATAGGGATTAATGTTACTTCTCTTTAGCTTCAACTATACAAAAATCTCAGACTATCTTTGAGTTTACTCTACTTATTAACATTCTTGATTCACCAGCTGTGTCTTGATTGGGTGGATGGGTACTGGATGGTATTATGAAGAGCGAAGCTAAAAATATTTATTAATATTGATTTCTCACATAAGAACACACTGACATGTTTTTAAAATAGCTTGAATTTTGTGACATATGCAGTGGAAACTATTCTTACTTGTAAATTTTCCAGGAGTATCTTGATGTGCTTTAAAGTAACTCTGAGAATGCAAAGAATTAAAGTAGCATGCAAATGGCAACTATATTTATTTTAAAAATAAAAAGACATAAAGTTGAAAAGTGTCTACTTTTGTCACAGTAACAAAAAAAAACAACACAGGTAAATAGTAAGTTTCGATTACAACATGCAGATTTTAACCCTACAGTTGTTATTTTGGTTACAGAAAGCCTGAGTCTGGTGAGACTTCCCTCCCTGTCTTAATAAAAAGCAGTCGTTCTGACTTTTCATTGACATTGCTTCCTTTTCACTCACTCCTTCTTTGATTAGTCATTCTCTTTCTAAAATAATTAGAATTCACTGCCTACTGAATATAATTCCTTTTTATTTACAAGGCCTGAATAATGTGTGTGTGGAGGAGTGGTGGTTTTAAAATTTTGGGAATATGTACTTTGTGGTTTTTATGTAATAGTCCTCATATGACTCAGTGAAAATTTTACATCATAAGAAAAATTTTAGAATTTAGGTATCATCCAAATTCTTATGTGTTGACTTGTTCTTGACAGTTTTCAGAATACCCTAGAACATACCTTGTATATAGTTTTGGTGAAATGCATATACAGGCACCATATTGTGAATCAGTTCTTTACACACAGTCAGGACTAGGACACTCAAATTATTTCAGAGTCTTCGGGAAATAATATAATAAAGTGGGAAAAGCACAACCCTAGACTAAGAAAGTCCTGAGTTTGGATCCAAGCTCAACTGCTTAACAGTTATGTAAATTTAGATTTGTCATTTTTCTGCCTGAGATAGAGTTGTCTCATCTATAAAATGGGGATTAATGCTACTTTTCTTCAGTCTTAATAATACATATAAAGAGTCAAGCATATAGTCAGGAATCAATATTTAGCTATCATTGATCAAATGAAAACAAAGGCCAATCTTGTGCGTGTGGGTTTTGAATGATTGTCACATTGATTACAGGGCTGCTTGTGTATTACCACGACCTCCACGTCATGGACTATCAGGAATCTTCACGGATTCATGTCCATTGTTACCACTTTGGATTTAGCTTATTATCTGTGGTTATACGATATATATGTTTATTTAACAGCCATCAGTCTCTTATTTTTTTTTTACTCAAATAGAGAAAGAACGACACTGCTTCTTTAAATAGTATAAAAACCTACATATTGACATAACAGTTTTGTTTTGTTTTACTTATGACTGGTGAAATGACCTATGAGAATGTCAAAGAGCCTGTCATAAAGCTCAGTATTTATACTTTGAGAATATTTTCAAATTCTAATACATTTTTCATATCGCTTCAAATACATGTTTTAAATCAATTGTTCTTGAACATTTTCTTTTTTGGACCCTACATACTATTTCTACTCCCTACAATTACTTTACAATATTACTATTTTAGAGGAAAATATATTTGTATTGACATAAACAATTGTTCGATGCTTCTTATGCAAAGCTTCCACTTGACATTAGGCTAGAGTAGAAGATTTTAGAAGTAGAGAGTTTATTGGAATTGCAAAAGGTCAGTGGATTCTAGTCACATGTATGTGAACTACTCCCAGGTAAGATTAATCTTTTTGATGAGTTTATTAGAAATTTATGGACTTATAACCCTGGCTAGTGTGCTCAGTGGACTGAGTGCCAGCCTGTGAACCAAAGCATTGCAGGTTTGATTCCCAGTCTAAGCTTAGCACATGCCTGGGTTGCAGCCAGGTCCCCAGTAGGGGGTGTGTGAGAGGCAACCATGCATTGATGTTTCTCTCCCTTTCTTTCTCCTTTCCTTCCCGTCTCTAAAAAGTAAATAAATAAAATAAAATAAGAAAAGAAAAATAATGTTATGGACTTACAGCCAAGCCTTGATATGTATGGGATTTGGTAAGTTTCCTCTGTCTTCCACCGTATGAAGCATTATACTCTCTAACTCTATTCAGTATCCTGAGTCATACTTTATTAAGAAAATCTTGTAGGATTTAACTTGAGGAAAAAAATTGATAAAGACAAGCTACATAGAAGAGTTAGGGCTAACAATATTTAATTTCAAAATCATTTCTCATAACTGCTTGTTGTACTTCCTGGCATACAGAAGGTGTTAATGTGAGTAGTTCCATTTATGTTGGTAGCAACTCACCACCACATGGCTTTCTGTTCCATCATGAGCCACTGGCTACTCAAAGGTCATAACTTAAACCTTTTCTCCAAGGAGAATAATTCATAAAGTCAAATGTACAAATTTCGAATGTAACAAATACCTATAAGAGTTTGTTTCTATAATTATTAAAGTATATATTGTAATAGGGAAATATGAAGTACTTAGAATGCATTGGATGTTCTAACACAAAGCTAGTCAAAGATATACGTATGTATTTATATAACAAACTAGATTGATAGAATTGCCTGACCATAACCAATTAGGGAAAGAAAATCTACTATTAGTAACGTTTTTAAACATAAATACATGCAGTTCAAGAAATCACTGTGTAGTTAATTAGAGCAGAATCATCAGATTTGGAAGATTCCTAGTATTCTGTGATGGATATACACAACAATAACAATATAAACACAGCTTCAGTGAAGAGAACAAAAGAAGCCCTCAAGCTTGGGCTGAGTACAGATTATACTTATATTTCTAGTTGAATGCTGAAGAGAATTAGAAGGCAAAGTCAGAAAGATAGGCTGGCCTATCTTCCTTTTACTTATATTTTGTAAAAATTAATGGTTCTGAAACCATATAAATTCACATTAACAATTTAATTAAACTCTGCGATGCATTTCGCAATCTTATGCAGCAGCTAGAAGATTTGGACTTCATGAAGAGAATGATGTATTAGTGTGAGTCTAGGTCTGTAGAACTATGCGAAAAAAATTAATAGCCAACTCATTTCTTCAACGCATTCTTTACTGTTAGCTAGGAAAAAAACATATAAATCCAGAATCAAATATATATCACTTTTTGTTTCATATAATTTTTGTGTAATTTAGAAAATTCTAGCCAATGTGTGCATAGTAACATAGCATCTTAGGTTTTAAATAAATGTCATTAAAATCAATATTAATAAGAACAGATTCCCATGAATGATAGTTTAACCCTTATGCAAACTTGATGTTATTTTTTAAAATATGAAACCAACATATCTGTCTCCATATAAAAATCTTTATCTGGCCTATGTTTCTCACAAAATATTTCTTCCTTTTTCTCTTCTTAGACTCATGCTTCATCACAAAAATTTGAATTTCAGAATAAATCATTTATTCATTTATACAATGTGTAAACATAAAATGTGGGGTAAGACTGACCTTACAATATTAAAGAGTACAGTTTGGGGTGATAGAAGTATCTACTGATATTTTTTCTCTCTGAAAATTCATGAGACCTATAGTGAGTCTAACTGATAGCATCCTGCTTCTCTATGAAGATGTTAGAGGATTAGGTGTAAGTTTATGCCTTTGTGGAATTCCAAGGACCATTCTGACATTATGAGTATTTCCACACTAACCTTTGATAATTTTTATTTATTATTTAATCTAAGGTCTTTTTTAAGCTAGATATTTTTGAGGAATAGTGTGTAATAAAGCACCACTCCATTACCTGAGTACATAATATACACAAGCAAATATTAAGTTCAATAGATGATAGAGTTATGAATATAATTTCTTCAGATCTCAGACAGTGTTCAGAGTTCTCTAAAAGTGATCTACACGTAAGTAATTGACAGACAAATAAATCCTCTGCTTGGAATTAAGTTTCTGGCTTGAATAACTAGATGGATAATGATGCCGATTACTGAGGTGAGAAAATGAGAAAAAAAATATCATGAGGAAATTGTTGAACATGTAGTGTTTGCAATGCATTTGAGACTTCCATGAGATGTCAAGGCAGGGACTGAATTCATGTGTCTGAAACACAGGGTGAGAGGTATATTGAAGATAAGAATTTGACTACTGTATAGATAATAAATGAAATCATGGATCTGATTGAAAATATCCAAGGAATGATGAGGAAAAATGAAAAAGAGTATTGAGAAATCACATCATTTAAAGATGTAGTAGAAAAGATGATTTTTAGGTCACAAAAGAAGTACCACAGAGGTATAAAGAAAACTAGGAGTGTATGGTGCCAGAGTTGTTAAGAACAGAGAGTGTTTCGAGCAGAAAAGAGAGGTTGATAGACCATAACACTGCCAAGAGTTCAAATAGGATAAATAATGAACTATGGATACTGGACATAAAATAGCAGTCTTTGGAAAGTTATTTCAGTAAATATAGAGGCATAGAAGTAAAACATGAGGGAGTTGAGAAGTGGATGATGAGGAAAGTGAGGCAATAATATTTTTATAGAGAGTCTTCGATTGGGTCTGGAATAGTACGAGGGGTTTAATGAGTAATTTTTAATTTGGCATCTCAGCATTGAAAATTAGCAGTATCCACAGCAGAGAAATAGTTTTTAATAAGCAAGAGACAGAATCATTAAGAATGGACAATTTCTTATACAAGGCAAAGCAGGACGGAATAAAAAAAGAAATGGAGGAATTGCATTTAGGACAAGAAATATTTGTTCTTACTATCTAGAGAAGTAAATATTGGATGCTCATAGAGCAGTAATTCTTAACTTTGCATGAAGTATTTAGCAATATTTCTGCTCTCAAATGTAGAATCCAAGTAAAAACAATCAAGTCCTAAACTACAGAATCAGTGTGGGGGTGTAGAAGAAAGAACAGACTAATAGCGCAGTAGAAGGTAGAAGTTGAATTTGATTATCACGTGGATGGTTTTTTATAATATTAAAATCATGGGAGAAGTTTATTTTGGCAAACACTATACCCTGGCCTAGATGACTACAGTCTCCCAATAAGTACTGGAGTTTAAACTCCTTGGTATGGAATGCAAGGTCATTTATAAAATGCTTCTTCCCCAGTTTTCCCTCTTATTCTCTTTCATTCCTAGACACTTTTTATGTGCAATTACGCAGACTTCTTTGCCACTCTTTGCATATACCATGCTTTACCATGATTTTTATCCTCTCCTTTTTTTTTTTTTAAATCCCCTCCTTTTAAATCATCTGATTCCTCAACCTTATTCATTTTGAGCCAGGGAAAGTTACTGATTGCCTCCATGTCTTTATTTATAAAGTTGTATAATTTCATTCATAAAGACTTTTGAGAATGAAAAAAGATAACAATGTGTAGGGCATTTTTAGGAGAGATTGTAATACATAAGTGCTCTGTAGGTGATAGTCTTTAGCTATATGCTTTAAACATCTGACTTAGGTTTACCAAAGTCAGAAGTACTTCCGTCAGAGTGCTGGTAGTACAATTATACGCATGCTCTACTGCAGAGATTTGTTGTTGACTGAACAGGACAGACACATTTTCAGCTCTCACAACTCAGTGACCAGTATAGGCTTACATGAATTTCTCTCTCTCACCTCTATGTATCCGTCTATAAAAATCATACGTAATAAACATATATACGATTTTATTTTTAATGGTCTAACATCATGTTGTTTTGATGTTTCTGTAGGCATTTCTTTCTTTTTCTTTTTCATTTTACAGACAGACCTTTTGACTGGTAAGTAGAACATCAGATAGAAAAGGTCATAATATTAACCCTCACTTAGAGAGTTATGTTTACTACACTCAGTAAGTCAATATTCTAAAGCTCTAAAGCAAATTTCAAAACAAAAGCTCCTCTTTCTTTATAGTTGAAAATTCTCACTGCTTAGTATATAAATCAAGGCTTTCTCCTTTTGCTCTAATTTTTCCTATTCATCACAGTCTAAATACCTTCTGAACGATGATGCCTTTCCTTCATTCTCCACAATGTTAGGCACTTTCACTTGCTTTATACAGGGGTCCAGCACAAATAATGCCCCTTTTTTGTTACAAAATCAGAAGTATATAATTCTGTAACATAATAATATCACACTCAAGCATACCATATGACATTTTAGGTGAAATGTTCAAATTAAAACTATAGATTACTGCACTCATATTATTACCCTACCAACCACACTTAAGCAGGCATTACTTCTGCTGGACCCTTTAGATCTTACCACATCATTTTATAATGTTTACAATGGTAATTTATGATAATATTTCTTCTTTTCTTTTGGACTAAATGCTTTGGAAATTGCTTATCTTAGCTCCTCATGCAAAGCCTGACACTTGGTGAAAAGTAAAAAAAAGTTTGTTAAATTATCAAGTCAATGACAACTTTGACAACATAAGAAACATTTCAAGAGAAAAGTCCCTATTCTATTTTTAATCAGGCTCTATGGAGGCACTGTTTATTCTTTATTCTGTCTTTCGTCCTTAAAGTACATTCCTACTTTTGGAAGAAAAATAGACCTTTCATGGCTGTTTATCTCATTGCTTCTTAAAGAAACAGGCTTAGATTCTGTGAAAATTTCAACTCTTTTCGTAAGTGTTTTAGAGACTCAGAAACAAAAATATCCTGGCCTATGAGAAGTGTAATGAGTCCCAACATGGCCATTTTTGATGGGGATTTAACTGCTTTGTTTGTGAGCTTTAGCTAAGGAAACAGATTACCTTCATCATGTGCTAGTAACCCAGAGTCAATCTAAACTGCTCTGCCACGGAAAGGCATCATGGGGATGCCAGCAAACACCCTAAAAGCTGCATCCCCTAAACCTGTCAGCTGGGGAACAAAAAATTATTACTGGCACCAAACTGCTACTCAATACACTTCTTCCTTATTCAAAAACTTAAAACCAATCAATAAATCATCATGGAAACATTTCGAAATTTAAATCCCATTTCCATAATAATTGAGATATTTGCATAGAAAATATTGCCCACTGAATGTCTAAGAATCCAGGTAATAGCAGAAATATAATGAAAGAGAATATTTTTAAATAGATTAAATTGTTATACTGTCACAAATGTCAAAATATTACTTAATGTTATTTTATCACCAAACTTTCAGTGTATATTTGTGTTTCCTGTAAATT
Source organism: Glossophaga mutica (assembly GCA_039655065.1). Taxonomy (NCBI): domain Eukaryota; kingdom Metazoa; phylum Chordata; class Mammalia; order Chiroptera; family Phyllostomidae; genus Glossophaga; species Glossophaga mutica. The sequence continues at coordinate 166,861,753 of CM077304.1, read as the reverse complement.
TTTGCTTTCCTTATTTTCACAATGTATTTGTCCCTACTAAGTGATGTTATCTTTTCACTATAAGCTTTAAAAGTTTTGAGAGCTTTATTTAAATGTTTGATGAATATACTTCTGCCCACTCTTCCACCACCAACACACAATACTAAAACATTATGAAGGCAATAGTCACTGTATATTAAAAATGTAAGGAAATGAATGTGATTGTCATATATAAAACCATAAGGCAAATTTCAACTTTGTAAGAAATGTTAAAAAAATTCTTTTATGTTTACTCAACAAATGGTTCCTAAAAGATTTTCCTTGAAGCAAAGCAATTTAATTTTCCTTTTCATATTATTCTCAGTGGTTGTAAACTTAATTAGCTTTGTATGTTGCACATTTATTTGCATTCATGATAAATTTAATCTTTTCTTAGCATACCTTTTGAAATCAAAATACGAGCTAAGAAGATGTAAGTTTGATTAGTGGAACAAGAACAATAACAAGTAATCATAGTGATGAGATGTTAATTGGTGTCTGGGTGGTTCTATTCATAGTAACAATAGGACATAATATTTCTGTGTCCTTTACTGTTCAACAACACTTTGCCAGATTATTTATTGTAAGTACAATTACATTGTACTTGTAATTCACAGGTATCTTAACAGCATACTAGGACATGAATGGAATAAAAAGCCTTTTATTGAAAAGGGAGGCAGTGTTTGTCTTGCCAAAACTTCCTTTTCTTAAATTTTGAAGTTCAAAATGAGAAAGATTTGAGGATTTTAATATCTAGGTTAAAAATCTAGGTTAGTGTAATTGCATTTAGGTATTGACCAATTTGCTGAACAGGAAGCATATTAATTGAAATGCACATACATTTTCTTTTCATTGAAGTTGGTTTAAGTAATTTTAGCGTGGAACAGTATATTATGTCAAGAAAAGAACAACCAAACCTATAGAAAAGTTAGCAACAGTTCATTTGAACCAAATTTTTGTAGACATGCCAGAAACAAGATCTCAAGAGATTGAGAAAATGTTCTGGTGAATGACAGTTTTTCAGTTCTTTTTATTCATTAGAAGCTAAGGAGAAAACATAAAGAAGACACATGAAATTCACTGGTGGTTAATTAATTAAATGGGAGAAAGCAATGTGGGGAAATCTCTAGAACTGGATAAAAAGCAAAATGGAGAAATACATACTTTCTTTACACTGGTGGGTACAGTATAGTTAATAATTAACTTTTCAGCTCAGGGAGATGGTGTGTGGGAAACAAGATAGCAATGACCGCTTCTGTGGTTTTGTCTGCTGGTGATTTGTGCTATATTGCCCATGGATGTGGCTTCCAAGGGTCTAGAAAAGAAAATTACTCTGACATTTTCTAAACGTATGTTACAGAAAACAGACTGACAGCTGTCAGAGTGGAGGGGTTTGGGGAAACTGGGTGAAAAAGGTGAAGGAATTAAACAAAGAAAAAACAAAAACAAAACTCATAGACATATAACAGAATGGTGATTACCAAAGGGAAAGGGGGGTGGGAGGATATAAAGTGGGAATAAATGGTGATGGAAGGAGACTTGACTCAGGATGGTGAACATACAACACAACACATAGATGATGCATTATAGACCTGTACACCAGAAACCTATATATATATAATTTTATTAACCAGTGTCAACCCAAGAAATTCAATAAGAAGGGTATGTTACCTAGATACATATGAATAGTGGACAGGAATTACTTAAAAGGCAAAGATTAACTTTCGCTGAGGAAACTCTAGGCCTGGGATGTAACTACCCACCATGATCTGCCCAATTAGGAATTTGTGATCTGACCACCCTGTGAGGTTACTTTCTGTTGCTGAGTATGCTGTCAGGCCTGCCATGGGGCCCCTGAGCTTGCCAGGCTTACCACAACTCCTGCTTCATTCACGCTTTGGTGCAACTGTTGAGAAGGAATCTTGATTGGCTGCCTCACATGCCAGCATAGCTAGTGGATACTTTTCTCTTTATCAGTTCATCCAAAAGTAAAATGGATTGGTCATTATTTAGCAAATTATATTTTTCTATAGCAGATTTAGACAATTACAGGGTGAATGAGGAATGAAAACATTTGCAGTCAGACTACTTCAATTTATCTACGTGTATAACTTCATTTACCAGGTAATGATCAATTCTTAAACATTTTTAATGATTTTATAAACTCTGCCTTAAATCTGTTATAAATGTGGAGAAAACCCATTGTAAATAAATAAGCTAAGAAAGCTTATTTATTTCTTGAATACAATAAAAGGTTCTGTTTATTTTGTTAAAATATTGATTGCAATTATAATTGGGTCCCTCTATATACATGTTTATTAGAAAACTTGAAATGATACTGCTAACCTTAGATTTTGTTATAGCACCATAACATTGGTAATAATACTGAAATCATGGCGATCATTTATTGCTTTCTATGTTGCAGGCACTATAGCAATCACTTTAAGTACATATCACATTTTGTCCTCCCTCAAATTCTAGAGAATCAGTCATTATACCCAATTTACAGATAAAAAGCTGGAATCATCAAGATTAGGTAACTTGTCTAAGATTTTGTTGACGGGAGAGACCTGGTTCTTCTTGCTGATGCATGTAAAGAATTACATATCAGCAAATCTTGTAGTATGAAATCAGTTTATTAGTGGTCCGTTCCCATGAATGAGAACAAGACTGGATAGAGTAGGGGGTGAAAGGCAAAGTTTCAGGGCAAAGCGGGGTGAGAAAAGTTAAGAGTGGCTGAAGGCCAGGATGGCAAGTCCCTGGGCAGCCTGAGGCGGGGTGGCCAGAGACCCTGTGGCCTGAGAGCCAAGAGCACCCTGAGCCTCCGCGAGACGGAGGGAGAGAGAGAGAGAGAGAGAGAGAGAGAGAGAGAGAGAGAGAGAGAGGGAGGGAGGGAGGGAGGGAGAGAGAGAGGGAGAGAGAGGGAGAGAGAGGGAGAGGGGGGCGGAGAGAGAGAGAGAGAGTCCTTTGTTCTCAGGACTTATATAGTTGGTGGGATAGGAGGAAAAAAAAGTTACATATTGATTAACGGGTACATGTGGTGCCAGCTTTCCTGGGGGAATGTGATTACCCCAAACTTAGGTATGTGTGGGGGTCTGTTAGCCCGAATCCTTATCTTGCTCCAGACCCCATTTGTTTATCTTGTTGTAAAACCAATAAGTGACAGGAGGCAGTTAATTAAAATTGGGGCACTTTCCAAAGTTATTTACGGGCTCTTTCTGTAAGCATCAGGGACTACCTCGTAAAACAGATAGTGACCAGAGGTAGGCAATTAACCAAAGTTGTTTTATGGGCTTCTTCTTTGGGCACCAGGAACCCTCTCCCACATTCCAGGCCTTGGGATGAAAAGCACAGTTTCAATCCCAGATAATAGAAATGTTACATAGAATTTCAAGGACTTCCCTTCTTTCTCACTAACATAGTGTTTCTTGTGATGTTGGAACACCTGGCAATATTATCAGACCAGGCTCAGGACTGCTGAGTTAGCGTGTGAGACATGTCTCCCTCCTCCTCTCTGCCTTGGTTTACTATTTATTCTACTTAATTGGTAAAAGATGTTTCCTGGCAACCAGGATGCTAAATGCTGGACAGTAACAGTATTGCAGTCTCAGAGTTCTTCCTATGCTGTCTCCTGCTTCAATTTCCTAATTAATCAATGTATGTACTTTGTAAAATAATTGATTTTTAAATTTGTAGTTACACTCACTTTTTATAAACAAACATAAGTCAGAAAATACGAGCTTGAGCAAAGTAAATAAATGGGATCTCTTGTGGGGACGGGTCTGCCCACAGGGCTCCACCCAGCAGTCAGGGATGAGAATAAGTCTACCAAGACAAGATCTGCCTGGGGAGGAAAGTTAGCCCATCTCTCAAAGGAGAAGGGCCAAGCACCTCTTCCTTAATGGGCTTTTATTGGGTCATTTTGCATAGGAATACAGGCTCATTAATCATTGTCAGGCAGTATGGATCAAACAATAGATGACAATAGATAACGTACAAAGAACTCTGAGGGCCTATTTTGAGTCAGGGTCAGATAGCTAAAGAGCAATAAAACCTTGAGGAACAAACTCACTTTTTGCTTGGACCCTTATTTAATTGAGAGCATTCTAAACAAAGCAGGTTTCACAGGATTTTATGTATTCTTTCTTAGGCCTGATCGCCCTAGGGAACTTGCCCTTTCCAGCATAGGGCTACACCCACCACCAGCATTGTTTCAGGATTAAGGCTTTGTCTCAGCCCTAAATGAGGCAAGGCAGCCAAGAGATTATGAGGCTTCGTGCAGGCAGACAGAATGAGGACTCAAGCTATGTCCAAGCTGAGGGTCCATCACCCCCTTTTGCTATAGCCCCCGAGTCCTTCCTTGGGGCCTCCACATGATCGTGCCTGTCTTACATCATTCCCCCCCTTGAGGAATTTTACCCATTATTGGCTAACCAATCAAGCATTGGGGGCCAGTTATGGATGAAGTAAAAGGAGCAGATGTGGCGCTCTTGCCAGGGAGATCAGCTTTGTCTCCTTCGTGGCTAACAGTTGGAAGGTTGCTCACTCAGCCTTAGCTATGAGGGGATTACAGCTCCTGAAACTAGGCAGGGGGGTTCCTAATAATCTCCTAGAAGTAATAACTGTTAACAATTTGATGCTTTTCTTCACATATACGCATATAAGCATATTTTTACTAAAATGGATCATGTGATACTAGTTATTTGTGTTTTTGTCTTATTTCCATTGAAGAGTTATTTTGATTATGTTTTATCGAAAGTGCATATAAGGTTACTTTGTTTTTTCTCTTGGCAACCTAATAAAATATTGCATAATTTTATGTGGGAGACCCTTCTGCACGGCATGGGCCTAGCTCCCACTTGGAGATGCACAGGACCCACGCCCACAGATAGGTTCTCTTGTGGGAAATCAGGTTTGCAATATACCTAAGCCGATCTGAGTCTTGCTGAAACTCCCTCACCCTGGATTGGGATAGCAAGTGCTTATTGTAACTTCCTAAAATCCATGCTAAACCTTGCAAGGACAAGTGTAACTGGTTCACCCACTTTTCTCTTTTCATTTGCTGATATCCTTCTTCTGTGATGTGATTATCGGCATTGGCTCCTTTGTTGTCTATAAAAGGTAACCACCTTTAGCGAACCTATGCATAGTGAGTGAGGACCATCAGGTAATGTGAGGAGAAATAAAATAAAGGCCTGTCATGGTGGAGGCTGCAGCTTTTCTCCCCTTGAGAGAAAAGCTATGCTGTCCTTTTTCCTCCACCGGACTTGATAGTCTGTGTGAATGTTTTAATTCATCCATAATGAGGCAGACACTGCTGGCCGGTGTCTGCATCAATTTTATCATCATTAAACTAGTGCCCAGTGTATTGACATTTAAGTTTCTTTCATATTTCCTTCTACAAATGATAATTATGTTATTTGTGCATATACTTATTTGAATATATCTGCCAGAATTTTTGCAGGTGGAATATCTGGGTCAAGTATTAAACATGAACTGAAAAAATTATTTTATTTAAAATTGTTTTTCTTTTATTGATTCAAAAGAGAGGGAGAGGGAGGGAGAAAAAGGGGGAGAGAAACATCTATGTGAGACACAAACATCAATCAGTTGCCTCTCATGGGCACCCCAGCAGGGGATGGAACCTGCTACCCAGGCCTGTGTCCTGACTGGACTGGAACCGGCAATGTCTCAGTTTTCGGGATGGCACCCATGCATTGAAAATCTTGATAAACACTTCCAGATCACCCTCCAAAATCATTAAACAAATTAAGATGCTATCCAAAAGTTTTTTTTTAATCCAATTTTCCACACTCTTTCCAATATTGTCTCTCTTTAATCTTGTCATGGTAAGTGAAGAGTAATGGTTTGAAATCTGATGTGGTAAATTATTAATAGTTTTGTACTGTAATTATTGTGTGCTGTAGTTTCTCTATTTCTTTGTTATATTATTTATGTCAGGTTATTTATATTTATAATTTTGATTTTGATTCAAAATGTTATTTCTACTTGCGTATTAGTCCTTTTGTGTGTGTTGCCAATATTTAATAATTTTTACTCTCTTTGGATGTATGTTTTTCTCTATGAAGAAATTTTTAGGAAATCAAACATGTTGGTATTTTCTTTTGTACTTTCTGTATTCTGTAAGAAACTTGGAATGGCCTTATGAAAAAAAGACTTTGCTAACTGAGAAAGAAAGCCTTTGTAGCTGTACATTATTCCCAAGATTTAGAAGGGGAACAGGGCAGGGAATCTAAAAGCTGACTAAGGTATGCAATCTCTGAACCCTAATAGTTTGCGTATTTAGATTAGCTAAGTAACCCCTTGTAGGCTTGGCTCAAGTGTATATAATAAACTTACTACAAACTTATTAAGAACTTTATTTCCTCTATATGTGTGGCATTTAGACTAGCCAGATGCTTGCTTGCAGTTTTGCACTTATATGTGTTTAATAAATAAACTTGCCATCTCATTTTCACTATACATGTTTGTCCCTTGCTTGAATTATTCTCTTGGGAGCAAGATAAGTACTAAGATGGGGAGGGAGCTTTTTGACTTGATTCTCTTTCTCTCCATCTGTAACAATGACACTGTCAGAAGAGAGACTCAGCCTAATATTTTGATGAATACAAATCTACATGATGTGGGGTGAAATGTGATTTGAAATTTCTAAAGTCCATTTCATGGAACCTGGATATGAAGTCAACTGGGAGAAAGAATGAACCAAAATATCAAGACAAACCATATCCTGGTAGTTTAAGTGCATCCCCAAATCAACACATATATAAAGCCTTTAAAGTTGAAGTTTTCTAATGCATAAATGCACTCCTTTTTAAATTCCCAGTTTGAATTGTAATTTATGCCTTTAAAGCACCCTAACTTACATAGAAGGTACAAGATTGTTTCCAAATAATTTGCCATTTAAAAGTGACTAAAAGATACATTTTCTCTTTTTGTCAACTTTGTACTTTCAAAGATCAAAGGTATTTTAAGCTATTCCACATCCCATGCTATTTATGATGGATTTACTGTGTCTTGGGACCATATAATTGACATTAACTTTCTGAAAATTTTAGAGTACAATAAACTAAAATTATGAGTATTGCCTTTAAGGCATTTTTAGATGGGATGAACAAAATAGTTATAATTTCATTCAAATGCTGTAGTTATCAATTGCTATACAAAATGTCTGTTCCCTATTAATCTGAGAATGGCTGGCTTATTTTCATTATAGTCTCAGTTTCCCCTCTTCCTTTTCTCAGTTTTGTACAAATTTTCTCTCTGCCTCAATGACAGGCATTTGGTAACTCTGGTAAGTTACATCTCAATTTCATTCTAGGTAGAAAGTGTGAAAAGCTCCCTGCTTTGAAGTGAGAGATCTAGATGCAAATTAAATTCTGGTCATTTTTTAAACCTTCTATCAGAAGTGGAAGATAAAAATGGAGGTTATATTGTTTGCTGCTGTGGCAGTTTGGCAAGCAATATAATAGAACAATGAATATTTAGAAAGACAGGCAGTAGCCTGACTTCAGCATCTAATGTTTAGTTGGGTGTGTATGAGAGAAAGTTCAACAGTGTCTTTGGTAGCAGCAACAACAGAATCCTGATGGCTGAATTTGATCTTCATTCCTTTTAATCTATTTATCAGCACCTACTTCTCTGTATTAAATGGCTTTCTGCTTGAAACACCTACAGTGGCTTTTATTTTCTGCTTTCTTCTGTGAATGATATGTCAGATTATAGATTCTGACTGTCTAGAAAAGAAGTTGGTAGATTAAAAAAATAATAAATTATATGTTAAATGTTATCTGAAAAAACCCCCACCATACTGTGATATTATCGACAGACTTATATTAATATTTCCTGAATTGATCTTTTCTTGTATTTCTATATGGAAACTTTTTATGTATATAATATAAAACATGCAAAGATTATATGTGCCTGAAATTACTATAATTGTACAATATTATAACAGTAAATGGTTTTATTTCTCTGCAAAATGCTAGATCACTTTTTGAGATATACTCCTGATTATAAATGAGTATTACTGAAATGCAATCAAATAGGGTATCCTACCTATTATTCTTAAATTTATTTGTTCATGAAATGTATTTAATCTGGAAAATGGATTAAGTCAAAAGTACCAAGGTAAAAACCTTGGTAAGAAATAGTCTTGTAATACAGAAAAAGTGCCTCCTTCAAACTTCATTTTCTTTAATTTTTCTCTGTAAAATATCACAGAAGATTGGTACAGTCCAAATAAGTTCCAGAAATAATCCATATGAGGCTTGGATCTTTGTACTATGAGTACAAGTATTACTGAATCTTGACCCAAGGGGTTTTTATTTAACCCTCACCCTCCAATGTATAAAATGGTTTGACAAGAAGCATGGTGTGATAGACTGAATGATGACTCTAGAAAGATATCTACTGTATCATCACAGGAATTTATGACTTTTACCTTGTATAGAAACACGATTTCCCAGGTGTGATTAAGTTAAGGATCTGCGTGGGAAATTATCTTTTCAGTGCTTTGCTCAGACTCCTGTAACAAAGTACTGCAAACTGTGTCGCTTAAGCAACAGAAACAGTGCCTCACAGTTCTGGAGTCTGGAAGTCTGGATCCAGGTGTTGGCAGGGTAAGTTCCTTCTGAGGATTATGAGGGACAGTCTGATCTACGCTGTTCCCTAACTTCTGGTGGTTTGCTGGTCATCTTAGGTGTTCCAGTTCTAGTAGAGTCTTCACCCCATGCTTGCTTTTATCTTCACATGTTGTTCTCCCTGTGTGCCTGATGCTTGTGTCCAAATTTCCCCTTTTTTATAAGGATTGTTTTATCAATTGTACTGGATTAGTGTCCATCCTGATGATCTCATCATTATTAATTACATATGCAATGACCCAATTTCTAAAAAGAGTACTGGAGTTTATTACTGAACCAACATATGAATTTTGGTGGATAAAATTCAACCCATAAGCATTCTGGATAATCCTGATGGGCCATAAATAAAAGTCCTAACAGGAGAGGGCAAGAAGGTCAGAAGTGGGTAGTGGGTGGTGTGATGACGATGAAACCAAGAAGTTGGAGTGATGTGAGGAAGGAATCATCAGTCAAGAAATGCAGATGGCCCTGATTGGTGTGGCTCGGTGTATTGAGCTCTGGACTGTGAAGCAAAGAGTCACCAGTTCTATTCTCAGTCAGGGCACATGCCTGGGTTGTGGGCCAGGTCCCCAGTAAGGGGTATGTGAGAGGCAACCACACAATGATGTTTCTTTCCCTCTCTTTTTCTCTTTTCCCCCTCTCTAAAAATAAATCAAATCTTTAAAAAAAAAAAGAAAGAAAGAAAGAAAGAAATGTAGGTGGCTTCTGGAAGCTAGAAAAGGCAAAGAAACAGGTTGCCTCTAGAATCTCCAGAAGGAAATGCAGCTTTGTAAATACTGACTTTTGCCCAGTGAAACAAACTTCAGACTTCTGGACTCTAGAACTGTAACAGAAAATATTTGTTGTTTTAAGCAACTACATGTGTGGTAATTTGTTACAGTAGCAAAATGAAACTAATATGTTTAATGATTTTTTGTTTTAAAATTATTTTAAATAATTTCTTGTTAATAATTTAAAAATCATTTCAATTGTTTGAACAAATGAGCATTAACGTACAACCTTAGAAGAACTTTACTGAGTTATATATGTTGTACATTGTATTCTTCTAGAAGAAAATGCTTACATTCTTAATATGATTTGTTCCTAAATGTTTTTCTCTCAAATTTAACCAGTTACTCTATTCTAATGAATGTGCTGTTTCATAGTTATTTAAAGATTTCCTACTTGACAGCCCCATGTGTCTTGGATTTAATATCTATCTTTGACATTGTGTATTTATTTTATAAAACCAATTATCCTTTGATTACAGCTACATAGTATTTACTTAGAAATACATTGCATTACTTGTTTATTTCTGTTATTTAAAACATAAATCTCTAAAACAACAGGATTTAGAACTGTTTTTGTATCTATTTTATAGATAAGAAATTTGAGCCTCAGAAAGCATTCTGTTTCATTGATGGCACAGTTGATTAGAGATTCGATATGGAAGACATAAAAAGACCTCTGCTTTCAAATATTTTTTTCATAAGTACTACTTCAAGAACAACTATAAAGGACACATGGACAAAAACCAAAGGGAGGTGAAATCAGGGGTGGGAGGTGGGGATGGCTGGAGTGAGGGCGAGTGGGGGGACTGCAGACAACTGTACTTGAGTAACAATAAAACAAAAAGTTAAATCAATAAAAAAATAAGTACTATTTCATTTTCTTACAGCTGATAACATTATCTCCCTGTGCCTTTTCTTTAGCAAAATATATACAAGAAATTCACTGTTTTTGTATTTTCTCTGTAAAATATCATTTTATTTTCTAACTGACAAGACAGTCTGTCCTCCAATCATTTCTCAAAATGCCTTATAGCAAAATGAAGTAGTGCAAAATCATGGTTGGTTCTAAAATAGATTAGGGTTCAATTTCTAGTCCAATTATCAATCAGTTGAGTGACCTTCGGAAAATTGTTTAATGCATCTGTGTTTCAGTTTTAGCTATACAAAAGGGGGAATAATAATACTTGCCAATTATAGTTGCTGTTAAAATTTAAAATGCTAGCTATTACTAAGATTTAAAGTGTATGGAACCTGTATGAGAATATAGTAGGATCCGAAGATATTGTAGTCAATATTACCGCAGTTGGGGTCACTCCACAGGGTGGGATCTTTTAAATATTTATCTACAACTCCTATTTCTCTTAAATTACACCCAAAGTTCTGACTTCCGCTCATTCTATTATTTTGATGTTTACTGAATAGGGCTGCTAGGAACACTTACGTACAAATCTGCCCTGGCTGATGCAGCTCAGAGGTCTGAGCTCCGCCTAAAGGTCACGGGTTCACGTTGATGTCAATGTTTTTCTCTTCCTCTTTCTCCCTCCCTTCTCCTCTCTCTAAAAATGAATAAATAAAATATTTTAAAAAATAAAATGTATGTGCAAATCTTTGAGTTGACAGACAAAGTTTTCATTTCTATTAAAATACATAGGAGTGGAATAGCTGAGTCACATAGATGCTGTGTGTTTAATTTTTTAAGAAACTGCCAAATTAATTTGCAAAGTGATTGTATCATTTACATTCCAAAAGTCACTTTATAAGAGTTCTAGGTGTTGAATATCTACATCAGTACTGGGTATGGTGAGTGCATTTAGTTCTAGGTGTGTTAGTGGTTGTGTGATAGTATCTGATGGCAATTTTAATTTACATTTCTCTAATGATTAATGATGCTAAGTATTTCTCGTGTGCTTATTTTTCTTCAATTTATTATCTTTGGTGCAGATATTCATGTCTTTTATCCATTAAAAATTGGGTTGTCTTATTTTAGTATCAGTAATGCTGACTTTCTATATAAAACAGAAAGTATTACATTTCCTCAACTTTCTGGAAGAGTATATATAATTTTGTACTTCTTCCTTAAATGCTTAAATGTATAATTTACCAGAAAAGCCATCTGGGCCTAGAGTTTCCTTTATGAGAATTTTTTTAAATAATAAATTCACGTGAATGACTAGATATAGGTCATCTTTCTAGTTATATTTCTTCTTTAGTCAGCATTAGTATTTAGTGTCATTTAAGAAATTTAACCATTTTATCTCAGCTGTCAGGTTTATTGGCAAATTTTTTTCATAATATTTCTATGTTATCTTTCAAATATTTGTAAAATCTGTAGTGATATTACTTTATCATTTTCGATATTTACAATTTGTGCCTTCTTCCATTTTTCCCAATTAGCCTGGCTAGAAGTTTATTAATTTTATACAAAATGTTAAAGAGACTTATCTAAGAAATTGAAGAAGATCAAAAACCATGAACAATAAAATGACAACAAACTCATAACTATCAACAACTGAACCCCCAAAACAGAAAAACAATGAAAATGAAAACTAAGCAAACAATTAGAACAGGAACAGAATCAGAGGAATGGACATGACATGCAGGGTTTTCAGTGGCGAGGGGGGAAGCAATGTGGAGGAAGGTATGGGGCATAAGAAGCATAACTGATAGGCATAAAATAGATGTGGAGAGGTTAAGAATGGTATATGAAACAGAGAATTCAAAGAACTTATATGTACAACCCATGGACATGAACTAAGCGGGGAATGCTGGAGAGTTGGAGGTGCAGGGTGGAGAGGTGAAAAAGGGGGAAAAAATAGGAAAACTGTAATAGCATAATCAATAAAATATACTTAAAAATAAAACATAAAAAAAGTTTATTAATTTTATTGATATTCTCAAAGAATCAGCTTCTAACTTAACTAAATTTTCTCTATTAATTTTTGTTTTTTCTTTGTTTTATGGACTTACAATTACTCTTTCTACTTTGAGTTTCATATCCCTTCTTTCTGCAATCTTTTTAAAGGTGGAATATGAGATCATTGATTTGAGATTTTCTTTTTCTTTTTCGGTGTAGATATTTAATTTTACAAATTTTCACCTAAGTATCCTTATGTCCCTGGGATAAACCTTACTTAATTATAATGTATAATACTATTTTGATTGCTAGATTTGTTTTGCTATTGCTTTATTATGAATTTTTGCATCTATGTTTATAAGGAGTATTGACCTATTCTTTTCTTACAATGTTTTTTATTGTAGTATTAGGTTAATGTTAGACTCGAAAGGAGTTGAGAAGTATTCCCTCCTGTTCTAATTTGGGGAAAACTGTGTGTAGAACTAGCATTATTCCTTCCATAAATACTTTGCAGAATACATGAAGCAGGCATCAGGGCATAATGCATATGGGAATATTTTTCACTCCACATTCAATTTCATGTTTGACATCGGTTTATTAATTTTATTTATTTCTTCTTAAGTGAGCTTTGCTAGATTGTGTCTTCCAAAGAATTTATTTGCATACAGTTGTGTATCATGTTCTCTTATTACCTTTTAATGTCTGTAGGATTTGTAGCTAGCCTCCCCTTCTCTTATGCCTGCAAACAGTAAATTTGCCTTCTCTCTTATTTCTTGGTCAGTCTGGATACAGCTGTATCGGTGTTTATCAGTCTCTTCAGAGTCATCTTGGATTTCACTGAGTTTTTCGCTGTTTTTCTCCTGTTTACTCTTTCACTGATTTTTTTCTTATATCTTTATTATTTCCTTTTTCCCTCTCTTGTTGTGGGCTTAATTTGCCTTCCTTTCTCTATTTTATTTTTAAGGAGGAAGCTGAATCCGTTGATTTGAGACATGTCTTGTTTTCTAACATAAACACCATTCTCTAAATTTCCCTCTAAGTCTGCCCGAGAGAGCTCCCTGGCCTCTCGCAGTGACAGCGCAAACGTGCTTAGAGTCAGCGCAGTGCAGGAGTGTGCTCAATCCGGCTTCCTGCCCTCCCTCCAGGGGCACTTTACTTTCTCTTTATTGTTCTCCCAGTAGCAATATACCTTTTCCTGGAGCTGGTGGTGGGAAGGATTGCTGCATGTTTCTCTGCTCAGGGCTTTCGTTGTGGGCAGATAGGTATTCCTGTTTGTGACTTCAGGGGAGGCAGCTCTCACTTCTCAGCTTCCCCTCAGCAGCAGTTTCCCCTCACTGAAAATAGCGACAGTGTTGCCTTTTTATCCAGAGGGGACACACAGGTTTGGCTTCTAACCCTGCATTAGAGTTAGTAGATCTTTTCTTGAACCCTAGTGTGGAGGGTCATTCCTGTTTCTCTCTGCACAGTCTAAGGCTTTGGCTTCCTAAAAGAGCAGGTTCAAGAAGTGGGTTGCTTCCAGGCTTGCCCTGAGAAGAGGAGGCTCCCTAAGATCTCTTGCTCTGCACCCAGGAGCACAGGGTTAGAGCCAGGGAAGAGTGATTTGAGTGGGTGTAGGCTCTGCTTTTGTCTAAGGCTCCTAGGGGTTCTAAAGTGTCATACTATTCCAATTATTGTGCACTTATGAAATTGTTTATTTATTTTTTTTTTAATTTTTATTTTAATTGTTGATCTTGTACAGTTTTCTGTCTTTTATTCTCACCCCAACCCACCACCCCAGCCCTTCCCTCCCATTTCCACCCCCCCATAGTTTTTATCCATGTGTCCTTTTTACTTGTTTCTGTAAATCCTTCCCCTTTTCCCCTGAAATTCCCTCCCCTCTCCCCTCTGGTGACTTTCAGCCTGTTCCCAATTTCTATGTCTTTGGTTATATTATGCTTGTTTCTTTGTTTTGTTGATTAGGTTCCTGTTAAAGGTGAGATCATATGGTATTTGTCTTTCACTGCCTGGCTTACTTCGCTTAGCATGATGCTCTCAAGTTCCATCCATGCCGTTGCATAGGGTATGAGCTCCTTCTTTCTTTCTGCTGCATAGAATTCCATTGTATAAATGTACCACAGTTTTTTGATCCATTCATTTACTGATGGGCATCTAGGTTGCTTCCAACACTTGGCTATTGTAAATTGTGCTGCTATAAACATAGGGATGCATAGTTTCTTTTGGATTGGTGTTTCAGGGTTCTTAGGATATAGTCCTAGCAATGGAATTGCTGGGTCAAAAGGTATATCCATTTTTAGTTTTTTAAGAAAAACCCATACTGTTTTCCATAGTGGTTGTACCAGTCTGCACTCCCACAAGCAGTGCACTAGTGTCCCCTTTTCTCCACAACCTCTCCAACACTTGCTGTTTGTTGCTTTGTTTATGAGGGCCATTCTGACTGGTGTCAAGTGGTATCTCATTGTTGTTTTAATTTGCATCTCTCTGATAGCTAGCGATATCGAGCATTTTTTCATGTGTCTCTGGATCCTCTGTATGTCCTCCTTGGAGAGGTGTCTGCCCAAGTCCTTTGCCCATTTTTTAATTGGGTTGCTTGTCTTCTTAGAGTGGAGTCGTGTAAGTTCTTTGTATATTTTGGAGATTAAACCCTTATCTGAGATATCATTGGCAAATATGTTTTCCCACACAGTCGGTTCTCTTTTTATTTTAATACTGTTTTCCTTGGCCATGCAGAAGCTTTTTATTTTGATGAAATCCCATTTGTTTATTCTTTCCTTTATGTCCCTTGCTTTAGGGGACATATCAGTAAAAATGTTGCTGCGTGGAATATCTGAGATTTTCCTGCCTATGTTCTCTTCTAGGACTTTAATGGTGTTACGGCTTATGCTTAAGTCTTTTATCCACCTTGAATTTATTTTTGTGTATGGTGTAAGTTGGTGCTCGAGTTTCATTTTCTTGCACAAAGCTGTCCAGTTCTCCCAACACCACTTGTTGAAGAGGCTATTTTTACTCCATTTTATGTTGCTGCCCCCTTTGTCGAATATTAATTGACTATAGACACTAGGGTTTATTTCTGGGCTCTCTATTCTATTCCACTGGTCCACGTGCCTGTTTTTATGCCAGTACCAGGCTGTTTTGATTACAGTGGCCTTGTAATACATTTTGATATCAGGTATTGTGATCCCTCCTGCTTTGCTCTTCTTTCTCAAGATTGCTGCCGCTATTCTGGGTCGTTTATGGTTCCATATAAATTTTTGAAGAGTTTGTTCTATATCTGTGAAATATGCCATTGGTACTTTAATAGGTATTGCATTGAATCTGTAGATTGCTTTGGGAAGTATGGACATTTTGATGATGTTAATTCTTCCGATCCATGAACACGGTATGTGTTTCCATTTATTTGTGTCTTCCTTGATTTCTTTCTTCAGTGTTGTGTAGTTTTCTGCATACAGGTCTTTTACCTCCTTGGTTAGGTTTATTCCTAGGTACTTTATTTTTCTTTTTGCTATATCAAATGGTATTTTTTCCTTGATTTCTACTTCTGTTGTTTCATTGTTGGTATACAAAAATGCCTTTGATTTCTGGATATTGACTTTGTATCCGGCTGTTTGGCTAAATTCATTTATTAGGTCGAGCAGTTTTTTGGCCGAGACTATAGGATTTTCTATGTATACTAACATGTCATCTGCAAACAATGATAGTTTTGTTTCCTCCTTTCCAAGTTGGATGCCTTTTATTTCCTTTTCTTGTCTAATCGCTGTGGCTAATACTTCCAATACTATGTTGAATAGAAGTGGAGAGAGTGGGCAGCCTTGTCTTGTTCCTGATTTTAGTGGAAAAGAATTTAGTCTTTGCCCGTTGAGTATGATGCTGGCTGTAGGTTTCTCATATATAGCCTTTATTATGTTGAGGAATGCTCCCTCTATTCCCACTTTGCTGAGTGTTTTTATCATAAATGGGTGCTGTACCTTATCGAATGCTTTTTCCGCATCTATTGATATGATCATGTGATTTTTGTCTTTGCTTTTGTGTATGTGATGAATTACATTTACTGATTTGCGAATGTTGAACCATCCTTGCATTCCTGGGATGAATCCCACTTGGTCGTGGTGTATGATCTTTTTAATGTGTTGCTGGATGCGGTTTGCCAATATTTTGTTGAGGATTTTAGCATCTATGTTCATCAGCGATATTGGCCTGAAGTTCTCCTTCTTTGTTGTGTCTTTATCTGGTTTTGGGATTAGGATGATGCTGGCTTCATAAAAAGAGTTTGGGAGTCTTCCATCATTTTGGATTTTTTGGAATAGTCTGTGGAGAATAGGGGTTAGCTCTTCCTTAAATGTTTTGTAGAACTCTCCTGTGAAGCCATCTGGTCCAGGGCTTTTGTGCGTCGGGAGTGTTTTGATTACTGATTCAATTTCACCAGCCGTTATTGGTCTGTTCAGACTTTCTGTTTCTTTTTCATTGAGTTTTGGAAGGTTATATTTTTCCAGAAACCTGTCCATTTCACCTAGGTTTTCAAATTTCTTGGCATACAGTTCTTCATAGTAATTTCTTACAATCCTTTGTATTTCTGCAGTGTCGGTTGTAATATCTCCTCTTTCATTTCTGATTGTGTTTATTTGAGTCCTCTCTCTTTTTTTCTTGATGAGCCTGCTTAAAGGCTTGTCGATTTTGTTGATCTTTTCAAAGAACCAACTCCTGGATTCATTGATCTTTAGGATTGTGCTTTTAGTCTCTATATCATTTAATTCTGCTCTTATCTTGGTTATTTCTTTCCTTCTACTTGCTCTGGGCTGTCTTTGTTGTTGTTCCTCGAGTTCTTGTAGGCGAAGGGTTAGGTTGTTTGTTTGAGATGTTTCTGTCTTTTTTAGATAGGCCTGTATCGCTATAAACTTCCCTCTGAGGACTGCCTTTGCTGTGTCCCATAAGTTTTGGGTCGATGTGAGTTCATTATCGTTTGTTTCCAGAAACTTTTTGATTTCCTCCCTAATTTCATTCTTGACCCATTCATTGTTTAATAGCATGCTATTCAATCTCCATGATTTTGAGGGTTTTGGGTTTTTCTCCTTGGGGTTGGTTTCTAGTTTCAGTCCCTTGTGGTCAGAGAAAATGCTTGGTATGATTTCAATTTTCTTGAATTTGTTGAGGCTTGATTTGTGTCCTATCATGTGGTCTATCTTTGAAAATGTTCCATGTGCATTTGAAAAGAAAGTGTATTTAGCTTCTTTGGGATGAAGGGCTCTATATATATCAGTTAAGTCCATTTCCTCTAGAGTGTTGTTCAGTGCCACAATATCTTTGTTGATATTTTGTTTGGAAGATCTGTCCATTTTTGACAGTGGGGTGTTAAAATCACCTACTATAATTGTGTTGCTGTCTATATCTTTCTTGAAGTCCTCTAAAATTTTCTTGATGTATTTAGGTGCTCCTCCGTTGGGTGCATATATATTTACAATATTTATGTCTTCTTGGTGGATTCTTCCCTTGAGTATTATGAAGTGGCCTTCTGGGTCTCTCTTTATGGCCCTTCTTTTGAAGTCTATTTTGTCTGATATGAGTATTGCTACCCCAGCTTTTTTTTCCTGACCATTTGCTTGGAAAATTTGTTTCCAGCCCTTCACTTTGAGCCTGTGTATGTCTTTTGTCCTGAGGTGGGTTTCTTGTAGGCAGCATATGTGTGGGTCATGCTTTCTTATCCATTCAGCTATTCTATGTCTTTTGATTGGGGCATTTAATCCATTTACATTTAAAGTTATTATTGATAGGTATTTATTCATTGCCATTTTCGTACCTGTGTTCCTCTGTCTCTTTCTCTCTCTGTCTTTTCCTTTCTTCCCTTAAAGCAGTCCCTTTAGTATCTCTTGCAGCATTGGTTTGGTAGAGGTGTATTCTTTTAGACTTCTTTTGTTTGGGAAGCTCCTTATTTGGCCTTCTATCTTGATTGAAAGCCTTGCTGGGTAAAGTAGTCTGGGTTGCAGGCCTTTGGTTCTCATTGCTTGGAATATTTCTTGCCATTCTCTTCTGGCTTGGAGCGTTTCCATTGAGAAGTCAGATGCTAACCTGATTGGGGCCCCCTTGTATGTTACTTCCTTTTTCTCCCTTGCTGCCTTTAAGATTCTCTCTTTGTCTTGGAGTTTTGCCATTTTAATTATGATGTGTCTTGAAGTGGGCCTGTTTGGGTTCCTTTTGATTGGGACTCTCTGTGTTTCCTGGATTTGTGTGGCTTTTTCTCTCACCAAATGAGGGAAGTTTTCCGTCATTACTTTTTCAAACAGGTTTTCTATCCCTTGTTCTTGTTCTTCTCCTTCTGGTATTCCTATTATACGGATATTATTCCGTTTCATGTTGTCTTGCATTTCTCTTAAACCCTCTTCATTCTTTCTAAGCCTCTTTTCCTTATCTTGCTCATTCTGAGTATTTTTTTCTATTTTGTCCTCCAACTCGCTGATCCGATCTTCTGCTTCGTCGATTCTGCTTTTCATTCCTTCTACTGTGTTCTTCAGTTCAGAGATTGTGTTCTTCATTTCCTCTTGGCCCTTGTTGATAGTTTCTATTTCCTTTTTCATGTTAATATAGTTTGCCGTGAGTTCATCATAACTTCCCTGTAGATTATGGTAGCTCTTTGAGAGCTCATTGAGCTTCCTGACAACCATTGCTTTGAACTCGATATCTGATAGTTGAGTTGCCTCTGTTTCATTTAGCATTCTTTCTTGAGCTTCCTCCTTTCCTTTCATTTGGGGATTGTTCTTTTGTCTTCCCATTGTTTGTAAGACTCTTGTTGTTAGCCTCAACTTCTTAAATTGATCTGTTCTGGCTCCCTGGGTTTGTGGTATGACCTTCTGTGGTAGAATATCTGTGAGATTCAATGGTGGATTCTCCTTCGGATATCCTGTTGTTCACTGCTTCCACTGACTCATCAGCTGGAATACCCTCTTTTGGGGGCCAACTCTGGATCTCCCCCCGCCACAGTTCCAGGCTTGCTTGTTTGTTTGTTTTGTCTCACTCGTGTGTATTTACAAAAAGAAGAAGGGGGAAAATAAAAAAAAGAAGAAAGGGGAAACAAGAGGAAGGTAGAAAAGATAAAAATTGAAGAGAAAGGAAGAGGGGATAAGAGAAGAAGGAATTCAAGGAAGGCAAAAGGAGTTGGGGAGTAAAGAAGAAGATATAAACAATGAAGAAGGAGTAGTTAAAAACTCATATAGATATACAGGCTTACAAACAAAAAGACACTAACAAACTGGCAAAACAAAAAAGAGACACGCACACAGACACCCCCACACAAATATAAGCAGCCAAAGGGTGGAAAAAGAAAAAAAAAAAAAAAAAAAAACAAGCAAAGCACAACAAAATATTTAAAAAAATAAAAATATATTAAAGAAATAAAAAAATTAAAAAATTATTAATTTAAAAAAAAAAAAAGAAAGAAAAGAAAAGGAAAAAAAAAAAAAAAACCCTCTTGTTGTTTTCAAACTTGCCAGCCGGTTTTTTTCAGGTCTTGCTGGCTGCAATGGCGGAGGGGTGATCTTACTGCTTTTCTCTGTGTTCAGAACTCAGTCCTCACTGTGCTATGTATCCCAGCGTTAGTGGGCACCTCTCCCCACAGGGTTTCCAGCGTGTGATCTGAACTTCCTGATGTGTGCGCACTTCTCCGAGGTTATGGGTGTGAGCTAGGTTCTCCAGACGTGCACAGCCGCCTGCCTTTGTCCCTGGGAGGCTTTCAGTGTTCGGGCACAGCTGCCTGCATTCGGATCTGAGAGAGGCCTGCGTTCCAGTTGCTATCCGGCGCCTGCACCTTGGGCCTGAGCTGTCCGCGTTGCGAACCCGCCGGTGAACTGGCGCCTCTGGCTCCACAGCTGTCTCCAGTGGCCTGCGCCTATGTTTTCGCGAGTGTCCACTAGCCCGAGACCGTGTGCGGTCCCCTGAGGGTGTCTATTTTCGTTCAGCTGTCTCACTTCGCCCGCGCCTCTGTCTCTCTTGGGGCGCCTATGCTTTCGTAGTCGCGCGCGCGGCGACCACGAAAACTCGGTTCAAAGTCGCGCAGTGACCTGGTGCGGGGCACCCACTTTCGCTCCCTCGCAGGGCACCCACTTTTGCTCGGGCGCAGTCGCGCGGTGGCCCCTGAGATCTCCCAGCCGGTTCAGCGGCTGACCCAGCTCCCTCCCCAGGGCCCTGGGGCAGGCTTGGCGGAGCGCCGGGCCGCGGCCTTGGCCGCCCCGTTCTCCGCGCGCTGGAACCCTGGGCTCTTATTGTTCCGAAGAGCTCTCCTTACCGCTTGTTTTTCAGTGTCCGCTACAATTTCCGACCTCTTATTCTCCAATATGCTGTATTACTGTTCCGTGTCTGTTCTGATCTTTACGTAGATTGATCTGGTTTTTCTCCCGTGTGTAGAGGGGGAGTAGGGTCTGCTCCCTCCTACCACGCCGCCATCTTCCCTTATCACTTATGAAATTGTTATTTTTCTTTTTATTTCAGTAGGATGGTGCAAACAAAAAGTAATTTTAGACTGTAATAGAGAATACAAAACATTTATTTGACCAAAACAGAGCTGAAAACCAGGAGCCACAGATTCAGGTAGCAACCTAAACTGTGTTCTGTGGGGACAGAGGGGAGGCCACAATTCAGAGTAAAAGTTCCCACCCAGCTTCTCAATTAGGCCTGTTTTATGTAAATTAGGTATCCCAATTGTGCAATTCTGATGGATCAGTATAGGTGCAAAGAAGAATACAAACTGTGCAGTTCTGATTAGATGGGGCAGGTCTCAGTCCTTGGTAGAAAGACAAATCAGGGTTTCCCTGCAGTGGTCCACTCAGGCTGTGAACGTGCCCGAATAGTGCAGGAAGCCTAGAGTTCACGTGAGGTTCTTTGTGTGCAGAGTATGCTCGTGGAAAGCCCTTTCAGCAGATGGCCTCTAGACTCTTATTCATAAAATTGGGCCCTCCAGTTTAGGATCAGGAGTCCACCTCAGCAGATTAATTCTTTGTTGGGGCTCACATTAAATGAATCTTTCTTCTCAGGTTCCACAGTGGCTGCTGCCTCCTCCTCCAGAGCTCTGTAAAAGGTAAAACAGTTTTTCCCTGTATCTCCTCAGGATTTATAACCCTTTGAAATTTGTTCATTTGGTTACCTTTTGACCTCAGCTCTCATAGTGGTTATGATTTTTCTTACTGTTTGTGTTGGGTTAATGTTCTCTTGTGGTTTTTATCTAAGCAGAAACAGAATGATCTATTTGATGCATTGATTAGGAAAAAAAGACTGAAAATCAATCTTGAAATAGATATTTTAAGAAATTAGAAGAAAAACATAAATCTGATATAAAGTAGGCAAAAAATAAAGCAAGAAAAATAGTAAGATAGAAAAAATATAAATTGGGATAAACAATCAAGTCAAAAGCGGCATTGATGATGAAATCACTATTAAAATGTATTAATCTCTGTCGAAAGAAAGAGAAAAAATGAAATTTATCAAACTTGAAATTAAAAAGGAAACAATAGTACAGAATCCGCAGGTATTCAAAAAGGTAATGAAGCTGAGATTACGAGCAAGTATTTGCTAGTTAATTTGACAATATACTTTAAGTGGAAAATTTCTTTTAAAAGCAAAATTCACCAAAATCAATACAAGAGCAAATAGAAAATATGAAGTCTTATAGTTAGCAAAGATATTGGATCCACAATTAAATCCTTCACATACATATATGTCCCACTACAGAAAATATGTCTAGATGATTTACTTTTGAATTTATGAAAATTTTACAAATAACATTAAAGAAAATAGAAAAATGGGAAATTTTTCTGCCTTGGTTTATGCATAATCTTGATAACAAAACCTGGACAGAAAAATTTTAAAACTCTATAAACCAATGACTCATAAACAAGGTTGGGATGACTCAAAGCAAAATACTGTAAAAATAATCAGGCAATATATAAAAAGATGAGACTTTGGGAATAAAGTGTGAGTGTTTCAGAGAATTTGAGGTTGATTTAACATTTTAAAATTAGCCAGTATAATTTCCCACAGTAAAGAAATAAGAGAGAGAAGCATAATCTTTTTTAATAGTAATAACATTTAGGAAGATATAACTCCTCTTTATGATAAAAAAAAATGTATGCCCTGACCAGTGTGGCTCATTTGGCTGGATGTCAGCCTGTGAGAGGAAAGATCATCAGCTCAATTCCCTGTCGGGATGCATACCTGGGTTGAGGGTTTGTCCCTGGTTTGGGGTGCATGTGAGAGGCAACCGACTGATGTTTCTCTCACACATGGATGTTTTTCTCCCTTTCTTTCTCTCTCTGCTCTCTCTCTAAAAATAAACAAAATTAAAAAGTATATTTGTAAGCAAAGGGTAAGCTTTAAATTAAAGATATCTACAAAAATATGGTATGTAGCATACTAATTGATTATAAATATTTAAACTTTCCTTCAATGACTGAGAATAAGGCAAAGATGCCACACTTGCCATGTTTATTGTTCTATATGTCATAGCTATGACAATGAAATAAGAAGAAAGATATAAAGCTTAAAATAGAAGAAATAAAACTGTGGCATTATTCACATATAACATGATGTGTAAAATAAAAAAATTCTAAAAAATATAAACATAAACTACTAGATTTAGACAGTGAATTTAGCAAGGAAATGAAATCAATTAAAAACTGAAATGAAATGTAGAATTAAAAATATGGAACAATAGCTTTGATACAAACAAACATGGAAATAAATCAAAGTAAAGAATCAGTGGGCTATATAGTCTGTATGAATTGGAAAAACTCAATTGCCAGTTTTCCCCAAATTGCTGTATAGACCTCACAGGTAGATACACAGTAGTTATGAAGTCCAACGCTCATTTTATTTATATACTTTATGCATTCACAGATTTACTTATGTTACATATATAAATGTAGTAGAAAATCTGGAGATATAATATAAAAGTGTCGTATAATAAGGACAAAAATTTTAAAATTAAAATGATTTCACACAAAGAAATAAATGAGATGAACAGAAATATTTTTGAAAACCTTAAGAGAAACAAACATCTTACTGGAAAAAATATAAATGGATTATACACATACCAAAATAGTGTTCAATTTCACATTTAATTAAAAATATATTCAATAAAATATTCAATAAAATCAATTTTCTCCTAACATGTTAACCAAAATTTATAATATCTAGTAGGTGTGTACATAGGTACTCTCATAAAATAGTGGTGTTAGGTGGCAGAACTTTTTGAAAGTAATAGGACAGTATCTTTAATTATTTAAAATATATATACCTTGTTTTCTCCTTCTGACCCATAGACATGGACAACAATGTGGGAGGAGTGGGGGTGGGCTGGGTGGAGGGGAGTAAGGGAGAAAAATTGGTACAACTGTAATAGAATAACAAAAAAAAAAAAAATAAGAACACTGAGAAGTTACTCCAAGAAGTTTTAATCACTCTCAAAAAATATATAAAATATGTTCTCTTTACCTAGAAAATTTTAGTCAAAATATGTTATTCTGAAACCTAGAAAAAATGTTTAATATTCTTTATAAGTTTTGAATCTTGGCTATTATTTTTAAAAATATGTTTTCTGCCACCTTTTATGTCTCTTCTGCTTCTTGGACTCAAATAATTAACACCTTATTTCTTTTGCTAATATTCCATAGATCATGTAGGCTTTTTACACTTTTTTCTTTTCTTTTTATTTTCCTTTGACTGAATTGCAAAAGTACTGTCTTCTAATTTAAAGATTCTTTCTTCTGCTTGATCCATTCCTTTGTTGATTTTCTCTATTGAATTTTTTTTCTTTTAGTCATTGTATTTGTAAGCTCCAGAATTTCTCTTTGGCTCTTTGTTAAATGACTTATTTCTTTTTGTTAAACTCATTTTTTTTGAATAATTTTGTGTGATTTTGTTGAATTGTCTTCCTGTGTTTTTTGTGGCTCATTAAGCTTCCTTAAAGTAGTTATTTTGAATTGTTTACAGGGCAAATTGCAGGTATCTGTATCTTTGGGGTTAATGAGAGATTGTTGTGTTTATCCTTTTCTGCATTATATTTTCTTGATTTTTCATGCTTTCCTTGAAGTTATATGTTATCTTCACTTTTAATGTAGCAGTTATTTTCTCCAGTTTTTGCAAAGGGACTCTGGAATGAAGTACCTACTTTCAGCCCTACTAGTGATCCTGCATCGTTCTCAGACCTTCTATGGATATGTCTGCTCCACATTTTTTGCTCCCTCTTATGACAGAATTTTTAAGATAGTATGCCTTTTTATTGACCCTGAAATGTATCTTGACAGGTGCTGACGGTGTCCCTTTTGCTTTGCCAAGGGTAGTGTTAAAACTCAAGTTTGTGGTTTCTCCTGTCCTGCAGATTTGGGGCAATTTTTGCATGTACTCACTAGATGGCTACCAAAGCTCAGTACCACTGCCGCTGAAAGTAGAATCAGGGAGGTGACCATGGGTTTGGGAGTATATGAGTTAGGTTCATGGAGTGCTGGTGGTGCTTGTGGACTAACCCGGGAAATCTGCAGGCAAAGCATGTCAGTGGGCTCTTTCATGGAATCTGTGACACAGCAGGATCCACTTCTCTGTAAGGCCCTCTGAGAGTCACATCTGCTGCTCTCTCAGAGTCTTCTCACCCTGCAGTCATGCAGCTTATGACTCAGTCCTCTGGATGGGTGAGAGAGAAATAAGTCTCTTTTTACAAAAAAAAAAATATTTTAATTGTTGTTCATGTACAATTTTCTGTCTTTTACTCCCATCCCAGCCCACCCCCAGCCCTCCCCACCTCCCTCTTATTTCTACCCCCCCCCCAGTTTTTGTCCCTGTGTCCTTTATACTTCTTCCTGCAAACCCTTACCCTTTTCCCCTGAAATTCCCTCCCCTCTCCCCTCTGGTCACTGTCAGCCTGTTCTCTATTTCAGTGTCTCTGGTTGTATTTTGCTTGTTTGTTTTATTGCTTAGGTTCCTGTTACAGGTGAAATTATATGGTATTTGTCTTTCACCACCTGGCTTATTTCACTTAGCATAATGCTTTCCAGTTCCATCCATGCTGTTGCAAAATGTAGGAGCTCCTTCTTTCTTTCTGCTGCATAGAATTCCATTGTGTAAATGTACCATAGTTTTTTGATCCATTCATTTACTGATGGGCACCTAGGTTGCTTCCAACACTTGGCTATTGTAAATTGTGCTGCTGTGAACATTGGGGTGCATAGGTTCTTTTGGATTGGTATTTCAGGGTTCTTAGGATATAATCCTGGCAGTGGAATTGCTGGGTCAAAAGGCAGTTCCATTTTTTGTTTTCTGAGAAAATTCCATACTGTTTTCCACAGTGGTTGTACCAGTCTGCAATCCCACCAACTAGGGTCCCCTTTTCTCCACAACCTCTCCAACACTTGTTGTTTGTTGCTTTGTTTATGATGGCCATTCTGACCGGCATGAAGTGTTATCTCATTGTGGTTTTAATTTGCATCTCTCTGATAGCTAGCAATACTGAGCATCTTTTCATGTGTCTCTGGATCCTCTGTATGTCCTCCTTGGAGAAGTGTCAGTTCAAGTCCTTTTCCCATTTTTTAATTTGGTGCTTGTCTTCTTAGAGTGGAGTCATGTAAGTTCTTTATATATTTTGGAGATTAAACTCTTGTCTGAGGTATCATTGGCAAATATGTTTTCCCATACAGTCGGTTCTCTTTTTATTTTAATACTGTTTTCTTTAGCTGTGTGGAAACTTTTTTTATTTTGATGAGATCCCATTTGTTTATTCTTTCCGTTATGTCCCTTGCTCTAGGGAACATATCAGTAAAAATGTTGCTGTGTGAAATATCTGAGATTTTCCTGCCTGTGTTCTCCTCTAGGACTTCAATGGTGTCAAGGCTTATATTTAAATCTTTTATCCACCTTGAATTTATTTTTGTGTATGATATAAGTTGGTGCTCGAGTTTCATTTTTTTTGCACGTAGCTGTCCAGTTCTCCCAACACCACTTGTTGAAGAGGCTATTTTTACTCCATTTTATGTTGTTGCCTGCTTTGTTGAATATTAATTGACCGTAGAGACTTAGGTTTATTTCTGGGCTCTCTGTTCTATTCCACTGGTCCATGTGCCTGTTTTTATGCCAGTACCAGGCTGTTTTGATTACAGTGGCCTTGTAATACAGTTTGGTATCAGGTATTGTGATCCCTCCTACTTTGCTCTTCTTTCTCAAAACTGCAGCAGTGATTCGGGGTCATTTATGGTTCCATATAAATTTTTGAAGTATTTGTTCTATGTCTGTGAAATATGCCATTGGTACCTTAATAAGGATTGTACTGAATCTGTAAATTGCTTTGGGTAGTATGGACATTTTGATGATGTTAATTCTTCTGATCCAGGAACACAGTATATGTTTCCATTTGTTTGTCTTCCTTGATTTCTTTCTTCAGTGTTGTGTAGTTTTTTGCATACAGGCCTTTTACCTCTTTGGTTAGGTTTATTCTTAGGTATTTTATTTTTCTTTTTGCTATATTGAATGGGATTTTTTTCTTGATTTCTGCTTCTGCTGTTTCATTGTTGGTATACAAAAATGCTTTTGATTTCTGGATATTGACTTTGTATCCCACTGTTTGGCCAAATTCATTTATTAGGTTAAGGAGCTTTTTTGCCACGTCTACAGGATTCTTTGTGTACACTATTATGTCATCTGCAGACAACGACAGTTTTGTTTCCTCCTTTCCGAATTGGATGCCTTTTATTTCCTTTTCTTGTTTAATCGCTGTGGCTAAGACTTCCAATACTATATTGAATAGAAGTGGTGAAAGTGGACAAACTTGTCTTATTCTTGATCTTAGTGGAAAAGATTTTAGTTTTTGCCCATTGAGTATGATGTTGGCTATTGGTCTCTCATATATGGCCTTTATTATGTTGAGGAATGCTCCTTCTATTCCCATTTTGCTGAGTGTTTTTATCGTAAATGGGTGCTGTACCTTATCAAATGGTTTTTCAGCATCTATTGTTATGATCATGTGATTTTTGTCTTTGCTTTTGTTTATGTGATATATTACATTTAGTGATTTACAAATATTGAACCATCCTTGCATCTCTGGGATGAATCCCAGAAATAAGCCTCTTTAGCAGCTTCCTGCACAGCTGGGAAGATTGGCACTAACTCATATGCTCTCACTTTACCCTGCAAAAGAAATTGTATGCATGAGTATCTCTTTTAGCACTGCACTCTGCTGACTTGGGAGAGGGGTGATGCAAGCAGAGTCAAACTTTTCTTTTTAATTTTCTTTAATTCATCTGAACTCCTTTTTTTCCCATTCCACTGGCGTGCTGGAACTGCTCTGCTAGAAACCTGGACTTCCACAAAGGCTCTCTCATTTGCGGGTGATTATCTGTGGTCAAGTTGGCTAGAGCCAGGACCCAGTTCTATACTCATTACCCAATGCATTGGGGTGGGTGAGACTTCTCTTGGGTCCCTTGCCATATGGTGCTGGATCCTACAGATCTCACAAAGACACTGTTGTCCATGGATGGATGCCAGATTGTTGTTATTGAGGGAGAATGTAAGCAATGGATGTCTTAGTTACCCACATTGCTGATGTTACCTATGGAGCCAGTTTCTAGTAAACTAAATGTTTACTGAATATTTATCTCCTCCAGGTTGACATTTTGTGATGGGGTAGAGATTAAGTGCCATAGAGGCTATAGTTTGCAAAGCTGTAACAAAATCAGAGAATATTTATTCTTAACACCATTACAAGACAGAAATATGAACCCCCGAAAGGCTATTTGTAAATGTCCTGTATGTCAGTTTTGCTTGATATATGGAGAATTGGTTCCATATGAATGAAAATACTTTAATCAGTCCAAGTCAAAAGTGAAGTATCTCAGTGTTCTCTCTTCTTATGTGTTCACAGAAAGAAGCAAACCCTAAAATGGGTGATATAGGCCATTAATAAGAGAGTTTTAAAAAGTTAATTCTTAATGTAGTAAAACCATGCCCATACCAATCAGTTAACTGATATCACAAACAATGATAAAATCTATATTTGTACATACATCTCCTTAGGATTGCTGTGCAAGGGCATTTCTAACATATATGATACTGGTAGAATGGTAGCATGAAGGATATGAGCATGTTCAGCTTTGCTAAGTGTCACCAGATTGCTCTCAAAGCTGTACCAGTTTACACTCTTACTAGCAATGCAGGAGTTGGCATTTTCTTACATCTTTGCAAGTTTGATATTACCTGACCTTTCTATTCATGCTAATTTGAAGATATGAATGCTAACTCTCTACTATAATTTGCATTTCTTGATTATACATGAGATTAAACACCTCCTGTATTTTATTGGCTATTTTGGGCATGTCTCATACCCTTAGATCATTTTTCTGTCAGGGTATTTGTCTTTTTTTATTGCTGTAGAATAATTTTTATGAATTAAACTGTAAAAATTATATTAACTGTGTTTTAAGACATATGAAGTTTGGGATTATTTTTGAGAAGATATCCACTTTTTTATTGTAACAGTCACTGTTGGTTGATTACCTGATATGTACCACCATCTTATAAAGACAGTGATGGAATACACTCATATACTAATTGCCTTTTCATTATTCATTCTTAGAAAACCAGATTTAAATGGAGGTGGAAATGCATTCCTGTAAAGGCTACACTTCTTGGCTCTCCTTGTAGTATGGACAATCACATGACATAGTGTTCCCCAATGGGATACAAGTAGGAATTGTTGTGTAGAATTCTGAAAAATCTTGTTAGGAGAAGTCGGACTTAACTGGAATGTATGTTTGAGTCTCACCCTACTCACATTTTCTGCCTGGAACACAGTCTCAATCATAGGGCTTGGTGGGGAATACAGTAGTGTGGCCACGTAGGCAAAAGACACACTATAAGGACAGAGAAAAAAAAATAAAAGGAGCTGAAGTTCTAAAGGTGTCCTGGGGGAGCTGCATTTGTTCTACACTGTCACTTCACAATTTCTTAGTACAGGAAAAAAAGTAGTTATAATGTACTAAAACTGCATTCCGTAATGTTGCTGTTACATGTAGCCTAAGATATTTCCTTATAGGAGGGGTTACAAGAACCTCGATTTTGTTTGGGATCCCCCCCCAAAAAAACCCTGAAACCATACTACCTTTTTGCACCACACAAGAATAAATTCACAATGGATTAAAGACTTAGGGAATACAATCTCAGACATTTCTCATAGCAATATTTGTTTCTTATATATCCCCCTGGGCAAGACAAACAGAATAAAGACAAATAAAAACAGCTAAGATTTGGAAGCAGCCCAAGTGCCCATCAATAGATGACTGAATAAAAAAGCTGTGGTACATTTACACAATGGCATAAATAGTACTTGGCCATACAGAAGAAGGAAATCTTACCTTTGGCAAACACATGGATGGACCTGGAGAATATTATGCTAAGTGAAATAAGCTAATCAGAGAACAAATACCATACGATTTCACTTATATGTGGCATCTAAAGAACAAAATAAACTAACAAATGAAACAGAAACAGACTCCTATATACAGAAAACAGAGCACAGCTGTGGGAGGGGTATGGGGGCTAGGTGAAAAAGGTGAAGGGATTAAGGAAAAAGACAGCAACTCACAGACAGACAACAGTATGGTGATTATCAGAGGGAAAGTGGGTGCAGGGATGCGGAAGAGGACAAAGTGGGGAGAAAGAGTGGCTAAAAGCCACTATTTAGTTTGGGGAGTGAGCACAGCGCAATATGTAGATGACGTGTTATAGAGCTGGACACTTGAAACCTACATAGTTGTATTAACCCATGTCACCCCCCAATAAATTCATTAAAAAGAGAAATAAAATAACGGATACGGAATAAATTTGTAGGTGTCTGAAGTTACTATGTAAGGTTAGTCATTTGAAGATTATATTAACTATATATCTTTATTGTCGTCCTTACTGTTTATGAGATCATTTGCACAGAGCAAAGTATGAACATCAGGAAAGTAGTCATGTAATTTTTTTCTCATTCCCATGTTTTGAATGTGAATAAGGTTTTACCCATCTTCCTGACTTCTTCATCAGTGAAACAACAGAAAGGGAAGAACCTGGTGACAAAATATGCTTTTTTTCTCCCTTCAGTTCCAGGATATCTTTCTTTTTCTTGCATCAGGTAGTTGTTATCGGACACTGGTAACAGTACCACTAGTGCCTTCTTGAAACATCATTTAAATTTTAGTGCCACTTTTAGCCCTGGCTGGTGTAGCTCAGTGGATTGAGCGCGGGCCTGCGAACCGAAGGATCGCGGTTCGATTCCCAGTCGGGGCACATGCCTGGGTTGCCAGGCCAGTTCCCGGCAGGGGACATGCAAGAGGCAGCCGCACATTGATGTTTCTCTCCCTCTCTCCTTCCCTTCCCCTCTGAAGATAAATAAATAAAATCTAAAAAGAAAAAATAAAATAAAAAAAATAAAAATAAAATTTTAGTGCCACTTTTAAATTTTACAATCTTAAACTCAAGGCAATGTAGAGATTGTAAATTCCCATGATGTGAGTTTCTCCTTTTATATGATTGATACTTTTGGCAGGAAGGACGGAATAAAAGTATTGTGTATGTTAGAATTTTATAGTCACTTAGTGTACCCTTGGGGAGGGTGTGGAAGTTGCAGTGAAGCTCAGATTTCTGCTCTCTCTTTATATACATCATTTTTAAAGAAAGTTCAATAGGTCCAGGGAAGAGATTACTGATTCTGTTTGGTCCTGCTGGTGTGTACCTGCTGAGTTGGGGTACAAGGTCACACATCTATCCTTACCATGCTCCAGGGAGGAAGCCTGCTGTGGCTACAGTGTGTGTTCTTACTAAATATATATCATAATATACCTCTGTTGATATTGTTAAACTCCTACCATAAAAATATTGCATATAAACAGCACAGCTAAATTAATGTATCCATAAGAACATTAGCATTAAAAGTTGCTTAATGTGACATTAACCTAAGAGGTAGTTTTTTTTTGTTTTTTTTTTTTTTGGCCTAGACACAACCATACACTGTACATACACATATAAGTTTAAGTATTTGTAAAATCATAACAAACTACATTGAGAACATAAAGTTTTATGCTGTCAGTTGCGTTGGCCAACCCTTCCTTGGTTTCCCTATTAAGAACAATGTAATTGAAATTCTCAATAGCCTTCTGGAAGCTTGTAGGGATGTCTTGATTCTTACATAGAGATTCAGTTTCTTTGAAGGGAAAACCACAAGAACAAACAAATTAGTTATATGCTACCTATATATGCTGCCTAACAGATTTAGATGGTGCATTGTAAATCCTGTTGACTTGACTCTGACTTAAGATTGTCTATTTACAGTGGTTTTACTGAATCATTGCCCCTAATACAGGCAAATGAAAGCTGTGATGTTAAATCTAAATTTTTTAATGGAATCACTGTAACATAAAGCATGATAATGACTTTAACAAATATTTCTGGCTCTAGATTCACAGGTCAATATATTCTAACATAACTGCAGAAGCTTTAAGGAACTATAATGTCAATCATTGGTATATAAACAGTGGTATTCGTTTTTATATATTTCAATGTCTGAAGAGAAATATTAAAATCATAAAAGTCAAAATTATCAGTACAATAATGGAATGAATTAATGTTATTTACATGTTCTGTGACCTGTTCATAATGCTAATATTTAAGCCCTATTTTTTTTAAAGGCCACGATTTAGAATTGCCATAGTTAGAATTAAATCTTGCTTAGATGATGGGTTTTTCCCTCCCTGGACATATAAGCCATTTATTTCTAAAACAAAGTTATTTTATTCCTTGTCACCACACAGCCATTAAAATTGCAGACAGGCAGAAGTTAGCATGGCCGATGCACAAACCCACAGCAGTACTTCGTCACAGGTTTTCAAAGCCATTCAGAGTCCAGTTGCCATCTGTGTTTGGTGAAGGGTGCATAAACCTTGAGGCCATGTGAAAACTCAGCTTCATTTCTAACACTTGGAATAACAAAGGTGTTATTTTTCAAAGCTGTATTCTCCCCTCCTGGCGTGGCTGTGCAGATACAGTTCAGGGAAGGTGGGAAAGTTCATAGTAAGTAATCTGCTTCTAGACTTTGCAGAGTTCCTTTGAGGGTGTCACAATGGTGGCATCCTGAATATGGGTTATTGCCAACAGAGGCTCAAAATTAGTGAACCTTGTAGACCAATCCTTCCTGGTTTTATGAGTAAAATATCTGCAGACACAGCCAGCATCTCCTTTCAGTCTAGGGTTGCTATTTAATCAGGAGAAAGTAGAGGGTGCTCTCTGCCCATATATACTAAGGATACAGTGTGAACATCAAAACTGCATTTATTTCAGCTGCACTTCTAAAACTAATGCAACAAACTGTTAGGGAATGGATGGTTGAATATCTCGTCTTTGGTTTACTACAAGTAAGTGTAATATTTCAATAGAATATATGTTTTATTCTGCTTATTTAAAAATATCTCATGTATCAAATGTCTGGGACATTTTTGATATATTATCTTTATAAAGACTACCTGACATAAAATACATAAATACACAATTAATGGGATAATAATGGAAATATAGAAATGTGCTATTTGTCATCTTTTTGTGATATATTTCTATCATTCTACCTAAGATGGAAAAATCAAAAACAATGAGAGCAGTTTACTAAGAAATGCTCTTTATTTTTTGAGTTAATGAGTTATTCTGATATCGCAAAACTGACAAAAATATATTCTAAATTCCTTTTAGCTAATTCAAAGACATTCCAAATTATTCTTTTATATACTCTAAATTATAATAACTGTGTGGGTAGTTTTATGTGAAAATGTTATCTGACAATATGTTTCATAAAATTTCAGATTAATACATCATAACAGATTACATCATACAAAATTTTATTTTAAAGGGTTGACAAAAACACACTTTAATGGGATAAAGGTGAAACTTAGTGATTGAGGTATTAGAACTTTTACATATAAAGAGTATGTCCTTGTTATATCAAGATTTTCTTACTTTTAAAAACCTCCATAAAAACACTTGGTAAATAAAGACTTAATGTTTTTATAAACATAAAATAAATAACAAAAATCCTTAGAAAGTAAAAAACATGCTTCTGACATCCCAATAAAAATAAATTTTGATATGAGAAAGCATTGTCTGAGGTTAAACAAGAAATCTCTCATTGTAACACTTAAGTTAATTAAGGCAGATAAAAACAAATGTATTAGAATCCAACAGTGGGCTTCTTGTGGGGGATGGTAGAACAGAGAGGGATTCAGCAAGGCTGTCCTGTTCCCTGTCAATTTCCAGTCACATCCTCATTTGCCCCGAAGGCAGGGCAGAAGCAGCAGTAATCCTACAGGTGGAATAATGGCACAGAGCAAGACTGCTGTGCCCAGAGAACCAATGTGAACGAGGACCCGCACATCACTTCTGTTTTTGCATGTGCAACTGCCTTTCCCGTCTTACCAATTCTTCAGTCAATGCCTGTACAAAGAATACTAAACTAAAGTGGAAAGCTAGGGTATAAGCGGAGGTCATAAACAGATTATAAATAAAAAGTGGGCCATAATAAAATAATGCAAGATAAAGTACCTAGGAGCTGTTGGGATAGTGAGTATATAATCATCTTCCATGCAGACACATGCCTTCCCTCTCAGCACTTACAGTTTAGTGAAGATGGACAACATTTTAAAAACAATAGTGTTGAGTATACTAATAGAAATAGTAAGAGTACTTATAGCAAGGGCACTAATGTAAAGACATCTGGGCAATGTAATTATAGAAAGTGGATTATCTTTTAAGAGTCCAATTTTTGAAGCTCCATTAATGCTAGATCAGTTGACTTGAATGTATCATGGGTTTTCTACCTGCTGGATCATTTTTAAATCCCATATCTCTGAGACCTCTTTTCTTAGAATTATAATCTCTGCCCATAAACTATTCTTATGCAACCATTCTAATAGTAAATGCATAAAGGTATTTGAGAACTTATTTTATTAACCCTCTAGGTCACTTAAATTTATAACCCCTTATGAATTGTGACCTCGATAAGAATATAGGTTGTTGCTTATTTTTTTTGCCTCTGTACATGTAATTCCTGGTAAAAATTATGAATGTGTTCATGAATGAGTAGATAAATCAATTAACATTGGAATTTCAGAGATGAAATTTCATTAGCTTAATTTCAAAAAGATTCAGAAAAGTAAAGTGATGCAGGGACAATGAAACAAAATGACATCTAAGGTCACAGAGGGAGGTTTTGAAAAGTGATTCAATTAAAACCTAAAACCCAGAACTAACTGAAGTTTAGCGTAGTAGGAATGCATAAATTTCCATGGAATGATGCTTCAACCTGAGGACACTGGACATAAGAAAGACCACACTTTCTATCATGAAATGCAGGCAACTGACTGTCAAGCCCATTCAGAAATATGGCCAGTTGATTTTCTTTCACTGATGCAATTTCTTGTAGCCATGGCTCTCAACACTTGAGCATTTAGAAATTGTGAGGGTATTTTATTTACCTCAATGACTAGAGTATGCTACTGGAATTTGATTAAGGAGAACCAGGAATGACCCAATTCCTGGGGTAGTCCAGCCCCCGGAAGAATCATAGCAACGAAATTGCCAAAAATGTTTCTCTAGAGAAATATATTTTTTAAAGTCTTTATCACTTTACTAGAAGAGTTCAATAATTTTATTTGGATTACTATGTTTTTTCATTATAATGCAGATTTAACGCCACAAGTCTGTACACATTACTCCCACATTAAATCTACAGTATATTTTTGTAAAGCTCGATTTTTATGCTTATGAGTTAGTTTTTTTCAGTTGCAAGTATATGGCATTTCATAATAGAAATTTACAAGTAACAGAATTAAAAGCAAGTGTAATTTCTCCTCCAGAGATTCATGCTATTAATATTTTGATGTTTATCTTTTCAAACATGTATGTCTGTGTATGTACTTTTAAAATGTTATCAAATTATATATATTGCTTATAATATGCTTTTGTTAACTACAAAATAAATCAAGACTTTTTTCAAACACTAAGATAGCTTTAATGAAATTATTTTAGATGACTGCATAGCATTTCATCATGTAAACACACATTTTTTATGTCATAAATCATGTTGAGTACATCATTGTATTTAAGTCATTGTGCTTGCCTCATGTTATATTCAAAGGGTAAATTCTAGAAGTAAAATTCATCATATTTTACAATGAGTTAATGGCAATTCAAATTATTTGCTTTCTTATGAGCTTTTGTACAAATTAAATCCCTGATAACTTTAAATAGCACACCTGATGTCAGTAATGAACTGTGGCCGAAGCAAAATGATGGACTAATGATAGGGAGACTGAAA
This sequence comes from Glossophaga mutica, assembly GCA_039655065.1. Taxonomy (NCBI): domain Eukaryota; kingdom Metazoa; phylum Chordata; class Mammalia; order Chiroptera; family Phyllostomidae; genus Glossophaga; species Glossophaga mutica. Next base: position 166,826,101 of record CM077304.1, on the reverse strand, counting down.
AAGAGGGAAGGGAGGAAGACAGAAACAGTGGGAGAGATGGAAGGATGGGGATGGAAAAGAGGGAGGGAAAGGGACAAAGGGAAGGGCAGCGAGAGAGAAAGAGAATGAGAGCAAGAGAGTGAGAGAGAAAGAACAAGTTTTTAATTTTTTTCCTTTTTTTAGAGACCAATTGAATGAAAATTCTTCTGTTTTATTTCTATTTATCCCCATAATCTCTGATTTTTAATATGTAAACATTAACTCATTAACTCAAGTAAAAAGAAACTGGTATTCAAAAGATGTAGAGAAATATCATGACTAAGATGGAAAACAAGAGATGAAAAGTAGGGTGTTGAAGTTATTGGTTCAGTCTAAAGATCCCCAGGTCCCATTGTCTTTTCTTCTGTGTAGGAATTCACCTCAAGACAGACTGAGGCATCAGATAAAGATTAGTGACAGAAACGGAGTTAGAATGAAGGTCTCCTGGTTTCACGACCCAGGTTCCTCTCCCTCTCAGTATATTATTGGCTTTGACTCATTACTTATAAAGAAAAATTCTTGGTGAGCAGCCACTATCTCTCTTATTGTCAGGGATCAAGACATTAAAGACATACACAAATGATTGCTGTATGGATAAATACATGCATAAATAAAAAGATGAATATACTATGTGAAAATAAGAGGAAGCATTTAGAAACCTAATGTGCAAGTCCAATCCAAGAATGATACCATTTTGGGCTATCACATTTAATTACCTGCTTGTAAGAGTAATTGGGTTATTTAACTTTTTGATTTTTCTTTTTAGATGCTTGTTTTAGAAAATGATTGAATGTCGACTCTTTCAATGATGATAGAAAAAGTAAGTTTTTATGCATCATGATTCCAGGTAGTCTAGGCAATAATTCCTACTAATACTAGAACCTTGTATATTTCCAGATTGAGAATGAATGAGTCTTCTAAGGATATACAGTACTGTGCAGTGCAATAAAAATCACTGGACTGGAAATCAAGAGTTTGGTGCTAATCCCATATCTACCACTCAATTACTGTGTGGCACAGAGTAATTTTCTCATTTCTTCTGGATTTAAATTTCCTTAGTATTTAAATAAACAGATTAGATATGATTCTTCTAATATTCCCTGAATATAATAATTAGAAATGATAACATGTGAACAATTAGATTCCCCACTTCCCCTCCTTGAGAATTTTATCACCTTATGCTCTTCAAAAATTGTCTCTACAAGGCGAGACTGAATCTCTGCTAATTAAATAGTCCAGATTTCTAGAATCATCTAACTTCCATAAGAAGCAATGAAGGGATTACCAAAACACCCAGCACTGTGTTCACCTATTTATGGTGGTCTCTGTGACAGAGGCAAATAATACCCATTAAATATCCATGTGCTGCCTCACATCATCCAGCATCATTGTAATTATAACGAACATGTGATCGTATTATCGAAAACGGGAAGGTAAGTGAAGTGACGAGTTACTTCTGACCTGTACCTGTTTGGGACTCTTTCTTCTTGATCTTTCTTTTTCCTGCCAAACAAACTTAGAAGACCACAGACTGGGGTTGCAAATTTTAGATAACCATTGGAGTTGGTCTGGATATCTATATCCTGAGAGAGAGGATATTTCCTATTTACCCACAATGGACTTTGTATGAGTGAGAAAATACTTTTACCTATGCTAAGCAACTGAGAAGAGGGTATTTTACCATAGTGCAAGTTAGTTCATCTTCACTCATATAACCTCTATGTTATGGCTTTTCTATCATACCACCCTTTAGGTGAACTGACATAAATTTAACAAGGATATAAAATGTACGTAGTTAGAGCAGTATTAAAAATGTTAACTATTTTGTATAGTTTCTCAGTTATCTTAGGGTTCTCTTCTTAATCTTTCATTTAGGCCAAACTGACCAAAGTTTCTGAAACTTTTATTTAACTCAAGACAATGAGTTTCTTGATTGCTTACTAATTGTCCTGAACATTCATAAAGTTACCATTGATCTATGGAACAGGACTTGACAAATGCCTTTTTAAAGAAAGAATGGAAAGCATTATGCTAAACAAAATAGGCCAGGTGGTGAAAGACAAATACCATATGATCTCACCTTTAACAGGAACCTAAACAACAAAACAAACAAATAAGCAAAATATAACCAAAGACACTGAAGTAGAGAACAGGCTGACAGTGACCAGAGAGGAGAGGGGAGAGAATTTCAGGGGAAAAAGGGAAGGGTTTACAGGAACAAGTCTAAAGCACACATGGACAAAAAGTGGGGGGGAATGGGAGAGAGGTGGGGAGGGCTGGGGGGTGGGTTGGGATGGGAGTAAAAGACAGAAAACTACTTGAACAACAATAAAAATTAAATAAATAAATAAATAAATAAATAAATAAATAAATAAATAAAAACTCTACTTAAATATAAACTTTTCAAATGGTTTTCTTTTTGAAATAATATACCAACTGTCATGAATGACATACATACTAATTTATGAAGAGTATTTTTCATGAAAAATATTTGTAAGTGAGCATTTAAATTTCAACTAATTATTTAATGTTTGTGTTTAATAAAATTGAAAATAGCCCTATGAGATCATTCCCATTATGTACTGGATATATATATATATCTTTACCTAAATGTCCTAAGTGGAAGAGTTTTGAAATTCATCTCTTCATCTTTCATTTTGTCCCTGTACAACTTTATTCTCTCTCTTCGTTTATTGGAGAACAAAAGTCTCATTTACAGTCTCTCTGGCTAGAAGCCTTTGTTTGCATCATCTAAATTCATTTCTTTCCTCATCTCCTAGATAAAATTCATCCTAAAGTTCTGTTGGTTTTACTTCATAATCTCTGTACTAATTACTTTAGTAATACTTATTAATATTTCCTACTTGGATCGGAGAAAGAGGGCATCTTGCTTCTCTTACTGGATCCATCCCGCATAATTCTTCCAGAATACTCACATTATCACACCTTTCCTCTGCTTGAAAACCTCCCAGATGTCATTGCCTTTAGGGTAGATACTATTCACTCCTTGTTTGGCAAAAGTCCTCCTGTTTTGTCAAGATATTGCTCACTATATTTCTGCTAGGTTACCACAATTTTTTTTTGAAATTATAGATTCCTTGTTTGTCTAGACTCCCAAGGTGCATTTCCCACACCTCCATTATATCATTTATGTTTTTAAAATTAACTTTTATAGTCTACTTTATTTTTTCATTATGACTTTTAGAGAGCAGGGTATTTTTATCTTTTCACCCCCTAGGACTAATCAATAATAAACCTTCAAAAATGAAATAAAATATTGTATTCTGTTACACATGTTTTTAACAAGCAATTGTTGCTCTAATAGGATCCTGACAACTGGAAATCTCAGCTGAGGGAGGAGAGATTGACTTTAGGAGGTAGGTACATTAATGTAATTTTGGCTGGAAATTGTAGCAAAAAGGATTCTGAAATGTCCGTTGGAGTTTAGAGGTGCAATAGTTATTGTTAGGATGTTGTTTAGATAGTGCCCAGTGATACAAAAGACACATGGAATTCGGAACTCAGCCCATATATTTTATATAAGAATATATTGTCTATTGCAAAAAATGACTTGATACTAGCTTTTTGAGCAGGTACAGAAAATCCTGAAACCATAAAATTTTTTGACAACAATCTAAGGGTGTAGATGGAATGCAGAGGTTCTGGCAAATGAAATACTAGAAACACCAAGCAGCCATGATTACATGTGTGAACTAATCTAAAATGGAGCATAAAATAACAAAAGCTCCATGAATGTAAGACAGTGCTAAAGTTCTTTTTGGGATAGGACAAACTTGGAGGGGACAATGTAATTTGTATTCAAATTTCATCATTTATAGTAGTAGTACATCTCTGGAGGATTTAGGTATTAGGACTTCAGCATAACTGAGGACCACTATAATCAAAAACTTTTGAAAATTCCTAATAAAGATGCCACCTTGGGGCCCAACAATCTATCAGGATCTCCAAACTAGCTAAAATCCCCACATTAGGATATATGCTATTTTTTCATTTGACACTGGATAAAGACTTTGGTCTTCATTAGCAGGCATTTTGTATGGAACAAGAGCTGACTTATGCCTTCAGTTTTACACTCACAATGCTATACACACTCATTGAGTAGAATTGTGGGCTGAATTTCTTTCACCACTTAAATAGTTTTTCTGTTTTTAAGTAATATATGCATTTTACGACACTTGTAACATAAAATTTAATGACTTTATTATTTGCGTGCATACTACAATCTTTTTGCTGATATGGCAGAGGCCATGAGTCAAACTCTTCTTGTAAAATGTGTTCTGCACATCAACATGAGCTCTTTATTTCAAAAATTCTTGATAATGAGGGAGCAGAACATGGATTTGTCCTCTAATTCAAGCCCAGAGCAATCAGAGATCACTAGTTCAATTCCAATCATCTTGGAATACAAGGACACTTTCTATTATTTAAATATTTGTAAATAATTTTAAATATTTTAAATAATTATTTAAATATTTGTAATGAGTACTTTTTTGCTACCTGGAAATCACAAATTTTCTAAATCAAATCAATCCATGGCATTCAATTTTAAAAAAGAGATAAACCTGCTATTTCAAAGAAAAACACAGTTGACATTTAATAATAATCTTGTTTTAATATGATCCATGCTTGATGCCAACTTACCGCCTTCTTTTCTCTAATTAAATTTTAATTCACATTCGAGAAACTTTTATGTAATACCACCTTCAATAAATTATTTGATTCTTTTTATCTACACTGAACAATTATTTTTGTTCTTTTAATAATATTTTCTTTTCATAATAACTCACTAGAAGAGAAGCAGAAGGGAAATAATGGAGTCGGTATTATTCTAATACTTTATTATTTTAAAGCATAAATATATTATTAACTTATTGAATTGAAGCAGAAACCATAGGTGGAAAGCTACATAATACATTATTAATAACATATAATATGATTAATATTAGTAAAACTTGTATTTAAAATGTTAATTATTTGAAATCAGTGTATTCTTTGTTGACAATATATTGATACCATGACTGATGAAGTTTAAAAGAATTTTATATAAACAAATTAAATAACCCTTGAGAATGTCACGTATGAAAGAACCAGAAAGGTAAGTGATTATTAGTTCTAGCTCAATCTTAGTGGTTACTTGAAAGACCTAAAGTCTATCTCCACTCCTGAGATATCATGAGGTTGTTTAAGTCGCAATGTAACAGAAGAAAGTGACCATGATTTAGCCTGTGTGCTGTTGTTGACAGGATCTTTCAAAAGCAATAGTACATTTCTAAAATTTTTGAAAAGATTATAAAGTTAGGAACTCTGTGAAATCAAAAGCATTTTGAAGAAATTCAGGGTAGAAATGGAGCTTGTTTTAATGGGTTATTCAGTGAAGATAGATGAAGTGACAACAGGTAGTAGTTAATATAAATGTGTAATTACATATATTTGCTGCTTGAGGTCATAAATCCTGAGCAGATTGTAGAGTTTTGTCATGGATTCTTCTGCTCACCCTCATTACCTACACAATTAACTCTGCTTGAGGTTAAGAAGAAGAGGGCAGAGGGATGAGTGGGGCAGGGGGCTGAAGAAGAAGTCGAGGGGAAGTCCCACAGTGCATTCATTCATCTTTCTATGATTTCAGTGAAAATTCTATGTGTCTAACCAAGTAAAGAAATTTATTGATAATTTTATTTAGTTGGAACTAATCCAGTCTTACAAAGGTAATAAATGACTTAAAATGACTCTCGTGAAGAATATAACACAATAAAACAAAGACAAGCAATGAAGAAAATGGCAGGGACATAGTGCTTTCCCTCCTTGAAAATTTCTCAGTTGCAAAGCATGCTGAAACAATGACAATGACAAGAAGTGAGCAAAAAATACAATTATTAAGACTCTGAAATATGGATTTATGTTCATCATAAACACTGAATCTCATCTCTTGTGTATATACTTTTTCCTGTGTATAGTTTATGCTTTACATATTGTGCAATGATTGGTGTAGCATTTTCATTTGTGACTGCTATTACTGCCAAAGAAATAAACTAAATTCAAAAATCTAATATTGAAAGTTATCCACAAATATTAAATAATATTTTTGAAAAACATGAATCATATTAATTAAACTGCTCATAAGAAAATATATAGTTAGAACTGGAGAGTATTATGCTAAGTGAAATAAGCCAGGTGATGAAAGACAAATACCATATGATCTCACTTATAAGAGAAACCTAATAGACCAAACAAATAACCAAAATAGAGTCAGAGGCATGGGAACAAGGAACAGATTGACAGGGACCAGAGGAAATGAAAGAGGGGATAAAGGAGAAAAGAGGGGAATGGTCTAGTTAAAGACCAAGTACAAATGACCCATGGACATGGACAACAGGGTGGGGATCGACTGTGGGAGTGTTGGGAAGGAGGTGTGTGTGGAAGCAACAGGGGAAAATTGAGACAACTATAATACAACAACAATAGAAAACTCAAAAAAGAGAAAATATATAGTTAGAACTCGTACAATTTTCATTTTAAAAGTTTTGTGTTTTAGCTATGAAATAGAAATAAAATAACATTAATAATAGAACATAAAATTAATTTATAATAAATAATATACAATTATTTACTTTTAGATTATCTTAAACTTTTTATATATTTTATAATGTGTATAGTATATTCATAAGGTAATGTTATATAATTCATAGATAAATAAAATAATAAAATGTGTATATTGGGTGGTGCTCAAAGACTTGATTGCTAAGGATTCAAATACGTTTGAAGGTTTTTTAAAAAATATTTAAAGATAAATATAATTTATAGGTCTCCTGGTAGAAGAAACAGAAATGATGGAGTACATAAGTAACAATGTCAAGGTAAATGGTGAAGCCAGAATTTAGATCCAGGTCTCTGAATTCTTAGTATAGTCATCTAATATACAATATCACCTAAAGTCTAAGCTCTTAGGATGACTGATTTATTTCTCGTGACCCAGAAACTGCACTCAGATGTCTAGCCACATGGAAATTTAGTGTCATGCAATCACTTCGGTATTGAACATGCCATTATTTGCACCCAAAACAATTGTCACACTGCAACTTCCATCCCCTTATGTCCTGGGTAATTATACATTCTGCAGAAGTCACATTCCTATTATCACTTTTCATATATCAACCTAAATGTCACTTTCTGCAAGCAACATTAAACTTGTTTCTCCCTAACACCCTTATAAAAACACACTCTCCTAGCTGAGACTGAGTGCAACGTCCATAATCCTTAGATCTGGTTACTGTCCATATCATATAGAGAGTACTTAACTGCACGGCAAACATCCATTTTTTAAGCTCCATTCCCAGTGCTTTAGAATTGTGTATCTTTTTCATTATGCCATTCTTGTGACATAGTGCAGTGCTGGGTCTTTAGTATATCTTCAATAAATTCCTATTGAATGAAGAGACAGGAAAGACTAGTGAAAGACTGTTCTACTAGATTTCTACATGCCCACTAGACCTTACCACCTCCCACCACTTTGGATTAACTGAACGTGCATTAACTGTATGCAAATAGCCCACTGCTGATGTACTACTGAAAGCAAAGGCAATGACTGACTAAATTAGTAAGTAAAAAGGACACTGTTACTGGTATAAGACCTTTGTACCCAAAAGTGATTTCCTCTTGCTCTAGATTAGACAGAAAACAGCGCTAGGAAATAGTAGAACTTGGAAGAAATAGAAACTAGTCAGGTGTAATGTTTAGGCACTTTTTCTGTCATCTCTTCCAAGCCAGACAAGTAAAATAAGAAATAGGGGCTTTGGGAGCATAAAATTCGGTGCTCTCTTTTCAACTTATAAGAGCATCCTCAGCATTGCGTCCTAGAGGAGGTCCAGTCATGTTTCTGTGTTTGCTATGAATCTGGAGGAGGTGTTATAATATTCCCCCAAATCCAGGGCAGACTCAGAGGTGAGCTGGAGATAGAATCGGTTCAGCAGGGCAAGGAGACATACAGCAGCTGAATGCCACGGATGATCATTCATGTGGACTTCCTATTCAAGCTTCCTGACACAACAGGCTTTGATACGGTTCTACCCAGAGATTAGAAGCTGGGCAGGATGTGGATAAAGAAAACACCTGCAGGTGAGAGAATTTAATCTGGGAAGAATTTGGCTGATTAATGCAGAAATTATCAAATTGGACTGAATATCTGGTATGAACTAGTTAACATGTTTGGAACCAAGGTGAAATACAGACTTGTGAATACATATATCCCTGACTCTTGTGAATTTACTTCTTAGTGTAATATGAAGCTTATGTCAATAAGACAGCCTCTGACAAGAAGCCATGATTCCACACCATTTTAAAGAAAACTGAGTTTGAAAACAGAAGGTAATTCAGAATTTCCCAATGCTCACATACACACATACATTAATTACTCCAGCCTTTTAAGTTACTGTCATATAGTTGATAGAACACTTTCCAGGAAAAATTTGATGACCACAAACAACATTACATTTAATGTTTTTGGTGGGGGAAAACTGCTTTTCCACCTATATATAATTCTACTCATGCCAAAAAATGTAGATGAGGCAGAAACATTTTTTGAACCTGAAAATTGGTGTCTAGGTTATATATCTGCAGGTTAAAATAGTGTAAAAATTTAAATGGTCAATCTATCTCCATCTTTAACCAGCTGTTTCTACTGAAGCAAGATTGAACTAATAACACACATTAAAGGTATGTGATGTGCTCCTTAAGGGTTTTACTTCATTTTGATTATCAAACTTGGAGTCTACCATTGATCCTTTTGAAGCCTGTAAGTGAAGATTAAAGCACTCTTACATGCTATCTACAGGTGTGCCACGGTGAATTATGATTCTTGTGTAATCCAAGGAAGGAAAAAGCTACAGTAAGTAACAAACTGTTAATCAGTACAGTGGCACGGCAGATCAATCTTTGATTCTTAAATTCATAAACCCTGTTTATTTGGTCACATTAGAAAACAAGCGGGGGTGTTGGAATGGATTCCTAGGAATGATGGATGTAATTGTCAAAACTGCCAAGGTCAATGTATAATGTTCATAAAAGAACCAACCCAATTCAAGCACCTTTCATTTATCATTCATGCCGTTTGACCCCAGTTCTCTTATAATAACATACAAAGGAGGAACAACTGCTGTGTTCATTCCAATGGAATCCTGTGCACTTTCACTGTCATTCAGATCACAGCCTTACTCAGACTGAGATCATTTGTACACAACGTTCCCTTCTCTGAGGATGCTGGAACTATTAAATTAAATATGAATTTAATAGAAACTAAATAAGGACCTGTATGCAATCACTATGTTGTTATGTTGAATGTTTTTGAAATTTTAAATCAGGATGATTTAGATGATTCTGAATCATCTACTTACTCTTGGAATACGTTCTCAACTTTGACATTGAAGGTACTGTTTTTTAAAAACTACTCCAAAACCAGTATTTTACAGGTGGAGCTTTGTATGAGAATTTACAAACACTAAGGTGTTTTGTGTATTTAAATTGAAAAAAAAACCCTCAAATATGTATTATAGATATTGTCAATTGAGAAAAATATAAGGGATTTTTCTAATTATTTTGCTTGAACAAATAACCTTCTATTATAATTAGGGAATTTGTGAACACTGTCAGAGATGCTGCCAGTTAAAATTATACATATTTTTTCTGTTGTTTTATTGAAGCAAACATTTGAAATTTCTGACTGTTTCTTGGTCTTTAAATTTTTTGTATTTGCAACAGTTTCCTAAATGTGGGTTCATACTTGAAATTAGAACTAGAATGTAAGCTCCAGGAAGGCAAGGCTTGTTCACGGCTGTATCTCAGATTCCTGGAAGAATTAGTACATTGTAGATACCCAGTAATTGTTTATTGAAAGAAGAAAGAAAAACATGACCAAAAGACAATGAAGAGGAAAAAGTAAAAATGTATACTTATTTTAAGATATGTAGGTATTAAAATGATTATGGGGGTATTACGAAAATTACAAGTAATTTATTATGAGATTAGTACCAGTAAGACCATATTACTCAGTTTCTATAAATAAAACACTGCACTGCCCAAGTTAGAATAAATATTTAGCACTTAAAAAGAAGACATAAGATGGTATCGGGAAAGATGCAGCTAACGTGTAAAAAGAAGCAATTGCAATGGCATGCGATAAAGTTGGTATGGCATAACATTGAAAAATACCTTAATGGTCCTTTTTCACTTGAGGGTAAATACATTAAAATGTACTATTAAAAATTTTAATAAGAAAAAGCTCTTCAAATTCAAATACTGAATACAATTATTATTAAGTGACCTATAATGTGTACGTACTTGAAAATATTACAAACATTCAGTAGATAGTCCTAAATGCCAGGATAGTCTAAACGCTAACTCGGTGGCTCAGAAAAACTTGGCCCTGTCCTTGCATAGCACACAGCTCTAGCAGGCAGAGAGAGAAAGGAGAGATCACAGTTAGCGTGGTAACTGCTATCACAAGCCAATACAGGAAACACAGAACTGAAGGCAAGGGTAATGGTTTTTATAAATTTAACATTAATAAACAATCGAAACTGGGAATAAAATGGAGAACAAATGTCCTGCTTCATTGGCTGGCTGACATGATCATAAAGAGATGTAACAGCTCTGATTTGTATTACTGACCCTCCGTTTTCTCATTTATAAAACAGGTTTAAAAATTCTTTTGAAGGTCAAATGAGAGCATTTGATACTCTGTGAAAACTGTCAAGTGTTCCACAAATGTTAGTCATTACTCTTACAATTATCTCTAGCATGTGCATGTCACATGGCTAATGTGTAATTCTCACAGCAGAAACCTTGAAAATATCTGTTCAGAACAATTTTTATATTAAATGTATTACACATGTTTAAACATATCCATATATTTTACATGTTTATAATATGCTTGTTAGGGACATTTACATTTTAAAAAGAGACTAAAAAGAGGACTATTAAATTATGAGACTCAGTCATAATAATTTTGTTGAAGAAATTTAATTATTCAAGAGGCTAAATGATATTCATTGCAAAGATTTTCTTAGAAATTTTGAAATGCTGCACATCCCTTGCAAATGATTATCCAACTATTGCTGAGGATAGAGTTAACTTTTATAAGTTAACTTATCACTGTATTTATCACTGTTAAGATAGAGGGATATTTCCATGACAAAACAGTGAAAATAGGATTTTAATGTTTATTGCTCTTATTAGAAATGATCATAAAATTTAAAAATGTGTTTTATGTTAAAATAAATTATTTTTATCTCATGTTTGGCATGAGTTATGTATGTATGTATGTATGTATGTATGTAGTTAGCCAGTTATTTTCATTCTCCTCTTTGGCTTTTGTATTAAATCACCAGTATAGTCATAGCACAATTATATTTTGGATTTACTTTGCTCCAAAAGAATCAGAGGACAAAGTCATACTTGTGCTGTGTTTTTCATCTACTTTGTGTCAGATAATGATGCATGTATTACTGTAGAAATCAGATACACGATTCCAAACAGAGAGGAAAATAAGAAGAAAGTAGCTTTAAAGCCTATCTGTTCCCTGACACTACATTAAGAACTCAGCACTCATTGTGAAATCAAAGAGTGATCGCACTCAATTCGATGTCAGACCTCAAATGCAATATGAAACCTTAAGAAAAGGAAAGTTGAGATAACCAGTTCAAGCAAATAAAAATTTTCCAATATAAATTACATTATCAGCAGTTTTTAATGAGAAACATATGCAAAAGTCTAATTTCATACATAAAAATAAAATATTTTTCTATCTGTTAATATACAAAAATAAAAAAAAACCTTAAAGTACAATAAGATAAAATACAAGAATGTCTCAGTCTCAGGAAATAAAACCATTGAGACTTAATTTTATGAAAACTATAAAGAACTTTTCATGTAACTGTTGTACAACAACAATGATGTTGTACATTTGCAATGATTAACAATATAAAAGTAAACCTTAAATATTGATTTTGCCAATAGTGTTTTTCTACTTGAAATATTTTTATTTTTTCCACAGAAACACTTCTTTTAATATCAAGAATTGGACTAACCATAAATGTCCCACAATAAAATAAGTAAGGAAGTGGTGGTATAGTCATATGTTGGGAGTACTATATGGCAATGAAAATTAACTAACTATAGCTACATACAATCGCATGACTGAACAGCACATCACTTGATTCATTTATTTTTGTTTGTTTTTGTTTTTCTTAGAATTTTATTAAATTATAGTTTACATTTAATATTATTCTGTATCAGTTTAAGATGTACAGCATACTAATTAGATAATCATATTACTTTATAGACTGTTGTCCCTGATATTTCCGGTACCCATCTGACACCACACATAATTGTTATAATATTATTGACTGTACTTCCTATGCTGTAATTTACATCTCTAAGACTATTCTGTAACTACTAATTTGTGTTTACTAATCAATCTCTTTAACTTGAAGTCTCTTTAGATTACATATTTTAATAAAACATTAAAATCTATTTCATGGATGAATTTGTGCTTTAGGTGAAATTGTTCTTTCATATTTATAGTGTTGTCTAGATTAATTTTCTACTCATATATAGAACTGCTATGACACAAGTGTTATCCTTTCCCTGGCACAAACACTGTGATGTCATTTTATATGAGGAGGATATATATATAGCCTCCAAAGGGTACAGTTCAAATAGATGAGGAAGAACATATTTGACAAAATTATAGGAAAGAGAATGGTAAAGTGGAAGACTGATTTCTTACTTTTCTAAACCTGGGCCAATGGATTTGGATGCATTTGAATATATACTCATTGTATGTATTTATTTGGTTTTACCCAAAACATACATATTGTAAAACCATTTAATTAATCCACAGTTTACCTTTATGGAATCCGATGAAGGAGTACCTTATCTGTACTTAATTTAATGTAAAGCCAACACAGTCTCTGTCCATATTTTTTTAATTAATTCAATGGTATTAACTACTGGTGATGGCTTTATTCTCCCCATCTCCTGTTGGCGATGTGAAAGGCCACTCTCACTCTACCTTAGTTCCCAAGGTGTCATCTGCAAGAGATTGTCACTTTACTGTGGATTGTGACCTCTGACCCTGCTCCTTTCTTCCCTTAACACTCTTACCTTTGGACGTTAAATGAACTATGTACAGAGTTAAAAACGTGTCAGCCCAGAGAAATGTTAGGTCTTGCTGTGAAAAGTTCCATTGTTTCTATATATTCAATTGACCTTTTACATTATAGAAAAGAAGGAAAAAAATCAATAGGGTTACTTAGTAGCCAGCCAGTCCATTGCAGTTCTTATTATTAATATGCTAAACACATTGCTTTCAAAGCATTGACACCTAAACACTGCTAGAAGTATCAAAATGACTTCTCATTAATAACCATTATATTAATCACTGTTGCCCAGAACTAGAATCTGACTGCGAAATCCCCTGGTGGAAATTGCTATAATCGTTCAAACTACAGGAATGAATATTTTTCAGCATAATTACTGCTGTCATCTTATTGAAAAATATCCCATTAGATGGCAGCTTTTAGTTACGTAAATCGTGTTGATTAATTTTTAATTTCTAGCATTTATGTGACATTGCACAAGTAAAGATCTTTGATAATTTAAATGGTTAGCTGAGCAATTATTAAAATAACTTACAGCAATTCAAACATTCATTTACTTACTAGAAGTGCCATACATCATTAACTCCTGATTAAAATAAAGTTCGGGAAACTGCAAGTGCTGAATTGATCACCAAGATATGTATTTCAGGGTGTTTTATAGAAATATTCATGCCATGTAGGATGTCTCAGCTGCAATGACAAAGCTCTATCATAAATGTTTCAAAGCAAGGGGATCTAAATTATACTGGCAATATGGCATCCCAGCCGTGTGCTCAAGTACACATTCATGCCTTTAGGCAGACAATTTAAATGGACTATAACCTGACAATTTTTAGCCATCCCAGTACCTCTTTTATTTAAAACAAACAAAAAGTTGCAGTACTTGTAAAAAATAAGGAATTCTCAGTCTGAGATGTGTATTTTATGTTTTGTATTGACTTATTGAATCTTCATATTAACTGTGAATTCTTAGACACTCTAATTTCTTTATCTGTAAATTGGAAAAATAACTGTACTTAGCTCATAGTGTTGTACTATGGGTAACATGACTCAAGGAATATAAAGTGCCTAGATAGTACATGGAATATATTAAGAAATAAATAATGCTTCTCATATTTTAATATTTCTTATCATAATCTTGTAAATATATGGCCATTACACAAAGATACATGTTTTTATATACAGAGGAATAAATTGTCCAAGTTAAAGCACCTGCCAAAAGACAACGCCAAGTTTCAGAACTAATTTTAACTCCTGTGCCTTCAAACTTTCTACTATCCTGTAGAATCAGATATGGTTTGCTAGGTAGTACCAAAGAATTCCTGAAGCTCACATGTGCAAATAATCCATGTGCTTTATATCACCCCATACCCTCACAGGCCTAATGATTACATTTGTACTTTAAAATTGTTCCCTGCATTTTAAAAAAATAGGATGTTATTTTTATGAAAATTTCATAGAAAGTTTATAGAAAATAATAAGTTTAGTTTCCCCTAAGACTCAGATCTTTTAGGAATGATACTGAATAATACAATCACAAAAAATAAATTTTAATAATAGGGCCAAATCTCAAGATAATATAATAATAACAATCTGTGTTCACACTTTGTTCATTGTTACAATCGAGACATTTTACATCGAATTAGCATACTTTATGCCTTATATGTGCATTAAACATAATTCTGATGATTTCTAATAATTTCTACAGTGAAACATCATAGTAGAGGTAACTAACATTTTGCTCATTCTGCCTAGTTGAATGTTATCTGTTTTTTTATTCAACTTTGTATTCCCTACAGTATTCAGTCTGGTATCCGACACAGAACAGAGGCTCACTTATCATTTTTTAATCAATTTTTTCCTAGTGCCAAGTTGACATTTTTACTCTAACACATCTTTCCTGATGACCACCCAACAAACATTTCCTCTGTACCTAGCACCTTTTATTTTTATTTGTGGAGGCAAGCTAAATACACTGTATTTAAAAAGGATTGCAAGTTTAAATTGTAAAAAAATTACAGTCAATATCAATTTCTCATTCTTTGGTTTATATTGTATACCACATTTATTATGGAAAGTTGACTCTCCATTTTTGGTTGAATGCCTGAAGCAAGAAGAGGTTCATTGGCTGATCTATCCATAAGTTTTCAATTGTGGACACGTCTCTGTAGAAACTTCCTCCCTGGACTTCTTCCTATTGGAATTGGTTCTGCATTTGGCTAGACTGTTATCTGTGTGACACTGTGATTTAAAGATGTAGTGAGTCTATTTCTTCACATGTTTAATTTCAAAAAAATGAGATTGGGCTATATGCTCTTTGAGGCTAATACAGTTCTAATATTTGATATTTACATAATTTTGTTGACTATTCAGCAACATCCTTTAGCTATTTCTTCATGATTAGTCTCTAGATACTTTATCCCTGTCATCCTTCAATAGAATCTGCTTCAGTTTACAGAAGTGCCTTAAAAATATAGTAGTGAGAATTAAGATCTGCAATAATAAGCTATGCAAATAATAATAATCACTAATATGTACTAACGTCTCAAGTGCCAACATTCTAAGAGTTTTGTGTGCATCTTTTTTTGTAAACCCACACAATAGCTTTTTGAAGGAAGCAGGTATGTATGTATTTATTTATTTATTTCGTCACCCAAGGACATGCTTATTGCTTTTAGAGAGAGGGGAAAGGAGAGAGAGGGAGAGAAACACTGATGTGAGATAGAAACATTGTTTTTTTTTTCTCCTACAGGCCCCAACTGGGGATTGAACCTGCAATCTAGGCATGTGCCCTGACCAGGAATCACATCGCAACTTTTCCATTTACAGGATGGTGCTCAAACCAAGTGAGCCACACTGTCCAGGGCAATACTCTTAACCTTATTTTTGGTGAGAAACTGACTCTTAGAGATCTTCAGTAAGCTGTCCAAAGCTCAGGATCAATGAATTTGATTTTATATGTATTGACTTTTATTATCTTTCCCATATAACTTTATTTTTTAAAGGTGTTAATACAAACTTGCTCCCATTGTATTAAAGTTTCATTCTCCTATAATGACCAATCATTTATTTACAGAAGATTTTAACATTTTGTCTTGTGTTAAAATAGTATTTATATATTTAACTGTAAATATTTATTTCAACAAAGTCTTATCATTTTACTAACATGATTTGACTTTTGAAAATGTAATATAAAGGTCAATAATGTCATCTAAAAGTCTTTTATTAAAAATTATTATTTTTTAAATATTTCATTTAGTTATTTTTAGAAAGAGGGGAAAGGAGGAAGAAAAAGAGGGAAAGAAATGTCAACGTGTGGGTTCCTCTTGCATGCCCCCTACTGGGGACCTGACCCACATCTCAGGCATGTGCCCTGACTGGGAATCAAACAGGTGACCCTTTGGTTTGAAGCTGGCACCCAATCCCCTAAGCCACATCAGCCATACTGTAATCCACTAGAATATATTTTAGAGAAAATATACTCTCTAACAGTCTTAAGAGAATATATATTGAAGCTAACAAACTATATTTTAATAGGTGCAGTAATGTAATAAAGCTACCTTAAAAACACTTTTTCTAAACATTGAGCATATTTATAGCACTAGACATTAGATTTTTAATTGCCATTTAATAACTTAATATTTTCATTTTTATCAGACTCTCAGAATTAAGACAAATAAACATTCCTATATCTGTGAAAGTAACTGTTTATTCAGTCCACTTGAAGTGCTCAAAACATTTATTACAGTACTTAAATGAGAAAGCAAGAAACACATTTTTGTACAGTTAATTTATTTGACAAGTTACATATATCGCATAAATCACCTGATTTAGTTACACAGTAAGCAAGATGGTAAAATACTTGAGATTTCTTCAGAATGTACAAGACTGAGATAGAACTGGCAATTTTGTTAGTATAATTAATGTTACTTCTTAAGTTAACTTTAAGTTATTTGCTTTTTATTCAAAATTGTTATTTTTTAGCAGCTTTATAAACAGTATTTTAAAGTTTTGAACTCATAGTGTGATGTGGGGAGGGTCCAGAGTCACTCACATTAATTTTACTTTTTATGAAGTGGCAATATCATTAAAAGAGAAAATATTCCTTTCAGAAATAAAATAAGCAATATATGTAACTCCTGTCATCTGCTGGAATAGTCATGTATCCTAAGGTTTCAATATTGCAACCAACTCAAAACATCTAATGAATCTGTTCTTGGTCAATGTTAACTTTCTAAAATCTACAATCCACTCTTTGCTTAATCTTTATATTCTCTCCGGCTATAATTTTATGATAAGTAATCAAAAAATTATGGGGCTGTACACATTTATACAAAAACACAGTTTGAGATATATCTTCTATAAATCCTTTTTTTGAGGATTAGGAATAATTTTTATTTTCTTATTTGAAATTTTATGTCTATATTATTTTAATGTTAATTGTTGTTCAAGTACAGTTTTCTGCCTTTTGTTCCCATCCCAGCCCACCCCCTCAGCCCTCCCCTCCTCCCTCCCGTTTCCACCCCACCCCTTGTTATTGTCCATGTGTCCTTTATACTTGTTTCTGTAAATCCTTCCCCTTTTCCCCTGAAATTCCCTCCCCTCTCCCCTCTGGTCACTGTCAGCCTGTCCTCAATTTCAATGTCTTTGGTCATATTTTGCTTGTTTGTTTGTTTTGTTGATTAGGATCTTGTTAAAGATGAGATCATATGGTATTTTTCTTTCCCCACCTGGCTTATTTCACTTAGCATGATGTTTTCCAGTTCCATCCATGCTGTCACAAAGTTAGGAGCTCCTTCTTTCTTTCTGCTGCATAGAATTCCGTTGTGTAAATGTACCGTAGTTTTTTGATCCATTCATTTACGGATGGGCACCTAGGTTGCTTCCAGCACTTGACTATTGTAAATTGTGCTGTTATGAACCCTTTTACATGTGATTTCTTGTCAATGCCAAGATGTGAACTAGCAAGGGTTGGTAGCTTTCTACCTCCAAAATCAACTTAAAGAAACCAAAGCAGTGAAATATAAATGAGTACTCCAGGATTTAATAACAACTACCACAAAATAGTCCCATTGAAAAGCCTTTAGAAAGAATGAAGGGTGCTTTTATCTAGATTTGTGGCTATAACCAGAATTCCTGGGAAATCAATGAGAAGACAGGCTAGAATAAATCCTTTTAAACTCTGCTTCCCTCCCACCCCCCACACACTAGGTGCTCATATCTTTTGGTTAATATTAGGGCCCTGAATGTGTAAGTAATTTAGTAAAAGAAGTGTGGACTTATCAATGTCTACATTCACTCCTCCAAAATCCTTGAGGCTGATGGATTTCATCCAGGTACAAGGCTTGCAACCAATGTTTTTCCACCTTAAGAGTTAAAGGTGCAACCCTGATCATCATTATTGCTAGGTATAGTGGCTTCAAACAGGTGAGATAACCTTGAGACTTGTCCTGAATAATTTCCCCATATTGCAGAGCGAGTAGTTAATAAAAGAAAAAAGAAAGAAATGAACTCACCATCAAACATAAACACTTATGGGAAAAAACCTCCTCAAAGAAAGATAATCAAACTGAACAATCTACATTACCTGCCACGAAGTTATTGGAACAGGTGGACAAGGATTTAAAACAAACCTAATAAATATTTTCAGGAATTAACGGGGTTAACAGTAATACAAAACAGTAATATAACAGTAATATAAAAATTATTCTCATTATTCATCCAATTGAGATTAACTTCTCTAACTTTGAGTTTGACAGAACCAAATATTTGTTACTAAAGTTAGAAGTAATCTATCATAATCACCAAAACAAAAAAATAACAGCAAAGTTCTTTTATGTAACTTTGACTTTTCGACCATGAGGACCACTCCCCTGAGAAGAACTCTCCCCTGAGGCTAGAACTGTGTCCCTCCCAGAGGGTGTGTGAGAGAGCAGTGAGACAGAGTCAGGCCCAGACAGGCACTCCGTGGGTCGTTCTGCGTGGCATATACTCAAACATATTTACCTACATATTTATTTTTTTAAGTAATAGTATACACAATTTAAAAATAGAATTCTATGTGAAGAATATAGTTTAACACAGTTATTTTCTGCATCACTCTTCCTTTCTCTATGTTCTTTTCCTGCAAATATTTTAGCAATTACTTTAGATTCTTTTAAAATACTGTAGCCTCCATGAGGGCAGGGGCTTTCTGTATGCTGTTCTAGCATACTGCACATTTTTGGGCATGTTGGAAACTTTCTTTAAATGTCTGGCTATCCTCAATTGTTCTTTCATATTTAAGAATGATGCAAGAAGACACTGACTAAAACTGGTATGAGGCGTGATTTGAAGACTAGAATGTTTGAGAGTCAGATCAATTATTTTTATTTTTTCCAGTTTTATTAAAATATAATTGACATATAACACTGTATTAGTTTAGTTGAACAACATAATGATTTTTAAGTGTATGTACTGTGAAATGATTACCACAATAAGTTAACATCCATCACCTCACATGGTTATGTATTTTTTCCCATGATGAGAACATTTAAGATCCATTCTCTCAGCAACTCTCAAATATACAATACAGTACTGTTCACTGTCATCTGTATATTATATTGCTGTAGATTATATCCTTGTGATTTATTTATCTGTAAGTGGAAATTTGTATATTTAACCATTTTTACCTGATTTCTGCACTTTCCACTCATCACTTTTAACAATCACTAATATTTTCTGTACATCCATGAATTGAATTTTTTTAGATTCCACATATGTGAGATTATGTAACATTTGTCTTTCTCTGTTTTATTTATTTAACTTAGTGTAACCCCCTCAACTTACATCTATGTTATAGAAAACGGTAGGATCTCCACCTTTCTCTGGCTGAATAATATTCCATTGTGTATTCCAATATCACATTTTTTGGACCATTCAACCATTGATGAATATTCAGTTGTTTCCACATCTTGGCTATTGTAAATAATACTACAATAAACATGGGGTGTATATATATCTTTGAGATAGTGATTTCATTCCCTACAGATATCTACCCAGAAGTAAAATTGTAGGGAATTTAAATGGACACAGCTACTATGCAAAACAGTATGGAAGTTCCTCAAAAAATTAAAAATAGGACTACCACATGATCAAATCAATTTTTAAGCTGAGATTCCCCTAAGTGAGAGAGGATGTAGGACTCTAAGCATGTAGACGTTGGATACATATACAAGGCATTTAATTCAATAGAATAGAACCATTCTATTTTTTGGTTTGGTGAAAGATGGTGACAAATCATACTTAATTCCAGATGTCATTCTTCTAGAGTAGGGGAAAAGGTGGAGGGCTCAACTGTTGAATGCTGGTATCATGCAGCCTTAGGCCTTATTCCTATTCTCAGCAAATGTTCAGGTTCCAGATCTACAGGCTATCAGGGATTCTACAGGTTTTAATTTCCTCTTTAGCTGAATTCCCATCTGGCATTCTCTAGGCTGTGATTTTTAACTGTCCTGTAGGTGTAGGTGGCTTTCTCCATTTGTTTTATGGCATTCAGGTCGTCAGTCGAAGTATACTTATTTTCTTCTTCTTCTTTATTTTTTAAAACTGCCAGTTAAGATATTAATGTGCATCTCAGAAGAAGGAGGAGAGAAAAAGTCTTGTGGTAGGTCTGTCACTTTTGTAGGTAGTTCCCTGAAATTTTTCTGATGTGTCTTAGTTGCGGGGCTTTTATGCCACTATTGAGCTGCCATTTTAAGACACTGTGATTTGAATCATCAGCTTACTTTTATATCAATGTCTAATAAACAAGGAGGGGCATTTAGTTCTCTACAAGACTATCTCAAACAATTTAAAATAAAGTTAGCAGTTGCATTGCTAGTGCTTAAGTGTAAGACAGAGCAGCCAGAGGGGAGCAGGATCCTGAAGGATTGTTCCTGAAAGCTCAAGGTGATGCTTCACACATGGGCCTCTGGGCATTCCTGAAAATCTGAACAAGAAGCTAGTTGTTCGAACAAGGTTTTATTTTACCATTTCATTAAATAGAAAAACAAAATCAAGCAAAAAAAGAAAAGAAAATGGGAATGTGAAAATACCTCAGATCATAGAGATGTAATAAACTATACAACATATTTCTTATTTCCTAGCTGATTCTAAAATAAAAAGGATGTAGTGGTTTAAACAAATGTAATTAATATGTAAGAAAGCTACAGAAGAAGTAAACACAATGGAATGGGATAAATAAACGGGCTGTTCGCTGTGATAGTATTTTGGTAAGGAAGAGACTGGGGTTTGAGCAGTTAGTAAACCGAAGAAGTCATGGCCAGTTTCACTGACTTTTGACTTAGAGGTAGAGTAGCATGCCAGTTACTTAGAGAAGCTATATTTTTAATCTTTCTGGACTTCAATTTTAAATTTCTCTGATGTCAGTAAATTTTTTATTTGTGAATCAATAATGTTGGGAGAAATACAGTAGGTTTAGAAAAAAAAGCAGAATTCGGGACCAAGATAAATTTGTTCTTGGCACTGCCACATGTTATCTCTCCTGTCCTTAGGAGATTCTCAAAGTCATAATTTTTCATCTTTACCTCGTAGGGGTTTCATTGTATGTTATGCCTCTGACACAGGATTCCGTAAAACCTACCTAAGATTTCAAAAGCTGAAATACACCACAGCCACTATCACTTTCCTGCCTCCCTCCACAACTTCACAGTTACTTATAATTTTGTTGTTTTGATCACAATCTGAATTATTTATCGTTAAGATTGATTGCACATGACCATTTTAGATTGGTGCACTAGGTATTACACAGATGGGCTTTTTGACTCTTCTTGCTGGAAGAGGGGCAGCCACGATTTCTGTTTTAGTGTTCACAAATGCCAACAATGTAGCATATCTTTCTATGTGCCAAACTTAATAACCCTGTTACAAGACAATAAGAAAATTATCAATGGAAACATCCCATTTTTATGAACATATGATCTGGGCACTTTGACTTGGTTTTCATGCATAGATACTGCTTCTGTAGAATACCGATAGAAGGACTAACGACTCTTTCAAGGCACCCTTGAAAATAATTATTCCCATGTCCTCTTTCTGCCCTTTTTCTCCTTGGTGGTCCTTAGACATTCTTTTTCTTTAATAGTGCCAGAAGTCGTAGGGGGTGAGAAGGGGTGGACAAGGCGATTCTGTGTACAGTTACAGATATAGCCTTTTGTAGTTTAATTTTTGAAACTGCAGCCTTTGCTTCTTTGAATGTATTTACACAGATGTTGGGGAAGACAGCTTGTAACCATCTACCACTGGCCTTGTGGTCACCTTTGCCTTAAAGCAATCTCTGGGAGGTACATTAAAATGATTGTATTAGACACCCATTTCTAAGATACCATGTTTTTATTCCACATTGTCCTTTTGGAATGTAACCTAACCCATATTCTTTAGACTAGGCATGTTTACTTAGTATTATATGATTAGTTCATTTGGAGATGTATGGTTTTCTCGTGCTAATATCAGTAGTCTATACAATATATATGGGGCAAGCTAACACATACCTATTATGCTTCTTAAATGATTATCTCAAAAATGTTGGAACTGAATTTTGACATAATGTCAACAATTAGCAGTAAAGAGAAAATAAATCTTACCTGATTTTTAGGGTTTAAAGTTGATATTAAGAAAAATATTTTCAAAAGGTCATTCTGAATAAAACACTAACTTAAATATAAAAATATTTAAAAATAGATAATCACTCAGCAATATCATTAAAATTAGCAAGAGATTTTGTTAAGACACATTATGAGAACACAATGGTACATTTTAATCTTGCCTTTAAGAGCTTGCTTTCTCTTGCTTTTAAAATATGCAGCTAAGTGATTACATTCTTCCTGATTCTTTCTTTCAGGGAGGCTCTCTGTTCCTTCAGATTTTGCAGGTGCACATGTCCTGCTGCTATGCCAAATGCTGCATCCCACCAGGAGTTTTTACCTGGCCAGGTGTCATTGCTGCCAAGCTGAAGGAAGAACACTAAGTCAAACCCTCAGGGAGATGTGGGCAGTGTAGTTTCCACCCACCAAGTTGGAGCGGTTACATGCGTGATGGCACTGTGTAGCCTTCAACTGTGACTGGGCAGTTTCTCTGCTTTAGCGAACTCTGCTCTTGCTCACTGACTGGTCATATGGGCCTCCTGCTGCTGTGCCCAATAACTGCAGCTTAGATGCCTACATCTTTTCTCACCTTTTTACCAGGAAGGAAGCATTGTCTTTGATTGTCCATCAGGTCTAATCCTTTCTCAGCATGATACTTGTTAGCATAATTGCAGAGAAAGGATAAAAAAAAGTGCCTTAGGAGTTGTTCCTTTTTATTTGGACAAAAAGGGCATTGTATATATTTCACTAATTCTAGTAGTTAAAGTTTATTCAATTTTCATATTTTCATCCATTATATTTACATTATTGGGATACATTAGAAACCTTACTAAATTCCAAAAAACCATCATAATTATCTCTATTAATATTATCAAAATCCAGATAATTCTAATATTTTTGAAAACTCTCAGCTCCAAGAGAATATGAATTATGAACAATCCAGTTACTTTTGAATTACCTTTGGTCATACAGCTGGGTTGCTCATGATTTGTACAAAAATGGAATGGAAGAACTTAGTTTTGAGATCTCTTTTCAAAAGAGTTACTGAGTAATTTAGTGATGAAGTCACTAAAATCCTTTTTACTCAGTCTTCAGAGAATAATCAGGGAGACAAAGGTGTTCATGTACATAGAGGGGAAAATGCCGCCAGCCCAGAGATCAAGATGAAATGAGCAGCAAATTATGTCTGCATGAGTATAATTTCTATTCCTAGAATAATGATATACTTGAACTTCTAAAAAACAGAAAAGGCTTCAAAGTTTTTATTGACTAAAAGGAAAAAAATTGGTATCTCTGTTTAAAGAAAATATAACTTAAGTTTAATGTCAATGTACTAAGTAAAAAACAAATATTGATGAAGACATTGTGGGAATGGAGATTCAAAATATACATTTACCCATGTATTATTACTATTTTTGTAAGCTTATAATAACACTTTGTATGTTTCTGTACAAGGTTCAGAAAGAGGCACAATGTTAGGAAAGTTATTGAAGTTTGATACAACTTGTAAATAAAGAAAAAAAGTTTTTAAAAATGATGTTAAAAGCTGTAATTGGCACCTAGGACACATCTTGACAAGTGTCAAAAGTATAATGAGGACTACCTGAATATTACTCAAGTGAGAAATTTCTACTTCCATTTCACATTCCACTAAAAACTGGGGCAGTATCTTCTGGTAATATTACTCTACTTTTGCCAAAGTTGTTTTTGTTATTTTGTAATAGCATTATCTGGCTTTAAACTTTGAAGGCATCATTTTCACAATCACAGTTTTAAAAAACTCTCGTCATAAAGAGGAGAAATATTGATGCAAATATTCCCTTGCTTGTTTTGCATAGTGTTTACCATTTAGCATGATGACTCTGATGCCACATAGAGTGAAAACTCTAAGAAGGTTTTGGGTAATTACATCATAACATAAAAAAATATTCACATCTACACCCAAGGTTACTCTATCCAGCAAAGCTATCATTTAGAATGGAAGGGCAGGTAAAGTGCTTCCCAGATAAGGTCAAATTAAAGGAGTTCATCATCACCAAGCCCTTATTATATGAAATGTTAAAGGAACTTATCTAAGAAAAAGAAGATGATCAAAAATATGAACCGTAGAATGTCAACAAATTCATTACTATCAACAACTGAACCTAAAAAACAAAAACAAAGTAAGCAAACAACTAGAACAGAAACACAATCACAGAAATGGAGATCACATGGAAGGTTATCAGCAGGGAGTGGGGGTGCAGAATTGGGGGAAAAGGTACAGGGAATAAGAGGCGTAAATGTTAAGTACAAAATAAACAGGGGGAGGTTAAGAATATATAGGAAATGGAGAAGCTGAAGAACTTTATGTATGAGCCATGGACATGAACTAAGGCCAGGAATGCAGGCTGGAGTTGTGCAGGGCAGAGGGCAATAAAGGGGGTAACTGGGGACAACTGTAATAGCATAATCAATAAAATATACTTAAAAATAAATGAAGTAACAGAAAAATATTCACATTTGTTCAAAGTTAAGTAACAACTTATTTTGTAACTTGCTTTATCATAAGTAAGAGACACAGAGAGAGGAAAGTGTCCCTTTTCACTCTGGGATAAGCCATCTCACATGACCCAAATTCCTGTCTTGATATTGACCTTGCATTAGTTCTCCACGTCTGACCTCACATAAGCAAATGTTGCAGGGTTCATACAGGCATACAGTCATAAAACCCAATAATAACTTGTAGAGATAAATCCACACTCAAAAATGAAGCATTTTAAAACAGAAAATAATTTGTAGAAATGATTCACTGGTTAAAATTTAGACAGACTTGACTGTTAGAATACTATTATACCTAGTACTTTTTCATGAAGCGCATTGTCCTGACTGTCTTTAGTCCAGTTTTGTTTTGTTTTTTGACCATATCATAACCAAATGTTCCACTAAGAGTAACCAGAATACAGTGTTTGAGTGAAGAGTCAATACCTCTTACACAGAGAACTTTCTTTAGGTCTTGAATTTAATTTAACAAAGGTCAAAGGTCTTAAGACCAGTCATTAGAACTCCAATTCCAGTGATATCTTTCCAGAACAGTGTCTTTGTGTAGGCAGATGTTTTCAAGTTGTAATCTATTGGTGGAGAGACTAGTCCTAAAGTTATGAGTATTAGATGTGTTTTTTCTTTCTATGACAAACCTGCTACTGAGTTAGGGAAGTCGTGACCTTTTCTTTATTATGGGAATTAATACTTCTCAATACACAGATGAAATCAGACTATATATATAATATATATTTTAATACATATCAGACCTTTAAAAAGTATCTTCTCTCTTTTTAAGGCTTAATTAGTTGATTTTATATGTTGACTTGGCCAGGTCAAACATTATTCTAGATGTTTCTGTGAAATTTTTTTTAGGTGAGGTTAGCATTTAAGTCAATAAAATTATAAACTTTGGATTAAACAGACTACTTTTCAAAATATTGTGTGGGTGTCATCCGATTACTTGAAGGCCTTAACAGGACAAGACTGACCTGCCTAGAAGAATATTTTACCAATGGAATGCCTTTGAATTCAAGCTGCAGCACTACCCTGGGTTTCCAGCCTGCTTGTCTACCCAGTAGATTTTGGACTTGCCAAAACTTCACAGCTGCATGTCAATTCCTTAAAATAAATTCTCATTCTCTCTCTCTCTCTCTCCCTCTCTCTCTCACACACAAACACACATATACAAAACTAATTATATTTCTCTGGAGATCTTTGACTAATACAACTGCTAACACTTTTATTATTTCTACTCTCTAGAAAAATCTTTTGACCCCTGGCTGGTGTGGCTCAGTTGAATGGAGTGTTGCATCAAAAGGCTGAGGGTTCAATTCCCTTGTCAGGGCACATATATAAGTTGCGGGTTCAATCCCCAGTTTGGGTGCCTATGAGAAGCAGCTAATAAGTGTTTCTCACATCAATGTCTCTTTCTCTCTCTCCATTCCTTTCTCTCTAAAAATCAATAAACACATCAAAAAATAAGATAAAATATCTTCTGATAGTCTCCAATACCCTCACCTGTATTGAGATATAACACTATGTAAGTCTAATGTGTGTAATGTTACTGGATACACACATATATTGCAGAATGATGGCCACAAGGTTACTCAACACATCTATCACCTAAAAAAGCTAACATCATTTTTTATGGATGAGGGATAATGAAAACATTTAAAATCTGTTCTCTCACAATGTTATGCATCAGATACTCATAACTTATTCCTCTTAAAACTGAAAGTTTGTATACTTTGACCAAATTTCCCCATTTCTCCCAATCCCAATCCTGTGGAAACCATCATTCAACTTTCTGCTTCTATGACTTCAGACTTTTAAAGATTCCACACATCTGTGACAAAATATACTATTTGTCTTTGTCTGACTCTATTTCACTTCATATAATATTCTCAAGGTCCATTCATGCTGTCACTAAATGCAGCAAGTTTTTCCTTTTATAGCTAAATAATATTCCAGTGTATGTACATAATTACTTTATCAGAAAATTAATGTCACTGGACACTTAGGTTGTTTCTGTCTTTTCACCATTGTGAACAATGATACAATGAACACTGGGGTGCAGATATTTCTTTAAGGTAGTGATTTCATTTCCTTCAGATACATACCCAGAAATTTCAATGCTACTTCATATGATAGTTCTATTTTTAACATTTTGAAGAACCTCTTTAATATTTTCTACAGTGGTGTACCAGTTTACATACTTATATTGTTTCTACTATTAATCTGATACCTTAGTCTCCTGTGGAAAAATTTGTGTGTCTCTTTCAATAAACAAGCTATCTCAATTTCATATTACAGTCCTGTCTTTTCACATTTCACATTAGGATAGAGGAGGAGAGAGAAAGAGAAAAAGAGGAAACATTTGTTTTATTGCACTAGAAGGAATCTGGGCTTAGTATTTGTAACACTCTCAATTGTTTTAAGGTACATCCAGGTAAAAACTCAATTTATTTCCCATTACTAATGAGTTAAGTCTTATTTTATGTGGAAACTCAAATAATATATTAATACAGCATATTAGCTCTTTAGTCCCATGTAATTTTGTTAACTTAAAGAAAAACTGAAATTACCTGATATGTTATTTACGCTAAAAAATAAAATCTTTTCAACTTGCTTTTTTTCATTCTATTTAAATTTTCAACATCCTATTTAAGCTAAACTTAAATGTAAAAATGCTTAGAACTTGAAAATAAGTCTTTTTTAAAAATTAAAGTTTAGCCAGTATCTGTCTCTAACAACAAAGCTAACCATTTTAAATCTATAAATTTAGTTCCAAAGAAAGGGCATGCATGTATAAATCATGTTGCATATATTGTACATACTTACTTCAGTGATGTCCTGTGAACATTAGTAAAATAGATCATCCATTGAATGATGACCATAACCTGAATGCAGTAGTACTCTAAAGGATTTGAAAAGCAGAGCACAGGCACATGGTATGATCTTTCCATTGTACTGCTTCTTTTGCATATGTATGTCTCTGTGATTTCAGATGTTAATGTAGATTAGAGAAGGCCGTGCAATTTGAAGGTGAGTGGGATTTCTTTGACTTGGAAAAGAATGGGGTTTATTTTATTTTATTTTACTTGTGTTGAAAGGGGTTAAATTTAAATAAATTTGCAGTTAAGCAAGAAAACTGGATAAGGATTTCTCTTATTTCAGCAAAAAAGTTGTAGAGCACTTTTCAGGCAGAAAGTGCTTTCTCCGGAGTGACCCAGTGTTGGCCTTTACTGCAGGAATAGATTTGTTTTGGTAGACTGCTAAAGCCAGCTACCTGCAGAGAGAAGGGAATCCTAGTAGAATAAATTCTTAATACAGTAGGTAAATATTCTTTCATTTGAGTGAAGCTTTCCCATATGGTATTCTCTTACATTCACCATAATTTATAGACTTTTAATTTTATAACACTTTATTTTAGAAAGATAACAAATAATTCAAAAATTAACAAGAGAATATATATCTTCTGTGCACAAGTTTTAGCCTATTTAAATATAACAAGTCCACTCTGGAATAGCTGAGAACAAGATGTAAAATGAATGAGAAAGGAAAATACAACAGAACATACCAGATGTTCTTCATGTGTTGGTTGTACATATATCTTTCTTTGTTAGCTTTTAGTTGCAGATTGAGTACAACATACATCATTTTATTCACAGTGGATAGCTATGTGTCATATATTCACATGTGGATATCATTTCTCTAGATTTATTGAAATAGAAAGATAGGGAAAAAACAACATGGCAGGTATGCTGAATTCTATATAAGCAAGTGTGAATTATATAGTTAGATTTTTCTCTTCAAGGGGTTTCTTATCACTATCTCACTGGGTAGTGTAAGGATTAATTAGTTAAAGTTTGTAGGCTCTGTGAAGCTAGAAAACACAATGCAAGTGCCAAGCATTATTAGCATTATTGTGGTAAGTCAAGAGTGAGATATATGTGATTTGCAACCTCATCAGCTCTTTGACATGCATGTCTAGCCAGATTCACAGTTCTGTCTTACCACGTTTTATGGAATAAAAAGTTCTCATCAGATTTTGAAGATTAAACATGTTCTATTGAAATTATATGAATCTACAATCTATCTTCTCTCTACTTATTAAAGTGATCTTTCTCAAAGTAGAGAAAATTGGGGATATGATTCCAAAGCTAATTTAATAAAGTAGGATTTTGACATTCATTATAACTCATCTATTATCACTGGAGAGAACTAAGCTTTAGTTCTCTTAATTAGTGTAACTAAAGTTTAGTTAATTTGCATGAAGGTTGCTATTCACATCTTTCTTTTTTATTTCAAAAGACAGTCAGGCAAGTATTCATTGTTTCCATAAAGCTTATATTGTTTTTATTAACACGTTTTGATCATTTTGCACTATAATAATATAAATTCTGCAATCTTTTAAGAAGATAAAAGATTATCTCATAGTTAAACATGAGAATTATTTCCTGATTTCTTAGTTAAATTGTGCATATATCCTTCTCTCTCTTTGTATTATATGATTGTTTATAATGTGTCAAGAGCAGTAATGTGCTGATTATATATTTTGTTTCAGATTGATATTTATTAAAAGTTTTTCTTTAACAAAGTACCACATTTTCTAATTTTTCTTTTTGGAACCCCTTGGAGGTGGCAGTGGGGTCAGAAAGTTTGTTAAAGCAAATAAATATGTAAAAAGATCATTTTAAGTTCAACTGAAAATTGATCATTATGAAATTATTTACTTTTCTAAGTAAAATATGAAAAATATATAATATAATTGATCATATCATATCATATCATATACATCTATTTACCTCTACCCAGAAGTAGCAACTATGAATGTATATTTGGTTCTATCTACATTACATTCAGTTATAACTGGAGCATACGCACCTTTTCAGTTCATTTCCTTTCTCCTCTTTGGAGGTATAAATCTTACGAATCTGTCATTTAGTTTTGTCTTCATGTTTTTATAATTTCATTAAATATATAGGTTTATAAGTAACACTTATTAGTGTTTTGTGAGTTTTAGTACTGATGTGGATAGTATTGTCTTCTTTTTTTCCACTTATTACTCTTGCTGCAACTATGCATATTGCAACAGTACATACTAGTGTTTTGTATTCCATCATATTTCATACTGTGTTTGCCCAAATGCTGCTATGAAAACCTTTTCTGTTCTTCAAGGTACACATGTGTAAGAGTCTCTGATGAATATATACAAAAGGAAGAGCTGTATTGCAGGCTTTGTATAATTTCAATTTTGGGAAGACCAATCATCCTTTTCTTGTCTGGATTTTAGCTTAGCATATGTCTGGATTTTTCTTTTTTACTGAAGTATTATTATAAATTGCATTGATAAAAACTAGCATGGATTTGTTAAATGTCCTTTTTGTGTAATAGTTTCAGCTTTTGTCATGGGTATGTGAGAATATGAAACTGATGATATGTTAAAAGAGTTCTAACCTAAATAGGGAGTTAAATTTGAAAATTGCCTTTATTTTTCTCACCCATTAAAAAAAATGACTAATGGTTTCCTTTCAAAGACAGCGCGTGGAGTTCTTGGTGGTCACACAATGAGCACTGCATCAGAAGTGGCTAGGGACATGCAGCTCTTTCCAATCTTGCATCGAGGTAAGGAAAGTGTTAGACATAATTTTTCATACTTTCCACTTATGTGACTGGTAGGCTACCAAATGTTGGATGTGGGGAAAACAAAGGAAATATGAAGTTAGGTATGTGTGAATAATATGCAGCAGAATAGAAGCTGACTACAGTAGTTATCTTGCTACAGTGATTTTTTTTGTCATCTCTTGGACACCTACAACTATTTATTTAGTGAGTTTCTTATTAATATTATTTTGCTCAAAATAAGTTTTGAGCAGCGAGTTAAAAAATAGAAGTGCGTGTTTAATGAAAACTAAACACTAAATTTCCCTTTTGAGAACGTTTGTGTCAACCATAAATGCTGTACAATATATCCATAAGCTGTTTTCATTCTCTATGTGGTTGTAAAGGTAACACTGGAAAACAACATTAGCTGCTATTTCTAAAGTTAATAGTTATTTTAAGGAAACTGCCTGAAGATGTCATTTTTCCAGGTTTAACATGTATATCTGCAGAAGGTGTGTAAGAATATCACTTTAAGAAATATGGCTTTTTATTTAGATTAAATTATTGTTTTCTTAAATAGTATTATTCCAAATATTTTCTGCACTTATAAAATACTCAGCAATAGATGTTAATATTAGCTTTATTAATAGCAGAGTAAATTTGAAAACAGTTGAGTAACGCCATATAGATATTTCATGTTTAGAGAATTAGGTCCCAAAATGGTTCCATTAAAAACCCAATAAATTAAACCAAAATAAAGATTTTGAAAGTTTATTCTGCTAGCAGTAAAACATTTAGCAACCTTAAATTTGCTTTTAAAATTCAGTCCAAAAGCTGAACACTGATGATAACTGTTGTTGGTGATGACATGAATAAACTTTGAAAATGACTGCAGATAATTTAATAAAAATTAATAATAAACTATGTTAAAATATATATTTTCAGAAAATAATCAGAGATTATGATGGCTAAGAAACTGCATTAAGTATATAAATATGTTCCACAATAATTATTTTACTTGCTATTTTTAATGTTTAAATAGAAAAAGGTTTTTTTTGCTTCAAGATATACAATTATGGTTTAAAATTTTTAAAGATTTCATTTTCAGAGAAAGTTTCGGACAGGATTATTTAAAGGCCCATTAATACAATAAAAACAATTGCCAGTCAATAAATAAGTATATTAAAAACCACATAATTTTATGTATTTTATTATACTATTTTATTCTAAAAAGCCAATTTACTAACACACTTTATATTCATCCTAATTATACTAGATATCACTAAATTACTCTGTAGATTGGTGTAACAAATTTATTCTTTTTCAGCAGTGGTATTATTTTAGAAATTGTCAAGCTAATGTGTGAGAAACGGAAATTCATGTGATTTTGAGTTGTAGCTCCCTAAATACTAATGGGTTGAGCCTCGTGTCACTTTTTTATTGGTCATTTGAGTTTCTTCTTTTTCTGCTAGGTTAGTGTTGGGAACTGCCCTGCCTGGTTTCAGAAGCTGTAACGCCCCCATGGCTAAGGCTGAGTGAGCAACCTTCAGACCATAAGCCACTAAGGAGACAAAGCTTATCTCCCTGGCAGGGTTGCTACCTCTCGTCCTTTTTCTTCACCCTGCCTGGCCCCCAATTCTTGATCGGTTAGCCAATGATGGGTAAGATTCCCCAAGGGAGGAATCACCTAAGACAGGCATGATCATGTGGAGGCCCCAAGGAAGGACTTGGGGGCTATAGCAAAAGGGGGTGATGAACCCTCGCCCTTGGCTTTGACATAGCCTGAGTTCTCATTCTGTCTCCAAGAAGTCTCTTAATCTCTTGGCTGCCTTACTTACCCTGCCTGACTTAAGCCTGAAACAACCACTTAAGCCTGAAACAATGCTGGAAGTGGGTGCTGCCCAGTGCTGGAAAGGGCAGGTTCCATAGGGTAATCAGGCCTAAGAAAGAATGCATAAAATCCTATGAAACTCACTTTGCTAATATCCTCAATTTAAATAATAAAGGACCAAGCAGGAAGTGAGTTTATTCCTCGAAGTTTTATGACCCTTTATCTGACCCTGACTCAGAATAGGCCCTGAGAGTTCTTTGAATGTTATCTATTGTTTAATCATTTCTGCGGAACAATGACTGATGAGCTTTATGTATACACCCTGTATTCCTATGCAAATTAAATCCAATAAAAGCTTGTCAAGGCAAGGGTCTGGGCCCTCTCCCCTTGAGAAAGTAGCCATGCCATCTGTTTTCCTCCACAGGAATCAGTAGTCTGTGTGAATGTATCTCGTCTCATCCAAAACACTGTGGACACTGTGGGCTGGTGTCTGCATCACGTGAAAACAAATTAAAGTGAATGCAAAATAACCAAAACCTGTGGGACACAGTGAAAGCAAATCTAAGAGGGAAATTCATAGCAATTCCAGCCTACCTAAAGAAGGTGGGAAATTCTCCAATAAACAACCTAACCCTACGTCTACAAGAACGAGCGGAACAAAACAAATAAAGCCCAGAGCAAGTAGGAGGAAGAAAATAATCAATATCAGAGCATAATTAAATGATAGAGACTAAAAAGACAATTCAAAGGATCAATGAATCCAGGAACTGATTCTTTGAAAGATAAACAAAAATTGACAAACATTTAACCAGACTTATCAAGAAAACTTTTGTTGGATTAATACCTTTATCACTGTGTATTGTTCTTCTTTGTCTCTTGCTATAGCATTTGTTTTAAAGTCTATTTTGTCTAATATAGGTATTCATTTCTACCTTAGTTATTTTGTTTCCATTTGAATGAAATATTTCTTTCTATCCCTTTAAGTCTGCATATGTCTTTCCATCTGAACTGAGTCTCTTGTAGACAGCACATATATGGGTCTTGTTTTCTTGCCCTTCAGCCACACTGTGTCTTCTGATTGGAGCACTTAATCCATTTCCACTTAAAGTTATTATTGATAGTTATGTATTTATTTCCACTTTATTATTCATATTTATGTATCTTTTTCTTTTTTCTTAAAGAAGACCCTTTAAAATTTCTTGTAATACTGGTATTGATTTGGTGCTAATGAACTCTAGCTTTTTTTTTCTTAATCTGGGAAGCTCTTTATTTCTCTCACAATTTTAAATAATAGCTCCATAGCTTACAGTTGTCTAGTCTCTAGGCCCTTTCTTTTTATCACTTTAAATATTTTGCTTGCAGAATCAGCTAATAGTCTTCTTGGAGCTCCTTGTAGGTAACTGTATTTCTCTTGCTGCTTTTAAGATTCACTTGTTTTTATTTATTTTTTTAAAATATATTTTATTGATTATGCTATTACAGTTGTCCCATTTCTCCCCCATCATTTCCCTCCACCCTGCACACCACCTCCCACCCACATTCCCCCCCTTAAGTTCATGTCCATGTGTCATAACTTCTTTAGCTTCTACATTTCCCATACTATTCTTGCCCTCCCCCTATTTTCTACCCATCGTCTATGCTACTTATTCTCTGTACCTTTTCCCCCTCTCTCCTTCACCTACACCCCTGTTGCTAACCCTCCATGTGCTCTCCATTTCTGCGGTTCTGTTCCTGTTCTAGTTGTTTGCTAGTTTGCTTTTGTTTTAGGTGTGGTTGTTAATAGCTGTACATTTGCTGTCTTTTCACTGTCATATTTTTATCTTCTTTTTCTTAGATAAGTCCCTTTAACATTTCATATAATAAGGGCTTGGTGATGACGAACTCCTTGAACTTGACCTTATCTGAGAAGTGCTTTATCTTCCCTTCCATTCTAAATGACAGCTTTGCTGGATAGAGCAATCTTGGATGTAGGTCCCTGCCTTTCAAAACTTCAAATACTTCTTTCCAGCCCCTTCTTGCCTGGAAGGTCTCTTTGGAGAAATCAGCTGACAGTCTGATGGGAACTCCTTTGTAGGTGACTGTCCTCTTATCCCTTGCTGCTTTTAGAATTCTCTCCTTCGTTTGAATCTTGGGTAATGGAATTATGATGTGCCTTGGTGTGTTCCTCCTTGGGTCCAACTTCTTTGGGACTCTCTGAGCTTCCTGGACTTCCTGGTAGTCTATTTCCTTTGCCAGATTGGGGAAGTTCTCCTTTATTATTTGTTCAAATAATTTTTCCACTTGTTGCTCTTCTTCCCCTTCTGGTACCCCTAGAATTTGGATGTCAAGATGTTTAATGATGTCCCCGAGGTTCCTAAGCCTCTCCTCATTTTTTTGAATTCTTATTTCTTCCTTGTTTTCTGTTTGGTTGTTTGTTTCTTCCTTCTGGTCCACTCCATTGATTTAAGTCCCAGTTTTCCTTCCATCTCTATTGGTTCCCCATGAGTCTCCCTTCATTTCACGTATTGTAGCCTGCATTTTTTTCATCTAATTTGTGAGCAAACTTAACCAATTCTGTGGACATCCTGATCACCAGGACTTTGAACTGTGCATCTGATAGGTTGACTGTCTCTTCGCAGCTTAGAGGAATTGGCTGTGGGGCTTCCGTTTGTTCTCCGGTTTGAGACATTTTCGGTGTTTTTTGTTGTTGTTGTTGTTGTTGTTGTTTTGTTTGGTTTGGTTTTGGTTTTGGTCTGGTCGCGGCTATTACGTAGTGAGGGGTGGAACCTTAGGTGTTCCCCAGTGCGGGGCAGCCCAGTTGCTGAGTTGTGATGCTGTTTGTGGGGGTGGGGTCCAAGAAGGAACAATGGTGCCTGCTCCACTCTCTCCTGGATGCCAGTCTCTTCTGCCACTTCCGCTTCACCTGGATTGTCTGCGCGTGGGAATGTGGGTCAGCCAGCTGCCTTGTGTGGCCTCACTGCGTCTGCACAGTTGCCACCCCGTGCCCGGGGTCCGCCAGCTGCTGCCTGTGTACCTGGGAACTGCCAGGCGCTGCTGCCTACGTTCCTGGGTCCACACCTCCACTTTTTCCTGCCGCGACTCTGCCCCTCTTACTAGTCTGGATGAATGGTTGTTGGACTTCCGTACAGTTCAATTTTCTATCAGTTCGGATTGTTTTCTTGTTTCTAAGTATTTGTTGTCCTTAATTTTGGTTGTGAGAGGAGGCACAGTGTGTCCACCTACGCCTCTATCTTGGCCAGCCACTTGTTGTTTTTAATCTTTTGCACTTTAATCATGATGTGTCTTGGGAGGGCCTCTTTGGGCTCATCTTATTTGCCACTCTTTGTGCTTCCTAGACTGCATGTCTTTCTTTCACCAGATTAGGAAAGCCTTCAGTCATTATTTTTTTAAATAGGTTTTTAATCCCTTGCTCCCTCTTTCCTCATTGTGGTACTCCTATGATGTGGATGCTGTTATAATTGATGTTGTCCCAGCAGTCTCCTAAAATATCCTCATTTAAAAAAATATTTTTTTTTAAATTTTTGCTGCTGTGATTAGGTATTTTCCTATACCATGTCTTCAAAATTACTGATTTGGTTCTCTGCTTTATCAAATCTGCTGTTGGTTCCTTCAACTGTATTCTTCATTACAGATATTATAATCTTCATTTCTGATTAGTTCATTTATATGGTTTCTCTCTCTTGTTTTAATGCTTACTTTCTCTTTGTTTAAGTTCTCACTGAATTCTTCCATTCTTCCCCTAAGTTCCTAGAGCATCCTTACAACCAGTGTTTTGAAGTCTGTATCTGGTTGATTGCCTGCCTCTATTTCATTTATTTTTTTTAAGAAAATTTCTCCTGTTCTTTCTTTTAGGACATGTTTCTTTTTCTTTTCATTTTTGCTGTCCTTCTTTATTAGTTTCTGTGTATTAAGTAGATATTCCATGTCTGTCAGTCTTGTTGTGGTGATTTTAGGGTGTCCTGTGGGCTCAGTGGTGCATTCTTCCTGGTTATCTGAGCTAGGTGCTTTAGGAATGTCCCTTGTGGAGGGTATGTAAACCGTGCTCTTGTGGTTGAATCTTGATTGTTGTTGGTGCATCCATAGGTGGGACTGACCCTTATGCTGGCCGACTGTGAACATCAACCCCAACCATAGTGTATGAACTTCTGTGCAGGGGATGACACCATGATGTAGAATTTACCCCAAGAGGGTCTGGTGCCTTCCACAAGCTCCCTTTATGTGTGCCGCTTGTGGAGCTAACTGGGTCATGCTCTGATGTGGTCTAAAGCTTGTCACTGAGTGTTTTGATTTTGGGGCCTCTTGGCAGGGACTCTCTTGCAAGTAAATGTCAGATGCTGCCTGTGACTGGCTCTGGGCTCCCTCTAAGGTGCTACAAAGAAATCAGCAGTTAGTGGCTGTCTTTGCTGTGCCTGGGTGTGTGTGGGAGAGGCCAACCAGTATACCAAGGCCAGCTTCCTCCAGTACCGTGCCTGGGGCAGGTCAGTAGAAGACCTAAGGCACCCTGATATCTATATTTGCTTCCAGCTTACCTGTTAGACTCAGTCACTGAAAGAGCCTCTGGTGATATGCAGGCTTCATGAATTCGGTTTTCAATGAGTCCAAGGTAGTGGTGAGTGCTGTTCACTGGATTGATACAAATTCAAACTCAGCAGAAGCACTGGGTCTGAGGCCACTCAGCAAAAGTTTCAGGGTATACTAAAGCTAGCTGCCACCCATTTAGGCCCACTGACTTTGCAGTAAGGCAAGATGTTAAGGAGTAATCAGAATGAGCCAAGTAGACTCCAGTAGAGTTCATCAGGATAAAACAGATTAAGATTTGGCCATAACAGATTAAGAAGTGGAAGGAAGGCTCTGCACAGGAACAGTGGTCCTGACTGGGGCACACTGAAAAAATGGTCCTCATGCTAGAGCCACACAACCCAGTCTCTCCCTGTGTAACTCCAGTCTCCTCTGAGCTGCTCTCCCTCTATTGGAGCCCAGATTGAGGAGCCATAAGTGAAATTTTGTGGTTTGGCCCTTTAAGAGTGTACCTGGGTTTCTAGTGGTCTCCTGTCTCACTCCGGCAGGTGGAATCCCTCCTGATTTTTATAGCCAGGTATTATAAGGGCTTCTCTTCCTGGCTTTGGTGTTCCAGGTTGGGGAGATCAGTGTGGGCTTGAGACCTTTTGCAGCTGAGTTATCCCTCTGGATTATGAACTACCACACATGAGTGCAGGGCCAGCCCTTTTTGCATCTCTGCCCTTCTTACCAGTATCGAGGTAGCTTCTCTGTATATTCTTGGTTATAACACTTCAGTTCACCTAGTCTTTAGATGCATGTTCAGGTTGGTTGTTCTATAATTTAGTTGTAATTATGATTGCTTTTGAGAGAAGGTGAGTATATCTTCTACTTACTCTACTGACATCTTGAATATCTCTGAAATTCTTTTTCTATGGATTTTGTAAACATCGCTTTACTATGTTCTTGAATTTTTTCTTCATTTTTATTTGGAATCAAATCTTTATTTCAGAAATACTTTCACATTTTTTAATATTATTTTGTTTGTTCTCTCTTTCCATTAAGGGCAAAATTTTTGTATGTGGAAAATATTGTTTGTGTTTTGTGGAGGCTAAAAGGTTAATAATTCTCCACATTCTAGCTGGGCTAATAATCAAATTAGCCAGAGGCAGATTAATAGGAGAAAAATCAAATTTTAATACATGCACATGGGGTTTACATAAGCATGAAAATTCCAAAGAATTGAAGACAGCATTGGATATACATATATAACGTTCTGGAAAAGGTAATACTGTGGAGAAAGTAAAAGTTCAGTCATTGTCAGAATTTAGGGGGAGAGAGAGATGAATAGGCAGAACAGGGTGAATTTTAGGCCAGTGACAATATTCTGCATGGTACTGTAGTGGTGGATGCATCATAAATTTTTCAAAATCTGTAGAATATGTAATACCAAGGGTGAATCCTAAGATAACTGAAAGCTTACCATCAGCATCGATTCTGTTCCTATCTTACTCCATTAAAATGGAAAGCTAACATGTACCATGAACAAAGTGCAAAATAGAGGTGGGTAACCTCTGTTATCATGCGTTGTTCACAGCTTCTGGTTTCAACTGACCCAACCAGACCCAACTTGTACTTTTTGGCATGACTGACCTTGTGCCTGTAGTTTGGAAATATGGTTTATTTTTCTGTTTAAGGCTTTATTTCTTTACTTACATGTAGTCTTATTGATGAAAGCCATTGTCAGCCTCTTAATTTACCATTTCTAGAATCCAGTCTCTTCTCTGAAACTCATATCTTAGGAGATACCTAAGATAGCTGGCATCTCCTTTTGCTTTCCTCTGGCATTAAGTTGATCTTGAATTGTCAAACCTCTGTCTTTACAACCATGTGTAACCTCTGATTTGAGCCCAGTTAGTCTTCAAAAACTTGCAAACACTCCCATATATTTTCATTCTCATTCTGCTAATTGACTTCATCTCCTAAAGCTTTCTCTATTTGACTGTGTCAGCTACCTCCCCTCTCCTAGTGGGAAGCTTCTCCTTCAACAATGTATGTGAGACTACTTAACTGCTGTGATGGATCTAATCAGAGCTTCATAAAGCTTTAGTAAACAGAACTCAATTCATCACTGAAGTATTAGCAAAACTACTCCATTACTGTCAGAATAAATCTTTGAGTGGGATGAGGGGAGAGGTGCTTTCCAAAGGAGCACCATTACTTTGCTTTACTTTAAAAGTATATTTTTCAGGGGTAGTGGAAGGGAATAGCTGGGTCCTCAATTATAGTTGGAATAAAACAAATGGACATCACTTCAACCTATAAGAACTGTTACAGAATGGACCTGTGGGGGAATGATATACTATTACTGAATAGACTCCCCCTTCTCCCAAGGTCCCCCTGTACTAGGTTTGCCTTGCCTGCCACCAGGGAATTATAGCTCTTAGTGCCAGAGATTGGTGAAAAGGAAAGGAAGTATTTATTTAAAAAGTTATATAGACTTAGAGTAATGACTTAATGTCTTCATTAAAATCCTAAAGTCCATAAAACACCCACAAACACACACAGTCCTTCCTTCTGCCCTTTGCCCAGTCCAGGGTACCATATCTTAGGAAAAGAATTAGAAGTCCATGGCTCAGGTAGCCCCAAGTTCTTCTCAGTAATCTGTGCTTGGCTGGCAGGCCTCCTGCATTCCCACCACCATCAGCTGTCTTGCTGGGATCTCCAATTCTTTTTTTTTTAAGTATATTTTATTGATTATGCTATTACAGTTGACCCATTTCCCTCCCCTTCATTCCCCTCCACCCTGCATATCCCTCCCACCCATATTCCCCACCTTTAGTTCATGTCCATGGGTCATACACATAAGTTCTTTGGCTTCTACATTTCCTATGCTGTTCTTATCCTTCCCCTGTGTATTTTTCTACTTACCATCTATGCTACTTATTCTCTGTACCTTTTCTTAATCCAAATCCACATGGCACCTTCTCCTGGCCCACCAGCAAGAGTCCTTTCACCCCTTTGATTCTCTCCTGCATTCTTCCAAACTGCTAAGAGAGAGTGCTGCATGGCTGCTGCATCTTGCTTTCCAGCTTCCTAAGCAGCATGGCAAAGGAAGCCCCAAAGCCATGTGGTTCCCTCTCTAACCAAAACTGCATAAGTCTCTCTTGTATGGCTGCTGTGCCTGGGTTTAAATCCCAGTGCCAATCTTCTTCTGCATCACCATTTCCAACTTCTCCCACAATTGGCAACACCTGCCAGCATTCCTGTATATTTCCAGCTTTTCTGGGTTGCCATAGTAGGTCTGGGCAGGTGTGGCCCTGTGGTGTGGAGTGAACCATTTCCAAGTTCTCACACAGGCACTGTAACCAGGGGGAGTTGACTCCCAGTTACATAATGGGTGGAAGTCACTCCTACCTTCCTGGCTCAAAGCATGGTCACAGCTATTTAACATATCCATGAAATCAGTTAAAAGTTATAAATATACCTGGCTGGTGTAGCTCAGTGGATTGAGCGCGGGCCTGTGAACCAGAGGATCGCGGTTCGATTCCCAGTCAGGGCACATGCCTGGGTTGCAGGCCAGTTCCCGGCAGGGGACGCATGAGAGGCAACCGTACATTGATATTTCTCTCCCTCTCCCTCTCTCCTACCCTTCCCCTCTAAAGATAAATAAATAAATAAATAAATCTTTAAAAAAAAAGTTATAAATATATTAAATGACCACTCTAAAGGTTATTTGCAAAACTGTTGGTTTGCAAAATAACTCCATGACCTTGCTCCATGTGTCCCATCCCCCAGTTCAGACTTTTGGGGGTGAGGACATCCTACATTTTTAATATTTCCTGGAAACCTTATGTTCTGGACCCCATTACAAATCCCTCTTTGGAGGGGACCCTGGCTGCACCCTGTTACAGAATTTCTGAAGAATGTGTACACTGATTATAAACCCCAGTGTCACTTCGCATCTCTTCTCCCTTAAGGAACAGTTTTTCAACCCACAGAACTCTCTTCTACGTGATGGGTCCCTGTACTCTGTGAGCGGTTTTAGGAAGATTGGTGCTTTTGCATCAGCAGTTACAGTAACTAGAGAAGAATTATTGCTTCCTTAACTTTGTGGCTCTATTGACAGAAAAAAAAAGATCTAAAAAAAATCAAAGCCAGATGGCTCTAGAGGAAATGTGTCTGATGCTCCGACTGTTGTTACGACACCCTGGGAGGAGCTGTGTTATGGCTGGTCACCATGGCCCTGTTTTACTGGCTCATCTGTTCCCTAGACTTTCTGTAAGAGCACTTGTGGCTTCAGTTAACTTTGAGCAGTAAAGTGCCTTGTTCTGGTTCCATAATGCCTAATAAAGAATAACTTTAGGGTTATAGAAGAGAAAAGGACAGACAATATGTTAACTGTGTTCATAGACTCAGAAGACAGCTAAAAATAAAGAGAAACATCTGAGAACATTGATAGATCATTTTGAAACCAGCAGAACTACCTCCTATTTCTTCACAAGGAAGATGTCACCTGTTGGCAATGGAAAACCTAGAAAAGTTGTAAAAATTAATTTCTTTCTCCAGTAACCCGAAGGAAATCTTTTTTCATTGTACTCACCCGCTTTCATGTGAGCGGTAAGGCACGAGGTTGACAGTCTGTTTGTGATACAAATTGCTTAGTTCCAATAAGGCTAATAGGTAGCGTTGTTAAGGAATGATCACATCTGGTAAGCCCAGTGGCATGTCAGTAAACCAGATTTCTAAAACAAGGAAAGCCCCTAATTTATATGCAGAGTTTTATTATGTAACCCGTGGCCCATTTCAAGCGACCCATGTTATAAGGACAGGCTCACAAAATTCTTGAATATTTAAAATTGAGCTGTCAAAGTGCCAATTTAGTGTGCTCCATCTCACCTCTCGACAAGTTGCAAATAACCAGACCAGACACAGTTTATAATAGATGTTTTGAGATGAAATGAGTTTCTTGCAACGTCCTGATGATAAAGAATCTAGTGTGTAGAGTAAGCATGGCAGTCCCTGAAATGGTCTTGCAAACACAAATGCAAAAATAGAGTTTATTTCGCCCTGGCTGGTGTAGCTCAGTGGATTGAGCGCGGGCCTGCGAACCAGAGGATCGCGGTTCGATTCCCAGTCAGGGCACATGCCTGGGTTGCAGGCCAGTTCCCAGCAGGGGATGCATGAGAGGCAACCGTACATTGATATTTCTCTCCCTCTCCCTCTCTCCTACCCTTCCCCTCTAAAGATAGATAAATAAATAAATAAATAAATAAATCTTTAAAAAAAATAGAGTTTATTTCAAAGGTTTTTTTATAGCTTTTTAAAAACCAGCAAGAACATCATTAGATAATGTTGCATGGGAATTTTCCTGTACAATTTCAGTATTTAGGATAGCTTAAAGGATTAGACCAAATTGGAGCATAAGGATGGTGGTCAGCTTTAGTGAACAACACAGGGTAAAAATTCACCGAGTATTCCTAATATATAGTAATAAAAATTATGGTAGGAAACTAAGCAATCTCATCATTTAAATAATGATCTCTTCCTCTAAATTCAGCTGTTGCACTTACTGGCAATGTTTCTACTTTTAATGGTCTTAACAAATAAGTGTGTAGATAGAAATGCACTTTTGGAGCTGTTGGCATCTGATTGCCAAAATGAATATAAGAATTGACAAGAGATGTAAACTATAGAACACTGGAGATTTTTTTCAAATTCTGTAGCATGAAACAGTGGGTGTGATTATGAAAGTTATATAAGTATTTCATTCCTTGCTTTGCAAAGTCTTATAAAAATTGTCATCCAAGGTATTAGTAAGCCAAAACAAACAAAAAAACCATTATTTTTTAATACATCATGTTGTGTTGACAAATGCAAGACTTGTTCTCTAACAGTACAGCCCTCATATTAAAAATGACTAAAGAGATATGTGTGTAGTTTTGAGTAGCAGCAGTTAGATTTAACATGCTCAATGCATTTTCATCTTTTCGTGTTTGAAAAAGATGGGTTTATTTTATTATTTGAAAAGATAGTGTACTATCAGAACCATTCCAAAAAATATGTCTTGGAGTAGTATGAGGAGTTAGATTTGAAGTCAGTGTAAAGTACAGAAATACATTTTGGCACAAATCAGTTTGAGAAAATTTTGAAATGAATTTTTATGAGTATTGAAATTTTTGCATTTTGATAAATTACATTGTGTGTATATATTTTCAAAAATGCAGTGAAATTATCCATCTTCTAATAAAACAGACTGGCTGAATTAGAAAAATTGTGCTCTGGTACCAGACTGACTTGGTTGAAATTCCAGTTCCTCCGGCGGTTCTTTAAAAAAGTTTATTTGTATTTCACTTACCACGTCTGTAAATAGTGTTGTAATATTGGTGTTTACTCCACATGGTTGTTATGGTGCTTAAATGTGTTTATATATATCTATATATGTGTGTGTGTGTATACACACATATATTTTAACAAAAGTTAAATATAAAAAGTTTAAGAAAAATATATATGTATATATATACATATATGTATATTTTAACAAAAGTAATGGCATGTGACAAATACTCTTCTGAAATTTGCTTTTCTGAGTAATACTATATAGTCATTCATTTCACTTGTCATCCTGATTCTTTGTACGAACTTCCCAATGATATATGTATTTGATGTAAATTTTCCAAACATTCCTATTATGACTAATGCTGACATGATTATTCTAACATTGTGTAAATATTCTGTACTTCAAGTTCTAAAAAAATAGCTAGAGCCAACAATCAACTTTATATTTACATTTTTATAAACACTATCAATAAAAAGGACATTTACTTAATGGTTAATACTATACTTGCATTTTAACTAGAAAACTA
This sequence comes from Glossophaga mutica, assembly GCA_039655065.1. NCBI lineage: Eukaryota > Metazoa > Chordata > Mammalia > Chiroptera > Phyllostomidae > Glossophaga > Glossophaga mutica. The sequence goes on along the minus strand of CM077304.1, from coordinate 166,781,967 downwards.
GAAATTTAAAGTTTACAATATGTTTTCTATTACTAAAACACATATAGCCACTATTTTAATTATATTTGCTTGGATGTGTTTGAGAGAGTTGACTACACCATGTTTGGGATGCAGTGTGTGGCATGTTTCCCTGTTTAATGGAAAGCTGCTATAAACCATATAAAAGAGTTTGTTGCTGCCCCATGGGTCTATAAATAGAATAAGTGAAACTGGCATCCATCTTGAGTGAACATTATTCTTTCTATAGGCAATACCAAGGAGGCAGTACTCCCATCCTCCCCAAACACACACAATCTTATAGATCTGCTACATTCCTAGTGAACTATGCCAGAGATTTAGAACTATGACTGTTAGAAGGATCCTTAGTTTTGAATTCTTGGAACCCTAGTGTCTGTCCTTCCTATGAATTACTGAGTCATTTTTTTAGCGAGAAGTCTTCTACTTAGCGGTGATAACTGCTGATTGCTTCTGTAAGCCTTCCTGGATAAAGAGCATTAGAAAAAAAAGATTGCCAAAAGGGGCTGCTTTTAACAAGGGTAAAAGAAACACTCCCATGTGCATTATGTCAAAGACATACGTACAGAACCACTTTGCGGTTTCACACGCAAAGGTGGCAACCCAAACCCAGCATGATGGCAATTATGTATGAAGAATTATGCATTCTCAACTTCAGTGTGATAGTGTTTATATTTTTAGGTACAGTGTGATTTTTAACATTTTTGGATTGGTAATTAAAGTTAAGGTAGGTGCATGAATAATTCATGCTGAATAAAAACAGCTTACATAAAAAATGATACTAGTAGTCAGGTATTTAGGTATTAAACAAAGTTGTTCTTTTCTTTCAGAGATTCATTACCTCCCATAAAAAATGTTGAAGAATACACTTTTTAAAGCAAAAGTAAATCTAATCTGACTCTTGAAACATTTCAGTGTCATTGGAAGTCATTGACTCACTTACTCTGAGGGACTCCCAATGGGAAAATTATTATCAAGGCACAAATCAAAATGAAATCTTAAAATAATTTTATTTATGTCAACATTAAGAAGGCCTCTAGAGATGCTAGTAGTTATTGCTATGGTAATTAAAGTTTTTAACTTACGGTAACTTTGTATTTCTTTGTAACATCAAAGAATTTTTGGATTGAATTTCAAATCTTTAATAACAGTGGATTTAAACATTTAGAATGAGAAAAGCTGAATTTTAGGTAAAATTTGAGACATCAAATTTAAAGCAGAAAATATGCTATCTGGTTTTCTTATTTTGTAGTTACCGTGTGAAAAATCACGGAGCCTTACATTCAATCCAGGGTTCTTTCCTAGTACTCAGACTCTACTTGTCAGATCTTCCTCCAAAACCTCAGTGCCTCAATTCAGTTCACATTGGAGTGGGACAAAGTTCTCACCATGAGAAACAACAGCTTACCTGCAGTCACAACAGAACATTAATCATAAAATCTATTCCATGTCTTTGTACCCCAGTATGCTGCTAATTCTGCTAAGCATAGTTCATAGTGTCTGAAATCCTCTTGAATGAGGCCTTTGCTAATAATTTTTCATGGTAACTTACTTTATTTTTGATCTGGGAAATATATTCCTCTCATTTGGGATATTTAATTCACTAAATCTATGATGTGATGATTAATTCCTTGCTCTTTAGCTACAATGAACTATATGCAATATCTAAACAAAATTAGTGAGGGCTCAAGAATATTCTCTTGCCCGAATATCATGTATCATCATTTTAAGAACACTAAGCCTACTTATAAAAATGAGAATATAATAACAAGACTATTAAATATATAAATAAATTTGATTTAATTTTCAGGGTCATTATTAAAATGAGTACTAAAAAGAGCACAAGACTAGGTTTTCATATGTATCTTTGTTAAGATAGAAAAAAGAATTAGAATCAGAGGACAAATTTATGTCAAAGATTATTATATACTGTAGGAGACCATTCTGCGTGGCGTGGGCCCAGCTCCCACTTGGAGATGCACAGGACCCACACCCACAGATAGGTTCTTCCATGGGGAATCAGGCCCTCAATGTACCTAGGCCGCTTTGGGACTTGCTTTTGCTAAAACTCCCTCACCCTGAATTGTGACAGCAAGTGCTCACTGTAACTTCCTAAAATTCATGCTAACACTCCCCAGTATGGAGTGTGTAAGTGGCTCAAGCACTTTTCCCTTTTCATTTGCAAATATCCTTCTTCTGTGATGTGATTAGCAGCATTGGCTCCTTTGTTGTCTGTAAAAGGTAACCCCCTAAAGCGAACCTGTGCATAGTAAATGAGGATCATCATGTAATGTGCTGAGAAACCCAATAAAGGCTGGTCACAGCAAGGGCTAAGGCTTTTGCTCCCCTTGAGAGAAAAGCCATGCTGTCCCTTTTCCTCCACCCGACACAGTAGTCTGTGCGAATGTCTCATTTCATCCATAATGCCGCGGATACTGCGGGCCAGTGTCTGTATCAGCTGGTACCTGGGAGCAGGGACCCAGAGGCCACGAGCCATTGCTGTGGATGACATACCAACTTGGTTGGAACGCATGCATCAGCCCAAGAAAGGGCCGACAATACCGAGCGCTTTTCGGTAAGGTCGTCGGGTGTGTTGGTTTCAGAGGAAAAGTGGTTGAACAGGTTACAACTCCCTACTGGGGAGTTTTAGCATGAATTTTAGGAAGTTACAGTAAGCATTTGCTGTCACAATTCAGGGTGAGGGAGTTTTAGCAACAGCAAGTCCCAAAGCGGCCTAGGCACATTGTGGGCCTGATTCCCCATGGGAGAACCCATCTGTGGGCATGGGTCCTGTGCATCTCCAAGTGGGAAGCTGGGCTCACACTATGCAGAATGGTCTCTTACAATATACAATTAATGTAATATTAATATCAAATCTTTTGACAACTGTTTTTGATTACTGAGAGATGAAATTCACCATAAGTAGGTAAGAAATTATGATTGTTATAAGAGAAAATCTAAACAGATCAAATTACCTTGGGTTCAACCAGAAATTCTTACTTCTTATGTTGATTAACTTCTCCAATTTTTCAGTTCATTTGGATTAGAATATCGGTTACTAAATTAGTTATGAAGAGTAGTTATATAAGTAAATTACATATACAATAAATAATACATAAAAATAATATTCTTCATGTAAAATTAATCTCATTTCGAAGGTATTTGCAAATCAGTTGTTTGAAAACAGTACTACATTTTCCCATAAAAATGTCACAAAGACTCATTACATTATAAATACCAATCTTTATAACTCATAATTGCAAGATACAAAGCCAATAAACTTTTACAGCCAAGACATGATTTAACGTGATCCTAAAACAATTAGAAGAGGGTGTGAGGAGTGGAGGAGAACAGTTGTTGAAACTGAGAAGATCTGGCAACTGAACACCTCTAAAATCAGAAGCAAGGGAAAACTCTCAGTATCTCCATTTCAGGAGGAGAGAAAACAGGTACGAGTCACTTGTAATCTAACTGTTCACAAAAGAAAGGTTGTCTGACTGTAATAGAATAAAATTATTGATAGTTCTCTTGTTCAGCAAATGTTCACTCCTTCCATCAGCCCCTTGACTCTGGGCAGGGTCCAAAGAGACATTAACACATGAGAGACAAGCAGGGACTTGAAATGTGCTTGGCGGTTGGACTTGCCCTCTGGAAAATAAGTTGGTTAGCTGTTGGCTGAAGGAGGATACATTGGGGTAGACTGAGATAAAACCAAATCCAGTTTAAATGAGTTACATCACAGCTAATCTGCAGATGCACGGGCAAGAAGTATACGTGTGCTGTAAAATGGTACTGTATTCTGGTGTGAGTGATTATGCAGTGTTATTATGGAAATAATTTAACTGATGATACATTCTTTAACTCAACAACCAAAAAAAAAAAAAAAAAAGTTTTGCCAAGCTTTAGACTAAGATTTACAGGGAAATCCAAAGAAAATTTAACTAGAACAGTGATGAAGACCTTCAGAGCAGCCACAGTGAAAATGTGTTTTACTTGTGTTGCTTCATTTCATACAAAAGACAAAATGCTAAAAATTGCAATGCTTAAAACTTTGACTTTGCTAATTTAGAAATGTCATATTTGCATGTCACCTGGGGTCTGCTTTTCTCACTCCTATCAGTTTAACCAACTCTTTATTGTGGTTGAACTTTCCCGCTGTACACATGGGAGTAAATTCTGTCTCTGATTGAAAACTTGGTTTCCTGGATGAAATAGAAATGACAAGACAGCTCTCCTGTCACTGATGCTTTATCACTAAGCCTTTGTAACACTCTTATCAGTATTTAGTATTTTGGATGAGTAGTCCTTAAATCTTCAAATAGGCAAATGACTTTGGACAATATATTGCTTCATCTTTCACTAGCATATAACATAATTTGCCTAAGAATTATAGGAAGAAAGTGGTAATTCCATCTACCCATCTACTACTAAGAATAAGGGAGAGAAACATAGTGAGGTAGGGGGAGATACACAGAGAATAAACAAAGACAGGAAAATAAATTAGTAATTTTATCTGGAGTTAAGGAATCTTCAAAAACAAGTGATTGTTTCTGCACCGTAAAAATATTAAAATTTAATGATGTAGAGGACAAAAGTTGAGTCACATCCTAAGCAGAGGAAAGAGAATATTCAGAACTATGGACCCTATTGAAAAAGAGAGGAAAAAGTGTAAGAATAGGAAATCCATGACAGGACGTGTGGACTAAGCCAGGGCTATAAGGCTGTGGAGGCAGGGAGTGGCGGGGATACTGTTGGTAAAAGTTTCAAGTGGGAATGCACATATTTTGGTACTTGGAAATTAGACACTTATTCAGTCAATGTGTAATGTTTAGAAATGAAGGTGAAATTTGCTTTTCTCTCTTTAGAAACAAACTCTGAAACGTGGAAAGGGATAGTGGTAGGATGAACCTATAGACAGAGGCCAGTTAGGAAGAGATTATTATAGTATTGCAGGTGAGACATGGCACTTTGTAACCCTAGTGGAGGCTGTGGGGAGGGAGAAGAGAGATATATATAAGACATTCCAGAAGGCAGTGGAAATTTCAGGACGTATTAGCAACCTGATTAATTCTGCTACTTGTCTGTGATTCCTACTCTAAGAATAATATCTAGACCCAGATCTCTGCCTTTTGTGGTCCTTTACCACAGGGAACAAACAGGAAAAATGTAGTAATCACACCTGAGAAAGACTGAAGCTAACTTTTTATTTTATAATTAATGCAGTCCTAGTTCCACTAGACTTTATTTAACCTACCAATTCTTTTTAAACAATGTTAGCTCTTTAATTATTGAGCAACAAACAGATGCCAAATGCACATCAAAACACTGGCACAAGCTCAGAAGGAAATCTTCCTTGAAAATACTATTAGCTGATGTATTATTCAATGTATTTGAATGAAAAAATACACCTATTAAAAATGTAATATTGACTTAGTACAAACTGTATTCAACTTTCATTCAGATGTTTCTTAAATTTCTTTTTTAGTGTATAAGACAATTTAATGTATAAAGTTATATTACCACTTGCCACTAAATAGGCATAGAGATACATACATCTTAGCTGGGAAAAGAGTATATTCTACTAAGTATAGTTCTAAGAATGTTTCATCCTTACATTGTTAATAATATGCAAATATGTACTATAACTGTTTATACATACATCTTCTTAATGCCTTTCAGCTTGTTAAAGTGAAGTTTAAGAAGCTCCTGGAGGAGTAATAGGCTGCATATAATGGACTGGGGAGTGAAAAGTTTGGCTCTATATCCTTAATTAGTTTCTAATTTCTCTGTAATCTCATCATGAGTCTCTAACATAAAATAATATTGACCATACATATGGTACAAGTGGGTACTGGCATTTTAGATTATTCTCGTGGGGCTCACTAAATTATTTGCTGATTCAAATTGAACTTCACCTCCAGCGTAATTTTAAATTTGATGAGTAAATATTACCCTATGAACATTACATAGGCTTATTGTTAGAACTAAGTGAAATAAGATATGTAGCATAATGTCTGTGAAGAAATCATCTGGCACCATGCCCTGCTCCATTTACAGAATAAGGATTCACATCATATTCTTTATTGGGGAAAGCCAAAAAAATACTTCGCACCCTGAAAGAAACAAAACAAAGCAAACAATGACAATAACAAAAACAGAATCATTCTGTCTAGCTCTACTCCCCAAATTAACCCAAATCTTGAACTTTCTTGTAAGTTACTGCCCCCCTAACAAAAATAATTTTATACTGACCTTTGCAATGTGATGCTGCACACCTGTGAGAATTTTTATTAATAGGATAATCATGAAAGATACTGACTGTTTAGACACACTGATGACTTTATTCATTCTGAAGATTCAGGACACCCTTAGTCAGATGACAGACTGGTCACTTCAGGTAGGATACAATGACTGACTCAGATGAATGAACTTAGATACTGAATATTCTAAAACATGAATTATCTGAACATACAGACTGTATCTCCTGCAGCCCAGGAGAGCCTGACCTTCCTGACACCGTTGTAGGGAAGGAAGTGACTCAGTTGAGATATCAAATAATCTTCTACTTTCTGTGTGTATAAAATGCCTAGGTACGTTTTCTCAAAATCGAGTTGGCTGTGGTTTCACATAATTAATCCCAATGAGCACTCAGGCAGCTTGTGATTTGGTGAGAACTCTGCTATTACTTTACAATATTTTCTCTGGTTAATGAATGATAGGTATTGGCTGTTTTTTAAATTTCAATGTATTTATTAGTGATCTAATATTAAAAAATTAATCAGCATAGTTTATAACGTGCAATATTAGTGTTACAGAGCAAACTGTAAGAAATTCATTTCTTACTAAGTCACTCACAAAAACCAACTTGGATAGAATCCATTTATACTTCCTATGACATATTTAGTAACAAAAATATGTGCTACTTCTTAAGTTTATCACTAAATTAATTATTGTATCTGAGATGAATGAGACTGTGTTTGTGATGAATTATTTAAATAAATAAAATTTTAAACTCAACAATTAATATTTGTGAGATTGATGTGTTACACTGTATATTTACTGAATATTACAGTTGGTGTTATCATTCTATTCAAGAATAGTTTGCTGAACATATATACTGCATGTTTGGAACATGCAGATCAATATTTTGATGCAAAATATATGAAAAGTATCATCTCTGACACTAAATATGTAACCCATTTTTTTAAAGATTTTATTTATTTACTTTTAGAGAGGGGAAGGGAGGGAGAAAGAGGGGGAGAAACATTAATGTGTGGTTGCCTTTTGAGAGCCCTTTCCTGGGGACCTGGCCACAACCCAGGCATGTTCCCTGACTGGGAATCGAACTGGTGACCCTTTGGTTCTCAGGCAGCACTCAATACACTGAGCCACACCAGCCAGGTCAATATATAACCTGCTTTGAAAACCAAGCCACACCAGTATGAAATATAGGCATCATATCAAAGCATACTTTCAATGGCTCTTTAAAGTCTAACCTCTCCTTAAGTTGTCATTTAAATCTCTCAGTAATGGAATACTCACATAATTTTTTATCCTATCTTTCTTTATTTTCTACATTACTTAGCGGCTAAGTATTTTCACAATCTGCTCAATATTTTAAACCTCTCCACATGGTTTTATTCATTCCAGAGCTTGAAGTAAAATTATATAAGGAAAAGATGGAGAAGATCACAGAGGAAGTGGGACATGAGCTCTGTCCTAAAAGGAAAATGGAACTTCAATCAATTGTACAATAAAAATCCTGACTGTCAGGTGAAGGAGCATAGAATTGATCTAATGAACACCTTCAAGCCTCGGTGGTTTTTCATTGTCCACTTTCATAAAACTAAGTGAAACTTCGGTTCTGAGAAATTCTCTTCTTTCCTTAGGCCAAAATTAAATCCATGGTTTAGAGGTAAGTAGAAAATCAAGCATCACCTCCCTTCCTGCTACAAACAAAAGAAAACGAACTTTGTAGCCAGAACAGCAGGAACTTGGCTTTGAAAAACTGCAATCAAAGCTGCTCTGTTGATCAGCCAGCAATGGATCTCAAGTAGTAATCTGGGAGCATGCCACCACCATGATGCTTTCAATCCTAGTTAGCAAATACCCCCTTCTAAGATGAAATCTGTCTCCTATGAGTAACTATTGGGGCCATAAGGTTGATAAATCCAAACAAGAGTGTATTTTCTGGTCTAAATTTATTATAAAGTATGCACATTTGAGATACAAATACAGTTTAACTTATTTCTAATGAAATACAAAAAGTTATAGGTTTATGACCATATGTGTTCTGGGACATGTGTACTAGTACAAAATGTATCGTGGTATACTGTTGATCATTTTGAAGGTAAAGTAAATATGCAGTTGCAGAACCATACAGTTAAACCTTCAGTTGTTTAAAGAGATGTACAGAGACATACAACCAAGGCTTCTGGCATGAATATAAACAATGGCAAAAATGTGAAGAAAAATCCCAGACAGTAGCCATGCAATAAGGTTTATACTTGTTTTCTTTTTATTTTATACTTGTAAAAAAATCAATGTTAATTTTTAAATACATATATATTTGCAGAAAGGGTAAAGAAGGGAGAAAAAGATAGGGAGAAACATTGATGTCAGAGGGAAATATTGATCATGGCCTCCCACGTGGGCCCCGACCATGGACCAAATTGGTAACCCAGGCATGTGCCCTGACCGGAAATCTAACTGGCAACCCTTCGCTCTGTGGGATGACACCCAACCAACTGAGCCACATGGGTAAGGGCTCAGTGTTATCTTTGAGTTTCAGAAAATGTGACACTAATTTCTTAATACATGGCATTTTAAATTAGTTTAGTTAAAATTAAACTTATCTGAAGCAAACTTTAAGCAAAAATATATTTAGCAAACACAACTTTGGAATTTTAGGAAGAATTTTTTTAAATTACTGCTTACTTTGCTCAGACTAAAAAAAAAGTTAGTGAAAAATTTGAGAATGGAACAAACATCTCAGTGTATTCATATCTAAAATGACTTTCTCTTCCTTCTCAAAGAGGTACAATTAGATCATGACAATCAAAGAATATTAGAAAATACTCTTAAGAAGTGTATAAAATTAAGAAAAATAATTAGATTTCTATATTTAAGAGACATGTATTATTTTTATAATTTGCATTATATATAGAATAATCAGTGAAAAAAAAATGGTCTTTAGGGTTTTTACCTTTCCTTTTATGTGATGGAGTTAAAGATGAAAGGCAAGCTTTTGTGTTTATATCTGGAGTATAAAAGCAGCTCAGTGTGAGAAAATGAGGGTCCATGAAATACTATGTCAAAAACATTTTCAGTCAGAATTCCAGAAATAGCAAATTGTTAAATAGATAATTAAAATGTCTTTGGGGTATAAACCATAGGGACTTAGGGTTTTAATCATGTAGTGCATATTCATCAAAAGTTTTTACTTTTATTTTGATGCTGTTTTTAGACAAAGACCAAGGTCTGTGCCTCTGAAATTCTTCAGTTTGATAGGGTCTGATATTAGCAACCTTAGCTCAAAATAGTTATTATTTTATTAGATGGCTGTCAGAAGCCTTCAGCAATACTGTCTTATAGAAACGTTTTCCATTTCTCATGACATTGGAACATTGTAGGAACTTCTGTGTCATGGCATAGGAATTGTGTTATCCATGGTGTGCCTATTATTTTCAGGGAAGGGATGTTGTAACTAATCATAGCTATAATGTAAACAGGGTTTATTCTAAATAATTGTTTAAAATGTAATACAAGCATAAGAGCATAGGTTTGGAAGAAGGTGCTTATTGAAATAAAAAAAATATAATAAAGCTCTGGCTGGTATGGCTCAGTGGATTGACCGCTGGCCTGTGAACCAAAAGGTTGTGGGTTCGATTCCCAGTCAGGGCACATGCCTGTGTTGCAGGCCAGGTCCCCAGCAGGGGGCATGCAAGAGGAAACCACACATTGATGTTTCTCTCTCTTTCTCCTTCCTTTCACCTCTCTCTAAAAAGAAATAACATCTTTAAAAAATATATAATAAATATCTAAATATGTCTTGGAATGCTTATATCATCAAAGATGTACACCTTAGAAATTTACTCATTTGTGTTTCTTGGTATATGTAGCATTATTTTTTCTACTTCTCTCTTTTACATATGAAAAATGACCATAAATATACCTGATAACATTGGGTATAAAAATTAGTATAGTACACAAGAAAATGTTCATACATAGATACACTATTAATTTCACATTAAAACATATATTCCCTAAAGTTAAATTTAGGGAATAAATTTGAAATACGAAATATAGCAGTGTATATTGCAACCCGCTCCACTATTCTTTTAATATTGTTTCTGTTAAAAGTGTTTTTTGTAAAAGATGAATTGTTAACTAATACATGACCCATGATAAACTGCATATTTGTGTTAGAGTTCCAAGAACTAACTTCAAAGGAAGCTGACTCCAGCAACCAGATCTTCCAGCTCCAGGAGACCTGCTGACTTTCAACCATAAAACCCAGACCTCTGCTTGACCAGTTTTGAGGTAATCATAGGAATAGACTGTACTGACCTACACATAGAGAACTTTCAACCACCCTCCCCCTGATTTCTTTGTTCTGCTTTCCCTCTCCCTTGTAATAAAAACTCCTGCCTGCATGAAGATGTGAAGACAGTCTTTGGGACAGGAGTTCACTGTCCTTTCACTGTCCTTCAGGCTGTCGGCACCTGAGTAAACTGTCGTTCCTTCCATCAGCACTTGCCTCTTGAGTGTTGGCTTTTGAAGTGGCAGGCAGTCAAACCTGAGTTCGGTATGATATTTTCTTATCAGCCCTGTTATTACATTAAGCAAAATGTATAGATGTGAGTTGATTATTGTATCCCTTACTATCATAGATTAAAAACAAAGGTAAACATCACAAATTACCAGAGAAATAAAAATTAAGCCACAATGAGATATCACTTCAAATCTGTCAGGATGGCCATCATCAATAAACCAACAAACCACATGTGTGGGTGAGAATGGGGAGAAAGAGGAACCCTTTTGCATTGTTGGTCAGAATGGTGAAGCCACTGAAGAAAACAGTGTGGTGTTACCTCAGAAAATTAAAAATGGACCTGAGATTCCACTTCTGGGAATTTATCCAAAGAAACCTGAAACACTAATTTGAAAGAATATACACACCCCTGTGTTTATTGCAGCATTCTTTACAATAGCTGAGATTTGGAAGCAGCCCAAGTGTCCATCAGTAGATGAGTGGATAAAAAAGCTGTGGTACATTTACACAATGGAATACTACTTGACTGTAAAAAAGAAGAAAAATTTTACCCTTTGCAATGACCTAGATGGACATGTGGAACATTATGCTAAGTGAAATAAACCAGTCAGAAAAAGATAAATATCACATGATTTCACTCATATGTGGAATCTATTGAAAAAAACTGAACCAACAAGCAAAATAAAATGGATGGAGAGCAGGCTGACAGCTCTTGGAGGTGTTGGGGGTAGGGTGGAGGAACTGAACAGAAAAGGAAAAGATTTCATGGACATGGACATAAAACCTTCATAAAGATTTCACAGCATGGAGCACGTGCTGTGGTGGTTGTGGGTGGGGGGAGATGGAAGAGGGTATAAGGGAATAATTGGCAGTGGAAAAAAATACAATAGAAATGACTATTAAAAAAATGCAGATATTCCTCCAAGTTAGCAGTGAATGCACACATTGTAAATAACGCTTAAATGGTCTTCTGCATTCTTGCTAATGAAAAGGAAATTAAAATCATTAGAGAACAAGATGTTTTAAATAATTGAAACATTTCAAAACTCTCCATATTTTACATAAAGAAATTGCCTCATTTGTTGCATTGGGTGAGAAAATGATAGAAGTAGATATAGAAATCATATTAGTGGAAATGTTCTTATTCACAAATGAGTTTTAAGTAGTAAAACTGCAGATGCTGTTGTGCTTGGGTTTAACAACACGAATACATATGCAGGTGGAGACAATGGGAACTTGTACATATCAGCCAGGGAGATTACGTGGTGGCAAAGCAAATACCTTTCTCTTATGACAGAGTTTGTAGAGTAGTATCTAGTAAATGAGGAAAATATAATTGACTCCTTCAGAACATTACTAACAGATGGAAACTGATTTCTAAATGTTAGTGATGGGCTTCAAATAGGAAACTTCTTAAAAGTAATATTTTATAGTATAGGGATGTATTTATATGTATGTATGTGTATATATTATACTATATAAACATATAGTATATATAATGAAGTTAAAATGGGACTTTTGATAATTATTAGTTTACTTTATGTCTGAGTACACTGAACAACTGATTTTTCTATTAACAATATTATCTTGAGGTTTAGCTTCTAATCATGTAAACAACATAGCTGAGGCAGAGTCAACTTTAGATTTTCTTTATAAGCATTATTAAAACAGATTTTTAGTTGTCACACCAAAAACATGAGGTTGAAAGTAGCATTTAAATGGTGGTATAATGAAATATATGAAACAAAAATCAAATCCACTATGCAGCCATGAAAAATCTGAAAAAGCTAACAGACAAAAAGAATAATTCTTTTCAGTGTTTAGTAGCTTGGTATTTCTAAGATTACATGTCTAACTTCATTGTTGATTTCTGTCAAAATCATTTTGTTTTCTTCAAATGTGGGATTGTGGCACCCCTGCAAATCAAATACTCAGTGCTGTTTTCCAGCTCACACAGGGTCACTGGAAGCCTCTTTGTTTATCCTGTAAAAACCTTGTTTTCAAATCCTATCTAATGCCAGAGAATGCTAATCATTTTATCTGTTTTCTTCCAAACACTTAGAATTTAAGCTGTTTATAAAATTTCTCAGCATAAAGTCTGCCTGGACTTTTCTTAAAAATATTTTGGACTTAACTTAGAAAGCTTTTTATTTTTTATTTTTTTAAATATTTTATTTATTTATTTTTATTATTTATTTATTTATATTATTTATTTATCTTTAGAGGGGAAGGGAAGGAGAGAGGGAGAGAAACATCAATGTGTGGTTGCCTCTTGTATGTCCCCTGCCGGGAACTGGCCTGACAACCCAGGCATGTGCCCTGACTGGGAATCGAACCGCAATCCTTTGGTTCGCAGGCCTGCGCTCAATCCACTGAGCTACACCAGCCAGGGCATAGAAAACTTTTTAGAAAAAGCATATCACTGTGAGGTTTTAACTAAACAATAGTTGGGATTAAATCTTGTAATGCAAAATCAGTTAAAATAAATATGTTATTGTGTATCAATTCCATTGAACTGTTGGTCTCAGATAGATGTTTACCAGTACCAAATATATTTAAAGCCTGAGAGTGTTTTTAAACACACACACACTTTAAAAAAACATTCAGTTAAATAAAATAACATTGATAATATTTTTTTCAGTTTGAGCCAGACATTTATCTCACTTTGACTTTTATTTAAAATAACTAATTACTAAACTAAACTTTTTATATTTTAGCAGTTATTCACATATAAATAAATCATACAAATATTTTTATGAGGTTTTATTAAAACAATATCACTTGTAGTAGCAATTTACCTCAAGAAACATCTATAAAGGACCCATGGACAAAGCCAAAGAGGGATAAGATTGAAGGTGGGAGGTGGGGGTGGGTGGGGCAGGGAGAAAATGGAGACAGTTGTACTTGAACAACAATATAAAAATATATATATGCCTTCCAAAAACAAAAAACAAAAAAATATAATATTAAATGTATTATATTTTAGTTAATGTTAATAAAAAATAAAATTAGTTTATTAGTCATCAACTCTTCTACTTCAAATTGGAAATTTTCAATAACTAAGCTTGAATATTTAAAGCACAAACTCATTCATATCAATCAGATATAATTTTTATTTTGCCTTTTTGAGAAATGATCTAAATGCTCAATCATTTAGAAATGAAGCTTGTAATTAAAACAGTGTGCAACGTAATGTTAATCAGAAATTACATGATGTACAGTAGCAACTAAAAAGATTCAAATGACTTCCAAATAACAGAAGTAAAACTGAGAGCAGTCTTTTAATAAAGGCCATTTTGCCTTGTAGGAAAAGATTGTTAGTTGTAAAAAGAAACCTTTTAAACTAATATGATGAGGTGCATGTAAAAATTAATATTATGCTTTAATGTTCTCTCCAGTGAGTAGCCTAGGTTGATTTATTCATTTAGGTAATTATGTTCAGCAATATTAGTAATTCACTGTTAAATTGAATTTGGAGAACACACAATAAATTGAAACTGTAGTCATATTTCTTTCTTGCTGTGTAACAAACAGAGATGTATTGATGTAAGTTCTGAGTGTAGTACATAAGTTAAATTCCCTAGACTGCAATTTGATCAAAAAGCTTTAGACATTTACTTGAGCTATATTAGATGGCAGCCATTGGATGGCAGTAAAATTCTACATCAATCACTTTAGCAAAGTGAAGCTAGGAAATAATGGGACTTTTATTATTTAACAGCGGAATGCTGATTTAAAAGGCAAAGCTCAGGGGGTTGTGTATACTGCAGCAATACCAACTAGTTTTTAAAACTGTTTTCTTTTATTCTCCCCTCAATTTAAAGGGAGACGCAATTCTGGAAAAAATATTTATAGCATTTTATCATTAAGAGAGATTATGTTCCTGCTTTTCTTTTATGTAATAAAATTTTTCATTTTATATTTTAAAAAGAAGCCAATAAAAGGAAATTAACAAATATATATGACTCAAATGTTTTGCACATTATCAATGCCTGAATCCATTTTTTTTATATTTAAAAAGAACATTTACATTTTTATTATATTCAGGCCTTGAAAGGCAGATACTTTTAAAATAAAACTATAAACACCATAATGCTTAAATTTTTTTTTTACAAATTTTAAACAGAAGACAAAGTTTCAAAGCACATAGTAAACATTGCTAAAGTTCATATGACAGAAGAAATTTTACCTTCCAAAGAAGCTTTAAATTCTGTACTTGCATAGACCTCTGAAATTAGTCAATACTTTAGATATCTTAAAGACAATGTGAGTATTTTTGACTTCATGCTAATTTATTGTTATCCAAGAATTATTCACAGAGTGGCCAAGTCTGTCAAGAAAATGTTCATTGTCTTAAACTTGCTGTATTTATCATATGAGTTTAACAGGAACAGATACTGCAGAGCCCAAACAAAATGCTACATGCCCTAGATCTCACATAAAGAAATGCATGTTTTTCTGTCCCTTCCCCTTCATTTAGATTTTTATTTGATGAGAAGTTGATAAGTTCAATTACGATTTATTTGGCAATAAAATGAACCAATTGTTTTCAGAAAATATTCAGGGTGGTTTGCCACAATCAAAAGGCTATTAATCAGAATTTCATGAAACAAACCACAGTCTTCCTTCCTATTTATCCTCTCCCTCACTTTATGTTTAAAGTCTATTAAAAGTTTATAGTCTTCCAAAGATCATATTAGGCATTAAAATTCAGGCATCTCATTCTTACTGCAAAATTGTTGGAAGAAAAGAAAATAAATGGGTTATCACGAATCCATTCTCATCAGGAGGAGTGTAAAAAGCATGCACAGTGGAACAATATTCATTTATTTTTATGACAGTGCTTGAGAAGAGAAAAAAGGAAGTGAAATAAACCTAGGGATATGTAATATTATGACTTCCATGCACAGGGAGTTAGGAAAGCTGGAATGGAATACCTCAGCCTGCAGACAGGTTATATTTAACTTTGTATGTGAGTATGTATTGTAGAGTGATTTTTGCAAGATTTGGTTTATTGAGTTAATGAGTTTATTTCTGATAAAAGAAAATAAATTTAATTCATATTTAAATTGGTATTTTGAAATATTATAAAAGTCTAACCTGTAGAACTTTTGTTAGAATAAAGAAGCCATTTACATCTTTTTCTACATATGTCATTCTCAAAGAAGTCATGGTTGAAAAAATATATATATAAGTAAATCATAAATATTCATAGATATATAGGGTTTTCTAAGATTAATTTTTAAAATGTGGGTATTTTGCAATTTTTTACAGTGTTAAAAACAGTAACATTTCTTTTAATGTGGTGCAAAATTGATTGATGTTTGAGTGTTAATCTCCATTTGATTATTTATGGCTATAGTGTACATTCAAATAGTAAGCTGACTTTACCCAGAAATTTAGGAAAGCATTTGCAAGTGCATAAACTGAATTTCTTTGTATTGAGACATTATCTATCTAAATCTAATTGATTATTTACATTGATGTAGAAAGAGAGTGATATGGTCAAATTTATTCTCAACAAGTAGGGCATATTGCAAATATTTTCTTAACTTTAATGCTAAAAATTATTGAAAACTCCCTTTTACTAGTCCAAAAATTGTATACAAAAATTGCTGCAGGTCTTTGAAGAAATAATGTGTCTTTATCCTGTTTATTCTTATAAAGGCATATTAAATGTTGAAATGGACACACAAAAAGAAGTAGCTTAGAAGCTATAATGCCTACTTGAGAATTCACAGTATGCTTTATACCCCTCTGATGCATATTCATTGAATCAGTGTTATCTAGTCTGTTTTAAAACAGAGTATTAAGTACACAGCTGAACCCCTTGGATTTGAATATTGGTTCTGATATCGACTAGCTTTGTGACCTTGTGGAGTTTACTTGATCTCTCTGTGCCATCATTTGTTTTCTCTTTCAAGCATATGAAATAATATTACTTATCTCACAAGTTTGTTGTAATGAGCATATGAAGAAAAATGTATGCAATTATGAACTAGGAAAGTGATGATGTCATGGTATAAATATGGCAATTATCACTACTATGTGTCAGAAAAGCAAAGGGAAAGACCTAGGGTCCCTGCTCTTAAGGAGCTCATAAATAAGCTTAGGAGATAAATGAGTGTTTTTGAGGTATAATCATGTACCTGATATTGGAGATACAAAGTGGAGTACTTCAAGATGCTCACAGGCAGGGGTAGGAGACATAACACAGTGCAGTAAATGACGTGATAGAGCTCGGCCTTATCTAGAATACAACACACAGAAGAGGATGCCAATCTAGTCTTCAGGCTGCATAGTAGGCTGAGGGCCATTTCCATGAAGAACCATGCCTTTAACTGGGTTTTGAAGAATATGAGTCAGTCAGAAGAGGAGTCAGATGTAAGTAGAAGAATCATCCAATGAGAAAGCAACAAACACAAGAAAATTTGAACTGTTCAGTAAACTCTAAGTGATTCATCCATGATATAGGTAGAAGATATGTAGGAAAAATTAAAAACTATTTTTCAAACATTTAAATTTAACATGAAAAAATAAAATAATACCTGTTATATTTATGTTTTTATACTGTAGTATAGTTTCACTCCTGTCATTCGGCATGCAGATTATCCAATAAGGAAAAGAGGGCTGGGCTTCTATGAGAGATTACACCTATATTTAAAATCTGGAAACACAAATAAAATGTCAAATGACATTCAATTATTTCTGCTAAAAAATGACTGTATCTGAATTAAAAATTTCCTTATAATGCAAATTATATTTCAACAATGCTACAATTGGACAACTTTATTATAAATAGTGATATATAATTTTAAAAATAATTACTAGCTGTGATATGGTGATGTATAATAAGAAATATATATTTGGTCTTCATCCTCATTTCTGACACAAAGCTCCTCAAATTCTTGGAATTTCCTAAGTGAGAAAACATTAAAGGTATCTTTATTATATTAATGAGATGAATTTTAGAAAGCACACAAGAATGGTGGCTCGTTGCCAGGAGAACCAACCATGTGATTTTAGAGATAGACTTTTTAGTCCTCCTCTTACCCCCGTCCTCCACCTGCAGGGAAGTAGAGAGGAGTTGGCAATCGAGTTTACCAAGGGTCGATAATTTAATCAATCATGCCTAAGTGATGAAGCCTCCATAAAAACACAAAAGAACAGGGTTCAGAGACCTTCCCAGATGGTGAACAAGTGCAGACTTGAAGAGAATGATGTACTTGGAGCGGATCTGGAAACCTGAATCCTTTTCCTACACCTTGCTCTATGCATATCTCCTATATGACAGTTCTTGAATTATATCATTTCATAATAAATCAGTAATCTAGTAAGGGAAATGTCTCATAGTCTGTGAGCTGATCTAGCAAATTAATTAAACCCAAGGAGAGGGTCACTGCAACCTTTGATTTATAGGCAGAGTTGACAACCTGGAAAAATTGGCCTCTGAGGTAGATGGCAGTCTTGTAGCCCTTAACATGAGGGATCTAATGCTATCTATCTCCAGGTAGGTAGTTTTGGAATTGAGTTGAACTTTAAGAATGCTTATCTGGTGTTGGAGAATTGCTTGGTAGTGTGGGGACAAAAATCCACACATGGAAATTAGGTGTCAGTGTAATGAAAAGCTCTAACATTTATATTAATGGTTTTACTAAAAGTTTGCATAATAAAAGGTGAAATTGGACCAAAATGACAGAATTGCATACAAATTTACTGTCTTGCAAATGAAAAAAATTGTGTACTTAATAAAAACAGGTGTTAAAGAATATAATGATAAAGCAAATATATCATCAGGAAAGTATATATCATATACATACACACATATATATACACACATATACATGCATATATATAATATATATACTTTATAAATATAAAGCATATATATAAGTATATGGTATATATACTGTATATAGTATATACACTGTATATAGTGTATGTATATAATATATAGTATATACATATAGTATATACTATATGTATATAAAGGAAACCAACATGGATCCCAGAGGTCACAAAAAGGTTGCCTTATTATTATTACCCTACAGATAAACTTTTGACCAATTGTAAGACCACATCCTAAACTTTACTGCCTTCTCACTATGGCAACCAGACAATCTGTACTATTCACCTTGAAAGGAGCCAATCCAGTTCACCAGCCAGTACCTTTCATTTACATAGAAGACCTATGAGGTTTAAATATTTGGACTTTTGTGCTTGCCAAGGGACACATCCTGGCACTTGCTTATTTCACCACTCCAACCTGAGGCAGTCCTCTTCACCCCATGTTACACAGATAGACAATAGAAGTTTCCTTTGTTACAAACTTTGTAATTTCCGCCTTAATAAACCCTGCCTTTGTTTGCTCTCTTCAGAGCACAGTTTGTGATGCTACTTGAATCTACATCTCCCAAATCTGAATCTTTTAAGTTAGTTGAAGCATCGTCTGCTATGCCAGAAGGTTGTGGGTTCCATCCCTGGTCAGGATGCATATGAGAGGCAACCAGTTGATGTTTCTCTCTCACATTAATGTTTCTCTCTCTCCCTTCCTCTTAAAAAAAATCAATTAAAAATACCTTTGGGTGAGGATAAAAAAAGAAAATAAGAGATAATCTAAAATCACCTACTTTTGAGAAAAAGCAACATTATAAAATAAAGGGTCCAAAAGAGCAAATATAGAAAATATCTTCCAATGAACAGAGTTAAAAAGTAAAATAGAAAGCTTTTAAATAAATATAAGCAATAACCTCTGAGAAAAGGAAAAGGGCAGTGTAATAAAACATTCATTAACAAAATAAGAATAAACTATGGTAAGAAAGAAGAAACAGCAATCATCAAATTATTAAATTCAGTTATGAAAAAGTAACCAAATTGTCAAAGCAGAAAATAAAATTAGCAAGCCAAAATCAACAACCTTTAACCAAATGTATCCAGAAAAAAAAAGAGAGGACCCAAATAGATAAAATTAGAAGTGAAAGAGGTGAAATTACAACTGATACCACAGAAATACAAAGGATTGTAAGAAATTACTACGAACACCAATATGCCAAGAAATTTGAAAACCTGCATGAAATGGACAACTTTGTAGGAACATATAATTTTCCAAAAGTGAATAAAGAAGAAGCAGAAAACCTGAACAGATTGATAATAGCTAGTGAAATTGAAGCAATAATCAGAAACTCCTGGCACACAAATCTCTGGACTGCACGGTTTCACAGAAGAATTTTACAAAACATTTAAGGAAGAGCTAATCCCTATCTTTCTCAAACTATTCCAAAAAAATCCAAGAAGAGAGAAGACTCTCAAACTCTTCATATGAAGCCAGCATCATTCTAATCTCAAAACCAGATAAACTCACAACAAAGAAAGGAAACTACAGGCCAATATTGCTAATGAACATAGACACTAAAATCCTCAACAGAATATTGGCAAACAGCATCCATCAATACATTAAAAAGACCATATACCATGATCAAAAAATGGGATTCATTTTAAGAATGCGATGGTACAATATTTGCAAATCAAAAAACATAATACATCACATAAACAAAAAGAGACAAAAATCATATGATCATATCAATAGATGCTGGAAAACCATTAGATAATGTACAGCACCCATTTATAATATAAAGACTCAGCAAAGTGGCAGTAGAGGGAACGTACTTCAACATGATAAAGGCCATATACAAGAAACCTACAGTAAATCATACTCAATAGGCAAAAACTAAAAGGTTTCCCACTAAGATCGGGAACAAGCCAAGGGTGTCGTCCACTTTCACCACTTCTATTCAACATAGTATGGGAAGTTCTAGTCACAGTGATCAGATGAGAAAAAGAAATAAAAGGCATCCAAATTGAAAAAGAGGAAGTAAAGCTCTGTTTGCAGATGATATGATAGTGTATATAGAAAACCCTATAGACTCTACAGAAAACTACTGGACCAAATAAGTTAATTTGGCAAAATAGACAGATATAAAGTCAATATTCAGAAACTGAAGGCATTTTTGTACACCAATAAGGAAATATCAGAAACAGAAATTAGGAAAGAAATCCCATTTGCTATAGCAACAAGAAAAATAAGGTACCTAGGATGAAACCTAACCAAGGAGGTAAAAGACCTGTACTCAGAAAACTACAGAACACTGAAGAAAGAAATTAAGGATGACACAAATAAATGGAAGCATATACCATGTTCATGGACTAGAATAATTATCATCATCAAAATATCCACATTACCCAAAACAATTTATAGAATCAATGCAATCCCAATTAAAATATCGATGACATATTTCACAGATATAGAAGAAATAATTCAAAAATTATATGGAACCATAAATGATCCAGAATAGCCTCAGCAATTTTGTGAAAAAAGAACAAAGCAGGAAGTATCACAATACCTGACATGAAATTGTATTAGAACTCCACGGTAATCAAAACAGCCTGGTACTGGTGTAAGAACAGACACAGATCAGTGGAACAGAATAGAGAGCCCAGAAATAAACCTATGTCTCTATGGTTAATTAATATTCAACTAAGGGGGCAGGAACATAAAATAGAGTAAAAATAGCCTCATCAACAAATGGTGTTGGAAAATCTGAACAGCTATATGCAAAAACAATAAAACGTGACCACCAACTTACACCATACACAAAAATAACCTCAAAGTGGATAAAAGGCTCAAATATAAGTTGTGACACCATTAAAATCCTAGATGAGAACATGGGCAGGAAAGTTTCAGATATTCCATATAGCAATATTTTCATCAATATGTCCCCTAGAGCAAGGGATAAATAGGAAAGAATAAACAAATGGGATGACATCAAATTAAAAAGCTTCTCCATGGCTAAAGGAAATACTAGCAAACTGAAAAGGGAATCAAACACGAGAAAATACATTTGTTAGTGATACCTCAGACAGGGTTTGATCTGCAAAACATATAAAAAACTCACATATCTCCACACAGGAAGATAAAAATCCAATTTAAAAAAATGGGCAAAGGATCTGAACAGACACTTTTTCAAGGAGGACATACAGAGGGCCCAGAGACATATGAAAAGATATTCAGCATAATTAGCCATCACAGAGATGCAAATTAAAACCACAATAAGATACCACCTCACACTGGTCAAAATGGCCATCATAAATAAATTAACAAACAAGTTCTGGTGAGGTTGTGGAGAAAAGGGAACCCTGTTATACTGTCAGTGGGAATGAAGACTGGTGTAGCCACTGTGGATAACAGTATAGAATTTCCTCAAAAAACTAAAAATGAAACTGTCTTTTGACCCAGCAATTCCACTGCTGGGATTATACCCTAAGAATCTTGGAACACCAATTCAGAAGAACCTATGCACCCTAGTATTCATGGCAGCATTATTTACAATAGCCAAGTGCTGGAAAGTCTAAGTGCCCATCAGCAAATTAATGGATCAAAAATGTAGTACATCTACTCAATGGAGTACTATATAGCAGAAAGAAAGAAGGAGCTCCTACCCTTTGCGACAGCATGGATGGATCTTGAGAGCATTATGCTAAGTGAAATAAGCCAGACGGTGAAAGACAAATACCATATGATCTCACCTATAAGTGGAACCTAATCAACAAAATAAGTGAGCAAAATAGATCCAGAGACATAGAGATAAGGAATAAATCTGCAGTTACCAGAGGTTTGGGGGAGGAGGGTAATGGGGGAAAGTAGGGGAAAGGTCAAGTCAAGCCACATGTATAAAGGACCCATGGATAAAGACAATGTTGGGGGAGGATTGAATATGAGAGGGTACTGCATAGGGGAGGGGAGAGTAGTAGGGGGGAAATGGAGACAACTGTAACCGAACAACAAAATATAATAAAATTTAAAAGATTAAACTAAAAAGTAGGTGGGTTGGGGTGAGAGTAAAAGACAGAAAACTGTACAAGATCAACAATTTTAAAAAATTCTACAAAAAACCCCCTAAAAAGTAGGAATATATATTATTTATTTTTTAATGAAAATATTTAGAAAAAAATAAATTTCATATGTTGAGCAGGGCTTGGTGAGAGCATATTATCATTGCTCCAGGTAGTGTCACCTGGGACAACTCCAGCGGGACTAGAGTATCTACATCTAAAATGGCTCATTTACAGCTCTGGCCAGGTAGCTCAGTTGGTTAGAGCATCATCTTGATACATCAAGTTTCTGGGTTTCATTTCTGGTCAGGGTACATACAAGAAGCAACCAATGAATGCATAAATAAGTAGAACAACAAATCAATGTCTGTCTCTCTCTCTGCCCCCTTCCTTTCTAAAATCAATGAATTAAAATAAGGAAATAAAATAGCTCATTTACACGACTATCAACTTTGTTATTCATTCTCAACTAGGAATGCAGCTACACTTGTTGACTGGGGTCTTGTGGCTGTCTCTTCATCTGGCAAGGTTGATCATGCCACAATAAAACAGTCTCAGAAAAGTTGACTCTTTATACGGCAATTTGCACCCACAGAGAAATAGAACTTGGCAAATTTTCTTAATTCCTAGGCTTAAAGATGTTAAAACATCACTTCTTTCACATTTTATTGGTCAAAGCAGTCACTGGACCAGTAGAGAGATAAAAAGGGAGTGAAGTACACAAGGTCATAAACAAAGGGGAAGTTGGTTCACCGAGGGCCATCAGAGTAACAGAGTACTACAACCTGCCAGAAGATGAAGGTTGGGACTGACAAAAATAGCTGGAGAACTGAACAGAGATTGATTGAGCTGAGGAGAGAGGCAAAGCAAAAAGAATGCCATACCTATGTAATCTCCCTTCAAATCCCTATTTGTCTTATAACTCAACATATTCAAGGAATACTCTGAGAAGCCAAGCAGAAAAGGACAGCATGAAGTTTGAAAAAGATGAGCAGAATTTCAGCTGCACCCCACTGCCAAAGAGAAAAGGAGAGGATTTTGAGTTTCACTAAATTATAGAGGAAACAAAAATATCAACCCTTCTATTGAAATCACAGAAAGGCCATATTTTAGGAAGAAAATCTATTTGCAAGGAATAAAGGATTCAATTTAAGAATAAGAGTAAAATCCATGCTGTCTCATTTTAATAAAGTGTAAACCAGAGGCCCCAGAAGGTGCGTGTGATTAGTCAGTCATTTTACTGTCTGCTAGAACACATGCCAACATTTTTCAGAGGACATTTTTAATCCATGGTCTCTAGACATGTTACCCAAGTTTACAAGAGAATATGACTCATAGTCTAGATAACGTAACAGTTAATGGTAAAAGATGATTCAGGTACTGAAATTAGCAGACAAGGACTTTAAAGCAGCTCTTAATATGTTCAAGAACTTGACAGAAGGGAGGAGGCTTACAGGAATGGGTGAAAAGGGGAAGGTATTAAGAAATACAAATTAATAGTTATGAAAGTCATAGGAATGTAAAGTACAGCATAGGGAATATGGTACATAATATTGTAGTAACTATGTATGGTGCCAGGTGGGTATTGAAAATATTGGGTGGGACACTTAGTAAAGTCTATGATTGTCTAACCACTAGGTTGTATATCTGAAGCTAATACAAAATAATACTGAATGTAAGCAATAATTGAAAACTAAAATTTAAATAAAAAATTCAATAATTAAAAGAAAAGATAGAGAATATTAGCAGAAAAAATCTGTATCTGAAATAAAAATATAATATTGGGTTGGCCAAAAATTCTGTTTAGTTTTTCCATAAAATAAAAGACACATTTTTCCTTTTTACCAATAACTGTATTGATTTGGATATTTTGAGTATGTTCGCTATCTCCCACATGGTATAAAATTGATTGTTCTCAATTAATGTCTCGATTTGATTGCTATCAACTTCAAATGGTCTATATGACTGTGGAGCATCGTCCAGCAAGAAATCTCCAGCGTGAAACTTTGCACACCACTTTTGACACATTCAGTTAGTCACAGTACCTTTTCCACACACTGCATAAATCATTTTTTGCATTTCAACCTTTCTTGAAATAATAAAGCATAATATGCTGAAAATGTTGCATATTTTCATCTTCCATCTTTAATATTAAAATGGCTACACAAAAATTCACCAATTGTGATGTTTTTTTAAGTTCTCGCTGATATGAAAACTCACAATATAATCTAACAAAATTGTTTCAAATACCTTGTTAACAAAATTGTTTCAAATACCTCGTACAGTTAGACAATTAAGTACCACTAGAGCCGTCTTAAGGAAAAAACACCAAACAAAATTTTTGGGCAACCCAATATATTGGATAGTCTTACAAGTAATGGGAGAAGCCAGAAAATATGGTCAGTGATCAAATATGTAGCAATCAGAATAATGTTTTTCAAAATTGTACACTTGCTAATCCCCAGAGCCTGAAAATGTTACCTTATATGAGAAAAAGGATTTTGCAGATGTGAGTAAATTAAGGATTTTGAGATGGATTATCCTGGATTATCTGGATGGGCCCAATGTAACCACAGGCATCCTTAAAAACGGAAGGTGCAAGGGTCAAAGCTCAGGAGAGATTTGAAGCTGCTAAACTCCTAACTTTGAAGATGTAATAAGCGGACAGGATCCAAAGAGTAAAGACAGCTTCTAGAAGCTGGAAAAAGCAAAAGAATGAATTCTCTGTTAGATCCTCCAGAAGGAATTCAGCCTTGTCAGCTCCTTGATTTTAGCCCAGTAAAACCCATTTCGGACTTCCTATCTCTAGAACTGTGAGGAAGCAAAGTTTAATATAAGAACTGAAGAATAAAAATGCACCACTTATGAGAACAGCAAAGGAGAAGACTTCCAGGTATGGGAAAAAGTAAAGGGAAAGGCCTTGAACCATAAAATAACTTGGCACACGTAAGGAACTTAAATTAAACCATATTAACTCAGGACTAGTGAGTGTGTTTGAGTGATGAGACCAGAGCATTTGGTAGGAACCACCAGGTCATGAAGGGCTTTATAGAACATGGTAAAGCATGTACTTTTTTCTGAGAGCTATCTTCCATGTAGGTCTTTTAAGCAGAGGAGTAACTTGATTTGATGTACATTTTAAAAGTAGGGAATATTACAAACAATGAATTTGAAAAAGGCAAGAGTGAAAAGAAACTTTTGGGAGGCTACAGCAACAGATGAAGCAAAATATAAGGGTAGCTTGTATTTACAGCGGATATGGAAGGCACATATTAATTAAAGATATTCTGGAAGACAAATTAGCAGGATTTGATGGGTTTGATGTGAAGTGTTAAGAAAGGAGAACTTGAAGATACGCCTTAGTTGTGTTTTTTATTTGTTTGTTTGCCTGGTTTTTGGCCCGAATGGCTGAAAATGGTGGAAGATTTTCTGGTGTTCAGTAGTGAATGCCATTTTGTTAATAAATGACTTACTTGGGGAATGATACTAGATATTGACTCCAAAGCACTTGATCTGAACCACTAAGCCATGTTGAAAATTAAATTTCTACTTCCTAGGTTTTCTTGATTAAAAAGGAAAGGCATTAAATCATTAGAAGTCCTCTTATCTTCATGATTCTCTGAAGCACCTAAGATTTTCACCCTCTATCTGAGTCCACACATCAAAGAAACATAAAGTGGATCAATGCACAGCCAGTTTAAATCACCCAATTGTCAGTCTAAAAAAATCAACACACACAGACTCAAGAAACAAGGTGATGAATTAAAAAGTACATGGATTGTAGACATAAATACCTGTTATTGAGTCTTGGTACCAGCATTTTTTAGTTTGTGTCATTGGATAAGTCATTTAACTTTTTTGAAACTCAAGTTTTTCATAAGTAAAATGTAAATAATTGTCATTACCTATATTATAATTGTAAGTATGCTAACCAAATTATTTTTACCTTTTATAAAGTCAAAAACTAGAAATAATTCATTGCTTCTTTTTCTCAGTAGTCTGTTATAAAATAATCAATCACTAACATTTAAAAAAAAAGATGTATTTAAAATAAAATTAAGTTTTTTCTTTTTCCAATATCCAATATAACCATTAATAGCAAATTGACTTTTGAACTTACGTACATTTCATTTTGTGTATAGAACATTTCAAAACATTATGTTCACTTAAGCCGGCAGTGAAAGACAAATATCATATGATCTCACCTTTAACAGGAACCTAATCAACAAAACAAACAACAAGCATAATATAATCAAAGACATAGAAATTGAGAACAGGCTGACAGTCACCAGAGGGAAGAGGGGAGGGAATTTCAGGGGAAAAGGGGAAGGGTTTACAGGAACAAGTATAAAGGACACATGGACAAAAACTATGAGGGGTGGAAATGGGAGGGAAGTGGGAGAACTGGAGTGGTGGGCTGGGGTGGGAGTAAAAGACAGAAAACCGTACAAGATCAACAATTAAAATAAAATTTAAAAAAAGTCAGATTGCTACACACACAACACACATTCATTCTATAGTTTGCTTTTGGATCTAACATATAGTGTTGATATCCTTCCAAGGCAATATATATATCAACTAGTTCGTGTTAATACCTTCATAATAATCAATGTTACATATATGCCAAGCATCAATAGATGTTCCATTTAATCATTCCAGTTTGGGGGAAAATTAAGTTTGTTTCAAGATTTTGCTATTACTAACAATGCTCTAATAAATATCTTGGAACATTTATCTTTGAATCCTGGTAGTTTTATTACTATTTGATAAATACTAAGAAATGGGAGAGTTCAGTCAAATGCTATACATATTTTAAAAAATAATTATTTAAATTATTTAAATACTAAGCTAAATGCTAAAGTAAAGTTAACTTTCAGTAATAGTTATTTAAATACTGCATTATTTTTTTTTAAAACCTTGTAGTTATTTACATTCCTAAGTGTACTCACAACTCTAGCAAGTTTGGATGCTTTTATTATTATTACTATTTTTCCAACCCAATAGATGTAGCATCTGTTATTTCAATTTCACTTTTCTGAGGACTAATAATATTTTCTCATATTTTTAATCTATAGTGTAGTGAAATACCTGTTAACTCCACTGCCTTTAAAAACGAAAGAAACCTTATTACCTGTCTTTCTTAGTAATTTGTAGAAGCATTATGTATATTAAGGAAATTAACTCTTTATCTAGTATTTGTTTACAATTATTTTCTCCTGCTCTATCAATCCTTTTTTTGATTTTGTTATCACTTTTGTCAAATAGGGTTTTCATATTTATGTAATTAATATGTGGATTGCTGCTTTCATGATTTCTGGGTTCTTACTGTGAAAAAATTTTGTACTTATATTTTAAACTTTTCTATTTTTGAGTATCTTTACCATTTTTACATATTGTTTTTAATTCATAAAGAATTTACTTTTTATATATAATGTATAGTAGCATCTGATATAATTTTTCCAAATATAAATTGTATTTAGCATCTTGTGTACATTATTAAGTCCTTGTATAGACTTTTATCTGTTTCTAGATTTAACTCTGTTCCATTGATAAATACTATTTGACCCTAAAAAATGCTGGTGTTAGAGGAGATGATCTCCTGTAGAGTCAAAAATTTACATGTAACTTTTGACTTTGCCAAACCATAACTACTAATAGCCTAAGGTTGACTGCAAGACTTACTGATGATATAAATAGTCAACGTACACTATTTGTATGTTATTTGTATGTTATTTGTATTATGTGCTGTAGTCTTACACTAAAGTAAGCCAAGGGAAATAAAATGTTACTATGAAAATTATAAGAAAGATGAAATACATGTACAGTTATTCACTATATTTATCAGTGCTCTAAATTTACATTGTCTTTTTATAAGATGACTCCTGTGTTGAAGCCTACATCAATATTGTCTCATATAATACACAACACTGTAGGTATAAGTTTTAGAAATTCTAAACATCAAAAATGGATAGATAATGTGGAAAAATTTGTATTTATTTATAGGTATAATGATCCATGCATTGATAATGGAGAAACAGCAATATGGTTGCTTTGTGGTAGCCTAGTGTAATTGATACCATAGGAGGTAGCTATAAAATTATTGCAGTAGTACATTATGTACTACTGTGTTAATTTTATGCAGTTATGATTTAAACTGCATCTTTACATTCATTTACATTTTCCTCAACTGTAAATGGTATGGTATATATATATTTGTGTGTATAATTTTTGATAAATTTTAACTTATAATAGATTTGTATATATTTAATGATAGTAAATGATAAAATAAGCTATTATATACACATATTTTATGCATTCATGATATAGGATTTAAAATTTTTTAAAAAATAATTTGTCTGTGTTTTTAAATTGCTGCAAATCTCCAAAACATTTTACATTATATTTATTTTTTAAAAATCTGAATGTATTTTTATTTTTTAAAAATCTGTTTTGTGCAATTCAAACCTCTGTTGTTCAATGGTGAACTGTATTTCTATTTTTGTGCCATTCCTGTGATACTATGATTATACTAGTTTTTTAATAAGTTTTAATACTTGCTGGGCTAAGTCTTTGTGTGTTATCTTGTTTATTAATACATTCTTTAAAATACTCATAATATTCTTCAATGAACAAGAATCATTAATTAATAAGAATATATGGACCCCCAATATTCATAGGAGTTTTATTTACAATAGCCAAGATTTGGAGCCAGCTCAAGTGTTCATTAATAGGTAAGTGGATAAAAAAAGCAGTAATACACATACACAATGGAATATTACTCGGTTATAAAAAAGAATGCATTCTTACCATTTGCAACAGCGTGGATTGACCTAGAGTGTAATACGCTCAGTGAAATAAATCAGGCAGAGAAAGACAAATAGCATATGACTTCACTTATATGGGTAATATAAAGAAAACAATAAATGAAAAAAGAGAAATAAAACAGATTCATAGACACAGAGAACTTGTAGTTGCCAGAGGTGGTGTAGGGTCAGCAGATAAAAGAGGTGAAGGGACTCAGAAGCACAAATTGGCAGTTACAAAATAGTCATGGAAAAGTAAGCAATCACAGGAAATATAGTCAATAATATTGTGATAACTATATATGGTGTCAGTTGGGGTACTGGAAACACTGAGGTGAGAACTATGTAAAGTATATTATTGTCTAACTGTAACCAAACAACCAGTGGGGGTCCTGCCACTCATTGCCAAGAAGCAAAAACTTTGAGACAGAGTTTGGTAGAAAGGAAAAAGACTCTTTTATTTAAAGTATATAAAGTTTGAAATAATAACAGGTTCCTGTCTCAAAGCCTGTTTACATCAAAACATCCAAAGAAAATCACCTGCCACTCTCTGCCATTTCAATTCAAGATTTCCCAGGATCCTCTTCTCCCACCCAAAGGCATCATCCTTTAAGAAACATAGGTGGCTTAGCTGGTTTCCAGGTGCTGTCTGGCTTCAGGCATCTTTTGGAGTTTGTGTGTTAGGCATCCTACTCAAAGCACAGTGTTCTCTTTCTCCAGCCACTGTGTGCTGGTGCATCTGTGTGCCGGGCCAGGCAGGACCTGCACAGCACAGGTCCAGTCATCACCACCCTGCAGCTTCCCATGTGCGGGGGGCGGGTCATGGGTTTCATTGCCTGGTCAGGTGACTTCCATGACCAGCACCTGTCTGTAAGCCCTGTCCTACACATTGGTACCATTGGGCCAAGTCCCATGCTGGAGTGGGAGAACCACTGTTGCAGGAGGAGTGGGCGGGCATCTGGGAACTGCCACTGAGGATTCCTAATCAGGGTAGGGGCAGAGGCTTGTCCTAGCCACACAGCTTCCCTCCCCTCCTCCTGGCCTAGCAAACACTGTTCCAGGAAAGCCCTAGAGGGGCAACAGAAACATTCCCAAATCATTGAGATCTCAAGGCCTGAGGCCCAGGATCTCCAGCCCGGGAGGCAGCCAAGAGAGAGGAGAGAACAATGAGCCTAGTGTTTGCACGAGCTCTCCTTTTAGAGGCAGTCCCCAGAATCCTTTGCTGCTCTGGTTGTCAGTGCAACTGTAGCAGGTTCTCAGCTGCCTGCAGCTGTGGCTCATGTGCCACCCTTGGTGCTTCACCAGCTCTACCCTATTTCCATGGGAGAGGGTCCCTCTATTATGTAATCACTAAACTGCACACCCAAACCAATACATAATCAAGTTTAAAATATATACATTTATAATTTATATATCATAAATTTATATATTTATATAAATTTATATATTTCAATATATATTTTAATATATATTTATATATATTTGTAACTGAAGGAATATCATCTAGTTTTTTAAGGAGTGTTAATACTGGAATGAAGAAGTCAGAAGAAACTGGACTTTTTCAGTAACTGCTTAAACAATTAGATTTTTTTTATTGCTTGAATCTTTTTTATTGTTGCTCAAGTTCAGTTGTCTCTATTTTCCTCTCACCACTCCCACCTTCCCACCCTCCATCCTACCTCCCTTTGTTTTCCATTGGTCCTTTATACATGTTCCTTGACAACGTTTCCCCCCACATTATCACCTTACCCCTTCCCCTCTGGCTACTGTCAATTTGTTCTTTATTTCAATGTCTCTGGTTATATTTTGCATGCTTGTTTGATTAGATTCCTCACATAAAAACTTTAATGCTACAAAATGGTTGAAAAGGACTGCATTGGATAGCTTACTTCTGAAGAAATCTGAAGTTTACATTCTCACAAAAAGCCCTTGTTCTAATAGGGTGGCAGGAGACTAATTACCTCACAGACACTGAGAAAAGAAAATCACCTTTTACCTGTTTCACAACCCCAGCAATTGATCCTCAGCAACTGGAGAATCACCCATAGGGATTCCTTAGAAGATTTACTTCTCCAGTGAAAAGCAGACATAGGAAAATCAGTTTAAGTCACACAAAAAAGTCAAAACTTTAAAAAAATATTTAGGTGATTAGACTTGTAAAATACTGAACAAATTTTCAAAAATGGATCTGAGATACTTTTCAGATATGCAGCAGGTTAGAAAGCAAGTGTCTAGCCTGAGGAGTGAAGAAAAAAGTAAATAGAAAAATTTTCAGACAACATCACCTCAATAAAAACTTCTTTTTGATCTGATACCTTTATTTTCTTTATCCTCTTATGGCCTTTCTCATGATCCATTATATTATGCAGTTCCTAAATTTTTCATGCTTCTTGCTCTAAACCACTCCTGCCAATATTTCTAATTCTAAAATGTCTGACCTTTTACTGTTTTGGGATTCTTAAACTGTAACTAATTTATATAAAATTCAATAGTAATGTTTTTTTTTGAATTACCAATGTTTGTTTGCAAACAAGAAAAAAACATGCGACAGACCATATTTATATAAAGCTATCATAGGTTCAAAAAGGTATGCACATGGCTTGGAACTTTGTCACTTCTGAGCCCAGAGAAAAAAATTAAATAAATGACTTTTACAACTTTTTATTGTATATAATATATACCTTATACAAAGTATATTGACTTGAGTTAAATCATCTTCATGATGTGTACTATTAGGAAAAATTTGGAGAAACATGGATGAAAAATAATTTAAATGGATGAAATCTAGGGTTTTCTTTAGAGTGAATTATTTCTCATATATCACTATCTTTCTACAAGACACCAAACATATGTAGATAGCTAGATGGACATTATCTTCCTACCAGATTCCTTTGTGGAATTCTCAAATTATTATCTAATTACTTAAATAGCATTTTATATTAGAAACATTACAAGTGTGGATTTTGTAATCAACAAAAATACCCATCAGAAATTATATCCAGTGTCTATAGGCTTAGGAGTAGTTAGAATCTTATTTGAGACTCCTTGGACCATATCTACCATTTCATTAATTTATAATTTTTTGGTTTTTGATTTCCTTCTTGACTACATATTTCTTGCTCCTGGAATTTATCCCATGTTTATGTTCCACCAACCACTGTCAACCTCCACGAGGCTTAGACTGTGCTTGTCTTATTATTCCAAACCCAGAAGAGTGTTTGCATTGCTTTACATGTCTTGCCAAACTCCTATCCCCGTTCTCTGGACCCTCTTGGTACCAGGCTTGCCTCTTTTAGACGCTCTCCCCAAGACCTTGAATTTATGCTCCCTTTCTGCTCTAGCTTCGCTCCACCAGGGGAATCACAAATGCATTTGAGAGTAGCATCAATAACATTTTTTTTTAAAGAAGATAATTTATATCTGAAATGACAAAAATTTAATGAGTTCTCATAATTTCAAGCAGTAAAAATAATTATAAAATGTCTATATGTTAATACATAGTATATAACAAAATAAGTGCCATTTTATAGTAAAGTAAAAAGTACTACAATTTTTCAAAAATTAGCTTTCACCTTTAATAAGTATTAAAGATAAAATAATGTGTAATAAAAACATATAACAAATAATATGTAATATTGTATCTATCACATACTTTTATTATTCAAGTTCTTTTACATTGTTTTAAGACTGTATATTTAGGAGGTCATTAGTTAATAGTATTTGATTGAAAGCATTGATTCATTTGTCTATATCAAACAACAAAATGTTTTTAAGAATGCTTTTATAAAATTACATGACAATAATGGATCTTGAGAAGTTGCCACTATATTTATAGTAAGTTAGTGGTGTGCTATCTTGTACTATCATATATTTAAAAAGTTCTGAACGATTTCAAATGGCCAGTCCATTTTCTTTTTTAGAACTTTTTCTAACCAAAATAATTGATTTCATGTTTTTGTCTGCATATTGTAAAAATGAAATTTGATGCTAAACTTTTGAGGAGGATTTAATTATCTTCTTACACTGGTAGAGCTTGTATTAGAAACAGGCAGCTTCAACCTGAATATCTGCTTCTCGCCTTCCTCCCTGAAAAAGAAGCGCTTCAGCGTACATTCTAGCTTCACCACAAGCTACTGGACCCTGGGCTCCCTGTGGTCACCCAGCCACCTGGTCCAGTGGCCAGCAGCACAGCCAGCATCTATTCAGACGCTGGGGGCTTGGACTCATGGAATCTCGTGGATCTTGGTGTCCAACTACACCAGTATGCTGGACAGCTGGGGGTTTGGAGACCTGGCGGCAGGGATGTTGGGGGACTGGTGGGCATAGCAAGTGAGAAGGAGACTATGCAATGCCTGAATGACTGCCTGACCTCATACCTGGAGAGGGTGAGAAGCCTGGAGGTTGATAATCAGAGACTGGAGATCAAAATCTGGGAACACCTAGAGAAGAAGGAACCCCAGGTCAGAAACTGGGGGCATTATTTCAAGACCATAGAGGAGCTGAGGGATCAGATATTTTGCAAATTCTGTGGACCATACCCACATCATTCTGCAGATTTAAAACATGCCACTTGCTGCTGATGACTTCAGAGTCAAGTATGCGATGGAGCTGGCCATGTGCCAGTCTATGGAGAATGATATCAGTGGACTCCTAAAGGTCACTGATGACACTAATATCACTCAGCTACAGCTGGAGACAGATCAAGGGTCTCAAGGAGGAGTTGCTTTTCATAAAGAAGAACCACAGGGAGGAAGTAAACATTCTACAAAACCAGATTATCAATTCTGGGTTGACCATGGCATTGGATGCCTCCAAATCTCAGGACCTCTGGCAAAATCATGGCAGCTATCTGGGCCCAGTATGAAGAGCTGGCTCAGAAGAACCAAGAGTAGCTAGACAAGTACTGGTCCCATCAGATTGAGGAGAGCACCATAGTGGTCACCTCACAGACCACTGAGATAGGTGCTGCTGAGAGTACACTCATGATGCTAAGATGTATGGTCCAGTCCTTTGAGACTGAGCTGGACTCAATGAGAAATATGAAGGTCAGTTTGGAGAACAGCATGAGGCAGGTGGAGATGTACTATGCCATGCAGATGGAACAACTCAATGGGATCTTGCTGCACCTGGAGTCAGAGGTGGCCCAGACCCAAGTAGAGGGGCAGCACCAGGCCCAGGAATATGAGGCCCTGCTGAACATCAAGGTCAAGCTGGAGCCTGAGATTGACACTTACTTCAGCCTACTGGAAGAAGGGGAGGACTTCTATCTTGTTCGTGCCCTGAGCAAGAGCCACTCCTTCCAAGCCATCCAAAAGACCATGACCTGCAGGACTGTGGACATCAAAAGTGGTGTCAGAGGTGAACACACTGAAGTTTTGAGGCATTAAAGGCAACAGAAATGGGGCATCCCTTGGCAAGGCAGGAGGCCAATAAAAAGTTCAGAGTTCATTGAAAAATAAAATAAAATAAAATAAAATAAAATAAAAACAATCCTTTTGCTTAAATAATATTATATTATTGAATGTAATGAAAACCATTTGTTATTTTTGGACCATAATTTTGATAAAGAGTGCAAAGTCATATCTAAATTTAGTTTCTTGTTTTTATTTGTATTTTACAAAATCCCTGTGTCTTAGAAAAGATTAAATTATGTGCTTGATTTCAGAAATATATTCTTTATACTATATTTGTTACTGAAAAGAAGTCTTGATGGATTAACACTTTAGAGGAATCAGAATTTTTTAGGTGAAATATATAAAACATGAAAGTGGATATAGAAAATTTGTGGCTTCAAGTCAAGATGGCGGCATAGGCAGACATGGCTCACCACTTCTCACAACCACATCACAATTACAACAAAAGTATAGAACAACCCTCACTTAGAAACATCAGAAATTGAGTTTAATGGAAGTCTGATAACTACAGAATTAAAGAAACCATAGCCACTGAGACCAGTAGGAGGGGCACAGATGTAGAATGTGCTGATCTCTCACCTATGTGTGGTGGGTGAAAATTTGGGAGAGAAAAGTGAAAGATTTATACAATATGAAGAGAAACTATCTATAAAGGACACATGGATAAAACCAAAGGGGAATAAGATCAAGATGGGAAGCAGGGATGGCTGGGGTGAGGGGCAGTGGTAGAGGGAAAATGGAGTCAACTGTACTTGAACAACAATTCAAAAAAAAAAAAAAAAAGGAAAAAAGGCAACTAGAAACATCATCCAGTAATTAGTATATAAAATTATAGTATAAAAATAATTGACTAAGAGTAAAAAGATCTGTGTTCTAATCAATATCTTCTATTCGATCAGTTTTGTGACTTTGGGAATGTAATTTCAACTCTCAGAATATCAGGATCAGGGTTTATTTTTTTTTCTTTTTGTTTGTTTTATTTTATCTGTAACATGAAGTGGTTAGATCAGCACTGTCTGTATTCTAACTAGTTACAGAATCAATTAGTCCACATGTATCACAATAAATTATATAACTCTACCTGGAAAAAAATTCAGGAGGGATATCTGAGGAATAAGGAGCCTCTGACTCATACCAGGTGCCTCCACCAAGAGTTCCAGTGCCAGGAAGATAAGTCCCTACAACTTCTGGCTGCAAAAACCAGTGAGGATTGAGTCAGCAGAAGAAACTTCTAAAGACCCAAGCAGATCCTTTTAAAAAACCCACACATGAACTCAGGTACTCATACTTACTCCCTCTGAGCATCAGAGGTGGCAGCTTGAAGGGCACAGTGGCATACCAGGAGAGGCTAGATTATCTGACATTGGAGCTAGCAGAAGCCGCTGTCCCTTTTCTGAGCCCTTCCCCCACAGTGTCCTGGAGCTGGCAGGCCAGTGCCATATTTCAGATGCCATTAACCAGGCTAAGATTATTTGACCCACGTTGGAGATCCCCAGAGACTCTACCCCACCCAATTTATGGGCCCACCCAAGCTCTTTTTCCATATGAATGGCTAGTCTTGGCTCATGCTTCACAGCCTCCTAAATTCTATCAAACAAACAATAGCTGGTGTCAGTGAGCTCCACACCAGGCACTGTCAGCAGCCAGATTAGTTTCATAGCTTGGCTTCACCAGGGAATCTCCAAGCCCAGCACAAGTAGTAGCCTTCTGAGATTGCTTTATAGCTCATGAAGGGAGGCCCTGAGCAAAACACAGGTGGGGACTCACCTTGGCCTGCACCACCTGGGAAACCCTAGGGCCAGAGTACCCTGTGGACAGCTACAGACCACTTCAGAAAACTGCCATCCTGCCTCTGCACAGCTGATCCTCCATGGAGGATGGAGGTTGGTGGTCAGTGGTCACAGCAAATCCTTGTAGCTGACTGGCCTGGGCAAATCCCTCCCATTGATCTGCCAACAGCAACCAAGGCTCAGCTACAAGAGGAGGGTGTACTCAGTCCACACAAATGGCATGCCTTGAGTACCCAGCTTGGGAAATAGGGGAGGCTGTGCCACTGAACCCTATAGGACACCTACTATATTAGGTTATACTACCAAGACATGGAGTCAAAGCAACTCTACCTAATACATAGAAATAAATACAAGGAGGCTGCCAAAATGAAGATGTAAAGAAACATAGCCCAAATGAAAGAACAGATGAAAACTCCAGAAAAAAGATCTGAACAAAATGGAGATAAGCAATCTATAACATGCAGAGTTTAAAACATTGGTTGTAAGGATGCTCAAGGATCTTAGTGAAGACATCAGCATCATAAAAAAGACCCACTAACTGAAATAACAAACAATTTACAAGGAAACAACAGTAGCATGGATGAAGCTGAGAATCATATCAAAGATTTGGAACATAAGCAAAAATAACCAATCAGAACAACAAGAAGAAAAAATAATCCAAAAAATGAGGGCAGTAGTATAGGCAGCCTCTGGGACAACTTCAAGACGTCCAACATTTGCATCGCAGGGGTGCCAGAAGAAGAGAAAGAGCAAGAAATTGGAAATCTATTTGAAAAAATAAAGTAAACTTCCTTAATTTGTTGAAGGAAATAGACATGCAAGTCCAGGAAGCATAGAAAGTCCCAAACAAGAAGGATGCAAATAGGCCTACTCCAAGACACATCATAATTAAAATGCCAAGGGTTAAAGATAAAGAGAGAAACTTACAAACAACAAGATAGAAGCAGACAGTAATCTACAAAGGAGTCCCTACAAGACCGTCAGCTGATTTCTCAAAATGAACTTTGCGGGCAAAAGGGGATGGCAAGAAGTACTCAAAGTGATGAAAAGCAAGGACCTATAACCAAGATTACTGTTTCCAGCAAAGCTATCATTTAGAATGGAAAGGCAGATAAAGTGCTTCCCAGGCACAGTAAAGGTAAAGCTAAAGGGCTAAATCACCAAGCCCTTATTACATGTAAATTATAGGAACTTATTTAAGAAAAAGAAGATCAAAACTATGAACATTAAAATGATAACAAACTCACAACTATCAACAGCTGAATCTAAAAAAGAAAAACAAAAAGAAAAACAAACTAAGCAAACAACAAGAACAGGAACAGAATTGTAGGCACGGGGATCAAATAGAGGGTTATCAGCTGGGAGGGGGTAGGGGGAGGAGGGGAAATGGTATAGGGATGAAGGATCATAATTGATAGGAGCAAAATAGACAGGGGGATGTTAAGAGTAATCTAGGAAAAAGAGAAGCTAAAGAACTTAACATGCATGACCCATGCACATGAACTACATGTGGAATGATTGCTGGAGGGAAGGGGGACTGGGTGGAGGGGACCAAATGGAAAAAAATTGGGACAACTGTAATAGCATAATCAATAAAATGCACTTAAAAAACAGGAAAAGGTAACATGCTCCAAAATTTAAAGTCAAATGAGATTTCACTAATAAGAAACAGGTAAACTCTTCTCTCATTAGAAAAATAGTAAAAATTATTAAGCAATAACAAAAAATAAACTCTGACTACATTGGGTTTTTAATCTGCAGAAGTGAACTAAATTGTCCAGATGGTAGGATTGGACTGAATATTAGACAAAAGACACTGATGCTTCATGACAACAGTGCGTTGATGGTGCTGAAATGTGACAATGTAAACAGAAGAATCCCTTTCCCAGTCTGCTTTTCCTCTGCTCTTCTCCAACCTCATCTAGCCTGACATTTGACAGTTGGCAGATACCTTATTCCAAGAAACAAAGCCAAATATTTGATTTGACTAATCATACAGAAACTGTCTTGCTCTAATGCTCATTGCCAACCTGTTTGCATTTTCTACTTCTTGGGATATGTGAAAATAAAGATAATTAGAACTTTAAATAGGTTCTTAGGTTCTGAATGAAAGGAATCAAAATTTTTTCTTGTAATCACAGGTGTAAACTGTAACAGTTAGTTTCTCTTTCAGTTAAAAATGTGTTGTGTTGAGAGATTTAGACCTTGAGAATTGTTGCCTTATTTGCGCTTTTGTACAATCATGACATTTTCAGAGGTGTCAGTCTGACAGAATTTGACAGTCTGTAGACAAGATTGGTTTTTATGCAGGTCCTGTTCATTACATATTTTTGTGTCTTACTATTGAAGATAATACTTATCTTTGGTATTAAGAGTGGAGACTTATGATTTATGGTGAAATAATTTAACACTATGCATTCAGGCCAAATCATATCCATTTTAGAAGATGAAGCTAATGCTGAGTAAGGACTTGATGCTTAAAGCCATAAGAAGGAACACCATCGAAACATAGCACTGATCTCCCTTATTGCGTAAGTATCTACATTCCTGCAAAATTTTCATTTATTTAGTCAACAAAATTTTGTTTAGTACACATACTGTCTTCTTGTAGGTACAATAAAAAAGCAATTCCTTCTCTCAAGAGACATATAAAACTGAGAACAGTGGAAACCACCTTCAATTTATTCTCTATAAGGAAAAACAATTCAAACAAATAAAAACAGTAATATTTACATTACCATACAAGTTATCTAATACCTAGGAATAAATCTAATACAGATTTATAAGACTGCCTACAAAAATACAAGTTATTATTGAGATAAATTAAAGACAATTTAAATAATAGGGGAGACATAGCAGGTTCATGAATTGAAAAACAATATTTTTTAAATTTAAATTTGTTTCAAATTTATTTATAATTTACTACTCTCTCAATGAAAATATCTACTTTTACCCTCATTCCCAGTCATTGCACCTTTGCTTACATACTTTAGAGACAATTGTATATAATCTTAGGGGAAGAATTTTGAAGATATTTGTCACAGCATTATTTGTGGTGGTAAGGTTTTGCAGTAAGCTACGGGCTTATTGCAAAGGGAACAAATAAGTGAAAACTAGTGGATGAATTCTTCAGAGTAAAATTTACATAATTTGGAAACCATGAATTACAAATATACTCAACCACACGGGTAGATGTTGAAACCAAATGTTGGAACAAAAATGAAGAAACAGAATGAATCTATAGAACAACACAATTTATGTACATTTAACGAGCATGCACAAAGACAGTATATATTTCTCAAAATTACATTTATATCTGAGATCTTATACCAGATATATTAGAGTGGGTGAATATGGTGGCAGTAAGAATAGGGATTATTTGGGAGAGGAAGACAATAACAAATAAAAATAAAACAAGAAGAACTTTGCATCGTTTGATGATGATCATGTACCATGAATAGAAGGGTATCTTAAGTCAACTGTGCTCTTTAGATACTATATGTAAATATAGTATAAATAATTGAATAGATGGAGGGAGTTATCAATTAATTTCACTGTTCCTAAGAACTAGAGAAACATCAGAGGAGAAAAAATTTTCCTTGAATCTGACATTAAGGACTTCTTTAAAGATCTCAACAAGAAAAATGTCAGTAGAGTGGTAGGCCTGTAAGCCAGAGTAGATAGGCATCAGGGTGAACAGATGAAGAGGAAGGGGAAAAGTAGTAAGTAACAACAACATATCTAACTTCATTTCATTCTCACAATAATGGTACACTACCATTTCCATTTTATAGTCTAGAAAACTCAGGCTTGATAAAGTCATATAACTTGCCTAAGATCATAAATAATAAATAGTTGGGTTAACACATCAATATTTCTATCTCTAAAGCCCTTATCTTTCTATACCACAGCAATACATGTTTTGTGTTAAACACATTGTATTAATTTCCTAGGGTGCTCATAAAAATTATCACAAACTTTATGGGATAAAACAATAGAAATTTATTCTTTCCCAGTTCTGGATGCTAGAAGTCTGAAAATCAAGCTTTTGACAGGGCCATTCTCTCTCTGAACACTCTGTGGTAGGATCCTGCCTTGTCTCTTTCAGGTTTTGGTAACTAGAAATTCTTTTGCTTGGGACCGCGTAATTCCAGTCTTTGTCTCTATCTTCACATGGCCTCTGCTCTGTCTCTGTGTCCTCTCTTTCTCTCCAACTACTTCACTGAGTTATGACTGACATGCAAAGAACTGTATATAATGTATACAACTCAATGCATTTGGGAATAAGTAGAGACATGAAATCATTACTACCATCAAAACCATAGACATATTCATCACTTTCCAAAATTTTCTATTGCCCCCATTATTATTATTATTAGTGTGTATGGCAAAAAATACTTAATAAAATATCTACCTTCTTAGAAAGTTTTAAGTATACAATACAGTATTGTTAGACAAAGGAACTATGTCTAACAAGATCCTTAACAGAAATCATATCTTAATCCTTTTACTATGTAAGGTACTGTGCTATTATATAATAGATCTCCAGAACTTATCTTGCATGCTAAAACTTTATACACTTTGACCACGGTCTCTGTATTTCTCCACCTTCCAGCTTCTAGTAATCGCTTTCATACTCTCTGCTTCTATGAATTTGACTATTTTAGATTCCCCATATAAGTGAGATCATGTGGTATTTGTCTTTCTGTGTCTAGCATAATATCTGTGTTTTCTCTTACAAAAATTCAGTATCCTCTTACCTTCTCTTATAAGGGAATGTTGTTCCCTTATTCTAATCCAGCATGATCTCATATTAAACATCTTTCATCTGTAAAGAGTCTTTTTCTAAATAATGTCACAGTCCAAGTTTTCAGGGTAAGGACATATATTTTTTGGGAGTAACTATTCAACCCACTACACATGGGTTTATTAATTAAGCAAAATTAAATTAGTTGTTATACTGAGGTTGAGGACTATATCCTCTTTGTATCATTGTATATTTTGCTACATGACTGTATACAGTAGGCACTTAATGATTACAAGGATTAGAATAACATGTGTGACCAATAATTAAAGTTCTTCTAGAATTTTGTTAAATATTTTTAAAGTTAACAATTCTGTAGAACTCCACGTTTTTACAGCATTTAAAATGTGAATACAGAGTCTGATTAGATAATTCTACTCATGTAGTAATTGATTGTCTCTGTCAGAAAATTCTTACTGTATGAAAAAGAA
Organism: Glossophaga mutica; assembly: GCA_039655065.1. NCBI lineage: Eukaryota > Metazoa > Chordata > Mammalia > Chiroptera > Phyllostomidae > Glossophaga > Glossophaga mutica. Next base: position 166,740,047 of record CM077304.1, on the reverse strand, counting down.
ATTGGCCTTGTATATGATGTAAAATATGTGAATATAGTAAAAAGTGTCCCTAAGTATTGGTAATCACAGATAAATATTGCTTCACAAAGTCTATGTTCAAATTAGCTCAATTTACCACTATGGTCAATTACATAGCCAAATATATTCTTGATGAGACTTGTGTAATGGGCCGTCATTCTTTCAAGAACAAAATTGTTTCCTATTCCTATGATTTGATAATAAGTAATAAACATGTAATATATCAATTTACAAAGTAAATTACATAATGGAGAAGAATGCCAACAGCAAAACCAAAATACTCTGTACTGTATTTACTTTCATATTCTCCACCTTCCCTAAGGCACTAGGCCTGGCATTTTTCCTACTTTCTCAATTTTCTTTGCATAATTTTCCACTTGGTGGACTGCCATTGTCAACAGCAACACTCTTCAACTTCTGGAGGTTTGGTAAGAGCATTTGAATTGATGAGAACTGTGTTTAATTAAATCCTAGTTGCCGAATGTAAATGTGAAAGTGCTTAATTATTCAACATTGCTAGTGAGGAAAGTCACAAGAGGGGACCCAAAAGAAATTTTGTATCTCATGAGCTTTGAAATATAATCCTGAAAAATATAAATTTCCTCTTTAACTCCTTTAAATAAAAAATAATTTTAAAAGATGAAATTATGCATAACTCATAAAATACCTTGGTAATTAATTCTAACTGCTGAAAAAGATACATATAAAAATAGATAATGCAGTTTTATAATTGTGGTAGGGTATCCTTCATGAAAACAACTCCAGGCTTTGTTATTCATACATATTTAAGGAAATTTTTTTAAGTAAATGCAAAAGAAGAAAACAGGGTAATTTGAATTCTAGTACAGAATTTGATTTTGTTTCTTTCAAAACTTGTTTTAGTTTTTAGGATCTCACTTAAATATTACAGATTTCAAAGTGTTTGGGCTTAATTAGTTCTATAAATTTAACGTAATTCTAATAAACCTTAATTCCCAAAGTGTAATTTTTTAGTAAATAAGATTCTAACATCCTTCAGAAAGAACCTCTACAAAGCTTTTTGTGAAATGAAAATACAGCTATATTAGGCATCTACTGTACTCTTATGGTATAAAAATCTTAATTATGCATGTCAATATCAAAGAGAGAATTATTTGAGTAAATTTCACATTATACACAGCACCGTAGATGAACTCTGTTTCTTTTATTGATTACTTAGTTTTTACTGACAATATTGCTGATAACATTTGGATAAAATGGCATTTTAAATTTTACTAGAATAGCTAACCACAGATAGATTAAATTTTATACAGATGTGGATATCCCCAGATGTGAATATAGGAAATACTTACTTTTGTCGTTGGGTATTTATTCACCTTATAAATCTACTAGCACAGTCTTTTCTGTTATGTAAATAAGATGTGGAATTCCAATAGTGTATCAGTGTTCTACAGCAGATGGTACAATGAGATTTACCACACCATTACATTTAATGGGTTTGAATTCATTTGGATTTCTTGATGTTCTCCCTGTCCTTCTCATAGCAGCAATGTTGCCAATGTTCCTGATTATATATGATTTGAGAGAGTGCTTAAAGAAGAAAAACTCCTTTATCTTAGAAATATGAGTATTTTATGTCAAAGTTTAAAGTATATATATATTGCATTTTAGATTTATGTGCTCTGTGAGAAAAGTATAGTTAATGAATATTCAACAAAGTAGTTGCAGTCATTACACTCAAAGATATTTTATAAAAAGAAAATACTCAGTTAACTATTGTAGTGCTAGTAGGGAGTATTCATTTAAAAAGCAAAAAGAAAATTTCATTCTAGATTGTGAATGAAATAAGAAAAAGTTTAATATAAGAGAATACAAAGAATCAGCACTGCACACACCTTAGTTGTATTAAGTAAAGACACTCATGACTATTTCTGTTAACAAAGATAGTTTTGGGATCACTAATTACTCTATAGCAATAAGCAATAGCCCTAAAAGTATTTGTTCTGTGAAGGGTCAAACTGATCATTGAAAATGGCAGCATGAGTCACATGCACTTTTTATTTCTGAACTTGTTCTTGTTAAGATCAGAATGACTGCTGGTGTAGTAGTTTTAATCAGTTTACAAAACTTACTGTAGGTTAACATGGAATAGAACAAGAATAAAGACTCTACTGTTATGAATATAAACTGGCATTTCTAAATCAGTATACCTCAGAGGGTTATCAACAAAGTATCAGCATCAAAATCTCTATAAATTTATTTAAAAATGAACCTGATCCCAGACTCACTAAATCAAAATTTGTGGGGGTAGAACCTGGGTATCAAACATTTAAAAAAATATCTGTAATAATTGTCATTGAGCACATACTGAAATATATGTTGCAGTTAAACATTCAAGTCCAGTGCTCTAAAACAAACTACTTGGGTTTTAATTAGGCTCCTTCACTCACTCATTCTGTGACTTCACACCCACTCTTTAGTCTCTCTGTGACTTAGTTTCCTCAGCTACTAATGGGGCTAATCTACATACAGTATGAGATTTTTGTAAAGGTAAAATGAGTTAATACTTGTAAATCAACTAGTACCTAGCCAGAAGTTTGTAAAAGGATAAATAAATAAAAAAAAAAACATGTGTTCATTCAAATTGCCAGGTCACAGTTAACACAAGTTTATTAGAAAAAGAAAAACAAAAACTTCCTAGAGAGTATCCAAGAATCAAATATAACACTAACTATAACTCCAAGTTTAAAATTAGTAGACTCCAAAGTTGTATTCTATATTGTTTTTGCTTTGTTCATTATTACAACTTTGTAATAAATATTTTTAATATTGTCAGAATCAGCTCTGAGTCATACTCTGAATAAAACAGACTTTAAATCTTTTCTAGTCACAGTAAATACTAACTCTGGTGACATACACTCACAAATGGTGAATGCATTTTTCATTAGAGTGAGATGAGGCTTAAATAAAGCATCATGGTGTATTATGTGCCATGCTATTTCCAGCAAATCACTGCAGCAATCTTAAAGTGACACTGCAGATACAATAGTCCAGGCACTGGGTTTTCAGTTCATTTGTGGGACATTGGACTCATTTGGCAGCAGTACTGAAGTCACATTCATTTATAGGCACTTCAGAGACATCCACACAACATCCCCTAATTGTGTTACAATGGCGTGCCATCGCCATGTGTTTATTGATTTTCAGTTCTTAAAAGCCCTTTCTATTATTATCTGTAAACTCCTTAGATTGATAGTCATTTGTCTACATTTAGAACAAGAAAAACTGAGTCCTAAAGACAGATAGAAGGAGAACATGATTATATTTCAATTGACTAATAGCTAGCTCTTTACCTAATGACAACTTAATTCCAGAAATGAACCATAATTTTGGATATATTATGATGTCACTATTATTTCACCCATTCTAATGTCAGGATCTTGAATTTTACATACATCTCATCAGAATCAATAGATAAGCTCTACAATGAAAGAAACATGTCTGGACAGTTCATAATTATTCTTGCAGCATTATTCACACAAGCTTCCAGTAAGTCTAATTACTTCTTCAAATTGGCCTGAAAAGCATTTAGACAGTAGGGCTTTCCATTGGCCCAGAAGTCATTTGATCTCTTTATGACTTCCCTGAGCTAGCATCAGCCATTTCAGATTGGCTCTGACTGTGAAACAGGCAATGGTGCATCTGTTTTTTGGTTTGTTTTTTTAATGGGAAAAACGCTTTGTAAGATGGCAAAATTCATATCCTTACTTATGTAAGATTTATGTGTAACCCTTTAAAATATATAAATGAAAGTATTACTGAAAAAAAAAAAAGGGTTCATCTGAATATAATCTGTAAACTGGAAAATGTACCCAGGTTAACTATAATATAAAATCTATGTATTTTGGTATGTATGTGTGTATAAAATATTAAAAATGCAATTGACTTGGTTCAAGCTGACTTTGATATCCTAAATACAAATTTTAACAGTAATTTGGAAAGTTTTAAAATCATATGTTTTAAGTAGTGATAAAACTGAATATTTTTGTCTCACATGATCTCTACCTCCTTGAAGCTTCAAAAAATAGCCATCCATATTTTTTCAAATTAACAGATCACCATTTTAATACCATTATAAATGTGAATACTTCTCAATTGCAGTTACTTGGGAAAGTCTTCAAATAATACTTATTTTATATTTTAATGTTACACCAAATTAAAGGTAACATATTTTTATGATATTGAAAATAGTACAGTAACATAACTGTAGAGTCATTTACAAAAAATATTTTTATTCACTCATTTTTCCCAGTTTCACCATTTAAAAAATGTGAATTTATTATAAAATTTTGAGATGATAATCTAAGTTTTACTAGCAACTGTCAAATCTATTTTAATTAATATTTGAAATAATAATTTGAATACCTCTTCACATACTTCAAAGCTATCTCTGAGCCAGTTAGTAATAATAAATCAATTAAATTACTAAATATAATTATTTTCTTAAGAAGTTTACTGCTAATAAGAAATTAGAAAATTAAGGACTTCCAGCCAAGATGGAGGCATAGGTAGACACACTGTGCACTGTGCCTCCTCTCGCACAAATAAAAGAAGGACAACAAAAATTTAGAAACAAAAAACAACTGGTACTGACTGAAAATTGAACTGTATGGAAGTCTGACAACCAAGGAATTAAAGAAGATACCTTCATACAGACCGGTAGGAGGGGTGGAGTCGGGCAGCCAGGTGAAGAGGGATCATGGCAAAGCAGCTGCAGGCAGACCCAGCAAGGCTGCGGATTGTGGATGGGTATGTCTCACAATGTAGCTGGTAGACAGGGTAGTCCCACATTCATGTGCAGATAAACCAGGTGAAACTGGGGAACAAGACAGACCTCGTAACCCAGGGTCCCAGCGCAGGGAAATAAAGCCTCCAAACATCGATTGAAAACACCTGTGGGGATTGAGGTGCAGGGAGAAACTCCCAGCCTCACAGGAGAGTTCATCGGAGAGACCCACAGGGTCCTAGAATGTACACAAACCCACCCACACAGAAATCAGCACCAAAAGGGCCCAATTTGCTTGGGGGAAGTGGTGGAACGGACTGAAACCTGACAGAGAGTGGAGCAAATGCCATTGTTCCCCCTCGAACCCCTGCCTCACATACAGCGTCACGACCCAGCAACTGGGTCGCCCCGCCCTGGTGAACACCTAAGGCTCCACACCTCACTATGTAACAGGCGTGACAAGACAACAACAACAAAGAAAATGGCCCAAAGGAAAGAACAGATCAAAGCTCCAGAAAAAATACAACTGACAAAGAGACATCCAACCTATCAGATGCACAGTTCAAAACACTGCTAATCAGGATTCTCACAGAACTGGTTGAATTTGGTTGCAAATTAGATGAAAAAATGAAGGCTACACTAAGTGAAATAAAGGAAAATGTACAGGGAACCAATAGTGATAGGAATATAACTGGGACTCAAATCAATGGAGTGGACCAGAAGGAAGAAAGAAACATCCAATCAGAAAAGAATGAAGAAACAAGAATTCAAAAAAATGAGGAGAGGCTTAGGAACGAACCTCCAGGACATCTTTAAACGTCCCAACATCCAAATTATAGGGGTACCAGAAAAAGAAGAGGAAGAGCAACAAGTGGAAAACTTATTTGAACAAACAATAAAGGAGAACTTCCCCATTCTGGCAAAGGAAATAGACTTCCAGGAAGTCCAGGAAGCTCGGAGAGTCCCAAAGAAGTTGGACCAAAGGAGGAATCTTAAAAGCAGCAAGACAAAAGGAGAGAGTTACCTCCAAAGGAGTGTCCGTAAGATTGTAAGCTGATTTCTCAAAAGAGACCTTACAGGCAAGAAGGGGCTGGAAAGAAGTATTCCAAGTAATGAAAGTCAAGGACCTACATCCAAGATTGCTCTATCCAGCAAAGCTTTCATTTAGAATGGAAGGGCAGATAAAGTGCCTCTCAGATAAGGTCAAGTTAAAGGAGTTCATCATCACCAAGCCTCTATTATATGAAATGTTAAAGGGACTTATCTAAGAAAAAGAAGATAAAAGATGTATACAGTAAAATGACAGCAAACTCACAATTATTAACTATCACAGCTAAAACAAAAACTAAGCCAACACTAGAACAGGAACAGAACCACAGAAATGGAGATCATATGGAGGGTTAGCAACAGAGGAGTGGGAGGAGGAGAGAGTAGGAAAAGGTACAGAGAATAAGTAGCATAGATGATGGGTAGAAAATAGACAGGGGGAGGGCAAGAATAGTATGGGAAATTGTGGGGGCCTCCGCCCGCTGTGCCCCGCCCACATTCTCAGATCCTATCTCTTGCTAGTGAGCAGAATGTAGTGGGTCAAAAATGTGCTGTTGGTGGAAGACCGTCAGGGAGAGGAGCACTGAATATTTCGGGTACCCTAACCCCACTTATGGGCCTCGGTTTTTCTTCCCAGTTGTTTAAACCAGCTGGGAGGGCTCAGAGCACTGGGTGACCAACCCTTAGATTGCACTTCCCTGGACAAGCCGAAGTTAAATTACATGAGATAGAATTCCCTATGAGGCCACTATATATTTCAGGGATTAGACCCCAGACACCTCCGCAAGGCCCGCACTCGTGTAGGGATGCCGGAGATCTCCAGCCGGAGGGAGTAAGTGCCTCTTTTCTTCTTTGCTCAGCAAGAAGCTGAAACGCTCATAAATATCTTGCTACTAAAACTGATAAAAGGGAAAGTCTTCGCTTTCTCCTCCCCAAGCCTAAAAACCTAGGCAGGAATTGTGCTGCAGGGAATGGGACTGTGAATGCTTTTACAGTGTGCCTCTCATTGCATGGGCTTTTTCTTGCAGTAGGTGGAAACCTAGTGTTCTAACGCAGCCCACGTCGCAACTTATGCTTCTCCTGGGAGCCTTCTAGCGGCAGAAGCCCTAGGCATTTACTTGCCCCACCTGTACCCGCAAAATGCAGCAAATGCTTGGGAGAGAGAAAGCAAGAGCCCTATTCATGGAAGAGAGTGCAGGGGAAAGAAATGAGAAGAAAACCACTTGAGGGGTGGCAACAGTAACCTTTCCTCTTATCTGTAGCACTCCTGGGGGCCTTACTGAGAGGTGCCCCTGTCCCTGGGGGGATGAAAGCGCTAATTTCCATCCTCTTAAGCATGCGGTCTGTGACGAAGGCTCACAGCCTCTGTTCAAAGCAGGTCCCGAATCCTCAGGTCCCTGTCCCGGGCGCGAGATGTGGGGGCCCTCTGCCCTCTGTCCACCACAGATGAGAATAACTCTACCAAGACATGATCTGCTTGGAGAGGAGAGGTGGCCGATCTCTCAAAGGAGAAGGGCCATGAACCCCTTCCTCAATGGCTTTTATTAGGTTTGTTTTACACAGGAATACAGGAAAAGCTCACCAATAATTGTCAGGCAGCAAGGATCAAACAATAGATAACATTTCAAAGAACTCTGAGGGCTTATTCTGAGTCAGGGTCTGTCAGCTAGGGGGTTACAAAACTTTGGAGACAAACTCATTTCCTGCTTGGATCCTTATCATTTAAATGAGAGCATTCTTAGCAAAGCAGGTTTCATAGGATTTTATGAATTCTCTCTTGTGCCCAATCACCTGGGGAGCCTGCCCTATCCAGCACAGAACTGCACTACCCTCTGTCATTGTTTCAGGCTGAAGTGGAGTGGAGCCAGGAAAGCAGCCAAGAGATAAGGAAACTTCTCCCAGACTGAATGAGGACTCCGGCTATGTCAGGATAGCTGGGGGGCAAGGGTCCATTACCCCCTTTTGCTGTAGCCCCCCAAGTCCTTCCTTGAGGGCCTTCCATGTGATTGTGCCTGTCTTAGGCGACCCCTCCCTTGAAGGGATCTTACCCATCATTGGCTAACCAAGCAAGCATTGGGGTGACAGTTATGGATGAAGCAGAAGTGGCGCTCCTGCCAGGGAGATAAGCTTTGCCTCCTAAGTGGCTCACAATCTGAAGTTTGCTCATGCAGCCTTAGCCAAGGGGGTGTTACAACTCCTGAAACCAGGCAGCAAGGTTCCCAACAAGAAATGTAGAAGCTAAAGAACTTATAAGTATGACACATGGATATAAACTAAAGGGGGCACATGAGTGGGAGGGGGTGTGCAGGGTAGAGGGGAGTGAAGGGGGGAATGGGACAACTATAATAGCATAATCAATAAAATATTTTAAAAAAGGAAATTAGAAAATTAAAATAAATAAGATTTTTTTTAGCATTATACAGAATTTGGGATTGGTTCTGTATTTATTTATGTCATAAATTTAAAGTACCTATAGATATTTAAATATTCATGAGCCAACTACTATACATGTGTATACATACAAATACCATGAAAATGCTTAATTTTAATATTATTAAAATGTCTTGTGTAATGCAAATTGTGTAGATCAATACGAGATATTTCAAGAAACTCATCTATTTTTCAACATTTATGACTGGGAAAAATATTTAAATTAATATCTGACATAGGAACTTTATGAATACAAGTTTTTTGTCCCTTACTACCATCTATGACTTCTCCATATTATTTATATTTAACATCCAATAAAATTGAAAATAATGTTAATGTCATTGAATTTGTTTGAGAAATAGTTGTTAAATACCACCATATTCCAGTCACTTGAATAATAGATAACAGGACGAAGAAAAATAAAGTAATAAATACAATAATAAAAATTCAGACAGGTATAATTCTTACCCTCATAGGACTTGCAATATATCTGATATCAAAGACAGAAGTTATGTAATTATAATTGTAAACTATAGTTTGTGCTATGGAGAGAAGTTATAGTGATCCATAATAGGGGAATGTAATGTATTCTGATGCATTCAAGGAAAGGTTACTGAAGAAATTATATTTGAGTTCAGATCTGAAGATAAGTTAGAGTGAATCAGAAACAATGGAGGAAATCATTTTTGGCCTTGAAGCCCTGAGGACAACAGAAAATGGTCAGTATGAGTCAGCACAGAGTGAAGAGCGAAATACTTTGAGGTGGGACAGAAGTCAGGTAAGAAAAGTCTCATAGAGCAGGAGGTATTTAAAGAGCACTCTAGCTGCAAAATACAGGTGAATTAGCAACAGACAAATACAGATGCAGGAAGAACAGTTAGGAGACTACTATAATAGTATGGGCAGAAAATAATGATTACTTGGAGTAGGATATTGAAGGCAGTAGAACTGGAGACATGGATAAAACTGAGATACTTAACAAGGAAGAATCCAAATTACTTGGGTGTAGGAGACAAAGAAAAATGAGTTATCAAGGATTATTCCTAGATTTCATGTATGTCTAGTTGATGGACAGTGCTGCCTTGTGTTGAGACAGGGATCTGCAGTAGGACCACAATAGGTGGAAGAAAATGGCAGGAAGATATGATGAAGCATAAAAAAAGAGATTCTTGCTCTTCTTGGTACTAAAAAATTATAGGAATAGGAAGAGTAAGAGATGCAGGAGAAGGAGAAGTTAAATGGATAGATTCAATTTTTGCTCTTTTTGAGGGTTTTTACCTAGAAAAGGGAAGGTATATTAAAAAGAAGAAGTTCAGAAAAACAAAAAGGAAGGATATTTTGTACTGTATAAGATTTAGGATTTAAGGATTTTTCCTATAATGTTACCTTCTAATTTTCCTCAATTCTTACCCCCAAATCCTGCCCCTGAATGAACATGGGAATAACTCTACAGCAAGTGAACTTGGCATTTCAATATAGTTAAAGAAAAAAATAATTTTTAACTGTCTTAAACTGCACCTCTTTCCTGTATTATATAAATGGGACTCTGAGGTTCTCATAGGCCCCTTGGGGATGGGGTTCACAGTAAGCCATCAGAGCCTTACAAGGGCACTGGAGAGGATGATGAGAGAACACATTGGTGAGAAGCTAGAAAAAAGGTACGGTGAAGCAGCAGAGCAGCTTTTGTCACCTATGAATCTTAGAAGGCTCGGCTACCTGAACATAAAGACCAGGTTCTGACAAAGTCTGGAGGGATGGGAACAGACCACACATTACACTGAAACCAAAATAGCAACAAGGTAAACACTCACCAGACAGGGCTAGATGAATATGAATACAGAGGTGGCTAAAGTGGTCTGAAAATATCACAATGATTAACAACAGCAGCAGACATTTTTCTCCACCAGTACAATGTCTTTCTTATGTGTCAGATGCCATCCTGGGTAAGAATAAGAAGAGAAATAGAAAGAGAAAATTAGGCATATTATTTCAGGTGACTATTTCTATTATTGTACTAAACTAAGGCTATATGACATATTGAATAAGATTTTTCCATATTCTGAAGTTCAAGAGGTTCAAAATGAAGGTTCAAAATATTTATTATGACTTTAAGAAAGAAGTTACTTTTTCTCTTTACATAGGAGCATAGTTCAAGTAAATTTAAGCCTTTGTATTTAAGTATAGAATAACAATGCATTGAAGATGATGACAGGTAAATGTCATGAACACATCTCACATCTTTCAATGTCTCACTTCAATTGGACTTAATCTCCAAAAGTGATGCCAGAGATGCTGCAATGACATGTGAGGTGATCCTCATTACCACTGCAGAGACAGAATTCTGATTTGCATTAGACCTACTCTTTGGAAGGTCTTCATACAAAGCTTCTAGAATCTGAGATGCAAAGGTAATAAAATTATAATATACTTAGTGAATCACTTCTTTAACATGGTTGATTTTAACAAAATTTAGGTCTAACTTATAGTTCTGTTGGCTGTAGAAGGCACCATATCATTAGAATTACATGCATTTTTATGATTAAATTTATTATTGAATTTTGCAAAAGAAATGTAGAATAATATTTCAATATATGAGGGAATCCAAAGATATCTAAATTGGAAAGGAGGAAGTAAAGTTGTCACTGTTTTCAGATGACATGATAGTGTACATAGAAAACCCTATATCTATAGACTCCACCAAAAAATTACTAGTCCTAATAAATGAATTTGGAAAAAAGGAGGGATATAAAATCAATATTCAGAAATTAATGGCATTTTGTACACCAACAATGAAATAATAAAAACAGAAATTAAGAAAAATCCCATTTATTATAGCAACAAAGAAAATGAAATATTTAGGAATAAACTTAACCAAGGAGGTAAAGGACCCCTGTATTCAGGAAACTACACAACAATGAAGAAAGAAATTAAATAAGTCAGGTGGTGAGGGACAAATACCATATGATCTCACCTTTAACTGGAACATAATCAACAAAAGAAAAAAGCAAACAAAATATAACCAGAGACATTGAAATTAAGAGCAATCTGACAGTAACCAGAGGAGAGGTGAGAGGGGATAATGGGGGAAGGTTTTTCAGGAAGTACTGTAAAGGACACATGGACAAAACCAAGGGGGAGGGTGGAAGCAAGGAAGGGAGATGGGTTTGGCTGGGGTTGGGGGTAGTGATGGGGGAAAATGCAGATGACTATAATTGAACAACAATAAAGTAATTAAAAAAAGAAAGAAATTAAGGAAGATACAAATAAATGGAAGCATATACCTCATTCATGGATTGGAAGTATTAACATCATTAGGATGTTCATACTACACAAAGCAATCTGTAGATTCAACACAATCCCTATCAAAATACGAATGACATATTCTACAGATATAAAGGAAAGCATTATTAAGGTTTTAACCTCCAGTAGTCTGAGATTAAAACAAGTTACACTCATTAAATCATAGACTAATGTGAGACTTTTAGACTTGTAACATCAGTGATTTGTAAAAATTTATATATATGTAAGTTAAAGTAAAAATTATAGGTAAGTTAACTGACTTTTATTCTATTTTATGCTATGCCTGTTCTTTTGGACATTATTGGTTTTATATAGTCCATTTCAAAAAGTATTATTTTAGAATAACATTTAAATATATTTATTTAAGAGCTACTCTACATTCTGCAGCTATATGAAGAAAAAGGTTGCAATATGGACCACTGTGGCCATTTCAAGTAAAATAATTCATGACATCACCATATTTTATGTTCTAATTAGATGATACTCTAATTTGGATAAAAGTTCAAGAATAAAATACTGCTGAAGTTGATTGAGTGCAGCAGTGTCCTGGAAACAAGGTATTTTATTCCTTTGTTCAGCAGGTGTGTGCATGTCTAGGCAAGTGCGAGACAATTTAGTGATGATTGTGTTTGATTAGATTTATATAGGATGCATTTTTACTTTATCAAGACAAATTTTATGTCCATTAATCAAATACCTGTTTCTAAAAACTTCTGAGCCTTTATTTTGTGATATCTGCTCATTAATATTCATGGTTTTGAATAAGAAAACAAGTTATTTTCCTGAAAATGTGAATGTATCATTTAAAAATGTGTACTCTATTTCACTAATGATAAATAATATTTTGCATTAGTAGAATCAATGCATTTTTCATTTCATTGTTAGTAGAAAATTATTTCTATGTCCACTTTGGCTGAGAAATACTAATTTGATGGCAGGACATTTACATGGTTCATAAACTAAGAAAATGATTAATTTGAAATAATAATAATTTTAGGTAACAGATGCAGGCATTGTTTAGGGTTTCACACAAAACAATTCATTTAATATTTATAGAAAAACAGTTCTTATTGTAACTACATTTATTAGCTAAGGAAATGAGGCCCTGAAGCGACTGAGTTGCTTGGCCAAAAGTACTTAGCTCTGAAAGAGTCCAGCTGAGATTTTAACCCAGTGTCTTAACCATGTTCTCTTAGGTTTAACACCTCAGGTATTCAGGCAGGCACCTTTCTACATATTTTAACCCTTGTCAGCTCTGTCACTGGTACTTATCATTTGCTCCTCAATATCTCTCTCGTGTGTGGCAATGCTATATTTTGTGCTCTGGTTTAAGCTGTCATCACATTTTTGCCTTGATACTTGCATAACATTGTCAATATCTTCACTTTTAATTCCTTTTATATGCAGATACCAGAATAATTGTCCTGAATTGCCCTCATAATCAAAGCACTCAACAAAGTAGGAATAGAAGAAAAGTGCTCAAACTGGTAATTGGTGAGTAGTATGATATGTAAATTAAATCTCGATAAAGCCTATACGTAAATTTAAAAATACCACTCTTGAAGTACTCCCTTCTCAGAATCCTTCAAGGTCTACAAATTTAAATCAAAGCACCTGTGCATAACTGCAAGCTCTTGTGATCTGGTCTTTTCCATTCTGTTTCTTTACGGGTGCTTTAGGTGCGTAAACACTAAGTATGCCTGTTCTTCATATATGTCACATATTTTTCCCTTCATGCCTTCTCTACCCAAGAGATAACTACCTCTCAATATTTCTGTGCAAATCTTTCCTAACTTTTAGTCCCATCTGCTATGCTATCTAAACAAAGAGACTCTATTTTGCTCTATCTAATTTCTCTCTCTTTTCTGAACCTTCATAACAAAGTACTCTTTCGCAGCACTGGCCACCTTGTTTCCTAGCATGGTTGAGTCAACTTTACACAAACTCCTTGAAGTCAGGTTCCCTGTGTAATTTATTTATTTTTTACCTCCCCCATAGCTTACAAAATGGCATGTGTACACTTGTTATTCAATAAACATTTTAAATGAGTTATTTATTAAAAAGCAGAAAAGCAGTAAAAATGAATAAATGAAAATAGTAAACAAATGAGCCAATAAAATAATGAATCTCACTTTCTTTCTAAGCTTCTAAAGCAGGTTTCCTCGCTAATATCTTCAGAATTCTTAGCTGCAAATAATAGAATCTACTGTGATTAGTTTAGACAGAAAAGGACTTTTTAAAAGTACATTATCTTCTAGAATCTCCCAATGGGCCAGAGAGACACATTCTTTAACTCTCTTGTCAGAAACAAAGCCCAGGAACAGTAGATGTTTATACAGAGAAAACATTCTGCCCACTAGCTTCTCAACATCTATGAGAGTCAAGACTGGATCACAAAACTTTGTTAATGTCACCCCTTGAAGAACTGGGTACAAGTCTTAGCTAAATTTTACAAAATAAATACGTATACTTTCTGTACAACTACTGTAAATAGGCCTCCTTTCAGAATCTATTGCTTGTGAAAAGCCAAATATGTTTAGCAAGGCATGAAATAGCAACAGTCATTCATAAGTGGGTACCGAGTCACATTTAAGCATAACTTTAAAGGCGTCATAGACCTTACATTTATTGTTCTGAAAAAATATTAATCTTATGAAGAGTGAAGGACTGAAGACTTGTAATTATGCACTGGCTAGGTATACTGTCATTAAGCATGATGAAATCATCTCTGGGTTTCCATGCCAGTGCACATTGCCCACCTTACAAGATAATGCTCCACAGAAATGAGAATTCAACCTTCATGTCTTCATAGACCCCAGTGTTCACTCAAACAGACTAAGAGCATGCTGAGCTATGCATGGGTTTGAGTGCTGACTTTGCAAAGGGGTGGGCTAAGATGGATGACAGTTAAAGTTAAAGATGAGTGCAGTGGGCTTTAAGAACTATTCTTTTGCAGTCATTAGTGAAGACAAAAATAGTGTGACAGGATGAAATTCAGGAGAAGGAGCCAAAGTATTTGAGTTTAATATCACCAGTCTTAGAAAAGGTTCCTATTCAGCTATTTCCTTTCATGGGTATCTCACATAATTTTATAGTTATTCACTGCAGTAAAACAATTCCGGTGGATAGTCTAGTCTTACTTAAGTGTAAAAGGATAAACTCCATCAAAACTTGGAAATAGTAAAGCGTGAGCATGGTGGAAATAACATTGGATAAACCACTTGACCTCTTTTGAGCCTTGGTTTTCTCAATGCTAAATAGAGAAACTACAAAATGCACCACATGGTTGTTGTGAAGACTAAATTAAATGAGATACATTTAAAGGATCTAAGAGAGTGCCTGGCTCATAGTAGGCAATAAATAATCGGTGAGTATAATTACTTACTTAAGTATAACATCTTTCAAATTATTAATATTTATCATTGTATTTTTTCTTATGTATTAGTTTTCTATACTTTATCTGCAGAAATAGTATAGGCACTGTGGTAAGCATTTAACAGGTGGGGAAACTCAAACAAAATGAAGGGTTAAACCAAGAGGAGTAAAAATTACAGGGGTACAATTGTGTTATAATTACACTCTTGCTACTAATGGGGGTAGGGAGGTATACACAGAGGATGAAAGGTGTCAAACTCTGACGTAGAGATAAAATGACAGGATAAAAGGATAAGCTAATTTTTAATATAAAAATCTCTTAGGTACACTATTTTTCTTTGTAAAATCATAGATTTCCTGAGTAATGAAAGGTACCCATGCCTAGCTACACATCGTATGCCTTTATCAAATAAGATTAAAGCATTTCAAAATCCTTAAAAAACTGTTTATGATAATGACAATGTGACAGAAATGTTAGTTGTCCCACATCCATTGTCATTTTTATGCAATAGATATTTTTTCGCCAACCACAGACAAATATTTCACATTCCATCTTTGCCTGAAGTTAATTATAACTATGTGATAAAGTTCTGATTAATGAAATAAATCAGACGATATGTATGTAATCTCTGAACAGCATTTCTAAATAGAGGGGGCAGCATTCCATTTCCCATTTTGTTCATTTGGTTGGCTAGACTGTGGCCATGTCAACAAGGAACTGGAACAGGCTTCTTGGATCATGAGATAGAAGCTTCCTATTGAGGACAGAAGAGCAACAGAATAGAAATAGTCTATACCTGAGTGGTGTGGCTCAGTGGGTTGGAGCGTCACCCCTAGCTCGAAAGGTCATGGGTTCGAGTCCCCATCAAGGCACATACCCAGGTTGTGGGTTAGATCCCCAGTCAGGTGTGAATGAGGAGGCAACCGATTGATGTTTCTCTCTCATGCTGATGTTTTTTTTCCCCCTCTGTCTCCTTTCCCCTCTCTCTATAAGCAATAAGAAAACAATGTTCTCAGGCGAGAACAACTTTGAGGATAAGTGTCACCACACTGGCTTAGAATTGTATGTAAAAGAACAATGAAATGGCATCATATATAGAATTCTGCTGATTTGGGTCTCAGCAATTAAAATGATATTTTAATAAAGCACAATACAGTTTGCTTATTCTACTATTGCTATCACCTCTACTACTATTATATGTCTACCCTTTATTACAGAATCAGAAAGTGACACAGTACAGGTTATTAGACATCAGCCACACTGGTGTCTTCTCACCCCCATCCCACAGTTGTCAAGGAGAGAAACTTAATCCAAAAAAACTTAATCCAAATTCTGGGATTTCAAATAAATCTCCTAAATTGCAATTTAATATTATTTCATCTGAACCATGCTTAGAATTCTTTTGCTTTGTTTCTCCATTCTGTAGTTAAAA
The DNA here is from genome assembly GCA_039655065.1 of Glossophaga mutica. NCBI lineage: Eukaryota > Metazoa > Chordata > Mammalia > Chiroptera > Phyllostomidae > Glossophaga > Glossophaga mutica. Next base: position 166,723,679 of record CM077304.1, on the reverse strand, counting down.
ATAAAAGCATATAATAGCAATAATTTGAATGTCATATCCATACAACTTATTGTACCTATATTACTTGTTCTAGGAAATAAACTTTAAAATAATTAAAGAATATAGATATTTATGGAAAATTATTCATTTGAAAATCCAGTTTTAGAACAATATGCATTCCATGATACATTTTTTTTTGCGTAAAATACACAATTATGTGTTTATATTTGCATGGATGCATTATGTATATTAAAAATTATTATGGAAGTATATAGTTGTTAATAATGTCTTGCAGGAAAACAAAGACAATAAGGACAGAATTTGACTTTTTCTTTATATACTCCTGCATTAACTAAATTTTTGATGGAAAATTAAAATTGTAATCTATATAAAATTTAAAAATTTTACATGACCACATCAAAACCAGCAATAAAATATCCAAAATTTGGGTATAAAACCAATTAAACGCATTTAATTATTTATATTTGTCATTAACTTTTATTCAGACAAAATACAGCTAAATGAAACAAGCTAACAAACTTTATACATGACACAAAAGCAATGATGAGTAGCCTGACGGAATACTTCATACACAAGATTCTAAAAGTAAGAATAGTGTAGGTCATTGTAAGATCGACTGACAAACATTACATCAGAGGGAATATGCAGCTACTGTCTTCCTCACTGTGAATAGTGCCAAAAAAAAAAAAAAAAAAGGTGGGTGGGAGATATAAGACAAGGAGAAGAAGAAGAAAATTAGAAAAAAAGAAGGGAGATTAGGTTGAAAAAGGAAAGTAGGAGAAAAGAGGTGGGAAAATTTGGAGATAAATAAGACATAATCAGATTTTAACTAATCTCATACAGAGATTATTTAAGAATAAAAAGATAAATCTACCTTCGCTAGCTGCTGTCTCAATTGTTCAGTTAGTAATAAAATGATGGTTTGGTTTTTCTCTTTGGCTACAAGTATTTTTTATATGACTGAAGAATTTATCAAACATGTGAAAGCTTTTATAAAAAATGAAACTTTACTAATATAATAGCCTATAACATTAGAGCTTTGGTATGGTAATTTTAATTTCTTTTAATGAAGATGTACTTTGAGTCTTGTCTATTTTAAATTTTTGTGACAATGTTATGCTAGAATTTAAAAAATTCTGAATAGAATATTACTAAAAGTTATTTTACAATATGCAAAATTTACCATGTACAAAAGATGCAGATAAAACAATAGCTGAGAGAGTGAGCCTATAAGTACCATATTTTGTACATTCATTGAGGAAAGGTAATAAGACTTACCTTCCAGTTAAGTCAACCATGGGAGGTTGTGAAAAAATTAATATTCTGAAAATAAATGTGTTTATACATCTTGAGAAAAAATAAAGAGCAAACTTCTTCTTTACTTTTTAATTAGTGTGGTTTGGAAAGGAAATAATATTTAAATTACCTAAAAAATGTAACTGTGTGAGGTGAGGAAGGTGTTAACTAACTCCATTATGTCAATCGTTTCAATAGACACATGTATCAGATTATCACATTGTACACCTTAAACTTACCTAATGTTGTATGTCAATTATATCTCAAAAAAAGAAAAATGAAAAACATAAAAAATAAATTATCTGATGGTTAGAATTTAAAATGTAATATTTGTATGTTCTGTTTTCAAACAAGGGAAATGAATGAGGATCTAGAAGACAGCTTGAAATGAAAGGCAAGGGTGTGAAACATTTTCCTCTATGAATAAATATTCTTACAGAGTAGGACCAATCTCTGTCTCAAGATGGTTATTTGTACTTGTGTATATTTCAGTTCTTTTGAGTCATGTAGGGAACAAAGATAAAATTGATACATTTTCAGGAGGGGAGGAGAGGTGTGGTTACAGGGACAGAAAACACCAGGAGAAAACACCACTGAATCTTAAATGCTGAGAAAACTAACTTATAACTGAGTGATCAAATTTGTTAACCTCCAATGCAACCAGACACATGTAAAATCTATTGTTCCAACATTCAAACCATAAATCTAAAACTCACATAAAGCAATACTTAATTAAAAGAAAAAAAAGTCCCTGGTGGGTGTGGCTCAGTGGATTGAGCACCAGCCTGTGAACCAAAGGGTCGCAGGTTTGATTCCCAGTCAGGGCACATGTCTGGGTTTCAGGCCAGGTCCCTGGTTGGGGGCACTGTGAGGCAACCACACATTGATGTTTCTCTCCCTCTTTCTCTGGAAATACATAAATAAAATCTTTTAAAAAAGAAAAAATAGACAAATGAATATTTTCTGCCATACAATAAAATGACTTGCAGGCAATTGAGCTATAAGAGAAAAACAAAGGTTTGATTCTTAATAAAGGGCAATCAAATGAAAATTACAATGCAAATACAGTTGAAAAATTGTATTACATCTTACTTTTTGTGAGTTTTTCTTTATGTTTATTCCATTTGAGTAAGAACCCATAACATTTTATTAACTATCATTTATTAGGAGAATCTTCAAAAGTTTTGTGTAACAGACTTAATAGATGTTTTATATTTTAAAAAGTACAGAGAAAATCAGAAATATTGCACATTAAGTAGTAATAAAATTGGTAAATTAATTGAATAATAAGATGATAGTTTGAAATATAGTCAAGTTCTAATGTTTTTTCTTTCTTTTAATATATGCCATATAGTCTATTTTTGAAGACTATGTCAAATCAGATAAAAACATGACAGGATTTTGGAAGAGAAGACCCTGTTATTATTTATAATAAGATGTCTGGGCACAATTTTAAAGAGTAATGGATTTTTTCAACTCATAGTTATTTTATAATTTTAGTCTAATGATTATTGTTCCTTGATGATTATTGTTTTTAAAATATATTGTGTGGGCTGATTGAGGACTGCAGTTTGAGGGCTGTCTGAGTGGCACAAGGGTCAACAAGTTTAATTCCAACAGTGCTCATCTCGTTATGTTCCACTTCCCTTCATCAGTAAAAGGAACTCGTGCCATTGCTTCGCTTGTGGCAGTGAATAAATATGTTTAATTTAAAAAAAATACATTACAGGATTTTGATAGTTCTTATATATAATATTTCTATATTAATTATGGAATTTATACTATCCTCAAAATTATAAATGATCCAGGTACATAAGAAAATGTCAGTTTCATAATGGCTCCTAGCACATAAACGTATATTTATTCATTCATTAATTCCTTACTTATTGAGCATCAACTATGCTCCAGACACTACTTAGTTCTAGGCATAAAATGATGAAAAGGTAAATGCATGGGACCAGATATGGTCTCTGGTCCCATGCATTGTCTATCGGAAAGCAAAGAAAGAACAAAAAAATACAAATGAGATTTTTTCACATTGTCTTAAGCATTATGAGGGATGTAACAAGGTGCTGAGCTAGAAACAAAAAGGTGGAGGGCATGAAAAGCTGTTTTCAAGTTCTTTCAATAAGATGCTCAGAGAATTCCTTTTTAGGATAGATGATCTTTATATTTCTTAATTTTTACTTCTTTTTTATTAAATCATTTTTATTGTTATTCCATTACAGTTGTCAATTTTTTTCCCCTTTGCCTCCTCCACCCATTTGCCCCCAGCCCCACAGTCAATCCCCACACTGTTGTCCATGTCAGTGGGCCATCCATCCATGTTCTTTGTCTAGTCCCTTCCCTGTTTTTCCAGCATTATGCCACTCCCCCCTCTTCTCTGGTCACTGTCAGTTTGTTCCATGTTTCCATGCCTGTGGTTCTATGTTGTTCATTAGATTCCTGTTTTATGTGAGATTGCATGGTATTTGTATTTTCACTGACTGGCTTATTTCAGTTAGCATTCACTTAGGTGGTACTCCATGGAGGAGATGGAAGGTAGTAGAGCCCAGAGCTAAGATGCCTGGCTGGGGATCCCCTGGCAAGAGGCAAGGTAGCCATGGCACATCCAAAGTCACAGTGTACATGGCCTAATCAGGCACCAGATGGAGGGTGTTTTTGAAAATAAGACGGGAGGACCCCCTAATCCCTGAAGAGAATAAGTCCTAAGTTTCTACTGCACCTTGGAACCTTGTTCAAGAATCATGAAGCATAGGTCAGGATTCCCAGATCTCTCCACCATTTCTGCAAAGTCAAAAGCCCACTTCTGATCCCCTTCCCACACTCCCAATTGCCATTTTGGGACTCAGCAGTCTATAGAAAAAAGCACTTTCTTGAAAGAACATTTAATGCAGAGTCTGAGATGCTACTAATTAGCCAGTTAAAATATCCACTGTGAACCTGTCCCATTCGTCAGGGTCAGAGCTTAGGAAAAAGATTAGATCTGTTAGAGAGAATCAAGAAACTTCAATTACTTTATTCATTGGATTGTCCTGCTTGAATGTGCAGCACTAAACCCATCATACTTAGATTTCATAATTATGCCATTTATTTCAGTTCATTGACTGTCTACATGTAATTAGTATACATTTATAAATACATGTTCATTAAGACAAGTGTATTTCTATTAATGAAGTTCTCTGAAACAAAAAGTACTCTGAACATGAGTAAGAAATCATATGTTCTGTGGCTGACACTGTGACTGCCACCAACTGGCTCTGTAACCTGGGGCAAGTCATTTAATTTCTCAGGGCATTAATTTTCTCTGAAAAATGAGGAGACTGGACTAAATCATTGCTAAGGTCAATTTTGATTTTTGATGTCTGTCATGTGAGTTTAAAATTAGGCCTGCTGAGATGATGGTGGTTAGATTTGCATTAATCAAGAAACAATGATAATAAATGTAGAACCATTTAGTGAGTCCAGCCTTTTGCCTGGCCCAAAGTAAGTCATTTTATATAGGTTATTTCTAATCATCTAAATAAACCCATGAGGACATAGAGGTTCAGAGAGGCTGTAATTTGCTCCATGCTACAGAGCTGGTAGGTACAGAGCCAGGCTTGCATCCTGTATTTTCATTGAAGCTTTTGAATTAGATACTTTGATATTTATTATCCATCTTTTCATAGCATTTAATTTGAAGATTCCACCTATGGATTGTTAAAATCATAACTTTGAAGATCTTCATGTTGTCAAGGTACTTTTACAGTATCAAGCACAGGATACTCTCCTCGGAACTGCTAAAGAATTTACTTATATCATTCATGTAACATTTATTTTCAAGGCATTTTATATGTGTGTGTGCATAAAAAAATCTGTAAATATCTCCTGTGAACCCACAACCAAAATATAGCCTCTGAAGGAATGCCAAAGACCTGAACTAGGAAAATCCTGGGAGTGTGGCACCAACAGCACTGGAATTCAGATGAGAGAGAGAAGATTAAGGTGCAAAATCTCAGGAGGCACTTACACCCAGGCTCACCACACCCTAGTCCTGGCTCTGGGTGGCACAAAGGATTAGTGGATAGGTTGCTCAGTGGGATCATTTGAAGTTCAGCAGGATTAGTTCTCAGTAGTGATACCCACGGAAGTTTGGCTGCCCAGCAAGACCCTCTGTAGTTCCTGGAGAATCAAACTGGTGTCCAGAAAGACAGAACAGAGGTAACCCAGGGCCAGGGCATCTTTCCTGGCAGCATATTCCAATGGTGGAATAATGGATCACCAAAAAAGTCTAAACAATGCTAACTAAACAGCTACCTCTTGACGTAATCATTTCTTGGAGCTCAAGCTTGACAATGCAATGTTACAAATGGAAAGGTTTCTGAAGCAACTCCTGTTGAGTTGTTTCAGGCTTTTACTCAGGTGTGTTACTCTTCCAGGGCAGTCATATCTAATTACCACAGACTAGGTGTCTTAAATAACAAAAAAATTATTTTCTCACAGTTCTGGAGACACTAAGTCCAAGGTCACATGCAGCAGATTTGGTTCGTTCTGAGGTCTCTCTCCTTGGCTTCATGTGGCTGCCTTATGTTCTCCCACAGTTTTTTCTCTGTACAGGTATCCCTGGCGGCCTGTTGTGTCCGAATTTTTTCTTATAAGGATACTAGTCGATTGAATTAAGAGCCACCCTATCAGACTCATATTAACTGAGTTTAAGTAATGTTACAATCTAAGAAAATAATTTGTGTTCTTATTTTCTGTTTTGTATGAGTTGACTTTTTTACTACACAGCAAGATAATGTGTCTTTTAAGTACATATGTAGAATTGGACATTTTTCTACTTTCTTTTATCTTCATGTAGACTTAATTCATATATCCAGATATGAATTGGATATTTATTATCCTTAATCCTATATTAATACTAATCAGACTTAGACTATCTTACTGGCTTCAGTTTATCTTGAAATAAAAATTTTGCATTTAGTTCAGCTACTGTGAAGGACTCTGCATCATGCATGTATTATTTATTTGAGCCATTACACTAATAATGAATAGTCTTCATTCTATTTTTATGTATTTATTGTATTCCTAGCACTACACATCTCCTTCTCAGCCAAAATAGTCAAAACATTTTCCCTTTCTCCTCTAGTCTAAAATTCTCTGATTTCTCTTTCCAAATAATGAAAGAAAAAGAAAGACTGTTTAGATATTCTTTATTTATACACTATAGTATGCCACCAACATTCTTGTGAAGATTGTTTAAGCAAATGATTTTTCCACTTAACTGTGTAAAAATAAAATAGCTTGTCACTCATCAATTATTACTGGCAAAAATCACTAACTTGTTTTATGTTGAAAGTTATATTGACTAGTTCACTCAGAGCAGCATTGCCAGCAGCAGTTGAGCTCAGAGCATAAACAAAAGTTCTCAAAACATTTGTTATTGAAAAAAATCTATATTTTTATTTATTCAATTTATTTTTATAATTTTTTATTTTTAATTTTTTTCCTTTTTCTATATTATTTTATCTATTTTTTAACATTTCTTTTTTATTTTAATTGTTGATCTTGTACAGTTTTCTGTCTTTTACTCCCACCCCAGCCCACCACCCCAGCCCTCCCCACCTCCCTCCCATTTCCACCCCCCATAGTTTTTGTCCATGTGTCCTTTATACTTGTTCCTGTAAATCCTTCCCCTTTTCCCCTGAAATTCCCTCCCCTCTCCCCTCTGGTGACTATCAGCCTGTTCTTAGTTTCAATGTCTTTGGTTATATTATGCTTGTTTGTTTGTTTTGTTGATTAGCTTCCTGTTAAAGGTGAGATCATATGATATTTGTCTTCACTGCCTGGCTTATTTCGCTTAGCATGATGCTCTCCAGTATTTTTATAATTTTTTAACTTAAAAGATCTGAGGCAGATTATAAATCATGAGATGAAGCAGTACATCCTTTATATCCTTATATCAAATAGAATTTTGTACTGAATTTTTATAGGATTAGTTTAAAATAGCACTTGGCAATTAGAGCTTGCGCCAAGTTTAAAAGATGACCAAAGACATAAACTCATGAATTGGAATAATTATTCCAATCATTCATTTTACTGATAAAGAAAATGAAGCCAAGATAGTAAAGGCAAAGTTGTACCTAGAGAAATGATCTTAAAGGGCTTTCATCTGTAGATTCAGAAAGATGTTCTGAACCCACATTTGGTTCTGAACCTCATTTGTTTGATAAAGATGTTCTGGACATGACTGTTAGGGATCAAATATTTGTGCTTGCAGATAAATAGTCATGCACCAAAAATAATTAATTTAATAGGGGAGTATAGACATACTAGTACCCCATTTTAAAGTCAATGAGAAAATGAGTTTTGTGTATTGGAAGAAGAGAGTCAATTGAGAAATGACATAAAGTTTAATGTCCCTTAATTCCATGATTCGTGACAATGCTGACTGACAAAATGGACTAATGAAGGGAAAAGTGGGGTTAAGGACACCTGTGAGTTAATGACTGAATGTGAATCATTCGTTTTGATTAACTGGGCTCTGGAGAAAGATTCTGGTGATAAAGTGAAGAGAAACACATCAAGAATGGTGTCATGTCAAAATTTCAAAAAGAAAAATAAATTATTAATAAAAAATAGGAAAATGTCATCAAAGAGAGCAAAGAGAGTTAAGGATGAAGACATCCAAAATTTGGTATTACTTTTTTTATGTAGAAAAAATTAACTCCACATTCATATTTCCTCAGAAATTAGGGCTCAGAAATGGTTTAAAAACATTAAAAAGTGGTAGATTTTTTTAACAAAAACTAACATGTATTTAAATTAGCTATGAGAACAGATTTTTAATGCAGTTTACTTTTGTACCTTCTGTGTACAGCAGCTCTCAGAGGCTCTTACATTTCAGACTGGAGACCAGGCTATGTGACAGCACACATTCGCAGTGACGAAGGGCAGGGGGAAAAGTGTCTTAGCTTTCACACATCCTTTGTTCCAAAGTCCTTTGCCAACATGGAAAAATTCCCTTTCCTTTCTTCTCTGTGGTGTTTATGGTAAGGAGGCCGGGGTATTGTTTCACAGTGTGCTCTTCCATGTTGTTCGGATGCTAAGCCTTCCACCTCAGAGGACCTTGAGCCAGTGGGAAGCTCAGAATCAAGTCATTTGAAGTGGGAAAACAGCTATGATGTATCATCCCTCTTCTTTCTTTTTTCCTCAGTTGCTCAGCCCCCTACAGTGTCTTCAAACCCAGAAGTGTGAGCAGAAAAAGCAAAGCAAAAAAGTCACCAAGGTTGAGTATATGTCTAATCTAAATTTGTCCATATGCATTCAGTCATTATTGTATAATTCTTTGTGAACTGGGAGAATATCACAATTAAAGGCTAGGCAAATTCATAAAAAAAAAAAAAAAACTAGCTTAACCAAATTAGCCAATTAGCTTAAGGAAATAACTTATTTTAAGTGATTACTCTCTGAGATCATGAGATTTGTCAGTTTACCGGAATAAAAAATATTCAAGGTTTGTTCATCCTCTTTTTTACTAGACTCTTTGGTTTGTGGAAATTAGTGTTGAAATTCCAAGAATTATTTGGTAATATTGTACAGTGGGTTAGACTGCATTCCCTGAAAGGCTGTGTTGAAGTCCGGTGAAGGTGACCTTATTTGGAAATAGGGTCTTGAAGATGTAATCAAGTTAAGGTCGAACTGGATTTGCATGGACTATAAATCAGATGACACACACTGAGGGAAGAGAGCCGCATAAAGGCAGAGGTAGATTTCGGAGTGAGGTACAAGCCAAGGAATGCCAGTGATTGTTAGCAACCACTGGAAGGCAGGTAGAGGCAAGGAAGAATTCTTTTCTAGAACCTTCAGAGAGAGCTTGACCCAACAAGACCTTGCTTTCAGACTTCCAGCTTCTATAACTGTGAGTGAGTACATTTCTGTTCTTTTATGCCACTTGTTTATGGAAAAATTTTACAACAGCCTGAAGAAACTAACTAATACATACACTGGAGTATAATTTTTCTCTGATTATAAATTATCTACTCATTCGTATAATGTTTTAATATTGTTATTTTAAAAATTCAGTTCTCTTTTTATATAGAAAACATTGAGATATTTTACAAGACATCTAGTAACCTTGAGGACTATGAACAAACTATACAAATTTAAAAGGAAAAAACATTTCATCCTTTTAATGAGTCAATGTTGATTGTGTGAAGATGAACATCCTCATTCCCATGTGTGGTCTGGCTTTGCCTTCTCCTGTAGGCACCCCAGAAATAAATCATGTGGACTGTGACATATGTGTATGTATACTCTTTGGATAAAAATCTTGTTTGTAAGTTTCCTTTTCCTTTAGTCTTAGCCCAAGTTCCCAAGAAAACAAAGTCTGAGATGAAGGAGTGTGTGTGAGACTTTATGGATATGCAATACAGGAGAAACAAAGCATGGAAGGAGGGAGGTTTACTCTGATAGGCTGACCAAGTTGGCAATGTGTTTGGGCAATTCTGGAATTAATACTTTATGGTAAAGAAACTCCTTTGTATTCACAACAACTTCAAATAGTATAGTTGTTCTCCTAGACTGAAATAACACAGACTCTCCCTCCCTAGAAGTCACCACTTCCCTGCAGTCCACGCAAGCAGAGACATCTTAATCTCCCACTCAACATATTATATGGCTCTGGTGAGATCTGGGATTCTCCTTGCTTCCTGTGTCACTTTGTAAACTTGCCTTAAATTTACAACCCCTTTCCTTTGATTCTCACAATACCCTGTGCACCTAAACTCCTGCCAACAATTATAACAACTTCAACATTTACATGAAGGACTCACCAAACATGTGGTCTCTCAGTTCCCAGACCTTCTAGTCTCCAAAGATCTTCTATTACACTTGAGTTTAGCCATTGTCTTCCACTGTTTTTATATTAACCTATTTTATCAATACCTTAACTACTTTGCCTCTATATCTCAAGAATGGAAGCCTAAATCTAGAAGACCCCCATGTTCAAGGTATTTACTAGAAAACTGTAACATTTGAGCTTTAATGTTTTGCCACATCACCTCTGGCAAAAAAAACTGAATAGAACCTCTTACTAATAGCCAGTGAAGAACTGAAGCTCTTAGCCTATAACACATAATGAGGTAAATACTGCCAAGAACCATGGGAGTGAGCTTGGAGGCAGATCCTTCCCCATTTGCGCCTTAAAATGACTAAAGCCCCAATTAACACCTTGATTGCAATTTTGTGAGAAGCCCCAACCCAGAGGTACCCAGCTAAGTATGTCTGGGTACACAGAAATTGTTAGTTAATAAAAGTTGTTTTTTAGGCTACTAAGCTTTGGTGCAATATGTTATTCAACAACAGAACAAACGCATTATCTATGACTCCAAGAAGTCATCTATTCCGTTGGAAACTGACATGAATGCTGGACACTAGTATTTGCTAACAGGTAATTGTTAAGTGAAAAGCAACAATAAAACCTCTAAGAAATAGTAAAAAGAAAGGACAGAAAATAGCTAAAGGGAGGAACATAAACCGTATGCTACACCCATGAATGCATCCAAATTTTTGCTTTCCCATAAAAGTGTTGTTGGTGCCATTACCACTTGTGGTCAGCTAGAAAGGACTTGGTGTTCAAGTCAGACAGTACATAATGGGTAGAATGACCTTAATGCATTATTTGAACCTTTTTACAGGTTACATATGCAATTTAATAATAGTTAATTTTACTATACTGAGCTTTCCCCTGCTCGATTTTTTTAATAACATTTTGTAACACATTTAATAGGATGTGGTGTGATAGAATTTTCTGGATTTTTCTTTGCCACCCTTTTTTCCTGCTGTTGCTTACATGGACTATGATAATAATGGTAACAAAGTAATGATCACTAAAAGATCCCACCTCTTACATTCCAGGGCTACTCAGGAACAGTTTACTCTCATCAGGCTTTGTCTCTCCATGGCTAGATTTCATTGTTTCCATGTGGACAATAGAAACTTTGGTGTTTCTATTATAGCTTTTTTCTGAGATTGTTTTGGACTATATTTTGAGGGTTTATATCTGAAAATATTATAGCTTAGCCAATTTAGACTTTAATTCACTGTTCTAATAATATACATATGGAGGCAGTTCAACTTGTGGCATCAGTAAAACTTAGGTAGCATAAGGGTTAACAATACTGATGAGTTACTTAGTCTTTCAGTGTCTCAGTTTACTGATCTGTCAAGTGGAGAAAATAATCATCCCTACTGTACTGAGAGAAATAATAAGTTAAATATTTAAATAATAGAGAGCAGTATTTGTCATATAGGGAGCTCTAAGTGTTAGCTGCATATACCAATTATAAACTTTCCCAAAGTAGGAAAATCTCACTTCTGTAAGCAAAAAGTTTTCATACACATTATCTAACCCTTGTGGCAAAAACAAACAAATAAATGAACAATCACATTTGAGGAAGAAATGACAGGAGGTATTGTACTCATTTTACGGATTAAAAAAACAAAGATTAAAAAAAAATAAATAACCAGCATCAAATCTTATGAGTGTCAGAGCTAAGATTTAAATCTAGGTTGTCTCAAAAACTGTTCTGAAGCTTCATCTGTCTGCTTGAGAGAGGACAATAGGTGCCAATAGATGGTTTCATTGTATCGGATGGGGACTTAGTGGGTTGTGACCTTTTTGCCCTTCACCAGCACATAGCCAGCCAGTCTCCGGGTTTCACTGTAGAACAAGGTGGGGGGTGTGATAGAATTAGCAAAGATTTGAAGTATCTGTGAAAGGACAAAACATTGCTACAGTATTACCAGTAGACAGTCTCTTGAGATCCCCGTGGGGGATTTCCCCTCATTGGCTAAGATGGTGGCAGGAGGAGATTCTTCTACTGAGCATGCTGAAAGGTAGAGCTATCAATGTATAGGACACAAACATGCAAAGAGCTAGCAAGGTAACTGAATAGAGAAAAACTCCTCTTCCCATTCTGGTACTAGATTGGGGGTGGACCAAGGGAAGGCAGGCACATGTACCATAGAAGTCAAAATGATGCAGGGGGAGGTGCAAGCCCAAAGAGGCTTGTCAATTTATCCTGAGGAAAGAAGGGAATGGTTGAGAGGTGGACTCAGCTAAAGTATGTAAAAATTGGGAAGTTGATTGCTCATTTTGAGAAAACACCTGGCCCATCCCATACCCAAGCAAATATAATCCCAGGGGAACAGAGAGGCTCTTGGGCTCATGATTCTCTCTTGTCTCCTGACTTGCACTTGCACGGTACACTCACTTTCTCTCTTCAAGGACCACATGACCTTAGCAGTCAGGTGGTCCATATCCTCCAAGAGGGATCCTCCCTCTCTTGCCCATTTGGTGATGCATTCGCCTATGTGTTCACATGCTCTGATGCCTGGCAACATGCAGCTTTGTGTCCCTGGCAGCCTCATGCCCCTTGCCTCCAGGAGGGAGTCTCACTTGTTCTCTCTTTCTAACCTAATGACGCACTCACTGGTGCATTCATATATTCTTCCAGGAGTATGCGACTTTGAGGCCCTAGCAGCTGCATGGCCTTTTGCCATGTGGGTCCCACCATGCAGGCTCCAGGAGAGAGCCTAAATGAACAGCAGCCAGGAACAAGCTAAGCTATTTGGATGGGAACTATGACTGCTTAGCAACTGCCTGCTGGCTCCAAGAAAACTGTGCTTTAAATTGGAGCAGAAAGTTTAGACACTGACTTTTGCCTTGGCCTTGCTGAGGAGGTGGGCTTTGAGACAGGAGTCTGCCATTCTCCCAGATCACCCGGATCTCTCAGCACCTGAATAAAACCTCTTTCCTTTTCCACCAGCCTCTTCCTCACAAAGTTTGGCTTATGTGGCAACAGACACCTGAACGTTCACTTTCATTCGGTTACAACAATATACAGATGTCCCTTTGGGCAATCAACATCTAAAATTAGCTCATTAAACTTGAGAGGATGTACTCCTACTTATTTGTTTGTTTCTTGGTTTTGTTTTTGTTTGTGCTTTTACAGTATAAGACAGTAGCATAGTAAGTTGTGTCTAGTGTTCAAGAATGTTGGGATAATGATGCTCCAGACAGCACTTTGCATCCTTTTGGGGGGATGGGGCTTTGCTCTGTGTTTGTTTTAAGAGTAAGAAAACGTCCAATCTTACCACTGGATGGAGTGAAATAAAAACATAAAATAAAGCAGGATGTACATCTCATATTTGATGGTTCTTAATGATGTTTCTAGCTTTAGCATGACCAATACATTTTTTTCAGCTGTACAGAAATACACTAACACAAAAGTAAGTGTCTATACTAATAGAAGTGAATAAGCCATGTAGTTCATTCAGGGAATCAAATTCCTCTTTTTCTTTGCCTTACTCCCATTTAATCATTGTTACCAAGAGTTCTGGATACCACACTTATAAAATATCAAAAGAATATAACAAAAATGACCAAAAGACTCATTTTATGTCTAGATTTAGTGTCGTTTTATATTTTACTATTTTATATTTCTAGGAACTCACTTTCAGCGGAGAATTCTCAGGTCCTGGCATTTATCTGTAGCCCCAGCGAAACTCCTCCTGTCTACTTCTGCCTTGTGAGTTTCTTTCCTTTGGAGTGGTGGTTGGTGCCAGAATGAGAGGAAATATCATGCCCTCGGAGAGTCAAGAGCAGCTGGTGCAATTGCCCTGGTGTTTATGGGATAATATAGGCATAAAGGCACATTTGGAACTGGTTGGGGAAGGAACTTAATGCTTCTTTCTTTTATCTTTATAATCCACTTTCCTAGTAAGGATTATCCTACTGTTCATACTAAATTTAGCAAATGCAGATAAAAAAAAAACAAAAACTGGGCTGCCACAAGTTACTCTGAGAAGGCAATGTATATTCGGGTAGATAAACTGCCTTTTATCCAATGAAACAATAAAGACACAAAGACACTTGTTTAAATTATTTTTTTGTTTGTTTGTTTTTTTAACAATGAAAGCCATTTTTGTAAGAATTAACCAGAGGGAGTTGTACATCTGGAAATTGGTGAACACATAGTTTCTATTTGGGAGTAAACTGGCATTACTGTGGGAAAAAATTATACATCTGCAGTATAATCCAAATTTGTCAAGCTGGGGGTATCATGGAGGGAAATTTGCTACCAGAAATTTGCATTAGGTGGCATTTTCACTATTTATTTTCAACGACATCCTCCTTCATTTCTTTTTGGCAGGATTTTTATAGTGTATATTTTGTGAAGCTACAGAAGCTTAATATAATAAAATAAACAAAGTGAGAACACAGCAGAACTAGGCCCTAGGGTCATAATGGTGACATTTGTTTTATTTCTCTATAGAAGTCAGGTCTCAGGCAAATTTTGCAAATCACAGAAGTTATTCGTTAGTGCTCTGTTGCCTGCTTTTTCATACTCTCATCCTTCCCATTATTCCTTTCTACTATTTTTTTACTGATCATGTAAGATAAGCCATTGTGATGCTTATCTCCATGCTTTCAGCAAACATCAGCACTTAGTGTGTTTTATTCACTTAGTTCATAATTCTGCAGACAATTGAAAAGCAACTATGGTCCACAGACTTGAGAAGGTACTGGAAGTATAAAGATGAGTGCATATCAATATGCCAGAGTGAAGTTCTGCCCCAAATACATAATAATGCATTGTAACTGGAAACTATTAAAGATTATATGGTTGTGCTCAAAAGGAAAAATAAAAAGAAAATTGTTAAGGAAGCAGGAATACAAAGTTAATGCCCGAAGTCAGATGGTCTTTGGGTTTTCCAAAATGGATTTAAAATTTGTGGGGTTGGATCACGAGATTTGATGTCCAAATAAGGATTCACAATGAGGTCTTCATGCCCTGAAAAGCAAGAAGCCTCCATATAAACTCAGACATGGAGGCATTCTCTGCTGGTTCTCCTGTGACACGTCATGGAGGCTTTCATCCACCACAGCTCTGGTGAGAGAGAGTGACATGGGGGAAATTGAACCCAAGCCTATTCAGAATGCACCTGGATTAGAAGTTTTATTCTCAGTTTTTTAAAGTAAATTTTGTCCACTTTAGGAGTAAACTTAAAAATCATGCATATGATTCCCAGTAAAGAGAGTGACCTCTGGAAATAATCATACCATCAAAAATCACCAATCACATAATGAAGAAAGCATTTATAAAAAAGAGTCAATATATATTAACAAAGATAAAGCAACTGGAAATCAATCATAATAGTTGATATTCAATGGGTTATTTGGAACAAAGTTTTAATATTTATTACAATATTTCATTTTTACTCAAAATTTCTTAAAATATGTGGACTCAATTCTCATTCTTATTCATGTTTATCTGTTGGCTTGCACTGAATTCATTTTAAGATTTTGTTTAATTTTGGAATTTGAAAGGAAATTTCATTTGCTTGCTTATTCAGTCCTTCAACAAACATTAATTGAGAGCTATATTATACCAAGTACTGTGAAATATGCTAAAGATACAGGATTTAAATGATACCCTCAATGTTGCTAAGGAGGTAAAAAGCTTTAGGCGAAGAAACTAGTAAGCAGGAAGTTGTAACTCTATGTGAAAGATTAAACACAGAAATAAAGAGCATACAGCACATGCTGGTCTTAACTTTTTACAATCCTGGGAAGTGTTAGATTTACCCTGGTTAAATTTTTGAATTGAATGCATTAAGAAAAACATCCTTTGGAATCAGAATAAAATATATATATTTGCCTTAATAGAAATCACAGGTCAAATTTGTTCAAATGTCCATTCTATAACCAAAGCTGCAGAAGATTTAGCGATGTCTATGGAATACTCAGTGAAGAAACTGGCATGACACAAAATTCCATACATCTAAGTTTTCAATCACATGAGGAATTAATCGAGAGACAGTTCTACATAATAGGAGCTCTCTTTTGCCATTTAATGAAAATGGTTTTAAAAATACCTTGCAATTGAATCTGAGATAATCCAAAATAAAAAATAGAAACTTTGGGTTTTAAAAGGTTGTAATTTCACAGCAAATATAATCTCAAAATAAAATACAAGTGTTAAAAAATTATTCTTGAAGATTAACACATGTTCTCTAATAGTATGGGAAATGTAGAAGCTAAAGAACTTATGACACATGGACATGAACTAAAGGGGGGAATGTGGGTGGGAGGGGGTGTGCATGGTGGAGGGGAATGGGACAACTGTAATAACATAATCAATAAAATATATTTTTTAAAAAATAAGAAGAATCAGAGATCTTTGACTCTGGATGTAGCACCATAATGGCCAGTGAGTAGAAGCACCTTATTAAAGATGACCAAAAAAAAAAAAAAAAAACCAGCCAAAAAATGGTTTTTCCCGCCTTAATATTGGTATAATGTGAATCTGTGTTCAGCATAAAAAAGTATTGTGAATACACTAGTAACAAGGGCTCATGGAACCAAAACTGCATTGAATGACCTCAAATCCATATTTTTTTTTTTTTAGCGAGCATTGCCAATTTGCAGAACGATGACATCTACAAATTTCAAATTTAATTTGATTACTGAGGTTGTTTAGGACAAAAACTACCTGATGAACTTTCCTGAAATTGATCTTTTTTATGATAAAATATGTATTATTTTTTTAAGTTAGCCTGTTATTTAAATTCTTATTGACATCAAAACTATCAATGATTATTCATTCCCTTTGCTATCTTATTGTGTCTTTTACCAAAAGTACCACAAATAAATCTCCAAGACCTCTATAAACAATACTAGCAGGTTCATCAAATCTGGAACAAGATAGTGGAAAACATTAACGACTCAAATAGTAGAGAAAGGTGATTAGAAATAAGTGATCAATTTTTCTTTGTTGGAGAACACCAGAAAAAATTAGCAAACACTTTTTAGTTTCTTTTTGCATTATCTATTATCATTTTTATGTTTTGTTTATTAGAAAAGTCAAAAGACTAAAGAGGGTCAGGTTAGTAATGGGAATTCTGATGGATCTTTACAATAAAAGTAAAGTAGTTCTAAAAATCTAATCAGTGGAAAAAATAATCTAGGTAAAAATAGGACCAGTTAATAGGAACAAAAATTCAGAAGCTGGAAAGGCATCAATAAAAGAGAATACAGTCTCCTCATCTTATAGAAAGGAGAAATCAACCACTATTATAATATGTGATAATATAATTAGAGAATGATCTGTATTTTTAATTATAAATAAAAATTCTAGGAGAATTAAAACAGGCTATATATTTACTCTTCAAATCACCAGAGAACAAAATCATAAGCAGGAAAAAGTACAGAAGATTAAAAATAATATTAAAATAAAGAATGATGACTGAAAAATCTAAAAGTAAAATGAATAAACACTCTTTAACATTTTAGTAAAGCTTATTTAAATAAACCTGTATCCACAATTTTAAAAATTTATCTTAAATATATATTTCTATCATAAGTGTTTTTGAAGTTCATAGAACACAATACTTTTATGGTTTTTATGAGTATTATACAAAGGTTTTCAGAAAGTAATTAATTCACTCTATTAGAAAGAAAAATATGAAGATGTATGTATTATTACATTCAAATTAAACTCAAATTATTTCATTATGATTTAACTTGTATTGTAAAGTGATTCAACCAGTTTTCTTATTTTGTAGTAGGATTCATAATCAAATAATAGTTATTCAATTTTGTAGAAGCTGTCATTATGAAATTGTGTTGAATAAACTAAACTTCGTATGCAGATATTTAAAAGATAGTGCTAAATATGATTCTCACCAATGAGCTCAGACTTCTTTTTCCAGTTAAAACTAAAAATAAAATGTGATACACAGAAATGATATCCACTTCTAAACCAGGATGAGAGTTCTAGAAATTCAATATATTTTCAGTGTGTGTAAAGGAGGGGTCTGTTTTTAATTACTAGAGAACAAAAAATTTTAATTTAATTTAATTTTTGATTTTTTATGTTTTTACAGTTGTTCCTGCTCTTTCTCCCCCTTCCCACCTCCACCCAGCTCCACATTCCTCCATCCACCAGTCAGTCCCCTCATCATTGTCCATTACCTTGTGTAAAGCATAAATGTTCTTTGGTTAATCCCTTCACATTCTTTCATACAGCCCACCCCTGCTTAATCTCTGCTCTGACAGCTGTCAGTCTGTTCCATGTTGCTATTCTTCTGTTTCTATTTTGTTTGTTAGTTCATTGTGTTCTTTAGATTTCACATAAAAGTGGGATCATTTGGTATTTGTCTTTCACTTACTAGCTTATTTTACTTAGTATAATATTCTCCAGGTCCATCGATGTGGTCACAAAATGTAAGTATTTCTTCTTTTTACTGCTGCATAGTATTCCATTGTGTAAATGCACCATAGCTTTTTTTATCTGCTCATCTACTGATGGGCACTTAGGCTTCTAGGAAACTAAATCTTGAACATACGTTGCAATGGGGTTGAGATGTGACCACTCTTCACTTAGTTATACATTTCCGAGTGCCATGTTTCTTCTTGCCACAGGATCTTTGCATGTTCTGTTCCCTCTGCCTAGACATTATCCCTTTCCTTCACCCCCTCAACCCCTGCCCTCTTTTTAGATCTCACCTCAAAAATTAATTTCTCAGGGAAGTTTTGTTTGATCTCCTTAAACAGTCTACTTCCCCTTTTATGCTCTCATCATACCATTTTATTTATTTAATGAATACTTGTCATAGTTCATTGAAACAAAGACTGCTGATTGTAAGATGTACTGTATTTTATGTTTTCACTTGCAAATAATATGTGTTGCCAATTAAACTATAACACAGTGTTTCATATGATTTAGAATTTTTACTCTTATTAAAAAGAGCTCTTTTGGAAACAGACCTCTTTTATCATATATCTATCTAGGAAAATTATTTTGCCAGTCAAGGCTACTTCATTGTGACATCAGAAAGTGACTTTTGCACTTGCCTTCTACCATTTTACCAAGAAAGTAGCTGGGTGCAGAAACAGTTTGGCAAGTCCTTATTTCACAAATTCTACTCCCCAATCCAAATTTATAAATTAATAACAATTTTATCACCTGGAACAAAAGAAACTTTGACTCACCAAATTTAGCATCAATGGTAAATAGTCCAGTAAGATGAGTTGTAAGAGAGAAAGATAGAAGAGAAATAGAAATAAAACTCATTTTCACATTAATGTTATACACTGTAGAAAAATTAAATCAAATATTACTGCAGAAATAAAAATCTACAGTTATGAAATATTTTTTCATAAAGACAAAAATCAAGCCCAATTGCACTTTTTATGATAGTTTAAATTTATGTCAGTGGTCCCAGCTTCATTCAGGGTACTGAATGACATGCTTTAATTGCACACAAAAGTACTAGAACAATCTTTTGTTTCTTTATTTACCTCTATTATAAAATGTCTTGGCAGACTTAGTCATTAACATTTTCTGCTTTCTCAAGGAAAAGATAATTTACCCGCTTAAAGATATTAGGCTCCTGTGTATTGTTTTTCTCCATTTGTTTTTCATGATTCTCCCTCTGAACACTTGAGTGCTTGCAATCAGGGCACAATGACACTCACTAATAATGACTGAACCACTGCACTGGAATGCTGTGTGGCTCCCAGATCCACCAGCTCAGCTCCGGCTATGAGGAATGGTGTCCCAGAGCAGAGGCTGACTCCTCTCCACAGATACATCTGTTCCCTTTTCCCCCTGGAGCATCTGCTCTGAAGCAGAACCACTGCTGAGCACACGTAGACCCAAACCTGAGCCTTCCCCCCCTGACATTCTCAGACCTTAGAATTCTGTGGTCTGAATTCAAATATTCAGACTCCAGCAGCTATGCAAACAATACTGGGGTACAGAAAAAATATTGGTTTTGTTTTCATTAAGGTTATTTTTCCACTGACAGAAATATTTAAAAGAAGTTAGTATGATTTTCTAGCAGAAAATTCTGACAGAAAAAAATACATTTTGATTTTTCTGATAGGTGATGAAGTCGTATTTTTTAATAAAGATCATATGAATGCAAAAATTGTTCATGTTGGAGGAGTTTTGCCATTTCAATTACTTTATTTTTGTAACACATTTTCTTTCTCCACATTATCAAGCCTGCCATTCTTTATTTTAATTTTACATGAATTTAAAATATTTGGCTATTGAAGATCAAGAAATGGCATGGTTTCTTTGCAATAACAAGGTAATCCAGTAAAACACAAATCAGAATTTTTTACCACATTAAATCACGAAGACAGGATGGGGTTTTCTCTTAGAAAACTGGTTTCTCTTAGCTATTTTGACTCTGGGGGCAGATCATACTGTAGGCAGCATTCAGGGAACTGTGTCATGGCTGGGCTCCCACACATTATATCTGACTTAGTCCTTTGAAAACTGCAACAGTAAAACACAGGAGTGTGGGGGCTTGTCGGGGGGACCTATTTTTTTCTTTAAAAAAGAAATCTGTCTTTTTTTGCTCGAGTCAATATTTCTAATATTTAATTAGCCCAATAATGTTTGGATTTGTTTTATCATCTCCCATCTTTCTCAAGCATTATCCAAGCAACTTTATCGTTTAGTCTGTGAACCCTCTGAACACAGTGATCACTACTCACACAGTCTAGCAGTAACTGAAGCAACAGCGAAGCTTGCAGTAAATATCTAATGAATAAATAAATGACAGAACACATGTGAGAATTTTCCAAATGCCCAAAGAAGACAATTTACCTTAGGGATGCTTATTATTTTATCATTTTAATGCCAAAATGTGGTTTATATATGCATTAAGTCACTTTTTAAAGTGTTTTCCAGTTGTTCTGTCACTACATCCTGGACCTGACAAAGACAGACAGATGTCTGCGCTGTGGTAAGAATAATCACCAATTCGTGCAGGGCCCCCTGCTCACCTCTTCTTTCAGTAACCAGGCCGGTGAGAGAAGAACTGGGCTCCATATTGCTGCTATACCAGGCTGAATTAGTGCTGAGTTATTGTGGACAGGGTTTTATTTTGTAAAAGATATTTGTCTGGGGATGAAACAAGTAAAATGCTGCAGGGTCTTTCTATTCTGTCTTTTTAAATCCTTTTGGCTTTCTTTTGCTCCAGACAGTTTGTGATAGCTGTAACCATGAGCTGATCACTAGAAACAACCCTTTTATCCAAAAAAAAAAAAAAAAAAAAAAAAAAAAATCAGGTTTCTGACTCTGTCCTCTCTGGGAAGCACACCAAGTATCATGAGGTTTTTCTTAGGCATTGCCAACCTGCTTAATGGATTTGCCTCCCTCCCTTTTAATAGTAGAAATTAGATATAAAGCTGAGTGTTTATATTGACTTCATCATTGCCTCTCAGAGGAGGTAGAGGATCAGTTAGCTAAGACATAAAGAGAGCAGGAATGTCTTTGGGGACAAGACATAATATTAATTACTGGCATGTACTTCCCGTTCCCTTTGCAATACCCATATCTGGCTCCTGACAACACTTCCACAGAGCCCAGGGGAACTCTCACCGTTTTGCAAGCAGGAATTCAGCTGAAATTACCATGTACACAGTCAGAAAAGCCTTTCAGCAGCAGAGGAGGTCGATATGCATGCAGTCTCCTGGATGTGCCTGGTGGCATGACCTGCCAGCTGGGGGTTACCTGTGGGTACTATCCGGGCACCACCCTGTGGCACCAGTGAGGAGGACCCAAGTGCCCACATCCCTTTGTAGACCGGACAGCCCACTTCTGACATGGGTTTGAGGTGTGTGATGGCGGTGGCTTCAGTGAAGATACTGGTTCCTCACAGATAACCAGTTCCCTCCAGGCAGCTCAAGCCAACAACACAGTTTATACTTTTCATTTTTATAAGGATGGCAAAACAGAAGAGGCAATACAAAGCTGCAGAGCAGTGACTGTTTTTTTTTCTCTAAAATAGGGAGGCAAAGCGTTAAATCACTGTAAAGCTTGTTACTTCCTATTAATTTGCTTGTTTATTTTCTGTTCGAATATGGCCAAAATATAGATGACAAAAAGGGAAGTGTGATTGGAAAACACAAGTCAGGCTCTCTCATTAGCCACTTCAAAATCCTCACAGCCCTGGAGAAACCTCTGTTTGTGTTATCTGAAAATAGCAAACACTGTGTATTGTATATTCAGATAATATAGCAGTAAAACACAGATTCAAGGGTTGTTAATCTCAAACATATTATGGGATTGCAGAGCACCTACAGTACTGAGTGTCTTCATTTTAATTACCAGGGTTGGCAGAGAAATCCAATTATGTTTCTGTGTCCCCAACATAACCCTTTCTGTCTTTGTTTGCTGCTCATTTATTCTGAGCATGTTTTGATCACCTTTGTTTGTTTGTTTGTTGTGTTTTGTTTTCTAGTATGCAAGCCTCCTGCTCTAATCTAAGAGATATTTTGGAGGTTTTATTCTCACTGAGAGAGCTGCTCATCTTCCTCTTGCATGCATGAAATGTTTCATGTTAAGAATATTTTTTTCTTTTATCATTCCCTAGTGGAATTGAGAAAATGAGGATGACTAGCTTCCCATATGTGCGAGACCATTGTTCGAATCTGATGGTTATAGGCATGGGTTGCACAAATTAGTCTAACTCAGCTTCTGACATCATTGGAGTAAATTTTCATTCCGTATGAATTGCAAAGAAAGGATCCTTAGAATTTCTGCTTCTAAACATATTTTCACACCATTTAATGCCAGAACGTAGTGAAAATAAAATATTTTAATTTAAACGATCACCTTTATTGATAGCTAGGCTGAAACATTCTCTATATAGATAATGCACAGCATTTTTATAATAAATATCAAATCAGTCATCAAGTTCTTGCCATTCAACCCTTCATTGTCCCTGGTATCCATTCTTTCATTTCTGTTCCTTACAGCCACTGCTACATTAGCCCTCATTGTTCTTCCATAAATATTTTAATAATTTCCTGACTAGTCTTTCTGCTTTCAATCTATCCTTGGTCTCTCCCTTACTTTCATTAATCTCCCACAAAACAGGTATGACAATTTTATTTTCCTGCTCAGAAATTTTACAAGGTTTTCTGTTGCTTGTAAAACATCATGAACTCTCCTCATCTGACACGCTAAACCTCTGACGTGGGACAATCTAGCCTTCCTATCTACACTATACCCTCCTACTCATCACCTCCATCAAATCGTATGATGACGCTACCTGTATACACAGCATATTTTCTACCATTGCATTTTTCGTTTTTCCCTACCCTATTACTAGCCAAGAATTAGGTCTTACTTTAATTTTCTTATATTCCTATTTCACTGTTTGTAACTAGGCACAATTATTATAGTTGTTCCACTGAAATGCAAAGAAGTTTTGCCATATTCCTTTTTTGTAGCAAAGCGTTTTATACTTGTTCCATCTTTATTACATTCATAATAACCTACACTAATGTACTGCAACCTGGGGATCATAAAGGTTATGCTTTATACATTTTTGTGTATCCTCTGTTGCCTTAGTACTCTGGTGATCATATACATGCTCATTCATTCATTCAACAAATATTCATCAAGCTCCAATTCAGTGTCAGGTGCTGTGCTAGATGGTAGAGATGCAGCAACAAACAAAACAAAAAATGTCTGCTGTTGTGAAATATACATTCTATTGAAGGAAAACAGATAATAAACAAAGGGCATTAGTAAATTTTCAGAGGTAGGGAGAAAAAAGTTGTGAGAGAGGTATAAAAATTAAGCTGAGGGGATGTCATTGTAGATAGGGTGATCAGGGAAGGTGGCACTTAAGAAAGTATAAAAACAAGAAAGTATAAGAAAAAGGCATGGGGCATCAAGAAGGAGGGCAAGCAATGTTAATGGGAAAGCAAATGTGAGGAGTGGCTGAAGGTGACAGAGAAAGGGGAAGGGTGGCAAGTGTTGAAAGGAAATTATAGGGAGGGTGGGGTTGGACCACGCTGAGCGATGGTACAGTGCTGTGGAATTAATTGTGAAGACATGATTTTTTTTTTTTTTTTTTTTTAGGTTCAAAAGAGAATTTATTAGATGGAAACTGCACTATCTCACTGAACCTAAGGCTAAAAATTTTATATTCAGATGTCATAAGGGCCTGGAACCGGAATGGAAAGCTGACAGGCACCCAGGTTGTCGTTACTTTCTGCCTCAGACTTTCTGTCTCTCTCATCTCTACTTCATTAAACATCCGATATTCTTTTTTTTTTTTTAATTTTTATTTTCATTGTTGATCTTGTACAGTTTTCTGTCTTTTATTCTCACCCGAACCCGCCACCCCAGCCCTCCCCACCTCCCTCCCATTTCCACCCCCCCATAGTTTTTGTCCATGTGTCCTTTATACTTGTTCCTGTAAATCCTTCCCCTTTTCCCCTGAAATTCCCTCCCCTCTCCCCTCTGGTGACTTTCAGCATGTTCCCAATTTCCATGTCTTTGGTTATATTATGCTTGTTTGTTTGTTTTGTTGATTAGGTTCCTGTTAAAGGTGAGATCATATGGTATTTATCTTTCACTGCCTGGCTTACTTCGCTTAGCATGATGCTCTCAAGTTCCATCCATGCTGTTGCATAGGGTATGAGCTCCTTCTTTCTTTCTGCTGCATAGAATTCCATTGTATAAATGTACCACAGTTTTTTGATCCATTCATTTACTGATGGGCATCTAGGTTGCTTCCAACACTTGGCTATTGCAAATTGTGCTGCTATAAACATAGGGATGCATAGTTTCTTTTGGATTGGTGTTTCAGGGTTCTTAGGATATAGTCCTAGCAATGGAATTGCTGGGTCAAAAGGTATATCCATTTTTAGTTTTTTTAGAAAATTCCACACTGTTTTTCATAGTGGTTGTACCAGTCTGCACTCCCACCAGCAGTGCACTAGTGTCCCCTTTTCTCCACAACCTCTCCAACACTTGCTGTTTGTTGCTTTGTTTATGAGGGCCATTCTGACTGGTGTCAAGTGGTATCTCATTGTGGTTTTAATTTGCATCTCTCTGATAGCTAACAATATCGAGCATCTTTTCATGTGTCTCTGGATCCTCTGTATGTCCTCCTTGGAGAGGTGTCTGCCCAAGTCCTTTGCCCATTTTTTAATTGGGTTGCTTGTGTGAAGACATGATTTTAATCTGAATACCATGGCAGATTATGTCAGGTTTGAGTGGGGAAGGAAAATTATGTGAATTACATTTTAAAATATCACACCCATTTCCGAACTTAGAGTGAAATGAAGCAGGCCAAGGATGGAAGCAGGAAAATAGTGACAATATTATGAAGACTTGGGGCTGAGTAAGTGGGTGTTGTCTGTTCTAAGTATAAGTGGCTAGGATCCTTATTAAGCCCCCTTTCTAGACAATAGCATGAAGACAGAAGAACAAGCTAGATATTCACTGTATGGTCCTGGAAAAGAGTGAGAGGCTCTGTCTCTCAAAGTTTATAGTGAGATGTCCTGAAACTATACAGTATAATCGACTAAAGAATTAAAGGAGGAGAAAAAAAGATTCTCTTTAACTCCCTCCAAACAGGCATGACCATTTAATCTCCCTGCTCAGAAATTTTACAAGATTTTCTGTTGCCTGTAAAACATCATGAACTCTCCTCATCTGACACACTAAACCTTCTCTGACATGGCACAATCTAGCCTTCCTATCTACACTATACCCTCCTACTCAACACCTCCATCAAACCGTATGATTACTCTACCTGCATTGATCCATGAGTGTCCCTTACCAGAGGCAGAACATAGTTAAGAGTAGAAAATATGTCATGGGAACTTGTTATAGCTTCTTTGATGAATTGTTTTCCGCAGAATTTTCCTCCATTATATATGCATCTTAACAAGCAAATTATTTGAATTCTATTCTTAAAATTCAGCTGTTTTATTTAATCTGTGGCTAGAGAAATTTTCTTTCTTTGGCTACATATCAGTTCTGTCATATGTTTTTCAACAAAACACTTAATAAGCACATATAAGACATTGTTCTACGCATGTAAGGCAAAATCCCATAGGGAGACCACAATGAATTTGGGAAGTCAAGTTATTACTAAGTAGGGTAATGGCTCAATGTAAGTGACTGAAAAAATTAAGCAATATATAAACCAGTTATTTCTGATAAGTAGACACAAGGATCATTTATTTTGTGTTGATGTATTAGAGAAGACTTTATTAAGTCGAGATAAGATGGAATAAAAATGGGAAGAATTTCAGATGTAGAGAATGTATAAATAAATTCTTGGAGGAGTGTTTGGGCAAACAGAATAGAATAGATCAAATAAGTTAGAGATGAATAAAAATAAGACTTTAAAAAGGTTTAACTCTACTAAAAAAAGGCTTAGCTCCGGCGGGGTAGCTAAGTTAGTTAGAGCATTATCCCAATAAACCAAGGTTGTGCGTGTGATGCCAGGTCTGGGCACATACAAGGAACAAGCAATGGATGAATAAATAAACGGAACAACAAATTGATGTTTCTCTCTCTCTCAAATCAGTAAATAAAAAAAATGAAAGTGGCTTAAGTGAGCACAAGGAAAAAACTGAAATTTAGCTATTGGCCAATGAATAGCTGCTAAAAAACTTTTAGGAAGTATAAGAGAGAAAGAAAATATTGAAATTATAAAAACTTCAGTTTATAAAGATCAAGTAGGAAACCATGTGCAAAATTCACTGGAGGAGTTCTGAGACCCACAGAACTTAAACACTGACAGTCTTTGAGACATCACTAAAAGCCCACTGGTATCTATCTGAAGGCCTTCCATCTTAAATAATATTCTCACACTTGTTTCAAACACTTACACTGGTATTCCACTGCATCCATACATGAACAAAATCCTGGCTGAGTCAATATCATTTTTCTATTTATAGGTCACATATGAGGCATTGAATTTGGGCTAAATATTTGCTTGGTCATTCCAAAATAAAGTTAGCACAACAACGTTTAGAATGGGACTTTTCCTGTTATTTTATAATGTTGGCTAAAATCACATTGCTTATGATAGTGGGTACAAATATCACAATCCAAAGGGAGATTCTACACACATCATAGTGGGACTGGTTAAAATAAAGTCAAACTAGCCAAACAGCCATTTCCCACCTGCAATCTATACAGATGAAGGCTAGGGGTATATTGTTGAAGTCCAGATTTCTTGAAGGAAAGAAATTTGTATGAACAAAGAGAGATTATTAGGATTTCCTTCCCTGAAAGTGTCCCCTAAGGCAAATTAGAAGGTTCTAAATATTGGAGAGATTAGGAGAAGATAGGGTCAAGAAGAGAAAATTGACATCTTACTCTCTGTCTGTGTGTAGCTGAGCTCAAAAACCCACAGACAAGGCCCATGCTGCTACCAAGGTGGAGAGGGTTGTGAAGTCTGTGGAGATTGTGGCCCATCATACCCTAGAATCTTGGTAGCAAAGAAACAGCAGTCTAGCTCTCATACTGGAAGTTCTGAAGCTGGGGGTATGCCTGAAGCATCCACACGTTGGAGAGGTAGAGAAGAAAAAAACTGTGGAAACGCAGTGAATTTCTACAATTTGATGAACAAAGGAGTTTATGTTCCTTTGGGTTAAGTGGATCCTATAGAAGATAGATATGCTGAAGTCATTTTGGAAAGCACACTCCTCTCCACCAACCACCAATAAAAAAGTTTGCATGCCTTTAAGAGGACCTGGTGAAGTGTACTGCCAGAAGCACTAGCTGAGAGCAAAATCTAGGGGTCAGCTCAGGGCTGATACATTCTCATCAGGGAATACACAATAGTGGAGATCACCATGGAGTGGATAGAAAGAGATGGTTCATAAACAATCCGGTAATATATTTCATACATGTTCAAGTTGGTATGTTTGCACTGACAAAGGGCAAGAATGAGCCAGTGCTAGCCAAGAAGAAACTGACAATAATCCCACTTAGTAAAAAGGCCTGGGCTTTCTTTGCCTCTTGACCTTCATTGTGCTTTTACTTCTTGGAAGAACGAAGACAAGGAGGAAGAGAGGAAGTTCAAGGTGAAGGCAGGGAAGAATGTACCTTGAAGCTAATGAAGTTCAAACTCAGAGGCACAGGTCTCCTTGGGATGCCATGGACCAAGTGTCATATTCATTATTTGTATTATTTTTTCATAAAGAGAAAGTCTTTCCCCAAACCGTAAATGCTTTGGGCTCCACAAGACCTGGCCAGGAAAAAAGGAAAAGAAGGTGCACGTCATTTCCCTTGTTGCTGCTTGTGTGGCCATGGGTTAGACAAGGTTGGAGTGATGTTTAAATGGAAGTAAAAATTAATGTTTTGATATAGAATAGTCTAGACTCATTACCATATTTTAAGACTATAAGATGCACTGGACCATAAGACACGCCTAGGTTTTAGAGGAGGAAAATAGGAAAAAAAATTGAAGCAAAAAATGTGGTAAAATATTTAATAACCTGTGACCCCGCTCCACCACCGTCCCCCACAAACCACACAGCAAGCCAGGTAAGCTACATTCAGAATATAAGATGCATCCCCATTTTCCTCCCAAATTTTGGGGGGAAGTGCATTCTATAATCCAAAAATATGGTAATTCCTGAAATTAAGATGCTTCCATTACTTGAAAGTTACTAGTAATTCATTGGATGTACTTGAGTTGCTACCAAGAGACAAAAAAAGGGGGATAGAATTAGAAGTTTGGATGACAGTGAAGTGGAAGGAAAGATAAGCTGCTTTCTACTGTTCCCCATCAAGTTCAACCCATTACATATTTGTTTTTTTGTTAGAAAAAGACAATTCTGATGCCAGTTTTGTGATGAAACTTAAATGTAATTTAAGCCAACTTAACTCCTGTCTTCTGATTTCTATATTTCATATTTGGATTGAACTGTTATCCTTAGAACCAATATTTTAGAGTGGTACAAGGGAAGATGCTTTGAAAGCTGTAATTCACACACACATGCATGCAACAAACATTTTTAAACAACATCTGTGATTACATTGGTTGTAAATTAATGAAAACAAAATCATTCTAAAATTACCAGCCCAGTGCTGGTCTCATGCTCAAGGAAATCATTAAAAAGTTAATAATTTAATATTTTTATCTCATACTTAAAGTAAATAAAAAAATTGTATGTAAATAAATGACATTCTGTAACCTCAAGAAAAAAATGCTGATTTTGCCAAAGACATTTTTATTTCTATATACAAGAGGTATGTATACGCATGTTTTATCTGACAATAAGTAGCTTAATTTAGCTTTCAGTAAATGAAAAAAGAGGAAAAGTTCCCCAAGAAAAAAAATAGAGCAGCAGGTTGTGTTGCTATTGGGAGCAAAATTTCATATATAAAAGACAAAAAAAAATCTGAGCTGAAATTAAACCAGTGAAACTTCATATTCAGAGTTTGTTAATCATATTATTTGATGCAGTTACAATGTGTTTGTGTACTTATTGGAATATCTATAAACACACTACAATTTGCCCCCACCAGTTATAATCAGCTCATCTTTTCTTAGAACACTGTGCCCTCAAGTCACATTCGTTATACTTCTGGTCTCATCTCAAACCGTTTGGAATACAGAGTGCTATGGAATTGAGTTTCCATTTGGATTTCTTCCAGAGCTATTGCTTTGAGAGCAGCATATGAAATAACATAATTGGCATGGGCTGGTTTTACTCCATGGCTAACTCTGTTGTTTTCTGTTGATGATAAGTATCTGGAATAGTTGAAAATGTAATCTATAATGTGTTTTTTTTTCCTGTGCAGATTACATTATATATAATTTAGCACTTATCTTCAGTTATATTCTGAAGCTTCACACATTTCAGTAAACATCACTTTTATAGCTTATGGTAGATAATTGATAACAAGAGAGGATTGAAAATAAAGAAGCAGAAATGATAGCATTTTCATTCACTAGCTAGCACACTGCTTTTTTTTCTCTTTTATAGAGATGGCTGTTTTCTGGCAAAGGCAATAATGTGATTAGGGGATTTGATATTCTCTTTATATTTCTATGATATCAAATAAGGATAAACATCTTGAAATTAATATAACTTAGAGGAAAACAAAGGACATTAAATAGTATCTGGGCGTTTTTCAGAGGAATGTGTCAGAATACTGGTATGGAAGTCCTTGTTCTGTTGTAATTCACTAAAGCAACGTTGTAGAATCATGCTTGTAAAGAAATGTTAGTATTAGGTAAAACAAATATAACAATGAAGTTGGATGTTCAAAAAAATTTACAAGACATATTTATTCTTTTTTTAAGATTTTATTTATTTATTTTCAGTGGGGGAAAGGGAGGGAGAAAGAGAGGGAGAGAAACATCAATGTGTAGTTGCCTCTTGAGCACCTGCTCTGGGCACCAGGCCCGCAACCCAGGTCTGTGCCCTGAGTGGGAATGAAACTGGCAACCCTTTGGTTCACAGGTCGGCACTCAATTCACTTAGCTACACCAGTCAGGGCTGTTTGTTCTTATAATGTAGATGTAAACCTAGGTGCTGTATACCTCTGGATTTAAATGAAATTGTCTCATTTCCTTTCTCATACCACATGCCATTCAATCCCAAGGTCCTAAGTGGTTTATAACTACGTCCAATTTTCCATTTCTTGATTATGTTACATGAAAAATGTATTATTTTACTTATTACAATAAAGGAAAAATAACAGATGGTTATCTTGATGAGAACCTGATGTAGTGGTGGCATATGTGAAGGTAAAGCTTTTAATTTCAACTTGGCAAATGATCAATATGTCAATAGTTTACATTTTTAGAATATGTGAAGTCTTATGAATAGCAACTAAATGCTACTGTGAATGCTAATAATTTATTAATGTTTTAAGATAAAAAATTTAAATGTTAAATACAAATAAACTTCAATTTATTGAGAGAAAAAATTGAATATAGTGTTTTATTAAGCTAGATACCCAATTTCTTATGAAAAACATGATATTCCATTAGTAAGTGTCAACTAATTTGTACAATTAAAATCCAACCCTAAATGCTCTGAGATTCTGCCTAAGCACCATTTCCCCATATGACCCACCCCCCATTCCACAACGCTGAGTTGACTCATCTGTACCAGTATTCTCTTTAATTTTGTCTGTATTCTTTTCCTTTTGACTGTATCCTGAGAATGCCAACCATGTTTGAAGTACTTAGTAAACAACATTATAAAAATTGACAATAAACTTGAACATTCACTTCATAAAGAAAGATATATGAATTTCCAACAAGGGTATTAAAAGGTACTCAGCATCATTAGTTAGCAGGGAAATTTAAAACCATAATGAGATACCTATTAAAATAGCTAAAATTGAAAAGTGTTAACAAGAATACGGAGAAACTGAGGCTCTTGTATGTTGCTTTGGAAGTAGAAAACTTTACAACCACTTTGGAAATTGGTCAAGTATTTTTTCAGAAAAATTAAACACATATCTATGCTACCACCTTAAAGTTTTCTCTGGAATTCTGAGGCCAGGTAATTAAACCAGCCTCAAGAAACATTTTACACTTCTGTCTTTTCAGATCACTATTCAAAATGTAAATGTTTCTAATAAGTTATTATTTTACATAGTCTCATCTTATTATCACATTTTTTAGAAATTTGATTATGGTTTGCCTGGTTGTACTGTTCTTTGTGAATGAATCTTGACATATACTTTAAACAAAACATGGAAATTAGTTTGAAACAGATAATAAACCTAATATAAAAGCCCTAAATATAAGTCTTCTAAAACAAAACATAGGAGAATATTTTCATTAGTGTGAGGTAGCATAGCACATAACTCATTAATCACAAAAGAAAAAAATTAGTAAATATGGTCACTAAAATTAAAATTTCTGCCCATCAAGATGCATTATAGAATGGCAGGATATATTTACAATGCATTTGCTTGACATAAGATGTATATCCAAGATATATGCAGTATGGTGGATTAATGCAGTATGGTGTGCGTATACCACAAAATACTATGTAACTATGAGAATGAACTATTATTACATGCAATAATATAAGTATATCTCATGAAGGTTTTGTTGAGCCAAAGAAGTCAAACAATAAATACATATTTATGTTTCCATGCTTATAAAATTCAAAATAAAAACTGATGGACAGCGATATAAGATAGGATTATGAGTTCTTTGGGTTTTCTCTTTGCTTCATATATCCTAGCTGAAGCCAGAAATGCCAGGGTTTGTAGACAAAAACAAAGTCATAACAAATGTCTGCTGTTTCTATGTAAAGGACTAGAAAGCAGCAGCACAGCAAAAAAGAAAATGTTCAGGTAATAATCACCATATAACTGGCAAAAATCCATCCAGTCGTTTTAACTAATAATGAAGAGGCACACAGAAACTCATGTAGTCATAGACTTGGACATTCAGCGCTTTCAAAATCTACAATGGTGAAATTTCCACACAACCACAGATAACAAAATAATACTTAGCTTTCTATTTTGAAGTTGTAGAACAGTCATATCGTACAAGAAACTAGCTCATCAAGACCCTTTATAGTTTTAAATGTTTCTGTTACCACTGTTCACAATCCAAATTAAATTCTCATAATTGACTATTTGATTGTGAATCAGGTACATATTTTCCTCTGGTAATAAATTTAAAAACATAGCAGTAGCCAAATCATTTCAAACTTTTTAAAATGCAAATCACGTAATTAAAAATATATGATAACTTTAAATTAGTTATTTATAGGAAGAGTGCAATATTATAGGTATCTAAGACATAAAAGAGATATAAAATGATTATTTTTAAAATAAATACTTTAATTTTGTAGTTTTAAATGGTCCTAAACTGACTTTTTACAAAGATCTTGATTAAAAATTCCTATGTCTTAATGTGACAATGATCAAAAACCTTCCTTGGAAAGACCTCGCCTTTCTGAAGGTCTTGAATATGTCCTCTAATTTTATTTTGAAAATGAATTGAATATCATATTACCAACCATTAATGCTATGCTATCATTTTAAAGTTTTAGTGAATTTACTAAATCTATGTTCTGAAATATTGTGCAGTTTTGTCAAGATATTTTTTCAATTTAGCTTGCTCTGTATTATTATGTCATGTGAAGGAGGAAATTAAAAGGCAGATATCTAGAATTCAAGGAATTATTGAATAAGTAAGTCTTAAAATCAGAAGGCTTTCCTAACCATGGTTTTCTCTGTCATTTGCTTATGGCTGATACTGATTGTAGATTTTTTTCTGTGAGAGGGACAGAAAGAAACTGAGGATACTAAATATAGAATACTAAGGAATACTAAATTTATAAATCTGTAATACTAAATACTAAATCAAATTTATTATAAACACTAGAATACTAAAATTATAAATCAGTAATTTAAGTTAAATAGACCATCTTTAGCTTCTATCTTCACTAGGGTTAGGGAAACATCCATTTTACAGATTAGGTAGTAGAGGCCAAGTGATGTTACAGTTACTTCCAAGAATACTGCATGACACATATCAAGCACTCAAATATTAGTTGAATGGATATTTGAATGATTATTACATATAAATGCTAAAGTTGAGTATATCATCTAAGCTTCTTTCTATTAACCCTTATGCCATTACTAACTGCAGTGTGGATTACAGTAAATGTTAAAAAGCTCACAAAGCTATTAAATTCTATTTATGTTCAAGGATTGACATTTCTTATTAAAATTCTAATTTTCCCTCCTTTTTTTCCCCAAAGCACTGGCTATTTAATGTCATGGCAAGGAAAAAGTTCATAATCCTGTGGGAACCAGAAAACCTTTCACTTATGCTTAGTTAGCCACTTAAATATATGATTGTTAATCCAGATCATTTCCTTCAAGTTACATATTTGAATTCTTCTAGAAATTATATATTTCAAACAAATATGAGATGTTTTATATATCTACACCTTGCTATATCCATTTACATGAGCTTCTCAGTTTAAAATTATATATCTTATAAAACTTTATTTTTGTTGGTTAGCATACACATTTTATACTTAGGAACAGTTGTAAACTCTGACATCTGGAACATCCATCAGAAAAGAATGTCCCCGAGGCACTTACACAAGAGGATATCAGTGCACATTCACACAATGATGTTTCAGACAAATAACTGCCCTTATATAAGGGCACCAAATAAGAAAAATAGAAAGCTTGAGCAAAGAACACATAACATAAAATGAAATACATATGTAGAGACTGACCATCAGTTGCAGGGGTTAGAGACCTTTTCCATGGGGAAACTGAAGTCCATTTTAAAAGGAGAGATTTAGCATTTAACAGCTCAGCACATAAAAAGGAATTTGTAACAGAAAAACCTACATCAATTGGAGTGACCTTTCTCAGAGATATCTTTTACAGAGTTTCTTTTTGGTTGTCTCTTTTCTTTCTTGCTCTACCCTAGATCTTTTTCAATAGAGACCTTTTTCTTTCTTTTCTCATAGATAACTCATATTTTAACTTCTCTAGTCTTATGAATCAGCTTCTACTGTAGAAAATTTTAAGATAATATTTTGGTCCTAGTGTTTGAAGACTGAGAATTACAGAATCCTCTCTATTGTATCAGACTCCTTCTGTAAAAAACATGGTTCGAATTATGATATCAAGGAAAAAATATAGAAGCCTATTACAATTAATATACATCAAATACTTCAAAAATCCTTTTGTCGTTTCTCCTTTATTTCATCCAATCCATGTGGAAGTCTAAGGGACCCTATTACTAACTCCAACCCATGGTCCCAATGTCAGGGCCTAAGGAGGAAGTCAAAAATTCAATATTAGAAAACTATGTAAATGCTGGGCATAGTCTCATTATAATAAATTTGATTAATAGTCAGTTAAGAGTGGATTAAATAAATATTATAGAAATATCAAGCCCTTATCCCTTTTTATTCTTGGTCAAAACCTTTATTTGCATAGCAACTGACTTGATCTCAGTTTTTAGAAATTTTTAAAAATTTTTTAAAACTTACATAACCAGTCACTTCAATATCTAAATTTTAATAAAGCTACATTGTACTACTGCAAACTTAAAGGTTACCTAAAAGGACCAAAGAAGTTTAATGAGGGGTTCTGGAATCTCCTCCTGATCTCTCATTTATGTATGTGCTCAGAGAGTGGTAGACTCTGCATCTTTCCTGGGTGAGGACTGAATACCAGCCAGGGTTCAGGAAATGTGAAGGGTGGATTTATGAACTTCTTATGTCCTCAGTCATATAAGTGTAAAACTCCAACATTACATGGTTTATAAATATGTTTGGAGAGACCATGCCACTTCTAGACTTAGGTTAGAATTATTTTACTAGACCAATGTTATCCTGTATATGCATTTTCCATACAACATGTAAAAGTGACAGTGCATCACCCATGTGCAATAGCTTTGAAAATATGTAAGAATGACAAGTGGACAATTATTTATTATTTACTTGTTGCACACATTAGAGGTAATTGAGCTTGAAAAACCTGACCATGGCCTATCACAGCGAAACAGTTATTTCTTAGAGAAGTGCTTCTTTGATCATTATGAATCAAAATGATGTGCTTCGTGCTCCAATCTCTGGAAGTCCTTAAGAACGACCAAGATGGTTACTCTTAAGAAAAATAGGAAATTCAGTCAGTGACCTTGGCACCATGCCATCCAAACTGACATTAAGAGGTAATGTTTTCTTTGTTCCTCCAACAGAAAAGTCAGTTAGTCTCAAATGTAAAGTATGACACATCAGAGACAGATATAGTAAAATAATTCACTTAAGCTCATTCATTATTATACTTAAAATAATAAAGAAAATAACATTCTCAAATAAAATATTATCATTGAAATATATTTACATGTATGGTGAAGAGATCTTAACCTGAGAGATTAAGCTGAATTCATCCTGGGATTCAGATACATTTCAGCAAGTGTAGTGAGACTGTTTAAATGTCTACCAAGTTTATTCCTAGGTACTTTATTTTTCTTGTTGCTAACCAAGGAGGTAAAAGACCTGTACTCAGAAAACTACACAACACTGAAGAAAGAAATTAAGGAAGACACAAACAAATGGAAGCATGTACCATGCTCATAGATTGGAAAAATTAAGATCATCAAAGTGTCCATACTACCCAAAACAATTTATAAATTCAATGTAATCCCTATTAAAGTACCAATGATGTATTTCACAGATATAGATCAAACATTTCAGAAATTTATATGGAACCATAAAATCGCAAAAGCTGCAGTAATTTTGAGAAAGAAGAACAAAGTAGGAGGAATCACAATACTGGATATCAAACTGTATTACAAGGCCACTGTAATCAAAATAGCCTGGTATTGGCATAAGAACAGGCACATAAACCAATGGAACAGAATACAGAGCCCAGAAATAAACCCAAGTCTCTATGGTCAATTAATATTTGACAAATGGGGCAGAAGCATAAAACGGAGTAAATATAGTCTCTTCCACAAATGGTGTTGGGAGATCTAGATAGCTACATGCAAAAGAATGAGACTTGATCACCAACTTACACCATACACAAAAATAAATTCAAGGTGGATAAAAGACTTAAATACAAGTGACATTTAAATATAGTGTCATGACACTATAAAAGTCCTAGAGGAATACATCGGCAGGAAAATTTCAGATATTCCACACAACAATATTTTCACCGATATATCTCCTAGAGCAAGGGACATAAAGGAAAGAATAAACAAATGGGACAACATCAAAATAAAAAGCTTTTGCCCAGCTAAAGAAAATAGCATTAAAATGAAAAGAGAACCAACTGTATGGGAAAACATATTTGCCAATGATACCTCAGACAAGGGTTTGATCTCCAAAATACATAAAGAACACACAATTCCACTCCAGGAAGACAAACAACCCAGTTAAAAAATGGGCAAAAGACCTGAACAGATAGTTGTCCAAGAAGGACATACAGAGGGCCCAGACATATGAAAAGTGAGAATGGCCATCATAAACAAATCAACAAACAAGTGTTGGAGGTGATGTGGAGAAAAGGGAACCCTAGTACACTGTTAGTGGGAATGCAGACTGGTGCAGCCACTGTGGAAAACAGTATGAAATTTTCTCAGAAAACTAAAAGTGGAACTGCCTTTTGATCTGGCAATTCTACTGCTGGGATTATAGCCTGAAACACCAATCCAAAAGAACCTATGCACCCCAATGTTCATAGCAGCACAATTTATAATAGCCAAGTGCTGGGAGCAACCTAAGTTGCCTATCAATAAATGAGTGGATAAAAAAACTATGGTACATTTACAAGATGGAATACTATGTAGTAGAAAGAGAGAAGGAGCTCCTACCCTTTGTGACAGCATGGATGGAACTGGAAAGCATTATGCCAAGTGAAATAAGACAGATGGTGAGGGATAAATACCATATGATCTCACCTTTAAGTGGACCCTAATCAACAAAACAAACAAGCAGGCAAAATATAACCAGAGACATTGAAATTAAGAACAAACTGACAGTAACCAAAGGGGACGTAGGCAGGGATAATGGGGGGGTGGAGAGAATGGGAAAGATTTTCAGGAACAACTATAAAGGACACATGGACAAAACCAAGATGGGTGGAATCAGGGGAGGGAGGTGGGGATGGCTGGGCTGGGGGAGGAAAGGTGGGGGAGAAAGGCAGACAACCGTACCAAACAATATTTTAAAAAATGTCTACCAGGGTCTATTTGCATAAAGGACTAATGAACCTCCTAAGAAAGAACAAATATCTTGGAAAAAGAGTCAAGGAACACAAACTTGACTTAAGGTTTGAGAGAAGATGAACATTTTTGTTCTCCTTCTCCTTTCTTAAAAATTTACAATAGAGACCTGAGTATAGGGGTCCAAATAAAAAGAGCTTGTTCCTTAAAATCTCTGTAAACAATGAAAAGAATAGAGCAACCCTAGTTTAGTAGCCTACAGAGCAGATTGTAGTACTTTCTGTAATTTAGGTAATTATTGATCCCTGTGGTCACACTTAGCCAAAGCAGCAAACCAATCCAGTCTCTCTGTAGAATGAAGGAAAAGAACTATAACTGAGTTGGAACATCAGAGTACAGAAGATGAAAGACATGTCCTCATAGCAGTTGGAGTAAGAGACAAAACATTGAGAACTCCCTGGGGTACCCAAGTTTATGAAAAAGGAAATTGTACTCTCTGCATATCAGCTGCATGGACTGCTTTTTTGGTTGTCCCCATAAAAGACAGCTTGAAGTCTGTTGGAAAAATCTGAGGGAAGCTGAGACTCCTGAAATTTTATAGGTAGTGGCAAAAGCAGAGAAATGCTGTTTTATTACTTTTTCCAGCTATTATCCTTAGTCCTAGACTGGTGTATTTTGGAGAAATGTGGGTTATAAATACACTTTATTTGGGGAATTTTTATACTTTAGGCTATTTTTATAGTAACCTCATTTTGGAAAAGCTGAAGTAAAAATCAGCCTGAATAATTTTTTGATAAAATATATTATTTTGAGCAAAAGGCTTTGATAATTTTGTATTGTAAGTAACAGCTGGTTGCAAATAAAAGTCTATTTTCAGGATTCATTAAACTTTGCCTTCCTAATCAATATACAATAGATGAATCATAAATGACTAGTCTTGCCTATACGGGTGAATCTTAAATGAACAAACATACAAGAGTGCCTGCATCCAGTGCCTTGAGTGACAGAATCAGGAAGGAGGTACAGAAAGATAATTTTCCCACTCATGCTTATTCATATGATGCTCTAAGATTGGGTGTGAACCCTTTGATTTTTCTTTTTGTATAAGCCAATGGGGCCCTGAGGTACACAATGAGTAGAGCCAAGGTTGAGGTTATCTATCAGGTGACATCATGTCTTTCACCATTCACTTACATTACATGGTAAAAGCACTTTGGGAACAGAGTTAGGAAATTAGAAACCAAGAAGGAGGTGGAGGGAAAAAGATAGATGTTGTATGTCGTTTGCTTTCTGGCCTTCTCTTAGTGGCCCATGTTACTTTTGTTTGTTTTCTCTTTTTTTATATCGTAGTACATCTGATGCTGAATATTCAATTGACATAGCACATGTTGGTGCCCTGGGGAGGATCACCTTGCTCCAAATTTCTCTAACTCAGAAGAAATCATCTAAAATATATATGCAGCTCTCTCTCTCACATAGACACACAGATGCACACATATACCATATACATATATAGTTTCATATCAAATTTATCTTGAGGGCAAAAGTAGATATGAGCATAGTTATTTTTATTCTGAAGTTTGATATTTTTGTATTTTGTTTTGGAAACCTTTTCCTCATGAAAAACAGCAATATGGATAACTTAGTCACTGGATGTGGAACCAAATTGAGTCCCCTTTCAAACACGTTTTCCATTATGAGATAAATATCATGAATTTATACTTACATTGAGAAAAGATTATTGTTCATAGAGTTAAAATAATCCCAAATTGTTTTCTCTGTTGATGTAGGAATAACTGAGGCAAAAAATGAAATCAAAATCCTAGAATTTTAGTTTTTGGTTTTCCTAAAAAATGTTATTCCTTTCTTATGAACAAAGGATGCCAAGTATGTAATTTATAGAGCACAGTTTAAATTTAAATAAAAATCAAATGGCCAAACATGACTGAACATCACAAGATCAGAACTCAATGTTCAATAAAGACCCTCTGATTCATGATGAAGAAACAACACCACTGTGTAAGGCATCAGCCGTCTTCAAACGAATACCTTTAGCTAAGCTGTTGGTTCAATAAAAATGTTTCCAATTAGAGAAAAAGTGCTTCACCATTATTTTATTAAATTTATTCATATATAAGTTATTTTATTGCTTAAATGACTATGACCATGTTATGAATGAAGCCCTAAAGGACAAAAAATGTTTTTTAATATATCCAACTGTTGTATGTAACTACGCTTTAGTGAATGTTTAATTACTTTCTATCAGTTTGATATTAAAAATTGTTTTGCCCTTAACACCTGGTTTTGATGAAAAGGTGTAAAAACAAAATCTAGTTTTTATGAAAAGGGATAAAAACAAACAAACAAAGACCTCCTAACTTTTTACAATAAAGAACAAAGCATTTACAAACAGCTAAATTTAGGATAAAAACTTAGAGTGATTTCAGTGTGTTAGTTCAGCAGAAAGAATAGATTGCAATTTTAAAGTGTGTTCTAAAGCTAAGTTATTTCAGGCTTCTTTTAAATGAGTAAATGGAAAGATCACTGAGATTGGGAATATAATGTGCTAAGAGGTCTTCAGGTAAAGAACACACTGTCTGAAATTCTAGAATTCTTTCTAGAATAATTGAAATATCATAGAACTGAAATATCATAGGATGGTAAAATTCAGTCACTTTCTTTCTTTTTTTTAATATATTTTATTGATTATGCTATTACAATTGTCCCATTTCTCCCCCATCATTCCCCTCCACCCTGCACACCGTCTCCCACCCACATTCCCCCCTTTAGTTCATGTCCATGTGTCATAAGTTCTTTAGCTTCTACATTTCCCATACTAATCTTGCCCTCCCCCTGTCTGTTTTCTACCCACTATCTATGCTACTCATTCTCTGTACCTTTTCCCCCTCTCTCCTCCTCCCATGCCCCTGTTGCTAATCCTCCATATGATCTCCATTTCTGTGGTTCTGTTCCTGTTCTAGCTGTTTGCTTAGTTTGCTTTTGTTTTAGGTGTGGTTCTTAATAGCTGTGGGTTTGCCGTCTTTTCACTGTCACATTTTTGATCTTCTTTTTCTTAGATAAGTCCCTTTAACATTTCATATAATAAGGGCTTGGTGATGATGAACTCCTTGAACTTGACCTTATCTGAGAAGCACTTTATCTGTCCTTCCATTCTAAATGACAGCTTTGCTGGATAGAGCAATTTTGGATGTAGGTCCCTGCTTTTCAAGATTTCAAATATTTCTTTCCAGCCCCTTCTTACCTGTAAGGTCTCTTTAGAGAAATCAGCTGACAGTCTGATGGGAACTCCTTTGTAGGTGACTGTCCCCTTATCCCTTGCTGCTTCTAGAATTCTCTGCTTCATTTTAATCTTGGCTAATGTAATTACGATGTGCCTTGGTGTTTTCCTCCTTGGGTCCAACTTCTTTGGGACTCTCTGAGCTTCCTGGACATCCTGGTAGTCTATTTCCTTTGCCAGATTGGGGAAGTTCTCCTTTATTATTTGTTCAAATAAGTTTTCTACTTGTTGCTCTTCTTCTTCCCCTTCTGGAACCCCTATAATTTGGATGTTGGGACGTTTAATGATGTCCCATTAAATGGCTTAGGTTCCTAAGCCTCTCCTCATTTTTTGGAATTATTGTTTCTTCCTTGTCTTCTGTTTGGTTGTTAGTTTCTTCCTTCTGGTCCACTCCATTGATTTGAGTCCCAGTTTTCCTTCCATCTCTATCAGTTCCCCATGGGTCTT
Organism: Glossophaga mutica; assembly: GCA_039655065.1. Taxonomy (NCBI): domain Eukaryota; kingdom Metazoa; phylum Chordata; class Mammalia; order Chiroptera; family Phyllostomidae; genus Glossophaga; species Glossophaga mutica. The sequence goes on along the minus strand of CM077304.1, from coordinate 166,682,113 downwards.
CCTTCATTTCATGTATTAGAGTTGGCTATCTCTTCACGGCTTAGAGGAATTGGTTCTGGGACTTTCATTTGTTCTCTGGTTTGAGCCATTTTTGGTGGGGATTTTTTGTTTTGTTTTGTTTTGGTTTTAGTCTGGTCACGGCTATTACATATTGAGAGCTGGAGCCTCTGGTGCTCCCCAGTGCGGGGCAGCCCAGTCTGGGCTGTGACGCTGTATGTGGGGGCGGGGTCTGAGAGGGAACAATGGCGCCTGCTCCGCTCTCTCCTGGATTCAGTCCCTTCCGCCACTTCCCCTCTGCCTGGACCGTCTGCACGCATGAATGTGGGACCACCTGGTCAGCCAGCAGCCCTGTGAGGCCTTACTGGGTCTGCACAGTTGCCCCCCTGTGCCCAGGGTCCGCCAGCTGCTGCCTGTGGGCCCGGGGACCGCCAGCCGCCGCCTGTGCACCTGGGAACTGCCAGCCGCTGCTGCTTGCGCTCCCGCACCTCCACCTTCTCCCGCCGAGACTCCGCCCCTCCTACCGGTCTGGATGAATGGTTGTTGGACTTCCGTACAGTTCAATTTTCTATAAGTTCCGGTTGTTTTCTTGTTTCTAAATATTTGTTGTCCTTAATTTTGGTTGTGAAAGGAGGCACAGTGTGTCTGCCTACGCCTCCATCTTGGCCAGAAGTCCTAAATTCAGTCACTTTCATTCCCATTGTGAAATAATTGTGATTAAATATAGTTTTATTATTTATTAATAAAGTTTTACTTCTCCTAAAGCACATAAGTTTAAACTTAATTTGAAGTAAATTTTTAACCTTAGAAAAATATGAATTCATTTATTGTGAAAAATTATTTAATCACTGAAAACAATGCAAACATTTTTTTTTGTATCATCAATAGAAAGCATAGTCATCCACAAACAGGTTATTTACTTTTCAATGCACACAAGACCATTAGGTGAAATCTACACAAGTACATTAGGTGAAAATTAATTTTTCCCCCTTCGTTAAGCTGATGATCTCCCATATTTTCCATATAAGAATTGAATGTGTGACTTCCCTTATGTATGAATAACATCTCCAATAGCACTCAAGTACATTGGTCAAGTAAAACAATAAACATTTTTCTTCATATTACTTTTTAGCAGTTTTTGTGTAACAACAATTGACACTGATAGTACCATTGAGAAAAATTAAACAAAGATGGGTAATTCTGAACCATCAACATTTTGAAGGCTAGAAACTGCATTTTATTTCATTATTTTTAAATACAATATATGGTTTATTACTAATAATGTAAAATAACTTTCAATGGCTTCATAGATTTTTTTTGTCATGGTTTGGAATGTGTACTTTTCTACTGAATTTATTGAGGTGACACTGGTTAACAAAATTATACAGGTTTCAGTTGCACAATTCTACAACACATTATCTGTTGGTGCATCATTTTAATTTCTATTTTATTTTTAGACTTACATGGATGCATATATGTTTTTAAATAGGAACATACATTTATATGAACAACAAACCTAATTGAAAATGCAAAAGCTCTTCAGTCTGTAGCAATCTAGTACTACTCTAACAGAGTGTTATATAGGAATAAATTGAGAGAGAAGGTTCTACATAATGAACTAAGTGTATGTGCCTACATACAGACAGAATTGCTATTTTGGCAAAAACAACATAGGTAGGATGCAGGGCTGTCTCCCATCACAGAAGACAAAGAAAGAGGGGAAATTATTTTGTGGAGGGTAGAGGGAGAGGATATGTTATCTGCTAATCAGATACTCTTTCCCAGAGTTTTATTTATTTTTTCCCAGAATTTTAAATATCGAGAGAGTGCAAGGTCCAGTTAAAATTATTCCAGCATCTATGGTAGAAGAGCACTATTGTTAATGTCAGAGACTACGGTGTCCCAAACTATGATGGGCCCTAAGTTCACAAGTCTTAGAGTCTTGGGCTTCCCATATGAGGTTGGTTTTCCAACCTTCCTTTTTATTTCTATGATGTGTCCTTCCTGGAAATTTCTTTCTGCTTAGTTAGTCAAAGTGGATTTTGACATTTATATCTACGAATCTCACTTGTATAATACCTCACCTTCATCTGCATGAAAATTAACCCGCGATTGTTTAGCATTGGCCTGGAAAAAACAAGGCTTACACAAGTATGTTACCTTTTTAGAATTAGCACCCACAAAAGAGAAAGGTAGTTAACATTAATCATAGAATACATTTGATACATATTTAGTTTGAAATGGGAAATTTCTGATATCTGGTTATTTTTGCCATTGAGCAGAGATTTCATATGGTTCACGTTATTAATAAGTATATATATATATTTTTTGTTTCGGTTCCATATTTTTGGATCCATACTGGCTAAACCGCATCAACCAGGTTCTTTTTTTTCTTTTAATTTTTTTTATTTTAATTGTTGTTCTTGTACAGTTTTTTGTCTTTTACTCCCATCCCAGCCCACATACTCCCAGTCCTCCCCGCCTCCCTCCCATTTCTACCCCTCATAGTTTTGTCCATGTGTCCTTTATACTTGTTGCTCTAAACCCTTCCCCTTTTCCCTTGAAATTCCCTCCCCTCTCCCCTCTGATCACTGTCAGCCTGTTCTCTATTTCAGTGTCTTTGGTTATATTTTGCTTATTTGTTTGTTTTGTTGATTAGGTTCCTGTTAAAGGTGAAATCGTATGGTATTTGTCTTTCACCACCTGACTTGTTTCGCTTAGCATAATGCTCTCTAGTTCCATCCATGCTGTTGCCAAGGGTAGGGGCCCCTTCTTTCTTTCTGCTGCATAGAATTCCATTGTGTAAATGTACCATAGCTTTTTGATCCATTCATTTACTGATGGGCACGTAGGTTGCTTCCAACACTTGGTTATTGTAAATTGTGCTGCTGTGAACATTGGGGTGCATAGGTTCTTTTGGATTGGTGTTTCAGGGTTCTTAGGATATAATCCTAGCAGTGGAATTGCAGGTAGATTCATTTTTAGTTTTCTTAGAAAAATCCATACTGTTTTCCATAGTGGTTGTACCAGTCTGCAATCCCACCAAGAGTGCACTAGGGTCCCCTTTTCTCCACTACCTCTCCAACACTTGTTGTTTATTGCTTTGTTTATGATGGCCATTCTGACCGGTGTAAACTGGTATCTCATTGTGGTTTTAATTTGCCTCTCTCTGATAGCTAGCGATACTGAGCATCTTTTCATGTGTCTCTGGATCCTCTGTATGTCCTCCTTGGAGAAGTGTCTGTTCAAGTCCTTTGCTCATTTTTTAATTGGGTTGCTTGTCTTCTTAGAGTGGAGTTGTGTGAGTTCTTTATATATTTTGGAGATTAAACCCTTATGTGAGGTATCATTGGCAAATATGTTTTCCCATACAGTCAGTTCTCTTTTTATTTTAATACTGTTTTTTTTTTTTTTAGACATGCAGAAGCTTTTTATTTTGATGAGATACCATTTGTTTATTCTTTCCTTTATGTCCCTTGCTTTAGGGGACATCTTGAACAATGTAATGACCAATCTGGAAATCTAAAGGTCAAAGCGGCATCCATAAAATGGTTTAGAGAAGAATGACTGCAGTTTTGTCAAAGAGTCTTTGTCTGCCTTTCCTCTTGTTCAAAGAAAGAAGACACATTCTTCCTTCCTTTGAATAACATATCTTCTAATGATCAGGTAAACCATTTTTTGAGACTTGCTGGTAGAAAATATTTGTAGTTAGTCATTAATCAGGGAATGTCTATTAAAATAAAAAGAAAAACTAAGATCAATAGTTGAAAATCTAGTTTCTTAATTCACAGTACAGCCAGTCAAGAAGATTTCTAGACATTAAGCTCAAAGTATCCATAGATGGTGGAGTAAGGGCAGTCTTCTGGAACACTCATCCATGGCAATCCACCTGTGTCACATGGGCAACATCTGCTAAACGCAAGTGAAACTGCCTTTGTGTTATACCTATTACTAACTCATCTGTTTCACATTTCGGAGAGAGGAAGAAAGAGATAGGCAAAGAGAGAGAGACAGTGAGGGAGACAAAGGTGTTTTATATAAATCTCTATTTCCCATTCCAAGTAATGACAATATTAAATTGCTTTGTAGCTCCTAGGCTTCTGGTTTCTGCCCTCCAGTTCACACAGCTCATCCCAACAGCACAACAAAATATTGAAAACATTCAATTTTAGGCCTTTGTTAATTAAACCAACACTGGCCACCTTGAACAAATAAATCAGTTCAACACCAGATTACATCTGTTAACTTCAACCCTAGGTTACTGGTGGATTCTAGGGAGTTTAAAAATGTGTACCAAAGAAACATTGGGACAAGGGAAATTATGACAATATGAGTTGCTTTCTATTTAAGTAGTCTTTATGACAACTGCTAGAAAACACAGCATCCTCGGTTTCCATCCATATCCCCAATTTTGAAATCAAATTTCTCAGCCACAAAGCAGTAGACATTTGTTCTGAAAATGTTTATGTTAGTCTGGTAGATTAGTTGCTTTCAAAAAGATTTAACCAAAATATGTTCATATGTATAGACACATACAATTTATCACTTTTATCATGTATAGAACATCACTGCTTATTAAGGACTGCAATGACAATGCAGTTGTCTGCATAGTAACCTATGTCTTTTGGAAACTCCAAACCTGTGCTAGCTTCTTGAAAGGGAAGGAAAGGTGTGGCATAGGAGTGAAAAGGAAGAATGCTAAGATATACCACCACTCTTTCCTATTATTCACCTGAGTACTCAATATAATACAGGCTCTGAAAATATATTTAAGTGAGGTTTTACAATACAGAATGACAAACCACTCTGATAGAAACTAGTGATCTTATTCATTAGCTGTTGAAAGCATTCCATAAATAAAAATATTCTCCTATAAGATGATTGTTTTGATATTATCTTAATTCATTTATTGTCTATGAGAAGAGTTGAGGGAAGCATACTGTGCAAAATGATTTAAGTGGCTGATTAGAATCATATTCTATTTCTTGTTTCAACAAAAATAATCATTTCTACACTATTTTTTCAACATAAACTTTTTATATTTCAGGTAATGCCTACCAGGTTTCACCTCTTCAGAGTGTGTGATTACACATGTGTCTCTTTGTGTTTATGTGTGTATATAAGAGAGATAGAAACAGAATGAACCAAATAAGAACACAGAGGGAAATAAACGTTATTTGCCTTGCTTCTAAATTCAGCAATCTGCATTATGAAAAATCTGGATTCAGGGTAGAATAGCTATTCAAGGAAAGAATTTCATCCCAATGTTTAACAGATCTTCACTGACAATCTGTAAGACTATCTAAAATATGTTAAGTACTTAGAGTGATACATATGTGAAAAATACTAAAAATGAATATCAGCCTTCATTAAACTTATATTGTTGCAGGAGAGATAATAAATAATATATAATAAACAGTAAACTATAGTATGTTATAAATATATGTCTTATTGAGGAAAAAACTCAGAAGGCAAATGGAATCTACAGTACTGCGGACAGGTACTGAGGATGGGCCTGGTTGAAAAGGTAACATAGAACAAATATTTCAGCCTTGTGGGTATGGTGGGGGAAGAGAAGAAATAACTAGAACAAATTGTCTGAAGTGAGAACAGATGTGGTACATCCAAAAACAGGGAGAGGGTCAGTATAGCTAAAAGAGAGTAAAACAAGAGGAAGCTTGTAGGAGTTGAGGTCAGAGGGTTACATATGAGAGGGAAGTAGATTTTGTAATCTATGACAAGGAATTTGGATTTTATTTTGAATGGAGGAAAGCCACTGGAAGATTCTGATATATTGTCTGAAAATTGATATATTGTCATTACATGGAATGGGAAATAGTTGTAGGACCCCTCATTAATATTTTGAAAGTAGCACTCTCTTTGCAGTATTGGGAAAAAATGACAGAAGGGTATACTATCTGAGAGACTTGCAGAAAATCAGGCAAAAAATGATAGTGGTTTTAACCATGGTTGTAATAAAGGTTATGGTGGAAAATTAACAGGTTCTGAAATGTTTTGAAAGTAGCATAGATCTTCCTAATGGACTTGATAGAGAATAGGAATGAAAAAGAGACATTTGAAAGTAATCAAGGTATGTAAGGGTGGACTTTGCATCAACTAAAATCAGAAATATTGTGGGAGAAAAGCAAATGTGAGAGGAAAGTTCAGAAATTTATTTTTTCACACAGCAAGTTTGAGATGTCCATTAGATACCCAAGTGGAGATGCCCAGTGGGCATTTGGATATGTAAATGTGGAGATTTAAATTACAGAGTTGTTGGCACAGAGATGAATATATATGTATAATCTATGAGTTTGAATGATATCAGGAAGGATGAGAGTATATATAGAAGAGGATGAATGTCTGAGCTCTAGAGTAAAATTAAGAGATAGGCAGAGAGAAAGAAGGAGCTTATACAATTTGTGACAGCATGGATGGAACTGGAGAGCATTATGCTTAGTGAAATAAGCCAGGCAGTGAGGGATAAACACCATACTATCTCACCTTTAACTGGAACATAATCAACAAAAGAAAAAAGCAAACCAAACGTAACCAGAGTCATTGAAATGAAGAACAATAGCCAGAGGAGAGGGGACAGTGGGGAGAAGGGTTTTCAGGAACTACTATAAAGGACACATGGAAAAAAACAAGGGGGGGGGCGGTGGAAGCAAGGGATGGAGGTGGGTTTGGAGGGGGTGGGAAGGAAGGGTGGAGAGAAAATACAGACAACTGTAAATTAACAACAATAAAATAATTTTAAAAAAAGAGATAAGGGAAAAAAGATGAACCATTGTTCAGTTAGGAAACTAGAAAGCACTTAATAATTTTTAATAGAGATATAATATGCAAATGATCTTATATATATTTTAAACAATGGCAAAACAAAAATAGGAGGAAGGCAATGTTTCCCCTATTGGTACTTCCTGCAGTACCCAAAGATTAGGTACTGCAGGAAGATGTTAAAATGCCCACAATAGCAAGAGCCTGTCTGAGTCACAGTGCCTACTGCAGCTGCTTCAGAAATGCTATAAACTGTTGATTATTACCCTAAAGGCATCACACTCACAACTGTCATTGCCAAAACTCCGGAATTATTGGAAAACCCTGCCATAGCCTTCAGGTGTCCACAGTCACCCATTGCTACCACTAACTCACCTGCATTTGGAACTCTGGCATAGATGCTAGAACCACCTGTGCTTTTGCAGAAGTCCACAGCCAATTACCTACCACTGCCAAAACATTAATAAAATGTTTTATGTCTACTGACAGCTTCTTACCTGGTGCTGGGTCTCCTTTAACAGAAGACGGTCAGACCTAGTAGGCAAGAGGGTATGTGAAATGTAAGTAGCAGGCTTCAGCTTGGTAGTACGATGGAAAGTATAGGAACAAGAAGTGTATGATGGAGTTGAGTGCCAACTAACAATATCTGGAACCCCAACTCTATGATTGTTCAGCATCCATACATGCTCTTACCATGTTAAACTTTTAAATAGAAACAATTATGCAAGACCAAATTTCTACTAATATGATGCAAGTAGCCATCATATAAATGATGACACTTTTATTCTCACCACCTCACCCCGAAGTAGAAAAATAGTCTCAACCACTGTCATGATTTGGGATAATATTAATTCCTCTTCTAGTTCAATCACAATTTCATCCACAAAAGTCTATTTAAAATAATAAGGAAAGGAAAAGAAAAAGAAAAAATATCACACACATACATAAACACACACTGAACACAATAATTGATCGCAAGATGGCATTTGACATTTATGCCTTCCTTTTCCACTAACCATTTTTTAACCTCAGCTGGTCAGAATTTTTTGCAGTAGAATGATCTAATAATCAAGGTCTCTTTGTTTACAGGTAGTCTTCTGTTTATTTTTACCCTTCAGTATTGAAATACTAAGGAAGATCCCGAATATCCCTTGAGTTTTATATATAGAGCTCTGTCTCCTGTTAGTAATGGGCATCTAGTCCTGGCTAGTGTGGCTCAGTTGGTTGGAGTGTCATCTCATAAATGGAAAGATCATGGGCTCAATTCTTGGTTAGGGCACATGCCTGACTTGAGGATTCAGTCCCTGGTTGGGGTGTGTGAGAGGGACAACCGATTGATGTTTCTCTCTCACATTAATGTGTCTCTCCCTTTCTCGCTCTCCCTCCCTTACCCTCTCTCTGAAGTCAATAAGCATGTCCTTGGGTAAGGATGATTAATAATAATGATAATGATAATAATAATAATAATAAATGGGTATTTATAACAATGGAATGGAGTGCCCTCTTTTTTGCTTCTTGGCATAAAGATCCCAAAATAGTCAGGTAGCTATCACAACTTTAAGTTCCAAAAACCATATTTTGTACCTTATTGAAATTATTTCTTCCTTTGAACTAAGACTTTTAAAGACAAAATTTTCAGACAGGAAGTAGAAAATTTTCAAGTGAGATATTAAGTTTTTAAGAGAGAGAAAACATTCAGACATCCATTTGTTAATTACTAGACCCATGTATAATGGCCATAGGAGACTATTGCTTCAAAGCATACATTAAATTTTATAGAACAATGCCCAAATTTACAAGATTTTATTCTTCGGCTCTCAATAAATCTTCAAAAAATCATTCCACTTTTTTTCAAGGCCACTGCTTCTCTAGTAGCATATGTTATTAAAAAAAGGTGGGGGATGGAATATCATGGGTGTGATCCCACTGCTTTTTTTTTCTAAATGAGTTCCTTAGTCAGAAACAGCATTACCGGGAATACCATCATGGAGAATAAGGCTTTCGTAAATACAAGGATAGCAATGCTAGTAAAAGTAAAGTGGATACAAAAAGAAAAATATTAAGTAAATTGAATGTGCACTCTTGTGAGGACCCCTCCCGAATGGAAGAGTCCAAAACGTAATCTCTTTGCCAATAGATGGACAAATACCACCCCCCCCCCCAAATTCAGGTGCCATATCTGAAATCCAGCGTTGGCCTTTACTAATGGTAGGCTGGGCACTTACTAGTGGCAATTTCCAGAGAACTCTTGTTGAACGGGGATATTTGTTACTAATCCCATGCATAGTTTCCTTTTTACAGCAATGGCCACACTTTACATAAATTCATTCATCATATGCTGGATTACTAATGAAAGAAAGTTCAACTGACATCCACGGAATGGGTTATTATATCAATCTTAAGAGTCTTCTCTACAGTAGTTATTCTTTTGTGAATAAAATTATGAAACATAAATATCCTAATATGCTGTGCTTATCCCCATGTTTTGTTCCTCATCACTAATCTTTCTATCTTGTTTTTTAAATTCTTTATCATCTGTCCAGATGAGAGAAATAAAAAGAATATAGCTTAGAAGAATATTTTTTGTTTATTAAACAAATAACTTATTACTTCTGCCTGACATTCTCCTGGGTGTTGATTATATCATGGTGAACAAAATAGCAATGGAAGCGAAAGGTGAACATGATGAGCAAAAGGATCTTATTAACAAGGAGCTTACAGGTCAGTAATAAATAATCTAATCAAATATTTCCACAAGAATATAATTTCAAACTTTTGTGAGTCTTTTGGAGAAAAAAAACATAAAGTTATAGAAGCATACAGCAGATCTAGTGTAGGGTGTCATGCATAATTTTCCTTAACATAATATTTGAGCAGAGATAGAAGCTGTGTATTGCATATATTAATTAAGAAAAATGGGAGAAGGGAGAAATATGTCTGGACAGAGAGCTTGAAGAGCTGGGGTCTTCAAACACAGTACAGAGAAATATTTAAATAAGTAAAGGAGAGATAAACAGATTTAAGAAAATATCTCTGATTTTTATATTGAGAAAAAATTAAAAGGAGGTAAGAGAAGAGGTAATTATCAGTGGCTTAAATATCACCATTTATACTATAATTCAGTCATGTTTAGGATAAGTGGGCTTCGGGGTATTGGTTCTGGAAGTCGATTGCCACTTACAATGTTAAATGTATGGAGAAACTTGCTCTTCATTCTACCTCACAACTCAGATATGTAGAGACCTCTATTTCCAAAATAGTAGTCACTAGTCTATGTAGCTCTTCTCTGCCCACAACCCATTCCGTTCAATATTAATGGCAGAGAAGACTGAACAAACACCTATGATATGGGAATAAGCATTCTTGAAGTTATGGTAAGAAGGAAAAGTCTTCAAAGGCATTGGCAGTGCTTTGTGAGGAACCTGCAGTTCCTTCATGGAGATAGGATGGCTAAGAAAGGCAAGAGCTTTGGAGAAAGGGTAACTTGATTTGGAATGTCAGCTTTATCCCTCTACTAGTGACTTTTTGCAAACTGAAAACCTTGAAATCTTGAATTTTTTAGTTTGAAATATTGTTTGTCTTGAATTTTAAATAATAACACCTAATGTAAAGGATCATCTCAAGGATTAATTGATAATATGTACACAACACTTAACCAAGAGAAAAACTCATAGCAGGCAACACATACATGTTAACTTTTTTAAAAGTAATATGAAAGACTAGCGGTAGAATCTTCAGGTCTATTAATATTACTTCCATATAACAATATCATTATAATTTATTGTGTATCTTTTGCCCATTATTGTATTCCATTTTCATGCAATTTCCATTGTTCAAAGTATATCATAAACAGAACAAAGTAGGAAATAGATCTTTTGATTCTTCTAATTAAAGCTAAAACATCTATGATATGGGAATTATGCTGGACAAGAGCTCAATAAATATGGGTTAATTCATGCATTCATAAACATTGAAAACACTTAATCTAGAAAAATGACTGTATTATTGTTAAATTTGGAAGTCTTGAAATTATAAGATTTTTCTCCTCTAAATAGCCAGCAATGCCCTTGTTATCTTTTTCATCAAAGAGAGGAAAATAATAATAATAATTTAGAGTCTTATAGAAGTCACATTATAGGAGGTATCTAATATATTTATCCTATCATTTCTTCTGCCTTCAGAGGGATGTATTAATGCAGCCATTTTTCAATAGAGGAGATTGAGAAGGTACAGAGAAGTTCAAGTCCATAGCCTGACATTCAGCCAGCAAATTGAAAAAGCCAGAATTCCAACAGGACAGACTGATTCATGCTCTCTAACTTTTACTTAGTGCTTTCTAGGGACTGCTACTAAGAAAAAAGGGTTCTGAGTTTTCTAATCTCTCTGTGTCTGAGGTTGATTTAATTCTCCTGGGAGATCAGAATGTGACAAGAGATGAGAGTTATTCCATAAGCCAATAGTTTTCTTAATGTCATGAAATCTTCAATAGAACTTAACAGCAAAAAGGAACACAGTAGTGTATATAATATAAATAACACTTAAAAGTAAGCAAACTTATTAATAATTCTGCTTTCCAATCTCTTTCATGTATTCATCTAAGGAGAAATTGTTCTCATAAGGAACTAGTAGAAAGTTCTTAAGTGCAGTGTCTGAATATATGCTAGCAGGAGTAATGTATTAGATGGTTTTATGACAGGCATGTTTTCCCCTGACTGTTATTTAAAACCACCCATGATGTAGTTATTGTGGAATATACTAATAGTAGAGTCCTTTTTTATGCAACTAGGTCCATTTTAGAAAATGTGAAATTTATCCAGATATTTAGCCAAATTTATTCTAATAAAATTGTATATGCTTACAAAAATAGATAAATAAAAGTGGTTTAAACCAAAAAAAATTATTTTTATATATTTATTTTTAATGATTTTATTGTATTTTTCCATTACCATTTAGACCTGTCATACCCCTGCTACCTTTCACAATCACCACATTGTTGTCCATGTACATGTCCTTTTTTCTTTTTGTTCCATCTATCCACCCTTTCCCTCCCCCTCATAGCTGTCATCCTGCTCTCTATGGATTTGTCTTTATTTCGCTTGTTAGTTCAATTTATTCACTAGATTCTACATATGAGTGATATCATGTGGTATTTGTTTTTCCCTGACTGGCTTATTTCCCTTAGCATAATGTTCTCCAGGTCCACCCATGCAGTTGCAAGAGTAAAATTTTCTTCTTTTTTATGGCCAAGTAGTATTCCGTTGTGTAAATATCCCATAGTTGTTTTATCCACTCATCTACTGATGGACTCTTGGGCTTCCATATCTTGGCAATTGTAAATAATGTAGCAATGAGCATAGGGATGCTTAGGTTCTTTTGAATTAGTGTTTTGGGTTCCTTCAGATAAATTCCCAGAAGTAGGATCTCTGGATCAAAAAGCAGATACATTTTTAATTGTTTGAGGTACCTCCATACTGCTTTCCACAGTGGATGCACCAACCTGCATTCTCACCAACAGGGCAAAAGGGATCCCCTTTCTCCACATCCTTGCCAACACTCGTTTGTTGATTTATTGATGTGTGAGGTGATAACTCATTGTGGAAAGCAGTTGATGTATATTATTTTTCTTTTTGCAATCTTTTGCTTTTATAAATAAAACTACTATGAAAATTCACATACAAGTCTTTGTGTGGACATATGTTTTAATTTCTCTTGGGTAGCTTCATAGTAGTGAAATCACTGGGCCACATGTTAGTTTTATGTCATGTGTTTTGAGAAACTGATAAACTGTTTTCTAAAGTGGTTGTGCTATTTTACATTCCCACCAGCATAATATGAGGGCTCCTCTTTTTCCACATTCTCCACAACAGATTTTATTGTCTTATTTGTGGTAGCCATTCCAATGGGTATAAAATTGCATGTAATTGTGGTTTTAATATGTATTTCCCAAATGGTTTGTGATGTTGAACATCTTTTTGTGCACTTATTAGACATTCATATATGTTATTTAGTAAATGTTCATATCTTTTGCCCATTTTTTAAATTGAGTTGTTTGTCTTCTTATTGTTGAATTCTAAGAGGACTTTGTAAATTCTGGATATAAGACCTTAACTAAATATGTTTGGCAAATATTTCCTTCCAGTCTATTGCTGGTATTTTCATTTTCTTAATGAGGTATTTTGAAGTGCAAAATTTTGAATTTTTTATGATGTCTAATTTATCTGTATTTTTCTTTTAATTAGTGTCCTTTTGGGTATCATATAGAAAAAATACTTCAAAGTCTTAAGGAATTTGTATGCTTACTTCTAAAATTTATACTTTAAAATTTTTACATTTAAGTCTATTATCCACTTGAGTTAATTTTTAGGTATAATGTAAGGTGAACCTATAAATTTCTTTTTTCATATGCATCTTCACTTGTCTCAAACCCAGGCATTTCTGACACCAGTGCCAAAGTTGCTCCACTATGCTAAGTGAAGTAGATACACATCTGAGTGAAGATCAAGACTGACCAACTTCCAATAATCATATATAGCGGCTAGATGGAACTGAAGACCTACTAACAAGAAGTTAAAATTGACCTGAGCTAAGAATAGTTTTCAAGTGTGATTAGTTCCGTTAGTTAAAGTTCACCATATAGAATCTTGTTCTCTGATCCACTACCCAAGTTAATGGAATTGGTTCCATACTTCAGCCAAATCTGAATGTAAATGTTCTAATAAATGTCCACAAAAATTGTACAATAAATTTTATAGTAGCCTTAGTCAGGATAATCAAAACTAGAAACAATTGAGATGTTCAACAGGTGACTGGACAATTGTGTATGTTCATATAATGGAATACTCTCAGTAATGAAAAGGAGAGAATTACTGATTCACATTACAATGTGAATGAATCCCCAAAATGTTAACCTGAGTAAAGAAACAAAACACAATAGTAAATATTGTTTGATTTCATTTTTATGTAACTGCAGCAAAACTAATCTCTGATGATAGAAATCATAACAGTTGTCCGGTAGGTGGAGGGAAAATCGAAAGAGCCAGTCTAGTCTTTCCCATACCATGTCACTTGGACACTGGCTCTTTTGCTTCTCTCTTCTGCATTTAAAGGCTCTAATCCAAATAACACCTGTATTGGCAACCTTAATTCCCCTTTGCTATGTGATGTGACACGTTCACAGGTTCCAAGATCAAGATGCAAATATATTTGTGAAGGAGTCAAGGAGACAGATTGAAGGTGGAAGGTGGGGATGGCTGGGGTCGGGGGGACGGTTGGGGGGAAAATGGGTACAACTGTACTTGAACAATAATAAAAAAGAAAGAAAAATACTTTGGTAGATAAAAAAAAAGAATGAATCCACATAGTGAAGGTTAATTTTTGATAGTAACTTCTAAAAATTTATAAAACTTAGTAATTTAATCATTTCTGATAAGATATCTTAATAAGCATTTGAGTCAATCAATACCATCACATGGTATTCTATATTCAGTCATTTAAGTGTGACTCAAGAGGTATTAAGGATACTTTAATCCCAAAACACATGGATTTTTCCCCATACACTTTTGATTTATTTAGTGTTTCAAAGTTTTAAAATAAAACATAATCTGCATTTTTAGAAATTTATAGCTGAAACAGTGCACTAATGTTTGCTACCATTTTAAGAGTGAAGGATATGGAAGGAACATTTTGGAATAGCTTTTTAAAATGTCTGTCATTCTTCTTGATCCAGTGTTAAGTCTGGTATTTCCATAATTTGCACCAGATACAAATATAGTTAGAAAACTATTTTGTGCTAAAGATGGTTACTTTCCTAGATGATAATCTTTTCAGAAAAAATTTCTAACTATATATTTTTTGAATTCTATTATTAAAAAGTATGTATGTCCTCCAGAGGAAAAGTAATTAAAGATAGCAATGAGTAAGAAACAGTTTGGTTATAAGAGCTAGATCCCTTTTAATCTGCACAGTTGACTTGCCTTTGTTTTTTTTTAGATACCTACGTATAATATGATCCTCTCCCTTACCTTCTCCAGAACAACTATGGGTATTACCTAGGTAACTGTGTACTGACAAAGGAAAACTAACCATAATTTTCATGGACTGGATCCAAAAAACAAAGCACCATTCATGAATATCTAGACCAAAACTTGCAACCAGCGTTAAGGGCCTATGGAGAGTCATGTGATAAATGAAACTCAAAAGTTAAGTTAATCTTGGCCCTGGCCAGGTAGCTCTGTTGATTAAGAGCATCATCCTGATACATCAAGGTTGCAGGTTGTAATTCCAGTCAGGACTCACACAGAAAACAACCAATGAATGCATAAATAAGTGTAACAACAATGTCTCTCTCTCTCATCTCTCACCCTCCCTTTCTTCATGTCTAATATCAATAAATTAAAAAAAAAAATGTTAACCTCACAATCAGTTCTCTGTGGCCCAGACTTCACTCTGCATATTTTTATATCTTCTTTGATCATGGTCTGAAGTGATATCACAGCTTTGCAGAAATAACCACACTGGCTGCCTGATGATTGGAATAAGCATTATTATTATGTAGGAAGTAAAAACAGAAGCTACTGGGCCTCACTTTTCCAATTACAACAATCAGTCAAACATTATAACACACCTCTGAGAGGACTGAAGTGGTTATTGTTACCATTACAGCCTTTGAAGATGGAGATATGTTCCTTCACATTTCCGAATTCTGTTCTGGCTAATTAAAAATACTAGCGGTATCTGGAGAAATAGGGTGGTGGATTATTGAACTTGATCAGGTTATGACTCTAATGCTACTGCTGTCCCTATTGGGGACTTCTTACTAAGATAAATATCCCTGGTACTTGGTGTTCATTGAAATAGCATACACAGAGAATTAGAAAAACACCTTAAAGGGCCAGTAATACAAATGTAATATCTTGCCTTAAAGATAGAACACTCCAGCTAAATACTTCAACCATTCCACCATTCTACAGAATATCATGCTTATCCACTATATTTATATTGATATCATGCTACTATCTGGAGTGGAAACTACTAAATGAATGTGATACATTGGAAATACATGAGAAATAAATTCAAAGAAAATAGCAAAGGACATATCATAGAACTTTCGGGGGATGAGTGTCATTGAACATGTTAAATAACCCCTTCCTCTAGTGAAGATCAAGTCGTTCCTCTTTCTCTACTGAGGACAATTATTGTACCTTCTGTTCTAAATTACCAAGAGGTAGGCACAGTACCTGGTGGGCTACATGTTTTTTTCTGGCAAACATAAACCATTTATAAGTGTTCTCTTCCGATCTCTTTTCCAAATTATTCAAAATTGAGTAGGACTCAAAGGAAAATTTCAACTCACTGGTCCAGACCACAGTATGAGCAGGTCAATCACTGTTCCTTTGACACTAACGAGGCAATGTTGCCAAAACATTTTGAAGGACCCCTCCCATTTTCCTGGATGTGTCATGTAAAAAAAAAAAAAAACCCTTGTAGACTGGTTATAACAAAAATTTCTGGTATTTTGGAAGTGTCCTCCTTAGCAATTTATTATTTTCTTCCTGAAAATAACCTGTGGATCTGGTTGGTCAGAGCTTGGGAGATCAGCTGACCAATTTACCTGAGCTGTGCATCTTGAATTAGGGAATATGTGATCTCATTAGCCACAAAGTTAGAGTCCCTGCCTAAACAGCTCTGCAAAATTTAGATAAGTTATTTAGATGACTGTTCACACTCTGATCATGGCTTTTCCTGCCATAGCATTGCTTTACCTCAGTCAGTCCCAAAGATGACAACCAAATGGTGAATCTTCTCTTCTGTTTGATAACAAAGAACCCAGAGGGTATGGCTGGCTATGAGAAAAGTTCATCACTTGTTGAAAGTGGCAATTATATCACAGCTCCACTCAGATAGGGTCCTGAAGGAGAGAGGAGAATGGGGCCCCTCCCAGTGGACAGTAAACTTGAAGCAGTACATTTCACTGCTATGGTTGAGTGATTGTCCCTAACTCTGAGGAGTAAGTGAACTTGCTGCTAGATAGTGAAGCTGATGAGGGGGTGGGAGTAGGGTGAGTAGGTAGAAAGTATAGACGTAAGGTAGAAAATTCTTCTTGAGCACATATTAGTTCCACCTTATCAATAGATAAACATCATGGCATTTCTGTATGGGCAGGACCAACTACAGTCTCCGGACCCTGGGGAATAATGATTTGAATCACCCTAACAAGGGAAGACTTCTGAGCAGCAGAGATACTGAACAAATAGAATATAAATAGATAGTGGAGGAATTAAATCACAAATACTAGCTCTGGCTTTCTGACACTTTACAAAAATTAGGAATATAATCTATTCCTGGCTTCCTGAATATATGGTATTTAAAATTTTATATTCTTTTTTACTTTCCTTTTTTCTTATACATGTGATGTGCTGACGGGTATTTTTTCATATATTTTATTGATTATGCTATTACAGTTGTCCAAATGTTCCCCCTTTGACTCCTTCACCTGGTGCCCCCATTCCCTCCAACAACACCCTCTTAATTCATGTCCATGGGGCATGCATATAAGTTCTTTGGCTACTTCATTTCCTATGCTGTACTTAAACTTCTCCTGTCTGTACTACTAATTTGTACTTGTTAATCCCTGCACCTTTTCCCCATCTTTCCCCTCACCCCCCAACTGACAGCTCTCCAAATGATCTCCCTATCTATGATTCTGTTTCTGTTCTGCTTGTTTGCTTAGTTTTTTTAGATTCAGTTGTTGACTGTTGTGAATATTGCCATTTTAAAGTTATAGTTTTGATCTTCTTCTTTTTCTTAACTAAGTCCCTTTAAAACTTCATATAATAAGGGCTAAATGATGATAGACTCCTTTAAGATTTACCTTGTCTGGGGAGCACTTTATCTGCCTTTCAATTCTAAACGATAGCTTTGCTAGATAGAATGATCTAAGTTGTAGGTTCTTGCTTTTCATCACTTTGAATACTTCTTGCCATTCCCTTCTAGTGTGCAAAGTTTCTTTTGAGAAATCAGCTGACAGTTTTATGGGAACTCCTTTGTGTGTAACTCTCTGCTTTTCTCTCACTGCTTTTAAGATTCTATCTTTATCTTTAACCTTTGGCACTTTAATTATGATGTGTCTTCTTTGTGTTCATTTTGTTTAGGAGTATATGTGCTTCCTGAACTTATATGTCTATTTCCTTCACCAAATTAGGAAAGTTTTCTTTCATTATCTTTTCAAATAAGTTTTAAATTTTCTTGCTCTTTTCCTCCTCCTTCTGGTACCCCTATGATTCAAATGTTGGTACATTTGAAGTTGTTCCAGAGGCTCCTTAGCCTATCCTTATTTTTTGGAAGCTTTTTTTTCTTACTGTTCTGATTGAATGTTTTTTATTCCTTATGTTCCAAATCATTGATTTGATTCTCAGCTTCATCTACTACTGTTGGTTCCCTGTAAATTTTTCCTTATTTCACTTAGTGTAGCCTTTATTTCTGCCTGGGTCTTTTTTATACTATTGAAGTACCCAATGAGTTCCTTGAGCATCCTGCTCACCAGTGGTTTGAACTGAGCATCTGATAGATTGCTTATCTCCATTTTGTTTAGTTCTTTTTCTGAAATTTGTTCTGTTTTTATATTAGGGCCATATTACTTTGTCTCCTGATTATGGTAGCTTCCCTGTGTTTGTTTCTGTGTACTAGGTAGAGCTGCTTTGACTCCTTTCATAGTGTTGCCTATTGTAGAAAAATGCAGAAGTAAGTTGGATAGGATGAGACTTTGGTAATCTCTAGGGCAGGGCAACCCATGTAAACTGGGTTGATGGAATCTCCAACGTGGTGTCACTGCTCTGTGACTATGTGTGTGGGAGGGCTAAGAAAGGGGACTCTGGAATTTTATCCAGGAGGAAGCTCTTCCCCAGCACTCATCCTGAGGCCAGGCACTTCAATTTCTCCCCATATGCCACTGGTGCTCTCCCGGCTGCTTCTCCAATGCTGAAGCCCAGAGGAAGTGAGTCTGTGTAATTGTGGGCCCTTTAAAAAGAGACTTCTGAGAATCCTATAGTTTTTTTTTTGTTTTTGTTTTTTTTTTTTGCCACCTCACCCTCACTGTTTTTTATAGTCAGAGGTTATGGGAACTTATCTTCTTGGCCCTATAACTCTGAGCTGGATGGTCTGGTGTGGGGCTGGTATCTCTCACTCCCAAGGTATCCCTCCTGATTTTTATCCACCACATATGGGTGTGGGACCACCCATTGCATGTCTCTGCATCTCCCTCTGTACCTCTCTACATGTCTCTGCCTCTCCTACCCATCTGGATGAATGTGACTTCTTTAATTCCTTGGTTGTTGGACTTCCATACAGCTTGATCTTCTGATGATTCTGGGTGATATTTGTTTTTAGCCTTGTTGTAATTTTTGTTGTGGTTGTGTGAGGAGGCAACCTGTCTCCTATGCTTCTGTCTTGACTGACTCTGACAGGGGTTATATAAATGACTTGCAATTATAAGTTGCACAATTTCATGAGGCAACCATGGAAACTGGAAAAAATACCATTGCCCAAAGAACAGTAACATATTTTGCATGTAGTAGCTGGACATTTGGTTTTCTTTCATTAGGAATGAAAAGATCATTTGAGGTCTTACATGGGAAAGAATTATGCATGTGTGTGTGTGTATTCCATTTAATTAAAGTGACCTTTAAAGACCTCAAAAACTAATACAGGAAATTACATAAATATAAATAAAACTTAGCTCTTTTTATAGAGAAGGCTGTTTTCTTAAGCAATCAAAGACCTAATTTAGATAATATGAAACACAAAAAATTATTCTGATAAAATTCAGAAACTTTGTTTTCTAGGCAGGTTACTTAAAAGATGAAGAAAAGCCCTGGCTGGTGTAGCTCAGTGGATTGAGCGCGGGCTGCGAACCAAAGGGTCGCAGGTTCGATTCCCAGTCAGGGCACATGCCTGGGTTGCGGGCCAGGCCCCTGGTGGGGGCCACGTGAGAGGCAACCACACATTGATGTTTCTCTCCCTCTCTTTCTCCCTCCCTTCCCCTCTCTAAAATAAATAAATAAAATCTTTAAAAAAAAAGATGAAGAAAAACCTTTCACAGTCATAGTAAGAACAGACTGCTAGTCCAAGAAAACATTGTCTTTCTAGTAGGTAAAAGAAAATGAGGTTTAAGTTTTACATAAGTGCACTATTATACTTAAGGCTTATTTATAAAACTAATTAGAACTCTTTTATAAATTCCTTTTGACAATACCATTCAGAGGTAGAAAATGCTACATATATATAACATATATCCATAGACATACATAAACATACATACAGAAAATACAGACATCATAGTTTTTATTCTGAAACTTTAGCCATGAATCAGATACAATACAAAACTAAATTATAAATAACAATTTAACACAAATTGTATCTCTGGAAGATGAAACAAGGTCATTCACTCATATGACTAGTACATTTTACTGCTGTTGATAATATTTGTAGAAAAGACTTCTAAGTTTTGTATTTGTCATCCATTTTATGGAGTCTGTGGACTAGATTTGGGACAAAGAAGCTTCTATTACAGTCTGTATTTTAAAAAGCCTTTTTCCCTATGGCCATGTGGCTTACTTGGTTGGAGCATTGTTCCATGCGCCAAGAGGTTGCTGGTTTAATTCCCAGTCACGGCACATACCTAAGTTGTGGGTGAGATCCCTGGTTGAGGAACGTATGGGAGGAAACTGATCCATGTTTCTCTCTCACTCTCTCCCCACACCTATCTCTCTCTCTAGAATCAATAAACATATCCTCAAGTGAGTAGTAAAAATAAATAAATGAATAAACAAATACATGCAAATAAATAAATACACTCTGGCCATTTTAGAGAGAGATGCCGGTTCATGTAGGGTTTCCCTTGAGCTTGATGCACTCTGCTTTATAGGAGGTTAGGCTCAGCATAAAGAAAGCTGAACAAGCACTTCTAAAAGAGCAGATAAAGGGTAAGAGGTGTTTTTTTCTATGTTTAGTATATCGTTATCCTGGCCACAGATGTGTAGAAGGTAAGGGAGTGAGAGGGAGCCTACTTGGGGAAAGAACTTTTCAGGCTGAGAGAACTACAAAGACTCTGTGACTGAGAACGCCTAGAACTGAGGCAGAAAGATTGTGGATGAGCAGGGTAGGGGGAGATGAGGTCAGAGTGTAATAATGGAGAAACAGACATCGGGGTTCTTCCAAGTCATTAGAGTAAAAGGCAGAAAACTGTACTTGAACAACAATTAAAATTCAAAAAAAAAAAAAAAAAAAAAAGCAGGCTTTAATTGAAGTGAATTGGAAAGAGGGGAGGTGTTGCTAGAGGATTTTGAGCAGAGGGTTGTTGTGACCAGAATAATAATGACAAATAATAGGTACAAAAGAAGAGGGAGCAGACATCCTTGAGTATCTTAATTTACTTGAATTCGTATCCAAGGTATCATCTATGAATACTGCCTCTTATTTGTCTAAACACATCTGTGGGCTGGGAAGCTCTGATTCTAGTGCCAGGTAGATTCACGGTTTTGAAAAACTGTCTTGATCTTGTTCTCACTCTGTGTTCTTGCCCTTACCTGTAAAATTAACATGATAGACTAAATCACCAAAATTACAAAATTATTGAAAATGTACCCTAGAAACTTCTTGAATTATTCTGATTTTAACTCATTTTAACATTTTAACTGTCTACTCTGATATTAATAAAATTATTGCAGTATTTAAAATAGAACATATTCTGGTTGCCTACTGCAGATTGAGATACTTCTTTTTTGCTTTCTCTGTGAAATATAAATCAAGGTCATTAATAAACATATAACACAAGCAGTTATTGGAAGAAAAACTGCATAATTCACTTAAAATAAGAATGACATACATTACATATCACTTTTCTATTAGAATACGTTAATTGGAGAGATCTGAATGCTTACAATTTCAATATTACTGAAATATTATTCTGTTTATAAGCATCACACAGCAGAATGTATAAATTTGTGATCATAGAGCAACTAACAAATGAAAATCTATACAAACTTTAGGATTTGACCAATTCTAAAAATTTTGCTTGGAAACATAAAAGTAGCTTCTTCACCTAGAATAAATCAAAGTAAAAATATTGATGTAGTAGTTTATTTAGCATACTTATGATGAGTTAATCATTGGTACTGTCAGAAATGCAATCTAGATGTTACGAGCATTGCCTAATCCAAAGAATGAACTTTTTTGGAAGAGTGTGTCTTTCATTTTCTCATCTAAGTGCCCACTCCAAGCCCTCTCAGTCAGCTGTCTTTCTACAACTTTTAAGCACATAACTGTTCAGTAACTTGTGCATGAATAGCAACTTCAGAAGAGAGGCCTATTCATTGAACAAGTTGATGAATAAAATTTGGAAAAAATAAAGGCTCTCAAGTACTGATCAACATTTCCCTTGGTATCCTATTAGTCTCATGCTGTAACTGCTTGGCAATAAGACTATGCAATTATCTTACAATTACAGCTTCAAGATTTTAACCTGAATGTGTTTGTTGGGTCCTACTTCCATTAGTTTTGCCATATGTCATTCTAATGAATGTTCTGTTGTAGTCTTTCATAGTCAATTCTTTCTCACGAGACTGGGAAGTCAAAACAGTAATATCTAATCTACTGTATAATGAGAAAGTTATACTAATTGGTTGATAGTTTCTTTTCTCATATTTTTTTCCTTTTTCATGACTGACTGGCTATTAGACCTTTCTTGTTGAAGTTTAACTAGGCTATATTTTAAAGAATGACATAAAAGACAAGAGGAAGGAAATCTAAAAAGGAGAAGTAAAAAGTGAGTGGGAAAGAAAGAAGAGTAGTAGGGGAGGCAGGAAGTAATATATGAGAAAATATAACTATAGTTAAAAATCTTCTCAAGATGTGCTTCCTGTTTCATTTTTCATATAGTCAAAATGTTAAAACCATTATATTTTATCACAGAAAATTGATTCCTGCTCACTTCTAGAATAGAAATGCAAATTAGAAAATTATTTCAGATTTTTGGTCATTCCATCCTGTCTCAAACAATATTCTCTAATAGAATTACAAAATTCTAAATTAGAGTCCACACCTTAAGCAATAAAATGAATATATTAGTCTCTTAGTTTCTTCTCTACCATTGTAACTCATCATGGCAATCTTATTTGCATATCTATCTCCACATCATAATTAATTCAATCACTCACCTACTCAGACATTTAACTGTCTGTAAATATTGCATATTTAATATTATATTCATATGTAATATCTGGGATGTGATTTGAGATAACTAAAATTATAAAAGTTTTGTTTCTTTTCAAACATTTTTGGTATGGGGGAAAGTTTATTCAGAATAAATGATAAAAAACATTTGGTTTATTTGATTTTAGACACAAATAGAAACAAAACAAAATTTATTGGCCCACATGAAAACCTTTTAGACTAGTCTGACTTCCTCAAACCAACTAACATATTTAAGACTTGAAATGTCCCAGAGATATTTCATACAACCTAACAAAATATGTTGTAGCTCACGCACACACGCGCGCACACACACACACACAAAATGTAAACAGAGCAGTGGGAACAGAGCCCATATATGTAAAACTTTATATGTGATAAAGAAAATAGCAAAATTCAGTGGGAAAATAGTTGGCAATTATAAACGCACTCTTGGGAAAATTGGGCATATACTAAGAAAACAAACATTTTCTTAGACCCTCACCTCTGGCTCTACATAATAAAGTCCAACTGGAGAATGAGTTTGACAGAAAAAACTTTTTAAAAAGAAATAAAATCAATTTATAACACAAAAGCTTATAGAAAAAAACTAGATGTGAATTAAAATACCAGAATGGGAAAAAGTATTTCCAAGAATAAGAAAAGAAACAACAAAGGAAAAGAATGACAATCTATATTTTAAAATGACATACAAATTAAAAGACAAAATCATAAATGTGTTTGCAATATATATGACAGAATGTTGAATAATCTTATTACATGCTAAGATCTTATGAATAAGTAAGAAGTATGTACGTAGTTTAATTTTTAAAAATGGGATGAAAAGAAACACAGTACAAAGAAACTAACATAAAACTCTGTAGTAAATAAACTTGTGTGTGTATACAATTACATCACTCAAAGCAGGTTGAGATTGTGTTAAGGTTGTCACTGGCATGGAACTGTAGCCTTTCTGCAAAACAGTATGATGCTATACCAGTAGCATTAAGATAACTGCATTTTTGATTTAAAAATTTTACTATTGCTACTACCAATATATCTTAAGAAAATCATTAGGGATTCATATGATGATTGATATTCAAGGATGATCAAAATATTTACCCAACAGTAAAAAAGTAAAAATAATCTACCTTTCTAACTGTATAGTGGTAGTAAAATAGTGCTATGTCTCTAAAATAGATATGGTGCCAAATATATTGTAGTTTCTGTAAATATTACATGATATGAGTAAATGTTAATGGTATAATTTGAATTAAAAAATCCATTCACATAGAAAATTTTTTTCCAATTCTTCATAAATGGGTAGATAAGTAACTAGGTAGTTAGATAGATGAAAGTCTAGAATAAAATAAAAATATTAACACACCATTTTTTGATGATGGCATTAGAATTGCTTTCTATTTTTAATTTAAATTTAAATATTTACTTTTTAATTTATGTTTTTCTAAATTTATTTAAAATTAATGTTTATTACAATTATAACAGAAAAAGATAAATATTTTAAATAACAATATATCACCCTCTTTCAGTCCTTTTTTGCCTCCACGTCTCAGAAGGTACTTAAATATTAACTAACACTGAATGAGCAGAATTGAAGTGAGTTCATTTGACCCTGAGAGAGCTTACTTTTTTTCCTCAGATCACACTTTCCTCCTACTTCGTTTTCAATAAGCACCTTTACAATTCGTGAACATATCTGGCTTCCGAACTTGATCCAGTGCCCATCAAGAGTGTGAAACTCTACTTCCACCCTTATCTATCCATTTTCTCCCATTACAGTCTACAATCGTTTCAGCAGCCAGGGAGGTCTTTTTAAAACTGAAATCATATTAAACCTTCTACTCAAACCCTCTGATGGGTGTCTATTCAGAGTAAAAGCCAAAATTTTTAACAACAGCACACACTACTGTCATGATTTAACTCACCACTACGACCTGTCAACTTCTAGTATCTCTCCATCCCACAATCTTCTGTAAATTTTTTAGTCTCTTTCCTGATCTTGAACCTGTCCCAGCATACTCTGACTGTAGAACCTTAACACTGGCTGTTCTTATTGCCTGCAATACTCACTGAAACCATACCATTTAAAATTCCAACCTCCTAGTTTTCCCAGTCTCTTTTATCCTGCTTTATTTTTCTCATTTGAACTCATCACCTAATAAGCTTTAGAGTTTATTTATAAATTGTGATTTTTGTATAACTTTTCCCCTGGAACATAAGTTAATGAGGCAGAGAATTGTTGCTGCTCCTGTCTACTAGTATCTATGGTGCCTAGAATAGTGGTCAATTTGTAGGAAGAGCTCAATTAAATTTGTTGATTAAATGAAAGTTTACAGTCCCAGCTTCTAGCTTAGGGCTTGTCACAGAGACATGACATGGATTCAATAAGTTTTTTGGTAAAAATATAAATATCATTTTATATAAATTGTTTTACTTTACCAACTTACAGCTTATTTTTTGCTTTCTTTTTTCCAAAATCTGTACTAAAATGAGACTGAATGGAAGAAGAAAGCTAACCCTTTGCATTCAACTGTGTAATAATACCAAATCTTCTTTAAATAAAGTAATTTTAATATCTCAGTTGAAATGTAAAATTTAGGAGGAAAGAAATACATATTTAACCATAAAACTAAAAATCTTTCTTCTTTTTTTTTGTAGAACATTGGTAAAGACCTCTTAGTGAGTATTCTTTTGTTGTTTTTTTTTCATATTACAAATGCTTTTGTATAGTTTTTATTTTTATTTTTTGTGGTCATGATTAAAATAGTAATATTTTTCAATTTAGTTCTAAATGATGTAAGTATTTATTGGCTTCATTCAACATAATGATGCTGTACTTATATATAAAATTCAATTTGGCTATAAAAAAAGAATGAAACCTTGCCACTTGTGACAACATGAATAGACATTGAGTCATCAACAGGTATTCTGAAATACTGTTTTTGTCTTTCATTTACAGACTAAATATATACAATACCTATATTTTTTCAGTAATTTATTTCAGGTAAGCTTCTCTTCACCCAAGACCCTGTTATTAAATCAGAAAATTTTGATGTCAAATAAAAGTAACAAAGTTGAAAGCTTGCTGTTTAATTAAAAATAGGTAGTCATTGTACAACAAGAAAAGTCTAAGCCAGTCAAGGCTCTTAATTAAGTCTTTCTGCAAATCAGAGTAAATAACTGATTTACCACCACAACTCATATACCTACAATGTTCATATAAATTGCAGTTCCAACAAAACAACAACAAACATATAATAGGGGCAGAATAAAGAAATGCCATCAGGCATTCATGCAATGTGTGGGATGCTTAAGCACTGTCATGGTCCCCAGCCTAATGCTAAAAAGGGTAGCAAGTTGCACTCAAAAATAGTTGGGGTTCCTGGTCCCCAGTGGGAGGCTACTAACACAAGAATGGCATTGATCATGAAATGTCAGGGTGTCTCCACATAGTACTGCATGTTGTCTGAGCTAATGGTACATCAAAGAAAAAGCTATTTTCAAAGGTTTATGAATCATTCTCCTTCCAAATTGTAAACCTGGGTCAGTCTTTCTGAATTGGTCTAGCTCATCAGCCTTTTTAAATTCTACTTCAAAGAAGCCTGGACTCACTTCACATTTTAGTGAGTCTGAAAAGAATCCCTTATCCTGCATCTAGTGGGGATATTCCCATCCTAAACTCTAAAGGCCAACTAATCAAGATAAGAGTCTTGTCATGTTCCTAGAAATTCAAATTTCTCAATAATTAACCAACAACAAGTACAATGACATGACCTAATTTACACCATAGGTCCACATTTTAGTGTTGCTCTTCCTCTTGAATGAGGCTTTAACATGATTGCCATTCAGAACTGAGGAATGCTGAGAGGGTAGAATTACAGGGAGACTGACCTTTGTTTACCTGAGAGGGTTTTCCTAGCAGCATTAGCTTATTCCTGTTCTCAGAAAGTGAGCTTCCCAGTTTCAAAAAGTAATGCCGACTTGAGTCTTATCCTGGATAAATTCACTGAAAAAATGTATTGCCTGTTCATGCTATAGGTTGTTTTGTGAAAATAACCATATGCTGAATTGTTTTTTACTGACATAATAGAGAAAATCCACAGGTTCATTTTTATTATTCTTTGGTATACTTGCATAATTAACTGAAAATTGTATGATGCTATCATGGTGTAAAAATAGTGGACAATTCCAGAAAAAGAACTTTAAGAATAAGATATGCAAAATAGACTCATGAGGGAACCTCTAAGTTTAACTTGACAGTTTGTTTATACCAATAAATTCCTATCTAGTTATTGCTTGACCTCAGGAATGCCCTGTCAGCTCACTATTTAAATCTAAATAGTGAAGTATCAGAATCAACAGTAGTTCTTCTTTCTGAACATAAAACGCTTTCAAACTACCTACATCATAGTGTTTGCCACAGGCAAATGATATGACCTGTGATTCACCGGACTGTAAAAAAAAAAAAAAGCCACAATCCCCAAGACAGCAGAAAACTAAACATCTGGAGGAAATCTAGGACCCAAAGATGTATTATATAATGTGGTGACAGGTGGTGCAAAGAACTATTAAGCTGATTTTAATATAAAGGGCAAATATCTCCAATTCCATTTCTTTCAATAAATTCCTTTAAGCAGGTGCAAGGGCAAAGCAGAATCATTTCCCTTGTGTTAAGATTTAAAGAGAGCTTTTTTCTTCTTTTTAGAATCTTTGAGATGACATTACTGTAATTAAAATATCATTGTATACTATGTTTTATTTTTGTCATTCAAGAGAAATGTAAATAATACATATCAAAGTAGCTAAATGTCTGAAACAACTGTCTACATGCTGACAGATTACATGAATGGAAATAAACCAGTCTCAATGCAAGACCACTTTTCTTTGTGCAAGAGGTTGAAATTTGTATTAAAATAAATCCAAATAATGAAGATGTCTTATGAAAATAGCCTTTAAAAATCAAATGAAAGTCCTGTTTCTCAAGCCGGCCATTTTAATTTCTCAAGCTTCCATTTTCTCAGTTGTACAGGACAAATAAGAGACAATTTGATCTCTAATTTTAAAATATGGCATAATTTTAAGAGTTTGGATAATTTTCTTTAAAAATATAAATTCTCAGCTTTTCTCATCTTTGGACCCATGGCAGGCAAATAATATAAGGTTAAGATGGGGGATGAACACCATATACTAAAGCTGAATTGACAACTCAATAGATGGAGGTCGAGCTTTAATTACCTGTGATCAATGAAAACTCTGAGGTTAATAGACCCTGAAATATTGTCTGGATACTTAAATGCTGTGACTATATTTCTTTACATTTTTATTAATTACAAGCATGCTTTTTATTAAGTTTTTTTATCTATGCCATGCCAAGCTTAGATTATGGCCAATGCCAACAGAGGTCTGCTATACTTACCTAATCTTTTGCAGATTCACACATGGATGTGGAAGACTTTGGGGAGTAAAAAAAAGTCTGAATTTTCATTTAAAATATATTTCAATATATTTTTTTAAGATTTATTTCTCAATTACTTATGCAAGAATTTGAGGACAAAAGGTACATTATATAGAATAATTTAATTTCACATCTGAAACAAAACACTTCTCAAATTATTTTTAAATGATTGTGTTTTCTTTCTTTCTTCCAGAAGTCCATTAAGCCATGTAGTCTAATTTATACGTCATATAATTTTATATTAACTTGCACCCATTACATAACAGGGAAATTATCAATGTAGTGTTGTATTTGTTACCTCTGTGTTTGGTTCCTAATATGTGCCACAATTTGGGCTTCAAAAATACTGCTTGCCACATTGCAAATTCTCTCTACATGCATATTTCTGAAAGAGCACACATCTGCTTCACCACACAATTTCTATCAATATAGTCTCCTAGGAAACCAAAAAATAGAATTTTACACTATTTGTAAATATAAAATTTGGAAACAGTGTAGTTCTCTGGTTCTAAGATATTTTAAGAAGACAGGTTAATAGTAATTTGAGGGTTGGTTCAGCTGCTTGTGTATTCAAATCATCAGAAAATTCTCTCAAAGGAAACTGTAATGAATCTGATCTTTGCTTCATTCTTCTTATATAGCTTCTCATTTCACAACCTGAGAAACTCTCAGTGAGAATGAGAAAGTTACTATTCATTGAAGATGATTAGTGGAGTGCTGTGAATCCTTTTAGTGAACAAGACAGCAAGTGTTTGGTGGTACTTAAAAGAACACTGCTGAGGCACAAGATGAGAATGGGGCACTGGAAATATTGCAAGACACATCCCCTTTCCTTTAAAATTAGTGTTTCCTTTACATTCCAGAGAAGTCATTATATTCTATGTTAATATAATAAAATGTTGTAATATTTCATCTATTTTTATAACCACAAAGAATGATGCACTTTTTTTTAATTTGACAATACCACGTCAAAGTAAGTAGTATATTCAGTGAAGGAAAAGAAAGGGAAAAAAAAGAAAAACACTTTACACTGTGGCCTATCTACTATCTTTTCTCTAGCCCTCACATTACTCTATCTCTCTTTTTATTTCCTTCTTCCTCTTTTATTTTCACGTTCTTTTTCCATAGGTCTTGAATAAAACATGGAAAAATATGGTCTCTATCTTTAAAGTATCTTCTTAGTACCCAGCAGAGAAAGCAGAAAATTAATTAAAATAAATTGCAGTGAGCTTTGTGATAGGGGAGAAGATAGGCTATAAACAGTGTCATAGAAACCTTGAAAGAAAGTCACCACCAAACAAGACCGGAGGGGCTTACTGGAACCAGGTAAAGAGAAGAGTGTGGGCATTCTGGGTACTGAAAGAAGTTAACTATGGTGTAAAAATACAGATGAAGCTTTGGCAGAGCCTGACAGCTGTGCACAAAAATTAATTCTCCTTGCTTCCTGGATGTTCCCCAATGCTGTATTTCCCAGTTTCTTGCCTTTACATTTAGATGTAGTCATATGATACTTTCCCACCAATAGAAGGTGAGTAGAAATGGTGTGTGTCATTTCTGAACAAAGGTCCACTCCCTCTTTTCCTTTTTCATTTAGGTACAAAAAAAAATTACAAGTGCCAGAAAAGGCAGAGCCATAGTTTGGGAAAACTAAGTTTCCAGAGGCACTGTTAGGAGAATGGTCTGGCTACAGGAATCCCTTTATGGACAATTAGCTAAACAAAAACTACACCTCCATTGTGTTTGAACCATTACACAATTGACCTACCTTAACCAAATGGTGGGAGGTCTTTCAGGTGAGGAAAGAGTTTGATCTTTATCTTAATGGACATAGCAACCACTAAAGGCATTGAACCTGGGAAAAGCCAAGATCACAAAACCAGTTATCTTTAATTAGCTCTATCACTAATGAAGAAATAATCACTGTTTCTAATAATTTAGGTAGTTTCCCACTGGTTCTTTCTCCTCTCACATGATGAATAATATGTGGCATGATTTACTCAAATACTTCTGGTAAATTCCAGCCTTGATATAATAATCATAAATGTCTAGAGCTTTAAAGGGCGCAATAGATCATGACTCAAAATCATTTATTGCACAGAACAGGAAGGCTTGTAGCAGTGAGGTGCTTACCTAAGGTCACCTGGGCAAGGCAAGAGCAGAGATGAATTCCAGAACTGCAGCCAAGTTCTCTTGTTCTCACTCTGGGACTCTTTTCATGATGCCAGACTGTTTAATTCCTTTAGCCCCAGTGTTTGCAACAGATTGGATTACTCTGGTGACACGAATTAAAGAAATTCACCATTGAAAAGTTACAATTTTGGCAATTATATTTTGCCTTTAAACTTGGAACGCTTTGTATGTTAATTTAATAACTATAGAAGAAATATGAGTTTCCTCTACCAGTGTTTAATTGGTGTTGTGTTGGGCTAAAATAAATAAAATACTTGAACACTTTACATCTATCTGTTTAGGAGAAACATCTCCATCACTTAAAGAAATTTTTAAAACAATTTTCTATCTTTGTTTTATAATTTTATGTTTTTATAATCTGAAACTCCCTATATATTCTTTTCTGAACTCATTTTCTTGTCTTGAAGGTAGTTACCACAGTGACTAAATCATTAATAGAATATCCGACTATACCGCACTTACTTGTATTGGCATTTACTTAGCTGTCAAATATTAAGAAATAAAGATCATAAAAAACATGTGTCAAGAAAGTTGATTTTAATTTTTGTGGGGTAACTAAGCCTGTGGCTGTTGGTGGTGAAGGATGATAGAAATATGTCTATCAGCAAATATGAGTATAAAGAGTTGCATCTATCAAATAAAAATGAAGAAACATTACAGTAACTGATGAACCAGGAAATGAAAACTATAATAAAAATTGCATGCCAAGAAATTTCAAAACCTAGGTGAAATGGGAAAATTTCTAGAAAAATATAATCTTCCAAAACTCAATGAATAAGAAGCAGAAAGACTGAACAGACCAATAACAGCAGATGAAATTGAAGCAGTAATCAAAAAATTCCCGACACACAAAATCCCTGGACCAGATGGTTTCACAAGAGAATTCTACAAAGCATTTAAGAGCTAACCCCTATCCTTCACAGACTATCCCAAAAAATCCAAAATGATGGAAGACTCCCAAACTCTTTTTATGAAGCCAGCACCATCCTAATCCCAAAACCAGATAAAGACACAACAAAGAAAGAAAACTTCAGGCCAATATCACTGATGAACATAGATGCTAAAATCCTCAACAAAATATTGGCAAACCCCATCCAACAATACATTAAAAAGATCATACACTGTGACCAAGTAGAATTCAACCCAGGGGCAAGGATGGTACAATATTTGCAAATCACTAAATGTAATACATCACATAAACAAAAGCAAAGACAAAAATCACATGATTATATTAATAAATGTGGAAAAAGCATTTGATAAGGTACAGCACCCATTTATGATAAAAACACTGAGCAAAATGTGAATAGAGGGAGCATTCCTCAACATAATAAAGGCCATATATGAGACACCTATAGACAACATCATACTCAATGGGCAAAAACTAAAATCTTTTCCACTAAGATCAGGAACAAGACAAGGTTGTCCACTTTTACCACTTCTATTTACATAGTATTGGAAGCTTTAGCCACAGCCATCAGACAAGAACAGGAAATAAAAGGCATCCAAATCAGAAAGAAGGAAACAAAACTGTCATTGTTTGCAGATGACATGACAGTGTGCATAGAAAATCCTATAGACTTGGCCAAAAAACTTTTCGACCTAATAAATGAATTTGGCCAAACAGCGGGATACAAAGTCAGTATCCAGAAATCAAAGGCATTTTTGTATACCAACAATGAAACAGCAGAAGCAGAAATCAAGAAAAAAATCCCATTCGATATAGCAAAAAGAAAAATAAAATACTTAGGATAAACCTAACCAAGGAGGTAAAAGAACTGTACTCAGAAAACTACACAACAGTGAAGAAAGAAATCAAGGAAGACAGAAACAAATGGAAACATATACCATGTTCCTGGATCAGAAGAATTAACATCATCAAAATGTCCATACTACCCAAAGCAATTTACAGATTCAATGCAATACCTATTAAAGTACCAATGGCATATTTCACAGACAGAACCAGCACTTCAGAAATTTATGTGGAACCATTAATGACCCCAAATCACTGCTGCAATTTTGAGAAAGAAGAGCAAAGTAGGAGGGATCACAATACCTGATACCAAACTGTATTACAAGGCCACTGTAATCAAAACAGCCTGGTACTGGCATAAAAACAGGCACATGGACCAGTGGAATAGAACAGAGAGCCCAGAAATAAACCCAACTCTCTACAGTTGATTAATATTCGTCAAAGGAGGCAGCAACATAAAATGGAGTAAAAATAGCCTCTTCAACAAGTGGTGTTGGGAGAACTGTACAGCTACGTGCAAAAAAAAAAATGAAACTCGAGCACCAACTTACACCATACACAAAAATAAATTCAAGGTGGACAAAAGATTTAAATATTAGCCATGACACCATTAAAGTCCTAGAGGAGAACATAGGCAAGAAAATCTCAGATATTTCATGCAGCAACATATTCACTGATATGTCCCCTAGAGCAAGGGGCATAAAGGAAAAAATAAATGGGATCTCATCAAAATAAAAAAGCTTCTGCATGGCTAAAGAAAACAGTATTAAAATAAAAAGAGAACCAACTGTATGGGAAAACATATTTGCCAGTGACACCTCCCACAAGGGTTTAATCTCCAAAATATATAAAGAACTTAACACGACTCCACTCTAAGAAGACAAGCGACCCAATTAAAAAATGGGAAAAGGACATGAACTAACACTTCTCCAAGGAGGATATACAGAGGATCCAGATACATACAAAAAGAGGCTCAGTATCGCTAGCTTTCAAAGAGATGCAAATTAAAACCACAGTGAGATGCCACTTGACACCAGTCAGAATGGCCATCATAAGCAAAGCAACAAACAGCAAGTGTTGGAAAGGTTGTGGAGAAAAGGGGACCCTAGTGCACTGTTGGTGGGATTGCAGACTTGTACAATCACTGTGGAAAACAGTATGGAATTTTCTCAGAAAACTAAAAATGAATCTACCTTTTGACCCAGCAATTCCACTGCTAGGTTTATATCCTAAGAACCCTGAAACACCAATCCAAAAGAACCTATGCACCCCAATGTTCATAGCAGCACAATTTACAATAGCCAAGTGTTGGAAGCAACTTAGGTGCCCATCAGTAAACGAATGGATCAAAAAGCTATGGTACATTTACACAATTGAATTCTATGCAGCAGAAAGAAATAAGGAGCTCCTACATTTTGCAACAGCATGGATGGAACTGGAAAGCATTATGCAAAGTGCAATAAGCCAGGTGGGGAAAGACAAATACCATATGATCGCTCCTTTAACAGGGACCTAAACATCAAAACAAACAAATGAGCAAAATATAACCAAAGACACTGAAATAGAGAATAGGATGACAGTGGCCAGAGGGAAGAGGGGAGGGAATTTTAGGGGAAAAGGGGAAGATTTTACAAGAACAAGTATAAAGGACAAAGGGACAAAAACAAGGAGGGGTGGAAATGGGAGGGAGGTGGAGAGGGTTGGGGGGGTGGGCTGGGATGGGACTAAAAGGTAGAAAACTGTACTTAAACAATAATTAAAATAAAAATTGAAAAAAGAACTATAATAAAGCACATATTAAGAAAGTAGTACCCAGTATGAACATTTATCTCTATTGATATTAATTTAGTGTTAGTATAGATCCAAAGAATAGAACATCATCTTAGTACCTAATGTCAAGCTGGAAATTAATGGGAATAGTATAAGTTAAAATTTGTCAATCACACACTTGCATTTAGCTCTATATCCTCTAATACCTAAAAAAACAGAAGCATAATCTATAAATTATTGTAAATAAATTAATCAGTCACTAATAACATATGAGGAAAGACCCCCCAAAACCCAGAATTATACTCTGTAGACTGGACCCCTCGTAGTTCAGTCTTCCAACACTGGGTGAGTGCTCTAGAAACCCATCTGTATCAGTGTACCAGCTGGCATTGTTGTGAGAGGCTACATTTGGCTTCAGTGACATTTTCTGAAGACTCTTTCAACGTGTTTGCCCATTTCATAATGGGTGATTTATGAGTGCACCTGCTCACACTGCACTGAATGTTCAGCAGTTTTTGACCACAAAAGGCATGACCCCTCTACTCCACCTTCCCTATTCAACTGATTTTGCCCTGAGCAACGTTTTTGTTTGTTCGTTTCCCAGATGAAAAAAGTTCTCAAAGGGAAACATTTTGCTGATGGGGAAGAGGTGAAACAAAAAAACAGTAGAAGCACTAAAAGACATCAAAATCAATGAGTTCAAAAACTCTTTTGAGGAGTGGAAAAATGTCTAAATGGATTTATTTCATCAAATGGAGGGTACTTTGAAGGTGACTGAAGTGCAAACATGTAAGAATAAATCTACAATTTTTATAAGTATATTCTGGGTTTTTTGGTGTTCCCCCATGTAAAATATCAGTAAGGGTGGACCTTCTATTAAAATGTAGAAATCGGCCCGGGCTGGTGTAGCTCAGTGGATTGAGCGTGGGCCTGCGAACCGAAGGATCGCGGTTCGATTCCCAGTCAGGGCACATGCCTGGGTTGCCAGGCCAGTTCCCGGCAGGGGACATACAAGAGGCAACCGCACATTGATGTTTCTCTCCCTCTCTCCTTCCCTTCCCCTCTAAAGATAAATAAATTAAAAAATCTAAAAAAAAAAAGAAAAAATTAAAAAAATAATAAAATAAAATGTAGAAATCATTTGAAAATATATTTACAATATTAACTGAACCTAGATTTAGCATTGTATGACTCATACTGATAAATTCAAAAATAGACTATATCCATCTAGACTTAGTGAATACTTTGCAAATGAATGTTTATATTATATTGGGGATGGTAAGTGAATATTAGTGATATGTGTGACAGCCAAACCTGAGAGAAAAGCAAATGCACAGTGATTGGGAGATGCAGGAATTGAAGGAAGAGAGGAAGCATCCAAAGTAGGTCTAACTTCGGGCAAGAAACTTGTCTGTGCTTCTTTTCTTTATCTCTAAACTGGACATAATCATAATTTTCTTACCAGTTTTATCTGAGAATTAGAATTTTTACACATACACGCACATTAAATATTTGTCTGCTCTTGTATCTGGTACATGGTAGGCATCTAAAACATGATAGTTTTATAGCCATCATTATTATTGCTACTACACATTATTAATATATATTACTATTATATCATTTCTATTATAAAATTCTGTTACTATTATTACCATTACTATTTGTATTTTATTGTAGCTGGTATTACTATTATATTATTGTTATTAATATCATCACATTAAGTTGGTCAAAGTCCCCAATAAGTATATCAAAACATTGGGTTTTTTTTTGAGAATGAATCAAGTGGTGAGTGATGATAATGAATGTTTAACTAAATGGTTATTACTTAAAGAGATATAGATTTGTAATTATATCCTGCATTTATATATGTATAAATATACAAACACACATAATATATAGTTACATATAATATATAATTGTTATTAGATGGAAATACAAATATTTTAATTTTTCTAATAGAATTAAAATAAATAACATTATGCCATGAAGTATGATGACCAGTCACTTGCTTATTTCATAAGGAACAAGATAATTATTGCCATAGCTGTTTTCTGGAGTTTCAGCACCTTTTGTTTAAGCTGTGTGAAAGTGCTCTTCATCTAACAACAATGAATAAAAAAGGTAGTTATCTAAAAAAAAGAAATGCTTTAAGAGTATGATTTCACTGTGGCCCTGAAGAACATTGAACAGAAAGTTCAGGATAATCTATAAAAAGCTGGGTGAAAGGAGGGGGTTGGTGAAAGGGGCCTTGGGGCCAGGGGGCCATGTGAATCCATGTGGAAAAATGATCAGTGCTGGAGAAGGTTAAATTCTCAGTCCCTGAAGTCTTGCTGTTGTGGCTACAGCCCAAAAAAGTTAATGAAAGAAAGGAGCACTGACAACTCCTGCTGCTTTGACAGGAGCTTGCCACCTCATTACTGGCCAGATTCTTATAACCAAAAAAAAAAAAAAAAAAGAAGAAGAAGAAGAAGAAAAAGAAGAAGGATACTCCAGCCAAAGAAAAGAGTAAGAGCTAGAGTGAGTCATCCAAGCAAGACATTGCTGATACTGGGCAAAGATCAAAGTAATATCAAACAAAAGAACTGGACAAGAAATAGCTGAGCCAAGAGCTAAGACCACAGGCTAGATATCTATCCAAACCCTAGGCAGAAGTCATGGAAAGAAGTTAAATCCCTAGTCCTCCCTGCTGAACAGGAAAAAGTAAATGAAGTGACACCATCTGCTCACTTTCCCAGAAGAGAGAGTTGCAACTCCTCATGGTTAGCAGTGCAAACATTTTCAAAAGCATTACTCTAATTACAAATGATTAGAAATGATTCCTAGAAGTGAAGACTTAACTCACAGTGTGCCTAACTAATGAACATTTTCTGCACATCTCACTACACTATAAGCTGGCTTCAAAAGCGCTGGCTACAGATGGTTTCTGGGGTGTTAAAATAATCCTCTTAAAGACAATAAGTTGCTTCACTTTTTCTTCTCTATTTCTCTAAGCACACAAATGCACATGGTTTTTTAAAGCACAAGAAATCACTGGAGTTTTTCAGGACTAGCAGATACAACTTTTTTTGTTTGTTTTTATTTTAGTTGATGGCATGTATGTGGGTGTGCTTGTGTTTGTGTATGAAAGCCAAATTGGAGGGAAGGAGTACAGGTCAACTAAAATTAAACGTTTAAAGTTCAATTTGTAATACTACCTTTTATGGAGATATACACTCAGAGATATACACCACATTAAGTGTTGGTGTAGAAGCGGAGCAACTGGATTGCTCGTGGATTGCTGATGGATGTAAATATGGAAAGCTGCTTGGTACTAATTATCACAGTTGAACATAAAATGACCCCGTGACCCCACGGTTAAGTAATCTCAGATATAAAAAACAGAATACATATGTATATATACATCAAAATATGTGTGTAAGAAGTTTTTTAGCATCATCAACCAAACTGGGAATAATACCAACAGTAGAGAGGACAAATAAATTGTGGTGCATTCTTACAATAGAATACTCTCCTACATAGGCTGACAAACTGGGACCCATGAATAAAACCTGGCCACCATTTAATTTTGTAAATAATGTTTTATTAGAACACAGATATTTCTATTTGTTTACATATTGTTTATGTCTGTTCTTGAGCTGTATCTCATTACAATGGTAGAGCTGAGTAGTTGTAAAAGAGATTGTATGTCCCTCAAATATTTACCTTTGTTAGAAAAAAATTGCTGACCACTACTCTCCAGGAAGAAAAGCAAATAGACTGTTGCTTAGTTAATGACTTGGATAAATCTATAAAATAAAATATTGAGTGAAAGCAGACAGACAAACTAAAAAACTTATTGTTTGATTACATTTATCTAAAATTCAAAAGCATGCAAAAATAATATATGATAAAAGATGTCAGAAAATGGTTAATTTTGTTTGGGAGAGTTAAGGTCTAGAAGGAAGCACAATGAAAACTTCTGGTTCTGTCTCCATGGTGAATGATGATTTTATGTATACGTTTATTTGTAAAAATTCACATACGATTTGTAAATTTTCCTTTATATTTCCTTAAAATTTCCTTTATATATTTCAATAAATTTTTGCTTGGAAAATAAAAAAGTTTAAGCAAATGTGAAAAATGGAGTCAATATCATGTTTGTTGACAGTTATTATCTCTCTATAGTGTTCTTTGTACAGAAGATAGCAAATAAATGTTGTCAAATCAGCAGAACAACTACATGCAAAAAACTGAAACTAGACCACTAACTTACACCACACACCAAAATAAACTCAAGATGGACAAAAGACTTAAATATAAGATGTGACACCATAAAAGTCCTGGGGAAGAATGTAGAAAAATTTCAGATATCCCATGCAGCAATATTTTCACGGATACATCACCTAGGGCAAGGGATGTAGGGGAAAGAATAAACAAATGGGACTACATCAAACTGAAAAGCTTCTGCACGGCTAAAAAAATACCAACAAGATGAAAAGAGAACCAACTGCATGGGAAGACATATTTGTGAATGATATCTCAGACAAGGGTTTGATCTCCAAAATTATAAAGAAATTACACAACTCCAGGAAGACAAGCAACTCAATTAAAAACTGGGCAAAGGACCTGAAAAGACACTTTTCTGAGGAGGACATACAGAGGGCCCAGAGACATATGAAAGAATGTTCAACATCACTGACCATGTGAGAGGTGCAAATTAAAACCACAATGAGATACAATTTCACACTGGCCAGAATGGCCAACATAATGAAGTCAACAAACAAGTGCTGGTGATATTGCAGGGAAAAGGGAACCCTAGTGCACTGTTGGTGGGAATGCAGACTGGTGCAGCCACTGTGGAAAACAGCATGGAATTTCCTCAAAAAAACTACAAATGGAATTGCCTTTTGACCCAGCAATACCTTTGCTGGGATTATACCCTAAGGACCCTAAAACACCAATTCAAAAGAAACTGCATCTTAATGTTACTAACAGCACAATTTACAATAGCCACATGCTGGAAGCAACCTAAGTGCCCATCAGTAAATGAGTGGATCAAAAAACTATGATACATTTACACAATGGAATACTATGCAGCAGAAAGAAAGAAGGAGCTCTTACCCTCTGCAACAGCACAGATGGAACTAAAGAGCCTTATGCTAAGTGAAATAAGCCAGAAGGTGAAAGACAAATACCATATGATCTCATCTATAAGTGGAACTTAACAAAACAAACAAGCAAGCAAAATATAACCAGAGACATGGAAATATAGAATAAACTGACAGTAACCAGAGGGGAGGGGGAAGAGGGATAACAGTGGAAAGAAGGGGAAGGGGCATGAAGGAACATGTATAAAGGACCCATGAAAAAGGCCAAAGGAGGGTAGGATTGAGGGTGAGTCTCGGTCAGGGTCAGTGGGGAGGGGGAGAGCACTGGGGAGGAAAATGGAGACAACTGTACTTGAACAACAATAAAAAAAGAAAGAAAAAAAGAACCTGAAACACCAATTCAAAAGAACCTATGCACCCCTATATTCATAGCAGCATTATTTACAATAGCCAAGTGCTTGAAGCAGCCTAAATGCCCATCAGTAGATGAGTGGATCAAACAACTGTGGTACATTTACACAATGGAATGCTATGAAGGAGAAAGAAAGGAGCTCCTACCCTTCCTGACAGCATGGATGGAACTGGAGAGCATTATGCTAAGCGAAATAAACCTGGTGGAAAAAGACAAATACCATATGATCTCACCTATTAGTGGAACCTAGTGAAAAAAAAACAAACAGCAAAATAGGACCAGAGACCTGGAAATAAAGAACAAACTGGCAGTGACCAGAGGGAAGGGGATAAGGGTATGACAGAACAAAGAAGGGGAAGGGATATGTCAAGGAACATGAGGACTCATGGGCCCGGACAATGGGGTGGGGTATGACTGGGGTCCAGGGATGGGGAGA
Source organism: Glossophaga mutica (assembly GCA_039655065.1). Taxonomy (NCBI): domain Eukaryota; kingdom Metazoa; phylum Chordata; class Mammalia; order Chiroptera; family Phyllostomidae; genus Glossophaga; species Glossophaga mutica. The sequence goes on along the minus strand of CM077304.1, from coordinate 166,641,991 downwards.
GCAATGGGGAAGTGGTGAGATGACTATAATTGAATAACCATAAAAAAAATTTAAAAAAAGAAAAGAAAACCATAGACATTAAGGATATAGTATGTGTATATATATATATATATATATATATATATATTTTAATTTTTATTTTCATTGTTGATCTTGTACAGTTTTCTGTCTTTTATTCTCACCCGAACCCGCCACCCCAGCCCTCCCCACCTCCCTCCCATTTCCACCACCCCCATAGTTTTTGTCCATGTGTCCTTTATACTTGTTCCTGTAAATCCTTCCCCTTTTCCCCTGAAATTCCCTCCCCTCTCCACTCTGGTGACTTTCAGCATGTTCCCAATTTCCATGTCTTTGGTTATATTATGCTTGTTTGTTTGTTTTGTTGATTAAGTTCCTGTTAAAGGTGAGATCATATGGTATTTATCTTTCACTGCCTGGCTTACTTTGCTTAGGATGATGCTCTCAAGTTCCAAAGGATATAGTATATTTTAAAGTCAGTAGTCGTACACATGAAAACAAACATATGTAACTTTATAAAAATCAAATGTATATATGCTACTTTTTACTTACAAATAATTTTTGAGTTTATATACCTGTTTGCTAAACAACATACAAAAACCACCCTCTAATGTGTTTAATTATAACATTTCTACAAGAAAATTTGTATGAGCAACAACCATAAAAACATATTGTTTTGAAGTTGTTCTTAGCCATCTGTTTCTCTGTTAAGCCACTGAGAATATTTAGAGCCACTTAGATTTTTTCTTTCTCAGAATTAATTAAAAGAAACCTTAGTTTTTTTTATGTGAATGTCCCACTTTTACTCTTCATCTTGACCACATGAGTATATGGTTGACATTTTTCAGGTACATATGTATATTAAAAAACTAAAATCCCTACCTGTCAGAGCTCAGACTTATGGGGAAGACAAACATGAAAATTAACTATTATTATTAGTATAGGTACAATAGGTGTCTACAATAGGTGTCTATATTAAGCACCAGAAAGAATGCAATCAACTGTACATATACATGTCAGGGTGAAGAGGTCTGAGAAGTTTCAGAGTAAGTAACCAATATGCTATTGCTTCCAAGGTAAGATTTAAAGAAAATTACTAAATAAATCATTGTTTAGTGATAATGATTTTGAAACTTCTCCATTATTGTAGTAAAATTATAGCAGCCTAACAACAACAACAAAAAAAACAGATCAATAAACTAACAGACATGTGCAATTTGGTTAATAAAACCATGAAGCAAGAAAAGAAATAAGTAATGGGAAGTATTTGTACAATGTATGGTTCTTCTCCATCCATTAGGGGAGTTTTGTTTTTCTCAGGAAATATCAATATTAATTGAAAATTAATAAGTGTTATGTCAGTAGCTCAACATTTTTTCTTTTGAAAATCACTTTTATAGTGATCAATCTTATGATAGAACAATCAGATAATCCCATAAATTTACCAGAAAATTATGTGAAATGAAGAGGCAAATGAAAACAAAGGGCGGTAGAAAAGGACCAGGAAAATGAAGGTTATTATGTTCCCCCTTACTTGCCCTGCTAATATACACATTTTTTAAAGTCCCACAGTAGTGGATAAGTGAGGATGAGTATTTTCTCTTCTTCTGGATGCTTTGAAATCAGTGAAAACTTACACACAGACACACACACTGAAAGGGAGTGGGTAGAGATCGAGTGTGTGAGGAATAAAAAAATCAGACTTTTGAACCCAAACTATAGTCATACCAATGGCCCAGAAAATACAAATGTTTTTAATGTATTCAGCATGACGGAAGGACATTTTGAGCATTTAACTGGTTAAGGAGTTAGGTGACATCTGATGTTAAGCAGTGACTTTCAATATTTGCAGGTGCTTAAATAGGAAAACCTTTCTATTAAGAGTGATTTTTATTGTAAATCATTTTCTGAGTTTTTCAGAGATTCCAAACAGTGAAACAAATGCAAGAGGCTGGTATCATCATCACTCAACTGATTAAAAATAGAATTGAGAATTCATTTATTATATAAAATCCATGGCTATGCAATTTAAAATACCATCTAATCATCTTGTCCAAGGAATCAATAATTGAAATGTGTTGAGACTTAACTCTCATAATATCTTGCAGGATGAAAGTTAATAAGCCATGAATGGGAGGTTTTCTCTTCACAAGCCAGGGGTTTTGAGAGTCAAGAGTCTCCAATGGTAGTAAGTGTTTTGCAAGGTTATCTCTTTTAGGTTTACTTGAAAGATATTGGGCACTTCTCTTACCATGTAGGTCACCAAGATAAGACAACTGCAACAATAAAAAACAAATAATAAAAGCCATTTTATGCAAAATGACTTGTATTTTGAGTGACGTTCATCATGACAAGCTTCCTTCAGAATTAGCCCTCATTCTCCTTGTGTATTCTTCACATTCAATTTGTCCTGAATCAGGACTGGCAATGATAATTTTTATGGTATTAATGAAGTGCAACAGATGGATTTGAGAGAAAGAGTGCACAATCTGAAGGTGAAGTAGGTATTCACTAAACTTGAAAGTAGATATGTTCTATACCTCTCATCTGTAAACATTGTAAAGTAATATAGAGATTTGGGGACATTCAGATTCAAATATAAATTAAGTTGGCTTGTCAGATATACTACCACAATGATTTTTATTAAGATCTTATGTGAGTTTTAGAAGAACCAGCTCTCCTACTGATAACAGCTTTACCAAGATGCATTTAATGATCTGAATCTCACTGAAGAATGTTTATAGCAACTTGACACAAAGGGGAAGTCTACCATGAACTCTTATTTTAGTTGCCTATCAAGAGAGAATCACTAAACTTCTATTCCCCAGAATTCTATGAAGAACAGATGTTTCTGTTACCTCATCCATTATTGCCCTAGTCCCTCCAGAATGCTTGGAAGAATGAGCCAGAGGCCTGGATAGAATTATATGGACTAAAATGTATCTTAGAAAATCAAGTTTTCTAGTAAGCTAGGTTTGAAAATATCTGCAATATGTTTTCATTGTAGATTTAAAAATCAACATTTAACAAGACTAAAAATGAAAGATAAAGGACCAAAGCATTAAGGCCTGTGCCAGGTTTGTAATTTCTTTTAAAGAGAAAATCAGTTAGCTGTCACAACCCAGATGGATGAGCATAAAGCTAAATAATCTCCAAGCAGTGAGCAAGTCTTGAGAGAAGGCTTTTCCTACCCTGCCCCATGCATCAAGAGAAACTTCTGCCCAGATTTACATTTAGCAAGGACCTCACCTGCCGTTTACTGACCCCTTCCAATAGGCTCTGTCAGTTTTAAAGGGACTACAAAAAGGCATTATAATGTATGATTATTTATTAGCTGCTCCAGATTTCTAGGTCTCCTTAAATAATAAAAATCATAATTATAACATGTAGCTCTTTACTACAGTTTCTTTCATCCAAACTCTTGGTCTCACACTAACCTCAGATTTTATTATGCATGTACTGCTTGTCAAATGTGGGGGATAGAGCAGTGAGAATGTAGCCAGTGCTCCATGGAGCTTATATTCTAGAGGAGGAGACATGCAAATGAGAGAATGGATAAAGGAAGGTCTGGTAATATGAGCTGTGAAGGCAACAAAAGTAGGTGATGCTGCTAGGCACTGAGAACAATTGGATTGGAGGGGAAGAGTACTACTCTGACTAGATCATTTGAAAGACCAGATACAGAAATGAGGTAATTTCTGATTGATGGGAAGGGGAAAGTGAAGGACTGATCTGGTTAAGATAGGGTTAAACAAAGGAAAGATCATGAAAAAACCCTGGGGTAGTTCCATGCTTAGGTGTGCCAAAGATAAACAGGTAGCCAGTGAGTGCAGAAAGCCCAGAGCACCTTGTATGATATGAAATCAGAGGAATAGGAAAGTCACATTATGAAGAGATTTTAGGTCTGAAATTTAAAATCTGATGAAGCCACTGATGGATTCTGTGCTCAGGTATGACTTGATGTAACTTGTCTCTCTAACTGCATGTGAATAATTAATTGTAAAGGAAGCAAAGAAAGTGAAGGTTGGAAGCCAGGTGACCAATACTGGAGGCTTGTTCTGAGGACAGTAGAGGAAATGGATAGGATGAATTCTAGCAGGAAAGCTAATATGACTTACTGGTCAGTTGATTGTAGGAGCTGGTATGTCTCAAGAGTTCATAGATCCTTGTATAATAACTACCTTTAAGAGCAATTATGTACGTACTTTTTGTATTTTTCTACCTAATCCAAGACAAAAGATAATGAAGTTTAAAATTTTGTTTTCAGTGAATGAAACAAAGGAAAATTTTGAACATTGTAATTACATGAAAGTCTTCTCCAGTTAAGAGAATCTGATTAGTAAAAATGAAGAGCAGCCTATATAAGTGAAGAAAAAAATCTCTCATTTTCAAGTTATATTTGTTCCTAATAAGAACATATATTCAGACAAATCTCAGGAATAAAACAATAATTAATGAAAACAATATAAGCAAGGTTAGTGACACTGCCTAATTCCAATAATAATAGAACTCTCCAGGAATTTCAACAATCTAAAATGAACAGAGTAACTTATTATATTTTTTCTATATTAGTAAAATTTTTGAAGATATCTCAAATAATGATTTATTTAAAAGGGAAAAAAGGAGTTAGCAGTCAAATGTGGGGTGCACATAGACCACTGTGGTTAGGTGAGGTGGAGAAGAAAGAAAATCAGGGAAAGTTGCATTTTCTTTCTTGGAGAAAAACAGATATTAATTAGGTGTTTTCTTTTAATTTTTATTATTTCTCATTGCAATAGTATAAATTTTTTAGGATTATTAGTTTTGTAAAAGATTTTTGCACAAACAACTTTTAGTATCTATAGACATTGTCTTATTTTTTACTGGTTTAAACACATTTTTTCCAAATAAAAACAATAAATAATAAAAAAGAAAATTAGCAAAAACACATGCATGCACCATAGTTCTAGGCTTCATTTTTACCCCTGGATCTAGAAAGAGCTAGCACATAGCTTTTAACTTAGAGTTTTATGAGTTTAATATTTAAACATCAGTTTCTTGAGTAGTAAAATCTAAAAAATTATTATTTTGGAGGTAATTGGTATTTTCAAACATTTGGCCTATTCATAAATTTAAGGAAAATACGAGATCTATCCAGAAGGTATCCAGCCATGTAATATGGAGAATAGAGATGTTTATTGAAGAAGATACAAGATACAAGGAACATTGCACATAGGATAATGATGCTTCAGTCCCTTTCAAAGTAGGCACCTTGGGACCTCACACAGTTCTCCCAGTCGACCTATTGTATTTTCCTGAATCTCATCTAGGGTCTGAAATCTCTTCCCTTTCAAAGGTGACTTTAGTTTTGGGAAAATCTAGAAGTCCAGGACACTAAATTTGGATTCTAGGGGGGCTGCGTCACTTGAATGATTTGATATTTCACCAAAAATCTCTGCATGAGATATGATGCATGGGTGGGTGTGTTGTCTGATGAAACTGCCAATCGCCAATTGCCAATAGCTGAGACCTCCTGAATCATTGGAATAGTTTCTTCAGGGGAATGATCAAGCTTAAGGCAAAATTTGATGCAGATTTGTTGGTCTGCTCACTCAGTTATTTTGAATGTGATAGCCACACAGTTCACATGCTTACTCAATGGCATCTACAGCTCACACTGACTAGTACAATGAAGTTGTCATTGTTCATGCATGTGCATTCCAGTCCACTCTCCTTGACTGCCAGGTTACATCAATGTCTCGCAAATCATTTTCATTATATTAATGGCTGGATTTTTTTCTGGACAGATCTCCTCATATTTTAGCAAGAAAGTGAAACACAACTATTTATAAAATCATAAAAAAGATTCAAAGTAAAGCATGTTCCAAGAATGAACTATAAGTAATTTTGTCATTATAAGGTCTCCTTTGCTGACTCTCAAATCTTTTTCTCTATCTTCTACCAGCTGAATAAATGAAAGACATATTTAGCACTGTCTGTAGTAACCATATTCTCATGCTTTCAAGAAAGCAAGTGTAACAATACATAACAAAGTTATAAAAATAAAAATAATAAAAACTTGGTGTAAGAATTTATATCTATCCTGGGATAGCTGAATAAGAAGATAGCATACTCTTTTGTTTAGTTTACTGAAGTGTATAAAGTAAATAAAATACCCCTGGGTACCTTGGATTAAAATCAAGAGAACAAATAAACTACATTTAGAAGACAAAAATAAGGGTACATCCCAAAGTAAACTTAAATCCCACTATAAGAAGCCTTTATCCATTCATTATTGTGAATTACACACTTTTTATGTACTCTTTACTTTACACTCATAAATTCTAAGTTTGAAGTGAGAGAAAAATATGGGAATGTTTGGGTATGACAAAACACGAAAATTTGGATAATTTTTATTTAAATAGAGTATTAGCAGCACAAGATGTTTTGAGAATAAGTAATCATCTTGCAAACTCTTGTTGGAGATAGTTGACACTCATTAGTAGAGTTTTTGCCACCATCAAAGCTAAATTATCAGTGACAGTAAAGCTAACTGGGATCTCTGTAAAGGAACACAGTTGGGACTTGTCTCTAGCAAAATGCAGTATGCTCTTCGAAAGGTAGGGGTCCTTCCAAAGGGGATTATATCTTGCCAAAAAACTCATTTGTATGAGCTTCCCCCCTCACAAGCTCCCCAGCAACTTTCCTCTTTGCTTGGCACCACACAGCATCAACACGTGATGTTTTGGACTGGTTGATTGAGTTCATTGAACATAAAGCCTTGGCAGTGGCAATTATCCTGGCAGTGGCGGAAGCCAGGAAACACATACCAGTAAATGGATCTCATTTTGATCACTGTTCGTAAGGTTTGCTTGATTTAGCCCATATTATACTAAGCTCCAACCTGACAGCAAGACTCTGCATTGACTTGCCATGCTCAACAACAGTACTGAGGTTGAACTTTGGTTACATTGCCAACATATGGTTTTCTGTAACTTCCTTTTTAATTTATTTTTTCTTCTATTTTTGTTTCTTTGTTAAGATTCAATTATAAAGTTGAACAGGCTCAACTTTAATTTTTACAAACTGTACAATACTACAACCATTTCTATTTGAATCTTAAGATACCTTTAACAGAATTTTAAAATAGAGATTAAAGATCATTATTCTGAAATAGATAAGTAGTTTCTTGCTCCATTAACTTTTCATGTAGTCTGAATATTTTTTGCCTATACTCGTTTTTCCTTGAAGATAGTAGCACATATTCTTTATCTAGTTGGGTTAATATAGTTAAAATACTTAAATTGAACATAATATATACTCAAGAGCTACTAGTTTTTGCTTCTGTTTTAACTAATTACATATTAGTATATTTGTTAATATTTGTCTCAACCTTAAACTAAGATCCACTGGTGGTCATTTGCCATTTATTTGTATTCAGAATGAATGGCAAATATATTGTGCTCAATAATATCTGTCAACCTATAGCAAATCATCATCATCAACTGTTATCATGAAAAATACTGCACTATTATTACTATGAAAATTATGCTTTAATAGTAAAACTTCAGAAAAACAGAAATAGTCCCTAATAGAGGGCATATTTACTAAGTGGTGGCTAGAAATGGGTGACATAAAAATGGGAAATGACTTATGAACTCTACATCTTTGCACACTGATCAGAAAGAAAGACAAACAGAAGTAGACACATAATTGAAACATGATATTACAGGTTTTAATTAAATGTCATAACCAGTTTTTAATTTGTTCTGGGAGTTGTTAAAAATTTCACAGATTCTATTTTCCACTTGAGACACAGAGACTACCCCCTAAAAAAACTTTATTAAGTATCTATTATATACCTGGTACCATAGTCAAAAATTTATAGTGCTCATCTGTATACTATACCAAATAAATGTTACTATACCTTTTGTTTGTTTATTTTTATTAAATTTATTGGAATAACATTGGTTGATAGGACCCTGTAGGTTTCAAGTGTACATTTCTATAATACATGATCTGTATATTGCATTGTGTTCGCACCACCCAAAGTCGAATTATCTTCTGTCACCATATGTTTGGCCATATTTGGCCCCCTTTACTTTATAGCACCTTCTATGCCCTTCTCTCCAGTAACCACCACACTGTCATTTCTACGTCTATGAGTTTTAGTTTTATATCCCACATATCAGTGAAATTATATAGTTCTTACATTTTCCTGACTGACTTATTTTGCTTAGCATGATATTCTCAAGGCACATCTATGTTGTTGCAAAAGGCAGTATTTGATTTTTTCTTATGGCTGAGTAGTATTCCATAGTATATGTGTACCACTTTTTCATCAAATCAAATGACACTTTTGTTATCTCTACGTCTTGGCCATTGTGAAGATAGAGGTGCATATATCTTTGTGAATGAATGTTTTCGGGTTTTCCATGTAGATATCTAGAAGAAAGATTTCTGGGTCATATGGCAACTCTATTCTTAATTTTTTTGAGGAACCACCATAGTTTTCCACAGTGGTTATACTAGTTTACAGTCCCACCAGCAGTGAATGGAGGTTTTCTTCCACAACCTCTCCCACATGTTATTACCTGTTTTGTTAATAATAACCATTTTAACAGGTGTGAGGTGGTAGCTCTTTGTAATTTTAATTTGTATGGCCCAAATAGCTAGTACATCTTTTTTATATATCAGTTGGCTCTTTGTATCTTGGGAGAGGTGTTTGTTCAGGTCCTCTGCCCATTTTTTAATTGGATTATTTGTTTGTTGTTGAGTTTTATCAATTCTTTATATATTTTGGATAATAACCTCTTGTTGAAGCTGTTGTTTGCAAATATCATCTCCCGTTTGGTTGGTTTCCTTTTCTTGGCTTGTTTTTTTGTTTGTTTGTTGCTGTGCAGAAGCTTTTTAGTTTGATATAGTACCACTTCTTTGTTTTTGCCTTTGCTTCCTTTGCCTTTTAGGTCAAATTCATAAAATCTTCTATAACATAATGGTTCAAAAATTAAGCAGCCAGGTTTTCTTCTACATAATTTATTGTTTCAGATTTATATTTAGGTCTTTGATCCATTTTGAATTAATATTTGTACATGGGGATTAACTGTAATCAAATTTCATTCTTTTAATTTGTCTTTCCAATTTTCCCAGCACCATTTATTGAAGAAACTTCCTTTTCACTATTGTGTGTTTTTGGCTCCTTCATAAAAAATTATTTGTCCATATACATGTGTTTTTATTTCTGGCTCTCCATTCTATTCCATTGATCTATGGGTCTGTTCTTCTGCCGATACCATGTTATTTGATCATTGTAGCTCTGCAGTATAATTTGAAGTCAGGTAGTGTAATACCACCAGCTTAATTTTTTTTTCTCAGAATTCCTTTGGTTATTTGGGGTCTTTTGATTTTTATTCTTTTTCTTTAGAAAATGACATTGATATTTTGATAGGGATTGCATTAAATCTGTGCATTGCTTTGGGTAGTAGACCATTTTAACTATATTGATTCTTCCAATCCATGAACACAAAATATATTCCCATTTCATTGTGTTTTTTCAATTTCTTTTTAATAACGCTTTCTAGTTTTTAGTATACAAGTCCTTCATATTCTTTGTTGATTCCTAGGTATCTCATTCCTTTGGTTGTAATTGCAAAAGGAATTGCTTTTTTAAAATTGTTGTTCAAGTACAGTTGTCTCCATTTTCACCCCACCATGCCCCCCACCCCATGCTTCCCCACCTCCCACCCTCGAATCTACCCTCTTTGACTTTGTCCATGTGTCCCAAAAGGAATTGCTTTTATTTTCATTTCTATTTCTTGTTTTATTATTAGTATATAAGGAAGCAGTGAATTTTAGTATATTGATTTTGTATTCTGCAAATTTACTCTATTTGTTTATTGTTTCTAATAGTTTTCTGGTGAAGCCTTTAGAGTTTTCTGTATACCGAATCATGTTATTTGCAAAAAGTAACACTTTTACTTCTTCATTCTCAGTCTGGATGTTTCTTTCTCTTGCCTGGTTGATCTGACTAGGACTTCCAGAACTACACTGAATGGTAGTGGTGAGAGTGGGCATCCCTGTCTTGTTCCTGATTTTGAAGGAAAGATTTTCAGTTTGTTGCCACTGAGTATGATATTGGCAGAGGGTTTGTCATATATGGCCTTTACTATGTTGAGGTACACTTTCCTATACCCATTTTATTGTGTTTTAATCATAAATGGATGTTATATCTTATTAAATGCTTTTTCTGCATGTATTTACAATATAATATGATTTGATCTTTTGTTTTGTTAATGTGATGTATTACATTAATTGATTTGCCTATGTTTAACCTACCTTATACCCGTGGAATGAACTCCACTTGATCATGATGTATTATGTTTTTGTGTATCATTATGTTCAATTTGTTACTATTTTGTTAGGATTTTTGCATCTGTTTTCATCAGAGACATTAGTCTGTAGTTGTGTGTGTGTATGTGTTGTTATCCTTGCTTGATTTTTGTATCAGGGTTATGTTGGTTTCATAATATGGGTTAGGAAGTATCATGTCTTCTTAAATTTTTTGGGACACATTGAGAAATATGGGTATCAAATCTACTTTGAATGTTTGATAGAATTTACTAGTGAAGCCATCTGGTCCTGGACTTTCTTTTAGAGAGATTTTTGATGTTTATTTTAATTTCCTCACTGTTTATTTGTCTATTGAGATTTTCCACTTCTTCATGTTTCAGTCTAGGAAAGTTATATATTTCTAGGAACTTATTTAATTTGGTGGCATATACTTTTTCATAGTATTCTGGTATGATCCTTTGTATGTCTGTGATGTCTGTGGTAACTTCTCTTTCATTTCTCATTTTGTTTATATGCGATCTTGTTAGTAAGTCTAATCAGGGTTTTGCCAATTTTATTAATATTTTCAAAGAACCACCTCTTTATCTTATTAAATTTTTTGTATAATCTGCTTGTTCTCTGCTTTATTTAATTCTGTTCTATATTTTGTTATTTTCTTCTGTTGGGTTTGGGTTTCCTTTGTCATTTTCTAGTTCTTTAAGATGTAATGAAATGTCAGGTTGTTTACTTGGGATTTTTCTTGTTTCTTGAGATAGGCCTGTAATGATATAAATTTACCTCATGTTACTACTTTTGCTACATCCCAGAAGTTTTGATATATTGTATTGTCATTTTTGTCTTCCCCTACATATATTTTGGAACGCTTCACGAATTTGCGTGTCATCCTTGCGCAGGGGCCATGCTAATCTTCTCTGTATCGTTCCAATTTTAGTATATGTGCTGCCGAAGCGAGCACCCCCTACATATATTTTGATCTGACCTTTAATGTCTTCTTTGGCTCACTCATTTTTTAGTAGGTTGCTGTTTAATCTTCACGTATTTGTGGGTTTCTTTACTTCCATTTTTGAAGTTGATTTCAGATGCGGACACCGGCTAGCAGTGTCCATGTCATTATGGATGAAATAAAACATTCACATGGACTACCAAGTCCAGTGGAGGAAAAAGGACGACAGTGTGGCTTTTCTTTCAAGGGGTGCAAAAGCCGTGGCCTCTGCCATGACAGGCCTTTATTCTAATATCTCCTCACATTACAAGATGATCCTCACTCACTCTGCACCAGTTACAACAAAGGAGCCAATGCCCCTAATCACATCACAGAAGAAGGATATTAGCAAACGAAAAGGCAAAAGTGGTTGAGCCAGTTACATTAGTCCCTGCAAGGTTTAGCACTGCAGGGTGAGGGAGTGTTAGCAAGAAGCAAGTCTTCAAACAGCTGAGGTATATTGCAAATCTGATTCCCCAGGAGAGAACCTATCTGTGGGCATGGGTCCTGTGCATCTCCAAGTGGGAGCTGGGCCCACGCCACGCAGAAGGGTCTGCCACAGATTTCTAATTTCAAAGCTTTGTGGTCAGGAAATATGCTTGGTATAATTTCAATCTTCTGGAAATTGTTGAAGATAGCTAGTTTTGTGACCCAACATATGGACTATCCTTGAGAATGCTCCTATGTTCTGGAGAAGAATGTATAATCTGATGTTCTGGGAAGAACAGCTCTGTTCAAATGTCAATTATGTCCATTTGGTCTAATGTGTCATTTAAGAATGGAGCACTAAGGTCCCCAACTATGTTTGTGTGTTTTTTTTTCAATTCCTCCCTTTAGTTCTGTTAGTAGCTGCTTTATATAGTTTGGTGTTCCTTGAGTGCATGAACACTGAGAAGTGTTATGTCTTCTTGATGTAGTCCCTTTTATCATTATAAAATATCTATCTTTGTCTCCTGTTATCTTTGTAAACTTGAAATCTGTTTTGTCATATATAATATGTCTACACCTGCTTTTCTTTGGATGTTATTTGTTTGAGGAATCATTATACACCTTTTTACTTTGAATCTAGCTTTGCTTTTGCAGCTGAGATATGTTTCCTGAAAGCAACATATGGTTGAGTTTTGTTTTTTGAACCAATCTGGTACTCTGTGTCTCTTTTTTGGTGAATTCAGTTAATATATGTTTAAGGTAATTATTGATGTATGAGGATTTCCTGTAGACATTATATCTTTTGTTTTCTGGTAACTCTGTGCCTCCTTTGATCTTTTTATACTTTGTATTTTTGTCTGTTGTTTTTGTTGGTGATATTCTATAGTTCTTCCTTCTATTTCTTCTTTTTTTAAGGTGTGTGTCTGTTATTTTCTGTGTGTGTGTGTTTGTGTGTGTTGTGTATGTTCGGTTACAGTTAGGTTTATGTAAAAGCAAGTTTCATGTATGCAATAGTCCTTTTTCTTTTGAATTTATCTAATACCCACACCCCTTTCAAATTTAGACCTCTACCACTCCCATTTTATATTTTTTTCTCATAAAATTCCCTGTTAATGCTGTAAATTTGTTGATGACCTTACTCATAATTTTGTGATCTTTTGTTCTTTGTTTCAGGTAGAATAACCTCCTTAAGTATTTTCTTCAGTGGGTGTCATCTGGTGATAAATTCTCTCAGCTTCAATATGTCTGAAAGTGTTTATTTCTCCGTCATATTTGAAGGAAAATTTTGTTGGATATATTATTCTTGGCTGGTGACATTTCCCTTTCAATTGTTTGAATATTTGGTTTTGTTGCTTTCTGGCCTGTAGAGTTTCTGCTGATAACCTAATGTGCTTTTCTTTATAGGTTACTTTTCCCTGGCTGCTTTGAGAATTCTTTCTTTGTCATTAATTTTTGACAGTTTAATACAATGTGCCTTGGAGATTGCCTCTTTGAATTAATGTAACTAATTTCTCTGTTTACTTCTTGGATTTGAGGATCTAGCTCTTTCTATAGGTTTGGAAAGTTCTCATCAACTATTTGTTTGAGTAGGCTCTCCATGCCCTTTTCCCTCTCTTCTTATGGTATATCTATTATTTTTTTAATTGCTTTTTCTGATAGAGTCAGAAAGTTCTCATAGAATTCTTTTATTTTTTTATGTTCAAGTCTTTCTTATCTTCTCCCTACACCATTTCTAGATTTTTACCTTTGATTACCACTAATTCTTTTCTCCATCGGTCGATTCTATTTCCTGTGCTCACTAGCTCATTCTTTATCTCTTTTATTGAGTTCTTCATCTCTAGAATTTCTGTTTAGTTAGTTTTTAAAGTTTAATCGCTTTGGTAAAGTACTCTTTTAGGTTGTTAATTTGTTCTCTTAGTGCATTAAATTGCCTTTCTGTATTTTCTCTGTGTGTGTATTTTCTGGAACTGTAATCCTGCATTCTTCTGTCATTTATATCACATACTTCTATGTATTTGAGTTTGTTTTCTGGAGATATTTCTAATTTTCTTTGTGGGAAGCCTTGCAACATTGATTATTCATGGTATTTTATGGATTTTTTTTCCTGTCTAGGCATCTATGTATGAGTGTCACTGTTTAGCTGGTTAATTTGACATCTTTCTCTGATTTTCCAATGGGTGGTGATGAATCACAAGTTTGTAGCTCTGTGCAATCCCACTGCCGTGTCCTACAGCCAGATGCTGCTATTAGTATAGTGACAATGCATGTGGGTGTGGTGGGCTGGGGTATCCAGCCTACTTCTCTGTTGTTTTACCCTCTTGGTAATGGCAACCAACCTTGGAACTCAGTGATGTTGCCCTTTCACCTCGACCATGGGATTAGTCACGTACTGCACCTTTACTCAGGGAAAGAAACAATTCCGAAGTATCAGTTCTCGGCTTTGCAGATAATGTGCTCCACAACCTGAAACCAAGGGCAAAGGTAGGTGAAGTCTGGGAGGCTACAGGGTGGTAGGTCTCTGTGGCTTTCTTTCTTTGCCTTGAATTCCAACTGCCTGACAACCACAGCTGTGCCCCATTGCAGTCCTTCTCATGTCTTTAGGCTCAGCTGAAATTTGTACTACTCACTCCTGCAGAAATGCCCACCAAATCTCTTAATTCTTCCTGGTTGAAGGAGGTGCCGGCAGCAACCAGATTCCTCCCTGTTTTTATGCTAAGCCCCACCATGAACTGTATATAGAGCTGTATTTGTGGCTCATCCGAGCCTTTCCCCCTTTTTACCCACAATTTTTGCTGCCTCTTGCCCACCTTTAGATTTCCAATGTGTGGATCTCTTAGGCTTGTTTGTACATTGAGCAGAACATTATTTGCTGCGTTATAACTGTTCAAATTGTTGAAACTTGAAGTGGAGAGGCCAAGGGGATCTCTCATGCTGCCATCCTTTGATGTCACTTTACTGATTTCTTTTTTAAAATTTTAAAATTCTGGTTAGAATTTTTTGTTACTTTGTGGCTTAGTTAATAAGTGCCTGAACATGATTAAAACAAGAAAGGTCATATGGATACTTAACATTTTGTAATGGCTTTTATAATGTGTCTATGGGACTAAGCTACAGACCATAGTTATTCAATAAAACATTAATCTATGTGTTGCTCTGAAGGTATTATGTGATTAATGTAAATGTATTATGTGAACATAAATGTGATTAAAAGCCATAGAGAGTTAACCTTAAGATTATCTTAAGTCATATAGTTAAATTTGATTCACTTCATTTAAAGCACTTAAAATCAGAGGTTTCTCTGAAGAAGAAATTTCATATGTAGACAACAATGTTAGCACATGCTTAAGAGTCATAGCCTGACCTTTCTGATGGCTTGCCCTATGAATTTTAGACTTGTCTATATAGCCTCAAAAATCACATAAGCCAATTCCTGAAGTTACATGAAATCTCTTAATATGTTTATACTACTGGGTATACATCTCTGGTTGAATCTTGATTGACACAATTTTTTTTTTTTAACCTAGAAGTACAGAACTGCTCTAACAGTTATCTAAAATTGTGAAAGTGCTTTTGGAGTTGGGCAATGAGAAGAGGCTGGAAAAAGTTTGAGGAAGATAATCTTTTCAAACATACAGAAACAAACCTGGATTGCCTTGAACATACTATTAGTAGAAATATGTGTGTTAATAACTACTAACAATGACTTGGAAGATAATGAGGACTATGAAAGAAAAAAAAACAAATCATTTTAGCAAAGAAATACCTATGTTGTAATATGCAAACTCTTAGTAGATTTATGGCCGTTAAATGTGCTGCTGGTGAGGACCCAGGAAAAAAAATAAGAAGCATTACATTAGAAACAAAGAAAGGGGAGATTCTTCCAATACAATGGCAGAATTATGCTGTATAAAGTTATGTGGAAAGAAGAATTTGGAAGCAATAAAATTAGACGTTTAACCGAAGAGATTTTCAAAACAAATTTGTGAATTTGAGGCACTGTTTCTTCTTGCTGCTTACAGTAAAATGCAAAAGAATAGAGATGAAATAAGAAAAGAATGATTAAACACAGAGGAACCAGGACTTGATCTTTGGGACATTCTCAGGTTATTCAAATTATACAAGAACCTCAAATTAAGGGATTTCTCCATCAGAAAAGTAGGCTATAGAGATAAAAAGTCAGGAATGTGACTATACAACCCCTATCTAATACCCCAGGAATATAAGTATGTCAGAATATTTAGTAGCTAATGTTTGTTGTGTGACCCATACATTTCATCAGCCAATTAATCAAAACACACACACACACACAAAGAGTTTGGATGATCTAGAAAAGATCTGCGCAGGAGACTCTTTTCTACTGGAGTCAATCTTCATGAAATACATAAGAAACCCATAATATCCTTGAGAATGTTGTACCAAAAGAACACTGCCAATTTGGACTAAAAATGTAATCAAAGACACAGGTTCAGCGGCCTGCTGCAAACAAAGCCAAACTAGTGAGACAAGTGCTGGTGCAAAAGGAAAGGTTTATTTAGGTTCCTTATGTAACAAAGGGGCTTTGCAAATACGATTTAAGTAAGGATCTTGAGATGAAGAGATTGTTTTGAATTGTGTTGAAAGATCCAATGTAATCACAAGGGGCCTTAATACAGTACCAGAGATAAATGGAGATTTGACTATGGAAGAGGTCAGAATGATGCCATGTGAGGAATGTGAGAAGGACTCAATTTACCTTTGCTAGCTGTGAAGATAAAGGATGGGGTTTATGAGTTAAGGGATGTGAGCAACCTCCAGAACCTGGAAAAGGCAAGGAAAGTTATGCTATCCAGAGATTACAGAAAAGAATGTAGTTCTGACTTAAAATCTTTATTTTAGCTTATTTAAACAATGTCAAACTTTTAACCTATAGAACTATAAGATAGTAAAGTTTTATTAAGTGTGGTAAGAGCCAATACTGATTTATGGTATTAAGCTAATGTGTGGCTGAATAATAACGAACTTGGAAAGGAATCAAGTTTGAAATTTGGTGGCAAGGAGGCCTGGGAGAGAGATATGTAAATAGACCTCTTTGAATGGGCAAAGAACATGAAGATACTTGAGTCTCATGTGAATGTTTCCCAAAGGGTTATCCTAGAAAAGGAGGATCATAACAATCAACTGTACAAAATAACCTATTCTGTGGATATCAGTCTCTTTCCCCAGCATCTCTTCTCATCACCCAATAGGCTTATGAACAAAGTGGCCATGGTTGCAGGGATGGAGATTATGCATGGTCTTAGTAACATAAACTTCCATTCACCAAAGCTGACCTGGCTACAGCCACTGTTGCATGCCCAGTCAGCCAGCATCAGAGACCATTACTGATTCACTAATAAGACATCATTCCCTGGGAAGATCAGCCAGCAACCTAGAGATAGGTTGATTACATTACAACACACCCTTCATGGAAGATGCAGCACTTTGCTCTTACTAAAATAAACAATTACCCTAAATATTAATTTTCCTCCTATAAACACAATGCTTCTTTGAAAACCACCACCCAAAGATTTACAGAATGCTATCTATTATCATGTTACTTCACATGTCTTTGCCTCTGATTATGAAAATTTCTTCACAGGAAATTAAGTACAGCAATAAGTCCATGTTCATGGAATTCCCTTGACTTGCCATGTTTCTTATTATCCTGAAACAGCTGGCTTTCCAGAATAGTGAAATAGCTTTTTGAAGACTCAATTATAGTGCCAAGTAGGTGGCAATATCTTGAGGATTTTGACAAGCTCTAGGATGCTATATATGTTCTTAATTAACATCCAATATATAACGCTTTTTGTCCCATAATCAGGATACACAGGTGCAAGATTAAAAGGTAGTAGCACCACTTGCTCTTACCCATGGTGACCCACTGGCAAAATATTTGCTTCCTATCTCCACAATCTTAAGCTCTGCTGATATAGAGGTCTTAGTTTTAAAGGAAAAACTGCATCTCCTAGAAGACATAACAATAGCTCCATTGAATTGAAAATTGAGACTATGAGAGGGTCACTTGGGCTCTTCAAGCTTAAATATCAATAGACAAAGAAGTAGTTTACTGTGTTGGCTAGGGTGCAAGGTAAACTGGTTTGCTGTTATACTATGGAGTTAAGGAAGAGTATGTTTGGAAAACAGGAGATCCCTTATGCCATCTCTTAGTGCTACCATATCCTATGATTACAGTCAATTGAAATCTTCACCAACACAATTCAGGCAGTACTGCTATTGGTAAAAACACTTTGGGAATGAAGTTTCTGGATTATGCTACCAAGTGAAGAATGATGACCAGCTAAGGGCAAAGAAAATATGGAATGTGTAATGGAAGAAAGCAATTATAAATACCAGCTGTGGTCACATTACCACTGTAGAAACAAAGATTATAGTCATTATGAGTATTTCTTATTTTATTATGAATGTTTGTATATAAATTGTGGGGCAAAAGTAGGTTTATAGTTGTGTGTATGCAATACATAATTTTTAATATTATTATTTACTAATTATGGTATTATTTTCCATAAAAGCAACTGTAAACCTCACCCTTTTGTTTTCTTCCATTTGTTATTCCTTTATCATTTAACACATAATGCATTAACAATAGTTAAATTTATCTCATAGTATTTAAGCTGAAAGATATTAAATGAAGGGAGTGAACATCACCCAAGAACATTTCACTCTTTTCTTGGGAAAGGGTTCATTTTTGGTTGTACCTAAGACAGTTGTATAATGTCCAGCATAGTCCACCATAAATATAATTTTGTTACTGTCTTTATTTGGAGATCTTAGAGATTAAGATTTAAGGCAATATGTTTCAAAGAGATAGGTATCTTGAAGCTTGAGTTGTAATAGTCTTTCATATGTGTCCACTTGGTTAACCTACAGTACTTACTAGTTATTTAATCAAATACAAATCTAGCTATTGAAGTATAGGTATTTTGCTGATGTGCTTAAAGCCCATAGTCAGTTGAAAGTGAACACTCTGGAAGAATTAATAAAGGAGCAAAGCTGGGGATTTTCTGAAAATTGAGAAATTGCATGGATATATATAGTACAATTTAAAGGCAGTGTTGGGAGGTGAGAGGAGGTGACTCATTCAGCCCTGATGTAGTACTTCACGGTTAAAATGTAATGTTCATCTGAGGAAGAGAAGTAGAGAATGGCTAACGTAAGCTACAGGTTATAATAAATGGCATGAAGACAAAATTGGTTGAGGTCAGAGAAAAAGTTGACATGAAAAGATTAGAAGCATTGGTTCAGTATTTGAGAATATTAGATACATGGAATTAAAAGCAAGATTTTGCTGAGCATTGATTTTGATGTAGAAGATGAAGAAGAGTACTGAAGAGAAAGTAATAGCACTCTGCTGGTTGGATTAAAAAGCTGTATATATAGAAGTAAATACCACCAATGTGAAAATTTTAAAAATAATATTATGACAAATAGTATCTATAAAATAGCCAGTACCTGCATGAATAGCTGTGAACACTGTCATTCATAAAGAACCTATACCTTCACATTTTAGAGCTACAAAGGAGAAAACTAGTTTCATCTTATTACCTTAAAAATGAGGGAACGGAGGCCCAAGCAGATGACATCGTCAGTGTCACAGAGCTAGTTCAAGGTGGCAGAACTAATAGAATTCAAACAGTTTGTTTTCTGTTCCTTTCAGTGCCAAGCTAATTCTCCACATTCTTAGTTTAACTGGTAGAATGGTGGAGTGGTTAATAGAATTGGTTCTCAGACCAAACAACCTGGACTCAAATCCTGAATACATTCAAGATATGGTAAGGAATCTATTTAGAAAATCAAATATAACAAGTAATTTTTAAGTAAATAATAAGATTAAAAAGCTATCAGACAGAAGCATTTAATCAGTGACTTAAGAGAAGCATTTAATCAGTGACTCATTTCTTAATGTTGCATCTTCAATGACAATTGGATTCTGGAAAAATACAAACTACATCCTGGGGGCTCTTTCTATGATGGGAATAATTATGAAGGTATTCCCAAGCAGAAAGTCCAGATAAGTGGTCAGAAAGGGAGGGTTGCAAAACAGCTGTATATTTTGGGGTAGCTGGAGGGATAGTTAAAAAGCCTATGAGCTGTTGATAGATAAAACGAAACACAGCAGGAGAACAGTTTCAGCCTCAGTATGCAAAAAAAAAAAAAACAGGGACTGGGAACCATAGCATAATGTTCAAATACTCAAATGAAGAATCATTAGACTTAAATAGACCTACAAGGGCCAATGGAACTCGGATGAAACCTCTCAGTGGCATCACTGACTTCTTGAGAGCAAGTAAAAGTAAAATGTATTTAAAATACTAAGCTCTGTGACAACCTTTCTCTGGATACAGCTCCATGAGAATGGCTTTCTGAATGGGTGGAACAATTGGCTGACTCAAGCTGAACAAGACTCCACATGGTTTTGGTGTAGGAGTTGCATCAGTGAATCACGAAATGCAGTTAAGGAATTAACTGTTTATGTTGCAGGGTACTAAGAATTTTTGTATTTGGCTACATAACATATTTCCTTTCCACAGGAGGTAGTTATGACAAATTAGAAGTCTAAAAATTTTCTGATGGTGTAAAGGCCCAGCTGTCACTGGGGAGACAGTGATCAGATTTCATAGCTGCTTGGTCCCGTGGCGCCACAGAGAGCTCCATATGGTCACCCAAATGTTCCAGCTAAATCCACTGAACATTTCCAAGCTGAGTTTTACTTGAAAAGAATAAAACTCTTCTGGTATGAATTTGTCATTATGGGCCTACCAAAAGAAAGAGTTTTGTTAACTGGCTATGATTTTTTAAAATGGATGAAAATAATTCATTTTAATAATCCACTTAAGAACAACTTTGTACAGCTGACCTGTTATCTTTGTGATAAACAAATAATGGTGAACTCCTGGAAACTTCGAAGAATTTCATTTACATCAATTGTAATACAACTTAAAAACAGTGGACTTTTTAATGGATATACAATGAGTATTTAAAATCTGTGGGAATACTTACATATATGATAATAATTTTATAAACCACTATTCTCTCATTCCCCCAGACAACAATCTCTGCTAAATTGTTAATGTAATTACTAAGTGCCAGGGCACTTGTATGCATGTCAAAAATGTCAGGTAAGTCTTACCTGATAACAAATGACTTATGCATCATTTATTGAGTCTTAAATGGCTATGTCCTTTGATATATTTCATATAAGTAATTTGCTTAGAAACACATCTGGTTCATGAAAGCAAAAACGGTTTTAAAGAAAGTCAGCCCTGTATTTTAAAGTTAAAGGAAGGATACAGTAATCTTGTTATACTACTGCACTGAATCAAGAAAGGTTTCAGTTTTGTAATTCTGTTTGGGGTTTGATGATATAAAGAATGTGACAAAAATCTTCCTCTGAAACTTGTAAATACTGAAAATATAAGCAATGAACCAGATATACCTTTAAAAAATTGTTTCATTTTTATCAAAAACAACAGATCTACTTGATTTTTATAATACATATCAGAATCTACTAGGTTGAGTACTTGTTCTTAATTAAATGTAAATGCAAGTATTTGGTATTTATTTTTGAAAATATAAAATGGAAGTATCAATGAGACTAATTCAAATATTTAATATTTATTCATAGAAATTATTTTACTATTAATTCTTAATCCTATATATCCTAGATAGTTATTAATATTTCTTGTGGTAGCTCTAAACTTATAAAAACAGATAAAATATTATATTTTATTATATCTTACCTTTTATGTTTCTTTGATAGAAACAAAATATGATTTTTGAAATAATCTTAAATTTTTTTTCTGTTTGTGTACAAAGAAAGGTATTGTGGAGAAAATACATTTTCAAACCCCTATAATAAATAGCCAAGTGCCTTTAACTTTACATTTCACCTTGCAGCACACTCAAAATGTTTAATTATTTGAGGATTAATGGAGGTAGTTTATAATTAAGCTGAAGTATGAACTGATGTCATCATCTCAGTATGATGATATACATTTTTATGCCAAAGCACCTGTTGTTTTGGAAGGAAGCAGCTGATATCATTATCTGCGCAGCCAGATAGCCCTGTTTCCTGCTGCTTAAAAAATTATCCTAAGGGTTACCTAAGTTGGAGTAATTCAGCATTTATGTTTTCATACCCAGAAGAGGACAGAATGGAAAAAATGACTTCTTCAGCAATCAGAGGAAGGGAAAGTGAGAGATACGCTGAGAAAAAGAAAGATGGAGAAAAGGGAGAAAGCATTGATGTAGGATATTGCTGCTTGCCTCTGGGATGGCCGTTTCACTTCTAAGAGCATGTGAGGTTTACGAAAGAGTAGAAGAATGGAAGCACCTAATTAATTTTATTAATGTAATAAGTAAAATTTTATATTATCGGAGGAAGTGGAGAGCAACATAAAATTTTATGCTTCAGTACAAAATGTAACATTACTGTTTTTCTAACTACTAATACAAGTGTCTGTATTTCTAAATTTTGTGTATAGAAAATCAATGGCAAGATTCGAGTGACCTAAATTCTCATTTTCTCCTGTCTGTTAGACACCCTGCCCCTGATTTTTTTTTTTTTTTTTAATTGGCTGGCTTGTTGGTCTTTTGTTATACATTGATTAGGGATGAAGGTGAAGGTTTATGCAATATAAACTCTAGCTCCTTTGTAAATATATTAATCAATATACTCAGCTGACTTGTCCCTGGTCTCATCCTGAGATCTTTCAGCATGACACAATTCTACAGTTTCCCATACTGCCAAATCAATATTCTAAATATAATTCGGACCATGCATATTGCTCCTAACTCTTCTATAAGAAGTTGTTGCCAATTCAGTGTTCCCACTGATCAAACATAAGTTCTTCCCAACTTAGTTCTTCCTTTTTTTTCTATTGATACTCATGGTCCTAATCAATACTATGTATCTTCCATGTTTTCTTCCATACAATCTTGTTTTTTTCCTCCTCACAGGCTTTCTCCCATAACCCCTGAGGGTACTTGTTATTATTTCCTCATAGATCATAGCTGTTGTTTACTGACATGAATTTTATTCCTATAAAAAATCTCACTTGAACCCTGGCTTGTGTGGCTCAGTGGATTGAGTGCTGGCCTGCAAACCAAAGGGTTGCCTATTTGATCTCAGTCAGGGCACATGCCTGGCTTGCAGGTCAGGACACCAGTTGAGGGTGCACAAGAGGCAACCGTGCATTGATGTTTCTCTCCCTCTCTTTCTCCCTCCTTTCCCCTCTCTATGGAAATAAATAGACATGGAAATTGAGAACAGGCTGAAAGTCACCAGAGGGGAGAGGGGAAGGAATTTCAGGGGAAGGGTTTACAGGAACAAGTATAAAGGACACATGGACAAAAACTATTGGGGGGGGTGGAATTGGGAGGGAGGTAGGGAGGGCTGGGGTGGTGGGTTGGGGTGAGAATAAAAGACAAAACTGTACAAGATCAACAGTTAAAATAAAAATTAAAAAAAAATCTCACTTGAGATAAGAAAGTTGAGCTTTATAGACTTAAAGCAACTGTCCCATGGTCATGCAGTAAATGGTAGAACTGATACTCAACCTTGGTCTGCAATATTCAAATATTATAGTCATAACCACTTCCTTATGTTATTTTCAGTTCAACTTTTTTAAGTGCTCTTTCCATTCCTTCTTTAACTGAAACTGATTTGTCTCTAAGGACCACAATTCCTTACAAAATTTGTATTAAGATATACTCCCCGTTTTCACTTGTATTCATTGGGGTAATTACCTCTAGCTGCCTAGCAACCCAGGAAATACAGTGGATTAATAAGCATTTACTTCTCACTCATGTCACAATTGCATCCTTAATTATAGAAGTAGTTTGGGGAAGTTTATGAAGTGAGCACTTCTTCAAGTGATAATTCAGCAATATTGTCTCTTTCCAACCAATGGTCCAAGTTGGCTAATGAGCAAGGATATTACCTGTAGCATTGTTAGCAGTGACAAAATACTGAAAACTACCTAAATTCCCACCATGTATTGGAAAAGTTAAATATAATACAGTATTGTACTATATATGGAAAGAGTAATGGAGCTTTTAATGAAATCATATAGAAAAATATTCCAACATATAATGAGTAAAAAAATGTTCAGAAGAGTGTACACCATAAATTACTCTACATATGGGTGTGTGTGTGTGCGTGTGCTCATTCTCTTGAAGAAAAGACAAGAAACTGATAACAATATATGCCACTATTGAGGGAAATGAGTAAATAGGAAATTAGGTAGAAAAGTCATTTGTTTCACCACATATCCACTTACACTACTTGAATGATGTACCATATGCATGTACTACTTATTCAAAACAACAAGTATAACTACTACAAATAATGTTTTAAAGCAGCCCAAACCAAAAACACTTGAGATAATGAAGCTACCAGAACAGAACTTCTACCTTATCACAGAATTTTGTCCTCACTGTAAGAATAGAGTCCTCACTGTAAGAAATTTTGGTAAGCTTTTTACCAAGAATACTAGAAAAAGTTCAGTGTTCCAGTATTATACAGCGGACTTATGTATATATCACTCGGTTTGCAATTTAAAAAATGGAAATAACTCAAAGTATTTAAAATAGAAATAAATTAATACTGAGCATTGCTTTTACATTTGAGGAAAAAAGTTGAGAAACTAAACAAATGACAGTGTGTTACCCTGGAGATAAGCAACAGCTAGAAGCCACTGCCTCCTGGGCTGGCAGGAAAAAAAGAGCAGGATGTTCATCACTACTCAGCAGCAAGAGTTACCAGTCAGAAGCTAAAACTGCCAAATGGGAGTTGAGGCCAGTACTGCTAGAGATGTCTGGGTTACAGTGGGAGAAACGTCCTGGTTTCTCATCCTTCCTTCAGCCCCACATCTAACTGTGCTTTTCACTAGATAAATCCATCCAGACATCAGCTCACAGAGAGCTTGGAAAGTGAAACATTTAGGGATCACTCCACCTGAAATACAAAACAGAACTGGATCTGAAGGAAAACAAACCTGGGACCAGTGAGCAGTTCTTTTTTATTACTCAGAAAAAGTTTCCACTGCTGTGCCTATATATCAATCACACATAATGATGTTATGTTTCTGTCTAATATAAGGCTATCATCTATTATACAAACTGAAATGCTCTTTCTTTGTATTCAACAATGTATCCCTCTCACTTCCCGGATCTACAGGGAATTTCTGTAGAATTTTCTGTAGAAATTTCTGTAGAAAAATCAGGTCCAGATGTCACACCTTATGCAATCTGGTAACATATGAAATGGAATTGTAAAGTTAGGTGCCATTAATACTCTTCATGCAAAATAATAAGTGAGGAGGGGGAAATAATTGAAACACAGACAGACAGACAAGCATGCACAGCTACTAGAGTGCACAGCTCTGGAAATGGTTGTGAGGTTTTCATCGATGTTTATCCATTTTTCTTCCTACTGCTAAGTCCATGTTACCTTTACTCTCAGATCATCTGCTCTGGAGTTTCACATTGAGAAGTGTCTGAAAACTTAATTCTAGAAGGCTCTGAATCTTCAATGGTTTTGCATTTATGAGGCTGGCCTTTATTTTCAGTCAAGGAAGTAATGAGTTTCTGTGAATCCCATGAGTTCCAACTGTATTATATTGTGTTCTTGTGTAGCAGCAACTCACTATTCCCTTGATAATTTGTAACAGTCACCTTTACTAATACTGTAACCTCTTCACTGCCTTTTATTTCAGGGGTTTGGGGAGTCATGCTTTTGGAAATAGTCAGATGGTAGTTTCAAATCTCAGTTTAATTGTTGTGTCACATAATAGACACTTGAACAAGGATGCAGGAACTGAAAGAAAAATGTCTGTAATGGCTTATGTATAATAGTGTGAGGGACCCTTCTCACTTTAGCTTCTTAGATTCAAGACCTGTGAATTCTGGCTATGAGAGAATTATCATCACCTAACTCTGACTGATTCAAAGCATATACTATTTACTGTAGGAGGACATCTCAACTTTACTTGGTCTCCCATAACATATTATGGCTGTCTTCAGCAGGCTATTTTCCCTTCTTTCAGGCACACTGCTTCTGGGTGACGAAGTTTATGACTAGATCAGAGAAATTCCTGGCGGAAGTCCATTGCTGCATTTCTCTTGCAGCAAAATATGTTCCTTGATCAGAATTAATGTTATGTAGGATAACGTCATTATGCATATGGAATTCTCCAAGTACACAGATGGCTATGCTGAGAGAAGCATGTAAGTATGGAAGACAAATTCATATTAAGAATAGATATTTAATCTAACAAGCTTGCTTCTGAGTATATATCCAAAATAATTGAAATCAGTATCCCAAAGAGATATCTGCAATTGCACATTCATTGCAGCATTACCTATCATAGCCAAGATATGAAAGCAAGCTAAATGCCCATTGATGGATAAATGAATAAAGAAAATATAGCATATACATACAATGAAATATTACGCAGCCCCAAGGAAATAAATGCAGTCATATATTACACCCTTAATGAATGAACCTTAATGACATATGGAAAATTACAGTGAGGAAAAATCACTTTCACAATGGAAGAGGTCCAATGGCACCCACCTGCCACAAGTGGACTAGTGCTTCTAGAGATTGATGTTGTGTTGGTTATTCAGTGTTTGCATCTGGTTCAGAAACAGTTATCAGAGACAACAGTGAGCCCAACCTACATAAGGCAGTCTATGTTGTTGAGATCATATATCACCTACACCCCTGCTGATATGGCCATTTTTATCATGGGCCCATTGAAAAACAAACAAATCAACAAGCAAACTAAGAATAGATGAGAGAGTGGGCTGCCAGCTCTGTAGCCAGTTATCATGCACACACAATTAGTGAGCTCCTCCTCTGCAGCAGATGCTCTTATGTGGAAACATGTGCCCATATGGCAAAGTCTGTTTATGTATATAATGTCTCTCAACCTGCTTGCTATCGATCTTCCAAGCTTGTTTGTTTCAAGTCCTTGACCAATGAGGACAAATATTAATTGTATTCATGAACTAGAGAACTTCACTTCAAGCCATCTCTCTCATTCCACAAGAAAATGGACAGCTAGGTATACTGTCCAAAGTCTTAATCATGGCAACATTGATCTTCACCACCATCCTCCAGGTTCACCTCTGTGTGGGACTGTAATGTGTTAGCAGTCCATATGCAAGCTGATCTAGCATATTGTGCAAATTCTATGGAAACCAACACCAAGCATTTCTTCTTCAATCAATTGGTCATAGAAAGTCGACATGGGGCTATAGTTGTTATTTAATAGGGGAGTGGCAACACAGCTGAAGTGCGTGTCATGCAAGTGTGAGTCACCTTATCAACTTATTGTGTCTTTAGGATCTGCTCAAGACAACTTTACATACCAATTCGATTTTTAAAAAAATTTTGTTATATTTTTCCATTACCATTTAGTCCCCTTAAACCCTTCTCCTCACAACAATCACCATACTCTTGTCCATGTCCATCAGTCCTTTTTCCTTTTTCCTTTTTAGCTCAATCTCTCTCTCCCTTATACTCCCCCCCTTAGCTGCCTTCCTATTCTCTCTCTATGAGTCTGTCTCACATGCTAAGTGAAATAACTCAGAGAAAGACAAATACCATATAATTTCACTCATATGTGGAGTCTAATGAACTAACAAGGAAAACAGAGACTGATTCTACTTCACAATGCACTGCCACTGCACATGTTCAAACTTAACATAAGACACTTTACACGTTTTCATATTAATTCTACCATGTATGTCATTGGATTTGGGGCCTGATCCTCTGTCACATCTTCTCTCTCCTACAGGTTAAATATTATTTTAAGGTGCCCATAATAGCTACCTGATTCTCAAATCATAATATGAACAGAGGACTCAAAACCTTGAGCCTGTAACTTTCTTTGTATATGTTTTTGAAACTTCATTCCAAGGACAGTGCTTGAAACCATCATTACTACCATACCAGTAGGGAGCAGTTTCTATAATACTTGTTTGCCCAAAGATTTGCTATTGACTGGCAGTTCATTCCAAGAAATCGTGTGCTTATTTAAGCAATCTAAGCCACAGCATCCCAGGTATTAGTGTTAGATCATTTTTCCAACTGCAAAGTCACCATTATATTCATACTCAAATAGAGAAGGATCCCAATCCTGCAAACCCATCTTGAAAGTCTCTATCACTTGGGATGACTACTAATACAAAGATTTTTGTCAATCAGGGTATAATCAAGAACATAAAGCCATTCATAGTTATAAAGAGAGAAAATTTAAGACATTGAAGTGGTTACAAAGGTGACAGAAACTGAGAATCTATTCAGAGAGTGCTGACTCCTCATTACTGCCAACACCCTGCTACTATGTGATACCAGAGTCAAACTCACCCAGAATATAAGATACTATTCAAGACAACTGGCCAATATTCTTCAGAGGATTTGATTTAATGATGAACAGAGAGGGGAAAGAATCTTCTAGACCAGTACAAAATAAAGACACATAAAATCCCCCATTGGAAAGTAAAATTGTGTCCTATATAGGAAAATACAATATATAATTTCTAACATATCATCCAACATGGTACATCTTTGAAGATAATGAGGATATCATTAACAATTATACCAGGACAATGGGGATAAAATGGGGCTGTCCAGAGAAACCAGGATATACTCTCCTAGTTGTAAAGTACATCTTTCTGATAAATAGGGAAATATGTGGATAGTCTATACATTGAAAAATGTCATTCAATTATTTTAATTTTATAAGAGGTGACATTGTCATTGTTATACAGGGAAATGTCCTTATTTTTGGAAGATATATTTACACTGAAGTGTTTAAAGGATCACGATTCATTCTGCCTTCTTTTGGATAGTTTGACAAAAGAGAAGTGTGTATGTGAAGAAAGAGAGAATGGTGGAGCTAGTGCATATATTAATAGTAAATTAAGGTAAGAGGTTATATATTTCCCTTGGACTGTTCTTTTAACTTTTCCACAGGTTAGGAATTGCTCCTTAACTCCTCCCAAAAATGTCAGCTACTGGGAAAAGAAGGAAAATAAAAATAGCTAGTGAACATTAGAATAGATGCTTGGGAAGAACAGCAATAGAAACACCACTGATTCCTAACTCTCTAGTGCATCACCAGTAATTCAGGATTTTGGTGTAGAATCAAATCAGGACCAATATATGTTAATAGCTATCAAACAGGTTTGGGTATCACTAGCTTTGGTAATTAATTATGTGCTTGTAAGTCTTAAGTCATACTCACTGCTCTTCTCTCTTGTTCCACATACGGTCCTGTAGTTTTGATGGATACTTCCATCTGTAGAGCTATCTGGCCCCTCAAACCTTAAATGTTTTAAGACATATTATTTCTCTTTAAAATTCTAATTTCTTCCAAACAATCTCTATTCATTGCTTTCCTATTTTTTATTAATGACACCTACATTCTCTCAAGTATCTGAACTAAAATGCATGGAGTCATTTTTCCCTATCCCTCCCATTAAATCAGGACTACCGCGTACTCCTCCCCATTGCCATCTTCATTACCATCAGGAAAGACCTCATTGTCTCTCTCACTGTATCATTACAAGAGTCTCAGTGTTGATTCTCACTTCTATTATAGCCCCTTCTCCAGTGCTCAATCATGTGCACTGCAACCAGAATGAACTTTCAAAACTATGCCTCAATATAAGAGAACTTTTAATTATTTCATAATATCCTTGTAAATTAAATGAAAAAAATATTCTTGACATTTAAATTCCCCATTGTTTTCTCTCAACTGAAAATTTCAGACTTTTCCCATATTGCCTACCTGATATTTTAGTTATAATCCAGACCTGCCTTTTCACAATCTAAACTCATATTGAAATTGTTCCTTGCACACTAACATCTTCCTCTATAATTTCTTCAAGGACAAGCAGGCTCCTTCCTACAAAAAGCCTCTATTATCCCCTTTTTAATAAATCCCCAAAATATGTTATTTATATTAAACCCATTTTTCACCTCTAATATTGGAAAGCCTAGGACTTGCATAAGAGGAGCCCCTAAGTAGCTTCTGCACCCTATCCTTTCTTGTGTCTCTATTCCTACTTTTTACTCATTTCTTTTCAGAGAGGTGGTGGGTTACATGGTTTACTTGCAGTTCCCCAAGTTGATTTTTATTTTCTAGACTTCCTTATCTGATCTCTCCAATACTGACCAGTCATTAACCTGGTGAAAACTGCCAAAATGTACCTTCAGTTAGGTGTGTTCCTGGACATCTATTCTATATGTATCTCATAAGCCTGCCAGCTTTCTAAAATTTTACCTCTTCCAGTAATTTTCTTCATTTTATTATAATTACTCAATTTCACTCAATATTATCTATCAGTTTATTATGGATAGAAAATGCCTTTTTCATTTCTTTGTGATACTTAGATGTTTGCCTACATTTTTTAAAATAAATGTATACTCTCTGAATTGAACAAGTGTTTTTAGTGTTCTATACAAATCATTTTGCTGTGCTTTAAAGAAATTACCAAAAATTTGGATTATTTTTATTATTCTTTTTCAAAACAAAAGTAAAATGCTTTCATACGAAATCATACTTGGAGAATTACAGCTGCATTCTGCACCAATAAATTAAATTCTAGAACATAGGAAGAATAAGTGATAGTAATTGTTGGGAAGGCAGAATGAAAGGTTAAAAAGTGACTGATAAATGAGAAATAATGTTTATTTTATTAGATTAAACTAGCTTGAAATTGATATTTATTAAAATTTAAATTGATGAATGCTCAAAAATAGAACACATAAAGCTGTACTACTATCTTGAGATTCTAATGAAAATGCTGAACTAAACTAAAGGTTTGTGATTTTTTATACCACTATAATATTTGGATATAATTACAGACTTATATTAAAGTACATTTTAAAAAAGAATATACCTGTCTGTGTTAAATTCACCATATGGAAAAAAAACATACCTTGTAACAAATATTTGCACAATATAATTATGTAAACAGCTGGTAAGTACAAATGTGTTATTGTGTTTCAAATCCTAATGCTGTGATGGTTTAATATATACAAGAAAGGGGAAAGAGAATGGTTCTACTGTTTTATCTCAGAGTAAAAAGAGAATTATAATTTTCTGTAGGGTTTTAAGGTTGTAAAATATGTTTTTTTGACAGCACAATTATTCTTAACAATTTACACTTCTACTTAAAATAAAAAATTACTTTTACTTTTTTATATTCTATCCATATTGATGATTTAATTGAACAAGATGTCAAAAAAAAAAAAATCCCAGAATCCAAAAAATGCAAGGTAGAAAGGTACAAAATAGGGGAGAGGGAGCTGTCATCAGAAAATAAGAGATATGTGCTCACTTTGGCAACATGTACACTAAAATTGAAAATAAAGAATAGATCAAAGAGGAAATCAATGATTAAAAATATTCTCATCTCTTCTGGTCAAGGTAGACATGCCTCCTTGCACAACCACAGAAGAATTACAACTAACTCTCAAAACAAGTAACACCCAGAACTGTCAGAAAATCAAATTGTATGGAAGTCTGACAACCTAGGATTTAAAGAAGCTATATTATCCAGATGGGTAGGAGGGGCAGAGACACGAAGTCAGGAGAGAGAGGTGAGGAGATGCTGTGTGGCATGGAGAGGTCATGATAGTAGAAGCAGAACTGGTGGTTCCACATTCATGTGTGGTGGTAAAAATCAGAAAGGATACCTTGGGAGAGAGTAATTCCAGCCCCAGGGTTCCAGCACTGGGAAGACAAAACCCCATAACTTATGACTATAGAAACCAGTGGGGGTTGGGGCAGTGAAAGAAACTGCCATTTTTTTTTTTCAGGAAAGTACATTTAAAGGGACTGAACAGACTTAGAATGTCTGCAAACCCATCCATCACCAGCGGGGCAACAGCTAGAAGGGTGCCAGTAGCATACTGGAAGTGGGGGAAGTGACTGAAATGGAGTCAGTGCCAGGCAGGCCTCCAGAAGCCACACAGCATTATCCCCTCTCTGAGCCCTCCCTTCACACAGCCACAAAATAATGAACAGGGTAAGCCTGCCCTGGCAAATACCTAAGGCTGCATCCCATACAACCTAACAGATGCACCAAGACAGGGATTAAAAGCATCTCTACCCAATACACAGAAACAAACACAGGAAGGCTGCCAAATTGAGGAGACAAAGAAATATGGCCCAAAATGAAAGAACAGATCAAAACCCCAGAAAAAGAACCAAATAAAATGGAGATAGCCAACCTATCAGATGCAGAATTCAAAACACAGCTGATCAGGATGCTCACAGAACTCATTGAGTATGGCAACAGCCTAAAGGATGAAATGAAAGTCACAAAAAGTGAAATAAAGAAAAACCCACAGGGAAACAACAGTGAAGGAAAGGAATCTGGGGTTCAAGTCAACTATTTGGGGTATAAGGAAGAAATAAGCATTCAACCAGAACAGAAAGAGAAAACACGATTTTTAAAAAAAATGAGGATGGTATAAGAAACTTCTGGGACACCTCGGAATGTGCCAACATTTGAATCATAGGGTTGCCAGGAAGAGAAGAGGAAGAGCAGGAAATTTCAAAAAAGAATGAAAGAAAACTCCCCTAATTTGGTGAAGGAAATAGACATACAAATCCAAGAAGCACAGAGAGTCCCAAATAAGCAGGTACCTGAGAAGACCACCCCAAGAAATATTATAATTAAAATGACAGATGTTACAGATAAAAAGAGAATTTTAAAAGCAGCAAGAGAAAAGCAGAGAGTTACTGACCAAAGACTTCCCATAAGACTATCAGCTGATTTCGCAAAAGAAACTTTGCAGGCATGAAGAAACTGGCAGGAAGTATTCAAAGTGATGAAAAGCAAGAATCTACAACCTATTACTCTATCCAGCAAAGCTATCACTTAGAATGGAAAGGCAGATAAAGTATTTCCCAGACAAGGTAAAGCTAAAGAAGTTCATTATCAGCCCTGGCTGGTATGGCTCAGTGGATTGAGCATGGGCTGTGAACCAAAGTGTCACCGGTTCAATTCCCAGTCAGGGCACATACCTGGGTTGCAGGCCAGGTCCCCAACAAGGGGCACATGAGAGGCAACCACACATTGATGTTTCTCTCCCTCTCTTTCTCCCTCTCTCCCCCTCTCTAAAATAAATAAATAAAATCTTTAAAAAAAAAAAAAAAAAGAAGTTCATTATCACCAAGCCTTTGTTATATGACAAGTTAAAGGGACTTATTAAGAAAAAGAATGTCAAGACTATGAACAGTAAAATGGAAACTAAAACAGTAACATTTATTAACTGTTAACAAAAAACTGTTATTTTATTAATAATAAAAATTATTAAATAAATCCACAACTATCAATAACTGAACCTAAAAAAACAAACTAAGCAAACAAGCAGAACAGAAACAAAATCACATATATAGAGATCATATGAAGGGTTATCAGTTGGGAGGGAGGGGGAGGAGAATGGAGGAAAAAGTTCAGGGATTAAGAAGTACAAATTTGTAGGTACAGAATAGGGGGATGTTAAGAACAGTATAAGAAGTGGATTACCCAAATAACTTATATAACCAGGTGCTTTTTTTCAAAATAACAATCAACTTCCTAAACTTTTGCAGGTTGTGATGGGTCCACCCTCTAGTTTATCTGACAGGTCTCTATGGTCCAGTACCCCCTTCCGTGCCCCCCAACTATCTAGCACAGTGGGGGAGAAGAGAGGAGTGTTAAACACCTTGGTGCAACAATGTTGTAATCCCCCGGGGTGTGAAACTGACATCCTTAACATGCCTGGTTTAATGCTTGCTCTGTCTCTTCAAAGTGTGTTTCTTGCCTCTTGTTATGTCCTGTAATTTTTCTTGATAGCTGAATGTGATGTATTGTAAGTAGTAGAAGAACAACTGATGTAAATAAGTCTTTAGTAAGAAGGTGATGACGAGGTGTGGGCGAGGGGAAGCATTCTATTGTCCTGTGTTTAGTCTTAGTATTTTATTAAGCTTATGCTTTGCACTACAAAATTCACTGTTTTTGTTTTTTCTCTTCTCTTAGATAGGGTAGGATGGGTAGAGTCAGCTGGAGTTGAGTATTTCACCTCTCTCACATGAAAGACTAGAGCCAGCAGGAAATGGGTATTTTCTGTTTCTAGGTCACTTGGGCTATGATAATTCCTCTCCTGAAGTAGTTTCCCCTGAGGGCAGGCCTTATAAAGAAAAAGCAAAGTGCTCTGGTATATTTCAAAGTGGTTCCTTTTCCTCTACTGT
This sequence comes from Glossophaga mutica, assembly GCA_039655065.1. Taxonomy (NCBI): domain Eukaryota; kingdom Metazoa; phylum Chordata; class Mammalia; order Chiroptera; family Phyllostomidae; genus Glossophaga; species Glossophaga mutica. The sequence continues at coordinate 166,607,932 of CM077304.1, read as the reverse complement.
GAAGGAAAACTAAGGGGAATTTTTTCCCCCAACATTTACTGTAGAAATCTGATCAGGTTCCTGGATGTAAATCTCACCATATTGTGGGGACCACACTATGGCTGGGTCCCTTTGGAATCTTTAACTCTCAGAGATGTCCACACTGAGCCTCCAGCAATTTGTCAGTGACACTCTTTTTTTTTTTTTATCTCACCCAGGCAGTGGTTTCAGCAGCACTTCTACCTGTGAGTCCTTACTCTGATAAGTTATTACACCCTGTACTCTTCTTTGTCTCTCCAATCTTGTTTGCTTGGTATTCTCTCCTTTTTTTTTTTTTTTTTAAGATTGAAGAGTTTTAATTTACATTAAACTCTCCTTTCTTATGCATCCCAAAAGAGTTGTTGGTTTTACAGTCTCTTCAACTTTTTACTTGTTGTTGGGATGGACTGGAAAATTTGAAGGTCCTTATGTTAGGAACCAGAAAACAGAATTTTTTTAAAGAAATTTATCGTCTTTATATTACAGTTGTCCCAGTTTTTTCTCCTTTGCCCTCCTCTGCCCAGCCCACTCACCACTCCCACAGTCAATCCCCACACCTTTGTCCATGTTCATGGGTCATTTATGTGTGTTTTTTTACAACTCAATTCCCTTTCTTTCCACCATTATCACCCTCTCTCCCCTCTTGTCCCTGTCAGTCTGCCTTACGTTTCCATGCTTCTGATTTTATTTTGCTCATTAGTTTATTTTGTTCATTAGATTCCTTTTATATGTGAAATTATATGGTATTTGTCTTTCACCAACTGGTTTATTTCACTTAGCATAATATTCTCCATTTCCATCCATTCTGTTGCAAAAGGTTGAAGTTCCTTCTTTCGTTCTGTTGTGTAGTATTCCATTGTGTAAATGTACCACAGCTTTTTGATCCACTCATTTACTGATAGGTACTTAGACTGTTTCCAGCACTTGGCTATTGTAAATAATGCTGCTATGAACATAGGGGTGCTTAAGTTCTTTTGAATTGGTAATTTGGGATTCTAAGTGTATATTCCCAGCAGTGGAATTGCTGGGTCAAAAGGCAATTCCATTTTTAAATTTTTTGAGGAAATTCCATACTGTTTTCCACAGTAGCTGCACCAGTCTGCATTCCCACCAACAGTATACAAGGGTTCCCTTTTCTTCACATCATCACCAGCACTTGTTGTTTCTTGATTTATTAATGATGGCCATTCTGACAGGGGTAATGTGATATCTCATTGTGGTTTAAAATTGCATCTCTGTGATGGCTAGTGATGTTGAGTATTTTTTCATATGTTTATATGGCCATCTATATACCTTTGGAGAAGTGCCTATTCAGGTCCTTTGCCCATATTTTATTGGGTTGTTTGTCTTTCTGGTGTTGAATTGTATGAGTTCTTTATATATTTTGGAGATTAAACTCTTGTCCAATGTACCATTGGCAAATATCTTCTGCCATACAGCCAGTTCCTTTTTCATTTTGATGATGGTGTTTTTGGCTGTGCAGAATCATTTTAGTTTGATGTAGTCCTGTTTGTTTTTTTCCCTGAATCTTCTATAATCTTTTAAAATAAGAATTATTTTAACATTAAGTATGTACTTATTGTTAAAAATAGAAAATATGTAAGATTATGAAGATAAAAATTTATACATAATACCACCAAGGAGAAATAACCATGCAAACTTTGGTATATATCTATTTCAGATATTTTACAGATTCACATACATCCACATTCCATAAACATCTTAAATCCTCTCCTATTATTTAATTATTATTTATCAAATAAACATGCTGTAATATTATTAAACAGTATTTTACAACATTAAGGTGTATATAATATTCATTCACATAATATTCCATAATTTAACTGTTTTTCATTGTTGGTCATTGAAGCTATTTAAAAATTTTACTAATATAAATAATCCAAATCAAACATCTCTGTAATTAAAACTTTATTTCTCATTGTTTTCTATAGATATTTTCCTAGAATCAAAATATTGGGTCAAGAAATTCAATATTTAAAAATTCTTTAATGAATTTACTAAATCTTTTTTACAGAAAAGCTGTTACAATTTACCTTTCCACCTGAAGTGTATTAGCAAGACATCTTCATCCATTGAAGGAAGAGACCACTTAGTATCTAAAAATAAAAGAAGCTGACTTTATTGCTTGCTTTCAAATAGGATCGATTACTTATCAATCACAGTGTCATGGAACTGATTTTATATATACAACTTTGAGAAGTGTGGAGCTAAGGACAGAAATGAAAGGGTTAGGATTAGGGATTTTCAGTCATGGGGGTATTATCACAGGAGTGATGCTATTTACCATCTCATGGGCTAACATGCGGCACTGTCACGCATTGTCCCACTTTCCAGAGGCATGCATATAATGCAAAGTGTCACTGGACAATGAGATGGATTTAATCCTAGTTCTGCTTTGTTACTTGATCATGATTTAGGGTTATGGCCAAAGATCTGTCAGGTTTTTTTTTTTTGTATTTTTTTGCATTAATGAACTTGTATTTTCCCCACTATGTTTTATTACTACTCCTTTTCTATGAGTTCTTTTCTTATCTGTTTTGTACATTTGTATAAGATAATTTTCTAATTAATTTGTATGACTGCATTTAAGTTTTATGAATGATTTTGGCTAGCATATACAAAGAAAACATTTCCAGTTTATCATTTGCTTTTCAGATTTTAGTGACTGGATAAAATCTCTGTAGATGTCCGCAAAATTTCTATTTTGGTCATCACCACATCTGCAGGCTTCATTACCTTGCATTTGAGTTATTGGCCTGGCCTCCTGGCCAGTTTTAAAACACTATTCTCCTTTTCTCCAGGTATTTCTGTTATCGTGGTTCATCTTCCTAATACACTGCTTTTTTTAAGTCAGGATTCCTCCGCAAAATCCTCAATGACTCCTATGGTCCACAACATAAAATTCTAAGACTCTACACAATCCTGTCACATGTGCATTCCACTCATAACTTTCTTAACACTAATTCTGGACTCCAAACACCCTGAACAGTATGTTCTCCAACATCCATTAATTCATTTTTTTTGAAAAGCCTTTTAGTCAGTGCCTCCCATATGCCTGTTTCCCAGGGGGTGCTAAGGCCAGTAAGATCTGCAAATGTTTACCAGGAAGTTGGAAAGCCCCAGAAGTAATAAGACAACTCCCATAGAAGGCACTAAGAACTGTGTTAAATAAAGAGGAGATATTGGAGAAGAAGGACGTGCTTCTCACAGGTGATAATACATGACCTGAATCCTGAAAGCCAAAGAGAATGAGCTGCAAAGGTTGAAAACGGAGAGCATGTAGGAAACACTGGAAGCTCTAAATAGTCCTGTGGAGACAAAGCAGAAAAGGTAATGTTAAAAAGTGAGGCCAGAGAGAAAACATGGACATATTTGCACAGCCACACCATGAACAAAAGTGTAGATTCCTTCAGAACCCATCTGGATGCCTGCATGACAGACAATGGGAAGTGGGGAGGTAAAAAGAATGGAATCGTTTTGACTAGTATAAGCCCTAGTTTCCTGATATAGACTGCAGGGTAGATGCTGGATTCACAGGCATAGGAAACTGAAGGAAAAACAGGCTTAGTGAGGTTGGAAAAGCAGAATTCAGTTTGGGATATAGTGAGTTTGGTTGTCTAAGAGAAATACAAATTCAAAAATTTAATTGCATTTTCTCCTTTCTGCTCTTCCTGGCAATGGCACCCTCCCCACTCTCCAAATCCTACCCAATCCACAGCCTAACTCTCACCCAGCAGTCATAAAAATATTTGTCTACCCAAAAGCTGAAACGTTTGCCTAAAAAAACTATTTAACTGTCACTTATCCAAATATGTGAGTCTTGTCCTCTCAAAGCTGCTCCTACCTTGTATGGCCCCATATGTGATAGGGTTTGGCACTTTGCATAGAAATTTTTTTTTGCCATTTTGATTTCACTTCCACAGCAACTAGAAATGAACTAGATATTGAGTGAGATAAAAACAAGTTGGCCCTGTACAGGTGGCTTGATTGGAGCATCATCCAGTACACTGAAAGTTTGCAGGTTAGATCCCTGATCAGGACGTTTACAGGAGGCAACTGATAAATGTTTCTCTCACACATTGATGTGTTTTTCTCTCAAATCAGTAAAAACATATCCTCTGGTGAGGACTTTTTAAAAAGCAAGTTGAAGGCTGATTTGAGGAAAGAATATATGCTTTGGGGGAAATATGCACTTATTTTGTGAATTGTTTAGCCCAGTCATAGTGAAGGGCAGCTGAGATGTGACAGAGTAATCACAAGTTGTGTTGAGTTTTGTGTAAAGGGTGTTCTTGGGGCATATTGTATCTTCATAGAAGGAGTTCTGGGCCATGACCATTTTTGTGATTTGTTCATTAGTAAATTATTAGCTTTTTATGGTGTATCAGAGAAGAACAGCTGTCTAAAGATTAGTAGATATTGAAATCCATGACTGTCAAGTTTGAATAATACTAAGGCTCTCTTGCCCCTCTGACTTCTAACATAATAAAGCTTTAATCTGAATTTGCTTTTCAAAAAATTATATGCAACAATAGAGAAAGACACATAAGCTGTGTTGACATTCAAGGTATAAAGTAATTGCCCAGGAGTATGCACTATGCTTGTAGCTGATTAATCATCAGCTTTGAATGCTATTTAGCTATTTCCTATATATGAAAAATAGTGTCACTAATGTTTTTAATGATACTCATGTAGCAACTGTCATTGCCTCATAAAATGAAACAAACTTGAACACAGCTAACGAAGACATATGGCCTTTTCCTAAATCAAATGGCACATTTTCAGAGACAATTTTTAACAATAAAAAAGAAATGTGAGTAAAAAAAAAGTTCTACTCATTTAGTACAGTAAGAAAAGTGCTTCATGTCTAATTTTTGTGATTCTTTGAATCATAAAAAATTAAAGATCATGTAATAAAGATCACTGTGGGGTTAGGATTTAAAAGGAGCCCAGTTCACAGTGGTATTGTTAGCAATTCCAAAATCACTAACTGTACCCTTTAGGATTGAGGATATGAGTAAATATACTGGGAATAATAAAAATCCATATTTCTGACTGTTAGAGAAAGGAGTTAGAAATATAAAGGGAGAAGACAAAAATGAGCTCTTTTATAATGAATTAAAATTGAAAATAGCAGTATGAATGTATAATTTTAATATAGAGGTATAGAAAGAAAATTATAGCTAAATAGGAAGATATATGCATGTTTAGGTAGCTCTTCCTACTGAGAAGTGCTAGAAGTACAGCTCCCCCTATAGCAATGAGCAAACCTAGATCTTGGGTATTCGTTGCCATACACTGCACCCTCCCTAAAAGCAGCTGGGGCTCCTTGGAGACATAGCTGAATATGGAGCTATGGCAGAGAAAGTACGATGTGAGCCTCAAGCATCTTCTTTTGTAAAGAAAGAAATTGTTAATAAAATATGAAAATATGTCAAAAGTACACTTAAGCCAGCTTGAAATGGCTATCAAAGGACAAATTTGTGACAACTTTATGAACTAAAATAAGAATTTGTAGAAGTTCATACTAATATAAAGTCAACAGATATAAAAAATGGGTGAAAAAGAATAGTAAAGTTAGAAAATCACTATTCTTGCAAACATAGAAATTACTGATTTAACCATGAATCAATGATGGCTAAAATTTGTGAAAAAAATTTCATGAAAATATTTACATACTACAAAATACTCTTCTGCAAATTAGCTATTGCTCAAAAAGCAAATACGATAACTACACAAAAACTGTCAGGTAATCAAAATTAACATCACCAATAACAGGACAAGTCAACATTAGAAACCTCCTGATGTGATACACTAGAAAGAACACAGAATCACTTCCAGTACTTCTGCCAAAAATATTGGGTTGGCACAAAATCTGCTTATTTGTTTCCGTAAAATATGACACATTTTTCATTTTCACCAATAACTTTAACAATTGGATATTTTGAGTATGCTGGCTATCTCTCATTATTAGCTTCTAGTGGGTAGAGGCCAGGGGTGCTGCTAAAAATCTTCCAATGCATAAGACAGCCCCACAGCACAGAATTATTTGGCCAAAATATCAATACTATCAAGAAACTTTGCAAACCACCTTTGACATGTTCGATCAGTCACAGCACCTCCTCCACATACTGCACAACTGTTTTTTATGTGTTTTTCAGTTGAGTTTCTACCTTTCTTGAAATAATAAAGCATAATATGCTTGCATATCTTCTTCCATTTTCAAAATTAAAATGGCTACACAAAAATTCACCAATTTTGGTAAGTTTTTAAATACATGCTGATGTGACAGCTGTCAAAATACAGTCTAACAAAATTGTTTCAGATACAGTCAAACACAGCTAAAGCATGCTATACCCATCATACGGAAAAAAAACTAAATGAACTTTGGTCAACCCAATATATAGCCTGAACCTAACCATAGTGAAACATTCGACAAATATAAATTGAGAGACTTTCTAAATGGATAGTATGATTATTGTTTCTTATTTGCACATATAAACTACTCACACTCAACCAAACAGTCACTAAAATAGGAACAGTGGATTCAATATTAAATTATAAGCTAATGGAACAAATAAAAATCATCATCCTACCATTATGAGCAGGGCACTCTTACCAAAACTTCTGTGATGCTGAAAATATTAAGATGAACATTATTGTTTACTGTGGTGTCATTTGAGAGAATGATGATCATATTCTCTAAAATGTCTAAATGGGAAAACATATTAATTTCTAAGATCTTTATAATAGAACAAGATAATGCAGGGAAAGAAAGACAATAGTGAAGAGAAAACACACATAAATGTCTAAAATCTATTCTTCCTATGAGACATATTTCAAACTATGGGATGTTAGAAGTGAATGGCTCCTTAGAGATTCTTTAATAATCCAAATACTTTATTTCCAAGTACAGAAATTGAATTCATATAGATTGACTTATCAGAGATCATCTAGCTAATTAGATCATGACCTGGATTTGAATTATGCAGTTGAACTTGTTTATTTGGAATCTTTAACCTAATTTTTTAATTGCTTAAAAATTAAAATAAATGTTGTATATTAGAGGCTTGCCAATAAAGAAGCAAAGATTTAAATGTATTTAAATTCCTGGGATCGATATAACCAAGCCATGACTATGCCCTCAATACTGTTAAAAGTTTGCAGAATGGCTCAAGTCTTAAAACTATTCTTTTGAAATGTTGTTTCATTAGTTTTTGAGATAGGGAGAAAATCCAATATGTGCTTTTGACTAGCTGACTGAATTACCTGTCCAGAATGATTATGAACTTATTCATTGTTAAGATTAATGTGAGCATTTTACATATGGATGTGACAAACTCTACTAGATTTTTAATTTTTTCCAATATATCTAAGAATGCTTCTCACATTATAAAATTATAAGAACATTTAAATTAGAGAGATTACAGTGATAAACTAAATACAAATTTATCATTCTTAATGAGAACTCCTGAACATTAGGTACTCTGTTCAGGAGAGTGCTACAGTAAGTGAAAGCTGCAGTCATTTGGGAACTAATGGTCACATCATTAACCAGAAAGACCTCTCTAATGTGAAATTATGGAAGGTTAAATAAAATCCTTAGCATCAAAGTGAAAATTGGTTTAGTAAAGCTAAGCAATTATTAGTGTTATCAATATGTTGACATAAATATTTTCTTGTTTTTAATTTAATCTTTATTATATTTTTTTCCATTACCATTTAGTCCCTTATAATCCCTGCCCCCCAGGAATCACCACACTGTTGTACATGTCCATGAGTCCTTTTTCCTTTTTGTTCAATCCCATCATTTTCTCTTTTCACCTTTATTAAGGTATATCAGCGAAATTTTAAGATATTTCAGTGTACATCATGGTGATATGCTACATATGTATACCTTGTGAAAGGATTCAATTCATCTATCACATATTTATCTTTTTTAAAGAAAGCTCTATTTTCTTTAAAATTTTAATTTCATAACACAAAGGTATTGACCATTACACCATGTTTTACATTAGATCCTCAGACTTTCCTTTTTTTTTTTTTTATAGCTGAAAGCTTGTACCTTTTTACCAAACTCTCTAACACCCTCCACCCCCCAATCCCTGGGACACTACTTTTCTATTCCTTCTTTCCAAGAGTTTGACTTTTTAAAAATACCACATATAAATTATACCATGCAGTATTTGTCTTTCTCTGTCTGGCGTATTTAACGTAGCATAATGCCCTCAAGGTTGACCAGTGTCATAAATAGCAGAATTTCTTTCTCATGTCTGAATGATACACCATTGTGTACATAGGCACATCTTTCTTATCCCTCCATCTATTGACACACTTAGACTGTTTCCATATCTACTTTTTATATATTTTAAGTATATTTTATTGATTATGCTATTACAGTTACCCATTTTCCCTTTTGCCCCCTCTGCCTAGTATCCCTCTTCCCTCCATCAGTTACCCCCACTTAGTTCATGGATCATGCATATAAGTCCTTTGGCTTGTCCATTTCCTACACTATTCTTAACACACCCCTGCCTATTTTGTACCTACTAATCATGCCTCTTAATCCTTTTATGTTTTCCCCCATACTTTCCCTTCCCACTTCCAAATGATAACCTTCCACATGATCTCCACATCTGTGATTCTGTTCTTATTCTAATTGTTTCCTTAGTTTCTTTTTGTTTTTGCTTTTTACATTCAGTTGTTGATGGTTTTGAAGTTGTTTTACTTTTAATGTTCAGAGTTTTGATTTTTTTCATAAATAAGTCCCTTTAACATTTCATATAATAATGGTTTGGTGATGATGAACTCCTTTAGCTTTTACCTTGTCTGGGAAGCACTTTATCTGCCCTTCCATTCTAAATGATAGCTTTGCTGGATAGAGTAGTCTAGGTTGTAAGTCCTTGCTTTTTATCACTTTGAATGCTTCTTGCCAGTCCCTTCTTGCTTGCAAAGTTTCTTTTGAGAAATCAACTTATAGTCTTATGGGAATTCCTTTGTAGACAACTCTCTGCTTTTCAGATTCTCTCTTTATCTGTAACCTTTAGCATTTTAATTATGATGTGTTTGGTGTGGTCCTCTTTGGGTACAACTTGTTTGGGACTTTCTTTGCTTCCTGGACTTATATGTCTATCTCCTTCACCAAATTAGGGAAGTTTTCTTTCATTATTTTTTGAAATAAGTTTTCCATTTCTTGTTCTTCCTCTTCTCCTTCTAGCAACCTTATGATTCAGATGTTGGCATGTTCGGAGGTGTCCCAGAAACTTCTAACACCATCCTCAGTTTTTAAAAAATCTTGTTTCCTCTTTCTGTTCTGCTTGAATGCTTATTTTTTCCTTATACACCAAATAATTGATTTGAACCACAGCTTCCTTCCCTTCACTGTTGTTTCCCTGTGGATTTTTTTTTTTTATTTCACTCGGTGTAACCTTCATTTCTTCCTTTATGTTTTTGCCATACTCAATGAGTTCTCTGAACATCCTGATCACCAGTGTTTTGAACTCTGCTTCTGATAGGTTGGCTATCTCCATTTCCTTTAGTTTGTTGTTCCCCGCCCCCTAGAGTTTTGATCTGTTCTTTCATTTGGGCTATATTTCTTTGCCTCCTCAATTTGGCAGCCTCCCTGTGTTTCTGTGTATTGGGTAGAGATGCTTTGAATCCCTGTCTTGGTGAACCTGTTAAGTTATATGGGATAGAGCCTTAGGTATTTACCACTGTGGGGCAATGAGCTTCACTGCTTTGTGGTGCTGTATGTGGGGGAGCGGTCAGAGAGGGGATAATGCCACTGCCTGGCTTCTGGAGGCCTGCCCAGCACTGACTCCTTTTCCAATGTATGACTGCTGCCCCTCCAGCTGTGGCCCTGATGGTGGTTCCCAGAGTGGATGGGTTCGCATACATTATAGGACCATAGCAGCTCTTTAAACAGATTTTCCTGAGACTGGTAGTTTCTTCCGCCACCCTGACCCCACTGGTTTTTACAGCAAGTTATGAGGTTTTAGTTCCTAGTACTGAACACTGGGCTGCACAATCCTGCCTGGGGCTGGGATTGTTCACTCCCTAGGTGTCCCTCCTGGTTTTTATCTGCCACATGTGAATGTGGGACCAACCCATTCCACTGGCTGCTGCCACCACTGCCTCATTACCACACCTCACTGCCACCACACTGTATCCTCTCTGCCCCAGCTCTGCCTCTCCTACCCATCTAGATGAACATTTCTTCTTTATTTCCTTCCTTGTCATACTTCCATATAGTTCAATTTTCTGGCAGCTTTGGTTATTTTTTGTTTTGAGGTTAGTTGTGATTCTTCTTATGGTTGTGTAAGGAGGCAAAGCATGTCTACTGATGCTTCCGCTTGATGGCTCTTTTTACACCAGAACAAACTCTTTTGACTGCTATAGCACTGTAAAATAATTTAAAACCAAGGATTATCAAAGTGCTTCCAGCATTTTTTTCTCAAGATTGTTTTGTATATTCAAGGAGTTCTGTGCTTTCATACAAGTTTTAAGACTGTTCTATTTTTGTAAAACATTCCACTGGAATTTTGAAAAGAAATTTTATTGAATCTGTAGATTGCTTTCTGATGTATGGCATTTGAACAATATTTATTCTTCCAATCCATGAACACAAATATATTTTTATTCATTTGTGTTTTCTTGAATTTCTTTTATCAGTGGCATACAGTTTTCAGTATATAGTTTTTTTCCCTCCTTAAATTTATTCCTAGATATTTTATTCTTTGATACTGCAATTGTAAATGAGATCATTTCTTTAATGTCTCTTTATGATAGTTTGTTATTAGTGTGTAGAAGCAAATCTGATTTTTGTATATCAATTTTATATCCTGCACTTAATTTATTGATTAGTTCTAATAGTTTTCAACACAATGTTTAGAGTTTTCTTTATACAATACCATGTCATCTGCAAATAGAGACTATTCTGTTCTTCCTTTTTCATTTGGATGCCTTTTGTTTCTTTTTCTTGCTTAATTGGACTGGTTAGGACTTCTAATAATACTGTTTTGAATAAAAGTAGCAAGAGTGGGCATCTTTGTTTATAATCTTGGAGAAAAGTTTTCAACTTTTTACCATTGAGTATGTTAGTTGTAGGCTCATATTATGAGCCTACATATTATGCCATTTATTATGTGGAGGTATGTTGAATATCTTTAATGCTGTATGTTGAATTTTGTCAAATGCTTTTTCTGCACTTATTGAGATAATGATATAATTTTATGCTTTATTTTGTTACTGTGATGTATCACATTGTTTGATTTGGAGATATTGAACTATCTTTGCATTCCTAGAATAAATCATACTTGATTATAATGAACAATCCTTTGAATATATTGTAGAATTTGGTTTGCTGAGGATTTTGCAACTTTGTTTGTTAGGGATATTGGCTTATAATTTTCTTATAGTGCCTTGTCAGGTATTGGCATGAGGCTAAGTCTGACCATGTAAATAAGTTTGGAAGCATTTTCTCCTCTTTCATATTTTGTAATATTTGAGAAGGATTGATATTAATTATTTTTTAAGTGTTTGACAGACTTCAGCAGTGAAGTTATCTGGTCCTGGGCTATTATTTGTTGGAAGGCTTTTAATTATTGTTTCAATTCTCTTACTAGTAATTAGTCTGTTAAGATTTTTATCTCTTCATGATTTAGGCTTGATAGGTTGTAAGTTTACGTAAGTAAAAACTTGGATCAACTTAAGAAAAATGCTATGTAAGTAACAATATGAGTTATTCAAAAATAAGACAAAAAATCTCAAAAGATATGTACATTTTTATAGAAAACTTTGTTCTTGAAAACTTTTACTTCTTCCAAAAAAGATTTCCAAGTGATTGCAATAGGGGATTATTTTTCTTTTCTATGAATTATTAAACTCACTTATAGTTCTCATTTATCTAATAAATCTTATGTTATCTATTATGCCTTTTGACAGTCTTACTTTGATATTTTCGTTACTCACTCTATAAGTATTTATGGAATAACTATTGTATATTAGCCACTGTGTTGAGACTGAATGCATGGTGGTGAACACAGGGTTCACATTGCTAAAAACCTAAATTTTGGAAAATAACTTTGTGATATACAGCATACTTAAGGGGAACTAAATCTAATAAAGAAACAATATTAAAATGGCACAGCACACCCAGTTGTTACAACTCTCTTCACCATAATCTGATTCTCATCACCATGCAACATTGAGTCATACTCTCCACATGCAACACATAATTGCTCAAATAAGAACCTCAGGGATATGAATTTGAGGTAAAAAATACAGTCAATAATCTGAAGATAGAGTAAGTAAACTGTATTTTGTATACAAACAAGCAGGGTAACAGGAATCAGAATATGAGTAGGGTAAATGTGGCAGGCTGTATTTGTCATGTGTCAAATCAAACATTTGGTTGACATTTTTACCAGTTAAATTATGCCTATTTATCCTTTTTTATGTATTTAACAAGCAAATGATTCTGGGAAGCTATTTCAACAGTTTCCAAAGGAAACCTGTAGGGATCTTTTCTAAAAGAAACATCTTAGATATCTTAAGTACTTGCAAAGTCACTGATCCTTGAAGCATTACCAAAAGTATGACTTATTACCATAAAAGAGTAGCTTCTTTTTACCTTCAGTCCACTACTATTTAAGAGTAAAAAGCATCCTTCATAAACTCTAACTACAGGCATGTAAACCCTAGAAGACCTTGTCTAAGACTACTGCCTCACATATGATCTGGGAGAGTGGTTAGCTACTTTTCAATACATCAACACATTGTTACCTTTAGATATTAATAAATGTTAGATTAATGGTGCCATGAGATTTTTGCAACATATATTTCCTAAATGTTTAAGTGATTGTAATTATATGATTCTAATTTAATCCTCCACTCTCTTCATTTCTCATATCCATCTTGTATAATCTTTTTTACCTTTCTTTTTTCTTTGTTCTCTAAATAAAAAAAAAAATTCCCCTCATTTAATCAAGATAGAAGTCTCAAGGTGGAAGATGGTGGCCACGCAGGTGGAAGATGAGTCTACTTGCTCTTTCCTACAACTTGGATTTTTGGCTGATCTTCTGACAATTAACCACAACAGTCCACAAAATATTAGTCGATTTGAAGTTTTGAAGCCAAGAAGTACAGAAGATGCTTTGTACCATCCAATAAGATGTTATAAGTTGAAGGGGAAATACCCTGTGCATGGTGCCTGCAGCAACGAAGAAACCAGGCAGAAATTGGAACTTTGGAACCCCCTCCTGTCTTAGAGCAGGGATCTCCCACACAGGGATTCCTAACCCTAACTGGGAAAGACTTGGGAGGATATACGAACTCTGGGAGACTCAGGTTACACACACACAGCAAGCAACACATCCACAACTATAGTGCCAACCTTGAGAATTCCAAATAGGGACTCCATCTTCTATAAAATGATCAGGTTGTCATACCTGGGTTTGTCAGAGGCACCAGCAGGCTGCAGCCAGCCATGACGATGAGAGACATTTTGCTTTTGGGGGAAGGGATATGCACAGAGAACCAGACAGCAACTCAGTACTGTGGTATAGATACCACATAGAATCTTTTTAAAATAGAGCTGAAATGTGGCTGGTCAAAGACCCCACATACAGATGCTCTTCCAGCAAAGAGACCAGATTAAAAGTGCAGTTTGTTCCTACTGAATCCAGCTGGGCAGGGAGTTCAGAGAGTTGGGCAACAAAGGGTTTCCTGGGTCCCATCCAGCTCAGCTAGCAGGCCAGGGACTACGCAGAACAGAGTTCTGCACTGCATCTCCTGCAAAGACGGTGGGCCGGGAGTTAGATGGGCAAGTTTTGAGCACCAGAGATTCTTTGCAGCTAGGCAGAACTGATCACCTGCATAATAAAAACATCTAGGAAAGGAGAGTTGTGTCCATCTCCCTCCTGCAGAACAGTCTGGCCAGGCTCAGGAGCCCCCTGCTGGACGCATATCCACTTAGGAAAGAAAGGGAGATACCAATGGGGAATTTCTGAGCTTTTCTCAGCCACAACAAGCCCTGCTGGTTCCTCAAGGCCCTATTCCACTGAAACTAGCTGGACAGAGTGAAGAAACTGCTGCAGCAAGGGGAATATAGGGCCTTGTCCAGCCTCGGCTTTTATACGTAGCTGCCACCAGTGCCAGGCAGGAAAGAGCCAATCCTTTTATACAGATTGATCCCCCAAATGAAAGGGATGGCTAACTCATCAGACACTATATACATAATTGGAAATAATATAGGACAAAGACATGTGGCACAAGGGTGGGAGAACACACCTACTTCTTCCCTAAAGTTTGAACAATGCTTCTTCCAAGGGGAGATCCAGGTCCCCATCCTCCTGATTGTACCAGAAGCCCTCTCAGAAACAGACAAGTCAGCAATGAAGACTAATGACAGGGCCACAGATGGAGGCAGGTGAATGTGGTACTTACTGTGCTTTTGGACGTTGGATGACCAACATCTTGGCCTTGTCCTGATGAAAAGCCAGCAGGACAGAACAGTGAGGATTATCCCAGATGCAGCCAAGCTTGAAGGAGATAGCAGCATACTATGGACCACTTGTAGACTTCAGCAGGCTGCTGGGAGCTAGATGGGGACAGAGTCTGACATTACCAGAGTCAGATATAGAAGGAGAGGCCTTCAGGCAAGAACTTGACTCTGCTGAGAATTCCACCTCATTCTTTTTCATTGCTTGCATGTTTTTTCTTTTGCGTAGCTTTTTAACATTTTTTTCTTTTCCCCCAACTTTGTTCCTATTAGTTCACTATCTTTTTTTATTTCAAGTCTTATATTTTACTCCTTCCTTTCCTTACTCCATTTTGCCTTGTTCCTTCTCTTTCTTATGTTCTTATTTTCATTTAAAGAATTATTTTTTCTTTCTTTGCCTCATTCCTGTTCCTTACTTTCTTTATTTCTCCCCCGTCTGATCCTTGCAAAATCATTTTTCTTTCCTTTAGTCATCTCATATTGTTTTACTCATATGATAATTGTATTCTCTTTCAAACTTTATTACTGTTTCCACATTTGTCATTGATATTGCTGTTGAAGCCAATTCTTCAATTTTTTCCTACTTGCTCAATATTTTTATAGCAAATCTCATATTTTACTCTTCCCTTGTCTTACTCCATTTGACTCCTTCCTTCCCTTTCTTATTTTTGGTTTAAATTTTATTTTATTCCCTTTCTTCAATTTTTTTCTATTTCTTACTCATTATTTCTCCTCCCTCTATATTCTCAAAGCTCTTTTTCTTACCTTTGGCCATCAAATATTCTTTTTCTGTCTTATAATATTCTTATTCTCTTTCCATCTTTGTTGATAATTGCTCATGTGTCATTGATATTGCTGTGGCTATTGTTTTTCCTCAATTTTGTGCCTATTTTTTCACAGTTTTTTAAATAATTTCAAACTACTATTTTAATCTTTCCCTTTCTTGTTCTAATTTGCCTTCTTCCTTCCATTTCTTATTTACATTTATTACATTTTTTCTTTCTTTGCCTTGTTTCTATTCTCTACTCTTATTACTTCTCCTGCCTCTACTCTCTCAAAATCATTATTTTCTTTCTTTTAGTTATCTCATATTTTTTTACCTTTCTTATAATATTCTTATTCACTTTCCACCTTTATTATTTCTGTTCATGTGTCATTGATATTGATATTGCTCTTGTTGCGGGGATAATTTTGCTGGTGCGGGTTTTGTTCTCTGTGTCATTTTGTTTTATTTGTCTGCACCTGTACAAAAGAATAAGAGATCAAAGAGACATCACCACTAAGTCCCACAGACTCCTATCACAAAAGGCCACTCCACAAAGACAGGTAGTCAAAGCAGATCAATCTAGTACATAGAAATGAACAAAAGAGTCACCTAAAATGGGGAGACAATGTAACAACCCCCCAATCAAAAGAAAAGGAAGAATCAATTCTTGTATCAGACAAATGGACTTCAAAACAAAGACCATAATAAGAGACAAAGAGGTCCCTACTTAATACTTAAGGGAGTAGTCCAACAAGAGGATATAACCCTTGTAAATATGAATGCACCCAATATAGGAGCAACTAAATATATAAAGAAAATTCTGGAGGGTTTTAAGAAAAAGATCAACAACAATACAATCATTGTAGAGGACTTTAACATGCCACTGTCAACAATGGATAGATCTTCCAAGCAAAAACTCAACAAGGATATTGTGACATTGAATGACACTCTACATCAAATGGACCCAATTGATATTTGCAGAACATTTCACCCTAACAAAGTGAAATAGACATTATTTTCAAAAGCACTTGGATCATTATCAAAGATAGGCCACATGGCAGGACACAAAACAAGCCTCAAAAATTCAAGAAATTGAAATCATCTCAAGCATGTTCTCAGATCAAATGGCTTGAAGTTAGAAACTAAGGAAATAAAATAAAAAAAAAAAAACCATTCAAGTACATACAGACTGAATAACATGTTATTAAATAATGAATTGGTAAACAATGAAATCAAGGAAGAAGTAAAAAAGCACCTGGAAACAAATGAAAAAGAACACACAATAACCCAAGATATGGGACACATTGAAGGCAATCCTGAGAGAGAAGTTCATAGCAATACAGGCCTACTTGAAGAAGATAGGAAAATCTCAAATAAACAACCTAACCCTACATCTAAAATAACTAGAAGAAAAACAACAAAGCCCAGAGAGAGTAGAAGGAAGGAAATAATCAAGATCAGAACAGAATTAAATGACAGAGAAATAAATTTTTAAATCAATGAATCCAGGAGCTGGTACTTTAAAAAGATAAAGCAAATTAACAAACCTTTAATCAGACTCATCAAGAAAAAAAACAAAGTGGGCCCAAGTAAATGAAATTGCAAATGAAAAAGGGGAAGCAATGACTGATGCCACAGAAATGCAAAGGATTGTAAGAAATTACTATGAGTAAGTATATGCCAGAAAAGGAATGACATGGGACAAATGGGTAAATTTCTAGAAACATAAATTTCCAAAACTGAATCAAGAAGAAGCAGAAAACTTTAATAGGTTGATAACAACCAGCAAAATTGAGGCAGTAATCAAACCAGTGCCCCACCTCCCAACAAATACACACACAAAACCCCTGGTTCACAGGTGAATTTTACCAAACATTCAAATGAAAAATTAACACCTATCCTCCTCAAACTATTTCAAAAAGTTCATGAAGAAGAAACTCTCCTTAACTCTTTTTTACAAAGTCAGTATTATACTAATTTTAAAACAAGGTAAAGACAAAACAAGAAGGAAAAGAACAGGCCATTATCTCTGATGAACATAGGTGCTAAAATCCTCAACAAAATACTGGCAAAATGGATCCAGCAAAACATTAAAAAGATCATGCACCATGATCTTAAGGGAGATTTATTACAAGGGTGATAAAATGGTTGGAATGGTTTATTCCAATGGTTTTATTCCAAGGGGGATACAAGGGTAGTATAATATGTGCAAATCAATAAATGTAATACATCACATAAATAAAAGGAAGTACAAAAATCACATGATCACAAAATAGATGCAGAAAAACCATTTGATAAAATCCAGCACCCATTTATCATAAAAAACACTCAGCAAAATGGGAATAGAGGGAGCATACCTCAATATAATAAATGTCATATATGAGAAACCTACTGCCAAGATCATACTCAATGGACAAAAACTAAAGTATTTCCCTTAAAGTTAGAAACAAGATAGGGATGTCCACTTTTACCACTTTTATTTAACATAGTACTGGAAATTATAGCCATAGACATCAGACAAGAAGAAGAAATGAAATGCATCCAAATGGGAAAGGAGGAAGTAAAATTGTCATTATTTGCAGATGACATGGTAGTATACATAGAAAATTCTATAGACTCCACCAAAAAACTATGTGACCTAGTAAGTGATTTTAGCAAAGTAATGGGATACCAAGTCAATATTCAGAAATTGAAGGTATTTTTGTACACCAAAATTGAACTATCAGAAATAGAAATTAGGAGAAGAATTTCATTTACCATAGCAACAAAAAAATAAAGTACCTAGGAATACATTTAACCAAAAAGGCAAAAGAGCTGTACTCAGAAAATGGTAGAATACTGATAAGAAACTGAGGAAGATACAAATAAATGGAAGCATATACCATGTTTATAAGTTGGAAAAATTAACATCATTAAAATGTCCATACTACCCAAAGCAATCCATAGATTCAATACAATTCCTATTAAAATGCAAATGTCATATTTCAAAGATCCAGAACAAATACTACAAAAATATATATGGAATTAAAAAAGATTCTAAATAGCCTCAGTGATCTTGAGAAAGAAGAACAAAGTTGGAGGGATCACAATATGTGGTATCAAACTATACTACAAGGCCACTGTAATCAAAACAGTCTGGTAATGGCATAAGAACAGACACATAGATCAGTGGAACACAACAGAGAGCCCAGAAATAACCCCCGTCTCTATGGTCAATTAATATTTGACAAAGGGGGTACAAACATACAGTAGAGCAAAGATAGTCTCTTCTATAAATGGTGTTTGGAGAACTGGATTGGTACATGCCAAAAAACCAAAACAAAACAAAACTGAAACTAAACCTCCAACTCCTACCATACACCAGAATAAACTCAAAATGGTTAAAAGACTTATTTATAACTTGTGATACCATAAAAATCATAACAGAAAACACAGTAAAATTTCAGATATCTCACATAGCAATGTTTTTGCTAATACATGTCCCAGGTCAAGGGAAATAAATGTAAAAATAAACAAAAGGGACTATATTAAATTAAAAAGATTCTGCACAGCTACATATACCATCATCAAAATGAAAAAGGAACCAATTATGGGAGAATGTATTTGCCAATGATACATTAGACAAGGGTTTAATCTCCAAAACACAAGGTCTGTCCAGGAAAAAGTCCAGCCAATGTTAAGATAATGAGAAAGTTTGTGCAAAATCGATGTAAACTTGCAACCAAAGAGAGTGGACTGGAATGCACATGCATAACAATTACAACTTCTGTACTAGTCAGTTGGGGCAGTAGACACTATTTAGTGAACATGTGTACTGTGTGGCTGTGGCATTCAAAATGACAGAACGAGCAGAACAATGAATCTGCATCAAATTTTGCATTGTTTGAACATTCCTTCACAAAAACTATTTGGATGATTCAGAAGGCCACAGTTATGGGCAACTGGTGACTGGTAGCTTCATCACAACAGCATTTCCACTCATGCTTCACATCTTATGCAGAATTTTTCTTTGTGAATCTTCAAATCACCAAGGTGACTCAGCTCCACTGTAGCCTAGATTTGGCACCCTGTGACTTCTGGTTTTTCCCAAAACTAAAATCACCTTTGAAAGGGAAGAAATTTCAGACCGTTGATGAAATTCAGGAAAAATATGACAGAGCAGCTGATGGGTATTGAGTAAACTGTGTGAGGTTACAAGGTGCCTATTTTGAAGGGGACTGAGGCATCATTATCCTATGTACAATTTTTCTTGTATATTGTACCTTCTTCAACAAATGTCTCTATTTTTCATGTTACATGGCTGGATATCTTCTGGACAGGTCTTGTATGTAAAGAACTTATATGACTCAACACCAGGAAGACAAACAATCCAATGAAAAATTGGGCAAAGAACCTGAACAGACACTTCTCCAAGGAGGACACACAGTACATAGACATATGAAAAGATACTCAGCATCACTAGCCATCAGTGTGGCAGACCCTTCTGCATGGCGTGGGCCCAGCTCTCACTAGGGGATGCACAGGACCCACACCCACAGGTAGGTTCTCTTCTGGGGAATCAGATTTGCAATATACCTAAGCTGTTTTGAGACTTGCTTCTTGCTAAAACTCCCTCACCCTGCAAGTGCTAAACCTTGCAGGGACCAGTGTAACTGCTCAACCACTTTTGCCCTTTCATTTGCTAATATCCTTCTTCTGTGATGTGATTAGCAGCATTGGCTCCTTCGTTGTAACTGGTGTAGAGTGAGTGAGGACCATCTTGTAATGTGAGGAGATATAGAATAAAGGCCTGTCATGGCAGAGGCCGCGGCTTTTGCTCCCCTTGAAAGAAAAGCCATGCTGTCATCCTTTTTCCTCCACCGGACTCAGTAATCTGTGTGTATGTTTTATTTCATCCATAATGACGTGGACACTGCTAGCCGGTGTCCGAATCAATCAGAGAGATGTAAATTAAAACCTCAATGAGATATTACTTTACACCTGCCAAATGGTTATCATTAATAAATCAAGAAACAAGTGTTGGTGAGGATGTGGGGGAAAAAAGGAATACTATTACATTGTTGGTGGGAATGTGGATCAATGTAGGCAATGTGGGAAACAGTGTGGAATCTCCTCAAAAAACTAAAGATAGAACTACCTTTTACCCAGTGATTCCACTGTTGGGAATATACCATAAGAATCCCAAAATTCCACTTCAAAAGAACTTATTCATCCCTATGATTGTGACAGTGCTATTTACAATACCCAAGAGTTGGAAACAACGAAAGTGCCCATAAGTAGGTGAGTGGATTATAAAATTGTAGTACATTTACACAATGGAATACTATGCAACAGAAAGAATGAGTTTCTACCTTTTCTGACAGCATGGGCAAACCTGAAGAATATCATATTAAATGAAATAAACCAGTCAATGAAGGACAAATACCATATGATCTCATTAGAGGAATCTAATGGACAAAATAAACTAGTGAGCATAAAAGAGCCAGAGGCATAGATTCATGAATAGACTGACAGCAGTAAGATGGGAGGAGGGAGTGTAGACTTTTTGAAAGAAGGTGAAAGGATTAGTCAGGAAACATATATGAAGAATCCAAGGACATGGACAACAGGGTGGGGAATTGCTATGGAATTGGAGGGTGGTCTGGGTGGATATGGGCAAAGGAGAAAATAATTAAAACAACTGTAAAACATAAAAGTAAAAATATCAAACAAGCATTAAATTTAGAAAAGAAAAAGACAGGTATGATACAATATTCTGTTTTAGGATATCAATCCAAAAGAATAAACAGAAGTTTAAAAATCCAAGTTATTGTATGGCTGATTTAAATTTACTACTTGTCCAACAATATCTATTTAAAATATTTTTAATTAATAAAAAATACCCCATTTTCTTCAACTATATATCCAACTCCAAGTACCTTTCTGTAACTTTACTGTTCTCTCTGAATTCAAGACTCTAATACCATGATGATCCCATACCTTGAAACACAAATTACAGGTCAAAGGACAGTGTAGTCTTCCTTGCCAGTAACTGATTACACTGACTCCTTTCCATTTTCTGTTGATTGACAGTTTTGTGCTTTTCCATGGATATTTGGGATATTCATGTGGAAAATCATTACAAATGATGCATGTTTAATTGAGGGACTACCAGAATTCCTCGGTCTTTTAGTATAGTTTAGAGGAAACCTAAACCCATTCTGAAAACCAACAAGCAATCAATTATAAAATAGCATAGAAGTTTCCTGTGGAAATGTTTGTATAACTATCATGAATACAAATTAGTCTAAAAGATTTGAATTTCAATACAATCCCTGTTTATAAATGTATATTTTACATTATGCATTAATAAAAACAATTTCTTCTAAAAAGTAAACCATTTAAACTTGACTTTTTAATGGAATAAAAAATAGAAGAACTATACAACAATTTTACAAATCTGACCTTCAGGATATCAAATGGAATAGATTTCTATGGATACCATAACACAGAAGTTCACAGCAAATTGCTCAAATGTCATACAATCTGTTGGATGTTTCTATAATCAGTATGAGTACTACATCACTTTAAAATGTCATTGACAATTGCTGTTCTTTTTATTTTCAGTATTTCTGAAAGATAAATGAAAGCATTTTGTTAAGTAAGACATGGATTTTCAGCACAGCAAGATTACACACTAATTTTCCAACACATAAGTTACAAATGATTAAATTATCTTCATGAATATGAGATTATGCATGCAAAATAAACAAATTTAAATGTGTATACAATTACCTGTAATCTGGAAATGAAGTACGTAGTATTCATGAACTATAATTATTTGCTCTCACACATGGAGAATTTTTGTGGGATAACTTTGATGATTTCTTTTAGAGAAAGTTCATGAATTTCTCATATTCAAACTTGCCAGATTTTATGGGAACATAGCAAAAGATCTTCTGTTCTTCTTAAAAAGAATTTATGGTTTTAAAATCCTGTTGTTTCTCACTATAACTCTTAGAGACTTGATTTCTTGAGTAATTAAGAGAAGTTTTACTCAATTTATAAAAATCATATTAACCCAGAAGGCATTATGTGTTTTAATAATTTTCTGTAATTCTTTCTCTCTTCAATAATAATGACTTTCAGCCAACTAATAATGGGTTTCTTTTAATGTCTTTTCCAACTGTTTGACTGTTCTAAGTCTCTCCAGTGATTATATCATTTAAAACATAATTGTTGTACTCAAATATTTATTTTATTTTCTCAAACTGTTGAGTTTTCATGAGAAGCTCATAGAATCTTTTGTTTCATGGACCATAAATAAACCCCAATCTACCACTTCAGCACATTTCTAATTGTAATGCACCATGTAATGTTGTACGCCATTATACAGCTGTTTTCTGTTATTGTAAAGTGGCACACAGTGACACCGAAATGTGTGCTTGCATTTGAGATACAGTGTGGACTTAATCATGCATCTTAATGCAATAGTTTTTCAACTCTAGAAACCCAAATCTATTCAGCTGTTTGCCCTTCAAGTAAGCTGTTAAATTTGAATTCTTGGGAATAACAGCCCAGTGAATTTCTTTGAGTTAAATGAAAATAAATACATACATATATAGACACATGCATACCTCTTTGATTCATATTTCATGTGTATATTTTCATAAGATTTAATAATTGATATCAAGCATACTTTCTATATAGAAAATCCTAAAGTTATATTCCTTGAGTTTTTAATACAACAATTTTACCCTCCCTGTGAATGTAATAAAACTATGATTTGAGGTTGGGTTTTTTCAGTATATGGTTATAGTCACCTTTATGAGGAATGAATGAACCCCAAGAACAGATGAATGTATCCCTGCTTAAAATGGATGATACATAATCTTGTTTCAGTACTAACCTTTTTCTTGGAGAGTAAAGTTGCTGTCTGAGTTTTCTGCCAAGAGAACCAAGTGTTAGATGTTAGTAATCAATTCCTTGCTAGGTAGAAAAAGAACCAAGCTCACTTTAATACCATGATACCCTGGCTATTAAATTTTAGTTAAAATTTAGAAATTTTAAACAAAAAAATACTGGCATATATCATTTTATTTTATGTGGCTTTCCTGTCCTTTGCAGATACTGCATTTTTATTTTGTTTGTTTTTCATTTTTATAATTGATGTTTGTGACAATGATTCATCACCAAAAATGATGTAAGTCATTTTGATAACAAGTCTATCAACATCATATTTCCAACAGCATTTGCTCACTTTGTGTCTCTGTGTCACATTTTGGTCATCTTGAAATATTTAAAACTTCTTCATTATTGTTAACTTGCTATGATGAACTGTAATCAGTAATCTTTGATGTTACTATTATAATTATTTAATGTTATTATTGTAATTGTTTTGGTGAACCACACCCATATAAGAGAACAGATTTAACTGATAAATTTTGTGTGTGTTCTAACTGCTCTACCACCTGGCCATTTTCTCATCTCTCCTCCCCACCCACCTCCCCAGGCCTCCCTATTCTCTGAGATACAATATTGAAATTAGAGCAGTTAATAACCCTACAATGGCCTTTAAGTGTTGAAGTGAAAGGAAGAATCACATGCGTCTCACTTTAAATTAAAGGCTAAAAAAAGACTAAGCTTAGTGAAAAAACATGTCAAAAACCAAGAAACCAAAATAACCTGAAAGGCAGGCCTCTTGTGCAAACAGTTAGCCAAGTTGTGAACTCAAAGGAAAAGCTCTTGAAGGAAATTTCACTTCAGTGAAAACAGGAATGATAAGAAAGAGAAATAGCTTTATTACTGATATGAAGAAAGTTGTAGTGGTCTGGACGGACTAAACTAGCCACATTTTCTTCAACCAAAGCACAATCTAGAGCAAAGCCCTAACTCTCTTCAATTCCATAAATACTGAGAGAGGTGGGGAAGCTACAGAAGAAAAGTCTGAAGCTGGCAGAGGCTGGTTCATGAAGTTTAAGTAAAAAAGTTGTCTTCATAACATAAAAGCACAGGTAAAACACTAAGTGCTGATGTGGAAGCTGCAACAAATTATCCAGAAGATCTAGCTAAGATGATGAATAAAATTTATCCAGAAGATGTTGCTAAAATAATTTATGAAAGTGACTACCCTGAAAACAGATTTTTGGTGTTGATGAACCAACCATATATTGGAAGAGGATGCTATCTAGGACTTTCATTGGCTAGAGAGGAGATGTCAATGCCTGGGTTCGAAGTATAGACTAGCTTTCTCATTAAGGGCTATGGTAACTTTAAATTGAAGCTAATATGCATTTACTATTCTGAAAATCCTAGAGCCCTTAAGAATTATGCTAAATCTACTCTGCTTGTGCTGTATAAATGGAAACACAAAGCCTGGATGACAGCACATCTGTTTACAACATGGTTTACTGAATATTTTAAGCCCACTGTTGAGACCTACTGCTCAGAAAAAGATTCATTTCAAAATATTACTCTTCATTGACAATGCACCTGGTCAGCCAAAAGCTATGCTGGAGATAGACAAGGAGATTAATGGTTTTTTTAATGCTTGCTAACACAACATCTATTCTATAGTCCATTGGTCAAGGAGTGATTTTGACTTTTGATTCTTATTATTTAAAGGATATATTTTGCAAGGCTATAGCTGCCATAGACAAAGATTCCTCAGAGGCATTTGGGAAAAATCTATTGAAAACCTTCTGTAAAGGATTCACCATTCTAGATGCCATTAGGAACATTAATTATTCATGGAAGAAGTCAAAATATCAAGATTAATAGCAGCTTGGAAGAAGTAGATTCCAGAACTCATGGATGATTTTGAGGCATACATGACTTCAGTGGAGGAAATAATGGCAGATATCATGGAAATAGCAAGAGAATGAGAATTAGTGGAATCTGAAGATGTGACTGAATTGCTACAATTTCATGATAAAATTTGAATGAATAAGGAGTTGTTTTTTATGGATGAGCAAAGAAAGTGGTTTCTTGAGATGAAATCTACTCCTGGTGAAGATTATTGAAATTACAACAAAAGATTTACAATATTACAGGAACTTTGTTGATAAAGCAGTGGCAGGGTTTAAGAGATTGACTTTAGTTTTTAAAGAAGTTCTACAGCCAGTAAAATGCTATCAAACAGCATCACATGCTACACAAAAATTGTTCATGAATGCAAGAGTCAATTGACATGACAACCTTCATTGTTGCCTTATTTTAAGAAATTGTCACATCCACCCCAACCTGCAGAAAACAGCACTCTCAAGTCAGCAGCCGTTAACACTGAGGCAGGACTCTCTGACAACAGAAAGATTTTTAACTTACCAATGTTGCGGACCGTTCAGCCTGGTCTCAGGAGTTGTAACCCTCACCCCATGGTGGGCTGAGTAAGAGCCCGCTTCATCTGGGTCTGTTCTGTCAAGAGGATGTGAGTCACTAAGGAGACAAAGTTTATCTCCCTGGCAGGAGTGCCGCTTCTGCCTCATCCATATCTGGCCCCAATGCTTGGTTGGCAGTCAATGACCGGTAAGACTCCTCACGGGAGGGGCAACCTAAGCCAGACACGACCACTTGCGTGGCCCTTATGGAAGGACTTGGGGGCTGCAGCAAAGAGGGGGTGATGGACCCTCACCCCCTGGCTATTCTGACATAGCCTGAGTCCCCATTTCCATCTGAGAGCCTTGCTTCTCTCTTGCTTCCTGGGCCTAATCTGCTTAAAGCCTGAAACTATGAGGGCAAGCAGTGCAGCCCTGTGTCGGCCAGAATGATTCCCGGGAAATCGGGCATAAGAAAGAATTCGTAAAGTCCTGTGAAACCTGCTTTGTTTGCTAACAGTGCTCTCATTTAAATGATAAGCATCCCAGGAGGAAATGGGTATGTCTCCCAAAGTTTTGCAGCCCCCTTTTCTGACTCAGATTAAGCCCTCAGATTTCTTTGAAATGTTAACCATTTTTTGATCCTTACTGCCTGACATACCTGTATTCCTGTGTATTTGAACCCAATAAAAGCCCAGTGAGGAAGGGGCTCTGGGTCATTCTCCTTTGAGAGTTTGACCACCTCTCCTCCCCAAACAGATCACGTCTTGGTAGTTTTATTTTCATCCGTGATGGACTGGGGGGCGCTGTGGGCGGAGCCCCCCCACACACCAAAAGATCATATGATAAAATTTTTTAGCAAAAAAGTATTTTAATTGTATGTACATTGTTTTTTAAAGCATAAAGTTATTACACATTTAATAGACTATAGCATAATGTAAACATAACTTTTCTATGCACTGAAACCAAAAATATATTGTATGATGCTTTTTATTGTGATAGGCACTTTATTGCAGCTTTCTGGAACTGAATCTACAATATTTCAGAGGTATATATATAGAGAGAGAGAATGCTAAAAGGTCCAAAAAGAGTCCATGTCAAGTTCTTTTTTTAATCTCTAACAATGATAAATTTATAACATTGTTATGAGGTTACAAAGTACCAGATACTATTTTGAGAACTTTTTAGGTATCATTCCATCAAATCTTCAAAACAACACAATGAGGTAGCAGCTACCAGGCATTAAACACTGGACTGGTTTATTTTTAAAGTATTTTATTTTATTTAATCCTCAAAACCAATGCATAAAAATAATATGATTAATAAATAGAACTATAATGCAAATTATCTAAGATTTTTGTGGTTGTTTCTAATGGCCAAATAACAAGTTATTACAACTTAGTGGCTTGTACCAACACCCATTTATTAGCTCACAGTTCTGTAGGTCAGAAGCTTTAGCACCACATGACAGGGTTCTCTGATGGGGGTCTTAGAAAGTTAAAGTCAAGGTGCTAGATTGAATGCCTGTCTGTGAGTTCCAGGGTAGAATCTGTTTCCAAGCTTATTCAGTTTGTTGGATAAGTTTGATTCCTTTCTACAGCAGAATCAATGTCCTATTTATACACTGGCTCTCATCTGGGGGCTGTTCTTAGTTCCTAGGGACTATTCATATCTCATACCCTTTGCCCCCCACACTGAATTTTCAAAACCAACAGTTAAAAATCTCCTGTCAAATCCGCCTCACACTTCAAACTTCTTTCACCAGAAAAAGACTGTTCCTTTTAAGGCTCATCTAATTAGGTCAGGCCCACTGAGGATATTCTTCCTTTCTTAAAGTCAAGTGTGTCCT
Organism: Glossophaga mutica; assembly: GCA_039655065.1. Taxonomy (NCBI): domain Eukaryota; kingdom Metazoa; phylum Chordata; class Mammalia; order Chiroptera; family Phyllostomidae; genus Glossophaga; species Glossophaga mutica. The sequence goes on along the minus strand of CM077304.1, from coordinate 166,580,489 downwards.
GTAGCATAACCTAATTACAGCAGTAATATCCCATTGTATTCATATTCCTGGGGATTTTACAGACTGTGTACATAGTAGGCAGTAATCATGAGGGACATTTTAGAATTCTGCCTGTAACAGTCTCATAGTCAATGGGAATTCCACAGACATTTGAAATTAAAATCTCAATTGTCAATACCCCTAGCTTAGCCATTTCTCAATTGGAGATGGGGATAGACTAGGAACCTAGGAGTTCTCTAAAGTTTTCTCAAAGGGTGAGTGAAAAAGTGACATTTATTTTTTTATTGATTATATAATTGACGTAACATTATTAGTTTTAGCTTATGACACAATGCTCTGATATATATGTCCATATTGTAAAATGATCAACAAAACACAGGGTGGGGCAAAAGTAGGTTTACAGTTATGAGTATGTGAAAGAATTTATTCTTGTATAATTATTAATTTTATTTTTCATATGAACAATGATAAACTCACTTTTTTACACCCTGTATGTCTACTTGACATCCTTCACCATGTATAGTTACAATGTTTTTTTCTTATAATAAGAACTTTTAATGTATGCGCTCTTAGCCACTTTCAAACGTACAATACGATGTTAACTATAGTAACCATGCTGTACATTACTTTCCCATGACTTATTTATTTTATAATAATTCTGTTCATTTTTCTACATCTCCATCATTATTCCTTTAATCAAAGTTATTGCAATCTCCTGATAGATAATACTAGTATAAGTACCAGTTGCTTTTTTCCTGCCTCATTTGGCCCTTTCAACACATAATGCTACCTCAGTGAGTTTTCATAAATTAACAAGGCTTGTACAGGCTAATCCCTGCTTATTGTTTCTGGTTTATTTCTCACATTTGTCCCTTCCACTAATTTTCTAAGCATCAGTCAGTCATACAGAACTTTTTCTCAGTTCCCTGAGCATGTAGTATGCCTGCTTGACTCCAAGCCTTCTCATGTACTATCCCCTCTTTCTAGAACATTCTCCTCTCTATTCTTTCCCGTTCAGTGGGCTAATCCTCATGTATATTTCAGATATCTTCTTGTACATTAATTTTCTATAAAAGTTTTTGTAATTCCCCTAAGCAATCTAAAGGTTCTATTCCATGTACATCTATTATAACCTAAAATTTCCCTGCACAAGTACAAATGTTTCCTTCTCTCTTATAAATAATAAACATGAGTATACCCATAACTTTGCTGTTCTGTCCCCAGTGCCAGGAACAATGCATGGCATATAAAGATATATTGAAATATGAATGAGTCAATATATGCATTAAAATTCCTTTGCAAAAACTGTACAATATCAACAATTAAAAAATACTGATTAAAAAAAATAAAATAAAAAATGGGAAAAAAAGAAATTTAAAAAATAAATAAATAAAATAAAATAAAATAAAAGTGCCTTTATATTTTTCACCTTGCCTCTCTGTCTGACTTTATCACTTTCACAGAGCCCAACATGGTCTATTAGCCATGCATTTGCAATTTTCCATGGATCATATTCTTTGCCACCTCTATGCCTTTCTATATTCCAATTTCCCTCTCTAGAATGTATCCTATACCTTCATCTCCTTGGGTACTCACTTGAGTTTACAACTCTTCTAGAAACTGATTTTTCCAAAAATTCACTTACATGTCATCCTCTGGACTCCCAGCTTCTGTGGGTGCATTTCTCTATTATACTACTTTTCACTGTTGCACCAGTAGGGTTTTTCTCCTTAAATGTAGAGGAAATATTTTGGTATATATTTTTACCAAACATACAGAAGGCTAGCTAATAAATACAAAGAACCAATTACTGCCGACTGAATGAAAGGAAAAGAATAATTTTAGACACTCGTGTGCTATTTCAATAGCATAATGAAAGTAGATAAATTTGGCATTAATCTATAACCCTGGAAGTAAATTCTCAGAGAGAATTAAATAAAATAGAAAATATTATACTAATATCTTTTGCATTCCATGTTTATCAGGGAGACTTTTGTTGAATCATTGCTTCACAGTCAATAAAAATAACTATTTATATTTTAGAGATGAGTAGTAAATTATAACCCCTGAGAAATCTTACCTGACTTGAAGAAGCCAAATAGCTTTGCTAACTTCATTCCCTAAATAGAAATTCTGCTGCCAATTACATTCACATTAGATGAAAAAGAAGGCTGAGGGCTTTGTTTATTCAGCTATTCACTTGATCCTCAGCATGAACTTGAGGTCAGCCAATTTTAATTTGGGAAGAAAACTTTTTATTTCAGTTTAATTTTTAAATATTTCAGTATTTCCATTTTTTTTAGAAAATACTTTAACAAAAATATTTGAATGCCACAAAATAAAAGCAAAATGTATACATAAATAAACACATGAAATAAGATGTTTATACTCAACATATAAATAAGGAGGTTTAACAATTTGGATAATAGTTATTACATAAATTCATAGAGAAATAAAAGAGTACTAAGGTTGTGATTATGTTATGTCTAGATTTTATTTAATATAATATGGCATTTTTATTTGCTCTTTTATGTGATTAATTTTTCTTAAGAGCTATGTTATGTTTTTAAAAATTATCACACAATCCAATTTTAATCTTATAATGTTCAAAATTGAAAAAAGGAAAATAGTGTATGAAGTGCTTCTTATACCTTTATGTATAACTTTGAGAATTGTGGGATGTGGTTAACTTGAAATCACTTAAATTATTATATCTGTCAATTGTAGTTATTTTATTTTCAATTCACATCAGTGTTTTATATGTATGTCAATTATTGAGTCGAACTGGCAAATTAATTTAGGAGCATTCTGTTGCAATGATCTTCATCGTTGTCATTACATAAAAACTACTGTTGAAAGTTAATACTCTCCCATTAAAATTGATTGCCAAAGATATCATGCTTAATATATATATTAATGTATAGATAAGAAAATTTGGCTAAATTAGAGATTATGGTTCAGAGCTTCCATAGTATGGGGGCATTCAGTTATGAAAAATATTTCAGGAAAATTGGAACTTGAAAGCAAAAAGAGGCTCAAAGAAAGCTTAAGAATTATCTAAGAAAATTGGTAATAGAACTAAGGGGGGCATTTTTAAAAAGAGATAATATCAAGATATTTAAATGCATAATTATTTAAAGGTAAATATTGCATTATAACAAACATTCTAGTTTCGACTTGGGAAAAGGAGAAACAAGGATACTGAAACACTATCTTAGTCTATCCCATCAATAAAAAGCCAGGCATTAATAAAAAGTAATAGAATTAAAATAAACCTTTGGGAAATATACTATCATAATGTCATACATATTGCATTAGTAAATAGTATTTTTGCCATATGTAACCATGATTGCATCATTGTATTATACTGCAATACTGAGCATTTGAAAGTCTCTGACGTTCTTGGAAGTTTTGTAAATAAGATTAAGACCCAATTCATTTTCAGGAACACCTATAAAGAACATATGGACAAAACCAAAAAGGGGTAGGATCAAGGGTGGGAAGTGGGGATGCCTGGGGTGGTGGGTAGTGGTGGGTGAAAAATGGAGACAACTGTACTTAACAACAATAAAAAAGTTTAAAAAAATAAATCTTTTTATTAAAAGTTTAAAAAGTTTAAAAAATCAACTAAATACATTTTTTTTAAAAAAATCTCATTTCAAAGATACAAAATTCACCCTTACCTAGGTGGCTCAGTTGATTGGGTGCTGTCCCGTGAAGCAAAAGGTCATCAGTTTGATTCCTGGTCAGGGCACATCCCTGGGTTGCAGGTTTGATCCCCTGTGGGGCATGTAGGAGAGGCAACTGTTTGATATTTGTCTCTCACATTGGTGTTTCTCTCCCCACCCCCCAAAAAATAAATAAATAAAATCTTCAAAGACACAAAATTTAAAAAAAAAAAAACTGATCAGACACCAAAAATTTTTATTTTCTCGAAAAGGAAGAACTGCATACTTTGGAAACAGTGCTTTGAAGTTACACCTCTTTCATGGAAGTCACGTGTGGAACAGCAGGAAATACAGCATCACCTTTATTTACCAACATGCAGGAAACAGTAACCTTCATGCATCTGTGCAAAACTGGAAGCTGCACACACAGAAATCAAGTACAGTCTGAGAAGACTCAGAGACACACATATAAAAGCAACCCACATGAAACCTTTTGACCATGGCAGGAACTTCAAAAGCTGTTGCTTTGAAACACTACATAATACTGCATCAAGGATGAGAGCAAGAAAGTCTTGCTAGTATGAAGTAGTAAAATCTTTGCTATGTGGGGAATGTGGGTCAGTATATAACCCACATTCTACATCACTTTACTGACACTTCAGAAATATCCTGCTTCTGATTTACTAGTTTTGATCCTTTTGAATACATGCTGTTTGTATGGTAAAATATATAATACAAGAATAAACTATGTTTCATTCACTCACAACTGCAAACCTACTTTTGCCCACCCTTGTATACATTTATCAAAGAGAAAGGAGAGAAAGGCCAACGCCCAGGGCACAGATAAAAGAATGCTGCAGCTTTTATCTGATTAACTTATTCCCTGAATTCCAAACCCCTTACCTACACTTTTCTTCTCTTTATGAAAAGGATCTGTTTAAAGTGGAATTTAAGATGGTCTGATAGGGGTACAAACCAGTCGTCTTCTCAGATTGCTGGCCCTCTGAATGAAGTGCCCATAAAGATTCAAAAAAAAAAAAAAAAAAATTTCAGACTGTCTTGACCCTACAGTTAATTATTAAGTTGCTAGGTTAAAAGTGGTTAAGTGAAAAAATACCTTAGTTTTTAGGTCAACACAGTTATTTTGAGAGCCTCTAACACGAACTTCTATTCACATTTGTTTCTGTGGAAACTAACTCAGTAGGATGATAATTGGTATAAGATTACTAAAAGGTTTCCTAGTCAAATTTGAAAAACACAGAATTAAACTGCTAAAATATTTTTGTGTGTGTTTGGTTGTTTTTACTGTGCTGATATGCATATGATCACAGGATACATTTTGCAGATCCACAAAGCATAATATGCATATACATTTAATAGTATTGCTGAATATGAAGGTTAACCTAAGTTAAGTTGCTGACTTACCCAAGGCTCAAAGTTATTCTCAAACAGTGTTAATGCTATTTATCAGAATCACTTTGGAGGCTTTACAGAAAAATGCCTGGAACACATCTCATTTAATGAAGGGAAGCAGTGAAGGTGTAGTCTTTAACTGCATGTTTTTCCACTAGCTCCATGAATGATTGTAAAGTGAACCTTTGTTTAAGGAACACTGATGTGAATATTGCTGTTACTTTTCTCTCCAATTTTCACTTCCACTTACATCTCTATATCTAATTAATCATGTTGTCTATATTTTGCAGCTCAACAGTATTTCCTACAAGCTGAATTAAAATAGCAATATTCTAGAAAGTTTTAAAGTGTATTGCAATTATTTAACAATAATATTTGAAATATTAGCGGTATTAAACGGTTGCGGCCTGAGTGCTGTTGTGATCTTCCCTGATCTCAGGCTTTCACTTTAGTCTGCTGACTCTCATCCTGTGAGTTCCCATGCGGGTTCCACCTCCTCTTTTCCTTGGCCTCTAGCCAGGGTTGTTGCCACTCCACCACCACACTGAAAGTCCTGGTCCAGGACTCCATCCTGAAAAAGGTTCCAGAAGCGCTTAAGGACCCGTCTATGAGGCCTGCTGGGACGTGCAGAGCATGGGCTTGTCCCACATCTCTTTGGTGCAGCTCACCCTGTGCTCCAGCAGCTTCGACAGGTACTGTGGTGATTTCAATATGGTAATGTCCAAAATAGTAAAAGGTGCTGGCAACAAAGGCATTATTACCCTAAGGACTGAAGATAATGCAGATTCCTTGGCACTAGTATTTGAAGCTCCAAATCAAGAAAAGGTTTCAGACTTTGAAATGAAGTTAATGGATTTAGGTGTTGAACAAATTGGAATTCCAGACCAAGAATATAGCTGTGTAGTAAAAATGCCTTTTGGTGAATTTGCAAGTATATACTGAGATTTCAGTCATATCAGAGATGCTGTTGTAATTTTCTTGTGCAAAAGATGGAGTGAAATTTTCAGCAAGTGGGGGAACTTGAATTTGGAAATGGAAATATTAAGTTGTCACAAATAAGTAATATTGATAAAGAAGAGAAAGCCGTTACCACAGAGATGAATGACCCAGTTCAGCTAACTTTTGCACTGAGGTACCTGAACTCTTTTTTACAAAAGCTACTGCACTTTCTTACAATAACACTCAGTATGCCTGCAGATGTAACCATTATTGTAGAGTATAAAAATACTGATATGGGACATTTAAAGTACTGTCTGGCTCCCAAGATCAAGGATAAAAAGGATCTTAGACATTTTTAAAACCCAAGAAAATAAAACTTAATTCTTTAAGAACTGCTTCTGAGATTCTAACATGCCCTTAAAAGCCTCCTTTGTCACCATATTTGTACCCAAGTATGTATGTAGATAATGCTGTCTGTAAATAACCTATTATTTCCATTCTGTGCAATTTAAAGGATAAAGTCTCAAGTCAAATCTGGTTTTATTAACCTAGATCTGCTTCTGCCTTATCTAGAAATATTCTTTAGGATTTTTATAAAAGATTTTGACCGTTAATGCAGTTTTAAGAATTCTGTTTTCAACTTAGTAAAAGTTATTTAAACTTCAAACATCACAGGAACAAATATTTGTAATATTAGATGTTCAAACTGAAAGTGTATCAGTCCATGAAATCTGAAGCTATAATAAGAGAATTAAATATAAAATAACACTGCAGAAAAATAATTGAACAACTCAAGGCCCTCCATCCTTCATGATCCAAATGGATGTTTACCATATTTTTGTATTCTCACTATTCTACCAGACTCAGATCCCTTATGTTATTTAAATTTACTTGTCTATTTATCTTAACACAATTGAATTTGTTTACCACTTAAATTTTTTTAATAACAGAATTTCATTGTTAGGAGGGATCTTAGTGATAATTGAATATGACTTTCTAGACACTGCTGTAATATCCCCTGAAGAACTTCTTATTCTTGGCTTTATTTATCTCCTTTAGTATATGTTTTTCTTGCTTCTGTCTCATTGAGCATTTTTAAGCACTACTCCTGTTTCTCTTCCAGTTTTATCAAATGCAATTAGTGAATGTTGCTGATTGCCAAGGAAATGATTTAGCCCCCAGTAACATTTACTGTTTTGGTCTTTGTTTTTTGTCTTTTATCAAAATGAATAGACTTTAATTTTAAGGGCTAAATGTGACAAATAAATAAGTCATCATTTTATTTACTTGTAATAACCAGGGCTGTTGCTTGCCAGTGACAGCAATCCAACTTAAACTACTTTAATTTAAAAAATTAGATAAATTGCTTTTTATTTTTTATTTCATTTTTCAGTTACATTTGTATTCAATATTATTTTGTGTGTTTCAGGTGTCCAGCATAATAGTTAAACAATCATATACTTTACAAATTTTCCCCATGATATTTCCAGTACCCACCTGGCACCATACATAGTTATTATAATACTATTGACTATATTCCCTAGGATGCATTGCTTTTTAAGTGCAAAAGTTATGGTTATGGCAGTCATTAGCAGAGTTACATCGAAGTGCTCAAAAAAAGTCAACAGCAATCCTTCTCTCTCTTGTTCTCAGTCCTGCTTGTCTGGGGCTGGGATTTTTCTCAAACTGGCATTTCCCTTTTAACAACAAAGATGAACAACCTGTAGTTCTAATTTCTTATTTCAGATACTTAGCTAATGTAGATGCAAAAGACCACATGCCCAAAAGTCTGTCAGAACTTCTGGAGTTAACTCTTATTGGTTCAGCTTTAGTCATAGACCTATCCCTGAGTCAATTACTATATCTAGTATTGGTAGAATATTCTGATTGGCCAGATGGTTCTGCCCCTAATCCTACTGACTGAAAGTGATTAGTGATTGACAGGTCTTTTCTCAGAGGAAATAAAAGATATTGTTACTAAAATAGTGGGAAGGTGGGGAGATGAAAATAAGAAGTGATTTTTGAGATCTCAGATCAGCTTATTATACTGTGCCAGTTTTATCTGTTTTATATGAAATAACTTGTTAATTTAGTTGATGATTTCAGATTCTATTGGTGGCAGTTAATACTTAGAAAAAGCAATTATTTTTATTGCTAGTGGGGATATTTACATATTCCTTACATATATGGTTAATTATATTCTGAGTTAATATTTTTAATCCTAAAAGATACTGAAGTTTAACCATTTCATTGATGGCTGAAGTTTTTTTTCTTTCTTTTGTAATTATATTCATTTATTCCAGGTTCCAGTTATCAGAGAGGTGATTCTTACCAAGTCCTATTTTTTAAATGGAAATAGAATACTTGCATTTGCAACAAAACTTATCTTTTAATTTATTTATCCTCACCTGAGGACATATTTTTTTTCACTGTTTCTAGAGAGACAGGAAGAAAGAGAAAGAGAGAGGGAGATTAGATCCATGGGACAATGTTCCAACCAACTAAGCTACACCAGCCAGGGCTGGAACAAAATTTAGAGGATAGAAAACAAAAGCTTGTGTGTCAATATTAACAACAGCATTATTCATAATAGTTCCTAAACTGGAAACAACACAAATGTCTATCAATTGGTAAATGGATAAATAAATTTTAGTATATCCATACCATGGATTATTACTCAGCAATAAAAAGAAATGAAATATTAATACATGCAATGACATGAATGCATTTTAAAAACATACTAAGCATAAAGGTAAAATGCTACATGTTATATGATTTAATTTGTATGCCATTCTAAAGGAACACCACGATCATGATGGGGAGCAGGTGGGTAGTTGCCTGGGGCCCAGGTAGAAGAGGAGTTTGGCTGCAAAGGAGCACAACAGAAATTTTAGGGGTCTAGAACTGTTGTATATTTTGATTGAGTGGTTATGTAATTATATTATTATATACATTACCTAAATTCATTAAACTGAATGCTTGAAAACAGGTGAATTTTACTGTAGGTATATTATACCTCAACAAAGCTGAAAAAATCCCATATGCAAAAAAAGAAGTGTTTAAACACTGAAAAGTAATTCTCCTTCCTACATCTCTTCTCTCGCTTGTCATCCAGTCTACGCCCCCTTCAATTACCTTTTGTAGTGGTTCTTTAGATTTATATAATGGGCACCTGAATAGTTTCAAAATTAGACCAAGAATATTAGAATTCAGATGTCAGATTTTGATAACTGAAATAATAAAGATGTTCCCAATATTTTTGACCATATGCTCAGAAGAACTCAGTCTGTTCCTTGGCTTTCCCTTACTGAGTGCTTGCTATGGACCAGATACTTTGCAAAGGCTTCTCATTCCATTCTCACCACAGCCCTCTGAAATGTTTATTAATAGTCCTGTTTGATAAATGAGGGGGTTGAAGCTTAGACACTTTAGGTAACAAGGTTACCCACCAAGTAAGTGGTAGAGCTGAGATACAAATCCAGGTCTGTGCCAGGAAAACACCATAAATCTGTGGTCATAATACACTGAATGATGTGTTGTCTTGATTTAGAAAGGAGGTAGGGAGACCACTTGGTAAACAGAGCAGCCTGTGTGATTTCACTTCTAATCCTGTAATTTAAAGTAAATGTACTAATTCACTGAACATAAGCATTTACTTGTGAGTTATGGAGAAAGCATAAATAGATGTGGTGTTTTCATAGTAGTGAGAATAAAATAAACAATATACAAAAATATAGTGCGTATTAACTATAAAAATGAAAATCAATTATTCAAGTATTAAATTGTAAAATGCCATCTTTCTGTGGCTTTCTCTCTGGGACTTAGCATGTGAACTTCTTATTTCTTTCAAAATAATCATTAAAGAAAAAAATCACTTATTTCATTAGAACCAATCATGCCAATACTATCTTTTAAAAGATGCGAAAATATTACACCTATGAATATGAAATCAAAGATAAACACTTTCAGAAATTTAATATTAAAATGATATCCTTTACACTATTCACCACCATGACAGATTTTACTTATTCTATTAACTTTTCCTTTATCTTAAAACATTTTGAAACTTTTGGGGGGAAGATCTTTCAAGGCCAGTAATAAGCCACTTGAGAAAAGAAGCTTTGTTATTTATTTTCACATCACATATCTTATCTACAGTTAATTAAAAACAGTTACAACCACATCTTCCTCAACAGATTTGACTTAAAGTGACTCCCATTTATTTCCTACAACCAAGCATTTATCAAAAGATGAAGACTTGTCATAGTTAAAAACATTCAAAGAAAGGAGCACATAAACTAAGTGCCAAATAAAAAATATTTTTCTTATCCAAAATTATTCAAAAAAAATTTAAGTAATTATTTTCAGAATAGGTAGCTGTCAAGAGGGACATTTTTTAAACAAAAAGTTTTCCTCTGGGGCATGTCATTACTTTATATTCACCAAAAACATTTAAATATTTATTTTATATGATTATAATTATATAATAGTGGTAATAAATATAGCTATATAGGTAAAATATACTTTATTTTTTAAGGTTGAAACCCCATACTAAAGGTGAGGCCTACAAAGAAGAGATAATATGAAATCAATATTTGGCTAAATGACTTTATTTATATGAAAAATCTTTAAATACTTAAAATCCTTTTAAATACTTTTCAATATATCTTAAATTTTATAATATATTTTTAACTCAATATCTTTACCCATCTCTAAAAGAGTGTTTTTGTTCATTTGTTTACTGCAGCTGAGAAGCAGGATAATTTTAGAATCACAACTTTTAGTGAAATCCATCAGCTGATAAAATGGCAGGTTCATGCCTCTGCTAAGATTACTGTGCTGATGAAGCCAAGTTCACAGGTTTGATTCCTAAGTGGGCCAATTTACTTTGTTACAGGCAGTCCCTCAAATGCTGGCCTGACATCCTGCAAATGGAAGCCATCAGTCACAAGGACAAGCTGGAAAAAAGTGTCGGTGGAGCAGAGCCAACTCACCCCCACTAAGGAAAACAACTTCAAGTCCAAACCACCAAGTGCTTGTGCCTTGGCATTTCTCTTGTAAAGAAAAAAGGAACTATCTTTCAAATGGTAGTGAAGTGACACAGGTTAGTGTGTAAATCTGATCTCCAGGAATGTACTTTAAGATAGAGCATGTCAACAGTTAATGAACTAGTAATCAATTGTTAGTTTGATGAGGGTTGTACCAAGAATGTTAAGAGGTGTAGGGAGACCCCAAAATAATGCATGAATTTATTTATAATGTATTTGTTACCAATTGCCACAAAATAATTGGCTGCTGCTTAAACTAGCAGATAAATTATGGTAATAATGGGATAAAACAAAAACCATTAAAGTATTGTGTCGAAGTTTTATTTAACTGATTAATGAGGAAACTAGCAAGGTGACAAAAGCAGTTCAAAATAAAATTTAAGAAACTGAATTTTTTTTGTCAGTAGGAAATTAAGCACCAAATTAGGTACTAAATTGTTTAAAGTCCTGCAGGGTAATAAAACCATCACACCTTACCAGTTTTACAGAACTGTAAAATGGCCCTAATCAGTTGCGCAAACAAAGCTATATTCCCTTAGAGCATATTAGAAACAGCTGGGGAGGTTTTAAAAATAGTGACAATTAGGTCTTACCCCTTATATTCTAATTTAATTGGAAACTGGGTAAGGCCTGAGCAGCAGGATTTTTAAAGCCTCCTCAGGTGATTCTAATGGGCAACCAAGTTCAAGAACCACTTCCCCAGAAAATGGCATGGCTATGTAGGAGGGCTTTAAACAGTTTGCCCTCCCAACTCACTACTCAAAATGTGTGGCCTCGTCCAGCAGCATTGCCATCACTTGGGAGCTGATTGAAATTCTGATACTGGGTCCGCAACTCAGATGCACTGAGTCTAAATCTGCATGCAGGTAATTTAGGTGTACACTAAAGGGCAAAAAAACACTTTTCTCATGTATTGAAAGGACTTGCAATCACTATTTTCTCTTATTTCCAATTTTTAGAGTAAATTTCCTGAAATAACATCCATAGAAGCTGCTCAAATATCTCTGAAAAGTCACAAATTGCACTTTATGTATGTAGAAAGGAAAATGAACTCTAAGCTGGAAAACCTGCACTAAATCAGTCAATGGTACCACTTCTCAGAAATCTTAGCTGACACAGGCATGATATCACCGGCTTTGTTCTTCTTTCTCAAGATTGCTTAGGCTAATAAGGACATTTTTGTGGTTCCATACAAATTGTAGGACTGTGTTTTTTTTTTTTCATAGTGAAAAATGCCATTTGAATTTTGATTGGAATTGTGGTGAACCTGTAGACTGCTTTGGGTAGTAGGGCATTTAATAATGTTGATTCTTTCAATTTATGAGTACAGAATGTCATTCTGTTTATTTGTGATTTTTAAAAATATTTATTGATTTTTATCGGGGTGACATTGGTTGATAAAATTATATAAGATTCAAGTGTACAATTCTATAATACATGATTTGTGCACTGTATTGCACGTTCCCCAATCAAAGTCAAGTCTCCTTCCATCACCATTTATCCCCACTTTACCCTCTTGTACCTCCTCCAACCCCTACTTTCCCTCTGGTAATCACCTTACTTCTGGCCGTGTCTTGAGATTTCTTTTAGGCTTAATCCCTTCACCTTTTTCTCCAAGACCCCCAAACCCCGACCCTTCTGATAGTTGTCAGCCTCTGTATCTATCTGCCCATTTCTATTTTATTTGTTAGTTTATTTATTTTTTCACTGGATTCCACATATAAGTGAAATCATATGGTATTTTTCTTTTTCTGACTACTTTATTTCACATAGCATAATGCTCTCAAGGTTCATCCATGCTGTTGCAAAAAGTAAGATTTCCTTGTTTTTTCATGGCGGAGAGGTATTCCATTGTGTAAGTGTACCACAGTCTTTTTATCCACTCATCTGCTGATGGGCACTTGGGCTGCTTCTGAATTTTGACTATTGTAAATAACACTGAAATGAACATAGGGGTGCATATATTATTTTGAATTAGTGTTTTGAGTTTCTTTGGATGTATTCCCAGAAGCAGAATTACTGGGTCATAAGGCAGTTCCATTTGTAAATCATTGAGGTAACTCCATACTGTTGTCCACACTGGTTGTACTAATCTGCATTTCCACCAACAGTGGACAAGAGTTCCCTTTTCTCCACGTGTTCACTAAGACATCCTCTTTCTTGATTTATTGATGATAGACATTCTGACAGTTCTGAGGTGATATTTCATTGTGGTTTTAATTTGCATTTCTCTGATGATTAGTGACAAGTATCTTTTCATGTATCTATTGGCCTTCGATATGTCCCCTTTGGAGAAGTGTCTATTAAGTTCCTTTGCTCATTTTGGAATAGTTTAAGAAAGATAGGTGGTAGTTAATTCTTTAAATGTTTGGTAAAATTTAACTGTGAGCCATCTGATCCAGGACTCTTATTTGCTGGGAGATTTTTATTATTATTATTATTATTATTATTACTCATTATTATTATTATTGCTTTAAATTTATTCGTTGTAATCAGTTTATTCAGATTTTCTGTTTTTTCCAGATTCACTTTTGGAAGATTGTATGTTTCTAGGAATTTGTCCATTTCCTCCCAAATGTCCAGTATTTTGGCATATAGTTTTTTGTAATATTTTTTCACAATCCTTTGTATTTCTGTGGTGCCAATTATTATTTCTCCTCTTTCATTCCTCATTTTAATTATTTCAGCCTCCTCTTTTCTTCTTGATGAATCTGGTTAAAGGTTTGTCAGTCTTATCTTGTCAAAGAATCATCTTTTGGTTTCATTGATGTTCCAAAATTTTTTAGACTCTATTGTGTTTATTTCTGCTCTCATCTGTATTATCTCCTTTCTTCTATTCACTTTGGACTTTGTTGTTCTTTATCTAGTTCTTATAATGTACAGTTAGATTGTTTGTTTGAGACTTTTCTAGTTTCTTGAGGTAGGTCTGTAATGCTATGAAGTTTCCTCTTGGGAGTGCTATCTCTGTGTCCCATAGATTTTGGTTGCTGTCTTCTCACTTTCATTTGTTTCACAGAATCTTTTGGTTTTTTTGATCATATTGTCTTTTGATCTTATTGTCGATTCATATATTGTTTAGTAAGATGTTATTTAGCTTCCATGTCTTTGTGTGTTTTTCACTTTTTTTCTTGTGATTAATTTCTAGCTTTATGCCATTATGGTCAGAGAAGATGCTTGATATGTTTTCAATCTTCTTAAATTCATTGAGACTTGTTTTGTGTTCTAACATGTGGTCTATCCTAGAAAATGTTTCATGTGCACTTGAAAGGAATGTATATTCTTGTGCTTCGGGGTGAAATGCTCTGAAGATATCTATTAAATCCATCTGATCTAGTGTGTCATTTAAGGCCATATATTCCTTGTTGATTTTCTGTCTGGAAGATCTTTCCATTGATGTAAATGGGGTGTTAAAATTCCCTAATATGACTGTTTTACTGTTGATCTCTTTTTATGTCCATTAAGATTTGCTTTATATATTTAGGTGATCCTATGTTGGATGCATAAATGTTTGCAAGGATTATGTTCTCTTTTTGCATCAGTCCCTTTATTATTATATAGTGTCCTTAGTCTCTTCTTATAAGCTTTGTTTTAAAGTCTATTTTGGGAGATATAAGAATTACTGCCCCAGCTTTTGTTTTTCATTTTTATTTTTATGAAATACCATGTTTTTATCCCTTTACTTTTCGTCTGTGTGTATCTTTCATTCTGAGATTGATCCCTTCTAGACAGCATATGTATGAATCTTTTTTAACTGTTTAGCTTTATATGTCTTTATATTGGAGGATTAAAATATGTACATTTCGAGTAATTATAGCTCAGTACATTTTTATTTCCATTTTATTCTTTATAACTAGTTCCCTCTTTTCTCCTCCTCCTCCTTCTCCTCCTCCTCCTCCCTTTTCTCCTAAAGGAGAACTTTTAGCATTTCTTGCAACACTGGTTTTTTTGTTATGAAATTTTTTTAGCTTTTTTTTGTCAAGGAAGCTGTTTAATTGTCTTTTGATGTTAAGTGGTAGCATTGCTGGGTAAAGCAATCTTGGTTGAAGTCACATGCTTGTCATCACTTTGAATATTTCATGCCAATCCCTCTGGTCTGAAATATTTCTGTTGAGAAATCAGCTGACAGTATTATGGAAGTTCCCTTATTACTGCTTTTAAGATTCTCTCTTTACCCTTTGCCATTTTAATTATTGTGTCTTGGGTGTGGGCCCCTTTGAGTTCATTTTGTTTGGGACTGAATTTCTTGGACTTCCTTGTCTTTTTATTTTACCAGCTTATGAAAGTTTTTAGTCATTTTTTTTTCAAACAGTTTCTCAATCCTTTGCTTTTTCTCTTGTCCTCTGGTACCCTATATTTGGATGTTGTTATGCTTGAAATTGCCCCTGAAGTCCCTTAAACCATCCTCCTTTTTTAAAATTTCTATTTTCTTTTTTCCTGATTTTTTCCTGCTACATTGTCTTCCAGATCACTGATTTGACCCTCTGCTTCATCCAATTTATTGTTTATTCATTTCAGACCTAGTGTTTTCTTCATTTCAGATATTGCATTCTTCATTTCTGACTAGATCCTTTTTTATGGATAATGTGTCTCTTTTCACATTGTAGTTCTCACTAAGTTCCTTCAGCATCCTTATAACCATTTTTTTAAAACTCCATTTCTGGTAAATTACTTGTTTCCATTTCATTTAGCTCCTTTTCTGGAGATTTCTCCTGTTCTTTCATTTAGAGCAGGTTTCTTTTTCTCCCCATTTTGGCTGCCTCTTTGTGTTTGTTTCTATGTATTAGGTCGACCTACTATATCTCCTAGCCTTGGTAGTGTGGCCCTATGTATTAAGTATCCTGTGAGATCCAGTGGCACAGTCTCCTTGATTACCTTGGCTGAGCATTCTGAAATTGTTCCTTGTGTGGCTCATGTGAGCCCCCCTGTTATAATTTTAGACTTGATTGCTATTGGCCCATTTACATGTGAGTTTGACCATCAGGCTGGCTGACTGTGAGGACTGACCTCCACTACAGTTGCTGATATATTCCTTTAAATAGTCACTTGTGAGGCAATTGGATCCTGCTCTAATGGTTCCTGAAGCTGACCACTGGGTGCATTGTTTCTGGAGCCTCTTAGAAGGGACTCCGGTGCGGGCCAGTATCAGATGCTGCCTGTGAGTGTCCATTGGCCACCTGTTTGGAGTTACAGAGTGATCCACAGTGTTTGGTCCTTCTGCTAGGCCTGGGTGTGCATGGGAAGGACCAAGCTCTGTACCAAGGCCAGCTTCCACCAGTTTTGAGTCCAGGGGCTGGTCAAAAAAAGGCCCAAGGCACCCCAACTTCTGTCTTTTTCTGCTGTCTGCCTGTTAGGCTCCATCACTGAAAGAGCCTTTGGTGGTACTCAAGTTGCATGAGGAAGGTTCTCAGTGGGTCACCAGGTAGAGGCAAGTGGCATTCATTACATTCAGAGAGGTTCAACCTTGGTGCCAGTCCTGGGTCTGAGGCTACTCAGCGAAAGAAACATGGTATACCAAGTTTAGCTGACATCCCCCAGGTGCCCACAGACCTTTGTGGTGCTTCGGGGTCTCAGGAAATTATCAGGATGTGTCCAGCAGAGTTTATCAGGCCTATGGAGACCAAGATTTGGCCATGCGAAGGGAGGGCTCTGCACCTGTCAGGTGGAAAAACAGCTGTTTTTGAGGAAAAAACAGCCCTGTCTTAGAGCCACACAGCTCAGTCTGTTCCAGATTCTGCTGGCAGCTATAGCTAATGGAGCAGGGATAGGAGGCTGGGAGTCAGAAGGATGTGGCTAGTAGATCTCTTGTGAGGGTGAGTACTGCTCATTCTTGGGGGAAGGAGGGAGAAGTGACCCCTGCCCCAGAGCCACACTTCAGTCACTGACATCCCCTGATTCTGCCCAGACCTCTACACCATTGCCCCGGCAGTTGACTCCTCAGTGATGTGCGGTATAGAAGGTGGGGCAACAGAGAGTCCAAAGGGTGCAACTATTGCATTCCCCAAGACTGATGCCACGTATAAGGTAGTGTTACTACACCCAAGAAAGATGGTATCTGACATGGAGGGGGACTCAGCACAAGGATCCTTGTGGCTGTACCTTCAGCTCTCTCCAGAGCCACAAAGCTTAGGTTTTCTTCACTCCCTCTGCCAGAGTCCAGGGTGTGTCACTGTGAAGGAGATTGTGTGTTTGCCCTTTGAGATGGTGCCTGTGTCTCTAGCAATCTGCTATCTTTCCCAAGCAGACAGAATCCCTGCTGATTTTCAAAGCCAGATGTTTTATGGGTACTTCTTCCTAGCACTGGTACTCTGGGTTGGGGGAGCCAACTTGGGGTTGAAAGTTCCTCAGGGGGAACTTTGCAGCTGAGATATCTTTCTGGAATCTCAGCTGTCACTGCTGGGAGCAGGGCCAGCCCTTCTCTCATCTCCACCTTTCTTACCAGTTTTGATGTGGCTTCTGGAAATGCTTGGTTATAAGACTTCTGTTCAACTAGTCTTTGGTTGGTTATTCAGGTTAACTATTCTATATTTTACTTGTAATTCCAGTTTGGTCCTGGGAAGAGGTGAATATAGCTTCACCTAATTGGATCTTGTTTCTTCCCTATTTGTTTCTTAAGCTTTTTTCATTAATACCTTATAATTTTCAGTGTATAAGTCTTTCACCTCCTTGGTTAAATTTATTCCTAGATTTTTTATTTTTTAATTTAATCTTTATTGTATTTTTTCCATTACCATTTAGTCCCCTTATACGCCACTCCCCCCAGCAATCACCACACTGTTGTTCATGTCCATGAGTCCTTTTTCCTTTTTGCTCAATCCCTCTTTCCCCCTCTCCCCTGCCCACTAGCTGCCATCCTGCTCTCCATCTATGAGTCTTTCCCCATTTTCCTGTTAGTTCAGTTTGTTCACTTAGCATAATGTTCTCCAGGCCCACCTATGCTGTCACAAAGGGTTAAATTTTCTTCTTTTTTACGGTCAAGTAGTATTCAATTGTGTAAATGTTCCATAATTGTTTTATCCAGTCATCTACTGATCAACATGTGGAAGCATCCCTATGTTCATTGCAGATTATTTATAATATTCCTAGATTTTTTAATGTGCATGATGTGACTTGAAATGAAATTTTTTCTTAATTTTTCCTACTGATAATTTATTTTTATTATATAGAAACAAAAGAGAATTTTGTAAATTGATTTTATATCTTGCAAATTTACATTTGTTTTTAGGTCTAACCAAGTTTTGGTGGAGTCTTCAAGGTTTTCACTATATATTATCATGCCAACTACAATGAGAGGAAATTTTATTTCTTTCTTTCCATTTTTCATGGCTTTTGTTTTTCTTGCCTAATTGCTCTGGTTATGCCTTCCAGTATTTGTTGAATAAAAGTGAAAATGGGTATCCTTGTCATATTCCTGGTCTTGCAGAAAAAGCTTTTAGTGTTTCACCATTGAGTATGTTAGCTGTGGGCTCCTCATCCACAGTCATTATGTTGAGTCACATTCCTTCTTTACCTGTTCTGTGGAGAGTTTTTGCCATGAATGGATGTTGAATTGTGTCAAATACTTCTTTTGCATTTATTTAGATGATCATAAGATTTTCATCTTTTATTCATTTAATGTGATGTTTCACGTTGACTTATCATTGGCTATTAAACCATTCTTGAGTCCCTGGAATAAATCCCATTTGATCAAGGTATAAAATTCTTTCAGTGTATTATTGAATTTAGTTGCTAGTATTGATATTTTGTTAAAATTATTTTCATATACATTCATTAGAGATATTGACCTATAATTTTATTTTCTTGTTCTTGTTGTATCTTTGATTTTGTATCAGGATGATGATGGCTTCATAAAATAAGTTTAGTTGTGTTCCCTAATTTTCTATTTTTTGAAAGAATTTGAGAAGAATTGATAATCATTTATTAAATGTTTGGTAGAATTCACCAGTGATGCCATGTAGTTTTGGACTTTGTGTGTGTGTGGTGGTGGGGGGGTATGATTCTGATCCCTGATTCCATCTCCTTACTGGTAATTTGTCTGTTCAGATTTTCCCTCTCCTCATGATTCAGTCTTGCTTGGTTGTATGTGTATAGAAATTTATTTATTTCTAATAGGTTGCTCAATTTGTTAGTGTATAACTGTTCATAATAGTCTTATATGATCCTTTGTATTTATGTGGTATCACTTGTAATGTCTCCTCTTTTATTTCTTATTCTTTTAATTTGAGTTCTCTCTTTTTCTTTCTCAGTGTGTATTCTAAAAGTGTGTTTATTTTGTTTATCTTTACTGATATATCAACTCAGTTTCATAAATTTTTCTCATATCTTTTTTAGTCTATATTTTATTTCTTTCATCTTATTATTTTCCTCTTTTTACTAACCGGGCTTAATTTAGTATTGATTTTCTAGTTCATTGAGTTGTAATTAAAGTTGTTTTTTGAGATCTTTCTTTTTTTATTGAATATATTTGACGTGTAACATTGTGTAAATTTAAGTTGTACAGCGTATTTTTGGTAAATTCATATATTATCATTCAGTTGCAAATGTACTAATATTTATCGCATTACATAATTATTATAAAATATTATTGTCTATATTTTGTATACTATGCATTAAATCTCTATGGGTAACTTATCAATATCATCAGAAGATAATGAACATTTTACTTTTTTCTTTTTGATTTAGATGTTTCTTATTTCTTTGTCCTGCCTAATTGCTCTAGCTAGAACATATGGTACTATATTAAATAGAAGTGGTGAGAGAGTGCTTTGTTCCTGATCTTAAAGGAAACACTTTCAATTTTGCTCCATTGAATATAATGCCAGCTGTGAGTTTGTCATATATGGTCTTCATTATGTTGAGGTTTGTTTCTTCTGTACCCAGTCTTTTAAGCTTTTTTTATTACAAAAGGATTTTGTATTTTGTCAAATGCTTTTTCTGCATCTGTTGAGATGATCATGTGATTTTTATCTTTAATTGTATTGATGTGATATATTATACTTATTGATTGTATAAGTTGAACCAGTCTTGCATGCCAAGGATAAATCCCACTTGGTCATGGTGTATGATCCTTTTAAAGTGTTCTTGAATTTGATTTGCTAATATTTTGTTGAAAATTTTGCATCTATATTCATCGGGGATGTTGGTCTGTGGTATTCTTTACTTGTGGCATTTTTATCTGGTTTTGGTGTCAAAATAATTCCAGTCTTGTAGAATGAGTTAGGAAGTGTTCCCTCCTCCATGATATTTTGGAAGAGTTTAAAATTCTTCTTTAAATGTGTGGCAGAATTCTCCAGTAAAGCCATTTGGTCTTGGCATTTTCTGTGTTTAAAATTTTTGATTACTGATTTAATAAATATCTTTACTCATTATTGGTCTGTTCATATTTTCTATCTTGGTAGGTTGTATGTTTCTATAAATGTAACTATTTCTTCTGGTTATGTAATTTGTTTGGCATATAATTGTTCATAGCAGTCTCTTAATGATTCTATGTTCCTTGCTATTATCATTTGTAATGACTCCTCTTTCATTTCTAATTTTATTTATTTGAGTCTTCTCTTTTAGGCTTGTTAAATTTTTGTCAATTTTATTTCTTTTCAATGAACTGGCTCTTAGTTCATTGATCCTTTCTATTGATTTTCTAGTCCCCATTTCATCTATTTTCACTCTCATGTTTAAATTTCCTTCCTTCTACTAAGTTTGGGCTTGACTTGTTTTTTCTAGTTCCTTGAGGTATAAAGTTAAGGTTCTTAAGGTAATTTTAGTATATGCATTTGTGCCTATAAACTTTTATATCAGAATTGCCTTTGCTGCATTCCACAATATTTAAGGTTTTCATTTTCATTTGTTTCTAGATATTTGTTTTTATTTTCCTTTTGATTTCTTCTTTGACCCAGTGCTTGTTTAGAAGTATGTTGTTTATTTACCACATATTTGTATATTTTGAGTTTTATATTATTGTGGTCACAGAAGGCAGTTCGTATGAGTTCATCCTTCTAATATTTTCTAAGATTTGTTTTGTGGCCTATTGCATTGTCTGTCCTGGAGAATGTTCCACATGCATTTGTAAAGAATATGTATTCTGCTGTTGGATAAAATGATCTATTATAGCTATTAAGATAACTTATTCTAAAGTGTGGTTCAATTCTAATGTTTTTTGTTGTTGTTGATTTTCTTTCTGGATGATCCACCCACTGCTGATAGTGAGATATCAATTGTAATCTCTTACAATTATCATATTGTTGTCTATCTCTACTCTAAAGAGATCTTCCTGCTTCTTAGTATAGGCTTTTATGGCTATAAACTTCCCTCTTAGAACTCTTTTGCTACATCATATAAGCTTTGGTATGTTGTATTTACATTTTCATTTCTCTCAAGGCATTTTTCTTATTTCTCTTGATTTCTTCTTTGCCAATATGCTGTTCTGTAGCTTGTTATTTAATCTCTACATATTTATGACTTTGCCAGTTTTCTTGTTGTCACTTCTAATTTTATACTATTGTAGTCAGAAAAGATGCTTGGTATGATTTCAATCTCAAAGTTATTAAAACTTGTTTTGTGTCCTAACATATGATTTGCCCTGGAGAATATGTCATACGCATTTCTAAGAATATGCATCATGCTCGTTTGGAGTGGAATATTCTGCAAATATTTGTTAAATTCACCTGGTACAATGTGTGGTAAGTCCAATATTTCCTTGTTGTTTTTCTCTCTGGATGATATGTCTATTGATAAATAGAATATTAAACTCCTTCACAATTATTGTATTGCTCTCTATTTCTCCCCTACAGCTCTATTTGTTTTATACATTTAGGTATTCCAATGTTGGGTGCATAAATATTTACAAATGTTATATTCTCTTCCTGAATTGAATCTTTTATGATTACATAATGACCCTCTTTACTCTTGTTGAAGTCTTTGACTTAAAATCTGTTTTGTCTGATATAAGTATCACTATTCCTGATTTGTTTTGGTTTCCTTTTGCATGAAATAATCTTTTTTCATTTCTTTACTTTTAATTGGTGTGTGTCCTTAAAGCTGAAGTGAGTCTCTTTTAGGAGTCATATAGATAGGTCTTGATTTTACATTTATTCAGCCACTTGATCCCCTTGGAAAATTTCATCTATTTATATTTAAAATAACTATTGATCAATATGGATTTACTATTGCCCTTTTGTTAGCTATTTTCTAGGTGCTCTGCAGTTTTTTTGTTCCTGTCTTCTTTTAAACTTCCATTGTAATTTGATGATTTTGTGTTGCGGTATGCTTAGGTTCTGTTCTTTTAAATTTTGTGTATGTATTATAGGTTTTGCTTTGTTTTTACTATAAAGTTTATATAAAAATATCTTATCTTCATACCAATCTATTTTATGTTGGTAGCAACTTATGTTAAAACACATATTAAAGCTTTATCTATTTACATTACGCTTTATATGTTTTTTCCTCTGTATTCATTAACAAACTATTCTAGGTACACTTAGTTTTACTACTTTTGTTTTTTAATTTTTGTAGTAGATTTATAAGTGACTTACCTACCACCATTACAACATTAGAAGACCCTGAATTTAACTATATATTTATTTTTACCAATGAGATTTATACTTTCATATATTGTTACTAATTAGCATCCTTTTGTTTCTGCTTAAATAATTCCCTTTGCCATATTTCATAAAGCTGGTCTAGTAATGGACTTCAGTTTTTTCTTGAAAAACAACTTTACTCAGTAGAGTATTTTCTTTGGAAATTTAATTTTTCCTTCAGCACTTTGAATATGTCATGCTATTTCTGGTTTGTAAATTTTCTGCTAAAAATTTTGATGATAATCTTATTGGAGTTTGTTTATAAGTAAAAAGTTAATTTTCTCTTGCTTTTAAGATTTGCTTCTTGTTCTTAACTTTGGACAATTTAATTATAGTATCTCAATGTTGGTCTTTTTTTTTTTTTTTTTTTTAGAAAGAAGTGAGACCTAGAGAGGGATTTATTTTTATTGTTTAACTTGTTTTTTATTGTTGACACTATTACAGATGCCCCCATTCCATTCCCCCTCTTTGCCCACTGCTACCCACCCCCTGTCCCCCTTTCCCTCTTGTCATGACCACACTGTTGCCTATGTCTGTGGTTCATTCATAAATGTTCTCTGGCTAATCACTTTATGGGCCTCTTTTAATTTATCTTATGGGTCTCTTTTAATTCATTTTATTTGGAATTCTTTTGGCTTCCTGGATCTGGATGTCAGTGTCTTGGCCCAGGTTAGGAGAAATTTTGGCCATTAGTTCTTCAAATAACTTTCTTCCCCCTTTTCTGTCTTCTTCTGGTCCACCTGTAATGTGAAAATTGGTCACGAGGATGGTATTATATGTCCCTTAAGCTATCTTCACTGTATTTTTCTTCTCTGATTAGATAAATTCCACTGCCCTTTCTTTTAATTCACTGGCCCTTTCTTCCACTTCATCCAGTCTGATGTTGAGCCCCTGTATTGAACTTTTCAATTTAATTATTGCATTCTGCAGCTCTATGATTTCTATTTTGTACATTCTTATGTTTTCAATCCTTTGTTGAAATTTTAATTTGTTCATGCACAGTTCTCTTGACCTTGGTGAACATCTTTATTCATATTTTTTGAACTGCTTATTTGGTAAATTATCTTTATTTCATTAAGTTCTGTTTCTGGGGTTTTACCTTAGTCTCTCTTTTGAAATGTATCCCTTTGTTTCTTTATTGTCCTTATCTTTCTGTGTGGATTAGATGGAACAGCTACTTTTTCCGACTTGAAGGAGTGGCCTCATGTAAGAAATGAACCTGTTGATCAGCCCGGCCCTAACTTTTTATTGTCTTTCAAACTTTTGCAATTGTCCAAGCAGCCCTCTTTGTTTTTAGTGGCTCCCATTAAGTGTGGGTGTGCCAAAACCTATCAGTGTTTCAAACTAGAGGATCTCAGTTATCACCTGGACACAGGAAAGCCAGACCCTTAGGCAGCAGCTTTTAAGGTATAAAAACAGACCTCTTTCAAGGAAAGATTGAAGAATGGGAACCTCTGCTCTCTCCTCTGCACAGAACAACAAAGAGACATCTAGTCAAGAACTGCCTCTTAAACCCTCAATCACAAGGGCCACCAGTCATCAGAGTCAGGCTACTCAGGATGTGTCTTCTGGGCTGTAGCCATTAGAAGCAGAGGTATCAGATGTATGTCCAAGCTTCCTTCAGGGAGACAATGGTGATCCATTTTGAGGGTTTTTTTTTTTTCAATGTTTACCAGATGTGTAGGAGTCACTCAGCTATTTTCCGGATATCTTTCATGGGCAATTGTTCCATATGTAGTTTTAGATTTGGTGTATCCATTGGAAGATATTAGTTTAGGAGACTCCTATGTTGCTGTCTTCAACTGGAACCCCTGCTCTAAGCTTACTGAGGGCAGGAATCATCTCTTATTTGTTGTGACTTAAGAGGTGCAAAGAGTCATATCACTCTTTCTTGTCACTTGCTTAACATTTCCATATACTCCATGTTCCTCCTCATCACTGTTAGTAAACTGTCCATTCTCCTTTCCAAAGGCAACATCTTCCCTTATTCCCTTATTCTCTCCTGCTAAAATAAAAAAATAAGAACAGTGACTCTGAATAGGACAAAGAAGGCAAGAACATTGTTTTTGAGCTCAATTTTTCTTATTAAGAGGAATGGACAGGGTGGTGGTACTCCAATGTGGTCTGTAGCTGTACCTTGGGTTCATAGGCTCTGTGGTTTCCTGCATGGTGCAGGCCAAGGTCAACCCCTACCTGTGTTCTGCTCGGGGACACCCCACATGAGCTATAAAGCAATCTGAGAAGTCTGCTACTTGTGTAGGGCTTGGAGATTCCCAGGCAAAGCCAAGCTGTGAATCTAGGCTGGCTACTGCTATTGCCAGGACTGAGTCACTTAGCAAGAAGTATGGAGGCTGGGGCTTATTGAGGCTGGCTGTTGCTTGAATTATAAGCTTTAAAAAGTTGTGAAGCATCAGCTAAGACCAGTAACTCCTATGGAAAAGTCACAGTTAACAGTGGTGGTGAGCCCATAATTTGGGTGGGATGGAGTCTCAGGGGATCTCCAGGGTGAGTCAACAGTGTTAGCCAGGTTGATGGAGTCTCAGATATGACACTGGCCTGTCAGTTCTGTGGCTCTGTGAGAAGAGGGCTCAGAAAAGGTACAATGGCCTCTGCCCACATTTCTGTCTGGTAGAAAGCTCTCTCCCAGCTCCTGCCTTGATCCCAGATACTTCAGTTCCTCCCTGTATGCTACTGGTGTTTTTCAAGCTGCCACCCCAGGGCTGGAGCTCAGAGGGAGGGATTCTGAATAAGTCCATGGGTTCCTTAAGGGGAACTGCTTAGGACTCCAGATGCTTCCTCCACCAAATCAATCCCTGCTGGTTTTTGCTGCCAGAACTTATGGAGACTTATGTGGGGCTGGAACCCCTCATTCCCAAGATATGCCTTCTGAATTTTTATCCACCACACGTGGGTGAAGGATCAGCTCATTCCATGTCTGCACCCTCCTACCAGTCTGGATGGCTATGGTTTCTTCAATTCCGTAGTTGTCAGATTTCTGTTCAACTAAATTTCTGATGGTTCTGAGTGGTAGTTGTTCTATAATTTAGTTGTAATTTTGACATGGTTGTGAGAGGAGGAGGACTGTGTTTACCTATGCCACCATCTTAAGCTGATTTCTCTAAAGAAACTTACAGGCTAGAAGGGCCTGGCAAGAAATATCAAAGCCATGAAAAGCAGGGACCTACAGCCATGATTGCTTTATCCAGCAAACATATCATTTAGAATCAAAAGTCAGATAAAGAGCTTCCCATACAAGAAAACAAGCTAAAAGAGTTTATCATCACCAAATCATTATTATATGAAATGTTAAAGGGACTTATTTAAGAAAAAGATCAAAAGTATGAACAATAAAATTGTAATAAATGCATATCTATCTACAGTTAAATCTAAAAAACAAATTGAGCAAACAAAAATAACAGAGACAGAATCATGGATACAGTGAAGGTTTTGATGGTTGCCAGATGGGAGGCTGGTGTGGGGAATGGGTGAAGAGTTGAGGGGATTAAGAAGTACCAGTAGGTAGTTACCTAATATCCATGGGGATGTAAGTACAGTATAGGAAATGGAGTAGCCAAATAACTTACATGCATGACCCATAGACATGAACAATGTTTCGGGGATTGCCTGAGAGAGTGGGGCATGCAGGGTGGAAAAGGGCAAAGTGAAACAATTTGGGACAACTGTAATGGCAACATCAATAAAATATAATTTATAAAAAGATGAATGGAATAAGGGATAAATAATGTATGAACTTTCTCAAGGAAAGTTTATTTTAGGTGATAGATGAAATGAAGCTTCTCTGATATCAAATGTAGGTTGATTGTGGTGAGAATTCAAACTATGGAAGTTTTTAATTCATATAATTTTAAAATATCAATATTTATTGATTCTTGTTATAATGGTGGTCTCTGAGCTAGAGACTGGACGTACAGTTGGTTTTTGTTGTTCTTGGTCTTGTTGTTGTTTTTAATCATCACTGAGGACATTTTTATTATTTTTTAGAGAGAGAGAAAGGAACAGAGGAAGGGGGAGAGAGAAACATTGATGTGAAAGACAAGCATCCATCAGTTGCCTCCTGTTGGCACCGGGACTGAGGATCTCATGTACCCAAATTTCGGACAAAACCATAACTGGGTATTCACCCTAACTGGAAATCAAACCGCAATGTGTCTATTGCAGGGGTGCTCAAACTTTTGGCATCTCTGCGCCACACTGGAAGAACAGTTGTCTCGGGCCATACATCACAAATAAATCTCATAATTACAAATAAATCTCATAATGTTTTAAGTAAATGTATGATTTTTGTGTTGGGCTGCATTCATAGCCATCCTGAGCTTCATGCAGCATGCGGGCTGCAGGGTGGACACCCCTGTGTTACAGGATGATGCTCCAGCCAACTGAGACACACCAGCCAAGGCTGAGCATTTGGTTTTGAATAGCATGGTATAGTTCCTTCTTTCATAAAACTTACAGTCCAATGGAATGAATGCGTAGAAAACAATAACAATGACAATTACTTTTTAGTTTATCATAGTGTTAGGGGAGAGAAAAATATGACAGAGAGTGATAGTGCAGATTTACTTCCATAAAGTGCTCAGAATGTCTTCTCCCATTTGAGGAAGACACTGCACCATGCACACAGACAATAAATTAACATAGCATCTTGTCCCACTCTTGCAACTTGACTGAGAACCCAATATTTCCTCTGAGAAACTTCATTTACAATTCTAAAACCAAATGAACCAAACGAACCAACGTTCACAATATGTTTTAGAGCCTGTTTTCTCTACTTATTTTAGTTTTTGTATCTAGCCCTATGGTGGAGGAGAGGCCCTAGGCCAGATTTTTTTTTTTTTTTTTTAATTAACAGGTAAATAAATTTCAATCTCCTAATATGCAAGTAACATTGGGTCTGTAATTTTAGCTTTTAGGTGTATTCTACTCAGACCTATGCAAATTATTTAACACAGGATTTCTCGATAGTGAAATTATTGGCAGTTTGAACCATATAATTCTTTGCTGTGGGAGGCTCTGCTGGACATTTTAGGATTTCTAGCAACATCTGGACATCTGCCCACTAGATGCTAGTAGCAACCTACACCTAAGGCGTGACAACCAAATTTCTCTCCAGATATGTCAAAGTACTCAGGGGTTTGGGATAGAAGTACCCCACTCCCAGGTTAAGAACCACTGGTTTAACACCTTTGCTGCTCTGTTGCTAGGTAGAAATACAACTTTAATTAGAGATTTAAACAACACAGGAGAGCACTTTCTGAGTTGCATTTAGAGTACAGAGTTTGAAGCCTCATGGTTATTAATGTTAAACAGTTTTTGTTATTATATAAACTATAATCTTATGAAAACAACCAAATTTAAGCATTGAAAAATTAAAATGCACTGGAGCTCCGAGAAAAGTCTCTGAATAAACCATCTGAAGATGATTCTCATCCTGTCAGCCTGACACCAGGACAGGATGGCACCTTGGCCACTCTGTTGAATTTCCCTCCACTGCTGCAATCTCTTTCATTTCAACAAGAGAACATTCTCTCTCTGCTCCTCACCACTAGTCATCGAGGAAGAGCATTCTGTTGGTCGTCTCAGTGACTCAGGCTCCAGGTCTTCCACACTTTTGATTCCAAATGAATGAAGCTGGAAAAAGAAAAGAAAAGGGGAGCAAAAGAAAGAATTTAGAAGATGGGTATGGAGCATGGCCTTAGATCTCTTCTGTTAGGGTGTAACTTCTCACCTAAGTCAAGGACTAGAGAGAGCTCCTCCCCATCTTTGCTTGAATTGAGTTTATTACATCAATTTGCATGTAATACTTAATTAAATAATAAACAATCTCTTCACAAATTGTCTCAGCAGTGCTTATCAAAACTGCCACTTAGAATATTTTGACAAGATTTTAGACCATGGATTTACATAAAAGAGTAAAATTAATATTTAAAAGAATATAATTCTTATGGCAAATTTTTAGAAAATAACTAAATTATTTATTATTTAAAATGTTTCACATGTGAATTGTAAAATACTATGATTGATTTTCAAAACTATTTAGCTATTGCTTATAAATTTAGGTTATATCAACTCTATGTCCAATAATTTGACTCCTATGTATCTCCAAGCAAAGTGAAAATATTCGCCCACAAAAAGACTCACACGATATCTGTAGTAGCCTTATTCACAATGGCCTAAAACTGGAAACAACCGAAATGTTTGTCAGCAAAAGGCTGATAACTAATCATGGTCTGTGCATACAAGGAAACACTACCTAGCAATACAGGGTATCAAAGTATTGATACACTCAACCTAATAGCATCATATGTATACTTTACACAGTAGAAAAAGAACAAATTAAAATCATTTATATGAAATTCTAGTTAGACAAAGCTAATCTATGGTGATGAAAGTCAGAAAATTGTTGCATGTAGATGGGGGACTGGGGAATAGATCAGAAGGGGACATAAGAGAAATTTCTGGAGTAATGGAAATGTTTAATATCATGTTTTGGATAATGTAAAAGTAGAGCAAAAGAAAATTATTCATAATCCTACCATTTGAGGATCATCATCAACCTGTTTGAAATTCTTTTTTTTCTTATTATGCTTTGATACCTCCTGAACCTGTAAACATAGGAGTGTCCCAAGAATCAAGCCCTGCACCTTTTTTTTCCTGTTTGTACTCCTCTCTTTGTGATTTCATTTAGTCTCATGGCTCTTACTATTATCTCTATAGTAAAGGTTCTCCAATTCTTGTGTCTCCTTGACATCCACGTGCATGTCTAATAGACATCTCAAACTTGGATGTCGAACACTGAGTTTCTGAATTTGCCAC
The DNA here is from genome assembly GCA_039655065.1 of Glossophaga mutica. Taxonomy (NCBI): domain Eukaryota; kingdom Metazoa; phylum Chordata; class Mammalia; order Chiroptera; family Phyllostomidae; genus Glossophaga; species Glossophaga mutica. Next base: position 166,551,014 of record CM077304.1, on the reverse strand, counting down.
TGACTCTACTCTCAGCTCATGCTTTTTCCTACCTCAGTGAAAAAACAAACCTGTTTCTGCAGTGGCCAAGGCCAACCTCAAGGCCATGCTTTACTCCACCTTTTCTCTCATATCTGCATATTCAAAAATCCAAGCATTTCTCATTCTTTTAACTGCTATTACTCTCCTTTGAGACACAGATATTTTAAGTCTGGGCAACTATAAGTTCTTAACTAGTCTCCCTGCTTTTACTACTTCTCCTCTAGAGTCTATTCTCCATGCAGCAGACAAAATGATCTTATTAAAATATAAATCAGATCAAGTCGCTCATCTGTTGAAAATTCTGAAAAGGCTTCTAAAAGCCTTTTCAATGACCTAAAAGGCTTTAGAAGATGACCCCACCAACCAAACTTACCTTTTAGTTTTAATCTACTTCTACTCTCATCCTCAGTCCTCTCTGTTTTCAGTGCTTCTCCTGTTTATGTTCCTTGAACACATAAAGTATGAATGCATTTCAGAGCTTTTGTTCCCTCTGATCCCTCTGCGTGGAACATCCCTAAGATGTCTGCATCATTTGCCTCTTCATCTTCGGGCCTATTTACCTGTCATTTTCCCTGAGAGGTCTTCCCTGGCTACTCCACCTAAAATTGCAACTCCTCCCCACCCCACATCCTCAGTACCTAGATTGATCACATCATTTATTTTCCAAATGGGCACAGCAGTAAAAAGGAACATTATTGGTAATTATGCTGGACAAAAGTAATAAACCAAGGCCTTTAGCACCATCTAACAACTATTTTATCTAATTGTGTGGGTAATTGTGTTTTTCCCCTCCTTGATGCAAACTCCTTCAGGACAGTTTTTTTAGTTGTTTGTTTGCCTTTGGCACATAATAGATGCTTAGTAAATATTTGTTAGATGAATGCATTTTAAATCAATGTAAATGATTTGATAATAATCTTTTGATTTGTGTTATCAAATCCTATGCTTCTCCCATTAGTGTAAATGTAATTCACACTCTGAAAGTGTCTATTTGCAAAACATCTGAAACAACTTTTGACTATGGAATTGAACTCAAAGGTAAGTTAGGGGGATACACAGCAATTAGAACAAAAGAGTATGTACTCTGTAAATTAATCTCAGTGCAGGTTTTTTTTATGTTGTTGTTGTTAGTTTAAAAAAATACATGGCAATAAAAAGGAAGGTCATTTTAAAAAAGTGCAAATCTTTACATGTTTAGGAAGACCTAAAGATTCTCATCAATTGAAGAAAATGGGTTAGGAAAATATGAAGTATTAAAAAATAATTCTTAGGTGTGTATTAAATGGAAGTCAAACAATTGGATAGTAGGAGGAGAAAGACATTATGATGATGAAAAAGCACCAAATCTATACTGGGCCCTGTGTTCATTCATCTTGCAGCCCCAAGCTGCGAACCCCCAACTCCTCCAGCTCATTGCCACCACAGCATCTGGCCACGATGACACACTCTTACTCCATCTATAGGAACAGAATATGGAAATGCCTAATCTTTCTACTTAAGCATTACTATAAGTAATTTGGGATTCAGAATGACTATATGTTGTATTTAATAGAGGTAAATAAATAAAAAATATAGAGAACAAAGGTTAATTTGTAATATGGTATGCACAGTGTTGGCATATTTTAAAAAAAATCAGTAAATGTTTTTAAAATGGATGATGCGAAAAGATATCTTCTAAATGTGTCCTCAATATGCATATATTACGGAATGGCTCTATGACCCACCTTGATTCTCAAGACAGAAATGGGATGGATACTAGATTCTATACTTCCTTCACCTTGTCTTGCTGATTTTCATTGCCCTGTCCACTGTTTCTCAGGCACTGTTTAAGTCGTTCTGAACCCATCCTTTTCTTCTCTATCCCCACTGTTATTTCTGAGTATATGCATGTGAATGTTTCAAGCCCCCATCATATTTTATCTAGCTTGATGAAACAGTCTGCTGCCAGTTTCATTTTGTCCTCTTTTCCCTGATTTTCTTGCCAGATATTGCCAGATTGAACTTTCTAAATCCTGGTCTTGTTACTGTCACACTGAAATTCTTCAGGTGTCCCTCTACAGGCCTAGGGTTAAAGTCAACAAGTCCTAACCAGACCTCAATACCCTTCCTAATGTTTGTCCTTCCTAGCTTGCCAAAATTTCCCACTCTACTCATTTATAAATATTTATGTTGGGGAGATTTCCTAGGATCCTGTGCTGAATATGGGGAGAGCAAGCACAGGGTAGTCAGAAAGGCTTCACAGAGTAAAGTCCAAGGTATTTGGGGGTGCGGGGGACAGTGATGGTTTCCAAACAGGAGAGAAGAGCATTTCCAGGGAATGGAGCAGGAAGAGCAGGGACAGATGTACAGGTCATAAGGCCTGGTGAGGAACCAGATGTGGTTGAGTAGAGCTGAGGATTACAATACAATAAATCAGTCATGGGAGGGGAAAACCATGAAGTAAGGAAAGAGGTTCAAGTGTAAAATCCCCAAAATCTTTGTATGGCAATGTAAGGAATTTGAATTTGAAATATGGAGAACTCATTGGCATTCTTCTAAAAATACTGTAGGATAGTTAACAGGAGAGATGGAAAAAATACAAGAATTAGCAAAGTTTTCTCTGAAAATCACTTTATGATTGGTCACAATTAAGGTTGTTAATTACAGGTTATTGTATGACATTCAGACAATGGAATATTTTCAGTGCTAAAAAGAAATGAGCTATGAAGTCACAAAAAGACATGTAGGAATATTAATGCATACTATTAAGTGAAAAAAGCCATATGAAATGTTTCATAGTGTATGATTCCAACTATGACATTATAAAAAGGCAAAACTGTAGGAATAATAAAAAGACCAGTGGTCACTGTGGAGACGAGGGAACATGATGAATGAGCAGAGCACAGATGAGTTTTAGGACAGTGAAAATACTCTCTATGATATTGTAATGATGGCTACATGCCATGGTAAATTTATCCAAACCCATGGAATGTACAGTATCAAAAGTGAGCCCTAAGGTAAACTATAGGCTTTGAGTGATTATGATGTATAAAGGTAGGTCCATCAATTTTAACTAATGGACCAATCTGGTGAGAGATACTGATCATGGGGAGGCTATCCTGTGTGGGAGCAGGGAGTGTATGGGGAGTAGCTGTACCTTCCTTTCAATTCTGTTATGAACCTGAAACTGCATTTAAATGTAAGATATTTAAAAATCAAAAACAAGAATGTAAGAAAAAATTAAACCTCACATCATATGTCTGGCCTCTCTTTTACTTCATAGTCCAATATAAAAATATATCACATTGGTCAAAGTGATGTTTCAAACACGTAAGCCAGATCATGTTGCTTCCCTGCTTTAAAGCTTCCAAGACTTCTTGGGGCATTTGGAAAAAAAATGTAAAATTCTTACCCTGCCTTTAAAAGCCCTAGGTGATCTAACCTCACACTTTCGCTCCAACACTGTCTTCCCTTTTCCACCATACTTACGATGACACTTCAGTCACAGTGACCTCTGCTCTGCTTCTCAACCATGGGAACATTAATCCTTCAAGAAGGACTTTGCACTCATTCCTCTCCCCACCCCGGGAATTCTCATCACCCTGATTCTCATCATCTCAGCGCCTGTTCATCATTCAGATTTCAGCTCAATTGGCATCCTCTCATAATTATCTTAATTCTCTATGTACATGTTTATAATCTGTCCCCCACATGACAATATAAAATCCTTGACAGGGGAGACCATTTCTATTTTGTTTGCTATGCTAATGCTGGCACCCAGAGGAATTCCTAACATGTAATACATGCTTAACAAATATGTGTTGCATAAGTGAAAGAGAAGGTGATATTCTTCTTTTAGAACATAAGAGAGATATTGAAGTAGCTGTTACGCTGATGTTTTATATGTAATATATGTGACATATATTTATGTGCATATATTTGCAACGTCCTTTGTGATGAAGTAGCAAAAATGGAAAAGTAATTAAACATGGCAGTTACTAAGTATAAATATCAAGTAAAATATGAAAAAAATCAAAGAAACAAATCAGAAAAATATATGTGGCATGCATGAAAATATTTAATGTGTGAAGTTTGCCTCATCCTTTCCTTGCAAACCAAACAGTTGTAAGGAGAATAAACTGAGGAAAAGTTCATCCTTGATCCCATCTGGAGAGCTAGTACAAAGGAAGACTTAGAAGAAAGGGGACAAAAACATGATGGGGTCACAGAAGGAAGCTGAGTTGAAAGGAGGAGGAAAATCTGCATTCCGAGTCATTTGGAACAGAGAAGAAGGAAGGGAGACATTATCTGAAGATCATGTTCACCAGAGGCAAACAGACTGAAAAGGAAATCGACATCTGTGAGAGTCTCCTGCGCCCAGATCTGAGGGGCAGATGAAGATTGTTTATGTAGCACAAGAAGGTGTTGGGAGAAGGAAGGAACAGGCTCACATGGAAACATATGCTCTCTGACGCTCCTTGAAAAATAAAGTATGCAGAGGAGAGAGAAACATCTGTGTTGCACACGGGCAGACCACCAGTAGTGAAGCAGGCTTGAGGGAGAAGGGAAAGGCATACACAAACAAGATCGGACATTTATGTCTTGTCAAAATGACATGTAAAGGCACTGGGTCTGCATCTCATTCTCTGGTGAGTAAATGGGAACCCAGCCATCTGGGGAAAACAAGGATGAGTAAGCTAGCTGCTTTGCTGTTTTCACAGTTTTGCAGAAATGACAAAGCATTCACAAGTTTTTCCAGGGCTACTTTATTTTTCCTACTGGAAAGAAAAAAAAAACCCATAGAGTACAGTTTATTTTTTTTTCTTAGAGAAACATATTGTAGAGCTTTTATTCCAAATCCACTGTAGCAATAGAAGCAGCTGGATTTCTTATCCTTTGATGGCAGATTGTCAGTACATAATAGCTTTAGAAAGCATCCCTTCACATTAGTAAATGATCGTAGGAATTCTGTAAAACATTAAACAGATATCATTCCCCTCTAAATATTAAGAATGGTAAAGTCTGAAATATTCATTTTATGAATAGATACTAAATTTTAACAACTACACTTAATTACTAAAACTGGTTATAATATTTAATAATTTGCTAAAATATAGAAATAAATATAATACTATTTTATTGATAAAATAAAAAGTTAAACGTTAGAAATTAAATCAAGTGATAACTGGTAATTAGATTACAAAGAGTTTATTGTTACAATGCATTATAACTTATAGATACCTATTGATATGTGTGTTTATGTAAAACATATAAATAACCACAGTCATCTTTACATAGATAAAAACAGAGCATAAGTTTACAAACATATGCAAACTTTTATTATAAATACCAATTTATTTCTAAAAGGTAGGGTTCACAGATGAACAATGATGCCAAAAGTAATGACAAGTAAAACGATAAAACTTTAAGCGTGAGGCACCTGGTATCTACAGTGGGATTCTTGAAACTATTTAGAAAAAAATTACATAAAGTGTGTTGAAAATACAAATATCAAAAAAAAATTAAAATTTTAAAAGCATACTTTGCAGTATCTTGATAATATAAGAATGTCTAGGACCTAAGTATTTACACCAATCAAACAGAAAAAGGTAAGTTTGGTATAAACATGGAAAGCATAGAGTAAGGTTAGAGTAAATACGGGATATCAATTAAGTGTCAGAAAAAATGAAAGTGAAAAAAATTGTGTTAGTCTATAGAATAGAGATAATAAGCCAGATCCAGGTAAAACCACAAAAGTTAAATCACTGATGTGTGGCTTTTCAACAACTTGAAATCCTTTGTGCCCCCCTCTCATTTAAACAAATGCCCACCACCCACTCCACTGGAAGGTTGTTCTGCATGTAGTTCACGGAACTTTTTTCCTCTTTATTTACCCACAGTAATGTCACCACTGTGTAGTACTTAAACATTCCTTGATTTCTGCTATGGAAAGAAAAAATGACATTTATTTAGAGTTTACTAAATGCTTACTTTATAATGTGTTATCTCATTTAATTATTACAACAACCCTGTACAGTTTTATAATTCCCATTTTTAAAGACATGAATATTAACACTCAAATATAGAAGTAATAAAAAACTAATGAATTAAGAATTAAGATACAGCCATTACTCCAAAAATTATTGTTTCTCTTAACTTATATTTCCTCTTTAATAAATTATTCCTTTCTGGATTGTTAACATCTGATAACAGCATTAAGCCATGACTCAAAATTATCATTGTCAATACTTTGCAAAAGAGAAATTTATTTTTCATTCTTTTAATTATTCAAATGATACATGCTTATCAGAAATTTCTAAAATATAGAATAATATGAAGACAAACAATACCATTTTAACCAATCACCCAGACAGAGAAAAAAATTATTAGTTTTTTTAACTTCTTTATTGCTGTTCAGTTACAGTTGTCCCCATTTTTTTACCCCCATTACTCTCCCCTGTTCTACCCACTCCCCACCTTCCACATTCAATCCTCCCCCACCATTGTCCTTGTCCACAGATCCTTTATACATATTCCTTGACTTGACTCTTTCCCTTCTTTCCCTCATTATCCTTGTCCCCCTCCCCTCTGGTCATTGTCAGGTTGTTCTTTATTTCCATGTCTCTGGTTCTAGAATAATACTGTAACAGGATGCACCCAAGAGGGGGGCCCTCAAATAGGGGTTTGTAATGAGGTCCAGAACTCAAGGTGTCCAGGAAATATTAGAAATATATATATATAGGATGTCCTCACCTTCACAAGTTTGAGCTGGGTGAATGGGATACATGGAGTAGGGCCATTCAGAGCTGTTTTGTACAGCAACAGCTTTGTAGCTAACCTCTGATGTGGTCATTTAACATATCTATAACGTTTAACTGGTTTCACAGATATGTTAAATAGCTATGGCCTGTGCTTCCAGCCAGGAGGATGGAAGTGACTTCCACCCAAGATGTAACTGAGGAGCAACTCCCCCTAGTCACAGCACCTGCACGAGAGCTTGGAGAAAGCTGGCTCCATGCCATGGGGCCACACCTGCCCAACTCACTATGGCAGCCCAGTAAAGCTGGAAGGATATGGGAATGCTGGCAGGTGTAACTGGTTGTAGGAAGAGTTGGAAATGGGGCTGCAGAGGAAGATTGGCTCCTAGATTTAAACCCAGGCATGGTAGCCATACCAGGGAGAACCACACGGCTTTGGTGGAGTAGGGACCCTGTGCCTTTGGGGTGCTCCCTTTTGCTGCATGGCTTAGGAAGCAGGAGAGACTTTGCCTGGAAGAAAAGGGATGAAAGGACTCTTGCTGGTGGGCCATAAGAAGGTGCCACATGGCTCTGGATTAACTGGAGATTGCGGCCACGACAAAACTGATGGTGCCAGGAGCCTGAAACACAAACTTCTACTTCTTTTCCTGAGATACAGTACCCCAGAGTAGGGCAGAGGGAGAAGAAGGACTCTGTGCATCTGTGGGTATTCTAAAGGACTTTAGTATTTTAATGAAGATATTAAATCACTACTCTAAGTCTGCATAGCTTTTAAATAATTCCTTTCCTTTTCACAAATCTCTGGCATTGAGAGGTGTCTTTCCTCTGGCAGGGGGCATAGTGAACCTAGTGGGGGGACCCCAGAGAAAAAAGGGGGTCCTTTCAGTAATAGTATATCACATACCCCACCTTGAGTCTGTTCTGTAACAATACCACTCAGCATTTTTCTGTGCCACATGTGTGAAATGTCCAATCCCATTTACTGATAAGCCTTCCATCAATAAATGGCTCAATTCTAATGTTCAAATCAAGAAAGATTAGAGATCAATTTCCAGAAAAGCAGAGTGACAATCTCAGCGAATCATTTACTCTCTCTTAAAAACTACAAAAACACTGGTACAACAATTAAAATAACCATTTCTAGGACTCTAGAAATTAACCAAAGCAACAGAACTGTATGGTAAGGCCTGAAATTCCATGTGCAACCTTGACATCTTTGAGTCTCCTATGGCCCCAAATACCTAGCTATAAGTTTCTGCTCTTGCCAGATATGCCTCCCACTCAGTCCAACCAGGAAGGCAGGTAATTCCCTATCAGTTGCACCAGCCAAAGAAATTATTCAAACAAGCCAATCATACCCTGCTGAGAAAAACAAGAGTGCCCCACCCTCCTCCCACAGCTCCTGCAGCTTCACTCTGTTTCCAAGAACAACCTCTGTGCAGCCTTGCATGACCGGTGTTGTCTTCCCCCCACCAACTATGAGTACATGTGACTAATAAACTGCTACCAGTCTTACTGTCAGTGTTGCAATCTTACTTACCAGTGTTGAATAGCAGGTGTTTAGCCTGCTTATACTTTTTAGGCTAATGGAGTCCTCCTTCGATCATGAAATAAATAGAAATTATCAGAAAAAGAACAAACTCAAAATCTTATATGCAAAAGTAACTATGGAACCTCTGTAGACAGTGGGGGTCTGTGACATTAAATTTGGGTTATTCCCCTCCCACTGCTCTCCATAAGCCAGTGGTTTATGGAGATGAAATGCCAATTAGCTACGAAATGTCAAGTCTTGCAGCCAGTTGACAGGACTGAACTCTTATGGAGCTCTATAAGAAACACCCTCCCCAGAACAGAGTCACTTCAATGCCCAAGCATTCAATTCTATGAAAAATTTCTAATATCGAGGTAGGGCAGCATTTTGATTTAAATCAGATTCTGGCTTAGCCATGGTGGAGGAGAGGAGTACTACACCTAGGTCATTACTGAAATAATACCAGTCTGCCAGCAACTTTACAACAACCTGAAGCTATTATTTTAGTTGGAGGAAGGAAAAAAAGAGCTTGATCAAAAATTTAAAAGGAAATCTTGGACAATATGGCATAGAAAATTTGAAAAGTTCTGACGTGTTTCTGGACATCTGAAAGACAGTGTGAGCATGCACCTAGCTCTGGAAAGACCTCTTTAAGAAGAAACCCCATTCACTACTGGCTAAGAAGACATTCGAAGAAATATTTGTCAAAAACTTGAGGCCTGAGCATGCAGGAAGTGAAAACTAAGGCTGTCTTATAAATGGCCTGAAGTTGGGAAGCATGCCTTCTCACCCAGATCTCCTTGACAAAGGGTAGTTGATACACAGGCAAGATATTTAAAGACATCATCTCACTGACCTTAGTATTTTTTTAGCTGACTATTAAATTACACTGAATCATGGGAAACTTAGAAAACCAGGTTTAAAATTTTAAATAAAAATTACTTTACATAAATAAAAATTTATTTTTGTTAAACTAACTTCCAGCGGAGAATGCAATAGTTGCATTCTGCAGGAAATACAGAATCTGCAGAATTGATCCAGTAAATCCATGAACAAAAACACAGTGATAAAAAATAATACTATAAAATAAAAATCGCAGTGACACTGGCAAAATTTGGGCAGTATATGGGGAGGCTTGATACCAAAGTTATTATATTATTTAAAAGTACCGTTTTTAACAAAAAATTATGAGAAATGCAAAAAATCCCCAAAAATCATTGATAATAGGTACAGATTTAAATCACCTGTTATAATTATGTTCAAAGACTAAAGAAAGTCAAATCTAAAAATTGAAAAATATGACAACAATGTCTCACCAAGAATATAAAGATGATAATTCTTTTAAAGAACCAAGTAGAAATAATTCTGCAGAAAGATACAGTAACTGAAAAAAGGAAAATTTATTAGAGGGACTTGAAAACAGAGTCTATCAGGCAGAAGAAACAATTATCAAACTTGATATATTTCAAGAGATTAACCAATTTGAGGAGCAAAAAGAAAAAGAATTAAAAAAATGAACAAGGCCTCAGAGACTCGAGGGACATGAACAAGCATTCTAACACATACATAATGGAAATTCCATGAAAAGAAACAAAAGACAAAAAGATGTTTGAAGAAATATTGGGCAAAAACTTTCTTAATGTGATGAAAAATAATTTTTGTTTTCTTGCGATGAAAAATTTAAATCTTTTTATCTAAGAAGCTCAATGAGCTTCGAGTAAAATAAACTAAAAAAATAATTATACCTAGACATATCATAGCCCAATTGAGAACAGTCAACAATGACGGGAAAGTCTTGAAAGCAACATAAAAAAATTAAGTTACCACATCCAAGTACCTCTCAATAAGTTTAAAAGCTGAGCTCTTATCAGAAGTCACACAGAGTCCAGATGCAAAGTGCTGGGGAAAAAGTCTGTAAGCCAAGAAGAATCCCAAACCCAGCAAAAGGATTTTTCACAAAATGAAGGAGAAATTAAGAAATTACAAAAACAAAACAAAACAAAATGAACAACAACAACAACAACAACAACAAAAAAAAAAACAGAGAATCTGCCACTAAAAAGTTCTGTCCTGCAATAATGACTAAAGCAAGTTCCTCAGGCTGAAATAAATGGACAGTAAAGAGTTACTTGAAGACAAATGAAGAAATAAGGAACACCAGGAAATGTAACTACATGGAAAAAATATAAAAGCCAGGATAAATCGTCTTTTTGTTTGTAACTCTGTTTATATCTATCTTACTTAAAAGAAACCTATACGCTAATAATTATATAACTGTTGATAGACATATAATGTATAAAATGAAATTTGTATGACAAATATATCACAAAGGTAGAGGGAGAGCATGTATCTGTTGGAGCAAACTCTTTATGTACTATTGAAATTAAGTTAACATCAACCTAAACTGGATTGTTTAAGATATTAATGTAATCTCCAGTGCCACCATGAGATAACAACACAAGTATATAATTTTTAAAAATAAGAAAATTAAAATGGTATGCTAAAAGTATCTATTTAACATGAAAGAAGGCAATATAGGAGGAATAAAGGACCAAAAGACATGACATATAGAAAACAAATTACAAAATAGCAAATTTAAATCCTACTTTATCCGTGATTACATTAAATATAAATGGAGTAATCACTCTAATCAAAATGCAGAGATTAGAAGATGGATTAAAAAAGAGAGAAAATTACCTACCAATTTGCCATTTACCAAAGGCATATTTTAGATTTAAAGGCACAAGTAGATTGAAAGTAAAAGGAAAATATATAACATAAAAGACTAATCAAAAGAAAGTTCACGGGCTAGACTAATATCAGACAAAATAAATTTTAAGACAAGGGTTGTTCCTAGAGATAGAGATATTTTATTATGATAAAATGGTCAATATGCTAGGAAAATAGAACAATTGTAAATGTAGATATACTTCACAACAGGGCCTTAAAATATATAAAGCAAAAATGGACAAAATTGAAAGAAGAAATAGACAATCTACCTATAAGAGTCCGAGACATCAATACTACACTTTCAACAATAGATAAGGGTGGCATGAAGGACAATTTCACTTCCTAATTAAAGGCACCTTTATTTGTGCACTTTTTCTCACCAGAAACTAAGCATTTTTGACAGATCCTCTCATTTACCTTCAACATATCATAATAAAATCTTAATATATATATCTGAACATATGACTTCTCTCCATCACCAAGCAAAGCTACCCATTTTAGTTAAAACTACCATCATCTCTCCTTAGATTAGTCTGATAGACTCCTATAACACTCTAATTTCCCCCTACAAACCCCCTTTCACCATTCATTTCATTTTTCACATAATAGCAACTGCCATACAATTTTTTAATGTTTGTCTCATGCAACCATTAGAATCTCTTTATTTTATTAAAATAAAATCCAAATTCTTATTTGTAGTCTACAAAGCTCTGTATAATTTGGGCCTGCTTGATTCTCTAAACTGATTTTGAATTACTGTATCAACACTCTCTTCATACATGATCTCTCCCTGTTTATCAAACTCACCAAGGTCCTTTTCAACTTAGTTCTAAAGCCTTCTATTCCTTCCACTCAAGTTCTTCAGGTCTCAGCTTAAAGACAGCCTTCCTCAGAACTTCATAGATTCCACAATCCAAATTACATCTCCTTACCACTCTCTTTTATTGGGCACTATGCATTTTCCTTTAGAGGACTTACATTCTTTTTTCTTTTTAATGGGAAAAAGACTTTTTCATTTTTTATTGTATTTTTCATTACCATTTATCCCCCATACTCTCTTCTGCCTCCCCGTACTTCCCCTGCCCCCTGCAATCATCACACTGTTGTCTGTGTCCATGAGTTCTTCTCCTTTCTTTTTTTTCGATAGCAAGTTTATTAGTAGTATTATTTGTAAAAGTATTTGAAACCGAACCCAACCCTTATCAATTATCTGTGTTTTTAACAATTCAACCTAAGGCAAGGTGTATTTGGTAAATTTCAATTTGATTTTCAAAAATACTGATAAAAAATGAAATGTTTCCTGTGACTTCTTCAGACTAAACTTATATTCTGTAAATGATTTCTTTTCTGAGATATAGTGGGAGGAGAGAGGGAGAGATTTATAAATATATTCAATTTTTAGTAGCTGTAAAAATACGCTTTATGGGTATATTCTACCTGGATGTTTTTTCCTTAAGATCAAAAATCCTTTTTATCTCCGATTATTCCATTTTGCTCATTGTCAATACATACAATCTTGGTGTTCTAGCATATTATAGAGGCCATTCATATATACTTTCATCAGGCTTTAAACACATGCTTTTGTATGGTCTTCATTATTAATAATGGCCAATGGTGTCAAGGTTTGTGGTTATTTCAGACAGGCGATGAGGCCTGTAAGGAATGTGGGTTGAGAAATATTCAGTGGGTGGAGCTTCTTAGAATTAAAATATATAAGTATAAATTTGGTCAACTGTTTTATGAATATGTTTTCTTTGCTTAAAATGCTGGTAATATTAAGAACATTGCTTTTTGGCTTTGAAAAAGGGAGAAACTCTTTCACATATTTTACTTCAATACATTTGTTTCTTTTTTATTGTCAGTCTATTTCCATACAATTTTAACAGTCTCTTTAATTTTTGATACTTGGAGATTATGGTGATCTTCTAAAAAAAAAAATTTCCACTAAAAGCAATTGATAAAGTTGAGAAAGTTAGGCTAGAACAAGGTATATTACATTCGTTCCCACTCCTTTAACATGTGGTGCCATCAGTGTAACAAATGTTTCTGACTGACACAAACACCTGACCCTGTGCCCAGAAGTTATTAATGAGAAATTAATTATTTGCTTCAAAATTCCTTTGAGAGTAGTTTCTGAGTTCCACTGTCAGTGTATAAATAAGGTATATCTTTTTTAACATTTTATATTTTTGGACAAAAAGTGGGCCATGTACTAAACCTGACAAGCTCAGGGGAGGCTTGCATGGTGGTCTTAAAATCTCAGAGACCTAAAATAACCACATAGGATGTTCTGATACTTAAATATCCTAACTAAAAGCAAGTCATGGTGGGTAGTCAAGTCCTAGGCTTGTATCTTCCTTGACAAAGGTTGATCTTTACCTCAAATGAACCTATTGTCTTTTGCATCAACAATAACATACCTTTAGAATGTCAGACTAATCCCCTTTTTCCAGACCCCCGGGGGCAAAATCTCCCACCAAAACAGGAGACCACAGAACCCCTCATTGTTATCTTGTCACCAAAACACCATTTCCATGTGCTGTAAATGTTAATGCTTAACAATTGTGCACCGCTAATGTAAAAAAAAGTATGTATCTGTTTTACCTTTCATCTGATCTCAGACATTTCCCTTCTTTGCTTTCTCTTGCCTCCCTAATCTCCAACCAATCGATTTCAAGTAACCACCTTATGTTTTCTCCTTGATTCTGATGTATAACTGGTAAAACTGCCTTTTTCTGGAGCATTTTCTCAATTTGTAGTGATCATGATCAAGAGCTGGAAAAAACAAAAACAAATGCCCTCAAGAAAATGCATAAACAAATGATTGTATAAAATGAAACAGCTATAAGACAATAAAATGTAACGGTTATATACAACACAAGGATGAATCTCCTGGACATTGCACTTGAGGGAAAGGAGCTAAACACAAAAGGGTACCTAGTGAGTGAGTGATTATTAGATATGGATTTGGAATAGGCACAGTTAATCTATGTTGAAAACAACTCAGAATAGTGGTTGCTCCTTCAATAAAAAATTGGATATGATGAAGCTTTGGGGGATGTTAAAAATGGTCTATACTTTTATTGGTCTATAAGATTTTCAATACTTATTAAACTATACCTTGAGATCTGTGCATTTCAAAAATAAAATTTTACTTAATGCAAATAAATATAAAGGAATGTTGAGCTCTAATTAATTACTAAATTCTGAAACTACTTTCTTTGTATTCTAAATGAGAGCTAATGAATAAATATATTATGGATAATAGGAGCTAGATTTCTCTCTATTGGAGAATGGGTTACTTCTGAATACTATTAAATTGAAGAAGACCTGGGACGGAGGTGGGGAGGGCTGGGCTGGTGGGCTGGGGGGGAGTGAAAGACAGGAAACTGTACAATATCAACAATTAAAAAAATACTGATTAAAAAAATAATAAAATTTTTTTTTAAAAAAATTGAAGAAGACCAAATTAGGCACTGTGGTACTGAAATTAGAAATACACATACAATTATATTGCATGTAGTATAATGTAATATATAATATAATCTTTTCACTGTAAAGGCCTAGAGGAAATGACATAACAAAGATCCTTGAATAAGAGATTGATTATAGGGCTGAGGAAGTAAAAAATAAAACATATAAACTTGGAACATCTTATAACACCAGAAAGAATACAAAGCCACAAAGCCTAATGGAAATATCAAACAGACACTTGCGACAGCTTGGAGAGTCCTTCGCTGGCCACACCAAGAGAAATGTATCAAAATGAATGATGGATTATAACCACTGGTTAAATGAAAAATCCATAAATTTCTAAAAATATAAATAAATGGATCAACAAGTAAATGGAAGAGAGCAAAAGGAGTTTCTGAAAGTAGACTGAGAAATGTTAAATAAATTACAGAATTAAAAATAATCAATGAACTTTAAAACTACTACATGAAAATTTGGTAAAAAGAAAACAGACTTAAGCATGCTCCAGAGAATATCAGTGGTAAAGGAACAAGTATAATTTTATAGGAGGTAACTGGTAGACACCACTTTAACCATGTGATCACCAATATTGGAACAGACCTTCATCAAGTGCTTCCTGATGAAGCATTGAGAAACATACACCATTACATTAGTGTTCATCCTGACAAAAATACATATTATGAATCTAACCATGAGGAAATAGCCAACAAACCCAAAAGACATTTTTACAAAGTGATGGTTCATACTCTTAAAAAAAAAGTATTAGGCTCAAAATATTCAAAGAAAAGTCAAGAAAAATTACCAATGTTCAGAGAATAAGGAGACATTCATGCAATGTTCATTCTTTTTTTAAAGATTTTATTTATTTATTTTTAGAGATTGGGGAAAGGAAGGAGAAAGAGAGGGAGAGAAACATCAATGTGTGGTTACCTTTCATGTGCCCCCATCTCAGGACCCAGACTACAACCCAGGCATGTGCCCCAAATGGGAATCGAACTGGTGACCCTTTGGTTTGCAGGCCTGCGCTCAATCCAATAAACACCAGCCAGGGCATAATGTTTATTCTTAGATTAGATTCTGGCAGAGAAAAAAAATAGCTTCTAAGTAAATTATTTAGATAATTTATTCTATTTCAATATGGACTATATATTAGATGACAGACCTATTCTATGAATAATAGGACTGTCCTTAAATACACAAATATGTAAAAATAAATGAGTAAAAGTTCTCCAAATTACTCTCAAATAGTTTGGGAAATATTCATGTATATACCCAGTTCTATCATTCTATATATCTCTAATTCTATCTATTTATGTAGAAAATAAAGCAATTAGGGCAAATGTTCATAAAAAATAAAATATAAAAAAAATCCAGAGGAAACTCACAAATGTCCACTTCACCAGTCTAGCAAGCAAACTAAGAATAAAAAATACATAAAGGAAAAAAAAAAGCCCCTAAAAACAGCTTTTAAATCTTAAAGGGTCTGTAAATGGGAGTTGTATATTTCCATGCTACATCACCCTGAAGAAAGCCTTTGAGGTACCTCTACTTTGCTCTTTCGTTGCTCTGAGCCCCGGTGAGGGAAGATCCTGAGCTACTACATCCCCAAAATGCTCACCCAGCTTGTATTATTACATTGTTACTATTAAGAGTTTGAAGCATTGTTGTTGCCCTTTTTGAACAAACTTTCCCCTATTAAAAAAAAAAAAAAACAGAGGCCACATATATTTGGCAATTATGTATAATACTGAATCAACCTGATTAAAAAAAATAACTGGCAATTAACCAGTTATTTAAAAGTTTGAAAGCAAGTGGTGAGGGAATTCTCTGTAGTGCCAGATTATTTTTGACAGTGCAACTCCAGAATTTTATATAGAAGAATACAAGGATCAATAATATAATAGGACGCTAGAGGGATTGTGTACAAGAGACAAAAAAGAACTACTTTTTAATTGGATTGCATATTTATTTGGGATGGCTTAAATAACTTGTTCAGCAAGCACTATTTTTTAACTTGGATTGTGTCTTTATTTGTGACTTAGTGAAGAAGAGAGACACAGTAAAGGAATCTGACATTTTCATGTGTACAACGAATCAAGAAGACCAGAGGAGTCTCTGGGAGATCAAAGTAAACCAGAACTTATATGCCTCAACAAGTTTATTCAAAATATCTATACACATGTTTTTCCACCTTTTTCATCTCACGGAACATGTAAACTAATTGTTAAAATTATGTAGCACACCAAAAACATATTTTTGTCAATCTGACAAAAAGTAATAGGTATAATTTTGATTCATTCACACCAAATGGCTATTGTGTTGACTGTTGTCATTTTTTTTTTTAATTTGACAATCTGAGGGAAAAGAGATCAGTGTTCCTGACTAAATAGTCAGGTATTTCATGTTTTAAAAATTCTTATGACTCATCACTTGAAAATTCTTATGACTCATCACCTGATCTATATAAGATCAGGTATAACATAAGAACCTGCATGTGACTGAGAATTAGAATCTTGAAATATTCTTAAGAAGTTTAGCTCCTTCCATTCATGACCATACATAGAATGTCATCTATATGCCAGACATAAAGACAGTAGATAGAAGTCATTTATACCATCAGTTGTATCCTTAACTATAGTCATTATGCCTGTCCTGGGCATTATTATATCCTTGTGGTCAATAATTTATTCATCTGATCAATAATAAGATACAGGATGCTTACTCCATCCTGTGTCTTACACATTACATGCTTGCTGAGTTGAACGGGGAAACTGAAAAAGGCTCTATCGGTCCAAGTGAGATGCCTAGCCTAGGCTAGTCTAAAAGACATAGTCTGAAAATATTCAGTCTGTGCCTTAAACACTATATCATAATGATCTTTCCCATGTGGAATATAGGCCACGTTCACATCTGGTAACCCTTGAAATGTTCTTCTTTGTTTCTTGAACCTCTTCCAAGTTTCCTTCTTCTGCTCTTCTATGTGTTACTCACTTAACAGCACAGCCAAACAGGAATTCTTTATGTTTTCTACAAATATTTTCCATGTCCTACCTTTGTGCTTATGTTGTAACAAATTCTTCAATCCAGAATGTCCTTTTCATCATCACTATTGTTCTTATATTGTTAATATTGTTCCTCCTGAAATTGTACTTATGTTCCGAAGAGCTCTCAAGTGCCACATCTCTCCTGGTTTTTCTTGCTCTCTCTCAATTAGACATGATTGCTACATCACATGCCTCCTACTCCATGCCCTTCTGTTGACATGTGCCAATTTATACCTTGTACTATAGTGTTTGTTTTAATCCCTGGCCTTTCTTCCTTATTAAATTATAATCTCTTTGAGGACAAAGAACAGATACTATTCAACTTTGTGCCCCTTGTAGCCATTGTTTCATAAATATTTGTTGAATTGAAAGCTTATTTGCCAAAGTAGTAAGTAGTTCTCTGGGTTCTACATAGATAGGTAATCATTGATAGTAATACTCAAGCAACTGATACCATGGTATAGTGGAAACAAGTATAAACACAACCTGAAAACTTTCTAGAAATGTAGTATCTTAGGACCCACCATGACCCATTGAATCAAACTCTTCAATTTAAAAGGTCCCAGGAAATGTATATGTACCTTATAGTTTGAGGAACGTTGTATTTTAAATTCATAAGGACTGCATGTGAGTCTAGGCTTCACTGTTTGCTGGCTAAGGCTCATTAGACAAGTTATGAAAGCTGAATAGTTTTAGTCTTGGGTGAATGATGGAAACAGGGGAACACAGGGAGCACACAGTAATCATAAAAGGGAAATTAACTTATGCAAAGATGTATAAGCACTACAATGAGGCAAAAATGAAGAATCATTTGAATCAGATATGATGTTTTAAATTATGTTAAAAATCACTGTATTTTATTTATATACATTAATAATGTCTCACCTTTAACAGGAACCTAATCAACAAAACAAACAAACAAACAAGCATAATATAAACAAAGACACTGAATTTGAGAAGGGTCTGACAGTGACCAGAGGGGGAGGGGAGGAAATTTCAGGGGAAAAGGGGAATGGTTTAGAGCAACAAGTAGAAAGGACACATGGACAAAAACTATGGGGGGGGGGTGGAAATGGGAGGGAGGTGGGGAGGGCTGGGGTGGTGGGCTGGGGTGGGAGTAAAAGATAGAAAACTGTACAAGATCAACAATTAAAATAAAAAATATGTTAAAAAAAAGAATCACTGTATTTTAAGTGTGAATGTAATGTGAAAAAGTACTAATTGCCTGGATGTTCTATGCAAAATTGTATGTAGAAGTCATGGAAATATATAAAAAGATGTCGATAATTGATGAAGATATGTTTTCATAGAAAAAGAATGAATTATAGAGAAATAGAGACTGTAAAATGCAAGAATTTAAAACTATTGCAATTTATATTAGTCCAAACAAAGGAGGGATCAGTAGGAATGGAATGAAGGAGTGGATTTGAAATTCTTTGAGGCACGAGCATCACTGGATTGTGGAGGTTGGTTAGATGTGAGCTAAGGAATCTTGGAGTGCATTTACTGAGAGAACAAATACAAAGGGACAAACAAAGACAGAGGGAGACAGAAAGCCTCATGAACCCAACCAACTCCACTATCCATCTAATTGTCTAATTTGCCCAGCACACAAAAAAAAGGTACCCACATTGGAATGCACACATTCAGACAGTAGGGCCACAATCTGAGGAGTGATGTCAGGCATGGATTTCAGCTCCTGGTCCCCACTACCCAGCAATGTGTGTGCCCTTGTGCACACATGACCATGATCCGGGAAAGGAAGATGCTGAAGGTTACTTTAATGTTCTAGCGAACATCCATCTGATGACCAGAAAAAGGAGAAAACAGCATTTAGGGTATGAAAGTCACTTGCATGAAATATTAATAGGAAAGACAACATAGTAAATATTTCTTCAATCTCTCCATAAAAAAGTTATCATTAACTACTCATATCTATGGATCAAGAATTGTTGAAATAATCTCAAATTCTATGTACTTGCCACTTATTGTTGTTAAATCCACTGTAACAAATTAAACTGACATATGTAGCATGAGAACTTTTTGTTATTCTTCCTACTTGCCTATTTGGAGGATGTGTGTTTGGTAAAAATCTGCATTGGAAAAAGTCCATGCTTAGGGCCAATCGGAACCTAAGAAAATGAATATATAAATGAATTGCTTAAAAGGGCAGCCTTTCTATTGGGGGTAGTATTATTCTCTATGGTATTTATTATCTTTTAAACAATCAATAATATCCTAGTCTAGGCAATAGTAACATGATGAGAGCAGAAGGGAGCAAGTTCTTACTGCGGAAGATATCTGGATATCAAAAATTTTAATTGAAAAAAAACAGACAAGATTAAAATGAAACTGAATTATTTCAAATGAAAACTGAAATAATAAATTATGATTACAGAAATAGATCTAAGTAAAATAAATGATAATACACATAAATCCAACAAAGTCCAGATAAGTACTATTTCAAGAGACTTGTGTAAAACATAAGGACATGCAAAGGTTTTAAAAGATACAAAAGAAATACTAGGCAATTATCAACTGAAAAGATTTAGTATACTTACATTAAAATAGACTTTAAGGAACTTATTTTGGGTGGTAGATAACACCTGAGATAGTGAAAGCTGATGGACAATGGGAGAATGTGGTAGGGTCAAAATGTGGGTGATGAAGCCCAAGTCTTTGATGGCTCCCCACAACCTGTGTCTGGTTGGTTGTGGAACCACCTAAGTTGCTGTCTTTCAGTTCCCTAAAACAAAAAGATATTCTCCCAATAATTTCCCTCCTTTCTTTAAGCTGATTGAAATAGCTTTTTCAAAGTTACTTGCAACCAAAAGAGTTTTACTTCAACAGTATCCTCCCTGTGGGTGCCTAGGAAAGGTTCTGTAACTAGACAGATGTCTGAAGAAAACAAGTAGCACACTCAACCCTCATCAGGTTTCTTCATAAATTTGACTCCCAGTTCTTCAAATCTTTTACAAACCCATGTACATCAGGAATAGCAATGTCAATGGGACCTTAGGTGACCACCTCCAAAACGAGGCAGAGAGAAGGAAGAAATCATTACAACAAGGTACTGAGTGCCACAAGTGGCTTCCAGAACTAGTATATTTCAAAACAAAACCATCCCAAAACAGACTTAATCAAGTAGGTTCGAAAACTATAGTATACAGGGTAGGGCAAAAGTACATTTGTCATTGCTTCTATGGAAAATAATACAATAAATAATAATGCAAGAATAAGAAGGGCAAAATAAACAAGTGAAAGTACATGTAATGCTAAAGAAATTCCTCACAATACACTATACGTGTGACAAGAGGTTAATATCCAGACTAGATAATGAACTCATATAACTTAATAGCAAAAATAAAAAACAAACAAAAAACCTTGATTAAGTCTCTATGGACAATTAATATTTGACAAAGGAGGGAGAAGCATAAAATGGTGTAAAATAGCCTCTTCAACAAATGGTGTTGGGATATCTGACAGTGACATACAAAAAAAAAAATGAATCTTGACCACCAAATTACACCATACACACAAATAAACTCAAATGGACAAAAGACTTAAAATAAGTCACAACACCATAGAAGTTCTAGAGGAGCACATAGGCAGGAAAATTTCAGATATTCCATGCAATAGTATTTCCACCAATATGTCCCCTAGAGTAAGGGACATAAAGGAAAGAATAAACAAAAGGACTTCATCAAGATAAAAAGCTTCTGCATGGCTAAAGAAAACATGTGCAAAATGAAAAGGGAACCAGCTGTATGGGAAATTATATTTGCAAATGATACTTCAGACATGGATTTGATCTCCAAAATATATAAAGAACTCACATGTTTCCACTCCAGGAAGACAAATAACCCATTTAAAAAATGGGCAAAGGACCCAAACAGACACTTCTCCAAGGAGGACATACAGAGGGCCCAGAGACATATGAAAGGATGCTCAGCATCACTAGCCATCAGAGAGATGCAAATTAAAACCACAGTGAGATACCACTTAGAAGGGCCATCATTAACAAATCAACAAACAACAAGTTGCTGGTAAGGTTGTGGAGAAAAGGGGTTCCTAGTGCACTGTTGGTGGGAATGCAGACTGGGGCAGCCACTGTGGAAAACAGTATGGAATTTCCTCAGAAAACTAAAAATGGAACTGCCTTTTGACCCAGCAATTCCACTGCTGGGATTATACCCTAAGAATTCTGAAACACCAATCTGTAAGAACCTATGCACCACAATGTTCACAGCAGCACAATTTACGATAGCTAAACGTTGGAAGCAATTTAAGTACCCATCAGTAAATGAATCGATCGAAAAACTGTGGTACATTTACACAATGAAATTCTATGCAGCAGAAAGAAAGGAGGAGCTCCTACCCTTCACAACAGGGAATGGATGGGTCTGGAGAGCATTATACTATGTGAAATAAACCAGGTGGTGAAAGACAAATGCCATATGATCTCACCTATAAGTGGAATCTAGTTAATAAAACAAACAAGCAAGTAAAATATAACCAGAAACATTGAAATTAAGAACAATCTGACAGTAACCAAAGGGGAGGTGGGAGGAGATAATGGGGGAGAAGGGGGGAAGGGATTTCAGGAACATCTATAAAGGACACATGGACAAAACCAATGGGGGTGGTGGAACCAGGGGTAGGAGGTGGGGATGGCTTGGGGTGGGAATGAGGGGGGCAGGAAATACAGACAACTATACTTGAAAGCAAAAAAAAAAAAAAAAGGAAAAAAAAGGAAAATAATACAATAATAAATAATAACACAATAATAAACTCTGTATTTCACAAACTTATAACTATAAACCTACTTTGCCCGACACTATATTTATATGCATATTAGGTTGTGAAGAATCAGAATTTTAAAAATAGCATATTGTAAAAATAATCTTTTTCAACCAATTTCCTCAATATAGTTATAATTTTAAAATATTTTATAATATTCTTTGGTTGGTGTTGCATTAAATGTTTAAAAAATCTGAAATCATAAATATTTAGACGTAAGATTTAAATAAACCAAGTATGACTTTATTATTCTACATATTTAATTTACTTATAAAAAGCAATCTTTTCTGTGGTGTTATTTTATAAAAGGAACTTTATGTCCATTTAAATTTGATAGGGATAGATGGGTTGGGTAAATTGGAAGCTGAAATAACAATTTTCAAAAAAATCACATTGTCAAATATATTCTTTAATTTTACTCATAGACTCTATCTTATGGATGCAATTTAAACAAAGCTTAAGGAAAAAAGTATTTTAGGAGCTACAACACTATAACTTTCTGCTATAGTTCATCACTGTAAAATCATTTTTATAATTGTGCAGTCTTGCTTGCATTACTTGTTAATTAGGTTTAATTATACTTTCAGCCAATTACTCAAAATATGACCTTTTCTAACAAAAGTTAGACAAGAAGACTAAGTGAGGCACAGGAACTAAAGTGTAGGCAATAAGCAAACTGAAGAGAGTAATTTTTTTTCTTTTTTGCTTAGTGACTCCACATTTGGACAACCCATTACTAGTCACATTTTCTCTGATCCAATTTTATGAACTCCATTATCTTCACCACAGAATCCCCTAACAAACTAAAATATAAAAATGTTATTTAACCTTTACAAAGTAGCTTAAATGAACTTTTGATTATCTGAAATGAACTTAGGTGACAGCTGTCATGTATTTAAGTCTTCATTTAATACCACATGTTTGAAAAAAATCCTATAACAAAACTTAGAGCTATATTAACTGTAGTAAAATATACCTTTTATTTAACTTGACTCTACTAATTCTATTTCTTTCCAGAAAACAATTACCAGCTACATTACTTTTTAAGGTATATAAATTAAGCACGCAACATTTAAAGACACTTGTGGCGTTGAAAGCGCCAATGCCCTTTCCTTGTCCTTTGCTATGGGTGAGCCAGGCACATTCTACAGCTGCTTGTAACTTAAAATCACCTAAATCAAGATGAAGGAACAATGAAAATTTTTGTGAAATTGAAAATTGTAAAGGGTGTTTTTATTTATTTCTTTTTATTAAGTGTATTTTATTGATTATGCTATTACAATTGCCCCATTTTCCCCCCTTTCCCTCCTCTGTCTGGTACCCCTGTTCCCTCCAGCAATCCCCTCTTCTTTAGTTCCGGTCCATGGGTCATACATGTAAGTTTTTTGGCTTCTCCATTTCCTATACTATTCTTAACCTTCCCACATTTATTTTGTACCTACCATTTATGCTTCTTATTCCCTGTATCTTTTCCCTCATTCTCCTTCCCCCTCCTCACTGAAAAGCCTCCATGTGATCTCCATTTGTATGATTCTGTTCCTGTTCTAGATGTTTGCTTAGTTTGTTTTTTTTTTTTTTTATTTTTTTGGTTCAGTTGTTGATAGTTGTGAGTTTATTGTCATTTTACTGTTCATAGTTTTAATTTTCTTCTCTTTCTTAGATAAGTCCCTTTAACATTTCATATAATAAGGGTTTAGTGATGATGAACTCCTTTAGCTTTACCTTATCTGGGAATCACTTTATCTGCCCTGGATATTTTAAAAACACATATGTTAAATGGTGCATTAGGAAAACTGGTGACAAGTAAGTGTAAATGAAAAATTTAAATCATCAATAAACTCTACATTATATGTTCTTTCTTGGTTTTATGTGACTTTTCTTACATATCTTATAAGAAGATATTTCTTACATGTGGTTAAACTATATTACCAACTTCCTTTTTTATCCTCTTCTGAGAACATGCTTATGATTTTAGAGAGGGGGATAAGGGGAGAAAGAGAGGAAGAGAAATACTGATGTGAGAGGGAAATATTGATTGGTTGCCTTCTGTATGCACCCCAACCAGAGACTGAACCTGCAACCTGGGCATGTGCCCTGACAGGAATTGAAACCATGACCTTTTAGTTTGCGGGATGATGCTCCACCAACTGAGCTACACTGGCCAGGGCTATTTCATGATTTTATAGCAAAAATTACACCCAGAAGTTTTCAATATTATTTTTAAATCCTTATGAAATTATTTTAATGATTTCCTAACATTACATGCTACGTCTATGTTCATTTACCTTAACTATTAACATAATAACTTAATCATAAATGATTCTGAGGTTTTTAAGAAATGTATTTACATCTTTAGAGTCCACAAATTCTACATCACTATAATATTCTCTGATCAAGTCTACTTGCTTCTATGCAGGAGACTTAAAGGGGAGATTCTCAAGATCTTAATGGGATATGGTTGAATATTTAATTTGCTTCCAATGCTGTAAAGGTCATATTTATAGATAAAATTTGTCTGCACTTTTTATAATTGTAATACTTGCATAGTACCTTATAGATTGTGTCATTTTGTCAAAATAGGTGATCAACAGCATTATGTATAATTTGGTACTTTTAATAAAAATTAGAATATTGTCATTTTTTTATTTTAGAAAGCCTGGAAGAGAATAGAAATGAATGGAAAAACCTTTGCCTAAATCCCTAATTCTCCTTGATTTTACTCCAGGCTTTCAGAACTCTATATTTGATGTTATTTTCTCCCAAGTTAAATTTCAAGGTCACTGAAGTTAGGAAACGTTTCTGAAAATTTTGGGTTTCCACAATTGCAGGCACATTCATTAATTATTAATGATGAGAATGATAATGATAACAAAGGTAATGGAGAAGGAATGATAAACTTTAACATATGAGCAATCAAAAAGGATTAATTTTTGTTTCACGTTTAATAGCATAGAAGTTCTCTTTGAAGCTCTCCAATTCCTCCATTTAATGTAGTTATTGATGCATGCCTTGGGCAGAGCACTGAACTTGTTATCTTTTTATCACACCTTCCCATGTCTGCCTTATTTGTGAGTTGCATGTTTAATAAAAGTCAATTATGGACCTGACTGGTGTGGCTCAGTTGTTTGGAGCATTGTCCTGTAACCAGATAGTTGTGGGTTCAATTACCAGTCAGTCCACATACCTGGGTTGAGGATTTGGTCTCCAATCTGATGTGTATTGAAGACAACCAATTGATGCTTCTCTCTCACATGGATTTTTCTCTCTCTAAAAACAATGAAAAAATGTCCTCAGGTGAGGTTTTTTTTTTAAAATGTCACTTATGTATGGACCCAAAATATTTATTTCAATTAGTCTTGAAATAATCCAGTGGAATATGAATGCAGAGAAAAGAACAATTTTTTGTTTTCATGAAAGTTGAATATTTTGCAAAAATAGATAAAGGTCAATGGCTGAAAAAGGTGTTGTGTAGTTAGATCTATGCAAGATAACCATTAAAAAGTAGAGAAAAATATTTTTAATCCAGAAAAACACTGAATGTAGATTATTTCGAATGTGTTTTTAAATTCTTGCTCTAGTTTTAAAGACAATGAAACCAGATATTATAGATAATTCAAATGTGTTGAGATTTATTCAAAAAAGATGTTGAGGACCTTTAATCAGCATATTTATAAACAAAACCAGATTTTCCACACATGTATATTTTAAGATAAATTTAGAAACATGTTTAAGGTATGAATGTAGCTATTGATAATTTCATATTTAACTTTTTTAAATAACTAAACTAAAAGAAATGAGTGCTTATAATTTAGATTTAAAGCTCATCTAAATTAATGTCTCAATTGACACTAGCAAAAGAAATTTGAACTATACATTGCTCTTCTCTAAGCCAAATTTCTCTCATCAGTAAGACATTGGAATTAAAATAAATCACTTATGTGGTTCCCTCCAGTGTTTAGGAATGGAAAAAAAGCTATGATAATAGAAGAGAACAGGAAGCAAGTTCTAAACATACCATGAGAGAGAGAAAAAACTAGTTAAAACTAAGTATTAAAATTATTAGGAAAATGAGGAATCAGTGGGTTCAGTTAGTCATAAAATACCCTCTCCACTATCCATTCTTTCCACCATTGAACATCTATCCCACCATGTTTTATTAGGGAACACTGGAGCCCAGACAGATACTACATTTCCTGAGTTTTCTTGCAACAAGGTGTGGTTTAACTCTTATCAATAGGATGTTAGTAGAAGTGATTTATGGGGCAAGGGAAGTATACTCTTAAACATTAGACACAGTGCCTCTCCTGGGGTGACAAGTGAATGTATTACTCATGAGCCAACATTACCTATAAACCACAGAAATATCCTAGAAGTCATAAAACACCAATATGGAAAAAACCTAGTTCTTAGTATGACTTCGTGGGCATACAGTCCCCTCTCAGACTATACAACTATTTCAGGACTATTATACAAATATTAAATAAACATACTTTTTTAAAAGTTATGATATTTTATAGAGTAGGTAAAGCTATTCATACCTATGTATTTACCACAGGTTCTTTTTTCCAGCAAAAAGAACAAAGTACTGTGTATTTTTTGGTAGTATTGATTTGTATTTATATCTACATTTTAAGCTCAATCAATATAACAAAATTATTGTGATATAAATATATTTCTGTATGTATCTACCCAAATATATTTTAAGCTTCTTGAGGTTAGACTCTTACTTTCTAAAAGTTCCACTATCAGGCATATTTCTCAATAACAACACTAAACATACTCATTGTTAGAATATGGACTTGGAGCTGTTTAAGCCTCAGCTCTTGAGCTAATTAATGAAATGACTTTAGGCCTAAAGTTTATAAAGTGCTTACTGCATAACAGCTATTTCATGAATACTCCTTCCAAGAGTGCTCTATAAAATTTATAGACAATTGCAAAGTAAGGTGCACAATGTTTTCTAATTCATCACAATGAATGTTACTGGTGTGCTTCTTTTTTTTGTTGATGTTTTTGTTGCTGTCTTGCTGTTGTTATCATTATTGTTAACTGAGGTTTTTATAAGCTATTTTGGAAGAACTTTAATGGTGTGATGGAATTTTACTCGTATACATATGTGTGTATATATATATAAATATATGTGTGTATATTATGCATATGGCCTTAATTTGGTAATATGTACTTAAAAAGATAATACAGATAAATAATCATGAATACATCAAATCTATTTCTCAATATATTTTGTTTTCCTAATAACCTTCTAAATTATTTTTAAATTTTTTCACAGTTTTAGATTACATTTCATTTTCAAAAATTCAAGACTAATTTCAAATTACATTAAAAAGCTGAGGTAATCAAAATAATATGGTACTGGCATAAATACTGATACTTGAACTAATGGAATATAGAAGCTAGGCATAAATCCATGCCTGTATGGCCAAGCAATGTTTGAAAAGGTGCCAACAGTTCACAATGGGGGAAGGCTAGTCTCACCGAATAACAGTGTTAAAAAAAAAAACATGAATAAGCACCTTCAAAAGAATAAAATTGGACTCATATCACACAAAAATTCAACTCCAAGTGGATTAAAGACATAAATATAAGACCTGAAACTGTCAAACTTCTAAAAGAAAACATGAAATAAAAGATTTTTGACATTGATTTTGGCAATGATTTCTTTTGGATTTTACACCAAAATAATAGGAAAGAAAAGCAAAAATAAACAAGTGAAGGGATGTATAAGGTTAAATTGTTCCTCACAGTACATTATATGTCTGACAACAGGTTAATATCCAGACTAGATAATGAACTTGTATAACTTAATAACAAAAAACAAACAAACAAAAAAAAAACTTTAATTAAACTCTCTATGGTCAATTAATATTAGACAAAGGGGGCAGAAACATAAAATAGTATAAAAATAGGCTCTTCAACAAATGGTGTTGGGAAATATGCACAGTAACAAGTAAAAAAAAAAAAAAATGAAACTCGACCACCAACTTATACCATACACACAAATAAACTCAAGATGGACAAAAGACTTAAAGTAAGTCATGACTCCATAAAAGGCCTACAGGAGAACATAGGCAGGAAAATCTCAGATATTCCATGCAATAGTATTTTCACCAATATGTCCCCTAGAGTAAGGGACATAAAGGAAAGAATAAACAAATGGGACTTCATTAAAATAAAATGCTTCTGCATGGCTAAAGAAAACATCTGCAAAATGAAAAGGGAACCAACTGTATGGGAAATTATATTTGCAAATGGTACCTCAGACAAGGGTTTGATCTCCAAAATACATGAAGAATCACATGTCTCCACTCCAGGAAGACAAATAACCCAATTAAAAAATGGGCAAAGGACCCAAACAGACACTTCTCCAAGGAGGACATACAGAGGGTCCAGAGACATATGAAAGGATGCTCAGCATCACTAGCCATCAGAGAGATGCAAATTAAAACCACAGTGAGACACCACTTCTCATTGGTCAGAAGGGCCATCATAACCAAATCAATAAACAAGTTGTTGGAAAGGATGTGGAGAAAAGGGATCCCTAGTACACTGTTGGTGGGAATGCAGACTGGTGCAGACACTGGAAAACAGTATGGAATTTCCTCAGAAAACTAAAAATGGAACTGCCTTTTGACCCAGCAATTCCACTGCTGGAATTATATACTAAGAATCCTGAAACACCAATCCATAAGAACCACAATTTTCACAGCAGCACAATTTACAATAGCCAAGTGCTGGAAGCAACCTAAGTGCTCATCAGTAAGTGAGTGGATCAAAAAACTATAGTACATTTACACAATGGAATACTACACAGCAGAAAGAAAGGAGGAGCTCCTACCCCTCACAACAGGGAATGGATGGGTCTGGAGAGCATTACGCTATGTGAAATAAGCCAGGTGATGAAAAACAAATGCCATATGATCTCGCCTGTAAGTGGAATCTAGCTAACGAAACAAACAAGCAAGCAAAATATAAGCAGAGACATTGAAATAAAGAACAAACTGACAGTAACTTGAGGGGGGTGGATAACAAGAAGGAAAAGGGAAGGGTTATCAAGGAACGTATATAAAGGACTTGTGGACAAAGCCAAAAGGGGACAGGAATGAGGGTGGGAGGTGGGGAAGAGTGGGGCAGGGAGGAGTGGTAAGGAGAAAATGGAGAAAACGGTACTTGAACAACAGCAATTAAAAAAAATTTATGCACAAAATACTTGAATAAACATTTTCCAAAAAATGACATATGGATGGCCAATATGTATATAAATATATGCTCAACATCACTAATAATCAGGGAAATGAATATAAAAACCACAATAAGATAGTGTCTTACATCACTTAGGGTGGCTCATTATCAAAATGTCAAAAGTGTTGGTGAGGATGTGGAGAAAAGGGAATCCTTTTGCACTTTTGGTGAAAATGTTGACTTGGGGTGGTGCACACAAAATACAGTGTACAGATGATGTGTTGTGGAATTGTGCAAGTGAAACCTGTATAATGTTGTTAGCCAGTGTCACCCCAATAGATTCAATAAAAAATTAAAAATATAAATTGATACAACCATATAAAAATAGTATAGCAATTTCTTTAAAATTAAAAACAGAGCCCTGGCTGGTGTAGCTCAGTGGATTGAGCGCGGGCCTGCGAACCAGAGGATCGCGGTTCGATTCCCAGTCAGGGCGCATGCCTGGGTTGCGGGCCAGTTCCCAGCATGGGACACACGAGAGGCAACCGTACATTGATATTTCTCTCCCTCTCACTCTCCCCTACCCCTCTAAAGACAAATAAAAAAAAAAATCTAAAAAATAAAATAAAATTAAATTAAATTAAATTAAAAACAGAACTACCATGCGATAAAGCAATTTCACCTCTGGTTATATACCTGAAAGAAAGAAAATTGGTATCTCAAAGAGATATTGGCAACCCCATATTTGTCACAGTAGCTTAGATGTGGAAACAACCTAACTGTTCATTGACAAGTGAATGGTTAAAGAAACTGTGGTGTGTATGTACAATGGAATGTTAGTCTTAAAAAAGAAAAAAAATTCTGTCGTTTGTGAGTTGAATGAACCTGCCAGACATCATCCTAATGAAATTAGCCAGACACAGAAAGACAAATGCATCATGATTTCACTTATTTATGAAATCTAAGAAAAGAAGCTGGACTTGTAGTAAGAGAAGGTAGATGGGTGGTTACCAGGGTCTTTTGGTGAAAGGGAATGAAAAATGGAGATGTTGGTTGAAGGGAACAAACTTTCAATACAAGATAAATAAGTTCTGGAGACCTAATACACAGCAGGGTGACTGTAGTTAATAATAATAATGTATTGACTGGGTGGAGGAGGGCAAAGGGGAAAATTGGGACAACCATAATAGAATAACAATGAAAATTTAAAAACTATAATGTATTATATATTTAAAATTTGTTGAGAGTAAATTTCAAGTGTTCTCATTTAAAAAAATGGATTACTATGTGAGGTGATGGATATATTAGCTTGATGGTGGTAATCATTTTGCAATGTAAATATGCACCAGAACATCAAATTATACAACCTGAATATATACAACTTTTGTCTCAATAAAGCTGGAAGAAAATGTAAAAGGAAATTGATGCTATACCACCATGCTATTGTTTATCTGATATGTCTTTCACACTTTTAAGGAATTTGGATTTATATAAATAAAAGGAAAGTTTTCCATTTCAGTATAATAGTAATTAATCCTGTAAAGAAGTAATCCTATTTAAAATGAATTTTGAGAGCATCTTCTTTGGAATTTATTATCATGAGTGAGTAGAAATATACTGAATAATTTCCAACTTTAGTAACACTATGCTTTTATTTGCCATTCTAGTAATTGTGTATTAGGAAAAACAGATCTTCATATTTATTGCTAGTGGGAATGCACATCACCACCACATTTTTGTAAAGAAATTTATCAATAAGAAGAGATATAAATTTGCACTCTACAATCTGGTAATTCTATTCAAGCAAAAAAAATTGTTTATAGCAGCATTATTTAAATAACAAAGTTCAAAATAACCCTAATATTCCTAAGGGATAAATAAGTTAAATACAGAAGTAAAATAATTAAGATTACATTTTTTGAAGATCTTTTAATTATTTTGAAAACTGCTTGTGGTATAATATTTAGTAAGAATTTATTTAAAGTAAAGCATTATTTTTATAAAATAAATGTATTTTATTATGCAATATCATAACTAAGTGAAAATGTAATAAAGCCTTCCTTTTATTTCCTTTTAATGCTTTCTATATTTCCTCTAACATATATTAGGACTTAGTATATTTATGATTTAAAGCAAAGTATTTTCTTTCAAATATGACTCTGATCTCTGCTTTGATCTGAAATTCACTGCACAGTACTCAGCACAGTTACTCTTTGGGAAAAGATCTCTGGTGTGCTACAAAAGATTATATATAATACCCTAAAAGATGGCTGCCATATTTATGTCATTGTTTTTTTTTTTAACTTAAAGCAGTATATTTATAGTGGGATTTATCTTTTCTCTTATCCTCTACTGATTACGGAACATCTTCCTTTCACCTTTCATTTTACGTGACCAGTAGCCCCCAGGTTTTTCCCACACTTTCTATTTACGCGAGGCTCTGTGCCCTATTGCTCATGTTAAAGTAGAAAAAGAAACATCTGGGTTTTGAAAAAAGCAAATATTGTAAGAACAAAGGCATGAAAGATGGATTTTATTTTACCACAGACTCTTGTTCAATCATACATTCTTTTGTCACATAAACTCACAAAATATGCTGAAAGGCCTAATCTTTCTTTTCCCTCTCTCTCAAAAGTATCTACGTAATGGCAAAAATTTTTAAAAAGTTGTGATAATCTTTTAGAAATTTGCTTCTGTAAACATGCTAGAAAGGATAAAAATCAGGAGCAGAGCACCAATTATCCAGAATAGTATCTGTACCAGCGCTTTCCGATAGAATTTTTTGTGATGATGGAAATATTCTGTATCTGCATTCATCAATACCATAGCCACCAGCTACATGTGGCTATTTAGCACTTGAAATAGAGCTCATGTGATTGAAGAATTTTTAATTGTATGTAATTTAATTAATTTAAATTTAATTAGTCACATGTGTTTAGGGTCTACCCTACTGAACAAAGCAGTTCTATTCAAATTTAACCTGAATTCGGGATAACATGTGTGGCTTCAGTATCACTATTTAGCTATAATTTCTTATTATCTATTATTTTTAAAGCATTTTAAAATAATAAACAATATATAATAATAGTTTATAATAAGAATATTTTTAGGAAAGTTGAGGGATTGTAGCTATTATTATTCCTCAAATTAGTCATTATTAGAAAATCAAACACTTAATTTTTTAAATACAAAAAAAATGAAATGTAGTTCTACTATAATACTTACATATAGCACCAAAATACTTGGCATAATCAAAGTAAATGTGTAAAGTTAAAATTCTGCATTTGAACAAAATATCCAAAAATACTAAAAGAAAAAGAAAATAAGAACCTTTTATATTCATGCTAAATCTAAGGAATTAAATGGGAATTAACTTAATTTTTTACACATTACAAAACACAGCAGGTGGACAAATTCTATTTATATAAATGTAGTAAATTGTATAAAGTGGGACATTTATTGGTATTTTAAATAATTTTACCTTATAACTTTATAAAAGTTATAAGGGGAGTAGAAAAACCCTCTATGCCAATTAACCAAAACAACCGTTTTTATGTGTTTCCTTTATTATTTTATCTAAGTTTGCTATATTTTTCTATGGAATGGACAATATTATTAAAGACTCTTCATAAACAGTTTAGATGACTGTGTAGTATTCCACTGAGTGGCTCTGCAAAATTTACTTAAACAATTCTCTTTTAGAATACATGCTATTTTCAAAATTTAATATTAAAATAAGACTAGGATAAACATTCACTTTTTAAAATTTTTTTGTGGGGAGTGGTTGGGGGGAAATACAGACAACTGTACTTGAACAACAATAAAAAAACAAAAATTCCATGTTTTAAAAATCAACAATAAATACAGTTTTTGCTCTTGGAGAAAATTTGTAATGATCATATTCTGAGAGAACTTTTCCTAGAATATACTGTAATAATTTCTAGACTGAAGAAAAAAATGAAGGAATATTCACAAAATTTGGGGGGGGAGACTAGAATTTAGGCCTTTCTTAATGCCACAAAAAAGTTACAGTTAGCTTTTCTCTGGAAATGTAGGTGGAATAATAGCACAAAAAGAACACGCCTGCATAAACATAGGCAGGTGCTATTCTGAGATCACTCATGGTAAGTATTTCTTGTCAAAAGCACAAGCAGAGAAGGAATACTCCATGCTTTTTTGGTTTTACACCAGCTGAGGAAATCTATCCATATGGTCCTATAGCTTCGGTAATGTCTAATCCCCAAATCCACCTCTTTTAGGCTTTGAAACTATGCTTCTTATTAAGTAACAGAGGATTTGGAGATGCTGATGTTATTTCCAATTTAGAAAGCCAGTAGATTTACAGTTTCTCAGACTAAGTGTTTTCAATTAGTGAAAATGAAGATAAACCGGTCCATTATTTGTCTTGTCCCCAAAGGATTTAGTAAGCTCTGCTAAGGTAAAACGCATAGTTCAAAAGAACAAAGTAGTAATAATTAATTCAAAATGCTTTAAAGATGAATCAGACAAACATTTGGAAGGAAAATCTCTGTTCTCCATTGATCAGTTTCAGAAAGAACAAGATGAAGAAGCCAGAGGCCACTTTATTTACATTCCACATATTTTACCACCAATGTTTATTAGCTATTGAGTATTTAATTATTAAATTAATGCTAATAGAGCTGCATATTATTTATTTATAATTTTCTTACTATTAATAATATACAGAATTCCATATATTTTTGCTCAACCACAATTTTTTAATCATTTAGGAGGCACTGAAATTCAATTTAAAGGCTAAAACAAAAGCTTGAAATAGTGTGCTTTCAGTTTTGTGAATCACAGACACTGGTTTACTGATATAACACCCAAGATTCTAAGCTGACATCAAAGCAAAAAAAAAAAAAAAAGAGTCATCTGAAATGACAGCAGCAGCTGCAGCATCCACCTCTAAATGAGGCTGTGTTTCAAAGTCTGGATGCAACTGCTAAGCAGCATAAAGACCCAGGAGGAAGGCTGCCCAGGAAAGAGTGAGCCTTCCGACCTAACACATCAAAGTAACACATGCTACGAAGAGCAATAAACGCATGTGGCCCACATTCACGTGCTGCCTAATTGCACTGGGCTCATGAAACCAAGGCAAACCTTCACTTGATTCCCGCTTTAACAGAGGATTTGAGATTTTTTTCCTATGCAGAAACTGACACAAATTGGTTGCAGATTAGCGTCTGACTCTGCAGTGAAGCATCCCATAATTTCAAAAGATGGCCATTTCAGTGTCACATAGATCTTCAAATCACCGACTACTTAATGTAGTAACATATAAACTAACCATTAGGTATAAATAAAAGTTAAAAAATAAGCTTTATAAGTGAAGAAAGCCTTAATTTGTACATTAAGGGGTAGATGCTTTGAGAAAAGGCTTTTTCATTTGTTTTGCATGTAAATTACTAATTTGGAGGGCATTTATCTTCTAAATCATAAGCTATTTAACAAGAATTTAGAATACTAATATCTATTAAGAGAAGAGAAAAATAGTTATATGTTTTAAGAGTAATTTTTTGTACAAATGCTTACTGTCATAAAGTTTTCATTAAGGGATCATTAATATATATAGATGATGTAATATATTCAGTTGAACAATTTGCAATTATGTACATAACACACCTAAGAAAAGCTTAATATATTAAGGCTCTGAATTCTTTTATTCAGTATTCATACCTTTGTTCTCTTTACTGGATTTTGCAGCACAATGCTCACTATTCTACAAAATACTCTTCTATATGTGTGAATTGCCAAAATTAACTAAACAATTACCTGAGGAAACATTAATTATAATTAGTGAAAGGCTGATAATTAATCCTATTAAGTGAAATATGCATGAGTTTTCACTGAGCATATGCACTGAAAAAAATCAGAAATATGTAGAGTGCTTATAAATAGATGAGAATGGGAAGAAAAAATATAATACTAAAATTCTAAAATTGTTGGCTATAGTTTAATTAAATAAATATAATGGCAAGGCTTTGAGAATCAGAGTACTTTAGGATTAATATATTTAGTGCCTGTGTGATAAATATCATAAAAGAAATTCTATAAGAATATACTATATCATGTATTAAGAGCTTATCTCCAGAATCCTGATGAAGGTTTCATTCCATTGACATAAGTCAACACGGAGTCTATGTCTAGAATATGTAACAGATTAAGTCACATTATCTCATTTCTCGGAAAATATAAGCATTATTTTGCCAAAGGTCAGATCATGTGATGGATCATTTTTCATTATGATTGTAGTAATTAGGGGAATAAAAGAATCATTCCAATGAATTCATACAATGGTCTCTATTACCAATATCTGGTATTAATATGACCACCAGGAAGAAAGGGGAAAATAACTTATTTTACTTTTGTGATCACTGGTTGCTCTGTCTCTCTGGACATCATCATATTCTTATTCAATATCACAAGATTGTCTCACTACATGAAGTGACCTTAGTGAATGCCCCTTTGTCACAGTATAAAATTGGTAGTAGACCAAAGTGCAAAGAAGCCATAGTTCATGTTTTAAAAGCTTGAAATAGTTTTGTCACTTTGGGATATTTCCCTTATCTACATGCACTCCAAAGCACCTGAAATTAGCAAAGGTACGTTTTGACGTTACAGAGGATCTGCCCAGGAGATTGTCAAAAAACAAACAAACAAACAGACAAAAAACATAATAAGAACTTTGGATTTCTTTGGGTGGGTAACAGTTCCCCTATTTGTTGTATGCCAATCCCATTTCTAAATTGTGTCATTCCACTTTTCCAAAGAGGACATACAGATGGCCAATAGATACATGAGAAGATGTTCAATGTCACTAATTATCAGATAAATGCAAATTAAGACCACAATGAAATATCACCTGACACCTATTAGTTGGAATGCAGATTGGTACAGCCACTAAAAAAAACAATATGGAAAGTCCTCCAAAACTTAAAAATGGAACTGCCTCATGACTCAGAAGTTTCACTTTTTGGTATATCTCTGAAGAAACCCAAAACAATAATTTGAAAGAATATATGCACCCCTATATTCATTACAGCATTATGTGTAATAGCCAAGCTACAGAAGCAATCCAAGTGCCTATCAATAGACAAATGGATTAAAAAACAGTGGTACATACATATATACAATGGAATATTACTTGAGCACAAAAAAGAATAAAATCTTACCATTTATGACAGCATATGGATAGACCTAGAGGGTATTATGCTAAATGAAATAAGTTAGTCATAAAAAGGTAAATATCATATAATTTCACTTATATGTGGAATCTAAAAAACAAAATAAATGATCAAACAAAATAGAAACAGACTCACAGATAGAGAGAACAGATTGATAGTTGCCAGAGAGGAAGGAGATTGGGGATTTGTTTAAAAAGGTGAAGAAATTAAGAAGTACAAATTGGCAGTTAGAAACAAGTCACAGGGATATAAAATACAGCATAGGGAATATAATCAATTATATTGTAATAAGTATATATGGCACTGGGTATTTACTAGACTTATTGCAGGAAATCACTTTGCAAATTATAGAAATGTTAACCACTATACATGCATCTGAATCTAATGTAAAATAATATTGAATGTCAACTACAATTGAAAAAATAAAAGTAGATAAAAAGAGTCAGCATCAGTTTGTATGAATTCTTATTTAAAGAGGAGTTTTATTTGTTAAAAATTCAAAAACAATAATTAAGTTCCTATTGTATGCCAAGTTTCATTCTAGGTACTGAGGTAACAAAAAAATGCTTTTTTTTCATGAAGCTCACACTCAGTAGGGAAAAACAATAAACATAAAAGAAAGGAGGAGGGTGAGAAGGGGAATAGAGGAAGATTGGAATTTTAGGACAGGGGCAAGTACAGATTTCTTAAGAAACAATGTTAGAGCATGGCATAGAGAATAACCGGGGTTAGGAGAAAGTTCACTATAGATGCTCTGGCAGAAAAAGCTCCTCTAAGGAGTTGATATTTTAACTATGTTTTGACTGACAAGAAT
This sequence comes from Glossophaga mutica, assembly GCA_039655065.1. Classification (NCBI taxonomy): domain Eukaryota; kingdom Metazoa; phylum Chordata; class Mammalia; order Chiroptera; family Phyllostomidae; genus Glossophaga; species Glossophaga mutica. The sequence goes on along the minus strand of CM077304.1, from coordinate 166,513,458 downwards.
GGGCCAGCCAAGTAAATATCTGAGGGAAGAAGATTTCAGGCAGAGGAAAGAACGATTTAAGGACCCTAGGGTGAAAAGGAGCTTGGTGTATTTAGGCAACAAATAATCAAAAGCCAGTTTGGCTGACAAAGTGAGCCAAGAGAAGAGCAGGACCAGAAGAGCTTAAGGTGAGAAAGCCAAATCACGGAGTCTTGCTGTGAAAACAGGGACTCAAGGACCCTCTTACGTAAACGAAAGAGAACCTGGAGAGGCAGATAAACCATGACGGTCATTGTACATTGAATTAAAGGTTTTGATTTTTAGTCAGTACCAGGAAAAATTAGTGAAGGGTTTCAAGAAAACTAATGACATACTCATTTCAATGTTTTAGTTGGTGAAGGGCTTGTATGGGGAGTATGCATGGAAGGAAGGTGAGCAGTCAGGAGGCCATTTCAAGAGCTCAAGGGGAAGTGACAGTGCTGTGTGAAAAATTATACTGGTGGAGATGGAGAAAGTGAACAGACAAAAGATCCTATGGTGCCTACAAAAGCCAGTGCTATTTGACCTAAAGATCCTAAAATGGATTATTTCAAACAGTATTATGTTAGGTGTATCCCATGTATGAAAAGTAATTTCAAATAGTGCACTAAAAATAATCATATAAATACTTCTTTTCTCTCCATTTGAATATCTTCTTCAATAATATCCTAAATTGGTTTGTGTCTTTATTAAAACTTTCTGCCTAAGAAGACTTTACCTTCATCGTAGAGACCCCTAATGCAATTTACATTGAACCCATATGCATTTCTAACTACATCCACTTTAACATCATTTTAATTAAATTGAGATTTCTTTACTTTCCCCTGCTGTTTTAATGAGAATATATTCTGCTTTCTGATATACAATAAAATTATATGAATACAAATCCATTATAAACCCTCTGGTTTTGAAAGAAAAGATACACTTGATATTAATAATTGTTTTTAAAAAATAAAGCTCCTGTGAAGAACCACAAAACACAGCTATTTACATTCTTATCAGATAAGTTTCAAATCAAAATTCTGTTTTTATTACTTCAACAAAGAATAGCAATTGATTCTGTAAGGATGTAATTGAAGTACCTTCTTCATGTCAAAATATTCTTTTTCTCCCTCCTACCAATTGGTAAAGCTAAAATAGAGAGAAATTTTCCAAGACTTCAATTTTCTTATAGACAGGTTAACCCTTTAGTGTTAAGTCTCAAGAAAATTTCTTTTGTTTTGCCCTTTCTTAATAAGAATATACTGAAAAAACAAAAAATGCATTCCATCAGTAGAAAGAAGACTGCCATCTGAGGATATTTTCGTGATGGAAGTGGCTACAATGACTTGTATGCTAAACACAGAAGGGTCAACATGGCTAGAAGCCATTTGGGAGTAGTGGTTTAAGGTAAAAAGCTGGTATAGAATGAGGTACACTTTTGTATTTTTGCATCAGATTCTTGGTCCCAAAGTCAGGGTTGACTTCTGGAACTTCAGGAACTTCCCAGAAGTCTGGGTCACAAGGAGATAAATTTAGAGATGTGAGTCACTTTTTTTTTCATCGATCGCTTATTGCCCACATACTATTTGGCATGTCTCTTGATGGAGATGCTTATGTGAAAAGGACATACTCTTTACCATCTAAAGAAATTGCACACTAGTGACAGATTGGGATAAGTAAAGAATAATCAAAATTCCATGGGATGAGAGCAATAATTTAAGGTATTACATGTTTTAGGAGTCCATACGAAGCATGCAATCTATCCAAAAGAAAGCAATTTGGAAAGGGGGACTATATTCAGGAAAGATGTTCTTTAAAAAGGTACTGTCCCCACAAGGGTGTCCAACCTGTGGCCCATGGGTCACATGCAGCCCAGGATGGCTGTGAATGAGTCTCAACACAAAATCATAAATTTACTTAAAACATTATGAGATCTTTTGTGTGTGATTACATGTGTCAATGTATTTAATTTGTAGCCCAAGACAACTCTTCTTCTTCCTGTGTGGCACAGAGAAACCAAAAAGTTGGACATCCTTGGTAGAGAATACATCACATGTGGCAAACACAAGGCCCGCGGGCCCAATCCAGCCTGGCACCTTGTTTCTACCCAGTGGCAGCACCAAGCTCCTGGCCCCTAGTTAAGGAGGAGTTACCTTTATACAGTCCTAAAATTGCATTCCACCTTTTGAAGGCAACTTTGAGGCTGATGTGGCCCTAGATGAAAATGAGTTTGATGCCCCTGAAATACATGATTTGGACATGGACATGTAATGAGAAACAAAGACAAACTTAGATAGGATATAGTGGACACTCTTGTTTACAAATACAATATACTTCCCCATTCTTATTTCTTCTCAACAGAACCTGAATTTTCTGAGCCATGCACCTATCCCATACACAACCAGATGCTTCAGAAAATGCAAACCCTCTACCCAGATCCATTAGTGATTCTGATCAGTCTACAGTACAGTTTCCCAACTGTAGCACTATTGACATTTGGTGCTGTATAATTCTTTGCATTTGGTTTTGAGAGGAGAATGAGTGAGGTTGCTCTGTACATTGTAAAATGTTTAGAAGCATCCTTGGCCTCCAGTCACTAGCTAATACTAGCATACCCTCCCTCTTTCTTGTAACAATAAAAATTATCTCTAGATATTAATTATTGTCTTCTGCAGGACAAAAATCACCCTCTGTGTAGAAACACAGGTTCAAGGCTAATTCCAGTGTTTCTGGAAAGAGCATGTTGTCAAATTCTAACTCTCCTCTGTTACTCACATTTTTGTGCTGGAACTTTGTCCTAGAACTGCTACAGTCATTTTGTTTCCAGCCTAAAAAAAAACAATTAATGACCAAAGTTAATAGAGAAAAAAAAAGAAAGAATCTAAGTTCTTGCTGACATTATCAATGATTTTTTGTTGTTGTTATGGGGAGCTGTCTCAAATATTCTGATATGTGAAATAACGCTTGTATTGTCTAAGACAGTTTGTATTGAGGATTCTACAGATTGCAGCCCAGAGATCTTTAACAGGCACCAAGAGGAAGTACCATGTGCACCATCCTGAGCAGGATGCACCTGGGGAACACAAGTAATCCAGGATGGCTGGGGTAAAAACTAAAGAGATGAAATGAATAAAGATGAAGTATATGACAGTGATTAGTGATAACAATACTGTGTTCAATGATAAGTAGTGATTGGGAGATATTGGAGGCTTAAGCAGTGTCAGAATTGAGTCTTTGACAGCTGCTTGGAGAATGGATGAGGAGAGCAAGATTGAAGCCAGAGCTTGGGGTGAGGTGCAGCTGCAGTAGCACAAGTAGGAATGGATGTATGATCATTTCTTCCACATCCCCAAAATAGTTTGTTCTCTAGTTCATCTTTACAACATTCAAGCAAAAAGACCAAGTTCTACTTTTTAGTCATCATGTGATCCTCCTCCTCATAGTGTCTGGCTGCTCATTTGAGGATCATTTCTCATTTATAGTTATCTGACACAACTCTGATGATGACATAACCATCAAAAGTACTTCTAGTTTTATACTTTCAAATAAAACAGACTTCTACATACAGAAATTTAACTTCCATCCTTATAACCCTATCAATACAATAGTCTCTTAATCATACTATAATTATAGCATCAAGACTTTACAAAGCTAGAGCTACACACATATGGACTGCCCATGCATAGTGAGTGAACATAGTGAAACCATGAGGTTCGGTTTCAGGTGCTTGAGCATGCCGATGTCTGCTCACTATTTAGATAGGATGTTTTACAGTCCATTCCCCAATTAGTTATGGAGTTGCGTGCAACATATCCAAATGGTTTAGGACAAAATGACTTTTTGTAGTAAAATTCAATTAGGATTATATGGAAATTTGTACTTTAAATTTTGGTCATGCAATGCTTGATAGTGAAGTGCTAAAGGTGAAAACCCTATGAGATTTAGCCATTTGAAATACACTGCTTTATCATTCTGTTCATTGTTTAGCCTACTTCTGAAACTGATTTACGTGGCGTAGCTATGCAGACACTTTCTCCTACTGAAGTTTACTGTGTTATTTTCTCTCTCATAATACTGATAATACTGAAACTCTGCCAAAAAAAAAAAGTTAGTGGTTTGGGAACCAATATCACTGTAGTCAAAAATTTCTATTTGGAAATGTTGACTAGGTAACATTTTTCCTCAACATAATAATAAATAAAACAGACCAATTTATCATGTTCAAGAGGAAAAAAATCTATGATCAATATCTGATATTTAAGTAAGTTTTTATTGGTTTTGCTTTTTAAAATTGTATCTACCATTTGCAGCCCTTTCCTAATGGCCTAATTGACCTGTCAAATTGATTTTATATTATTTGAAAACTAAAGCTGTTGCATTAAATGATGCTTTATTTAGCTGTCTACTAAAAGAGGTAACTGATATGTTCAGGCCCAGATCCTATGGGAATGGCTAGAAAAAAAAATGCCCATAAAGCTTTAGAGGTAGTTGTATGAAAGAGGGATACTCACATCAGAAGCACTTATAAGGAATGTATGATGCTCACAAACACGTGCATGTTCATAAAGATTTTAATCTTTCACCAATGAGCAGGTGATGGGTGTGAGTAATGTTTCTAAATCCCCACGTACCACAATGGAAACATGAATTATCTTTTTATCATAGTGTCTCAGAAAACAAAGGAATTCTTAGATCATCTGTTACATCCCTTAGCAAAATTAGGATTAGTTCCAAGAGAATGTCTCCCAAGGCTTGTTCAAAGTTTAGACTTCTTTCTCAGTGAACATTTCTTCGTTTCCATAATGCCACTGTTTTTCATTAAGTAGCATTTCTAAAAATCATGTTACAAGTTTATATGATCATTTACATCTTAATTGGCCTAGGTATTCACAAGTGAAATCCATATAGTAAATTTATTTTTTAAGAACTAATGCTACATCTTTAATTAAAATACCAAAACCATTTAATAGTTACTGTAATATAATTTAAAAACGTTATTTACAAGAAGCATATACTTACTTATAATGCCTCTGAATCTTCCCTTTAAATTTTACTAGCCAAGCAATGCATAGTTTTAATCGTTCTTTGTGAGCAAATAATCATTTTGATGTCAAACTACTGAAATGTTTAACAATAGCTTGATTTAGCCCCTTTTGTTAACTTTTCTGTTTTGCTTTCTCTTGCTTAAGGAGATAAAAGTTTTTGCACAGTAAAGAAAACCACCAACAAAATAAAAAGACAACCATAGAATGGGGGAACATACTTGCTGATATATCTGATAAGGAGTTAATATCTAATGTGTATAAAGAACTTATAAAACTCAACACCAAAGAAGCAAACAATCCAATTAAAAACTGGGCAAAAGACTGAAGAAACACTTCTCCAAAGAGGACATACAGATGACCAACAGATATATTAAAAGATGCTCAACATTACTAATCATCAGAGAAATGCAAATTAAACCAAAGGAGATACCACCTCACATCAATCAGAATGGCTATCATGAATAAATCAACAAACAACAAGTGCTGGCAAGGATGTGCAGAAAGGGGAACACTTCTGCACTGTTGGTGGGAATGCAGACTGGTGCAGTCACTATGGAAAGAAGTATGAAGATACCTCAAAAAATTAAAAAAGGATCTGCCTTATGACCTAGCAATTCCATTTCTAGGAATTTATCCAAAGAAACATGCAACACTAATTTGAAAGAACATAAGCACCTCTATATTCATTGCAGCATTATTTACAATTGCCAAGATATGGAAGCAGCCCAAGCGTCCATTAGTAGATGAGTGGATAAAACAACTATGGGACATTTACACAATGGAATACTACTGGGCCGTGAAAAAGAAAATTTTACTTTTTACAAAAGCATGGATGGACCTAGAGAACATTATACTGAGTGAAGTAAGCCAGTCAGAGAAAGACAAATACCGTATGGTTTCACACATGTCAAATCTAATGAACAAACTGAACTAACAATCAAAATAGAGACAGACTCATAGCTAGAGAGCAGGCTAACATTTCTGGTGGGGCTTGGAGGGGGTTGGGGGTGAGCAGATTGAGCAGAAAGGAAAAAGGACTGATGGACATGGACAACAGTGTGATGACTGCAGAGGGAAGGGAATAAGGGGGGGATGGTAATGGGAAAATGCAATATAAATACATTAAAATATAAAAATATAAATAAAAATAAATAAAATGCTTAATGATAAATCAAAAGCCCACTCATCCCTTAAAGAGATACTGGAAAGAATGTGAGGATAGTTACTCAAGCAGTTTTTTACTTTTTAAAACCTTATGCAAGTTCTTTCTGTTTTAGTTGTATGTACTGAGAACAGATAGTTTATCAGAGCAGGAACCAAGTATCTTCAGCATGCAACATGTTGCCTGATACATACTGAATTTCATTAACCCTCAGACTTCACAGAGACTATTTTGAGCTCTTATTTTAGTACCTGTAAGAAAAAAGTACCGTCAAAGATTGAGTTATGGCATACCATCACATCTCAAACTGGGTTCAATTGTAACTCTTATTGGGAGAAGTGTCTATTCAGGTCGTCTGCACATTTTGTAGTTACATTACTTGCTTATTTAGTGTTTAGTTGATGAGTGTTTTACACATTTTGCATATTAGCCCCTTGTCAAACCAATTGTTTTCAAATATCTTCTCCCATTCATTTTTTTGCCTCTTTGTTTTATTGACAGTTTCTTCTCTCATGCAAAAGCTTTGTATTTTGATCTAGTCCCATTCATTTATTTTTTGCCTTTACGTCTCTTGCCTTTGAGTTAAAGTCATCTCTTCTCTAGGATCAAGTTCCATAAGTTTAGAACCTATATTTCCTTCTATGTAATTTATTGTGTCAGGTATCATATTTAGGTCTTTGATCTCTTTTGAATTAATTATTGTATATGGGGACAAACTATAGTCAAATTACATTCTTTTGCATGTGGCTTTCTAACTTTCCTAGCACTATTTTTTTGAGAGTGCTTCTTTGCTTCATTGTATTTTTGGCTCCTTTGTCAAAAGTTATCTGACCACGCATATATTGTTTAATTTCTGGGCTCCAATTATGTTCCATTTTTCTGTGTGTCCAATTTACTGCCTATTATATGTTGCTGTGATTATCATTGCTCTGTAGTATAATAACTGAACCTGAGAGAGTAACATAAAAATAATCTAGTAGGATGGTTAAATAAATTCAAAACTGTCTTCTTGAAGAAAAAAAAAAGAAAAACTGAAAACAAATCCCAATTTCAAAAAATATTAAAATGTAGGGAAAAAGTGTCCCTTGAAATTGAATTATGGCAGTAGGAATCCCATAAATATGTGTTATATTAACCACACACAATAAACGTCCTCATAGGAATGCTAGATTTCTATTTTACTTATTTTGTTCTGTTGGTTGGTTGCTAAAAGCAAACCTAAAGTATACAATGTGCTCCCCATTCTCAAAGATCATTGGAATTATTCATGTTTAGAGGTGAGAAGGAAGTTAAACTGTTCCACACCCTTATTCAAAAAAATTGAAAACAGAGGCTCAGTGGCTTGTTCAAAGATCCAATTCTATGACAATCATAAAATGCTTAAGAAGATTAATTTAAAAAATAATTAATCATTAGCTCTAGCAGTTGAAATAACCCTTGTCAAAATGACACTTTACGTTAATGACTAAAACATATCTCTAATGCTCTATTAAACAATAGTACTATGAATTCTTAAATCCACTGATTTAGCTCTAATTCTATTTAACTATAACTTGCAAATCATTTTATGAAAGTCCTGCCCTTTCATAAAATTTTTCTACATACATGACACATGATAGGATGATATTGTTATTTTTCCAGTAGGAACCATTATCAAGGCATCAGTTTGTAAAAAAATGCATTTCTTTGGTATTCTGTTTAATGAATATTCAACAGTATCATCACGCTTATTCATATTCCATCTATGTTTCAAAATTCAGGCTTTAGAATGACTGTTTTAATTTATTATCACATAACTATAGTCCAATAGGTTTATTTTAATTTTTTGCTCTGCTGACAGAACCGGCCATAGCAATAAATTAAACAGATGTGTTCACTAAGCTGTCGGCGGTGATGTAAATATCTTTGCCATGGGGAGATTAAGGCATGGTTGTGGGAAAGCGAGTTTCACCTAAATATGCTTCATGAGTCCAAAACCACAGATTCCATTGAGATGAGACTTCAGCCTTTGGGTTTCATTCGGTATATCATGTTCACATAATTGTAAAAGAAAAAGCAAACTCTGGTGAACTCACTAGTTTAATAAGCCCTTTAGGACTTATATTGCTCCATCTATAGTTATTCTACCTAAGAGGAAGAATTTACCTATAGAGCCATGTCTAGAAGTATAGTCCTATGAGCAAATTACTTCATGCTACCATAATATTTGCACCCAAGTGAAAAGTGAAATAAATATCAAGAGCTGTGCCAGAGGGAGCATGCCAAATAGAGAGTGGCTGGGAAACTGGGTCACTTGGCTGGTGGTGGAAGTGAGAAGAGGAGTGACTTATTGCTTCCATACTCCTACTCCTCTCTCTTCCTTACAGCTTGAGATAACACACACCTTGAGGCATCTGCACCTTGCACTTAAAGTATGTGGCTCTGGGTGGATTGTTACCCTGTATACCACACCATGGAGTTAATTCTTTTGCTAAAAAAAAAAAAAAAAAAATAGAATCCAAATTTAGAAGCTGCCTTATTAGTGAAATTTCCTACAAACCTCCCAAACATACTCTCCCACAGCCTATCTTTGAACTTTTGAACATGTGCTTTTTCCCCCTCAATGCTTCTCCCTTCCCCCATCCTTCCTCCCTTTCTCTACTTCTTCCCTCCTGTTCAAGTGCATGTACTCTCTTGCACACTTTTTCAAGTTTATTGTGCACATTAACTATTTCTTACAAAAAATATGTAATTTCCTTAAAAGAAAAGGGAGTGACAAATTACATTGGGCTGACAATTAGAAGGTCTTTTTTGACAATCTATTGTAAAAAAGCTAGCATGCCTGAACTAAACAAGTTAATAATTTGTGTCCTGTCCCATAATCAAATCTGCTATCCTTTTATAATGTAATTTTATGTAAATATGGTCTGCTTATAAATGATTTTCCAATATAAGATTATTTAATTCACTAGCTCATGAGTTTTAATTACCAAAATATTATAATCTTTATTTTTTTATTGTGGTAGGGATCTTACTTTTGCCTTATATAATTAGCTGTCACAAAACTGTTTCCTGAATGAGCTAACCATTCTATACTAATTTGAAATAATATCTACAACATGAACATACTCACGCACATTTGTTTTAGGAGTCTCCTCTCTGTCACATCTTTATCTATCTTACCAGAACCAAACTGTTTTAATATCATTGTACTACTTACTGATACCTGGTAATACACGTATCTTTTTTATATTTCCATAAGCAAAATTGGTTCTTCTAATATCTTTATTCTTTCATATAAATGTTTCAATCAATTTATCAAATTATAAAAATAATCCCATTAAAATTTGCCTTAAATTTGTACATTAATTTAGTCAGGACTTGCATATTAATTTTATTGAAAGTTCTCAACTAAGAACTTCCTCATTCTTCATAGTCTATAAAAGGTTCTCAGATATACTGTTAAGTTTATTTCTAGATGCTTTCACTAATGTAAATGGGATATTTTTGTATCTATATTTTATAATTATTTGTTGATCTATAGGAAAGCTATATAAAGAATCTTCTATGGACAGAGAATTTTATTAGACACTGGAGATAGAAGATGAAGAAGGAGGAGGTGGGTAGAGATAAGGAAGAGGAAGTGCTAATTCCAATTGCTTGCAATTTAGATGGGTGAGGCTGTCAAGTAAACCAATGATAACATTATAGTGTGATAAGGTAGGAGACAGTGGGCACAGTGATGAGCTCCACCTGTCATAGCCATCTATCCTCTATCTTTGCTGTCTATACAGGTTTTTAGTCCCTCAAATAATCCATCTAATTATCCATATAATAGAATAGACCTGTCTCTCATAGCAGCCTAACTTGGTCTACTTTAAACAGCAGTATATAGGCTTCATCTTCTTTCCTTCCGCATCTTATCTCCTCCGAATTCTGGCCACAAAGGAGCTCCTTCTGTATGCAATTCATGCCCAAGGTCTGCTTAAAGCTGAATTGGTAAATTATTCTTGCTCCATGTTTTTGAGTCTTTTACATTCCAATGGAGGCAAACAGCGCTTGAGCTTTCTCAACCCAATCCTGTGCTTTGTAGTTGTTCACACGACATCCATAGTATCCAGTAGGCTGCTGTACCAGATTACAAACTTCTAGAAGAGGTGGGTATTTTAATCACGCTGACAGGGCATCCCAATTTTCTCCCATCATGCATACACAGAAAATAATAGAATTTGCAAAGCACACTTAAGTAAGTGTATGTGGTTATTCCTGGCTCGGTTTCTGGCTATCCCAGAACATGGAAAGTGGGGGACATCTGTAATAATTTCAATGATAAAAAATCATGGAAGCTGAGAAATTCTCCTAGTTATTTGGCACCATGTATTTAGCATCACCCACCATCATTTGATGAGACTCAGGGTATGTTTGCAAACTCTTCTTGTTAACCAGAAATAATAAAGCCACTGGAATTCCTAAAATCACATATAGGGCTATCAGAAAAGATAAAAATAATTTACATTTTAGGACTGCAGTTCATAAAGTGCTTTTATACACTACTTTATGACCATCACAACATCCCAGTGAGATAAAAAGATAGGCATTATTACTGCTGTTGTATAGGTGAAGAAGCTAAGACTTAGAGGGACAAATTACTTCTCAAATCTATCACATAGCAAAACCAGATTGGAAACTGGCATTCCATGTTCCTTATTCTTCCCCCCCCATAATTACTCAAGGTTTCCAAAGCTAATAATGATGTTTCTAAAACCCAGATTAAAATGCAAGTAAATGCATTCTTTAAGTTTTGTAGAAATTTACAATTTCATATTCTAATATCTGGGTGTTCTTATTTTTTAGATCTTATTTTCTGTTCTAATAAAAACATTAAATAGTACCAGAAATTAACATAATTTCATGTTTTATGATGTTCATCACTTAAGAGAAAGATCCTCATAGACTCTCACTATTAAACATAGAAGTTTTTAAGTTTCACAGTTAACTTGCTGAGGTAGCAAACTACAGCTCCACTGGGGATGTGCTACAAAGTATTTGAAGATAAGAGAATAGCTCAAATAGAGAAACCAGATGCATTATGAAAAAGATGCTTAGAGGTCTGCATGGCTGGAGGATAAAGAAGACATATATCTCTGCCCTTGAGAAATATGAACAGCCAAATTCCTTTATTCTTATATCATCTATTGAAGTCAGCAAGTTCCTCCAGGAGGAATCAATAAAACAGCTGCATACTTAGAATGGATATCAGTAAGCTACCTACTACTTCTCTGTTTAGTCATAAAATAAAGAATTTAATTTATTCAAATTGGGAGGGTGATAATATGGTAACCTACCATAAGCAACATGCAGGCCTCACCAAAATAATAGTACTGTCATTCTGGATGCCCCCCAGATCCAGCATAAGAACAAAATAATTTACTATGCAGTTTGTTAATTCTCTGTCACTTTGTGATTGTTAATTTAATACAATTGCCTTAAAGAAATGATTTTTCAGGAAGTATGTGTGCAGGAAGGTTAGCCATGTTCCAAACATTGGAAAGGTTAAGTTTCGGTGCTCTTCTTTTGTTCATTTGAACAAAGCTTGTTGCAGCAATTTTCTGTATTCCCTCTATAGTATGCTAGTTTTTCTGAGTGGTTACTTATAAAATGAAAATCACTTGATATGCAATAAAAAGGATATGGGGATGCCAATTATGATTGATTCTGGAGCTGGACATATATTGTGTCTCTTATTAGCTGTGTGAACTTAGGCAAGTTATTTAGCTACTAATAAATCTCAGATTCTCATCTGTAGAATGGGTGATTAAAAACATCCATATTCAATAGGAATTGTTGTGAGTTTCTAATAAAACGATGTATTTATAGCTCTCAACACAGTATTTAGTGCCTCTCCAGCTCCCTTAGCCAAGGTTTCTCTCCTCAGTTAATTTTAGAAAACAATTCCACCTCCCCACATGTTCCAAACCAGTACAAACCCTTAGAGCTGCCAGATAAAGAAACTTAATTTTAGTCCCAGATATTCAAATGCATTAAAAATGTTATTAGAAAGCTGGAGGTATCACACTCCCTGACTTCAAATTACACAACAAAATGACAATAATAAAAACAGTATGGTATTGGCAGAAAACAGACACACAGACAACAGAACAGAGTTAAGAGCCAAGAAATAAACTCACATGTATATAAGCAAATAATGTTTGACAAAAGAGTAGAAAATATACAGTGAAGAAAAGAAAGCTTCTTCAATAAATGGTGCTGGGACAACTGGAAAGCCACATGCAAAGAAAGAAACTAGACTGTCACTTGTCACTATACACAAAAATTAACTCAAAATGAATCATAGGCCTAAATATGAGACTTGAAACAATAAGTTGCACAGAAGAAAACATAGCTGCTAAACTTATAAACCTTGGTCTTAGAGAGGATATTATGAATTTGACCTCGAAGGCAAGGGAAATAAAAGCAAAAATAAATGAATGGGACTATATCAAACTACAAAGCCTTTGCACACACAAAAAAGAAACTACCAACAAAATAAAAAAGCAACCAACCAAATGGGAGAAGACATTTTCAAACAACACATCCAATAAGGGGTTAATATCCAAAATATATAAACTCATACAACTCAACAACAAACAATCCATTTTTAAAAGGGCAGAGAATATGCATAGATACTCTTCTCCCAAAAAGACCAACAAATGGCCAACAGATATATGAAAAGATGCCCAACTTCACTAGCTATTAGGGAAATGATAATTAAACCTACAGTGAGATACCACCACACACCTGTTAGAATGGCTACTATCAACAAGATGGGTAATAACAAATGTTGGAGAGATTGTGGAGAAAAAGGAACACTCATTCACTGCTAGCAGTAATGTAAACTGGGACAGCCACTATGGAAAACAATATGGCAGTTCCTTAAAATATTAAGAATTCAGTTACCATAAGAACCAACAACCCCTCTTCTACGTATCTAGCCCCCAAATTTGAAAACATTTATTCATAAACATATGTGTACCATTGCATCATTATTTGCATTCACCAAGACGTAGAAAAAAACTGAAGTGTCCTGTGATAGATGATTGGATATAGAATACCCATCTCTTTGAGCCATAGTTTTCTTGTGAGTCAAATGAGAACAGTTAGTTCTTTCTTTTTTTAAGGACGATATATTTTTTTAATTTTATGTAAATTGTTGTTCTTGTACAGTTTTCTGTCTTTTACTCCCATCCCAGCCCACCACCCCAGCTTTTGTCCCATTTCCACCCGCCTAGCTTTTGTCCATGTGTCCTTTATACTTGTTCCTGTAAACCCTTCCCCTTTTCCCCTGAAATTCTCTCCCCTCTCCCCTCTGGTCACTGTCAGCCTGTCCTCAATTTCAATGTCTTTGGTCATATTTTACTTGTTTGTTTGTTTTGTTGATTAGGTTCCTGTTAAAGGTGAGATCATAGGGTATTTGTCTTTCACTGCCTGTTTTATTTCACTTAGCATAATGCTCTCCAGTTCCATCCATGCTGTCATGAAAGGTAGGAGTTCCTTCTTTCTTTCTGCTGCATAGGATTCCATTGTGTAAATGTACCATAGTTTTTTGATCCATTCATTTACTGATGGGCATCTAGGTTGCTTCTAACACCTGGCTATTGTAAATTGTGCTGCTATGAACATTGGGATGCATAGGTTCTTTTGGATTGGTGTTTCGGGGTTCTTAGGATATAATCCTAGCAGTGGAATTGCTGGGTCAAAAGGTAGATCCATTTTTAGTTTTCTTAGAAAATTTCATACTGTTTTCCATAGTAGTTGTACCAGTGCAATTCCACCAACAGTGCACTAGGGTCCCCTTTTCTCCACAACCTCTCCAACACTTGTTGTTTGTTGCTTTGTTTATGATGGCCATTCTGACCAGTGTGAAGTGGTATCTCATTTCGGTTTTAATTTGCATCTCTCTGATAGCTAGTGATACTGAGCATCTTTTCATGTGTCTCTGGATCCTCTGTGTGTCCTCCTTGGAGAAGTGTCTGTTCAAGTCCTTTGCCTAAGGATGATATTTTTTAATTGTCACCCTACTGAATGTGTATACATAATTATAATATATATAATTATATACCTATAATTGACTTTAGAGACAGAGGAAGTACGAGGGGAGAGAGAGAGAGAGAAATATCAATATGAGAGGGAAACATTAATTAGTTGCCACCTTTATACGCCCTGGCCAGGGATCAAAGCCTCCACCTAAGAATGTGCCCTAACCAGGGACAGAACCTACAGCCTTTTGGTATATTAGACAATGCTCCAATCAACTGAGCCGCCTAGCTAGGGCAGACAAGTTAATTCTTTTGGTAAAATTAAGGTGAATACTGGAGGTGAGCTGTGCAGGGCCTGGCACACTGTAGGTATTCTATAAACAAGAGCTGTTATAATTAGTGTTACAGTTCCTGACTAGAAGAGTTTTGTGTGTTAGGATCTCTTATATGTATACATAATTCTAAAGACTACTCCAATACTTGGTTTAATAAAATATCACAAACACTTAAATTTTATGAAGGAGACAAAAATTTTATGAACATTTCATCTTTTAAGGATAATTTTATATGTATTTTAAGGCTTATAAGAGGTTTTTTTAAGAATCTATTTTATATCTTTAATTCTTTTTTAATTTAATCATATCTTTTCAGTTACCATGTATCCCCTTACCCTCTGTGATCATGTCCCTACACACACTAATACCCACCCCAGTGCTTTTAGTCTGGTCTCAATATATGAGTCTGTCTTTTTTGCTCGATAGTTCAGTTTGTTCATTAGATTCAACATATAAGTCAAACCATATGGTATTTGTCTTTCTCTGACTGGTGTATTTCACTTAGCACAATGTTCTCCAGATCCATCCATGTTTTCACAAATGATAAAATTTTCTTTTTTATGGCCCAGTAGTATTCCATTGTGTAAATGCCCTGTAGTTGTTTTACGCACACATCTACTGATGGGCACTTTCTATACATCCTTGCCAGCACTTGTTGTTTGTTGATTTATTGATGATAGCCAGATTGGTGTGATATGATATCTCCTTTGGTTTAATTTGCATCCCTCTGGTGGTTAGTGACACTGAGCATCTTTTCATATGTCTGTTGGCCATCTTTATGTCCTCTTTGGAGCAGTGTCTCTTCAGGTCCTTTGGCCATTTTTTAATGGAATTGTTTACTTTTTATTTTTGTGTTGAGTTTTAAAAGTTCTTTATAAATTTTAATTATTAACCCTTTATCATATGTATCGGTGAGTATGATCTCCCATTCCATGGGTTGTTTTTTTATTCTGTTGATGATTTCCTTTGCTGTGCAAAAGCATTTTAGTTTGATGTAGTCCAATTTTTTAATTTTTTTCTTTTGTTTCCCCTACTTGAGGAGACACATAAGAAAAAATACTGCTACCAGAAATGTACAAGATTTGGGAGGAAGAAGATGGTAGCTGGGTAGGTGGAAGCTGAGCCCACTTGCTCATGCCCCCAGCACAGATTTTCAGGTGATCTTCCAACAAGTGACCTGAACAATCAATAGAATCTTAACTGATATGAATTTTTGAAGCCAAGAAGTACAGAAGAAGCTTTGCACTTTCCAGTAAGAGATTCTTATAAGTTGAAGGAGAAATATCCTGTGTGAGGTGCCTGCAACAGAGGAGAGAACAGAGGAAAGAAACTGCAGCTTATTAGCTCATGACCCTCCCAGAATGAGGTGTCACAGTCCCACACAGGGAACCCCAACCCTAGTTGGAAGAGTCTTGGGAGGATATACTGAATCTGGGAGACTCAGGCTGCACACATGCACAGTGAGTAACACATCCATAGCTGCAACACCAATTGGGAGAGTTCAAGAGTGAAATTCTATCTCTTAAAGCTGGAGACACCAGCAGGCTGTGGCCAGCCCTAACCAAGATAGACTTTTTCACTTTTGAGGAGGTGGAATGCTTAGAGAACCACACAGTGGCTTGGCACTGCAGTGTGGGTACCACATAGGGACTTCTTAAAAGAGGGGAGTGGAGACATGGCTGGTCAGGGATGCCAGGCACATCCGCATCTGCCCTGCCAGCAAAGAAACCAGATTCAAAGCGCAGTTCATGATCACTTATTCCAGCTGACCAGGATGAATAGAAGGCTGCCCTGGCAAAGGGATTGTGGGTGCTGTATGCAGAACGGAGGGTTTAGGTCTCAGTCTCCTGTGAGAGCAGTGAGCTAGAAGCCGGATCAGCAAGAACTGAGGGGATGTGATTCTTTGCATCCAGGCAGGGCCACTCATACTGTGGAGTAAACCTCTGGAAAGGGGAATACATGTGGAACCCTGACCTGCAGGATTGCAAACTCCACAGAACAGCAAGGCCAGGCTCAAGAACCCCCTGCCAGGGGGATAGCAGCAGAAGAAAGAAAGAGAATCTCCAAAAGAGCGATTACTGAATTTTTATCAGACACTATGCTGGATCCTCCTTGGGCCCAATTCCCCTGAAAATAACAGAGCAGATAGTTAAGAAATTGGTGCAGCAAGAGGTACTCAGGGCCCCACCCACCCTTGGCTTTCACGCCAAACTGTCATCAGTGCCAAGCAAGAAAAAGCTGACCCTTTTACAAAGATTGGCCCCTCATAGAAAAAAGACAGCTAATTCATCAGAAACTACGCATGATTGAAAATAATATGGGACAGACTATCTTCTCTGAAGATTGAACAGCACTTGCTGGCGGGGGTGGGAGGAGAGTGGTGATCCAAGAATCTCACCCTGCCAATCACACAGAGGCCTCCTCTGGAGGTAGGTGGAGGTGGTACATGCAGTGCTGTCAGATGTTAGATGAACCAACCATAGGCCAAGTACTGATAAAAAGCCAGCAGGGCAGAACATTGAGGACCAGCCAAGCCTGAAGGAGACAGCCACAGACTGTGGATTGCTTATAGCCCTAACAGGCTGCCTAAAGCAAGATTGGGACACCAGCTGACATTACCAGGGGCGAATCTTGAAGGAGAAGACAGTAGGCAAACAAACAATAGATACACTGAGACGAATTCAACCTTGTTCTTTTTCATTATTAGTGTTATTTTTCTCCTGCCTAGCTTTTTAACGGTGTTTCTTTGTCTTCAATTTTTGCTCCTTTGACTATTTTTATTTTATTTTGTATATATCTTTTCGGTTCTTTTTTAATTTTTATTTTAGTTTTAATTCAAATTTTCTATTTTACTCTTCTGTTCTCTTAGTCTATTTTGCCTTCAACCTTCTCTTTCTTATTTTTGTTTTTTCAAATTTTATTTTTACCTTTCTATACCTTGTTTCTATTCCTCACTCTATTTCTTCTCCCTCCATCCTCTCAAAACCATATTTCTTTCCATTATTCATCTCACATTATTTTCCCTTTCTTATAATACCCTTAATCTCATTCCACCTTTATTAATTTTTGCTTTGCTGTCATTGATATTGGGGTTGTTGTTGCATTTCTTTAATTTTATTCCTAGTTGTTAACTATTTTTTTATTTTAAATCTCATAGTTTATTGTTTGCTGTCCTAGTATTTTTCACCTTTCTCCTGCCCTGTCTTCTGCTCATTTTAAATTTTATTTTCTCCCTTTCTTAGCCTGGTTTCTAACCCTTACGCTTATTATTTCTCTTCCCTCTATCCTCTCAAAATCACTTTAATTTTCCTTTATGCATCTCACAGTCTTTTCTTCCTTTACTTTCTCTTAGTTTTCTTACAGTATTACTCTCTTTCCACTTTTATTAATCTTTGCTCATTTGTGGTCTATATCACTACAGTGGTTGTTTTTCTTCAATTTGGTTCCTATTTCCTCACTATTTTTTTCCTCTAAACCTCATGGTGTATTCTTCACTTTTCTTACTCCATTTTGCTCTATTCCCTACCTATTTTATTTATGTTGTAAATTTTTGTACTCCCATTCTTTACTTTGTTTCTATCCTATAATCTTATTATTTCCCCCACCTTCTCAAAATCATTTTTCTTTCCAATAGTCACTTTCTATCATTTTTTTCTTTTGTATAATATTCTTATTCTCTTTCCCCTTTATTGATCTTATCTCATCTGTTGTTGATATCATGGTAGTGTCTGGGTGGTATTTTTGCTGGTGTAGGTTTTGTAAATTGAGTTGTTTTGTTCTGGTAGCTCCTGTACAACAACATATAAGTCATGGTGGGGGTTGTGACTCTCAGTCAGCCACCAGAGGGGAGAACCCATCAATGAACAAGCCAACAACAACCAAAACCCGGTTACAACAAGAGAGTCCTCATAAACTGCATAAAGAACATCCTTGGAGCATCCATCTCAAGAGTTCAAGACTGCACCACTGAGTCCTACAGGACTGCTACCAAGGAAGACCACCCCATGAAGACAGGGAATCAAGGCAGATCAATTTATTACACAGAAACAAATAAAAAAATCCAATTTGAAAGGGGAGACAAAGAAACAAAACTCAATTATAAAAATTGGGGAATCTCCAGAAAGAATGCTAAATGAAATTAAGTCAAGCAATTTATAAGACACGGAGTTCAAAGTAATTGTTATAAAGATGCTAAAGGAAGTCAGTCAGCATGACAAGAAATTTAGTAGGTAGTACATCAGCATGAAAAAGGACATAGAAACTCTGAATAAGTACAGGAGGAAATAAAGAATATAATATCTGAAGTGAAGAATAAAACTTAAGAAATTAAAAACAGCTAGATGAAGCAGATGATCAAATTGTGAATAGTGAGACAAGGTAGAAAAAAACAGCCTGTCAGAGTAACAGATGAAACAAAGGAATGAAAAAGAATGAAGAGAGTTTGAGGGAGCTGCAGGACAACATGAAATATAACAATATTCACAGCATAGGGATAACAGAAGAAGAAGAAAGAAGAAAGGGATAAAAAACCTGCTTGAAAAAATAGTGACAGTAAACTTCCCTAACTTGGTGAGGAAAAATGTCATAAAAGTTCCAGAATCACAGAGAGCCCCAACAAAGGTGCATGTAAAGAGGCCCACTCCAAGACACATCATAACTAAAATAACAAAATTTAAAGACAAAGAGAGAATCTTAAAGACAGCAAAAGAGAAACAACAAGTAACAGACAAGGGAGATACAATAAGGCTATCAGCTGATTTCTCAACAGAAAAACTACAAATCAGAAGGGAATGGCATGAAGTAATGAAAAGCAAAAACATACAATCAGGAATATTCTACCCAGCAATGCTCTCATTTAAAACGGAAAGTGAGATAATAAGCTTCCAAGACCAAAAAAAAAAAAAAAAGGCTAGAACGATACATCTCCATAGAACCAGCATTGCAAGAAATGATAAATAGACACCTTTAAGAAGGGAGGGGGTGGAGAGAGAGAGAGGAACACAGGCACAAAGGGAAATAAAGCAATGAATAAGTACCTATAATAATAATCTTAAATGTAACTGGATTAAGTGTTCCAATCAAAAGACATAAGATAACTAAATGGATAGAAAAATTATGTCTCCCCATATACACTGTCTATGAGAGACCTACCTCAGAATAAAACATCTCCAAAACCTGAAAGGGAAGAGAAAAAAATATTCCATGCAAATGTCATGAAAAAAAAAGCTGAGGTAGCAGCACTTATATCAGTCAAAGTAGACTTCAAACAAAAAACCATAACAAGAGACAAAGAAAGTCACTACATAATACTTAAGGGAGTTGTCCAACAAGAGGATATAACCCTTGTAAACATATGTACCCAGTATAGGAGCACTTAAATATATAAGGAAAATCTTGAGGACTTTAAGGAGATTATAGCTATACAGTCATTCTAGGGGGTTTTAACACCCCATTGCCAACAATGGATAGATCATCCAAATAAAAAATCAACATGGGTATTTTGCCATTGAATGACACCCTAAATCAAAAGGACTTAATTGATGTTTAGAGCATTTCACCCCAAAGAAGCAAAATATACTTTCTTTTTAAGTGCACATGAATCATTTTCAGAAACAGACCAAATGGCAGGACAGAAAACAAGACTCAACATATTAAAGAAACCTGGAATCATGTTAAGCATCTTCTTAGATCATGATGGCTTTAACTAGAAACCAACATCAAGGAAAAAACTCAAAAAACACTTAAATACATGGAGACTGAATAATGTGTTATTACATAATGAATAGATTAACAATGAAATCAAGGAAGAAATAAAAAGTACCTGGAAACAAACAAAAATGAACACACAACAATTCAAAACCTATGGGACACAGTGAAGGCAGTCGTGAGAGGGAAGCTCCTAGCAATGCAGACCTACCTAAAGAATACAGAAAAATTCCAATAAACTACCTACCCTATGTCTAAAAGAACTAGAGAAACAACAACAAACAAAGCCTAGCTAAATTAGAAGGAAGGAAATAATCAAGATCAGAGAAGAATTAAATGACATAGAGATAAAAATATTCAAAGGATCAATGAATCTAGGAGCTAATTCTTTCTTTTCTTCATTAAAACAAAGGGGCAATTTTTAATGCTTTTTGTGTCAATATAGAACAGGGGGAAAGCAAATGGAAAAATAGACATATGGAACAAATTTGTTCCATCACGTCCCTTTTGCAAAGTCAATTCTATTGCTCTGTTCATTGTCTACCTTTAAATCTGAAGACATTAGTTTGGTCTTCATAGTGTCTTTGTCTCCATGACATCAAAAAACTACTCAGTTTTCAATACTACTCAGTTCAATAAACTACCACAGTTTATTGAAAAACAACCATGTGTGGGTAACAAAGATGATATGGCCATCTCCCAGAATTTATCAATGTGTATTACTGTGTGCATGACCTCCACCAGAGTTTTGAACTTGGCCTTCCATACACAGTCTATTTTTATTTGCATTTGATGCCATGCAATGCCCACAAAGACTATCATCAATAATTTCTAATTTTTGTAAATATAATATTAAATTAATTTTCTAGTCTTTGTTATCTGTTATTTTATTTTTAAAATTATTTTATTGTTGTTCAAGTACAGTTGTCTGCATTTACCATGCCCACTCCACTCCCAATCCCAGCCATCCCTCCCTCCCTCCCCTGATTCAACCCCAACTTGGTTTTGTCTATGTGTTCTTTATAGCTGTTCCTGAAAACCTTTTCCCTTTTCCCCTCATTATCTCGTCTTACCTCCCCTCTGGTTACTGTCAGATTGTTCTTAATTTCAATGTCTCTGGTCATATTTTGCTTGCTTGTTTGTTTTGTTGATTAGGTTCCACTTAAAGGTGAGATCATATGGCATTTGTCTTTCACCTCCTGGCTTACTTCACTTATCATAATGCTCTCCAGTTCCAGCCATGCTGTCACAAAGGGTAGGGCAGGAACTAATTCTTTGAAAAGATAAACAAAATTGACAAACATCTAACCAGGCTCATCAAGAAAAAGTGAGAGAGGACCCAAATAAATGAAATCAGAAATGAAAGAATAGAAGTAACAACTGATACTATAAAAATACAAAAGATTATAAGAAATTACTTATGAACAACTATATGCCAAAAAATTGGACAACCTGTGTGAAATGGTAAATTTCTAAACAAACAATCTTCCAAAACTTAATCAAGGAGAAGCTGAAATCCTCAATATACTGATAACAACTAGTGAAATTGAAGCAGTTATCAAAAAACCCCTGGCACACAAAAGCCCTGGACCAGATGGTTTCACAGGCATATGTTACAAAACATTCTCAGAAGAACTAACTCCTATGCTTCTTAAACTATTCCAAAAAGTTCAAGAGGGAAGAATCCCAAACTCTCATGAGGCCAGTATCATCCAAATTCCAAAACCAGGCAAGAATATAACAAAGAAAGAAACTGCAGGCCAATATTGATGATGAACCTATATGCTAAAATCCTCAAAATATTGGCACCTGGATCCAGCAATACATTGACAAGATCATACACTATGATCAAGTGGTATTCATCCCAGGGATGCAAGGATAATACAGATTCACAATTCAATTAAAGTAATATACCACATAAACAAAATGAAGAATAAAACCACATGATCATATCAATAGATGATAAAGCATTTGATAAAAACCAGCATGCATTTTGGGGGGAAAAAAACACTCAGCAAAGTGGGAGTAGAGGGAACATACCTCAGTATAATGTAGGCCATATACAGGAAACCTACTATCATACTCAAAGTGCAAAAGCTAAAAGCTTTTCCCTTAAGATCAGAAACAAGAGAAGGTTCTCTTCTCTCTCCAGTCTTATTCAACATAGTACTGGAAGTTCTAGCCACAGCAGTCAGACAAGAAAAAGAAATAAGAGGCATCTAAATTAGAAAGGAGGAAGTAAAACTGTCATTATTTGCAGACAACAGGAGAGTGTACATACAAAATCTTATAATCTCTACCTAAAAACTACACAACCTAATAAGAGAATTTTGCAAAGTAGCTAGGTAAATAGTCAATATTCAGTGATTGTTGGTACAGAGATTATACACCGGCAATGAACTATTAGAAAGAGAAACTAATAAAAAGTCCTATATACTATCACAACAAGTAAAATAAATACCTAGGAATAAATTTATTAAGGAGATAAGAGATCTGTATTCAGAAAACTATAGGACACTGAAGAAAGAAATTGAGGAAGATACAAATAAATGGAAACATATATCATGTTCAAGGATTGGAAGAATTAACATCATTAACATGTACATACTACTCAAAGAATCCACAGATACAATACATCCCTATTAAAATACTAAAGGTATATATCATTGATCTACAACAAATACTCCAAAAATTTATATAGAACCAAAAATGACCCAGAATAGACTCAGCAGTCTTAAGAAGAATAAAGTTGGAGTGATCACAATACCTGATATAAAAACTATAATACAAGTCCACTGTAATCAAAAGAATCTTGTCATGACATAAGACACATGGATCAATGGAACAGAATAGAGAGCTCCAAAATGAATCCATGTCTCAATGGTCAATTAGTATTTGACAAGTTGGGCACGAGCATACAATGGAGTAAAAATAGTCTCTTCAATAAATAGTACTGGGAGAACTGGAATGGTACATGCAAAAAAAAATTAAACTAGATCACCAACTTACACAACACATTAGAATAAACTCAAAATGGATAAAAGACTTAAATATAAGTCATGATACCATAAAAGTTGTAGCAGAAATCACAGGCAGTAAAAATGTCCAGATATTCCACACAGCTGTATTTTTCCAATATATCTCCCTGTGCAATGGAAATAAAGGTAAAAATGAACAAATGGTACTGGGTCAAATTAAAAACCTTCTTCATGGTTAAAGAAACCACCATAAAAAAGAAAATGGAACTAACTCTGTGGGAGAAAAATATTTGCCAATTATACATTGGCCAAGGGTTTAATCTCCAAAATATATAAATAACTCATTTGACTCCACAGGAGGAAGACAAACAATCCAAGAGAAATGGCAAAGAATCTGAACAGACACTTCTACAAGGAGGACATACAGATGACACATAGAGTTATGAGAAGATGCTCAACATCACTAGCCATCAGAGAGCTGCAAATTAAAATCACAATGAAATATCACCTCACACCTGTCAGAATGGCAATCATTAATAAATCAGCAAACAACAAGTGTTGGCAAGGATATGGAGAAAAGGGAACCCTAGTGCATTGTTGGTGAGAATGCATTGGTGCAACCACTGTAGAAAACGATATGAAATTTCCTCAAAACAGTATTAATAGAACTGTCTTTTGACTCAGTGTTTCCACTACTGGTAATACCTCATAAGGATCCCACAACACCAAAACAAAAGAACTTATGTATCCCTATGGTCATAGCAGTGCTATTTGCAATAGCCATGTGCTGGAAACAGCCTGAGTGCTCATCAGTAGATGAGTGGATCAAAAAACTGGTACATTTACATAATGAAATAGCACAGGGCCAAAAGAAAAAAGGAACTGCTATCTTTTGTAACAGCATGGATGGAACTGGAGACCATTATGCTAAGTCAAATAAGCCAGTGGGTGAAAGACAAATACCATACAATCTCACTTATAAGAGGAATCTAAAGAACCAAAAATACTAATAAGCAAAATAGAACCAGAGACATGGAAACCTAGAACATACTGATGGTGGCAAGAGAGGAAGGAAGAGGGGGATAATGGTGGAAAGGGGAAGGGACTAGTCAAAGAACATGTATGAATGACCGATGGACATGGACAACAGTGTGAGGATTGACTGTGAGAATGGGGATTGTGCTGGGCAGAAATGGGAGAAAGGGGAAAATTGGGACAACTGTAATAGAATAGCAATAAAAATACATAAATAGAGAATAAATAAATAAATAAATAAATAAATAAAATGTACAAGATTTTAATGCCTATGTTTTCTTCTAGTTTCATTTTTCTGCATGTATCTGCCCAATTTTCCCAACACCTTCTTTTTGAACAAACTATCTCTAGCCTATTGCATGTGCTTGCCTCCTCTGTCAAATGTTAATTGACTAAAAAGGTGTGGGTTTATTCCTGTGCTTGCTATTCTGTTCCACTGATCTATGTTTCTGTTTTTATGACTGTACCATGCTCTCTGATTAACATGACCTTATAATGTTGCTTGATGTTAGGTAGTATGATTCCTACAACATTGTTCTTTCCCAGGAACACTGTTGTTATGTGTGGTCTTCTGTTGTTCCTTAAATTTTTTGAAATATTTGTTCTACTTCTGTGAAATATGGCATTAGAATCTTGATAAGAGTTGCATTGAATCTTTAGATTGCTTTGGGTATCATGGATATTTTAATGATGTTAATTTTTTCTACCTATGAACACAGTATGTGCTTCCACTTATGTGTATCATCTTCAATTTCTTTCTTCAGTGTCTTGTAATTTTCTGAGTATAGGTCTTCAACATCCTTAGTTAGATTTATTCTAGTATTTTATTCTTTTTGAAGGAATTCTGAATAGTATTGTTTTCTTAATTTCCCTTTATGATAGTCATTAATCAGCATATAAAAATGCAACTGATTTCTGGATATTAACCTTTTATTCCTGTCACTTTGCTGAATCCATTTATCAGTTCTAGTAGTTTCTTGGTGGATACTTTGGGGTTCTCTATTACAGTAATTTGTCATCTACAAATAAATAAAGTTTTTTTTTTTCCTTTCCAGTTTGGATGCCTTTGTTTTCTTCTTCTTGTCTGATTGCTATGCCTAGGACAACCCCACTGCCAACATCGCAGTCAACAGGCAAAAACTACAAGTGTTCCCCTTAGAATGGGAACAAGATAGGGATGTCCACTTTCATCTCTCATATTCAGCATAGTACTGGAAGTCTTAGTAATGCTTATAAATCTTAATCCAGGTCAACACTAATGGCAAAAATTTTCCTAAGAGAATTTTGGCAGAATAGTGTAATTTATTTGGGGCAACCAACAAAGGCTCATAAAGCAAGCCATAAAGAGGGGGAAATTTTATTTGCCAACCATTTGGAAGATATCTCCATTCTGTATGCTGCCATCATCAAGAACAAAGGCTACATTTCTAGAATAGTATTGAAGCAGAACAAGTACAACTGAATACAAGGCAACAGTCTTGAACCTGGAAAAAAAAAAAAACAAGATGAAAAGAACATCAAAAATGAGGAGCAAAAAAGGAAATCAATATTTAAAAAACACCTGCTTATAATGCGTAGCTTGAACCAGCAGATACATCAGCACACTTTTAAGATGTGGTGAACCTTTTCCTCATGGTTTTAACTTTGAAAGTGAATTTCCTGAGAGAGCCCATGATGTTTAAGACAACGGCCCCCTTCACCAGGTGTTCTATAAGCACACAAGTCTAAAACAATACAAAGTTACGGTGTTTTAGTACAATGTTTCATATTTATTCTACACATTCCTGAAAGAGATGCCATTAGTCTCCAAAGAAACAAGTTTGAATCTTTCCTTTCCTCGTCACTCATTCTTAACAAAAAAAATAACAAAGCCCATTTATAAAGATGGTACATCTATCTACATATGAATAAGCATTTCTATATATTTACTAATTCCAAACAGAATAAACACTTTGGCAAAACATCTATCACCCTAATGGCATTACATAACAATTTCAACAACAGCAAGGAATCAAGTTTTTGAAATAATCATCCAAACAAAGAAATTCCATAAAAACTATGGCAAATCAACCAGAAGATCTACTTCTCAAAGTTTAGTAAATGAATATATGGTCTCTTCCCATAGCAAAAATACTTTCTGTGTGAAGGTTATTAATATTAAAATCATTAAGTTATCGCATATTTTTCTTATTTTCTTGAAATTGTATCCAATAGGAGTTACCTGAGGCTGCCATTAGAGGGCATAAAAGAGTAATTGTGAAGACCAAAATCATACAGTCCCCAAAATTAACTGGGGAAAAAAAAAAAAAAAAGAGCTACCATTTAGTTTCAAAGAAAATTTTTTAAAAAATGAACAGTAGAAATAATTTACATGTAAGGAGATTTGATGAAAGCAGTCAACTGAAAGGAAATTAAGGTTACGGTAGTATTTTACTTCTAAAAGACAGAAGCGAATAACCAAAGTTTCAAGAAGTTTAGTTTGATAATCTCAGAATAAATTTTATCCATTAGTGTGTCCTATGGTAAATAGTGAAAAAATAAGACAAGAGTGTAGGTTGTCAGGAAGGGAAACTGAAGCAAGATCAGAGAGATAAAATCCAATCTCAAATTCTGACTCATGACATGTGAAAAAAAATGAAAGAAAAAAATCAGAAATATATTGCTCTTTGAAAAGCATAGGATCAATTTCATGGCTTCAAAGTCTATCCCCACCTCCAACAGGCTTATCTCTGGTTTACCTATATAACTTACCTCTTACCTAAGGGCAATGACAATAAAAACTCAGTCAAAAGAAAATGGATCTCAAACCAAATCTGCCTATTTTATATAACTTGATGTTTTGAAAAATTTTAAATATATATTCCATTCATAAATGGCATGACTGAAACTTATAAAATAAGTAAATCCATATCTAGTTACAAACATAACTTCCCTCCATCCAAATAAATGTGAATTAAGCTGGTATCAATCTAACAATGTATCTTTAACTTGGGGTGGGGGGATTTACAACTCATAATTCAAAACAATATAAAACCATATTTTATATTCAATGTCTTCTTTGTAGCAATTATTCTTACCTTTCCTAAATTCCAAGGTAAATTTACAATATCAATCCCTTTCTTTAGTCTACAAAACAGGAAAATCCCAGGATCGCCTTCAAACAGAAGGAACACAGCCTCAATATGTTTCTATCACACTATGAAGACTGTTAAGACTCCCTATAGTGCACTTTGACTTAAATCCTGTGAATTTCCTGCTTAAATTTTCAAAAAGGGGAAACCAGGGATGCACATGAGAACATAAACCCACCTTTTGGAGATGGTTCTTTACTAGTCTGTATTGCTAAAGGGTATAAAAAAAGACCATAAA
This sequence comes from Glossophaga mutica, assembly GCA_039655065.1. NCBI lineage: Eukaryota > Metazoa > Chordata > Mammalia > Chiroptera > Phyllostomidae > Glossophaga > Glossophaga mutica. Next base: position 166,485,813 of record CM077304.1, on the reverse strand, counting down.
GGAATTGGAATTGTACTAAACAGGATTTCAGACTCCACGTTCTATTTGTAAACACAGACCTCTGTAAAGTGCACAGAGGCATATGGGAAAATATTTTCAACTCTCTGGGATGGGTGGGAGGTACTTAGCAAGCCACTTACTCCACAGGACCTATTTTGACTGACCAATAAATCTATCTGATTAATTTCCAGAGATAGAAATGAAATAGGTAGCAAACATAGTTGTCTACCTGTGAACACACATCTCATTACTTACTTCAGTTGTTTCATTTTCATTTCCTACTTCATTTCATATGTGGACAAAATTCATACAAGGATAAAAAAATACTAAATTTTTCAATGTATGCTTTACCTTAAATCCCATCACAAATTACATAAGATATGTCTTTGATGACATTTCCTGTTTTTAAGAAGTATAGAAAACAGGTATTTGTAGCTAAAAGAAGTTGAGGGCTTTCTTTATCTGGTTTTTAAAAATAATCACGGCTTCCTTTCTGATTATTCAAGTACAACATCAACTTAAATCTTCAGATCCCTGTGCTCTTTTTTCTCATAGCTATTGTCATCAAGTATTACAATGCATTTTTACTAATTTGTCTCTTTCTCAAGACTGGAAGTTACTTAATGGTAGAAACTGTATTCTAAGAATGGAAGTTGGTACAGAAAAGGCCTTAATAAATGTTTACTATATTAATCTGATTGAGGACAGCCTTAACACCAAATAAGATACTTTTAGTTCTGTAATTTAGAGCTATGCTTATTTGTTCTATTCAACAAAATTTATCGTGTGCTGTATGCTGGAGACTATCATAGGCGTTGGGAACAGAGCAATGAATAAAATAATTAATAGGGTCCCTAACCTGATACTTACGTTCTTTGGGGGCAGTCAATTAGAAAATGAAAGCATCTGAAAATAAACAAGAGAATGATAAGTTTCAGAATATAAAATGAGGCCAACAATCATAGGAATAGCCAAGAGCAACTACCCTCCCCTACCCTTTCCCCAAAAAAGCTTATTTTTGAAGATCATATGAAAGTCAAATACTATCCTATAGTCTCATAATGGTGTGGAAAAAGACCTAAACTTTGTCCTATGTGCTGTCTTGACATCTGAAACTGTGGGAGTCTGGAATGGCCTAACCTCAAGTACTTCTCCCTACTCCCTACTTGAGGTTATATATATATTCCATATATATATATATATTCCACTCCTATATATAATGTACCCTAGCTGAACAACCCTCCTCTCAAATGGACCAAATACAGTTTCTGCTATCCCTGAAGAACAGGTTTCGGTTCCTCACCAACCCTCAAAACTACTCAAAGTAGCCCATCATGGCTCACCATAGGGACCAGGACATACTTGACTACTTAATACTGCAAAGCCTGTGTCCCACAGCTCTGCTTGCTCACTCTTTTCATGAGTGGAAACTCTATGTGGCCATGCATAGTGTGTGATATCCTGTCCTCCCCTGCAGGCTGTGAGTTCATGTGACTAAGAAATTGCTGTCAATTTTATCTGTCTTGTGTTGAGTGCAATGTGCTCAGAGTTCTACATTTCCAGGCCAAAATCACACAAAAAAAGAGGTGTGCATTTCTATGCAAGAATACGAGCCTGGGACTAAAATACCCCAAGACAATTCTTTCCACCTTCTTTGAGTCTCACTCAGTTGCTGAATCAGTAAAATGAAGATGTTCTTAATGCTTACTTAGAAGTATATTTCAAATAAATTAATGTTTGGAAAGTTCCCAGTTTTGTACTGTAGTTAGTTACAAATCATCTTTGCCTTTGTACACAGTACCTTTGGAGGTTAAGGAACTCTGGATAAAGAAATGTTTTCACACATGCCTAATGTCACCAGTTGGCTTCCCATGACTATGCCCTTGGAGGTATCCTTTCCCCTTCCTATCTATGTAAAACCTTCCTATTTTACCAAAATGAAGTATTTTTTTACAATTATATTATTGTCCATAACACCACAACAGACATTGGACACTTCCCTTTTTCTAAAGATTTGACGGTTTTTATTTTCTTACTTTTATTTTTGGATATATTTTATTGATTATGCTATTACAGTTGTCTCATTTCTTTCTCCCCTTTACTCCCCTCTGCCTGCACTGCCCCTCCTACCAGCATTCTCCCACCTTAGTTCATGTCCATGGGTCATACCTATAATTTCTTTGGCTTCTCCATTTCTTATACTATTCTTAACCCCCATCCCCTGTCTACTTTGTATCTACCACTTATGCTTCTTATTCCCTGTATTTCCCCCCATCCCTCCTCTCCCTGCTGATAATCCTCCTTATGATCTCCATTTTTGTGACTCTTGTTTGCTAAGTTTTGTTTGTTTGTTTTAGGTTAAGTTGTTGATAGTTGTGAATCTGTTGTCATTTTACTGTTCATAGTTCTGGTCATCTTCTTTTTCTTAGATGAGTCCCTTTAACACTTCATATAATAAGGGTGTGGTGATGATGAACCCCTTTAACTGGACCTCATCTGGAAAGCACTTTATCTGCCCTTTCATTCTAAATGACAGCTTTGCTGGATAGAGTAATCTTGGATGTAGGTCTTTGCCTTTCTTGACTTTGAATACTTCTGTCTAGTCCCTTCTTGCCTGCACGGTTTCTTTTGTGAAATCAGCTTACAGTCTTAGGGGGAATCCTTTGTAGGTAACTCTCTCCTTTTCTCTTACTGCTTTTAAGATTCTCTCCTTATCTTTAATTTTGGGTAAGGTAATTATGATGTGCCTTGGTGTATTCCTCCTTGGGTTCAGCTTCCTTGGGACTCTCTGAGCTTCCTGGACTTCCTGGAAGTTCATTTCTTTTGCCAGTTTGGGAAGTTCTCCTAAATTATTTTTTCAAATAAGTTTTCAATTCCTTGCTCTTCCTTTTCTCCTTCTGGCAACCCTATGAATTGGATGCTGGAATGTTTAAAGGAATCTCTGTCCCAGAGATTCCTAAGCCTCTCATTTTTTTTTGAATTCGTGTTTCTTCATTCCGTTTTGGTTGAATGTTTATTTCTTCCTTCTGCTCCAAATCATTGATTTGAGTCCCAGTTTTCTTCCCTTTACTGTTGGTTCCCTGTATATTTTTCTTTATTTCACTTTGCGATGCCCTTACTTCTTTCTCTATTTTGTGACCACACACAACCATTTCTGTGAGCATCCTGATTACCAGTGTTTTGAACTGTGTGTCTGATAGGTTGACTATCTCTTCATCGCTTAGTTCTATTTTTGGAGGTTTGATCTGTTCTTTCATTTAGGCCATTTTTTTTTTTTTTTTTTTTTTTTTTTTTTTTTTTTTGTCTCAGTGGGCCTGGTACTTTGCAAGGAGTGGAAGCTTAGGGATTCTCCATGGTGGGGCAAACCCACATCACTGCATTGTGGCACTGTATGTGGGGAGGGATCTGAGAGAGAATAATGCTGCTTGCTCTGCTCTCTGCTGGCTTTCAGTCACTTCCCCTGCTACCCACAAGAAAATCAGGCCCTTCTGGTGCTGATTCCCAGGTGGGTGGATTTGTGTACATTCTAAGACTCTGTGGATCTCTCCAATGAACTCTCCTGTGAGACTAGGAGTTTCTCCTGATGCCACAACCCCCACAGGTTTTTACAACCTGAAGTTTTGAGACTTTATTTTCCCATGCTTGAACCCTGTGTTATGTGGTCTGAGTCACTCCCCAGTTGTTCCTCCTAGGTTATCCACACATAAATGTGGGACCGCTCGGTCCTCCAGCCACTGCCTTACTATGCGTCCTTTCTTTCCTGGCTGCCAATCCCTGGCCCTCCTACTGGGCCAGATGAATGTTCCTTCTTTAACTCCTTGGTTGTCAGACTTCCATTCAGTTCGATTTTTCTGGAAGTTCTGGTTATTTTTTGTTTTTAAATGTGTTGTCCTTCTTTTGATTATGCAAGGAGGTAAAGTGTATCTGCCTATGCCTCCATCTTGGACAGAAGTCACATTTGACACTTCTTATTTACTGGCATCTATTACTGTTCATATCATCTCCCCAATCAAAAGTAGATACCTTAGCTCATCTGACCTACTGCTTTTTGTGTCTATGATGTTGTGGTGATAAAGTCAGTAAACATTTGTCCTATTTTCTCCCCTTTTTGCCTATTCTGGAATAAAAACTGGTAAAAAAAACTATTGATTTTTGCATCAACACAAAGATTAAATATGATATTAAGGACATGTCTTAGAGTGGAAATTGCTTAAAACAAATTCTAAAGTTTTGGTATGAAGATTAAATATATGAGGGTTAATTTTGAGGGTTGTACTCAGTACTTTTAAATAATTTTTTAATAGAAAATTCAATTTCAAAATATAGTTAGCAAGGGGGAGCAAAATGGTGATGGAGTAGAAAAATTTATCATGCACCACCTCCCAGAACCAAGATGAAAACGAATATACAGAAGAGGGCATCAACCCAAAATAAACAACTAAGGACTACCTGAAGAGGAGATACTTAACCAAGAATGAACAGAAACCACAACATGACCAGAAGAAAGACAGGGGTGTGAAAAGGACCAATACCACTTTCAAGAGAGGCAGCTGGTACCAATTTCACAGGTGACAACAGAGGCTACCACATGGCTGAGGGAGCTTTCCCTGGTCAGTAGTGAAGACTGGACTTCAGACTGGAATCCCAAGCATAGAGAGCCAGTGTTGGGATCACCTGTCCACACAACACGCAGTGGTGAAAAGTCACAGGGGTTTTTGCCCACTAGAGAAAGGAGACTGCTGGAGACAAAGCCACCATTTTTTCTTGTCTTTTCTTTCTTTTATTCTAAGGAACAAATGCACAGGTTTCACATTCCTGGCCACTCACCTTTGGCTTGGGAGAAAAGAGGGCAGAATGGTCTGCAGTCATGTGAAGAGAGTCTGGAGTAGGAGGCTTGGGGAAGAGGCATGAGGGAGTGTCTGCTGGGTTCCCCATGCTGGGATATAGCACCATACAACAGCAGCCATTTTTCTTAAGAAATACAAGCTTCTCCCAAGGGGAACACAATGGTACCACCCTGTGGGTAAACCACTCTTCCCAGTTTCTGAAAGCTTCCTAGCCCCATCCTCTGGAATCCCACTTGCCACTCCCTTCGAAATCGGGTTTGCCCCACCCAGTATCTTTCTTACTTTCCCTCAACCTGCATCTTAATCCCTGCTGTGAGACAGCAACATAGGCAGACTCAGGGATGTCAGAAACTGGCTTTACAGCACAGTCATTCCAAACATTTTCCCAGGAACCATACTGGTACTTCCCCCTTACTGGAGAGCCTAAGAACACTGTCTGTCCCAAACTCTGGGCTCTAATGGCTCCACCAGCTACCCTATTAGGGGCTGTGCTCTGCTGAGTTCAGGAAAATAATCTGTGACAGACTCAGATGTGTGAACACACCCACACTTGAAGCCTGAACGGCACCTTCCACAGGAGATCCAGGGGTTCCATGCTCCCAAAACCATCAGAAGCCCTCTCAGAGACAGAAGGGTCAGCAGCTACACTAAGACCTACAGCAGGATCACAGGCAGAGGCAGGTGGAGGCAGTATCTGTTGTGCTTTTGGTCACTGACCCACCAGTGGGCCTTGTGCTGATAAAAAGCCAGCAATGCAGAGCCCCAAGGACTACCCCAGAGGCAGCTAAGCCTGAAGGCGAGAGCTGCAGACTGTGGATCACTTGTAGCTTTGAATAGGCTGCTTAGAGCTAGATGGCAAAAACCTCTGACATTGTCTTATACCACCACCTTCAGAACACCAGAGTTGTACCCAGAAGGAGAAGATAGCAAGCAAGCATTAAACTGATGAGATGAATTCTACCTCATTCTTTTTCATTACTTGCATTATTTTTTCTCTCACATAACTCTTGAACATTTTTCTTTTTCTTCAATTTTGTTCCTATTTTTCACTTCAGATCTCATATTTTACACTTCCCTTTTTTATTGCACTTTGTATTCTTCCTTCTCATTCTTATTTTCATTTAAAATTTTATTTTTCACCATTCTTTGCATTGTTTCTTATTATTTCTCCCTCCTCTATCTTCTCAAAATTCACTAGTAATCTCATATTCTTTTTCTTTTATATTATTCTTAACAATCTAGAACTAAATACAAAAAAGAAACCGTATTAACTGCATAAAGGGCTTGACTAAAGCAACAAGCTCAGAAGATCAAGAAGACTGCATCATGGAGTCCCACAAGACTCCTACCACAGAAGTCCACCACATGAAGTCTGGAATTCAAAGCAGATTGATCAAACACATAGGAAAAAAAAAAAACACTAAAATGGGGAGACAAAGAAACAACCCCAAATTGAAAAGGAAAGGAGGAATCCCCAGGAAAATAGCTAAATTGAGGCAAGCAGATATAAAGTTCAAAGTAATGTTTATAAGAATGACCAAGGAATTTAGGGAGAACTACAAGGAACTTTATGGGATATGCAAGGAATTTAGTGGGCACTACTTCAGCATGAAAAAGGACATGGACACTATATATAGACCTGTGGAGCCCTGGCTGGTGTAGCTCACTGAATTGAGCACAGGCCTTTGAACCAAAGGGTGCCAGTTCAATTCCCAGTCAGGGTACATGCCTGGGTTGTGGGACAGATCCCCAGTAGGGAGTGCATGCAAGGCAACCATACGTTGATGTTTCCCTCTCTTTTCTGTTTTCTCTATTCTCTGTCTAAAAATAAATAAATAAAATCTTAAAAGAAATAATCAGTGGAAGTGAAGAATACAATATCTCAATTAAAGAACACAGTAAAGAAATTAAAAGTAGGCTACATGAAGCAGAGGATTGAATCAGTGAGTTGGAAGACAAGGTAAAAAAGAAAACAGTAAAAAAAACAAAACAAAACAAAACTCATAAAGAACAAAGATAGTTTAAGGGAGCTCTTGGACAGCATGAAACATAACAATATTTGCATCATAGGGATAACAGAAGGAGAAGAAAGAGACAAGGGAGCAGCACAATTTACAATAGCCAAGTGCAGGAAGCAACCTAAGTGGCAATCAGTAAATGAATGGATCAAAAAACTATGGTACATTTACACAATCAAATACTGTGCAGCAGAAAGAATGAAGGAGCTTCTACCCTTTGTGACAGCGTGGATGGAACTGGAAAGCATTAAGCTAAGTGAAATAAGACAGGTGGTGAAAGACAAATACCATATGATCTCACCTGTAAGTGGAACATAATCAACAAAACAAACAAGCAAGAAAAATATAACCAGAGACATTGAAATTAAGAACAAACTGACAGTAACCAGAGGGAAGTTGGGAGGGAATAATGGGAGGGAAAGGGGGAATGGTTTTCAGGAACATGTATAAAGGACACATGGACAAAACCAAAGCAGGGTAGGGTCAAGGGTGGGAAGTGGGGATGGCTGGGGTCAGGGAGGAGTGGTGGGGGAAAGTGGAAACAACTGTACTTGAACAACAAAAATTTAAAAATGTGAAAAAACCAGAAAGCCTATTGAAGAAATAATGACAGGAAATATCCCAAATTTGGTGAAGGAAAAGGTCATGCAAGTGCAAGAAATACAGTCCCAGTCAAGATAAATCCAAAGAGGCCTATCCCAAGATACATCACAATTAAAATGCCAAAGTTTAAAGACAAAGAGAGAATCTTAAAAGAAGCAAGAGAGAAACAGCTAGTAATATAAAAGGGAGCTGTGATAGGCTATCAGCTTATTTCTCAACAGAAAAACTACAAGCAAAATGGAATCGCATGGAATATTCCAAGTAATAAAAAGCAGGTACCTACGATCAAGACTACTCTACCAAGCAAGGCTCTTATTTAAAATGGAAGGCATAATAAAGAGGTTCCCAGACAAAAAAAAAAAAAGTCTAAAACAGTACACCCCCCAAAACCTGCAGGAGATGCTAAAGACACAGCTTTAAGAAAATAAAGAGAAAGAGAAAGTAACATAGACACAGAGGGAAATGGCAATGAATAAATACCAATAAATAATAACCTTAATGTAAATGGATTAACTGCTCCAAACAAAAGACACAGAATAGCTAAATAGATAAGAAAACACAATCCACATATACGCTGTCTACAAGAGACCCAACTCAGAACAAAAGATCTACACAGGCTGAAAGTGAAAGGATGGAAAAAAATTTCCCAGCAAGTTGACAAGAAAAAAATGAGGCAGCAATACTTATCAGACAAAATAGACTTCAAAACAAAGGTCATAACAAGCAACAAAGAAGGCTGCAACGTAATAGTTAGGGAGTTGTCTGACAAGAGAATACAACCCTCATAAACATATATGTACCCAAACTAAGAGCACCTAAATGTATAAGGAAATTCTTGGAGGAATTTAAGGAGATCAACAGCAATATAATCATCATAGGGGATTTTAAGACCCTACTATCAACACAGGATAGGTAGTCCAAACAAAATCAGAAAGGCTATTGTAGCATAGAACAACACTCTAGATCAAATGGACTTAATGGCTATTTACAGAGCATTCCATCCCAAAGAAGAATATATACATTCTTTTCAAATGCACATAAATTATTTTCAAAGATAGACCACATGGTAGGACGCAAAACAAGCCTAAAGTAATTCAAAAAAATTGAAATCATATTAAGCATCTTCATGGATCACAATGGCTTGAAACTAGAAATCGACCTCAAGGAAAAAACTCAAAAACATTCAAATACATGGAGACTGAATAACATGTTATTAAATAATGAGAGCAAGGAAGAAATCAAAAAGTACCTGGAAACAAATGAAAATGAACACACAGCAATTCAAAACCTATGGTACAGAGAGAAGGCTGTCCCAAGAGGGAAATTCATAACAATGCAAGCCTACCTACAGAAGATAGAAAAATCTTAATAAACTACCTATCCTAAATCTAAAGGAACTAGAGACACAACAACAAACAAATCCTCAACAGATTAGAAGGAAGGAAATAATCAAGATCTGATGCAGACATCAGCCCACAGTGTCTGCATTATTATGTATTAAATGAGACATTCACACGAACTACCGAGTCCGGTGGAGGAAAAAGGACAGCATGGCTTTTCTCTCAAGGGGAGCAAAAAGCCATGGCCTCTGCCACAACTGCCTTTATTGGGTTTCTCCCCACAGTACATCATGGTCCTCATTTACTATGCACAGGTTTGCTTTAGGTGGTTACCTTTTGCAGACAACAAAGGAGCCAATGCCGCTAATCACAACACAGAAGAAGGATATTAGCAAATGAAAAGGGAAAAGTGGTTGAGACAGTTACACTCATCCTAGGAAGGTTTAGCATGGATTTTAGGAAGTTACAGTAAGCACTTGCTGTCTCAATTCAGGGTGAAGGAGTTTTAGCAAAATCAAGTCCCAAAGCAGTTTAGGTTTGACTCATAGCAGGCCTAATTGTCCACAGGAAAATCCATCTGTGGGTGTGGGTCCTATGCATCTCCAAGTGGGAGCTGGGCCCATGCTACATAGAATGGTCTCCCACAAAGATCAGAGCATAAAAAAATGACATTGAGATTAAAACAAATTCAAAGTATCAATGCATCCAGGAGCTGGTTCTTTGAAAAGATAAACAAAATTGGAAATCTTTAACAAGATTCATCAGGTAAAACTAGAGAGGACCCAAATAAACAAAATCAGAAGGGAAAGAAGAGAAGTAACAACTGATATTACAGAAATACAAAGGATTATAAGATATTACTATGAACAACAATACGCCAAGAATATGACAACCTGGGCAAAATGGATACATTGCTAGAAACATTCAATCTTCCAAAACTGAATCATGAAGAAGCAAAAAACCGAAATAGACTGAAAACAACCAGCAAAATTGAAACAGTAATCAAAATCTCCTGACACACCAAAGCCCTGACTAGATGGCGCCCCAGGTGAATTCTACCAAACATTCAAAGCACAGCTAACACCTATCATTCTCAAAGTATTCCCCAAAATTAAAAAAATGGGAAGACTCCCAAAGTGTTATTATAGGGCCAGTATTATCTAAATTCCAAAGCCAAGTAAAGATACAAAACTCAAGAGAATTACAGGCCAATATCTATGATGAACTTATTTGCTAAAATCCTCATCAAAATATTAGCAAACCACATACAGCAATACATGAAAAAGTGTATACACCATGATCAAGTGGGATTTAATCCAGAGATGCAAGGGTGGCATAATATGTGCAAATCAATAAATATGATGCATCACATAAACAAAAGGAAAGACAACAATCACATGATCATTTAGAAAAAGCATTTGATAAAATTCAGCACACATTCATTGTAAAAACACTAAGCAATGTGGGGATAGAGGGAGCATATCTCAATCTAAAAAAGACCATATATGAAAAACCTACTGCCAACATGCCAACATCATCTTCAATGGGTTAAAACTGGAAGAATTTCCCTTAAAATCAGAAACAAGATATGGATGTCCATTTTCAACACTCCTACTTAACACAGGACTAGAATTTCTAGCCACAGTGATCAGACAAGAAGAAGAAATAAAAGGCATCCAAATTAGTAAGGAGATATAAAACCATCATTATTTGCAGATGACATGATAATGAACATAGAACACCCCTTAGGCATCACCAAAGAACTACTTAACCTAATAAGTGAATTCAGCAAAGTACTGGGATACAAAGTAAATATCCAGAAATTGTTGGCATTTTTGTACACCAACAATGAACTATCAGAAATAGAAATTAAGAAAAAATTCCACTCACAACATCAACAAAAAAATAAACAAAGTACCAGGAATAAACCGAACCAATGAGTTAAAAGATCTGTACTTAGAAAACTATATAACGCAAGAAATAAATTAAGGAAGATCTGAGCAAATGGACACACACACTAAAATGTTCATATTACCTAAAGCAATCTGTAGATTCAACACAACTCCTATGAAAATACCAATGGCATATTTCATAGACGTAGAAGAAATATTCCAAAATTTATATGGAACCAAAAAAGACCCCTAATATCCTCAGTAATCTTGAGAAAGAAGAACAAAGTTGTAGGGATCACAATACCTGATATCAAACTATACTACAAAGCCCCTGTAACCAAAACAGTATGGTATTGGCATAAGAACGGACACATAGTTCAATGGAACAGAATAGAGAATTCAGAAATAAACCAATGTCTCTATAGTCAATAAATATTTGCCAAAGGGGCATGAACATGCAATGGAGCAAAAATAGCCTCTTCAATAAATGTTGCTGGGAGAACTGGACTGGTACAGGCAAAGAAATGAAACTAGACCACCAGCTTTACCATATCCCAGAACAAACTAAAAAATGAATAAAATACTGAAATATAATTTGTGATGCTATAAAAATTATAGTGGAAAACACAGGCAGTAAAATTTCATATATCTCACATAGCAATATTTTTGCTGATATATTTTCTAGGACAAGGGAAATAAAGGAAAAAATAAACAAATTGGACTACATCAAATTAAAAAACTTCTTCATGGCTAAAGAAACCATCATCAAAATGAAAAGGCAACTGAATATATGGCAGGACATATTTGCCAGTGATACATCAGACATGGGTTTAATCTCCATAATATATAAAGAACTCATACTATTCAACTCCAGAAGACAAACCAATTAAAAAATGTGCAAAGGACTTGAATAGACACTTCTCCAAGGAGAACAAACAGATGGCCCACAGACATATGAAGAAAAATGCTCAACATCACTAGCCATCAGAGAGATGCAAATTAAAACCACAATGGTATATTACCTCGCACCTGACAAAATGTCTATCATTAATAAATCAACAAACAACAAGTGCAGCCAAGGATGTGGAGAAAAGAGAAAAGGATGTGCATTATTGGTGGGAATGCAGACTGGTGAGGCCACCCTGAAAAACAGTATGGAATTTACTCAAAACACTGGTAAATTACACTGGTAATTTCAACGCTCAAAACACAGAAATGATTGAGCTCAGTCACAAAATGAAGGAAGAAATGAAGATTATACAAAGTGAAATGAAGGAAAATATATAGGCAACCAAAAGTGAACAGAAGGAAACTGGACTCAAACCAAGGATTTGAAACAAAATGAAGAAATAAACAACCAACCAGAACAGAATGAAGAAACAAGAATTCAAAAAAATGAGGAGAGGCTGAGAAGCTCTGGGACAATTTTAAACACCCCAACATCTGAATCATACTGGTACCAAAAGGAGAAGAGGAAGAGCAAGAAATTGAAAATTTATTTGAACAAATAATGAAGGAAAAGTTCCCTAATCTGGCAGGGGAAATAGACTTCCAGGAAGTCCAGGAAGCCCAGAGTCCCCCAAAAATTGGACTCAAGCAGGAACACACTGAGACACATCATAATTAAGTTACCCAAGATAAAAGTGCTATTAAAGATAAAAAGAGAATCATAAAAGCAGCAAGAGAAAAGGAACCAGTTACCTACCAAGGAGTGCCCATAAAACTACCAGCTGATTTCTCAAAAGAAACCTTACAGGCAAGAAGAGACTGGAAAGAAATATTTGAAATCACAAAAGGCAAGGACCTACATCCAAGATTACTCTATCCAGCAAAGCTGTCATTTAGAATGAAAGGGCAGATAAAGTGCTTCCCAGATAAGGTCAAGTTAAAGGAGTTCATCATCACCAAGCCCTTATTATATGAAGTGTTAAAGGGACTCATCTAAGAAAAAGATGATGATCAGAACTATGAATAGTAAAATGACAACAAACTCACAACTATCAACAACTGAACGTGAAAAACAAAAACAAACTAAGCAAACAACTAGAACAGGAATAGAATCACAGAAATGGAGATCAATCACATGGAGGATTATCAGTGGGGAGTGGGAGGGGAGGAATAGAGTGAAAGGGAGTAAGAAGCATAATAAGTAGGGGATAAGAAGCATAATAGGTAGGGAACAATAAGCATAATAAGTACAGGGAATAAAAAGTGTAATAGGTAGGCACAAAATAGACAGGGGAGATTAAGAATAGTATAGGAAATGGAGAAGCCAAAGAACTTATATATACAACCAACGGACATGAACTAAGTGGTGGAGGGGAGTGCTGGAGGGTGAGGGGTGCAGGGAGGAGGGGGATAAAGGGGACAACTGTGGTAGTATAATCAATAAAATATACTTTAAAAATAAAAAAAGGAACTTAAAAATGGAACTGCCTTTTGACCCAGTGATTCCACTGCTGAGAATATTCCCTAAGAATCCTGAAACGAGAATTAAAAAGAATTTATGCACCCCTATTTTCATAGCCAAAATTTTGAAACAGTCTAAATGCCCACCAGTAAATCAGTAGATGAAAAAACTGTGGTACATGTGCACAATGGAATACTATGTAGCAAAAAGTAAGAAGTAACTTCTATCTTTTGCAACAGCATGAATGGAGTTAGAGATTATTATGCTAAGTTAAATAAGCCAGATGGTAAAAGACGAATACCATATGATCTCACTTATAAGAGGAATCTAACGAACAAAGTAAACTAATGAGCAAAATACAACCAGAGGCATAGATTTATGGAATAGACTAACAAAGGCAAGACAGGAGGAGATAGGTGGGGACTGTCTGAAAGAAAGTGAAGGGTAGTGAGAAGAACATAGATGAAGGCCCCATGGACATGGACAATGGTGTAGGGATTGACTGTGCAAGTGGGGGGCAGGCGGGGTGGAAGTGGGCTAAGAGGGAGAAATTAGGACAACTATAACAGCATACACAATAAATCACTAAAAAATGAAGCTAGCAGAAGCTATTCATAGCTACTATTTACTTTTTGTAGGCAGGTTCTTAACCATCAAAGCTTTGTTTTTTGCAGCCTCAGAAAATGTAAAGCTTTACACTCAACCAGGCACTGCACAGCAGCAAAGCAGTCAACTCTCGAGGCTGCTGCTAAAATGGATTAAACAGACTTGTTAACAACTTCAAAGCTATCAATAAAAGTAAATAAACAAATCCTATCAATGATGAGTACCCTGCCAACTACTCAGCACTCTTTGTAAGACTTTTTGTCTACAACTATTCCATAGCATAAAATATTTAACCTTTAATTGAAATTGTATTCCTATTTATAAACATATTATATGAAGCCATTTTATTTCTTTTTTACATTTTTTTATTGTTGTTCAAGTACAGTTGTCTCCATTTTCCTCCACCGCTTCCCCCGAGTTCAGGCATCCCCACTGCCCACCCTTGATTCTACCCATTTTAGATACACAATATGTCCACATAGCTTAAAATGCCTCTCAAGTATCAAAAAGGCCACTGACTGGATTGAGGGCAAGCTTTAGCTGGGTGTCATAATGCTTTAAATCTTTGAATCTTCATGCCTGGAAGAGGGCAGGTACTCTCACTGTTCCTGAGCACTTGCTAGTTCCTCCTGTCTTTCCCCTGGCTTGATTTCTGTTTGTGTGTAAGTCAACCTGCCTCACTCACTGGGTTCTGAGTCTGTAGAAACATCTTTAGGAGACAGATGGGTGCCGGAACACTGGCACTGAAAAGGAAAGTCAGATATCCTGGTTGCTAATCACACCTCTAACTACCTGTGCGTCCTTGGAGAAATCACCTCATATTTCTGGACCTCAGTTACACCAATTGAGAAATAAGACACCAAGCTAATTTCTGGCATCACATCCAATATAAGTTGCCACTACATTTTTTTGTATACTTTTTGTGACAACTAGAATTTAATTACAAAAAAAGATTAAAGAAATTAGGCTTTTCTACACTAATTAATCTTCACTTATATTGTATTTTTATGTGTCTTTGATAATGTCTACTCACTACAAAGTTGTTGACATATCTTCCAGTAACATTTTTATTATATTCTAATAATCTAAAACACATCACCAGAATTTTTGAAGTTACTTTGGTAATTAAAATTTTCTTTTATCGCTCATTCATTTATCACTTACCAGTATTTCTTTTTAAAATAATGTGTCATGTTTTGATATTATGAAAGTTTATTGAAAGTGTAATGTTACTTTGACTATAGCAATATATGCTATACGTATGATTTTTTAATACAAAAGATCTTTAAGTGAGAAGAAACATATTATACTTGCTGAAAACTTTTTCAAACTTTTGCAGTTTTTATTTTTAACATGTTCTTAAATTTTTTTTAGATTTCAAAGAGCAGGTCACAGAATCCTGGTGGCATCCTTAGCCTCACAATCTGCAAAGTGCTGACTCTCTGGTTGGTGCTCCGTGAATGCCTAGTCACCACGATTCAGTGCATTGTTGGAAGGTGGCTGATGAATCACTGGGAGGGGCAGGATCCAAACGCCTCTTCAAAAGATCCTTTATATACTTTTCTACATCCTTTCTTAAGTACCTCTTATTACTTAAAATAATTCTTACAGTAATTGCAAGTATATTGCAATTCCAGTCAATCTACTTGATATATTTATGTTTAAAATTTTAGTAATATTTAGTAAAATTATAGTATTAAAAGTCATTATAAATTACTAATTTAAAGACTAGCCAATACTCTAAAAAGAACTTCAAGATATATTTACATTAATATGTGTAATCTTCTGACTGCTTCAAACACAATTTTATTTTATATTTAGAACAGAAAGTTCAATATTAAAAATAATAAAGTTCCAGATTATATCATAGCAATCAGTCATTCCAGAGTTAATTGTCAAAATGATCTTAATTGCATTTTTATGATGTAAAACAATACGTTAGAAAATGAAACTAAACTCTGATTCTGTAGAAGACAATTGGTCACAATTGTTACACAGAACTATTATAGTAAAAATATTCTGAGTAATTTTTTATTCTCTTTTTCTATATTATGAATAATGCAACTAAATCATGTCAGTTAAATTATCAAATAAAATATGTCAAAATGCAAGTATTTAGGAAAGTCCACCATTGCAAGGGGGAAAAAAGTATTCCAGTAGTGTTTTCCCTCCATTACAACTCTATTACTTATCAACAAATAGGAATCTTTCTTTTCTGAGTTAAATAAAAAAAAAAAAACTGTGCTATAATAAAGAATTTTAATTAATAATTATTTGATTTTTCTACTTACTTAACAGCTGGTAATCACAGTGATAGGACTCACATTGAATTTGACCATCCAGTACTCAATAAAGCGTACATTTATTTGTAAATAGAAATGCTTATTGTAGGACTACAGAAGCAACTTTTGGAACTAACATTTTGAAGGAATCGAAGAGAGAGAAGCCAGACAAGAAGGTGCTATCTGTGAAGATGGAAAAATTGTCTTAAGCTAAAGTATAAATTAATTCTAGAAAGAAGAAAAATTATAGGAATTTGGTCAAGAAATGCAAGACAAATTCAATGCAGTTCTTTCCTAGAACATCCATAAATGTCAACATACCCAAAGGGACCTCATTACGCCTAGGTTCTTCCCAAAACAATGTATATCAAAGGCAAAAGTAATTATAGGTTATTGTAATTCTACCATATCTTGTGTCCTTGACAGAGAAGATATTTAGTTTGGAATTAGGAAGTAACATATAAAGGATATTATGTAAAAAAATAAATCTATAGTCCTGAATTTGAATAGGCTATATTGACATGAATTTATATGCAGTACTATAGGATGTGTGTGTGTATAAAAAAAAATGCCAGATCTCTCCACTAAAGAAGCCTAGAAGCAATGACTAACCAAATACCCATTGCCTAGATAATGGTCTTAAAAATATTATTTACCACTAACAGAAACTAGTGCCTCTTAGAAAAATGGGTCATTCCAAGTCTGGGGAAGAAGACCCTGGAACACTGTTGTGTTGGTTGAAGGAGAAATAATCAGTGACTATTAGGACCATATCAAAGGACTCACTTGCCAACTTCAGAGGATCCCACTGACCAATAACATATTAATTTGAGGTTTAAAAGAAAAAAATAATTAAAATTAAAAATTTTAATGTGTGAGTTTGATATTTTTCATACTAATATGTCATCCTCTGAGGGTAAGAGGGAGTCAATCTTAAAAACTGGTAACTTAAAGGTAGAGAATCAAGCATTTATTCTGAATTTCCTGTTGGAACTGTTCCACTAGGTAACGAAATAGATAGGGGGAAGTACCTGTTTTATCCAACTAATATTTGAAAAAGAAATACTAGAATTAGACTATCGAGGTATACAGCTCCCAATGAAATAATACATCTAGACACTAATGATAAACAGCAGCTAACATCAGAAAAAAAGAGAAAAACAGCATTAAGTGCCTCTTGATGAAACACAAATCAATCAACCCTGAATCTGATCAAGACTCTGAATCCTGCTGTCAAGTTTCAGGGAATATGGTAAACACAATAATTTATTGAATTGCCATCAACATTCCCCCAGGTTCTTTAACAAACAAATTATAAAGAAAAGAAAAAAATGAAGGACAAATTTGTAGATTAAAATAATTTATTTAAAGAAAAGAAAGTTTTTTAATTGGTCGAGATAGTGTCAAGGATGAACACTTCAGTGATTAAAAACCAAAAGGACATGATGACTAAAAGTCTAAATAGGGGCTACTTTTGGGAAAAGGTTGTGATTATGATGGGAAGTTGACAAGTGAGGAGCTTCTGAGGTGGGTGGTAATGTTCTATGTCTTGACCTGGGTGGTAGTTAAAAGAATTCAAGTCATACATTTGATTTTTTTCTGTTTGTGCTTTATTTATAACCAAACAGTTTTTTAAAAAGGTTCTGACAGGATAATTTAATAATAAGTTTACCATTTAAAAACATAACACTAAAATAATTCAGAAAATATTTTGCTTCTCTTAGAAGAAAATAATCATAATGTAGGAGATAAAGATCAAGTTCTTATTTTCTTTTTAAAGTAATGTAAAGATTTTTATTAAGTAAAGTGGTAACCACAAAATCCAATATTGCTATAAACACTGAACAGTCAAAATCTTTTAATAAGAATGTTGTGCCTGTTTCCTACTTGGGAGCTCTTTTTGGATTATATGAAGGCTGTTAATGATTTTTATTACTTCGTGAGCTAAATTATTAGTCTTTAAAAAGAATATGGGCCATTTCAAAATTCTTAGAAGTTTTATATGGGTTAAGAAGGATGGAAAGCAATTCAGCAATTGAAGAGCAAAATGCATAAGTTAATAGACAAGAATCTTTTTTTATTTGAGTTAAACATTTTTAATCACATGCTAGAGCATCTCTAAAATAAAGACAAAATAGCTTTTAAGGTAACTAATGAGAATCAGAGATAAAATACCTGTTGATTTTTTATGGTACAAATACTGGTAAAAAATTGTGATAGTTGTTAATTTAGTTGATAATTTAGAACAGTTAAATTCATAGTTTTTGAAATATTTTAAATTGTTTGAGGCATAATAGCCCTTGAAAATAAATATCATATTTTTCAAGTTTAACAAATGTTGACATCTACAACAAAATGACATGTTGCATGTATAGGTTGCGTAAAAAAAAAAAATACCAGTTTTCTGAACTCGACTTCACAAGGAGTCAAAGCTTTCTAAGATTTCTACTGATGTAAAATAAACTAAAAAAGCAAAATGTTTCATTTTAAAAGCACAATCATGGGAGCATTTGACAAACACGTATGAAGAAAATAGAGCTTACACCACAGATAAAACAAACATACAAATTTAAGCCCTTTGGGCTTTTCTAGCTAGAAGACCCAGTTGGGAAAAATTAAATTACTATGTTTTTTGGACTATAAGATGTACTCCCCAACCCAAATTTGGGGGGATATGGGGGTGCATCTTATAGTCCAAATGTAGTTTACCTGGCTAGCTGGGGGTGGGGGGAGCAGCAGTGGAGAGGGGTCACAGGTTATTAAATATTTTACCACATTTTTTACTTCAAAATTTTTTTCTTATTTTCCTCCTCTAAAACCTGGGTGCATCATATGGTCCAGTGCATCCGATAGTCCTAAAAATGCAGTAAAACATGAAAGAAAGATGCTTGTTTTAAACAAATTATAATCACATTAGGTTTATATAGGTTCAAGTATTATTGGTTTCTTTTACATTCCAATGTTAAGTGTGTATATATATATATGTATATATATATATATATATAATATGTTATTTATTCCATATATATAAATTTGGAATGTATATGGCTTTGAGAATATTGCAAGGTGATTCTGTAATATTAACTTGGGCCAATGACATAATACATTCTAGGGCTTTAATAAATTAAGTTTAAAATAAATAATTAGTTATTTTGCATATTACCAACATGCCATTTCAAATCTTTTTGACCTGATGGCTGTTACAAAGTGTTATGGTTATCAGCGTTCTATACAATTCCATCTTTCTACTCATCCAATGCCCTTCAATGATTTTCTTGTTATTTCCCTGGTGAAGAATCTAAAGTCTTCAACTTGGATTTCAAAACTTTTCACTCACTCTTTCACACATGAATTTAATAAATATCCTGGTGTTCCAGGGATTGGTGTTCAAGTGCTGATATAGAGATATATTAAATATGAACCTTCAAAACCAAAAGTTTGCCATGAAAGAAAGGGTTACTGAGCCACGTGATCAATAAAAGACCACATTCTGGGGGATGCAGTCTAAACTGCCGGCCGAAGAACTGGATGGAGAAGACAAACATGTCTGCCATCCTGGGGTTGATGGGGCTCTTTTATACAATGACTTTGGGGAGGAAAGATTAAAGTTGTTTTGAAAGAATTTACATTGGCTGTATGTAGAGGAGGCAAAAAGAAAAGGTGATGTGGAAAAAATTCTAGAATAGGTGAATAGTCCATAAGAAAGAAGTAGTCATGCTCTTAAATCGGCTGTGAGCAAAAGTCTGGAAACTTTGTGCATGAGCAGGAGGCCTGCCTAGAAGTTGATTCAAAATTTCAACATACATTCAGGAATGTGATCAGTTTTTTGTGAGTTTTGGCCACGGCTATCAAGTTATTAACTTCCCTCTCTTTTCCTCCTACCCTCTGGCCTGCTTTAATTCAATTTAGGACACCTTAGCATTTTTCACTTGCCAGATATAAGCATGAATTATACACAAGTCTTATTTAAATGACAACAATAGCAACAATGACAATACCATGTGATGAGTGTTCTAATGGTGCTGAAAGGGATACTGTATACAGAATTGTAAATATAAGTACTTAGTTCATATCTGAGGTAGTATTTGCTAATAAAGATGAAAGCAATTCAAAGGATACTTCCTAAAGAAAGTGGTAGGAATCAGGCTAGGGAAGCCCTTGTGTATTACACTAAGAAATCATAATTTTATTCTGAATATTTGGAGAGATCATTGAAAAGTTCTAAACACGGATGTGACATGATCCAATTTACAATTTAGAAAACTCATGAGGCTGCAGTGTGTCAAAGGACTAAGGAAGATTAAGACTAGAGTTAAGAAGAACAGTGAGGAGAATAATTCTGTAATATAAGGAAGAAATTATAGAAGCCTAAATAAATAAAATAGCAGTGGGATAAAGAAAAAATAAGAGTTAAAAGAAATTTTTTTAAAAAGTTGTTAAGGGGATGGTTTAAAATCCATCAAAGTAGGAAGAACCCGGGCTCACCTCCTCAGGTACATCAAAACTACAACTAAATATAAAGAAACTATCTCTGAGAACAACCTGAAAACTAGCAGAACAGATTCCCAACAACTGTAAATATAAAGAAAAAGCCACAATGGGACAGACAAGAGGAGGCAGCAGTGTGGGTTCCCACAAATGGAGGGGATATCACAACAGTAAAAAGCTGTCCCTACCTTGTAGTGAGGCTACAAGGTCAATGTTGGGCTCCCCAGCCTTGGGGGACCTACATGGTGAAGAGAAGCCCCACAACATCTGGTTGAGAGAAATAGAGTCTATGTCCCAGGGAAACAAGGGATTATAAGAACCAAATATCCTTCCCTAGAGCAGGGGCCCCCAACCCCGCTGGCCACTAAATCAATCCATGGCCTGTTTAGGAACCAGTCAGTCCAGCAGGACGTGAGCAACAGGAGAGTGAGCAAAGCTTGGTTGGCATTACTGCCTGTGCTCTGCCTCCTGTCCCCCTCCCCTCCCCTCCCCACCCCGATGTGGGAAAATTGTCTTCACAAAACTGGTCCCTGGTGCCAAAAAGGCTGAGGACTACTGCGCTAAAGGACCCATCCACAATCTTACCATTCCAGCCCCAGCACCTGGGGAGAGGAAAGGTGTGGGGAGAGGAGCAAATCACTTTGCTCTTAAAGGGTCCACACACAATCTAAGTCCTGGCATAAAGACAGTAGGCTGAAAGGCACTTGGATAGTACCTGAGCAGGTGCCAGAGGGACGTGCTCCAGCTCTTTCCAAAACAGAATCACTGGTGAGTACCATTCTTCGTTTGCTTTATTGTCCACTTTCCTACCAGCATGCTTGGGCTAATGGGTTGTTACCTTTGGGGTGGGTGAGCTTCTAATTTCGGTCTGCCCCTTCTTGCCTGTGGAGACTGTGTCCTCTGTAGATTGTGCCATACTGCAGGGAGGAGGGGTTGCCCCTCTGCGGGTGGGGTGAGAAGCCCAGAGTCTGAGCTGATTGCGACATTTCAGCCCAGTGCTACTGTCCTGTCCATCGACAGCAACAGGGTGCCTTCTTCCCCAGTGGGAGCAGTGCTGCAGCAGAGCATTGGCCTGGAGATGGCCCAGACACTGCAGCCCCTGTGACATGCCCGGAGGCCCCAAGATCCTAAGGTCAGGGAGGTGGGCAGCTTCTGAAGTGGGGAAGTTAGAGGAGTCTCCCCCATCAGTTGGGATGGCATCAGGATAAATTTTTACAATGAGCTTGCTGAAAGCTAAAAATATGAATGGACAGGGCTCAAGCCCTGGTGGAAAGCTTGAAAGATGCCCCAGGGCTAATGTCTGTAGGATGAATGTATAGGGCCTCCAGCTTGCTGGAAAGGTAGAAAGATGAATTGATAGGGCCCCAAGGTGCTAAAAGCTTGACAGAAAATTGGATAAGGGGAAAATCCCTTCCTTTACCCTCTCCTACAAGATTTGGGATGGGCCCTGGGAAAAGCAGGTTCATGCTACAGAAGTCAGGATGGCAACAGTGGGAGATGCTGGACCAAAAGACCTGTCAGTCTAGCCAGAGGAAAATTGGGATTGGCTGGGAGGTGGACCCACTTAAAGCTTGAATATGCTTGGAAAGTTCATCGATGTTTCTGAGAAAGCACCTGGCTTGTTGCATACCCAAAACAGTGTAGCCCCAGGGGAACAATGCAACGCTCTCTCTCTTGCTAGTCCCTTGCTGCTTGCTACTCAGGACCTGCACTTCTCTTGCTTCTAAGTCAATGCTCAGGGCCTGCAGGAAAGGTGTACTGGCCTGTCCTCTCCACTGGCCATGTGACTGCTAAGGTCACATGGCCCATGGCCTCCAGGACGAAGTCTCTCTCTCTCACTGACCTGGTGAAGCATGACCATGGACACACCAGCTGCACAAGCAGCCTCTAGAAGGGAGACAGAAGCTGAACAGCAGCTGGGAACGAGTACAGATACCTGGATGACCACTTAGCAGCTGCCTGGGGCTCCAAATGAGGTCCTTTAAAATGCAGCAGCAAGAAAGGAGCTCCTACCCTTGGCAACAGCATGATGGAATTGGAGAGCATTACGCTAAGTGATATAAGCCAGGCAATGAAAGACGAATACCATATGATCTCACCATTAACAGGAACCTAATCAACAAATCGAACAAGCAAGCAAAGTGTAGCCAAAGACACTGAAATTGAGAATAGGCTGACAGTGATCAGAAGGGAGAGGGGAGGGGATAATAGGGGAAAAGGGTGAAGGGTTTACAGGAATAATTATAAAGGACATATGGACAACAACAAGAGGTGGTAGAAATGAGGGAGGGAGGCAGGGAGGGCTGGAGTGGTGGGGAGGGGTGGGGGGGAAAGTCAGAAAACTGTACTTGAAAAACAATATTTTTAAAAAAGTCTAAAAAAATAAAAATAAAATGCAGCAGGAACTCTGGGTACTGCCTTTAGTTCTGGACATGCTGGGGATGGCTGGGTTTTGCAGAGAAGATGAACTTTGAGACAGGGAGTCCCCTATTCTCCAACACGGTACAATATCTGAATAAAACCATTTTTCTTTTGCATCCACACCCACCTCACAAGTTTGGCTTTGTTTTTTTGTTTGTTTGTTTATTTATTTTTTATTAACAGGGGTTTGCAGGCCCAACACTTTCCATTAACCTGATAAATGTTTGCTCCACCCAGCAGTCCAGGAGGACCCACCCAGCCTAATCTCCCCACCTAGGCCTACGCACATCATCAGAAGTGGCACCTGAAACCCCAGCACCCAGCAGACTTCCAAAGTAGAACCCCAACCTCCAAAAACAGGCAGGTGCCCCAGTGGTCTCCAAAGTGGCACCCCACCCTCCAGTATCCAGTGGATTCCCAAGATGACAGACACCCTGCCCTCCAGCACCTGACAGGTTTCCCAGTGGGCCCCTAAAGTGGCACCTCACCCTTCAGCTCCTGATGGTTCCCCAAGGTGTACCTCATCCTACAAGGTTCTCCAACACCTTTTAGGTCCCCAAGGTGGGCCCCCAAGGCAGTACCCTGTGGCAGACCCTTCTGCATGGCGTGGGCCCAGCTCCCACTTGGAAATGCACAGGACTCACATCCACAGATAGGTTCTCCCGTGGAAAATCAGGCTTGCAATGTGCCTAGGCTACTTTGCATCTTTTTGCCAAAAAACCCCTTTACCCTGACTTGCAGCAAACATCTACTGCAAAATAACTTCCTAAAATCCATGCTAAACCTTACAGGGACCAGTGTAACAGGCTCAACCACTTTTGCCTTTTCATTTGTTAATATCCTTCTTCTGTGATGTGATTAGGGGCATGGGCTCCTTTGTTTTAACCAGGGCAGAGTGAGTGAGGACCATCTTGTAATGTAAAGAAATATAGAATAAAGGCCTGTCATGGCAGAGGCCTTGGCTTTTGCTCCCCTTGAGAGAAAAGCCATGCTGTCGTCCTTTTTCCTCCACCAGACTCAGTGGTCCGTGTGTATGTTTTTATTTCATCCATTGTTGGGGACCAAGAGGCCTGTGAGGGGTCGAGGATAGGGTCCTGCACCGCAGGTGTGGTGGCTGGGCCTGGTTTCCGGCCTTGGGGCTATCTTGGTCTCTGACTGTTCTCATAACATTGGCCTTCGAATCATGTACACAGTAGCAATGCTAGTCTGAGAACTCCCCGACCTTGAGGGAGTAGATAATCTCGTGCCAGAAAGCTTCTCCTTTGTCTGCTATGCACTCATGATTGTACTTAAGCCTGAAGACCGCGCAATAAACTTGCCTTATGCCAGCAGAGCATTTGGTCCTCTCCTATATTCAGTCCCTCGCCCAGCCTCACGACCACCCTTGCTGCAGCGGGCTGCGGCAGAGTGGCGCCCGAACAGGGACCAAGAAGAGTCCAGAACAGGGACCAAGAAGAGTCCAGAACAGGGACCAAGAAGAGTCTGAAATCGTGAGGATTTGGGATCCCGAGAGGACCGCTGCTACGGGGGCCCGGTAAGTTAAAAAAGTAAAAGTAGCAGGGAGCAGAGCAGGAGAGTAAAATAATGGGGAATTCCCACTCTTCCGAAAGGAAGTTGTTTGAACAAGTATTGTGCACCCTATTAAGGGGACGAGGTGTCATGACCTCAAAGAGACAAATTCATCATTTTGTAGATTTTATCCAACAAGTATGCCCTTGGTTCCCTGAGGAGGGAACCATAAATATTGAAACTTGGAAGAAGATTGGAGAGCAGATTCGAGAGCATTATCGAGCTCATGGTCCTGAAAAGACTCCCGTTGATGCCTTTTCCCTATGGTCCCTAGTGAAGGATTGTTTGAAAGGGGACTCTGAACTAGATAAATGGGAAAACGGGACTAGAGGCAGTCTCACGCTGCGGGCTACTCGCTCTGCAGAGGATTTGTTTAACAACCCCCCGCCTCTGCCACCTGCACCTCCGCCGCCCTTAGAGCCTCCGTTAGAGTCTCCGCAGTATGAGCAACCAGATGTTAAGCCTGAGAATTTTGAATCTAGAGATCCAGACCCTGCGGAGGTCGATTGGGAAGATCTAGAGGAACAGGCGGCGGCAGCTTATGATCGCTCTCATGGAGCGTTTGTTGCCACTGAGACGAAAGAAACTAAGAAAGATAAGCCAGAGCCAGCTGTGCTCTTTAAGGACCTTCTGCAGTTGTTACACTCCCTTCAGGAGCAGGCTCAGGGTTCTGGGAAAATTGTCGCAAATAGAGAGCAGACCTCTGTTTCTGAGGATCCTATGTTTCCCAGAGATCCCACCTCTCCATTAATAGCTCAAGTGGGATTTCGCCCGCACCCTCCCCGGGAGGATGCTGTGGCGTCGCCTTTGCAGACTGCACTGCGGTGCGCACTCCGTGATGGGGAGTCAATAGATGGCTTCTCCCCCGAGAAACAGATTTTCCCTGTCCTTCAGAGGCAGAATGATCAAGGCCAACAGTGGCGAGATTATGAGCCTATTCCTTACAAGACCTTGAAGGAGTTAAAATTAGCCTGTGCCCAGTATGGGGCTACAGCCCCCTTCACTATCGCTACCATGGAAACTGTTGCAAGCCTTGCTCTTCCCCCGCAAGATTGGAAAACTATGTGTAAGGCAGTGCTAACTGGGGGAGATTATTTGTTATGGCTTGTTGAATATCATGAGAGCTGTGAGCGACAGGCAAGGTCTGAAGCTGCTCGCAGGCTTGGAATAACGTATGAGCAATTGGCAGGAACAGGGAGCCCGGATAGCTCAGTCGGCAGAGCATCAGACTTTTAATCTGAGGGTCCAGGGTTCAAGTCCCTGTTTGACCTTCAAGGACAAGGAGTCATCGAACGAGTGTACCTTTCCCTCAAACAACTATTTGCTAAACTGAAAGGGGGGAGATGGTATAGCAAAACTGCTTGTATTTCATTTTTCATTTGTTTTGCAAAATTGCTTGTATCTCATTCTTTATTTGTTTTAAATTTTTTTAACCATGGATTCGGAAGGGCGCTCCTCGGCATGGGCCTGACCCGGTACTAGTTTGGGGCCGAGGGCATGTTTGTGTTTTTCCCACAGACGCTGAGTACCCACGGTGGTTGCCCGAGAGGTGTGTCCGCCATGCCCATGTCACTGAGGAACCGGAACACCCATCCTCGGAGAACCCAGAGGAGACTCCAGCAGTTGGCGCTGATCTTGAGCCTCCTGTGGATACTGAAAACTCAAGTGAAGGCTGAAGAATATGGACAAGGAATAATCGGACCTATCAGACCATGCTTTGGAAGGCAGTCGCCTCCCTTCAATATGTCACCGTAGCCAAGAGACAGGTAGCTTGGATGCATATAGGGACACAGGATGCTATCTCTGTAGACGGAAGCCAGAAAAATGTATCTGTCATAGCTTGTGTACCTGACCCCTTCGCGTTTGTTGCAGGGGATCTGTGGCTTGTCCAGAATGCCATGTATAATCTTACCTGTCATGATTGTATTTTAACTAACTGTCTTAATTCCTCCTTGAATGTAAGCTCTTTTGCTATTGTTAAACAACCCGCTTTTTCTTTTGTTCCTGTTAATCTCACTGTTCCTTGGTTCAATGATCCTGGTTATGCTGTCATTCGAGCGGCTAATGAAATCATACTAGCTCGCTCCAAACGCTTTGTTGGGATGCTGATTGCAGGAATAACTGCCCTTGTAGCTCTTATAGCTACTGCCGCCACAGCCACCATTGCCCTAACAGAGGGAATTCAAACGGCAGAATTTGTTAATGAATTGTCTCATAATGTTTCTGTAGCTTTTCAGACTCAAGAGGACTGGGATCAGAAAATAGAGCAAAAACTGAATGCCCTCTACGATACGGTCAGAGTCGTAGGGGAGGAATTGAATTCTTTGGAAGTTCGGTCCTCATTGAAGTGTCATGCTATGTTTTCTCACATTTGTGTAACCCCCTTTCCTTATAACTCTACCACCTTCCCTTGGGATAAGATACGTAATCATTTATTAGGTATTTGGCATAACTGCAATACTTCTTTAGACCTTGCTGCCCTGCACAAGGAAATCCGAGATTTGGCAGAAGCACCCCCTATAAATATAGATATTGCTCGGGACGCTCAGAACTTTCTGTCAGCCTTAGCTAAGCGGTTCCCTACCTTTAATCAGCTCATGTATAATTGGATTGGTGTTGGAATTTTTGTACTTTTGTTCCTCTTATTAGTACCCTGTATTTTCCGAGTGTTTGTAAGCCAAATCAATGGCTTGTACGTAGATCTAAAATGGCAAAGATTGGATATGACCAAAAATGAAGTTCCACTGCATTGTATAAAGTAAAAAAGGGGGATATGTTGGGGACCAAGAGGCCTGTGAGGGGTCGAGGATAGGGTCCTGCACCGCAGGTGTGGTGGCTGGGCCTGGTTTCCGGCCTTGGGGCTATCTTGGTCTCTGACTGTTCTCATAACATTGGCCTTCGAATCATGTACACAGTAGCAATGCTAGTCTGAGAACTCCCCGACCTTGAGGGAGTAGATAATCTCGTGCCAGAAAGCTTCTCCTTTGTCTGCTATGCACTCATGATTGTACTTAAGCCTGAAGACCGCGCAATAAACTTGCCTTATGCCAGCAGAGCATTTGGTCCTCTCCTATATTCAGTCCCTCGCCCAGCCTCACAACCACCCTTGCTGCAGCGGGCTGCGGCAATCCATCATGACATGGACACTGCTAGCCAGTGTCTCCATCAATACCCCACCTTCCAGCAACTGGCAGAAGCTCAAGCACACTCCCAGACCTATGCCCTGATGCCAGCATCTGGCTACCCTCCCAAGTGGCACACCATCCTTCAGAACCCAGAAGGGACCCTGGCAAGTCTTAAAGCAGCATCCATTATCCAGCACTCAGCAGGTGCCCAGTGTGTCCCCAAAGTGGTGACTCCCACTAACACTTAAACAAATGGCACTGGATTGCACCCAAAGCAGGTTCCAGGGCAGTCCCCATACACCAACACCCTTTCAACAGTAGAGGCTAGACCTCACAGCCACCCACACTGGAGACTCGCCCAGCACACTGGCAGCAGCCACACCAGGGGTCTTTCCCACATACCAAGTACCCACATCAGTGGTGGCCAGGCCTCATAGTAAGCTAAGTGAGAGGCCAGACCTTCCTGCAACAGTTGGGTCTGGGCTTAATAATGCACCCAAAACAGTCATAGCCCAACCAATACAGGAGAACATGCAGTATGCAGGCAACACTGAACACCCCTGGGTAACCTGGTCCTGGTAGCCAGGAGAAACAGTGCTACCAGGCATCACAGGACACCTTCTGCATAAGGCCTGTAAGGCACAGCTGATTACATAATACACAGAACAAATACAGTCTTAAGTAAAATGAAAAGATAATGGAATATGCTCCAAACAACAAAATAAGGCAAACATCCAGACAAAGAACTAAATAAAATGGAAATTGGCAGTCTACCCCCAAAAAAGTACAAAGTAATGATCGTAAGAGTACTCACTGAACACAGAAGAAGCATGGATGAATACACTGGGAACTTCAAAATAGGGACAACATATACATATGTAAAATCAAGAGTGAAGAATACAGTAAATGAAATAAAAATACACCAGAGGGAATCAACATCAGATTAGATGATGCAGATGAATGGATCATGGCAGACAAGGTAGGTCACTCAACTGAAACAGCAATTTTTAAAAAAAATTTAATTAGGAGCATTTAAAGGACTTTTGGGATAAAATCAAACATATTAACAGGTGCATTATAAGGGTTCCAGAAGGAGAAGAAAGACAGAAGGGGACAACCAAAACGTATTAAAAAAAATAATGGCTGCAAACCCCCCTAAACTAACAAAGGAAACAGACATCCAAGTACAGGAAACACAGAGAGTCCTAAAGAAGAAGAACTCAAAGACACCCACACCAAGAGACATTATAGGTAAAACAAGAAAAGTTAAATCAAGGAGAGAATCTTAAAAGCAGTAAGAGAAAAACAACTAATTATGTACAAAGGAACCCTCATAAGATTATCAGCTGAATGTTCGGCAGAAACTTTGTAGGCTAGAAGCGAGTGTCAGGATAAATTCAAAGTGACAGAAGGGAAAAAGACCTATAATAAACAATACTCTACTCAGCTAGATTATCATTCAGAATTGAAGACAAGATAAAGAATTTTCCAAACAATCAAGAGCTAACAGAATTTATCACCACTGAACTGGTATTACAAGAAATGCTAAAGTAATTTCTATAAATAAAAAAGAAAAGGCAAAACCTGGAAACAAGAAAATATAGAAAAGAAAAACCTGATGTTACAAACATAAAACATGGGGGACAGGAATAAAAATGTAGTGCTTTTAGAATGTGTTTGAACTTAGGCAACCATCAAAATAAAAAGAGTGCTGTATATAAATTTCAAGATAACCACAAACCAAAAAACTCTAATAGGTATACAAAAATAAAAGTAAGAGAAAGAAATCTAAACAACGATAAGGAAAGCTATCAAGTCACAAGAGAAGAAAACAAGAGAAGAAAAAGGATCAGAGAGGAACTACAAAAACAATGGTGAAACAATTAATAGAATAGCAATTAGCACATACTTAACAATAACAACTTTAAATGTAAATAGACTTAATGCTCCAATTGGAAGATTTTGGGGTGGCTGAATGGATTGAAATAAACAAGATTCATACATATGCTGCTCACAAGTGATTCACTGCAGACCTAAAGGCATGCGCAGACTTAAAGTGAAAAAGATATTTCATGAAAATTGAAACCAAAAAAGCTGGGGTAGAAATACATTATACAAAATAGAGTTTAAAAGAAAGACTATAGCAGGACAAGAAAGCACATTACATAATGAAAGTTAGAGTGGGCCAGGGCTATTGAACAACCTAAGAACTGGCTGTCTCTTACACGTGAAGATGTATATAGCAAAGCCCTTTCTTTCAGGACATTTGCCTTTGGTAGTAGATACAACATTTTGCTAGCCTAATGCTCATTCTCTTCTTTGTTCTCCATTCTGTGTCCAAACATGTGCTTTCTGGGAATGTTGACTTGGGGTAGGGTACACACTGGGGTTATGAAATTAGCCAAAGCTAATTGATCCATATAGGGCTTGATCTATGACCCTGGCCTCATTAGCACTCTGCATTTAACAACTGAGCAAATCAGGCAGAGACAAGTAATTCATCAATCAAACAAACAGCACATGATTGAATAGCAACACATGTCAACCACTCAGCCAGAAGTTTTAGTGAATACAAAGAAAGATAAAACATAGTCTCTGTCCTTACAATCAATTAGGGGAAATTAATTACAGGTACACAGCAACAGAAACATAAAAGCAACAGCAGCAATAATAAAAAGAACTAATGCAACTGATTAGGGAAGAAAGTCCTGGAAAAAGTTGGAGAAAAATACATCCACCTAGATAAGATAATGATTTCTTCAATTCTACAAGTAAAGATATGGCATGTTGGTTTGGAGTTTTCTCAGAAGACTAATGTTGTAATGGTTTATATGTTGGACTGGAATGCAGACATATTCTTGAAGTGAATGCAGCAACTCAGGGATGAAGTTGGTTGTACTAAGGAGAAAATACAATAGATTTAAGAAGCATTACTAAGAAAGAATCGACCACATGCGAAAGCAAATCAGATTTAAGAGGGTGGTGAGAACGACGTTTCTAGGTTTTTGAAAGTTCCTGATTGGGTATCAGAGGAAGAAATAAAGAAGTAGATGAGTGGCAGCTTTTGGAAAGACAATTCAATGATAACTGAATTTTAAACTTCAGTTTAAAGACATATAATAAGAACCTACAATGAGAAGAATATATATGCAATGTGATTGATAATAGCAGTGGAACATCCAAACTGTATGAGTATGGGAGTAATAATAAAACATTCAAGCTTAGTAAACCGCTGAGCACATGAAAGCAGAGCCTAGTAGGGGAATGCAGGTTTGTATTTGTACATTAGGTTGCCATTTATCCATTGAATTAAACATCACAAATATTACATTTAAGGCAAGTTTTATAAATATTTAAGCAACAAAAATATATGGAGAATATTAAAAGAGCAAAAGAGCTGACACTCTTTTAAAAACCTAATAATAAATCTGAAAACTGTCAATAAAAAGAAAAGAAATTCACAGACTATTTAATTTCTTAAAGTGCAAAATTTCTAAAGAAAATATTAATAAATTTAGCAATTATTTAAAATATATGTACAGCATTGTAATAGGAATATATATGTACCTTTATGTGCATATATGTATTCCTAAGAAGCAAACATGATTTATATTAGAAAACTTGTTTACTATAATCTACCATATTACAAAATAAAGAAACCACATGCATATATCAATAAATATAGAAAAGCAACCATATACCATCCAACACTTTTCTTTATAACTAAAAAGGAATAAAGCTACTTAACCTAGTAAACAATAATTACCAAAATTCCAAAACAAATATTATATTTAATGGTGAAAATTTAGATATAATTTTACAATAAAAAAGTCACAGGTGACTACTGCATCCACTTTAATTTGATATTTGAATGGGAATCTCAACCATTGCAATAAAGCAAGAAAAAAATGAGATATAAGAATTAGCATAAAAAAACTAAATTGCCTTCATGTACTCAGGAATTGAGTACCTGAAATGACATAATTTACACTCATGTATACAGTTTACTTATTTACTTATTTATTCTGTCATCTACAATAATACCTATCATATAGTAGGCACACACTAACTATATTTTGGATGAATGACTTAATGAATAAATAAATAAAACCTATAATCAAATATTACAACCAAAAAGAGAGCTCAGCATGTTTGTTGGGCTAAAAATAAATGCAGAAAAATCAAGAGGTTTCTTACATGCTAGCAAGGGCCATGAAAAAATACATAATTAAAATTAACCATAACAAGAAATATATATATGAACTACTCAGTAATAAATATTTGTAAAATTATTTGTACAAAGAATACTTATTGAAGAACAGAAAATAAACCTAGATAAGAGATATACATGGCATTGATAGAAAAATATTAATATCGTAATATATTATTATAAAAATATAAACCTACTTCCCCAAATTAAATTATAAATTTAATGCAGTTAAATATAGGATTTTGACTTACCAAAATGGTTCTGACACATATATGAAAGATTAAATAGTATTTTGATATAAAAAGCCAGCTCCAGTCAGTCTGCTTCTGTTAAAAAAAATGGCCTTACCATCTAATAGCTGTATTACTGTGGATATGATAACTAAACAATCAGTTCCTGAGTCTCCTCATCTGGCAATAAAAATGCTCTCTTCTGCACAGTTTAAAAGGATTACTCCTCTCCTTTAACATTGCTTTCAAAAATTAATTTCATTAAACATTTTTATATTGTAATGACTGGGGGATAAAGAGAGCAGGGGCAAACATTAAATATATAATAAGATAAATTAAGGTATACAAGTACTTAAGCTGACTTATATTTTAGAAAGATCACTCCCATGACTTTTTGCTCCCAGAA
Organism: Glossophaga mutica; assembly: GCA_039655065.1. Classification (NCBI taxonomy): domain Eukaryota; kingdom Metazoa; phylum Chordata; class Mammalia; order Chiroptera; family Phyllostomidae; genus Glossophaga; species Glossophaga mutica. The sequence continues at coordinate 166,453,366 of CM077304.1, read as the reverse complement.
GAAAGGTGAATATACCCAAAGCGAGACCACTTGGGAGACCATTGTAATGATTTAGGCAAGAGTTTGAATTATAGTCACAAAAATAGTAAAAACTGGGCACATTCATTGAATATGTGTGTATGTGCATGGGTTCCTGTGTGCCTGCCTGTGTGTGCATGTGTGCACATTAATAAGGGTTATTAATCAATTGAATTTGTGGAGTTTGAGAGAAATAAGGAAATTCACCAAATATTTTCACCCAAACAACTAAACAGATGCTGCTGCTCTGACTGAAATGAGGAGCACTGAGTTGAGAGATGGAGAAGACATAGGGGATGAGGGAGAGGTAAGCCTACTGTTTTGGCCAATTTATCTATTAGAAATCCAATGGACATGTTGGGTAAGATATATATACATTTGCAACTCTTAAGACACGGCTAAAAACAAAAATTAGAAGCAATTTCATGTGGATGGTATAGTAAGTGTTATTGGTTGGGTTCTCTGGAATCCCTTTTACTGGCTCAGTTGGGAATTCTCTTCCCCAACTCTGTTGGCACTTCAAATAATGGCTCACATCTGCATTCCTTTTCAGAGGTTTACCCATGAGTGACTTTAGCCACCTTACATTCAGATGTTTGGGCGCTATACTGAGTCCCCTAATCTAACACAGATGGTGTAATCATGGGATTGGAGATCACACATAAAAATCAATAAGAGAAAAACTAAGATGGAACCCTAGCACATTAACATTTTGAAGGCATGGTAGGTAAGGAAGAGATAACAAAAGAAATGGAGAATAAGCATCCAGGAAACTAGGAGAAAAGTAGATTGGCATGGTTATTTGAAGCCTGAAAAATAAAGTGTTCTGAGAAAGAGTCTGTGAACAACTGTATTAAATGTTACTGAGAGGTTAATATAATAACAGAAAAGTATCATTGTCTTTGTCAAAAGTTCATCATGACCTTAAAAAGAGTAATTTCAATGTAGCAATGTTATATTAAGAGACTAGATAAAGTAGATTAGTGAGGAAATGGGAGGTAAAGAAGCAGAAATAATAAGTACAGAAAATATTTTAAGTTTTTTGCTGTGAATGCAGAACACTAAGATGGAGCACCTAAGGAAAGAATTGGAGATCAAAGAAGTTTTTGTTTAATAGATCAGCAATTTTCAACCTTCTTTATCTCATGGTGTACATAAACTAATTACTAAAATTATGCAGCACCCCAAAAGTATATTATAATTTTTACCAATCTGACAAAAAGAATAGTTAAGCTTTGATTCATCACACCAGACAATTATTTTTGTGTTGGCTGTCATCATTTTTTTAATTTGACAATCTAAGGAAAAGAGGTCAGTTTCTCTAACTGAATACTCAGGTATTGCATGTTTTAAATATTCTTGTGACACACCAGTTGAAAATCTCTGTAATAGAAGTTAAGGTGTATCTGTATGCCCATTGGAATAATGTGATTAAAAAAATACAGATTCAGATTCTTTTACTTAGGGAAAGGTTTTCAAGTTTCATCCATGTTGTAATATATATTTGAACATAACTATTTTTATAGCTGAATAATATTTCACAGTACAAATATACCACATTGTGTTTATCCATTAATCATCAATTATTGCCATTTTGGCTATTATCAATAATGCTTTTATGAACATTCATGTATAAGTATACGTGAAAAGATATTTTTCATTTCTGTTGGGTAAGGAACAATGGATCACATGATAACTCTATTCCTAACCATTTGAAGAATTGCCAAAATGATTTCAAGAGTGTCACCAACATTGTATGCTCCCAACATGAATATATAAGAGTTATAACTAATCAATCACAAGAAAAAAACTTAAAAACACAAAACATGGAGGCTAATAACACATTACTAAACAATGAATTGGTTAATGAGATTAAAGAAGAAATCAAAAGATACCTTGAAGTAAATAAAAATGAGAATTCAATAACTTAAAATCGAAGGTACACAGTGAAAGCAGTCCTATGAGGGAAATTCGTAGCATTACAAACCTATCTGAAAAGAAAAAAAAATAGTAAAAGCTCAAATAAACAATCTAACTACAGTCAGAAGAACTTGAAAAATAACAAACAAAGCCCAATGTGAGTAGAAGGAAGGAAATAATGAAGATTAGAGCAGAAATTAAAAAAAAAGAATAAAAACTACAAAATATCAATAAAACCAAGAGCTGGTTCTTTGAAAACAATCAAGATTAACAAACTTTTATCCAAAATGATCAAGAAAAAGAGAGAGAAGACTCAAATAAATAGAATCATAAATGAAGGAAGAGAAGTAACAACTGACACAAAAGAAATATAAAGAATTTTAAGAAAATATTATGAACAACTATAAGCCAAAAAATTTGACAGTCTGGAAGAAATAAATACATTCCTAGAAATACACAATCTTTCAGAACCTAATCTGGAAGAAACAGAGAATCTGAACAGACAGATTACAACTAGTGAAATTGAAATAATAATAAAGAATCTCCCAAAAAACAAAAGTCCTGGACCAAATATCTGCACAGGATAATTTTATCAAATATTCAAAAAAGAACTAATACCTATCCTTCTTAAAGTCTTTTAAAAAATTAAAGAGGAGGGACAACCCCCAGGCTCATTTTATAGTTCAAACATTATCCTAATTCCTAACTCAGAGACACTACAAAGAAACAAAATTATAGATCAATATCCCTGATGTACATAGATGCTAAAATTCTAAACAGAATATTAGCAAACCAGATTTAGCAATACATTGAAAAGGTCATACACCATGATCAAGTGGGATTTATTCTAGGGATGCAATTTTGGTGCAATATTCACAAATCAATAAACAAAATGAAAGATAAACACCACGTGATTATATCAATAGATGCAGGGAAAGCATTTGATAAAATCCAGCATCCATTTATGATTAAAAAAAAAAAAAACTCTCAGCAAAGTGGGAATAGAGAAAATATACCTCAGTGTAACAAAGGCTGCATATGACAACTGACAGTTAACATCACAATCAGAAGACACAAAACAGGGATGTCTGCTTTCAGCACTCTTACTCAACATAGTACAGGAAGACTAGACATACTGATCAGACAAGAAGAAGAAATAAAAGCACTCACATTGCAGAGAAAGAATTAAAACTGTCATTATTTGCAGATGACATGATACTGTATGTAGGGAACCCTAAAGATGCCACCAAAAAAACTACTAGAACTAATAAATGAATTCAGTAAAGTGGCATAATACAAAATAAATATTCATAAATCAGTTGCATTTTTATAAACCAGTAATGAACTATCAGGGAAACTAAGAAAAAAAACCATCTATAATTACTCCAAAAAAATAATATACCAAGCAATAAATTTAACCAAGATGCAAAATAGCTGTGCTCAGAAAATTATATGACACTTAAAAAAGATATTAAAGAAGATACAAATAAGTGGAAGAATATACTGTGTTCATGGTTAGAACAATTAACATCATTAAAATGTTCATACTATCCAAAGCAATCTATATCTATTATGAAACTAATGGCATATTTCACAGAACTATAAAAATATTCCAAAAATTTGTATAGACACACAAAGACCCCAAATATAACAGCATTCTTTAGAAAGAAAAATAAAGTTGGAGGAATCACAGTGCCTGATATCAAACTGAACTATAAGGTGATATTAATCAAAACAACATGGATCAGGCATAAAAACCAATGAAACAGAATAGAGAGCCCAGAAATAAACACACACCTTTATAATCAATTCACATTTGACAAAGAAGACAAAAATATACAATGGGGTAAAGATAGTCTCCTCAATAAATGGTGTTGGAAAAATTGGACATATACATGTAAAAAAATGAAACTAGACCACCTTCTTACACCATACCCAAGAATAGACTCAAAATGTATTAAAGAATTAAATGTTGGACCCAAAACCATAAAAAACCTTGAAGAAAATATAGGCAGTAATATCTCGAACATTTCTTGTAGCACTGTTTTTTCTGATCTATCCCCCTCCGGCAAGAGAAACAGCAACAAAAAATAAACAAATGGAACTACACCAAACTAAAATGTTTTTCCACAGCAAAGGAAACCATCAACCTAACTGGGAGAACATATTTCCCAGTGACACATCTACTCAGGGGTTACTATCCAAAAGGTATAAAGAACTTATACAACTCAGCAACAAGAAAACAAAAAACAAACAAAAAAAATCAATTAAAAATGGGCAAGGGACCTGAACAGACACTTTTCCAAAGAGGACATACAGATGGCCAATGGACATATATAAACAGATATTCAGCATCACTAATTATGAGAGAAATGCAAGTTAAAACCACTAGGAGATATCTACTCACATTGGTCAGAATGGCTATCATCAATAAATCAACAAATAACAAGTGCTGGTGAGGATGTAGAGAAAGGAGAACTCTTTTGCAGTGCTGGTGGGGATGTGAATCAGTGCAGCAAGGACAGCATATGAAGGTAACTACATGGACAGCATATGAGGTAACTACATGGACAGCATATGAAGTTACCTCAAAAAATGAAAAAGAGGACTTCCTTTTATCCCAGTGATTCCACTTCCGGGAAGATACCCAAGGAAACTGAAACACCAATTCCAAAAACATATGCACCTTTATGGTCATTGCAGCATTATTTACAATGTCAGAGATTTGAAAGCCTCCCAAATACCCATCAGTAGATGAGTGGATTAAAAAAAAACAAAACTGTGTTATATTTTGCACAATGGAATGCTACAGTTATAAGAAGAAGAAAAAAAAGAAATCTTACCCTTTGCAACAGCATGGATGGACCCAGAAAACATTATGCTAAGTGAAATAAGCAGGACAGAGAAAGACAAGTACCATATGGTTTTATTCACATGTGGAATCTTTTTAAAACATATTTAATTGCATATGCTATTATATATGTGGAATCTAATAAACAAAATGAACTAACAAGCGAAATAAAGACAGACATATACAGAGAGCAAGCTGACAGCTGTCATAGGGTGCTGGGTGGGGATGGAGGATTGAGCAAAACAGAAAAAGGAGAGAAAGTAATCATTGACATGGACAATTGCATACCAGGGGAAGGGGAGGTGGGAAGAAGTGGAAGAATGTATAGAGAGGATGACGGATGGAGACTTGACTTGGGGTGGTGAACGCAATAAAGGTACAGATGATGTCTTGTAGAATTGTGCACCTTAAACTTGCATAATTTTGTTAACCAGTGTCACCCCAATAAATTCAGTAAAAAATAAAATTTAAAAAGAAAATGTAGGTGTTTAAATTTTTTTAAATTAAAAAGATTCCAACTTATCCACTACTTCATCAATACTTATTAACATTTTGTTGACTTTAGCTATTCTATGGATATAAAATGGCATTTCCCTAATCCCAAATGATATTGAGCCATCTTTTGTGAAGCATTTCCAGCATTAACATATCTTCTTTAGATAGATTTTTTCATATATTTCCCGTTTTTAAATTGTTTATCTGACTTATTATTGAATACAAGGGTTTCTTATATATTTTGGATACAAATCACTGATTAATAACATGATTTGATTTTTTTTATTCTGTGAGTTGTCTGTCAACTTTCTTGATGATTGAAGAAAAAAACTTTTCATGATGATAAAGTCCAATATATGTATTTTCCTCTTCCATTGCATTGCTTTCTCGTGCCATATTTAAGAAACCATTGCTTAATCAAGGTACAAACCAGAAATAGAACAGAACTCTCTCAGCCTGACAAAGGCTATCTATGAAAATTCAACAGCTGCCCTGGCTAGTGTAGCTCAGTGGATTGAGTGCGGGCCTGCGAATCAAAGGATCGCGGTTTGATTCCCAGTCAGGGCACATGCCTGGGTTGCAGGCCAGTTCCCAGCAGGGGACACACGAGAGGCAACCATACATTGATATTTCTCTCCCTCTCTCTCTTTCCTACCCTTCTCCTCTAAAGATAAATAAATAAAAAGAAAAATAAAATATTAAAAAAAAAAAAATTCAACAGCTAACATCATACTTAGTGGCAAAAGACCGAATGCTTTCTCCTTGAGGTCAGTACTAAGACAAGTATGTCCACTTTTACCATTTATATTCAACATGGTACTAGAGTTTCTGGTGAGGGCAATGAGGTGAGAAAAAAGAAGTGAATGACATCAGATTGGAAAGGAAAAGCTAAAACTATCTCGTTACAGATGAAATAATCTTACACTATAGAAATTCCTAACTAATTTGGTAAAAGCTATTAGAACTAACAAATGAGCTCAACAAGTTTACAGGACATGAGTCTATATACAAAAACCAATTGCGCTTCTATACACTAGCAATTAACAATCCAAAATGGAATGAAAAAATAAATAACTCCATGTACTAAAAGATCTAGAGGAATAAAATACTTAGGGATAAATTTAACCATAACAGTGTAAGATATGTGTACTAAAAACTAAAAAACATTGTTGAAAGAAATTAAAGATGATCAAAATAAAAAGATGAAAAATTATGGATGAGAAGACTAGTATTATTAAAATGGTAATATTCCTTAAAACACAGGAGAATCTAAATCAAATCAACCTTTGGCTAATTTATCTTGTGAGAACAGTGCCTCACATTTTCATTTGGACTCATCAAAACAGAGAAAATGTGGCATGTAATAATTCAACAGATTTTTATTGAAAAAGAATATGAGTTAAAAATTAAATATTTCCTCTTTCCAAGGCTTTTGTCAATTTACTACAGAGAAACTATTTTATTTTATCAAATCTAAGATGACTTTTAACTATAGATTGCATCTGAATTTCAGGGGAATTAAATTATGATAAAGACTTGCATCTTAGAATCAATAAAATCTGCTTGTATAAGCACGATTCCACGTATACTATTTTATCATACTTATCATAAGAGTAGTCATAAAAAAGATAGCATCTGATGGGGAAGATTAAGGATAGAATAAGTATGAATAAGTATGAACTGAATTTTGAAAACAAGATTTTCATAAGCAGTTACAAAGAGAGAAGGCATTGTGGTAACAGGAACTAGAATAAAGCAAAACATAGAGGAAGGAAAGTCTAGAGCATGTTAAGAGAAAAGCAAGAAGGCATTCATAAGCCACTAGTAGTTTGGGGGAAGAAAAATTACATTACAAAGATTAACCTGTCAACAATAAATAAGAATGATTTTTTTGAGAATTAGATACCAGGAAATTAGTTATTTAAAAATATTCTGGCCCTGGATGGTGTGGCTCAGTTGGTTGGAGGATCAACCCAAACCCAAAAGTTTACAGTTTGATTATTGGTCAGGGCACATACCTAGCCCTGGTATGTTCCTTGAAGCAACAGAATGATGTTTCTCCCTCACATTGATATTCTCTCTCTCTCTCTCTGTCTCTCTCTCTCTGCAATGAAAAAAAAAAAAATGTCCTTGGGTGAGGATAAAATAGAGTAAAATAAAATATTATGGGTTTAAGATGTCAGTATAGTGTCATTGAAAAAGTATGCCATGAGCCATTAGAAATATAATCAGAAGAGCACAAAAGAGCGATATTTAGGAATATTCTATGTAAGGACAAATTGAAGTGGTGAAAGTGATAAAAATAGTTAAGGAAAAATGTGGTGAAAAGAAAAAGGTAAGAACACAACTTTGAGGAATACTTCCATTAAGTGGTAGAAGACAGAAGAAAACCAAAAAGAAAATAAAATAAGGAGAACACACAAACAAAAGTTGGAGAGACTTTCAATGTGAGAGACATTATCAAATGTCAGTGATGGTCAGGTTGATGATCAAGAGAGAAGCCATTCACTTTGTAGGTAAAAGACACAGGTAACTTCTGCTGGAGCAATTTCAAGAAGAGAAGAGAAGCCACTTTAGAATTAGAGAATCTTACTGAATAAAAGTGACACCAGAGCCTTACAGAGCACATTTGACTCTTAATGAGTTTCTAGCTTTGGGATCAGAGTTCCCCCAGGAAGTATGATAAAAAAATTTAATGGTGGTGGTGGGGGAAATGCAGACAACTGTAATTGAACAACAATAATTTTTAAAAAATTAATGGAAAGAATGCACAGGACAATGAAATGTCTTCTAAATACCTAGGCAAGCATTTATCTACTTCAACAAACACTCATACTTGAGAATAAACACAAGAAAAGAAGATAGTCTCATCTCTAAGCAGAGTAACACTTTTAACATATTTTATAGGGAGAAAAACTCATTTAGTTTTATCTAACATTACTCTGACTAGTACGAAGTATAAGTGAATTGCTTTGAAGTTTGAAGGGAAAATGGAAATATCAATATGAAAGAGATAGAATGACAAATGTGTGAGAGAATGCTATAAACTCCAGTACTCAGAAATTAGGAGGAAGAACAAAGGCATGTGGTCTGGGAAGCTGAGAGGTGGTGAGGCATGGAGAACAGATGTAAGCTGTGTATCATTTCACATTCCTTTGCAGCTTCAGAGAAAAGGAGGGGAGATATGAAAGGATTGGTATGTCACGTGACTAAACATCCCCTAGACACCGATGGTTAAGAGCAGAAAAAAATCCACATAATGCTTTGGAATAAGAAGAAAGCACTTTAATAACAGATTCTAGTTCAGAGAATACATATAAATTCTGAAAGACTGTATAAGAAAGAGAAGACTTGACAGGAACTGACATTGGTTTTGTGAGTTGAAAATTACCTAGAAGGCAAGATACAAGAAAGCTTGTAAATCAGAACTAGAATTCTTCTGCTCTTGAAATTATAGGTCATGAAAATATTTGATTTATCCAGCCTCTAATGGTGCAGCCTGTCAGGCTAAAGATTACTTACATGAGTTGCTTACAATGAAAAATAATAACCCTATTAAATTTAGAAAGGTTTAAATGCATTTTGTTTTGATAGGATTAAGAAAGTCCTAATATTTTAAAAAAGAAAACTAACATTAATTTTCTGAGGGACCCAATTGCTTTAAATATATTTAAATAACAAAATAGCTACATTTATTTTTAACTAAGGATGTAGGAAAAAGAAAAGAATTCTTAAAAATATTTGCAAGTATTTGATAGATTTTAAAGTGTTGTTACTCCCTATTCTTTATTAATGTACTTAGAGTCTACTAGCAGGGGCTACAAAAAAAATTAATAGAGTATCTACTGCCTTTGCAAAAATCTAAGTTTATTGTCTGTCCTATACATCATTATTGCTTCCTTTTAGGAATTCCAGTGAATTGTTTTGTTGCTTATATTTTATCTGTATACAGTGAAATAAAAAGATACTAGAAAATTATATGTATTATAATTATTAAAATATCAAGACTACTTAACCCCATGTTTCCTATCTCTCCATACTGTCTGCTTGAGTCAGCTGGTAATAAGAGAGCAGAGAAGACTAATACTGGGAAATTGGATTCAGAGTAATCAATGCAAATAGTGCTTTTAGCTCAAGACATCAATGTTATAATAATCTATTAGCTGTCTTCCTGTATTATTTATGTTACTAAGGACATTCTTTTGTTTTCTAAGTCTACTTCTCTGACTAATCAACTGCGAACTTCTTTTACAATTGGGAAATGTTTGTCCCTGAATGAGGACAACTCTTTCAGAGTATCAGCATAATCTAGTAACCTAGAAGGTACTTACAAGTTCAATTATTACACCATGTAGTATTTCTTATCTTACTTTTTTTGACGAACATGCCTAAACACAGAAGAATTAATGTACAGACATTAACTCAAATATTTCTTTGAAGTCTCAAATAATATTTTTAAAAAACGAGTTTCATATTCTGTTCCCATGACACATTTTACTTTATTTTAATATATTCAATTTTTTAAAATTTGTATTCCTTTTTTGTTTCAGCCAGTTTACATTTAATACCATTCTGCACCAGTTTCAGATGCATAGCAAAGTGGCTGGAAAACCACGCACTCTACGGAGTGGCCCCCTGCTACCCCAAGCACCTACCTGGCCCTGTACCCAGCTATCTCAACTTTGTTGACTATATTCCCCATGCAGCAATCTACATCCTTGTGGCTATTCTGCAGCTACCAATCTCTACTGCCCAATCCTTCACCTTTTTGACCCAGCTCCTAACCCCCTTCCCTCTGACAACTGTCAATTTATTCTCTATGAGTCTGTTTCTATTTTGCTTGTTAGTTTATTTTCTTCATTAGATTCCACATAGAAGTGAAATCATATGGTATTTGTCTTCCTTTGATTGGCTTATTTCACATAGCATAATGTTCTCCAGGTCCATCCATGTTGTCACAGAAGGTAAGATGTCCTTCTTTTTTTACAGTCTAGTAGCATTTCATTGTGTAAATATACCACAGCATTTTTATCCACTCATCTACTGATGGACACTTGGGTTGTTTCCACATCTTAGCCATTGTAAACAATGCTGCAATGAACATAGGGGCCGTATAATTTTTCAAATGAGTGTTTCAGGTTTCTTCAGTTATATTCCTAGAAGTGAAATTGCTGGGTCATAAAGCAGTTCCATTTTTAATATTGAGAAAAATCTCCACACTGTTTGAATAGTAGCTACACCAATCTGCCTTCCCACCAACAGTGTGTTCTAGGGTTCCCTTTTCTCCACAGAACAGCATAAATGCTCCTAGAAAACATGCCACTTTAATGTACAGTTTCTGTACCTGAGGCTAACAAAGGGGTAAAGCACGAAGGGAACACAGTCTAATTTGAGAACAGATCCCTATCTGATCTAATTTACTTTTTTTAATAATTTAAATATCAATAGCACAATATACCCAGATTTGATACTTCACTGGAACTTTATGAACTTTCTCCATAATGAAACATTTTTGCAGATGAGTACACCAAGTAAAAGAAACCACATGTAAGGAATACATATAGGTCAGAGAGAAGAAAAGCATTCTCTAATTTGAACAAAAAATTACATTTTTTACATGATAAAAATCTATTAACTTATTAAACTGCCTAAACTCAAAGAAGACACTCAGGAAGTATTTAAAAAGTGAGAACAATGTGCTCCAATCAAATTTGGTCCTAATCTTCTGCTATGAAATGATCACATAGACCTCCCTCCATTGGTTCTTCTGCGGTCTAAATACGTTTCATAACGAAGGTCATGCAACCTTCCAATATATTAAAGATGTGCAAAGATTCATCAGGAAAGATTTTAAATCATCAAAACAGATTTTCCTCCCAAACTGATCATTAATCTCCTTAATCAACTGAGGCTTTTTTTTTGTTTTTGTAGAGCTGCTAATTATATATATCTGGAAGTCAATGTTCATTGTTTTGAACAAGGAAAAATTATTTATATGAATATAAATATGTATAATGTATTTTATGGTGTATATATAATATATAAATATACATATATGTACACACATTCCTTAACAATGAAAATGAGGTATTTATTGTACATAGTAGGCATTTATTTTATCAGGAGAAAGATTTATAAGCTATACAATGTTAAATTTTAACAAATTATTTTATCCTGCTTTGAGGTACCTATAGATCCTGTGGTTAAAGTTCATTTAAACAAGAGATTTTTAAACAGTAGGTTGACAGCCCAAGGTTTCATCGTTGTTCTTTCCTGCATTCTCTCCTCAGTTTTCTTCTCTCTCTTCCTTTACTTTCTTTCCTATCCCCTCAAACCCCAACACACTCACTTTCTATTGAGCGTTCTCCTCTTTTTCCTTTCCTCCTCCTACTACTACAAGTCATTTCATTTTCCTCCTCTAGCTCTTAACATCCTGGTCCTGCAGGAAAAAGATGTCATTGGCAGTATTCATTTCAAATGTCCCTATCAGTTCACAAACATACCCTTAAATAGCTTTAGTTTTCTTAAACCTTATGTGGAATATTCAATTCTCACTTCAGAGGTTACTTATTTTTTAATTCTATCTAAAATTTTGGGGAGAATATGGTCCAACATACAGCCTGGTCTGAACACTAGTCACATACTCTATTCCAGGTGCAGCTCTGATGAGTGGAATCTCATGGAACCTGACCTCAGCAGTGGGGAGATGCTCTCCAGAGAGGTGGAAACAAATGAAAGGATCTAATAAGGTTTTGTCATGTGACACCACCCTGCTATTTTAGTTTCCACTGTTTCCTTCCCCATTTTAACTAGGCAAAAGTAATGAGCCTTTTGTTTTGCAGAATTGCTCTAAAAACTTCTTCAACAGAAGTCCTTCTGGCAAAGTAGCATATGTTAATTCTACATATTCCAAATTCAACTGGCTATCACTAGGAACGGGCACACGGGGAGCTTTATCTGCTATTAAGTATTCAGTTCCTATTCCCTATCACCTGCAGTCATATACAGACATTCCTGAAGGCCTTTTATAGTAAAGATCCTCTAACGAAGCAATCGTGTTGAAAACACAAGAATAAAATTGAAATCTTTTAATTCCCACATAATCTTTAGTACTGTTTGAGGATACTATTGTAAGTTAAGAAACAGGCGACATTAACATCCTTAGTTTGGATCTCTATTTTTATGAACCCCCAGGTCAAAAGAACACCCATCCTAAATTCCAAATTTACATACTAGACTCAGTTAAAACTGCCTAGAAACCTTGTTGAATGCCAGCTAAACATTCAAGACAAAGGATTTACATCTGTCATTTTCTTTTTTCTTTTTTCCTTTTTTCTGTTCTACAGTGTTCACCTAAGGCACAGGACACTTTAAAGCATTCAAAATAGTACAATCTCATAGTTATTTCATGTAAAACTTTTTCTTCCCCTATTCATTTGTAGCCCAAGGATTACAAAAATTTTAATAATAAATTGCTATTCTGATTTACATTATTGGGTGCTTTGGACTTTAAATCCATATGTTTCTGACTGCTGTTTTAAGAAGTGATGTTTTCAGGATATCTCCCATTGTAGCTTTGAGCCAATCATTTACAGTTAAAACATCCAATGATTCAAATGATAATGTCTAAAGTGAAGTACAGCTTCAAATAAATTATTGTTGGGATACATTACATTGTAGAAGTAGTATACTCTTAAGTCACTTTTGATTGCATCTTTTGAAATATTTTCAAGATATTAACTTTCCAAATATTTTTAGGCATTTCAGAGCTGCTTGATTTTTATCATCCCTTCTCAAATATCAACGGACCTACTTACAAAACCAATAAAAGCAGGAATAACCTACAAGCCACACTATTGGTACTCTGGATTATGGCTATAGCTTTCTATTCAATATTCATTAGTCCCTGGGTTATTTTCTCTTATGCTATGACTATTGGGTAATATTGTATGAACTCTATTTTAATAGGTACAAACTGGGTCATTGAGAGCTCAGTTAATGGCAATAGAATGGTTAGAACAAAAATACTATTTTTCTCCATGTTATCTTTGTGCCTGCAGAATCTTCACTTGTGTTTTAGAGAACCAGGATGCTTCGAGATAATCACCCATAAAAGAAAAGCAAAGAACTATCTGATTAAACATAAAGGGATACATGCAGTAGACATCAGACTCTCAAATAGATACATACATGCAGACTCTCAAAAATCTCTTCAAATCCTAGGTTATGATCCCCAGTTGGGCAGGTTGGTTTCACTATCAATTTATGACCACTACCCTCAAACCAATACTACATATCCAGTTTGTGTTTCCCCTCTTCATACCTATAATTTTATACCTTCTTCATTTCCGATATACCTAACTTCCCTTTATCTCCATAACTTAGGTGATCTTGCAGCGTTCTTAATCAAGAAAATAAAGCTGCTAGATACGACATCCTTCATCTCTCCACCATACAAATCCAGGTTCACAATTTCTCTCCCTTTTTCTAATTAAAATAGAGAGAGCACCTGTAACCTGAACCCCTTCCCCTACGGTCTTTGCAGAGACTTGCTTTTGCCAATCATCTCTCTCTGAAGATCTTCAATTTTTAATCTGCTACTCTATTTTTGTGTCCCTGCCATCAGTATCAATGCATATCCACATATCTACATATCTATATCAATATCTATATCTATATATTATTTCTGCAGCTATTTTTCTACCTCTTTTCTTAAAAAGCATGCAGTCCAAGCAAAGAACTATTTACAATCAGCACCTCCTCTTCATCACCTTTTCTAAATTTTTCAGCCCACTCTAATGTGAGTTCCACACCACACAATTCATGATACTCTTCTGCTTTTGCTAAAGATGAAAATTATGTTTTGTTGCCTAACCTGTAGATGTTTTCCAGTCCTTGCCTTATCCGACTTCTGCATTAGTTTCTTAGGTTTGCCATAACAAATTACCCCAAAATGAGTAGCTAATCATGACAGAAATTTATTCATCCACAGTTCAGGAGGCCAAGAGTCCAAAATGAAGGTGTTGGCACAAGGTTGGTTCCTCGTGGCAGATCTGAAGGAGAAACCTTCCCATGCCTGTACCTAGCTTCTGTGGCCTCCAGAAATCCTTTGTGTTCCTTGATTTGCAAAGGAATCATTCCAATCTCTGTCTTTGTCTTCATATGACTTCCATTTGCATTTTTGTGTGTTCTCTTCTCTTCTTATAAGGATGCCAGTCATTGAATTTAAAGCCCACCCAAATTGTACACGACCTCATCTTTACTTGAGTACACCTATAAAGACTCTGTCATATTCACAGCTACAGAGAGGTTGGGGTTTCAACATATCTTTTTGGAGAACACAATTCAACTTACTACAACTTAACAGCATTCAACAAATTTGAAACTTCTTAAATTATACTTCTACTTTTTGGCTTCTGGAACATTAAACTCACCTGATTTTTCTTTCTGACTACGCTCTAATCTTGTTTAGGTGTTCATTTTTCCTCTATCCAACATCTATATTTCTTGAGACCAGAGTTCCAATCTGGGCCATTTCTGTTCTCCATCTATATTTACTTCCTAGGCAATCACATCTAACTCAGAAATGGAAAAGACCTCAAATTTCTATTTTTATCCAGATATCTCTTCTAAGCTTCAGACTACTCTTTCAATCTATCTATATGGATGCTATCTCCATTCAATGATTCATATTTCTAAGACAGTGTATCTAAAACTAACCTCTGATTTTCTACTTTTTATCTCTCATTTCTTTGATAAATTAAACTTTCATTCACTCAGGGATTTTAATGACAGAAACCTTGGAAATATTGACTTTTCCCCTTTCCTCGGTAGTTTTTCCAATCCATCACAAGTAATTACCAAGATATGTTGCTCAAACTTTTAATTTGTATTTCAATTCCATTTACTTCATATCATTTCTCCTGACATAATTCAGTTCAAATCTCAAATATTTATTATTTGGAAAACTGAAAAGCCTTGATAAATGATTTTGTTTTCTACATCTTTATGACCTTGCAAGTCATTTTTCTACAACAATGAGATTAAATTTGAAAAATATATCAAAACATTTAACAAGGCTGGTGAAAAATCTTTCCAGAGATTTCCAGTGCATGTGGAATAAAATCCCAAGTATTCAATTTCTCACCAATTTCCAAGACATCCTCAGAATATTTTGAAATCTTTTCTCAAAAATGCCACTTACATAGATCCTCCAACACACCATTCACACAATCTGGGACATTCATTTTCTTCATACTTCATCTCCTGACCTTATCTTACATCTTCCAGCTTTAAATTAAACATTATTTCCTTAATGAGGTCTTTTCTAATAATGAAAGTACTACCCTTATAAAATTAGTCCTTCTGTTATATTCTCTCACATAATCCAATCTTCCTCAGACTGTGTACAGTAATTTGTAATTACTATATGTTTATGTATTTTAAACTATATTTGTTCTAAAGTTATAATGGTTAAATATTAAGAAAAAGGCTTTAATTGGATTACAAATCAAAATAACAAAATCCTAATCTTGACTCTACCATTAAATAACTTGAACAGGATGCTTCATCGGTTGGGGTCTAATTGTTCTCAACTGAAAAAAAAAAAAAAAGATTTATTTGGAGAAAGTGGCCTCCCAAATTTTACTGTGACTCAAAAATTCAGCCATTCTATGACCCTATAAATACTCTCAAATTTAAGAAATAATCAACCAACCCTAAGATATAAAACAATCTGAGATGGCTGCTACTTGTG
Source organism: Glossophaga mutica (assembly GCA_039655065.1). NCBI lineage: Eukaryota > Metazoa > Chordata > Mammalia > Chiroptera > Phyllostomidae > Glossophaga > Glossophaga mutica. Next base: position 166,437,326 of record CM077304.1, on the reverse strand, counting down.
CTGGGCTTAGAGATTCCCAGGCTGTGAATTTAGGATGGCTATTGTTAGTGCTGGGCTTGGGGCTGGCTGAGTTCAGCTGTTGCTTGTTTGGGAGGATTTAGGAAGTTTTGCAGCATGAGCCAAGACCAGCCTTTCCTATGGACAAGCAGCTTGACTGGTCCCATAAGTTGGGTGGGACAGAGTCTCTGGGGTCTCCAAGGAGGTCAAACAGTGTTAGCCATGTTGACGGACTCTCAAATATGGCACCAGCTTGCCAGCTCTGTGGCTTGGACTGGATGGATGTGGTTTCTTTAATTACATGGTTGTCAAACTTTCATTCAACTCAATTTCTGATAGTTTTGAGTGGTGTCATTCTATATTTTAGTTGTAATTTTGATTTGGCTGTGCAAAGACATAAGCCATGTCTGCCGATGCTGCCACCTTGACCAGAAGTCCCTGGCTGCATACTGGGCACTTGGTGGTGGGCATCTCCCCAGGAACAGGTGCGAGGGCTCCTCTACCACATTCCCATGGGATGCTGGTGCTGCTCCACCTGTTTGGCCAAGGCTGTCTGGGGGGCTCTAAAGGACAGATCAGCCCCATGAGGCCTCTGGGGTCTCCCCAGAGGGTCAGCTCACCCAATTCAGCCACATGAGTAACACCCCAGGAGGAAAGGGAGGTTTCTGAAATGAAAACACTACTCAGTCTTCTCAATTGGGTCTGCGGCCAGGACTGAGGCTCCAGTAGGGGCCACTGATCCCATTATCAGGGAGCAGTGAAGATGCCCCACACGTCCCACAAGAAGACAATGGGGCTGCAGCCTAGGTGGCAGGACCAAACCAGAGGTGGAGCAGATCTTGGAGACCTTAGCTCACTGCTGCCCAATGCCCTGGCCTGCCCCTTCCAGTATCAAATTTATTCCAGCCACACATCTATTAATGGAACTTATTTTTGTTCATTTTGATTTAGAGAACAAAATTTTGCTTTTAGTAATCAGCAAAATCAATATCTTTATAACATGTACAATTGTATTATATTTCTAATAACATGAATTTTAAAGCATAAGGAGATTGTTGCTAAATAAAAGATGAATAACTGTATTTTCATATCTCTTTCGAGAAGGTATTTCTCACCACACTCTCCATTCTTTGCCTCTAAAGCATACACTAATTTAAAGACAGCATGGATGGACCTGGAGAGCATTATGCTAAATGAAATAAGCCAGTCAGAGAAAAAAAGTACATATGATTTCACTCATATCTTGAATCCGAACAAAAGAAACTAACAACAAAATAGAAACAGACTCATAAATAGAGAACAGACTGACAGCTGTCAGAGGGGATGGGGGTTGTGAGGCCTGGTGAAAATGGCAAAGGGATTAAGCAAAAAAAAAAAAAAAAAAAAAAAAAAAAACCCTCATAGACACATCACAGACACAGACATCAGTATGGTGATTACAGGAGGGAAAAGAGGGTGGGAGGGCAGTAGAAGAGGGTAAAGAGGGGATAAAGGGTGATGGAAGGAGACTTGACTCAGGGTAGTGAACATACAATATAATACAGAGATGATATATTACAGAATTTTACACCTGAATCCTATAGAACCTATTAACAATTATCACCCCAATGAATTCCATAAAAAAGAAAAAGAAAATAAATGCATTATATCCTAATCTTTTATCAATGTTCTTTTTTAATTTTAAATTTTAATTATTACCTACCACACCTTATTAACTCTTATGTAAATCTCTTCTTTTAGAAATATACTTTTATGCACCTTGTCCACTGGTTTGTCAATGTGAATAAGATAGATATTACCAAAAAAAAGAAAAAAAGTAAAAGGAAAGGGGAAATTTTATTTGGTTGCTATATGTGAGAAAAGAAATTGATTACGCATTCCTCTTTATTTAAGAGATATATCAGTACATAGAGTTAGAGTCTGTTCTCATTTAGTCTTTTCATTTGTGGTACTCCATATTACATGAGAGCACATCTATTTGAATCTCTTTAATATTCATGATCCTCTCACCAGCCTAAGCAAAAGAGCTAAAGCATTTGATAGCAATCTGAAGAACTTGATTAACAATGTACTAATCATCAGTACCATTGACCTGATTCAAAAATGTTTTCAATTCATCCATCACTTTTATAACCAAAGATGATTGCATTACTTTACCATTTTTTATTTAAATAAAACCACATGAGCTGAAAATATCCAACTATTTCTACTAAGTGAACCTTTCAATAATCGTTATTTAAAACTAAGTTTTAAAGTGATCTATAATGACCAACGAGTACTTGAACATAGGAAACCCTAGAGCACAAGTGGTCTGCAGTAAAATCAATTCACTGACTTCACATCACTAAATGTTAAATTGTGCTAAGGAATTAATTTTGCAATAAATTGTTATTGTTGTTAAAAAATCCAGCTAAAGGATATTACTAGGAGTAATTATCCATACATTAAAATGCACTGAATATAGAGTGCAAACTATAATTACTTCCAAAATTGCTTATCATTCAAATGTTAATTTTGAGGATTTCATATTTATAGCCATAACTACTTTAAAAACTCAATAATATATTTTAATATATCCTAAGAATATACTACTGTCACAGTAAATTTAATAATAACTTAAAATATAAACATACACTAATATATCACTTTTGGACTCCACTATGAATTATCGGCATTACATTAATATGATATACTGCTCTAGAGGTGAAAAAAATGGCCTTTTGTGTTAAAATATCACTGAGAACTGAGTTTATTAGTAAGCATGTGCAATATTATATATTTTTAGAAATAAATAGCCCTCTGAAATTTAAGATGTCTAAAAATAGCAATATCATTCTCCGGACAGATTAAAACATATCTCAATATTAATTGGTCCAAAGGGATGAATAGTTTTTCCCTTTCCTATGCACCTGCTCTTCCACATTTGTAAGTACCAAACTACATTTAAATGTCATATTGAGTAGCACACCTGTTGCAAAGTGATTTTACATTAGTTCCAAATATTTTCATTCTCCACTTTATGTTTCCCTGAAATTTGATCATAAGGACAGTTTAGACATTATTTAATATATTTAGAATATCATATATGTTTAAATTATTACTTAGAGTGGCAAACCATTGGGAATAGTAATGTAAGAGATTCCAATTTGTTTAAAAGTATATTCTAGCTTTGACTGTGAGAATTTAATTTTTCAAAAAATTATTTTATGGATACTTTGGCAGAGACTACACACATGTGATTGCATGAAAGTAAAGAGAATGAGGTACTTAGTGGAGCAGATAATATCTCTGTGCTCTGAGGACCTGGCATTTCTGGGAATCATGCCCTTTGAGTGCATATAAACACATCTTAAGAAATCAAATATACCAAATTTAAATAATTACTGTTAAGGTTATTTTCTTTTTACTTCCAATACAGTTATTTAAAAGAAAAGTCTCATGAGAAATTTTTATTCAATTAATTTTAGCTATTTATAACAAAATATTTTCAATGTATAATTAATTAGTAGAAGTCATTTCAATAACAAATACTGAATGTCAGTATTTACTGTACATAAAACAATATATCTTTTAAATTCCCAGAAGCATAAAAATCTTGTGGAATAGTTAAATAATCTACATTACGATTCATTTCTTGATGTAGTTAGATCTGTCACATAATTTTTTTTATATTCTTATTGAAAAGTGTGAGTTCTACCTTGGAGGAAATTTTCAAGAAAAAAAAAACACAGCCTATCTGAAAAAAGCAAAAATGAATATAATGAAAGCATTAGGACTATATTCCATAACTTAAAATTAAATAAAAGTGGATTAAATAACTGGACATTTCAGATATGACAGTAGATAAATTTCTTTGTTTTCCACATTGTTTTATCTATACTAATTAAAGATGTGTCAAAGAAATATATTAAAATTTTATGCAAGTAACTTAGTAAGGTTTTAATATTTTTCTATGATTAGACTATGGTATCATTGCTATGTGGAAATAGTGATACTGAATAAAATATTTTGATATTTTGATTTAAAAATAAAATGTTTTGATAAAATGTCTTTGTACATGAATGAATTTGGAAAATAAGGACAAAATATTTTGTGATTCCCCTAAATAATTAAAACAGTCAGCAATCTAAGCCTCCTTGGTTGTCCCAAAATGATTAATCTCAGTAAGCCCATGATTAATAACTGCCTTGTGGATGATGAGCTAAAGTATAAATATGCAATAAGTGTATATGGTATAAAAAGTTCCCAATGTTACTTGTAAAATTTCTGCAAAGAAACTGCCACTGAATTGCCCTCTTGGTCAAGTTATTTATTGTACTAACTATGTGGAATAGAAAACTAAAAATCTAGATAATTAAAAAAAGAAAAACGAAAGTACAAATAATTTTATCAGAATCATCCATTCTCAATGATTAAGAAGTTGGTCAAGGCTAAAATGGAAAGTTGGGTTTCCAACAAGTAAACCACTATTCACTTTTCTTTTACTTTCAAAATGTTTGGAAACACAAATACATGCAAGATATACATGTATATATGTAAATGAGCATTAACAAGAAGACTTGCTCCCTAACTGGTGTGGCTCAGTGGATTGAGCACCAGCCTGTTAAACAAAGGGTCACTGGTTCGATGCCCAGTCAGGGTACATGCCTGGGTTGCAGGTCAGGTCCCCAGTAGGGGGCACATGACATGCAACCACACAGTGATGTTCTCACCCCCTCTTTCTCCTTTACTTCTCCCTCTGTAAAAATAAGTAAATAAAATCTTTAAAAATAAAACAAAAAAACTAGCATTCTTTTTTTATATAAAAGGATGGAAACCATCTAGCCTAATGCTGGACATGAACTGCTATGACAAGCAACTTGGTTATGTCTTGTAAGTTTCCTCTGGCCTCATAGTAAAAAAACAGACCAAAATAATACTTTAAAGAAAATAAGCCAAAAAAGAAAATATAAAATGATTCAAAGGTTAGCTATTTGGAACTAAGAGCAAATATTGGCACAGGATGAAATATAACTTGATCTCCATGGGGATGGGGAATAATATATGCAGCAATTTCTATAATTATTACTTGTCTTGGAACTTTTTTATAAGCTACTTTAGATAATAATTTAAATTATTCTTCTGATGAGGCATATGCTCTTGAATCTCACTGGAAAAAGGTAATCCATAACTCTGAGCTGAACTAGAACATTAGACAGGTTTAATGGGAGACTGAACAACTTTCTGGTCTGCACCTGTAGTTGATACCTACATTACACTTAAAGTTATGATTAATAGAGTCCATTTGTAATCACTAAAACAACCTTCTATAAATTGAAATTTTTAGTTTCAAATAGCTTTGGGGGCATTCAGGTAAATACAGCATGAGTTTATAATTAGTCTGACATTTCTAGACACAATTAACTTGCAGATTTAAATACTTGATTTACATATATAAATATCATTCAGCACTGACAATTCTTAATCTTCCTTTGGAAAATGTAGCTTCATCATAAGTCATTCTTTGGTGGATATTCATTTAACTCTCCTTATAGCTACACACACATATTTGTGACATTCAGGAGATCTTTTCTGAACCATTAAAAAAATTGCTAAGCAATAGGTTTCCTGGTCTAGTAGTCTCACAGATTTTATGTGACTTTAAGATATAAATATAAACACTTGAAATCTCTTAAAAACTATCAAATTAATTTTATTTTATAGATTTATTTTGCACATTCTCTAACATCTTTTCATGTTCTTACCAAGCATGCACTTTTCACTAGTTTATATGTTAGGTGTTTCAAAACCTGAATATTGGCAAGTCACTTGTGAAGTTATTTTTAGTATGGCACTAAAAAAATAAAGATATTAAATCAAAATCATGGTCTTTATTCAATCCTAGAATATACATTTATTTAATGAACTAAATATTTTTCATGGAAATAGATGTTATTTTCTACATGTGACTTTACCAACTGTCTCACATTATTTACTGTCATATTTGCACATACTTCTTTTGTTAAATGTTCAAAATATATATGGTGCAACCTATCTGTAAAGTGAATGAGTCAGAAAAAAGAAAGGAACAGAAATATCAAATAAACCACAGAAATAAAACTCCAATTTATATGAATGAATATATGAAGTAAACACTCAGTCACTGATACCCCAAAAAATGCATCTCTTTAGACAGCTATTGTGTACAAGCCATTTATTTCCCATTATTTTAAGAAAGTGTTGCTTAAATGGGGGTATTTTTGTGCCATAAAATGTTTAAATTGAATAGATTTAATTTTACGTCCAGTCAAATGTGTAGTTGTCAAGCATTTAATGCTGAAATGCATTGCCCTAAGAAACTGTATTTTAAAGCTGTTTGCCTTTTAAATTCTAGCAGTGTATATCTATTTGTCTAGCCGCCATCAAGGAGACTATTGTAGCTGGAGGCGTCAGTAGGAAGACAACTAAAGGGCTACATCATGTCAAACTCTCAAGTAGGAATTATTGCCCTTTTTGCCTCAGTTCCCAGATGTATTATGTCACCAAATCACATCACAGTGTAATCAAAGATGAATAAAATATTTTTTCTTTACCTTAAATGCTTTTGCTGTCAATTACAATCAAAGGACATGATTTCAGGTCTGTCACGTTATGAGGCTCTTTTTAACTGATGACTAAAGCTGTAATCTACTAAATATAAAATGAATCAGAAAAGTCTTAGAATGATTTTGCTATTAAAAAGAAGAATGTTTTTTTCTCCCACAGGGGACGGAAAAGTAATTGGTCTTTAAAGAATGAAATCAAAGATTTTTTTTACAAGATCCCTTTGGTTTGGATTTGGTTTTCTTTCTTTTATGCTTTCCTTTTCCTGCCTTGATTTTAAACCTTCAGTTGCAACACTGGTCTGGGGGTGTGTGTGTGTGTGTGTGTGTGTGTGTGTGTGTGTGTGTGTGTGTGTGTGTGTTTGAGGATAATACACATAGCACTCTAATCCAAACTATATAGCTTTTTGTAAATATTTTATTAGCCTCTTCTTTTCATATGTCCAAAACTTTCTTGTCATATTACTGCTGATTTGGTACCCTGTAATATTAGTGGTAATTTTGCTATAACTCTAACTTCTAGGCAGTTTTCTGGCTTGATTATATTATTAACCATAATCAAAAACATTTTCCAAGAATGATTTTAGCTTGGTAGTAGGGGTTGCTTCCTTTGATCTTCTTCGCATTATTTTATGATACGTTGCTCCTCATTTACACTACAAATGCTGGCAAAAATGAAAGTGGCATCTCTGCTAGCATACCTGATAAAACAAAATAACTGGCTCAGCAGTCTCTGCCAGTGCCTTTCTTTGGTGAAATGCAGGTTGTTTATAATGGACGAGAGAGGCTTAAAATGTAAATGTTGGCCATTGTGAGAAGCTTTATAGAACTTGTTGTGAACTTCTGACTCTAAACTCAATTAAATTTTTCTTATTTCTATATTTAATATTTAGGTATATATTTGTGCAGTTAAGACACCTCCTCATGTGTCACACCAAATATTATTTCTGAGTGCTCATATAAAATGTTCCTAGGAAATGTAAGATATGGATGCAATGTATACAATCTTAATTTATTACACCCAGAATTTCTCATAAACATCCCCATGGCACTATCCTTCCCCTTTATCTTCCTCACTATTTATTCACCAAAGTGAGAAATATATAGTTCCCTGTGTTGCCATATCGTCTTAAGAGGTTTTTATTTCTTTACGGTGGGAGAGAGGAAATAGCAAGACACTTGTTATCCAGTATTTTTCTGTCATTCAGCACATGTTTGAACGCAAACACATACAGAAGCAGAAATATCATATTGAGAAAAAAGTTTGGAATCAAGCACTGAAAAAATCTGTAATAAATACAAATATTGTGTCATATTTTATTCCAGATGCTACTGCTTCAAATCAGTTAGAACAATACATCAGATGCAGCAATAAACCCACGTGTCCTGTAAGTACTTTGGCAAATGACAGATTGCTTAATGCATTACAAAAGAAATCTCTGAAAGAGAGACATAGACAGGGCTCTGCTTATGATTTTGTCATTGGTTATGTGATCTTGAAGTTTACTGTAACATTTTCAGTTTTCATGTACATGCCCCTAAAACATGATGAGTATTAGACTAGTTAGCAGTCCCAACTGTTCCAGAAGCTAAAGAAATCATACAGTGTTAGAGCCACAAAAATCTTACACACAATTTGGTGCGATCCCTGTTGTCAGTTCACAAATGAAGAATAAAGGGACAGGATTCATGATGCAAGGCAGAAGAAAGCCATTGCTAAGCAATTCTACATCAAGGATTCTCTGAACCAAAATGACTGAAAACAGTAGCATCAAGCTTTGCAACTAAATTAAAGTGTCTAGACAAATAAACATGACTAACTTTAAAAAAAATCTTAAATGCATAACTAGTATCTAAATATATTATTATTGAAAAACAAAACCTTTCATATAAGGCTACACTCCCTTGAATTACCAAATCACATTTCAGTCTTCTTTACTGAACTCAATGCCACCTGAACAAAGAAAAAATAGTGCATCAGAATAGTTTGTTTTCTTTCAAAATTTTTATGTGTGTGTGTATGCCTGTATGTATGCATGCGTGTGTGTGTACATTCCCTGTGGGGGAAATTTTACTATTTGCAAGGGAACTTAAATATCATCACAAATTCAGAAAATCCTAACAATGGACTGAATCCTAACATCATGTATATGGACTGATGATAAGCAGGAAATTTTTGAAAACAGTATAAACAAAAGTAGTCTTCTTACATGTGCACTTATTTTTTTCTAAACTACTGGATTCAAATCCTTTTTAAAATACATTTTAATGCTAGGACTTTTAAAAATTGTTTAAGCTCTCTGAGAACCCATCTTTCCCTATGTATAGTGAAAGTAATATTACCCTCCCCATTGAGTTCCTTTGAGAATTAAATAAAATTAAATACCCAGGATAGCACTTGGAACATAATATTTACTTGTAATATGACTTATATATATTTTATTGCAATTAATTATTTCTTCCCATAAAAATTTTGGTTACTGGAGGAATAAAGAGACAGTTCATTGTGTTATTCTCACGATTTTGCACAGTCCAGGTAACATTTTGTGGGCATACAAAAACGTTTGATTGGTTGGCTGCCTGGATGAATGCATGGATTAGCAAATGTGTATACAAGCCAAGTGAAGAGGGGAACTAGCAATTGTTTGGTAAATTTATCAAGTTACACTTAATCAATATTTCCAAGCTTTCATTATTCCTCAATATCATCTGAATGATTTTTGCCATATAACAGATTTTACACATCAGTGCTTCCCAAACTTTATTCCACCAGATAACAGAGTCACTTGGGTTTACCCACCAGGCTGCTCAAGAGCAGAAGCGAGTGAAGAAGAGAGAACCACCACTGTCCCAAATGTACCCAGGGCCCCAGTGACCTCGGGAGATCATTGCTAACCAATCATAGCACATCAGTCTCACAAATGGAGCAGGAGGCTCTGAAAACTGATTCATCTATTATTTATTAAAATGACTTTAAATATTATGTTTAGAGTTAATCTTATCCTAAGTACTAGTATCTGTGAAATCACAGGTATTATGATCTAGTTTTTGTTAGTACCAAGCAACAAACAACCTTAATATTCTTGGTGGTTTAACACACATGAATGTATTGCTTGTGCTGCATATCCCCAGAGGGCTGGAATGTTCTCCAGAGCCTCTGATTCATGCCGACCTCACTCAGGGACTGAGGCTGAAGGAGCCTCCTCCATCTGGAATAGCCCTGATCACCATGGTAGAGGAAGACACTGTGATGAATTGCATGTTCATTAGGAAAAATTTCTGCCCCAACTTTCACTGGACACAGAGGCTTCATGGACATAATAAACATCAAGGTTGTGAGGAAATGCAGTCTTAGCTACATGCCGGACAGGAGGGGACTGAAATACTGACAAACAGCCTTAATGATTGCTCTTTATTTCCTTTTATTTTTCTTTTTCGAATATGATAGAGGCCTTATGTAAGGGATTATGTATAAATGTAAGCCTATCAAAACTAATAAAATCATTTTTATAAAAGATATTCAGAATATAATAATGCTATTTCAGCCACTAATACAGAGGCAGAGAAATGTTGAAGTAACTTTGTAATAAGATTTGGGGCTTTATTTGCAAAGTCAATGTTGTACCTGGATTAGCTTTGCTTTTCAGTGTTTTTACCCAACTATTATCTACAAACTCTAAATGAGATTTTCAAAAGTCCAAGACGTCTTCAACACAATTGTACATAAAAGCACACACCTGTTTCTTAAAGATTTGGTAACTTCTTTAGCCAAGTGTGGGTTCATGCAAGCAAAAGTACACTGTTGCTCTAAATGTATTTCACTGAGCACGCCATGTCTCTAAGTGGCAGATGCGGCTGTCCCATGGACTCGTGGCAGGCATAGCACAATCACAGCCTTTTCACTGCTTTAACCAGAATATCGTCACCAGTCCTACAATGACCCCACCTTACAGAACTAGCATGCTATACTGAAGTAATTATTTAGTGTAGGTCAGAGTATTGTGACTGGTTAATAAAGTGTAATTAAATTGACAAAGCCATATAGGTTGTAGGTAAACAAATGAATACTATACAAATTTATTTAGACAAAAATTATTATAAGTAGAAATGAGTTAGGATACCGTCTTCAGTTTTTAAATTAAAAAAAGATCCAAATAGGTACAGGCACAGCATCACATTGCAAAATATCCAGATATTTTATTGAATGTTTTGCTTTTCCTTTGGATGTCTTAATGCTTCCCCATCTTGTTCTGTAGAAATTACATAAAAATAGCTCATTCTCTCCCACATACAGTGTCTGCACTGACAGGTGGCAGGTGGGAAGGCAACTCTAAAAGCAACGTGCCCCTCTATTTCTAAATGTCCTGTAGCATACCTTGATGATACACAGTATGATACAAGAAATGTGCCCTAACTCTTCAATATGGCAGCTGATCTCCATTTCATACACAAACAGATATGAAACATGGAGACCCGATGGAACACATATCCTTCAACCTGGTAAATGGAGCTAGATTAACAAAAATATTTTAAAACAGCCAATAATTATAAAAGCATTGCTTGCCATTGCATAATTATTTAATAAACCATAAAACATACAACTGTTATTCAGTCACAGAGGCCCTCTTCACGCTGCACCATATGGCTAATGGCTTCGATCGTGCATCACACCATACTGAGAATTCCTTCTCATCATACTGTATTGGCTACAGACTCAGTTTGTGGCTAATGCATGTGTTACCCTTTCGCTGCATGTTTATTTTATGAGAATGCGGCATCTGTTTTGGTGTTGATTCTGAAATGATAAACTACTATTTTTAAAACTTAACTAGTAAATTACCTCAATATTAATTTTCCAAGATGGATTTTTAAATATAATTTTTGTTATCTTTTCCCCAGTTGTAACTCCAAATTCTGGTCATTTGCATTTTGATAAATGTCAACAATGGAAGTCTACATTTACTTTAGTGTCAATGGTAGATATAAAAATCTAAATTAAATTATCTATGGGCATCATTTGAGAACATTTAACTGGGAGATTTCTTCCCGGCATGTACTGCAGGGTGGTGACAGCAAGGCTCCAGGAGTCCTACATCATTTAGTCCCAGAAACTCTATCTTTCACATTCAGTCTCCAAGAGCATCTCAGTGAGCCTAACATAGCAACTTTTTACTGAACATCACCACATGTTGGGGTCTTCCAGATACCTGTATGTCTTCAACATATTCTTCACTGAATGAACATTAACTGAGTAATACATATTTTTGGTTTTGAGGATAAACATTTTTAAATAGCAGAGTGAAATGTTGCAAAATTAACTTATCAATTTAATTTTCAAACATCAGACCAACTACTTGGTCAATTTATTCAGATTTGACAAGCATGTAAACTGAATTTTTTTAACTTTCCGGACCAGATGTTTTGGCACTGGCTTTAGATTCAGAAACGATGTGGACGAGAGAGGCAAAATTATCCTTGGGACTAAGGAGCTTAGCCATTTTATCTGAACAATAAAAAACACAAAGTAAAAAGCTAATGATCAGCACCACACTCCTGGAAATAAAGGGAATGTAAGAATGTACATTTTCTTTGATTTGAGTTTTTTAAAAAACATATAGTTTCAATTTTATATTGGGAAAGCCCATTTCTGATTGACATTTTCTGTTTCTAAACATTAACAATGTTGCAAGTTAGAAAAAAATATTTACCCTCTTGGAATTTGTTGATGGCAGATATGTTGATGACAGAAATTAGCATGACTGGTGCTGAGCAGAAAATCAAGATGATTACTCCTAACACGTCCCAGCTATTAAAAACCCAATGTGTTCATTTTGTATTTCAGCCAACATTTTAATTTATTTTATTTTATTAGTTTCTTTTACTTTTTACTGAATTTATTGGGATAATACTGGTTAACAAAATTATACAGGTTTCAGGTGCACAATTCTACAACACATCATCTGTACCCTATACAGTGTGTTCACTACCCTAAGTCTTCTACTATATTTCAAGGGTGAGTGGAATAAATGAATATTTTCCTTGTTAAAAGAGGACTTATTTAACAAAGAGACAAATTTGGATACTGCTTTAGTTTGAGATAAAAGGTCCATATTCATAAAAAAATCACATATAAAATCATGGAATTAAATGGACAAAAGCCTCTTGAATTAGAAAGCAAAATAATGCTAATATAATATTCCCTGATGCAACAGAGTATTCTGACTGGGGACACCTAATTGCTGGGTAAAAATTACATTCATTTGTGTGTTTCTTTATAGTCAGTTCTAGAACTCCAGTGAACCCTGGTTCACTCTTAGTCAATTATTACATTTCAGGAAGTCTTTGGAATTAATTAATTAATTAATTAATTAGTTAATTAACTGAGTCAGTTTTAAATTTCAGTTTAAAAAAGAATAAAAATCACAAAAGTACAAATATTATCTAACTGTCCAAACTGACAATTAACGAAGCATTCATGTTTTTCATAACTGATTTAATCTATTTCTACATGACTTTTGTTACAAAAAAATGCCTCTCCATACTAAAAAAAATAAAAATAAAAATAAACCTTTTTTCCAATATAATCAGCTTTGTTAGATATAACACATCCTGCTTAATTTGTAGATTGGCAGTGGGGAAATCATTTGTTTTAAGATGATGATCCCTATTTTTATGAAGCTTTGTTGCTTCTTTTTTCACCAAGCTATGAATACAGCTACATTTTTTTAAGTAACCAATGATAACCATTATCATGTGTTGCATTTATCTGGTGTCAACTTTCTCCCTTGTTATTTGCTTAAAGGAATGAAGAAAATCCTTGTTTTATTCTTCTCCCCACCCACCCCTTCCCTGCAGTGAGCAAGAAGAGAGCTTGCAAATATCACATAAAATGGAAAGTTTGGGTAACTTATCATCAGAGATGAGTTGCTTGCCCTGGTATTTTTTTTCTTTACGGAGACTAAAAATAAATTTCTACTGTGTTTAAAGAAGCACATTTAACTACCACAAGTCCCTAACATTTAACTGGGTTACAAACTAAGATTTGTGAGGTCTGGCTTCTTGGCATCATGTAATTTCATGGCAACTGATCCTATAGAGATGCCAGGTGTGCAAGGGCACCAAAATGCCCATAGTAAATTAGTTGTTTCAATGCAACTGAGAGTACCCTGGTGCCCATGAAGTGTTAATTCACTTCACATGAGTGAACAGTCTACTTCCAGACAGCAGTTTCCCCATCTGGGCTCACTATAGAGTTGGTCCATTGTTAATAAAGCTTTAGCTCTCCAAAGGGTCCTACTTTTGATGCACCATTTTCAGAGTCATTGTCTTATTGTTTGGTGCATTAATATCATGGTTTTTTTCTTTTAACTCATTAGAGAATTAGGACTCATTTCAATGAAAACATTTATTCATTGGTAACATCAGAAAATTTCACAACAATTGTATGGTCATTTCTTATCCTTCTCCAGGTTTTCTCAGACATTTCCAACAAATGACACTTGGAGAAAGAACAGACTCAAGATGCAAACTCTCCACTGAATACTGTACACAAACTCACAAAAAGAAAAAAACTACTGAGTTTTAATAGCTGGGTAATAAGTTTTTTTAATTGGCCTACTCTACTTTGGTGTATTCTGTGTTACTTTTTGCGTATTTTATCCAAAGTTCATGCTGTGATATTGCCTCAATGAACCAAAAACAGGGAAATACACAGCCTGGGTATGCATAAAATAAAACAATTTGCACTTCCCTCTCCTGATGATTTTGTTCTTTATAGAGCTAATGAGATTTTTGAAAAAGACACTAGGAAAATCAAAGTTAGAATAAAAAACTTTTATTATTATAAATTATCTCACATTTTTGCAAACACACTCCTATTTCTTCATCCTCATTCCTTAATCATGCAATTAAAATATGTTATAATGACATGACCAGTGTGGTTCAGTTAGTTGGGCATCATCTCACAAAGCTAAAGGTTGCCTGGTCATTTCCAGTCAGGACACATGCCTGGACTGTGGGCTCAGTTCCGAGTCAGGGCACATACAGGAGGCGGCCAACCGATGTTTCTCTCTCACATCAATGTTTTTCTCCCTGTCTTTCTCCCTCCCTTTCCCTCTTTCTTAAAAAAATAATATGTGAATATATATTATTACTATATTTTAACAATAATACTTATATTAAAAAGCTACATTTTCCTATGATGTTTTGAGTCAATAACAAGTTTTGATTTTTTTTTTTTTTGGTTAGTGTTTTAGAGAAAATTTGATTTTCTCAAGAGCTGACAACCAAGCCAACAGGTTAAAACAATGTTAGCATACAAATTCTTCAGTGGGTATTAAATTTAGAAAAATGACATTTTCTGTCCACCTCAATTAGAGAAGCTATTTTGTATAATAGAGTATTCTGCCAGGTAATGTACCGTATATTCTATTTGAGGTTGCACCATATTTTATCTACTTGCATATAGCTGTGAATATATCTACAGTGCACATTCATTCTTTCAGAGATATATTTGCAAGGACAGTATGAAATGGGGAAAATGCAAAATCTCTCTGAGATGGAGAAGATACCCCACTGTGAGGAACGTGAGAATGGAAATATATGAGGTGTGACAATAAAGTAATGAAACTAATTTACTTGTGTGGTTCATAAACTAGCTCTAAAGTCACTTCCATGAATGGAGTTCCAAAAATGCTCTGAGCAGTGGCAACCCTACAGAAATCAGCATAACAGCTTCCAAGTCCAGGGCAAAAGGTGCAACACACATTTGGATATTAACATTTGCATATATTTGTAAAAAATACCCTCTTAAAAGTCTCATTTTATGAAATCATTTCAGAGCTAATCTTTCTGAAATTCCATGGCAAACCCATCATAAAGTTCTTTGAAATGCTTTAAAGCTTCAAGTATTATTCACACAATTATTCACATATAGTGAATAGTGTATATAGCATGTTATAACATATTCTGGTGAGGTTGCATAAAAGGGTGTACTTGTTCTTTTTATCTAACCTTAATATCAGGAGTATGAATAGTTATTTTCTATAAAACATTTTAAGTAACTTGAGAAGGAAATGGAATAGTATCCATCAAGAAGTATCAATGGACCAAGGAGAATCCTAGTATGTAAGGTTTTCAAACCAGAACTACACATGAGGAAAAAGAAAATAACATCTCCATCCTGATTACCGTTTATGTTCTGAAGTACTTCAACTAAATTGTATATTAAAAATTCAAAGTATTATTTCATAGTTCCTTTAAATTTTATGAGCTAAACCTTAAATCATAATTGAAACTGATCTAACTAGGGAAGGAGGCATTGAACTTTTTTTTTAAATCCTTACCCAAGGATATGTTCACTGACCTCAGAGAGAGGAAAGGGAAGACAGAGGGAGGAACATTGGTGTAAGACAGAAACATCGATCGGCCATCTCCTATATACACCACAACCTGGGGATGAAACCCTAAATCTTTTGGTGTATGGGATGATGCTCTAACCAACTGAGTCACCTGCCCAGGGCACACTGAACTTTTTATCATAGGCAGAAGATGGGCCTCATATTTTTTTACATATGATAGAATCACATTTTAATATTGTTTCTTCATCTTTCTCCCAAGTTTTTCACATTAATTTGCTGACATTCTCATTACATAAGTTGTTCTTTAAGTGAAGTAGGGCATCAAATGTACCTGGAGTATCATGCTAAGTGAAACAAGCCAGTCAGAGAAAGACAAATACAGTATAATGTCACTCGTATGTGGAATTTAATAACAAAATAAACTAACAAAGTAGAAAGAGATTCATAGATACAGAGAACAGAGTTACAGCTGTCAGAGGAGAAGGGATTTGGGGGGCTGGGTGAAAAAGGTAAAGGGATTAAGAAAAAAAATTCTCATAGAAACAGAGAACAGTATGGTGATTACCAGAGGGAAAGGTGGGTGGGAGGAGGTACAAGAGGGTAAAGGGGGAGTAAGTGGTAATGGAAGGAGACTTTACCTGCAGTAGTGAACACACAATACAATATATAGATGATGTATTATAGAATCGTACAGTAGTGAACACACAATACAATATATAGATGATGTATTATAGAATCGTACACCTGAAACCTATAGAATTTTGTTAATATCCCCCAATAAATTAGATAAAAATTAAAAAATAGGCTTTTGTTTATATTTAATTTCACTAGAAGAATCTTTTCCTAGTTATTATCAATACCAGTTAAGGACCAAAATCGATTATGTCAAGATCAAAATGTTTGATGCATCATATTAGATACGGAAGGGACTTTTCATATTATAAACCTGTGGTTTTCATGCAAGAAAACCCACACCTTGAAAAATAAAGTGATTTACATAGCAAGTTGGTGGCAGGGCCAGAATTAAAATTCAGCATTATCGGCACCCAGTGACCAACCGTAATCTATTCTGCTCCTACTCTCTGAAAGAGGCAGTTGATCAGGGCCAGTTGCAAAGCCTCCTGGCCACTGATCAGTCTACTAATTATGAAATGATTTGGCTGTGGTTTCCACAGGTACTGGTACAGGGCCTGAAATGGTGCTACCAAAACCCAGTCCAGTGAGAGAAGTTGTGCTGTTTGGCTCTGCACAAGGGCACCTGAAGGCTAGGGTATTGGCAAGCTGCAGTCCAGCCTGTGCTCTGTGTGATGGGTTGTGTTATGCATCAAGTTAGCTGAGCCATGGTGCCCAGATATTTGGTCAAACATTATTCTGGATGTTGAAGTGAAGGTGTTTTCTTAGTTAAAATTAACATCAGTAGACTTTGAGTCAAACAGATTACCCTGCAACATGTGAGTGAGCCTCATTAAATCAGTTGAGACATGAGTAGACCAAAGACAGAGAACCCCCAAGAAAGAAATTCCACCAGCAGACTGTCTTTGGACTTGAACTGCAACCCTTCCCTGAATATCAATTCCACTAGCTTGCCACATCATATGTTGAACTCATCAGGGCTCTATAACTATGCAAGCTAGTCCCTTCAGGTAAATTTCTCTATGTGTCACAAATATACATCCTAATAGTCCTATTTCTTTGGAAAAGTCTGACTAATATACTTTGCTCATTTGTCAAGGTAGAAGGGGTGCTGTTTTCTAGCCCTCATAGAAGCGCTATGCATGGGTTAGAACAAAAGCCTATCTTTTCTTCTTTGACACTTATTTTTCACCCCATAGCTAATAATAAACTAAACACTTGCAGTTTACTCAGGATATCTCCATGGATTTTTAAAATATTAAGCAAAAGTTGGAACACAGCTTTGAAAAATGCCTAGGATTCAAAATCACCTATAACACTAGTTTGGAAAAGAAGAAACCAGAAGGTGCCATCAGGTGTTAAAACCTTTCATTTGGATCCCAATTCCCCCCTCCACTCTGTGGCTCTAACCTATGGCTCCTTCTTCCCCTCCTGACCCTGGACTTGTTGTTGCTGATTACTCTGCTCTCTACGGCCCTGGTACCTCTATGACTACTATCTAGATGACTTCACTTATTGTTCTTTTTTAAATTTTTTAAATTGTTTAAGCTGTTAAAGTTGTTCCCACTTTTCTGCCCTTCCTCTCCCAGCCCAACCCTCTCCCTACCCAAAGCCATTCGCCACATTGTTGTTTAAGTCCTTGGGTTGTGCCTAAATATTCTTTGGTTAATTCCTTCACCATCTTTCATCCCATTCCCCCACCCCTCTTTTCCAGCAGCTGTCAGTTTGTTCTACGTATCTAAGCTCCTGTTACTATCTTGGCCCAGTGATTCTACTCCTGAGTATACACCCCAAAGATCCTGAAATACCAGCACAATAAAATATATGCACCCCTATGTTTACAGCAGAGCTATTTACAATCACCAAGATTTCGAAACAGCCTAAGTGTGCATCATTGGATAAGTGGATAGAAAAGCTGTGGTCATCTACGCAATGGAATACTCTGTAGCAGTAAAAAAGCAAAAACTCTTATATTTTGCAACAGCATGGGTGGACCTGGAGAAAATTCTGCTAAGTTAGCTAAGCCAATAGGTGAAAGAAAAATATGACATCATCTCACTTATTTGTGGAATCTGATGTCTGTTGTTCTATTTCTGACCTGCATTCTAACTCTAAAAGCTATTATAAGAGCTCAACAGAAAGGTCCTAGTTTCTTCTCTTGAAAAATTTAGTCTTTAGGACAGTGGAATTTGATGTGTATTTACTAACTGATATTGCCCTAGTCTACTTTCTATAATTGTTCTTCCATAAATTAAAATTCATTAAAATTGTGTTTCTAAGAATTATTTCTATTTTGTACATGGCACCTTGTAGTTGAATGATCGATAACTGAGGAGTGTGATTTCCAATTTCAGCAATGTTGGCGCCGTAAGATATCAGATTTCTGTTTTGAAGGGTTATGAAGATAATAAATAATGTAACTTGGATATGGGTAAACTAACAAAGAATCCATACTTGGTCTTACAGAACCACTAATGCTTACCAATTTGAGGTATCAACAACAAATCCAAGAAGTTGACATCTCCTGTATTTACCTTTCTTGTAGCTCTTTGGCAGCAAGAAACTAGAGCTGTTACAGATGAAACTTAGAAGAAGCCAGCAATAGTAAGCAGATCTTTGACCTTTGCTAGCCATAAGTGTCTATTCAGTTTGTACTATTATTTTAATGACTTTACTCTGTAGTACATTTCTAGCATCCATTCTCTATAAAGCATTCCACAATAAGCTCACTGGTTTAGCCTCCAGCTGCCACCCTCAGGTCTTGAGTGCTCATTAAAGTAGTTTTCTACATCTTTATTTTATAAGTAAAAAAATAATAATTGGTCTTAAAGAGACTTATTCTCAATTTAAAATATTTTTATAAAAACTTCTGAAATTTAAGTTTTTGTTTGGTTCCAATTTCCCGTAAGGTTTGTTAGATTTATATCCCTTATCTGCAAGTCTTTTTTTTTAAGTTTTTTAAAATCTTTACTGCATTTTTTCCATTACCATATCTGCAAGTCTTAAACAGCTTAGAAAAGAAGCATTCTCCATAGTTATCTATAATTTATTCATGTATTTATTTAAAAAAACTAGTTATTGAACTTAGGCTATGTTTCAGGCACAGTGCTGCTGTACTCCTGGGGAGGTACCTGCAAACAAAGCTATTATGGCCCCAGTACTGGTGGGGCCAAAAAAAAAAAAGAGATCAATTTGATAAACAGAGATATTTCAGTCTTAGGGACTTAAGAAACTAAGAATGGCGTTATTATTACCTATGCCTCAAGTCAAAGAGGCCTTGCCCCATGACTCCTACCAGATTTGGAGGGTTTTTTTTTTTAATTTGATTGTTTCTCTTTATTTTCATTAAAATAGTAACATGATAGCATCTCTCAAAGAAGAAATTTCAACAAAAAAAAAAAAAACAATGAGAAGAAAAGAGTTACAATTTTCTCTCTGGATCATATATTTTAAACAGTTCTGGGAAATAACTAGTATCCCTAGCATCGCTCCAGAAAATTATTAACCAACCTTAAATAGGCTTGCTACTATTCAGTACTGCTGTCCACAGAGTTGCTTCTCATAAACCACAAGTCCACATCTGTAGAACCATCCCCCTGTTCATTATAGGATCCTTAAATTGCCTCTGAGAATACATTTTCCGCATGTCTATATTTTAAATCAGAGCATTCCTTTTACACACCCAGTTTTGAAGCAAATATGTGAGACAGTAACACATAACAAAACGGAAATGTGATTTCATATATATAGATTTTCAAAATATGGTTTATACCACGAAAAGAATCTAAATGCATACCTCTTTAAAATTTTATTAAGTAGAACAAAAACCTAGGTCAGAAAACATTCTTTTAAGATGAAATTACATTCACAACTTAAAAGGAAATTGCAAAGTCTTTGCAACTTCTATGTTAATAATTTTGTTCACAAAATATGTTATGAATGTGGCTGTTCTTTCTTATAGGTAGTTTTTATTGTGGTAAAGAATATATAATATAAATTTACCATAAAAACTTAGGTATACAGTACAGCAGTGTTAACTATACAAATACTGTTGTGCAACAGATCCCTACAACTTTTTCATCTTGCAAAACTGAAAGATTAAATTCACTGAACAACTCTCCTTTGCCCATCCTCCCAAATAATATAGTTTCCTTTTCTTTTGTTACTCAGTTATTTGACTTTTACAGGGATTTCTTCTTTTTTAAAGGTGAATAATATTCCTCTGTGTGTGTGTGTGTGTGTGTGTGTGTGTGTGTAATCTGTCTGGAAAAAGTCCAACCATTGTTAATATAATGAGAACAGTTTGTGGAGCATAGACGTGAGCTGACAGCCAAGGAGAGTGGACTGGAATGCACATGCATGAACAATGATGATTTCACTGTACTAGTCAGTGGTGGAGGTAGATGTACATTGAGTGAGCATGTGTACTGTGTGGCTGTTGCCTTCAAAATGACTGAGTAAGTAGAGGAATGAATCTGCATCAGATTTTGTGTTAAGCTTGAACATTCCTCCACAGACACTATTCAGGGAATCAGAAGTCTGCTGCTATGGGCAATTGGTAATTGGCAGCTTCATCATGACATCATGATGCATGACTCATGCATCACATCTCACGTAGAGTTTTTGGGGAAAACATCAACTCACCCAAGTGACTCTGCATCCCTACAGACCAGATTTGATGCCCTGCGACTTCTGGCTTTTATCAAAACTAAAACACCTTTGAAAGGGAAGAGATTTCAGACTGTCAATGAGATTCAGGAAAATATGACGGTACAGCTGATAGTGATTACGAGAACTGGGTGAGGCCACGAGGTGCCTACTTTGAAGGGGACTGAGGCATCATTGTCCTATGTACAATGTTTCTTGTATCTTCTTCAATAAATGTCTCAGTTTTTCATAGTACATGGCTAGATACTTTCTGGACAGTCCTATATACATACATACAGGTGAATGGATAAATGAAATGTGATATATATGTTATTCATTCCTCTTTCAATGGGCACTTAAGTTTTAGTTCTCAGTTTAGAGAATCAGATTTCAGTTTTTAACCAGTGAGTATAAGATTTGTTATGGACTTTTTATATCAGGTTTTTATGTTGATACAATTTCTTCTGTTCCTATTTTGTTGAATTTTTTTACTATGATAGGATGTTGAATTTTGTCAAACATTTTGCCTCCACCAATTAAGATGAACATATTGTTTTAGTCCATCATTCTTTAATGTTATGTATTTGATGATTTTCATATGTTAACTCATCCTTACATTGCAGGAAGGAATCCCATTTTGTCTTTTTGTATAATCCTTTTAACGAATTGTTGAATTTGGTTCACTAATATTTTGTTGAGGATTTTGCATTTATGTTCATCAGGGATAAAAGGCCTGTAATTTTATTTTTGCATACTATCTTTTGCCTAATTTTGGTATCAAGAGTAAGGCCATCCTCATTTTAAAAATAAAAAGTTTGGAAGTTTTCCTGCCTCTTAATTTTTTTTTAATTATTTGAAAGAGATTGATGTTAATTCTTCTTTAAATGTTTGGTAAAATACAACAGTAAAGTTATACTTTGTCAGGAGGGTTTTTGACTACTGATTCAATGTCTTTTCTAGTTGTAAGTCTTCTTAGATTTTTTCTTTCTCCATGATTCTGTCATAGTCAGTTGTATCCTTCTGGATATTTATCCATTTCTTGCAGGTTATCTCATGCACTGGTGTCTTACTGTTCATAGCAGTTTCATGAACCTTTGTAGTAAAGAGCATATAGTTGAGCATTGTTTTTTAATCATTCAGACACTCCATTTAGTCTTTTGATTGGGGAGTTTAATTCAACTACATTTAAAGTAATTACTAATAGAGAAGAATTTACTATTGCCATTTGGTTGTTTTCTGTATGTCTTCTAGTTATTCCTCTTTCCCTTTCTTACTGCATTATTTATTGTTTCATTATTTTTTTGCATGTGGTGATTCATTTCTCATTTTCTTTTGTGTATCTTTTATGGATATTTCTTGGTGGTTGTCATATGGATTATATAAAATGTCTTACAGTGATAGCAAGTTATTTTAACCTGATAATAGCATTACTTCAATTGCATACAAAATCTCTTCCACTTTATATCATCAATGTCACAAATTGCATCTTTTTATATTTTGTGTCTATTAACAGAATTTTATAGTTATAATTATTGTTTATGCTTTTGTCTTTAATTCTAAATAAGAATTAAAAGTAATTTATGCACCCTTTAATGGTATTACAGGATTCTATATTTGTCTATATATATACCTTTACCTTTTTCATACACTTTTGTGTGGCTGTGTAGCATGTTTTAGTTTCAATTTGAGGATTCTCTGTAGCACTTCTAAGACACGTTTAGTGATAATAAACTCCCTCAGTTTTTGTTTACCTGGAAAGATATCTGTTTCTTCTGTTTTCAAAGACAGCTTTCCTTGATACAACATTCCTTGTTGAAAAAATTTTTATCAGTTAGAATGTATCTTTCTACTTCTTTCCGGCCTGCAAGGTTTTTGCTGCGAAGTCTGTTGATTGTGTTAAGGGAGCTTTCTTGTATGCAGCAAATTCCTTTCATTGCTGCTTCAAAATTCTTTTTTGTCTTTTGACATTGTGATTATTGTATGTCTTATAGATTTTTAAAAATTTATCTTTTGAGCTCTTTTGACCTTCATGAATCTGGATGGGCATTTTCCTCCCTACAATAAGGATGTCTTCAGCCATAATTTCTTCAAATGAGCTCTCTGATCTAATCTCTACTTCATCTTCTGGGACTCACATAATATGTATTCTGGTCTATTTAGTAGTGTCCCATTAGTCACTTAAATTTCTGTACTATCCTTCATTCCTTAGTCTTTCTGTCCCTTTGACTTGATAATTTCAAATGACCTGTCTTCCAGTTTGCTGATTCATTTTTCTGCCTCGCTAAGTTTGTTATTGAACCCTTGTAGTAAACATTTTTTAATCTAGTTATTGTATTCTTGAGCTCTAGAATTTTTGTTTGGTTATTTTTTTATAGTTTCTTTCCCTTTGTTGATATTTTAATTTTGTTCATGCAACACTTTTCTGATGTCTAGTTGCCTGAATAAGCTCTTACAGCACATTGAGTTTCTTTAAGAGAATTATTTTGAATTTTTGTCAGTTAATGCATACATCTCCATTTTTTAGAGTTAGTTTCTGATTTATTTTGTTACTTTAATTGGGCCATGTTTTCTCCTTGTATGTCTTTTTTTCCCCCCTTTTTTGGGATGTGTGCATTTGAAAAGTCAGCCATCTTTCTCAGTCTTTATGCACAAGGTATCAACAGGAGAAAAACTTTCATCACTCAGCCTGTCTAGAAATTTTGGGGGTCTCTCAAACCTTTCCTGGGAATGCATCTATTCTGGGCTTTGTGTATAATTTCCCAATTAGAAAGGTTTGCAGGTTTCTTTTTCACAAGTTTGTAATCTTTTGCTCCCTCTGTTGTCTCTCTGCTGTAATGCAGACTCTCTGGTACCGCAACAGTGCTTCTGAGCTCTTTTTTTGTTTTCAGCAGTTCCCCGACATCCAAATTATGCCAGTTCTGTCATCATTCGGCATCAAGTGAAACAGATACCAGTTCCTTGGGCAGACCCTGAAAAGCCAGAATGTGTGTTAGCTTATTGTAAGAGCAATAGTGGGTGAAAAATTAGATTTTCTTAAACATATCTGTGTAGCTGTTTTTGGCTTTGAATTTGCCTAGGGTATGAGGACTGCTTAACTGGGTCTGAATTCTCAAAGATTTCTTCTTTACTGTATATATAATGTTGTCAAGTCAGTTTCTCTCTAGGGGAATCAAGGTCTGAGAATTTCTATTCTGCAATCTTCCTGACATAATTATAATCATGAATATTTCTTAACTTCATTTATATGTTCAACAAAGTTTTATAAGTGAATTTTACATGATAGTTCTAGCCTAAATGTTGGTAAGACTGAGATAAATACTAAAACATCTACGATTTTTCATTTGGTTCTTTTAATAATATATTTTATTGAATATGCTATTACAGTTGTCCCAAAATTTCCCCCATCCCTTGCATCCAGTACCCCCATTACTTCCAGCAATCCCTCCTATTTGATGTACATTGGTCGTGTATATAGGTTCTTTGGCTACTCCATTTCCTATACTGTTCTTAACATCCTCCTGTTTATTTTGTCCCTATCAATTTGTGCTTCTTCTTTTTTGTCTTTATTTTTTATTTTATTTTTTAATCAGTATTTTTTTAAATTATTGATCTTGTACAGTTTTCTGTCTTTTACTCCCCCCCAGCCCACCACCCTAGCCCTCCCCACCTCCCTCCCATTTCCACCCCCTTTAGTTTTTGTCCATGTGTCCTTTATACTTGTTGCTCTAAACCATTCCTCTTTTCCTCTGAAATTCTCTCCCTTCTGGTCACTGTCAGCCTGTTCTCAAATTCAGTGTCTTTGTTTATATTATGCTTGTTTGTTTGTTTTGTTGATTAGGTTCCTGTTAAAGGTGAGATCAATTTGTGCTTCTTAATCCCTAAAAATTTTTCCCCACTCTCCCCTTCTCCCTTGCAACTCTCCAAATGACCTCCATATCTATGATTCTGTTCCTGCTCTGCTTGTGTGTTTAGTTTGTTAGATTCGATTATTGAGAGTTGTGAATTTATTGTCATTTTAATGTTGATTGTCTTGAACTTCTTTTTCTTATATAATTTCCTTTAGCATTTCATATAATAATGGCTAGGTGATATGGACACCTTTAGCCTTACCTTGGATGGGAAGCACTTTATCTTCCCTTCAGTTCTAAATGATAGTTTTGCTAGAGTAATCTAGGTTGTAGGTCTTTGCTTTTCATCCCTTTGAATACTTCTTGCCAATCCTTTCTAGCATACAAAGATTCTTTTGAGAGATCAGCTGATAGTTTTATGGAAACTCTTTTGTATGCAACTCTCTGCACTTCTCTTGCTGGATTTAAGATTCTCTATTTTTAACCTTTGGCGTTTTAATTATTATGTGTCTTGGTGTGGTCTTCTTTGTGTAAATCTTGTTTGGGACTCCGTGCTTCTGGGACTTGTATGTCTATTTCCTTCACCAGATTAAGGAAGTTTTATTTCATTATTTTTTTTCAAATAAGTTTTCAATTTCTTACTCTTCATCTTCTCCTTCTGGCAGCCCTATGATTTGGATATTGATAAGTTTGAAGGTATCACAGAGGCTCCTTAGCCTATTCTCATTTTTTAAAAATTATTTTTCCTTCTTGCTGTTCTGATTGAATGCTGTTTTCTTCTATGTGTTCCAAATCATTGATTTGATTCTTGGCTTCATCCCCTCTATTGTTGGTTTCCTGTAGATTTTTTTCTTTATTTCACTTAATGTAGCCTTCATTTCTGCCTGGGTCTCTTTTATGCCATTGAAGTACCCAATGAGTTCCTTGAGCATCTGGTTCATCAGTGTTTTGAACTCTGCATCTGATAGGTTGCTTATCTCCATTTTGTTTAGTTCTTTTTTCTGGAGTTTTGTTGTGTTCTTTCATTAGGGCCCTATTTCTTTGTCTCCTGATTATGGCAGCCTCCCTGTGTTTATTTTGGTGTATTAGGCAGAAGTGCCTTGACTCCCTGTGTTAGTAGCATGGCCTATTGTAGAAAAGTGCACCCATAAGTTGTATGGGGCAGAGCCAGTCAGAGGTATCCAACACAAAATTATAAATTTATCTGAAACATTATGAGATTTTTTTGCTAGTGTTTGTGTATTTAATGTGTGGCCTAAAACAACTATTCTTCTTCTGGTGTGGTCCACAGACACCAAAAGTTTGGACACCCCTGCTTAGGTAATCACCAGGGCAGGGCAACCCATGTCATGTCACTGTTCTTTGGTTCTGTGTAGGGGAGGGCTTGCAGAAGGAACAATGCTCAAACCTGACCCTGAGTTTTGCCCAGGAGGAAGCTGTTTCCCAGTGCTTGCCCTATTACCAGTCACTTCAAATTCTACCCATAGGCCACTAGTGCCCTTCCAGCTGTTGCCTTGGTACTGACTCCCAGGAGGGGTGGGTCTGTATGAATCCTAAGTCAGTTACGAGCCCTTTAAGAGGAGCTGCTTCAGAATCCTGCAGTATCCCCTGCTGCTCCAATCAATCCCCACTGGTTTTAATAGCCAGAAGTTATGGGGACTTATCTTCCTGGTGCTGGAACTCTGGGCTGAGTGGTCTGGTGTGGGGTTGGGTCCCTCACTCAAGAGGTATTTCTCCTGATTTTTACCCACCACATGTGGGCATAGGACCACCTGTTCTGTCTCCACGCCTCTCTGTGCCACCCCAAGTCTCTGCACCTCTCCATGCCACCTCTCTGTGCCTTCCACATCTCTGCAAGTCTCCACATCTCCGCCCCTTTTACCCATCTGGATGAATGTGGCTTCTTTAACTCTTTGATTGTTGGATTTCCATTCAGCTCTATTTTCTGACAATTCTGGGTGGTAATTTGTTTTGTAGTCTAGTTGTAATTTTTTGCTGTAGTGCAACAAAGTGAGGTATGTTTACGTACACCTCCATCTTGACTGGAAGTTCCATTTGGATTTACTACTTGAATTCCATTCTCCCAGAAGCATTTTGATTACTGGATATGTGTAAATTCTTACACATATTTTTTATATATTTTTTATTATCTTCATTGAGGTATAATTTACTTCTTAAATATGTTCTCATAGTTTATCAGTTAATTTATTTAATGCCAGGTTTTCATTGTTTACCAACGCTGAAAATTTCATTAAAATTTTTATAATATGCTCTGGCTGGTGTGGCTCAGTGGATCGAGTGCCAGCCTGCAAACCAAAGTGTTGCTGGCTTGATTCCTAGTCAGGGCACATGCCTCGGTTGCAGGCCAGATCCCCAGTAGGGGGCACTCGAGAGGCAACCACACATTGAAGTTTCTCCCCCTCTCTTTCTACTCCCTTCTCATCTCTCTAAAAATGAATAAATAAAATATTTATAATAATTTCTGATAAAATAAATATAAAATACATTTTAATTAATTTATGTCATTTGAATATTTTAAACATTTTTTAAACATTTTATTTATTTTTATTTTTAGAGAGAGGAAGAGGGAGAGAGAAAGAGAGGGAGAGAAACATGTGTGGTTGCTACTTGCACTAGCCAGAGTGAATGTTTGAAACAATTTCATGTGTGATATCATGCAAAGAAAGTGAGTTAAAGCAAGGTCACTTTAGTGATTTGTAGCAAGAGCATTCATATTTTATTAGAATCTGGATCCTATGCTACATTAATTTATCACTATATATGGCATTGTTAGATTTAATACTAGCACTGTACATATGATATTAATTGCAACTAAATTAGTATAACTAAAATAGAATTCAAATTTAAATGGCCATGCATCATTATTATCTACTACATTATAATAATTGGAAAGAACATACATTTTTTTACCTTATAGTAATCATCATACAGCAAGATTTTATGAGAGATTGCTGTTAGGTTGTTTGTGTTAGCTTTTGCAGTTCCTGTTTGCTACGTGATTCTTCATCTTTGAAATAGATACCTCTTGATGAGCTTGCCTCAAATCCCTGTCCTTAGAAGGGCTTCTTACATAAACCTTGTGCAGTCATTATTACTCCCCTGGTTAGAATAGAATGAACAGAGGTAAATACTTATTTTAAGTTGAAGTTATCAGGCTCTGTCTACTAAGAATATGTAATCAGAACTAAGAGAAATTAATTTAGACTCTGGATTTGTAATACGTAAATTGATAAACTAGGGGAAAACAATATTCAATTATATGAACTAAGAAGCAAAGAATGTTGGTTTTTCAAAAATTAAAATTAGAATAAATGTACAGAACAGAAGAGAGAAAAAGATTGAGAGAAAAGGCTCTAGGTAGTTTTCAAATCTTTTCTGAAGTCTACCTGCATTCCTATACTTGGAGTCTGTGAAACCCTTCAGGTACCATTATAATAATGCTTTCCTTTTATCTATGCCAGCAATTTTCAACTTTTTTCATCTCATGACACACATAAGCTAATTACTACATTCTGTGACACATCAAAAATATAATTTTTGGCAATCTGACAAAACAATGGGTATAATTTTGATTCACTCATACTGGATGGCTCTTGTTGTGTTAGCTATTGTTATTGTTTTTAATTTGACCATCTAAGGAAAAGAGGTCAGTGCCCTTGACTAAACAGTCAGGTATTGCATGTTTTAAAAATTCTTGTGCACACCAGTTGAAAATCACTGATCTAAGCTAGTTCACATTGGTCTCCATTTTACATAATTACATCTCTGATGCAAGTAATATATCAGTAAGAATAAGCCTACCTCTTATTTCATGTGAATGACCCAGATATACTGTACATAAAAAATAGCAAGTTTCAAATGGTCACTCTGATACAATGAATTTATTCTTTCTGATGATCAGTTTATGCCTAAAATTAACTTTATTCAAGATGAGATCAATCTCAGTAAATTTTCCATAAAAGTTACTTATAGGAACTAATTCACTTCTTAGTAGACTCCCTGTGCACAAAACTATCAGTGGGATCACCAATCTCCCCTGCTGAGACCTTAGGCTGATCACAATATCACATCAAAAAGTATATCATTTGGGTAAAGCAATAACATATAGAGAATAATCCTTATAGATTGTTCTATATACAGAGATACCTTGTCTTTTGGATATCAAAGGGCCTATACCTAAATAGATTCACCCACATTAAACAGTTGAAAATCAACAACAGTTAATTAACAACTTCATTCAAAATGTGAACTATCTTCACCTGCTCATTGTCAATTCTGCTTTTAACTATAGCTTTCAAAGAGAGACTATATCACATAATCTTGAGGTATTCATCTTTGCCAGTGATTAAAAGAGCTGGAAGTTGGGGCACAGTGAGAAGGATGAGCTATCAAGAAATGAGATTTGGCCCTGTCTGGATTGAGCACTATCCTGTGAACAGGAGTTGCAGCTTCTATTCCCAACCAGGGCATGTGCCTGGGTTGTAGGCCAAGTCCCCAATAGTGGGGTGTGCGAGAGGTAACCAAACATTGATGTTTCTCTCCCTCTCTTTCTCCCTCCCTTCACCTCTGTCTAAAAATAAATAAATAAAATCTTTTTAAAAAAATAAATGAGATTCAGATTGTCCCTCCTTCTGGTGCTAACATCAGTGCTTTTTCTTGCAAGCAATACCATTCTCAAAATCATGACAAATGTTTGTGTTTTATACAAAATGACCATTGTATGAGGCTGTATTTACTTGATGTCTAGGTTAGATTTAGTCTTTTTAAAAATCAAGTTTCATTTAATAACCAAATGCCTGGTCACTGGTCAATTGCTTTCAGAATGAACAGATGTTCATCAGCAATATAAGTTCATATTGAATAAACCCTTATGCTCCAACTAAAGTATATAGTTTTCCACTGCACCAGACCTAGAACAGACTGTGTTATTTATTGTCCATCACCAGCCAAAATCATTTTGATTCACTTTACCTCCCACTTCTTTCCCATTTTTCTCTTTACCCATTTTAGAACTCCCACTTTCTGCTCCCAGAAAGTTATGAGTATTACAGTAAATACTTTTTCTTTGAGTGATCTTTTTATAGTTCTTTGACTTCTTTAATGGAAGTCAATATATAAAACTAATAAAAAATAAAGTTTCTAATCAAATATACGTCAAGTTAATAAAGACTTTTATTGAATATAGACTATGGAGCTAACAACCTTACTTCATGTTTATAAATCAAAGTGTGGTTGGCACATTAGCCGTATTTCTTGAATTCTGTATACATTTTAATAGTTAACTACTCTGACTAAATAGCTTTTCTCTAGTATGTTTCCTAAAAAAGGTGCCAATCAAGCTAAAGGAAAATGTTTAATCTATGACGCAGACTACAGCCAGTTTATATTGACCCATTCATCATCTTCCTAAGCTAGAGCTTTTAAATGTAGTCAAAGGACACAGCCCTAAGTTGTACAACCCATATGGTAAAAGTATGGTTCTACTGCTACTAAGGTCTAATTGTTGATATTTCATTTCAAAAGTAGCAGAACACAGAACATGCTCATACATAAAAGTCTAACTCTGTTTTTAAAAGAATTCAGTTATTCACTGGCTGCTTAAGTGTGTAATCTGTTCCTAGTGTATAGTCCTTAAGATAACCTACATGCCAGAGGGTGCACAAAACACCTGGAAGATAGTACATTGGTCAAATTTCTGCGTTGTGATTTTTCTTTTAAAATATCAGTTTTTAGGTAGATATCATGAAGCATATTTTAATCAGATTTTAACATTTCTGCATGATATTGCAAATATATGTAAATACTATTCAATAATTACTGCCTAAAAACCATTTGGGAATTAACACATTTATTCTCCACTCCAGAGGAAAGTTAAAGGAAATACGGTGCTCTCTGAATTAATGTTTCACGCATATAAAACTTCCCTTACCATGTACTAGCAAAATGGGTCCATTCACTTAATGTTTTCATGACAGATGACATTTCTTGGCCCATACCCATTAGGTATAGCAGGGGTTCTCAAACCTGGACATCCACCAGAATTATATTGAGGGTAAAAGGGAAAAAATGCCTCAACAAAAACTATCTTCTTAGAAATCCATTCCAGAATGTCGATTGAATCTATGAAGCAAGGCAGACATCATTCAGAAGATCAGAAACTTAAGCATTGTATAATTTTTCCAGAAGTTTCTTGTTTGCTAACAAGTTTTCTCCTCATCCTTTATACGAATAACTAACATCTTTATACCTTCTGTAAGTAATCCTCTAATTTCTAATACCTGATGTAGCTCCAGGAAACAAAAAGAGCAAGTTCATAAAGTACTTAGCAGGAAATTTCACTCATATGCAGTTCTCAACAATAGGTGAGATAAACCATTTCCATTTTTAAATTAGCTGTTAACTTGTTGTTTCAAGAAATAATCAATTTGATTTTTTTAAAAATTGCTATTATAATTTTAATAATTTTATTAGCCAGAATTCTTCAAAACTAAGGTCCAAACTTACTTAATGTTTTAAAGAAAAACTTAAAATTCTAAAGTTTTATAAAACATATAGCTTAAATATCTAAATTTTCTCGACAAAAAAGCAGAACTGACATTTATGGAGTGCAGTAGATATACTTATCTGGTGTTGAGACTAAAAATATGGTGGTATCATTATGAGAATGGCTAACCTGAAACAATTCTCACTTAGAAAACCATATTCTATACTAGTTTAATCCTCATGTAAGTATACGTCACATCAAAATCAATATGTGATTTTCCCAGGAAATGTTGGTCTTATAAACTGAAAACCCAATGGTTTGCTAGAGTGATGACCAAAATGCCATGATAACTTCAACAAGAAGGCATGCAGAAATAGGCAAGTATTTTCACTTATTTCAGATGCACGGACTCACAGGCAAATTGTATCTGGCATTCACAAGGTATCACTCGTCCCCCTGTCTTTATCATGGTTGTCCTCTATGTCATAACAGACTGCATGCCAAAACCGTGTAAACTGTGTGACCTTGCAAATTTATAAACATAAAACCACGTGATACTAATGGATTGTCACCAATTTCCTAATATAATATTAGAAGTATGGGAAGTATCTCAAATTTCTCAGGAAAAAAAGGGTTAAATGACAATACAGTCTTCTTTTACATCTGGAATGGAAGAATTTTTAATTGTACATTCTTTAGTGGGAAAAGTAGAGCTAGACATTTATTTGGAGATTTAAAAAACATAGTCTCTCTAGAGCTTAATTCTGTAACCATAAATGTTAAGTGATATCTATAAGAGTATCGTATAATATATAATCACTATACTAACCCAAACATTGATCTACATGTTTATCCATTAGGCTTTTAAATAAAATATTAAATTAAAAATTTAATAAAGTGTTTTAAATTAATATAATAATATAAAAATGAAACCTTCACTCTACCTATATGTCACATTAAGAACTATACCTTATGACCAGACCAGAGAAAAATCAAATACTATTTTTGAACCTGGTGAAAAATAGAGAGGATCTGAGATTCTTCAAATAGCAAAACTGTTCTGACTATAACTTTTTCAGTAGAGTGAATTTTTAGTCCATTTTCTATTTCTCTCATTTTGATTAACTTTCACAAATTGTCTGAATATTAAGTTCTGTGAAGATAGGGGATTACATCAATTCTTCTTTGCAGTCCTAGAATCTAAAACAATGCCATTTACAAATAGATATTCAACGAATGTTCACCAAATTGTAATCTTTGTAAAGATCTTGTTAAAAAAAGCTATCTGACATTTCATAAACAGACAAGATTTATATCAGTATACTCTCAGCCAAACATTATACTTAGGTCTTGATATTGCTAAATCTATGGACAATATCCAAAATTGACATGGCACATTTTTCTGACTCTTGAAGATTACAATGCCCTTCTTAAACTACATGTTATTGAGAGGGTAATTTTTCACTACCCAGCCCTCCCATTTCTTGTGATTCTTTTTTGTCCTATATTCAACTGAAACCAGAATATCCCTATGAAGATCAAAAAGTAAAACAGTGACCTTTACACAGTTTGATATTTAAATAATATTCTTCTATAAGTATCTTCTATTAGACAAGATTTATTTCATGCCATTTTCATTCAACTGTACAGATAGGCAGTGTGTATATAAAATAAATTCCTCTATTCAAGCTAACAAAAATATTTCATGTACATTTTGTTTATCCATGGGAAGAAACTGAGCATGTCCTCTGCAGTTTTACCACAGGTCATCTGAAGGGCAGCCCTGGATTCCTCTGATCCATGCATGCTTCCCAAGGGCCTGAGAACAAGGCCTGTTTGATCCAGCACCTGCTGTGAGCCCATCACTTGGATACTTTTTCTGCAAATTTTTGCCAGACTGTGAATAGACTCCTATGTACTGGGGGGAAAAAGCTTAAAGAACAATAGGAAAATCAGCAGGAAATCAACAAAAATACCATTAAGAACCACTGATCAATCATCTCAGTGTGACTTTCCCCAATATGGTTACACTTGCAGTAGGTCAGCATTTGGTTCCAGGACTGATAAATGTTGTCTACATGTTTTATTGCTTAAAATATCTTCATCTCTTTTCGCATGATTCAGGTACACAGCAAGAAATAACCATATTTACTAATCTTTCATTTCCATGTAGAAAGAGCCGTAAGCAACTATAACCTGTACTAAGTAGAATAGTATGAGATTGCAAAGCATTTATGAAAGAAACATTGTTTTATCATTAAGACAGTAAGAAATATGGTGTTCCATAAAAAAAGGGAAAACGGGATCTACATTTCTAAAAGTAGTTAAGACATACTTTCGGAGTTGGGATTAACAGGACAAGTCACATCTCATACAACATTAACTGAAAGTGAATTAAAGTCTGAGTCTGCTGCAATTTTAAAGTTCAGAAATCAAAACCCTTGCAGAATCTTATTTTCTAATAACTTTAATAAACATTGTCCCAATTTAAGTGACTGCAAGTACAAGAATGGTAAAAGAGCACAATCCTTGAGTCATTTTTATTTTCCCTCCTAAAGTTCAGGCTGCCTGACTCAAATACCACAAACTTATTTGCACAGACCAGGTAACTAGAAAGCAGCATCTGACACAGAAGAGTAGAAAATGCCACAAAAAAACCTCAAAATCTTTAACTCTTCCCCCAGTCTTCTCAATAACATTAATTAATTCAGGTCTGACATTGTTCCTTTCTTGAGCCATTAGAAAATGCATGAGCAAAAATATCTCTGCCTTCTAAGAACTCACAGTCTATGACAGAACACTCAAAGGCATGTACACAAATAGTGCAAGGAGGAACATTTGTGAGGACATTACTGAAGAACAGGGTAACTTCTGGAGGAGACAGCACTTGAGCTGAACCTGGAAGGGTGAGTGAGATTTCAAGTGGTATAAGTAGACAGTAGCCCATTGTATGAAGAGAAGTCATACTTAAACCACATGTTGTACTCTTGTACTTTTTGCATCCCTTGGCATTGAGTACAATGCTTTAACATACTAGAGACTCAGTGTGTATTTTCTACTGAAAATATTTTCATATCGGAGGATTATACTAATGTGTTAATTCATGTCTTGCCTGGCATTCTTAACCACGTACAATTATTTTCACATTTTTTAAATCATATTATACAATATTCTCTGAGAGACATAAAAACCCACTCACCAATTCTATATTTTCCTGTGCATTCACATTTGCTCATGACAGGCACAACTCAGAATTTTGTTTCTTCACCCATATCTTTGTTAACTGACTTTTACGCATCTGTGAAGACCCAGTTTAATCTCACCTGCTCTTGAAGCCAAGGCAGCTGTCACCGCTCCCATATTTGAACTCTTTATACATATTTTTGTCTTTATAATGAATAATTCATTTCTTATTCTTGAGCCTTTAAAGTTAAGGAACCATATCTTTAATATTATGGTTTCATCCTAGGTGCCTTGATTTTTACATATAATAGTCATGTAATAAATACCTTTGATACTAAAGTCCATATAATCAGTGGGGTTTTTATTTTTTGTTTTATTTAATTTCGGCTTGTTTATTAAGTATCTTTAAGAATTCACTTCAAAACAGTAAAACTGGAAGTAATAGATAGTACAATATGGCTATATTTTATTTATTTTATTAATTTTACTTTTTACCTTTTTATTTTGAACTAATTTTAGACTTAAATAAAAGTTACAAAATACTACACAGAGTTTATATCTACCCATTACCAGGTTCCTGAATGTTAACTTCTTACACAGCCTTCTACATTATTACAGTTAAGACATTACCATGACACAATATTATTAACTATACCACAGATTCTATGGTATTTCACCAGTTGAGCCATTAATGATCTTTTTCTATCTTGACATCCTATCCAGAATCCCACCTTGTATTTAGTTATTATTTCTGCTTAGTTTCCTTCAATCTATGACAGTTCCTCAGTTTTGTCTTTCATGATCTTGACACTTCCTAAGTATTATCAGTTATATTGTGGAGTACTTCTCAGTTTGTTTCTAGTTGATGTTTTCTCACAATTAGAGTGAGGTTTGGGTGAGACTATTTACACGATGTCTGGCTTCCAAGATGGAGGAGAGGATGGCAACCATCCTCTTAAAGTCTATAGAACATCACTTCAGCTGCATTGGTAAAGTAAGAAACAGGGCAAGCCCAGGTTTAAGGGGAAGGGACAATAGATGCCCCCTTTAGGTGTGAGGAACAGAGTGACCTACAGGAATGGAAGTAATAAATGGTGGCCATCCTGTAGAGTATCTGCCACAACTAGGTTTTTCAAAAATATAAAAACCTACTTAGCCTGGCTGGTGTAGCTCAGTGGATTGAGCACAGGCCTGCAAACCAAAGGGTCACCAGTTCGATTCCCAGTCAGGGCACATGCCTGTGTTGCGAGTTGGCGGCACGTGAGAGGCAACCACACACTGGTGCTTCTCTCCCTCCCTTTCTCCTTCCCTTCCCTCTCTCTAAAATAAATAAATAAACAAACAAATAAATAAAATCTTTCAAAAAACCCCTTAACAAAATAACTGTGAAAACTGTCAATCTGTCACTATTACTATCTCTTTAAAATAATGCTAATAGTTCCTGCACTGCCTCCTTCACTGGGCATAGTAAACATGGAAGATTGCTGCTAAGCTTTCCTTTAAAAAGCAAAAGCAAAAGTTTCTGGGAGGAGTACAGTTAGCCAGCAGTTGCCAGTTGCTGCTTTGTGGGCATCTGCTATAGCATTTATATCAGGGCCACACCCTCCTAAAGCTGCATTAGCTAGTGACTGAGTATGACATAGGAACTAGAGCCTCAGAGCACTTCTGCTTGTCACAGCATTCCTCTAATGAACACTCTGCTCAGGAGCTCCCTATCAGCCCATAGAGATACACTCACAGCTACACTGCCCTCTGAGGCTCTGCCTACTCAAGTCTCCTTCCTCCTCCTCTCTCATCTTTAGCCGCAAGCTCAGGTTATTCCTTGTGTCCTCAGAGAAGAGGTCGAACATGACTTTGGCCTCCATTATTCTCTAGGTTTCTGATCTTCTGGCAATATTCCCATTGTCTTTCTTTGCCTTAATATTCAATTTTGGCAATTCTTGGGGTTCCATTTTCAGATCATTAGTCTCTTCATTCTAATAAGCTATATTTTTAGGAAAGTGTTTTATCAATATAAAACTATCCAAGGAAAGATTTCATAATTTTGTGTTAAAACCCCCCTACAGCATATGCCTGATAGAGTTGTATTCTGATGACCACATTTCAAAGAAAGAATTTTCTAAGATCTAAGGGGCAATATAATTATATCATAAATCCATAGATTTTTTCGCTTCCACATGAATAAAAAAAGCTTTGCCCTGACCTGTTGTAGCTCAGCTGGTCAGGGCACATGCCTAGGCTATGGATTCAGTCATGGTTGGGGCTCATGTGAAGGGAGACTAATCTATGTTTCTCTCCCTTCCTTTCCTTCTCTCTGAAAACCAATAAACATGTCCTCAAGTGAGGATTTTTTTTAAAGCTTTGAAGAGTAGCTCGACATTCACAATTTATTATAGAATTCATGATGTTGAGATTCTACCCAAAGAAAATCTGTAATAATTTCATAGTGATTAAACATTCGGATTTTGAAACCAAAAGTTCTGAGAATAAAGGGATGTTCTAGTTATCAGCTGTGGCAAATATCTTAAAACGTATTCTCTTACCTACTTAATTCATTTGTTTGCACAATAGAAAAAGCATCTAATGTCTAGGCGTCTTGTAAGAATTTAAGTAAAATGGCCTACTAAAACTTATCACAATTGGGTTCAGAAGATGGTAGCCAAGTAGGTGGAAGTGGAGTCCACTTGCTCTTGCACCAACTCAGACATTACTAGTCTGATCTTCTGAAAAATAAACTGAACATTTAATAGAATCTTAGCTGATGTGCAGTTTGGAAGCCAGGGAGTAAAGAAGTGCTTCACAATGGGCAGTAAGGAGATTTTATAGGTGGAAGGGGTAATGCCCCATGCATGGCACCTGCAGCCCTGGAAAGACTGGTCAGACAACGCAGCTTTGCGATTCCCTCCACTTCCAGGGCAGGGGTCCCCACACCCACGCCAGGAGTGACTTGGATATACAAAGTCAGGGAGATCCAGACTACTCACACACAGTGATCAGCACACCCAGAGCTGCAGTGGCAAACACCAACCTGGAGAGTACCAGAGAGAGATAGATTCTATCTGCACCTGGGTTGGGAGGAGAAAGCTGACCATAGCAAGCCATGACTGTGAGAGACTCTCGATTTTTGGAGAGCTGTTGTGTATGGAAAGCCAGACAGTGGGAGTGCCCAGAGAGACCTTTTTAAAAAGGGAAGTAAGAAATGCTGGGCAGGGACCCTGAGTGCAGCTGCCCTGCCAGCAGAGGGAAAGGATTGAGGGTGTGGTTTGATCTCACTCAGTGAACCTGGACAGGTTGATCTCAAAGTTCCAAAGCAAGAGGATTACTCAGTCCCTGCTTGGCACACCTGGCATGGCAGAGGCTGTGCAGAGTGAAGGGTGAGGGACTCTGCTGCGAGGGCAGTGATCTGGGAACTGGAAGGGTGGGAGATGAACACCTGAGATTATATAAAGCCTGACAGAGCCCCCTTCTCTGGAGGAGTTAGAACCTCTGGGAAGGAAAGGTCACACCCAGCACCGCACCTCATGCAAGATGGAAAACACCTTCAATGGGGAAGATCTGCAAAACAAGCAGGTCAGGCTTGAGAATACCCTGCAGGACGCATTTCCGCCAGAGGAAAACAGCAAGAGAAACGCCTAAAGATCCCATTTTGAACTTCTCTCAGGGAGACAAATACACTGATTTCTCGGACCCTATTTCACCGAGGCCCGCAAAGCAGGGAGATCAGAAATTGATGCAGCATGGGGGAATCAGCGCCTGCCCAGCATTGGCTTGCACACAGAGCAGCAATCAACACCAAGCAGAAGAGAGCTGTCTCACACAGATTGGCCCCTTGCGTGAAATGGACAGCTACTGGTAATTCATCAGAAACTATACATTATTGAAAATAAGCTGGGACAGAAAAAGATGGGTGGTGCCTGGACAAAGAGAACACACTCACAATTTTCCCAGAAGACTAAACAGTGCCTCCCAGAGGAGATGCAGACTCCACCCTCCCAATCCAACAGAAGCTCCCTCTAGAGGCAGGTGGAGGAGATACAGTTGGTGTTGCCAGAAGTTGGAAGACTTACCACTGAACCTCTAGCTGATAAAAAACCAGAGATGGATCCAGAAAGAAGTCAGCAAGCAAACAACAACAGCTGAGACCAACTTCACCTCTCTCTTCCTCAGAACTTGCATGTTTTTTCTTTCTTTCTTTCTTCTTTTCTTCCTTCCACGGAACCTTTAATATTTCTATTCTTGCTTCAATTGTATTCCAACTAACTCACTACTCTTGGTCTTTTATTTTTTTACTCTTTTAATTTAGATTTTATGTTATTTTTCATTTTATTGTTATTTCATATCTCACACTGCATGCTTCCCTTGTCTTACTCCACTTTGCCTTCTTCCTGCCCTTTCTTATTTTCGTTGTAAATTTTATTTTTCCCCATGCTATACCTCGTTCCTATTCCTTACTCTTACTATTTTTCCTCCCTCTATTCTCCGAAAAGCATTCTTCCTTCCATTAGTCACCTCATATTCCCTTCCCCCCTATTAAAATATTCTTATTTCCTTTCCATCTATATAAATTGTGGCTTGTTTGCCACGGATATTACAGTTATTGATGTTCTTCTTCAGTGGTAGTCCTAGTTGTTTAATATTTTTTTTCAAACCTCATAGGTTGATCTCCCTCTGTCTTACTCCATTTTGCCTTCCTCCTTCGCTTGTTTATTTGAGTTACAAATTTTATTCTTTCTCTTCCTTAGTCTGGATTCTATTTCTTCTTATTATTATTTTCCTCCCTGACCCTCTCCAAATCACTTCTCTTTACTGTAGACATCTTATATTATCTTTTCCCTTTTGTATAATATTCTTACTCCCTTTCCGTCACTACTAATCTTTGCTCAGCTGCCACTGTTGTTGACCCTGTTGTGATTTTTCTGCCATTTTATTTGTTTTGGTTCACTACTTTTAAAATTTTACTTCAAACCTCCTATTATACTCTTCCCCTTTCTCCATTTGCCATTGTCATTCCCTGTTTTACTTACATTTTAAATTTAATTTTCTTTCTCTCTTTCTTTGCCTTGTTTCTATTCTCTATTCTTATTATTTCTTCTCTCCCCATTTAAAATCATTTTTCTCT
Source organism: Glossophaga mutica (assembly GCA_039655065.1). NCBI lineage: Eukaryota > Metazoa > Chordata > Mammalia > Chiroptera > Phyllostomidae > Glossophaga > Glossophaga mutica. The sequence goes on along the minus strand of CM077304.1, from coordinate 166,397,454 downwards.
ACTTTAGTCATCTTGTATTTCTTTTTTCCTATCTTATATTCTTCATCTCCCTCCAGCTTTATTAGTCTGTGTTCCATTGTTGTTGTTATTGCTGATGTGGTGGTGGGGGTGTGTTTTTGCTGGCATGGGCTTGATTTCCTGAGTAGTACTGCTTTGTTAACCAGGACCTGTGTAACAGCATGCAAGATGTGGTGGGAGTTGTGACTGCCTGTCAGCCAGCTGGAGGGGAGAAACCACCAGTGAATAACCCACCAATTATCAAAGCCCACGTACCGAATAAAGTACTACCCACAAGATAGCCCACATAAACTGAATAAACGGAAACCGCAGAGCATCCAGATCAGGAGGACAAAGAGACTGCACCACTGAGTCCCACTGAACGCCTACCAAAGAAGCCCACCCCACAAAGACAGGCAGGCAAAGAAGAGAAACCGCTTCAATTTCATTAGATGTATTCACATTCTCTGATTCTTCCAGATTTTTTGTTTGAAGATTGTATGTTTCTAGAAATTTATCCATTTTGTCCAGGCTGTCCAGTGTGTTGGCATATAATTGTTCATAATATTTTTTTACAACCCTTTGTGTTTCTTTGGTGTCAGTTGTTATTTCTCCTCTTTTGTTTCTGATTTTATTTATTTAGACTCTTTCTCTTTTAAAGTCTGATTAAAGTTTTGTCAGTCTTGCTTATCTTTTTGTAACAGGGTGCAGCCAAGAGGGGGGCCCCAAATAGGGATTTGGAATGGGGTCCAGAACTCAAGGTGTCCAGGAAATATTAGGATGTCCTCATCCCTTCCCCACCACAGGTGTGAGTTGGGAGAAGGGACACATGGAACAGGGACATGCAAAGCTGTTTTGTACAGCAACAGCTTTGCAGCTAACCTCTGACTAGTCATTTAACATATCTATAACCTTTAACTGGTTGCATTGATATGCTAAATAGCTGTGGCCCTGCTTTGAGCTAGGGAGAAGGGAGTGACTTCCACTTCAGATGTAACTAGGAGGCAACGCCCCCTGGTTACAGCACCTGCATGAGAGCTTGGAGATGATTGACTCCACGCCATGGGGCCCCACCTGCCCAGACTCACTATGGTAGCCCAGTAAAGCTGGAAGGATATGGGAGTGCTGCCAAGTGTAGCTGATTATGGGAGGAGTCAGAAATGGGGCTGCAGAGGAGGATTGGCTCCAGGATTTAAACCCAGATATTCAGCCATTAAGGGGAGAACCACATGACTTTGCCAGAGTGGGGATCCCTGCAGCTTTGGTGGAGGGGAGAACCACGAGGCTTTCGCCAGGGTGGAGAGCCCCAGAGCTTTGCAGAGGAGAACCATGCAGCTTTGGTAGAGTGGAGACCCCCTCGCAGCTTTGCCAAGGAGAATCACATGTCTTGATCCTGGCTGATGACACAGCTGATGGTGCCAGGAACCTGAATCTACTTCCTTTCCTGAGGTACGGTATCCCAATTTAGGGCAGAGGGAGAAGGAAGGACTGTGTGGGTCTGTGGGTATTCTAAAGGACTTTGATATTTTAATGAAGGCATTGGGTCACTACTTTAAGTCTGTATAGCTTTAAATAAACATTCCCTTTCTTTTCACAAATCTCTGGCATCGAGATACATCTTTCTTCTGGAGGTGGAAAATGCAAACCTAGTGGGGGTCCTTTCAGGAATAGTATATCATGACCCTCCTTGGTCCCCTTTTCTGTAACAGTTTTTGGCATCCCTGAGTGGGTCAATAATTGCCCCCCTTTGGCCTGTTCTGTAACAGTTTCAAAGAAATAGCACTTGGATACATTAATCTTTTGTATCATTTTTTAGAATCTATTTTGTTTATTTCTGCTGTAATATTTATTATTTCCTTCCATCTAATAACTTTGGGCTTTGTTTGTTGTTCCTTCTCAAGTTCCTTTAAGTTGAAATTAGATTGTTCAATAGAGCTTTTTCTTGTTTTTTGAGATAGGCCTGTAATGTCATGAATTTTCCTCTCAGGATTGCTTACCCAGTGCCCCACAGATTTTGGATTGCTGTGTCCTTATTTTCGTTTGTTTCAAGGTATTTTTTATTTTTTCCTTGATCTTCTTGTTGCCTCTTTCATTATTTAATAACATGTGATTTAGCTTCCATGTCTTTGCATTTTTTCAGTGTTCTTCTTGTGATTGATTTCTAGTTTCATAGCATTGTGGTCAGAGAAGATGACTGATATGATTTCAATCTTAAATTTATTGAGACTTGTTTTGTGTCCCAACATGTGGTCTATCTTAGAAAATATTCCATATGCACTTGAAAAGTATGTATATTTACTCGTTTGGGGTAAACCTAGTGTGTCATTTAAGGCCACTATCACCTTGTTGATTTTCTGCCTGGAGGATCTATCCAAGGAAGTCAATGTGGTGTTAAAATCCCTGACTATGTCTCTATTTCTGTCGATCTCTCCCTTTTTGTCCATCAGGATTTGGTTTATACATTAGGTGCTTCTATGTTGGATACATAAGTGTTTATTAAGGTTATATCCTCTTGTTGGATTTTTCCCTTTATCATTATGTAGTGTCCTTCTTTGTCTCTTACTATAGCCTTGGTTTTAAAGTCTATTTGTTGGATATAAGTACTGCTTCACCATCTTTTTTTTTCCCTTTCCATTTGCATGAAATATATTTTCCAACCCTTTAGTTTTAGTCTGTATGTATCTTTTGATCTGAAATGGGTCTCTTGGAGGCAGCATATATATGGGTCTCGTTTTCTTATCCATTCAGCTACCCTATGTCTTTTGGTTGGGGCATTTAAGCCATTTACATTTAAGGTGATTATTGATACATACATATATAGTGTCATTTTATTGTTAGACTGTTTTCCTCTGTTTTTTTCTTTCTTTCGCTTTTCTTCTTCTTAAAGCAAGCCCTTCAATATTTGTTGCAGCACTAGTTTGTTGTTAACAAATTCCTTTAGTTTTTTTCTTTTCTGGGAAGCTCCTAATTTCTCCTCAATTTTATGTAATAGCCTCACTGGATAAAGGAGCCTTGGTTGTAGGTCCCTGCTTTTCATCACCTTAAATATTTCACACTGACCCCTTCTGGTCTGAAATGTTTCTGTAAACGCACACCTTTAAAGTCATTTAATATTCAACAGAGGAAGCTAGCACATACAATGGGCTAAAGATAGTTTATTCAATAAATTGTGTTGGGAATGTTGGACAGATACATGCAGAAAAATGAAAGTAGACCACCTTCACACACCACACACAAGAATAAATTTAAAATGGATCAAAGACTTAAATATTGGAGCCAAAACCATAAAAACCCTAGAAGAAAACATAGGCAGCAAAATCTCGGACATTGCTCATAGAAATTTTTGTCAGATCTATCTCCCCAGGCAAGGGAAACAAAAGGAAAAAATCAACAAATGGGACTACATCTAACTAAAAAGTTTTTGCACAGCAAAGGAAAACATCAATAAAATAAAAAGACAACCGATGGAATGGGAGAACATATTCACTGATACATCTGATAAGAGGTTAATATCAAAAATTTATAAAGTATTTACAAAACTCAACACCAAGGAAACAACCCAATTTAAAATTGGGCAAAGGACCTGAATAGACACTTCTCCAAAGAAGACTAATACATGGCCAGTAGACATATGAAAAGATGCTCAATATCACTAATCATCAGAGAAGTGAGATATCACCTCACACTTGTCAGAATGGCTATCAGGAAATCAATAAACAACAAGTGCTGGCAGGGATGTGGAGAAAGGGGAACCCTGTTGCACTCTTGGAGGGAATGCAGATTGGTGCAGCCACTATGGAAAGCACTGTGGCGATACCTCAAAAAATTAAAAATGGATCTGCCTTTTGATTCATTCAGTGATCCCACTTCTAGGAATATATCTGTAGGAACCCAAAACACTATTTGGAAAGAACATAATCACCCCTATTTTCATTGCAGCATTATTTACAATTACCAAGATATGGAAGCAGCCCAAATGTCCATCAATAGATGAGTGGATAAAACAACTATGAGATATTTACACAGTGGAATTCTACTCAGCCATAAAAAAGAAAATTCCATGCTTTGCAACAGTATAGATAGACCTGGAGAGCATTATGCTAAGTGAAATAAGCCAATCAGAGAAAGACAAATAGCATATGATTTCACTCATATGTGGAATCTAATGAACAAACTGAACTAAAAAACAAAATAGATACAGACCCATAGATAAAGAGCAGATGACAGCTATTTTGTGGGTCATTAGGGGGTGGAGGGATGGAGCAAAAAGGAAAAAGGACTCATGGACATGGACAACAGTGTGGTGATTGCTGAGGGGATAGGGGTATAAGAGGACTAACTGGTAATGCAAAAAAAATACAATAAATATTAAATTTAAGGAAAATTAAAAAATAAAAGAAACTAGCTTATATAAAGGGGAAGAACTAGAATGGAAAAAGTCTTATACTGTTTTTAAATCCTTAAATAGGCCCATTTCCAAAAGGGACAAAAGTTCCTGGAATGACCAGGTTACTAATACAGGAACAAATGAAAAGGAAGGGGGAAGCTATTCCTGAAGACAGGTTATCACATATATCTGTGTGATGATCACTCATATATATTTTTAAATATGCATTACAGAGTCTCTAAGCTCTCTGCTTGTCACTTTTGTCTTCCCTTAGTTCGTCTATGTTTTGAAAAGTGAGTATAATAAATTGTTTGAAAAGAATGATCTTTAATGGTTGAAGTAGCCCCCTAAGGTATTCTGAATGCTAGATTTATGGGCACTCAGGTCCCTTTTACTTTACCCTTCTAAGGTTCCTCTATTTCAATTCCAGTTGCTCACATCCTGTTTCAAGAGACACCCTATGGAGCTGATCACATGCAGGAGAGTCTGTTTCTGTCTTATTTATTAGGAAAATTCAGTTTCAGAGTCTTGGCATCAGAGAGAAGACTCCAGGGCCCCAAGACCACAATACATGTGCTGATCTTCCTCTGCACTCAAGCTTCCTCATTCCTGACCTTCTTCATTCCTTTCACCAATTCATCATTCCTTCCATTTTACAAATCAGAAAAATTTTTTCAAATCTGAATGTTTCAAAGGAATGGTGGTCAAGCCTCTTTTTTAGTGCAACTTCATATTAATTTTGGAATTCTAATGTTTTAGTGCAGTAAGTCTTATTTTTTGTATCTGATTTTGTTATTCACAAATATTGCCTTTCCTTTTATGTTATAATTTTGCACATAATATTACACCATTTTTACCTAGCCAACAAAATGAGTGATTAGAACAAAGTAAAAAATTGACAGCCTACAGATCAACTCCAGCCTATAAATATATTCTATTTGACACTCAGAATATTTAAAAATCCTTTGAGTGTGTTGCCAGCCTTTGAAAGTCAGCATTTTATGTTAAACTTCAATTTCTTGATTCTTATGAAGTACTAGAAATTCTACCAATACTGGATTAACATTTATGCTTGAAAACAATTGGCTGAAACCCTTTTAGCAGAGCTTATGTTTTACAGTTCAACACCGACTCCACCACTCCTGATGCCTTTCTCCCATCCTACATCATGCATTTATTTACATTCTATTTCTGACCCTTTTCAATACATGTATTTGTGACTCCCTGACTATATTAACACATAGTATATTTGATATCTAATATATGAAAATATTGTTCTCAAACTTTTTACATCTTATACTTTTCTCTCAACAAATATTGCCTGCTTTAAATCAAAACCAGTACTACTTAAAGAGGGCTTCCAAATTTTTAGTTAGACTAGAAACTCCCAAATGTATCAGAGTTCCCACTTCAGGCCAAGCTGAAGTTTTTGACATATTAGTTGTGCCCAGGGACCTTAAGAGATGGTCATGGAAGAAACTTGTCAGGACTCTCATTACATGAGAATCTAAAAGGGACCTGGAAAAAACTCATTGTAAGGTCAATCTGGGCCTAAAATCAGGATCCTAAGACAGCATAGCTAAATCACAGTGATCTTGGAAGAGTCCCCTCTCACTTCTGCCTGAGTCCTAGGGAAAGAGGAGAATAGAATTAGAAACCACTAAGACCTAGTTGTTAAACACTTCTGTAGGATAATAGGCACATATAGTACTGCCCTATTTGAGTATTGTCTTTGAGATAATAATCAAAGAATGAGTATTATCTCATTCTTTGGAATTAATGACATAATAGAGGAATGATGTAATGACTATATAAACTTTTGAGACTTCTGCATGGCAAAACATTTCAAATTAAAATGGAAATGTATTTGCGATATGGATGTTAAAGTAAAGTACCCCTAATATAAAAGGTATTCTCATAAAATTTTATAAAAACCAATGAGCAAATTAATAAAAATTTGGACAAAGGACATAAATGATTCACAAAGGATAGCCAACTGTCTAGAAATATATAAGCAAATACTTTGTTATTTATTACTTGAAAATATGTAAAATATAAATATAAACTGCCTTTTTCACTATGCATTAGCAAAGATAAAAATGGCAGTACCCATAAAAACACTGTATAAGACAATTGCACATTCTTTCTGAAAGGTACTTTGATCAGAATGAAAAAGTATTAATTTTTATATTGTTCAGTTCCACAACTCATCTAAAAATATACACTTAAAAAAAACAAAGATTTGAGCAAAGATATATATAGATATATAGATATATATATACATATATATATACATATGTGTTCATTGGAATGTTGTTACTTTTAATAGAGAACTGAAATAAAAAGTAATCTCTTGTAATAAAAAGATCAAGAAAGTAATTTTATATCTATATAATAGAATACTATTCCAGCTCTTTATAAAAGCAATTGTTGTATCAGGAAATTTGCAGACAAAGAACAAAGTTCAGAAAATACCAATTATAGTAAAGTATATATTTAAAACACTTTTTTTAAGAAAAAGAGAAAATTTTTATGGGGAATACCCACCAAAATGCTAATATTGATCATATGGATTTGGGATCTTTTGCAATTTTTGTCTTCAGTTATTTCTAAGTCTGCTCCAAATTTTACAAAACACATTTGTAATTAGGATGAATAGAAAACTTAATTTTAAATGTTGATCAAACAAGTTAATGGTTGAGGAAGTTTATAACCCAGTTCCAGTCTTATGTCAAAATTGTTCATTCAAAACTGCCAATTCACATTGCGGGTAGGACCAGACAAGAGGCTACAGCAGTAGCATTGTCCACAGCATGTGTGGCAGGCTTTGAATCATCCAGCAGAAGTAACAGAAGTCTCTAAAAAAACATGAAAATTCCTATGGAAATGGTGGCAGCATCCAGGACAGGTGGCCTAACTAGAATCGTGGCAGGAGAGGAGGACCAACAGAAGTAGCAAGGATGCCAGGCAGCTGCCCTTCGGTACTTGCTCACATCAGATTTGATTGTGAGAATGTTAAATTGATGCCCTGGATACTTCCAGAAATGGTTGGGGCAGATTTTACAAAGAACTGGGATCTTACATTCACAGAGAGACACAAAAGCTTCCAAATGACAGATCATTTCTGTAAAAGTGACCCAATTTTTAGACCAGATTGTGGAAGCCTGAGGAAATATGTGTAGATCCATTTTTCATGATTCTGACAATAATACCTATATTCATATATATTGCTCTTTTATCTTTATTTTGCTGACACATAAACTATATTTTGCTAAAGACTACTTCTGTTGAACCTGGATAAAGTTGATAATTTAACTATTCATCATGTGGATAAATATTTTCTATAAAGTAAGACCACTTTATGAGGCCAAATGATAAATTAATAGATGAAAAATCTTTGTTGTTTTCAGGCTATAATACTGTATATGTATTGGCGAATCACTATTTTGTTTATCCTCTGAAACAGGGTAAAATAGACTTGTCTAAAGTTGTTAGAGCTTCTTGTACATACAGTGCTAGTAAGGTAAGAGTGAGGGTACAGTTAAACAGCATTCAAAAGATTAATAATTCAGTAATTTTCCAAATTCATGGATTTAGTTCAAATAATGCATTATTATTTCAACACATATTTTTTCAGTCTTAGACTATACCTATACAAACAAAATCCAAGTAAATGAATTACATTGGAAATCCCATTGCTAAACTCATGTCAATTTGCTGTTGTAAATTTAATGTGTCAATCACATGTTTTGCTTTTTATTTCCAACAAAAGAAAGAAAAACAAGCTACCTAAGCAAATACGGCAAATCTTAATCATTGATAAAACCAGGTCATGGGTATAGGATAATTCATTACACTTTCCTCTCTGCCTTTGTATACCTTTAAAGTTTTTATCATAAAAATAGTTTATTGAAAGTTTTAACTGCTGATTCAGTCTTATGTATTTTTGACATCTTAATAGAGAGCCAACATATAACAACATAATCATATATTTTATATCATATATTTTATATCATATATTTTATATCATGGGGAAGAATTTTAGTTAAATTCCTCTATTTTCACTATAAACCTCAGAGTTTTTCTAGATGCAGTGGAGGATATTGTTAATTCATGCTCCAAACAGTTTTAATAAAAAAGTTTATGATGAGAACCTCCTGTGAACTCTGCAATGTTCTCTTCCAAATGTGTGCATCCAGGAATGAAGTCCCTAACCTTAATAATAATATGATTATCATTCAACAGTGAGATGCATTTGAAAACTTTTTGTGGCATATGCTCTGGATTTTCACAATCTCAAAAACATGGTCTAAAGCACAGAGGGAAAAAATCAAAGAGAAGACCTCTTCAGTATTTCCTAAATTATTATATTCTCTTATCGCAGGCAGCTACTATATAGCAGCTCAGTAGCTATCTAGATGCAAATACCTGTTCCCTTTTGGTACCCCTGTGTTATGGTCTCACCATCCTTTGAGGTCTCAACATTATTACACCCTGTTTGCACAGAACAGTTGCAGTTTATGCCTAGTTGTCCCAGTATAATTATTAATACAGCTTATTTCAGACAAGGTGAGCCATTCCTTATATTCAATGTAATCAATGATTCATTCACTTCCATAGGTACCATGAGATTTTTTTCCTCTGTACCTTTGAATAACCTTTTCTTTGAATAGAATGTACCCCATACCTGGAATTGCCATCTTTAACAAATAATACAAATTTAACTGGGAATGCTGTATCTCGAATAAACAACAAATGATTTTACCAAAAAAATTACCTGAAATTCAAATTTAACTCAGTAGTTTATATTTTATCTAGCAATGTCATCACACCTACAATGTCAAGGCCTAACTCAAATGTTTTCCCACTCTGACACCTTGACTGACACTTCCTTACCTTCTTCCAGGATTGCCTCCCCAGTTGTTTTTACTGAGCCTCTCATAATACCACAAGGTTCTAACCAGCATCACAACCACTCGTGTTCATAGCTCTTCTATTCATTTTTGTGCAACTAGAAGACAAGAATTGAGCTTTCCTTTTTTCCCTCATATTACTAATTATATATTGATTTACACTAGCAATAAATAAATATTTTAACTGCCTAGGAGGAAGTATTATAGTGATTTTAGTTGGACTTTACAAATTAGTAAATTGTTTAAATTTTCCCAGGATTATTTGAAAACCCCTTAGTTGCCTTAATATGTTCTCACAAAGACAGTTAAATCATAAACCAGCTCATTAATTTACCCATTCCAGAATTAAAATTTCAGCTACCATTAATAGATTCATTGATTGTAACAACAAATGTACCACTGGTATGGGATGTTGATAGTGGCAGAGGCTGTGGGCATAGGGGAAGGGGGTCTAGGCAGTGCTCTATATTTTCTGCTCAGTTTTTCTATAACCTTACACTGCTCTAAATAGTCTATCATTTTTAATGAAATAGGTCAATTTTAATTGAGCTTTACAAACTGTAGCTACTATTGAAAATTTCCTGAAATAATATGAACGAGGTGATGGATATAATTTTTGACATATACATTAATAAAAGTACTCTGTTTTCAAAACTAACCTTGGGTTTGAGAAGGTTTATCTTGGAAATTGAACAAAAAACCTCTGTCAATTTTGCTTCATTTATGTTATAAAATTTTTCTTTTTTTAAAAGATTTTATTTATTTATTTTTAGACATAAAGGAAGGGAGAAAGGGAGGGAAACATCAATGTGTGGTTGCCTCTCACACGCCCCCTACTGGAAACCTGGCCTGGCCTGCAACCCTGGCATGTGCCCCAACTGGTAATTGAACCAGCAACACTGATTCTCAGGCCATTGCTCAATCCACTGAGCCACACCAGCCAGGGATATGTTAAAGAATTTGCAAACAAATATGAAGTATATTAGTTCTAATTTGCCTTTAGTTTTCTACTAAGTAGTTCCCTTTTGATGTGCCATATATTTTTAAATATTATTAGGATACCTCATTTGCCAAGAGAATTGGACTCAATGTAATTTTAATCCCCAAAATATGAAGGTCATTTATGAAAATAATTTTATACTATTTATTTTCTTGCGTGTGTGCGCACACACACAGGAGAAACATCATCACACCAATTAATCTTTGCTGACTTTCATACTTTTCCAAAGGACAGAAATAATCACTTTGTTGGTTAAGTTAATTCCATAAAAATATATCCTACTGTAGAATTATTTCCCATAATTTTTTCTTTTTTTAATTTATTTTTAATCAGTATTTTTTTAATTGTTGATATTGTACAATTTTCTGTCTTTTACCCCACCCCCAGCCCACCATCCCAGCCCTCCCCACCTTCCTCCCATTTCCACTCCCCATAGTTTTTGTTCATGTGTCCTTTATACTTGTTGCTCTAAACCGTTCCCCTTTTCCCCTGAAATAGTATACTTGTTGCTCTAAACCATTCCCCTTTTCCCCTCCCCTTCCCCTCTGATCACTGTCAGACCGTTCTCAAATTCAGTGTCTTTGTTTATATTATGCTTGTTTGTTTGTTTTGTTGATTAGGTTCCTGTTAAAGGCGAGATCATATGGTATTTGTCTTTCACTGCCTGGCTTATTTCGCTTAGCATGATGCTCTCCAATTCCATCCATGCTGTCACAAAGGGTAGGAGCTCCTTCTTTCTTTCTGCTGCATACTTTTTTCCTATAGTTCTCTGAGAACACTCAATTCATTCACTGTTCATTAATAATCCATTGTACATGTACTAGCTATAGCTTAACGGTTGACTATTATCTTACAGCAAATTATGGCTTGAACCACAACAGTCTAAAAAGGCAAATATTAAAGATATTTGTAACAGAAAATCAAGAATTAAAAGTTCAAACTAAAGTGTTTTCTCAGAGAAAACACTGGGTATGCACAGTGCTACATTAAATTAAAAACATAATTTCAAACCACATTTAGTTAAATAATTTTAGCTTTTATTTTAAAGTAGTCTATCAGAACTTTAGTCACAGGTTGAATCAACACATGCTAACAGCAAAACATCGTTTCACTTTGACAAAAATGAAGTGGTTCTGGTCTCCCTGGGTGTGTTATCATCCTCTGCTAATGCACGGCTTTTAGAGTTATGAATGAAGAATATAAACTCCAGCCCAGTAGCCAAATCAATTGAACCAACCCTAGTAGGCATCAGGATGCTGATGTCACAGCCAGACCATACTCAGAGCCACAAAGATAATACTACAGCAAAAGAAAAGATACAAATGCTAGAATACCTTTCAGACAACAGTAAGAGAATTAAACAAGAGGGTTTCCCTAAAATCTGCAGTTTTTATTGAAAGCTAGGGTTTGGTTCTGAGCTCCACAAAAAAAGAATGGGATTTAATAAAATTTTAAATAAATTCCCCCTCTAACAAAACTGTAAATAAATATATGTACAATTGTAAAACATGATTTTTTACTAATAGTGCAGTCTCCACCAATATTTCACCATTACAATTCAACAGCAGTGGTATTTTTGCTAATTTCTAAATTAGTTGGAAGATAAAGTCATTCACAACAAATATAATTGATCTTACCCTCACTGCCACATAAACAGTATTTGGTCACTCTAATAAAGTCAGTTTGAAAAAAAGAAGTACGAATTGACAGTTACAGAAAAGTCATGGGGATGTTAGGTATAGCATAGAGAATGTATCGGTAATCTTGTAATAGCCATGCATGGTGTCAGATGGATGTTAGTTTTATCTGGGTTGTCACTTCATAGGTTATATAAGTGTCTAATCACTGGGTTTTACATCTGAAACTAATATAATATTGTTTGTCAACTGTAATTTTATTATACTTTTTAACTGTAATTTTGAAATAAAAATTATTTCAAATAAAATAAAACAAAATGCCCAGAAAATACTTTAAAAGCCACATTTATGTGCTATATTATTAATGCAACTATAATGCTTCCACATTGTATTGTTTTGCAAGGGTTATCATGGAATCTTCATCATTTATCATACATGTACTTCTGTCTTTTTTCTAGTCAGAGGCACAGCATGAAAAAACTACATTTCACATTGAAACATCACTATGTGGAACAGTATGATGAAATGAGACACAGGAGGAGTTATACTCTGGTAAACAGTTGGTCTACAGAATGATAGCATTTTGTGTTGAGACTGATTTATCAATTTTGAGTTCTAAGAGTTGACTGATCTGAAAGCCAGAGTGTCACTAGTGATGAAGTACACACATGTAAAAAATTACAGGTCATGTGACCAGGTCTGCTTGAGAGTCCTCTCACCCAGGCCTGTGTTACAGACCAACACAGAACACCCCAGTCCTCCTCTGATGGTGGCTTCTGATTAATTATTCCTTACTGCAGGTGATAAGAAGCATTCGCATTGTCGTGGACATTGAAAATGTGTCACTAAATATTGAAGTTGGATGATATTGTAAGTGTAAGCAGAAATATATTTCACAGATAACATTCAGATATACATACATTTTATATAAACAAAAAAATGAAGGTTTTAGGAGACAAACTATTTCACTCAACAATCTAAGAATTCACAACAGTATTTTCTTGTCACATATCAAAGAAGCAGCACATAGTTTTGTTTTATCCCACATCCTCCAAAGTAAAAAGTATTTCTCACTATGTATATAAACTGTGAAAAACTTTTGAAAATATTTTATTGATGAAAATATTTGAAATATTGTACATGTTCCAGCCTGGCCAAATAGGTCACTTGATAAGACTTTGTCCCCATACACCAAGGTTGCAGGTGCAATCCCTGTTCAGAGCACGTACAAGAAGCAATGAATGAATTCATCAATAAGTGGAACTACAGATTGCTACCTCTGTCTCTCTGTCTCTGTCTCTCCCCTGCCCCACTTCTCGTACTCTAAATCAATTTAAAAAAATAAAGATAAAAAAATGAGAGGCTCCAGAGCTACTACTGCTGGCAGCTGTGGTTTCCTTGATATAACTAGCATTTAGTACCTCATCTAAGTAAAACACGCTTGCTGTAAAACCTGACTTTATTTTTAAAATCTTGTACATTTTACCTCACATTAAAATATAGGGAATCTATCAAAAGGCAGATCCATTTTTAATTTCTTGAAGTATCTCTATACTCTTTTCCACAGTGGTTGCACCAGCCTGCATTCCCACCAAGAGTGCAAAAGGGTTTCCCTTTTTCACATCCTTGCCAGCATTGTTTTTAGTTGGTTTATTGATATAATAGCTATTCTTACCGGTCTGAGATGGTATGTCATTGTGGTTTTAATTTGTGTTTCTCTGATGATTAGTGACATTGAGCATCTTTTCATTGAGTGTCTATTGGCCATCTGTATGTCCTCTTTGGAGAAGTGTCTATTCAGGTTCTTTGCCCATTTTTTTAAACTGGGTTGTTTGTTTTTATGGTGTTGAGTTTTATAAGTACTTTATCAATTTTGGATATGAATCCTTTATCATATGTATTGGTGAATATGTTCTCTCATTCTGTGGTTTGTCTTTTTATTTTGTTGATGATTTCCTTTGCTATGCAAAATTTTTTAGTTTCATGTAGTCCCGTTTGTTAATTTTTTTCTTTTGTTTCCCTTGCCTGGGAAGATACGCCCAATAAAAAACTACTATGAACAGCCCTTGCTGGTATGGCTCAGTGGATTGAGTGCCAGCCTGCAAACCAAAGGTTTGTTGGTTCAATTTCCAGTCAGGGTTCATGCCTATGTTTCAGGCCAGGTCCCCAGAAGGGGGTGTGAGAGAGGCAACCACACATTGATGTTTCTCTCCCTCTTTCTCTTTCCCTGCCCCTCTCTCTAAAATAAATAAATAAATTGCTATGAAAAATGTCCAAGAATTTTCTGCCTATGTTTTTTTTTCTAGTATTTTTATGGTTTGAGGTCTAACACGTAAGTCTTTGATCCATTTTTAATTTATTCTTGTGTATGGTGTAAGAAGGTGGTCTACTTTCATTTTTCTACCTTTTGACCCAGAGATTCCACTTCTGGGAACATCTGAAAGAACTCAAAACACTAATTCAAAAGAACATAAGCATTCTTATGGTCATTGCACCATTGTTTACAATTGCCGAGATATAGAAGCAGCCCAAGTTGCCATCAATAGACAAGTGGATAAAACAACTATGGGACATTTACACAGTGGAATACTACTTGGCTGTAAAAAAGAAGAAAGTTTTACCCTTTGCAACAGTATGGATGGACCTGGAGAACATTATGTTAAGTGAAATAAGCAGTCAGAGAAAGTCAAATATCGTATGATCTCACTCATACATGGAATCCGATGAACAAACTGAGCAAAACAGAGACAGACTCATAGACGAAAAGCAGATGACAGCTGGTGGTCAAGGGGAAGTTTGGGGGTGGAGGATTGAACAAAAAGGAAAAAAACTCATGGACATGGACAAACAGTGTGGAGATTGCTGGTGGGGAGAGAGTATAAGGAGACTAAATAGCAATGGAAAATATAATAAAGATTAAATAAAAATAAATTACAAATAAAATAAAATATAAGGAATTGAACAGAAGATCTGTATGATTATGAAATAGGTGCTTCTAGATAGCCAAGGGCAACTTTTCTATAGCTCAGTTTTCTCACCTATAGAATGGGAATAATAATAATCCTTTCACAGATACTTACAAAGGTTAAACAGCACATGCCAAAAGTCATATAAGGATTTGCTGTTATTCACTATTATTCAGTATTCATGGTGACATTGCAGGAATACAACAGAATATATTATCTTAAATCCAGTAGTTCTACAAATACTATCATGTTAAAATTAAAATAAAATTTAAATGGAATAGTGTAGGACAGTGGATATATAGCAGATGTCTCCCCCAAAGATTAAAATATGACAAAATGTTATTTACGAACACTTCCTGTCAATCAATATTCAGAGGCATCATATATCTAGGAGTGGGCATATAATTGAGAAGCAGAATCCTGTTTTAATTTCCATTTTCAGAAGTTTAATCATAATAGGCAAGTCATAAGTGTTCTCTAAACCTCAGTTTTCACATCTAAAATGGGAATAAGACTTTTTTCACAAATATTTTTCAAACTTCAAATATCATGACAATTCTGAAAACAATGAGTGAGTATAAAAACAGATTCTGTACAACATGCCAATATAATTTACAATTACTGTAGTGAAATCTCTCCTGTACCTATGTTATCACTGAACTTCATAAAATTTAATTGTCTTGTGAGAAATAGACTGCTTCCAGTGCTATTATAAAGACAATGGAGGGGAAAATAACTTCAAAAGAAACCATATATACATTTTTGAATTCTGAAAACATATGACTACAAGAAAGACTTTAGAACAAAAATCATAAGCTATTCATCTGTGAAGTGGCTCTTCAATAATTTGGTTTGACTCTAAAAGGGACTTGAAATATTAGGGTCCTTACTAAAATCATTATAGATGGGAACTGAATCTTTTAACATTTTCTCACAGCCCTCACCATTGGCCTCTATCTTTAATGTCTAATCCATACTAGCATATATGTATGTGTGTGTGTATTACTTTTTAATGGTAGCTTCAATTTTTACATTGTCAAAACTACAATTACTTTCTTTGATACTTCCATTCATTATTTTATGCTTGTAAACTCACCCAGAAATCATCAGCATACCTATACATTCTTCCTCTCATATTATGTTTTCATATTTTACCTAGAATCTCCGGGATTTTTTTTTTTTTTTTGTATATGACCTAAGAAAGAATGTTGTTTAATTCATTTGTTCAGTAACCCAATAGTTTCTACCATGTTATTGAATAGTCTTCTTAAGTCAGTGAAGAAATAAATACAACATTTATAAAATTAAACAGCTGAAAGAAGAGTAGCAAGAATCTTACTTTGTTTGAGGAGAGGTAAGGGAAGGAGCACAGGGCACTTTGGGAGCAATGTAATCTGCAGGGGATCGAAAGAGGCAGAGGAAAAGAGCAATGGTCACAGGGAGCAGGGAAGGAACTGCGTTCAGGAATAGAGACTTCCCCTCTTCGGAAATTTCACCTGGGCCACCCCAAGCAGAGGAATGGCAATGAGTCTTTTCAGTGGTCTGACTCTCTAAAAAAGCTAGGAAAACACAATAATTGATGGCAGCTGTACAAGCTCTTGCCAATGCGATATCATCAGTGTGGAGGGAAGTATGGTAGCATTAATCAGCTCACACCTCACAAAGTAGAGAACACATGTCTGTTAAGAAATCTTACACAATCCAAACACATTTTAATATAGGATATATTTTTAAAAGATAAAGTAAATGCAACAACCTATCTCTGCTTGTCCTCATTCTAAAATTTTGTTTTTCACCTTTTCTTACCTACAAGAAGTTAAAAATATAAATAAATTCAGCATAGAAATATAAATCACCTGTAATATCATCTCCTCAACCACATAAAATTAGTTATTCAGCATTTGGCAACTAGTCCTCCAGCCTTTTATGAACACAATTATTTTTACAAATATAGTATCATAAAATAAATGTACAAAAATCATACATAGTTGTATAAAATCCAGCAATTAGAGGAAAAAGGCCAGAACAGGACCATGAATTTAGGATGTAGCTAAAACAAGGATAAACATAGAGGCCATTTACAATACTATACAGATGGGCCACAAATTTTACTCAAAACCTCTGCCAATCAAACTGAAGCAGAAATTTTAATTTTTATACAGTTCAAAACTCCATTAGATTAAAAATAAACAGTTTTCAGAAAAAGAAAATGAATGACATGTCTCCCCAGTGTTCTTGGAGAAAGAAATGTTTTATAACAATTTGCTTATTTTTCTAAGAACACCTAGAGTATATCTACAACCCAGTAGAACTTTGCAATATTTGCAAACTAAAATTACTATAAAAAGGACAGGTAGGGATCAATAGAAAAGGGACTGGGTAAGCCTGAGAGTACAAACCCTGCATATATTCATTGTACACATTCAAGTGTTTGTACCTACATATACAGATCTGTTTCATGTTTGAACAATTTTCTGGTCACACACATCATATTTGTTCTTGGAGAACCCCCAGTATACAATCGCTATTGCTTGGTTGTTGATTTTTTCCCCCAAGTCTTTGCCCATGATCCTCATCACCAACATATATCTGTCATTCATTAATGCCAAAAAATTGGACTTAAAAATAATGTCATGTTTTCTAGCATCTTTATCACTTTGTTCCCATAAAAACACAGTGTCAAAAAACTTCAGAGACTTTAGAAGTTTTGAAATCTGAAAAACCTTTGTGGATTTTCACAATGGAAGAGAACTACAAAGTATTATTTCCATTTTGAAACCAGATTTTCATTTTTAGGATGGATTTGGGTGTTTGCTTTTTAAATAAAAGGACAAAGAAGATCATACTTTAACTACTGTCATTTTAAAGGTGACAAAATGGGTACAAAAACAGATAAAAGATGTACCTAGTTAGTGGAAGTATTAGCTGGAGCATGAGATTTCTGAATTGTACTGCTATCAATACGATGTTCTTAACATATTACTAAAAAAGTATGATATTTACTTAGGGTGAATTAAAAATAGGTACTATACCAAATAAAATTCAGTCTCCAAGTTTTCCAAAAGTGGGATAGGTACTATATCATTTTTTTCTAAAAAATATGTGTCAAGCCTATGTTATATGAATTAAAATAAAGATACATTATCTGTAAGAGCAGAAATCTTATCTAAAACCTCTCCAGTTATTTTTTTAATTAACATGCAGTACAAAAACCACTCTTTTGTATAAAGTTATGGGAATTTTACCACAGGTTCATATCTGTATAACCACTCCCACCAAATAGATACAGAAAATATCACCACCGCCACCCAAACTCCCTCGTGCTACCTCTTTGCAGACCCACTCCCCTCCTTCAACCTCAGTCCCAAATCCCATTGCTTTGTCCTGTCATTATAATTTTGTCTTTTTGAGAATGTCATATAAGTGGAATTATATAGGATGTAACCTTTTGTGACTAACTTTATTACCCAGCAAAATACCTTTGCAATTTATCCAAGTTATTAGAGATATCAATCATTCATTTTTGTTGCTAAGTAATATTCTATTGTATCAATGTACTATGATTTGTTTCTCTATCATTACCCATTGAAGGACATTTGGGTTACTTTCAGCTTTGGCAAATGTGAGTGCAGTTCCATAAAAATTTGCACACAGGTTTTATGTGAACCTAAGTTTCTGTTTATCTATGGTAAAGAGCTAGTGCAGTTGCTAGGTAACAGGGTAAATATGAGTTTAACATTATAAAACACGGCCAAACTATTTTCTAGAGTGGATGTGGCATTTTGCATTATCACCAGCATTTTGTAAGAGTTCCCATAACTCTGCATCCTTGCCAGTCCCTAAAGTTGTCTGTCTTTTTAAAGACAATTATATTATACACATAGTTGTGTCTCATCACCATTTTACTTTGTATTTTTTACTGACTAATGATGTTGAGAATTTTTCATGTGCTTATTACCCTGTTATTTCTCCTCTTTAGATTAATGTTTGTTCTGCCCTGGCCTGTGTGGCTCAGTTCATTTAGCATTGTCCTGCAAACCAAAAGGTTGTGGTTTCGATTCCTGGTCAGGACACATGCCTACATTACAGGTTCAGTGAGTGCACAGTCGGGACATGTATGAAGGGCAACCAATCAATATTACTCTCTCACATTGATATTTCTCTTCTTCTCTCCTTTTCCCTCTCTCTAAAATCAATCAGCATGTGATTGATTGAGAAGTTTAAAAATAAGGTAACATTTGTTTAAATTACTTCTCATTTTTACATGTGGGTTGTTTGAACCCTGGTTGGTGTGGCTTAGTCAATTGAGTGCTGGCCTGTGAACCAAAGGGTCGCTGGATCAATTCCCAGTCAGGGCACATGCCTGGGTTGTGCTCCCATAGGGAGCATGTGAAAGGCAACCACACACTGATGTTTCTCTCCCTCTCTTTTTCCCTCCCTTTCCCTTTGTCTAAAAATAAATAAGTAAAATCTTTAAAAAAATAGAATTTTCAATTTGGGTTGTTTGATTTCTTACTGATGAATTTTGAGAAACCTTTACATATTCTAGATATAAGATTTTTGTCGGATATGGGACCTGAAAATATTTTTTCCCAGTGTGCACTTTTTCTTTATACTTTTTCACAATGGCTTTTGCAGAACAAAAGTTTTTAATGTTTATGGAGTGCAAGTTATCAATTTATTTTTATAGATCATGCTTTAGGTGTCATGTCAAACATTCTTTACCTAGCCCAATTTTATGAAAAATTTTCGTATAGTTTCTTCAAAAAGTTTGAAGGCTTTACATTTTACCTTTAGACCTATGATCCATCTTGAGTTAAGTTTTGCATAACATGTGAGGTTTAGATCAAGGTTTGTTTTATTGCACATGGAGGTCATGTTTTAACAGCATTTGTTGAAAATACTCAATTTTCAAGAAATTGATACATTTCATCTAACTTGTTGCCTGTGTTAAGTCTTTACTACCCTTTTAAAGTCTATTGGGTCTCTAAAATCACATGCTCACTTAATGCAACTACTGCCCCCACTGACTAGTACAGTGAAGTCATCACTGTTCGCACATGCATATTCCAGTCCACTCTCCTTGGTTGCCAGGTTATATTGATGCCGTGCAAATTGTTCTCATTATATTAACAATGGCTGGACTTTTTCTCCAGACAGACCTCATAGTCTATAGTGCTGAGTGAGTATCCATGTGTACTTAAAAGGAAATCATATGTGCTAAAATAGTCAAACTCATTGAAGCAGAGAGCAGCATGGTGGTTGCCAGGAACTGAGGAGGTGGGAAAAAGGGAGATGTTGATCACAGGGTACAAAACTTTATTTAGTTCTGAAGATCTAATGTGCAGCATGATGGCTACAGTTAACAATTTTGTATATTTGAAATAGCTAAGAAGGTAGATCTTACGTGTTCTGACAACATACACACATGAAAATAGTAACTGTGAGGTGATATGTTGGTTATGCTTAATGCTTGATTTTGGTGATGATTTCACTATATAGGGGTGAGCAAAAGCAGGTTTATAGTTGTGGGTATGCCAAATAATTTATTCTTGCATTATTATTAATTATTGTATTACTTATTTGTATTATAACTGTAAACCTACTTTCACTAACCCCATTTATATGTAAAAATACTGAGTTGTAGACCCTAAATATAAACAATTTTGCTGATTATAACTCATTAAAGTTGGGAAGAAAAGTGTTACCCTTTCTGTTGAAAAGAAAAAGAAAAAGAATGTGTATTGCAGTATTGTTTATTTCTCCATACTTGCCAATTTTCTGTCTGAAAGAAGCGTGCTAAAATCTCAACCTGTAGTTGTAGGTTTGTCTTTGGTTCCTATTCAGTGAATTTTTGCTTCATGTATTTAGATGTATTGTTGTTAGATGAATTCATATTTAATACTGTCAACCCAATGAAAAGACACATTTTTATAATTATGTAATATCTCATTTCTGCTAATTTTCTTTGCTAAGAAATCTACTTTCCTTGATACTAATAAAGTACTCCAGCTTCCTTTTACTTTTAACCCCTACAAATCATTAAATCATTACTTTTAATTGTAGACCCAGGTCTCATAACATAACATTCAAAATATCCTATATATAGTTCAAAATCACAGCATATGAAGAACCGGGAAAATCTACACTCAGAAGAGGAAAGATAGTCAAAATATACCTTCTCAGATGTATTCATTAAACTTGAGCTGCCACCAACACAAAACCAATTCAATCCAATGGCAACAGCAGAGTTTTAAAATTAGATTTTTTGACGAACAAAATACACATAGAACAAAGGCATAGATGGATACATGGAACAGACTGACAGTTGTCAGAGAGGAGGGGGCAGGGACCGGGTAGAGGTGGGCAAAGGGTAGAAAATGGGAACATCTGTAATAATATAAACAATGAAAAAAAAGTTTAAAGTAATAAAACAGGAGAGTTTTAGATGCATCATGACTAGATTAGGTGAAATATAGAAAGAAAATTAACAATGAGACTTAAAGTTTCAGAAAATTTCATGTGCATGGCACCTTAAAGTTTAGGTTTAGGAATAATTTGGTTTACAGAAGTGGAATGGACAGATGAATTCTTACTGTAAACTTTTCTCCCTTTAGTTCCATAATTAAATGATGAATAAGACAAAAACTATAAGACAAAAGCTATATTAGTATTCAAGATGGGATAATATTTTTCTATATTTTACAATAGAGATATATGAAATACACAGCACAATAAAATAGTATTTTTCTAAACCCCTCTGAAATTTTATATTTTGGAATGTCAAAGATATTAGAAAATTTTATAAAAACCTTGTATTTCTTTGCAAAATAAAAGAACAATATATAATAAATAAAATAATAATTTGTATATAATAATATACAATTTTTTAAATTTATAGACCTACTAGAATTTATTGGCCTCATATTAAAAATTCTTGATTTATTTGATCATTGCAACTGAGGTTTATTTTTTCCTATTTTTTAAACTTTTATTTCAATTAAATAATTGAAATTATTCTTTTATTTACAAACTAAACACATCTTTGTTAAATTAAATTTAGCTACATGGGAAATCTGTTGTTCCAGAAAAAATGTATTCATATAAATTTGACATAATATAATTCTCATCTTTTTATTATCTAAGTTAAATATTTATTTTATAAGGAAATTTTATAACATCAATTGAATGCTCAAAGACAATGTATTACCTTTTACAAAAAAGGACCTGACAAATTTCAAAAAAGTTATACACAATATATAATGCCCTTTTTCTTTCAGTAAAGAGAAAACAATCTAAAATTAGACTTAAAATATTAATGAATGGCAATAATGGTAATGTCTTTCATATATGTTGAATATAAAAATTCAAGCAATATTGAAAGGATTTTTATGGCCAAAATATTTATAGGGACAGAAAAAAATAAAGAAGCTAGAGTGAAAAAACGTAGAGTAGATATTGATATGAATAAAGAATAAATCAATAAAGATAAAAAACAAACAAAACAGAATTGATTCTTAAAACCAAGAGCTGAGTATTTAAGACCTACACAACAAAAAAAAATTGGCAATATAAACAAGAAGACACCATATACAAAAATATACTCAAGGTGGATAAAAGACTTAAATATAAATTGAGGTAGCATAAAAGTCCCAGAGGAGAACATAGACAGGAAAATCTCAGATACATCACATAGCAATATTTTCACCAATATGTCCTCTAGAGCGAGGAACTTAAAGGAAAGAATGAACAAATGGGACTTCACCCAAATTTAAACTTTCTGCACAGCTAAAGAAAACATCAGCAAAATGAAAAGGGAATGAACTGTATGGGAAAATATATTTGCAAATGATACCTCAGACAAGGGTTTGATCTCTAAAATATATGAAGAACTCACATGTCTCCACTCCAGGAAGACAAACAACCCAGTTAAGAAATGGGCAAAGGACCTGAACAGACAGTTCTCCAATGAGAACATACAGAGGGCCCAGAGACATATAAAAGGATCCTTAGCATCACTAGCCATCAGAGAGATGCAAATTAAAACCACAATGAGATACCACTTGACAATGATCCATTGTGAAGTGGTATCTTCACAATTCATAACCAAATCAACAAACAAGTGCTGGCAAGGTTGTGGAGAAAAGGGAAACCTAGTACACTGTTGGTGGGAACGCAGACTGGGGCAGCCACTGTGAAAAACAGTATAGAATTTCCTCAGAAAACTACAAATAGAACTGCCTTTTGACCCAACAATTCCACTGCTGGGATTATACCATAAGAACCTTGAAACACCAATCCAAAAGAACCTATGCACCTCAATGTTCATAGCAGCACAATCTACAATAGCCAGGTTTTAGAAGCAACCTAAATGCCCATCTGTTAATGAGTGGATCAAAAACTATGGTACATTTACACAATGGAATACTATGCAGCAGAAAGAAAGAAGGAGCTCCTACTCTTCATGACAGCATGGATGGATCCGGGAAGCATTATACTAAGTGAAATAAGCCAGGTGGTGAAAGACCAATACCATATGATCTCACCTATAAATGGAACTTAATAAGACAAGCAGACAAGCAAAATATAAACAGAGATGTTGAAATAAAGAACAGACTGATGGTAATCAGAGGGGAGGGAGGAGGGGGATAACAGGGGAAAGAAGGGGAATGGTTGTCAAGTAACATGTATAAAGAACCCATGGACAAAGCCAAAGGGGAGTAAGACTGAGGGTGGGAGGAGGGGGTGGGTGGGGTGGCGGGGGAGGGGATGAGAGTAAATGGAGACAACTGTATTTGAAAAACAATTTTTAAAAAAGACAATAGGTAGAAGAAAAATGAGAACAGCAAAGCTGGGTTTAAAATTTAGAAGAGAACACAGTGAAAGGCTTTATTCCAGAAGATTAACGAATCTAGGCAAATTTCAAGTGTAATGATCTGATTCTGGGGAGAAAACCAGTAAGAACAGAAAGCAGTCTACTCCCTCAGGACCAGGAGTGCCTGCAAAGATGACCTGACCAGGGGGAGAGAAGAGTGGAAAAGAAGTTAGGCAACTCAGACAGCAAGATGAAGCTAGGATTTTTGCCAGGGGGGTTCATGAGGAAACTCTTATGAGAGAGGGAGAAATGTCTACGGAGAATTTTAGGAAGTGTGTTTCTTTGAAGAACTGTGTACAACATCCACCTGCCCCTTTAATAATCAAGAATTATAATATTTGTAGGTCATAGGAGTCAGATCATTATTCCTTTGAATAGCATGTATAGGTGAGGCCATATGATATCAGAACTGTTGATTTAGACATAAATGTAGGTGAAGATTCAAAAAGATACTCATCAAACTTAATAGTGATTAACTCTAAGGAGTAGTATTAAAGTGGAGGAGTGACTAAACAAGAAAAGAAGATTTCCTATTTTACTCTAAACCTATACTATTCTTTAGACCTTTTACAATAACAGTATATATTATTTAACTAATTGTTAAAATAAAGTAAATTTTAGCATTGTTTTAAAAAATGTTTTACTTCCCATTTAAGAAAGGTTAATAATGTAAGGGTAATTCTTCAGTATGTCATTACAAGTTTTGCTCAGTGTCCATATCACTTACGTATACATTCATACCTTTCAATGTAAAACTACAGTTATAGTTCACAAAAAACTATAATTTTACTGAAGAAATAAAATAAGTGTCTATTTTAATCAAATAATTTAATAGCAAATGATAAGAATAATGAAATCTACATGGGGACTTACGAGAAGGCAAATTTATGTCAGGACATTGTAGTCTGCTAACATCTTGGATGAAAACATTAAGAAATTTCTTTGGACAGGATGAAGAGGGAATAAAATTTGGTTGGCAAGGAAATTTGCTCAGAAAGAAAGGAGATAAAAATGTGTGAAGGTGAGAGGGGAATTATACCAGTATAAGGTAAACCAGCCCAACTAGAGCGAAGGCCCACAGGGAGGCTGGGTTAGAAAGGGAAAATAGAGGCTAAGTGGAGAGAACCCTGGACCCAACTAGAAGCCACATAGTGTAGAAGTAAAGAGCTGTAACTCTGGAGACTCAGGGGTAGAGTTTCTAACCTTCTATGCTACTTGCCCACATGTGGTCTAGGACAAGGATTTCAATTTCCCTGATCCTTAGGAAATAAAGATAATATTAATACCTACCTCATAGTTATCACAAAGATTAATTTAAAATACTTAAAGTACTTTGTAAAGGTATTTTCAACAACTTGATAAATATTAACAATTTTTCATTATTTTTATTGCATGCATGGAGTTTAGATATTATCCAATAAGCCAGCATTTTCCAAACTGTATTCTACAAACACTAATTTTTAGATATTAAATGGTTTTGCTCAAAGAATAAAGTTCCTTGGAAAGAAAATCTTTAGACCATATGAGTTAAATGTTGTTACTAGAAACTCTAGTATGCTAATAGACATTGACACTGTCCTTGAGGTTACATATCCAAAACTGTTGTTTTGGTTCTTTTCCATCAAAATTTTATTTCTCAGAGCTCCGTTTGGAAGTAAAGCTGCACACTGGGAAACACTGATAAAAACAATAAGGCAGTATCGCTAGTCTTTGCTCAGCAAAGTAGCATGAGGTGAAAATAATGATTTTGTGGGATCTTACACAGGTTGAAAAAGTAAAGGTATGTGAAAAGGCTTCTGCAATAAACTTGACCTTAGATGTCAAAAGCTTGGACTATGATTATCTACTAGGAATTATAAAGCCAAAAATGCCATTCAACAAAGAGAAATGTCAGCAGACGTTGACAAATGGCTGGCACAGCATGAGGGGGAAAGGAGTTAGGTAGATGCAGAGGTAATATCATTTCTAACCAAAGTAATTAGAATAATGGGGATACTATTGATAGAAAGGAGACATGAAGGGAAAAAGACAACTTTTTAAAAATGATATAAAGGTACTGAAACTTGGAATAATGACAAATTTCCCAATGAAAACATAAAATCACACACACACAACTGTTATGCCTTGAAAAGCATATTAAGGCTTAAAAAATAACTGTCATATAAAAGGTGCTCAATAAATAAACTGAATTCAGAAATTTGAAAGCAGTCAGTGCAGTGGTGATTGATAAATCCTTGAAGAGTGACTATCTAGGGGAT